>CM037595.1:67191158-77191158 GCA_021018995.1 Chloranthus sessilifolius
ACATGCATTAATTTGTGGCAGGAATAGTCTTCCATAATAGCGGGGATGGCGGTGGTACTTTTGGTTGGTTCCATGTCCAACACCAAAAAAGTCGGGAGGTAGAAAAACTTGTCTACTCCTACCAAAACATCTTCAATCAACCCCATAGGTTTCCTTTCGGATCTGTCATTCATTTGTAACACCACTTGAGTGGGTTTCAATTCTCCCAAACCTAGCTTCTCATAAAGCAGCGAGTTGACACTAGCACCAGATCTAGCAAGGCTTTCTCAATGGTGTGCTCCCCAATGATGCGAGGGGATTGTGGGGATTCAGGTCTTGCATCTTAGGTGGTGTTGCAATTGATAGCACTTGGTTGATTTTCTCCACAAAAAGGCCTTCTTGGATAAATGTATCCTAGATTGCCTTTTGTGGGTTCACACCTCTTTGAGAAATTTTGCATAGCGAGGACACTGTTTGATTGCATCAAGCGGTAGATTAATTTTAACTTGCTTGAATGTCTCCATCATTTCCTCAATTTTTGTGTTTCCTTTGTCAAAAGGACTTCATTGCATGGGGAAATGGGAGGTGAGGAACAAATTTCTCCTCCTCATCTTTTCAACAATTTTGTTATTTTTTCTGTTTTTCATTTTTTGAATTTTTCGATGTAAATCAACGTGACCATATTGCTATCCAATTTGTTTTTTACTTGTTTTGGATCAGCCGCTCAACAAGAGCCCTTATTTACTTCTTGAAAATAATGAGAAACAACTCGATTTTCTATTTGTGTTTTCAACTTCTTTATTTTGTATTTGGTTTTGTAAAAAAATCAAGATGCCTAAAAGACAGAAATTATAATCAAAACAAACATTAAACACAGAGAATCTTTGGTTCTCAAGAATTTAAAAATAGAAAATGAATGCAAAGGAGAAGGATGCAAACTCAAGCGAGATCTGCTCCGGCTTTGGTCCAGATGCTCCTTGTTGACGGTACTCGATCTGCAAACATCCAAAAACTCTGACGTTACCTTATTCAAGTATTGACAAAAAATAAAAGAAAAACTCAAAGCTCGCCCAAATTTGACAAAAGACAAAGAGTGGCAGCGTGACATTTATTCAAATAACTAGAAGGCAAAGAATAAAACTCGGAAAAAAAAAAAAATTCAACTGCGGAAAAGCAGGTTTTCTATACAAAGCTACAGACATTTAATCAAGCACTTGGAATGCAAAGTGCAGTTTAAAGAAAAATTAAAATAAAAATCAAATCTACAAAATAAAAAACTTAGGTCTACCTATTTTAGAACAAACTTCCCGGTGCGCCAAAACTTGTTGTCGCTCCAAGTGTGCCAAAATGTGTGCAAAAATTAAAGAATTAAAGAATGCTAAATTATATGGATGTTAACTTATGAAAGGGATATCAGACATTGGGGCTAACAACGGCGCAAGATCGAGGGCCAATTGTAGCAAGTTTTAAAAGTAAGTATTTCAAGATCGTCCCACGAGAAGTTTGTCTAAAATGAGAGATAAACCTCGGATCTGCTACGGATCCGCTCTATAATTATCTAAAATAAAGAATAGATAAAAGAGAGTGTTGGGTTTTGTCACGTTTAACTAAAAGCAAATAAAGAAAAGAACTAACTACGTGATCCGGATCCGAGTTGTGGAGGTGTTTAAAATAAGACAAATGCGAAATAATAGCTTCATGTATTTTAGCCTTTGAATTTTAATGGAGAATCAGAGTTCAACAGAGCAGATTCAATCTTCATCGGCTACCGGCCGGATGTAAGAGAAATAAATCGAATTAAGGAATAGGTTTAGACTTATGGGCGTGATTTGTCACAGATCATCATAAAGTCGTGGCCTATTCTTTATTTAACATGAACATCAGTAAATCTTTGCTTGAATTAGGTTACCAACGCTAATTCATACGGGGATGATGAATTAAGGGAAGTTGGATGCGGATGAGTGAATCTAAAGAAGTCTAATGCACTAAGGTGAACATTCGGAACCCTCGACATGACTCAATGGAGAAGACACAAATTACAGAACCTTTTAAAATCCAACGTTACAATTACAGAGCACGACTTCTTAGAGAGCCCTCGGACTTCTGATCTGAGCTTCTCGAGAGCCCTCGATTTCTGATCTTGAATCCGAACTTGAAGTACAAATCACTGCAATGGCTCTCAAAGGTAAAATACAAGAAGGGATTACAGGGAATCAGGATGAGCTTTCGGCGGAATGGGGAAGCAGAGATGAAAACTCTAAAATCTGGATACCCAAATTGGGCAAATGGTTCGTCTATTTATAGTTTTCCCTAAGCCACTCGGATGTGTATCAACCAATCGAATTGGATAGATCTGTATCAACCAATAGGAGTCGAGCACCGGGATCCAGATCTGTTCCGCCAATCGAAATGCTTGATCCGGTTCACCAATCGTGAAGCAGAGGCATCAATTTTATGTAATTCAAAAATCTGTTTGAGCTTCTAGAAGTTCCGCCAAGTAATTTCATCTTTGGGTGTTCACATGGGGTGGAATATGCCTTTGGTTCGTGCGTCGAATCTTCCTAATGTCCTTGGGTTTTAAAACGCATTAGGCGCGTGCAAAGTTTCTGAAATACCCTTGGACGACGCAAATCCCGAATGCCATTTCGCATAGTTTAAGGGCTTTTTCAAAGTAGTTTGGCTCGAATCTCTCTTCGCAAAGCATTTTGGCTCGTAATCTCTTTTCGCAAAGCATTTTGGCTTCAGGAGATCTTTTTCGCAAAGGACTTTGGCTTCGGAGATCTTTTCGCAAAGGACTTCTCTTCTTTTCGCAAAGCATTTTGGCTTCAGAGGTCTTTTCAGAAGGACTTCTCTTCTTTTCGCAAAGTTCAAAGTTCTTTGAATAGTAGATGTTCTTTGCGAATTGAACTTTAGCTTCCATTCTTCTTTGAATGGATCCTTCTTCTTCTTCGGGTCTTTTCTTGCTCTTTTAGGACCTTTTAGCCATTCTTTGAGGCTATTTCTTCACTCCTCTTTGAGTTTGACATGCGTTGTCGACTTTTTGATCATTTTAGGATGGTTTTCTTTGGACCTGTCTTTTGGTTAGCGCAATATGAACACTAAAGCACTTATTTAGTCCTCTCAAGGGTCTTTCAAGGCTCATGTTTAGGGGTGAAAAATGGTATTTTTCACTACTTATCAGCTATCGTTGGCTTTGTGGGCCTACAGAATGTCGATCTGTACTGCTATAGGGGCAACACCATTCTCCCTTCTGTATGGATTCGAGGCCATCCTACCAGTTGAGGTTGAAGTACCCTCACTCTGAATCCTTATGGAATCAGGCTTACCCATAGCAGTGAGAGAGAGATCCCGCTTCAAACAATTGAACTTATTGGATGAGAAGAGACTCTTAGCCTTGTGTCACACTTAAGTTTACCAGGGCGAATTGCACGCGCTTATAATAAACATGTCTGCGGTCGAGATCTAAGGATAGGAGACACTATGTTGATGAAGATCTTCCCATCCCTCCACGCCGATCCGAGAGGGAAGTTCAAGCCAAACTGGGAAGGACCTTACGTTGTTCGAGAGGTGCTATCGAGATACGCCATCTGCCTCGCCACCATGGACGGAGATCATCTTCCTGAGCCCATCAATGCTAGATACGCCGACGGTTCTACACTTAGTCTATCATTATAAGGTAAGTATTGGTGAAACAGATACGTAACTGCTTAAAACCATCCAAAAGAGGCCATCATTTCAACCACAGTAGCCAAAAAGCATCCCTAAAAAAGATGATACCCTTTGCTAACCCATTTTGAGCCTAGGCCTTTCTTTCAATGAACCACTTCCCTGGAAAAGAAAAAGTGTGTACATATACAAAAAAAGAGAGGAAGTAAAGTTACCATCAAAATAAAAAAAAATCGGAAAAGCGAACCTCAAAAAGAGATTGCCTAAAATAAGATAAAGAAAAAAGAAGAAATAGAATCGTGGGGCGTGTACAGTAAAATCCCCCAAGGAAGAAGAATGTCGAGAAAAACTGAAGTCATATCAAGAAAATCCTATTAATCCCAGCATACCTTCAAATCCTAACCTAACCCATGGCCAAGCTACACCCTGAAGAAAGCCCTCATTTCAAGTTCACAAGTAGTCATAGCATCTGTTAAGTCAACACGAGCCGAATTGTGAGATGACACCAGAGCCCCATCCAGCTGGCTATGACGGAATCGACGTCTATGTCGTGGCTTTTGAAAAAAATAATGTAAAAGGAAAAAATAAAATAAAAATACAAGCTCAAAGCAAGATGGACGTAGTGAAAATCCAAAAGGGTGCTACAAGTAAAAAATAGCAAGTTTGTGTGGACCAATTGAAAACCCGAAAGGGCATTTGTGGTAAGAGAGCTAAGCCCATGGACATGGTGAAAACCCGAAAGGGCGCCACGGGTAAAAAGAGGGCAAAAATGGGTACGACGAAACCACCTTGGGTGTTTTGAGTAAAAGAGTTTTAGCAGAAAAATATTTGTTGGAATGGGTCAATAAAATTAATGTTTGAGGAGCCCTCTTGGTTACTCTCCCTGATCCCCTTTTCTGGGTCACTCATGCTAGTTCAAATCGGGCCCCGACCAAAATTATCTTTGTGAAACGGCTTCGTCAAATGTATGACCCAAGGTAGGGTGAAAGGTTTGACTCAGCCCAAAGGGATTGATGTTTTAGTCTTGGTAAGGTTGTTGAAACTCCCTCAGACCTGACTATTTAAAAGTGGGGTTCGACTATGCCCAAAGTGGGACTCGTGACTTCACCTCAATGATAAGGCATCATAAAAAAAAAAAGAGAAAAGCAAAAAAAGAATAAAAAAAAGCAAGAAAAATCCAAATATAAAAAAAATGTGTGTATATATATTTCTACTCTTTCCCATGTCCATAGTTACAGCATTGTACTTCCATCTTAAAAATAGAGAAAAAGAACAAAAAATCTCTGAAAATAAAAAGCCAAAAAAATATATATAAATCTTGAAAATAAAAAAATATAGGTAAAAATTTGTTTCTCCTTCTGTTAATTAGGATGCTTGTTGTTACCTATATAAACAAAAAAGAGACTGACGTTTTCTCAAGGATGTGCAGGAACATCAAACGGTCCAAAGCCTCGAAGCAGGCAACTTCTCAGCGATAAACATATCAGACTAAGCATCTCGCCACCGACGTCAGGTCTATTTAAAAAAAGGGGGGGAATGAAAATTATTTTGAAAAAGAAAACAGAAATGTGTGAACTTTTCATACATAGCTACGCACATGCGTGTTTTCAATGCGGTAAAATGTCAATATTTTATCGGTAACGCAGCTATGTAAAACTAATGTCCTAGGTCTAAGGTTCACCTTGGATCCATGAATCCTACTTCAAAGTAGGAGCAACAGTGTCAATCTTGGTCAAACAATCAATGTTTCGATCAGGATGATTCCACTGCTAAATCTTTGAGCTAAGCACTCTATCTTTGATTCATATGAACGTGAGAGTCTAAGCTTCAGATTTTACACGAACCTTCGGAGGTGTGGACTCTTAGTCCATGTAGTCTGGGCGTGTGCCCTACGGGATTTGAGGTCCGAGTAACTCCGTTGAAAAAGATCAATCCTTGGTTGAAAACAACCTGTTAAGAATGAAACTACATATCAATCAAACTATGTGCAATCACGCATACAGAAGGGTTCATTTCCCTTATTTTCTATAGGCTTAAAACTTATGCTGGAACGGTATCTTTGTAAAGTGTACGCATGCGTCTGGGTATTCGTAGGATAGCCATTTGTTTTTGTAAATTGTACACTGACGGGATCTGGGTCGGGACTTCGATCACCTTTGTTGCTTATCACCCCTAATGGGTGCACGTTTATGCATAGTTAAATGAGGTGTAAGATCATTGTTGGCAAAGACCAGGAGTGGATGTCTCTTTGGGTAGACACCCAATTTTGGTTCGATTTGTTCAAGATTATTTGAAGTTGGATGCTTTAGGTCTTGTGGATCTGGGGCATTTTTTTGAAATGGCACATACTCCCAAAAAGTGTTGTGAGGTCTATTCACTCAGCTCGGGTAGTCATGCCAAATAAACGTCGGGATCGATGGGTTTGCCCAAAGACCTCAAACCCTACTTCATGAAGAGGCACCCGTGACCAGTCAAATGGGGCAATAAAATGCCTCATAGGATTGGATGTAAATTGTGGAGCCTTACATAGTTTTGAATGGCAGCTATCTTTAAGTGTGGGTCGATCACCCCTCTCACTTACGAAGCTACTGTATTTAGAACTAATCTCGAACATCAAATACCTTTAAAATCATCCCAAGAAGCGAATGTTTTTCCCAACTATAGGGTGTTCTCAACTCATCCCACCTCGGTTATGCCCCGTAATGTCGCAAAGTGCTTGGGGACCGATTACCTTGAGAAATGAATGTTTAGCCTGGCATATAGGGCTTTCGTTTTCTCACCATGTTACCCGTCTGATGTTTAAAGTTTTTTTTAAATGCAGCGAGCCCGTCAGTAATGCCTTGGTCCTCTTCGGATGTCTCTTTTCTTTGGCATTCGATCATTAGTGATCGGATACCAAAGAGGGGCATCTGTAGACACCCAAATTTGGCCCAAGGCCTGATCGAAATGCATTTCGAGAGAGGTGCATGTATGAGCTTTTGATGGCATGTATGGAACCTTTAGGAACCCTTTTAAGACCTTAGGAGTCATCCCAAACCCTTAGGAATCACCCTAGATCCCTTAAGAACCTTCCCCAATCCTTAGAACCCATATCGGATCTAAACCTAGCGTTCCTGAGAAATGGATGAAGAGTGGTGCATTGGGACTAGTTGTGACCTTCTGCTATGATTGAATCTCACACCATTGAAAAGTAGAAGTCCTCAGCTTTTCAACGGGTTAAGAATCACCCCAATCGGAGCTGTGTACGCAAAGATATGGCGGTCCGAACCCGAGGGGCAAGATAGTAATTTCATGAAAACCCCCTTAGGGATATGGTGCAACTACTAGTTGCGCTAGTTATAGGTAAGCATGGCGCAACTATTAGTTGCGCCAAGCCATCTCTCCCCAGAAATGGCCTAGCGCAACTAATTGTTGTGCCAGCATTAAGGTGGACCCCACCTCGGGGAGCCAACTTCCAGGCACTGTGCATGCACTATTTTACTATGCATACGCCTGGTGCAACTAATAGTTGCGCCAGGCATATGAACAGTAACCTCTAGTTTTTATCTCGAAAATCGAGATTAGAGTTTGACTTGTTGACCATCTTGACCTTTGGGGTGAGTTTTGCTAGTTCTGTTGCACCCATTTACTACCTAGGTGCAACCCCTTAAGTAGTTTAAAGCCTCATCTAATCATCCACCATTAAAACCATCTTCACACCTTTCCAAGCTCTCAAAATCCTAGGGAACCTTAGATTAGAGATTACCTAATTGCTAGCTTCCAATTAGCACCTAAGTAGTCTCCTTACCTATCCTTTTCCTGTAAATAGAGCCCCTGTCCCCTTGGGTTAAGGGGTTGAGAAAATTACCTAAGAGAGAAAGAGCTTAAAGTGAGAAGATCTTTTTCCCTTTGGTGCACCATTGCTCATACAAATTCCAGAATTGATAAACCTCCTTCAAAGCCTTACCTTTCATAAAAAGCCTCTAGGTTAGGTATGTGCTATCCATTTACTTCCCTCTCTACCTCTTAGCTAGAAAGCCTTAAAGGTTAGAACCCCTTTTTCCACCATACAAGCCTTCAAAAGCTCACGAAAGTAAGCCAATGTAATGCTCCCCAACGGTGCAACAAGGGCCCAAGAGCTTTGGTTCTCCCCTCTACTTCTCTACCTTCTCTACCTTCTCAGTCATTCCTTCATCCTCTCATTTGTGCTGCTATGCCGTCAAATTTTCGGTAGGAACGGAGGGACACAAATAGGATTTTAAGCCCCCACTACAAAAAAAAAGACCCTACCTCGACGGCGGTAATTTGTAGCCATCGGCGTAGGGACATCCTATGCAGTCGGTTCTCAAGGGCAGCCGTCGGCGTAGCGTCGCCTATAATAGTCCACCGTCTTTAATTTTTTTAAACAAAACGCTCGCCCTCTAAATCCCTCTAGCTCAAACCCATCCTCTCGATCAAACCCTAAACCCCTCTCGCTCAATCCCAAATCCCTCCTGCTCAAACCCATCCTCTCGATTAAACCCTCAATTCCTCTAACCTAATCCTAAATTCGTCTAGCTCAAACCCTAAATTCGCCTCTCTAATTCGATTTGGGTTTTGAGTTGGATTTCCTTCTCTTTCTCATATAAAATGATTTTTTTTTGCAGATTTGGACTACACTTTATACTCATCTTCAAAAGGAATCGCTGAAATATGCAAAAGAAACATCGAAGGTAAATATATGTAAATTGTTATTTTTATTATAAAAAATAAGAAAAAACCACCAGAACCCTCGTTTTCGTCTTGAAATCCAACTTTTTAACCCTCAGATTCCTCTCTTCAGCTTTTCTTACAGGAAAATGCGGATTCACAGAAGATAAGGCATCGAATCTTCGTGTTGAGCTCTTCAGATCCTACGGAAGCTCCTTTGCCGGCTTGAGAGTAATTTTGTGAGTATTATTTATTGATCTGCTTTTGTTCTTCCTTTTTATTTTATTGTTGTTGATGGTTATTTCTCTAGGCCTAGTTTATTTTATTTTTAATTCTCTGTTTTTTTTATAAAATTTATTAGTTTTATACAGAGTTTCTGTTAGGAGATGAATTTTTGAACAAAAAAAATTCAGTTTTATTTTTTCCGGCTTATGAATTATTTTTGGGGAAATTACAACTAAATCTAATAAGGTGTCTAATCCCTTCCTAAAAGGATCCTAATATTAACAGAGTTTATATATTTCTAATATATTCTTAAATTTTAAATCTAATTTTAGCAGATTTTACATTCCTAATATAGCCTTAAATATTAATTTCGTCTAAAGATTTGGGTGACTACTTCTCTAAATTAAACTTACAGATTCTCTAATATTAATACGAGAAATCTCTAGCTAATTTGTTTGTATATTTGGACTGTTTGACTTTGAGGTTATTTGGTCCTGAATTTTCAAGGTCTTTCTTTATTTTTCTTTTGTTTTTCAATTTGAAGTCGAGTAGGTGGTGTGACTACCCACAGAATTAGTCAAGGTTTTTCTTTTCTTATGTTTTTCAATTTGAAGCCCAACAAAGTGGTTTCCAGATTTTCCTTATTTAAAAAAAAAAGAAGATATTTATAGTTGTTTTCAAGCTTTTGTTGCACTTAGTATGGACTATGGATTTGGTCCTTTAAAAGAGAAATAGAGGAAAGAAACTGAGTGTGGATTTTATTCGTATATAAAAAAATTAGGGGAAAGAAACTGGGTATGAATTTTATTCTCAAGCTGGCGAAGGAGCTCTTCATATCCTACGGCAAGTGTTTGATGAAGCAACTCTTTCCATTCGACGGTCGCTAGGTCATCTCCCCATGCCGACATATATTCTTATTGGATACAGACCCGTTATATGTATTAACTAAATAAGAGTTGAAAGTTTCCTAAGCTTTGTTGTTTTCTAGAGTGGGAAACATGCTCTTCTTAAGTTTCTGCTTATCATCAGATTCCAAGGAATGGTCATGTTTCAAGTTGTATATATGTCAGGTGTTTGATGAAATGTCATTGTATAGATTGTCTTTGCTTTCAATAGACCATTGGCCAAAATGGTCATTTTGCTCATCGAACATTGGCCACAAATATCCAACACATGAGTCTCAATATCCAATCTTAATCTTCTATTGCAGAGACCGAATCTTAGCTGCAAATACTCATCCCTGATTTGATTCTTTTAAGTATTTTTCTTATGGGGGCCCACAGAAGCTTTTTGTGGGGCTTTAATTTTTTTTTTTACTTGCGTTTAAAGTTTTTTGCCTAAGCTTCTGGGGGTCTGGGGCCCCACAAGACATAACGCATGTCCGCCCCCTGCGCATACATGTAGTGTATTTTCAAAAAGGATGAATTGATAGCAGAAATACATGATGATGTTCCATGGTGTATGTTGTTTCGAGATGATGTAATGCTAATTGGCTAGACAAGGAAACAAGTAATAATAAGCTGGAACTTTGAGTATAACCTGTGAATTCTCGTCATTTGGAAAGTAAAAATTTTAATTTTAATTTGAGGGCTTCTTAAAGAAGCCGATAAATGAAAACTGTCATTATTGTAGTAAAGTTGGTTCAGCCTCCATTCTTTAAACTTAAAGTGAATAACTCTTACTGTCCCTATTATTTTATTTAGTTGGAGAGCTGGTAACCCAGGCTATATGGTGTTTGCATTCTCAACTATTAAGATGATGGAACAAAGTTTAGTAGTTAGGCCATTTTCTTTGTGGTGCAGGGGAAGAACCTGCCAACCTATTTATGAGAAGAACCTTCCGAGCTGGTTATATGAGGTGCTTCTCGGAAGATATAATTTTGCCACAGAAAAAAATACTGCAGAATAATAAAATCAAGAAGGGTTCTGAAGAAAGAACGCGTGATGAATCTTACTAACTTCAGTACCAGTTTTATTTATCAAATTTCTTTCATTTTATCTGCAGCTCTATCTTTGATCATTTGGTGATTTAGGGATCAGGGTTATGGTGATGTTAAGATTGTTTCCTTTATAGGTATATTATTTTTACTGATATGAATTTTTGAATTCCAATAGGATCTGGAAAGGATAGTCAAGATAAGAAAAGGAACCATCTAAAAGGACTTCTTGTCACAGCTGTTGATTGTGAACCTCAATATTTAATTCTCCTTCTGCAGGTTATAACTTTCACTGTTAGTTATATATATATGTATTTTTTGATTTCTTACTGCTGTTCCTGGACTATAAGCAAATTGTTGCTGCAGTCAAAGATACGAATTGGTTTGGCAGAGGCAACCGTTCTAGTTGCTCTGGGACATGCAGCTGTATATTTTGAAACAGTTTCAGTCCCACCCTCACAGAACCAGCCTCCCCATGAAGAGGTTAGTTGTTTCATTTCATGAAATCAATGCCTGCAAACCTAGTGGTGTTAGTCTAGATTCTGCTATTTCAAGCATTCAATAGCTTTTAGTGGGCTTGGGATGTAGGCACTTTCAGTTGGTGCGTGAACAGAGGTACCCAATGAATTTAGGCCCTTTTTTTAGATCGCTTAAATTCTCTCATGTCCCCAAACCTAGTGGTGTTAGTCTATATTCTGCTATTTCAAAGGGCTGGCTGCAGATTTGGTTGAACTCCAAATCTGGTTCAATCCTTTAAAAAGTGAAAATCATAAAAGTCAAGATTTTCCAATATTAAAGGGCTGCAGATTTGGTTGAACTCCAAATCTGGTTCAACCTGGTTGGACCTGACCATTGCCCTTTGTTTCTATAACCTGAGCCCGGCTGTAGAGTTTAATATATATACTGACCAAAACCCATCTCAATCTGAATTGAAGTTTGTGTCCATTCCCAGGCCTAAATGCAAAATGGTTTAGTACTACTCAAGCTCGGGGGCTTGACCCATATATTTATTTGGCCTAAATTTTGTTGAAATGCATTTTAAATATT
This sequence comes from Chloranthus sessilifolius, assembly GCA_021018995.1. Lineage (NCBI taxonomy): Eukaryota > Viridiplantae > Streptophyta > Magnoliopsida > Chloranthales > Chloranthaceae > Chloranthus > Chloranthus sessilifolius. The sequence continues at coordinate 67,202,680 of CM037595.1, forward strand.
TGTTTTGGCATTAAAATTTTGGATCTTGGTGTTCTATATACACTAGTAGAAAATACACGCCATACACATGAGCTTCTTATTCTGTATGTGATCAGCAAGATAAAAGATGGGAGGTGGAAGTAGGAGAGACTTTTGAGATTAGATTTTCGTCCCAGTTTTTGGCACAACCGATCTTGTGATCATGGTCCTAGCATCAGACAGCCAAATTTGTATTCCCTGTGGCACACATCCGGAAACACTACAAAAAGGCGACTAACGGCTATTATTGGAAGTCGTCGGTGTAGGAATCCTATGCGGACTCGGCTGATATAGCGAGCCATCAGCATAGGATAAGTCTATATAAAACCCTACAGTTGAGGCGTGGGCTCACTGCCACTACCCTTTTCTTATTTTTAATTTTTCTCCTGTTTCTGGTAACTTATTCCCAATATGGTCAAAGCAGACTAAATTATAATAGGAAAACAATTGTGGTAGTATTGTTGTACGAATCTAACCACAGTTATGGAGCTAAAACAAGGCTGCATTTTTTCTGATTTTTTCCAAGGCCTTTAATTGTTCATTTTTGGACTTCAATAGGTTTCGGGCTATGAAGATGGAAATTTCGTTGGCCCTACCATCTTGACTGATGTGATAGGCAACATGGAGTGTTACAGGGTATCTCTTTTCTTTTTTAGTTTTCCTTCAGCCTGTTTCTGTATTTTTTGGAATGGAAACTGAGGAAGACTTGAACCCAAGACCTTGATGTCTTTTATGCTAAAGGCTCTTACTACCCATTCCTAGGATGGATCTGAGTTACTGTATCATTTTTGCTTCAATATAAATTCTGCACTGCTTTGAGAATAGAGCTAAATGGTAGTCTTTTGGCATTGAGCAGGAGGAAATTTTCAGTCCAGTACTCCTTTGCATGCAGGTATCCTACTAAGTACTGCCTATTTCATTTCTTCAACATTCTAGTTCCCCCAAGTCATGAATGTATAATTAATTTTCTGTTCCCACATCCAAGCTGACAGCCTAGAGGAGACTATTGACATTGTAAACAAAAACGAGTACTGCTCGTTTACCTGTTCATCTAATTTTTTCAAGAACCCTTCTTTCTGTAGTTACTGTTGACTCAAATTTCAGTTTTCTGTTGCAGATATGGTAATGGAGCATCCATATTTACGACCTCAGGAGTAGCTGCCAGAAAATTCCAGAATGATATTGAAGCAGGCCAGGTAAAGTGAACATCTTCCAGCATCAGTCTTCAGAAAATAGTAATGAACGGATGAACACTACATGGAAACTCAGAATAAATGAACAAAAACAAGGTACATTTCAGCAAGAGTCACAGTGCAAAAATGGTAGGAGTTCGAATAAAGAAAAGTATATGGATTGGGTTTCAAGTTTAATATATATATATATATATATCGAAAAGGATTGTGTGCCCCAACAGTCCAAGTTGAGCTCCACGTGGCACCCAAAACATTATTTGGTGCCACATGGCGGAATGTTGTTTTCTTTAGATCATCTTTGCACCATTTTCTTTTTTAGCATTGAAATCTAGACCATTGAAATTAGCCAGTCTTTGACTTTGCCTTCACACGAAAGTTTGATTATTTATTTTTAAATTGATCTAAACAACGTATCCGAGTTCCACGTGGCACCAAAACAGTGTTTTGGGGCCATATGGAGCTCCACATGGAACATTGGGGCACACTCACCATGCCCCATTGGTGTACTATATATATATATATATATATATATATATATATATATATACACACACACACACACACGCACACACACACACACGCACACACACATGAATGTGATACTTAGGACTTGCCGCATCGTGTGGTTTGTGATATAATATCTATAACCCTGTTCTTTGTCCAAAAGATCTCTGCCTGTCGCTGATGCACTATAACCCTCTGCACCCATAGGTATCTCAGAGAAATCAGATTCATTACTGCAGTAGCCAATGCACGTTTGCTGAAACAACACCCCCTCATCTCCAGTTTCTGCAGGTTCGGGCAGCCTCTAGAAAATCGCAGAGGTTCTCACTGAAGGTTCTAAAAGATTCCAAAGCAGAGTTAGTGATATCAGATACATGGACAGCCAGGTATGCAAGTTCTGGACAGCCTTGGGCCAAAGCAGGTAGTCCTCTCTATGAAACCACCCCTTGCTCATATCACTGAGAAAGGTGCAGTCACTTATATGCAAAGTTGCTCATATCTGCGCGCCGGTGGTCTGTTTGTTGGCTCCATATTTCTAATGCGTAATTTTGGAGACCTGATGGCCATTTGAGTGTAGGTGAGGCACCGTAGGCATGGGGGTTCACTTCTGTTCTCTACCTGGGCTGCCAATGGCTACACTTTGTTTTTTCTTTTGTCTTTTCTCCCTATAAATGTCAAAGATTGGTTACAAATTTTTTGCTTTACCAAATTCTTGTGGAAAATTTTGAAATTACTATATGAATTAGTGTAGTAAAGATGGTTCAACTTTTAGAATGCTTCTTGAGTTTTGACTCAACTCCATGGACTACATTAGGATTTGGATGTGGGTCCATACAATTTTTTATTTTTATATAGGTAAGCTGAGCTCAAACCTGCGACCTTGAGGTTGCAATATTGTCAACCTTCCATTGTGTTATAGGACAAAGCCCTGGTTCATACATGGCCTCTATGACTAGCCTGTGAGGTGTCTTTATTTGTTCCTAGCTAATGGGCTGAGTCAAAAAAAATTTGGACTGCAAATAAAGCCAATTTGCCACTAATTACATCAATTGCTAGTTCCTTGGTAAAAGGCTTGAGCTGTTAAGCGTGAAAACGCAGGTTCAATTCTGGAGAGCAGCCGCTTTGTCCACAAAAAGCTGAAGGTTAGGTCTATTTCCAGTCTGCTCCACTGAGCACTTGACCAGCAATGGGTAATGGCCTTTTTTAATGGCTAGTTCCTTGAAAGTTATTTCAAAACCAGTTTGGCTGTCCCAAACCTGCATTGGGCTGTGTTTGCATAGTCAGCCTGCTTAGTAAATCAGGCCTGAGCCTGGCCCAAACTGATTTGTACCAGCCTGGTTGTTAGAGTCGATTTAAAATTGGCCTGTTAATGGCACTGAATTCTTAACACCAGCCAGCCCATCAGCTTTGATAGGAATTGTATAGTGGTTCATTGAAATTTTGTCATTTCTCTTTATGTATCGAATTTAGCACTGAATTCCTCGTGAATTGATAAACATTTTTAGCATGATTCATGTATTTATGTGATCATGTCATTTTTCTTTTATTGTATATTAATACACGCCAGTAAAGAGTATTTAAAAAAAAAATTGGAAAAATTACCCCAAATTTCCCAAATATGGGCTGTAGCTTTTAAAACCGGATCATTTATTAAATCATCCCAGATATGAGCTGTAGCACTTTTTTTTTAGCATTTTTTTAGCCTGTAGCTTTTTAATTTTAAACCTGTAGCACCATTTGGCACTTCATTCCAAAAATGCCCATTATAAAATCATTCCAAACCTGAAATTTTTAGCCTGTAGCACCTTTTAGATGACAGATGGGTATAATTTCATTCCAAACCTGAAATTATAGATGACAGATGGGTACTTCTTTCAGATACGCTGAAGATATATGACTTCTTGGTGAGATGTGGTATAATCAATATAAGATCGTGATTTTATACTCCCAATTGGACTTTCCTGATGAAATGAAAGAGTTGTTCAGAATCTAAAGAAGTCCAAGACTCCAAGAGGATTTTGCAAAGAACCATTGGGCTAGCTTACACAATTTAACAGGTATTATTTTTAGTTTTACATGATTTTTTCCATATGTTTATAAAAAATGCATTGTTGCAATACACTAATTATCCAAAGTAGATGAAATAGATTTAATACAATCCAATCAAATTTGCAGCTGCACATATTTAACAAACTCCAAAAATCTGTATAGATTGACAAGAATTTTGTTATAAACTAAGATTAAATAAATGTTCTATTTGGTTTCAGTTTTGCATGTCTTATTTTTCCACTCATTTCTGTTCAAGGCTTCAATATTATTTTTTTCCAATTCCTATGGGTATGTAAAATGCAGAAAGGCGGTTATTTTGATTATAAAATATAATGTATATATAGAGAGATATACGGGTGGGCTTATCAGCTTTAATAGGTTAAGCCCTTACCCTACCTGAAGCACAACAGACTTTTAGTTATATAACAGCCCATTTAATTGTTGGTTAAATGTTATAGATTTTCCATTTTCTGTTTCATTTTTTCATAAATTGAGCTACATTTGTTGCAGGATCAACGAAACCATGGCTGGGGAGGAGAGCTTGAAAGAAGAACAAGCAGGAAGGTCAGTCCTTAATACTTTGTAGGGGTCGCTTTCCTTAATACTTTGTAGGGGTCGTTTTCATTTTAGTTTTTCTTCTAATAAAACTATACCAGATACTTTGATACTCAAACATCCTCCGTAGATCTCTATTACCCAAATTCCATGTTGCATTTATCACTTCTATCAGAGATCTGAAATGGGTTCAGAAACTTCACATGATCCAATATAGGGAGAGATAAGTCGTGATTCTAGTGGGTTGAATTTGTTATAATGGGTTCAGAAACTTCACATGACCCATTATTATTTGTTATAATGGGTTGAATTTTTTAGTATATTCTAGTGGGTTGAATTTGATATAAGCCGTTGGCGTAGAGTTTTCCCGACAGCTGTTATAGTTCCTTTATTTGTAGTGCCCTTTAGGCAAGATGAAGCCTTTTTCATTTCTTTTATATTATTTTGGTTTTGGCCATAAGTAGAGACCGCCTTAAGCGAGTTGACCAGGTGCCTAACACCTTCCCGATCGATAACCGAAGCCTCTACCCAAGAACCTTTGGTGTAGACAGGTTTCAGAGTCATTTGTGGCACTTTGGTGCTTATAAAAATGATCTAGGTTTCCTGAGACACCAAAAGCTCCAGGTGGCGACTCTATATTTTGTTAGCGAGCGCATCATCGCGACGGGATCGTCAGAAATTGCACGGTCGCACAACAACAAAATAGAAATCTTCCTAGAATTCCCCTTTTTTTATTTCCAACATTCCAAACATCACATTTCCAGAGTCCACTTGGACATAATTGGGCCACTGATTCAATGGGGACCGAGAGGAACCCAGAAAAAGCGCGCACCACCACTTCAGATCGTGGGATATCACAAATACACAAAAATCGGAGCAACTAAAACTCGAACTCACAACAGAAGGAAAAATGAAGAAGGAATGAGAAGAAATGAAGAAGTCCCAGACACATATAGACACTGGGACGATTATATGCAGGGCATTCCCAATTTGGAAGGCTGATCACCCTTCACTGACTTTAAAGAAAGACTTGTATTTTAAGGACTTGTGAGATGTAAAAAACAAAATTTGGGATGCCTAATTTGAAATTTCGATCAATAGATCTCCACTGCATAAGATTAGAGCAAAACACTATACTTGTTAAATAATTTGAATCTTTTGAGTTTGTTTATGATGGGTGGTCTATCCACTGTGGATGAAAAAGTGGTCTGTGCATTTATGTGAATTTGTGATGTGCATGGATTTTCATGCAAGTTACACATTTTTACTATATGGGTGAACCACCCATCACCTTCGAAGGCAAGCTCTCATTCTTGGTATATATATATATATATATATATATATATATATATATATATATATATATCATAAGGAAAAAAGAAGAAGAAGAATAAACAACAACAAAATTATTTATTAAATGAAAATACATCAAAACCACATATTATCGGAAATGATACATCTTATTCATTAATTATTTAAAGTTGATAGATGGAGCACAACTTAATTAGCAGTAACAATGGCAATGTCCAGGTGTTTTGCAAAATCCGCCTCTCTCGTTACAACTCGGTTGGCACTGGGTCATGCATGTTTCATTATTGCAACTCGGCATAGGGTTATCGTTGCAACATTTGATCGCATCTACTTGAATCTCATTCACTAAAATATTCAAAATGAGACACTTGTCAGTTACTCAGCATAAGAAACTTCAAATAGATAAATAAATAAAATATGGGTATTTTTATTTTTAATCCAACATTCTTCCTTTTTAACCAACATTTCACATGCTTAAATTGTTGATTGCTTTAAATAAGACGATGGAGATCATTATAGATGTTGAGATCATGGTCCTACCATCATACAGTCAGATTTGGATTTCATGTGGTAGACCTCTAATCCGTGAACATGTTAATTTTTTTATATTATGCCACATGGACACAAAATAGATTGTCTCACAACTATGTCTCAAGATCTTTGGTATTGAAGATTGGAAAAAAAAAATGATCTAATTTAAAGCAATCAATAGTTTAAAGATTAAGGAAGAATCTTAAGTTATAAATAAAAATAAAGAAATAAGAGGGTTTGAAACTTACATGCAGCGCAAACAACTACACACAGTAGGAAAAGAGTCAACAATTTAGCCATCTTCGTTTACTTGATTCTTTCAATCCATCAAGTTCGTCCCTACTTATAGTTCAAAAAAAATCTTTTGGAGAAGATTTTTTACCATATTAGAATGATTTAATTACTATTTAAATTTGGTAACAATGGTGAAGATTTTTTACCATATTAGAATGATTTTATTGCTATTTAAATTTGGTAACTATGGAGAAGATATTTTACTATAATTAAACATATGAACCAAATGTCCTATATGGTAGTAAAATCTTTCTATTTTGATATTTTTTAATGCATTTTTAATTTCATAATAAAATATTGTATGTATACTAAAGTGTGAAAATATTATATATATATATTATAATTATTTGTATACTAAAGCGCGAAAATGAATTAGGCTATTTCCATGAGTGAAACCAATCCATGAAAAACTCGGTGTCTCAATAGGCAAGGTTGGGTTCGGGTTGGCCTTAAACGAGCCAATACATTTATGAATCGGGCTTACCTTACATTAGCCCATATGGGGGCCACCCATCAATTTTTATATAAATTAATTAACTCAATATGATGGAGTTGGGCCAAGTTTTGGCCTGACTTAAAGAGGCCTTTAAGATTGCCCCATGCACAACCCGGCTTAGTCGTCGGGCCGGGCTAGCCCATTTATGCATCAAGCCTACCTACCTTAACCTATACCTGACATATTCTAGGTCAGGGCGGACCAGGCTCAAGCCCAGCTCGTTGAGCAACTTACGCAAAACCAATCCAATGATATTTATATTTGTACGAAGGTGGGATGTTGTGATCTTTACTTGTAAAGCATATTTAATCTGCATTTATATGTAATAGCTCTATAACGTTTTAAAGCCCAACAATTTATTATAATTTTCTATATCAATATGATTATCAAGAATCTCAAAGGAAAAATCTATATACATATATGTCAATGGCATGGTTTAAATATCGGCCATATCCGATACATATTGGCCAATATGTATCGTATCGGAATAGGCCCCATCTAATACAATATACACTTTCGATTTTGTGAAGGGGGGAAAATCGAGTCAACAAGGTAAAATAATGGGTCCATCTCGAGCCATATCAGTCCAATCAGGCCCATATCGGATATGAATTGAATGTAATACCTGAAAACGCCCTTTGGGCAATTTTCTTTATTGTTTTCATATATTTAAAAGATATATAAATATTTAAATTACTAGAAAATCCTTACAACTACCTGCTTGATAAATCTAATGGTAATATAGAGTGCTATTTTGGTAATATAACTATATTAATACATTTTTTATATAACCAAAGAGGCATTAGCCCAGTTGGTATGCTCCGTCTAATGTGACAAAGTAGGTGTGGGTTAGGTTCTGCATACGTGCCTCCTCCTCAGTTCTTAAGCCCTCGCCTGACTCGATGAGTAGCGGGCTTTTGGTTTCGAGGCCATTGGCCTACAAATTTAGGGCCGGGCCATACGGGCTAGCGCAGCCCTATGGACAACCTTAGTGGCAATTAATTGTTGGAACATGTCCCAGCTAAAGGATCATGCTTATAAAAGGATGTAAACCATCCGATTGGTGAACTTTAATATGGGCTATCAAAATTAAGAGCAATCGTTGGTATTAGAGCACATAGTTTGAATGGTTCAAATCTCCCAAAAAGTGTGATTTTTGGGCCCATAGCACTTCAATTGATGATATATCACTTTGACGGTATGGATTTTCAAGATCATAAGCCAATAAATGGTGTAAGATTGTTTAAACAACATTTGATATTTAAATGACAGTCAGGAGAGGCAGTCTCTACAAACAAATACTCTCGGTCTATGCATAAACAATACTCCCGGTCTAAGCTTTGCTAACTTCACAGAGGCCGACATAGATGTTGATCTCTTATGGTAATCAATAACTCAAATTGGGAAGGCATGGGCCTGTACAACAATTGGAGGTTGACAATACTACAACCTCAAGGTCGTAAGTTCGAGCCAAGCCGACCAATCTCAAAAATAAAGTCGAGGTTATGAAGCCTCTAAATTGGCCCCTATGTCTCCAAATTGTTATGATATGGTGTACATAGGTTCCAAGATACAATTGGGGTGTAATATCCGATGCTAAACTTTGGGAAGAAGCAGTTCTAACTTTAGAGAAAATAGAAAAAGCTTCCAAATATAGTGCAACTATAATGATTAACAGCAATTGAGAGGGAGGTGATAATTTTCTTTGAAAAAGAGGGCAATCTGACCCAATTAACCTAGCGAACACCTTGATCTGGGCGAACGGGTCAAGAAGTATATGCTCAACCAACCTCAAAAAATTCACCTACTAGACCTAGCTCACTTCAAATCACCTACTCCCCATTTTCTCTTTATATTCCAACAAAAAATTGGTCAAACTGACCTTCAAATGATTCATGCTCAACCTTGACAGGTCAAGTTCATGAACTTGACCTGGTTAAAGGATTGAGTCAGATAGAGAAATCAAATCAACCTCATAATATTTTGGCTGGGGTTACTGGCATGCCACTTTATGTTACAATCACCTCATTCAATCTCTCCAATGGCTAGTTTGTAGTTGTTACAGGCTAGGGTCTCCTATTCGGTTTTCTGTATGGGTTGGGTCAGGTTTATGTCATCGATTCTAGTTCGGGTAAGGTTAGGTGCCAGTTTGGTTTTGGACCGGTTCCGGTCGGTTTTCGGATGTCAATTGGGTCGGTTTACTCATCCTACCTAGTCGTCTTTTGGTCTTCAACGGCTAAAACCGAAATCGAACCAAACCGGATTTGGTTAGACTCAGTTCAGATGGTCTGATTCGGGTTTCGGTCCGCTTCAGACCAGTTCGATTTCCTCCATTTTTCAGTTCGGTTTTGGATCAAAGCTTGCATCCCTTAGACCTATTGCTTGCGGAAATATTATCTAAGCGGTCTAATTTGGAAAGCCATGATTTGAATATATTTGATTCAAAAGATTGGCACAATGCACGATCTCTATCACATTATTTGATGGCCTTTGACTCCATTGAATCATATGAACGAGATTGTTTTTCATACTAATCTTTTGCGGGAAAGATTTTTAGCTCATGACCTTCAAATCAGACAGCTTAGCTGTCTTATCCATATGGCACATACCAACAAAATAAGTCTTTTAAATTGTGCGCCATAGCCAACTTTGTGAGTGCAAGTAGGGTATGGGAAAATGTTGGCAGGCTCGATATATAAAGGTGTTGACCTACGTCGGGCCGATTAATAACTCCTCTAATAAAATTAGTGAGAGGCCAACTCACGGCCTAACCTAGCCTGTAGGGCAGTCAATGGGTCAAGCTTTTTCATTGCCCTGGCCCCAGCCCTAGGCAGGCCTTAATGTGGTCAGCCCTGGCCCTCGCCCTAGTGGGCTTTAACATGGTTGGCTTTAGCCCTAACGGGCTAGGGCCAAGCTTGGGCTTTCGAAAATGACTATTTTTATTTTTTTGTTGTTGTTCTTATTCTATAAAAAATATATTTAATACTTATTATTAGATAATTTCAAATATAAATTATTATATGAAAGAAGGATAACTCTATTTTTAAAATGATCAAATTAACCTTCTAATCTAGCTATCTATTGAGCATGATCTAAAGGCTAAAAATAAGGGTACATTTGATCAAATATATATATATATAGGGTGGGGCGGGGCCTTGTCATATCTTAGCCCGACCCTAAATTTCAAATGGCCTGATTATATTCGGTCCATTGAGACCCTAGTGAAACATGTTTCTTACTAATTAGTTTATTTTTAATTGTGCCAAGTGTAAAAGTTGGTGTGGGACTCAAAAATTCGAAAAGGGTACCTCTATTTGTGCGTTCGGGATTGCGAAGGGGGCCTATAACTAAAATCCCTTGACTGCTTGGAATCCGATGGTGAAAATCATTTTTAACCCCAATCTTCCACGGAATGGATCTTGAGACCATGCCTATACCATCAAACAATCAGTATTGATTTCATATGATACAGATCACAAAAAATAGCTTAAAAATCACATTTGAGTGTGATATGTGCCATGTGATTTTAGTGTCACGTTGTGAGATTTATACATGGAATAAACTGACTGTCTAATGGTCTGCTTATGGTCTCAAGATCCATTTTGTCAAAGATTGGGGTGAAAAACGATTTGCATCGTTCGATTCCAAGCAGTCAACGGATTTAAGATGTAGGCGCCCTCAATAATCCTGTAGGCACGAAAAAATGAGGGTGGTACTAGCAGCTTTAAGAACATCAAATAGCTCACGATAAACTGAACTCGAAAATAAATCTAGACTAAACTTTTTGAGTACCTTTATTTCCACCCACGGATTCTTTTGAGTTCACCCATGCTCTCATGTGCGACAGAAATAAACCCAAAATTCCCCTTGAAAATCGTGAGCGAAATACACCCACCCTATTCTTTCGGTACACCTACTTATTGCAATATGTTTTTTGTGAGCTCTTCTTCTTCCACTCTTTCCCGCGCTACGACCGATTTGAACATTCTTGCATTCCCCACGCTCCCACATTCATTCTTCTTCTCTCAGTTGGACAACCATGATCATCTTTTTCTTCCTCAAGCGATTTTAGTACACCCACTTATTGCAATATTTTTTAATGCGAGATCTTCTTCTTCCTCTCATTCTCGCGCTACGACCGATTTGAACATTCTCGCATTCCCTATGCTCCCACATTCATTCTTCTTCCCTTAGTTGGACACCTACGACCATCTTCTTCTTCCTCAAGCGATTTTAGTGATTAGTTTCTTCTTCCTCTCATTTCGATTTTGGTTTCGTACTATTGGGAATACCGAGCATGGGTTTGAAAGACGCGAATGATAGCTCCAAAGAGCTGTTATGCTATGATGATAATTTAGAGTTGACGGAACTTCCTCAGATAGAATCACAACCTCGTGTACAGGTAAATGACTTATTTTTCATTCTATTTGTATTTTTTTCATTCTATTTGTATTAATTTTCATTCTATTATTTTTCATTCTAAGTAAACTTAGGGGTTTCTATGCATTAATGATAATGGTTTGGTAGGTTCTATTTCATTTCTAAATTGAATTTATTTATGAAAGAGTAATATACAGTTTTTATGGATTGACTTTGGTTCAAAATGGATTGACTTTGATTAAAAAAGGATTGTTATTGAATCTTTTAATATCTCAAAGTAAGTTATGAGAGGGTATATATGTTTTCAACGTTAAAAAATAGTTGAACATTGAGGTCATAGAAAAGATTTACCAATGGCAATCAATCAAATTATTTTGTAACCAAAGACAATCTTCATTTATAGTATATCATGCCCTTTGATAATTAGAAAATTGCATTGTCTTTAAAATTATGTGCATGAGTTTGTTCATTTAATTGGGTCCTTTCAATAGTGATAATGTTATGAACGTTATGTATTTATGTTCAGGTCGTAGATACACTATCACAGAATATAAATTTTACTTTTATTATGACCACAAATCAGCTCTTTAGTACCTGCAACAAAATGATAGAGTGGGCTCGCGTTGTCGCGAACAAAGTGGGAACTGTACTTACGAAACAGAGGCCCGATAAGGGATTTGAAGTTGGCATGCTAGTGAGGAGCCAATTTTCGCCCTCGTATGAAGGAACAATCTAAAAGTATAACAACGAGAAATTTTTTTATGAAAAAGTTAAATTTCTCGTTCTCATTACGTGGAACGGAGATTAAATAAGAAGGAAAGACTGCACCGAAGTTGGACGTACTGTGCGAAGTTCACAACCATCTCCTGGGGAAATTTGGGAAAGGTCATTCGTACAGCGGACAGTTAAAAGAAAATGATGCAAGAGATGTCAGTTGTCGAGGTGAAGCGTAGTCATGTACTGCATAGCATTCGAAAGAAGGATCAAAAAAATTATACGAGCATTTAAACAATCTACAATGCGAGGCATGCGATGCGGTTGACCTAGAGACGTGGGAGGACTTACCTTTAAGAGTTGATGTTCAGGTTTCAACAATGCAAATATGTTTGTTATCATTATAAAGATCTAGAAACAGATGTATTGACTGACATCTTCTTCACTCATCCGGATTCGATGGAGCTAGCGAACATTTTTTGTAACATCTATTCCTTGATTTCTGTGTTGGTCAAACTATTGACTAAGACTTGACTGTGTCAGGTGACTGTCTGAGGCTAGGTCCCCCCAAGTTTGTGAGGCACCCACCTTAGATTAATGGAAAATTGACTATTCCTAGTGCATCCCATTTATTTGAATGGGTGTGTTAGAAATTTAGTAAAACACACACTACATCTCAGACCTTGTAACCAACCCAAGCTGCTTCTTATTGGACCTTGACCCGAGGTTTGATCCGAATTAGGCCTGAGCCTTGGTGGTGATGAGGAGATCATCGCCAATGGACCAGATTTTGCAAGTGATCATAGGATTGCTTGCTGGGTTGAATCAAATCTTGACACTTAAAATTGAAGGAAACTAGATGCACTAACATTTGGATTGAGTGTTTGTACTTTGCTTTGGATAATGACACCCTTATAATATTTGAATAAGCCCAAGGGAAATTATAAATAAATTACTTAATTTTAGTAATTAGAAATTAGAATATTGCAAATCTCTAACAAATTCTAGCCCTTGGTCTATTTGACCAAGATTTGACTCATCTTGCACCACATATTTTCCTTCGGGAAATCTAGGGTGTAAAATGCACCCATGTGCATGCACCATAAGATTTGTAAGAATTTATAATTTCACAAAGTTTAAGGGTCTTGAAGACCACAAAAAACAAGATGTGGACATGATGTGTGGAGGAGAGAGGAGAGAGAGGGAATACTTTGGAAAGATAAGAGATGCCTTGGGAAGAAATGAGAGGCCACATGGAAAATTTGTGCAGCCCATGTCCCCCAAGCCCATGCAAATTTTGAATTCCATAGGGGGGGGCTCTCATTAAACCCTTCTCCATCTTCTTGTCCACTTGGAAACCTCCATTAGAGCTCCCTTAGAACTCTAAAATTCTAGAAAAATCTCTCCCATCAATCCAACCATTGGATCTCAAATTCAACACCACCACTCTACTCCCCACTCATCCCAGTTCCATATATATTTGAGCTTCATCTCAGCCCATTTATCCACAAGGGTCAAAGCAAACCAGCAAGGAGAAACTAACTTAGTGAAGGTAAAGACTTACACTAGCTTTTGTCTAAATTTCTAAGCTCGTATCAAATTTTTCCATAAAAGCTATAGTATTTTCTTGTTTGGATGGATAAAAATTATGGAATGATCATGTTCCCACATGAGGCCAAAAAATAATAGCTCATGGCTATGATCTATTGGATTATTTCAAAGCCATCCAATGGTCCATGATGACCACATAAGCCTAGACCACTAGAATCTTGTATTTTGTAGATTTTCTTATAGATTTTCATGGTTTGCTTTGATTTTTATTTAGTATCATGAATAAATTCTATGATGAAGTTTGTACCTGAGATATGGGTGACCATGTATATGATTTTCACATCCATGTAAGGCCATCCAATGGTCCCAAATGACCAACAAGGTCAAACTAGGTCATCTATGTAATATAGCTAGAATATTTTGTATTTTGGATAGTGTAAAATAAAATTTGGCATGAAATTTCTTTGATATTCTGTAATGGGGCATGGATTTGAGCCAAGTGAAGCCATGCATGTGATCTTGGTATGCATACAAGGCCATCTAATGGCTTAGATTGACCAAGAAGGTCAAATTTTGGAAATTAGGGTTTTTCCTTGGATTTCTTAGTACAATATATGGTTTTAAAAATATGGAATTTCAAAAGTTCTGATCACACATGGCACCAGTGACCTGGGATGTTAATCTTGTAATCTAGGTGATTACACGACCATCCTATGGTTAAGATATGGTCAAGTTTGACCATTATGCACTCAAGTGTAGAAAAACTTTGATGTTTAAATTTTCTTAATCATGCATTGCTATTTGAGATAAATAATTCTTGTAGATGAGTGATATAAGCATAGTAGCTTATGTTTGTAAGTTTTTCATCTCTGTGATTCATCTTTTATTTCACAGATTTCTAGGTCAAAGATTGGTCAAAACTATATCTTTTACTATGAATAGCGTAAAATTGATAAATGGTGATTCCTTGCATAGTTTAATTATAGAAATTATGCTTTAATATTTGATGCAATTGCTAGAATGTTCATGTGAGATTTTATGATCTTGTTTGTCATGTATTGGCTTGATCATGCTTGATATGTGTTGTCCTCAATCGCATAAATTTTAGAATAAGATGTATGTGATCTAGCATGGAATGTTTTCTTATTTTTATGGGATTAAAAATAGGTTTTAAGTATGATTTTCTAGCTAGAATATAGTTAAATTTACATGGTAATATCTCAGAAAATTTTATTCCATCATAATAGATATCTAATCGGATGGTCCCAATTGATTGATTGGATAAAAATTTGCTAGATTGGCTAGGAATTCTTGATGAGAAAGCCTAAAAATTTCTTGATTTAATTATAAAATGATGATGACTTGATGAACTTAATTGAGTTTAAAAATTCTATGAATATTTCATGTTTGACCATTGACCTTGATCAT
Source organism: Chloranthus sessilifolius (assembly GCA_021018995.1). Classification (NCBI taxonomy): domain Eukaryota; kingdom Viridiplantae; phylum Streptophyta; class Magnoliopsida; order Chloranthales; family Chloranthaceae; genus Chloranthus; species Chloranthus sessilifolius. The sequence goes on from CM037595.1 coordinate 67,217,704, forward strand.
GGAAATTTCGACGGTGTTAGATGCATGGCGGCTTGGACTAGATGTATGGATAGGATCTACTTGTGATCATTTAAAAGGGGTTTTTGTATAAAAGTTTTCAAAGAGAAAATAGGTTTTTGAAATTTCAAACGTGTCCGATATGTTAAGACCGATCGGATGGCTCATAAAGCCCGATCCGATAACATTAAGAAAATTTACACCAGTGACTAGGAAAGTTTTGGTAATCAATTAGTGTCATTTAAGTAGGTAAGATGACCCAAAACTTGATCTCGATGAACCTGGGATTAACCCAAAAATGTCCCAGACTGAGACTTGATAATGTGTGGCATTGGATGGACCACTAGATGGACCCCATCAAAGGCCCAAGTCTGTGGACCTTGCAGCCCACAGAAAATCTGTCAAGGAACAATGAACAGAATAAACAGAAATAAATTTTAGAAAAATCATGAAAATTTCTTAAATATACCTTGAATGGTTCCTGATGCCTAGTTAAAATATCAGACCCGAACTTTGTCCGGTTTGAAAGTTATAGTACCCGAAACACACTATGGCAAAGCTACCCTGTTGTACCTGAAAACAGAACTGCCATAAGCCTTGGTTTCCGTACCTAGAAAATTATCATAAAAATCTGAAATTAATTAGACTTCGACTTAAAAATACCCCGAAGACCTAGGAAAAATTTCACCCCTCGATTCGATCCGAATTGCTGGTGAGATAATCGACAAAATACAGCCCAGAATTTTGGCAATTGACACCCAACTAGAAAATCATATCCGACCCTCTATCGGATGGATCCGATTACATCTTGACCCATAGAATATAAATGAAAAAGTTAGGTAACTCGCGGATCTTTCCAAAGAGCCTCTAATTTCCTCATTTTCTTGTCAAAGCTAAACGTTATGGACCCGACACCGAGGCCCAATAATTCTGGCCTGAAATCCTGATAAAACATAATAGATCTCGGTGATCTATCTACCTTGATCATAATTTCTCATATTTTTGGATTCCACCACTTGGGAAAGATGCCCTCATCAGTTATCTTGTCCACAGTTTTGAAAGGATTCGAAAAGAGGGCTGATTTACCGTAGGCTATTCGCCACTTATTCGGAAAATCTGAATATATAGAAGCTTAGTATTCGGACCTTAGCCCGAGAACCGTGACCAATTGGGCAGACCCAAACACATGGACCCATGATGATAACATATGATAAAACCCATATGAAATTGATCAACCAAGTCAAAGGCCTGACTTTGACGACCCGATAAGGCCCAAATCCTAACCCCTAGTGAATAGGATAGGTAAAGAAAACAAGAGCCTTGTTAAAAGACCCGACCCATAGAACGACCAACCTAAACTAGTCCCTAAAGATACAAGCCCAGTCCAAGACATGTTGATCAAGGCCAATGAGAACTAAACATAAATAGCCCGAACCTTGGAAAGGCCTGTACCCCTAGTTTTAGATCTAGTACAAACCTGAATCGCCTAGGAAATGGCCTAATGGATCCATTGGACCTATAACCCATTGGACCCATAACTTATTGGACCTGTTGGACTCTTTAGACCCATAAAACCACTGGACCTTTTCAGACCCATGACCCATACTCGAAATTTTAGGATAAGTCAGAAAATTTACCCATCTTGGAATAGTTAGTTAGTTAACTTGAAATATAGGATATCTAGAAATAGGCACTTTGATGCCTCAAATCTCGTTAGAGACAACCGAGTTTTTTTCATTGACGATAATAAACATAAGTCCCGCTTTGGATTTTAAACTGAGGTAACAGTTGACATAAGTGCAAACTGACGAGATCCTCCATTAGGGTCAAGTCATTTAAAACTCGGACTTGACTTCTGCTTGAACTTGATATCTCTTGAACTAGAACTGGTACTTGAACTCATGCTTGAACTAGAACTTGTACTTGAATCTAAATTCATGCTTGACCTAGAACTCATATTTGAACTGGAACTCGGACTTGATTTTGAACTTGAACTTGAACATGATTTTCAATTGCAACTCGAACTTGACTTTGAACTGAAACTTGAACTTGAATTCCTGCTTGCACTAGAACTAGAACTTGAACTTAAATTTTTGCTTGCATTAGAACTGGAGCTTGAATTTGATTTAGAACTAGTATTGGAACTGGAACTCGAACTTGATTTAGAACTTGTATTTGAACTAGTATTCAAACTTGAACTAGAACTTATATTTGAACTAGAACTCGAACTTGTATTTGATCTTGCATTTGAACTAGAACTTGAACTCGATCTTGAATTGGTATTTGAACTAGTCCTTGAACTCATACCTGAACTTGAACTAGAACTTAAACTTGTACTTGAGCTTGAAATTGCGCTTGAATCTTGAATTTGAGCTTGAATTAGAAATAACACTTGACTTGAACTTATGCTTAAACTAGAAATTGTGCTTGCTTGACTTGAACTCATGTTTAAACTTGAACGTGTACTTGACTTGAACTCCTGCTCAGTCTAGAATTTGTATTTGTGCTTGAACTCATGCTTGAATTAGAATGTATACTTGAACTTGATCTTGAACTCGAAAGCGAACTCGAGTACTTGAACGCTTGAACACTTGAGTACTTGAATACTTGAACACTTGAATACTTGAATACTTGAATCTTGAACCTGAAATGGGTACTTGAATACTTGAATCTTGAACTTGAAAGGGGTACTTGAATACTTGAAACTTGGACCCGGTATGGGCAGTTGAACTTCTAGAAAGGAGTATACTTGAATATTAATTTCTTATTAACGAATCCTGAAATCTTAAAAGTGGAAAGAGATACTATCTTGAACTTGAAAGCCTCACATAGCTGATCACTGTTCTCACAGACAGGCTCATATGAGCACCCTATACTTGAAAGGATTCTTGAAATATCAGCTGAGGATCGGGTCTAATTAGACCAACATTGATCCTTGCTTAGATTGGCTAAATGGCGGAGAGTGCCGGCCTTTATTTGCTCAAACATTGGCATCTTGAATCTTGAATTTTGGCCGATGGGTGGTATTCTGGTATCGACACTGAATTAATTAAAAGACACTAATAATAAACAAATATCCTAAATAAATAAGTATGATGTAAATGTGCTAATAAACTTAATGTCACTTGTAAATATTGTTAGTAGTTGATCTGTCAAATACTTTCCCATACTTAGTTAATAATGTTGCATGTTAATTCAAATGTTGTGTTGAATTGTGAATATTTGCCTTCATGTCAGATAGTGATTGTTAATGTTTTCATACTTAGAACTCCTAGCTATCGTTAGTTTAATCTTGATTATTTCCATGTTGTCACAACTGCTGGAAACTTCACATGTACTTGCATCTATGGAATGTTTTATAACACTTGCTCTAGAAATTTATGACAATGCTAATTAAGACTTTATTGAGCTTCATCGCTTATGGTCGTTTCATGACCCAAAAATTTTAAAGGCCAGTCAATAGCCACCTAGCCAAAGTTTGAGGAGGTGGACAAGGAAGGATTTAGGGGCAATCACAAGCTGATAGTTGAGCTCATCTTGCCTATAGAGTTACTAGCACTGAACACTTGATATGATAGGATCTTTTCCTTTATCTTGTTTTAGTTTTAAGTCCAGTATTTTTGAAAAAAATAGTTGATGTATCTTTGTATTAGAACTTTAAAGTATATTGACTTTTTAAGGCTTTACCTTTGGAAAATCTCTTGAATTACTTCTTTTGTATTTTCTCACTGAGTAGAATTGATTATGATAACTTACCCGATCAAGTTAACGAAAATGGGAAGTTAAACTGATAGTGTTTAATTAAAAGTTTTCGAGACTACTTTGATAATTGAGACTAAATGCTTTCGCAATTTAAATAATTTTTCGCGACATTTTTAAAAAAATAAAATAAAATATATGTGGTAACTTTCATGAAAAAGAAAATGGCTTAAGAACTTGAAATGCTCAAATCCGAATATGAGGGTGTGTGCGTGCCCACGCCTCCCTGGCGCCGTGTTACAGATTACGCGAGGCCAAGAGGTGCGAGGGGTGTGACATCTTCCCTCAGGTGTTCGTTATGGACTGCACAAACAAGATAAACAAATATGAACTTCTGGTCTTGAGCATCACATAGTGACCTCCACAAAAAAAAAATTTACGTTATCTTCGCGTTCATGTCATCCAAGAAAGAGATCGCTTATGTGTGGGCATTGCAGTCATTCAAATCTCTTTTCAAGGGAGGCGAGCTTCCATCACTATTCGTCACTGATATGGAGCAAACACTCATAAATGCGATCGAGGTAGTTTTTCTGGAAGCCAAATACATTCTATATGTATGGCACATAAACATGAGTGTGTTAAAGAACTATAGAAAAGGGTTTGATATAACAAAAAAATGAGATGCCTTCTGTCAGGCATAGAATCGTGTCATGTATAGTTCATCGGTAGAGGAATATGAAGTTGCAGTAGGTACCATCGTCCATAGGTACGCGGATCATTAAGATATTCTCCACTATCTGTATGAGATTTGTTTAGAACCCTACAATAAAAAATTCGTGTCAACATGGATGAACGAGTATATGCTTTTTGGTAACACAACTTCAAACCGAGAGGAGAGCGCGCATGCTCAGATCAAGAGCGAGTTGAGATCTTCTATCATTGACCTTTTACAATAGTGAGAGAAGATTGATGGCATCGTCGAGCTGCAACATATATACATACGAGCATCATTTGAGGAAAGTAAACTGAAGAGGGGGCATCATTATTACACCTATTTCTACGAATTCATAGTGGATCATGCATCTAGAGCCGCACAGGAAATTATAAAAGCAAATAGAGTTGCAGTTGAGATACTGCCAGTTATGGAAGCTTAGTTCAGGCATGTACTGTGCAAGACAAATGGCCTTCTATGCTTGCATGAACTGTTTTCATGGCTATTCGCCGGTGACAAAATTCCTCTAGAATCCATTCATGCTCGGTGGAAGAAACTCTATCACCTTAAAGCCATTGCATCCTCAAGAGGTGCTGAAGTGCTAGAATGTTTTCATTTAATATACGATCGATATGAGAGTTTTGACCCTATTATCCAAGACCAAATTTATAGACAGTTGCATGAGGTGACAGACCCCACTACGACTAACATGGTCGAGCTGAAGTTATTGCAGAGTAAGCGTGATAGGCCTAAGGGAAAGGGGAACAAACAAAAACTTGATACGACATCGAAAAGAGATAAGTTTGGGTTTGAACACATTATAAAAGAAGTTAATATGAAGGCAAAGGCAAAGGAAAAAGGGAAGAAGGCTGCAGTCATTGAAGTTCTGAAGCTTTAAGAAAGCCTCGAAATGAAATTATATCTAAAAACACTCCCTGATTTTGTGCACCCTATTGTATCTAATATCATGGAAGTAATGACATATAGGCACTGTGGGTTTAGAGCTGTTGCACACTAGTTAGGGATGGGCTACGATGGATGGAAGGTAGTGCAAGCAGATTTGTTGGCTGAGTTGACCTCCTGCGCAGAGAAGTATTTACCTATTTTTACAGCCAAGAACAAATGTATCAGATACATGCGATCCTCAACTGCTTCACTGATCATGCTCGCAATGCCTACTGGATGACTATGCCGGACATGGGATACCTAATAGCATCGTGCTATCATACCCCATTAGTCCTTAGCACCTGACTTTGTATGACCTTTTCTCTACTGTGGATAGCAGCAGACACAATAGATAAGGTCATTTGCATCGCTCATGTGAATGGGTGTCACATCGTGCCAGCCACCTTGATTAAAAATAGTCTCATTCCATCATCGACAGTTGTATGGAGGCAATACTGAGATGATTGTGCAATGGGATGACCGTCTCAGTTCGCGAAATGATCTAAGAACTTCAACTTTGTCAATGATGATGAGAAAGTTGTCACTGAAGATTATTCGGTCTTTGACATCGATTGATCGCACTACCTAGGAATTCGATAGTTTTTTTAGTTGGGGTTGGGGTATATACATGTAAATGGAGAAATTATTCGATAGTCTTTTTCAGTTCAATTTCTTAGTCACTATCAACGTTGCTGAATTTGAAACGTTCATCGCTGAGCTAAGAGCCGCATTACAACTTGAGATCAAACAGTTGAAAACCATCGATGATTCCAAACTTGTGAGATCATAGGTAATCGAAGAATGGAAGATGAAAGAAAGAAGGCTGATGGCATACTTGGAAGTCGCTCAATTTCTAGTAAAAAAGTTTGAGAAAATTTCTTTCACCCACATTCCGAGACTAGAAAACGAGCTGGCAGACTCTTTAGCCACCTTATCCTCGATCATACAAATACCGGCCAGAGAGAGAACAATGTCTTTCATCATCAAGAAGCTCAACATGCCTGCACACAAGGTAGCCTGGAAAGTCAAGCCAAAGCTACTGGTTCTCCCAAAAACAATTGAACACAAAGAGGAATCTACCACATAAAATCCTGCAAAGAAAGTGACTACCATCGCTACCTTCAGGTTCCAACAATCCTCCAAGGATGATGGACAACCATGGTATTGTGACATCTAAAATTTCCTAAAGCACCAACACATCCCTCCCTATGCATAAAAAATCGAATGGAAATCCATCAAGAATCGATGCACCAAATTATGTATACTACGCAAAGTATTATATAAAGAAGCCTTCGCTAAGGGAGTGTTATTGCGTTGTGTCATAGAAGTCGAAGGATAACACATCATCCATGAAGCACATGCAAGGTCCTGTAGTGCTCGTACCGGTAGTTAAAGACTTTCAGAGAAAATCATACGATAAGGCTATTATTGGCCCACAATGATAAGGGATTGCCACGTCTATATTCAATCCTATAAGCAATGTCAGGTACACATTGAACTCATCAAGGAACCATCGGTCGTGCTAAATTCAATGGTCTCACCATGGTCATTAACAATATGAGCCTTTGGTATAATTGGGCCATTCACATATACAATCAGAAACATCCTTAAACATGCCTTCATCCTCACAGCTACCAAATACTAAACCAACTGGGTAGAGGCCGAATCGTATGTCAACTTCACTGCATCAACCCTGGTAAAATTTATCATTCGAAACATCATTACAAGGTTTGGAGTTCCCAGAATGATCGTCACTGATGACAAATCACAATTCATTGCTGAGAAGACGAAGAGATTGTGTAAGAAATATGGGATCGACTTACAACACTCATCACCCTTTTACCCTCAAGGGAATGGGTAAGTCGAAGCTACGAACAAGACTCTGATTCGAATATTGAAACAAACAGTAGAAACAAGCAATGGTGTCAACTGGCCTGGTCGATTACTAGAGGCACTCAGGGCCTATAGGACTTCCATTCGAACAACCACTGGCCAAACTCCTTCCCTCCTCACGTATGGGATGGAAGCAGTCCTACCATATGAAATACAAGTGTCATCCCTGCGTGTCCAGCTTGATGATCAACTATCCATAGATGATAGGAGAGTTGCCCAACTGACTTAGTTGGAGTGACTTGATGAGACACATCTAAGGCCAGTTGACCATGCACAAGTGTATCAGAGGAAAGTAGTCAGAGCTTACAATAAGAAAGTCCCAGAGAGAACCTTTGAAATTGGAGACTTAGTCTTGAAGAAAATCATCCCATCTTAGCAGCTGCACCCTAAGGGAAAACTAAAATTGAATTGGGAGGGACCATATGTGATAGCAACTGCGTACCCCGAAAATGCATATAAATTAGTGAACCATGATGGGGAGAAACTTCCTAACCCATAAAATACAAATTCCATCCCTGCGTGTCCAGCTTGATGATCAACAATCCATAGATGAGAGGAGAGTTGCCCAACTGATCCAGTTGGAGAAACTAGATGAGGCATGTCTAAGGGCAATTGACCATGCATAAGTGTATCAAAGGAGAGTGGAAAGAGCTTCCGATAAGAAAGTTCTTGAGAGAACCTTTGAAATTGGAGACTTAATCTTGAAGAAAGTCATGCCATCCTGACAGCCGCATCCTAAGGGGAAACTGAAACCGAATTGGGAGGGACCATATGTGATAGCAACTACGTACCTCAGAAATGCATATAAATTAGTGAACCAAGGTGGGGAGGAACTTCCTAACCCGTGGAATGCAATGTACCTAAGAAAATACTATCCTTAAACTCAGTAATCATTGTGTCCTGTAACTAGATATACGTACTTATATCTATCACCCCCGTAGTCATCATAAGTCATTCATTGGTCGTACATCATTAATTTTGAAACTATCTTTTAAACTTTTTTTACTCCTCCGCCCACTTCTTATTCGGGCAATTTGATCGAAAGGATTTGTGAAATATGAAACCTCTTGTAAAAAATAGAAAACACCGGATTCTCACCCCCTATCCCTCCATTCGATTTGATGTTAGAGCATAAAAGATGAAGATGTCAAGTTTAATCAAAACTCACGATTCTTACATTAGCAGGCTATTTGCAATATATATATATATATATATATATATATATATGCTTCAAAAAAAATATATAGGGAGAGGCAAAAGAAAAAGAGTGAAAAAAAAAGAGCATCATCAAGCAAGAGCATGCGATGAATGGACAAGTCAATGAACTCAGGGAGGTGAAAGTAAAACATTGAGGGCATCCCTAACATTTTCATACTACTAGATATCGTCGTACGGTGGTGGGGGGAGGACAAATTCCCACTAACCGAAGATTTTGAGATTTTGATGGTACCAAAACATGATGGAGAGATCAACTATGGCACTATACCACTCACCCCATGAAAAAGGGCTTTGACTATCTTCTTAAAAGTTGATAAGTAGGAATTTATCCCCACATCATTGAGCCTTACCCCTTTTCATCCGTTTTACTTTATTTTTGAACGATGAGTCAAAACTTTTTTTAGATATTTTTAGAAATAAAATCGAAAACTCATGAATGATGAATGATGTAATCACTTACTACCTATCACTCTTCTCTCACCCTTATCGAAACTACGATACATGATGATCACTGTTAAAAGTAAAAGTGGTATGCAGCTAAAATAACTAAAATCCCACCTGATACGGTAACATTGCAAAAGAAAAGAAGGATTTTCTTCACTACTAATTCCCCATGGACATTGATAGCCCCAAACTAACTCTAGATATTGAAAGCCCAACAAAGCACCATTGCGACTTGATGTTGGGGCATTTTTATTTATTTCAAAAAAGAGTTATGAAGTCACCATCGCTACCAGATAAGGGAACTTCAACCCGATATAAGAGTGTGCTGGATGCAGAACAACAAGATCATCAACTCAAACTAGGAAGACTGCTAAAGACCTCATGCTGCCAATACCATCAAACTCCTACACTGGGGCATTTTCTTTTCTTTTATTATTGTTTTAGGATTTTATTTCAGCTATTTGCTTTCACTGTTGCTTTGTTCCTTTAAAAATCCCACCATGTAATAGTAAAGTTATAATAATAATAATAATAATAATAAATGATCCATATTTTCTTTGTTACCAAACTTCGGTTTGAGATGCCACCCCCCTTGACAATTAGCAAGGGGAAATACAAATTACTATTTTGTTTCTCTGTGCAGATAAAAAGCAATCTTCAACAGCTACTTGGCCAGCCAGAAGAATCCAAGTTTCAATAACAGTTGACGACATCTAAGGAAGCAGATGAGTAAAAGGAACAAAAAGAAAAGAGACAAAATGTTTGAAAAGAAGTGCCATATATATATATGGATAAGTTTGTACATATCATTGGGGGCATGCCCCTTGAATATACAATAAAGAAAGGAAAAACTATAAAAGCTACTCCATCCGCTGCCTCTGAGCTGGGCAGCAGTCACTACTATCTCCAGTATCCTCAACCCGTGGATCCAGTGTCTGATCCACTGAAGCCTCAACTAAAGGCTGGGGACCAATCGATGGCCTCCTAGATGAAGAAGGCCTAGCAACAGAACCCCCCCACTTGCCTGACTAGACAACCGCCCTAACCACGAACGTAGAGGATCAAAAGCAAACAGCTCCTGAAGGACTGCATCCTGATGAACATAAGCCCTCATACGCTCATGGGTCATGCGACGTACGTCAGCCAAAGAACCAGCGGCCTCCGACTCCTCCCATTAAGACGACAGAACACATTGCATACTCCACCACTCACCCTTAGCAGCTCGTGCTGCAAGAGTTCGAAAGTCACCTACATCTAACAATGAACTATGGCTCGGGGGCCCTCTTGCTCCACCATACGCGTCCTGTGCTCTATGCCGAGCTCCAACATCACATTGTATATAGAGCGCTCAGAAGGGTCCGAGACAGCCAGGCAAACCTCCTGACTGGCACGAACACTCTCAGTCTCCAGACGCACCTCCTCCAATTGACGGACCTACACAGAAGTATCTAATTGATCTATGAAGATGTACATCCATGATATATCAAAGACATGCAAGAATAAAGGTAAAGGCAACGTACTAGGTTTGCTTGCTCTTGAAGCAGGAGCTTGATCATCTGCACTATCATCGAATCAACTGGTGGTGTAGGAGGAGGCGGAACTTCAGTGGTGGGCTGCTACAAGGCCAAATCAACATGCATCAAATAAAGAAAGACAAATGAAAACTAAAAACAACTATTAACTAACTATAGCTGGAAGGGAGGAGTGGAGATGTCATAGGGATCCAGAGGAGGAGCCTCAGGAGCCGAGTTAGGAACAGCCTGCACGTAAACAGAACAAACAAGAAACAATATAGAAACTATTAGATAAAAACAAACATATGATAAATATGACAAACACACAACATAAAAAACAATTATACCTGACTCTCTAGATGGAGTGAGGCAGCTACAGCCTCAGCTGCCTGCCGATCCTCGGAAATCTTCTGCTAAAAAATAATTTGAACACAAAATCCGAACAAGGATAATATAATGCAAAAGCAGACAACAGAAGTTCAGACATAAGACTTACCCAATCCTCTAGCTTGGCACAAAGCCAAGCTATCTCCGGATCCTCCTTGCTAGAGGAAGCAGCGGAAGACGGAACAAAGGCAGGAGCAGGAGTGCCTGTAGCTGCAAGCTCTGCTATCTGTAAACACAAATTCAATAAGAGATTCATTAAAATCACAAATCAGCAAAGAAAACTAAAAAAATATGAAAAATGACTAAAAATCAGACTTATACTAGCTTTTCGATCTTTGAGGCCAGGCTAGCCCGCACCTCACCATGACCCGACCCTCGCGCTCCAGAAAAGCAACACGCTGAGTCAGTCAGTCGACCTCGGCTATCGAAGCATCCTACTCAGTAAAAACCCAAGAAGAAAAAACATCAGTAAAAACATAAACACAACTAAACATATGATAGAATCATAAACGATACTCATCAGGTCTTAGTGAGTGGCTACAAATTGGGCCATCGCCACATGCTCGGCCTCCCTAGCACCGGCTATGATGCCAGCCAGGGAAGCTAGCAAGGCCTCGTCAGGGCAGGCTGTGAAACCCATCGCCCCTAGAAATCTTTGAAACACGTCCAATGCAGCGTAAACACCTGACCTCAGCTAGCCTCTCTCCATCTTGACCAATTGCTCCCTGTGAGCGGAGGCAGACTCTAGTTCACCAACGCTAAAGAGGTGACTGCCACCAAAATGGCGAAACCAAACCTGAAACTCTCGACCGTCCACGTTGTTGCACGCGCCGGTGACTGGATTCCCTCCGGCCTCAAAATCTCAGAGCTGAGCTCCCATAGTATGGCTGAAGTTTCGGCCAGAGGGACTAGTCTTCTTCTTAGTGGCATGCGTGAGAAGCTCTTGAGGAACTCCCTAACGGAGCCCCAACTGGCGGACGACCCAGGACACATGGATTCGGATCACCTTCTAAAAACAAAGGACCCATATGTCCCTCTGAAAATATTGCTAACTGGAATGAATGATAGCTTGGTACATATCCTCATTAGCCACGTGAGGTCTCCAAATGACTTGCAAAATAAACCTGCCAGTAAACCAAGACGTGACTAAAGCCAAAAGGACCCAAAATGGGATAAAAAAGAAAACATCACTTGGCCGACATGCATATCCTCAAAGATACCTTGGGCAACGTGAAGGTTCGACGCCCTCTTGCAGTTCCCAATGACTTCCCTCTATGCGCTCAGATGAGGGAACACATGCACAATCCCCGTAGGGAACCGTGGGCACAGAAACACGAAGTGATCATACACTCATATCTACAAAGAAGAAAAGAAACAAAACAAAACAAATGCTCAATCAATCAAATGAAAAATGATAATGACAAATAAATTAAACAAAAATCAACGACGAAAACATCACGCCTCTGTAAAAATGCATCAAGAAGGCCCTGATGTCCCGATCAGCTGCTGCCCCCTACTACAGCTCGAACTGGTGAGCCTCTACTGCCTGGCGGCACACCACATACTCTGTCGGTGTCTCACTATGGCGCTTCGGAGGGACGAACCCCACGCCTAACTCATCTAGAAACTAATTGGTCCGAATCATGCCAGTCGTCGACCCAGAAATGAAGACTAACTGGCACCTAAACATCGCGATACATGCCTCCTGATAGTCGGATAGCATCTGACTCGTCACAGGCACACCCTCTAAGCGAATGCCTGTGATACACACCCAGCCCTCTGGGGTGGGAAGCATCAGGCCAACAGGGAAGAGCAGAGCCTGCTGCTGACCCCTCCATCGCTTGATGAGAGCGCCAACTGAGCCCCGATAGAGCCAGAATGGCTCAAAGTCCAAGACAAGCCCAAAACCAAACGGGCTAGCCTCTGCTGCTGGAAACGAGGCAGTGCCACATACCATGCCCTCGACTCTGGCCATGCCGAACTAATCGATAAAGTAGGAGGCGCCTGAAAAATGTGGCCCACAAAAAAATATAACAAACCATAAGCAAAGCTTAAAAGAAAAATAACTATTCAAAAGAAAATAACATGCAAAACTAGAACCTTAAAAATATGAAAATAATAATAAATGCTAACAATAAGATAATAACAATAATAACAATGAGACAACTAATAATAAAGATACAATTAATAAAAGCTATACTAAATAAAAAAATAATATAAATGATAACAAAAAAAAACCATTAGTAATAATAATAATAATAATAAACCAATAATGATGATATAATAATCCTAATATAAATAAAACGATAATAAGAAATCTATGTGGCAAAGATAAATGCAAACACAAAACTAATAGAAGCAAACAAACATAGAAAAAAGTAATATTACAAGATGGAATTCTACGATAACTATTGACAATAATAAACATAAGAACATATAAAAAAGACATGCAAAACATGAGAAAGATAATGCAAAACAACAAATAAACATGATCTAAAACTATATACAAATATGATGTATGAAAGCACATACACAAACTACAACTAAATGTAATGAAAAAGGGGTTTCATATCCTGAAATTCTAAGTTATAATCTAAATGCCTAAGAAATTTAAGAGAACTTTTATTCAGAGCACCTACTTCTCCGCTTGCAAGAGCTTCCTCCAGCAGAATGTGTGTTAGGTGTGGAGACTGAGGTGGGTAAGCCTCTTGAGCCGTTGGTACTCCCTCGACCATAACCATCTCCTCATCGCCCTTCGCGACTCTGAACGCATGCTCCAAGTTCTTAGAGAAGGAAGCAAACCCTAAGTCCCCAGGGGTTAGCCACTGAGAAGCTCGTCGCTGCCCTCAAAAGCCATCTCAGATGAAAGAACTCAATGAAAGAAGAAGAACGCAAGAAACTACACTTGAAATGGACGGACGGATTACGAGATATCGCAAGAACACGAAACTCAAGGCACACAGAAAGAAATAACTCAAAAAATAGTGAAAGTCGTAAGCAGAATGAAACAAATGAGAAAATTTCGAGCACTTATAAACTCTGGCTTGATTATGTGCAAAATTTATAGCGCATAATTGGATTGTGCGATTTGACAAATGCGCATAATCCAAATCATGTGCGACTCCCTATGCGCATAATTGGCTCTTTGTCCCTCGGAAGAAGAGATGTTTGAATTGTGCGTTGTGGATACAACTCAATATTTGGATTATGCGCAGCAGCTGCAGCGCATAATTGCAACGATCGCCCGATCAGGTATGTACGGTACCCCACTGACGCTTCGATTATGCGCCACAATTGCAACACATAATTGAATTATACTCCCACGGAACAACATATAATTATGAAAATATCAAAACACCAAAAATAAAATAATAATAAAAATAATATTTAAGTCCCTTCGCGTCCTAACACTTATCATCACCCTTCATCCTCTAACAAGAACAAGACAAAAAAAAAAAAAAAAGAGAGAGAAGAACACAATAAGAAAAAAAAACATCTATATATATAAGAACTTTGTACAGGTGCCACTGAAGCCATATCCCCTGAATGTACAACAAAAAGAAAATACGCATGACACCTCAAACAACAGGAGACAAGATAGACACCTCAAAGACGAGGCACAATGGTGAATGGCCTGCTTGTTGGTGCGCATTTTTTCTGGGTTCCTCTCGATTCCCGTTGAATCAGTGGCTTCCAATTCTATCCTGATGAACTCTAGCGATGCGGCATTTGGAATGATTAAAGTAAAAAAATAATAAGAATTACAGGGGTTTTCTAGGAGGATTCCTAGCTTCTTGCGATTGCCAGCTGCAAATATTTATCGACGCTGCAACACGTCAACGATCACGCTTAAGAGCCGGTGTGGGTTGCTTTTATACTGAATCGTCCACCTGCGAACGTTAGCAGCGTTCTATTTCTTTGGATTAAATAGTTTAATTTCCTTTTTATTCTCCTTTATAGTTATAATTCTGGTCAGTTTAGACTTCCCTGATTCTATTATGAATTTTATAGGTTTATTCCAATCCGGTTAAGAGTCTAGCTAATGCTGATTTCCCAATTCTATTAGAAATCTTATTAATATTGGTCTCCTAATACTACTAGAAGTCTAATTAGTTTCCGTCTCCTATTGGTACTAGGAGTGCACGTGTAATGGTTCTAGTGAAACTTTAGTTAATTCGAGCATGCCAATTATACTGAAATTCTAAGCAGAGCAAGTATACTAGTTGTAATGGTTTTAGTGAAACTTTAGTTAATTCGAACATGCCAATTATACGGAAATTCTAAGCAGAGCAAGTATACTAGTTGTATTGGAATTCTAATTAAATCAAGCATACTAATTGTATTGAAATTCTAAGTAAAGCAATTATGACAGTCCTACTGGAATTCTAATTGAAATGGAAGACTAATTTTACTAAAACTCTGATTTAAAGCAAACAAATTAACTTTTTATTAAAATCTAATTAAAACAAATAAACTAATTTTTTATTTGAATCTAATTGAAATAAGTAAGAAATTCTAATTGAAGCAATGAATTAATTATACTAAAAATCTAATTAAAGCAATGAAATTAATCATACCAAATTCTGATTTAAAGGGATTAATCAGTCATACTAAGGTTTAATGCACTTAATTAATTAAATATGCTGAAATAAGATAAACCTACTAATTAATTATACTAAAGGGATAAAATAAATGCAATTAATTAATTCTAAAATTCCTAAAAAAAGAGGTTTTGGGCCCGCTATGCTAAGGAGGATTGGCCTCGTTCCCGAGTACCCTCCGTAAGCTCTCTTGGGCAAATATGGTGGCTGAAATTAAAGACAAATTGATTTTTGGACCGTAAAATAGTATTTGGGTTTTTCAGAGTTGATTTTGGAATAATAATTATGAATTAGATTGTAAACTATAATTATAAGACTGAAATTAACATTTAGAATTTTGAAAGTATTAAAAATAGGGAACTAAAGCTATAATTTAAATTTTCCAGACTAAATTCGATCCAAATCGTGAAATCGGTCAGATGATTATTAAGGACGGTTTCAATCAAAGGATTAGAACCAGAAATAAATGTTAGGACTGCAGATCGAGATTTTAGAACTGAATTAAAGTCTAAGATCGGTATATCAGACCGATAGATTAAGGACTGGTTCCGAAAACAGAGAACTAGAATCGGATATATAGGATTTCGGTCCGAAAAGGGTGCTATAGTCTGAAAATAAAAAATATAATAGAATTCCTAGATCTAGAGATTAGAAGCTATGGTTGTAAATAAAAGATTAAATCCTTACCTAGGGTCAGGGCTGCGGAGAGAAATATCAAAGATTCGAAGCTTGAATCTCAAAATCATGACTAGGTTACTCTATGGGTTTTGTCCTCGGAGTTTTTTAGTTTCGGAATCCCAAAAAAATCCGTTCTCTCTCGAAAAATTGCCAGCCTCTCGGGCGAATTATGAAAAAAATCTTTTATAGGTTTTTCTTCAATTACGCGCTATGTTTCGGGTGTTTAATTGAATTACACATTAGTTTCCTGGTGCTTAATCGCTTTGAGTCAGTCACCGACTCAGTGAGCGACTAGCTAACTTGCTCAGTGAGTTTCCCAGTCCTAACAAAATTAGGGCTAATTGTGTGCGTGCTGGGAGGTGCGCAATTTGATTAAGCGGCTCTTCAGAAGCGCTTAATCAAGGAAACTTTTGGGTTAAGGGTAGTGAGACTAGGTCGGGCGTAGGCCAATTGCGCGCTAGTTTTTTGGCGCTCAATCCAATCACGCGTCTGATTTCAGGCGCATAATCGAGTCTTGGATAGGTCTGAGAAGGGAAGTTTGGTATGAAAGGGGGACTGATTGTGCATTTGTGGTGTGGCGTGCAATCGAATTACGCGCCGGGTTTCATGCGCTTAATTCGGGGTTGTATGGGTCTAGTCTCTAGAATGAAATGCAAGACTATTGTTTCAATTTGCATTCAAACTATATACTATTGTTCCAGTATATTGTCTCCCCATGTTTGAATCTGAGACACAGAGCTATTGTTTAAACCTGTGTTTAGCCATGTACTATTGTTTCAGTGCATGGTTCCCATATCAGGGTTAAAAAGGGTTAAAGGTTGGCCGAACAAAAAATATATTCCGAGAAGGCCAAATGGGGGTGTCTACATCGCTGACGCCTCATAGAAACCTTTCCATCCATTTGCAAGGCATCCGGCGGCCCGTCCAATTGAAAAGTGCGGCAAGATGCCCTAGTCGCATCTTCACCTCCTCTACCACCAGAGTTGGACTCTTTGAATCTTCAAGGCCAAGAGTCCAACATTCTAACAACAGAGACGGGTGTACACCATCCATCAGATCAACCCCCTCGACCACAACAACACCTTCAATCAGACCAACCTCCTCGACCACAATGGCATCTTCTTTCAGACAAGTCACCTCACCAACGCTCGCCTTGCCTAACACGTGCCCTATCTCCTCAATGAACCTCGAGCCATCATCGGAAGCCATCTCAGGACGAAGAACTTGGGAAATTAATAAGAGCGGAAGAAACGACATCAAAAACAGACATTCAGGTCACAAGATATCACAAATACACGAAAAGTAGAGCACCTAAAACTCGAAATCTCATAACCGAAGGAAAAATGAAGAAGGAATGAGAAGAAATGAAGAAGTCTCAGAGACATATATACACTAGGATGATTATATGCAGGGCATTCCTAATTTTGAAGGTTGATCACCCTTCACTGAATTTAAAGAAAGACTTGTATTTTAAGGACTTGTGAGATGTAAAAGACAAAATTTGGGGCGCCTAATTTGATATTTCGATCTATAGATCTCCAATGCATAAGATTGGAGCAAAACACTATACTTGTCAAATAATTTGAATCTTTTGAGTTTGTTTATGATGGGTGATCTATCCACTGTGGATGAAAAAGTGGTCTATACATCCGTGTGAATTTGTGATGTGCACAGATTTTCATGCAAGTTACACTTTTTTACCACATGGTTGAACCACCCATCACCTTCGAATGCAAGCTCTCATACTTGGTATATATATATATATATATATATATATATATATTTATATATATATTTATATATTTATATCCTAAGAAAAAAAGAAGAAGAAACAACATAAAAATTATTTATTAAAATGAAAAATACATCAAAACCTCATATTATCGAAAACGATACATCTTATTCA
Organism: Chloranthus sessilifolius; assembly: GCA_021018995.1. Taxonomy (NCBI): domain Eukaryota; kingdom Viridiplantae; phylum Streptophyta; class Magnoliopsida; order Chloranthales; family Chloranthaceae; genus Chloranthus; species Chloranthus sessilifolius. Next base: position 67,235,698 of record CM037595.1, read on the forward strand.
TTAAATATTTAAAGTTGATATATGGAGCACAACTTAATTAGCGGTAACAATGGCAATGCCCAGGTGTTTTGCAAAATCCGCCTCTCTCGTTACAACTCGGTTGACAGTGGGTCATGCATGTTTCATTATTGCAACTCGGCATAGGGTTATCGTTGTAGCATTCGATCGCCTCTACTTGAACCTCATTCACTAAAATATTCAAAATAAGACACTTGTCAGTTACTCAGCATAAGAAACTTTGAGTAGATAAATAAATAAAATATGGGTATTTTTATTTTTAATCCAACATTCTTCCTTTTTAACCAAGGTTTCACATGCTTAAATTGTTGATTGCTTTAAATAAGACGATGGAGATCATTATAGGTGTTGAGATCATGGTCCTACCATCATACAATCAGATTTGGATTCCGCGTGGTAGATATCTGATCCGTGAACATGTTGATTTTTTTATATTGTGCCACGTAGACACAAAATTGATTGTCTGACAACTATGTCTCAAGATCTTTGGTATTGAAGATTGGAAAAAAAAGGGATCTAATTTAAAGCAATCAATAGTTTAAAGATTAAGGAAGAATCTTAAGTTATAAATAAAAATAAAGAAATAAGAGGGTTTGAAACTTACATGCAGCGCAAACCACTACGCACATGAGGAAAAGAGTCAACAATTTAGCCATCTTCGTATACTTGATTCTTTCAATGCATCAAGTTTGTACCTACTTATAGTTAAAAAAAAGTCTTTTGGAGAACATTTTTTACCATATTAGAATGATTTTATTTCTATTTAAATTTGGTAACAATGGAGAAGACTTTTTTACCATATTAGAATGATTTTATTGCTATTTAAATTTGGTAACTATGGAGAAATTTTTTTACTATAATTAAACATATAAACCAAATGTCCTATATGGTAGTAAATCTTTCTATTTTGATATTTTTTTATGCTATTTTAATTTCATAATAAGATATTGTATGTATACTAAAGTGCAAAAATATTTTATATATATATTATAATTATATGTATACTAAAGCTCGAAAATGAATTAGGCTATTTCCATGAGTGAAACCAATCCATGAAAAACTCGGTGTCTCAATAGGCAAGGTTGGGTTCGGGTTGGCCTTAAACGAGCCAATACATTTATGAATCGGGCTGACCTTACATTAGCCCATATGGGGGCCACCCATCAATTTTTATATAAATTAATTAACTCAATATGACGGAGTCGGGCCAAGTTTTGGCTAGGCTTAGAAAGGCCTTTAAGACTGCCCCATACACATCCCGGCTTACTCATTGGGCCGGGCTAGCCCATTTATGCATCAGGCCTACCTACCTTAATCCATAACTGACTCATTCTAGGTTAGGGCAAGCCGGGCTCAAGCCCAGCTTGTTGAGAAACTTATGCAAAACCAATCCAATGATATTTGTATTTGTACCGAGATGGGATGCTGTGATCTATACTTGTAAAATGTATTTATTTGCATTGATATGTAATAGTTCTATAACGTTTTAAAGCCCAACAATTTATTATAATTTTCTAAATCAATATGATTATCAAGAATCTCAAAGGAAAAAAGCTGTATACATATATGTCAATGGCATGGTTTAACTATCGGCCATTTCCGATACATATCGGCTAGTATGTATCGTATTGGAATAGGCCCCATCTAATACAATATACACTTTTGATTTTGTGAAGGGGGCAAAATCGGGTCGACAAGGTCAAATAATGGATCCATCTCGGGCCATATCAGTCCAATCAGGTCCATATCGGATATGAATTGGATGTAATACCTGAAAACGCCCTTTGGGCAATTTTCTTTATTGTTTTCATATATTTAAAAAATATATAAATATTTAAATAACTAGAACATCCTTACAACTACCTGCTTGATAAATCTAATGGTAATATTGAGTGTTATTTTGGTAATATAACTATATCAATACATATTATATATAACCAAAGAGGCATTAGCCCAGTTGGTATGCTCCCTCCAATGTAAGGAAGTAGGTGTGGGCTAGGTTCTGTATGCGTGCCGCCTCCTCAGTTCTTAAGCCCTCGCCCAGCCCGATGAGTAGCGGGTTTTTGGTTTCGAGGCCATAGGCCTACGATTTTAGGGCCGGGCCATACGGTCTAGCCCTACCCTATTGACAACCTTAGTGGCCAGAACATGTCCCAACTAAAGGATCATGCTTATAAATGAATGTAAACCATCTGATTGGTGAACTTTAATATGAGCTATAAAAATTAAGAACAGTCATTGGTATTAAAGCACATAGTTTGAATGGTTCAAATCTCCCAAAAAGTGTGATTTTTGGACCCATAGCGCTTCAATTGATGATATGCCGCTTTGACGGTATGGATTTCCAAGATCATAAGCCAATAAATGGAGTATGATTGTTTAAGCACCATTCGGCATTTAAATGACAGTCAGGAGAGTCAGTCCCTATAAATAAATACTCCCAGTCTACGCATAAACAAATACTCTCGGTCTAAGCATTGCTAACTTCACATAAGCCGACATAGATGTTGATCTCTTATCGTAATCAATAACTCAAATTGGGAAGGCATGGGCCTGTACAACAATGGAAGGTTGACAATATACAACCTCCAGGTTGTAAGTTCGAGCCAAGCTTACCAATCACAAAAATAAAGCCGTGTAATATCCGATGCTAAACTTTGGGAAGAAGCAGTTCTAGAAGAATGCAGTGGTACACCTGACACAGATTTTTGTGCCGCTAAAGAAGGGAGGTTCTAAATTTAGAGAAAATAGAAGTAAGCTTCCAAATATAGTGCAACCATAATGATTAAGAGCAATTAAGAGGGAGGTGATAATCTTCTTTGGAAAAGAGGCCAATCTGACCCAACCAACCTATCGAACACCTTGATCAATAAGATCTGGGCCAACTTGACCTAGCTCAGTTCAAATCACCTACTCCCCTTTATCACTTTATATTCCAACAAAAAATTGGTCAAATTGACCTTCAAAAGATTCATGCTCGACCTTGACGGGTCAAGTTCATGAACTCGGCCTGGTTAAAGGATTGAGTCAGACAGAGAAATCAAACCAACCACATAATATTTTTGACTTTATGTTATAATCACCTCATTCAATCTCTCAAATGGCTAATTTGTAGTTGTTGCAGGCTAGGGTCTCCTGTTCCGGTTTCTGTATGGGTTGGGTCAGGTTTTTGTCATCAAATCGGGGGTCGGGTCAGGTTAGGTGCCAGTTCGGTTTTGGACAGGTTCCGATCGGTTTTCGGATGTCAATTGGGTTAGTTTACTCATCCTACCTAGTCGGCTTTTGGTCTTCAGCGGCTGAAACTGAAATCGAGCCAAACCGGATTCGATTAGGCTCAGTTCAGATGGTTCAATTCGGATTACGTTAGCTTTGCGTTCATATCATCCAAGAAAGATCTCGCTTATGTGTGGGCATTGTAGTCATTCAAATCTCTTTTCAAGGGAGGCGAGCTTCCATCGCTATTCGTCACCGATAGGTAGTAGGCACTCATAAATGTGATCGAGGTGGTTTTTTTGGAAGCCAAATACATTCTATGTGTATGGCACATAAACATGGGTGTTTTAAAGAACTGTAGAAAAGGGTTTGATACGATAAAGGAATGGGATGCCTTTTATCAGGCATGGAATTGTGTCATGTATAGTTCATCGGTAGAAGGATATGAAGCTGCAGTAGGTACCAAGGTCCATAGGTATGCAGATCATCAAGATATTCTCCCCTATCTATATGAACTTGGTTAGAACCCTACAAGAAAATATATTCGTGTCAACATGGATGAACGAATATATGCACTTCGGTAACACAACTTCAAACCGAGCAGAGTGTGCGCATGCTCAGATCAAGCGTGAGTTGAGATCTTCTATCGTTGACCTTTTAAAATCATGGGAGAAGATTGATGGCATCGTCGAGCTACAACATATACACATACGAGCATCGTTTGAGGAAAGTAAATTGGAGAGGAGGCATCATTATTGCACCCATTTCTATGAGCTCATAGTGGATCACGTATCTAGAGCCACGCTGAAAATTATAGAAGCAAATAGAGTTGCAGTTGAGACGCTGCCAGTTATGGAAGCTCAGTGCAGGCATGTACTACGCAAGACACATGGCCTTCCATGCTTGCATGAACCGTCTTCATGGCTATTGGCTGGTGATAAAATTTCTCTAGAATACATTCATGCTCGGCCGAAGAAACTCTATCACCTTAAAGTCATTGCATCCTCAAGAGGTGCTGAAGTGCTAGAATATTTTCATTACAGATACGATCGATATGAGAGGTCCGACCTTGTTTTTCAGGACCAATTTTATAGATAGTTTGTAGACACTCAAATTTGGCCCAAGGCCTGATCGGAACACATTTTGAGAAAGGTGCACTTCCGTGCTTTTGATGGCATGTATGGAACCTTTAGGAACCACCCTAGAACCTTTAAAAAACCCCTCTAAACCCTTAGGAATCACCCTAGATCCCTTAGGAACCTGCCCCGAACCCTTAGAAATCAATCCTAACCCTTAGAACCCATTCTGAACCTAAACCAAGCCTGTCCGAGTAATGGATGAGGAGTGGTACACCAGAACTAGCTACAACCTTCTACTATAATCGAATCTTATACCATTAAAAAGTAGAAGTCGTCAACTTTCTAACAGTCTAAGAATCGCCCCAATCAGAGTTGTACATTAAAAGATATGGCAGTCCGAACCCGGAGGGCAAAAAAGTAATTTCAGGAGGGCCCCCCTTGGGATTTGGCGTAACTAATAGTTGGGCCGGCTATGGCACAACTAAGGCTATTTTCCTAGAATTTAAGGTAATAGTTGCGCCAACATTAAAGTGGACCCCACCCTCGCGAGGCAACTTCCAGGCCACTATTCAACACTGTTTTACTGTGCATTTGCCTGGCACAACTAACACCTTTTTACCTTGAAATTCGTGATTGGGATTTGACTTGTTGACCACCTTGACCTTTGGGGTATATTTTGATAGTTCTGTTGCACCCTTTTGCACCCTATTTGCAATCCATTAAGTGGCTTAAAGCCTCACCCCATCATCCACCATTAGAGGATCTTCTCACACATTTCAAGGCTTCAAAAACCCTAGGAAACCTTAGATGTTAGATTACCTAATTCTTAATCTTGATTAGCATCTAAACACCATCCTAACCCACCCATTTCCTATAAATAGAGACCCCCACCCCTTGGTTTAAGGGTTGAGAATTTTTGCCTAAGAGAGAAAGAGCTTAAAGTGAAAAGATCTTTCTCTCTTTGGTGCACACTTCTCATACAAATTCCAGATTTCAAAAAGCTCCCTTAGACCTTAGCGTTTCACTAAAAGCCTTTAGGTTAGGTGTGTGTAATCCGTTAGCCTTCCCTCTCTACCTCTTAGCTTCAAGCCTTAGGAGTTGAACCCCTTTTCCCACCATTCAATCCTTCAAAAGCTCATCAAAGCAAGCCAACGCAAGTCTCTCCTACGATTCTATAAGGGCCTGAGGGCTCCAGCTCTCCCCTTTCTTCTCCTATCTCTTCTTTAGCTCTTCCTATCCTCCCATTTGTGCCATTATGCCGCCGAATTTTTGGTAGGAACGGAGGGGCACAAATAGGATTTAAGGCTCATTTGGGCAAGCGGAAGCCATTTTTTTTTCTTTTACTTTATTTTTGTGTTGGCCATTAGTAGAGACCGCGTTAAGTAGGTTGATCTGGTGCCTAACACCTTCACAATCGATAATCGAAACCCCTACCCAAGAGCCTTTGGTGTGGACCAGATTCAGAGTAATATTTTTAGTACTTCGGTGCTCATAAAAATGAACTAGGTTTCCCGGGATACCAAAAGCTCTAGGTGGCGACTCTATATTTTTTGCAAGCGATCGCATCGCCGCGACGAGATTGTCAAAAAATTTGACGGTTCTACAGAGAAGCTTCCCTTGAACTTGGCCCATTTATTTATTTTTATTTTACTAACCTCTTTATTGCTGTTATTTATTTATTTTTACTTACCTCTCCGATTACGTCATTTACTTTTTCATCATTTACATACCTTAGCCGATCGACGGGCTTACTTGCGCATTGTCTTTATTTTTTCTTATATTTTTGTCATTTTAGGTGCCTTAGCCGATTGGCGGGCCTACTTGAGCATTGTCTTTCAATTTCTTTAATTTTCCATCATTTAAAGTTCCTTAGCCGATTGGCAGGCCTACTTGTGCAAACATATTCCGACAGTGGACGCCGGCCCGTAGTGGCGGCATGAGGTCATCACCCCCGGTTTTTGAACTAAAGAAAACCTCTATAAAAAAAAGTGTTTTGAAAAAATTAACATTGAACCAAGAATAGGGAGCTTAATTAACTTGTTTTTACGGAGTAGATTTTAAAAGGGTTAGGTTTAGGCATACACACAATCGCCCGGGTCTTAATATGGCGGCAGACCCTAGTGGTGATGATCCAGAAAAGTCTCAGCGCACCTAATATTTGAGAAGGCGCTTGCGCCGGAGGTATATCGGGTGGGTTCTCATTCCAAAGCTTAAAACCCTTGGGGAGCGTGCTAGAGAGTTATACCAGACTCAAACCTTTAGGCTTTGATGAGGAGAGAATCGATCACGTATAAACAATCAGTTCTTGAAAGCCTAGCTTCCACAAAAACCAAAAAAAGAGACTCATTTCAGGTGCTGTTTGTTGCTGTCATATACATCTGGAGCCCCATTTTAACTTGGCGCAAGTATTAGTTGTGCCAGTGCAAAAATCTCGAAATTATAACTAGCGCAACTAATAGTTGCGCCAGCTTTAATCCTAACCACTTTTACCTTGGTGCAACTAATAGTTATGTTAGTGTAAAAAATGGAGCATTTTGATTTGGCACATGTATTAGTTGCGCCAAGCCTGTTCTGGATAGCAGATGCCCGAATCTATGGCCTTTTTTACCTCCCGAGTCCCCTGATTAGTGTGTTTAGTGCCTTCGTTTGGGCCCCGCCATCTCCGACACCCAATACGCCCCCACTGGTCAAAAGAAGGTGACTTCTTTTTGGCTCATTCCGGGGGATCGGGTTGTTTGCCTCGGTTTTCATACCTTCAATAGATCAAAGGTCTTCCTTTGATTCTTCCGAAGAGTGTTGGAATCGTCGCCGCGGGCCTCAAGTTAGGGTACGAAATCGATCCGAGATGGGAATTCCAAGGCCTCGAAACCTTTGTTTTCTATAAAAAATTCTATCAAAAAAAAAATCATCAAATCAAAATCCTAAAAATAAAACTTTTGTGGTGCCGGCACAACGACATCATCTTGCCCTCCATCGTCTCGTTGGGGGAGAAGGAGGAGGATTTTTGGGCCTTATCCAAAAATCCCGACTCATCCCCGCCACATTCTCCAACCCACTCCCATTCGGGGGAAGCCTTCACATCTCCTCCCCATCACCATATCCCCTTTTACCATCACCTGCCTATTTGGTGCCGCCATTTTCCCAACCACCACTTCCCAAGATATCCAAAATCACCCCCGCATTCCCCATCTCTTTCCCAAGCTACCTTTCCTCCCATGTCCATGCCAAGCCAACCACCCATTCCATCCACATGCCCTCAAAAAACACATTTCCCACCCCCATCCATGATAAACTCAACCCAAATTTCCACATCCACACCCATGCCTCATTTTTCGTCTTCCCCATATAGACCCAATCCACCATCCTTCACCTATGTCACCTCCACCCTATCCAACCCCCCACAAGTCCTCCCATCTACCCTGGTCATGCTGATTTTTATAGGGGCCATACCCAGTTTTTCTCAAACACCGACACTTTACCCTTCATCATCCGCCTTTGCCAATGCCCCACCCCATTCCTTCAATCCATCCCATATCCCATCACTTACCATGGCTATGCCCAAATTTTCCCCCACATCCACCCCATCTATACCCAATCATCCCTTAAACCCACCACCCACATCCTATCCTCCTTCCAGCACCATGATGAAGGAAATGTTCCAAGCCTACTCCTTATGGAAGGCTTCCCAAAACACCCCCCATCATCCACACCCCACATCCATGGACAAATCCCATACCCTAGCCAATCTCTATGCTTCACTCTCCCATAATCCCCATCAACCTCCCATAATTCACACCATCCAAACCCCCATCTCCCACATGCTCCAAGGTCCATTGACCCAAAATCCCACCATTCACCAAGGTCCATTGGCCCAAAACCCTACCACCCATGATCTCCAAGGCCCATTGGCCCAAAACCCCACCACCCATGATCTCCAAGACCCAATGGCTCAACACCCCATCACCCATGATCTCCAAGGCCCAATGGCCCAACACCCCATCACCCATACCCAAGGGCCCATGGCCCGAACCCATCAAAAGCTCATGGCCCAAACCCACCAATGGCCCATGGCCCATACCCCTCAAAACCTAGTGGTCCAGGCCCACATACCCCAAGGGCCCATGGCCTAAACCCATTTGGCCCAAGCCCAAACCCTCCAAGGGCCCCTGGCCCATACCCACCAATAGCCCATGACTCATACCCCTCAAAACCCAGTGGGCCAGGCCCACATACCCCAAGGGCTCATTTCCCAAACCCTTGCCCAAGGGCCCATGGCCCAAATCAATTTGGCCCAAGCTCAAACCCTCCAAGGGCCCATGGCCCATACTCACCAATGGCCCATGGCCCATACCCCTCAAAACCTAGTGGGTCAGGCCCACATACCCCAAGGGCCCACAACCTAGACCCATCTGGCCCTGGCCCATACCCACCAATGGCCCATGGCCCAAGCCCTCCAAAGCCCAGTGGGCCATACCCATCAAGGCCTAATAGCCCAAGATCCCCCAAATCCCATGCCCTTTACCTAAACCCAACCTGATGAAGGCCTTGTGGCCCAAACCTACCCCGGGCCCATGGCCCAAGCCCCATACTCATACCCTCCACAATACCCCCAAAATTTCACCCACCCCCAACCTTCACAACTGGGTCAAACCCATGCCATACCTCAGACCCAATTTTCTCATGGCCCCATACCCCAAGACCATCTCCAAACCTTCCCTCATGTCTAATGGTCTCATCAGGCCCCACCCCTAAACCAAACTACCACTCACCCCATCACCCCACAACACTTCCCTTACACTCAAGGGGCTCACCCAACCCACATCTAGTCCAATCCCATTCAGTCCATACATCAACATGAAAATCTCGTCCTCACTGCACCCTATGTAGACTCGCAGTACGAGGAGGACGAGATCAGAAACAGTGGGGCCTATGCCAGGGAAGTGACCAATGTCAATCCTCCACCTGTAATTACCCCACCCCTGGCAACCCAAAGTGAGTCCAGGCTAATAATTAAGAAGACAGCCCCCATGTCCAAGGAGTTGGAACAGCTGAAAGAACAGTTGGATAAAATCTAGAAGCAATTATAGATGATGGGTGGTGCTGAAATCCATGCCACAGACTTCATAGATTTATGCCTGTTCGCTGAGGTCCCCCTGCCCCCCAAATTTAAAATGCCAGTATTCGACAAGTACAATGGCATGGGTAACCCGATTACACACCTCAAGTCCTATTGTGGGGACATGTGCCAGTACGGGGGATGAGAGATTGCTAATAAAAGTCTTTCAGAAGAGTTTGACTGGTCCGACCCTTAGGTGGTTCACGTCTCTTGAAGCATCCATGATGAAGACATGGAAGGATTTGATGCATTTATTCCAGGGACTGTATGTCTACAATACTGATATTGAACCACGCAAGTTTGATTTGGACTGTTTGAAACAGAATCCCAATGAGACCTTCGGCGACTATTTAGGGTGTTGGAGAGCACTGGCAACTCAAGTAAGAAATAGAATACCAGACGATGAGCAGATAGAGATGATTTCAAAGAACACTCTGCCAGTGATTTCTGATTTTCTTGTATACCAGTAGCAGTCCAGTTTTGCTAACTTGGTAAGAAACACCAACCACTGTGAGGATGCCATCAGGGAAGGGTGGTTGAACAAGAATGCATCCGGGGGACTGAGTGGGGTTAGGAGGTTTGCTGAGCAGAGAAATGATAGAAGAACATGGGCAGAGGTACAGAATATTGCAAACACCTGGCCCAACAATAACAATGTAGCCCCCTTCCAATTTAAAGTAAGCGTAACAACTCCCGTCAGGACAAGGCCAGTACAGAGAGCCGAGAATGGGCAGGGAATGGAAATGAACCCAGAGAGGAGAGCCCATTATGATCGAGTCTTTATGCCCTTGGGGCAATCCCTGAGTGTACTTTTGCCATTATTCATTGAAAAGGGTTTTAAAACTATTCTCCAACCACGACCTCCTCCCAATCCGATTCCATATAATTTTGACCCGAATACTCATTATAATTTCCACTGTGGTCCGTCACCCGATCGCTTCCCTTGAAGCACGCGATTCAAGATTTAATCGATGCTAGGAAGATCATTCCCCACCCAAGCAAACCATCATGTGAATATTCACCAAAGCCATTGCCACCACACCCTATCGGAATAGTAGGTCCTAGACCCACCATAGGGATGGTAGAGGAAATTGATGAAGAGTATGAGTTTAACCCTTCCGATTACATCAGTATCAGAGAGAATTTTGTGGTCCCAAGGCAGCAAGACCGAGAAGAAAGAACCATTGGGGTGATTGAACCCCTGAATCTGGTGGATTACTTTCCCACTCCTACACCACAAACCGAACCCCTAGATCTTAGAGCCTATTTTCCAACATCCACTCCCATAAATTATTTACAAATAAATACGTATCAACCATATTCCACCACCCACATCAATTACCCAATAAATCAACAGGCCCCCAGTCCTTCACCACCAATGGCCTGCACCCACCCCATTACCCCCAATTCAACCACCTGCAAACTCCGCCACCCCCATCAATTACCTAATGGCCTATCAAACCCCCGATCCCTTGCCAACACCTATCAGCTATCAATGGCCTACTTTTACCCCCTTTCCCCTAGTACCACCATCCTCAAGCTTCACCACCCCCATTCGGCCCAATTTTGCAACCCACCCATCCATCACTGAGATAACTCAGGTCTTACCTACCCTCCCAGAGCCATCAATATATGCACTTCAGGTGCCGACAACCATACCATTCCATCTCTCAGGACCAACCTATGATCCACATCAGGTCCGCTGAGCTATGAGCAAACCAATGCTAACATCGACAGCAGTAGCAGGGAGGGGGCAGTGGACTTCGTTACCAGATTGAGAAGAATCTTGAACAACTGAGGCAATAGCGAGTAACCGCAATAAAGCAATGACCAGACGGCCGAGAGGAAAGAAGGGCGATCTGAGAACCCATTTGAGAAAATGAGTCGAGAGCATATATTAGAGACTCAGCTGAGAAGAATGCCTGCCCATATAACTATATGGGATCTGTTGATGATGTCGCTACTCCATTTTCAAGCTTTAATGGGGGCATTAAAGAATGCGCATGTGTCCCAACAGGTGAACCCAGACGAGGTTGGGCAAATAATTGGACAAGTGATGGACCAATGCCATTTCATTTTCGGATGCAGATCTGTCAGAGGAGGGAAACAGTCATGCTAAATCCCTCAACATTATTATCGAATCCAAGAACATGATAATTCCCTTGGTTCTAATTGATAATGGGTCGGCTCTGAATGTGTGCCCATTGAGGACTGCCACCAAGATCGGCGTGGACCCCTGTATGCTAAGGCCGACAAGGACTAGCGCCGATTTGATAATATAAGAAGAGAAATAATGGAGAGATTGATGTGGAATTAGTAATTGGGCCCATGACCTTCTCTATACCTTTTCAAGTGATGGATATTAAATCTTCTTTTAATTTACTGATAGGACGTCCGTGGTTACATGGGGTCGGGGAGATACCTTCTACCCTCCATCAAAAGCTAAAATTCATATCCGAGCAGAAGGTGATCACCATCATTGGTGAAGGGCACGATGAGAAAGATAAGGCCACCCACAGCATTGAAAATCCTAAGGTAGTGGATGTGCCACATACTGAGAAAGACACCGACCTCCACAATTTTGAGTATGAGGTGTCAGCAGTAGACCCAGAACCCCCGAGAAACATCACTTCTACAACCGACAGCAGAATGGAAGCAGCGGTGGCCATGCTCCAGAAATGGGGCTATCAGAGAGGCAGAGGGCTCTGGCCTAGACTGTAAGGTAAAAGAGAGTCAGTTGTTGCCAAAGGCAGAATGTTTGATTTGGGTTACGTTACAAGCCCACAGAGGAAGAGATCCGAGATGCCAAAGAGAAATCCAGGGTTGCTGCAGCCGCAAGAGCTCGAGGGATCAACATAGAAGAGAAACCTCGCCCTAGGCCGCACATCAAGGAATCCTTTGTCAGTGCTGGGGTCATAAAGATCGATCAAAATGGGGTAACCCATTTGACCCATAGCCCCTGTCAATCCCACCAATCCCCACATCTCCCTTCCCAATCTTGAAATAGATCTGGCTGCCCTATCCCTATTTGAGGAGCAGCATTCCATACCTGAACAAACTTCTCCTATGGTAAACCACCACAGGACTCTGCTGATGTTTGAGGATGAAATCTTAGACACACCTATGGTCTATATGATGGAGGCCGATCCAGAAGAGTCACATTCGCCAGCCTCCTACATCAAAAAAGGTAAAGGGGCAGTAAGTCGGGTATGCAATTGGGCATCTTTACCCCAAACTCTGGAAGCAAGGAGTGGCCTATAATTTGGCACCTGCTTTCCAAAAGCCCTTGGCAGGTAATACCTTGTATATATAGCAACCCGCTTTGCCAAGGGACCGTCTTTGAAGAAAATAAAAATCTCAAAACATTGAAAAAATACAAAATCCCAAAATAATTGAAAAAATACAAAACCTAAAAATATTGCCTTTTAAATTTTTAGATAAAGTCCAACAAAAAGATGCTATAATCGAAATGCCCATCTCACGTAAAATCAACCCCCTTCCTGTAGAAATACAAGAAGAGGTAGGAGTTACGAGTTTGGATGAGGATAGTCCTTTGGAGGAGCTCCCCAATGAGCTCCTTGATCGGTTTGCCAAATTTGAGCATGGCCCTACCCCCATTGTCTAAGAAACAAAAGATATCAATCTCGGGACTGAGGAGATTCCCCGAATAACCAAGATCAGAATGTCACTATCTCCCGAAGAAAGAAAAAGCATGATCAATTTCTTTCGATCATACCAAGACATTTTATGCAGTGGTCGCGATGGACATGTCCGTCGACAAGTTACCTCTCTACCCTAATGTGAAGATTAAGTAGAAGTTGAGACATCTTTGAATTGATGTTGAAAGTCAAAGATGAGGTCATCAAGCAGTATGACGTGGGGTTTTTCATGGTATCTAAGTACCCACAGTGGCTAGTCAATATCGTGCCTGTACCGAAGAAAGATGGAAAGGTCCGCATGTGCATCGATTTCTGAAATTTGAACAAAGTGAGCCCGAAGGACAATTTCCCATTGCTACACATCGACATCTTGGTCGATAACACTACTAAGCACGGGATGCTTTCCTTTATGGATGGATTCTCAGGATACAATCAGATAAAGATGGTAGAGGCAGATCTAGAGAAGACTACGCTTATCACCCCTTGGGGCACCTTTTGCTACCGAATTATGCCGCTTGTCAAGAATGCCCGGCAAAGATACCTATGCTATTTCACGACATGATGCACCGAGAGATTGAAGTGTATGTCAATGACATGATCGCCAAGTCACCAAAGTGAGGCGACCATCTGGTAAACCTTCAAAAGCTATTTGAAAGACTGAGGAAGTACAGGTTACGTCTGAATCCATAGAAGTGCGCATTTGGCACTATGTCCAAAAAATTGTTAGGATTTATCGTCAGCAGGAGAGGGATCGAGGTAGACCCAGTCAAAGTCAAAGCTATCATAGAAATGCCACCACCGTCTATTGAGAATGAAGTTAGAGGGTTTTTGGGCAGAATACAATACATCACCACCCGTGTTGGCACCACCCATGCCAGGGTGACCACTCTTGATGTATCACTCCACGATGAAAGTTTTGATGGGATGTGCCGTAGGGCAACATGACAAAATAGGGAGAAGAGAGCAAGCCATTTACTATCTGAGCAATAAGTTTACTAATTATGAAATGTGCTATTCTCATCTGGAGAAAGAATGCCTGGCTCTTGTATGGGCTGCTTAGAGGCTCCACCACTATTTGCTATCTTAAGCCGTTCTGCTTTTGGCCTGAATGGACTCGTTGAAGTACCTTTTCGAGAAGCTGGCCCTTATTAGGCGAACTGCATGCTGGCAGCTATTGTTATCTGAGTTCGACATCACGTACATCACGTAAAAGTCAATTAAGGGGTAGGCACTCACCGATCATCTTGCCGACAATCCTTTGCCAGATTATGAACCTTTGAGAACTGAGTTCCCTGATGAGGACATCCTTTTCATGACGGAAGACGATACTGAAGAATCATGGGTAATGCTTTAGCGTGGCAGCTAATGTAGAAGGTCAGGGAGTTGGTGCCATTCTGATTTTGCCAAAAGGATCCCATGTACCTGTCTCTATCAAGCTCAACTTCCCTTCCACTAACAATATAACAAAATATAAAGCTTGTGCCACTGGTCTGCAGGCAGCTCTCGATCTGAACATAACTCACCTTCGAGTATTTGGTGATTCACTGTTAATCATATGCCAAAAGAATGGTGACTGGAAGATGAAAGATGAGAAACTGATCCCCTATCATGAACACCTCGAGGATCTGATAACTTGCTTATAAGATGTGACATTCTCATATGTCCCTCGGATAAGGAATCATTTTGCCGATCCATTAGCCACTTTGGCGTCAATGATAGAAATCCCGTATGGTGTTGAGATGAAGCCGATCATGATCGAGTAGAGGAATGAGCCGACCTTCTGCCTCCAGATTGAGGAACCTACAAAGCGTAATGATGAGCCACCTTGGTTCTCAGATATCAAAAATTTCCTCGAGACACTAACTTTTCTTGAGGGTACATCTAAGGCGGATCGATGAACCATTCAGCGTCTAGCGACATGCTACGTCATTTGCGGAAAGTGCCTTTATAAGAGATCCTACGATAACATCTTACCCAGGTGCCTTACTGAAAGTGAAATGATCAATATCATGAAGGAGATCCATGAAGGAGTATGCGAAGCCCATGTTAGCAGTCACATGCTTGCTAAGAAAATTTTACGGCAGGGATACTTTTGAACCACTATGGAATCAGATTGCTACAAACATATTTAGAAATACTACAAGTGTCAGGAACACTCCAGTCAGATACACGCTCTTGCCATCGATCTTCACTACATGACCACTCCTTGGCCATTTGCTACTTGGGGACTTGACGTCGTCGGAATGATTAATCCAAAAGCATCAAATGGACATTGGTTCATCCTCGTCGCCATTAAATACTTCACCAAATGGGTAGAAGTGGCATCATATGCCAACATCACAGCCAGTCACGTTGAGAAGTTTCTCAAGAGTAATATTGTATGTCGATTTGGAGTACCCAAAGATATCATCATAGACAATGGCATAAACTTTGCAAATAAGCACATTCGAGCCTTCTGAGAGCAATACAAGATCAAGCACCATCACTCGTTACCTTATCGGCCTCAAACTAATGGAGCCGTAGAAGCTGCTAACAAGACGGTCATCCACATCCTAGAGAAAATGGTCGCCACTCACCCGAGATTGGAGCAAAATATCTTTGTTGCTTTGTTAGCCTACAGAACATCAATCTGTACCGCTACAGGGGCAACACCGTTCTCCCTTGTGTATGGAACTGAGGCCATCCTACCAGTTGAGGTTGAAGTACCCTCGCTCTGAATTCTCATGGAATCAGGCTTACCCGAAGCAGAGAGAGAGATCTCGCTTCAAACAATTAAACTTATTGGACGAGAAGAGAATCCTAGCCTTGTGTCATACTCAGGTTTACCAGGGGCAAATCACACGCGCTTATAATAAACGTGTCCACAGTCGAGATTTGAAGGTAGGAGACACTGTGTTGGAGAAGATCTTCCCATCCCTCTATGTCAACCCGAGAGGCAAGTTCAAGCCAAACTGGGAAGGACCTTACGTCATTCGAGATGTGCTACCGAGATATGCCATCTGCCTTTCTACCATGGACGGAGATCATCTTCTTAAGCCCATCAACGCTCGATATGTCCGACGGTTCTACTCGTAGTCTATTGCAATAAGGTAAGTATTGGTGAAACAGATGTGCTTAAGAATCACTCAAAAGAGGGCATCATTTCAAGCACAATAGCCAAAAAGCCTCCCTAGAAATGATGATATCCTTTCCTACCCCATTTGAGCTTGGGCCTTTCTTTCAAAGTAAACCCCTTTCCCAAAAAATGTGTGTACATATACAAAAAAAAGAAAGTAAAGTTACCATCAAAATCCAAAAAAATTGGGAAAGCAAAACCTCATAATAGAGTTTGCCTGAAATAAGATAAAGAAAAAATAAAAGAATCATGGGGCATGTATAGTAAAACCCCCAAGGAAGGAAGTATGTTGAGAAGACTGAAGCCGTATCAAGGAAACCCTTTTAGCCCAGCATACCTTCAAATCCTAACCTAACCCATGGCCAAGCTACACCCTGAAGAAAGCCCTCTTTTTAGGTTCACAAGCAGTCATAATATATGTTAAGTCAACACAAGCTGAGTTGTGAGACGACACCTGAACCCCATCTAACCAGCTATGACAAAATCGATGTTTATGTTGTGGCTTTTGAAAAAAAGAAATGAAAAATAATAAAAAAAGAAAAAGAAAATAAAAATACAAGCTCAAAGCAAGATGGATGTGGTGAAAACCCGAAAGGGCGCTACGGGTAAAAACAACGAGTTTGTATGGACCAGGTGAAAACTCGAAAGGGCGCTTGGGGTAAGAGAGCTAAACCCATCGACGTGGTGAAAACCTTAAATGGCGCCACGGGGAAAAAAGGAGATAAATAAAAAAGTAAAAAAGAAAAAAAAAAGAAGAAGAAAGGTTTGCACTGATTGAGAAGATTGATGTTTAAAGAGCCCTGTTGGTTACTCTCCCTGATACCCTTTTTTCCGACTGGGCTGCTCATGTTAGTTCAAGACGGGTCTCGACCAAGTGTATCTTCAGAATTGCTTTGTCAAATGTATGACTCAAGGTAAGGAAAAAGGTTTGACTCAATCTAAAGGGATTAACGTTCCGGCCTTGGTAAAATCAGAAAACTCACTTAGGTTCGACTGCATAAAAGAGTTCGACTATTCTCAAAATGGGACCCGTTACTCCGTCCCACTGTCAAGGCATTAAAAAAAAAAAAGGGGGGGCCAAAAATAAAAAAATTAAGAAAAATCCAAATACCAAAAAATATGCATATATTTCTACTCATTTCCATGTATATATTTTCGACATCATGTTTCAATCTCAAAAATGAAGAAAAATAACAAAAAATCTCTGAAAACAAAAATCTAAAAAATATCTTGAAATTGAAAAGGTGTAGGTTAAAATTTACTTCTCCTTCTATTATTTAGGATGCATTTTCTTTATATATATATATATATATATAAACAAAAAAAAGAGACTAACGTTTTCTTAAGAAAGTGCAGGAGCATCAAAACGGTCCGAAGCCTCGAAGCCGGCAACCTCTCGACGATGGACAAATCAGATGAAGCACCTCACCACCGACGTCAGGTCTATTCAAAAAAAAGAGAAAGAAAAAAGAAAATCATTATGAAGAAAAAAATAAAATAATAAATAAATAAATAAAATTATAAATCTGTGAACTTTTTATGCATAGCTACGCACTCGCGTATTTTCAATGCGATAAAATGTCAATATTTTATCGGCAATGCAGCTATGCAAAATTAATGTCCTAGGTCTAAGGTTCACCTTGGATCCATGGATCCTATTTCAAAGAAGGGGCAACAGTGTCAATTTCAGTCAAACAGTCAATTCTTGGATCGGATTGATTCCACTGCTATATCTTCGCCTTGATCGATCCATATTTTGGTTTCAGGTAAACTTGAGTGCCTTGTACTTCAAGTTCATCATGATATTTTTGGAGGTGTAGACTCTTGGTCTGTACTGTCCGAGCGAGCGCCTACGAGGTTTGAGGTTCGGATAACTTCGTCCTATAAAAGATCCATTATTGGATTGATTCCAACCTGTCAGATATGAAACTACGTCAGACAACTATGTGCAAACATGCATGCAAAAGGGCTCATTCCCTTTATTTTTTTGTAGGCTTAAAACCTGTATTGGTAGTGGTATCCCTGTAAAGTGTATGCCATGAGTCTGGGTATCCGTATTATGGTCGTTTGTTCCTGTAAATTATATCTGGGCAGGTCCGGGTCGGGGATTCCAGCACCTTTGCTGCCTATCGCCCCTAACGGAGGCCAAGATTGAGTATCCTTCGGTGGACACCCAATTCTGACCTGACCTTTTCGATATCACATGAACTTGAGTATGTTGGCTTCAGTTTCGTCGCAAACTATTGCGGAGGCACGGGCTCTTGGTATGCGTTGTCTGAGCGTGCGCCTCCCGGGGTTCAAGGCCTAGATAATGCTTGTTTTTAAAAAAAAAAAAAAATGAAAAAAGCAATCTTAAAAAAAAAAAAAAGACAGAAAAGAAAAAAAAGGAGAAGAATAAATTTGTGTTTCCCCACAGAGCTACGCACATGCGTATTTTCAATGCGGTAAAATGTCAATATTTTATCGACAACTCAGCTGTGCAAAACTAATGTCCTAGATCTAAGGTTCGCCTTGGATCCATGGATCCTACTTCCAAGTAGGAGGAACGGGGTCAGTCCCGGTCAAACAGTCAATGTTTCGATTGAGTCGACTCCACTGCTAAATCTTTGCGATGAGTGCTCTATTTTGGTTTCATATGAACTTAAGTGTCTTAAGCTTCAGATTCTCCATTGGAAAAGGTCAATCGTTGGTTGAGACCAACCTGTTGAGAATGAGATTACGTATCAATCAAACTATGTGCAACCATGCATCTAGAAAAGTTCATTTCTCATTTATTTTTTACAGGCTTAAACTTGTATTGGCAGTGGTATCCCTGTAAAGTGTACACCATGCATCTGGGTATTCGTATGATGGTCGTTTGTCCTCGTAAATTGTACCCGAGCAGGTTCGGGTTGGGGCTTCCATCGCCTTTGTTGCTTATCGCCCCTAATGGGTTCATGTTTATGCATAGTTAAATGAGGTGTAAAATCATTGTTGGCAGAGACCAGGACTGGATGTCTCTTTTGGTAGACACCCAAATTTGGTTGGATCTATTCAGGATCATTCAAATTTGGATGCACTAGGTCATGTGGATCTGGGGCACATTTTTGAAAATGGCACGTACTCCCAAAAAGCATTGCGATGTCTATTTGCTCCGCTTGGGTAGTCATGCTAAATAAACTTCAAGATCGATTGGTTCGCCCAAACACCTCAAACCTTGCTTTCAGCAGGGGCACGCGCGAACAGTCAGATGGGGTAATCAAATGCCTCATAGGATTTGACACAAACTGTGGAGCCTTGCGTATGTTTACTTCGCGCCTATCTTTGAATGTGGGTCGATCACCCCTCTTACTTACGAAGCAGTTGCATTCATAATAAATCTCGAACACCAATCACCTTCAAATCATCTTGAGAAGCAGACATTTTTCCTGACTAACGGGCTTCGCAACTTGAGAAGCAAACATTTTTCCCAGCTATTAGGTTTTTGCAACCCATTTCACCTTGGTTATGCCCAGTAATGTTGCTAAGCGCTTGGGGACCGATTACCTTGAGAGATGGACGTTTTTCTCGACATACAGGGCTTTCGTTTTCTCACCATATTACTCACCTGATGTTTGAAGTTGGTTCTGAATATAGCGGACCCGTTAGTAATGTCTTGGGCCTCTTCGGATGTCTCTTTTCTTTGACATTCGATCATTAGTGATCGGATACCAAAGAGGGGCATCTGTAGACACCAAAATTTAGCCCACGACTTGACCAGAACACATTTTGAGAAAGGTACACTTTCGAGCTTTTGATGGCATGTATAAAACCTTTAGGAACCACCCTATAACTCTTAAAGAACCCCTCTAAACCCTTAGGAATCACCCTATATCCCTTAGGAATCTGCCCCGAACCCTTAGAAATCAATCCTAACCCTTAGAACCCGTTCTGAACCTAAACCTAACCTTTCCGAGCAATGGATGAGGAGTGGTACACCGGAACTAGCTATGGCCTTCTACTATGATCAAGTCTTATACCATTAAAATGTAAAAGTTGTCAGCTTTCTAACAGTCACAGAATCTCCCCAATCAGAGTTATACATCAAAAGATATGGCGGTCCAAACCCAGAGGGCAAAAAAGTAATTTCAGGAGGGCCCCCCCTTGGGATTTGGCGCAACTAATAGTTGTGCCAGTTATAATTTTGCCTGATGCAACTATTAGTTGCGCCAGGCCATTTTCCCAAAATTTAAGCCTGGTGCAACTAATAGTTGCGCTAGCATTAAAGTGGACCCCACCATCGCGAGGCAACTTCCAGGCCACTGTTCAACACTATTTTACTATGCATTTTCCTGGCGCAACTAATGTAACTCTATCTTTTTATCTCGAAATTCATGATTGGGTTTGACTTGTTGACCACCTTGACCTTTGGGGTGTGTTTTGATAGTTTTGTTGCACCCTTTTGCACCCTATTTGCAACCCATTAAGTGGCTTAAAGCCTCACACCATCATCCACCATTGGAGGACCTTCTCACAGATTTCAAGGCTTCAAAAACCCTAGGAAACTTTAGATGTTAGATTACCTAATTCTTAATCTTGATTAGCATCTAAACACCCTCCTAACCCATCCATTTCCTATAAATAGAGACCCCCACCCCTTGGTTTAAGGGTTGAGAATTTTTGCCTAAGAGAGAAAGAGCTTAAAGTGAGAAAATCTTTCTCCCTTTGGTGCACACTTCCCTTACAAATTCCAGATTTCAAAAATCTCTCTTAGACCTTAGCATTTCACTAAAAGCCTTTAGGTTAGGTGTGTGTAATCCCTTAGCCTTCCCTCTCTACCTCTTAGCTTCAAGCCTTAGGAGTTAGAACCCCTTTTCCTCCCATTCAAGCCTTCAAAAGCTCATCAAAGCAAGCCAACGCAAGGCTCTCCTACGGTGCTATAAGGGCCCGAGGGCTCCGGCTCTCCCCTTTCTTCTCCTATCTCTTCTTTAGCTCTTTCCATCCTCCCATTTGTGTCGTTATGCCGCCGAATTTTCGGTAGGAACGGAGGGGCATAAATAGGATTTAAGACCCATTTGGGCAAGGGAAAGCCATTTGATCTTCTTTTACTTTATTTTTGTTTTGGCCATTAGTAGAGACCACGTTAAGAAGGTTGATCGGGTGCCTAACACCTTTCCGATCGATAATCGAAGCCCCTACCCAAGAGCCTTTGGTGTGGACCGGATTTAGAGTCATATTTTTAGTACTTTGGTGCTCATAAAAATGAACTAGGTTTCTTAGGACACCAAAATCTCTGGGTGGCGACTCTATATTTTTTGTAAGCGAGCGCATCGCTGCGACAAGATTGTCAAAAAATCTCACGGTTGTACACAGTTGCATGAGGTGGCAGACCCCACTATGACTAACATGGTCAAGCCGAAGTTGTCGCAAAGTAAGCGTGATAGGCCTAAGGGGAAAGGGAACAAACGAAAACTTTATACGTCATCGAAAAGAGATAAGTCTGGGTTTGGACACATCATAAAGAAGTTAATACGAAGGCGAAGGCAAAGGAAAAAGGAAACAAGGCTGCAGTTGTTGAAGTTTTGAAGCTTGAAGAAAGCCTCAGAATGAAATCATATCTAAAAACACTCCCTGAGTTTGTGTGCCCTATTGTAGCTGATATCACGAAAGTAACAACATATGGGCACTGTGGGTTTATAGCTGTTTCACACTAGTTAGGGATGGGCTACGATGGATGGAAGGTAGGGCAAGCAAATTTGTTGGCTGAGTTGACCTCTTGCGCAGCGAAGTATTTATCTCTTTTTACAGCCAAGAATGAATGTATTAGATAGATGCGATTACTAACTACAAAACAACTATTATTACTACTAAACTGCAACTGCTATTACTAACTACAAAGCATACTAGACAGAGAATTATTAGACAACTATAAAGTGTAGTAAAGGCTAGGTTAAGAGGTGAAAAATGATACTTTTTAGTGAATAACACACCCCCAAACCTAATCTTTGCTAGTCTTCGAGCAAAGCAAATTTTAAACAACTACTCTAGGAATGTAATTACCACTTTCGTAGGGAGCACGAATGCATTTAGCTTATGCATCAAGCCTTTTAAACCCCCTAAGTGATCCCTAGTGGAGGAGTGAAGTCTCCTGAGGGTTTTCAGTGAAGATAGCCATAAACTTCTCAATAAAACAGTTAATAAAAGTGCAGACATCATTAAATCAATTTTCAACAAATGGAGTGTTAGTCCACCCTTGATTTTTCAAAATGTGAGGAGTTTTAAACACATAAAATGCACAAAAAAATTTAACATGAAAAGCTCTTACATGCATGCACATAATTTCCAATCAGCTTACACAAAAAAAATAGTAAGTGTATGTCAGTACTAAGCTCACCATTAATTCAACAATTAGGTTTAAACAATGCCCAACACATTCAATGTCAGACCCAATGCTTACTAGGGTAGTCTCTCACAAATAAATTTGGGGGTTTTTATTTTCACACAAGCTCAAGAGCAGTTATAGTCCCTAAAGGGGTCTACAAGCATGAGCATAGTCAAGGCTTTGAAATTCTGGCCTCATTAACTATTTCTCACCATAGATTAAACAACTCATCGCCACATAACAACTCATTCTAATTAGGATAAAAAGGTCTTATGACTGGGTTGTAATGTATCTTATGGGTGAAGGTTACAAAGAATGGAAGGGTGAAAAGGTTGCAAAATTGAGAAATCACCAGGTGAAGGAGGTGATTCATGCATATTTCATCTTCTTAGATATTTTTCAGATTTGAAGTGGCCAGCTTCTCTTCTTTTTACTTTTAAAATTTCCTCTTGACTCCTCTCTCTTTCTTTTCATTATCATTTTTTTTTTTCTTTTGGATACATTTTTCTTTTTCTTTTTGTTTTTATTTTTTTGAAATGCCACTTTTCTCCCAGCTGCTACACTGCTGTCCTCCTTTTGTGTTTCTTCTCCATTCACTAACTGTTGATCCTAGCTTGTCCATTTCTAACTTCTTCTCCTTTACCTAATGAATTCTCAGAGTGAGGGTAGGGTTGGATCAGGCCTACAAGTTTAGGTGCAAGTACTCTGGTGTACTTTAAAGAAAACTGGAATTTTAAGGCTCAAAAGGTGTATGCATAAGTTAGTTTACTAGGTTTGGTCTCTTTAGGCTCAAATTGTCCAAGAGAAGGCCTTGATCCTTTCCTAAATGTCATGCTTGCTGTCAACTATTTCAACTTGGAGATGCCTAACTTCTAGTGAGAAAATGAACTTAGTCAGTCCTTAGAGCAAGAAGAATTGCCAAAGACACTCCTCAAAGAGTTTTTTTTTTTATAGGCCTAAATCTCACTAGGTATGGTCTTTCATTGAACTCATGGGCATGTCCTTACCTTTTTCTCTTTTTAATGATTCATTAAGTGCTGACACAAATGAGTTTTCTTCGTGTTGACCTCATGGAAATGTTAAAATTTAAAAGATTTTAATGCCAAAAGGTCTGCAAAATTTTAAATTTCCTCAAATTTAAAGTTTCTTAGTTGAACTTAGCTCTATTTCTATCTTACTCACTTGATTCTACTACACTTAGGTTAACTACTTCATTGGCATACCTTACCACACCCCCAAACCTATGAGGAACAATGTCCTCACTGTTTCAGAGATAAAGAAGATGGGCAGCAGGGTATATTTATAAAAATAACACACAATGAAAATAAAAACAGAACAGTACAATGAAAACAATTAACACAAACAAGAGATACCAAAATGGAAACTTCATTCAATAGGCAGTAATATATACAATGCAAATGAAATGAAGTGCAAAAGTTTCTAGTAATAAAAAACATCCTAACTAATTACATTTACATAGTTTAATCATTTGAAGCTACATCTACATGTTCCTGAGAAGCTTTTACTTTTTCTTTCTTGAGAGCAACAGCAGCAGACTAGGATCTCTTAGCAGTGGTCTTTCTGTGCTTGATGCTGGTTCTCTTCTTGGGAGTGGGTGCAGGCTGGAGAGTGGGTTCTTTAATGTTTACTCCAAGTACTGATTTTCTTGGCTAAGGAGCAGTTGCAGGGGGAGGAGCTACTGCAGTGTAGAGTTTGGCAGCTGCTGCTACTATGTCTTTGTCTGCCATAGATGTTAGGGTCTGATGTAATGCTGCAGCAGTCCTGGCATAATCATTAGCTTTATCTTCAACCAATCAAAGGGACACTCTCATGTTCTTCATAACATCTTCAAGGCCATCAGCTCTATACTTCTCATCCTTGTACAACTGCAGGGTATGCATAAAAGCCTTCTTAATATGCTTTTTCTCTATCTTGTCATCCAGCTTGATCAGCTTTATCTGAATAAGAAGGGGCAACTTGATTGTAGTTCTGATGTCAACCATGCCCCTTATGACATCCCTCTTGATGTAGGGATTTTCTTTCATGGCTCTAAGGAGGGTGGAGAATGGAGCCATGGGGTTGGAAGAGGCAGGTAGGATGGGCTATTCAGTAAGGTCAGCAGGGGTATGGGAAGTGGGTGCATGATGAAAATTTATAGGCTGTGGTGAAGTAGGGATAGGGGCAAAGTAGGATGGCTGGGGTGAATCTGGAAGAGGGGTGAACTCATAATTGATGTCCCCTATAATAGAGTCCATCATTGCTGAGTACCCCTCTGTTGAGAAGGGGTCTTGGTCATGGGAAGGGAAAAATGTAAGGGTTTGGTCCAAGGGTTCAAGTGTGGTAGGTTCAATGGGATGAGGTAGGTCTACTGTGAAAATGTGTAGGATGTCAGTGAGCATAGGCTCACTGGCATCATGGTGAAATGGAGATGGAGGTGATGGTAGATCAGTGGGTATAGAGTCTAGTATAGAAAGGGAAATGAATGTTGTTTCTATTAGGGAGGTGGTTATGGGGATTGGGATGGGCTGAGAGGTTAGGATAGGTTCTGGAAGGGTAGTAGAAGTGGTGGTTTGGGGCTCTTGAATTTGAATGGACTAAGGTAATCGGGTAGGTGTTGGTAAGGTAATGTGCTGGGGAGGTTTAGTGGGGACTTTGGTGGATTGTGAGGCTTTCTTTTTGGTGTATGTTTGTTTGATAGGTGGGCTAGGGTGAGTAGGGAGAGATGATGTAGCTGTGGAGGGTTGTGGGGTTGGGGTGATGGTAGTAGGTGTAGATTTTGGGATTGGGTGTGAGGCAAGAGTTGGCATGGGAATGGAGGTGAGTGTGGAAGTTGTGTGTGTAGACGATGATGGTGGAATGGGGTGTGATGGAAATGGGAGGATGGGGATAGCTGAGCTGAGAGCTATAGGGGCAGAAATGGCAGCAGCAGAGCCAGCAGTGGTGACTGCAGCGGAGGTGACAGATGCAGAGATATCAACAAAAGCAGCAGCAGCTTCCTCTTGGATGGTGGGGGCTGCTTGAGCCAGCTGCTCTTTCTTTTTCTTCTTATTCTCTATCAATGTATGGCTAATCTCCCATTGCTTCTTCCCACATTTACTAGGGGTAAGTTTACTGTCTCCTCACCAATCCGGAATTGGTAGCCCCCTTGCTTTAGCAGAGCAGTGATAAGTATACAATAAGGCAGAGCATGGGGCTTCTGCTCTCTCTTCACCTTCTCATGGATGCCCTTCATTCCCCCAAATATGAACTTTGCAGCATCAATGTAATCGTTTAAGGAGAAGGAATAAAGGGCATTAGCTATTGGAGCCCTTCTCTCTTACTGGTGCCTAGAGCAGTACACATTCTTCCTCAACACTCCATCCATAAATCATAGGCTTAGAGGCAAGTCCCTTTTTCTGATGGACACCCCTGATGTAGTAATTCCTCTAGTTATTTCCTTTGCAATATCAGGGATAGTGGCAGTCAGTGGTGCTCCCAAGCAACACTCAGGGTTGTAGGTGGCTGGTATACCTAGGATTGCTGCAATCCCAGTTGGGTTGAACAACATTTCAAAGTTATTAATTAACACCAACAGAGCATGGTTTCCATCATCACCTATCTTGACCCTGATGTTTTGATAGAACAACTGCCCACGCCTAGGGAAAACTAACTGTAGTGGGGGCCTGAGCAAGGGTAATAGGGAGGCCTTGGTGAGGAACTCAATGGATGCAACAGTTAATGGTTCTTCCTTAAAGAATGCCTTATCAAAGGCAGTCTCAGCCTCCAATTTGATGGCAACCACAAACTTAGAAGGAGTTGTGAGTGAGTCATCCTCCGGGTCTTCCTCTTAGGTAACCTCAGGGACAACTTCCTTGCCCTTCTTTCGCTTTTTCTTAGACTCTCAGGGATCTTGGCAGCAGGGGGTGGTCTTTGGCCCTCTTCTTAGGTGCTGATTTCTTCTTGAGAATAGGGGTATCAGAGACAACAGACTTAGCCCTCTTCACAGGAGCAACCCTCTTTTTCATCTTTTCCACTTGGGGCTCAACATGTGGTGCAGGTATATCAGAGGTCTCCACAGTGGAGGCTTGTGCAATCCTCACAGACTTCCTTGTGGCCACGAGACTGCCAGTTGGTGGCGGGTTCAGCATGGTTGCTAGAGTATCAATGGACATGGAAATCGTGGCCATGGTTACATAGATTCCTAAAAATAGGTCTCGAAACACAGAATTGAGTAGTTCACACTCCAATGAAAGTTTTGTACATAAAATCCTCCCTACTCAACACTTAAATTGTAGAATAATCAAACAAAATGAGAGACTGAGAACACTTACCACGGAATAGCTAGGGCTTCAGTGTAAATGCTGCACAGTGGATCAAATTTTGCCACACCAAGTGCAAAATGGTCGAAAGTTGGTGTGGAGCACAATGGTAGGAGCAGAGTGACTGTGCTGGAGTAGAACGGGTAGTAAAGGAGAAAGAAGGGAGAGGAAAGCTCAAAGGTGTGCAATGGAAGCTAGGGCAGAGAAATTGTATAATGAAGAAGATTCAGTCGTGAGGTATAAATATTTGAAACCCATGCTTCGCGAGGTTCTCGCCAGGTAGTTGCAAAGCAGAAATAGAGAGATTAAGCTCGCGAGGTAGAAATACATGGAATGCCTCTCACGGAGCTGAAGTGGAACGTCGCGATAGAATATATGCAAGGAACAAGGGGTCTCGCGAGGGTCAGAGCGCATGATATCCATTTGTCATGTAGCTCAGTGGGGTTTATAATACTGCTCAAGCGTTTGCAGTGGAACCTCGTGACAAGTGTGTAGAGAATAAGGAGCCTCGCGAGGTTCTAAATAGTGCATTCTTTAGGTATTTACCTCGCGAGGCTCTCGCGAAGATGCAAATTCCATATCAGAGTCTCGCGAGCACACTATATTTGCTTAAAATATGGCTCGCGGGCTCAGTTAGCTATGCAAGAAAGCCCACAAATGCTCGCGAGGGTGAAATATAAGCCACTGAGCTTCGTGATAAAGCAAAATTTAATATTTCTCAGTGTTGGCACCCTGGCATGTGCATCTAAACTGTCATGCACCCTGCCATTATGCATTAGCACCACAATTCTTCACTCAGGTATTTCTCCTCTACCATTGCACACATAGGCACAGAGTACAAATCCTAGAAATTAGATGATTTTAAATGACAGCAAGTTCATGCACATTTAAATGATAACAGGTCCATGCACATTTCAATCACAGCAGGAAACATACTCATTAGATTAGATTCAGATGTTTTAAACACTAACACAATGAAACAGAATATTTCAGCACATCAACAATAAAACAAAGATAACACGTGACAGATTTTTAAAAGACAATAAAAAAAATCAATAAGTATGGTACACAGTTTACAGGGCTATGGATCACTAAGCAGTGGGAGGTTCATGAAGGTGGATGGTCTTAGGAGGCTCCATAGAGTTTTCTACACAAATCTTCAGCCTTTAACCATTCACTTTCATGCTCTTCCCAGAAATGGGATCCAATATCTCCACAGCACCAGATGGGGAGGCATGGATGACAGTATAAGGTCCATCTCACCTGGATTTTAGCTTCCCTGGAAAAAAATTTAACTTGGAGTTAAATAACCAAACCTTGACACCATCCTTGAAATCCTTCCTCATCAGTCTCTTGTAAATCCTTGAGTTGGCGTATGCATCCAATCTCAATTCGTCAAGCTCTGACAGCTGTAGCTTCCTATGCATACCAGCAGGTGTTAGATCCAAATTCAAAGTTTTAACAGTTGAATAGGCTCTATGTTCCAACTCTACTGGCCGGTGACAAGCCTTGCCATAAACTAGTTTGAAAGGGGACATGCCAATTGGGGTCTTATAGGCAGTCCTATGCCCGCAATGCATCATTCAGCTTCATGGCCTATTCTTTCCTATCTATCTTAACTGTTTTCTCTAGGAAGTGCTTAATCTCCTTATTTGAAATTTCAACTTGCCCACTAGTTTATGGGTGGTAGGGAGTTGCAAACCTATGGTTAACAGAATATTTCTTGAGCAAACTCTCAAAATTTCTGTTATAGAAGTGGCTGCCCCCATCACTGATGATGGCTCTAGGGGTGTCAAATCTTGAGAAGATATTTTCTTTGATAAATTTTAGGATAACCTTGTGGTTATTAGTCTTTGTGCCAATGGATTCAACCCACTTGGACACATAGTCCACTGCCACATGGATAAAACTGTAACCATTTGAGGGAGGAAAGGGGTCCATAAAATCAATTCCCCAGATATCAAATAATTCTACAGCAAGAATGGGCTGCAATGGCATTGAATTTTTTCTTGACAGGCCACCCATTTTCTTACATCTGGAACAGGCCTTGCAGTGGGCATATGCATCCTTAAACAAGGAAGGACAATAGAAGCCACACTGCAATACTTTAGGTGTAGTTTTTCTCCCACTGAAGTGACCCCCACAGGCATTTTCATGACACATACTCAGAATACTGGGGATGTCACTCTCAGGGACACATTTTCTTATGATTTGTTCTGCACAGTACTTGTATAGGCAAGGGTCCTCCCAGAAAAAGAACTTGACTTGTGAAAAGAACAAGTCTTTATCCATTTTGTTCCAATGAGAAGGGATCCTGCCAACAGCCAAGTAATTAACAATGTTGGCAAACCATGGCCCAATAGACTGAATAGCAAACAGTTGATCATA
Source organism: Chloranthus sessilifolius (assembly GCA_021018995.1). Lineage (NCBI taxonomy): Eukaryota > Viridiplantae > Streptophyta > Magnoliopsida > Chloranthales > Chloranthaceae > Chloranthus > Chloranthus sessilifolius. The sequence goes on from CM037595.1 coordinate 67,264,924, forward strand.
AGGGAACATATCATTAACTGGTGCAGTTGCACATTCATCTGACAAACTTCTAGAAAGGTGGTCAGCCACCACATTCTCCACTCCCTTCTTGTCTTTGATCTCAAGATCAAACTCTTGCAGCAGGAGGATCCATCTGATCAGCCTAGGTTTAGCATCCTTTTTTGCCAATAGGTATTTAAGGGCTGAGTGATTAGTAAACACAATAATTTTAGACTCAAGCATGTAGGGTCTAAAGTTGTCCACAGTAAAAACAACAACTAGTAACTCCTTCTCAGTTGTGGTATAGTTGAGCTGAGCCTCTGCTAATGTTTTGCTGGCATAGAAAATCACTGTGGGCAGTTTGTTCTTCCTCTGTCCTAAGACAACACCTATTGCCAGTTCTGATACATCACACATTAGTTCAAAGGGGAGTGAGTAATCTGAGACTTGGATTACAGGAGCAGAGTTGAGGCACTTTTTCATGACCTCAAAGGCCTCAAGGCATTCAACAGAAAAGTCAAATTGCACATCCTGGCACAACTGGTGGCACAGTGGCTTTGCAATTCTGCTGAAGTCCTTAATGAACCTCCTGTAGAATTCAGCATGTCCTAGAAAGGATCTAATTTGTTTGACAACCTTGGGTGGGGGCAGGTGTGAAATCAAGCCAACCTTGGCTTTGTCAACCTCTATACCTCTGTGGGAGACCACATGGCCTAACACAATTCCCTGTGTTACCATGAAGTGGCTCTATTCCCAACTTAAGACCAAATTGGTCTCTTCACACCTTTACAAAATCAAGTCAAGGTGACTTAAGCACTGACTAAAGCTGTCCCCATAGACTAAAAAATCATCCATAAAGATTTTCATAAACTTGTGAATCATATCTGAAAAAATAGCATACATGCACCTCTGAAATGTAGCAGGGGCATTACACAGTCCAAAAGGCATCCTCCTATAAGCAAAGGTGCCAAAGGGACATGTGAAAGTGGTTTTCTCTTGATCTTGAGGATACACAGGGATTTGGTTATACCCTGAGTATCCATCAAGAAAGCAATAAAATTCCTTCCCAACCAATTTGTCTAGAATTTGGTCAATGAAACGGAGAGGAAAGTGGTCTTTTCTAGTCTTGGAGTTGAGTTTTCTGTAATCTATGCAAACTCTCTAGCCAATTGTCTCCCTGGCTGGCATCAAGTCCTCAGAATCAAAAGTAATGATTGTTATGCCTAACTTTTTGGGTACCACCTGAATAGGTGGCACCCACTTTGAATCTGACATGGAGTAAATCACTCCTGCATCCAACAATTTTACTATCTCTTTCAAGACCACCCCCTGCATGTGAGGGTTAAGCTTCCTTTGCATCTCCCTAGAGGGTTTTGCACCCTCTTCCAAGTGTATTTTATGCATACACACTGAGGCTTCAATTCCCCAAAGTTAGCAATTGTCGAACCGATTGCCTTTTTGTGTTTCTTAAGAACATTCAACAATTTCTCCTCCTGCTCACTAGTGAGAGAGGAAGAGATAATCCTGGAAGCATTTTGTTTTGCCCCAAGAAGGCATACTTTAATGTGTTTGGGAGCTGCTTAAGCTTCAGATCAGGAGAACTTTCAATGGAAGGCAACAAAGGTGTCTTGGTGGTTTGAGGAAGGGGCAGCAATGTAGGTTTCCGGCTGGAATGCTGCACTAGGCCCACATAAGACTCTATTATGGTGTTGTCTTCTGTAATGGAAGCTTAGGCCTCCTCCTCAACCTTACTCTAAATATTTTCCAGGTTCTCTGCTGCATTCTTCCAATCCAGCAGATTGGATAATTCTCCTTCTACAAGACCATCTAGTACTTCTATTGCACAGCAGTCCTTAATGTCCATCTGAGGCTGTTTAGCAGCATTGTACATATTTAACTAGACCTTCATGTTCCCAAAGGTCACGTCCATCACCCCTGGCCTACAATTAATGCAAGCATTGGCACTAACAAAGAATGGCCTGCCTAGGATGACAGGAATTGGGATTTACAAGGGTCCATGTCCAACACTAGGAAATTAACAGGGTAGTAGAACTTGTCCACCCCAACCAAAACATCCTCCACCTCACCCACAGGTCTTCTCTCAGACCTGTCAGCTAGCTGGAGTACAATTGAAGTTGATTTTATCTCCCCTAAACCTAGCTCCTCATATACAAAATATGGGAGCAGGTTTACACTGGCCCCCAAGTCCAAGAGGGCTCTACCTATGGTGTGGTTTCCAATTATGTCGGGGATGGTAGGTACTCCTGGGTCCTGTAATTTCTCAGGTGTGGCTATGGACAGAACTGATTCCTCATGTTTCACAACAAAAATCTTTATGGACAGTTGCACCCTTGCTTTCCTTTTTTGTGTACAAAGGTCCTTTAAGAATTTGGCATATGGAGGGACCTGTTTTATAGCATCTTGCAAGGACAAATTTATCTTGACATGCTTAAAGGTCTCCATCATTTCCTCCATTTGAGCATTCCCCTTATCAAAAGGAGATGGACTAGAATGTGCATGAGGAAATGGCAGCTGTGGGACTGCTGGTGCCATAACTGCATGGCTAGCAACATCATGGTCAAATTTTTATTTTTTTCTCTTTTCTTCATTTATTGCTTTCTATTGGGGCTCAATATCAACCCCCTTATTTTGTCCTTGCTGCTATACAGTAGGGGATGAATTCAATGATTCTTCTATACTCACATTTTTTTCTTTTTAATTCTCCATGGTCTCCTCAACTACACTGCCCACTGCATTGTTAACCACCCTACAACTCCTCAGGGTAGTGATTGCATTAGCCTTATCATGGGTAGAGGAGCATTCTCTAATCATGTACTACCCTTTAGGGTTGGCTAAGGATTGACTACGCAACCTGCCCTCCTCTCTCTTATTCAAAGCATTACAGATTTGACCGAGCTGGCCCTCTATTTTTTTAATGTTTTGCTCATGAGAATTTATAGTTTGTGCCAAGTTTCCCAGATTTTGCATTGATGCCAGCATTTGCTCTTCAAAGGAAGAGGATCTGGGCTACCATGGGGGAAAGACCAAATGATTTGGCCGTGGGGCAGGCAGTTAAAATTTTTGCCTAGGTGCATATCCCTGGTTGAATTGGTGCTAAGGTCTGTAGGGAACTGCCAACTACTGCTGCTAGGGCTGTTGGTATGTGTCTTGTCTCCACCTCAGATTGGGGTGGTTTCTCCAGGTGTACCCAGCAGGTTGCTGCCCATATGCCTGGGCAGCATTGGCATGTTCCATAACTAATTCAGGGAATTGGTTGGCTAATAGACATTCTTGAAGTGAATGTGTGGGAGATTGGCATGTAAGACTTGCCTCTTCCACTAGTGCAGCCATTCTAGGCTACATGACATTCATCAATTTATCAAACTTTAAACTCAGATTGCCCACCTTCCTTTCTAATTCACTCTGCACCTTAACCTCATACATGCCACCTCTAGAGGTGGATTCTTTCACCATTTTAGCTGGGGCCTAACTTTCATTGTGAGATAGTGACTCCTGCTACATATAATTCTCACCTATAATGTCAAACAATTCCCATACCTCATCAGCTGTCTTGTGAGGGTAACTATCCCACATGAGGCATCCACCATGTCCCTACTTTTGGGATTGATTCCTTGGTAAAAGACTTGTATAAGTTGCCACTGTGGAATTTGGTGATGGGGACACTGTTTTCACATTTCTTGAAACCTCTCCCATGCTTCATAAAAATCTTCAGTTGAGGATTGAGTATATGACAATATGCTTGTCCTTATCTAACTAGTTTTATTCATAGGGAAGAATTTTGCCAGAAATTGGCTTTGGAGGTCATTCTATGTCAATATGCTATTGGCTGGGAGCTTAGAGAGCCAGGTGCTGGCTTTATCCTTTAGGGAAAAAGGAAAAAGCCTAAGTTTGGTGGCTTTAGGTCCCAAGCCAGCAGTGTTAAATGTGGTGTAAAGTGCCAAGAACTGATCTATGTACTTGAAAGGATCTTCCTTACTGAGCCCATAAAAAGATGGCAACATCTTAATGGTGGAGGACTTAATTTCATAATTTCCCTCAACTGAAGGAAATTGAATGCAGAAGGGGGATGTATAATCCCCAGGTGCATTATTTTCCTTCAGTGTCATTTGCCTCTTAGCCATCACAGCCGACTTAGTTTCAACAACAGGGGCTGGTGTGGTCAATTCTCAGTCTAAGGATCCTTTCTACCTCAGGATTAAGAAGTTCTAATTCAGGGTTTAGGGACCTTCTACCAAGCATACTCTCACAAAATCAGCAGGTAAAGAAAATACTCCCAACACACTTAAAAAATTTGCAAACAAAATCACAGCTAAACAAAATTTACAACTAAACTACTGTCAGGGAATTTAATAGTAATGGAATTGAGTTTTAGGGCAAAAGAAGTGTAAAAAGAGCTAGCTAAACTCCAGCTGCAGCTCTAGCTTTTCCCTTCTGCTGCTGTCCAAATCTATAAAAATTCTAATAAAAATTACTAGTACTTTTTATTTAAAATCAGACACTGCTACAAAGAATTTTGTAAACTAAAATACAATGTAATACAACTCAGGTCTACTAAAAAGATCAATATCCCTGGCAGCGACGCCAAAAACTTGTTGGTTAATTTTAGGATGTTGTTTATTATTGGTGAGAAAACAATGGTGAAAATAAATTAAAAAGTGGAGAGATGAAAATTGGGCAAAATAGCAGGTCAAAAATATATACAGCCAGCAAGATACAGGACTGTTGTAGCAAGTTTTGAGTAAGAGTTTATCCCCCAGAGAAATTGATCTAGAACTAAAAAAAGGTTATATTAGTAGGACCTCCAAATCTGGCTACAGATCTGGCAATCTTAGAGAAAGGGAGTTGGGTGTCACAACTACACTAAACAAAATTTAAAAGAAGAGAAAGAAAGTGCAGTCCTATGCTAAAGAAAGGGTTTATGAAGGAGGTGGTGATGGTGTGTGTTAAAACAAAGATAAAAATTAGTGGGAAGTAGGCAACTAAGCTAAGGTTATTTCAGTCATGTAACTCAGATCTAGAGTTGTCTCTGCAGCAATCCTTCAGATGGCTACAAGAACATCTGCAAGGTTTAAGGATCCAAATCAACTCCTGTGGTTCAACCTAGTCTCTTAAGGCTATAGCTTGTCCACTTCAATGGTCACAGGCTATCCAATAGAGAGGATCAAGCCAAATGAGTTAAATCAGAAAACCAATCTGTTCTAAGGGAATGGACTGACCTTAAGGCTATAACATGTCCACTTAAATGGTCACATATTATCCAATAAATTTCGTCCAACCAATTGGTCAAATCAGAACGTAAAGACCATTATAGACACCATGTTGGCCAGGCTACAAGCTCAGGCATCCATAGGAGCAAATAGCTCTTAAAAAACTAGTGTAAACCACAATTATTTAGAAGCTATTTGAGGACTTAAATGCAGCTGGTCATTGCTAAAAAAGGCCTGCAATGACTCAGCTCACAAGCCTGCAATCTCTACAGAGAAATAAGTTCTAACATCTGATGATGGTCATGTAAAACAGAGGGGAGCTTGTTTCTGCTACAATCTCTCAAAAGGCTACAAGCTCAAGTGTAGAGGAAAAGAATTCATCTCAGATCTGTGGCTTGGAATCACCCTACGGCTATAGTCTGTCCACTCAAATGGTCACAGGCTATCCATAGAGGCTATCCAAACTACAGAGGTCTAAGATGAAATAAGATAATTACTGCCACCACCATAGTCCCAGGACTACAAGCTCAAGCTTTCATGGGAGTTTCAAATCAGTAAAAATCCTATGTGCATGACATAGATCAAAGAATACTATAGACACATAAAAAACAATAGATTGAATAAACATTAACACACAAATTTCATTGATTAAACTATACTTACAATGAAATTCTCAGGGCAGCAGCCTTGTGCAAAATAACCCTCAACAAATCCCAAAGTGTGCAAAACCCGTTACAAAAATTAAATCAAACTATGCCTAATTGCATGCAAAGATCATAGCCAGCAAGTGCTGGACTAAGGAAGAAGAAAAAAATGGAAAAAGATGGCGATCTAACCCTAACCCTAATCTGCTAGAGCTCACAGCTGACTCAAGTTGAAGGAAAGATAAGTTTCTAAATTTAGATTACAACTTATATACTCAGTCATTGATGCCTTTGCCAATAGGGAAGGAAGCCCTAATTTTCTTGTGGCTCCTTTATAGCCCTTAGATGGCTTGAGATGTGTTCACATAGATCGGGGCCTCCGAAAGTGTGCCCTAGACCTAGGGAAATCCCCAAAGTATCCCTGGGTATGGAAATAGAAGTGGAGAACCTGACCTTCGCGCAGCTGCCTTGGTTCTGTAAGCAGTCATGTGGGTATGGAGAGTGCTCGCGAGGTTAAAATTTAACTCTGAGGTGTATCACTCGCGCAGAAGGCTCTGACTTGTCATGCAGTTAGACCTATAGGTGCTCTAATCACTTGGATTGCGCGTGGCTGAAACACTCAACTCTACAAATCATGTTGATAAGCCTTGAGTTCCCGTATGGTTGCTCACCAGGAAGGATTTATCGCCTCACGTGACTGGCTTTGACGCTACAGTACGTGAGAGCTACGCGAGAGATTTTCTAGAACTCTCTCTCCTCTTAAGCTACACGAGAGCTGCACGAGAGGCTGGAGTGTGGAGAGCTAATGAACCTCGCGATGGCTGCACGTGCAGCTATTTGAGACTTTGATCCCCGCGAGAGCTTTGTGAGCTAGATTTTTGAACTGCTAATGCACGAGTTCAGTGTGAGTTTACTTCATTCTGTAGGTATTGACTTCACGAGGTGTTCATGAGGTAGCTACTGTAGATTTAAACAGCGCGAGACAACACTTACATTGCATGAGGCTGCATACGCTCTTTCCTGCGGTCTGAGATCTTTGTAGCTTCATTCTTCTCTCATCTACTAGAATTCTTGGGTCAACCTTGACATACAAAATAGTCACCATGGTGTGTACCACCATGGTATTCCATCTGTTCTTGGCTCTGCAATCATCCTTGGCTTGAATTCTCTCTCTTTTTAACTTCAAAAGTATGGACTTTGTACTAAGCTACAACTGTTATTACTAACTACAAAATATACTAGATAGAGGATTATTAGACAGCTCTAAAGTGTAGTAAAGCCTAGGTTAAGAGGTGAAAAGTGGTACTTTTCAATGAATAACAGTAAGCCCCCATCATGTTGATCTTGGGTTCATCTGAGACTCTATCCTCAAACATTAGCAAGGCCCTGTGGTGGTTTACTACGGTAGGAGATTGTGCAGGTATGGAAAACTCTTCCTCAAAAAGGGATAGAGCGGCTAGGTCTATTTCCAGGTTAGGGGGGATAATTTAGGGATTGGTGGGGTGGACAGGGGCTACCGATTTGTGTGGGGTTAGCTGTGTTGCCCCATTTTGATCAATCTTTACAATCCCTGCGCTCACAAAGGTATTCCAGATGTGAGGCCTAGAACCAGGTTCTTCTTCTAAGCTTATCCCCTTGGTTTTTATTGCAGCAGTGGTTCGAGCCTTTTCCTTAGCCTCTCGGACTTCTTGTTCAGTGGACTTGTAGCCTAACCCAAATCTGACTTGCTGCCCGCCCTTGGCCTTGACTGGCTTTCTCCTGCCTTGCAACAGGGGTCCTAATCCCTTTCCTTCTTGATAGCTCCATTTCTAAAGTATGGCCACAACTGCAACCATTCCGCCTTCGGTTTTCAAGGTGATACTTTTCGAGGGTTCTGGGACTATCACGGATACCTTGTATTCAAAGTTATGGAGGTCCGTGTCTTTGGTTTGTGCGGCGCATCTAACATTTTTGGGTTCTTAACGTTGTGGGTGACTTTTTCTCTTTCGTCATGCCCTTCACCTACGATGGTGATGATCTTTTGCCCAACCATAAATTTATGTTTTTGATGCAAGGTTGAAGGTATTGCCCCGACCTCATGTAACCAAGATCGTTTCAATAGCAGGTTGAAGGGGGACTTGATGTCCATTACTTGGAAAGGTATGGAAAAGGTTATTAGCCTGATCACGAGCTCAAGATTGACTTCCCTGATTATTTCTCTTCTCGTGTTATCAAACCCTCTGGCGCTAGTTTTTGTCGACCTCAACATACAAAGGGGACTTGATGTCCATTACTTGGAAGCCATTCTCAGAGGGCACACATTTAAAGCTAACCCATTGTCGATCAATACCAATGGGATTATCATATTTCTAGTTTTTGCAATGATATCTAGGGATTTGGAATGATTATTTCCCTCCTCTAGTAAATCAGCATCCGAAAAAGAGATGGAATTGGGGGCCATCACTTGCCCGATTATCTACCCGACCTCATCGGGGCTTACTTGGAGAGATACATGTGCATTCTCTAATGCCCCCATCAGAGCTTGGAAATGGAGTGGGGATGTCATTAATAGATCCCAGACTATGATATGGGCTGACATTCTCTTTAGCTGGGTCTCAAGCATGTGCTCTCGGCTCATCTTCTCAAAGGGGTTGGCCGCAGTAGTGTCTTTCTTCCCTTCTGGCTGGGCTGGTGCAGGTATTGGTGCATCCGGCTGTTTGGAGATTTTTTTAGACGTGGTGATGAAATCCACTGCCCCCTCCTTGCTGCTGCTGAAATTGATGTCAGTCTGTTTGTAACTGAGCGGGACTTGATGAGGATTGTAAGTTAGTCCCAAAATCCGGAAGGGAATGACTGCAGGCAGTTGATGTGCTTGTACTGATGGTTTGGGAGAGGTGGGCAATACTTGGTTAACCTCTGTAAGAGATGGGCAGGTGGAGAAAGTGGGCCAAATGGGGTTGGCGAGGATTGTGGATGTCCGTATCGGGAGTGATGCGACAGGGGCGGGCCATTGATAATTGATCATTGATGGAGGGGGGTGGGAGACACAATCGGCCACTGGATAGTTGGCAGGGGTGGTTGTGTATGGTTGGTATGAATTGATTTGGACATAGTTGATGGGAGCTGGTCACGGGAAATTTACCCTAAGATCTAAGGTTTCTGCTTGTGGTGTGGGGTTTGGAAAATAATCAGCCCAGTTTAAAGGTTCAATAATCCCAATGCTTCTGTCTTCTCGGTATCTTTGCCGTGGTACCACAAAATCTTCTTGGGCGTGGATATACTCTGATGATTCAAACTCCTCATTGTCCTCTTCTACAATACTGACAGTTGGTCTTAGGCCTGCCCCTCTTGGTGGGTGTGAGGGTAGCGGTACCTGATGTATATTTGCATGTTGGTTGGCCTAGGCAAGTACTGGTGGGATTATTTTTCTTGCCTCTATCAAATCTTGTATTGCATGCTTCAAAGGGAAGCAATGATTAGTTGGGTGGCTCGGTCCCTGATGGAAGTTACTCTTGGTCATTTTTACCCCCTGGTCATTTCCGATTCTCTACATTGGTTTGCTCTTGGTCGTATATTGGGTCGTATATTGCTAACTATTTGTACCTCTGCCCTAATTCTTCTTTCATTCCTCTGATTAGTGAATCTCCGGACCCCGTTGTTTGTCGTTCTGTTCAACCGCCGTTCTCTTATCGCATCTTCGCAGCGATTGGTGTTTCTTATCAAATCAGTAAAGTTGGACTGCTATTGGTATACCAAGAAGTCCAAGATGACTGATAGGGTGTTCTTTGATATCATTTCAATCTGCACATCGTCGAGTATTCTGTTCCTGACCTAAGATGCCACTGCCCTCCATCGCCCAAGATAATCACTAAATGCTTTGTCGAACTTCTGCTTTAATCGGGCCAGATCTGATTTTCTGGGTTCAATGTCTATGTTGTAGACATATTGCTCTTGAAATAAGTGGGCCAGGTATTTCCATATTTTGATCATGGAAGGTTTCAATAATGTGAATGACATTAGAGCTGGGCCTATAAGGCTCTTTTGGAAAACCTTTATGAGCAAACGCTCATCTCCCCTGTACTGGCACATGTCCCCAGAGTAGGACTTGAGATGTGCAATGGGGTTGCCTGTGCCATTATATTCATCAAAGACTGACACTTTGAATTTCAGGGGTAAGGGGACTTCGGAGAACATGCATAAATAAAAAAAGTTTGTGGCGTGGATCTCAGCTCCACCCATTTTCATCAATTATTTCTGGATCTTGTCCAGTTGTTCTTTCAACCACTCCGATTCTTTAGATGGTGAGGTAATCTTTTCAATGGTCGGTCTCCATTCACTTTGTGCTGCCGGGGGGTTGGTGATTACGGGTGGAGGATTGATGCTGGTGAGTGCCCCTGTATAAGCTTCGCTATTCCTGATCTCATCTTCCTCATATTTTAAGTCTACATATGGTGGAGTGAGGGTGAGATTTTCCTGTTGGTGTTGAATGGACTGAATGGGTGCTGGGTGGGACCATTGTATACGAGGAAAGTTCTATGGAGTGATAGGATGAGTGGAGGTTGGGTTTTGGGTTGGGGCCTGATGAGGCCACTGTGCTGGGAGGGATACTTGGGGATGGCCTTGAGGTGCATGGGGATGGGTGAATTGGGGGTTGATGAAGGGTAGGTGTCAGGTTCCCGCTTGGACCGGGCAGGAGGGTTGTGGGTGAGTGAGATATTGAGGGAGTTGAGGAGGGTAGGGGTATGATCCAAGGTTTGGACCTGGTTGGGCTTAGGTGTAGAGTATGGAGTTTGGATGGGTCCGGGCCATTGGGCCTTGGTGGGTCTAGGCCATTGGGCCTTGATGGGTTTGGGCCATTAGGCCTTGATGGGTTTGGGTCATTAGGCCTTGATGGGTCTGGACTATTGGGCCTTTGTGGGTCTGGGCCATTGGGCCTTGGTGGGTTTGGGCCATTGGGCCTTGATGCCTATTCCACGGGTCCCCTAGTATATGGGGGGCTTGAAGGGTATGGATGGTGGGGGTCATGGGGGAATGAGGTATGGAGAGTTGATAATGTATGGGATGGGTATAGAGGTGTGTGGGGGGGGGGGTGAGGGAAGTTATTCTGAGAGGCCTTCCAAGTTGTGTAGGCCCGGACCATCTCATCCATCATGGCCATTGGGTCGGGTGAGGGGATGGATGTAGATGGTGCATCTAATGGGATGTGGGGTGTGGATGAGGTGAATGTGTAGGAAAAATTGGGCATGGCACTGATAAAATTGGGCATGACCTGGGTAAACGGGGGGATGTGTGGTGGGTTGGAGAAAACGGGTGTGGTATGGGTAAATGTAGAAGAATCGGGTATATGTTGAGAGGTTGAAAAATGGGGCATGGTGGTAAAGTTGGTAAACCGGGTAGGGTTTTGGGTGGATGTGGATGGAATATGAGATGGATTTGGAATGGAGGTGGAGATGGGTTAGGAAAATGAGGGGGAATGGGGTGTCAGATTTTGGGTGTTTTGAGCGGTGGTGGAGGGGAAAATGGGTGCATCGAAGGGTCCGGTGACGGTAAATGGGGATTGGATGAGGGGGATGGATGTGAAGATTTCTTCCACGTGGGAATGAGTTGGGGAACTTGGTGGGGATGAATCGGGATCGGCATATGCCGGATCAACAACCCATGACATAGCTTGGCGATGGGTGGGGTACGAATGCCTCGGATGGGGCTCGTAAAGTTTTCTCCTTCTCCCCTTATGGGATGACGTAGGGTAAGGCGATGCCGTTATGCCGGCACCACAATGGTTTTCCTTTTTGGGTTTATTTATTTATTTATTATTATTAATTTTTTTTTAATTTGCAAATAGATTTTTTTTATGATGAAGAATTCCGGGGCCTTTGGATTCCTGTTTTGGGCGGTATTTGTACCTAAATAAGTCTCGCGGCGGGACCCCAACATGCTTCGGAAGAGTCAAAGGAAAACCCTTTTATCTATGTGAAGGCACAGGAATCTACTTAAACAACCCGATCCCCCAGAGTAAGTCAATAAGAAGGTAACCTCTTTTGATTGGTGAGGGCGTATTGAGTGTCGAAGAGTGCGAGACCAATCAGAGGTGCTAAACCACTAAGCGGGGGACTCGGGAAGCTGCTAATTGGCCTCAAATTCGGGCTGCCTAGCCCAGAACAGGCTTGGCGTGTGTATTATATGCGCCAGACCAAAATCTAGAGATTTTGACTTGGCGTGCGTATTATACACGCCAGAGAAGTTCTAGGTAAAAATGGCTTGGCGTGTATTTTACATGCACCAGGAAAAAATGAGATTTATGTTTATATTTTGACAGCAAACACAAGCTCGAAATTGGTCTCTCTTTCTGGTTTTCTAGAAGCAATGCTTCCGAGGACTAATTTTCTTGTTGTAACGGGTCCCTCCTCACCGAACCTAGGGATGCAAGGTTGATTCGAAACAATTAACACACTCCCCTAAGTGTTTTAAGCTTCGTATCTGGATCGGTCACCCACCCTATATACCTCCGGTGCAAGCGCCTTCTCAGATACTAGATGGGGTGGTAATTTTTTGGATCATCACCACTAGGGGCTGCTGCCGTACTAAGAATCGGGACGTTTGTATCTTTGCCTAAAATTTTCAACCCTTATAAAATTTACCCCCAAAAAAATTGAATTAAGTCCCCCTCTTGGTTCAATTTTAACTTTAAATTTTAAGGGAGTTTGCTTAATGTACAAAAACGAGGGGTGATGGTCCCATGCCGCCTCTACGGGCCGACGTCCACTGATGAGATATGATTGCAGAAAGTAAAAGCTCACGTAGGCCTGCCAAATGGCTAAGGTGTGTAAATGCACAAGTAAGCCTGCCAATCGGCTAAGGCATATAAATGACAGAAAAATAAATAAATCGTAAAGACAATGCCCAAGTAGGCCCGCCAATCGACTAAGGCACGTAAATGACGGAAAAGTAGGGGAAAGTAAAAATAGATTGAATCATAGGGGTAAGAAAAATCGACGGAATCGTAGGGGAGAGTGAAACTAAGAGAAAACAACTAAATGTTAGAAAAAATAAAGAAATGGGCAAAATTTCAAGGGGAAGCTCTACTAGCTTTTCCCCAGCGAAGTCACCATCTATGCAACTGTGGACTCTCGCGAGTCCATTGCAACGATGCGCTCATTTAATAAAAAAACTAGAGTCTCCACCCGGAGCTTTTGGTGTCCCGGGAAACCTCAAATCAATATTAAATGCACCGAAGTGTCGAATATGACTCTGATTTATCGATTCACGCCAAAGGCTCTTGGGTAGGAGCCTCGGTTATCGATCAGGAAGGTGTTAGGCACCCGATCAACCCGCTCAAATGCGGTCTCTACTTATGGCTAGAATAAAGGAAAAATAAAAATAAAAAGAACACTTTCTCTTACCCAAAGGCACGTTGATCCTACTTGTGCCCCTCCGCAATTACTGAGATTTCAGCGGCGTAATGACACAAATTCAAGGATAAAGGAAAAGCTAAGAACATAAAGGAGTAAACGGGATAGCAAGAGCTCACGAGCCCTTGTAGCATAGTTGTGGACCTTCGCGTAGGTGCACTTGATGAGCTTTCGATAGCTTGGGTGATTGAAGAGTGGGTTCTAACCTCTAAGGCTTGATAGCTAAGGGGTGGAGGAAGAAGGCTAGGGGGTAGTTCTCTCCTAGACTCAAGGGTTTTTTATGGAAGACGGGTTTTCGAAGGTGGTTTTGAATTCTAGAATTTGTATGGGTTTTGGTGCACCAAAGGGGAGAAAGGGATCTCTTAATCTTTTTCTCTCTTGGAAAATTTTCAAGCCATTTGCAAGGGGGGTGCCTCTCTATTTATAGAAAAAGAGAGAGTTAGGGGGTACATAAAAGCTAATTAGGGTTAACAATTAGGTAATCCTAACATCTAAGGCTTCTGAGGATCTTAAGGGCTTGGAAAGATGTGAATCACGTTCAATGGTAGTTGATAGGGTGAGGTTTCAAGTGACTAGAGGGTCGCAAATAGGGTAAGTGGGGGTGTAACAGTCCTAATGAAACCCGCCCTAACATTGGGATGGTCAACAAGTCAAATCCCAAAAGTGAAACTTGGGCAAAATCCAAGTTTTACTGTAGCTAAGCCTGGAATGTGTATTATACATGCTAGGCAACATTTCTCCAGGAATGGCCTAGTGTGTGTATTATACACGCCAGCATGCCCATCTCCTCGAGAGGTTTTTGAGAGGTTCAACAAGGTGCAGTTTTCGAGTCTTTTTCGAATTGTCATAACTTTTGAAGTACAACTCAAATTGAGGTAATTCTTGGCTTGTTAGAAAGCTGAGAACCTCTACTTTTCAATGGTATAAGATTCATTCTTAGTAGAGGTCCCTGCAAGCCCTGGTACATCTCTCTCTAACTATTCCTCGGGAGGGTTAACTATGGGTCCGAAGAGGTCGGGGGTAATTCCTAAGGGTTTAGGCAAGTTTCTAAGGGTTTGGGAAGGTTCCTAAGGGTATGGGAGATGCTATCGGATGCTCGAGGGTGCGCCTCTCTCAAAGTCTATTTCGATCGGGCCTTGGGCAAAATTTGGGTGTCTACAAAGGCTTTGACTATCTTCTTAAAAGTCAAGTAGGAAGTTATCTCCACATCATTGAGCCTTACCCCTTTTCACCCCTTTTACTTTATTTTCGGACGATGAGTCAAAAAAAATTTTAGATCCTTTTAGAAAAAAAATTGAAAACTCATGAATGATGAATGATGCAATCACTTACTACCTATCACTCTCCTCTCACCCTTATCGAAACTATGATACATGATGATCACTGTTATAAGGTAAAACTAATATGCAGCTGAAATAACTCAAATCCCACATGATACGGTAACATTGCAAAAGAAAGAAGGATTTTTCTTCACTACTAATTCCCCAAGGGCATTCATAGCCCCAAACTAACTCAAGATAATTGAAAGCCTAGGAATGCACCATTGCAACTTGACGTTGGGGCATTTTATTTATTTCAAAAAAGAGTTATGAAGTCACCATCGCTATCAGATAAGGGAATTTCAACCGGATTGACACTACGTGAAAATGAAGAATAAACAACATCACTTGCTTAAATAAAACCACGGTCTTTGGCCATTGTATAGAAATCAATCAATACAACGGTCCAAATCAGACGATTATCAAAGACAACGGTCCACTTAAATACCATTATCGCAAGTAAGTAGTTTCGACCCTATGACCTTATTTTCTAAAGAGCTAGATAGTTCTTAAGATTATATTCTTTCATTTATCACTTTCATCTCTTTTCATTTTTTCTTTCCCTCCCTCACTGGTACTCCAGTGCCAACGAAACCCTAGCTTCGTTGATCATCATCATTTTGCACAAATTGAAACCCTAATTTATCTCTTTTCTCTTCGTTTTCTCTGTAAACGAAACCCTAGTATGTCTGAGACCACCCTGCCCACTCCAAAAAAAAATCGTAGTTCCTCCATCAATTGATCTCTCATCTTCATCTAGCATCTAACAAATGAGTGCTAGAGATCGTGATCGCAAGCCGAAATTGACGAATGATGGTTTGTTCCCTTCCATTTGATCAATTGACTTTGCCCCATTACTTGTCCGCCAGAGTTGAGAAGCGAGCCCTGCCAAGAAGGTCAAGTTCTAGTACACGGTTCTCTTCTTCAATATCAGCAGGTTCCATTTTTTTTATTTAAATTCTTTGCATTCCTAAGTATCAGTCTAATAGCACAAATTTTCATATAAGGCATCAGTGTAAGCTCATCTCTAAAGCCATCTCTTTGTAAATTATAGAATGCATAAATAATGCTTCTCATAAAGTGTATGAACTATCTTTTAATTGCATTTTGCAGGTTGCATCTAGATCTACTCGTTTCCCCAATATTTGAAATGTATAAAAGGATTCTCTATGGTGATTTTTTGTTGAAAACTTCTCTCCATGGTTAAGATTTTCCTCCAAATTAATGTAAGTTTAAAAATATCCATGGACCTTGTACTATTATTATGTAATAGAGTCTGATATTATATGTTGTTTCTTTGTTTGCTAATTTAATGGCCTTGATCAAACTGCCCTGATAACTTGAAACACGTCATCACCCTTTTGGGTTTTTTTTTTAAGAATATAAATTTCTTCATTCAAACCCTGAAGTGCAGTTATATTTTTGGCTATTTGTAGTCTTGTTTAGGTTTTATGATTGGCACTCTATGAAGATCAAGTTGCTTGCATGTGCATGATAAATGTTTGATGAATTGATTCAAAGTTCCAAATTCAACATTTAAGATTTATTTTAAGAGCAGCAATGGAATGGCTGTAGAAACTTGATCTTTCATTAATAATGCTCTTAATTTGAGCTCTTTATTTCAATATAGAATCAGTTCATCAAGCAGGTCATAGCATTTCTTGGATGTGCCTTTCTAGATCAACTCAGTATCATTGGTTCCTAGAAAACATAAACATGATTTGTTTCTTAACAGAGATTTGAAAGAGGTTGAACAATATGGATAAGATACCGTACTTATTAGTAAATATATCATGTAGAAAATAATATTTCAAGCACAAATAACCCTATGAGTGAATTCAGAGCAGAAATGATCGGGAATATCAAAATGCCTATCAGATTTTGACTTGATCCAATGGTTAATAGATCATCATGTTATGCAGCTTTTGATGCCCCACTAATTCGAATGAAATGGGTGGTCGAGAGGGATCATATGCCCCAAGTATTGGACCGATTCTTATTTTATTATATTTTTCCATAAGATAAGTGACCATGTATGTCACCTTCAAATGCATTGGAAGAGTTCACTTTTGTAATATATAATGCACAAAAATTATGAGGGGAGGAGCAACATTAGGCCATATACAATCTTTGATGCCCCACTAACTTTGTTGAATTGATTGTTTCATGATTTTAGCATTATTCTTTTTTCAGATTTTATCAAACAGGGCCTGTATTTTCAGCTATTGATTGAGCA
Organism: Chloranthus sessilifolius; assembly: GCA_021018995.1. Taxonomy (NCBI): domain Eukaryota; kingdom Viridiplantae; phylum Streptophyta; class Magnoliopsida; order Chloranthales; family Chloranthaceae; genus Chloranthus; species Chloranthus sessilifolius. The sequence goes on from CM037595.1 coordinate 67,281,718, forward strand.
AGGCATGGATTTAAAATAATTAGTAGATGGGCATTTACTATTTGATATGATACCAACCTAGGCAATTTTGGATACCTCAGAAGGTACCAACTTAGGTAATTTTACTCGCTTGGCTACCTAGGTTGGTACTCTATGAGGTAACAGATGCTTCATCTGGTAATTATTTCAGGTAACTTGCAAGAGCAACTTTAACCAATTTTGAATCTAATCGAGGCAATGACACATAAGTTTGGTCAATCCAACAGTCCACATAATATAGAAATTTGATACTTTCGAGCAGCCCTCTCGCCTCAGCTTCCATATAGTCAGCCCACTCGGCCCAAATTTCATTAGAATTCCATCCCCAGGTTTCTTCCCTAGCGATCTTGCGTCTCTCACCATCTAATGTAAGAAAAGATACCTCGAGGTTTGTGGAGATTTAGCAATATAATATTTTAGAAACTTCACCTATATATGGAGTGATGTGCTTTTTTGTTCTAAACTTTGAGATATGTGCAATCGCCGTAATGTAGTAATTGTCTAAGCTATGCTCATGGGTCTCTTAAACACATTTCCTCGTGAACTTGGACATAGCGTCATGAGTTTGAATAGTTTGGGTCATCCATTGTTAGTTGGTGACTTGATTGGATCTATTAACTAGATGTTGTGCTCCTCCTTGAGATGAATTTCGGGAATGTTGGAAAATTGGATATAATTTTCACATGAACTAGGTGTGCCTAGGCCTGGATCTAGGTATCCGGATGTCTATGAACTTGGATGCAGTGTCAACAGAGTTTAATTTTGAGTTTTTCCTAAATAGTTTTTAATGTAATTGATACTCAGCAGAGTTTACTTTTGGCAACATAATATAGTTCTAGGTTATATGTTTTACGGATCCATTTAGTCAGGAATATGTGTAGGTGGGTGTTTGTGATGCTATTGATGCTATCATTACTGGTTGATTAATGTATTTCCCACTATATCAGTTGTTAATCTTATGGCCTTTCTTTTTGCCCTATTAGAAAAGTTACCTTTTATGGTGGAGTCTAAAGGATGCTCTCCAAGTATTGAGCTTTCATCATCCTATTGCTCAGCCACTTACGTATATAAAGCAATCACAAAAAGTTAATATGACTAGCAAAATGAAAATATCATGAACATTTCCATATAAGATAGTTGACCGAAGCCTCAACTATAAAAGAACTAGGCCTTTTAAGAACTGAATTAAATATTCTGGGTACAATCTAGTTCCCAAAAATTTCCTTCGGATTATTGGACTAAAGTGGATAAGTGTATATTATGAGGACCGGACAGACTGGGACCTGATTCTGGAGATTTCGTGTGATTAGTAAAGTAAAGCGGGGGTAGGTACATTACACTGGGATGAACAAAATACATGGAGGAAAAAAAAATCTCTGTATTTTAAACATGAGAAGAAATTTAGTATGGTTAAATAACTCAAATAGTCATACCAACACTTTCAAATTTGCTGTATTTTATTATTTATCTTTAAGCTATTGATCTCCTTTCCATAATGTTTTGCAGGTCGATTGGTTGAGCAAGTTTGTTCATGATATGTGGCCTTACTTGGATAAGATGCTTTTATTTAGAAATTTTCATTTTGATATTATCCTAGGCCTGCTTTTATTTATATATATATCTATCTATCTATATATATATATATATTGAGTGAGCATTCCATATAAATTTATGCTTTATTCCAATAGATAACCTATTTGTAGCCTTTAATTTCATGTTCTTGTACAAGCAATATGTGGTACAATAAGAAGCATAGAAAAATCGATTTTTGATCAGTACATTGGGAAGTTTCATATAGAATCAATCGAATTTGACAGTCACTACGTGAATAAAAAACAATGGTTAAAATTTTTATATAAACCTGGAGTCAATAAGTTTAAAAAATGGAAAGGTTTTTCTCCTTTTTCCTAATAGAATGATTATTTTTTGTTTAGTGGTAACAGTGCCTTATGTATATAAAATATAGTGATTCTCGGTTCTTCTTGAACAGGAATAGTTCTTATCTACATGAATGAGCTAAAAGATAATTCCTATTATTTGTGGCCTATGAGTCAGCCTGTTACCCAACCAGTCTGATCTGGTTTGCAATCCGGTCGGACACATAGACTTGACCTGCCATGTTGGGTGGTCACGTATGAAACATCCTCCCTACCATATACCAATGCCCAAAGCAATGCATCCCCAACAAAATAGGGATCACAAATGTGCAAGACTTGATTCATAGAATTTGATAATAACCAATAAATAATGTTAAGTTCTACTAGGTTTGTAACTTTTGTTGGCATATGGGTGTGTGCATAGTTATATATTGGTGTGTCATAGAGTGGACATGCTGGTCTTTTGTCTTTCATATATTTGATATGAATATAAATACTCTCTCCCTCCCACCTCTCTAAAACTAGCATCTTCATCTACGTAATCTAACCCCTAAACCAAACTAGTGCTGATTATTTTTTGGTACCAGAACAAGGATACCTTGATCTATCGTGCAACACCATTTGCTGACATTGGGTGATCAATTACTGGGATCAATTAGGTAAAAAAATTAACCTCAAATATCAAAATTTTAAAATGTTTTGATCAGATACTTATGTTGATTAATTTTAATGACAAGACTTGAAGCTTTTGAGCAAGTTTTAATGTTGTTATGAATCAATTTTTAAGTTTTCTATGTTCACGTTTTTTCTAAGCATCAGATTTGTGTAGAGCTACAAACCAGGGTGTAATTGAAAATTTTCTTTGTCACTCTTGAAGATAATGCATTGAGTGGAAAAACAACATACGTTCATTGTAAAGCTGGACGAGGATGCAGTACAACCATTTTCCTTTGTTACCTGGTCTGTGACACAAGAAACCTTTTATACAAGTAATGTTAAGAATCAATAAAATCATGCTTGTGATTAAGCTCTCTTGTTACAGGTGTGACATAAGGGGATGACTCCTAAAGAAGCATATGAGCACGTACGATCGAGCAGGCCTAGAGTGCTTTTAGCTGCTACCCAGTGGCAGGTACCTATGATTTTGCTTTTATTTTCAGTTGTGTTTATCTTTTACAAATGGTTAATGTTATTTAATTATTTTAGAAATTCTCCATAACCAAAACCTTGGTTCCATATTTCGCCATGCATAGTTATGCATATGGACATATATGGGTGCGTGCCTGTCTACATCAGATGATTCATCTAATTAGACTTAATGAATCACACCTAGCTGATTCTTTTAACTTAGATACATCTTTCTATGGATCCATGTCAAATTAAACGTCATATGGGCTTTGAATTGGCAATTAATTTTTAAATCATTTTCTTGTGTTAGATACTACCATTGACCCCATTGTTAGACACTACCAATTAATCTTAGAGCATTTTCCTGGTGATTCAAAAATGTAGGCATTAGAAAGAAGGAAAAAAGTAGACTTGTTTGAGGAATTTAGTAATGCACAAACAGAGCATCCAGTTCAATGGGCGGCTTTGCTCAATCCTGATGTCCATAGCTAATTCAGTTGGGATGGGAATTTTTCTTTTGTGTAGAAACAGGAACTTACAATGAAATGGAATAAAATAGAATAAAAGTATAAGCAGAAATTGCTGCATTTGTCCCCACCGATGGTTGCCTGAACTACATTGAGGAAAATGTCAGACTCAATGAAGCTTCTTCTTCCTACTTTTGTGAAATCTTCCCATAGATTTTGAATGCATTTATATATGTTTCTTCTTATCCCATTCTTCATCAGCTCTAATGAGTACCCTATCCCCTTTATTGTGAGCTAAACTCACCCAATCCGTAGCCAAATCTCTGGCATGCTAGAGGATCATATGAATATGACTCCTAATCTACCTAAAAATATAGTCATTCCTCTCCAACCAGATAGCACAAACAACTGCATAAGCAACAACATTTCCACAGGTTGCCTTCAACACTCCCAAATGTGCATTTGTGCTAATTGTTTGATTTTGTAAATAAACTTTTACTCTTTTTTTTATCTTCCAAATGTGCATGTGTGCTATTTTTCTACATATTTATTTTCCTATTAGTATCAAAGTTCAATACATAAACTGAGGTGGGTGTAGCATTTTTTTCTTTCAACAAATGGTTTAAGAGCTGTTTTGGAAGATCTATTTAAATGAGTTTTTTATTATATGTGAAATTGAGGAGATGGTTGTTTATATACTGGTTTTGGTAGATTGAATGCTTATTACAGCCAATATTTGAGTTGCTTAGTTGGTTTTATATATGGTTGATGTTTGATTACTGATTCTTCTTTTTCATAGCCCTTTATGATTTGTAATGACTCCTCTTCACTAGAATTTTTTTCTTTTCTATTGGTTAAGGTTTTTTTTCTTTTTTAAAATAATGTATATAAACATCAAATAAAAGGCTGAAATGGATAAATCACCTTTCTTCTAGACTACACCTTTAAATTTCACTTTTTTAAACTGTGGGTATTTGCTTTTAAACAATCAAATCCGCTTTAAAATGTGGGTATCTACACCTTTTATTTTCCTATCTATTATGCTTCTCATGCCCTACTGGCGAAGTATGTTTCCCTGTCCATTATAATTGATATTTTTTTCTTTATGTCTAAATGACTGTTGCAGGTTTGGATTGTTGCTGCTCAAGCTCTCACAACCATGGCAATCAGGTCTAGGTGGTCTTTTAGATTACAAATATACTAATTTTATACATACTTTAGCTCAAGGTGGAGTGCAATCTCAATTTTTGGATATGCGACTAAGTAACGGAGAAGATCAAGGAGCTTGGTTTTTTAATAAGTCTCAAATTAAATGGAAATATGTTTGAATATGGCATTGTTGAATGTGTTAATAGGATGGTGCTGCATTCAGTAATGTGATTTTTTCAATGTATTAATGAGATGTTGTCGAATGTATTAATAAGATATTATATATATATATATATATATATATATATATATTTGACTTATTATTTTTCTTTTTAGTTGAATGGATAGTGAATATTTTGCCTCATAGGTTGATTTGTGATTAAGTATAATAATCATAACAAGTATATTTTACCTCATAGGTTGATTTTATGGGCGAGAAGCTCTACATTACCAAATTTCATTTTTTCACAAATTGTTGCTTTCACTAATTTTTCTAATTTTAAATTAATTTTATTTTTGTTTTATTATTTTTTCATTTAGGTGAATGGATTATGGTTTTTTTTTTCCTTATTGGGTGATCTGTGGTTGATACAATATTTGTAACAGGTAGATTGGCTCAAAATTCAGTAACAAAAATGAAATTGTGCTTTTTTTTAAAAAAAATTAAACAAAAACAACGATCCATAACCGTTGTTTTTAGAATAAATTAACAACGGTTCATTGACGTTGTTTAGATATACCACTGACTTAGGCCGTGGTTTCTAAAGAATAATAACAACCATTTTTCATTAGGAACAATGGCTAAAAATCGTTGTTCTTTTGCAACGGATATGAGCCGTTGTTTATATGTTACATAAACAACGGTTTTAGGCCGTGGTTTATGAAAACCACTACGCTATAAACAACGGTCGTTGCCACGACTCAAAATCGTTGTTTATGAAATTTACAACGGTTTTGGGCCGTTGTTTTTTGGCGATTTTCACGTAGTGTGAAGAGGGTGCTGTATGCAGAACAACAAGATCATGAACTCAAACTAGGAAGACTGTTGAAGACCTCACGCTGCCAATACCATCAAACTCCTACACTGGGGCATTTTCTTTTATTTTGTTATTGTTTTAGGATTTTCTTTCAGCTATTTGCTTTCACTATTGCTTTGTTCCTTTAAAAATCCCACCATGTAATAGTAGTAGTAATAATAATAATAATAATAATAATAATAACAACAACAATAATAATAATAAATGATCCATATTTTCTTTTTTACCAAACTTTGGTTTGAGATTCCACCCCCTTTGACAATTAACAAGGGGGAAATAAAAATTACTATTTTGTTTCTCTGTGCAGATAAAAAGCAATCTTCAACAGCTACTTTGCCAGCTAGAAGCATCCATGTCTCAATAATAATTAACGACATCTAAGGAAGCAGATGAAATAAAGGAATAAAAAGAAAAGAGACAATACGTCTAAAAAGAAGTGCCATCTATATATATATATGGAAAAGTTTGTACATATGTCCTTGGGAAAGGAAAGGAGAAAGTATATGGGGCATAGCCCCTGAATATATAATAAAGAAAGGAAAAAGTATAAAAGCTACTCTGTCCACTACCTCTGAGCTGGGCGACAGTCACTAATATCTCCAGTCTCCTCGACGCGTGGATCCAGTGTCTTATCCACTGAAGCCTCAACTAAAGGATGGGGAGCTACCGAAGGCCTCCTGGATGAAGAAGGCTTAGTAACAGAACCCCCCCACTCGCCTGACTAGCCAACCGCCCTGTCCGCGAATGCAGAGGATCAAAAGCAAATAGCTCCCGAAGGACTACATCCTGATGAACATAAGCCCTCATACGCTCACGGGGCGTGCGACATATGTCACCCAAAGAACCAATGACCTCCGACTCCTCCCCAGTAAGACGACAGAATGCGTTGCATACTCCACTCACCTTCACCAGCTCGTGCTGCAAGAGTTCAATCATCGCCTGCATCTCAGCACGAACTACGGCTCAGTGGCATCTAGCTCCACCATACGTGTCCTCTGTTCTATGCCGAGCTCCAGCATCACATCATATATAGAGCGCTTGGAAGGGTTCGAGACAGCCGAGCAAACCTCCTGACTGACATGGGCACTGTCAGCCTCCAAATGCGCCTCCTCTAACTGACAGACCTACACAGAAGTATCTAACTAATCTAAGAAGATGCACATCCATGATATATCAAAGACATGTAAGAAAAAGGTAAAGGCAACATACTAGGTATGCTTGCTCTCGAAGCAGGCGCTTTATCATCTGCACTATCATCGAATCAGCTGGCTATGTAGGAGGTGGCGGTACCTCAGTGGTGGGCTGCTACAAGGCCAAATCAACATGCATCAAATAAAGAAAGACAAATGAAAGCTAAAAACAACTATTAACTAACTATAGCTGGAAGGGAGTAGTGGAGATGTCGTAGGGATCCCGAGGAGGAGCCTCAGGAGCCCAGTCAGGAATAGCCTGCACATGAATAGAACAAACAAGAAACAATATAGAAACTATTAGATAAAAACAAACATATGATAAATATGACAAACACACAACACAAAAAACCATTATACTTGATTCTCTGGACGGAGTGAGGCAGCTACAACCGCAGCTATCTACCAATCCTCAGTAATCTTTCGCTGAAAAATAATTCAAATGCATCATCAGAACAATGATAACATAATGCGAAAGTAGACAACAGAAGCTCAGACATAAGACTTACCGAATGCTCTAGCTCAGCACGGAGCCAAGCTATCTCCAGGTCCTCCCTGCTAGAGGAAGCAGTGGAGACGGATCAAAGGCAGGAGCAGGAGTGCTCGTAGCTGTAAGCTTCGCTCTCTGTAAACACAAGTTCATCAAAGATTCATTGAAAACACAAATCACCAAAGAAAACTAAAAAAAAATATGAAAAAAGACTCAAAATCAGATATCTACCAGCTTGTCAATCTTTAAGGCCAGGCTAGCCCCCACCTCACCGTGACCCGTCCCTCGCGCTCCAGAAAAGCAACACGCTGAGTCAGTTAGTCGACCTTGGCTGCCGAAGCATCCTACTCAGTAAAAACCTGAGAAGAAAACAAATTAGTAAAAACATAAACACATCTAAACATATGATAGAATCATAAATGATAGTCACTAGGTCTTAGCGAGTGGCTACAAGTTGGGCCATGCTCGTCCTCCCTAGCATCGGCTATGATGCCAGCCAGGGAAGCTAGCAAGGCCTCGTCAGGGCGGGCTGCGAAACCCATCACCCCTTGAAACATCTTAAGCGCATCCAATGTGGTGCGAACACCCGACCTCAGCTTGCCAATCTCCATCTCGGGTAATTGCTCCCTGTGAGCGGAGGCTGACTCTAGTTCACCAATGCTAAATAGGCTGCTCCCTCGAAAGGGGCCCGCCTAAAGAGATGGCTGCCGCCAAGATGGTGAAACCAAACTTGAAACTCTCGACCGTCCACATTGTTGTGCGGACCCGAGACTGGATTCCCTCCGGCCTCAAAATCTCAGAGCTGAGCTCCCATAGTATCACTGAAGTTTCGGCCAGAGGGACTAGTCTTCTTCTTAGAGACATGCGCGAGAAGCTCTGGAGGGACTCCCTGATAGAGCCCCAATTGGCGGACAACTTGGGACACATGGATCCGGATCGCCTTCTCAAAACAAAGGACCCATATGTCCCTCAGAAAATACTACTGACCAGACCGAATGACAGCCTAGTACGTATCCTCATTGGCTGTGTAAGGTCTCCAAATGACTTGCAAAATAAACCTGACAGTAAACCAAGACGTGACTAAAAAAAAAAAAAAACCCAAAACGGGATAAAAAAGAAAACATCACCTGGCTGTCATGCATATCCTCAAAGAGCCCTTTGGCAATGTGAAGGTCCGTAGCCCTCTTGTAGCTCCGAATGGCTTCCCTCTAGGCGCTCATACGAGGCAACACATACACGATCCCCGCAAGGAACCATTGGAACCAAAACACAAAGTGATCACACACTCATATCTACAAAGAAGAAAAGAAACAAAATAAAACAAATGCTCAATCAATCAAATGAAAATTGATAATGACAAATAAATTAAACAAAATTTAACCTGACCCAACTCACTTGCAAAAATGGGATGAAGCTGCCAATAGTACGGGCTCCCCTCCCTCTCCGAAACTCCTGCTCGTATAAGTGAGCAAGCGCCGCTTACCCCATGCATAGGCGCTAACCAGATCAAGGTCCCTTATGAGCGTGAGGAACAGACCACTCACTGTTCCCCTCATCGATGACGAAAACATCACGCCTCTGTAAAAATGCATCAAGAAGGACCCGATGTCCCGATCAGCTGCCGCCCCTTGCTCCACCGCAAATTCTCGAGCCTCTACTACCTGCCGGCGCACCGCATACTCCACCGGTGTCTCACTATGGTGCTTTGGCGGGACAAACCCCACGCCGAACTCAACTAGAAACCAATTGGTCCGGATCATGCCAGTCGTCGACCCATAAATGAAGAGTTACTGGCACCTAAACATCGCGACACATGCCCTCCTGAGAGTCAGGTAGCATCTGACTCGACATAGGCACACCCTCGAAATGAATGCCTTTAATACACACCCAGTCCTCTGGGGTGGGAAGCATCAGGCCAGTAGGGAAGAGCGAGCCTGCTGCTCATCTGTCCATCACTTGATGAGAGCTCCAACCAAGCCCCGATAGAGCCAGAATGGCTCGAAGTCCCAGACAAGCCCAAAACCAAACCGGGCCAGCCTCTCCTGCTGGAAAGGAGGTAGCGCCATATACCACGCCCTCGACTCTGGCCATGCCGAACTAATCGATAAACTAGGAGGCTCCTAAAAAATGTCGCCAAAAAAATATATAACAAACCATAAGCTAAGCTTCAAATAAAAATAACTATTCAAAAGAAAATAACATGCGAAACTAGAACCTTAAAAATATGAAAATAATAATAAATGCTAACAATAAAATAATAACAATAATAACAATCGGACAACTAATAATAAAGGTATAATTAATAAAAGCTATACTAAATAAAAAAATAATATAAATGATAACAAAAAAAAAACCAACAGTAATAATAATAATAATAATAATAAACCAATAATGACGACATAATAATCCTAATATAAATAAAACGATAATAAGAATTCTATGCAGCAAAGATTAATGCAAACACAAAACTAATAGAAGCAAACAAACATAGAAAAAAATAATATTACAAGATGGAAATCTACGATAACTATTGACAATAATAAACATAAGAACATATAAAATTGACATGCAAAACATGAGAAAGATAATGTAATACAACAAATAAACGTGATCTAAAACTATATACAAATATGATGTATGAATGCACATACACAAACTACAACTAAATGCGAGTTTTATGCAATTAAGAGGGGTTTCATATCCTAAAATTCTAAGTTATAATCTAAATGCCTAAGAAATTTAAGAGAACTCTTATTCAGAGCACCTACCACTCTGCTTGCAAGAGCTTCTGTTGTCACTCCAAGTGTGCCATAATTGTGTGCATTATGAATAAAAAATTAAAGAATTAAAGAATGCTAAGTTATATGGATGTTAACTTATGAAAGGGATATCAGCACATTGGGGCTAACACTGGCCTGCAAGATCAGGGCCAATTGTAGCAAGTTTTAAAAGTAAGTATTTCAAGATCGTCCACAGAGAATTTTGTCTAAACTGAGAGATAAACCTCCAGATCTGTGCTACCAGATCTGGCTCTATAATTATCTAAAAACAAGAATAGATAAAAGAGAGTGTTGGATTGTGTCACATTTAACTATAAGCAAATAAAGAAAAGAACTAACTACATGATCCAGATCCGAGTTGGGGAGATGTTTAAAATAAGACAAATGCAGAAATAATAGCTTCATGTACTTTAGCCTCTGAATTTTAATGGAGAATCAGAGTTCAACAGGCAGATTCAATCTTCATCGGCTACCAAGAGATGTAAGAGAAATAAATCCGAATTAAGGAATAGGTTTAGACTTATGGTCGTGGATTCATCCCACTTAAATGGTCACAGATCCGTTAGCTAGTCGTGGCCTATTCTTTAGTTCGAACATGAACATCATCGTAAATCTTGCTAGAATTAGGTTACCAACGCTAATTCGCATGCAGTGATGAATTAAGGGAAGTTGCATGGATGAGTGAATCTAAAGAAGTCTAATGCACTAAGGTGAACATTCGTAACCCTCGACATGACTCCAATGGAGAAGACACAAATTACAAGAACCTTTTATAATCCAAAATTACAATTCGAGCATTTAGAGAGCCCTCGGACTTATCTGAGCTTCTCGAGAGAGCCCTCGGACTTCATGCCTTGAATCCAACTTGGAAGTACAAATCACTCACAATGGCTCTCAAAGGTAAACTACAAGAAGGATTACAGGGGGTTCGGATAAGCTATCGACCGGAATGAGGGAAACAGAGAGATGAAAACTCTAAAACTGGATGCCCAATTTGGGCGAATGGCTTCTATTTATACTTTTTCCTCCATCTGCGCATGGTTGGATTGACCAATCAGAATGCTTTAGATCCGATTGCCCAATGAGGGTTGAGCAGGGGATCCAGATCTGTTTTGCCAATGGAAATGCTCGACCGGTTCGTGTCGTGCAAGCATCAATTCTGTTATGGGTTTGAAATTGCTTTGAGCTTTTCCGGAAGTTCCCGTAATTTAACTTTGGGCGCTCACATGGGTTGGAATATGCCTTGGATCTTGATTGGAACCTTCCGAATGTTCTGGTCTTTTGATTGCATTGGGGCGCGTGCAAAGTTTCTGAAATACCCTTCTGGACGAGTATGCAAATTCCTGTAATGCCATTTCAGAGTTCAGGGGCCTTTTCGCAAAGCTCAATGTCTTCTGAAGCTCTGTTCGCATAGTTCAATCTTCTTTTGGAGGAGTGTTTTCTTCTTTTCGCAAAGTTCAAGGTTCTTTGCGAATAGTAGAAGTTCTTTGCGAATTGAACTCTAGGCTCCCATTCTTCTTTGCGAATAGTAGAAGTTCTTTGCGAATTGGACTCTAGGCTCCCATTCTTCTTTGCGAATTGTAGAAGGTCGATGGGAATGGCTCTCTCTCTTCCTTCAGCTCTTTGTCTGCTCTTTTAGACCCTCTTTAGCCATTCTTTGAAATGTTTCTTCCTCCTTCTTTAAACTTGACATGAGTCACTTTTTGATCTTTTGGGATGCTTTTCGGATTTGGACTGTCGATTGGTTAGTAAAATGCACACTAAAGCACTTATTTAGTCTTCTCAAGGGTCTTTCAAGGCTCATGTTTAGGGGTGAAAAATGGTATTTTTCACTACTTAACACACCCCCAAACCTAAGCTTTGCTAGTCCCTGAGCAAAGAAACGTAAAAGCAAAATAAAGAGCCACTTTTGTAGGAAGCACAGGTGCATTTAGCATATGCAACAAGCCTTTTAAACCCCTAGGTGATCCCTAGAGGAGGAGTAAAGTCTCCTGAGGGTTTTCAGTGAAGGTACCCACAAACTTCTCCAATAAATCGATTAAGATCAATGCGATTACATTAAAGCAAACTTTCATCCAATCGATTATTCACACGCATCGGTAAAGTTGTAAGAAGATTTTCAAGAAAACATCGGTTCAAAACTAAAATTCTGTCAGAATTCCTTTACCATTCACTCAGTTGGTGTCAAAAAGTTTTTACAAGAAAAATTAATGAAAAGCTTGCCTTCTATTTGAAAATTCAGTTTTGATGTTACCCCAAATAATTTGATTTCAAACTCAACTCTCACCAAGGTTTTCACTCACCATACAAATATGAGGGTTGCACTATTTCACTGACTCAAGAGCAATTACATCCTCAAATAGGAATGTAAGGGAGCATAGGCATTGCTTTTAGCCTGAATTTACTACTTTTTTCACCATAGATTACACAAATCCTTATCTCCATGTGACAGCTCAATCCATCATTGATCAGTAAGGACTTTAACTTGGGTTGTAATGTGGCTTATGGGTGAAATTTATCAAGAATAAAGGGGTGGAATGGAATTCAAAATTGAGAAGTCAGTCAAGGTAAGGAGGTGATAGACACACCTTCTTCAATTCAGCACAATTTCATCTTCTTCTTTGAATTTTCAGAGCCAAAGTGGCCATCTTTTTCTCTTTCTTTTTCAAACTTCCAATGAAATGCCTTCTCTTTTTCTTTTCTTTTTTTTTTTTCTTTTTTTTTTTTTTTTAAATCAAAATTGACTGGAATGCCACATTTCTTCTGCTGATACATCATTGCCTTCAATTATTTTTCTTTTTCTTTTACCAAACTGTTACCCAACTCACCTTTCTTCACCTTTCTTTCCTTTACCTTCTGAATTCTCAGAGTGAGGGTTAGGCTAAATGAGGTTGATGAGGTTTCAAAGAAATCTTGGATTTATAAAGCTCAATTGGTGTGTATCAAGGGCAGTTTCAAAAGGTTAGGCTTTTTGAAGTTCAAACTGTCCAAAAGGAGGCCTTACATCATGTCTTTAATATCATGATTGCTGTCAAGCTATTTAAACTTGGATATGTGTAACTTCTAGTGATAACAAGCAGGTTCAAACAGTCCCTAGAGCAGAAAAATTTGCCAATTCATACCTCCAAAGAATACATTTCAGCAGGCCCAAATCTCACTGGGTGTGGTTTTCTATCAAATTCTTGAGGTATATCATCACTGTTTTCTCTCTTTTTAGGTTTACTAAAACATCAATTTTTATTTTGGAAATTTTCTGACATTCACTTCATGAAAGTATTAGAATTACACTAGAAATTAATTTTAAAAAGTTTTAACTTCCTCATTTTTCAAAACAACAGGTGTGAAATTACTTCATTTTCAAAAATTCTGCTGGTCATAAGCTGCATCAAGCATTAACTTATTTCATTGGCATACCTGCCATACCCCCAAACTTAAGATGAACATTGTCCTCAATGTTCTAGACAATGAGAGACTAGGGGCAGCAGGGTAAAAGAAGAAAGAAAAACTAAGAACAAAAAAAATCTAAACTATATGCGTGAGAAAAAATAAAATGTAAACTGAAGATATGAGCAAGGAAATGGAAAACATGATATACAAATGCAAGAAAAATCAACAAAACAATGCTAGAACTGCTAAATAAAATCTAACAAATAGAAGGATTACTATGCAAATGAAAGGAAACTAATGCTAATAAAAGAGAAAGAAAAGCAAGGTAAGGATGAATACAAAGTTAAAAAGAAAAGAAAAGTGTTGATACAAAAAAGCAGAATTTGTGCTCCAGAAGATCTTTTCGCAAAGGACTTCTCCCAGATTTTCTATTCGAAAGGAAATTTTACTATTCGAACAGAACATGGTTCTTTCGAGTAGTTCATTCTGACTCCGTAATCAATTCAATAGAACTTTGAACTTTTCAAAAGTACTTTTACTTTGCGATTTGAACTTTGAAGTGTATTTACACTATCGTGCAAAAATAGATGTAAGCTTGACAAAAAATCAAAAACAATGTTGTACAAACATATTATACACTTTTCTACCATCGATTTTTGGAGATTCATGATGATAGGTGGTGACAAGGGCTCTGGGTGTTTTCAATGCATGGTTTGAGCCTCGACCATTTACCTTGAGTATTCTTCCATCCTTGGGACGAAATATCCATGCCTCCCGAGGGGAGGCCTTGATGACAGTATGGCCCTTCTCATCTGGATCTCAATTTGCTGTGAAAGAATTTAAGTTTAGAGTTGAATAACCATACCTTGGACCCCGGTATGAACTCTCTTCTCATGAGGCTCCTATCATGGAATGATTTGACCTTTTCTTTGTACAACTGGAGCTAGTGTAGGCATCCATCCTCGCCTTCCAGCCGATTGAGTTGAAGCTCCTGTGGTTACCAGCAGCAGTTAGATCCATATTAAAAGTTTTGATTGCCCACAAGGCCTTATATTCTAATTCTCGGTAGATGGCATGCCTTGCCATAAACCACCGAAGGGGACATCCTATAGGAGTCTTGTAGGCGATTCAGATGCCCACAAAGCATCATTAAGCTTAAAGGACCATCCTTTCATCCCTTCTTCACGCTTTTTCCAAAATGTGTTTGATCTCTCTATTTGAAATCTCCACACATCCTTTGGTTTGTGGATGATAGGAGTGGCTACTCTGTGAGTGATGCAGTACTTTTTAATAGAGAGTCAAACCGCTCTAAAAGTGTTTTCCCCATCACTAATGATGGCTCTGGGAATCCAAATCTGGAAAAATGTGGTCTTTGAGGAATCTTAAAACCACTTTGTGATCATTGGATTTGGTAGCTATGGCCTCAATCCACTTGGAGACATAATCCATACTACCAAGATGAAATTGTTTCCATTAGAAGGGGAAAGGGCCCATAAAATCTATGCCCCAAACATCAAACAACTCAACTACCGTGATTGGCTGCAGGGCATTGAGTTTCTTTGGAAATCCGCCAGCTTTTTGGCGCTTCTGCAAGATTTACAAAGGTAAAGGCATCTTTAAAGATTGTGGGCCAATAGAAACCACATCAGAAATTTTTGCATTGTTTTATTGCCTTGAAATGGCCTCCACAGCTGCTCATGACACATTGACAATATGCCGTGGAATTCATGGTCCGGGACACACTTTCGATCACTTGGTTCGCACAATTCTTGAATAGATAAGGATCTTCCCAAATGAAATGTTTAACTTGTGAGAAGAAAAGATCTTTATCCATTCTATTCCAATGTTGAGGAATCCCAATAGCCAAGAAGTTGACTATGTTTGCAAACCACGATGTGGGTATTGATGGCAAAAAGTTGCTCATCGTGAAATGATTCATTAATGGGTAAGCTATCATCCTCGATTGAGAATTCGGATAAGTGATCACCACCACATTCTCCACTCCTTTCTTATCCTTAATCAGAAATCAAACTCCGTAATAGGAGGATCCACCGATTAACTGGCTTGGTATCCTTCTTAGATGAAGGTACTTTAGGCGAGTGGTCATAAACACCACAATTTGTGAACCTAAAACATAAGGCCTGAATTTTTCCAATGCAAACACAATGGCATGACTCTTTCTCGGTTGTTGTGTAATTGAGCTGGGCATCTATCATGGATCCGGCATAAGCTATGACATGGGAAGCTTATCCTTTCTCCGCCCTAGGACAGCTCCTAGGGCATAGTCGATGCATCACACATCGGCTCAAAGGGCACCGAATAGTCGGGACTGCAAGATGGAGCTGAAATCGACATTTCTTAAGGACCTCAAAGGTCATGCATTCATTAGTAAATACAAAAGGAACATCTTGACACAAGAAATGACAGAGTGGCTTGGAAATTTTATCGAAATCTTTGATGAACCTCCTATAAAATCTGCATGCCCTAAGAAACTTGATTTGCTTAACAGCCTGGGAGGAGGCAAATGTGCAATTAGATCAATTTTGCTTGGTCCACCTCTATGCCTTTATGGGAGACCACATGTCCTAGGACAATGCCTTGGTGACCATAAAATGACTCTTTCGACTTAGAACCAAATTGGTTTCTTCACATCTTTGCAACACCAACTTGAGGTGGTGTAAGCATTGGGAAAAACTGTCTCCATAAATTGAAAAGTCATCCATGAAGATCTCCATGAATTGATCAATCATGTCGAAAAAGATGGCATACATGCATCTTTGAAAAGTAGCAGGGCATTGCAAAGACCAAAGGGCATCCTCCTATAGGCAAAAGTGCCAAAGGCGGTGAAGGTGGTCTTTTCTTGGTCCTGTGGTACACAGTGATCCAGTTGTAACAGAGTACCCATCAAGGAAGCTGAGTAAGCTTTGCCTGCAAGCTTATCAAGGATTTGGTCAATGAAGGGAGGGGAAATGGTCTTTCCTTGTCATGGTATTTAATTTTCGTAGTCTATGCGGACCCTCCATCCAGTTGTTTGTCTGGTGGACATAAGTTTACAGATTCAATACAAGTTGATGATGCCAGATTTCTTAGGCACCACCTGTGGGTGCTACCAAGCAGAATCTGAAATGGGGTAAATGACATCAAAGATTCAGCAGACAACATCCTCCATTACCACTTCTTGCATGTGAGGATTCAACCTTCTTTGCATTTCTCTAGAAGGCTTGGAATCCTCTTCCAGTGAATCTTATGCATGCATACAAATTGGGTTTATTCCTCCTAAATCAGCAATGGTCCGACCAATTGCTTTCTTGTCTTGTTTAGAACTACCAATGACTCCTCTTCTTGCTGCTATGTAAGGGAGGAAGAAATAATCACAGGAAGTGTTTGATGCTCTCCCAAAACACATATTTCAGATTTTGGGAGTGTTTGAGTTCCAATTCGTAAATTTGAGAAAAGAGGGCAGCAAAGGTACCTTGGTAACTTGTGGAAGAGGAGAGGAGGTCTCCAAGAGAGAGAACTTGATGATTGGTGAGTGCCTTGCACAAAGCGAGACTCCTTGACTTTGATCTCCTTTTCCTTCTTTCTGGATCCCCAATCATTTTTAAATTGTGGTGGAGTCTTTACCTTGCGAAATGTTTGTAAAGACTCCTCCACCACCTCATCAATGATGTCTACTTGGTAACATTCCTCACAGAGAATTGAGGTTGAGTAACAAAGATTATACATATTCAATTTAACTTTCATATTTCCAAAAGACACCTCCATGATGCCGGACTGCATTGAATGCATGCATTAGTCGAGCTGTGAATGGTCTTCCTGAATGACAGGATGGCAAGGTACTTTTGGTTGGTTCCATGTCCAACACCAAAAGTCACAGGGTAGAAAAACTTGTCTACTCCTACCAAAACATCTTCAATCAACCCCATAGGTTTCCTTCGGATCTGTCATAGTAGTAACACCACTTGAGTGGGTTTCAATTCTCCCAAACCTAGCTTCTCATAGAGCGAATAGGGAAGCAGTTGACACTAGCACCAGATCTAGCAAGGCTTTCTCAATGGTGTGCTCCCCAATGATGCAGGGATTGTGGGGATTCCAGTGGTCTTGCATCTTAGGTGGTGTTGCAATTGATAGCACTTGGTTGATTTTCTCCACAAGAAAGGCCTTCTTGGATAAATGTATCCTAGATTGCCTTTTGTGGGTGCACACCTCTTTGAGAAATTTTGCATAGCGGGGACTGTTGATTGCATCAAGCGAGGTAGATTAATTTTAACTTGCTTGAATGTCTCCATCATTTCCTCAATTTTGTGTTTCCTTTGTCAAAAGGAGCCCGACTTCATTGCATGGGGAAATGGGAGGTGAGGAACAAATTTCTCCTCCTCATCTTTTCAACAATTTTGTTATTTTTACATTTTTTTATTTTTTGAATTTTCGATGTAAATCAATGACCATATTGCTATCCATTTGTTGTTCTGCACTTGTTCTTCATCTTTTTCCTCTTCACTACCCAATCGTGTTGTTTATTATTCTTCCACTTCTCAAAGTAGTCACAGACTTTGATTTCCTCATGGCCATTTGAGGATTCTCCAACCATGAATCCCTTAGGATTATTCACAGTGTTGGTGGGTAGTTTACCCTCTTCTCTTAGCCAATGAATTTGAGAGTTGGCGGAGTTTCTTCAATTTTTTAATGCTCATTTGTGAAGGTTCACACCGATGTAGTTCAAGATTTTGAAGTGAACTCAAGACCTGCTTCTTCAAAGGTCGTGGATCTAGGAGGGCAGGGGTGAGTGCATCACGGCATGGCTTGTTGTTGGTTAGGTCTGAAAATTTGATTTATTATAAAATTTGATAGCGAGTTTGAAAGGTAATTGATTTTTGAATGCTGTTAAATGGGTAATTTCCTGATTCCACCCGAGATTAGGATGAGATCTCCATGGGTAGTCATTCGATTGCATCTGTCCATAAGATCGAGCTGCATGAGCTTGTTCCATCATGAGTTCTGAAATTGTGATGCGAAGGACATTGATCAATGGAATGAGTGGGGAGCATATCGGACATGCCTCCTCTACTCTTGACCCATTTGGAGCTTTAAATGAGTCCATCATCTATCAAATTTTGTGGTCAAATTATCCACTTTCCTTTCCACTCATTGACTTCATAAACTTTCCCTCTTGTGAATTGGGGATTATTCATCCTAGGATTCTCGGTGTCCCTTGCGTAGATTCCTCATTGGGTTGAATTTTCTCCAATCACCTCAAAGAGGTCCCAAACCTCTTCAACTGCTTTTACGCAAGTAGGTACCTCCACAAGAGGCATCCACCATGTTCTTGCCCTTGATCGCCTTGATAGAAGCTTTGAACCCTGCCATTTAGGAATTTGATGGTGAGGGCATTGCCTTATAGCTTCTTTAAACCTTTCCCATGCTTCATGGAAAGTTTCATTGAGTTTTGGGAGAAAGAGATGATGCTTTGTCTCGATTTGGTTTTAGTCATTGGGAAATATTTTGACAAAAATTGACATTGCAAATCATTCCATGATGTGATCTTTGTTTGGTGCTAACATAGATAACCATGCTCTAGCTTTGTCCTTTAATGAAAAGGAAAGAGCCTAAGCTTAGTTGCCTCGGACCCAGTCCACTATGTTAAATGTTGTGCATAAAGCCGAAATTCATCAATGTGTTTGTAAGGGTCTTCCTTACTCAATCCATGGAATGAAGGCAACATTTGGATGGTGGAGGACTTAATTTCATAATTTCCCTCCAGTGGGAAATTGAATGCAAAATGGGGAATTATAAGCACCAGGGCAAAGTAGTCTCTTAACAATCTCTCTTCACCCATTTCAGAGATGTCCGTGATGTATGTCGGTTTCTTAGAGTCTTTCAACTTCCGAATTTAACGGGAGAATCTCGGGATTGAGGGTTCTCGCCAAAACATACAACTCGAGAGAGAGTTTGGTCTGACAAACCTGTCTATTTAAGAACTTTCCTTTCCTTTTACACTTTGTGCATAAAAATAACAACAAAATTAATAAATGGTGATAAATAAATGAAAATAAACATAGGTCTATCTATTTTAGAACAAACTTCCCCGGCAACGGCGCCAAAAACTTGTTGTCACTCCAAGTGTGCCATAATTGTGTGCATTATGAATAAAAAATTAAAGAATTAAAGAATGCTAAGTTATATGGATGTTAACTTATGAAAGGGATATCAAGACATTACTATAACATCGGCCCGCAAGATCGTGGCCAATTGTAGCAAGTTTTAAAAGTAAGTATTTCAAGATCGTCCCACGAGAATTTTGTCTAAACCGAGAGATAAACCTCCAGATCTGTGCTACAGATCCGCTCTATAATTATCTAAAAACAAGAATAGATAAAAGAGAGTGTTGGATTGTGTCACATTTAACTATAAGCAAATAAAGAAAAGAACTAACTACATGATCCAGATCCGAGTTGGGGAGATGTTTAAAATAAGACAAATGCAGAAATAATAGCTTCATGTACTTTAGCCTCAATTTTAATGGAGAATCAGTAGTTCAACAGAGCAGATTCAATCTTCATCCTGCTACCAAGACAGATGTAAGAGAAATAAATCTGAATTAAGGAATAGGTTTAGACTTATGGTCGTGATCTCGTCCACTTAAATGGTCACAGATCTAGTCAGTGTGGCCTATTCTTTAGTTCGTAACATGAACATCATCCTTGTAATGCTGCTAGAATTAGGTTACCAACGCTAATTCGCATAGGGGGTGATGAATTAAGGAAGTTGCATGCGGATGAGTGAATCTAAAGAAGTCTAATGCACTAAGGTGAACATTCGTAACCCTCGACATGACTCCAATGGAGAAGACACAAATTACAAGAACCTTTAAAATCCAAAATTACAATTACAGAGCACGGCTTTAGAGAGCCCTCGGACTTACCCCGAGCTTCTCAGAGAGCCCTCGGACTTCGATCTTGAATCCGAACTTGGAAGTACAAATCACTCACAATGGCTCTCAAAGGTAAACTACAAGAAGGGATTACAGGGGTTCGGATAAGCTATCCGATCGGAATGAGGGAAGCAGATGAAAACTCTAAAACTGGATGCCCAATTTGGGCGAATGGCTTCTCTATTTATACTTTTTCCTCCATCCTGCGCATTTGGATTGACCAATCAGAATGCTTTAGATCTGGATTGCCCAATGAGGGTTGAGCACGGGATCCAGATCTGTTTTGGCCAATGGAAATGCTCGATCCGTCTGTTCGGCCAATCGTGCCGAAGCATCAATTTCGTTATGGGTTTGAAATTGCTTGAGTTTCGGAAGTTCCCGCTGTAATTTAACTTTGGGCGCCACATGGGTTGGAATATGCCTTGGATCTTGATTGGAACCTTCCGGAATGTTCTGGTCTTTTGATTGCATTAGGCGGCGTGCAAAGTTTCTGAAATACCCTTCGAGAGCAAATTCCGAATGCCATTTCGCGAGTTCGAGGGCCTTTTCGCAAAGTTCAATGACTTCTGAAGCTCTGTTCGCAAAGTTCAATCTTCTTTTCGAGGAGTGTTTTCTTCTTTTCGCAAAGTTCAAGGTTCTTTGCGAATAGTAGAAGTTCTTTGCGAATTGAACTCTAGGCTCCCATTCTTCTTTGCGAATAGTAGAAGTTCTTTGCGAATAGCTCTCTCTCTTGCTTCAGGTCTTTGTCTGCTCTTTTAGACCCTCTTTAGCCATTGCTGAGGCTGTTTCTTCACTCCTTCTTTAAACTTGACATGAGCTGTCAGCTTTTTGATCTTTTTGGGATGCTTTTCGGATTTGGACCTGTCTGATTGGTTAGCTGTAAAATGCACACTAAAGCACTTATTTAGTCTTCTCAAGGGTCTTTCAAGGCTCATGTTTAGGGGTGAAAAATGGTATTTTTCACTACTTAACAGCTTCCTCTAGTGGAATGCGCATCGGGCATGGAGACGGAGACGGAGGCGGGTAAGCCTCCTAAGCCATAGGAGCACCCTTGACCATAACGATTTCCTCATCGTCCACTGTGACTTCTAACGCACACTCCAAGTTCTCAGAGAAGGAAGCAAACCCTAAGTACCCAGGGGTCAGGCACTAAGAAGCTCGTCACTGCCCTCGGTAGCCATCTCAGATGAAAGAACTCGACAAAAGAAGAAGAACGCAAGAAACCACACTTGAAATGGACAAACGGATTATGAGATATTGCAAGAACACGAAACTCAAGGCAACATAAAGCAATAACTCAAAAAATAGTGAAAGTCGTAAGAAGAATGAGACAAATGAGAAATTTTTGGGCACTTATAGACTCCGACTTGATTATGGGCAGATTTTATAGTGCATAATCGGATTGTGAGATTTGAAAAATGCGCATAATCCGAATCATGTGCGACTCACGCCAAGATAATTGGCGCCCGTCATGAAAGAAGAGACGACGAATTGTGTGCATTCGGATGACACTATTTGGATTATGTCGTAGTCATAATAAGATAATTGCAACGCCACCCGGTCGTATGTATCGCAATTCCCGATTGACGCTTCGATTATGCGCCATAGTCGCAACGCATAATTGAATTATACTCCCACGGAAAAACGTATAATTATGAAAGTATCAAAACACCAAAAATAAAACAATAATAAAAATAATATTTAAGTCCCACTGCGTCCTAACACTTATCGTCACCCTTCATCCTCTAACAAGAACAAGATAAAACAAACAAAAAAAAGAGAGAAGAACACAATAAGGGAAAAAAAATCTATATATATATATAAGAACTTTGTACAAGTGTCACCGAAGCCATATCCCTTGAATGTACAACAAAAAGAAAATACGCAAGACACCTCAAACAATAGGAGACAAGACAGACGCCTCAAAGACGTGGCACAATGGTGAATGGCCCACTGATGCCTGATAGAAACCTTTCCGTCCATTTGCAAGGCATCCAACACCCCGTCCAATTGAAAAGTGCGGTAAGATGCCCTAGTCGCATCTTCACCTCCTCTATCACCAGAGTTGGGCTCTTTGAATCTTCAAGGTCGGGATTCCAACATTCTAACAATAGGGATGGGTGTACACCATCCATCAGATCAACCCCCTCGACCACAGCAACACCTTTAATCAGACCAACCTCCTCGACCACAATGGCGTCTTCTATCAGAAAAGTCACCTCACCAATGCTCACCTTGCCTAACACGTGCCCTTTCTTCTCAATGAAGCTCGAGCTATCGTCGAAAGTCGTCTCAGGACGAAGAACTTGGGAAATGAGTAAGAGCGAAAGAAATGACATTGAAAATAGACCTTCAGATCGCGAGATATCACAAATACAGAAAAATCAGAGCACCTAAAACTCAAAATCTCATAATCGAAGGAAAAATGAAGAAGGAATGAGGAGAAATGTAGAAGTCTCAGACACATATAGACACTCGAAAAATTATACGCAGGGCATTCCCAATATTGAAGGTTGATCACCCTTCACTGAATTTAAAGAAAGACTTGTATTTTAAGGACTTGTGAGATGTAAAAAACAAAATTTGGGATGTCTAATTTGAAATTTCGATCTATAGATCTCTAGTGCATAAGATTGGAGCAAAACACTATACTTGTCCAATAATTTGAATCTTTTGAGTTTGTTTTTGATGGGTGGTCTAGCCATTGTGGATGAAAAAGTGGTCTGTACATCCGTGTGAATTTGTGATGTGCACGAATTTTCATGCAAGTTACACATTTTTACCACATGGGTGAACCACCCATCACCTTCGAATGCAAGCTCTCATACTTGGTATATATATATCTATCTATATATATATATATATATCCTAAGAAAAAGAAGAAGAAGAAATAGCATAAAAATTATTTATTAAAATAAAAAATACATCAAAACCACATATTATCGGAAATGATACATCTTATTCATTAATTATTTAAAGTTGATAGATGGGAGCACAACTTAATTAGCAATAACATTGGCAATGCCTAGGTGTTTTGCAAAATCCACCTCTCTCGTTACAACTTAGTTGGCACTGGGTCACGCATGTTTCATTATTGCAACTTGGCATAGGGTTATCGTTCAAACATTAGATCGCCTCTACTTGAACCTCATTCACTAAAATATTCAAACTCAGATCCTTGTCAGTTACTTAGCATAAGAAACTTTGAATAGATAAATAAATAAAATATGAATATTTTTATTTTTAATCCAACATTCTTCCTTTTTAACCAAGGTTTCACATGCTTAAATCATTGATTGCTTTAAATAAGACGATGGAGATCATTATAGATGTTGAGATCATGGTCCCACCATCATGCAGTCAGATTTGGATTCCACGTGGTAGACCTTTGATCCATGAACATGTTGATTTTTTTATATTGTGCCATGTGGACACAAAACTGATTGTCTGACAACAAGGTCTCAAGATCTTTGGTATTGAAGATCGGAAAAAAAAGGATCTAATTTAAAGCAATCAATAGTTTAAAGATTAAGGAAGAATCTTAAGTTATAAATAAAAATAAAGAAATAAGAGGGTTGGAAACTTACATGGAGCGCAAACCACTATGCACAGGATGAAAAGAGTAAAAAATTTAGCCATCTTCGTTTACTTGATTCTTTCAATGCATCAAGTTTGTGCCTACTTATAGTTAAAAAAAATATCTTTTGGAGAATAATTTTTACCATATTAGAATGATTTTATTGCTATTTAAATTTAGTAATGTTTTCCTGCTCACCTTGCAATTATTAAATGATTAAAGCAGCCACTTAAAAGGCACAAATTACAAATGTATGGAATTAAGGTGAGCAACCAATCCTGGAAGAATCAGGGCTGTTGCAGCAAGTTTTGATAGGTAAATACGGGTATGTCCATAGGGAAATGTATTCAAAAGGGTGGTAAATCTCCAGATCTATGGTAGATCTGGCACTCTATCCTAATTTAAACTAAACTAAAGCAGGAAAGAGGATAGGTTTTGGGTTTTTATCACTTTTACTACAGACTGCAAAAGATAAATGCTATTGATTCAGTTCTAATCAAAAAGGTGAGAACATCAGCTAGGTGTCTTGGTCTCTCACTGAAAATCAAAGGAATCAAAGGCAATGCAAAGAACTGATTTGCAACAAACCTTTTTTCTAGCTCCAAGCTACCCAGGTTCCCTCGAATCCACCAATGGATCAAGGCAATCATGAGGTTAAGATCTGCCATTCTACTGGATACAATCCTAAGTTTATGATCTGCCCTTCTACTGGATACAGTTCATTCCCGAGATTAATCTAATCTATTGATCTACCCAGGTTCTTTCGGCAGAGGTGAGGTATAAGAATCCAATCTCCACCAATGGATCTAGGCAATCCTGAGGTTAGGACTTGCCCTTCTACTGGATACAGTCCTAAGTTTATGATCTGTCCTTCTACTGGATACAGTTCATCCCCGAGATTGCTCTAATCTATTGATCTTGATTGGAACAAGAAAATTATTGCAGATACTGCAGATGCCAGGCTACCAGCTCCCTATTTATGGCTGGCATCCGTAAGAATATTTGACCCAGGGAAATCAAATATGAAAAAGTAAATATAGATCAGAATCACCTTTAAAATCTATAATTATATTGCAAACTTATAATACTATTATGCCCAGATCTGCAATATGTGTAATATACATTCTCTTACAAGCCTCTAAATCTCTCAATTTACAACTCAAGACCTCACCCTAACTACTGAAAAGAGTTTATCCACTCATGATTGGCTAAAGAGAGAGTGGGAGAAGGAGGAAGAAGAGGGAGAATTTGGAGGGAAAAAATGGATCTCACACTAAGCTCTAGTTCTCTCAAACTTTGGATGTGTTCAATGTAATTTCTTCAAGCTTTTATGCTCTCCTCCTCTGTCCTCAGATCCGTTTCAGCCAATCAAAGCTCAAGAGAATAATTTTGTTATTCTGGGCTACTGATGTGGCCGATTTCTCTTCTAGAAGCTCTTCTCTCATTGGCTCTCATCTGGAAAATACATGTGAGGCCATTAGGGTTTCAAATCATGCACAGTTTAATGCCAAAAATACCCCACGGGTCGCTGACATGCTTTGGGATGTGTGCACAAACTTCTACAATTGGCAGTTGCTGAAGGAGGAATACTGAGAAGTTGTAAAAATGAGTGTCAACAGGTTCAGGGAACCTCTCGATAGGTTCTTAATCTACTTTATGTTCACGTCGATAGGTTGCATTGTCTTTCGACAGCGTTTGTATGCTTCTCAACAGGATTGTAGATTCCTCAAGAGGTTTAGCTTGCACTAGTCGATAGGATTGGAAACCATTCTTCTCCTTTTGTGTAGTTCTTCATTCATCCTGTCGACATGTTATAATCAACCTGTCGACTTGTTATACATTCTCCAGTGAAGTGCTCAACAGGTTGGCTCAATCCTCGTGAGAATGAGCATTGCTTCAGGTAAGTTGTCGGCAGGTTATCTTGCACTGCTCGACAGGTTTAGTTTAACCTCACGATAAGTACCTGAAACCTCTCGACTTCATTTGTACCTTGAAGTATCCTCTTGACAGGATCAAGGTCTTTACTTCCAATCTCTCAGTAGATGCTGAAACCTCTCGAGATCTTCATCTTTTCAACTCAGTACCTCTCGACAGCTTCATATACACATGTTCAACCTCTCGACTGCTTCATTCCTTGCTCTCAGAACCTCTCGACAGCTCTATTTTGTGCTTCCACAGCTGGCACACATCTCTAGTGTGTTGTTCTTTATTTTTTCAACACTCAGCAACCTCTTGGTAGGATTCATTCCTCATTCCTTGTAGCTAGACTTGGTATTAGGCCTTTCCAATTGGGTAGCACATTGCTTCTTGGGCTCTTTAAATGAATATCTGCACTAAGCTACAATTTATTGCTTATCTACAAAGCACACTTAAAACACCTTATTAGTCAGCTCAAGGGTCCACCAAAGGTCAGGTTAGGAGGTGAAAAATAATATTTTTTACTGCTTAACACACCCCCAAACCTAAGCTTTGCTAGTCCCCTGAGCAAAGGAGAAAGTAAAAACAATTGTTGAAAATAAAAAATGCCACTTTTATAGGGAATACATATGCATTTAGCATATGCATCAAGCCTTTTAAATCCCTAGGTGGTCCCTAGTGGAGGAGTGAAGTCTCCTGAGGGTTTACAGTGAAGTTACCGACAAACTTCTCCAATGATTCAGTTAATATTAGTGCAACATGTGAAAAAAAAATTCAAGCCATATAAAATTTCATTCCACACCTTGTCCATTCAGTTTTAGAGGATTCTCAGCAAAAATATGACAGATTAAAACTAAAATCCTACTATAATTCTTTCACAATCAATCAGTTCATGTCAAGGTATTTTGTATGAAAATTAATGCAAAGCTTACCCTCAAATTGAGAATCTTGTTCTGATAATGCCCCCATCAACCCTAATTTCAAACCCAAAGCTTACCAGGGCTGTCACTTTCACCAAAAATAGAAGGGTGTGTCAATTCACACACCTCAAGAGCAGTTATAGCCCTCAAATAGGACTGCAAGCATAAGCATAGGCATTTCTCCAATTTATGAAATTTTCTAACTCTTTTCACCATAGATCAAACAAATTCTTATCTCCACATGACAGCTCAATCAATTTTAGATCAGTTAGGACTTTTTATTGGGTTGTAATGTGGCTTATGAGTGAAGTTTACAAAGAATAAAAGGGTGGAATGAGAATCAAAATTGAGAAATCAATAAAGTATGGAGGTGATTTGCAACTCAACCTTCTTTATTTCAGCACAGTCTTCATCTTCTTTGAATTTTCAGATTTGAAGTGGCCAGTTTCTAATCTTCTCACTCTTTTATTTTGCTTTTCTATTTTTCTTTTCTTTTTTGTAGGCTTTTTGTATTTTTCTACATTTTTCTTTTTATGGGCTGGAATGCCACAACTGTACTTCTGATACATAATTGCCTTTTGATTAATTTTCTTCTCTTTTCCACCAAATGTTGAACTAGCTCTACATTCTTCAACTTCTTCTCCTTTACCTTCTGAAATCTCAGAGTGAGGGTCAGGCTGAATTAGGCCACTGAGGTTTGGGTTCAAGTACTCTGGTTTTTGTCAAAGAAAGCTTGGATTTTTAAGGCTCAAATAGTGTGTATCAAGGGCAGTTCAAAGGTGGAAAAGTTTTAAGCTCAACCTGTCCAAGGGATGGCCTTACTTCATGTCCTCAATGTCATGAGTGCTGTCAAGCTGTTTGAACTTGGATTTCCCTAACTTTTAGTGAGCAAAGGTAGATTCAATTAGTCCTTAGAGCAAAAAAATTGCCAAACACTCTTCAAAGAAAAAAATTTCAGGCCCATATCTCTCTTTGTATGGTCTTCCATTAGACATCTGGGGTGTATCCTCATAATTTTTCTCTCTTCTCAAGCTCACTAAGCATTGATTTTTGAAAAATTCTTGACATTTGCTTCATGAGAGTGTTAGAGCTATAGCATGTCTCAGTTTTAAAAAGTTTTTAATTTCCTCTATATATAAAATATCAGGTGTGAAATTATTTTATTTTCTCAATTTCTGTTAAAAACTTGCTGCACTACCATTAACTATCCATTGGCATACCTTGCCACACCCCCAAACCTAAGAGGAGCAGTGTCCTCACTGCTTGAAAGACAAAGGGATGTGCAACATGAGAAAAATGTTGACAAAGAAGCAAGGAAAGCAAAAAAAAAAACTGCAGCTAAACAAAGAACATCAATACAGAAGCAAAATAAGAATTAATAGTAAACAAAGCACACAAATTAGGACAAGAAAATCACAGTAAAATACACTAAAGCAAAATTCCTTTATTAACACCCAAAATATGCAGAATGTAAAGAAAAGAGTGCTACAAGAGATTATGCACAAATATCCTAACTATACAACTCTAATCATCTGACTCTTTGGCAACCCCAGGTGGATCTTTGAGTCCTTTGCCCTTTTCTTCCCTCCTAGCAGCAGCAGCGGATTGGGACCTTGTGGAGGAAGGTTTTCTAGTCCTGGATGTGTTTTTCTTTTGAGGGCTTGAAAGGGGCTCCTTGAATTTGATGTCAGGCTTGACTTTTCTCGGCTCCTTTGGTGGAGGAGCTGTTGCCACAGGAGGTGCATCAGGGTTTAATTCTTTGGAAAGAGCCTCATCTAACTCCCTGTCATTCTTTGCAGTTAAGTCCTACATGGCAGCAATAGTCAACCCATACTCATGAACTTTGTCCTATGTTACTCTCAACTGTGCTTGCAGGGCCTTTATCACATCCTCCTGGCCCTCAGCTCTAGTCTTCTCTTGGTTGTATTGCACCATAATTTCCTGCCAACCCTTCTTAATCTCTTTCTTCTCCAACTTATAAGTCACTTGTAGGAATTTAATGTGGTCAAGCAGAGGCTGCCTCATAGTGGTTTTTAGATCAGCCATGCCTCGAAGGATATCTCTCTTAATATAGGCATTGGCTTGCATGGCTCAGAGGAGTGTATAGTAAGGAGGCATGGGGTTAGAAGAAGCATGTAAGATGGGCTGATCAGTAAGGAAAGTAGGGTCATCCAGCTGTGGAGGGGGAAAGGATGATGGCATGGGTGGGGTAGAAGTAGAGGGAATGGGCTGGGAAGATTCAACTTTAGGTGGAAGGTCAGTTTGGGTGGATTTATTGGTAAAGGTAGGGAGAGGAATTTTCGGGGAAGGGTTAGCTGAGATTAAGGGGTGTGGAGAGGGTGGGGCAGTGGTGATGTGGATGGGTGAAGGGATATCAGGCTGTTTGGTTGGTTGGGTTAAAATTTGTAAAGTGGAATTGATGGCGAGCACAATGGAAGGAATGGAGGCTTGGAGTGTGGAATTGATGGTGAGCACAGTGGAAGGAATGGAGGCTTGCAAAGTGGAATTGATGGTGGGCACAGTGGAAGGAATGGAGTGTGGAGTTCATGGCTTGGAGTGTGGCCTCCATTGATGATTGGGTTTGGATTTGGGCCATCACTTGGGCTTGAAGGGAAAGTAAAAGTTGAAAGATTTTGGGTAAAGGATCGGATGTGATAGGGATTGTGGGTTGGATTGGTAGAATTGGTGGAAGTGGGGAAGTGTGGGTATGGCCAAAAGGTGGGGTGAGTGAATGGGTAGGCTGTGGAGAGTCAGGTAGGGGAGTGTAATCATGCCCAATATTGTCCACAATGGACTTTATTAGAGATGAATAACCCTCACTAGTGATCTGGTCTTGGGTATGTAGAGGTGAGATGGAAAAAGTGGAATCAAAGGCAAAGGGAATGGATGGAGGGGAAGAAGTTGGTAGGCTAGCTAATGAAGCTGGTGTAAGGCTCAAAGGTGGAGTGGCTAATATGGATGGGCTGGCTGGAATGGTGAGTGAAGCTAAGGTAGGGAATGGGGCAATGGTAAAAGGAATGGATCGGGGTATTGATGTGGTGATGGATGGTGAAGTGTTGGAAGGTATGGAGACTAGAATGGAAGGTAGGGAAACTGAGATGGATGGTGTGATAAAAGGGATGGTGGTGAGACTGGCCCTCTCAGAGCGGACAAAGGATACAATTGGGACAAATGGAGACACAAATGAAGGAGTAGCATATGTGAGCAAAGGCTCACAGGAGATTGCTGCAGAGGTTTCAGGTGGAGGTGTGGAGGTAGTGACAGCTGTAGGGTGAGGCTATGAGCTCACAGAAGCAAATGGGGCTGTAGGTGGAGCTTCTACCTCAGTATCTTTACTGGACTTGTGTTTACTCTTACCAATGAGGGTCCTACTGGTAGACCAGGCCCTCTTCCTAAAAACCTTAGGGGTCACCTTTACCACTAGCTCATCTACTTTGAATACAAACTCCTTTCTCTTTAACAAGGCCATGATGAGCCTGCTGTAAGGGAGCCCAGGTAGGGCTTGAGCCTTCCTACACTTGTCATTCACATCCACCATGGCCTCAAACACCAAATGAGCAGCATTTATGAATTGGCCATTGGAGAAGAAATATAGGGCATCCACTATTGGCACTCTCCTCTCTTTTTGGTGCCCACTCACATAGATGTTTTTCTTCAAAATTGAATCAAAGAAATGCATGTTAGGGTGTAAATATCTTCTCATAATTGACTCCCCAGTCTCCACAGTGCCTTGAGTGAGGTGCCTAGCCATTGCTTTGAAAGGCCTAGTCTCAGGCTCAGGCAATCCATAGGATGGATCAAACACAGAGGGGACTCCAAGAACTAATCCTATATCTCTGTAGTCCACCACCATCTCCACATGATCAATCAAAATGACAAGGCAGGGCTCAATTGAATCTGGCTTAGTTTGTTTCCTGAGATTCTGATACTACAACTTAACCAGCCTTGGTTAAGATTTTTCATTCAGTGGGCTCAACATGGGTGTCAGGCCTGCCTTCACCAAATAATTCAAAGTATCCTGACACTCCTCTACCTTAGAGAAATAGGGGGTGTCAACAATAGTCTCTGGGATCAGACCTAATGCATCCACAAATTCATTGGGTGTGGATCTGAGCAAAGGGACTTTAGGCTCTAAATCAAGGTTAGGCTCAGCCTCAGGAATTTCAGGCACTAGGTTAGGTTGTGTCTCAAAAGCCTCCTCAACAATGTCTGCACTGATTTGGGCCTTCTTAGATTTCTTAGCCTTCTTGGTTTTAACAATTTTCTCAGTTTCATCTATGACAAGCTTCCTTTTTGGAGGTGGGGGGGTTTCCTTAGGCTTTGTGATTTGCCTACTGGACTTCCTAGTGGCTTTGGTGGCAGATTTAGAAGGCACTTTGAAAAGATTAGCCAAGGTGTCCTCTTGGCCAGCCGTTACTCAATGAACACAATATCAATCACCACTAATTCAATAGCAATCACTACAAAGACCTCTTGAATGCTCAAATGACCTAGACAAACTAAAAATTGAAATTCCAAGCTTGGAAATCACAAGAAGCTGAAGAACTTACCAATAGAAGACTAGGGTTTCTCAGATCATGCTTTGCATGGTGCCAAATCAACTCAGACTAGGTGCAAAATGTAGCCCTGAAGAAATTAAAGTAGTTAGAGTAGTGGCAACATGTTTAGAGTAGCAACCAGTGAGGTAGAGAGAGAAAAAGAAAAAATGGAAAAATCACCAGAGAAGCCTTAAAACTCGGAGAGAAGTTGTCGAATGGTAAAAGTGGAGTTGTCGTTAGGTTAAAAACAATGGGGAACGAGCTTCGATAGGATTGGGGCAAGTCGTCGATAGGTTGATGCATCCTGTCGAGAAGTGCAAAGTGATAGATCCTCACGAGTGGTCCACACAATTCTGTCGATGATTTCAAGAAGATAGAAGCCAGCTTTCCGAGAGGTTCATTCCATCCTGTCGACAGGTTCAAGGTTGTAAAGAGGATCATTTCGAGAGGTACACAGAACCTCTCGATAGGTACTTTAAATCCAACACGTAAACCTCTCGATAAGTATTCTGATCCTGTCGAGAATTCAACTCAAACCATCAGAACCTGTCGAAACCTTCACAGATCCTCTCGATAATCAACTTTACAGCTTTAGAACCTATCGAGAATTAATTTACACCTCTCGATGGCTTCTAGATCTTGTCGAAATGCAGACTGGGAACTCTCAGAACTTGTCGACATGTTCATAGAACATATCGACAGGTTGTAATTCAATTGAAAGAGGCTTGGAATCAATTCCCAGTTCATTTCTCAACAGATCTGACACTCCAACTCAGGTCACTTCACCAATTTGACTCATTATCCTACCTAAGGTACAGACAGACATGGAAAGTTTATGTACAAAGCCACACATAACTGAAATAAAGATAGAAAAAATTAAAAATAAATAAATAACCAAACACAGAATTTATTATACATAGTGTACATTTGTTAAAACTCAGTAATGTCATGGAGGTTCATGATAGTGGATGGTCAGTACAGGCTCCACCACATTTTCAAAAACATCACCAACATCGTCACAAAAATCATTATAATGAAATAACTTGGGTAAAGTTTCTTCGACAAGTTTATCCAATACATCAATTGAAAAATAATGCTCCTTATTCAAATGAGGTGGATGGGCTGCATCATATACATTCAACTTGACTTTCATATTGTCAAAAGTTACCTCCATTTCTCCTAATCTACATTATATACAGGCATTTGCAGTGGCCAAAATTGGCCTACCAAAGATCACGGGGATGGAGGTAGCACACTTGTTGGGTTCCATATCTAGCACCAGAAAATCAGCTGGATAAAAGAATTTATCAACTCCAACTAACACATCCTCTATAATCTCCATTGGTTTCCTCTCAGACCTGTCAGCTAGTTGAAAGACCACATGTGTGGGCTTCAACTCTCCTAGGCCCAGCTTCTCATAAAGTATGGAGGCAAATTCACACTAGCTCCCAATTCTAGTAAAGCTTTTTCAATAGTGTGATCCCTAATGATGCAGGGGATTGCCGGGACTCTGGGGTCTTGAAGCTTGGTTGGAGTTGCAATAGACAACACTTGGTTTACTTTCTCAGCACAAAAGACCTTCTTGGATAAGCGTATCCTAGACTGTCTTTTGTGGTTGCATAATTCTTTCAAAATTTTTGCATAGGTTGGAACTTGCTTGATGGCATCAAGTAAAGGTAAGTTGATCTTTACTTGTTTGAAAGTTTCCATCATTTCCTCAATCTTAACATTCCCCTTATCAAAAGGAGAAGCTGCTTTCAATGCATTAGGAAATGGCAAATGGGGAACTGTCCTCCCATTTGCAGCCTTAGAAAGTTCATCAGATTTTTCTTTATTTTTATTTTCAATTTTCTATTGGGGCACATCACTCCCCTTATTTTTTATATGATGCTCCTGCTGCATATTTTCATTTGTTGTTTCTTCATTTTCTTCACTTGGGTCATCAGGCTTAATACCAACTTGGTTATCCACCAACCTTCCACTTCTCAAGGTGGTGACAGATTTGACTTCTTTATAGGAAGAAGTCTCACCAATCATGTATTCCTCCCTTTAATTGTTCATGGGTTGACTGGGCAGTCTCTCCTCTTTTCTCCTAGCAAAAGAATTAGATTGCTGACCAAGGTGGTCCTCTATCTTCTTGATGCTTTGACTGTGGGATTTAACAATTTGAGATAAAGGGCCTAAATTCTGCAGTGAAGGCAGAACTTGCTTTTCAAATGTGAGGGACCTAGAGGGTGCTGGGGCTGGTACACTTTGATGCATAGGTTGAACTATTGGCAGGGCCATAGGTTGTTGGTATTGGGGCCTTGGAAAATAATTTTGCTGGTATGGGTGGGCATTCCTATAGGGCATGGACTGTAGTGGCTGCTGCTGGTTTTGAAAATTGTCTTGTCTCCACCTCAAGTTGGGGTGGTTTCTCTAATGATAGCTAATAGTAGGCTGTTGTCCATAGGATTGAGCAACTTTCACATGTTCCATCACAAAATCTAGAAATTAGGCAGCCGAGGGACATTCCTCAAGGGAGCGAGTGGGGGATTGGCATATGACAGATGCCTCCTCCACTTTAGCAGCCATTGGAGACTGCATTGCTCCCATGAGCTTATCAAACTTTTAGGTAAGGTTATCCACTTTCCTCTTCAAATCATTATGTCCACTCACCTTATACAGTTTCCCTCTGGTAGTATTTTCTCTCACCAATGTAGGGGTCTCAACATCTCTTGCCAAGGTCAACCTTTGCATGGAGTTTTCACTGATGATATAAAATACTCCCAAGCCTCATCTGCTCTCTTGTGGAGGTATGTACCACCACAAGAGGCATCAACCATATCCCTGCTTTTGGGATCAATTCCTTGATAGAAACTTTGGACAAGTTGCCATTCATGAATTTGGTGATGAGGACATTGCTTCAGTAGTTCTTTAAATCTCTCCCAGGCTTGGTGAAAATCTTCAGTTGGGGCTTGAGCAAATGAGATAATGCTCTTCCTCAGCTGACTTATTTTGGACATGGGGAAAAACTTGGATGAAAACTGATATTAAAGATCATTTCAGGATTGAATATTGTTGGGTGGGAGTATTGATAACCAAGTTCTGGCTCTATCCTTTGGTGAAAAAGGAAAGAGTCTCAACCTGGTTGCTTCCTCCCCCAAACCTACAATATTGAAGGTAGTACATAGTCCTAAAAATTCATCAATATGATTGTATGAGTCTTCTTTGCTCAGGCTATGGTATGAGGGTAACATCTATATGATAGAAGACTTGATCTCATAGTTTCCTTGAACAGCAAGAAATTGAATGCAGAAGGGGGAATTGTACACCCCTGGTGCATTGAATTCCTTTAGTGTTCTAGGTGGTTCACCCATTGCAGGATTATCAGCCACAAAAGTGTGTACAGGATGCTTAGGTTTGAGAAGTCTTTCGACTTCAAGATTCACAGGAGCAATCTCTAGATTAAGAGATCTCCTCCTAAGCATACACACCACAGAAATCAAGTACAACACCGAAAATCACTGTACAAAGATCAGCAAAATAATCCCAAGACAAACAACTACAAAACTATAGATCTAGGAATGTAAATAGAGTTAAGAGATGCAAAATTAAGCAATGCTTGCTCTTCCAAGTGATATAGAGCTCCTCTTAGCTCCACATATCCAAATCTGAAACAGAGTGAAACTACAACAAAGACTAAGGCAGCAATTAATCAAATACTTAACAACTAATGAAAAATATAAATCTAAAAATGAGAAAACTTAGATCTACCACTTTTAAAAACACAGATCCCCGGTAGTGGCTCTAAAAACTTGTTGTCCTGGCCACCTTGCAATTATTAAATGATTAAAACAGCCACTTAAAAGGCACAAATTACAAATATATGGAATCAAGGTGAGCAACCAGTCCTGCAAGAATCATGGCTATTATAGCAAGTTTTGATAGGTAAGTAAGGGTATGTCCACAAGGAAATATGTTCTAAAGGGTGGTAAATCTTCAGATCTATGGTAGATCTGACACTCTATCCTAATTTAAAATAAAATAAAGCAGGAAAGAGGAGAGGTTTTGGATTTTTATCACTTTTACTACAGACTGTAAAAGATAAATGCTATTGATCTAGTTCTAATCAAACAAAGAGATAAGAGGAGATATAGAAAAGATGAAAATTCAAAAAGGTGAGAACAACAGCTAGGGGTCTTAGTCTCTCACTGAAAATTAAAGGAATCAAAGGCAATGTAGAGAACTAATTTGCAATAATCCTCTTTTTTGGCTCCAAGCTACCCAGGTTCCCTCGAATCCACCAATGGATCAAAGCAATCCTGATGTTAGGATTTGTCCTTCTACTGGATATAGTCATAAATTTATGATCTGCCCTTCTACTAGATATAGTTCATCCTCAAGATTAATCCAATCTATTGATCTACCCAGGTTCTCCCGGCAGAGGTGAGGTATAAGAATTCAATCTCCACCAATGGATAAAGGAAATCCTGAGGTTAGGATCTGCCCTTCTACTAGATACAGTCCTAAGTTTATGATCTGCCCTTCTACTGGATACAGTTCATCCTTGAGATTACTCCAATCTATTGATCTTGATTGGAACAAGAAAACCATTGCCAATGTTGCAGATGCCAAGCTACCAGCTCCCCATTTATGGCTGACATCTGCCGGAATATCTGACCCAAGGAAATCAAATACGAAAAAGTAAAATATAGATCAGAATCACCTTTAAAATTTATAATTATATTGTAAACTTATAATACTATTCTGCCCAGATCTGCAACCTGTGCAATATACAATCTCTTACAAGCCTCTGAATCTCTCAATTTTCAGCTCAAGACCTCACCCTAACTACTGAAAAGAGTTTAGCCACTCATGATTGGCTAAAGAGAGAATGGGAGAAAGAGGAAGGAGGGAGAATTTGGAGGGAAAAAATAGATCTCGCACTATGCTTTGGTTCTCTCAAACTTTGAATGTGTTCAATGTAATTTCTTCAAGCTTTTATACTTTCCTCCTCTGTCCTCAGATCCGTTTCAGCCAATCAAAGCTCAAGGGAATAATTCTATTATTTTAGGCTATTGATGTGACCGATTTCTCTTTTAGAAGCTCTTCTCTCATTGGCTCTCATCTGGAAAATATACGTGAGGCCGTTAGGGTTTTCAATCATGTGCAGTTGAATGCCAAAAATACCCTCAAGGGTCATTAATGTGCTTTGGGATGTGTGCACAAACTTCTACAATTGGAAGTTGTTGAAGGAGGAACACTAAGAAGTTTCCAAAATGAGTGTCGACAGGTTCAGGGAACCCCTCGACAGGTTCTGAATCTACTTTATGTTCATGTCGACAGGTTGGATTGGCTTTTGACAACTTCTGTATGCTTATCGATAGGATTGTAGATTCCTCGAGAGGTTTAGCTTGTACTAGTCAATAGGATTGGAAACCATTCTTCTCCTTCTGTGTAGTTCTTCATTCATCCTGTCGATAGGTTATAATCAACCTGTCGACTTGTTATACATTCTCCAGTGAAGTGCTCGACAGGTTGGCTCAATCCTCGTGAGAATGAGTGTTGCTTCAGGTAAGCTATCGACAGGTTATCTTGCACTACTCGATAGGTTTAATTAAACCTCGTGATAAGTATCTGGAACCTCTCGACTTCATCTGTACCTTGAAGTATCCTCTCGACAGGATCCACGTCTGTACTTCCAACCTCTCGACAGGAGCTGAAACCTGCCAAGATCTTCATCTTTTCAACTCAGTACGTCTCGACATCTTCATATACACATGTTCAACCTCTCGACTGCTTCATTCCTTGCTCTCAGAACCTCTCGACAGCTCTGCTTGGTGCTTCCACATCTGGCACACATCTCTAGTGTGCTGTTCTTCATTTGTTAAAAACTCAGCAGTCTCTTGGTAGGATTCATTCCTCATTCCTTATAGCTGGACTTGGTCTCAGGCCTTTCCAATTAGGTAGCACATTGCTTCTTGGGCTCTTTTAAATGAATATCTGTACTAAGCTACAATTTATTCCTTATCTACAAAGCACACTTAAAACACCTTATTAGTCAGCTCAAGGGTCCACCAAAGGTCAGGCTAGGAGGTAAAAAATGGTATTTTTCACTGCTCAATAGGTAACAATAGAGAAGATTTTTTACCATATTAGAATGATTTTATTACTATTTAAATTTGGTTGAAAGAGGACTTCCCTATGCTGGAAAGAGGACTTCCCTAGCTTTCGAACAAGACAAGAATCACCTCAATCCGAGTTGTACGTCAAACGTTATGGCGAACCGAGCAGTGCCCAGGAAACACACTTGGCTAGGGCATACATGGCGCATGTATTACATGTGCCAAGCCATTTTTTTCTCTAAAATGGCTTGGCGTGCCTAATGCACACACCAAGTATAGGTGGGTCCCACCTCGGGCTCTGGACTTCTAGGACACTGTAGCTATGCTTGGCGTGTGTAATACACACGCCAGGCTTAGCTATAGTAACCATAGTTTTTTTGCTCAAAATCCACTTTTGGGGTTTGACTTGTTGACCATCTCAAAGTTTAGGATGGGTTTCATTAGAATTGTTATACCCTTGTTTACCCTATTTACAACCCTCTAGTCATTTGAAACCTCACCCTATCATCTACCATTGAAGCTCATTGCCCACATTTTCAAGCTCTCAAAATCCTAGGAAAGCTTAGATTAGAAGATTACCTAATTACTAACCCTAATTAGCCCTTAAGCACCCTCCTAACCTCCCCTTTTCCTATAAATAGAGAGGCACCCCTCCCTTTACAAAGGCTTGAAAAAATTTCAAAAGAGAGAAAAGGCTTTAGCTATTCCTCACCTCCCTTTTTAGCATTTGTCCATTAAAATTACAGAACCTAGGTTCATCTTAAAAACCTCATTTTTCATCATAAATCCCTTAGATCTTGTAGGAACAAGGCCTTTGCCTCCTTCCCCTACGTCCAGCTCTCAAGCCTTAGAGACTCAAACCCATTCCTACACCCGGTTGCTTTCGGAAGCTCATCAAAGACGCTCTCGCTCAAAGATCCAAATCAGTGCTACAAGGGCCCGAGAGCTCCGACTCTTCCCTCTGTTCCTCTACCTTCTTTGTTTTAACTCTATCCTAGAATTGAGCCGTTACATTGCCCAAATTTTGGCAAGTGGGAATGGCTCAATAGGATTGGTGGCTCAATAGGAGTCGGGAAAATTATTCACTTCTCAGGATGATTTTGAAGGTATTTGATGTTCAAGATTCGTTCTAAATACAACAGCTTCACAAGTAAGAGGGGTGATCGACCCACACTTAAAGATAGGTGCAATGCAAGTATGCAAGGCTCCATAGTTTGTGTCCAATCATATGAGGCATTGACCGTCTCATCTGACTGATCATGAGTGCCCTTGCATGAAGCAGGGTTCAAGGTCTTTGGGTAAACCCATTGATCCCAAAATTTATTTAGCATGACTACAGAGTGGAGTGAACGGAGGTCGCAACGCTTTTTGGGAGCAGGTGTCATTTCTCCAACATGCCCCGAATCATCATGACCCAGAGTATCTAACCTTAAATAACATAAAATAGATCTGACCAAAAATTGAGTGCCCCTCGAAGGGGGCATCCAATCCCGATTTCTGCCAATAATGATCTTACAACTCAATTAACTATACATAAATATGCACCCATTAGCGGCGATAAGCAACAAAGGCGCTGAAAGTCTCGACCCAGGTCCCGTCCGGGTACAATTGACGAGAACAAATGACCATCCTACGGATACCCAGAAGCAAGGCATATACTTTACAGGGATATCGCGTCAATACAGATTTAAAGCCTCCGAAAATAAAGGAAAATGAACCCTTCTGCAAGCATGCTTACACATAGTTTGGTTGATATGTAGTTCCATTTTTAACAAGTTGGTTTCAACCAACGATTGACCTTTTTCATAACGGAGTTACCCGGACCTCAAACCCCGTAGGACACACGCCTAGGCTGTGTAGACCAAGAGTCCACACCTCCGAAATAGCTCGTGATGAATCTTGAGTTAGATGCTCACGTTCATATGAATCAAAGACAAAGTGCTTAGCTCAAAGATTTAGCAGTGGAATTATCCTGATCGAAATATTGATTGTTTGAACGAGATTGACACCGTTGCTCCTACTTTGAAGTAGGATCCATGGATCTAAGGCGAACCTTAAACCTAGGACATTAGTTTTGCACAGTTATGTTGCCGATAAAATATTGACCTTTTACCACATTGAAAACACGCATGTGTGTCTCCCTGTGGGGAAACACAAATATGTTGTTATTTTATGTATTTTATTTTTATGATTTTTCTATCATTTTATGGGATGATTTTTTGATTTTAGAGCTGTTATTTTATATGATTTTTTGGTATTTTTAAGTTTATCATTTTATGTGATTTTTTTTTTTTTAACTATTATTTTATGTGAATTATTCTATCATTTTTGGATTTTTATGTGGAATTTTTCCATTATGTTTTGGATTTTTTCATGCTTTTCTCAGTCCACTTTTATTCTAGAACAGCTTCCCGGGCAAGCCGAATGAGGATCGAAATGCTGTTTTGGGAGCACGTGCATCTGCCAAGAGAACAAAATGACTAGAGGGGGGACCGGATTATGCACCCGACCTGCACAAGGCCCGAAACCTAACCTGTTAATGGCTGGCGCAACTATTAGTTGCGCCAAGCCAAAAGTGGACCAAAAATAGCCTGACACAACTAATAGTTACCCCAAGATTTCCTGGGCTTCGAATTTAAGAGCCCGAGTTCGGGCAGCCACGACAAATTTTTGAAATTTCTCTCTTCCCCCTCCTTAAACCGAAAACTAGAGCTTCCCTAGGGTTCCTTTATTTTGCTTCTACGCGTGCCCCATTACCAGCACTCGCTCATGTCGTTTTGGCCGTCCGAATTGTTCGAGATCAAAGACCCTATTTTCTTCAAAAGGTAACCATTTAAACCCATTTTTGTTTATTTTCTTGCAAATATGATCATGAGCTTGTATTCTTAGATGGGTTATGGTTTATTTTCTTTGTGAATATGTTTATTGATGGTGCGTTGATGGTTTTTTGTGAATGATGCCCTATTTTATGATTTTTACGGATGTTATTGGTGCCTCTTATATGTATATATATATATATATATATATATATATATATATATATATATATATATATACTCTCTCTTTCTTGTTTTTATTTGCACATATAAAAGGGGGTTTTTATTGTATATATTGTTGTTTTTCTTTTAGTTTAGTTTTTATTTTGAACATAGAGCAAGGACCCTTGGTTTCTCTTTTTGAAAATTAATTAGGGAAAGCAATTTTTGATTTTTAAATATTTTTTGAAGATTAGCTAAGGAAATTATTTTTGAATTTTGGTTCTCTTTCTTCTTTTTTTTTTTTTTTTTTGAGGATTAACTAAGGGGAGTGATCTTTGATTCCTATACATTTTTTGAGAATTGACTATGGGAGATGATTATTGATTTCTCTAAAAATCATTTAAGGAAATGGATTTTATTGTTTGAGAATTAACTAAGGCATGGATTTATCATCTATTTTTTGTGTTGGTTTTTTTTTTTTTTTTTTTGGGTTATCATTTTGACCATAAAGCAAGGATTCTTGGTCTCTATTTTTTGAAAATTTATTAGGAAAAGGGGATTTTCGGTATCTCCTTTTGGAAATTAATTAAGGAAGACAATTTTTGGTTTTTGTATATATTTTTTTGAAAATTAACTAAGGAAAAGGAGTTTATTTTTGGTTTTTATTGTTTTTTTTCTTTCTCTTTTTTTTTTCGTTTGGGAAACTAAGTAAGGAATCAATTTATCACTATTATTTATTATTATTATTATATATTTTTTGTTGGTTTTTGGTTTTATGGGCATAAAAGAAAGGGTTTTTTTTTGTTTTTGTTTTTATAATCATAAAAGAAGGATTTGTTGGTTTTTTATTTTAGAGGCATAAAGAAAGGATGGCTTTTGTTTTTGACTTTTGTTTTTCTAAACATAAAAGAGGGATTTTTTTGGGTTGGATTTTTTTATTTTAGGAGCATAACGGAAGGATTTTTTTTGTTTTTACTTTTGGCTTTTGTTTTTCTAAACATAAAAGAAGGATTTTTTTGTATGTGTATATATTTGTTTCTGAAAGTAAAAAAGGATGAGCATACTTACCTTCCCTTCGCCTATAGCAAAAAAGAAATATTTCTTTATCATTGATATGCTCTTATGTGATTGTTGGCTTTTGCCCCAGAATGTCTAGTGACGAAGAGTACGTGCCTTAGGAGGGCCATGGGGAGGGGCCCGAGATAGTTTACGGTCTGTGGGGGGAGCAGTTCCTCTGGATAGAGCAGAAAGCAGGCCCTTGGCTTGAAATGCAGGGCAATGCTGCCCGAGTCGGCCTCCTACATCAACAGTATATTCACATTTCAAATTTTGGCATAGCAGGCAGGGTAAGAGACAGGTTCAATTTCTTTCTTTTGTGCAGCTTTGCTTCATTTTCATGATCTGATGCACTTTCCTTTTGATGCAAGACCTTTCCTCTATCGTATTCTGTAAGGGGTGGCATGATTTTCATGATTTCTACCTTTATGTCCCCCCCATGGTGAAGTTCTTGTTGGCACAAGTGGGCTTTGGGGAGTTTCTGTCTTGCCCTGCTATGAGGGCCGATGCCGCATATCTGAAGGCATTGATTGAGCGGTTCTGCCTTGAGACGATGACCTTTCATATGCCATACGCGGAGATGGCCTTGACTCCCATTGATTACACAATGATTACTGGCATCAGGGTGGGGGGCATATCGATAGCTAGTCTCACAGTGCCGAGCAA
Source organism: Chloranthus sessilifolius (assembly GCA_021018995.1). Taxonomy (NCBI): domain Eukaryota; kingdom Viridiplantae; phylum Streptophyta; class Magnoliopsida; order Chloranthales; family Chloranthaceae; genus Chloranthus; species Chloranthus sessilifolius. The sequence goes on from CM037595.1 coordinate 67,323,931, forward strand.
GGAGGACATTATCCAAATGATAGGGACTTATCCCCCTCGCGGGCAGACACATGGCACCAAGGTCAAGATGACCTGGCTATCCGCGCTCTATACGGCTAATGAGTTGGTGGATCTGGGGTAGCCAGATAGGGTGCTTTACATTTTGCCTAAGCGGGCGATCATCCTGGCCCACATCACTCTCCTGCTTTTGCTAGGTAAGACCCTTTTTACTAATGTGAGCGACGGCCGAGTCAGCCTAGCGTTGCTGAGCATTATGGACAATTGGGGTGACGTCCATAGGTATGACTTGGGTGGGGCTGGATACTCCTGGTTGATGTATGGCATAGCCCGGGCCACCATCGGGGATGCCAAATCCGTCGTTGGCTTTTGGGAGGCCCTAGAGGTAATCCCCAACCTTTTGCTTTTATCAGTTCTACTCGGATGATCTTTGTATGTTACTGACTTGTTGTCTTGCGCATTGCTCTTCTTAGGTATGGGGGTACCACCACTTTCATCCTGGGCACCCACTCCTCCACTTGGATGCATTCACCTACCCTCTTCTTAGCAACTAAAACCATATCCGGCGCTGTGATGTGGATCTGAAGCACCTAGAGATGGGCTTGAGGTCCCAACTCGACGTGATGGTTCTTGAGTAGGTAAAGCCCTTTCCAACTCTGTTTACTTCAGCTCAGAAATTCTCCCTCATTTGGTATGTTGCTTGCCTGATTGATTGGTTACCTCTTGACTTGGACAGATCCTCCATGATCCGTACCTCAACTCTGTCTTCTGGGACTGGGCAGTCGTAGGTCCATCGAACCTTCTCAACAACCGCTGTGTTGTTTTCTTTTATGGGGCATGGGCGAGGGTTTACTATTTGGGGGAGCAGGTGGTGCACCAATATCAAGATTATCATGCCAAACCCATGGACCCTCCCGCCGATGTCATGGGTCCTGCTGGTAGCATTGAGGAGCTCACAATGGCCTTCCTCAATAATGGGTTCCCCATCAATGCCCTTCTTGTGCCCGGAGATTATCACATGTGGTACGAGTGTCTGCCGTATTGGTTCATCTTACCGCGCTTCGTCCCTAGTGCTAACTTTCTCGCATTTGGTGGCCCACGCGGGTAGGTAACTCTCCTATTTTTTTTTTTAGATTAGTCTCTTTTTTCTTAATTCGGCCTTTGTTTTTTTCTGAGCAGATTTTTCTTTTTTCATAGTTTTCTCAAGGGGATGGCGTGGATAATGAAAGCGAGGCAGCAGTGGATACTGTTGATTCCTTAGGGGTAGGTCCTTCAGGTGAGGGCCTTCTGGTGTGAGTCCCTCGAGTGAGGGTTCTTCTGGCATTGGTCCATCGGGTACCTCTCATGCTGGTGCCCCTGGTGTTGATCCAACCGTGGTCTATGAGACCTTTCGATGCCTTGATGATAGCCTTCTCTCAGGCCTGTGCCAATGTGGACAGGCAGGCGCGTATCTCTACTGAAGCGGCCCGGGTCCCTCATCCTGAGGTGATCCCAAGGGTAAGCCTTCTGACGACCCGTCTCTCTCTTGTTTTGGCCTCTTTTTGCATATGTTTTATGATTGCCCTAGTAGCTGACGTTGTATCCCTTTGAATGTAGAACTTTGATTCGGCTACAGAGTATGCAACGTATCATCATAACATTGTGGAGCTTCGAGTTTGGAGACAATGAGTATTTCGCTGCTTTGCTTTTCCTCCTTTTTTTATTTTTGTCCCCTAATTGGTCCTGAACTCTGATTTTGGCTCTGACTTACAGCGTGCATGCGCCAAGGAGTCACGATCTTTGCTTAGCATGATTTCTCAGGCCTGGTCTCGGGTGGGAGATATGTGGACTTACCAGGGCTCCTCACGGTGGCGGAAGAAGTCAAAGGGTGCGAACAAGGATTAGGCCCTAGTTTCTTCATTCAAACATTTTAGCACTTTTGAGACAACTTTATTGGGATTTTTTGTTTGTAACATATATTTACAACACTTTTTGGATGATTTTTTGCTTGGATATGCTCAGTGTCTCTCCTTGATTTGCAATGTTATCTCTTTCTTGCATGTATCCACCTGCTCGTTGGAAGATCTTTGATGATCGCTCATAAAAAGCGGCCCTCGATGCTGCACGTCTTGGTGTGGGCTTCTCTTGCACAAAAGTCAGACTTATTTTAATATTAGACGCCCTGTCGATTCTTGGGTGCAACTATTTTTATAAAGCATGTGAATTAGGTCAGCAGGCTAAGAGGCCAGCAACAACTCATCAAAAATCCCAAAAATTCAAAAAAGAAAGTCATGGGGGGGGGGTGGATTTTGTGTTGGCGCAACTATTAGTTACGCTAGGCTTAATCTGGGACAAATTGCATTAGCGCAACTAATAGTTGGCCAGTTTTGGCCTGGGGAGTTGTGAGGCCTTATATACCCGAGCCAGTCCAAATTCCCTTTCTTTTCTGTTTGATTTGGTCTTTTTGACAAATTCTTTCTCCTCTTGCTTTCCTAGGGGTTGATCCATCAACATACATTGAATTTTATATTCTTCAATGATCCTTGTATGTCTATGGACCCACCTTCCAATCTTCCCTTACATGAAGGGCTTGGAGCCGATTTACCCCTTTCTTTGGGCATGGGGCCCAATTTTCTCAAAAGTTGGCATGAGAGCTTGAATTAGAGCGAGCTCATCGAGCTTGAGCAGCTCAGCCTATCACGCCTTCCCCTCTTCCTCGAGGTTCTTCTACGGTGGGACCTACTTCATGCAACCACTTCATTTTGGGATGCCAATGCCCATGTGTTCCGTCTTGGGAGTCGGGAGCTAACTCCAACCCTTGAGGAGTTATGTAATTTATCCGGCCTGAAGCTTCATAGAGACCTTGCAAGAGTCACGCTAAAGTCGGGCTACTCTAAATCCGTTCACCTTACCCTCGATTTGAAGAAATTTGAGTATGAGAAAAGTCTCGTTAGGGGGCCCACAAGGTGTTCGATCAAATTCCTCAAAGAACTTTTCGGTGATGAAAGTCTTCAAAAATTGTCGGTTAGGAATATCTTTAATGTGAAAGCCTTTGCCCTCGATCTCATCTCGGAAGTCCTTTTCATTACTAGGGGAGAGAGGTTCTCTCAAGCTCTTTGCGATGTTTTTATCAAATTGGCAGAGGTCGATCAATGATGCATTTGGTCCTTGCTGAACTGTATCGATGCCCTTTGCAGTTTCAAGTCTGGTTAGGTGAGCATCTCGCTATCTTGGGACCCATGCCACGCTTTTATATTGCTCGAGGCAAGGCGTCCCAATGTTTTTCAGGTAGGTGTCACTTGCTTCCACTGGGTGATTAATCAGCTTTGAAGCTTTGGTTGATCGACATCGAGCTTATATGGAGGCTTCCTTGGTTGGACCAGACCTTCCAAATAGTTCATTCCAGAGACCATGAGGGCATCACCCTTCTAGGATTGACTGGCAGCACCTTTTATTTCTCATTTCGAGTGTTGCATTAGTTCGGCTGCTCTCAGTAGGTGCCTTGTGAAAAAAAGCCCCCTATATGTGACTTGATCTTTTCTAGATAGGACCTCCGAGGACCTAGATAGGATTATCGCTCCTTGGGAGACGCATCAATCGACGCTGATGTGCGATATGTAGCAGGGAGATCTAGTTCAGTCCTCCCCTGAGTACGAGGCTTGGTTATTGGCCGAGCATCCTGCTGCTAATTATCTGGATTAGTCGGAGAGTGTTGATACGGGATGCCCCTGGCCTAAGAAAGAGACGACACTCCAAGCCTGTATTGAGTTGTTGACTGATGAGAAGAGGGTACTGCATGAGCTTTTAGTGCAAGAGAAAGTTAGAGCAGGGATAGCAAAGGGCGAGGTCCTTCGTCTGAAGAGATCTTTGAGTCTTGCCCTTGGAGCTGCTGATGCTTCTCGAAGGAGGTGTAAGAGCTTACATGGTCATTCATTGACCGAGCAAAATGTTTGGGAGGATGGCTTTCGTGCTGAGATTAATGCCTTGAAGCGGGAGCTGGGTCGTTGAGTCCCTCCTGCACATACATCTTTTTGCATAGATCAGATACACAGAAAAGGGGCGTAAGAAACCCCTTTATAGATACACACATCTTTTTCGTATACATATTTTCTTTATATTTTTATTCTGCTTTCTGTAAAAAAAAGGAAGGAAAGAAAGAAAGCTGGACATCACACCAGCTATTTTTTGGGATGTGGTGTAAGCGGTGCATAAAAAAAGAAAAGCTATTATATACAGAATTTTTTTATTCTTTTTGTTTTGTGTGCTTCTTTCTTTTTTTTTCTTTTGGGTGTGGTGCCTTTATTACTGGGTGAGATCTCGGGTCCTCTTTTGAGCATGGTCGAACCCCCTTTAAGTAGTCAGATCTAAGGGAGTTTTAGCAGCCTTACCAAGACTAGAACATGAATCCCTTTGGGTTGAGTCAAACCTTTCTCCTTACCTTGGGTCATACACTTGACGAAGCGGTTTCACAAAGACAATTCTGATCGGGGCCCGATTTGAACTAGCATGAGCGGCCTTGAAAAGGGGATCAGGGAGAGTAACCAAGAGGGCTCCTCAAACATTAATTATCGACCCATTCTAACAATTATTTTTCTTTTAAAACTCTTTTACTCACAACGCCCAAGGTGGGTTCGTCGTGACCGTTTTTGCCCTCTTTTTACTCGTGGTGCCCTTTTGGGTTTTCATTACGTCCATGGGTTTAGCTTTCTTACCCCAAGCACCCTTTTGGGTTTTCACCTGGTCCACACAAACTCTCTATTTTTACCCGTAGTGCCCTTTCGGGTTTTCACTATGTCTATCTTGCTTTGAGCTTGTTATTTATTTTTCTTTCAAAATCCCCAACATAGACGTCGATTCTGTCATAACCGGCTGGATGGGGCTCTAGTGTCGTCTCACAATTCGGCTCATGTTGACTTAACAGATGCTTGTGAACCTACAAAGAGAAATTTCTTCAGGGTGCAGCTTGGCCATGGGTTAGGTTAGGATTTGAAGATATGCTGGGCTAAAAAGGTTTTCTTGACATGGTTTTAGTTTTTCACAACATACTTTCTTCCTTGGAGGATTTACTGTACACGCCCCATGATTTTTCGTTCTTTTTGTTTTATTTCAGGCAATCTCTTTTTGAGGTTTTACTTTTCTGATTTTTTTTATTTTCTAATAGTAATTCTACTTCCTCTCTTTTTTGTACATGTACTCACTTTTTCTTTTTCGGGGAAGAGGTTTATTGAAAGAAAGGCCCAGGTTCAAATGGGGTAGCAAAGAATATTATCATTTTTAGGGATGCTTTTTTGGCTACTGTGCTTGGAATGATGGCTTCTTTTGGGCGGTTCTTAAGCAATCATGCATCTGTTTCACCAATACTTACCTTATCGCGATAGACTAAGCATAGAACTGTTGGACGTATCCAACATTGATGGGCTCTAGAAGATGATCTCCGTCCATGGTGGGGAGGTGGATGGCGTATCCCGATAGCACCTCTCGAATGACATAAGGTCCTTCCCAGTTCGGCTTGAACTTCTCTCGGATCGGCATGGAGGGATGGGAAGATTTTTTTCAACATAGTGTCTCCTATCTTTAGATCTCAATCGCAGACACGTTTATTGTAGGCGCGTGCGATTTGCCCCTGGTAGACTTGAGTGTGACACAAGGCTAGGAGTCTCTTCTCGTCCAATAAGTTCAACTGGTCAAAGCCGGATATCTCTTTCTCTGCTTCGGGTAAGCCTGATTCCATGAGAATTCAGAGCGAAGGTACTTCAACCTCTATCAGTAGGATGGCCTCAGTTCCATATACAAGGGAGACTGGTATTGCCCCTATAGCGGTACAGATTGATATTCTGTAGGCCCACAAAGCAAATGGCAGCATTTCACTCCAATCTCGATAAGTGATAACCATCTTCTCTAGGTTGTGAACGATCATCTTGTTAGCAGCTTCTACGGCTCCATTAGTTTGAGGCTGATAGGGGGATGAGCGATGGTGCTTGATCTTTTATTGCTCGCCGAAAGCCCGAATGCGTTTATTCACAAAGTTTGTGCCATTGTCCATGATGATATCCTTGGGTACTTCAAATCGGCACACAATATTATTTTTAAGAAATTTCTCAACATGACTGGCCATGATGTTGGCATATGACGCCGCTTCTACCCACTTGGTAAAGTATTCAATGGCAACAAGGATGAATCGATGTCCATTTGATGCTTTTAGATTAATCATTCTGATGATGTCAAGGCCCCAGGTAGCAAATGGCCATAGAGTGGTCATGCAGTATAGATCGATGGAAGGAGCATGTATCAGACAGGAGTGTTCCTTACACTTGTAGCATTTCTGATCATGTTTGCAGCAATCTGATTCCATAGTGGTCCAAAAGTATCCCTACCGTAGAATTTTCTTAGCAAGCATGTGACCACTGACATAGGCTCCGCATACTCTCTCGTGGATCTCTTTCATGATATTGATCGCTTTACTTTCTGTAAGGCACCTGAGTAAGATGTTATTGTAGGATCTCTTGTAAAGACCTTCCCCACAAATGACGTAGCCTGCCGCTAGACATTGAATGGTTCGTCGGTCCGTCTTGGACGTACCCTCAGGTGGCTCATCATCAAGCTTGGTAGGTTCCTCAATCAGGAGGCAGGGCCGGCTCATTCCTTTGCTCAATCATGATCGGCTTCATCTCCGCACCATATAAGATTTCTATCATTAATTCCAGCGTTGCTAGTGCATCGACAAAGCGATTCCTTATCTGAGAGACATATGAGAATGTTACGTCTTGAAAGCAAGCTATTAGATCCTCAAGGTGTTCATGGTAAGGGATTAGTTTCTCATCTTTCATCTTACAATCACCATTCATCTAGTATATGATTAACTACGAATCGCCAAACATCCAGAGGTGAGTTATATTCAGATCGAGAGCCGCCTGCAGACCAGCGGCACAAGCTTCATACTCAGCCATATTGTTAGTGCAAGGTAAGTTGAGCTTGATAGAGATGGGTACGTGGGATCCTTTAGGCGAAATTAGAATCGCGCCAACTCCCTGACCTTTGACATTTGTTGCCTCGTCAAAGTGCATTACCCAAGATTCTTTTGCTTCTTCAGTATCGTCTTCTGTCATGAAAAGGATGTCCTCATCGGGGAACTCAGTTCTCAAAGGCTCATAATCTGGCAAAGGATTATTGACAAGATGATTGGTGAGTACCTACCCCTTAATCAACTTTTGAGTGACGTACGTGATGTCAAACTTAGACATTAAAAGTTGCCATCGTGCAGTTCGCCCAGTGAGAGTTGGCTTCTCAAATAGGTATTTTAACTGGTCCATTCGAGCCAGGAGTAGAATGGCTTGGGATAGCAAGTAATGGAAGAGCCTCTGAGTAGCCCATATAAGAGCAAGGCATGCTTTCCCTAGATGAGAATAGCACATTTTATAATCACTAAACTTCTTGCTCAAATAGTATATGGCCTGCTCTCTTCTTCCTATTTTGTCATGCTGCCCTAAGACACATCCCATCGAAACTTCTGTCATGGAGAGATACATCAAGAGTGGTCTCCCCGGCTCAGGTGGTACCAAAATAGGTGGGTTAAGGAGGTACCTTTTGATTTTATCAAATGCTACTTGACAGTTGTCGTTCCATTCAACAGGCGAATTCTTCCTTAGTAGCTTGAAGATCAACGTGCAAATGGGCATTAGCTGTGCAATGAACCGACTGATATATTATATTCTGCCCAAGAATCCTCTAACTTCTTTCTCAGTAGTTGGTGGCAACATTTCAGTGATAGCTTTGACTTTGACTGGGTCGACCTCGATCCCTCTCCTGCTGACAATGAATCTCAACAGTTTCCCGGACATAGCAACAAATACGCACTTCTGTGAATTCAGACGTAACCTATGCTTTCTCAACCTCTCAAACAACTTCTGGAGGTTTACCAAGTGATCGCTTCGCTTCGGTGACTTGGCTATCATATCGTCGACATACACTTCAATTTCTCTGTGCATCATGTCGTGAAATAGTGCAGTCATAGCTCTTTGGTATGTTGCACCGACATTCTTCAGCCCAAACAGCATGACGCGGTAGCAAAAGGTCCCCCAAGGAGTGATAAACACCATCTTCTCTCGATCTACCTCTGCCATCTTAATTTGATTGTATCCTGAGAATCCGTCCATGAAAGAAAGCATCCCATGCTTAGCAATGTTATCGACCAAGATGTCGATGTGCAGCAATGGGAAATCATCCTTCGGGCTTGCCCTATTCAAGTTTCTAAAGTCAATACACATGCGGACCTTTCCATCCATTTTCGGCGCAGGCACAATATTGGCTAGCCACTGCGGATACTTAGATGCCATGAGAAACCCTGCACCATATTGCTTGATGAGCCCATCTTTGACTTTCAACATTCACTCAGGTCAGAGACGTCTTAGCTTCTACTTAACCGGCTTCATATAAGGGTAGAGAGGCAACTCATGCTCGACCAAATCGGTTTCCAGACCAGGCATGTCCTCGTATGACTAGGCAAAAACATTTTGGTATGACCAAAGGAAATCAATCATGCTTTTTCTTTTTTTGAGAGACAACGATGTTCTGATTTTGGTAATTTGGGGAATCTCCTCAGTTTCCTCGACAATGGGGGTAGGGCCATGCTCAAATTTGACAAATCGGTCAAGGAGCTCATTAGGGAGCTCCTCCAAAGGGTTATCCTCATCCAGACTTGTAACTCCTACCTCTTCTTGTATTTCTACAGGGAAGGGGTCAATTTTACGTGGGACGGATATTTCAATTAAGGCGTCTTTTTATGGGACTTTATCTGGAATTTTAAATGACAATGTTTTTGGAATTTGTATTTTTTCAATGTTTTTAAGGTTTTGTATTTTTTCAATGTTTTTGAGGTTTTGTATTTTTTCAATGTTTTTGAGGTTTTGTATTTTTTCAATGTTTTTGAGGTTTTGTATTTCTTCGAAGACAGACCCTTGGCAGCGCGAGTCTGTGCATATACAAGGTATTACATTCCAAGGGCTTATCTCACTTTTTATAGGTTATTTTTTTTTTAGAAAACAGGTGCTAAATGTTAGGCCACTCCCCGCTTTTAGGGTTTGGGGCAAAGATGTCCAGTTGCGTACCTGAGAGGCCACTCCTTTACTTATTTGGATGGAGGATGCTGACTGATACGACTCTTCAGAGTCAGCCTCCATCATGTTGATCCCCATTTGTCTGAGATAACATTCTCAAATGTTAACGAAGTTTTGTGGTGATTCACCACACGGGGAGTTTGTTCAGGTATGGGCCATCGTTCCTTGAAGAGGGATAACACTGCCAAGTCTATCTCAAGGCTGGGAAGGGTGATGTAGGGATTGGTGGGGTGGAGTGGTGATGTGGGATTGTGTGGGGTTAATCAAGTTTCCCCATTCTGGTCAATCATCACAACCCTGGCACTCACAAATGAATTTCTGATATGTGGCCTGGGCCGAGGTTTCTCCTCTATGTGGATCCCCTTGGCTTTTACAGCTGTCGTGGCACAGGCTTTCTCCTTAGCCTCTCTTACTTTTTCTTTCGTGGGCTTGTAACCTATCCCAAACCTGACTTTCTGCCCCCCTTTGGTTGTAGCGGGCTCCCTTCTACCTTGTAATATGAGCCCAAGCCCTCTTCCTTTCTGATAGCCCCACTTTTGGAGCATAGCCACCGCGGCTATCATTTCCCCTCTGATTCTTAGAATGATGCTCTCGATGGGCTTCGGGAGTATCGTCGACACCTCGTATTCGAAACTGTGGAAGTAAACATCTTCAGAGGTTTGCGGCACATCCAACACATTGGGCTTTTCAATGTTGTTGGTGGCCTTCTCTTTCTCACTGTGTCCCTCACCGATGATTGTGATGATCTTATGCCCCGATATAAATTTAAGTTTCTGGTATAATGTGGAGGGTATCGCTCCAACCTCATGTAGCCACGGGCGCCCTAGTAGCAGATTAAATGAGGATTTGATGTCCATTACTTGAAACAATATGGAGAAGGTCATTGGCCTAATTAATAGCTCAAAATCAAATTCTCCCATTATCTCCCTCCTGGTATTGTCAAAACCTCGGGCACTGGTTCTCGTGAGTCTCAGCATGCAAGGATCTACCTCAATCTTGGTGGCGGTTCTTAGCGGGCATATGTTCAATGCGAAACCATTATCGATCAAAACCAGGGGGATAATCATATTTCCAGACTCAACGGTTATATTTAAAGATTTTGAATGACTACCCCCTTCCTCTGGTAAATCGACATCAGAAAATAAAATGGCATTTGGAGCCATCATTTGACCAATTATTTTCCCGACTTCATCCGGCTAACTTGAAGTGAGACATGCGCATTCTTTAACGCCCCAATTAAAGCTTGAAAATAGAGTGGGGACGTTATTAAAAGATCTCATATAGTAATATAGGCAAACATTCTTCTCAGCTGAGTCTCCAGTATATGCTTTCGACTCATCTTCTCGAAGGGATTCACTGCATTATCTTTCTTCCCCGCTGGTTGGGCTTGTGTTGCTGCCGGTGCTTCTGACTGCTTTGAAATCTTTCCAGACCGGGTTATGACATCCACTGCCCCTTCTCTGTGGTTGTCGGCATTGATAGTTGTTTGTTCATAACTCAGGGGACCTGAGGAGGATCATAAGTCGGCCCTGAAACCTAGAATGGTACAGCTGGTATCGGAGGCACTTGCACTGCGGGCTCAGGAGGTGTGGGCAACACTTGATTTATTTCGGTGGTAGCTGGTTGGGTGAAAAAATTAGGCCAAATGGGGGTGGTGAAGCTTGAGGGTGGTGGTATTGGGGGAAACGGGGTGAAAGTAGGCCATTGGTAGCCGATGGGCGATGGAGGATTGGGGGTTTATTGGGCCATCGGGTAATTGATGGGGGTGGTGGTGTATGGCTGATATGTAGTTATGTGCACATAATTGACAGGTTTGGGTGATGAAATGTAAGCCCTAAGATCCAAGGGTTCAATTTGTGGTGTCGGGTCGAAGAAATAATCTAACAAATTTAGGGGTTCAATCACCCCAATATTCCTCTCTTCAATATATCTCGGCAATGGCGCCATATAGTTGTCCCGATCACTGATGTAATCGGATGGGTCAAACTGAAATTCTTTCTCATATTCCTCTACCATCTCGATGGTGGGTCTGGGATCTGCTCCTCCGGTAGGATGTGGGGGTAATGGCACCTGGTGGATATTTGCATGTTGTTTCACTTGCGAAGGTGCTGGTGGAATGATTTTCTCGGCATCGATTAAATCTTGGATTGTGTGCTTCAATGGGAAGCAGTGATTAGTCGGGTGACCCAAGCACTGATGAAAATTACAGTGGGTATTCGGGTTATAGTTCTTTAGGATCAGGTGGGGAGGAGGTTGTGGCTGATGAATCGTAACTAATCCCTTTTCTATTAGTGATTGCCCCAGGGGGTGTAAACACTCGGTCATAGCGGGCTCTCCTCTACTTTGGAATCATCTACATTCCTTGACCATTCCCTGCTCTCTGTATTTGCTCAGTTCTGACTGGTGCTGGCTAGGCCACTTGGAATTGGAACGGGATTATATTATTGTTGGGCCTGGCATTGGCAATGCTTTGGACATCGGCCCCGGTTATCTTATCATTCCTTTGTTCTAAAAACCTTCTAACCCCACTGGCTCCACTAGGTATATTTTTATTCAAGCACCACTCCCTGATGGAATCTTGACAGCGGTTGGCGTTCCTCACCAGAGCAGCAAAACTAGAATGTTGCTGGTACACCAAAAAGTTTGAGATCACGGGTAGAGTATTCTTGGAAATCATTTCGATTTTCTCATCATCAGGTATCCTGTTTCTGACCTGAGCTGCTAGTGCTCTCTACCGCCCCAAGTAGTCACTGAAGGTCTCATTCGAGTTCTGCTTTAATCGGGCCAAGTTTGACTTACGCGGTTCGATGTCAATATTATAGATATATTGTTCCTGAAACAAGTGCGTTAAGTTTGTCCACATTTTCATCATAGATGGTTCCAAAGATGTGAACCACCTCAGGGCCGGACAAACAAACTCTTTTGAAAGACCTTTATCAATAGCCTTTCGTCCCCTCCATATTGGCACATGTCCCCACAGTAGGACTTGAGGTGTACAATAGATTATCGGTGCCGTTGTATTTGTCAAAAGCCGACATTTTAAATTTGGGAGGCAAGGGGACCTTAGCGAATAAGCATAAATCTGTGAAGTCCGTGGTGTGGATTTCGGCACCACCCATTTTCATCAACTACTTTTGTATTTTGTCCAACTGCTCTTTTAGCTGCTTTGACTCCTTAGATATGGGGGCCGCTTTCTCGGCAGTTCATTTGATTTCACTTTGTGCTAACAGGGGAGAAATGATTGGGGAGGGTTAAGGCTGGTCAATGCCCCGACATAGGCTCCATTATTCCTAATCTCATCCTCTTCATACTACTGGTTGACATAGTTCTCAGTGAGGGTGGGATTCTCATGCTGGTGTTGCATGGACTGGGTGGGAATGACACAAGTAGGGGTTGGGTGAGCCCATTAGGGATGAGGGAAAGTTTGTTGGGTGATGGGATGAGTGGAAGTTAGATTTTGGAGCGGAGCCTGATGAGGCCATTGAGCATGGGGGAAGGTTTGGAGATGGCCTTGGGGTACGGAGCCATGGGAAAATTGGGTTTGAGGTATGGTTTGGGTTTGACCTGGGTGTGAAGGTTGGGGGTGAGCGAAATTTTGGGGGTATTGTGGGGGGTATTGGTGCGGGGATCCAAGGTTTTGGGCTTGGGTTTGGGCCATGAAGCCTTGGTTATTATAGGTTTGGGCCATGGGCCCTTGGTGGGTTTGGCCAATTGGGCCTTGATGTGTTTAGGCAATGGGCCCTTGGTGGGTCTGGCCCATTAGGCCTTTGTGGGTCTGGCCCATTAGGCCTTGGTGGTTTTGGGCAAAGGGCCCTTGGTATGTGTGGGTGGTTAGGTTTTGGGACAATGGACCTTGGGGCATGTGGAAAGTAGGGATTTGGGCTAATGGACCTTGGGTCATGTGGGAAATGGGGGCTTGGGCCAATGGGCCTTAGGGCATGTGGGAAATGGGGTATTGGGTGGTGTGGATGATGGGGGGTTGATGGGGGTCATGGGGGAGTGAGGCATGGAGATTGGCTAGGATATGGGATGGGTTCATGGATATGGGGTGTGGAGGAGAGGAGGCATTTTGGGAAGCCTTCCACATAGAGTAGGCTTAGAACATCTCCTCCATCATGGTCATGGAAGGAGGGTTGGATGGTGATGGTGGATTTAAGGGGTGATGAGATGTAGATGTGGTGGATGTGGTGGGTAAATTGGGCATGGTCCCTATAAAATCGAGCATAACCTAGGTAGATGGGAGGATTTGTGGGAGGTTGGATAAGGTGGAGGTGACATAGGTGAATGAGGGTGGATCAGGCCTATATGTGGAAGATAGAAAATGGGGCATGGATGTGGATGGGGAAAATTGGGTTAGGTTTTGTGTGGATGGGAAATGTGTTGGATTTGGCATGGATGTGGGTGGAAAGTGGGATGGGCTTGGCATGGATATGGGAGGGAAAATAGGCATGATTTAGGCAAAAGATGGGGAATTGGGGGGTGGATTTTGGATAACATGGGAAGTGGTGGATGGAAAAATAGGGTCACCAAAGGGGCCGGAAATGGCAGAAGGCGATTGGGTGAGGGGAATGGTGGTTAAAATTTCTCCCAAATGGGAATGGGTTGGAGAATGTGGTGGGGATGAATCCAGATTGGCATAAGCCGGGTCCACTACCCACGACATGTCTCGGTATCGGGTTGGGTATAGGTGCCTTGGGTAAGGCCCGAAAACTTTTCTCCTTCTTCCCCTATCGGATGATGGAGGGTAGGGTGATGCCATTGTGCCGGCACCACAAAGACTATATTTTTTTGGTTTTTAAATTTTTAACCCCTCTTTTTTTTTAATTTTTATAAGTGAAAACTAAGGTTCCGAGGCCTTGGAGTTCCCTTCTTGGGTGGCTTTTGTACCCTAATTTAAGACCTACGGTGATGATTCGGAAGCACTTCGAAAGAATCAAAGGAAGACCTTTGATCTATTGAAGGTACAAAAGCCAAGGCAAACGACCCAATCCCCCAAAATCAGTAAAAAAGAAGTTACCTTCTTTTGACTGGCGGGGGCGTATTAGGTGCTGGAGGTGGCGGGGCCCAAACAGAGACACTATGGCACTAATTGGGGGACTTGGGATGTGGAAAAGGCCACAGAATCGGGCTGGATTGCTCATAACAATACTGGCATAACTAATACATGCGCCAGAGTAAAAATTTCCTAAATAAGGCTGGCGCAACTATTAGTTGCACCAGTGTATTTTTAGGGATATTTGCATTGGCATAACTAATACTTGCGCCAAGCAAAAGTGGGTTTCTAGAACTCTTGACAGTAGCTACTTCAGCCCGAATTGAGTCACTTTTGGGCTTTTTTGTGGAAGATGGGATTTCGAGAATTGATTGATTTTTTAGTGAATCGTTCTCTCCTCACCGAACCTAGGGGTTTGAGTCCGGTATGACTTGCTAGTGCGCTCCCCAACGGGTTTTAGGCTTGTAGGAATAGGTGACCCACCTGATATACCTTCGGCGCAAGCGCCTTCTTAGATACTAGGTGGGCTGGGACTTTTCTGGATCATCACCACTAGGGGCTGCCGCCATACTAAGACCTGGTTGTATGTGTGCTTAAACCCAACCCTTTAAAAATCTATCCTGTAAAAATAAATTGATTAAGTTCCCTATCTTGGTTCAATTTTAATTTTTTTTCAAAGCTTTTTTTGAAAGTTTTCTTTAGTTCAAAGATCGGGGATGATGATCCCGTGCTGCCACTACGGGCTGACGTCCACTGTTAGAATATGCTTGCATAAGTAGGCCCGCCAATTGACTAAGGCACTTTAAATGAAAAAAATTTAAAGAAAATTAAAAGACAATGAGCAAGTAGGCCCGCCAATTGGCTAAGGCACTAAAATGACGGAAAAGTAAAGAAAATTAAAACATAATGCGCATGTAGACCCGCCAATTGGCTAAGGCTTATAAATGGCGTAAAAGTAGGGATAAGTAAAATGACTTAATCAGAGGGGTGAGTAAAAATAAAATAAAAAATAGAAATAAAAGGTTAGTAAAATAAAAAATAAAGAGGCCAAGCTCAAGGTGAATCTCTATAAGCTACGCCCCAGCAGAGTCACCATCTGTGCAACCGTGGGATTTTTTGACGATCCCGTCGCGACGATGCACTCTCTAAGAAAAATATAGAGTCGCCACCCGGAGCTTTTGGTGTTCCAGAAAACTTAAATCATTTTTATAAGTACCAAAGTGCCACAAATATGACTCTGAATCCGGTCCACACCAAAGGTTCATAGGTAGGGGCTTCAGTTATCGATTCAAAAGGTGTTAGGCACCCAATCAAACCGCTTAATGCGGTCTCTACTTATGGCCAAAATAAAAATAATATAAAAGAAAATAAAAAGGTTTCCTCTTGCCCAAAAGGGCTTAAAATTCTATTTGTGCCCCTCCATTCCTATCAAAAATTTGGCGGCGTAACAGCACAAATGGGAGGATGGAGGAATGGCCGAGAAGGTAGAGGAATAGAGGGGAGTGCTAGAGCTCTCAAGCCTTTGTTGTACCATTGAAGAACCTTGCGTTGGCTTGCTTTGATGAGCTTTTGAAGGCTTGTATGGTAGAAAATAGATTTGTAACCTCTAAGGTTTAATAGTTAAGAGGTAGAGAAGGAAGGTAAATGGGTAGCATACACCTAAACTAGGGGATCTAAGGTGGAAAATATGACTCAAAGGAGGTTTCGGAATTCTGGATTTTGTGTGGGAATGGTGCACTAAAGGGAGAAAGATCTTCTCACTTAAGCTCGTTCTCTCTTAGATAAATTTTGTCAACCTTTAATCCAAGGGGAGGGGGGTTATATTTATAGGAAAAGGGTGGGTTAGGAGGCTACTTAGAGGCTAAGTAAGATTAGGAATTAGGTAATCTAGCATCTAAGGTTTCCTAGGATTTTTGGAGCCTTGAAATATGTGAAGAGGTGCTCCAATGGTGGATGATTGGATGTGGCTTTAAACCACTTAAGGGGTTAGGGGTTGTACATACGTAATAAATGGGTGCAACAGAACTATCAAAACACACCCCAAAGGTCAAGATGGTCAACAAGTCAAACCCAAATCTCAATTTTTGAGGCAAAAACTAGGAGTTATTGTTTATATGCCTAGTGAAACTATTAGTTGTGCCAGGCATATGCACAATAAAATAGTGCATGCATAGTACCAAGAAGTTGGCTCCCCGAGGTGGGGTCCACCTTAATACTGGCGCAACTATTAGTTGCGGCGGGCCATTTCTGGGGAGAGATGGCTTGGTACAACTAGTAGTTGTGCCAAGCTTACCTATAACTGGCATAACTATTAGTTGCGCCAAGCCATTTCTGGGGAGAAATGGCCTGGCGCAACTATTACTTGCACCAAATCCCTAAGGGGGTTTTCATGAAATTACCATCCTGCCCCTCAGGTTTGGACCACCATATCTTTGCGTACAAAACTCTGATTGGGGTGATTCTTGGCCTGTTGAAAAGCTAAGGACTTCTACTTTTTAATCGTTTCATAGAAAAGATTTACCAAAGGCAATCAATCAAATTATTTTGTAACCAAAGAAAATCTTTATTGATAGTATATCATGCCCTTTGATAATTAGAAAATTGCATTGTCTTTAAAATTATGTGCATGAGTTTGTTCATTTAATTGGGTCCTTTCAATAGCGATAATGTTATGAACGTTATGTATTTATGTTCAGGTTGTAGATACGCAATCACAGAATACGGACCTTACTCTTATTATGACTACAAATCAGCTCTTTAGTATCTACAACAAAATGATAGAGTGGGCTCGCAGTGTGACGAATAAAGCGGGAACAAAGATTAAACAAGAAGGGAAGACTGTATGAAAGTTGGACGTACTGTGCGGAGTTCACAACCATCTGTCTAGTCGATTATGATGTATATTTTTTATGTTAAATTCATGTCTTAACCTATTGCAAGCACACAATGGAAATTATAGTACTAGCATAGGATCATTCCCACGAGGAAGTTTATTATCTAATTATTTCTTTAGTTTTATCGTTTATTCAAATCCTTATTTTTAAAAACTGCTATTTATCTTGAAGATCTAATCTACTGGAGAAATATGAAATAAAGAATGGCTTTTTAATCTAAAGTGCATAAACTAAATCGTAATCCTCCTTCTTCAGATTAAGGTCGTCAATCTTAATCTTCAGCTTTCAGATATTTATAAATTTAAATAGTATCGTTACACTATATTTCTAGTCTCCTAGCATTGGGTGTCAATCAAGTCTATGATCCTATCAATACAGATTTAATCTAATCAACAACTTCCTAAAATCTAGGCGTCAATCAAACCTTAGAAAACTGAAGATGAAAAAGTAAAATCGTTACACTAATCTATAAATTCTAACTTGAGTCGTCAATTCAAATCAAAACTTGAAGATGTTTACAAAGCAAATAAATCTAAACTAAAAAGTAAAGTAAAATACATCCTTCACCCCTCAGCCGTAGTCGTCAGTTGCTCCTGAGAAACTACAGATATCTACACTAATCTTCGGCACACAATCACAGTTGTCAATTGCTCTTGAGAAACCTCTAATATCTAATCTATTCTAACTATTTTATACTACTTTGATCGAAAGAAAATCAAACCTCAGGCATCAATTGATGCTGAAATTCTTCGATGCTTATTCCTATGCTGAGCTCTCTTATTTATAGATCATAAGGAGTCGATTTATAAAGATCTAATTGTAATAAAATAAACTACTAAAAATAAAAGGTTCCTAATATAACTTTAATTCCTAATTTTATTCTTCCTTACTTTCTTTAGTTGATGTGCTTCTAGAGTATTCCTTAATTAACAGTAGCAGAGTCCTTTGGATTTTATCTTCATCAATCATCTCAAATCTGTGGTTGGTTAGTCTTCTAATTGTAGAAGACTTCTAAAAATATGCATAGTGGTGAAAGATCTCATGTTTCACAGCAGTAGAAAGCTTCGATTTTTAGGAAATCGTAAATAACAATTTCATTTTATTCCTTCTGGATAATCGTAAATCACGATTTTTTATTTTTAGTAGGCTTTCAGTAACGATTCTTCATTTCTATTCTTTGCTTTCTCTTATATCGTCTTTACTTAATACGATTTTTCTTTAGAGAATCGTAAATTACAATTTCTCTCTTCTCAGTATACTATTCTTCACAATCGTAAAACATGATTCTTCAATTATTTTTATGCGAAGATTTGTCTTTTACGCTTAATCATCCTATTACTGCTCTTTGAGTTCATTTTGACTAAGATTAATACTTTGTAGACACCCAAATTTGGCCCAAGGCTCGATCGAAACACTTTTCGAGAGAGGCGCATTTTCAAGCTTTTGATGGCATGTATGGAATCCTTAGGAATCACCCCAAACCCTTAGAAATCACCCTAGATCCCTTAGGAACCTATCTCGATCCCTTAGGAACCTATCCCGAACCTTTAGAAATCAGTCCCGACCCTTAGAACCCTTTCCAAACCCTAAACATAACCTTCCCAGACAATGGATGAGGAGGGGTGCACCAAAATCAGCTACAGCCCTCTATGATGATCAAGTCCCATACCATTGAGGAGTAGAGGTTGTCTGCATTCCGACGGTCCAAGAATCGCCCCAATCGGAGGTCTACGTCAAAAGATATGGCAAACCGAATCTGGAGGACAGAAAGTTAAGATCATGTGGGCCCCCTTAGGGACTTGGCACAACTAATAGTTGCGCTAGGCCAATTCTCTCCAGAAATGGCTTGACGCAACTAATAGTTGCGCTAGGCCAATTCTCCCTCATTTTTAGCCTGGCGCAACTAATAGTTATGCCAGATTCAAAAGTGGGCCCCTGTTAAGTGGTGAAAAATGCCACTTTTCACCCTATAACCTGACCATTGATAGACTTGTGAGCACACTAATAATCTCTTGTCAAGTGCATTTTGTAGACAATAATAAAAGAAGGTACTAATGCAGAAAACTACTCAAGAATGCCCAAAAAGGAGCTATCTCTCATCACAGGACAAACCTAGCAACAGCACACCAGAGGGTAGCACATCACTAGACCCTTGGAGCGCATGGCTACAGCAGGGCAAGGTGAAGGAAGTTAAAACAGGCTAAGAACGTCGTATTGAGTGGTCACCTAAAGACATCGATAGGAGCTGAAAGCAAAGAAAGGAAGAATTCATGCAGTTGAAGAGGTCTTCGATAGGATCTGAAAGCAGAAGAAGGATGAATTCATGTGGATTAAGGAGTTCGATAGGATCTCAAAACCTATCTAGCAGCTGAAAGGAAAGAACTCATCCTATCGAAAACCTGCCTGAAGTGTCAAAGGAACCTATCAAATGGTTTCTTGAACCTATTGAGATGAGAATGCTGGAAGAGAACCTATCGAAGGGTGATTGAGCCTTTTGATAAGACTGAAAGCAAACCTATCGAAATGGCGAAATGAAGAGCGGAACCTGTCGAATTGTTTTTCAACCTATCGAAGAGTTTCTCCAACCTATCGAATACTCCAAACCAAGGGCTGAGAAGGCTGGAACTCTAAGTGAAGATTCATCCTATCGGAACCTATCGAACTGATCTAAGAACCTAGCGAAAGGACCAAAATGCTCAATTCCAACCTGTCGAAATCTTCCTGAACCTGTCAAAATTGTGTGTAGAACTTCTCAGAAATTCAGCTGTGCACATGCTGTGATTCAGTGACCTGCTGCAAGTAACCCGAGGCTCTTGGTGACCGACACGACGGTTTTAGAAGATGCCTTAGAAAGCCCTAACCGATCCACGTGCTTTAACATAACTCTAACAAACTCTGATGACCTTCTAGAAGAGATTTTTGACAGGAAAAATAGAGGAGAAAGCTATAGATAGAGATCCCCAATTGCGATTGGGGGAGATCGAGATCTGAGCCAAATTTTGGAGATTAGCGCCTGCAGAGCAATTCCATTTCCCTCCTTTAGCCCAACCATGGTTGGCTAAGTCCCTTGGAGTAGCGAGGAGCAAAGTTAGATTTGTAATTGGGTGAGGTTAAGAGTGCTATTATAGCTTCCTACCTGCACAGACTACAGATCTGAGAGTATTTCCATTGTAAAGTGACCTTGTTTGCAATGATAATGTTATTTTTAATGCTTTAATTAGATTTAAATTTCCTTTGGTTCCATTTGGTGATCTATCAGATTTGTGTAGAGGAGTTGTAGATCAGCTCACCCACTTAACTGGTAGACCTCTTGGATACCATCTGATCTCTCTGGATTCGATGCTCTTGTGATTCCTTGAGTCTGTGACCTGAGAATTGCAGCATCTGTAGTGGTTTTAATTGTTCTAATTGAGGCTCTGGCTTTGTAGGAGATCCCTAGGATGGTCAGTGACCATTAAAGTGGACAGATCATAACCTTAAGATAAATCTAAGATCAGGCCTCAATTGGATTCATCTGCTGCAATCCATAGATTCGATAAAGTCTATAGGATGGTCTGTGACCATTAAAGTGAACAGATCATAGCCTTAAGACCAAATGGATCCTGTGATTTGGAGTGGAATTTATACCTTGCAGCTGTGCTTATAGCTAGCAAGGGAATTGTGTGCTCTTAACCTCTGTAGCATGATTAATTGAATCTGATTTCAGTGAAAACCAACCTCCAAGCTACTCTTCTTCATTTTCTGCGTTTTTACTCTCTTCCCCTGCAAGATCTAAGCTCCTAAACTCGATCCAAGATAGCTTATGTTTAATTGTAGCTTAGTTTAAGTGACAATCCATTCCAAAACTCTCCACTATCTTTTAACTAAATTAGTAATAGTTAGGGTGCCAGATTTGGAGATTTGTCATATTTCTAAACAACCTCCCTATGGACATTCCCTTACTCACCATTCTTTTAAAGTTGCTACAATAAATCCTGAATATTTGTAGGTCTGTATGAGTATGTCTGCCTAGTTTTATTGATGATTTTAGACCTCATTTGAGGGAAGGCAAATACGCCAACAGCCCCATCCTCGCGAGCTGACTTTTAGGCACTGTACATTACTATTTTACTGTACATTTGTGTGGCGCAACTATTAGTTGCGCCAGGCATATGAACAGTAATTATTGGATTTTTCCCTAAAAATCATGATTGGGGATTGACTTGTTGACCATCTTGACCCTTGGGGTGTGTTTTGCTAGTTCTGTTGCACCCTTTTGAAGCCTATTTGCACCCCTTTAAGTGGCTTAAGGCCTCACCCCATCATCCACCATTGGAGGACCCTTCCACACATCTCAAGGCTCCAAAAACCATAGGAATCCTTAGATGAGAGATTACCTAATTGCTAAACCTAATTAGCATCTAAGTAACCTCCTAACCTATCCTTTTCCTATAAATAGAGCCCCCCTCCCCTTGGTTTAAGGGTTGAGAAATTTGCTTAAGAGAGAAAGAGCTCAAAGTGAGAAGTTCTTCCTCCCTTTTGTGCACTATTTTCACCCAAATTTCAGAATCTCCAAACCTCATTTCAAGCTTGTTCTTGCATCCAAAACCCTTAGCCTAGGTGCGTGTGATCCCCTAGCCTCCCTTCCCTATCTCTTAGCTTCAAGTCTTAGGAGTTAGAACCCCATTTTCTGCCATACAAGGCCTTCAAGAGCTCATCAAAGCAAGCCACACAAGGCTCTCCTACGGTGCTATAAGGGCTCGAGGGCTCCTGCTCTCCCCTTTCTTCTCCTATCTCCTTTTGCTCTCCCTACCCTCTCATTTTGTGTCGTTACGCTGCTGAATTTTTAGTAGGAACGGAGGGGCACAAATAGGATTGGAGGCCCATTTGGGCAAGAGGGAACCATTTCCTTTTCTTTTACTTCATTTTATTTTTTTCCATTAGTAGAGACTGTGTTAAGCGGGTTGATCGGGTGCCTAACACCTTCCCGATCGATAACTGAAGCCCCTACCTAAGAGCCTTTGAGGTGGACCAGATTCAGAGTCATATTTTTAGCACTTTGACGCTCATAAAAATGAACTAGGTATCTCGGGACACCGAAAGCTCCAGGTGGTGACTCTATATTATTCGTTAAAGAGCGCATCGTCGCGACGGGATCGTCTCGATTCCCACTGTTGCACAAATGGCAACTCTGCTGGGGAGTAGCTTGTAGAGCTTCCCCTTTAACTTCGCCTTGTTATTTTTTATTTTTACTAACATGTTATTGCTGTTTTTTTAGTTTATTTTTACTGTTTTTTACTCACCCCTCTGATTAAGTCATTTTACTTACCCCTACTTTTCCGTCATTTACGAGCCTTAGTTGATTGGCGGGCCTACGTGCGCATTGTCTTTTAAAATTCCTTACTTTTTCGTCATTTTAGTGCCGTAGCCAATTGGCGGGCCTACATGCGCATTTTCTTTCAATTCCCTTACTTTCCATCATTTAAAGTGCCTTAGCAAATTGGCGGGCCTACTTGTGCACTCTTATTCCATCAGTGGACGCCGGCCTGTAGTGGTGGCACGGGATAATCACCCCCGGTCTTTGAACAAAAGAAAACTTCCAAAAAAAAGAAAAGCTTTGAAAAAAAATTAAATTTAACCAAGTTAGGAAGCTTGATTAATTTGTTTTTACGGGATAGATTTTCAAATGGTTGGGTTTAGGCACACATACAAACACCCGGGTCTTAGTATGGCAGCAGCCCCTAGTGGTGATGATTCAGAAAAGCCCCAGCCCACCTAGTATCTGAGAAGGCGCTCGTGCCAGAGGTATATCGGGTGGGTTCCCATTCCAAAAAGCATAAAACCCTTGGGGAGCGCGCTAGCGAGTTATACCGGACTCAAACCCTCCAGGTGCGGTGAGGAGAGAATCGATCACCAAAAAAAAAAAAGCTCAGTTCTCGGAAACCTAGCTTCCACAAACATAAAAAAAAGAGACTCATTTCAGACATTAGTGGCTGTTGTCATCTGTTCTGGATGACCAGTTTTTACCTGGCGCAAGTATTAGTTGCGCTAGTGTAAAAACACTGGAATTTATAACTGGCACAACTAATAGTTGCGCCAGCTTTAAAATCCCAAGTTTTACCTTGGCGCAACTAATAGTTGCGCCAATGTAAAATCGGTCCCCTGCAACCTAGGCGCATGTATTAGTTGTGCCAGGTTTGTTTTGCACCACACCAGCCCAAATCTGTGGCCTTCTTCACATCCCGAGTTCCCCGATTAGTGTGCTTAGTGCCTTGTTTAGGCCTAACCATCTCCAACACCCAATACGCCCCCACCGGTCAAAAGATGGCAACTTCTTTTTGGGTAATTCCGAGGGATCGGGTTATTTGCCTCGATTTCTATGTCTTCAATAGATCGAAGGTTCTCCTTCGATTTTTTCGAAGCGCATCAGAATAGTCGCCGCGGGTCTTGAATTAAGGTACGAGAGCCACCCGAAAAGGGAATTCCAAGGCCTCAGAACCTTTGTTTTTTAAAACTTTTTCAAATAAATCAAATAAAAGAATATATAATTAAAACCCAAAAAAAATATAGTTTGTGGTATCGGTACAATGGCATCATCTTGCCCTCCGCCGTCCCGTAGGGGAAGAAGGAGGAGGATTTTTGGGCCTTATCCAAGGCACCCTTACCCGACCCGCTCTCGAAGAATGTCGTGGGTAGTGGACCCGGCTTACGCCTATCCGGACTCATCCCCACCACATTCTCCAACCTACTCCCATTCGGGAGAAGTCTTTTCCACCATCCCCCTCACCCAACCCCCCTTTACCGTTACCGGCCCATTTGGCGCCCCCATTTTCCCAACCACTACCCCCCAAATTATCCAAAATCCAACCCCCCATTGTCCATCTTTTTCCCAAGCCATGCTAAGTTCAACTCATCTCCCATCCACATCCATACAAAACCCAAACCCATTTTCCCAATCCACATCCATGCCCCAATTCCCATCATCCCCCTATAGACCCGATCCACCCACATTCACATACACCACTTCAACCCTATCCAACCCCTCGCAAAATCCCCCATCCATCTGGGTCATGCCTATTTTTACCGGGGCCATGCCCAACTTTCCTCATCCCTCCTCATCATGCCCCCCATCATTCCAAAACATACCCAATACATCCCATCATCCATCCCATACCCCCCCACCTACCGTGGCCATACCCGATTATACCGGGGCCATGCCCAATTTTTCCACCACCTCCATCCCATCTATACCCCATCACCACTTAAATCCCCCATCTCCATCCAACCATTCCTCCATGACCATGATGGAGGAGATGTTCCAAGCCTATTCCATGTGGAAGGCTTCTCAAAACACCCCCTCTCCTCCACACCCCATGAACCTATCCCATACCCTAGCTAATCTCCATGCCTCACTCCACCATGACACTCATCAACCCCCCATAATCCACACCACCCAAACCCCCATTACCCACTTACCCCAAGGCCCCATGGCCCAATCTCCAAACTTCCACATACCCCAAGGCCCATTGGCCCAAACCCCCTTTTTTCACATATCCCAGGACCTCATGACCCAATACCCCACAACCCAAGCCTACCCAGGGCCATGGTCCAGACCCACCAAGGGTCCATGGCCCAAACCCATTGAGGCCCATTGGGCCAGACCCATCAAGGCCCATGACCCAGACCCATCACGGCCCATTGGGCCAGATCCACCATGGCCCATTGGGCCAGAGCCATCAAGGCCCATTGGGCCATACCCCTAAGGACCCATGACACAGACCCATCAAGGCCCATTAGGCCAGACCCACCAAAGGCCCATGGCTCAGACCCATTGGGCCAGACCTACCAAAGGCCTATGGCCCAGACTCACCAATGGCCCATGGCCCAGACCCACCAAGGGTCCATGGCCCA
This sequence comes from Chloranthus sessilifolius, assembly GCA_021018995.1. NCBI lineage: Eukaryota > Viridiplantae > Streptophyta > Magnoliopsida > Chloranthales > Chloranthaceae > Chloranthus > Chloranthus sessilifolius. The sequence continues at coordinate 67,348,797 of CM037595.1, forward strand.
AACCTATCAATGGCATGTGGCCCAAAATGGCCAAGGGTTCATGGCCCAAACCCAAACCCCACACTCATACCTTCCACAATACCCCCAATATTTAACCCAACCTTCATAGCCGGGTCAAACACATGCCATACCTCAAACCCAATTCTCCCATGGCCCCACACCCCAAGGTCATCTCTAAACTTTCCCCCATACCCAATGGCCCCATCAGGCCCCACCTCAAAACCAAATTCCCATCACCCAACAAATCTTTCCTCACCCCCAATGGGCTCACCCAACCCCCACTCATGTCATTCCCATCCAACCATTGTAACAACAACAGGAGAATCCCGCCCTCTCTGCACACTATGCAGACCAGCAGTATGAAGAGGACGAGATTAGAAATAGCGGGGCCTATGCTGGGGCATTAACCAGCCTTCACCCTCCTCCCATAATTGCCCACCCCCTGGTAGCCCAGGGTGAAGTCCAACTGACGGCCGAGAAAGCGACCCCTATATCAAAAGAGTCAGAACAGCTGAAAAAATAGTTGGACAAAATACAAAAGCAGTTAATGAAAATGGGTGGTGCTGAAATCCACGCCACGGACTTCACAGACATATGTCTGTTTGCTAAGGTCCCCTTCCCCCCCAAATTTAAAATGCCAGCCTTCGACAAATATAATGGCACTGACAATCCTATTGCGCACCTGAAGTCCTATTGTGGGGACATGTGCCAATACGGGGAGGATGAAAGACTGCTAGTAAAAGTCTTTCAAAAGAGTCTGACCTGGCCGGCTTTAAGATGGTTCACATCTTTAGAACATTCTATGATGAAAACGTGGAGGGACTTGACACATCTCTTTCAAGAACAGTATGTCTACAATATAGACATCGAGCCGCGTAAGTCCGACTTGGCCCGTTTAAAGTAGAACCAGAATGAGACCTTCAGCGACTACTTGGGGTGATGGAGAGCATTAGTAGCTCAGGTCAGGAACAGAATACCTGATGATGAACAAATAGAGATGATTTGAAATAACACTTTGCCAGTAATTTTAGACTTTTTGGTATATCAGCAGCAGACCAGCTTTACTGATCTGATGAGAAATGCTAACCGATACGAGGATGCCATTAGGGAGGGGCATCTGAATAAGAATATGCCAGGTGGACCCAGTGGGGTTAGAAGATTTTCGGAGTAAAGGAATGAGAAGAGGACAGGAGGCGATGTCCAGAACATAGTCAATACCCGGCCCAATAACAATACAAACCCATTTCAATTTAGGCTGCCCCACCAGCACCCGTTAGGCCTGAGCAGACGTAAAGAATGGGGAATGGGCAAGGAATGCAAATGACCCTAGAATAGAGGAGAGCCCGCTACGACCAAGTCTTCACACCTCTAGGGCAATCATTGAGTGAACTTTTGCCCCTATTAGTAGAAAAGGGATTAGTGGCTATCCGCCAACCACAACCTCCTCCTCACTCGATCCCGAGGAACTATGACCCAAATACCCACTGTAATTTTCATCAGGGTCTTGGTCACCCTACTGATTGCTACTTCCCATTGAAGCATGCCATCCAGGATTTGATCGATGCCGAGAAAATCATTCTCCATGCACCCTCTCAGCATGCTAATATTCACCAAGTGCCACTACCCCCACATTCCACCGAAGGAGCAGGTCTCAGACCCACCGTTGGAATGATAGAAGATGAGGAGTTTGAATTTGACCCATTCGATTATATCAGTGAACGGGAGAATTATGTGGCACCATTGCTGAGGAATGATGAAGAAAGAAATGTTGGGGTAATTGAATCCCTAAATTTGTCTGAATATTTCCCCAACCCAACCCCACAATTTGAACCCTTAGATCTCCGAGCATACTTTTCGTCCACCACACCCGTCAATTATGTAAATATCAATGCATACCAACCATACACCACAACCCCCATCAATTACCCTATAAGCCCCCAGGCCCCCAATCCTGCACCCGCACCCGCACCCGCCAGTTATCAATGGCCTGCGCCCGCCCCATTTCAACTACCACATACACCACAACCCCCATCGATTACCCTTTAAGCCACCAGGCCCCCAATCCAACACCCGCACCTATTAGTTATCAATGGCCTGTGCCCACCCCATCACCCCCAGTTCAGTAACCAGCAAATCCCACCACCCCGATCAATCACCTAACGGCCCATCAGACCCCCATCTGCTGTCAGCACCCACCAGCTATCAATGACCCACTTTTACCTCCTTTCCTCCAATGCCACCACCCTCAAGCTTCACCACCCCCATTTGGCCCAATCTTTCCACCCAAACCGCTACCACTGAGGTGAATTAAGTATTGCCCACACCTCCTTGGCCGATAATACAAGTGCCTCAAGTACCGGCAGCCATACCTTTCCAACTCTCGGGACCCACATATGATCCTCATCAGGTCTCGCTAAGCTACAAACAAACAGATGTCAATGCCGGCAACAACAGCAAAGAAGGGGTAGTAGATTTGGTTACCAGGTCAGGGAGGATATCAAAGTAGCCAGAAGCACCAGCAGTAGTACAGGCCCAACTCGAAGGAAAGAAAGACAGGGCGGTGAACCCCTTCGAGAAGATGAGTCGAGAACATATACTGGAGACTCAACTGAGAAGAATGTCTGCCCATATCACTGTATGGGATCTGTTGATGACGTCTCCACTCCATTTCCAAGCATTATTGGGGGCATTAAAAAATGTGCATGTATCACTTCAAGTTAGTCCGGATGAAGTCGGGCAGATAATTGGTCAAGTGATGGCTCCAAATGCCATTTCATTTTCTGATGCCGATTTACCTAAGGAGGTAGTCACTCAAAATCTTTGAATATAACCGTTGAGTCCGAAAATATGATTATCCCCTTGGTACTAATTGATAATGGGTCTGCATTGAATATATGCTCGTTAAGAACCGCCACCAAGATCGGGGTTGATCCGTGCATGTTAAGACCTACCAGAACCAGCGCTAGAGGGACAATACTAGGAGAGAAATAATGGGTGAAGTTGATCTTGAGCTGTTGATAGGGCCAATGCCCTTTTCCATCTTGTTTCAAGTCATGGATATCAAATCCTCATTTAATCTATTATTGGGGTTCCCATGGTTGCACGGGGTCGAAGCCATACCTTCCACATTGCACCAAAAACTCAAATTTATATCTGGGCATAAGATTATCACAATCATCAGAGAGGGGCACAATGAGAAAGAAAAGGCCGCCAATAGTGTTGAAAAACTCAATATGCTGGATATAGCACACACCGCTGAGGACGTCGACTTCCACAGTTTTGGGTACGAGGTGTCGGCAATACTCCCGGAGCCCATAAAGGGCATCATTCAAAGAATCGGAGGTGGCATTGTAGTAGTAGTAGCCATGCTCCTAAAGTGGGGTTATCAAAAAGGAAGGGGTCTGGGACCCAGATTACAAGGAGGAAAAGAGTCAGTTGTCGCTAAGGGGCAGAAGGTCCGATTCGAGTTAGGATACAAACCCACAGAAGAAGAGGTCCAAGATGCCAAAGAGAAAGTCAGGGTCACCGCGGTTGCAAGAGCTCGAGGAATCAACATAGAAGAGAAACCTCACCCTAGGCCGCACATCAAGGATTCCTTTTTCAATGCAGGGGACGTAAAGATCGATCGAAATGGGACAACCCATTTGACTCCATACAAACCCACAGCCCCAATCCATCCCACCAATCTCCAAATCTCCCTTCCCATCTTGGAGATAGATTTGGCCGCATTGTCCCTTTTCGAGGCACAACGGTCGGTACCTGAACAAACCCCCCCTGTGGTGACTCACCACAAAATCGAGTTATCATTTGAGGACATAATCTCAGATGAAATGGGGATCAATATGATGGAGGCTGACTCCAATGAGCCATATCAGTCAGCACCCTTCATCCCAACAGGTAAAGAAGCGGCCCCTCAGGTACGCAACTGGGCATCTTTGCCCCAAACCCTGGAAGCGGGGAGTAGCCTAACATTTGACACCTGTTTCTAAAAAAAAAATAACCTATAAAAAGTGAGAGAAGCCCTTGGCAAGCAAAATCTCAAAAACATGGAAAAAATAAAAAATCTCAAAAACATGGAAAAAATACAAAATCCCAAAAACATTGAAAAAATTCAAAGTCTAAAAATATTGTCATTTAAAATTCCAAAAAATGTCCTACAAAAGGATGCCTTGATCAAAATGCCCGTCCCATGTGAAATCGACCCCTTCCTTGTAGAAATATAAGAAGAGGTAGAGATCACGAGTCTGGACGAGGATGCCCCCTTCGAGGAGCTCCCCAATGAGCTCCTTGACCGATTTGCCGACTTTGAGTATGGCCCTACCTCCATTGTCAAAGAGATCGAAGACGTCAATCTAGAAACTGAGGAGGTTCCTAGGATAACAAAAATCAGAACGTCATTATCTCCTGAGGAAAGAAAAAGCATTATCGAATTCCTTCAGTCATACCAAGACATTTTTGCCTGGTCATACAAGGGCATGCCTGGTCTGGATACTGATTTGGTCGAGCATGAGTTGCCCCTCTACCTTGATATGAAGCCAGTCAAGCAGAAGCTGAGACGTCTTCGACCCGAGTGGATGTTGAAAGTCAAAGACGAAGTCATCAAGCAATACGATGCAGGGTTTCTCATGGTATCCAAGTACCCACAGTGGCTAGCCAATATCGTACCTATGCCAAAGAAAGACAAAAAGGTCCGCATGTGTATCAATTTCCATAATTTGAACAGAGCGAGCCCAAAGGATGATTTCCCATTGGCACACATCGACATCTTGGTTGATAATACTGCCAAACATGGGATGGTTTCTTTTATGGATGGATTCTCAGGATACAATCAGATCAAAATGGCAGAGGTTGATCGCGATAAGACAACGTTCATTACCCTCTGGGGAACCTTTTACTATCGAGTCATGTATTTCGGGATGAAGAATGCCAGTGCAACATACCAGAGAACTATGACTGCACTCTTTCATGACATGATGCACCGAGAGATTGAAGTGTATGTCGATGACATGATAGCCAGGTCACCAGAGCGAAGCGACCATCTGGTAAACCTTTAGAAGCTATTTGAAAGGCTGAGGAAATATCGACTACATCTAAATCCACAGAAGTGCGCATTTGGGGCCATGTCAGGGAAACTTCTAGGGTTCATCGTTAGCAAGAGGGGATCGAGGTCGACCCAATCAAAGTCAAAGCCATCACTGAAATGTCACCGTCCTCTATCGAGAAAGTGGTTAGAGGGTTTCTGGGCAGAATACAGTATATCAGTTAGTTCATTGCACAACTAACTCTAATCTGCACGCCGATCTTCAAGTTACTAAGGAAGAATTCGCCCGTTGAATGGAATGACGATTGTCAGGCAGCGTTCAAAAAAATGAAAGGCTACCTCTTTAATCCACCTATTTTGGTTCCACCTGAGCCCGGGAGACCACTCTTGATTTATCTCTCCACGATGGAAGTTTTGATGGGATGTATCTTGGGGCAGCACGATGAAATGGGAAGAAGAGAGTAGGCCATTTACTATCTGAGTAAAAAGTTTACTGGTTATGAAGCGCGCTACTCTCATCTGGAGAAAGCATGCCTAGCTCTTGTATGGGCTACTCAAAGGCTCCGCCACTACTTGCTATCTTAGGCGGTTCTGCTCTTGGCCCGAATGGACCCATTGAAATACCTATTTGAAAAGCCAGCTCTCACTGGACGAACCGCATGATGGCAACTTTTATTATCTGAATTCGACATCACGTACGTCACCCAGAAGTCGATCAAGGGTAGGCGCTTGTTGATCTTCTTATCGACAATCCTTTACCTGAATATAAGCCTTTGAGAACTGAGTTCCCTGATGAGGACATCCTGTTCATGACGGAAGACAATACAGAAGAAGTAGAAGAATCATGGGTAATGCACTTTGACGGGGCATCAAATGTTGATGGCAAAGGAGTTGGCACCATCCTGATTTCACCGAAAGGATCCCATGTACCGGTCTCTGTCAAGCTCAACTTCCCTTGCACTAACAATATGGCTAAGTACGAAGCTTGTGCCGCCGGCTTGCAGATGGCACTCGATCTAAATGTAACTCACCTTCAAGTATTTGGCGATTCAAAGTTAATCATATGCCAGACGAATGGTGACTGAAAGATGAAAAACTTATCCCCTATCATGAACACCTCGAGGATTTGATAGCTTGCTTCCAAGATGTGACTTTTTCATACGTCCCTCGAATAGGGAATCGCTTTGCCGATGCATTAGCAACTTTGGCATCAATGATTGAAATCCCTTATGGTGTTGAGTGAAGCTGATTAGGATCGAGTAGAGGAATGAGCCGACCTTCTGCCTCAAGATTGAGAAACCCACAAAGCCTGATGATGAGCCACCTTGGTTCTCAGATATCAAGAATTTCCTTGAGACCCTGACTTTCCCAGAGGGTACATCCAAGACAGATCGACGAACCATTCAACGTTTAGCAACAGGTTATGTCATTTGCGGGGAATGCCTCTACAAGCAATCATATAATAACATCTTACTTAAGTGCCTCACTGAAAGTGAAGCGATCAATATTATGAAGGAAATCCATGAGGGAGTATGCGGAGCCCACGTCAGCGGTCACATGCTCGCTATGAAAATCCTACGATAGGGATACTTTTAGACCACCATGGAATCGGATTGTTGTAAACATGTTCAGAAATGCTATAAGTGTCAAGAACACTCCTGTCTGATACATGCTCCTGCCATCGATCTATACTGCATGACCACTCTATGGCCATTTGCTACCTGGGGCCTTGACATCATCAGAATGATTAATCTAAAAGCATCAAATGGACATCGATTCATCCTCGTCGCCATTGAATACTTCACCAAGTGGGTAGAAGCGGCGTCATATGCCAACATCACGACAAGTCACGTCGAGAAATTTCTCAAGAATAACATTGTGTGCCGATTTGGAGTACCCAAAGATATCATCATAGATAACGACACAAACTTTGTGAATACGGGCATCTGAGACTTTTGCGAGCAATTCAAGATCACGCAGCATCGCTCATCCCCTTATCGGGCTAAAACTAATGGAGCCATGGAAGCCACGAACAAGACAGTCGTCCGCATCCTTGAGAAAATGGTCGTCACTTATCGAGATTGGAGCAAAATGCTGCCATTTACTTTGTGGGCCTATTGAACGTCGATCCGTACTTCTATAGGGGCAACACCATTCTCCCTTGTGTATGGAACCGAGGCCGTCCTCCCGATAGAGGTTGAAGTACCCTCGCTCTGAATCCTCATAGAATCAGGCTTGCCCAAAGCAAAAAGAGAGAGATCCCGCTTTGAAAAATTAAACTTATTAGATGAGAAGAGACTTCTAGCCTTGTGCCACACTCAAGTTTACCAGGGGCGAATCGCACGCGCTAACAATAAACGTGTTCGTGGTCGAGATCTAAAGGTAGGAGACACTGTGCTAAAGAAGATCTTCCCATCCCTCCATGCCGATCTGAGAGGAAAGTTCAAGCCAAACTGGGAAGGACCTTACGTCATTCGAGAAGTGCTGCTGGGATACGCCATCCGCCTCGCCACGATGGATGGAGATCATTTTCCTAAGCCCATCAATGCTGGATACATCCAACGGTTCTACTCTTAGTCTATTGCGATAAGGTAAGTATTGGTGAAACAGATACGTGACTGCTTAAGAACCACCCAAAAGAGGTCGTCGTTTCAAGCACAGTAGCCCAAAAGTATCCCTAAAAATGATGATATCCTTTGCTACCCCATTTGAGCCTGGGCCTTTCTTTCAATAAACCCTTCCCAAAAAAAATACGTGTACATATACCAAAAAAAAACAAAAAAAAAAGAAAGAAAAGATGCATGTGTGTAAAGTTACTATCAAATCCAAAAAAATAGAAAAAGCAAAACTTCAAAAAGAGATTGCCTGAAATGGAGCAAAAAGAATAACAAAAAATGTGTATAGAAGAATCATGGGGCAAGTATAGTAAGATCCCCAAGGAAGAAAGTATGTTGAGAAAACTGAAGCCGTATCAAGGAAACACTTTTTTTAGCCCAACATACCTTCAAATCCTAACCTAACCCATAGCCAAGCTACACCCTGAAGGAAGCCCTCTTTGTAGGTTCACAAGCAGTCATAATATCTGTTAAGTTAAACATGAGCTGAGTCGTGAGACGACACCAGAACTTCATCTAGCCGGCTATGATGGAATCGACGTCTATGTCGTGGCTTTCAAAAAAAAGAAAGAAAAAATATATGAAAAAATAATAATAAAAAGAAAAATAAAATAAAATAAAATAAAAATACAAGCTCAAAGCAAGATGGACGTGGTGAAAACCTGAAAGGGCATTACGGGTAAAAACAGCGAGCTTGTGCGGACCAGGTGAAAACTCGAAAGGGCGCTTGGGGTAAGAGAGCTAAACCCATGGACGTGGTGAAAACCCAAAAGGGCGCCACGGGTCAAAAAAAAAAGAAAAGGGAGATAAATATACAAAAAAAAATTAAAGAAGAAAGGTTTGGACTGATTGAGAAGATTGATGTTTGAGGATCCCTCTTGGTTACTCTCCCTGATCCCTTTTTAGGGGCCGCTCATGTTAGTTCGAATCAGGTCCCGACCAGAATTGTCTTTGTGAAACCCGCACCGTCAAACGTATGACCCGAGGCGAGAAAGGTCTGACTCAATCCAAAAGGATCAATGTTTCGGCCTTGGTAAAATTTGGAGACTCACTCAGGTCCGATTTTAAGGTTCGACCATGCTCAAAGGTGGACCCAGGGTTTCCCAAAGTATCACCCAATGATTATGGCACCAAAAAATATATATAAACCAAAAATAGATCTGTATAGATGTATATGATAAACTACCTTTTGCACCACTTACACCACGTCCCAAAAAAAAAACTGTCGGTGTGATGACGAACGTGTTTTCCTTTTTACAAGTATAAAACAAAAATAACCAAAACATAAAGAAAATATGTATACCAAAAAATGTGTGTATCTGTAAAGGGGTTTTTTTACGCCCCTTTTTTGTGTATCTGATTTGTGCAAAAAGTTCTATGTGCAGGAAGGAGTTAGAGACCCTGCTCGCGCTTCAAAGTGCTAATCTCAGCATGAAGGTCATCTTCCCGGACATTCCGTTCAGTCAGCCAACGACCATGCAAGCTCTTGAACCCCTTCCGAGAAGAATCAGCGGCTCCAAAAGTGACACTCAGTGACCCCTTCAAATGGAGGACCTCACTCTTTGTTATTTCTGCTCTAACCTTTTCATGTGCCAAAAGATCGTGCAGGATCCTCTTCTCGTCCACCAGTAACTTGATGCGGACTCAGAGTATCGTCTCTTTCATTGACCAAGGGCCTCCAGTGTTAATAATCTCTGATAAATCATGACCATCAGCAGCAGGCCGCTCAGTCAATAGCCAGGCCTCGTACTCAGGAGAAGTCCTAACCGAGTCTCCCTGCTCAATATCACACATCAGCGTCAACTGGCGCATCTCTCAAAGAGCAGCAATCCGATCTATGTCCCCAGAGGACCCCTCGGAAAAGATCAAATCACATAAAGGGGGTCTGGCCTCACAAGGCACCTGCTGAGGGCAGCTGAACTGATGCAAATCCCAGAATGGTAAGTAAAAGGTGCTGCCCATCAACCTTAGTTGAGTGATGCCCTCGTGATCTCTACTACAAATTATCAGGAAGGTCCGGTCCAGCCAAGGGAGCCTCCATATCAACTCGGCATCAATCAACCAAAGTTTCAGAGTTGGCATATTACCCTGGGGGAGCAGGTGGCATCGACCCAGAAAACATTGGACCACCTCGCTTCGGGCAATATAGAAATGGGGCACGAGCCCCAAAACAGCAAAGTGCTCACCCAGCCAGACCTGAAGCAACAAGGGGCATCCCCGAAGACCCTCCACCTTGCCCAAAGCAAAGGAATCAAGACATCGGTATAGCTCAACAAGAACAAAATGCATCATGGACCGGCCCGCCTCCAGCTTCGCCAAAATATCACAAACTGCCAATGAGAAGCTCTCTCCCTCGGTGAAGAAAAGAATTTCAGAAATGAGACCAAGTGCTAGAGCTTTCACGTTAAAAACATTCCTAACCGGCAATTTTCGAAGGCTTTCACCACCAAAAAGTTCTTTGAGGAATTTTAGCGAACACCTTGTGGGCCCCCCAATGAGACTTTTCTCATACTCGGATTTCTTCAAACCGAGAGTAAGGGGAACAGATTTGAAATAGCCCGGCCGAGGCGTGACTCTTACAAGGCCCCTGTGAAGTTCAGGCCAGACAGATTGGATAGCTCCTCAAGGGTTGAGGTTAGCTTTCGCTTCCCAAAATGAAATATGTGGAGGTTCACATCCCAAAATGAAGCGGCGGCATGAAGAAGTTCCCACCGAAGGGAAACCTCTAGGAAGGAAGGAAGGCGAGATAGCCTAAGGTGCTCCAAGTCAATGAGCTCACTCTCATTCAAGCTCCCAAACCAGGTCGTTAAAAATTTGGGCCCCAAACCCAACAAGGGGGTAAATTGGCTCCGAGCCCTCCGTGTAAGGGAGGGCTAGAAAGCGGGTCCATGAACATACAAGGATCTTTTGGGGAGATAAAAATCGATGTATGATGATGGACCCGCCTTGAGAAAGCAAGGGCAAAAAGAACTAGTCAAAGAGACCAAGTAAAAACAAAAACAGCTAACTTTTGGACTGACTCGGGTATATATGGACCCACTGCTCCCCAGGTTAAACCTGGTGAAACTAATAGTTGCGCCAGTGCATTTCGGCCCCCTGTCTTGCCTGGTGCAACTATTAGTTGGGCCAGCACAAATTGGCCCTTTTTTCTTGCCTGGCGCAACTATTAGTTGCGCCAACACAAATCAGCCAAGAGTTAAACCTGGCGCAACTAATAGTTGCGCCACACTCCGAGCTCCCCCTCTTCAGCCATTTTGGAACCTAACTGGGGGGCTTACCCTGTTTTTTTTCTTTTTTTCTTTTTCACACACCCTGTTCATTTAACAACTAGGCATTTGTTCTGTTTATTTATATGCAGGACCGATCCTACATCAAGGCATGCAACCCAAGGGGTCACCTTCCAAAAACATTTTGGGCCAACACATCCTGCAAAGAAATGGATCCAATACCAAGAAATCGGGGCACAAAATCAAAGCGGAACTATCCTAAAACAAGAAGATAAAAATAAAAATTTGTTTCCAAAGTACCATATCAACCATTCCCCAAATTGTTTAAAACAGATCCAAATCAAATTCCAAAAAAACTAAGTTTTTCAAAAAGAAACTAATAGCCTATTCCTAGTTGGCGCCCTTTGACTTCTTGCGACAACGAGAAGAACTCTGAAAAGTCCGCATGGCCCCCACCCTAGACCACGCCTGCAAGATCCTGCTGAGCAAGGAGCACGATTCCTTAGCACGAGCACGCTGGAAAGCACAAACTAAAGTCCGGAGTCAGAATCAGTTAAAGGGCAAATGATGATAAAGTACATAAAGAGGAATAGAACAGCAAGGGACTCATCGTCTCAACCTCCCTAAGCTCTGTTAGGTGACAATGGTATGACGCATACTCCATGGCCGAGTCAAAGTCCTAGATTCAGAATAATGCAATATCAAAGGTCAGGATAACCCGGAAAGCGTGTGCAGAAAGAAACCGAAATGAAAGGAGATTGGGCCATCAAAGGACTTACCCCTGGGACCACCTCAGGAGGAGGAACGCGAGCCGCTTCGGCAGAGAGTCGCGCCTGTCGATCTACATCAGCGCAGAGGCTCGAAAGGAAGTTATCATCAAGGCGCCGAAGGTCCCATAGACTACGGATGGATCAGCAGCAGAGATACCAGCGTGAGAAGTCCCCAACGGACCTGCACCCGACGAGCCCTCACCCGAGGGACCCGCACCAGAGGGATCCACCCCCAACATATCAGCCGCACTAGGTTCACCTTCACCATCCGAATCATCCCCTGGGGCGAATTGTGAACAAGATAAAGATGCACTTAGAGGGGAGGGGCAAAAGCCAAATAAAAGCAGAAAGGGAACTAATCCAAGCCAAGACAAATTACCTGACCAAGCGGGCCGCCAAATGCCAAAAAATTGGCGTTGGGAATAAAGCGCGATAGGATGAACCGATGGGGTAAGCACTCGTACCAAAGGTGATAGTCCCCGGGAATGTGAAGGGCATGGATAGGAAGCCCATTATGGAAGAAAGCCGCTGTGAGCTCCTCGATACTGCCAACAGGATATTAGACATCCGCTAGAGGGTCCACAGGTATGGCGTAATAGCCCTGAAACTGGTGCACCACTCACTCTCCCAAGTAATAAAATTTGGCCCACGCTCCGTAGAAGAACACGACGCGGCGGTTATTGAATAAGTGGGAGGCACCTATGACTGCTCGATCCCAGAAAGGGGATGCAAGATACGAATTAGGGAGGATCTGCTCAAGTCAAAAAAGAGAGAAACCAAGCAAGCAACACCTCAGTCAATGGAAAATTTCAAGCTAAAAATAAACAAAGAAAGGAGAGTTGTTACCTTCTCGGGGACCATCAAATACAATTGGGACCTTAAGCTCATTTCTTGGTGCTTTAGGCCCACGTCATGGTGTCGGGCCTGATGCCAGTTGCTGAGCAGAGGATAGGTGAGCACCTCCGAAAAAGGAGCGGGCGCCCTAGGTGGAAGTGGTGGTATCCCCATACCTAAAAAAAAAAAAAAAGAGGAGACAACACATAAGAGCAGGTCAATAGCACATAAAAGTCAAAAAAAAAAAAATTTGACGAGGGCAAAGGGATGCAGAATTACCTCCAGGACGGTCCAAAAACCTACGGTAGACTTCGAGTCCCCGGTCGTAACCCGAGAAAAATTATACATCAACGACACATACCCTGCTCCTCCCCAGTCATGCCTAGGGACGTCACCCCAATTGTCCGTCACACTCAATAGGGCCAGACTGACTCGGCCCTCGCTGGCATTTGTGAAAAGGGTCTTGCCCAGCAGAAGTAGGAGCGTGATGCGAGCTAGGACGATCGCCCGCTCTGGCGCGATATACAGCACCCTATCTGGCTGACCCAAGTCCAGCAACTCATTAGCAAAAAAATGGAGGTCAGCCAAGACATCTTGACCTTTGTGCCATGGGTCTGCCTGCAAGGATGATAGGCCCCAATCAGTCGAATAATGTCCTCTCAGCTCGGTACCACCAGATCGGATATCGGTATCCCCCTAATCCTAGTACCGGTAATCATGGCCCAATCGACTGGCGTCAACGTCATCTCGGCATACGACATATGGAATGTCATGGTCTCAGGACGGAACCTCTCAATCAGGGCCTTCAAATAAGCAGCGTCAGCTCTCATGGCGGGACAGGATAGGAACTCCCCCAAACCCACCTACTCCAACAAGACCACTACGAGGGGGACGTAGAGGTAGAACTCGTGAAAGTCGAGCCACCCCCCGTGGAACACAATATTGGGCAGGTCCTGCACCCAGAGAAAATGCGCATCAGATCCATAGGTAAAAAGAGAGAGTGCATAACGGAAATAAATTGAACCTTTCGTTTACCTTGCCCGCTATCACAAAGTTTGAAATATGTGTATGCTGTTGGTGAAGGAGGCTGACCCGGGCAACCTCACCCTGCATCTCGAGCCATGGGCCTGCTCTCCATTCCATCCAAACAAACTCCTCCCCCTGCGGACCACAAACGATCTCAGGTCCCTCCTTGGGAATGTGCTCATCACCGCTTGACATACTGGGGCAACAAGGCAATCATAGCTGGTCAAGTACAAAGATACACGTATGACTTTGTTCTTTCAAAAACAACAAAAAAAAAACCTTTACTTTGATTTCAAAAAAAAGAAACAAAAACAAAAAAAAACAAAAAATAAAAATAAAAATAAAAAAACCTTCTACTTTGCTTTGTTCTTTCAACAAAAAAACACAACAAAAAAATTTGCACTTTGTTTAAACGAAAAGGGGAAGAAGGAAAAAAGCAAAACAAAAATAACCCCTTATGTTCCAAAACAAAAAAAAATCTCTTTCGTTTATGCTCCTAAATATCAAAACAAAAAAAGAAGCCTTTCTTTTATAAACAAAACCACAAAAAGTCCTTACTATTAAAAAGAAAAAACAACAAAAAATAATTAAAAAAATGCCTTATTTATTTTTCCCAAAAAAATAAAATCTCTTAATTTCAAGAGCAGTCAAAAATTATTTCCTTAAGTTTCAAAAAAAAGAGACCGAAAATTCCTTCTTCTTTCTAATTTAGTGTTCAAAAAAGAAAAAGACCAAAAACCCAATATATGCAAAATAAAAAACATATAAATAAAAAAAGAGAGAAAAAAATAACAAAAAGAAAGTCCATTCTATATACACAAATAAAAAATAAAAAATATATATATATATATATATATACATTAGGCACCAACAAATTCCACAAAATAATAAAAATAGGGCACCATTCATGACAAATTGTCAACATATCCTCAATAAACAAGCATACAATGAGAATAAACCATTATTCGTCAATGAATGCAAGATCATAGCAATATTTACAAGAAAAATCAAGAGAACTCAAAGGAAGTAAGTTTTAATGGTTACCTTTTGAAAGAAGATGGGTCTCTGATCTAGCGTAAGCCGGTACTCGATCCACACAAGCAGAACAACAACAATGAGGCACACAAAGAAGCAATGAAGGAAAACCCTAGGAAGAGGCGGTTTTTGGTTTCAAAGAGGAAGGAGGGGGAGAAAATTTTGAAACTAAGCCCTCCACCCCGAACTCGGGCTGTTTAAATTCCCCTAGCCAAGCCTGGCGCAACTAATAGTTGCGCCAGGCAAATTGTTGCCCTCCTTTTGCTTGGCGTAACTAATAGTTGCGTCAGGCTATTTTAGGGCCCCTATTGGCCTGGCGTAACTAATAGTTGCGCCAGGTACTTAGGCCGGGTCTTGGGCCTGATACGAGTCAAATAGGAAAGCCGTTTCCCCCCCCCCCACTATTTTTGTTAGTTTTATCGCTCCCGAGAGATGCACATGCCCTCGAGACGGCATTTCGATCATCCGTCGAATTGTTGAGGATGTCGTGCTAAAATAAAGGCGGACTGAGGTCAATAAGCACTCTAGTCCTACACAGGAAAATATGAAGGAAAATCCAACAAAGGATAAAAGAAAAAGAAAAAAATAAATCCCCACAGAGAATTTGAAAGTATTTTTTTAAAAAATAAAATAAATAAATAAATAAATAATAATCACTTACAATAAAAACTTGAAAAAAAAAGGAAAAGAAAAAAATCCAAAAAAATCACATAAAAATAATAGCTTAAAAAAAAATAATCCAAAAAATCACATAAAATAATAGCTTCAAAAATAAAATCCAAAAAATCACATAAAATAATAGCTTCAAAAAAATTCAAAAAATCACATAAAATAATAATAAATCCAAAAAATCACTTAAAATAAAAACTTGAAAAAATAAAAAAAATCACATAAAATAATAGTTTCAAAAAAACCAAAAAAATTCACATGAAATAATAACTTCAAAATTCCAAAAAAAAATCACATAAAATAGTTTGAAAATCCAAAAAATATATATCGGAAACAGATCTGTATTCCCCATAGTGATGCACATGCATGTTCTGATGCGGTAAAATGTCGATATTTTATCAGCAAAACCATTGTGCTATAATAACGTCCTAAGTCTAAGGCACGCCTTGGGGTCTAGATCCTACTTCAAGGAAGGAGCAACGGTGTCGGTCCCGGTCAAACAGTCAATGTTTCGATCGAGTCGACTGCATTGCTAAATCTTTGCGATGAGCGCTCTGTTTTGGATTCATGTGAACTTAAGTGTCTTAAGCTTCAGATTCTCCATTGGAAAAGGTCAATCGTTGGTAGAGACTAGCCTGTTGAGGATGAGATTACATATCAATCAAACTATGTGCAACCATGCATTCAAAAGGGTTCATTTCCCTTTATTTTCTACAGGCTTAAAACCTGTATGGGTAGTGGTATCCCTATAAAGTGTATGTCATGCGTCTGGGTATCCGTATAATGGTCGTTTATCCCCGTAAATTGTACCTGGGCAGGTCCGGGTCAGGGCTTCCATCGCCTTTGTTGTTGCTTATTGCCCCTGATGGGTGCATGATTGTGCATAGTTAATTGGTGTTTATGATCATCATCGGCGGAAGCCAGGATTGGATGCCCCTTCTTGGGAGGCACCCAATGTTTGGTTGGATCTGTTCATGGTAGTTGAAGCTGGATGCTCTAGCTTATATTGATCGAGGGCACATTTAAAAAAAAAATGGCACATACTTCCAAAAAGCATTATGACATCTATTCACTTCGCTTTGGTGGTCATGCTAAATAAACTTTGAGATTGATGGGTTCGCCCCAAAGATTTCAAACCCTACTTTCAGCAGGGGCAATCGCGAATAGTCTTATGAGGCCATCGAATGCCTCGTAGGATTGGACGCAAACTGTGAAACCTTGTGTATGTTTACTTCATGTCTATCTTTGAAAGTGGGTCGATCACTCCTCTTACTTACGAAGCTATTGCATTCAGAATGAATCTCGAACATCAATTACCTTTAGATCATCTCGAGAAGCGGACATTTTTCCTGACTAATGGGCCTTCGCAACTCGAGAGGCAAACGTTTTTCGCAGCTATTGGGCTTTCGCAACTCATTCCACCTCGGTTATGCCTAGTAATGTCGTTAAGCGCTTGAGAACTGATTACCTCTAGAAACGAATGATTAGCCTGGCACCCTAGGGCTTTCATTTTCTCACCGTGTTACTCACTCAATGTTTAAAGTTCATTGTGAATACAGTGGACCCATCAGTAATGCCTTGGGCCTCTTCGGATGTCTCTTTTCTTTGGCATACGATCACTAGTGATCGGATACCAAAGAGGGGCATCTGTAGACACCCAAATTTGGCCTAAGGTCCGATTGAAACAAATTTCGAGAGAGGCGCATTTTTGAGCTTTTGATGGCACATATGGAACCCTTAGGAATCACCCCAAACCCTTAAGAATTACCCTAGATCCCTTAGGAACCTATCCCGAACCTTTAGCAACCAGTCCCGACCCTTAAAACACATTCCAATCCCTAAACCTAACCTTCTCGGACAATGGATGAGGAGGGGTGCACTGGAACTAGCTACAGCCCTCTACGATGATCAAGTCTCATACCATTAAAGAGTAGAGGTTGTCAGCTTTCTGACGGTCCAAGAATCGCCCCAATCAGAGGTCTACGTCAAAAGATATGGTAAATCGAATCCGGGGGACAGAAAGTTAAGATCATGTGGGTCCCCTTAGGGACTTGGCACAACTAATAGTTTTGCCAGTAATAAACTTTGCCTGGCGCAACTAATAGTTGTGCCAGGCCAATTCTCCCTCATTTTAAGCCTGGCGCAACTAATAGTTGCGCCAAATTCAAAAGTGGGCCCCATCCTCATGGTGACTTTCGTGCACTCTACATTCTTTGTTTCTTGTACATTATTACAGGCATGGCTAGTTGCATGATTATATAAATAGTAACTATTAGATTTTACCCCAAAAATTATGATTGGGGTTTGACTTATTGACCATCTTGACCCTTGGGGTGTGTTTTGCTAGTTCTTTTGTACCCTTTTGAAGCCTATTTGCACCCCTTTAAGTGGCTTAAGGCCTCACCCCATCATCCACCATTGGACTTCCATACATCTCAAGGCTCCAAAAATTCTAGGAATCCTTAGATGAGAGATTACCTAATTGCTAAATCCAATTAGCATCTAAGTAGCCTCCTAACCTATCTTTTTCCTATAAATAGAGCCCCCCTCCCCTTGGTTTAAGGGTTGAGAAATTTGCTTAAGAGAGAAAGAGCTCAAAGTGAGAAGTTCTTCCTCCCTTTTGTGCACTATTTTCACCCAAATTTCATAATCTCCCAACCTCATTTCAAGCTTGTTCTTGCATCCAAAACCCTTAGCCTAGATGTGTGTGATCCCCTCGCGTCCCTTCCTTATCTCTTAGCTTCATGTCTTAGGAGTTAGAATCCCATTTTCCGCTATACAAGGCCTTCAAGAGCTCATCAAAGCAAGCCACGCAAGGCTCTCCTACGGTGCTACAAGGGCCCGAGGGCTTCGGCTCTCCACTTTCTTCTCCTATCTCCTTTTGCTCTCCCTACCCTCTCATTTTGTGCCATTACGCCGCCGAATTTTTGATAGGAACGGAGGGGCACAAATAGGATTAGAGGCCCATTTGGGTAAGAGGGAATCATTTCTTTTTCTTTTACTTTATTTTATTTTTGGCCATTAGTAGAGACCGCGTTAAGCGGGTTGATCGGGTGCCTAACACCTTCCCGATCGATAACCGAAGCCCCTACCCAAGAGCTTTTGGTGTGGACCAGATTCAGAGTCATATTTTTAGCACTTCGATGCTCATAAAAATGAACTAGGTATCTCGGGACATCAAAAGCTCCGGGTGGCGACTCTATATTTTTCGTTAGAGAGCGCATAGTCACGACAGGATTGTCTCGATTCCCACTGTTGCACATTAGGCTCTCTTTTACTGTCTAGCTTTAATATTTGCATATCAGTATCTCATTAATATCAAACTAAAGCCTAGCATCACTAAGTTAAGAGTGATAAAATGATAAATTATGTGACTGATCACACCCCCAAACTTAAATTTTGCTAGCCCCTAGGTGATCCCTAGTGGAGGAGCACAATTGCATTTAGCAGATGCAACAAGCCTTTAAACCCCTAGGTGATCCCTAGTGGAGGAGCACGATTTCATTTAGCAGATGCAACAAGCCTTTAAACCCCTAGGTGATCCCTAGTGGAGGAGTTGTAGTCTCCTGAAGGTTTTCAGTGAAGTTACCCACAATCTTTTAAATATTTTTGAATTTTTCAAAATAATTTTCAAAACTAAAAAAAATTCAAAATATATATACTAAATACTCAGTCAATCATTATATGTTTATTATTATTTCAAAAAATTTCAAATCTTTTATCCTTAGTTTCCCATCATTGTAATTATCCTTTATCAGAACTCAATCAGTACAATTCGGTAGAGCGTTGAGTGTGTGCATATCAGTGAAGAGTTTATTCATCATAGATTTTTCTAAACTACAATTTTTAGAAAAAATTTTCATCCAAACTCTCACTTATTGACATACTCTAAAAAATAATCAAAATTTTGGGTTCTTATAATATTGCAAAAATTTGATAATTACTAAGCAGATAGCTCTCGTGGAAAGGATAATCAATTCTGTTCACATAACTTTTTTATTTATTCATAGTATCTATTTTATATATCTCTACTAGACTCATATTTTTGTAAATCGCAAATCACAAAGGTCTTTCTTTCGGCTTGTAATGGGGTTTTCAGAAGGTTTTAAGAAAAGGTAAAGAGGATTCAAAAGTTTTCTGAGAATTTAGCTCTACTTTTTGTTCTTCTATATTTTTTTTTGCAGCTTCAGTAAGTAGCCTTTGTTTGGATAACTTCTTCCCATTTTTCTTTTCTGTTTTCTTTTGTAAATCCCATTTTCACATAATCGTATTTTACGATTTCTTCTTCTTCTTTCCTTTTCCCCTTTTGCATACAATTGCATTTCTTTTTCAGTGGTACCCTTTTTAGCAGATCCTTTATCAGTTATGCATAAACTCCTTTCACTCCCTCTTCTCCCCTTCTTTTATATTATAAACTCTCAGAAGTTGTGAGGGTCAAAAGTAGAAAGCTTTGGTCAGTACATATGGTTAAAGGTTTATAAATTTTGGTACAAAAAAATTTGGTTTTAGGCTTCTAATATGGGTTCAAAGGGTATAGTTTTATGAGATTTTGGCTTTTTGGCTCTGGTTTAATAAAAGATGGCCTTTGGTCATTTTCACGATTTACTAATATGGATGTCTTATTGATTTGATATATTAATAGACAGTTCTAAACAAACAAATCATCATATCTATAGATTATATTGATTCTAAGTTCAGCAATATGAGATTACAGATAGTAGAGATGTTCAAGGAAATTCTAGCTTGAATAAAAATAGTCTCTCTTTCTCAGAATAGAAGAGGAAATAGGCTCTATAGCTCACTGGTTATATAATTTTGAAACTATAATCTAAAATATTTGCAGTTTATATCAATCTTATTGTTTAAAATATTCATCTACTACAGTGTTCTAGAGATGCTTTACTTGAATTGTAACTATTTTTATTTTGATTTTTGAACTACTACTATGATGGATTGCTAAGTATTTCGGGTTTTCAGTTATTTTCTATCATAATTTTCATATAATGATTAACTTTCTTACTAAAATTTTCTGAAAATTTTATGAAAAAGTAAAAAATTTACTATTGAAAAAAATAAACAAAAACTACTATACTATACTATGCTATGTAATGTATCCCCACCCAAACTTAAATAGGACAATGTCTTCATTGTGCAAAATAAGGGACATACAAAAAAATTACAATGAAACTTAAGTAGTTTCATTGTACAAAACTAGAAGTATTTTACTACTATGTTAGTAACCAGGTTAATAATCTGCAAAACGAATAAAAAATCGTCCCCCAAACTTGGGAGAAAAATACTTCCGGTTTATGGAACTACTAAGTTAGATGTTAGTAAAATAGCAAAAAAAATAACTTTTCATAGATATATGGACTAATTACATAATTATGGAAAGAAAATTACATGGAAAGAAATTCCTATGAAAAATTTAGACACACACTAAACTTAGACACTAGCAACAACGCCCGAGATAAGGAATTGTCTTCGATAACGATCGGTCCTCAGCTTCTAACTACCTTAAATTGGAGTCTCTCACCTCTTCCCACCAAAGGCATATCCATGCCTTTGCAGGATGGCACCCTCTCCTCTTCTAAGTCCCGCCGAGCAATGCACATTACAGTTCTCATTTTTGGGAAGAAATGCAAGCCATGTGGAAGTACTTTGAAAAGTGGGAAGTGAACACCTCACCGATTCATCTTTTTCCTATACTGCTCTCTTGCAAAAACTATGTGAAGGAAATATAGCGTAAGTGAAGAGAGAAAATAAGCAATGGAGAAGGGTGGCGAGGAACGGCTCAACCCACCGTCATCATATGGGAGTTTGCATTCGGGGTGGGTTGTGATGGTGTATAGGTTAGAAAGTGGGGGAAAATGGTTTCGTGGTATATGGTTTCAGATTTGGGTTAGGTTTAGGGTAAAGGGTAGTCTCGGTGGATGATTTAGCATCTCAGATGGATTTCTACCGCTTCAATTCTTTCACTCTCTGATGTGTAGCTAGGAGCTCCGCTCTATATATTTTGAGAATTCTATTGAGTTGTTTACTGAAATTATTCTGGCTATGTTCTTTCATGTTGGGGTTTAAGGTTACAGATGGAGGAAGAAGAAGGGTTATGAATTGATTTTGGTTAATGGATGTGTATGGATTTTATAGGGAAAAGTCTTGGTTTTGAACCGTCAGTTTGAGTAAATGTCGATGTGTAGGTTCCTAGGCTAGGGAGGTTAGGAAGTCGTAGTCTTGAATGCAAAGTTTGTATATTTTCCTTATGAAATTAATGGGTCTGAATTCAAATGTACTCGATGAGACTGATCACTAGGTTCTCCTGTTCCCCAGAATTGCCGTTTTGCAATGCTAAATAATGATCATGAGAATCTCTAGCTGGAAAATTGTACTCGCTACGATTGGACTCTACATTCATGAGAATTGCAAATCCATGTGCTTCAAGTGATTCAAATAAAGAAAGGAGTCTTTACGATTAGTATTCTTTTATAAATTGAAGAGGGTCGTTTCAAAAGTAAGTATATATACATATGTTACACGTGTTTGCTATGGGTGAGTCAGTAGCCCGATGGGTTTAAGAGGGAATTCACTGACGATCAAGGAGAGTTGATGTCCCTCCCATAAAAGTAATTCCTCCTGAGGTACCAACTGGCCATGAGGAAGAAGAATTACTCTCTCTCGAGTTAGCCAAAATGGTAAATTGCTCAACTTGAACTTTTAATCGGGTAATAGATTCCAGGAGATTTTGGAGTAATTGCATTTGAATTTGGCCATGTTGTTGCCAGCTTTCAACTATCTGCAATAGGGCTTCCTCAACGTCAATGTGGACTTGAGTTTGGGCTTCTATGGGGAAAAAGGGGGCAATTGGATTTTGAGGGGCCTCTTGAGTTGGGCTATGGTTAGGACCACAAGCTTCTCCTTTTGGAGATGTTGGGTGCTATTTTATACCCACCAGGGGTTGAACTTTTGCCATCCAAAACCTTTATTTCAAAAAACCATTCATCATTGACTTTAATTTATAAAATAATCCCTGCTTAGGACGCATATCCGGTAAAGTCTCTGAGTCAACCTCACCCGATGCATAGTTTTGCACCGGTTCTCTGTTGAGGGTCTCAAAGAGCTCCCAAGCATCCTTTGCCATTAAATTACAAAACATACCACCACAGACTACATCAATCATATGCCAAGTTTGGTCCTTTAACCCTTCATAGAAAGTGAGCACTATTTGCCATTTCGCAACCCCGTGGTGAGGGCACATATAGAGAAAATCCTCGAGGCGACTCCAACTCTCTTGAAGTGGTTCATCCGAAAGTTGATGGAAAGTTAAAATGAGGTGCCGGATTTTATTCATTTTGCATATTGGGAAGTATTTCGTAAGGAATTTGCATTGCAATCCTTCCTAATCAACAATCGAATCTCGGGGTAAAGAGTGTAACCATTGCTTTGCTTCGTCTCTAAGAGAATATGAGAATAGTCTCAAATGAATGGATACTCCTGTCAGTTCTTTGATTTGAATAATGTTACACATTTCTATAAAATTATTTAAATGCCATTGGGGGTCTTCCTCAATCAGCCCGCGAAAAGGAGGAAGTAATTGAAGTATATTTGGCGTGATTTCGAAAGCCTCATACCCGGTAGTAGGAGTTTGAATACATGGGGGTAGTGTAAGGGGTGTAAATGCATAATATATTTTTGTTTTAATAACAGGACAGTGGGTTAGAACAATTATTGTATATATTTTTGTTTTCAATATTTTCTACTTTATATTTTAGCAAGCGGGGAGAGAAACAAATCTGAGCTTCTAAATTCCGTGGTTAGCGAAAGTTAGAAACTTTTGGTTTATTGCTCTGAATAAATCAGCAAAAGATGAAGAAGAGATCAAAGAAAATAAAAAAACTTGCCTAGTCGATTATGATGTATATTTTTTATGTTAAATTCAAGTCTTAACCTATTACAAGCGCACAATGGAAATTATAGTACTAGCATAGGATCGTTCCCACGAGGAAGTTTATTATCTAATTATTTCTTTAGTTTTATATTTGATTCAAATCCTTATTTTTAAAAACTTCTATTTATCTTTAAGATCTAATCTACTGGAGAAATATGAATAAAAGAGTAGTTTTTTAATCTAAAGTGCATAAAATAAATCCTAATCCTCCTTTAGAGTAAGGTCGTCAATCTTTATCTTCAATTTTCAGATATTTATAAATTTAAACAGTACCGTTACACTATATTTCTAGGCCCCTAGCATTGGGTGTCAATCAAGTCTAAGATCCTATCAATACAGATTTAATCTAATCAACAACTTCCTAAAATCTGGGCGTCAATCAAACCTTAGAAAACTAAACATGGAAAAGTAAAATCGTTATACTAATCTGCAAATTCTAACCTAAGTGGTCAATTCAAATAAAAACTTGAAGATGTTTACAAAGCAAATAAATCTAAACTAAAAAGTAAAGTAAAATATATCTTCCATCCCTCAGCCGCAGTCATCAGTTGCTCCTGAGAAACTACAGATATCTACACTAATCTTCAGCTCTCAATCGCAGTCGTCAATTGCTCTTGAGAAACCTCTGATATCTAATCCATTCTAACTATTTTACACTACTTTGATCGAAAGAACATCCAACCTCAGGCGTTAATTGATGCTGAAATTCTTCTATGCTTATTCCTATGCCGAGCTCTCTTATTTATTGATCATAGGAGTTAGTTTATGAAGATCTAATTCTAATAAAATAAACTACTAAAAATAAAAGGTTCCTAATATAATTCTAATTCCTAATTTTATTTTTCCTTGCTTTCTTTAGTTGATGTGCTTCTAGAGTACTTTTTAATTAACAGCAGCAGAGTCCTTCAGATTTTATCTTCATCAATCTTCTCAGATCCGTGGTTGGTCAGTCTTCTAATTGTAGAAAACTTTTAAATATTCATGGTGGTGACAGATCTCACGATTTGCAAAAGTAGAAAACTTCTATTTTTAGGAAATCATAAATAACAATTTCTTTCTATTCCTTCTGGAAAATCGTAAATTACGATTTTCTATTTTCAGTAGGCTTTCAGCTAACGATTCTTTATTTCTATTCTTCGCTTTCTCTTGTATTATCTTTACTTAATACGACGTTTCTTTAGAGAATTGTAAATTACGATTTCTCTCTTCTCAGTATACTATTCCGCACAATCGTAAAACATGATTCTTCATTTCTTTTTATGTGACGGCCTGACTTTTTCCTTTATCGTATACGGGATAGGTCGCGTCATCGGATCATCTAACATGATCTTTTCATACAAGTGTATCATGTCGTGTATAAAGTACTGCATATGCGAAAGTAATTTTACTAACTCCGAAATGAAATAATAAGGAAAAAAAAATTTGATATTTACTCATCTATTAAAAAGAGTAAACTAATATAGCAAGGATCTATAACACAAAGCTAACCAAACTATGTATAGATTTCCACTGATGATGGCCACCAGTCATCTAAACAATTGAAAGTAAACCTTTACATGAAGTACAAAATATCCCAAAAATATAATACTGCTGATTCATACAAGTTTTAAAAACAAATCTCTCTCTCTCAAACCTATTTAGGAAAGAATTCCTCAGTGAATTCTTCCTCCTCGTCCTCCTCTTCCTCTTCTTCTTCCTCCTCCTTCGGTTAATGCGTGGGACACCCTCGTGCTTCGGATCAATATCTGCAGCTAAGACATGGAGTCGTAGGATAAGCTATCATTAAATATAAGTATAATATATCTTATCTTGTATCTATTCTAGCAACATATAGCATAAACAAGTCATTATCATGCGAATAATTTATTATGCCTACATGTTGAACAATCATGCTGAATAAATACAAGGAATCAAGTTGAATAAGGGATCATGCTGAAACAGATACAATGACGCATGTTGAAACAAGCTTAGCTTAAAAAAGCTATCAGATGTAAAACATACATGTACAAGAAACAAGAAGATCAAGCTCCCGAGTTAGCGGGATCACTTGGACCAAGATATCAAGCTCCCAAGTTAGCGGGTTAACTTGTGTTCAATATTTACACAGCCAAGCTCCTGAGTTAACAGGATCACTTGGCTCAAACTCTGCAAAAATGTGTACATGACAGCATGGATAGCAGGATATGAACAATGCATGGTATCAGATATGCAATAACTTCATGAACATTTATCAAAATAGACTAGTATAATGGAGCACTCGCATGCTCAAACATAACTGGAACTTATTGCATACTCAGCATACTCATAGCATATCTAAAACTCACATATTCATACGTAAACTTAAATTAGCATAATCAGTTAAAGTCATATACTGAAACTGAGCTAGCATCATCGTACCTAACTATTCATCAAAACTATACTAGCATGTTCATGCATTACTCATACGTTGAATCTGAACGTATTATCCTCATTTCTAACTATTTATTAAAACTGAATCTAGCATATCCATACAAAATCAGACGTCGAATCTGAACTTATAATAATCATACATAATTATTCATCAAAATTGAATGAGCATGACTAAACATTTGTCTAAACTAAATTTCTTATTATCATTATACATCATCATTCATCTAAACTGGTCTAGCATCATCATGCATAACCATTCATCTACTGGTCTAGCATCATCATTACATCTAAACTGGTATGGCATATTCATAACATAATCACATACCGAACTGAAACTCATAGCAAAACTATAACTATCTATCTAACACTTGACACGAGTATGTTTAGCAGGTAATCATGCTCATACAATAATTTTCTATCTAGATGCGAAGGAGAAAATAAAATATAACTAGCAAAGTAAACTCCCTACCTTCAATCACGCTGATATTTTACTTGTTACACATGCACGCTGGCATCCAAGCTAAGGTATTCTTTACAAGCTTTTATGCACTTCATTCCCCTATGATACATGTTTATGTTTTTCAGCATGTACACTGGGTTACTGGGTCACCATAGACCTTACATCAGTGCCCTACATGTCGCGGCAAGCCTGATGCTCAAGCTTGCCGTGGTGCCCTCTTGATCCTCTTTTTTTTTTATTCTTTTGGTCTGTTGGCCTTTTATCCTATATATATATCTTGTATTTTCTTTTATATCTTGCACAGAAAACCTATTTTATTTACTAAAGCCGGTATGAAAGTTTTGGAGTGTATTCATTGGAAATTTTTGACTCCACAACCTTCACACATGACCTGATCTTTGAGCTGTGGATTCAATCTTGTAAAATTGGCATCAAAGACCTTAAAAGTTATTATAAACGACCTAATGAAACGAACCTAGCCTATTACGTGTTTTGTTTTCGGCGTACCTTTTGGTGGACTCTTCGTCGAAGCTAGGGTCGCAAGGACTCTTCGAGATCAATGGTTCATCTGCCAAAACTCTCCCGACCGAGTCGTAGAGTCGATGTGATTCTTGGGGTTGAATCTAAGGGTCTGAAAAGAACGAAGTGTGTCATTTTCTGATTTTTTTTCTTAGTTGTGCAGGGTTGGAATGAAGCGTTGAGAAAAATCTATAGTTTGATTTCTCAAAATTTTAAAGTGTGAAGGAGGAGAAGGCAGTGGCGAATTTGTAGTGGGTTTGCACTTTGCGTGCATGGAGTTGAAACGTGACTCATGCATTCATGGAGTTCTCTTGGAGAATTTAGGATTATAAGCTCTTAAGGGCTGGACTTCTATGTAGTGCCAGCACTGGCTGTTGTATTGTATATACATATAAGCCAAAACAGGCTGGGCTTTAGTGTAATGCTAACACAAAATGAAATGTGTATAGCAGGGGTTCAATTCAAGTGTAATGCTATTACACTTTAGTAAGTTTATGAGCTGGCTTATAGCTTTAGTGGAAAGCAATTACACATTGTAGACACCCAAATTCAGCCCAAGGCCCGATCAATCTATACTCTGAGAGAGATGTACCCCTGTGCTTCTGATGGCACCCCTGAACCCTTTAGAACCATTCCCCAACCCTTAGAGATCACCCCTATACCCTAGATTCCCTTCCCATACCCAACTTGAACCCTTCTGAGCAGTTGATGTGAGGAGAGCTATAACATTTTACCCAGACCCCTGCCAGGGATGAGCCATATATCATTGGAAAGAGGACTTCTCCAACTTTCCAACAAGCCAAAGATCACCCAATTTGGAGCTACGGTTAAAACATTATGGCCGATTGAAGTTCCACATAAAATGACAACCTTTTGCCGTGATGTGTATATTACATACGCCCAGCCAATTTGGCCCTAGTTTGGTCAGGCGTATATATTATATACGCTTGACATTTTTGGGCCAAATTTGGCCAGGCGTATATAATATATATGCCCAGTATAGGTGGGACCCACCACGGGCTTCATCTTCCCAAATCTCCTCTGTTTTTCATAGAAATCACTGTACATAAACTGGACGTATGTAATATATACGCCAAGCTTAGCTACAGTAACTGTCATCAGTTGCTTGAATTTCCTTCATCTGGATTGACCCTTTGACCCTCTCCTTGGTTGAGGTGGGTGTCTTGAGGTTGGTTGCACCCCCTTTGAGCTTATTGGCAACCCTTAAGTCACCCATGGTCTCACCCCATCATCTGCCATTAAAATCAGTTTCCCAAAACCCTAGGACCTTGAAAACCTAGAAAAACTTAGATGGGGGATTACCTAATTGCTAAACTAATTAGCTCTTAAGTAAGCCCCTAACCCACCTCTTCTTTATAAATAGAGAGGCCCCCTCTTCCCAAAGGTTTGAAAATTTGGTTGAAAGATTAGAGAGCTTAAGAGAGAGAGCCCTAGTGAGAGAAAATGCCATTTATTTTCCTAAATTCCAGCAAGCTTAGATCACCTATTCCACTCCAGTTCTACCATTAGATCACTCCCTTTAGCTAAAGTCTAGCCTTTGGCCTCACCCTACACTTCCTATTTTATTGAATCCTAGCATTAGAATCCATTTTCACTCCATTTAAGCCATCGGAAGCACGCCAAAGCGAAGGACTTCCACAGTGTAACAAGGGCCCGTGAGCTCCGGCTCACCCCTCTCTTCCTCTACCTTCTTGGTGTTTCCCCCATCCAAGGATTCAAGCCGTTACGCCGCCAAAATTTAAGTTTGGCTCAAAGCTTGATAGGACCGTATTGCCTTCGGGCAAGGGAAAACTCCGCCCATTTATTTTTTATTTTGGCCATAGGTAGAGACCGCTACGTGCGGGTTGATCGGGTGCCTAAACCCTTCCCGATCGATAATCAAAGCCCCTACCCTAGAGTCTTTGGCAAAGACCGGTAAATCAGAGTCATATTTAGCACTTCGGTGCTCAAAATATCGATTTGAAGGTTTCTCGGGTCACCAAAAGCTCCGGGTGGCGACTCTACATTTTCATTCTTTGCGGGCGTGTCGCCGCTGCGGGTTCGAGAGGATCCATGGTCGCACAGATGGCGACTCTGCTTGGGATATCACCCTAGCGCTTCCCCTCTTGTTGGCCTTTATTTTTTTGTTACTAACCATTGTTGTTTTTTTTTCTATTTTTCTAGTGTTTTTTTCTACATTTTTGTTGTTTTTACTAACGTACTCACCCCTACGATTCAGTCCTTTAAGTGCCTTAGCCGATTGGCGGACCTACGTGCGCCTTTAAATTCCTATTTTTTTTATTCTTGTCATTTAAGCCGCTTTCGCCGTTTGGCGGGCTTGCTCGCATTTACTTTTCACGTCATTTAAATTTCAGTCATTTACGAGCCTTCGCCGTTTGGCGGGCCTACGTGTACTTTTCATTTCAGTCATCATATCTCACCATTGAACGCTGGCCCGTTGAGGCGGCACGGGCTTGTAAAGTCTGTAATTAAAAGTCTCTAATTAAAAGTGAACCAACAGTGTGGGGATATAATTGAATTTATTTTTGCATTTTTGGGTAGTTTTCAGGGGGTTTAGGAGCAGATATATTTTACCCAGTTCCCAGTAAGGCGGCAGCCCTAGTGGTGATGATCCTGAAAAGAACCACTCCTTCTAGTACCTAAGAAGGCGCTTGTGCCGGAGGTATATCGGTTGGGTTGCCAATTCCGATAAAGCAGTAAAACCTGCTTTGGTGAGAGCATTAGACAATCCAAAATTCAGCCGTGTATCCCTAGGAAGTGGAAAGGAGGGACTCGATAACGTACACAGCAGTCCCCGGGAGCATCCCTCTCAAGAAACCAATTCAAAGACCCACATTCGGGCTTGCTGTTCACTGTCAAACTTCACTGATAGAACTGTTTTTGCCAGATGTATATAATATATACGCCCAGCAAAAAATCCCCAGATTTACTCAGGCCTATATAATATATACGCTCGGCCAAAACCCCAGTTTAAGAAGCGGTATATAATATATCGCCACCAAATCTGCCTTTTTGGTCGCGTGATGTATAAAACATACGCCCAGTGTATACTGGGTCACAGCAACCGGATCTGAGGCCCAATTCACCACCCCAATTCCCCGATTAGCGGTATTAGTGCCCGCAGTAGCTTCCTGCATTCTATAACACCCAACATGCCCCCGCCCAATCAAAAGAAGGCAACTTCTCATTGATTTACTCCGGGGGATCGAGTCATTTGCGTGGATTTCCTCACCTTCAATAGAACGAAAGGGTTCCCTTTCGCTTCTTCCGAAGTGTGTCGGATCCCGCCGTGGGACCTACTAAACGTACATATTTCGCCCGAAATAGAAGTTGACCCTGGGCACAGGTCCTCATTCATCTAGGTAGAGGGGAGTTAATTTCCATTTGAAAAAAAAAGGAAAAGAAAAAAAATCCTCATCTTCAAAAAAATCCACCTTAAAAAAAAAAAAAAAACAACAAAAAAAATCATCTTCAAAAACCAAAAAACACAAAGAAAAAAATATATATATATATTTTGGTGTGGCTGTCACTACGGCAACCTCAAACCCGGCCCGTAGGAGGAGAACCAGGAAGATATTCGGCCCTTATCTGAGACATCGATACAACACTCGTCAGCAGATCATGTCAAGAGCCGATACATCCCCGCCGTCATCCCCATCCCATTCTCATATCGGAGAAGACCCGATTTCCGACACCTTCGCCCAAATCCGGTTCGATATCACGGGTCCCTTTGGGGCACCCGTGTTCACATCCACCCCACCCCCCTCCCTTACGTTCTCCCAACATATCCCCTTTCCATCCCCTACTGAAACCCCTCATTCCCAACCAGGCACCCTTACCGCACCCCCATACTCCCAAAGACCCCATAGGGAGCCCCATCCCCCGCCTACTTCCCACGCTCCATCCATCTCATCATCCATGCCCCCTACATCCCACATCTCATCCACCTCATCTCACATACCATTCCCACCACATGGCCCATCCACATCCCAACATACCCCCCCATTTACCCAGGTCATGCCCAACTTTTCCCAGGATATGACAAATAACCCACCATCTTCCATAGCCATATCCTTACCCCCCAAGCACAATCATCCACACCCCCCATACCCCGGTCATGCCCAATTTATCTCAACCCCCTCCATCCTTAAGTGAGCCATCACCCCCCAATCTCACACCTGAACCCATGCCCTCAATGGAGGATATGAGAACAATGTACGCCCTATGGGCTGCTTCCCGGAACCCTACATCTCAAACCCCGCATCCAAATCTCCAAAACCTCCATACCCCATTCCCTCCTAACCATGCCCAACCACCCATCGTCCATACCTCCCAAAATCCCCCACCTCAATTCCAGGCCCAAACCCATACAAATCCATGGACCCAAGCCCAAACACCTCAAAACCCATGGGCCCAAGCCCACCAGACCCAGGTCCAGGCCCAAACCCATACAATCCATGGGCCTAAGCCCATCAGACCCAGGCCCAGGCCTAAAACCCTCAAACCCCATGGGCCCAAGGCCAAGCCCATCAGACCCAGGCTTAGGCCCAAAATCCATGGGCCCAAGCCCATCAGACCCAGGCACAGGCCCAAAACCCTCAAAACCCATGGGCCCAAGCCCATGCCCATCAGACCCAGGCCCAGTTTCAAGCCCCCCAGGGCCCTTGGACCCAAACCTATCAAGCCCAAGCCCAGGGCCCATGGACCCAAACCCAACCCCCTCATGGCTTATTAGCCCAAACCCAACAAGGCCCATTGGCTCAAAGTCATACTAACCCCCACACCCAGGCCCAAGGCCCATCAACCTAAGCCTTCCAAAACCATCAAGCCCAAATCCCTCAAACCCAAGGCCCATCCACCCACGCTCATCAAGGCCCATTCACTAACCCCATACCCCCCCACCAGTACCCTTCATTCACCTATACCCCTTATGCCCCCATCCCACCTCCAACAAAAAATCCAATCCATCTCGTTCCTCAAACCCATAATATTCCGCCACATCAACCACACCCCTATCACCCCCAGAATGTGCACCCAGCTCAGCACAACATTTATCCACAAACCGCTCATCCATTTATCCCTTCTCATCCCTTATGAACAATATGGCCCCACCAGGTCATCCAACCCCTCACCCCCCAAGTCCAAATAGCAGAACTCACCCCTCACCAATACCATGACCAACAGTACGAGGAGGATGAGATCCGCAACAATGGAGGAGTTGCCAGCTTCAACCCTCCCGGGCCCACCATCATCACACCTAGGGTCGAACAAAATCAGGGGAAGCAGTCCCCGCTATAACCTCAAAAGAACCAGAACAGTTGAAAGAACAAATAGACAGAATACAGAAGTAGCTGATGAAGATGGGAGGAGTAGAACAACATTCAACAGACATTTCAGACTTATGTCTGTTCTTTGATGTCCCCCTGCCATAGAAATTCAAGATGCCATCATTTGATAAGTATAATGGCACTGGCAACCCCATCGCCCACTTAAAATCTTACTGTGGGGATATGTGCCAGTATGGCGGAGATGAACGACTCCTCATCAAAGTGTTCCAAAAGAGTCTAACGGGCCCAGCTCTAAGGTGGTTCACATCCCTGGAACCGTCCATGATAAAAAATTGGAAAGATCTGACACGCTTATTTCAAGAACAATATGTTTATAATATGGACATAGAGCCAAGGAAGTCGACGGCCCATTAAAGCAAAGACATGATGAAGCTTTGAGTGCTAACTTGGGAAGGAGGAGGGCATTGGTCGCCAGTAACTCACGGATTCTCGATGATGAATGATTGAATTGATAACCAAGGAGCCCTCCGCCATCGCAGATTTTTAGTATATCGCAGCCTAGTTTTGTTGATTTGTCAAATGCCAATCGCTATGCTAAGATGCCATTAGAGAAGGCAAGCTAGGGAAGGAATGTACAACGGCCACCGGGTTCAAAAGTCATCGAACCAAGAATTGAAAGAAGACTGTGGATGAGGTACGTAACATTGTTTACCCTGTGCCAATACCAATGCCCCTGACATCCTGTGTTACACAACCACCCCTACCTGCTTTCGAGCAAGTACCAAGGCCAAACAATGGACCAAGAGCCCTGCTTACCTGTGGAGCAGATAAAGCATGATTTGAGCAGTGTTCACGCCATTGGGGCAATCCTTAAGTATCTTCGCCGGTGTTATTCTGAAAATGCGGTCAATTCACTCGACCTCGCCCACCACCCCATCCCATCCCAAGAAACTATGACCCAAATCTGCATTACAATTTCCACCAGGGACCAGGTCACCCTACGGACCGGTGCTTCCCCCTGAAGCACGCGATCCAAGATTTAATAGAGCCATGAAATATTATTCCCCCGCCACTTTCTCAAGGGCAGAACCAGAACATCCATCAAGCCCCTCTGCCACCACACCCAGGAGGCCTCAGGCCTAACATCCATTAGATAGAGGAGGAAGAAGAGTTTGACCCCTCAGATTATATCAGTAATCAGGAGGAGTTTTCATTCCCCAGGATGAATGAAGGTGAACCATTCGTTGGGGTTGTCGAGCTGTAGTATTTGGCTGATTATTTCCCCGTGCTGGCATACCAAGAGGAGCCCTTAGATTTAGGGCAATATTTTTCTACTCCCGCTCCCACCTATCAAATCTAAACGGGCACAGCCCTGCCGCAGTCATACACATATCCACCCCACTCCCAATTTACCCCACACACCTCCCCGTCATACCCAAATCACCCCATACCATACATAACTCTGCCATCCCCATATTTTCCTACCCCATACACACCCCCAAATATCTCCACCCAATACACTACTCCGCCATCCCCAAATCACCCCGCTCCATGCACAACTCCATCATCCCCAATCTACCCGATTTCATCCGCAGACGCATCATCACCCCGCCATGCCACCCCTATACAAACCCTTCATATCCCTACCCGCTCCACCACCTCGACGTCTCCCCATCCTTCCATCCAGTCCACCTCCCATCGTTATTTTAGCCCCAATCCAACCCCACCGCCACCCAAGCAAGCAACCCCTCACCCAATCCCCTTATCACCCGCTCCCAATCACCACTGGTCTTACCAAGCCCAGGTAATACCTGTACAAGCCCCCTCCGCACTCAGAAATCCAACCTCGCCAATCCCCGCCACTACCATTCTGCCCCCTATTGGAGTCAACCTGGTTGGACCCGAGAAACTAGCGTGTCCAACCCAATCCTCCCCAGAATCACCATACACTCCTTTCCTCATCCTAATACCTGCTTATGACCCGCATTAGGTGCCGTTAAGCTATGAACAGACAGACATGAATGCTGGTTGCAACCAAGAGGAGGCTGTTGAATTTATTACCAGGTCAGGCCGAATTTCCACACAGCCGGAAGCATCAGGGGCCGTCAAAGGAGAAGAGAAGAAGAAAGAACAGGCCGAGGAATCCCTTTGAAAAAATGGCCAGAGAACACATACTGGAGATACAGCTCAAGAGAACACCCGCACATATTACAGTGTGGGATTTGTTAATGGGAGCACTCAAGGACACACACGTCTCCACCCACGTAACTCTAGATAAGGTAGGAGAAATAATAGGGCAAGTGTTGGCCCCAAATGCCATCTCATTCACTGATGCAGACCTATCGATCGAGGGGAATGACCACTCTATGCCCCTGAATATAACAGTGGAAGTAGGAAACCTGGTGGTGCCATTGGTCTTAATAGACAATGAGTCGGCACTGAATGTGTGCCCTCTAAGGATGGCAATCAAAATTGTTGCGAACCTCGACACCTTCCGGCCATCCATATCAAGCGCCAGGGGATTCAACAACATCAGAAGAGAAATCATAGGAGAAGTAGACCTCGACCTGATCCTCAGGCCGTAAACCTTCACCACCCCCTTTCAGGTGACGGACATTAAGTCAACGTTCAATCTGCTGTTGGGTCAGCCATGAATACATAAGCTCCGAGCAATACCATCGACTCTACACCAAAAGCTCCAATTTATTTCAGAGGGAAAGATCGTCACGATCTTGGGTGAGAGAAAAGAAGACAGGGAAAGAAGCACTCTGCATATTGAAAATCTGAAAGTGCTAAACATACCGTACACAGCAGATGACGCCGATCTCCACCGATTCGAGTATGACTTCTCGGCCGTTACACTAGGGTCATCTGAGAAAACTCCTAACAAAATTGGACGAGGAATGGATGCAGTTGTGTTCATGCTCCACAAATGGGGCCGCCAGAAAGGAAAGGGGCTGGGCCCGCGCCTTTAAGGAAGAAGAGACCCTGTCAAGGCCAAGGGGCAGCAAACCAAATTTGGCCTAGGCTATAGGCCCGATGAAGAAGAAGTCAGAGAGGCCAAAGAGAAGATAAGGGCCGCAGCAGTCACCAGGGCCACGGGAATCGACCTGGAAGAAGAGCCTCCCACCCAACCCCACATCCGTGAAACTTTTGTAAGCACCGGGGTAGTGAAAATTGATCTGAATGGGGAGATGAGGGTAACCCCACATAAGCCTACTCCAATCCACCCCACCAATCCCTACATCATTCCCCCAGACTTCGAGATGGACTTAGCCGCCCTTTCCTTATTTGAGGAAGAAGTCTCCCGGTCCACCCATCACTCCAGCACTAGCCACTCTGGGCCCATCCTAACCATGGAGGACAAGGTCCCAGAGGATCCCTCTGTAAACATACTGAGGGAGGAACTGCAAGAGCCTACCGATGCCGCTTCCAACCAAAGAGGTAAAGGCCAAGCCTCGCAGGTGAGTAACTGGGCATCCTTGCCCCAACTCCTGGGAGCCGCCAAATATCGTGAAAATGGCACCGACTCTCTAAAAAAAAACAACCTGTAAAAAGTAAGGTTAGCCTCTGGACCACTCTGCCCTATATATACAGAGATCCACCTCGCTAGGGGCTGACCTCTAAAAAAATGCAAAAAACCATAAAAATAGAAAAAATATCAATTCCAAAAATATTATCCTTTAAAATTCCTAATAAAATTAAAATTGATGTCATGATACCCGTCCCACGTGAAGCCAACCCCTTTTCTGTAGAAATACAAGAAGAGGTAGGAGTCACCAGCCTAGACGAGGAAGGTCAAACCGATGAGCTCCCCAATCAGCTCCTCAAACAATTTGCCGATTTTGAGCATGGCCCTACCCCGATCGTCGAAGAGACGGAGGATGTTAATTTGGGCACCAGAGAGGCCCCTAGAATCACCAAAATTGGAACATCGCTGTCCCCTGTAGAGAGGGAAGGTATGATAGACTTCCTTCGGTCATACCAGGACATCTTCGCATGGTCGTATGAAGACATGCCTGGTTTGGATACCGATCTGGTTGAGCATGAGTTGCCACTCTACCCCGATGTTAAGCCAGTTAAATAGAAGCTAAGACGCCTCCGACCAGAGTGGATGTTGAAGGTGAAGGATGAGGTAATTAAGTAGTATGACGCAGGTTTCCTCATGGTATCCAAGTACCCCCACTGGCTGGCCAATATCGTCCCCATACCGAAGAAGGACGGAAAGGTTCGAATGTGCATTGATTTTCGAAATCTCAACAAGGTGAGCCCTAAGGATGACTTTCCATTACCCCACATTGATATCTTGGTCGATAACATTGCTAAGCACGAGATGCTCTTGTTCATGGATGGGTTCTCAGGCTACAATCAGATTAAGATGGTGGAGGTCGACCGAGAAAAGACGGCGTTCATCACTCCCTGGGGAACCTTCTGCTATAAGGTGATGCCATTTGGGCTCAAGAACGCTGGGGCAACCTACTAGAGAGCAATGACGGCCCTATTCCATGACATGATGCACCAAGAGATTGAAGTGTATGTCGACGACATGATTGCCAAATCACCAGAAAGGGACGACCACTAGGTAAATCTTCAGAAGCTGTTCGAGAGGTTGAGAAAGCACAAGTTGCGGTTGAACCCCTAGAAGTGCGCGTTCGGCGCTATGTTCGGAAAACTATTGGGCTTTATTGTTAACAGGAGAGGGATTCAGGTCGATCCGACCAAGATCAAGGCCATCACGGAAATGCCACCACCGTCTATAGAGAAAGAGGTCAGAGGCTTTTTAGGTAGAATCCAGTACATCAGCTGGTTTATTGCACAGTTAACTCTGATATGTGCACCAATCTTCAAGCTACTGAAAAAGGACTCACCAGTTGAGTGGAATGATGACTGCCAAGCTGCATTTGATAAGATTAAAGGTTACCTCCTAAATCCTTTGATATTGGTACTACCTGTACCTGATAGACCCCTGATAATGTACCTGTCCACGACATAGTTTTCCATGGGCTGTGTGTTAGGACAGCAAGATGAGATAGGAAGAAGAGAGCATGCCATCTATTACCTAAGCAAGAGGTTCACTAACTATGAGACGCGCTATTCTCATCTAGAAAAAGCATGCATGGCACTCGTTTGGGCTACTCAAAGACTTCGACACTACCTGTTATCCCAAGCCGTTCTACTTCTAGCATGGATGGATCCGTTGAAGTACCTATTCGAGAAACCTACAGTCACTGGTCGAACTGCACGATGGCAACTACTCCTATCCGAATTTGACATTACTTATGTCACCCAGAAATCGATTAAGGGGTAGGCACTCGCTGATCATCTTGCTAAGAACCCTCTGTCGGACTATGAGCCTCTAAGGATCGAATTCCCTGATGAGGACATTCTGTTCATGACTGACGAGGATACTGAGGAAACAAAGGAGTCCTGGGTAATGCACTTTGATGGAGCATCGCATGTTGAAGGCAAAGGAGTTGGCGCCATTCTTATCTCGCCAAGAGGATCACATGTACCCATCTTAATCAAACTAAATTTCCCATGCACCAACAATATGGCCGAGTATGAGGCCTGTACAGCTGGTTTACAGGTGGCTCTTGATCTGAATATAACTCACCTGAGGGTCTTTGGAGATTCACAGTTAATTATATGCCAGACCAACGGAGATTGGAAGACCAAGGATGAGAAACTGATCGCATACCATGAGCATCTGGAGGATCTGATAGTCTACTTTGAAGAGGTCACCTTCTCCTATGTACCACGAGCAAGGAATCGGTTTGTTGATGCCTTGGCTACCCTGGCCTCTATGGTTGAGATTCCATACGGAGTTGTGATGAAGCCGATCATGATAGAACAGAGGAACGAACCGACTTTCTGTCACCTAATCGAGGGACCTACAGAGGTAGATGATGAACCACCCTAGTTCTTAGACATCAAGAATTTCCTCGAGACCCGAACTATCCCAGAAGGAACATTGAAGGTAGACAGACGCACCATCCAACGATTGGCAACGAACTATGTCATTTGCAACGATCTCCTGTACAGACGGTCTCACGACAATATTTTGCTCCGATGCCTAACCCGGAAAGAAGCGGGTGAGATCATGAAGGAGATCCATGAAGGAGTCTGCGGGGCACACGTCAGTGGACACATGCTTGCTAAGAATATTCTAAGGCAGGGATACTTTTGGACCACATTGGAGACCGATTGCTGCAAACACGTGCAGAAGTGTTACAAATGCCAAGAGCACTCCAGTCTCATACATGCTCCGGCCATTGATTTGCACAGCATGGCCACTCCTTGGTCGTTCGCCACCTAGGGTCTCGACGTCATCGGCAAAATCAATCCTAAGGCTTCCAACGGACATCAGTTCATCCTCATCGCGATAGAGTATTTTATGAAGTGGGTAGAGGTAGCCTCCTACACGAGCATTAAGGCTAGTCATGTTGAGAAGTTCATCAAGAACAACATCATTTGCAGATTCGGCGTACCCAAAGATATCATCACTGATAATGGCACTAATTTCGCCAATAAGCGCATTAGGGCCTTGTGTGAGCAATTCCAGATCAAGCATCATCGATCATCCCCATACAGGCCGCAGAAGAACAAAGCTGTGGAAGCAGCCAACAAAACTCTGATCCACATCCTAGAGAAGATGGTAGTCACTTATAGAGATTGGAGTGAGTAGTTACCCTTCGCACTTTGGGCCTATAGAACATCTATCCGTACCGCTACAGGGGCAACGCCATTCTCCCTTGTGTACGGAACCAGGGCCGTGCTACCTGTTGAGGTCGAAGTACCGTCACTCCATATCCTTCTGGAATCCCATCTACCTGAAGCTGAGAGGGAAAAAGCCCGTTTTGAGCAGTTGGATTTAATTGACGAGAAAAGACTCTCAGCCTTGTGCCACACCCAGATCTATTAGAGGAGAATTACACGTGCTTACAATAAGCGTGTCCGCAGTCGAGATCTGAAGGTAGGAGACACTGTGCTGAAGAAAATTTTCTCGTCTCTCCATGCCGATCCAAGAGGGAAGTTTAAGCCAAATTGGGAAGGACCCTACGTCGTCCAAGAGGTTTTACCAGGATACGCCGTTCACCTTGCCACCATGGACGGAGACCACTTTCCTAAGCCCATCAACGCTGGATACCTCCGTAAGTTCTACTCATAGGTCTTGAGACAAGGTAAGTTTTGATAAAAGTAGATGTGTGACCGCTTAAGGACCTCATAGAAGAGGCCATCATTTCAAAGACAAGTAGCCCAAAAGAAATATTCCCTGAAAACCTTCATCCTTTTTGCTACACACGTCGGGCTAATAACCATTTCTTTCATATACCCCTCCCAAAATTCCAGAAAAAGAGAAAGAGAAGAGAGGAAAAATCCAAACCAAAAAAAAAAGAGAGAAGAAGAAAGCAAAACCCAAAAAAAAAGGGGGGGGGGACCAAGACTAAAAAAAAAAAAAGATGTGACTGGGGCATATACCATAAAAAGCCTGTGGAAAGAAAGAGGAGTCACCGAATCTAGAATTCACTCAAAACTTAGATCCAAATCCCCAGAAAAACCCAACTCGTTTGAACCCTGGCCGCATTACAACCCGAAAGAAAGCCCTCTTTAAGGTCCACAAGCGGTTGTAGCATCTATCGCATCAGAACAAGCTGAGTTAACAAACCACGCAGAACTTCATTCAGCCGGCTATGATGGAATCGACATCCATGGCGTGGCCTTCTGGTTCTTAAAGAAAAAAAAAGAAAAAAAAAAGAAATTAATTTGAGTTCAAAGCAAGATGGACGTGGTGAAAACCCGCAAGGGCGCCATGGGTAAAAACAACGAACTCTCGCCGACCAGGTGAAAACCTGAAAGGGCACCTGGGGTAAGAGAGCGAACCCATGGACGTAGTGAAAACCCGAAAGGGCGCTACGGGTAAAAACAGGGATGACGGGCATAGCGAAAACCGTCTTGGGCGCTATGAGCAAAAATATCAAGAAGAGAGAGATTAGGAGAAGACCTGTTCTGGCTTGCCCATTTCAGTTTGAACCCCTTGAGCCCCTTTCTCCCCTTTGATGGGCCACTCATGTTAAAATTGGATCGGATCCCGATCAAGTATGTCGTCTCTACCGCAGCGTCTGACGCATGACCAAAGGGAAAGACAGTGGACTAGACCAATCCCAGGGAAGCTGACCTTCCCATGTTTAAAGGAAAAACCTGTACCTCATGAACAGGGTTCGACCATGCTCCAAAGAAAGGAGGGACCCTGGTTTGGCCTCGTAACTACTGACATCGCAAAAAGATCCAAAGGGAGAAAATTTTAAAAAAGATAATAGATTTTCCTTTCCCATTAAAAGCCCCACACAGTGGAGGAGAAAATTTCAAAAAAGATAATAGATTTTCCTTTTCCATAAAAAGCCCCATACTGTGGAGGAGAAAATTTCAGAAAAGATAATAGATTTTCCTTTTCCATAAAGAGCCCCACACTGTGGGAGAAAATTTAAAAAAAGATAATAGATTATCCTTTTCCATAAAAAGCCCCACACTGTGGGGGAGAAAATTTCAAAAAAATAATAGATTTTCCTTTTTCATAAAAAGCCCCACACTGTGGAGGAGAAAATTTCAAAAAAGATGATAGATTTTCCTTTTCCATCAAAAGCCTTACACTGTAGGAGAAATTTTTAAAAAAAGAGATAATAGATTTTCCCTTTCCGTGAAAAGCCTTACATTGCGAGACGTACGAAAGAAAAAGTTAAAAAATAAAAAATATATGTATGTATAGATTTCATTCCATTTCTTACAGTATTACGTACAGAGTGTCACGTCCCAAAAAGATAATGACATGACACACTTTCTATTTTGCTTCCTTCTTTACAAGTAAAAACCAAAAAATATATATGTATATATATAGCAAAAACAACAAAAAAAGGAAGTAACTCAAAAAGAGATCTCTGTTATGGGGCATTCCTCCCCTCCGTGTATATGATCTATGGTATGTGTAGGAACAGGTCAAGGGCAGGGAG
The DNA here is from genome assembly GCA_021018995.1 of Chloranthus sessilifolius. Taxonomy (NCBI): domain Eukaryota; kingdom Viridiplantae; phylum Streptophyta; class Magnoliopsida; order Chloranthales; family Chloranthaceae; genus Chloranthus; species Chloranthus sessilifolius. The sequence goes on from CM037595.1 coordinate 67,389,661, forward strand.
CACACTTCAAAGCACTGATCTCTGCAAGAAGAGAGTCCTCGCGAGCATTTCGATTAGACATCCACCTACCATGAAGACTCTTATGTCGTCTCCATGAAGCATCAGCTACACTGCGAGACTCAGTCAAAAGCCCAGTCAACCAAGAATCTCACTCTCGGCTGTCACAGCTCTCGCCTCTGCAATCTCAGCTCTGACCCTTTCCTTCCTCAAAGCCTCAGTCAAAGCAAATTTCTCTACAGAAAGAGACTCAATCCTGGTTCGAAGCATCGTTTCCTTACATGGCCAAGGCCCCGTCTCTATCACATCTGCCAAAACCGGGCTAGGGGTAGGTAATTCCTCAGATGCCAACCAAACCTCATAATCAGAAGAGACTACGTCCCCCTGAGTCAAGCTACACATGTGCGCCGATTGACGAGTCTCCCAGAGGACGACTATGTGGTCCAGGTCACTGAGAGAACCCCGAGAAAATATCAGAGAGTACAAAGGTGGCCTCATAGAGCATGGCACATCTTGAGTATACCCGAATTGACAAAGCACCCGAGATGGGAAATAATATGTGCTACTAGTCAACCCCAGAAGCGTGATACCCTCACAATCCCGAGAGCGGACAATCGAAAAGGTGCCATCCGACCAGGGAAGTTGCCAAATCAACGCTGCATCTGATAGCCACGTGCTCAGCTCCTCGACGCTCCCATGAGGTAATCTTGAGCACCGGATCAGAAAGCCCCGAGCCACATCCCCTCTTATCAAGGACAATCTCGGCACAGGCCCCATGACAGCCAAATGCTCTCCTAGCCAGATCTGAACAAGGAGCGGGCTCCCGCTAAGAATCCCAACCCAGCCCGAGGCCGAGGCATCCAAGCCCGGATACATCTCAGCCAGGACCAGGTGTACCAATGAACGACCTCCCTCTAATTTAGTCAAGACATCGCATAGCCCAAGGGAAAAGGTCTCGCCCCCGATAAAGAAGAGAACTTTCGACAGCAAATAAAGGGCAAACGCCTTTACATTGAAGGGATCTCGAATAGGCAACTTTCGAAGACTCAAGTCGCCGAAAAGTTCTCTCAAGAATTTCACCGAACACCTAGTGGGCCCTCCGGTGAAACATTTCTCATACCCACCCTTTTTTAAACTGAGAACCGCGTGGACCGCCCTTGCATACCCCGGTTTGGGCACTACTTTGGCAAGGCCTCGATGCATCTTCAAGCTAGTAATAGAGGCTAGCTCTTCCAAGGTTGGGATCAGCTCCCTGGACCTAAATCTAAAGACATGGGCCCTATGGTCCCACGACGCCAAAGCCGCCTGCAGCAGGTTGGGCAACAGAGGAATAGCAAGGAGGGAGGAAAGGCGGGACAACCCGAGGCAATTCAGAACAACGAGCTCGCTCTCAGCCAAACTATCATGCCATTTTTGCAAAAAACTGGGCCTCGGGCCCAAACAGGGAAGTATACTAGCCCCAACCCCCGTATGAGAACTTGGGCCCCTTTTCGAAGGCGGGTCCATGGACGTACAAAGACATTCTTTATAAAAATCAATCAATGTATGGCGATGGACCCCCTAGAAAAAGTAGAGGGAGGGAAAAGAAAAATAAGGGCAAAGAAGGCCAAGACAAGATGGAGGAAGAAGAAATAGGGGGGCCAGGTTCGGGTTATAAAGAACCCGCTAAGCCCAGATTGTAGCAGGCGTATATATTATATACGCCAGGGAAAAAATTTAAGCCATTTTGCCCAGCGTATATAATATATACGCCCGGACATTTTTACTGTGGATTGGCCAGGCGTATATAATATATACGCCCGGCCTTTTGTTGCTGAACATTTGCCCGACGTATGTATTATATACGCCCAGCTAAGAGTGCAGGAAAGTTAAGGCTTCCCCCACTTTGGTTCATTTTTTTCCGAGAAGGAACATTTTTGCTTAAGCCTACTTTTTCATCTCAGAGCAAACCACAGGCACGCATGCTTTCACACCCATGGGAAGCCCTCGGCTGGCGCACTATCCGTAGGTTATATACGGAGAATCACCTGCAAGATCAACCCCATCATTGGAGGGGTGCCGGCTCGTTTCAGGCCAAGGAAAAGGAAACCAGCAAAGCAAAGAGATAATCAAATGGAACATTCACATAAAACATGAAAATTATAAAACCATCCAAAAAAAAAATGTGTTGTTTTAACAAAAAAAAGTAATAATAATTTATTACATATCCCCTAAATAAACTAAAAGTCTAAATTGTTTCTTTGTGTCAAATTTTCAGAGAATGAACTAGTCCTGGGCAGCCCCCTTCGACTTCTTCCACTTGGCTCGCGCTTTAAGCAGTCTCCCCACGAGTCCACGCTGAAATACGGCTGAACAGAGAACGTGACTCCTTCTCACGAACACGCTGCAGGAGCACACCAAAGGCCATCAGGCAGAGAAACACGCAGAAAGTAAATAAGAAAATGATTAGGTTGGGTAAGTATTCACTCACCACCTCGGTCTCCGTAAGCCCAACAATGTTACGATAATATTCGGCTTGACTCACTGCCGACTCATAATCTTGGCCGATGAAAAAGAATTGTCGATCCACAGGCCGTCAGCATAATTCAAAGGGAAAGAGAGTAAAGCCACAAGGTAGAGATTACCCCAGGGATCAGCTCAGGAGGTGGGACCTGGATAGCTTTAGCAGAGATACGTGCCTTCTTGGCCATGTCGACACACACGCGCGATAAAAAAGCATCATCCAAGCGCTTGAAGGTCCCCTGGACCACAGTAATGACCCGAGCGACATCGGAAGTCGAGGGTCCGGCACACGAGGCGCTGAAGCACCTTTGGAAGGGTTGGAAGGTCCGACACCTATAGCATCATAGGAGCGCCGCCTCATCCCCCTCATCTCGAGCCACATACTGAGAGAAACATTTTGCAAGATGGTAGGTCAATCAAAGTAATCACAAGGAGGCTGCCAAATAAAAGAGGAAAAGGGCACCACACGAGATCGCGGTCCGCCAAATGCCTAAAAAGTTAGCACGCACGCGAGGCGAGGGAAATGATAAAGCGGAGAATCGTACCACGTCCGATACCCCTCGGTAAAAGAAGGCCATCAATAGGAACCCCATGGTGAATGAAAGTGAGAAAGCTTAATGGAGCCTTGAAGCCAACACATCGTTGGAGGAGCTTGGGGCACCCAAAGAGAGGGCGATACTAGTGAACCACTCTCTCCTAAATAGTAGGCCCTAGTCCAGACCCAGAGGAAGATGATGTTAGTCCGGTCAAAGAAAAGTGAGAAGGACCCACTGAAGCCAGGTTCCAGAAGGGAGATCCTATGTAGGGGTCGAGGACGATCTACAAAAAAGAAGAGAACATAGAGGAGGGACACATACAGTTGGTCAAAACCCATAGCACAAAAGGGCTGTCAAATTTATAAAAAAAGGGGGGGAAATTGTTATACCTGCTCTAGGATCAACAGGTCAAACTGAGAGCGCAGCCCTAGCTCCAAATGCTTCATACCCACGTCCCGACGGCGGCTCACATGCCAGTTACTCATGAGGGGGAACGTAGCAACTTCAGACTGAAGCAAAGGGCGACCCGGTTGGAAATGGAGATACCCCCAAACCTGAGAAACCAAGCAGATAAAAATAGGTATGCCATAAAAGAAAAATTGGACAAACTAAAACCAAAGGATAAAATACTTCAATTGCAGGCCAGAAACCCAGAATGGAGCTAGACTCCCCAAGAACGACTCGCTTTAGGCTGGACATGAGCACCGCATAGCCAGTGCTGCCCCAATCGAACAGATGCACATTGTCCCAATTCACCATCAGGCTGAGTAGGGACAACGAGACTCGCCCTCCGCTGGTGTTTGAGAAGAGAGTCTTGCCCAGGAGGAACAGCAGAGAAATGCGGGCCAGCATATGTGTGCGTGCGGGCTCGAGGTAAATGGCCATGTCAGGCTAGCCCTGGTCCACTAACTCATGAGGCTCAAACTGATCAACCAGCCAGGATAGCTTGACCTCAGAACCTCGAATATTCCCAGAGGTCGGGTAGGCCCCAATCAGTCGAATCACCTCCTCCTTATCCAGTGTACGGGTAGGTACCATGGGCACCCCTCCAATACGGACCCCAGTAGTCATAGACTAGTCCGCAGGTGTAAAGTCCATCTTTGCCACGACCATGTGAAATGTCATGGTCTCAGGGTGAAAACGCTCTATCAGGGCCTTCAAATAGGCCGTATCGGCCCTCACGGCGGGGCACGAAATGAAATCCCCGAAACCGGCATCGGTGAGCAGGTCCTTCACCGCTGGGGGAAGGTAAAGCACGAGACGCTGGAGGTCAAACCAGCCACCCCGGAACATAATGTGTGGTAGGGGCTGCAAACAGAAGGCATCAACCAGATAGGGGCAAAGTGGTATAATGAAGGCATCAAAGGAAAATAAAAGCAAAAAAGGGGGGGGGGGGGCTCATCTGTTTACCTGACTGGCAATCCCAAAGTTGGACATGTGGGTGTCTTTGGCGATGAGAGGAGGCCGATGCACGGCACCTCGCCTTGCATTTCATACCAAGGCTGAGAGGAGCGCTGAGACACGATGAACTATTTCCCATGGGGACCATAGGCCATCTCCGACCCTTCTTGCTGATCATGCCCTTTGTCGCCGGACATCCTGAAAATATGAGATGCATCGACATATGAAAAGGGTGCCAACAAAAAAAGAAAAGAGAAAAATCTGCACTAATAAAAAAAAAATTTCTCCAAAAAAAAATATGTGTGTGTGTGCGTATGTACTAATCCATCAAAAATAAAAAAAGGAGAGGGAAGAAAACAACAAAAAAAAGAGGGAATGCGTAAAACCAAAAAAGGGGGGGGGGGAGAGAATGCATAAAACCAAAAAAAAAAAAAGAAGATGCACTAAACCAAAATATATATATATATATATATATATATGCGCCAATAAAAAAAAAATGCACCAATAAAATGCACTAATCCATCAAAAACAAAAAAAAGAAGAAATAAAATAAAATGAATGAATGATGGATAGAAAATAGGCCTAAGGAATCAAGCATTTCAAAAAAAAAAAAGGGAAAAACAACAAAAACAAAATAGAAGAGAAAAGGAATATAGGCACACATATGCTTAAAAGAAAATCAAAAAGCATTTCACCACAAAGAAAAAAGAGCATCAAGCAACAATCTTATCAAAATTCAAAGGAAAAATGAAGGAAGGGTAATGATTACCTTCAATGGAAGAGAAAAACAAATATCGACGGAGAATGAGCACTCTTGATCGGCACGTGCGACCCCCGGTGGTGGAACTCAAGCAGAATCAAATGCAAAAACGCTAGGGGGCTATCCCGAACTCAAAGAGGAAGGATGGAGGAAGATAGAATTTGAAAAGGGGGGGCCCCTTTCGTGCTCAGGCGTATGTAATATATACGCCCGACCATTTTTCGCTGCATTTTGGTTAGGCGTATATATTAAATACGCCCGACCAGACATGGCAGTTTTTAAAACTGCCCTGCCATTTTTCGACTTTGAGGCCCAACGGACCCCCTTGCATTCTATGGGTCACGGCCCGGTCTCCCTTAAAAGGCCGCACACCATCAAGTGATGGTGCACGCATCCCCAAACGGCCCTTCGAGCTCTCTTTGACTAGCCCAAAGGAACTGTGCCACAGTAAACGGATCTAGATCTGTAAGCACCCGCTAAGTGCTCCATAAAATCCTAAGATCCAAAACAAAAAAAGAAAAAAGAAAAGAAAAAAGGAAAAAAAAAAAAAGGAAGAGAAGAAAGAAAATGACACTAGTTCTCAAAAGAGCATCTCAATGAACATTGGTGCTACTCAGAGAACCGTGTTAAATCAATTCGGAATGATCGGGTCCACCCGAAAGTTCTCAAACCCCGTTTTACACAGGGACACCCCACACCTGATCCGGCGGGCAAATAAACTTAGCCATTACCGGTCACTCCTAGGAACATACACCTAGCCCCAGATCTTCCCCAGCAGAAGTCGAGACCTGATCCGGCAGGTAAACCAAGGACCCATCACCGGAATGCACACGTCCTTAAGGTATATCAACATGACAAGTTGATTCGCCTAAGGATACGTGCAGAAATAAAAGCAGTTTGAGCATGCTCAGAGTCTCAAACTGACATGAAAATAAGAAGAAGAAGAAGAAAAAAAAAAAAGAGAAAAAGAAAAAAAGAGAAGAAATAATAACCTTTGGTTATGAAGTAAAAATCCTGAGTAGGTTGACCCCACCTTCCAAGCATTCGCTCTGGTCATCCACCCTCTGATCCATGATTGACCAAGGGTGCACCCGACTTCAGACCATTCGAAAGTCTATTGTCAGTTGAAACTGACCCGTCAAAAATGAAATTACCACCAACCAAACTATGTGCAAACATACAGATCGAAGGGCTCATTCCCTTTTATTTTCTTTTACATATGCTTAAAACTTGTATAGGCACAGTGTCCCTGTTGAATGTACGCACTTACGTCTGGGTATTCGCAGGATGGTTGTTTGTCCTCGTAAATTGTACCTTAGGGTTCAGGCTTCCGTTCGCCCCTATTTGCTGCTTATCGCCCCTGATGGGTGTCTGTCTGTGCATAGTTAGTGATTTCATTAGGGACGGACGCTAGAATTGACCATCTCTTTCGATGGATGTTTGGTTCTAGCCCGATCCTTTTTAGCTTTGTCTCGAGTTAAGGCACTCTGGTTCATGTGAATCAGGAGCACCTCGCCACCAGAATGAGCACATCCCCAAGGTATACCCATCCCCGGCAGTGCGCACGCATTCTTAAAGTGTATCAATTGACATTTGATCCGCTTAAAGAGCTGTGCAAGAATAAAATTTCCAGAGGTCTTTAAGCTTCGCTTAGAGGCTTCGAAATAAAAGAAAATTCAAAAAAAAAAACACAAAAAAATTCACTCTGAAAAAGGGCATGCATTCCCAAGAAGTGTGGCGACATCAATATTCTCTTCACTCGAGTAGATCATGCTAAAATAACCTCGAGGTTGATGGGTTCGCCCAAAAACTTCGAGCCTTACCTAGGTAAGGGCACCCGTGGCCAATCCAATGGAGCTATCAATACCCCATAGGATTGGACACATTGTTTAGGCCTTCACTTTGCGTGCTTCACATCAATGTCGAAGCATAGATTGATCATCCGGTTTCATGGAGCTGTCTGGTTCGGATTAATACTCAACATCGCAAGTTTATAATTTTCCTCAGGAAGTGGACGATATCCCGGCTAGCGGGCTTACACTTTTTTGTGATCATCGTAGTTATACTCAGTAATGTCGCAATGCGCTTGGGAACTATTAGCTTTGAGGTACGGACGATATCCCGAAATGAGAGGGCTTACGTACACTCACCATCACCATGGATGTTTGAGAATTAAATTGAACCAGGCGGACCCATCAAACATGCCTTGGACCTCTTCGGATGTCTCTTGTCTTTGGCATCCGATCATTAGTGATCGAATACCAAAGAGGGGCATCTGTAGACACCCAAATTTGGCCCAAGGCCCGATCAATTTGTACTCCGAGAGAGATGTACCCTTGTGCTTCTGATGGCACCCCTGAACCCTTTAAAACCATTCTCCAACCCTTAGAGATCACCCCTAAACCCTAGATTCCCTTCCCATAGCCAACTTGAACCCTTCTGTGCAGTTGATGTGAGGAGAGCTATAACATTTTACCCAGACCCCTGCCATGGATGAGCCATATACCATTGGAAAGAGGACTTCTCCAACTTTCCAACAAGCTAAAGATCATCCAATTTGGAGCTACGGTTCAAATGTTATGGCTGATTGAAGTTCCACATAAAATGACAACCTTTTGCCCTGACGTGTATATTACATACGCCCAGCCAATTTGGCCCCAGTTTGGTCAGGCGTATATATTATATACGCCTGACATTTTTGGGCCAAATTTGGCTAGGGGTATATAATATATACGCCCAGTATAGGTGGGACCCACCACGGACTTCATCTTCCCAAATCTCCTCTGTTTTTCATAGAAATCACTGTACATGAACTGGGCGTATGTAATATATACGCCCAGCTTAGCTATAGTAACTGTCATAAGTTGCTCAAATTTCCTTCATCTGGTATGACCCTTTGACCCTCCCCTTGGTTGAGGTGGGTGTCTTGAGGTTGGTTGCACCCCCTTTGAGCTTATTGGCAACCCTTAAGTCACCCATGGTCTCACCCCATCATCTGCCATTAAAATCAGTTTACCAAAACCCTAGGACCTTGAAAACCTAGAAAACCTTAGATGGGGGATTACCTAATTGCTAAACCAATTAGCTCTTAAGTAAGCCCCTAACCCACCTCTTCTCTATAAATAGAGAGACCCCCCTCTTCCCAAAGGGTTGAAAATTTGGTTGAAAGATTAGAGAGCTTAAGAGATAGAGCCCTAGTGAGAGAAAATGCCATTTATTTTCCAGAATTCTAGCAAGCTTAGATCACCTATTCCACTCCATTTCTACCATTAGATCACTCCCTTTAGCTAAAGTCTAGCCTTTGGCCTCACCCTACACTTCCTATTTTATTGAATCCTAGCATTAGAACCCATTTTCACTCCATTTAAGCCATCAGAAGCACGCCAAAGCGAAGGACTTCAACGGTGCAACAAGGGCCCGTGAGCTTCGGCTCACCCCTCTCTTCCTCTACCTTCTTGGTGTTTTCCCCATCCAAGGATTCAAGCCGTTACGCTACCGAAATTTCGGTTTGGCTCAAAGCTTGATAGGACCGTATTGCCTTCGGGCAAGGGGAAACTCCGCCCACTTATTTTTTATTTTGGCCATAGATAGAGACCGCTACGTGAGGGTTGATCGGGTGCCTAAACCCTTCCCGATCGATAATCGAAGCCCCTACCCTAGAGTCTTTGGCAAAGACCGGTAAATCAGAGTCATATTTAGCACTTCGGTGCTCAAAATATCGATTTGATGGTTTCCCGGGTCACCAAAAGCTCCGAGTGGCAACTCTACATTTTCATTCTTTGCGACGGGTTCGAGAGGATCCATGGTCGCACACACATATATACTATATATATATATATAGGATAGCATTTTTATTCCGTATATTGGCTAATACACTTTTATGGTATGTGAAAAGTTATAAATTCAAGTGGATTTTTAATACACTAACTTTTAAGTGTGTGAAGGACCGGGTTGTAATAAAAATTTCACTGGGCCACTAAGGGCCACACACTTATCAGTTTTGAACACTAATTAATATAAGTCCTTTGTGTCCCGTGTTAGGCACACACCTGACCTTACCCGTGTCCATATCGAATATTGTGGTTTTCAAAATATGGCAGCTGTTACACCCTCCCCTTCTCAAGGGATTTTCGTCCGCAAAAATAACCGAAGACTGGGGTCATGGGGTAGACATTGCTGATGTTGACGCAATTGATATGACTGGTTAAAAGTATAGTATATTATATGATAGTGTAAACAGAAAATCAGTCCAATGTTACATGTTACAAGTGTCACATTATAAAGCTAGCAAAGTAAGTCATACAGAGGTATCAAAATAGTACTATAGAGTAAACAAAATCAGGTGCAGGAATCATACAATAGGTTGATGATTATGTCATTATATATGAACAACCAAAAACTATATAAAAGTGAGTTTTATACTCACCAGGCTATGAGCTATGCTGACACTGACCGGGTGAGGATGGTCCTGCATCCCTCCGCGCAATCTCCGACACTAAAGTGGCTGTGTTGCGAGTGTACGCAGATTCATAATTCCGTGCTTCACCAATGTAAGGGGTTGTAGCAGTCTGGAAGGTGTGTTCCATTAAAAGAGCGGTGGTCTCTTCAATGTAGACAACACATTGATGAAGCATATAATTGTTTCGGTAGAGGTTGTCGAATTGTTGGAGGGTTTGTTCATGATTTTCTCTCATTTGCTGAGCAAGGTCCGCAATGGTAAAAGTCTCTTCAGTAGAGGGAATTGGTTCGGCTTGAGAGGGAATTGGGGCTTCTTGCGTTGGTGCCGAGGGTGTGGCTTGGGGTTGGACATGCTTGTCTTGATCGTCGGGTTTGCACCGCAAGTTGAGATTGTTGGTAAATGTGTTTCCATTTTGCGGGGGTAAACACCCGAATAAGGTTGGTGCATAGCTCCTCCCCAAAAGGTACTTGATATGGTTCCCTATTATGGGCATCTTGATGACCCTCTAGGAGTCAGGAAATCAAACGTGGATAAGGGCATGCTGGCATGGGAGTGGCTACTTTACTAATAAGGTGGATGCTGACATACTTCATGCCCTCCCAAATGACCTTTGGGGCATTAACCCAGCGATTCTCATGAACTGCAAACAAGGCTTGCAACAGAGCATCGCGTTGCTCACGCTCGTGTTGCATGGGGTACAAATTGCATCTAAAACACAATCTAAAAATCACATGTTTTATGGTAGTTGGTTGCGCCGAACAGAGAGACCTTGAGTGAATTGTCCTCCGGTCATCTTGGCAGTGATGTGATTAAATCTCACATCCTTAAGGCATGGGGCTCGTAGACCTAGGCTTTCATCATCGGTCGCACTGTAATCCATAGCCTACTATATCTTGCAGTTTAAAATGAAACTTGCGGCCATCAATTTCGGTATCTAATTGATCGACAAACTCCACAACTTTTAAATTCTAATAAAATAACTGAACAAGACGGGGATAACAGTGTGTATGTATGGGCTAGAATAAGGTGTCTAAACGTGCTTATTCAAGGTACCGTAATGACCATGCGGTCAGATCTATCGGTACGAGTAATGATTCCTTAATCAACCAATCAGGTTCCATGGCTTTTGCGTCCCACCATGGAACGGGTTGCTCACGATCCATGGGTTGATCGGCATGCTCTTGGGACATCGATGGGGCTTTGCCCTTTGCTTTTGTCGTCACCTTTAGACGCATGGGCGTGATTTTAGATGCCATGGCCTTCTTTGGAGGCATGGTATTTCAAAAATGTGAAAAGAAATCACAAGGGAAGAAACGAGGGTTTTACCTCAAAGATGTACCTAAATGTGGAAGAAAATGCAGAAATTGAGATGAAAGAGCTATGCCAAGCTTGATCCGCCAGCATACAACATTTTTGGCACGAAATCGAGCGACTTTGGCACTCAAATAAGCTGAGTGTAGCTCAAGAGGGAAAAATACAAAGACCCCACCACAACAGAACAACAGAAAAATGAAGTTTGGGGGTTTTGGCCCCACTTAAATTTGTGGTGGTTATCGTGGCAACCCGACATGCTTGCCGTGACCACTATGCCTCCTTGCCGCGACAAGACCATCAGGTCTTCGCTAGCACGATTTTCTATGCCATATTGAGTCTTGGGTCAAAGCTTTGACATTTCTCTGTGTCAAAGACACTAAGTATCATCAAAAATTATGTGATGATCATTTTGATGTGTATAAGTGCTTCAAATATTTTATGCTCTACAAAAAGATAAACCAAAGTGTTTAACTAATTCATTAGTTAACATTGAAGCCTAAATTTGGGTATAATGTAACTATTTTAAGTTAAACAGTTTTATTTATATTTCTTATCAGTTCATATGTAATACATGCAAAATTATGTTCCATCCAATTCTCGACTGGTAAGACTTACTTTATATACATAGAATGGCAATGCATACAGATTTTTTTTATATATATTATATGTAGTACTTTATTCTAACAAATACAATAAACGACTTACCTTAGGTAAATAAGTAGGGATACTGAGCACGAATATCAGTTTCGCGTTCCTAGGTAGCCTCATAAGAATCGTGATTCTTCCATTAGACCAATATGAGTGGAATACGCTTTGTTCTCAAGATTTGATCTCTGCAGTCTAATATCTAAACTGGTTCTTCAGTCACCATCAAATCATCCTAAATATCAAGTGGTTGATAATCCAACATGCATGTCGCATCACTGACATACTTCCTCAGCATAAACACGTGAAATACGTCGTGTATGCTAGACAATTGCAGAGGTAACGTGACTCGGTATGCTACCTCACCAACTCTGCCCAAAACTGGGAATGGTCCAACGTAGCGAGGACTCAACTTGCCTCATTTACCAAATCGCATCATGCCCTTTGTCGGAGATATTTTGATAAAGACGCGATCGCCTATCTGTATGGCATGTGTTAGATATACAATATACCTAATTCAATTCACATAACAAGTATACTTGTAGGTGTGTTTAGTTACCTGAAAGTCAACACTGGTTCGTTTGAGATCAGCATAACTCTTCTGCCAATTCTAAGCTCTCTTCAGTCTTTCACGAATCATGTGAACAACTACATTGGTGCTTTCTATCAAGTCAGGGCCCAAAATAAGATGCTCGCGAACTTCTTCCCAGTTAATCGGAGATTTACATCGGTGTCCATATAGTGCTTCGAATGGTGCCATACCGATGCTCGATTGGAAGTTGTTATTGTATGCAAATTTAATTAAGGGTAAGTGCCTATCCATGATCCTTGGAAATCCAACATACAGGCCCGTAACATATCTTCTATCACCTGATTCACCCTTTCCATCTGTCCATCGGTGTAAGGATGAAAAGCATAACTAAATTCATACTTGGAACCCATTCCTTCTTGAAAACTCTGCTTGAATCGCGAAGGATATAAAGAATCCCGATCTGACACGATGCTCATGGGTATCCCATGTAGTCAGACTATCTCTATTAGATAAACTTCGGCCAGTTTCGAAGTTGTATATCACATACTATAGGGTAAGAGATGTGCTGATTTGGTGAGAGGATCAACAATAACACTAAATCGCATTGTAACCCTTCTGTGTATGGGGCAAGCCAAGGATAAAATCCAAGGAAATGTTCTCCCATTTCAACTCTGGGATGGGCAGTGGCTGTAATAGTCCAGCAGGATGCTTGTGTTCGACCTTCACTTGTTGGCAGGTCAAACATTTTGCAACATATTCCGCCACTTCTCGCTTTAATCCATTCCACCAAAACGTCTTCTTCAAATCCTGATACATTTTTGTGCTACCAGGATGAATGACATAAGCTGACTTGTGAGCCTCTTCGAGAATCTCCTAATGCAAGGCACTATCATTCAGCATTCAAATTCAACCTCAAAATAATAAGGACCCATCATCCTTAATAGAAAAGTCTGGCTAGAGCCCACTGAGTACTCCATGTCTAATGTCAATAAGCTCTGCATCATGCATCTGAAGTTCTCTGATCTTATTGAAAAGTGTGGATCGGATCATCACTATCGTAAGCAAACCTCCATTTGACGTTGCCCTAAGAGTGGCACTGGATGACACTATGTCATTTAGCAATTTCCATCTTTCTAGTCGTGTCACAAGATGAGATAGCTGAGCGGATGACTTTTGACTTAGCGCATCAGCCACTATATTAGCTTTACCTAGATGGTACGGAATAGAATAGTAATAGTCCTTTAAGAACACCATCCATCTTCTCTACCTCAAATTTAGCTCTTTCTGGGTAAAGAGATACTTGAGACTTTTATGATCGGTGAAAATTTTGAAAGTTTCACCATACAGGTAGTGCCTCTAGATTTTCAATGCAAAAATTATCGCTGCTAGTTTCAGGGCATGAGTGGGATAACTCTTCTCGTGATCTTTCAACTGCTGTGAACCATACGCAATCACACATTTCCTCTGATTCAATACACAACCTAACCCACTATACGAGGCATCATTGAATACCACAAAGCCACTACTGCCTAATCGTAGTGCAAGTACAGAGGTGGAGGTGAGTCTCCTTTTCAACTCCTAGAAACTCTGCTCACACGCCTCAGTCAACTCGAATGTGACATTCTTACACATAAGCTGCGTGAGTGGTCCAGCAAGCTTCGAAAACCCTTCTACAAAATGTCGATAATACCCTGTGAGATCTAGAAAGCTTCAGATCTTGGTTACAGTTTGTGGCTGCTTTCATTGCACTACAACCTCTTATCTTTGCAGGATCTATGGTAATACTGACATTATAAATGATATGGCCCAGAAAACTCACTTGATTCAACTAGAAGTCATATTTACTGAACTTGGCATACAACTACGAATCTCTCAATGTATGCAAAGCAAGACGTAGATGATCTTCGTGCTTTGCTCCCATCTTTGAGTAGATGAGTATATCATCGATGAATACTACGATACACTAATCTAAATAAGGCTTGAAGACTCGGTTCATCAAGTCCATATATACTGCAAGGGTATTGGTCAACCTGAAGGGCATGACGAGAAACTCGTAGTGACCATATCATGTTCGAAAAGCTATCTTCAAAATATCTTTAGCTTTCACCTTCATCTGGTGATATCCTGATCGTAAATCGATCTTTGAAGATCGTAAATCGATCTTTGAAAAACACCGTGCTCCTTGTAACTAATCAAAGAAATCGTCGATTCTAGGGAGTGGATAATGATTCTTGATCGTCAGCTTATTTAATTGACGGTAGTCAATGCAGAGATGCATCAACCCATCTTTCTTCTTCACGAACAACACCGGTGCGCCCCACGGAGACACACTCGGTCTGATAAAACCTTTATCAAGAAGCTCTTACAACTGCTCCTTGAGTTTTTTCAACTCCACTGGTGCCATTTGATACGGTGCTTTAGGTACTGGCTCTGTGCTCGGGGCTAAATCAATAGCGAACTCCACTTCCCTGTCAGGTGGTAATCGTAGCAACTCATCAGGGAAAACATTAGGGAATTCACAAGCAATCGGCACATATGAAAGTGTGACTTTCTTTTCTTCCTGATCTTGACTTTGTATAAAAGCGACATAAACTTGAGCACCATCATCACGTAATCATCGTGCTCGGATCACTGAAATGAAAGGGAGTATAGTTGACTGTATATCGAAAAATTTAGCTGATTTCCTCCCTTGGGGACAAAAAGTGACGATCTTCTTTCGACAGTCGACATTTGCATGATGATTGAATAACTAATCCATGCCAAGGAGTACGTCGAATCCTTGCATATCAAACAATATCAAATCAGCTACTGCTTCATATATCCTAGTAGTCTTTGATCAGAACAACAATGGATCGATACACCATGTCAGAAGTGGCAGATTGTCCGGTCGGGACTGACACTTCTAAAATAAAGTCGAGAGGTGCTGGAGTGGCTCCCAACCTTCCCATCTTATTAGCAAACTCAAGTGTGACAAATGAGTGTGTAGATCCAGGATCTATCAAAACTCGTGTCTCATAACTCAAGTAAGCACCCTTCGGATACAATAGTAATGTACCTATTGCACATGTATATCATTAGCTAGAACTAATGGAAATTATAAACTATCAAATGTAAACTATAAGATTCTACGACTAGTTGAACTAATAGAATAGTAACTGATGCACCTTTTTCATCTAAAAGACCATTAATAAACTTATGCTAAAATAATTATCAAGCATACCTTGAATAATATCGTTGCTAGTTTGGGCGCTTGGTGCCGACACAGCATAAGCTCGACCTTGTACCGTAGGTCGTGCAGATCGTAAAGCTGGTCCCATCTTTGATGTTGTTCCCACCATCTCCGGACAATCCTTAATTCAATGTCCCATCTTTCCACAATGAAAGCACGTACCTGATGCTTTATGACATTCGTTTGTCTTGTGTGCCTTCCCACACTTCCCACATATATCGGTTGAAGCTGCCGATGAAACTGTATATGATCCCATAAGGGAAACCGCTGGTCGTGCTTGTGAAATGTGAGATACAGACTGGGCAGGCTGGTTCAAAACACATGGAACTCAAGGTGGTAATGGTGGTAGATTTACGGGATTATAGGGCCGTGTGTAGGCTACAGTAGTAGGTTGGAATGCTGGCTGGATGGGGTATCGCGGTCTCTTACTTGCTTGACCAGAATTAAAAGCCTGACCTTGAGCTTTTCTACCTTTATTTTGTTCCTCTCTTCGTTTTAACATATTTTTGACATCGGTCTCTGCTATAAGGGCCAACTTTATCACGTGTGAGTATGTCGTTGCTTGAAACAACAAAATTCTTTCCTTGATCATGAGCTTCAAACCGCCCTCAAACTTTTATGTCTTCATGAGCTCGATGGCTACTAGCAATGGCACAAACAGAGAAAGACGAGAAAATTCTACCTCATACACTCTAACCGTCATCTAACCCTGTACTAAGGTCACAAACTGGACCTCCATCTGGTATCACTCAGGTGCTGGAAAATACTTATCATTGAAAGCTTCAGTAAAACCTGCCCATATCCAAGGTACTCCAAGTACTCTTGTCCATTCTACAGACTGCCACCAAGGCTCTGCTTCACACTCTAGTTTGTATACTGCCCAACTGACTATCTTGACTTCAGTGCATCTATCTCATAGAAGCACCTTCTCGATCTGTGTTAACCACTTCGCAGCCTCCATTGGTTCATGCTGACCATAGAAGCTCGGCGGTCGAAGACATACAAACTCTGCAAGCCTTCTGGGGGTCTTCTCTCTGCTAGAAGGGCCATAGTGTGTACCATGGTCTCCATCAACTGCGGATTCTATCCCGCATTCTGCTCGACTCAGGGAGTAGGCCCCATCTGATCATCATCTGCTATAGGAGGATGCTCAGCCACATTCTCCATCGTAGTTCGACTCTCTGCCATATATACATTCTCTCCACTTCCAGAGACAGTGTCGTGCTCGTAGCCCGCCACTGGAATAGCATTCGGGTCAGTACGATGGGGTAATGGTGGTCTACCCCTTCCTCTCCCTCGTCGCAACCTATTATGATCAAGCAACAACTTGATCAGATAAAGTATAGACTCAACCTATACTTAACGTTAAGCAAACCTCAAAAATTGTGACATATGTTTATGCCAGAGTTAAGTCTCCAAACAACTTAACGCTGGGTGCTCTGATAGCACCTGTGACGACCCGACTTTTTCCTTTATCGTATACAAGAAAGGTCGCATCATCGGATCACCTAACATGATCCTATTATACAAGTGCATCGTGTCGTGTACAAAGTATTGCATATACGAAAGCAATTTTACTAACTTTGACATTAAACAATATGGTAAAAAAAAATTGATATTTACTCATCTATTAAAATAGTAAACTGATATAGCAAGGATTTATAATACAGCTAACCAAACTATGTATAGCTTTCCACCGATGACGGCCACCCGTCATCTAAATAATAGAAAGAAAACCTATACATGAATTACAAAATATCTTAAAAACATAATACTGCTGATTTATACAAGTTTTAAAAATAAATCTCTCTCAAACCTATTTAGGAAAGAATTCGTCATTGAATTCTTCTTCCTTGTCTTCCTCTTCCTCTTCTTCTTCCTCCTCTCTGGCTGATTCGTGGGATCACCCTCATGCTCCGAATCAATATCTGCAGCTAAGACATGGAGTCGTAGGATGAGCTATCATCAAAGCTTAGCAGGAAAATTTACAGTGGTAACTTATATGTTAGATTTCCAATTCACTTCTTGATGTATAAATTACAAATCTAAGTACAATATATCTTATCTTGTATCTACTCTAGCAACATATAGAATAAATAAGTCATTATCATGCAAATAATTTATTATGCTAACATGCGGAGCAATCATGCTGAACAAATACAAGGAATCAAGCTGAACAAGGAATCATGCTGAAACAGATACAATGAATAATGCTGAAATAAGCTTAGCTTAAACAAGCTATCAGATGTAAAATATACATGTACAAGAAATAAAAAGATCAAGCTCCTGAGTCAGCGGGATCACTTGTCAAGCTCCCGAGTTAGCGGGATCACTTGGACCGAGACAAATCAAGCTCCCGAGTTAACAGGATCACTTGTCGAGCTCTCGAGTTAGCGGGATCACTTGGAACAAGACATCAAGCTCCAGAGTTAGCGGGATCACTTGTGTTCAAGATTTACACAGTCAAACTCCCGAGTTAGTGGGATCACATGGCTCAAACTCAGCAAAAATGTGTACATGACATCAAGAATAGCATGATATGAACAATGCATGGTATCAGATATGCAAGAACTTCATGGACATATATCAAAATAGACTAGTATAATGGAACACTCGCATGCTCAAATATAACTGCAACTTATAGCATACTCAGCATACTCATAGCACATCTAAAACTCGCATATTCATACGTAAACTGAAATTAGCATAATCAGTCAAATTCATATATTGAAACTGAGCTAGTCTCATCGTACCTAACTATTCATCAAAACTGTACCAACATGTTCATGCATTACTCATACGTTGAATCTGAACACATTATCCTCATTTCTAACTATTTATTGAAACTAAATTTAGCATATCCATACAAAATCAGACGTCGAATCTGAACTTATAATAATCATACATAATTATTCTTCGAAACTAATTGAGCATGAGTAAACTTTCATCTAAACTGAATTTCTTATTATCATTATACATCATCATTCATCTAAATTGGTCTCGCATCATCATGCATAACCATTCATCTGCTGGTCTAGCATCATCATTACATCTAAACTGGTATGGCATATTCATAGCATACTTAGATACCGAACTGAAACTCATAGCATAACTATAACTATCTATCTAACACTTGACACGAGTATGTTTAGCATGTAATCGTGTTCATAAAATAATTTGCTATCCAAATGCGAAGGAGAAAACAAAATATAACTAGCAAAGTAAACTCCCTACCTTCAATCACGCTTATGTTTTACTTGTTACACGTGCACGCAGGCATCCAAGCTAAGGACTTCTTAACAAGCTCTACATGAACATCATTCACCTATCATACATGTTTATGTTTTTCAGCATGTACATTGGGTTACTGGGTCACTATTAAGACCTAAAAAGTACCACTTTTCACCCCTTAACTTAACCTTCGATTAGACCCTTAGCCACCTAATAAGTTCTTGTTAAGTATTTTGTGTAGGAAATAATCAGCAGCAAAATAAAGCCAGGAATCCTGTTAAGGAGCACCTTTGGCACCCTCGGAAGAATGAACTACGAATCCAGACAAATGAGCCTCATGGTGACTCAAGCTTTAGAGGATTCAGGAGAAATATGCCTCGTGCAGTTCAACTGAGCTTCCTAAGACTTTACAGCAACCTCTCGCGTAGATGAGTGACTGAAGAGCTTCAGAAACTCAAACTCGTGCAGCTCTCTCGAAGCTAAAGAGTAGAACACATCGCGCAGTTCTCGCGCCATTCAAGAAGAAAACATCCTGGCGAAGGCAAAGCCATCCTCGTGAAGATCAATTAAGACATGGAACCTCGCCCAGTTTAGAACTCATTAAAGCCTCACGAGGTAACTCGCGAAGTCTAATAAAGGGAAGTGCTCGCGAAGTTCTCGCACTATTCAAATTCACTCTCGCAAAGATCAGCCCAGCGAAGACCGAGCAACCTCTCGACTGGTTGAACTTCAACCCCACGACATCTGAAACTGTGTTTTCTACTCAACCTCGCGAAGCCCAATCCAGCGAAGAGCGCAATTCTCTACCGCGCGACTGCCTGAAGAGCAAATTAAGGCAACCTCGCGACGGCTGAAGCTTTAATGTTAGATCATCCTAGCGAAGAGCAAAGAGCTACCACGCGACAAGTCTGGGAAACTACAGCTACCTAGCGAAGCTCTGAACCTAAACTTCCATCTCTTCAGTAGAGGACCTTCTGGGAATTTCCAAGCGATTAGGGAATGCACTCCCATGCTTAAATCTCTGTGCACGCACCCCGAGGCATCCAAGGATAACTGTTAGGCAATGTGGCATTGTTAAAATTAGGGTTTCCTAACCCTAATGCGCCGCCACCCCGCCGCTATATAAACCCATACCTACCTTAGGTTTAAGTATCGGGGAACACATCTCAGATCATTTTTCTTTTCTCTTTCTTCTTAGCAGTAAGTAATTTTCTTTTTCTCTTTCCTTCTCTCCATAGTCCAGCACTTGCTGGCTATGCCTTTGTATGTGTTTTCGAATTAGATTAATGGAAGTTCTGTAATAGGATCTGTACTTTGTGGGATTGGTGTTTATGTGTGAGATGCTCTGTGCAAGGTTGCTGCCTTGTGATCTGCCATTGCTTTGGCTGTATTTCAAAGCAATGGAGGACTGATTCTAAGGGCCATTCAGATCCAAGTGGCCTATGTGTCTGGGCTATCATGGTCCTGCAGCCTTAGCCCCACCACAGGACCCACTAGATCTGAAATCCCCATGGGAGCTTGAGCTGGTAGCCTTGTGAACATGGTGGTAGCAGCGATATTCTTATTTTGTTTTAGGCTTCGTGAGGAGGATAACCTCTGGGATAGTCTGTGACCATTTAAGTGGACAGATTATAGCCTTAGGGTGATTCTAATCCACCGATCCAAGATGGATCCTTCTTCTTTACACCTGAGCTTGTAGAAGTCTGGTGAGAGATTGTACAGAGGCAGACTCCCCTATATTTGTATAGATCCGCCATCAGATGTTGGATCTGATCTGGTTATAGAGATTGTAGGCTGGTGACTGGACCATTGTAGCCTCACTCAAGCAATGGACGCTAGATCGAAGATGGTACTCAATCTCTTGCTGGTTCTAAGTGTCTGGGCTATCATAGTCCTATACAGCCTTAGCCCCACATATAAAGCTTTAGAGATTGAGGTTTCCTATGGATTCTTGAGCTGGTAGCCTGGATGAAATGATTTACTTGTTGTGTTTTGACCCATCCCTGGATAGTGGCTCCCCTATGGGATAATCTGTGACCATTTGAGTGAACAGGTTATAGCCTTAAGGGTGGAATCATGGCAGAGTGATGGGTTGGTTCCTTTCTCCTCAGTGGTGATAATGTAGCCTCTGGACAGGATTTCTATAACATCAGATCTGAATCTGAGTTTCAAAACTTCTCTGATCTTGGCTCAACAACATACTTCTCACCCTTTTATATTTATTTTCCACACTCCATCCATCCTCTCAACCCTCTCTGTAGTTTAGACATTAGAATACTTAGAATAAGTGACCTTAAACTCCCCTCCTTTTAGGACTGCCAGATCTGTAGTCAAATCTGGAGGGCCTATTAGAGATGGCTCCTTTGGAGCTGTAGATCACCTTTCCCTGTGGGACAAACTCTTACTTATCAAAACTTGCTACAAAGGACCCTGTATCTTACAGGTCTAGGAGTTCTGAGTTGTGCTGAATTCACCCCCTGTTTTACTCTTTCTTTGATTTTTAAATGACTTTCACCACCAACCAATAATGTAAGCACATCGAAGCCGCCAACAAGTTTTTGGCGCCGTTGCTGGGGAAAGATGATCTATTAGTAGACCCTTAGTTTTTGTATTCTTAGTATTCTTTGCACATGTGAATAATTGATACTGCTGACATAATTTTGAACCTTTCTTGTAGATCTAGGCAATGACGATGAAGGATAGTTGGACTGCAATTGGAGCTTAGCTACCTCTGTTTGCAAACTCTCTGACTTTTAAAGCTCTGTCTATCTTTCTTAAAAAAAATTTTCTAGTAGTATCTAGGATAGTTTAAATGTATTCTTTGAATACTGTAAACTAGTTAGATAAATTCGTTAGTGTACAATTATTCTTTTGCAATGCGTTTGCAAGAAGCTTTCCTTGCTGTTGGTGTGCTTGTATGCTAGGGAGGAGATCCCTCAGCCCTGCTTTAGAGCCTCTTAACCCTGAGTTAGAAAGGGAAAGGAGACTTAGGAGAGACAGGCACACCACAGGAGAGCCCCCAAGTGAATCTATGACAGCAATTATGGGTGAAGAACAACCCAGAACCCTCAAGGAGTTGAATGCTCCGGATGACTATAACTCCCCTTTCAGCATTCAATTCCCTGATGTTCAGGGGAACTATGAGATAAAAACTTCAATCATCTAGATGCTGCCAGCTTTCCATGGGCTTAGCAAAGAGGACCCTTACAAGCATATTGACTAGTTCTTAGCCTTGCGCACCACTTTTAATATCACTAGTTTGGGACCGGAGGCTACTAGGCTCAGACTCTTTCCCTTCTCTCTGAAGGATAGGGCCAGTACCTGGCTGACCACTCTTCCCAACAATAGCATTGCTTCATGGAAAGATCTGCAGATCAAATTCCTAACCAAGTTCTTCCCTGAGACCAAAACTATCCAGTTGAAGAAAGAGATTCTTGCGTTTGCTCAATCCCCAACTGAGGATTTTAACCAGTCTTGGGATAGGTTTAAAGAGATGCTCAAACAATGCCCCCACCACAAGATCCCTGAATGGCAGCTTGTACAAATCTTCTACAATGGGATTGATGAGAAAAATAGAGATATGGTCGATGCCTCTTGTGGTGGATCCTACATGCACAAGACTGCTGAGGAGGCATGGGAATTGTTTGAGGTGATTAGTGAGAATGCTTTTCAAAAGCCATCCCTGGCAAGAACTAGTCAGGAATCTGAGTCAAAGGTGGGGCCTGCTACTGGATAAAGAGGAAAAGTTTATGAGGTGTCTGGGAACAATGACCTGCAGCTGCAGATGGCAAACCTCTCTATGAAGTTTGACAAATTATTGACTGTGATGCAACCTAGAAGGGCTGCTCATGTGGCGGAGGCATGTCTGATATGCCAGTCCCCACAACACATAGTGGAGGAATGTCCATCTGCAGGATAATTTGCTAAATTGATTTTGGAACATGCTGCTGCTGCTCAATCTTATGGCCAACAACAATCTGGGGGCTACAATAGGCAGCCATATGGATACCAACACCAAAATGCTGGTTACCAATGGAGAGACCACCCAAATATGAGGTGGAAGCAAGACAACTACATGCAGCCCCAGCAGATGTTGGCCTTACCATAAAGGCCACAGCAGCAGTTCAATCAAGGGAATGCCCCTAGGTTTACTTTCCAGCACCATCAGCAGCCCCATCAGCAGCAAAATCAGTTGGTCTTACCCCCCTTCTCATCCTAGAAATGTTTCTTTCGAGGACCAGGTCTTGACCTCACTACAAAACCTGGGTTCCTTGGCCCAGACTGTGGACTCTCATGGTCAGAGCCTCCAGAAAATGGAAGAGCAGATGAGCCAAATGTCAAAAGCCTTGGCTAGGAGAGATGAAGGTAGATTGCCCTGTCAGCCAATTGCTAACCCCAAGGGTCAGTTTGTAAGTGAGGAAGCTTCCTCAAAGTTTGAGGACACTAATGTCATCACGCCTAAGGTCCAGCGGTGGTAAACAACCGGTGGAGTATGAGACCGTGAGGCAATTTCCACAGATGATGCAAATGATCATGATAGAGAAGTTGTGGGACCACAAAGCCAAGAAGTGCCTGCCACCTTGCAGCAGGAGAAAAATAATGAGGCTGTAGTTGAGCCGCAGCAGGGAGAAAAACATGAAAAAAGAAAGAAACAGAAGTTTAGTCATGGGCTAGCAGCTGAGGAACCAGCAAAACCTCAGCTGCCATTTCCTCAGGCTTTGGATGGTCCTATCCCTTTTGATAAAGGGAATGCCCAGATGGAGGAAATGATGGAGACCTTCAGGCAGGTGAAAATCAATTTACCCCTGCTTGTGGCAATTAAACCAGTCCCAGCCTATGCAAAGCTCCTGAAAGACCTCTGCACCCAAAAGAGAAAGGTTAGAGGCCATGTGTCCAAGAAAGTCTTTGCAACTGATACAGTGAATTATGTATTTAACATATCAATGCCTGAGAAGTTGCAAGATCTAGGGATACCCACTATTCCCCGCGTAATTGGAGACCATAGAATTGGAAAAGCCCTTTTAGACCTTGGAGCCAGTGTTAACCTGTTGCCATCTGTATATCTCAAGAATTAGGTTTGGGGGAGCTGAAAGCTACCCCCATTGTGCTGATGATGGCTGATAGATCTGAGAGGAAACCTCTGGGAATGGTTGAGGATGTCCTGGTGGGAGTGGATAAGTTTTTCTACCCTGCCGACTTCTTAGTTTTGGACATGGGGTGCAGCAATAGCCCAAATCCCATACCTGTTATATTGGGCAGGCCTTTCTTGGCCACTTCCAATGCCTACATACAATGCAGGTCTGGAGTAATGGAGGTAACTTTTGGACATATGAAAGTTGAGTTGAATGTGTAGAACAATGCAAAGTACCCTCAAATGGACAATGAGGAGAGCTTTGCAGTGGATGTACTAGAGGAAATTGTGGAAGAGGAATTGCCCACTCTGCTGGAGTGGGGCAACATTGTAAGGAATTTAGTTAAAATTTGGGACATGGTGGAGGAAGAGAGCCCAGATGGGAGATCAAAAGACATGACCATATCGAAGTCTTCTGTGGGCTCAGTGCAGTACTCCAGTTGGAAACCTACATTGCTACCTCTTCCTCCAACCTCTAATGCACCAATTTTGCCATCCGCCCAACAGGCCCCTGATCTGGAACTCAAGAAGCTTCCAGAAATATTAAAATATGCCTTCCTTGAGAAAGGTGATAAGCTTCCTGTGATTATCTCTTCCTCCCTTACCAATGAGCAGGAAGAGGAATTACTAACAGTTTTGAGGAAGCACAAGAAAGCAATTGGTTGGACCATTGCCGATCTGGGAGGAATTGATGCATCAATCTGCATGCATAGGATTCATCTGGAGGAGGGAGCACTACCCTCCAGGGAAATGTAGAGGAAGTTAAATCCTCACATGCAGGAAGTTGTCCTTAAGGAAATCATTAAATTGCTAGATGCAGGGGTGATTTACCCCATCTCAGATTCTCATTGGGTGGCACCTATCCAGGTGGTGCCCAAGAAATCTGGCATAACAGTGATTAAGACTGAAACTGGAGAGTTGAGGCCAGCCAGGGCAACCACTGGTTGGAGAGTGTGCATTGATTATAGGAAGCTCAACTCTAAAACCAGAAAGGACCATTTCCCTCTCCCCTTCATTGATCAAATTCTGGAGAAATTGGCTGGAAAAGCTTTTACTATTTTCTTGATGGGTACTCAGGGTACAACCAAATCCCTGTGCATCCTCAAGACCAAGAGAAAACCACCTTTACCTGTCCTTTTGGCACCTTTGCTTACAGAAGGATGCCTTTTGGACTCTGTAATGCGCCAGCCACTTTTCAGAGGTGTATGTATGCCATATTCTCTGATATGATTGACAAGTTTTTGGAGATTTTTATGGATGACTTTTCTGTCTATGGGGACAGCTTTGGCCAGTGTCTACAGCACCTCAGCCTAGTTTTGCAAAGATGTGAGGAAACCAATTTGGTTTTAAGCTGGGAAAAGAGCCACTTCATGGTAACACAAGGCATTGTGTTGGGCCATGTAGTCTCTAAAGAAGGGCTTGAGGTAGACAAGGCCAAAGTGGACCTCATTGCCAATTTGCCCCCTCTAAAAACAGTCAAGCAAATCAGATCTTTCCTCGGGCATGTGGAATTTTATAGGAGGTTCATTAAAGACTTCAGCAAAATTGCTAAGCCATTGTGCCACCTGCTCTGCCAGGATGTGCCCTTTGACTTTTTTGCTGACTGTCTTAAGGCTTTTGAAACATTGAAAATCTGCCTCACCTCTGCTCCTGTACTCCAAACACCAGACTATACCCTACCTTTTGAGCTGATGTGTGATGCATTAGACTTGGCATTAGGTGCTGTTTTGGGCCAAAGAAAAGATAAACTGCCTGTGGTCATTGCTTATATTAGTAAATCACTTGCTGAAGCTCAGCTGAACTATACCACAACTGAGAAAGAGCTTCTATCAGTGGTTTACGCTGTTGACAAGTTTAGAGCCTACCTACTAGGATCTAAAACTGTGATCTTCACTGACCATTCGGCATTGAAGTACCTACTGTCCAAGAGAGATGCTAAGCCTAGGCTGATTAGATGGATACTCCTGCTACAGGAGTTTGACATTAAAATCAAGGACAAAAAGGGTGTGGAGAATGTGGTGGCTGACCACTTGTCCAGAATTATCTTGGAGAAATGCCTGGATGCCCCTACAAATGATGCCTTCCCTGATGAGAAATTATTTGCCATCCAATCCTTAGTCCCTTGGTCTGCACACATTGTCAATTATCTAGTTATAGGAAAGATTCCTCCCCACTGGACCAAAATGGATAAAGACCTGTTCTTCTCAAGGGTCAAGTATTTTTTCTGGGAGGAACCTTGCCTATACAAGTACTGTGCCGACCAGATCATCCGAAGATGTGTTCCCGAAAGTGATATCCCCAGTATTCTGGCCATGTGCCATGAAAATGTCTGTGGAGGCCACTTTAGTGGGAGAAAAACAGCTGACAAGGTCCTGCAGTGTGGTTTTTACTGGCCATCCTTATTCAAGGATGCATACACACACTGCAAGGCATGTGAGAGATGTTAGAAACTAGGAGGGCTGTCCGAAAGAAATTTAATGCCTTTACAGCCCATCCTTGTTGTAGAACTATTTGATGTATGAGGAATTGACTTCATGGGCCCCTTTCCTCCCTCTAATGGTTACCACTTCATCTTAGTGGCAGTGGACTATGTTTCCAAATGAGTAGAAGCCATTGCCACCAGAACCAATGATAACCAGGTGGTCCTCAGATTCGTAAAGCACAACATTTTCTCAAGATTTGGAACCCCTTGAGCTATTATCAGTGATGGGGGTAGCCATTTCTGCAACAGGAATTTCGAGAGCTTGCTCAAGAAATATTTTGTGACCCATAGGATTGCTACTCCCTACCACCCACAAACAAGTGGGCAAGTTGAAATTTCCAATAGGGAGATCAAGCACATCCTTGAGAAAACAGTTAGGACTGACAGGAAAGATTGGGCTGAGAAACTGGATGATGCACTGTGGGCCTATAGGACTGCTTATAAGACTCCCATTGGAATGTCCCCATTCAGACTGGTCTATGGCAAGGCCTGCCATCTCCCAATAGAGTTAGAACACAGGGCCTATTGGGCCATTAAGAATTTGAACATGGACCTAACCTTTGCTGGTCAACACTGGTCATTACAACAATCGGAATTCGATGAGCTGAGGATGGATGCTTACACAAATGCCAGGATCAACAAGGAACGGGCTAAAGCTTTCTTTGACAAGGGCTTGCTGAGAAAAGGCCTCGAAGTGGGTTGTAAGGTTTGGTTATTCAACTCCAAACTAAAATTATTTCCTGGCAAATTAAAATCCAGATGGGATGGTCCCTATGTTGTAGTGAATGTTTCCCCATCTGGTGTTGCGAAAGTCAAAGATCCCAAATCTGGGAGGACCTTCAAAGTGAATAGTCAGAGGCTTAAGCCTTGCATTGAACAACCTGCTGATCCTATGAGCGCTATTCATTTTCATGGGACCCCTACATGTACCTGACCCGCAGTTGTGTCCATGTTGTACTATACTACTTTTGTTTCTACCTTAAGTTTTAGAAAATTTCAGGGGTTATGTGGAGTTTGATATTGTTGAGCTTGATAGAGTTTATGTGGGATTGGTATGTTTTCTTCTTCTTCTTCTGTGAATTGCTGATTTGGCCCTCGCGCATTCTAAATTGTGATTTGGGAAGACTCGCGCAATTCGCATAGACCATTTCTTTCGCTGTTGCGAGTTTCAATGCTGCAGAATCTCTCGCGCACTTCTAGCTCTAACTCCCATAATCACGTGATTTTGATTTCTCATGATTCCCTTACCTAGCTGTGCGAGTCTAATGCATTTGTCATTTCCCACGCTGACTGCTGGGACTTGACGTTTCCCAACTCACTCTTAATTAATTGCGGTGACTTGGATGTTATTCAACCGTTTCATCTTCCACCATCCTCGCATTTAAATACACAGGGAGGCCTTGTTCATCTTCATCACATCCTAGCTCCTCTCCCCCTAGCGGTCCTTCCCTAATCCTAATCATGGCAGATGACAAGCCGGAGGCGCTGCCTAACAAGTTTTACCCGATGTGGTTGGACCCGCCGCCCCCTAAAGAGTTGGATCCCCTCCAACCCCTCTGGGATGAATACGAGGAGGTTCTGCAAATCCTTGCCAAGGAGGAGGAGGAAAAGCTTCAGCCGCAGAAGAAGAAGCAAAAGACAGCCATCCCCTGCCCCCTCCACTCCACCCCCTCCCCCACCTTCTCAACCCCCTCACCCCTGATCTCTCTCTCTTTCCCTCCTCCGTTTTTGTAATTTTGTTTTAATATTAATGATATTTTCCTTTTCTGATATGCTGTACAGTTTTCTGTTCTTGGTTACTTTATTTTTGTTCTTTTCTTTTAGCTTCAATAGCTCTGCTGCACAGACACCTTTGAACCAATGAGGACACTGCTCCTCATAGGTTTAGGGGTATGGCAGGCAGACCCTGCCAATAGAATAGTTAACATAAGTACAACAAACTCATCTGAGTAATATGCAAATGGATCTATGTTCACTTAAGAATCATGCAAATAAGAAAGTTAACATTTCTGTAAACTTTAGACAGTATAAACTTCTAATATTCCTCATTTCCATGATAATATCACCAAGGAAACCTATTTGTATCAGCACTTAGTGAATCATTAGAGAGAGAAAAAGGTGAGGACATACTTGAAAGTTCAAAGGAAGACCATATCCAGTGAGAATTGGGCCTATAAAATTTTTTCCATCTTTTGAGGAGTAACCAAGCCATTTCTTTTAGTTCTAAGGACTGGCTGAGTCACTGTGCTCACTAGAAGTTAGGTAACTCCAAGTTGAAACAACTGACAGTACTCATGAGACTGAGGAAAGGATCAAGGCCTTCTCTTGGACAGTTTGAGCCTAAAAAGACCAATCCTAAAGCAACTGCCCTTGTCCATACCCCCCTTTGAGCTTTAAATCCTAAATTTCTTCAAAATACACCTGAGTACTTGAACCTGAACCTATGAACCTGAATCAACCTACCCTCACTCTGAGAATTCAGAAGGTAAAAGAGAAAGAGTTGAAGATGGACTAGCTATGGTCAACATTAGGTGAATGTAGAAGAAGGATCTCAAAAATTTGGCAGTATGGTAACTGAGAACATGGTGGCATTTCTGAAAAGTAAAAACAAAATAAAAAGAAGGAAACTTCAGTAAAAAGAAACAAAAATAATAATGAAGAGGAATAAGAGAGAAGTCAAGAGAAACTTTCATTGGAAAATCAAAATCAAGAAGAGAAACTGATCACTTCAAATCGAAAAATCTCAAAGAAGATGAAGGGAGCTGAATTATGGAAGGTGAAGTCATGAACCACCTCTGTGACCTACTGATTTCTCAAATTGGAACCCCTTTTCAACCTTCCATTCTTTTTAACCCTACTCCATAAGCCATATTATAGCCCAGTTAAAAGTCCTTGTGATCCTAAGTTGAGTGAGCTGTCATGTGAAGATAAGGAATTATCCAATCTATGGTGAGGAACTACCAATGATGTTAGCACTTAAGAACTCCGCCAATGCTCAGGCTTACAGACCCAGTTCTGGGATGTAACTGCTCTTGAGCCTGTGAGAAAATGAACCCCTCAACAAAACCTTTATGAGAGTATGCCCTGCAAAGTTTTTGGGATTTAACTTGAATGCATTATGTATGACCTTAACCTAATTTTTGACCTAATGATAAGCTCAGTGCTGCCACACACTAGTGCAGTTTTCTGTGATTGTAAACTATTTGGAAATGTTGTGCAATCATGAAGAGTTTATGCTATCTAAATCTCTGTGCAACCAATGAATTAAATTTCTTTTATGTGTACTGATTCAAGAGTAAACTAAATTTGATTCCTTGACTGCTCATTTAATGATACTGCACTCTTGTTAGCTGTTTCACTGAGAAGTTTGTGGGTGTCTTCACTGAAAACCCTCAGGAGACTTCACTCCTCCACTAGGGATCACCTAGGGGTTTAAAAGGCTTGGTACATATGCTAAATGTATCCGTGCTCCCTACGAAAGTGGCATTTAATTTTTAGATAGATTTACTGTAGCTTTGCTAAAGGACTAGCAAAGATTAGGTTTGGGGGTGTGTTAAGACCTGAAAAGTACCACTTTTCACCCCTTAACATAACCTTTGATTAGACCCTTAGCCACCTAATAAGTTCTTATTAAGTGTTTTGTGTAGGTAATAATCAGTAGCGAAATAAGGCCAGGAATCATGTTAAGGAGCCTGCTTTGGCACCAGAAATCCCTCAAAAGAATGAACTCTGAATCCAAACCTGAAATGAGCCTCGCGTAGCTGACCCAAGCTTTAGAGGATTCAAGAGAAATATGCCTCACGCAGTTCAACTGAGCTTCCCAAAACTTTACAGCAACTCTCGCACAGATGAGTGACTGAAGAGCTTCAGAAACTCAAACTCGCGCAGCTCTCGTGAAACTCAAGAGTAGAACACATCGCACAGTGTCGCACAGTTCTCACACCATTCAAGAAGAAAACATCCTTGCGAAGGCAAAGCCATCCTCGCGAAGATCAATTAAGACATGGAACCTCGCACAGTTCAGAACTCATTAACGTCTCGCGAGGTAACTCGCGAAGTCCTGTAAAGAGAAGTGCTCGCGAAGTTCTCGCACTATTCAAATTCACTCTCGCGAAGTTCAGCCCAGCGAAGACCGAGCAACCTCGCGACTGCTTGAACTTCAACCCCGCGACATCTGAGATTGTGTTTTTTACTCAACCTCACGAAGCCCAATCCAACGAAGAGCGCAATTCTCTATCGCGCGACTGCCTGAAGAGCAAACCAATGCAACCTCGTGACGACTGAAGCTTCAATGTCAGATCATCCTAGCG
Source organism: Chloranthus sessilifolius (assembly GCA_021018995.1). Classification (NCBI taxonomy): domain Eukaryota; kingdom Viridiplantae; phylum Streptophyta; class Magnoliopsida; order Chloranthales; family Chloranthaceae; genus Chloranthus; species Chloranthus sessilifolius. Next base: position 67,420,190 of record CM037595.1, read on the forward strand.
AAGAGCAAAGAGCTACCACGCGACAAGTCTGGGAAACTACAGCTACCTAGTGAAGCTCTGAACCTAAACTTTCATCTCTTCAGCAGAGGACCTTCTGGGAATTTCCAAGCGATTAGGGCATGCACTCCCATGCTCAAATCCTTATGCACGTGCCCCGAGGCATCCAAGGATCACTGTTAGGCCACGTGGCATCCTTAAAATTAGGGTTTCCTAACCCTAATGCGCCGCCACCCCACTGCTATATAAACCCATACCTAGGTTAGGTTTAGGTATCGGGGAACACATCTCAGATCGTTTTTCTTTTCTCTTTCTTTTTAGCAGTAAGTAATTTTCTTTTTCTCTTTCCTTCTCTCCATAGTCCAGCACTTGCTGGCTATGCCTTTGTATGTATTTTTGAATTAGATTAATGGAAGTTCTGTAATAGGATTTGTACTTTGTGGGATTGGTGTTTATGTGTGAGATGCTCTGTGCAAGGTTGCTGCCTTGTGATCCGTCATTGCTTTGGCTGTGTTTCAAAGCAATGGAGGACTGATTCTAAGGGCCATTCAGATCCCAGTGACCTGTGTGTCTGGGCTATCATGGTCCTACAGCCTTAGCCCCACCACAGGACCCTCTAGATCTGAAATCCCCATGGGAGCTTGAGCTGGTAGCCTTGTGAACATGGTGGTAGCAGCGATATTCTTGTTTTATTTTGGGCTCCGTGAGGAGGATAACCTCTAAGATAGTCTGTGACCATTTAAGTGGATAGATTATAGCCTTAGGGTGATTCTAATCCACCGATCCAAGATGGATCCTTCTTCTTTACACCTGAGCTTGTAAAAGCCTGGTGAGAAATTGTACAGAGGCAGACTCCCCTATATTTGTATAGATCCGCCATCAGATGTTGGATCTGATCTAGTTATAGAGATTGTAGGCTGGTGACTGGACCATTGTAGCCTCACTCAAGCAATGGACAGCTAGATCGAAGGTGGTACTCAATCTCTTGCTGGTTCTATGTGTTTGGGCTATCATGGTCCTATACAGCCTTAGCCCCACATATAGAGCTTTAGAGATTGAGGTTTCCTATGGATTCTTGAGCTGGTAGCCTGGATGAAATAGTGCCTGCAATGATTTACTTGTTGTGTTTTGACCCATCCCTGGATAGTGGCTCCCCTATGGGATAATCTGTGACCATTTGAGTGGACAGGTTATAGCCTTAAGGGTGGAATCATGGCAGAGTGATGGGTTGGATCCTTTCTCAGTGGTGATAATGTAGCCTCTGGACAGGATTTCTATAACATCATATCTGAATCTGAGTTACAAAACTTCTCTGATCTTGGCTCAATAGCATACTTCTCACCCTTTTATATTTATTTTCCACACTCCATCCATCCTCTCAACCCTCTCTGTAGTTTAGACATTAGAATACTTAGAATAAGTGACCTTAAACTCCCCTCCTTTTAGGACTGCCAGATCTGTAGTCAGATCTGGAGGGCCTACTAGAGATGGCTCCTTTGGAGCTGTAGATCACCTTTCCCTGTGGGACAAACTCTTACTTATCAAAACTTGCTACAAAGGACCCTGTATCTTGCAGGTCTAGGACTTCTGAGTTGTGCTGAATTCACCCCCTGTTTTACTATTTCTTTAATTTTTAAATGACTTTCACCACCAACCGATAAAGTAAGCACACCAGAAGCCACCAATAGTCACCATAGACCTTACATCAGTGCCCTACATGGTTACTTGTCCTAGGAGTCAATACACATCACACACATACAACCTGAAGGCATCACAAAGCAAGCACAAAGCTTAGACACAGGCTTGCCTCGGCAAGCAACAGGGTTGTCGTAGCAAGCTCTTCAGCTGAGCACGTTGTCGCGGCAAGCCTGTTGCTCAAGGTTGCCGTGGTGCCCTCTTGATCCTCTTTTGCTGTTTGATTCTTTTGGTCTGTTGGCCTTTTACCCTATATATATCTTATATTTTCTTTTATATCATGCACATAAAACCTATTTTATTTACTAAAGCCGGTATGAAAGTTTCGGAGTGTATTCATTGGAAATTTTTGACTACGCAACCTTCACACATGACTTGATCTTTGAGCTGTCGATTCTATCTTGTGAAATCGGCATCAAAGACCATAAAAGTTATTGTAAACGAACTAATGTAATGAACCTAGTCTATTGCGTGTTTCATTTACGGCATACCTTTTGGTGGACTCATGGTTACGATGACCCCGAACGTGTACCGATGTCGAGGTTGCCGAGCTCATGAACTATTTGTCAAAGCTAGGGTCGCAAAGACTCTCCAAGATCAATGGTTCATCTGCCGACACTCTCATGACCAAATCGTAGTGTCGATGTGATTCACGGGGTTGAATCTAAGGGTTTGAAAAGAACGAAGTGTTTAATTTTCTGATTTTTTTTCTTGGTTGTGCAGGGTTGGAATGAAAGAGCTGAGAGAAATCTATAGTTCGGTTTCTCAAAATTTCAAAGTGTGAAGGAGGAGAAGGCAGTGGAGAATTTGTAGTGGGTTTTCACTTTGCGTTGCATGGAGTTGAAACATGAATCATGCATGCGTGCAGTTCTCTTGGCAAATTTAGGATTATAAGCTCATAAGGGCTGGACTTCTATGTAGTGTCAGCACTAGCTGTTGTATTGTATATACATATAAGATAAAATAGGTTGGGCTTTTACAGAATGAAATGTTTTGATATTTTGCTAACATAGAATGAAATGTGTATAACAGGAGTGCAATTCAAGTGTAATGCTATTACACTTTAGTAAGTGTATGAGTTGGCTTATAGCTTTAGTGTAAAGGAATTACACATATATACTATATATATATATAGGATAGCATTTTTATTCCGAATACTAGCTAATACACCTTTATGGTATGTGGAAAGTTATCAATTCAAGTGGATTTTTAATACACTAACTTTTAAGTGTATGAAGGACCGGGTTGTACTAAAAATTTTACTACGCCACTAAGGGCCACACACTTATCAATTTTGAACACTAACTAATATAAGTCCTTTGTGTCCCGTGTTAGGCACACACCTGACCTGACCCGCGTCCATATTGAATATTGTGGTTTTCAATGTATGGCAACTGTTACATTTTATGCGAAGATTTTTCTTTTAAGCTTAATCGTCTTTTTACTGCCCTTTGAGTTCATTTTGACTAAGATTAACACTTAGGCTCTCTTTTACTATCTAGCTTTAATATATGCACATAAGTATCTCATTAGTAGCAAATAAAAGCCTAGCATCACTAAGTTAAGGGTGATAAAATGATAAATTAGGTGACTGATCACCATCCCCCGGGGCAATTTGGGGAAGGTCATTCTTACACCAGACAATTAAAAGTAAATGATGAAAGAGATGTTAGCTAGTCATGTACTGCATAACATTCGAAAGAAGGATCTGAAAAATTATACGACCATTCGAACAATCTATAATGCGAATCATGCGGTGCGGTTGACCTAGAGACATGGGAGGACTCATGTGACAACTCGGGTTTTCCTTCCCATGAAAGCCCGTGCCGTCAGATCATACACACGAGATCCGAGCTACAGTGATGTTATGGTATCCAAAACTCACGTCACTTCCCTACTAAATTGGTAAGTCTCTTAGCGAAAGCGAAGAAATCAAAGTAAGCACAACAGAAAATGTGCGTGCAAAGCTATAACATAATAAAAGGCAATCAGCTGTAAATCTAACTAGCCATATATGATCAGTCTAACCTATTCGTAGTCCCCTGATGAGGATTACACCATGCCAAAAAGTGCGTAAAATATTTACAGTCCACCAATGAAGGCCGACCTTCGTCTAAACAATGGACCCAAAATACGAGTATTTAATTACAAAAAAATATTTTTATCCTTTCTCTCTCTCTCTTTTCTCAATATTCCAAAAAGAAAACCCCAAATAAAATTCCCTAACTCTAGGGAAAATGTTGCATCGGATGCTCCTCTTCCTCCTCCTCAGCCGGGTTATAATCTCAGTCTGCTTCTTGCTCCGGATCTGGTTCACCTTCAGCACCTGCAACTGTGACGTATAGTCGGGAATGAGTTTCATCCAAACTCAATAGGGAAAATCATATTGCTAAGTACATTCTTATCATAACTAATTCAAGTTTCTTGAAGCAGAAATAAAATACAACTTAAAAGAGCTAACGCTTATCTATAATATATCAAATACAAATTAAATTCTGCAGATGCTATATTTCAAATATCAAATTGTGGACAAGATACTTCATGTTAAAATGTTGCCAAAAGATAAAATAAAATGCATGTCCATGATGATTGATTTGATGAGAAACGAGACATAGCACATATACCGACGATAACTGGTGTTTGAACAAATTACACAAATGAAATACAAGGTGTATCATATCACATGGTGTTAGTGTAAGTATCCCGTATTAGGAAACTGAGTAGTCCGTATTAAGCGCACAGGGCCGTGACCCCGAGGACTCCACCCCTCTCATGGAGACTCCACTCCCCTTACAACTAGCGCACTTAGAGCACTTCACATGGCATTGCATCTCATATTAGAGAACTGAGCAGACCGTATTAGGAACACAGGGTTGTGACTCCGGGTACTCCACCCCTCTCATGGAGACTTCACTCCTCATTGCACATGTGCACACATAACACACAAATACACGTCAAAGGTGTTTTAACACAGATCGGAGGTATGGACAGTATGAAGTTAAAGTGGATATCATGAGGTCAAGATGCAGTGTCATGTGCCTTGTAAGACGTGTATGCTGAATTTAAATCTTATATTCGAGAAGTTCATAGGCATGTACATGTAGGTAAATAAATAGTTTACCGAATTTACATCATTTGCTAAGAAAACTATTTATGAAATAATTGCACCATAAACTTGAACTAAAAAATCATGTAGGTGGCAAGGCAGTTTCCCTACCTTTAGTCGCGTCACACACACTTGTTGGTTCTATGCACGCTTTTCTAGATGCTCTTCTTTGTGTTTCCTCATGTAAATTCACGAGACCAGACACATCTCTTAGCCACAGGTATTCACTACATAAATATAACACGGAGTGTGTGTGTCAAGTTTTAGCATAGGAGATAACAAAGTCCAAAACACGCCATTACAATCGAGCGTGGGTATCTTACTCTCGAGCAGATTTCAGTGGCACCTTGTAGTGTACGCTCGAGCGTTTTTCATCTGAGCGGATTTGGCCTAAAATTCACGCTCGAGCGCAGGTTTCAGATGGTTTTATTCTCGAGCAGTTGACTCACGCTTGAGCGTAGACTCAGTGTGAATTCTCACTTCACGCTCGAGCGGACTGGACTCGAAAGTTTTGGCCTAGAAAGTATGCTCGACCATAAGCTCCAGATGTCTTCACGCTCGAGCGGGCTCAGTACGCTCGAACTTAAAACCATTTCAATTTTCTAATGCATGCTCGAGCGTGTTTGACCCAAGCCAAAATAGCCTACGAATTCACGCTCGAGCGTAGGCTTCAGATGACTTCACACTCGAGCGGACTTAGTACGCTCGTGCGTAAACCCAGTTCACTTCTTCACTACACGCTCGAGCGTATTTGACCTGAGCTAAAATGGCCTACGGATCACGCTCAAGCATAGGCTCTAAATGGCTTTACGCTCTAGCGGTTCTTTGTACGCTCGAGCTTAAACCCAAAAATCTGTAACTTCATCGTCTTGGTGCCTCTGCTCGAGATAGCTCCTATGGCTTCTCGAGTGGTCCAAACAACACATTATACACAACATACTTTAACCGTCTTGCCTTTGCAAGGTTTTCTTCCTAATATATTCCTTTAATATGCTTAAATCTATGCATCACATGCTCGCATTCAATAGATTCGGGATACGCCCCTTTTTTTGCAATTTGAGTCACATGCAACGGTTCCATCCTTCGAACCCAATGCATATCGGCTTTGGCGACTTTCACTCATTCGATCAATGAAAACGGTGCATGCAGCATCGTTGATTACCCCTTAATAATTGAAACCATTTACTAAAAAGTAACGCATGCACGGTGTGGGTTTTCCCATAGTTAGTTCTTCGTCGCGGTGTTGATTCGACGATCTGGTCGATGCTCTCGTGTTGATTGAACAGCCATGTGGCTTATGGCCTCCACAAGAAGAAAGAGGGTCTTCTCCTTGAAGTAGAGAGGACACAAGGAAAATATAGGGGCTCGGTTCTCTCAAGAGAAGCTCAAATGAACACCTCCAAGCTCTGGAACAACCGGTGATCACTCTCCCTTCCTCCCTTGGTTTCTCCTTCAGCAACCGACTTCTCAGAAATGCAAATGATTTTGCATGCTTATGTGAAAGGATACATATAAGGGGCTGGGATTTGGTGTGTGGCTCTAATACACCACCAAGGTATATAAGTCATCCCTTGGTTTCTAATCAATGAGCCTAGGTACCCGGTTCCAAGTGGGTTCTAACCCCTCTAGTTTGTAACGGGTCTTAACTGCCTATGGGTCTCAGATGTGTTAAGAGTGGCCCGGTTTACTAGCGATATGGCCCTCAAGTGGCCCAAAAGGTTATAAACTCCTAATTAGCGCCAAATGGGTGATGGTTCTAATGGTTCATGGGCTTTGGGCCTGATTGGATTGCAACCATAAAGTGCACATGTGAGCTTGGGTCCAATGAGGTCTAATTCGCCCAGTCTACACATGGGCTTGGGTTCAACCATAGCAAAACTACCTGGGGGCTCACTGTTGGGTCTATGTGGCGTGTGGCTTATGGTTACTATGGATCCTAGGTGGCAAGTGCCCATATGGGCCCTTCCTATTCGAGGTCCAAATGGAAAATGGCCCAGACTTAACTCATGCACAAACACGGGGTGTCACATCCTCCCCTCCTTATGGGAATTTTCATCCTTAAAAATTGAGGGAAGTAATCGGTGAGTGTAACAACCATTAAAAGTAATTGACAAGTGACATTTAGTTTTCCGAAGATGATGGGGTTTTGAAGCATTACAAAGGTATACGAAATGCGGCTAAGTTACATTTGCACAGTTGTTGAACTAACTAAAGCATTGCAAAGGTATACCAAATGTGGCTAAATTAAAATTTGGCAGTGTTGTCGAACTAAAGCATTGCAAAATTTGCTAATGAAGAATATTGAGGGTGTTTGACTATCCCTTAGCTTCTATCAACATCATGTATCCTGAACTATAGTCATTTAACTAACAACACATGCTATTATTATTTAACAGTCCATAATGGTACTCTAGCACTTCTTATTCTAAGCAAGCATGATGAATGACTATGACAGCTAACAAAATCTTAGGCGGCATGAAATTTTAATCTCACCAGACGTTTCAGCTGAACGAGAGGCATTTTCCCGTGCCCTAGCAATCCGTTGAACGGCATCATCCAGAAAGCAATATTGCATGATTTCCATGAGTAGGGCCTCTTGGAAGGCCATTCGTCTGGTGAGGTCCAAAAAGCTTGCAGAGTTGTTGAAAGGTACGTGAGACGATGACGGTAAGCCTCGGACCCTCCTTTCAAATCTACATTGAGCCACCTCCCATTGCTCACATCCAAAGTATTTAATGTTGTCGTAATCCCAAGGCTCATCTGCGCTAATGGTGAAACTACCGATTTCATCTTGGTATTGCTCGACCATTCACGATATGAGCCGAGCATAAGGCATGGAGGGCCATGATCTCTTCCTGGTCTCTATCATACAGTTGTGGGCGTGAATCAGCCCATTGATAACAACTTCTTCAGTGTCAAACCATCTCCATTCGAACACTGCAAAAAAAATTTATAGGAACGCTCCATTCCTATCGTCCTCTCAGGCTAAAGGGTAAAGATTTGCCCGAAGAACTATGTCGATCCACCACAAGTCCGGCGGCAGTTGTACACCCTTGATTGATTGACCCAGCCCTTGCTGTCCATTGCTCATTTCTTCGACAATTTGGCAGAACGGTATCTTTGTAAGAGTTGGTTGGAGTAGGTCACAGCGACCCTGGTATCCTAATGGAACACCCATGGCCATGGCAAATCGGTCATGATCAAGTCGAATCGTTTGGTTATCGATGATGGTGGAAAGAGTTTCATTTTGGCCTACGGTTAGGTTTTGGTAGGCAAGTCTCACTATCCAGGGGTAGTAGTGCTCATGAAACGGTCTAAAGAGGGTGGTGAACCCTGCTTTCTCAAGGAAGTTAACTGACCTCGACAGGGGTGCTTCATCACTGAAGTAAGCTTGGTCAAAGGACCATTCCGGTTTGAATGTTTTTGCCTCCCACCACGATTCTGGTTGGGCTTTCATGGGTGGAGAACCCGATGTGTCTGGGGCTTTGCCCTTGTCCTTGGCAGAGAGTTTCAGTTTATGTTTTGCTTGTTTCTTTGGAGCCATAGCTAAGTACGTGGAATAGAAAATAAAGATTCAAATGAACAGGGGGGTTTGCAGAGGTTTACCGTGAGAAGGTACATGCATAAAATCCCTTGGGTTGAAATCCAAAGGAATCCCACGTAAAATCATCGTGTTGGTGTGAATATGAGGAAATTAGGGCTTCGGGAAGAGGGGAGAGGAAGAAGATGAGCGACATGAGTGTTTAAACATCGCGGGAATGAGCATTTGGGCTTCCGCCCCAATTTATAGTTCTGGGGTACCCTCGAGCGGTGCCCAATGTAAGCTCGAGCATAACATAAGTATATGCTTGAGCGGGCAGGACACACATATGGTGCAACCTGAGTTAGGTATTCAGGAAATTGATCATTCCTAGTAGGCCATTGTACTTCTATGGTGACAGATGGGTATCATGATCTATGGTTTGTCATGCACTCATAAATTACGATCAGTCGCTTATGATTAACTACCAAACTGTCGTATCCCTAGCTAAATTTTCCACTAGGACATATATAAAATTCATAGTCATTATAAGTCATAGACTTTCATACATTTATGGATAAAATCTAAATAGACTACATTGGTTTAAGAAAATTTACGAAGGGTGATGTACTCTCTTATACAAACAGGTCCGAATAGTGATCCTGGATTTCTGCTTCACGTTCCCATGTTGCCTCGGTAGGAGAGTGATTTCTCCATTGGACCAAAACCAGCGAAACTTTCTTGGTTCTTAATACTTGCTCCTTGCGGTCCAACACTTGAATTGGTTCCTCCACCAAAGTGAGATCACCTTGGACTTTGATGGGTTCGTGGTCCAGAACGTGTGTCTCATCTTTCACATATTTCCTGAGCATTGATACGTGAAAGACGGGATGGATGGCCGATAATTACGGCAGTAAGGCAACACGGTAAGCTACCTTACCGACCCGACCCAACACTTTAAAGGGTCTAATGAATCAAGGGCTGAGCTTTCCCCACTTTCTGAACCACATGATGCCCTTGGTCAGTGAGATCTTCACAAACACATGGTCTCCCACCTAATAAGAAATATCCCGATTAGTCTTTAATGAGTCGTATAAGAACTTGATACAACAATTGTGCGCATGATTTTACCTGAAAATCCTTAGTCATTCTCTTAAGATCCGCATAGCCCTTTTGACGGCTTTGAGCTACCCTCAGTCGTTCACGGATAAGACGGACGATTTCATTGGTGCTCTCAATGAGTTGCAGACCCAACAGTACACGATCACCAATCTCCGCACAGTTGAGTGGTGACTTACATCGACAGCCATATAATGCTTCAAAAGGTGCCATGCCGGTACTTGATTGGTAGCTGTTGTTGTATGCAACTTCGATTAAGGGAAAATGCCTATCCCACGATCCCTGAAAATCCAACTTGCAGGCCCGGAGCATATCTTCAATAATTTGGTTCACTCTTTTTGTTTGCCCTTCTGTTTGAGGTTGGAATGCTAAGCTGAATTCTAAATTGGATCTCATCCCTTCCTGGAAACATTGCCAAAATTTTGAAGTATAAAGGGGGTCCCGATCTGACACTATGATGGAAGGTATCCCATGTAATCGGACTATTTCCTTCAGATATATCTCGGCAAGTTTGTCGGCTATATACTTTGTGCTGTACGGTAAAAAGTGAACTGATTTAGTTAGCCGCTCAATGATCACCCAGATTGTGTTGTAACCCTTTTGTGTCCTTGGCAGCCCAAGTATGAAATCCATTGAAATGTCTTCTCATTTCCACTCGGGAATGGGTAATGGCTGAAGTAGACTAACGAAATGTCTGTGGCCTACTTTTATTTACTGACAAACAAGGCACTTTCCTACAAATTCTGTGACATCACGCTTCCTTCCCTTCCACCAGAAATTTTTCTTCAAGTCGTGGTACATTTTAGTGCTGCCTAGGTGAATAACATATGGTGATCTATGGGCCTCCTCTAGTATCTCTTTCCTCAACTCTGCATCGGTTAACATAAACAAATGGTCTGTATACCATAGGGAACCGTCGTCCTTGACCAAAAATTCTGATTTGTTCTCGTCTCGTATTTGTTGCTTAATGGTGTTGAACTCCGGGTCCTTGTATTGATTTCTTTGATCCTTTTGAAGAGGATCGACTTGATCTTCATGTTTGCTAAAATTACCCCGGTCTCCTTCATCTCAAATCGGATGTCGGCCATTGCTAGCTTCTCGAGGAGTTTCCACCTATGCACTCTTGCCGCAAGGTGTGATAGGCATGCTGATGATTTTCGGCTAAGTGCAGCCACGACGTTTGCTTTCCCCGAGTGGTATTATATGGTACAGTCGTAATCCTTCAAATTATGATCCTTTTGTGTGAATAAGTACTTAAGGCTCTTGTGGTTGGTAAAAATTTGAAATGTTTCGCCGTAGAGGTAGTGCCTCCAAATTTTCAAGGCGAAGATCATTGCTGCGAGCTCAAGGTCGTGAGTGGGGTAGTTGCTCTCATGGTCTTTCAGTTGCCTTGACCTAAAAGCTACCACTCTCTCATGTTGGTTCAACACTTAGCCTTGTCCTGTGTGAGATGCATCAATAAAGACCACAAATCCCCCGGTGCCTGTTTGTATGATAAGCACTAGTGCAGAGGTCAATCGGTTCTTGAGCTCTTGGAAGCTCTTCTCCCACCTGTCGGTCTACTCAAATTTACCATTTTTCCTAGTAAGTTGTGTGAGTGGTCCTGAAATCTTTGAGAACCCCACTACAAATCTATGGTAATAGCTAGTGAGTATGAGGAAGCTATGGATTTTAGTGACAGTTTCGGGTTGTTCCCATTTCACTATGGCTTCAATCTTAGAAGGGTCAACTGTTACACCTGCTTTTGAGATGATATGCCTTAGAAAGCTCAATTGCTATAACCAGAACTCACATTTATTGGCCTTGGCATATAATTGATGATCTCGGAGTGTTTGCAATGCCAATCGTAGGTGTTGTTCATGGTCTTCCTTCGACTTAGAATAGATGAGTATGTCATCAATGAAAACAACCATGAACTGATCCAAACGAGGCTTGAATACCCAACTCATTAGGTCCAGAAGGATGTTGATGCATTGGTTAGCCCAAACGGCATCACATGGAACTCGTAATGGTCATATCGTGTGAGAAAAGCTGTTTTGGGAACGTCCTTGGCTTGTACCTTCATTTGGTTATAACCGGATCGCAAGTCGATTTTAGAGAAAAATTTTGCTCCCTGCAATTGGTCGAAGAGGTCATCTATTCTAGGGAGCGGATACCGGTTCCTTATGGTCATCTTGTTTAATTGTCGATAGTCTATGCACAGTCGCAAGGATCGATCTTTCATTCTAACAAATAACACCGGTGCACCCATAGAGACACACTTGGTCGAATGAATCCCTTGTCGAACAGTTCTTACAACTATTCCTTTAACTCTTTCAGCTCGGCTGATGCCATTCGGTATGGGGCCTTGGATATCGGTTCCGTGCCGGGCGCTTAGTCAATTGTGAACTCGCCTTCCCTTTCTGGTGGCAAACCAAGCAACTCCTCTGGAAACACATCAGCGAATTCATAGGCAACATGGACATTAGCTATTTCCACCTCCTCATCCTTGTGTCCTTGAATGAAGGCAAGGTATCCCATACATCCCTTGTTAATCATCCGTTCGGCTCGAATTGCAGACACAAAGGGCACTACCATGGGTTGAATGTTGGTAGCTTTAAATGGTGTCTCCTTCTTGGGGTAGAGAGTGACTGATTTCTCCTGGCAATCAATTTTAGCTCGAAGCTTGGTCAACCAACCCATGTCGAGGATGACATCAAATTCTTGCATTTCGAGAAAGATGAAATCAGCCATAGTTTGATGATATTCCATAACTACAATTATCGATCGACACACTGTATCAGAACACTTAGAACTGCCCGTTGGCGTAGTAACGGCCAAGACAAAATCAAGCGGTTCCGGTGTGTACTCGATTTCTCTTGCCATAGCTGGTGTAATAAATGAGTGTGTAGACCCCGGGTCTATTAACACACGTGCTAGATGGCCACATATATCGCAACTTTTACTAAGATGGATGTAACCTAGTTTCATAACATTTATAATGGCATTAATAGCATGGCAATTGGTTATGACAAAAGGCATAGCGACTACAGAAAATTTCCTATTTATACACCTTCTTCATCTAATATACAAATAATTTAAGCCGATAATTCAAGGGAAATCATACCATGAATGATTTCATTGTTGGTCTGAGTGTCGTGTGCCGAGGCTGCATATGCTCGTTCTTGAATGGTAGGTTGAGTAAATCCACATTTGGTGCAGCTCCCTTCATTTGTGGACAATCCCAAATGCGGTGTCCCAGTTGGCCGTACTTAAAACAACCTCTAGTATTCTTTCAGCATTCCTTCGTCTTGTGCGGTTTTTCACAGTTTGCACATGTGAACGATGGTGTGGAAGAAGTCACGCGCGATGTCGTCAATGGTGCTCTTGTGAAATTTGAGGTTGCCGAACCGGATGTAGAAAAAGGCCTTGGTTGCCTTAGAGGTAGAGGTGGCAAACTGGCTTGACTAAAAGGCTTAGTGGATGCCGCAGGGGCTGGTGATGTTAGTGGGGGCATTAAGTATCTTGGTCTTTTACTGGCCTAATTAGTACTAAACGTTTGATATTGCGCTCTCCTATTCCTTGCTTGTTCATCTCTCGCTTGGTGTGACTCTTCCTCTACGTCATGTTCTGTGATCAGACCTAACCTCACCATTCTCTCATATGTGGTTGCCTCAAATAGGGATATCCTCCCCTTGATGGCCTTTTTGAGACCATGCTCAAACTTCTGTGCCTTCATCAATTCGGTCGCAATAAGGGCTGGTGTAAATCGGGATAAACGGGTAAATTCGGTCTCATATCCTTGAACGCTCATTTTCCCTTGCACTAGGTTTGCAAATTGGTTCTCCATTCGGCATCTCTCCGTGGTTGGAAAGTATTTCTGATAAAATACATCAGTAAATTCGGCCCAAGTCTACAGCATTTCTGGTGCCCTTGTTCTTTCTACGGACTTCCACCATGGGTCCGCTTCCCCTTCTATTTGGAACGAAGCCCAACTTACCTTTTCTTCTTCCGTACAATGAACTCGCTACAATACTTTCTCCACCTGGTTCATCCACTTCTTGGCGTCCATTAGGTCAGCTTGCCCGTAAAAACTTGAAGGTCTTAACCTCCTAAACTTGAAAAATCCTGATGGATGGCACCTTTCTGTAAGCAACGTCATTTAGTTTACAACATTCTCCGATAGCTGCTGGTTGGTGCCAGCATTCCTCTCGGCTTCGGGAACATTCCCGAGATTGTTATCCACTTGAGAGGCATTGTTGTTGTTGCCAAGTGGTTTGTTGTTCGGCTCCGTGATGAAGCCTTGCTCATTGTTCTCACCTCCGACATTAGCTAATCTTGGTCTTCCTCTGCGTGGAGGCATGTTGACCTGCAAAGGTCACATGAACGAGATGCCAGGTTCACATTTTTCAGCTCTAGGAGCCAAATCCTAACGTCCTATAGACTCTAACACTATTGCTCCTATTATATCATAGCTCTGCATGTAAAACTTTAGCCTCATGGGCATTCAGTCTTGCCTTTGGGTCCCCAAAGGACCTAAAGCTTGGGCTTTGATACCACCTGTGACAACCCTGGTTTTCCTTACCATGCAAACCCATGCTGTCGGATCATACACATGAGATCTGAGCTACAATGACGTTATGGTATCCAAACTCATGTCACTTCCCCACTAAATTCGTAAGTCCCATAGCGGAAGCAAAGAAATCAAAGTAAGCACAGCTAAAAATGTGCGTGTAAAGCTATAACATAATAAAAGGCAATCAGCTGTAAATCTACCAAGCCATATATGATCAGAGGACTACACCATGCCTAAAAGATCATAAAATATTTACAGTCCACCGATGAAGGCCGACCTTCATCTAAACAATGGACCCAAAATACGAGTATTTAGTTACAAAACATATATTTTTATCGTTTCTCTCCCTCTCTCTCTTCTCAAAATTCCAAAAAGAAAACCCCAAGTAAAATTCCCTAACTCAAGGGAAAATGCTCCTTCGGATGCACCTCTTCCTTCTCCTCAGTGGGGTTATAATTTGGGTCCGCTTCTTGCTCCGACTCCGGTTCACCTTCAGCACCTGCAACTGTAACGTATAGTCGGGAGTGAGTTTCATCCAAGCTCAATAGGGAAAATCACATTGCTAAGTACATTCTTATCAGAACTAATTTAGTTTCTTGATGCAGAAATAAAATATAATTTAAAAGAGCTCATGCTTATCTATAATGTATCAAATACAAATTAAATTTTACAGATGCTATATTTCAAATATCAAATCATGCACAAGATACTTGACGTTAAAATATTACCAAAAGATAAAATTGAATGCATGTCCATGATGATTGATTTGGCGAGAAACGAGACATGAGCACATATACCGACGATAACTGGGGTTTGAACAAATTACACATCTGAAATATAGGGCATATCATATCACATGGTGTTAGTGTAAGTATCTCGTATTAGGGAACTGAGCAGTCCGTATTAGGGAACTGAGTAGTCCGTATTAGGCGTGCAGGCCGTGACCCCAGGGACTCCACCCCTCTCATGGAGACTCCACTCCCCTTACAACTAGCACACTCAGAGCACTTCATATGGCAATGCATCTCGTATTAGAGAACTTAGCAGATAATATTAGGAACACAGGGGGACTCAACCCCTCTCATGGAGACTCCACTCCTCATTGTACATGTGCACACATAACACATGAATACTCATCAAAGGTGTGTTAACACAGATCAAAGGTAGAGACAGTACGAAGTTAAAGCGGATATCATGAAGTCAAGATGAAGTGCCAATGTGTCATGTAAGACATGTATGCTGAATTTAAATCCTATATGCAGGAAGTTCATAGGCATGTACATATAGGTAAATAAATAGTTTACTGAATTTACATCATTTGCTAAGAATACTATTTATGAAATAATTGCACCATAAACTTGAACTTGAAAATCATATAGGTGACAAGGTAGTTTCCCTATCGTAAGTCGTGTCACACACGCTTGTTGGTTCTATGCACGCTTTTCTAAATGCTCTTCTTCGTGTTTCCTCACCTAACTTCATGAGGCCAGACGCATCTCTTAGTCACAGGTATTCATTACATAACTCTACATAAAATACGGAGTGTGTGTGTCAAGTTTTAGCATAGGAGAAAACAAAATCCAAAACTCACCATTATGCTCGAGCGTGGGTATCTTATGCTCGAGCGGATTCCAGTGGCACCTTGCAGTGTGCACTCGAGCGTATTTCATCCGAGCAGATTTGGCCTTAAATTCACGCTCGAGCATAGGCTTCTGATGATTTTACGATCGAGCGGTCGACTCACACTCGAGTGTAGACTTAATGTAAATTCTCACTTCATGCTCAAGCGGACTGGACCCGAAAGTTTTAGCTTGGAAAGTATGCTCAAGTGTAAGCTCCAGATGTCTTCCCGCTTGAACGCTCGAGCATAAACCCAATTCAATTTTCCAATACATGCTCGAGCGTGTTTGACCCGAGCCAAAATAGCCTATGAATTCACGCTCGAGCGTAGGTTTCAGATGACTTCACCCTCGAGCGGACTTAGTACGCTCGAGCGTAAACCCAGTTCACTTCTTCACTACACACTCGAGCATGTTTGACCTGAGCCAAAATGGCTTACAAATCATGCTCGAGCGTAGGCTCCAGATGGCTTTACGCTCGAGCAGTTCTTTGTACGCTTGAGCGTAAACCCAAGAATTTGTAACTTCATCATCTTGGTGCCTCTGCTTGAAATAGCTCCTATGGCTTCTTGAGTGGTCTAAACAACACATTATACACAACATACTTTAAGCATCTCACCTTTGGGAGGTTTTTTTCCTAACATATTCCTTTAATACGCTTAAACCTATGCATCACATGCTCACATTCATTAGATTCAAGATACGCCCCTTTTTCTGCAATTTGAGTCACATGCAACGGTTTCATCCATCGAACCCAGCGCGTATCGGCTCTGACGACTTTCACACATTTGATCGATGAAAACAATGCATGCGGCATCATCAATTATCCCTTAATAATCAAAACTATTTGCTAAAATGTAATGCATGCGCGGTGTAGGTTTACCCATAGTTAGTTCTTTTGCACGCGACTCTACGCACAGTGCCGACGTCGAATTCGCTCCGTCACGAAGTTGATTCGACGATCCGGTCGATGCTCTCGCATTGATTGAACAACCGTGAGGCTTATGGTCTCCCCAGGAAGAAAGAGGGTCTTCTCCTTGAAGTAGAGAGGACATAAGGTAAATATAGGGGCTGGGTTCTCTCAAGAGAAGCTCAAATGAACACCCCCAAGCTCTGGAACAGCTAGTGATCACTCTTCCTTCCTCACTCAGTTTCTCCTTCGACAGCCGGCTTCTCAGAAATGCAAATGATTTTGCATGCTTACGTGAAGGGACATATATAAAGGGCTGGGATTTGGTGTATGGCTCTAATACACCACCAAGGTATATAAGTCATCCCTTGGTTTCTAACCAATGGGCCTAGGTACCCGGTTCCAAGTGGGTTCTAACCCCTCTAGTTCCTAACGGGTCTTAGCTGCCTATGGGTCTCAGATGGGTTAAGAGTGGCCCGGTCTACTAGCGCTATGGCCCTCAAGTTGCCCAAAAGGTTATAAACTCCTAATAAGCCCCAAATGGGTCATGGTTCTAATGGTTCATGGGCTTTGGGCCCGATTGGACTGCAACCATAGAGTGCACATGTGAGCTTGGGTCCAATGAGGTCTAATTCTCCCAGTTCACACATGGGCTTGGGTTCAACCATAGCAAAATTACTTGTGGGCTCACTGTTTGGTCTAAGTGGAGTGTGGCTTATGGTTACTAAGGATCCTAGGTGGCAAGTGCCCATATGGGCCCTTCCAATTCGAGGTCCAAATGGAACATGGCCCAGACTTAACTCGTGCATAGACATGGGGTGTCACAACTCACCTCTAAGAGTTGATGTTAAGGTTTTGTTGGGAATTTCAGTGTGCTAATTATTGTGTAATGATAAAAGCAAAATAAAATCAAAGTAAAATAGAGGATGGATTCAGCACATCTAAAATATCCTAGACCTGCAAGATACAGGGTCCTTTGTAGCAAGTTTTAATAAGTAAGAGTTTGTACCACAGGGAGTAGTGATCTAAACCTAGAAGGTGTATAGTAGACCTCTAAATCTGGCTACGGATCTGGCAATTCTATGAAGAAAGAGAGCTTTTCAGGTGTCACTAGATCTAATTCTACAAAACTGAAATATAAAACTAAACTAAAAGATGGAGGAAGATGGATGGAAAAATAAAAATCAAATGGTGAGAAATAGACAGCTAGGGCCTGGTTTTCATTGCAAAACAGCTCAAATCTGAGGATATGCAGCCATCTTTCATTTGGCTTCAAGCACAAATGCAAGGTTTAAGAATTTGATCTAGACCGGTGGTTTGGTTTCATCTTAAGGCTATGATCTATCCACTTCAATGGTCACAGATCATCCAATAGATTTCCTCCATCCCTAGTTTCGATTGATCTTATGGCTATGATCTGTCCACTTAAATGGTCACAGATCATCCAATAGATTTTCTCCATTCCAATGGCTTCGATCAGAACAAGATAATCACTACAGATGCTTTGGATGCAAGGTCACAGGCACATACACCCAGGGAAATCAGATGGTCATCAAGAGATCTACCAGTTAAGTGGGTGAGCTGATTAACAAACTCCTCTATACAAATCCGATCGAGAATCTAATGGGACCACAAGATCTTTAGATTTAACTAAGCTTTAAAATTAACAATTTATTACTTTAAATAAAAAAACTTACAATAAACTTATTCCCAGATTTGTAGTCTATGCATCGATCCACATTTCTTCATGCCAAAATTACAATTACAAACCAGATCCGAGCTACTATCTAGATCTAATCCAACAAGTTTGATTAGAGAGAGAAGGGGGAAGAGAAAAAGGAAAAATAAAACCTAAAACTAAACCTAAATGAGCTAAGGAGAACTCAGGCTATTCCTTTGTTCCTACTTTCCTTGCTGAAGAAAAATATCAAAATAGATGGGTATTTATACATATGCATTGATCCATGTTCCTTGAGTTGTAGCCAATCAGAGAGCAGAGGAGCTTGATCCAAGTGAACTGCATTTCAGCCAACCAGAGAGTAGAGAACTCAGTTCTGTTATGTGCAGCTCTCAAAAATGCCCCTACCGGCCACTGATATTTGTTAATGGAATCCAAGATAAATCCCTGAGATGTGTGGGACATTGGGATGTGTGCCCTAGAAGCATTGGAATCCCCAAAATGTCCCTAATGTGTGAAATAGATGGCTGGAACCTGTGCCTCGATAGGTTGGAGCTTCAAAACTTCAATCTCAACAGGTTCAAGCAACTGTTCGACAGGTTGAATGGGCTTCAGGTATGCACTTGACAAGTTCTCGACAGGTTTATTCAACCATTCAACAGGATGCTCGATAGGTTCAAACATTCTGCTTGGGAATGATGAACTCGATAGGCTACATAGCAAAACAACAGCTCCAAGTGACCTTTCGATAGGTTGGGCTGCTGAATTTCTGAAGCATTCAATAGGATAGGAGGCTTGTATTAGATAGGATGCATGGCAGTTCCTTGGAGGATTTGATAGGTACAAAGCTGGCGGGAGGTGGACTGCTCGATAGGATAAGCTGAAAGCTTCATAGAAGAGTTCGACAGGTTCACCATTTTTGCAGCAAGGCATCTCGATAGGTTGAGGTTTCTACTGTGTATCCTAGTCGACAGGTTCTCCAGCCAACTGCTCGATAGGATCCCTTCTTATTCTAGAACCTATCGCCAGGTTCTATTTCAGTCGTAGTCTTCACCATTGGACAGGATAAAACCACTGCTCGATAGGATATAAAACTGAAGCCTCTTTTAAGCATTCGATAGGCTCCTAGCTACTGAGGAGTTCCACTCGATAGGTGCAATAACTGTAGCACTTCGATAGGTTGCCTTTCCATGTGTACTGCTTTTTTTGCTTCACAACTGAAATCCTTTCCTTTTTAATGGTTTGAATCTGACTTGCTCAACTCCTTAATGCTGCAATTTGCTAAAGATGATGTTTTGAAGATTCTTTCAGCTTAATTCCTCTTTTTGGCGCATTTTACATGAATGGCTGCATATTGTTACCTAACTGCAAAACATACTTAAAATAATTATTAAATACTCTAGGTCCTAGCAAAAGCCAGGTTTAAAGGTGTTGAAAGTGGCAAAAATTTATGATCAATAGGTTTCAAGAATGCAAATACGTCTGTTATCATTATAAAGATCTAAAAATAGATGTATTGACTGACATCTTCTTCGCTCATCCGGATTTGATAGAGCTCGCGAACATCTTTCCTTAGGTGTTTGTTATGGACTGCACGTACAAGACGAACAAATATGAACTTCTAGTCTTGAGCATCATTGGAGTGACCTCCACACAAAAAAATTTTGATGTTAACTTTGTGTTTATGTCATCCAAGAAATAGAACGCCTATGTGTGGGCATTGCAGTCATTCAAATCTCTTTTCAAGGGAGGCGAGCTTCCGTCGCTATTCGTCACTGATAGGGAGCAAGCACTCATAAATGCGATCAAGGTGGTTTTTCTGGAAGCCAAATATATTCTATGTGTATGGCACATAAATATTAGTGTGTTAAAGAACTTTAGAAAATGGTTTGATACAACAGAAGAATGGGATGTCTTCTATCAGGCATGAAATTGTGTCATGTATAGTTCATCGGTAGCGGAATATGAAGCTGCAAAAGGTACCATGGTCCATAGGTACGTGGATCTTCAATATATCCTCCACTATCTGTATGAGACTTGGTTAAAACCCTACAAGAAAAAATTCGTGTAACAATGGACGAATGAGTATATACATTTTGGTAACACAACTTCAAACTGAGCGGAGAGCGTGCATGCTCAGATCAAGCATGAGTTGAGATCTTCTATCATTGACCTTTTGCAATCGTGGGAGAAGATTGATGGCATTGTTGAGCTATAACATATACACATACGAGCATCGTGTGAGGAAAGTAAACTGGAGAGGTGGCATCATTATTACGCCCATTTCTATGAGCTCATAGTGGATCACGTATCTAGGGCTGTGCTGGAAATTATAGAAGCAAATAGAGTTACAGTTGAGACGCAACCAGTTATGGAAGCTCGGTGCAGGCATAGACTGTGCAAGACACATGGCCTTCGATGCTTGCATGAATTGTCTTCATGGCTATTGGCCGGTGACAATTCCTCTAGAATCGATTCATCCTCGGTGGAAGAAACTCTATCACCTTAAAGCTGTTACATCCTCAAGAGGGGCTGAAGTGCTAGAATGTTTTTATTACATATATGATCGATATGAGAGGTCTGACCATGTTGTCCAGGAACAAATTTATAGACAGTTGCATGAGGTGGCAGACCCCACTACGACTTACATGGTCGAGCTGAATTTGTTGCAGAGTAAATGTGACAGGCCTAAGGGGAAGGGGAACAAATGAAAACTTGATACGTCATCGAAAAGAGATAAATTTGGGTTTGAACACATCATAAAAGAAGTTAATACGAAGGCAAAGGCAAAGGAAAAAAGGGAAGAAGGCTGCAGTCGTTGAAGTTTTGAAGCATCAAGAAAGCCTCGGAATGAAATTGTATCTAAAAATACTCCCTGAGTTTGTGCGCCCTATGTAGCTGATATAACGGAAGTAACGACATATGGGCACTGTGGATTTAGAGCTTTTGCACACTGGTTAGGGATGGGCTACGATGGATGGAAGGTAGTACGAGAAGATTTGTTGGTTGAGTTGATCTCCTATGTAGAGAAGTATTTACCTATTTTTGCTGCCAAGAATGAATATATTAGATACATGCGATCCTCAACTGCTTCACTGATCATGCTCGCAGTGCCTACTAGATGACTGTGCCGGACATGGTATACCTAATAGCATCGTGCTATCATACCCCATTAGTCCTTAGCACCTGGCTTTGCATGACCTTTTTTCCACTATGGACAATAGCAGGCACAATGGGTAAGGTCATTTCCATCACTCACATGAACGAGTGCCACTTTGTGCCAGCCACCTTGATTAAAAATAGTCCCATTCCATCATCGACGGTTTTATGGAGGCGATACTGAGATGATTGTGCAGCGGGATGGCCGTCTCAGTTCACAAAATGATCTAAGAACTTCAACTTTGTCAATGATGATGAGAAAGTTGTCAACAAAGATTATCCGGTCATTGACCTTGATTGATCACACTACCTAGGAATTCGATAGTTTTTTTAGTTGGGGTTGGGGTATATGCATGTAAATGGTGAAATTATTCGATAGTTTTTTCAGTTCAATTTCTTAGTCACTAACAACGTCGCTGAATATGAAGCGTTCATCGTCGGGCTAAGAGTTGCATTGCAGCTAGAGATCAAACAGTTGAAAACCATCGACGATTCCAAACTTGTGAGATCACAAGTAATAAGAGAATGGAAGACGGAAGAAAGAAGACTGATGGCATACTTGAAAGTCGCTCAATTTCAATTAAAAAGTTTGAGAGAATTTCTTTCATCCACATTTTGAGACTAGAAAACCAGCTGGCAGACTCTTTAGCCACCTTAGCCTCGATCATACAAGTACCGGTCGGAGAGAACACAATGTCTTTCATCATCAACAAGCTCAGCATGCCTGCACACGAGGTAGCCTGGAAAGTCAAGCCAAGGCTATTGGTTCTCCCAAAATCTACTAAACACGAAGAGGAATCTACCATAGAAAGTCTAGCAAAGAAAGAGGCTACCATCGCTACCTTCTGGTTCCTGCAATCCCCCAAGGATGACTAACAACCATGGTATTATGACATCTGAAATTTCTTGAAGCACCAACACATCCCTCCTTACACATAAAAATTTGAATGGAAATCCATAAGGAATCGATCCACCAGATTTTGTATCCTGCGTGAAGTATTATATAAAGAAGCCTTCACTAAGGGAGTGCTATTGCATTGTGTCACAGAAGCCAAAGGACAATACATCATTCATGAAGCACACGCAAATGCTTGCGATGCTCGTATCGATAGTTTAAGATTTTAAGAGAAAATCATACGACAAGGCTATTATTGGCCCATAATGACAAGGGATTGCCATGTCTATGCTCAATCCTGCAAGCAATGTCAGTTACACATTGCACTCATCAAGGCACCATCGGTCGCGCTAAATTCCATGGTCATTCACAATGTGAGCCTTTGATATAATTGGGCCATTCACATATACAGTTGGGAACACCCATAAACTGCCTTCATCCTCACAGCTACCAAATACTACACCAGTTGGGCAGAGGCCGAATCGTATGTCAACTTCACTGTATCAACCCTGGTAAAATTTATCATTCGGAATGTCATTACAAGGTTTAGAGTCCCCAGAATGATCGTCACTGATAACGGTTCACAATTCATTGCTGAGAAGATGAAGAGATTGTGCAAGAAATATGAGATCGACTTACAACACTGGTCACCTTTTAACCCTCAAGGGAATGGGCAAGCCGAAGCTATGAACAAGACTCTGATTCGAATATTGAAACAAATAGTTGAAACAAGCAATGATGTCGACTAGCCTGACCGATTAATAGAGGCACTCTTGGCCTATAGGACTTCCATTCAAACATCCACTAGCCAAACTCCTTACCTCTTCACATATGGGATGGAAGCAATCCTATCATATGAAACACAAGTGCCATCCCTGTGTGTCCAGCTTGATTATCAACTATCCATAGATGATAGGAGAGTTGCCCAACTGACTCAGTTGGAACAACTTGATGAGACACGTCTAAGGGAAGTTGACCATGCACAACTGTATGAAAGGAGAGTAGCTAGAGCTTATGATAAGAAAGTCTTTGAGAGAACCTTTGAAATTGGAGACTTAGTCTTGAAGAAAATCACACCATCCCGACAGCTGCACCCTAGAATTTGGAGGGACGATATGTGATAGCAGCTGCGTACCCCAGAAATGCGTATAAATTAGTGAACCAAGATGGGGAGGAACTTCCTAACCCGTGAAATACAAGTGCCATCCCTGCGTGCCTAGCTTGATCATCAATTATCCATAGATGAGAGGAGAGTTGCCCAACTGGGGCAATTGGAGCAACTTGATGAGACATGTCTAAGGGCAGTTGACCATGGACAAGTGTATCAAAGGGGAGTGGCTAGAGCTTACGATAAGAAATTCCTTGAGAGAACCTTTGAAATTGGAGACTTAATCTTGAAGAAAATCATGCCATCCCGGCAGCCGCACCCTAAGAGAAAACTGAAACCGAATTGGGAGGGACCATATGTGATAGCAACTGCATACCTCAGAAATGCGTATAAATTAGTGAACCAAGATGAGGAGGAACTTCCTAACCCGTGGAGTGCTATGTACCTAAGAAAATACTATCCTTAAACGCAATAATCATCGTGCCCTGTAACTAGATATACGTACTTATATCTATCACCCCCGTAGTCATCATAAGTCATTCGCTGGTCGTACGCCATTATTTTTTAAAATCTTTTAAAAAAATTTGACTCATCGCCCACTTCTTATTCAGGCAATTTGATCGAAAGGATTTGTGAAATAAGAAACCTCTTGTTAAAAATAGAAAACACTAGATTCTCACCCCCTATCCCTCAATTAGAGTTGATGTTAGAGCATAACAGAGGAAGATGTCAGGTTTAATCAAATCACACTATTCTTACATTAGCAGGTTGTTTGAAATATATATATATATACATATATATATATATGCTTCAAAAAATATATAGAGAGAGAGACAAAAGAAAAAGAGAGACAAAAAAAGCATAATCGAGCAAGAGCATGCGACGAATTAACAAGTCAATGAACTTAGGAGGTGAAAGTAAAAATGTGAGGGCATCCCTGAAATTTTCATACTACTAGATATCTTCATACGGTGGTGGGAGGACAAATTCCTACTAACCAAAGAATTTGTGATTTTGATGGTACCAAAACATGATGGAGAGCTCAACTATGGCACTGTACCACTCTCCTAGAGAAAAAGGGCTTTGACTATCTTCTTAAAAGTCGTTAAGTAGGAAGTTATCCCCACATCATTGAGCCTTACTCCTTTTCACCCCTTTTACTTTATTTTCGGACGATGAGTCAAAACTTTTGTTTAGATCACTTTAGAAATAAAATTGAAAACTCATAAATGATGAATGATACAATCACTTACTACCTATCACTCTCCTCTCACCCTTATCGAAACTACGGTACATGGTGATCAATGTTAAAAGGTAAAACCGGTATGCAGTTGAAATAACTAAAATCCCACCTGATACAGTAACATTGCAAAAGAAAAGAAGGATTTTCCTCCCTACTACTTCCCCAAGGGCATTCATAGCCCCAAACTAACTCTAGATAATTGAAAGCCTATGAAAGCACCATTGCGACTTGACATTGGGGCATTTTTATTTATTTCGAAAAAGAGTTATGAAGTCACCATCACTACCGGATAAGGTAAATTCAACCCGATTGAAGAGTGTGTTGAATGCAGAACAACAAGATCATCAACTCAAACTAGGAAGACTGTTGAAGAGCTCACGTTGCCAATACCATCAAACTCCTACACTGGGGCATTTTCTTTTATTTTATTATTGTTTTAGGATGTTATTTCAGCTATTTGCTTTCCCTGTTGGTTTGTTCCTTTAAAAATCCCACCATGTAATAGTAGTAGTAATAATAATAATAATAATAATAATAAATTATCCTTATTTTCTTTGTTACCAAACTTCGGTTTGAGATCCCACCCCCCTTGACAATTAGCAAGGGGGAAATAAAAATTACTATTTTGTTTATCTGTGCAGATAAAAAGCAATCTTCAACTACTACTCGGCCAGCCAAAAGCATCCAAGTCTCAATAATAGTTGACGACATCTAACGAAGTAGATGAAATAAAGGAACAAAAAGAAAAGAGACAATACGTCTAAAAAGAAGTGCCATCTATATATACATGGAAAATTTTATACATATGTCATTGGGGGCATACCCCCTAAATATACAATAAAGAAAGGAAAAAGTATAAAAGCTACTCCGTCCGCTGCCTCTGAGCTGGGCAACTATCACTACTCTCTCCAGTCTCCTTGACCTGTGGATCCAGTGTCTGATCCACTGAAGCCTCAACTGAAGGTTGGGGAGAAACTGAAGGCCTCCTGGATGAAGAAGGCCTAGCAACAGAACCCCCCCAATCGCCTAACTAGCCAATCGCCCAGACTGTGAATGCAGAGGATCAAAAGCAAACAGCTCCCGACGGACCGCATCCTGATTAACATAAGCCCTCATACACTCATGGGTTGTGCGACATATGTTAGCCAAAGAACTAGCAACCTCCAACTCCTACCCAGTAAGACAACATAACATGTTTCGTACTCCACCACTCACCCTCACCAACTCGTGCTGCAAGAGTTCTGCCGATCCTCGACAATCTTCCGCTGAAAAACAATTCGAACACAACATCAGAACAATGATAACATAATGCGAAAGCAGACAAAAAAAGCTCAGACATAAGACTTACCCAATGCTCTAGCTCGGCACGGAGCCTAGCTATCTTTGGGTGCTCCCTGCTAGACCGCTCTTTGTAAACTCAAATTCAATCAAAGATTCATTAAAAACACAAACCTCTAGAGAAAACTAAAAAAATAAGAAAAAAGACTCAAAATCAGGTATCTACCAGCTTGTCAATCATTGAGGCCAGGCTAGCCCGCACCTCACCATGACCCGACCCTTGCGCACCAAAAAAGCAACGCGCTGAGTCAGTCGGTTGACCTTGGCTACCGAAGCATCCTACTCAGTAAAAAACTTGAGAAGAAAACACATCAGTAAAAAGATAAACACAACTAAACATATGATAGAATAATAAACGATACTCACTACGTCTTAGCGAGCGGCTACAAGTTGGGCCACCGCCACATGCTCGGCCTCCCTAGCATTGGCTATGATGCCAGCTAGGGAAGCTAGCAAGGCCTCGTCAGGGCGGGCTGTGAAACCCATTGCCCCTAGAAACCTCTAAAGCACGTCCAATGCGGTGGAAACACTTGACCTCAGCTAGCCTCTCTCCATCTCAACCAATTGCTCCCTGAGAATGGAGGCAAACTCTGGTCCACAAACACTAAACAAGCGGCTCCCCTAAAAGGGGCCCACCTAAAGAGATGATCTCCACAAAGATGGTGAAACCAAACCTGAAAATCTCGATCGTCCATGTTGTTGCGCGCACCCGTGATTGGATTCCCTCTGGCCTCAAAATCTCAGAGCTGAGCTCCCATAGTATCACTAAAGTTCTTGCTAGAGGGACTAGTCTTCTTCTTAGCGACATGTACCAGAAGCTCTGGAGGGACTCCCTGATGGAGCCCCAACTGGCAGACGACTTGGGACACATGGATCCTGATCACCTTCCCAAAATAAAGGACCCATATGTCCCTCTGAAAATACGGCTGACCAGACCGAATGACAGCCTGGTCCGTATCCTCATTGGCCACGTAAGGTCTCCAAATGACTTGCAAAATAAACCTGCCAGTAAACTAAGACGTGACTAAAACAAAAAAAAACACAAAACGGGATAAAAAAGAAAACATCACCTAGCCGGCATGCATATCCTCAAAGAGCCCTTGGGCAATGTGAAGGTGCGTCGCCCTCGTGTGGCTCCCAATGGCCTCCCTCTTTGTACTCACACGAGGGAACACATGCACGATCCCCACAAGGAATCGTGGGCACAAAAACAAGAAGTGATCATACACTCATATCTACAAAGAAGAAAAGAAACAAAGCAAAACAAATGGTCAATCAATCAAATCAAAAATGATAAAGATAAATAAATTAAGCAAAATTTAACCTGACACAACTCAATTGCAAAAATGGGATGAAGCCACCATTAGTACAAGCTCCCCTCCCTCTCCGGAACTCCTGCTCGTATAAGTGACCAAGTGCCACTGCGCCCCATGCATAGGCACCAACCCGATCAAGGTCCCTTATGAGTGTGAGGAATAGACCACTAACCACCCCCGTCATCGACAATGAAAACATCACACCTCCGTAAAAATGCATGAAGAAGGCCCCGATGTCCCGATCAGCTGCCGCCCCTCGCTCCACCGCTAATTGGCGAGCCTCTACTGCCTGCCGACGCACCGCATACTCCGTCGGTGTCTCACTATGGCACTTCGGCGGGACAAACCCCATGTCAAACACATCTAGAAACCAATTGGTCTGGATCATGCTAGTTGCCGACCCAGAAATGAAGAGTTACTAACATCTAAACATTGCGGTACATGCCTCCTGATAGTCGGGTACCATCTGACTCGTCACAGGCACAACCTCGAAATAAATGCCTGTGATACGCACCCAGTCCCCTGGGGTGGGAAGCGTCAGGCCAATAGGGAATAGCAGAGCCTGCTGCTCATCTTTCCATCTCTTGATAAGAGCGCCAACCACGCCCCTATAGAGTCGGAATGGCTCGAAGTCCCAAACAAGCCCAAACCAAGCCGAGCCAGCCTCTCCTGCTGGAAAGGAGGGAGCACCACATACCACGTCCTCGACTCCGGCCATGCCGAACTAATCGATAAAGTAGGAGGCTCCTAAAAAATGTGGCCCAAATAAAAATATAGCAAACCATAAGCTAAGCTTAAAATAAAATAACGATTCAAAAGAAAATAACATGCGAAAGTAGAACCTTAAAAATATGAAAATAATAATAAATGCTAATAATAAAATAATAACAATAATCACAATCGGACAATTAATAATAAAGATATAAATAATAAAATCTATACTAAATAAAAAAATAATATAAATGATAACAAAAAAAAAACCATCAGTAATAATAATAATAATAATAATAAACCAATAATGACGATATAATAATCCTAACATAAATAAAACGATAATAAGAAATCTATGAGGCAAAGATAAATGCAAACACAAAACTAATGGAAGCAAACAAACATAGACAAAAATAATATTTCAAGATGGAAATCTACGATAACTATTGACAATAAAAAACAAAAGGACATATAAAATATAGATGCAAAACATGAGAAAGATAATGCAAAACAACAAATAGATGTGATCTAAAACTATATACAAATATGATGTATGAATGCGCATACACAAACTACAACTAAATGAGAGTTTTGTGTAATTAAAAGGGGTTTCATATCCTAAAATTATAAGTTATAATCTAAATGCCTAAGAAATTTAAGAGAACTCTTATTCAGAGCACCTACCTCTCCGCTTGCAAGAGCTTCCTCCAGCGAAATGCGCATTGGGCATGGAGATTGAGGCGGGTAAGCTTCCTGAGCCATAGGAGCACCCTCGACCATAACGATCTCCTCATCGCCCTTTGCAACTCCTAACACACACTCCATGTTCTTAGAGAAGGAAGCAAACCCTAAGTCCCCAGGGGTTAGGCACTGCGAAGCTCGTCGCTGCCCTCGAAAACCATCTCAGATGACAGAACTTGACGAAAGAACAAGAATGCAAGAAACCACACTTGGAATGGATGGATGGATTACGAGATATCGCAAGAACACAAAACTCAAGGCACACAGAAAGCAATAACTCAAAAAACAATGAAAGTCATAAGCAAAATGAGACAATTGAGAAAATTTTGGGCACTTATAGGCTCCGGGTTGATTATGCATAGAATTTATAATGCATAACCGGATTGTACGATTTGACAAATGCGCATAATCCGAATCATATGCGACTCCCTACTGTTGAGATATTTCAGAGTGTTGATTTTTATTATGTGTGTGGAAAGAGAATCAAATAACAGGAGTGAGATGAAAGAGATGAAAATAATAACTCTAAAATATACAGACCTGCAAGATACAGGGTCCTTTTGTAGCAAGGTTTAAAAGTAAGAGTTTGTCCCACAGGGAGTAGTGACCTAAAACCTAATAGGTTGTATAGTAGACCTCCTGATCTGGCAATTCTGGCCTAGTCTAAGAAGAAAGAGAGTTTTTTTCGGTGTCACTAGATCTAATTTATAAAATAGAAATAAAAAACTAAATCTAAAAGATGAGGGAGATGAATGGTAAAATAAAATAAGGAGAAATAGACAGCTAGGGGCTGGTTCTTATTGCAAAACAGAACAAGATTGTAAACTTGCAGCTGCCCTTCACTTGGCTACAAGCACAAGTGCAAGGTAGAAGAATTCAAATTAAACTAAGAGTTTGAACTGATCTTAAGGGTATGATCTTTCCACTTGAATGGTCACATATCATTCTATAGACTTCATCCAATCCAAAGGTTCAAATTGAAACAATAAAACCATTGCAGCCACTATGCTTGTAAGGCTACAAGTACTTACAACCATAGGATCAAACAATCCATGTAGATCTGGTGGGAACCACTAGAAATCACAGATTATTTGGGGATCTAAACTCAGCTGGTCATTGCTTCAAACAGTTGCAATGACCGAGCTCACAAGGCTACAATCTCTGCATAATTTCAGATCTCTTCACTGAAAACAGATCTAGAAATCAGAGCAAGAGTCGGATCTGTTACAATCTTTCACTTGGCTACATGCACAAGTGTAAAGAGGAAGAATCCAATTTCACCTTCACTTCTGGATTAGTCTTAAGGGTATGATCTATCCACTTGAATGGTCACAAATCATCCTAGAGATTTACTCTAGTAGTGAGGGTAAAGGATGGAACAATAAAATTACTGCAGGCACTATGGCTGCAGGGCTACAATCTCAGGTAACCATAGGTGCATTATATGTGGAAAAATATAAAGCAATTGAATAGAAAAATTATAGATCTGATGGATCTTTAAAAACAACTTTTCATTGCTTAATCAAAACTTACAATGCTTTGCCCTCAAGCCTATAGTCTGTGCATGAATCTGGAGCTCCTCACAATGAATTTACAGATCTATTTACAATTCAAATCAGCCTTTGGCTGCTACAAAGAACTAATCCAACATGCTGGATTAGGGAGAGAAGGGGGAAAAGAAAAGGGAAAAGAAAAACTAAAATTAAACATAAATTGAGCTAAGGAAAACTAATGTTATTCCTTGGTAATTCCTTGCTGAAGAATTATAGCAAAAAGGATACTTATTTATACATTTGCCTTGATCCATGTGCCTTGTTTCTGACCAATCAGAGAAGAGGAATTTTATGCTAATCCAAGTGATTTATATTTTGGCCAATCAGAGAGAAGAGAACTCAGTTCTGTTATGCCCAACTGAAATAGTTGGATTCCTGCTAAGAATTGCCTCCATTCAGTTATGAATCAGTTCATATGTGGACAGGTGTCCCATGTGCATGTTAGATTTCTCAAATATGCCCCTATCGACCACTGACAATGGCTGAAGCAATTAGAACCCCAACCTTAAAAGGTTTGAAGAAATTCTAAAGTAAACTCGAGAGGTTCTGAAGAAGTTCGAGAGGTTGGAGGGCTATTTTAGAGCTTTAGAAATGACATTTCGAGAGGTTTAGGCAACTATTCAATAGGTTGCAGGCTTCAGGTAGCTCATCTCGATAGGTTTAGAGTACATCTCGACAGGTTGAGAGGGATTCAGGTATGTATTCGACAAGTTGAAGACTACCACTCGACAGGTTTTGCTCTTGCTTCAGCAGAACTCAACAGGTTCAAAGGAACCATTCGACAGGTTCTCGACAGGTTCATTTTCAACTTCAGAACCTCACGTGAAGTTCATTTCCAGCATCAGAACCTCTCAACAGGTTCAAACAACCATTCAATAGGTTGATTCAGGCATCGAAACCTCACGTGAAGTTCATTTCCAGCATCAAAACCTCTTGACAGGTTTAAACAACCATTTGACAGGTTGCTCGATAGGTTGATTTAGGTATCAGAACCTCACGTGAATTTTATTTCAGTGTGAGAACAATTTGTGGGGTTCACTTTAGCATGAATTTACAATTCATGGAGTTGGCTTTCAGCATTAAAACACCTCATGGAGTTCACTTAACAGCATACACACCTCGTGAGGTTCAAAATGCAGCAGCAACACATCTCGTGGAGTTGTACTTCAGCTATATTCAGCTCGTGGGGTTCAATGGAGATAGACTTGGTCGCGTTATCCCTCTTTGAGGAATGATGGCCCGTACCCGAACAAACTCCCCCTGTGGTGAATCACCATAAAACTATGCTAACATTTGAGGACATGATCTCAGATGAAATGGGGATGAACATGATGGAGGCTGACTCCGAAGATCCGTATCAGTCAGCACCCTCCATCCAAAAAGGTAAAGGAGCAGCCTCTCAGGTACGCAACCGGGCATCTTTGCCCCAAACCATAGAAGCAGGGAGTGGCCTAACATTTGGCACCCGTTTTCAAAAAAAAAAAAACCTATAAAAGGTGAGATAAGCCCTTGGCAGGCAATAACTTTTATATACACAGACTCGTGCTGCCAAGGGTCTGTCTCTGAAGAAAACCAAAGTCTCAAAAAGATTGAAAAAATACAAAACCTCAAAAACATTGAAAAAATAAAAGTTCAAAAATATTGTCATTTAAAATTCTAAATAAAGTCCCACAAAAAGATACAAAAAGATATAGGTGTTACGAGTCTGGATGAGGATATCCCTTTGGAGGAGCTCCCCAATGAGTTCCTCGACCGGTTTGCCAAATTTGAGCATGGCCCTACATCCATTGTCAAAGAAGCTGAGGATGTTAATCTAGGGACTGAGGAATCAGAATGTCACTATCTCCCGTGGAAAGAAAAAGCATGATCGATTTTCTTTGATCATACCAAGACATTTTTTCCTGGTCATATGAGGACATGCCTGGTCTGGACACCGATTTGGTCGAGCATGAGTTGCCTCTCTACCCTGATATAAAGTCGGTTATGCAAAAGTAGAGACGTCACTGACCCGAGTGGATGTTGAAAGTCAAAGATGAGGTCATCAAGTAGTATGACGCAGGATTTCTCATGGTATCCAAATACCTGCAGTTGGTAGCCAATATTGTGCCTATGCCAAAGAAGGATGGAAAAGTCCGCATGCGCATTAATTTTAGACATTTGAATAAAGCGAGCCCAAAAGACGAATTCCCATTGCTGCACATAGACATCTTAGTCGATAACACTGCTAAGCATGGGATGCTTTCTTTTATGGATGGATTCTCAGGATACAACCAGATTAAGATGACAAAAGCAGATCGAGAGAAGACTACATTTATCATTCCGTGGGGAACCTTTTGCTACGAGTCATGCCGTTCAGACTAAAGAATGCCGATGCAACATACTAGAGAGCTATGACCGCACTATTTCATGACATGATGCATCGAGAAATTAAAGTGTATGTCGATGATATGATAGCCAAGTCATTGAAGCGAAGCGATCACGTGGTAAACCTCCAGAAGTTGTTCGAGAGGTTGAGAAAGTATAGATTATGTTTGAATCCACAGAAGTGCGTATTCGGTGCCATGTCCGAAAAACTGTTGGGATTCATCGTCAGCAAGAGAGGGATCGAGGTCGACCCAGTCAAAGTGAAAGCTATCACTGAAATGTCGCCGCCATCTACTGAGAAGGAAGTTAGAGGGTTCTTGGGCAAAAAATAATATATCAATCGGTTCATTGCACAACTAACTCCAATCTATACGCCGATCTTCAAGCTACTTCGGAAGAACTCGCTCGTTGAATGGAACAACGACTGCCAGTTAGTGTTCAATAAAATCAAAAGCTACCTCCTGAACCCACCTGTTTTGGTACCACCCGAGCCGGGGAGACCACTCTGGATGCATCTCTCCACAACGGTAGTTTCGAAGGGATGTGTCTTAGAGCAGCATGACAAAACAGGAAGAAGAGAGCAGGCCATCTACTATCTGAGTAAGAAATTCAATGATTATAAAATGTGTTATTCTCATCTGGAGAAAGCACGCCTGGCTCTTGTATGGGCTACTCAGAGGCTCCGCCACTACTTGCTATCCCAAGCCGTTCTTCTTTTTGACCTGAATGGACCCATTGAAATACCTGTTCGAGAAGCCGACTCTCACCAGGTGGACCGCACGATGGCAACTTTTATTGTCTAAGTTTGACATCATGTGCATCACTCAAAAGTCGATCATCTTGTCGACAATCCTCTACCAGATTATGAACCTTTGAGAACTAAGTTCTCCGATGAGGACATCCTATTCATGATGGAAGACGATACAGAAGAAGCAGAGGAATCTTGGGTAATGCACTTTGATGAAGAAGCCAATGCCCGTCTTTATTAAGCTCAACTTCCCTTGCACTAAAAACATGGCTGAGTACGAAGCTTGTGCCGCTGGTCTGCAGGTGGCTCTCGATCTGACTGTAACTCACCTTCGAGTGTTTGGTGATTCGCAGTTAATCATATGCAAGACAAATAGTGATTGGAGGATGAAAGATGAGACATTGATCCTTTATCATGAGCACCTCGAGGATCTGATAGTTTGTTTCGAAGACGTGACATTCTCATATGTCCCCCGGATAAGGAATTGCTTTGCTGATGCACTAGCAATGTTGACATCAATGATAGAAATCTCGTATGGTGCTGAGATGAAACCAATCATGATCGAGCAGAGAAATGAGCCGGCCTTCTGCCTTCAGATCAAGGAACCTACAAAGCCTAATGATGAGTTACCTTGATTCTCAGATATCAAGAATTTCCTCGAGACACTTTCTCTAAGGGTACGTCCAAGACGGACCGACAAACCATTCAACGTTTAGCAATAGGCTACGTCATTTGTGGGGAATACCTTTACAAGCGATCCTACAATAACATCTTACTCAGGTGCCTTACAGAAAGTGAAGCAATCAATATCATGAAGGAAATTCATGAGGGAGTATGCAGAGCCCACGTCAGCGGTCACATGCTTGCTAAGAAAATTCTACAGCAGGGATACTTTTAGACTAGTATGGAATCAGATTGCTACAAACATGTTCAAAAATGCTACAAGTGTCAGGAACACTCCAGTCTGATACACGCCCCTACCATCGATCTTCACTGCATGACCACTCCTTGGCCATTTCCTACTTGGGGCCTTGACGTCGTCGGAAAGATTAATCCGAAAGCATCAAATGGACATCGATTCATCCTCGTCGCCATTGAATACTTCACCAAGTGGGTAGAAGCAGCATCATATGTCAACATCACGGCCAGTCACGTCGAGATGTTTCTCAAGAGTAATATTATGTGCCAATTTGGAGTACCCAAGGATATCATCACGGGCAATGGCACAAACTTTGTAAATAAGTGCATCTGAACCTTCTGCGAGGAATACAAAATCATGTACCATCGCTCGTCACCTTATCGGCCTCAAACTAATGGAGTTGTGCAAGATGTGAACAAGACGGTCATCCACATCCTTGAGAAAATGGTCGTCACTTACTGAGATTGGAGTGAAATGCTGCCATTCTCTTTATGGGCCTACAGAACGCCAATCCATACCGCTATAGGGGCAACACCATTCTCCCTTGTGTATGAATCGAGGTCATCCTACCGGTTGAGGATGAAGTACCCTCGCTCCGAATCCTCATGGAATCAGGCTTACCCGAAGCGGAGAGGGAGAGATCTCGCTTTGAACAATTGAACTTATTGGACGAGAAGAGACTCCTAGCCTTGATTCATACTCAAGTTTACCAGGGGTGAATCACACACGCTTACAACAAACGTCTCCGCGATTGAGATCTGAAGGTAAGAGCCACTGTGTTGAAGAAAATCTTCCCATCCCTCCACATCGATCTGAGAGGGAAGTTCAAGCCGTACTAGGAGGGACCTTACGTCATTTGAGAAGTGCTATCGGGATATGCCATCCACCTCGCCACCATGGACGGAGATCATCTTCCTGAGCCCATCAATGTTGGATACGTCTGACGGTTCTATGCTTAGCCTATCGCGATAAGGTATGTATTGGTGAAACAGATACATGGTTTCTTAAGAACCACCCAAAAGAGGCCACCATTCCAAGCGCAGTAGCCAAAAAGCATCCCTAAAAATGACGACATCCTTTGCTACCCTATTTGAGCCTAGGCCTTTCTATCAACAAACCTCTTCCTCGAAAAAAATGTGTGTACCTATACAAAAAAGGGGGAAAGTAAAGTTACCATTAAAATCTAAAAAAATTGGAAAAGCAAAACCCAAAAAAGAGATTGCCTGAAATGAAACAAAAAGAATAAAAGAAATGTAGAAGAATCATGGGGCACATGTACAGTAAAACCCCCAAGGAAGAAAGTATGTTGAGAAAACTGAAGCCGTATCAAGGAAACACTTTTTAGCCCAGCATAACTTCAAATCTTAGCCCAACCCATGACCAAGCTACACCTTGAAGAAAGCCCTCTTTATAGGTTCACAAGCGGTCATAATATCTGTTAAGTCAACATGAGTCAAGTTGAGAGACGACACCAGAACCCCATCTGGCCGGCTATGATGGAATCGGCGTCTATGTCATGGCCCTTAAAGAATGAAATAAAAAGAAAAATAAATAAAAATACAAGCTCAAAGCAAGATGGACGTGGTAAAAACTCGAAAGGGCACTACGGGTAAAAACAATGAGTTTGTGCAGACCAGGTGAAAACCCAAAAGGGCGCTTGGGGTACGAGAGCTAAACCCATGGAGGTGTTGAAAACCCGAAAGGGCGCCACGGGTAAAAGGAGGGCAAAAAACGGGCACGACGAACCCACCTTCGGCATTATGAGTAAAAGAGTTTTAAAAAGGAAAAATTATTATCCGAATGGATTGATAAAATTAATTTTTGAGGAGCCATCTTGGTTACTCTCCCTGATCCCCTTTTCTAAGTCGCTCATGCTAATTCAAATCGGGCCCCTACAAGAATTGTCTTTGTGAAACGGCTTCGTCAAACGTATGACCCAAGGTAAGGAGAAAGGTTTGACTCAGCCTAAAGGGATTGAGTTTCTAGTCTTGGTAAGGCTACTGAAACTCCCTCAAACCCGACCATTTAAAAAGGGGGTTTGACCATGCTCAAAAGGGGACTCGAGATCTCACCCTGTGATTGAGGCATCAAACCAAACAAACTGAGAATAAAGAACAGGATGGAAATCCCTCTTTGTTAAAATGACCCATTAATCAAAAAAAGAAAGAAAGAGAGAAAACAAAAATAACAACCAAAAAGTCTGTATAATGCTTTTCCTTTTTTTACAAATGCACCGCTTACACCACATCCCAAAAAATAGCTGGTGTGATGTCTAGCTTTCTTTCTTTCCTTCCTTTTTATAAAAAGCATAAAAAAATAAAAACATAAAGAAAATATGTATACCAAAAAGATGTGTGTATCTGTAAAGGGGTTTCTTACGCCCCTTTTCTTTGTATTTGATCTGTGCAAAAAGTTATATGTGTAGGAAGGAGTCAACGGCCCAGCTCGCACTTCAAGGCACCAATCTCAGTGTGAAAACCATCCTCCAGGACATTCCGCTCGGTCAACCAATGACTATGCAAACTCTTGTACCTCTTCCGAGAAGTATCAGTAGCTCCAAGGGCAATGCTCAAAGATCCCTTCAGAAGGACTTTGCTCTTTGTTCTCCCTGCTCTAACCTTCTCTTGTGATAACCGCTTCTCATCACTCAACAGCTCAATGCGGGCTTGGAGCACTGTCTCTTTCTTCGGCTAGGGGCCTCCCACATCAACACTCTCCGACTGATCCAGATGATCACCAGCAGACTGCTCAGTCAATAGCCAAGCCTCATACTCAGGGGAAGACTAAATTGAATCTCCCTGCTCCATATCACACATCAGCCTCGACTAACACATCTCCCAAAGAGCAACAATCCGATCCATGTCCCCAGAGGACCCCCTAGAAAAAATCAATTGACATAGAGGGGGTTTTGCCTCGCAAGGCACCTGCTGAGAGCAGCCGAACTGATGCAACACCTAAAATGGGAAGTATGAGGCGCTCCTAGTCAATCCTAGGAGGGTAATGCCCTCATGGTCTCTGGAACGAACTATGGGAAAGGTCTGGTCAAACTAGGGAATCCTCCATATCATCTCGACATCGGTCAACCAAAGCTTCAAAGCTGACGAATCGCCCTGCTGGAGCAAGTGACACCTACCTAAAAAGCATCGAGCGGCCTCACCTCAAGCAATGTAAAAGTGTGGCATGGGTCCCAAGATAACAAGATTCTCACCTAACCAGACCTTAAGTAGCAAGGGAAATCCCCTGCGGCTCTCCACCTTGCCAAGAGCAAATGCAACAAGACATCGATATAATTCGACAAGGACCAGGTGCGTCACGAATCGGCCCTCCACCAACTCAATCAAAATATATCAAAGAACCAGAGAGAATCTCTCTCCCCCACTAAAGAAAAGGAGTTTCGTAATGAGACTAAGAGCAAAGGCTTTCGCATTGAAGATATTCCTAACTGGTAATTTTCGAAGACTTTCGTCACCAAAAAGTTCTTTGAGGAATTTGACCGAACACCTTGTGGGCCCCCAACGAAACTTTTTTCATACTTAAATTTCTTCAAACTGAGGGTAAGGTGGATGGATTTAGAGTAGCCTGACTTTGGCGTGACTATTGCAAGGCCTCTTTGAAGCTTCAAATCGGATAAATTGGATAGCTCCTCAAGAGTGGGAGTTAGCTCCCGCTTCCCAAAATGGAACACATGAGCGTTTGTATCCAAAAAAGAAGCCGCCGTGTGAAGTAGGTCCCACCATGGAGGAACCTAAAGAAAGAGGGGAAGACGTGATAGCTCGAGCCGCTCAAGTTCAACGAGCTCACTCTTATTCAAGCTCCCATGCCAACTTTTGAGAAAATTGGGCCCCAAGCCCAAAGAAAAAGCTAAATTGGCCCCAAGCCCTCCATGTAAGGGAGGATTGGAAAGCGGGTCCATAGACATACAAAGTTTTTTTAAGAATATAAAATTCAATGTATGTTGATGGACCCGCCCTTGGGAAAGCTAGGAGAGGAAAAATCAGTCAAAAAGGCTAAGTCAAACAGAAAGGAGGGAGAATTTTGACTGACTCGGGCATATAAGGCCCCACAGCTCCCCAGGATATACCTGGCACAAATATTAGTTGCGCCAGTGTAATTTTCCCCCAGGACAAGCCTGGCGCAACTAATAGTTACGCCAACACAAACCTGCCCCCCCTTTATGCCTTTGGAGCAGTTTTGGGGACTTTTGTGAGCCTTTGATGGTCCCTTTGGCCCTTTAAACTGATTCACCTGATTTAGGCTATGAAGGCCTTCAAACATAGAAAATTTAAAAGGACACCCAACTTTGAAAAAGTTTGACTTTTTTTGTGTAGGAGAAACCCACACCAAGGCAGGCAACCTCGAGGGCCGCTTTCATGAGCAATCACCAAAACTATCCTGCAAATAGTCGGATATATACAAGAAGAGGGATAACATGCAATCAAAGGAATAGCGCAAAATATTTCCAAGCATAAAAATATCCAAAATGCCACAATCATCCATCACAATCTGTTTAAAACATCCAAAAATTATCCCAAAAAAATGCTTAAATATTTGAATTGTTCTAATGCAGGAACTAGGGCCTAATCTTTGTTGGCACCCTTTGACTTCTTTCGCCAATGTGAGGAGCCCTGGTAAGTCTGCATTTCTCCCACCCGGGACCATGCCTGAGAAATCCTGCTAAGCAAAGATCGCGACTCCTTGGCACGTGCGCGCTATAAGTCAAAATCAAAATCAGTGATCAGGACCAACTTAGGAACCAAGGATAGTAGAACCATTGAGAAAAGCTGAGCAGCTGAATACTCACTGCCTCCACATCCCAAAGCTCCGAGATGTTATGATGATACACCGAGTACTCCATATCCAAGTCAAAGTTCTACATTCAGAGAGAGAAGAGTGTCAGCTGTAGAGATTAGTAACACATGCATTTACAAAAGAAGCCAAGATAAAAGAAGGGTTGTAAGAGGGCTTACCCCTGGAATCATCTCAGGAGGAGGGACCCGAGCTGCTTCAATAGAAATGCGCACCTGCTTGTCCACATTGGCACACAGGTCCGAGAGAAAGATATCATCAAGGCATCGAAATGTCCCATAGACCACAGGCGGACCACCACCAAGGGCACCCGCATGAGAAGTAGTCAACGACCTAGCTCTTGAAGAACCCTCACCCGAGGGACCCACACCTGAAGGGCCAGCACCTGAAGAACCTGCCACGAAGTATTAGTGGTACCCGCCGCCGCCTCGTCCTCATCATCCGAGCCTTCCCCTTGAGTAAACAGTGAACAAAATAGAAA
The DNA here is from genome assembly GCA_021018995.1 of Chloranthus sessilifolius. Classification (NCBI taxonomy): domain Eukaryota; kingdom Viridiplantae; phylum Streptophyta; class Magnoliopsida; order Chloranthales; family Chloranthaceae; genus Chloranthus; species Chloranthus sessilifolius. The sequence continues at coordinate 67,459,771 of CM037595.1, forward strand.
TCCACTCAGGAGAAATAAAAGCTAAATTAAAATAGAAAGGGGATTGATCTAGAAAGGGGGGGGGGAAAGAGAATTACCTAAGCACGTGAACCGCCAAAGCAATGAAATTAGCACTAGGAACGAACCGCAGCAGGATGAATCGATATGGCAAGCACTCGTACCATATATGATAATCCCCGGGTATGAGAAGGGCATGGGTAGGAAACCCATTGTGGAGGAAGGCCACGGTAAGCTCCTCAATACTGTCAACAGGATCCAAAACATCCGTGGGAGGGTCCATGGGTATGACATGATAACCCTGGTACTGGTGCACCACCGCTCCCCTAGATAGTAAGCTTTGGCCCATGCCCTATAAAAGAAAACAACGTGGCAGTTGTTGAATAAGCGTGATGGACCTACGGCTGCCCGGTCCTAGAAGATGAAGGTAAGGTATGGGTCGTGGAGGATCTGTCCAAGTCAAGAAGTGGCCAATTGATCAGACATGCAACATAATAAATCAGGGAGCATTTCCAAACTGGAATAAATAGAGTTGAAAAAGGCCTTGCCTGCTCAGGGACCATCAGGTCTAGTTGGGACCTCAAGCCCATCTCTAGGTGCTTCATGCCTACATCTCGGTGCCGAACTTGATTCCAGTTGCTGAGAAGAGGGTAGGTATATGCATCAGAATGGAGAAGTGGGCGCCCAGGATGAAAGTGATGGTACCCCGATACCTTAGAAGAGCAGTGCACAAGGAACAAGTCAGTAGCATAAAAGATCATCCAAGTCAAACTGACAAAAGCAAAAGAGTTAGGGATTACCTCCAATGCCGCCCAAAAGCTGACAATAGATTTGGCATCCCTGGTAGTCACTCGAGCTACGTAGTACATCAACCACGCATACTCGGCTCCACCCCAGTCGTACCTATGGACGTTAAGCTAGTTGTCCATAACGTTCAGCAACGCCAAGCTGAATTGACCGCTGCTCGCATTCATCAATAGGGTCTAGCCCAAAAGGACCAAGAGGGTAATGCGAGCTAGGATGATAGCCCGCTCGGGCGTAATATAAAGCTCCTTATCTAGCTGGCCCAGATCCACCAACTCATCAGCCACGAATAGGCTAGATAACCAGGTCATCTTGACCTCGATGCCATGCATCTACCCACAAGGGGGATAAGCCCCTATCAATCGGATGATGTCTTCTTTGCTCGACACAGTAAGGCTGGCTATCGGTATACCCCCCACCCTGATGCCTATAATCATCGCCTAATCTATGGGCGACAATGTCATCTTGGCATATGGCATGTGGAAGGTCATAGTCTCAGGGTGGAACCACTCTATCAATGCCTTCAGGTACGCAGCATCGACCCTCATAAGGGGGCAAGACAGGAACTCCCCATAGCCCACCTGCCCCAGCAAAAACATTACCACGGGGGGACGTAGCATTAGAAATCATGGAAATCAAGCCACCCCCCGCGGAATACGATAGGGGGCAGGTCCTGTGTCAAAAGAGAAAAATGCATCAGATCGTGGAAATAAAGAAAAGCTGCACAAAGGAAGGAAGAACTGAACCTATCTTTTACCTTGCCCGCTATGCCGAAATTTGAAATGTGAATATACTGTTGGTAAAGGAGGCCGACTCGGGCAGCCTCACTCTGCATCTCTAGCCAGGGACCCACTTTTCGCTCCACCATAAAAAATTGCTCTCCCCGCGGGCCATAAACTACCTCCGGCCCCTCCTCTTGGCCCGCCTCAGGCACATATTCTTCGTCGCCAAACATTCTTGGACAAAAGAAAACAATCACATCAAAACAGATCAGTGATAAAGAACCATTTTTACGCTACACGCCAAGGGAAGATATGTATGCTCACCCTCTTTCTGTTCATTTTCAAAGATACACATACATAAAATATATATATATATATATATATATATATATATAAATCCCTTGTGTTCTTAAAATTTAAGAGAAGTCAAAAATCATTTTCCTTAATTAAAATTCAAGAAAAAGAAACCAAAAAACCTTTTTTTCCTAATTAATTGTCAAGAAAAAAATACACAAACACAAAAACCCAAAATCCTTGCTTTATGATTCAAAATAAAAAGAAAACACCAAAAAAAAACAAGAATAAAACCGCACCTTCTTATATAAAAAAAAAAACAAAAAAAAGAGTATATAAATATATATATATATATATATATATATATATATTTAGGCACCAATAAATTCCATAAAAAAATAAAAATAGGGCACCATTCATGAAAAATTGCCACCACATCAACAATAAACAAACATACAATAAAAATAAACCATTACTCATCAAATAATTCAAGATCATGATCATATTTGTAAGAAAAAGTAAGAAAAATCAGGAAAATTAGATTTTTAATAGTTACCTTGTGAAGAAGGTGGGGTCTTTGATCTAGCGCAAGACGGCGATCAATCGGCACGGGCGAATGCCGGCAATGAGGCACGCGTGGAAGCAATATAAAGGAACCCTAAGGAGGCTGATTTTCGATTTTAAAGAGAGGGGGGGAGAAATTTTTCCAAAATATGCCCTACTGCCCATACTCGGGCTGTTTAACTTGGCTCCCCAGTCAGGCTTGCCACAACTATTAGTTGCGCCAGCCACTCGCGGGTCGGGTCGTGGGCATAGCACGGGTCAGACACATAACCCAGTCTCCTCTCTCTTCATTTTATCACTCCCGGCTGATGCACGTGCTCCCAAATGGTATGGTGACCCTCATTCGACTTACCCGGGAAGTCATGCAAAGAATAAAGTGGACCGAGAGCAACAGGCATCTCGATCCTACATGAAAAAATGTGAAAAAGTTCAAAAATAATAATAATAATAATAGAGAAAAATCTCCATAGAAAAAGATAAAAAAAAATATAATATATATATATAGAATAACTCACATAAAATGATAGAATAATTCACAGTTCTAAAAAATCAGAAAAATCTCATAAAATGATAGCTTTAAAAGACAAAAAAAAATCACATAAAATAAAAACTTGAAAATCTAAAAATCAACAAAAAAATAATAAAGAAAATTTCAAAAATAATTCACAAAAATATATAAGTAATAAAGTAATAGAATCGCATGAAATGATAACCTAAAAAATAGAAAAGAAAATCATAAAAAAAAATCACATAAAATGATAACTCAAAAATCTAAAAATCACATAAAATGATAAAAATAAAAAATAACAAAGATATATGTTTTGAAAAAATAGCACGCACTCCCAAAAAGCGTTGTGACATCCATTCACTCCGTTCGGGTAGTCGTGCTAAACAAACTTTAGGATCAATGGGTTCGCCCAAAGACCTCGAGCCCTACTTCAAGCAGGGACACCTATGATCAGTTAAATGGGGTGGTCTATGCCGCATATGATTGGTACTTTTTGCTACGCACATGCATATTTCAAGATGGTAAAATGTTAATATTTTATCAGCAATGCAGCTGTGCCATATCAATGTCCTAAGTCTAAGGTTCACGTCAGATTTTTAGATCCTACTTCAAAGTAGGAGCAACGACGCCAATCCTGATCAAACGGTCAATGTTTCGATCAGGTTGATGCCACTGCTAAATCTTTGAATTAAGCACTTTATCTTTAGATTCATATGAACATGAGTGACTAACTTGAGATTCATCACAAGCTATTTTCAGAGGTATGGACTCTTAGTCTGCGCAGTCTGGGCATGCACCCTACGGGGTTTGAAGTTCAAGTGACTCCATTATAAAAAGGATCATTTGTTGGTTGAAACCAACCTGTTAAAGAATGAAACTACACATCAATCAAACTACGTGTGAACATGCATGCAAAAGGGTTCATTTCCCTTATTTTCATATTCTTAAAACCTGTATTGGCGCGGTATCCCTGTAAAGTGTATGCCTTGCATATGGGTATCCGTAGGATGGTCGTTTGTTCTTGTAAATTGTACTCAGACCGGATCTGGGTCGAGAGTTCCATCGCCTTAGTTGCTTATCACCCCTAATGGGTGCAAATTTATGCATAGTTAAATGAGTTGTAAGATCATTATTGGCAGAGATCAGGATTAGGCGTCCCCCTTCAGGGGGGACCTGATTTTAGTCAGATCTATTTTATGAAATTTAAGGTTAGATGCTCTAGGTCATGATGATCCGGGGCATGTTGGAAAAGCGGTACATAATCCTAAAAAGCATTGTGATATCTATTCGCTCGCTCGAGTAGTCGTGCTAAATAAACTTTGGGATCAATGGGTTCGCCCAAAGACCTTGAACCCTACTTCAGGCACGGGCACCCGTGACCAGTCAGATGAGGCGGTCAATGCCTTATATGATTAGACACAAATTGTGGGGCCTTGCATACTTGCGTTGTGCCTATCTTTGAATGTGGGTTGATCACCCTCCTTACTTATGAGGTTGTTATATTCAGAATGAACCTTGAACATCAAACTCCTTCAAAACATCTTTAGAAGCGACCATTTTTCTCAGCTATTGGGCTTTTGTAACTCATTTTCTACCTCGGTTATGCCCAGTAATGGCGCTAAGTGCTTGGGAACTGATTATCTTGAGAAACGACCATTTTTTTCTGACATACAGGGCTTTCGTTTTCTCACCATGTTACTCATCTGATGTTTAAAGTTCATTCTAAATGTAGCGGACCCTTCAGTAATGCCTTGGGCCTCCTCAGATGTCCCTTTTCTTTGGCATTCGATCATTAGTGATCGAATACCAAAGAGGGGCATCTGTAGACACCCAAATTTAGCCCAAGGACCGATCGAAACACATTTCGAGAGAGGCGCATCTCCGAGATTTTGATGGCATGTATGGCACCCTTCAGATCCCTTAGGAACCTACTCAAACCCTTAGAAACAAATCTCGACCCTTAGAACCCATTCCGAACATAAACCTAGCTTTCCTGAGCAGTGGATAAAGGGTGGTGCACCGAGATTAGATGTGACCTTTCACTATAATTGAATCTCATACCATTGAAATGTAGAAGTCCCCAGCTTTCCAACGGGCTAAGAATCACCCCAATCGGAGCTGTGTGCCCAAAGATATCACATTCCGAACTCGAAGGGCAGAATGGTAAACTCAAGTGAGGCCCCTTTGGGATTTGGCACAACTAATAGTTGCGCCAGCAATAAATGTGGACCCCACCTCGGGGAGCCAACTTCTAGGCATTATTCATGCACTATTTTACTGTGCATATGCCTGGCACAACTAATAGCGCTAGGCATATGAACAGTGACTCGGGTCTTTGCCTTGAAAATCGAGATTGGGGTTTGACTTGTTGACCATCTTGACATTTGGGGTATATTTTGCTAGTTTCATTGTACCCATTTACTATCTATATGCAACTTCTTAAGTGGTTTAAAGCCCCACCCTATCATCCACCATTGGAGCAACTCTTCACACATTTCAAGGCTCCAAAAACCCTAGGAATCCTTAGATGGCCCATTACCTAATTACTAATCCCAATTAGCCTCTAGGCAACCTCCTAAACTCTGTTTTTGCTATAAATAGAGAGGCACCCCTCCCTTTACAAAGGCTTGAAAAAATTTGCAATTAAGAGATTAAGGAATCCCTTCTCTCTCTCTCCTCTAGTGCACCATTCCCATAAAAATTCCAGAATTCTAAAACTTCCTTTAGACCATAGCATTTCACTAAAAAGCTCTAGGTTAGAGGTGTGTTACCCCCTATCCTTCCCTCTCTACCTCTTAGCTATCAAGCCTTAGGAGTTAGAACCCCATTCCTTATCATGCAAGTCTTCAAATGCTCGCCGAGGCAAGCCAATGCAAGGCTCCCCAACAGTGCAACAAGGGCCCGAGAGCTCCGGCTCTCCCCTCTATTCCTCTACCTTCTCAGTTATTCCTCCATCCTCCCATTTGTGTCGTTACGCCACCGAATTTTTGGTAGGAACGGAGGGGCACAAATAGGATTTTAAGACCCATTTGGACAAGAGGAAGCCTTTTTCTTTTCATTTATATTATTTTTATTTGGGCTATTAGTAGAGACTGCATTAAACGGATTGATTGGGTGCTTAACGCCTTCCCAATCGATAACCAAAGCCCCTACCCAACAACCTTTGGCATAGACCTGATTCAGAGTCATATTTGTGGCACTTTGGTGCTTATAAAAATGATCTAGGTTTCTCGGGACACTAAAAGCTCTGGGTGGCGACTCTATATTTTCATTAGTGAGTGCATCGTCGTGACGGGATCATCAAAAGTCTCACAGTTGCACACACACATTCAATTCATTTTGATGTCACATATGAAGTTCTGATTTCTTATCGAAGGCACGCATACACACTTTGTATTTCACAAGCAGACATACACTCACATGAGTTTTCTTAGTGATCACATATACTAACTTTCATATTTAAGGGATTAGGAATCCATGCGGAAATACATCATAAAGCACACATGCATATCACTTCACTACTACGCACATGCTTGATGAAACAAAATATACAGGCTAGGAAGTTTTCCGTACCTCACACGAAGCCGTACAGAATCTTTCTTAGCTCAACTTTTTCTTTATCATCCTAGTGTCCAAACTCACACCTATTATACACGAACGCATAATTGTATGTCACAATTGACAAAAAATAGAGAAATATGAAATCTCATGAAGGCTACAAGCAAACCAAAACAAAACCCTAAAACTGTCTAAATCAATTGGTCGATTCTCAAAATCGACCAGTCGGTTTTCCTTCAGAAAACCCCTCCTTTAAACACATCATCCAAACTTTAAACTGATCAGTTGATCTCACTTCGACTGATCGGTTTTCCAAAATTGTTCGGTCGATTTTAGTTCGACCGGTCAGTTTCTCAAGACCCAATTTTACACACTATTTTTCCCAATCGACCGGTCAATGCTACTTTCGACCGGTCGGTTTTTCAAATCGACCGGTCAGAATCACGTAAGGCCCTAACTTGTAAAAAATCAACTAGTCGATTTTAGGTTCTACTGGTCAGTTTTTCACAGATTTCACCCAGTTCGGGTTTGCACCTCTTAACTCCATTTCTCTTCAAAATTTTCCCTTTCTTCTTCCATTTCTTCACCCAAAATCATAATTAAACCATCAACTTAGTCTATACAAAGTTCATATAAATCTTACTTTCTTAAATCGGTCGATTCCTTGATCCGAGCTTCACAAATTGGCTTTGTAGCTTGAGCTCTAGATTCGTTCACTTGTCTAAGTTCTCGAATCGTATTCGCTTTCTGATCCTTCACACAAACTCATGCATTAACTTCTAATTCACACACTCTCTCTCTCATTTAATTTCCTCCAACAGCCTAACTTACAAGAGAAATACATTCTCTAAAGTCTAAAACATATATATAACCTACACTTAGGTGTTAAGCATATACACCAATACTAGGTGTTTGAAACTCATTCAAAAACCCATACACAATCCTTATTCCTTCTAAATTTATTTGAACACCTATCCCAACACAACTTATCATTTACATTCACAAAGTTGGGCACTTGACCTGACAGGCACACACACCGAGGTGTACTATTCATAGTCAAAAAATTTCGAGACATTACAGTGAGTAATTTCATTACCCACTAGAAGTATTACTTATAGGGAAGGACTATAGTCTAAGTTTTTGAGCGAGTACTTCCCGATTGGTAAAACTAATCAGATTTGCTAGGCAATTTAAGACTTCAGGCAATTACTTAGAGAATTATTTCACGAGAGTTGGGAACGTATGAAGAACCTACTGAGAAAGTGTCCTCATTATGATGTGTCGAATTGGTCCATTACACAAAGTTTCTACCAAGGGTTAACTGAGACCAACCAATCTACAATTGATGCCGTAAGTGGAGGAGCCTCCATGGCTCAAAATGGCCAACAATCTTGGAACTTATTTGAGAAACTAACCAATAATTCAAAGAAGAAATAAGCTTTGTTAAGATCTGATCCAGATGTGATTCGTTACACCCCGCTCGTGAGGGGTGGTCTTTACGATGTAAGCAAAGACAAAGTAAAGAGGGAGGATGACATGAGTGCAAAGGTTGTGGCTCTTGAACAACAAATCACAACATTGAGAGTGGCAAACCAAGCACTTTGAAAAAATATTTAACAACTTGCTTAAATTGCCAGATTTCAGCTTATGCTAAGAATCCTGCTACGCCATCATATCAAGGGGTGGTGGAGAACGAACAAGTAATGGCCTTTCAAAGGAGAGATTATGGGAACACATATAACCCAATGTGGAGAAACCACCCAGGATTTAATTATGGATCCACGAGTGGGGCACAATTAGCACCATCAGTTGCACAACTCAGATTCCCCCCTACCCAAGTTTTCCACCAGAGACCACCTATGCCAACTGTGTAACCACAGTTTGTACCACCGAGCAACTGACCTGATGCTATAGTTGTTCAAATCCTTTGGGAGCTACAGCAACAATCACATCAACATTCTAAAGACCTATCCCATTTAGCTCAATTCTCTCAAGTACTACACTCACATGCTCAATCTATTATGAAGTTGGAGGGCCATATTGGCCAACTAGCTTTGCAATTAACCAAGAGAGAATGTGGTCAACTATTGACGCAGCCAGTTAGCAATCCAAGGGAACAAGTATTTTTAGGGGAAACAACTGCCCCCACTAATCAAAATTGATGCCTTGAAGGATATGTCGAGCTACCAAATCATCCGTAGCACCCTTTGTAAAATATAGAAATCATATGATCTTCGAAAACATGACCAATCATAATGTTACCTCACTTGTATATTAGAGTCTTACGAATGAACGTATGGATTTATGTACGTAACCCTAAATCATACGACCCAATAGTAGTGATTACTATCAGATTTGTACGAGAGTTCGAGCTTTCAAACGATGAAAAGCTAGAGTTGACTGACAACTCTAGGTTAATAATACACGTGATGATCGGTGTTCAAGTTTTTCTCGTACTAAAGTCTTAACCTATTGCAAGTGAACAATGGAAATTATAGCACTAGTATAGGAGATTTCCCACGAGGAAGGTGATTATTCTTATGTATTTTTTTTCTTTTATTTATAAACTTATATTTTTCTTTTGAGATCCTAAACTACTAGAGAAATATAAATAAAAGAATGATTTGCTCAAACTAATTGCAGAAAATAAAACTAAATTCTCCTCCTTCCAGATTATGGTCGTCAATCACAATCCTTCAGTTCTCGGATACTTACAAAATAGAATACCATTACACCGTATCTCAGTCCTCTAGAATTTGGGCATCAATCAAAAACTAGAATTCCTTAATACAGATTTATACTAATCAATAATCTTCCTAAAGTTTGGGCGTCAATCAAACTTAAGAAAATTGAAGGTGGAAGAGTAAAATTGTTATACTAATCGGTTTTAAATTGTACCCTTGCAAGTACACAAGATCTATCGTAGCAACGCAAGAATATGAATATCGTACCCACAGGGAAGTGCATAATTGAATTAATTTAAGTAAATAGCCTAGACCCAAGGAAGTACTAAGGGCAAGAAATTGATTGCTAAGTTTCACCACTACACGATGATAAAATAATGATAAAATAAATCAAGCTATGCAAGATGAACTATGACAAAGAGAGTAACAATTATGAGATGATCAAGGAGTTTGCGAACCCTAGATTTGTAACTTTTCTACAATCAACCATACAATCTCATAACAAATAATTATACCGTCATTTAACTACAAGCAAAATGAATCATTGCAAATGCAATTATTGACTCGGCGTACCCTATCCTAACACTGTGACGCATCAAATCACGGCATGAATCATGCGAAAGGCATAACGTATTATTAATATGAAATTACAATAGTATGATCCAATCGTATAACGTCCTAAATCGGTCTACAAGATCGATTTAGGTGAAATAACTCGTTTATTATCACCGATCACACAGTCAACGGCTATAAATGAGTATTCGATGATAACACAATAGGCACACACTCGAAGCTGTACGATTCAATAATTATAACATAAAATTGTAAGATTAAAAGTAAGTTATTTACTCATCTAGGGGTCACTTCCTCCTTGAACGAGGGGTTTAGCCACTCATCCTCGATCTATACGTACGATGCAAATCCAAAGCCATCACAGAACAATGTTATTTTATTTATCACAAGATTGAAACCTTACACAATTTCTTTCTTAATTAAATACTATAACTTTAATTATAAATGAAAAACTTGAAAAAACCCTAAGAAAATCTACCAAAGAAGTCTCCCAAACCCTAAACATGGCTTTATTTATATAGGGTGCGAATAGGAAACTTCTATAGAAAGCTCAATTGATTGAATTTCCAATTTCAATCGATTGAATTTAAATTTGAATTTTGGCGGATTAATTTGAATTTGAAGTCAATCGATTGATTTACAAGTCTCAATCGATTGAGTAAGTTTAAATTTAAATTCAAAGAGGGAAAAAGCTGTCATCAAGTAAATCGATTGAATCCTAAAGCTCAATTGATTGATGATGGCTTGTAATATCTTCATTCTCTTCGTAGTGGTTGAACCAATCAATTCTCTTTCACAGATATTGGTGCTTCGTTGGCTCCATAGTACAATGTTCTCATGTAATCCTTAATTACACTCAATTACGCTCTTTCAAGATCCAACGGCCCAGAACACCTGAAACTAGTAAGCCTGCACAACAATTGTCAGATAGCTTTCATCGGGTGGCTAAGTGTCAGTATTTGGGTGTGAAATATAGTGATATTTTGGCACAGATCACTCCCCCAAACCTACACCTTGCTAATCCTCGAGCAAAGAGAATGAAAATATAACAGGAAGATAAACTGTCAACCAAAATGAATATAAATGCCACTTTCGTAGGGAGCATGATTGCGTTTAGCATATGCAATAAGCCTTTAAACCCCTAGGTGATCCCTAGTAGAGGAGTTGTGTCTCCTGAAGGTTTTTAGTGAAGATACCTACAAACTTCAAAGCCCATAAATTTCTGCATTACTTTTCATGCTCTTTAATTGTAAGTCACCTGCAAAGCTTTAGCAACAATTACACAACCATGCTAATCCTATCAATTCCCATTCAGATTAATCCAACGCTTTGTTTTTCTGATGATTCTTTCATTCATTTCAAGAGTGTCGTGTGTGCTTACTAATTGTAGACACCCAAATTTGGCCCAAGACCCGATCGAAATACCTTTCGAGAGAGGTGCAATTCTGAGCTTTTGATGGCATGTATGGAACCCTTAGGAATCACCCTAGATCCCTTAGGATTCACCCCAAACCTTTAGAAACCAATCCCAACCCTTAGAACCCATTCCGAACCCTAAACCTAACCTTCCCGGGCAATGGGTGAAGAGTGGAGCACCAGGACTGACTGAGGTCTTCTACCAAATCATATATCATTGGAAAGAGGACTTCCCCGGCTTTCCAACAAGCCAAGGATCGCCCCAATCAGAGGTATACATAAAAAAATATGGTACTCTGGGCTCAGGGGCATAACTGTAAATTCATCTCGGGCCACCTAGGGATCTGGCGCAACTATTAGTTACGCCAGGCTATTTCTCCCCAGAAATGGCCTGGTGCAACTAATAGTTGCGCCAAGTATAATTTAGCCTGGCGCAACTATTAGTTGCACCAAGCCAACTCTCCCAGGTATTTAGCCTGGCGCAACTAATAGTTGCGCCAAGTTCAACAGTGGGCCCCACCCTCGCGGGCTGATTTCTAGGAACTGTGCAGCACTGTTTTACTGTACATTTGCCTGGGGCAATTATTAGTCACGCCAGGAATATGAACAGTAACCGTTCAGTTTTACCCCGAAATTCATGCTTGGGGTTTGACTTGTTGACCACCTCGACCTTTGGGGTGTGTTTTGATAGTCCTGTTGCACCCATTCCTTACCTATTGCCAACCCCTCAAGTGGCTTAAGGCCTCACCCCATCATCCACCATTAGAACCACCTTCACACCTTTCTAAGTTCTCAAAATCCTAGGAAACCTTAGATTTGAGATTACCTAATTGCTAACTCCAATTAGCCTCTAAGTAGCCTCCTAATCCACCCTTTTCCTATAAATAGAGCCCCCCTCCCCTTGGTTTAAGGGTTGAGAAATTTGCTTAAGAGAGAAAGAGCTCAAAGTGAGAAGTTCTTCCTCCCTTTTGTGCACTATTTTCATCCAAATTTTAGAATTCCAAAACCTCATTTCAAGCTTGTTCTTGCGTCCAAAATCCTTAGCCTAGGTGTGTGTGATCCCCTAGCCTCCATCCCCTACCTCTTAGCTTTAAGTCCTAAGAGTTAGAACCCCCATTTTCCACCATACAAAGCCTTCAAAAGCTCATCAAAGCAAGCCACGCAAGGTTCCTCTATGGTGCTACAAGGGCCCGAGGGCTCCGGCTCTCCCCTTTCTTCTCCTATCTCTTTTCGGCATTCCCCCACCCTCCCATTTGTGCCGTTACGCCGCCGACTTTTTGGTAGGAATGGAGGGGCACAAATAGCATTGGAGTCCCATTTGGGTAAGAGGGAACCATTTCCTTTCCTTTTATTCTATCTTATTTTTGGTCATTAGTAGAGACCGCGTTAAGCGGGTTGATCGGGTGCCTAACACCTTTCCGATCGATAACCAAAGCCCCTACCCAAGAGCCTTTGGTGTGGACCGGATTCAGAGTCATATTTTTAGCACTTAGGTGCTCATAAAAATGAACTAGGTATCCTGGGACACCGAAAGCTCCGGGTGGCGACTCTATATTTTTATAAGAGAGCGCATCGTCGCGACGGGACCGTCACGGATCCCACGGTTGCGCAGATGGCGACTATGCTGGGGAGTTTTGCTTGTAGAGCTTCCCCTTGAACTTGGCTTTTTTGTTATTTTTACTAACATATTATTGCTATTTTTTTTTAGTTTATTTTTGCTATTTTTTCACTTACCCCTCCGATTAAGTCGTTTTACTTACCCCTACTTTTCCGTCATTTACGAGCCTTAGCTGATTGGCGGGCCTACATGCGCATTGTCGTTTAAAGTTCCTTACTTTTCTATCATTTTAGTGCCTTAGCCGATTGGCGGGCTTACTTGAGCATTGTCTTTTAATTTCTTTAATTTTTCATCATTTAAAGTACCTTAGCCGATTGGCGGGCCTACTTGTGCACTCATACACCGCCAGTGGACGCCGGCCCGTAGTGGCAGCACGGGATCATCACCCCCGGTCTTTGAACTAAAGAAAACCACTCAAAAAAAAAAGAAAAGCTTTGAAAAAATTAAAATTGAACAAAGTTAGGGAACTTAATTAATTTGTTTTGCGGGGTAGATTTTTCAAAGGGGTTGGTTTAGGCACACATACAAACACCCGGGTCTTAGTATGGCGGCAGCCCCTAGTGGTGATGATTCAGAAAAGTCCCAACCCACCTAGTATCTGAGAAGGCGCTTGCACCGGAGGTATATCTGGTGGGTTCCCATCCTGAAGCTTAAAACCCTTGGGGAGCACATTAGCGAGTTATACCAGACTCAATCCTTTAGGTGCGGTGAGGAGAGAATCAATCACCATAAAACAGCTCAGTTCCCGGAAGCCTAGCTTCCACAAAAACCAAAAAAAGAGACTCATTTTGGACTACTGTGACTACTATCAAACATTCTAGAGCCTCTATTTTTGGCTGGTGCATGTATTAGTTGCGCCAGCACAAAAGTCTGGAATTTATAACTGGCACAACTATTAGTTGCACCAGCCTTAAAGTCTAACATTTTACCTTGGCACAACTAATAGTTGCGCCAGTGTAAAACTGGTCCCCTGTAACCTGGGCGCGGGTATTAGTTGCGCCAGGTGTGTTCATCAGCCCACTAGCCCGAATCTATGGCCTTTCCACCTCCTGAGTCCCCCGATCAGTGTGCTTAGTGCCTTGTTTAGGCCCTGCCATCTCCAACCCCCAATACGCCCCCGCCGGTCAAAAGAAGGTAACTTCTTTTTAGCTCATTTCGGGGGACCGGGTTGTTTGCCTTGATTTCTGTGCCTTCAATAGGTCGAAGGTTCTCCTTCGATTCTTCCGAAGTGTGTCGAAATCGTCATCGCGGGTCTTGAATCAAGTTACGAGAGCCACTCGAAAAGGGAATTCCAAGGCCTCAGAACCTTTATTTTTCAAAATTTTTTTTCATAAAATTCAAACAAAATATAAATATATATATATATATATATAATCAAAACCCAAAAATATATAGTTTGTGATGCCGGTACAACTGCATCATCTTGCCCTCCGTCGTCCCGTAGGGGAAGAAGGAGGAGGATCTTTGGGCCTTACCCAAGGCACCCATACCCGACCTGATACCGAGACATGTCGTGGGTAGTGGACCCGGCTTACGCCGATCCCGACTCATCCCCACCACATTCTCCAACCCACTCCCATTCGAGAGAAGTTTTTTCTACCATCCCCCTCACCCAACCCCCTTTTACCATTACCGGCCCATTTGGCGCCCCCGTTTTTCCAACCAATACCCCCCAAAACATCCAAAATCCAACCCCCCATTCTCCATCTTTTGCCCAAACCATGTCCATGCAAAACCCTAACCCATTTTCCCAATCCACATCCATGCCCCAATTCCCATCATCCCCCTATAGACCCGATTCGCCCTCATTCACCTATGTCACCTCCGCCCCAACCAATCCCCCACAAATCCCCCCATCTACACGGGTCATGCCCGTTTTTATCGAGGCCATGCCCAAATTTTCCCAAGCACCCACCCTTTACCCTCCATCATCTTTAAACATCTCCAACCCATCCCCCTTTACCAATGCTCCACCCCATTCCTTTAACCCCTCCCATATCCCATCACCTACCGGGGCCATGCCCAATTTTCCCCTCACATCCACCCCATCCATACCCAACCATCCATTAAATCCACCATCCACTTCCGATCCTTCCTCCATGGCCATGATGGAGGAGATGTTCCAAGCCTACTCCGCATGGAAGGCTTCCCAAAATACCTCTCCTCCACATCCCACATCCATGAACCCATCCCATACCTTAGCCAATCTCCATGCCTCACTCTCCCATGACCCCCATTAACCCCCATAATCCACACCATCCAAACCCCCTTTTCCCACATGCCCTAACGCCCCATGGCCCAATACTCCTCCATCCATGATCTCCACGGCCCCATGGCCCAATACCCCACTACCCATCATCCCCAAGGCCCATTGGCTCAAACCCCCATTACCCATATCCCCCAAGGCCCATTGGGCCAAACCCATCAAATCCAAACCCACCAATGGCCCATGGCCCAAACCCATCAAGGGCCCATTGGGCCAGACTCCCCAACAAGGCCCATTGGGCCAGATCCACTAAGGGCCATAGCCCAAACCCAACAAGGCCCATTGGGCCAGACCCACCAAGGGCCCATGGCCCAGACCCACCAGAGGCCCATGGCCCAAACCCATCAAGGGCCCACGACACATACCCCTTAAGGCCCATTGGGCCAGACCCATCAAGGGCCCATGGCCCAGGCATATCAAGGCCCAGTGGCCCAAACCTACCCAAGCCCATTGGTCCAAACCTACCCAGGCCCATTGGCCCAAACCTACCCAAGGCCCTTAGCCCAAACCTACCAAGGGTTCATGGCCCAAACCCAAACCCCACACCCATACCCTCCACAATACCCGCAAAATTTCACCCACCCCCAATCTTCACAACTGGATCAAACCCATGCCATACCTCAGACCCAATTTTCCCATGGCCCCACACCCCAAGGCAGGCTCCAGACCTTCCCTCATGTCCAATGTCCCCATCAGGCCCCACCCCTAAACCAAACTACCACTCATCCCATCACCCCACAACACTTCCCTTACATCCAAGGGGCTCACCCAACCCACATCCAATCCAATCCCATCCAGTCCATGCAACAACAGGTTGAGAATCTCGTCCTCACTGCACCCTACATAGATCAGCAGTATGAGGAGGACGAGATCAGAAACAGTGATGCCTACGTCGGGGCAGTGACCATTGTTAATCCTCCACTTATAGTTACCCCACCCTTGATAGCGCAGAGTGAGTCTCGGCCAACTGTTGAAAAAGTGGCCCCCATGTCCAAAGAATCAAAACAGTTAAGGGAGCAGCTAGACAAGATCCAAAAATAGTTGCTGAAGATGGGTGGTGCTGAAATCCATGCCACAGACTTCACAGACTTATGCCTGTTCGCTGAGGTCCCCTTGCCCCCCAAATTTAAAATGCTAGTATTCGACAAGTATAATGGCACAGGCAACCCGATTGCGCACCTCAAGTCCTATTGTGGGGATATGTGCCAGTACGGGGGGGACGAGAGACTGCTAATAAAAGTCTTTCAGAAAAGTTTGACCGGACCGGCCCTAAGGTGGTTCACATCTCTTGAACCATCCATGATAAAGACATGGAAAGATTTGACGCATTTATTCTAAGAACAGTATGTCTCTAATACTGATATTGAACCGCGCAAGTCTGACTTGGCCCGTTTAAAGCAAAACCAGAATGAGACCTTCAGCGACTACTTGGGGCATTGGAGAGCACTGGCAGCTCAAGTCAGAAATAGAATACCAGACGATGAGCAGATAGAGATGATTTCAAAGAACACTCTACCAGTGATTTCTAATTTTCTTATATATCAATAACAATCCAGTTTTGCTGATTTGGTAAGGAATGCCAACCGCTGTGAGGATGCCATCAGGGAAGGGCGGTTGAGTAAGAATGCTTCAGGGGGCCCTAGCGGGATTAGGAGGTTTACTGAGCAGAAGAACGACAGGAGGACAGGGGCAGAGGTGCAAAATGTTGTGAACACTCGGCCCAATAATAACAATGTAGCCCCATTACAATTCCAAGCAGTGCAACTAGCTCTCATCAAGACCGGGCCAGTACAAAGAGCAGGGAATGGGCAGGGAATGCAAATGACCCTGGAGAGGAGAGCCCATTATGATCGAGTCTTTACGCCTTTAGGGCAATCCCTTAGTGTACTTTTGCCATTATTAATTGAAAAGGGTTTAATAACTGTTCTCCAACCACGACCTCCTCCCAATCTGATTCCATATAATTTTGACCCTAATACTCATTGTAATTTTCATCAGGGTCCGGGTCACCCGACTGATCATTGCTTCCCATTGAAGCACGCGATCTAGGACTTAATCGATGCTGAAAAGATCATTCCCCCTGCACCCACCCAAGCAAGCCAGCATGAGAATATCCATCAGGTGCCTTTACCACCACACCCTACCGGAATAGCAGGTCCCAGACCCACCATAGGGATGGTAGAGGAATTTGAAGAAGAATTGGAGTTTGATCTGTCAGACTTCATTTGTAATCCAGAAATGTTTGTGGCACCAAGGCAGAGAAATCTAGGAGAAGGAACTGTTGGGGTGATTGAACCCCTAAATCTGACAAATTATTATCCTACCCCTACACCAACAGTTGAACCCCTAGATCTTAGGGCCTATTTCCCACCATCCACTCCCATTAACTACGTATAAATGAATGCGTATCAACCATATTCCACCACCCCCATCGACTACCCCATACACCACCAAGCCCCCAATCCAACACCAGCACCCCTCAGTTATCAAAGGCCTGCGCCCATCCCATCATCCTCAATTCAGCCGCCAGCAAGCCCCATCACCCCGGTCAACTACCTGATAGCCCATCAGACACCTCATATGCCGTCAGCACCTATCGGCTATCAATGGCCTACTTTTACCTCCTTCCCTCCAGTGCCACCACACCCAAGCCTCACAACCCCCATTTGGCCTAATCTTTCCACCCAACCCACTACCACCGAGGTGAATCAAGTATTGCCCCCACCTCCTAAGCCGACAGTACAAATACCTCAAGCACCGGCAACCATACCTTTCTAGCTCTCGGGACCAACCTATGATCCACATCAGGTCCCACTGAGCTACGAACAAACAGATGTCAATGCTGGCAGCAGCAACAGAGAAGGGGTAGTAGATTTTATTACTAGGTCTGGGAGGATATCAAAGCAGCCAGAAGTACCAACAGCAGCACAAGCCCAACCCGAAGGGCAAAAAGACAGCGCGGTGAACCCCTTCGAGAAGATGAGTCGAGAACACATATTGGAGACTCAGCTGAGAAGAATGTCGACCCATATCACTGTATGGGATCTACTGATGACATCCTCACTCCATTTCCAAGCATTAATGGGGGCATTAAAGAATGCGCATATATCGCTCCAGGTCAGCCCAGATGAAGTTGGGCAGATAATTGGGCAGGTGATGGCTCCGAATGCCATTTCATTTTCTGATGCTGATTTGCCAGAAGAAGGGTGTAGCCATTCCAAGTCTTTGAATATAACCGCTGAATTCGGAAATATGGTCATTCCCTTAGTACTAATTGATAATGGGTCAGCATTAAATATTTGCCCGTTAAGAACCGCCACCAAGATCGGGGTTGACCCTTGCATGTTAAGGCCCACCAAAACCAGTGCTAGGGGGTTTGATAACACCAGAAGAGAAATAATGGGAGAAGTTGATCTTGAGCTTTTGATAGGGCCAATAACCTTTTCCATCTTGTTTCAAGTCATGGATATTAAATCTTCCTTTAACTTATTATTGGGGCGCCCATGGCTGCACGAGGTCGGAGCCATACCTTCCACTTTGCACCAGAAACTCAAATTTGCATCTGGGCATAAGATCATCACGATCATTGGAGAGGGGCACAGCGAAAAAGAAAAGGCTGCCAATAGCGTTGAAAAACCCAATGTGCTGGATATTCCACATATTGTTGAGGACGTCGACCTCCACAGTTTCGAATACGAGGTGTCAGCAATACTCCCAGAGCCCATGGAGGGCATCATGTCTAAAATGAGAGGCGGTATGGTAGCAACAATGGAAATGCTCCAAAAGTGGGGCTATCAGAAAGGAAGGGGTCTGGGACCCAAATTACAAGGAAGAAGAGAGCCAATTGTGGCTAAAGGACAAAAAGTAAGATTCGGGTTAGGATACAAGCCCACAGAGGAAGAGGTCTGAGAGGCCAAAGAGAAAGCCAGGGTCGCCGCAGCAGCAAAAGCTCGAGGGATCAACATAGAGGAGAAGCCTCGCCCTAGGCTGCACATCAGCGATTCCTTTATCAGCGCAGGGGTCGTAAAGATCGATCAAAATGGGGCAACCCATTTGACCCCACAGAAACCTATAGCCCCAGTCCATCCCACTGTTGTCGCTCCAAGTGTGCCATAATTATGTGCATTATGAATCAAAAATTAAAGAATTAAAGAATGCTAGGTTATATGGATGTTAACTTATGAAAGGGATATCAGCACATTGGGGCTAACACTGGCCTGCAAGATCAGGGCCAATTGTAGCAAGTTTTAAAAGTAAGTATTTCAAGATCGTCCACAGAGAAGTTTGTCTAAACTGAGAGATAAACCTCCAGATCTGTGCTACCAGATCTGGCTCTATAATTATCTAAAACAAGAATAGATAAAAGAGAGTGTTGGATTGTGTCACATTTAACTATAAACAAATAAAGAAAAGAACTAACTACATGATCCAGATCCGAGTTGGGGAGATGTTTAAAATAAGACAAATGCAGAAATAATAGCTTCATGTACTTTAGCCTCTGAATTTTAATGGAGAATCAGAGTTCAACAGAAAGCAGATTCAATCTTCATCTGCTACCAAAGACATGTAAGAGAAATAAATCCAATTAAGGAATAGGTTTAGACTTATGGTCGTGATCTCCACTTAAATGGTCATGATCATCGACTAGTCGTGGCCTATTCTTTAGTTCGTAACATGAACATCATCGTAAATGCCGCTTGAATTAGGTTACCAACGCTAATTCGATGTGGATGATGAATTAAGGGAAGTTGGATGCGGATGAGTGAATCTAAAGAAGTCTAATGCACTAAGGTGAACATTCGTAACCCTCGACATGACTCCAATGGAGAAGACACAAACTACAAAGACAACCTTTTAAAATCCAACGTTACAATTACGAGCACGGCTTAGAGAGCCCTCGACTTACCGAGCTTCTCGAGAGAGCCCTCGATTCTGATCCTTGAATCCGAACTTGGAAGTACAAATCACTCAATGGCTCTCAAAGGTAAACTACAAGAAGGGATTACGGGGGGTTCGGATAAGAAGCTATCCGAGGAATGAGGAAATAGAGATGAAAACTCTAAAATCTGGATACCCAAATTGGGCAAATGGTTCGTCTATTTATAGTTTTCCCTAAGCCAACTCATGTGTATCAACCAATCGAATTGGATAGATCTGTATCAACCAATAGGAGTCGAGCACCGGGATCGAGATCTGCTCGCCAATCGAAATGCTTGATCCGGTTCATTAATCGTGAAACAGAGGCATCAATTCATTATGTAATTCAAAAATCTGTTTGAGCTTCTAGAAGTTCCCGCCAAGTAATTTCATCTTTGGGTGTTCACATGGGGTGGAATATGCCTTTGGTTCGTGTCTCGTAATCTTCGGAATGTCCTTGGGTTTTAAAACGCATTGAGGTGCGTGCAAAGTTTCTAAATACCTTCTGGACGAGCTATAAATCCCGTAATGCCATTTCGCATAGTTTAAGGGCTTTTTGCAAAGTAGTTTGGCTCGAAGCTCTCTCAAAGCATTTTGGCTTCAGGAGATCTTTTCGCAAAGCATTTTGGCTTCAGGAGATCTTTTCGCAAAGCATTTTGGCTTCAGGAGATCTTTTCGCAAAGGACTTCTCTTCTTTTCGCAGAGTGTTTTCTTCTTTTCGCAAAGTTCAAAGTTCTTTGCGAATAGTATAAGTTCTTTGCGAATAGTAGAAGTTCTTTGCGAATAGTAGAAGTTCTTTGCGAATTGAACTCTCTCTTGCTTCAGGTCTTTGTCTGCTCTTTTAGACCCTCTTTAGCCATTGCTGAGGCTGTTTCTTCACTCCTTCTTTAAACTTGACATGAGTATCGTCACTTTTTGATCTTTTGGGATGCTTTTCGGATTTGGACTCTCGATTGGTTAGTAAAATGCACACTAAAGCACTTATTTAATCTTCTCAAGGGTCTTTCAAGGCTCATGTTTAGGGGTGAAAAATGGTATTTTTCACTACTTAACACACCCCCAAACCTAAGCTTTGCTAGTCCCTGAGCAAAGAAACGTAAAAGCAAAATAAAGAGCCACTTTTGTAGGAAGCACAGGTGCATTTAGCATATGCAACAAGCCTTTTAAACCCCTAGGTGATCCCTAGAGGAGGAGTGAAGTCTCCTGAGGGTTTTCGAAGGTACCCACAAACTTCTCCATGGGATGCTTAACATCGGCAATATTATCAAATGAGCAATCAAGGAGCAGGGTTAGTTACTCTTGAATCAATGATGAAACAGAAAATTTGATTATTGTTTGCACAGTGAATTTAAACATTTATAAACCTCATGAATGTTTCAATATTTCCAATCGTGAACAAATTCATAGAAAATCATACAAATGTGCCAAAGAAGAAGCTCATCCTATGGATAAAAATTAGGTTATAAGTCATACTTAAGGTGCTCAAGTTCCAACCCAAACACTCACCAGTATACTCATCGTTGTTTTTGTTGAGGGGTTCATTTTCACTCAAGCTCAAGAGCGCTTACATCTCCCAAATGGATCTGTAAGCATGAGCATAGGCATGATTCTTAGGCAATGGCATCATTGACATCTCCTCACCATAGATTGGGTCACTTCTTATCTCCACATGACTCACTCAACTTTGGATCACAAGGGCTTTTAATCCAGGTTTGTTTGTATGGCTTATGGAGTGAAGTTTCAAGGAAAGGCGCTTTGAACAGAGGTTTGAATTTGAGAACTCGAAGTGCAGGAGATGGTTCATGACTCCACCTTTTGAGTTTAGCTTCTTTCTTCTTCTTTTCGAGATTCTCACATTCACGGTGATCAGTTCTTTCTTTGATCTTGCATTTTTCAACATAAGGTCCTTTTTGCCTTTTGCTTGCAACTTTTTTACATTGTTTGTCTCTTCTTCTCACCATATTGCCTGCTTTTGAGGTATTTTCTCTTCATTTTCTTGATGTTGCCCGTAAAATGGTCCATCTTCGCTTCTTTCTCCTTTACCTCCGAATTCTCGAGTGAGGAAGGCTGAATTAGTTCCATAGGTTCAGTGCAAGTACTTTTGAGTATTTTTGATGAAGAATATGACTCAAATGGGGTACAAACAGGCAGATTTTTCTTGGTTGGTTCATAGGTTCAAGCTGTCCAAAGAAGGCCTTGATCTTTTCCTCGGTTTCATGAGTGTTACTTTGTTTTAATTTGGAGTTTCCTAACTTCTAGTGGATCTAATGCCTCAACCAATCCTTTGAATCGTAAAAATTGCCTCACCACTCTTCAACAGAGATGGAAAATATATGGGCTCAATTCTCACCGGTTATGGTTTTTCCTTGAGCTTTTAAGTATATCTTTACCTTTTCTCTTCCTTTTGACTTACTACGTCGATACCCGATGATGTTTTTATGGTGTAATCATCATGGAAATGTAGAATATCGCAAGGTTTAGAATGTCTAAATTTGGCAAAGGAATTTTAAATTTTCTAGTTGTCATGATTCTTAAGTAAATTAATACATTTCCTAATTACTTAGGTGATTCTCACGCTCCCTTATGTTAACTATTCCTAGGCAGACTTGTCCGCCACACCCCCAAACCTATGGGGAATAAAGGTCCTCACCGGTTCAAAGGTGGCATGGTCACTTTATACC
Source organism: Chloranthus sessilifolius (assembly GCA_021018995.1). Taxonomy (NCBI): domain Eukaryota; kingdom Viridiplantae; phylum Streptophyta; class Magnoliopsida; order Chloranthales; family Chloranthaceae; genus Chloranthus; species Chloranthus sessilifolius. The sequence goes on from CM037595.1 coordinate 67,482,373, forward strand.
GTAAAAATTGAAACAAGGCAAAGAACAATAAGAAGAAAAAAAAAAAACAATGAAAATGACATGGAGAATGGGAGAAAGTAAAGTTTATTAACTAGAAATATTTTACATAAAAGAAAAATAAAGAGAATAGGATGGTGTTTTTAGGGAGGTGGGGGCGGTGGAGGGGTGGAAGTCGCAGGGGAAGGTTGAGTTTTTTGTTTGTTCTGAGGAGGATGGGGTTGGGCCTCCTTTTCTTTGGGCAAAATCGCGTGGGCCTCTTCAACTTCGTCCCAGCGGGGCTGCACCGGATCTGGCACCTTCGGTGGTGGTGGGTGCAGCCACATGGGGTAAAAGCGGTGTGGAGGCTTATTGGCTTGGTCGTCGGCCATTTTGGAAGGGTGGGGAAAGATGTGGGAATTTGGTAGAGGTTGGTGATTTATAGGTAAGGTGGGAAGCCGAAAGGTGGGACTTGAATGGGGGCATTGGGAATGCTCATGGCCCAGAATCAGTGGGTCATTAAGTAGCATTGGGCAGCGTGTGGGAGGCGTAAAGTAACTTTCTGCATTTAATTCTAATAAGTGCGTAACAACTCGAAATTGGGGAAACGTGTGAGGAACCGTGTCCTCACTTGTTGTTGTAAGGAAAAACAAAGAAAATAGCGCTCACTACAGATCTAAATGGTAGAATTTATGAAAAGCATGTAAACCGAAAGAAAAGAAAAAAAAAATTAGTGAAAGCGAAACTAAGAAGCAATGTAAACTAAGAAGCAATGAAACTAAGAAGCAATGTAAACTAAGAAGCAGTAAACAAATGCATGCAAACAAATTTGGGTTTATTCCTCCTAAATCAGCAATGGTCCACCAATTGCTTTCTTGTCTTTTTTTAGAACTACCAATGCCTCCTCTTCTTGCTCCTTTGTAAGGGAGGAAGAAATAATCATGTGGTGTTTGATGATCTCCCAAAATACATATTTTTCAGATTTTTGGGAGAGCTTTTGAGTTCCAATTGTGTGGGTCGAGAAAAGAGGGCAGCAAAAGGTACCTTGGTAACTTGTGGAAGAGGGAGAGGAGCAGGTCTCCAAGAGAGAGAACTTGATGATTGGTGAGTGCCTCACAAAAGTGCACTCGCTGAATTTGATCTCCTTTTCCTTCTTTCTCAAAGGATCCCCAATCATTTTAAATTCGTGGTGGAGTCTTTACCTTGCGAAATGTTTGTAAAGACTCCTCCACCACTCATCAATGATGTCAACATGGAAACATTCCTCACAGAGAATTGAGGTTGAGTAACTGACATTATACATATTCAATTTAACTTTCATATTTCCAAAAGACACCTCCATGATGCCACACTGCATTGAATGCATGCATTAGTGTAGCTGTGAATGGTCTTCCTGTAATGACAGGATGGCAAGTGGTACTTTTGGTTGGTTCCATGTCCAACACCAAAAAGTCGCCAGGTAGAAAAACTTGTCTACTCCTACCAAAACATCTTCAATCAACCCCATAGGTTTCCTTTCGGATCTCACCATGTAACACCACTTGAGTGGGTTTCAATTCTCCCAAACCTAGCTTCTCATAGACGTAATAGGGAAGCAAAGTTGACACTAGCACCGGATCTAGCAAGGCTTTCTCAATGGTGTGCTCCCCAATGATGCAGGGATTGTGGGGATTCGGGTCTTGCATCTTAGGTGGTGTTGCAATTGATAGCACTTGGTTGATTTTCTCAAAGAAAGGCCTTCTTGGATAAATGTATCCTAGATTGCCTTTTGTGGGTGCACACCTCTTTGAGAAATTTTGCATAAGGGGGACCTGCTTGATTGCATCAAGCAGGTAGATTAATTTTAACTTGCTTGAATGTCTCCATCATTTCCTCAATTTTTGTGTTTCCTTTGTCAAAAGGAGAAACCGATTTCATTGCATGGGGAAATGGGAGGTGAGGAACAAATTCTCCTCCTCATCTTTTCAACAATTTTTTATTTTTCTATTTTTCATTTTTTGAATTTTCCGATGTAAATCAATGTACCATATTGCTATCCATCTGTTGTTCCCGTGACTTGTTCTTCATCTTTTCCTCTTCACTACCCAATCGTGTTGTTTATTATTCTTCCACTTCTCAAAATAGTCACGACTTTGATTTCCTCATGGCCATTTGAGGATTCTCCAACCATGAATCTGTCCCTTAGGATTGTTCAGGGTTGGTCATGGTAGTTTACCCTCTTCTCTCTTAGCCAATGAATTGAGAGTTGGCCCGAGTTTCTTCGATTTTTAATGCTCGAGTGAAGGTTCACACCGAGACAGAGTTCCAAGATTTTGAAGTGAACTCAAGACCGCTCTTCAAAGGTCGGGATCTAGGAGGGGTGGTGTGCATCGCATGGCTTGTTGTTGGTTAGGTCTGAAAATTTGATTTATTATAAAAATTTCATTGATATGGTCGAAAGGTGTTTGAAAGGTAATTGATTTTTGGGCTCTTTCACGCTAATGGTAATTTCCTGATTCCACCGAGATTAGGATGAGATCTCCATGGGTAGTCATTCGATTGCATCTGTCCATAAGACGAGCTGCATGAGCTTGTTCCATCATGAGTTCGGAAATTGTGATGCGAAGGACATTGATCAATGGAATGAGTGGGGACCGGCATATCGGACATATGCCTCCTCTACTCTTGACCCATTTGGAGCTTTAAATGAGTCCATCTATCAAATTTTGTGGTCAAATTATCCACTTTCCTTTCCACTCATTGACTTCATAAACTTTCCCTCTTGTGAATTGGGGATTATTCATCCTAGTCCGGATTCTCGGTGTCCCTTGGCGAGATTCTGCCGGGTTGAATTTTCTCCAATCAATCAAAGAGGTCCCAAACCTCTTCAACTGTTTTCAAGTAGGTACCTCCACAAGAGGCATCCACCATGTTCTTGCCCTTGATCACTTCCTTGATAGAAGCTTTGAACCAGCCATTTAGGAATTTGATGGTGAGGGCATTGCCTTATGATTCTTTAAACCTTTCCCATGCTTCATGGAAAGTTTCAATGAGTTTTGGGAGAAAGAGATGATGCTTTGTCTCGGTTGGCTGGTTTTAGTCATTGGGAAATATTTTGACAAAATTGACATTGCAAATCATTCCATGATGTGATGTCTTTGTTTGGTGCTAACATAGATAACCATGCTCTAGCTTTGTCCTTTAATGAAAAGGAAAGAGCCTAAGCTTGTTTGCCTCGACCCGCCATTATGTTAAATGTTGTGCATAAAGTTTAAATTCATCAATGTGTTTGTAAGGGTCTTCCTTACTCAATCCATGGAATGAAGGCAACATTTGGATGGTGGAGGACTTAATTTCATAATTTCCCTCCATGGGAAATTGAATGCAAAATGGGGAATTATAAGCACCGAGGCAAAGTAGTCTCTTAACAATCTGGTCTTCGCCCATTTCAGAGATGTCCTGATGTATGTCGGTTTCTTAGGAGTCTTTCAACTTCAATTTAACGGAGGATCTCGATTGAGGGTTCTCCGCCAAACATACAACTCAGAGAGAGTTTGGTACAGCAAACCTGTCTATTTAAGAACTTTCCTTTCCTTTTACACAGCTGTACACTGCATAAAAATAACAACAAAATTAATAAATGACTGATAAATAATTGAAAATAAATGAAAAACTCAAAGCACGCCCAAATTTGACAAAAGACAAAAGAGTGGCAAAGATTTATTCAAATAACTAGAAGGCAAAGAATAAAAACTCGTAAAAATAAAAAAATAAAAATTCTCGGTAAAGAAAGCAGTTTTCAATACAAAACCATCAGAGACATTTAATCAAGCACTTGGAATGCAAAGTGCAGGTTTAAAGCAAAAATTAAAATAAATGAAAATAAACATAGGTTTATCTATTTTAGAACAAACTTCCCCGGCAACGGCGCCAAAAACTTGTTGTCGCTCCAAGTGTGCCATAATTATGTGCATTATGAATCAAAAATTAAAGAATTAAAGAATGCTAGGTTATATGGATGTTAACTTATGAAAGGGATATCAGCACATTGGGGCTAACACTGGCCTGCAAGATCAGGGCCAATTGTAGCAAGTTTTAAAAGTAAGTATTTCAAGATCGTCCACAGAGAAATTTGTCTAAACAGAGAGATAAACCTCCAGATCTGTGCTACCAGATCTGGCTCTATAATTATCTAAAACAAGAATAGATAAAAGAGAGTGTTGGATTGTGTCACATTTAACTATAAACAAATAAAGAAAAGAACTAACTACATGATCCAGATCCGAGTTGGGGAGATGTTTAAAATAAGACAAATGCAGAAATAATAGCTTCATGTACTTTAGCCTCTGAATTTTAATGGAGAATCTGTAGTTCAACAGAGCAGATTCAATCTTCATCTGGCTACCAGCACAGATGTAAGAGAAATAAATCCGAATTAAGGAATAGGTTTAGACTTATGGCTGTGATCTGTCCACTTAAATGGTCACAGATCCGCTACCTAGTCGTGGCCTATTCTTTAGTTCGAACATGAACATCATCAGAATGCCGCTTGAATTAGGTTACCAACGCTAATTCGCATGCAGGATGATGAATTAAGGAAGTTGGATGCGGATGAGTGAATCTAAAGAAGTCTAATGCACTAAGGTGAACATTCAACCTCGACATGACTCCAATGGAGAAGACACAAATTACAAAGAACCTTTTAAAATCCAACGTTACAATTACAGAGCACGGCTTCTTAGAGAGCCCTCGGACTTACACCCGAGCTTCTCGAGAGACCTCGATTCTACCTTGAATCCGAACTTGAAGTACAAATCACTCGCAATGGCTCTCAAAGGTAAACTACAAGAAGGGATTACTGGGGGTTCGGATAAGCTATCCGACCGGAATGAGGAAACAGAGATGAAAACTCTAAAATCTGGATACCCAAATTGGGCAAATGGTTCGTCTATTTATAGTTTTCCCTAAGCCATTTCGGATGTGTATCAACCAATCGAATTGGATAGATCTCAGTATCAACCAATAGGAGTCGAGCACCGGGATCCAGGATCATTTCCGGCCAATCGAAATGCTTGATCCGGTTCACCAATAAGGAAACAGAGGCATCAATTACGTTATGTAATTCAAAATCTGTTTGAGCTTCTAGAAGTTCCCGCCAAGTAATTTCATCTTTGGGTGTTCACATGGGGTGGAATATGCCTTTGGTTCGTGCTCGTAATCTTCCGAATGTCCTTGGGTTTTAAAACGCATTCGCGTGCAAAGTTTCTGAAATACCCTTCGGACGAGCAAATCCCGAATGCCATTTCGCATAGTTTAAGGGCTTTTTCAAAGTAGTTTGGCTCGAAGCTCTCTTCGCAAAGCATTTTGGCTTCAGGAGATCTTTTCGCAAAGCATTTTGGCTTCAGGAGATCTTTTCGCAAAGCATTTTGGCTTCAGGAGATCTTTTCGCAAAGGACTTCTCTTCTTTTCGCAGAGTGTTTTCTTCTTTTCGCAAAGTTCAAAGTTCTTTGCGAATAGTATAAGTTCTTTGCGAATAGTAGAAGTTCTTTGCGAATAGTAGAAGTTCTTTGCGAATTGAACTCTCTCTTGCTTCAGGTCTTTGTCTGCTCTTTTAGACCCTCTTTAGCCATTGCTGAGGCTGTTTCTTCACTCCTTCTTTAAACTTGACATGAGCTGTCAGCTTTTTGATCTTTTTGGGATGCTTTTCGGATTTGGACCTGTCTGATTGGTTAGCTGTAAAATGCACACTAAAGCACTTATTTAATCTTCTCAAGGGTCTTTCAAGGCTCATGTTTAGGGGTGAAAAATGGTATTTTTCACTACTTAACACCCACCAATCCCCAGATCTCCCTTCCCAGCTTGGAGATAGATTTGGCCGCACTGTCCCTTTTCGAGGAACGACGATCGGTACCTGAACAAGCTCCCCCTGTGGTGAATCACCACAAAGTCGTGTTAACATTTGAGGATATCATCTCAGATGAAATGGGGATTAACATGATGGAGGCTGACTCTAATGAGCCATATCAGCCATCACCCTCCATCCCAACAGGTAAGGACGCAACCCCTCAGGTATGCAATTGGGCATCTTTTCCCCAAACTCTGGAAGTAGGAAGTGGCCTAAAGTTTGGCACCTATTTCCCAAAAAAAAACAACCTATAAAAAGTGAGATAAGCCCTTGGCAGGCAATACCTTGTATATACACAAACCTGCCTAGCCAAGGGCCCGTCTCCGAAGAAAACGAAAATCTCAAAAACATAGAAGAAAACAAAAATGGAAAAAAAATGGAAAAAATACAAAATCCCAAAAACATTGAAAAAATCCAAAGTTCAAAAAAATTGTCATTTAAAATTCCAGAAAATGTCCCACAAAAAGATGCCTTAATCAAAATGCTCGTCCCACATGAAATCGACCCCTTCCATGTAGAAATACAAGAAGAGGTAGGGATCACGAGTCTGGACGAGGATATCCCCCTCGAGGAGCTCCCCAATGAGCTCCTTGACCGATTTGCTGACTTTGAGCATGGACCTACCCCCATTGTCGAAGAGACCGAAGATGTCAACCTAGGAACTGAGGAAGTTCCCAGAATAACCAAAATCGAAACATCACTGTCCCCTGAGGAAAGAAAAAGCATGATGGATTTCCTTCAGTCATACCAAGACATTTTTGCCTAGTCGTATGAGGACATGCCTAGTCTGGATACTGATTTGGTCGAGCATGAGCTACCCCTCTACCCTAATATGAAGCCAGTCAAGCAGAAGCTGAGACGTCTCCGACCAGAGTGGATGCTGAAAGTCAAGGACGAGGTAATCAAGCAATACGATGTGGGGTTTTTCATGGTGTCCACGTACCCGCAATGGCCAGCCAATATCATACCTGTGCCAAAGAAGGATGGAAAGGTCTGCATGTGTATCGATTTCTGCAATTTGAACAGAGCGAGCCTAAAGGATGATTTCCCACTACCACACATCGACATCTTGCTCGATAACACAGCTAAGCATCGGATGCTTTCTTTTATGGATGGATTCTCAGGATATAATCAGATAAAGATGGCAGAGGTTGATCATGAAAAGACAATGTTCATTACCCCTTGGGGAACCTTTTGCTATCGAGTCATGCCATTCGGGCTGAAGAATGACGGTGCAACATACCAGAGAGCTATGACTGCACTATTTCATGACATGATGCACAGAGAGATTGAAGTGTATGTCGACGACATGATAGCTAAATCACCAGAGCGAAGTGACCATCTGGTAAATCTTCTGAAGCTGTTTGAGAGGCTGAGGAAGTATCGACTACGACTGAATCCACAAAAGTGCGCATTTGGCGCCATGTCAGGGAAATTGTTAGGATTCATCGTCAGCAGGAGAGGGATCGAGGTCGACCCAATCAAAGTCAAAGCCATCACTAAAATTCCACCACCATCTACTGAGAAGGAAGTTAGAGGGTTTCTAGGCAGAATATAGTATATTAGTCGGTTCATTGCACAACTAACTCCAATCTGCACGCCGATCTTCAAACTGCTAAGGAAGAATTCTCCCGTTGAATGGAATGATGATTGTCAGGCAGTGTTTAATAAAATTAAAAGCTACCTCCTGAATCCACCTATTTTGGTACCACCTGAGCCAAGGAGACCACTCTTGATGTATCTCTCCACGACAGAAGTTTCGATGGGATGTGTCTTAGGTCAGCATGATGAGACGGGAAGAAGAGAGCATGCCATCTACTATCTGAGCAAGAAATTCACCGATTACGAGAGGCGCTATTCTCACCTGAAGAAAGCATGCCTAGCCCTTGTATGGGCTACCCAGAGGCTCCGCCACTACTTACTGTTTCAAGCCGTTCTACTTTTAGCCCGAATGGATCCGTTAAAATACTTGTTCGAAAAACTGGCTCTCACTGGATGAACTGCCCGATCGCAACTTTTATTATCTGAATTCAACATCACGTACGTCACTCAGAAATTGATCAAGGGGCAGGCGCTTGCTGATCATCTCGCCGACAATCCTTTACCCGACTATGAGCCATTAAGGACTGAATTCCCCGATGAAGATATCTTGTTCATGACGGAGGATGATACCGAAGAAGCAGAAGAATCATGGGTAATGCACTTTGACGGGGCAGCAAATGTCGAGGGCCAAGGAGTGGGCGCCATCCTGATTTCGCCGAAAGGATCCCATGTACCGATCTCTATCAAGCTTAACTTCCCTTGCACTAACAGCATGGCTGAGTATGAAGCTTGCGCCACTGGTTTGAAGGCGGCTCTTGATCTGAATGTAACTCACCTTTGAGTATTTGGTGATTCACTGTTAATAATATGCCAGACGAATGGTGACTGGAAGACGAAAGATGAGAAACTGATCCCCTATCATGAACACCTCGAGGACCTGATAGCTTGCTTCCAAGATGTGACTTTCTCATACGTCCCCCGGATAAGGAATCGCTTTGCCGACGCATTAGCAACTTTGGCATTAATGATTGAAATCCCCTATGGTGTTGAGATGAAGCCGATCGTGATCGAGCAGAGGAACAAGCCGGCCTTCTGCCTCTAGATTGAGGAACCTACAAAGCCTGATGATGAGCCACCTTGGTTCTCAGATATTAAGAATTTCTTCAAGACCCTAACCTTCCCAGAGGGTACATCTAAGACAGACCAACGAACCATTCAACGACTAGCAACAGGTTATGTCATTTGCGGGGAATGCCTCTACAAGCAATTATACAATAACGTCTTACTCAGGTGCCTTACTGAAAGTGAAGCCGTCAACATTATGAAAGAAATCCATGAGGGAGTATGCGGAGCCCACGTCAGCGGTCACATGCTCGCTAAGAAAATTTTACGGCAGGGATACTTTTGGACCACTATGGAATCAGATTGCTGTAAACATGTTCAAAAATGCTACAAGTGTCAAGAACACTCCAGTCTGATACACACTCCTGCCATTGATCTTCACTGCATGACCACTCTTTGGCCATTTGCTACCTGGGGCCTTGACGTTGTTGGAATGATTAATCCAAAAGCATCAAATGGACATCGGTTCATCGTCATCGCCATTGAATACTTCACCAAGTGGGTAGAAGCAGCGTCATATGCCAACATCACTGCCAGTCATGTCGAGAAGCTTCTCAAGAACAATATTGTGTGCCGATTTGGAGTACCCAAAGATATCATCATGGACAATGGCAAAAACTTTGCGAATAAGCGCATCCGAGACTTCTGTGAGCAATACAAGATCAAGCACCATCTCTCATCCCCTTATCGGCCTCAAACCAATGGAGCCGTGGAAGCCGCGAACAAGACAGCCATCCGCATCCTTGAGAAAATGGTCGTCACTTACCGAGATTGGAGCGAAATGCTTCCATTTGCTTTATGGGCCTACATAATGTCGATCCGTACCCTCACTCCGAATCCTTATGGAATCAGGCTTACCTGAAGCAGAAGGAGAAAGATCACGCTTTGATTAGCTGAACTTATTGGACGAGAAGAGACTCCTAGCCTTGTGTCACACTCAAGTTTACCACGGGCGAATCGCACGCGCTTATAATAAACGTGTCCACGGTCGAGATCTAAAGGTAGGAGACACTGTGCTAAAGAAGATCTTCCCATCCCTCCACGCCGATCCAAGAGGAAAGTTTAAGCCGAACTGGGAAGGACCTTACATCATCCGAGAAGTGCTACCGGGATACGCCATCCGCCTCGCCACCATGGAAGGAGATCATTTCCCTGAGCCCATCAATGCTGGATACGTCCGACGGTTCTACTTTTAGTCCAACGCGATAAGGTAAGTATTGATGAAACAGATAAGTGACTGCTTAAGAACCACCCAAAAGAGGCCATCATTTCAAGTACAATAGCCCAAAAGCATCCCTAAAAATGATGATATCCTTTGCTACCCCATTTGAGCCTGGGCATTTCTTTCAATAAACCCATTCCCCAAAAAATATATATATATATATGTGTACATCCACCAAAAAAAAGAGAGAGAGAAAAGATACATGTGTATAAAGTTACTATCAAATCCAAAAAAATTGAAAAAGCAAAACCTCAAAAAGAGATTGCCTGAAATGAAGCAAAAAGAACAAAAAAAATCTAGAAGAATTACGGGGCATGTACAGTAAAACCCCCAAGGAAGAAAGTATGTTGAGAAAACTGAAGCCATATCAAGGAAATCCTTTTAACCTAGCGTACCTTCAAATCCTAACCTAACCCATGGCCAAGCTACACCTTGAGGGAAGCCCCCTTTGTAGGTTCGCAAGCAATCATAATATCTGTTAAGTCAATATGAACCGAGTCGTGAAATGACACCAGAACCCCATCCAGCCGGCTATGACGGAATCGACGTCCATGTCGTGGTTGTTGAAAAAAAAAGAAAAGAAAATAAAAAAATAATAATAATAATAATAAAATAAAATAAAAATACAAGCTCAAAGCAAGATGGACGTGGTGAAAACCCGAAAGGGCATTACGGGTAAAAACAGCGAGCTTGTGCGGACCAGGTGAAAACCCGAAAGGGCGCTTGGGGTAAGAAAGCTAAACCCACGGACATGGTGAAAACTCGAAAGGGCGCCACGGTAAAAAGAGGGAGATAAAAAAAAGAGAAAGAAGAAAAAAAAAAGAGAAAGAAAATTGAAAATGAAAGGTTTGGACTAATTGAGAAGATTGATGCTTGAGGAAACCTTTTGTTACTCTTCCTGAACCCTCTTGTCCGACTGGGCCGCTCATGCTAGTTCGAATCGGGTCCCGACCATAATTGTCTTTATGAAACCCACACCATCAAATGTATGACCCGAGGCAAGGAGAAAGGTTGAACTCAATCCAAAGGGATCAACGTTCTGGCCTTGGTAAAATCTGGAAACTCACTCAGGTCCGATTGCATGAAAGAGTTCGACCATGCTCAAAATGGGACCTGTTATTCTATCTCACTATCAAGGCATCAAAAAAAAAAGAAGAGGAAAAAAAAGCCAAAAACAAAAAAATCAAGAAAAATCCAAACACCAAAAACTGTGTATATATTTCTACTTATTTTCATGTACATATTTTCAGCATCATATTTCAATCTCAAAAATGAAGAAAAAAAAAAAAAATCTCCAAAAAAAAAAAAAAAAAAAAAAAATCTTGAAAATAAAAAATGTAGGTAGAAATCTATTTTTTCTTTTATTGTTTAGGATGCATTTTCTTTATATGTATAAACAAAAAAGGAACTAACGTTTTCTCGAGAATGTGCAGGAACATCACACGGTCCAAAGCTTTGAAGCAGGCAACTTCTCAGCGATGGACAAATCAGATAAAGCATCTCACCACTGACGTCGGGTTTAACAAAAAAATGAAAATCATTTTAAAAAGAAAAAGAAATCTATGTTTTCATGCTACGCATAGAGACGCACATGCGTGTTTCGATGCGGTAAAATGTCAATATTTTATCGATAACGCAGATGTGAAAAATTAATGTCCTACGTCAAAGGTTCGCCTTGGATCCATGGATCCTACTTCAAAGTAGGAGCAACGGAGTCAGTCCCGGTCAAACAGTCAATGTTTCGATTGGGTCAACTCCACTACTAAAGCTTTTGAGCGATGAGCGCTTTGTTTTGGATTCGTGTGAACTTGAGTTGTCTTAAGCTTCAGATTCTCCGTTGAAAAAGGTCAATCATTGGCCGAGACCAACCTGTTGAGAATGAGATTATGTGTCAATCAAACTATGTGCAATCATGCATTCAGAAGGGTTCATTTCCCTTTTATTTTATGCAGGCTTAAAACCTGTATGGGCAGCGGTATCCCTATAAAGTGTACGCCATGCGTCTGGGTATCCGTATGATGGTTGTTTACCCCCGTAAATTGTACCCGGGCGGGTCCGAGTGGGGGCTTCCATCGCCTTTGTTGTTGTTTATTGCCCCTGATGGGTGCATGGTTATGCACAGTTAATTGATGATTATGATCATTGTCAACAGAGGCCAGGATTGAATGCCCCCTTTTGAGAGGTGCCCAATGTCTGGCTGGATCTGGTCAAGGAAGTCGAAACTGGATACTCTAGATCATGTGGATCTGGGGCACGTTTTGAAAAATGGCACGCACTCCTAAAAAGAGTTGTGACGTCTATTCACTTCGCTCAGGTGGTCATGCTAAATAAACTTCGGGATCGATGGGTTCGCCCAAAGATCTCGAACCCTGCTTTCTGCAAGGGCACCCGCGAATAACCCAATAAGGTCATCAATTGCCTTGTAGGATTGGACGCAAACTGTGGAGCCTTGCGTATGTTTACTTCGCACCTATCTTTAAATGTGGGTCGATCACCCCTCCTACTTACGATACTGTTGAATTCAGAATAAATCTTAAACATTAAATACCTTCAAAATCATCCCGAGAAGTGAACATCTTTCCCGACTATAGGGAGTTCGCAACTCATTCCACCTCAGTTATGCCCAGTAATGTCGCTAAGCGCTTGGGAACCGATTACCTCGAGAAACCAATGATTAGCCTGGCACTCCAGGGCTTTCGTTTTCTCACCATGTTACTCACCTGATGTTTGAAGTTTGTTTTGAATATAGCGGACCTGTCAGTAATGCCTTGGGCCTCTTCGGATGTCTCTTTTCTTTGGCATACGATCACTAGTGATCGGATACCAAAGAGGGGCATCTGTAGACACCCAAATTTGGCCCAAGACCCGATCAAAACACCTTTCGAGAGAGGTGCAATTCTGAGCTTTTGATGGCATGTATGGAACCCTTAGGAATCACCCCAAACCCTTAGGAATCACCCTAGACCCCTTAGGATTCACCCCAAACCTTTAGAAACTAATCCCAACCTTTAGAACCCATTCCGAACCCTAAACCTAACCTTCCCGGGCAATGGGTGAAGAGTGGTGCACCAGGACTGACTGAGGTCTTCTACTGATATCAAATCATATACCATTGGAAAGAGGACTTCCCCGGGTTTCCAACGAGCCAAGGATCGCCCCAATCGGAGGTATACATAAAAAAATATGGCAGTCTGGGACCAGAGGCATAACTGTAAATTCATCTCGGGCCCCCTAGGGATCTGGCGCAACTAATAGTTGCGCCAAGTATAATTTTGCCTGGCACAACTATTAGTTGCACCAAGCCAACTCTCCCAGGCATTTAGCCTGGCATAACTAATAGTTGTGCCAGGTTCAACAGTGGGCCCCACCCTCGCGGGCTGATTTTCAAGAACTGTGCAGCACTGTTTTACTGTACATTTGCCTGGCGCAACTATTAGTTGCGCCAGGCATATGAACAGTAACTGTTCAGTTTTGCCTCGAAATTCGTTCTGGTGGTTTGACTTGTTGACCACCTCGACCTTTGGGGTGTGTTTTGATAGTCCTGTTGCACCCATTCCTTACCTATTGCCAACCCCTCAAGTGGCTTAAGGCCTCACCCCATCATCCACCATTAGAACCACCTTCACACCTTTCTGAGCTCTCAAAATCCTAGGAAACCTTAGATTTGAGATTACCTAATTGGTAACTCCAATTAGCCTCTAAGTAGCCTCCTAATCCACCCTTTTCCTATAAATAGAGCCCCCCTCCCCTTAGTTTAAGGGTTGAGAAATTTGCTTAAGAGAAAAAGAGCTTAAAGTGAGAAGTTCTTCCTCCCTTTTGTGCACTATTTTCATCCAAATTCTAGAATTCCAAAACCTCATTTCAAGCTTGTTCTTGCATCTAAAATCCTTAGCCTAGGTGTGTATGATCCCCTAGCCTCCATCCCCTACCTCTTAGCTTTAAGTCCTAAGAGTTAGAACCCCATTTTCCACCATACAAAGCCTTCAAAAGCTCATCAAAGCAAGCAACGCAAGGCTCCTCTACGGTGCTACAAGGGCCTGAGGGCTCCGACTCTCCCCTTTCTTCTCGTATCTCTTTTCGGCATTCCCCCACCCTCCCATTTGTGCCGTTACGCCGCCGACTTTTCAATAGGAACGGAGGGGCACAAATAGCATTGGAGGCCCGTTTGGGCAAGAGGGAACTATTTCCTTTCCTTTTATTCTATCTTGTTTTTGACCATTAGTAAAGACCGCGTTAAGCGGATTGATCGGGTGCCTAACACCTTCCCGATCGATAACCGAAGCCCCTACCCAAGAGCCTTTGGTGTGGACCGGATTTAGAGTGATATTTTTAACACTTAGGTGCTCATAAAAATGAACTAGGTATCCCGGGACACCGAAAGCTCCGGGTGGCGACTCTATATTTTAATAAGAGAGCGCATCGTCGCGACGAGACTGTCACGGATCCCACGGTTGCACACTAATGTTAAAATCCTTCCATCAAGGAACAAGCCTAAACAAGGAATCTTTGGATCCCATGTCTCAACTCAATCTTCACTTTAGATATGCACTCGAAATGAATCGCACCGATGAATGGGTTACTTTTTCACACACATGTGAGAAAGAGAATTATAAAACAAATCAATGAGTCTCACATGATTCAAGAAAAATGATGTATCAAAGAAAAATAATCTCATAAGGAATGATGTTTGTATCATAAGCATGTTATATACCAAGTACCATAGCCATTGCATCATCACTCTCCATAAGGCATTTACCAACCGAGATCGGATCACGAAGGTCTTTTCTAAGGTTGTAATGGGGCTCGGGTGAATGTTATGGAAGAAAGGGAAGTTAGATTCAAATTTCTCAGAGAAATCGGAAAAAGAAACATATTTGATTTTCTTATTTTCACTCTTTCTTTTTTTTATTTTTTCATAATTTTTCTCTCTTTTCTCAACTTTCTTTTCATTCATTCCTTCTTTTTATTTTCTTTTAGACATCACCTCATATATATATATATATATATATTTCTCTTCATTTTTCTACCTCTTTCACACATACATTTTTTTCTCTCTTTTTACCCTTTTTCCTCAATATTTCTACCCTATGGTCCCAATGGTCACTACCATTACACCTCTCCACGTACTCTCTTTTCATTTATTTCTTATCCCTATTTCTCGGTTTTTCAGAAATTGGCTGTTAAGGCTTTGCATTTTTCAAACTAGCGTAGGGTATGGTTAATATAGCTTAACAAGAAATATTTAGGGCAAAATTTTTCAAAAAGGCTCAAGGGGGATGCTAAAATGTAAATTAATGTGAGGTAGGCATTTTAGGTTCAAACGAGCCAAGGATGACCTTTGATCTTTTCCTTTCAAGGTAATAATGATGCTTGTCTGTTTTAAGTTGAATCTCAATGAGGTCTAGTGCAATGATATAAAATAATGCAAAATACACAAACCGAGATAGAATGTATGAGATTATAGCAAATAAACACGAATTCAAAGATACTCCGAATTTATTTTCGTACTCATCAAGAATGAGAAATTGGTTCTAAATCTTACGGGTTTTTAGTATCCACAAGAATCCTAAGATTCAATGTTTTAGACTAATCCCCATGACTTCGGAACTTAAGTATGGTAATAGTGTAAAAATTTCTAGATATGAATTGCAGATCCATATTTAAAACTTTGCATTGGACTAATAATCATAGGCAGTTATAATTTTACCATGGCATGGTAATTTCTCACTAAAACTCACAGGTATCGACAATTAAAATTCATGAAAAGTCATAGGAATTCAAAAAATAAGGTTTGCTGTTGCTTAGTCAATCGATTGACTACAAAAAATCAATCGATTGATATTTTTTTTTTAATAAACATTACTACTCAATTTTTTTTTAAATTTTTTTACCTGAAATAAACTTCTCACCCCCAAACTTAATGTATCCAATGTCCTCATTGGTCTGAATGTTACAGAATTAGGAACCCCCAAACCTGTGTAAAGCATTCCACAATCAAAAGGCTGACCAGGTGAAAAATATTGTGGCTCATAACATCAAAACATGCAGGTTATGAATCACCAATTAATACCAAAGAGCAGAACTAAACAAATAATGCAGCATTTAGTAAAATAACCTAAATATTATTAATGACTATGCGTTTATTACACTTATTACAAAGAATACTAAGCCTAATGCATTCAAACAAAGCAAACTATCCTATTATGAAAATAAATCAATCCCTAAAACAAATCCTATACCCTAAACAAGCCTAACAAACCTTAAGGAAAGACACTTCAAACCTTAAACAAATCAACTAGGTTGCCTCCCAGTAAGCACTTAGTTTACATGTTGACGGCTCAACCATTCAACTTTCAATTGACAGGATCAGCGAGATTTGTTGATTTAATCAACATTTGTGTCATTGGTTCAAACATTGGCTTGAGACGTTGAGCATTTACCTTGAAGACCCAGTTATCTTTTAGGTCTCTGATCTCTATTGCACCATGGGTGAGGTCGATAAGACCTGAAATGGTCCTTCCCACCTCGATCTCAGTTTCCCCGGGTGAAATTTCATTTTAGAATTAAATAACCACACCTTCTGTCCTGTGTAGAATTCTTTCAGAGAAATTGATTGGTCATGTGTTTTCTTGGACCGTTCTTTGTAAAACCTTGAATTTTTGTACACATCGGAGCATAGCACTTCTAATTCATTCAATTGCAACCGGTGATTCGATTTAGCCTCCTTCATAACAAAATTAAATATCTTTATTGCCCAGAATGCCTTATATTCTAATTCGACCAGGAGGTGACAAGCCTTCCCGAACACAATCTTGAAGGCCGACATCCCTATTGGCATCTTGAATGCAGTTTGATATGCCCATAGAGCATCAGAGAGTCAGAGAGACTCAGAGAGTCGGAGAGACCAATCCTTCCTGTCTGGTCTAACAGTTTTTTCCAAAATTTGTTTGATTTCTCGATTGAAAATCTCGACTTGTCCACTTGTTTATGGATGATACGGGATTGCCACCTTGTGAGTGACTCCGTATTTTTTCATTAATGTTGCAAAATGGCTGTTGTAAAAGTGCGATCCACCATCACTGATGATGGCTCAAGGTGCCCCAAATCTATTAATCACATTCTCCTTCAAAAACTTGACCACAACCTTGTGGTTATTCGATCGTGTTGCTACAGCTTCCACCCACTTGGACACATAGTCTACAACAACCAAAATGTACACATGCCCACAAGATGGGGAAAATGGCCCCATAAAATTGACTCCCCAGACATCAAATACTTCAACAACTAAAATTGGGTGTAGTGGCATCATATTCCTTTTAGAAACATTTCCCTGTTTCTGACATCGAATGCATTCTCTGTAGTGGGTCATCGCATCATGAAAAATTGTAGACCAATAAATCCACTTTGTAAAATTTTGAGAGCAGTTTTTCGTCCTCCAAAATGCCCTCCACATGCTCCTTCGTGACAAAAATTCATGATGTTAGTTTGCTCTTCTTCTGGCACACATCGTCGGATCACTTGGTCTGAGCAAAATTTAAATATTTGCGGTTCTTCCTAGAAGTAGTATTTTATTTGGGAGAAAAATAAATTTTTATCGTTTCTACTCCACTGTAAAGGGATTTTCCTTGTGACCAGGTAATTGATGATGTTCGCATACCAAGGAGCTCTATTTCTTGCCACATTGATAGCCATCAACTACTCATTAGGAAAGGTGTCTTGGATGCAGTATGAGATCACAGATTCCTCTGGCAAAATTTGAGATAAATGATCAGTAGCCATGTTCTCGACTCCTTTTTTGTCTCGAATTGTGAATTGAATTCTTGGAGAAGCAGAATCCATCGAATTAACCTTGGCTTTGTATCCTTCTTGGCCAACAAGCAGAGTGATCTGAAAAGACCACAATCTTAGAACCAAGCAAGGATGAACGAAATTTGTCCAATGCATAAACTACAGCCAGTAATTCTTTCTCTGTGGTGGTGTAATTTATTTGAGCATCGATCAAAGTTTCACTTGCGTAGTAAATTACATTAAGTAATTTATCTACTCTTTGTCCTAAAACTGCGCCAATTGCATAATTTGAGGCATCACACATAATTTCGAAGGGAAGCGAATAGTCTAGAGGTTTGATTATTGGAGCATATGATAACAATTCTCCTAACTTCACAAAAGCCTCCATACATGCATCATCAAAGTCATATGGAACGTCTTTCCCCAACAGGTTACACAATGGCTTAACCACCTTGCTAAAGTCCTTGATAAATTTCCTATAGAAACCTGCATGACCCAAAAATGATCGCATTTGACAAACATTCTTTGGTGGCGGTAAATTGATGATTAAATCAACCTTTGCCCTGCCAACTTTGATTCCTTTTCTTGACACGATGTGCCCCAAAATAATGCCTTGTTGATCCATAAAATGGCTCTTTTCCCAGCTTAAGATGAGGTTGGATTCTTCACAACATTGTAGCACCTGTGTCAGGTGACGTAAGCATAATTCATGTCTTCCCAAAGACTGAGAAGTCGTTCATGAATATTTCAATGAATTTATCGATCATATAAGAGAATATGGCTAACATACCACGCTGAAATGTGGCAAGTGCATTGCAAAGACTGAAGGGCATTCTGCGATATGCAAATATACCATAAGGATAAGTACTTTATCTTTTCTTGATCTGTGGGAAACACAGGTACTTGCTTGTACCCTGAATATCCATCAAGAAAATAATAAAACTCTTGTGCAGCTAATTTTTCAAGAATTTGATTAATAAAAGGAAGGGGAAAGCGATCCTTCCTTGTGGCAGCATTCAATTTTTGATAATCGATGCACACACGCCACCCAGTAGTTTCTCGCGTGGGTATCAATTTCCCTTTAGCATTCTCTTTGACTGTGGTGCCAAATTTTTTGGAACAATCTGCACTAGACTCACCCATTCGCTATCAGAAATTGCATAGATAATGCAGGCATGTAGGAGTTTGATAACTTCCTTTAACACTACTTCCTTCATATTCGGGTTGATTCGTCTTTGTGCTTCCTTCGAAGTCTTTCTTCCTTCCTCCAGATGTATTTTAAGCATGTAAACTCCCGGATCAATTCCCTTCAGGTTGGCTAAAGTCCATCCTATTAGTCTTCTATGATTTTTGAGTACCTTCATCAACTAACTCTCTTGCTTTTCAGACAAAGTGGATGAGATTATCACTGGAAGTATTTTGCGAGGTCCCAAAAAAGCATATTTGAGTGAATCGGGCAACTATTTTAACTCAAGCTTCGACGGCTATTCTATTGATGGCCTTAGGATGGGCTTTGCTATGACAGGTAGTGGTTCGACCTTGGTGTTCCATGGCCTATTCTCCTAAGATGTTGAGATGGTGTGCATTCCTTCAGACTCCTACTCTACACTTCCTCTTTCATCATAGATGGCCAACAAGGTAGTTTCAAATTCTTCCTTAGTTAGCATTGAAGGGAGAGCCTCTTCCACCACTACATCAACCTGGTCGATATAAAAGCATTCAACCTCCTCTTCGTTGGGAAACTGATTCATGGCGTTGAATGCATTCAGTCTCACTTTTATGTTACCAAAAGAGACATCCATAACTCTTGTACGACAGTTAATACAGGCATTTGCAGTTGTAAGAAAAGGACGTCGAAGGATGATTGGGATTTGATTTTCTAATTTAACATGTTGTTCCATGTCAAGTACAACAAAGTCTACTGGAAAGATAAATTTATCAATCCCTACAAGAACATCTTCAATGATACCTCTAGTCCTCCTTTTTTACCTATCCGCTAATTGGAGGGTAACCGTGGTTGACTGTAGCTCACCAAGGCCTAACTTTTTGTACACCAAATATGGGATCAAGTTTACACTTGCTCCAAAATCCAAAAGTGCTTTTCCTATTGTTTGTCCACCTATAACACATGAAACTGTTGGGACTCTAGGGCCCTTGAGCTTGGGTGGTGCATCAATTTTAGGATAGACCTGATTTGATCGGTCAGGAACACTTTCTTTGATACATGTGTACATGTCTTTCTCTTACGGGTGCACAAGTCTTTGAAGAACTTGGCGTAAGTAGGAACTTGGTTAATGGTATCGAGCAATAAAAGATTAATCTTCACTTGCTTGAATGTTTCCAAAATGTTATCAATTTTAGATGGATCCTTCCCCAACCTAGATGGAGGTGTAAGGCACTTAGGGAATGGGCCTTTAGGTGTATGGGGATTTAATTCAATTGTCGGGTCCTCTTCAGGTCCTTATTGGACAATTTTGGGAGTTTCATTCTCCTTAGCTTCTTTTGGTTCTTTTTCCTTTTCAGTTTCTTTTTCCATTTCTTCAGCTTCAAATGGAATTTTGACCTGATTGTCGATCACTCATCCACTTCTCAAGACAGTTACAACCTTCAACTGATGGCTGGTTGATGGTCCTTTGCCAGATGGTGCTTGGCCTCGAGGGTTGTTAATGGGCTGTCTAGGAAGCCTTCCTTCTTCTCTGTGACTCATCTGGTTAGCCCATTGACCTATCTAGTCTTGCATCTTTGTCAAAACTTGTAAAGTTTGTTGTTGGAAAACTTGCATATTCTGCCTCATTGTATCTTCAAACTCAGAGTTCCTTGAACTAGAAGTATTAGATTGATTAACATTCTAATTTTGACGGTACTCAAAATTTGGGTGATGATAACTCAAATTTTATTGGAAGTTAGAATTCTATTACGGATGAAAACTTTGTTGTCCACTTGATGCATTTGATCTATACTACTGGTTTGCCTATCCAGTTTGATTCGTTCCTCCCAACCCTAGGTTAGGGTGGTTTTTCCATTCCGGATTGTATGTGTTAGAATAAGGGTTCCTATCTTGCCTTGGATGTGACTGAGTCGCATTGACATGTTCTTGGGGATTAGATTCTTCAGAAAAAAACATCAGAGTGGTTGGACAGTCGTTAGCCATGTGACCCTAATGTGCACAAATTGAGCATACAATATGATGGATAGGATTTTAGGCTTGCTTGGTTGCTGCTAACAACATATTCATTTGTTTGGACAACATATCAACTTTCGTTGATAAGTCAGAAGTGTTGTTGTTGACATTGAAAAGCCCACCTTTTGTCAACACATGAGATTTGGTTGTCATATCAAGGTTGACATGCCCCAATGTCTCGTTTTGCATTGAAGTTTGGCATAATCTTTCAAAAAGTGCCCAAATTTCTCCATCGTCTTTCATGGCACATGATCCTCTACAGGATGCATCAACCATGCCTCTTTCTTCTAGAATTAGTCCATTGTAAAAACTTTGAACTTGTTGCCATCTAGGAATCCGATGAATAGGGCAGCTTCTAACCAATTCCTTAAAACGCTCCCAACATTCATGGAATGTTTCAGCAAGTTATTGAGCGTAAACCATAATCTGCTGATGTAAATCATTGGTTTTACTCATGGGAAAGTACTTCAAAAATTCACATTATAATTTCATCCAACTTCTGATGGATCTTGGTTCTAAGGAAAGAAACCAAGCTTTCGCCTTATCTCTCAAAGATAAAGGGAAAGTCTTAACTTTGCTATCTCGTCGAACACATTATGTACTCTAAACATTTTGCAAACCCCAATAAAATCGGTTAAGTGAGCGTAGGGATTTTCATTACTTAACCCGCTGAAAATTGGCAACATTTGAATCATTGCCAATTTAAATTCAAAATGATTTCCTAGAATGGGAGCGTGCGTGATACTATCTTGATCCTTGAAAGGACCGAGATCATTGTATTGCTCCAACGTTCGTGGGCCATCTGGTGGCACCTCAAAATGATTCTCTTCTTCTCCTCCATTGTTGTTGTTATTATTATTTCGCCATGGTTTCGGTATGATTATGTTGAAGCCTATGATTTCTATGGTTCACTTTGTACGATCGTTCAATCTCTCGATAAAATGGTTGTAGATTTAGACGATAAGATTGGGTAAAGCTCATACACCGACACACCTAAGACAAGAATTTCAAATAAAAGTAGACTTAAATGTTGACACAGTGCAGAATCAATCGATTGATTCACCTGATTTGATCGATTGATATTGGACAAAGAACAGAATCTTAGACAGACAACTCCTCAATCAAGCGATTGAAATGGATGAATCAATCAATTGAGATTGAATACTCTATCTGGATAAAACGAGTGGCACCACTAGACTGTAACAGTTGGGACTCTGTCAATCGATTGATACAAACCAATCGATTGAAATGAAACTATAAGTAACTCAATTATGTGCTTAGTCAATCGATTGAAATTAGACACTCAATCAATGGAACTAGAATAGAGGTAGAGTTAAACAGTTTGGGATAAATCAGAATCAATCGATTGAATAAGAGATATCAATCGATTGACACAAAAAGTAGTGAATAGTCTCAGATTCCCCAACAGAAATTTTACAGTCACTAAAAAAAAATTTTATAATTAATTTTTTTAAATGAAATAGGAAAATAGTAGCAATTTCGAATCGATCGATTGATTTACAAATCAATCGATTGAAAAGAAACAATGAGAAAAATAGAACAAATCTCAGCTTATTAGTTAATCTATTGAATTTGATAAATCAATCAGTTGACTGGCAAACAAAGAACAAAAGTCTCCTAAAAATCAATAAAATTACGTCGCCTCCCCGGCAACGACGCTAAAAACTTGATCGATTTTAAATTGTACCATTGCAAGTGCACAAGATCTATTGTAGTAAGGCAAAAATATAAGTATCGTACCAACAGGAAAGCGCGCAATTGAATTAATTTTAAGGAAATAGCCAAGACTCAAGGAAGTAGCAAGGGCGAGAAATTGATTGCTAAGTTTCACCACTACATGATAAAATAATGAAAAAATAAATCAAGTTATGTAAAATGAACTATGACAAAGAGAGTAAAAATGATGAGATGATCAAGGAGTTTGCGAACCCTAGATTTGTAACTTTTCTACAATCAACCATACAATCTCATATCAAATCATTATACCATCATTTAACTACAAGAAAAATGAATCATTGCGAATGCAATTATTGACTCGGCATACCCTATCTTAACACTATGACGCATCCAATCACGGCATGAATCATGTGAAAGGCATAACGTATCATAAATATGAAATTACAACTATAAGATCCAATCATATGGCATCCTAAATCAGCCTATAAGATCGGTTTAGATGGAATAACTCGTTTATTGTCACTGATCACACGGTCAACGGCTATAAATGAGTATTCGATGATAGCACGATAGGCACACACTCGAAGCCGTACGATTTAATAATTATAACATGAAATTGTAAGATTAAAAGTAAATTACTTACTCATCTAGGGGTCACTTCTTCCTTGAACGAGGGGTTTAGCCGCTCATCCTCAATCCACACGCACGATGCAAATCCAAAGCCATCACTGAACAATGTTATTTTATTTATCACAAGATTGAAACCTTACATAACTCCTTTCCTAATTACAAACTACAACTTTAATTACAAATGAAAAACTTGCAAAAACACTAAGAAAATCTACCAAAGAAGAAGTCTTCCAAACCCTAAACATGGCTTTGTTTATATAGGGTGTGGATAGGAAAATTTCCACAAAAAGTTCAATCGATTGAATTTCCAATTTCAATCGATTGACTTTAAATTTGAATTTTTGTGGATTAATTTGAATTTGAAGTCAATTGATTGATTTACAAGTCTTACTCGATTGTGTAAGTTTAAATTCAAATTCAAAGAGGGAAAAAGTTGTCATCAAGTCAATCGATTAAATCCTGAAGCTCAATCGATTGATGATGGCCTGCAACATATTCATTCTCTTGGTTGTGGTTGAACCAATCAATTCTCTTTCATAGATTTCAGTGCTTCGTTGGCTCCATAGTACAATGTTCCCATGGAACCCTTAATTCTGCTCAATTCAGCTTTTTTACGCTCTTTCAAGATCCAACGGTCCAGAATACCTGAAACCACTAAAACTACACAACAATCGTCACATAGCTGTCATCGGATGGTTAAGTATCAGTATTTGGGTTCAAAATGTAGTGATATTTTGGCACAGATCATACACTAATCTACAAATTTTCAATCTGAGTCGTCAATTCAAATAAAAAACTTTTAGATGCTTACAAAGCAGTAAAGTGCATGAAAATAAATCTAAACTAGAAAGCAATAGAAATATCGTTCATCCCTCAGTCACAGATGTCAATTGCTTCTAAGAAATTACAGATACTCTACTCTAATCTTGCAGCTCCCAATTGCAGTTGTCAGTTGCTCTCGAGAAAACTTGAATATCTAAACTATTTTAAACTAAAGTTGATCGGAAGAAAGCTCAACCTCAGTCATCAATTGATGCTGAGAATTCCTTCGATAACTCTTCTTCTACATCAAGCTCTCTTATTTATAGATTATAAGGAGTTAGTTTACATTATTCAAATCCTAAGAAAAGAAAACTACTAAGAATAAAGAATTTCTAATATAATTCTACTTCTAATCCTAATTCTTCCTTGCTTTGATTGATAGATGTGCTCAGGATTTTTCTTTTATTTCAGCAACAGAGTTCTTTTAGGAATCTTTCATCAATCTTCTCAGATCTGTGATTTACTGCACTTCTAATTCAAGATGTCTTCTAATTATATGCATGGCAGTGTAAGTCGCACATGATCAGCAACAACGTGAGCTTTCATTCTTGCAAAATCGTGATCACGATTTCTCTTTTCTGTGCAGCTCTCTGTCTGTACGATTTCCAGTACGAACGATCGCAAGCATCTTGTATCACATTCTTCTTGAAACGTCTTTTGAAGAATCGTAATTTATGATTTCTTATTTTCTCTTCAGCTTTGTTCAATCGTCTTGTACGATTTCTTACTTTACTAGCTTCCAAGTAGGATTTGAATCGTCTTCTGCTCTCGACTGTCTTTCTTGTTGCTTTTTGAGTTCATTTTGATGAAGATAAATACCTTGGCTCTTGTTTGCTATATGTTCTTAATATTTGCACATCATTATCTTGTTAGTAGTAAACTGGGTGTTGACAACCCAATTTTTTCCTCTCAGAGTATACAATCCTGTTCAGTCAACCTTTGACCTTGCCCACGATCTCTGGAAAAGGACTAACTTCTCTAAAGACCTTAAAACCTAAAATATTGAGACCATTATTGAAACAATAGTATATGGTTGAGACCTAGGCTGAAATAATAGCTCTACGGCTCAGACTCAACCTAATCGTGAAAGATCCTGAATTCCGCACGAAATACACTTGCGCGGAATCGATTCCATGTGTGGCCACATGAGCGGAATTGGTCCCACATAGATTTGGTTCACACTTCCAGCGGACCACTTAAGACTTGGATTTTGTGCTATACAATATGCACTGAACCCAATTCCACATAGACACAGTTGCGCAGAATTAGTCCCACTTGGATTAGGGTTGCCTTTCATACATTGCCCAAAGACCCTGATCCCACGCTAATACACTTGCGTGGAATTGATTCCAAGTGTTCCCATACACACAGACTAGGTTCATAATGGACTGGGACTCTATTCCCCAAACCGCCCAGGGACTCGAATCTTGCGCATACCTCACTGCGCGAAATTCAATTCTATGCGTCATTGGACGCGAGAAATTGGTTCCCAATCGAGCCCGACCTTTAACTCCTCAGACCGCCTGAACTTCTGATCAAGCGCATATGCCACTGCGCAGAATTGGTTTTTCCAAGCACACTAGGACAAGGAAGCCTAGTTCACAAGCCGACTCAAAGTGAATCCCTCGCATTCACGACTGTGCGAAATTCAATTGAGCTCATCCCCATATGCGCAAAATTCATCAATTTCGCACATTCTCCCACACGCGAAATTAGCCCGCTACCTATTAAATGATCCCCATACCTCGACCAAACTCACCCAATTTACTAAATTTTTCTCTTCTTTATTAAGCTTCCCCTTCTTAGGGAATTCGAGGTTCTCTCTATGGCTTCAAGGAGAGGAGCGAGCAACTCTCTGGGCCTTCAAGCTAGTGGCACCAGCGCACTAGTCCCAACGCTCAGGGGAGCACAGAGGAGGAAGTGCTCCGCTTCTAGGTAATCTCTCCCTTAGTCTTAAATATAATCTTTATTTCCAATATTACGCTTAGTCTAGTTTTAGACCTAGCCCTTAGGAAATCCCTGCCCAAATCCTTAGTCTAGAGCTAAATAGGTTTCCCCAACCTTTCCCAATTGTCAATCTCTAGAGCTAAATAGGTTTCCCCAACCTTTCCCAATTGTCAATCTCATAAATTTTATATTTGGCTTATTTTAAAATATCAAACGAAGTTGGATTGATATGAAATTAGTCACATTTGAAAGTTTATCGAAGTAGCTTTCCGACAAGCCAAAAAATGGATAATTTTGACAAGTATTGAAGAAGTTATGGCCAGTTTTCGGAAGCTGCACAAAAAGTGGCGAATTTCAAGACTCCTAATTAGAATATTTGCTTTATTTGAATTAGAAATTAGAGTTACACTAGGATTTCTAGTAAAAGCCTATAAATAGACCCCTACCCCCTAGTCACTCTACACAATTCTCTCTTCTGAGCTCTTTCCTTTTAGAAAATTTTAGTTCTTAATTCTAGTTATAAATTTTAGTTCTAGTTCTTAGTTCTAGTTATAAATTCTAGTTCTCTTTCTAGTTTTAGTTCTTAATTTCTAGTTCTAGTTCTTAGTTTTTAGGTTCTAGTTCAAGTTCTTAATTCTCCTTCTAGTTTTTAATGCTAGTCTAAATTCTTCGTTCTAGTTCAAAATTCTTAATTCTTGATCTCGGTTTTTGATTCCTAATTCTCAATTCTAAGTTCAAATTCACTTTTTAATCTTCAATATTTACAAAATAATCCTTAGCCACCCGATTTGCCCAGGGGAGCTTATAGAGGGTACCCGAGAACGGGGCCGATCCTCCTTAGCATAACAGGCCACAACCACCTTTTTTAGTTAGAATGGTATTAGGAAACTAAATTAATTAGAGTTAGAGTAGTTGTAGGAAACTCAGTTAGTTAGAGTTAGAGTAACACTAGGAGACCCCCAGTCAGCCTGACTCAAAGAAGAATCAGAAGACAAAATCAATTAAACTTAGAGCAGGATTAGAAAATCAAACTAGCTAAACTCCAAGGCAATTCATAGTTGCTGAGTTGGTAGGTCGACATTCAGTAAAGGAGTTAACTCACACCCCATAAAGTGGGATCAGTGATGTGTTGCAGCGTCGATAAATATTTGCAGCTTACGATCGCATCATCCAGGTACTCCCCATTTAATATTCGCCTCTTTAATTTTAGCAATTTAATATTTCTTAGTTTATTATTCCACCGCCCCAAGCCAGAGTTCACTTGGGACCAAATTGGGTCACTTCTTTCAGGGACCAAGAGGAGCCAAGAAACTGGAGATCGCGATGGGACACTTTTCGCTAGGGTTGCCCCTGTTTAATTAATTTGGTTTTTATTTTTCAATTTTTTTATTTTCTTTTAATTTTTATTTTTTTTCGCTTTATCACTTTTCTACACACTTGCATGTGGATAAACTTTAAAAAAAAAAAAACTCTAAAAAAAAAATTCTATTTTAAAATGGCCAGCATCAAAAAATTAAACTTTAATGATATCGACCCATCCTCATGGGACCTCCCTAGTGACTCCTCCATATGCTACGACTCCCCCGATACATTACACGCACACCCTTTACACCCCCTACCACAACAATCACCGAAGACAGCCCGAGACACCTAAACTGGACACCACCGTAAATATGAACTACCTATATCGACTTTTAGACAATTACATGGCTAACAAAGAATGCTCTAGCCACACTTTTGGATTCGACAAATTCTATCGAGACCTTAACTTCACTGTACCCTCAGGGTTCAAACCACCCAAATTCAACAAATATAACGGTACGAGAAACCCTAACCACCACTTGGCCTTATTCTGTAACAACTGTCGACCTATTTGCACCAATCATGGGCTCCTGATCCACTACTTTCAGAGATCTCTAGAAGGAGAAGCCCTTGACTGGTTCGCTGCCTTACCTCTAGTAGAAATTAAGGCATTCGAAGGCTTAGCTGATAGATTCTTAGACCAATACCAATACCTCACTCATGAAGAAATCAGTCTCATTGACTTGACGCACACAAGACAAGAAGGCGATGAAGACTTCGCGACATTCGCTAACCGCTGGAGGAGGCTTGCTGCCCAGAGAGGGAATCAAATAAATGAAAATGATGCGATAGAGATTGTGATCATGAATACCTGAGAACCCCTTCGAAGCACTCTCATCTTAAGCGACGGTCACGACTTCACAGGCCTTTATCAACGCACTTTACGCATAGCGCATCACCTGAAAAATGGGGACCTCAATCTCTCTACCCTAACATCCAACATACCCTCCTCCAATGACCCTGATACAAACACCCTAAATGAGACTCTAAGTGTGACAACACAGATTTTCTAATCACGAAACTTGGACTGTCGGATCGACACTAAGGCCGATCCCTGAACAGAATAATTAACACATCCACACACAAAGCAGAAACAAAGTAGGAAGTCTAGCTAAGCAAATATAGTCATCATAGACAAAAGGAAGTCTCTAATTTTATATCTCAAAAAGATAAAAATAATGATTCTAATCTCATTCAAAAACTTATGGGTAGAAGAATCAAAAAGAACCACTGGTGATGGCCGACCATCACCGAAATATGGTTCGCAAAAAAATAATACATGTGATCCAAAATCTCATATTCTTTACATCACAAAACCTTACTCTAATCCCTCATTCCAAAGCCGGATCTACCCGTGCTTTGTACAAATAAAATAATTCTCCAGATGAGGCTCACGGTCCTCCTCCCCAGGAGAGAAATTAGGGTCTTCCTCTACCAGATCCTCTAAGTCAGCTTTTGCTCCTATACTTGTGACGTATAGTCGGGGTATGAGCTACATCTAACCTCAATAGGGAAAAATCAATAGCATGCATATCTCAAAAAAATACATATATCTCATGACATGATCGAAAACATAATTTCTTTCTCATGAAGATGCATAGTTATAACTGAACGAATTAAAAGCATTTTTCTTAATTGGGAAAGGTTATCACATGCTCTTCTACTGATTCATATAATACAAGAAAGTAAACTTAAAGGGCTCCACATAAATAGTCCCTCAAACGCATATAGCATCGAGCCCCCGATAGAATACCCACCATCGTCGTTCACATGAATCATTCACATATGGTGCCAAAGGTCCCAAAATGATGGATACTTATGCTTAACACAATTACTATTGGCCGGTAGAATTTACAAGATCATGAAGGTTTATACGAACATCCCACCGTACCAGTCACAGATATCGCGCCGCGTCAGTCACGGTTATACCACTATGTCAGTCGGGTATTCACACATGAACCTCAAATTATCGTGCATAACTTATAGTTTATCACCATGTGATATGGTTATTACAGTTAGTTTTGTCAACTAAAAACACATGCTTTCACACACTTATCAGAGTTCTTAACGAATCTTGAAAGATTCCACATACGTATCACATTACCGGGAAGAATCCTGAAGGATTCCCATCGACGCAACACATTTATCTCAAATAAAGTTTTCAAAACTTACACATACGTTTACCCATACACAAAGCTTATGCATCAAGTCATAATTCACATGCTAATTGAATAAAATGCACATGGTATAAAGTTTTCCCTACCTTGACTCATGATCAATCAATCCATATAAAGCTCATTTTACAAGTTCACATGTGTGCTCATACCTTAATCCTACATTATCAATACCCAACATACTCTTAGGAAAGGTTAAAAGAACTGAATATTGCCATACGTCACATTAACCACGTTATATTAGTTAATTGGAAATGCACAAGGGCGTGAATAAAATATACCTGCAATTCATAATGTAGATTCCCCATTCACATGGTACCTGTACTCGAACCACAACACAACTAGAATTATCATACACATGCGCTATATTGTACATTCACTATCACCACACATACAACTAACAATAGCCTTTTCGGCATCCATATTCTACAGAACAACGAGTTACACATTGACCCGTGAAATCAGCATGCCCATTTAAACAAAAAAAACATACACATTTAACCTCAAATGTATCCGCATTTACTAAAACATACTCATTGAATATTACCATTCATCTACAAAACCAAAACAAATTACCATTCACCATGAAATTAAACCATGCACATGTTATAAAATAATTACATCCAAAAGTAACCGATGTGACAGCCATGTCACAATTGTTCAAAGGTGATACCCCCAAAAAGATATAAAACATGTCCTTTAATCTTTCAAAAATTGAAAATTTTCTCGCAAGACCTCGTCGTTCGCTCCCAGCAGCAAGGTCTAGTCGTCATCACCCTCCTCATACTCCTCGCCCTCATCCTCCTCCTCGGAGCTGGACTCATTATCCTCCTCGTCTTCATCAACCTCCTCAATGTCTAGAGCCGCACCCAAACTAGAAGAGCCAAAGATGGAGTCCCTCATTTTTGTAATGCGCTCTTCATATGTCTGCGGAAAGGCGTGGCACATCAAGTCAATGTTGACGACCTCCTGAAAGCGTTGATGCAGTCAAATTTTATCCTGTGACAGCCTAATATCGTGGGTCTATAGGAGCATCTCATGCCTAATGCCCTCCATCATATTAGGCTTTGGCTGGGAAGAAGATGGTGCTGTAGAGTGGGTACCCATGTATGGTGCATATCCCAATGGAGGTGGTTGTGCAGCCTGTTGTACAAACTGGTTGTCTCTCTTCTTTTTGAAATTTGTCGTCAAGCTTTTAAGGCATTTGTTTAGGTCTTCGGCTCAATTGGTGCGGGTGTTATCGATAAGAATGGGTTCATGACTTTGGATCTCACATCCATTGCCTCCGTCACGGAGCTCAAAGAGTTTGGAAATCAACCGCACGTATCGCAACTTGTTTATAGATTTGGGAATGGCACCCAGTTTGTTCCTCATGAGGGCATGTAAAATGGATTTTCTGACTAATATGGGGGTGCTAAACCACTTACTGTGATATGCCGAGTGGATGGCTTGCAAGAACGGAATGCGAAGCTCCTGCCCATGTCCTAAGGGAAATTTTTTTTTCTAAAGATGACGTCTAGGGGCCACATGTGTTGAGGTAATTGGGCAAGGTTTATGGACTGGCCCGTGGTTGTCACACCACATGTCATATCAGCCATGATATCCCTTAAAGCCAATTTCTTGGAGGAATGAGAGTTTGGAGATCCCATCCTCAATGTAGTCAAGAGGGCATCCCATTGCATGGGCAATGTCCTTTGCCTCGAAGGAAAATTCCCTTCCATCAATCTCACAAACAAGCTTTGGTTTCAGTGGGATTGGTAAAATAATCGCACTATTCGGGGCTAATAATGAGGACTACATGGTGCTAATAGTGGCTTAAGTTCATTAGTAGTCAAATAATCCAATGTCTATTTGGTAGTCGATGGATCCTTGAAGAAACTCTTATGGATTGTCCATTCCTTCTCAAAAGTTTTGTTATCCCACGATGGGGCGGGTTGGGTCAAGGAAATAGGCGCCGAAGCCACCCTCTTTCGAGAACTTGATGGTCAAACCGCCTGTTGCTTCTTTGGCCTAGGGTTTGGTGACTTATCGGTCATTCTAGGGTTTCAAGAACTTGAAATAAATCTCAATAGAGGTAGATCTTGGGTAGAGATTACCTTTTTGCGAGAAAATTCGATTTGATGTAGAACAAAACCCCTAAATCATGCATATGGTGAGCTGCCTCCACAAGAATCCCAAAACCCTAGCTCTCCGCCTCTCAATCATTCATGCAAAATGATAGAAAAAAAGGGTTTAATCCCTATATAGTCTGTTCCTTGCGCGAGCGAGCTCTAAAGCTCATGTGCACGACTAACAGTAGTCATTGGAGCCAGAATCCTTTAAAGCCCCTTTTTCCTTTTTTTTGTTTCTGAGAGGCTCGCGTGAGCGAGCTTTAAGTTCTTGCGTGAGTGAGACTCAGATACAACTTTTAAAGCATTTATGCTTCAATTTTTCATTTCTTTCACGTTTGGCCCCTAATTTCCCTTCGTAAAAGTTGTCCTTTAGCATGTAATTCATTAACCAATTACCGACACGATCAATCTATAGAATCTATGGTAAATTTAGACCATTGCTCTCTCATACACTCATTGAAAATTCTAATATGTGCACAACAAACTAAAATTCTACATTATATTCATACAATCGTTCAAAATGCATACAATGTAGACAAACTCATGTAAACAAATTCGGATAGGCTTCACGCACATCCGGCTCATGTTCCCACGTGGCTTCTTCTCGCGTATGGTTCCACCATTGTATGAGTACTAATGGAGTCTTCTTAGTGCGTAGTACTTGTTCCTTCCGATCAAGAATTTGCATTGGCTCTTCTTTGATGGCCAAATCTTCTTGAATTTCAATCGGTTGGTAATCTAGCACGTGCGTCGGGTCCTTGATGTACCATCATAGCTTTGAGATGTGAAAGACATCATGCACTCTATCAAGTTGTGGGAGTAAAGCAATCCTATATGCAACTTCGTCAACTCTCCCTAATATTTTAAAAGGTCCAGTGTAGCAGGGACTTAGCTTTCCATGATTTCTGAAGCGCATTACACCCTTCATCGGTAAAATCTTTACAAATACATGGTCTCCAACTTGAAAATCCACACTGGTTCTCTTGATATTGGCATAACTCTTTTGCCGACTCTAAGCTGCCTTAATCCCGAATCATACGAACGGCTTATGCATTTTCCTCTTACATTTTTGGACCCAATATAAACTTTTCGCTGATTTCTTCCCAATTAATCGGAGATCTACATCTCCGTCCATATAGCGCTTCATACGGAGCCATCCCAATGCTTTGCTGAAAACTGTTATTGTGCGCAAACTCAATCAACGGTAAATACAGATCCCATGATCCCTGAAAGTCGATCATACAGGCTCTAAGCATATCTTCAATGATTTGATGGACTCTCTCAGTCTACCATCTGTTTGTGGATGGAATGTGGAACTGAAATCCAACCTCATGCCCATTCCTTCTTGGAATCTTTGCTAAAATATTAAAGTATATAACAGGTCACGATCCAAAACAATGCTCATAGGAATACCGTGTAATTGGACGATCTCTTTTATATACAAATCTGTCAATTTGTTGGTTGTGTATGTTGGGTTGTAAGGTCGAAAATGGGCTGATTTTGTTAGGCGATCAACGACCACCCATATAGCATTATAACACTTCACCGTCCTTGGTAACCTTACAATGAAATCCATGCAGATCGACTCCCATTTCCACTCGGGTATTGGTAGAGGTTGCAACAGACTTGTTGGGCCACCTTTACTTGCTGACATACCAAGCATTTAGAAACATACTCAGCGATATCTTTCTTCAATCCTCTCCACCAATAATTTTTTCTCAAATCCTGGTACATCTTTGTACCACCAGGATGAATGGCATACTTGGACTCATGAGCTTTGTCTAATATAGTTTATCGCAGATCGACATCAATCGGTATGCATAGACGTCCTCCGAATAGTAATGATTCATCTTTCTTAATAGAAAAATCTTCCCTAGTGTCGTCCATCACCCCTTGTCTAATTTTTAATAGCTCCGCATCTTTCATCTAAAGTTCATAGATGCGGTGAAAAATTATTGGTCTGATTGTGATGTTAGCCAACAAGGCACCTGAAACTCAGACCTCAATATTCTTATCATATAAAGAAAAGTCTTCTAATAATTTCCATCGACGAAGTCCCATAGCAAGACTAGATAACTTAGCCAAATTCTTTCTACTTAACTCATAAGCCATGCTGTTTGCTTTACCTGGTGATACTGAATAGAGCAATCATAGTCCTTCAGAAATTCAATCTATCTTCATTGCCTCATATTTAATTCCTTCTGTGTGAATAACTACTTGAGGCTTTTGTGGTCCTTGAAGATCTCGAAGGTCTCACCATATAGTAATGTCTCTAGATTTTAAGTGTAAAAATCACTTCGGGTAACTCAAGATCATGCGTCGGATAGTTCTTTTCATGCTCCTGAAGTTGTCTCGACCCATAAGCAATGACCTTCCTATTCTGATTGAGTACATAGCCTAAGCCACTGTACGAAGCATCACTACAAACAGCGAATCCTCCATTGCCTGATGGAATAACTAATACTGGTGTGGAGGTAAGCCATTTCTTAAGTTCTAAGAAACTTTCCTCACATTCACTTGTCCACTCAAACTTGACATATTTCCTTGTAAGTAGAGCGAGTGGTCCGGAAATCTTTGAAAATCCCTCTACAATTCTTCTATAGTACCCAGCCAGACTGAGGAAACTGCAAATCTCAATCACAGTCTTTAATTTTTTCCAATCTACCACTGCCTCAATCTTTGCTGGATCAACTTTCACACTTGCTTCTAAGACTACGTGGCCTAGAAAGTTCACCCTCTCCAACCATAACTCACACTTGCTGAGTTTGGCGTATAATTAATGCTCACGTAGCTTCTATAGTATAATGTCCAAGTGTCGCTCGTGTTCTTCCTTAGATTTTGAATAAATGAGGATGTCATCCACGAACACAACCATGCACATATCAAGATGTGGTTTAAACACCCTGTTCATAAGATTCATAAATGAAACTGGTGTGTTAGTCAAGCCAAAAGGCATCACCAGAAACTCATAATGCTCGCATCTGGTTCTGAATACTGTCTTCTTAACATCTTCGGCTTTCAGTCTTAGCTGATGATAACCCGATCTCAAGTTGATCTTCGTAAAGAACTTTGCCCCTTGCAACTAATCAAAGAGGTCAACAAACCTAGGCAAAGGATATTTGTTCTTTATCGTCAGCTTGTTCAATTGACAATAGTCAATGCACAGTCTCATCGACCCGTCTTTCTTCTTGATGAACAAGACCAGTGCTCCCCATGGAGACACACTAGGTCTTATGAAGCCTTTATCCAATAATTCTTGTAACTGCTCCTTTATTTCTTTCAAGTTAGTAGAAGCCATTCTGTAAGGTGCTTTAGATACTATCTCTGTGCCTGGTGCTAAGTCGATTGTGAATTCAATCTCGCGATCCGGTGGTAACCCTAGTAAATCATCAAGAAACACATCCGTAAACTCGCAAGCAATCGGAATATCGGTGATGACGTTCTTCACTTCTCGTTGCTCTTGCAGAAATGCTAGGTATCCACCACATCCATTCCTCATCATCTGCTCAGCTCGTATCGCAGTGATGATTGGTATATTCTTACCCTTATCACCGACAAATCAGAAATATTTATGTTTCGGTGGACGAAATGTGATGACTTTTCATAGGCAGTCAATGCTCATATGATAAGCGGATAGCTAATTCATGCGAAAGAGTACATCGAATCCTTGCATATTCAACAAAATGAGATCCGTCATCGTCTCGTGATCTTCAACTTGTACGATAATAGATCGATAATGTGTCTGTAGTCACTGAACTTCCCATAGGAACTGACGCGTCCAAAAAGAACTCTAATGCTTTGGGAACAACCTTCAATATTCCCGTAAACTTCGGAGTCACAAATGAGTCGGTAGACCCTAGGTCTATCAGAACTTGTGCATCACAGTGATCGTCGTCGTTTTCTTGATATAGTTGTAAGGTATCTAATTTAATAAATATACTAGATAATTAAGCATGCAAGGCAAAGTTAAACTCTCATAAAGGAAAACCCTAGTAGATCATTCTTATCTATGCACCTTCTTCATCTAGAATAAAATTAAACTAAATTAAACATAACTAGCCAATCATACCTTGGATAACGTCATTACTTGCTCGAGCATCCTCGACGATCAGTGTAAAAGCACGATCTTGTATCGTAGGTTTCGTAGGTTGCATAGGACTTTGTGTTGTAGCAGATGAAACTATACCTTCTTTTGTCAGCTCTGGACAATCTCTGATCATATGGCCCATCTTTCTGCATTTATAACACCCCCCGTGCCCTGTCTACAATCAGAAGTCTTATGAGACTAGCCACAACAAGCACAAGTGACTTGGGGACTCGACGACGCTGCTCTCAAGAATCCATAATTAATCGATGCTCCTGAAGTTTGAGTTTGAGCAGGGCCATCTATATAGAAATGTCTCACAAGGGTAGATACAGGTGGCCTGGAATAATTTATGTAGGCAGGCTATCTTAAAATTGGTGCTGGTGCTATAAATCTCGGCTTTTTATTCCCCGAGTCATAGTCACTTGCTCTCCCTTGTCCCGCCTTTCTCTTATTCTGCTGATCCCATCTTTTATACATATTATTTATATCTCTCTCAACTACAATTGCCTTTCCCATCACTTCAGCATAGGTGTCTAGCTTGATCACCGAAATCCTTGCACATTTGGCCTCAAGCCTTCTTCGAATTTACTGGCCATCATTAATTCAGTGGCCACTAGTTTCGGTGCGAACCTCGATAACCTTGTAAACTTGGGACCATACTCTCATACGGTCATACTCCCTTGCTCCAAATTAGCAAAATCCTTCCTCATATGATTCCTCACTTGCTTGGGTAAATATTTCCTATTGAACACTTCAACAAACACCGCCCAAGTCCACGAACTGTGAGGATTTTCCACTTCTCTCTTGCTCAGTACCGATTTCCACCATGGATTGGCATCACCCTCAAGCTGGAAGGAAGCCTAACAAACCTTCTCCTTCTCAGTGCTCTTGAGTCTCTGTAGAAGCTTCTCCATTTGATTTAACTATTTTTCCATCTCAAGCGGATCCGTCTGCCCATAGAAACTAGGAGGTCTCAATCTCCTACAGTCAATAAAAGAT
This sequence comes from Chloranthus sessilifolius, assembly GCA_021018995.1. Taxonomy (NCBI): domain Eukaryota; kingdom Viridiplantae; phylum Streptophyta; class Magnoliopsida; order Chloranthales; family Chloranthaceae; genus Chloranthus; species Chloranthus sessilifolius. Next base: position 67,518,918 of record CM037595.1, read on the forward strand.
GAGGGCTATAATGCTGGTGGAGGTGGTGGTGGTGGTTGCTGTTGGTTCACATTATTTATAGCCAGTAGCATCGTCTGTTGAGCCATGGCATTAACCACAACTTCCATGGCATGTGCCATCCTAACAGCTGCTTCATCTCTCGAATCCCTCTCATTTGGAAGGTTTCTATGATCTTCACTTGAACCCATAGAGTTCTCACCCCCACTTCTCAAACTCCCAACACGACCGCCTCTCGGTCATCCTCTACCTATCGATTACATCTTGATCTGTTACAATGAAATAAAAGTTCCATTAACAGAAAGTCCCTATACTCCAAAAAAATCTTAAACGTCTTGTCTAATCTAAGACTTGTCAGAAATTTCTAAAGCCTAAGCTTTGATACCAACTGTGACAGCCCAGATTTCCTAACCGCGAAACCCGGACCGTCGGGTCGACACTAAGGCCAATCCTTGAGCGGAAAACTTGGTACATCCACGCACAAAGCGAAAACAAAGCAGGAAGTCTAGCTAAGCAAATATAGTTATCATAGACAAAAGGAAATCTCCATGAACCATTCACATATGGTGCCTAAGGTCTCAAAATGATGGACACTTGTACCGAGCACAATTACCGTTGGCCAGTAGAATTTCCAAGATTACGAAGGTTTGTACGGATATCCCACCATACCGGTCACGGATATCCCACCATGTCGGTCACGGTTATACCGCCTCGTCGGTCAGGTATTCACACATGAACCTCAAATCATCGTGCATTACTTATAGTTTATCACCATGTGATGTGGTAATTATAGTTAGCTTTGTAAACTTAAAACACATGCTTTGACACACGTATCACAGTTCTTAACGAATCTTGAAAGATTCCACATACGTATCACATTATTGGGAAGAATCTTGAAGGATTCCCACCCACGCAACACATTTATCTCAAATAAAAATTTCGAAACATACATGTACGTTTACCCATACACAAAGCTTATGCATCAAGTCATAATTCACATGCTAATGGAATAAAATGCACATGGTATAGAGTTTTCCCTACCTCGACTCACAATCAATCAATCCATATATAGCTCATTTTTCGTGTTCACATGTATGCTCATAACTTAATCCTACATTGTCAATACCCAACATACTCTTAGGAAAGCTTAAATGAACCGAAAATTGCCGTATGTCACATTAACCATGTTATATTAGTTAATCGAAAATGCACAAGGTCGTGAATAAAATATACCTGCAATTCATAACATAGATTCCCCATTCACATGGCACTTGTACTTGTACCACAACACAACTAGAATTATCATACACATGCGCTATAGTGTACATTCACCATCACCACACATATAACTAACAATAGCCATTTCAGCATCCATATTCTACAGGATGAGTTACACATTTACCTATGTAATCAGCATGCCCATTTAAACAAAAAAAAAAACACATTTAAACTCAAAAATATCCGCATTTACTAAAACATACTCATTGAATATTATTGTTCATCTATGAAACCAAAATAAATCACCATTCACCATGAAATTATGCCATGCACATGTTATAAAATAATTACATCCAAAATTAACCGATGTGAAAGCCATGTCACGATTGGTCGAAGGTGATACCCCCAAAAAGATATAAAATGTGTCCTTTAATCTTTCAAAAATTGAAAATTTTCTCACAAATACCTCGTCGTTCGCTCCCAGCAGCAAGGTCTAGTCGTCATCACCCTCCTCGTACTCCTCACCCTCATCCTCCTCCTCGGAGCCGGACTCATTATCCACCTCGTCATCATCAGCCTCCTCAATGTCTAGAGTTGCGCCTGATCTGGACGAGCCAAAGATGGAGTCCCTCATTTTTGTAATGCGCTCTTCATATGTCTGCAGAAAGGCTTGTCGCATCAAATCAATGCTGACGACCTCTTGAAATTGTTGATGCAATTAAATTTTATCCTGTGACAGCCTAATATCACGGGTCTGTAGGAGCACCTCACGGATCATGCCCTCCATCGTATCAGGCATTGGCTGGGATGAAGATGGTGCAGTAGAGTGGGTACCCGTGTGTGGTGCAGATTCCGATGGAGGCGGTTGTGCAGCTTGCTGTACAAACTAGCTGTCTCTCTTCTTTTTGACATTTGTCCTCAGGCTTTTAAGGCTTTTGTTTAGGCCTTTCGCTCGATAGGTGCGGGTGTTATCGGTAAGAATGGGTTCATGACCTGGGATTTCAAATCTATTGCTTCCGCCAAGGAGCTAAAAGAGTTTGGAAATCAACCGGGCGTATGGCAACTCGTTTATAGGTTTGGGAACAGCACCCGGTTTGTTCCTCATGAGGGCTTGTATAATGGCTTTTCTAACTAATATGGGGGTGCTAAACCACTTATCGTGATATGCCAAGTGGATGGCTTGCAAGAACGGAATGCGACGCTCCTGCTCATGTCCTAAGGGAAACAATTTTTTTCTAAAGATGATGTCTAGGGATCACATGTGTTGAGATAATTGGGCACGGGTTATGGACTGGCCCGTGGCGATCACACCACGCGTCATATCAACCGCGATATCCTTAAAGCCAATTTCTTAGAGGAATGGGAGTTTGGAGATCCCATCCTCAATGTAGTCAAGAGGGCATCCTATCACATGGGCAATGCCCTTTGCCTCAAAGGAAAATTCCTTTCCATCAATCTCACAATTGAGCTTGGTTTCGGTGGGATTTGTCTTTAGGGTTTGGTAAAACAATCACACTATTCGGGGGTAATAATGTGGACTACAAGGAGCCTATAGTGGTTTAAGTTCATTAGTAGTCAAATAATCCAAGGTCCATTTGGTAGTCGATGGATCCTCGAAGAAACTCTTATGGATTGTCCATTCCTTCTCAAAAGTTTTGTTTTCCCACCATGGGGCGGGTTGGGTCAAGGAAATAGGTTCCAAAGCCACCCTCTTTCGAGAACTTGATGGTCAAATTGCCTGTTGCTTCTTTGGCCTAGGGTTTGGTGACATATCGGTCATTCTAGGGTTTCAAGAACTTGAAATAAATCTCAATAGAGCTAGATGTTGGGTAGAGATTACCTTTTTGGGAGAAAATCTGATTTAATGTCGAAGAAAACCCCTAAATCATGCGTATGGTGAGCTGCCTCCACAAGAATCCCAGAACCCTAGTTCTCCCCCTCTTAATCATTCGTGCAAAATGACATAAAAAAAGGGTTTAATCCCTATATATAGTCTATTCCTCGCGCGAGCGAGCTCTAAAGCTCATGTGCGCGAGTAATAGTAGTCATTGGAGCCTGAATCCTATAAGGCCCCTTTTTCCTTTTATCGTTTCTAAGAGGCTCGCGCGAGCGAGTTTTAAGTTCCCGCGCGAGCGAGACTCAGATACAGCTTTTGAAGCATTTTTGCTTCAGTTTTCCATTTCTTTCACTTTTGGCCCCTAATTTCCCTTCGTACAAGTTGTCCTTTAGCATGTAATTCATTAACCAATTACCAACATGATCAATCTATGGAATCTAGGGTCAATTTAGACCATTGCTCTCATACACTCATTGAAAATTCTAATATGTGCACAACAAACTAAAACTCTACATTATATTCTTACAATCGTTCAAAATGCATACAATATAGACGAACTCATGTAAACAAATTCAGATAGGCTTCACGCACATTCGACTCACGTTCCCACGTGGCTTCTTCTCGCGTATGGTCCGCCACTGTATGAGTACCAATAGAATCTATTTAGTGAGTAGTACTTGTTCCTTCCAATCAAGAATTTGCATTGGCTCCTCTTTGATGGTCAAATCTTCTTGAATTTTAATCGGTTGGTAATCTAGCACGTACGTCGGGTCCTTGATGTACCGTCATAGCATTGAGATGTGAAAAACATCATGTACTCTATCAAGTTGTAGGGGTAAAGCGACCCTATATGCAACTTCGCCAACTCTCCCTAATATTTCAAAAGGTCCAATGTAGCAGGGACTTAGCTTTCCACACTTTTCAAAGTGCATTACACCCTTCATCGGTAAAATCTTTACAAATACATGGTCTCCAACTTGAAAATTCACACTGGTTCTCTTGATATCGGCATAACTCTTATGCCGACTTTGAGATGCCTTAATCCTTTCCTGAATCATACAAACGACTTCTACATTTTCCTCTAACATTTTCAGACCCAATATAAACTTTTCGCCGGTTTCTTCTCAATTGATCAAAGATTTACATCTCCATCCATATAGTGCTTCATGTGTAGCCATCCCAATGCTTTGCTGAAAACTGTTATTGTATGCAAACTCAATCAACGGTAAATGTTAATCCCATGATCCTTTAAAGTCGATCATATAGGCTCTAAGCATTCAATGATTTGGTTAACTCTCTCAGTCTGACCATCTGTTTGTGGATGGAATGCAAAACTGAAATCTAACCTCGTGCCCATGCCTTCTTAGAATTCTTGCTAAAATATTTAAGTATATAACGGGACATGATTCGAAACAACGCTTGTTGGAATACCGTGAAATCGGACGATCTATTTTATATACAAATCTGGCAATTTTCTTGCCGTGTATGTTGTGTTGTAAGGCAGGAAATGTGCTAATTTTGTTAGGCGATCAACGACCACCCATATAGCATTATAATGCTTCACCGTCCTTGGTAATCCTATAACGATATCTATGGAGATCGACTCTCATTTCCACTCGGGTATTGGTAGAGGTTGTAATAGACCTGCTGGGTGTCTATGATCTACCTTTACTTGCTGACACACCAAGCATTTAGAAACATACTCGGCGATATCTTTCTTCAATCCTCTCCACCATAGTTCTTTCTCAAATCCTGGCACATCTTGGTACCACTAGGATGAATGGCATACTTGGGCTCATGAGCTTTGTCTAATATAGTTTTCCACAGATCGGCATCAATCGGTATGCATAGACGTCCTCCGAATAGTAACAATCTGTCTTTCCTAATAGAAAAATCTTCTCTGGTGCTGTCCATCACCCCTTGTCTAATTTTTAATAGCTCTGCATCTTTCATCTGAAGTTTATAGATGCGATAAAAAATTATTGGTCTAATTGTGATATTAGCCAACAAGGCACCTGAAACTCTGACCTCAATATTCATATCATACAAAGAAAGGTCTTCCAATAATTTCCATCGACGAAGTCCCATAATAAGACTAGCAAATGGGGCCGAATTCTTCTGACTGAACGCATCTACCACGACATTTGCTTTACCTGGGTGATACTAAATAGAGCAATCATAGTCCTTGAGAAATTCAATCCATCTTCATTACCTCATATTCAATTCCTTCTGCATGAACAAGTACTTCAGGCTTTTGTGGTCCGTGAAGATCTCAAAGGTCTCACCATATAGATAATGTCTTCAGATTTTAAGTGCAAAAATCACTGCAGCTTACTCATGATCATGCGTCGAATAGTTCTTTTCATGCTCCTTAAGTTGTCTTAACCCATAAGCAATGACCTTCCTATTCTAGTTGAGTACACAGCCTAAGCAACAGTACGAAGCATCACTGTAAACAACGAATCCTCCACTGCCTTATGGAATAACTAATACTGGTGCGGAGGTAAGCCATTTCTTAAGTTATTGGAAAGTCTCCTCACATTCACTAGTCCACTCAAACTTGACATCTTTCCTTGTAAGTCACATGAGTGGTCCGGAAATCTTGGAAAATCCCTTTATAAATCTTCTGTAGTACCCAACCAGACCGTGGAAACTGCGAATCTCAGTCACAGTCTTTGGTTGTTCCCAATCTACCACTGCGTCAATCTTCGCTGGATCAACTGTCAGACCTGCTTCTGAGACTATGTAGCCTAGAATGCTCACTCTCTCCAACCGAAACACACACTTGCTGAGTTTGGCGTATAACTGATGCTCATGTAGCGTCTGTAGTGTAATGTGTAAGATTCGCTCATGCTCTTCCTTAGATTTTGAATAAATGAGGATGTCTTCCACGAACACAACCACGCATGTATGAAGATGTGGTTTAATACCCTGTTCATAAGATCCATAAATGAAGCTAGTGCATTCGTCAAGCCGAAAGGGATCACCAGAAACTCGTAATGCCCGTATCCGATTCTGAATGCTGTCTTCTGAACATCTTCGACTATCACTCTCAACTGATGATAACCCGATCTCAAGTAGATCTTTGTAAAGAACTTCACCCCTTGCAACTGATCAAAGAGGTCATCGATCCTAGGCAAAGGATATTTATTTTTTATCGTCAGCTTGTTCAATTAACAATAGTCGATGCACAGTCTCATCGACCCGTCTTTCTTCTTGACGAACAAGACCGACGCTCGCCAAGGAGACACAGTAGATCTTATGAAGCCTTTGTCCAACAATTCTTGTAATTGCTCCTTCAATTCTTTCAACTCGGCAGGAGCCATTAGGTAAGGTCCTTTAGATACTGGCTCTGTGCCTGGTGCGAAGTCGATGATGAATTTAATCTCTTGATCCGGTGGTAACCCTAATTAATCATCAGGAAACACATGCAAACTCACAAGCAATCAGAATATCGGTGATGACATTCTTCACTTCCCGTTGCTCTTGTAGAAATGGTAGGTATCCACCGCATCCATTCCTTACCATCCGCTCAACTTGTACCGCGGAGATGATTGGTATAATCTTACCCTTTGCATTGATAAATCAGAAAGATTTATGTTTCAATGGACAAAATTTCATGAGTTTTCGGAGGCAGTCAACGCTTGCATGATAAGCGGATAGCAAATTCATGCCAAGGAATACATCGAATCCTTGCATATTTAACAAAATGAGATTATTCATCATCTCGCGATATTCAATTCGAACGATAATAGATCGGCAATATGTGTCTGTAGTCACTGAACTACCCATGGGAACTGACACGTCCAAAAAGAACTCCAACGCTTCGGGAACAACCTTTAATCTTCCCACAAACTCAAGAGTCACCAACAAGTGGGTAGACCCTGAGTCTTTCAGAACTCGTGCATCACAATGATCGCCGTTGTTTTCTTGATATAGTTGTAAGGTACCTAATTAATTCATATACTAGATAATTAAGCATGCATGGCAAAGTTAAACGCTCATAAAGTACAACCCTAGTAGATCATTCTTATCTATGTACCTTCTTCATCTAGAATGCAATTAAACTAAATTAAACATAACTAGACAATCATACCTTGGATAACATCGTTACTTGTCTGTGCATCCTCGACGGTCAGTGAAAAAGCACGACCTTGTATTGTAGGTCTCATAGGTCGCATAGGCCATTGCGCTGTAGCAGATGACTGTACATTCTTTTCTAAGCTCTGGGCAATCTCTAATCATATGGTCTATCTTTTTGCATTTATAACATCCCTCCATGCCTCGTCTGTAATCAAAAGTCTTATGAGACTTGCCACAATGGGCACAAGTGACTTGGGGACTCGATGATGTTGTTATCGAGTCTGAGTCTAAGTAGGGCCATCTATACGGAAAGGTCTCACAGGGGTAGATATAGGTGGCCTGGGATAATTTGTGTAGGCAAGTTGTCTTGAAATTGGAGCTGGTGCTATAAATCTCAGCTTTTTATTCCCTGAGTCATAGTCACTTGCTCTCTCTTGTCCCGCCTTATTCTTGTTTTGCTGATCCTGTCTTTTATACATATTATTTATATATCTCTTGGCTACAGTTGCCTTTCCCATAACTTCGACATAGGTCTCTAGCTCGAACACCAAAATCCTATCTTACACATTTGGCCTTAGGCCTTCTTCGAATTTACTGGCCATCATTAATTCAGTGGCCACTAGTTCCGGTACGAACCTCGATAACCTTGTAAACTCGGTACCATACTCTCGTACGGTCATACTCCCTTGTTCCAAATTTGCAAAATCTTTCCTCATTTGATTCATCACTTGCTTGGGGAAATATTCCCTATTGAACACTTCAACAAAATCCGCCCAAGTTCATGGACTGTGAGGATTTTCCAACCTCTCTCTTTCTCAGTACCGATTTCCACCATGAATCAACATCACCCTCAAGCTGGAAGGAAGCCCAGCCAACCTTCTCATTCTCAGTGCTCTGGAGTCGCTATAGAATCTTTTCCATTTGATTTAACTATTTTTCTGCCTCAAGCGGATCCGTCTGCCCATAAAAATTAGGAGGTCTCAATCTCCTAAAGTCAATAAAAGATGAGGGCTATAATGCTGGTGGTGGTGGTTGTTGATGGTTCACATTATTTGTATCCAGTAGCATCGTCTGTTAAGTCATGGCAATAGCCTGTTGAGCCGTGGCAGCAACCACAGCTTCCATGGCCTATGCCATCCTAACAGCTGCTTCGTCTCTCGGATCCCTCTCATTTGGAGGGTTTCTCTAATCTTCACCTGAACTCGTAGAGTTCTCACCCCCACTTCCCAAACTCCTACCACGACCGCCTCTTGGTCGTCCTCTACCTCTCAAATACAACTCGATCTGTTACAATGAAATAAAAGTTCCATTAACAGAAAGTCCCTATACTCCAACAAAATCTTAAACGTCTAGTCTAATCTAAGACTTGTCAGAAATTTCTAAAGACTAAGCTTTGATACCAACTGTGACAGCCCAGATTTCCTAACGCGAAACTCGGACCGTCTGATCGACACTAAGGCCGATCCCTGAATGAAACACTTGGCACATCCACACACAAAATGGAAACAAAGCAGGAAGTCTAGCTAAGTAGATCTAGTCATCATAGACAAAAGGAATCTCCAATTCTATATCTCAAAAAGGCAAAAATAACGGTTCTAATCCCATGCAAAAACTCAGGGGCAGAAGAACCGAAAAGAACCACCGGTGATGGCTGACCATCACTGAAACATGGTTCGCAAAAGAATAATACATGTGATCTAAAGACTCATATTCTTTACATCACAAAACCTTACTCTAAGCCCTCATTCCAAAGCTGGACCTACCCGTGCTTTATACAAATAAAACAATTCTCTAGATGAGGCTCACGGTCCTCCTCCCCAGGAGAGAAATTAGGGTCTTCCTCTACGAGATCCTCTAAGTCGGCTTCTGCTCCTGTACCTGTGACATATAGTTGAGGTATGAGCTACATCTAAGCTCAATAGGGAAAAACTAATAGCATGTACATCTCAAAAAACACATATATTTCATGACATGATCGAAAACATAATTTCTTTCTCATAAAGATGCACAGTTGCAAAGATAACTGAACGAATTAAAAGAATTTTCTTTATGTGGAAAGGTTATCACATGCTCTTCTACTGATTCACATAACACAAGAAAGTAAACTTAAAGTGTTTCACTTAAATAGTCCCTCGAACGCATATAGCATCGAGCCCCTGATGGAATACCCACCATCGTCATTCACATGAACCATTCACATATGGTGCTCAAGGTCCCAAAATGATTGACACTTGTGTCGAACACAATTACCGTTGGCCGATAGAATTTACAAGATCACAAAGGTTTTTACGGATATCCCATCGTACCTGTCACGGATATCCCGCCGCATCGATCACAGTTATACCACCTCGTCGGTCGGATATTCACACATGAACCTCAAATCATCGTGCATAACTTATAGTTTATCACCGTGTGATGTGGTAATTACAGTTAGCTTTGTAAACTTAAAACACATGCTTTGACACACGTATCACAGTTCTTAACGAATCTGGAAAGATTCCACATACGTATCACATTATCGAGAAGAATCCTGAATGATTCCCACCCACGCAACACATTTATCTCAAATAAAGTTTTTGAAACATACACATATGTTTACCCATACACAAAGCTTATGCATCAAGTCATAATTCACATGCTAATCGAATAAAATGCAATTGGTATAGAGTTTTCCCTACCTCGACTCACGATCAATCAATCCATATATAGCTCATTTTGCGAGTCCACATGTATGCTCATACCTTAATCATACATTGTCAATACCCAACATACTCTTATGAAAGCTTAAAAGAACTGAAGACTTGCATTCCTAAAGAATTCAAAACAAAAGGGGCAATAATTACCCTGTACCTCATGCGAGCGTGCTCTAGAGCTCGTGCGCGCGAGCTCAGAACACACAATTTCTCATGTGATCGATTGGAATTTTGCTAGTTGCTGAGAGTCGTGTGAGGGAGGCTTAAGAAACTTCTTGCGCAAGTGAGAAACAGAGCCTCACGGCTTACTTAAGCCTTTATAGGGTTCCTCGCGTGAGCGAGCTCTGAAGCTTGTGCGAGCGAGAAACAAAAATGTTTCATATCCGACTACCTCTTTCACTCAATTTTCCCTAAATCTCATCCACATTTATTACACATACTAATAAAAATTAAATGCATACATTAAATACTTTTAAGCATTAATCTCCTTAACTTTAAGTCGGTGATTTGCTCGACAATCGGATTAATTTCTTCTTGGAGGAACTCAAGGGTTTCTAAAACCCAATCTGGTCACACCGAGCTTCCCAATCACAACGTAGCCCACAAAATCGTATAGCTCAAATCCCCACACACACTTGCACAAATTTTACAATGATCTATTGGATCTAATCAAAGGGATTCAAACCATCCTTCTCTTTTCTCTTCAAACCCTTTTTTTTCTTTCTTTCTATCTCTCTTGCTAGAAATTCTCAAACTTAACAAATGTGAGACCCCTCTTATCTTAGCAAATTAACTTTGAAATATTGTTACACACAAACACAATAACTATATGATACCCTATCCACTAGCTCACACACGGTGTGAAACATAAACACACAAAGGTATGCTAAGTAGTATGGGTTCCCTTGTGAACCACATACACAAAATCTTGAACACGCCTCCCCCGTGATTTACACGATTTACCAAAACTGGGGTTGTTACACTAAGCCCTGAACAAATCAATACAAACCAAGGATAAAACAAAACAAACCCTCAAACATACCACTCATATGACCAAGCTCAAGATCTATACCCAAACCTATACCCTAACCAAAACCAGTTACTACACACAAACCAAGAACACCCTTACCAACCTTTATATAGCAACCAAAACACAAACTAGCACTATGTTCAAAACCAACTCCCCATCACTGCGCAAACTAACATCACCTGCTACAACCTGTTGTTTGAACAAACTCCATCAAGCCCTCAACCACATATGATACCGTACACTCACTCACTCTTGCCCCATTCCACCCGGCTAGCGTGATTTGGAAGATTGAACGCCCTTCAGGCCATGTCCATACCATCCATTCATGACCAACTAACCCTGTCCTGCGTACCTATAAATGCAAAATCACCTTTCGCCTTGAATCGGTCACCAAGATCACTAAAATCTAACCTATCACTGAATTCACCCCTAAACTAACTTGACCCATCACCAAAATCGACACACTTACCCCCGAAATAACTCAACCTACCTTCGAACTCAATAACTTACCCACCAATGATTCAACCATTGCGTTCCTCAATCTTGCACCTAAACCAACCTTACGATCAATACCTGGACAAATTTACATACTGGTTTCAGAAGAAATTCTCGAACTAATCTATCCATATACTATAAAAACATTCAAACTTAAACCGATCACAAAACTAAACTCTAAACCCAAAGCCATAATCAAATCTATCCCCGAAATCACCAGCCCTCTCACTTCAGAACCAATCCACCAACATACTACGACACCATTTATACTTAAACCGATCACGAAACTATACTTTGAACTTAAACCCGTAATTGAATCAAGACCCCTAATCAAAAATACTTTGGAATTAATCCCCTAGCCCAAACGCATTATCGGACACATGATCGAACACATCACCCCACCAAACTTAAACCCTTAAACTAATCCCTACATCAACTTCAAAACATGAACTCATTACCCCAGTAACCTCAGAATCAACTCTCGAATTAACTTCTACACCCACTTCAGAACCTAACTCACTACCACCTCACCGACGTCAAAAAAAAATTTCAAACCTAAACCTATTATTAAAACTAAACCTATTATCGAAATCAAACCTATCATCATATCGAACTCAGACCTATCATCAAACTTAAACCTGTTATTAGACCACACATTCTCACCAAATCTAAATCTACTGTTGAACATAAACTTGTCACAAAACCTATCATCATATCGAACTCAGACCTATCATCAAACTTAAACCTGTTATTAGACCACACATTCTCACCAAATCTAAATCTACTGTTGAACATAAACTTGTCACAAAACCTATCATCAGACATAAACCTGGCATTGTAACCAAACCTAAATCCACTGACGAACATAAAATTGTCACCAAATCTAAGTCTATCATCAAACTCAAACCAATCATCGAACCTAAACTTGTCACCAAATCTAAGCTTATCATCAAACTCGAACCCATCATTGAACCTGAGTAAGGCATCGAACCTGAACTTACCATCAAACCAAAACCTATTGACTTGATTACTTTTATGTATCTTATTAAGTCTTAACCTATTGCAAGTGCACAATGAAAATTATAGTACTAGCAAAGGATTATTCCCACAGAGATCGATTTTTAATTATATTAATTTAATTTTTATGAAAACTTATACTTATCTTTTAAGGTCCTTAACTACTAGAGAAATATGAATAAAGAATTTGTTATTAAACTAAGTTGCAGAAAATAAATCTTAATCTTCTAACTCTAGATTATGGTCGTCAATCACAATCTTTTGCTATTAGATATTTATGAAAATAAACAGTACCATTACACTATATATCAAGTTTCCTAGTATTGGTCGTCAAGCAATACTAAAATCCTATCAATACAACTTTAATCTAATCAATGACTTTCTAAAATCTGGGCGTCAATCAAACCTTAGAAAATTGAAGATGGAAAATTAAAAATCGTTACACTAATCTGAGTCATCAATTCATATCAAAACTTGGAGATGTTTACAAAGTAGAAAATAAAAGAAAATAAAATCTAAACTAGAAAGCAAAGTAAATATATCCTTCACCCCTCAGCCGAGTTGTTAATTGCTTCTGAGAATCTACAGATATCTACACTAATCTTCAGTACCCAATAGCAGTCGTCAATTGCTCTTGAGAGACCTCTGATATCTAATCTACTCTAACTATTTTATACTACTGATCGGAAGAAAATCCAACCTCCGTCATCAATTGATGCTGAAATTCTTCTATTCATATACCAAGCCCTCTTATTTATAGATCACAAGGGGTCGATTTATAATAGTTCTAATCCTAATAAAAGAAACTACTAAAAATAAAAGATTCATAATATAACTCTAATTCCTAATTTTATTCTTCCTTTGTTACGAATGATTGATATGCTTTCGGATTATTCCTTTATTTCAGTAGTAGAATTCTTTTAATATTCTTCTTCATCAATCTTCTCAGATTCATAATTCACCAAACTTCTAATTCAAGAGCTCTTCTAATTCTGTTAATAGCGGTGATAATCTTCACTGACGTGATCAGCAATAGCAGTAATAGCAATAAGAGAAACTTTATAATCATAATCGTAGATAACAATTTTCTCTTTTCTTTGGAAAATCGTCAATCATGATTTCCTATCTTTCATAGCTTCTCATTGGACGATTCTCTAAACTATAATTCATCGCCTTTCTTCTATACTCTTTCTCTGAAGAATCGTAAATTACGATTTTCTAAAGCTCTTCAGTAGTAACGCTCAGTCATCTGTGAAATCGTATGACACGATTTTCCATCCTTCAGTAGATAGCGAATCGTTCTTTACGCTTAATCATCTTGTAATTACTTTTTGAGTTCCTTTTGACAAAGATTAACATTATGACTTTCTTTTATTGATTATCTTTAATATATGCACATCAACAACTTATTAGTAGCAAACTAAGTCCTAACATCACTAAATTAAGGGTGATAAAATGGTAAATTATGTGAACGATCACACCCCCAAACATAAGCTTTGCTAGTCCCTAGCAAATAAGGAAAAATAACTTTAAATTTAAATGCCACTTTCATAGGGAGCATGATTGTATTTAGCAGATGCAATAAGCCTTTAAACCCCTAAGTGATCCCTACTGGAGGAGTTGTAGCCTCCTGAAGGTTTTCAGTGAAGTTACCTACAAACTTCAAATATATATTTTTTTTCTAAAATTTTTCAAAACTTAAAATCACAAAACAAAATATTAAAACCTAAACTAATTTTATAGTACTATATAATTAATCATGATACAAATATTATAATTTTTAAAATTTACAGTTCCTTCCTCTATACTTTCCATTATAACAGTTATCCTTGATAAGAACTCCAACAATTTCATTTCATACTAAATATGATTGCATTCATTAGTGAACAGATTATTCTTCATAAAATTTTCTAAACTATAGTTTTTAGAAAATATTTTCATTCAAAAACTCACTCTGGCATACTCAAAAAAATTTGAAACTCTTTTGGGTTCTCACTATAATATTTCGAAAATTTTTACTCAAAGATAATTGTAAGAAAAACTAATCTCATAGAAAAGATAATCTATTCCATTTATATGAATCCCTGTACAATCTATAGTAGCCATTATCCATATCTCTACTAGGCTTATGCTTCTGCAAATCATAAATCAGAAAGGTCTTTCCTTCAACTTGTAATGGGGCTTTAGATTTTAAGGTGTCAAAAAAAGGTAGAAAAGGATTCAAAAGATTTTTTCTCTGAGAATTCAGTTCTTCTTTCCCATTTTCTTCTTCCTCTTCTATTTCCTTCAGTAAGTATCTTAAAAGTTGGATAAATTCTTCCCATTTATATCTATAAAGTAAATCCCTTTTTTTTTTTTTTTTTCAGAAGCTTTTTACTTCTCTTTTCTGTAAAATTGTATTTTACGATTTTGCTGCTTCTTATTATTTTTAAATCCTCTTTTCACGATTTTCACTCTTTTCTTTCATTCCCACATATATTTACTCTTGTATTTCTTCTGCTATACACTTATTATGCATATCCCTTTTCTTTTTAGGCGTATACTCCTTTCTCTCCCTCTTCTCCCCTTTTCTTTCACATTCTAAATTCTCAGAAAATTTATAAGGGTAAAAGGTTGAAAGCTTTATGTAGCACATATGGTTAAGGATTTATAATATCTTGGTACAAAGAAATTCTATTTTTAAGCTTCTAATATGGGTTCAAAAGGTACTATTTTTTGGGATTTTGGAATTTTGGCTCTGATTTATACAAAAGATGGCCTTTCTTCATCTTCACGATTTACTAGCATATATGCCTTATTGCTTTGATATATCTAACAGATAGTTCTAGACAAAAAATTAGGTTATCATCTTCATAGATTAGTTTGATTCTAAATTCAACAATATGAGATTTCATATAAGCATAGAAGTTCAAAGAAAATTTTCTTGAATAAGCAGTTTCTCTCTCTCAAAGAAAGGAAATTATGGCTCTAGATCTCACAGGTTTATACTTATTTTGAAACTATAATCTAAAAGATTGCAATTTAGATCAATCTATTATTTCAATCATCCATTCTAATACAATGAATCAGAGGTTATATATGAATTAAAACTGCTTTATATTCTGAATATTGAACTCCCGCCATAATGTATCGCAAGTTTTCTGGAAATAAATTTTTAATCATAATGTCTATATTATGGTTAACCTAAAAAAATAAAAATAAAAAATTCTACATATGTATTCCCCCCCAAACATAATTTAGACAATGTCCTCATTGGCACAAAAACATAGGGGACCCTAAAGAAACATAATTATAAATATCTGAGTGTTTACCGAAAAAAAAAATCTGTTACCAGATAAAAGTTTCTCCCAAACTTGAGAGAAAAATAACCAGTGGCGTATTCTCGGAGTATGAATAACAAAAATGTTACTAAACAAATGTTAGTATTGTTAGTTACACACACTGTTAGTTAAAAAAAATATGCAAGTATATTATTGAATATTTACATTGAAAAGAAATCTATGGAGGTTATACTTGTGAGGTTTGTAATGTTCTATAATATGTTTACTCACTGGTAGAATAAGATACAAGGGTAGAATATGTGACAGCCCGAATTTCGACATCCCGAAACCCGCGCTATTAGTTCGGCCTATAAGGCCGCACCCCATATATAACACGGAACACTTGGTGTATCCACACACAAGGCGGAACAAGCATAACATAATAAAATAAATAGAGACATCATACTAAATAAATCTTCACATCTATACCATAACCAACTAAAACATAACTCAAAAGACGGTTCTAATCCCATGCCAACTGCATGAATAAAAAGAATCGAGCTGAACCATCAGTGACAACCCAAAATCCACCCTATGATGGTTCGCCGAAAAGAATATAATATTCTATAATTACATCATTCAAACTTATAATGATCAGACATATCAAGCCTTATAAAATAATCTCAAAATAGCATAGCAGAGTCCACTAGAAGAAATCCTCAGGAGGTGGCTCTGTCTCCTCTTCCGGAATATACTCAGGATCCTCTAGGTCTAGATCTCCAGTACCAGCTACATCCTCAAAACCTGTAATGTATAGTCAAAGGGTGAGCTACATCATAGCTCAATAGGAAAAACTAACATAGCATGCATAATTTCAACATCAAACATATCTTTCATGACATAACACAAATCATATATTTCTTGAATGAAGAACACATTTTAAAAGCATTTAAATAGAATGAAACTGATAATTGATGCACGTTCAAGATCACACTTATCATAACTCATAAGTCCTTTTCGTACTCCACAAAAGCTTAAACTTAAATCAATCACTTAAATATTTCCTCGAGCAAATATAGCATTGAGTCCCGATGGAATACCCACCATCATCGTTCAATTGAACCCTTACACATACATATTCACTGAACCTCATGACTGGAGGTAACTTGACAACACACACACATATCTTTACATAACTGAAATCACAGAGCGGATATCCCGCCACACCAGCGCACAAGTTGTATGGACAATCCGCCATACCGGTCACGGATATTCCACAGCGTCGGTCATGGTTATCCCGTCGTGTCGATCGAGTATTCATAGGAAATCCTTAAATCAAAGTGCTAAATTTACATATAATTATTCACCGTAAGTTTGTGATAAATATAATAGGTTTTGACTTCTAAGTTCTCACACAGATTCTCATCCAATGTTCTCACATATATTCACATTCAAAGTTCTCACACATATTCTGAAAATATCACATGCACACCTTTCTGGTCTTTTGCAGAAAACACACATATTCATATCATACTTCACACACACACACACACACACACACACACACACTCGCACACACATTTTCTCTTAGTGATCACACACATCACACTAGCATTTTTAAAATATGATAATTCCATGCTATGGAAAAACATATCGTAAAACACACATTCATATCCCATCACTACACACATGCTTGCTGAATTCAAATACACATGCTAAGAAGTATTCCCTACTTCACACGATGCCGTACACAATCTCTCTTAGTTCAACTTTGTCTTTCTCATTATAGCGTCCAAACTCACACCTATTATACACAAGCGCACAATTGTATGTCACAATTGACGAAAAATAGAGAAATACGAAGTCTCTCAAAGTCCTCAAGTAAAGCAAAATAAAACCCTAAAATTGTCTAAATCGATCAATTGATTCTCCAAATCGACCGGTCGATTTTCAAAATCGACCGGTCGAATCTAGTTCGACCGGCTGGTTTTCCTTCAGAAAACCCACCTTTTAAACACATCATTCAAACCCTAAACTGATCAGTCGATCTCACTTCGACCGGTCGATTTTCCAAAATTGACCGGTCAATTTGAGTTCGACCGATCAATTTCTCAAAAACCGCTTTTACACACTCACTATTTTTCCAAATCGACCGGTCGATGCAACTTTCGATCGGTCAGTTTTCCAAATCGACCGGTCGATTTTCACTCAACCGGTCAAAATCACATAAGGCCTTAACTTGTCAAAAATCGACCGGCCGATTTTAAGTTCGACCGATCGGTTTTGCACAGATTTCACCCATTTCGGGTTTGCGCCTCTTAACTCCATTTCTTTCAAATTTTTCCCTTTTTTCTTCCAATTCTTCACTCATAATCATAATTAAACTATCAAATTAATCTATCCAAAGTTCATATAAATCTTACCTTCTTAAATCGGTCGATTCCTCAACCCGAGCTTCACAAATTGGTTTCATAGCTTGAGCTCCAGATTTTCACACTACTCAATGTTCTTAAATTAATCACTCCATCTGATCCGTCACACACACTCATGCATTAAATTCAAGTTCACTCTCTCTTTCTTCTCATTTACTCTCCTCAACCTAACTCATAGGAGAACTAAAGTCTCTTAAGTCTAAAACAAATATATACATATAACCTAGGCTTAGGTGTTGAACATATACACCAATACTAGGTGTATTGAAACTCACTCAAAAGCCCACACACAATCCTTTTTCACTCTCAATTTCTTTGAACACCTATCCCAACAAAACGTATCCATTACATTCACAAAGTTGGGCACTCGACCTAATAAGCACACACACCGAGGTGTACTATTCAAAATCGAAATTTTTTGGGGCATTACATTCACCCCTCTTTAGGAATTTTCGTACGCAAAAATTGACTAAAGGAGTGTGGCTTCGTAGGGTATTCCTACACCCACAGCGTACACATAGAACATCGGAAAGGGTTTCCCTGTTAAAGAGAATCCAATCCGTTAACGAGGACTCCACGAGTCATATCTTAATTAAAAATTCCTAGCAAGCCTAGGACCATGACAACACAATTCAATGATCGCACATCATAAGAAAAGAGATCCTATTCACATCCAAAAATTACTTACATGTAATAATTAACAAAATAACCAACATAACCAAAAAGTGGCATCCATGCCACAGTAGTTTCCAAATACATAATTAAAATGAGTATCCACCACAAAATACTAAAACAAAAATAATCCCCCAATGACTCCAACAGCATATGGCTCACTCAAACAGCTGCATCACCTGACGGCACATCAACAGGTCCGGCATCCTCCTCGGCTGGGACATCATCTCCTTGTACACCGCTAGATGAAGACGCTCTAGTGGGATAGTACCATGGGTCGGGTACATACGCACGAGCATCTGCAAGGTGAGTCATATAGTCTTGAGGATAGGTCTGCTGCAGTCACTGGTTTTGAACATACTCATAACAATCCAGCCAGCAATGTAACAAGAGATTACCCTCCTCGAGTTGAGTCATACAAGCGAGAATATCGTAGAGAACATGGGTGTCCAGCTGCTATGGTGGAGGCATAGTATCTTGAGCCTATTGCTGAGCTAATGGATTAGGCACTAGGGGCTGCACTGGTGGAACGGGTTGAGCTTGTTCTTGGCCTTGTTCTTGCTGCCCTGGTTGTTCTTGTTGATGTTGTTGTAGTGGCTCTTGTTGTTCGTGTTGGACCGAGGGAACTAGAGGAGGGACCCGTCAACCATTATGAGGTAAAACCTTCTTCAGCTGGCTATACGTTCGATTACAATTTGCAAAGGTAGAGTAGCATGTGATCAGTCATTTTCAGATTGTCATCAGAAATTTGATATTCAGGTGCCTCAGAATATTCATCAAACATGGCTGAGATCAGTCGAGCATACAGAAGTTTATCTTTTGGTTTCTTTCCCCCTTCCATTAACTTCTCCCGTATATACCGCATTCCTTCAAAAACCATTTCTGTCGCGCTAAACCATCGACCCTTAAACACGGCATACAAAGCCCGTTGAACCTCACCTACCCTTTTGGTGTTATGGTGCAAAAGGTAAAGGTTGCATTTGATGATCGTGTCCAACATCCATAGATAAGGAGGCAAGTTAATCCTCCTAATTGCGCTACCGGACCCACCTCGTCCCTGGGCCATCTCCCGTCTAACATCCAAATAATCAACGGGCATCGCAAATGGGGGTAACAATGGTAAATTACTCCCATACTTTTGATAGCATTCTAGGGCACACGTTGCATGCTCATAAGTGAACCGATAATCACGACCATCCACTTTGGTCACAATAATGTCATCGAAACCAGCCAACTTCATGTGTTGATAAAATAAACGAACCAAAAGCAGATAATAATACTCATGTATTGGCTTTAAAATGTTTTCTAAACCAACTTTGGTGATATACTCCCTTTCCTAGACCGTATTTCCTTGAACATTCAGGTCAGTAAATAGGGCCTCATCGACAAGATACTCGTATGCAATCACTTTACTTGTCCACCAATCATTGGGCCGTTCAAATTGTGGTGACGGTGGTAAAGAGTGTCGCAAAGGCGACTCTGATGACAAAGAAGATTGTGGTGATGAGGGTGGCGATGGTGATCACGGAGGTGATGGAGGTGGTGGTGGTCTAGACATACTAGGGTGTCGAAAAGGAAGCTTCGAAGCCAAAGCCTTCGTAGCCTGACGGGTTTTGGGTGGCATCTCTAGGTTTCTTTTAGTAAATAGGAAGTAGGGCTCCAATTAAAATGCAGCAATAAAAAAATTAAAGGTTTAGAACTAGGTCTTACCATTTTGGATCCGATTTCGTTTCAACCGCGCAGACAATCCAAGCTCAAAACCCTTGCAAAACCCTTCTTCTTCCTCTAAAGCCCCAACTTTCAAATTTTCAAAATAACAATAAAAGAAAGCCCAATATATACAGATCTGTCACAAATCGACTGGTCGAACTTAAAAATTGATCGGTCGATTTTTCACTTAAGACCTCCGCTTTGCAATTTTGATTGGTCAATTCTAACATGTTTCAACTCAGAGTAAAATCTGCTCTCTGTTTTCTCAATTTTGACCGGTCAATGCTACTTTCGACCGGTCGAATAGAAAATCGACCGGTCGTTTTGGACAGAAAGTCCCAGTTCTTATTCTCCCCTCCAATATCTTTAAAGCCTTCACCTTTTTATGAATTTGACCCCTTACACTTGTTGTCAAGCTACACTTAGGTACCGAATAATTTACATTCCTTTAAAATCTAAACCTAGTTCATATAATTCACACACTTTCATAAATGAACCTGCTACACTTATAATTAATACACTAGTTCATAAATGAACTTTTTACAAGAATTTTTTTCTTTACACAGTCAAACACAAACAAAACCTTTGTTCAACTCTCTAAAAACAATTGGGGGTATTGTTCTTTAACTTTAGCCACACGCTCCCAGGTAGCCTCTTCAGCTGGGTGATTTCCCCACTTGACAAGTACTAATGGAATAATCTTTGTACGTAAAATTTGTTCTTTTCTATCCAAAATTAGGATCGATTCTTCTATCATGGTCATGTCTTCATACATCTCGATTGGTTGATTATCCAAGACATGTGTAGGATCTTTGACATATTTCCAGAGCATGGATATATGAAACACATTATGTACCCGGTCAAACAAAGGAGGTAATCTAATTCTATAGGCGATCTCACCAACTCGACCCAAAACCTCAAAGGGTCCAAAGTAATGAGGGCTTAGCTTTCCCCTCTTCTCAAATCTCATGACACCCTTCATGGGCGATATCTTAACAAATACATGATCGCTAACCTCAAAATCTATACCCGTTCTCTTGATATCGGCATAACTCTGTTGCCTGCTCTGAGCCGACTTAATTCTTTCTCGAATCACCCGAACAATAGTGGCATTGTCTTCAAGTATTTCTGGACCTATCTACTTTTCACCGATCTCTTCCTAATTGATAGGCGATCTATACCACCGTCCATAGAGTGCTTCATAAGGTGACATACCGATGCTTGTTTGAAAACTATTATTGTATGCAAACTTGATCAATGGTAGATGCTGATCCCATGATCCTTGAAAATCAAGCATACACGCTCTGAGCATATCCTCTATTATTTGATTCACCCGTTCTGCTTGTCAATCAGTCTGCAAATGGAATGCCGAACTGAAATCCAATCGTGTACTCATACCCTCTTGAAACTTTTGCCAAAATTTTGAAGTATACAAAGGGTCATGATCTGAAACGAAACTAACTGGAATGTCGTGCAGTAAGACAATCTCCTTCATGTATAATTCTGCAAGTCTCCTTACTATGTATGTAGTGTTGTATGGTAAAAAGTGAGCCAACTTGGTTAATCTGTCAACAACTACCCAAATGACATTGTGTCTCTTCGCTGTCCATGGTAAACCCACAATGATGTCCATTGAAATTGACTCCCATTTCCACTCTGGTATGGGCAAAGGTTGCAATAACCCTGCAGGATGTCTATGATCTATTTTCACCAGATGACATACTAAACACTTCGAAACATACTCAGCTACATCTTGTTTCAAACCTCTCCACTAGTAGTTCTTTGTCATATCTTGATACATCTTCGTGCTACCAAGGTGAATAATATACTGAGACTTATGAGCTTCGTCTAAAATGGTCCGCCACAGATTGGCATCAATTGGTATACATAAACATCCTCTGAACAATAAGGAACCATCGTTCTTAACTGAGAAATCGAGTCTACTGCCCTCATTCACACCCTGTCGGATCTTCACTAACTCTGGGCCTTTCATTTGTAATTCTTGAACGTGTTCAAAGATCTTTGGTATAACTGAAATGTTGGCCAACAAGGCCCCTAAATCTTGCACCTTGATCTTTGCATCATACAAGGAAAGATCCTCCAGTAACTTCCATCTATGAATTCCCGCAACGAGGCTAGACAACAAAGCCAAACTCTTTTGACTCAAGGCATTTGCTACAATGTTAGCCTTGCCTAGGCGATACTGAATGGAGCAGTCATAGTCCTTGAGAAATTTCATCCATCTGCATTGCCTCATGCTTAGTTCTTTCTGTGTAAACAAATATCTGAGGCTTTTATGATCTACGAATATCTCAATCTCTCGTCATATAAGTAGTGCCTCATATCTTTAGCGTAAATATAATTGTTGCTAGCTCCAAATCATGGGTTAGATAATTCTTCTAGTCATCTTTCAGCTATCTCGACCTGTGACAACCCGACATTTCCCCTTTTTCACGTTTAGGAAAGGTCGCGTCATTGGATCACCTAGCATGATCCTATCATACAAAGGTGTCTTAGATTTTACAAAGTATTGCAAATGCGAAAGCTATGCAATTATTCTGACATGCATTTATATGGCAAAGCAAACTGATATTTACTCATGTAAGTAGAAAACGATCAAACTCTATATACAAAATTATCAAACTCTATATACAAGGCTAATAGATATGATGTATAGCTTTTCACCGATGACGGTCATCCATCATCTAAACAATGGAAAGAAAACCTATACATCTCAGAACAAAATATCATACGTGGTTTATACAAGTTTATCAAAAAATAACTCTTTTTCTCTCTCTTTCTCAAACCTATTTAGGAAAGAATTCTTCAGTAAATTCTTCCTCTTCGTCTTCTTCGTTGTCCTCTTCTTCCTCCTCGTCCGGCACGTAAGTAGGGTCAACTGCGTGCTCCGAAACTAAATCTGCAGCTAAGACATTGAAGTCATAGGATGAGCTATCATCAAAGCTCAGCAGAGACATTTACATTGCAAATGTATATATTAGATTTACCAAATTCACTTCTAGAGGCATAAATTACAACGAAACATAATAATTTATTATCATGCAAAGAATTTAACATGCGGATATGCTGAAGAAATACAACACTAACTCATGGTGCAACAGGTACAAGGAATCAATGTTGAAACAAGCTACATGAACAAAAATAAAAGAATCAAGCTCCCGAGTTAGCGGGATCACTTGAAATGAAGGTTTATACAGTCAAGCTCCCGAGTTAGAAGGATCACTTGGCTCAAAAGTGAATCGAAATGTGTACAGGACATCAAAGATAACAAAGATAACTAGACATGACTATGCATGGTATCATCTATGCAAGAGGATTATGACCGATCTTATCTAAGCATTTATTCCACTATGTATATAACTATATATAACATAACTGCACTTGCATGCTTGTAAACAATTATTTAACCTAAGCGAGCATAAGTCACCTTACTTTGATTTCAAAACTGCCATGATACGTAACATATATAGATCTTATACAATACTGAATACATAGAGATATAAATTGATATGAGTTAATTTAGACACAATTACTATGGTTTCATGTATAAAACGGTCACATGCATTCATCATCATCAAAATGAGGAGACATCAATATATTGTTCGACTTATCAGTTCCATATAATAACTCTAGTATGTTTATCAGTTCACCATAGAGTGAACTACAACTCAATTCATAGCAGCTCTTTATAGTAGTCTATATAATATATATATATCTATATCTATATGTGAGCACTACTTTGCAATCTATAAGTGAATAAGGAAATCAAATCTTTTTTAACAAAGTAAATTATCTACATTATCTCCTATGCTTACGTGAATCTGACTATATGTGCGCTCGTGCAGCCGAGAACACCATTAGTGGATAAATTTCTTAAAACTGCTCATGTGCACCAAGTTGCACCTATAGTGTATATATATATATATGGATTTTAGTATATCATCTGGGGTAATGGGTCACCTGAGACCCTATATATTTGTTTTATAACGTTAACAGGTCGTAGCATCAATGCACATACCCATGTACAGACCAAACAAGCCATCACAACAGCACCGAAAAATACAGCAGCCAGACCTTTGCTTGCCTCGGCAAGCCACAAGGGTTGCCGCAGCAAGCAGCTCAGTTGAACACCTTGTCGCGGCAACCTTGTGAGGTTGCTAAAGCAAGCCTGAGCACATGGCTTGCCGTGGTGCCCTTTGGTCTGGGTCCTTTGGTTGTTTGCTATCCATGTATATAAAATATAAATATATTATTATGATCTTGTAGCTATTGCACCATTTCACCTAGAGCTTAGTTTATGTCTAAAATCTGATATTAACGGGGTCGGAGTGTGAGAATCGGAAATCTCAACTTCGACACCATTGTAAACTTATACATCTGTGTGCTACCGATTCGTTCTAAGAGAATAGACATCACCAACTTATACGTTGTTGTAAAACTTAAACTAAAAAAAAGTACACTATTGGTCATATCACTACTTACCTGTTGGTGGACTAGTGGTGTATGGGTACACCGAAAGTATCGATGTTGCGCTTGCCGAGTTTGTGAACTATGAAGGCCTTTCTGACTTCAACTCAATGGACTATGCAGAACTCTTTGAACTCAACTCAATTGACTCATGGTTTCAGATTGAAGGTGTGAAAACAATGAATAGCAAGAATTTTAACACTTATCAAAGATGTACCTTCATAGATGTGGTTTTGGGTTTCATTTTCAGCTAGACGAAGCAGGCTCAAGTGCATTTTATACTGATTCATAGCTACCTTGCGTGCATGGAATCGATTGATGACTCATGAGGTCGTGTAGTCAAGTGAAGCTCCAAGCAGCTTATAAGCTATTAGAGCTGGTATCCGGTGTAAAGCCAATACCAGCCATTATGTGGTATACACATAACAAACAATGCAGCTTCACTTGTATACAATTCAGTTTCACTTGCATATTAGTCTCATACACTGTTGCAGTGTATAAGCTATTAGGCTGGAATCTCATGTAAAGCCATCATTGGCTAGTTATTATATATATTCATATAAGCCAAAATAGGTTTGGCTGTAGACATTAACCTAAGGAAACTAATTAGCCTACCTAATTAAACTAATTAATCAGGTTAAACAAATGAAACTAAGTACCAAAATAGTAATTATATTATGCATATAAGATAGTAGTTTGTTTTTATTCGATATATTTGGCTAGCACACCATACTGCTATATGGAGGGTTCCAATTTCAAGTGTATTTGTAATACACTTGCTTGTTGTGTGTGCATGACCAGATTTCATGAAAACTAGGTACGGGGCTGTAGACACCCTCATTTTGCCCTCTCGACACCCTCATTTTGCCCTCTCGAAGTACACGAATTCGTTTGGTCAGCCCTTGACCTTTTTAACCCTCGACATGGGACCATGCAACTGTACATGTCTGAACACACGTTGAAACAATAGCTTTATGGCTCAGATCCCAACGTAGGGAGGCTATATACTAAACAATAGTATATAGTCAGGACGCAGACTGAAACAATAGTCCTGCATTCCATTCTTGAGACCATACCCGGACAACCCTGAAGAAGGCGCCTGAAAACTCGCACGCAATTCGATCATGCACAAAATTACAAGCATGCGATCAGTCCCCTTTCAGACCAAACTTCCTTTCACAGACCATTTCGAGACTTGATTACTTGCCTAGAACCAGACGCGAGATCGGATTGAGCGCTACAGCACTAGCGAGCAATTGGCCTATGCCCAACCTAGTCTCCTACCTTTAACCCCTACGTTTCCTCAATTAAGCGCTTCAGGTAACACGCTTAATTGGATTACGCATGTCCCATCACGCGCGCAATTAGTCCTAATTTCATTAGGACTTGGAAACCCACTGAGTAATTCAGCTAGTCGCTCACTAAGTCGGTGACAGACTCAAAGTGATTAAGTGCCAAAAAATTGGCACGCAATTCAATTAAACGCCTAAAAATAGGCGTGTAATTGATTGAAAACCTATAAAAGCTTTTTTTCTCGAAGAGAGAAAGGAGGCTGGCAATTTTGGGAGAGAGAACGAAACTTTTTTTGGGACTTCAAAACCAGAGAACTCCGAGGACAAGCCCATAGAGCAAATTAGTCATGATATCGAGATTCAAACCCCCGAATCTTCGATGATTCCTCTCCACGGCTCCGACCCTAGGTAAGAATTTAATTTTGCTTTAGACTTAGGATTTCCCCTCAGTTTAATTAATCAATTCTATTTCTAATTTTTAGATCGTAGCACTTTCTTCGGACCGAAATTCTCTATATTTGGTTCTAGTTCTCTGTTTCTAGAACTGGTCCTTAATCTAGTAGTCCGATATACCGATCTTATACTCTGATTCTACTCTAAAATTTTAATTTACAGTCCTATCATTAATTTCTGGTTCTGACTCTCAGAGTTCAGAACCAGTCCTTAATCATACGGCCTGATTTTTCTGATTTCGAACCTGAATTCAATCCTAAAATTTTAGTCTATAATTTAATTCTATATTTTCATACCGTCAAAAATCTAAAAAAAATATAAATTTCAGTTCATAACTTTAGTTTCTCAATTATCATTTTGAATTCAATTATAAAAATCCCCCTTTTATTATTTAACTATCGATCTATCTTTTATCTCAGCCATCTGATTTGCCCACAGGAGCTTATGGAGGGTACTCGGGAATGAGGCCAATCCTCCTTAGCATAGCGGGCCCAACCCCCTTTTTTTTTAGATTGTTTAGGGTTAACTAGTTAGTTATAGTTAATTTTTCTATTTTAATATAATTGGCTAATTACATCAAATAGGCCTTCATATCATTATTTGCTTTGATTCAATTTAGTTTTCTAGTTCAGTCAATTTATTATCTCAACCAGAATTTAGGAAAGTTAATTCGTTTATTATTAGTTAGATTTTTACCATAACTGATCCGTAGATTACGATTCTAAAAAAAAGAGTTAATCTTGTTGCCTCGATCATTTATTCCTATTTTAGTAAATTGATTTATTGCTTCAATCAGAGTCGCGGTAAAAAAAAATTAGTCTTTGTTTTCTTCAAATTAGAATGCTAGTAAGATTACCTTAAGTGTTTTAGTTGTGAATTGCCATACAATTGATACATCTACTTATCTAGAATTGCAATAAAATTAGCATACCTGCTTTATCCAGAATTACGATATAATTAGACTCTTTTATTTAATTGGAATATTATTGGAACTGATACACATGCATTCCTAGTACCAGTAGGAGACTGAAACTGATTGGACTCTTAGTAGTACTAGGACTTTGATATTAATTGGACTCCTAATGATATCGAGAAACTAAAAATGATTGGGCTCCTGATAGCATCAAGACACTAAAATAACCCATCATAATAAGCTCATCTAATCGTAATTAACAACAAAAAAAAGAGAATCTAAATCGATCATGACCGCAATAAGGGAAACTAAAAGGAAAGCTGAAACTATCTAATTAAAAGAGGACACTGATGTTAACGTCCGCAGGCAGACGATTCAGTATAGAAGTAACCCACACCCGCTTAAACGCGTGATCATTGACGTGTTGCAGTGTCAATAAATATCTGCAGTTAGCGATCGCAAATCAACAAGGAATCATCCTAGGAAATTCCTCCTATTGTTATTTATCCCCACCTTATCACATACACCGCATCGCTAGAGTTCAACAGGACAGAATTGGAAGCCACTTATTTAACGGGAACCGAGAGGAACCTAGAAAAAGCGCGCACCAATAGGGGCCACTAAGGATCCCTATCATGCATAAAGTTTGAACATCAATCTAGTATAATTCCATTTGCGTCCCGTGTTTTGGCACACGCTTGCCCTAACCTATGTCTATATCAAGTAGTGTGAGTTTACACTACGGCATTTGTTACATTCTCCCCTACTTAAGGGATTTTCGTCCTCAAAAATAAATAAAAGTGAGGAAGTGACATCAGTCATGGTGGATATATGCAATAAGCAAAATCAAGAAAGAATGTACTACGTGTATCAAAGGAAACAATCAATGTAATTTATCACATATAAAAATCAAAGGTAGGAAAAAGATAAACCAAAACTCATGTAGAACTTATAAACTACCATAAACTAACATAAACTCATATAAACGTGAGTATAGTCACCGGGCTGTGCACTAGGCGGCTGCTGACTAGCTGATAACGATCCAGCATCCTTCTGCTGAAGCTCTGACACTAACAGGGTTGCGTTGCGAGTGTACGCAGATTCATAGTTTCGTGCTCTCCCAATGTAAGGGGTTGCAGTAGTTTGAACGGTATGCTCCATCATAATATTCGTGGCTTCCTCAATATAATCACTCATTGATGTACAATATACTGATTTCGATAGAGATTATCAAATTGTTGCAAGGTTTGCTCATGGTTTTCTCGCATGAGCCTTGCAAGATCAGCAATGGTATACGTCTCTTCGGAAGGAGGAATTCGAGGAACAGATTCGGCTTGCGAGGGAATGGGGATTTCTTGGGTTGGTGCGGAGGGTGTAGCTTGAGATGGTTGGGGTGGAGTACATATTTGGTGTGCTTGGCAGTTTCTCACCGCTTGGTGTGATCTTTGATACACTTTTTTCCACATAGCAGGGGTAAAGACCCGCATATTGTCCATGCGGATCTCTTCACCTTGAGGAATTTGATAAGGGACCTGATTCACGCTATCGTGATGACTTTCTAGGAGGTGGGTGATCAAGCATGGGTATGGGCATCCAGGCATGGGACTAGGGACATTCCTTTGCAAATGGATATTGGCATATTGTATGCCTTCCCATACCACTTTTGGGGCGTTCACCCATCTATTTTCATGAACAGCAAATAATGCTTGTAAGAGAGCATCACGACGCTCTCTTGCATTGGTTATAGATTGCATTTAAAAACATAATCAAGAAACCACATATTCTGTGGTAGTTGACTGCGTCGGTGTAGACACCCAAATTTAGCCCAAGGCCTGATCGGAACACATTTTGAGAGAGGTACCCTTCCGACCTTTTGATGGCATGTATGGAACCTTTAGGAATCACCTTAGATCCCCTAGGAACCTATCCCGAACCTTCAGAAATCAATCCTAACCCGTTCTGAACCTAAACCTAATCTTTCGAGCCTTGGAAAAGGAGTGGTACACTGAAACCATCTACGACCTTCTCCAATGATCAAATCTCATACCATTAAAAAGTAGAAGTCATCAGCTTTCCAACGGTCTAAGAATAGCCCCAATCGGAGTTATACATCGAAAGATATGGCGGTCCAAACTCGTAGGGCAAAGGAGTAATTTCAAGTGGGCCCCCCTTGGGATTTGGCGCTACTAATAGTTGCGCCAGGCCATTTCACCCCAGAAATGGTTTGGCGTAACTAATAGTTGTGCCAATTATACTTTTGCCTGGCGCAACTAATAGTTGCGCTAGTATTAAAGTGGACCCCACCCTCGGGAGGCAACTTCCAAGGCACTGTTCAACACTATTTTACTGTTCAGCACTGAATAGTAACCTTGTATTTTTACCCTGAAATTTGTGATTGGGGTTTAACTTGTTGACCACCTTGACCTTTGGGGTGTGTTTTGATAGTTATGTTGCACCCTTTTACACCCTATTTGCAACCCATTAAGCGGCCTAAAGCCTCACCCTATCATCCACCATTGGAGGACCTTCTCTCACATTTCAAGGCTCCAAAAACCTTAGGAAACCTTAGATGTTAGATTACCTAATTCCTAATCTTGATTAGCATCTAAACACCCTCCTAACCCACTCATTTCCTATAAACAGAGACCCCCACCCCTTAGTTTAGGGGTTGAGAAATTTGCTATAAGAGAAAGAGAGCTCAAAGTGAGAAGTTCTTCCTCCCTTTTGTGTACCATTTTTACCTAAATTCCAGAATCTCCCAACCTCATTTTCAGCTTGTTCTTGCATCCAAAACCCTTAGACTAGGTGTGTGTGATCCCCTAGCCTCCCTTCTCTACCTCTTAGCTTCAAATCTTAGGAGTTAGAACCCTATTCCATACCATACAAAGACTCCAAGAGCTCATCAAAGCATGCCGCGCAAGGCTCTCCTATGGTGCTACAAGGGCCCGAGGGCTCCGGCTCTCCCCTTTCTTCTCCTATCTCCTTTAGCTCTTCCCATCCTTCCATTTGTGTCGTTATGCCGCCGAATTTTGGTAGGAACGGAGGGGCACAAATAGGATTTAAGGCCCATTTGGGGAAGAGGAAGCCATTTTTTTTTCTTTTACTTTATTTTTGTATTGGCCATTAGTAGAGACTGCACTAAGCGGGTTGATCAGGTGCCTAATACCTTCCCGATCGATAACCGAAGCCCCTACCCAAGAGCCTTTTGTGTGGACCGGATTCAGAGTCATATTTTTAGCACTTCGGTGCTTATAAAAATGAACTAGGTTTTCTGGGACACCAAAAGCTCTGGGTGGCAACTCTATATTTTTGTTAGCGAGTGCATCACCGCGACGGGATCGTCGCGAATCCCACAGTTGCACAGATGGCGACTCTGCTGGGGATAGCTTGTAGAGCTTTCCCTTGAAATTTGGCTATTTATTGTTGATTTTACTAATATTTTTGCTATTTTTTTATGTATTATTTTTTATTTTACTCACCCCTACTTTTCCGTCGTTCACGTGCCTTAGCCGATTGATAGGCCTACATGTGCATTGTCCTTTAATTTTCTTTACTTTTCCATCATTTTAAGTGCCTTAGCCAATTAGCGGGCCTACTTGTGCATTGTCTTTCAATTCCCTTTAAATTTTTGTCATTTAAAGTGCCTTAGCCGATTGGCTGGCCTACTTGCATACTCATATCCCAACAGTGGACTCCGGCCTATAGTGGCAGCACGGGGTCATCACCCCCGGTCTTTGAACTAAAGAAAACTTTCATAAAAATAAATATTTTGAAAGAAAATTAAAATTGAACCAAGTTAGGGAGCTTAATTAATTTGCTTTTACGGGGTAGATTTTAAAAGGGTTGGGTTTAAGCACACATACAACTACCTGGGTCTTAGTATGGCGGCAGCCCCTAGTGGTGATGATCCAGAAAAGTCCCAGCCCACCTAGTATCTAAGAAGGCACTTGCGTCGGAGGTATATCAGGTGGGTTCCCATTCCAAAGCCTAAAACCCTTGGGGAGCGCGCTAGCTAGTTATACCGGACTCAAACCTTTAGGTTTCAGTGATGAGAGAATCGATCATATAAAGTTAAGCAATTCCCGGAAGCCCAACTTCCACAGAAACCTAAAACAGGCCCATCTTCAGGCTATTGTTCCCTGGAGTTTTAGAGTCTGGAGCACCATTTTTGCCTGGTCCAAGTATTAGTTGCGCCAATGCAAAAATTAGGAATTTATAACTGGCGCAACTAATAGTTGCACTAGCTTTAAAATCCCCCTTGGCGCAACTAATAGTTGCGCCAGTGTAAAAAAGGGCCCCTGCAACCTTGGCACATGTATTAGTTGCGCCAAGTCTGCCTGGACAGCAGCAACCCAAAATCTGAGGCTCTTTTCACCTCCCGAGTCCCCCGATCAGTGTGCTTAATGCCTTTGTTTGAGCCCCGCTATCTCCGACACCCAATACGCCCCCCTCGGTCAAAAGAAGGCAACTTCTTTTTTGCTCATTCTGAGGGATCAAATTGTTTGCCTCAATTTTTGTGCCTTCAATAGATCGAAGGTCCTCCTTTGATTCTTTCGAAGTGCGTCAAAATCGTCGCCGCGAGTCTCAAATCAGGGTATGAAGGCCACCCGAGAAGGAAATTCCAAGGCCTCGAAACCTTTTTTTTATAAAAAAGGTCATTCCTAAAAAATTAATTAATTATAAATAAAAAAACCTTAAAAAATAGAGTTCTTGTGGTGCTGGCATGACGGCATCATCTTGCCCTCCATTATCGCGTAGGGGAAGAAGGAGGAGGATTTTTCGGCCTTATCCAAGGCACCCTTACCCAACCCGTTTTCGTAGACTGTCGTGGGTAGTGGACCCGGCTTACGTCGATCCCGACTCATCCCCACCACATTCTCCAACCCACTCCCATTCGGGATAAGTTTTTTCCACCATCCCCCTCACCCAATCACCCTTTGTCATTACCGGCCCATTTGGTGCCTCCATTTTCCCTACCACTACCTCCCAAAACATCCAAAGTCCAACCCCCAACTCCCCATCTTTTACCCAAACCATGTCCATACCAAATCCATCACATTTCCCACCCATATCCATGACGAACCCAAACCCATTCTTCCAATCCACATCCATGCCCCATTTCCCATCTTCCCCTTATAGGCCTGATCCACCCACATTCACATACACCACTTCCACCCTATTCAACCCCCCACAAATCCCCCCATCTACTCGGGTCATGCCCATTTTTATCGGCGCCATGCCTAGTTTTTTCCAAACATCCACACCCCACCAATCATCATCCTTAAACATCCCTAATCCTTCCCCATCCTTTGCCCCACCTCAACTCTCCAATCCACCTCATACCCCCTCATATACCATGGTCATGCCCAATTATGCCAGGGCCATGCCCAATTTTCCTTCCACATCCATCCCATCCATACCCAATCATCCCTTAAATCCACTGCCCACATCCGATCCTCCTTCCATAACCATGATGGAGGAGATGTTTCAAGCCTACTCCTCATGGAAGGCTTCCAAAAATACCTCTCCTCCACACCCCACATCCATGAACCCATCCCAAACCCTAGCCAATCTCCATGCTTCACTCTCCCATGATCCCCATCAACCCCCTATAATTCACACCATCCAAATCCCCATCTCCCATATGCCCCAAGGCCCATTGGCCCAAAACCCCACCACCCATGATCTCCAAGGCCCATTGGCCCAACACCCCATCACCCATACCCAAGGGCCCATGGCCCAAACCCATCAATGGCCCATGGGCCATACCCCTCAAAACCCAGTGGGCCAGGCCCACATACCGTAAAGGCCCATTGCCCAAACCCTTACCCAAGGCCCCATGGCCTAAACCCATTTGACCCAAGTCCAAACCCTCCAAGGACCCACGGCCCATACCCACCAATGGCCCATGGCCCGGACCCACGAAGGGTCCATGGCCTAGACCCACAAAGGCCCAATGGGCCAAACTCATCAAGGACCCATGACCCAGACCCACCAAAGCCCAATGGGCCAGACCCATCAAGGCCTAATGGGCCAGACACACCAAGGGCCCACAACCTAAACCCACTAATGGCCCATAGCCCAATCCTATCATGACCAAAGCTTCACAACCCAACCCTCCTATGGCTTCATAGCCCAAGCCCAAAAGCTTGGAATCTCATACCAATACCCTTCACCATTCCTCCAAAATTTCACCCATTCACAACCCTCATACCCAGCTCAAACCCATGCCCATTTTACCCATACCCCTATATCTCAAAGTTAGCTTCAAAGCTTCCCTCATGCCCATTGGCCTCACCAGGCCCCACCCTAAAATCCAACTTCCACTCATCCCATCATCCACCAAGCTTCCCCTCATCCCCAATGGGCTCACCCAATCCCCACACATGTCATGCCCATCCAACCCATGTAACACCAACAAGAGAATCCCACCCTCACTACATATTATGTTGACCAGCAGTATGAAGAGGATGAGATTAGGAACAATGAAGCCTATCGTGGGGCATTAACCACCCTCAACCCTCCTCCTATCATTTCCCACCCCCTGGTAGCACAAAGCGAGATCCAACTAGCTATCGAGAAAGTGGCCCCTGTGTGCAACCGTGAGATTTTTGACGATCTCGTCGCGACGATGCGCTCCCTAACGAAAAAATAGAGTCGCCACCCGGAGCTTTCGGTGTCCCGGGAAACCTAGTTCATTTTTATGAGCACCGAAGTGCTAAAAATATGACTCTGAATCCGGTCCACACCAAAGGCTCTTGGGTAGGGGCTTCGATTATCGATCGGGAAGGTGTTAGGCACCCGATCAACCCGCTTAACGCGGTCTCTACTAATGGCCAAAAATAAAATAGATTAAGAGAAAAGGAAATGGTTCCCTCTTGCCCAAATGGGCCTCCAATGCTATTTGTGCCCCTCCGTTCCTACCGTAAATTCGGCGGCATAACGGCACAAATGAGAGGGTAGGGGAATGCTAAAGAGAGATAGGAGAGGAAAGGGGAGAGCCGGAGCCCTCGGGCCCTTGTAGCACTGTAGGAGTGCCTTGCGTGGCTTGCTTGGAGGAGCTTTTGAAGGCTTGGATGGTAGAAAAATGGGTTCTAACTACTAAGGCTTATTAGCTAAGGGAGGGAGAAGGGAGGCTAGGGGATCACACACACCTAGGCTATGTGTTTTTGAAGTAAGAACAAGCTTGGAAGAGGTTTTGGAATTCTAGAATTTTGAGGGAAAATAGTGCAACAAAGGGAGGAAGAACTTCTCACTTAGAGCTCTTTCTCTCTTAAGTAAAATTCTCAACCCTTAAACCAAGGGGAGGGGGGCTCTATTTATAGGAAAAGGGTGGATTAGGAGGCTACTTAAATGCTAATTGGGGTTAGCAATTAGGTAATCTCAAATCTAAGGTTTCCTAGGATTTTGAGAGCTTGGAAAGGTGTGAAGGTGGTTCTAATGGTGGATGATGGGGTGAGGCTTTAAACCACTTGGAGGGTGGCAAATAGGTAAGGAATGGGTGCAACAAAACTATCAAAACACACCCCAAAGATCAAGATGGTCAACAAGTCAAACTCTAATCTTGAAATTTGAGGTAAAACCCAACAGTCACTATTCATATGCCTGGCGCAACTAATAGTTGTGCCAGGCAAATGTACAGCAAAACAGTGAAGAGCAGTGCCTGGAAATGAGCTCGCGATGGTGGGGCCCACTGTTGAACCTGGCGCAACTATTAGTTACGCCAGGCTAAAATCCTGGGAAATTGGCCTGGCACAACTAATAGTTGTGCCAGGCAAAATTATGCCTGGTGCAACTATTAGTTACGCCAAATCCCTAAGGGGGCCCAAGTGAATTTACAGTTATTCCCCTGGAGTTCGGATTGCGATATATTTTGATGTACACCTCTGATTGGGGTGATTCTTAGCTCGTTGGAAAGCTGGAGAAGCCCTCTTTCTGATGGTATATGATTTGATATTAGTAGAAGACCTCAGCTAGTCCTAGTGCACCATTCTTCATCCATTGCCCGGGAAGGTTAGGTTTAGGGTTCAAAATGGGTTCTAAGGGTCGGGATTGGTTTCTAAAGGTTCGGGGTAGGTTCCTAAGAGATCTAGGGTGATTTCTAAGGATCTGGGGGGATTTCTAAGTATTCCATATATGCCATCAAAAGCTCAAAATTTCACCTCTCTCGAAAGGTGTTTCGATCGGGCCTTGGGCTAAATTTGGGTGTCTACAGATGCCCCTCTTTGGCATCCGATCACTGGTGATCGTATGTCAAAGAAAAGAGACATTCGAAGAGGCCCAAGGTAATACTGATGGGTCTGCTGTATTCAGAACGAACTTCAAACATCAAGTGAGTAACACGGTGAGAAAACGAAAGCCCTGGAGTGTCAGGCTAATCATTCGTTTCTCGAGGTCATCGGTTCCCAAGCGCTTAGCGACATTACTGGGCATAACCGAGGTGGCATGAGTTGCGAACTCCCTATAGTCGAGAAAGACGTTCACTTCTCGGGATGATTTTGATGGTATTTGATGTTTAAGATTTATTCTGAATTCAACAGCATCGTAAGTAGGAGGGGTGATCGACGCACATTCAAAGATAGGTGCGAAGTAAACATACACAAGTCTCCACAACTTGCGTCTAATCCTACGAGGCATTTGATGACATCATTGGATTATTCGAGGGTGCCCCTGCAGAAAGCAGGGTTTGAGATCTTTGGGCGAACCCATCGATCCCAAAGTTTATTTAGCATGACCACCTGAGCGAAGTGAATAGATGTCACAACACTTTTTAGGGGTGCGTGCCATTTTTCAAAACGTGCCCCAGATCCACATGACCCAGAGTATCCAGTTTGAACTTCCTTGAATAGATCTAACTAAACATTGGGCACCTCCCAAAAGGGGGCATCCAATCCTGACCTCTGTTGACAATGATCATAATCATCAATTAACTATGCATAATCATGCACCCATCAGGGGCAATAAGCAACAACACAGGCGATGGAAGCCCCGACCCGAACCTGCTCGGGTACAATTTACAGGGACAAACGGCCATCATACGGATACCCAGACGCAAGGCGTACACTTTACAGGGATACCGCTGCCTATACAGGTTTTAAGCCTATAGAAAATAAAAGGGAAATGAACCCTTTCGAATGCATGGTTGCACGTAGTTTGATTAATGGCTAATCTCATTCTTAACAGGTTGGTTTCAACCAACGATTGATCTTTTCCAACGAAGAATTTGAAGCTTAAGACAGTTAAGTTCATATGAGTCCAAAACAAAGCACTCATCATGAAGATTTAGCAATGGAGTTAACTCGATCGAAACATTGACCGTTTGACTGGGACTGACACTATTGCTCCTACCTTGAAGTAGGATCCAAAATCCAAGGGATGCCTTAGACTTAGGACGTTAATGTTGCACAGCTGCATTGCTGATAAAATATCAATATTTTGCCGCTTTATGCTTGTGCGCTTTGTGGGGAATGTAAATCCATTTTTTTGGTTTTCTATCATTTATGTGATTTTTCTTTGAATTTTCTGATTGCTATTTTGTATGTTTTTCGGGATTTTTTTTTTGAAGTTTATTATTTTATGTGATTTTTTTTGGAATTAAAAAGCTATTATTTTATGTGAATTTTTTCAAATTTAAAAGCTACCATTTCATGTGACTTTTTGAAATTTAAAAGCTATCATTTCATGTGAATTTTTTGAAATTTTGAAGTTTATTTTTCTGAACTTTTTCGGAATTTTGAAGTTTATTATTTTTTGGATTTTTTTGGAATTTTATAGTTTATTGTGGTACCCCCCTTTTTTTGTGAAGTCTTTTGTGAATGCTTCTGGCTTCTTTGCTGGGGATTTTTGTAGGTCCGAGGTACTTGCTGACCATGGTCCATTTTTATTTTAGCACGGCTTCCACGGTAAATCGAAGGATAATTGAAATGTCATCTTAGGAGCGCGTGGATCGGACAGGAGCAGCGGAATAAATCATCCAAGGGGAACGGGGGACCCGTTCTTCTCATCTGGCCCAAACCCGGCCCAAGACCTGGCCTAAGTGGCTGGCGCAACTATTAGTTGCGCCAAGCAAATGGGGGCAAAAGTTTGCCTGGCGCAACTATTAGTTGCGCCAGGTTTAACAGGGGGTTTTTTAAACAACCCGAACACAGGCTATGGGGCTTTTAATTCAAAATTTTCTCCCTCCCCTCCTCTTCTTTGAAACCGAAAATTGCCCCACGCCTAGGGTTCCTTTACATTGCCTCCCCGCGTGCCCATTGCCGTTGTTTTACTCGTGGATTGATCGCGGGCCCACGCTAGATCAAAGACCCCATTCTTCTTCACAAGGTAACCATTAAAACTTATTTTTCTTGATTTTTCTTTCTTCTTTATGCAAATATGATCGTGATCTTGCATTCTTAGATAATAAATGGTTTATTTCTATGGTATTGATGATGTGTGGATGATTTCTTATGAACAATGCCCTATTTTTGTTGTTTTATGGATTTATTGGTGCCTAATATTTATATTTTTTATTTGTGCATATAGATGGGATTTTATTTTTGTTGTTTTTTTGTTTGTTTGTTTTTTTTGTTTTTATGTCGCATATAAAGCAATGGATTTTTGGTCTTTTATTTTTATATATTTTTTTGAACCCTAATTTAGGGAAAAGGGACTTTTGGTTTTTTGAATTTTAATTAAGGAAAATGACTTTTGACTTCTCTTAAAATTTAAGGAAACAAGGGATTTTTATTTTTTTTTGTTGTTTTGAAAGCCAACTAAGGCATTGATTTACTATTATTTACTATATTTGTGCTTGTTTTTTTTATATTTTATGGGCATAAAGAAATGATGATGATTTTTTTTGTTTTAAGTCTCTTTATTTTTAAATACAGAAAAGGAAAGTTTGTTTTGTTTTTATTATTTTAAAAAAGGGGAAGGATTTTTTTTCATTTTTCATTTTTATTCTATTTAAAGGATAGATTTTTTTTGTATGTGTGTATCTTTATTCCTAAAAAATAGAAAAATGGGTGAGCATACTAACCTTCTCTTGGCGTTAGCACATAAATGATTCTTTATCACTGATCTGTTTTGATGTGATTTTATATATTTTTTGTTGCCCTAGCATGTCGAGCGGCGAAGGGCACATCCCTGAGGAGGGTCAAGAACAGGGGCCTGAGATAGTGTATGGCCCACGGGGAGAGCAGTTTCTCTGGGTGGAACGGAGAGCAGGCCCGTGGCTTGAGATGAGGGTGAGGCTGGCCATATCTCGAACTTCGGAATAGCGGGCAAGGTAAAAGATAGGTTCAATTTCTTTCTTTTGCGCAGTTTTACTTTACTTCTACAATCTGATGTGCATTTCTTTGGGTGCAGGAGCTTCCTACCATCGTATTTCGCGGGGGGTGGCTCGACTTCCATGAATTTTACATCTATGTCCCTCCAGTGGTGAAGGTCCTGTTGGAGCAAGTGGGCTTTGGGGAGTTCTTGTCCTGCCCTGCCATGAGGGCAGACGCGGCCTATTTGAAGGCCCTGATCGAGAGGTTCCGTCCAGAGACCATGATGTTCCATATGCCCTATGCCGAGATGACGTTGACGCCCGTTGACTGGGCCATGATTACTGGCATCAGGATTGGGGGAGTGTCGATCTCCACCTTAGCAGTACCGAGCCAGGAGGACATTATTCGGTTGATCGGAGCCTATCCTCCTCGTGGGCAAACCCATGGCACAGAGGTCAAGATGTCCTGGCTGACCTCCCTCTTTTCTGCTAATGAGATGGTGGACCTGGGCCAGCCGGATTAGGAGCTCTATATCACGCCGGAGCGGGCGATTGTTTTGGCTCGCATTACCCTCCTACTCCTGCTGGGGAAGACCCTCTTTACAAATACCAGCGGGGGACGAGTCAGCCTAGCCTTGTTAAGGGTGATGGATAATTGGGGCGACGTTCCCAGGTATGACTGGGGAGGGGCGGGATATGCCTAGCTGATGTACAACTTATCCCGGGTTACGACCGGGGATTCGAGGTCCGCCGTGGGATTTTGGGCTGCCTTGGAGGTAGCTCCTCATTCCTTTGCTTTTGTCATCATTCTCATCATTACATATATGAGATCTATATGTGCTACTGACCTGCTCCTATGCCATCTCCCCTTTTTCAGGTGTGGGGATATCATCACTTCCACCTTGGTCGTTCGCTTCTATTCTCGAAGGTGCTCACCTATCCCCTCCTCAGCAATTGGAACCAGTCTCGCCGCCGTTACATGGGCCTAAAGCACCTGGAAATGGGCCTGAGGTCTCAGCTTCATTTGATGGTCCCTGAGCAGGTGACGACTTTTCAACCTTTGTTCACTTTCAGCTTGGACATTTCTTTTTACTGAGGTGTTGCCTACTTGGTTTCTCTTCTTTGGTTGCAGATCCTCCCCGACCCGTACCTGACATCCCGCTTCTGGGACCGAGCAGTTGTGGGCGCCTCCCGCCTATTTAACAATTGTCGCATCATCTTCTTTTATGGAGCGTGGGCCAGGTGCTACTATCTGGGGGAGAGGGTGGTACACCAGTTTTAGGGCTACTAAAACATACCTGTAGACCCTCCGACAGATGTTTGGAGTCCTGCTGGTAGTATTGAGGAGCTGACGGCGGCCTTCTTCAACAATGGGTTCCCGATCCATGCCCTTCATGTGCCTGGGGACTATCATTTTTGGTATGAGTGCCTGCCTCATCGATTCATCCTGTTGCGCTTTGTCCCTAGCGCTAATTTTCTGGCATTTAGCAGCCCGGTCGGTCAGGTAACCTCTTCTCAGCTTAGATTTTGACTCGGTCTTTGCCTAACTGGATCTTTTCTTTTGTTCACAGTTTGCTCCGGGAGATGATTCGAATGGTGAAGGGGGGCCTAGTACTGCTGACATGTCCGTAGTAGATCCCTCTGGTGCTGGTCCTTCTGGTGCAGGTCCCTCGGGTGAGGGTTCCTCGGGTGCTGGTCCATCGGGCACCTCTCAGGCGGGTATCCCTGGTGGTGAACCGTTTGTAGTTTATGGGACCTTCCAACGCCTTGATGATAGCTTCCTCTCGGGCCTCTGTGCTGATGTAGATCAACAGGCACGGCTTTCTGCTGAGGCGGCCAACGTTCCCCCCCCTGAGGTGGTTCCAGGGGTAAGTCTTCTGTTGAGCCAATCCTCCTCTATTTTGGTTTCCATCTGTATGTGCTTCCTGGGTTGTCCTGATAACTGAATGTTTGTATCGCAGGACTTCAACTCGGCCATGGAATATGCGAATTACCATCATCATCTGGCAGAGCTTAGGGAGGTGGAGACGGTGAGTACCTGGTTGCTTGACTCCTCTCATTCATTTCTTGGTTATTGGCCCCTTAACTGATCTTGACCTTGATTATGCTTTGCAGCGTGCCCGGGCTAAGGAGTCACGCTCCCTGCTGAGTAGGATTTCGCAGGCGTGGTCGAGAGTGGGGGATATGAGGACCTACCAGAGCTCTTGTCGCCGTCGCAAGAAGTCCAAGGGGGCGAGCCAGGAATTGGCTTCTAGTTTTTTGCTTTTTGCAACTAAGTATTTTGGATTTGGATTTTAGACATTATGGGATGGATGGTGTATTTCTTTTCAAGAATATTCTTAATGCCTTTGCTTTGATTTTATGCCATGGTTTTCTTGCCCCGCTATGTCTGCTCCTCTGCAGGATGTGTCTGCCCAAAATATTTTTTGGAAAGTGACCCCTTTGGGTTGCATGCCTGGATGTAGGATCGGTCCTGTATATATATAAATGAACAGAGCAGATGATTAGTTGTTAACATGACAGGGTGTGTGAAGCAAACAAACAAAGAGGGGTGTAAGTCCCCCAAGTTAGGTCCTGAAATGGCTGTAGAGGGAGGAACCGTAGTGTGGCGCAACTAATAGTTGCGCCAAATTAAAATCCC
Organism: Chloranthus sessilifolius; assembly: GCA_021018995.1. NCBI lineage: Eukaryota > Viridiplantae > Streptophyta > Magnoliopsida > Chloranthales > Chloranthaceae > Chloranthus > Chloranthus sessilifolius. Next base: position 67,560,400 of record CM037595.1, read on the forward strand.
CAGAAAAGTGTGCTAGCACAACTATTAGTTGCGCCAGGCAAAAATAGGGACAAAATGCACTAGCGCAACTAATAGTTGCGCCAGGTTTAACTTGGGGGCAGTGGGGCCTTATATGTCCGAGTTGGCTCAGAAATTATTTCTTTTGTTTTAACTTGCCCCCTTTTGACCGGCCCTTTTTGCTCTCTTTTTTCTGAAGGCAGGTCCATCATCATACACCAATTTTTATCTCCTCAAAAGATCGTTGTACGTTCATGAACTCGCTTTCTAACCCTCCCTTACGTGGAGGGCCCGGAGCCAATTTATCCCCTTTATTGGGCCTGGGGCCCAAATTTTTAGTGGCCTGGTTTGGGAGCCTGAATGAGAGCGAGCTCGTAGATTTGGAATGCCTTGGGCTATCTCGCCTATCTTCCTTCTTAAAGATTCCTCTTCGATGGGAATTTCTTCATGCTGCTGCTTAATTTTTGGATGTGAACTCCCATGTATTCCATTTTGGGAAGCGGGAGCTTACCCCAACCCTTGAAGAGCTGTCCAGTCTGTCCGGCTTGAAGCTTCATAGGGGCCTTGCAAGAGTTTTGCCTCGGCCGAGATATTCCAGATCCGTTCACCTTACTCTCGGTTTGAAGAAATCTGAGTATGAGAAAAGTCTCGTCGGGGGCCCCACAAGGTGTTCGCTGAAATTCCTCAAAGAACTTTTCGACGATGAAAGTCTTCAAAAATTGCCGGTTAGGAATGCCTTCAACGTGAAAGCTCTAGTACTCGGCCTCATCTCTGAAATCCTTTTCTACACTGGGGGAGAGTGCTTCTCATTGGCTGTCTGTGATATTTTGATGGAGTTGGAGGCGGGCCGGTCTATGATGCATTTGGTGCTGGCCGAGCTGTATCGATGCCTTGATTCCTTTGCCCTGGGTAAAGTGGAGGGCCTTTGGGGATGCCCCTTATTGCTTCAGTGAGCATCTTGCTATTTTGGGGTCCGTGCCCTGCTTTTATATCGCCCGAGGTGAGGTGGCTCAATGTTTTCTGAGTAGATGCCATTTGCTTCCCTAGGGCGAAGTGTCCACTCTGAAGCTTTGGTTGGTCGATGCTGAGCTGACATGGAGGCTTCCTTGGTTGGACCGGACCTTCCCAGTGATTCGTTTTAGAGATCATGAGGGCATTACTCTCCTAGGTCTGACTGACAACACCTTTTACTTCCCATTTCGAGTCTTGCGCCAGTTTGGCTGCCCTCAGCAGGTGCCTTATGAGGCCAAGCCTCCTTTATGTGATGTGATCTTTTCTAGGGGATCCTCTGGGGACATAGATCGGATTGCTACCCTTTGGGAGACGTGTCAGTCGACCCTGATGTGTGATATTGAGCAGGGAGACTCGGTTAGGACTTCTCCTGAGTACGAGGCTGTGTTGATCGGCAGCGCGATGGCCTGCATAGTCGAGATCATCGTCTTGGGGCCCCCTGGCCAAAGAGAGAGGCGGCACTCCGAGCTCAGATAGAGTTGCTGGTGGGCGAGAAGAGAGCCCTGCAAGAGCTTTTGGCATGTGAACGGTTTAGAGCAGATTCAGCAGAGAACGAGGTTCTCCGTTTGAAAGAATCTTTGAAAGTTGCTTTTGGGGCCGCGGACTCTTCTCGGAAGAGGTTCAAGAGCTTACACGGACGTTGGCTGACGGAGAGGAACGTTCGAGAGGATGACCTTAATGCTGAGATTAGCGCCTTAAAGCGTGAGCTGGGCCGCTGACTCCTTCCTGCACATGGAACTTTTCACACAGATCAAATACACAAGAAAGGGGCATAAGAAACCCCTTTACAGATATACACATATTTTCTTTATGTTTTTGTTGTTTTTGTTTATACTTGTAAAAAGGGAAAGCATGCTAGTCACCACACCGACTATTTTTTGGGATGTGGTGTAAGTGGTGCACAAGGTGGTTTAGTATATACATCTACACAGGCCTTTTGGTTTTTTGATTTATCGTTTTCTCCCCTCTTTTTTGGGTTTTGTTTTGTGCATTTTTTTTTGGGTGCCTTAATCAGTGAGGTGAAACCACGGGTCCTATTTTGAGCATGGCCGAACCCTTTCATGCAATCGGACCAAAGTGAGTTTTTGGGTTTTACCAAGGCTGGAACACTGATCCCTTTGGACTGAGTCAAACCTTTCTCCTTGCCTCGGGTCATGCGTTTGACGATGCGGTTTCACAAAGACAATTCTGGTCGGGACTCGATTCAAACTTAGCACGAGCGGCCTAGTCGGCTAATGAGTAACAGGGAGGGTGACAAAAGGGTTCCTCAAACAACAATCAATCATTTCAAACCTTTCTTCTTTTCTTTTTTTCTTTTTTTTTTATCTCCCCCTTTTTTACCCGTGGCACCCTTTCGGGTTTTCACCACGTCCATGGGTTTAGATTTCTTACCCCAAGCGCCCTTTCGGATTTTCACCTGGTCTGCACAAGCCCGCTGTTTTTACCCGTAGCACCCTTTCGGGTTTTCATTACGTCCATCTTGCTTTGAGCTTGTATCTTCATTTTTTTTTATTCTTTTTCAAAAGCCACGATATAGACGTTGATTCCATCATAGACGGTTGGATGGGGTCCTGGTGTCGTCTCACGACTCGGTTCAGTTGACTCCACAGATACTATGACTGCTCGTAAACCTACAAAGAGGGCTTCCTTAAGGGTGTAGCTTGGCCATGGGTTAGGTTAGGATTTGAAGGTATGCTGGGCTAAAAGGGGTTTTCTTGATGTGGCTTCAGTTTCTCAACATACTTTCTTCCTTGGGGATTTTGCTGTACATGCCCCCTGGATCTTCTATAATTTTTTCTATTCCTTCTTCTCTCTTTTTTTATTTCAGGCAATCTCTTTTTAAGGTTTTGCTTTTCCAATTTTTTTTGGTTTTTTGACAGCAACTTTTTTTTTTTTTTTAGGTATATGTACACACGCTTTTTTTTTTGGGGGGGGGAGGGGTTTATTGAAAGAAAGGCCTAGGCTCAAGTGGGGTAGCAAAGGATATCCTCATTTTTAGGGACACTTTCTGGCTACGGTGTTTGGAATGATAGCCTCTTTTATGTGGTTCTTAAGCAGTAATGCATCTGTTTCACCAATACTTACCTTATCGTAATAGACTAAGAGTAGAACCGTCGGACATATCCTGCGTTGATGGGCTCAGGATAATAATCTCCGTCCATGGTGGCGAGGCGGAGGGCATATCCCGACGGCACCGCTCAAATGACGTAGGGTCCTTCCCAGTTTGGCTTGAACTTTCCTCTCGGATCGGCGTGGAGGGATGGGAAGATCTTCTTCAGCACGGTGTCTCCTACCTTTAGATCTCGACCGCGAACACGTTTATTGTAAGCGCGTACGATTCACCCCTGGTAAACTTGAGTGTGACACAAGGTTAGGAGTCTCTTTTCGTCCAATAAGTTTAGCTGATCAAAGCGTGATCTCTCTTTCTATGCTTCGGGTAAGCCTGATTCCATGAGGATTCGAACTGAGGGTACTTCAACCTCTACCGGGAGGACGGCCTCAGTTCCATACACAAGGGAGAATGGTGTTGCCCCTGTAGCGGTATAGATCAATGTTCTGTAGGCCCATAGAGTGAATGGCAACATCTCGCTCCGATCTCGATAAGTGATGACCATTTTCTCAAGGATGCGGACGACTGTCTTGTTCGTGGCTTCCACGGCTCCATTAGTTTGAGGTCGATAAGGGGATGAGCGATGGTGCATGATCTTGTATTGCTCACAGAAGTCTCGGATGCGCTTATTCGCAAAGTTTGTACCGTTGTCCGTGATGATATCTTTGGGTACTCTAAATCGGCATACAATATTATTCTTGAGAAACTTCTCGACATGATTGGTAGTGATGTTGGCATATGACGTTGCTTCTACCCACTTGTGAAGTATTCAATGGCGACGAGGATGAACCGATGTCCGTTTGATGCTTTTGGATTAATCATTTTGACAACTTCAAGGCCCCAGGTAGCAAATGGCCAAGGAGTGGTCATGCAGTGAAGGTCAATGGCAGGAGTGTGTATCAGACTGGAATGTTCTTGACACTTGTAGCATTTTAAAATATATTTGTAGCAATTCGATTCCATAGTGGTCCAAAAGTATCCCTGCCGTAAAATTTTCTTGACGAGCATGTGACCGCTGACGTGGGCACCGCATACTCCCTCATGAATTTCTCTCATGATACTGGTCGCTTCCCCCTCTGTAAGACACCTGAGCAAAATATTATTGTATGACCGCTTGTAAAGGCATTCCCCGCAGATGACGTAGCCTGCTGCTAGACGTTGAATGGTTCTTGACACTTGTAGCATTTTTGAATATGTTTGTAGCAATTCGATTCCATAGTGGTCCAAAAGTATCCCTGCCGTAAAATTTTCTTGGCGAGCATGTGACCGCTGACGTGGGCACCGCATACTCCCTCATGAATTTTTCTAATGATACTGGTCGCTTCCCCCTCTGTAAGACACCTGAGCAAAATATTGTTGTATGATCGCTTGTAAAGGCATTCCCCGCAGATGATGTAGCCTGCTGCTAGACGTTGAATGGTTCGTCGGTCTGTTTTGGATGTACCCTCTGGGAAAGTTAAGGTCTCGAGGAAATTCTTGATGTCTGAGAACCAAGGTGGCTCATCATCAGGCTTTATAGGATCCTCAATCTGGAGGCAGAAGGCCGGCTCATTCCTCTGCTCGATCATGATCGGCTTCATTTCAGCACAATATGGGATTTCAATCATTGACGCCAGAGTGGCTAATGCGTCGGCATAGTGATTCCTTATCCGGGGGATATATGAGAAAGTCACATCTTGGAAGCATGCTATCAGGTCCTCGAGGTGTTCATGATAGGGGATCAACTTCTCATCTTTCGTGTTCCAGTCACCATTCGTCTGGCATATAATTAACTGTGAATCTCCAAATACTCGAAGGTGAGTTATATTCAGATCGAGAGCCTCCTGCAGACCAGCGGCGCAAGCTTCCTACTCAGCCATGTTGTTAGTGCAAGGGAAGTTGAGCTTGATAGAGATGGGTACGTGGGATCCTTTCGGTGAAATTAGAATGGCGCCAACTCCTTGACCCTCGGCATTGGCAGCCCCGTCAAAGTGCATTACCCATGATTCTTCTGCTTCTTCAGTATTGTCCTCCGTCATGAACAAGATATCTTCATCTTGGAACTCGGTCCTTAATGGCTCATAGTCGGGTAAAGGATTGTCGGTGAGATGATCAGCAAGTGCCTGCCCCTTGATCGACTTCTGAGTAACATACGTGATGTCAAACTCAGATAATAGCAACTGCCATCGTGCAGTCCGCCCAGTCAGAGCCAGTTTTTCAAACAAGTATTTTAACAGACCCATTCGGGCTAAAAGTAGAACGGCTTGAGACAACAAGTAGTGGCGGAGTTAACTATGCAATGAACCGACTGATATACTGTATTCTGCCTAGAAAACCTCTGACCTCTTTCTCAGTAGACGGTAGTGGCATTTCAGTGATGGCTTTGACTTTGATTGGGTCGACCTCGATCCCCCTCATACTGGCAATGAATCCCAACAGTTTACTTGACATAGCACCAAATGCACACTTTTGTGGATTCAGGCGTAACCGGTACTTTTTCAGCCTTTCAAACAGCTTCTTAAGGTTTATCAAGTGGTCGCTTCGCTCCGGTGACTTAGCTATCATATCATCAACATATACTTAAATCTCTCGGTGCATCATGTCATGAAATAGTGCAGTCATAGCTCTTTGGTACGTTGCACCGGCATTCTTTAGCCCAAATGGCATGACTCGATAGCAAAAGGTTCCCCAGGGGGTAATGAACGTTGTCTTCTCGCGATCAACCTCCGCCATTTTGATCTGATTGTATCCTAAGAATCCATCCATAAAAGAAAGCATCCCGTGCTTAGCAGTGTTATCGACCAAAATGTCAATGTGTGGTAATGGGAAATCATCCTTTAGGCTCGCCTTATTCAAATTGCGGAAATCGATGCACATGTAGACCTTACCATCCTTCTTTGGCACAGGTACGATATTGGCTAGCCACTGTGGGTATTTAGATGCCATGAGAAACCCCGCATCATACTGCTTGATGACCTCATCTTTGACTTTCAGTATCCACTCGGGTCGGAGACGTCTCAGCTTCTGCTTGACTGGCTTCATATCAGGGTAGAGGGGCAACTCATGCTCGACCAAATCAGTATCCAGACCAGGCATGTCCTCGTATGACCAAGCAAAAATTTCTTGGTATGACCGAAAGAAGTTGATCATGCTTTTTCTTTCCTCAGGAGACAGTGATGTTCCGATTTTGGTTATTCTGGAAACCTTCTCAGTTCCTAGATTGACATCTTCGGTCTCTTCGACAATGGGGGTAGGGCCATACTCAAAGTCGTTAAATCGGTCAAGGAGCTCATTGGGGAGCTCCTTGAAGGGGACATCCTCGTCTAGACTCGTGATCCCTACCTCTTCTTGTATTTCTACAGGGAAGGGGTCGATTTCACGTGGGATGGGTATTTTGATTAAGGCATCCTTTTGTGGGACATTTTCTAGAATTTTAAATAACATTATTTTTTGACTTTTGATTTTTTCAATGTTTTTAGGATTTTGTGTTTTTTCCATGTTTTTGAGATTTTTGTTTTCTTCGGAGACGGGCCCTTGGCAAGGTGGGTTACTATATACACAAGGTATTGCCTGTCAAGGGCTTATCTCACATTTTATAGGTTGTTTTTTTTTTGGAAACAGGCGCCAAACTTTAGGCCACTTCCTGCTTCTAGAGTTTGGGGCAAAGATGCCAGTTGCGTACCTGAGGGGCCACTTCTTTACCTATTGGGATGGAGGGTGCTGACTGATATGGCTCATTGGAGTCAGCCTCCATCATATTGATCCCCATTTCGTCTGAGATGATATCCTCAAACGATAACACGGCTTTGTGGTGATTTACCACAGGGGGGGTTTGTTCAGGTATCGACCGTCGTTCTTCGAAAAGGGACAACGCGGCCAAATCTATCTTCAAGCTGGGAAGGGAGATCTGGGGATTGGTGGGATGGACTGGGGCTTTGGGTTTGTGTGGGGTCAAATGGGTTGCCCCATTTTGATCGATTTTTATGACCCCTGTGCTGACAAAGGAATCCCTGATGTGTGGCCTAGGGCGAGGTTTCTCCTTTATGCTAATTCCTCGAGCTCTTACAGCCGTCGCGACCCAGGCTTTCTCTTTGACCTCTCGGACCTCTTGCTCTGTGGGCTTATATCCTAGCCCGAATCTTACTTTTTATCCTTTAGCCACAACTGGCTCTCTTCGGCCTTGCAACCTGGGTCCCAGACCCCTTCCTTTCTGATAACCCCACTTTTGGAGCATTGCTACTACCGCTACCATACTGCCTCCTATTTTAGGCATGATGCCCTTAATGGGTTTTGGGAGTATCGCTGACACCTCATATTCAAAGCTGTGAAGGTCGACATCCTTAGCGGTGTGCGGTATATCTAACATGTTGGGCTTTTCGATGCTATTGGTAGCTTTCTCTTTCTCACTATGCCCCTCCCCGATGATTGTAACAATTTTGTACCCAGACACAAACTTAAGTTTCTAGTGTAAGGTGGAAGGTATGGCTCCAACCTCGTGTAGCCACGGGCGCCCCAATAGTAAGTTAAACGAAGATTTGATATCCATGACTTAAAACAAGATGGAGAAGGTCATTGGCCCTATCAACAGCTCAAGATCAACTTCTCCCATTATTTCTCTCCAGGTATTGTCAAACCCTGTAGCGCTAGTTCTGGTGGGCCTTAACATGCACGGATCAACCCCAATCATGGTGGCGGTTCTTAATGGGCATATATTCAATGCAGGCCCGTTATCAATTAAAACTAGGGGAATGACCATGTTTCCTGACTCAACAGTTATATTTAATGACTTGGAGTGGCTACTCCCTTCCTCCGACAAATCAACATCAGAAAATGAAATGGCATTCGGAGCCATCACTTGCCCAATTATCTACCCAACTTCATCTGGGCTGACCTGAAGCGATACATGCGCATTCTTTAACGCCCCCATTAATTCTTGGAAATGGAGTGGGGACGTCATCAATAGGTCCCATATAGTGATATGGGCAGGCATCCTTCTCAGCTGAGTCTCCAGTATATATTCTTGACTCATCTTCTCAAAGGGGTTCACTGCGCTGTCCTTCTTTCCTTCGGGTTGGGCCTGTGCTGCTGTTGGTGTTTCTGGTTGCTTCGATATTCTCCCCGACCTGGTAACAAAATTTACTGCCCCTTCTCTGCTGCTGCTGCCAGCGTTGGCATCTATTTGTTCGTAGCTCAGTGGGACCCGATGAGGATCATAGGCTGGTCTGAGTGAAAGGTATATCTCTTGGTACTTGAGGCACTTATCTTTGTCATTCAGAAGGTGGGGGCAATACTTGATTCACCTCGGTGGTAGTGGGTTGGGTTGAAAGATTAGGCCAAATGGGGGTTGTGAAGCTTGAGTGTGGTGGCATTGGAGGAAAAGAGGTAACAGTAGGTCATTGATAATCGGTGGGTACTAGCGGCAGATGGGGGGTATGAAGGGCTGTCAGGTAATTGACAGGGGCGATGGGGATCGTAGGCGGAACTTGGGGTGACGGGGCGGGTGCTGGCCATTGAGAATTGATGGGTGTGGGTATTGGATTGGGGGCCTGGTGGCTTGAAGGGTAGTCGATGGGGGTTGTGGTATATGGCGGTAGCTGGAATGGGGCGGGCGCCGGCCATTAGTAGTTGGTGGGTGCTGGTATAGGAGTGGGGACTTGTTGATTCATCGGATAATTTGTGGTGTATGGTTAGTATGCATTAATATTCACATAATTGACGGGTGTGGTGGATGGAAAATACGCCCTGAGATCCAATGGTTCAACTTGCGGAGTCGGGTTGGGGAAATAATCTGACAAATTTAGGGGTTCAACAACCTCGACATTCCTTTCTTCGATGCTCCTTAACGGCGGTGCCACATAACTCTCCCGATCACTGATATAATCGGACGGGTCAAATTCATACCCCTCCTCATCTTCTATCATTCCGATGGTGGGTCTGGGACCTGCTCCACTGGTGGGATGTGGGGGGAATGGCACTTGATGGATATTTGCGTGCTGAGAGGGTGCAGGAGGAATGATTTTCCCTGCATCGATCAAATCTTGGATCGCGTGCTTCAAGGGGAGGCAGCGGTCAGTAGGGTGACCCGGACCCTGATGAAAATTGCAGTGCGTATTTGGGTCATAGTTCTTTGGGATTGGGTGAGGAGGAGGTTGCGGTTGGCGGATAGCCACTAATCCCTTTTCTACTAACAGGGATAAAAGTACACTCAAAGATTGCCCCAGAGGTGTGAAGACTCGGTCGTAGCGGGCTCTCCTCTATTCTGGGGTCATTTACATTCCTTGCCCATTCCCCATTCTTTGCATCACTCGGGCCCTAATTGCTTGGTGGTACACTGAAATAGCAGGAGTAGTATTATTATTGGGCACAGTGTTGGCTATTACGGACATACTTTGTTCTCTTCTCGTTCCTCTACTCAGAAAATCTTCTAACCCCACTAGGTCCGCTCGGTATGTTCTTATTTAGACGCCCCTCCCTGATGGCATCCTCGCATCGGTTAGCATTTCTTACCAGATCAGCAAAGCTGGACTGCTGCTGGTATACCAAGAAGTCTGAAATCACTGGCAGAGTGCTCTTCAAAATCTTCTCTATCTGTTCTTCGTCAGGTATTCTATTCCTGATCTAAGCTGCTAGCGCTCTCCATCACCCCAAGTAGTCGCTGAAGGTCTCGTTTTGATTCTGCTTTAAACGGGCCAAGTCGAACTTACACGGCTCAATGTCTATGTTGTAGACATACTGTTCTTGGAAGAGGTGCGTTAAGTCCCTCCATGTTTTCATCATAGATGGTTCTAAGGATGTGAACCATCTCAAAGCCGGCCCAGTCAAACTCTTCTGAAAGACTTTTATTAGTAGTCTTTCATCCTTCCTGTACTGGCACATGTCCCCACAATAGGACTTGAGGTGCGCAATAGGATTGCCCGTGCCATTATATTTGTCGAAGGCGGGCATTTTGAATTTGGGGGCCAAGGGAACCTCAGCAAACAGGCATAGGTCTGTGAAGTCGGTGGCGTGAATCTCAGCACCACCCATTTTCATTAGCTGCTTCTATATTTTGTCTAACTGCTCTTTCAGCTTTTCTGACTCCTTTGATACAGGGGCTGCCTTCTCCGCCGTAGGTTGGACTTCGCTCTAGGCTATCAGGGGATGGACAATTATGGGAGGAGGGTGAAGGCTAGTCAATGCCCCAGCATAGGCCCTGCTATTTCTAATCTCGTCCTCTTCATACTGCTGGTCAGCATAATGCGAAGTGAGGGTGGATTCTCCTGTTGTTGTTGCATGGGCTGGATGAGAACGATATGAGTGGGAGTTGGGTGAGCCCATTGGGGATGAGAAAAGGTTTGTTGGGTGATGGGGATTTGGTTTTGAGGTGAGGCCTGATGGAGCCATTGGGTATGGGGGAAGGTTCGGAAATGACCTTGGGGTGTGGGGCCATGGGAAAATTGGGTTTGGTTCTGGTGTGGAGGTTGGGTTAAGAGTTGGGGGTATTGTGGAAGGTATGGCTGTGGGGTTTGGGTTTGGGCCATGCACCCTTGATCATTTTGGGCCATGGGCCACTGATGGGTTTGGGCCATGGATCCTTGGTAGGTTTGGGCCATGGCCCCTGGGTAGGCTTGGGTCGATGGGCCTGGGTAGGTTGGGCCATGGGCCCTTGGTGGGTCTGGCCCAATGGGCCTTGGTGGGTTTGGCCCAATGGGCCCTGTTTGGTCTGGCCCAATGGGCATTGGTGGGTCTGGGCCTTGGGCCCTTGTTGGGTCTGGCCCAATGGGCCTTGGTGGGTCTGGGCCGTGGGCCCTTGATGGATTTGGGCCATGGGCCCTCGATGGGTTTGGATTTGATGGGTTTGACCCCATGGGCCCTGGGGGATATGGGTAATGGGTGCTTGGGCCAATGGGCCTTCGAGATGATGGTTAGTGGGGTATTGGGCTATGGGGCCCTGGAGATCATGGATGGTTGGGTATTGGGCCAGGGAGCCCTAGGACATGTGGGAAAAAGGGTTTTGGGCCAATGGGCCTTGAGGTGTGTGGGTGGTGAGAGGTTGGGCCATGGGGCCTTGGGGCATGTGTGGTGTGAACTATGGGAGGTTGATGGGGGTCATGGGGGAGCGAGGCATGGAGATTAGCTAGGGTATGGGATGGGTTCATGGATGTGGGGTGTGGGGGAGAGGTATTTTGGGAAGCCCTCCATGAGGAGTAGGCTTGGAACATCTCTTCCATCATGGCCATGGAAGGGGGATCGGATGTGGACGGTGGATTTGTCGGATGATTGGGTGTGGATGGGGTGGATGTGGAGGGAAATTTGGGCATGGCCCGGGTGGATGATGGATTAAAGGAATGGGGTAGAATGGAGGGTTGATGTGAGGTAAAGGATGGGGAAGGATTAGGGATGTTTAAGGATGACGGTTGGTGGGGTATGGAGGTTTGGAAAAAACCGGGCATGGCCCCGATAAAAATAGGCATTACCCGGGTAGATGGGGGGATTTGTGGGAGATTGGTTAGGGTGGAGGTGACATAGGTGAATGAGGGTGGATCGGGTCTATAGGGGGATGATGGGAATTGGGGGATGGATGTGGATTGGGAGAATGGGTTAGGGTTTTGCACGGGCATGGTTTGGGCAAAAGATGGAGAATGGGGGGTTGGATTTTGGATGTTTTAGGGGGTAGTGGTTGGGAAGATGGGGGCACTGAATGGGCCGGTAACGGTAAACGGAGATTGGGTGAGGGGGATGGTGGAAAAGACTTCTCCCAAATCGGAGTGGGTGGGAGAGTGTGGTGGGGATGAATCAGGATCGGCGTAAGCTTGGTCCACTACCCACGACATTCTATGGGAGCGGGTTGGGTAAGGATGCCTTGGATAAGGCCCAAAAACCTTCCTACTTCTTCCCCTACGGGATGATGGAGGGCAAGATGATACCGTTGTGCCGGCACCACAAACTATATCTTTTTTAGGTTTTTGATTATATATATTTTTTGAATTGAATTTTTTTGGAAAGAGTTTATGAAAAGCAAGGGTTTCGAGGCCTTGGAATTCCCTTTTCGAGTGGCCCACGTACCTTGATTCAAGACCCGCAGCGACAATCCCGATGCACTTCGGAAGAATCGAAGGAGAAACTTCGATCTATTAAAGGCACAAAAAATGAGGCAAACAACACGATCCCTCGGAATGAGCCAAAATGAAGTTTCCTTCTTTAGACCGGCGGGGGCGTATTGGGTGTCGGAGATGGCGGGGCCTAAACAAGGCACTAAGCACACTGATCGAGGAGCTCGGGAGGTGAAGAAGGCCAAGGATTCGGGCTGGAGCTGTGCAGACAGACTTGGCGCAACTAATACATGCGCCTAGATTGCAGGGGACCCTTTTTACACTGGCGCAACTATTAGTTGCGCCAAGGTAAATGTCTGGAGTTTAAAGCTGGCTCAACTATTAGTTGCGCCAGTTATAAATGCCAGCTTTTTGTGTTGGCTCAACTAATACATGCGTCGCCAAAAACAGAGCTTCCAGATTGTTTGACAGCAGTCACCAACACCTGAAATGAGTCTCTTTTTTTTTTTTTTTTTTTGGAAGCTAGGCTTTCGGGAACTGAGCTATTTTTTTAATGTTCGATCCGCTCCTTACCGCACCTAACTGGCTTGAGTCCGGTATAACTCGCTAGTGCGCTCCCCAAGGGTTTTAAGCTTCGGAATGGGAACCCACCCGATATACCTCCGGCGCAAGAACCTTCTCAAATACTTGGTGGGCTGGGACTTTTCTGGATCATCACCACTAAGGGCTGCCGCCATACTAAGACCCAGGTGTTTATATGTTTGCCTAATCCAACCCCTTTTAAAATCTACCCCGTAAAACAAATTAATTAAGCTCCCTAACTTGGTTCAATTTTAATTTTTTTCAAAGCTTTTTTTTTTTTTTTTGGGAAGTTTTCTTTAGTTCAAAGACTAGGGGTGATTATCCCGTGCCGCCACTACGGGCCGGCGTCCACTGATGGAATATAAGTGCACAAGTAGGCCCGCCAATCAGCTAAGGCACTTTAAATGACGGAAAAGTAAGAAAATTAAAAGGCAATGCTCAAGTAGGCCCACCAATCGGCTAAGGTACTAAAATGACAGAAAAGTAAAGAATTTTAAAAGACAATGCGCATGTAGGCCCGCCAATCGGCTAAGGCTCGTAAATGACGGAAAAGTAGGGGTAAGTAAAACGACTTAATCGGCGGGGTGAGTAAAAAAAGCAAAAACAAAAATACACTAAAAAAACAGCAATAACATGTTAGTAAAAAATAAAAAAAAACAAGGCCAAGTTCAAGGGGAAGCTCTACAAGCTAATCCACAGCAAAGTCGCCATCTGTGCAACCGTGGGATTTTTGACGATCCCGTCGCGACGATGCGCTCCCTAACGAAAAAATAGAGTCGCCACCCGGAGCTTTCAGTGTCCCGGGAAACCTAGTTTATTTTTATGAGCACCGAAGTGCTAAAAATATGACTCTGAATCCGGTCCACACCAAAGGCTCTTGGGTAGGGGCTTCGGTTATCGATCGGGAAGGTGTTAGGCACCTGATCAACCCGCTTAACGCGGTCTCTACTAATGGCCAAAAATAAAATAGATTAAGAGAAAAGGAAATGGTTCCCTCTTGCCCAAATGGGCCTCCAATGCTATTTGTGCCCCTCCGTTCCTATCGTAAATTCGGCGGCGTAACGGCATAAATGAGAGGGTAGGGGAATGCGAAAAAGAGATAGGAGAGGAAAGGGGAGAGCCGGAGCCCTCGGGCCCTTGTAGCACCGTAGGGGAGCCTTGTGTGGCTTGCTTGGAGGAGCTTTTGAAGGCTTGTATGGTAGAAAAATGGGTTCTAACTAGTAAGGCTTACTAGTTAAGGGAGGGAGAAGGGAGGCTAGGGGATCACACACACCTAGGCTCTGTGTTTTTGAAGTAAGAACAAGCTTGGAAGAGGTTTTAGAATTTTGGAATTTTGAGGGAAAATAGTGCACCAAAGGGAGGAAGAACTTCTCACTTAGAGCTCTTTCTCTCTTAAGCAAAATTCTCAACCCTTAAACCAAGGGGAGGGGTGCTCTATTTATAGGAAAATGGTGGATTAGGAAGCTACTTAAATGCTAATTGGGATTAGCAACTAGGTAATCTCAAATCTAAGGTTTCCTAAGATTTTGACAGCTTGGAAAGGTATGAAGGTGGTTCTAATGGTGGATGATGGGGTGAGGCTTTAAGCCACTTGGAGGGTGGCAAATAGGTAAGGAAAGGGTGCAACAGAACTATCAAAACACACCCCAAAGATCAAGATGGCCAACAAGTCAAACCCCAATCTCAAAATTTGAGGCAAAACCCAACAGCCACTGTTCATATGCCTGGCGCAACTAATAGTTATGCCAGGCAAATGTACAGTAAAACAGTGAAGAGCAGTGCATGGAAATGAGCTCGCGATGGTGGGGCCCACTGTTAAACCTGGCGCAACTATTAGTAGCGCCAGGCTAAAATCCTAGGAAATTGGCCTGGCACAACTAATAGTTGTGCCAGGAAAAATTATGCCTGGCGTAACTATTAGTTACGCCAAATCCCTAGGGGGGCCCAAGTGAATTTATAGTTATGCCCCTAGGGTTCGGATTGCCATATCTTTCGATGTACACCTCTGATTGGGGTGATTCTTGGCTCGTTGAAAAGCTGGAGAAGCCCTCTTTCCGATGGTATATGATTTGATATTAGTAGAAGACCTCAACTAGTCCTAGTGCACCATTCTTCATCCATTGCCTGGGAAGGTTAGGCTTAGGGTTTGGAATGGGTTCTAAGGGTCGGGATTAGTTTCTAAAGGTTCGGGGTAGGTTCCTAAGGGATCTAGGGTGATTTCTAAGGGTCTGGGGTGATTCCTAAGGATTCCATATACACCATCAAAAGCTCTGAATTGCACCTCTCTCGAAAGGTGTTTCAATCGGGCCTTGGACCAAATTTGGGTGTCTACTCCCTGTATCCAAAGAGTCAGAGCAGCTGAAAGAACAGTTGGACAAAATACAAAAGTAGTTGATGAAAATGGGTGGTGCTGAAATCCACGCCATGAACTTCACAGATTTGTGTTTATTCAGCGAGGTCCCCTTACCCCCAAATTTAAAATGTCGGCCTTCGATAAATACAACGACACTGGTAATCCAATAGCATACCTGAAGTCCTACAATGGGGACATGTGCTAATATGGAGGGAATGAAAGACTACTGATAAAAGCCTTTCAAAAGAGTTTGACCGGTCCTGCTTTGAGATGGTTCACATCTTTGGAACCATCTATGATGAAGACATGGAAGGACTTAACGCACCTGTTCCAAGAACAATATGTCTACAATATAGACATTGAACCGCGTAAGTCAGACTTGGCCCGCTTAAGGCAGAACCCAAATGAGACCTTCAACGACTATTTGGGACGCTGGAGAGCACTGGCAGCTCAAGTCAGAAACAGGATACCTGACAATGAGCAGATCGAAATGATTACAAAAAAAACTCTGCCAGTGATCTCGGACTTCTTGGTGTACATGCAACAGTCTAGCTTTGCTGATCTAGTAAGAAATGCTAATAAATGCGAGGACGCGATCAGGGAAGGTCACTTGAATAAAAATGTACCAAGCGAAACTAGTGGGGTCAAGAGGTTTTCAGAGTAGAGGAACGATAAGAGAATCATGGTCGACGTCCAGAACGTCGCCAATACCAGGCCCAATAATAATATAACCCCATTCTAATTTCAAGCAGCATAGCCAATTCCGATCAGGATCGGGCCGAGAGCAAGGAATGGGCATGGAATGCAAATGACCCCAGAGAGGAGAGCCTGTTATGATCGAGTCTTTTCGCCCTTGGGACAATCCTTGAGTGTACTTTTGCCATTATTAATTAAAAAGGGTTTAATAACTGTTCTCCACCCACGACCTCCTCCCAATCCGATTCCATATAATTTTGATCCGAATACTCATTGTAATTTCCACCAAGGTCCGAGTCACCTGACTGATCGTTGCTTCCCCTTGAAGCATGCGATCCAAGATTTAATCGATACTGGGAAGATCATTCCCCCTACACCCACCCAAGCAAACAAGCATGCGAATATTCACCAGGTGCCTTTGCCACCACACCCTATCTAAATAGCAGGTCCCATACCCACCATAGGGATGGTAGAGGAAATTGATGAAGAGTATGAGTTTAACCCCTCTGATTACATCAGTAACAGAGAGAATTTTATGGTCCCAAGGCAGCAAGACCGAGAAGAAAGAACCATTGGGGTGATTGAACCCCTGAATCTGGCGGATTACTTTCCCACTCCTACACCACAAATCGAACCCCTAGATCTTAGGGCCTATTTTCCACCATCCACTCCCATAAATTATGTACATATAAATGCGTATCAACCGTATTCCACTACCCCCATCAATTACCCAATAAACCAACAGACCCCCAATCCTCCACCACCAACAAACTATCAATGGCCTGTGCCCACCCCATTACCCTCGATTCAACCACCTACAAAACTCTGCCACCCCCTTCAATTACCTAATGGCCCATCAAACCCCCGATCCCCTGCCATCGCCCATTAGCTACCAATGGCCTACACCCACCCCATTATCCCCGACACAACCATTTGCAAGCTTCACCACCCCTACCTGGCCCAACTTTGCCACCCAACCAGCTATCACCGACGTAAATCAAGTATTGCCCACACCTCCTAAACCCACTGTACAAGTGCATCCGATACCGGTAGCTATACCATTTCAGATCTCGGGATCGACCTATGATCCTCATCAGGTCTTGTTGAGTTATGAACAAATAGAGGCCAACGCTAGCAGCCACAAAGAAGGGGCAGTAGACTCTGTGACCCGATCTGAGAAGATTTTAAAGCAACTGGAAGCATCGGCAATAGCACAAGCCCAACCTGAGAGAAATAAAGTTAGCGCAGTGAATCTTTTCGAGAAAATGAGTCGAGAACATATACTGGAGACTCAGCTAAGGAGAATGCCTGCCCATATCACTGTATGGGATCTATTGATGACGTCCCCACTCCATTTCCAAGCATTAATGGGGGCATTAAAAAATGTGCATGTGTCACTTCAAGTTAGCCCAGATGAAGTCGGGCAGATAATTGGTCAAGTGATGGGTCCAAATGCCATTTCATTTTCTGACACTGACTTACCGGAGGAGGGAGGTAGCCACCCGAAGTCATTGAATATAACAGTTGAGTTTGGAAACATGGTAATCTCCTTGGTTCTAATCAATAATGGGTCCGCATTGAATATATGCACACTAAGAACCGCCACCAAGATTGGGGTAGACCCATGCATGTTGAGACCCACGAGAACCAGCGCCCGAGGTTTTGACAATACCAGAAGAGAGATAATGGGAGAAGTTAATCTTGAGCTATTGATTGGGCCAACGACCTTCTCCGTATTATTTCAGGTGATGGACATCAAATCCTCATTTAATCTGCTACTGGGGCACCCGTGGCTACATGAAGTCGAAGCCATACCCTCCAAGGTGCACCAGAAACTCAAGTTTACATCGGAGTACAAGATTATCACCATCATTGGTGAAGGGCACAGTGAGAAAGAGAAGGCCACCAATAACATCAAAAAGCCCAATGTGCTGGATGTGCCGCACACTACCGAGGACGTCGACCTCCATAGTTTTGAGTATGAGGTATCGACATTACTTTCGGAGCCCATCGAGGGCATCATTCAAAATCAGAGGTGGTATGGTAGCGGTTGTGGCCATACTCCAAAAGTGGGGCTACAAAAAAGGAAGGGGACTTGGCCCCAGATTACAAGGCAGAAAGGAGCCCGTCATAGCAAAAGGGGGGCAGAAAGTCAGATTCGGGCTTGGTTATAAGCCCACAGAAGAAGTGAGAGAGGCTAAGGAGAAAGTTCGTACGATGGCAGCTGCAAAAGCCAGGGGGATCCACACAGAAGAAAAACCCCGTCCCAAGCCTTACATCAGGAATTCATTCATAAGTGTTGGGGTTGTACAGATTGACCGAATGGGGAAACGCGATTAACCCCACACAAGCCAACAGCGCCAATCCATCCCACCAATCCCCAGATCACCCAACCGAGCTTGGAAATAGACCTGGCCACTCTATCCGTATTTGAAGAGCGAGGTCCCCTACCAGCATAGTCTCCCCCTGTGGTAAATCACCATAAAAATGTGTTAACATTTGAGGATATGATCTCAGATGAATTGGGGATCAACATGATGGAGCTGACTCCAAAGAGCCATATCAGTTAGCACCCTCCATCTGAATAGGTAAAGAAGCGGCCTCTCAGGTACGCAACTGGGCATCGTTGCCCCAAACCCTAGAAGCGGAGAGTGGCTTAAAATTTGGCACCCATTTTCCAAACAAAATAAACCTATAAAAAGTGAGATAAGCCCTTGGCAGGCAATACATTGTATATACACAGATTCGCACTACCAAGGGTTCGTCTCTGAAGAAAATAAAAATCTCAAAAACATTGAAAAAATATAAAATTCCAAAAACATTGAAAAAATATAAAGTCCAAAAATATTGTCATTTAAAATTCTAGATAAAATTCCATAAAAAGATGCCTTAATCAAAATATCTGTCCCACGTAAGATCGACCCCTTTCCTGTAGAAATAGAAGAAGAGGTAGGAGTTACGAGTCTGAACAAGGATAGTCCTTTGGAGGAGCTCCCCAATGAGCTCCTCGACCGGTTTGCTGAAATTGAGCATGGCCCTACCCCCATTGTCGAAGAGACCGAAGACGTTAATCTAGGAACTAAGGAGATTCCTCGAATTACCAAAATCAGAACATCGCTGTCTCCCGAAGAAAGAAAAAGCATGATCGACTTCCTTCGGTAATATCAAGACATTTTTGCCTGGTCATACGAGGGCATGCCTGGTCTGGACACCGATTTGGTCGAGCATGAGTTGCCTCTCTACCCCAATATGGAGCTGGTTAAACAGAAGCTGAGACGTCTCCGACTCGAGTGAATGCTGAAAGTCAAGGATGTGGTCATCAAGCAGTATGACGTGGGGTTTCTCATGGTATCCAAATACCCACAATGGCTAGCCAATATTATCGAAGAAAGATGGAAAGATCTGCATGTGCATCGATTTCTGAAATTTGAACAGGGCGAGCCCGAAGGACGAATTTCCATTGCCGCACATAGACATCTTGGTCGATAATACTGCTAAGCATAGGATACTTTCTTTTATGAATGGATTCTCAGGATACAATCAGATAAAGATGGCAGAGGCAGATCAAGAGAAGACTGCGCTCATCACTCTGTGGGGAACCTTTTGCTATCGAGTCATGCCATTTGGGCTGAAGAGCGCTGGTACAACGTACCAAAGAGCTATGACTGCGCTATTTCATAACATGATGCACCGAGAAATTGAAGTATATGTCGATGACATGATAGCCAAGTCACCAGAGCAAGGCGATCACTTGATAAACCTCCAGAAATTATTTGAAAGACTGAGAAAATACATACTATGTCTGAATCCACAGAAGTGCGCATTTGGTGCGATGTCAGGGAAATTGTTGGGGTTCATCTTCAACAGGAGAGGAATCGAGGTCAACCCAGTCAAAATCAAAGCTATCATAGAAATGCCACCGCCGTCTACTGAGAAAGAAGTTAGAGGGTTCTTAGGCAGAATATAATATCAGTCGATTCATTACACAACTAACGCCCAGCTGCACACCGATCTTCAAGCTACTAAGGAAGAACTCGTCATTCCACTCAATTTCTATTTTTAAAGGTGAAAAGCCAACATGCATGGTGATTTCCTATTAGGCAACAATTTCATTGCTGCCTATTTACCAATGACCTTAACCATAGGTTCTATTGGTCTCTCCCTCAAAGAAGAACTGGTCCACATTCCACTTCTTCAAGTTCATAACTCTAAATGTTATAAAGGCTTTGCCCCCAGCAAGCATGGTGAGGTTTTACTCAACTTAGTCATACTCATTGGCTTTTCACCATTCTCAAAGATAATTTTAGTGATAATCCACTAAAACTATGGCATAAAAGTCCCCGATACTGTACCATAACTTTAAAAGATCCTAATATCCTAATTAGGGTGAAACCTATCGTCTATACAAAAATAGACATAGATGAATTTGAAATATAAATTAAAGATTTGTTATAGAAAAAAATCATTGAATCTACAAAAAGTCCTCATTCTAGCCCTGCATTTTTAGTAAGAAATCATGCTGAAATAAAATGCAGAAAAGCTAGAATGGTTTTAAATTATAAAAGACTAAATGAAAATTTAGAATTTGACGGATACTTTATTCCAAGAAAAGATGTTTTGATTAACTAAATCAAAGGATCAAAATTCTTCAATAAATTCGACTGTAAATTAGGATACTGGCAATTAAAGTTAGATGATAAATCTAAACCTGTAACTGCTTTTAGCACTCCATGTGGACATTATCAATGGAATGTCATGCCATTTGGCTTGAATACTGCTCCACAAATCTATCAAAGATGGATGGATTCGATTTTTGCCCCTTATAAAGAATTTTGTGTGGTATGTATCGATGATATCTTAGTGTTCTCTAAAACAAAAGAAGAACACAAAAAACATTTAAAACAAATGTGGGATATTTTCCAAAAACATGGAATTATCCTTTCACCTTCAAAATTAGAAGTTGAAAAAGAATCAATAGAATTTTTAGGTCTTATTTTAACACATGATGGTCTAAAACTTCAAGATCATATTATTATAAAAATAAAAAATTTTCCTGAAGAGGTAACTGATAAGAAACAGTTACAAAGTCTCTTACGCTTATTAAATTATGGAAGAAATTATTTGAAATTTTTAACAGAAAAAAAAAATCTTTAAACAAATTGATAAAAGAAATAGAATTTACATGGACAGATAAAGATAAAGAGATATCGAAACAAATAAAACAAGATATTGAAGATTGTCCTACTGTTTATCTTCCCACAATTGGAGATAAATTAACTCTCGAAATAGATGCTTCAGATAACTGTTGGGGACGTATTTTAAAAGCCATTCCTGCTGAAGATTGGGAAGAAAAGATTCTTGATTCTTGTCAATCTAATGGGATAAAACCAAGAAAATCACCTTTAATAAAAAAGGTACAAAGTAAAGAAAAATTATGTGGTTATAATTATGAAAATTTTAAACCAAACGAATAGAATTATATCATCTTTGAAAAAGAATTATTAGCAATAAAACTTGCCTTCAAGAATTTAAGAACTAGAGGGATAGAACCTAAATCTAGAACTAGAATATATAAAAAAGAAGGGGAAACCGGTTCTAGAACCTAAGAACTAGAACCAGAAAATTAAGGGCTAAAGCATTACCTGAAGAATCATCTAAATCATGTAGAGGAAAATTGTGTAGAGGGAAATTATATATATAGGGGAAAATTGTGTAGGGAGAATTGTGTAGAGGAAAATTGTGTAGAGGAGAATTACATAGAGGGATGGTTAGGGGGGTAAAGGTCTTATTTATAGGCTTTTATCATAAATCCTTTTTTATAAAATAATATAATAAAGATACTAATCCTAATTCAACTAGGAGTTTTAAAAAACGTCACTTTTTGCGCAGCGGCCGAAAACTAACCATAACTTCTTCAATACTTGTCAAAATTATACGTTTTTTAGCTTGTTGGAAAGATATTTTGATAAGCTTTCCAACATAACTAATTTTACCTCAATCCGACTTCATTTGACATCTCAAAATAAACTAAATGTAAAAGTGATGGGATTGACAATTGAGAAAAGGTTGGGGAGACCTAGTTGGCTCTAGACTAAGGATTTTTGACATAGATTTCCTAAGGGCTGAATTCTAAAACTTAAGAATTAAAAATTAGAATCTAAATATTAGAACTATAAGAAATTAAAAATTAAAACTAAAGGCTAAAAAAATCTAAGGACTGAAATCGGAGTCGAATTCAGAAAAATCAGACCGTAGGATTAAGGACTGGTCTCATAAAATTAAGAACTAGAACCAGAGATTAATATTAGGATTGAAAATTAAGGTATCGGGATAAAAACTAAGATTTAAGACTAAAAATTAGATAATAGAATTAAATATTGATTCTAGAAACTAAGATCTAACCAGGGATTAAAGTACGGATTAAAAGGAGGTATTAGGTCTAAGATTGAAAATAGGAACTAATAATTAAAACCTAAGTTTTAAATCTAAGAATAAAGACTAGGACTAGAGATTATAAAATAAAAACTAGGACTAGAGATCAGAGCTTAAGATCTAAAATCAGAAATTAAAACTAGAAAGTAAATTATAACTACGACCTGGGCTACAGAGAGAAATCTCAGAATCCTAAGCTTGGAAACGAAGAACTCGAAACTCGAATGTCAAAGTTGTGGGGGCCAGGGTTTAGGTCATAATGGAGAAGTCTTTTATAGGTATTTTACTAATTGTGCGCCCTGTGGGGTGCGGTTAATTTTCAATTACATGCCCTTTTTCAAGCATTTAATCAAATTGCGCGCTAGTTAGTCGACGCTTATTCGCTTTGAGTCGATCATCGACTCAGTGAGCGACCGGCTGACTTGGTCATTGAGTTTCCTAGTTCTAACGATGTTAGGACTAATTGCGCGCTTGGTATGGAATGCACAATCTGATTAAGCGTCTCCTTCAAAGCGCTTGATCAAAGAAGCTTGGGGGTCAAGGACTATAAGATTAGGTCGGGCATAGGCTAATTGTGCGCCGATGGTGGGGTGCTCAATCCGATCGCGCGCGCCATGGTGGGCGCATGATCGAGTCTCGAAGTATTCTGCGAAAGGAAGTCTGGTCTGAAAGGGGGACTGATTCACATGTGTAATTTAGCATGCGATCGAATTGCACGCATGGTTTTAGGGGCATAACTCGGGGCTGTCTGGGTTCGGGTCGGGTTTGAAATGCAAAACTGTTGTTTCAGCCTGCATTTCAACTTTATACTATTATTTTAGTATATAATCTCTCTACATTGGGATTTGAGCCATAGAGCTATTGTTTTAGCCTGTGTTCAGTCATGTACTATTGTTTCATTGCATGGTTCCCAATTGAGGGTTCGGGGGTCTAAAATACCATACTATTATTTCAATCTGTATTTCAACTATATACTATTGTTTCAGTATATAGTCTCCCTACATCGAGATCTGGGCCACAGAGCTATTGTTTCAGCCTGTGTTCAACCATATACTATTGTTTCAATACATGGTTCTCACGTCAGGGTCATGAGGCCTGAGCAACAGAGCTATTATTTCAGCCTGTGTCTAGCCATACACTACTGTTTCAGCATATGGTCCCACGTTAGGGTAAAGAGATTTGAACTATAGTTCTATTATTTCAGCCTGTGTTCAATCATATACTATAGTTTCAGTATATGGTCCCATATTAGGTTTGTGAAACTTTTAGAGAAGGTAAGTTCTTTCCAAAAAGTCACGGGCAGGGTCGAAGGTTTATCGAACAAATTTGTATATTTCAAGAGGGTAAAATGGAGGTGTCTACAGAGGCCCCTCTTCGGCGCGCACTTGCGAAGTAACAACGCGTCGAAGAAGTAAACACCCCTCATTCGAGGTGTCTTCTCATTTCTCTTGGGAATTCACAAATATGAACTAAGGATGCTGACATGACATGCTTGGCTTTCTTATCTATCAGCACAAGCTAAAATGGAGCATTCAGGTGTGTTCCATGTCGTGGATGCCCAGGGGCGATTCCGTCGCGTATCGCGACCCACTGTCATAGACAGTCGATGGGGGAAATCAGCGTATCTTATTCTGCAGGTGCAAGGGGTATCCCGTCGCGTGGTGCGACCTACTGCGAGTGACAGTTAAACGGAAAGGAGAATCATCATATCCTAATTTATAGGTGCAAGGAGCATCCCGTCGTATGTCATGACCTGTTATAAAGGGCAGTCAAACAGAGGGATATGACACAGTCGAGGTATCGGGGGGCATCATATAAATGTCTATAAATAAGGTCCAGGGACCAATAATAAAAGTGCAATATAATATCAAATGCTTCTGCAAGTCATGTCAGACCGGGAGCATCATTGCTCACACCAATGCACGTCAGGCGTTCCTTTTTAATAGGTGTTTGTAAGTTCTTAGATTAAATATACTCATTATTCGATTTCCGAGAGGAATGGCCGATTTGGGTTGGTAATTGAGGTGAATTTTGGTGGGCAAAGTCTCTTTATTTTTTATTTTTTTTGTTTCTTTTTTATTTATTTTTTTTGTTTTGGAAGTAAGAGGTTTTGGAATTTTTGGTTTTGGAAGCAAAGGTCTTTTTTTTTTTTTTTAATATTTTGAGAATTTAAACTTAAGATCAATTCGGTGGTAAAATGGCGGAAAACGTGGCGTCCGAGAAGTCGCTGAGTAGATCCACCAGTATGAGATTTATGGACTCGACCGTTTGTGTGGTTATCAAGATGACACTTAGCATGTCGGATACTCCGTCCAACCTTCTCGACGAATACTGATAATTGTCTCTTATGGGAGGACTACAGTAATTTGTGAGTCAAGAGAGATGGGTTTTGAAAACATTTGACTTAATCATATCTAACTATATATATTTGAAGCAATATCGAGTAAAAGAGAAGGGGTAGTACTTACCTGAAGTGATGATACTTACTTGCGTAGCCCGCGATAGGACTAGTGGTGGCGTAGTGTCGCGATGATACTTTGGAGGTTTCTTCTCTTTTCTTCACTTTTGCTGTAGCAGGGACTTGGTGTCCATTACTGTGATGCAGTGTCTTGAGGAGGTGATGTCACGAAGGGACATGGGGATTTCTTCTCCTTTTTTGGTTGTGCGCTGGGGTGAGTCCCGGTGGTTGCAAATGTGATGGGGTGCGAGGAAATATGTTTTCTTCCTTCCTTTCATAGCGAATTATAGATGTGATGGGATATTAGGGGTCTACGTTAGGGTCTAGGGGACATCACTGGGATCCTAGTAGGATTTTTGTGTTTGGGATGCGATGGGACTTAAGAGGAGTCCCTCTTTTTCTGTTGGGGTCTATATGTGGCTACTATGTAGCTAGGGATTTGGGAGGTCGGCTCTCTGCTTCCATGATGGGACATTGGTTGATCATAGTTAGCGATGAGACTTTTAAAAGGTTTGACTCTATGCAAGGTTTTCTTGATGAGGGTTTCGAGGGGTATGATTGATGTAAGATGAGATGAAGTTGCGATGTCGCAATAGGACATGTTCGTGATGAGATTGTGTCATAGTTGCATCTTGAGGGGACATATTCATGAATGTACGGTGGGGTTGTGTCTGGAGGTTTTGGGTGGTGATGTTTGTGATGGGACCTTGATGGGATATTTGCGCGATAGGTGCGTCATGTTCCTTTCTTTGGCAGATCTTGGGTTATATGAGATCACATTATGGTTGCGTCGTGACTGACTTGTCTTTGTCTTTTCACGAGGGGATGTGTGGGGGGACAGCTGATTTAGGTCAATGAGTTTAGACATTGGGATGGCATTGTATGTGTGCTCCTTGTCGTGTTGGGATGTG
Organism: Chloranthus sessilifolius; assembly: GCA_021018995.1. NCBI lineage: Eukaryota > Viridiplantae > Streptophyta > Magnoliopsida > Chloranthales > Chloranthaceae > Chloranthus > Chloranthus sessilifolius. The sequence continues at coordinate 67,585,961 of CM037595.1, forward strand.
CGTGACGGTGTTATGTAATGGGATTCTCCCTCTCCGGTCGGATCATGATGGGATGAGGGAAAGTGAGGGTGTCACGGTAAGGGATGCACGTCTTGTCGCAATGGGACTAGGGGCTCGATCAATGCTCCCTGTAGTGTTGCATGATGGGAGAAGAGTGAGCAACTCTCCCGCTTTCTCTCTAAATAGCCTTTGAGGTTACGCGATGGGACAAGAGAATTTTGACCAAGACAGGATAAAAAGGTCTGTGAGGGTGTAGATTTTGTCTAAAGTCAGGCATCGCGCACCTGATATCAGTCTCTCAATATGATTGCACGCCTATTTTAGGGCGTGCAATCAGGGGTTTGAAGGGTTGCGTATGCGTGTGAACGTATGCATGTGATTGTATTATGCGCTCTAATCATAGCGTGTGATCGAGGCGCCACCAGGTCACTGTGCAAGTGACCTTTCATATTGCATAGTGTGAGGTTATCATTTGATGGGATTGCATGATTCACAATGAGCGCGTGATCAAAGCGTCGCGCCGTTGGCGCGGGTGATGGTTTAGTTGCGCGCTCGATTAGGAGCGCATTGTGTGATGCGTGTGACTGATTTAAGAGCACGTGTACTGGCATGTGATTAAGGCCGTACTTTATATAAGCAAGGGAGCCTTCATTTGCTTTTTATTCCTTGATTTAGTCTCGAGTTTTACTTTTCTAGATCTCTTATGTTTTAAATTTCATGTTTTAATGATATCGAGCAATCTAACCGTCTGATTGAGATGTCGTTTCTTTCTATGTTCGTTATTTCGTGTGATCTTCGTCCTAAGGTGATGCTCGAGGATAGCATTATTTTAGAAATGGGTGGTATTGGAATGAGGGTGCTAGTCTTCACATTGATCCCTTTTAGAAAGCAGTGAAGGCAGTGTAGAGGAGGCGATGGCGGAGGAGGTGAAGATGGCAGAAGAGCCGGGGTTACAAGGGGAGGGATGTGTTCCCCAACCAGTCCTCCCTGAAGCCTCCGATTGGACGCTCCAAGTCTGGTGGTATTCTTTCTGGCGCCTCTGATTGGATGTTCTGCTCCTTACTTGGTGTTGATTTCGGGTCTCCAATTTTTGTTTTGGGTTGTAAGTTAAGTTCTAGGCTTTCGTTTTGGATTGTAAGTTCAGGAGATATGCCCCCGGTGATATTGTGTAAAAAAATATTATTAAATGAAAGGTTATTTTATTTATTATGTTTGTTTTATTCCTTTAATTTTGTGATTGGTTAACTTTTATTGTCATGATGAGAGAATGAGTCCTGTATTTAGGATTAATGTTTGTTTGTTTTGTTCTTATGTTTGGATTTAGGATGACATTTGTTAGATAAGTGTAAATTTGGATTTAATTTTTTAAATGTTCTAAATAAGTTGTTGTGATTTTAAATGTGTTTTAAACTCGCAAGGGGACGAATCGGATTATAGTCAGTGGGTGCCGAGTACGAGATAGTTCCCACGAAGATTGGTTAGAAAATTATAAAGAGAAAATAGTAATTAATTAAAAGAACTACCACAGATTTAGCATAAGATTTAAACTAGCTTACGAATTTTCAAGAGTGTGAAAGAAATAAATAAATAACAATGTACTGAAATTTAATGCAAGATATAAAGCGAGGTTTGGGATGTTAAATCCTCCCATCCATGGTCTAACATTTACCATCATAGATCTAACTGGTTGGAATTCAAGAGATGCAAGACACAAGATTGTTGTTATTTCAAAACTGCAAAAGAAATTGGCAAAACATTCACCGTAAAAGAAACTTAGTTCTAATGACGATAAATAAATGTCACAGTCGAAATGAACAAAACATTCACCGTAAAAGAAGAAATTTAATTCTAATGACGATAAATAAATATTACAAACCAAATGAACAAAATATTTACCGTAAAAGAGGTTTCTAATGACGATGAATAAATGTCACAAATATTAGCAATAAAGAATCTGGTGTAAATTCCAAATCACAGATCCACGTTCATGGGAAGAGCATGACTAAATCCCATACCTTAGAAATGGTGTTCGGTATTTACATAGATCGGTATGAACAAATAAGCGATAAAATCACAATGCACCAAATATTGAATTCCAACCACAGATCTATGATAAATAAATGAAACCTAGGATGGAATTCATTAGATCCCAATCCTCAGAGAAATTTAGCCACACATACTATAAATAAACAACATAATTGAAATGAACATTAAAATACCGTAAAAGATGTTTCACAAAAATCCACGAAAGCTTTAATCCAACCGGTACAATCCTTCTTTGAGTGCAGAAATTAAACTAATTTAGGTTCTAAAACTAGAAAATGGAAGAATAGTACTTGAAAAAAAAAAGGAAAAGCTGGAAGAAAGCTAGAAAAATTCTTAAAAAATAAAAGCTAAAACAAAGGTCTCTAAAATCAATTCTCTAGTTTGCTTAAATAGGGTCTCAGCTCCAGATTTGAAATTCAAAAATCCAATTTGAATTTTAAATTTCAAGGACCATTAACTCTTTTGCTCCAATATTCCAACGTTTGCTGTTCTTATGCTCTTTTATGCTTTCAAATGCATCCAATGGTCAAATATTCCTGAAATAATTAGAACTTAATAAATATGTCAGATTACCCTCATCAAATGGCTAAATGTAGGCCTAAAGCGATAAAATATGATCATATTTCACTACTCATCACACCCCCAAACCTACACTTTGCTAGTCCTCGAGCAAAGGAGAAAATAAACAACTGAAAAATAGACTAACATCTTAAAATAATCAATAAACGCCACTTTCGTAAGAATCACAATTGCATTTAGTGTATGCAACAAGCATTTAAACCACTAGGTGATCCCTAGTGGAGGAGTTTTGTCTCCTGAGGGTTTTCAGTGAAGTTACGCACAAATTTCAACACATTTTTTTGAAACCATCGATAAAATTGAGTTTTCAAAGCATGGTTTTCATACATATTTAACTTCAAAGCACAAAACCATTAATCAATTTAACATGCAACTTCTCAATTTCAAATATTAATCCCATACCAATCATACCGATATCCATTCAAATTAGTCTAATGCTCCAATTTTTAGATTACTCATTCATTCATGCCTAAACATAAAGTGCGTGTACACCAATACTAATATTCATCTATCTCGGAACCAATTCAAACAATAAACCATTGGATCTCATGTCTTAACTCAATCCTCACAATAGATATACTTTCAAAAATAGAAACACTCAGATAATGGCTAAATTTTCACACATATGTGAGAGATCAATACAAAACAAATAAAAGGTCTCACATGATAGAGGAAACATGATGTAATCAATAAATAAAAGAGAATCTCATAGAAAGATACTTGTATATCCTCTGCATGTCATATCAAGTGTTATAGGTATTGTATATTGACTCTCCACAAGACAGTTACCAATACAAGATTGAATCATGAAGGTCTTTTGTAGGGTTGTATCGGGGCTCAGATAAGGGTAAGAAAGAAAGGGAAGTTGAGATTCAAAGTTTCTGAGAAATTGGAAAATAATCTAGTTTTTTATTTTTCTATTATTTTTCTTTTCTCACTCTTTTTTTTCTTTTTCTTCTTTTAAATTTTATTTTCTTGAACCACCTCATAGTTTTCATTATTTTTCATAATTTTCTTTTTCTTCCATTTTTTTTATATTTTTCTACCATATATTCTCAGTAAATACCACAACTCAATATCTCTCCACTTACTCCCTTTTCGTTCATTCTCATCTCCTGTTCTTAATTTCTTAGAAGTAAGAAGGATAAGGCTAAATTTTCAGGAATGGTGAAGGGGTAAAGGTTAACGGGGCTTATCAAAAGAACCTATAAAGGCAAAAAAGTTTGAAGAAAACTTGATTTTTTTTTTTTTCAATTTTTGAAGACTGCTCCAAACAAAAAATAAAAGGAATGACCTTTGTAAGGTATGAACTTTCACACCCCCAAACCTATTAAGTGCAATGTCCCCATTATACCAAAATTTAGGATCACCCCCAAACCTGCATTAAACTATTACAGACCAATAGGCAAGAATAGGTGAAAAGTATCATCTGACAGAAATAATCATAAAAATATTGGTCATTTATCTATCATACTTGCAAAAGAGCATATTCATATGTAAAATGCTAAAAACAATTTAATAACTAAATTTTCATTCACAATCATCATTTTTTTTTTCGTTTTATTATTTTTCCTTTTATTTTTTTATTTACACAATTTACAAACTTGGGTTGCCTCCCATATAGCGCTAAGTTTAATGTCATCAGCCCGACATTCACATTTTCTTATTATCCTGATTGATCAGGATCATTCAACACAATTTCTTCAGGGTCAACAATGGTATTTTCGAGAAAAGATTTCAGATGTTGTCCATTGACACGAGACTTGCTGCCATCCCAAGGGTTAAGAATTTCAATTGCCCCATTTGGAAATATCCGGTGAACCAAGAATGGACCTGTCCATTGAGTTTTTAATTTTCCAGGAAATAGATGGAGTTTCGAATTATAAAGCAACACCTTTTGGCCAGGAGTAAAAGATTTCCTCATGATGTATTGATCATGAGCACGTTTAATGCGTTCCTTTTATGACTTGGCACAGTCATAAGTGTCAGCTCTGATCTCTTCTAGTTTATCGATCTCCAATATTCTCCGATTACCAGCCTTTTCTAAATCGAAGTTCAGGGATTTGATGGCCTAATACGCCCGGTGTTCCAGCTCAACGGGTAAGTGGCAAGCCTTGCCAAAAACCATCCTGTAAGGAGACATTCCAATGGGAGCCTTGAATGTCGTTCGATAAGCCCAAAGTGCGTCGTTCAATTTTAACGACCAATCTTTTCGATTCGGCTTTATCGTTTTCTCTAGAATGCGTTTGATTTCTCGATTCGATACCTCAACTTGTCCACTGGTTTGAGGGTAGTACAGTGTAGCCACTTTGTATGTGATCCCGTACTTTTTCATGAGCTGGCCGAACACTTTATTACAGAAGTGTTTTCCACCATCGCTAATGATAGCACGTGGAATACCAAATCGGGAGAATACTTGTTCCTTGAGGAATTTTACGACCACCTTGTGGTCATTCATCTTACAAGCTACAGCCTCGACCCATTTTTATACATAGTCCACTACTACAAGGATGTATAGATTTTCAAAAGAATTGGGAAACGGTCCCATGAAGTCTATCCCCCAAACATCAAACAATTCCACTTCCAGGATAGGTTTTAGTGGCATCATGTTTCGCTTTGAAATTCTTCCCAACATTTGACAATTATTCCATGAAATGCAATGTTGGTGACAATCTTTGAAGATCGTCGGCCAATAGAAACCACTCTGGAGAATCTTTGTAGCAGTTTTTCGTGAGCTGAAGTGTCCTCCACAGGACAACTCATGACAGAATGTGATTATATCTAACTGTTTAGATTCTGGGATGCACCTTCTGATGATTTGATCAGGACAATATTTGAATAAATATGGGTCCTCGAAAAAATAGTGCTTCGCCCGTGCTAGGAAAACAAATTTTTCGTTCTTGCTCCAGTGTTGGGGCACTTGATCTGTCACCAAATAATTGACCAGATCTGCATACCACGGTGCATGATCGATGGCAAACAATTGCTCATCGAGAAAGTTTTCCAAAATTGGAACCAGATCGTCAAATTTTTCAACAATTATTCAAGATAAGTGGTCAGCCACCACATTTTCAGATCCCTTCTTATCTTTAATTTCTAGATCAAACTCTTGCAAGAGTAAAATCCACCTGATCAAACGAGCTTTTGCATCTTTCTTCGCAAAGATGTAGCGAAGAGTCGCATAATCTGTAAACACAGAAACCTTTGATCCCAACAGGTAGGATCGAAATTTGTCCAGTGCAAAAACCACAGCAAGGAGTTCCTTTTCTGTGGTGGAGTAATTAAGTTGTGCGACATTCAGAGTACGACTTGCATAATAAATGACGCGTGGCATTTTCTCCACCCTTTGTCCCAAAACAGCTCCAATCGCGTAATCAGATGCATCGCACATGATTTTGAATGGAATGGTCCAGTCTGGAGATTGGATTATAAGAGCTTGGATTAACTCAGCCTTGATGATTTCGAAGGCTTTTTGACGTCTTTGCCAAGTAGGTTGCACAGAGGCTTCACAATCTTACTGAGGTCCTTGATAAATCGTCGATAAAAACCGGCGTGCCCCAGGAAAGATCTTATCTCTTTGAAAGTTCATGGCGGTGGAAGACTTGCCATCAAACCACTTTTGATTTGTCCACCTCGATGCCTTTGGACGATATGATGTGCCCAAGAACTATGCCTCTGTACCATAAAGTAACATTTTTCCCAGTTCAAAACTAGATTCTTTTCCTGACATCTTGCAAGAACCAGAGATAGATGATACAGACAATCACTAAAACTATCTCAAAAAATGGAGAAGTCGTCCATGAATACCTTTAAAAATCTTTCCACCATGTCAGAGAAGATGCTCAACATACAACTTTGGAATGTAGTTGGAGCATTGCAGAGGCTGAAAGGCATCCTGCGGTAGGAGAAAGTTCCAAATGGACAAGTGAATGTTGTCTTTTCTTGGTGTTCAGGCGCAATGACTATTTGGTTGTATCCGGAATAGCCATCTAGGAAACAGTAATATTCATGCCCGGCCAATCTTTCAAGCATTTGATCAATGAAGGGGAGAGGAAAATAATCTTTCCTCGTCATTGCATTTAATTTTCTATAGTCAATGCACACCCTCCAACCAGTTTGTACTTTTGTTGGCACTAACTCATTTTCTTCATTCTTCACCACCGTGACTCCGGACTTTTTGAGGACCACTTGAGTAGGACTAACCCATTTGCTATCAGAGATGGGGTATATGATTCCGGCATCCAACAACTTAATAACCTCATTTCTAACCACATCTTGCATGATTGGGTTTAATCTGCATTGTGGTTCTCTAGACGGTTTCACATCTTTTTTCAGACGAATACGATGCATACACACCGTTGGGCTGATACCTTTTATGTCCTTTATAGACCACCCGATTGCATTTTTGTGGTCTTGGAGCACTGCAATGAGCTGCCCCTCCTGGTTCTCATTCAATTTGGATGAAATTATCACCGGATAAGTTTTGCCTTCTCCCAAGTAGGCATATTTCAGATCTGTAGGAAGAGGTTTCAACTCCAACTTCGGTTTCTCTTCTTCTTTTGACATTTCTTTCCTTACTTCTTCTTTGACTGTAACTTTTGATTGCCATCCATCTTCTCCCAAGAGTGGTGTGGAGTCCAACATATCATTCACTTCCTGGATCATATGATCCACATCAAAGTTCTCACTGAAATGGGCTAGGCAGGCCTCTAGAGGGTCCTTATATTCAGAAGCAAAAAATGTATTTTCCACAACATTATCAATCATGCATACTTGTGATTGTTCTTCATCCTCAGCTGGGTGTTTTGCAATGTGAAAAATGTTCAGCTCCACAGTCATGTTGCCGAATGATAACTTCATTATCCCATTCCGACAATTGATTAATGCATTCGATGTTGCTAGGAATGGTCTTCCTAGGATCACCGAAACATTATTCTTCAGATTAGGGACAGGTTTGGTGTCCAAGACAACGAAATCAACTGGAAAGTAGAAAGAGTCCACCTTGATGAGGACATCTTCCACTATTCCCCTAGGGATTTTAATTGTCCTATCAGCTAGCTGAAGGGTCATCATTGTGGGCTTTAGTTCACCCAACTCAAGCTCCTTGTAGACAGAGTATGGCAATAGGTTGACACTTGCCCCAAGATCCAGCAGCGCTCGATCAATACTGTTGTCCCCAATGACTATTGAAATAGTTGGATAGCCAGGGTCCTTATACTTAATTGGGAGTCTAGCTTGAAGTACTGAACTAACCTGCTCAGCTAGAAAAGCTTTCTTTGGGACGTTGCTCTTCCTTTTGATTGTGACCAAGTCCTTTAAGAATTTCGCATAAGTCGGTACTTGCTGGATGGCATCGAGGAATGGGATGTTGATCTTCAATTGTTTAAAAACCTCAATGATTTCATTCAAATTCTGATTTTTCTTGGGTGCCATCAACCTTTGAGGATATGGGGCTTTAGGTATGAAACTTTTTTCTTCCACAATTTTTTCTTCATCATTTTTCTTTTCTTCCATCTCTTCTTCAACTTCTTTATTCTTCTCCATTTGAATTTCTGATTTCGATCTCTCGTCCTCTTCTAACATTCTCACGTTGTTTTCGATCTGTCGGCCAGACCTCAACATCGTGATTGCCTGTAGTTGCTGATGATTCTCACCTTGTAATGGATTCGTGCTCTGTTTAATAACCATTTGCCCTCTTGGATTTGGAATGAGTTGGCTTGGGAATGTTCCTTTTTCTCTTTCACTGAATTGTGCAGCCACTTGATCCATTTGTGTTTCCAGTTTGGATACAAAGCTGGCTAGTGGTTGGATGACTCTCATAAGGAAATCCTCCATTTGAGGATATTGGTTATGGGCTGGACGTTGTGCATTATTTCCCTATTGATTGTTAAATCCAAGTGGTGGAAACATTTGCGTAAGGTTCAGTTGGCCCACGAGTTGCTGTGTGGGTTGGTTCTGATACCCCACTATTGGTTGTGGAAACTGAAAATTTTGGGCCAACTGCCTGGATTGTCCACTTTGATTCTGATTTTGGTGGAATTGATTTATGCTACCAAAATTTTGCTGTTGAAAATTTCCTTGACCGAATTGTTGTTGTGGTCCTTGGCAGAAATTTTGCTGGGGATAGAAGTTCATCCCCTGCTCTCTGGTTTGAGGGTTCTGATTCTCTTGTCTCCACGAGAAATTCTGATGATATTTCCAACTGTTTGGGTTGTTTTCATTGAAAACATTTCCCTGATTCCGACCGTAAGTGTTCAATGCGTTCAATTGCTCACTAGGATCCTCTGAGTAATTTTGCATTGACGGGCAACCGTTAGATGTGTGCATTGGACTCGTGCAAAATGAGCACGGATCTGATTGCACGCTTAAAACACTCATGTTTTTCTTTAATTTCAATTCCTCAACTTGTTGGGTGAGAAAATCTATTTTTGCCATTTGATTTGGTGTTTCTTTCACCACATACAACCCTCCTTTCTTTGCTGAGCTTCCTGCTTGATCTCGGTTTTTCTTTATCTGATCTCGAGTCTTTGAGAAGTCCCATTGCTGTGAATCTTCAGCTAACTTTTCCAAGAATTGATAGGATTCAGTTTCCTTCAATCCCAGGAATCCTCCACTGTTCATTGATTCAATCAAGTGTCGATTTGCTTGATCAAGTCCGTTGTAAAAACATTGGACCAATCTCCATTTTGAGAATCCATGGTGCGGACACTGCAATAGAATATCCATGAACCTATCCCATGCTTCATAAAATCTCTCATCATCTTCTTGTGTAAAATCAGTGATTTCATGTCTTAAGGCATTAGTCTTAGCCATAGAAAAGAATTTTGACAGGAATTTCTTAACCATTTGATCCCAGGTAGTTATGGATCCAGCCGGTAAGGAATTTAACCAAGCTTTAGCCTTATCCTTAATGGAGAAAGGAAATAGACGTAGTCTCACAGATTCATCACTGAAGTTCTGATATACTGATGAACAGACTTCAATGAAGTCTTTGATGTGTTGATATGGATCTTCTCTATCCATGCCATGAAAGATTGGAAGGATTTGAATCATATTTGTACGAATTTCAAATCTGCCACCAGACGTAGCAGGATATGTGATGCAGGACGAGATATTTGTAGTGATTGGGGCAAACAACTCCCTCAGAGTTGGTTCCTCCTCATTTTCAGGTGGGTGATTTTCACAACCATTTGCATTCATTTTGAATTGAATTGATGTTTCGGTTCTAGCTTCACGTCCTGTTCTAATTTCTATGCGATTTGAACGACACATTCACTCAATCTCAGGATTAAAAGGTTCTAAAGTTTTATCTTTAGAAGACCTCGTGTGCATACACAAACTGCACAGACTTTGCTTCGGTTAATTCTTGTTCGATTGATCAACTGTTTAGGTTGATCGATCGAGAGAATTGAAATTTTGATTTTTTTTTTTATCAAATTATTATTATTATTATTTATTTTATTTTTTTTGTTTTAATTCAAAATTCAAATTCAAATTCAAATTTTAACTACAAATTCAAATTCAAATTCAAAATTCAAATTCAAATTCAAATTTAAATTCAAATTTAACATTAATGTTTCAAAATCTAAAAGAAAACTTATAAATCCTCCAAATCCTAATAAAAATCGTACAAAAGAAAAGAAAGGAAAGAAATAAAATCCTACCAATCCTATAACTCCTAAAAGGCAATAACTAAAGATCCTAAAAATAAAATCTTAAAGATCCTAAACTATTCTAAAAATCCTAAAAGATCTTACCAATCTTAAAAATAGTAAAAGATCCTATAAAAGAAAAGAAAAATAGAAAAGTAAATCCTACAAATCCTACAAGAGAAGGAAAGAAAATAAAATCCTACTATTTAAATCCTAACAAATTAAAATTCAAATTTAAATCCTAACAAATTAAATCCTAACAAATTTAAATCCTAACAAATTAAATCCTAACAAATTAAATCCTAACAAATTAAAATTTAAAATTCAAATTCAAATCCTAACAAATTAAAATTCAAATTCAAATCCTAACAAATTTCAAATTCAAATCCTAACAAATTAAAAATTCAAATTTTAAATTCAAATTTAAAATTTAAAATTCAATTTTTTTAAAAAAAAATTCAAAATTCAAATTCAAATTCAAATTTAAAATTTAAATTTTAAATTTTAAATTGAAAATTTAAATTTAAATTTAAATTCAAATTCAAATTTAAAATTTAAGTTTCAAAATTTAAAATAAAACCTATAAATCCTCCAAATCCTAACAAAAATCCTACAAAAGAAAAGAAAAAAAAGAAATAAAATTCTACCAATCCTATAACTCCTAAAAGGCAATAACTAAAGATCCTAAAAATAAAATCTTAAAGATCCTAAACTATTCTAAAAATCTTAAAAGATCTCACCAATCCTAAAAATAGTAAAAGATCATATAAAGGAAAAGAAAGGTAGAAAAGTAAATCCTATAAATCCTACAGAAGAAGAAAAGAAAAGAAAATCCTACTATTTCAAAATCAAAATCAAAATTTAAATTTCAAAATTCAAATTCAAATTCAAAATTCAAAGTCTAATTCAAAATTTAAAATTCCAAATCAAAATTTAAATTCAAATTCAAAATTCAAAGTTTGAAATTTAAAATCAAAATTCAAATTCAAAATTTAAATTAAAATTCTAAAAAGGCAATAAACTAAAAAGGAACCTACAAATCCTACAAATCCTAAAAATTCTATATAAGAAGAGAAAGAAAAAAAAAATCCTACAAATCCAAAATTCCAAAAAATTCAAATTTCAAAAGTTAAAATTTAAATCTCAAATTTCAAAATTCAAAATTCAAAATTCAAATTTTCAAATTTAAAATTCGAAATGTAAAATTTCAAATTTTCAAATTTTTTTTTTTATTTAAAAAAACTAGTGAAAATATTGATTTAAATCTAAAAAAATTCTTAAAATTAACTATCTATTTTAAAAAATTTTGAATTTTCTAAATCCAGCCCCCGATAGCGACGTCAGAAACTTGTTGTGATTTTAAATGTGTTTTAAACTCGCAAGTGTACGAATCGGATTATAGTCAGTGGGTGCAGAGTACGAGATCGTTCCCATGAAGATTAGTTAGAAAATTATAAAGAGAAAATAGTAATTAATTAAAAGAACTACCACAGATTTAGCACAAGATTTAAACTAGCTTACGAATTTTTAAGAGTGTGAAAGAAATAAATAAATAACAATATACTGAAATTAATGCAAGATATAAAGCGAGGTTTGGGATGCTAAATCCTCCCATCTATGGTCTAACATTTACCATCATAGATATAACTGGTTGGAATTCAAGAGATGCAAGACACAAGATTGTTGTTCTTCCAAAACCGTAAAAGAAATCAGCAAAACATGCACTGTAAAAGAAACTTAATTCTAATGACGATAAATAAATGTCACAGCCGAAATGAACAAAACATTCACTGTAAAAGAAATTTAATTCTGATGATGATAAATAAATGTTACAAACCAAATGAATAAAACATTTATCGTAAAAGAGGTTTCTAATGACGATGAATAAATGTCACAAATATTAGCAATAAAGAATCCGGTGTAAATTCCAAATCACAGATCCGCGTTCATGGGAAGAGCATGACTAAATCTCATACCTTAGAAATCGTGTTCGGTATTTACAGAGATCAGTAAGAACAAATAAGCGATAAAACTATAATGCACCAAACATTGAATTCCAACCACAGATCTATGATAAATAAATGAAACCTAGGATGGAATTCATTAGATCCCAAACCTCAAAGAAATTTAACCACACATACTAAAAATGAACAACATTATTAAAATGAACATTAAAATACCGTAAAAGATGTTTCACAGAAATTCACGAAAGCTTTAATCCAACCGGTACAATCCTTCTTTGAGTGCAGAAATTAAACTAATTTAGGATCTAGAACTAGAAAATGCAAGAATAGTACTTGAAAAATAAAAGGAAAAGCTAGAAGAAAGCTAGAAAATTTCTTAGAAAATAAAAGCTTAAAAAAAGGTCTCTAAAATCAATTCTCCAGTTTGCTTAAATAGGGTCTCAGCTCCAGATTTGAAATTCAAAATTCCAATTTGAATTTTAAATTTCAAGGACCATTAACTCCTTTGCTCCAATAGTCCAACGTTTGCTGTTCTTATGCTCTTTTATGCTTTCAAATGCATCCAATGGTCAAATATTTCAGAAATAATTAGAACTTAATAAATATGTCAGATTGCCGTCATCGGATGGCTAAATGTAGGCTTAAAGGGATGAAATATGATCATATTTCACTACTCATCTTGAGTGCTAGATGTTTTAATCCTATTAGTCCATCTATTTTTTAGTGGATTGGTGTTTCTTAGGGGGTTAAGTATTGTACCATCATTGGCTCATCTATGTTTGCCATAGATTTAATTAGATGGAGGATATTTGTAAGGGTGGCACTTGTTGTTTTGGGATTTAGGAGGTGTATGCTATCAATAGAGGCTAAGGGGCTTTATTTTGTTTTAAATTTTATTTCTGAACTTAGGATTTAAAAGTTTGGGGCATTTTTAGTTTCAAATGTCTTTTCTTCCTTTTTATTTTGTATCCCAGATATTAAATCCTAAGAGGTTTGTAATCATATTATTTTTTTATCTTTATTAATGAGAATGAGCGATATTTTTTTCTTATTTTGTTTGTTTCATTTATGTTTATTTATACGAATCCATCCTTCTTCTGCCTTCAGATCCTATCGAAACCTTTCCAACTGCACGAATTTCTCCTTTCTTTGCTTTTAGCTCCTATCGAAGTCTTCAGATGACCTCTCGATAGGATGTTTTCAGCCTGTTTTCACTTCCTTCGCCTTGCCCTGCTATAGCCACGCGCTCTAAGGGCCGAATCGTGTGCAACCCTCTTGTGTGCCATTGCTGGGTCTGCATTGATCTAAGAGATGGGCTTCTTTGTGTGATATTCTTGAGTGGTTTTCTGCATTTTTCCTATCTTTTATTGCTATCTACAAAACAAACTCAATTAGAGGTTTATTAATGTGCTCACAGGTTCATCAAAGGTCAGGTTAAGGGGTGAAAACTGGCATTTTTCACTACTTAATAATTACCTCACAGATCTCCCACTCTCGAATGATGAACCCATACATGCAGATTTCCTCGATGAAGACTTACTCACGATTCATAACGAACAGCCCGATAAGACCTCATGGACCTTTATTTTGACGGTTCTCTAAATCACAAAGGAAAAGGTATCGGGACAATCCTCCTAACCCGGAAGGAGTGGTCATACCTAAGGCTTTTCAACTAGACTTCTCTGTCACTAATAATATCGCAAAATACGAAGCTTTCATAGCTAGACCATGAGCAACATTGCAGTTAGACATTAAACAACTAAAAACAATTGGTGATTCCAAGCTAGTAATCTCATAAGTTATAGGAGAATGGAAAACTAAGGAAATGAGACTAATGACGTATCTAGAAACCGCTCAATATTTGGTAAAGAAATTTGAAAGAATCTCTTTCACGCACATTCCTAGATTGGAAAATGAGCTAGCAGATTCCTTAGCCACCTTAGCCTTGGTCATTCAAACACCCATCGGCCAAAGTACCAAGACCTTCTTCATAAAAAAACTAACAGTATTCACCCACGAGGTAGCATGGACCGTTAAGAGAGAATTACCAATCTTCCCCACAAGTACAGTACCAGAAGAAGCAATCACTCCAGAAAATCATGTCAAAGCAAAAACTGAAGTTGCTATATTCAGATTTGAAAAATATTAACCGACGACAGACAGCCATGGTATTTCGACATCTAAAATTTTTTGAAGCATCAACACATACCCATATACAACAAAGATCGAACGGAAGACTATAAGGAATCGATATGCCTGATTTTGCATACTCGATAAAACATTATACAAAGACGCCTTCACCAAAGGAGTACTACTACGATGTGTCATGACCGCCGAAGGACAATATATCATTCGAGAAGCACACGTCAGTACTTATGGCACCCACTCCGGTAGACAAACTCGCCGATCAAGTCACACGACAAGGCTACTTCTGGCCGACAATGATAAGATATTGCCACCTCTATGTTCAATCCTGCAAACAATGCCAAGAACATCCCGCATTTATCAAAGCACCTTCAGTTACACTGAACACTATGACCTCGCCATGGCCATTTTCGATGTGGGCCTTTGATGTCATATGACCTTTCACAGACACAGTTGAGAACACTCATAAGCATGTGTTCATACTTACAGCAATCGAATACTACACCAAATGGGTAGAAGCTGAATCCTATGTCAGAATTACTGCTTCAACACTCGTAAGGTTTATCGTTCGAAATATCATCACCAGGTTTGGAGTACCCAGGATGTTTGTCTCCGATAATAGACCATAGTTCATCACAGAGAAGATGAAGTTATGTAAGAAGTACAACATCAATTTATACCACTCATCGCCATTCTACCCTTAAGGAAATGGACAAGCAAAAGCTATAAATAAAATGCTGATTTGAATCCTGGAGCGCACAGTAGAAACAAGCAATGGAGCCAACTGGCCCGAACGACTACCAGAAGCACTTTGGGCCTATAGGACCTCTATTCGTATGGCCACTAGCTAAACTCCTTACCTATGGGATGGAGGCAGTCCTACCATATGAGATATAAGTATCATCCTTACCGATCTAACTCGATAATGAGCTATCCTTAGACAAGAAGAGAATTGCCCTACTCACGTAGCTAGAGCAGCTCGATAAAACACGTCTAAGGGCAGCTGATCACGCTCAGGTATATCAGAGGAGAGTGGCCAGGGCTTACGATAAGAAAGTTCTTGAACGAACCTTTAATATTGGAGAACTAGTCTTAAAGAAAATCATGCCTTCCAAGCACGCTCATCCAAAAGGAAAACTGAAACCGAACTGGGAAGGCCCTTATGTTATAACAGCTGCATACCCTGGAAATGCATATAAACTGGCGAACCATAATGGGGAAGAACTCTTTAGCCTTTGGAACACCATATACCTAAGAAAATACTATCCTTAGCCTTATGATCATCACATCTCATGGTTAAATACTTATACTTATCACCCCCATAGTCGTCACGAACCATTCTTTGGTCATACGTCATCAATTCTCAGAATATCCTCAAAACCTCTGATTTATCGCCCACCTTTCTCACTCGGATAATCTAATTAAAGGACTAGACCTACCTAACCTCTTTCAAAAGCATAAGTAACACCCGATTCTCATTCCTTTCCCCTACCATTGGAGGAGATGTTAGAGCAAAAAAAAATGAAGATATGAGGTTCGATCAAAAATCATTATTCTTGAGCTAGCAAGATGCTTTCGAATATACATACATCAAATTTTTTTTTGAGTGAGAGCATTATGACGAATGAACAAGTCAATGAGCTCTGAGAAGCATAAGCAGGCCGTGAGGACATCTCTGGTAACTTTGTTAGAAGTGTATAAGCAATTTGTGAGGGCACCCCTAATGCCCCATACTACTAGATGTCGTCGTAAGGTGGCGGGAGGTGGACAAATTCCTGTTGACCATAGAACATGAGATTTTGATGGTACCGAAACATGACGAAGAGCTCGATCATGGCATCCCGTATTCCTCTGAGAAAAAGATTATTACTCATCCCTTTTGGAAAGTGTTAGTTACAAACTATTCCCCACATCACTGAGCCTTACCTCCCTCTTCTATTTTTAGTTCAAACGATAAATCAGAGGCTTCACAGGATGCTCCTAGAAATGAAGCTGAAAGCCAATGAATGATGACTGATGCAACCACCTACTATACCTACCATATTTCTCCCTAATAACCACGGGATGGGATTATCAACACTCTAAGATAGACCCCTGTATACAATTGACCTAATCAAAACCATCTCCCCCGGTTCAACGACAATACTGATGAACATTTCTTTAAAACTAACACACCAAATACCCGTGACTGCTTATAGACCCCAAAGTGCTCATCTAAATCCCAGTAAAGCCCCATTGCATCTACACACTGGGACATTTTTTTGAATAAGAAGGAGAATCACATTAGAAGCACCAACTTATCCCCAAAGAAGACGAGGAATGACGAAGTTACCATCCGGAGAATGCTACCGAAGATATTGTACTATTGACACTACCACGCTCCTACACTGGGGCATTTTTATTTTTATTATTCTTATTATTTCCACCTTAGCTATTTATTTTCCTTGTTACATTATTTTTATTTCAAAGGAAAAAAAAGAAGAATAAAAAAAAAAGAAAAAAAAAGGAAACAAAAAAAGCACATATCCATCCTTACTACCAGACCCCGGTCTGAGATATTCACCCCCCTTGACAACTACTAAGGGGGAGAACAAAAATTACTAATAGCGTTACCTTTACATGTGCAGGTACAAAGCAACCTCCAACCACCACCAGGCTAGCTCAGGAACCATCCAAGTTCCGACGACGGCTAACGGCACTAAAAGTAAAAGGCAAATGCAAGAGGTAACTAAAAGAAAAGGAGCCAATCAGGTACATCTAAACCAAAAAAATCTCCATATATATATATGTCAGAATTTTTTCTTTTCTTTTTACACTTATCACCAAGGGCATCCCTCCTATATATATACAACAGACACTCAATGGACAAAATAAACACACACACCCCTACTCCCTATGCTGCCACTGGGATGGAAGAGCACCGCTACCGCCAGTATCATCAGCTCGGAGGTCTGTAGATTGATCACCTGAAAACACAATCCCAACATCGGAGTGATGTGCGCAATTCCCTAGAAACAAGAAATATATGCCCAGAATAGCATGTTCACAGGCCTAAGCCAGGAGATTCTCGACATTAATTACCAATCCTAAACCATGCCCTTGTTAAGACCAATCCAAAAACGCTCCTAACTTGAAGAAATATACGCCCCGAAAATAAAAAATTTGCCCCAACTAATACCAAACTAAACTGAAAAAAAAATGTCCCCTATTGTCTAGACACTAAACTAAACTAAGCTAAACCGAAAACCGCCCCTAACACGCCCCAGAACAAACAAAATGAAATGAATAAAATTAAACTTAAGCAAATAAACATTACGTTCAAAGCAAGGCAAACAACCTACAAAATAAACTAAACCTGAATTTACAAAAGAAATTAAAATCATAATCTCTTCATAATAAATAAAATAATTACAAAAGTACACTGAGGGCATACCCTCTGAATATATAACTTAAAACAAGAAATTTAAAATCAATGCGTTCAGGTAATGCCTGAGTCCGAATTCATTCGGGAAACTAGAAATCTCGGAGAAGCCCGGAGAGAGAACGCACCCTGAACGAATTCCAACCGTGATGACCTCTTCCCCTCGCCCTGAACTAGTAGGAAAGGAAGAGTGACTCACAGAAAGCCACCCAGGACTTGCGGGATTCACCTTTGGAAGCCCACCTTGGAAACCCTAAAAAGGAGCAGCAACTAACACTAAATCCGTAGAGCCTACCGAGGAAACATAGGCATTAGTCATGAGAACTCTGACCCTGCCTTATCCTTGGGTTTCCTTTCTACCACCTTCTTCTCCTCCACCTCTTCCCTTAGCATGGTAGCAATTCAACCACTACCTTGCATTCCCAATCCCGTTCATTCTCAATAATCCATTTAATAACCACAACTCTTCAGATTCAATACCCGAGATACAAAATAAAAAGGAAGAAAAGACATTAATGAACAAAATATACAAATAAAAAAATGCCCCAAAACTTTTAATCCCAAGCTTGAAATAAAATTCAAAACAACAAGAACCCAAAGTCCCTTGGCTCACACATTTATAAGCTATACCTCTTAAACCACAAAATGACAAGTGTCACCCCTTTAAACCCTTTTAATCTAATTAAATCCAAATCAAACACATACCCCCCTAAAAGACCACAATCTATGGTAAACATAGATGAGCCAATGATCATAAAACACTTAACTCCCTAAGAAACACCAATCAACTCAAAAGTAAACAATCCAATAGGATTCAAACACTTGACGCCCCTCTAGAAATTTTATATTAAACCCTAAATTCACACACTTTTAACAAGTACCAAACCAAATCAAACCTAAGACCAAAAATACCTCAAACAAAAAAATCTCCAAAATGAGACCCTAGCTTGTTTGGGACCCCACAAAAAAAAATGCCCCCAACAAACCCATCAAAACCAAGTAAACCCCCTAAAGGAAATTCCATAAAACAAATTGATCTTGGGATAAACTCTAAGCTAAACTAAATCCTAAACTGAAACAAATCAAATAATTCCAACTAATCCATTAATAAGTTTAAATCAATAAACAAGCACAATAAAACAAAAGAAATGCCCCTTTATTAATAACTTAAAAATTTTACAAGAATCACCGGACGCTTACCTCCTGAACTTACAACCTAAAACGTAAACCTAAAACCTAACTTACAACCCAAAACGAAAATCGGAGACCCAAAGCGGACACAAAGTGAGGAGCAGAATGCCCAATCGAAGGCGTCATAAAGATTACCACCAGACTTGGAGCGTCAAATTGGAGAATTCAAGGAGCATTGGTTAGGGAACACATCCCTCTACTTTTTACTCCTCTTTCGCCACCTTCACCTCCTCCGCCACCGCCTCCTCTATGCTGCCTTCACTACTCCCTAAAAGGGATCGATGTGAAGACTAGCGCCCTCATTCCCAATACCGCCCATTCCCAGAATAATGACGTCCCTGAGCATCACCTCAGGGCTAAGATCACGTGAAATAATGAAAATAGGAAGAAACAACATCCCAACTGGACAATTGGATCACACAATATCACTAAAATATGAATTTTAGAACACAAAACATTCATAAAGCTCAAAACTCGAGACTAAACTAGAGAATTAAAAACAAATGAAGGTGCCCTCGTTTATATAGAGTACGGACTCAATCATGCGCATAGCCACGTGTGTTTAACTCGATCACGCGCTACGCACACCGTGCACAACCCAAAACACGCGCTAAGACTCATGCGCTCAATGAAACCATTGCCCGTGCCAACAGCGCGACGCACCAATCACACGCAAACTATATGCCACTCAATCCTAATAAGCGACCGACTCCGGCCGTGCAATACGAAAGATCACCCATACACTAACCTGGCGATGCTTCGATCACACGCTTCGATTTTGGCACATAATACAATCACACGTGCACTCACATACGCGTAAACAACCCCTAAAGCCTGAGATCGCATGCCAAAAAATAGGCACGTAACCTTATTGGGTGACGGAAAATAGGCATGCAATACCTGACTTCGAACAAAATCTACACCCTCGCACCTTTTATCACATCGCAGCCAAAATTCACTTGTCCCATTGCGTACCCTTAAAAGAGAACGGGGCATTAAAGACTCTCAGGATGACGGATTTCGCACTCAAAACTCGATCGGTGGGTCGGCTAAGGCCGAGCCCGGGAAATGGATCACATCGCGTCACAAAATGCACAGCAGAATCTAGGCAGAACCATTGCGAACTCAAAACATAACAAAATAATGAAACACCATCATTCATCCCAGAAACCCAAAAGACGGTTCTAGTTCCATAAGAAAGCCCATGGAAAAAGAACTAGTGAGAACCACCGGTAAGGACCTTTCCTTACCGAACATGGTTCAACAAAAATAAATCAATTACACCATTTAGAAATCACCCCTCTCTCCTTATCCTAAAACAAAGCAAAATTTTAATACATGACACAGGGCCGGACCTACCCAGGTCTAGCACAAAGGAAACAATCCTCGGGATGCGGCTCTTCCAAGTCCTTACTGGGGGAGTAGTCCGAGTCTTCTCTCTCTGGAACCTCCTCTCCCAAGCCTTCACCTGAACCTGTGACATTAGTCGGGGAATGAGCTTCATCCAAGCTCAGTAGGGAAAAACTAATAACATGCTTATCATAACATCAAACACATATCTTATGGCATAATGATCGGTGCTGAAATATGACTATATTTCACATTTTAAATCCTACATTTAGCTGTTCAATGAAAGCATCTGATGGTTGTTGTGAGGTTTTGATGTTTACAGGTGTTTCTGACAGTTAGATCGTTCAAGTGCATAAAAGAAGGAAATTAAAGGCTACAAAAGAGCGATGGACAAAGAGGTCCAAAGAAGCATTGAAAGCCATGAAGAGAATCAGCTTCCATCAAGAAAGGGAAGACTTTGCATTGAAGAGTCAATCGATTGAGGCATTATTGTCAATCGATTGACAGATGGAGTAAAATTCAACCCTAGCAAGACAATCGATTGAGACATGAAATTCAATCGATTGAGACATAAAGGCAGAAGTGCCCTAAGGGAATTCGAACTAAAAGTCAATCGATTGAGACTTCTGTCTCAATCGATTGAGGCAATTAGGGTTAGGTGTGTTCGGCCATTATAAAAGAGAGGCTAGAGCTTTTGAAGGGGGAGCTTTTTGAATATAGAGAGAGTTTTTAGTTTTTGAGAAAATTTGTAATAATTAGAGACTTTTGTAGAGGGTTTTCTTAGAGTAATAAAATTGTATTGAGATTTTCCGAGAACATATTTTTATTTTACACATTCTTTGCTCTTTACTTTGGGAATGGTTTTAAATGAAATTGAAGATCTTCCACCAAGGATGAGAGGCTAAAGGCTGTAGATCAAGGAGGATGCGATCCCCAGATAAGTACCTATATTTTATGTTTAATGCCATAGTTTGATAATTTCATCATCAAATCGTCTTTCTCAAAGTGTAGTGATCATGTTTTTAGTGTTTTGTTCTAAAATACCATGAGATACGCTATGCTTTTCACATGATTCATACCGCGATTAGGCTGAGTCATTGTTTTTAGATAGGGTATGCCGGGTTAATGATCATGCTTAATTACTAGTCATGTTTCTCTTAGAATGATGGTGTGTTTGATGTTAATAAAATTGTGGGTTTAAAAATAGAAAAGGGTATAAATCTGGGGTAGCAAATTCCTTGATCTTGTTTTTAAAATTTGTTCTTAGATTTCTCATTACATAATTTTTAGGTAAATTTATTTTCTTTCTTGCAATTAGAAAAGTGTTAATTTTTGGTAAAAACTAAATCTGCCCCTTGGTACTTCCTCGGGGATATTTTCTAAATCTCTAGGAAGAATTGATTAAAATTTCAGATTTCCCTGTGGGTTCGACACCCTTGTTCTTGCCTTACTAGAACAGATCTTGTACACTTGCAAGGGTTAATTTAAAATCGATCAAGTTTTTGGCTGCTGTCGGGAAATCGTAAATTTTGAGTAAATTCCGATTAGAGATTTTTTTTTTATAACAGTCAATCGATTGAGACTTGTTTCTCAATCGATTGAGGTTGTGTGTTTTTGGCAATAATTGTGCCTCAATCGATTGACTCAACTCTGTCAATCGATTGACAAACTTGAAAATAATAAAAATAAAAACAAATTTTGTTTCCCTAATTTTCTTTCTTAGATTAGATTTTGTGATATTCTTTAGGAAGTTTAGGTTTTTAGAAGTTCTTAGTTTAGAAGTTTTTCTTTTTTTTTTATTATTTTCCACTTTTAGAAATTTTAGGATTTTCTAAAAATATTGATTATTCATTTTTTTAGGAAGTTTATATTTTTAGGAAATTTATATTCTTAGTTTAGAAGTTTTCTTTTAGGAAAGATTTTCTAGTTTTTTAATTTCTAATTTCTAATTTTCGAATTTAGATTTTATTTTTCTGAATTTTAATTTAATAAAAAAAAAAATAAAAAAAAAATAAAAATAAATTTCCTGAGTGGTTTTCTTTCCTTTTTCTTCTTACTTTGCTCTCTATTCATAGCAGCATTCAATCGATTGAAGCTCCTTTTCTCAATCGATTGATACTGAGCTACTTTCTGTGTGCTCTCTACTCTTTTCTCAATCGATTGACATTCCCATGTCAATCAATTGACAGAACTCTTGTGTGTTTTAATCTTTGAACCTCAATCGATTGAGAGAAGCCTCTCAATCGATTGACTGACAAAGTCTTTTCCGATATTCGTGTGCTCAATCTAGGAACCTCAATCGATTGAGAGAATCCCCTCAATCGATTGACTGACAAGTCATTTGTGTGAAATTTTATATGCTTCTGTCAATCTATTGAGACCACTGTCTCAATCGATTGAGTCTGCTTGAGGACTTATTTTGGGTTCTTCAAACCTTTGATTGTGGGTGTGGTGTATGAACTTTACTCGTTCTCATCACCCACATTTGCTACCGTTTAATCCGGAGATCGAACGATCTTTGCGAGACAATCGTAGAATCCAAAGGAATCAGTATCATCCTACTGATACCATGGCTGATCAAGAGCAAGAAATGAATGAAAATAACAACCAGAATGGCAACAATGTAAATAATGGAAATAATGGGAACAATAATTACTATGGGGACCTAGAACACTTGAATACTATAATGATCCTGGTTTTTACGAGGATCAGGAGTGTATCATGCATGCTCCCATTCCAGGGAACCATTATGAATTCAAATCAGCGATGATTCAAATGCTACCAATATTCCATGGTTTGGCAAAAAATCCAGACGCTCATCTGAACGAGTTCACTGGGGTATGCAAAATGTTCAGAGTCCACAATGTTACTGATGAGATAGCGAAGCTCCGACTCTTTCCGTTCTCTTTAAGAGACAAGGCAAAAACTTGGTTCTATTCTTTAGAACCGCAATCTATTCAAAGTTGGGCCGAGCTACATCGTCAGTTCCTCAAAAAGTATTTTCCCATGACTAAAGCCATAGAGATGCGTCAAAAGATCCTTTTCTTTTCCCAACGACCTACAGAGACATTCCATGAATGTTGGGAACGGTTTAAGGAGTTGATCAGAAGTTGCCCTAACCATCACGTTCCAAGGTGGCAACAAGTCCAAAGTTTCTACAATGGACTGATTCCTGAAGAAAGACGCATGGTTGATGCATCTTGCGGTGGATCTTGTGCCAAGAAAGAGGCCGATGAGCTGTGGGCATTGTTTGAGAAATTGTATCAAACCTCGATACAAAGTGAGACACTGGGGCGAACCACTTTGGACTTAGCACCTAAATCTCATGTGTTGACCAAAGACGGATTGTATGAGGTCAACAATAATAACTCTGATCTATCAACCAAGGTTGATATGTCATTCAAACAGATGAACATGTTGTTAGTCGCAACCAAGCAAGCTAAAGTTCTGCCACCCCTCATCGTATGCTCAATTTGTGAACACCTGTCATATGGCTAATGAGTGCCCAACTACCTTGACATTCCTTCCTCGATGAATCTACTCTTCCAGCGTATAAATGTCACTCAATCTTATCACCGCAAGGTAGAAACGGTACTCAAATACCTACAACCCAGTGGAAAAATCACCCCAACTTAGGATGGGGTGGATCAAACCAAACTGGTCAGTCAACCAAATAATACCGAGCCAATCCTATGAGTGGACAACAAGCGTTTCCACAAAATTTTCGAAAAATTTCCGTCCACAATAAAATTTTCGGTAGAATTCTAATTTTCACGAATTCTAACTTTATGAGAATACTCCATATTCTCATCCAAATTCGATTTAGGAAAAATCGAATTTCAATCAAATCCTAATCAATCTCATACAAGCGCTTCAAAGGATTCTCGACCGAAGAAAAGGTGATGCACAGATGCAATCTTTTCAGATGATAATCGACCAAGTCGATCAATTGGCAAATCAACCGAGTCGACGAGGAGGGTAAGCTTCCCACCAACCCATCAACAATCCTCGCGACCAAGCATCATCGATGAAGGACCATTAAATAGTCAACAGCTTGAAAGTCACATCGTGTTGAGAAGTGGACGGAAGTTCATAATCAAGTGGAGATGCCTGGAAGCGAGGAAGAATGTGAAGGCATAAAGAGCAGGAAGTGAGAAAGAGAAAGAGTCAGAGAAGAGCGAGAAAGAGAAAAGAAAAGAGAAAGAGGAAGAGAAAAGAAGAGAGAAGGAAAAGAAAAGGTGATAGAGGGTGAGTCTCCTCAAGCATCCAACAAGGACAAGACGAAGATTGAAGGGGAACCCGCACCTTTTGTCCCAAAGGCACCATTTCCTCAATGCCTAACTCCTCCATCAAGAATGGGAAAGGGACCAACAAAAATGGAAGATATTTTCGAAACATTTAAGCAAGTAAAGATAAACCTTCCATTGCTTGAAACGATCAAGCAAGTGCCTGAGTATGCAAAGTTTTTCAAAGATTTATGCACTCGGAAGAGAAAGGCACGTAATCATGTTTCGAGAAAAGTGTTCTTGACTAATCAAGTCAGTTCCATATTGCAATTGGAAACCCCACCAAAACTAAAAGACCCTGGAGTTCCTACTGTTCCATGTGTCATTGGTGGGCAACCAGTTGGGAAAGCGTTATTGGATTTGGGAGCCAGTGTTAATTTAATCCCATATTCATTATACGAGAAACTCGGACTGGGTGAATTGAGACCCACAACGGTCACACTGCAACTGGCAGATAGATCAGAAAGACGACCGAGGGGCGTTATTGAAGACGTCTTGGTTGGCATAGATAAGTTTGTCTTTCCAGTGGATTTTGTTGTTTTGGACATGGACACACCTGTTAAGTCACTTAATCAAGTCCCCATCATCCTTGGACGTCCTTTTCTCGCTACTGCCAACGCTTGCATTAATTGTCGAACGGGAGTCATGGACGTTTCTTTTGGAAACATGAAGGTTCGATTGAATATCTTCCATGCGATGAACCATTTCCCAAACGAGGATGAGGTCGAATGTTTTTACATCGATCAGATAGATGAAGTGGTGGATGAGGCATTACCTTCAATGCTTACCAAAGAGGAATTTGAAAATGCTTTGTTGGCCATCTATGAAGAGAAAGGATCTAAGAGAAGCAACGAGATAGAGTCTAGCTCATCATGCGGATGATCACTTAGATGCAGTGTGCCCGAGATAGAATCATTACTGTTGAGGTGAAGGAAGTGCCTCCATCACTTGAGCACCACCAATTGTGGAATTGAAACAATTGCCGAGTCCCTCAAATATGCTTTTGGGACCTCGTGAAACACTTCGATAATAATCTCATCCACGTTGTCGTAACAAGAAAAAGAGTTGTTGAAGGTGCCTTTGAAAAGAGCACAAGGAAGCTATCGGTTGGACTTTCACCGATCTCAAAGGGATTGACCCATCGGTATGTATGCATAAAATACATTTGGAAGATGAGAGTAAACCTTCAAGGAACCACAGGCGACTTAATCCAAACATGCAAGAAGTCGCTCTAAAAGAAGTCATTAAACTCCTTGATGCTGGAATCATCTATCCGATTTCCGATAGTGAATGGGTTAGTCCGGCCCAAATTGTTCAAAAAGTCCGGATCACCGTGAAGGAAACTCAAGGAGAATTGAACCCCACTGAGAAACTACCTGGATGGCGGTTGCGCATTGACTATCGGAAATTAAACATCGCCACCGTAAAGGATCATTTTCCTTCGTTCATTGATCAAATTCTTGAGAAGTTAATGGGCAAGAGTTTTACTGCTTTCTTGATGGGTATTCGGGATACAATCAAAGTGCTGCCTACCCACCGATCAAGAAAAGACAACGCTCACATGCCCTTATGGTACGCTGCATACCGCAGATGCCATTCGCCTATGTAATGCCCGACCACATTTCAACGGTGTATGTTGGCCATATTTTCAGATATGATCGACAAATTCATTGAAGTATTCATGGACGACTTCTCGGTTTTTGGGAGAACCTTTGATTCTTGTTTGAATCATCTTTCACAAGTGCTGCAACGTTGTGTTGACTCCAAACTTGTTCTTAGTCGAGAAGAGCCATTTTATGGTTAAACAAGGGATTGTTCTGGGCACATTGTTTCACAAAAAGGAATCGAGGTGGATAGAGCAAAAGTTGATCTAATTGCTAACTTGCCACCACCCAACAGTGTTCGACAAATTCGATCATTTTTGGGTCATGCAGGATTTTATAGAAGGTTCATTAAGGATTTCAGCAAGGTGGCTAAACCATTGTGCACCTTGCTTGGCAAAGATGTTCCTTTTGAATTTACTGAGGACTGCATGCAAGCATTTTTGAAATTGCGCCAGCTCTTATCCAATGCACCAATCATCCAGCCACCGGATTATTCTCTCCCATTCGAACTCATGTGTGATGCATCCGACACGCAATTGGAGTCTAGGGCAGAGGGTGAATAAATTACCTCACGTAATTTATTATGCTAGCAAGTCATTAATTGATGCCCAACTCAATTACACCACCACCGAGAAAGAATTATTAGCTGTGGTGTATGCTCTGGACAAGTTTCGTTCCTATTTGCTTGGATCGAAAATAGTGGTCTTTTCAGACCATTCCGCTCTGAAATATCTTCTAGCAAAGAAGGATGCTAAACCGAGATTAATCCGTTGGATCCTTCTGCTCCAAGAGTTCAATTTCGAGATTAAGGATAAGAAGGGGGTTGAGAACGTGGTGGCTGATCATTTGTCGAGAATTTTACCTGAAAAATCTGCAATACCTGAGACCATCCGTGATACGTTTCCCGATGAACATTTGATAGCAATTGATGCAAAAGGTTCCATGGTTTGCAAACATTGTGAATTATCCGTTATCGCGTAATCCCCACCGAGTGGGGTAAGAATGATAAGAATCTCTTTTCTCCCAAATAAAATACTATTTTGGGATGAACCGTGTCTGCTCAAATTTCGCCAGATCGATCATCGAGATGTGTACCAAGAGGAGCAAATGAGCGCCCTACACTTGTGTCGTCAGCCTGGGCGGCCATTTCGGAGGACGTAAGACCGCCCAAAAATCCTTCAAAGCGGATTCTATCGCCTCCATCTTCGTGGATTGCTCAATTTTGCAAGGAATGCCGACGATGTCAACTTGGCAATATTTCAAAACGGAATATGATGCCCTTAATCCAATTTCGATTGTTGAAATTTTTGATGTTTGGGGATTGACTTTATGGGTCCCTTTCCCCCATCCTTTGGGTTTTCATATATTTAGTGGTTTGTTGATTATGTCTCGAAATGGATAGAAGTCAGGCAACCCGATCGAATTATCATAAGGTTGTGGTCAAATTCCTCGGAGAAAATGTGTTTAACCGATTCGGATTCCAAGAGCAATCATCGCCGATATGGCGGTTCGCATTTTGTAATAGCCATTTTGCCACCTTAATGAAGAATGCGGCGTCCTCACAAAGTTGTTACTGCACCATCCATGAACTAGCGGTCGGTGGAAGTGTCTAATCGGGAAATTGCGAATTCTAGAAAAATGGTCCGACCGGATAGAAAAGATTGGTCAAACCAGCTCTCGTGAGGCTCAGGGCCTATCGGACCGCATTCAAGACTCCGATTGGAATGTCTCCGCTCAATTGTTTACGGGAAAGCTTGCCATCTTCCTGTCGAAGTGGAGCATAAAGCATTCTGGGCGATAAAAAGATTTAATTCTGACATGCAAGCAGCCGGGTCGCATCGCCGATTGCAATTGAATGAATTGGAGGAATTACGCTACGAAGCGTATGAGAATTCGAAGATGTACAAGGAAAGGTACAAAAAGCTGCATGATGCGTCCCTTTCTCGGAAAGAATTTCACGTTGGCCAAAAAGTTTGGTTATTCAATTCCCGACTGAAGCTTCACCCGGGAAAATTAAAATCTCGATGGGAAGGCCCATTTCAGGTAGTGTCCATTAGTGTGCATGGTGCCATTGAAATTCGGAGCCTTGTTGACAATCACATTTGTAAAGTTAATGGGCAAAGACTCAAACCAATGTTTGAGCCGGTCACCCAGTTTAAGATTGAGGCGCTACACCTCCGTGATCCTGAGGATTGATCACTGAACGGTCGAGCTGTCGACATGTAAACTCAGCGCTTCCTGGGAGGCACCCCAGTTGTTTTATATTTTTTTTATGTGTGTCTTTCCATGTTTGTTGTTCTTTTTAGTTTAGTTTTATTTTTTTTTATTTTTCTGAAAAAAAAAAGAAAAAAAAGAGTCCACAGTCAATCGATTGACTGTGATTCCTCAATCGATTGACGGGTCTGTGTCAATCGATTGAGCTTCATCATCATTTTTTCAGTCTTTTGTCTCAATCGATTGAGAAATTGGCCTCAATCGATTGACATCTTCAGAGTTTGTGCATTTGTGTTGGAATTTGGACAGCCACCCGACATCTCTTGTCATGGCTGCTTACTTCTTGGGTTGGGCATTGACCCTTTAATGCCTTACGTTTCCAAGGACACCAACCGGTGCTATTTTGTTCTCACAACTATTCCTCAATCGATTGACACCTTAGCGTCAATCGATTGACCTTCAATAGTGGAGTAATGGCAAGAGCCACATCTCCCAGGCAGTGCCACGTTGCCGCTCCCACCTCGCGACGTGGGAAGTCCATGCATCCTCAATCGATTGAGCATTAAGCCTCAATCGATTGAGGCTCACACTATATATGTGGTACTCCCCACCCGTGGAGTCCTCATTCGAAATTCAACCAACTTGTCACGCCGATATCTTTGCTCCTCCTTGTTTTGATCAAATGGCTGCCCTTATCCGACCACCGCGCCCAGCCAATGATCCGATGCGCATCCCTAATGAGCATTATATCGATCGCCAGTTCCAAACGGAAAATTTCTTCGACTTGGTGAAATATCGGAACATCGCGGAATGCGCACGGTCGATCGAATTCATCGAGGCCCTCCGCTTGGAAATGCTGCTGACCCCACCACCCATCGATGTAGCCCCGCGCATCATTCGGCTATTCTATCAAAAGATGGTGTGGGTGCCCGAGACCCTCTCCCCAACTGGCTTGCCGTTCATCACCATCGAGATCGATAACTGGCAATATAACCTCCATGCCGCTGATCTCGCCCGTGTTTTTAATTTCTACGAGGCTCGTCCCATGAACCACCACCTTCCTCCGGCTATCGAGCGTAGCCAAGATGATATGATCGCCGATATGTGTGGTGGTCGTCGTGGGACCGGTCAGGCCACCAAGCGCGCTGTGTTGCCCATGGATATCCTCTTTTGGGATATCTTTATGGCCAATAACCTTCTGCCACATGGCACAAAGTCCGAGAGGACTTTGGGTCGGGTAAAGGCGCTCTACGCGGCACACACCAATACTTGGTTTGATGCGCCTGGGTTGATGCTCGTGGAGCTGTACCGCTGCCATAGCGATATCGCCGGCGCCGCCGTACCAGCCAAGCGTGCCGCGATTCTCCTACACTTCCCACACTATGTGATGCACCTTCTGGATCACCTTGGCTGCCCCATCTATGACGATGAGGTGATGGGTGACATGCAATTTTACCAATATGGTGTGAATGTTTGGGTCAAGAGTATCAAGGCGATCATCCGCGTAATCTGCCTCTGCTGAGGATGCTCCTCCTCCTCCGGCCCAAACCCCGCATAGCCAACGTGGCGGTGTTAGCGACCACGCCCAAGAGGTCCCCGATTTTGATGCTGGCGTGTTGCTTTCGCTTCGAGGTGCGGATGGACGGGCTGAATGCACGCCTCGGTGGTGTGGATAGGCGGTCCCGATTTCAAACCGCTCTCCTTATGCGGATGGCTCATGAGTCATTCTCGTGCCGACCATTTCATCGACGGCGCGAGAGCGGCAATGAACGAGGAGCGGGAACCGGAAAATGAGGATGATGATGATGTCTACTGATTGTCTTGTGTTGTTTTGTTTTGGAGTTTTTCTGTTTTGTGTTTATTTTGTTTTTTGTTTGATATGTCGGATCAGTGTATGCATGCAAGCATCTATGATAACATTTTCTTTGTTTTGGCATATTTGTGGTTGGTTTCGAGCTCTCAGTCAATCGATTGAGATCTCTCTCTCAATCGATTGAGCTCCCTCATGCTCCCCTATATTTTCCTCAGTCAATCGATTGAGAATTCTGTCTCAATCGATTGACTGATGCACCTAATTTTGGGAAGTCCTGTTTTTGACCTTTATTTTTAGTATGGTATATCAATCGATTGACATTTATGTGCCAATCGATTGAAACTTGCTTGGTCAACCAGTCAACCCATGCTGGAATAGGAAAGTTTCTCCAAATATTTGATTTGGAGATCGGATTTAATTTGCCACCAGCCCATATCTTTGACCTCTCTTGTCAATCGATTGACACCAACATGTCAATCGATTGACTGTCACTTCTTTCTAAAAATTCTTCATGCACCGACTGTCCGAAATTTCTTTCTTTCAAGTGTCCTTCTTTTAGGATCTTTTCAGCTATTTAGGGCACTTGCTGGGTCCTCCTCTTAGTCCCAATTTTTAGTATCCGTCCCCACCTTGTCGCCATGTCTTCCATCCGTCCTCGTACTCGAGCCGCAGTCCAACGGTTAATGGAGCCCGCACGCAAACGTGCCCGATACAACGCCCCACCGCCACCATTCGATTGGTCCACCCATGCCATCCTCCACCTTGATGAAGAATCTGTTTCATCCCCCGTACTCACCACCCCTACCCCACCCTTATCACCTCCTCGGGCACCAATCCCACCCGTCGGCGCGGTTGGAATTTCTGAAGAAATGTGGCGCTACGCCCGTCAGGAGGAATTTCTACCATGGAGACCTACAGGATTTGTTTTCGGTTTTTAGGATCTCATTTTACATGTCTTTAGGGTAGGGTTGTTTTTCTTTGTTTTCGTTGTTTCGGTTCGGTTTGTTTTTTATTTTCGTTTTGGTTACGTTTGTTTAGTTTTGCGTCACGTTAAATTTTGCTTTAGTTTGTAATAATTTTCTTTTTAATAAATATTTAGTTTCATAGTTGTGTTTTTCTCTCTTTCACTTGCTCGGTTGTTTTGTCCTTTGATTGCATAGAACAGGTTTGGGGGAGGCCTTCTTCCCTTTCTCCGCATCATCACCAATGAGTACATTGGCCAGTTCAGGTTTGGGGGGGGTAATTGGTTGTTTTCTAAATTTAAAAAAAAAAAAAAAAAAAAAAAAAAAAAAAAAATTTTACTTTTTAGCAGTTCTCGGATTTTTGAATGCTTATCAGTCAATCGATTGAGACTACTGTCTCAATCGATCAACTGATAAACATAAAAGGGTATAAGAATTTGTGGCTCAATCAATCGATTAAGTCCAATCTGTCAATCGATTGAGAAGTTGGTCTCAATCGATTGACTGATGGTTGGCAAATGCTGTAATTTAATTGATTATTCATATTTTTGAGCATGAAGATTCTTCCTAAATTTCTTTAAACAAAGCTATCATACCATGGTTATTTTATGAGTGCCCATAAGGTGTAGATATTGAACATTAATGATCATGAATCATGCTTAAAAATAATTGTTTTCATCACTCGCTTTCAATCTCAAAATCGGAGGATTAAGTGTGTAACATGGAATCTTAAAGATCACAAAGAAAGACTAAAACCTTGAAAGTTTTTGAGACACTTGTCCTCGTTCTTGATGAGTGCTGAAATAAATTCGGAGTATCCTTGAAATTCTTGTTCCAATTGTTAAATCTCATTCCGATTACTTTGATTTGTGATTTTATGTGTGTTATAACATTACACTAGAAATCATTGTGTACTAACTCAAGGCAAATAGGCGTATTCTACCATCATGAAAGGAAATGATCTAAGGCCATCATTGGTTCGTCTGTGCTTAAAATGTCCCACCTCATAAATTTATCCTTCTAGTACACCTTTTAGCTTATTGGAAAATTTACCTTTATACATTCTTTGTTGTCAATAACCTTTAACCCCTTACCGCTTCTGAAAATTCAGCTTGCCCTTACTTATTTCTGAGAAATTAGGAACAAGGGATGAAAATGAGTGAAAAGAGAGTAAGTGGGAATCATATGTGTTGTAGTGTGTACTGAAAAAAAAAAAAATATATATATATATATATATATATATATATATTGAGAAGAATGGTGAGAGACTAGAAAAGAAAAAGAATAGAAATACAAAATCAGAGGTTGTTTCTTTTCCAATTTCTCAGAAATTTTTGAATCCATCTTTCCTTTCTTTTCTTAACCTTAACCCGAGCCCCATTACAACCTTAGAAAAGACCTTTTTGATCCAATCATGAGTGATGAAATGCCTTGTGGAGAGTAAGTACATAATTGTCTATGGTGCATGATATATGCATGCTTAAAATACAGATATCTTTCTTAATGAGATTTCCCTTATAATTCTTTGATACACCGTCTTTCTTTAAAACTTGTGAGATTTTCTTCTAATTGTGTTGCAATTCCATCTCACACCTGAAAAAAAAAAATATATATATATATATATATATTTATATATAATAAAAACTCATTCATCGGGAGTGATTTCATTCTGAGTGTATACCCATGGTGAGGATTGGAGTCTAGACATGTGATCTAAAAGTTCCAGTTTAAGCTTTTCCTCTGATATAAGAACTTTGGGCAGTGATGATCTCATGACATTGAGGCATGAAATATGAACATTAGAAGACAATGGTCTGAACTGAATGTGGCATAAATGGAATGAACATGGTTAGATGTATTCTAAAAAGATTTTTCAGGGGCATCTAATTGCTAAAGGACATGATTAATCAATTCTGAAATTCCGATAGCCTTGAAGTTTGTAGGTACCTTCACTGGAAACCTTCAGGAGACACAACTCCTCCACTAGGGATCACCTAGGGGTTTAAAGGCTTGTTGCACATGCTAAGTGCAATCGTGTTCCCTACGAAAGTGGCATTTAAATATTTAGGATGTTAGTTTTATTTGCGTTTTATAAGTTTATCATTCTCTTTGCTCGAGGACTAGCAAAGTGTAGGTTTGGGGGTGTGATCGGTGCTGAAATATGACTATATTTCACATTTTAAATCCTACATTTAGCTGTTCAATGAAAGCATCTGATGGTTGTTGTGAGGTTTTGATGTTTACAGGTGTTTCTGACAGTTAGATCGTTCAAGTGCATAAAAGAAGGAAATTAAAGGCTATAAAAGAGCGATGGACAAAAAGGTCCAAAGAAGCATTGAAAGCCATGAAGAGAATCAGCTTCCATCAAGAAAGGGAAGACTTTGCATTGAAGAGTCAATCGATTGAGGCATTATTGTTAATCGATTAACAGATGGAGTAAAATTCAACCCTAGCAAGACAATCGATTGAGACATGAAATTCAATCGATTGAGACATGAAGGCAGAAGTGCCCTAAGGGAATTCGAACTAAAAGTCAATCGATTGAGACTTCTGTCTCAATCGATTGAGGCAATTAGGGTTAGGTGTGTTCGGCCATTATAAAAGAGAGGCTAGAGCTTTTGAAGGGGGAGCTTTTTGAATATAGAGAGAGTTTTTAGTTTTTGAGAAAATTTGTAATAATTAGAGACTTTTGTAGAGGGTTTTCTTAGAGTAATAAAATTGTATTGAGATTTTCCGAGAACATATTTTTATTTTACACCTTCTTTGCTCTTTACTTTGGGAATGGTTTTAAATGAAATTGAAGATCTTGCACCAAGGATGAGAGGCTAAAGGCTGTAGATCAAGGAGGATGCGATCCTTATAAGTACCTATATTTTATGTTTAATGCCATAGTTTGATAATTTCATCATCAAATCGTCTTTCTCAAAGTGTAGTGATCATGTTTTTAGTGTTTTGTTCTAAAATACCATGAGATACGCTATGCTTTTCACATGATTCATACCGCGATTAGGCTGAGTCATTGTTTTTAGATAGGGTATGCCGGGTTAATGATCATGCTTAATTACTAGTCATGTTTCTCTTAGAATGATGGTGTGTTTGATGTTAATAAAATTGTGGGTTTAAAAATAGAAAAGGATATAAATCTGGGGTAGCAAATTCCTTGATCTTGTTTTTAAAATTTGTTCTTAGATTTCTCATTACATAATTTTTAGGTAAATTTATTTTCTTTCTTGCAATTAGAAAAGTGTTAATTTTTGGTAAAAACTAAATCTGCCCCTTGGTACTTCCTCGGGGATATTTTTTAAATCTCTAGGAAGAATTGATTATAATTTCAGATTTCCCTGTGGGTTCGACACCCTTGTTCTTGCCTTACTAGAACAGATCTTGTACACTTGCAAGGGTTAATTTAAAATCGATCACATAACGTACACAAATTTGTTTTGAACACATGCAAAGGGGTGATTTCATAACCTTAACATACATATGCAATGCTAATGGAATCATGAACATGCTCACATCTCTATTCCAACATAAGAAATAAGAAAACTTAAAAGTGTTGACTTAAAGTACTAGAATGAGGAACTATAGCCTCAAGCCCCCGATGGAATACCGACCATCGTTACTCACATGAGTCATTTGCACATAAATCCAAGGTCCCGTAGAGTTGGACACTTGGTCAAACATAATTACCGTTATACGGTAGGAATCACAAAGCACATATCACAAAGGGTGTACGGAATGGCTGCCGTACCGGTCACGGATATCCTATCACCATTACGATTATACCGTAACCTTAAATCCAAAAGTGCATACATATAGCTTATCGCCGTGTGAAGTGATAATTATAATTTACATTAGAAGTCGAAATAAAGTACGAAAGTCTCTTATACACATATCAAATGAATCTCGAAGATTCTATAAGTCTCACATGTTTCCAAGTCATACATAAACACATGCCTCATTTCTTCAAAATCATAAACGGAAATCACATAATCGAATCGAAGAACGTAATAACATAACATACATGTTTATGAAATAATGCACATGATACCAAGTTTTCCCTACCTCACAGATTTGACTTGTGCGGGCTCAAGCCTTCACAAAGGTCGGGCTCTTCTTACTCACAAGGCTTACCTAAACATGATCATTTTCATTCATTAGAATGAGGCAAAACACACTGCTAAAGGTCCCTTCAAAAAGTCAAAGTCAAAACTCAACAAACAAAGAAATCTGGGAAATTCGATCGATCGAGTCCCTATTTTGATCGATCGAAACCCAATTCGATCGATCGAAATAAAATACGATCGATCGACCTCTCTCAGAAACTACAAACTATATTTTCATTCGATCGGACGAATTTCCAATTTGATCGAACGAAAATAACTCGATCGATCAAATTTAAATTCGATCGATCGAGTTTCGCAGAAAGCCTTTAACTTCAATTATAGTTCGATCGGACAAATCCCAATTCGTTCAATTGAAATTACATAATTCGATCGATTGAAATTAATTCGATCGATCGAATTCTCACAATAGAAATTCTAATGTTCTATTTCTATACAAATCGATCGATCGAACTACAGGTGTCGATCGATCAAAAACTTTTCGTTTGATCAAAATCACTTTCGATCGAATGAATTTCTCAAGACTTCATTTTTACTGTCATTTTGATCGATCGTACCATAATTTGATCGATCGAAATAAGCAGATTTTGCTCATTTTGGGTTTTTCACCCCCGATTTCTTCTCACTTTGAATCTATCTCACTTTCTTATGATTCTCATATGAACACACACTAATTTAACTCTCCATAACACAACTAAAACATGCATTCATATTCCATACCTTGCTCCAACGAATCCTCTTCCGTGGTTCAAAATCGGAACTAGGCTTCTTCTAATGGCAGCTATTTATCCTCATACGCATTAGATCAATCGCTTCTCTTCGTGCTATCAGCTCGTTCCCACGTTGTTCACAAGCATTCAATGCCCTAAAGTTTTCCTCTCTCTCTCTTTACTCCCATTACAGCATTTAACACACAATTAAATGCCCTAGGTTTTCTTTTATACACTAGCTCCTATACTTGGGTGAAAAACAGCTACACCGCAGGGACGTGTGTGAGAGCTTCAAGCTCCCACATTCAGTCTACATAAGATCGATCCGGTCCATTGGATTTGATCTATAGACATTACATCATTGTAAAAGAGGTCCTCGGTGCATGATCCGTCGATACGCGCACTAAGTCTTACGGATCGAGGCCCAAAGGGTTGGGACGTTACATCCTTCCCTCCTTAGGAATTTTCATCCCCGAAAATTGTCCTAACGAGTGGCTAAGTGCCCAAAGGGTTGCTTTGTAAGGCACCACGCATGGCTAAACAATCCATATCATTGTAAGATATCAGCCCATGCACAAACATAGAGTCTACAGATGATAATTTCTAGCAGTCCTATAATTGAGGTACATCATTCATCAAAAGTTAGTAGTGTCCTATATATATAAAAGTCATTGTGGCAGCCATGCCACAATTGTTCAGACAATTAAAGGAAACAAAAATGGCAATCATGCCACAGCAGTTAAAAATTTATACATTTAGCCCCCCAAAATAATTTGCAAAAGAAAAGAAATGTCTCTCTGCTCACTAAATCTGTGGAGGATCCCCCGCATTAGCTCCGCACCCTGGTATCTCCGGCTCGTCTGCCTCGTCCGATACCATATCAGATTGCTCCTCTTCCACGTCGGCGTGCTCGTCATCAGCGTCGGCCTGGTCCTCACTAGGCTGTACATCCTCCGCATCCAAGCAAGACGGAGCCATGTCATACACCTGTGCTCGCATAGCCGTGATCCTCTGCATATAATCGGTGGGATACACGGCCTGTAACACGTCTCCGATGAGCAGCTCGAAGAAATCCAGACGCTGATTGACCTGACGGTTGCTCTCCTAGATGAGAGCTGCCAAGTCCTCGTTTGTCATTGAGGCTGGTCGCTAGACTGGCGGCATCGGTAAATCAGCAGGTACGTTTGGAGCAGGTGCATCCTGAGCAGGTGGAATAATCTCAGGCTGATCGGGAATAGGAGCCTCTGGAACGGGTTGGTCAGGGAGTGGTGCATCAGGAATAGGGACATCCTGCGTAGGCACACCTTGGGATTGTGGAGGGACGGGAGGTACTAGAGGGGCTGGTGGTAAATGCGGCTTCAGGCTGTTATAGGTCTTCCTCCAATGCTTAAACGTGTAGAGGACCACGTTGTCAGACGATTTAGGTTCGTTTGGGGAGACCTTGTGCACGGAGGTGGCTGAGAACTCGTCGAACATAGCGGAGATGAAACTGGCGTAAGGAATGTATTCTTCGAGTTTCTCTGCTCCTGATAGCAGCTTCTTTCGTCCATGTTTAATTCCTTCAAAGACAATTGCCGCGGAATCAAACCATTTGCCCTCAAAGGCGGCAAATAGGGCATTCATCAAAACGCCTAATCGTTGGGTCTTATGGCGGATCGGATATAAATTACATTTAAAGATGGTGTCAAGGATCCACATGTAGCTCGGTAGGTGAGCTCGGTTAATGGCTCACCCTTTTGCAACACGCCCTTGCGTCATCCGTTGGGCTATAAATGTGTGGGTTAGATTAGGGGGCTTGGGTGGTAATAATTTGATCCCTTCACCGAAGGAGTCAAAACACTCTAAGGTCGCACATGCCATCGCATGGGTAAAGGTATAGGTCTTGCCATCGACCTTGGTACATATTTTGGTATCGAGGTTTGGCCCATCAGACATATTTTGGTAAAA
This sequence comes from Chloranthus sessilifolius, assembly GCA_021018995.1. Taxonomy (NCBI): domain Eukaryota; kingdom Viridiplantae; phylum Streptophyta; class Magnoliopsida; order Chloranthales; family Chloranthaceae; genus Chloranthus; species Chloranthus sessilifolius. Next base: position 67,623,969 of record CM037595.1, read on the forward strand.
TAAGTGCACAAGGAGCGGATAGAAGTAAGGATGAATGGGCTTCAAAACTTTATCAAGCCCTACCTTACCCAAATAGTTTAGTGCCCAAACATCAATGCCGGGCACATTGGGTGTTTCAAAAAGGGCTGGTTCGATGGTATATTTGTATGCAAAGCCCTTTTCTGGCCACCATTCTCTGGGTTGATCACGTTGGGGACCCTGCGGAGCAACTGGTTGCTCGGTTGGTCGAGGTGGTGGTGGAATAGATGGCTGTGGTGGCGGAATAGATGGTCGCGGTGGCGCAATGGATGGTTGCGAATGACCCTTTGCGGATTTGGGTCGCTTCGAGGTAGGGGTTTTAGAGGTGGCAGCCTTCCGTTTAGGTGCCATAAGAAATAGGGTTTTGGTGGGAGAGCGAAGATTTTAGGTCAAAAATTTAGAAACTAAGAACCCAAAAACAATTGCTACCGATTTAGAGTATTGGCTTCGATTCCCGAGCAAAATTAGGCACAAACGGATGTTCTTGGGATTCCCAAAAGGAAAAACTCTCAAAAACCCAAACGGAAACCCTCAACTGCAGAAAAATTTTTGAACGGACAAAAGAAAATATAACACGGTTCTTATATATAAAGAAGAAATTCGATCGATCAAATTTGTTTCGATCGATCGAAAATCAACTTCGACAGGAACTAGATCGATTTCAATCGTTCGAATTCATTTCGATCGGTCGAGATTCATTCGTCAATTACTGGTTTTCACAATTTCGATCGAACGAAACTAGATTCGATCGGTCGAAATCCATAATTCGATTGATCGAAATTTTTTCTCAATCGATCGAATTTCTTAGGCTTTAAGAAGGCTTGATCGAACGAAATGAATTTTCGTCCGATCGAAATCAGAATTCGATCGAACGAATTCACCTAGCCTTAGGTAGAAATTTTCTTATCTGTCTCTGTCAGAATAATTCGATCGGTCGAAATTATATTCGATCAATCGAAAAGTAATTTCGATCGATCGAATTCTCAAGAAAACACTTGTTCTTTGGATTTTCAAATTCCCTTTAACATTTTAACACTTCCAACCTTAACATCATGCTTATTATTCATAAATTCACTAGTTTACATACGTTAACTTATAATTTGGCATTGACAACAATTCTCACTCCGTAAATAGCGAGGGATACTGGGCGCGAATCTCAACTTCGCATTCCCACATCGCTTCCTCTCTAGAGTGGTTCTTCCATTGGACCAATACCAGAGGAATTCGTCTCATGTGTAGTACTTGCTCAGTTCGGTCTAAAATGTGCATTGGTTCTTCGATGATCGTCAATTCTCGATAGACTTCGACTGGCGGTGCATCGAGGATATGAGTCGGATCGTGCACGTATTTCTGCAACATAGAGACATGGAATACGTCGTGCACTCGATCAAGTTGCAGGGGTAATGCGACCCTATATGCAACTTCACCAACTCTCCCCAATACCTCGAACGGTCCAATGTAGCGAGGAGCTAATTTTCTGCGCTTTCCAAAGTGCATCACACCCTTCATTGGGGATATCTTGACAAACACATGATCTTCCACTTGGAAATCCATGCTTGTACGCTTAATGTCTGCGTAGCTCTTCTAACGACTCTGTGCTGTTCTAATTCTCTCTCTGATAATATGCACAGTTTCGACATTCTTCTTGATAGCTTCCGGTCCTAACACAAACTTATCGCCGGTTTTCTCCCAGTTGATCGGAGATTTACATCTCCGTCCATATAAGGCTTCATATGGGGCCATTCCAATGCTCTGCTGAAAGCTATTATTGTAAGCGAATTCTATCATCGGAAGATGTTGATCCCATGATCCCTGAAAATCCATCATACATGCTCGCAACATGTCTTCAATAATCTGATTGACTCTCTCTGTCTGTCCATCAGTCTGAGGATGGAACGCAGAACTAAAGTCCAATCTCGTGCCCATGCCTTCTTGAAATCGTTGCCAGAATATGGACATATACAATGGATCACGAATGGACACGATGCTCGTAGGAATACCGTGCATTCGAACAATTCTTTCATGTATAATTCAGCCAACTTGCTTGCAGTGTAAATCGTGTTATAGGGTAAAAAGTGTGCCGACTTGGTCAGTCGATCCACTATCACCCATATAGCATTGTGGTGTCTCAATGTCCTCAGAAATCCCACAATGAAATCCATAGAAATGGACTCCCACTTCCATTCTGGTATCGGTAGAGGCTGCAAGAGGCCTGCTGGGTGTCGATGGTCCACCTTTACTTGTTGACACACCAAGAACTTTGATACATATTCGGCGATGTCTTTCTTCAGTCCTCTCCACCAATAGCATTTTCGTAAATCTTGGTACATCTTAGTACCACCCGGATGAATAGCATATTTGGACTTATGAGCCTCGTCCAAGATAGTTTGTCTCAGCTCGGCATCCGTAGGTATGCACAACCGTTCTGGAAATAGTAATGACCCATCTTCCTTGATAGTAAAGTCCCCATTTTCAATTGCCTTTTGTCGGAGTTTCACAAGTTCTTCATCTTTCATCTGAAGTTCATAAATGCGATCAAATATAGCTGGTTTGATCGTAAGGTTTGCCAACAATACTCCAGTATCCTTGGCTATAATAGCCTTATCATACAGCGAAAGGTCTTCTAATAACTTCCACATGTGAAGTCCTGTGATGAGACTAGCTATTTGGGATGTGTGCTTCAGGCTCAATGCGTCAGCCAGGACGTTGGCTTTACCTGGGTGATATTGAATTGCGCAGTCATAGTCTTTGAGAAACTCAATCCACCGTCGTTGCCTCATATTCAACTCTTTCTGCGTAAACAAATACTTGAGGCTTTTGTGGTCCGTAAAGATCTCAAAGGTTTCACCATACAGGTAAAGCCTCCAAATTTTGAGCGCAAACACCACCACGGCTAACTCTAAATCGTGAGTCGGATAATTCTTTTCGTGCTCTTTCTAATGTCTTGAGCCATAGGCGACAACCTTATTGTGTTGATTCAATACACACCCCAGACCAACATATGACGCATCACTGTAAACAGTAAAACCTCCACTACCCGATGGAATGGTCAACACTGGAGCGGACGTAAGCCATTTCTTGAGTTCTTGGAAGCTTTCTTCACATTCTTTGGTCCATTCAAATTTCGTGTTCTTCCTTGTAAGTCGGGTAAGTGGTCCCGAAATCTTGGAGAAACCTTCCACAAAGCGTCGGAAATATCCCGCTAGACCGAGAAAACTGCGAATCTCCGTCACGGTCTTGGGTTGCTCCCAATCTAGCACTGCCTCAATCTTTGCTGGGTCAACGGTCACGCCTGCTTCAGATACTATGTGACCAAGAAAGCTCACTTACTCTAACCAGAACTCGCACTTACTGAGTTTAGCATACAGCTGATGCTCTCGAAGGGTCTGCAATGCAATGCGTAAGTGATGTTCGTGTTCCTCCCTGGTCTTTGAATAAATGAGAATGTCATCCACAAACACCACCACACACGTATCAAGGTATCGTTTAAAGACCCGATTCATGAGGTCCATGAATGAAGCTGGAGCATTCGTCAAGCCGAAAGGCATCACTAAAAATTCATAATGCCCATACCTAGTTCTGAATGAGGTCTTCTGCACGTCTTCGGCCTTCACCCTTAATTGATGGTATCCGGATCTCAAATCGATCTTTGAAAAGTATTTTGGTCCTTGCAACTGGTCAAATAGATTGTCGATCCTAGGCAACGGATACATGTTCTTGATCGTGAGCTTGTTTAACTGACGATAGTCGATGCAAAGTCTCATCGACCCATTTTTCTTCTTAACAAACAGGACCGGTGCTCCCCAAGGAGACACACTCGATCTTATAAAACCCTTATCCAATAGTTCTTGCAGTTGCTCCTTCAACTCTTTCAGTTCGGCCGGAGCCATTCGATATGGAGCTTTAGATACAGGTTCGGTACCTGGAGCTAAGTCGATAGCAAAGTCGATCTCCCGATTAGGTGGTAATCCTGGTAATTCGTCGAGAAATACGTCCTCAAACTCACAGGCAATCGAAATATCGTTGATAACATTCTCCCTCTCCTTTTTCTCCTGCAGGAATGTTAGATATCCATCGCATCCATTTCTCATCATCCGTTCAGGTCGTACTGCGGAGATGATTGGTGCTACCTTTCCTTTCTCGCCAAAGAATCGAAACGACTTCTGTCTCGGAGGACGGAAAGTAACTACCTTCCATAGGCAATCCACACTTGCATAATATGCAGATAGCCAGTTCATGCCAAGAAGTACATCGAGTCCTCTCATATTCAACAAAATGAGGTCTGTGACTGTCTTCTGATCTTCCACTTGCACAATGACTGATCGACAACACATGTCTGCAGTCACGGTGCTACCCGTAGGAACTGTCACATCCAGTGTGAATTCTAACTCCTCGGGAACAATCTTTAACTTTTCCATGAATTCTGGGGTTATATACGAGTGGGTAGACCCTGGGTCTATTAGAACTCGTGCTACACAATGATCACCGTCGTTTTCACGATAGAGTTGGAGCATACATATATGATTTAAGGCGTAAACTAACATTCAGACATGCATGTCATGCACACACACACACCAACATGCATCTAAATCTTGTCTATTAATGCACTTTCTTCATCTAGAAAACAACCAAGTGAACTTAAACACCAAAAAAATAATTTATACCTTGGATCACGTCATTGCTCGTGTAGGCGTCTTCGACGGTTATAGCGAATGCACGTCCCTTCACAACAGGTCTCGTGGATTGTGTAGGCTTCGATGCTGTAGTGGCCGAAACAGAGCTCTCTTTCCTCATCTCTGGGCATCCCGAATGATGTGGCCAATCTTCCCGCATTTAAAACATCCGCCCATGTCTCTTCTACAGTCAGACGTCTTGTGAGGTTTACCGCAACGAGCGCACTTCAATTGTGGACTGGTCGATGCAGCTCGAGAAGGTCCTTGTGTGACTGATACCCTAGATGTCTGAGTCTGGGTAGGGCCCTCTCGTCGAAACGGTCTCGTCGAAGTAGATGCTTTAGACTTTTGAAAATTTGAATAGGCTGGTCTTGGAACTGGAGCAGGTGTAGACAACCTCGGCTTTTTATTCCCCGAGTAGTCATAGTCACTTGCCCCTCCTGAACTCGGCTCATTTTTCCAATTTCTCCTCTTGTTTATATCCCTCTCCGCTACAATTGCCTTTCCCATGACTTCTGCATATGTTTCTAGCTCAAAGATGGATACTCTTTCTTGGATATTCGGTCTCAGGCCCTCTTCAAATCTTCCGGCCTTCATTTCTTCCGTAGCAACTAACTCTGGAGCAAAACGTGATAGTCAGACGAACTCATTACCGTACTCTCACACGGTCATATTTCCTTGTACTAGGTTTGTAAAATCCTTCTTCAACTGGTTACAGACTTGTTTTGGAAAGTACTCTCTGTTGAATGCCGCTGCGAATTCTACCCAAGTCCATTGAGTGTATGGACCCTCAACTTCTCTTTTCTGTAATACAGACTTCCACCATGTGTCTGCATCACCCTCCAACTGAAAAGATGCCCATCGTACTTTCTCATGCTCTGGGCTCTGTAGTCTCTCCAGTAGCTTCTCCATCTGCTTCAACCATTTCTCCGCTTCAAGCGGATTAGTCTGCCCATGGAATACGGGAGGTCTCAATCTCCTGAAATCTACAAATGAGGATGGCAAGAGGGCAGGAGGAGGTGGTGGTGGTGGCTGATGCTGCTGGTTGTTGTTGGCAGCAAGCAACGCCGTCTGCTGGGCCATTGCATTAGCAATCGTCTCCATGGCCCTGGTCAACTTGTCAGAAGGTTCATCTCTCCGGCTTCCCTCAGCCTCAGGAGGCGGTCTCAATTCTCTCCCGGATCCCGAAGGGATGTCTTCAGTATGCCTCTCACTTCTTTTGTGACTACCTCTTGGTCGACCCCTTCCTCGATGTTCCATTAGGATCTGTCACAATGAAACAAAAGTCTCATTAATAGAAGGTCCCTCGCATTTGACAAATCTCAATCATCAAAAGGTCAAGACCCGTCGAACGTCTCTAAGACCATGCTCTGATACCAACTGTGACAGCCTGGATTTCGGCACCCCGAAACCCGCGTCGTCGGTGGGCTGGCATTAAGGCCGAGCCCGAGAAACGGATCACATCGTGTCACAAAATGCATAGTGGAATCTAAGCAGAACCATTGCGAACTCGAAACATAACAAAATAATGAAACACCATCATTCATCTCATAAACCCAAAAGACGGTTCTAGTTCCATAAGAAAGCCCATGGAAAAAGAACCAGTGAGAACCACCGGTAAGGACCTTTCCTTACCGAACATGGTTCAACAAAAATAAATCAATTACACCATTTAGAAATCACCCTTCTCACCTTATCCCAACACCAAGCAAAATTTTAATACATGACACAGGGTCGGACCTACCCAGGTCTAGCACAAAGGAAACAATCCTCGGGATGCGGCTCTTCCAAGTCCTTGCTGGGGGAGTAGTCCGAATCTCCTCTCTCCGGAACCTCCTCTCCCAAGCCTTCACCTGAACATGTGACATTAGTCGGGGAATGAGCTTCATCCAAGCTCAGTAGGGAAAAACTAATAACATGCTTATCGTACACAAAGTTGTTTTCAACACATGCAGAGAGGTGATTTCATAACCTTAACATACATATGCAATGCTAATGGAATCATGAACATGCTCACATTTCTATTCCGACATAAGAAATAAGAAAACTTAAAAGTGTTGACTTAAAGTACTAGAATGAGGAACTATAGCCTCAAGCACCAGATGGAATACCCACCATCGTCACTCACATGAGTCATTTGCACATAAATCCAAGGTCCCGTAGAGTTGGACACTTGGCCGAACATAATTACCGTTATACGGTAGGAATCACAAAGCACATATCACAAAGGGTGTACGGATTGGCTGCCGTACCGGTCACGGATATCCTGCCGCGTCAGTCACGGTTATACCGCCGCGTCGGTCGGGTATTCACATAACGTTAAATCCAAAAGTGCATACGTATAGCTTATCGCCGTGTGAAGTGATAATTATAATTTACATCAGAAGTCGGAACAAAGTGTGAAAGTCTCTTATACACATATGCAATGAATCTCGAAGATTCCATAAGTCTCACATGTTTCCAAGTCATACATAAACACATGCCTCATTTCTTCAAAATCATAAACAAAAATCACATAATCGAATCGAAGAACGTAACATAACATAACATACATGTTTATGAAATAATGCACATAATACCAAGTTTTCCCTACCTCACAGATTCGACCCGTGCGTGTTCAAGCCTTCACAAAGGTCGGGCTCTTCTTACTCACAAGGCTCACCTAAACATGATCATTTTCATTCATTAGAATGAGGTAAAACACACTGCTAAAGGTCCCTTCAAAAACTCAAAGTCAAAACTCAACAAAAGAAGAAATCTGGGAAATTCGATCGCTCGAGTCCCTATTTCGATCAAAATAAAATTCAATCGGTCGACCTCTCTCAGAAACTACAAAATATATTTTCATTCGATCGGACGAATTTCCAATTTGATCAAATGAAAATAACTCGATCGATCGAATTTAAATTTGATCGGTTGAGTTTCACAGAAAGCCTTTAACTTCAATTATAGTTCGATCGGACGAATCCCAATTCGTTCGATCGAAATTCCATAATTTGGTCGGTCAAATTCTCACAACAGAATTTCTAACGTTCTATTTCTATACAAATCGATCGATCGAACTACAGGTGTCGATCGATCGAAAACTTTTTGTTCGATCGAAATCACTTTCGATCGAACGAATTTCTCAGGACTTCATTTTTACCCATTTTTACTGTCATTTCGATCGATCGAACGAATTTCTCAGGACTTCGTTTTTTCCCATTTTTACTGTAAATGAGTAGATTTCGCTCATTTTGGGTTTTTCACCCCCGATTTCTTCTTACTTTGAATCTATCTCACTTTCTTACGATTCTCATATGAACACACACTAATTTAACTCTCCATAATATAACTAAAACATGCATTCATATTCCATACCTTGCTCCAACGAATCCTCTTCCGTGGTTCAAAATTGGAACTAGGCTTCTTCTAATGGCAGTTGTTTATCCTCATTCCCATTAGATCTATCACTTCTCTCCGCGCTATCAGCTCATTCCCATGTTGTTCACAAGCATTCAATGCCCTAAAGTTTTGATCTCTCTCTCTTTTCACCCACTACAGCATTTAACACATAATTAAATGCCCTAGGTTTTCTTTTATACACTAGCTCCTATACTTGGGTGAAAAACAGCTACACCGCAGGGACGTGTGTGAGAGCTTCAAGCTCCCACATTCAGTCTACATAAGATCGAACCGATCTGTTGGATTTGAACTATAGACATTACATCATTGTAAAAGAGGTCCTCGGTGCATGATCCGTCGATACGCACACCGAGTATTACGGATCAAGGCCCAAAGGGTTGGGACGTTACACCCTGTCCCATTACAACAGGACACACATATCACAGATATGAATGACACCCCCTATCGCGACACAGTGAAAGTGACCAACACATTACTCCGCTCCTCACTATCAGAGTCACTTTCCACATACCCCTATCCGATCGCGTAACCCCGTCACACACGTCCCATGCCCAATAACATACACGCAAATGATACCACTCCAATATCCAGTCCCATCGCAATATATTAGCCATGCCCTCACGTCCTATCGAAATAAAAACAAAAAGCAAATCTCCTAAAAAAGCCCAGGCATGCCGCCAAAAAAAACTAAGCCAATCACGGCACAACCACAACATGATCTGCCAAAGAAAGAATAGGACACACCTATCGCGCAAGTACCCTATCGACTTCCCACGGATAACTACGCTTAGCTGACATCCCATCGCAAACCTCACTACCCAAAAAGCTCAAACAACACTTGCCACACCATATGAAAAAGGGTAGAAAGCTCAACCAATATCCCATCACTAAAGTAAAGAGCCCTCTTCCCAAATTACTAGCTATGAAATAGCCACCAGACGCCACTGCCATTGTAGAAATGCATGAAGATTCGAGACTCCTCCCATGTCCCATCGCACCCAACCAAAGCCAAGTCTCGACACGAACACCCTGTCAGAATCTCCACGTCCCACCAGGACTCACCTAGCCAGCAAAAGGAAGAAACCTCCAAAGCCCCATCATGACATCACCTTTGCAAGACATTACATCGTAGCATCACCCCAACAACCTAAAGTCCCATCACGGACTACACAAGCTGCATGCAATTCAGGTAAGTATCACCCCCAGGTAAGTGCTACTCACTTTTCAATTACTCGATATTGCTTGTAAATTATAGTTAGCTATGATTAAGTCAAAATATTTTCAAAACCCATCTCTCTCGACTCTCGAATTATTGTAGTCCTCCCATAAGAGACAATTATTAGTATTCGTCGAGAAGGTTAGACGGAGTATCCGGCATGCCAAGCGTCGTCTTGACAATAATGTCAACAGTCGAGTCCACAAATCCCGTACCGATGGATCTGCTCAGCGATACCTTGAAAGCCACGTTTTCCGTCGTTTTACCACCAAATTGATCTTAAGTTAAAATCTCTAAAATTTCAAAATTTTAAAACCCCCGAATCTTCAAAATTCCCTTACTTAAAAAAGAAAAAGAAAAAAAGAAATAAAATAAAAGAGAGAAGAAAAGAAGAATAAAGCAACATGATAAATAGACCCAACTCACCTTTCTTTTAATACCATAAAACTTGATTAAGTGCGCCATTACCCGCGTGCAATAAGTTACACTTAGACCTGACCTTTAACTCCTAAGACCGCCTGAACTTGAAATAAAGTGCATATCCCACTGCATAGAATTGGATCAAGTGCACACGCCACTGCGCATAATCGTTTGTTCAAATGCATTATGATTAAAATTCCCAACTAAGAGGCTGACTCCAAATGAATCAAGTGCACGCGCCACTGTGCAGAATTCAATTGAACACGCCTCACAAGAACCCCACCTCAATTGCTAGCCCAAATCAGCCATTCCCCTGGGAAACCGAATAATAAGTACATTTAATCTAAGAACTTACAAACGCCTATTGGAAAAGGAATGCCTAACGAGCATTGGTGTGAGCAATGACATGCCCGATCTGACATGACTTGCAAAAGCCTTCGACATTATATTACATTTTATTATCGGTCCCTGGACCTATTATGGACATTTGTATGACACCCCCCGGTACCTCGACTGCGTCATATCCCTTTGTTTGACTGCCCCTTATAGCAGGTTGCGACATGTGACGGGATGTCCCTTGCCCCCATAGATTAGGATATGATGTTTCTCCTTTCTATTTGACTGTCACTCACAGCAGGTCACGCCATGCAACGGGATGCCCCTTGCACGCATCAAATAGGATACACTAACTTCCCTCGTCAACTGTCTATGATAGCGGGTTGCGATACACGACGGGATCGCCCCTGGGCATCCATGGCATAGAACACGCCTTTCGACTGCTATCACTGGGCCCCCGAATGCTCCATTTTAGCTTGTGCTGATAGATAAGAAAGACAAGCATGTCATGTTAGCATCCTTAGTTCATATTTGTGAATTCCCAAGAGAAACGAGAAGCACCTCGAATGAGGGGTGTCTACTTCTTCGATGCATTCTTACTTCACAAGAGCATGCCGAAGAGGGGCATCTGTAAACACCCCCATTTCGCCCTCTCAGAATATATAAAGCTATTCGATCAACCTCTGACCTCAACCCTAATATGGGACCATATACTAAAATAATAGTATATGGCTGGACACAGGCTGAAATAATAGTTCCGTAGATCAGGCCCCTTTAACCCTAAATTGGGAACCATGCACTGAAATAATAGTACATGGCTAAGCACAGGCTGAAATAATAGCTCTGTGGCTCAAATCCCAACGTAGGGAGACTATATACTGAAACAATAGTATATAGTCAGAACGCAGACTGAAATAATAGTCTTACATTTCAGACCCTTTGCCCTAATGTGGGACCATATACTGAAACAATAGTATATGACTGGACACAGGCTGAAATAATACCTCTGTGGCTCAGGCCTCATAACCCTAATGCAGGGACCATGTATTGAAACAATAGTACATGGCTAAACACAAACTGAAATAATAACTTTGTGGCTCAGATTCCAACATAGGAAGACTATATACTGAAACAATAGTATATAGTCGAAATGCAGGTTGAAATAATAGTCTGGCATTTCAAACCCGACCCAGACCCGGACAACGCCGAATTATGTGCCTAAAACCATGCGCACAATTCGATTACATGCCAAATCACACACGTGCAATCAGTCCCCCTCTCAAACTATACTCCCTTTCTCAGACCATCTCGAGACTCGATCAGGTGCTTGACACCAGATGCGTGGTCGAATTAAGTGCCCCACCACCGCCGAGCAATTGGCCTACGCCCGACCTAATCTTACTATCCTTGACCCCCAAGTTTCCTTGATTGAGCGATTCGAAAGAAATACTTAATTGGATTACACACCCCACATTAAGCGCAAGTCAGCTGGTCGCTCACTGAGTCAGTGATCGACCCAAAGCGATTAAGCACCGGTAGATCTGTGTGCAATCCAGTTAAATGCTTGAAATAGGGCATTTAATTGGAGAAAAACCTATAAAAGATTTTTTTCTTAATTCGCCCGGAGAGAGGCTGACAATTTTGAGAGAGAACGAAATTTTTTTAGATTTCAAAACCAGAGAACTCCGAGAATTAACCCACAGAGCAACCTAGTCATGATTTCGAGATTCAAACTTTGAATCTTTAAGATTTCTCTCCACAGCCCCAGCCTTAGGTAAGAATTTAGTTTTAATTTTCGACCGTAGTTCTTAGTCTCTAGATTTAGGATTTTTCTTAGCTTTGATTATTCAGTTTTAGACCGTAGCACCCTTCTTAGACCGTAATTTCTTCACATCTGGTTCTAGTTCTCCATTTCTAGTACCAGTCCTGAATCTGGCGGTCTAATTCACTGACCCTACGCTTTAATTCCGTTCTAAAATCTTAATTTCCAGTCCTATCATTAATCTCTGGTTCGAGTTCTTCGTTTCTAGAACCAGTCTTTAATCATACGATCTGATTTTTTGATTTCGAACCCGAATTCAGTCCTAAAATCTTAAATTCTAGTTTTAACTCTTTAGTTTAATACTTTTAAAAATCCTAAAGATTAATTGTAGTTTCTATAATTCTAGTTTCTCAATTTAATTCACAATTATAATTTCGAAATCGACTCTGAAAAGCCTAAAAATACTACTTTACAATTCAAAATCTAATTTATCTTTAATCTCAACCACCCAGTTTGCTCAAGGGAGCTTATGGAGGGTACTCGAAAACGAGGCCAATCCTCCTTAGCATAGCGGGCCCAAAATCCTTTTTTTTTTCTAGAATAGTTTTGCCGCTTCAAGTAGGATTAGAAAATCAGTCTATTACTTCTTATTAGAGTTTTAGCATAATTAATTTACATGCTTTATTTTTATTAAATCCTTAGAATTTATTGCTTTAATTATAATTCTAGAGAAATTAGTTCCCTTATTTTAACAGACTTTAATAAAGTCGATTTATTGCTCAAATAAGAATCTTAGTAAAATTAGTTCTCTATTCTAATTCGAATTCTAGTAGGATTATTATAATTGCTCTAATTAGAATTTCAGTCAAATTATTACATTTATTTTAATTAGAATTTTAATACAATTAGTATACTTGCCTTACATAGAATCCCAGTATAATTAGCATGCTTGATTTAATTAGAGTTTTATTGGAACTAATATACTCAGACTTCTAGTTATATTAGGACACTAAATTAATTGGACTTTTAGTAATATTAGGACCCTGATATTAACTAGAATTTTTGTAAGATTAGGACACTAATATTAATTAGACTTCTAATAAGATTAGGAAGCTAAGATTAATTAGACTCCTGATAGTATTAGAATACTAGAGTAACTCACTATAATAAATCCACATAATTAAAAATCACAACAGAATTGGAAAATCTAAACTGATCAAAGCTACAACAACAACAGGGGAAGAAAAAAGAAAATTAAACTATCTACATTATAAAAAGAGACATAGTTGCTGACGTTCGCAGGCGGACGACTCAATAAAAAAGTAACCCACACCCACTCCAAAGCATGATCATTGACGTGTTGCAGCATCGTTAAATATCTACAGCTGGTGATCGCAACAAACTAGTAATCTTCCTAGAAAACTCCTTTTACTTTACCTCCATCATTCCAAACACCGACATCGCTAGAGTTCACTTGGATAGAATTGGGTCACTGATTCAACGGGGACTGAGAGGAACCCAAAAGAAGTGCGTACCAACAACACCGTGTCTGGACTTGTCTTTGGCTTTGGTCATGTGCCTGAGTTTTGAGAAGGTTTACTTTTAGCTTTTCACGATGAGATGTGTGGTGGCATAGCTGATTTAGGTCAATGAGCTTGGATAATGGGATGGCATTGTATGTGCGCATCTTATCGCGATGGGGCATGCGCGATGAGGTCATGCAATGGGATTCTCCCTCTCTGGTCGGGTCGTGATGGGATGAGGTAAGGTGACGGTGTCACAATAAGGCATGTATGTCGTGTTGCAATGGGATCAAGGGCATGGTCAATGTTTCCTGTAAGGGTACGTAATGGGATGTGGGAGAATAATCTTGACCGAGATGGGATAAAAGGTGTGAGGGTGCAGATTCTATCTAAAGTTGGGTATTACGCGCCTGGTTTCGGGTGTTTAATCTAATTACACTCCTATTTTCGGGCATGTGATTGAAAGTTTGAAGGGGGTTGTTTACGCGTTTGGATGTCTGCGTGTGATTGGATTACACGCTATGTCATAAGTGCATAATTCAAATGTCACCAGGTCACTATGCGGGCGACCTTTCGTATTGCACGATGTAAGTGGGTCATGTAATAGGGTTGCGCAGTCTATAGTGGGCAAGTGATCGGAGCGTCACGCTGCCTGCGAGAGTGATGGTTTTATGCTGGCTCGGGGTGAGGAAAGGTTGTCGTTGTCAGAATTCATTCAGGGTGTACTCCTTCTCCGAGCTTCTCTGAGATATCCTGTTTCCCGAATAAATTCAAATTCGGGCATTGCCTGAATATGCTGATTTTAAATTTCTTATTTTAAGTTGTATATTTAGAGGGTATGCCCTCGGTATATTTTATAATTATTTTATTTATTTATGAAGCAATTGCATTTTTTAATTCCATTTGTGGTTATTTAGTAAATTTTTGGTTTGGTTTACTTTGTAGCATACTTTATTTATTTTGAGTGTGATGTTTATTTATTATATATTTCTTTGAGTTTGATTTGAATTGATTTATTTATTTTGTTTTGGGGTGTGTTGGGGACATTTTTGGTTTAGTTTATTTTGGTCTAAGCAAGTAATTCACTTTGGGAATGGGGGGCATTCTTTTTAGCTTTCAGGGTGTATATTTTCTAAGTTTAAGGGGTGTTTTTTTTTTAGATTGGTATTAGCAAGGGCGTAGTTTGGGTTGGTAGTTAGTATCAGAAATCTCCTAATTTTAGGCTTGTAAATCTACTGTTTTTGTGTTTCACCTGGGAAATTATGCACTTTACTCTGGGCGCATGCATTTGAGGGGTTCGGAGGGTTATTACGCGTCACTGCTCCGTCGTTTAACCAAATTAAACACGTTGTATGGGACATGAGATTAGATGTGCTCGTCACCGTATGCAGTGACCTTGAATTTACGCTGATGAAAGGCAGCGCTTAGTATAATTACGTCTAGTATGCGTATGTGGCAAGGCGTCAAAGTTAGTTTGAGCGGGTGATGATCTATTTATATGTTCAAGGCTGGGCATGTAATCCGGATTAAGCACGGGGAGTAAGGTGCACAATTTTATTAAGCGTGTTAGTCCAAGCGGGCAATTTGACCGCACTTTATATATACTTCAAAATTATGCATTCTCTTGTGCTATCTGTTTTTGTCTTCGATTCTTTGTTTCCTTGTTTCCTCGTGCTCTGATTGTCATGTTTTCGTGATATCTTGTGATCCGGTCGTCCATTTCAGGTGCCATTTCTTTTGTTCTTTCTAGTTTTTCGAGATGGAGTAGAGGTAGTGATCGGTTTTACTCATATGTATCAGAGATGGAGCAGATGCTAGCGGCAGAGATCGGTGAGTCTTTCGAGGCTCGGACCGGTGCTATTGTCGTGGAGGAGGATGTCAAGGCGATAGTTAGAGAGCAGATACCAGAGGGTGACCAGGTGGTGGTCAGGGAGGAGGTACCCGGGATTGATTAGGTTGCGACTAAGGGTGAGGGCGAGAGGGATGAGGATGAGGAGCATCAGGGTGAGGAGCGTCAGGCTCGCACACACTTCCCGCTTGAGGATTTCTTCGCTCGAGGTTAGGTAGTTACCCGTGAGCAAGAGTTCCTTCATTTTTCTAGGCATTTAGGTCATGACATAGACTTATTAGGATCTGGAAACTCTTTGAATTTATGTCGAACCTGCATCGATTATTGATTGTGTGCCCATTCATGCATCATGACTGCTTTTAATGATAGGTCACTTTTCTATTTTGTTGTTCTTATCATGTTTTGTGTGCTTGTTATAAACTATTACTGTGTGTTTTCATATACCTTATTGCTTTTAGCTCTAGGTCTACTTGTCTCTCATTGTAGGTATATGTGTAAGTCTTATTATACTTTTTTTTACTTATTTTTCATTCTGTAGGAGCCTCCGCAGCTGGCTATCAGCTCGGCATGGACTGAGTCTCATACTTGGTATTGCGTCTTGCCAAAGTTTTAGTGAGCACGGTTGGTATCTTTCAGCTTTGGGCCGGTCCTAGAGTTAGAGCCTTTTCAGGTCGATCGTGGTCTGATTGTGGCAATTCTGGAGAGGTGGAGGGAGGAGCATTAAGCGCTTCTCTATCAGGTGGGTATGTTGCTAACGCCCCTAGGGGACTGGGTCCACATCATTGGTCTTCATTTCGAGGGTTAGCCGATTACGGGGTGGATGGCGGGAGATTATTTGGGGGTGTGTGAGGAGATTTTGGGTGTACCTTATAGATATAGTGGATCGGGTCCAGGGGTAGTTTGGGTCACTTGGTTCTTTGACACATTTGCCAGTGGCTTCATCCCTTTGAGGCGTCATGTGGAGTAGAGGGCATCTTTCGAGGTGCGTTGCATGGCGATGGCAGGTCGGGAGCCCGTGGTTGAGCAGGGGTTGGCTGCAGATAGGGTGCTTCGTGCATTCTTAATGCATTTCCTTAGTGCGATACTCTTCTCTTCTTCGACTCGGGGATGCATCACCAGGTTGTTTTTGATGGTTCTCGGGGATTTGGATCAGGTCCCTACCTATGCATGGGGTGTGGTCGCATTGGCGGATCTCTATGAGTAGCTTTATCGTCGGGGGTGAGGTGTCGTGACGATTAGAAGTTTCCTTCCCTTCCTCCAGGTGAGTTTTAGTTAATTGGTGTCATATTGTCTTCGAGTTTTTTTTCATTTTGTAGCAACTATTCAACATTTCTCCCTTTTTTGCTTTCTAGTTTTGGGCGTATGATCACTTTGCCTTTCTTCGTCCATGGGTCTCGACGAAGATTACGTTCATGTTTTCGCGGATGCATGTGTGGAGGACAACATTGGATTGTCGTCGTTGGTCTTTGGATCTTTAGACAGCGTGAGGCCTTTTTAAGAATATGCACGCTAGGTAGGTAGGTGTTGTCTATATTTTACCTACATTTTCTTGATTTGCTGCTTTTATTTATCAGGTTTCAGCATTTATTAACGAGTTTGCCTATTGGTTCACAGGTGATTTGGAGGCCCTATTCAACTGGGGACGATGCCGATGTGCCAGTGATTCAGTCTGGTTAGACTTTCTTTGATGTGGACATATGGGTCCATTGTTTTGAGAAGGTGGGGAGGATCCACCTATCTCAAGTGGTTCGACAGCGAGGACTCGCTCAGGGAGTCCCTCTGCAGATTTGCCATAGAGTGGCGAAGAGGATGACCGGTCCCCCTGGTCGGGACTTCATAAGCTGGATGGTGCATCAGATGGCTGATTTTAGAGCTGGAGGGACCAGGGTGATAGGGGCGCATGACAAGGCAGATGTCCAAGAGTTTGTGAGATGGTTCGGGGCATTGGGTGATGGGCGCCTCTTCACACGTCCCTTCCATGGGAGTGGTTCTTTTACGGTCGGTGGGCCTGAGTCGGCATCAACATTAAGGGAGAGATTGGCCGTGTTAAAGTAGGGCCATCTCACGGTGGGTGTTTGGGGAGCATTGGATGCCCTTCATAGGGTGATGGAGCAGACAGGGTGTGCTCCTTGTCCTGATGAGGAGATGTTACACTCCCTAGCCTCCTCGGTTACTCAAGCTAGGGGAGCGAAGGATGAGATGAGGTTCAGCTAGCAGAGACTCGACAGTTCTTGGCAAGTTAGTTCATTGGTCTAGTTATTTATATATTATGTTGACTCAATTTTCTAGTCATTCTGATATAGTCGTTCTGTCTCATTTTCTTTTGGCCAGTCCGAGAGGGAGGTTGAGGTCGCCAGTCATGCGGTGATGGTAGAGTTGTTACGCGGTCAGCAGCAGGCCGACTGGGAAGTGGAGGCCAGTCTGTGACCTGAGATTGATCGATTGGTAAGTGTCTTCCTTGGTTTATTAATTGTTGGTATTTCGTGGATTCCTATTAGTTCTGACGCATTTGTTGATGTTTGCAGAGGGCAGAGCTTTTCGCCGCAAGGGCTTCTGCTCAGGCATTCGATCCTTCCTCAGTTGCCTCTTCCAGTCGGGACGATCCAGCGATGGCTCAACTTCGGGCCGAGCTAGAGCACTAGGTGCGTTTCTTTAATCTTTTGACCTATCTGTATGATTATAGTAGTTCATTGGATATTATTGTTTCACTTTTCTTAATTGTTTACTAACATCATGTTGTATTTCAGCGTCAAGTCATCGAGGATTTTCGAATGAGGGAGGCGACTGTTGCCTCTTTATGCCCCGAGAGTCAGGCATAGTTTCTAGCTTAGTGTAATTCAGTTTAGGTTATTTCATTTATTTTATTCTAACATATCTTGTGTTGGCTTGTTTGGCATTTGTGCAGGCAGTTTCGGACTCTGCTCCTAAGGCTCCCCCTTAGGGGTCTGCTCCTATTCCTTCTCAGGTATGTTTTAGTTATTGTGTTATAGTTTATTCGTCATTGTAGTGTTATCTGATATATTTGTTGTTCTCATTAGAGCCACCCACGTTTTTTGTTCCTTCCATGCCGCTTGCTGATCCAGTGACCGGTGCGATGGTTGAGCGCCTTCTTGGGGAGAGGGTGGATCTGGTATGATTATTCTCTTCTTTTCAATTTTGTTTTCTTCTCTTACAAATATTCATATGTATATATATTGGCTTTCTTTGACTTAGTGTGGTAACACAGGTTCGTCAGCTTGAGGAGGCGCGTCTAAAGGTGGCGCGGGCACGTGTCAGTCCTGAGGCGAGACGGATTCTCGAGGACATGCAAAGTCATGAGGAAATGCTTGTTGAGATGATGGTTGTGCAGAGGACTCAGACTGAGGTGTTGGAGGCAGCGCGTCGGACGACGCGGGAAGAGATGCAGGCGACCATAGATCGGCTGCAGTATCGTCTGACGAGTGAGCGGGGAGTGCACGGGATGGTTGGTCAACTTGCTAGATCGTAGTCAAGGGCTATGAGTTTCTCGACTGAGCATCCTCGTCATACGACACGTGACCGTGTTAGGGATTATGTTCGCGAGGATTCTATTATTCAGGAGTTTCTTGCTGGGTATCCTCCTCGTTCTTGATCGAGGCGGTCTGCTAGTCAGGCGAGTGAGGGGGGTTCAGTTGCAAGGCCTCCCCATCTAGAGGTTTCACCGACTCCGGGTGCCGAAATTGTGTTTTCAGAGGATCAGTCTACGGACCTCCGGGCTGATGATATTGGGGAGAGCTGTTATCGGTCATCCCCGTGACAATGTAGGGAGTAGGGGTGTATAGTTTGCCTTTCTTTTTGTATTATTATCAATTTTTTTTTGTGTTGTGCTCATTGTATATACAAGGGATATGCCCCCGGTGATGGGAATAAAAAGAAAATTTTGATGCATATATATATATATATATTTAAACATTTTTACAGTTCAGATGTACCTGTGCTAGTTCCTTTGCTTTTAATTACCTCTTGCGTTTGCCTTTCGCTTTTAGTGTCGTCAGTTATCATCGAGACTTGGATGCTTCCTGAGTTAGCCCATTGATGATTGAAGGTTGCTTTGTATCTGTACATGTAAAGGCAAGGTTATCAATAATTTTTATTCTCCCCCTTGCTAGTTGTCGAGGGGGGCGAGTGTCTCAGACCGGGGTCTAGTAGTAAAAGATGAATATATGCTCTCTTTTTCTCCTTCTTTTTTTTTTTTTTTTTTTTCCTCTTTTTTTTTGGAACTAAAAATAATACAATAGGGAAAGCAAATAACTAAAATAATTAAAAAAAATAAAAATGCCCTAGTGTAGGAGCATGGTAGGATCGGCAGTAGAGTATCTCCGATAGCATTCTCCGGATGGTAACTTCGTTATTCCGCATCTTCTTTATGGGAGAGTCGGCACTTCTAAGGTGATTCTCCTTCTTACAAAAAGATGCCCCAATGTCTAGATGCAATGGAGCTTTTTCTGATTTTTAGATGAGCACTTTGGGTCTATAAGTAGCCATGGGTATTTGGTGGTTAGTTTTGAAGAAAAGTTTATCAGTACTGTCATCGAACCGGAGAGGTCATTTTGATTATGTCAGTTGTATACTGGGGTCTACCTTTGGGTGGTGGTCATCCTATCCCGTGATCATTATCAGGGAGAGTGTGATAGATATAGTAAGTGATTGCATCAGTCGTTGTTCACTGGTTTTCGGTTTCATTCCTAGGGGTATCCTAAAAGGCTTCTGATTTATTGTCCGAAATAAAAAAAGAAGAGGGGTAAGGCTCAGTGATGTGGGGAGTAGTTTCTAACTAACGCTTTCCAAAAGGGATGAGTAGTAATCTTTTTCTCAAAGATACAGGGTGCCATGATTGAGCACTTCATCATGTTTCGGTACCATCAAAATCTCACATTCTATGGTTAACAAGAGTTTGTCCTCCTCCCGCCCCCTTACAACGATATCTAGTAGTATGGGGACATCAGGGATGCCCTCACAGCTTGCTTATATATTCCTAGTAAAGTTACTAGAGATGTCCTCACGGCCTGCTTATGCTTCCCTGAGCTCATTGACTTCATTCATCGTATTGCTCTCACTCGATTTTTTTTTGGATATGTATATTTTTTTAAAATATCCTGCTAGCGCAAGAATAATGAGTTTTGATTGAACCTGACATCTTTATTTTTTTGCTCTAACGTCTCCTCTAATGGCGAGGGAAGGGAAATGAAGATCGGGTGTTACTTATGCTTTTGAAAGAGGTTAGGTGTGTCACTAGTCCTTTGATCGGATTGCCCGAATAAGAAAGTGGGCGATAAATTGGAGGTCTTAAGGATATTCTGAGAATTGATGACGTATGACTAGTGAATGGGTCGTGACAAGTACAGGGGTGGTAAGTATAAGTTTCTAACCAGAAGATGTGATGATCACAGGGCTAAGGGTAATATTTTCTAAGGTACATAGTATACCAAGGGCTAGGGAGTTCTTCCCTGTCTTGGTTTACCAGTCTGTATATATTGCTAGGGTGTGCGGTTGTTTTAACATAAGGGCCTTCCCAATTCAGTTTCAGTTTTCCTTTCGGATGGGCATGCTTGGAAGGTATGATTTTCTTCAAGACTAATTCTCTAATATTGAAGGTTCGCTAGAGAACTTTCTTATCATAAGCCCTGACCACTCCACTCTGATATACCTGAGCATGATCAACTACCCTTAGATGCGTTTCATCGAGTTGCTCTAGCTGCGCGAGTAGGGCAATTCTCCTCTTATCTAAGGTGGAGAGCAACAGCTAGGAATTTTTGGTCTTTACTGAAAATCAAAAGGATCCAAGGCAATGCATAGTACAGATTTGCAACAATCCTTCATCTGGCTACAAGCTCAGATGCAAGGTATAAAAATCTAATATAGACCAAAGAATTGAAGCAATCCTAAGGCTATGATCTGTCCACTTGAATGGTCACAGATCATCCCAGAGATTCCTCTAATTCAGGGACCTTGATTAGAATAGGTAAGCTATTGCAAATGTTGTGGGTGTCAGGCTACAAGCTCAAGCATCCACAAGGATTTCTACTCCAGGGAAATCAAATGCAAATAAGAGATCTTTAGATCAAAATCAACTTTAAAAACCACAATAGCTGTAATCATACAACTTATAGTCCAATTGTGCTCAGATATGCAATCTGTGCAACATACAATACATTTATAAAGCATTTGAAACTCTCAATTTATAGCTCTCAACCTCAGCCTTGCTACTGAAGGGGTTTAGCCAACCATAATTTGTTAAGGAGAGAATGGGGGAAGAAGGAAGAGGAAAAGGGATTTTGGAGGGAAATGAAATTCAAATTTTTGCTCTGGTTTTCTCAATTTCTGGATACTCATCTATGCAATTTCTCTTGCATTTATAGTCTTCCCCTCTGTCTTCAGATCTGTTTCAGCCAATCAGAGCTCAAGAGAATAATTCAATTATTCTCAGTTATTGATGTGGCTAATTTCTCTTATAGAAGCTCTCTAACATTAGTCCAGACTGGACAAGTACATGTGAAGTGGTTAGAGTTCCTATTCATGCCCATATGCCTTCAAAAAATAGCTCCAAGGGTTTCGGACATGCCTTGGAATGTGTGCACAAAGCACTGAAGTTGGCAACTGCTGTGAAAGGAACTAAGAAGGTATAAATTCGAGTGTCGAGAGGTTTAGGGAACCTCTCGACAAGTTCTATGTGGCTGTCGATAGGATTTATGACTCTCGACAGGTTCTGATTCCACTTTGTATTCATTTCAACAGGATGGAGTAGGCTTTTGACAGGTTTTGGAAACTACTTGACAGGATGATCTGAATTCTCGATAGGTTTGGAGAAAAATCCCTACTTCTATCCAAGCTCTCGCTATCCTCTCGACAGGTTATAAAACAACCTATCGATTAGTTATATAGTTCCATTTGAGTGCTCGACAGGTCCTCTTCTGCCTCTTGATAGGTTGACTCAACCTCACACAAATGAACGCAGCTTCAGGTAAGTCGTCGATAGGATGGGGTTGACTACTCGTTAGGTTCTGAGGAACCTCTCGACAGGTAACATATATAAACACCCAACCTCTCCACAACTTCATTCTAAGCATCCAAACCTGTCGACGGGTCAAATTAACCTCTCGACAGGTTATGTCCTTTGTTTCCACAGCTGGCTCACTGGTCTGGGGTTCTTTTCTTCATCTGTCAAGGACTCAATACCTCTTGAGGGGTTAATCCTTCATTCACTGCAGTTGCTTTTGCTTCCATGTGTGCCCATGTGGGCACATGTCATTCCCATAGGCTTCTAAGGCTTGTGAATTGCTTGATGGCTGGGTTTTTGGGCTGTATGAACACATGATGAGACAGCAGGTCTATTCTTTGGCATTTTTAGATGAATGTCTGCACTAAGACTGCAACTTATTGCTTATCTATAAAACACACTCAAAATACTTTATTAGTAAACTCAAAGGTCCATCAACGGTCAGGTTAGGAGGTGAAAAATAGTATTTTTACTGATTAACACACCCCCAAACCTAAGCTTTGCTAGTCCCTGAGTAAAAGAGAAATTAAAAACAAGTACTGAAAATGAAAAATATCAATTTTGTAGGGAGCACAGATGCATTTAGCATATGCATCAAGCCTTTTAAACCCCTAGGTGATCCCTAGTGGAGAAGTGGAGTCTCCTAAGGGTTTTCAATGAAGGTACCCACAAACTTCTCCAATGAATCAGTTAATATCAATGCAACATGTTACAACAAAATTCAAACAAAATAAAATTCATTCCACACCTTGTTAATTCAATTTTAGAGGATTCTTAGCAGAAACTGAAATTCTGCCGTAATTCCTTCACCATCAATTAGGTCATGCCAAGGCATTATGTATGAAAATTAATGCAGAGCTTACCGTCAAATTGAGAATTCTGTCTTGATAATGCCCAAGCAAACCTAATTTCAGACCCAAAGCTCACCAGGGCTATCACTCAAAATGGAATAGAAGGGTGTATCATTTCACACAAATTTTTTTAATTTTGGCTCTGCTCCCATTCATTTTCTAAGCCTTGGAAATGATAACTCATGACTCTAACCCACTTTCTAATGACTCATGATTTTAGATGCAAACATTAAGCAAAATTGGCAACCATATTTACAATGCCAAACACCAATGAAAACAGAAAAAATAGCAAAACTGATAAAAACAATGTTGGAGTTTTTTCAGATGCTTGCTGCTAACTTTATTTGAAAACAGTGATAAGAATGTGTTAGTAAAAATAATTTAAAGGTGGACTAAAAAATACAAAACAGCAAGTCTAAAAAATACACAGTCCTGCAAGATATAGGGTCTATTGTAGCAAGTTTTGATAAGAGTTTATCCCATAAAGAAATTGATCTAGAATTCAAAATGGGCTATAATAGTAGGCCTCCAGATCTGGCTACAGATCTGACAATCCTAAAGAAAGGGAGTTGGGTGTCACGACTACACTAAATTAATCCTAAAAATAGAGAAATAGAATGTAGCCCTATCCTAATGAAAGGGTTTAGAAGAAGATGGTGGTAGTGTGTGCCAAAATAAAATACAAAAATTATGAGAAGTAAGTAGGTTGAGCTAGAGTCAATGATATAGTAATGTAACTCAGATTTAGTCTGTCTCTGCAGTGCTCCTTGCTGAGACGCCATTAATAGCCTCAACAAGGTATAAGCTCCTAGTTTAACCCATGCCATTTGGGGTACTCTTAGGGCTATACTCTATCTACTATAATGGTCACAGGGTATCTGATAGAGTCTGTCAAATCCCATTAGTTAAATCAGAAATTCGCTTGTCTAATCCAGAAGAGTGGACTAATCATTTTCACAGCCACTAGACCTAGCCATGAATACTATTGCAGCCCTATGTAATGCCAGTGCTGCAAGCTCCACAGATCTGCGCATAGACCTGGCTGACATCTATAGGTATTCCAACTCATAAGATCCTAAGTGCTTTACTAAGGCTTACTGCTCACTAGTTCTCGTAAAAAAGATCATGCAACAGGTTGAATAAGGCCTTTAGCTCAGCTGGTCATTGCTACAAACAACCTGCAATGACTCAGCCTGAAGCTACAATTACTACAAGAGATCAAATCTAATATTTAATATCGATTAGGTAGAACAGAGGGGAGCCAGTTACTGTACAAATCTCCTCACAAGGCTCTAGAAGCTCATGTGCAAGGGAGAAGAATCCTTCTCAAATATGTGGGTGGACACAACCTTAGGGCTATACTCTATCCACTTGAATGGTCACAAGGTATCCCATTGGTCTGCCCATCCCACAGAGGCCTGAGAAAGAACATGAAAACTGTTATAACCACCATGGTTTGCAAGCCTCCGAGCTCCCTGGATCTCACTACAAATCCAGCATTGCTTTCCATGTGTCTATCAAACCAAGGGAAATCAAATGGTAAACAATAGACCTACTAGAAATTGAATGGGCTAGTTCTAAATATATGGATCCTACAGACATCTAAAGAAACCATAAGATCTATAGATTTGATTAAGCATTAAAACAGCAGTTTATTGATAACAATAAAACTTATAATAAACTGTCTCCTGGCTACAGCCCATACAAAACTGCTCATCCCAGATCTCAATGTATACAAAAATATATTATAAGATTGAAACAAAGCTAGACCTAGCTACTTATAGGGAGATTAGCCAGCAAGTGTCGAGCTATGAGAGTAGAGAAAGAGGAAAAAGAGGTGATCAAACCCTAACCCTAGCTTGCTAGAGCTCTCAGCCTGCAGAGGATGAAGGAAAGATGAAAATAATAAGCTCTAAGTACAGCTTATATACTTTGTCGAAACAGCCTTGGCTCCAAAGAGATTAACCCTAATTTTTCTAGCAGGCATGGCACTGTTACAACCATTGAATGCCTCGGGATGTGCGCTATAAAATCCATGCCTCAGGAAGTGTGCCCTAGCCTTAGGAAATTCTCAAAAGGTCTCTGAGTTAAAATTGAGAAGTGGAGAGCCCACACTTCGCGAGGCTGGCAGCAATTTTAGTTCACTCACGCAGTTGCTTCGCTTTCGCGGAGTTGACTTTGACTGATAGGAAGGGCTCATTCGCACAGTAACCTTTTAGTGAATCGCGCAGATGGCTTATGAGTCACAATGTTTTCGCGGAGATGATCTGGAGAGCAAGGGTATTTTGCGCAGTAGAGCTTCAGGAGCTTTCTCTCTCGCTAAGTACTCGCGCAAGAGGGCTCTTGCGCTTGCATAGTAACTTGTAAGGCTCCAGAGTGCGCGAAATCTACATGAAGGGGAATTCTAGATGTCTCTCTCTTCCAGGGCCATGTGAGAACTCCGCGAGGTAAATTTTTGTTCTCTATGCATATGGGCTCGCTATGTTCCTCGCACGGTTGCTTTGAGGCTTGATCTCTGCGAGAGCTTCGCGACCACGAATTCTGAAGGTTTTATACCGCGAGATCTTTGCGATGTCTTTACGGCTATCTTCTTGACTGCGTAGTGTATCTACGCGAGAACTTCTTCCACTACATCTTTAGTTTCGCGAGGAAGCTCCTCAACTCTGTGAGGTCTATTTCTTGATACTCTGCTGCACTATACTTGCTGCTGTTACAGCATCCTCCTTTCTCAGTTAACTTCAGTCATCTGCTAGACTTTAGGTTAATGATGATCAGCAATAGTGAGTCACCATGGTGAGCACTACCAAGGTGTTCCATTAGGCTTTGGCTCAACTATCATCTTTGCTTGTATTCTCTCTCTTTTGGGCCAAAAGGCAAGAAGTTTGTATTAAGCTGCACATTTTATTACTAACTGCAAAACATACTTAACAAATGATTATTAGTGGGCTTCAAGGTCCATCAAAGGCTAAGTTAAGAGGTGAAAACTGATACTTTTCAGTGAATAATACACCCCCAAACCTAATCTTTGCTAGTCCCTGAGCAAAGGAAAAAATTAAAACAACTACTCTAAGAATTGAAATGCCACTTTTGTAGGGAGCACAAATACATTTAGCATATGTACCAAGCCTTTTAAATCCCTAGGTGATCCCTAGTTGAGGAGTGAAGTCTCCTGAGGGTTTTCAGTGAAGATACCCACAAACTTCTCAATGAAACAGTTAACAAAGGTGCAACATTCTCATGTCAACTGTCAAAAAATAGAACATCAGTTCACCTTTGATTCAATAAAAAATGTGAGGAATTTAGACATGGAAAGCATAGACATCTAATCATCATGAACTCTACCTGAGTGCACAACATTTCTAATTAGCTCACAACAAAGGGGACAACACATGTATATCAGCACTGAGCTCGTCATTAATTCAAAAATCAGGTTATAGGCCATGCCTAATATATTCAGCATCAGACCCAATGCTCACCAGGGCATACTCTCATAAGGGACCTTGAGGGTTTCATTTTCTCTCAAGCTCAAGAGTTGTTACAACCCTCAAATGGGTCTGTAAGCATGAGCATAGGCAAAGCACCTAAGTCCTAGCATCATTGGCATATCCTCACCATAGATTGGACAACTCCTTGTCTCTTCATGACAGCTCATTTAACTTTGGATAACAAGGTCTTTAGCTGGGTTGTGATGTGACTTATGAAGTGGGTTATAAAGAATGGAATGTTAAAGAGGGGTTCAAAATTGAGAAATCAGTAAGTGAAGGAGGTGATTCATGACTTCACCCATTTGTAGTTCAGTCCCTTTCATTTTCTTTCAAAATTTTCAGACTTGAAGTGGCTAGCTTCTCCTCTTCATTTTGATTTTTCCAATGAACTGTTCCTCTTGACTCCTCTTCATAATTGTTTTTCTTTATTTTCTTGCATTTTTCTTTCTGTTTTTATTTTTATTTTTGTGTTTGTGACTTGCCACCTCTTTCCTTAGCTACTATACTGGTCAACTTTAGGTATCTCTTCTCCATTCACCCAATGTTGATCATATCTTGTCCATCTTCAGCTCCTTCTCCTTTACCTTCTGAATTCTTAGAGTGAGGGTAGGTTTGAGTCAGGTCCATAAGTTCAGGTGCAAGTACTCAGGTATATTTTGAAAATAATTAGAAATTAAGGCTCAACAGGTATGTGCACAAGGGTAGTTGATTAGGATTTGGTCTGTTTAAGCTCAAACTATTCAAGGGAAGGCCTTGATCCTTTCCTAGATTTCATAAGTGCTGTCAGTTGTTTCAACTTGGAGGTGCCTAACTTCTAGTGAGGTCATTACCTCAGCCAGTCCTTAGAGCTAGAAGAATTGCCTCAGTCACTCCTCAAAGGAAGGAAATATTTTTTTTTTGTAGGCTCAACTTTTACTGATTATGGTCTTTCATTGAACTTTTAAGTATGTCCCTATCTTTTTCTCTCTTTAATGATTCACTCATTACTGATACAGGTGTGTTTACTTGGTGTTCATATCATAGAAAAGTTAAAATTTAAAAACTTATAGTGTCTAAAGGTTTGCAAAATTTAAATTTTAAATTTCTCATTTTTCTAATGATCCTTAGGTGAACATGATTCTGTTTCTATCTTACTCACTTGAATCTGCTACACTTAGGTTAACTATTTTATTGGCAGAACCTGTCACACCCCCAAACCTATGAGGAGCAGTGTCCTCACTGATTCAAAGTACAATGGGTGTGCAGTAGGTATAAAACCTAGAAACTAACAAAACAGAACTAAAAGAGAAAAAGAACGTACAAAAACAAACAAACAAAGATAAAACAAAGTAATAGGTTCATAGAAGTAATAAAAAGAAAATTCATTATATTAGAAAATGTATTTACAACACACTACTCCTAACTCAAAACATGTGCACAGTGATAACCATCTAAGGGTCTGCTAGTTCATTCTTAATTTTAACCCCTTTTTCTTTGTCTTTCTTCTGCTGTACAAGTGGTGGTGGGGGTACTCTCTCAGTTGCGGCAGCTAGTTGCCTCTCAAGGATTTCAACCTTTTGTTCAACCAATTTAGCTCGACCAATAAGGAGTGCCCTGATCTCCTTGGAGGTAGTCAACCTTTTCTCTAAGGCATCAACTCTCAACCTTTCTATTACAGCAGCCATTTTTTCTTGATCAACATTGACCTTCTCTTTTGCAGTTAAACTCTCTTGGGCATTGTATAGACGCAATATTTATTTCCAGCCCTTCCCTATGCCTCTGAGCAGCTGTTCGGTATCCCATTTCAGGTGTTAAATCTGTGCTTCATAGGATTCTCTAAGAGTAGTCATTCCTTTAAGAACATCCCTTTTGATGTAAGGATGGGATTGCAAGAAGGAGGGTGGAGTAGGGAGAATTGGTAAAAGAAGAGGCAAGAATTAAGGGGAGGTACTCACTTGAAGAAGGGCCAGCTAAGAATGAAAGGTTGGTGGGCTAGGGAATGGTATGTGGAGGCTCAGGGTGGGGCTCTAGATTAGGGTCTGTTTGGATTGACTTGGAGGAGATGGGTATTAGCTCATCCATATCTGTCATAGCATCAGAGGTAGCTACAGTAGGTGGGCTCTCTGGAATAGGTTCATCCTTAGTTTGGGTAACGACATCAGTGAATGTGGAAAGGGGTGGAGTAGGTAAAGGTTGGGAGGTAGGGATAGTTGGTGAATGTGAAGGTTGGATAAAGTGTGTAAGGTGGATTGGATGGCTTGTAGGCTGGTTTCTATGTAGGTCAGGTTTTGGATGGTGGAGGTTATGGAATTAATATATGTGTCTATGGATAATTGGGTTTGGGTATTGGACAAGATTTGTAATTGGAGGGACAGTAGGTGTAGGATTTAGGGTAAGAGGTCTGGTATGATATTGGGTGTGGGTTGGATGGGTGAAACTGGCTGGAAGGGAGATGTGAGTCTATGAGTGAAGGTAGTGTGGCCTGTGATGGTGTAAAGTGTGGTGGGGTAAAGTGTGGAGGGGGGATGAGTCAGGGAGAGGCGTATACTGAAGGTTGATGTCTCCTAGGATAGTAGACATTATAGTGGAAAATTCCTCTCCTAAAAAAGGCTCACTATCATGGGATAAGGAAATGGATTGAGCTACAGGCTCACTAGGGATAGGTACAAAAGGTTGGGAAATCTCACTAGACTACTAGGGGGTGTCAAAGGTATGATGTTGTAGTGCGTAGGTTATGGGTATTAGGTATGGAATAAAGGTGGTATCAGGAATTGGAATGGTTTGGAAAATATAGGTGGGATGGGGTGCTCTGGGGATTGTGACTTTTGTGACTTTTCTTTTCTTAGTGTAGGTAACTTTTACAGGTGGGCTGGTATGGGCTGGAAAAGGGGGTAAGGGTGCAGAAGTGGGTAAGGTGGCCATGGTGGCTGTGGGATGGGGTGGCACAGTTAAGGATATTGGGCTTGTGTGGGGCTGTGAGGGCTGGGATGAGGATGGAGGTGGTGGGGCAATGGCTGGAGAGGTTGGTGGCCTGGCTGGCCCAACAGAGGCTGCTGCCTCATCAGTGGCAGCAGCAGTAGTAGCAGGCACTTCCTGAATGGTGGGGGCTACTTCTCTTAATAATTCCTTCCTCTTCTCCCTCTTTCTTATCATTGTGCCACTAATACCCCATTGTTTCCTTTCACTATTTTTGAGGTTCAGGGCCAATATCTCCTCCTCCCTTTTGAAGGAGTATTTCCCATCTTTCAGCAATATAGTAATTAGCCTGTAGTAGGGAAGGGCTTGCGGTTTCTTGTTAACCTTCACCTTCTCACACAAGTCCCTAATCCCTTCAAAAACTAACTTGGCTGCATCCAAGTAGTGGTTTCTGTGAAATGAGAGAAGGGCATTAGCTATGGGGGACCTCCTCTCTTGCTCATGATCCAAGCAAAAAACATTTTTCCTCAGCACCCCATCCATGAATCTGAGGTTGGAGGGTAGATCTCTTTTCCTGATTGAGTCCCCTAAAGCCATGATTCCTCCAGTTAGTTCTTTGGCTATCTTTATAATAGTGGCAGTCAGGGGAGGTCCCAAGCCAAACTTAGGGTCATACCCAGTTGGTATCCCTAGTACCCTTGCAATGTCAGACTGGTTAAATAGCATTTCAAAATTATCAATCAGTATCAGCAGTGCTGAGTTCCCATCATCACCAGTCCTCAACCTCATATTCTGATAAAATAATCTGACTAATCTTGGAAACACCACCTGCATTGAGGGTCTCAACAGTGGTAGCAGAGTTGCCTTACTCAAATATTTAATAGAGGCAGAGGTCTCTGGTAGCTCCTCAAAGTAGGCTTTATCAAAAATAGTTTCTGCCTCCAGTGGAATTGCCAACACAAACTCAGAAGGGACACTGAGGTATTTAGTATTCTCTTCCTCCGCAACCTCAAGGGCCACAGGGGTCACAACCTGCCCCTTTTTCTGCTTCTTATTTGATTTTTCAGAGACCTCAATAGGTGGGTGATCTTTGGCCCTCTTCATTGGGACATATTTCTTCTTTTCTTTTGAGATTGTGGGTTCATTACTAGGGGAGGGCACCTCAGAGGTCTCCAATATGGAGGCCTTTACAATCCTTGCTGATTTTCTAGTGGCCATAGGGCTGCCACTAGGAGCAGGGTTTAACATAGCCGCCAATGTATCAATGAATTTTAAACTTTTGGCCACAGGTGCTTCAAATCTCAAAACAGGACTCACGGATCTTAGAGAATGTAGATTACTCTAAGTAGACACAAAAATATCACAATTCATCTTCTCTCTCTCTAATTTACTAAACCAATCAAAGCACAGATGGAGAGTTGTAGAACTTACCCAATGCGAGCTAGGGTTCCACATAGAAATATGCACAGTGGCTTAAATTCCCCCAAACCGTGCTCAAAGTAACCAGGAATAGTTGGGGAGCAAAATGGTGAGAGGAAAAAGCTTCAGATGAAGTGGCTCAAACTGTGGAGAGGAAAGCAGAGAAAGAGGGGCTCGCTTTTGGGTAGAGGGAGCTAGGGCAGAGAGAGAAAATGAAGCAAATGAGTTGTTTCGCTGAGTTTATAGAGTAAATCCCACGGTTCACAGAGTTGGCTTAAGGCTCTCGCGGAGTAGGATTGTCGCGCATATGGCT
Source organism: Chloranthus sessilifolius (assembly GCA_021018995.1). Lineage (NCBI taxonomy): Eukaryota > Viridiplantae > Streptophyta > Magnoliopsida > Chloranthales > Chloranthaceae > Chloranthus > Chloranthus sessilifolius. The sequence goes on from CM037595.1 coordinate 67,655,149, forward strand.
TTTAATTTCGCGAAAGGGTTTGTCGCACAGCAGAACAAACTACCTCACAGTGCCTTCCACAGAGCTGAGACCTTGGCTGGAGTGCGCGAGACCTTGATATGCTTTAGGAAATTTCCTCGCGCAGTACTCGCATAGAACACCCAGAAGGCATCCTTTTCACACAAATTTAGCTCGCAGAGTAGAAAGCAACTCCGCAAGATACTTTCACAGGTCAAGGCTTAGTTGTTCTAGCGTGCGAGGAAGCCAAAAGATGGCTCACACAGCAAATTCAAGCCTTCCAACTCAGCGAGATAGTATTTCTTGCACAGCCTTCACTCTTTTAATCTCAGTGCACTACATTGGTTGGTGCCTCATGCTGTTGTGCACCCAGCCACTGTGCATGAGCACCAAGCGTCAAACAGGTGCTTCATTTCACTCACGAAAAGCTTATATCCATTTTTTAATCAGCTGTTCATCGACATTGCAGAATTGTAAAAGTAGTTTTTCAGCTCCTTTTCATGTAAATCAGGATCAGGGTATCTCAGCCCTTCATCAATAAACACACAGCCGATTCAGATGATACAGAGGCATATATTTTCATTTATAAACATTAAAATACAGACAAGGCAAAATAATTAAACCAACATAACACACAAAACACAAATGACAGAATTCTAAAGAGCACAATTCAACAAAATTTTTTTTATACATATGATACAATTATTACCAGTATTTGGCTCACTGGGCACTAGCTTCCTCCTGAGTAGAGGATGCATCCCCAATCATAAACTGACTTTTCGGGTTTGTCAGGGGCTGGTTAGGCAATTTTCCTTCCTTCCTCCTGTTCAGAGCATTATAGATCTGACCAAGCTGGTCCTCAATCTTCTTGAAGCTCTGTCCATGAGAATTGACAATTTGCACCAAGCTCCCCAAATTCTGCATTGAAGCCATCATCTGCTCTTCAAATGAAGAGGACCTGGGCTGTTGTGGAGGTAGAGCTAACTGGTTAGACTGTGGGGCAGGTAAGAGAAAATTTTTCCTTGGTGGGTAACCTTGAGTAAACTGGTGTTGGGGTTTGTAGGGAGCTACCATTTGCTGCTGCTGGGGTTATGGATATGAGTCTTGTCTCCACCTCAGATTTGGGTGGTTCCTCCAAGAATACCCAGCAGGCTTGTGCGACCATGGATTCTCTCGAACCCAGTAGCCACTCGGAGCTTTTGGTGACCCGGGAAACCTTTAAATCAATATTTTGAGCACTGAAGTGCTAAATATGACTCTGATTTATCGGTCTTCGCCAAAGGCTCTAGGGTAGGCGCTTCGGTTATCGATCGGGAAGGGTTTAGGCCCCCGATCAACCCGCACGTAGCAGTCTCTATCTATGGCCAAAATAAACAAACAAATGGGCGGAGATTTCCCTTGCCTGAAGGCAATACGGTCCTATCAAGCTTTGAGCCAAACCAAAATTTTGACGGCATGACAGCTTGAATCCTTGGACGGAGGAAACACCAAGAAGGTAGAGGAAGAGAGGGGTGAGCCGGAGCTCACGGGCCCTTGTTGCACCGTGGAAGACCTTCGCTTCGTCGTGCTTTCGATGGCTTTATATGGCTAAAACAGTAGGGGAATAGGTTCTAATGCTAGGATTCGGTAGATAGGAAGTGTCAGATGAAGCTAGAGACTAAGCTTTACTAAAAAAGGGGTGATCTAATGATTGAAATGGGTTGAAAGGGGTGAAATAATCATGCTGGAATTCTGGTTGATGAATGCAAAATAATATATATTTTTCTCTCACTAGGGCTCTCTCTCTTAAGCTTAACTTTCAACCTTAATTTTTCAACCCTTTGGGAAGAGGGGGGCCTCTCTATTTTATAGAGAAGAGATGGGTTAGAGGGCTACTTAAGAGCTAATTGGTTTAGCAATTAGGTAATCCTCCATCTAAGGTTTTCTAGGTTTGTAGGGTCTTAGAGGTTTGGGAAACTGATTTCAATGGCAGATGATGGGGTGAGACCATGGGTGACTTAAGGGTTGCCAATAAGCTCAAAGGGGGTGCAACCAACCTTAAGACACCCACCTCAACCAAGGGGATGGTCATTTGATGACAGTTACTATAGCTAACCTGGGCATATATATTACATACGCCCAGTTTATGTATAATGATTTTCATGAAAACCAGAGGAGATCTGAGAAGGTGGGTGTCCGTGGTGGGCCCTACCTATGCTGGGCGTATGTATTATATACGCCCAGCCAAATTTGGCCTAAAAATGCCAGGCGTATATAATATATACGCCTGACCAAAATAGGGCCAAATTTGCTAGGCATATCTAATACATACGCCTGAGCAAAAGTTATGATTTTATGTGAAACTTCAATCGGCCATAACTTTTGAACCACAACTCCAAATTGGGTGATCTTTAGCTTGCGGGAAAGCTGGAGAAGTCCTCCTTCCAATGGTATTGGGTTCCTCCTCAGGAATGGTCTGTGAAAACTTTTGTAGCTCTCCTCCCATCAATTGCTCAGAAGGGTTTAAGTTGGGTCTAGGAAGAGATCCTAGGGTTTAGGGGTGATCTCTAAGGGTTAGGGGAATGGTTTTAATGAGTTTAGGGTGATTCCTAAAGGTTTGGATTGGTTCCTAAGGGTTCAAGGGTCCCATCGGAAGCACAGGGGTGCATCTCTCTCGGAGTATAGACGGATCAGGCCTTGGGCTGAATTTGGGTGTCTACAGATGCCCCTCTTTGGTATTCGATCACTAATGATCAGATGCCAAAGACAAGAGACATCTGAAGAGGTCCAAGGTACGTTTGATGGGTCCGCCTGGTTTAACTCAATTCTCAAACATCCATGGTGATGGTGAGTGTACGTAAGCCCTCTCATTTCGGGATATCGTCCGTACCTCAAAGCTAACAGTCCCCAAGCGCATTGGGACATTACTGGGCATAACTGCGATGATCACAGAAAGTGTAAGCCCGCTAGCCGGGATATCATCCACTTCCTGAGGGAAATTATAGATTTGTGATGTTGAGTATTAATCTAAACCAGACTGCTCCATGAAATAGGGTGATCGATCTATGCTTCAGGGTCGACGCGAAGTACACAAAGTGAAGGCCTAAATGGTGTCCAATCCTATGGGGTATTGACAGCTCCATTGGATTGGCCAAGGGTGCCCTTACCTAGGTAAGGCCCGGAGTCTTTGGGTGAACCCATCAACCTCGAGGTTGCTTTAGCACGATTTACCCGAGTGAAGCGAATATTGATGTCACGACACTTCTTGGGAATGCACGCCCATCTTCAAAGTAAATTTTTATATGTTATTTTTTTGAAATTTCTTTTATTTCGAGGCCTTTAAGAAAAGCTCAAGGACCTCTAGAAATTTCATTCTTGCACAACTCTTTAAGTGGATCAAATGCCAGTTGATACGCTTTAAGGGTGGGTGCGCTCTACCGGGGATAGGTACACCTTGGGGACGTGCACATTCTGGCAGTGAGGTACTCCTGATTCACACGAACCGGAGTGCCTTAACTCGAGACAAAGCTAAAAAAGATCGGGCTAGGACCAAACAAGGACCAAACATTCATCGAAAGAGATCGACAATTCTAGCCTCCATCCCTAATGAAATCACATCTTACTAACTATGCATAGATAGACACCCATCAGGGGCAATAAGCAGCAAATAGGCGTGGACGGAAGCCTCGACGCTAAGGTACAATTTACGAGGACAAATGACTATCCTGTGGATACCCAGACACAAGTACGTACATTCAACAGGGACACCGTGCCTATACAGGTTTTAAGCCTATGTAAAAGGAAATAAAAGGGAATGAGCCCTTCGGTCTGTATGTTTGTACATAGTTTGGTTGATTGTAATTTCATTTTTGACGGGTCAGTTTCAATTGACAATAGACTTTTCGAATGGTCTGAAGTCGGGTGCACTCTTAGTCAATCATAGATAAGAAGGTGGATGATCAGATCCAAAGCTTGGAAGGTGGGGTCAACCTACTCAAGATTTTAACTACATAACAAAAGGTTGTTATCCCGAACCTTCTCCTTCTTTTTTCCTTTTTCTTCTTCTTCTTCTTCTTCTTCTCTTTTTTTTTTTTCTCTTTTTGTTTTTTTTTTGCACATGTCAATTCGAGACTTTGAGCATGCTCAAACCATTTTTATTTTTGTATGTATCCTTAGGTGGACCAACTTGCCATGTTGATACACCTCAAGGACATGCGCATTTCGATGATAGGTCCTTGGTTTGCCTGCCGAATCAGGTCTTGACTCCTAGGGATGCATGGTCTTGGTCATTAAACAAATTAGACCCCGCTATCTTGTTTAGGGAGGTGGGTTTAGGAGCGGTTTCCTAATGACCGGGGGTAAACATGGCTAGTATTTTGTCTGTCGGATCAGGCATGAGGTGTCCCTGTGTAAATCAGGGTTTGAGAATTTTCGGGTGAACCCGATCATTCTGAATTGATTTAACATGGCTCTCGGAGTGGGACAAACAGGCATTGCGACGCTCTTTTGAGAACTAGTGTCGTGTTTCAGGATTTTTCCTTTTTTCTCTCTTTTTGTTATTTTATGTGAATCTCTTTTCTCCCTCTTTTTTTTTTTTTGATTTTATGATTTTATGGGAGCACTCGGCGGGCACTTACAGTTCTAGATCGGTTTATTGTAGCACGGACCCTTTGGGCCAATCGAAGGGAGCTCGAGGGGCCATTTGGGGATGCGTGCACCATTGCCCAGCGATACATGGGCTTCTAAGAGGGAATGGGCCTTGATCATACAGAGGGCTTGTCGGGTCTCAAAGCCAAAATTGGCTGGGCGTATATAATATATACGCCTAGCAAATCTGCAGCCAAAACTGGTCGGGTGTATATATTATATACGCCTGCCAAATCTGTTGAGAAATATGGCCGGGTGTATATATTATATACCCCTGGCCAAAATCTGGCAGTTTTAAAACTGCCCGAGCCCGAGCCCAAAAGGGACCCTCTCTTTCAAATTCTATCTTCTTCCCTCCTTCCTTCTCAAGCTCGGGACAGCCCCCTAGGGTTTTTGCATTTGATTTTGCTTGAGTTCTATCACCGGGAGTCATGTGCGGATAAAAAAACGTTCATTCTCCACTGATTTTTGGATCTATTTGTTCTCCCATTGAAGGTAATCATCAACCCCTCTTTCATCTTTCTTTTGAATTTTGATAATATTTATTTATTTTTTTTTGCTTGATGTTCTTCCTTTTTGTGGTGAAAAATTAATGCATTTCTTTTTTTTTTAGTATATGTGATTCCTTATGCCCATGCTCCTCTCTTTTTTTATTTTTTATCCATCATCATCATTTTTCCTTTTTTATTATAACGTCATTCATCATTCATCATATTATTATTATTATTATTATTATTATTATTTTATTACTATATAGTCACCGTTCATCATCCATCATCATTTTTTGTTCTTATTTGTTTGTTGTTTTTTTTTTCATGATGGATTTGTGTATTTTTTTTTCTTCTCCTTTTTTGAATTTTTGTTATTTTTTTCTTTCTCCCTTTTTTTGTTTGAAATGCTTGATGTTCTTCCTTTTTGTGGTGAAAAATTAATGCATTTTTTTGTTATTCCTTAGGCCTATGCTCCTCTCTTTTTTTCATTTTCATCCTTATTCATCATCATTCATTTTTCATTCATTTTTTTGATGGATTAGTGCATTTTTTTCTTTTTTATTTTTGATATTTTTCTCTTTTTCCTCTTTTTTTTAGCACCCCTTTCTTATACCGATGTGTTCCATATTTTCAGATGTCTGGTGACAAAGGCCAGGATCCACAGGAGGGGCCAGAGATGGCCTATGGTCCTCATAGGGAACAGTTTATCGTTTCACAGCGCTCCTCTCAACCCTGGTATGAAATGCAAGGTAAAGCCGCCCGCATTGGACTTCTCCATTGTCAGCACACCCACATCTCCAACTTCGGGATCGCTAGCCAGGTAAACAGATGGGCCCTTTTTTCTTTTCCTTTGATGCCTTTATCACACCATTTTGCTCCTATTTGATAGATCCCTTTTGTTAGCAGCCTTTACCACACATCATGTTCCAGGGTGGCCGGTTCGATCTCCAGCGTCTCGTACTCTATCTTCCCCCAGTGGCGAAGGACCTGCTTACTCAAGTTGGTTTTGGGGATTTTATTTCCTGCCCTGCTGTGAGGGCAGACACGGCCTATCTGAAGGCTTTGATAGAGCGCTTTCACCCTGAGACCATGATGTTTCATATGGCCATGGCTAAGATGACCCTTACACCCGCGGACTGGTCCATGATTACTAGGGTTCGCATTGGAGGGGTGCCAGTGACACCTACCCACACGCCTGATAGGGAGGAGGTGACTCAGCTGATAGGGGCGTACCCAACCTCCGGGAACGTTCGTGGTTCCGAAGTCAAGTTATCGTGGTTGGTTGGTCTGTTTGAGCCCCATGAGTTAGTGGATCTGGGCCAGCCCGATGCGGCCATTTATCTCAAGCAAGAGTGTGCGCTGATGCTAGCCCGTATTTCTCTGTTGTTTCTCTTGGGCAGGACTCTCCTTTTAAATACCAGCGGTGGTCCGGTCTCATTGTCCCTTCTCAGTCTTATGGTGAACTGGGACACTGTGCATTGGTTTGATTGGGGCGATGCTCATGTCTAGCCAGGTGCGAGCCGTACTTGGGGAGTCCAGCTCCGTTGTGGGCTTTTGGCCTGCACTTGAGGTATTTTATCCAGGTCTCTGTTTGTCTGACTTTTCCTTTTTTGTGGCGTATTTGTTTTTAGCTGCTTGCTTTCTCAGGTTTAGGAGAATCTGCATTTCCAACCTGGTCGCCCTCTGCTTCTCTCCGAAGTTCCTACGTTCCCCCTTATGAGCAATTGGCACGCGAACCGCCGTCGGGACGTGGATATGAAGCACCTGGAGTTAGGGCTGCGCTCCCATTTTGATCTATTGATCCCTGAGCAGGTATAACAATTTCTCTCTTTGTAAATTTGATAGCTCTTTTGTGCTGTGGGTTCTGACCAAATGTATATATCCCTCCTCCTTTTTGTTGAGTAGGTCATCCTTGATCCCTACGTCGGATCCCCCTTCTGGAACCTGGCTGTAGTAGGCCCTTCTCATTTCTTGTTAGACCAACGCATCATTTTCTTCTATGGGTCCTGGGCTAGGGCCTATTACCTAGGAGAGAGGGTGGTTCATCAGTATCGTCCTCTTTTCGCTATGCCCCAAGCTCCTCCAGCTGATGTATTGGCTCCTGAAAGTTCTACCGAAGTGTTTACTGCTCGCTTTCTCCACCATGGGGTCCCCATTGATGACCTTCTCTTTCTCGGGGGATATGAGATGTGGTATGAGTCTCTGCCCTATCGTTCTCTGCTGCCCCGATTCATGCCCGGTGCTAACTTTTTGGCTTTTGGTGGTCTGCGATCTCAGGTAATGTTCTTTCCTCTTTCTATTTAGCAGTCTTCCATATGATTACCTTGATTGCTCTGCTATTTGAACAAAAACTGTTTCTCTCTGTAGTTTAGACAGGGTGACAATTCAGATGAGGGGGATGAGGCAGCTGCTCCTGATGAGGCTACCGGTGCTGGACCATCTGACCCATTCGGTGCTGGCGCTTTCGGCAGTTCTCCAACTGAGGTCCAGGGGACTTTTAAGTGCTTGGACGATGCCTTTCTGTCGCGTATGTGTGCCGATGTGGCTGAGAAGGCATGCATATCTGCTGAAGCTATTCGGATCCCACCCCCTGAGCTGATCCCTGGGGTAATCTCTCCCTTGTTATATTGCTATTCTGTTTTCTTGGATCATGCCGATGACCTGTGTGACTGATACCTCTTTTTTTTTGCTGTGCAGGATTATGAGTCGGTCGTGAACCAAGCTGAATACTACCACAACATTGTCGGGCTTAGGGAGGCTGAGGTAGTGATTGAATACTGACCGCACCTAATCATTTTCTTATTTATTTTCTGCTTGTTTCCCTACCTGCCGGCCTTTGGTATGCTTATGCAGCTTGCTCGTGAAAAGGAGTCACGCTCTCTGCTCGGCCGCATCTCTCAGGCGTGGACTCGGGTGGGGGAGACCCGTACTTTTCAAAGCGCGACCCGTTGCCGGAAGAAATCCAAGGGGGCTACCCAGGACTAGTTTATTTTCTGAAAATTTGAAAGAGTGAAACAGTTTAGACTTTGATTTATTGGGGGATATGTAATAATTTTTAAAGCAATAATTTTTTGGATGGTTTTATGATTTTCATGGTTTATATGAATGCTTCGATTGGTTATCTCTCTGCTTTTATGCTTTTTTTTTCCTTGGCATGAAGCGGGCCAGAGCCCCTCCAATGATGGGGTTGAGCCCACATGCGATTCTTCGCATATGACCCACGGATACCGCATCATCCGAGGGTTTCCCATGGGTGTGTGAGCGTGCCCACCTGTGGGCTGCCTCGAGATAAAAAAGTAGGCTAAGCGAAATCTGTTCCTCCCTTGGGGATGTAGAAAAGAATGGACTAATGTGAGGGGAGCCACCTTTCCCTACATTTTTAACTAGGCGTATATATTATATGCGCTTGGCAAATATTTTGGAATTTTGCCTTGGTGTATATAATATATACGCCTTGCAAAATATCTGACATGTTGCCTTGGCGTATATATTATATACGCCTGGCAAAATATTTAAAATTTTACCTTGGCGTATATATTGTATACGCCTCATATAACTAGGCTCAACAGGTTCTTTATAACCCGAACCTGCCCCTCTTTGTTTCCCTTTTCACCCGGGCTTGGCTTTTTTGCCCCTCTTTTTTCTTTCTTTTCTCTCTCCTCTATTTTTTGAGCGGGTTCGTCGCCCTACATTGGCTGATTTCCATAAAGACCAACTTTGTACGCCCATGGACCCGCTTCCCAAGAAAGGCCAAAATTCTCATACGGAGGTTGGGGTTAGTATACTTCCTTGTTTGGACCCGAGGCCCAATTTTTTGTAGAAATGGTGTGATAGCTTGGCCGAGGGTGAGCTCGTTGTTCTAGATCGCCTCGGGTTATCCTGCCATTCCTCCCTCCTTGTTATTCCTCTATTACCCAATCTCTTGCAAGCGGCTTTGGCGTCGTGGGACCATAGGGCCCACGTCTTCAGATTTGGGTCTAGGGAGCTTACCCCAACCTTGGAAGAGCTAGCCTCTATTACTAGCTAGAGGATGCATCGGGGACTTGCCAAAGTGGTGCCCAGACCGGGGTATGCAAAGGCGGTCCACGCGGTTCTTAGTTTGAAAAGGGGTGAGTACGAGAAGGGTTTCGTCGGAGGGCCCACCAGGTGCTCGATGAAATTCCTGAGAGAACTTTTTAGCGACTCGAGTCTCCAAAAGTTGCCTATCCGAGATCCTTTCAATGTAAAGGCCTTTGCCCTTTATTTGTTGTCAGAAGTTCTCTTTTTTACTGGGGGTGAGACATTTTCCCTTGGGTTATGCGATGTCTTGACTGAATTGGAGGGATGTTGTTCACTAGTGCACCTGGTCCTGGCTGAGCTGTATCGGGGCCTGGATGCGTCGACCTCGAGCCGGGTTGGGATCCTTAGAGGGAGTCCACTCCTTATTCAGATTTGGCTAGGAGAGCATTTGGCTATCATGGGGCCCGTGCCAAGATTTGGCTTGGTAAGAGTGGATGTGGCTCGAGGCTTTCTGACTCGGTGCTCGAGACTGCCCCACAGGAGCATCGAGGAACTGAGCCGGTGGCTATCTGACACGAAGTTGATCTGACAACTTCCTTGGATGGAAGGCACCTTTCCCATTGTCCGCTCTCGGATTGTGAGGGTATTACACTTTTGGGGTTGACTGGTAGTACCTACTATTTCCCATCTCGGGTGCTCCGTCAATTTGGATATACCCAACACGTGCCGTACACTATGAGGCCGCCCTTATGCTCTCTGATATTCTCTCGGGGTTCTCTCAATGACCTAGACCGCATAGCAGCCCTCTAGGAGACCTGCTAATCGGCGCACATGTGCAGCTTAGTTCAGGGGGGCATCCTCTCTTTTGATTATGAGGTTTGGCTGGCATTTGAGGGCTTACCTGCCACTAACCTGATTTTGGTAGATGCGATAGAGACGGGACCCTGGCCATACAAGGAAGCGATGCTCCGGACTAGGATCGATAATTTTTCTATAGAGAAGCTAGCTTTGACTGAGGCTTTGGGGAAGGAAAGGACCAGAGCTGAGATGGCAGAGGTGAGAGCTGCTACTGCCGAGAGTGAGGTTCTTCGGTTGATTGGGCTTTTGACTGAGTCTCGCAGTGCAGCTGACGCTTTGCGGAGGCGGCATAAGAGTCTTCATGGTAGGTGGTTGTCTGATCGGAATGCCCGTGAGGACTCTCTTCTTGCAGAGATCAGTGCTTTGAAGAGTGGTTCCTGCCCCTGACCTGTTCCTGCACATACCATAGATCATATACACAGAGGGGGGGATGATGCCCCTTAACAGAGATCTCTTTCCTTTTTTGGGTTGTTTCTTTTTTGTTTGTTCATTTTTTTTTAATTTACTTGTACAGAAGGCAAAAAGTAGAAAGTGTGTCATGCTGTTATCTTTTTGGGGCGTGACACTTCATACGTAATGCTGTAAGAAAAGAAATGAAATCTGCTATATATACATATACATATCTTTTTTGGTGTTCGAATTTTCTTCTATACGTCTCGCAACGTAAGGCTTTTTTGGAAAAGGAAAAAACAAAAAAAAAATTCTACACAGTGTGAGGCTTTTTTATGGAAAAAGAAAATCTATTATCTTTTTTTGAAATTTTTCTCCTACACAGTATGAGGCTTTTTTATGGAAAAGGGAAATCTATTATCTTTTTAAAAATTTTTCTCCTATACAGTATGAGGCTTTTTTATGGAAAAGGGAAATCTATTATCTCTTTTAAAATTTTTCTCCTATACAATATGAGGCTTTTTTATGGAAAAGGGAAATCTATTATCTTTTTAAAAAAATTTCTCCTATACTCCCTATCCTTTTTGTGAGGTCGGTATTTACAAGGCCAACTGGTGGGTCCCTTTTTTTTTTTGAGCATGGTCGAACCCTGTTTATGAGGCTCCAATATTTATTTTTAAATATGGATAGGTCAGCTTCCCCGAGATTGATTGGTCCTCTGCCTTTACCTTTGGTCATGTGTCAGATGACGCGGTAGAGACGACATACTTGATCGGGATCCATCCATTTTTTTTTATATGAGCGGCCCAGCAAAGGGGAGAAGAGGCTCATGGGGTCTAGACTAAAATAGGTAGGCCAGAACAGATCCTCTCCTAATCTTTCTTTGCTTGACATTTTTGCTCACAGCGCCCAAGACGGGTTTTCGCCATGCCTGTCATCCATGTTTTTACCCGTAGCACCCTTTCGGGTTTTCACCATGTCCATGGGTTCGCTCTCTTACCCCAGGTGCCTTTTCAGGTTTTCACCTGGTCCGCGTGAGTTCGCTATTTTTACCCATGGTGCCCTTGCAGGTTTTCACCACGTCCATCTTGCATTGAACTCAAATTATTTAATAATAATTTTTTTTCTTTTTCTTCCCTTTTTTCTTCTTTTTTCTTTTTTAGAATCAGAAAGCCATGACATGGACAAAGATTCTGTCATAACCAGCTGGATGGGGTTCTGGTGTCATCTCACGACTCAGCTCATGTTGACTTAACAGATAATATGATTGCTTGCGAACCTACAAAGAGGGCTTCCTTCAGGGTGTAGCTTGGCCATGGGTAGGGTTAGGATTTGAAGGTATGCGGGGTTAAAAGGGTTTCCTTGATACGGCTTCAGTCTTCTCAACATGCTTTCTTCCTTGGGGGCTTCTACTGTACATGCCCCATGATTCTTCTACACACATTTTTTTTGTTATTCTTTTTCCTCCATTTAAGGCAATCTCTTTTTGAGATTTTACTTTTTTCAATTTTTTTTGGATTTGATAGTAACTATATACACATGCATCTTTTCTCTCTCTCTTTTTTGGTATATGCATGCGTATATAGATATATATATATATAGATATATATATAAATATATAGATATATATATATATATTTGTTTTGGGGGAATAGGTTTATTGAAAGAAAGGCCCAGGATCAACTGGGGTAGCAAAAGATATCATCATTGTTAGGGATGTTTTTGGGCTACTGTGCTTGGAATGATGGCTTAGGAAGATGATCTCCGTCCATGGTGGCGAGGCAGATGGCATATCTCGGCAACACTTCTCGAATGACGTAAGGTCCTTCCCAGTTCGGCTTAAACTTCCTCTTGGATTGGCATGGAGGGAAGGGAAGATCTTCTTCAGCACAGTGTCTCCTACCTTTAGATCTCGACCGCAGACACGCTTATTGTAAGCGCGAGCGATTCTCCCCTGGTAAACTTGAGTGTGACACAAGGCTAGGAGTCTCTTCTCGTCCAATAAGTTTAATTGTTCAAAGCAGGATCTCTCTCTCTCTGCTTCGGGCAAGCCTGATTCCATGAGGATTCGGAGCGAGGGTACTTCAACCTCTACCAGGAGGACGGCCTCGGTTCCATACACAAGGGAGTATGGTGTTGCCCCTGTAGCGGTACGGATCGACGTTCTATAGGCCCAAAGCGTGAAGGGTAACTGCTCGCTCTAATCTTTGTAAGTGACTACCATCTTCTCCAAAATGCGGACTAGAGTTTTGTTGGCTGCCTCTACAGCTCCGTTCGTCTGAGGCCTATATGGGGATGATCGATGATGCTTGATCTGGAACTGCTCGCACAAGGCCTGGATGCGCCTATTGGCAAAATTAGTGCCATTATCAGTGATGATATCCCTGGGCGCGCCGTATCTATAAATAATGTTGTTCTTGATGAACTTCTCAATGTGACTGGCCATGATGTTGTCATATGACGCCGCTTCTACCCACTTGGTGAAGTATTCAATGGTGACGAGGATGAGCTGATGTCTGTTTGATGCTTTTGAATTAATTATTCTGACAACGTCAAGGCCCCAGGTAGCAAATGGCTAAGGAGTGGTCATGCAGTGAAAATCAATGGTAGGAGCGTGTATCAGACTGGAGTGTTCTTGAAACTTGTAGCATTTTTAGACATGTTTACAGCAATCCAATTCCATGGTGGTCCAAAAGTATCCCTGCCGTAGGATTTTCTTAGCGAGCATGTGACCGCTAACGTGGGCTTCACATACTCCCTCATGGATTTCTTTCATAATATTGACCACTTTAGTTTCAGTGAGGCACTTGAGTAAGATGTTATTGTATGATCGCTTGTAGAGGCATTCCCCGCAAATGGCATACCCTGCCGCTAAACGTTGGATGGTTCGTCGATCTATCTTGGATGTACCTTTTGGGAAAGTTAGGGTCTCGAGGTAATTCTTGATATATGAGAACCAAGGTGGCTCATCATCAGGCTTTATAGGTTCCTCAATCTAGAGGCAGAAGGCCGGCTCATTCCTCTGCTTGATCATGATTGGATTCATCTCAACACCATAAGGGATTTCAATCATTGTCGCCAAAGTTGCTAATGCATCGGCGAAGCGATTTCTTATCCAGGGAACGTATGAGAAAGTCACATCTCGGAAGCAAGCTATCAGATCTTCGAGGTGTTCATGATAGGGAATCAGTTTCTCGTCTTTCATCTTCCAGTCACCATTTGTCTGGCATATGATTAATTATGAATCGCCAAATACTCGAAGGTGAGTTACATTCAGATCGAGAGCTGCCTGTAGACCGACGACGCAAGCTTTGTACTCAGCCATATTGTTAATGCAGGAGAAGTTGAGCTTGATAGAGATCGGTACATGGGATCCTTTTGGTGAAATTAGGATGGCGCCAACTCCTTGGTCTTCGACATGTGATTCCCCGTCAAAGTGCATTACCCATGATTCTTCTGTTTCTTCTGTATCATCTTCTGTCATGAACAGGATGTCCTCATCGAGGAATTCAGTCTTTAGAGGCTCGTAGTCAGGCAGAGGGTTCTCAGAAAGAAGATCAGCGAGCGCTTGCCCCTTGATCGATTTCTGAGTGACGTACGTGATGTCGAATTCAGATAATAAAAGTTGCCATCGTGCAGTTCGGCCAGTGAGAGCAGGTTTCTCGAATAGTTACTTCAACGGATCCATCCGCGCTAGAAGTAGAACGGCTTGGGATAACAAGTAGTGTCAAAGTCTTTGAGTAGCCCACACGAGCGTTAGGCATGCATTCTCCAGATGAGAGTAGCGCGTCTCATAATCAGTGAACTTCTTGCTTAGGTAGTAGATGGACTGCTCTCTTCTTCCTGTCTCATCATGCTATCCTAGCACACAACCCATGGAAAACTCTGTCGTGGACAGGTACATTATCAGGGGTCTACCAGGTACAGGTGGTACCAATACTGGAGGATTTAGGACTTAACCCTTGATTTTATCAAATGCATCTTGGTAGTCATCGTTCCACTCAACTGGTGAATCCTTTCTTAGTAGTTTGAAGATCGGTGCGCATATCAGAGTTAACTATGCAATGAACCGACTAATGTACTAAGCAACTAACATAAAAAGGGTTTGGGCACACTATGCTAAGGAGGATTGGCCTCGTTCCCGAGTGTAGGCACCCAAATTTGGCTCAAGGCCCGATCGAAACACATTTTGAGAGAGGCGCATCTCTGAGCTCTTGATGGCATGTATGGAACCCTTAGGAACCTTTTCGAAACCTTATAAGCCATTCTAAACCCTTACGAATCACCCTAGATCCCTTAAGAACCTTCTCGAGCCCTTAGAAACTCATCTCGACCCTTAAAACCCATTCCAAACCTAAACCTAGCTTTCCCGAGCAATGGATGAAGAGTGGTGCACCAGGACTAGCCGTGAGCTTCTACTGTATCAAATTTTGCACCATTGAAAAGTATAAGTCCTCAACTTTCTAATGAGCCAAAAATCACCCCAATCGGAGATGTATGCGAAAATATATCGCGTTCCGAAGTGTAAGGGCAAAATTGTAATATTGAGGAGCCCCCCTAGGGTTTTGGCGCAAGTATTACTTGCGCCAGTTATAAGGTGGACCCCACCTCAGGGAGCCAACGTGTGGGCCAGTGTAGGAACACTATTTTACTTTTCTTAAGCCTGGTGCAACTAATAGTTGCACAGGCTAATGAACAGTAACCCTGGGTTTTTTCCTCGAATTTCGAGATTGGGGTTTGACTTGTTGACCATCTTGACCTTTGGAGTGCATTTTGCAAATTGTGTTTCACTCATTTACTATCTATGTGCAACCTCTTAAGTGGTTTAAAGTCCCACCCTATCATCTATCATTGGAGCATCTTCTCACACTTTTCAAGACTCCAAAAACCATAGAAACCCTTAGATGGTTAGATTACCTAATTGCTAATCTAAATTAGCCTCTAAGCACCCTCCTAACCTCTCTTTTTCCTATAAATACAGAGGCACCCCTCCCTTTACAAAGGCTTGAAAAAATATACAATTAAGAGATTAAGGAATCCCTTCTCTCTCTCCTCTAGTGCACCACTCCCATACAAATTCTAGAACTTTGAAAGTTCCTTTAGACCTTAGCATTTCACCCAAAAGCTCTAGGTTAGGTGTGTGTTATCCCCTAGCCTTCCCTCTCTACCTCTTAGCTATCAAGCCCTAGGAGTTAGAACCCCATTTCTCACCATACAAGCCTTTAAAAGTTCATCAAAATAAGCCAACCCAAGGCTCCATAGCGGTACAACAAGGGCCCGAGAGCTCCGACTCTCCCCTCTATTCCTCTATCTTCTCAGTCCTTCCTCCATCCACACATATGTGTCATTACGCCGCTGAATTTTCGGTAAGAATGGAGGGGCACAAATAGAATTTTAATACCCTTTGAGTAAGAGGAAGACTTTTTCTTTTCTTTTACATTATTTTTATTTTAGCCATAAGTAGAGACCGCATGAAGCGGGTTGGTTGGGTGCCTAACACCTTCCCAATCGATAACCGAAGCCCCTACCGAAGAACCTTTGGCATAGACCGAATTCAGAGTCATATTTGTGGCACTTCGGTGCTTATAAAATTGATCTAAGTTTCCCGCGACACCAAAAGCTCTAGGTGGCGACTCTAAATATTTATTAGAGAGCGCATTATCATGACTGATCGTCAAAAATCTACGGTTGCACAGATGGCGACTCTGCTGGGGAGTAGCTAGTAGAGCTTCCCCTTGAATTTGGCCTCTTTATTTTTTGATTTACTAACCCTTTTATTACTATTTGTTATTTATTTTTTAACTCACCCCTTTGATTACGTCATTTTACTTACCCGTACTTTATGTCATTTACTAGCCTTAGCCAATTGGCGGGCCTACTTGCGCATCACATTCAATTTTCTTACTTTCGATCATTTCAAGCACCTTAGCCAATCGGATGGTCTACTTGTTCATTGTTATTTAATTTCTTTATATTTTCATCATTTCAAGTGCCTTAGCCGTTTGGCGGGCCTACTTGCGCTTTTAATTTCGCAAACATATTCTGCAAGTGAACGCCAGCCCGTAGAGGTGGCACGGGATCATCACGCCCAATCTTTGAATTTAAGAAAATTCCCTTAAAAGTGAAAAATAAAATTGAACCAACAAAGGGGATTCAAATTGATTTTTGCGAGATAGATTTTCAAGGGTGGTTATTAAGGCACATATACAAACTTCCGGGTTTTAGTACAGCGGCATCCCCTAGTGGTGATGATCTGGAAAAGTCCTAGCCCACCCAGTACCTGAGAAAAGTGCTTGCACTGGAGGTATATCAGGTGGGTAACCTTCTCGTTATCAAGCTTAAAACCTAGGAAAAAAGAGAGCGATAGTGAACCCAAATTGGCCTCTAAACCCTTAGGATCGGTGAGGAAAGAGGCAGATCATATAAATAGTTAGTCCTCGAAAGCCTAGCTTCCACAAAAAGCTAGTTTGGAGACCCATTTCAGACTAAGGTTGCTGCTATAAAAAAATCTAGAGACCCCTTTTAGTCTGGCACCGCTATTAGTTGCGCCAATGCAAAAAGCCCCAAAAGAACATTGCACAACTATTAGTTCCGCCAGCTTTAGTCTGGCAATTTTTGCTCTGGAGCAACTATTAGTTGCACCAGGTTGGTTCCACACAGTATCAGTCTGAATCTGTGGCCTATTTCACACCCTGAACTCCCTGATCAGTGCCTTTAGTGCCTCTGTTTAGGCCCCACAACTTCTGACACCCAATACGCCCTCGTCGGTTAAAAGAAGGTGACATCTTTTTTATTCGTTTCAGGGGATTGGATTGTTTGCATTGGTTTTTGTGCCTTTAATAGATCAAAGGATTCCCTTTGATTCTTTCGAAGCGCTTCAAAACCTTTGCCACAAGACCTATTTTAGGGTATGAGAGCCACTCGAGAAGGGAATTCAAAAAGGCCCCAGAATCCTCATTTCGTTTCACTTACAAAAATTCAAACAAATTAAAATTAAAAAACCCAAAGATAGAGTCTTGATTGGTGCCGACACAATGGCATCATCGCATTCCCTCATCATCGAGGGGAAGGAGGAAGCTTCTGTGTCCCATCGAAGCAATCTCGATTGACACGAGATATGTCGTGGGCTCTAGACTCGGCTTACGTCGATTCCGACTCATCCCGTCACATTCTCCAACCCATTCCTATACCAAAGAAGCTTTTACTTCCCCTCCCCCCTCACCCAATCAACCCTCACCATAATCGGCCCGTTCGGTGCCCCTATTTTCCCTTCCACCACTTATCAAAATACCCAAATCTAAATTTCCCATAATTTTCTCAAGCCATGCCTTCATCCATGGCCATCTCCAACCCATCTCACCTTCCTTCCACACCCGTTCAAAACCCATCCTCTACCTTAACCAACATACCCTATTTTTCATCCATCCAACTCGATCCACCCACATCCATCCATACCACATCTAATCCCCCACACATCCCTCCATTTACCCAAGTCATGCCCATCTTCTCCGAAGCCATGACCAGCTTTTCTCTCTCATTCTCCACCTCTATGCCCCATATATCTCCCCCATATATACCTAATCCATCCACCAATGCCCCACCTCATTTCTCCAATCCACCCCTACCCGAGCCATGCCCAAATTTTCCTCTTCACACACCCCATCCCTACCCCTCCAGCCCTCAAATAACCTATCTCTATCCGATCCCCCTTCCATGGCCATGATGGAGGAGATGTTCCAAACTTACAACACATCCCCTCTCATCCACACCACACATCTATGGATCCATCCCATACCCTATCAAGTCTCCATGCCTCACTCCCCCATGACCCCCATCAACCCCCTATCATCCACACTATCCAATCTCCCATTTCCCACATGCCCCAAGGCCCAATGGCCCAAACCCTCATTTCCCACATGTCTCAAGGCTCAATGGCCCAAGCCCCCATTACCCACATACCCCAAGGCCCCATAGCCCAAAACCCCATGACCCAGACCCATCAAGGCCAATGGGCCAGACCCATTAAGGACCCATGGCACATACCCATCAAGCCCTAATAGGCCAGACCCAAGGGCCCATGGCCTAGACCCATCAAGGCCCAATGAGCCAGACCTATCAAGGGCCCATGACCCAAACCAATCAATGACCCATGACCCAAACCCACCAAGGCCCCTTGGGCCACACCTATCATGACCAAGGCTTTGTGGCCCAAGCTTCCCAAGGACAAATGGGCCAAATCTTCATAGCCCAAACCCAAGCTCAGCAAAACCTTGGAGCTTCACACCCATACCCTTGACAATTCCTCCAAAATTTCACCCATTCACAAACCTCATACCCAGCTCAAACCCATGCCTTACATCAACCCCAATTCACCCATATCCCAACATCCCAAAGTCAATTTCAAGCCTTTCCCCATGCCCAATGGCCTCATCAGGCCCCACCCCAAAATCTAAGTTCCACTCATCCCATCACCCAACAAACCTTCCCTCATCCTTAATGGACTCGCCCAACCCCCATTCATGCCATTCCCATCCAGTCCATATAACACCAACAAGAAAATCTCGCCCTCACTGCACCCTATGTAGACCAGCAGTATGAAGAGGATGAGATTAGGAATAGTGGAGCTCATGCTGGGGTATTGACCAACCTTAACCCTCCTCCTATAATTACCCACCCCCTGGTCGCCCAGAGTGAGGTCCAACCACTTGCTTAGAAAGTGGCCCCCATATCCAAGGAATTGAAATAGTTGAAAAAGCAATTAGAAAAAAATTAAAAGCAGTTGTTGAAGATGGTGGTGCTGAAATCCATGCCATGGATTTCACAGATTTGTGTTTATTTGCTGAGGTCCCCTAGCCTCCAAAATTTAAAATGCCGACTTTTGACAAATACAACAACATCGACAATCCCATAGCACACCTCAAGTCTTATTGTGGGGACATGTGCTAGTATGGAGGAGATGAAAGACTATTGATAAAGGTCTTTCATAAAAGTTTGATCGGTCCAGCCTTGAGATGATTTATATCTTTGGAGCCATCTATGATGAAAACTTGGAAGGACTTGACGCACTTATTTCAGGAATAGTATGTCTATAATATGGACATTGAACCACGTAAGTCAGACTTGGCCCGCTTGAAGCATAACTTGAATGAGACCTTTAGCGATTATTTGGGGCATTGAAGAGAATAGGTAGCTCAGGTTAGAAATAGGATACCTGATGATGAACAGATAGAAATAATTTCTAAAAATACTCTGCCAGTGATCTCAGACTTTTTAGTGTACTAGTAGCAGTCCAACTTTGCTGATCTGGTAAGGAACGCCAATCGCTGAAGATGCTATCAGGGAAGGTCGCCTGAATAAGAATGTACTAAGTGGAGCCAGTGGGGTTAGAAGGTTTTCATAATAGAGGAATAAGAAGAGAACAGGGGCAGATGTCCAAAACATTGCCAATACCAGGCCCAATAATAATATAACCCCATTCCAATTTCAAGCAACCCAGCCAGCACCAATCAGGACTGAGCAGATGTAGAGAGCAGGGAGTGGACAAGGAAAGTAGAGGACTCCGGAGTAGAGGAGAGCCCGCTACGACCGAGTGTTTACACCCCTAGGGCAATCACTAAGTGTACTTTTGCCTTTACTAATAGAAAAGGGATTAGTTACTGCTCATCAATCACAACCTCCTCCTCACCACCCAATCCTAAAGAATTATGACCCTAATACTCACTATAATTTTCATCAGGGTCTGAGTCACCCGACTGATCGCTGCTTCCCATTGAAGCATGTGATCCAAGATTTAATCGATACAAGGAAAATCATTCCACCAATACCTTCTCAAGTGAACTAGCACGCGAATATTCATTAGGTGCCATTACCTCCACATCCTATCGGAGGAGCAGGTCCCAGACCCACCATCGGGATGATAGAAGAATATGAGGAGTTTGAATTTGATTCGTCAGACTACATTAATGATCGGGAGAGTTATGTGGCACCATTATCGAGAAATTATGGAGGAAGAAATATTGGGGTGATTGAACCCCTGAATTTGTCAGATTACTTCTCAAACCTAACACCATGAGTTGAACCCTTAGATCTTAGGGCTTATTTCCCATCACCCACTCCTATCAATTATGTGCATATAAATGCATATCAACCATACACCACCACCCCCGTCAATTACCTGATAGCCCATCATGCCCTTAATCCTCCGCCATTACCTATCAGCTACCAATGGTCTACTCTTACCCCTCTACCCCCAGTGCAACCACCCACAAGCTTCACCACCCCCATTTGGCCTAATTTTGCTACCCAACCAGCTATCACCAAAGGGAATCAAGTGTTATCCACACCTCCGGAGCCCGTAGTGCAAGTGCATTCGATACCGGCAACTATACCATTTTAGATTTTGGGGCCAACCTACGATCCTCATCAGGTCTCACTGAGTTATGAACAAATGAATATCAATGCTGGCAGCCATAGAGAAGGGGCAGTGGACTTTGTTACCCGATCCGAGAAGATTTCAAAGTAGCCAGAAGCACCAGCAGCAGCACAACTAGAGGGGAAGAAAGGTAGCGTCGTGAATCCTTTTAAGAAAATGAGTCGAGAACTTATACTGGAGACTCAGCTGAGAAGAATGTCTGCCCATATTACTGTATGGGATCTGTTACTGACATCTCCACTCCATTTTTATATATTAATGGGGGCATTAAAGAATACACATGTATCACTTCAGGTTAACCCAGATGAAGTTGGGCAAATAATTGGTCAAGTGATGGCTCCAATTGCCATTTCATTTTCAGATGCCGATTTACCTGATGAAGGGAGTAGTCACCCCAAATCCCTTAACATTACTGTTGAGTCTGGAAATATGATAATTCCCTTAGTTTTAATCCATAATGGGTTTGTGTTAAATATATGCCCACTGAGAACCACCACCAAGATTGGGGTAGATCCATGCATGCTAAGACCTATGAGAACTAGTGTCAGAGGCTTCGATAACACACGAAGAGAGATAATGGGAGAAGTTGACCTTGATCTATTAATTGGGCCAATGACCTTCTCCATATTGTTTCAAGTGATGGACATCAAATTCTCGTTCAATCTGCTATTAGGGCGCCCGTGGCTGCATGAGGTTAGAGCAATACCATCGACACTACACCAAAAGCTCAAGTTTGCATCTAGGCATAAGATTATCACAATCATTGGTGAAGGGCACAGTGAGAATGAAAAAGCCACCAATAGTGTTGAAAAGCCTAAAGTGCTGGATGTGCCGCACACCGCCGAGGACGTCAACCTCCGCAGTTTTTAATACGAGGTGTCAACGATACTCCCGGAGCCCATTAAGGGCATCATTCCAAGAATCGGAGGTGGAATGATAGCGACAGTAGCCATGCTCCAAAAGTGGGGGGGCTATTGTTAAGACCTGAAAAGTACCACTTTTCACCCCTTAACTTAACCTTTGATTAGACCCATAGCCACCTAATAAGTCCTTGTTAAGTGTTTTATGTAGGTAATAACCAGCAATGAAATAAGGCCAAGAATCCTACTAAAGAGCCTTTTTTGGCACCAAAAGTCCCTCAGAAGGATGGACTCTGAATCCAAACCTGAAATGACCCTCACGCAGTCCAGCTAAGCTTCCTAAGACTTTACAACAACTTCTCGCACAGTTGATTAACTAAAGAGCTTCAGAAACATAAACTCGCGCAGCTCTCGCGAAGCTCAAGAGTAGAACACATCGCGCAGTCTCACATAGTTCAAAGCAGACATCTCTCAACCTCGCACAGTTTGCTCACAACGGCTGAGAAGAGAGAGCTTCAGGAGACTCCTCGCGCAGCTGTCGCGGGATGCAATTATCAGAAGAGAACTCCTCACGTAGTTCTCGCACCATTCAAGAAGAAAGCATCCTTGCAAAGGCAATGCCATCCTCACGAAGATCAGTTAAGACCTGAAACCTCGCACAGTTCAGAACCCATTATAGCCTCGCGAGGTACCTTGCGAAGGCTAGTAAAGAGGAGTTCTCGTGCTATTCAAATCTATCCTCGCGAAGATCAACCCAGCGATCACGCAGCTACCTCGCGAGTGCTCGAGCTCCAACCCCGCGACATCTGAGGCTCTAATGTCTACTCAACCTCGCGACTTCCTGAAGAGCAAACCAAGCCAACCTTGCGACGGCTGAAGCTTCAATGTCAAACCATCCTCGGGAAGAGCAAGAGCTACCACACGACAAGTCTGGGAAATAATGGCTACCTAGCGAAGCTCTGAACCTCAAACTTCCATCTCTTTAGCAGAGGACTTTTTAGGAATTTCCAGTGATTAGGGCACTCACTCCCACACTCAAATCTCCATGCACGCGCCCCAAGGCATCAAAGGATCATTATTTGGCCACGTGGCATCATTAAAATTAGGGTTTCCTAACCCTAATGTGCCACCACACCACTGCTATAAATACCCACACTTAGCTTAGGTTTAGGGGGAGCTTAGACTTTCTTTTCTTTCTACATCATGGAATAGCTGGGAACACGTCTCATTTCTTGAAGACTTGATCTGAGATCATTTTATTTTTCTTTTTATAGTTGTAAGTAGTTTTTCTTTTCTTTTTCCTTCCCTCCATAGTCCAGCACTTGCTGGCTATGTCTTTGTATGCATTTTGAACTAGATTAATGGAAGTTCTGTAATAAGATCTGTACTTTGTGGGATTTGTGTTTGAATGTGAGATGCACTGTGCAAGGCTGCTGCCTTGTGATCCGCCATTGCTTTAGCTGTGTTTCAAAGCAATGGAGGACTGATTCTAAGGGCCATTCAGATCCAAGTGACCTGTGTGTCTATGCTATCATGGTCCTATACAACCTTAGCCCCACCACAGGACCCACTAGATCTGAAATCCCCATGGGAGCTTGAGCTGGTAGCCTAGTAACCATGGTGGTGGCAGCAATATTCTTATTTTGTCTTGGGCTCTGTGAGGAGGATAGCCTCTAGGATAGTCTGTGACCATTCAAGTGGATAGGTTATAGCCTTAGGTCTAATCCACCAATCCAAGATGGATCCTTCTTCTTTACACCTAAGCTTGTAGAAGCCTGGTGGGAGATTGTACAGAGGCAGACTCCCCTGTACTAATATAGATCTATGATCAGATGTTGGATCTAATCTGGTTATAGAGATTGTAGGCTTGTGACTGGACCATTGTAGCCTCACTCAAGCAATGGATAGCTAGATTGAAGGTTGTACTCAATCGCTTGTTGGTTCTATGTGTCTGGGCTATCATGGTCCTATACAGCCTTAGTCCCACACATAGAGCTTTAGAGGTTGAGGTTCCCTATGGATTCTTGAGCTGGTAGCCTGGATGAAATAGTGCCTGCAATGATTTACTTATTATGTTTTAACCCATCCCTGAATTGTGGTTCCCCTATGGGATAGTCTGTGACCATTTGAGTGGACAGGTTATAACCTTAAGGGTTGAGTCATGGCAGAGTGATGGGTTGAATCCTTTCTCCTCAGTGGTGATAATATAGCCATTGAACAAGATTTCTATAACATCATATCTGAATCTGAGTTACAAAACTCCTCTGATCTAGGCTCAATAACATACTTCTCACCCTTTTATATTTATTTTTCACACTCCATCCATCCTCTCAACCCCTTCTGTAGTTTAGACATTAGAGTACCTTAGAATACTTAGAATAAATGACCTTAAACTCCCCTCCTCTTAGGACTACTAGATCTGTAGTCAGATTTGGAGGGACTACTCGAGATGGCTCCTTTGGAGCTGTAGATCACCTTTCCCTGTGGGACAAACTCTTACTTATCAAAACTTGCTACAATGGACCCTGTATCTTGCAGGTCTAGTATTTCTTAGTTGTGCTGATTCCATCCCTTGTTTTACTCTTTCTTTGATTTTTAAATTGACTTTTACCACCAACCAATAAAGCACAGCAACTGAGAGATTCCGCAATAAGTTTTTGGCGTCGCTGCCGGGGATAGATGATCTATTAGTAGACCCTTAGTTTTTATATTCCTAGTATTCTTTGCAAATGTGAATAATTGATACTGCTGACATAATTTTGAACCTTTCTTGCAGATCAAGACAGAGCAGTGAAGGACAGTTGGACTACAATTAGAGCTTAGCTAGCTCTGTTTGCAAACTCTCTGACTTCTAAAACTCTATCTATCTTTCTTAAAAAAATTTCCTAGCAGTATCTAGGATAGTTTTGAATGTATTCTTTGAATAGCTGTAAATTAGTTAGATAAATGTGTTAATTGTACAGATATTCTTTTGCAATGTGCCTGCAAGAAGTTTTTCTTGCTGCTGGTGTGCTTGTATGCTAGGGAGGAGATCTCTCAGCCCTACTTTAGAGCCTCTTAACCCTGAGTTAGAAAGGGGAAGGAGACTTAGAAGAGACAAGCACACCACAGGAGCCCCAAGTGAATCTGTGACAGCAATTATGGGTGAGGAACAACCCAAAACCCTCAAGGAGTTGAATGCTCCGGATGACTATAACTCATCTTTTAGCATTCAATTCCCTGATGTTCAGGGGAACTATGAAATCAAAACTTCAATCATTCAGATGCTGCCCTCTTTTCATGGGCTTAGCAAGGAGGACCCTTACAAGCATATTGACCAGTTCTTGGCCTTGTGCACCACTTTTAATATCACTGGTTTGGGACCTGAGGCTACTAGGCTCAAACTCTTTCCCTTCTCTCTGAAGGATAGAGCCAGTACCTGGTTGACCACTCTTCTCAACAATAGCATTGCTTCATGGAAAGACCTGTAGACCAAGTTCCTGACCATGTTCTTCCTTGAGACCAAAACTAGCCAGTTGAGGAAAGAGATTCTTGCTTTTGCTCAATCCCTAACTGAGGATTTTAACCAGTCCTGGGATAGGTTTAAAGAAATGCTCAAACAATGCCCCCACCACAAGATTCCAGAGTGGCAGCTTGTACAAAGCTTCTACAATGGGATTGATGAGAAAAATAGAGATATGGTCGATGCCTCTTGTGGTGGATCCTACATGCACAAGACTGCTAAGGAGGCATGGGAATTGTTTGAGGTGATTAGTAAGAATGCTTTTCAAAAGCCATCCCTGGCAAGAACTGGTCAAGAAACTGAGTCAAAGGTGGGGCCTGCTGCTGTATTAAGAGGAAAAGTTTATGAGGTGTCTGGGAACAATGACCTGCAGCTGCAGATGGTAAACCTCTCTATAAAGCTTGAGAAATTACTGACTGTGATGCATCCCAGAAGGGCTGCTCATGTGGCAGAGGCATGTCTAATATGCCAGTCCCCATAGCACACAGTGGAGGAATGTCCATCTACAGGGCAATTTCCTGAATTGGTTTTGGAACATGCTGCTGCTGCTCAATCTTATGGCTAGCAACAATCTCGGGGCTACAATAGACAACCATATGGATACCAGCACCAAAATGTTGGTTACCAATGGAGAGACCACCCAGATCTGAGGTGGAGGCAAGACAACTACATGCAGCCCCAGCAGATGTTGGCCCTACCACAAAGGCCATAGCAGCAGTTCAATCAAGGGAATGTCCCTAGGTCTAACTTTCAGCACCATCAGCAGCCCCATCATCAACAAAATCAATTGGTCTTACCCCCTTCTCAACCAAGAAATGTTTTCTTTGAGGACCAGGTCTTGACTTCATTGCAAAACCTGGGATCCTTGGCTCAGACTGTGGACTCTCATGGTCAGAGCCTCCAGAAAATGGAAGAACAGATAAGCCAAATGTAAAATGCCTTGGCTAGGAGAGATGAAGGGAGGTTGCCCTGCCAGCCAATTGCTAACCCCATGGGTCAGTTTTTAATTGAGGAAGCTTCCTCAAAGTTTGAGGACACCAATGTTGTCACTACCCTAAGGTCTGGCAGGCTGGTAGAGAACTAGGTGGGTAACAAACCAGCAGAGGCCATTTTCACAGATGATGCAAATGATCATGATAGAGATGTCGTTGGACCACAAAGCCAAGAAGTGCCTGCCACCTTGCAGCAGGAGAAAAAATAAAGAGGCTGTAGTTGAGCCTCAGCAGGGAGAAAAATATGAAAAGAGAAAGAAACAAAAGTTTAGTCATGGGCTAGCAGTTGAGGAACCAGTAGTACCCCAGCTGCCATTTCCTCAGTCTTTGGAAGGTCCTGCCCCTTTTGATAAAGGGAATGCCTAGATGGAGGAAATGATGGAGACCTTCAGGCAGGTGAAAATCAATTTACCCCTGCTTGAGGCAATTAAACAAGTCCCAGCCTATGCAAAGTTCCTGAAAGACCTCTGCACCCAAAAGAGAAAGGCTAGAGGCCATGTGTCCAAAAAGGTCTTTGCAACTGATACAGTGAATTCTGTATTTAACATATCAATGCCTGAGAAGTTGCAAGATCCAGGGATACCCACTATTCCCTGCGTAATTGGAGACCATACAATTGGAAAAGCCCTTTTAGACCTTGGAGCCAGTGTTAACCTGTTGCCATACAGTGTATATCTGCAACTAGGTTTGGGGGAGCTGAAAGCTACCCCCATTGTGCTAATGATGGCTGATAGGTCTGAGAGGAGACCTCTGGGAATGGTTGAGGATGTCTTAGTGGGAGTGGATAAGTTTTTCTACCCTGCTGACTTCTTAGTTTTGGACATGGGGTGCAGCAATAGCCCAAATCCCATACCTGTTATATTGGGCAGGCCTTTCTTGGCCACTGCCAATGCATGCATTCAATGCAGGTCTGGAGTAATGGAGGTAACTTTTGGACATATGAAAGTTGAGCTGAATGTGTACAACAGTGCAAAGTACCCTGAGATGGACAATGAGGAGAGCTTTGTAGTGGATGTACTAAAGGAAATTGTAGAAGAGGAATTGCCCACTCTGCTGGAGTGGGGCAACATTGTCAGGAATTTAGTTAAAATTTGGGACATGGTGGAGGAAGAGAGCCCAGATGTGGTATCAAAAGACATGACCATATTGAAGTCTTCTGTGGGCTCAGTGCAGCATTCCAGTTGGAAACCTACATTGCTGCCTCTTCCTCCAACCTCCAATGCACCTATTCTACCATCCACCCAACAAGCCCCTGATCTGAAACTCAAGAAGCTTCCAGAAACATTAAAATATGTCTTCCTTGAGAAAGGTGATAAGCTTCCTGCGATTATCTCTTCCTCCCTTACCAATGAGCAGGAAGAGGAATTACTAACAGTTTTGAGGAAGCACAAGAAGGCAATTGGTTGGACCATTGCCGATCTGGGAGGAATAGATGCATCAATCTGCATGCACAGGATTCATCTTGAGGAGGGAGCACTACCCTCCAGGGAAATACAGAGGAAGTTAAATCCTCACATGCAGGAAGTGGTCCTCAAGGAGATTATTAAATTGCTAGATACAGGGGTGATTTACCTCATCTCTGATTCTCATTGGGTGGCCCCTATCCAAGTGGTGCCCAAGAAATCTGGCATAACAGTGATTAAGACTGAAAGTAGAGAGTTGAGGTAGCCAGAGAGACCACTGGCTGGAGAGTGTGCATTGATTATAGGAAGCTCAACTCTAAAACCAGAAAGGACCATTTCCCTCTCCCCTTCATTGATCAAATTTTGGACAAGTTGGCTGGAAAAGCTTTTTACTGTTTTCTTGATGGATACTCAGGGTACAACCAAATCCCAGTGCATCCTCAAGACCAAGAGAAAACCACCTTTACCTATCCTTTTGGCACCTTTGCTTACAGAAGGATGCCTTTTGGACTTTATAATGAGCCAGCCACTTTTCAGAGGTGTATGCATGCCACATTTTCTGATATGATTGACAAGTTTTTAGAGATTTTTATGGATGATTTTTCTGTTTATGGGGACAATTTTGGCCAGTGTCTACAACACCTCAGCCTAGTTTTGCAAAGATGTGAGGAGACCAATTTGGTCTTAAGCTGGGAAAAGAGCCACTGCATGGTAACACAAGGCATTGTGTTGGGCCATGTAGTCTCTAAAGAAGGGCTTGAGATAGACAAGGCCAAAGTGGACCTCATTGCCAATTTTCCGCCTCCAAAAACAGTCAAGCAAATCAGATCCTTCCTGAGGCATGCAAGATTTTACAGGAGGTTCATTAAGGACTTCAGCAAAATTGCCATGCCATTGTGCTACCTGCTCAGCCAGGATGTGCCCTTTGACTTTTCTACTGACTGTCTTAAGGCTTTTAAAACATTGAAAATATGCCTCACTTCTGCCCCTGTACTCCAAACACCAGACTATTCCCTACCTTTTGAGCTGATGTGTGATGCATCAGACTTGGCAATAGGTGCTGTTTTGGGCCAAAGAAAAGATAAGCTGCCTGTGGTCATTGCTTATATCAGCGAATCACTTGCCGAAGCTCAGCTAAACTATACCACAACTGAGAAAGAGCTTTTAGCAGTTGTTTATGCTGTTGACAAATTTAGAGCCTACCTACTAGGATCTAAAATTGTAATCTTCACTGACCATTCAGCATTGAAGTACCTACTGTCCAAGAAAGATGCTAAGCCTAGGCTGATTAGATGGATACTCCTGCTACAGGAGTTTGACATCGAAATCAAGGACAAAAAGGGTGTGGAGAATGTGGTGGCTGACCACTTGTCCAGAATTATCTTAGAGAAATGCCTGGATGGCCCTACAAATGATGTCTTCCCGGATGAGCAATTATTTGCCATCCAATCCTTAGTCCCTTGGTTTGCACACATTGTCAATTATCTAGTTATAGGAAAGACTCCTCCCCACTGGACCAAAATGGACAAAGACCTATTTTTCTCAAAGGTCAAGTATTTTTTTTGGGAGGAACCTTGCCTATACAAGTACTGTGCTGACCAAATCATCCGAAGCTGTGTCCCCGAAAGTGATATCCCCAGTATTCTGGCCATGTGCCATGAAAATGCCTATGGAGGCCACTTTAGTGGGAGAAAAATAGCTGACAAGGTCTTGTAGTGTAGTTTTTATTGGCCGTCCTTATTCAAAGATGCATACACACACTGCAAGGCATGCGAGAGATGTCAAAAATTTGGAGGGCTGTCTAAAAGAAATTCAATGCCTTTGCAGCCCATCCTTGTTGTAGAACTGTTTGATGTGTGGGGAATAGACTTCATGGGCCCCTTTCCTCCTTCTAATGATTACCATTTCATCTTAGTGGCAGTGGACTATGTTTCCAAATGGGTAGAAGCCATTGCCACAAGAACCAATGATAACCAGGTGGTCCTAAAATTTGTAAAGCAGAACATTTTCTCAAGATTTGGAACCCCTAGAGCTATATCAGTGATGGGGGTAGCCATTTCTGCAACAGGAATTTCGAGAGCTTGCTCAAGAAATATTCCGTGACCCATAGGATTGCTACTCCTTACCACCCACAAACAAGTGGGCAAGTTGAAATTTCCCATAGGGAGATCAAGCACATCCTTGAGAAAACAGTTCGGACTGACAGGAAAGATTGGGCTGATAAGCTCAATGATGCACTTTGGGCTTATAGGACTGCCTGTAAGACTCCCATTGGAATGTCCCCATTCAGGTTGGTCTATGGCAAGGCTTTCCATCTCCCAGTAGAGTTTGAACACAAAGCCTATTGGGCCGTTAAGAATTTAAATATGAACCTAACTTCTGCTGGTCATCATAGGTCATTGCAGCTGTCTGAATTGGATGAGCTAAGGATGGATGCTTACACCAATGCCAGGATCTACAAGGAACGGGCTAAAGCTTTCTTTGACAAGGGTTTGCTGAGAAAAGCCTCGAACTAGGTGGTAAGGTGGTTATTCAATTCCAAACTAAAATTCTTTCCTGGCAAATTAAAATCCAGATGGGAAGGTCCCTATGTTATCTTAAACGTTTCCCCATCTGGTGCTGTGAAAATCATGGATCCCAAATCTAGGAGGACCTTCAAAGTGAATGGTCAGAGGCTTAAGCCTTGCATTGAACAACCTACTGACCCTATGCACACTATTCATTTTCATGGGACCCCCACATCTACCCTAACTACGCTTGTGTCCATGTTGTACTATACTACTTTTGTTTCTTTCATAAGTTTTAGGAAATTTTAGTGGTTGTGTGGAGGCTGATTACGTTGAGCTGGATAGAGTTCAGGTGGGATGGGTATGATTTATTCTTCTTCTTCTGTGAATTGCTGATTTTCGAATTTGAATGCATATTATTTGAACATTTTTTATGAGTAGGCTGCACTAACTATAGTGCCCCTGTTTGGCACTAAGCCCTCGCGCATTCCAAATTGTGATTTGGGAAGCTCTCACGCAATTCGCATAGACCATTTCTTTTGTTGTCGCGAGCTTCAATGCTGCAGAATCTCCCGCGCACTTCAAGCTCTAACTTCCATAATCGTGCGATTCAGTTATCTCGTGATCCCCTTACCCAGCTGCGCGAGTCTAATGCATTTGTCATTTCCCACGCTGATTGCTGGGACTTGACATTTCCCAACTCACTCTCAATTAATTGCAGCGACTTGGATGTTATTCAATCGATTCATCTTCCACCATCCTCACCTTTAAATACACAGGGAGCCCCTTTCATATTCATAGCATCCTTTCTCCTCTCACCTTAGCGGCCCTTCCCTACTCCTAACCATGGCAGATGACAAGCCAAATGCGCTGCCTAACAAGTTTTACCCGATGTGGTTGGATCCACCACCACCTAAAGAGCCGGATCCCCTACAACCCCTCTGGGATGAATACGAGGAGGTTCTGCAAATCCTGGCTAAGGAGGAGGAGGAAAAGCTCCAGCCACCGCAAAAAAAGCGAAAGATAGAACCATCCCCTGCCCCCTCCACCCCTCCCCCTCCCCCACCCTCTCAACCCCCTCACCCCTGATCCCTCTCTCCTTTCTTCCTCCCTTTTTTTTTAATTTTTTTTTT
The DNA here is from genome assembly GCA_021018995.1 of Chloranthus sessilifolius. Classification (NCBI taxonomy): domain Eukaryota; kingdom Viridiplantae; phylum Streptophyta; class Magnoliopsida; order Chloranthales; family Chloranthaceae; genus Chloranthus; species Chloranthus sessilifolius. The sequence continues at coordinate 67,686,339 of CM037595.1, forward strand.
TTTTTTAGTTTTAATGAAATTTTCTTTTCTGCTATTCTGTACTGTTTTCTATTCTGTTGTGTGTTTTGTTTCTTGTTCTGGTCTTTTATGCTTTAATAAATCTGCTGTACAGACACCTTTGCACTAGTGAGGACACTACTCCTCATAGGTTTGGGGGTGTGGCAGGCAGACCCTGCCAATGGAATAGTTAACCTAAGTGCAGCAGACTCATCTGAGTAATATGGAAATGGACCTCTGTTCACTTAAAGAATCATGAAAATAAAAAATTTAAAATTTCTGTAAACTTTTGACATTATAAACTTTTAATATTCCACATTTCCATGTTAATATCACCAAGTAAACTTACTTGTATCAGCACTTAGTGAATCAGTAGAGAGAGAAAAAGGTGAGGACATACTTAAAAGTTTAAAGGAAGACCATAACCAGTGAGAATTGGGCCTATATAAAAAATTTTCCATCTTTTGAGGAGTAACCAAGGCAACCTTTCTAGTTCTAAGGACTGACTGAGTCACTGTGCTCACTAGAAGTTAGGTAACTCCAAGTTGAAACAACTGATAGTACTCATGAGACTTAGGAAAGGATCAAGGCCTTCTCTTGGACAGTTTGAGCCTAACAAGACCAACCCTTAAGCAACTGCCCTTGTCCATACCCCCTTTGAGCTTCAAATCCTAAATTTCTTCAAAATACACCTGAGTACTTGAACCTGAACCTACGAACCTGCTTTAACCTACCCTCACTCTGAGAATTCAGAAGGTAAAGGAGAAAAGGTTGGAAATGGACTAGCTATGGTCAACATTAAGTGAATGGGAAGAAATACCTCAAATCCGGCAGTATGGCAACTGAGAACATAGTGGCATTTCTGAAAAGCAGAAACAAAAATAAAAAGAAGAAAATTCCATCAAAAAGAAATAAAAATAATAATGAAGAGGAGTAAGGGAGGAGTCAAGAGGAATTTTCACTGGAGAATCAAAATCAAGAGGAGAAACTGATCACTTCAAATCTGAAAATCTCAAAGAAGATGAAGGGAGCTGAATTCAAGAAGGTGAAGTCATGAATCACCTCTGTCACCTACTGATTTCTCAATTTTGAACCCCTTCTCAACCCTCCATTCTTTCAACACCACTCCATAAGCCACATTACAGCCCAGTTAAAAGCCCTTGTGATCCAAAGTTGAGTGAGCTATCATGTGAAGATAAAAAGATATCCAATCTATGGTGAGGAACTGCCAATAATGTCAGCACTTAAGAACTCTGTCTATGCTCATGCTTACAAACCCATTTGGGAGATGTAACTGCTCTTGAGCTTGTGAGAAAATGAACCCCTCAACAAAACCCTCATGAGAGTATGCCCTGCAAAGTTTTTGGGTCTGAACTTGAATGCACTATGTATGACCTTAACCTAATTTTTGATCTGAGGATGGGCTCAGTGCTGGCACACACTTGTGCAGTTTTCTGTGATTGTAAACTGATTGGAAATGCTGAGCATTCATGAGAATTTATGCTGTTTAAATTACTGTGCAACCAATGAATTAAATTTCTTGTATGATTAATGATTCAAGAGTAAACTAAGTCTGCCCCTTGACTGCCCACTGGATGATATTACACTTTTGTTAACTGTTTCATTGAAGAAGTTTGTGGGTGTGTTGTTGCTTCTTAGTGTGCTTGATTTATGTGTGTTTTGAAAACAAGTTTGCAAGTGCTAAATTATACTGAATCTAGAATATTGAAAAGAGTAAAGAAATATCAGCACAGGTAAAAGTGAATTAGCCTGCAAGATCAGGGCCAATTGTAGCAAGTTTTAAATGTAAGTGAGTGAAAGATCATCCACAGAGAATTTGTCTAAAATGCAAGATAAACCTCTAGATCTAAGCTACCAAATCTGGCCTCTTATCCTATCTCGAAAGCACATAAGATGGGAGGTTGAATTTGTCACATTAACTAAATGATAAAAGTAAAAGTTAAACTAAATGATCCAGATCCGAGTTGGGGGAACGTTTGAGGTAAACTTATAAAAAATGGAGAAGTAATATCTAACTTTGATTTTGTCCTTGAAATCTAATGAGAATGACTGCAGCTCAACTGAGAGATGATCCAATCTTCATCTGGCTACAAGGGCAGATGTAAGAGAAATAAATCTAATTTAAGGATTAGGTTTAAGCTTATGGCTATGGTCTGTCCACTTTAATGGCCACAAACCATCCAATAGTCTTTAATCCAAAGCCTTAGCTTAGAACAAGAAGCATCACTACAAATATCGTGAGAGATTAGGTTACCAACACTAATTCTCACAGGATTAATGAATCAAGGGAAATTGCATGAAAAACAGTAAATCTAAAGGAGTCTAATGGAATAAGGAGATCAGAGGGAACCCTTAACATGAGTCCAATTGAGAATATACGGTTTACAACAACCTTTTCAAATCCACCATTACAATTACAGAGCACAGCTTAAACAGCTCTCAGATTTGTAGTCTTGAATACAACTCTCTTTTGAATTACAGAAATATCTCACAGCTCTCAATTGTGAGTAAAAATGAAGCTATTACAGGGATTTCAGATAAACTATCTGGTTTGGAAATGGGGGAATAGGAATGAAACTCAAAATCTGGATGCCCAAATTGGGCAAATGGTTCGTCTATTTATAGTTTTCCCTAAGTCCAGCTCAGATGTGTATCAACCAATCAGAGGTGCTCAGATCTATATTGACCAATGGTGGTCGAGCACGAGGATCCAGATCTGTTCTGGCCAATCAGAATTCCTCGATCTGGTTCAGCCAATCAGGTGAAAAAGGCATCAATTCTGTTATGCATTTTGAAAGTCTGTTAGAGTTTCTAGAAGTTCCCGCCAAGTTATTTCATCTCTGGGTGCTCACGTGGGGTGGAATATGCCTTCGCTTCATGCTTAGAATCCTCTGGAATGTCCCTAGGTTTTTAAATGCATTAGGACGCGTGAAATAGAATACTGAATTGCCCTTGCAAAAGCTGGGAATCTCCAGAATACCTTTTCGCATAGCTTAGGGGACTTTTCGCAAGGTGTTGTAACTCCTGAAGCTCTTTTCGCAATGTTCTGGTTCTGTTCGAATTGAGTTTTCTTCTTTTCGAAAAGGTCAATCATCTCTTCGAAGAGTTCAGATGCTCTTCGAACGCTAAGCCTGGAGTTTTTGTTCTTTTCGCAGAGTTTCAGGTTCTTTGCGAACAGTTCAGGTTCTTTGCGAAAAGTACTCTGTAGTGCATTTTTCTGTTCGAATTGCTCCATACTTCTTTTCTGGGTTGAGACCAGGTCTTTGCCTCTTCAATTCAGACCTTTCAACAGCTAGTGAGGTTGTTTCTTCTCTTTCTTCCTTTGGATTGACATGGATTGTCATCTTTTTGGCACTTTTAAGCTGCTTTTATGGTTAAGCCTGTCTTTATTGTTAGCTGCAACACCAGCACTTAAAACACTTATTTAGTTCTCTCAAAGGTCTATCAAGGCCCAGATTAAGGGGTGAAAAATGGTATTTTCCAGTTCTCAACACAACCCCAAACCTAAGCTTTGCTAGTCCCTGAGCAAAGACAAAATTTAAAAATAGAATGAAAAGCCATTTTTGTAGGGAGCACAGTTGCATTTAGCATATGCAACAAGCCTTTTAAACCCCTAGGTGATCCCTAGTGGAGGAGTGAAGTCACCTGAGGGTTTTCAGTGAAGGTACCCACAAACTTCTCCAATAAATCAGTTAAGATCAATGCAGTTCTGTTAAAGCAAACTTTCATCCAATCAGATTATTCACGCCTGCATCAGTCAGGCTGTAAGAAGATTTTCAAGAAAACATCAATTCAAAACTAAAATTCCGCTGTAATTCCTTTACCATTCACTCAGTTGGTGTCAAAAATTTTTTATAAGAAAAATTAATGAAAAGCTTACCTTCTATTTGAGAATTCAGTTTTGATGTTACCCCAAATAAGTCGATTTCAACCCAACTCTCACCAGGTTTTCACTCAACATGCAAGTAAGAGGGTTGTACTATTTCACACGGCTCAAGAGTAGTTACAGCCCACAAATAGGACTATAAGCATGAGCATAGGCATTACTTTTTAGTTCTGAATTCACTGCTCTTTTCACCATAGATTACACAAATCCTTATCTCCATGTGACAGCTCAATCCATCATTGATCAGTAAGGACTTTAACTTGGGTTGTAATGTGGCTTATGGGTGAAATTTATCAAGAAAAAAGGCGTGGAATGGAGTTCAAAATTGAGAAGTCAGTCAAGGTAAGGAGGTGATAGACACACCTTCTTCAATTCAGCACAATTTCATCTTCTTTGAATTTTCAGAGCCAAAGTGGCCATCTTTTTCTCTTTCTTTTTCAAACTTCCAATGAAATGCCTTCTCTCTTTTTTTTTTTTTTTTTTTTTTTTTTCAAAGCAACATTGACTAGAATGCCACATTTCTTCTGCTGATACATCATTGCCTTCAATTATATTTTTACCAAACTGTTACCCAACTCACCTTTCTTCAGCTTTCTTTCCTTTACCTTCTGAATTCTTAGAGTGAGGGTTAGGCTAAATGAGGTTGATGAGGTTTCAAACAAATCTTGGATTTATAAAGCTCAATTGGTGTGTATTAAGGGCAGTTTCAAAAGGTTGGGCTTTTTGAAGTTTAAACTGTCCAAAAGGAGGCCTTACGTCATGTCTTTAATATCATGATTGCTGTCAAGATATTTTAACTTGGATATGTGTAACTTCTAGTGATAAAAAGCAGGTTCAAACAGTCCCTAGAGCAGAAAAAATTGCCAATTCATACCTCCAAAGAATACATTTCAAGTCCAAATCTCACTGGGTGTGGTTTTCTATCAAATTCCTGAGGTTTATCATCACTGTTTTCTCTCTTTTTAGGTTTACTGAAACATCAATTTTCTTTTGGAAATTTTCTGACATTCACTTCATGAAAGTATTAGAATTACACTAGAAATTAATTTTAAAAAGTTTTAACTTCCTCATTTTTTAAAACAACAGGTGTGAAATTACTTCATTTTCAAAAATTCTACTGATCATAAGCTGCACCAAGCATTAACTTATTTTATTGGCATCTCTGCCACACCCCCAAACCAAAGGGGAGCAGGGTCCACACTGGTCCAAAGCAGAGAAATGATATAAGCAAGAAAGAAAAACAAAACATCATGATGACAAGAAGATAAAATGCATTACACAAGAAAAAATAGAATGTTATATTACAAACTTATAACACGATAAGTACAATGTGATCTAATAACTGGGTCAAAATCAGATCATAAGTTGGTTCAATTGGCTCGAATCTGAGTCCTTTGTCGAATCGAACTAGAATCGATTAAAGTCCGAACTTGATTGAGCTTTCTCCTGGATAGTGTTTTGCAGCTCAGTGTATTCCTCTGATTTTATCTTTTTTGTGAGGCCAATGTACTTGCCAAGTCTAGTGGTCTTCAGTTTTTCTTGGTCAAGCTGTGCTTGTAACATGGTCACCTTGTGCTGCTCACTCCTAACCATCTGAAAGGTTTGACCCAGCAAGTCCTTCATTTTCTCTCTCAAATTTCATAAATAACTCCAACTTCCGAATCTGGTTTTCATAAGGGGTTCGAATGTAGGCTTGTAAATCAGCTAACCCTTTTAGAACATCTCTGCAGATATAAGGATTTTCTTCCATGGCTCTTCTGAGGGAGGCAAATCGGGGAAGGGGAATGGAATGGTAGGGGACCAAAGGTGTCCCAGCTGTGGGAGGGGGAGAAGAAGTGTCCAGAAGGAGGACTTCAGGGTCGGTCTGAGTGGCTTGCTCAGAGAAAGTGGGGAGTGGTGAAGGGGATGCAACCAGAGGGACTTCAGGTTCAGTTTGGGTTGCATGGGCAGTAGTGGTGGGGGTGGGCAGATCAACCAATACTACCTCTGGTTCAGTTTGGGTAGCATGGGAATCAACAGTAGGTAAAGGGGTAATGGTGGTTGTGTGGGATGTGGAGGCTAAGGTTTGGAACAGGTCATTGGTCATCCTGGTGGTTTTGCTGTTGATTTGGAGTTGGGCTTGGATGGATTGGAGGTAGGCAAGTATTTGGGTAATAGAGGCAGGTGGGGGAGAGGTGGGCATAGCAGGGATTGGTACAACTGAAGTGGAGGGTGGAGGTGCAATGGCTGTAAAGGGAGAAGTAGGTAAGTGGGTGAAATGATGAGGGTCAGGTATAGGGGTAGGTTCAAGTCCCATGGTTTCAAAAATCGATCCCATTAAGGAAGAATAAGCCTCTGTAGTGAAAGGCTCAGGTTCAGGTGTGTGGGATACTTCAGGTGTGTGGGCTACTTCAGGTGTGTGGGCTGAATGAGCAGGGGAATTTGAGGGGCTTTGGAGCAGAGGAGTGCAGGGAGATGGGGCAATAAAGTTTGGAGCTAAATCATGGGCATTGGTGGGAGAAATCGGTGGGGTGAGTATGGTTGGAGTGGTTGGTGTAGAGGGGGAATTTATAATTGGAATAATGGAGGGTATGGGAGATGGGACAGCTGTGATAGGTGAAGTGGCTGGGGCTGGTAGAGGGGAGGCGGGTGAAAGGCCAACTTCCTCAAGAATTGGTGCAGCTGAAGAGCTGGTCACCATGGGAAGGAAAGTTTCTTCAAAAATGGGTGCAGCTAAAGAGCTGGTCACCACAGGGTCTGGCAGAGCTGTTTCAAGAAGTGGTGCAGCTAAAGAGCTGGTCACCACAGGAGCTGGCAAAACTGGTTCTAAGGGAACTGCAGGGGCAGGTTCATTCACAGCTGCAGGTGCAGGTTCACCTTCCTCTCTCATCCTTCTCAGCATGGCTTGGCTTGTAGTCCATGCCTTTTTCCCAAAAGTGTGAGGAGCAATGACTTCAAATGGTTCCTCATTATCAATGTCAAACTTGGCTCTGAGGAGGGCTGTGATCAATCTACCAAATGGGAGGCCAGCTAATTTCTGCTCCTTTTTCAACTTGGCACTAATATCAGCCATGGCTTCAAAAATTAACATAGGGGCATTGAAAAACTGCCCCTTAGAAAAGTGAAAGAGCGCCTCCAAAATTGGTGTTCTCCTCTCTTGGCTATGCCCGATGACATAAAAACTTCCCCTCAAAATGGAGTCCATCAATAGAAATTGGGGGGCTAGGTCTCTCCTCATGATGGACTGTCCAGTGCCCACGATTCCTTGGGTTAAATGTGCAACCATTTCTCTAAAGGAGGCTATTTCTGGAGCAGCCAATGGACCAGAAGGATCAAATTGGAAGGGTATCCCCAAAGCATTCCCTATGTCTTCAAATGTGACCGTAAGATCGCAATCATCAATAAAGATAACCAGGGTAGGGACATCAGCATCTCTTTCAGTGACCTTGATTAGGTTTTGGTACCATAACTTCACCATTCGTGGGTAAATTTTCTCTGGCAAAGGGTAAGGATATTGCTTAGTGAGGCTTCCCTTATGTATCTTAAAGATAACAAGCAATCCGGTTTGTTGACGAAAAAAGTTTCGTCCAAAATAAGCTCAGGAATTAGCTTCTGAGTTTCAATGAATGGATTTGATAGTACCAAATGTATAGGCAGAGGAGGAAGCTTAGGCTCAGGGCTAGCAGCAGCAGGGGTGGGTTCCTCATATCGAACTTTCTTTCCTTTCTCCACCCTATCCTCTTTATCCATAGATAGTTTTCTTTTGGCTGAAGTTTTAGCTTTTCCCTTTGGGGTAGGTTTGCTAACTTTCTTAGCAGAGGATTTTGGGAACATGGCAGCCAACGATTTCTCTGCTTTTCCCATTCGAAATTGATGTATGAAAATGCCCACAACAGATGCTGACACAAATTGAAAATTTTCAAATGATAAACAGAGAGAATGTGCAGAGAAATACCGAGATCTAGGGTTTTTAATTGAACAAATTATTTTCTTGCAGAAATCCCCCAGACTAGAAGCTAAAATCCTTCTCTGAAAACTCAAATGATCGAACAAAGGTGAAGAAAAATGTAGCACACTTCTCAAATCGCGCAAGGAAAGAACGAAATAGGGTTTCTGTGGAATAGGTCGCTCTGCAGAAAGATTTTGAATATGAAACCCCTACTTCGAAAGGGTTTAAATATACTTAGAGTTAATTTCGCAAAGTTCTTTATAAGTTTTCAAAAAGTTCCAAAATAGACCTTTTGACAACTGTGAATGGCATCAGTACCATTCGAAAAGTTAATAGCTTCAGAACATCTTTTCGAAAAGAAATTAGCTTCAGAACTATCTTTTCGAAAAGAAAATAGCTTCAGAGCCAACTATTCGAAAAGCAAATCCTTGCTTTCGAGCAGTTCGTTACAAATCCATAGTCTTTTCAAAAAGTAATTTGAACTTTGCGAAAAGATAATTATTACTTTGCGACTTAACTTGGAGCATATTTAAACCATGCGAAAAGAGACAAATCATGAATAAAAATAGAAACAAAGAAACTAAGCAAAAACTATGAAATAAAACATAATGTACAGTTATCCACCATCAGATTTTTGGAGGTTCGTGATGACAGATGGGCAGCACAGGCTCCTGGGTATTTTCAATGCATGGTTTGAGCCTCTGACCATTTACTTTCAGGATTCTTCCATTACTTGGATCAAGGATGTCAACAGCTCCCGAAGGGGCTGTCTAAATGACAGTGTATGGCCCTTCCCATATGGATCTCAGCTTTCCTGGGAAAAACTTGAGTTTTGAGTTAAACAACCATATCTTAGAGCCAGTTGTGAATTCTTTTCTCAATAAATTTTTATCATGGAAAGTTTTGACTTTCTCTTTGTAAAATCTTGAATTTGTGTATGCATCCATTCTCAGCTCCTCCAACTCAGCAAGTTGCAGTTTCCTGTGATTACCAGCAGTAGTTAGATCCATGTTCAATGTTTTAATGGCCCAAAAGGCTTTATATTCTAACTCTACTAGTAAATGGCATGCTTTGCCATAGACCAACCTGAATGGGGACATGCCAATTGGGGTTTTATAGGTTGTCATGTATGCCCATAATGCATCATTCAACTTAAAGGACCAATCCTTTCTGTCCTTCTTCACAGTCTTTTCCAAAATATGTTTGATTTCTCTATTGGAAATCTCCACTTGTCCACTGGTTTGTGGATGATATGGAGTGGCTACTCTATGAGTCACAGAGTATTTTTTCAATAAAGTTTCAAAATGTTTATTACAAAAATGGCTTCCCCCATCACTGATAATGGCTCTGGGAAAACCAAACCTGGAAAAAATGTGATCCTTAAGAAATTTAAGAACCACTTTGTGATCGTTTGTTTTAGTGGTTGTGGCTTCAATCCATTTGGATACATAATCCACAGCTACTAAAATAAAATTATTCCCATTGGAAGGAGGAAAGGGACCCATGAAGTCTATCCCCCAAACATCAAACAACTCAACTACCAAAATAGGCTGTAAAGGCATTGAGTTTCTCTTGGAAATGCTGCCCAATTTCTGACAGTTTTGGCAAGACTTACAATGCTGTAGAGCATCTTTGAAAAGTGTAGGCCAATAAAATCCATCAAACCTTTGCGAGTTTTTGTTTCCACTAAAATGACCTCCACAAGCCTGTTCATGACACATAGAAAGTATTCTATGAAATTCTTGGTCAGGGATACATTTTCTTACTATTTGGTCTGCACAACTCTTAAACAGATAAGGATCTTCTCAGATGAAATGTTTAACCTTTGAGAAGAAAAGATCTTTATCCATTCTATTCCAATGTTGAGGAATTCTTCCAGTAGCCAAAAAATTGACTATGTTTGCAAACCAAGGAGTGTGTACACTAATGGCAAAAGTTGCTCATCGGGGAAAAAATTCATTGATAGGCGACCTATCAATCTCGTGATTAAAATTCTAGGCAAGGTGATCAGCCACCACATTCTCCACCCCCTTTTTATCTTTGATCTGTAAATCAAATTCCTGTAATAGGAGAATCCACCTGATTAATCTTGGTTTGGTGTCCTTCTTAGACAGAAGGTATTTCAAAGCAGAGTGGTCAGTGAACACCACTATTTGTGAACCCAAGACATATGACCTGAATTTTTCTAAAGCAAAAACAATTGCTCGCAGCTCCTTCTCAGTTGTTGTGTAATTGAGTTGTGCATCAATCATTGATCTACTAGCATAAGCTATGACATGAGGCAGCTTTTCTTTTCTCTGTCCAAGGACAGCTCCCAAAGCATAATCTGATGCATCACACATCAGTTCAAAAGGTAATGAATAATCTGGAGACTGCAATATTGGAGCTGAAATCAAACAATTTTTAAGAAATTTAAAAGCCTTCAGGCATTCATTATTGAAAACAAAAGGGACATCTTGACACAGCAAATGACAAAGAGGTTTGGTTATTTTACTGAAGTCCTTAATGAACCTTCTGGAAAATCCAGCATGTCCCAGAAAACTTCTGATTTGTTTAACAGTTTTGGGAGGTGGTAAATGCGCAATTAAATTAATTTTTACTCTGTCCACCTCAATGCCCTTGTGAGAAACAACATGGCCAAGGACAATGCCTTGGGTGACCATGAAATGGCTCTTTTCCCAGCTCAGAACTAGATTGGTTTCTTCACATCTCTGTAATACCAATTTGAGATGATGTAAACACTGGGAAAAACTATCTCCATAGATTGAAAAATCATCCATGAAAATCTCCATAAATTGGTCAATCATATCAGAATACATGCATCTTTGAAAGGTAGCAGGAGCATTACAAAGACCAAAAGGCATTCTCCTATAGGCAAAAGTGCCAAAAGGGCAAGTGAATGTGGTCTTTTCCTGATCTTGTGGGTACACAGGAATCTGGTTGTACCCAGAGTAACCATCAAGAAAACAGTAATAAGCTTTTCCTGCTAGCTTATCTAAAATCTGATCAATGAATGGGAGGGGGAAATGGTCTTTTCTGGTCATTGCATTTTATTTTCTATAATCAATACAGACTCTCCACCCAGTTGTTTGTCTGGTTGACATAAGCTCACCAGAATCTGAGGTTACAACAGTGATCCCAGATTTCTTAGGTACCACTTGTGTAGGTGCCACCCAAGCTGAATCTGAAATGGGGTAAAATAACCCATGCATCCAATAACTTAACAACCTCTTTCATGACCACTTCTTGCATATGAGGGTTCAACCTCCTTTGCATTTCCCTAGAAGGCTTTGCATCATCTTCCAAATGGATTTTGTGCATGCAAACAGCTGGACTGATTCCTCCTAAATCAGCAATAGTCCAGCCAATTGCCCTTCTATGTTCTTTCAAAACAACCAACAGCTCTTCCTCTTGCTCCTTTGTGAGGGAGGAAGAAATAATTGCAGGCAATGATTTATGATTTCCTAAAAACACATATTTCAAATTTTCTGGCAGCTGTTTTAGTTCTAAATCAGGTGGGCTGAGAAAAGAAGGTAACAAAGGTACCTTAGCTGTTTGTGGAAGGGGAAGAGTAGCAGGTTTCCAAGAAGAGAAACTTGCTGATTGATTATGCGTTTCTTGCACAACATTTATTTCCTCAGAACTTGAGATACAAACTGTTTCTTCTTCAGAATTTCCCCAAGCATCTTTAACATCTGTGGTGAAATCTTCACACTGCAGAAACTGTTGTAAAGTCCCTTCTACAAGTTCATCCAATAGATCAACATGAAAACATTCTTCAGAGCTGAATTGAGGCTGTGTGACTGCATTATAAACATTTAATTTTACCTTCATGTTTTCAAAAGAGACTTCCATAATACCAGACCTGCATTGAATGCAAGCATTTGCTGTAGCCAGGAATGGTCTTCCCAAAATGACAGGGATGGAAGTTTGGCTTTTGGTTGGTTCCATGTCCAAAACTAGAAAATCAGCAGGATAGAAAAATTTATCTACTCCTACCAATACATCTTCAATCATTCCAACTGGCTTCCTTTCAGATCTGTCTGCTAGTTGTAACACCACATGAGTGGGTTTTAATTCTCCCAAACCTAGTTTCTCATATACAAAATATGGAAGTAGGTTGACACTAGCACTCAGATCTAATAAAGCCTTTTCAATGGTATGTTCCCCAATAATGCAAGGGATTGTGGGGATTCCAGGATCTTGAAGTTTAGGAGGTGTGGCAATGGATAACACCTGATTAATTCTTTCCACAGCAAAGACCTTCTTGGACAACTGTATCCTAGACTGTCTTTTGTGAGTGCAAACATCTTTCAAAAATTTTGCATATGCCGGAATTTGTTTGATTGCCTCAAGCAAAGGTAGATTTATCTTGACTTGCTTAAAAGTCTCCATCATTTCATCTATTTTTGTGTTCCCTTTATCAAAAGGGGATACAGATTTCATTGCATGAGGAAATGGTAAATGAGGAACTAATCCTTCATCTACAGCTTTGGAAGCATTTTCAGAAACTTTTTGAATTTTTTGTTTTTCATTTTTTTGATTTTTCTGAGGTCCATCAGTACCCCCACTGCTATTATTATGCTGCTCTTGCTGCATATCTTTATCATTTTCCTCATTTTTTTCTTCTTCAGTACCCACTTTGTTATTTATAATTCTTCCACTTCTCAAAGTGGTGACAGTTTTTACTTCTTCATGTGAATTGGAAGCTTCTCCAACCATGAACTGTCCTTTGGGATTGTTCAAAGGTTGGCTGGGTAACTTTCCTTCCTCTCTTTTTGCCAAAGTATTTGAAAGTTGCCCCAATGTTTCTTCAATCTTCTTTATGCTCTGGCTGTGAAAATTCATAGTCTGAGTTAAAGATCCTAAATTCTGGAGTGAATTCAGGACTTGATCTTCAAAAGAAGGGGACCTGGAAGGGGTTTGAATCGGGGCGATTGTCGCAAAAGTTGTTGTGGAATGGGTTGTTTGAAAATTTTGTTTGGCATAAAAATTCGCCGATAAGTGTGCGATTTTGAAAGGCATTTGGTTCTTGGTTGTTGTGATTGATAATTCCCTTGGTTCCACCTCAAATTGGGGTGTCCTCTCCATGGATATTCATTTGACTGCATCTGTCCAAATGATTGAGCAGTATGAGCTTGTTCCACCATTAAATCTGGGAACTGTGGTGCAGCAGGACATTGGTCAATTGAATGAGTAGGGGACTGGCATATCAGACATGCCTCCTCTACTCTTGCAACATTTGGATTTTTAAGTGAGTCCATCAGTCTATCAAACTTTGTGGTTAAATTGTCCATCTTTCTTTCCAACTCATTTACCTCATAAATCTTCCCTTTGGTGGGTTGCTGATCGCTCAACCTAGCAGAATTTTCAATATCTCTTTATAGAGATTCCTGTTGAGTTGAGTTTTCACCAATTACTTCAAATAAGTCCCAAACCTCCTCAACTATTTTTTGCAAGTAAGTGCCTCCACAGGAGGCATCCACCATATTTTTGCCTTTTTGATCAATTCCTTGATAGAAGCTTTGAACCAGCTGCCATCTGGGAATTTGATGATGAGGACATTGCCTTAAAAGTTCCTTAAATCGTGCCCATGCTTCATGGAAAGTTTCAGTTGAGTTTTGTGAGAAAGAAATGATACTTTGTCTCAATTGGCTTGTTTTAGTCATTGGGAAATATTTGGCTAAAAATTGACACTGTAAATCATTCCAAGAAGTGATACTATTTGGTGCTAACATAGATAACCATGCTCTAGCTTTATCCTTTTGGACCAAGTCCAGCTATGTTGAATGTGGTGCAAAGAGCCAAGAATTCATCCACATGTTTGTATAGATCTTCCTTACTCAACCCATGGAAGGAAGGAAGCATTTGGATAGTCGATGATTTGATCTCATAATTTCCTTCAACAGCAGGAAATTGAATGCAAAAGGGAGAATTATAAGCACCAGGTGCAAAGTAATCCCTCAAAAGCCGAGGTTCTTCACCCATAGTAGCAGAATTCTGTGTTGTTTGTTTGGTTTGTAGTAGCCTTTCAACTTCTAAATTCAGTGGGACAATCTTAGGGCTGAGAGTCCTCCTACCAAACATACAACTCAGAACAAAAAATCTGATTATTCACAGCAAACCTTCAGAATTTCTTTTTAAGTAGTTTCCCTTCTTCAAAAATTGGACATGAATAACTGCACAGGTATAAACAATAGAATAGTTTAGTAATGATATAAAAAATAAAAGTAAAAACTTAGGTCTACCTATTTTAGAACAAATTCCCCGGCAACGGCGCCAAAAACTTGTTGTTGCTTCTTAGTGTGCTTGATTTATGTGTGTTTTGAAAACAGGTTTGCAACTGCTAAATTATACTGAATCTAGAATATTAAAAAGAGTAAAGAAATATCAGCACAGGTAGAAGTGAATTAGCCTGCAAGATCAGGGCCAATTGTAGCAAGTTTTAAATGTAAGTGAGTGAAAGATCGTCCACAGAGAATTTGTCTAAAATGCAAGATAAACCTCCAGATCTGAGCTACCAAATCTGGCCTCTTATCCTATCTCGAAAGCACATAAGATGGGAGTTTGAATTTGTCACATTAACTAAATGATAAAAGTAAAAGTTAAACTAAATGATCCAGATCCGAGTTGGGGGAACGTTTGAGGTAAACTTATAAAAAATGGAGAAGTAATATCTAACTTTGATTTGGTCCTTGAAATCTAATGAGAATGACTGCAGCTCAACTGAGAGATGATCCAATCTTCATCTGGCTACAAGCGCAGATGTAAGAGAAATAAATCTAATTTAAGGATTAGGTTTAAGCTTATGGCTATGGTCTGTCCACTTTAATGGCCACAAACCATCCAATAGTCTTTAATCCAAAGCCTTAGTTTAGAACAAGAAGCATCACTACAAATGCCGTGAGAGATTAGGTTACCAACACTAATTCTCACAGGATTAATGAATCAAGGGAAATTGTATGAAAAACAGTAAATCTAAAGGAGTCTAATGCAATAAGGAGATCAGAGGGAACCCTTAACATGAGTCCAATTGAGAATATATGGTTTACAGCAACCTTTTCAAATCCACCATTACAATTCTGAGCACTTAAATGACTCTCATTTGTAGTCTTGAATACAACTCTCTTTTGAATTACAGAAATATCTCATAGCTCTCAATTGCGAGTAAAAGTGAAGCTATTACAGGGATTTCAGACAAACTATCTGGTTTGGAAATGGGGGAATAGGAATGAAACTCAAAATCTGGATGCCCAAACTGGGCAAATGGTTCGTCTATTTATAGTTTTCCCTAAGTCCAGCTCAGATGTGTATCAACCAATCAGAGGTGCTCAGATCTGTATTGACCAATGGTGGTCGAGCACGAGGATCCAGATCTGTTCTGGCCAATCAGAATTCCTCGATCTGGTTCAGCCAATCAGGTGAAAAATGCATCAATTCTGTTATGCATTTTGAAAGTCTGCTAGAGTTTCTAGAAGTTCCCGCCAAGTTATTTCATCTCTGGGTGCTCATGTGGGGTGGAATATGCCTTCGCTTCATGCTTAGAATCCTCTGGAATGTCCCTAGGTTTTTAAATGCATTAGGATGCGTGAAATAGATTACTGAATTGCCCTTGTAAAAGCTGGGAATCTCCAGAATACCTTTTGGCATAGCTTAGGGGACTTTTTGCAAGGTGTTGTAACTCCTGAAGCTCTTTTCACATTGTTCTGGTTCTGTTCGAATTGATTTTTCTTCTTTTCGAAAAGGTCAATCATCTCTTCGAAGAGTTCAGATGCTCTTCGAATGCTAAGCCTGGAGTTTTTGTTCTTTTTACAGAGTTTCAGGTTCTTTGCTAACAGTTTCAGGTTCTTTGCTAATAGTTCAGGTTCTTTGCGAAAAGTACTCTGTAGTGCATTTTTCTGTCCGAATTGCTCCATACTTCTTTTCTGGGTTGAGACCAGGTCTTTGCCTCTTCAATTCAAACCTTTCAACAGCTAGTGAGGTTGTTTCTTCTCTTTCTTCCTTTGGATTGACATGGATTGTCATCTTTTTGGCACTTTTAAGCTGCTTTTATGGTTAAGCCTGTCTTTATTGTTAGCTGCAACACCAGCACATAAAAAACTTATTTAGTTCTCTCAAGGGTCTATCAAGGCCCAGATTAAGGGGTGAAAAATGGCATTTTCCAGTTCTCAACAGGGTGTCTTCACTGAAAACCCTTAGGAGACTTCACTCCTCCACTAGGGATCACCTAGGGGTTTAAAAGGCTTGGTACATATGCTAAATGTATCCATGCTCCCTACGAAAGTAGCATTTAATTTTTATGGTAGATTTAATGTAGCTTTGCTAAGGGACTAGCAAATATTAGGTTTGGGGGTGTGTTAAGACCTGAAAAGTATCACTTTTCAGCTATCAAAAAGGAAGGGGAATTGGGCCCAGACTGCAAGGCAAAAAAAATCCCATCACAGCTAAGGAGGGCCAAAAAGTTAAATTTGGGCTATGTTACAAGCCCACAAAAGAAGAGGTGTGAGAGGCTAAAGAAAAAGTTCGTGCAACGACAGCTGTAAAAACTAGGGGGATACACATAGAGGAGAAACCCCGTCCTAGGCCTCATATCAGAAATTCATTCGTGAGTGTTGGGATTGTGAAGATTGACCGAAATGGGGTAACCCGATTAACCCCACACAAGCCTACAACACTGGTTCACCCACTAATCCCCGCATCACCCTTCCTAGCCTGGAAATAGACTTGGTCGCGTTATCCTTCTTCAAGGAACGACAGTCCGTACCTGAACAAACTCCCCCTATGGTGAATCACCATAAAACTGTGTTAACATTTAAGGATATCATCTCAGACAAAATAGGGATCAACATGATGGAGGCTAACTCCGAAGATCCGTATCAGTCAACACCCTCCATCCAAACAAGTAAAGGAGCGGCATCTCAGGTACGCAACTGGGCATCTTTACCCCAAACCCTAGAAGCGGGGCGTGGCGTAACATTTGGCACTCATTTTCTAAAAATAAATAACCTATAAAAAGTGAGATAAGCCCTTGGCAGGCAATACCTTGTATATACACAACCTTGTACTGTCAAGGATCCGTCT
The DNA here is from genome assembly GCA_021018995.1 of Chloranthus sessilifolius. Taxonomy (NCBI): domain Eukaryota; kingdom Viridiplantae; phylum Streptophyta; class Magnoliopsida; order Chloranthales; family Chloranthaceae; genus Chloranthus; species Chloranthus sessilifolius. The sequence goes on from CM037595.1 coordinate 67,703,252, forward strand.
CCGAAGAAAATAAAAATTCCAAAAATATTGAAAAAATACAAAGTCCAAAAATATTGTCATTTAAAATTCCAAATAAAATCCCACAAAAAGATGCCTTAATTGAAATATCCGTCCCACGTAAAATCGACCCCTTTCCTGTAGAAATACAAGAAGAGGTAGGTGTTATGAGTCTAGACAAGGATATCCCTCTGAAGGAGCTCCTCAATGAGCTCCTTAACCGATTTGCCAAATTTGAGCATGGCCCTACCCCTATCGTCGAAGAAATCGAGGACATTAATCTGGGGACTGAGGAGATTCCTCGAATTACCAAAATCGAAACGTCGCTATCTCCCTAAGAAAGAAAAAGCATGATCGACTTCCTTTGGTCATACCAAGATATTTTTGCCTGGTCATACGAGGACATGCCTGGTTTGGACATTGATTTGGTCAAGCATGAGTTCCCTCTCTACCCTGATACGAAGCTGGTTAAGTAGAAGTAGAGACGTCTCCGTCCCGAAGTGGATGCTGAAAGTCAAAGACGAGGTCATCAAGTAGTATGAGAGAAGATTCCTCATGGTATCTAAATACTCGTAATGGCTAGCCAATATTGTGCCTGTGCCGAAGAAGGATGGTAAGGTTCGCATGTGTATCGATTAACATAATTTGAACAGGGTGAGCCCGAAGGAATATTTTCCATTACCGCACATCGACATCTTGGTCGATAACACTGTTAAGCACAAGATGCTTTCTTTTATAGACAAATTCTCAGGATATAATCAGATTAAGATGGCAGAGGCAGATCGAGAGAAGATGAAATTTATCACTCAGTGGGAAACCTTTTGTTACCGAGTGAGCTATGGCTACGCTGTTTCATGACATGATGCATCGAGAGATTGAGGTGTACGTCGATGATATGATAGCCAAGTCACTGGAGCGAAGTGATCACTTGGTGAACCTTCAAAAGCTATTTAAGAGACTAATAAACTACAAATTATGTCTGAATGCATAGAAGTGCGCATTTGGCGCTATGTTCGAAAAACTGTTGGGATTCATCGTCAGCAGGAGAGGGATCGAGGTTGACCCAGTCAAAGTTAAAGAGATCACCGAAATGCCGTGACCATCTACCGAGAAAGATGTTAGAGGGTTCTTGGGCAAAATATAATATATCTGTCGATTCATTGCATAGCTAACTCCAATCTGTATGCCGATCTTCAAGCTACTAAGAAAGAATTCACTCGTTGAATGGAATGACGATTGTCAGGCAGCGTTTGACAAAATCAAAAGCTACCTCCTCAATCCACCTGTGTAAGTACCACCTGAGCCAGGGAGACCACTCTTGATGTATCTCTCCATGACAGAAGTTTTGATGGGATGTGTCTTAGGGCAGCATGACGAGATGGGAAGAAGAGAGCAGGTCATCTACTATTTGAGTAAAAAGTTTATTGATTATGAGACGCGCTATTCTCATCTGGAGAAAGCATGCCTGACTCTTGTATGGGCTACTTAGAGGCTTCCCCATTACTTGCTATCCCAAGGTATTCTACTTTTGGCCTGAATGGACCCGTTGAAATACCTATTTGAAAAGCTAGCTCTTACTGGATGAACTGCACAATGGAAGCTTTTATTATCTGAGTTTGACATCATGTACGTCACTCAGAAGTCGATCAAGGGGCAGGCACTCGCCGATCTTCTTGCTGACAATTCTCTGCCAGATTATGAGCCTTTGAGAACTGAGTTCCCTAATGAGGACATCCTATTCATGACAGAAAACGACACAGAAGAAGCAGAAGAATCATGGGTAATGGACTTTGATGGGGCAGCAAATGCTGAAGGTCAGGGAGTTGGCACCATTCTGATTTTGCCGAAAGGATCCCAAATACCAGTCTCTATCAGGCTCAACTTTCCTTGCACTTATAATATGACCGAGTATAAAGCTTGTGCCACTGGTTTACAGGCAGCTCTCGATCTGAATATAACTCATCTCTGAGTATTTGGTGATTCATAGTTAATCATATGTCAGACAAATGGAGATTAGAAAATAAAATAAGAGAAACTAATCCTTACCATGAGCACCTCGAGGATCTGATAGTTTGTTTCAACGACGTGACATTCTCATATGTCCCCTAGATAACGAATCACTTTGTCGATGCACTAGCAACGTTGGCATCGATGATAGAAATCCCGTATGGTGCCAAGAAGAAGCTGATCATGATCAAGGAAAGGAATGAGCCAACCTTTTGCCACCAGATTGATGAACCTATAAAGCTTGATGATGAGCCACCTTGGTTCTCAAATATCAAGAATTTCCTCAAGAAATAAACTTTCCCTGAGGGTACGTCCAAGACGGATCGACGAACCATTCAACGGTTAGCAGCGAGCTACGTCATTTATGGGGAATGCCTTTACAAGCGATCATACAACAATATCTTGGTCCAGTGCCTTACAGAAAGTGAAGTGATCAATATTATGAAAGAGATCTATGAGGGAGTATGCGGTGCCCACGTCAGTGATCACATGCTTGCTAAGAAAATTATATGGTAGGGATACTTTTGGACCACTATGGAATCGAATTGTTGTAAATATGTTCATAAATACTACAAGTGTCAGGAACACTCCAGTCTGATGCATGCTCCTTCCATTGATCTTCACTGCATGACCAGTCGCCATTTGCTACCTGGGGCCTTGACATCGTCAGAATGATTAATCTAAAAGCATCAAAACATTGGTTCATCCTAGTCGCCATTGAATACTTCACCAAGTGGGCAGAGGCAGCATCATATGCCAACATTACGGCCAATCACGTCGAGAAGTTTCTCAAGAGTAATATTGTGTGCTGATTTAGAGTACCCAAGGATATCATCACAGACAATGACACAAACTTTGTGAATAAGCGCATCTGGGCCTTCTGCGAGTAATATAAAATCAAGCACCATTGCTCATCCCCTTATCGGCCTCAAACTAATGGAGTCATGGAAGCTGCGAACAAGATAGTCATCCGCATCCTCGAGAAAATGATCGTCACTTATCGAGATTAGAGTAAAATGCTACCATTTGCTTTATGGGCCTACAGAACATCAATTCGTACCACTACAAGGGCAACACCATTCTCCCTTGTGTATGGAACTAAGATCGTCCTACCAGTAGAGGTTGAAGTACCCTTACTCCGAATCCTCATGGAATCAGGCTTACCCGAAGCAGAGAGAGAGATCCCACTTTGAATAATTGAACTTATTGGACAAGAAAAGACTCTTAGCCCTATGTCATACTCAAGTTTACGAAGGGCAAATCTCATGCGCTTACAATAAACGTGTTTGCGGTCGAGATTTGAAGGTAGGAGACACTGTACTAAAGAAGATCTTCTCATCCCTCCATGCTGATCCGAGAGGAAAGTTCAAGCCGAACTGGGAAGGACCTTACATCGTCTGAGAAGTGCTACCGGGATATGCCATCCGCCTCGCCACCATGGACAGAGATAATCTTCCCAACCCCATCAATACAGGATATGTCTGACGGTTCTACGCTTAGTTTATCACGATAAGATAACTATTGATGAAATAGATACATGACTGCTTAAGAACCACCTAAAAGAGGCCATCATTCCAAGCACAATAGCCAAAAAGCATCCCTAAAAATGATGATATCCTTTGGTATCCCATTTGAGCCTGGGCCTTTCTTTCAATAAATCCCTTCCCCGAAAAAAAAAGGGAGAGAAAAAGTGTGTACATATACAAAAAAAAAGGGGAAAGTAAAATCAAAATCTAAAAAAAAATTGGAAAAGCCAAACCTCAAAAAGAGATTGCTTGAAACAAGATAAAGGAAAAGAAAAAATATAGAAGAATCATGGGGCGTGTACAGTAAAATCCCCCAAGGAAGAAAGTATGCTGTGAAAAACTGAAGTCGTATCAAGGAACTTTTCTTAGCCCAGTGTACCTTCAAATCCTAACCTGTCCTGTGGCCAAGTTACACCCTGAAGAAAGCCCTCTTTTTAGATTCACAAGCAGTCATAGTATCTGTTAAGTCAACACAAGCCGAGTTGTGAAACGACACCATAAACCCATCTAGCTGGCTATGACGGAACCGACGTCTATGTCGTGACTTTTAAAAAAGAAAAAAACTCATAAATAAAAATATAAGCTCCAAGCAAGATGGGCATGGTGAAAACCCGAAAGGGCGCTACGGGTAAAAACAACGATCTTGTGCGAACCAGGTGAAAACCCGAAAGGGCGCTTGGGGAAAGAGAGCTAAACCCTTAGATGTGGTGACAACCCGAAGGGGCACCACGAGTAAAAAGAGGGCAAAAATGGGCACGACAAACCCACCTTGGGCATTGTGAGTAAAAAGGGTTAAAAAAAGAAGTTGAAAATTAAAAGTTTGATTTGATTGATAAGATTGATATTGGAGGAGCCCTCTTGGTTACTCTCCCTGATCCCCTTTTTTCGGCTGGGCCACTCATGTTAGTTCAAATCGGGCCTCGACCAGAATTGTCTTTGTGAAACTGTTTCGTCAAACGCATGACTCAAGGTAAGCAGGAAGGTTTGACTCAATCCAAAGGGATTGACGTTTCAGCCTTGGTAAAGCTGCTGAAACTCACCCAGATCCGACCACTTAAAAGGGGTTCGACCATGCTCAAAAAGGGACCCAAGATTTTTCTGCGTGATTGAGGCATCAAACCAAATAAAAAGAGAATAAAGGACAAGGAGGATGGCCCCTTTTGTCAAAGATAATAATTTCCCTTTTCCACTTCCATGCCCAAGCTGTGCACATTCCAAAAAAAAGAGGGGACCCATTAATAAAAAAGAACAACAAAAAAGAGAAGTCTTTGAAAATATAATAGATTTTCCTTTCCCATTTACAACTGCACTACTTACACCACATACCAAAAAATAATCGGTGTGAAGTCTAGCTTTCTTTCTTTCATTCTTTTTATAAAAGCAAAAAAAAATAAAAATATAAAGAAAATATGTAAACCAAAAAGTGTGTATCTGTAAAGGGGTTTCTTACGCCCCTTTTCTGTGTATCTGATCTGTGAAAAAAGATGTATGTGCAGGAAGGAATCAACGGCCCAGCTCGCTCTTCAAGGCACTAATCTTAGCGAGAAAACCATCCTCCCGGACATTCCGCTCAGTCAACCAATGGCCATGCAAGCACTTGTACCTCTTCCGAGAAGCATCAGTAGCCCCATGAGCAACATTCAAGGATCCTTCCAAACGAAGGACCTCGCTCTCAGCTATGCCAACTCTGGTCTCTACTACCTCTGTTCTAACTTTCTCTTGTGCTAAACGCTCCTGCAGGACCCTCTTCTCATCAACCAACAGCTCAATGCGAGCTCGAATGAGGATCGAAATCCCAGCAGATGCACGTGCTCTCAAACGGTATGTCGATCCTCATTTGACTTGCCCGAGAAGCCGTGCTAGAATAAAATGGATCGAGCTCAATAGGCATCCCGATCCTACACAAAAAATGTGAAAAATTCTAAAAAATGATAAAAAAAGCCAAAAATAATTCACATAAAATGATAGAATAATTCACATTTAATGATAGTTCTGAAAAACCAAAAAAATCCTATAAAATGATAACTTTAAAAGACCAAAATATCACATAAAATGATAACTTAAAAATCTAAAAATCCATAAAAAGAAATAATAAAGAAAGTCCCAAAAATAATTCACATAAAATAATAGAGTAATAAAATCACATGAAATGATAACTTAAAATCCAAAAAAAATCATATAAAATGACAACTCAAAATCTTAAAATCTCATAAAATGATAAACATAAAAAAGGTCAAAAATTTCCCTCATAAAATAACAAAAATGTGTTATGAAAAGACGGCACGCACTCCTAAAAAGCGTTGCGACATCTATTCACTCCGCTCAGATAGTCGTGCTAAATAAACTTCAGGATCAATGTGTTCACCCAAAGACCTCAAACCATGCTTCAAGTAGGGTCACCCATGACCAGTTAAATGAGGCGGTCTATGCCTCATTTGATTGGACGCACAGCGACGCACATGCGTGTTTCGACGCGATAAAATATCAATATTTTATCGGCAATGTAGCTATGCTATATTAAAGTCCTAAGTCTAAGGTTCACCTTGGATTTTGGGATCCTACTTTGAAGTAAGAGCAGCAGTATCAATCTCGATCAAACGGTCAATGTTTCAATCGAGTCGACTCTATCGCTAAATCTTCACGATGAGCACTCTGTTTGTGGATTCATAGGAACATGAGTGTCTAACTTCAGATTCATTACAAGCTATTTTAGAGGTGTGCACTCTTGGTCTGCATTATCTGGGTGAGCGCCCGATGGGGTTTGAGGTCCAGGTAACCCCTCTATGAAAAAGGTCAATCGTTGGTTGAGACCAACCTGTTGAAAATGAAACTACATATCAATCAACTATTTATAAACATGTATGCAGAAGGGTTCATTTCCCTTATTTTCATAGGCTTAAAACATGTATTGGCATGGTATCCTTGTAAAGTGTATGCCATGCGTCTGGGTATCCATAGGATGGTTATTTGTTCTCGTAAATTATACCCGAACAAGATTTGGGTTGAGAATTCCATTGCCTTTGTTGCTTATCGCCCCTAATGGGTGCATACTTATGCATAGTTAAATGATTTGTAAGATCATTATCTGCAGAGACCAGGATTAAGTGTCCCCTTCGGTGGGCACTTGATTTTGGTTGAATCTATTCAGTGTCATTTGAGGTTGGATACTTTAGGTCATGATGATCTGGGGCACACTGGAAAAATAGCACGTACTCCTAAAAAGTGTTGTGACGTCGATTCGCTCCGCTTGGGTAGTCGTGCTAAATAAACTTTGGTATCAATGGGTTCACCCAAAGACCTCAAACCCTGCTTCAAGCAGGGGCACCAGTGACCAGTCAGATGAGGCGGTCAATGCCTCATATGATTAAACACAAACTGTGGAACCTTACGTACTTGCGTTGTGCCTATCTTTGAATATGGTCAATCACCCTCCTTACTTACGAAGTTGTTATATTCAGAATAAATCTTTAACATCAAACTCTTTCAAATCATCTCAAGAAGCGAACATTTTTCTTAGCTATTGAGCTTTCGCAACTCATTTTCTACCTCAGTTATGCCTAGTAATGTTGCTAAGCACTTGGGGACTGATTACCTTGAGAAACGACCATTTTTTCCTGACATATAGGGCTTTTATTTTCTAACCATGTTACTCATCTAATATTTGAAGTTTGTTTTAAATATAACAGACCCGTTAGTAATGCCTTGGGCCTCTTCAAATGTCTTTTTTCTTTGACATTTATTCATTAGTGATCGGATATCAAAGAGGGGCATCTATAGACACCCAAATTTGGCCCAAGGCCCGATCGATACCCATTTTGAGAGAGGCACATCTCCTAGCTTTTGATGGCATGTATGGAACCCTTAGGAACCATTTTGAAACCTTAGGATCTATTCTAAACCCTTAGGAATTATCCAAGATCACTTAGGAACCTTCCCGAACCCTTAGAAACCCATCTCGACCCTTAGAACCCATTCCGAACCTAAACCTAGCTTTCTCGAGCAATAGATGAAGAGTGGTGTACCAAGAATAGATGTAACCTTCTACTATGATTGAATCTCATACCACTAAAAAGTAGAAGTCCTCAGCTTTTCAACGAGCCAAGAATCACCCCAATCGAAACTGTATGTGAGAAGATATCGCGTTTCGAAGTGTAGGGGTAGAATTATAATTTTGAGGAGCCCCCCCTAGGGTTTTGGCACAAGTATTACTTGTTCCAAGCCATTTCTCCCTAGAAATCGCTTGGCGCAACTAATAGTTATGCCAGTTATAAGGTGGACCCCACCTCAGGGAGCCAACTTTCAGGCCACTGTAGGAACACTGTTTTACTGTTCCTAAGCCTGGAGCAACTAATAGTTGCGCCAGGCTTATGAATAGTAACTCTAAGTTTTTACCTTAAATTTTGATATTAGGGTTTGACTTATTGACCATCTTGACCTTTGGGGTGTGTTTTGCTTGTTCTGTTATACCCATTTACTATCTATGTGCAACCTCTTAAGTGGTTTAAAGCCCCACCCTATCATCCACCATTGGAGCATCTTTTCACACTTCTCAAGGCTCTAAAAACCTTAGGAATCCTTAGATAGCTAGATTATCTAATTGCTAATCCAAATTATCCTCTAAGCACCCTCCTAATCTCTCTTTTTTCTATAAATAGAGAGGCACCCCTCCCTTTACAAAGGCTTAAAAAAATTTGCAAATAAGAGATTAAGAAATCCTTTCTCTCTCTCTCTCTCCTCTAATGCACCAATCCCATACAAATTTGAAAACTTTGAAACTTCCTTTAGACCTTAGCATTTCACCCAAAAGCTCTAAGTTAGGTGTGTGTGATACCTAGCCTTTTCTCTCTACCTCGTAGCTATCAAGCCGTAGGAGTTAGAACCCCATTTCTCACCATATAAGCCATCAAAAGCTCACCAAAACAAGCCAACGCAAGGCTCCACAGCAGTGCAACAAGGGCCCGAGAGCTCCGGCTCTCCCCTCTTTTCCTCTACTTTCTCGCTCCTTCCTCTATCCATACATTTGTGTCGTTACATCGTCGAATTTTTGGTAGGAACGGAGGGGCACAAATAAGATTTTAAGACCCTTTGGGCAAGAGGAAGGTGTTTTCTTTTTTTTTTTTACATTATTTTTATTTTAGCCATAAGTAGAGACTGCATTAAGCGGGTTGATTGGGTGCCTAACACCTTCCCAATCGATAACTGAAGCCCCCACCCAAGAGCCTTTGGCATAGACCATATTTAGAGTCATATTTGTGACACTTCGGTGCTTATAAAATTAATCTAGGTTTCCCGGGACACCAAAAGCTCCGAGTGGTGACTCAAAAATTCATGGTTGCACACCGAGTACCCTCCGTAAGCTCCCTTGGGCAAATTGAGTGGCTAAGAGTAAAGCAAATTGAATTTTGACTTATAAGATAGTATTTTTTTAGATTTTTAAAGTCGATAATTTTGGATTATAATTATGAATTAAATTTTGAAACTATATATTAAGAACTCAACTATAAATTGGGATTTTAAAAAATCTCAAATTGAGAAATCAAAACTAAAATTTAAAATCTATTGACTGAATTCGGGACTGAAATTATAAAAATAGACCGTACAATTAAGGGCCGGTTCTAGAAACTAAGAACTAGAATCAGAGATTAATAATAGGACTGGAGATTGAGATTTTAGAATAAAATTAAGGTTTAGGGTCAGGGAATAGGTAGTTTGATTAAGGACTGATTCTAGAAAATAAGAACTAGAACCAGATATTAAAAATTATGGTCTAAAAAGGTGCTACGGTCTAAGACTGAAATTTTAATGCTAATAATTAAAATGGAAAAAACCTAAATCTAAGAATTAATAACTAGGGTCAGAATCTAAAGGCTAAAAAGAAATTTTTACCTAAGGTCAGGGCTGCAGAGAGGAATCTCGAAATTCTAAGCTTGAAGGCGAGGAACTCGAAACTCGAATCTCAAAATCATCATTGTGTCTTTGTTTGCTCTGTTCACTCTCTGTCCTCCCTCTTTTTCTTTCGTATGTGCCCCTCTTTTGGGTCGAAGTAAAAAAGTTAATTTATAGGTATTTTCCTAATTACACACCCTGTGGGGTGCGCTTAATTTCTATTACACGCCTTGTTTCAGGTGTTTAATTGAATTACGTGTTGGTTAACTGGCACTTATTCGCTTTGAGTCAGTCACTGACTCAGTGAGCGACCGGTTGATTGGCTCAACCGAGTTTCCTAGTTCTAATCACGTTAGAACTAATTGCATGCTTTCTTTGGAGTGTGCAATCCGATTAAGCGCTTCATTCAAAGTGCTTAATCGTGGAAGTATGGCAGTCAAGGACTGTGACACTAGGTCGACTGTAGACCACTTGCGCGCCTGTGATTGAGCGCTCAATCCAATCATGCATACAATGTGGAGCGCGTAATCGAGTCTGAAGGCAGTCTAAAGAAAAGAGGTTTGGTCTGAAAAGGAACTTATTGCTCATTTGTGAGTTAACGTGCAATCGAATTACGCGTGTGATTTTAGGAGCTTAATTCAGGATTGTCCGGGTCCAGGTCGAGTATGAAATGCAAGACTATTATTTTTGTCTGCATTTTGACTATATAGTATTATTTCAATATATAGTCTCCCTATGTTGGGATCTGAGCCATAGAGCTATTGTTTTAACCTGTGTTCAGCCATGTACTATTATTTTAGTGCATGGTCCCCACGTTAGGGTCAAGGGATCTGAGCCATAGAGCTATTATTTTAGCTTATGTTTAGCCATATATTATTATTTCAACATATGGTTCCCTCATTAGGGTAAAGGGGCCTGAGCGATAGAGCTATTATTTCAGCCTGTGTTCAGCCATGTACTATTGTTTCAGTGCATGGTCCCCACATTAGAGTTGTGAAACTTTCAGAGAAGGTAAGTCCTTTCTAAAATATCATGGGCAAGGTCAAAGGTTGACCAAATGAATTTGTATATTTTGAGAGGGCAAAATGGGGGTGTCTACAGATGCCCCTCTTTGGCTTGCTTTTATGAAGTAAGAACGCGTTGAAGAAGTAGACACCCCTCATTCGATGTTTATTTTTATTTCTCTTAGAAAATCATAAATGTGAACAGGGGATGCTGACATGACATGCTTGACTTTCTTATCTATCAATACAAGCTAAGATAGAGCATTCGGGGCCCAGTGGTAGCTGTCGAAAGGTGTATTCCATGCTGTGGATGCATGTGATCCCATTACGTATCACAACCTGTTGTCATAGACAGTCGATAGGGGAAGTCAGTGTATCCTAATCCACGGGTGCAAGGGGCATCCATCGTGTGGCGCGACCTGCTATGCGTGATAGTCAAACAGAATGGAGAATCACCATATCCTAATTTGTGGGTGCAAAGGGCATCCTGCGGCATGTCGGGACCTGTTGCAAGGGGCAGTCAAACAGAGGGATATGATGCAGTCGAGGTACTGGGGGAATCATACAAATATCTATAAATAAGGTCCAGAGATCGATAATAAGTTAAAATATCATGTAATGTTGAAGGCTTTTGCAAGTCATGTTAGACCAGGCGCATCATTGTTCACACCAATGCATATCAGGCATTCCTTTTCCAATAGGTATTTGTAAGTTCATAGATTAAATATACTTATTGTTCAATTTCCTAAGGGGAATGGCTAGTTTGGGAAGTGGTGAATGAGATGAATTTTGGTAGGTAAGAGGTCTCCTTGTTTATTACTATTTTGGTTTCTTTTTTTATTGTTTTATTTTTTTTTATTTTTGCTTTTGGAAGTAAGGGGTTTTAAAATTTTGAGAATTTTAACTTAAGATCAATTCGGTGGTAAATCTTTAGAAAATGAGGCTTCTGAGACATCGTTGAGCAGATCCACCGGTACGAGATTTATAGACCTGACCATTTATGTGGTTGTCAAGATGACACTTGGCAGGTCGGATACTCCATCTAACCTTCTCGGTGAATATTAATGATTGTCTCTCACAGGAGGACTACAGTGATTCGTGAGTCAAGGGAGATGGGTCTTAAAAATATTTTAACTTAATCATAGCTAACTATATATATCATAAGCAATATCGAGTGAAAGAGAGGGGGTGATACTTACTTGAAGTGGTGATACTTACCTGTGTAGCCCGCGATGGGACTGATCAGTTGTCGTGATGTCGTGACGGGACGCTCGGAGGGTTTTCTTTCTTTTCTTCATTTATGCTATAATAGGGACCTGGTGGCCATTGCTATGATGCGATATCTCAAGAAAGTAAGTGTTGCGATGGGACATGGTGGTCTTTCCCATTACGATTGCATGCTGGAATGAGTCCTAGTGGTTGCAGGCTGAGATGAGATGCGAGAAAGTCTTTTCTCTTCATTCCTGTCATGGCGGATCATAGACATGATGGGACATTGGGGGTCTGTGTAAGGATGTTGGGGGAATACTTGTTATAGGCCTGATAGAGGCATTTAGATCCTGGTGGGATTTTATTAGTTTTTTTTTAGATGCGATAGGACGTGGAAGGAATCCCTCTTCTTCTATTTAAGTCTAGTGACTGCTGCGTAGCTAGGGATTCAGGAGGTAGGCTTTTTGCTTCTGTGATGGGACATTGGTTGAGCATAGTTAGCGATGGAAATTTTAGAAGGTTTGACTCTATGCAAGGTTTTATGATGAGGATTTTGGGAAGGTGTGATTGATGTCGGAGCTGTAAGACGAGATGAAGTTACTGTATCGCGATGGGGACATATTCATGGATGTGTGGCGGGGTTGTGTCTGGATGTTTTCAAATAGTGATGTTTGCGATGGGACGTTGATGGGATATTTTCTCAATAGGTGCATTATATTTCTTTCTTTCGCTGATCTTGGGTTATATGAGATCACGTTGTAGGTGCGCCGTGACTAGACTTATCTTTAGCTTTGGTCATGTGCATAAGTTTTAGGAAGGCTTGCTTTTGGCTTTTCACGATGGGACGTGTGGTGGCATAACTGATTCAGGTCAATAAGCTTAGATATTGGGATTCTCCCTCTCCGATCGGATCATGATGGGATGAGGAAAGGTGACGGTGTCACAATAAGGCATATATGTCTTGTCGTAATGGGACTAGGGGTGCGGTCAATGTTTCCTGTAAGGCTACGCGATGGGACATAGGAGAAGAATCTTGACCGAGATGAGATAAAAGGTGTGAGGATGCAGATTCTGTCTAAAGTTGGGTATTGTGTGCCGGGTACCGATCATTTAATCGAATTGCATGCCTATTTTTAGGCTTGCGATTGAAATATTTAAGGGGTTGTTTAAGCGTTTGGATGTTTGCGTGTGATTAGGTTACACGCTGTGTCATAAGCGAGTAATTCAAACATCACCAGGTCATTGTGCGGGCAACCTTTCGTATTGTGCGGTGTAGGTGGGTTGTGTAATAGGATTGTGTGATGTATGGCGGGTGCATGACCGGAGCATCGCGCTGTCTGCACGGGAAATGGTTTTATTACACGCTTCATTTAGGGCGTGTGATTTAATTTATGCCTGTTTTCCTCTGCGCATGACTGAGTTGTGTGCCCGTGTCCTGGCGCGTGTGTTGGAGTGTTTGCCTTCTCTCAAATGAGGGTCTAAAATCAACAATAAAACTAGGCAGACACACTCATACAGACCTGCAACTATTCAGATCTGTTGTAGCAAGCTTTAAAAGAATGGTGAGTAAGGGAATGTCTATAGGGATGTTGGTTGGAAATATGATAAATCTCTAGATCTATGTTAGATCTGGCACCCTAGCTATTACAATTTAGCTAAAAGACAGGGGAGAGGTTTGGAATGGATTGTGACTTAAACTGGGCTGCAATTAAACATAAACTATCTTGGATCGAGTTGAGGAGCTTAGATCTTGCAGGGGAAAAGAGTAAAAACACAAAATGGAGAAGAGTAGCTTGGAGGTTGGTTTTCACTGAAATCAGATTCAATTAATCATGCTATAGAGGTTCAGAGCACACAATTCCCTCGCTGGCTATAAGCACATCTGCAGGGTATAAATTCCACTCCAAATCACAGGATCCACCTAGTCTTAAGGCTATGATCTGTCCACTTTAATGGTCACAGACCATCTTATAGACTTTATCGAATCCATGGATTGCAGCAGATGAATCCAATTGAGGCCTGAGCTTAGATTTATCTTAAGGTTATGATCTGTCCACTTTAATGGTCACAGACCATCCTAGGGATCTCCTACAAAGCCAGAACCTCAATTAGAATAATTAAAAGCACTACAGATGCTACAATTCCCAGGTCACAGACTCAAGGAATCACAGGAGCATCAGATCTAGGGAGATCAGATGGTATCCAAGAGGTCTACCAGTTAACTTGTTGGAGTGTTTGCCTTCCCTCAAATGAGGGTCTAAAACCAACAATAAAACTAGGTAGACACACTCAGACAGACCTACACGTATTCAGGATCTGTTGTAGCAAGCTTTAAAAGAATGGTGAGTAAGGGAATGTCCACAGGGAGGCTGGTTAGAAATATGATAAATCTCCAGATCTGTGTCAGATCTGGCACCCTAGCTATTACTAATTTAGCTAAAAGGCAGGGGAGAGGTTTGGAATGGATTGTCACTTAAACTGGGCTGCAATTAAACATAAGCTATCTTGGATCGAGTTGAGGAGCTTAGATCTTGTAGGGGAAAAGAGTAAAAACACGGAAAATGGAGAAGAGTAGCTTGGAGGTTGGTTTTCACTGAAATCAGATTCAATTAATCATGATACAGAGGTTCAGAGCACACCATTCCCTCGCTGGCTATAAGCACAGCTGCAAGGTATAAATTCCACTCTATATCACAGGATCCACCTGGTAAGGCTATGATCTATCCATCTTAATAGTCACAGACCATCCTATAGACTTTATCGAATCCATGGACTGCAGCAGATGAATTCAACTGATGCCTGAGCTTAGATTTATCTTAAGGTTATGATCTGTCCACTTTAATGGTCACAGACCATCCTAGGGATCTCTTACAAAGCCAGAGCCTCAATTAGAATAATTAAAACCACTATAGATGCTGCAATTTCCAGGTCACAGACTCAAGGAATCACAGGAGCATCAGATCCAGGGAGATCAGATGTTATCCAAGAGGTCTATCAGTTAAGTGGCTGAGCTGATCTACAACTCCTCTACACAAATCCGATCGATCACCAAGTGGAACCAAAGGAAATTTAAATCTAATTAAAGCATTAAAAACAATATTATCATTACAAACAAGGTCACTTTACAATGGAAATACACTCAGATCTGTAGTCTGTGCAGCTAGGAACCTACAATGGCACTCTTAACCTCACCCAATTACAGATCTAACTTCGCCCCTCACTACTCCAAGGGGCTTAGCCAACCATGGTTGGGCTAAAGGAGGGAAATGGAATTGCTCTACAGGCGCTAATCTCTAGAATTTTTGGCTCAGATCTCCATTCCCCCAATGGCAATTGGGGATCTCTATATATAGCTTTCTCCTCTATTTTTCTCGCCAAAAATCCCTTCTAGAAGGTCGTCAGAGTTTGTTAGAGTTTTGTTAAAGCACGTGGATTGGTTAGGGCTTTCTAGGGCATCTTCTGGAATCGTTGTGTCGATCACCAAGTTCCTCGGATTACATGCAGCGGGTCACTAAAGTACAACGTGTGCTCAGCTGAATTTTTGAGAAGTTCTGCACACGATTTCGATAGGTTCAAGAAGCTTTCGACAGGTTGGGATCAAGCATTTTGGTCCTTTCGCTAGGTTTTCAGATTTGTTCGATAGGTTTCGATAGGATGAATCTTTGCTTGGAGTTTCAGCCTTCTCAGTCCTTGGTTTGGAGTATTCGACAGGTTGGAGAGGCTCTGCGACAGGTTGAAAACCAATTTCGACAGGTTCCGCTCTTCATTCTGCCATTTCGATAGGTTTGCTTTCAGTCTTATCGAAAGGCTCCATCACCCTTCGATAGCTTCTGTTCCAGCATTCTCATCTCAATAGGTTTAAGAAATCATTCGATAGGTTCCTTTGACTCTTCAGGCAGGTTTTTGATAAGATGGTTTCTTCTTTCCTTTCAGCTGCTTAATAGGTTCTGATATCCTATCGAACTCCTTAATCCACGCGAATTCATCCTTCTTCTGCCTTCAGATCCTATCGAAGACCACTTCAACTGCACGAATTCTTCCTTTCTTTGCTTTCAGCTCCTATCGACATCTTCAGGTGACCAATCGATAGGACATTCTCAGCCTGTTTTCACTTCCTTCACCTTGCCCTGCTACAGCCACGCGCTCCAAGGGTCCAGTGATGTGCTACCCTCTGGTGTGCTGTTGCTAGGTTTGTCCGGTGCTGAGAGATAGTTCCTTTTTGGGCATTCTGGAGTAATTTCTCCATTAGTACCTTCTTTTATTACTGTCTACAAAATGCACTTGACAAGACCTTATTAGTGTGCTCATAGGTCTATCAATGGTCAGGTTATAGGGTGAAAAGTGGCATTTTTCACCACTTAACACACCCCAAACCTAAGCTTTGCTAGTCCCTGAGTAAAGGAGAATTAAAAGAAAATAAAAATGCCACTTTCGTAGGGAGCACGGGTGCATTTCGCATATGCACCAAGACTTTTAAACCCCTAGGTGATCCCTAGTGGAAGAGTGAAGTCTCCTGAGGGTTTTCAGTGAAGGTACCCACAAACTTCCCCAATAAGGTTAGTTAATAGTAGTACATCACCTAAGCAAATGAGTTTGGTGAACTAGAATAAATTCTCATCATGTCTTTTCAGTTCTAGAGGGTTTTCAGCAGAAAAATCACCAACTTAAAACGTAAATTTTTGCTGTAATTCCTTCATCATCATTTGGTTCATGTCAAGGCATTGTGTCTGAAAATTGATGCAGAGTTCACCTTCTATTTAAGAATTCTGTTTTGATAATGCCCCATTCAAATAAGATTTTAGACCCAGGTCTTACCAGGGCTGTAGCTCACAATAAAAATAGAAGGGTGCATCATTTCACACAGCTCAAGAGCAGTACCAGTCCTCAAATAGGGCTGTAAGCATGAGCATAGGCATTGCTCTAATTTATGAAAATTTCTAACTCTTTTCACCATAGATTAGATAGATCCTTATCTCCACAAGACAGCTCAATCCATTTAAGATTAGTAAGGTCTTTTTATTTGGTTGTAATGTGGCTTAGGTGTGAAATGGGATTCAAAATTTTGAGAAGTCAACAAGGTAAGGAGATGATTTGCAGCTCAACCTTCTTCATTTCAGCACAATTCCATTTACTTCTTGAACTTTCAGATTTGAGGTGATCAGTTTCTAATCCTCATTTCAATCTTTCAATGAAATGACTTTTCTTTCTCATTTTTTTTATTTTATTTTCTTTTTTTTTTTTTTTTTGGATTAGGATGCCACAACTATACATCACACTGGCCTTCAAATATGCTTTGTTCTTCTTTTTAACCAAACATCGAACCTTGCACCTCGGACCTCACTTCTCCTCCTATTTCATGAATTCCTCAGATTGACGGTGAACTGAAATAGGTCAAAGGGTTTTGGGTTCAAATTTTTTGGTTTTCATCAAGGAAAATTAGGACTTTTAAGGTTCAAGTGGTGTGTATCAAGGGCAATTCAAAGGTGGGAAAATTTTAGGCTCATACTATCCAAGGGGTGGCCTTACTTCATGTCCTCAATGTCATGAGTGATGTCAAGCTATTTCAATTTGGATTTGCCTAACTTCTAGTGATTAAAATTGGATCCAATCAGTCCACCGAGCAGAAAAATTGCCAAGGCACACTCTTCAAGGAAACTTTTTCAGGGTCAAATCTCACTGGGTATGGCCTTTCATCTCATTTTCAGGGGTGTGTCTTCACAATTTCCTCTCATTTCAGGTTTACTGCACATCAAAAATTATTTTTCACAAATTGTTGACATTTGCCTCATGAAAAATGTTAAAACTACAGCTCATTTCAGTTTTAAAAAGTTGTTTTCTTAATATCCTCTTTTTACAAAAATTCTAGTGAGAATTTACTCTAAGTAATTCCAAACACTTCATTTTAGCCTAGCTGTAGTAAAAGTAACTAATTTATTGGCATGCATATATGTCATTAACCCCTAAACCTAAACTAAACAGTGTCCCCACTGTGAACATCATAAATGGGGTGGAGCATTTTTTGTTTTTTTTTAGTTGACAGAGCAAAAACAGACGCTAGTAAGAAACAAAATTATTATTTATAGAGGTAAATTACATGATTACAATGTGCAAACAGATAGGATGTGACAAGTAGGCCGATGAACAAAATATCCCAGACAGTTCAAGAAATTTCCCCCTGGCTCAGGGAAATCCTTGGCCGGCATCAGGTGGAAGAGGAATTGTAAGCCAGGTAGGGAGGAAGAAAAGGAAAAAGAAGAAGGTTAGGGGGCAGGGGGTTGGTTGGTGGAGGAGGATGGTGGCGGAGACACCGATGGCACGGTCTTCAGCTTCTTCTTCTCCTTCTTAACTTTGTCCTTTTTTTCTTTAGTGAGGATCCGCTGGACCTCCTCATATTCATCCCAGAGGAACTACAACGGGTATGGTTCCTTAAGTGGTAATGGCTCCAGCCAGAAGAGGTAGAGTTGGGCAGGGGTGAGCGTGGGCTTGTCATCGGCCATAGCTATGAGGATGAGGGTAGAGGGTAGAAGGGAAGGGATGGGCCTAAGTCAAGCTATCTGCATCTATTTAAGGTGGAAGTGTGAGGGAATATGAAATGGTGCATTCAATATTGCCGTCATTGATGAATAGGAATGAATGGTGAATTCGAACAATCAGCATGGGGAATAAAAAATGTGCATTACCTGGCAGCCTATATTTAGCGCGGGGAGTTTAAGGCTCCTACAGTGCACAGATGTACATGGTACATGTTGTAAAAGTTCCGTGAAGTGTAACTGCAGAGTAAGCATGGAAGGAGTGAGGGAAGGAAAAGTGATTTCGATAGGATGAGTGTAGAGTGTCGACAGGTAAAGGCTTCCTATCGAAGTCGAACAAGTATGGGACAGGCAATTAAATGCTCTCGATAGGTTTAACCCTCCCTATCGAACAGAATAAACATGTATTCGATAGGCTAGGTTGGCTGCTTGCGATAGGTCGGTGGCATGTCAAACGGAGGGTGGATAAAATGTTCACTTCGTTAGGATGCTGATGGGTGCGAACAACCTTTCGATAGGTGGGGTATTACATGTGCACTTTTGTCGATAGGTTTCAGGCAAGAGTCCAAATCCTATCGAGAGGTCATAACACCTATCGAAATCCTCAGCAATCCCGTCGACATTCGCGGTTGACCTAGTAAAAAGGTCCAAATGACCTATTGAGAGGTTCAATGAGCTTAAAAACATGGCCTATGTGTGCAGAGCATTTAGCCTTAGCCCCCAGTGTTGATTACTTCTGGTGTGCTTACATTATTGGTTGGTGGTGAAAGTTATTTAAAAATCAAAGACAGAGTAAAACAGGGGGTGAATCCAGCACAACACAGAAGTCCTAGACCTGCAAGATACAGGGTCCTTTGTAGCAAGTTTTGATAAGTAAGAGTTTGTCCCACAGGGAAAGGTGATCTAGAGCTCTAAGGGAGACATCTCTAGTAGTCCCTCCAGATCTGTCTATAGATCTGGCAGTCTTAGAAGGAGGGGAGTTTAAGGTCACTTATTCTAAGTATTTTAATATCTAAACTACAGAAAGGGTTGAGAGGATGGATGCAGTGTGGAAAATAAGTATAAAAAGGGTGAGAAGTACGTTATTGAGCCATGGTCAGAGAAGTTTTGTAACTCAGATTCAGATCTGATGTTATAGAAATCCTGTCCAGAGGCTACATTATCACCACTGAGGAGAAAGGATCCAACCTATCACTCTGCCATGATTCCACCCTTAAGGCTATAACCTGTCCACTTAAATGGTCACAGATTATCCCATAGGGGAGCCACTATCCAGGGATGGGTGTCAAAACATAACAAGTAAATCATTGCAGGCACTATTTCATCCAGGCTACTAGCTCAAGAATCCATAGGGAACCTCAACCTTTAAAGTTCTATATGTGGGGCTAAGGCTGTAGGACCATGATAGCCCAGACACATAGAACCAACAAGAGATTGAGTACAACCTTCGATCTAGCTGTCCATTACTTGAGCGAGGCTACAATGGTCCAGTCACCAGCCTACAATCTCTATAACCAGATCAGATCCAACATCTGATGGCGGATCTATACAAATATAGGGGAGTCTCCCTCTGTACAATCTCTCACCAGGCTTCTACAAACTCAGGTGTAAGGAAGAAGGATCCATCTTGGATCGGTGGATTAGAATCACCTTAAGGATATAATCTGTCCACTTAAATGGTCACAGACTATCTCAGAGGTTATCCTCCTCACGGAGCCCAAAACAAAACTAGAATATCGCTGCTACCTCCATGCTCACAAGGCTACCAGCTCAAGCTCCCATGGGGATTTCAGATCTAGTGGGTCCTGTGGTGGGGCTAAGGCTGTAGGACCATGATAGCCTTGACACACAGGTCACTTGGATCTGAATGGCCCTTAGAATCAGTCCTCCATTGCTTTGAAACACAGCCAAAGCAATGGCGGATCACAAGGCAGCAGCCTTGCACAGAGCATCTCACACATAAACACCAATCCCATAAAGTACAGATCCTATTACAGAACTTCCATTGATCTATTTCAAAAACACATACAAAGGCATAGCTAGTAAGTGCTGGACTATGGAGAGAAGGAAAGAAAATTACTTACTGCTAAAAAGAAAGAGAAACGAAAAAACGATCTAAGATGGGTTCCCAAATACCGAAACCTAAGTTAGGTATGAGTTTATATAACAGTGGGGTGGCGGCGCATTAGGGTTAGGAAACCCTAATTTTAGCGATGCCACGTAGCCTAATAATGATCCTTGGATGCCTCGAGGCACGTGCACGGAGATTTGAGCGTGGGAGTGCATGCCCTAATCGCTGGAAATACCCAGAAGGTCCTCTGCTAAAGAGATGAAAGTGTAGGGTCCGAGCTTCATTAGGTAGCTGTAGTTTCCCAGACTTGTCGCGTGGTAGCTCTCTGCTCTTCGCTAGGATGATTTGACACTGAAGCTTCAGCCGTCGCGAGGTTGCCTTGGTTTGCTCTTCAGGCAGTCGCGCGGTAGAGAATTGCGCTCTCGCTGGATTGGGCTTCGCGAGGTTGAATAGAAAACATAGTCTCAAGTGTCGTGGGGTTGAAATTCAAGCAGTCGCGAGGTCGCTCGGTCTTCGCTGGGCTGATCTTCACGAGAGTGAATTTGAGCAGCGCGAGAACTTCGTGAGCACTTCTCTTTACTGGACTTCGCGAGTTACCTCGTGAGGCTCTACTGAGTTCTGAATTGCACGAGGTTCTATGTCTCACTTGATCGTCATGAGGTTTGCTTTGCCTTCGCCAGGATGTTTTCTTTCTTGAATGGCGTGAGAACTGTTCGAGGCGTTCTACTTCTGATAATTGCATCTCGCGGCGACTTTGCGATAGCTGCGTGAGGAATATTCTGAAGCTCTCTCCTTAGCCGTTCTGAGCGAACTGTGCGAGATTGAGAGAGGTCTGCTTTGAACTGCGTGATACTGCACGATGCATTCTACTCTTGAGCTTCACGAGAGCTGTGCGAGTTTGAGTTTCTGAAGCTCTTCAGTCACTCATCTGCACGAGAGGTTGCTGTGAAGTCTTGGGAAGCTCAGTTGAACTGTGCGAGGCATATTTCTCCTGAATCCTCTAAAGCTTGGGTCAGCTGTGCGAGACTCATTTCAGGTCTGGATTCAGAGTTCATTCTTCTGAGAGATATCTGGTGCCAAAGCAGACTCCTTAATAGGATTCCTGGCCTTATTTTGCTGCTGATTATTACCTACACAAAACACTTAACAAGAACTTATTAGGTGGCTAAGGGTCTAATCAAAGGTTAAGTTAAGGGGTGAAAAGTGGTACTTTTTAGGTCTTAACACACCCCCAAACCTAATCTTTGCTAGTCCCTTAGCAAAGCTACATTAAATCTACTCTAAAAATTAAATGCCACTTTCATAGGGAGCACAGATACATTTAGCATATGTATTAAGCCTTTTAAACCCCTAGGTGATCCCTAGTGGAGGAGTGAAGTCTCCTGAGGGTTTTCGGTGAAGACACCCACAAACTTCTCAAATGAAACAGCTAACAAAAGTGCAATATCATCCAATGAGCAGTTAAGGAATCAAATTTAGTCTACTCTTGAATCAGTACACATAAAAGAAATTTAATTCATTGGTTGCACAGTAACTTAAATAGCATAAACTCTCGTGATTGCACAGCATTTCCAAATAGTTTGCAATCACAGAAAACTGCACAAGTGTGTGTCAGCACTGAGCTTATCCTTATGTCAAAAAATTAGGTTAAGGTCATACATAATGCATTCAAGTTCAGACCCAAAAGAAAACTTTGCAGGGCATACTCTCATAAAAGTTTGTTGAGGGGTTCAGTTTCTCACAGGCTCAAGAGCAGTTACATCCCCCAAATGGGTTTGTAAGCATGAGCATACGCAGAGTTCTTAAGTGCTGACATCATTGGCAGTTCCTCACCATAGATTGGATAATTCCTTATCTTCACGTGACAGCTCACTCAACTTTGGATCACAAGGGCTTTTAACTAGGCTGTAATGTGGCTTATGAGATAGGGTTAAAAGGAATAGAAGGTTGAAAAGGGGTTCCAATTTGAGAAATTAGTAGGTCACAGAGGTGGTTCATGACTTCACCTTCCATAATTCAGCTCCCTTCACCTTCTTTGAGATATTCCGATTTGAAGTGATTAGTTTCTCGTCTTGATTTTGATTTTTCCAATGAAAGTTCCTCTTGACTTCTCCCTTATTCCTCTTCATTATTATTTTTGTTTCTTTTTACTGGAGTTTCCTTCTTTTTATTTTGTTTTTGCTTTTCAGAAATGTCACCATGTTCTCAGTTACCATACTGCCAGATTTTTGAGATCCTTCTTCTCCATTCACCTAATGTTGACTATAGCTAGTCCATCTTCAACTCTTTCTCCTTTACCTTCTGAATTCTCAGAGTGAGGGTAGGTTGAATCAGGTTCATAGGTTCAGGTTCAAGTACTAAGGTGTATTTTGAAGAAATTTAGGATTTAATGCTCAAAGGGGAGTATGGACAAGGGCAGTTGCTTTAGGATTAGTCTTTTTAGGCTCAAACTGTCCAAGAGAAGGCCTTGATCCTTTCGTAGGTCTCATGAGTACTGTCAGTTGTTTCAACTTGGAGTTACCTAACTTCTAGTGAGCACAGTGACTCAGCCAGTCCTTAGAACTAAAAGAAATGCCTTAGTTACTCCTCAAAGAATAGAAAAATTTTGTAGGCCCAATTCTCACTAGTTATGGTCATCCTTTGAACTTTCAAGTATGTCCTCACCTTTTCCTCTCTCTAATGATTCACTAAGTGCTGATACAAGTAGGTTTCCTTGGTGATATTATCATGGAAATGTGGAATATTAGAAGTTTATAATGTCCAAGGTTTGCATAAATTTTAAACTTCTTAATTTCATGATTCTTAAGTGAACAGAGGTCCATTTCCATATTGCTCAGATGAGTCTGCTGCACTTATGTTAGCTATTCTATTGGTAGGGTCTGCCTGGCACGCCCCCAAACCTATGAGGAGCAGTGTCCTCACTAGTTCAAAGGTGTCGGTGCAGCAGAGTTATTACAGCATAAAAGACAAGAACAAGAAATAAAGTAACCAACAACAAAAAATTGTACAGCATATCAGAAAAGGAAGATATTATTAAAAAGAAAATTACAAAAACAGAGGAGGGAGAGGGAGAGAGATCAGGGGTGAGGGGGTTGAGAAGGTGGGGGAGGGGGTGGAGTAGGCGGGGAAGGGGGTGGAGTAGAGTCTATGCGAATTGCGCGAGTCTTCCCAAATCACAATTTGGAATGGGCGAGGGCCAAATCAGCAGTTCATAGAAGAAGAAGAAGAAATCATACCAATCCCACATAAACTCTAACAAGCTCAACAATATCAAACTCCACATAACCCCTAAGGTAGAAACAAAAGTAGTATAGTACAATATGGACACAACTGCGGGTAAGGTAGAGGTAGGGGTCTCATGAAAATGAATAGTGCACATAGGCTCTGCAGGTCGTTCAATGCAAGGCTTAAGCCTCTGACCATTCACTTTGAAGGTCCGCCCAGATTTGGGATCCTTGACTTCTGCAGCACCAGATGGGGAAACATTCACAACAACATAGGGACCATCCCATCTGAATTTTAATTTACCAGGAAAGAATTTTAGTTTGGAGTTGAATAACCAAACCTTACCACCCGGTTCGAGGCTTTTTCTCAGCAGGCCCTTGTCGAAGAAAGCTTTAGCCCATTCCTTGTAGATCCTGGCATTGGTGTAAGCATCCATCCTCAGCTCATCCAATTTTGATTGTTGTAATGACCTGTGTTGACCAGCAGAAGTTAGGTCCATGTTCAAGTTCTTAATGGCCCAATAGGCCCTATGTTCTAACTCTACTGGGAGTTGGCAGGCCTTGCCATAGACTAGTCTGAATGGGGACATTCCAATGGGAGTCTTATAGGCAGTCCTATAGGCCCACAATGCATCATCCGGAATCTTCCGCCGGTCCCTAACTATTTTCTCAAGGATGTGCTTGATCTCCCTATTGGAAAATTCAACTTGCCCACTTGTTTGGGGGTGGTAGGGAGTAGCAATCCTATGGGTCACAGAATATTTCTTGAGTAAGCTCTCGAAATTCCTGTTGCAGAAATGGCTACCCCCATCACTGATAATAGCTCTAAGGGTTCCAAATCTTGAGAAAATGTTGTGCTTTACGAATTTGAGGACCACCTGGGTATCATTGGTTCTTGTGGCAATGACTTCTACCCATTTGGAAACATAGTCCACTGCCACTAAGATGAAGTGGTAACCATTCGAGGGGAGAAAGGGGCCCATGAAGTCTATTCCCCATACATCAAACAGTTCTACAACAAGGATGGGTTGTAAGGGCATTGAATTTCTTTTGGACAGCCCTCCTAATTTCTGACATCTCTCACATGCCTTGCAGTGTGTATATACATCCTTGAATAAGGATGGCCAGTAAAAACCACACTACAGGACCTTGTCAGCAGTTTTTCTCCCACTAAAGTGGCCTCCACAGGCATCTTCATGGCACATGGCCGTAATCTAGATATCTTTCAGAACACATCTTGGATGATCTGTCAAGATAAGATTGTATAGGCAAGGTTCCTCCCAGAAAAAATACTTGACCCGTGAGAAGAACAGGTCTTTATCCATTTTGGTCAAGTGGGGAGGAATCTTTCCTATAACTAGATAATTGACAATGTGTGCAAACCAAGGGACTAAGGAGTGGATGGCAAATAATTGCTCATCAGGGAAGGCATCATTTGTAGGGCCATCTAGGCATTTCTCCAAGATAATTCTGGACAAGTGGTTAGCCACCACATTCTCCACACCCTTTTTGTCCTTGATTTCGATGTCAAACTCCTGTAGCAGGAGTATCCATCTAATCAGCCTAGGCTTAGCATCTCTCTTGGACAATAGGTACTTCAATGTCGAATGGTCAGTGAAGATCACAGTTTTAGATCCTAGTAGGTAGGCTCTAAATTTTTCAACAGCGTAAACCACTGCTAGAAGCTCTTTCTCAGTTGTGGTATAGTTCAGCTGAGCTTCAGTAAGTGATTTGCTGCTATAAGCAATGACCACAGGCAGTTTATCTTTTCTTTGGCCCAACACAACACCTATTGCCAGGTCTGATGCATCACACATTAGCTCAAAAGGCAGGGTATAGTCCAGTGTTTGGAGTACAGGGGCAAAGGTGAGGCATATTTTTAATGTTTCAAAAGCCTTCAGACATTCAGCAGAAAAGTTAAAGGGGACATCCTGACAGAGCAGGTGGCACAATGGCTTAGCAATTTTGCTAAAGTCCTTAATGAACCTCCTGTAAAATCCTGCATGCCCCAGGAAGGATCTGATTTGCTTGACTATTTTTGGAGGGGGCAAATTGGCAATGAGGTCCACTTTGGCTTTGTCTACCTCAAGCCCTTCTTTAGAGACTACATGGCCCAACACAATGCCTTGTGTTACCATGAAGTGGCTCTTTTCCCAGCTTAAAACCAAATTGGTTTCCTCACATCTTTACAAAACTAGGCTGAGGTGTTGTAGACACTGGCCAAAGCTGTCCCCATAGATAGAAAAGTCATCCATAAAAATCTCCAAAAACTTGTCAATCATGTCAGAGAATATGGCATACATACACCTCTGGAAAGTGGCTGGCGCATTACAAAGTCCAAAAGGCATCCTTCTGTAAGCGAAGGTGCCAAAAGGACAGGTAAAGGTGGTTTTCTCTTGGTCTTGAGGATGCACAGGGATTTGGTTGTACCCTGAGTACCCATCAAGAAAACAGTAAAAAACTTTTCCAGCCAATTTGTCCAGAATTTGATCAATGAAGGGGAGAGGGAAATGGTCCTTTCTAGTTTTAGAGTTGAGCTTCCTATAATCAATGCACACTCTCTAGCCAGTGGTTGCCCTGGCTAACCTCAACTCTCCAGTTTCAGTCTTAATTACTATTATGCTTGATTTTTTGGGCACCACTTGGATAGGTGCCACCCAATGAGAATCAGAGATGGGGTAAATCACCCCTGCATCTAGCAATTTAATGATTTCCTTAAGGACCACTTCCTGCATGTGAGGATTTAACTTCCTCTGCATTTCCCTGGAGGGTAGTGCTCCCTCTTCAAGATGAATCCTATGCATGCAGATTGATGCATCAATTCCTCCCAGATCGGCAATGGTCCAGCCAATTGCCTTCTTGTGCTTCCTCAAAATTGTGAGTAATTCCTCTTCCTGCTCATTGGTAAGGGAGGAAGAGATAATCACAGGAAGCTTATCACCTTTCTCAAGGAAAGCATATTTTAATGATTCTGGAAGCTTCTTGAGCTCCAGATCAGGGGCATGTTGGGTGGATGGCAAAATTGATGCATTGGAGGTTGGAGGAAGAGGTATCAATGTAGGTTTCCAACTGGAATGCTGCACTGAGCCCACAGAAGACTTCAATATGGTCATGTCTTTTGATCTCCCATCTGGGCCTTCTTCCTCTACCATGTCCCAAATTTTAACTAAATTCCTGACATTGTTGCCCCACTCCAGCAGAGTGGGCAATTCCTCTTCCACAATTTCCTCTAGTACATCCACTGCGAAGCTCTCCTCATTGTCCATCTGAGGGTACTTTGCATTGTTGTACACATTCATCTCAACTTTCATATGTCCAAGAGTTACCTCCATTATTCCAGACCTGCATTGAATGCATGCATTGGCAGTGGCCAAGAAAGGCCTACCCAGTATAACAGGTATGGGGTTTGGGCTAGTGTTGCAGCCCATGTCTAAAACTAAGAAGTCAGCAGGGTAGAAAAACTTATCCACACCTATTAAGACATCCTCAACCACTCCTAGAGGTCTCCTGTCAGCCATCATCAGCACGATGGGGGTATCCTTCAGCTCCCCCAAACCTAGTTGCAGATATACACTATATGGCAACAGGTTAACACTAGCTCCAAGTTCTAAAAGGGCTTTTCCAATTGTATGGTCTCCAATTACGTAGGGAATAGTGGATATCCCTGGATCTTGTAACTTCTCAGGCATTGATATGTTAAATATAGAATTCACTGTATCAGTTGCAAAGACCTTCTTGGACACATTGCCTCTAGCCTTTCTCTTTTGGGTACAGAGGTCTTTCAGGAACTTTGCATAGGCCGGGACTTGTTTAATTGCCTCAAGCAGGGGTAAATTGATTTTACACTGAAGGTCTCCATCATTTCCTCCATCTGGGCATTCCCTTTATCAAAAGGGAGAGGACCATTCAAAGCCTGAGGAAATGGCAGCTGAGGTTCTGCTGGTTCCTCAGCTGCTAGCCCATGACTAAACTTCTATTTTTTTTTTCTTTTTTCAAGTTTTGCCCTCTGCTGCGGCTCAACTACAGCCTCATTATTTTTCTCCTGCTGCAAGGTGGCAGGCACTTCTTGGCTTTGTGCTCCCACAACTTCTCTATCATGATCATTTGCATCAGCTGTTGAAATTGCCTTAGCTGATCTGTTACCCACCTGGTTGTTTACCAGCCTGCCAGACCTTAGGGTAGTGACATCATTGGTGTCCTCAAACTTTGAGGAAGCTTCCTTAATTAAAAACTGACCCTTGGGGTTAGCAATTGGCTGGCAGGGCAATCTGCCTTCATCTCTCCTAGCCAAGATTTTTTGACATTTGGCTCAGTTGCTCTTCCATTTTCTGGAGGCTCTGACCATGAGACTCCACAGCCTGAGCCAAGGAACCCAAGTTTTGCAATGAAGTCAAGACTTGGTCCTCAAAAAAAACATTTCTAGGCTGAGAAGGTGGCAAGACCAACTGATTTTGCTGCTGATGGGGCTGCTGATGGTGTTGGAAGGTAGACCTAGGGGCATTCCCTTGATTGAACTGCTGTTGTGGCCTTTGTGGTAAGGCCAACATCTGCTGGGGCTGCATGTAGTTGTCTTGCTTCCACCTCAGATTTGGGTGGTCTCTCCATTGGTAACCAGCATTTTGGTGCTAGTATCCATATGGCAGCCTATTGTAGCCCCCAGATTGTTGATGGCCATAAGATTGAGCAGCAGCAGCATGTTCCAACATAAATTCAGGAAATTGCCTTGCAAATGGACATTCCTCCACTGTGTGCTGTGGGGACTGGCATATCAGACATGCCTCAGCCATATGAGCAGCCCTTCTGGGTTGCATTATAGTTAATAATTTATCAAACTTCATAGAGAGGTTTACCATCTGCAGCTGCAGGTCATTGTTCCCAGACACCTCATAAACTTTTCCTCACCACCTTTGACTCAGATTCCTGACTAATTCTTGCCAGGGATGGCTTTTGAAAAGCATTCTCACTAATCACCTCAAATAGTTCCCATGCCTCCTCAGCAGTCTTGTGCATGTAGGATCCACCACAAGAGGCATTGACCATATCTCTATTTTTCTCATCAATCCCATTGTAGAAGCTTTGTACAAGCTGCCACTCTGGGATCTGGTGGTGGGGGCATTGTTTGAGCATCTCTTTAAACCTATCCCAGGACTGGTTAAAATCCTCAGTTGTGGATTGAGCAAATGCAAGAATCTCCTTCCTCAACTGCCTAGTTTTGGTCTCAGGGAAGAACTTTGTTAGGAATCTGGTCTGCAGGTCTTTCCATGAAGCAATGCTATTGTTGGGAAGAGTGGTCAGTTAGGTACTGGCCCTATCCTTCAGAGAGAAGGGAAAGAGTCTGAGCCTAGTAGCCTCAGGTCCCAAACCAGTGATATTAGAAGTGGTGCACAAGGCCAAGAACCGGTCAATATGCTTGAAAGGGTCCTCTTTGCTAAGCCCATGGAAAGCTGGCAGCATCTGGATGATTGAAGTTTTTATCTCATAGTTCCCCTGAACATCAGGGAATTGAATGCTAAAAGGGGAGTTATAGTCATCCGGAGCATTCAACTCCTTGAGGGTTCTGGGCTGTTCTTCACCCATAATTGCTGTCACAGATTTACTTGGGGCTCTCCTGTGGTGTGCCTGTCTCTTCTAAGTCTCCTTCCCCTTTCTAACTCAGGGTTAAGCGGCTCTAAAGCAGGGCTGAGGGATCTCCTCCCTAGCATACAAGCACACCAACAGCAAGGAAAGCTTCTTGCAAGCACACCGCAAAAGAATGATTGTACACTAACAAATTTATCGAACAAGTTTATAGCTATTCAAAGAATACATTTAAACTATCCTATATACTACTAAAAAATTTTTTTTATGAAAGATAGACAGAGCTTTAAAAGTCAGAGAGTTTACAAACAGAGGTAGCTAAGCTCCAATTGCAGTCCAACTATCCTTCACTGCTGCTGTCTAGATCTGCAAGAAAGGTTCAAAATTATGTCAGCAGTATCAATTATTCACATGTGCAAAGAATACTAAGAATACAAAAACTAAGGGTCTACTAATAGATCATCTTTGCTCGACAACGGCGCCAAAAACTTGTTGATTACTTCTGGTGTGCTTACATTATTGGTTGGTGGTGAAAGTTATTTAAAAATCAAAGACAGAGTAAAACAGGGGGTGAATCCAACACAACTCAGAAGTCCTAGACCTGCAAGATACAGGGTCCTTTGTAGCAAGTTTTGATAAGTAAGAGTTTGTCCGACAGGGAAAGGTGATCTAGAGCTCCAAGGGAGCCATCTCTAGTAGTCCCTCTAGATTTGTCTACAGATCTGGCAGTCCTAGAAGGAGGGGAGTTTAAGGTCACTTATTCTAAGTATTTTAATATCTAAACTACAGAAAGGGTTGAGAGGATGGATGGAGTGTGGAAAATAAGTATAAAAAGGGTGAGAAGTACGTTATTGAGCCAAGGTCAGAGAAGTTTTGTAACTCAGATTCAGATCTGATGTTATAGAAATCCTGTCCAGAGGCTACATTATCACCACTGAGGAGAAAGGATCCAACCCACCACTCTGCCATGATTCCACCCTTAAGGCTATAACCTGTCCACTTAAATGGTCATAGATTATCCCATAGGGGAGCCACTATCCAGGGATGGGTCAAAAAATAACAAGTAAATCATTGCAAGCACTATTTCATCTAGGCTACCAGCTCAAGAATCCATAGGGAACCTCAACCTCTAAAGTTCTATATGTGGGGCTAAGGCTGTAGGACCATGATAGTCTAGACACATAGAACCAGCAAGAGATTGAGTACAACCTTCGATCTAGATGTCCATTGCTTGAGCGAGGCTACAATGGTCCAGTCACCAGCCTACAATCTCCATAACCAGATCAGATCCAACATCTGATGGCAGATCTATACAAATATAGGGGAGTCTGCCTCTGTACAATCTCTCACCAGGCTTCTACAAGCTCAGGTGTAAAGATGAAGGATCCATCTTGGATCGGTGGATTAGAATCACCTTAAGGCTATAATCTATCCACTTAAATGGTCATAGACTATCCCAAAGGTTATCCTCCTCACGAAGCCTAAAACAAAACTAGAATATCGCTGCTACCACCATGCTCACAAGGCTACCAGCTCAAGCTCCCATGGGGATTTCAGATCTAGTGGGTCCTGTGGTGGGGCTAAGGCTGTAGGACCATGACAGCCTAGACTCACAGGTCACTTGGATCTGAATGGCCCTTAGAATCGGTCCTCCATTACTTTGAAACACAGCCAAAGCAATGGCGGATCACAAGGCAGCAGTCTTGCACAGAGCATCTCACACATAAACACCAATCCCATAAAGTACAGATCCTATTACAGAACTTCCATTGATCTATTTCAAAAACACATACAAAGGCATAGCCAGCAAGTGCTGGACTATGGAGAGAAGGAAAGAAAATTACTTACTGCTAAAAAGAAAGAGAAAAGAAAAAATTATCTGAGATGGGTTCCCAGATACCTAAACCTAAGCTAGGTATGGGTTTATATAGCAGTGGGGTGGCAGCGCATTAGGGTTAGGAAACCTTAATTTTAACGATGCCACGTGGCCTAATAATGATCCTTGGATGCCTCAAGGTGTGTGCACAGAGATTTGAGCGTGGGAGTGCGTGCCCTAATCGCTGAAAATACCCAGAAGGTCCTCTGCTGAAGAGATGGAAGTTTAGGGTCAGAGCTTTGCTAGGTAGCTATAGTTTCCCAGACTTGTTGCGTGGTAGCTCTTTGCTCTTCGCTAGGATGATTTAACACTGAAGCTTCAGTCGTCGCGAGGTTGCCTTGGTTTGCTCTTCAGGCAGTCGCGCGATAGAGAATTATGTTGTCGCTGGATTGGGCTTCGCGAGGTTGAATAGAAAACACAGTCTCAAGTGTCGCGGGGTTGAAATTCAAGCAGTTGCGAGGTCGCTCTGTCTTCACTGGGCTGATCTTCACGAGAGTGAATTTAAGCAACGCGAGAACTTCGTGAGCACTTCTGTTTACTGGACTTCACGAATTACCTCGTGAGGCTCTACATAGTTTTAAACTGCGCGAGGTTCTATGTCTCACATGATCTTTGCGAGGTTGGCTTTGCCTTTGCCAGGATGCTTTCTTTCTTGAATGGCGCGAGAACTGTATGAGGCGTTCTACTTCTGATAATTGCATCCCGTGGTGACTGCGCAATAGCTACGCGAGGAATCTTTTGAAGCTCTCTCTCCTCAGCCGTTCTGAGTGAAATGTGCGAGATTGAGAGAGGTCTGCTTTGAACTGCGCGACACTACACGATGCGTTCTACTCTTGGGCTTCGCGAGAGCTGCGCGAGTTTGAGTTTCTGAAGCTCTTCAGTGACTCATCTGCGCGAGAGGTTGCTGTAAAGTCTTGGGAAGCTCAGTTGAACTGCGTGAGGCATATTTCTCCTGAATCCTCTAAAGCTTGGGTCAGCTGCGTGAGAATCATTTCAGGTCTGGATTCAGAGTTCATTCTTCTGAGGGATATCTGGTGCCAAAGCAGGCTCCT
Source organism: Chloranthus sessilifolius (assembly GCA_021018995.1). Classification (NCBI taxonomy): domain Eukaryota; kingdom Viridiplantae; phylum Streptophyta; class Magnoliopsida; order Chloranthales; family Chloranthaceae; genus Chloranthus; species Chloranthus sessilifolius. The sequence goes on from CM037595.1 coordinate 67,735,211, forward strand.
TAATAGGATTCCTGGCCTTATTTCACTGCTGATTATTACCTACATAAAACACTTAACAAGAACTTATTAGGTGGCTAAGGGTCTAATCGAAGGTTAAGTTAAGGGGTGAAAAGTGGTACTTTTCAGGTCTTAACACCCAGCAACTCATCTGCTGCGCTACCAGTTAGCAAATTGGCCGGTGACCTTATGCCTTTGAATTCTAGACTGTTGGAACTTGACATGGCCATTTTATTGCAAAGAAATTGGTGAAAAAAAAAATATATATATATATATATCAAATAAATTACATATGGTACAAATCGAGGTCAGGTACTAGTCTGGAGGATCCTAAAGATCAACGGTCTCTTCAGGCTCACAAATATTGCCAACACAAAGTTTCACCCTCTGGCCATTGACCTTAAGGGTTCTGCCATATGTGGGATGCATGACTTCGACAACTCTAGATGGGAAAACGTGTACCACAGTGAGAGGTCCATCCCATCTGGATTGCAGCTTCCCTGGAAAGAATTTCATTCTGGAGTTGAACAACCATACCTTGTCATTGGGCTTGAGCTCTTTGTGAAGCAAGTGTCTGTCGTGGAAAGCTTTGGTTCTCTCCTTGTAACGCTGGGCATTTGCATAAGCCTCTATTAGCAGTTCATCCAGCTCGGATAACTGGAGTTTCCTATGAATTCCAGCAGAGTGTAAGTCAGAGTTCACTGCTTTAATGGCCCAATATGCCTTGTGTTGGAATTCAACAGGCAAATGGCATGCCTTGCCATAGACTAATCTGAATGGGGACATGCCTATGGGGGTTTTATAGGCTATTCTGTATGCCCATAAGGCATCAGTCAACTTCTTGAACCAATCTCTTCTGTCAGATCTCACAGTCTTCTCGAGAATATGTTTGATTTCCCTGTTGGAGATCTCTACTTGCCCACTAGTTTGTGGGTGGTAGGGAGTGGCTACTCTGTGGGTAACAGAGTATCGTTCCAGTAGTTTGCCAAAAGGTTTGTTACAGAAGTGGCTTCCGCCGTCACTAATAATAGCTTTAGGAAAACCAAATCTGGAGAAGATGTTGTCTTTCAGGAATTGAATGACAACTTTGTGATAATTTGTTCTTATAGCTATGGCGTTGACCCATTTGGAGACGTAATCCACAGCGACAAGAATGATATTGTGTCCAGCAGAAGGGGGAAAAGGTCCCATGAAATCGATTCTCTAGACATCAAACAGTTCAACAACAAGTATAGGTTGCAAGGGCATAGAGTTTCTCCTTGTAATACTGCCCATTTGTTGGCATCGATGGCAAGCTTTATAGTGTTGTCGGGCATCCTTGAATAGGGTAGGCCAGTAGAAACCACTTTGAAGGACCTTGGCGGCAGTCTTGTTACCACTGAAGTGACCCCCGCAAGCCTGCTCATGACACATGGTTAGGATGTTGTGAAATTTAGTTTCAGGTACACAACGTCGAATCACTTGGTCTGCACAATGCTTAAAAAGGTAAGGATCCTCCCATATGTAATGTCGAATCTATGCAAAGAACAGATTTTTTTCATCCTTGCTCCAATGTGAGGGAATACTACCTACAGCAAGGTAGTTGACAATATAGGCAAACCAGGGCATACTTATCTGGATAGTCAGAAGCTGCTCATCTGGGAAGGAGTCATTGATCGACAAACATGCTGTGTCATTTATTTGGACCCTTGACAGATGGTCAGCCGCCACATTCTCAACTCTCTTCTTGTCCTTAATCTCTAAATTGAATTCCTACAAGAGAAGAATCCATCTGATTAGTCGTGCTTTAGCTTCTTTTTTAGACAAAAGGTATTTCAAGGCTGAGTGGTCAGTGAACACAATAATTTTTTATCTCATCACATAAGACCTAAATTTTTTTAAGGCAAAAACAATGGCTAATAGCTCTTTCTCAGTTGTGGTGTAATTCAATTAAGCATCAACCATTGATTTACTGGCATATGCCACTACAGAAGGTGTCTTGTCTTTTCTTTGCCCCAATACTGCTCCAATGGCAAAATTTGATGCATCACACATCAGTTCAAATGGCAAGGAAAAATCAAGGGATTGTAAAATGGGAGCTGTGGTCAAACAAGTTTTTAGCAGTTCAAAAGCGACTTGGCATTCCGCATTAAAGTCAAAAGGGGCATCCTGACACAACAGGTGGCAGAGGGGTTTGGAGATTTTGATGAAATCCTTGATGAACCTTTTGTAGAAGCCAACATGACCCAGAAATGACCAAACTTGTTTGACAGTTTTCGGAGGGGGCAAATGAGCAATCAAATCGATCTTAGCTTGATCAACCTTGGTTCCTTCGTGAGAGACAACATGTCCTAGGACAGTGCCTTGAGTCACCATGAACTGACTTTTCTCCCAACTTAGAACTAGGTTGGTTTCCTCACACCTTTGCAGTATGGAGCTGAGGTGGTGTAGGCATTGGCCAAAATCATCTCCATAAATGGAGAAATCATTCATAAAGATCTCCAAGAACTTATCAATCATGTCAGAGAAGATAGCATACATGCATCTTTGGAAAGCGGCTGGTGCATTACATAACCCAAATGGCATCCTTATGTATGCAAAGGTCCCAAATGGGCAAGTGAAAATGTGGTCTTTTCATTGAGTTTTCGGTAGTCTATGCATACCCTCAAACCAATGGTTTGTCTGGTTGGGATCAGCTCTCCTGAATCTGCTTCAACAACTGTAATGCCAGATTTCTGGGGTATGACCTGGGTAGGTGCTACCCATTGTGAATCCGAGATGGGATAAATTATCCTAGCATCTAGGAGTTTGACCACCTCCTTCATCACAACCTCTTGCATGTGTGGGTTGGGCTTTCTCTGCATCTCTCTAGAAGGTTTGGATCCTTCATCGAGATAAATTTTATGCATGCACACAACAGGATTTATTCCCCCAAGGTTTGCAATGGTCCAACCTATTGCCTTCTTATGCCTTTTTAGTACACACAGTAGTTCTTTTTCCTGCTCGAGAGTGAGAGAAGAAGAGATTATCACAGGCAGTTTGGTGTTGTCTCCTAAAAAGGCATATTTCAAAGATTTTGGGAGCTACTTGAACTCCACCTCTGGGTGACTGATGAGGGAAGGCAATAGGGGTGTCTGAGAGGGGGTGGTAGGGTTAACAAAGTAGGCTTCCATTGATGGTGTTGTGCTGGTGGAGCTTCAGAAGAGATAAGTTTTACATGCTCGATCTCAGAGGTGGGACCCTACTCTACCTCTGTTTCTTTCCATACTTCAGCTAATTCATTACACCATTCCTTACCATGTAGTAGCATATTCACATTTTCCTAAACAACCTCATCTATTACATCTAGAGAAAAACAATCCTCATCAGGATGAGGTTGATTGGGTGCATTGTATACATTCAATTTGACCTTCATATTTCCAAATGGCACTTCCATGATTCTAGACCTGCATTGAATACAAGCATTAGCTATGGCCAAAAAGGGTTTGCCTAGAATCACAGGTATGGAGGTGACATTCCTACCTGGTTCCATATCCAGCACCAAAAAGTCAGCAGGATAAAAGAATTTGTTAACTCCAACTAAACATCCTCGATTATCCCCACAGGTTTCCTTTCAGATCTGTCAGCCAGCTAGAGAACAACATGTGTGGGCTTTAATTCGCCTAAGCCCAGCTTCTCATATACTAAATATGGAAGTAAATTTACACTGGCTCCCAGATCTAATAGGGCTTTACCAATGGTATGATCCCCAATGATGCAGGGGATGGTGGGGAGTCCAGGGTCTTGAAGTTTGGGGGGAGTTGCAATGGATAGGACATGCTTAACTTTTTCTGCTGAAAAGACTTTCTTGGATAGGTGTATCCTAGACTGTCTTTTATGGGTGCACAGGTCTTTTAAGAATTTGGCATAGGCTGGGACTTGTTTAATGGCATCAAGTAATGGCAAATTGATCTTTACTTGCTTGAAAGTCTCCATCATTTCCTCAATTTTTCCTTGCCCTTTATCAAAAGGGGAAGGTGCCTATAGTGCCTTAGGAAATGGCAAGTGTGGGGTTGCTCCCTCACTTACAACCTTAGCCAATGGGGCCTCTTTCTTTTTGAGTTTTTTCTTTTCTTGAGGATCCTTATTAGCCTCTTTATTCACAGCTGATTGTTTCTGCAAGTCCACCATTGGTGGCCTTTATTGTGTGCTGGTAGAAATTACTTCATTTTCTTCATCCAAAGTCCTCACAGGCTCACTGCCCACTTGGTTGTCCACTAACTTACCATTTCTCAAAGTTGTAATAGATTTAGCTACCTCATAAGTGGAGGAAACTTCACCCACTACAAACTGCCTTTGTGGATTGTCCTGTGGTTGGCTAGGCAACCTTCCTCCCTCTCTCCTAGTCAGAGCATCAGACAGCTGACCAAGTTGGTCCTCTATCTTTTTGATGCTCTAGTTGTGACAGTGCACAGTTTGGGTCAAGGTATTCAAGCTCTGTAATGAAGATAGAACTTATTCCTCAAAGTATGGTGTTCTCACAGCTGAAGGGGGTGCAGATTGCTGCACAGGAGGAGCTACAGGTTGGGCCATGGGTTACTAATACTGAGGCCTTGGGGCATAACCTTCTCGATAGGGTTGAGCATTTCTGTAAGGCATGGGCTGCTGGGGCTGCTACTGCTGCTGCTGGCTGGGGTATCCATCTTGTCTCCACCTCAGATTGGGGTGGTTCCTCCATTGATACCTAGCAGTAGGCTGCTGCCCATAAGACTGAGCTGCAGCCACATGCTCTGCTATAAAATCAAGAAATTGGTCAGTAGATGGGCATTCTTCCAAGGGATGAGCAAGGGACTGGCATATGGCACATGCCTCCTCCACTCTGGCAGCCACTGGTGACTGCATTACTCCCATCAGCCTATCAAATTTTATAGTTAAGTTGTCCACTTTCCTTTCCAACTCGCTTGGCACACTCACTTCATATATCTTTCCCCTTGAGGTGTTCTTCTTCATCAATCTAGGAGGCTCTAGATCTCTTGCTAAGGTTTCCCTTTGCATAGAGTTCTCACTAATGATGTCAAAGAACTCTCATGCCTCCTCAGCTGTTTTATGGAGATAGGTGCCACCAGATGAGGCATCTATCATATCTCTGCTTTTAGCATCAATTCCCTGATAAAAGCTTTGAACCAATTGCCATTCAGGGATTTGATGGTGGGGGCATTTCTTGAGGAGTTCCTTAAATCTTTCCCAGGATTGATGAAAGTCTTCAGTTGGATCTTGGGTAAAAGAGATGATACCCTTCCTCAACTGGCTGGTCTTTGACATAGGAAAGAATTTGGCCAAAAACTGACATTGGAGATCACTCCAGGACTGAATAATGTTAGGTGGAAGCAAAGACAACCAGGTCCTGGCTCTGTCCTTTAATGAAAAAGGAAAGAGTCTCATCCTGGTGGCCTCCTCCCCCAAACCTGTGATATTAAATGTAGTACACAGCCCTAAGAATTCATCAATGTGTTTATATGGGTCTTCTTTGGTCAGGCCATGAAATGAGGGCAGCATTTGAATGATGGATGATTTTATCTCATAGTTTCCCTGAGCTGTTGGGAATTGAATGCAGAAGGGGGAATTGTAGATCCCTGGTGCATTAAACTCCTTAAGGGTTCCCGGCTATTGTTGCTCACCCATTTCTATAGAATCAAATGCAACAGAAGTGGGTGTAGTTGGTCTGGGTCTGAGAAGTCTTTCAACCTCTGGATTTAGTGGAATAATCTAAGGTTGTAGAGTTCTCCTACCAAACATACAACACTCATTTTCCGAATGCAGAACAGATCTAAACACATAACAAACAAAATCAACAAAATTTTCTAACTATTCTAATAAAAATTATCAATAGATCTAAAAAATAACAGGGGAGTCGAGGGATGCAAACTACAGAGCAATCTCCAGCATGATTCTCCTCTCACTGGTAGCCTTAGATCTGATGAACTACGCACAAACTATTGAAAAATAAAAAAATTTAAACATGCAGTTAGTAAAATCAAACAAAAACTATAAATCTATGATCAAAACATAAATTCATCAATTTCTAAACTGCCTCCCCGGCAGCGGCACCAAAAACTTGTTGGAGTATTTGCCTTCCCTCAAATGAGGGTCTAAAATCAACAATAAAACTAGGAAGACACACTCATACAGACCTGCAAGTATTCAAGATCTGTTGTAGCAAGCTTTAAAAGAATGGTGAGTAAGGGAATGTCCACAGGGAGGCTGGTTAGAAATATGATAAATCTCCAGATTTGTGTTAGATCTGGCACCCTAGCTATTACTAATTTACCTAAAAGACAGGGGAGAGGTTTGGAATGGATTGTCACTTAAACTTGGCTGCAATTAAACATAAGCTATCTTGGATCAAGTTGAGGAGCTTAGATCTTATAGGGGAAAAGACTGAAAGCACAGAAAATGGAGAAGAGTAGCTTGGAGGTTGGTTTTCACTGAAATCAGATTCAATTAATCATACTACAAAGGTTCAGAGCACACCATTCCCTTGCTGGCTATAAGAACAACTGTAGAGTATAAATTCCACTCCAAATCATAGGATCCACCTGGTCTTAAGGCTATGATCTGTCCACTTTAATGGTCACAAACCATCCTATAGACTTTATCGAATCCATGGATTGCAGCAGATGAATCTAATTGAGGCATGAGCTTAGATTTATCTTAAGGTTATGATCTGTCCACTTTAATGGTCATAGACCATCCTAGGGATCTCCTACAAAGCCAGAGCCTCAATTAGAATAATTAAAACCACTACAGATGCTACAATTCCCAGGTCACAGACTCAAGGAATCACAGGAGCATCAAATCTAGGGAGATCAGATGGTATCCAAGAGGTCTACCAGTTAAGTGGGTGAGCTGATCTACAACTGCTCTACACAAATCCGATCGATCACCAAGTGGAACCAAAGGAAATTTAAATCTAATTAAATCATTAAAAATAGCATTATCATTGCAAACAAGGTTACTTTACAATGGAAACACTCTCAGATCTGTAGTCTGTGCAGCTAGGAACCTACAATAGCACTCTTAACCTCACCCAATTACAGTTCTAACTTCGCCCCTCGCTACTCCAAGGGGCTTAGCCAACCATGGTTGGGCTAAAGGAGGGAAATGGAATTGCTCTGCAAGCTCTAATCTCTAGAATTTTTGGCTCAAATCTCCATCCCCCCCAATGTCAATTGGGGATCTCTATATATAGCTTTCTCCTCTATTTTTCCCGCCAAAAATCCTTTCTAGAAGGTCGTCAGAGTTTGTTAGAGTTCTGTTAAAGCACATGGGTCGATTAGGGATTTCTAGGGCATCTTCTGAAACCGTCGTGTCGGTCACCAAGTGCCTCGAGTTGCGTGCAGCGAGTCACTAAAGTATAATGTGTGCTTAGCTGAAAATCTGAGAAGTTTTGCACACAATTTTGATAGGTTCAAGAAGCTTTTGACAGGTTGGGATCAAGCATTTTGGTCCTTTCGCTAGGTTCTCAGATCCGTTCGATAGGTTTCGATAGGATGAATCTTTGCTTGGAGTTTCAGCCTTCTCAGTCCTTGGTTTGGAGTATTCGACAGGTTGGAGAGGCTCTGCGACAGGTTGAAAACCAATTTCGACAGGTTCCGCTCTTCATTCTGCCATTTCGATAGGTTTGCTTTCAGTCTTATCGAAAGGCTCCATCACCCTTCGATAGCTTCTGTTCCAGCATTCTCATCTCAATAGGTTCAAGAAATCATTCGATAGGTTCCTTTGACTCTTCAGGCAGGTTTTTGATAAGATGGTTTCTTCTTTCCTTTCAGCTGCTTAATAGGTTCTGAGATCCTATCGAACTCCTTAATCCACGTGAATTCATCCTTCTTCTGCCTTCAGATCCTATCGAAGACCTCTTCAACTGCATGAATTCTTCCTTTCTTTACTTTTAGCTCCTATAGACGTCTTCAGGTGACCAATCGATAGGACGTTCTCAGCCTATTTTCACTTCCTTCACCTTGCCCTACTGTAGCCACGCACTCCAAGGGTCCAGTGATGTGCTACCCTCTGGTGTGCTGTTGCTAGGTTTGTCCGGTGCTGAGAGATAGTTCCTTTTTGGGCATTCTTGAGTGATTTTCTGCATTAGTACCTTCTTTTATTTCTATCTACAAAATACACTTGACAAGAGCTTATTAGTGTGCTCACAGGTCTATCAATGGTCAGGTTATAGGGTGAAAAGTGGCATTTTTCACCACTTAACAGCGTGATTGAGTCCATACTCTTTATAAGCAGTAGGGTCTTCATTTCTTTTGCATCTCTCGATTTAGTCTCGAGTTTTACCTTTTCTAAATCCTTTATGCTCAGAAATCTGTGTTTCTGTGATATTGGGTGATCTAATCGTTTGATTGAGATGTCATGTCATCCGATGTTTATGATTTTACATGATCTTCGTCCTGAGGTGATGCTTGGGGAAGTGACATTATTCTGAGAATGGGTGGTATTAGGAAAGAGGAGGCTAGTCTTCACATCGGTACCTTTTAGGAAATAGTGAAGGCAGCGTTGAGGAGGCGGCAACGGAGGAGGTAAAGATGGCGGAAGAGAAGGTGTTACAATTGGAGGGATGTGTTTCCCAACCAATCCTTCCTGAAGCTTCTGATTGGATGCTCCAAGTCGGGAGCTACTCCTCACTTGGTCTCCGTTTTAGGTTTAATTTTCATTTTGGGTTGTAGATTAAGTATTTAGATTTTCATTTTGGGTTGTATATTCAGGAGGTATGCCTCCGATGATATTGTATAAAATTATTTATTAAACAAATAAAAGGTGTTTGGTATTTGTTTAATTGGACATTTGTAGACTATTAATCAAAAAAATTTCTTCTTTCTTTTGACTTAGTTTGTTAGGATTCTTGTCTAGTTGAGTTTTAATTTGGAATTTTAGATGCGTTGATTAATTCATAATGCTTATCTTAGGTTTGCTCAGGATTTTACTTGTGTTTAGATTTTATTTGTTAAAGTTGTTGGGACATTTTTTTTTCCTAGAAAATTATTCTAAAGCTATTTTTTGATCTAGAGGAGTCAGAGTTTATTTTTAGGGATTCCTAAGGAGGATCTTTATTTGTTTTGCTCAAGGTAAGGGTGTAAGCCTTATGTTTGGAGTTTAGTTTATTTGTTTTAATCCTGTGTTTGGTTTTGGGGGTGACACTTGTTGGCATTGTGTGAACTTGGGGTTTAACTCAAAGTTTCTAGATGGGTGTTAGGTGCTTTAATCCTATTGGTTCATCTATCTTGGGAGGATTTATATTTTGGAGGGGTAAGTGTTGTGCTTTGGTTGGTTGATATAGGCTTCTGTGGATTATAGTTCTTTTCTAGGGGGTATGCATTTGGTTTAGATTTAATTAGATTGAAAAGGTTTAAAAATGAGACACTTGTCACTTTGTGGTTTAGGAGGTATAGTTTATAAATATAAGCCAAAGGCTTTGGGTTTTATTTTGAATTTTATTTCAAGCTTAGGATTAAAAGTTTGGGGTATATTTATCTTGTTTGAAATCTAGGGGCATTTTTTCGTTCTTTTGTTCATTAATGTCTTTTCTTCCTTTCTATTTTATATCTTGGGTATTGAACCCAAAAAATTATGATTATTAATTGAATTATTTGGGAATGGACGGGGTTGGGAACTAAGGATGATGCTAGGGTTGGTGCTATCAATCCAACGTGAAGTATCACCCAATTGGGAGAGGAGATGGAAGAGAAAAAGGTGGTAGAAAGGAAACCCAAGGATAAGGCAGGGTCAGAGTTTTCGTGATCGACACCTATTTTTCCTCGGTAGGCTTTGCGGATTCAGTGTTAGTTGTTCCTCCTTGTTATGCTTTCCGAGGTGAGCGTCCATAGGTGGATCCCACAGGTCCTGGGTGGCTTTCTGTGAGCCACACTTTCGTTTCTGTCGGTACAGGGCAAGGAAATGTTGCTATTGTTAGAATTCGTTTAGGGTATACTCCTTCTCCGAGCTTCTCTAAGATCCCATGTTTTCTGAATAAATTTGGATTCGGACATTGCCTGAGCGTGCTAATTTTAAATTTCGTATTTTAAGTTGTATATTCAGAGGGTATGCCCTTGGTGTATTTTGTAATGATGTCTTTTATTTATAAAGCGATTGTATTTTCAATTCCATTTGTGGTTACTTATATTTAGTGAATTTTTGGTTTGGTTTACTTGTTGGCTTACTTTACTTGTTTTGAGTGTGATGTTTATTTATTATATATTTCTTTGAGTTTGGTTTGATTCAGTTTATTTATTTTTTATTTGTTTTGGGGTGTGTTGGGAACATTTTTTAGTTTAGTTCAGTTTGGTCTAAGCAAGTAATTCGCTTTGGGGATGGGGGGCATTTTTTTTAGCCTTTGGGGTGTATATTTTCTAAGTTTAAGGGGTGTTCTTTTTCTCTTTTTTTTTTTAGATTCATCCTAGCAAGGGCATAGTTTGGGGTCAGTAACCAGTGTTTAGAATCTCTTAATTTTAGGCCTGTAAATCTACTGTTCTGGGCATATATTTTTGTGTTTCACCTAGGGAATTACGCGCTCTACTCCGAGCGCATAACCAAATTGTGCGCTGGAATAGGCGCGCATGTTTGAGGGGTTCGTAGGGTCATTGCACGTCACTTCCCCATCGTTTAACCGAATTAAACACATTACAAGGGACGCGGGATCAGGGCGGCACCTAGTCACTGTGCGGGTGACCTTTGGCATTTAAGCATCGTGGTGCAAGCGCTTGGTATAATTACGCATATGGTATGTGGCGTGCAACCAAGCCATCGGGTTAGTTTGAGCGGACGACGATCTATTTACGCGCTCAAGGTTAGGCGTGTAATTAGGATTATGTGTGAATCTTATCGTTCACAATTTTATTAAGCGCGTTAGTCCAAGCGTGCGATTTGACCGCGCTCTATATATACTTTGAAATTCTTCATTCTTCCCGTGCTATCCATTTTTGTCTTCGATTCTTTGTTTTCTTGTCTCCTTATGCTCTAATTCTTGTGTTTTCATGAAATCTTGTGATTCGACTATCCATTTTAGGTGCCATTTATTTCATTCTTTCTGCTTTTTCAAGCTTTCTTCTAGGATGGAGTCTGAGGGTAGTGATCAGTTCTACGAGACTATTTTAAAGGTCAAGTGGATGATGGTGGCAGAGATCGGTGAGTCTTCCAAAGCTCGGACTGGTGCTTTTGTCGGGGAGGAGGATGTCAAGGCGTTAGTTAGAGAGGAGGTATCAGAGGGTGACTAGGTGGTGGTCAGGGGTACTCGGGATTGATCAGGGTGCGACTGAGGATGAGGACGAGAGAGCTGAGGATGAGGAGCGTCAAGGTGAGGAACATCAAGCTCTCACACACTTCCCACTGGAGGATTTCTTCACTCAAGGCCAGGTAGGTACCCATGAGCAAGAGTTCCTTTACTTTTCTAGGCATTAGGTTGTGACATAGACTTGTTAGGATCTGAAAACCCTTTTAAGTTATTTCGAACCTTCATCGATTATTGATTGTGTGCTCATTCATGTACCATGATTGCATCTAGTGATGAGTCACGTTTCTGTTTTGTTATTCTTATCATGTTTTGTGCACTTGTTATGAACCATTACTGTGTGTTTTAATATACCTTATTTGCTTTTAGTAGATCTACCTGTCTCTCGTTGTAGGTATGTGTGTTAATCTTGTTATATTTTTTGCTTGTTTTTCGTTCTGTAGGAGCCTCCGCAACTGGCTATCATCTCGGCATGGACTGAGTCTCATACTTGGTATCGTGCCTTGCTGGAGTTTCAGTAGGTGTGACTGCTGTCTTTCGGCTTTGGGCCGATCTTGGAGTTTGAGCCTTTTCAAGTCGATCGCGGTCTGATTATGGCAATTTTGGAGAGGTGGAGGGAGGAGCATCAGGGGCTTCTCTTTAGGTTGGTATGTTGTTGTCGACTCCAGAGGACTGGGTCCTCATCACTGCTCCTTATTTTGAGAGCAAGCCAATTACGAGACGGATGGTGGGAGATTATCTGGGGGTGTGTGAGGAGATTTTGGATATACCTTATAGATCTAGTGGATAGGGGCCAAGGGTAGTTCGAGTCACTTGGTTCTTTGACACATTTTCCAGTGGCTTTGTCCCTCTGAGGCATCATTTAGAGTTGAGGATGTCTTTCGAGGCGTGTTGCATGGTGATGGCAGGTCGGGAGCCTGTGGTTGAGCCAGGCTTTGCTGCCGATAGGGTGCTTCAAGCATTCTTGATGTATTTCTTTGGTGCGATACTCTTCTCTTCTTCGACTCAGGGATGCGTCACCAGGTTGTATTTTATGCTTCTCGGTGACTTAGATCAGGTCCCTGCCTATGCTTGAGGTGTGGCCGCATTGGCGCATCTCTATGAGCAGCTTTATTGTCAGGGGTGAGGTGTCGCGATGATCGATGGTTTCAATCCCTTCCCCCAGGTGAGTTTTAGTTAATTAGTGTCATAGTGTTTTTGGTTTTTTTTTTGTTTCTACTTTGTGCTCTTTTAGTCGTAGCAGCTATTCAGCATTTCTCTTTTTTTTTGCTTTCTAGTTTTGGGCGTATGATCATTTTGCCTTTCTTCGTCCATGGGTCCTGATGGAGATTGCGTTCACTTTTTTGCGAATGCACATGCGGAGGATGGCATTGGGTTGTCGTCATTGGTCTTCGAATCGTACGATTACGCGAGGCCTTTTAAAGGATATGCACGCTGGGCAAGTAAGTGTTGTCTATATTGTCGTTACATTTTCTCGATTTGGTGTTTTTGTTTCTTGGGTTTCAGCGCTTATTGATAAGTTTGCCTATTGATTTACGGGTGATTTGGAGGCCCTATGCAGCTGGGGAGGATGTCGATGTGCCAGTGATTCAGTCTTGCCCGGCATTTTTTGATGTGGACATATGGGTCCATTGTTTTGAGAAGGGGGAGAGGATCCACCTATCTCGAGTGATACGGCAGGTGGGACTCACTCAGGGAATCCCTCTAGAGATTCGCCACAGAGTGCCAAAGAGGATGATCAGTCCCCCTGGTCGGGACTTTGCGAGCCGGATGGCGCTTCAGATGGCTGATTTTAGAGCTAGGGGAACCGGGGTGACAGGAGCACATGACGAGGCGGATGTTTGAGAGTTTGTGAGATGGTTCGGGGCATTGGGTGGTGGGCACCTCTTCACACGTCCTTCCATGAGAGTGGTTCTTTTGAAGTCGGCGGGACTGATTCGGCGTCGGCATTGAGGGAGAGATTGGCCTCGTTAGAGCAGGGCCATCTCACGGTGGGTGTCCAGGGAGCATTGGATGCCCTTCATAGGGTGATGGAGCAGACGGGGTGTGCTCCTCGTCCTGATGAGGAGATGCTACGCTCCCTAGCCTCCTCGGTTGCTCAGGCTAGGGGAGTGGAGGATGAGATGAGGGTTCAGCTAGCGGAGACTCGACGGCTCCTGATAAGTTAGTTCATTGGTCTAGTTGTTTATATATTATGTTGACTCAAATTTTTAGTCGTTCTGATATAGTCATTGTGTCTTATTTTCTTTTGGCTAGTTCGAGAGGGAGGTTGAGGTCGCCAATCATGCGGCAATGGTTGAGTTGCTGCACAGTCAACAACATGGCGGCTAGGAGGTAGAGGCTCTATGATCTAAGATTGATCTATTGGTAAGTGTCTTCCTTTGTTTATTAATTGTTGGTATTTTTGTGGATTCTTATTAGTTCTGGCGCATTTGTTGATGTTTGGAGAGGGCAGAGCTTTCCACCGCGGGACTTCTGCTCAAGGAGTGACGGTTGAGCGCCTTCTTGGGGAGAGGGTGGAGCTGGTATAATTCTCTTCTTTTCAATTGTTTTTCTCTTACAAATGTTCATATATATATATATATATATATATTGGTTTTCTTTGATTCGGTGTGGTAACGTAGGTGCTTCAGCTTGAGGAGGCACATCTAGAGGTGGCACGAGCGCGTGCCACTCCTAAGGCGAGACGGATCCTTGGGGACACGCAGAGCCGCGAGGACCTTCTTGTCGAGATGATGGTTATGCAGGGGACTCAGACTGATGCGTTGGAGGCAGCATGTCAGTTGACGCGGGCAGAGATGCAGGAAGCCATAGATCGGCTGCAGTATTGTCTAATGAGGAGTGAGCGGGGAATGCGCAGGATGGTTGGTCAGCTTGTCGGATCGTAGTCGAGGGCTAGCGATTCCTCTGACTGGCAGCCTCATTGTATGACACGTGATCGTGTCAAGGATTATATTCGCAAGAATTTTATCATTTAGGAGTTTCTTGGTAGGTATCCTCCTCGTTCTCGATCGAGGCGGTCTGCTAGTCAGGCCAGTGAGGGGGGTTCAGTTGCGGGGTCTCCTCGTCTATAGGTTCCGCCAACTCCGGGTGTCAGGATTGTATTTTTAGAGGATCAATCTACAGACCTCCGTACTGCTGATACTGGGGACAGTGGTGATTGGCCATCCCAGTGGCAGCGTAGGGAGTAGGGGTTTATAGTTTGCTTTTCTTTTTGTATTATTTTTTGTGCTGTGCTCATTGTATATACAAGGGGTATGCCCTCGGTGATGGGTGTAAAAATAAAATTTTTATGTATATATATAAACAGTTTTTCAGTTCAGATGTACCTGTGTTGGCTCCTTTTCTTTTAGTTACCTCTTGCATTTGCCTTGCTTTTAGTGCCGTCAGTTGTCATCGGGACTTAGATGCTTCCTGAGCTGGCCCAGTGGTGGTTGAGGGTTGCTTTGTATCTACACATGTAAAAGCAAGGCTATTCATAATTTTTATTCTCCCCCTTGCTAGTTGTCAAGGGGGTAAGTGTCTCAGACCGGGGTTTGGTAGTAAAGATGGATATATGCTCCTTTTTTCTTTTTTTTCTTCTTCGCTTCTTTTTTTTTTTTTTTTCTTTTTTAGGAAATTAAAATAATACAACAGGGAAAGCAAATAACTAAAATAATTAAAAAATAAAAATGCCCCAGTGTAGGAGCATGGTAGGATTGATAGTGTAGTATCTTCGGTAGCATTCTCCGGATGGTGACTTCGTTATTCTTCATCTTCTTTATGAGTAAGTCGGTGCTTCTAAGGTGATTCTCCTTCTATAAAAAAATGTCCCAGTGTCTAGATGCAAGGGAGCTTTTTCCTGGTTTTTAGATGAGCACTTTGGGTTCATAAGAAACCATGGGTATTTGGTGAGTTAGTTTTGAAGAAAAGTTCATCAGTACTATTATCGAATCAGGGGAGGTTACTTTGATTATGTCAGTTGTATACCGGGGTCTATCTTTGGGTGGTGGTCATCCTATCTCGTGGTTATTATCAGGGAGAAGTGCGATAGGTATAGCGGGTGCTTACATCAGTCATCATTCATCGGTTTTCGGTTTCATTCCTAGGAGTATCCTGAAGGGTTTCCGATTTATCATCTGAAAAATAAAAAAGTGAAAGAGGGGTAAGGCTCCGTGATGTGGGGAATAGTTTGTAACTAACGCTTTTTGAAATGGATGAGTAATAATCTTTTTCTCAGGGGGATACGGGGTGCCATGATTGAGCTCTTCATCATATTTCGGTACCATCAAAATCTCAAATTCTATGGTTAGCAGGAGTTTATCCTCCTCCCGTCACCTTACGACGATATCTAATAGTATGGAGACATCAGGGATGCCCTAGCAGCTTGCTTATACATTTCTAGTAAAGTTACTAGAGATGTCCTCACAGCCTGCTTATGCTGCCCTGAGCTCATTGACTTGTTCATTCATTGTATTGCTCTCACTCGATTTTTTTGGATATATATATATTTTTAAAAGCATCCTGCTAGCGTAAGAATAATGAGTTTTGATTGAACCTAACATCTTCATTTTTTTTCTCTAACGTCTCTTTCAGCAGTGGGGGAAGGAAAATGAGGATCGAGTGTTACTTATGCTTTTGAAAGAGGTTAGGTATATCACTAGTCCTTTGATCAATTCTCCCGAATGAGAATGTGGGCAATAAATTGGAGGTCTTAAGGATATTCTGATAATTGAAGGCGTACAACCAATGAACGAGTCGTGGTGACTACGGGGTTGGTAAGTATAAGTATTTAACCATGGGTTGTGATGATCATAGGGCTAACGGTAATATTTTCTAAGGTACATGGTATTCCAAGGGCTAGAGATTTCTTTCCCGTCTTAGTTTGCCAGTTTGTATGCATTCTCAAGGTATGCGGCTATTATAAAGTAAGGCCTTCCCAGTTTGATTTTAGTTTTCTTTTCGAATGGGCATGCTTGGAAGACATGATTTTCTTCAAGACTAATTCTCTAATATACCAATTCATTTGAGGACTTTCTTATCATAAGCCCTGGACACTCTCCTCTGATATACCTGAGCGTGATCATCTACCCTTAGACGTGTTTCATCGAGCTGCTCTAGCTGCACGAGTAGGGCAATTCTCCTATTGTCTAAAGATAGCTCATCATTGAGTTGAATCTATAAGGATGGTACTTATATATCATCTGATAGGACTGGCTCCATCCCGTAGGTAAGGGGGTAGGGAGTTGGGCCAATGGTCGTACGAATAGAGGTCATATAGGCCCAGAGTGCTTCTAATAGTCGTTCGGGCCAGTCGGCTCCATTGATCGTCTCTACTATGCATTTCAGAATTTGAATCAGCATTTTGTTTCTAACTTCTACTTGTCCATTTCCTAAAGAGTAGAACGGTGATGAGTGGCATAGATCGATGCTGAACTTCTTGCATAGCTTCTTCGTCTTCTTTGTGATGAACTGTGGTTCGTTGCCGGTGACAAACATTCTGGGTACTCCAAACCTGGTGATAATAATTCAAATGATAAACCTCACAAGTTTATAAGCGATGATTCTAATGTAGGATTCAACTTCTACCCATTTGGTGTAGTATTTGATTGCCGTAAGTATGAATGCGTGCTTGTGAGTGTTTCCAACTGTGTCTGTAAAAGGTCCGATGATATCGAAGGCCCACATTGAAAATGGCCACGGTGAGGTCATAGTGTTCAATGCAACTGATGGAGCTTTGATAAGTGTGATGTGTTCTTAGCATTATTTGCAGTTTTAACGTAGAGGTGGCAATCTCTTATCATCGTCGGCTAGAAGTAGCCTTGTCATATGATTTGATCAGCGATTCTCTGTCTACCAGCATGGGTGTCGTAGGCACTGGCATGTGCTTCTCGGATGATATATTGTCCTTTGGTGATTGTGATGCATCATAGCAGTACTCCTTTGGTGAAGGCTTCTTTGTATAATATTTCACCGAGTATGTAGAATCAGGCGCATTGATTCCTTATAGTCTTCCATTCGATCTTCATGGTGTATGGAGGAATGTGTTGATGCTTTAGGAAGTTCCAGATATCGAAATATCATGGATGTTTGTCATCGGTTGGTGATTTCTCAAACCTGAATGTAGCAACTATGGTTTCTGCCTCGACGTGATTTTCTGGAGTGATTGCTTTATTTGGTCATGTGCTGTTGGGGAGGATTGATAATTCTCTCTTAACTATCTATGCTACCTCGTGGGCGGGTACTGTCAGCTTTTCAATGAAGAAGGTCTTGATACTTTGTCCGATGGGTATTTGGATGACCGAGGCTAACATGGCAAGGGAGTTTGCGAGCTCATTTTCTAATCTAGGAGTTTGCGTGAAAGAGATTCTTTTAAATTTTTTTATCAAATATTGAGCGGTTTCTAGATATGCCATCAGTATCCTTTCCTTGGTTTTCCATTCTCCTATAACTTGTGAGATTACGAGCTTGGAATTGTCAATAGTTTTCAACTGTTTAACACCTAATTATAGTGTTGCTCGTAGTCCAGCTATGAAAGTTTCATATTCTGCGATATTATTAGTGACAGGGAAGTCTAGTTGAAAAGCCTTAGGTATGACAACTCCTTTCGAGGTTAATAGGACTATCCCGATGCCTTTTCCTTTGTGATTTAGAGCACTATCAAAATAAAGGGTCCATGATGCCTTATCAGGCTCTTCGTTAGGAATTGTGAGTAGGTCTTCATCAGGGAAATCTGTGTGTATGGACTCATTGCTTGGGAGTGAGAGATCTGTGAGGTAATCGTCCATTGCTTGTCCTTTGAGTAACTTCTGTGTGACATAAGTGATGTCGAATTCTTACAATAGCACATGCCAGCGAGCGATCTTTCCTGATGTTGTGCATTTTTCGAATACATACTTCAGAGGGTCCATTTGGGCTAGTACTAGTATCTTATGTGCTCTAAAATAGTACCATAATTTGGTTAAGGTCCACACCAATGTGAGGCAAGTCTTCTCCATTGAAGTGTATTTTCGTTCGCACTCAACCATCATCCTACTAAGGTAGTAAATAACCTTCTCTCTCTTGCCGTCTTCTTCATATTATCCCAAAATTATTCCTATTGCTTTGTCGTTTGTTGAGAGGTAGAGGATTAGGGGTCTTTCGACAACTGGTGGCGATAGTATTGGCAGGTTAAGGAAGCATTTCTTGATGTTGTCGAAGGCTTGCTAACATTGATCACCCCATTTATACTCAGTTCCTCCTTTAAGTAGTCTGTAGAAAGGATCGCATTTGTCTGAATCCTGGGAGATAAATCTCCTGATGAATTATAATCTTCCTATCAGGCCTCGTAATTCTTTGATATTGCTGGGAGGTAGAATCTCAAGGATGGCCCTGACTTTTGCAGGGTTGACTTCGATTCCTCGCTTGCTGACTATGAAATCGAGTAATTTTTTGGAGGTGACTCCGAAGACCTATTTCTTTGGGTTCATTTTTAGCTGATACTTTTTAGCTCTTTATAGCATCAGTTGGAGTACTTTAATATGTCCTGCTCGCATTTGGGACTTCACTAATATGTCATCGATGTAGACTTCCACACATTTATGCATTATGTCATGAAAAATAGCCACCATGGCGTGTTGATGCGTGGCTCCTATGTTCTTGAGCCCAAAAAGCATGAAGACATAGCAATAAGCTCTCTATGGTGTGGTGAAAGAAGTCTTCTCTTGATCGGACTCTGTTAATTTGATCTGATTATACCCAGAGAAACCATCCATAAAGGATAACATCTCATGTCCAGCACTGTTATCGACTAGAGTGTCAATGTGAGAAAGTGGGAAGTCATCTTTTGGGCATGCTTGGTTGACGTTTCAAAAGTTAATGCAAACTCGTACTCTGTCATCTTTTTTAGTGACAGGTACTATACTGGTGACCTATTTGGGGTAGAGGATGACTCGGATGAATTTGGCTTTGTGTAATTTGTTAGCTTCCTCTTTAACTTGAAGGGTTGTTTGTGGGTGTATCCTCCAGAGTTTCTACTTAACAAGCTTTACATCGGGTTCTAAGATAAGACGATGCTCTACTAAACTTGGGTCTAGACCAGGCATATCTTCATAGGACCATGCAAACGAGTCGAGGTGTTCTTGTAGGAATTATACTATTTGTTGACATTCCTTGGAGTTAAGCCTCGTGCTAATTGGTAGCTTCTTGAGTTTCTCTTTAGTGCCAAAGTTGATTTCTTCTGTAGGTTCTACGGCAGCTTGGGTTTACTCGTCGAAATGCTTGATGACTCGTTGGAAGTCCTGCACCTCCTCAGTCACTAGTGTTCCTTCTTCATCCTAGGTAAGCTCATATACTACAAAATTGCTACACTAGGGATTTGATTTTGCAAAAGGTAACCCTTCATCAATATAATTTATGACTGAGAGATCTTTGTTAAGGTGAAGGTCAAGACTATTGATTATTTTTTCAAAATTATGAAGTATCTCATTTGGTATGATCACTGGTTTGTTGTTTTGCCTAGATGCCTTGCGTCTTTGTGCGGGAGAGGGGATAGAAGTCTTAGGAGAAAAGTTTCCTTGTTGGTTGCAAAATTGATTCAAGATGAAGGGTTCCCTTTCTTTTCTGAGGTTTTATGATTTTTTAGGATTTTGTATTTCTAGATTTTTAGGATTTTCTACTTTTTTTATTTTTTTGATTTTCGATAGTAGATATGGTACAAGGTTGGTCGCCTCAAGAGGCGTTGGGAGAGTTGCTTTCTCTAACTGAGGGAGCGAGATAGCTGTCGGAGCCGTTCTGGCGATTCTTTGGGAAATGTGGACTTGTTCTGAATTTGGTGTTTTTATTTTAGAGTCCTCATCTGATGAGATCTTTTGAATAAGCGACGCTAGTGACAGTGGTACTGATGTTCAAATTTCCTTTATCACATTGATTGCATCATCTTCGAAGAAGCTCTGGAGATCGTAATCGGTCAAACTATCATTCTCTGAGATATAATGCAATTGCTCTTCCTGTCAAGGGTGATCTCCTATGGGATCCTCAGGGATAGTGAATTATTTCCCTTGAACTTCATAGTATGTTTGGATGAACACGCATGTTCGATAGTGAGGCTGATAACAGTGAGAAATGCAGAGAGATTCCCAAGGGCATTCCCATCCTTCTGAGCCTGAGTCAGGGCTGGTATCGAACTCGTCTTCTTGATCTAACAATGTCTGAAGTCCTTGGTTGGCCTGCTCTACTAAGTCGAGTGCAGGGAGGTCTATCCAATAGTCATCTTCATCACTCGGAGGGGGTTGCCACTCTTCCTCGAGAGATTTCTAGAATATTTTGAGTTGTGGAGCATCTGGGGATGGAGGAGTGTCTAGTTCAAATTCCTCTCCAAACTCTATGATGGCGACGTGAGTGTCTTCTTCTAGGTCGACCAGATGGCCGTTGGAATTTTCTTCTTTTGGTGTCAGTAGCGGAGTTGGTAGGCCATTACTTGCTTTTATAATTACAAGATCGAAGTCATTCGATCCTATTATTGCTGAATGTCGGATCCAGCTAGCGAAACGTTTTACTATGATGGTGCATGCCTTGCAGCGGGGTTGGTATGGGTGAGCGATACAAGGGGAGTCCCACGGGCATTCCCATCCTTCAAGGCCAAGGCCGAGGCGAATGCTATGCAAACTAAAATCTTCTTGTGGGGTGTCTTCCTCTTTCAATGCGTGGATGTTGTAGTCTTCGTCATTACCTGTCGTGATCTAAGTGTCCTCTTCCCATGTTGACTGTAAATACTCTTCACCATCTTGCAAGGCTGCTATGTGAAAATCTTCATCATGAGTGGATTCCTAATCTCTTACCCGCAACTTGAGTTTTAGAGGTTATTTCCTTCTCTCTTCTGTAAACTCCTTAGTATCAAACAAGGGTTTGATTTCCTTGAGTGGTTTATCGATATCGTCACTTAGATTCGTTAAATCATTGAATGCTTTAGTCATTCATTTGATCTCTGCTTCTTGGGATTTAGTAAAGGACACTTCCTTCTGCCTTGGTATATCTATTTTCTCAGTGTCCCTGTGGACAAAGTGGTCATATAGAGATCATTTCGGTGAGGTAAGGAATAAGTCGGCTTGTGGCCTGTCCGATTGGTAACTTAACCTTATGTGTTTGCATATTTTCCTTGGGACGACAAGCCTTACACGACCTTGCTTATTTTTACCAAGCCCGATGTGGGGAATGTACTTGAGCTGATACATAAGGTCCCAACCTTTTGTCGCGGTTGGGTTGATGTCATAGAGTTTGGTGAGGTCTGAGCCAACCTCTTTTCTCATTATTTTTTTTTACGCATTGGGAGAGAACTAGGAGGGGTAGGAGGACCAACTTCTACAACGGTTGCTTCATCGGGGATTCAGGTCTTCTGAATATGGCCCTTCTTCAACACGAAATCATGGGCTATCGGAATACTTGTCGCGTAATCAGTGTCCATCTCCTAAAGGGGTGCATCAACGTATATACGGCAATGGAGTCCTCGTACGAGAATTTGATGCATTGGTGGTATGTAGATGCGACGGCCTTCATTGACTCTAACTATTTTCTTTCTAAGATAAGATTATAAGTACTGGAGGAATCAGAAATATGAAAAGTGACATCTTTTGGTACAGGTCCGAGGCAAACCTGGAGTTTGATAGTTCCTTTAACGAAACGATGCAAGCCGTCATAAGTTATAAGAGATAGCGCGGAGGGCCTAACATCCTGCTCCGTATAATCGAGCGCCTTTAATATTGTGATAGGGCAAATATTGAGTCCTGCTCCTGTATCAACCAACGCATGGGGTACGGAGAATCCTCTAATTATGACTGTAAGGTATATGAGAGCTTAACTTCCCCAGAGTGACTCTTTAGGCATGTCTGAGTCTGTGAAAGTGAGTGTCGGAGGTTGGGCCATGACCGAGACGATTTGATGTAGCTCATCCAATGTTGTGTCCTCGTCTACTTGTGTGTCTTCAAACATCCTTATCAGCAGTCGGTGATGGTCGTGCGATTTCTTGATGAGTTCTAGTATTGATATCTGGGCTGGGATCTTTTGGAGATGCCGCAAGAGCTCATACTCTTATCCTAGCTTAAGTCCAATCTCTTTGCCTAGCCGATGAGCCTTGGGTGTGGGTGGTTGGAGTGGTTGAGGTATAGGGATTGGTGGAGGGATAATATGAGGTGGGGGAGGCAAGTTAACTTCTTTTTCTCTCATGTTCCCCTCTGGTAGTTGTGCCTTCATGGACTCCTTATATCAAGGAAAAGACAGGTGGGCAATTGGTTCCTGACTTAAGGATCGGGTAAGTCAGTTCTTGGTCGAGCCTGGTGTTGCTTGACATTGATGTATCTATGAAGTGAGTGAAATGCAAAGACAGAGCGCGTACTTGCACTGTACCGCTCCAAGGTGGGAGATACTGTGTGTAATCTTCTTCTTCTAGGAAAGCAGAGACCAGTGTCTTGCACGTGTCAGGATGTTCTTCATGTTTGCTCTCTTCTGCATTTAGCAAACACTCAGTCCTCATCTCATCTTCTTGGCTTGGGGTCTTTCGAGTAACACTGTCTACCCATGCGGCGATTTGGGCTACAGTTTGAAGAACATGATCTCTATACTCAAGTTTTGAATCGAATGAGGGGAGCAACAATGGTGTCGGTTCAGGATTTGGAGGGGTTGAAGATTCTAGTGGGTGACTATGGAGGAATGGTCTTCGGGTCCTCAATGAGTGGACTCGTATCTGAGTGAATTTTAGGTAAAGGGGTGGGCTATGCGGGGTGATTTAGGTGATCAAGGCCGAGGGATGCAGGGGTGGATGCGAGTGATTAAGGTGTAGGGCCGGAAAGAGGATCGACGGGGAGATCTACCGTGGTGACCTGGGCTGGTGTTCCTTGATTGTAGTTGGGCATGGGGTTGTTAATGATTTCTAAGTTCTATTGGGGTTGAATATTGTTAGGGTTGGGATTCCAGAGCACTTTTCAGTCTATTTGGTTCCGATCATTCATGTCATAGATTATGTCCAGGAGGACCCAACAGTCTTTCAGATTGTGTCCCGCATATTGATGGAATGCGTAAAACTTGTTATAGTCTAGATTTGTCAGCCATGATCGGGGTCTTTCCTGTGGGAATCAGAGGAGATTCTGAATGTTAAGGAGACGGAAGATGTTGGAGATTATATCAGGTAAAGGGGGATAGTGTTCCCGTCTCGGCTGGTAAGGGCCTCTAGTTTGGTTGAAATTTTATGGTGGGGGTACGCTATTGTAGCTCTGCGTGTGGGTTGGTCAATTTTGTGTTGTATTCTGATTATAATAAGTATTGGGGTATTGGTTTTTGTTCTGGTATTGGCCCTGATTCTAATTCTGGCCTTGGTGCTAGTTCATATACCTTTACTGATTCACGCCTTGATTTTGGTTTGCATATCGTTGCTGATATTGATTCTGCCAAAAATTTCTTAACTGAAAATTTTCGTTCTCGGAGTTCTGTCCTTGATTGACAATCGTATTGACCTGCTCAGTTTCTGAGGCTTTCTTACTATTTTTTTACTTTAATTCACTGGAAGAGCCCGCTCTCGACATGACTATGGATAGGGCGAGGTCTCCACCTTTGATATGTCATGCTAGTCGGGATGCTCGTGAGTGGAGTGTAGTGATGTCGAGACAGTCGCTTATGATGAGCACACTCTTTAATGGTCCTCTAGTGTTATCAATGATAATGTCAACCGAGTCTTTCTCTTTCATTGAAGTGCCAATCCTGGTAGCAAGTTTTCTCCATCTGGCGAAGAAATCGATAAACTCTTCATCGGGTCCTTGCTTTGTCACCATTAGATCGCTAAGACTGACTGTTTCTTGGATCAAGTGTTTGTATTGGTCTATGAATTGACTGACTAAATCGTTGAATGTATCTATCTTATATAGCGAGAATCCTGTAAACCAATCGAGAGCTTTTCCTTCCAAGGATCATTGGAAATAGTGAATGAGAAGTCCTTGATTATAGTGTATGGGCCGACAATCATTGCAAAAGAGGGCTAGGTGATAGTTTGAATTTTCCGTGCTGTTGTACTTGATAAATTTTAGTGATATGAATCCCATCGGTAAGTTAAATTCGACATCCCGGCAAAACTTGTCGAATTCGAATGAGTGACTAGGGTGCTCCCTCTTGGCCATGTATTCATCGAGCATCTTAGGGAGATCTTCGATCTTGACAGTACTATCTTTTGGAGCAATCCATAACCAAACCTTATCTAGAGAATCATCATTGAAGAAGGTGTGAGTAAGTTATCTCAATGGTGAGGCACGGGTTGACACTGTGCTCGGGATAGGTGGCTGCCTCTCATGTCGTTCTTGTTCTTCTGAATATTGTCGTGCCCTAACGGTCTCGTATGCGACAACCAGTCTTTGAAGAAATTTCTCAGTGTCATCGTCTCATCTTTGTATTCGCTGAATACTGAGTTCTACAATTTTTTGGGTAGTGAGGTTTTATTCAGTGTTACTATCTCTCCCGTTGTGGTTATTACCAGTGCGCGGAGTAGAAAAGGGATTTTCTTGATCACCTGCCATGTTAATCTCAAGTTCTCATAGGCTGGAATCATAAGGTGATTCTTCCTCGTATACGGGCTTGTCGTGATATCCCCACAATGGCAGGTCTCCTAAACTCACTCTTCGTATATCGGACCTCTCAAGTCTTTGGCGAAGACTCATATATTCAAGGGAATTCGAAATGATATGACAGAAAGAAAAAGATGGAAAAATAAAGACTAACTATCTAAGCAAGGAAAAGTTTGGCAAGAAAAATTCCCATCGCGATCGCCAGTCTGTTGGTGTGTGCTTTTTCTAGGTTCCTTTCTATCCCTAGGAATCAATGACCAAATTCTATCCTAAGCGGACTCTGGCAATGCAGTGTTTTGAATGCTGAAAATAAAGGGGGGTTCTAGGAAGGTTCCTAATTTATTGTGACCAACTGCAGATATTTGACACTACAACACGTCAGTGATCATGCTTTAGAACAGGTATGAGTTACTTCTTTACTGAATCGTCGGCCTGCCAACATCAGCAGCACTAGCTCTTCTTAAAGTTTAGATAGTTTAGTTTCCTTATTATTGTTGTTATTCTAATTGGCTTAAGTTTCCTAGTTTTACTATAAGTCTAACTATATGAACTTGTTGTGGTAAATTAATCTGATATTCCAGTGTCCTAATCCTAGTGTGAGTCTACTTGGTTTAAATATTCTAATACTATTAAAAATCTAACTAGTTAGGAATCTAATTACTTTTGAGCGTTCTAGCTTTATTATGATTTCTATTGTGATTAGGTGTCATAATTCTACTGTGATTCTAAAAGGTTTCCTAATGCTGTTAGAAGTCTAATTGATTTAGTGTTTTTAATCTTATTAAAAGTCTAATTAATTAAGTCTCCTAATCCTAGTAGAAGTCTAATTTATTCTAATGTTTTAATCTTATTAGAAATTTAATTAATTAAGTTTTCTAATCTTACTAGAAGTCTAATTAATTCAAATGTTTTAATCTTATTAGAAATCTAATTAATTAAGTTTCCTAATCCTACTAGAAGTCTAATCGTACTAGGAGTGCAGCTGTTATAATTCTACTAAGACTGATTAGAACAAGTATATTAATTATACTGAAATTCTAATTAAAGCAAGTATACTAATTTTATTGAAATTCTAATTAAAGAAAGTATACTAATTTTACTAAAACTCTAATTAAAGCAAGTATACTAATTTTACTGAACTCTAATTAAAGCAAGTGTACTAATTTGGCTGAAATTCTAATTAAATCAAGTATACTAATTTTACTAAAATTTTAATTCAAGTAAGTAATAAAAAAGGGGTTTGAGCCCGCTATGCTAGGGAGGATTGGCCTCATTCCCGAGTACCCTCCGTAAGCTCACTTGGGCAAATCGGGTGGCTGAGATTAAAACAAATTAAATTTTAAATTATAAGATAGTATTTTTTTGAATTTTTATTGTCGATAATTTTGGGTTATAATTATGAATTAAATTTTAAAACTAGAAATTAAGAACTTAACTATAAATTGGGATTTTAAAAAATCTCAAATTGAGAAATCAAAACTAAAATTTAAAATCTAATGACTGAATATGGGACTGAAATCAGAAAAACAGACCATATGATTAAGGACTGATTCTAGAAACTAAGAACTAGAACCAGAGATTAATAATAGGACTGAAGATTGAGATTTCAGAACAAAATTAAGATTTAGGGTCGGGGATTAGGCAATCTAATTAAGGACTAATTCTAAAAACTAAGAACTAGAACCAGATATTAAAAATTACGGTCTAAAAAGGTGCTACGATCTAAGACTGAAATTTTAATGCTAATAATTAACACGGAAAAAGGTTAAATCTAAGAATTAAAAACTAGGGTCGGAAACTAAAGGCTAAAAGGAAAATTTTACGTAAGGCTGGGGCAACAGAGAGGAATCTCGAAATTCGAAGCTTGAAGGCGAGGAACTTGAAACTCGAATCTCGAAATCATCGTTGTGTCTCTGTTCGCTCTGTTCACTCTCTGTCCTCCCTCTTTTTTTTCATATGTGCCCCCTTTTGGGTCGAAGTAAAAAAGTTTTTTTATAGGTATTTTCCTAATTACATGCCTTGTGGGGTGGGCTTAACTTTCAATTACACACCCTGTTTCAGGCGTTTAATTAAATTGCGCACCGGTTAACTGGCACTTACTCGCTTTGAGTCGGTCACTGACTCAGTGAGTGACGAGCTAGTTGGCTCAACCGGGTTTCCTAGTTCTAATCACATTAGAACTAATTGCACACTTTTTTTGGAGTGCGCAATCTGATTAAGCGCTTCATTCAAAGTGTTTAATCGTGGAATTATGGAGGTCAAGGACTGTGAGATTAGGTCAGGCATAGATCAATTGCGCGCCTGTGATTGAGCGTTCAATCTGATCATGCGTGCCATGTGGAGTGCATAATCGAGTCTTGAGACGGTTTGAAGAAAGGAGGTTTGGTTTGAAAAGGGACTAATTGCATGTTTGTGAGGTGACGTGCAATCGAATTGCGCATGTGGTTTTAGGTGCATAATTTGGGGTTGTTCGGGTCCAGGTCGGGTCTAAAATGCAAGACTATTATTTCAGTCTGCATTTCGACTATATACTATTATTTCAGTATATAGTCTCCCTACGTTGGGATCTGAGCCATAGAGCTATTATTTCAGCTTATGTTCAGCCATGTATTATTGTTTCAGTGCATGGTCCCCACATAGGGTCAAGGGATCTGAGCCACAGAGCTTTGTTTCATCCTGTGTTCAGCCATATCCTATTGTTTAAGTATATGGTTACCCTCATTAGGGTAAAGGGGCCTGAGCCACAGAGCTATTGTTTCAGCCTGTGTTCAGCCATATACTATTGTTTCAGTGCATAGTCCCCACATTAGGGTTGTGAAACTTTCAGAGAAGGTAAATCCTTTCCGGAAAGTCACGAGCAAGGTCAATGGTTGACCGAATGAATTTATATATTTCAAGAGGGAAAAATGGGGGTGCCTACACCCATCATCACCACATCATCATCATCGCCATCTGACGGTGAACCAATACGTCATACACCTTTTCCTCCGAGGTTGAGATGATCCAAATGGACCCTCTTCAATCTGCCTTTCTAGTCTATCCAACCCTCACTATCGAGCACTGCCTCTTCTCTCTCCTCAGTCCACTCTCTCATCAAACATGTTGCCCAATTCGATGGGATTGAATGGAATTAGCTAACATCAATGCGAAAAATCGGTATTATTAGTATTTACTATTATTGAAAAAAATATATCTAAACAATAATAAAAGGAAAATTAATACCGTGCGATGCCCTATTGATGTTTTTCACCCTCAACCTCATGTTGTAGTGACAGTAGACCAGGTCTTGCAGTCTTTCCATAGTGAGTCGATTACATATCTTTGTGGGATGAGAGAGAAAGTGCTCCAGTTCCTCTCGCAATTTAAAAAGGAGGTGGTCTGAGAGAGGACACACATGACAACCTTTCTTAATATAGGAATTTCATCTGCATCCCCATAGTGCATCAACCAATCCGCTACATATGGTAAATGAAATGTTAAGTCTCTTAAAGTAAATGAAAATGTGATGTTCATATGAAAAATAAAAAAATTGAAATTGAATTACCCAGTTTATCGTGATACATTTCCCTTAAGGCGAGAGTGGTACCAAATTTTCCTTATCTTTTCCTAAAAAAATCGAGCTATATAAAATTTAGAGCATCATATTGTTAGATAATATAAATTATAAACTGTAAATAAAAAAATAGATAGTGTGAAGTGTAAGGTCTAAAATAGATTCTCACTTCCCGCATGGCCCTCCCTTGATCTGCCAAGTCAGGCACCATTCTCCGAATAACATTGCATGTAGAGGCGTACTCCTCAGAGGTCATGGTGAATTGCCTATTGTTTTGGTTGATGGGGTTGAGGAAGTGACCTTGTAAAAGTTAAAACCATCTATTAGTGATTTAAGGATTAATGCAACATTTTATTAAAATATTTTAGAAACGTAAACAACAATATACGTATCGGTTCCATGCAAGTCTTGGTGGAATTTTTTTCCCACTTGTCATCGATGATTTTCCAATATTTTTTATAGCTTTTGGGGAATTTCTCTTTAATGACCAGTGTAGCCTTCTTGATAGCCTCATACAAATAGCCCATCGTAGGCTTATCATCCCCATCAACGAGTCTCAAAACTTGGACCAACGGCTCAGTGACATTCAACACAATCTCCATCCTACTCTAGAAAGAATTACTACAAATTGTATCTGATACCTCAATTACCAATGGTCGTTTATTTTTCGGGAGTTTCCTTTTGTACTCAGTCCATGAAGGTGACCCACACAAAGCTTTCAAACCATTCACGTGTCTCAACATGCTTTGCATTGCTATAAAGTTGGTCGCAAAATGAGTGATTGTCGGTCATACCAAGTCGACATTATCAGTATACGATTTCATATATTTACCAGACTAGCACTTTAGTATATGAAGCTGGAGAGCATCTTACTCTTCATGATGATCTCTTTAAAGGAAGGGAGAGCCAAAAGGTACTCAGTGAGCCGCACATGGTGTCCAATAGAGATGTGGGCGTCTCTCCATAAGTTTCATGCCAGCGGCCTTATAATTAGCCGCATTGTCAGTTACTATTTGGATCCAATATCTCGAACCACCTCATCCATAAGATCAAACAAATATTTTGCACTTTTAACCTCTTTTGAAGCATTTATTGATTTCAAAAAAATTGTTCCTTCATCGCAATAAATCATAAAGTTTATAAAGGACTGCCTGGTCTGAGTCGTGCACCTATCACACATTATGGTGCAACCCCTTTCATCCCACACTTGATGAAAGGTCTTCACGTATACATCGACCTCCATAACTTCATCTTTAAGGAGAGGCCCATAAACCTGATAAGCCGATGGTAAAGGCATTCCTGGTCCGGCCTTTGCTTGAGTGTCCATCGTTGTGGAAAAATACGGTGATTCGACCACGCTAGCCGGCACATGATTGTACACTAAAAACTTTGTTATGACCTTACCTAACCTTTTTCCCCATGTTTTTAAGCAGGTAATAGAAATCTTGGGTTGTCTAGCACTCTGGCACCTTAATAAATAAGGATCGATCAGCCCTACAGATCTCGTACTAAAGGAAGTACTAGTCGGTCCACTCTCCTCGACGTTATATGGTGACTGCCTCGACCCTGAATCCCTCTCATGATAAGAGGGTCCACTCAAACCCCTTTCAAACCTACGCATTTCTGCTTCTTCATCTTCATTTCTTCGATTTTCGACTAGACTAATTCTGGTAGCCCTCCTAAGTTTACAAAGCTTATCACGACTCTCATCATCTTCACATACTCATGTAACTTCTTCCATTCTGATGCTATCCAATAATTGTTTCTTTTTTCTCTCAGTTGCGGTACGCTTCTCTTTTACGTCAGCAATCAACTATTTGATCATTTGTCTAATCTCTTTCGACACTTTGTACAAGCTTGTACCTCTCCTTGTGTACTGGCAAGATGTTGCTTCAACCTACTTACTCCTCCACCTATCATAACCTATCCACAATAATTACATTTTGCATTGAGTCTATTGGGACCAACAGGTATTCTGTGTTGCCATGCTGGATCTAACTCATGAACCATTATTTTTTTTATAAACCTGAGACCTATTAAAAGAGAGTTAAATAAATTAGGCTTTATTTTTTAAACCTGAGACCTCTTTAAGGCCATTGATGATGAAATATAATTTGAAATTACTAAAATCATTTAAAAATTTGAACACCAATGACCGTCAAGAGTCATGACCGTCATTGATATATATATATATATATATATATATATATATATATATATATATATATGAAGGTTTGAACATGAACCCATAAAAGTGATTATGCCATGATTACCAAATGCTTCTAGTTAGAAAGGAAAGAAAACTACAAAGGTGGATGGCCGGATTGGCAAATCATGGGGTTCAAGTGTTCAACCATCCCCTCATCTCTCATTTCATGTGTGGGGCACACTAAATGGATGTGGAGAATATGTGATTCAAGATAGGGTGATTAAAATTTATATATGGAAGGGTAATGCATTATCTAAAGATATTTATATATATATATATATATATATCTGTGTGTGTGTGTGTATATATATATATCTGTGTGTGTGTGTGTGTAGATATATATAAATATAAATATATCAAGATATATATATATATATATATATATATATATATATATAATCTTTAGATAAATATATTAATCTTTATAAGCAAAATGATGATTTCAAAATCGAATCCCGAACCGAAAATTGGCTCTTATCTAGATCTTGATCTAGATCATTTTATAAATAAAATGATGATAAAAATAAAATTAATAGGCTTAAAGGCTGGTGGATTACCTTAAAATCGACGCTTTGCCGGAGACGCTTTGTCGAAGACGTTCTGCCAGTGAAGAGGGAACCGAGAGGCTTTGCTTAAGAGTTAAGATTAAGAGGCTTTGCTTGAAAGGTTGCAATTGCAAATACCAAGTATAGTGAGTCTGTGACATACATCAATTGTTAAAGCCTTAAAGGTAAAATAGTGAAAAGCAAGGAGTCCTTGCCTTGGCAAATGTCCAATCCAATGTGGGCTAGACTTTCCACCATTTGTTTTTGGCCATCTGCACATGGCCACATGCCCAACTTGGAATCCAATGTGGAGTTGTGGACTGTGGAAGAGGGAGCAAAAAGCAACGGTAAAAAAATCCCAAAAGGGCAAAAAAAAAGCCCCAAACAAACCAAAAAAAAAAATAATTTGCCCAAAAATATGACCTGGTCATATTATCGGTCGATAATATGACTAGGTTGATTTTTTTGGCGAAAATTTGATATTATCATTTCGGTCACCACTAAAACTGATAATTTGGACCGAAATTTCGATCATTTCGACAAAAATTTTGATCCTTGGCCAGACCCATCAAGGCCCAACGGGCAAGACCTAGCCAAACCCATCAAGGCCCAATGGGCCGGACCCATTAAGGCCCAATGGCCCAGACCTATCAAGGACTAATAGGCTAGACCCACTAGGGCCTAATGGCCCAAAACCAATAAAGCCCAATGGGCCAAATTTCCCAAGGCCTTATGGCCCAAACCTCTCCAAGTTCCTTACCCTATACCCAAGCCCAGCAAGGCCCAAACCTTACGTCCTTATGCCCATACCCTCCACAACTCCCTCACACACAAACCTCCCACCCGACCCAAGGCGGGAGCCTGACACCTACCCTCCATCAACCCCAATTCTCCCATGTCCCAGCACTCCAAAGCCATCTCTAAACTTTCCCTCAAACACAGTGGCCCCATCAAGGCCCAACCCAAAACCTAAATTTCACTCATCCTATCACTTCACAGAACTTCCCTCACCTCCAATGGTCCCATTCGGCACCTATCCAGCCCAGCCAACACCAATAAGAAAATCTCACCCTCATTGTACCATATGTAGGCCCACAATATGAGAAAGATGAGATCAGGAATAGCTGAACTTATGCCAAGGTGTTTGCCAGCATCAATCCTCCACCCATAATCACTAACCCCCCGATGGAACAAAGTGAATCAAGGCTGATCGTTGAAAAAACCCCACTGTCTAAAGAGTCTGAGCTATTGAAAGAATAACTGGACAAGATTCAGAAGCAACTAATGAAGATGGGTGGAGTCGAAATCCATTCCACAGACTTCTCGGACTTATGTTTGTTTGTAGAAGTCCCCTTTCCCCTAAAATTCAAAATGTTGATCTTTGATAAATATAATGGCACAGGCAATCCTATCGCACACCTCAAGTCCTACTGTGAGGGCATGTGCCAATATGAGAGGGACGAGCGCCTGCTTATAAAGGTCTTTCAGAAAAGACTGACGGCCCCAGCCTTGAGGTGGTTCACGTCCCTAGAACCATCCATAATAAAAAATATGAAAAGATCTGACACATTTATTCCAAGAGCAGTATGTCTACAACATAGACATTGAACCTCGCAAGTCGAATCTAGCCCGATTAAAGTCGAACCCTAATGAGACCTTCAACGATTACCTTGGGCGTTAGAGAGCACTAGCAGCTCAGGTAAGAAATAGAATACCTGACGATGAGTAGATTGAGATGATCTAAAAAAATACCTTCTCAGTCATCTCAGACTTCCTCATTTACCAACAGTAGTCCAACTTTGTTGATTTGGTGAGGAATGCCAATCGTTGCTATAATATCTCAAAATTTTGAGCGTTAAACAGTGACCTCAGGATTCGTGCCCAACTGGTCATAGGTTTGACCAAGTGACGGTCAAAAAGTGGAACTACGAAAGAATTTATGGATGTGAGGTAGCATGACCTAAGAGTAGTGTATGGTGTTAGTTTAGGGCCACATACACCTATCTCTAGTATATGTGCTTAACACCGAAACTGGAGAGAGGTTATAAGGGTTTTAATAACCTAAGGAATCTTTTGTTTTGTTTGGTAAGGAGAGTTAAGAAGAGAGAGCGAGAGAGAGAGAGAACCAAGGTGAGTAATGGCAAGGAGTTAATGTGGCTTAATCGAAGGAAGGATTGAAGCATTGAATGCCGAATTCGATGCGTGAAGGACCGTTGAAGCAAGAGTTGGAACCCTAGCCATTAAACCAACCAATCCATCCTTTAAGAGATTGATTTGAGGTGAGTTTTATTAGATTTAAATGTATAGAGTTTTGATTATTTAAATTTAGCCAAAGTATAGTGAAAATGAAGAATTAAAGATATAGAAAAAGAAAGAAAAATAGAGAAAAAAGATTTGGAAGAATAGCCCGAAAAGGGGCTGAGTTCAAGCCAAATTGATTAATCGATTTGGGGAATCGATTAATCGATTTTGGTTTAGAAATTGAAAAATCAAGAACGCCCGAGTTCAATTAATCGATCTTGAAATCGATTAATCAATTTTGAAAGTCGATTAATCGATTTAGAAATCAACTAATCGACTGAGTACCTCCAGTGGCTGGAGAAGTAAGGCTTGGAGAAATCGACTAATCGAATTGGGAAATCGATTAATCGATTTTGGATATCGATTAATTGATTTGGGATCGATTAATCAATTTTGGATTTTTCGATTAATCGATTTGGAAATCGATTAATCAATTTAGAGTTTCGATTAATCGATTTTGACAGTTTGACTTGACTTCTTAATTGGGCGTTGGGGTTCATGGAGGGTCTTGGACCTTCTCTATAGCATCTTTATTGATGTGTTGCATATGTTATGGTGTACCACAGGTGGTACGTGTGAAGACAAACATAAGGACCCTTGTGACACCTTGATGCTTAGACTTTCAGAGACTTGAGGTAGGGAACTCCTTGAATATGTACTTTAATTGCAAGAGCATGTATGTAGTGATACAGAAATGAAATGAATTGTACAATCTCCATGTGTGTGTGTGGTACACCAATGAAATGGACATGCTTAATCATATAATCTTTCAATACGTGTGTGTGTGTGTGACACCAAGTAAGCTAATAAGAATGAGGCATCCCCAGGGGATGAGAATGTGATAAAGGCATCAGTGTGATGCGGGTGATTTAGACATCCCAGGGATGTAAGAGAGATTGTAAAGTATGTTTGAACAACAACTGATATAAAGTAGCACATTTACACGGTGAATAACTATATGTAAAGCACATGATATTTTTGTTATTTAAGGTTTGAACAGAATACCCCACCGACGTGATGGGATACCCACGACTGACTCGGCAGGATATCCGTGACCGGTATGGCGGCTAATGCGTACACCGGTACAGCGGTCTATCCGTACGCAGTAGCACATCCCAGGGATGTTGAGATGAGATTAGACCCCGTCGCCTATGAGAAAGGAACCTGGGTAGTATTCACAGTGGATACATATAATAACTGTCTATTTAAACGATGATGGAGGGTATTCCATCGGGGCTCGATGCTATATTGCTCGGGGACTACTTAAGTTGAAGATTTAAGTTTCTTTAGGCCTATTCAGTGTAATTCATGAACAGTTGATAATGAATGTAACATGTAAACCACCAATAAACTTCACTGCATATGTACTCTCTAAATTGTTTTTAATAAGTTCATAAATACATCATGCTAAGAATATCATGGAATATATGTGAGGATTTGATTTATATGTTCATTGTGTTGTTCCCTATTGAGCTAGGATGTAGCTCACCCTTTCGACTATACGTTGCAGGTTCAGTGCTAGAGATGGCTGAGGCTTCGGGAGACGTGGATCCGGGTGATTCGGATTACGTGCTCGGGGAAGAGTTGCCTCCTCCCGAGGACTTCTTCTAGGAGACTCTGCTGAGTACTTTGATAGAGAGATTTTGAGAGTATATTGGTAACGCTTGGTATGTCAAGGCTTGTTAAAACATGTATTTAAATTGATTTAATTCTTTTAGCGAACCATCTGGGGTGATCTGTTCGTCACCGATGGTTCGGATCGGTTCTCTATTCATGCGTTGGCATGAAAACAGAACTGTCTTTTGAGGTTATACCTAGATTAGCATATTGTTTTCCACATTATTCAGTTAATTATTTTATCATGCCTAGTATTGCTTGCTGTATCAATGTTCCGTACAGATGAATGGGGCATGGTCTTGAGGATCGTGCCGATGGCACGGGTTTTGGGGTGCCAAGATCTAGGCTGTCACAATTGGTATCAGAGCATTTCTTTTAGAAATTTTAACAATCATTCTTTTTGTCAGAGCATAGGGACTTCTGCTAATAAAACTAAGGTTTTCACGTGCAGACCGTTATGTCTTCTAGAGGAAGGTGCCGACCCAGGGGCGGTCATAGTAGAAGTTTGTGTAGTCAAGATTATTTTATCACATATGCCAATAGAGTGCCTATGAGAGATAGAGGGGCTTTAGGTAGTGGTGGCGAAGGGAGCCAGGATCAGGCAGAGACTCAGGATCGAGATCGTCAAGATTGAGATCAGAGGGAACAAGAGAGAGTCGGAGAAATAAATGATCAGAGGATGATGCACACTATGGAGACCATGGCGGCTGCCATGGCACAATAGGCAGCATCCTTGGCAGCTCATACTTCCCATGAGCAACATCAGCCACCAACACATCTAGTGGCTCCGACACACCCAGTGTCTTCTGTGTTTACTATGTTTAGGAGGATGAGAGCTCCTAGCTTTTCAAGGCAGGCAGAGCCCATGGCAGCTGAGAATTGGCTGAGTGATATAGAAAAAGTATTCAGTGTGCTCACGTGCACAGAGGACAAGAGCGTCCATTGGGCAGCCTACATGTTAGATGGGGAGGATGGGCCTTGGTGAAAGTTTGTTTCTAGGACTAGGGCTCAGGAGACCCCGGATTTGCCCTGGACGTGAGAGGAATTCTTCAAGCAGTTCAATAAGTAGTATTTCTCAGAAGTTGTGAGAAATCAGATGGAGATCCAATTTTTGCAACTCGTACAAGGGAAGATGATTGTTAGAGAGTATGGAGTGGAGTTCATGCAACTCGCTCGCTTTGTGCCTGACTATGTCATCACGGAGGGGACGAGTAGCACCATTCTAGATGAGGACCTATGGAGAGGTCATGAGCAAAGCCTTAGTGGTAGAGGAAGAAAATAATAATAAATACCGCCAGAGGGAACAACAAGGAAGGTGGAGTGTGGATCAGAGTAGAATGGGGAACTACGTGTCGATGAATAAAAAGCCAAGATTCGTAGTAAACAATCAGAGACCACCATTCTAAGGAGGTTATGGGAGACCAGCACAACAGACCAACTAGCAAAAATTTCCATTGCTTGCATCGAGAAGGCCGATACGATATGAGAGCCTTGCTATCACTACCGGAGCTATAATTACACAGGGTTTCTCACGAGCTGCATCTTCCACACTGCAGGAGACTTGTGCCAAGTGTGGCAAGTCTCACAAGACGGCAGACTGTAGGCAGAGAACTCGGGGCTGCTTTAGATGTGGCAAGGTGGGCCACTTGATCAAAGATTGCCCTGAGGTGAACAAAGGGAAGACGGCTTCAGCATCTATGCCACAACCTATACAAGTAAGGAAGCCGATCGTCCAAGGGAGAGCCTATGCAGTCACAGCTCAAGAGGCCCAAAATACAAACGATGTGATCCAAGGTGATATTTCTTTTAAATAAAGAATTCCAATTCTTAAAAAATTTTAGATAGAGAAGGTGCATCTATATAGAAAATAGGAAAGAACCTATATACAATAACTTTGGCATGATGGTATACATTATATATATATATGTGTGTGTATGTATGACTAGGTATGTTATAAATCTATGAGAAATGAAGCGATGTGACATATGAAGCTCGAGTGTTGATAGACCCGGGGTCTACCCACTCATTTATTACCCCTCGCTTCACAAAGAAGATGAAAGTCAACCTAGAGGAATTAGACTTTGTGTTAACCGTAACTATTCCGACTGGGAAATCGGTTGATACTGAAAAGGGTTGCAACTCTGTGATTGTGAGAATTATGGATGAAAACTTCTTTGAACTACCGACGAACCTAATTTTTTTAGACAT
Organism: Chloranthus sessilifolius; assembly: GCA_021018995.1. NCBI lineage: Eukaryota > Viridiplantae > Streptophyta > Magnoliopsida > Chloranthales > Chloranthaceae > Chloranthus > Chloranthus sessilifolius. Next base: position 67,772,445 of record CM037595.1, read on the forward strand.
GCAAGGAGTCGACGTGATCCTTGGCATGGATTGGTTGTTAACTCAATATGCGACAATAGATTGCAAGAACAAGGTCGTCATCTTCAAACCCAACAAGAGGAGATCATTTCGATTTCGAGGAGAGAGATTGACGCATATGCCACTTATCTTGGCAGTCAGGGCCGAGCGCTTGATCAGAAAAGGGTGCAACAGTTACTTGCCATTCCTGAAGGAGGATAAAGAAGAGAAGAATATTATCTTCGAGATAGCCGTGGTGCCAGAGTTTGAAGATGTATTTTCGAAGGAATTACCAAGATTACCTCCAGATAGAGAAGTTGAGTTCGCCATCAACTTAGCACCAGGAATGGAGCATGTCTCTAAAGCACCATATAGAATGGCTCCTGCTAAGTTGGAGTTGAAAGAGCAGTTACAAGAGCTCATGGACAAGGGGTTTGTTAGAACGAGTGTGTCTCCATGGGGAGCACCGGTCTTGTTTGTAAAGAAGAAAGATGGGTCAATGCATCTGTGCATTGACTATCAGTAATTAAACAAACTCACTATAAAGAATAGGTACCCTTTGCCTAGGATAGATAACTTATTCGACCAGCTGCAAGGAGTAAGGTATTTTTCCAAGATCAATCTAAGATCTAGATACCATCAGTTGAGAGTCAAGGCAGAGGACATCCAGAAGACTACATTCAGGACATGGTACAGGCACTATGAATTCTTAGTGATGCTGTTTGGGTTGACGAACGCACCGGCGTCGTTTATGAACTTGATGAATCGGGTGTTTAAACCAAACCTAGACTCCTGCATCATCGTGTTCGTCGACGATATTCTAATATACAACAAATCAAAGGCAGAGCATGAAAAACACTTGAGGATTACTCTACAAACTTTGCTTGAACACCAACTGTATGCCAAGCTTGGAAAGTGTGAGTTTTGGTTAGATGAAGTTAGCTTTTTGGGACATGTCGTCTCAAATCATGGTGTCACAGTTTACTCAGTTAAGATAGAAGTAGTGGTCAATTGGGAGCAACCAAAGACTGTGACTGACGTCTGTAGTTCCTCAGACTAGCTGGCTATTACCAATGCTTTGTAGAGGGGTTTTCAAAACTATCGGGACCTCTTACGAGGCTTACACAGAAGGATTCAAGATTCGAGTGGAGTGAGACATGCAAGAAGAGTTTTTAAAAACTCAAGAAGAGACTCACTTCAGCTCCAGTACTAGCGATTCCTTCAGGCAGTGGAGGTTTCGCGGTATATAGCGATGCTTCGTATAATGGTTTGGGTTGCGTACTTAACCAACATAGAAAGGTGATAGCTTACGGGTTGAGACAGCTAAAAGAACAAGAGAAAAATTATCCGACACATGATCTAGAACTGACAGCCGTCATATTTGCAATAAAGATTTGGCGACATTACTTGTACGGTGAGACCTTTGAGATTTTCACCGACCACAAGAGCCTCAGATATCTGTTTACATAGAAGGAACTAAAAATGAGGCAACGCAGATGGATAGAGCTCCTCAAGGACTACGACTGTTCCATACAGTACCATCTAGGCAAGGCTAATGTGGTAGCAGATGCCTTGAGTCGGAAGGGTTCAACTCAGTTGGCTAGTTTGATTTTGGGTATGCATAGATGGAAGTTGTTTGAAGATTTAGCACTGTATGATGCGAATATTGAGTCACAAGCCACAGGAGCCTTTTTGGCAAATATTTCAGTGAGACCAGTGATATTTGAGTATATCCACAAGCTACAGATGAAAGACTCGGCTTTAACTAAGATTCGTCAAGATGTGATCGAAGGCATCAAACCAGACTTCTCAGTGAAAGAAGATGGTTCCTTATTGTTCAAGGGTCGTCTCTACATTCCAGACAATGCCGATCTACGACAAACTATTCTTGATCAATCTCACAAAGCAAACTATGTGATTCACCTTGGCAGTACGAAAATGTACCAAGATTTGAAAAAGAATTATTGGTGGAGAGGTTTGAAGCAAGACGTGGCAGAGTATGTGTCACGATGTTTGACATATCAGTAGGTGAAGATCGATCATAGACACCCTGCGGGGTTATTGTAGCCTCTACCTATACTGGAGTGGAAGTGGGAATTGATCTCTATGGGCTTCATTGTTGGGCTATCGCGTACTGCAAATAGGTACAATGTCATTTGGGTAGTGGTCGATCGATTGACCAAGTCAGTGCACTTCATGCCTTACAACACGATGTATACGGCAGGAAGACTCACAGAGCTATATATGAAAGAGATCGTCCGTTTGCATGGGATTCCGAGTAGCATTGTTTTTTTCCATGACCCATTATATATATCAAAGTTTTGGAAGAAATTTTAAGAAGGAATGGGAAAGCGTTTGGATTTCAGTTCAACATTCCATCCGTAGACCGATGGGTAAACAGAGCGGGTCAATCAGATCATCGAGGACATGCTTAGGGCGTGTATGTTAGAATTGCAAGGATCGTGGGATCAACACCTACCATTGATTGAGTTTGCATATAACAACAATTTTTATACGAGCATTAGCATGGCACCGTATGAAGCTCTTTATGGACGGTGATGTAGATCGCCCATCAATTGGGAGGAAACCGGTGAGAAATTTGTTTTGAGACCTAAGATACTTGAGGAAAATGCCACCTATATTCATATAATAAGGGTCAAGCTCAAAGCGGCTCAGAGCAGGCAGAAAAGCTATGTCGACATCAAGCGGACCAGTGTAGACTATAAGGTGGGTGAACATGTATTCGTGAAAGTGTCGCCTATGAAGGGGGTGATGAGATTTGGAAAGAGAGGGAAGTTGAGTCCCCGCTATCTTGGTCCATTCGATGTTTTGGGACGAGTTGGAGAAGTTGCTTACCGCATTGGATTACCACCGCTATTCGATCGGGTGCACAATGTGTTTCACATATCTATGCTCAGGAAGTATATTAATGGCCCTGATCACGTGTTGAGCGGTCAACCATTAGAGATGCATGAAGACATGAGCATGATAGAAGAATCGGCAGAGATATTGGATCGAAAGGAACAAGTGTTGCGGATAGAAATAATTCCGTTAGTGCTTGTTCGATGGAGAAATCATCCGGCCGAAGAAGCTATGTGGGAACGAGAGGCCGACGTGAAAGAACAATATCCGGACTTGGTTGTGACAGCTTGAGTCAAAATTGTATCACCACAAGCATGTTTGCAGATTTAAACCGTTCATTGTAGTCCAATATTGATCATTTGGCCAATTTATTCAATGAAGAAAATTTTAATCAGAGATCGTGTCGTGATGCGATATAGATTGCATAGTTAGGAGTCATCATGCCACGCAATGGCTAGGAAGGAATGCTTCACAAAACCAATGACCAACTGGTCAAACCGATTAATCAATTTTCAAATCGATTAATCGATTTGGAAATTCGATTAATAGACTTTGGTCGATTAATTGACTGGCATACGCCAGTGAGTGGAGATTGAATGGAGGTTCATAAAAATTTTGATTAATCGAGGGGAATTAGATTAATCAATTTGGAAAATCGATTAATCAATTTGAAAATTTGATTAATCGATTTTGGAATTCGAGTAATCGACTAACACATGCCAATGACTTAGGAATTTTAGAAAAATTTAAGGACATTACGATTTCGATTAATTGAGGTGAAATTCGATTAATCGATTTTGGGAAATCGATTAATCGATTAATCGACTGACACATGCCAATGAGCTGGAAAACCTAGAAATTTTAAATGACCACGATTTCGATTAATCGAAATGAATTCGATTAATCAATTTTAGAATTTCGATTAATCGATTTCGCACGGCTGGAGTAAGTTTTTAAAACCGATTAATCGATTTTAGAAATCGATTAATCGAATCGGGCCTATATATATAGAAAATGGGTTTTTTGTTCCCATTCGAAAATCATTTGAACTTTTGTTTTTGGGCACCATTTTTTTTTCTTTTTCTCCTACCTTCCATCCGAGCTAGGGTTCTTACGGATAAGTGGATTTCGTATTGAAATCGCTTGCATTTGGATCTAACACCTAAGGTAAAACCTAGATTCAAATTTTTCTTCAAATTTGAGCAGTCAAAACCCTAGTTTTTATTTGTTTGGATTCAAAATGCCACCTCGAACCCGTTTGACCATGAAGCAAGCGGCTTCGAAGCATTCGGTACGCCGTAAGAACGCCGCAACGCCACCACCATCACCGTCACTCGTGCAAACCCCATCCTCATCGTCATTGAATACCACATCCAGTTCGACGAGCTCGTCTTCGAGAGAGTCTTCATCGACATTGCCACCACCACCCATAGATATGCCCCAACCAAATGAGTGGTGGGCGGCAAAGAAGTTTGAGGATGAATATATTTTTTATGAGGATTTGATTACCGACCCCGACGTCGAGGGTGAGATCAAATGGGCTAGGAACTATTTGGTCAAAGCGGCCTCGGTAACCTACTAACGCGATTACACGGGTGTTACTACCCTAAGCAAGTCCGCCTATTTTACCAAGGCTTGGGGGAGGGTTTGACTGATGACATCGTTATGACCAAGATTGATGGTCATGACTACACCTTTACCCGTCACCACATTCACGAGTCCCTAGAGTGCTATTTGGATTTCGTGCCCAAGACTACCTTCTTTCCACCATTTGCAGAAGAGGTCAGATTTGAGGAAATCATGACCGAGATGACCAATGGGAAAAAGGGGTCTGGATCGTCCATTAAGAGGGTCGATTTGCTCCACTACAAGTAGATGCTTGATTTAATCATCAAGTGTAACCTCTACCCGATGCGCCATGATACCGAGAGGGTGGAGTTGATCCAACAGGCCCTATACGTGACATTTCACGGCCATTTGTTCGACACCACGAAGATCATCTTAGAGGGGATGGTCTACATCAAAGGAAAGTTGATAAAGGGTCATTTAAGACCAAAGGAGAAAATGCCTTATGCTCGTCTCATATCGAGCATGCTTGAGTGCTACTCTAACACCCCAGAGTATGCCATCTCACCCCACGAGCTGAAAGCTATAGACCACGTGAAGCACTACTCCATCGCTTCATGGGATCGTAGCTACAGATTGTTGAAGAGGACCCTGCCAGTTGAGGGCCTAGCAGCCCGGCGGACCTCGGCGTGCGGCCCCCGGCGTGATTGCGGCACCCCACCCCACCACCACATCAGGACCCGCCTGTGGGGGGAGCACACCCCGTTGACCCACCAGCTGAGGGGGCACCCTCTCATGCCACCGCATCCCCTATGCCACCATCATAGTCAGCGGCTACCACACCTACATCCTCGTATCACTGACGAGCAGCTCGCCCTGTGCCTACGATCGAGGACGTGTTGGCCTGGATGGAGGCCAACAACCAACAGATGAATTGGCGCATGGACTTTTTGATGTACCACATCATGCGGTACATCTATCCTCTCGACTATCAACAGCGCCTAGCGCAGGAGCAGGCTTGGACTGCGGGCATGACCACGTTCCATACGGGTACAGCTAATGTCGGCACATCTGACTCGGTGCCCTAACAGCCAGACCAGCCAGAGTAGCAGCCAGACCAACAAGAGCAACTCGCCCCAGCACCAGACTAGTCGAGAGAGGGGACAACATGCGATTGAGGCGAGGATGTTTCTTATGTGGGTGATTTTTTGGAGTTTTTTATTGTAATTAAAGGGGGGGGGTGCAATGCAATTATGGGAGTGTAAATGAACAAATTATAATCCTCTGGGAAATCAATAGAAAAATGTTTTCATTGTCATTACCAATGTTATTTCTTTATGGACATTGACTTTCTTGCATGCATGTGTTGATGTACTAAGCCACCATGTGAATGGATGTGTGGCATTCCCTGTGTGTGGGAGCCCACAACGACACACCTTTGGGTTTATTTTCGAGGACAAAAATTCCCAAGGTGGGGAGAATGCAATATCCCAAAATTTTGAGCATTAAATAGTGACCTCGAGATCTGTGCCTGACTGGTCGTAGGTTTGACCAAGTGAGAGTCAAACAGTGGAACTAGGAAAGAATGTATGGATGTGAGGTAGCATGACCTAAGAGTAGTGTATGGTGTTAGTTTAGGGCTACATATACTTATCTCTGGTGTATGTGAGTAACACTAAAACTGGAGAGAGGTTATAAGGGTTTTACTAACCTAAGGATTCTTTTGTTTTGTTTGGTAAAGAGAGTTAAGAGGAGAGATAGAGGGAGAACCAAGGTGAGTAATGGCAAGGAGTTAATGTGGTTTAATTGAAGGAAGGGTTGGAGCATTGAATGTCGGATTTGACGCATGAAGGACCGTCGAAGCAAGAGCTGGAACCCTTGCCATTAAACCAACCAATCCATCCTTTAAGAGATTGATTTGAGGTGAGTTTTGTTAGATTTAAATGTATAGAGTTTTGATTATTTAAATTCAGCCAAAGTATAGTGAAAATGAAGAACTAAAGACATAGAAAAAGAAAGAAAAATAGAGAGAAAAGATTTGGAAGAACAGCCCAACAAGGGGCTGAGTTCTGGCCAAATCGATCAATCAATTTGGGGAATCGGTTAATCGATTTTGCTCTAGAACTTGAGATAGCAAGAATGACCGATTTCGATTAATCAATCTTGAAATCGATTAATCGATTTTGAAAGTCGATTAATCGATTTAGAAATCGACTAATCGACTAAGTACCTCCAGTGGTTGGAGAAGTAAGGCTTGGAGAAATCGACTAATCAAATTAGGAAATCAATTAATCGATTTTGGATTTTGATTAATCAATTTGGGATCGATTAATCAATTTTCAATTTTTGACTACTTGATTTAGGTATCGATTAACTATCTTTGGAATTTTCGATTAATCGATTTGGGATCGATTAATTGATTTTGGATTTTTCGATTAATCGATTTGGGAATCAATTAATCGATTTTGGCAGTTTGACTTGACTTCTTAATTGGACCTTGGGGTTCATAAAGGGACTTGGACCTTCTCTATAGCATCTTTATTGATGTGTTGCATATGTTATGGTGTACCATAGTTGGTACGTGTGAACACAAGTATAAGGAGCTGTGTGGGACCTTGATGCTTGGACCTTCAGAGACTTGAGGTAGGGAACACCTTGAACATGTACTTTAATTACAAGAGCATGTATGTAGTGATATAGAAATGAAATGAATTGTATAATCTCCATGTGTGTGTGTGTGGTACACCAATAAAATGGACATGCTTAATCATATAATCTTTCAATACGTGTGTGTGTGACACCAAGTAAGCTAATAAGAATGAGACATCCCCAAGGAATGAGAAAGTGATAAAGGCATCGGTGTGATGCGAGTGATTTAGACATCCCAGGGATGTAAGAGAGATTGTAAAGTATATTTGAACAACAACTGATAAGACCTAATTGATATAAAGTAGCACATTTTCACAGTAAATAACTATATGTAAAGCACATGATATTTTTGTTATTTAAGGTTTGAACAGAATATCCTACCGACGTGGCGGAATACCCACGACTGACTCGGCAGGATATCCCTGACCGGTACGGCAGCCAATCCGTACACTGGTATGGCGGTCTATCCGTACGCAGTAGCACATCCCAGGGATGTTGAGATGAGGTTAGACTCCGTCGCCTACGAGAAAGGGACCTTGGTAGTATTCATAGTGGACACATATAATAACTGTCTATTTAGACGACGATGGAGGGTATTCCATCGGGGATCGATGCTATATTGCTCGGGGACTACTTAAGTTGAAGATTTAAGTTTCTTTAGGCCTATTCAGTGTAATTCATGAACACTTAATAATGAATGTAACATGTAAACCACCAGTAAACTTCAATGCATATGTACTCTCTAAACTGTTTTCAATAATGTTCATGAATACATCATGCTAAGAATATTTTAGAATATATGTGAAGATTCAATTTATATGTTCATTGTGTTGTTCCCTATTGAGTTAGGATGTAGCTCACCCTTTAGACTATACGTCGCAGGTCCAGTGTTAGCGGCGGCCGAGGCTTCGGGAGATGTGGATCTGGGTGATTCGGATTAAGTGCCCAGGGAAGAGTTGGAGCCTCCTCCCGAGGACTTCTTCTAGGAGACTCTGCTGAGTACTTTGATAGAGAGATTTTAAGAGTATATTTGTACGGCTTGGTATGTCAAGCCTTGTTGAAACATGTATTTAAATTGATATAATTCTTTTGGCAAACCATCTAGGGTGATCAGTTCATCACCAATGGTTTGGATCAGTTCTCTATTCATGCGTTGGCATGAAAGCAGAACTGTCTTTTGAGGTTACACCTAAATTAGCATATTGTTTTCCGCATTATTAAGTTAATTGTTTTATCATGTCTAGTACTGCTTGCCATTTCAATGTTACATACAAATGAATGGGGCACGGTCTTGAGGATCGGGCCAATGGCACGGGTTTCAGGGTGCCGAAATCCGGGCTGTCACAATTGCGAGGATGCTATTAGAGAAAGGCGTTTAAGAAAAAATGCATCCAGTGGGACTGACGGGATTAGGATATTCTCTGAGCATAGGAATGATAGAAGAACTGAGACAGATGTGCAAAATATCACGAACAACAAGCCCAACACCAGTATAATTCCATTTTAATTTAAAATCGCTTTGCCAGCTCTAGTCAGAAGCTAGTCCATACGGAGAACCGGGAATGGGCAGGGGCACAGATGACCCCAAAACAGAGAAAGGCCTGCTTTGACCGAGTTTTCACACCTTTAGGGCAATCATTAAATATCATGTTGCCCTTATTGATCGAAAAAGGGTTGGTCATAGTACTCCAACTGCGACCTCCGCCAAATCTCATCCCAAGGAATGATGACCCCAACACCCGTTGTAACTTCCACTAGGGGTCGGGCCACCCAATTGATCGCTGCTTCCCATTGAAGCACGTAATACAAGATCTGATAGAGCCCGATAAAATCATCCCTCTGGCACTTCCCCAAGCCACCCAGCATGCCAGCATACACCAAGTACCGCTTCCTCCACACCCTCCCTGAGGGACAGGTCTAAGACTTATTATCCGTATATTTGAAGAGGATGATGAAGAGTTGGGATTTGACCCAATGGATTACATCTGTGATTGAAAAAAATTTATGCCACCATTGCAGACAGGCTGGGGAGATAGGAATATTGGAGTGATTGAACCTCTAAATTTGGTAGATTACTTCCCCAACCCCGCACCACAAATAGAACCCTTAGATCTTAGGGCATATTTTCCAGTGCCAACTCCCATTAATTACATCCAAATAAACTCCTACCAGCCGTATGTTACATCCTCCACCAGTTACTCGATGGCTGGTTATGTCCCCCATCCCTCTCCACCCCCTATCAGTTATCAATGGCCCACCCTTGCCATACCACCCCTGATGTAGTCACCCACAATCCTAGCCAACCCCACTTTTTCCACCTACTCAACTCTTACGAAGGTTAACCAGGTTTTGCCCACCCATCCTAGTCCATCAATATCGATATCTCCAGCACCCCCTGTTACCCCATTCCAGATCCCGGGACCAATGTACAATCCTCATCAGGTCCCACTCAGCTATGATCAAACAGATGTTAATGCGGGCAACAGCCAGGAAAGGGCAGTTGATTTTATCACCAAGTCTAGGAAGATATCCAAGCAGCCAGATGCACTGACACCAGCACCTACCCGGCCAGAGGGGAAGAAGGATACTACTGCATAAACCTGATTGAAAAGATGAGCCGCGAGCACATACTGAAGACTCAGCTAAGAAGAATGCCGGCTCATATCACGGTTTGGGATATGTTAATGATGTCCCCACTCCATTTCCAAGCTCTAATGGGGGCATTAAAAAATGCACATGTGTCTCTTCAAGTGAGCCCAGATGAAGTTGGACAGATAATTTGTCAGGTGATGGCTCCCAATGCCATCTCTTTTTCAAATGCGGATTTACTAGAGGAACAATCATTCAAAATACCTCAACATCACTGTAGAATCTAGAAACATGATAATCCCTTTGCTATTAATTGACAATGGGTCTGCTCTAAATGTGTGCCCTCTGAGAACAGCTACCAAGATAGGAGTAGATCGTTGTATGCTAAAATCAATAAAAACCAGTGTTAGGGGGTTTGATAACACCAGAAGAGAGATAATCGGGGAAGTCGATCTTGAGCTAGTAATCGGGCCAATGACCTTCTCTATACCTTTCCAAGTGATGGACATCAAGTCCTCTTTCAATCTGTTGTTAGGATGCCCTTGGTACATGAAGTCGGGGCAATACCGTCAACATTGCATCAGAAACTCAAATTTGTGTCTGAACAGAAGATCATCTCCATTATAGGGGAAGGGTATGATGAAAAGGAAAAAGATACCCATAGTATTGAGATTCCCAAAGTACTGGGCATGCGGCACACGACCAAAGATACAGACCTCCATAATTTTGAATGTGAAGTATCGACGATAGTCCGGGAATCCCGAGAAAGCATCACTCTGAAAATCAGAGGCAAAATGATAGCAGCTGTGGCCATGCTCTAGAAATTGGTCTATCAGAAAGGTAAGGGGCTGAGACCCCGATTACAAGGCAGGAGAGAGCCAGTTAGGGCGTCCGGCAAGTAAGATTTGGGTTAGGTTGCAAGCCCATCGAAGAAGAAGTCAGAGAGGCCAAGGAGAAGGGCTGAGCAATTGTTGCAGTAAAAGCCCGAGCAATCAATTTAGAAGAAGAACCCTGCCCTAGACCTCACATTAGGGAGACCTTTGTAAGCACAGGGATCGTGAAGATTGATCAGAATGGAGCAACGCATTTAACCCCACACAAACTTGTAACCCCTGTTCACCCCACCAATCCTCAAATTATCCCTCCCAACCTAGAAGTAGACCTAGCCGCTCTATCCCTCTTTGAGGAAGAGTTTGTCATACCTGCACAATCTCCCCCTATGGTAAACCACAATAGGACCTTGCTGACTTTTGAGGACAGAATCTCAAACGAACCCATGATCAACATGATGGAGGCTGACTCTGAAGAATCATATCAGCCACCTCCCTCCATCCAAACAGGTAAAGGAGCATCATCGCAGGTATGGAACTGGGAATCTATGCCCCAAACTCTGGAGGTGGCGAGTGGCCTAAAATTCAGCACCCGTTTCCTAAAAAAAAAATAACCTATAAAAAGTGGGGTGAGCCCTTGGTAGGTAATACCGTGTATATATAGGGACTCGCTTTGCCAAGAGCCCATCTCCGAAGAAAGTAAAAATCCTAAAAACATAGAAAAAATATTGCCTTTCAAAATTCCTAATAAAATCAAAGAAAAAGATGCCCTAATTGAAGTTCCCGTCTTATGTGAAATCGACCCCTTCCCTATAGAAATACAAGAAGAGGTAGGAATCACAAGTCTGGATGAAGAAATCCCTACTAAGGAGCTATCCAATGAGCTTCTTGAACGGTTTACCGACTTTGAGCACGGTCCTATCCCTATCGTTGAAGAAATAGAGGATGTCAATCTGGGGACCAAGGGGAATCCTAAAATTACTAAGATCGAAACATCATTGTCTTCCAAGGAAAGAAAAAGTATGATTGATTTCCTCTGGTCATATCAAGATATCTTTGCATGGTTGTACGAGGACAAGTCTGGTTTGGACACCGATTTGATCGAGCATGAGTTACCACTCTACCCTGATATCAAGCCGGTCAAGCAGAAGTTGAGACGACTCTAACCCAAGTGGATGCTGAAAGTAAAAGACGAGATCATTAAGCAATATGACACAGGATTTCTCATGGTCTCTAAGTATCCTCAATGGTTAGCCAACATCGTCCTGGTACCGAAGAAGGATGAAAAGGTCCACATGGGCATTGATTCCAGAAACGTGAACAAGGCGAGCCCGAAGGAGGACTTCCCATTACTGCACATCGACATCTTGGTCGATAACACTGCCAAGCACGAGATGTTTTTGTTCAGGGATGGATTCTCCGGGTACTACTTTAGGTTCTACTTCAAGTGTTGTCTTGTTATTGGTGAGAAAACTGTGGTGAATAAAAATAAATCAAAAGTGAAGAGATGGAAATTGGTTAAAATAGCAAGTCTAAAATACACAGCCTGCAAGATATAGGGCGGTTGTAGAAGGTTTTGAGTAAGAGTTTGTCCCATAAAGAAATTGATCTAGAACCCAAATTGGGTTATAATAGCCGGCCTTGAGATCTGGGTACAGATATAACAATCCTAGAGAAAGGGAGTTGGGTGTCACAACTATACTAAATTAACACTAAAAGAAGGGAAACAATGTACAGTCCTATCCTAAAGAAAGGGTTATTAAGAAGTTGGTGATGGTGTGTGTTAAAATAAAGGTAAAATAGTGGGAAGTAGGCAATTAAGCTAAGGATAATATAGTTATGTAACTCAGATTTAGGACTGTCTCTGCAGCAGTCCTTCAGATGGCTACAAGCACATCTGCCAGGAAGATGTATGTAACTCAACCCATATGGTTTGACCTGGTCTCTTAAGGCTATAACCTGCCCACTTCAATGGTCACAGGCTATCCAATAGAGAGGATCAAACCACCTGAATCAAATCAGAAAACCAATCTGATCCAATGGAATAAATTGATCTTAAGGCTATAACCTGTCCACTTAAATGGTCACAAATTATCCAATAGATGTCCTCCACCCAATGGATCAAATTATAACATAAATATCATTGCAGACACCATGTTCATCAGGCTACAAGCTTAGGCATCCATAGGAGCAAATAGTTCTTGAAAACCTAGTGGAAACCACAGTAGTTCAAAAGCTATTTAGGGACTTTAAATGCAGCCGGTCATTGCTACAAAAGACCTGCAATGACTCAACTCACAAGTCTACAATCTCTATAGAAAAATCAGATCTAACATCTGATGTTGGTCAAGTACAACAGAGGGGAGCTTGTTCTTGCAATAACCTCTCATAAGGCTACAAGCTCAAGTACAGAGGAGAAGAATCCTTCTCAGATCTGTGGCTTGGAATCACCCTAGGGCTATAGTCTGTCCACTTAAATGGTCACGGCTATCCACAGAGGTTATCCACACCACAGGGGACTGAGATGGAACAAGTAAATTGTTGCTACCACCATGGTCCCAGGGCTACAAGCTCGAGCTCTTATGGGTATTTCGAATCAGCTCAAGTCCTAATCGTATGGCATAGATTGAACAAAACTATGGACAAATAGAAAAATAATAAATTAAATAAATATTTATAATATAAATTTCATTGATCAAAATATTACTTACAATGAGATTTCTCAAGGCAGCAGCCTTGTGCATAACAGCCCATCAATAACTCTCAATGTTCACAAGACCCATTATAAAAACTGAATAAAACTAAACCTAATTGCTTACAGAGGATATAGACAGTAAGTGCTGGGCTAAGATAGAAGAAAAAATAGAAAAGGAGGTGATCAAACCCTAACCTTAATCAGCTCGAGCTCACAGCTGACTGAGTTTGAAGGAGAACTTAGACTGAGAAACAACACACAAGCCCCTATTGTTGAAAATGAGCCAGCTGTCATAGCTGAGAGGCAAAGAACTCTGAAGGAATGTAATGCACCTGGGGATTACACATCTCCCTTTTGTATATAATTTCCTTCAGTTGAGGAAAATTATGAAATTAAGTCCTCCACCATTAACATGCTGCCATCTTTTCATGGGCTCAGTAAGGAAGATCCTTACAAGCACATTGATCAATTCTTGACACTTTGCGCCATATTTAACATTGCTGGCCTAGGATCTGAAGCCACCAAACTGAGGCTTTTTCCTTTTTCTCTAAAGGACAAAGTCAGCACCTTGCTCTCTAAGCTCCCAGCGAATAGCATCCAGACATGGAGTGACCTTCAAAGTCAATTCCTAGCTAAATTCTTTCCCATGAATAAAACTAGTCAGATGAGGACAAACATAGTCATTTACTCAGTCCTCAATTGAAGATTTTTATGAGGCATGGGAGAGGTTTCAAGAAATGTTAAAATAATATCCCCACCACCAAATTTCACAGTGGCAACTTGTGTAAGTCTTTTACTAAGGAATTAATCCCAAAAGTAGGGACATGGTGTATGCCTCATGTGGGGGTACTTACCTCCACAAGATAGCTGATGAGGCATGAGAGTTGTTTGATATTATAGGGGAGAATTTTATGTAGCAAGAGTCACTACCTCGTAATGATATCTAGACCCCAGCCAAATTGGTAAAAGAATCTACCCCTAGAGGTGGAATGCATGAAGTCAAGGTACAAAGTGAATTGGAAAGGAAGGTGGATAATCTGAGTTTAAAGTTTGATAAATTGATGAATGTGATGCAGCCTAAGATGGCTGCACAAGTTGAAGAGGCATGTCTAATATGCCAATCTCCCACACATTCACTTCAAGATTGTCCATTAGCTAATCAGTTCCCTGAGTTAGTTTTAGAACATGCCAATGTTGCCCAAGCATATGGGCAGCAACCTACTGGGTATACATGGAGAAACCACCCAAATCTGAGGTGGAGACAAGTTACATACCCTCAGCCCCAACAGCAGCAGTTGCCAGCTCCATACAGACCTCAGCACCAATTTAACCAAGGTTATCCACCTAGGCAAAAATTTTAGTTGCCTGCCCCACAGCCCAATCAATTGGTCTTAGCCTCACAGCAGCCCAGATATTTTTCCTTTGAAGAGCAAATGCTGGGCTCAATGCAAAATCTGGGAAGCTTGGTCCAAACTGTGAACTCTCATGGATAAAGCATTAAAAAAATATAGGACTAGCTAGATTAAATCTGTAATACTTTGAACAAGAGAGAGGAGGGCAGGTTGTCTAGTCAACCTTTGGCCAACCCTAAAGGGCAATACATGATTGGAGAAGGCTCCTCTACCCATGAGGAGGCTAATGCAATCACTACCCTAAGGTGACAAGGTGGTAAAAAACATAGTGGGCAGGGCAACTGAGGGGACATGGAGAGTGGAAAAGAAAGAAATATGAGTGTTGAAGAACTACTAAATTCATCTCCTGTTGTAGAGCAGCAAGGGCAAAATAAAGGGGCTGATGTTAGGCCCCAACAACAAACAATAAATAAAAAAAAAAAAATTGACTATGATGTTATTAGGCATGTAGTTGTGGCACCAGTAGTCCCATAGCTGCCATTTCCTCATGCACTTGCTAGCCCATCTCCTTTTGATAAGGGGAATGCTCAAATGGAGGAAATGATGGAGACCTTCAAGCAGGTCAAGATTAATTTTCCCTTTGCTTGATGCTATAAAAAAGGTCCCTGCCTATGTCAAATTCTTGAAGGACCTCTGCATACAAAAAAGAAAAGCAAGGGTGCAACTGTCCAACAAGGTTTTTACTGTTGACCATGTTGAATCAGTTTTGTCCATAGCCACACCTGAGAAATTACAGGACCCAAGGGTACCACTCCCAAACCTCATCTTTGCTAGTCCTCGAGCAAAGCAAAATTTAAACAACTACTCTAGGAATGTAAATGCTGCTTTCATAGGGAGCACGGATGTATTTAGCTTATGCATCAAGCAATTTAAACCCCTAGGTGATTCCTAGTGGAGGAGTGAAGTATCCTTAGTGAAGGTACCCATAAACTTCTCAATGAAACAGTTGACAAAAGTGTAAACATTATCAAGTCAGGTTTCAATAAATAAAACATCAGTTCACTCTTGATTCTTTTCAAAATGTGAGGAATTTAACCAAATGAAATATATAGACCATTTAATCATTAAAAACTCTTGCATGAATGCACATAATTTCCAATCAGCTTATAATAAGAAAAGCAGCAAGTATATGTCAGTACTTAGCTCACCATCAATTCAAAAATTAAGTTTAGGCAATGCCCAATACTTTCAATGTTAGACCGAATGCTTACCAGGGTAGTCTCTCACAAATAACTTTGAGGGTTTTCATTTTCACACAAGCTCAAGAGCAATTACAGCCCCCAAATGGGTCTGTAAGCATGAGCATAAGCAAGGCTTCTAAATTTTGGCATCATTGACTATTTCTCACCATAGATGAGACACTCCTCATCTCCACATAACAGCTCAATTATCTTAGGATCACAAGGTCTTAAGATTGGGTTATAATGTGGCTTATGGGTGTAGGTTACAAAGAATGAAAGGGTGAAAAGGATGCAAAATTGATAAATCAGTAGGTGAAGGAGGTGATTCATGACTTCACCTTCTTTTAATTTCAGCATATTTTATCTTCTTTGATATTTTTCAGACTTGAAGTGGCCAGCTTCTCCTCTTATTTTTACTTTTTCTAATGAAATTTCCTCATGACTCCTCTCTGTTCCTTTTCATTATATATATATTTTTTCTTTTCAATACATTTTTCTTTTCTTTTTGTTTTTATTTTTTTTCTAAAATGCCACCTTCTTTTTCCCAACTGCTACACTGTTGTCCTCTTTTTTGTGTTTCTTCTCCATTCACCAAATGTTGACCCTAGCTTGTCTATCTTCAAATCCTCCTTTACCTTCTGAATTCTCAGAGTGGGAGTAGGTTTGGATCAGGTCTACAGGTTTAGGTGTAAATACTTAGGTGTATTTTGAAGAAAAACTAGACATTAAGGCTCAGAAGGTGTATGCACAAGGGTAGTTTAATGGGTTTGGTATCTTTAACCTCAAACTGTTCAAGAGAAGGCCTTGATCCTTTCCTAAATGTCATGGGTATTGTCAGCTGTTTTAACCTGGAGATGCCTAACTTCTAGTGAAGAAATAAGCTCAGCCAGTCCTTAGAGCAAAAAGAATTGCCTAAGTCACTCCTCAAAGAGAAAAAAAAATTAAAAAAAATTGTAGGCCCAAATATCACTAGGTATGATCTTCCATTTGAAATCATGGGCATGTCCTTACCTTTTTCTCTCTTTAATGGTTTACTAAGTGCTGACACAAATGAGTTTTCTTGGTATTCACCTCATGGAATCATTAAATTTTAAAAGCTTTTAATGCCTAAAGGTTTGCAAAAAATTTTAGTTTCCTCATATTCAAAGTTTCTTAGGTGAACTTAGCTCTATTTCTATCTTACTCACTTGGTTCTACTACACTTAGGTTAACTACCTCATTGGCAAACCTTGCCACACCCCTAAACCTATGAGGAGCAGTGTCTTCACTGATTCAAAGATAAAGGATATGTACAGCAGGGCATTATTGGCCAAATAAGACACAAAACAATGCAAATAAAAGTAACAAACAAAAATAAAAAAAACAAGTAAAAGCTAACAAGTCAATAGTAGAAATGAAGTAAACCAAACAAAATTCAGACAAAAACTACCAACGAGAACTTTCATTAAAAAGCAGTAATATTTACAATGCTACTGGAAATAATTATAAAAAGATTATACAAAAATAGCCTAACTAACTACATGTACAAAGTCTAATCATCTGAATTTTTTGCTGCATCAGTTGTGTCTTGGACTCCTTTCCCTTTTTCCTTCTTTAGAGCTATAGTAGAGGACTTGTATCTCTTAAAAGTTGTCTTTCTTTGCTTGGTGCTGCTCCTCTTCTTGAGAGTTGGCTCTGGCTTTGAAGCAAGCTCTTTTATGTTGATCCCAGGTTTTATCTTTTTAAGGTCTTAGGGTTTAGGAGCAGTTTCCCTTGGAGGTGCCTTGGCAATGAAGAGTTTGGAAGCTGCTTCTGCTAAATCTCTGTCACCAATATCTGATAAGGTCTACTGCAATACTACAGCAGCCCTAGCATACTCATTTTCCCTATCCTCCACCAATCTAAGGGCTGCCTGTAGATTCTTGATTATATCCTCCATCCCATCAGCCCTATTCTTTTCTTCATTGCATTTGAGCAGTGTCTCTCTCCATTCATATTTTATCCTCTTTTTCTCTATCTTATGAGTGAGTTTCAAAATTTTGATTTGATCTAGGAGTGGCTACTTCACTGAAGTTCTAAGGTCAGCCATGCCTCTAACCACATCCCTCTTGATGTAGGGATTTTCCTTCATTGCTCTTAACAGGGTGGAGTATAGGGGCATGGGGTTGAAAGAGGCTGGTAATATGGGAACCAGATGTTTCTACTACAGGTGGGGTTGCAGGTTGAGGTTGTGTGTAAGTGATTTCCAAAGGTGGGACAATAATGGGTGGGTGGATAAGGTCAGGTTCAGGTTCAAGGTCAGTTTGGGTTGAGGCATTGTTGAATGTAATTAGGGGGACTTCTGGAATAGGTTTAATGTGTGTAGCAGCAATAGGTGTTGCTGCTAAGGTTAAGGGTTGGGGAGATGGGGGTGGGGTAGGTAAATGGGTAGGTGAAGGGACAAATGGTTATTGGGAAGATTGGATTAAAGTTGACAATGTGGACTGGATGGCTTGTAAACTGGTTTGAATGGAGGCCTGCTTTTGGAGGGTGGAGTTCATGGCTTGAAGGCTGGCCCCAATGGATGTTTGGGATTGGGTATTAGCCATCAATTGGGTTTGCAGGGATAGGAAGAGGTTAAGGATTTGGGGTAGGGGATCAGGTATGATAGGGGTTGTGGGTTGGGTGGTTGTAATTGGTTGAAATGGTGAAGTGAGTGCATGATGGAAGTTAGTTGGCTGTGGTGAAGTAGGGGTAGGGGTAAAGTGATGGGGTTGTGGTGAGTTTGGGAGAGGGGTGAACTCATAGTTGATGTCCCCTATAATAGAGGTCATTATAGCTGATTAGCCCTCAGCTAAGAAGGGGTCTTGGTCATGGGAAGGGGAAAATGAAATGGAATGGCTCAAAGGTTCAAGTGTATCAGCTTCAATTGTGGTAGAGGGTTCAGTGGGCTGAGGTGAGGCTAGTGGGGAGCTGTGTGGGATGTCAGGAATTTGGGGCTCACTCTCAGCAGGGGGTACTGAAAAGGCTTGGGCTGGTAAGGGTGGTGGTATGTCAGTAGTTGGGGCTGAAATGGCTATTGTTTTTGGGATTGGGATAGGTTGGGATATATATGTGGGTTGAGGTTCAGTGGGGGATTTTGATGGTTTCCTCTTTCTATATGTGACCTTGACAGGTGGGCTGGGATGGGCTATGTATGTGGGTACATGTATTGCTAAGGATAAACGAAGGGTCTCAGTATGTATGGTGAATGTAGGTGATGTAGTGATGGCTGAGCTAATGGATATGGTTGGTATTGATTGGATTGTGGTGGCTTTGGTAGTGGGTAAAACTGGCAGGGGTAGAGGTGAGGTAACTATGGAGGGTTGTGAGGTTGGGGTTGAGGTAGGAGCTGATATGGGAATGGAGGTAATGGGTGATGAGTTAATGGTGGTGGGCAAGGTAGTGCTGGCTGTAAAGGCATCAGTAGCTAATTCCTGAATTATGGGGGCTGCTTGAGCTAGCAACTCCTCCTTTTTCTTCTTCTTCTTTTCAATCAAGGTACCACTGATCCCCGATTGCTTCTTTCCACACTTGCTGGGGGCCAGGGTAAGGGCTCATTCATCTGAAAATGGTAGCTTGTAACTATAGCAAGGCTATAATAAGCCTGCAATAGGGTAAGGAATGGGGCTTCTGCTCCTTCATGACCTTCTCATGTATATCTTTCATCCATCAAAGATGAGCTTTACAGCGTCAATGTAGTGGTTGCAGTGGAAGGAGTAAAGGGCATCAGCAATGGGGGACCTCCTTTCCTGCTGGTGCCCAGAACAATATACATTCTTTCTCAGCACCCCATCCATAAATCTTAGGCCTGGGTGCAGGTCTCTCTTCCTAATGGACAGACCTGAGGTTGTGATCCCTCTTGTGAGCTCCTTGGAAATTTCTAGGATTGTGGCTGTCAAAGGAGGACCCAAGCCACACTCTGAGCTGTATTTGGCTAGTATCCCAAGTATCTCAGCTACTGCTGCTTGGTTGAAAAGCATTTTAAAATCATCAATCAAAACCAGCAATGCAGGGTTTCCATCATCCCTAGTCTTCACCCTTATGTTCTGGTAAAATAGTTGCACTAGTCTAGGGAAAACTAGCTGTAGTGGGGGTCTGAGAAGGGGAGTGTGGCTTTGGTTAGGTATTCTATTGATGCAGTTGTCTCAAGCTGTTCCTCAAAGAACGCCTTATCAAAGAGAGTTTCAGTTTCAAACTTAATTGCAGCCACAAACTCAGAGGGTTCTAAGTGATTCATTATCTTCCTCCTCCTGAGGGGCAACCTCAGGGACATCAAGGGCCACTTCCTTACCCTTTTTCTGCTTTTTCTTAGATTTCTTAGAGCTTTTAGTAGGTGGGTGGTCTCTAGCCCTCTTTTTAGGGGCAAATTTCTTCTTGGCAGCATGGGCAACAGAGGCCACATCCTTGACCTTTTTCACAGGGGCAACCCTTTTCTTGGTTGGTTCCACTTGGGGCTCCACAGTGGGTGTAGGCATCTCAGAGGTCTCCATAGTGGAGGCCTCTGCAATCCTTACTGATTTCCGTGTGGCCACAGGGCTGCCAGTTGGTGTAAATTTGGAACCGTGGCCATGGCTACCCAAACTCTTCAAATTAGGTCTTGAAATTCAAAGTTTGGGTAGTTCACACTTCAATGGAGGTAGTGCCCACTAAATCTGTCCCACTCAATCACAGAAATAGCCTACTAATTCAAACCACAGAGGAGAGTGAGAAAACTTACCAAACAAGAGCTAGGGTTCCACTTCAAACATTGCACAGTGGATCAAATCTTTCCAAATCACGTGCAAAATAACCAGAAGGTGTTGTGGAACACAATTGTAGGAGGAAAATGGCTGAGTTGGAGTGGTTTAGGCTGTAGAGAAGAAAGAAGAGAGGAAGGAGCTTGGTGATGTGCAACTGAAACTAGGGCAAATAGGAGTGAATGAAGAGAATGAAAAATTTTGCAAGGTATAAGTGGATGAACTCGTGCCTCGCGCGATTCTCGCCAAGTACTCGCTAGGCACATTCTTCTCGCGCGGTTGAAAAGGGATATCACGATAAATGTTGTTGCTGAGAAGAACAGAGGCTCGCGAGGTATTCACGGGGCTGATTTGGGGTCAGAGTGCCTGTGAGGACATTTGTAAATTTTGCGCAGCTGAGCTTTTACACTTCGCGAGACTCAAATTCAGAGCATCAAGGACCTCGCGAGGTAGTTAGAAGTGTATGCTTTAGAAATTTTCTCGCAAGGTACAACATGCATGATATTCCATTTTCGCGCAGCTCAGTGCCCCTAAGAAGATAAAGCCTCGCGAGGCTCATTATCAGGCTTCCTTCAGGTGTTTTGCTCGCGAGTTTAAAATTAAGTTCATTAAGCCTTGCAAGAAGCTAAGTTCATTCCTTCTCAGTGCTTGCACACTGGCCCGTGCATGTACACTGGCCTGTGCACGTAGACTGGCATGCACTATGCCCTTATGTATTAACACCACATTTCTTCATTATGCATCTAATTCACCATGATAATCACAACGCTCTTTACCAACATATTCACAGAGTAAAAATTAGAATGCAAATGATTTTTAAGTATAGCATATTTATGAACATTTACATGACAGCAGGTCCATGCACATTTCAATTTCAGCAGGAAGCAAGTTCATGAAATTCAGATGACAAACATTCACATCAACAACAACAGCAACACAACTCAAAACAAAATAAAATAAAACATGCAAATCAATCTACAACACAAACAATACATGACAGATTTTTAAACAAAACACACACAAAATTTCAACAAGTATGGTACACATTTTACAAAACTGTGGATCACTAATCAGTGGGAGGTTCATGCAGGTGGATGGTCTGAGGAGGCTCCACAAAATTTTTTACACAAATTTTTAGCCTTTGACCATTCACTTTCATGATCTTCCCAGACATGGGATCCAAGATCTCCACAGCACCAGATGGGGAGGCATGGATGACAGTGTAAGGTCCATCCCATCTGGATTTTAATTTCCCTGGAAAAAATTTTAATTTAGAGTTTAAAAGCCAAACCTTGGTATCAACATTCTAGTCCTTCCTCATGAGCTTCTTGTCAAAAAATGCCTTGGATCTCTCCTTGTAAATTCTGGCATTTGTATAAGCTTCCAGTCTCAACTCATCAAGCTCCGACATTTGCAATTTCTTATGAGAACTAGCAGTAGTTAGATCAAAATTCAATGTTTTAACAGCACAGTAGGCTCTGTGCTCTAAATCCACTGGTAAGTGACAGGCCTTGTCATAGACCAGCCTAAAAGGCGACATACCAATAGGGGTCTTATAGGCAGTCCTATAAGCCCACAAAGCATCATTCAGCTTGTGTGTCCAGTCCTTTCTATCTATCCTCACAGTCTTCTCCAAGATGGGCTTGATCTCCCTATTAAAAATTTTAACTTGCCCACTGGTCTGTGGGTGGTAGGGAGTTATAATTTTGTGTGTAACAGAATATTTTTTGAGCAGATTCTCAAAAGGTCTGTTATAGAAATGACTCCCCCCATCACTAATGATAGCTCTAAAGGTGCCAAATCTGGAGAAGATATTGTCCTTTAAAAATTTAAGGATAACTATGTGGTCATTTGTTCTTGTGGCAAAAGCTTTCACCCATTTAGACACATAGTCCACTACCACAAGTATAAAATTGAAACCCATAGAAGGAGGAAAAGGGCCCATAAAAGTAATCTCCCAGATATCAAACAGTTCTACCACAAGGATGGGTTGCAATGGCATTGAATCTCTCTTGAAAATGCCTCCCAACCTTTGACATCTTTCACAGGCTTTGCAATGTATTTATACATCTTTAAACAAAGAGAGCCAATAAAACCCATATTGTAAAACTTTTGCAACTGTCTTTGTACTACTAAAGTGACCTCCACAGGCCTACTCATGGCACATAGAAAGAATGTTATGGAACTCACTTTCAGGCACACATCTCCTAACAACCTGATCTGCATAATGCTTGTAAAGGTATGGGTCCTCCCACAGAAAATATTTTACTTGAGAGAAAAATAGGTCTTTTTCCCTCTTGAAGCAGCGAGGAGGGATCCTACCAACAATAATAAAATTCACAATGTGTGCAAACCAGCGCACACTAGACTGCATAGAAAATAACTGCTCATCAGGGAACAATTCATTGACAGGTGCTACTGCACATTCTTCTAAAACAATTCTAGAGAGGTAGTCAATCACCCTATTCTCAACTCGTTTCTTATCCTTGATCTTAAGATCAAACTCCTATAATAGGAGGATCCATCTGATCAGCCTTGGTTTGGCATCCTTCTTGGCCAACAGGTATTTCAAGGCTGAGTGATCAGTAAAAACAATAATTTTAGACCCCAACAAGTAAGGTCTAAACTAATCTACAACAAGCAGCTCCTCAGTTCAAAGGGGAGTGAGTAATCTGGAGCCTAGATTACAGGAGCAGTGGTAAGGCAATTTTTTAAGACCTCAAAGGCCTCAAGGCACTAAGTAGAAAATTCAAATGGCACATCCTGACACAGCAGGTGGCACAGTGGCTTTGCAATTCTACTGAAGTCCTTAATAAACCACCTATAAAATCTAGGATGTCCTAAGAAGGATCTGATTTGCTTGACAGTCTTGGGTGGGGGCAAGTGTGAAATCAAGTCTTCTTTAGTTTTGTCAACCTCTATTCCTCTGTGAGAGACCACATGGCCTAATATAATTCCTTGTGTTATCATAAAGTGGCTCTTTTCTCAGCTTATGACCAAATTGGTCTCTTCACATCTTTGTAAAACTAGGTCATGGTGACTCAAGAACTGGCTAAAGCTGTCCCCATATATTGAAAAATCATTCATGAAGATTTCTAGGAACTTGTCAATCATATAAGAGAAAATTGCATACATGCACCTCTGAAATATGGCTGGGACATTGCATAGTCCAAAAGGCATCCTCCTGTAAGCAAAGGTGCCAAAGGGACATGTGAAAGTAATTTTTTCTTGATCTTGAGGATACACACGGATTTGGTTATACCCTAAGTATCCATCAAGAAAGCAATAAAATGCGTTCCTAGCCAACTTGTCTAGAATTTGGTCAATAAAAGGGAGAGCGAAGTGGTCTTTCCTGGTCTTCGAGTTGAGTTTTCTGTAATCAATGCAAACTCTCTAGCCAATGGTCTCCCTGGCTCGAATCAACTCCCTAGAATCAGAAGTAATAACTATTATGCCTGACTTTTTGGCTGCCACCTGGATAGGTGACACATGTGGGGAAAATCACCCTGCATCCAACAGTTTTACTATCTCGTAAAAGACCACCTCTTGCATGTGAGGATTAAGCTTCCTCTGCATCTCCCTAGAGGGTTTTGAACCCTCTTCCAAGTAAACTTTATGTATATAAACTGAGGCATCAATGCCCCCTAGGTCAGCAATTGTCCACCCCATTGCCTTTGTGTGCTTCCTGAGAACACTCAATAACTCCTTCTCCTGCTCACTAGTGAGAGAGGAAGAGATAATAACTGGAAGCTTTTTATTTATTCCAATAAGGCATATTTTAATGTGTCTGAGAGCTATTTCAGCTCCAGCTCAGAGGGACTTTCAATGGAAGGCAACAAAGGTACCTTGGTGATTTGAGGAAGGGGCAGCAATGTAAGTTTCCAGCTAGAATGCTGCACTAGGCCCATAGAAGACTCTATTTTGGTGTTATCTTCTGCCATGAGAGCTTGGGCCTCCTCCTCAACTATACTCCAACTATCTTCCAGGTTTTCTACAATATTATCTCAATCCAGCAAATTAGATAATTCTTCTTCCACTAGGCCATCTAGTATATCTATTGCACAGTAGTCCTCAATGTCTATCTGAGGCTGTCTAGCAGCATTGTACATATTTAATTGGCCCTTCATGTTCTCAAACCCACCTCCATCACCCCTGACCTACATTGAATGCAAGAATTGGTAGTAGCCAAGAATGGCCTACCAAGGATGATAGGAATTGGGGTTACACTTTTGCAATGGTCCATGTCTAAAACTAAGAAATCAACAAGATAGTAGAACTTGTCCACCCCCACCAAAACATCATCCACCACTCTCACAGGTCTCCTCTCAGACCTATCAGCCAGCTAGAGCACAACTGATGTGGATTTTAGCTCCCCTAAACCTAGCTCCTCATACACAGAATATGGGAGCAGGTTCACACTGGCCACTAAGTCCAAGAGGGTTCTACCAATAGTGTGGTTTCCAATTATGCAGTGGATAGTAGGTACCCCTGGGTCCTATAAATTTCCTAGGTATTGATATGGATAGAACTGATTCAACTTGGTCAATAGTAAAAATCTTTTTGGACAGTTGCACCCTTGCTTTTCTTTTCTGTGTGCAGAGGTCCTTCAAGAATTTGGCATAGGCAGAGACCTATTTTATAGCATCAAGCAAGGGCAAATTAATCTTGACCTACTTGAAGGTCTCTATCATTTCCTCCATCTGAGTATTCCCCTTATCAAAAGGAGATGGGCTAGCAAGTGCATGAGAAAATGGCAGATGTGGGACTGCTGGTGCCACAGCTGCATGCCTAACAATATCATGATCAAATTTTTATTTTTATTTTTCTTCATTTGTTGTTTGCTGTTAGGGCTCAACATCAACCCCTTTATTTTTCCCTTGCTGCTCCACACCAGGGGATGAATTCAGTGGTTCTTCAACACTCATATTTCTCTCATTTTTACTCTCCATGGCTCCCTCATCTGCCTGCCCACTAAGTTGTCCACCACCTTGCCACTCCTTAGGGTAGTGATTGCATTAGCCTCCTCATGGGTAGAGGAGCCTTCTCCAATCATGTATTGCCCTTTAAGGTTGGCCAAGGGTTAACTAGGCAACCTGCCCTCCTCTCTCTTGTTCAAAGAATTACAGATTTGACCCAGTTGGTCCTCTATTTTTTTAATGCTTTACCCATGAGAGTTCACAGTTTGGACCAAGCTTCCCAGATTTTACATTGAGGCTAGCATTTTCTCTTCAAAGGAAGAGGATCTGGGCTGCTGTGGGGGCAAGGCCAACTTATTGGACTGTGGGGCAGGCAACTAAAAATTTTGCTTAGGTAGATAACCTTGGTTAAATTGGTGCTGAGTTTTTATGGAGCTGCCAACTGCTGCTGCTGGGGCTGCGGTTATGTGTCTTATCTCCACCTCAGATTTGGGTGGTTTCTCCATATTTACCTAGCAGGTTGCTGCCTATATGCTTGGGCAACATTGGCATGTTCTAAAACTAACTCAAGGAACTAATTGGCTGATGGACAATCTTAAAGTAAATGTGTGGGAGATTGGTATATCAGATATGCCATTTCCACTTGTGTAGCCATCCTAGGCTGCATCACATTAATCAATTTGTCAAACTTTAAACTCAGATTGTCCACCTTCCTTTCCAATTCACTTTGCAACTTGACTTCATACATTCCACCTTTAGGGGTGGATTCTTTCACCAATTTGGCTGGGGTCTGGCTGTCATTACGACACAGTGACTCCTACTGCATGGAATTCTCCCCAATAATGTCAAACAACTCCCATGTCTCACCAGGTATTTTGTGGAGGTAACTATCCCCACATGAGGCATTCACCATGTCCCTACTTTTGAGATTAATTTCTTGGTAAAAGACTTGCACAAGTTGCCACTATAGAATTTGGTGGTGGGGATATTGTTTTAACATTTCTTGAACCCTTTCCCATGCCTCATAAAATCTTTAGTTGAGGACTGAGTAAATGACAATATGTTTGTCCTCATCTGACTAGTTTTATTCATGGAAAAGAATTTAGCCAAGAATTGGCTTTGGAGGTCACTCCATGTCTGGATGCTATTGGCTGGGAGCTTAGAGAGCCAAGTGTTGACTTTATCCTTTTGAGAAAAAGGAAAAAGCCTTAGTTTGGTGGCTTTAGGTCTCAGGCTAGCAATGTTAAATGTGGTACAAAGTGCCAAGAATTGATCAATGTGCTTGTAAGGATCTTCCTTACTGATCCCATGAAAAGATGACAACTTGTTAATAGTGGAGGATTTGATTTCATAATTTCCCTCAACTGAAGGAAATTATATGCAAAAGGGAGATGTGTAATCCCCAAGTGCATTATATTCCTTCATAATTCTTTGCCTCTCAGCCATGACAGCTGGCTCAGTTTCTATAATAAGGGCTTGTGTGTTATTTTTCAGTCTAAGGATCCTTTCAACCTCAGGATTTGGAGGTTTCAACTCAGGGTTTAGGGACCTCTACCAAGCATACAAACACAAAATCAGTAGGTAAAGAAAATGCTCACAGCACACAAAAAAATTTTAAACAAAATTTACGGCTAAACAGGTTTGCAACTAAACTAATGACAGGGAATTCAACATAAATGGACTAAGTTTTAGGGTAAAAGAAGTGCAAACAGAGCTATCTAAACTCTAGCTATAGCTTTAGCTTTTCCCTGCTGCTGTTGTCCATGTCTGTAAAATTTTTACAAAAATCAGTAGCACTTTTTATTCTATTTAAGGCACATCTACAAAGAATTTTTTAGACTAAATTATAATACAACTCAGGTCTACTAAAAGATCAATATCCCCGGCAGCGGTTCCAAAAACTTGTTGGTTCTACTTCAAGTGTTGTCTTGTTATTGGTGAGAAAACAGTGGTGAATAAAAATAAATCAAAAGTGAAGAGATGAAAATTGGCTAAAACAGCAAGTCTGAAATACACAGCCTGCAAGATACAAGGCTGTTGTAGCATGTTTTGAGTAAGTAAGAGTTTGTCTCACAGAGAAATTAATCTAGAACCCAAAATAGGTTATAATAGTAGGCCTCTAGATCTAACAATCCTAGAGAAAGGGAGTTGGGTGTCGTAACTATAGTAAATTAATACTAAAAGAAGGGAAATAAACTGCAGTCTTATC
Source organism: Chloranthus sessilifolius (assembly GCA_021018995.1). NCBI lineage: Eukaryota > Viridiplantae > Streptophyta > Magnoliopsida > Chloranthales > Chloranthaceae > Chloranthus > Chloranthus sessilifolius. The sequence goes on from CM037595.1 coordinate 67,800,087, forward strand.
ATAAAGAAAGGGTTGTGAAGAAGGTGGTGATGGTGTGTGTTAAAATAAAGGTAAAATGATGGGAAGTAGGCATTAAGCTAAGGATAATACAGTTATGTAACTCAGATTTAGGACTGTCTCTGCAGCAGTCCTTCAGATGGCTGCAAGCACATTTGCCAAGAAGATGTATCTAACTCAACCCTTATGGTTTGACCTGGTCTCTTAAGGCTATAACCTATCCACTTCAATGGTCACAGGCTATCCAATAGAGACTATCAAATCACCTTAATCAAATTAGAAAACCAATCTGATCCAATGGAATAAATTGATCTTAAGGATATAACCTGTCCACGTAAATGGTCACAGATTATCCAATAGATGTTCTCCACCCAATGGATCAAATTAGAACATAAAAATCATTGCAGACACAATGTTTATCAGGTTACAAGCTCAAGCATCCATAAGAGCAAATAGTTCTTGAAAAATAAGTGAAAACCACAGTAGTTCAAAAGCTCTTTAGGGACTTTAAATGTAGCTAGTCATTACTATAAAAGGCCTGCAATGACTCAGCTCACAAGTCTGCAATCTCTACAGAGAAATCAGATCTAACATCTGATGTTGGTCAAGTACAACAGAGGGGAGCATGCTCCTGCAACAACCTCACACAAGGCTATAAGCTCAAGTCCAGAGGAGAAGAATCCTTCTCAGATCTATGGCTTGGAATCATCCTAGGGCTATAGTCTGTCCACTTAAATGGTCACGGCTATCCACAGAGATTATCCACACCACAGGGGACTGAGATGGAACAAGTAAATTACTGCCGCCACCATGGTCCCAGGGCTATAAGCTCATGCTCCCATGGGCATTTCAAATCAGCTCAAGTCCTATTATATGGCATAGATTGAACAAAACTATGGAAAAATAGAAAAATAACAGATTGAATAAACATTTAAAATACAAATTTCATTGATCAAATTATTACTTACAATTAGATTTCTCAAGGCAACAACCTTGTGCATAACATCCCATCAATAACTCCCAATGTTCACAAGACCCATTATAAAAACTGAATAAAACTAAATCTAATTAGTTACAGAGGATATAGCCAGCAAGTGCTGGGCTAAGAGAGAAGAAAAAATGAAAAAGGAGGTGATCAAACCCTAACCCTAATCTGCTTGAGCTCACAGCTGACTGAGGTTGAAGGAGAGCTATTTTTCTAAGTTAAAATTACAGCTTATATACTTAGTCCTTGATGCCTTGGGATGTGTGCCTTGAGATCAGGGACTCGAGATGTGTGCCCTGGACCTGATGAAATCTTTAAAAGGTCCTTGGATATGAAATGAGAAGTTCACAGGGTTGTCTTTGGTTCATTAATTCATTCGTGCGATTTGCAGTTTGTTGGAGTGTCTGCCTTCCCTTCAAAAAGGGTCTAAAATTCACTCCTAAATTTAGGCAGATCACACTTACATAGACCTACAAGTAATCAGGGCTTGTTGTAGCAAGTTTTAAAAAGATGGTGAGTATGAGAATGTCCACAGGGAGGCTGGTTTGAAATGTGGTAGATATCCAGATCTGTAAGAGATCAGGCACCCTAACTAATGCTAAATTAGCTAAAAGATAGGGGAGAGGTTTAAAATGGTTTGTCACTTAAGCTATACTAAAATAAAATGAAAACTAGCTAGGATTGAGTTTATAATTCCAGATCTTGCAGGGGAAAGGAGTTAAAAGCAGAAAATGGAGAAGAGTAGCTTGGAAATTGGTCTCACTGAAATCAGGTCAGGTTAATCATGCCACAGGGGTTTAGAGCACACAAATCCCTTAACTGGCTACAAGCATAGCCACAGGGTAGAAGACTCCACTCCAAATCAAAGGATCTAACCGGTCTTAAGGCTATGATCTATCCACTTTAATGGTCATAGACCATCCTATAGACTTTATCCGATCTAAAGATTTACTGCCGAAGAATCCAATTGAAACCTGAGAGTGGACTAGTCTTAAGGCTATGATCTGTCCACTTCAATGGTCACAGATCATCCTAAGGATTTCTTCCAAAGCAAAGGCATTAATCAAAGCAATAAAACCACTACAAATGCTGTAATTTCTAGGTCACAGACTCAGGGAATTATAGGGATATCAGATTCAGGGAGATCGGATAGTATCCAAGATGTCTACTAGTTAAGTGGGTGAGTTGATCTACAGACTCTACACAAATTCAATCGAGCACCAAATGAAACCAAAGGAACTTTAGATCTAATTACAACATTAAAAATAACATTTACATTGCAATCAAAATCACTCTATAATGAAAATGCTCTCAGATCTGTAGTCTGTGCAGCATTGAACCCACAATAGCACTCTCAATCTTATCCAATTACAGATCTAACCTCTCTCCTCACTACTCCAAGGGAATTAGCCAACCATTGTTGGGCTAAAAGAGGGAAAATAGAATTGCTCTGCAAGCTCCCGTCTCCAGAATTTCGTTCAGATCTCGATCCCCCTAATTTCAATTGGGGGTCCCTATATATAGCTTTCTCTCTTATTTTTCCTACCAAAACTCCCTTCTCGAAGGTCCTCAGAGTTTGTTAGGGTTCTTTTAGAGCACATGGGTCGGTTAGGGTTTCCTAGGGCATCTTCTAGAATCGTCATGCCAGTCACCAAGTGCCTCGAGTTGTGTGTAGCAAGTCACCAAGTCACAGTGTGTGCATAGTTGATTTTCTGAGAAGTTCTGCACATGATTTCGACAGGTTGGGGAAGCTTCCGACAGGTTCAAGTAGAGTTTTTTAGTCCTTTCGCTAGGTTCTTCAATCTCTTCAATTTATTCTGATAGGATGAGCCTTGAGGCTTCAGCATTCACTGCATTTTATCTGGAGCATTCAGCAGGCTGGAGGAGCATTTCGATAGGTTAGATGACTGTTTCGATAGGTCCAGGCAGTCCTCCGATAGGTTTAGGAAACCTTTCGATAGGTTCCCTTTTCTCCTCAGGCAACTTTCAACAGGATGAACTCTTTCTTTCTTTCAGCTATTCAATAGGTTCGTGGATCCTATCGAATTTCACAATCCTCACGAATCCTTCTCTTCTTTGCCTTCAGATCCTATCGAAACCTCACTAACTGCATGAATTCCTCTAGTTTAACTCTCAGCTCCTATCGAAATCTTCAGATGACCTCTCGATAGGATGTTTTTCGCTTGTTTTTGCTTCATGTGCTTTGTTCTGCTATGGCCACGCGCTCCAAGGGTCTAATGGTGTGCAGCCCTCTAGTGTGCTATTGTTGGGTCTGTACTATGCTGAGAGATGGCTTCTTTGTGGGCATTCTTAAGTGGTTTTCTGCAATGTTTTCATCTTTTATTGCTATCTACAAAATAAAATCAACAGAGGTTTATTAGTGTGCTCACAGGTTTATCAAAGGTCAGGTTAAAGGGTGAAAAGTGACATTTTTCACCACTTAACACTCGCGAGGTAGCATTTGGCTTGGAAAGCTCCTTGCTCACGCAAGTGGACTTTTAATAGTCGCGCAGCTGCTTTGCACTATAAAGCTATCGCGAGGACGAGTTGCACTTATTTGGCTTTGCTCGCACAGTAGAGCTTTAGGTACCTCCTGTCGTGAGGGCTAGCGAAGTAAAAGTTGAATCTCGCTTGGCTTCTTGTCAAATAAATAATGCAGAGGTAGAGGGTATAGCTTTTAAGCGATTGAGAGTTGCACGAGAGAATTTCTAGAGCTCTCTCATTTTGAGCTACGCGAGATTGCTTGTGTTCTTTGTGCAAATTGGCCTCACGAGATTGTGGTTGCGGCTGATATGAGATTTATTCCTTGTGAGACCTTCGCGAGTAGGATTTTTGAAGGCTTTAATGCGCGAGAGCTTCACGAGGGCTTTGAGTGTTGATTACTAGTGAAGCGCGCTACTGCTGCACGAAGTAATGCTATGAAATAAATCCTTCACTAAGTTGCGCGAGTTCTTCATGAGTTCACTTATGCTACATGTATCAGCTACATGAGGAGGTTGTGCTACAGATTTACACACGCGAGGCAGCATTTCTGCTGTGCGAGATAACACCTTTTCTCCTCTGCTGCCATGCAGCTGCTGCTGTTACAGTTCTCTCCACTCCCATCTATGCTTCTCTCATCTGCTGAACTTCCTTGGTCCCTCTTGACATGCACAATAGTCACCATGGTGTGTACCACCATGGTGTTCCATCATTCTTTGGCTCAACAGTCATCCTTGACTTGAATTCTCTCTCTTTTTGGCACCAAAGGCATGGACTTTGCATTAAGCTGCACAAATTATTACTAACTACAAAACATGCTAAACAAAGAGTTATTAGTCAGCTTCAAAGTGTAGTAAAGGCTAGGTTAAGAGGTGAAAAGTGATACTTTTCAATGAATAACAACTACCAAATTAAGATGGCAGAGGCAGATCGAGAGAAGACATCATTCATCACCCCATGGGGAACTTTCTACTATAGAGTCATGTCATTCGAGTTAAAAAATATTGGTGCAGTGTATCAAAGGGCAATGACGACACTATTCCATGACATGATGCACCGAGAAATTGAGGTGTACGTCGATGACATGATCACCAAGCCACCAAAGAAAAGTGACCATTTGATAAATCTCCAAAATCTATTTGAGAGGCTGAGAAAATATAGGTAACATCTAAACCCTCATAAATGCGCATTCAACACCATGTCAGGAAAACTATTGGGGTTCATCGTCAGCAGGAGAGGTATCGAGGTTGACTCAATCAAGGTAAAAGCTATCACAGAAATACCACCGCCATCTACCGAGAAGGAGGTCAGGGGGTTTTTAGACAGGATACAGTACATCAGTCGATTCATCATGCAACTCACTCCCATCTACACACAGATCTTCAAACTATTGAGAAAGGATTCACCCGTCAAGTGGAATGATGACTGCCAAGCAGCTTTCGATAAGATCAAGGGTTATCTCCTCAACCCCCTAGTTTTAGTACCACCCAAGCCGGAGAGACCACTCCTAATGTATCTCTCCTGACAGAAGTTTTGATGGGATGTGTCCTAGGGCAGCATGATGAGATAGCAAGAAGAGAGCAGGCCATTTACTACCTGAGTTAGAAATTTACTAACTACAAGACACGCTATTCTTATCTAGAGAAAGTATGCTTAGCTCTCGTATGGGCTACCCAGAGGCTCTGCCATTAGTTGCTATCCCAAACTGTTCTACTCCTAGCACGCATGGATCTATTGAAGTACTTATTCGAAAAGCCAGCTCTCACTAGGCAGACTCCATGTTGGCAGCTCCTACTATCCGAATTCGATATCATGTATGTCACTCAGAATTTGATCAAGAGGCAGGCACTCGTTGATCATCTTGCTGATAATCCCTTACCCGATTATGAGCCCTTAAAAACTAAGTTCCCAGATGAAGACATCTTGTTTATGATAGAGGGAGACACAGTAGAGACAGAAGAATCTTGGGTAATGCACATTAATGGGGTAGCAAATGCTGAAGGCCAGGGAGTTGGTGCTATCCTAATCTAGCCAAAGGGGTCACATGTACCAATCTCCATCAAACTTAACTTCACCTGTACTAACAACATGGCCGAGTATGAAGCTTGTGCAGCTAGCCTACAAGCAGCTTTGGACCTGAACATAACTTATCTCAGGGTGTTTGACAACTCACAGTTGATCATGTCAGACGAATAGAGAATGGAAGACTAAAGACGAGAAATTGATCTCCTACCATGAACACCTCGAAGATTTGATAGCGTGCTTCGAAGATGTCACATTCTCATATGTCTTGTGAATAAGGAATCGCTTCGCCGATGCGTTAGCAACTTTGACATCAATTAAAGAGATCTCCTATGGTGTCGAGATGAAGCCAATCATAATTGAATAGAGGAACGAGCAGGCCTTCTACCTCCAGATTGAGGAACCCACAAAGCCTGATGATGAGCCGCCATGGTTCTTAGATATCAAGAATTTCCTTAAAGCTCGGGCATTCCCTGAGGGAACATCCAAAGAAGATAGACGGACCATTCAACATTTAGCGATAAACTATGTCATCTATGGTGAGTGCCTCTACAAGCGATCATATAACAATATCCTACTCCGATGCCTAACTGAAAGTGAGGTAGCGAACATCATGAAAGAGATTCACGAGGGAGTATGCGGGGCCACGTCAACGGACATATGCTCGCCAGAAAGATCCTATAGCAAAGATACTTCTTGACCACTATGGAAACTGACTGTTACAAGCACGTTCGAAAGTGCTACAAATGCCAAGAACACTCTAGTCAGATATATGCTTCAGCCATTGATCTACACAACATGACTACTCTATGGCCATTTGCCACCTAGGCCTTGACGTCGTTGGAAAGGTTAATCCGAAGGCCTCAAACGGACATCAATTCATCCTGGTCACCATTTAATACTTCACCAAATGGGTAGAGGCAGCATCCTACACGAACAATATAGTTTGCCAGTTTGGTGTACCCAAGGACATCATCACTGATAATGACACCAACTTTACGAACAAACACATTAGGGCCTTCCGCGAGCAATACAAGATCAAGCACCATCGCTCATCGCCTTATCGGCCACAAAACAACAAGGCCATAGAGGCTACCAACAAGGCAGTCATCCACACCCTCGAGAAGATGGTCGACACCTATCGAGATTGGAGTGAAATGTTACCATTTGCATTATGGGCCTATAGAATATCGATCTATACCGCTACAGGGGCAACACCATTCTCCCTTGTGTATGGGACTGAGGCAGTCCTGCCAGTTGAGGTTGAAGTACCCTCACTCCGTATCCTCATGGAATCAGGCCTACCCGAAGAAGAAAAGGACAGGTCCTGCTTTGAGCAGATGAACTTGTTAGATGAGTAAAGACTCCTAGCCTTATGTCATACCCAAGTTTACCAAGGGGGAATCGCACGTGCTTACAACAAATGTGTCCACGGTCGAGATCTAAACATGGGAGATACCGTACTCAAGAAGATCTTCCCTTCCCTCCATGCTGATCTAAGAGAGAAATTCAAGCCTAACTGGGAAGGACCTTACATCATCCGTGAAATACTCCCGGGATACACAATCCACCTCACCACCATGGACGGAGATCACTTTCCTGAGCCCATCAATGCTGGATATGTCCAATGATTCTACTCCTAAGTCTGTGCAGCAAGGTAAGTACTGTTAAAAATGAATGCGTGACTGCTTAAGGATACTTTAAAAAAAGAGGCCATCAATTCAAAGCCAAGTAGCCAAAAGTGTCCCTACACATTTATATCCTTTGCTACCCCTGTTGAGCTAATGGCCTTTACTTCATTAATCCCTCCCAGAAAAAGATAAAATATGTGTATATATCAAAAAAAAAAAAAACAAAAGGAGTTACTATCAAAAATTCAAAAAGTCATAAAAGCAAAATCTGAAAAAGAGAATGTCTGAAGAAAGTAAAATGAATAAAAAAAATAGAAAAGAAAAAGTGGGGCATGCACAATAAAAATCCTCCAAGGATGAAGTGTATTAAGGCAGTTGGAACCCAGTCAAGGAAACCTTTTTAAACCCAGAATACCTTCAAATTCTAACCTTACCCATGGCCATAATACATTCTGTGGAAAAGCCCTCTTTAAGGTCTACAAGCAGTCATAGTATCCATTGAGTCAACACGAGCCAACCTATAAGACTATAAGAATTCCATCCAGCCGGCTATAATGAAATCGACGTCCATGTCATGGCCTTTGATAAAATAAAAGAAAATAAAATAAAAATATACAAGCTCAAAGAAAAAAGGACGTGATAAAAACTCGCAAGGGCGTCACGGGTAAAAAGAGAAAGCTTGTGCAGACCACGTGAAAATCTGAAAGGGCGTTAGGGGTAAAAATGCAAACCCATGGACGTAGTGAAAACTCGAGAGGGCACTACGGGTAAAGAGAGGAAAACAATGGGCATGACGAGAACCTACCCTGAGCGTTGTGAGTAAAAATGATGTAAAAGAGAGAGAAAAGGAGGAAGAAACCAGATTTAGAGAAGGAGGGAAAGAGGAATTCTTCGGTCACCCTCCCGTGCTATCTGATCCTCAACTGGGTCGCTCATGTTTGCTCAAATTAGGTCTTGATTAGGTATATCTTCACAGCCGCACCGTCAAACGTATGACCCGAGGTGAGGATAAAGGGTTAATTTAGTCCAAAGGGATGGACATTCCGACCTTGGTAAAAAAGGTTGAACCTCACTCAGATCCAACCATATAAAAGGGTATCGACTATGCTCAAAATGGGACCCTTTACTTCGCCTCATTGTTAAGGCATCAAACAAAACGGATGAAAAGAAAGAGAAAACAACAAAAATAAAAAATCTGAAAAAATTCTAAAAAATATATACTCCTTTTTTATGCCCATGTATATATTTGTAGCATCATACTTCTATCTCAAAATGAAGAAAAAGAATAAAAAAAATCTAAAAATAAAAATAAAAAAATATATAAATCTTGAAAATAAAAAATAAAAATAATATTAAAAAATGTGTAGATAAAAGTTTACTTCTTCTGTTAATTAGGATGCATATTAGTTACCTATATAAATAAAAAAAAGGACTGACATTTTCTTGAGAATGTGCAGGAACATCAAATGGTCAAAGCCTTAAAGTCGGCAACCTCTCGACGATTGACATATCAAATGAAGCATCTCTCCACAGACGTTGGTCTATTCAAGAAAAAAATGGAAAAAAGAATCATTTGAAAAAAAGAGAGAAGAAAAGAAATTTGTGTTTGGATTACACACAGATACGCACATGCATGTGTAATGTGATAAAATATCAATATTTTACCGGCAATGCAGTTGTGCTAAATTAATGTCCTAAGTGTAAGGTTTGCCTTGGATCTTTGGATCCTACTTTAAAGTGGGAGAAACAGAATCAATCCCGATCAAACGATTAATATTTCGATTAGGATGATTCCACTGCTAAATCCTTGCGCCAAGCGCTCCATTTTTTTATTCACGTGAACTTAAGTGTCTTAAGCTTCAAATTCCTTAGAAAAAGGTCAATCATTGGTTGAGACTAACCTGTCAAAAAAGAAATTACCTATTGAACGACTATGTTCAAATATGCATTCCGAAGGACTCATTTTAGGGTGCAGGATTAAAACCTGCATTTATACGGTATCCCTGTAAAGTATACACCTTGCGTCTGGGTATCCTTGGGTGGTTGTTTGTTCATGTAAATTATACCCAGATGGGTTTTGGGTCAAGACTTCCATTCTCCTTTATTTTTATCTACCCCTGATGAGTGCATGTTTTACATTATTATTCATTTGTGAGATCAACATTGACGGAGACTAAGATTGAGTACCTCCTTCAGTAGGCACCCAATTTTGGTCGGATCTGTCCAGTATTAATTGAAGTTGAGTACTCTAGGTCATGTTAATTCAGGACACACTATCAAAAATGGCACACACTCCCAAAAAGTGTTGTGACATCAATATTCACTCCGCTCGGATAGTTGTGCTAAATTAACTTCGGGATCAATGGGTTCGCCCCAAGATCTCGAACCCTACCTCGTATAGGGGCACCCGTGGCTGATCAAATGGGGCAATCAATGCCTCATGAGATTGGACACAAACTGTAGACCTTTACGCGTTTGCTTCGCACCTATCTTTGAGTACGGGTCAATCACCCTCTTACTTACAGAGCTATTATATTCAAAATTGTGCGACCATGGATTCTCTCGAACCCGTGGCGGCGATGCGCTCACAATGGAATAAATGTAAAGTCGCCACCCAGAGCTTTTGGTGACCCTGGAAACATTTAAATCATTATTTTGAGCACTGAAGTGCTAAATATAACCCTGATTTATCAATTTTTGCCAAAGACTCTAGGGTAGGGGCTTTGGTTATCGATCGGGAAGGGTTTAGGCACCCGATCGATAACCAAAGGCACGTAGCGGTCTCTATCTATGGCCAAAATAAAAAACAAATGGGCAGAGCTTCCCCTTGCCCGAAGGCAATATGGTCCTATTAAGCTTTGAGCAAAACCAAAATTTTAGCGGCGTAACGACTTGAATCCTTGGACAGAGGAAACACCATGAAGCTAGAGGAAGAGAGGGGTGAGCCGGAGCTCACGGGCCCTTGTTGCACCGTGGAAGACCTTCGCTTCAGCGTACTTCCAATGGCTTTAAATGGCTTAAACGGTAGGGGAATGGATTCTAATGCTAGGATTCAGTAGATGGGAAGTGTAGGATGAAGCTAGGGACTAAACTTGAGTAAAAAAGGGGTGATCTATTGGTTGAAATGGATTGAAAGGGATGAACTAAGCATGCTGGAATTCTGGTTGAAGAATGCAAAATAAAATCAAACTTTCTCTCACTAGGGCTCTCTCCCTTAAGCTCAAACTTTCAACCTTAATTTTTCAACCCTTTGGGAAGAGGGGGGGCCTCTTTATTTATAGAGAAAAGGTGGGTTAGAGGGTTACTTAATAGCTAATTAGTTTAGCAATTAGGTAATCCCCCATCTAAGGTTTTCTAGGTTTTTAGAGTCCTAGGGGTTTGGGGAATCAGTTTCAATGGCAGATGATGGGGTGAGACCATAGGTGACTTAAGGGTTGCATATAAGCTCAAAGGGGGTGCAACCAACCTTTAGAAGGTAACCCTTGATCTTGTCAAATGTAGCTTGGCAGTCATCATTCCACTCAATTGGTGAATCCTTTCTTAGTAGCTTAAAGATCGATGCACATATCGGAGTTAACTGTGCAATGAACCGGCTGATATACTAGATTCTGCCTAAAAAGCCTCTGACCTCCTCTGTAGACGGTGGCGACATTTCAGTGATGGCCTTGATCTTGGTTGGATCGACCTCAATCCCTCTCCTACTGACAATAAAGACTAACAGTTTTCCTGACATAACGCCGAATGCACACTTTTGGGGATTTAACCACAACCTGTACTTTCTCAACCTCTCGAACAGCTTCTGAAGGTTTACCAGGTGATCATCCCTTTCCAGTGATTTGGTAATCATGTCGTCAACATACACTTTGATATCTTGGTACATCATATCATGGAACAAGGCCGTCATTGCCCTCTGGTAGGTTGCCCCAGCCTTCTTGAGCCCGAATGGCATCACCTTGTAACAGAAGGTACCCCAGGAAGTGATGAACGCAGTCTTTTCTCGGTCGGCCTCTGCCATCTTAATCTGATTGTAGCCCGAGAATCCATCCATGAATGAGAGCATTCCGTGCTTAGCAGTGTTATCGACCAAGATATTGATGTGTGGTAATGGAAAGTCATCCCTAGGGCTTGCTTTGTTGAGATTTCAGAAATCAATGCACATTTGAACCTTCCCATCCTTCTTTGGTATGGGGACGATATTGGCCAGCCACTACAGGTACTTGGATACCATGAGAAACCCCACATCATACTGCTTGATAACCTCGTCCTTCACCTTCAACATCCATTCAAGTCAGAGGTGTCTCAGCTTTTATTTAACCGGCTTAATATCAGGGTAGAGTGGCAACTCATGCTCAACCAGATCGGTGTCCAAACCAGGCATGTCTTCATACGACCATGCGAAGACGTCTTAGTATGACCAAGGGATGTCTGTCATACCTTTTCTCTCTGCAGGGGACAACGATGTTTCAATTTTTGTGATTCTAGGGGCCTCTTTGGTGGCCAAATTGACATCCTCCGTCTCTTCAACGAACGGGATAGGGCCATGCTCAAAATCGGCAAATTATTTGAGGAGCTCATTGGGGAGCTCATCGATTTGACCTTTCTTGTCCAGACTTATGACTTCTACCTCTTCTTGCATTTCTACAGGAAAGGGGTCGGCTTCACGCGGGATGGGTATCACAACATCATTTTTAATTTTATTGAGAATTTTAAAGAAAAATATTTTTAGAATTTGTATTTTTTTCTATTTTTATGATTTTTTGCATTTTTTCGGAGGTCGGCCCCTGGCGAGGTGGATCTCTATATATACAAGGTAGAGCGTCCCAGATGCTAACCTCACTTTTTACAGGTTGTTTTTTTTTTAAAGTCGGTGCCGTATTCACAGCCTTTGGTGGCTCCCAGGAGTTGGGGCAAAGATGCCCAATTACTTACCTGCGAGGCCTGGCCTTTATCTCTTTGGTTGGAAGCGGCATCGGTAGGCTCTTACAGTTCCTCCCTTAGCATGTTTATGGAGGGATCCTCTGGGACCCTATCCTCTATGGTTAGGATGGGCCCAAAGTGGCTGGTGCTAGAGTGATGGGTGGACCGGGGGACTTCTTCCTCAAATAAGGAGAGGGCGGCTAAGTCCACCTCGAGGTCTGGGGAGATGATGTAAGGGTTGGTGGGGTGGGCGGAAGCAGGCTTGTGTGGGGTTACCCTCGTCTCCCCATTCATATCAATCTTTACAACCCCGGTGCTCACAAAGGTTTGTCGGCTGTGGGGTCGAGCGTGAGGTTCCTCTTCCAGGTTGATTCCTCTGGCCCTAGCGACTGCCGCAACTCTTATCTTTTCCTTGGCCTCTCTGACTTCTTCTTCAATGGGCCTGTAGCCCAGGCCGAACTTGGTTTGCTGCCCCTTCGCCCTGACGGGGTCTCTTCTTCCTTGAAGGCGTGGGCCCAGCCCTTTCCCTTTTTGGTGGCCCCATTTGTGGAGCATGAACACAGCTGCATCCGTTCCTTCTCCAGTTTTGGCAAGGGTAATGGCTGAGAAGTCATACTCAAATCAATGGAGATCGGTGTCATCTGTTGTGTGCGGCATGTTAAGCACTTTCGGATTCTCAATATGCAGAGCGCTCCTCTCCCTGTCTTCTCTGCTCTCACCTACGATGCTGGCGATTCTTCCCTCTGAGATGAATCAGAGTTTTTGGTGTAGAATTGATGGTATTGCCCCGATCTCATGTAGCCAAGGTCGACCCAATAGTAGATTAAATGTAGAATTATTGTCCATCACCTAAAAGGGGACAGTGAAGCTTTGCAACCCGATGATCAGGTCGAGGTCTACTTCTCCTATGATTTCTCTCCTGCTGTTGTCAAATCCCCTGGCGCTTGTTATAGATGGCTGAAAGGTGTTGGGGTTCGCACCAATTTTGATTGTCGTCCTTAGAGGGCATATGTTCAGCACTGACTCGTTGTCTATTAAGACCAACGGCACCACCAGGTTCCTTGTTTCCACTGTTATATTCAGGGGCTTAGAGTGGTTGTTTCCCTCGAGCGGCAGATTCGCATTAGTGAATGAGATGGCATTTGGGGCCAATACTTGCCTGATTATTTCTCCCACTTCATCTGGGATTACGTGGGCAGAAACATGTGCATCTTTGAGTGCTCCCATTAAGGCTTGAAAGTGGAACGGGGATGTGATTAACAAATCTCACACAATAACATGTGCGGGTGTTCTCTTGAGCTGTGTCTCCAACACGTGCTCTCTGGCCATTTTCTCAAAGGGGTTCCCTGTGGCCTGCTCTTTCTTCTTCTCTTCTTCTCTTCTCCTCTGATGGCCCTCGATGATTCTGGCTGTGTAGAAATCCTGCCTGACCAGGTAATAAATTCAACAGTCTCCTCTCGGTTGCAACCAACATTCATGTCTATCTGTTCATAGCTTAACGACACTTGATGCGGGTCATAGGTAAGTTTCGGGATAAGGAAGGGAGTGCATGGTGATTCTAGGGAGGATTGGGCTGAGTACGTCAGATTCTCGGGTCCAACCAGGATGACTCCAATAGGGGGCGGAATGGTAGTGGCAGGTATTGGCGAGGTTGGATTTGTGGGTGCGGAGGGGGCTTGTAGAGGCATTACCTGGGCGTGGTAAGACTAGTGGTGATTGGGAGCAGGTGATAAGGGTAGTGGGTGAGGGGCTATTTATTTGGGTGGGGGTGGAGTTGGATTGGGGGCAAAATAGCGAGGGGATGGTGGGAGTATGACCAGGATGGAGGGGTTGGAGGGCGATGGGATCGGATGTTGGGGGGCATGATTAAGAGCTGACGGGATGGGGTGTGAGACGGGGTAACTGGGGATGAGTGGTATGTTGCATGGAATGGAGTGACTGGGAGATATCGGAGGCGCGGGTGGAGCGGGGTGATAGGGATATGACAGGATAGCGGATGGAGCAAGGGGGTACGGATATGAAGGGTTTGTATATGGGGTGGCATGGTGGGGCGATGATGGGTTCGAGGATGAAACGGGGTAAATTGGGGATGATGGAGTTGTGCATGGAGCAGGGTGATTTTGGGATGGTGGAGTTGTGTATTGGGAAAGATGATTTGGGGATGGCGGGGTGATATACTGGGTGGTGGCATTTACGGGTGTGTATGGGATGGGATAATTTGGGGATGGCGGAGTGGTGTATTGGGTGGAGAGATTTGGGGGTGTGTATGGGGTAGGATAGTATGGGGATGGTGGAGTTATGTATGGTGTGGGGTGATTTGGGTGTGACGGAGAGGTATATGGGGTAAATTAGGAGTGGGGCGGATATGTGTATGATTGCGGCGGGGCTGTGCCCATTTGGATTTGATAGGAGAGAGCGGGAGTGGAAAAATATTGTCCTAAATCTAAGGGCTCCTCTTGGTATGCCGGGGTGGGGAAGTAATCGGCTAAATACAATGGCTCGATCACCTCCACAAATGGTTCATCCTTATTCAACCTGGGAAATGAAAACTCCTCTTGATTACTGATGTAATCCGAAGGGTCAAACTCTTCTTCTTCCTCTTCTACCCAATGAATGTTAGGCCTGGGGCCTCCTGGGTCCGGTGGTAGAGCGGCTTGATGGATGTTCTAGTTCTGCCCTTGAGGAAGCGACGGGGGAATAATTTTTCTCGCCTCTATTAAATCTTGAACCACGTGCTTTAGTAGGAAGCACCGGTCCGTAGGGTGACTCAGTCCCTGGTGGAAGTTACAATACAGGTTCGGATCATAGTTTCTCGGGATTGGATTGGGTGGTGGGCGAGGCTGGAGTAAATTGACTAGACCCTTTTGTAGCAACACTGGCAATAAGACACTTAAAGATTGCCCCAACGGTGTGAACACCTGTTTGAATTGTGCTCTCATCTATTCCTGGGTAAATGGGGCTCTCGGTCCGTTGTTTGGCCTTGGCGCTTGCTCGAAATGGGCTGGGGGTGGTTGTGCGGCCTGGAGCGGTATCGGGGGGGCATCGATATTGGCCTAGGGGTAAATGATGTTCTGTACCTCTGTCCCTGCTCTTCTTTCAATTCTTGGTTTGGCAGCTCTTTGAACCCCGGTGGCCCCGGTGGCCACGCTCTTTCCCAACCTGCCCTCTTTAACGACATCTTCGCAACGGTTGGCATTTCGGACCAAATCAGCAAAACTGGCATGTTGCGGATACATAAAAAAAACTGCGATGACTGGGAGAGCTCCCTTGGTTATCAATTCATTCTGCTCATCAACGAGAATCTAGTGGGTCACCTGGGCGGCCAATGCCCTCCACCTTCCTAAGTAGGTACTGAAGGTTTTATCATGTCTTTGCTTCAAACGGGTCAGACCCGACTGCCTTGGCTCTATGTTCATGATATAGACATACTGTTCTTGGAATAAGTGTGTCAGATCTTTCCATGTTTTTGTCATGGATGGTTCTACGGATGTGTTAAGACCTGAAAAGTACCACTTTTCACCCCTTAACTTAACCTTTGATTAGATCCTTAGCCACCTAATAAGTTCTTGTAAAGTGTTTTGTGTAGGTAATAATTAGTAGTGAAATAAGGCCAGGAATCCTGTTAAGGAGCCTGCTTTGGTACCAGATATCCCTCAGAAGAATGAACTCTAAATCCAGACCTGAAATGAGCCTCGCGCAGCTGACCCAAGCTTTAGATGATTCAGGAGAAATATGCATCGCGCAATTCAACTGAGCTTCCCAAGGCTTTACAGCAACCTCTCGCGCAAATGAATGACTGAAGAGCTTCAGAAGCTCAAACTCGCGTAGCTCTCGCGAAGCTCAAGAGTAGAACACATCGCACAATGTTGTGCAATTCAAAGCAGACCTCTCTCAATCTCGCGCAGTTCGATCAGAACTGTTGAGGAGAGAGAGCTTCAGAAGATTCCTCGGCAGCTGTCGCGCAGTTACCGTGAGATGCAATTATCAGAAGAAGAACACCTCATGCAGTTCTCACACCATTCAAGAAAGAAAACATCCTGGCGAAGGCAAAGCCAATCTCACGAAGATCAAGTGAGACATAGAACCTCGTGCAGTTCAAAACTCAGAAGAGCCTCACGAGGTAACTCGCAAAGTCTAAGTAAATAGAAGTGCTCAAGAAGTTCTCGCGCTGCTGCCCAGTGAAGACCGATCGACCACGCGACTGCTTGAATTTTAACCCCGCGACACTTGAGACTGTGTTTTCTATTCAACCTCGCGAAGCCCAATCCAGCGAGAGCTCAACTCTCTACCGCGCGACTGCCTGAAGAGCAAACCAAGGCAACCTCGCGACGACTGAAGCTTCAGTGTCAAATCATCCTAGCGAAGAGCAAAGAGCTACCACCCGACAAGTTTGGGAAACTACAGCTACCTAGCGAAGCTCTGACCCTAAACTTCCATCTCTTTAGTAGAGGACCTTCTGGGTATTTCCAGTGATTAGGGCACGCACTCCCAGGCTCAAATCTTTATGCACGCGCCTCGAGGCATCCAAGGATCATTATCAGGCCACGTGGCATCATTAAAATTAGAGTTTCCTAACCCTAATGCGCCGCCACCCCACTGCTATATAAACCCATACCTGAGCTTAGGTTTAGGCATCTGGGAACCCATCTCAGATCGTTTTGTCTTCTCTCTTTCTTTTTAGCAGTAAGTAGTTTTCTTTTTTCTTTCCTTCTCTCCATAGTCCAGCACTTGCTGGCTATGCCTTTGTATGTGTTTTTGAATTAGATCAATGGAAGTTCTGTAATAGGATCTGTACTTTATGGGATTGTTGTTTATGTGTGAGATGCTCTGTGCAAGGCTGCTACCTTGTGATCCGCCATTGCTTTGGCTATATTTCTAAGCAATGGAGGACAGATTCTAAGGGCCACTCAGATCCAAGTGACCTGTGTGTCTGGGCTATCATGGTTCTATAGCCTTAGCCCCACCACAGGACCCACTAGATCTGAAATCCCCATGGGAGCTTGAGCTGGTAGCCTTGTGAGCATGGTGGTAGCAGCGATAATTATCTTGTTATGTTTTGGGCTCCGTGAGGAGGATAACCCCTGGGATAGTCTGTGACCATTTAAGTGGACAGATTATAGCCTTAGGGTGATTCTGATCCACCGATCCAAGATGGATCCTTCTTCTTTACACCTGAGCTTGTAGAAGCCTGGTGAGAGATTGCACAAAGGTAGACTCCCCCATATTTGTATAGATCTGCCATCAGATGTTGGATCTGATCTGGTTATAGAGATTGTAGGCTGGTGACTGGACCATTATAGCCTCGCTTAAGCAATGGACAGCTAGATCAAAGGTTGTACTCAATCTCTTGCTGGTTCTATGTGTTTGGGCTATCATGGTCCTACAGCCTTACCCCACATATAGAACTTTAGAGGTTGAGGTTCCCTATGGATTCTTGAGCTGGTAGCCTGGATGAAATAGTGCCTGCAATGATTTACTTGTTATGTTTTGACCCATCCCTGGATATTGGCTCCCCTATGGGATAATTTGTGACCATTCAAGTGGACAGGTTATAGCCTAAAGGGTGGAATCATGGCAGAGTGATGGGTTGGATCCTTTCTCCTCAGAGGTGATAATGTAGCCTCTGGACAGGATTTCTATAACATCAGATCTAAATCTGAGTTACAAAACTTCTCTGACCTTGGCTCAATAACGTACTTCTCACCCTTTTTATACTCATTTTCCACACTCCATCCATCCTCTCAACACTTTCTGTAGTTTAGATATTAGAATACTTAGAATAAGTGACCTTAAACTCCCCTCCTTCTAGGACTGCCAGATCTGTAGACAGATCTGGAGGTACTACTAGAGACGGCTCCCTTGGAGCTCTAGATCACCTTTCCCTATGGGACAAACTCTTACTTATCAAAACTTGCTACAAAGGACCCTGTATCTTGCAGGTCTAGGACTTCTGAGTTGTGCTGGATTCACCCCTGTTTTACTTTGTCTTTGATTTTTAAATAACTTTCATCACCAACCAATAATGAAAGCACACCAGATGTCATCAACAAGTTTTTGGCGCTGCTACCGGGGAGAGATGATCTATTAGTAGACCCTTAGTTTTTGTATTCTTAGTATTCTTTGCACATGTGAATAATTGATACAGCTAACATAATTTTGAACCTTTCTTGCAGATCTAGACAGCAGCAGTGAAGGATAGTTGGACTGCAATTGGAGCTTAGCTACCTCTGTTTGTAAACTCTCTGACTTTTAAAGCTCTGTCTATCTTTCTTAAACAATTTTTATTTTTTTTTAGTAGTATCTAGGATAGTTTAAATGTATTCCTTGAATAGCTGTAAACTAGTTAGATAAATTTGTTAGTGTACAATTATTCTTTTGCAATGTGCCTGCAAGAAGCTTTCCTTGCTGTTGGTGTGCTTGTATGCTAGGGAGGAGATCCCTCAGCCCTGCTTTAGAGCCTCTTAGCCCTGAGTTAGAAAGGGGAAGGAGACTTAGAAGAGATAGGCACACCATAGGAGAGCCCCCAAGTGAATCTGTGACAACAATTATGGGTGAAGAACAACCCAGAACCCTTAAGGAGTTGAATGCTCCGGATGACTATAACTCCCCTTTTAGCATTCAATTCCCTGATGTTCAGGGGAACTATGAGATAAAAACTTCAATCATCCAGATGTTGCCAGCTTTCCATGGGCTTAGCAAAGAGGACCCTTACAAGCATGTTGACCAGTTCTTGGCCTTGTGCACCACTTTTAATATCACTGGTTTGGGACCTGAGGCTACTAGGCTCAGACTCTTTCCCTTCTCTCTGAAGGATAGGGCCAGTACCTGGCTGACCACTCTTCCCAACAATAGCATTACTTCATGGAAAGACCTACAGATCAGATTCCTAACCAAGTTCTTCCCTGAGACCAAAACTAGCCAGTTGAGGAAAGAGATTCTTGTGTTTGCTCAATCCCCAACTGAGGATTTTAACCAGTCCTGGGATAGGTTTAAAGAGATTCTCAAATAATGCCCCCACCATAAGATCCCTGAGTGGCAGCTTGTACAAAGCTTCTACAATGGGATTGATGAGAAAAATAGAGATATGGTCGATGCCTCTTGTGGTGGATCCTACATGCACAAGACTGCTGAGGAGGCATGGGAATTGTTTGAGGTGATTAGTGAGAATGCTTTTCAAAAGCCATCCCTGGAAAGAACTAGTCAGGAATCTGAGTCAAAGGTGGGGCCTGCTGCTGGATCAAAAGGAAAAATTTATGAGGTGTCTGGGAACAATAACCTGCAGCTGCAGATGGCAAACCTCTCTATGAAGTTTGATAAATTATTGACTGTGATGCAACCCAGAAGGGCTGCTCATGTGGCGGAGGCATCTCTGATATGCCAGTCCCCACAGCACACAGTGGAGGAATGTCCATCTGCAGGACAATTTCCTAAATTGATGTTGGAAGATGTTGCTGCTGCTTAATCTTATGGCCAGCAACAATCTGGGGGCTACAATAGGCAGCCATATGGATACCAGCACCAAAATGCTGGTTACCAATGGAGAGACCACCCAAACCTGAGGTGGAAGCAAGACAACTACATGCAGCCCCAGCAGATGTTGGCCTTACCACAAAGGCCACAACAGCAGTTCAATTAAGGGAATGCCCCTAGGTCTACCTTCCAGCACCATCAGCAGCAAAATCAGTTGGTTTTACCCCCTTCTCAGCCTAGAAATGTTTCTTTTGAGGACCAAGTCTTGACTTCATTGCAAAACTTGGGTTCCTTGGCTCGGGCATGGACTCTCATGGTGAGCCTCCAAAATGGAAAACAAGCGAGCCAAATGTCAAAAACCTTGGCTAGAGAGATGGAAGGCAGTTGCCACCCGACCAATTGCTAACCCCAAGGGTCAGTTTTTAATTGAGGAAGCTTCCTCAAAGTTTGAGGACACCAATGTTGTCACTACCCTAAGGTCTGGCAGGCTGGTAAACAACCAGGTGGGTAACAGACCAGTTGAGGCAATTTCCATAGATGATGCAAATGATCATGATAGAGAAGTTGTGGGACCACAAAGCCAAGAAGGGCCTGCCACCTTGCAGCAGGAGAAAAATAATAAGGCTATAGTTGAGCCGCAGCAGGGAGCAAAATATGAAAAAAGAAAGAAACAGAAGTTTAGTCATGGCTAGCAGCTGAGGAACCAGCAGAACCTCAGCTGCCATTTCCTCAGGCTTTGGATGGTCCTATCCCTTTTGATAAAGGGAATTCCCAGATGGAGGAAATGATGGAAACCTTCAGGCAGGTAAAAATCAATTTACCCCTGCTTGAGGCAATTAAACAAGTCCCAGCCTATGCAAAGTTCCTAAAAGACCTCTGCACCCAAAAGAGAAAGGCTAGAGGCCATGTGTCCAAGAAAGTCTTTACAACTGATACAGTGAATTCTGTATTTAACATATCAATGCCTGAGAAGTTGCAAGATCCAGGGATACCCACTATTCCCTGTGTAATTAGAGACCATACAATTGGAAAAGCCCTTTTAGACCTTGGAGCCAGTGTTAACCTGTTGCCATACAATGTATATCTGCAACTAGGTTTGGGGGAGCTGAAGGCTACCCCCATCGTGCTGATGATGGCTGACAGGTCTGAGAGGAGACCTCTGGGAATGGTTGAGGATGTCTTAGTAGGTGTGGATAAGTTTTTCTACCCTGCTGACTTCTTAGTTTTGGATATGGGCTACAGCACTAGCCCAAACCCCATACCCGTTAGACTGGGCAGGCCTTTCTTGGCCACTGCCAATGTCTGCATCCAATGCAGGTCTAGAGTAATGGAGGTAACTTTTGGACATATGAATGTTGAGTTGAATGTGTACAACAGTGCAAAGTACCCTCAGATAGACAATGAGGAGAGCTTTGCAGTGGATGTACTAGAGGAAATTGTGGAAGAAGAATTGCCCACTCTGCTGGAGTGGGGCAACATTGTCAGGAATTTAATTAAAATTTGGGACATGGTGGAGGAAGAGAGCCCAGATGGGAGATCAAAAGACATGACCATATCGAATTCTCCTGTGGGCTCAGTGCATCACTCCAGTTGGAAACCTACATTGCACCTCTTCCTCCAACCTCCAATGCACCAATTTTGGCATCCACCCAACAGGCCCCTGATCTGGAACTCAAGAAGCTTCGAGAAATATTAAAATATGCTTTCCTTGAGAAATGTGATAAGCTTCCTGTGATTATCTCTTCCTCCCTTACCAATGAGCAGGAAGAGGAATTACTCACAGTTTTGAGGAAGCACAAGAAGGCAATTGGCTGGACCATTGCCGATCTGGGAGGAATTGATGCATCAATTTGCATCCATAGGATTCATCTTGAGGAGGGAGCACTACCCTCCAGGGAAATGCAGAGGAAGCTAAATCCTCACATGCAGGAAGTGGTCCTTAAGGAAATCATTAAATTGCTAGATGCAGGGGTGATTTACCCCATCTCTGATTCTCATTGGGTGGCACCTATCCAAGTGGTGCCGAAGAAATCTGGCATAACAGTGATTAAGACTGAAACTGGAGAGTTGAGGCCAGCCAGGGCAACCACTGGCTGGAGAGTGTGCATTGATTATAGGAAGCTCAACTCTAAAACTAGAAAGGACCATTTCCCTCTCCCCTTCATTGATCAAATTTTGGACAAATTGGCTGAAAAAGCTTTTTACTGTTTTCTTGATGGATACTCAGGGTACAACCAAATTCCTGTACATCCTCAAGACCAAGAGAAATCCACCTTTACCTGTCCTTTTGGCACTTTCGCTTACAGAAGGATGCCTTTTGGACTCTGTAATGCGCCGGCCACCTTCCAGAGGTGTATGTATGCCATATTCTCTGACATGATTGACAAGTTTTTGGAGATTTTTATGGATGACTTTTCTGTCTATGGAGACAGCTTTGGCCAATGTCTACAGCAACTCAGCCTAGTTTTACAAAGATGTGAGGAAACCAATTTGGTTTTAAGCTGGGAAAAGAGCCACTTCATGGTAACACAAGGCATTGTGTTGGGCCATGTAGTCTCTAAAGAAGGGCTTGAGGTAGACAAGGCCAAAGTGGACCTCATTGCCAATTTTCCCCCTCCAAAAATAGTCAAGCAAATCAGATCCTTCCTGGGGCATGCAGGATTTTACAGGAGATTCATTAAGGACTTCAGCAAAATTGTTAAGCCATTGTGCCACCTGCTCTATCAGGATGTCCCCTTTAACTTTTCTGTTGAATGTCTGAAGGCTTTTGAAACATCAAAAATATGCCTCACCTCTGCTCCTGTACTCCAAACACCGGACTATACCCTGCCTTTTAAGCTGATGTGCGATGCATCAGACCTGGCAATAGGTGTTGTGTTGGGCCAAAGAAAAGATAAACTGCCTGTGGTCATTGCTTATAGCAGCAAATCACTTGCTGAAGCTCAACTGAACTATACCACAAATGAGAAAGAGCTTCTAGCAGTGGTTTACGCTATTGACAAGTTTAGAGCCTACCTACTAGGATCTAAAATTGTGATCTTCACTGACCATTCAGCATTGAAGTACCTACTGTCCAAGAGAGATGCTAGCCGAGGCTGATTAGATGGATACTCCTGCTACAGGAGTTTGACATCAAAATCAAGGACAAAAAGGGTGTGGAGAATGTGGTGGCTGACCACTTGTCCAGAATTATCTTGGAGAAATACTTGGATGGCCCTACAAATGATGCCTTCCCTGATGAGCAATTATTTGCCATCCAATCCTTAGTCCCTTGGTTTGCACACATTATCAATTATCTGGTTATAGGAAAGATTCCTCCCCACTGGACCAAAATGGATAAAAACCTGTTCTTCTCAAGGGTCAAGTATTTTTTCTGGGAGGAACCTTACCTATACAAGTACTGTGCCTACCAGATCATTCGAAGATGTGTTCCCGAAAGTGATATCCCCAGAATTCTGGCCATGTGCCATTAAAATGCCTGTGGAGGCCACTTTAGTGGGAGAAAAACTGCTGACAAGGTCCTGCAGTGTGGTTTTTACTGGCCATCCTTATTCAAGGATGCATACACACACTGCAAGGCATGTGAGAGATGTCAGAAATTAGGAGGGCTGTCCAAAAGAAATTCAATGCCATTACAGCCCATCCTTGTTATAGAACTGTTTGATGTATGGGGAATAGACTTCATGGGCCCCTTTCCCCCCCTCCAATGGTTACCACTTCATCTTAGTGGCAGTGGACTATGTTTCCAAATGGGTAGAAGCCATTGCCACAAGAACAAATGATAACCAGGTGGTCCTCAAATTCGTAAAGCACAACATTTTCTCAAGATTTGGAACCCCTAGAGCTATTATCAGTGATGGGGGTAGCCACTCACAGAATCTTGAGAGCTTGCTCAAGAAATATTCTGTGACCCATAGGATTGCTACTCCCTACCACCCACAAACAAGTGGGCAAGTTGAAATTTCCAATAGGGAGATTAAGCACATCCTTGAGAAAACAGTTAGGACTGACAGGAAGATTGGGCTGAGAGACTGGATGATGCACTGTGGGCCTATAGGACTGCCTATAAGACTCCTATTGGAATGTCCCCATTCAGACTAGTCAATGGAAAGGTCTGCCATCTCCCAGTAGAGTTAGAACACAGGGCCTATTGGGCCATTAAGAACTTGAACATGGACCTAACTTCTACTGGTCAACACAGGTCATTACAACAATCAGAATTGGATGAGCTGAGGATGGATGCTTAGACCAATGCTAGGATCTAGAAGGAATGGGCTAAAGCATTCTTCGACAAGGGCTTGCTGAGAAAAAGCCTCGATCCGGGTGGTAAGGTTTGGTTATTCAACTCCAAACTAAAATTCTTTCCTGGCAAATTAAAATCCAGATGGGATGGGCCCTATGTTGTCGTAAATGTTTACCCATCTAGTGTTGCGGAAGTTAAGGACCCCAAATCTGGGAGAACCTTCAAAGTGAATGGTCAGAGGCTGAAGCCTTGCATTGAACGACCTGCAGATC
The DNA here is from genome assembly GCA_021018995.1 of Chloranthus sessilifolius. Taxonomy (NCBI): domain Eukaryota; kingdom Viridiplantae; phylum Streptophyta; class Magnoliopsida; order Chloranthales; family Chloranthaceae; genus Chloranthus; species Chloranthus sessilifolius. The sequence goes on from CM037595.1 coordinate 67,824,105, forward strand.
CTATGTGCACTATTCATTTTCATGGGACCCCTACATCTACCTGACCCGCAGTTGTGTCCATGTTGTACTATACTACTTTTGTTTCTACCTTAAGTTTTAGAAAATTTTAGGGGATATGTGGAGTTTGATATTGTTGAGCTTGATAGAGTTTATGTGAGATTGGTATGATTTATTCTTCTTCTGTGAATTGCTGATTTGGCCCTCGCGCATTCCAAATTGTGATTTGGGAAGACTCGCGCAATTCGCATAGACCATTTCTTTCGTTGTCGCGAGTTTCAATGCTGCAGAATCTCTCGCGCACTTCCAGCTCTAACTCCCATGATCGTGCGATTCTGATTTCTCGTGATTCCCTTACCCAGCTGTGCGAGCCTAATGCATTTGTCATTTCCCACACTGACTGCTGGGACTTGACGTTTCCCAACTCACTCTCATTTAATGGCGGCGACTTGGATGTTATTCAACCGTTTCATCTTCCACCATCCTCGCCTTTAAATACACAGGGAGGCCCTATTCATCTTCATCGCATCCTATCTCCTCTCACCCTAGCGGTCCTTCCCTAATCCTAATCATGGCAGATGACAAGCCGGACGCACTGCCTAACAAGTTTTACCTGATGTGGTTGGACCCGCCGCCCCCTAAAGACCCGGATCCCCTCCAACCCCTCTGGGATGAATACAAGGAGGTTATGCAAACCCTTGCCAAGGAGGAGGAGGAAAATCTTCAGCCGCAGAAGAAGAAGCGAAAGACAGAGCCATCCCCTCCCCCGCCTTCTCCTCCCCCTCCCCCACCCTCTCAACCCCCTCACCCCTGATCTCTATCCCTTTCCCTTCTCCGTTTTTGTAATTTTCTTTTAATCTTAATGATATCTTCCTTTTCTGATATGCTGTACAGTTTTCTGTTGTTGGTTACTTTATTTCTTGTTCTCTTCTTTTATGCTGTAATAACTCTGCTGTACAGCCACCTTTGAACCAGTGAGGACACTGCTCTACATAGGTTTGGGGGTATGGCAGGCAGACCCTGCCAATGGAATAGTTAACTTAAGTGCAGCAGACTCATCTGAGCAATATGGAAATGGACCTTTGTTCACTTAAGAATCATGAAATTAAGAAGTTTAAAATTTATGCAAACCTTGGACATTATAAACTTCTAATATTCCACATTTCCATGATAATATCACTAAGGAAACCTACTTGTATCAGCACTTAGTGAATCATTAGAGAGAGAAAAAGGTGAGGACATACTTGAAAGTTCAAAGGATGACCATAACCAGTGAGAATTAGGCCTACAAAATTTTTCTATTCTTTGAGGAGTAACTAAGGCATTTCTTTTAGTTCTAAGGACTGGCTGAGTCATTGTGCTCACTAGAAGTTAGGTAACTCCAAGTTGAAACAACTGACAGTACTCATGAGACCTAGGAAAGGATTAAGGCCTTCTCTTGGACAGTTTGAGCCTAAAAAGACCAATCCTAAAGCAACTGCCCTTGTCCATACCCCCTTTGAGCTTTAAATCCTAAATTTCTTCAAAATACACCTGAGTACTTGAACCTGAACCTATGAACCTGATTCAACCTACCCTCACTCTGAGAATTCAGAAGGTAAAGGAGAAAGAGTTGAAGATGGACTAGCTATGGTCAACATTAGGTGAATGGAGAAGAACGATCTCAAAAATCTGGCGATAGTAAGCGAGAACATGGTGGCATTTTGAAAAGCAAAACAAAATAAAAGAAGGAAACTTCAAGAAAAGAAACAAAATAATAATGAAGAGGAATAAGAGAAGAAGTCAAGAGAAACTTTCATTGGAAAATCAAAATCAAGAAGAGAAACTGATCACTTCAAATCGAAAAATCTCAAAGAAGATGAAGGGAGCTGAATTATGGAAGGTGAAGTCATGAACCACCTCATGACCTCGATTTCTCAAATTGGAACCCTCTTCAACCTTCCATTCTTTTAACCTATCTCGTAAGCCACATTACTGTTAAAAGCCCTTGTGATCCAAAGTTGAGTGAGCTGTCATGTGAAGATAAGGAAGTATCCAATCTATGGTGAGGAACTGACAATGATGTCAGCACTTAAGAACTCTGCCTATGCTCATGCTTACAAACCCAGTTGGGGGATGTAACTGCTCTTTAGCTCAGGTGAAATCGAACCCCTCAACAAACCTTCATGAGAGTATACCCTGCAAAGCTTTCTTTTGGGTCTGAACTTGAATGCATTATGTATGACCTTAACCTAATTTTCTAACATAAGGATAAGCTCAGTGCTGACACACACTTGTGCAATTTTCTGTGATTGCAAACTATTTGGAAATGTTGTGCAATCATGAGAGTTATGCTGTTTAAGTTACTATGCAATCAATGAATTAAATTTCTTTTATGTGTACTGACTCAAGAGTAGACTAAATCTGATTCCTTAACTGCTCATTGGATGACATTGCACTTTTGTTAACTATTTCATTTGAGAAGTTTGTGGGTGTCTTCACTGAAAACCCTCAGGAGACTTCACTCCTCCACTAGGGATCACGTAGGGGTTTAAAAGGCTTGGTGCATATGCTAAATGTATTCGTGCTCCCTACGAAAGTGGCATTTAATTTTTAGAGTAGATTTAATGTAGCTTTGCTAAGGGACTAGCAAAGATTAGGTTTGGGGGTGTGTTAAGACCAAAGAAGTACCACTTTTCACCCCTTAACTTAACCTTTGATTAGATCCTTAGCCACCTAATAAGTTCTTGTTAAGTGTTTTGTGTAGGTAATAATTAGCAGTGAAATAAGGCCAGGAATCTTGTTAAGGAGCCTGCTTTGGCACCAGATATCCCTCAGAAGAATGAACTCTGAATTCAGACCTGAAATGAGCCTCGCGCAGCTGACCCAAGCTTTAGAGGATTCAGGAGAAATATGCATCGCGCAGTTCAACTGAGCTTCCCAAGGCTTTACAGCAACCTCTCGCACAAATGAATGACTGAAGAGCTTCAGAAGCTCAAACTCGAGCAACTCTCATGAAGCTCAAGAGTAGAACACATCGCACAGTGTCACGTAGTTCAAAGCAGACCTCTCTCAATCTCGTGCAGTTCACGCAGAACGGCTGAGGAGAGAGAGCTTCAGAAGATTCCTCACGCAGCTGTCACGCAGTCGCCGCGGGATGTAATTATCAGAAGAAGAATACCTCGCGCAGTTCTCGCGCCATTCAAGAAAGAAAACATCCTGGCGAAGGCAAAGCCAATCTTGCAAAGATCAACTGAGACATAGAACCTCATGCAGTTCAAAACTCAGAAGAGCCTCGCGAGGTAACTCGCGAAGTTCAAGTAAAGAGAAGTGCTCGCGAAGTTCTCGCGCTGCTGCCCAGCGAAGACCGATCGACCGCGCGACTGCTTGAATTTCAACCCCGCGACACTTGAGACTGTGTTTTCTATTCAACCTCATGAAGCCCAATCCAGTGAGAGCTCAACTCTCTACAGTGTGACTACCTGAAGAGCAAACCAAGGAAACCTCGCGATGGCTGAAGCTTCAGTGTCAAATCATCCTAGCGAAGAGCAAAGAGCTACCACACGACAAGTCTAGGAAACTACAGCTACCTAGCGAAGCTCTGACCTTAAACTTCCATCTCTTCAGTAGAGGACCTTCTGGGTATTTCCAGTGATTAGGGCACACACTCCCACGCTCAAATATCCATGCACGTGCCCCGAGGCATCCAAGGATCATTATTAGGCCACGTGGCATCGTTAAAATTAGGGTTTCCTAACCCTAATGCGCCACCACCCCACTGCTATATAAACCCATACCTGAGCTTAGGTTTAGGCATCTGGGAACCCATCTCAGATCATTTTGTCTTTTCTTTTTCTTTTTAGCAGTAAGTAGTTTTCTTTTTTCTTTCCTTCTCTCCATAGTCCAGCACTTGCTGGCTATGCCTTTGTATGTATTTTTCAATTAGATCAATGGAAGTTCTGTAATATGATTTGTACTTTGTGGGATTGTTGTTTACGTGTGAGATGCTCTGTGCAAGGCTGCTGCCTTGTGATCCACCATTACTTTGGCTGTGTTTTAAAGCAATGGAGGACTGATTCTAAGGGCCACTCAGATCCATGTGACCTGTGTGTCTGGGCTATCATGGTCCTACAGCCTTAGCCCCACCACAGGACCCACTAGATCTGAAATCCCCATGGGAGCTTGAGCTGGTAGCCTTGTGAGCATGGTGGTAGCAGCAATAATCTTGTTTTGTTTTGGGCTCCGTGAGGAGGATAACCTCTGGGATAGTCTGTGACCATTTAAGTGGATAGATTATAGCCTTAGGGTGATTCTGATCCACCGAACCAAGATGGATCCTTCTTCTTTACACCTAAGCTTGTAGAAGCCTGGTGAGAGATTCTACAGAGGCAGACTCCCCTATATTTGTATAGATCTGCCATCAGATGTTGGATCTGATCTGGTTATAGAGATTATAGGCTGATGACTAGACCATTGTAGCCTCGCATAAGCAATGGACAGCTGGATCAAAGGTTGTACTCAATCTCTTACTGGTTCTATGTGTCTGGGCTATCATGGAAGTACAGGGGTACATCTCTCTTAGTGTACCGATCGATCGGGCTTTTGGCCAAATTTAGGTGTCTACAAGAATGATACTTGAACATCAAACATCTTCAATCATCTCGAGAAGCGGATATTTTTTCCAGCATATTCGGCTTTCTCAACTCGCTCCACCTCGGTTATGCCCAGTAACGTCGCTGAGCGCTTGGAGAGGGATAGCCTTGAGGAACGGACATTTTTTTTTACATACAGGGCTCTCGTTTAATCACCATGTTACTCACCTGATGTTTGAGGTTCGTTTTGAATACAGCGAACCCGTCAAGTAATGCCTTGGACCTCTCTGGATGTCTCTTGTCTTTGACATTCGATCATTAGTGATCGGATACTAAAGAGGAGCATCTATAGACACCCAAATTTGGCCCAAGGCTTGATCGAGACATACTTTGAGGGAGGCATACCCTCGAGCTTTCAATAGCATTTCTCTATACTTAGGAGCCCTCCCTAACCCTTAGGAATTACCCCTAACCCTTAAAAACCTCTCCGAACCCTCACTTAACCTTCTCGAGCAATGATCAAAGAGAGATGTACCAGGTCTGGCAGGGACTTCTACTGAGACTGAATCTTATACCATTAAAAAGTAAAGGTATCCAGCTTTCCAACAAGTCAAGAATCACCTTATGTAGACACCCCAATTTGGCCCAAGGCCTAATCAAAACACATTTCGAGAGAGGCATGTTTTCGAGCTTTTGATGGCATGTATGGAATCACCTCAAACCCTTAGGAATTACCTAGATCCCTTGGGAACCTACCTCGAACCTTTAGAAATCAATCCCAACCCTTAGAATCCATTCCGAACCTAAACCTAGCCTCCCCGAGCAGCGGTTAAAGAGGGGTGCATTGGGACTAGCTACAGCCTTATATTATGATCAAATGTTCATACCTTTAAAAAATAGAAGTCGCCAGCTTTCCAACAAATCAAGAATCGCCCCAATCAGAGTTGTATGTCAGAAGATATGGCAGTCCGAACCCGAAGGGAAAAAATATAATTTCAAATGGCCCCCTAGGGATTTGGCGCAACTGATAGTTACGCCGTACCATTTCTCCCCATAAATGGCTTGGCGCAACTAATAGTTGCACCAGTTATATTATATTTTAGCCTGGCGTAACTATTAGTTGTGTCAAGCCACATTTCCCAGATTTAAGCCTGGCGCAACTAATAGTTGTGCCAGCATTGAAGTGGAGCCCACCTCCGGTAGCCAACTTCCAGGCTACTGTGCTATACTATTAGTTGCGCCAGGCTTATGGACAGTGACCTCTGATTTTACCATGAATTTCATGTCTGGGTTTGACTTGTTGACCACCAGGTCTTTGGGGTGTGTTTTGATAGTTCTGTTGCACCCCTTTGCACCCTATTTGCAACCCCTTAAGTGACTTAAGGCCCCACCCTATCATCCACCATTAGAATCACCTTCACACCTTTCGAAGCTCTTCAAATCTAGGAAACCTTAGATGTGAGATTACCTAATTGCTAACCCCAATTAGCACTTAAGTGGTCTCCTAACCCAACCATTTCCTATAAATAGAGCCTCCCTCCCCTTGGATTAGAGGTTGAGAAATTTTCTTAAGAGAGAAAGAGCTCAAAGTGAGAAGTTCTTCCTCCCTTTTGTACACCATTTTCACATAAATTCCAGAATCTCCCAACCTCATTTCATATTTACTCTTGCCTCCAAAACCCTTAGTCTAGGTGTGAGATCCCCCCTACACTGCTCACTTTACCTCTTAGCTTTAAGCCTTAGGAGTTAGAATCCTATTTTATATCATACAAAGCCATCAAGAGCTTATCAAAAGCAAGCCACGTAAGGCTCTCCTATAGTGCTATAAGAGCCCGAGGGCTTCGGATCTCCCCTTTCTTCTCCTATCTCTTCTTTAGCTCTTCCCATCCTCCCATTTGTGTCGTTACGCCGCCCAATTTTTGGTAGGAATAGAGGGGCATAAATAGGATTTAAGGCCCATTTGGGCAAGAGGAAGCCATTTTCTTTTCTTTTATTTCATTTTTATTTTGGCCATTAGTAGAGACCACATTAAGCGAGTTGATTGGGTGCCTAACACCTTCCCAATCGATAACCGAAGCCCCTACCCAAGAGCCTTTGGTGTGGATTGAATTCAGAGTCATAGTTTTAGCACTTCGATGCTCATAAAAATGATATAGGTATCCTGGGACACCAAAAGCTCCGGGTGGCAGCTATATATTTTTTGTTAGCGAGCGCATCGCCGTGACGGCATCGTCAAAAATCCCACGGTTGCACACCTTAATCTGAGTTGTACGTCAAAAGTTACGGCAGTCCGAAGATAGCCCTAAAATTGCATCTATTTGAACCTCTCAACAGGTTCAGAACCTGGCGAGGAGATAGGCGTACATGGCGCATGTATTACATGCGCCAAGCCATTTTGTTTCAAAAATTTCTTGGCACATCGAATACACACGCCAAGTATAGGTGGGCTCCCCCTCAGGCTCTGAACTTCCAGGTACTGTAGTTATGCTCTGCCCATGTAATACATGCGCCAGGCTTAGCTATAGTAACTGATGGTTTTTTGCTCGAATTTTACTTTTGGGGTTTTACTTGTTGACCATCTCAATGTTTAAGATAGGTTTCATTTGGACTATTGCACCTACGTTTACCCTATTTGCAGCCCTCTAGTCACTTGAAACCTCACCCTATCATCTACCATTGAAGCTCATTGCCTACATTTTCAAGCTCTCAAAATCCTAGAAAACCTTAGATTAGAAGATTACCAAATTGCTAACCCCAATTAGCACTTAAGTACCCTCCTAACCTCCCCTTTTCCTATAAATGGAGAGGCACCCCTCACTTTACAAAGGCTTGAAAAAATTTTAAAGAGAGAAAAAGATTAAGACAAAAGCTTTTCCTCCCTTTGGTCCACCCCTTCCATACAAATTCCAGAATTCAAAAGTCCCCCTTAGACCCCATCTTTCATAAAAAAAACCTTGAGTTAAGAGAGAACTACTCCCTAGCCTTCTATCTCTACTCCTTAGCTATCAAGCCTTAGAGGTTAGAAGGTGTCATTTAACCAACCAAGCTATCAGAAGCTCACTGAAGCACCCTCACGCGAAGGACCACAGTGGTGCTACAAGGGCCCGAGAGCTCTGGGTCTTCCCTCTATTCCTCTACCTTCTAAACTTTTTCTCTACCCTTGAATTTGTGTCGTTATGCCGTCGAAATCTCGATAGCAGCAGAGGGGCGCAAATAGGGTCAAGGTGCCTTAGGGCAAGAGGAAGTGCTTTTTTCTTTCTTATTCTTCTAGGTTATTTTAGCCACAAATAGAGATTGCTTACGAGTGGGTTGATCGAGTGCCTAACACCTTCTCGATCGATAATCGAAGCCCCTACCCAAGAGCCTTTGGCGTAGAGCAGTGAATCAGAGTCACATTTTTAGCACTTTGGTGCTTATAAAATTGATTTAAGTTTTTCAGGACACCAAAAGCTCCGGGTGGCGACTCTATATGTTTTATAAGAGTGCGCATCATCACGACGGGATCGTCAAAAATCACACGATTGCACAGTGGGGCGCACCTATTGATCAGTCACTTAATTTACTATTTTATTACCCTTAACTTAGTGATGTTAGGTTTTAGTTTGTCACTAATGAGTTACAGATGTGCAAATATTAAAGCTAAATAGTAAAAAAGGGCCTAAGTGTTAATCTTTATCAAAATGAACTAAAAAATTAGTTAAAACATGATTAAGCATTAAAAATGATTTGCCAATAGAAGAAAAACTGAGAAATCGTAATTAATGATTTTGCGCTACTGCTGAAGTAAAAAGAAGAAAGAAAGAAATAAGAAATCGTAATTTTACGATTCTTCATAAAGCGACAAAAGAGTAAAGACGATACAGAAGAAAAAGCAATCATTATAGAAAATAGTCCAGTATGAAAGCTATGAAAAAGTAGAAAATCGTGATTTACGATTTTCCAAAGAAGCGAGAAAAAGAAGAGACAATTGTAATTTACGATTATAATTATAAAAGCCTTCCCGCTACTATCTGTTGCTACTGATCATGTGAGTGAGAATTATCACTACCATGAACTGAATTAGATGATTTCTGAGATTAGAAGATTGATGAACCACGAATCTGAGAAGATTGATGAAGATAAACTCCGAAGGACTCTGCTGCTAAAAATTAGAGAACAATCCAAAAGTGCATCAACTAAAGAAAGCAAGAAAGAATAAAATTAAGAATTAGAGTTATATTAGGATCATTTTATTCTTAGTAGTTTCTTTTATTAGAATTAGATCTTTGTAAACCAATTCCTTATGATCTATAAATAAAAGAGCATGGTATAGGAATGAGCATCGAAGAATTTCAGCATCAATTGATGCCTGAGGTATGATTTTCTTACGATCAAAATAGTATAACATAGTTAGAATAGATTAGATATCAGAAGTTTCTCAAGAGCAATTGACAACTGCAATTAAGTACTGAAGATTAGTGTAGATATCTGTAGTTTCTCAGGAGCAATTGACGACTGCGGCTAAGGGGTGAAGGATATATTTTACTTTTCTTTTTAGTTTAGAATTTATTTGCTTTGTAAAAATCTCTATGTTTTAATTTGAATTGACGACTCAGGTTAGAATTTGCATATTAGTGTAGCAATTGACGACTCAGGTTAGAATTTTCTTTGTCAACATCTCTATGTTTTTACTTTTCCATCTTCAATTTTCTAAGGTTTGATTGACGCTTAAATTTTAGGAAGTTGTTGATTAAATTAAATCTGTATTGATAGAATCTTAGACTTGACACTACATCAAAATGAGTGAAGAATGACTACAGGGTTATAAAAAGAACCACTTTTTATAGGAGCGGAAAAATAATCCACAACCTAAAATAGTTGAAAAGTGTTGTTGGGTCGAATTTGGCTAGACCCAGCGAACCGACTAACACAACCCACGATTATATGTATCCCAACTCTCATTCTTTTGCCTTTACATTTTCATTTTCATTCAACCTAATTTCTCTCTCTAAGCTCCATCGCAGATTTCGTTCGATAGCGACAAGGGTTTTGCTCATTGATCGCCACGAGGATTTTCAATGTTGACGAAGAAGGAGAGAGAAATCCATGTGTACGTGGTGAAGCTTTTTTAGCTATATGAAGAGATCAATGCATTTTGATTTCATTTTGGTCACTTTCGTCTCTCGATCTGTCTTTGTTTTGGCATTTTTTGGGACTGATTTTGACCTAGATCGGGGTTTTATTCTTTGATAGAGTCGATCTTAAAGATCTGTTGAATTATTTGTGGAATGTGATTAGATGGCTTGAATATTAGGTTTCATAATGATTTTTCTTTATGGATTTGTTGTTTTTACATTTGATTCTATTATTTGATTTTGGTTTCGTGCTTGATCGGCCTGAAATCAGTTTGATTCTATTATAAGGATTATTTTTTCGGCATATGCTTGAAATTTGATCGTCTTCAACGATTGCCTCTGGATTTTTAGCTTTTGTAAATATAGTTTCATTTTTTTTTGAGTTTTGATGTAGTTTCTAATGGAGATTATGTTTGTTTCGCTGTTTGAGATCCTTATTTATTTATTAACTGGTAACTAAAGGAGCAGTCTCAGATCTTGATCATATTTTTTCTTAGATCTATCTCCTTCGGTATTGTTTCGGGTATTCTATTATTTTTTGTAATTATAGGTTTTTTGGGTTTAATTTCAAGGTTTATTCTGGTTTTTGGGAATTTTTTTTTTGTATTCTAATCCTACATAATCGGTTTTCGATTTTTGCCATCAAAATCTGAAACCTAAGAGAACCATAATTGGTTCAGTTTCAAATCAGTTTTGATCTAGTTTGTGCCGATTTGATTTGGCCTGTTTTCGAGTTGATTTCAGGTTTTTCATTTTTTCTTGCACGGTTGCACCCATAGCCATGGGTGACTTGCATGTGTCTTTCCCATGAAAATGAGCCATCAAGGTCCAAGATTTGGATTTACCACCTCTGCAACGTGCAAGGTCGGAACGAAAGGATTACGAGTTTGTATGAATTCAGCCATAAGCACCTTTACATGAACCATTGTCTGGTTATGTTATGTTTAACATTGGATTGTTAAGACCTTGGTATTATTTTAGGTTGATAACTGTTTCCCCAAGCTTGAGCACCATGTTATTGGAATTAACAAACCAACAACGGCTACTAGCATTTATGAAGGATGAATAAAACTAGCTTTTCGGAGTCGAATTCTCTCCAATCCGAACGTGGTTAACTTTTTTTATTCGGGATGTTTAATTGATTTTTATTTTCTTAGTAGTAGATTAGTAGTTTTAGATTAATGAGTAGCATTAGTGTTAATTTTATGATTACCTGACCAAAATTAAAGCTAGGTTTAAGGTTGATAGGCGTGTTTATTTCCATTATTGAGTGGAAATAGCTTTTTACCCGAGTCGTACATGCAGTTGACCTCCAAGTTGTGATTTTGACTCATTCCTTCACTAGTAGAGAATTTCCCTAGTACTAACGAATTTCAGAGTTGTGATTCTGACAATCTGGTTAATATCAATTCATATTTGAGTTGATTTTACAGTTCGTAACGAATCAATCAAACAACACAACCTTGAAACTGATATTGTTTTTGCTCCACATCTTCATCATTGATTGTGCATGTAGGCTTTGTTATTTTTAGCTGCTTAAATTTGAATTGGAACATATATATGATCCTTTTTTAATTTTGAACACTATCCTACACGACATTGTTTTGGTCGTAACTTGTTCTTGGCATGCTGGTCTTAGGGGCTTGTTGGAAAAATAACTCTATAGGCTTTCCAACGAGGATCAATTTATGACATTTAGATGCCTTTTTTTCACCATATATAGGGCCAATATCTTGGGTGACAATAATTGAGATCCTTTTGTAGACACCCAAATTTGGCCCAAGGCCCGATCGAAACATACTTCAAGAGAGGCGCACCCTCGAGCTTCTAATAGCTTCTCTCATACCCTTAGGAAACTTCCCAAACCCCTAGGAACGTGCCATTAACCCTTAGGAACCTTCCCAAACCCTTAGGAATTACCCCCAACCTTTAGAAACCTCGCTGCAAGCCTTAGTTAACCCTCTCGGGGCTTAGTTTGAGAGAGATGAACCAGGGCTGACAGGGACCTCTACTAAGACTAAATCTTATACCATTGAAAAGTATAGGTTCTTAGCTTTCCAACAAGCCAAGAATCACCTCAATTCGAGTTGTACATCAAAAGTTACGGCAATCTAAGCAAGGCCCAGAAACCACACTTTGCTAGGGCATATGTGGCGCATGTATTACATGCGCCAAATCATTTTTTTCAAGAAATGGCTTGGCGCATCTAATACTGGTGCCAAGTAAAAGCGGGATCCACCTCGGGCTCTGGACTTCCAGGCACTTAGCTATGCTTGGTGCATCTAATACATGCGCTAGGCTTAGCTATTGTAACTGATGGTTTTTTGCTCGAATTTCACTTTTGGGGTTTGACTTGTTGACTATCTCAATGTTTGGGATGGGTTTCATTAGGACTGTTGCACTCATGTTTACCCTATTTTCAACCCTTTAGTCATTTGAAACCTCACCCTATTATCCACCATTGAAGCCCCTTGCCCACATTTCTAAGCTTTCAAAATCCTAGGAAACCTTAGATTAGGAGATTATCTAATTGCTAATCCAAATTAGCCCTTAAGCACCCTCCTAACCTACCCTTTTCCTATAAATAGAGAACCCCTCCCCTTGGATTAGAGGCCTGAAAAAATTTCCAAAGAGAGAAAAGATTAAGAGCTTTCCTTTCCCCCTTTGGTGCACCATTCTCATCCAAATTCAAGAATTCTATAACTAGTTTTGGGTCCCCCCTCTTCCATAAAAAACCTTTGAGTTAGGAGAGAGTTTAGAACCCACCATTCCACCATTTAAGCAATAGGAGAGAGTTTAGAACCCCCTAGCCTTCTTCCTCTATCGCTTAGCCATCAAGCTTCAAAGGTTAGAACCCACCATTCCACCATTTAATCTATCGAAAGCCTATCAAGTGCACCTACGCGGAGGTCCACAGCGGTGCTACAAGGGCCCGAAAGCTCTAGCTCTCCCCTGTACTCCTCTACCTTCTTAGCTTTTCTCCTATCCTCTAATTTGTGCCGTTAGGCTGTCGAAATCTCGGCAAGCACCGAGAGGCACAAATAGGATCCAAGTGCCTTAGGGCAAAGGGGAAGTGCTATTTTCATTATTATTTTCCTTTATTTTTTGGCCATAAGTAGAGACCGCTTTAGTGCGGCTTGATCGAGTGCCTAACACCTTCCTGATCGATAACCAAAGCCCCAACCCAAGAGCCTTTGGCATAGACCGGTGAATCAGAGTCACATTTTCGGCACCTCGGTGCTCATAAAATTGATCTAGGTTTCTCGGGACACCAAAAGCTTCGGGTGGTGACTCTATATCTTTTAGAGGGTGCACATCGTCGCAACGGGATTGCCAAAAATCCCAAGGTTACACAAATAGCGACTCTACTGGGGAGTAGCTAGTAGAGCTTCCCCTGGAAATTTGGTCCTTTTTTTATTTTTTACTAACATTTGCTGGTGTTTCTTCTCATTTTCTTTTTTTTTTCTTTCTTTTACTCACCCCTACGATTCGCTCTTGCTTTTACTTACCCCTACTTTCTCGTCATTTACATGCCTTAGCCGATTGGCGGGCCTACTTGAGCACCATCCTTACAATTCCTTTATTTTTTCGTTATTTACATGCCTTAGCAGATTGGCGTTTCCATGGCCACCGTTCTCTATGTTCTCAAACATGCTTCGTGCCCTGAAAACTTCTTTTCCACTTAGTTGCCTCATCAAACCCTAATTCAAATCTGAATCGAAATCTAAACCTTCTCATTCGATCAACTTTCCCTTCATTCAATTTCAAGATCTACGAGTTCGGAGAAGATCAAGTCAAGAAACTAATCTCATCTTCAATCTGGCAAGCACATGAAAACCCTCTGAACTACACGAGGACTTATCTAATCGATGTATTGGAGCCCTGCATGGAACGTGTGATCTACTTGGATTCCGATCTCGTGGTCGTCGACGACATAGAGAAGCTATGGAGCATCAAACTCATGGGGTTGTGAATGATCAGAGCCCCCGAAAAATGCCATGCATATTTTACCGAAGGGTTTTGGTCGGATCCGACCATGGATAGGGTTTTCGAAGGTAGAGATCGTTGTTACTTTAATACAGGGGTTATGGTGATGGATCTGGGGAGATGGAGAGAAGGGGAGTATAGGAGAAAGATCGAAGGGTGGATGGAGATACAGAACGAGAAGAGAATTTATGAATTGGGTTTGTTGTCGGCATTTTTATTTATTTATGGTGGAGATGTTGAAGGGGTGGATCATAGGTAGAACCAACATGGGCTCTCTGAACAACCTATTGAAGTTGAAATGGCTTCTTATCAGCAACTCGTTTGTGATGTACTCGTGATCCTAGATTCCTTTGACATCTCCAAGGTGATCTCAATCATAGTTAACTAGTTCCTCTCTCTCTCTCTATATATATATATAAATAATTCCAATACAAGTTTAGCATTAATTCCATCACAGCTTTAGCAATTTTTGAACCAGAACGCTGACTACGAATCAACAATTTTTTTGTTATTTTTTTAGTGAATCAGTGTTTGAATTTAGGGTTTTATATTTTTTGTCAGTTTTTTTGCTAAATTTTACGAGAAATTCTACTTTTAATCAATTTTGATTAATACTTGTTTGTGTAGTTTAATTTTTTATTTTTTTTAGCTGATTGAGATTTTTCACTTAAATTTTCTTTAAAAAATCCTTTTAATATATTTATGTCAATTTTTTTTCCTTTTGGCAAATTTGAGTCCATTTATGTTGTTTTAGTGAGGTATTGATTTTTTTTGTTTATTTGAATACAATTTTTATGCTTGTATACATTTATTTTATCTCTTTGTGTAACTTAAATTGTTTTTTCTATCATAATATTTTGAGATTGAAGTGGTTTATCCTGTTTTGGTAAACATTTATATTTTTAGTGTTTGTTTTAACTCTTGCTTATTTTTTACTTTGGTAATCACAAAAATCAGGAAAGGATTGATGGGAAACTTTCATGAAGTTTTCTGAGACATAAGAAACCAATGCGTCCAGAACTGAAGAGTGAAGGTACAGCTTCGGTCTTTATATCTATTTTTGTAATATCTAAGACTTATTATTATTATTGCAATTCAATTTTAGGGTCCAAATTCTATTTTACAAATTATTTGGTTGCAATATAATTTTGTAATGGGCATATCTTGTGAATGGAAGAAGACATTCATTTTGCCTCTGTTTTGAGCCATCTAATGCTGCTGTTCGGGATAAAAAAGGCTTGGTATTTATTACAACCCTATTAATTACTTTTATGGATAATTTGTAGGATTCTATAGTTAGAGAAGGAGTTTTAAAAATACAGAATTTGTAGGATTCTATATCTAAGAATTTAATGCATGCTAAGGATTCTATAGTTAGAAGAGGAGTTTTAAAAATTTATATAATCTATGATTCTATATAGTTAGACAAGGACACTACATCAAAATGGGGGAAAAACCACTATTGCAGCAGAAAATAAACTACTGCTTAAAATAGTGGTGTGATATTTCACTGCCTAAAACAATAGTTTTTTAAGTTAATGTAGTGGTTTTTTAAGTTAAAAATTGGTTTAGTAAAATAGCCTCTCACCACGTGCTATCATCACATGCAAATGAATCGGGCCGACCCCCCCCCCCCCCCCGCCCCATATCCCTCTCTTTTCTCTCTCAACCCTTCCATCTTTTTGTCTCTGAAACCCTAGCCTCTCTCTTGTCTTCCTCTCATCTTCCTCTCTCTCAACCCTTCTTCTAGAGCTTTTTTTGGTTGGAAATCGAGATTTAGAGCAGAAATTCGATACAGCGTCAAATATGGGGCTAAGCTACTCTTTCAGGTCATAGATCTCTATCTAGTTCATCTTTTTTCTCTGTAGATCTTGGTTTTTTTACCTTTTTCTGCTTTCGTGGGGTTTAGATCTTAATTTTTCTCGTTAAAATGAGTGGATTTCAGGCAAATGTCGTGTTTTCCCACACATTCTGACATAGATGTTCGGATCTGGCCATGATTTTGGTTGTTTTACTGTTTTAGGGCTCTGATTTTTGGAAATTTGAGTGGAGTCTGTTTACTTTTTTTATTGCTTGATTCGAAGGTCTAGATTTCCTCTATTGCTTCGAAGGCCTAGATTTTAAGAAGCCAAAGACGATTCTCTATCTTCTAGGTTTTTTAGCTTCACCAAGGATGAGATCTCTATCTTCTAGGTTTACAATTTGATTCTACAATTTTTTAGCAAGGTGAGAGCTTCAGCGAGGCGATCTCTATAGTTCTTATTCAACATTAAGGTTAGTTCCCGAATTCTTTCTCAACTTTTTGGTAGTTCTGGCTCTAAGTTCGAAATATTTAGGATATTAGAGATTTTATTTATTTTTTTGAATTATATTTTCTCTGTTGTGATAGTTGAATTTTATTTATTAATCTCTAGATCATTATTTTGATCTAATTCATACAACACGAAGAGAATCAGGATGTTTTCCTAGAACTATAAAACCATTGAGATTTATTTGACGCAACGAGGTAATCATTTTTGCAGAGACTTAGGTATGGATATTGGACACTGTTATGTGAATATAGTTCATATATATTTGGGATCGTATGTTTGTTCTTAGTTTTTCCCTCTTTAGAAAGATAAGATGGTTTTGTTCTTTGTTCATAATATTTTAACCTTTGGCAATATGTTTAGTGTGTATAATGTCTGGCTTATACCAAGAATAAATATAGGGCCATTACTCAGTTTCCATACTTATCTTGCAAGGTTCTATCTTGAGACCCTTTCCTAGGTTTTTTTTTTCCTATTTTCCCAACTTTTATATTTGTCTAATTTTTGGGACTTTAGACTATCCAAAGTGGATAGATTTTTCATCAACTTTGTGGTTTTTTGGTGATCATTTTGTTAAAATTTGATTTCTCTATAATTGTTGTATTGGATGACCAGTTTTAGAAGTTGAGTTCATGGGAGACCTCTGTGAATCTAGCTTAGTTGTTTTAATTTTGAATTGAAATTTAATTTCAAAAAATTTAGAGTGGTTTTTGGAAAGGCTGAGGATTTATGTGAGGCCCTATTTTTTTTGTTTTCTTTTCTTGTATTGTGTGCGTGTGTGTGTGTGTTTTGATCTTGGTAATTTGCTCAGTGTAGGCATTTCAGCATTTCTTGTCCAAAGAAAACATACTCAGTGACTCAAATCACTTGTCTCTTTTCATTTAGTAACTGCCAGTCTACCAACTATTACAAATTAAGAATGCATTGGCTATGTAATGTGAAGATGTCTTTAAATGAATTTCTCCTCAATTTGTTAGAAGCAATGCCGATTTTCACATTAAATTTGAAGTTTCTTCGCTTGATTATTTTATTCTTTTGTGTTGTGTCTATTCTCTACCTGAAGCTGAGGTTTTCTGATGTCTGTTTTCATTTTATTATATGTTAAAAAAAAAATCAGTTCTGAACATACTTATGAATATACTGCTCCAGAAGCTCTACTGAATGCCAGCTGGTTCTGGGAGCCAACAAGCATAACTTTGAAGTCTATTAAGGCTTTCATC
Organism: Chloranthus sessilifolius; assembly: GCA_021018995.1. Lineage (NCBI taxonomy): Eukaryota > Viridiplantae > Streptophyta > Magnoliopsida > Chloranthales > Chloranthaceae > Chloranthus > Chloranthus sessilifolius. Next base: position 67,841,303 of record CM037595.1, read on the forward strand.
CCATAGTGCAAGTTGTTATTCTATGTTTTTATTATTTAGAATGTGGAGTGTTGGTGTTGTGATGTTAGAGTTGATCTTAGGATCACCACATGTTTTTTAGATAAGTGCTCGCACTCGCTCACTTTTGGATCAACATCTTCACGGTTGGAATGAAGGAACAAAGGAGTTTGCATACAAGTAATTTCAAATCTTTATACATCACATATGAATAAGTGTACTGGTCTTGTATGGTCTTGTATGGTCTTGCTTTTGTATGGTCTTGCTTAATGGCATTTATGATTTTATTATTATGCCATTTTTATGAATGATATTATGTGGCCTTTTTTTACTCAAAACAGTTCTATTAATTAAGGAAATATAATGAAATTTGCACTTTTGGCCATATAAGACATACATATATTTACAGGGCCTCAGCTCATCATATAGCTTGTTTTTTGGTAGTTTGTATTGGTTTTAGCTCGTCAGCTCAACGTTGTTCTGGATTTTTTTGTTTTCCCAACCAAATCTTATTTAAGAAGCCAACTTCTACTTTTCTGTGATTTGCAAGTGTGCTTCTGTTCTTTAAGATGTTTCTGTTAGAAGATAGTCAAATCAGTATTCCCAACTTGTTCAGATGTCTAATAAGTCTAGACTTGTTCTCTGATCTTGTAACTCCATCCAAACCATGATCTAACAGTGAAGGTGTTTAGGACTTTAATCTCTTTCATCACCTGATGCTACGGCCATGTCTGTAGAGTCTATGCATCATTTTGTGTATGAAGTTATGACCTTTAAATTGTGAGAGGAATCTATGTGCGATCTATTTTATACATAAAGCAGCTTGACCTTTTTACTTTTCTTTCCAAGAACACCCAACTTGTTCAACATTTTATCTCAGCCAATCAGATTTTGGGCGCTCTCCTATTGGTACATAACTATCATAATGAGTGGTAGTTTTTGGTGCAGAAATGGCCATGTCTGTAGAGTCTATTCATCATTTTGTCTATGAAGTAATGACCTTTAAATTGTGAGAGGAATCTTTGTGCGATCTGTTCTATACATAAAGAACCTCGACTTTTTTACTTTTCTTTCCAAGAACACCCAACTTGTTCAACATCATGTCTCAACCAATCAGATTTTGGGAAAGATCTTGAGCATGAGCTGTATTTTTCATCTTCAATGTTGGGTAAGTCTATAGGGGTGTCGAGTAAGGTTTTTAGTGTGTCATGCTATTATTATTATTCTTTTGGGTTTTGATCTGTTCTGTCATCCTTTATTTGAACTATATGTTAGTATAGACAATCCTCTAATCTATAGTGTTTCTTATCTGAAGTTGAATAAAGTTCCCTTCTTTTTCTTTTTCCTGATAAAGGGGATCTACAAGAGAGAAGGCATTGGCGGGAATAGTTTATGCTTTTTCACGCCATGTACAGCTTCAATTCGTAGAAAATAAGTGAGTTATTATTTTAAACCATCTTCTAAACTTGCATGTGTGGAATGGTTGTTGAGATTAGTTCTTATAGAATTCTTTGTGCATAAATCAGTTCTTTTTGTTCGTTTGATGATTTTATTTTAATCCATATTGAATTGATGAACTTTGCACTACTTGTTTAAACGGGAAAATGAATTTCTTCATGATGTTTTTCACTTCACGCTAACAAAAAAGAACATTTATCTAGCGGTGAAAAGGTGGGTTTGTACATAATTCATGAAAGTAGTTTATTTCATTTAGCACGTATTGGATAGAATAGATAAATGCTATGGGTTTTCTCAGGTTTGTAGTTACCTACGCATTGAGTCTCTCCTTTTTTTATTTTCTTTATTGCTGAATATGTGTTGATTCAAGATCTGAAGCTTCCAAGATTGGGATTTGTTTTTTATGGCTTGGTTTTGAAAATGTGGATACTAATAATTTGCATTCTGCGAGTTTTACCTAGGTGCATAATCTGACTTCAGTTTCCATTCGATAAGGTATCTATAAAAATCATGACAAGAGTGATGTACAGTTACGTGGAGGCAAACCCAAGTTTTGTACAGTAAATTTACTATATAGGTAAAAATTTGGGCAGCAATCTTTTGTGAAAATTCATATCTAAGCTAGTTGGAACTGAATGTACCTCCACCGATCCAATATTGGATGTTGTTCATATGTGGGGGCAGCATGTCTATTGACCCCCGTAGCATCAGGTGATGAAAGAGATTAAAGTACTAAACACCTTCACTATTAGATCACGGTTTGGAATGTGACTCATGCATCACCTTTGGTGCACAATTTATAATTCTATAGTCTCGACAACACGACCACATTTTCGTATTTATATTATGAGTCTAAAAGTCAACAATGGTAGGATGTTTTAATCATTAAATAAAATAGGGTAGGTCATTAGGTATGACAAAGGAGCCAAAATCAGTTTCGGACAAATACGAATGGGCCGATACTGATTATCGACCCTTCTAAAAAATTAAAAAAGAAAATTATATGTCTCGTCTTAAATTGATATGTATCGGCCGACACCCGATACTTATCGAGTTCGTATCGACTGATACCGATACCGAGTTAGAGGATTGATACCTATCGGTGACAATATATATAGCAATTTGCCGAAAGATTGATACATATTGCCAGTACATTTCAGTATCGGCTATTTTTTTATTCCTTGCGTATTCTTCGAATCACGATTACAATCTCTCTTCTCCTATCAAAGTTTCGAAAACTAGTTCAATTCCAAGGAGAAATAGCATATCTCCATATAAACCACATAAAGATGATAATAGTCGTGTTCCACCTAAATTAGGCTCTGATCTGCAGAGAAGCATCAGTCCTTTTTCAAAAAATAGATTGTCATGTCAAAGACACATGTATTCATACAAGTTCTATGGGCCTCAAAATCAGTAGCAGTCAACTTTCTCTAGGATTCAGTAGCTGGGAGGCATTACTTTCATCCTGAAGACTCTAATGGCTCATCATTCTCTTTGAAAGTTGCAATGTCATGTGACCCCATGCCACCATCATGCCTCCTGTTGTAACGCCATCGGAAAATCAAATGGTAACAGCATTGAGTACAGTCAAATACATCTGTTTTTAACAACTGCTTCCAATAGTAGGCATCTCCTAGAATTTACTGTCATGCCTCAGGACCCCATATTATCAAGTTGAGGCAGGTTGAAAATATATCAAACTCACATATTAGTGTAATGCATTCTGATTTTCGCTTGGTGCGTAAGCTGCACCTCCAGAAAACTCTTTTTGGCCTTCCATTAACACAAAATTAATGTTTGATTGGTTTTTGCAAAATGTCTTTTAACATTTTTTGCATTAAGGATACCAATATTTTCATACGAGGCAATGCCTCGTACGTCCTCATTTATAACATCCCAAAAATTTGGACTTTTAATAGTATACCTCGGGATGTGTGCCCAACTTTGAATAGAGTACCTTAAGATGTGTGCCCGTCTGATCACTATTTCGATCAAGTGGAAGTCAACTTGATGACTTGGGTCGGTTTAGTTTGGTGTAAAAAGTGCACACTCTTGAAGTGTAAAAGCATTTAAGTGGGGTCATATACATCTGAAGCGTGTATATGTTTCACGCAAGAGCCGGGCTCTTTAAGTTAAAAAAGGAGGGGCTTCTTTTAGAAGCCATTCGTTTGAAGAGAGGGTTTTGGGTTTTGAGGAGAGAAGGAAGAAGAAAGAGGATATGAAGGTGAAGAAATCACCGGATTTGCATGCTCCGAGTTTGGGTTTGCATGAAAAAGGGTTGCGAGATCGTGTGAGGAAGGGAAGTGTCGTCGGTTTGGACGATTGGAGTGGTTTAGCTGTTTAGGGCTTTTGAAACCCATTTCTTGTGCGAAGAGATTGTGTGATTTGAGCCACAAATCATAGCGTGGGTTGTGTGAAGTGTGCGTGGGGAGATTGCCGACGTTTTCGAGTGCTTGGTTGTGATTGTGGAGCTTGGAAAAGACCGATGTGGGTTTGGAAACCCTTTTTTGCAAAATGGAGATGATGATCCGATCTATGGGTTAATCTGACCGATTTGAGGTAAGGTTTTGTAGATTTATGTTGTGCATGATGATTTAGCTTAGATTTATTGTGTAAATGATGGATTAAGAGAAGAAAAATGGTGAAAATTGAGAAAAATGAAGGTTTGGGCAAAATCTGCAAATTTTGATCGATTGAAATGGATTTCGATTGATCGAATTTGGCTTAAGACTGATGAAATTCATTTCCTGAAGGTTTTTGATTGGTTGAAATTGATTTCGATCGATCTAAATGGATTTCGATTGATCGAGTTTTAAATTCGATTGATCAAAAGGTATAGAACAGAGAGTGTTATGAATTTCTGTTGGAATTCGATCGATCGAAATGGATTTCGATTGATCGAGTTTCAAATTGGATCAATCGAAATTAGATTTCGATCGATTGAATTTGACTGTGTGCGCCGACAGTGCTTCGGTGTTTTAGCCATAACTTTCTACCACGAACTCAAAATCAGGTGATTCTTAAAGCGTTGGAAAGAGGACAACTAGACCTACAACTTTGATATTACAATCAATGAATCAAATGTTTTAAAGGTTAAAATTTGGAGAAAATTTACGTCAAGTTTGAGTTGGCGCGTTTCGACTGAAGTACCGATACAGTCTTGGTATTTTAGCCGTAACATTTTATGCCGAACTCCGATTGACATGATTCTTGTTGTGTTGGAAAGATGATTCTGAGATCTACAATGTTTATGTTTTGAATAACTCATGAATCTAAAATTTTAAAGGTCAAAAGTTTATGAGAAATTACGTCAAATTTCATATTACCATCAACTTGTCCGTTTTCGCCTCGTGTTGAGCAACATTTATGGATGTCTAAGTTCTAGTAACTAGAGTTAGTCTTTGAGACATAGTATGTTATGATATAGATTGAGGATGGAAAGGTCATAGATAGAGCTTCGCTTGACTTCGTGCAGCGTCGAGGTTAAGGTAGGGAAAATTCATCATCTAATTGCATTTTTGATTTTGTTCATGGATGATGTGATATAAATGAATATTTTGTAACTGTTTTAGAAAATATAAAAGCTTTGAAGTATGAATTTGTAATTGAACGCATGTATATGCCCGTTCCGTTTATGTATCTGTTTGTGTTTCATTCCGTATCCGTTTGTGTTTGTTCCGTATCCATTTGTGTTTCGTTCCACTTTCAAATTCGTTTATGTTTCTGGTAAGGATAAGAACTCTTTGAATTTGAACAACGAGTGGCGGAGAGGAGTTGAGTCTCTGAAGAGGGGTTGAGTCTCCGGGGTTCTTACTCAGTTCCTGCTTATGGGATGCTTTGTTCTCGCTTATGGGATGCTTTGGCCCCTCGTTGATTTGTGACCCTATGTGATGTGATGTGATGATACTTTATGTGCAAAGAGGGGTTGAGTACCCGAGGTTACGACCTTGTTCCCGCTTATGGGATGCTTTGGCCTTCTGATATATGTGCTTCAGTTCTTATGGGATGTGTTGGTGATTCTGTGTGCAAAGAGGGGTTGAGTCCCCAAGGTTTTTACCTTGTTCCCGATATGGGATGCTTTGGCTTTCGATATGTTCGTTCCGTTTCTTGATACGTCTCGTTCTTGTATGCTTCGATTTGATGATATATTGCTCCGTTTCGTTATGCTCTCATCATGATATATCACTGTTTCTGACATGTTCTATTTTGATTTATTCTGTTTTTATTTGCTTTCATTTTCAGCTATGTTTTGATAAGTATCTTTGCTTTCCATATGTATTTGTTCTCGATATGCTCTGTTTTCGCTGCGCTATGTTTTGAAAATGAAAATGTAATATTTGCAACTCAGTTTGATACAATTGGTTTTGAAATTATATGACCGAATCTATGCACTTTAATGATAAGATGTGATTTGTGTTTGAATTTCTTCTACTGATCTTGGATGAAGCTCACCCTTCGACTATACGTCACAGGTTTGGCAGTTAGCAAGATACTGGATTTGGGTTTGAGGACTTGTGGAGTAGTAAGATTTCGGGATCGTAGATCTATATTCAGTTTTGGTAAGCTTAGTTTTGCAATTCCTTCAATGCACTTGTATGTTCTTATTTTTAATTACTGTTCTTTCATTGTAGAACTGGAGTTTATGTTTCCGCTTTGTTGTACCAATATCTTCTGTATCAGATTGTGATCTACGATCTGGCGGTCCGGATTTTCCCATTTAGAATAAGTTGAAGAAAAAAAAAAATATGTCTCAAAAATTAAGGTTGAGAAAATCCGGGCTGTCACAGTTGGTATCAGAGCTTAGGCTTTAGGTCTTTTGTGGACCTAAGGCTATGACAGTAGATTCTGTCAGGACATAGGAGATCCAACTGTGACTCTGTCAGAGTTGGTATCTGAGACTTGGCGTTAGGTCTTTTAGGGAATGAGTGGAGTAGATTCTGTTAGGTCTTAGGGGGGGGTTCACTATCCCTAATTTGATTTCTCTGGGTGACTCTAGATTTCGTCTGAGCGTGATGAGAGTTACTTTAGACTTTCATAATTGCTTTGATTGAAATTGTTTTCATTGTGACAGTGTGCGATGGCTCCAAGAGGTCGACCTAGAGGCGATTGTGAAAGGAATATGAGGAATGGGGAGGAGACTTCTGGTTCATGGAGAGATCAGAGACACCCTCCTGAGGAGAGAGCCCATCGAGTTGAATCATCCGATAAGATGGCTAGGGCTATGGAAGCTATAGCCACTGCGATGACTCAGCAAACAGCGTTGCTAGCAGCCAATAACGCCAATCAACAATATCAGCCACCACCACCACCTCCTGCTTTATCGCCATCATCTTTTGTGGATTTCAGGAGATTGAGACCTCTTGTATTCTACGGGCAGACTGATCCGCTTGAAGCGGAAAAGTGGTTGAAACAGATGGAGAAGTTGTTAGAAAGACTTCAGAGCCCTAAACATGAGAAAGTCGGTTGGGCTTCTTTTCAACTGGAAGGTGACGCCGATGCTTGGTGGAAGTCGGTGTTGAGAAAGAGGGAAGTTGAGGGTCCATACGATCAATGGACATGGGCGGAGTTCGTCAGAGTGTTTAACAAGGAATATTTTCCTAAACAAGTTCGAAATCAGTTGAAAAAGGATTTTGCTTCCTTGGTGCAAGGCGATATGACCGTTAGGGAGTACGACAATAAATTTGTGCTATTATCAAGGTTTGCTCTGGAATTGGTAGCTACTGAAGAGATGAAGGCCAGCAGATTTGAAGAAGGCCTGAGACCAAATATTCAAGAGAGAGTATCTATATTTGAGCTTGAAATGTATGCCGACGTGATGGGGAAGCCCATCGTTGCAGAAAGGGATATCAACAAGAGGCGAGAGCAACAGAATAAAACTAACATAGCGAGTCAAGGAAGGTCAACCAATTATGAGCCGACAGATAAGAGCCAGAAATTCTTGATGCTAGAGCCCTCTCAACCTACTCAAACTATGTATTCAAGGCCACCTGCATTTGTGCCTATGAGACCCTTCTATCTTTCGGATCCTGCTATGGACGGAGCATCAAGGATTCAACAAACTATGTGCACCCCTCCATCTGCTCCAATGGAAGCTTGCTCAAAATGTGGAAAGCAACATAAGACGGAGGAGTGTAGACTGATCATGGGCGCATGCTTCAGGTGTGGCCAGAAAAGACATCGGCTAAAGGATTGTCGTGAGACTAAGAAAGGATAGACGACGTTGGTTCACCTTGGCCTCTGAATAGGCTTTAGGTTCACCTTGGCAGTTAATGGTTTCAAGTGGCCATTACATTTTTGATTAATAGCTAGGATATGTACTTCTTTGTTCCAATTTTGTGGTTTTGGATGGTTAGAATAGTTATTGATATGGGTATTATAAAACTATTGAATCCTAGTGGATTCACTACGATTTTTGACTCATGTTGGATGGTTGTTTTTATCATTTGAGTATGATTATTGCAAATTTACCTGAGTTATTTTAAGGATGGTTAGATATATATATATTATTAAGGATTGCGGATTTATAGATTAATGGTTTTAAACTGTGGTTAGCGTGTTTCAATGATTGATTGTGGTATGATGCAAATGACAAGTGACAAGTAATTGCAGGATCATGGTTGTAACTTGAATTGTAGAGAGCTTTCTGCATGGTAATGCTTTACATAACCTCCATGTTTATGGGATGGTTATCTTGTAAAATGGTTTAATTCCCTATGTGGATAATTGTGGTTGTGGTTAGTATCTAGCATGGTTAAAGATTATGGATGAATAATTGAATTCTCATTTTTGATAATTCTAATTTTCTGAGATGCCTAAATAGCCTGCAAAGCTTATCAGATACTGGGGTAACTTAGTTGCGTGGATTAATGTGATAGTTTGACCATTGTGGTGCCCCATCGCTTTGTTCACCCCATGACTGCCGGGACGTCGAGTGTTCTTCCGACTTCCCACACTTCTTCTTCGTCCACACCGATTGCGTCATGCTCCAGATGCGGGGGACGACATACGGCAGAGCGATGCTGGCGGACCACGGGTGCCTGTTTCAATTGTAGTCAAGTGGAACATCAGGTACTGTTTTGCCCAGCGCCGAGGAAGAATAGGACGTCGGGATGATCGATGTTATTTTTGTGTGTATTGTATTAGACAGATTTCATCCTTGTATTTTGAGGGTAGGATCGATGTTATTCGAACTTCTTTTGATATGGGTATGTGGGACGTATTAAATAAATTAATGGTTCGTTCTAGAAAGTATGGGTGTGAAAGTTTCCTTTTCTTTTATGATGATAGTCAATTTTTATGGTTTATATTGATCGTTTGTGGGTGTGATGATGAGTATTAGCTTCTTCGATGGGTTCATGCTTGGTGAGGTCTGTAATATAACTTCAACAAATGATTAAATTTTGAGACATCGTCGCATGAGGGGTTTTATCGGTGGATTTTCTTCCAGTGTGTGTGTAGTTGGTTTTGTTTAAGTGATCTATGTCAATCTGTGGTTTGTGGGTTAGATATCCGTCTGATTCTAGATGTGTGGTGTGACTTTCGCCACCATGGAGATCTGGCATGTTGGTTAGGATAACTCCTGCTATAGATCTGATTTGTTTGTATCATTTTCGAGGACGAAAATTTTTAAGAAGGGAGGAATGTAATAACCGCACTTTATTTTTATTGTGTACCAATCAATTTATATCCTGACGTGTACGATCAATTGATGTGTGTGGTGAGACCTCGTGACTAAGGGCAATTTTCGAGGACAAAAATTCTTTAAGGTGGGAAGGATGTAACATCCTAAAAATTTAGACTTTGAATAGTATACCTCGGGATGCGTGCCCAACTTTGAATAGAGTACCTTGAGATGCGTGCCCGTCTGATCACTGTTTTGATCAAGTGAAAGTCAACTTGATGACTTGGTCGGTTTAGTTTGGTGCAAAAAGTGCACACTCTTGAAGTGTAAAAGCATTTAAGTGGGGTCATATACGTCTGAAGCGTGTATATGTTTCACGCGAGAGCCGGGCTCTTTAAGTTAATAAAGGAGGGGCTTCTTTTAGAAGCCATTCGTTTGAAGAGAGGGTTTTGGGTTTTGAGGAGAGAAGGAAGAAGAAAGAGGAGATGAAGGTGAAGAAATCATCGGATTTGCATGCTTCGAGTTTAGGTTTGAATGAAAAAGGGTTGCGAGATCGTGTGAGGAAGGGAAGTGCCGTCGGTTTGGATGATTGGAGTGGTTTAACTATTTAGGGCTTTTGAAACCCATTTCTTGTGCGAAGAGATCGTGTGATTTGAGCCGCAAATCATAGCGTGGGTTGTGTGAAGTGTGCGTGGGGAGATTGCCGACGTTTTTGAGTGCTTGGTTGTGATTGTGGAGCTTGGAAAAGAACGATGTGGGTTTGGAAACCCTTTTTGCAAAACGGAGATGATGATCCGATCTATGGGTTAATCGGACCGATTTGAGGTAAGGTTTTGTAGATTTATGTTGTGCATGATGATTTAGCTTAGATTTATTGTGTAAATGATGGATTAAGAGAAGAAAAATGGTGAAAATTGAAGGTTTGGGCGAAATCTGTAAATTTCGATCGATCAAATTTCGCTTAAGACTGATGAAATTCGTTTCCTGAAGGTTTTCGATCGGTCGAAATTGATTTCGATCAATCGAGTTTTAAATTCGATCGACCGAAAGGTATAGAACAGAGAGTGTTATGAATTTATGTTAGAATTCGATCTATCAAAATGGATTTTGATCGATCGAGTTTCAAATTCGATCAATCGAAATTAGATTTCGATCGATCGAATTTGACTGTGCGCGCCGACAGTGCTTCGATGTTTTAGCCATAACTTTCTACCACGAACTTGAAATCAGGTGATTCTTGAGGTGTTGGAAAGAGGACAACGAGACCTACAACTTTCATGTATATTAAAATCAATGAATCAAATTTTTTAATGGTTAAAATATGTAGAAACGTTACATCAAGTTTTAGTTACCGCGTTTCGACTGAAGTATAGATACATTCTTGGTATTTTAGCCGTAACTTTTTGTGCTGAACTCTGATTGACGTGATTCATGTTGCATTGGAAAGATGATTCTAAGATCTACAATTTTTATGTTTTGAATAACTCATGAATCTAAAATTTTAAAGGTCAAAAGTTTATGAGATATTACATCAAATTTCATATTAACATGAACTTGTCCATTTTTGCCTCGTGTTGAGAATCATTTATGGATGTCTAAGTTCTAGTAACTTGAATTAGTCTTTAATATATGGTATGTTGTGATATAGATTGAGGATGGAAAGGTCATAGATAGAGCTTCGCTTGACTTCGTGCAGCGTCGAGGTTAAGGTAGGGGAAATTCACCATCTAATTGCATTTTTGATGTTGTTCATGGATGATGTGATATAAATGAATATTTTGTAACTGTTTTAGAAAATATAAAAGCTTTGAAGTATGAATTTGTAATTAAATGCATGTGTATGCCCGTTCCGTTTATGTATCGGTGTTTGTTTCGCTTATGTATCTGTTTGTGATTCATTCTGTATTCGTTTGTGTTTGTTTCGCTTATGTATCTGTTTGTGATTCATTCTGTATCCGTTTGTGTTTGTTCCGTATCCGTTTGTGTTTCGTTCCACTTTCGAATTCATTTATGTTTCTGGTAAGGATAAGAACTCTTTAAATTTGAACAACGAGTGGTGGAGAGGAGTTGAGTCTCCGAAGAGGGGTTGAGTCCCTGGGGTTTTTACTCAGTTCCCGCTTATGGGATGCTTTCGCCCCTCGTTGATTTGTGCCCCTATGTGATGTGATGTGATGATACTTTGTGTGCAAAGAGGGGTTGAGTCCCCGAGGTTACGACCTTGTTCCCGCTTAGGGGATGCTTTGGTCTTTTGATATATGTGCTTCAGTTCTTATGGGATATGTTGGTGATTCTTTGTGTGCAAAGAGGGGTTGAGTCCCCAAGGTTTTTACCTTGTTCTCGATATGGGATGCTTTGGCTTTCGATATGTTCGTTCCGTTTCTTAATACGTCTCGTTCTTGTATGCTTCGATTTGATGATATGTTGCTCCATTTCATTATGCTCTCATCATGATATATCACTGTTTCTGACATGTTCTATTTTGATTTATTCTGTTTTTATTTGCTTTCATTTTCAGCTATGTTTTGATAAGTATCTTTGTTTTTCATATGTATTTGTTCTCGATATGCTCTATTTCCGCTGCACTATGTTTTGAAAATGAAAATGTAATATTTGCATCTCAGTTTGATACAATTACTTTTGAAATTATGTCACCGAATCTATGCACTTTAATGATAAGATGTGATTTGTGTTTAAATTTCTTCTACTGAGCTTGGATGAAGCTCACCCTTCGACTATACGTCACAGGTTTGGCAGTTAGCAAGATACGGGATTTGGGTTTGAGGACTTGTGGAGTAGTAAGATTTCGGGATCGTAGATCTATATTGAGTTTTGGTAAGCTTAGTTTTGCAATTCCTTCAATGCCCTCGTATGTTCTTATTTTTAATTACTGTTCTTTCACTGTAGAACTGGAGTTTATGTTTCCGCTTTGTTGTACCAATATCTTCTGTATCAGATTGTGATCTACGATCTGGCGGTCCGGGTTTTTCCATTTGGAATAAGTTGAAGAAAAAAAAATATGTCTCAAAATTTAAGGTTGGGAAAATTCAGGCTGTCACATCATTGTTACAACAACAACAACAACAACAATGGTTACATGCGTAACACGTCTGCGGTCAAAATGTGTCGCTGAGGTTACACACATTCAAATGTAACCTAAATGTTTCCTATTCTTCTGAAATTACTTAATAGTCTAAACATATTTTTGTTTCATGGAACCATGAACAAAGAAGTGAAAAAAATTATATGAATTGAAAGATGGGTAGGTGTTAGAAAGGTCTTCCATGTTGGAAAGAATACTTAATATCAGCTTATGATTAATATATTCAAATTTTCATAGTAGAGTGGATGGATGTTTCTTCTTTCTTTTGGTGAAGACTATATAAATGAGATTTGACTCCTCACCTTGTGATTAACATTCTGGCCATCCAACTTTTAGGCTATGTGCTGCGACTCTGTGCTCATATTTTACAAATCCAAGTTGCTTGAATGATAGGTCATCAAATGAATCGAACTTTTTCCAAGAATACAACCATTAGAGGACTCATACCATCTGATCATAGAACTTTAAAATTAACCCTAAGTTAGATATTAACAGTATGATAAATATTAAATTCTATTATTAGATGGTTTGAAACCTCTGTTGGTTGTGATTTTTTAGTTGAGTTGAGTTTAAATGGCGGCCTAAAATTTGGATTACTTTGTTTGGTAAAAATTCGTGCCATATGGCCATAAAGGTAGGATGGTGGAATCTTACCATAATAAGACGGTTAGTTCTATTAATCCAATTTACTTGGACAACCATTACCTTGCCATGCTAGGGGAGCTGAGCAGCGACATGTGGCAAATAGGGGGTGTTGCACGCAAGCAAATCGTTTTGGTCTTTTCTAATGATATAATTTTCTTTTGTTTGCTAAGGCCTTTGGAAGATGCATGGAATTTTTTATGTCTGTCCCAACGTTGAGTTTGCATTAATACTTATATTTGTAAAAAGCGTACCTTCATTTACAACCTTTTTTTTTTTTTCTCAACCCATATTTTCTTTGTTTGAAAAGTTGACTACTTTGATATCATTGATTATATATCCCTCAACAACTGTCCTCATATACTGTTCAAGGGACCCTCAGGTGCTGGAAAAAAAACCCTGATCATGGCTTTGCTGCGTGAAATCTATGGTGACTCCTCATGGAAAGTATGTGCCAAGATGTTTATCTGTTGTGAAAACCATATAATTGGACATAGCTTTTGGCTGAGTTTTTTTTTCCAATTTTTTGCAGATCAATCATGATAGAAGATACTTCCATGTTCAAGTATGTTTGTTCCTTTATTCTTAATTTGGATAGATGTTTGTTGTCTGTATTAAAGACTTCCAAGTCCAATGACAGATCCCATTGATGCTCAACAGGAAACTAGGCCCATGTAAATACTTGTTCCATTGATTTCAAGCCCTCACCATGTGGAACTTAATCTAAAGTCTGAGTCAAAGAATGCTAGATATGCACTGATGGCTATAGTTAAGGAATTAACTGGCCATCACATGCCGACACCTGAAGTCAACGATGCAAGTTCTAAGGCAGATTTCAAAGATCAATGACTCTTAAAAGCGCACACATTTCTCAATCAGATACTTTGATATTTGCAAATTTAACATGGGTTTATTTCATTGTTCCAGTTATCATTCTCCACGGGGTTGACAAGCTAGCGGAAAATGTTCAGCACTTGATAAAATGGATAATGGATTGTTATTTGGATGCATGCAAGATCATACTTTGTTGTGAAGATGATACAGAACTCCTCGAATCCATCAAGAGTTGCTGCAAACTCATCAAAGTGGATGCTCCAGTTACTCATGAAGTTAGCTACTCCCCCTTCTCACATTGATTTCAAAGTTTGGGTCTCAATGATTGCACTTTAACTAAAATATGGGGATTGGCTTGTTTTATTTAATAGATGAAATATATTGGTTTTGGCTTTTCTACATCTACCTAGATATCATATATCTTTTGTAAGCCTGTATTTACTAGAATCTTGTTATTTCTCATAATTTCTGATAATTAGAATATACTTCTCATTATGCTACAAAATCTCAGTTTCTCCCTAAATTAATTACCAGTGGATTCATTGCTACAACATATTGTTGTCGACATGGTTTGTAGGGTCGAAACCCAACATCAATTCTGGTGTTTTTACTGCCCCATGATTCCAAGTTGTTGAAACATAACGACTCTATTGCAATTTTTAGCCACTTTTATGCTTGAGAATGCCATTCTCAAAATAAGATAGCTTGAAGGTATATTCCCAATACGAGTTTTTCCACCTTTTTCCTTTACTTATAACTATTTCCTTCCATTGCAAGTGCTAGTAATGATAGCTCAAATTCTATTGAATATTCTCAGGCACAACATAATAAAAATGGAAGCCATCCATCTCCTTATTTTGGATGAGTGCCATCATGCTGTAAAAAAGCATCCATATTCTCTGGTGATGTACGAGTTTTATCACACAACTCCAAAGCATAAACGACCAGCTGTTTTCGGCATGACGGCTTCCCCTGTGAACTTGAAGGGTAGGTTGCACTGCTGTTGAGATTAGATTTGCATTTTTGAAATTATGTTTCAACCCGACCTATTAGATGGGGACTCTCCTTAGATAGAAGTCATCAATATCTCAATTTAATTGCTTAATACCATAAATATTTAATTACGTTCTCCTTTTGATTTCAAGTGAAGCTTTTCGATTTGAAGCTCACCTCAAACGAATCACTAGGGGACGGGGATACTTGGCATGATATTTTCATAATTAATATATATATATATATATATATATATATATATTAATTATGAAAATAGGTCATGGGGTCTTTTTTTTTGTTTGAATAAAATGATTGAGCATGTAAAGTTTAAAATATTTGGTTGATTTGAAAGGTTGGAACATATGTTGAGATGCAATCTTTTGTTTGAATAAAAGAATTGAGCATCTATTTTATTTATTAATGGCATTGAATGATTTGCATTTGAGTTGAATGGATGTGTTTAAATATGAGATTAATAGCTTTTTTTCTATATATAATTTTTTTTAAAGCATTAAAAAAAGTATTAAAAAATTACATTAAAAAAAAAGTATTACAAAAAGCACAAAAAAAATTGCATTAAAAAAAATATTATTTTAAAAAAATTTGCATAAAAAATTGTTGACGTAATTTTTTTTTTAAATATATATATATTTTTTAAAAAAATTTGCATAAAAAAACCACTACCCTAAACAGTTGTAGAAAAAGGAGTGGTTTTTTTTTACCACTATACAAGACAGTGGTTATTGAAGTTCATAAACCACTGTCTTGTATAGTGGTAAAAAAAAACCACTCCTTTTTTTTACAACTGTTTAGGGCAGTGATTTTTTGAAAACAAACCACTGTCAAAGACAGTGGTTTTTTGAAAAAATCACTGTTTAAGGCAGTGGTTTTTTTGGCTTTTTCACGTAGTGTGATTGACGACCAATGCTAGGAGACTAGAAATATAGTGTAACGGTACTGTTTAAATTCATAAATATCCGATAGCTGAAGATTGAGATTGATGACCTTAATCGAAAGGAGGATTTAGATTTATTTTATGCATGTTAGATTAAGAAACCATTCTTTTATTCATATTTCTCCAGTAGATTAGATTTTAAAGATAAATAGAAGTTTTTAAAATAAGGATTTAAAAAAAGATATAAATAAAGAAATAATTAGATAAACAAACTTCCTCGTGGAAAAGATCCTATGCTAGTACTATAATTTCCATTATGCGCTTGCAATAGGTTAAGAATTGAATTTAACATAAATATAATGCATCATAATTGACAAGTCAAGTTTTTGGTACCACTACCGGGGAGGCAGAATTTATCTTTATTTCCACTTTTATCTAATATTTTTATTCTTTTATAAATCAATATTAATCTTTCTCTTTTTATATTTCTTTATATTTATATTTTTCTTTGATCTCTTCTTCATCTTTTGCAGGTTTATTCGGACTAAGCAAATCAAAGTTTCAACTTTCCCTGATCAAAGAAGCCAGAGGCCTAGATTTGTTCCCTCTCCCTGCTCTTCTAAAATAAATATTATAAAAAAAATTATATACACAAAAAGATTGATTTTCTTGTGTATGCATCATACCTGGTCTAGAAGTCTAGATTATTCTGAATACAACCCAGAAATTGAGCGGACTCTCCTGCGCAGACTCGCATTAAACCGATCCTCTGCAAGAGAACCTCAAACTATGGCTAACGAGCTTTCAATTGAAGCACATTTTAGCCCTATAGCTTTGACTGAGCCCTCTTGTATAGTTATACCGGAGGCTGATGAAGGTCAAAACTATGAAATCAAGCCCTACACTCTTCAAACTCTACCTACTTTTCATGGGCTTGATAGGGAAGATCCCTACCAACATCTAAGGGACTTCATAAAACTTTGCACAATGTTGTAGACCACGACCAATAAAGAAGCCATAAGGCTGTGTTTGTTTCCTTTCTCTCTCAAAGATAGGGTGAAGGCATGGTTGGTTTCACTACCTGCCAAAAGTATAACCACCTTGGAAGATTTACAGGCCAAATTTTTGGGTGAATACTCTCCGATTGGTAGAACAAACCAAAATCGCCAAGCAATCTAAGGCTTCAGGCAAAAGTCTGGAGAATTATTTCAT
This sequence comes from Chloranthus sessilifolius, assembly GCA_021018995.1. Classification (NCBI taxonomy): domain Eukaryota; kingdom Viridiplantae; phylum Streptophyta; class Magnoliopsida; order Chloranthales; family Chloranthaceae; genus Chloranthus; species Chloranthus sessilifolius. The sequence goes on from CM037595.1 coordinate 67,858,058, forward strand.
GAGAGTTGGCAACAGATGAAGGATTTGCTATGGAAATGCCCTCATCATGAGGTGCCAAGGAAAAAGCATTGCCCTGTAGCAATGGGAGCCTAACACCTCAAACCTATCGGAGAACTTTAAGTGCCCCAAATAAAAAGAAAATTCCTATCTCGACACAATCAAAAGAGGTCTTATCTACACTAAAAACCATCCCAGAATAGTTAGAGACTGCTATAGAATAGGCAGCAGGAATTGAAGCCACTGAAGCAGGGTTTATAGAAGAAGGTGTGAGTACATTTACTCCACCCCTTGGAAAGGCAAAGAGGAGTTCCCCAGTGACAGAAAGAGTACCTGAGGAAAGAATACCAGTTGAAGACCAAGCCAATCTATATGACTCAGCTTTAGATTCACCAACAGGGCCTGTTATGCCCCATAGAATCGAACCAATTTCTACCGAAGCAGAGACGATGAATCCAATCAGCGAAGCAGCAGAGGAAACTCTGGCACCAATAGAACAACATAATGTTGAAATGGCTACTTCTAGCCAAGTCGCTGTCAGTCTTCACCCGGTTGCCCCATCAGAACCATTATTAATTCAACCTCCTGTGTCTCAAGCAATAAGAACCGAAGCCCCACTCCATGCTGATCCTATAGCCAACATCACGGTACCTACAATTTCTGCATCGGAGTAGACTCGGAGATCCCGACCTATAGATACAAGACTACATCTCGGAGCCACAGGGGAAAGCTTCCGTGCGTTATTACATCAGGAACTGACTCCTCCAGCCACTACTTCAGCAGTTTCAGTGATTCAACAATCTCATATAGATAGAAGATTAAAATAAGTAGAGCAATGGAAAACCAACAATACTGAATTACCAAGTGCTGTGAGGTGGATGATAGAGGAAATTCAGATATTAAAAAATAGAGTCCAAGATATTATGCCTAATGAACAAAAAAGCCAGGAGTTGATAGCAAATCTAAAATGAAAGGCCATAAGTGAATATCATGCACATTGAACGACCGAAATAGCCAAGAAAGTCCAGGAGGCTACCACAACACTCCAAGACCAGGTTGTACAACTCCAAGAAGAAAACAGGAGGCATAGAGAATACCAGCACGTATGGGAAGGAGAAAAGAAAGAGTATGAAGAGAAAATAGAAAATCTAATAGAACAGTTTGGGCAGTTCATTAAAGACCCAAATTTCTAAGAAACAGCAAGAGAAAAAACCCATAAAGAATATGAACAGACCCTGAATAAATTGCTGCGTGAAAAGATTCAGGAACTTGCAAGAGAAAAAGGGGAATCAGCTAGACTACAAGAGGAAAAAGAATCCCTGATTCTTACTTGTACAGAACAAAAGGAAAAGATTGAGTCGATTATAAAGAAATTTTGGGTCACAGTAACTAAAGAGAAGGCTATTTCTGAAAAACTAAGGGATGAAAATGACGCCAAGTACGTTGTCATTCGTCAACTCCAGAGAGAAGAAAAAACAAGGAATACAGAGTTGAGAGCACTAAAAGAGAAACATGAAGCATTAATAGTGGAGAAGGAAAACACCTTTGTCTCCTACAAAGCTATAGACAAAGAACCAACACCAGCATATGCAGGAGAGGAAATTTCTGATTGTTCCACGACCGTAATGACAAACTTTGATGAAGAATTGTCAAGCAGTCATTCTCCACCTTTGGCCTTACAAGAACCAGCTCATCCAAGTTTCTCATTTGTAGCGTACCCAGCATCCTCAAGTGAGTGACTGAGAAAAATCTAGATCATTTAAACCTCACAGGTAGGAAGATTTTTTTTTTCTTTATTGTAAATATATAGTTCATATATAAAGTTTTCTTTTTGACTAATTCACTAACAATTTTACTAACATCTAACTTTTTAGATCTTATACAATTAGAAGTATTTTTCTCCCAAAGTTTGGGGATATATTTTTTATTCTTATTACAAATTATCAACTCGATTACTAACCTAGCAGTAAAATAAGGTAATAATTTTTCTTTATGTTCCCTGTTTTCCATATTGAGGACATTGTCCTATTCAAGTTTGGGGGGGAGACATCGGATATGAGTATATTAGTATAGTAGTTTTTTTTTTTTTAACTTTTTCATAAATTTTCAAAAAATTTAGTAAGAAAGTTAATCATTATATGTAAATTATAATAAGTAAAAATGAAAATCTAAAATTCTTAGTAATCCATCATAGTAGTAATTCAAAAAATCAAAATAAAAGTAATTACAATTCAAAGTAAATCATCTTTAGAACATTGTATCAGATGAATGTTTGAAACTATATGATTGATCTGAACTGCAATTATTTTATATTAGAGTTTCAAAATCATATAACTAGTAAGCTATAGAGTCTATTGCCCCTTTTATTCTGAGAAAGAGAGACTATTTTATTCATGTTAAATTTTTCTTGAACTTCTCTACTATTTGAATTTCATAATGCTGAACTTAGAATTAAGATATTCTGTAAATATGATGATTTATTTTTTTAGAACTGTCTATTAAATATATCAAAGTAATAAGACATCCATATTAGTAAATCATGAAAATGACCAAAGACTATCTTTTGTTAAACCAGAGCCAAAAAGTCAAAAATCTCATAACACTACTCTTTGAACCCATATTAGAAGCCTAAAAACTGAATTTCTTTGTACCAAAATTTTATAAACCTTTAACCATATATACTGCCCAAAACTTTCTATCCTTGACCCTTACAATTTCTGAGAGTTTAGAATATAAAAGAAGGGGAGAAGAGGGAGTGAAAAGAGTATATATTTAACAGATAAAGGATCTGCTGAAAAGAGTACAACTGAAAAAGAAATATAATTATATGAAAATATAGGAAAAGAAACGAAATAGAAGAAATCATAAAAAGACGATTCCAAGAAAAGATAATGGGATTTACATTAGAAAAGAAATGGGAAGAAGATATCCAAAATAAGGATACTTGCTGAAGTTGAAAATATAGAAGAAAAAGAGAAGGAAGAGCTAAATTTTCATAAATAATTTTGAATCCTCTTTACTTTTTTTTTTTTTTTTTAAACCTTCTGAAAACTCAAAGCCCCATTATAAGCTGAAGAAAAGACCTTTGTGATTTACGATTTGTAAAAATATGAGTCTAGTAGAGATATGTGAAATAGATACTATGAATAAATAAAGAAGTTATATGAACAAAATTGATTATCCTTCGGCTGAGATTTATCTGCCTAGTTAACTATGCTATGAAAAATTCATATATATATCTACAATATTGTGAGAATCCAAAAGTTTAATTATTTTTTAGAGTATGCTAATAAGTGAGAGTTTGGATGAAAATATTTTTTAAAAATTGTAGTTTAGAAAAAAATCTATGATGAATAAACTTTTCACTGATATGCACACACTCCACGCTATACTGAATTGAACTTATTGAGTTTTAATAGAGGATTGTTACGATGATGGGAAGTCAAGGATAAAAAGATTTGAATATTTTTGAAAAATAATGAACATATAATGATTGACTGAGTAATTAGTATATAAAAATTGGTCTATATTTTGAATTTTTAGTTTTGAAAAATATTTTGAAAACTCCAAAAGCATTTGAAGTTTGTAGGTAACTTCACTGAAAACCTTTAGGAGACTTCAACTCCTCCACTGGGGATCACCTAGGGGTTTAAAGGCTTGTTGTATCTGCTAAATATAATCGTGCTCCCTACAAAAGTGGCATTTAAATTCATAGTTTTACATATTTTATGTTTCCTTGTTTGCTAGGGACTAGCAAAACTTAAGTGTCGGGGTGTGATCAGTCATATAATTTACCATTTTATCACCCTTAACTTAGTGATGTTATGCTTTAGTTTGTCACTAATGAGTTACTGATGTGCAGATATTAAAGCTAAAGAGTAAAAGAGAGCCTAAGTATTAATCTTTATCAAAATAAACTAAAAAAATAGTAAAAAAAAGATTGAGAACTAAAGACGTTTCACCAATAGAAGAAAAACTGAGAAATCGTAATTAACGATTTTGTGCTACTGCTGAAGTGAAAAGAATAAAGAAAGAAATAAGAAATCATAATTTTATGATTCTTCAGAAGACGATTCTTCGGAAACGATGAAAGAGTAAAGACGATATAGAAGAAAAAGTGATAATTCGTTATAGAAAATAATCCAGTATGAAAGCTATGAAAAAGTAGAAAATTGTGATTTACGATTTTCCAAAGAAGCGAGAAAAAGAAGAGATAATCATAATTTACGATTGCAATTATAAAAAATTTCCCGCTGCTATCTATTGCTGCTGATCACGTGAGTGAGAATTATCACCACCATGTACTGAATTAGAAGATCTCTGAAATTAGAAGATTGGTGAACCATGGATCTGAGAAGATTGATGAAGATAAACTCCGAAGGATTCTACTGCTAAAAATTAGAAAATAATCCAAAAGCGCATCAACTAAAGAAACCAAGGATGAATAAAATTAGAAATTCGAGTTATATTAGGATACTTTTATTTTTAGTAGTTTCTTTTATTAGAATTAGATCTTTGTAAATCGACTTCTTATGATCTATAAATAAGAGCGCCTGGTATAGGAATAAGCATTGAAGAATTTCAGTATCACTTGATGCCTGAGGTTGGATTTTCTTCCGATCAAAGTAGTGTAACATAGTTATAATAGATTAGATATCAGAGGTTTCTCAAGAGCAATTGACGACTGTAATTGAGTGCTGAAGATTAGTGTAGATATCTGTAATTTCTAAGGAGCAATTGATGACTAAGGCTGAGGGGTGAAGGATACATTTTACAATGATTTTTAGTTTAGATTTATTTGCTTCGTAAACATCTCTAAGTTTTAATTTAAATTGATGACTTAGGTTAGAATATGCAAGTTAATGTAATAGTTTTTACTTTTTTATCTTCTATTTTCTACGGTTTGATTGACACCCAGATTTTAGGAAGTTGTTGATTAGATTAAATCTGTATTGATAGAATCTTAGACTTGATTGATGACCAATGCTAGGAGACTAGAAATATAGTGTAACGGTATTATTTAAATTCATAAAATTCGATAGCTGAAAATTAAGATTGACGACCTTAATCAGAAGAAAGAGGATTTAGATTTATTTTATGCATGTTAGATTAAGAAACCATTCTTTTATTCATATTTCTCCAGTAGATTAGATCTTTAAGATAAATAGATATTTTTAAAATATGGATTTAAATAAAAGATATAAATAAAGAAATAATTAGATAAACAAACTTTCTCATGGGAACGATCTTATGCTAGTACTATAATTTTCATTGTGCGCTTGCAATAGGTTAAGACTTAAATTTAACATAAATATAATACATCATAATTGACAAGTCACCTGTCGTTAGTCTCGTATGCCCAAATCTAAGAAAAATAAAATAAATATTAGATGACTTTCGTAATCGTCAGCGCTTCGTAGGAAATAAAATAGGACATTCTCTGAGAGACAACATTTACCTGTAGGGCAATAGTGCAGTCGTAAATATTATATTCCCTCGGTGCCTTTGCTTTCTCAGCTCTACCCCTCATCATTTTGGTTTTCTCCACGCACCCTAAAAGTTTAGTGTACGCATGACGACCCCATTGATATAAGTTAAAATTGGGAAGATCATCAACGAAGCCGAGGTGAGAGTTGTCGAGGGTATAATGTGAGTTTGGAAAGAGGACGGTGGAAAGGACAAACAATAGAAAAAGTTTTAGAAAGTCGTCGTCAGCATCCTGATCGACTCTCATAATCGTCGCTTCGATGTGTGACCTTTTAACCACATTGGGCTCCTGAAAAACCTATGTCTAATGGTCCGTTCTTCAGGAATCTCCACCCTCGAAGGTTAATCGTCGGGGTCAATCATTCGAATACCAGTTATCAAGGTAAAATCAAGGGCCCAAAATCTGATAATGCCAGACTTGACAGTCCAAAAATTCCAGATGTTTCCATAGTCCTAGAACTTGATGATTGCGTCCAGGAGGCTGTTGATGCTTTTCAGGCCCTTTGAAGCTCCAAAGAATACACAGAAGATAGAATCAATGAGCAAATTTTTCCTCCCCTTAGATGCCTCTTCATAAATGTCTCGACACTTTACGATGGTGGACTTAGTTGTTGGGGTTTTGAGAACCATCTTCAAAATATATGACACAGAAAAAAGAAAAGTTTAGAGAAGAAGGTACTAATAATAGGAGAGCCATCGCTTTCATGTACAGGCGCAAGTGCCTTAAATGTTAGCGTCGACACTTCAAACGCTACAGTCGGGAGGTGCCCCCGTCCATAAATGTTGGAGCACCGACGCTTCATCTATGGAAGGGATGACGCTTCTATTTGGTATTTTAAAAGTGAAATAAAAATAAAAGTACGCTCACCTTGTTACTAGATGCAGGAAAAGGGTTTCACCTCTTTGATGTTTCCTACTGCGCTCCGAGAAGATGAAATGTGGAGGGCAAAGGCAAAAAGTAATTTGTGAATTTATAATTCACAAAATTATCGCATTAAATATTTTTCTCAAATGGGAATGATAGCCATTGCACACCACAATGTCAGGCGTCGTAATCCCGTCCGCCTCGCCCCGCTTCTTATTTAGTGTTCTGACAATGGTAATAAATGAAATACGTTCAGGGGTTTCTTCGCACAAAATGGTGCAACGTGTCAAATTTTGGGGTGCTTCGTATCATGTACAAAGCGCTAACACTTCCTTGTCGTAGCAGATTCGCTAATAGGAGATAACATCAGCGCTTCTTACCTAAGCGCTAGTGCTTCTCATGAGGAGCGAAGCTTCCTCTGATAAAAGGGCTATTAATGTTCAACATTTGATTAATAAATACTAAATATTCTACCTATTAATGGACACCCCTAAGGGGTGCCCGAAGGGGTCTCTCAAGCAGTCAATTCAAATAGTAATGATTAGCATTGAGAACTACGAAGTTATGCCCCGCTTCTCATTTAATATTCTGGCGATGGTAATAACTAAAATAAGGTCGGACGCGTTACGTGTCAGAAGAAAGTCATCTTTTATTTCACATAGGGAACGCAAACGCTTCATTTCGAATCGCAAACGCTTCGGTTAGTAGCGTACAATGCTTTGTTCAGAAGCGTTTTCGCTTCGTACCGAAGCGTAATTTCGAAATGTAATGACCACCATTGAAAACCAAAATATCATGCACCACTTTTAATTAATGATAATACATCAGACATCGCGATAGCATGTCGTGTAGGAAGTGTAATCGCCTCTTTCATGAAAACGTAAGCGCTTCGAATCAGGTGGTCTTCTCTTATGTCTTGTCGAATATAATCATGATAAAATCAGAATGTCAAGTACAGACTCCCAACGCCTCGCCACATGTTTGTTGTTCTGATTTTGCCTTTCTGATTTTGTCAATGTCAGTGGTAACTATGGTTAACGTGCGGTGAAATTAGGTAAAGGAGGGACTATCTAAATGATGTAGTCTACTGCTTGTAAAGACATTCCCCATAAATGACGTAGCCTACCGCTAACCGTTGAATGGTTCGCCAACTCGTCTTAGATGTACCCTCAGGGAAAGTTAGTGTCTCGAGGAAATTTTTTATATCTGAGAACCAAGGTGGCTCATCATCAGGCTTTGTAGGTTCCTCAATCTGGAGGTAGAAGGCTGACTCATTCCTTTGCTCGATCATGATCATCTTCATCTCAGCACCATGCGTGATTTCTATCATTGATGCCAACATTGCTAGTGCATCGGCAAAGCAATTCCTTATCCGAGGGACATATGAGAATGTCACGTCCTCGAAATAAACCATAAGATCCTCGAGGTGAGGTAAGGGATCAGTTTCTCATCCTTCATTTTCTAAACTCGATTTGTCTGGCATATGATCAACTGTGAATCGCCAAACACTTAAAGGTGAGTTATATTTAGATCGAGAGTTGCCTGCAAACCAACGACAAAACTTCATACTCAGCCATGCTATTAGTGCAAGGGATGTTGAGCTTGATAGAGACTAGTACATGAGATCCTTTCGGCAAAATCAGGATGGTGCCAACTCCCTGACCCTTGACATTCGTTACCCCGTCAAAGTGCATTACCCAAGATTCCTCTGCTTCCTCAGTATCGTTGTCTGCCATGAATAGGATGTCCTCATCGGGGAATTCAGTTCTCAAAGGTTCATATTCTGGCAAAGGATTGCCAGCAAGATGATCGGCGAGTGCCTACCCCTTGATTGACTTATGAGTGATGTACGTGATATCAAAGTCAGACAATAAAAGCTGCCATTGTGTAGTTCGTCCAGTAAGAGCTGGTTTCTCAAACAGGTATTTTATCGGGTCCATTCGGGCCAGGAGTTGAATGGCTTGAGATAGCAAGTAATGGCGGAGCCTCTGAGTAGCCCATATAAGAGTCAGGCATGCTTTCTCCAGATGAGAATAGCACGACTCATAATTAGTAAACTTCTTGCTCAGATAGTAAATGGCCTGCTCTCTTCTTCCCGTCTCGTCATGCTGCCCTAAGACACATCCGATCGAGACTTCCGTCGTGGAGAGATACATCAAGAGTGGTCTCCCCAGCTCAGGTGGTACCAAAATAGGTGGGTTAAGGAGGTACCTTTTGATTTTATCGAATGCTGCCTGACAATCATCGTTTCATTCAATAGGTGAGTTCTTTCGAAGTAGGTTGAAGATTGGCATGTAGATTGGGTTAGCTGTGTAATGAATCAATTGATATATTATATTCTGCCCAAGAATCCTCTAACTTCTTTCTCAATAGATGGTGGCAGCATTTCTATGATAGCTTTAACTTTGACTGGGTCGACCTCGATCCCTCTCTTGCTAACAATGAATCCTAATAGTTTCCCTGACATGGCGCCAAATGCACACTTTTGTGGATTCAGAAGTAATCTGTACTTTTTCAGCCTCTCAAATAGCTTCTGGAGGTTCACCAAGTGATTGCTTCACTCTGGTGACTTAGCTATCATATCATTGACATACAGTTCAATTTCTCGGTACATCATGTCATGAAACAATGTAGTCATGGCTCTCTGGTACGTTGCACTGATATTCTTCAGCCCAAACGACATGACTCTGTAGCAAAAGGTTCCCCAAGAAGTGATGAACGTAGTCTTCTCTCGATCTGCCTCTGCCATCATAATCTGATTGTATTTCGAGAATCCATCTATAAAAGAAAGCATCCCGTGCTTAGCAGTGTTATCAGCCAAGATGTCGATGTGCGGTAATGGCAAATCTTCCTTCAGGCTCGCCCTATTCAAATTATGGAAATCGATACATATGCCGACCTTTCCATCCTTCTTTGGCACGGGCACAATATTGGCTATCCACTGTGGGTACTTAGATACCATGAGAAATCCCACATCATACTGCTTGATGACCTTGTCTTTGACTTTCAACATCCACTCGGGTCGGAGACGTCTCAGCTTCTACTTAACTAGCTTTATATCAAGGTAGAGCGGCAACTCATGCTCAATCAAATCGGTGTCTAGACCAGGCATGTCCTCGTACGACCAGGCAAAAACATCTTGGTATGACCGAAGGAAGTCGATCATGCTTTTTCTTTCTTCAGGAAACATCGATGTTCAGATTTTGGTGATTCGGGGAATCTTCTCAGTTCTCAGATTGATATCTTCCGTTTCTTCGACAATGGGGGTAGGGCCATGCTCAAATTCGGCAAACCAGTCAGGGATCACATTGGGATATTCTAGTTCAGAATCGTAACTCTTACCTCTTCTTGTATTTTTATAGGAAAGGGGTTGATTTACGTGGATGGGTATTTCAATTAAGGCATCTTTTTATGAGATTTTATTTTAAAATTTTAAATGACAATATTTTTGGACTTTATATTTTTTTAATATTTTTTGAATTTTTATTTTCTTCGGAGATGGATCCTTGGCAGCATGAGTCTGTGTATATACAAGGTATTACCTGCCAAGGGCTTATCTCACTTTTTATAGGTTATTTTTTTTAGGAAACGGGTGCCAAATGTTAGGCCACTCCCGCTTCCGAGGTTTGGCGCAAAGATGCCTAGTTGTGTACCTGAGAGGCCGCTCCTTTACTTGTTTGGATGGAGGGTGTTGACTGATACGACTCTGCGGAGTCAGCCTCCATCATGTTGATCCTCATTTCGTCTGAGATGATATCCACAAATGATACATTTTTGTGGTGACTCACCTCAGGAGGAGTTTGTTTAGGTACAAACCATCGTTCCTCAAAGAGGGATAATGCGGCCAAGTCTATCTCCAGGCTAGGAAGGGTGATGTGGAGATTGGTGGGGTGAATTGGTGCTGTAGGCTTATGTGGGTGAATTGGGTTACCCCATTTCGGTCGACCTTTACAACTCTGACACTCACGAATGAATTTCTTATATGAGGCCTAGGACAGGGTTTCTCCTCTATGTGGATCCCCCTAGATTTTGTAATAGCCTTTACGCGAGCTTTTTCCTTAGCCTCTCACACCTCTTCTTCCGTGGGCTTATAACCTAGCCCAAATTTGACTTTTTGGCCCCCCTTAGTTGTGACGAGCTCCTTCCTACCTTGCAGTCTCGGCCCAAGTCCCCTTCTCTTTTTATAGCCCTACTTTTGGAGCATGGCCACTGCTACTACCATTCCTCCTCCGATTCTTGGAATGATGCCCTCGATGGGCTTCGAGAGTACCGTAAACATGTTATATTCGAAACTGTGGAGGTCGACATCCTCAGCAGTGTGTGGCACATCCAACACTTTAGGCTTTTCAATGCTGTTGGTGGATTTTTCCTTCTCACCGTGCCCCTCACCAATGATAGTGATAATTTTATGCCTAGACGTGAATTTGAGTTTCTGGTGCAGTGTGGAGGAGATTGCTCCAACTTCGTGTAGCCACGGGTGCCTTAATAGTAGATTGAACGAGGATTTGATATCTATCACTTGAAATAATATGGAGAAGGTCATTGGCTCAATTAATAGCTCAAGGTCAACTTCTCCCATTATCTCTCTTCGTGTGTTATCGAAGCTGCTGGCACTAGTTCTCGTGGGTCTTAGCATGCATGGATCTACCCCAATCTTGGTGGCGGTTCTCAGTGGGCATATATTTAACATAGACCCATTATCGATTAAAACCAAGAGAATTTCATATTTCTAGACTCAACAGTAATGTTAAGAGATTTGGAGTGACTACTCCCTTCATCAGATAAATCGGCATCCGAAAATGAAATGGCATTTAGAGCCATCACTTTACCAATTATCTGCCCGACTTCATCTGGGCTAACCTGAAGTGATACATTTGCATTATTTAACTCCCCCATTAATGCTTAAAAATAGAGTGGGGACGTCATTAATAGATCCCATACAGTAATATGAGTAGGCATTCTTTTCAGCTGAGTCTCCAGTATATGTTCTCGACTCATTTTTTCAAAAGGATTAACAAAACTATCTTTCTTTCCCTCTGGTTGGGCTTGTGCTGCTGCTGGTGCTTTTGACTGCTTCAAAATCTTCCTGGATCGGGTAACAAAGTTCATTGCCCCTTCTTTGTTGTTGCTAGCATTGATATCTGTTTGTTCATAGCTCAGCAGGACCTGATGAGGATTGTAGGTTGGTCCCAAAATTTGAAATGGTATAGTTGCCGGTATCGGAGGCACTTGCACTGCGGGCTCCAAAGGTGTGGGTAACACTTATTTCACTTCGGTGATAGATGGTTGGGTGGAAAAATTGGGCCAGATGGGGGTGGTAAATCTTATGGGTGGTTGCACCCGGGGTAAAGGGGTAGGAGTAGGCCATTGGTAGCTAATAGGTGCTGGCGGGGGATTGGGGACATGATGGGCTATCGGGTAATTGATGGGAGTGGTGGTGTATGGTTGATATACATTTATATGTACATAATTGACTGGAGTGGCTAATGAGAAATAAGCCTTAAGATCTAAGGGTTCAACTCGTGGTCTTGGGTTGGGGAAATAATCTGACAAATTCAGGGGTTCAATCACCCCAATATTCATTTCTTCACAATTTCTCGGCAATGGTGCCACATAGCTCTCCCGATCACTAATGTAATCTGACGGGTAAAATTTAAACTCCTCCTCACATTCTTCTATCATCCTGATGGTGGGTCTGGGACTTGCTCCTCCGGTAGGATGTGGGGGTAATGGCACCTGATGAATATTCTCATGCCGGTTCACTTGAGAAGGTGCTGGTGGAATGATTTTTCTGGCATCGATTAAATCTTGGATCGTGTACTTCAATGGGAAGCAGGGATCAGTCGGGTGACCCAGACCATGATGAAAATGCAGTGAGTATTGGGGTCATAATTCTTTGAGATTGGGTGAGGAAGAGGTTGCGATTGACGAATAATAACTAATCCCTTTTCTATTAGTAAAGGCAAAAGTATACTTAAAGATTGTCCTAGGGGTATAAACACTTGGTCGTAGTGGGCTCTCCTCTGCTCTGAAGTCATCTACATTCCTTGTCCATTCCTTGCTCTCTGCATCTGCTCAGTTCTGGCTGGTGCTAGTTGGGCTGCTTTAAATTGGAACGAGGTTATATTATTATTGAGCCTAATATTGGTAATGTTCTAGACATCGGCCCTTGTTCTCTTCTCATTCCTCAGTTCTGAAAACCTTCTAACCCCACTGGCTCCACTCGGTACATTCTTGTTTAGGCGACCTTCCCTGATAACATCTTCACAGCGATTGGCGTTCCTTACCAAATCAATAAAGCTGAACTGCTGCTGGTACAGTAAAAAGTCTTAGATCACTAGCAGAGTATTTTTAGAAATTATTTCTATCTATTCATCATCAGGTAACCTATTTCTAACCTAAGCTGCTAATGCTCTCCAATGCCCCAAATAATCGCTAAAGGTCTCATTCGCATTCTGCTTCAAATGGGCCAAGTCTAACTTATGCGGTCCAATGCCTATATTATAGACATATTATTCCTGAAATAAGTGCGTCAAGTCCTTCCAAGTTTTCATCATAGATGGTTCGAAAGATGTAACCCATCTCAAGACTGGACCGCTCAAACTTTTCTAAAAGACCTATATCAATAGTTTTTCGTCCCCTCCATACTAGTGCATGTCTCCACAATAAGACTTGAGGTGTGCTATGGATTACTGGTGCCATTGTACTTGTCAAAAGCCGGTATTTTAAATTTTGGAAGTAAGAGGACCTCAGTAAACAAACATAAATCTGAGAAGTTTGTGGCGTAGATTTCAGTACCACCCATCTTCAACAACTGCTTATGAATTTTGTCTAACTGCTCTTTCAACTATGTCGATTCCTTAGATATGGGAGCCACTTTCTCAATAGTTGGTTGGACTTCATTCTGGGCTACTAGGGGGTGGGCAATTATAGGAGGAGGGTTAAGGCTGATCAATGCCCCAGCATAAGCTCCACTATTTCTAATCTTGTCCTCTTCATACTGTTGTTCTACATAAGGGTGCAGTGAGGGCAGGGTTCTCTTGCTGGTGTTGTATGAATTGGAAGGGAATGGCATGAATGGGGGTTGGGTGAGTCCATTGGGGGTGAGGAAAGGTTTGTTTGGTGATGGGATGACTGAAAGTTAGATTTTGGGGCGGGGCCTGATGAGGCTATTGGGCATGGGGAAAGGTTTGAAACTAACTTTGGGATGTAGGGATATGGGTGAATTGGGGTTGATGTAAGGCATGGGTTTGAGCTGGGTATGAAGGTTGTGAATGGGTGAAATTTTGGAGGAATTGTGAAGGGTATGGGTGTGAGGCTCCAAGGTTTTGTTGGGCTTGGGTTTGAAGCCTTGGGAGGGTTGGGCTATGAAGCCTTGGTCATGATAGGTGTGGCCCAATGGGCCTTGGTAGGTTTGGGTCATGGGCCATTGATGGTTCTGGGCCATGGGCCCTTGGTGGGTCTGACTCATTAGGCCTTGATGGGTATGGGCCATGGGCCCTTGGCGGGCCTGGGCCATGGTCCCTTGTTGGGTATGGGCTATGGGCTCTTGATGGGTCTGGGTCATGGGCCCTTGGTGGGTCTGGGCCATGGGCTCTTGATGGGTATGAGTCATGGGGTTTTGGGCCATTGGGCCTTGAGACATGTGGGAAATGGGGGTTTGGATGGTGTGGATGATGGGGGCCATGGGGGAGTGAGGCATGAAAGCTCGATAGGGTCTCAGATGGATTCATGGGTGTGTGGTATGGATGAGGAGGGATGTGTTGGGAAGCCTTCCACCTATTGTAGGTTTGAAACATCTCCTCCATCATGGCTATGAAAGGGGGATTAGATGGAGATGAGTTATTTGATGGTTGGAGGGGTATGGATAGGGTGTGTGAAGAGGAACAATCGGGAATGGCTCTGGTAAAATCAGGCATGACCCGGGTAAGTGGCAGGATATGAGATGGGTTGGAGGAATGAGGTGGGGCATTGGTGGATGGAATGCGCATGTATGGGGAAGATGTATGGGGCATGGAGGTGGAGAATGAGAGAGGAAAATTGGCCATGGTTTTGGAAAAGATGGGCATGACTTGGGTAAATGGAGGGATGTGGTGAGGATTTGATGTGGTATGGATGGATATGGGTGGATCGGGTTGAGCGGATGAAAAATAGGGCATGTTGGTTAAGGTAGAGGATGGGTTTTGAACATGTGTGTAAGGAAGGTGAGGTGGGTTGGAGATGGCCATGGATGAAGACATGACTTGGGAAAATGAAGGGAAATTTGGATTTTGGGTGTTTTAGGAAGTGGTGGAAGGGAAAATTGCGGCACTGAACGGGCCGATTATGGTGAGGGTTGGTTGGGTAAGGGGGGTGGAACTAAAGCTTCTTCGGTATGGGAATGGGTTAGAGAATGTGGCGGGGATGAGTCGGGATCGGCAAAAGCCGGGTCCACAGCCCATGACATAGCTCGGTATCGGATCGAGTACGGATGCCTCGGATGGGGCCAGTAAAGCTTCTTCCTTCCCCTACGGGATGACCGAGGGTACGATGATGCCGTTGTGCCGGCACCAATCAAGACTCTATTTTTGGATTTTTAAATTTTTAAAAAATTTTTATAAGTGAAAAGAAATGAGGACTCTGGGGCCTTTTGAATTTCCTTCTCAAGTGGCTCTCGCATCGACAAAGGTTCCGAAGCACTTCGAAAGAATGAAAGGGAAATCCTTTGATCTATTGAAGGCATGAAAATCGATGCAAATAACCTGATCCTTTGAAACGAGTAAAAAAGAAGTCACATTCTTTTGACCGGCGCGGGCATATTGGGTGTCGAAAGTTGCGGGGCCTAAACAGAGGCACTAAAGGCACTGATCGGGGAGTCCGGGGTGTGAAATAGGCCACAGATTCAGACTGATGCTGTTTAGAACCAATCTGGCGTAACTAATAGTAGCACCAGAGCAAAAATTCCCAGACTAAAGCTGGCGCAACTAATAGTTGAGCCAGTGTTCTTTTGGGGTATTTTGCATTGGCGCAACTAATAGTGGCGCCAGACCAAAATGGTTCTTCGGATTTCTTGACAACAGTAACTTCAGCCCGAAATGGGTCTCCAAACTATTTTTTTGTGGAAGCTAGACTTCCGGGGACTGACTATTTATATGATCCATCTCTTTCCTTAACGATCCTAAGGGTTTAGAGGCCAATTTGGGTTCACTATCGCACTCTTTCTTCCAGAGTGTTAAGCTTGGTAACAAGAAAGTTACCCACCCGATATACCTTAAGTGCAAGCAGTTTTCTCAGGTACTAGGTGGGTTGAGACTTTTCCGGATTATCACCACTAGGGGCTGCCACCGTACTAAGACCCGGGAGTTTGTATGTGTGCCTAAATAACCCAACCTTTGAAAATTTATCCCACAAAAATCAATTTAAATCCCCTTTATTGGTTCAATTTTATTTTTTACTTTTAAGGGAAGTTTTCTTAAGTTGAAAGACCGGGGGTGGGGATCCCGTGCCGCCTCTACGGGCCGACGTTCACTAGCGGAATATGATTGCGGAATTAAAAGTGCAAGTAGGCCTGCCAAATGGCTAAGGCACTTGAAATGATGAAAATGTAAAGAAATTAAATAACAATGCACAAGTAGACCCGCTGATCGGCTAAGGTGCTTGAAATGACGGAAATATAAAGAAATTGAATGTGGTGCACAAGTAGGCCTGCCAATCGACTAGGGCTCATAAATGACGTAAAGTAGGGGTAAGTAAAATGAAGTAATCGAAGGGGTGAGTAAAAAAAATAAAAATAATAGCAATAAAAAGGTTAGTAAGTCAAAAATAAAGAGGCTCAATTTAAGGGGAAGCTCTACTAGCTAGTCCCCAGCAGAGTCACTATCTGTGCAACAGTGGATTTTTATCAAACCTGTCGTGATGATGTGTACTCTATAAATATTTAGAGTCGCCACCCGGAGCTTTTGGTGTCTTGGGAAACCTAGATCAATTTTATAAGCACCGAAGTGCCACAAATATGACTTTAAATCCGGTCTATGCCAAAGGCTCTTGGGTAGGGGCTTTGGTTATCGATTGGGAAGGTGTTAGGCACCCAATCAACCCACTTAATACGGTCTCTACTTATGGCCAAAATAAAAATAATATAAAAGAAAAGAAAAAGGCTTCCTTTTGTCCAATGGGTCTTAAAATCCTATTTGGGCCCCATTGTTCCTATTAAAAATTTGGCGGCTAACGGCACAAATGGGAGGATAGAGGGAGACCCGAGAAGGTAGAGGAATAGAGGGGAGAACCGGAGCTCTCGGGCCCTTGTTGCACCATTGTGAAGCCTTGCGTTGGCTTGCTTCGGTGAGCTTTTGAAGGCTTATATGGTGAGAAATGAGGTTCTAAGGTCTAAAGAAAGTTTTAAAGTTTCGAAATTTGTATGAGAATGGTGCACTAGAGGAGAGAAAAAGAAGGGATTCCTTAATCTCTTAATTGCAAATTTTTTCAAGCCTTTGTAAAGGGAGGGGTGCCTCTCTATTTATAGGAAAAAGAGAGGTTAGGAGAGTGCTTAGAGGCTAATTTAGATTAGCAATTAGGTAATCTAACCATCTAAGGTTTCCTATGATTTTTTGAGCCTCGAAAAGTATGAGAAGATGCTCCAATGGTGCATGATTGGGTGGGGCTTTAAACCACTTAAAAGGTTGCACATAGATAGTAAATGGGTACAATAGAGCTAGCAAAATACACCCCAAAGGTCAAGATGGTCAATAAGTCAAACCCTAATCTTGAAATTCGACGAAAAAACTCACAGTTATTGTTCATATGCCTAACGCAAATAATAGTTGTGCCAAACATATGTACAGTAATACAATGATGCATAGTAATTTTGGGAAGTTGACTGCCCGCGAGGAGACCACACATGTGTGGCACAACTATCAGTTGTGCAAACCCATTTATGGGGAGAAATGGCTTGGCGCAAGTAATACTTGCGCCAAATCCTTAGGGGGTTCACAACATATTTACCATTTTGCCCTAAAGCTTTGGAACGCGATATCTTCTCGCACACTGCTCCGATTGGGGTGATTCTTGGCTGTTGGAAAGCTAAAGACTTCTACTTTTCAAAGATATGAGATTTGATCGCAGAGAAGGTCACAGCTAGTCCCGGTGTACTACTCTTCATCTATTTCTCAGGAAAACTAGGTTTAGGTTCGGAATGGATTCTAAGGGTCGGGATGGGTTTCTAAGGGTTTGAGAAGTTCATAAGGGATCTAAGGTGGTTCCTAAGGGTTTAGAATGGCTCTTAAAGTTTCAAAAAGGTTCCTAAGAGTTCCATACATGCCATCAAAAACTCAGAGATGCGCCACTCTTGAAATGTGTCTCAATCGGGCCTTGGGCCAAATTTGGGTGTCTACAGATAATATTGTGTGTAAAAAGGGGTTAAAAGCGATTTAAGATCATTCACTTTTAAATAGTCCCTTGTCAATTGAGTGGTCGGTTGATACTCAAAAACATCTCGGTGAATCGACCACTCGAGCTCAATAATTTTATTTTCCCACCATTCGGCTGGTTCGGTCAAAGGAATTGGTGTTGAAGCGCTCCTTTTGTGTGAACTTGGTGGTCGCACCACTAACTTCTTCCTAGGATTGGGGTTTGGGGATTTTGAAGTCATTTTAGGGTTGGAAATTTCAAAAATCAAATGCAATAGAACTTGAATGAAGTTTTTTTTATTACCTTGTTCGCGTTAGTATCCAAGGAAATGGCATAAAAATCTGAAGAACAAGAGTATACAAAGCTCCTTGCGTAGAAAAACTCAAACCCTAGATCACCCCCTTCTCAAACTTTCGTGTGAAATGTTCACGAGATGGGTAAAACCCTTATATAGTCTTTCCCTCACACGTGCGACTTAAGACAGCTCGGGCGGGCGAGTGTCGGTCATTCACTGGAACTCGATTTCCCTTTTTATCATATATATATATATATATATATATATATCATTTCTGAGTGGCTCGGTCGAGCGAGACTTAGTAAGCTCTCTGGAAGTCAAACTTCCCTTCCTATTTCCTTTTGTCTGAGTACCTTGCGTGAGTGAGCGCTAAAGCTCGGGCGCGCGAGAACCAGAGCATATCTGTTTGTAGTGTTTTCTCTACAATTCTCATTTCTTTGCTTTCATGCTTTAATTTTACCTTGTCTAAGACATCTTTTCGCGTCTAGCATGTTGCACGTTCAACAAGAAAATTCAAATCCAACATTAATTTCATAAAATTTGTTCAAAATTATACAAAACAATACAACTCTCATGTAAACAAGTCCGAATAAGCATCACACACATTATTTTCCCACGTGGCTTCCTTTGGCAAGTGGTTCCACCACTGTACAAGCACTAACGGAATCTTCTTTGTGCTTAGTACTTATTCTTTCCGATCAAGAATCTGTACCGGTCCTTCCTTAACCATCAAGTCTTCTTGTATTTCGATCGGTCGATAATCCAATATGTTAGTTGGATCCTTCACATACCGTCTCAGCATTAAGACATGAAATACATCACGCGTGCTTGAGAGTTGCATGGTAGTGTAACTCGGTAAGCAACTTCTCCAACACATCCCAAAACCTTAAAAGGTTTGACGTACCGTGGACTCAACTTGCCACACTTTCTAAAACTCATTATGTCCCTAGTCGGTGAAATCTTGATGAAGACATTGTCTCCCGTCTAAAAGGAATACTCCGTATTAACATTGATAATTTCTTATATTTATATATATAAAAGCAATTCATCACAACAAAACATTAACTTTTACCTGAAATTCCATGCTTGTCCTCTTTAGGTCAGCATAGCTCTTCTGTCTTCTTTGTGCGACCCATAGTCTCTCTCTAATCACACGTACCGCCTCAGTGGTACTCTCAAGAATCTCAAGCCCCAAAATAAATTTCTCTCCTGTCACTTCCCAATTGATTGGAGATCTACACCGTCTACCATATAAAGCTTCATATGGTGCCATACCTATACTTGTCTGATAGCTATTATTATATGTGAACTCGATCAATGGTAGATGTTGATCCCATGAGCCCTAAAAATCTAGCATAGAAGCTCGTAGCACATCTTCTGTGATCTGATTTACACGTTTAGTCTGACCGTCTATCTGTGGATGAAACACTGAATTGAAATCTAGTCTAGTGCCCATATCTTCCTGAAATTTCTGCCAAAATTGAGGAGTATACAATGGGTCTCGATCGAAAATGATGCTTACTGGAATACCGTGTAACCGAATAATCTCCCTCATATACATATCACCCAGTCTACTTGTATCATATGTCGTGTTATAAGGTAAGAAATGAGCTGATTTAGTTAACATGTCAACGATCACCCAAATTGCATTATGCTTCCTCACTGTCTGTGGCAATCCTAAGATAAAGTCCATAGAAATAGATTCGCACTTCTACTCAGTGTCGGCAACGGTTGTAATAACCCAGATGGATGCCTGCGATCCGCCTTCACCTGCTGACAAACCAAACATTTGGAGACATACTCAGCTACATCTTTCTTCAACACTCTCCACCAGAAGCTTTTCTTTAGATCTTGATACATCTTTGTACCTCCTAGATGGATTGCATATTTTGACTTATGGGCCTCTTCCAAAATTGTATGATGCACATCGGCATTAGTAGGCACACATAAATGCCCTTTGAATAACAACGATCCACCACTCTTGATAGAAAAATTCGTATTAGTACCATCTGTCACCCCTTGCCAAATTTTCAACAATTCATAATCTTTCATCTGAGGCTCATATATGCAGAAAAAAATCACTGGTCTGATCGTAACATTTTCTAAGAAAGCTCCCGGAGCTTTCACCTCTATCCTTGTATCATACAACGAGAAGTCCTCTAACAGCTTCCACCTGTGGAGTCCCAAAATAAGACTTGATAACTGAGCTGAAGTCTTCCTACTCAAAGCATCTGCAACCACATTCGCTTTGCCTGAATGGTATTATATGGAACAATCGTAGTCTTTAAGAAATTCCATCCACCTTCCCTGTCTCATATTCAGGTCTTTCTGTGTGAATAAATACTTGAGACTCTTGTGGTCTGTGAAGATCTCAACGGTTTCTCCATATAGATAATGTCTCCATATATTTAGTACAAATATCACTGCTGCTAACTCAAGGTCATGCGTCAGATAGTTCTTTTCATGATCCTTAAGTTGTCTAGATCCGTAAGCAATAACCTTCCTGTGTTGATTGAGCACACAACCTAAACTGTTGTGTGATGCATCGCTATACACAACAAAACCTCCACTACTTGATGGAAAGGTTAACACTGGTGTTATTGTCAATCTCTTCTTGAGTTCTTAGAAGCTCTTCTCACATTCATCCATCCACTCAAATTTAACATTTTTCGTTATAAGTTTTGTGAGTGGCCCCAAATTCTTCGAAAATTCTTCCACAAACCTCCTATAGTATCCAGCTAGACCAAGGAAATGATGAATCTCTTTCACAGTCTGCGGTTTTTCCTATTTCACTACTGCCTCGATCTTTCCAGGATCCACAGTTACACCTGCTTCTAAGACCACACATCCCAAAAAGCTTACTTTCTCAAGCCAAAACTCAAATTTATTGAGTTTAGCAAATAGCTGGTGTTCACGTAATATCTGCAGAGCAATCCTTAGATGTTGCTCATGTTCCTCCAGTGACTTTGAGTATATAAGAATATCATCCACAAACACCACAACACATGTATCCAACTGTGACTTGAATACTCTATTCATGAGATCCATAAATGAAGTTGGAGCATTGGTTCAACCGAAAGGCATCACCAAGAATTCATAATGCCAATACCTAGTTCTGAATGTCGTCTTCTGCACATTCTCGACTTTCACCTTCAGCTAATGATAACCCGATCTCAAATCTATCTTTGAAAAGAACCTTGCCCCTTGTAGCTGATCAAATAGGTAATTGATTCTTGGCAAAGGATATCTATTCTTGATAGTTAATTTATTCAACTAATGATAGTCGATGCACAATCTCATCGACCCCAAGACAGGTGCTCCCCAAGGAGACACATTTGGTCTTATAAAACCTTTGTCTAACAACTCTTATAGTTGATCTTTCAACTCTTTCAATTCTGCTGGTGACATTCTATACGGCGCTTTAGACACTGGTTCAGTACCCGGGGCTAATTCTATGGCAAACTCAACCTCTCTATCAGGTTGCAATCTCAACAACTCTTCAGGAAAAACATCTTGAAAATTACAACCTCTCTATCAGGTGACAATCCCTGCTAGACTTTCCATTTGTTGGTTAATTTCTAGAGTTAGTAATGGAGCATGCCAATGCTACCCAATCATTTGGGCAGCAGCCTGCTGGGGATCCTGAGAGGAACCACCCTAACTTGAGGTGAAGACAAGATAATTTTCCTCAACCCCAGCAGCAACTGGCGTTGCCCTACAAACCCACCCAGCAGTTCCATCAAGGTCATGCCCCAGGACAGAAATTCTCACATCAGTTCCCCCAGCCAAGTCAATTAGTTTTGCCACCCCCACAAATTAGAGCCCCCTCTTTTAAGGAGCAGGTTTTGTCCTCACTACAAAACCTCAGCTCCCTCTCACAGACTATGAACTCCCACAGTCATATCATCGAGAAAATAGAAGACCAGTTGGGTCAACTCTCCAATGCTCTGACAAGAAGGGATGAGGGCAGGCTCCCAAGCATGATTGATGAAGCTTCCTCAACTAATGAGGAAGCTATGGCCATCAATGCCTTGAGGATTTGTAAGGTGGTGGAAAACAAAGACGTTTTTGATGTAAAAAGGAGTGTAGAGAGAGAGAGAGAGGACTGAGTGCCTGTTGTTGAGCAGCAGGTGCTGAATAAAAGGGCTGCTAAAAAAATATAATAATAAAAAAAATATAAAAATAAAAGGGATAAGGCATCAGATGAGTACCAACAGTACGTCATCTGTCATTTTCTCAAGATTTTAAAGAGTCTTCTCCTTTTGACAAGGAGACTGCTAGGATGGAGGAAATGAGGACTATTTTAGCAGTTGCTGTCATTGAAGAGATGGTTGAAGACACCTTGCCTAAACTGCTGGACTGGGTAGAGGCGTGTGATGATGTTGAAGAATTTTAGACTAAGGAGGCCCCCACTTATGTGCTGAAGCAGTGACTACCTTGAACTCTTCAGTGGGGCTGGTGCAGTAGTCCACTTGGAATTCTGTTATGTTGCCCCTCCTTCAGCCTTCTATTAAGTGTCCACCTGATGTGGAGCTGAAGCAGCTCCCCAAACTCTCTCATGCAATTGCAAATTTTGAGCTAGAGGAATTGAGGCTTGATGCCTATACATATGCAAAGGTATGGTTTTTAATTTCTGAAGTAAAGTTCTTTCCAGACAAACTGAGATCCAGATGGGCAGTCAAATTTACTGTCATACATGAATCCCCATATAGAGCTGTTGAGATCATAGACCTTATTTATGAAAGGATCATGAAGGTCCATGGCCAGAAGCTCAAATGATATGTTGAAAATGCTGTGGAGCCTCTGAGACCATCCACTTTCAAGAACCTCCCACCTGCTATGTGATCTCAGCCCTATACAATATGTAAAATAAATTACTGTAAATACTATATTGTTTGTGGTCTGTTTTTTATGAATCTTGATGTGTGCCATAGGGCTGATGTACTGTAGTGTGTGTGCATGGATCTGTTGAGCATTAGGATCAGTGTGCTATATTGTATGAGAGTCTGCCAGAGCAAGAGTAACTAAGCCATTTTTGCATTCTCGAGAGGATCTGCTCTTCAGCCATCCTCTCGAGACCATTTAGAAAGTGAACTGGCTGATCTCGAGAGGTTTCTGTGCTTCAGGCATCCTCTCGAGACCTTTTTGTAGGTGATTTCACTGTTTCTCGAGAGGATTGGGCAATTCAACGCATCCTCTCGGGACTGACGTTCTGAAGGCTATACACAGATCAACAAGATTGTGCATTTAAATCTTACTACACGAGATCCTCTCGAGCTGTTCTTTCTGAAGCTCCATCCTGTCGAGGCTCAGGTTCTGAATTTCTAAAGCCTTTGTGAAGCCATTCTCTCATTCCATCTCTGTGCTCACTTGCACTCCATCATCCCACATAATACATCCAATATCTCTGTCATTAATCATGATTCATACTCAGACCATTTATAGGAATTTTCTATTTAGGAATTCACTATTCTAGGAGTTTTAGTATAATTACTATTTTTAGTTAGGTGTAATTGTTGTTTTGTCTTTTTAGTGTCATTGTGTATAAAATTTTGTTTGGTTATACATTCTCTTTTTCTCTTGTGTTAGTTTAATTTTCTCTTTATTTTCTACTGTAGTTTAATTTTCTTTCAAACCTTTGCTGCCCCTATACATTTTTCTTGAAAGATTGAGGACAATGTTTATCTTAGGTTTGGGGGTATGGCAGGGTATACCAATAGAGTAGTTAATTTTAGTGCAGCATGGTTAGTTAATTTGAATAAATAAAGTCAATTCCCACCTAATTTTGTTAGAAAGAGGAAATTAAAACTTTAGCAGACATTTTAAAACTAAAATCTTTGAAAATTTAACACCTCTATGAAGCTAACATCAAGAATTTTTTTATTTTTTTTTCACAATGAGTACCTAATGAACCAAAAAGGAGAGAAAAAGGTGAGGATATACCCCATGAGTTCATTTAAAGACCATACCCAGTGAGATTTGGGCCTATCAAATTTTCTTTTGAATAGTGTCTTTGGCAATTTTTTCTGCTCTAAGGAATGACTAAATCAACATACTTTTCACTAGAAGTTAGGCACCCCAAATTGAAACTGTTTAACATCACTCGTGACACTAAGGAGATGATCTAAGGCATTCATTTGGACAGTTAGAGCCTGAAAAGGCCTACCCATTGAGCTGCCATTTGTTTACACTGTTTGGGCTTTAAAATCTATTTTTCATTAACCAACATCAAAGTACTTGAACCTAAATCTCATGACCTGATTTAGCAACCCTCACTCTGAGATTTCAGAAGATAAAGGAGAAGATGTTGAAGATAGTTCAGAGGGGTTCAACATTTGGTGAAAGGAGAAGAGAAGATATCCATAAGAAGCAGTGTGACAGTTGTATATATGTGGTATTTCATAAAAAATAAATAAATAATAAATAAATAAATAAATAAAAGAAAAAAAATGAAAGAGAGAAAGAGAAGTTGAAATAAGTACTTCATCTGAAGAATGGAAAAGAAGAGAAGAAGCTGGGCACTTCAGATCTGAAAAACATGAAAGATGATGAAGATGTGATAAAATGAAGAAGGTGAAGTCATGAATCACCTCCTCCTCTTTGCTGATTTCTCAAATTTTGAATCCTTTCTACCCCTTCTATTCTTTTTAAACCTCAACCATAAGCCACATTACAACCCATTTAGACCTTAGTGATCCAAGGTGAAGTGAATTGTCATGTGGAGATAAGGGGATGTGTGATCTATGGTGAAGAGACCATGAGGATGTCAGGAATTAGAAGCAATACCTATGCTCATGCTTGCAGGCCTATTTAAGGTCTGTAATTGATCTTGAGCTGCAATAATTATGATACACCCTTGAGCTTCATTTATGATTGATAGCCCTGGTAAGGATTAGGTCTGAAAATTAACTTCATTGGGCAATATATGAACTTGATTCTTGAATTAATGGTGAGCTTAGTATTGATTTTCACATACTATATACTCTTGATATAAGCTGATTGAAGTGTTAAACTATGTAGACACCCAAATTTGGCCCAAGGCCCGATCGAAACACATTTCGAGAGAGGCGCGTCTTCGAGCTTTTGATGGCATGTATGGAACCCTTAGGAATCCTTCCAAAACCTTAGGAGTCACTCCAAACCCTTAGGAATCACCCTAAATCCCTTAGGAACCTTCTCAAAACCTTAGAAACCAATTCCGATCTTTAGAACTTATTCTGGACCTAAACCTAGCTTTCCCGAGCAATGGATGAAGAGTGGTATACTGGGACTAGCTGTGACCTTCTACTATGATCAAATTTCATACCATTGAAAAGTAGAAGTCATCAGCTTTCTAACAGGCCAAGGATCGCCCTAATCGGAGCTGTGTATGCAAATATATCGTATTCCAAGCCTGAGGGGCAGATTGGTAATTTCATGTAAACCCCCTTAGGGATTTGGCGCAACTAATAGTTGCGCCAGTTATAGGTGGGTCCCCCCGTGGGCAGTCGACTTCCCAAAGCTACTGTGCTCCACTTTTTTATTGTACATATGCTTGGCGCAACTAATAGTTGCGCTTAGTTGCGCCAAGCATATAAACAGTAACTCTGAGTTTTTGCCTCGAATTTCATGATTGAGGTTTGACTTGTTGACCACCTTGACCTTTGGGGTATATTTTTCTAGTTCTGTTGCACCCATTTACTATCTATGTGCAACCTCTTAAGTTGTTTAAAGCCTCACCCTATCATCCACCATTGGAGTAACTCTTCACATTTTTCAAGGCTCCAAAAACCCTAAGAAACCTTAGATGGCCCATTACTTAATTGCTAATCCCAATTAGCCTCTAAGCACCCTCCTAACCTCTATTTTTCCAATAAATAGAGAGGCACCCCTCTTACAAATTGCTTGAAAAAATTTGCAATTAAGAGATTAAGGAATCCCTTCTCTCTCTCTCCTCTAGTGCACCATTCCCATACAAATTCTAGAACTTTAAAAATCCCTACAGGCCTTAGCATTTAACCCTAAAGATCTAGGTTAGAGGTGTGTCATCCCTTAACCTCCCCTCTCTACCTCTTAGCTACCAAGCCATAGGAGTTAGAACTCCATTTCTCATCATACAAGCTTTCAAAGGGTCCCCAAAGCAAGTCAACACAAGGCTCCACAATGGTATAACAAGGGCCCGAGAGCTCCGACTCTCCCCTCTATTCCTCTATCTTCTCGGTTTCTCCACTATCCTCTGATTTGTGCCGTTACGCCGCCAAATTTTTGGTAGGAATAGAGGGGCACCAACAGGATTTTAAGACCCATTTGGGCAAGAGGAAGCCTTTTTATTTTCTTTTGTATTATTTTATTTTGGCCATAAGTAGAAACCTCATTTAGTGGGTTGATTGGGTGCCTAATACCTTCCCAATCATTAACCGAAGCCCCTACCCAAGAACCTTTGGTGTGGACTGGATTCAGAGTCATATTTGTGGCACTTTGGTGCTTTTAAAAAATGATCTAAGTTTCTTGGGACACTAAAAGCTTCGGGTGGCGACTCTATTTTTTTATTAGTGAGCGCATCGTCTCGACTGGATCGTTAAAAATCCCACGGTTGCATAGATGGTGACTTTGTTGGGGAGTAGCTAGAAGAGCTTTCCCTTGAACTTGGCCTTTTTATTTTTGATTTTTACTAATCTTTTATTGTTGTTTTTTATTTTATTTTTACTATTTTTTTACTTACCACTACTTTTACTACGAGCCTTAGCCGATCAGTGGGCCTACTTTTAGTCTTTAATTTTCGTTACATTTTCGTCATTTTAAGTGCCTTAGCCGATTGGTGGGCCTACTTGTGCTTTGCATTTAAATTCCTTTACTTTTACTTCTTTTAAAGTGCCTTAGCCGTTTGGTTGGCCTACGTGCACACTTACGTTTCCGCAATCATATTACAAACAGTGAAAGCTGGCCCGTAGAGGTGGCACAGGATCATCACCCCCGGTCTTTGAACTTAAAAAAATTATCATAAAAGTGAAAAATAAAATTGAACCAACAAGGGGGATTTAACTTATTTTTGTGGGATAGATTTTTAAGGGTTGGGTTATTTAGGCACTCATACAACCACCCGGGTTTTAGTACGACCGCAGCCACTAGTGGTGATGATCCGAAAAAGTCTCAGCCCACCAAGTACCTAAGAAAAGTGCTTGCACTTGAGGTATATCGGGTGGGTAACCTTCTTGTTATCAAGCTTAAAACTTGAGAAAAAGTGAGAGATAGTGAACCCAATTTGGCCTTAAACCCTTAGGTTCGATAAGAAAGAAAGTGGATCATATAAACAGTCAATCCCCGAAAGCCTAGCTTCCACCAAAAGCCAGTTTGGAGTCCCATTTCGAACTAAGCCTACTGCAGTCAAGCAAATTGGAGAGCCTTTTTAGTCTGGCGCAAGTAATAGTTGCACCAAGGCAAAATGTTCTGAAAGAACATTGGCGCAACTATTAGTTGTGCCAATTTTAAATCTGGAACTTTTGCGTTGGCGCCACTAATAGTTGCGCCAAGTTGGTTCTGAGCAGCCTCAGTCTGAATCTGTGGCCCATTTCACATCCTGAACTCCTCAATCAGTGTGTTTTGTGCCTCTGTTTAGGCCCCGCAATTTCTGACACCCAATACGCCCTCGTCGGTCAAAAGAAGGTGACTTCTTTTTTATTCGTTTTGAGGGATCGGGTTGTGTACATTAGTTTTCGTGCCTTCAATAGATCGAGGAGTTTCCCTTTGATTCTTCTGAAGCACTTTGGACCCTTTGTCCCAGGACCAATTTAGAGTACGAGAGCCACCCGAGAAGGGAATTTAAAAAGGCCCTGAAATTGTCATTTATTTTCACTTACAAAAATCTAAAAAATTAAAATCAAAAATCAAAAATAGAGTCTTGATTGGTGTTGGCACAACGGCATTATCGTACCCTCCATCATCCCAAAAGGGAAGGCGGAAGCTTTACGGGCCCCATCTGAGGCACCCGTACCCACCCCGATACCGAGAAATGTCGTGGACCATGGACCCGGCATATGCCGATCCCAACTCATCCCCGCCACATTCTCCAACCTATTCCCATACCAAAAAGGCCTTTAATTCCACCCCCTCACCCATTCAACCCTCACCATAATCAGCCCATTCGGTGACCCTATTTTCCCTTCCACCACTTCCCAAAATATCCAAAGTTCTAATTTCTCGTCATTTTCCTAAGCCATACCTTCATCCATGGCCATCTCTAACCCATCTGACCTCCCTTCCACACCCATTTAAGACCTATCCTCTACCTTGACCAACATGCCCTATTTCTCATCCTCCCAACCCAATCCACCCACATCCATTCATACCACTGCCAATCCCCCACACATCCCTCCATTTACCCAAGTCATGCCCATCTTCCTCGAAGCCATGGCCAATTTTCCTCTCTCATCTTCCACTTTCATGCCCCATACATCCCCCCATACATACCTAGCCCATCCACCAATACCCCACCTCATTTCTCCAATCCACCCTATATCCCTCCCCTCACTCGGGCCATTCCCAATTTTACTGGGGCCGTGCCCAAGTTTTTCCTCTTCCCATACCCTATCCACAGCCCTCCAACCATCAAGTTGCCCATCTCCATCCGATCTTCCCTCTATGGCCATGATGGAGGAGATGTTCCACACCTACAATAGGTGGAAGGCCTCTCAACACATCCCCTCTCATCCACACCACACATCTATGGATCCATCCCATACCCTAGCAAGCCTCCATGCCTCATTTCCCCATGACCTCCATCAATCCCCCATCATCCACACTACCCAAACACCCACTACCCACATATCCCAAGGCCCAATGGCCCAAACCCCCATTCCCCACATGTCCCAAGGCCCCATGGCCCAAAACCCCATAACCCATACCTATAAAGGGCCCATGGCTTAGACCCACCAAGGGCCCATGGCACAGATCCATCAAGGCTCCATGGGCCACACCCATCAAGGGCCATGTCTCGGACCCATCAAGGGCCCATGGGCCAGACCCACTAAGGGCCCATGCCCTAGACCCACCAAGGGCCCATAGCCTAAACCCACCAAGTCCCTATGGGCCAAACCTACCAAGGGCCCATTGCCCACACCCACCAAGGGCCCATGGGCCAGACCCATCAAGGGCCCATGTCCCAGACCCATCAAGGCCCTATGGGTCAGACCCATCAAGGGCCCATGGCCCAAACCCATCAATGGCCCATGGCCCAAACCTATCATGACCAAGGCTTTGTGGCCCAACCCTCCCAAGGCTTTATGGCCCAAACCCAAGCTCAGCAAAACCTTGGAACCTCACACCCATACCCTTCACAATTTCTCCAAAATTTCACCCACTCACAACCCTCATACCCAGCTCAAACACATACCTTACATCCACCCCAATACACCCATATCCCCACATCCCAGAGCTAGTTTCAAGCTCTTCCCCATGCCCAATGGCCTCATCAGGCCCCACCCCAAAATCCCATCACCCAACAAACCTTCCCTCCTCCCCAATGGACTCACCCAATCCCCATTCATGTCATTCCCATCCAATCCATGCAGCACCAGCAAGAGAATCCCGCCCTCACTGCACCTTACATAGACCAGCAGTATCAAGAACATGAGATCAAAAATAGCGGAGCCTATGCTGGGGCCTTGACCAACCTTAACCCTCCTATAATCTCCCACCCCCTTGTAGCCCATAGTGAAGTCCAACCGATTGCTGAGAAAGTGGCCCCCATATCCAAGGTGTTAGAGCAGTTGAAAGAACAATTGGACAAAATTTAGAAGCAGTTGTTGAAAATGGGTAGTGCTAAAATCCACACCACGGACTTCACAGATTTATGTTTGTTTGCCAAGGTTCCCTTGCCTCCCAGATTTAAAATGTTGGCTTTTGACAAGTACAACGACATCGACAATCCTATTGCACACCTCAAGTCCTACTGTGGGGACATTGCTAGTATGGAGGGGACGAAAGAATACTAATAAAGGTCTTTTAAAAAAGTTTGATTGGTCCGACCTTGAGGTGGTTCACATCCTTGGAATCATCTATGATAAAAACTTGGAAGGACTGGACGCATTTGTTTCAGGAAAAATATGTCTACAATATAGACATTGAACCGCGTAAGTCAGACTTGGTCCGGTTGAAGCAGAACTCGAATGAGACCTTCATCGATCATATGGGGCATTGGAGAGCACTGATAGCTCAAGTTAGAAACAGGATACCTGATGATGAACAAATCGAGATGATTTCCAAGAACACCCTACCAATAATCTCATACTTTTTAGTATACCAGTAGCAGTCCAGCTTTGCTAATCTAGTAAGAAATGCCAATCGATGTGAGGACGCTATTAAGGAAGGTTGCTTGAACAAGAATGTAACGAGTGGAGCCAGTGGGGTTAGAAGGTTTTTGAAATAAAGGAATAAGAAGAGAACAGGGACCGATGTCCGGAACATTGCCAACACCAGGCCCAATAATAATATAACCCTATTCTAATTTCAAGCAGCCCAGCCGGCACTAGTTAGAACTGAGCAGATACAGAGAGCAAGGAATGAACAAGGAATGCAGATGACTTTGGAACAGAGGAGAGACCGCTACGACTGAGTGTTTACCCCCCTGGGGCAATCTCTAAGTGTACTTTTGCCTTTACTAATAGAAAAGGAATTAGTCATAGTTCGTCAACCACAACCTCCTCCTCACCCGATCCCCAAGAATTATGACCTTAATACTCACTTTAATTTTCATCAAGGTCCGAGTCACCCAGTTGATCGCTGCTTCCCATTGAAGCACGCAATCTAAGATTTAATTGATGTCAGAAAAATAATCCCACTAACACCTTCTCAAGTGAACCAACATGCAAATATTCATCAGGTGCCATTACCCCCACATCCTACTGGAGGAGCAGGTCTCAAACCCACCATCGAGATGGTAGAAGAATGTGAGGAGGAGTTTGAATTTGATCCATCCAATTACATCAGTGATCGGGAGAGTTATATGGCACCATTGCTGAGAAATGCTGAAGAAAGGAATATTGGGGTGATTAAACCCCTGGATTTGTCAGATTATTTTTCCAATCTAACACCACAAATCGAACCCTTAGATCTCAGGGCTTATTTTTCATCACCTACACCCGTCAATTATGTGCATATAAATGCATATCAGCCATACACTACCACCCCCCCCGATAGCCCATCATGCCCCCAATCCCTCGCCAGCACCTATTAGCTTCCAATGTCCTACTCTTACCTCTTTTCCCCCGGTGCCACCACCTGCAAGTTTCACTAACCCCATCTGGCCCAACTTTTCCACCCAACCAGCTGTCACCGAAATAAACAAGTGTTACCCACACCTCCAGAGCCCGTAATACAACAGCATCCGATACCGGTAGCTATGCCATTTCAGATTCTAGGACCAACCTACGATCCACATCAGGTCCCTCTGAGTTATGAGTAAATAGATGTCAACACTGGTAGCAACAGAGAAGGAGCAGTGGACTTTGTCATGAGATTTGAGAAGATCTCAAAATAACTTGAAGCACCAGTAGCAGCACAATCCCAACCAGAGGGAAAGAGAGATAGCGCCGTGAATCCCTTTGAAAAAATGAGTCGAGAACATATAATAGAGACTCAACTATGAAGAATGCCTGCCCATATTACAGTGTGGGATCTGTTGATGACTTCCCCACTCCATTTCCAAGCTTTAATAGGGGTGTTAAAGAACACACATGTCTCACTTCAAGTTAACCCAGATGAAGTCGGGCAAATAATCAATCAGGTGATTGCTCCAAATGCCATTTCATTTTCCGATGCTGATTTACCTGAGGAAGGAGGTAGTCACTCAAAATTTTTGAATATAACTGTTGAGTCTGGGAATATGGTAATTCCCTTGGTTTTAATCGATAAAGGGTCTGCATTGAATATATGTCCACTGAGAACCGCCACAAAGATCGGGGTAGATCCATACATGTTGAGATTAACGAGAACCAGTGCTCAAGGTTATGATAATACCAGGAGAGAGATAATGGGAGAAGTTGACCTTGAGCTGTTGTTGTTGATTATTAGTGTGCTTGATTTATGTGAGTTTTGAAAACAGATTTATAGCTACTAAATTACAGTGGTATATAAACAAATAAAAAAATATCAGCACAGTTAGAAGAGAATTAGCCTGCAAGATCAGGGCCAATTGTAGCAAGTTTTAAAAGTAAGTGAGTGAAAGATCGTCCACAGAGAATTTGTTTAAAATGTAAGATAAACCTCCAGATCTGAGCTACCAGATCTGGCTTCTTATCCTATCTAGAAAGCTGATAAGATGAGAGGTTTGATTTTTTCTCACGTTTAACTAACTAAAAACAAAGAAAAATTTAAACTAAATGATCTAGATCCGAGTTGGGGGAGTGATTGAAACAAAGATGGAGAAGTAATATCTAAATCTGATTTGGTCTTTGAAATCTAATGAGAATAACTGCAGCTCAGCAGAGGTGATCCAATCTTCATCTGGCTACAAGCACAGATGTAAGAGAGATAAATCTAATTCAAGGATTAGGCTTACACTTATGGCTATGGTCTGTCCACTTTAATGGCCACAAACCATCCAATAGTCTTTAATCCAAATCCTTAGTTTAGAACAAGAAGCATCACTACAAATGCCGTGAGAGATTAGGTTACCAACACTAATTCTCACAGGATTAATGAATTAAGGGAAATTGCATGAAAAACAGTAAATCTAAAGGAGTCTAATGCAATAAGGAGATCAGAGGGAACCCTTAACATGAGTCCAATTGAGAAAATACGGTTTACAGCAACCTTTTCAAATCCACCATTACAATTACCATTAAAATGACTCTCAGATTTGTAGTCTTGAATACAACTCTCTTTTGAATTACAGAAATGTCTCACAGCTCTCAATTGCAAGTTAAAGGGAAGCTATTACAGGGATTTCAGACAAACTATCTTGTTTGGAAATGGGGGAATAGGAATGAAACTCAAAATCTGGATGTCCAAATGGGCAAATGGTTAGTCAATTTATAGCTTTCCCCAAGTCCATCTCTAATGTGCATCAACCAATCAGAATTGGTTAAATCCATATCAGCCAATAGGAGTCGAGCACCAGGATCCAGATCTGTTCTGGCCAATCAGAACTGTTTGATCTGGTTCAGCCAATCAAGAAACAGAGGCATCAATTCTGTTAGGAAATTCAAAAATCTATTGGAACTTCTAGAAGTTCCCGCCAAGTAATTTCATCTTTGGGTGTTCACATGGGGAGGAATATGCCCTTGGTTCGTGCTCAGAATCTTCCGGAATATCCTTGGGTTTAAAAACGCATTGGGACACGTGCAACAGATTACTGAATTGCCCTTGTTAAAGCTACGAATCTCCAGAATACCTTTTCGCAGAGCTTAAGGGCCTTTTCGCAAAGAGCTGTGGCTTCTGAAGCTCTTTTCGCAGAGTTCAATCTCTCTTCGAATTGTGTTTTCTCCTTTTCGCAAAGTTCAATCTTCTTTTCGAAGAGTTCAGATGCTCTTCGAAAACTAAGCCTGGAGGTTTTATTCCTTTTGCGAGTTCCGTGTTCTTTCTGAAACGCACGGTGTTCTTTGCGAAAAGAACTCAGTATTGCATTTCTCTGCTCAATTGTTCTCGCTTCTCTTACGTGTCTTTGCCTCTTCCTTTAGACTTTTCCACGGTGATGAGGTTGTTTCTTCACTTCCTTCCTTTGGACCCATATGGATTGTCATCTTTTGGCACTTTTGAGCTACTTTTCTTTATTGTTAGCAAAACATAGGCACTTAAAACACTTATTTAGTTCTCTCAAAGGTCTATCAAGACTTAAGTTTAGGGGTGAAAATGGTATTTTCACTTGTCAACACACCCCAAACCTAAGCTTTGCTAGTCCTCGAGCAAAGAAAAGAATAATAAACAAAAACAAAGTAAAGAGCCACTTTTGTGGGAGCATGATTGCATTTAGCCTATGCAACAAGCCTTTTAAACCCCTAGGTGATCCCTAGTGGAGGAGTGAAGTCTCGAGGGTTTTGAAGGTACCCACAAACTTCTCCAATAAATCGCTTAAGATCAATGCGCTGTTAAAGCAAACTTTCATCCAATCAGATTATTCACACCGCATCAACAGTTGTAAGAAGATTTTCAAGAAAACATCGTTCAAAACTAAAATTCTCATTGTAATTCCTTTACCATTCACTGGGCTGTCAAAAAGTTTTTACAAGAAAATTAATGAAAAGCTTGCCTTCTATTTGAAAATTCAGTTTTGATGTTACCCCAAATAATTTGATTTCAAACTCAACTCTCACGGTTTTCACTCACCATGCAAATATGAGGGTTGCACTATTTCATCAATTACAATTCCTCAAATAGGAATGGCGAGGAGCATAGGCATTGCTTTTCGATTCTGAATTTACTACTTTTTCACCATAGATTACACAAATCCTTATCTCCATATGACTCAATCCATCATTGATCGAAGGACTTTAACTTGGGTTGTAATGTGGCTTATGGGTGAAATTTATCAAGAATAAAGGGTGGAATGGAGTTCAAAATTGAGAAGTCTCAAGGTAAGGAGGTGATAGACACACCTTCTTCAATTCAAAGACAATTTCATCTTCTTCTTTGAATTTTCGAGCCAACCGCCATCTTTTTCTCTTTCTTTTTCAAACTTCCAATGAAATGCCTTCTCCTTTTTTTTCAAAGCAACATTGACTGGAATGCCACATTTCTTCTGCTGATACATCATTGCCTTCAATTATTTTTCTTTTTCTTTTACCAAACTGTTACCCAACTCACCTTTCTTCAGCTTTCTTTCCTTTACCTTCTGAATTCTCAAAGTGAGGGTTAGGCTAAATGAGGTTGATGAGGTTTCAAAGAAATCGATTTATAAAGCTCAATTGGTGTGTATCAAGGGCAGTTTTAAAAGGTGGGGCTTTTTGAAGTTCAAACTATCCAAAAGAAGGCCCTACATCATGTCTTTAATATCATGATTGCTGTCAAGCTATTTTAACTTGGATATATGTAACTTCTAGTGATAACAAGCCAGTTCAAACAGTCCCTGGAGCAGAAAAAATTGCCAATTCATACCTCCAAAGAATACATTTCAGCAGGCCCAAATCTCACTGGGTGTGGTTTTCTATCAAATTCTTGAGGTATATCATCACTGTTTTCTCTCATTTTAGGTTTTCTTCTACATCGATTTTCAACAATTTCCTGCCCTTCCCTTCATCAAAGTATTAGAATTACACTAGACATTAATTTTATAAAGTTTTAACACCCTCATTTTCAAAACAATGTGAAATTACTTCATTTTCAAAAATTTTCTTTGGTCATAAGTCGCATCAAGCATTAACTTACTTATTTTATTGGCATACCGCCATACCCCCAAACCAAAGGGAAGCAGTGGTCCACATGGTCCAAAACAGAGGAAAAATATAAGAAAGAAAACAACAAAAGTAATAATGGCAAGAAGAAAAAAATGCGATGAGTATACAAAGCAGAATTTTCTATTGCAAATGTATAACACAAAAGTACAATGAAAGCTAATAACTGGGGTCAAAATCAGATCATTGGTTGGTTCGGTGGCTCAACTAGAGTCACCGTCGAATCAGAGCTAGAGTCGGTGTTGGAGTCTAACTCGGATTGAGCTTTCTGGAATAGTGTTTTTCAAAGATACTCCTGATTTGATCTTTCCGATGAGGCCAAGGTGTTTGGTGAGGCTAGTGGTCTTCAATTTTTCTTGATCCAGTTGGGCTTGCAACATGGACACCTTGTGTTGCTCGATCCTCACTAGTTTGAAATGTTTGACCCAAGGTCCGCATTTTATCTCTTTCAAATTTCATAAAAATCTCTAATTTCCTGATTTGGTGTTCATAGGGGGTGCCGATGTAAGCTTGCAAATCAGCTAGCACCTTTTGAACATCTCTGCAGATATAAGGGTTAGTTTCCATGGCTTTGATGATGGTGGCATATCCGGGAGGGAAGGGAATGGTAGGGGACTAAAGGTGGCCCAAATTGTGGTAGGGGGAGAAGTGGCTAGAAAGGGGACAAAGGGTGGTCGAGTGGCGGCGAGAGAAAATGGGGAGGGGTGGAGGGGATGGAATCAAAGGAGCTTTAGTTTGAGTATGTGCAGCCTGGGTAGTAGTGGTGGGGGTGGGCAGATCAACCAATATTACTTCTGGATCTGTTTGAGTGGCCTGTTCAGAGAATTTAGGTCTGAGGGTGATGGTGGTGGTTTGGGTTGTGGAAACTAAGGTATGGAGCAGTTCCATGGCTGGTGATTGTGTGTTAATTTGAAGTTGGGTTTGGATGGTGGAGGTAAGTAAGGATTTGGGTAATGGATGCAGTGTGGGAGAGGTGGGCATAGTAGAACCGGGACAACTGAGGTGGAGGGTGCAGGAGCAATGGCTATAAAGGGAGAGATTGGAATGTGGGTGAATGGAGAAGGAGCAGGTATAGGAGAGTGGTCCAGTGCCATGGTTTCAAAAATAGAGCCCATTAAAGCGGTAGGCTTACAGGTGAGGGCTCGGGTTGTGTGGGGAGGCCTCGGTGTGTGGGGTGATGGAGCAGGAGAATGTGAGGGGCTTGGGAGCAGGAGTGCAGGGAGATGGGGCAATATATCCTGCAACTAACTCTTCTAAAACTTGGGCATTGGAGGGTGAAATGGGTGGTGTGAGAATGGTTGGAGTGGTTGGTGTAGAGGGGGAGTCCGAAATTGGAATGATGGGAAGTATGGGCGAGGGGACAGCTGGGATAGGTGAACTGTCAAGGGCTGGAGTGGGGGAGTAGGGTGTAGGGATGACTTCCTCCAGAGTATGTGCAGCTGCAGGGCTGGTCACCAAAGGGACTGGCAGAGCTGGTTCGGACAACGTTGGATCTGGCAACATGGCGGTGAGCTCATTTGGATGCTCAAATTCAGCCTGTGGATGGGTTCGGCTCTCTCACAACTCTGAGGATGATGTCAATTTCAGTGTTCAAAGTAGGGTGAGTTCTGCTCACTCACTGGCTGGTTCGTGCGAATAGGGGCATGTGCAGTTCACCGCCTCTCTCATCCTTCTCAAGATAGCCCGGCTTGTAGTCCAAGCCTTTTTCCAAAATTGTGTGGTAATGACTTCAAAGGGCTCCTCACTATCAATGTCAAATTTGGCTGAGGAGGGCTATGATCAATCCGCCAAATGGTAGGCCACCTATCTTCGCTTCTTTCTTTAGCTTGGTAACGACATCAGCCATGGCTTCAAATTAACATAGGGGCATTGAAAAATTGCCCTTGAAAAAATGAAAGAGGGCCTCTAAAATTGGTGATCTTCTCTTGGTCTGCTGATGACATAAAAACTACCCCTTAGAATGGAATCCATCAATAGAAATTGGGGAGCAAGGTCTCTTCATGATGGACGCCTGCGTCTATAATACCTTGAGTTAGATGGGCAGCCATCTCTCTAAAAGAGGCAATTTCGGGAGCAGCCAAAGGGCCAGAGGGATCAAATTGGAATGGTATCCCTAGAGCATTCCCTATGTCTTCAAAAGTCACAGTCAGATCACAATCATCAATAAAAATGACAAGGGTAGGGACATCAGCATCTTTTTCAGTGACCTTGGCTAGGTTTTGGTACCATAACTTTACCATTCATGGGTAAATTCTTTCTGGCAAGGGGGTAAGGATATTGCTTAGTGAAGCTTCTCTAAGGTATCTTAAGGATGGCAGGCATTCTAGTTTGGTGTCGAAAAAAGTTTCGTCAACCATTAGCTCGGGTAGTAGCTTCTGAGCTTCAATGAAGGGATTGGGTAGAACCAAATGAATGGGCAAAGGAGTAAGCTCAGGCTCAGGGCTAGTAGCAGCAGGGGTGAGTTCCTCATGTCTAATTTTCTTTCCTTTTTCTACCCTGTTCCGCTTTATCCATTGAAAGTTTCCGTTTAGCTGCAGTTTTGGTTTTTCCCTTTGCTTTTTAGCAGAGGATTTGGTAAACATTGCAGCCAATGATTTCTCTGCTTTTCCCATCCTAAATCGATGTATAATAATGCCCAAAAATAGATGCCAACACAGAACAACTTACTATATCATAACCAAAGAGAATGGGTAAAGAAATATCGAGATTTAGGGTTTCTGTTTTGAACGAGTTGTTTGCTTTACAGAAATCCTCCAGATTATAAGCGGCAATCCTCTTCTGAAAATGCAGATGATCTAACGAATTAGTTACAAAAAGGGTAGTAGACTTGTTGAATCGTGCAAAGAAAGAACGAAGTAGGGTTTTAGTGAGAGGAGTCGCTCTGCAGAGAGAGTTTGAAATGAAAACCCCACCGTCGAAAGGGTTTAAATATACTCAAGGTTAATATCGCAAAGTGCTTTTAAGTTTTCGAAAAGTTCCAAAAGAGTCCTTTTTAAAATTGTGAATGGCATCAGTACCATTCGACAAGTTAACAGCTTCAGAAACATCATTTCGCAAAGGAGTTAGCTTCAGAATTACTTTTTCGAAAAGAGAAATGGCTTCAGTACCAACTATTCGAAGAGCACATCTTCTCTTTCGAGTAGTTCATTACAGCTTCAGATCTATTCGAAAAGCAAATTGAACTTTACGAAAAGAGAAATATTACTTTGCGACTTGATTTTGAGCATATTTAAACTCTGCGAAAAGAGAAAAAAAATAGAAACAGAAAAAATAAGCACAAACTATGATATACAAACATAATGTATGCTTTTTTGGCCATCGATTTTGAAGATTCATGATGATGGATGGTCAG
Source organism: Chloranthus sessilifolius (assembly GCA_021018995.1). Lineage (NCBI taxonomy): Eukaryota > Viridiplantae > Streptophyta > Magnoliopsida > Chloranthales > Chloranthaceae > Chloranthus > Chloranthus sessilifolius. The sequence goes on from CM037595.1 coordinate 67,896,802, forward strand.
CACAGGCTCCTGGGTTTTTTCAATGCATGGTTTGAGCCTCTGACCATTGACCTTTATGATTCTTCCATTACTTGGATCGAGGATGCCAACAGCTCCCAAAGGGGCTGCTTGAACGACAGTGTATGGCCCATCCCATCTGGATCTCAGTTTTCCTAGGAAAAACATGAGCTTTGAGTTAAATAACCATACCTTAGAACCAGCTGTGAACTCTTTTCTCAATAAATTTTTATCATGAAAAGTTTTGACTTTTTCTTTATATAATCTTGAATTGGTGTATGCATCCATTCGCAGCTCTTCTAACTCAGCAAGTTGCAATTTCCTGTGATTACCAGCAGTAGTTAGATCCATGTTCAATGTTTTAATGGCCCAAAAAGCTTTATATTCTAACTCTACTGGTAAATGGCATGCCTTGCCATAGACCAACCTAAATGGGGACATACCAATTGGGGTTTTATAGGCTGTCCTATATGCCCACAATGCATCATTCAGCTTAAAGGACCAATCCTTTCTGTCCTTCTTCACAGTCTTTTCCAAAATATGTTTGATTTCTCTATTGAAAATCCACTTGTCCACCGGTTTGTGGATGATATGGAGTGGCTACTCTATGAGTCACAGTATTTCTTCAACAATGTTTCAAAATGTCTATTACAAAATGGCTTCCCCATCACCGATAATGGCTCGGAAAACCAAACTCGAAAAAATGTGATCCTTAAGAAATTTCAAGACCACTTTAGATTATTTGTTTTAGTAGTGTGGCTTCAATCCATTTGGATACATAATCCATACTACTAAAATGAAAGTATACCCATTGGAAGGAGGAAAGGGACCCATGAAGTCTATCCCCAAACATCAAACAACTCAACTACCAAAATAGGTCAGAAGGCATTGAGTTTCTCTTGAAATGCCGCCTAATTTTTTGACAAGTGGCAGACTTACAATGTCATAGGCATCCTTGAAAAGTGTAGGCCAATAAAATCCACACCGCAAAACTTTTGCAGCAGTTTTGTTCACTAAAATGACCTCCACAGTTCGTTCATGACACATAGAAAGTATTCTATGAAATTTCTGGTCGGGGACACATTTCTTATTATTTGATCTGCACAACTCTTGAGTATAAGGATCCTCCCAGATGAAGTGTTTAACTTTTGAGAAGAAAAGATCTTTATCCATTCTATTCCAATGTTGAGGAATTCTTCCAAGAGCCAAAAGTTGACTATGTTTGCAAATCAAGGAGTGTGTATACTAATGGCAAAAAGTTGCTCATCGTGGAAAGATTCATTGATAGGCAACCTATCAATCTCAAGAAGTTAAAATCTCGGAGAGGTGATCCGCCACCACATTCTCCACCTTTTTATCTTTAATTTGTAGATCAAATTCTTGTAACAAGAGAATCCACGATGAGTCTTGGTTTGGTGTCCTTCTTAGATGTAAGGTATTTTAAAGCCGAGTGGTCATGAACACCACTATTTGTGAACCCAAGACATATGACTGAATTTTCTAAAGCAAAAACAATTGCCGCAGCTCTTCTCGCTTGTTGTGTAATTGTGTGCATCAATCATTGATCTATTGGCATAAGCTATAACATGAGGGACTTATCTTTTCTCATCCAAGGACAGCTCCCAAAGCATAATCGATGCATCACATCAGTTCAAAAGGTAGTGAATAACTGAGATCGCAATATTGGAGCTGAAATCGATGCTTTTTTAGAATTCAAAAGCCTTTATGCATTCATTATTGAAAACAAAAGGGACATCTTGGCACAAAGAATGACAAAGAGGTTTAGTTATTTCTTTGAAGTCCTTGATGAACCTTCCAGAAAATCCAAAGATGTCCTAAAACTTACGATTTGTTTAACGCTTTTGGGAGGTGGTAAATGTGCAATTAAATCAATTTTGCTTTGTCCACCTCAATGCCCTTGTGGAAACAACATGGACAAGGACAATGGTGACCATGAAATGACTCTTTTCGACTCAAAACCAGATTGGTTTCTTCGCATCTTTGTAGTACCAATTTGAGATGGTGTAAACACTGGGAAAAACTGTTGCCATAGATTGAGAAATCATCCATAAAAATCTCCATAAATTGGTTAATCATATCAGAAAAAATTGCATACATGCATCTTTGGAAGGTAGCAGGAACATTACAAAGACCAAAAGGCATTCTCCTATAGGCAAAAGTGCCAAAAGGGCACGTGAATGTGGTCTTTTCCTGATCTTGTGGGTACACAGGAATCTGGTTGTAACCAGAGTAACCATCAAGAAAATAGTAATAAGCTTTTCCTGCTAGCTTATCTAAGATCTGATCAATCAATGGGAGGGGGAAATGGTCTTTTCTGGTCATTGCATTTAATTTTCTGTAATCAATACAGACTCTCCATCCAGTTGTTTGCCTGGTTGACATATGCTCACCAGAATCTGAGGTTACAACAGTGATTCAAGATTCTTAGGTACCACCTGTGTAGGTGCCACCCAAGCTGAATCTAAAATGGGGTAAATGACCCCTGCATCCAACAACTTAACAACCTCTTTCATGACCACTTCTTGCATATGAGGGTTCAACCTTTGCATTTCTCTAGAAGGCTTTGCATCTTCTTCCAAGTGGATTTTGTGCATGCAAACAGCTGGACTGATTCCTCCTAAATCAGCAATAGTCCAGCCAATAGCCTTTTTATGTTCTTTCAAGACTATCAGCAGCTCTTCCTCTTGCTCCTTTGTGAGAGAGGAAGAAATAATGGCAGGCAATGATTTATGATTACCCAAGAACACATACTTCAAATTTTCGGGTAGCTTCTTTAGTTCTAAATCGTGTTGAGAAAAGAAGGTATCAAAGGTACCTTAGATGTTTGTGGAAGGGGGAGAGTAGCAGGTTTCCAAGAAGAAAAACTTGCTGATTGTTTAAGAGTTCCTTGCACAACATTAATTTCCTCAGAATTGGAGATACAACTTGCTTCTTTTTCAGCATATCCCCAAGCATCTTTGATATCTGTGGTGAAGTCTTCACCCTGCAGAAATTGTTGTAAAGTTCCTTCCACAAGTTCGTCCAATAGATCAACATGAAAACATTCTTCAGAGCTGAGTCAATGTGACTGCATTATAAACATTTAATTTCACCTTCATGTTTCCAAATGAGACTTCCATAATACCAGACCTGCATTGAATGCAAGCATTTGCTGTAGCCAGGAATGGTCTTCCCAAAATGACAGGGATGGAAGTTTTGCTTTTGGTTGGTTCCATATCTAAAACTAGAAAATCAGCAGGATAGAAAAATTTATCAACTCCCACTAATACATCTTCAATTATTCCTACTGGCTTTCTTTCAGATCTGTCTGCTAGTTGTAACACCACGAGTGGGTTTTAATTCTCCCAAACCTAGCGTCTCATATACAGAATATGGAAGTAGGTTGACACTAGTACCCAGATCTAAGAAAGCCTTTTCAATGGTGTGTTCCCCAATAATGCAAGGGATTGTGGGGATTCCAGGATCTTGAAGTTTGGGAGGTGTAGCAATAGATAACACCTGACTAATTCTTTCCACAGCAAAGACCTTCTTGGACAACTGTATCCTAGATTGTCTTTTGTGAGTGCACACATCTTTCAGAAATTTTGCATATGCTGGAATTTGTTTGATTGCCTCAAGCAAAGGTAAATTTATCTTGACTTGCTTGAAAGTCTCCATCATGTCATCTATTTTTGTGTTCCCTTTATCAAAAGGAGATACCGATTTCATTGCATGTGGAAATGGTAAATGAGGAACTAATCTTTCATCTACAGCTTTAGAAGTGTTTTTAGAAATTTTTTTACTTTTCTGTTTTTCATTTTTTTGATTTTTCTGAGGTACATCAGCAACCCCACTGCTATCACTATGCTGTTCTTGCTACATATCTTTATCCTCTTCCTCATTTCTTTCTTCTTCAATACCCACTTTGTTATGTATCATTTTCCACTTCTCAAAGTGGTGATGCTTTTACTTCTTCATGTGAATTAGAAGCTTCTCCAACCATGAACATCCTTTGGGATTGTTCAAAGGTTGGTGGTAACTTTCCTTCCTCGCTTTTGCCAAGGTATTTGAAAGTCGTCCCAATGTTTCTTCAATCTTCTTTATGCTCGTCAGTGAAAATTCACAATTTGAGTTAAAGATCCTAAATTGGAGTGAATTTAGGACTTGATCTTCAAAAGAAAGGGACCTGGAAGGGTTTTGAATCTGAGGCGCATCACGCAGTTGTTGTGGAATGGGTCTTGAAAGTTTGGTTTGACATAAAAATTCTCTGATACTGCAGCAGTTTTGAAAGGCATTTGATTCTTTGGTTGTTGTTGTTGCTGGGATTGGTAATTCCCCTGGTTCCACCTCAAATTGGGGTGTGCTCTCCATGGATATTCATTTGACTGCATCTGTCCAAATGATTGAGCAGCATGAGCTTGTTCCACCATTAAATCTGGGAATTGTGATGTAGCAGGACATTGGTCAAGTGAATGAGTAGGGGACTGGCATATCAGACATGCCTCCTCTACTCTTGAAATATTTGGAGTTTTAAGTGAGTCCATCAATCTATCAAACTTTGTGGTTAGATTGTCCATCTTTCTTTCCAACTCATTCACCTCATAGATCTTTCCTTTGGTGGATTGGTGGTTGTTCAACCTAGCAGGATTTTCAATTTCTCTTGATAGAGATTCCTGCTGAGTGGAGTTTTCACCAATCACTTCAAATAAGTTCCAAACCTCTTCAACTGTTTTTTGCAAGTAAGTGCCTCCACAGGAGGCATCCACCATATTTTTTCCTTTTTGATCAATTCCTTGATAGAAGCTTTGAACTAGCTGCCATCTAGGAACTTGATGATGAGGACATTGCCTTAAAAGTTCCTTAAATCTTTCTCATGCTTCATGGAAAGTTTCAGTTGAATTTTGGGAAAATGAAATGATACTTTGTCTCAATTGGCTAGTTTTAGACATTGAGAAATATTTGGCTAAAAATTGACATTGTAAATCATTCCATGAAGTGATACTATTTGGTGCTAACATGGATAACCATGCTCTAGCTTTATCCTTTAATGAAAAAGGAAAGAGCCGAAGCTTGGTTGCTTCTGGACCCAGTCCAGCTATGTTGAATGTGGTGCAAAGAGCCAAGAATTCATCCACATGTTTGTATGGGTCTTCCTTACTCAACCCATGGAAGGAAGGGAGCATTTGAACAGTTGAGGATTTGATCTCATAATTTCCTTCCACAGTAGGAAATTGAATGCAAAAGGGGGAATTATAAGCACCAGGTGCAAAGTAATCCCTCAAAAGTCGAGGTTCTTCACCCATAGTAGCAGAATTCTGTGTTGTTTTCTTGGTTCGTAGTAGCCTTTCAACTTCTAAATTCAATGGGAGAATCTCAGGGCTGAGAGTCCTCCTACCAAACATACAACTCAGAACAAAAAAATTTGATTATGCACAGCAAACCTTCAGAATTCCTTTCAATAATTTCCCTTCTTTAAAAACTGAAATATGAATAACTGCACAAGTATAAACAATAGAATAGTTTTGTAATGATAAACAAAATTAAAATGAAAAACTTAGGTCTATCTATTTTAGAACAAATTCCCCGGCAGCGGCGCCAAAAACTTGTTGTTGATTCTTAGTGTGCTTGATTTATGTGAGTTTTGAAAACAGATTTATAGCTGCTAAATTACAGTGGTATATAAACAAATAAAGAAATATCAGCACAGTTAGAAGAGAATTAGCCTGCAAGATCAGGGCCAATTGTAGCAAGTTTTAAAAGTAAGTGAGTGAAAGATCGTCCACAGAGAATTTGTTTAAAATGTAAGATAAACCTTCAGATCTGAGCTACCAGATCTGGCTTCTTATCCTATCTAGAAAGCTGATAAGATGAGAGGTTTGATTTTTTGTCACGTTTAACTAACTAAAAACAAAGAAAAATTTAAACTAAATGATCCAGATCCGAGTTGGGGGAGTGATTGAAACAAAGATGGAGAAGTAATATCTAAATCTGATTTGGTCTTTGAAATCTAATGAGAATCAATCAAATGAGAGGTGATCCAATCTTCATCTGGCTACAAGCACAGATGTAAGAGAGATAAATCTAATTCAAGGATTAGGCTTACACTTATGGCTATGGTTTATCCACTTTAATGGCCACAAACCATCCAATAGTCTTTAATCCAAATCCTTAGTTTAGAACAAGAAGCATCACTACAAATGCCGTGAGAGATTAGGTTACCAACACTAATTCTCACAGGATTAACGAATCAAGGGAAATTGCATGAAAAATAGTAAATCTAAAGGAGTCTAATGCAATAAGGAGATCAGAGGGAACCCTTAACATGAGTCCAATTGAGAAAATATAGTTTACAGCAACCTTTTCAAATCCACCGTTACAATTACAGAGCCCAGCTTAAACAGCTCTCAGATTTGTAATCTTGAATACAACTCTCTTTTGAATTACAGAAATGTCTCACAGCTCTCAATTGCAAGTCAAAGGGAAGCTATTACAGGGATTTCAGACAAACTATCTGGTTTGGAAATGGGGGAATAGGAATGAAACTCAAAATCTGGATGTCCAAATTGGGCAAATGGTTCGTCAATTTATAGCTTTCCCCAAGTCCATCTCTAATGTGCATCAACCAATCAGAATTGGTTAAATCCATATCAGCCAATAGGAGTCGAGCACCAGGATCCAGATCTGTTCTGGCCAATCAGAACTGCTTGATCTGGTTCAGCCAATCAAGAAACAGAGGAATCAATTCTATTAGGAAATTCAAAAATCTGTTGGAACTTCTAGAAGTTCCCGCCAAGTAATTTCATCTTTGGGTGTTCACATGGGGAGGAATATGCCTTTGGTTCGTGCTCAGAATCTTCCAGAATGTCCTTAGGTTTTAAAACGCATTGGGACGCATGCAACAGATTACTGAATTGCCCTTGTTAAAGCTGCAAATCTCCAGAATACCTTTTCGCAGAGCTTAAGGGCCTTTTCGCAAAGTGCTGTGGCTTCTGAAGCTCTTTTCGCAGAGTTCAATCTCTCTTCGAATTATGTTTTCTCCTTTTCGCAAAGTTCAATCTTCTTTTCGAAGAGTTCAGATGCTCTTCGAAAACTAAGCCTGGAGGTTTTATTCCTTTTCACAGAGTTCCAGGTTCTTTACGAAACGTGCAGGTTCTTTGCGAAAAGAACTTTGTATTGCATTTCTCTATTCGAATTGTTCCCTGCTTCTCTTACAGGTCTTTGCCTCTTCCTTTTAGACTTTTCCACAGCTGATGAGGTTGTTTCTTTACTTCCTTCCTTTGGACTCACATGGATTGTCATCTTTTTGGCACTTTTGAGCTGCTTTTATGGTTAAGCCTGTCTTTATTGTTAGCTGCAACATAGGCACTTAAAACACTTATTTAGTTCTCTCAAAGGTCTATCAAGACTTAAGTTTAGGGGTGAAAAATGGTATTTTTCACTTGTCAACAGCTGTTGATTGGGCCAATGACCTTCTCCATATTGTTTTAGGTAATGGACATTAAATCCTCATTTAATCTATTATTAGGGCGCTCATGGTTACATAAAGTTAGAGCGATCTCCTCCACGTTGTACCAAAAACTCAAATTTGTATCTAGGCATAAGATCATCACAATCATCAGTGAAGGGAACAGTGAGAAAGAAAAGGCCACCAACAGTGTTGAAAAGCCCAATGTGCTAGATGTGCTGCATATCGCGGAGGACGTCGACCTCCACAGTTTCGAGTACGAAGTATCGACAGTACTCCCGGAGCCCATCGAGGGCATCATTCCAAGAACCGGAGGTGGAATGGTAGCAACAGTGATGAGGCTCGAAAAGTGGGGCTATCAAAAAGGAAGAGAACTCAGGCCAAGACTGCAAGGTAGGAAGGAGCCCGTCACAGCTAAGGGGGGTCAAAAAGTCAAATTTTGGCTAGGTTATAAGCCCACAGAAGAAGAAGTACGAGAAGCTAAGGAGAAAGCCCGCACAATGGCAACAACAAAAGCTAGGGTGATCCACATAGAAGAGACCCGTCCCTGGCCACATATCAAATATTTATTTGTGAGTGTCAGGGTTGTGAAGATTGACCGGAATGGGATAACCCAATTGACCCCACATAAGCCCACAACACCAGTACACCCCACCAATCCCCACATCACCCTTCTTAGTCTAGAGATAGACTTGGAATCCCTCTTTGAGGAACGATGACCCGTACTTGAACAAACTCCCCTTGTGGTGAATCACCACAAAACTGTGTTAACGTTTGAGGATGTCATCTCAGATGAAATGGGGATCAACATGATAGAGGCTGACTCTGAAGAGTCGTATCAGTTAGCACCCTCCATCCAAACAGGTAAAGGAGCGACATCTTAGGTACGCAACTGGGCATCTTTGCCCCAAACCCAGAAAGTGGTGAGTGGCCTAACATTTGGCACCCGTTTCCAAAAAAAAATGACCTATAAAAAGTTAGATAAGCCTTTAGCAGGCAATACCTTGTATATACGTAGACTCGCGCTATCAAGGGTCCATCTCCGAAGAAAATGAAAATCCCAAAAATATTAAAAAAATACAAAGTCCAAAAATATTGTCATTTAAAATTCTAAATAAAATCTCACAAAAAGATGCCTTAATTGAAATATCCGTCCCACATAAAATCGACCCCTTTCCTGTAGAAATACAAGAAGAGGTAGGTGTTACGAGTCTGAATGAGGATATCCCTTTGGAGGAGCTCCCCAATGAGTTCCTTGACCGACTTGCCAAATTTGAGCATGGCCCTACCCCCATTGTCGAAGAAATTGAAGACGTTAATCTAGGGACTGAGGAGATTCCCCGAATTACTAAAATCGGAACTTCACTATCTTCCGAAGAAAGAAAAAGCATGATCGACTTCATTCGGTCATAATAAGACATTTTTGCCTGGTCATACAAGGACATGCCTAGTCTGGACACTGATTTGGTCGAGCATGAGTTGCCTCTCTACCCTGATATGAAGTCGGTTAAGCAAAAGCTAAAACGTCTCCGACCCGAGTGGATGCTAGAGGTCAAGGACGAGGTCATCATGCAGTATGACACGTGATTTCTCATGGTATCCAAATACCCATGGTGGCTAGCCAATATTGTGCCTGTGCCAAAGAAGGATGGAAAGGTCTGCATGTGTATCAATTTCTGCAATTTGAATGGCGAGCCCGAAGGACTATTTCCCGTTACCACACATCGACATCTTGGTCGATAGCACCGCTAAGCACAGGATGGTTTCTTTTATGGACGGATTCTCAGGATACAATTAGATAAAGATGGCAGAGGCAGATCAAGAGAAGACTCCATTTATCAGTCCTTGGAGAGCCTTTTACTACAAAGTCATGCTGTTTTGGCCGAAGAATGCCAGCGCAACATATCAGAGAGTTAACTGTGCTATTTCACGACATGATGTACCAACAAATTGAAATGTAAGTCGATGGTATGATAGCCAAGTCACCGGAGCAAAGTGATCATCTGGTAAATCTCCAAAAGCTGTTTGAGAGGCTGAGAAAGTACAGGTTACGTCTGAATCCACAGAAATGCACATTCGGTGTTATGTCTGGGAAACTGTTGGGATTTATCGTTAGCAGGAGAGGGATCGAGGTCTACTCAGTCAAAGTTAAAGCTATCATAGAAATGTCGCCACCATCTACTGAGAAGGAGGTTAGAGGTTCTTGTGTAGAATACAATATATCAATCGGTTCATTGCACAACTAACTCTAATCTGCACGTCGATCTTCAAGATACTTCAGAAGAATTCACCCATTGAATGGAACAATGATTGTCAGGCAGCATTCAATAAAATCAAAAGCTACCTCCTTAACCCACCTATTTTGGTACCACTTGAGTTAGGGAGACCACTCTTAATGTATCTCTCCACGACGGAAGTCTCGATGGGATTTATCTTAGGGCAGCATGATGAGACGCGAAGAAGGGAGCAAGCCATCTACTATCTGAGCAAGAAATTTACTAATTATGAGACGTGCTATTCTCATCTAGAGAAAGCATGCCTGGCTCTTGTTTGGGCTACTTAGATGCTCCGCCATTACTTTCTATCTCAAGCCATTCTACTTTTGGTCTAAATGGACCCGTTAAAATACCTGTTCGAGAAGCTGGCAATCACTGGACGGACTGCACGATGGCAGCTTTTACTGTCTGAGTTTGACATCATGTAAGTCACTCAGAAGTCGATCAAGGAGCAAGCACTCACTGATCATCTTACCGACAGTCCTTTGCTAAATTATGAACCCTTGAGAACTGAGTTCCCTGACGAGGACATCCTGTTCATGACGGAGAACGATACTGAGGAAGCAGAGGAATCTTGGGTAATGCACTTTGATGGGGCAGCCAATGCCGAGGGTCAGGGAGTTGGCGCCATTTTGATTTCTCTAAAAGGATCCCACATACCAGTCTTTATCAAGCTCAAGTTCCCTTGCACTAACAATATGGCCGAGTACGAAGCTTGTGCTGCTGGTTTGCAGGCGGCTCTCGATCTAAATATAGCTCACCTCTGGGTGTTTGGCGATTCGCAGTTGATCATATGCCAGATGAATGGAGATTAGAAGACAAAGGATAAGAAACTGATCCCTTACCATGAACACCTCGAGGATCTAATATCTTACTTACAAGATGTGACATTCTCATATGTCCCCTGGATAAGGAATCACTTTGCCGACTCATTAGCCGCTTTGGCATCAATGATAGAAATCCCGTATGGTACTGAGATGAAGTTGATCATGATCGAGCAAAGGAATGAGCCGACTTCTGCCTCCAGATTTAGGAACCTACAAAGCTTGATGATGAGTCACCTTGGTTCTCAGATATTAAAAATTCCCTCGAGACACTAACCTTCCCTGAGGGTACCTCCAAGATGGACCGGGGAATCATTCAACGTTTGGCAGCAGGTTATGTCATTTGTGGGGAATGCCTTTACAAGCGATCCTACAATAACATTTTGCTCAAATGCCTTTTTGAAAGTGAAGCGACCAATATTATGAAGGAGAACTACGAGAGAGTATGCGAAGCCCACTTCAGCGGTCACATACTTGCTAAGAAAATTCTATGACAGGGATACTTTTGGACCACTATAGAATCAGATTGCTATAAACATATTTAGAAATGCTACAAGTGTTAAGAACACTCTAGTTTGATACATGCCCCTGCCATCGATCTTCACGCATGACCACTCCTTGGCCATTTGCTACTTCGGGCCTTGATGTCGTCGGAATGATTAATCCAAAAGCATCAAATAGGCATCGATTCATCCTTGTTGCCATTGAATACTTCACCAAGTGGGTAGAAGCGGCATCATATGCCAACATCACGGCCAGTCACATCGAGAAATTTCTCAAGAGTAATATTGTGTGCCGATTTGGAGTACCTAAGGATATCATCATGGACAATGGCAGAAACTTTGCGAATAAGCGCATCTGAGCCTTCTGCGAGTAATACAAGTCAAGAACCATCGCTCGTCACCTTATTAGCCTCAAACTAATGGAGCAGTGGAAGCTGCGAATAAGACAGTTGTCCGCATCCTCGAGAAAATTGAGAAAATGGCCGTCACTTACCGAGATTGGAGCGAAATGCTGCCATTTACTTTATGGGCCTACAGAACGTCGATCCGTACCGCTACAGGGGCAACACCATTCTCCCTTGTGTATGGAACTGAGGTCATCCTATCGATAGATGTTGAAGTACCCTCGCTTCGAATCCTCATGGAATCAAGCTTACCCATAGCGGAAAGAGAGAAATCCCGCTTTAAACAATTGAACTTATTAGATGATAAGAGACTCCTAGCCTTGTGTCATACTCAAATTTACCAGGGACGAATTACAAGTGCTTATAATAAACATATTCATGGTCGATATCTAAAGGTAGGTGACACTGAACTAAAGATGATCTTCCCATCCCTCCACGCCAATCCGAGAGGGAAGTTCAAGCCAAACTGAGAAGGACCTTACGTTGTTCGAGAAGTGCTATCGGGATACGCCATCCGCCTCGCCGCCATGGATCGAGATCATCTTCTTGATCCCATCAACACTGCATACGTCCAACAGTTCTACGCTTAGTCTATCACGATAAGGTAAGTATTGGTTAAACAGATACATGACTGCATAAGAATAACCCAAAAGAGGCCATCATTCCAAGCACAGTAGCTAAAAAATATCCCTAAAAATGATGATATCCTTTACTACCCCATTTGAGCCTTGGCCTTTCTTTCAATAAACTCCTTCCAAAAAAAAAATGTGTACATATATAGAAAAAGGGAAGTAAAGTTACCATCAAAATCTAAAAAAAAAGCAAAAAAGCAAAAAAGCAAACCTCAAAAAGAGATTACTTGAAATAAGATAAAGGAAAAAGAAAAAAATATAGAAGAATCATGGGGCGTGTACAGTATAATCCCCTAAGGAACAAAGTATGTTGTGAAAAACTGAAGCCGTATCACGGAATCCTTCTTACCCTAGCACACCTTCAAATCTTAACCTCACCCATGGCCAAGCTACACCTTGAAGAAAGCTCTCTTTTTAGGTTCACAAGTAGTTATAGTATCTGTTAAATCAACACGAGCCTAGTTGAGAGACGACACCAGAACCCTATCCAGCCGGCTATGACGGAATCGATGTCTATGTCGTGGCTTTTGAAAAAAAAATGATGAAAGAAATAAAAAGAAAATAAAATAAAAATGCACGCTCAAAGAAAGATGGACGTAGTGAAAACCCGAAAGGGCGCTACGGGTAAAAACAGTGAGCTTGTGCGGACCAGGTGAAAACTTGAAAGGGCGCTTGGGGTAAGAGAGCTATACCTATGGACGTAATGAAAACCCGAAAGGGCATTACGGGTAAAAAAGAGGGTAACAACGGGCACAGCGAAAACCCGTCTTGGGCGCTATGAGTAAAAATGTTCAAAAATAAACTAAAATTTCATTCAGTTACTTCTTTCGGTTACACCTATGTGTTATTTGATCGCCAACTGGGCCACTCATGTTAGCTCAAATCAGGTTCTGACCAGGAATATCTTCAGGCTACATCGTCAAACGTATGACCCAAGGTAAGGAGAAAAGGTTAATTCGATCCAAAGGGATGGATGTTCTGACCTTGAAAAATTCTGAACCTCACTCAGGTCTGACCACATGAACGAGTTCGGCTATGCTAAAAAAGGGACCCGTTACTTCGTCTCACTGATAAGGCATTAAACAAAAAAAAAGAAGAAAAGCCAAAAAAAGAAAAAAATCATGAAAAATCTAAATACAATTTTTTTTATTTTTCTACTATTTTCCATGTATATATTTGCAGAATTGTACTTCCATTTCAAAAATGAAGAAAAAGAACAAAAAATCTCTAAGAACAAAAATCTAAAAAATATATATAAATTTTGAAAAATAAAAAAGTGTAAGAAAAAGTTTATTGCTTCTTCTATTGCTTAGGATGCATATTTATTACCCATATAAATAAAAAAGAGACTGACATTTTCTTGAGAAATGTGCAGGAACATCAAATGGCCAATAACCTCGAGGCAAGCAACCTCTCGGCTATAGACAGATCAAATAAAGCATCTCTCCACAGATGATCGGTCTATTCAAAAAAAAAAAAATTAATAATTATTTTAAAAATAAAAAAGATAGATGAGTTTTTATGGTACTTTTTGTTACGCATATGCGGATTTCAATGCGATAAAACGTCAATATTTTATCAGCAACACAGCTGTGCTAAATTAATGTTCCAACTCTAAGGTTCACCTTAGATCTATGGATCCTACTTTAAAGTAGGAGCAACGGTGTCGATCTCGGTCAAATAGTCAATGTTTCGATCGAATTGATTCCACTGCTAAATCTTCGCACTAATCACTCCATTTTTTATTTCAGGTAAACTTGAGTGCCTTGAACTTCAAGTTCGTCATGTGATATTTTCGGAGGTGTAGACTCTTGGTCTACACTGTCCGGGAGCGCCCTACGGGATTTGAGGTCCGGATAACTCTGTCTTCAAAAAGATCCATTGTTGGATTGATTCTAACCAGTCAACTACGAAACTACGTTAGACAACTAGGTACAAATATGCATGCAAAAGGGCCCATTTTAGGGTGCAGGCTTAAAACCTATACGGTATCCCTATAAAGTATATGCCATGCATCTGGGTATCCTTTGGATGGTTGTTTGTTCCTGTAAATAGTACCTGGACGGGATCTGGGTTGGGACTTCCATCGCCTTATTATTTATTACCCCTAATGGGTGCATGTTTATACATAATTGTTCGTTTGTAACTTCATTGATGGTGGATGCCAAGATTGATGCCTCTTTCTGTGGACACCCGATTCTGACCCGATCCTTTCGATATCACATGGACTTGAGTACGTTGACTTCGATTTTGTCGTAAATTATTTTGGGGGCACAGGCTCTTGGTATGCGCTGTCTGGGCATGAACCCCCCGGGGTTCAAGGTCCGGATAGTTCTTGTTTAAAAAAAAAATGGAAAAAGCAATCATTTGAAAAAGAAAAAAAAGAAAGAAGAAGAAGAAACCTATGTTTTTGCTATGCACATGCATGTTTTAATGCTGTGAAACGTCAATATTTTATCGGCAATGCAGCTATGCTAAAATAATGTCCTAAGTCTAAGGTTCGCCTTGGATCTTTGGATCCTACTTTAAAGTAGGAGCAACGGTATCAATCTCGATCAAACGGTCAATGTTTCGATCGGGTCGACTCCACTGCTAAAATCTTTGTGATGAGCGCTCTATTTGCGGATTTATAGGAACGTGAGTGTCTAACTTGAGATTTATCACGAGCTATTTCAGAGGTGTGGACTCTTGGTCTGTGCTGTTGGGGCATGCGCTCTACGGGGTTTGAAGTCTAGGTAACTCCGTTATGAAAAAGGTCAATCGTTGGTTGAAACCAACCTGTTAAAAATGAAACTACATATCAATCAATTATGTGTAAACATGTATGTAGAAGGGTTCATTTCCCTTATTTTCGCTGGCTTAAAACCTGTATTGGCATGGTATCCATGTAAAGTGTACGCCATGCATCTGTGTATCCATAGGATGGTCATTTATTCTCGTAAATTATACCCGAATGGGATCTGGGTCGAGACTTCCATCGCCTTTGTTGCTTATCGCCCCTAATGGGTGCATGTTTATGCATAGTTAAATGATTTGTAAGATCATTATGGGCAGAGTCCAAGATTACGTGCCCCCTTTGATAGGTACCCGATTTTGGCTAGATTTGCTTTGTGTCATTTGAGGTTGGATACTCTGGGTCATGATGATCCGGGGCACGTTAAACAAACAACAAGTACTCCCAAAAAGCATTTCGACATCCATTCGCTCTGCTCGGGTAGTCATGCTAAATAAACTTTGGGATCAATGGGTTCACCCAAAGACCTCAAACCCTGCTTCAAGCAGGGGCACCCGTGACCAGTCAGATGAGCTGGTCAATGCCTCATATGATTGGACACAAACTATGGAGCCTTACGTACTTGTATTGCGCCTATCTTTGAATGTGAGTCAATCACCCTCCTTACTTACGAAGTGGTTGTATTCAGAATGAACCTTGAACATCAAACACCTCCAAATCATCTTGAGAAACGACCATTTTTCTTAGCTATTGGGCTTTTACAACTCATTTTCCACCTCGGTTATGCCCAATAATGTCCCTAAGCACTTGGGAACCGATTACCTTGAGAAACAACCATTTCTTCTGATATATTGGGCTTTCGTTTTCTCACCATGTTACTCATCTGATATTTAAAGTTCGTTCTGGATGCAGCGAACTCGTCGGTAATGCCTTGGGCCTCTTCGAATGCCTCTTTTCTTTGGCATTTGATCATTAGGTGATAGATACAAAATGCATTTCAGCAATACGTAACTGAACGAAGTACACTCCCGATTGAAACACATTTCAAGAGAGGTGCATCTCTGAGGTTTTGATGGCATGATGGAAACCCTTAGGAACCCTTCTGAAACCTAAGGAGCCACTCTAAACCCTTAGGAATCACCTTAGATCCCTTAAGAAACCAATTCCGACTCTTAGAACCCACTGCGGACCTAAACCTAGCATTCCGGAGCAATGGATGAAGAGTGGTGTATCGGGACTAGCTGTGATCTTTTACTATAACCAAATCTCATACCATTGAAAAGTAGAAGTCATCAGCCTTTTGTTAAGTGGTGAAAAATGCCACTTTTCACCCTTTAACCTGACCATTGACAGACCTGTGAGCACACTAATATGCCTCTGTTGAGTGCCATTTGTAGATAGCAGTGAAAGTTGGTAATAATGCAAAAAACTACTTAAGAATGCCCACAAAGAAGCCATCTCTCAGCACTATGCAGACCCAGTAGCAGCACACCAGAGGGCAGCACATCACTGAGCCCTTGGAATGCGTGGCTGCAGCAGAACAAAGGAAAGGAAGTGAAGATAGGTCTTAAAACAACCTATCGAAAGGGCATCTAGAAGACTTCGATAGGAGCTGAACAATAAAAGAGAAGAATTCGTGTAGTTGGAGAAGGGCTCGATAGGATCTGAAGGCAGAAAGAGGCGGACATGTGCTAAAGTGAGGGATTCGACAGGATCCCTTAACCTATCGAGCAAATGAATGAAAGAGAAAGCTCATCCTATCAAAAGCTTGCCTGAGGAGAAAAAGAGAACCTGTCGAAGGCTTCCTGAACCTATCGAAATGAAGATGCTGGAATTGAACCTATTGAAGGATGCTTAAGCCTTTCGATAGGAATAAGAGCCAGCCTATCAGGATGACGGCATGTAGAGCTGAACCTGTCGAAAAGGACCTCTAGACCTATTGAGCTACTCAGCCAACCTATCGAATACTCCAGATAATAGGCTGAGGACCCTGAAGCTTCAAAGAGAAAACTAATCCTATCGGTGCCTATCGAAGAGACCAGGGAACCTATCGAAAGGGACTACAAGCTTACTTTTAACCTATCAGAAGCTTTTCCAATCTGTCGAAATCATGTGCTGAACTTCTTAGAAACTATGCTATGCGCACGCTGAGACTTGGTAACCTGCTGCATGCAAATTGAGGCACTTTGGTGACCGGCATGAGATTCCAGAAGATGTCCTAGAAAGCCCCAACCGACCCACGTGCTTTATTAGAACTCTAACAAACTTTGACGACCTTCTAGAAGGGATTTTTGGCGAGAAAAAATAGAGGAGAAAGCTGTAATAGAGATCCCCAATTGCCATTGAAAAAAGGGTTCAAAATTTTGAACAATTTCCTGAAGATCAGATCTTGCTGCGAGATTCTATTTTCCTTCCTTTAGCCCAACCATGGTTGGCTAATTCCCTAAGAGCAGCAAGGAGTGAGTTAGATCTGTGATTGGGTAAGGTTAAGAGTGTTGCTGGGGTTAATTGCTACACAGACTACAGATCTGAGAGCATTTTATTGTAGAGTGAGTTTAATTGCAATGTAAATGTTATTTTCAATGTTTTAATTAGATCTAAAGCACTTTTGATTCCTTTTGGTGCTCGATCGAATTTGCGTAGAGGAGTTGCTTGATCAGCTCACCCACTTAACTGGTTGACCTCTTGGATATCATCTGAATTCCCTGGATCTGATATCCCTATAATTTCCTGCGTCTGTGACGTAGAAATTGCAGCATCTGTAGCGGTTTTAATTGTTCTAATTGAGGCTCTTGCTTTGTAGGAGATCTCTAGGATGGTCTGTGACCATTAAAGTGGGCAGATCATATCCTTAAGGTAAATATAAGCTCAGGCCTCAATTAGATTCATTTGCTGCAATCCATGGATTCGATAAAGTCTATAGGATGGTCTGTGACCATTAAAGTGGACAGATCATAGCCTTAAGACCAGGTGGATCTTGTGATTTGGAGAAAAATTTATACCCTACAGTTGTGCTTGTGGCCAGCTGAGGGACTTGTGTGCTTTTGAACCCCTGTAATATGCTTAGCTCAACCTGATTGCAGTGAAAACAACCTCCGAGTTGTTCTTCTCCATTTTCTGAGTTTTTAAACCCTCCATCTGCAAGATCTGAGGCTCCAGATTTGATCTAAGCCAATCTGCATTTTAATTGTAGTTTAGATTAAGTGAAAATCCAATCTAATCTCTCCCCTGTCTTTTAGCTCGACCAACATTAGTTAGGGTGCCAGATCTCTTACAGATCTGGAGATTTACCTAATTCCAAACCACCTCTCTGTGGGCTTCCCTTTACTTTTAAAACTTGTTACAAAGGATCTTGTACCTTGCAGGCCTAGGATCTCCTAGCTGTTCTGAACCCATCTCATTTTTCTCTTGATGTTTACACCATAAATCAACACACTGGAATTCCCCAACAAGTTTTTGGCACCGCTGTCGGGGAGGTGTTTGTGAATTTGGTAGATCTAGTTTTGTTTTATAAATCTGTAACTGTGTGTTTGATTTTACTAACTGCATTTGTAAGTTTTGCTATTTTTTAGTATTTTTTGTGTGCATTTCATCAAATCTGAGTACAGAGTGAGAGGAGAGCTATGCTGAAGGCTGCTCTATAGTTTGCATCCCTATTCCCCTGTTTATTTTTCAGATCTACTGATCTTTTTTAGATTAATTAGTCAGTTGTGTTACTTCTTTCTGTTGTGTGAGGATTTATTCTGCATTCAGTTTGTGAGTGTTGTATGTTTGGTAGGAGAACTTTTCAACATCAGATTATTCCACTAAATCCAGAGGTTGAAAGGCTTCTTATATCCAGACCAACTACATCCACAGCTGTTGAAATTGAATATGTTGAAATGGGTGAGCAGCAGTAGCCTCGAACTCTCAAGGAATTTAATACACCAGGGATCTACAATTCCCCCTTCTGCATTTAGTTCCCTGCTGCTCAAGGAAACTATGAAATCAAATCTTCCATCATTCAGATGTTGCCCTCATTTTATGGCCTGACCAAGGAGGATCCTTATAAGCATATAGACGAATTCTTAGGATTGTGCACTAACTTCAACATCACAGGTTTGCGGGAGGAGGCCACCAGGATGAGACTCTTTCCTTTTTCATTAAAGGAAAGAGCCAGGACTTGGTTGTCTCTGCTTCCACATAACAGTATTCAGTCCTGAAGTGATCTCCAATGTCAGTTTCTGGCCAAATTCTTTTCTATGTCAAAGACCAGCCAGTTGAGGAAGGGTATTATCTCTTTTACCCAAGATCCAACTGAAGACTTTCATCAATCATGAGAGAGATTTAAGGAACTCCTTAAGAAATGCCCCCACCATCAAATCCCTGAATGGCAATTGGTTCAAAGCTTTTATGAGGGAATTAATGCTAAAAGCAGAGATATGATAGATGCCTCCTGTGGTGGCACCTATCTCCATAAAACTGCTGAGGAGGCATGGGAACTCTTTGACATCATTAGTGAGAATTCTATGCAAAGGGAAACCTTAGCAAGAGATTTAGAGCCTCCTAAATTGATGAAAGAGAACACCTCAAGGGGAAAGATTTATGAAGTAAATGTGCTAAGTGAGTTGGAAAGGAAAGTGGATAGCTTAACCTTGAAATTTGATAAGCTGATGGGAGCAATGCTGTCACCTGTGGCTGCTAGAGTGGAGGAGGCATGTGCCATATGCCAGTCCCCTGCTCATCCCGTGGAAGAATGTCCATATGTTGACCAATTTCTTGATTATAACAGAGTATGTGGCTGTAGCTCAGTCTTATGGGCGGCAGCCTACTGCTGGGTATCAATGGAGGAACTGCCCCAATCTGAGGTGGAGACAAGAGACCCCAAAGAGCCCATGCCCTCATGTAAATGCTCAGCCCTATCGAGAAGGTTTTGCCCCAAGGCCTCAGTATCAGTAACCCATGGCCCAACCTGTAGCTCCTCCTGTGCAGCAAGCTGCACCCCCTCCAACAGTGAGAGCACCATCCTTTGAGGAACAAGTTCTATCTTCGTTACAGAGCTTGAACACCTTGACCCAAACTGTGCACTCTCACAACCAGAGCATAAAAAAGATAGAGGACTAACTTGGTTAGCTGTTTGATGCTCTGACTAGGAGAGAGGGAGGAAGGCTGCCCAGCTAACCACAGGACAACCCACGAAGACAGTTTGTAGTGGGTGAAGTTTCTTCCACCTTTGAGGAAGTCAAATCTGTTACAACTTTGAGAATTGGTAGGCTAGTAGACAATCAAGTGGGCTGTGAGGCCCTTGGAGGAAGAGAATGGAGTGATTTCTCCTAAAATACAACAAAGACCACCAGTGGTGGACCTGCAGGAGCAATCAATTGTGAATAAAGAGGATAAAGAGGATCCTCAAGAAAAAGAAAAAATAAAAAAGAAAGAAGTCCCATTGGCTAAGGCTGCAAGTGAGGGAGCACCCCCACATTTGCCATTTCCTAAGGCATTGTAAGGAGCTTTCCTTTTTGCTAAAGGGCAAGGAAAAATTAAGGAAATGATGGAGACTTTCAAGCAAGTAAAGATCAATTTGCCTTCACTTGATGCCATTAAACAAGTCCCAACCTATGCCATGTTTTTAAAAGAACTATGCACCCATAAAAGACAATCCAGGATACACATATCTAAGAAAGTCTTTTCAGCAGAGAAAGTTAAACAAATTTTGTCGATTGTAACCCCAACCAAATTCCAAGACCCTGGCATCCCCACAATCCCCTACATCATTGGGGATCACATCATTGACAGAGCCGTATTAGATCTAGGAGCCAGCGTAAATTTGCTTCCATATTCCCTATATGAGAAGCTGGGCTTGGGAGAATTAAAGCCCACCCATGTGGTCCAATAGCTGACTGACAGATCTGAAAGGAAACCTGTGGGGATAATTGAGGATGTTTTGGTTAGAGTTGACAAATTCTTCTCTCCTGCTGACTTTTTAGTAGTGGGCATGGAAGCAAGCAACTGTGCTTCTTCCATACCTGTGATTCTAGGCGGACCCTTCTTGGCCACTGCCAATGCTCACATACAATGCCGGTATGGAATCATGGAAGTTTCATTTGGAAACATGAAGGTTAAGCTGAATGTGTATAACATTGGCTATCAACCCTCTCCTGAAGAGGCTTGCTTTTCCATTAATGCCCAAAAGAAGGTGATGCATAATAATCCACAATGGTTGGTGCAGGAAAATGCTTGGTTCACAGATGGAAAATGTGACAGCCCGGATTTTGGCACCCTGAAACCCGTGCCATCAGCACATCATCTTGACCGTGCCCCTTAGCTAAGCACGGAACACTGGTATATCAAGCATGCAATAGAATAATAAATGAAATATCGAAATTTAAATTTATACTAAGCAACTCCCCAAAAGACAGTTCTACTCTCATGACTCTGCATGAATGGAGAACCGATCCGAACCATCGATGATAGCAATCATCACGGATGGTTCATCCCAAAAGAATAATCCCAACTCCTTTTATACATGGTTTAAACAAAATCAACGCTTGACATACCAAGCCGTACAAAACTCTCTCAAAAAGCCCTCAAAGTGGCACAACGGAGTCCTCTAGAAGAAGTCCTCAGGAGGTGGCTCCAACTCTTCACCGGCCGCAAGGTCCGACTCACCGGGGTCAGCGTCTCCTGAAGCCTCGGCAGCTGCTAGTAGTGGACCTGCGACATATAGTCTATAGGGTGAGCTACATCCTAGCTCAATAGGGAACAAACACAGTTGAACATATAAATTATTACTCACATATATTCCATGATATGCCATGCATGATGTGTCTATGCAGTTATTGATGAAAACAGTTAAAAAGCATTTCATTACTGTTGATTACTTATGTTTTCATTTACTCATGAATGATGCTGAAAAGGCCTAAAGTAAAACTTAAACTTTCAACTTAAGTAATCCCCGAGCAATATAGCATCGAGCCCCGATGAGATACCCTTCATCGTCATCTATATAAACACTTTTAACGTATTCCCTGGGAATACAAATATAGTACCCAAGCCCCTTTCCCCTGGGGATTGATGGCGGGGTTTCACTTATCTCAATTCAACTGTGCTTCGGATAAGCCTCACCGGCCTACGGTTTAGCGTATCGGTCCACGGATATCCTCATTGGGTCGTGGATATCCCGCCATGTCGGTGGGGTACCCTATCAAACCTCAAATAACAAAAATATTGGTGCCTTACATATAGTTATTCACTGTGTAAGTGTGCTATCTTATATCAGTTAGGCCCTATCAATCATGATTCAATCTTGGATACATCCCTGGGATGTATCCATTCACTTGCATCACACCTGATGCTCTCATCTCTTTACTTCTTCATCCCCTGGGGATGGCTCATTATAATTACCCTTATGGATGTCACACGCACACACACATTTCACAATTCTTAAGCAATAAAACATTTGAATTGAATTCTATATCACTACATACATGCTCTTGTAAAATAAAGTACATGTTCAAGGTGTTCCCTACCTCAAGTCTTCATTTGATCATTGCACCAAGGTGCCACGTGGCTCCTTGTGCACTAGTTCACACGTACCACCTATGGTACCACATAACAGGTGAAACACATCACAAAGGATGCAACAAAGAAGGTCTAAGACCCTCCAAGAATCTTAAAGTTAAACTCAAAGGTCAACATAAATTATCTCAGTCGATTAATCGAACTCCAAAATCGATTAATCGAATCTGATTCGATTAATCAATTCCAAAAATCGATTAATCGAAAGTCAAGATCGATTAATCGATTTTCAAATCGATTAATCGAGATTCTCATTCGATTAATCGAATTCTAATTCGATTAATCGAAATTCTCTGTTCAGCCAAGTCGATTCTCAATTCGAGTAATCGAGTTCCTA
Source organism: Chloranthus sessilifolius (assembly GCA_021018995.1). Taxonomy (NCBI): domain Eukaryota; kingdom Viridiplantae; phylum Streptophyta; class Magnoliopsida; order Chloranthales; family Chloranthaceae; genus Chloranthus; species Chloranthus sessilifolius. Next base: position 67,919,531 of record CM037595.1, read on the forward strand.
AAATCGATTAATCGATCCCAAATTGATTAATCGAAGATTGAAATCGATTAATCGAAATACCATTTCGATTAGTCGATTTTCCCAAATCATTTCCTCCAGCCCCCCTTGGGTCCACTGGAGGTTCCCAGTCGATTAATCGATACCCAAATCGATTAATCGAAATCCAAAGTCGATTAATCGAACTCCAATTTGATTAATCGAAGTCGGGGTCCTCTGACTTTTCAACTTCCTGGCCAATTTTGATTAATCGAAACCCAATTTCGATTAATCAAAATTGTCAGATTCAGCCCATTTCGAGCTGTTCTTCCCAATCTTTTTCCACACTTTTTCCTCTATTTTTCTAAACCATCATCCTATGATTTAAACCATTTTCAACTACAATTTAGCCTCTACGATCTATGCATTCTATTCACAAAAATTTACCTTGAATAAATCTCAAATTGATTTCAAATCGAGCGGTTGGAAGGCTAGGGTTCCAGCTTTGTTTCTAGCGGATCCCTCGCGTCGAATCCGACATTTTTTGCTCGAATCTCCCTTCTTCAACTAGCATTTACTCTTTGTATAAATCACTCTCTTTACTCTTCTCTCTCAACCACCAAACTCTTGATTTTACGGCTATTAAACCCTTTTATCTCCCCCCCCAGCTTGTGTGTTGAGCACATGCACCTCAGTAAGTGTATGTGACTTTAGATTTTCAACACACACCACATGGCTACACAACCCATCACATCACATTCACTCATCACACTCTACACTAACTATCGAACTCCTAATTGGTCAAACCTGTGACCGATTGGGCATGGATCCCGAGGTCATAGTTTAGCGTGATTTTTCGGGCTATTACAGAAAACTGCACCCAGGGAATGGACACTGGCTGAGGAAAAGATCCATGAAAAATGCCACATTTGATGAGCCTGAGGAAACCATGGACCTTTCAGACCCTCCAGATTAACCCCTGCAGTCAGTATGTATCATATGTATTTTATCTGATTTATATATATATATTTTTTTCCTTTCCACCAATTTCTTTGCAATAAAATGGCCATGTCAAGTTCCAGCAATCTAGAATTCAAAGGCATAAGGTCAGCGGCCAATTTGCTAACTGGTAGCACAGCAGATGAGTTGCTGGGGGCTAAAGCTAAAATGCTCTGCACACATAGGCCATATTTTAAGCTCATGGAACCTATCGATAGGTCATTTGGACCTTTTCGCTAGGCCAACAACGAATGTCGATAGGATTTCTAAGGAGTTCGATAGGAGTTATGACCTCTCGATAGGTGAAAACAACTCTGCGATAGGCTCTGGACTCTTGCCGGGAACCTATCGACAAAAGTACACTTGTAATAACCCACCTATCGAAAGGTTGTTCGCACCCATCAGCATCCTAGTGAAGCGAACATTTTATCCACCCTTCGTTCGACAGGACGCCCACCTATCGCAAATAGCCAACCTAGCCTATCAAATGCATGTTTCTTCTGTTCGATAGGGCGGGTTAAACCTATCGAGAGCATTTATTTGCCTGTCCCACACTTGTTCGACTTCGATAGGAAGCCTTAACCTGTCGACACTCTACACTCATCCTATCAAAATCGACATTCCTCCCCTCACTCCTTCCACGCTTACTGTGCAGTTGCGCTGCGTGGACATTTTACCACGTGTACCACGTAAATCTGTGCATAGCACGAGCCTTAAACTCCCCGCGCTAAAAATAAGCTGCCAGTTAATGCACGTTTTTCATTCCCCATGTCGATTGTTCAAATTCACCATTCATTCCCAGTCATCAATGGCGGCAATATTGAATGCACCGTTTCATATTCCCTCCCACTTCCACCTTAAATAGATGTAGATAGCTTGACTTCAGCCCATCCCTTCCCTTCTACCCTCTACCCTACTCCTCATAGCTATGGCCGATGACAAGCCCACGCTCACCCCTGCCCAACTCTACCTCTTCTGGCTAGAGCCATTATCGCCTAAGGAACCAGACCCACTGCAATTCCTCTGGGATGAATATGAGGAGGTCCAGCGAATCCTTGCTAAAGAGAAAAAGGACAAAGTTAGAAAGGAGAAGAAGAAGCTGAATACCGTGCCACCGGTGTCTCCGCCACCATCCTCCTCCACCACCCAACCCCGGGCCCCCTAACCTTCTTCTTTTTCCTTTTCTTCCCCCCTACCTGGCTTCCAGTTCCTCTTCCACCCGATGCCGGCCGAAGATTTCCCTGAGCCAGGGGGGCGATTGCTTGAACTGTCTGGGCTATTGTGTCCACCGGCCTACTTTTTAATTCCTTTCTGCTTGCACATTGTAATCATGTAATTTATCCCTTTTAATAATAATTTTGTTTCTTACTAGCTTCTATTTTTGCGCTGTCAAATACAACAAAAAGAAACAAAAAACAAAAAACAAAAACCAAAATAAAAAAGGCTCCACCCCATTTATGATGGAAACAGTGGGGAAACTGTTTAGTTTAGGTTTGGGGGTGTGGCATGGATGCCAATAAACTAGTTAATTGTAGTGCAGCCAAGTTGAAAAGGAATAATTGAAAAGAGAATGAATTCACCTCATATTTGTTGTTAAGGAAACTTAAAAAGTCATTTGTAACTGAAGCAACTTGAAGTTTTAACATTTTTCATGAAGCAAATGTCAAGAATTTTTGAAGAAATTTTTTGATGTGTAGTAAACCAGAAATGAGAAGAGACTGTGAGGATACTCCCCAGAAATTTGGATGGAAGGTCATACCCAGTGAGAATTAGGCCTGAAAATTTCTTTGAAGAGTGTCTTAGTAATTTCTTCTGCTTTGAGAGCTGACTGGACTTAATCTTGGCCACTAGAAGTTAGGCAAATCCAAATTGAAACAAGCTTGACAACATTCATAACATGGAAGACATGAAGTAAGGCCATCCCTTGGATAGTTTGAGCCTAAAATTTCCTCACCTTTGAACTGCCCTTGATACACACCTTTTGAGCCTTAAAATTCTCAATTTTTCTTTGGATGAAAAATTAGAAAATTCAAAACCCAAAAAAAAAGAAACCCTTTGACCTAATGCAGCCTAACCCTCACTCTGAGAATTCAGAAGGTAAAGGTGAAGAAATGGAAGAAGGTAGAGCTGGGGTATTGTTGGCTCCGAAAGAGGGAGACTCATGTGGTATTGTTGTGGCCACAGCCCATAACAAAAAAAAAAAGAGAGAAATAAAGCAAAAGGAAGAGAAGTCATTTCATTGAAAGATTGGAAGGAAGAGAAGAAGCTGGCCACTTTGGCTCTGAAAATTTAAGAAGTAGATGGAATTGTGCTGAATTAAAGGAGTCTAGATCACCTCCTTACCTTTACTGATTTCTCAAGTTTGAACCTTGTTTACTCCTTGTGCTCTTTCACAAACCTCATCCCTAAGCCACATTATAACCTAAATAAAAAGCCCTTACTGATCTAAAAGTTGATGGAGCCGTCATGTGGAGATGAGAATTTACTTAATCTATGGTGTAAAGAGCTGGAAAAGTCAGAAATTCAAGCAATGCCTATGCTCTTGCTTGCAGTCCTATTTGAGGGCTGTAATTGCTCTTGAGCTGAGTGATATGATTTACCCCTCTTCTCTGTACTGATGAGTGAACAACCCTAATGAGACTTGGGTCTGAAATCCAGTTGATGGGGGAAGTATCTGAGCAGGATCCTCAAATTGATGGTGAGTTATGCATAAAATTTTAGGAGAAATGCCTTGACACAAACTGAGTGATGATGAAGAGACTTCAGTAGACTTTCATATCTTCAAATGGATGCTTTTCTGCTGAAATTTCTTTAATGAATGGGCATGATGTGAATTTATTTGATTTGCTCAAACTCTACTTTAACAGGTTGGACTATTATTAACTAAGTTGTATTGGAGAAGTTTGTGAGTACCTTCACTGAAAATCCTCAGGAGACTTCACTCCTCCACTAGGGATCACCTAGGGGTTTAAAAGGCTTGATGCATAGGCTAAATGCATTTGTGCTCCCTACGAAAGTGGCATTTTAAATTCATTTTAACTCTCCTTTGCTCAAGGACTAGCAAAGCTTAGATTTGGGGGTGTGTTAAGTGGTGAAAAATGCCACTTTTCACCCTTTAACCTGACCATTGACAAACTTGTGTGCACACTAATAAGCCTCTGTCGAGTGCCTTTTATAGATAGCAGTGAAAGATGGTAATAATGTAGAAAACCGCTTAAGAATGCCCACAAAGAATCCATCTCTCAGCACTATGCAGACCCAGCAACAGCACACTAGAGGGCAGCACATCACTGAGCCCTTGGAATGCGTGGCTGCAGCAGAACAAAGGAAAGGAAGTGAAGATAGGTCTTAAAACAACCTATCGAAAGGGCATCTGGAAGACTTCGATAGGAGCTGAATGATAAAAGAGAAGAATTCGTGCAGTTGGAGAAGGGCTCGATAGGATCTGAAGGCAGAAAGAGGCATACATGTGCTGAAGTGAGGGATTCGACAGGATCCCTGAACCTATCAAGCAGATGAATGAAAGAGAAAGCTCATCCTATCAAAAGCTTGCCTGAGAAAAAAAAGAGAACCTGTCGAAGGCTTCCTGAACCTATCGAAATGAAGATGCTGGAATTGAACCTATCAAAGGATGCTTAAGCCTTTCGATAGGAATGAGAGCCAACCTATCGAGATGACGGCATGCAGAGCTGAACCTGTCGAAAAGGACCTCTGAACCTATCGAACTACTCAGCCAACCTATCGAATACTCCAGATAATGGGCTGAGGACCCTGAAACTTCAAAGAGAAAACTCATCCTATCGATGCCTATCAAAGAGACCAGGAAACCTATCGAAAGGGACTGCAAGCTTACTTTTAACCTGTCGGATGCTTCTCTAACTTATCGAAATCATGTGCTGAACTTCTCAGAAACTATTCTATGCACACGTTGAGACTTAGTAACCTGCTACATGCAAACCGAGGCACTTTGGTGATCGGCGTGAGGTTCCAGAAGATGCCCTAGAAAGCCCTAACTGACCCATGTGCTTTAACATAACTCTAACAAACTCTGATGACCTTTTAGAAGGGATTTTTAGCGAGAAAAATAACAGAGAAAGCTATATATAGAGATCCCCAATTGCCATTGAGAAAAGGGATCAAAATTTTGAACAATTTTTTGGAGATCAGAGCTTGCAGGGAGATTCTATTTTCCTTCCTTTAGCCCAACCATAGTTGGCTAATTCCCTAGGAGTAGCAAGGAGTGAGTTAGATCTGTGATTGGATAAGGTTAAGAGTGTTGCTGGGGTTAATTGCTGCACAGACTACACATCTGAGAGCATTTCATTATAGAGTGAGTTTGATTGCAATGTAAATGTTGTTTTCAATATTTTAATTAGATCTAAAGCTCTTTTGATTCCTTTTGGTGCTCGATCGGATTTGTGTAAAGGAGTTGCTTGATCAGCTCACCCACTTAACTGGTAGACCTCTTGGATATCATCTGAATTCCCTGGATCTGATATCCTTGTAATTTCCTGCGTCTGTGACCTGAAAATTACAACATCACTAGTGGATTTAATTGTTCTAATTGAGGCTCTGGCTTTGTAGGAGATCTCTAGGATGGTCTGTGACCATTAAAGTGGATAGATCATAACCTTAAGGTAAATCTAAGCTCAGGCCTCAATTGGATTCATCTGCTGCAATCCATGGATTCGATAAAGTCTATAGGATGGTCTGTGACTATTAAAGTGGGCAGATCATAGCCTTAAGACTAGGTGGATCTTGTGATTTGGAGTGAAATTTATACCCTGCAGCTGTACTTGTAGCCAGCTGAGGGACTTGTGTGCTTTTGAACCCCTATAATATGCTTAGCTCAACCTGATTGCAGTGAAAATAACGTCCAAGCTGTTCTTCTCCATTTTCTGAGTTTTTAAACCGTCCATCTGCAATATCTGAGGCTCCAGATTCGATCTAAGACAATCTGCATTTTAATTATAGTTTAGATTAAGTGAAAATCCAATCTAATCTCTCTCCTATCTTTTAGCTAGACCAATATTAGTTAGGGTGCCAGATCTCTTACAGATCTAGAGATTTACCTAATTCCAAACCACCTCTCTGTGGACTTTCCCTTACTTTTAAAACTTGCTACAAAGGATCCTGTACCTTGCAGGCCTAGGATCTCCTAGCTGTGTTGAACCCATCTCTGTTGTCTCTTGATGTTTACACCATAAATCAGCACACTGGAATTTTCAATGGGCTAAGGATCGCCCCAATTGGAGTTGTGTAGATAAAGATATCGCATTTCGAACTCGAGGGGCAGATTGGTAATTTCATGTGAACCCCCTTAAGGATTTGGCGCAACTAATAGTTGCGCCAGTTATAGGTGGGTCCCCTGCGAGTAGTCGACTTCCTAAACCTATTGTGCTCTATTATTTTACCATACATATGCTTGGCACAACGAATAGTTGCGCCAGGCATATAAACAGTAACTCTGGGTTTTTGCCTCGAGTTTTGTGATTGGGGTTTGACTTGTTGACCGCCTTGACCTTTGGGGTGTGTTTTGCTAATTCTATTACACCCATTTACTATCTATGTGCAACCTCTTAAGTGGTTTAAAGCCTCACCCTATCATCCACCATTGGAGCAACACTTCACATTTTTCAAGGCTCCAAAAACCCTAAGAAACTATAGATGGCCCATTACCTAGTTGCTAATCCCAATTAGCCTCTAAGCACCCTCCTAACCTCTCTTTTTCCTATAAATAGAGAGGCACCCCCCTGCAAATGGCTTGAAAAAATTTGCAATTAAGAGATTAAGGAACCCCTTCTCTCTCTCCTCTAGTGCACCATTCCCATACAAATTCTAGAGCTTTAAAAATCCCTTTAGGCCTTAGCATTTTACCCTAAAGCTCTAGGTTAGAGGTGTGTTACCCCTTTGCCTTCCCTCTCTACCTCTTCGCTACCAAGCCATAGGAGTTAGAACCCCATTTTTCATCATACAAGCCTTCAAAAGCTCACTGAAGCAAGCCAACGCAAGTTTCCACAATGGTGCAACAAGGGCTCGAGAGCTCCGGTTCTCCCCTCTATTACTCTACCTTCTCAGTTTCTCCTCTATCCTCCCATTTGTGCCGTTATGCCGTCAAATTTTTGGTAGGAACGGAGGGGCACAAATAGGATTTTAAGACTCATTTGAGGAAGAGGAAGCCTTTTTCTTTTCTTTTGTATTATTTTTATTTTGGCCATAAGTAGAATTCACATTTAACAGGTTGATTGGGTGCCTAACACCTTCCCAATCGATAACTGAAGCCCATACGCAAGAACCTTTGGTGTGGATCAAATTCAGAGTCATATTTGTGGCACTTTGGTGCTTATAAAAAATTATCTAGGTTTTCCGAAACACCAAAAGCTCCGGGTGGCGACTCTATATTTTCATTAGTGAGCGCATCGTCGTGACGGGATCGTCAAAAATCCCACGGTTGCACAAAATGTTTACATTTATGTTTTTAAACTCGTCTAAATTTGAAAGAACAAGGTGTGGAATGAAGCTTTATTTGTTAAAATTTGTTTTTCATATGTTGCACTATGCTTAACTGTTTTATTGTAAAATTTGTGGGTATCTTCACTGAAAACCCTCAAGAGCGTTCAATCTTCCACTAGGGATCACCTAGGGTTTTAAAAGGCTTAATGCATAACCTAAATGCATCTGTGCTCCTTATGAAAGTGGCATTTAATTTTTTTGAATAATTGCTTAATTTTTCTTTGCTCGAGGACTAGCAAAGATTAGGCTTGGGGTGTGTTAATCTCTAAATTATGTCACTTTCCACCTCCTAACCTAAGCCCTTACTAGACTTTAGAGTTATTTAATAATTACTTTTTAATTGTGATTTTGTAGTTAGCAATAATAACATGTTGCATGGTGCAGCAGCCCCTGTAAGATGTGCCAAGAAAAGGAGAATGAGAGCTAAGCATTGGAGCTATTGGAAAAATAGGGATTGAACCATTGTGGTCCCCCACCAAGGGGCTTTTTAGCGTGCCTTGGACCTCTAGAAGTCTTACAATGAGAGAAAAGTGGGGCCCACACTTAACGGAGTGTAGCAACAGACTAGACAAACCAACTGAGAAGTAGAAACCACACTCTCCAGTAGTTCATAAGCCTCAAGCAGCCTGTTAAGAGCCTGTGGAGAACTTGTTGTGGAGAACCGAGTAGTTCTAAAGCCGAACTGTCGAAAGCAGCTCAAGCTCAAGAAGAACCTATCGGGCAGCCTGTCGAGCATCCACTCAAGCTGCCTTCAGCCACTTGAGAATCCTTCAGAAACAGTCCCATCTGTTCAAGTTTGTAAGGCAACCTAGGGCAATACTTGGCTAAGAATGAGCCATGACAGTAACTCTCAATGTTTTGATTTTTCTTTTTTTATGATTGGCCAAAACACTTTATTGCTTTATGGATTGTATAAATAGATGTAAGCTATTTTATAAAAGGCAACCAAGATACTTTCAACCTGTGCTCATTTTATGGTTAGGGTTTTCTTTCTTTTTTCATTTTCTTCTTCTTTCCTTAGTTCAGTAGTAATGTTGGGCTAAATCTTTGTAGTAGCTAAGTTTATTCTGAGCTGTAATCTGTTATTGTAATAGTATTTTAAGGAGATTAGAATCTTATAAAGACTACAACCTTGAGGGTCAAGTCATTGTAAGTTTTTTTTTTTTATCAATGAACAGCTGGTTTAATTGATTCATATAATCTATCTTTTCTTGTGGTTTTTCATTAAGATTTGTATGGGTTTTATGCTCCTACGGATGCATGAGCTTGTAGTTTGTAAACATAGTGGCCATAATGAGTTTATTGTTCTAGCTTTAACCCCTTCACTGGATCACATCTATGGGATATTTTGTGACCATTTAAGTGAACAGAATATAGCCCTAGGATTAGTCTAGATCTTAGAGTTGAGTTGGATTCTTTTTCCTTACACTTTTGCTTGTAGCAAAGTAAAAGATTACTGCTGATCCAACTCCTCCTCTGTTTTTACAATACCATTTTCAGTGATGAGATTTGGAGTCTTGCAGAGATTGCAGACTTGAGAGCTAGGTCATTGCAAGCTTCTTTGTATTAATGACTAGCTAATTTCAATGCCTCATTCAATCTATGATATCTTATGGTTTTCACTAGATATTCATGGATTGTTTGCTCCTATGGATGCATGAGCTTGTAGCCTTGCAAACATAGTATCTGCAATGGTTTACTTGTTTCAACTTTAACACCTATGATTGGATCACATCCCTGGGATATCTTGTGACCATTTGAGTGAACAGGATATAGCCCTAAGATTAGTCCAGATCATAGGGCTGAGCTGGATTCTTCTACCTTGCACTTGTGCTTGTAGTCAAGTGAAGGACTGTAGCAGATGCAACTCTTGATCTGTTTTACAGTGAAGATTAGCCCATAGTTGTCTACTTTTTCATTTTTTCTATTTTATTTTACCAACCCATTTTCACTCACTTCCACCTCCTTTTTTTAGATCTAGTTTTTATTTCTATTTTTAGTTTAGTTTGTGACAACCCAAAAATACCCTCTCTTTACCTTGCTTTCTAGTTTAGGTTTAGAGTTGCAAGATCTGTAGCAGATATGAAGATTTACTATAGTTTTTAGATCATCACTCTTTGTAGGATAAACTCTTACTTATCAAAACTTGCTACAATAGCCTTGTATCTTGCAGGACTATGGTTGTTTTGATGCTATGTTCAATCCATTGTCATCCCCTTTTTATTCTTCTTTTTGCCTATTCTTTATTGCTGCCATACCTTTATCAATTTTAATAATAAAACATGGCACAATACAATTAACCAACATGTCGACGATGTTGCTCTCGAAATTCCTTGAGCAACAGATCCTCCTTTGGTATGGGTAGGGCTAAATGGACGAAATGATTTAATCAGCGTAGGAACAAATGGCCTAGTATAAGTTCCCTGAGTAAAATTTACTTGTGTAAACTGCCTCTACACTGGTGCTGTATACCTTAGCTTTTTATTCGCCAAATCAGAATTTTGAAACTTCCCTTGACTTGCTTTTCCCTTGTTCTGTTCATCCCTTCGTTTGTACATTTCATCTATGTCTTCTTCTGCTACTAGAGCCTTTCTCATCACTTCTCCATATGTTTCCAATTGAAACATTGAAACTTGGTCTCAGATGTTCAGTCTTAATCCTATTTGAAATTTCTTTGCTTTCATCCTATCTGAGGCCACATGTTCCAATGTGAACCTTGACAATATTGTAAACTCCACTTCATACTTTTGCACGATCATTTTCCTTGCTCTAGGTTTATAAACTTGACCTCCATCTGATCCCTTACCGGCTTAGGGAAATATTCCTTGTTGAATTCCTCTCGAAATTCTTCCCATGTCCATAGCATGCCTGGTGTAACTTGTTCTCAAGTTCTCGATACCAATGTCCACCATGGGCCTGCTTCTCCTTCTAATTTAAATGTCGCCCACCTTACTCTCTCATCTTCAGTGCATGGAAGCACACTGAAAATCTTTTCCAATTCTTTTATCCAGTTCTCTGCCTCCACTGGTTCAGCTTGTCCTGAGAAACTGGGAGGATGCATTTTTTTAAACTCCACAAATGCCAATAGTTGTACTGGTGGTTGATATGGTGGTTGAGGTAGTGTCTGTTGGTGGTTATTGGCATTTCTAGTAGCAATCAATTCTGTCTGCTGCGCCATGGCATTAGCCACGGTCTCCATGGCATGTGCCATCCTTTCTATTCCCATCCGTTCTCTGCCTTGATCTCCATGTTCAAGAAGATGATTCTCTCTATCCGGATTCCTATCCAAACCCGTAGCTATGTTCTCATTCATCAACACATCATCCATACAGGTATCCACTCTCTCACCACTCCTCGTGGTTTGGGCACGACCACCTCTCGGTCGTCCTTCACCCTAAGAGGCATCTTGTTTTGTTAACATGAAATAAAAGTTCCATTAACAGAGAGTTCTAAACACACTCAACACATTATACAACACACATTACAACTCACTTCTAATTCTATCAAAATAGAAAAACAATTATAACAACCCAAATTTTTCCTGAACATTAATAACCGTCTAAGTGTGTGCGTTTGGTAAGGTATACATCACACACTTAAGACTCTACATTTAGATCGTTGGATATAAGCCAACACCTCGTTTCCATATGCTAGCTTCATACCCAACCAACACCATGGGTTTTGGAACCTAACATATTGTTTGGATGTATGGGCTTCACACCAAAAACCACCCCCATTAGTTATTGAATCTAACACATCATTTCAGTGTGTGTGCTTTGCACCGAAGCTACCCCCAATTTAAAAGCAAGCCCTCACATGGGTTTCTCATTTGCTTGCAAATGAAAGAGAGTGAGAGATTAGGGCTTAGAGCTTAGAGAGTGAAAGAGAAGGGGAAGAGCTTTCCTTTGATTTTGCCTTCGTCGTTGTTGATCTTTTGAGCACACTTTATTATCTTCGTTGAATACCGCAAGAGAAACGTCGGTTGTGACGCGACTACGATTGATGAACATGTGAGAGGAAGAGAGGAAGGGTTTGAAGAGAAGAGAGAGGAACTTCTTGAATCCTGAGGGACTTCTTGAATCCTTGTGTTAAGATCCACTAGATCGTAGTGAAACATATGCAAACTTGTGTGTGAAGGATCACCATACGATTGTATTGGTGATGTGGTGATCAAGGAGCTTAGAGAAACTGAAATGGATTTTGAAAACCCATTTGCTTGCAACAAGGAAGATGATCCGATCTTCGAGTGAATCATTGAGTTAAAGGTGAAAAATCGATACTAAAAGTATGTGAATTTTGTTAATAAAATGTTTAATATGATGTGTAAGAAGTGTAGAAGAAATATGAAGAAGAACGAGCTGAGAAAAAACTCAGATTTGGCAAAACTCTGGTTCTCGCACGCCCGAGCTTCAAAGCAAGCTCGTGCGAGAGGCTTTCAGATGACACATGTAGCCTTTGAGGCTCTAAGACTCACTCACGTGAGGGCTTAAGTGAACTTAAAGCTTGCTTATGCGAGGTCTCGTGTGCCTAGCTTTAGTAAGCTAAAATCTAATCCACGAGATTTGAGGTGTCTGCGAGCTCGCGCGCCTGAGCTATAGAGCTCGCTCGCACGAGAAGTAGAGTCAGATTTGTTTCGACTCTTTTTATGAGAATTCTTTGGAAATGTGTATCTTAAGTTCTTCTTAAGCATTCTTATGGGGCATTTGAACACTTTGAATGCAGGATCAACGTGTTGAGCATACGTGTAGATTCTCAAGAGAGCTATGTGTGGAATGTGATAAGTGTGACTTGAGGTAGGGGAAACTCACCTACCAATTACATTTTTGATTGTGATTCATAGATATAGTGATATAACTTGTTTTGTTTTCAATTCATAGAGTCTCATGATATAATTTCAGTATGTTAGAAATTGTGATTTAAGTTTGGAGCTTTGAATTCTTTGAAAATTATGGAACATCTAAACTTGAAAGAAGGATTTGAGATTTTAGCATGAATTGACATATGCGATTTACTTGTTTGACTTGAATCATCATTTAGTATAAAATTCATAAATTGATGCCCTGAATTTGATTTAAGGTGGTATCCGTTTAAGTTAGGTTGTGATCATAGTAATGGGTTTATATAACTTGTGGATTTGACTATATTCAAATATTTGGACTGAAATGTGATAGTTGTGATTGAAATCGAAACTGTGAGATTAACTGCATTTATGAAGTTGAAGATTTGATATTGACTGCTTGACTTGACACTATATATTGGACTGGTACGGCGGGTTTTTTCATACATACTGCATGCTACATATGCTGACTGGATCGGTACGGCGGTTTTTTCATACATATCACATGCTGCATATGCTGACTGGATCGGTACGGCGGGTTATCCGTACACACTGTACACTACATGCATACTAGACTGGTACGGTGAGATTTTTCTGTACTTACTGCATAAACTGACTAGACGCCAACTGAATGACTATAAGCTAATCGAACCGGTATGGCGGGTTATCCGTACATACTGCATACTGTGTACTGTATAGTGTACACACTGATTGGACCACTGCAACTGGAAATTTAGAATGCTGTAAGATGTGAACTAGAAATTGGAATACTATAAGATGTGAACTGGAAATCTTAAAACTGTGAGATGTGAATTGGAAATGTGAACGCTGTTAGATATGACTTGAAAATATGAACGCCGTAAGATGTGAATATTGTGTGATTAGAACTGAAAGATATGTGAACATTGTAAGACGTGAATAATGGAAACTGACATACTGTGTGATGTGAGTAGTAAAAATTTAAGTTGAATACCTAATTTGTTTCTGTTTTGTTTCAAATTGAATATCCACTCTGTTTCGCATTTGTTTTGATTCTTGAGTATCTGCTCCATTCTGTTTTTGCTTCTGTCATTAAATCTATGTAATTTTATGATAAGATGTCAATTGAATTTGAGATTCTTCTACTGAGCCTAGTTGTTAGATCACCCCGACTATACGTCATAAGTATAACACTCATCCGGACGCCGAACTTGAGGATTGAAGACTTGAGGATTTGTAAGATTTCTGGAATCATAGATTTAGTACAGTGTGGAATTTGGTAAGTTCAGATTTGGTTCATTTGTACTATTATATACCAATTGTACACCACTATTAGGTGATGATTGGTCATCACCGATGGTTTGTTTTAGTTTACTGTTCATATTGAATATTAGAACTGAAGATTTTAATCATGCCATATGTATTATCTGCTTTGATTTTTGCATGTGTGTGTGGATGTACCAAGTATTCTGTATCAGATTTTGATCTACGATCTGGCGGTCAGGTTTTCCCATTTGGTTTTGGTTTAAAGTTAAAGAACATAAATTATATCTCGAAAAATTTAGGTTCAGAAAATTCAGGCTGCCATAGTTGGTATCAGAGCTATAGCTTTAGAGATATCTGACAAGACCTAGGCTTAGATTAGGAGTTTAAGATTTTGTCAGAGTATAGGGACCGTCTATTGATGGAAACTTGTGTTTCCTATTAATAGATTAGTATGTCCACCAGAGGCCGACGACCGAGCGGGGGTTGTACCAAAATTAGTGAGAGAAATCCTCTAGAGGAGGAAGGTCAAGGAAAGAATGAGAGTGAGAGAATGGCACATGCCATGGAGGCTATGGTCAATGCGATGGCACAACATATTGCGTTGATGGCTGCTAATAATACACATAATCATCAACAGCCGCCTCCACCTTCGACTCCACCTACTCCTTCGGCATTTATCGAGTTTCGAAAGATGTGCCCTCCAAATTTCTTAGGACAAGCAGATCCAATGGAAGTTGAGAATTGATTCAGTAAAATGAAGAAGATATTCACTATACTTCCATGCACTGAAGATGAGAGGGTAAGATGGGTTGCATTCATGTGAGATGGGGAAGCAGGCCCATGGTGGAAGTCTATATCAATGACAAGGGAGCAGGTAGCTCCTGGTGTATTGTGGACTTGGGAAGATTTTGTTGAAGAGTTCAATAAACAATACTTTCCTAAGGTGGGGAGGAACCAAATGGAAGTGAAGTTCATCCAGTTAGAACAAGGTCAAATGACAGTGTGAGAATATGGCGTTGAATTTATGAGACTTACAAGGTTTGCTCCAGAGCATGTGGCCTCAGATCTAATGAAGGCCAAGAAGTTTCAGCGTTGCTTAAGACCGAATATATGTGATAGAAACTTAGTATTTGAGTTAGAGACATATAGAGCGGTGATAAGTAAGGCTTTGATTTCCGAAGAAGACATAGATGATATGTATAGAAGAAGAGACCCACAAAGTAGGAGCGAGGCGAGTCGATCACAATCTTATGCTCTCAAATAGACAGTCGTGGAACCGCAACTACTGATGCTAGCACCCTCTTTGCTAGCTTAGACTGCCTATTCAAGACCACCCGTGACTATGACTAGAACGTCAAGGGTACAACAACATGCATGCGCCACTTCATCAGCACGAGTTGAATCATGCACACGGTGTGGGGGACGACATAAGACGACAAAATGTTGGTGGGCCACTGGCACTTGCCTCAGATGTGGCCAAATGGGCCATCAGGTTAAAGAGTATTCCGAGAAAGGAAGGGAAAGAACAACTTCAACATCTATTCAGAGGCCCTAGGTTAATTTTGCACGTAAAGGGTTCCCCATTTCTTTTGTGGGCTACCCGTCAGGATTTATAGTTGTGATTAAACTTTTGATGATTAATAGTGTGAACTTGTAATGATGTTTGTTAATTTTGGATTTTCATTATTATATGGAGATGGTTATAAATATTCTAGATTTGTTGTGATTATCCTTGCAAATTTTGTAGATATGATTACTATGGTACACCGATCAACGGTCACAAGGTAAATTTTCGAGGACGAAAATTTCTAAGACCTCAGCCATTGTTAATGTTGAAACATTGACTCTCGAGGAGAGTGTGATTACTATTGGTAGGACCTATCAAATATTTGTACCCTTTCGAAATAAGCACGCAAATTTTTTAGGACGAAAATTCTTTAAGGTGGGAAGAATGTAACAACCCGAATTTTTCCCGAACATTAATAACTGTGTAAGTGTGTGCATTTGACAAGGTATACATCACACACTTAAGACTTTACGTTTAGACCATTGGATATAAGCCAACACCACATTTGCATACGCTAGCTTCACACCAAACCTACACCTTGGGTTTTGGAAACTAACTTATTGTTTGGATGTATGGGCTTCACACCAAAAACCACCCCCATTAGTTATAGAAGCTAACACACCATTTCAACATGTGCTCTTTGCACTGAAACTACCCCTAATTTAAAAGCAGGCCCTCACGTGGGTTTCTCATTTACTTGCAAATGAAAGAGAGTGAGAGCTTAGGGCTTAGAGCTTAGAGAATGAAAGAGAAGGGGAAGAGCTTCCCTTTGATTTCGCCTTCGCCGATGTTGATCTTTTGAGCACACTTTGTTATCTTCATCGAATACCGCAAGAGAAACATCGATCATGACGCAGCTATGAACGATGAGCATGTGAGAGGAAGAGAGGAAGGGTTTGAAGAGAAGAGAGGGATTTCTTGAATCCTTTGTTAAGATTCACTAGATCGTAGTGAAACATATGCAAACTTGTGTATGAAGGATCACCATACGATTGAGTTGGCGATGTGGTGATCAAGGAGCTTAGAGAAACTAAAATGGGTTTTAGAAACCCATTTGCTTGCAACAAGGAAGACAATTCGATCTTCAAGTGAATCGTTGAGTTAAAGGTGAGAAACTGAAACTCAAAGTATGTGAATTTTGTTAATAAAATGTTTAATATGATGTGTAAGAAGTGTAGAAGAAATACAAAGAAGATCGAGTTGAGAAAAAACTCAGATCTAGCGAAACTCTGATTCTCGCGCGCCCAAGCTTCAAAGCTCGCTCGCGCAAGAAGCCTTCAGATGGCATATGTAGTCTTTGAGGCTCTAAGACTCGCTTGCGCGAGGGCTTAAGTGAACTTAAAGCTCGCTCACGCGAGGCCTCGCATGCCTAGCTTCAGTAAGCTAAAATCTAATCGCTCGTGCGGGATTTGAGGAGTCTGCCAACTCGCGCACCCAAGCTATAGAGCTCGCTTGCGCGAGAAGTAGTGTCAGGTTTGTTTCAACTATTTTTATGAGAATTCTTTGGAATTGTGTATCTTAGGGTCTTCTTAAGCATTCTTGTGGGGTATAGATACTTTGACTATAGGATTAACATGTTGAGCATACGTGTGGATTCTCAAGAGAGCTATGTGTGGAATGTGATAAGCGTGACTTGAGGTAGGGGAAACTCACCTAACAATTACATTTTTGATTGTGATTCATAGATATAGTGATATAACTTGTTTTGTTTTTGATTCATACTCTCGTAATATAATTTGAGTATGTTAGAAATTTTGATTTAAGTTTGGAGTTTTGAATTCTTTGAAAATTATGGAACATCTGAACTTGAAGGAAGGATTTGAGATTTTAGCATGAATTGACATTTGGGATTTACTTGTTTGACTTGAATTATCGTTTAGTATGAAATTCATAAATTGATGCCCTGAATCTGATTTGAGGTGGTATCCATTTAAGTTAGGTTGTGATCAAAGTAATGGGTTCATAATTTGTGGATTTGACTATATTCAAATATTTGGACTGAAATGTGATAGTTGTGATTGAAATCAAAACTTTGAGATTGACTTCATTTATGAAGTTGAAGATTTGATATTGACTGCTTGACTGGACACTGCATACTGGACCGGTATGACGGGTTGCCCTTACACATTGTGCACTACATGCATATTGAACTGGTATGGCAAAAATTTTCCATACTTACTGCATAAACTGACTGGACACCGACTGAATGACTATAAACTGACTGGACCGGTATGGCGGGTTATCTGTACATACTGCATACCGTATCTTGCATAGCGTACACACTGACTAGACATTGACTGGACCACTGCAACTAGAAATTTAGAATGTTGTAAGATGTGAACTAGAAATTGGAACACTATAAGATGTGAACTGGAAATTTGAAAACTGTGAGATGTGAATTGGAAATGTGAACACTGTTAGATGTGATCTGAAAATATGGACGCTGTAAGATGTGAACATTGTGTGATGTGAACTGAAAGATATGTGAACATTTTAAGACGTGAATAATAAAAACTAACATACTGTGTGACGTGAGTAGTGAAAATTTAAGTTGAATACCTAATCTGTTTTGTTTCAAATTGAATAACCCCTCCGTTTTGCATTTTTTTCGATTCTTGAGTATCTGCTCCATTCTGTTTTTGCTTCTGTCATTTAATCTATGTGATTATATGATAAGATGTCAATTGAATTTGAGATTCTTCTACTAAGCTTAGTTGTTAGCTCACTCCGACTATACGGCATAGGTATAACACTCATCAGGACGCCAGACTTGAGGATTGAAGACTTGAGGATTTGTAAGATTTTCGCAATCATAGATTTAGTACAGTGTGGAATTTGGCAAGTTCGGATTTGGTACATTCGTACTATTATATACCGATTGTACACCACTGTTAGGTGATGGTTGGTCATCCCCGGTAGTTTATTTTAGTTTAATGTTCATGTTGGATATTATAACTGGAGATTTTAACCATGCCATATGTATTATCTACTTTGATTTCCGCTTGTGTGTGTGGATGTATCAAGTATTCTGTATTAGATTGTGATCTATGATCTGGTGGTTGAGTTTTCCCATTTGGTTTTGGTGTAAAGTTAAAGAAAAAAAATATATATCTCGAAAAATTCAGGTTGGGAAATTCCAAGCTGTCATAACAATGAAGCTGTGATATCAACTATGTCACATGTGACACAACTGATCATCGCATAATCTAGAGCCTAAGCTCGCTCTGATACCAATTGTGACAGCTCGAATTTTGGCACCCTGAAACCCGTGCCATCAGATCACTCGTTAGGTCAATCCCACGTATACCCGAACACTTGGCACATCCACACAAGCTAATACACAACACAATCTCAATTAAGCAGATAGGTTAATTTAAAAGCATCAAAAGAAATACATTTCTAAATATAACCTTGATCAAAATAATGGTTCTAAACCTGATGCCAATTACATGAATGAAAGAACCGAAATGAACCATCGGTGATAGACATCTATCACCAACCAATGGTTCAAAAAATAATATCCAAAATACATCTATTACATAACCAAAGTAACTCAAAATGACTGGACGTACCAAGCCAAACAAAATACACTTTAGACTTCCCACACACAAACTCAATCTACTTAAGAAAGAACTCCTTCGATAGGGGCTCAATTTCTTCCTCAGGTTCGTATTTTGGATCGCCTTCAAGATCCATGTCCTTCTCCAAGTCCTCACCTGTGACGTATAGTCGAAAGGGTGAGCTTACATCCAAGATCAATAGGGTAAAATGTTAGTCACATTTAAATCTCATATCACAAGCATGAGGTCACATAACTGATTTTCATAGGCACATTCCACATTTATCTCAATTGAATTCCATATGCAAAAACTTAATCAGACACATTATTGTATTGCTTACCTTACAATTATTAAAGGGTTAGAATAGTAAATTAAAAAGTAAAATCACAGAGAAATGGGATCAAGGTAAGCAACCAGTCCTGCAAGAACCAGGACTATTGCAGCAAGCTTTAATAGGTAAGTCAGGGTAGGTCCACAGGGAAATGTGCTTAGAAATGGGGTAAATCTCCAGATCTATGACAGATCTGGCACTCTATCCTAATTTAAACTAAATCAAAATAGGAAAGAAGAGAGGTTTCTAAGATTTGTCACTTTACTAAAAACTATAAAAATAAAATGCAAATGATCCAGAATTGATTAGAACTCAAATTTAAGGGAATGAAGAAAAAGATTAAAATCAAAAGGTCGAGAGTAGCAGCTAGGGATTTTGGTCTTTATTGAAAATCAATTGGATCAAAGGCAATGCATAGGATTGATTTGTAACAATCCTTCATCTGGCTACAAGCTCAGATACAAGGTATAAGAATCTAATCTAGACCAAAGAATTGGACCAATCCTAAGGCTATGATTTGTCCACTTGAATGGTCACAGATCATCCCAGAGATTCCTCTACTTCAATGATCTTAATTAGAACAAGTAAACTATTACAGATGCTGTAGATGCAAGGCAACAAGCTTAGGCATCCGCAGGGATATTATATCTAGAGAAATCAGACGAAACTCAAGTGATTTATGGATCCAAATTAGCTTTATATTCAACAATTACTGAATCAATACAACTTAGAGTCCAATTGTTCTGAGATCTACAATCTGTGCAACATCTAATCCATGTACAAAGCCTTGAACCTCTCAATTTACAACTCTCAACCTCACCCTAGATACTAAAAAGGGTTTAGCCAACCATAATTGGCTAAGGATAGAATGGGAGAAGAAGGAAGAGAGAAGGAATTTTGAAGGGGAATGAAAATTCGAATTTGGCTATGGCTCTCTCAATTTCTGGCTCCCTCATTTGTGCAACTTCTCAGCCATTTATACTCTTCTCCTCTGTCCTCAGATTTGTTTCAGCTAATCAGAGCTCAAGGAAATATTTCAGTTATTCCCAGCTGCTGATGTGGCTGATTTCTCTTCTAGAAGCTCTCTCCCAATTGGTCCAAAACTGGTAAGTACATGTGATAAGGTTAGAGTTTTCATTCGTGCCCATATGCTTTTCGTTAAAGTGCCTTGGAATACGTGCATGAAATTTTAGAGTGAACAGCAGCTATGAATGGAACTAAGAAGTTCCCAATTCGAGTGTCGAGAGGTTCAGGGAACCTCTCGATAGGTTCTGAGTCCACTTTGTATTCATTTTGACAGGTTCGGGTAGCTTCCGATAGGTTGCATTGACTTCTCAACAGGTTCAGTTGAGCTAGTCGACAGGATTGACACATTTGTCATCTTCTGTCCAGTCTCCATTCATCCTCTCGACAGGTTCTAGAATATCCTGTCGACTTCTTATAACGCTCCAGTTGAGCTTTCGACAGGATGGAGATTGTGCTCGACAGGTTGCTCTCAACCTCACGCCAATGACTGCAGCTCCAAGTAAGGCTTCGACAGGATGCTCTCTACTCATCGACAGGTTCTGTGAATCCTCTCGACATGTGGCTAGGACCTCTCGAGCTCCCTTGCATCTCCAGGTGACCGTTCGACAGGTTGCTCTACTGCAGCATTAAATCAGTCGACAGGTTGAGTCAACCTATTGACAACTTTACTTTTCCACCCCAATACATCTCGACAGGTTATAAAACAACTTCAGAACCTCTCAACAGCATACCTTCTACAACTTTAACTCTTCGACAGGTTCACCCCAATATCCTTAGATCCTCTCAATAGGTTGATGTAACCTCTCAACAGCTTGACTTTTAAACATTAGGACCTCTCGACAGCTTGAACTAACCTCTCGACAGGTCCTCTCCTTTTCTTCCACAGCTGGCAAACAATTCTGGGTTGCTGTTCTTCATTTGTCCAACACTCAACACTTCTTGAGTGGTTGAACTTTCATTGAATGCAACTGGTCTTGCTCCCATGTGTGCCCATGTGGACACATGTCATTGCCATGTAGCTCTGAGGCTTTGTGGATGCTTGATTACTAAACTTTTTGGGCTGCCTGAGCACATGTTGAGGCAACAGGTCTAATCTTTGGCACTTTTAGAGGGTTGTCTGCACTAAGATTGTAATTTATTGCTTGTCTACAAAACACACACAAAATACTTTATTAGTCAACTCAAAGATCCATCAAAGGTCAGGTTAGGAGGTGAAAAATGGTATTTTTCACTGCTTAACACACACCCAAACCTAAGCTTTGCAAGTCCCTGAGCCAAGGAGAAATAAAAAAATAAGTATTGAAATTGAAAAAAAAAATGCCACTTCTGAAGGGAGCACATATGCATTTAGCATATGCATCAAGCCTTTTAAACCCCTAGGTGATCCCTAGTAGAGGAGTGAAGTCTCTTGAGAGTTTTTAGTGAAGGTACCCACAAACTTCTCCAATGAATCAGTTAATAACAATGCAACATGTTAAAACAAACTTCAAAGAAAATAAAATTTATTCCACACCTTTCTCATTCAATTTTCTAGAGGATTCTCAGGAGTAAAACAACAATTTAAAACTGAAATTTTACTGTAATTCCTTCACAATCAATCAGCTCATGTCAAGGCATTTTGTATGAAAATTAATGCAAAGCTCACTGTCAATTTGATAATTTTTTTTTGATTATGTTCCCAATAGACCTAATTTCAGACCCAAGTCTCACCAAGGCTGTCACTCACAATAATCATGAAGGGTGTATCATTTCACACAGCTCAAGAGCAGTTGCAGTCCTCAAATAGGATTGTAAGCATGAGCATAGACATTGCTCTAATTTCTGAAATCTTTTAACTCTTCTCACCATAGATTACACAAATCCTTATCTCCGCATAACAACTCAATCAATTTCAGATCAACAAGGTCTTTTTATTGGGTTGTAATGTGGCTTATGGGTGAGGTTTATAAAGAATAAAGGGGAATAAAAAGATTCAAATTTAGAGAAATCAGCAAGGTAAGGAGGTGGCATGCACACCTTCTTCATTTCAGCACAAGCTTCATTTTCTCTGAATTTCCATATTTGAAGTGGCCATCTTCTCATCCTCTTCCAATTTTCCAATGAAGTGACTTCTCTTTCACAGTTTTGTTCTGCTTTTCTATTTTTCTTTCTTTTTATATGCTTTTCTTTTGTATTTTTCTCCATTTTTTTTATATGGGTTGAAATGCCACAACTGTAAACAAATGTGTTTTCTCTTCTTTCAACCAACTGTCAAACCCGTTCTACCTTCTTCAACTCCTTTACTTTTACCTTCTGAAAACTCAGGATGGGGTCAGGCTGCATCAGGTCACTGAGTTTTGAGTTCAAATTTTCTGGTTTTTATCAAAGAAAAACTTAAAATTTTAAGGTTCAAATGGTGTGTATCAAGGGCAGTTTAAAGGTGGGAAATTTTAAGCTCAAACTGTCCAAGGGATGACCTTACTTCATGTCCTGAATGCCATGAATGTTGTCATGCTGTTTCAACTTGGATTTGCCTAACTTCTAGTGAGCAAGACTAGATTCGCTCAGTCCTTAGAGCAGAAAAATTACCAAAACACTCTTTAAAGAAATTTTATTCAGGCCCAAATCTCATTGGGTATGGTCTTCCATCAAATTCTTAGGGTATATCTTCACAATTTTCTCTTTTCAAGTTCACTAAGCATCAAATTTTCTTTTGAAAAATTCTTGGCATTTGCTTCATGAGAATGTTAGAATTACAACAAATTTCAATTTAAAAAATAATAATTTTAATTTCCTCTTTTTCAAAAATCAGGTGGGAATTACTTTATTTTCACAAATTTTGTCCAGCATAGCTGCACTAACATTAACTATTCTAATGGCACACCCTGGCATTCCCCCAAACCTATGAGGAGCAGTGTCCTCACTATTTCATAACTATATCAACAATACTCAGTAGGGAAATACAAGGACAGAAGCAAAGGAAACAAAAAGAACAAATGAGAACAAAACTAAATACAAAGGAAAGCAAGAGACAGTGGAATGGACAAAACAACAATTTTATTGCACATAAGTGATTATAAAGTATCAAAAAAAGCAGTACAATCTAAACAAAAATATATGCAGCACAATAAAAAATAGACTAATTACAAACAAATCCTAAGTACAAGCTACTCCTAATCTGACTCTGAATTAGTGCTTGATAAAGACATGGGCTCCCATCCTTGTTGTGCAGCCAGCTTGTCATAATCCTCCTTGACTTGCATTCTCCACTTCAGTCTCTCAACACCGGCAGCACCCTCCTTAGTCCTTTTGGCAGCTGGCTTTCTACGCTTGGGTCTGGCCTGAGGCATAGTGGGCTTTTGGCAGCTGATGAGGGTGGCATTCCTCCTAGTAAGGTGGCCTACAGGGTGTTAGCCAGCTTGGCTAGTATCTCAAATTTTTACTTCTATGCATCATATAAGGCCAAGGATTGCTTGCATAATCCCTCCCAATGAAGCTTATCCCTTCTATGCTCCATCTTCAGCTAGTCAATCTCAGTTACCAAGGGCTGCTTTACCCAGGTTTTCATCACAACCACCCCTTGTTGGACATCCCTCAAGATGTAGGGATTTTCACCCATAGCTCTGTAAAGAGTGGAAAATGGGAGTGTAGGGAGGAGGTATTTAGGGACAATGGCCCTCTCATTGGGGTCAACAAACAAATGGTAGGGCGTGGATGGAGAGGATGGAAGAGAAGGGGAAAGTGGGATGGTTGATGTCAGCTCCTCTACCTCAACAATAGGCCCAGATGGGGTGGAAGGATAGGTAAAAGGTGCAGAGGGTGTGTCCTCTTCCAAGGGGTCAGTCTGGGTTGAAGAGTCTTGGGTGGAAGGTTTAGGAAGTGGTTCTTCCACCTCAGCAGTGGAAACCACAACTAAAGGAGATGGAGGTGGAGTGGGTAGAGGAGTAGGTGTAGGAGTAGGGATTGGAAGAGGTTGGGAGGTTGGGGTAGCTGAGATTAAGGAGGACTTAATGGCTTGTAAGCAGGTGGCCATAGCAGCTTAGTTAGCTGTGTTGGTTTGGAGCTGGGCAAGGATGGTGGTGAGAAGGGAAAGAATTTGGGTAGAAACCTCAGGAAGGATTTGGGCTTGGGTTGTGGCTGGAATGGGGATAATGGGATGGAAAGGAGATGTGGGGGCATGCTGAAAAGGTGGGCTGGGAGTAGGCTTGAATTGAGTAGGCTGTGGAGAGGTGGGTTGGGGAGAGTCAGGTAAGGGGGAATATTAAATATCCTCCACAATGGAGTCAATTTGGGATGAATATCCCTCAGTGGTCAAATGGTCTTGGTCCTGGGTATGTGGAGGTGAGATGGAAAATGTGGGGTCAATGTCAAAGGGTATGGATGGTGGAGAAGAAGTGGTTGGGTCAGCTGATGTGGATGGTGCAGGGCTCAAGGGTTCAACAGCTGGGATGGATGGGCTGGCTGGAGGGGTTGTAGGTGACTTTGATTTCCTTTGGTAGGTGCATCTGATGAGAAGTGAAGGTAGGGTGATAATGGGGTCTGTGGTAGGAGGAGTTGATAGAGGTGTTGATGTGGTGATGGTGGAAAGGCTTGCTGAACTACTGAGAGGTATGGAGACTGCAATGGAGGGAATGGGAACTGAGATGGATGGTAGAGAGGATGGTGGAATGGAGATGTTGGCCATATCAGAGCTGATAGCAGGCAAAAGGACAGCAGTGGAGGGACTTACTATGGGTGTAAGGGTCACAGGTGTGGGCTCTGAGCTAGGTCCAACAGAGGTGAACAGAAGCTCTGAGCAAGCTGATGTGGAGGACTCAGCTATAGCTACTGAGCTGGATGATATGGCTGTGGGAATCAAAGGTGCAGCTACTAATGTGGCTACCTGAGGGGCTTCTTTGTCAGGACTCTTAGCAGATTTCTTCTTACTTTTCCCAATCAATGTCCTTTAGGGCTCAATTTCTCCACAGGCTCATTCTTTTGCAATACAAATTTTCCTCTTTTTAGCAAAGCAGTGATGAGTCTGTTGTAGGGTAACCCTGGTAAGGCTTGTACTCTTTTGATCTTGTCATTCACATCTATCATGACCTCAAAGATCAATTGAGAAGCATTCATAAACTGGCCCTTAGAGAAAAAATACAGGGCATCCACTATGGGTGTTCTCCCCTCCTGCTGGTGTCCATTGACATATATATTTTTCCTCAAAATTGCATCTATGAACAATAGGCTGGAGTCTAGATCTCTCCTCATCAGTGACTCCCCAGAGCCCACAATGCCTTAGGTCAAGTGTCTAGCCATAACTCTAAAGAACACACTCTCAGGTGCTATTAGACCATAGGCTGTATCAAAAATAGATGGGACCCTTAATGCTAACCCAATATCATTGTAATCCACTAACAACTCCCAATTATCAATCAACACCATAAGTGTAGGCTCAGTTGACCCAGGCTTCATCTTCTTTCTGATGTTCTGATACCACAGTTTGACTAACCTAGGGTAAGAATTTTCTTGTAATGGGGTCAGCAAGGGTGTCAGTCCTGCCTTCACCAAATAGTCTACGGTGTCCTTACACTCCTCTTCCTTAGAAAAATAAGGTATGTCAAAAACTGTCTCTGGGATTAAGCCTAAGGTATCCACAAATTCATTGGGAGTAGTCAGGTGCTCAAGGATTGCATGTAGATCCTCAGGTTGAGGGTCTGCCACAGGGATTTCAGGCACAGGGATGTCCTCAATAACTTCTTCACTGATTTTTACTTTCTTAGCTTTCTTGGCTTTCTTAGCCTTCTCAGGTTTGTCCATGATCAACCTTCTCTTAGCATGTGGGGTTTCTTTGGGCTGACTGGCTACCCTACTAGATTTTCTAGTGGATTTCTGGGTCGATTTAGAAGGGGCTTTAAAAAGGTTGGCCAAAGTATCCTCACGGTCAGCCATTGGACAAACAATCCACACAAATAACTCTCAACAATTCACAGTAGTCTCCTTGTGCCCAATCAAATTACCACACAACTTACAAATGGAAGTACAAAACTTAAAAATCAGAGTGGAGTTAAAGAATAGCTTACCCACTGAAACCCTAGGGTTTCTCAGATCTTGCAGTACACGGTACTAAACTAGCTCAAACTAGGTGCAAAATGTAGCCCTTGTGAAATTAAAGCACTTAGAGAAATGGCAAGGTGAGTGGGGTAGAAAGCAGTGAGGTGGAGGAAGAAGAGGGAACTAGGATATCGGCAGACAAGGAATGGAGCTCAGAGCAGAAGCTGTCGAATGGCTGAGTTGAGTTGTCGATAGGTTTAAAACAATGAAAATCACATTTCGACAGGATTGGAGGGAGGATCTCGATAGGTTGCATCAACCTATCGACGAGTTAAAACCCTTTTAGACTTGTGGACTTCTCAGGCTAAAGGTGTCGAGAGGTTAGCTCAATCCTGTTGATAGGTTCAAGGCTTCAGAAAAAATCAATTCGAGAGGTTCACGAAACCTCTCAATAGGTAGTCTGAACCCGTCGAAAATGTACCCAAAACCTTTAGAACCTGTCGACTTTCTTACTCAACATCTCGACAGGTTCATAAATCCTGTCGAATATCATATTTACACCTTCAGAACCTATCGAGAATCAACTCAAACCTCTTGACAAGTTCCAGATCTTGTCGAAATGCACATAAGGAACCTTCAAAACCTGTCAAAATGTTCTCCACACCACTCGACATGTTGTATTTCAGTTTAAAAAGATTTTTCATCAGTTCCTAGTTCATTTTCCACACAGATTTGTCACTCCTACTTTGTTTCCATTGGATTTCTCATGTCTTGGGACCATTTCTACTGTAACAGATGTGATTCATTATTCTAAGGGAAGAACTAAACACACATGGCAACATATATACAATGCCAAACAACAATGAAAATAGAAACAACAAAAAAACTGCCAAACACAACAGCTATGATACATAGTATATATTGTTGAAAATCAATCATACTTGGGAGGCTCTTGAAGGTGAATGGTCACCACAGGCTCTACTATATTTTCAACAAAGAGTTTGAGCCTTTGACCATTAACTTTCATGATCCTACCATCCTTTGGATCCATGATTTCAACAGCTCCAGAAGGGGATACATGCACTATATTGTAAGGTCCCTCCCATCTAGATCTCAACTTACTTGGGAAAAATTTCAATTTTGAATTGGATAACCATACCTTGTTGCCAGCTGTGAACTCCTTTCTTAGCAAATGCTTGCCATAGAAAGCCTTGGTTTTCTCCTTGTAGATTCTGGCATTGGAGTATGCTTCCAATCTTAGTTCTTCCAACTCTGACAGCTAGAGTTTCTTGTGCATGCCAGCAGCAGTTAGATCAGCATTCAATGCTTTAATAGCCTAGTAGGCTTTGTGCTCTAACTCTACTGATAAATGGCATGCTTTTCCATACACCATCCTAAAGGGAGACATCTGAATTGGGGTCTTATAAGCAGTTCTATAAGACCGATGAGCATTAGGTAACTTCAGGAACCAGTCCTTCCTATCTTTTCTCACAGTTTTCTCTAGGATATGTTTGATTTCTCTATTAGACATTTCTACTTGCCCAATGGTCTGCGGGTGGTATGGGGTGGTAACTCTGTGTGTCACAGAGTACTTTCTAAGCAAGTTATGAAATTACCTATTACATAAATGGCTGCCCCCATCACTAATGATAGCTATGGGGGTGCTAAATCTAGAGAAAATGTTATCCTTTAAGAAGTAGAGGACAACTTTGTGATCATTGGTTCTTGTGGCTATGGCCTCAACCCATTTGGACACATAGTCTATAGCCACAAGAATGAAACTATATCCATAGGAAGGAGGGAAAGGACCCATGAAATCAATCCCCCAAATGTCAAAGAGTTCAACAACAAGTATAGGCTGTAAAGACATGGAGTTTCTTTTGGAGATACTTCTAATTTTTTGGCATCTTTCACAAGCTTTACAATATTGCCGTGCATCCTTGAAGAAAGTGGGCCAATAAAATCTACTTTGAAGTATCTTGGTAGCAGTTTTGTTCCCACTTAAATGGCCTCCACAAGCCTGTTCATGACACATAGTTAGTATGCTTTGAAATTCATCATCAGGGACACACCTCCTCACCACTTGGTCTGCATAATGCTTGAACAGGTATGGATCCTCTCACATGTAATATCTGATTTGGGAGAAGAACATCTCCCTATCCATTTTGTTCCAATGTGGGGGAATCCTACCCACAGCCAAATAGTTCACTATGTTTGCAAACGAAGGTGCAAAAGTGTTGACAGTAAATAGCTGCTCATCAGGAAAAAAATCATTGATAGGCAACCTATCAAACTCATCAGCTAGGAACTTGGATAAGTGATCTGCAACCATATTTTCAACCCCTTTCTTGTCCTTAATCTCAAGATCAAACTCCTGTAATAGGAGGATCCATTTGATTAATCTTGGCTTGGCATCTTTTTTTGACAAAAGGTACTTCAGGACTTAGTGGTCTGTGAACACCACTATCCTAGATCCCAACACATAAGACCTGAATTTTCTAAAGCATAGATAATTGCCAACAATTCCTTCTCAGTTGTGGTGTAATTTAACTAAGCATCAATCATTGTCTTACTTGCATAGGCAATCACACAAGGTGCTTTATCTTTTCTTTGCCCCAAAACTGTTCTAATAGCAAAATTTGATGCATCACACATCAGCTCAAATGATAAAGAAAAATCAGGTGCTTGGAGGATAGGTGCAGAGGTTAAACAACCTTTTAAAATCTCAAAAGCAATAAGACATTCATCATTAAATTCAAAAGGAACCTCTTGACACAACAGGTGATAAAGGGGTTTTGAGATTTAGCTGAAATCTTTGATCAATTTCCTATAAAAACCAGCATGCCCTAAGAAAGATCTGACTTGTTTCACAATTTTATGTGGGGGTAAATACACAATCACATTAATTTTAGCTTGGTCTACTTCAATGCCTCTGCTGGAAACAACATGGTCAAGGACAATGCCTTGATTGACCATAAATGACTCTTTTCCCCGCTCAAAACCAAGTTAGTTTCCTCACATCTCTACAACACAAGGCTGAGATGGTGTAGACATTGGCTAAAGTTGTCCCCAAAGACAGAGAAATCATCCATGAATATCTCTAAAAATTGATCAATCATGTCAGAGAAGATGACATACATACACCTTTAGAAAGTTACAAGGGCATTGCATAATTCAAATGGCATCCTTTTATAGGCAAAGGTGCCAAATAGACATGTAAAAGTTGTCTTCTCTTAATCTTGTGGATACACAGGGATTTGATTATACCCAAAATATCCATCAAGAAAGCAATAGAAAGCCTTGCCTGCCAACTTATCAAAAATTTGATCTATGAAGGGCAAAGGAAAGTGGTCTTTTCAGGTTTTTAAATTGAGCTTTTGATAGTTTATGCACACCCTCCAACCTATGGTTTACCTAGTTAGAATAAGCTCACCAGAATTAATTTTAATCACAGTGATTCCAGATTTCTTAGGTACCACCTGAGTAGGTGCCACCCATTCAAAATCTGAAATTGGATAGATGACTCCAACATCTAACAATTTGACCACTTCCTTCATCACCACTTCTTGCATGTGGGGGTTTAACTTTCTCTACATTTTTCTAGAGGGTTTGAAACCTTCCTCCAAGTGGATCTTATGCATGCACACTGTAGGGCTAATGCCCTCAAGATCAGCAATAGTCCAGCCTATTTCTTTCTTGTGCTTTTTCAACACACTCAACAGCTCCTCTTGCTCATCAGTGAGGGAGGAAGAAATGATCACTGGCAACTTCTAGTTTGCCCTAAAAAAGTATATTTCAAGGTCTTAGGCAGCTATTTCAACTCCACATCAGGCAGACTTATGAGTGAAGGCAACAAAGGTGCCTTTGATAGTGGTGGAAGCGGCAACACAACTGGTTTCCAAGGAGGATACCTTGTTGCTGGCCCCACTTCAGAATTTAAGGTTTTCACCTCTTTCATCACAGGTGTGGGAGCCTTCTCTTCCAATATTTCACTCCACACATTTTCAAAAATATCACAAAAATTATCACAATGCAACAGCTTGGGCAAAGTCTCTTCCACAAGCTCATCCAACACATCAATTAAAAAGCAATCCTCACTATCCAAGTGAGGCTGACTTGCTGCATTGTAAACATTCAATTTAACTTTTATGTTGCAAAAAGACACCTCCATTACTCCTGATCTATATTATATACAAGCATTGGCAGTGGCCAAGAAAGGCTTACCCAAAATTACAGGAATGGAGGTAGTGCACTTGCTTGGCTCTA
Organism: Chloranthus sessilifolius; assembly: GCA_021018995.1. NCBI lineage: Eukaryota > Viridiplantae > Streptophyta > Magnoliopsida > Chloranthales > Chloranthaceae > Chloranthus > Chloranthus sessilifolius. The sequence goes on from CM037595.1 coordinate 67,949,860, forward strand.
TGTCAAGAACCAGAAAATTTGCTAGATAGAAAAACTTGTCAACCCCAACTAATACATCTTCTATCATTCCCACAGGTTTCCTTTTAGATCTGTCAGCCAGCTATAGCATGACATGTGTGGGCTTCAATTCTCCCAAACCTAACTTCTCATAAACTGAATATGGAAGTAGGTTTGCACTAGCTCCCAGATCTAACAAGGCTTTCTCAATCGTGTGATCCCCAATGATGCAAGGGATTGTGGGAACTCTAGGGTCTTGGAGCTTTATTGGGGTTGCAATGGATAACACCTGGTTCACTTTCTCAGCACAAAATACTTTCTTGGATAGGTGTATCCTAGATTACATCAAGTAAAGGCAAGTTGATCTTTACTTATTTAAATGTCTCCATCATCTCCTCCACCTTAGCATTTCCCTTGTCAAAAGGAGAAGGTGCTTGAAGTGCATTGGGAAATGGCAAATGGGGGACTGATCTCTCATTTGCTGCCTTAGCAAGCTCATTAGATTTGCCTCTATTTTTGTTTTCAGTTTTCTATTAGGGCACATCAACGCCCTCCTTATTTCTTATATGCTGCTCCTGCTTCATATCAACATAGGTTGTTCTTTTATTCCTTACACTTTTCTCATTAGGCTCAACACCAACTTCGTTATTAACCAGCCTTTTACTCCTCAAAGTAGTGACAGATTTGGCTTCTTCATAGGAAGAAGTCTCACGCACCATGTACTGCCCTTTTGGGTTGTTCATGGGCTGACTAGGCAGTCTTCCCTCATCTCTCCTAGTCAAAGTATTAGATAGCTGACCAAGATGGTCCTCTATCTTCCTAATACTTTGGCTATGAAAGTTAATAGTTTGAGACAAAGAGTCTAAATTCTACAGTGAAGCCAAAACTTGCTCTTCAAATGTGAGGGATCTAGAGGGTGTTGGGGCTAGTGCACTTTGATGCACAGGTTGTGCCATAGGTTGGTCCATAGGCTAGTAGTATTAGGGATTTGGAAAGTAGTTCTACTAGTATGGTTGGGCATTCCTATAAGGTATGGACTGCTGTTGTGGCTGGTGCTATTACTGGTTTTTGAAGGTACCTTGTCTCCACCTCAAATTGGGATGGTTTCTCTAATGATAACCAGTTGCTGGCTGTTGTCCAAAGGACTAAGTAGCATTCACATGTTCTATAACAAGGTCTGGAAATTGGGCAGCAGAGGGACATTCCTCAAGGGAGTGAGTGGGAGATTGGCATATCACACTTGCCTCCTCCACTTTGGCAATCATTGGAGATTGCATTGCCCCCATGAGTTTATCAAATTTTTGAGTCAAGCAATCCACTTTCCTTTCCAAATCATTGTATCCACTAACCTCATACATTTTTCCTCTTGTAGTGGTCTCTCTCACCAACCTAGCAGGGGTCTCAATGTCCCTTGACAAAGTTTCCCTTTGCATGGAGTTTTCACTAATGATATCAAATAACTCCCAAGCCTTATCAGCTGTCTTGTGGAGGTAAGTACCATCACATGAGACATCAACCATATCCTTGCTCCTGGGATTAATTCCTTGATAGAAACTTTAAACAAGTTGCCATTCAGGAATTTGGTGATGGAGGCATTGCTTTAAGAGCTCCTTAAATCTCTCCCATACTTGGTGAAAGTCTTCAGTGGGGGCTTGAGCAAAGGAAGTTATGCTCTTCCTCAGCTGACTTGTTTTGGACATGAGGAAAAACTTGGCCAAAAATTGACATTGAAGGTCATTCCAAGACTAAATACTATTGATTGGGAGCATTGACAGCCAAGTTCTGGCTCTATCCTTTAATGAAAAAGGAAAGAGTCTCAACTTGGTTGCTTACTCTCCCAAACCTGTAATGTTGAAAGTAGTACACAGTCCTAAAAATTCATCAATGTGCTTGTAAGGGTCTTCCTTACTCAGGCTATGGTATGAGGGTAACATCTGTATGATGGAAAATTTAATCTCATAGTTCCCTTGGACAGAAGGGAATTGAATGCAGAAGGGGTAATTGTAAACCCCTGGTGCATTGAATTCTTTCAAGGTCCTAGGTTGCTCACCCATTGTAAAAACTTCAGAATTAACTACAGGTGTGTGTAGGAATTGCTTAGGTCTGAGAAGTCTCTCAACTTCAAGATCTAAAGGAATAATCTCATGATTGAGAGATCTTCTATCAAGCATACACAGAATAAGAATCAAGTACAACAAAGAAAATTATAGCACACAATTCAGCAAAACAATCACAAAAATACACAACTATTGCTGTAGATCTAAAAAATTATAGATCTAAAAATATAAAAAGAGTTAGGAATTGCAAACTTTAGCACAGATTGCTCCTCCAATTAGCATAATGCTCCTCTTAGAATACCAGATCTAGATCTGAAACACAAAATTACACTACAAAAAATTACAGCAGTAATTAGTCAAACACAAAACAGGCAATTCTAAATCTAAATCTATAATGAAAAAAAATTAGATCTACGAATTTAAAAACAGGGATCCCATGCAATGGCGCCAAAAACTTTTTGTATTGCTTACCTTACAATTATTAAAGGGTTAAAACAACAAATTAAAAGGCAAAATCAAAGAGAAATGGGATCAAGGTAAGCAACTAGTCCTACAAGAAGCAGGGCTATTGCAGCAAGCTTTCATAGGTAAGTCAGGGTAGGTCCATAGGGAAATGTACTTAGAAATGAGGTAAATCTCTAGATCTATGACAGATCTGGCACTCTATCCTAATTTAAAATAAATCAAAACAGGAAAGAGGAGAGGTTTCTAAGATTTGTCACTTTACTAAAAATTTCAAAAATCAAATGCAAATGATCTAAAACTGATTAGAACTCAGAGTTAAGAGAATGAAGAAAAAGATTAAAATCTAAAGGTGGAAAGTAACAGCTAGGGATTTTGGTCTTTACTGAAATCAATTGGATCAAAGGCAATGCATAGGACTGATTTGCAACAATCCTTCATCTAGCTATAAGCTTAGATGCAAGGTATAAGAATCCAATCTAAACTAAAGAATTGAAGCAATCCTAAGGCTATGATCTGTCCACTTGAATGGTCATAGATCATCCGAAAGATTCCTCTACTTTAATGATCTTAATTAGAACAAGTAAACTACTGCAGATGTTGTGGATGAAAGGCTACATGCTCAGGCATCTACAATGATATTAAATCTAGGGAAATCAGATGAGACTCAAGAGATTTATGGATCCAAATTAGCTTTACATTCAATAATTACTGAATCAATATAACTTACAGTCCAATTGTTCTCAGATCTACAATCTGTGCAACATCCAATCCATGTACAAAGCCTTGAACCTCTCAATTTACAGCTCTCAACCTCACCATAGCTACTAAAAAGGGTTTAGCCAACCATCATTGGCTAAGGAAAGAATGGGGGAAGAAGGAAGAGAGAAAGAATTTTGGAGGGGAATGGAAATTCGAATTTGCCTTTGGCTCTCGCACATTTGTGCAACTTCTCAGCCATTTATACTCTTCTCCTCTGTCCTCAGATTTGTTTCAGCCAATCAAAGTTAAAGGGAAATTTTAGTTATTCTCTATTGCTGATGTGGCTAATTTCTCTTCTAGAAGCTCTCCCTCAATTGGTCCAAAACTGGTAAGTACATGTGATGAGGTTAGAGTTTCCATTCGTGCCCATATGCTTTCCAAAAATACCCTCAAGGGTTGTTAAAGTTCCTTGGAATGCGTACACATAATTCTAAAGTGAGCAGCAGCTGTGAATGGAATTGAGAAGTTCCCAATTCGAGTGTCGAGAGGTTTATGGAACCTCTCGACAGGTTCTGAGTCCACTTTATATTCATTTCGACAGGTTCAGGTAGCTTCCGATAGGTTGCTTTGACTTCTCGACAGGTTCAGTTGAACTAGTCAACAAGATTGACACATTTCTCATCTTCTTTCCAGTCTCCATTCATCCTCTCGACAGGTTCTAGAACATCCTGTCGACTTCATATAAGGCTCCAGTTGAGCTTTCGACAAGATGAAGATTATGCTCGATAGATTGCTCTCAACCTCGTGCCAATGACTACAGCTTCAAGTAAGGCTTCGACAGGATGCACTCTACTCATCGACAAGTTTTGTGAATCCTCTCGACATGTGGCTGGGACCTCCCGAGCTACCCTGCATCTCCAGGTGACCGTTCGATAGGTTGCTCTGCTGCAGCTTTAAATCACTTGACCGGTTGAGTCAACTTATCGACAACTTTACTTTTCCACCCCAATACCTCTCAACAGGTTATAAAACTACTTCAGAGCCTCTCGACAACATGCCTTCTGCAACTTTAACTCTTCGACAGGTTTAAGCATTAGGACCTCTCAACTGCTTGAACTAACCTCTCGACATGTCCTCTCCTTTGCTTCCACAGCTGACATACAATTCTGGGTTGCTGTTCTTCATTTGTCTAACACTCAACACTTCTTGAGGGGTTCAACCTTCATTGAATGCAACTGGTCTTGCTCCCATATGTGCCCATGTAGACACATCTCCTTTCCATGTAGCTCTGAGGCTCAGTGGATGCTTTATGGCTGAACTTTTTGGGCTGCCTGAGCACATGTTGGGGCAACAGGTCTAATCTTTGGCACTTTTAGAGGGTTGTCTATACTAAGACTGTAATTTATTGCTTATCTATAAAACACACTCAAAAAACTTTATTAGTCAACTCAAAGGTCCATCAAAGGTCATATTAGGAGGTGAAAATTGGTATTTTTTACTGCTTAACACACATGCTTGAATCACATACTTTTTTTTAAAACATTTGTCATAACTTAAAGCATTAACTTAAATACTTTTCTAAGCAAATATAGCATTAGAAGATGCATATCAACGCATGGCTCTCTTAAGAGCTCACTCAAAAGCTCAACACGATAATCCTACATTCAAAATATCGAAAAATCCCTTAAGAATGCTAAAGAAGAACCTAAGATACATATTTCTAAAGAATTCACATCAAAAGAGTTAAAACAAATCTGACTCTATTTCTCACGCGAGCGAGCCTTGGAGCTCGGGCGCTCGAGCTCACAAACAACCCAAATCCCACGCGATCGACTAGATTTTAGCTCTCTAAAGTCAGGTACATGAGACCTCACATGGGCGAGCCTCAAGTTCACTTAAGCCTAGTGTGAGTGAGTCTCAGAGCCTCTCAGGCACATATGCTTTATTGAAGGCTTCTCGCGCGAGCGAGCTCTGAAGCTCGAGTGCTCGAGAACCAAAGTTTCTTTCAGATCTGATTTTTTCTCAACTCGATCTTCTTTGTATTTCTTCCACACTTCTTAAACATCATATTAAAACATTTATTACAAAATTCACATACTTTAAGTATCGATTTCTCACCTTTAACTCAACGATCCACTCGAAGATCGGATCGTCCTCCTTGTTGCAAGCAAATGGGTTTCAAAACTCCTTTCTGTCTTCTCTAAGCTCCACAATCACAACAAAGCCAACATATTCGTATGGCGATCATTCACGCATGGGTTTGCATAAGATTCGCTATGATCTAATGGATCCTAACACAAGGATTCAAGTAATCCCTTTCTCTTCAAACCCTTCTTCCTTTCTTTCTCTCAAAACTCTAAGTTAGTAAACCCAAGATATGGGTCTCAAATGTTGGTATCACTCCTTATCCAAGCATGTGACTTTGCTTCCTTGCAAAGCACAAACACATTAATTGTGTGTGTTACACCTATCAACATAATTCACTTGGTGTGAGTCACATGCACACCAAAGTGTTTTCAAATTTTATGGGTTCCCTTGTGAACCACACCTGCCACAATCATTCACACCACACATACCACAATCATTCACATGACTATTTGAATTATACGGTTTACTAAATTTGGGGATATTACACAAAAGAAAAGTGATCATTTTTAGTCAAAGAATCGTCCTTCGAGCAATGAAAGCTATGTAGAAAATAGAAATCGTAATTTACAATTGTACAAAATGAAAGCTCGCTGTGGTGATGGCCGACCATCACCGAAACATGGTTCACAAAACAATAAGCACTCTAATTTCATGGATAAGTTATTTACAAACAAAAATGGCTGGACGTACCAAGCCTGATTTACATAAAATCACAAAAATCTATCTGACTAGTCTCCCAAACTATCGAAAAAACTCCTCTGGAGGGGGCTCAATCTCCTCCTCAGGAACGTACTCTGACTAGTCTACCAACACCTACACCTGTACCTCTGACGTATAGTCGAGGGATGAGCTAACAGCTTAAGCTCAATAGGGAAACATCAATAGCATGCATATTATCACATGACACATATATTTCATGACATGATTCAAACATACTTTTCAAATAAGGACTCACAATTTAAAGGCATTTGAATCAAATTAAATATGCTTTTCAAAGTTTGTTCATATGATTCTTAACTTTTCTCATAACATAATTAAAAGCTTAAACTGATCACTTAAATACAATCTCAATCATATATAGCATCGAGAGTCGCACATATACCAATGGGAATCCCAACCATCATCGTTCAATGAACCATTTTCATGATTCCGAAGCCCCTTCGTATAAGGGATACTTGTGCCAAACGAGATTTAAAGCAGATCGGTAATAAATGAACGGATATCCCGTCGTCCCGAAGCACAAAGGATTCGTTTCACGTGAACCTTAAATCATAGTACAAATTCTAACTTATAATTTATCATCGTGGAACGTGGTATTTTATAACTAGTTTTGGAGTTTAGAATCTCGTAGTTCACACACACACACACACACTAATAAATCTTTCGGAGTTTACACACACATTCTTATGTTTTGAATCCATGTACAATGCTCATGCCTATTATATAACACAATTCATGATTTACACATCGATTTTTATTCATCATATCACAACATTCATGTTAGTTGTATCAAATACACATGGAATAAAATTTTTCCTACCTCAACTCGGAGCCAAAACGATGATTTTCTTTTTTCAAAGTAACCTCCCATCACACACCCTTGATCATAACCTAGAATACAACAATTTATATCCTATGTGTCAAAAGTGACGAAAAATGGGAAGCTCCAAAATCTCCCCGAGTTCTTTCCCTAAAAACAAAAAGTCTCAGGAATAGGACAAATTGATCAGTTGAATCCCAATTCGATCGATCGATTTTCAAAATCTATCGATCAGATCCCTCCGACGATCAGATCGAAATGAAGCCTATGACGAAGCTCCGCTCCAACACACACTACTTTTCACTCTCCAAATTGCGTACGCTGCGATCAAAATGATTGGTTCTCTACCGTCAATCCCACATATTCAAATGCTCTAGAATCTCATCGATGTTGAAATCTAACGACTCTCACGGTTGGTCTAGCCCGACAAAACTATCCCCATGCTGGTAACAATTGTCTCGAGAAGGATGCGTAACTTGCGGTGCGATCACACGGTTGGATCACTCATGAGGGATGGGAGGAGAAAGTTTAGGCTCTCCTTCTTTCCTATCTTCACAAGACAAAACAAGAAAAATGAAAATATCTTATCCATTTGGCTTTTATACAAAAAGTTACTTTTTGAGTGTTAAGTTGATACGCCGTACGTTGGTGTGTGGTCCCTCATCTAACGGTCAATATTAGCATTTATTCCTTCTTTTCTCACTCGGGGCGTATCCTTGTAATTTAACTCACTCCCCAAAATCTATGATGTCAGTCGTGTGACCTGTCGGGCACGCACACAAGGTCGGACTTGTTTGGAAATTGAAATTTTTTGGGACGTCACAGTTTTTTAGGCTTCCAATTTTACCACCGTTCTTCTCTGAAGTTTCATGTATTTTGTCATTTTTTATCGACTTTTTCACTCCCGTGCTAATGCTGTATCCGAACTTTGTGACTTTCAGTTTTGGAATTGCTTTTGTTGTTAGATTTAGAGATGGTAAGCCCTGATTAGGTTTATTCAAGTTTATGGAGGTGTAGTTTTCAAGTGTCACCTCCTATTTTTCCTTAAAAAATCTGTAGCTCACCTTAAGTCAATCTATATGTACCTTTTTATCTCATTAAAGATTTTTCTAAGGTTGATAGAAAGATAGATGCAACTAGTATTAATCTAACCACACGCCAGCATGTGATCGATTAATCCACTAGTGTTAAAAGAAATTGAGTGTCACCTGATTCTTCAAATCCCATTAGAAAAAATGTTAATTTAGGCAAACTCTTGCCATGCTTTAGTTGAAGCTGATATTCTTAGCCTCATGGTTCTTTATTTTTTCATGGTTTCTTTCGAAAAAAATCACTCTTTGTGAAATTTCAATAGGGCAATATCTTGAATTATATATGAAAACATAATTTATCATACAATCAAAACATAATTTCTCATGTTCTCTATAACAACAGACTTATTTATTATAGAACATGTCTTCAATGCCCATACCTCTGAGCAAGGAGTGATGAGCGCTGGAAGGCATACATCATAATACAGAGGAGTTGACTCATTCATTAAGTTTATAAAATCCAATAGCGATAAATTAGGGACCGAAGGTTGGTATTGTTGTCCGTGTAAGTACTATCATAATGTTGTGAAAGAATGGAAAACACTTGCTGTTATTAAAGAACATTTAATATGTGATGGGATATGGCAGCAGTACACGAAATTGGGCCCATCATGGAGAGAACTTTCCCTAAAAGCATATAGCTGAACGGGTCGGTACACCCATCAATAACTACACTAACAATCAAGTCCCATGAATTATCAATATGGTGAACAACACATTGGGTCATCTACCCGATAATCTAGATGTTGGGGTCAGTGAGCATACATTCGTGGATGAAGTACTTGGAGATGTTGAAGATGATTTACCTGAGAATATTAACTGTCAGAAGTTGATGGAGGATGCAATACAACCCTTATTTCCCTCATGTGAAAGCGAGAAAACTAAATTATCAATGATTATTGAATTGTTGAGCATGAAGGTGAGACATCAATGGTCAGATAATAGTTTTACTGAATTGTTAAAGTTGATTAAAAAGATTTTTCCCAAAGAGAATACTTTACTAGAGACCACATATATTACTAAGAAAATGATCATGTCCCTGCGTATGAAGTTTGAGGTAATTAATGCATGTCGAAATGATTGTATACTTTACTGGAGAGAACACGCAGAATGCAATGAATGTCGTACATGTGGTGAATGCAGGTGAAAGCCGAGGATTGACATAAAAGTGAATAGTAAATGGGTACCGTGAAAAAAACTAAGATATTTTCCATTAACTCCTAGGTTGTAAAGAATCTACAGTGTACCATGGATTGTAAAGGATATGACGTGGCGTGCAAAAGCAGGATCAGTACCCAATGAAGCAACCATGTGCTATCTTGTGGATTGATCATGTTGGAAACCAGTAGATAGTATATAAAGTGACTTTGTTGTCGAGGAATGTACTGTTCGTTTGGGACTTGCAACAGATGGATTCAATCCTTTCAGTAATAAGAATAACTCCTATAGTTGAGTAGTGAAAAATACTATTTTTTACCTCCTAACTTGACCTTTGTTGGGCCCTTGAATTGAATAATAAGGTGTGTTAAGGATGTTTTGTAGATAAGCAATAAAATTTAGCCTTAGTGCAGATATCCAACTAAAAAGGCTAAAGAAGTAATATGTTCCTCATCACGGTTTCACAACAGCCTAAAAGCCTGTCAGTCAAGCAATCAGAGTTGTATAAATTTATGAGAAGGTCATGGGCTCAACAAGTCATGCTTGAGACCAAGAACAATTGCTGAGAAGATAGATTGAACCCACCAAGAGGTTTCTGAGTGCTAACAGATGGAAGATAGTGCACCAAAAATAGGTGCCAGCTGAGGAAAGTCAAGGAAGAAGCTATCGAGAAGTTCTGAAACTCAATTGCCAAGCTGTCGAGAGGATCCAGTAAGCTATCGCAAGGTTCCAGCTGCTTGTTGATAGGTTGTGGTTCCAGCTGCTTGTTGATAGGTTGTGGTTACAGAAAGAAAGAATCTTGTCGACACCTTAGCTAAAGGTGCAGTGGAAGTCACAAGTTTCAGATAAACCTATCAAGCAAAATAAGAGAAGCCTTCAATAGGATCCTTCAGAACCTTTCGAGATGATCCCCAACTTATCGATCACCTCACCAAGGTGACAAGATGGTTGTAACCCATCGACTGGATGGAGGAATGACTAAACAGAGGGTATCGAGAGCTACTTCAAACCTGTTGAGAGAGGCTAATCCTAGTGACTAGTACACTTCAACCCAGCGAGAGGTTATCCCAAACCTATCGAAAGATTGAGCATACAGACCAAGAACCCATTGAAAAGCTTTCTAAAACCTCTTGATATTCATTTTGGGAACTTCCAATGACCCTTCTTCAGTAGTCACAACTTGCAGATTCTACACACACTCTCCAAGGCACGACAACAATCCCTAGGGGGTATTTTTGATATTCAACTAAGGATGAGCGGGAACTCTAACTACCTCACATGTACTTGTCAGTTATGGACCAATAGGAGTAAAGCTTCTAGAAGAGGGATTAGCCACATCAGCATAACTGCATTATTCTTCTAAACTCTAATTGGTTGAAGCAGATCTAGGAAAAAGGTATAAATAGAGGAGCAACGACATTGAAAGGCATCCAGAAATTGAGGGAGCAGAGTCGAGATCGAATTCATTTTTTCCTTCAAATTTTCCCTCTCTTTTCCTTCTTCTTCCTCGCTAGTAGCCAATGATGGCTGGCTAAAAACCTCTTCACTAACTAGGGTGAGGGTATGATCTGTAATTGATAGTTTCAGAGGCTTTGTGAGGGATCGAATGCTGTAAAGATTGTAGATATGAGCACATCATTGTAAGTGGTAGCATTGTAATGGAAATGTGGGTTTTAAAGTTAATTCTGAACTATATCTCATTTATTCGTATTTGATTTCCTTAGTTTGGATACTCCTATGAGCCAGCCAGAAATGGAGAGCTTGTAGCCTGACATTCACAGCATCTACAATGGTTAATCTATTCTAATTAAAACTATTGTCTCAAGACAATCTCTGGGATTGTCTGTGACCATTAAAGTGGATAGATCATAGCCTTAGGATTGCTTTGATTTATTGGGACAATCTCTGGGATGGTTTGTGACCATTAAATTGGACATATCATAGCCTTAGGATTGCTCCCATTCTCTGGTTGAGATTGGATTCTTTTACCATGCACCTGTCAGGGTAAAGCCTGGGGAGCTTGTAGCCAGATGAAGGATTGTTGTAGATCCGATCTAAGCATTGCCTTTGATTCAATTCATTTTCAGTAAAATACCAAATCCCTAGCTGCTTATTTTCGTCCTTTTAATTTTTAATCCATTTCCTCTTACCTCTGTGTTCTCTTAAGCTTTGGATCAACTGTATTTAAAATATGTAGTTTATAGTGACAAAAGCCCAGAAACCTCTCCTCTCTCCTCTTTTAGAGTAGCTTAAAGTAGGATAGAGTGCCAGATCTATTGTAGATCTTGAGATCCATCATAGTTTATTCACATTTTTCCTGTGGACATACCCTTACTTACCTATAAAACTTCCTGCAATAGCCTTGTATCTTGCAGTTCTAGGAGATTGTAGTTGTGCTGAATCCATCCTTTATTTTGATTTGATTTTATTTTGTTACATACTAAATCAGCACACTCCATTTCTCCAACAAGTTTTTGGCGCCGCTGCAGGGTATCATGTGATCTAAACTTGGTAGATCTAAGTTTTCTTTCTAATTTTTTAGATTGTAGATTACCTGTTAAGTGTTTGACTAATTTCTCCTGTAGTATTTCGTAGCCTGATTTTCTTTTAAGATCTGAATCTGTGGTGCTCCGAGCATTGTGCTAGAGGTTGTGCTGAAGTTTACATCTCTTTACTCCTCTATTGTTTTTCAGATCTGTGCATTTATAGATTTATTAGTTGTTTGTGCTTGTTCCTTGTTGTGTTGGTTGTGAATTGTATTTTGGGCATTGTGTGAGTGGTGTATGTTTGGAAGAAGAACTCTCAACCCCCAGATTTTGCCATTAAATCCAGAGGTTGAAAGGATTTTCAAACCCAAACAAACCCCATCTACACCTGCTAAAACTGGATCTGTTACAATGGGTGAACAACTGAGGTTGTTGTTGAAGGATTATTATGCACCAGGTGCATATAACTCTCCTTTTTGTATCCAGTTTCTTGCTGTGCAAACTAATTATGAGATTAAGTCCTCAACCATTCAGATGTTGCCTTCTTTCCATGGTTTGAGTAAAGAGGACCCATACAAGCATGAGGATAAATTTCTTGCCTTGTGTACCACCTTTAACATTACAGGTCTAGGGCCAGAAGCCACCAAACTTAGGTTATTTCCTTTTTCATTAAAGGACAAAGAAAGGGCCTAGTTATCTTTGCTTCCCCCTAATAGTATCAACTCGTGGAATGACATGCAAAGCCAATTCCTAGCTAAATTCTTCCCCATGTCTAGAACTAGTCAGTTGAGGAAGAATATCCTCTCATTTTCTCAACTCCCAACTGAAGGGTTCCATGAGGTATGGGAGAGGTTTAAGGAGCTGTTGAGGCAGTGCCCCCACCACCAAATTCTTGAATGAAAACTTATCCAAAGTTTCTATCAAGGAATTGACTAAAAGAGTAGAAATATGGTGGATGCTTTTTGTGGAGGCACATACCTTCATAAAACAGCCGAGGAAGCATGGAAATTGTTTGATGTAATTAGTGAAAACTCATTACAGTAAGAGTCTCTTGCTAGGGATGTGGACACCCCAAGAGGAATGTGAAGGAGAATACATCAATAGGAAAATTGTATGAGATTGGTGGGTATAACGATTTGGAAAGATGGGTAGCCAACTTAACTCGAAAGCTGGAGAATATGATGAAGGAGTGGCAGTCTCCATTGGTTGCTAGTGTGGGAGAGGCATGTCCCATTTATCAATCTCACACTCATCCCATTCAGGATTGCCCCTCTGTTGGGAAATTCTCAGAATTGGTAATGGAATCAGTTCTACCATCAACCACAACAAATGCCTTTTAAACATGCTCCTCAAACTTATCCACAGAATTTTGTTCCAAGGATCCAATACCAGCAACCTATGGCTCAGCCTATGGTTTAGCCTTTGCAACCAAATGCCCCAACTTTAGCTTCTAGAACATCCTCTTTTAAAGAGCAAGTTCTGACCTCATTACAGAACTTAGGCTCTTTATCTCAAACAGTCCACTCTCATAGTCAGAGTATCAAAAAGATAGAAGACCATCTTGGTCAATTGTCTAATGCATTGACAAAGAGAGAGGAAGGTAGGCTGCCTAGTCAGCCCATGGACAATCCAAAGAGACAATATGTGATAGGTGAAGTCTTTTCTTCCTACGAGGAATCTAAATCTGTCACTACATTAAGAAGTGGAAGGCTGGTAGACAATCAGGTAGGCTGTGGGCCTTTGATAAATTTTGAGGAAGATGATGAAGCTGTCCCAAAGAATGTCCAGCAGGAGCAACCCAGTTTGAATAAGGGGGATGTTAATGCTCCCCAACAAAAAAAAAAGAAAAGAAAAAAAAGAAGAAAAAATTAAAAATAAAAATAAAGAAAAATTTGATGAGTTGGCTAAGGCTGCAAATGGGAGGCCAGTTCCCCATTTTCCATTTCCAAATGCTTTAAAAGCAACTTCTCCTTTTGATAAGGGGAATGTCAAAGTAGAGGAAATGATGGAAACCTTTAAGCAAGTAAAGATCAACCTGCCTTTACTTGATGCAATCAAGCAAGTGCCAGCCTATGATAAGGTTTTAAAAGATCTTTGCACCCACAAATGACAATTGAGGATTCACCTATCTAGGAAAGTCTTTTTAGCAGAAGAAGTGAACCAAGCCTTGACTATAGCAACCCCAACCAAGCTCCAAGACCCTGGAGTTCCCACTATTCCCTGCATCATTTGAGATCATAACATTGAAAAAGCCTTATTAGATTTGGGAGCTAGTGTGAATTTACTTCCATATTCAGTATATGAGAAGTTGCGCTTAGGTGACTTAAAGCCCACACATGTGGTCTTACAACTAGCTGACAGATCTGAAAGGAAGCCTGTGGGCATCATAGAAGATGTCTTGGTTGGGATTGACAAATTCTTTTATCCTGCTGATTTTTTGGTGTTAGATATAGAGCCGAGCAAGTGTGCTGCTTCCATCCCTGTGATTTTGGGCAGACCTTTCTTAGCCACTGCCAATGCGTGTATTCAATATAGATCAGGAGTCATGAAAGTAACCTTTGATATTATGAAAGTCAAATTGAATGTGTATAATGAAGCTCATCAGCCCGATTTAGATAATGAGGACTGTTTTTCCATTGAGCTGTATGAGTTAGTGGAAGAAACTCTACCCCAACTTCTGCTCAATAATGATCTGTTTGATGCTTTTGATGAAGTTTGGAAGGAAATTGTGGAAGAGAAAGCCTTCACCTCTGAGCTTGAGCAAGTGCAAACTGTAAATTTTGAAATGGAGCCAGCAAAGCATCACCCAGGGAAACCAGCTTTGTTATCTCTTCCACCACTTTCTAAGTCACCCCTACTGCCTGCACTCATCAGTCCCAAGATGTGGAGCTGAAGTAGCTCCCAAAATCTTTAAAGTATGCTTTCCAAGCAGCTAATAAGAAATTACCAGTCATAATTTCTTCCTCCCTCACTCTTGAGCAAGAGGAAGAACTGCTTTATGTGCTGAGAAAGCATAAGAGAGCAATATGGTGGACTATTGCAAATCTTGGAGGTATAAATCCTGTTGCGTGCATGCACAAGATTCATCTTGAAGAGGGTTCTAAACCTTCTAGAGAAATGCAAAGGAAATTGAACCCACACATGCAGGAGGTTGTCATGAAAGAAGTTGTCAAGTTGTTAGATGCTGGGGTCATTTACCCCATCTCAGATTCTCAATGGGTGGGACCTACCCAGGCGGTGCCTAAGAAATCCGGGATAACTATAGTTCAAGCAGACTCAGGAGAGCTAATCCCAACCAGACAGACCACTGGTTGGAGAGTTTGTATAGATTACAGGAAGCTCAATGAGAAAACCAGCAAAGACCATTTCCCATTGCCATTCATTGATCAAATATTAGATAAGCTAGCAGGCATGGCATTTTATTGTTTTCTTGATGGTTATTCAGGATACAATCAGATTCCTGTATACCCACAGGATCAAGAGAAAATAACCTTTACATACCCCTTTGGAACTTTTACATACAGAACGATGCCATTTGGACTATATAATGCACCTGCCACCTTTCAAAGATGTATGTATGCTATTTTCTCTCACATGATTGATCAATTCTTAGAGATTTTTATGGATGATTTTTCCATTTATGGGAATGATTTCAGTCAATACTTATAGCACCTTCGCCTGGTGTTGCAAAGATGTGAAGAAACTAACCTAGTCTTAAGTTGGGAAAAGAGTCACTTCATGGTGACTCAAGGCACTGTCTTAGGGCATGTTATCTCCCATAAAGGGATAGAGGTTGATCAAGCTAAAATTGCCTTAATTGCACATCTACCCCCACCCAAAATTTTCAAGCAAGTCAGGTCATTTCTGGGTCATGCTGGTTTCTATCGAAGGTTCATCAAAGATTTCAGTAAAATTTCCAAACCTCTTTGCCACTTGTTGTGCTAGGAGGTTCCATTTGAATTCAGTAATGAATGCCTGACTGCCTTTGAATTGCTAAAGACATGTTTGACTACTACTCCCATTTTACAAGCTCCTGATTTCTCCTTGCCATTCGAGCTGATGTGTGATGCATCATACTTTGCTATTGGTGTAGTCTTGGGACAAAGAAAAGACAAGGCACCAAGTGTAGTGGGTTATGTAGGCAAATCAATGGCTGATGCCCAACTGAATTATACAAGAACTGAAAAGGAGCTATTGGCTAGTATATTTTCTTTGGAAAATTTTTGATCATATGTTCTGGGATCTAAGATCATTATGTTTACTGACCACTCATCCCTAAAATATCTCTTGTCAGAAAAAGATGCCAAAGTCAGACTGATAAGATAGTACCCATCTTATCAGTCTGACTTTGGCATGTGGTAGCATACCACCTATCCAGGATCCCAGCTGCTGAACAAGAGAGCTTGCCCATCAATGATTCCTTCCCAGATGAACAACTCTTTGCTGTAGAGATGAGTGTACCCGTGTTTGCCAACGTAGTAAACTATCTAGTTGTAGGTAAAATCCCCCCACATTGGAACAAGGATGATAAGAATAAGTTTTTTTCATTGATTTGATATTACATGTGGGAGGATCCTTACCTTTTTAAGTATTGTGCAGACCAAGTGATAAGAAGATGTGTGCCTGAAACCGAATTTAAAAACATTCTGACTATGTGCCATGAACAGGCTTGCGGAGGCCATTTCAGTGGCACCAAAACTGCTGCAAAGGTGCTTCAAAGTGGCTTCTATTGACCCACTCTTTTCAAGGATGACTTTCAACACTGCAAAGCCTATTCTAAATGCCAACAAATGGGGAGTATTTCCACACAAAATTCCATGCCCTTGCAGCCCATTATTATGGTTGAGCTTTTTGATGTTTGGGGATAGACTTTATGGGCCCATTCCCTACTTCCCATGTTATAATTACATTCTTGTGGCTGTGGACTATGTGTTCAAATGGGTTGCAGCCATAGCCACAAGAACTTATGATCACAAGGTTGTCCTCAATTTTTTGAAGGACAACATTTTCTCTAGGTTTGGCACCCCCAGAGCCATCATCGGTGATGGGGGGAGCCATTTCTTCAACAAATAGTTTGAGAACCTCCTTAGAGAGAACTCTGCGACACACAGAGTTGCCACCCCATACCACCCACAAACCAGTGGGCAGGTGAAGATTTCTAGCAGAGAGATCAAACATATTTTGGAGAAAATAGTGAGAGTGGATCGGAAGGATTGGTTTCTAAAGCTACCTGATGCTTTATGAGCTTATAGAACTGCTTACAAGACCCCCATTGGGATGTCTCCTTTTCGGTTGGTATATGGCAAGACATGCCAATTACCAGTGGAGCTTGAGCACAGGGCATATTGGGCCATTAAAGCTTTGAATACTGACTTAACTTCTGCTGGCATTCAGAGAAAATTCCAACTATCTGAGATGGATGAGCTGAGGTTGGACGCTTACTCCAATGCAAGAATTTTCAAGGAGAAAACCAAGGTCTTCTTTGACAAGTAATTGTTAAGAAAAGATTTCATTGTTGGCAACAAGGTATGGCTTTACAACTCTAAGCTGAAATTTTTCTCATGAAAATTGAAATCCAAATGGGAGGGACCCTACATAGTTGAGCATGTATTCCCATCTGGAGCAGTTGATATTAAGGATCTCAATGATGGCAGGATCATGAAAGTAAATGATCAAAGGCTTAAGCCTGTTGTTGAAAATGTGGAGCCCATAGTGACCATTTCCCTTCAAGATCCTCCATTACTTAACTGATTCTCAACAATGTATCATATGTATCATAGTTGCTGTTTTGGTGTGTTACTACTGTTTCACAGAGTCATTAGGGTTTGTATGTGTATATACATATCAGGTGTCCTTCATAGACCGACTTGGGGCTGGGAACTACTTGAATTGACTAAGGGATGCGTAGCATGGTCGTGGGACAAGATATAAGCCTATTTGCATCGGTTTAAAACCTGTCGAGAAGGTTTGGGCTGCTTGTCGACAGGTACCAAATGCGCTAAAGGAATGTATCGACGGGTTTTACTGGTGCATCATTGTTTGTCGATACGATCACTGAACCTGTCGATAAGATCTGAGGGTCCTCCTTTGTAATTCTCGATAGGTTCAGAATACCGGTCGAAGGGCTCCTGTACCCCTCGAGAGGACTCATCAGCGTTTCCCTCCTCCATGTCCGAGCATTAATTCCTCTTATCTCCTCGCATTAAACCCCATGGCTAAAAATTGTCAAGCATGCACTCCACGATATCATTCCCCATAATAATTCGCATGGCATGCCGTGCTTACTGCCATTGTCATGCCATTTATTACCACCGTCACTTTAACAGTTAAGCTTTGAAAAATATGAGCATTTATTATGACGATCCCTATTCCACCTACCTTGCCCTTTAAATAGCAGGTCCGTCCCCCTCCGTGGTACTCATTCTTTGTCGACTTTGTTAGTTCATCCGTACTTCCAACCATGGCGGATGACATACCCATCGATAAGCCAAAAAAATTCTACCCAATCTGGTTGGACCCGCCACCACCTAAGGAGCCTGAACTACTGCAATTCTTGTGGGATGAATACGAGGAGGTGCAACAGATTCTGGCCCAGGAAGAGAAGAAAAAGGATAAGAGGAAGAAGAAAAAATAGAAGATAGAACCCCCTGCCTCCTCTCCCCCACCCTCGCCTCCCCATCCACCACCTACTCAACTTCCTTCCTCCTAGGCCTTCTCATTCCCTTCCCTGGCTTGCAGTTCCTCTTCCAGTGGCAGCAGGTTGAGAATATCCCTGAGCCAGGGGCGCTACTTTTTGAATGGGATATTTTGTTTGAGGCTATGGACGTTGCCACCTGAGTTGTGTCTATATTAGAATGTGTCTAGGTTTTTTTTTCTACTTTTTGTTGTATGTACTCATTTGGATCTGCATACTCTCTGTATATATTTTAATACAATTTCTTTTTTGTGTTAATTAGTTTATTTGATATTTATGTCTTTTATTTCTTTTCTTTCTGTGTGTATCTTTGTTTTTTTTTTCCCTTGCTGCACACCCACTGCTATCTTTAACACAGTGAAGACACTGCTCCTCATAGGTTTGGGGGTGTGGCAAGGTATGCCTTACCAATGGATAGTTAATAGTAGTGCAGCAAGGTTCAATAAAAAACTAAGAAAATGAAGTAAATCCCCACCTGAATCTTTTTTAAATTTGAAAAAGAAAAAAAAAACTTTTTAACATTGGAATAATGCTGCAACTCTAACACTATAATGAAGCAAATGTCAGGAGCTTCTATTCAAAAATTAAGACTTAGTGACCTTGAGAGGAGGGAAGATCTGTGAGGATACTCCCTAGAAATTTTGATGGAAAGCCATTCCCAGTGAGATTTGAGCCTGAGAACTTATCTTTTTAAAGAGTGTTTTGGCAATTTTTCTGGTCTAAGGACTGACTGGATCTAGCTTTGATCACTAGAAGTTAGGCAAATCCAAGTTGAAACAGCTTGACAACATTCTTGACGTTGAGGACATGAAGTAAGGCCATCTTTTGGATAATTTGAGCTTAAAATATCCTTATCCTTTGAACTGCCCTTGATACACACCATTTGAGCCTTGAAATCCAAGATTTTCCTTGATACAAACCAAAAAATTTGAACCCACAACCTCAATGACCAGATGCAGTCTGACCCTCACTTTGAGATTTCAGAAGAAAAGGTGAAGGAATTGAAGAGGTTAGAGGAGTAAGTTTTGACAATCTGGTACAAGAAGAAGAAAACACATGTGAAGGCAAGAGTGATATGTAATTGTGACATGCCAGCCCATAAAAAAAAAAAAAATGGAGAAAAACACAAAAGTAAGGCATACAAAAAGAAAAGAAAAACAGAAAAGCTAAACAAAAGAGAGAGAGAAGTCATTTCATTAGATATTTTGAAAAAGAAGAGAAGAAGCTGGCCACTTTGGCTTTAAAAATTCAAAAGAAAAAAAGAAAAAAAAAAGATGGAATTATGCTGAAATAAAGGTTGAGAAGTTGCAAATCACCACCTTACCTTACTGATTTCTCACATTTGACTCCTTTCATTCCCTTTTATTCTTTATAAATTTCACCCATAAGCTACATTACAACCCAATAAAAAGTCCTTACTGATCTAAAATTGATTGAGCTGTCATGTGGAGACAAGGATATGTCTGATCTATGGTGAAAAGAGTTAGGAAATTTCAGAAATTAGAACAATGCCTATGCTCATGATTACAGTCCTATTTGAGGGTTGTAACTGCTCTTAAGCTGAGTGAACTGATGCACCCTTCCAGTTTCCTTCTGAGTGACAAGCCTTGGTGAGCTTTGGGTCTGAAATTAAGTTTGTTGGGAGTTGTATCATAACAGACATTCTCAATTTGATAGCTAGCTATGTATTAAATTTTGGGTAAAATGCCTTAGCATGAGCTGATTGATTGTGAAGGAATGCAGCATAATTTCAGTTTTTAAACGACTGTGTTTTTTATAAAAACCTTCTGAACCTAAAGGAACAAGGTGTGGAATGTATTTCATTTTGACTTGATTGTTGTTCTCAACATGCTGCATTAACATTAACTGAACCATTGGGGAAGTTTGTGGTAACTTCACTCCTCCACTAGGGATCACCTAGGGGTTTAAAAGGCTTGATGCATATGCTAAATGCATATTTGCTCCCTACAAAAGTGGCATTATTTTTCATTTTCAATAATTGTTTTGAATTTCTTCTTTGCTCAGAGACTAGCAAAGCTTAGGTTTGGGGGTGTGTTGAGCAGTGAAAAATACTATTTTTCACCTCCTAACCTGACCTTTGTTGGGCCCTTGAATTGACTAATAAGGTGTGTTAAGGATGTTTTATAGATAAGCAATAAAATCCAGCCTTAGTGCTAATATCCACCTAAAAAGGCAAAAGAAGCAATCTGTTCCTCATCAAGATTTCAGAATAGCCTAAAAGCCTGTCAGTTAAGCAATCAGAGTTGTATAAATTCATGAGAAAGTTATGGGCTCAACAAGTCATCCTTGAGACCAAGCATAGTTGCAGAGAAGATAAATTGAACCCACTAAGAGGTTGCTAAATGCTAACAGATGGAAGATAGTGCACCAGAAATAGGTGCCAGCTGAGGAAAGCCAAGGAAGAACCTATTGAGTAGTTCTGAAGCTCAATTTCCAAGCTGTTGAGAGGATCCAGTAAGCTATCACAAGGTTCCAGCTGCTTGTCAATAGGTTGTGATTACAGAAAGAAAGAATCCTGTCGACACCTTAGCTGAAGGTGTAGTGGAAGTCACGAGGCACAGATAAACCTATCAAGCAGAATAAGAGAAGCCTTCGACAGGATCCTTCAGAACCTGTCGAGATGATCCCCAACATATTGATCACCTCACCAAGGCAACAAGATGGTTGTAACCTGTCGACAGGATGAAGGAAGGACTAAATAGAGGGTTTCGAGAGCTACTTCAAACCTGTCGAGAGAGATTAATCCTAGCGACTAGTACACTTCAACCTAGCGAGAGGTTATCCCAAACCTATTGAAAGATTGAGCATATAGACCAAGAACCCACCGAAAAGCTCTCTAAAACCTCTCGACATTTGTTTTGGGGACTTGCAATGACCCTTCTTCAGTAGTCACAACTTCCAGATTCTGTGCACATGCTCCAAGGCACGACAGCGACCCCTGGGGGATATTTTTGGTATTCAACTGAGCACGAGCAGGAACTCTAACTACCTCACATGTACTTGTCAGTTGTGGACCAATAGGAGGAAAGCTTCTAGAAGAGGGATTAGCCACATCAGCATAACTGCATTTTTCTTCTAAATTTTGATTGGCTGAAACAGATCTGGGAAAAAGGTATAAATGAAGGAGCAACGACATTGAAACGCATCCAGAAATTGAGAGAGCAGAGCCGAGATTGAGTTCATTTTTTCCTCCAATTTTTCCCTCTCTTTTCCTTCTTCTTCTTCCTTGCTATTAGCCAATGATGGCTGGCTAAAAACCTCTTCAATAGCTAGGGTGAGGGTATGATCTGTAATTGAGAGTTTCAGAGGCTTTGTGAGGGATCGAATGCTGCACAGATTATAGATCTGAGCACATCATTGTAAGTAGTAGCATTGCAATGGAATTGTAGGTTTTAGAATTAATTCTGAATTAGATCTCATTTATTCATATTTGATTTCCTTAGTTTGGATACTCCTGTGAGCTAGCCAGAAATGGGGAGCTTATAACTTGACATTCACAGCATCTACAATGATTAATCTGTTCTAATTAAAACCATTGGCTCAAGACAATCTCTGGGATGGTCTGTGACCATTAAAGTGGATAGATCATAGCCTTAAGATTGCTTTGATTTATTGGGACAATCTCTGGGATTGTCTGTGATCATTAAAGTTGACAGATCATAGCCTTAGGATTGCTCCCATTCTCTGGTTGAGATTAAATTCTTTTACCATGCATCTGCCGGGGTAAAACCTAGGGAGCTTGTAGCCAGATGAAGGATTGTTGTAGATTCGATCTAAGCATTTCCTTTGATTCAATTCATTTTTCGTGAAATACCAAATCCCTAGCTGCCGATCTTCATCCTTTTGATTTTTAATCTATTTTCTCTTACCTCTGTGTTCTCTTAAGCTCTGGATCAACTGCATTTAAAATCTGTAGTTTATAGTGACAAAAACCCAAAAAACCTCTCCTCTCTCCTGTTTTAGAGTAGCTTAAAGTAGGATAGAGTGCCAAATCTATTATAGATCTGGAGATCCATCATAGTTTATTCACATTTTCCCTGTGGACATACCCTTACTTACATATAAAACTTGCTGCAATAGCCCTATATCTTGTAGGTCTAGGAGATTGTAGTTGTGCTGAATCCATCCTTTATTTTGATTTGATTTTATTTTGTTACACACTAAATTAGCACACTCCATTTCTCCAACAGTACCGTGGAAAAAACTAAGATATTTTCCATTAACTCCTAGGTTGCAAAGAATCTACAGTGTACCATGGATTGCAAAGGATATGGCGTGGCATGCAAAAGCAGGATCAGTGCCCAATGAA
Organism: Chloranthus sessilifolius; assembly: GCA_021018995.1. Classification (NCBI taxonomy): domain Eukaryota; kingdom Viridiplantae; phylum Streptophyta; class Magnoliopsida; order Chloranthales; family Chloranthaceae; genus Chloranthus; species Chloranthus sessilifolius. Next base: position 67,972,525 of record CM037595.1, read on the forward strand.
GCAATCATGCACTATCATGTGGATTCATCATGTTGGAAACAAGTAGATAGTATATAAAGTGACTTTGCTATCGAGGAACGTAATATTTGTTTGGAACTTGCAAGAGATGGATTCAATCCTTTTAGTAATAAGAATAACTCCTACAGTTGTTGGCCTGTTATGATTATTTCGTATAATCTTTCACCCTCTTTATGCATGCAAAAAGAGTTTACGATGCTATCACTATTGATTCCTAGAAAAAATGGTCTTGGGCATGACATTGACATCTACTTGCAGCTGCTCATTGAAGAGTTGAATGATTTGTTGTTGATCGAAACAATTGTGTACGACTCTTATACTTGGAATAAGTTCAATATGAGAGCTATTCTGTTATGGGTGATCCATGATTTTCCAGCATATGCTCATTTATTGGGATGTAGGATCGATGAAAGATATGGTTGTCCTGTTTGTTGTGAAGGGACAGTGTGGTTGCAACATAGAAAGAAGTTTGCTTACATGGGGCACAAATTTTTTTTAAAGATGTAGGACCTCTATAGGCAGAAAAACTCACAATTTAATGGCAAGGAGGAACTTCGCTTGTCTCCTCGGCGTTTGAGTGGTTCTGAACTATTATGCAACTTGCAAACTATCGAGGCCAAGTTTGGAAAGGATCCAACAGGCCAAAAGACAAAGAGGTGTCAAAATGATGATATCCCATGGTCAAAGAGGTCATGCTTTTTTAAGTTGCCATATTGGGAGGTTTGTTATAATCATTTTTTGACGTACATTGTATACTTTATTCTTCAAATGCATGAATCTTGCCTACTGAAATATCCTATGTGTGTATAGAAATTACCTATTCACCACAACCTGGATGTGATGCACATCGAAAAAAATGTGACAGAATCTCTCTTTGCAACAATTATGAAGATAAAGGGTAAGGCTAAGGATGGACTTGTAGCTTGTCAAGACTTAAGAGTATATGGGATTCACTGATTGTTGGAAAAAATTATGGCCTGAAGTTCAGAACGACAAGATCACCTCTCCTCAAGCTTCATACACTCTTTTCCCAATAGAGAAAAAATTAGTTTGTGACACTTTATATCATTTAAAGGTCCCTATCGAGTACAGGAGAAATTGGAAATATAATGTGAATTTAAAGGATGGAGAACTAAAAAATCTCAAGTTGCACAACCATCACATCCTCATGCAACAACTCCTACCCATTTTACTGATGCATGCTTTTAAAAAGCCAGATCAAAAGGCATTGTGTGCCGCTATTCAAAATTTGTCAATATTCTTCAATGTGTTATGTCCAATGGTAGTCACGATTGCACAGACTGTTGCCTCAAATGACTTCTATGATTGCACAGGAATAGCCTATCATTCCATTAAAATTGTTACGACTTGAAATTCTACCCCATCTCAAGGGCCTAAAATTTTGAGTTATGACCCTGCACGCATCCCAGATATGCTAAGCAGACTATACATAATTAGGGTTCTCGCGTAGTAATGGTTCCATGAAATCCATGAAAGCTCACAAATAAAGGTGGAATATAAAAGCGATCATAAATACTAAATAAATGCGATAAAAATCCAAGTAAACTAAACACCAGTACAAGAAAATAAATGTCGGAGATAAATCCGATCAGAAAAAGCGTAGAGTCAATAAGCATAATGTCAAAAAAACTCAGTATCGAGTTTAAAATATCAATAACCGGTGTCCGGATCAAAATCAGCATCGTGGTCCTCCTGATACTCTATAGCGTCGCCCTCCCAAGGCTCCTGATATTCAATGTCCACAAATTAATGAAATTGGCATTGGCAAGATCTGGATGGCCGGCGTCTACTCCACCAGTGTAATCACCTACAACTGTTAGATTATTGTGGGATGAGATTACTCAATCACATAAACTCAGTGGACACACCAGTAATCCACCCTACTCTACTCAGCTGCATTGTGGGTACATTACGTGAGTGAACATAGTATATCAATAGAATAAGAAAGACAGACAAAATCATGTGCATATCAAAGAGCTCATATCATAATATAATTGTAGGACCATGATTTATACACTCATATCCTAACGTATCTCACCATATCTCATAATATAATATATCTTATTATTCTCGCACATACGTCTGTATATCGTATGAGTGTGACTAACATACTCATAAATCCTAAATAATTTATGCCAGAGTCGTTGCTCGAGCTATCATGTGATGGTCACTATAGTATCATACAATCATATCATAACGCCCCCGTGTCATAATTATACTCCTCGATCCAGCCTAATGGGGAGACATAATGGCCAAGCGTAACTCTTAAAATACTCATACTCATACTCATAATGTCTCCCAGAGACCCATCTTAGCTGAAAGATATTATTGCCCTTACAGTGGCTACACTAGGAACGACACATACAGAGGCATAAGTTCTTAATCTTTTGCTAGCCTAACTTATCATACTCAAACTTATCTTATCTCATACTTAAACTCATAACATACTCTTACAACTTAATTCTAAGACGAACTATAGTGGGATAACCTCATCACAGCTAACGCCTAAGGGTCTAACCTCATATCTTAATTCATATTATATCTTATCATATTAAAACTTGGGGTGATAGGGTCACCGTATATGCCACCGTATACGAGGTTACACTGAATTTGCACTCACCTGACTCGTCATGGGTCCCATACCACAATGAGCTGTAAGGCATATGAATAAGATGTATTCCTCACTTCGACACCATCTCGATGAATCGCTATGTCCAAGCGTAGGCATGATCCCATACACTCACGTACATATGACCTAACGTGTCCATAACTCATATATCATGATAAAGATGGAAGCATAACACTATCATAGATTTATATTTATATTTTATTATGTTTATACTTATATATATTTATATAACACCAGTACACTTATAGGATAGGGTGGTTATTAATGTAATTTCAATAACGTAAATGTCATAATTTGATTTTCACTAGGCATCAAATTTCTAACACTTCGTGTTATTGAAGAGATCGTGTTGAAGTAATAAAATTGATATATATATATATATAGACTACTATAATTGGATAATTAAATTAAAAGATATTTACATTTCCTAAGTTATGATTTATCATGACCATCGATTGAAAGACCTTAAAGAAGATATAATATACACATGAATTTTGGACAAGAAAATTAAAAAATAACATTAAATTCATGCAACCTTGGGTCATTCAGAACTAATCCCGACTTGCTGCTCTATTTTGACCCCTAAAATATAAGATTTTGGAATGGCTATTTCACATAAAGTTGTAAAGATTGTTGTCTTCATTCTAATGCCATAAGAATCGCATTAATCCAAGGTCAGAGTAAAACTTTAGAGCCAAAATATCGAGACTAGTTCATCGATGGTCGCAAGCTCGGGTTCATGGCGCTAATTTGGGTTCGTAGCCACGAGCTCGGACCTAAAACTTCAAGACGATACATTCCCAATACTTTTTAGCATTAAAATTTATTTACTAATCTATTCTTCCTTTAAATAAAAAAATTAAGAACATAATTTAGATTTTTTTTAGGCCTAATGACATAGTAAAATATTAATAGTAAAACCAAGGGGTTATTTTAAAAGAGGAACAAAATATAAACCAACTTATAAATCATACAACCTTAATAGAAAAATAAATATTAAATATAAAAATTTATCATACTAAATCATACAACTTTAATAGACAAATAAAATACTAATTATGTAAATTTATCATACTTAAAGATATTCATGGTTAATAAGTATATAGATTTAAGAGGAATATGAGATATTAAATATGGAGACCTAATAGAAGGTAAAATATTAATAGTCAAACAAAGAGATTGTTTGAAAAGAAAAAAAAATATATAAATCGACTTACTAATCATACAACTTTTAAGGGAAAGCATAATATTAAATATGTTGATTTATCAGAATTAAGGAATATTAAGGTTTAAATAAATAAGATATTAAATAGCCAAACAAGGGGATTGTTTGAAAAGAAAAGAGAAATAAATTATAAATTGACCTACAAAATGTAAAATTTTAAAGGAAAGCATAATATTAAATATACAAATCTATTAATTTATGAGATATTAGAGTCTAAATAAGTTTTTTAAACCCGTCGATGCGCTATCAAACACATCCTCTGCGATGGGATCTGAGAAGAATAAGATGGATTGATGGGTACCAACCTCTTGAAGTGTGAACTATAAATCTAGGGCGGTTCGGGTTAAAAAGGTCGATGCCTAAGGAGTCGGTTCGTCTAAGTCTTGGGAGAGAATAATTTCTGATTGTAGAGAGTAGAGAGCTTTAAAGTTTTATTTATAATGGTAGAAAGTTTTAGGTTAACTCTAATTAAGAATTTTCATAGAATATTTAATAAAATAAAAGTTTTTCCATGCAAGAAAAATTCATACGTGACTTGAATAGCTTGAAAAAATGTTTCGTTCCAGCTCTTTACGTAAGCACCAAAGCAATTACTGTTTCTCTCTTGAAGTTACAGTTATACCTTGTAACTTGTTCCATCACTTAAAATGGGCGTAACTTTTTGTATTCTTATCGATAATCGACAAATTATATATCATTAGAATCATATCGACGAGTACTTCACAATGAGTCTAATATTGATATAGGAAAAATTAAAATTTTTCTAAAAGAGGGTGGGTTTCGGTGTGGAGCGCAAGCACCGTTTATGGTGTGGTATATCATCTAACTCCGTTAAAAAGAGTACAAATATTAGGGTTGTTACATTCTCTCCCCTTATAATATTTTCGTCCTAAAAAATTATATAATAGAGGTGATGAGCTTGGGGTACTTCTCTATAATCTCAACTTCTCGTCAAAAGCCAACGATTCAACATTAACAAAAATCAGGGTCGTTACATTCTCCCCTAAAAAAATTCCGTCCTCAAAAATTAGGCATTGATTAAAATGTAACATCATCATCTCTGTTAATCTCAAATCACCTGCAAAACTTTTATATTTATGACAGCTAATATTTGATATCATAGGAATAGGATCTTCCCCTCATAATAAAATTCGACTCTATTTTGTCAATTTATAAAATATTCTGATCCGATGTCACAAATTTCCCTGAATGTGTGGTATGTCAAACTTTAGTCGAATATTCATGTGGTCTAATTATTGAAGTCATTTCTAATATAATCTAGAATCAGCTATTCCTATAGTTGACATCTCAAATCACTTAGAATCTTAAACAGTCAAATCTTTGGAGATTTATTTATCTAATTGCCCCTCAATTTTAGAAAAGTTTCATCCATTATTTTTCAATCCTTATAGATCATTTCTAATGTTTCACATAAGTTCCTAACTATATAAGTTATTCTTAAATAAATCTTTAAATACAAAATTGAATCATAGGGTCTTCTATCATTAATGATCGAACTTCTTTAAAGCCAATAAGTTCTCAAAAGATCTAAAGTCTTGGGTCTAACTAAATCATCATAACCTCAATCAATATATTATACTTACATAACCCATACACTTCTCGAGGAAGTAAAGTATGAACTCTAATACCATTCTATCATGACTGGAAATTCTACCCTATCTCGAGGGCCTAGAATTCCAAGTTATGGCCCGCAAGCATCCCATACATGCTAAGCGGACTTACACATAATCAGAGTTTTCATATAGTAATGGTTCCACAAAATTTGTGAAAGCCCACAAATAAAGGTGGAATATAAAAGCAATCAAAAATATTAAATAAATGAGACAAAAATATAGGTAAACTAAATACTAGTAAAAGAAAATAAATGTCGGAGACAAATCTGATAAGAGAAAGCGTAGAGTTAATAATAATGATATCAAAAGAACTCAGTATCGAGTCTAAAATGTCAATAACTAATGCCCGAATCAAAATTGGCACTGTGGTCCTCTTGATACTCTACAACATCATCCTCCAAAGGCTCTTGATACTCAACGTTCGCGAGATCAATGAAATTGGTATCAGCAGGATCTGGATAGTCGGCGTCTACTCCACTAGTGTAATCATCTGCAGTTGTTAGCTTGTTGTGGGATGAGTTTACTTAGTCACTTAAACTCAGTGGACACCACCAACAATCCACTCCATTCTACTCAGGTACATTATGGGTGCATTACGTGAGTGAACATAGTATATCAATGGAATCAGAATGACAAAGATAAAACCATGTGCATATCGAAGAGCTCATATTATAACATAAATGGAGGACCATGATCTATACACTCATATCCTAACGTACATCACCATATCTCATAACATAACATATCTTATTATTCTCGCATATACGTCTGTACATCGTATAAGCATAACTAACATTCTCATAAATCCTAAACGACCTGTGCTGGAGTCACTACTCAAGCTACTATATGATGGTCACCATAATATCATACCACCACATCATAATGCCCTCGTGTCATACTCATATTCCTCCATCCAGCCTAATGTGGAGATATAATAGCCAAATATAACTCCTAATCTACTCATACTGTCTCCTAGAGACTCGTCTTTGCTGAAAAATGCTATGCCCTTACGGTGGTTATGCAAGGAAGGCTACGTACAGAAACATAAGTTTTTAATCTTTTGCTGGCCTACACAGTGGTGTCTTATTATCGTACTCATAACTTATCTTATCTCATATTCATACTCATAACATACTCTTATAACTTAATTCTAAGACGAGCTATAGTGGTATAATCTCACCACAACTAAGGCCTAAGGGTCAAACCACATATCCTAATTCATATCTTATCCTATCAGTAAAATCTCCAATTTTTCTGGATTCATAAGCACCGACTATGTGTACGTGTCAGATACGACACATGATTAACGTTTGGAAATTCAGGAATGGCCAATATTTTAAAAGGATTATAAATAGGTGTAAAGAGATAACATATTTTCTGGGTGTGCAAGCCCCACACCGAACCCATACTCCTTTGGATAAGAGATAACACACCAATTCGGTATGCTTGATGCACATGGAAGCAAGTCCATTGGTTAGATGCAAGCTTCTCACATAAGCTATTTGCCCTTGCATTGCATGGAATTTGAGACAAGGAGAGAGAGAGAGAGAGAGCTTGAGGAAGAGAAACCATTCCCTTTATCATTTGCGTTGTTGATCTTCCTCTCAATTTTTCCTTCTCTTATATTATTGGCACGAGAAAGTGTCAATCTTGTGCATGGTTACGATCCAGGAAGAGTAAGAGAATTCCATCCCTTCCAAACCCTCTTTGGGTTATTTTGAAAACCAATGCCTGTGATATCTCTTGTGTGTGTTTAGAAGAGTGAATCTTCATATCTGTCTTGGTTAATGATTACGAGAATGTGGGTTTCAAACCCCTTGGACGTGTGCGGCGCAAGCGCCGTTAATTCTTTCAACCTTCGCCCATCGTGCGTGTTGATATGCGAATCTTAAAGGTAAGATCTCAATGAATTATTCGTGGTTTATGATTAGGATTTCATTGCCTTAGATTCATGCAAAGACTCGAGGAATTATATGTGAAAAAGGGGCAAAAGAAAGAGGCTAAGATCGAGCAAAAATTTATAGAATTTCACAAAATCGCTCGCAAGATTTGAAATTCACGTGCGCGAATTGCCTTCAGATATAAAGGGAAAATTCCCTGAGAAAACCGCACGTGCGAAATGCGCACCAAATTTTAGGCAAAAATTTGCACTGATATTTTACGCTCGCACGATTCGGGGTGTGCCAGGTGAAATAGCTCGCGCGATTTTGAATCCGCGCACGCGATTTTCCCTGTTTAGCTTATTTTAAAGTTTTCTTTGGAAACCTTCTGTAACTTTGACGTGTTTGTTTCTTTAAATCATTGATGAGTGACTTTTGAATGCTTTTAAATGTAGGCCATGGGTTGGATTCATCCGTAAAGAAATTTGCATCATTTCGCGTGACTCGTAACCAAGGTAGGGGAAATTCCATGCCAATTGCATTTTGATTTGATTTTCATGGATACTATGATATGATTAAATGAAATATGATAAACTTGACCATATTTGAACTATGATTAAAGTTTTTGTAATTAACATTAGAATCTGCTTTTGAACTTTGAAGTCTATATTTGATTTGAGGTTCATCAGAACGAATCCTCTCGCTCTTTGAACCTGTACGACGGTTTATCCGTATGCTCTAGACTGATGGTAATGTGATCCGCAGAAGTATCCCTCATAACGTAGGGGCTTGTTGCACTTCCAAAAACTATTCATTGAATGACGATGGTTAGGTGAGGATTCCCATAAAAAAATATTTGGCTCCCAATGCTATATTTGCTTGGGAGATTAGTTAAGTTATGGTTTTAAGTTTAAGCATTCAGATAAGAACCCGGATGTGAAATACGAACCGAATAGGAACTCAAAAACATATAAGCATTCCATTATGTTTTATTTCAATTTGAACCTTGTCCTTACAATTCTGTTTTGATACGAAAATGTATATGAACTTATCACTGAAATTCCGTTTGAACTCTGTCACTGAATCACTGCTTTGATGTTATTTGAATCTTGTCATTTGAAACCATGCTTGATATGCTAAAATACCATTGATGTTGAGATTTTCTTCTGTTGAGCTTAGACTGTTAGCTCACCCCGACTATACGTCGCAGGTGTAGATACCGATCAGGAACTGGGGCTTGAGAACGATCCAAATTACTAGCCGAAAGAAGATCTGCAGCCTGACGAGTTCTACCCATAGGCCTGAGCTTTGGACTCAATATAGTCTTGTTTTTTTATTTATTTTTGGGGCTTGGTACATCCACTGAATTTTGGTACATATGTTCTATATAATAGCATTTTTGTACATACCTTTAGTATACCACTGTTTAGGTGATGGTTGGCCATCACCGGTGGTTTATTTTATTTTTTTGTTCACAAGTGTGTATAGAAATAGATCGATTTATTTATTTCCATATTGATTGTTGATATCTGCTTTATTTTCTACATTTGTGTGGATGTGTCGAGCCCATGGCGAGCCGACTTTCTGGAGATTTCGGGTGCGGGAAGGTCAGGTCGTCACAGTTGGTATCAGAGGGATGGCATTAGATTTGGATTCCAGAGGATGATGGGCTGGATTGTTTTACAATCAATATTGATCAGTGTTGTTGTTTGATCAATGACAGATCGGTATGGCTCCACGTGTTAGAGGCAGAGGTAGACCGAGGACCATCCACATGAGAAACGTACCAGATGTTGAGGGCACATCGCGTGGTGTAGGAATCGCCACAGGTCCAAACACCATTCCATTAGGAGAAGGGAATGGTGGAGATAGGAATGGTGGTCAAAGTGATAGACAGATATTGGAAACCATGGACAATGTGATGGCCCAATAGGCAGAAATACTGGCGACTAGACAACGCCATCAGGGTTTTTAGAATTTAGGAGGATGCGTCCTCCGAACTTTTTGGGTCAAGTCTATCCACTTGAGGCCAAGAAATGGTTGAACGAGATGGAGAAGATTTTTAGTGTGCTACCCTGCACTGAAGATGAGAAAGTGAGATGGGCAGTCATCAAACTTCATGGAGAGGTTGATTCCTGGTGGAAGGCAGTTCAAATAGCTAAAGTGCAGGAGACTCCGAATGTGCCATGGACATGGGCTGAGTTCATTGAGAAATTCAATGACAAGTACTTCCCCAACGTAGTGAGGGATCAGTGGGAAGTTTAATTTATAGATTTAAAACTAGACCGGATGTCCGTACGTGAGTATGGGGCCGAGTTCATGAGACTTTCAAGGTTTACACCTCAGCACGTGGCCGCAGAATTGATGAAGGCCAGGAAGTTTCAACGTGGCCTAAGGCCCAACATTCAGGAGAGAGTGTCACTATTTTAGTTGGGAACATATGTAGAGGTAATGGTCATGGCCCTTATTGCAGAGGAAGATATCGAGAAGATGTATAAGAGGCGAGACCAACTGAATAGGAACAAGGCAAGACAAGTGCAATCGGATGCTTATGGACCGGTGTGCAACCGTGGGAATCGATGCGATCCCCGTCTTGACGAAGCGCTCTCTAACGATGAATATAGAGTCGCCACCCAGAGCTTTCGATGTCCCAGGATACCTAGTTCATTTTTATGAGCACCGAAGTGCTAAAAATATGACTCCGAATCCGGTCCACACCAAAGGCTCTTGGGTAGGGGCTTCGGTTATCGATCGGGTAGGTGTTAGGCACCCGATCAACCCGCTTAACGCGGTCTCTACTAATGGCCAATAATAAAATAAAGTAAAAGCAAGGAAAATGTCTTCCTCTTGCCCAAAAGGTCTTAGAATCCTATTTTTGCCCCTCCGCTCCTACCAAAAAATCGGCGGCGTAACGGCGCAAATGAGAGGATGGAGGGAGCTAGAAAGAGATAGGAGAAGAAAGGGGAGAGCCGGAGCCCTCGGGCCCTTGTAGCACCATAAAGGAGCCTTGCGTGGCTTGCTTTGATGAGCTCTTGAAGGCTTTGTATGGTGGAAAATGGGGTTCTAACTCCTAGGACTTGAAGCTAAGAGGTAGGGGATGGAGGCTAGGGGATCACACACACCTAGGCTAAGGGTTTTAGATGTAAGAACAAGCTTGGGAAGAGGTTTTAGAATTATGGAATTTGGATGAAAATAGTGCACAAAAGGGAGGAAGAACTTCTCACTTTGAGCTCTTTCTCTCTTAAGCAAATTTCTCAACCCCTAAACCAAGGGGTGGGGGGGCTCTATTTATAGGAAAGAAATGGATTAGGAGGCTACTTAGATGCTAATTGGGGTTAGCAATTAGGTAATCTCAAATATAAGTTTCCTAGGATTTTGAGACCTTGGAAAGGTGTGAAGGTGGTTCTAATGGTGGATGATGGGGTGAGGCTTTAAGCCACTTGGAGGGTTGCAAATAGGTAAGGAATGAGTGCAATAGAACTGTCAAAACACACCCTAAAGGTTGAGGTGGTCAACAAGTCAAACCTCAAACACGAATTTTGGGGCAAAAACTCATTGTTATTGTTCATATGCCTGGCACAACTAATAGTTGCGCCAGGTAAAAGCACAGTAAAACAGTGAGGAATAGTGTTGGAAGTTAGCTCGCGGGGTGGGGGCCACCTTTTAAACTTGTCGCAACTATTAGTTGCACCAGGCTTAAAATTAGGGAGGATTGGCCTGGTGCAACTAATAGTTGCGCCAGGCAAAATTTATACTTGGAGCAACTATTAGTTGCGCCAGGCCATTTCTGGGGAGATATAGCCTGGCGCGACTAATAGTCACGCCAAATCCCTAGGGGGGGGGGCACCGTAGAGGGTCATAGCTAGATCTGGTGCACCCCTCCTCCTTATTGCCTGGGGAGGTTAGGTTAGGGTTAAGAAAAGGGTTCTAAGGGTCGGGGTTGGTTCCTGGGGATCTAGGGTGACTCCTAAGGGTTTAGGGTGATTCTTAAGGATTCCATACATACCATCAAAAGCTTATAAATATGCCTCTCTCGTAATGTGTTTCGATCAGGCCTTAGGCCGAATTTAGGTGTCTACAGATGCCCCTCTTTGGTATCCGATCACTAATGATCGAATGCCAAAGAAAAGAGACATCCGAAGAGGCCCAAGGCATTACTAACAAGTCTGCTGCATTAAGAATGAACTTCAAACATCAGGTGAGTAACACGGTGAGAAAATGAAAGCCTTGGAGTGCCAAGCTAATCATTCGTTTCTCGAGGTAATCGGTTCCCAAGTGCTTAGCGACATTACTGGGCATAACCGAGGTGGAATGAGTTGCGAAAGCCCAATAGCTGGGAAAAATGCTCACCTCTCATGTTGCGAAAGACCATTAGTCAGGAAAAACATCTGCTCCTCGAGATTATTTGAAGGTGATTGATGTTCGAGATTCATTCTGAATGCAACAGCTTCGTAAGTAAGAGGGGTGATCAACCCAAATTCAAAGATAGGCGGAAGGTAAACATACGCAAGGCTCCGCAGTTTGCGTCCAATCCTACAAGGCATTTGATGACCTCATTGGATTATTCGCGGGTGCCCTTGTTGAAAGCAGGGTTCGAGATCTTGGGGCGAACCCATCAATCCCAGAGTTTATTTAGCATGACCACCTGAGCGAAGTGAATAGATGTCACAACACTTTTTAGGAGTGCGTATCATTTTTCATAACGTGTCCCAGATCTACATGACCTAGAGCGTCCAGCTTCAAATACCACTAAACAGATCTAACCAGTTATCGGGTGTCTACCCAAAAGTGACATCCACTCCTGGTTTCTGCCAACAATGATCATAAACATCAATTAACTATGCATAAATATGTACCCATTAGGGGCAATAAGCAACAACAAAGGCGATGGAAGCCCCGACCAGGACCCGCCCAAGTATAATTTACGAGGGAAAACGACCATCATACGGACACCCAGACGCATGGCATACACTTTATAGGGATACCGCTGCCCATACAGGTTTTAAGCCTGCGAAAAATAAAAGGGAAGTGAAGCCTTCTAAATGCATGATTGCACATAGTTTGATTGACACATAATCTCATTCTCGACAGGTTGGTTTCAACCAACGATTGACCTTTTTTAACGGAGAATCTGAAGCTTAAGGCACTTAAGTTCACATGAGTCCAAGCGCTTGTCGCAAAGATTTTAGCAGTGGAGTTGACTCGATCGAAACATTGACTGTTTGACCGGGACCGACACCGTTGCTCTTGCCTTAAGGCAGGATCCAGAGATTTGAGGCGAACCTCCGACTCCGAACTTTGATGTGGCACAGCTGCATTGCTGATAAAACATTGATGTTTTACCGCTTTATGCTTGTGCGCTGTGCGAGGTGATTTTTCTGCAATTTTGAAAATTTTCAACTGTTATGTTATAGGATTTTTTAAATTTTGAAGCTATTATCTTATGTGAATTTTTTGGAATTTTGGAGTTATTATTTTATGTGAATTTTTGAATTTTTATGTGAATTTTTTGGAGTTTTGGAGTTATTATTTTATGTGAATTTTTGGATTTTTATGTGAATTTTTTGGAGTTTTATACGGATTTTTTTGGAGTTTTATGTGGATTTTTCTTGTGAATATTTCCGGCTCTCTGTGGGGATTGTATTTTTCTAGATTTTCCTTGTGTGTAGGACCGGGGTGCTTGTTGACCTCGGCCCGTCCTTATTTTAGTACGGCTTCCTGGGAAAATCGAAGGATGACCGAAAAGCCACCATGGGAGCGCGTGCATCGGTTGGCAGTGACCGAACAATGAAGCAAAAGGAAGTGGGGGGACCGGTCTTCCCATCTCGACCCGTGCATTGTGCCTAAGACGAGAGTACCTGGCGCAACTATTAGTTGCGCCAGGCCATTATGGGGCCAGAAATAGGCTGGTGCAACTAATAGTTGCGCCAAGCCAAAGGAAGGCAAACATTTGCCTAGCGCAACTATTAGTTGCGCCAGGTTTGGCTGGGTATTTAAAATAGCCCAAACTCGGGCAGTGGGGCCTCATTTCAAATTCTCGCCCCCTCTTCTTCCTCTTTGAAACTGAAAAACCGTTCCCCCTCCCCCTTAGGGTTCCTTTACGTTGCCTCTAGCGTGCCTTTTGCCGTCGTTTCGCTTGCGAATCGATCACGGGCCTACGCCAGACCAACGACCCCGTTTTCTTCATAAGGTAATCTTTTAAACTCTTTTTTCTTGATTTTTCTTGCTTTTTGTTATGCAAATGTGATCATGATCTTGCATTTCTAGATGAAGAATAGTTTAATATTGGTTGATGATGTGTGAATGATCTTTTATGAATGATGCCTTCTCCTTCTTTTCTTTTTTTTGGTTTTATGCGTAATATATGAAACAATAATTTTTTTTTGTTTTTATTTGTGCCTAGAAAAGGGGTTTTATTTTGTTATTATTATTTTTTGTTTTTTATCTCAAAGCAAGGATTTTATACATCCTTTTTGACAACTAGTTTAGAAAAAGGGAATTTCTAATGATTTTTGGTTTCTATATATTGAAGACTAATTTAAGGAGAAAGTGTTTGTTTGTTTTTTTGTGTTTTTTTTTTTTATATATAGCATGTAAGAAGGATTCTTTTTTTGCTTGATTTCATGGTCCATGAAGAAAAGGATTCTTTTGTTGTTTTTTTTTGTTTCCTGATTTTAGAGGCATAAGGAAAGGATTTTTTTTTGTTTTTAAGGAACATAAAATGAAAGACCCTTTTTAGTTTTTCTAAACAGAAAGAGAGAATTTTTTTGTTTCCTATTTTTAGAGGCGTAAAGAAAGGATTTTTTGTTTGTTTTTTTTTTTTTTAACAGTAGGAAAGACCTTTTTTGTTTTTATGGTTTTCGAGGTATAAAGTGAAGGACATAGTTTTTCTAAATAGAAAGAAAGAGATTTTTGTTTCCCTAGACATAAAGGGGGGATTTCTTTTTCTAAGTGTAAAAGAGGGGCCTTTTCTTTTTTCTTTTTGGAGTGATAAAAGAACAATTTTATTTGCTTCTAACTTGCTTTATTTTAAAAGATAGGAAGGAAAAATTTTATTTATTATCTTTTTCTGAAGAAAAGACTTTTTTTTTTGCATTTTCAACCTAAAAATGGATTTTTTTTATTGTTGTTTTTTTTGGATGTGTATCTCTCATCATTTTTTTTGTGATATGTGAAAAGAAAGGGGGAAGGTGAGCATACTTACCTCCCTTTTTGCAGCATAGGATATCATGGCTTTTTATCATTGATCCGTTCTGACGTGATTGCTTTGTTGCCCCAGCATGTCAGGCGGTGATGAGCATGTCCCCGAGGAGGGCCACGAGGAGGGGCCCGAGATAGTGTACGGTCCGCGAGGAGAGCAGTTCCTTTGGGTGGAGCGGAGAGCGGGCCCATGGCTCGAGATGCAGGGTGAGGCTGCCCGGGTCGGCCTCCTCCATCAGCAGCACACTCACATCTCCAATTTCGAAATAGCGAGCAAGGTAAAAAATAGGTTCAGTTTCTTTCCTCTACGCAGTTTTTTATCACCTCTGCCATCTAATGTGTATATATTTTTTTTGGGTGTAGGAGCAGCCCAACATTATGTTCCGCGGGGGGTGGCTGGATTTCCATGAGTTCTACCTTTATGTCCCTCCCGTGGTGAAAGTTTTGTTGGAGCAGGTGGGCTTCGGGGAGTTCTTGTCCTGCCCTGCCATGAGGGCCGATGCCGCCTATTTTAAGGCCCTTATTGAGTGGTTCCGTCCCTAGACCATGACGTTCCACATGCCGTATGCCGAGTTGACGCTGACGCCCATTGAATGGGCCATGATTACTGGCATTAGGATCGGCGGAGTCCCGATATCCATCTTGGCGGTACTGAGCCGGGAGGACATCATACGGTTGATTGGGGCCTATCCCCCTTGTGGGTAGACCCATGGCACAAAGGTCAAGATGTCCTGGCTGACCTCCCTCTTTTCTGCTGATGAGCTAGTGGACCTGGGCCAGCCAGATCGGGTGCTTTACATCGCACCAGAGCGGGCGATCATTCTATCTCGCATCACCCTCCTACTACTGGGCAAGACCCTTTTTACAAATTCCAGTGGGGGACGGGTCAGCCTGGCCCTATTGAGTGTGATGGATAATTGGGGTGATGCTCCCAGGCATGACTGGGGAGGGGCGGGATACGCCTGGCTGATGTACAACTTATCCCGGGTCACGACCGGGGACTCGAAGTCTGCCGTGAGATTTTGGGCCGTTCTGGAGGTAATTCCTCACCCCTTCGCTTTTGTTTATCGCTATCATTTACTCATCATTTTTCTTTTTTGACCGATCCATCTATATTACTGACCTGCTCTCACGTCATGCCCTTTTTTTAGGTATGGGGATACCACCACTTTCACCCTAGGCGCCCGCTCCTTTTCACGAAGGTGCTCACCTATCCCCTCCTCAGCAACTGGCATCAGGCCCGACATTGTGACATGGGCCTAAAGCACCTGGAAATGGGCCTAAGGTCCCAGCTTGATTTGATGGTGCCTGAGCAGGTGATAATTTCAAAGCTAGTTTACCTTCAGCTTGAGCATTTCTTTTGATTGAGGCATTGCTTATTTGGTCCCTCTTGCTTTTTTTTTTTCGAGCAGATCCTCCCCGATCCGTACCTGACGTCCCCTTTCTGGGACCGAGCAGTCGTGGGTGCCTCCCGCCTATCAACAACGGCCGCGTCGTCTTCTTTTATGGAGCATGGGCCAAATGCTACTATTTGGCGGAGAGGGTGGTGCATCAATTCCAGGGCTACTATGCCATACCCGTGGATCCACTGACTGACGTTTGGAGTCCTACTGGCAGCATTGAGGAGTTGACAGTGGCCTTTTTCAACAATGGGTTCCCTATTAGCGCTCTCCATGTGCCTGGGGATTATCATGCTTGGTACTAGTGCCTCCCCTACCGGTTCATCCTGCCGCGTTTTGTCGCTAGCGCTAATTTCCTTGCGTTCAGGGGCCCACTTGGTCTAGTAACCTCTTCTCAGCTTGGATTAATTTCTCTTTTGCTTTTTACTCGGCCTGAGTCTTATCTGAATAGATCTTGTTTGGTTTACAGTTTACTCCGGGAGATGGTTTGGACAATGAAAGTGGGCCGAGTGCTGTAGATCCCTCTGGTGCTAGTCCTTCTGGTGCGGGTCCCTCGAGCGAGGGTTCATTAGGTGCAGGTCCGTCGGGTACCTCTCAAGCGGGTATCCCTGGTGGGGGTCCATCTGTAGCTTATGGGACCTTTCGGCGTCTGGACGATGGCTTCCTCTCAGATCTTTGTTCCAACGTGGACCGACAGGCATGGCTCTCTGCCGAGGCGGCTCGCATTCCTCCTCCTGAGGTGGTCCCCGGGGTGAGTTTTTAGATGAGTCGCTTCCCCTTTATTTTGGTTGCCTTCGATACATGCTTTCAGGGGTTCTCTAACAATTAAATTCTGTATCGTAGGACTTCAACTCAGCTATGGAATATGCGGAGTACCATCGTCATATGGCAGAGCTTCGGGAGGTGGAGACGGTGAGTTCCTGGCTTCTCCACTCCTCTCTCATTTTTTTTTTCATTATCATTGGCCCCTTGACTGATTTTGTCCTTGACTGTGCCTTGCAGTGTGCCCGAGCTAAGGAGTCATGTTCCCTGCTGAGTAGGATTTAGCAGGCGTGGTCTAGAGTGGGGGACATGAGAACCTATCAGAGCTCCTCTCGCCGTCGCAAGAAGTCTAAGGGGGCGAGAAAGGAATAGGCCATTAGTTTCCTCCAGCATTTTGGATTTTATTTTGGGATCTGTTTTAAACAATTTGGAGAATGGCTAGGGTGGTTGTTGAGAACTGGAAAATACCATTTTTCACCCCTTAATCTAGGCCTTGATAGACCCTTGAGAGAACTAAATAAGTGTTTTAAGTGCTTATGTTGTAGCTAACAATAAAGACAGGTTTAACCATAAAAGCAGCTTAAAAGTGCCAATAAGATGACAATCCATGTCAATCCAAAGGAAGAAAGTGAAGAAACAACCTTATCAGCTGTTGAAAGGTCTGAATAGAAGAAGCAAAGACCTGGAAGAGAAGTATGGAACAATTCGAACAGAAAAATGCACTACAGAGTCCTTTTCGCAAAGAACCTGTACTTTTCGCAAAGAACCTGAAACTCTACGAAAAGGAATAAAACTCTAGGCGTAGCATTCGAAGAGCATCTGAACTGTTCGAAGAGAGGATTGAACTTTGCGAAAAGAAGAAAACACAATTCGAACAGAACCAGAACATTGCGAAAAGAGCTTCAGGAGTCACAACACTTTGCGAAAAGACCCCTAAGCTATGCGAAGAGGCATTCTGGAGATTCGCAGCTTTAACAAGGGCAATTCAGTAATCTGTTGCACGCGTCCCAATGCATTTTAAAACCTAGGGACATTCCAGAGGGTTCTAAGCATGAAGCGAAGGAATATTCCACCCCACGTGAGCACCTAGAGAGGGAATAACTTGGTGGGAACTTCTAGAAACTCTAATAAACTTTCAAAATGCATAACAGAATTGATGCCTTTTTCACCTGATTGGCTGAACCAGATTGAGGAATTATGATTGGCCAGAATAGATCTGGATCCCCGTGCTCGACTACCATTGGTCAATACAGATCTGAGAACCTCTGATTGGTTGATACACATCTGAGCTGGACCTGGGGAAAGCTATAAATAGACGAAGCATTTGCCCAATTGGGGCATTCAGATTTAGAGTTTCATTTCTAATCCCCCATTTCCCAGTCAGACAGCTTGTCTGTAATCCTTGTAATAGCCTACTTTGTACTTGCATTTGAGAGCTGTGAGATATTGCTGTAACTCAAAGCAGAGTTTGCATCCAAGACTGTAAATCCGAGAGCTGTTAAGTCATGCTCTGTAAATTGTAAGGATGAATTTTAAAAGGTTGCTATAAACTATGCATTCTCCATTGGACTCATGTCAAGGGTTCCCTCTGATCTCCTCAGTACATTAGACTCCTTTAGATTCATTGTTTTGCATGCAATTTCCCTTGATTCATTAATCCTGTGAGAATTAGTGTTTGTAACCTAGTCTCTTACAGCATTTGTAGTGATGTTTCTTGTTCTGAATTGAGGATTTGGATTAAAGTCTATTGGATGGTTTGTGGCCATTAAAGTGGGCAGACCATAGCCATAAGTGTAAGCCTAATCCTTGAATTAGATTTATCTCTCTTACATCTGTGCTTGTAGCCAGATGAAGATAGGATCACCTCTGTTGAGCTACAGTTATTCTCATTAGATTTCAAAAACCAAATCAGATTTAGATATTACTTCTCCATCTTTGTTTCAATCATTCCCCCAACTCGGATCTGGATCATTTAGTTTAAATTTTTCTTCATTTTTAGTTAGTTAAACGTGACAAATTCAAACCTCTCATCTTATCAATTTTCTAAATAGGATAAGAAGCTAGATCTGGTAGCTCAGATCTGGAGGTTTATCTTACATTTTAGACAAATTCTCTGTGGACGATCATTCACTCACTTACTTTTAAAACTTGCTACAATTGGCCCTGATCTTGCAGGCTAATTCTCTTCTAACTGTGCTGATATTTCTTTATTTTTCTTTATATAGGTAATTTAGCATGACTATAAACTGTTTTCAAAACACACATAAATCAAGCACACTAAGAAGCAACAACAAGTTTTTGGCGCCACTGCCGGGAAATTTGTTCTAAAATAGGTAGACCTAAGTTTTTACCTTTATTTTTTTTTATATCATTACTAAACTATTCTATTATTTATACCTGTGCAGTTATTCAAGTCCAATTTTTGAAAAAGGGAAACTACTTAAAAAGAAATTCTGAAGGTTTGCTGTGAATAATCAGATTTTTTGTTCTGAGTTGTATGTTTGGTAGGACTCTCAGCCCTGAGATTGTCCCACTGAATTTAGAAGTTGAAAGGCTACTACGAACCAAACAAACAACACAGAATTCTGCTACTATGGGTGAAGAACCTCGACTTTTGAGGGATTACTTTGCACCTGGTGCTTATAATTCTCCCTTTTGCATTCAATTTCCTACTGTTGAAGGAAATTATGAGATCAAGTCATCAACTATCCAAATGCTTCCTTCCTTCCATGGGTTGAGTAAGGAAGACCCATACAAACATGTGGATGAATTCTTGGCTCTTTGCACCACATTCAACATAGCTGGACTTGGTCCAGAAGCAACCAAGCTTAGGCCCTTTCCTTTTTCATTAAAGGATAAAGCTAGAGCATGGTTATCCATGTTAGCACCAAACAGTATCACTTGTTGGAATGATTTGCAGTATCAATTTTTAGCCAAATATTTCCCAATGTCTAAAACAAGCCAATTTAGACAAAGCATCATTTCTTTCTCACAAAATTCAATTGAAACTTTCCATGAAGCATGGGAATGATTTAAGGAACTTTTAAGGCAATGTCCTCATCATCAAATTCCTAGATGGCAGTTGGTTCAAAGCTTCTATCAAGGAATTGATCAAAAAGGCAAAAATATGGTGGATGCCTCCTGTGGAGGCACTTACTTGCAAAAAATAGTTGAAGAGGTTTGGGACTTATTTGAAGTGATTGGTGAAAATTCAACTCAGCAGGAATCTCTGTCAAGAGAAATTGAAAATCCTGCTAGGTTGAACAATCACCAACCCACCAAAGGGAAGATCTATGAGGTGAATGAGTTGGAAAGAAAGATGGACAATCTAACCACAAAGTTTGATAGATTGATGGACTCACTTAAAAATCCAAATGTTTCAAGAGTAGAGGAGGCATGTCTGATATGCCAGTCCCTTACTCATTCAATTGACCAATGTCCTGCTGCATCACAGTTCCCAGATTTAATGGTGGAACAAGCTCATGCTGCTCAATCATTTGGACAGATGCAGTCAAATCAATATCCATGGAGAGCACACCCCAATTTGAGGTGGAGCCAAGGGAATTACCAATCCCAAAACCAGCAACAACCAAAGAATCAAATGCCTTTCAAAACTGCATAGCCTTATCAGCAGAATTTTTATGTCAAACCAAACTTTCAGCAGCCCATTCCACAACAACATCGTGAGCCTCTGATTCAAACCCCCTCCAGGTCCCTTTCTTTTGAAGATCAAGTTCTAAATTCACTTCAGAATTTAGGATCTTTAACTCAGACTGTGAACTTTCATAGCCATAGCATAAAGAAGATTGAAGAAACATTGGGACAGCTTTCAAATACCTTAGCAAAAAGAGAGGAAGGAAAGTTACCCAGCCAACCTTTGAACAAACCCAAAGGACAGTTTATGGTTGGAGAAGCTGCTAATTCACATGAAGAAGTAAAAACTGTCACCACTTTGAGAAGTGGAAAAAGTATAGATAACAAAGTGGGTACTGAAGAAGAAAGAAATGAGGAAGAGGATAAAGATACGCAGCAAGAGCAGCATAGTGATAGTAGTGGGGTTGCTGATGTACCTCAGAAAAACCAAAAAAATGAAAAACAGAAAATTCAAAAAATTTCTGAAAATACTTCTAAAGCTGTAGATGAAAGATTAGTTCCTCATTTACCATTTCCTCATGCAATGAAATCTGTATCCCCTTTTGATAAAGGAAACACAAAAATAGATGACATGATGGAGACTTTCAAGCAAGTCAAGATAAATTTACCTTTGCTTGAGGCAATCAAACAATATCCAGCATATGCAAAATTTTTGAAAGATGTTTGCACTCACAAAAGACAGTCTAGGATACAGTTGTCCAAGAAGATCTTTGCTGTGGAAAGAATTAACCAAGTGTTATCCATTGCTACACCTCCTAAACTTCAAGATCCTGGAATCCCCACAATCCCTTGCATTATTGGGGAACACACCATTGAAAAGGCTTTATTAGATCTGGGTGCTAGTGTCAACCTACTTCCATATTCTGTATATGAGAAACTAGGTTTGGGAGAATTAAAACCCACTCATGTGGTCAGATCTAAATGAAAGCCAGTAGGGATGATTGAAGATGTATTGGTGGGAGTAGATAAATTCTTCTATCCTGCTGATTTTCTAGTTTTGGATATGGAACCAACCAAAAGCAAAACTTCCATCCCTGTCATTTTGGGAAGACCATTCACAGCTCTGAAAATGCTTGCATTCAATGCAGTGCAGTATTATGGAAATCTCATTTGGAAACATGAAGGTAAAATTAAATGTTTATAATGCGTCAAACAAATTTCAATTCACTCGAAGAATGTTTTCATGTTGATCTATTGGATGAACTTGTGGAAGGGACTTTACAACAATTTCGTAGGTGAAGACTTCACCACCAGATGTTAAAGATACTTGGGGATATGCTGAAAAAGCAAGTTGTATCTCAAATTCGAGGAAATAAATGTTGTGCAAGGAACTCTTAATCAATCAAGTTTCTCTTCTTGAAACTGCTACTCTCCCCTTCCACAAACGTCTAAGGTACCTTTGTTACCTTCTTTTCTCAAATCGATTTAGAACTAAAGCAGCCGGAAAATTTGAAGTATGTGTTCTTAGGTAATCATAAATCATTGCACATTATTTCTTCCTCTCTCACAAAGGAGCAAGAGGAAGAGTTGATAGTCTTGAAAGAACATAAAAGGGCAATTTGGACTATTGCTGATTTAGGAGGAATCGATCCAATTTGTTTGCATGCAAAATCCACTTGGAAGAAGATGCAAAGCCTTCTAGGGAAATGCAAAGGAGGTTGAACCTCATATGCAAGAAGTAGTCATGAAAGAGGTTGTTAAGTTGTTAGATGGGGGTCATTTACCCCATTTGATTCACTTGGGTGGCACCTACGGTGTGGTACCTAAGAAATCTGGAATCAACATTGTAACCTCGGATTACGGTGAGCTTATGTCAACCGGACAAACAATGGATGGAGAGCATATTGATTACTGAGAAAATTAAATGCAATGACGAAAAGACCATTTCCTCCCATTCATTGATCGGATCTTAGATAAGCTAGCGGAAAAGCTTATTATTTTTTCTTGATGGTTACTCGTTACAACCAGATTCTGTGTACCCACAAGATGGAAAAAGACCACATTCACTTGCCCTTTTGGCACTTTTGCCTATAGGAGAATGCCTTTTGGTCTTTGTAATGCTCTGCTACCTTCCAAAGATGCATGTATGCCATTTTTCCGATATGATTGACCAATTTATGGAGATTTTATGGATGATTTTTCAATCTATGGCAACAGTTTTTCAGGTTTACACCATCTCAAATTGGTACTACAAAGATGTGAAGAAACCAATCTGGTTTTGAGTCGAAAAGAGCCATTTCATGGTCACCTGGGCATTGTCCTTGGCCATGTTGTTTCCCACAAGGGCATTGAGGTGGACAAAGAAAAATTGAGTTAATTGCACATTTACCACCTCCCAAAACCGTTAAACAAATCAAGTTTCCTAGGACATGGATTTTTGAAGGTTCATCAAGGACTTCAGTAAAATAACCAAACCTCTTTGTCATTTGCTGTGCCAAGATGTCCCTTTTGTTTTCAATAATGAATGCATGAAGGCTTTTGAATTCCTAAAGAACTGTTTGATTTCAGCTCTAATATTGCAGTCTCCAGATTATTCATTACCTTTTGAACTAATGTGTGATGCATCAGATTATGCTTTGGGAGCTGTCCTTGGACAGAGAAAAGATAAGCTGCCTCATGTCATAGCTTATGCCAGTAGATCAATGAATGATGCATAGCTCAATTACACAACAACTGAGAAGGAGCTGCTGGCAATTGTTTTTGCTTTAGAGAAATTCAGGTCATATGTCTTGGGTTCACAAATCATGGTGTTCACTGACCACTCTGCTTTGAAATACCTTCTGTCTAAGAAGGACACTAAACCAAGATTAATCAGGTGGATTCTCCTATTACAGGAATTTGATCTACAGATTAAAGATAAAAAGAGGGTGGAAAATGTGGTGGCTGATCACCTCTCGAGAATTTTAACTGCTGAGATTGATAGGTTGCCTATCAATGAATCTTTCCCTGATGAGCAACTTTTTGCCATTAGTGTACGCACTCCTTGGTTTGTAAACATAGTCAACTTTTTGGCTACTGGAAGAATTCCTCAACATTGGAATAGAATGGATAAAGATCTTTTCTTCTCAAAGGTTAAACACTTCATCTGGGAGGATCCTTATTTGTTTAAGAGTTGTGCAGATCAAATAATAAGGAAATGTGTCCCTGACCAAGAATTTCATAGAATACTTTCTATGTGTCATGAACAGGCCTGTGGAGGTCATTTTAGTGGGAACAAAACTGCTGCAAAAGTTTTGCAGTGTGGATTTTATTGGCCTACACTTTTCAAGGATGCCCTGCAGCATTGTAAGTCCTGCCAGAACTGTCAGAAATTAGGCAGCATTTCCAAGAGAAATTCAATGCCTTTACAACCTATTTTGATAGTAGAATTGTTTGATGTTTGGGGGATAGACTTCATAGGTCCCTTCCCTCCTTCCAATAGGAATAACTTCATTTTAGTAGCTGTGGATTATGTATCCAAATGGATTGAAGCCACAGCTACTAAAACAAATGATCACCAAGTGGTTCTGAAATTTCTTAAGGATCACATTTTTTCCAGGTTTGGTTTTCCCATAGCCATTATCAGTGATGGGGGAAGCCATTTTTGTAATAGACATTTTGAAACTTTGTTGAAGAAATACTCAGTGACTCATAGAGTAGCCACTCCATATCATCCACAAACCAGTGGACAAGTGGAGATTTCCAATAGAGAAATCAAACATATTTTGGAAAAGACTGTGAAGAAGGACAGAAAGGATTGGTCCTTTAAGCTGAATGATGCATTGTGGGCATATAGGACAGCCTATAAAACCCCAATTGGTATGTCCCCATTTAGGTTGGTCTATGGCAAAGCATGCCAATTAAAGAGAGTTAGAATATAAAGCTTTTGGGCCATTAAAACATTGAACATGGATCTAACTCATCACTGGTAATCACAGAACGCAACTTGAGTTAGAAGAACTGCGAATGGATGCATACACAAATTCAAGATTGTATAAAGAGAAAGTCAAAACTTTTCATGATAAAAATTTATTGAGAAAAGAGTTCACAGCTGGTTCTAAGGTATGGTTATTTAAATCAAAGCTCAAGTTTTTCCCAGGAAAACTGAGATCCAGATGGGAAGGGCCATACACTGTCATTCAGGCAGCCCCTTCGGGAGCTGTTGACATCCTTGATCCAAGTAATGGAAGAATCATAAAGGTAAATGGTCAGAGGCTCAAACCATGCATTGAAAATACCAGAGCTGTATCTTGCCCATCTATCATCACGAATCTCCAAAAATCTGATGGTAGAAAACTGTACATTATGTTTGTATATCATAGTTTTTGCTTATTTTCTCTGTTTCTGCTTTTATCTCTTTTCGCATAGTTTAAACATGCTCAAAGTTAAGTCGCACAGTAATAATTCTCTTTTCACAAAGTCCAATTTACTTTTCGAATAGACTATGGATCTGTGAGGAACTGCTCGAAAGCAAGGATTTGCTTTTCGAATAGTTAGTGCTGAAGCCATTTTCTTTTCGAAAAGATAGTTCTGAAGCTAATTCCTTTGCGAAATAATGTTTTTGAAGCTGTTAACTTGTCGAATGGTACTGATGCCATTCACAATTGTAAAAAGGTCTCTTTCGGAACTTTTCAAAAACTTAAAGGCACTTTGCGATATTAACTTTGAGTATATTTAAGCCCTTTCGACGGTGGGGTTTCATTTCAAACTCTCTCTGCAGAGTGACTCTTTCCACTAAAACCCTACTTCGTTCTTTCCTTGCACGATTTAAGAAGCTTACTACACTTTTGTCTCTGTGTTCGATCATTTGCGTTTGCAGAGAAGGATTTCAGCTTTTAATCTGGGGGATTTCTGCAAGCAAACAACTCGTTCAAACATAAACCCTAGATCTCGGTATTTCTCTGCCCATTCTCTCTGGTTAGCATTTAGTAATTTGATTCTGTGTCAGCATCTATTTTGGGCATTTTTATACATCAATCTAGAATGGGAAAAGCAGAGAAATCATTGGCTGCTATGTTCCCCAAATCCTCTGCTAAGTGAGCAAATCGACCCCAAAAGCAAAAGGAAAAGCCAAAACTTTAGCTAAACGGAAACTATCTATGGATAAAGCAGATAGGGTGGAGAAAGGAAAGAAAATTAGACATGAGGAACCCATCCCTGCTGCTACTAGCCCTGAGCCTGAGCTTCCTCCTCTGCCCATTCATTTGGTCTTACCTAACCCCTTCATTGAAGCTCAGAAACTAATACCTGAGCTGATGGTGGACGAAACTTTTTTCGTCACCAAACCAGATTGCTTACCATCCTTAAGATACATTAGAGAGGCTTCACTAAGCAATATCCTTACCCCCTTGCCAGAGAAAATTTACCCAAGAATGGTGAAGTTATGGTACCAAAACCTAATCAAGGTCACTGAAAGAGATGCTGATGTCCCTACCCTAGTCATTTTCATTGATGATTGCGATCTTACTGTGACATTTGAAGACATAGGGAATGCTTTAGGGATACCATTCCAATTTGATCCCTCTGGTCCTTTGGCTGCTCCAGAAACAGCCTCCTTTAGAGAGATGGCTGCACATTTAACCCAGGGTATTGTGGGCACTGGGCAGTCCATCATGAGAAGAGACCTTGCCCCCCAATTTCTATTAATGGATTCCATTTTAAGGGGAAGCTTCTATGTCACTGGGCACAGCCAAGAGAGGAGAACACCAATTTTAGAGGCCCTCTTTCATTTCTCCAAGGGGCAGTTTTTCAATGCCCCTATGCTAATTTTCGAAGCCATGGCTGACATTAGTGCCAAGTTGAAAAAGGAGCGGTTAGGCCCTACCATTTGGCAGATTGATCACAGCCCTCCTCAGAGCCAAATTTGACATTGATAGTGAGGAGCCATTTGAAGTCATTACCCCTCACAATTTTGGGAAAAAGGCTTGGACTACAAGCCAGGCTATG
Source organism: Chloranthus sessilifolius (assembly GCA_021018995.1). Lineage (NCBI taxonomy): Eukaryota > Viridiplantae > Streptophyta > Magnoliopsida > Chloranthales > Chloranthaceae > Chloranthus > Chloranthus sessilifolius. Next base: position 67,998,873 of record CM037595.1, read on the forward strand.
CTAAGAAGGATGAGAGAGGCAGGTGAACCTGCACATGCCCCTGCTGCTGCACCTGAACCTGCAGCTGTGAGTGAGCCAGAACCCATCCCTACAGATGAGCCTGCACCTGAACCCATCCCTGCAACTGAAAGAGAGCCTGCACCTGAGCCTGCCCCTTCAATTTTGCCAGATCCAGTTTTGCCAACTCCTGTGGTGACCAGCTCTTTAGCTGCACCACTTCTTGAACCAACTCTGCCTGTCCCTGTGGTGACCAGCTCCTTAGCTGCACCCATTGTTGATAAAAATCCCCTTCCTTTGGTGACCAGCTCTTCAGCTGCACCTACTCTGGAGGACGTTGGCCTTGCACCCTACTCCCCTACTCCAGCCCCTGACATTTCACCTATCCCAGCTGTCCCATCTCCCACACCCTCCATCATTCCAATTGTGGATTCCCCCTCTACACCAACCACTCCGACCATTCTCACACCACCAATTTCGCCCTCCAATGCCCAGGCTTTAGAGGAGTTAGCTGCAGATTTTATTGCCCCATCTCCCTGCACTCCTCTGCTCCAAAGCTCCTCACCTTCCCCTGCTCATTCAGCCCACACACCTGAGGTCTCCCATACACCTGAACCTGTGCCCTTCACTACAGAGGCCTACTCTTCCTTAATGGGTTCTAGTTTTGAATCCATGGAACTTGAACCTACCCCTATACCTGCTCCTCATCACTTTACTCACTTCCCTACCTCTCCCTTTACAGCCATTGCACCTCCACCCTCCACATCAGTTATCCCAGTCCATGCCATGCCCACCTCTCCCATACCTGCATCCATTTCCCAAATTCTTACCTACCTCCAATCCATCCAAGCCCAACTCCAAATCAACACAGACAACCAGTCTGTAACCAATGAACTGCTCCAAACCTTAGCTTCCACATCCCAAACAACCACAATTACCCCTGTACCTATTGTTGATTCCCAGGCCACCCAAACTAACCCAGAGATATTATTGGTTGATCTGACCACCCCCACCACTACTGCCCATGCAACGCAAACTGAACCTGAAGTCCCCTTGGTTGCATCCCCTCCACCACTCCCCATTTTCTCTGAGCAAGCCACTCAAACAGACCCTGCTGTCAACCTTCTAAACACTTCTTCCCCCCCTCCCACAACTGGGACACCTTTGGTCCCCTACCATTCCATTCCCCTCCCCCGATACGCCACCCTCATCAGAGCCATGGAAGATAATCCCTATATCCACAGAGATGTTCAAAAGGGGCTAGCTGATTTACAAGCTTACATTCGTACCCCTTATGAAAACCAGATTCAGAAGTTGGAGATCTTTATGAAATTTGAGAGAGAGAAAATGAAGGACTTGCTGGGTCAAACCTTTCAGATGGTTAGGAGTGAGCAGCACAAGGTGACCATGTTACAAGCACAGCTTGACCAAGAAAAATTGAAGACCACTAGACTTGGCAAGTACATTGGCCTCACCAATAAGATAAAATCAGAGGAATACACTGAGCTGCAAAACACAATCCAGGAGAAGGCTCAATCAAGTTCAAACTCCAATACTGATTCCAGTTCTGATTCTGACAGTGACTCCAGTTCTGAGCCAATTGAACCAACTTATGATACAAATTTTGACCCCAGTTATTAGAGCACATTGTACTTATCTGTGTTATGAGTCTGTAATATAAAATTCTGTTATTCTGTGAAATTACTATGCATTTCTGTTCTTTCTTTTTGTCATTATATTGTTTTTCTTGATTACTTCTTTTCTTTGCTTTGGACCAGTGCGGATCCCGCTGCCCCTCATTTCTCAGTGTCTAGAACATTGAGGACAATGTTCATCTTAAGTTTGGGGGTATGACAGGTATGCCAATAAAATAAGTTAATGCTTGGTGCAGCTTATGATCAGTAGAATTTTTTAAAATAAAGTAATCTCACACCTGTTTTTTTTTTAAAATGAGGAAGTTAAAACTTTCTAAAATTAATTTCTAGTGTAATTCTAATACTTTCATGAAGTGAATGTCAGGAAATTTCCGAAAATTGATGTTTTAGTAAACCTAAAATGAAGGAAAACAGTGAAGATATACCTCAAGAAGTTGATATAAAACCACACCCAGTGAGGTTTGGGCCTGAAATGTATTCTTTGGAGGTATGCTTTGGCAATCTTTTCTGCTTTTGGGACTATGTGAATCTGCTTACTTACACTAGAAGTTACACATATACTGTTCGAAATAATTTGATAGCACTCATGATATTAAAGACATGATGTAAGGCCTCCTTTTGGACAGTTTGAACCTTACAAAGCCCTACCTTTTGAAACTGCCCTTGATACACACCATTTGAGCTAAATAAATCTATGATTCCTTTGAAATCTCCCCCAATAAACCTCATCACCCTCATTTAGTCTAACCCTACCCCGAGAAGGCAGAAGATAAAGGGAAGGAAGCTGAGGAAGGAGAATTGAGTAACAATGTAATAGCAAAAGAAGGGTAAAAGTTGAAGGCAATGATGAAACAGCATAGGGAATGTGGCATGCAGTCAGTGCTAATTCGAAAAAGAAAAGAAAATATTTGAGCAAAACAAAAGAAAGAAGGCATTTTCATTGGAAGTTTGAAAAAGAAAGAGAAAAAGATGGCCACTTTGGCTCTGGAAATTCAAAAGAAGAAGATGAAACTATGCTGAAGAAGAGTGGGTTTGTATATAACCTCCTGACCTTGATTGACTTCTCAAATATGAACACCATTCCAACCCTTTTGAGAAATTTCACCCATAAGCCACAATAAAACCCGAGTAAAAGTCCTTACTAATCAATGATGGATTGAGCTATCACATGGAGATAAGAATTTGTGTAATCTATGGTGAAAGGAGCAGTGAATTTATAACTAAAAGCAATGCCTATGCTCCTGCTTACAGTCCTATTTGGGGACTGTAACTGCTCTTGAGCCGTGTGAAATAGTACAACCCTCTCATTTGCTTATTGAGTGAAAATCCTGGTGAGAATTGGGTTTAAAATCAACTGATTAGGGCAACATCGAAGCTGGATTCCTAAATCAAAGGCTAGCTGTTCATTAATTTTTCTTGTAAAAACTTTTTGACACCAACTGAGTGAATGGTAAAGGAATTAAAGCAGAACTTTAGTTTTGAACTGATGTTTTCTTGAAAATCTTCTTACAACCTGACTGATGCAGGTGTGAATAATCTGATTGGATAAAAGTTTGCTTTAACAGAACTGCATTGATCTTAACTGATTTATTGGAGAAGTTTGTGGGTACCTTCACTGAAAACCCTCAGGAGACTTCACTCCTCCACTAGGGATCACCTAGGGGTTTAAAAGGCTTGTTGCATATGCTAAATGCAACTGTGCTCCCTACAAAAATGGCCTTTCATTCTATTTTTAAATTTTGTCTTTGCTGGGGACTAGCAAAGCTTAGGTTTGGGGTGTGTTGAGAACTGAAAATACCATTTTCACCCCTTAACTGGGCCTTGATAGACCCTTGAGAGAACTAAATAAGTGTTTTAAGTGCTTATGTTGCGCCTAACAATAAAGACAGTTTAACCATAAAAGACTTTAAAAGTGCCAATAAGATGACAATCCATGTCAATCCAAAGGAAGAAAGTGAAGAAACAACCTCATCAGCTGTTGAAAGGTCTGAATAGAAGAAGCAAAGACCTGGAAGAGAAGTATGGAACAATTCGAATAGAAAAATGCACTACAGAGTCCTTTTCGCAAAGAACCTGTACTTTTCACAAAGAACCTGAAACTCTGTGAAAAGGAATAAAACTCTAGGCGTAGCATTCGAAGAGCATCTGAACTGTTCGAAGAGAGGATTGAACTTTGCGAAAAGAAGAAAACACAATTCGAACAGAACCAGAACATTACGAAAAGAGCTTCAGGAGTCACAATACTTTGCGAAAAGACCCCTAAGCTGTGCGAAGAGGCATTCTGGAGATTCGCAGCTTTAACAAGGGCAATTCAGTAATCTGTTGCATGCATCCCAATGCATTTTAAAACCTAGGGACATTCCAGAGGGTTCTAAGCATGAAGCGAAGGAATATTCCACCCCACGTGAGCACCTAGAGAGGGAATAACTTGGCGGGAACTTCTAGAAACTCTAACAAACTTTCAAAATGCATAACAGAATTGATGCCTTTTTCACCTGATTGGCTGAACCAGATCGAGGAATTCTGATTGGCCAGAACAGATCTGGATCCCCGTGCTCGACTACCATTGGTCAATACAGATCTGAGAACCTCTGATTGGTTGATACACATCTGAGCTGGACCTGGGGAAAGCTATAAATAGACGAAGCATTTGCCCAATTGAGGCATCCAGATTTTGAGTTTCATTTCTAATCCCCCATTTCCCAGCCAGACAGCTTGTCTGCAATCCTTGTAATAGCCTACTTTGTACTTGCATTTGAGAGCTGTGAGATATTGTTGTAACTCAAAGGAGAGTTTGCATCCAAGACTGCAAATTCGAGACCTGTTAAGCCGTGCTCTGTAAACTGTAAGGATGAACTTTAAAAGGTTGCTGTAAACTATGCATTCTCCATTGGACTCATGTCAAGGGTTCCCTCTGATCTCCTCAGTACATTAGACTCCTTTAGATTCATTGTTTTGCATGCAATTTCCCTTGATTCATTAATCCTGTGAGAATTAGTGTTTGTAACCTAGTCTCTTACAGCATTTGTAGTGATGTTTCTTGTTCTGAATTGAGGATTTGGATTAAAGTCTATTGGATGGTTTGTGGCCATTAAAGTGGACAGACCATAGCCATAAGTGTAAGCCTAATCCTTGAATTAGATTTATCTCTCTTACATCTGTGCTTGTAGCCAGATGAAGATTGGATCACCTCTGTTGAGCTACAGTTATTCTCATTAGATTTCAAAGACCAAATCAGATTTAGATATTACTTCTCCATCTTTGTTTCAATCATTCCCCCAACTCGGATCTGGATCATTTAGTTTAAATTTTTCTTCGTTTTTAGTTAGTTAAACGTGACAAATTCAAACCTCTCATCTTATCAGTTTTCTAAATAGGATAAGAAGCCAGATCTGGTAGCTCAGATCTGGAGGTTTATCTTACATTTTAGACAAATTCTCTGTGGACGATCTTTCACTCACTTACTTTTAAAACTTGCTACAATTGGCCCTGATCTTGCAGGCTAATTCTCTTCTAACTGTGCTGATATTTCTTTATTTTTCTTTATATAGTCTAGAGCCACTGTAATTTAGCAGCTATAAATCTATTTTCAAAACACACATAAATCAAGCACACTAAGAAGCAACAACAGTGGTACTTTTGGAAACAAATTTGATTATTTTTATAATTATTTGGGAAACGGTCTTGCTTTGATTTTTATGCTCTGCTTGCTTGGCATCAGATCTGTTTCTCTGCAGGAAGTGCCTGCTTCATACCCTTTTTAGGAAGTGGCCTTTTGGGTCGCGTGCCTCAATGTAGGATCAATCCTGCACATGATAAAAATACTCCACTAGTCGTTGATGGTCAGAAGTGCTGACATATATAAAACCAACAAAAAGGGCAGACGTCCCCTCTTCAGTTCGGTCTTGAGATGGCTGGAGGGGGGTTTTAGTCTGGCGCAACTAATGGTTACGCCAGGCTAAAGTGCCAAAGAAATTGTACTGGCGCCACTAATAGTTGTGCCAGCTTTGGCCTGCGGGCAGTGGGGCCTTATATGCCCGAATTGACCCAGAAATTGTTTCTTTTTTGTTTGACTTGGCTCCTTTGACCGGCATCTTTAGCTCTTGTTTCTCCAAGGCGGGTCCATCTTCCTACATTGATTCTTATCTTCCCAAAAGATCCTTGTAGGTTCATGGATCCGCCTCCTAACCCTCCCTTACGTGGAGGGTCTGGAGCCAATATATCCTCTCTGTCGGGCTTGGGGCCCAAGTTCCTGGCAGCTTGGTTTGGGTGTTTGAACGAGAGGGAGCTCGCCAACTTGGGGCGCCTTGGGCTATCTCGCCTTCCTTCTTTCTTAGAGATTCCTCCTCGGTGGGGGCTCCTTCATGCTGTCGCTTCATGCTGGGATGTGAACCTTCATGTATTCCGTTTTGGGATGCAGGAGTTGACCCCAACCCTTGAGGAGCTTTCCAATCTGTCTGGCCTGAAGCTTCATAGGGACCTTGCAAGAGTTATGCCTAAACTAGGGTATTCCAGTTCCGTTCACCTTACTCTCGGTTTGAAGAAATCTGAGTATGAGAAAAGTCTCATTGGGGGGCCCACCAAGTGTTCGCTAAAATTCCTCAAAGAACTTTTCGGTGATGAAAGCCTCTGAAAATTGCCGGTTAGGAATGTCTTTAACGTGAAGGCTCTAGCACTTGGTCTCATCTCTGAAATCCTCTTCTACACTGGGGGAGAAAGCTTCTCATTGGCAGTTTATGATATTTTGATGGAGCTAGAGGCAGGCCGGTCAATGATGCATTTGATGCTTGTCGAGCTATACCGATGCCTTGATTCTTTTGCCTTGGGTAAAGTGGAGGGTCTTCGGGGATGCCCCTTATTGCTCCAGGTCTGGCTGGGTGAGCATTTTGCCATTTTGAGGCCCGTGCCTCGCTTCTATGTTGCTCGAGGCGAAGTGGCCGGCTGTTTTTTGGGTAGATGCCACTTACTCCCCCAGGGTCATACATCGGCTCTGAAACTTTGGTTGGTCGATGTTGAGCTGAGATGGAGGCTTCTTTGGTTGGATCGGACCTTCCCAGTGATTCATTCTAGAGACCATGAGGGTATCACCCTCCTAGGACTGACCGACAGTACCTTCTACTACTCCCATTTTAGGTGTTGCGTCAGTTTGGCTGCCCTCAGCAGGTGCCTTGTGAGGCCAGACCCCCTTTATGGGATTTGATCTTTTCTAGGGGATCCTCTGAAGACATAGACCGGATTGCTGCTCTTTGGGAGACGCAACAGTCGACCCTGATGTGTGATTTTGAGCAGGGAGATTCCGTTAGAACTTCTCCTGAGTATGAGGCCTGGCTGTTGACTAAGCGGCCTGCCACCGATGGCCCAGATTTTTCAGAGAGCATTGAGACTGGAGGCCCCTGGCCAAAGAAAGAAGCAGCGCTCCAGACCACCCGTATCGAGCTATTGGTGGATGAGAAGAGGGTACTGCAAGAACTCTTGGCATGCGAGCCGGTTAGAGCAGACACAGCGGAGAGCGAGGTTCTCCGCTTGAAGGAATCACTGAACGTTGGTTTTGGAGCCGCCGACTCTTCTCGGAAGAGGTTCAAGAGCCTGCATGGTCGTTGGCTGACTGAGAGGAATGTTCGAGAGGATGATCTTTATGCTGAGATTAGCACTTTAAAGCGCGAGTTGGGCCGTTGACTCCTTCCTGCACACAGAACTTTTTGCACAGATCATATACACAGAAAAAAGGGGCTTAGAAAACCCCTTTACAGATACACACATATTTTTGGTATACATATATATATATATATTTTTATTATTTTTGTTTTTTTTTCTATACTTGTAAGAAGGAAAACACGCCAATCATCACACCGGCTTTTTTTTTAGATGTGGTGCAAATGATACAAAAGGCAGCTATATACATCTATACAGATCTTTTTTTTTTGTTTATGTATTATCTCCTCTTTCTTCTCTTTTTTTCTCTTCTTCTTTCTTTTTATGCCTTAATCATTGGGTGATATTTTGAGAAACCTTGGGTCCACCTTTGAGTATGGTCGACCCCCCCCCTTTTGGAGTCAGACCTAGATGGGTTTTCGAATTTTGCCAAGGCCGGAATATTGATCCCTTTAGATTGAGTTAAACCTTTTTCCTTGCCTTGGGTCATACGTTCGACGGTGCGGGTTTCACCAAGACAATTCTAGTCGGGACCTGATTTGAACTAGCATGAGCGGCCCAGTCGGACAACAAGGTACAGGAAGAGTAACAAAAAGGGGTCCTCAAACATCAATCTTCTCAATCAGTCCAAACCTTTCTTCTTCAATTTTTTCTCTTTTTTTTTTTTTTTTTTATCTCCCCCTTTTTTTACCCGTGGCGCCCTTTCAAGTTTTCACCACGTCCATGGGTTTAGCTCTCTTACCCCAAGCGCCCTTTCGAGTTTTCACCTGGTCCGCACAAGCCCGCTATTTTTACCCGTAATGCCCTTTCGGGTTTTCACTATGTCCATCTTGCTTTGAGCTTATATTTTTATTTCATTTTTTTTTTTTTTCAAGAGCCATGACATAGACGTCGATTCTGTCATAGCCGGCTGGATGGGGTTCTGGTGTCGTCTCACGACTCGGCTCATTTTGACTTAACATATATTATGACTGCTTGCAAACCTACAAAGAGGGCTTCCTTCAGGGTGTAGCTTAGCCATGGGTTAGGTTAGGATTTGAAGGTATGCTAGGCTAAAAGGGTTTCCTTGATACAACTTCTGTTGTTTTCAACATACTTTCTTCCTTGGGGATCTTACTGTACATGCCCCATGATTCTTCTATTGTTTTGTTTTGTTTTGTTTTATTTCAGGCAATCTCTTTTTGAGGTTTTACTTTTTTGATTTTTTTTTATTTTGATAGTAACTGTACTTCATCCTTTTTTGTATATGTACACACATATTTTTTTTTGGGGGAAGGGGGTTATTGAAGGAAAGGCCCAGGCTCAAATGGGGTAGCAAAGGATATCATCATTTTTAGGGATGCTTTTGGGCTACTGTGCTTTGAATGATGGCCTCTTTTGGGTGGTTCTTAAGCTGTCACGTATCTGTTTCATCAATACTTACCTTGTCGTGATGGACTAAGAGTAGAATCGTCAGACGTATCCAGCGTTGATTGGCTCAGGAAGATGATCTCCGTCCATGGTGGCGAGGCGGATGGCGTATCCCGGCAACACTTCTCGAATGACGTAAGGTCCTTCCAAGTTTGGCTTGAACTTTCCTCTCGGATCGGCATGGAGGGATGGGAAGATCTTCTTCAGCACAGTGTCTCCTACCTTTAGATCTCGATCGCAGACATGTTTATTGAAAACGCGTGCGATTCGCCCCTAGTATACTTGGGTATGGCATAAGGCTAGGAGTCTCTTTTCGTCCAGTAAGTTTAGTTGATCAAAGCGTGATCTCTCTCTTTCTGCTTCGGGTAAGCCTGATTCTATGAGGATTCAGAGCGAGGGTACTTCAACCTCTACTGGGAGGACGGCCTCGGTTCCATACACAAGGGAGAATGGTGTTGCCCCTGTAGCGGTATGGATCGACATTTGATAGGCCCACAAAGCAAATGGTAGCATTTCGCTCCAATCTCGATAAGTGATGACCATTTTCTCAAGGATGCAGACGACTGTCTTGTTCGCGACTTCCACGGCTCCATTGGTTTGAGGCCGATAAGGGGATGAGCGATGGTGCTTGATCTTGTATTGCTCGCAGAAGTCTCGGATGCCCTTATTCACAAAGTTTGTGTCGTTGTCCGTGATGATATCTTTGGGTATTCCAAATCAACACACAATATCGTTCTTGAGAAACTTCTCAACGTGACTGGCCGTGATGTTGGCATATGACGCCGCTTCTACCCACTTGGTGAAGTACTCAATGGCGACAAGGATGAACTGATGTCAGTTTGATGCTTTTGGATTAATCATTCTGACAACGTCAAGGCCCCAGGTAGAAAATGGCCAAGGAGTGGTCATGGAGTGAAGGTCAATGGTAGGAGCGTGTATCAGACTGGAGTGTTCCTGACATTTGTAGCATTTTTTAACATGTTTGCAACAATCTGATTCCATGGTGGTCCAAAAGTATCCCTGTCATAGGATTTTCTTAGCGAGCATGTGACCGCTGACGTGGGCTCCGCATACTCCCTCATGGATTTCTTTCATAATATTAACCACTTCACTTTCAGTGAGGCACCTGAGTAAGATGTTATTGTATGATCGCTTGTAGAGGCATTCCCTGCAAATGACGTAACCTACCGCTAAATGACGTAACCTGGCATTGAATGGTTCGTCAGTCTGTCTTGGATTACCCTCTGAGAAAGTTAGGGTCTCGAGAAAATTCTTAATATCTGAGAACCAAGGTGGCTCATCATCAGGCTTTGTAGGTTCCTCAATCTGGAGGCAGAAGGCTGGCTCATTCCTCTGCTCGATCACGATCGGCTTCATCTCAACACCATAGGGGATTTCAATCATTGACGCCAAAGTTGCTAATGCGTCGGCAAAGCGATTCCTTATCAGGGGGATGTATGAGAAAGTCACATCTTGGAAACAAGCTATCAGATCCTCGAGGTGTTCATGATAGGGGATCAGTTTCTCATCTTTCGTCTTCCAGTCACCATTCGTCTAACATGATTAACTGTGAATCGCCAAATACTCGAAGATGAGTTACATTCAGATCAAGAGCCTCCTGCAGATCAGCGGCGCAAGCTTCATACTGAGCCATGTTGTTAGTGCAAGGGAAGTTGAGCTTGATAGAGACTGGTACATGGGATCCTTTTGGTGAGATTAGGATGGCGCCAAGTCCTTGGCCCTTGACATTTGATGCCCCGTCAAAGTGCATTACCCATGATTCTTCTGCTTCTTCTGTATCGTCTTCCGTCATGAACAAGATAACTTCATCTAGGAATTCGGTTCTTAACGGCTCATAGTCAGGTAAAGGATTATTAGCAAGATGATCAGCAAGCGCCTGCCCCTTGATAGATTTTTGAGTGACGTATGTGATGTCGAATTCAGATAATAAAAGTTACCAGCGTGCGGTTCGTCCAGTGAGAGCTGGCTTTTCAAATAGGTACTTCAAAGGGTCCATTCGGGCTAAGAGCAGAATGGTTTGAGATAGCAAATAGTGGCGGAGCCTTTGAGTAGCCCATACAAGAGCTAGGCATGCTTTCTCTAAATGAGAGTAGCACGTCTCATAATCAGTAAACTTCTTGCTCATATAGTAAATGGCCTGCTCTCTTCTTCCCGTTTCATCGTGCTGCCCCAAGACACATCCCATCGAAACTTCCGTCATTGAGAGATACATCAAGAGTGGTCTCCCTGGCTCAAGTGGTACCAAAACAGGTGGATTAAGGAGGTAGCCTTTGATTTTTTTGAACGTTTCCTGACAATCGTCGTTCCATTCAACGGGCGAATTCTTCCTTAGTAATTTGAAGATCAGCTTGCAGATTGGAGTTAGTTGTGCAATGAACCAACTGATATACTGTATTCTGCCCAAAAATCCTCTAACCTCTTTCTCAGTAGACGGCGGTGGCATTTCAGTGATGGCTTTGACTTTGACTGGGTCGACCTTGATCCCCCTCCTGCTAACGATGAATCATAGCAGTTTCCCTGACATAGCACCAAATGCGCACTTCTGTGGGTTCAGACGTAGTCGATACTTCCTCAGCCTTTCAAACAGCTTCTGAAGGTTTACCAGATGGTCGCTTTGCTCCGGTGACTTGGCTATCATGTTGTCGACATACACTTCAATCTCTCGGTGCATCATGTCATGAAATAGTACAGTCATAGCTCTCTGGTACGTTGCACCGGCACTCTTCAGCCCGAATGGCATGGCTCGATAGCAAAAGGTTCCCCAGGGGGTAATGAACGCTGTCTTCTCACGATCAACCTCTGCCATTTTGATCTGATTGTATCCTTAGAATCCATCCATAAAGGAAAGCATCTCGTGCTTAGCTGTGTTATCGACCAAGATATCGATGTGTGGCAGTGGGAAATCATCCTTTGGGCTTGCTCTATTCAAATTGCAGAAATCGATGCACATGTGGACCTTTCCATCCTTCTTCGGTGCAGGCATGATATTGGCTAGCCATTGCGGGTATTTGGATACCATGAGAAACCCCGCGTCATACTGCTTGATGACCTCGTTTTTGACTTTCAGCATCCATTCGAGTCGGAGATGTCTGAGTTTCTACTTGACTGGCTTCATATCAGGGTAGAGGGGTAACTCATGCTCGACCAAACCAGTATCCAGACCAAGCATGTCCTCGTATGATCAGGCAAAAACGTCTTGGTATGACCGAAGAAAGTCGATCATGCTTTTTCTTTCCTTAGGAGACAGTGACGTTCTGATCTGGGTTATCCTGGGAACCTCCTCAGTTCCTAGATTGACGCCTTTGGTCTCTTCGACAATGGGGGTATGGCGATACTCAAAGTCAGCAAATCGGTCAAGGAGCTCATTGGAGAGCTCCTCGAAGGGGACATCCTCGTCCAAACTCATGATCCCTACCTCTTCTTGTATTTCTACAGGGAAGGGGTTGATTTCACGTGGGACGGGTATTTTGATTAGGGCATCCTTTTGTGGGACATTTTCTGGAATTTTAAATGACAATATTTTTGGACTTTGGATTTTTTCAATGTTTTTGGGATTTTTTGGTTTTTCTATGTTTTTGAGATTTTTGTTTTCTTCTATGCTTTTAAGATTTTTGTTTTCTTCGGAGACGGGCCCTTGGCCAGGCGGGTTTGTGTATATACAAGGTATTGCCTGCCAAGGGCTTATCTCACTTTTTATAGGTTGTTTTTTTTTGGGAAACAGGCGCCAAACTTTAGGCCACTTTCTACTTCCAAAGTTTGGGGCAAAGATGCCCAGTTGCGTACCTGAGAGGCCGCTTCTTTACCTGTTGGGATGGAGGGTGCTGATTGATATGGCTCATTGGAGTCAGCCTCCATCATATTGATCCCCATTTCGTCTGAGATCAGGTCCTCAAACGATAACTCGATTTCGTGGTGATTTACCACAAAGGGGGTTTTTTCAGGTACCGCCTATCATTCCTCGAAGAGGGATAACGAGGCCAAATCTATCTCCAAGCTGGGAAGGGAGATCTGGGGGTTTGTGGGATGGACTGGGGCTTTGGGTTTGTGTGGGGTCAAATGGGTTGCCCCATTTTGATCGATCTTTACGACCCCTGCGTTGACAAAGGAATTCCTGATGTGCGGCCAAGGGTGAGGTTTCTCCTCTATGTTGATTCCTCAAGCTCTTGCAGTCGTGGCGACCTTGGCTTTCTCTTTGGCTTCTCGAACCTCTTCTTCTGTGGGCTTGTATCCTAGCCTGAATCTTACTTTTTGTCCCTTAGCCACAACTGGCTCTCTTCTGCCTTGTAATTTGGGTCATAGACCCCTTCCTTTTTTATAGCCCCACTTTTGGAGCATTGCAATTGCTCCTACCACACCGCCTCCTATTTTAGACATGATGCCCTCCATGGGCTCTGGGAGTATTGCGAACACCTCGTACTCAAAACTGTGGAGGTCGACGTCCTCAGCGGTGTGTGCTATATCCAGCATATTGGGTTTCTCAATGCTATTGGCAACCTTTTCTTTTTTGTTGTGCCCCTCTCCAATGATCGTGATGATCTTATGCCTAGATGCAAATTTGTGTTTCTGGTGGATTTGATATCCATGACTTGAAATAAGATGGAAAAGGTCATTGGCCCTATCAACAGCTTAAGATCAACTTCTCCCATTATTTCTCTCCTGGTATTGTCAAACCCTCTAACGCTGGTTCTGGTGGGCCTTAACATGCACAGATCAACCCCAATCTTGGTAGCGGTTCTCAACGGGCATATATTCAATGCAGACCCATTATCAATTAGTACCAAGGGGATAATCATATTTCTAGATTCAACGGTTATATTCAAAGATTTTGAGTGGCTACCTCCTTCCTCAGGTAAATCGGCATCAGAAAATGAAATGGCATTTGGAGCCATCACTTGACCAATTATCTGCCCGACTTCATCTGGGCTAACTTGGAGCGATACATGCGTATTTTTTAACGCCCCCATTAATGCTTGAAAATTGAGTGGGGACGTCATTAACAGATCCCATACAGTGATATGGGCAGGCATTCTTCTCAACTGAGTCTCCAGTATATGTTCTCAACTCATCTTCTCAAACGGATTCACAGTGCTCTCTTTCTTTCCTTCGGGTTGGGCCTGTGATGCTGCTGGTTCTTCGGGCTACTTCGATATTCTCCCTGACCTGGTAACAAAATCTACTACCCCTTCTCTGTTGCTACCGCCGGTATTGATATCTGTTTGTTCGTAGCTTAGCGGGACCTGATGAGGAGCATATGTGGGTCCCTAGAGCTGGAGAGGTATGGCTGCCGGTTCTTGAGGTACTTGCACTGTCGTCTCAGGAGACGTGGGTAATATTTGATTCACCCCGGTGGCAGTGGGTTGGATGGAAAGATTGGGCCAAATGGGGGTGGTGGAGCTTGAGGGTGGTGGCATTGGAGGGAAGGAGGTAAAAGTAGGCCATTGATAGCTAGTGGGTGAGGGCGGCTAATGGGCCGTCAGGTAGTTGACCAGGGTGGTGGAACTTGCCGGTGGTTGAGCTGGGGGTGATGGAGTGGGTGCAGGCCACTGATAACTGATGGGTGCGGGTGTGGGATTGGGGGCCTGTTGGCTCATTGGGTAATTGATGGGGGCTGTGGTGTATGGTGGTAGTTGAAACGGGGAGGGCACAGGCCATTGGTAACTTGTGGGTGCGGGTGTAGGATTGGGGGCCTGGTGGCTCATTGGGTAATTGATGGGGGTTGTGGTGTATGGTTGGTATGCATTGATATTCGCATAATTGACAGGTGTGAGTGATGGAAAGTATGCCCTGAGATCCAAGGGTTCAATTTGTGGAGTTGGATTGGGGAAATAATCTGACAAATTTAGGGGTTCAACTACCCCTATATTCCTTTCTTCGACGTTTCTTGACAGCGGTGCTACATAACTCTCCTGATCACTGATGTAATCGGATGGGTCAAATTCAAATTCCTCCTCATCCTCTATCATTCCGATGGTGGGTCTGAGACCTGCTCCTCCGGTAAGATGTGGGGGTAGTGGTACTTGATGAATGTTAGCATGCTGAGAAGGTGCAGGGGGAATGATTTTCTCGGCATCGATCAAATCTTGGATAGCGTGCTTCAATGGGACGCAGCGATCAGTGGGGTGACTCGGACCCTGATGAAAATTGCAGTGGGTATTTGGGTCATAGTTCTTTGGGATCGGGTGAGGAAGAGGTTGCGGTTGGCGGATAGCCACTAGTCTTTTTTCTACTAACAGGGGCAAAAGTACACCCAAAGATTTCCCCAAGGGTGTGAAGACTCGGTCGTAGCGGGCTCTCCTCTGTTCTGGGGTCATTTGCATTCGTTGCCCATTCCCCGTTCTTTACATTTGCTCAGGCCTAACTATTGCTGGTGGGGCTGCCTGAAATTGAAATGGAACAGTATTGTTATTGGGCCTGGTGTTGGCTATGTTTTGGACATCGTCCCCTGTTCTCTTCTCGTTCCTCTGCTCAGAAAATCTTCTGACCCCGCTAGGGCCCCCTGAAGTATTCTTACTCAGACGTCCTTCCCTGATGGCATCCTCGCGGCGGTTGGCATTCCTCACCAAATCGACAAAACTAGACTGCTGCTAGTACACAAGAAAATCAGAAATCACTGGCAGAGTGTTCTTTGAAATCATCTCTATCTGCTCATCATCCGGTATCTTATTGCTGACCTGAGCTGCCAATGCTCTCCATCGCCCCAAGTAATCGCTGAAGGTCTCATTCTGATTTTGCTTTAAATGGGTCAAATCAGACTTGCGCGATTCAATATCAGTATTATAGACATACGGTTCCTGGAACAAATGCGCTAAATCTTTCCATGTCTTCATCATGGATGGTTCAAGAGATGTGAACCACCTCAGGGCCGGTCCGATCAAACTTTTCTGAAAGACTTTTATTAGAAGTCTTTCGTCTCCCCCATACTGGCACATGTCCCCACAATAGGACTTGAGGTGCGCGATCGGGTTGCCTGTGCCATTGTATTTGTTGAATACTGGCATATTAAATTTGGGGGGCAAGGGGACCTCAGCGAACAGGCATAGGTCTATGAAGTCCATGGCGTGGATTTCAGCACCACCCATTTTCATTAGCTATTTTTGTATTTTGTTTAACTGTTCTTTCAGCTGCTCTGATTCTTTGGACACAGGAACTGCTTTCTCGACAGTTGGTTGGACTTCACTCTGGGCTACCAAGGGGTGGGCAATTACTGGTGGAGGGTTGAGGCTGGTCAATGCCCCAGCATAGGCCTCACTGTTCCTAATCTCGTCCTCTTCATACTGTTGATCGGCGTAATGTGCAGTGAAGACGGGATTCTCAACTTGTTGCTACATGGGTTGGATGGGAATGACATGAGTGGGGTTGGGTGAGCCCATTGGGGGTGTGGAAAGGCTTGTTGGGTGATGGGAATTTGGTTTTGAGGCAGGGCCTGGTAAGGCCATTGGGTATGGGGGAAGGTTTGGAGATGGCCTTGGGGTGTAGGGCCATGGGGGAATTGGGTTTGGGGGATGACATGGGTTTGACCCAGCTCTGAAGGTTGGGTTAGGTGTTGGGGGTGTTGTGGCAGGTATGAGTGTGGGGTTTGGATTTGGGCCATGAACCCTTGGTCATTTTGGGCCATAGACCACTGATGGGTTTGGGCCATGAGCCCTCGATAGGTTTCGGCCAATGGGTCTGGGTAAGTTTGGGCCATGGGCCCTTGGTGAGTCTGGCCCGATGGGGCTTAATGGGTTTGGGCCATGGGCCCTTGGTGGCTCTGGCCTGATGGGCCTTGTTGGGTATGGGCCATGGGCCCGGGTGGGTCTGGCCCAATGGGCCTTGATGGGTGTGGCCTAATGGGCCTTGTTGGGTTTGGGCCATGGGCCCATGGTGGGTTTGGGCCATAGCCCTTGGTGGTCTAGCCCAATGGGCCTTGATGGGTCTAGCTCGATGGGACTTGTTGGGTTTGGGCCATGGGCCATTGGTGGATTTGGGTCATGGGCCCCTGATGGGTTTGGATTTGATGGGTTTGGCTCAATGGGCCCTGGGGGATATGGGTGATGGGGTTTTGGGCCAATGGGCCTTAGAGATGATGGGTAGTGGGGTATTGGGCCATGGGGCCCTGGAGATCATGGATGGAGGGGTATTGGGCCATGGGGCCCTGAGATGTGTGGGAAAAGGGGGTTTGGGCCAATGGGCCTTGGGGTATGTGGGTGATGGGAGTTTGGATGGTGTGGATTATGGGAGGTTGATGGGGGTCATGAGGGAATGAAGCATGGAGGTTTGCTAAGGTATGGGATGGGTTTATGGGGTGTGGAGGAGAGGGGGTGTTTTGAGAAGCCTTCCATAAAGAGTAGGCTTGGAACATCTCCTCCATCATGGCCATGGAAGGAGGATGGGATGTGGATGGTGGATTCAAGGGGTGATGGGGTATAGATGGGATGGAGGTGGTGGAAAAATTAGGCATGGCCCCGGTATAATTGGGCATGGCCACGGTAGGTGGGGGTGTATGGGGTGGATGAGGGGATGTATTTTGGGATGATGGGGGGCATGATGAGGAAGGATGTGGAAAATTGGGCATGGCCCCGGTATAATTGGGCATGACCATGTGATGGATGGAGGATCTTGCGGGGGGTTGGATAGGGTGGAAGTGGTGTATGTGAATGTGGGTGGATTGGATCTATAGGGGGATGATGGGAATTGGGGAATGGATATGGATTGGGAAAATGGGTTTGGCATGGTTTGGGCAAACGATGGAGAATGGGGGGTAGGATTTTGGATATTATGGGGGGTAGGATTTTGGATATTATGGGGGGTATCGGTTGGGAAAATGGGGGTGCCAAATGGGCCGGTAACGGTAAAGGGGGGTTGGGTGAGGGGGATGGTGGAAAAGACTTCTCTCGAATGGGAGTGGGTTGGAGAACGTGGTGGGGATGAGCCGGGATCAGCGTAGGTCAGGTCCACTATCCACGACATTCTTTGGGCGCGGGTCAGGTAAGGGTGCCTTAGATAAGTCCTAAAAATCCTCCTCCTTCCCCTACGGGATGACAGAGGGCAAGATGATGCCGTTGTGCCGGCACCACAAACTAAATATTTTTTGCATTATGATTATATATATATATTTGAATTTTATGAAATTTTTTTAAAAAACAAAGGTTCTGAGGCCTTGGAATTCCCTTTCGGGTGGTTCTCGTACCTTAATTCAAGACCCGCGGCAACAATTTCGATGCACTTCAGAAGAATCGAAGGAATACCTTCGATCTATTGAAGGCACAAAAATCGAGGCAAATGACCCGATCTCCCGTAATGAACCAAAAAGAAGTTGCCTTCTCTTGACCGATGGGGGCGTATTGGGTGTTGAAGATGGCGGGGCTTAAACAAGGCACTATGCACACTGATCGGGGAACTCGAGAGGTGGAAAGGGCCAAGGATTCGGGTTGGAAGCTACCAAACAAACCTGGCGCGACAAATACTTGCGCCCGGGTTGCAGGGGAGGATTTTTACACTGGCGCAACTATTAGTTGTGCCAAGGTAAAATTGGGGAGTTTAAAGCTGGCGCAACTATTAGTTGCGCCAGTTATAAAATCCAGTGTTTTTACACTGGCGCAACTAATACATGCGCCAGGCAAAAATTGCCTCTCCAGAACAGAGAACAACAGCCACTGATGCCCGAAATGAGTCTCTTTTTGGTTTTTTTGTGGAAGCTAGGCTTTCGGGAACTGAGCTGTTTTATGGTGATCGATTTTCTCCTTATCGCACCTAAAGGATTGAGTCCGGTATAACTCGCTAGCGCGCTCCCCAAGGATTTTAATCTTCGAAATGGGAACCCACCCGACATACCTCTGGCGCAAGCGCCTTCTCAGATACTAGGTGGGCTGGGACTTTTCTAGATCATCACCACTAGGGGCTACCGCCATACTAAGACTCGGGTGTTTGTATGTGTGCCTAAACCAACCCTTTTGAAAAATCTACCCCGCAAAACAAATTAATTAAGCCCCCTAACTTGGTTCAATTTTAATTTTTTTCAAAGCTTTTCTCTTTTTTTTTGGAAGTTTTCTTTAGTTCAAAGACCGGGGGTGATTATCCCGTGCCGCCACTACGGGCTAGCGTACACTGTTAGGATATGAATAATAAAAAAGAGGGGGCCAGTCAAGCGATTAGGCGGGAAATATAAAGTACTGAAATTTAAAAGGTGCCAGTCAGGTGACTAGGCAAAAAGTTGCTGAAATTTAAAGCGGAAACGTAGGGGTTAGTAAAAGAAAGGTGCCAGTCAAGCGACTAGGCAAAATTTGCTAAAATTTAAAGCGAAATCGTAGGGGGTGAGTAACAAAAGGTGCCAATCAAATGACTAGGCAAAGATTGCTGAAATTTAAAGCGGAATCGTAGGGGTGAGTAAAAAAAAAAGGTGCCAGTCAAGTGACTAGGAAAAGATTGCTGAAATTTAAAGCGGAATCGTAGGGGTGAGTAAAATGACGTAATCAGAGGGGTGAGTGACAAAAAAATAGCAAAAATAATAAAAAAATAGCAATAAAATGTTAGAAAAAAAATAAAAATAAAAAAGGCCTAGTTCAAGGGGAAGCTCTACTAGCTAGTCCCTAGCAGAGTCGCCATCTGTGCAACCGTGGGAATCGATGCGATCCCCGTCACAACGAAGCGCTCTCTAACGATGAATATAGAGTTGCCACCTGGAGCTTTCGGTGTCCCGGGATACCTAGTTCATTTTTATGAGCACCGAAGTGCTAAAAATATGACTCTGAATCCGGTCCACACCAAAGGCTTTTGGGTAGGGGCTTCGGTTATCGATCGGGAAGGTGTTAGGCACCCGATCAACCCGCTTAACGTGGTCTCTACTAATGGCCAATAATAAAATGAAGTAAAAGCAAGGAAAATAACTTCCTCTTGCCCAAAAGGGCTTAGAATCCTATTTGTGCCCCTCCGTTCCTACCGAAAAATCGGCGGCGTAACGGCGCAAATGAGAGGATGGAGGGAGCTAGAAAGAGATAGGAGAAGAAAGGGGAGGGCCGGAGCCCTCGAGCCCTTGTAGCACCGTAGAGGAGCCTTGCGTGGCTTGCTTTGATGAGCTCTTGAAGGCTTTGTATGGTGGAAAATGGGGTTCCAACTCCTAGGACTTTAAGCTAAGAGGTAGGGGATGGAGGCTAGGGGATCACACATACCTAGGCTAAGGGGTTTAGATGTAAGAACAAGCTTGGGAAGAGGTTTTGGAATTCTAGAATTTGGATGAAAATAGTGCACAAAAGGGAGGAAGAACTTCTCACTTTGAGCTCTTTCTCTCTTAAGCAAATTTCTCAACCCCTAAACCAAGGGGTGGGGGGGCTCTATTTATAGGAAAGGAATGGATTAGGAGGCTACTTAGATGCTAATTGGGGTTAGCAATTAAGTAATGTCAAATCTATAGTTTCCTAGGATTTTGAGAGCTTAGAAAGGTGTGAAGGTGGTTCTAATGGTGGATGATGGGGTGAGGCTTTAAGCCACTTGGAGGGTTGCAAATAGGTAAGGAATGGGTGCAATAGAACTGTCAAAACACACTCCAAAGGTTGAGGTGGTCAACAAGTCAAACCCCAAACATGAATTTCGGGGTAAAAACCCATTGTTACTGTTCATATGCCCGGTGCAACTAATAATTACGCTAGGCAAAAGCACAATAAAACAGTGAGGAATAGTGCTGGAAGTTAGCTCGCGGGGTGGGGGCCACCTTTTAAACTTGGCGCAATTATTAGTTACGCTAGGCTTAAAATTAGGGAGGATTGGCCTGGCGTAACTATTTAGTTGCGCCAGGCAAAATTTATACCTAGTGCAACTATTAGTTGCGCCAGGCCATTTCTGGGGATAAATAGCCTGGCGCGACTAATAGTCGCGCCAAATCCCTTGGGGGGGCCACCTTGAAGTTACCTTCTTGCACTCCGAGTTGAGTTCTGACCGTATCTTCCGATATATACCTCACGATGATTCTTAAACTCTTCAATGGTATAAGAGTTGGTCGCCGTAGAGGGTGATAGCCAGATCCGGTGCACCCCTCCTCCTTATTGCCTGGGGAGGTTAGGTTAGGGTTAAGAAAAGGGTTCTAAGGGTCGAGGTTGGTTCCTGGGGATCTAGGGTGACTCTTAAGGGTTTAGGGTGATTCCTAAGGATTCCATACATGCCATCAAAAGCTCGGAAATGTGCCTCTCTCGAAATGTGTTTCGATTAGGCCTTGGGCCGAATTTGGGTATCTACAATCGGCAAACAAGAGGTCGAGGTTCTTGAGATCAGTACCCAATCAGCCAACTTAGACTGGTTACTCAAGACCTTCTGTTCCTATGCCTACTAGATCCTTCCGTCCAGCGGGCCCTTTTGCTACGAGTGGGGCATCGATAGCACCACGGCCTTCAAGAGCCGCATCATCTACTTCGTTTGAAATGTGTGCTAGGTGTGGAAAGTCACATAAGATTGAAGACAGTCGTGGAGCCTCAGGAGCTTGCTTCAGATGTGAAAAAATAGGACATCTGATAATAGATTGTTCTTAAGTAAAGGAGGGAATGGTGTCAGTATCTATTCAAAGACCTTCTCGACCTACCGTTCCGGGTCGAGCCTACACCGTTACAACACAGGATGCTTAGGCATCAAATGATGTTATCCAGGGTATGATTTCACCATTGATGATCAAATTATTTCCTTATTTTATTAAATGAATATCCTTGTAATGTACTTTCAATTTGAATGCTTGATTCATGCTATGATATCATTCTAAATACGCTTGGTTGAACCACATTTATTAAAACTTAGGTACCTTATATATGCACCAAAGAAGTGACAACTGTCAGCAAGTGGCACAAGTTTTGATAGACCCAGGGTCTACTCACTCTTTTGTAACTTCTCAATTCACTGTCGAATTGAGCATCACTCCTGAGATGCTAGACTTCATTTTAGCAGTGTCAGTTCCTACGAGAAGCTCAGTAAATACGAATACAGTGTGTTGATCAGTCATCATTCAGATTGAAGACCACGAGACCATGGCCGATCTAATTTTATTGGATATAGAAGATTTTAATGTGATCCTTGGAATGGATTGACTATCCACTTACCATACAAGCGTAGATTGTCTTAGGAAAGTGGTGACTTTTCGCCCTCCAAAAGAGAGATCCTTCTGATTTTATTGCATCAAGTCTGGTGTCACACCATTCATCTCTGCTATTCGAGCAAGTGTCTGATGAGGAATGGATGTAGTGGATACCTCACATTCTTATGAGAGCAACGAGAAGAGAAGAACAACATTGCTGGCATTTCTGTTGTGTTCAAGTTTCCAGATGTGTTTCCTGAAGAACTGCCAGGATTGCCGCCTAATCGGGAAGTCGAGTTTGTAATTGATTTGGCTCCAGGCACGGAACCAATATCAAAGGCACCATATCACATGGCTCAGATAAAATTGAAGGAGTTGAAAGAATAGCTATAAGAACTCTTGGACAAAGGGTTTATAAGGCCAAGTGTTTCTCCTTGGGGAGCACATGTTCTGTTCGTCAAGAAGAAAGACTGCTCGATGAGACTGTGCATCGACTATCGTCAGTTGAACAAATTAATGATCAAGAATCGATATCCATTCCCACAAATTGATGATCTTTTCAATCAGTTGCAAGGAGTAAGGTTCTTTTCAAAGATAGACTTGAGAGATCCAGTTATCAGCAGTAGAAGGTTAAGGCCGAAGACGTTCAGAAGACTGCATTCCGTACCAAATATAGACACTATGAGTTATTAGTGATGCCTTTCGGTTTAACTAATGCATCGACATCCTTCATGGATATCATGAATAGGGTGTTCAAACCACACCTCGATAAATGTGTGGTCGTCTTCATAGATGATATTCTAATCTATTCGAAGTCGAGGGAAGAGCACGTGCAGCATTTATGAATTGCTCTTCAGACACTCCGTGAACATCAACTCTATGCAAAGCCAAGTGTGACTTCTGGTTAGAACAAGTCAGCTTCTTAAGACATGTCGTCTCTGAAGCAGTCATCACAGTGGATCTAGTAAAGATCAAAGCCATTGTTAAGTGGGAACAACTAAAGACCGCGACAGAGATTCGTAATTTTCTCGATCTGGCTGGGTATTACAAGAGATTCGTTGAAGGTTTCTCTAAGATTTCAGGACCGCTCATGCAACTCATGAGGAAGAACGTATAGTTCAAGTGGACCGAATTGTGTGAGAAAAGCTTTCAAGAGCTCAAGAGCAGGCTAACCTCTGCACAAGTGCTTGCGATACCTTCAGGTAGTGAAGGATTTATGGTATTCTGCCATGCATCACACAGTGGTTTGGATTGTGTGCTTAACCAACACAATAAAGTTATCGCTTGCAGTTTGCGATAACTTAAGGAACACAGGAAGAATTATCCGACACATGATCTCGAACTGACAGCGGTAATTTTTGTTACGAAAATTTGGAGGCACTATCTTTACAAGGAGACTTTTGAGATATTCACTAACCATAAAAGCCTCAAGTACTCATTCACTCAGAAAGACCTAAACATGAGACAGAGAAGGTGGATGAATTTTTTCAAGGATTATGACTGTTCCATCAATACCACCCCGATAAAGTGAATGTAGTGGCAAGCGCATTGAGTCAGAAGACAACAACTCAATTATCGAGTCTCATCATGGGAATTCATAGGTGGAAGTTATTGGAAGGCATAGCCATATATAGCATGAGGATCGAGGTTAAAGACTCAGGAGCCTTGATGGCTAATGTCACTATCCGATCGATGATATGCAATAACATCTATGAACTTCAGATGAAAGATGAGGAGCTCACGAAAATCAGACAAGACGTGATTGATGGCACTAAACCCAATTTCTTCATCAGGGAAGATGAATCACTACTATTCAGAGGGCGTTTGTGCATACCGACTAATGTTGATCTTCGGCATACAATTTTAGAATATGCCATTCATCTGGGTGGTACCAAGATCTAAAAAACTTCTGGTGGAGAGGTTTGAAGAAAGAAGTTGTTGAGTACGTATCTAAGAGCTTAGTGTGTCAACAAGTAAAAGTGGACCATCGAAGTCCATCGGGTTTATTACAACCTTTGCCAATACATGAATGGAAGTTAGAAGCGATATCCATGGATTTCATCCTTGGATTGCCAAGGACAGTAAAAGGGGATAATGCCATCTGGGTGACCGTTGATAGATTGACCAAGTCGGCTCACTTCCTGTCGTACAACACAAAGTATACAACAAGTAAGCTTGTAGAACTATATCTTACGGAGATCGTCAGGTTACATGGTATTTCTGCGAGCATTATTTCGGATAGGGATCCATTGTATACGTCACAATTTTGGCAATGATTTTAAGAAGGAATGGGATCGAGGCTAGATTTTAGCTTTGCATTCCACCCTCAGACGGATGGACAAACTGAGAGGGTAAATCAAATCATCGAAGACATGCTAAGAGCATGTATGTTGGACTTTCAGGGCTCATGGGATCAATATCTATCCCTGATTGAGTTTGCTTATAACAACAGTTATTAGGCGAGCATAGGGATGGCTCCGTTTGAAGCATTATATGGACGAAGATACAAATCTCCACTTAACTGGGAAGAAATTGAAGAGAAGTTCATATTAGGTCTCGAGATGATTGAGAGCACAACTGGAGCAATACGCGTGATCCGCGAAAAGTTAAAGGTCGCACAAACCAAGCAAAAGTGCTATGTCTATTTGAAAAGAACGAACGTCAAGTTTCAGATTGGAGACAATGTGTTCATTAAAATTTCACCTACGAAAGGTGTAATGCGTTTTGAATAGCGTGAAAAACTAAGTCCACACTACGTAGGCCCGTTCGAAATATTGGACCGGGTAGGCGAAGTTGCGTACTGGAATGCTCTACTACCACAGTTCTCAAGCATGCACAATGTGTTTCACGTATCCATGCTGAGAAAATACGTGAATGACCCAACTCATGTTTTGGACTATCAACCGATTGTGATTTAAGAGGATTTGACCATTTGAGAAGAACCAATCCAAATCCTTGATCAAAAAGAGAAAGTGTTACGAACCAAGCACATTCCATTGGTACTCGTAAGATAGCGGAACCATTCGCCAGAAGAAGCCACCTGGGAACGCGAGTCGGATATAAGCGATGCATATCCATAGCTTTTTAAATGAAGCACAAAGGTTTTAAAAGAAGAAATAATTGTTGTCACAGGTTGTAACTCCAATGTTTTGAATGTTATGTAATGTAATTAGCAGAATTATGGACTTATAATGTCCTTGATTGAATCAATAACTGAAGCCTTTTATTTTATTTTGATTTGTTTCCATGAAGGTGCACACATATTGTAGTCGATGATTTAACCCTTAATCATCGTCGAATGAAAATTGAGGTCCAAATTTTAATCTCGCATATCGTAGATGATGTGGATGAAAATACAAGAAAAGGGATGAAGAAAAGATGGATAAAAAAAATTGGGAACAAATTTCTACAGAAACACAAATCCTGAAGAAATCGCGTGCGCAATTTGAAATTTGCTCACACGATTTCTTCAAAAACCCAGAACTGAAAGTTATAAGTAAATCGTGCGTGATTTTAAAATTCGCCCGCATGAATTATGTTGTATTACCTATCTAGTAATTATTAGGGGGTTAAAATAAGCAAACTAGAGGAAAAATTACAGTCCAATGGGAACAAGGTAGGGCAACTAGGCCTGCAAGAACCAGGACTGTTGCAGCAAGCTTTAAAGGGGTAAGTGTTGTTGTTCTAAGTGTGCATGATTTATTTATATTTTGAAAACAGATTTGCAAAGGATGAATGATACTAAAATTGGAAAACTAAAAAGAATAAAGAAATATCAGCACAGAGAGAAGTTAATTAGCTTGCAAGATCGGGGCCAATTGTAGCAAATTTTAAATGTGAGTAAAAGATCGTCCACAGGGAATTGATTTAAAATATATGATAAACCTCCAGATCTGAGCTACCAGATCTGGCCTCTGATCCTATCTACAAAGCAAATAAGATGGGAGGTTGAATTTGTCACATTAACTAAATTATCTAAAACTAAAATTAAAACTAAGTGATCCAAATCCGAGTTGGGGGTATTGGATGCAAAATTAACAAGAATGGAGAACTAATAGCTACTTAAGCTTAGTAATTGATTGCAGAGTAAGAAATAGTGTAACACAATTGAGAAAGTATCAAATCTTCATCTGGCTGCCAGCTCAGATGTAAGAGAAAATAATCCAATTCAAGGATTAGAATTGAGTTGAACTTATGGCTATGATCTGTCCACTATCATGGGCACAGATCATCCAATAGTTTTCAATCAAAAGTCTTGAGTCAGAACATAGGCACCACTACAAATGTTGTAAGAACCAGGTTACAATCACAGATTCTCACAGGGATAGTGAATTAAGGGAAATTACTTAAAAGCAGCGAATCTAAAGGAGTCTAATGAGTAAGGATTTCACAATGAACCCTCAACATGAGTCCGATTGAGAACGTACTGATGAAAGCAACCTTTTTAAATCCACCATTATAATTATAGAGCACAGCTTAAAATAGCTCTCAGATTTGTAGTCTTGAATACAATTCTCACTTGAATTACATAAGTATCTCACAGTTCTCAGTTACAGATAAAAGCTAGGCTATTACAGAGGTTTCAGACAAGCTATCTTGATCTGAATTGGAAATGGGGCAGCAGGAATGAAACTCAAATTCTGGATACCCAAGTTGGGCAAATAGTTCGTCTATTTATAGTTTTCCCCAAGTCCAGCTCAGATGTATATCAACCAATCAGAATTGGTTAGATTCATATCAACTAATAGGAGTCGAGCACAAGGATCCAGATATGTTCTGGCCAATCAGAACTGCTTGATCTGGTTTAGCCAATTAGGAGACAGAGGTATAAGTTATGTTAGGAAATTCAAAAATCTGTTTGAGCTTCTAGAAGTTCCCGCCAAGTAATTTCATCTTTGGGTGTTTACATGGAGTGGAATATGCCTCTGGTTCATGCTCAGAATCTTCCTGAATGCCCTTGGATTTTTAAATGCATTGGGGCACATGCAGAGATTATTGAAATGCCCTTACAGATGTTGGGAATCTTTAGAATACGATTTCGCACAGATTGGGGGCCTTTTGTAAAGGACAAGTGACTTCTGGAGCTCTATTCACACAAATTGGAGGTCTTTTCGAAAGGACAAGTAACTTCTAGAGCTCTATTCGCATAGATCTGGTGCTATTCGCAAGGAATCTTCTTCTTTTCGAATAGATCATCACCGAGTTTGATTCCTTTCGAATAGATCAAGTGCTCTTCGAAAACCAAACCTGGAGCTTTAGTTCTTTTCGCAGTGTTCAGGTTCTTTTCGAATAGATCAGGAATCCTTTCGAATAGCATTCTACAGTGCATTCTTCTTTCGAATAGCTTCAACTTATTTCCAGGATGAAACCAGGCCTTTGTCTTCTTGAGTTTAGGCATTTTGACAACCAATGAGGTTGTCCCTTCTCCTTCTTTCTCCAGATCAAGATGGGTCATCATCTTTTTGGTACTTTTTAAGCTACTTTCATAGTTAAGCCTGCCTTTGTTGTTAGCTGTAAAACAAACACTTAAAGCACTTATTTAGTTCTCTCAAGGGTCTATCAAGGCCCAGATTAAGGGGTGGAAAATGGTATTTTCCAGTTCTCAACACACCCCCAAACCTAAGCTTTGCTCGTCCCTGAGCAAGGACAAAATTAAAAACAGAATAAAAAGCCACTTTTGTAGGGAACACAATTGCATTTAGCATATGCAGCAAGCCTTTTAAACCCCTAGGTGATCCCTAGTGGAGGAGTGAAGTCTCCTGAGGGTTTTCAGTGAAGGTACCCACAAACTTCTCCAATAAATCAATTAATATCAATGCAGTTATGTTAAAACAGACTTTTATCCAATCAGATTATTCACACCTGCATCAGTAAAGCTTGTAAGAGGATCCTCAAGAAAACATCAGTTCAAACCTAAAATTCTGCTGTAATTCCTTTTACCATTCACTCAGTTTGTGTCAAAAAGTTTTTACAAGAAAAATTAATGAAAAGCTTGCCTTCTATTTGAGAATCCTGCTATGATGTTACCCCAAATAAGTTGATTTCAGACCCAACTCTCACCAAGGTTTTCACTCAACATGCAAGTAGGAGGGTTGTACTATTTCACACAGCTCAAGAGCAATAACATCCCTCAAATAGGACTGTAAGCAGGAGCATAGGCACTGCTCTTTTCACCATAGATTACACAAATCCTTATCTCCATGTGACAGCTCAATCCATCTTTGATCAGTAAGGACTTTAACTTGGGTTGTAATGTGGCTTATGGGTGAAATTTATCAAGAATAAAGGGGTGGAATGGAGTTCGAAATTGAGAAGTCAGTCAAGGTACAGAGGTGATAGACACACCTTCTTCAATTCATCATAATTTCATCTTCTTCTTTGAATTTTCAGAGCCAAACTGGCCATCTTTTTCTCTTTCTTTTTCAAACTTCCAATGAAATGCCTTCTCCTTTTTTTTCAAAGCAACATTGACTGGAATGCCACATTTCTTCTGCTGATACATCATTGCCTTCAATTATTTTTCTTTTTCTTTTACCAAACTGTTACCCAACTCTCCTTATTCAACTTTTTTTCTTTGCCTTCTAAATTCTCAGAGTGAGGGTTAGGCTAAATGAGGTTGATGAGGTTTCAAAGAAATCTTGGATTTATAAAGCTCAAATGGTGTGTATCAAGGGCAGTTTCAAAAGGTGGGGCATTTTGAAGTTCAAACTGTCCAAAAGGAGGCCTTACATCATGTCTTTAATATCATGATTGCTGTCAAGCTATTTTAATTTGGATATGTGTAACTTCTAGTGATAACAAGCAAGTTCAAACAGTCCCTAGAGCAGAAAAAATTGTCAATTCATACCTCCAAAGAATTCATTTTAGGCCCAAATCTCATTGGATGTGGTTTTCTATCAAATTTCTGAGGTATATCATTACTGTTTTCTCTCTTTTTAGGTTTGCTGAAACATCAATTTTCTTTTGGAAATTTTTTGACATTCACTTTATGGCAGTATTAGAATTACACTAGAAATTAATTTTAAAATGTTTTAACTTCCTCATTTTTCAAAAACAAACAGGTATGAAATCACTTCAATTTCAAAAAATTCTGCTGATCATAGGCTGCATTGATGTTAACTAAACTTTTGGCATTTCTGCCACACCCCCAAACCTATGAGGATTAGTGTCCTCACTAGTCCAGAAGTGGATAGCAAAGAAAAGAAAAAAAACAATAAGCACAATGACAGAGAAAAACAAAAACACAGTAATTGCAAATTAACAAAAGTCAACAGTAAACATTAATTACACACTACACTAATAACAAAAAATAAAAAATTTACAAGGCAGTCTAATAACTAGGGTCAAAATCTATATCATAAGTTGGTTCAATGGGATCAGAACTGGAATCAGTGTTGGAATCTGAACTTGAGTCAGTATTAGAGTCTGAACTTGATTTGGCTTTTTCTTGGATTGTGGCTTGAAGTTCGGTGTACTCCTCAGACTTGATCTTTTTGGTCAGGCCAACGTATTTTTCAAGTCTATCAGCCCTCAGTTTTTCTTGTTCAAGCTTCTCTTGTAACATAGCAGCTTTGTGCTTCTCACCCCTAACCAACTGAAATGTTTGGCTCAACAGGTCCTGCATCTTATCTCTCTTAAATTGCATAAACAACTCAAGTTTCCTAATCTTGTCTTCATAAGGAGTCTTAATGTAAGCTTGAAGATCGGCAAACCCCTTAAGGACATCGCGAAAGATGTAAAGGTTCTCTTCCATAGCCCTTTTAAGTGTGGCAAAACGTGGAATAGGAATGGAGTGGTAGGGGACCATATGTATCCCAGCAGTGGGGGTGGGAAAAGAGGAATCTAAAAGCACTACCTCAGGGTCAGTTTGGGTAGCTTGATCAGAGACATTGAGGATGGGTGGAGGTGAATCCAAAAGTACTACCTCAGGTTCTGTTTGGGTAGCATGGTTAGAAGTTGAAGGTACTGTGGCTGAGGTAGTTGGTTGGGATGTGGAGGCCAAGATTTGGAGAATGGAATTTGTCACAGACTGATTGTCTGTGTTGATCTGTAGCTGGGCTTGAATAGATTGGAGAAAGGTGAAGATTTGGCTAATTGTGTCAGGTGTGTGTGTGGTAGGCAGAGTAGTGACTGGTATGATTGATGTAGATGGTTGAGGAGCAATAAGTGGGATGACTGTAAAGGGAGAGGTAGCCAAATGAGTGAATTGGGAGGGGTCAGGTATGGGGACAGATTCAAGCCCAATATTCTCCAAGATAGATCCCATCAAGGATGAATAGGCCTCAGTGGTGAATATCTCAGGCTTAAGGGTATGGGTGATTTCAGGTGTATGAGATGAATGAGCTGGTGAACCTGAGAAGCTTTGGAGGAGAGGAGTGCTAGGGGAGTGTACAACAAAATCTGTGGATATATCTGGGAAATTGTTAGGTGAAATTGGTGGTTAAGTATGGTTGGAATGGTTGCTGTTGGGGGAGAATCTGTAATTGGGATTATGGTGGTGATGAGTGATGGAACTGCTGGGATAGGTGCTATGATAGGAGAGGTGGGCAAGATGATGGTCTCCTTAACAATGGATACAGCTAAAGAGCTGGTTACCTCCGCAATGGTAGTAGGTTCAATGGCAGCTGCAAGTGCAATGGGTGTAGCTAAAGAGCTGGTCACCTCAAGTTCAGGTATAGCAGCCTCCTGGACTGGCTCAGCTTCTTCCCTCATTCTATTCAACATGGTTTGGCTTGTAGTCCAAGCCCTCTTCCCAAAGGCACGAGGGGTTACAATCTCAAATGGCTCTTTCTCATCAATGTCAAATTTGGCCCTCAGTAGGGCTGTGATCAACCTTCCAAATGATATTCCAGCTATTTTCTGTTCCTTCTTCATCTTGGCATTGATGTCAACCATGGCTTCAAAAATCAACATAGGGGCATTGAAGAATTGCCCTTTAGAAAAATGAAAGAGGGCCTCCAAAATGGGTGTCCTTCTTTCCTGACTGTGCCCAGTGACATAAAAGCACCCTCTCAAAATGGAATCCATCAGCAAAAATTGGGATGCTAAGTCTCTCCTCATGATGGACTGCCCAGTTCCAACTATACCTTGGGTTAAATGTGACCATGTCTTCTCGAAAGAAGGTCTCGAATGCAACCAATGGACGGCGGATCAAACTGAAATGGTATCCCCAAGGAATTTCCAATGTCTTCATAAGTGATGGTTAAATCACAATCATCAATAAAAATTACCAAAGTTGGGGCATCAGCATCCTTCTCGGTCACTTTCACCATGTTCTGGTACCATAATCTCACCATCCTTGGATAAATTTTCTCTGGAAGAGGGTTTAGGATATTGCTCAATGAAGCATCTCTGATGTAGTTCAAGGATAACTTACATTTAGGTTTGTTCAAGAAAAAATTCTCATCCACATTAAGCTCTGGAATCAGCTTCTGAGCTTCAATGAAAGGGTTTGGCAGTACCAAATGCTTAGGAAGAGGAGGAAGCTCAGTCTCAGGAATAGGGTCAGCTTCCGGGATAGGTTCCTCAATTCTAACCTTCTTTCCCTTCTCAATCCTACCAGCCTTATCCATTGACAGTTTCCTCTTGGCTGATGTTTTAGCTTTTCCTTTGGGGGAGGGTTTACTAACTTTCTTAGCAGAAGACCTAGGGAACATCTTAGTCAATGATTTTTAAGCTTTCCCCATTTTAACAATTTCTAAAAACTTCCTCAAATAATTCCTCCTTCTAACAACAATGACCAGACAACTCTATTGAATCCCAAACAATGTATGCTGACACATAAATCAAATTTGTAAGGCACAAACAGAGGATATGGAGAGAAAAATACCAAAACCTAGGGTTTGCTCGAAATCTCTGACCGCTTGATCAAATCCACCAGAATCAGGGGTAAAAGATTCTTCTCTTCAAGCTTAATAAGTGGAAAAGAACTGAAGGAAATTGGATCTGAGCTCCAAAAGAACACAGAGATGGCAAAAAATGGGTTTTCTGCGAACCAGGACAAGCTGGAAATGCTTTCGAATATGAAACCCTCGCTTCGAATGGGTTTAAATATGCTTAAATCGATTTCGCAAAGCATTATTGAAGTCTTCGAAAGTTCACAAAAATCCTTTTCAAAAAGGAGAATGGCATCAGTACCATTCAAAAAGCAAATGGCTTCAGAAACATCTATTCGAAAAGCAAATGGCTTCAGAAACAACTATTCGAAATGTTCTGCATCTATTCATAAAGTTTATCATTCTTTTCGAGCAGTTGTGGTTACAGATTTAGATCCTTTTCAAAAAGGAGATTATACTTTTCGAAATGAATTTTACTTTGCGAATTGATTTTTCACATTGACTGTAAAACTTTTTGAATTGAGTGTAAACTTATCGAATTGACTGTAAAACTTTTCGAAAAGTAAGAATGTACTTTTAAACAAACGCTCTGAAGTACAGAACTGATTTTTTTTATTTTTTTATTTTTAAACAAAATCTCCATATTAAAAACATTGGAATTTATTATCCCCATCAATTAAAACCACAAAGCTTTCAGAACTTATGACTCCTCAAAGAAAATTTACTAAAACATGACTAAAACAGAGAAAAACATTACACAAAACTATGCAAAAATCACAAAACAGACACAGTTAAAATACATATGATACAGTTGTGTGACATCAGATTTGTAGAGGCTCTTGATGATAAATGGTCATCACAGGCTCCAGGATATTTTCAATGCCTGGTTTGAGCCTCTGACCATTTACTTTCAAGGTTCTCCCATCACTTGGGTCCATAATTTCAACAGCTCCAGATGGAGATGCTTGAATGACTGTATATGGCCCTTCCCATCTGGATCTTAGCTTTCCAGGAAAAAACTTGAGTTTTGAGTTGAATAACCATACCTTAGAGCCAGCTGTGAACTCTTTTCTCAGCAGATTTTTGTCATAGAAAGCCTTAACTTTTTCTTTGTAAGATCTTCCATTGGTGTGTGCATCCATCCTCAGCTCTTCCAACTCAGAGAGCTGCAGTTTCCTGTGATAACCAGTAGTAGTAAGCTCCATGTTCTTATATTCTAACTCCCCTGGTAAATGGCATGCTTTACCATAGACCAATCTGAATGGGGACATGCCAATTGGGGTTTTATAGGCTGTCCTATATGCCCACAATGCATCATTCAGTTTAAAGGACCAATCCTTTCTGTCCTTCCTCACAGTCTTTTCCAGTATATGTTTGATTTCTCTGTTGGAAATCTCCACTTGTCCACTGGTCTGTGGATGATATGGAGTGGCTACTCTGTGAGTCACAAAGTACTTTTTCAATAGATCTTCAAAATGATTATTACAAAAATGGCTTCCCCCATCACTGATAATGGCTCTCGGGGAACCAAACCTGGAAAAGATGTTATCCTTTAAGAATTTAAGGACAACTCTGTGGTCATTGGTTTTAGTGGTTGTGGCTTCAACCCATTTGGATACATAATCCACAGCTACTAAAATAAAATTAAAACCATTTGAAGGAGGAAAAGGTCCCATAAAATCTATTCCCCAAAAATCAAACAATTCAACTACCAAATGGGCTATAAAGGCATTGAATTTCTCTTGGAAATGCTGCCCAATCTCTGGCAGTTCTGACAAGACTTACAGTGCTGCAGTGCATCTTTGAAGAGCGTGGACCAAAAAAATTCACACTGCAAAACCTTTGCAGCAGTTTTGTTTTCACTAAAATGACCTCCACAGGCCTGCTCATGACACATGGAAAGTATACTGTGGAAGTCTTCTTCATGGACACATCTTCTAATGATTTTTTCTGCACAAATCTTGAATAGGTAAGGATCCTCCCAAATAAAATGTTTAACCTTTGAAAAGAAGAGATCTTTATCCATTTTATTCCAGTGTTGGGGGGTCCTTCCAGTAGCCAAAAAGTTGACTATATTTGCAAACCAAGGGGTATGCACACTGATAGCAAAAAGTTGCTCATCAGGAAAAAAATCATTGATAGGCAACCTATCAATCTCAGCAGTTAGAATTCTAGACAGGTGATCAGCCACCACATTTTCCACACCCTTTTTGTCTTTAATCTACAAATCAAACTCCTGTAATAGGAGGATCCACCTGATTAATCTTGGTTTGGTATCCTTCTTAGACAGAAGGTATTTCAGAGCTGAGTGGTTAGTGAACACCACAATTTGTGAACCCAAAACATATGACCTGAATTTCTCCAAAGCAAAAATAACTGCCAGCAGCTCTTTTTCAGTTGTTGTGTAATTGAGCTATGCATCAATCATTGATCTATTGGCATAAGCTATGACATGAGGCAGCTTATCCTTTCTCTGCCCAAGAACAGCTTCCAAATCATAATCTGATGCATCACACATCAGCTCAAAGGGCAGTGAATAATCTAGAGACTAGTCTTGGAGCTGAAATCAAATAATTTTTTAAGAATTCAAATGCCCTAAGGCATTCATCATTGAAAACAAAAGGGACATCTTGGCACAATCAATGGCAAAGAGGCTTGGATATTTTACTTAAGTCCTTAATGAACCTCCTCTAAAATCCAGCATGCCCCAAGAAACTTCTGATTTGCTTAACAGTTTTGGGAGGAGGCAAATGTGCAATTAACTCTATTTTTGCTCTGTCCACCTCAATGCCCTTATGGGAGACAACATGGCCAAGGACAATGCCTTGGGTGACCATGAAATGGCTCTTCTCCCAGCTCAAAACTAAATTGGTTTCCTCACATCTCTGTAACACCAGGCAGAGATGATGTAAATACTGAGCAAAACTGTCTCCATATATTGAAAAGTCATCCATAAAAATCTCCATAAATTGGTCAATCATATCAGAGAAAATAGAGTACATACATCTTTGAAAGGTAGCAGGGGCATTACAAAGACCAAAAGGCATCCTCCTATAAGCAAAAGTGCCAAAGGGGCAAGTGAAGGTGGTTTTTTCCTGATCTCATGGATACACAAGAATCTGGTTGTAACCAGAGTAACCATCAAGAAAATAGTAATAAGCTTTTCCTGTTAGCTTATCTAAAATCTGATCAATGAATGGAAGAGGGAAATGGTCTTTTCTGGTCATTGTGTTGAGCTTTTTGTAATCAATACAGACCCTCCAACTAGTTGTTTGTCTGGTTGAAATAAGCTCACCAGAATCTGAGGTTACAACAGTGATCCCAAATTTCTTAGGTACCACCTGTGTAGGTGTCACCCAAGCTGAATCTGATATGGGGTAAATGACCCCTGCATCCAACAGCTTAACAACCTCCTTCATGACCACTTCTTGCATATGAGGATTCAGCCTCCTCTGCATTTCTCTAGAAGGCTTTACACCTTCTTCCAAGTGAATTTTATGCATGCAAACAGCTGGACTAATTCCTCCCAAATCAATAATAGTCCAGCCAATTGCCCTCTTATGCTATTTCACTACAATCAACAACTCTTCCTCCTACTCCTCAGTGAGGGAGGAAGAAATAATCACAGGCAATGTTTTATGGTCTCCTAAAAACACATATTTCAAATTTTCTGGCAACTATTTCAGCTCTACATCAGGTGGGCTGAGAAAAGAAGGTAACAAAGGTATCTTGGTTGTTTGTGGAAGGGGAAAAATAGCAGGTTTCCATGAAGAAAATCTTGCTGTTTGGACATGAGTTTCTTGCACAGCTTTGACCTCTTCAGTCTTTGAGGCACAAGCTATCTCTTCCATAATATTTTTCCAAACTTCTTCAAAATCTGTGGTTAAATCCTTACACTGCAAAAACTGTGGTAGAGTTTCCTCTACCAGTTCATCCAACAAATCAACAAGAAAGCACTCCTCAGAATTGAACTGAGGCTGGGTAACTGCATTGTAAACATTTAACTTCACCTTCATATTTCCAAAAGACACTTCCATAATACTAGACCTGCATTGAATACAAGCATTGCTTGTAGCCAAGAATGGTCTCCCCAAAATGATAGGGATGGAAGTTCTACTTTTTGTAGGTTCCATATCCAATACCAGAAAATCAGCAGGGTAGAAAAACTTATCTACCCCTACCAACACATCCTCAATCACCCCAACTGGCTTTCTTTCAGATCTGTCTACTAGTTGTAACACCACATGAGTGGGTTTTAACTCTTTCGAACCTAGTTTCTCATATACAGAATATGGAAGCAGGTTGACACTAGCACCCAAATCTAATAAAGCCTTTTCAATTGAATGTTCCCCAATAATGCAAGGGATTGTGGGGATTCTAGGATCTTGGAGTTTAGGAGGTGTGGTAATGGACAAAACCTGTTTAACTTTCTCCACAACAAAGACCTTTTTGGATAACTGGATCCTAGAATGTCTTTTGTGTGTGCAAATATCCTTAAAAAACTTTGCATAAGCTGGGACTTGCTGGATTGCATCAAGCAAAGGAAGATTTATCTTGACTTGCTTGAAAGTCTCCATCATTTCATCTATTTTTGTATTCCCTTTATCGAAAGGGGATGCAGATTTCATGGCATGGGGAAATGGTAAATGGGGAACTAGTCCTTCATTTACAGCCTTAGCATCATCACCATAATTTTTTTGATTTTTCTGTTTTTTATTTTTTTTATTTTTCTGAGGTACATCAGCACCCCCAATGCTAACATCATGCTGCTGCTGCATGTTCCTAGCAGTTTCCTTATTTTTTTCTTCTTCTTTTTCTGTATCCACATTGTTATTTACAACTCTTCCACTTCTCAAAGTAGTGATAGCTTTTACTTCTTCATGTGAAATAGAGGCCTCTCCAACCATGAACTGTCCTTTAGGATTGTTCAAGGGTTTGCTGGGTAACCTGCCTTCCTCTCTTCTGGCCAAAGTATTTGAGAGTTGACCCAATGTATCTTCAATCTTCTTTATACTCTGACTGTGAAAGTTCTGATGCGAGTTAAAAACCTAAATTCAGGAGTGAGGTTAGAACTTAGTCTTCAAAAGAAGGGGATCTGGAAGGAGGCTAAGCTGGGACAGTTTGATGCACAGGTTGTGCCATCAGTTGTGGAATGGGTTGCTGAAAATTAGGCTTGGTATAGAAATTCTGCTGGTAGGGCTGAACAGTTTTGAAAGATATTTGGTGCTTTGGTTGTTGCTGCTGTTGTGATTGATAATTGCCCTGATTCCACCTTAAATTGGGGTGCCCTCTCCATGCACATTCGTTAGATTGTAACTGTCCAAACGATTGGGCAGTATGAGCTTGCTCCACCACTAGATCTGGGAACTGTGGTGCAGCTGGACATTGATCATGGGAATGAGTAGGGGACTGGCATATCAGACATGCCTCCTCCACTCTACCAAGTATTGGATTTTGAAATGAGTCCATCAATCTATCAAACTTGGTGGTTAAATTATCCATCTTCCTTTCCAATTCATTCACCTCATAAATCTTTCCCTTGGTAGTCTGCTCTTTATTCAACCGAGCAGGATTCTCAATGTCTCTTGATAAAGATTCTTGTTGGGTCTAATTTTCACCAATAACTTCAAATAGGTCCCAGACCTCCTCAACTGTTTTTGCAAATAGATGCCTCCACAGGAAGCATCTACCATATTCTTACCGTTTTGATCAATTCCCTGATAGAAGCTTTGAACAAGTTGCCATTGGGGAACTTGAGGATGAGGGCATTGCCTTAAAAGTTCCTTAAACCTTTCTCATGCTTCATGGAAAGTTTCAGTTGAGTGTTGTGAGAAAGAAATAATATTTTGTCTCAATTGGCTGGTCTTAGACATAGGAAAGTATTTGGCTAAAAATTGACATTGCAAATCATTCCAAGAAGTAATACTATTTGGTGGCAGCATCGACAGCCATGCTCTAGCTTTGTCCTTTAATGAAAAAGGAAAGAGCCTAACCTTGGTTGCCTCTGGACCTAGTCCAGCTATGTTGAATGTGGTATAAAGAGTAAAGAATTCGTCCACATGCTTGTATGGATCCTCCTTACTCAAACCATGGAAGGAAGGAAGCATCTGGATAGTTGATGATTTGATTTCATAATTTCCTTCAACAGTAGGAAATTGAATGCAAAATGGGGAATTATATGCACCAGGTGCAAAGTAATCCCTCAAGAGTCTAGGTTGTTCACCCATAGTAGCAGTATCAGCAAAATTCTGTGATGTTTGTCTGGTTCTTAATAGCCTTTCAACTTCTAAATTCAAAGGGACAATCTCAGGATTGAGGGTTCTCCTACCAAACATACAACACAGAATCAGAGAGAAAAATTAAGCAAAGCAAACCTTCAATACTGAGTAGATTCCAAGCTCAAATGTATAACTGCACAAATTTAAACAACAGAACAGTTAACACTGATGTAAAAATAAATAAATAAAACATAGGTCTACCAATTTAAAATCTATTCCCCGGCAACGGCGCCAAAAACTTGTTGTTGTTCTAAGTGTGCATGATTTATTTATATTTTGAAAACAGATTTGCAAAGGATGAATTATACTGAAATTGAAAAACTAAAAAGAATAAAGAAATATCAGCACAGAGAGGAGTTAATTAGCCTGCAAGATTAGGACCAATTGTAGCAAGTTTTAAATGTAAGTGAGTAAAAGATCGTCCACAGGGAATTGATTTAAAATATATGATAAACCTCCAGATTTGAGCTACCAGATCTGGCCTCTGATCCTATCTACAAAGCAAATAAGATGGGAGGTTGAATTTGTCACATTAACTAAATTATCTAAAAGTAAAATTAAAACTAAGTGATCCTGATCCGAGTTGGGGGTATTGGATGCAAAATTAACAAGAATGGAGAACTAATAGCTACTTAAGCTTAGTAATTGATTGCAGAGTGAGAAATAGTGTAACACAGCTGAGAAAGTATCAAATCTTCATATGGCTACCAGCTCAGATGTAAGAGAAAATAATCCAATTCAAGGATTAGAATTGAGTTGAACTTATGGCTATGATCTGTCCACTATCATGGGCACAGATCATCCAATAGTTTTCAATCGAAAGTCTTGAGTCAGAACATAAGCACCAGTACAAATGCTATAAGAACCAGGTTACAATCACAGATTCTCACAGGGATAGTGAATTAAGGGAAATTACTTAAAAGCAGCAAATCTAAAGTAGTCTAATGAGTAAGGAGATCACAATGAACCCTCAACATGAATCTGATTGAGAACGTACTGATGAAAGCAACCTTTTCAAATCCACCATTACAATTACAGAGCACAGCTTAAAATAGCTCTCAGATTTGTAGTCTTGAATACAATTCTCACTTGAATTACATAAGTATCTCACAGTTTTCAGTTACAGACAAATGCTAGGCTATTACAGAGGTTTCAGACAAGCTATCTTGATCTGAATTGGAAATGGGGCAGCAGGAATGAAACTCAAATTCTGGATACCCAAGTTGGGCAAATAGTTCGTCTATTTATAGTTTTCCCCAAGTCCAGCTCAGATGTGTATCAACCAATCAGAATTGGTTAGATCCATATCAACTAACAGGAGTCGAGCACAAGGATCCAGATTTGTTCTGGCCAATCAGAATTGCTTGATCTGGTTTAGCCAATCAGGAGACAGAGGTATCAATTCTGTTAAGAAATTCAAAAATTTGTTTGAGCTTCTAGAAGTTCCCGCCAAGTAATTTCATCTTTGGGTGTTCACATGGAGTGGAATATGCCTCTAGTTCGTGCTCAGAATCTTCCAGAATGCCCTTGAGTTTTTAAATGCATTGGGGTGCGTGTAGAGATTACTAAAATGCCCTTACAGATGCTGAGAATCTTTAGAATACGATTTCGCACAGATTGGGGGCCTTTTCGAAAGGACAAGTGACTTCTGGAGCTCTATTCGTACAGATTGGAGGTCTTTTCGAAAGGACAAGTAACTTCTAGAGCTCTATTCGCATAGATCTGGTGCTGTTCGTAAGGAATTTTCTTCTTTTCGAAAAGATCATCAGTGAGTTTGGTTCCTTTCGAATAGATCAAGTGCTCTTCGAAAACCAAGCCTGGAGCTTTAGTTCTTTTCGCAGTGTTCAGGTTCTTTTCGAATAGATCATGAATCCTTTCGAATAGCATTCTGTAGTGCACTCTTCTTTTCGAATAGCTTCAACTTATTTCCAGGATGAAACCAGGCCTTTGTCTTCTTGAGTTTAGACATTTTGACAGCCAATGAGGTTGTCCCTTCTCCTTCTTTCTCCAGATCAAGATGGGTCATCATCTTTTTGGTACTTTTTAAGCTACTTTCAGAGTTAATCCTGCCTTTGTTGTTAGCTGTAAAACAAACACTTAAAGCACTTATTTAGTTCTCTCAAGGGTCTATCAAGGCCCAGATTAAGGGGTGGAAAATGGTATTTTCCAGTTCTCAACAGTAATTAAGGGTATGTCCACAGGAAAATGTGGTTTAAAATGTGATAAATCTCTAGATCTAGAACAGATTTGGCACTCTATCCTATCCTAATTTAAACTAAGGCAAGAGAGGAAAGAGGAGAGGTTTTAGGGATTGTCACTTTACTGAAAACTATAGAAATACAATGTAAAATGCAAATGATCCAGAACTAATTAAAACACAAATTTAAGGGAATGGAGAAAAGGATTAAAATCAATAGGAGGAGAATAGTAGCTGGGGATCTAGGTCTTTACTGAAAATTAGTTAGTTCAGAGGCAATGCAAAGGATTGATTTGCAACTCTCCTTCATATGGCTACAAGCTCAAATACAAGGTATAAGAATCCAAACTAGACCAAAGAATTGGATTGATCTTAAGGCTATGATCTGTCCACTTTAATGGTTACAGATCATCCTAGGGATTTCCTCCAACTCAAGGGTGTTGATCAGAACAATTAAATCATTGTGGATGCAAGGCTACAAGCTCAAGCATCCACTGGGATATTCAATCTAGGGAAATCAAATGGCAATCAGGAGATCTATAGATCAAATTTAACTTTTCAACCAACAATTATTGATTTAATACAACTTACAGTACAATTGTTCTCAGATCTACAATCTGTGCAACATCTCATCCCCATACAAAGCCTTGAACCTCTCAATTTACAACTCTCAACCTCACCCTAGCTACTAAAAGTGTTTAG
Organism: Chloranthus sessilifolius; assembly: GCA_021018995.1. NCBI lineage: Eukaryota > Viridiplantae > Streptophyta > Magnoliopsida > Chloranthales > Chloranthaceae > Chloranthus > Chloranthus sessilifolius. Next base: position 68,039,651 of record CM037595.1, read on the forward strand.
CCAACCATGGTTGGTCTAACGAGAGAATGGGGAAGAAGGAAGAGGGATGAAATTTTAGAGGGAAAAGGGAATTTCGAATTTGGTCTGACCTCTCTCAATTTTTGGATGATTCTTCAATGAAACTTCTCTTCCATTTATAGTCTTCCCCTCTGTCCTTAGATCAATTTCAGCCAATCAGTGCTCCAGGGAATAATTATGTTATTCTGAGCTGCTGATTTTGCTTCTAAAAACTCTCCACCAATTGGTTCAAACTGGACAAGTACATGAGAGGAGGTTAGAGGATTCCCATTTGTGTGCATTTGTGTTCCAAAAATATCCTCAAGGGTTGTTAATATGCCTCGGGATGCGTGCATAGAGCACTGAAGTGAGCAGCTGATGTCACTAAGTTTGAGAAGTTTCCAAATCATGTTTTGAGAGGTTCAGGGAACCTCTCGACAGGTTCTGAAACTTATTTGTGCTCCATTCAATAGGTTGGCTTAAGCTTTCGACAGGTTGGATGACATCTTGATAAGATCTGTTGAGTTATTTGACAGGATAACCTCAATATCTAACTGCTGTCCTAGCTCTAGGCATCCTCTCAACAGGTTATAATTCAACCTCTCGGTATCTTATACAGCTCTAGGCAACCTCTTGACAGGTTGAAGATATCCTCGCGAGAATGAATGCAGCTTCAGGTAAGTCTTTGACAGGTTGCCTCTATCTGCTCACTAGGTTCAGGGGAACCTCTCGACATGTAGGTGAAACCTCACGAGATCCACTGTATCTCCAGGTTACCTCTCGACAGGTTGTAACACACTAATCGACAGGTTCTTCTGCTGTAGCTTAAACCTTTCGATAGGTTGGTTCTATCAACCTCTCGACAACTTCATTTTTCTTCCTCAGAACTTGTCGATGGGTTATAATTCAGTTTCAGGTCCTCTCGACGGGATGCTTCATTCAGTTTCAACTCCTCGACAGGTTTTGGGAACTTGTCGATCTCTTCATATTCAAGCATCCAGACCTGTTGAATGGATGAAATAACCACTCGAGCTCTTCTGCTCTTTTCTTCCACAGTTGTCACACAGCTTTGGGGTGTTGTCCTTCATCTGTCCAACACACAGTAGCCTCTTGAGGGGTTCAATCTTCATCCAATGTAGCTGCTCTTGCTCCCATGTGTTTCCAGTTGGACACATGCCATTCCCATAGACCTCTGAGGCTCTGTGAACTGCTTGATTGGCTGACCTTTTGGGCTGCATGAGCACATGTTGAACAGCAGGTCTCTTCTTTGGCATTTTTAGCTAGATGTCTGTACTATGACTGTAATTTATTGCTTAACTACAAAACACACTCAAGACACATTATTAGTCAACTCAAAGGTCCATCAAAGGATAGATTAGGAGGTGAAAAATGGTATTTTTTACTGATTAACACACCCCCAAACCTAAGCTTTGCTAGTCCCTTAGCAAAGGAGAAATTAAAAATAAGTATTGAAAATAGAAAATGCCACTTTTCTAGGGAGCACAGATGCATTTAGCATATGCATCAAGCCTTTTAAACCCCCAGGTGATCCCTAGTGGAGGACTGATGCCTCCTGAGGGTTTTCAGTGAAGTTACCCACAAACTTCCATATGAACATGATTAAACCAAGTGCAAGTAGTTACAAGTTGGATCCCAAACAAATTCAGATTTATTCCATACCTTACCCTTTTGACTTTAGAAAACTAAAAATAGTAAATATAAACACATTTAATACCTAAATCCTTTTTCAAACTCATCATAACTAATCTGAAATCATCAAGGGAATGTTATGTGCATAACAGTATATACTTCACTATTAATTTAAGAATCAGGTTCAAACAATGCCTAAACAAGTCCAATCTTAGACATAATTATCTCACAGGCATACTCTCATAAATGTTTTCAAAGGTGTATTAGGTCACACAGCTCAAGAGCAGTTACAGGCCCCAAATAGGACAGCAAGCATGAGCATAGGCAGTGCTCTAATTCTTGAAACCTTCTAACTCTCTTCACCATAGATTACATAACTCTTTATCTCTATATGACAGCTCAATCCATTTCAGATCAGTAGGGTCTTTTTATTGGGTTGTAATGTAGCTTATGGGTGAGGTTTATAAGGAAAAAGGGGTAGAGAGGGATTCAAAATTGAGAAATCAGTAAGGTAAGGAGGTGGCATACACACCTTCATTTCAGTTCAATGTTCATCTTCTTTAATATTTTCAGATTTGAAGTGGCTATCTTCTCATCTTTTTTTCAAATTTTCATATGAAGTGACTTCTCTTTCTCATTTTTATTTTGCTTTTCTATTTTTCTCTTTCTTTTTATATTCTTTTCTTTTGTATTTTTCTCATTTTTTTTTATATGGGCTGGAATGCCACAACTCCACAACTAAACACTATTTTTCTTAGATTTTCTCTCTTTTCCTTCCACCAAATATCAAACTTGCTCCTCTAACCTCACTTCTCCTTTTACTTCCTGAATTCTCAGATTGAGGGTGAAATGAAACAGGTCAAGAGGTTCAAAAAATAAAATATTTTAGTTTTTATCAAAGAAGAATGGAATTTTTCAGGCTTAAATGGTGTATACAAAGGCAGTTCAAAGGGTAGGGATTTTTAGCTCAAACTATCCAAAGATGGCCTTACATCATGTCTTTGATGTCATGAGTTCTATCAATTTATCTCAACTTGGAGTGCATAACTTCTAGTGAAAGAAAGTAGGTTCAAACAGTCCTTAGAGCAGAAAGATTTTACCAAAACACTCTTCAAAAGAAATTTTCACAGGCCCAACTCCCACTGGGTATGGTCTTCCTTAGGACTCTCAAGACGTGTTCTTACTTTTTCTCTCCTTAATGGTTTACTACATACTGATCATGATAAAAGTTTCTTAATGATGTCTTTCATGGAAATGATGAATTTTTAAAAAGATCTAAAAATTAAACAGTCTACCATACATTTTTCAATCCTCCTTTTTCAAAATTGCTCAGTTTGAAATTCTGCTAAATTTGTATTGATCTCATTCATACAATTGCACTTGCCTTAATTATCTCATAAATTTTTTAAAAAAATTACCCTGCTATACCCCCAAACCTATGAGGAACAGTGTCCTCACTGTTTTGGAAGTATAACAAAAGGAACAGCAGGGTAGGCACAAGGAAAGTAACAAATTTCAGCAAAAAGAACCTCCTAGAACAAATTTAAGCACACAGGAAAGTAACAACACAATTGACAAAACAGAAATTTTATTAGACAACAAGTAATTACAAAGCATAAGAGAAATAATACATTTAATATTTGATAAAGAGTATATACAGCAACATGTAAAAGACAACTAACTACAACCAAATCCTAAATACAGTCTACACCTAGTTAGAATCTGAGTTAGAGCTTGATATGGTCACTAGCTCCCATCCTTGTTGCTGAGTAATTTTGTCATACTCCTTGAAATTCTCCTTCCTCTTCAGTTTCTCAATGCTGGAAGCACCCTCCTTAGTCATTTTGGCAGATGGTTTTTGAGGCTTGGTGCTATCCTGGGGCATGGAGGGCTCCTTGATGGAAAGACCTTTGGATTCTGAAGGACCCAAGGCTGAATATAAGGAGAGGATCTCAACTAAGCTAGCTAGCATCTCAGATTTCTGCTTGTACATCTTGTGAAAGTCAAGGGAATTGAGGACCATTTTCCATAATTTCCATTCCTCTGCCCTATGAGTCTCTAAAGCAGGTCAATTTCCTCCCGAGGTGCTTGCTGTAGTAACACCATGACTGCATCCACTAGAAATTTAACATCCTCCTTAACATATGGGTTGGTCACAATGGCTTTGGTGAGCGATGGCAGGGGTGAAAAGCTGTTGGTGCCATATGGGACAATGACCCAATGGTGAGTGTCATCCATGGAGCTCAGAAAGAAGTGGTGACAGTACAGTGAGGGTCAATGGTAGCTCCTCTTCTACAGCAATGGACTTAGGTGGGGTGGTGGGATACGTAAAAGGTAAAAAGGGTAAGTCAGCCTCCAACGGGTCAGTGGGGGTTGCAGCAGGGATGGACAAAGCTGCTTCCTCAAAGTCAGTTTGAGTAGAGGAGTCTCGGGTAGAAGGGGTAGGGATTTGTTCTTCTACCTCAGCAATGGAAGCCACTACTACAGGGGGTAACTAAGGGGATAGAGGTGGAGTGGGTACAGAAATAGGTGAAGGAGTAGGAATTGTAAGAGGTTGAATGGTTGAGGTGGATGGGATTAGAGTAGATTGAATGGCATGGAGGCAGGTGGCCATAGCAGATTGGTTTGCTATGTTGGCTTGAAGCTGGGCTAGGATGGAGGTGAGAAGGGAAAGGATTTGAGCAGTGGCATCTGGTAAATGTTGGGTTTAGGTAACAGGTGGAATGGTCATAATGGGCTGGAAAGGGGATGTAGACACATGCTGGAAGTGCCTAGGTTGTGGGGAATCAGGTAAAGGGGAGTACTCATGCCCAATATCCTCCACAATGGAGTGAATTAGGGATGAATACCCCTCAGTGGTGTAGTGTTCCAGCTCATGGGTATGTGCAAGTGACATGGAGGTAGTAGGGTCAATATCAGAGGGTATGGATGGTGGAGAGGTGGTGATTGGGTTAGCTGATGTAGATGGTGCTACTGGTTTAGAGCTTAAGGGTTCTAAAGATGGAATGGATGGACTAGTTGGAGGGGTTGAGGCAGACCTTTATTTCCTCTGGTAGGTGGTTGTGATTGGAAGTGAAGGTAAGGTAGCAATTGGGTCTATGGTAGGAGGAGCTGACACAGGAGTGATTGTGGTGATGGTGGAAGGGATGGCTGAGCTGCTAGAAGGTATGGGGACTGAGATGGATGGTATTGAGGGTGATGGAATGGGGATGTTAGCTGAAATGACAGCAGCAGGGCTAACAATGAGAAAGGTCTCAACAGTAGCAGGGACTAACATGGATGCAGATGTCACAGGTGGAGTAGGGGTGACAGAACTACTATCAGCAGGGATAAGCAAAGCCACTGAGCTGGCTGATGGGGCTATGGGTATCACAAGTGAAACTGCTGAGCTGGTCACCTGAGGTGCTTCCTTTTCAGGACTCTCCCTGGCTTCTTCTTGCTCTTCCCTATCAAGGTCATGCTAAAAGACCAAGCCCTTCTCCCAAACACTTTTGGACTCAATTTATCTACTGGCTCATCCTTTTGTATCACATATTTCTCTTAGCAAAGCAGTGATGAGTCAGCTGTAGGGTAACCTTGGCAACATTTGTCCTCTTTTTATCTTGTCATTCACATCTACCATGGCCTCAAATATCAATTGGGAGGCATTCAAGAATTACCCATTGGAGAAAAAATAAAGGGCATCCACAATAGGAGTCCTTCTCTCCTGGTGATGCCCACTGACATATATATTCTCCCTCAAGATTGAATCTATGAAAAATAGGCTATGGTCTAGGTCTCTCCTCATCAATGACTCCCCAGAGCCCACAATGCCTTGAGTCAGATGTCTGGCCATTGCTCAAAAGGACAATATCAGGTGCTCCTAGACCATAAGTTGAATAAAAAATGGATGGGACCCCTAATGCCAACCCAATATCCCTGTAGTCAACAGCCAGCTCCTAATTATCAATCAAAACCACAAGGGTAGGCTCAGTTGACCCTGGCTTCATCTTTTTTCTGATGTTCTGATACCACAATTTGACTAGCCTTGGATAGATTTTTTCTTTTAATGGGTCAACAAAGGTGTCAGGGATGCCTTCACCAAGTAGTCCAAGGTCTCCTTACACTCCTCTACCTTAAAAAAAAAAAGGTAGGTCAAAAATTATCTTAGGAATCAAATCTAAGGCATCCATAAACTCATTGGGGGTTGTTAGGTTCTCAGGTATCTCAGCTTCAGCCTCAAGGTTAGGCTCAGGCACGGGGATGCCCTCAACAATTTCTTCAGTGATTTTGGCTTTCTTGGCTTTCTGAGCTTTCTTAGATTTGTCAATAATGAGTTTCCATTTTGCAAGTGGGTCATCTTTGGGCTGTGTGGCTAGCCTACTGGATTTCCTGGTGGATTTTATAGTAGATTTGGAAGGAGGTTTGAAAAGATTAGCCAAGGTATCCTCACGGTCATCCATGAGTCACAAAATCCACACAATCAATTCCCAACAACCCATAACAATCTTCCTTTCTTAATCAAAGTAACCACACACACAGAAATATGGAAGTATAAAGCTTGAAAATCACAGAGTGGAGGTTGAAGAACTTACCCACAGAACCTAGGGTTTCTCAGAACTTTTTGTACATGGCACCAAACCGGCTCAAACCAGGTGCAAAATGTTGACCTTGCAAAGTTAATGCATTTGGAACAATGGCAAGGTAATTGGGGTTGGAACTAGTGAGATGGAGGAGAAAGAAGAAAATGGGAAATTCGACAGAGGAGGAACAGAGCTCTGAACGCAAGGTGTCGAATGGATGGACTAACCTATCGATAGGTTTAAAACAGGTAAAATGCTATGTCGATAGGATTGGTGAGAAGATTTTGACAAGTTGAAGTAACCTGTCGAACAGTTAAAACCATATGGAAATGTAGACTTCTCAGGCTGAAGGTTTTGACAGGTTCTTTCAAACCTCTCGACAGGTACAAAGCTTCAGAAAATTACAATTCGAGAGGTTCATGCAACCTCTTGACAGGATTAAAATTTTTAGAATTAAAAGCTTCGAGAGGTCTCTCAACCTCTAGACAGGTACTTAGAACCTATAAAAAATTGTAGCCAATACCTTCAGTGCCTCTCGAAAACATCTCACATCCTCTCGACAGGTACATAGATGCTATCAAAATTCATTTGTACACCTTCAGTACCTATCGAAAATCAACTTCTAACCTCTCAAACGGATTCAATACCTGTCGAAATTCATAGGGAGAGCCTTTAGTACCTGTCAAAATCCTCGTAACACCTCTCGACAGGTCTGTTTTTCATTCCAAACTTATTTCTCAGCAGTTCACAGTCTTCATTCACACCAAACTCATCAATCCTCCTTTGTTCTCATCTATTTCTCATGCATTGAGGGCCTTCCTACCATTGTCATAGTTGACTCATTATTCTAAATGAAAAAAAAACTAAATAAAATTGGCAACATATATACAATGCCAGGCAGATTTGAAAACAGTAAAAACTGATAGCTATGATACATAATATACAATGTTGAAAATCAGTCACACTTTGGAGGTTCTTAAAGGTGAATGGTCACCACAGGCTCAACTATATTTCCCACAAAGAGTTTGAGCCTTTGACCATTAACTCTCTTGATCCTACCATCCTTTGGATTCATGATTTCAACAACTCCAGATGGGGATACATGCATTACAATATAAGGTCCCTCCCATCTAGATCTCAACTTGCCTGGGAAAAAATTTAATTTCGAATTGAACAGCCCTACCTTGTTACTTGCAACAAACTCCTTTCTTAGCAAGTTCTTATCATAAAAAGCTTTCGCTTTTTCTTTGTAGATCCTTGCATTGGAGTAGGCATCCAATCTGAGCTCCTCCAGCTCTGATAGCTGTAACCTCCTGTACATACCAGCAGCAGTTAGGTCAACATTCAATGATTTAATAGCCCAATAGGCTTTATGCTCTAACTCCACTAGTAAATGGCATGCCTTGCCATACACCAGCCTAAAGGAAGACATCCTTATTGGGGTCTTATAAGTAGTTCTATAAGTCCAAAGAGCTTTAGTCAACTTTAGGACCAATCCTTCCTATCTCCCCTCACAGTTTTCTCTAAAATGTGTTTGATCTCTCTATTAGAAACTTTCACCTGCCCACTGGTCTGTGGGTGGTATGGGATAACAACTCTGTGTGTCACAGAGTACTTTCTAAGCAAGTTCTCAAACTGTCTATTACAGAAATAGCTTCCCCATCACTAATAATAACTCTAGGGGTACCAAACCTAGAGAAAATGTTATCCTTCAAGAAATTGAGGAGAACTCTGTGATCATTGGTTCTAGTGGCTATGACCTTAACCCATTTGGACACATAGTCCACAGCCATAAGAATAAAATTATATCCATAAGGAGGGAAGGGAACCATGAAATCAATCCCCCAAATATCAAATTATTCAACATGTATGGGCAGTAAAGGCATGAAATTTCTTTTGGAAATACTTCCCATTTTCTGACATCTTTCATAAGATTTGCAATGCTGCCATGCATCTTTGAAGATAGTAGGCCAATAAAATCCACTTTGAAGTATCTTTACAGCACTCTTGTTTCCAATGAAATGGCCTCCATAGGCCTGTTCATGACACTTGGTTAGTATGCTATGAAATTCATTCTCAGGTACACACCTTCTCACAACTTGGTCTGCACAGTGCTTGAAAAGGTATGAATCCTCCCACATGTAATATCTAATCTAAGAAAAGAATAGCTCCTTATCCATTTTATTCCAATGTGGGGGAATCCTATCCACTGCCAAGTAATTGACTATGTTTGCAAACCAAGGTGCACTCATGTGGACAGCAAACAGCTGTTCATCAGGAAATGAGTCATTGACAGGTAGCCTATCAAACTCAACAGCTAGGATCCTGGATAGGTGGTCTACGACCATATTTTCAACCCCTTGTTTGTCTTTAATCTCAAAATCAAACTCCTGTAATGGGAGGATCCATCTGATTAATCTTGGCTTGGCATCCTTTTTAGACAAAAGGTACTTAAAGGCTGAGTGGTCTGTGAACACCACAATCCTAGATCCTAACACATAAGACCTGAATTTTTCCAAAGCATAGACAATGGCCAACAATTCCTTCTCAGTGGTGGTGTAGTTTAACTGAGCATCAATCATTGTCTTGCTTGCATAAGCTATCACACAAGGTAACTTGTCCTTCCTTTATCCCAAAATTGCACCAATAGCAACATCTGATGCATCACACATCAGCTCAAATGGCAAATAATAATTAGGTGCTTGAAGGACAGGTGCATAGGTCAAACATCCTTTCAAAAACTCAAAAGCAGTGAGACATTCATCAGTAAATTCAAAAGGAACCTCTTGGCACAGCAGGTGACAAAGAGGTTTTGAGATTTTATTAAAATCTTTAATGAATCTCCTATAAAAACCAGAATGCCTCAAGAAAGATCTAACTTATTTTGACAATTTTAGGTAGGGGCAAATGTACAATCAAATCAATTTTAGCCTGGTCTACCTCTATGCTCTGTGGGAAACAACATGGCCAAGGACAATGCCTTGATTGACCATAAAATGACTCTTTTCCCAACTCAAAACCAAGTTGGTTTCTTCACATCTCTGTAGTACTAGGCTGAGATGATGTAGGCACTAGCTAAAACTGTCCCCAAACACAAAAACATTATCTATGAAAATCTCTAAAAACTAATCAATCATATCAGAGAAGATGACATACATACACCTTCGAAAAGTTATAGGGGCATTGCACAATCCAAATGACATCCTTCTATAAACAAGGGTGTCAAATGAACATGTGAAAGTGGTTCTTGGTCTTGTGGATACACAGGGATTTGGTTATACCTAGAATATCCATCAAGAAAATAATAAAAAGCTTTGCCTGCCAACTTGTCCAAAATCTGGTCTATGAAGGGTAATGGAAAATGGTCTTTTCTAGTTTTTAAATTGAGCTTTCGATAATCAATGTACACCCTCCAACCAATAATTTCCCTAGTTGGAATTAGCTCACCAGAATCAAATTTAACCACAGTGATTCCAGATTTCTTAGGTACCACCTGAGTAGGTGTCACCCATTCAAAATATGAAATGGGATAGATGACTCCTGCATCTAACAATTTAACCACCTCCTTCATGACCACTTCTTTCATGTGGGGTTTTAACTTTCTCTACATCTCTCTAGAGGATTTGGAACCCTCTCACAAGTGGACCTTATACATACAAATAGCAGGGTTGATGCCTCCAAGATTAGTAATAGTCCAACCTATTGCTCTCTTATGCCTTTTCAACGCACACAACAGCTCTTCTTCTTGCTCATCAATAAGGGAAGAAGAAATTATCACAGACAACTTCTGATTTGCTCCCAAAAATGCATATTTCAATGACTTAGGCAATTATTGCAATTCCACATCAGGTGGACTTATGAGTGAAGGAAACAAAGGTGCCTTAGAATGTGGTGGAAGATGCAACACAGCTGGTTTCCAAGGAGGATACCATGTTGCTGGCCCCACTTTAGAATTTAAAACTTTCACCACAGGTGTGTGGGCCTTTTCATCCATAATTTCACTCCACACATTTTTAAAAACATCACACAAATCATCACAATGCAGCAGCTTGGGCAAAGTCTCTTCCACAAGCTCATCCAGCACATCAATCATCAAAGAATCCTCACTATCCAAGTAAGGCTGACTTGCCAGCTCTTCATTGTATATAAGCATTGACAGCAGCCAAAAAAGGCCTGCCCAAGATTACAGGAATGGAGGTAGTGCAATGGCTTCGTTCCATGTCAAGAACCAAAAAATATACTGGATAAAAAAACTTGTCAACCCTGACTAACACATCTTCTATCATTCCCACTAGCCTACTTTTATATATGTTAGCCAACTGTAATACCACATGTGTGGGATTTAATTCTCCCAAACCTAACTTCTCATAAATTGAATATGGAAGTAGATTCACACTGGCTCCCAGATCTAACAAGGCTTTTTTAATAGTGTGATCCCCAATGATGTAAGGGATTGTGGAAACTTCAGGGTCTTGGAGCTTTGTTAGGGTTGCAATGGATAACACTTGGTTCACTTTCTCAACATAAAAGAGCTTCTTGGATAGGTGTATCCTAGATTGTCTTTTGTGTGTTCACAAATCTTTCAAAAACTTTGCATAGGCTGACACTTGCTTGATTGCATCAAGTAAAGGCAAGTTAATATTCACTTGTTTAAATGTTTCCATTATTTCTTCAACTTTAGCATTTCTCTTGTCAAAAGAAAAAGGAGTTTGAAGTGCATTGGAAAATGAAAAATGAGGGACTGATCTCCCATTTGTTGCCTTAGCAATCTCATCAATTTGTTCCTTATTTTTATTTTTCTTTTTTGTTGGGGCTCATCAACACCCCTCTTATTTCTCATATGTTGCTCCTGTTGCATATCATCATGGGATGTTCTTTCTTTTCCTGCACTCTTCTCAGACTCAACACCAACCTTGTTATCACCCAGCCTTCCACTTTTCAAAGTGGTGACAGATTTAACTTCTTCATGTGAAAAAGTCTCACCCACCACATACTGCCCTTTTCGATTGTTCATAGGCTGACTAGGCAGTCGTCCCTCTTCTCTCTTATTCAAAGTATTAGATAGTTGACCAAGGCGGTCCTCTATTTTCTTAATACATTGGCTATGAGAGTTAACTATTTGAGAGAAAGAGCCCAAATTCTGCAATGAAGCCAGAACTTGCTCTTCAAATGTGAGGGATGTAGAGGGTGCTAGGGTTGGTGCACTTTGATGCACAAGTTATGCCATTGGTTGGGCCATAGGCTACTGGTATTGGAGCCTTGAGAAGTAATTTTATTGGTAGGGCTAAGCATTTCTATATGGCATGGGCTGCTGCTGGTTTGGAAAATTATCTTACCTCCACCTCAGGTTGGGGTGGTTTCTCCAATGATAATCAACAGCTGGCTATTGTTTAAAGGATTGAGCAGCAATCACATGTTCCATAACCAAATCTAGAAATTGGGCAACAAAAGGACATTCTTCAAGGGAGTGAGTGGGGGACAGGCATATCAGGCATGCCTCCTCCACTTTGGCAGCCATTGGAGATTGCATTGCTCCCATGAGCTTATCAAATTTCAAAGTCAAGCTATCTACCTTTCTCTCTAATTATTATAACCACTGACCTCATACATTTTTCCTCTTGTAGTATTCTCTCTTACCAATCTAACAGGAGTCTCAATGTCCCTTGACCGAGTCGGTCTCCCTTTGCATAGAATTTTTACTATTTATATCAAACAATTCTCAAGCCTCATCAACTGTCTTGTGGAGGTAAGTACCTATTGAGCAGTGAAAAATACTATTTTTCACCTCCTAACTTGACCTTTGATGGACCTTTGAGTTGACTAATAATGTGTTTTGAGTATGTTTTATAGTTAGGCAATAAAATATAGTCACAGTGCAGACATCCATCTAAAAATGCTAGAGAAGGAACCTGTTGCTCAACATGTACTCATGCAGCCCAAAAGGCCAACTATCAAGCAGCCAATAGAGCTCTAGAAGTTTATGGGAATGCCATGTGTCCAACTATGTACACATGGGAGAAAACTAATAGTTTTAGTTGATGAAAATTTAACCCCCCAAAGGCTGCTAAGGACTGGACAGAGGCAGGATAGACCCCCAAGCTGTGTGCCAGCTATGGAAGCAAAGGATAGAACCTATCGAGAGGTTGGGGTGTTTAAATATCAAGCTGTTGAGAGGTCCCCACATCCTGTCAAGGAGTAAAAGGTGAAGAGAGCAACCTATCGAGAGGTTCTGGAGCTGTATTCCAACTTGTCGAGAGGTCTTGAGGTGAAAAAATAAAGAGATTGAGAGGTCCACAGAACCTGTCGAGTTGTATAATGCAACCTGTCGAGAGGATACCTGAAGATGCAGGGGATCTCGTGAGGTTTCAGAACATGTCGAGAGGTTCCCCTGAACCTATTGAGCAGTGCAACACATCCTGTCGAGAACTTACCTTAAGCTGCATTCATTCTCGAGAGGTTGAGGCAACCTGTCAAGAATGACTTCCAACCCGTCGAACAGCAGAAGCTACATGTCGAGAGGATGCCTGGAGCTATATAACAAATCGACAGGTTGATTTATAACCTATCGAGAGGATGAATGGAGCTGGGATAGAAGCTAGGAATTTATGTCAACCTGTCAAACAAAAGACAGAACCTATTGATGCCTACTTCCAACCTATCAAAATGCGCAGTAGGTGGACTCAGAACCTGTTGAAAGGTTCTCTGAACCTCTCGACACTCAATTTGGGAACTTCTCAATTCTAGCTACAGCTGCTGCTTTCCTTCTGTGCTGTGTGTACGCATTCCAAGGCATTTTAACAACCCTTGGGGGTATTTTTGATTAACTACCTCACATGTACTTATCTAGTTGGGATCAATTGGGAGAAAGCTTCTAGAAGAGAAATCAGCCACATCAGTAGCTGAGAATAATAGAATGATTCCTTGAGTTCTGATTGGCTAAAACAGATCTGAGGATAGTGGGAAAGAGTATAAATTCAAGAGAAATTGCACAGATGAACAATCCAGAAATTGAGAGAGCTCAAACCAAAATTCAAATTTTCTCTTCCCTCCCAAATTCCGTCCCTCTTTCTTCTTCCCCATTCTCTCTTTAGACCAACCATGGTTGGCTAAACCCCTTTAGTAGCTAGGGTGATGTTGAGAGCTGTAAATTGAGAGGTTCAAAGCTTTGTATGGAGATTGAATATTGCACAGATTGCAAATCTGAGCACAGTTTACTATAAGTTGTATTGAATTAGTATATTGTGGATTATAAAGTTTATTTTGATTTATAGATCTCTTGTTTGCATTTAATTTCCCTAGATTAAATCTCCCTATGGATGCTTGAGCTTGTAGCCTTACATCCACAGCATCTATAATAGTTCAATTATTCTAATTAAGATCCTTGAATTAGAGGAATCTCTAAGATGATCTGTGACCATTCAAGTGGATAGATTATAGCTTTAGGATCACTGTAATTCTCTGATTGAGGTTGGATTCTTATACCTTGTATCTAATCTTGTAGCCAGATGAAGGATTGTTGCAAATCAGTCCCTTAGATTGCCTCTGAACCAACCAATTTGCAGTGAAGACCAAAATACCTACCTGCTACTCACCCCTTTGATTTTAATCCCCTTCTCCACCTTTGTAGACCTGTGTTTTAATCAGTTCTGGATCATTTGATTTTGCATTTTATTTCTATAATTTTTAGTAGAGTGACAACCTTTAAAAACCACTCCTCTTTCCTCTCTTACTTTGTTTTTAAACTTGAATAGGCTAGAGTGCCAGATATGTTAGAGATCTAGAGATTTACCCTATTTTAGAACACATTTTCCTATGGACCTACCCTTATTTACCCCTTAAAGCTTACTGCAATAGCCCTGATTCTTACAGGACTGGTTGCTTGTCTTGGATCCATTTTACTATAATTTGTCCTTTTAATTTGATGTTTTAACTCATTAATAATTACAAGGTAAGCAATACAACAAGTTTTTGGCACCGCTACCGGGGAACTGTGTTTTTAAATTGATAGATCTAAGTTTTTCTCATTTTTAGATTTAGATTTATAATTGCCTGTTTTGTGTTTGATTAATTGCTGCTGTTGTTTTTTGTAGTTTAATTTGGAATTACAGATCTGGATCTGAAATTCTGAGAGGAGCATTGTGCTAATCGAAGGAGCAAGATATGGTAAAGTTTGCATTACTAACTCTTTTCTATTTTTAGATCTACAGCAATAGTTGTATGTTTTTGAAATTGTTTTGCTGAAATCTTTGCTGTAATTTTGTGTGTTGTGCTTGGTTCCTGCTGTGTGTATGCTTGAGAGAAGATCTCTCAATCCTGAGATTCTTCCTATAGATCTTGAAGTTGAGAAACTTCTCAGACCTAAGCAACCCCTATATACACCTGTGGTTAATCCTGAGATTTCTGCAATGGGTGAGCAACCTAAGACATTGAAAGAATTCAATGCACTAGGGGTGTACAATTCTCCCTTCTACATTCAATTCCCTATTGTCCAAGGGAACTATGAGAATAAATCTTCCATCATACAAATGCTGCCCTCATATCATGGCCTAAGTAAAGAAGACCCATACAATCACGTTGATGAATTCCTAGGACTGGACACTACTTTCAACATTACTTGTTTAGGGAAGGAAGCAACCAGGTTGAGACTCTTTCCTTTTACATTAAAGGACAGGGCCAGAACTTGATTGTCAATGCTCCCAACCAATAGTATTCAGTCTTGGAATGACCTTCAATGTCAATTTTTTGCCAAGTTTTTCCCCATGTCCAAAATAAGTCAGCTGAGGAAGAGCATAATTTTATTTGCCAAAACCCCAACTGAAGACTTTTACCAAGCATGGGAGAGATTTAAGGAGCTCTTGAAGCAATGTCCCCATCACTAAATTCCTAAATGGAAACTTCTTCAAAGTTTCTATCATGGAATTGATCCCAAGAGCAGGGACATGGTTGATGTATCATGTGATGGCACTTACCTCCACAAGACAACTGATGAGGTTTGGGAGTTGTTTGATATCATTAGTGAAACCTCGATGTAAAATGAGACTTTGTCAAGGGACATTGAGACCCCTGTGGGATTTCTAAACAAGAACACTACAAGAGGGAAAATATATGCTGTCAATGGATACAATATTTGGAAAGGAAAGTGGATAGCTTCACACAGAAATTTAATAAGCTCATGGGAGCAATGCAGTCTCCAATGGCTGCCAAAGTAGAGGAGGCATGGTTGATATGCCAGTACCCCACAAACTCCCTTGAGGAATGTCTTTCTGTTGCCCAAGTTCTAGACCTTGTTATGGAACATGTGAATGCTGGTCAGTCCTTTAGACAGCAGCCAACTGCTGATTATCATTAGAGAAACCACCCCAACTTGAGGTGGAGACATGATACCTACCAAAACCAGCAGCAGTAGCCACAACAACAGTCCATGCCTTACAGAAATGCTCAGTACTACCAGCAGAATTACTTTTTAAGGCCTCAATACCAGTAGCCTATGGCCCAGTCAATGGCACAACCTATGCATCAAAGTGCACCAGCCCCAACACCCTCTAGATCCCTCACATTTGAAGAGCAAGTTCTGGCTTCATTACAGAATTTGTGCTCTTTGTCTCAAACTGTTAACTCCCATGGCCAAAGTATTAAGAAGATAGAGGACCACCTTGGTCAACTATCCAATTCTTTGACTAGGAGAGAGGAGGGAAGACTGTCTAGTCAGCCCATGAACAATTCAAAAGGGCAGTATATGGTGGGTGAGACTTCTTCACATGAAGAAGCCAAATCTTTCACCACTTTAAGTAGTGAAAGGCTGGTTGACAATAAAGTTGGTATTGAGCTTGATGAGAAAAATGCAGGAAATGAAAGAATAACCCATGTTGATATGCAGCAGGAGCAGCATATAAGAAATAAGGGGGGTGTTAATGTGCCCCAACAGAAAAATGAAAATAAAAATAATAAAAAAATCTGATGAGATTGCTAAGGTAGCAAATGGGAGATCAGTCTCCCATTTTCCATTTCCCAATGCACTTCAAGCATCTTTTCCTTTTGACAAGGGAAATGCTAAAGTTAAGGAAATGATGGAGATATTTAAATAAGTAAAGATCAACTTGCCTTTACTTGATATAATCAAGCAAGTTCCAATCTATGTAAAGTTTTTAAAATATTTGTGCACACATAAAAGGCAATCTAGGATATACCTATCCAAGAAGGTCTTTTGTACTGAGAAAGTGAATCAAGTGTTGTCCATTGCAAATCCAACAAAGCTCCAAGACCCTGGAGTTCCCACAATCCCTTGCATCATTGGGGATCACACCATTGAGAAAGCTTTGTTAGATCTGGGAGCTAGTGTAAACCTACTTCCATATTCAGTTTATGAGAAGTTAGGTTTGGGAGAGTTGAAGCCCACACATGTGGTGCTACAGCTGGCAGACATATTTGAAAGGAGGCCTGTGGGAATGTTAGAAGATGCGTTAGTTGGGGTTGACAAGTTTTTCTATCTAGCAGATTTTCTAGTTCTTGACATGGAGCCAAGCAAGTACACTACCTCCATTCCTGTAATTTTGGGCAGGCCTTTCTTGGCCACTGCCAATGCTTGTATACAATATAGATTAGGTGTAATGGAGGTGTCTTTTGGAAACATGAAAGTAAAATTGAATATTTACAATGCAGCAAGTCAGCCTCACTTGGATAATGATGATTGCTTTTTGATTGATGTGTTGGATGAGCTTGTGGAAGAGACTTTGCCCAAGCAACTGCATTGTGATGATTTGTGTGATATTTTTGAAAATGTGTGGAGTGAAATTATGGAAGAGAAGGCCTCCACACCTGTGGTTCAAGAGGTGAAAGCCTTAAATTCTGAAGTGGGGCCAGCAACAAGGTATCCTCCTTAGAAATTAGCCATGTTGCCTCTTCGACCACCATCAAAGGCAACTTTGTTACCCTCACTCATAATTCCACTTGATGTGGAGTTGAAAAGACTGCCTAAGTCTTTGAAATATGTTTTTTTGGGGGTAAATCAGAAATTGCTTCTTTGAAATATGCATTTTTAGGGGTAAATCAGAAGTTGCCAGTGATAATTTCTTCTTCCCTCACTGATGAGAAAGAAGAGGAGCTTTTGAGTGTGTTGAAAAAGCACAAGAGAGAAATAGGTTAGACTATTACTGATCTTGGGGGCATCAACCCTACTGTTTGTATGCATAAGATCCACTTGGAAGAGGGTTCCAAACCCTCTAAAGAAATGTAGAGAAAGTTAAACCCCCACATGCAAGAAGTGGTGATGAAAGAGGTGGTCAAATTATTAGATGCAGGAATCATCTATCGCATTTCAGATTCTGAATGGGTGGCACCTACTCAGGTGGTACCTAAGAAATCTTGAATCACTATGGTTAAATCTGATTCTGGTGAGCTAATTCCAATTAGGGAAACCATAGGTTGGAGGATATGCACTGATTATCGAAAGCTCAATTTAAAAATCAGAAAAGACCACTTTCCTTTGCCCTTCATAGACCAAATTTTAGATATGTTGGCAAGCAAAGCTTTTTATTGCTTTCTTGATGGACATTCTGGGTATAACCAAATCCCTGTGTATCCACAAGACCAGGAAAAGTAACTTTTACATGTCCATTTTGCATCTTTGCTTATAGAAGGATGCTATTTGGATTATGCAATGCCCCTGAAACTTTTTAAAGGTGTATGTATGTCATCTTCACTAACATGATTGATCAGTTTTTAGAGATATTCATGGATGATTTTTCTATCTTTAGGTACAATTTTAGTCAATGTCTACACCATCTTAGCCTAGTGCTGTAGAGATGTGTTGAAGTATTTTTAAGTGCTTGCTACTGACTTTATTGGAGACAGTGATAAGAATGGGGTTAGTGAAAATGAATCAAAGGTGGATTGAAAACTACAAAGCAACAAGCCTAAAAAATAGTCCTGCAAGATACAGGGCATGTTGTAGCAAGTTTTAATAAGTAAGAGTTTGTCCCACAGGGAAAGTTGATCTAAAGCTCCGAGGGAGCTATCTTTAGTAGGCCCTCCAGATCTTGCTACAGATCTGGCAATCCTAAATGAAAGGAGATTTAAGGTCACTATTATCTAAATCCTAAGGTAACCTAATGCTTAAACTACATAAATGGTTGAGAAGAATGATGGAGTGTGAGAAAATAAATATAAAAGGGTGAGAAGTAAGCTATTAGGTACAGATCTGATGGGTCTCATAAATTAGACTCAGATCTACTGCTATAGAAATCCTATCCAATGGCTACATTATCACCAAAGAAGAGAAAGGATCCAACTCACCCCTGTGCCATGATCCAATCCCTTATGGCTATAACCTGTCCACTTAAATGGTCACAGACTATCCAATAGGGGAACCACAGTCCAGAGATGGGTCAGAACAAGTGTATCATTGTAGGCACTACTTCATCTAGGCTACCAGCTTAAGAATCCATAGGAACCTCAACCTCTAAAGTTCTGTGTGTGGGGCTAGGCTTGTAATGTGCACTAGCCTGGACACACAGAACCAGCAAGAGTTTGAGTACTAGCTTTTAAGCTTAGCTGTTCACTGCTTTAGAAAGACAGCAGTGATCCAGTCACAAGCCTACGATCTCTACAGTCAAATCAGATCTGCCATCTGATGGTGGGTCTATACAAATATAGGGGAGTCTGTCTCTGCACAATCTCTCACAAGGTTACAAGCACAAGTGCAGAGAAGAAGAATCTACCTTAGATCTATGGATTGGCCTCACCCTAGGGCTATAATCTCTCCACTTAAATGGTCATAGACTATCCACAGAGGCTATCCTCCCCAGAGAGGTCTAAGGCAGAACAAGAACATTGCTGCCGCCACCATGTTCACAAGGGTACCAGCTCAAGCTCCCCTGGGGATTCAGATTTAGTGGATCCTGTGGTGGGGCTAGGCCTACAATGTGCCTAACCTGGACACACAGGTCACTTGGATCTAAATACTATCATGGCCCCTTTATGTTCCTTGGATGCCTCAGGGCGCGCGCACGGAGATTGGATCATTGGATGCGTGCCCTAATTACTGAAAGTTCCCAGATTGCCCCTGCAGAAGTGGGGAGAAGTTAAGAACCCGAGCCTCGCTAGGTAGAAAGGCTTTGTAGGTCTTATCGCGTGATAGAATTGCCATCACGGGATTAGTACTTTGGTCATCGCGGGATGCTCTAGTCGTCGCGGGATTGCTCTTTCCATTTGAATGGCGCGGGAATTGCACGCGCGGCTTATTTCTTGATGAATCCCGTAATGATCCTCATGAAGAAATAATGTCCATGGGCTTCTAGATCGCGTGAGTAGTTCCTTGAAAGTTTGTATCCCGTGGCAACTGCGTGCAGGAGTGCCTGGAGCTCTCTCTCTTTAGTGAATCGCGCAAAGATTAAAGACTCATTTCTTGAGCTACGCGAGACTGCGTGAGTGCTGCACGAGCACTTATGACTAAGACTCATGAGAACTGCACGAAGTATGCTTTTTACTCCCTGCTGACATCCATCTGCGCGCGAACGTAGCGAAGACTGTGCGACCAGTTGATGTGCTCCCTTCAGAAGCACGCGACAATTGCGCGAAGCATTCTTTTTGGTTCAATTGAGCCCTGCGACATCTCCGTAAGGCATTCTTCTTGACTTGTTTCTACTTTGCTGTGCCTATGCTGCAGCCAATTCTCTGTCTGGGTTCAACCTCCTTTCTTCTGAGGAACTTCTGGGGCAACATTAGGCTTCATGGCATGGTTAGGGGCTTATTTGCAGCTTCTGCTTATTACCTATAAAATTGTCTTAACAGTCATTTATTAAATGACTAAGGGTCTAACAGAGATTAAGTTAAGGGGTGAAAAGTGGTACTTTTCAGGTCTTAATAAGATGTGAGGAAACTAACTTGGTTTTGAGTTGGGAAAGGAGTCATTTTATGGTCAATCAAGGCATTGTCCTTGGCCATGTTGTTTCTCACAGGTGCATTGAAGTAGACCAGGTTAAAATTGATTTCATTGCACATTTGCCCCCACCTAAACCTATGAAATAAGTCAAATCTTTATTGGGGCATGCTGGTTTTTATAGGAGATTCATTAAAGATTTCAGTAAAATCTCAACGCCTCTTTATCACCTATTGTGCCAAGAGGTTCCTTTTGAATTTAATGATGAATGCCTTACTGCTTTTGTGCATTTGAAAGGTTGTTTAACCTCTGCACCTGTCCTTCAAGCACCTAATTTTTTTTTGCCATTCGAGCTGATGTGTGATGCATCAGATTTTACTATTGGTGCAGCTTTGGGGCAAAGAAAGGACAAAGCACCTTGTGTAATTGCTTATGCAAGTAAGACAATGATTGATGCTCAATTAAACTGCACCACAACTAAGAAGGAATTGTTGGCCATTATCTATGCTTTGGAAAAATTCAGGTCTTATGTGTTAGGATCTAGGATAGTGGTGTTCACAGACCACTCAGCCCTAAAGTACCTTTTTTCAAAAAAGGATGCTAAGCCAAGATTAATCAGATGGATCCTCCTATTATAGGAGTTTGATCTTGAGTTTAAGGAATAAAAAGGGGTAGAAAATGTGATTGTAGACCACCTATCTAGGATCCTAGCTGCTGAGTTTGATAGGCTGTCTATCAATGATTCTTTCCCTGATGAACAACTATTTACTGTCTGCACTTCTGCACCTTGGTTTGCAAACATAGTCAACTACTTGGCAGTGGGTAGGATTCCCCTACATTAGACCCTTATAGATAAGGAGCTATTCTTTTCCCATATCAGACATTACATGTGGGAGGATCCATACCTGTTCAAGCATTGTGCATACCAAGTTGTGAGGAGGTGTGTCCCTGATGATGAATTCCACAACATACTAACCATGTGTCATGAACAGGCTTATGGAGGCCATTTTAGTGGGAACAAGACTGCTGCCAAGATACTTCAAAGTGGATTTTATTGGCCCACTATCTTTAAGGATGCATGGGAGCATTGTAAAGCTTATGAAAGATGCCAGAAAATGGGAAGTATCTCTAAAGAAAATCCATGCCTTTACAGCCTATACTTATTGTTGAACTCATTGACATTTGGGGGATAGACTTCATGGGTCCTTTCCCTATTTCCTATGTATATAATTTCATTCTTATGGCTGTGGACTATGTGTCCAAATGGGTTGAGGCCATAGCCACAAGAACCAATGATCACAAAGTTGTCCTCAATTTCATGAAGGACAATATTTTCTCTAGGTTTGGTACCCCCAGAGCTATCATTAGTGATGGAGGAAGCCATTTCTGCAATAGACGGTTTGATATCTTACGTAGAAAGTACTCTGTGACACAGAGTTACCACCCTATACCACTCATAGACTAGTGGACAGGTGGAAATTTCTAATAGAGAGATCAAATATATTTTAGAGAAAACTGTGAGGAGATAGGAAGGATTGGTCTCTGAAGTTGACTGATGCTGTATGGGCTTATAGAACTACTTATGAGACCCCAATAGGGATGTCTCCCTTTAGGCTGGTGTATGACAAGGCATGCCACTTACTAGGAGAGTTAGAACACAAAGCCTATTGGGCTATTAAATCATTGAATGTTGATCTAACTTCTACTGGTATGCACAGGAGGCTGCAACTTTCAGAGCTGGAAGAACTGAGATTGGAAGCCTACTCCAATGCAAGGATCTACAAAGAAAAAGCTAAAGCTTTTTATGACAAGCATTTGCTGAGGAAAGAGTTTAGTGCTGACAACATGGTATGGCTGTTTAATTCCAAATTGAAATTTTTCCCAGGCAAGTTGAGATCTAGATGGAAGGGACCTTACATTGTAATGTATGTATCCCCATCTGGAGCTGTTGAAATCATGAATCCAAAGGATGATAGGATCATGAAAGTTAATGGTCAAAGGCTCAAACTCTTGGTTGAAAATATGGTAGAGCCTGTGGTGACCATTCACCTTCAAGAACCTCCAAAGTGTGACTGATTTTCAACAGTGTATACTATGTATCATAACTATCAGTTTTGTTGTTAATTCTATTTTTAAAATCTGTTTGGCATTGTAAATATGGTTACCAATTTTGCTTAATGTTTGTATTTAAAATCATGAGTCATTTGTAAGTAGGTTAGAACCATGAGTCATCAATTCCAAGGCATGAGAAATGAAAGGGAGCAGAGTAGAATTGATAAATTTGTGTGGAAGATGGGACTAAGATAGTGCTGGCACCATGGTATGGCTGTTTAAATAGACCTCTCGAGAGGTTTGAATTGATGTTCGACAGGTTCTGGAGGTTCTTAATGTGAATTTTGACAGGTTCTGAGACCTGTCGAGAGGTTTGAGTTGATTCTTGACATTTACTGAAGGTGCAAAATGATCTTCGACAGGATTTGTGAACCTGTCGAGATGTTGAGAGAGGAAATCAAGAGGTACTGAAGGTTTAGGCTGTGTTCTCAACAGGTTCTGATACATGTTGAGAGGTCAATTGCTGAGAAAAATAAACCTGTCGAGAGGTTGGTTGAACCTCTCGATTTATACATTCTAAAGCCATTGAACCTGTTGAGAGGTTGACTAACCTCTCGAAACCTTCAGCCTAGGAAGTTTACATATGCAAATTGTTCAACAGGTTGATTTAACCTATCGAAACCCTCTCTCCAATCCTATTGAAATACGATTTAGCTATTTTTAAACCTATCAACAACTCAGTCCATCCATTCAACAGCTTTTGTGTGCAAGCTTGTTCCTTCTTTGCCGATTTCCAATTTTCTTCTTCTTCCTCCACCTCACTGGTTCCAACTCCAATCACTTGACCATTGTTCCAATTGCTTCAATTCCACAAGGGCTACATTATGCACCTATTTAAGACTAGTTTGGTGTCGTGTACTGCAAGATCTGATAAACCAGGTTTTCTGTGTAAGCTCTTCCTCAACCTCCCCTCTATGATTTTCCAGCATTGTAATTCCATTTTTTTTAGTGTGTGTGGTTACTTTAATTGAGCGAGGAAGTTTTCTGTGGTTGATTGAGAGTGATTGTGTGGATTTTTAAGACTAATGGTTGACCATGATGATACTTTGGCCGACCTTTTCAAAGCCCCTTCCAAATCTGCCTAGAAATCTACTAGAAAATCTAGTAGGATATCCACCCAACCCAAGAGAAACCACCTGCTAAGTGGAAGCTCATCATGGAAAAACCTAAGAAAACCAAGAGAGCTAAAAAGGCCAAAATCACTGAGGATATTACTGAGGAAATTATTGAGCATGTGCCAGTGCCTGAACCTCAAGCAAAGGCTATACCTGAAATCCCTGAGAACTTTACAACCCCAAATGAGTTTGTGGATTTCTTAGCCTTGATCCCTGAGACAATGTTTGACCTACCTTATTTTTCTCAGGTAGAGGAGTGTAAGGAAACATTGGACTATTTGGTGAAGGCAAGCCAGACACCTTTGTTGACCCCCTTACAAGAAAAATCCTACCCTAGACTGGTCAAGTTGTGGTATCAGAATATCAGGAAGAAGATGAAGCCAGGGTCAACTGAGCCTACCCTTGTGGTTTTAATTGATAATTGGGAGCTGGTTGTAGATTACAGTGATATAGGGTTGGCATTAGGGGTCCCATCAGTTTTTGACTCAGTTTATGGTTTAGGAGCACCTGAGAGTATTCCTTTAGAGTAATGGCCAGACATCTGACTCAAGGCATTGTGGGCTCTGGGGAGTCATTGATGAGGAGAGACCTAGACCCTAGCCTACTTTTTATAGACTCCATCTTAAGGAAGAACATCTATGTCAGTGGACATCAGTAGGAGAGGAGGACCCCTATAGTGGATGCCCCTTAATTATTCTCCAAGGATCAGTCCTTGAATGCCTCACAACTAATATTTGAGGCCAGGATAGATGTGAATGAAAAGATCAAAAGAGAACAGACCTTGCTAGGGCTACCCTACAATAGGCTCATCACTGCTTTGCTAAGAAAGGGGAAATTTGTAATACAAAAGGATGAGCCAGTGGAGAAACTAAATCCAAAGGTGTTTGGGAGTAGGGTCTGGTCTACTAGTAGGATCTTGATTAGGAAAAGCAAGAAGAAATCAGTTGAGAGTCCTGATAAAGAAGCTCCTCAGGTGACCAGCTCAGCAGCTGCACCTTTGATCCCTACAGCCCCATCAGCCAGCTCAGTAGCTGCAGTTGGGATCTCTACATCAGTTGGCTTAGAGACTTTGCTCACCTTTGTTGGTCCTAGCTTAGAGCCTCCACCTGTATCTGTGCACCCATACTCATCCCTCCCACTGATATGCCTTTGCTCATAGTCAGCTCTGATATTGTCAACAGCCTCATTCCATCACCTTCCATTCCTTCCATTGCAGTCTCCTTACCTCCTAGCAGCTCAGTCATCCCTTCCACCATTACCACAGTCACCCCTGTGTCAGTTCCTTTTACCTCAGACCCAATTGCTACCTTACCCTCACTCCCCATCACATCCACCTACTTTAGAAAATCAAAGTCACCCACACCCCTCCAGCTACCCCATTCATTCCAGCTATTGAACCCTTGAGCCCTGCACCATTTATATCAGCTGACCCACTCCTCACTTCCCCATCATCCATATCATTTGATATTGGACCTACTACCTCCATATCACCTCCACATCCCAGGATTTGAACCACTTGACCAATGAGAGGTACTCATCCCTAATTGACTCCATTGTGGGGGACATTAGGCATGAGTAATTCCCTCTACCTGAGTCTCCACAACCACCTCTCCACATCCTGCTCTCACCCCACCTTTTCAACATGCTTTCACATCTCCTTTCCAGTCCATTATACCCATTCCAGCTGTCACCCAAGGCCAAATCCTACCAAAGGCCTCAACCCAGATCCTTTCACTTCTCACCACCATCCTAGCCCAGCTTCAAACCAACACTGTAAACCAAGTTGCTATGGCCACTTGCTTTAATGCCATTCAGTCCACTCTCATCCCATCCACCTTAACCAGACAACCTCTTCCAATTCCCACCCCTACACCTACCATCCCTCTTTCCCCCTCTTTCCCATCCTCTTCATCCACTCTATACCAGCTGTTTGATGACCCTACTAAGAGGGAAATTATACCTAGATACTTACATCCTACACCTTTATTTTTCACTCTGTAAAGAGCAATGGGTGAAAATCTCTACAATAGGAAGGATGTCCTTCAAGGGATGGCTGTGCTGAAGAGTTGGGTGAAGCAGCCTTTGGTTGTTGAGATTGACCAGCTGAAGCTGGAGCATAGGGTGGAGAAGCTTCATTGGGAACAGTTGTGTAGGCAAGCCCTCTCATTATATGATGAAGAGAAGCAGAAATCTGAGATGCTAGCCAGGCTAGCTAACACTCTGGAGGCCACTTTAACAGGAAAGATACTACCCTCAGCAGCTGGGGTATCCATAAAAGAGCCCACCATGCCCTAAGGCAGAACCAAACCTCAGAGACCATCTGCAAAAAGGACTAAGGAAGGTGCTACCAACACTGAAAAATTGAAGAGGAAGGAGAATTTGAGGAAAGAATATGACAAGATTGCTGAGAAATATGGATGGGAGCCAATGCCCATAACAAGCTCTGACACTGACTCTGATTAGGTGTAATATAGGCTATGTGTTTAGAGTCTGTAGTACTGTGTCTTAGGTAGTTTGTTGTATATCGTTTTACTTTTGTATTTTATATCTCTGTACTCCTTTTGTATACCACTCATTGTAATGAAATGTCTCTTTTTCTTTGCATATTGTACATATCTTTGTTACTCATGTGTGTACTTTCATTTTACTTTTCCTTATTGTTTCCTTTTGTTGTACTTCCATAGCAATGAGGACACTTCTCCTCATAGGTTTGGGGGTATGGCAGGTATGCCAATGGAATAGTTAATGCTAGTGTAGCAGGGTTGGATAAAATTGTTGAAAATAAAGTGATTTCCCACCTAATTTTTTTGAAAAAGATGGAAATTAAAAACTTTTTAAACTGAAATGTGTTGTAGCTCTAACATTGTCATGAAGCAAATGTCAAGAATTTTAAAGTAAAATTGGTGCTTGGTGAACTTGAAAAGAGAGAAAATTGTGAGGATATACCCCAGGAATTTGATGGAAGACCCTACCTAGTGAGACTTGGGCCTGAAATTTTTTTTTTCTTTGCAGGGTGTTTTGGCAATGTTTTATGCTCTAAGGACTGATTGAATCTAATCTTGCTCACTAGAAGTTAGGCAAATCTAAATTAAAACAAATTGACTAAACTCATGACATTGAAGACATGATATAAGGTCATCCTTTGGACAGTTTGAGCTAAACTTTTCCACCTTTGAATTGCCCTTGATACACACCATTTGAGCCTTAAAAATCTAAGTTTTTCTTTGATAAAAACTAGAGAATTTGAACCCAAAACTCAGTAACCTGATGTAGCCTGACCCTCACTCTGAGATTTCAGAAGGTAAAGGTGAAGGAGTTGAAGAAGGTAGAGTTGGATTGACATTTTGGTTGAAAGAGAGGAAAACACATGAGATGGCGGTGGATATATAGCTGTGGCATTCCATCCCATAAATATATATATATATATATATATATATATGATGAGAAAAATACAAAAGAAAAGCATACAAAAAGAAAGAAAAACAGAAAAGCAAAACAAAAAATGTGAAAGAGAAGTCACTTCATTGGGTATTTTGAAAAAGAAGAAAAGAAGCTGGCCACTTTGACTCTGAAAATTCAAAGAAGATGAAGATTATGTTGAGATGAAGAAGGTGTTGTCATGACCACCTCCTTACCTTACTGATTTCTCAATTTTGAACCCTTCCTTACCCTTTTATTCTTTATAAACCTCACCCATATTCTATGGTGAAAAGAGTTAGAAGATTTCAAGAATTAGAGCAATGCCTATGCTCATGCTTGCGGTCCAATTTGAGGGCTGTAACTGCTCTTGAGCTATTTGAAATGATGCACCCTTCATGCTTATTTTGAGTGATAGCCCTGGTGAGACTTGGGTCTGAAATAAATTTTATTTGAGGCACTATCAAAATAGAATTCTCAAATTGATGGTAAGCTTTGCATTAATTTTCACACAATGCCTTGACATGAGCTAATTGATTGTGAAGGAACTACAGGAGAATTTCAATATTAAACTGTTGATTTACTATTGAGAACTCCCTAAAGAAAATTTTGAATGAGTAAGGTGTGGAATGAATTTTATTTTGTTTGAATTCTGTTTTAACATGCTGCACTAGAATTAATTGATTCATTGGAGAAGTTAGTGGGTACCTTCACTGAAAACCCTCAGGAGACTCCACTCCTCCACTAGCGATCACCTAGGGGTTTAAAAGGCTTGATGCATATGCTAAATGCATCTGTGTTCCCTACAGAAGTGGCATTTTTCATTTGCAATACTTATTTTTAATTTCTCCTTTGTTCAGAGACTAGCAAAGCTTAGGTTTAGGGTGTGTTGAGCAGTGACAAATACTATTTTTTACCTCCTAACCTGACCTTTGATGGACCTTTGAGTTGACTAATAATGTGTTTTGAGTATGTTTTGTAGTTAGGCAATAAAATGCAGTCACAGTGTAGACATCCATCTAAAAATGCCAGTGAAGGAACCTACTGCTCAACATGTACTGATGCAGCCTAAAAGGCCAGCCATCAAGCAGCCCACAGAGCTCTAGAGGTTTATGGGAATGCCATGTGTCCAACTGTGTACACATGGGAGCAAACCAACATTTTTAGTTGATGAAGATTTAACCCCCCAAAAGTTGCTAAGGACTGGACAGAGGTAGGACAGCACCTCGAGCTGTGTGCCAGTTGTGGAAGCAAAGGATAGAACCTGTTGCGAGGTTATTCAAGTTGTCAAGAGGTTAAGGTATTCAAATATCAAGTTGTCGAGAGGTCCCCACATCCTGTCGAGGAGTAAAAGGTGAAGAAAGCAACCTGTTGAGAGGTTCTGGAGCTGTATTCCAACCCGTTGAGAGGTTCTGAGGTGAAAAGTGAAGAGTTCGAGATGTCCACAGAACCTGTCGAGTTGTATAATGTAACCTGTCGAGAGGATACCTGGAGATGCAGGGGATCTTGCAAGGTTCTAGAACATGTTGAGAGGTTCCCCTGAACCTATCGAGCAATGCAAAACGACTTGTCAAGAACTTACCTGAAGTTGCATTCATTCCTGCGAGGTTTAGGCAACCTGTCAAGGATGACTTCCAACCTGTCGAACAGTAGAAGCTACATGTTGAGAGGATGCCTGGAGCTATATAAAAAATCGACAGGTTGATTTATAACTGATAAGTAGTGAAAAATACCATTTTTCACCCCTAAACATGAGCCTTGAAAGACCCTTGAGAAGACTAAATAAGTGCTTTAGTGTGCATTTTACAGCTAACCAATCAGACAGGTCCAAATCCGAAAAGCATCCCAAAAAGATCAAAAAGCTGACAGCTCATGTCAAGATTAAAGAAGGAGTGAAGAAACAGCCTCAGCAATGGCTAAAGAGGGTCTAAAAGAGCAGACAAAGACCTGAAGCAAGAAAGAGAGCCATTCGCAAAGAAAAAATCAAGTTAAAAGTCAATTCGCAAAGAAGAATGGGAGCCTAGAGTTCAATTCGCAAAGAACTTCTACTATTCGCAAAGAACTTTGAACTTTGCGAAAAGAAGAAAACACTCTGCGAAAAGAAGAGAAGTCCTTTGCGAAAAGATCTCCTGAAGCCAAAATGCTTTGCGAAAAGATCTCCTGAAGCCAAAATGCTTTGCGAAGAGAGCTTCTAGAGCCAAACTACTTTGCGAAAAAGCCCTTAAACATGCGAAATGGCATTACGGGATTTGCAGACTCGTCCAAGGGTATTTCAGAAACTTTGCACGCCCCCAATGCATTTTAAAACCCAAGGACATTCCGGAAGATTAAGACCAAAGGCATATTCCACCCCATGTGAACACCCAAAGATGAAATTACTTGGCGGAACTTCTAGAAGCTCAAACAGATTTTTGAATTACATATGAATTGATGCCTCTGTTTCTGATTGGTGAACGGATCAAGCATTTACGATTGGCGTAATGATCCGGATCACGGTGCTCGACTCTATTGGTTGATCTGATCTATCCAATTACGATTGGTTGATACACATCCGATGGCTTAGGGAAAACTATAAATAGAGCGAACCATTTGCCCAATTTGGGTATCCAGATTTTAGAGTTTTCATCTCTGTTTCCTCATTCGGTCCGGATAGCTTATCCGAACTGTAATCCTTCTTGTAGTTTACCTTTGAGAGCCATTGTGAGTGATTTGTACTTCCAAGTTCAATTCAAGATCAGAACTGAGGGCTCTTCGAGAAGCTCAGACTATAAGTCCGAGGGCTCTAAGAAGTCGTCTCAGTAATTGTAACGTTGGATTTTAAAAGGTTGTAATTTGTGTCTTCTCCATTGGAGTCATGTCGAGGGTTACGAATGATCACCTTAGTGCATTAGACTTCTTTAGATTCACTTATCCGCATCCAACTTCCCTTAATTCATCATCCTGCGAATTAGCGTTGGTAACCTAATTCAAGCGATTTATAGTGATGTTCATGTTACGAACTAAAGAATAGGCCACAACTATTGGATGATCTGTGACCATTGGACGATGATCATAGCCATAAGTCTAAACCTATTCCTTAATTGATTTATTTCTCTTACATCTGTCCGGTAGCCAGATGAAGATTGAATCTGCTCTGTTGAACTACAGACTCTCCATTAAAATTCAGAGGCTAAAGTACATGAAGCTATTATTTATGCATTTGTCTTATTTTAAACATCTCCCCAACTCGGATCTGGATCATATAGTTAATTCTTTTCTTTATTTGCTTATAGTTAAATGTGACACAATCCAACACTCTCTTTTATCTATTCTTTTTTATAGATAATTATAAAGCCAGATCTGGTAGCACAGATCTGGAGGTTTATCTCTCAGTTTAGACAAACTTCTCTGTGGACGATCTTGAAATACTTACTTTTAAAACTTGCTACAATTGGCCCTGATCTTGCAGGCCAGTGTTAGCCCCAATGTGCTGATATCCCTTTCATAAGTTAACATCCATATAACCTAGCATTCTTTAATTCTTTAATTTTTGATTCATAATGCACACATTTATGGCACACTTGGAGCGACAACAAGTTTTTGGCGCCGTTGCCGGGGAAGTTTGTTCTAAAATAGATAAACTTATGTTTATTTTCATTTATTTTAATTTTTGCTTTAAACCTGCACTTTGCATTCCAAGTGCTTGATTAAATGTCTACAGCAGTTTTGTATAGAAAACCTATTTTACTGTAGCAGAATTTTTATTTTATTTTTTATTTATTTTTATTTTTATTTTTATTTTTCTGAGTTTTTATTCTTTGCCTTCTAGTTATTTGAATAAATGCTGCTTCCACTCTTTTGTCTTTTTGTCAAATTTGGGCAGTAGCCTGAGTTTTTCTTTTTAGTTTTGTCAATACTTGAATAAGGTACTGCTACAGTTTTTGGATGTTTGCGATCTCTGGGCGGAATCCAACAAGGACATCTGGACCAAAGTCGAGCAGATCCGCTTGAGTTTGCATCCTTCTCCTTTGCATTCATTTTCTATTTTTAAATTCTTGAGAACCACAATTCTGCGTGTTTAATGTTTGTTTTGATTATAATTTATACATTTGTCTTTTAGGCATCTTGATTTTTTATTTTTTACAAAACCAAATACAAAATAAAAGAAGCTGAAAACACAAATAGAAAATCTCTGAGTTGTTTCTCATTATTTTCAGCAGTAGTAAATAAGGGCTCTTGTTGAGCCCGGGCTGATCCAAAACAAGTAAAAAAAAAATAATAATAATAATAAAAAAATAGAAAATTATAAAAACAATATAGATATCTTAGGATGAATGTTTTCTCCATTTGCATCCACTTTTCCCATCTGAACCTGCTGAGATCATTTTTTTTTTTTTAGGAATCATGTAGGATAATGAGTAGTGAATCATAGGCTGTTTTGAATATTCAATGGACCCACTAATTTTATTTTCCTTCGAGATTTCTTCATCATAAAGGGGTCTCAGCTGAGGAATGTTTCCATGTTGACATCATTGATGAGCTGGTGGAGGAGTCTTTACAAACATTTCTGCAAGGTAAAGACTCCACCACAGAATTTAAAAATGATTGGGGATCCTTGAGAAAGAAGGAAAAGGAGATCAAATTCAACGGAGTCTGCTTTGTGCAAGGCACTCTGTGATCTTCAAGTTCTCTCTTGAGACTGCTCCTCTCCTCTTCCACAAGTTACCAAGGTACCTTTGCTGCCTCTTTCTCAAATTTCACACAATTGGAACTCAAGCAGCTCCCCAAAAATCTGAAATATGTGTTTTGGGAGATCATCAAACACTTCTGTGATTATTTCTTCCTCCCTTACAAAGGAGCAAGAAGAGGAGCTGTTGGTAGTTCTAAAACAAGACAAGAAAGTAATTTTGGACCATTGCTGATTTAGGAGGAATAAACCCAAATTTGTATGCATGCATTTGTTTCTTGCTTCTTAGTTTCATTGCTTCTTAGTTTCGCTTTCAGACTAATTTTTTTCTTTTTTTCTTTCGGTTTGTTTTCATAAATTCTACCATTTAGATCTGTAGTGAGCTGCTATTTTCTTTGTTTTTCCTTACAACAACAAGTGAGGACACGGTTCCTCTCACGTTTCCCCTAATTTCCGTGTTGTTACTCACTTATTGGGGAATTAAATTAAATGCAGTTACTTCTTGCGCCTCCACACGCTTGTCGCCTAATGCTACTTAATGACCCACTGATTCACGGGCCATGAGCATTCCTAATGCCCCCATTCAAGTCCCACCCTTTCGACTTCCCCACCTTACCTATAAATAACCAACCTCTACCAAATTCCCCCACATCTTTCCCCACCCTTCCAAAATGGCCGACGACCAAGCCAATAAGCCACCACACCGCTTTTACCCCATGTGGCTGGACCCACCACCACCGAAGGTGCCAGATCCACTCCAGCCCCTCTGGGACGAATTTGAAGAGGTCCTCGCGATTTTGGCCAAAGAAAAGGAGGCCCAACTCCAGCCTCCTCGGAAAAAACAAAAAATCAACCTTCCCCGCCACTTCCACCCTCCACCGCCCCCCCCCTCCCTAAAAACACTGTCCTATTCATCTTTATTTTTCTTTTTATGTAAAATATTTCTAGTTAATAAACTTTACTTTCTCCCATTCTCCATGTCATTTTCTGTCATTTATTTTTTTTTCTTCTTATTGTTGCGCTTTGTTTCAATTTTTCCTAGATAAAGTGACCATGCCACCTTTGAACCAAAGTGAGGACCTTTATTCCCCATAGGTTTGGGGGTGTGGCGGACAAGTCCCGCTTAGGAATAGTTAACATAAGGCGGTAATCACCTAAGTAATTAGGAAATGTATTAATTTACTTTAGAATCATGACAACTAGAAAATTTAAAATTCCTTTGCCAAATTTAGACATTCTAAACCTTGCGATATTCTACATTTCCATAATGATTACACCATAAAAACATACCGGTATCGACGTAGTAAGTCAAAAGGAATAGAAAAGGTAAAGATATACTTAAAAGCTCAAGGAAAACCATAACCGTGAGAATTGAGCCCATATATTTTCCATCTCTGTTGAAGAGTGACTGAGGCAATTTTTTCGATTCAAAGGATTGGCCGAGGCATTAGATCCACTAGAAGTTAGGAAACTCCAAATTAAAACAAGTAACAAAGACACTCATGAAACCGAGGAAAAGATCAAGGCCTTCTTTGGACAGCTTGAACCTAATGAACCAACCAAGAAAAATCTGCACTGTTTGTACCCCATTTGAGCTATAAATCCTACAATTCTTCATCAAAAATACTCAAAAGTACTTGCACTGAACCTATGGAACCAATTCAGCCTTCCCTCACTCGAGAATTCGGAGGTAAAGGAGAAAGAAGCGAAGATGGACCATTTCAGGCAACATCAAGAAAATGAAGAGAAAATACCTCAAAAAAGCGAGGCAATATGGTGATTTGAGAAAGAAGAGACAAACAATGTGAAAAAGTTGCAAGCAAAAGGCAAAAAGGGACCTTATGTTGAAATTTCAAGATGAAAGAAAGAACTGATCACTGTGAAAGTGAGAATCTCGAAAAGAAGAAGAAAGAGGCTAAACACAAAAAGGTGGAGTCATGAACCAGCACCTGCACTTGCTGAGTTCACAAATTCAAACCTCTGTTCAAACTGCATTTCCTTGAAACTTCACTCCATAAGCCATACAAACAAACCTAGATTAAAAGCCCTTGTGATCCAAAGTTGAGTGAGTCATGTGGAGATAAGAAGTGACCTAATCTATGGTGAGGAGATGTCAATGATGCCATTGCCTAAGAATCATGCCTATGCTCATGCTTACTGAGATCCATTTGGGAGATGTAAGCGCTCTTGAGCTTGAGTGAAAATGAACCCCTCAACAAAAACAACGATGAGAGTATACCACGGTGAGTGTTTGGGTTGGAACTTGAGCACCTTAAGTATGACTTATAACCTAATTTTTATCCATAGGATGAGCTATGGCACATTTGTATGATTTTCTATGATCGTTCACAGATTGGAAATATTGAAACATTTATGAGGTTTATAAATGTTTAAATTCTGTCAAACAATAATCAAATTTTCTGTTTCATCATTGATTCAAGAGTAACTAACCTTCCTTGATTGCTCATTTGATAATATTGCCTCGATGATTAATCGTTTCATGGAGAAGTTTGTGGGTACCTTCACGAAAACCCTCGAGAGACTTCACTCCTCCTCTAGGGATCACCTAGGGGTTGAAAAGGCTTGTTGCATATGCTAAATGCACTGTGCTTCCTACAAAAGTGGCTCTTTACTTTGTTTCTTATGTTTCTTTGCTCGGACTAGCAAAGCTTAGGTTTGGGGTGATAAGTAGTGAAAAATACCATTTTCACCCCTAAACATGAGCCTTGAAAGACCCTTGAGAAGACTAAATAAGTGCTTTAGTGTGCATTTTACAACTAACCAATCGAGAGGTCCAAATCGAAAAGCATCCCAAAAGATCAAAAAGTCGATGACTCATGTCAAGATTAAAGAAGGAGTGAAGAAAGCGCCTCAAAGAATGGCTAAAGAGGGTCTAAAAGACACGAAGCAAGCAAGAAAGAGAGCCATTCGCAAAGAAAAAATCAAGTTAAAAGTCAATTCGCAAAGAAGAATGGGAGCCTAGAGTTCAATTCGCAAAGAACTTCTACTATTCGCAAAGAACTTTGAACTTTGCGAAAAGAAGAAAACACTCTGCGAAAAGAAGAGAAGTCCTTTGCGAAAAGATCTTCTAAAGCCAAAATGCTTTGCGAAAAGATCTCTGAAGCCAAAATGCTTTGCGAAGAGAGCTTACGAGCCAAACTACTTTGAAAAAGCCCTTAAACTATGCGAAATGGCATTACGGGGATTTGCACTCGTCCAAGGGTATTTCAGAAACTTTGCACGCGCCCCAATGCGTTTTAAAACCCAAGGACATTCCGGAAGATTCTGAGCACGAACCAAAGGCATATTCCACCCCATGTGAACACCCAAAGATGAAATTACTTGGCGGGAACTTCTAGAAGCTCAAACAGATTTTTGAATTACATAACAGAATTGATGCCTCTGTTTCCTGATTGGTGAACGGATCAAGCATTTCGATTGGCGAGCAGATCTGGATCCTGATGCTCGACTTCTATTGGTTGATACTGAGATCTATCCAATTACGATTGGTTGATACACATCCGAGCCGCTTAGGGAAAACTATAAATAGAAACCATTTGCCCAATTTGGGTATCCAGATTTTAGAGTTTTCATCTCTGTTTCTCATTCCTGGATAGCTTATCCGAACCCCTGTAATCCCTTCTTGTAGTTTACCTTTGAGAGCCATTGTGAGTGATTTGTACTTCGGATTCAGAGGGGCTCTGAGAAGCTCGATTATAAGTCCGAGGGCTCTCTAAGCCGTGCTCAGAATTGTAACGTTGGATTTTAAAAGGTTCTTTGTAATTTGTGTCTTCTCCATTGGAGTCATGTCGAGGGTTCGAATGATCACCTTAGTGCATTAGACTTCTTTAGATTCACTTATCCGCATCCAACTTCCCTTAATTCATCATCCCACATGAATTAGCGTTGGTAACCTAATTCAAGCAAAGATTTACAAGATGATGTTCATAATTAACTAAAGAATAGGCTACAACTATTGGATGATCGTGACCATTGGATGATCATAGCCATAAGTCTAAACCTATTCCTTAATTCGATTTATTTCTCTTACATCTGTGTCTTTGGTAGCCGATGAAGATTGAATATGCTCGCTGAACTACAGACTCTCCATTAAAATTCGTGAGGCTAAAGTACATGAAGCTATTATTTCTGCATTTGTCTTATTTTAAACATCTCCCCAACTCGGATCTGGATCATATAGTTAATTCTTTTCTTTATTTGCTTATAGTTAAATGTGACACAATCCAACACTCTCTTTTATCTATTCTTTTTTATAGATAATTATAGAGCCAGATCTGGTAGCACAGATCTGGAGGTTTATCTCTCAGTTTAGACAAACTTCTCTGTGGACGATCTTGAAATACTTACTTTTAAAACTTGCTACAATTGGCCCTGATCTTGCAGGCCAGTGTTAGCCCCAATGTGCTGATATCCCTTTCATAAGTTAACATCCATATAACCTAGCATTCTTTAATTCTTTAATTTTTGATTCATAATGCACACATTTATGGCACACTTGGAGCGACAACAATAACCTATCGAGAGGACCAATGGAGCTGGGACAGAAGCTAGGAATTTATGTCAACTTGTCGAACAAAAGATAGAACCTGTCGATGCCTACTTCCAACCTATCGAAATGCGCACCAGGTGGACTTAGAACCTATCAAAAGGTTCCCTGATCCTCTCGACACTCGATTTGGGAACTTCTCAATTCCAGCCACAGCTATTGCTTTCCTTTAGTGTTGTGTGCATGCATTCCAAGGCACTTTAACAACCCTTGGGGTATTTTGGGAATATAAATAAGCACAAATGGAAACCCTCTAACCACCTCACATGTACTTGTCCAGTTGGGACCAATTGGGGGAGAGCTTCTAGAAGAGAAATCAGCCACATCAGCAGCTAAGAATAATAGAATGATTCCTTGAGTTTTGTTTGGCTGAAACAGATTTGAGGACAGAGGGGAAGAGTATAAATTTAAGAGAAATTGCACAGATGAACCATCCAGAAATTGAGAGAGCTTAGACCAAAATTCAAATTTCCTCTTCCCTCCAAAACTCCTTCCCTCTTTCTTCTTCCCCATTCTCTCTTTAGACCAACCATGGTTGGCTAAACCCCTTTAGTATCTAGGGTGTGGTTGAGAGGTGTAAATTGAGAGGTTCAAAGCTTTGTATGGAGATTGAATGTTGCATAAATTACAGATCTGAGCACAGTTTACTGTAAGTTTGTATTGAATCAGTATATTGTGGATTATAAAGTTGATTTTGATCTACAGATCTCTTGTTTACATTTTATTTCCCTAGATTAAATCTCCCTAATTAAGATCCTTGAATTAGAGGAGTCTCTAGGATGATCTGTGACCATTCAAGTGGACAGTTCATAGCCTTAGGATCACTCCAATTCTCTGATTGAGGTTGGATTCTTATAGCTTCCATCTGAGCTTGTAACCAAATGAAGGATTGCTGCAAATCAGTCTCTTAAATTACCTCTGAACTAGCCAATTTACAGTGAAGACCAAAATACCTAGCTGCTACTCTCCCCTTTGATTTTAATCCCTTTCTCCACCTTTGTAAACCTGTGTTTTAATTAGTTCTGGATCATTTGATTTTGCATTTTATTTCTGTAGTTTGTAGTAGAGTGACAACCTTTAAAAACCTCTCCACTTTCCTTTCTTACTTTGTTTTTAAACTAGAATAAGCTAGAGAGCTAGATCTGTTAGAGATCTAGTGATTTACCCTATTTTAGAACACATTTCCATGTGGACCTACCCTTATTTACCCCTTAAAGCTTGCTGCAACAACCCTAGTTTTTGCAGGACTGGTTACTTGCCTTGGATCCATTTTACTGTAATTTGTCGTTTTAATTTGCTGTTTTAACTCTTTAATAATTGCAAGGTAAGCAATACAACAGTACCCCCACATGAGGCATCAACCATGTCCCTGCTCTTGAGATCAATTCCTTGGTAGAAACTTTGAACATGTTGCCATTAAGAAATTTGGTGATGGGGACATTGCTTCAAGAGCTCTTTTTATCTCTCCCATGCTTGGTGAAAGCCATCAGTTGGGGACTGAGCAAATGAAATTATGCTCTTTCTCAGCTGACTTGTTTTGGACATGGGGAAGAATTTGGCTAGAAATTGACATTGAAGGTCATTCCAAGACTGTATACTGTTGGTTGGGAGCATAGACAACCAAGTTCTGGCTCTTCCCTTTAATGAAAAAGGAAAGACCCTCAACCTGGTTGCTTCCTCCCCCAAAGCAGCAATGTTGAAGGTAGTACACAAGCCTAAGAATTCATCAATGTGCTTGTATGGGTCTTCCTTACTCAGTCCATGATATGAGGGCAGCATCTGTAAAATGGAAGATTTAATCTGATAGTTCCCTTGGGCAACAGGGAATTGAATGCAGAAGGGAGAGTTGTACACCCCTGGTGCATTGAATTCTTTCAATGTCCTTGGTTGCTCACCCAATGTAGAAATTTCACAATTAACCACAAGATTGAGAGATCTTCTACCAAGCAAACACACAGCAGTAACTAAGTACAACACACAGATTTCAGCAAAAATAATTACCAAAATAAACAACTATTATTGCAGATCTAAAAATGTAAAAAGAGTTAGGAAATACAAAATTAAGCACAACTTGCTCCTCCAATTAGCACAATGCTCCTCTCAGAACTACAGATCCAGATCTGCAACACAAAATTAAACTACAAAAAACTACCACAGCAATTAGTCAAACACAAAATAGATAAGTATAAATCTAAATCTAAAATAAGAAAAACTTAGATCTACCAATTCTAAAAGAACAGATCCCCGACAGCGACGTTAAAAACTTGTTATATTGCCTACCTAGTAATTATTAAGGGGTTAAAATAACCAAACTAGAGGAAAAATTACAGTCAAATGGGTCCAAGGTAGGGCAACCAGGCCTGTAAGAATCAGGGCTATTCTAGCAAGCTTTAAAGGGGTAAGTAAGAGTGTCCATAGGGAAATATGGTTCAAAATATGATAAATCTCCAGATCTAGAACATATCTAGCACTCTATCCTATCCTAATTTAAACTAAGGCAAGAGAGGAAAGATGAGAGGTTTTAGGGATTGTCACTTTACTGAAAACTATAGAAATATAATATAAAATACAAATGATCTAGAACTGATTAAAACATAGATTTAAGGGAATAGAGAAAAGGACTAAAATCAAAAGGAGGAGAGTAGCAGCTAGGGATCTTGGTCTTTACTGAAAATTCGTTGGTTCGGAGGCAATGGAAAGGATTGATTTGCAACTCTCCTTCATCTGGCTAGAAGCTCAGATGCAAGGTATAAGAATCCTACCTAGACAATATAATTGGATTGATCTTAAGGCTATGATCTGTCCACTTTAATACCCACATATCATCCTAGGGATTTCCTCTAACTCAAGGGTGTTGATTGTTAAGTGGTAAAAAATGCCACTTTTCACCCTATAACCTGACCATTGATAGACCTGTGAGTACACTAATAAGCTCTTGTCAAGTGTATTTTGTAGACAACAATAAAAGAAGGTACTAATGCAGAAAACCACTCAAGAATGCCCAAAGAGGAGCTATCTCTCAGCACAAGACAAACCTAGCAACAGCACACCAGAGGGTAGCACATCACTGGACCCTTAGAGCGCGTGGCTACAGTAGGGCAAGGCAAAGGAAGTGAAAACATACTAAGAACATCCTATCGATTGGTCACCTTAAGACGTCGATAGGAGCTGAAAGCAAAGAAAGGAAGAATTCGTGAAGTTGAAGAGGTCTTCAATAGGATCTGAAGGCAGGAGAAGGATGAATTCGTGTGGATTAAAGAGTTTGATAGGATCTCTGAACCTATCGAGTAGCTGAAAGGAAAGAAGAAACCATCCTATCGAAAAACTGCCTGAAGAGTCAAGGAACGTATCGAATGGTTTCTTGACCCTATCGAGATGAGAATGCTGGAACAGAACCTATCGAAGGGTGATTAAGCTTTTCGATAAGACTGAAAGAAAACCTATTGAAATGGCGGAATGAAGAGCAGAACTTGTCGAAATGGTTTTCAAACCTGTCGAAGTGTTTCGCCAACCTGTCGAATACTCCAAACCAAGGACTGAGAAGGGTGGAACTCCAAGTGAAGATTCATCCCATCGAAACCTATCGAACGGATCTGAGAACCTAGCAAAAGGACCAAAATGCTCGATTCCAACCTGTCAAAAGCTTCTTGAACCTGTCAAAATTGTGTAGAACTTCTCAGAAATTCAGCTGAGCACATGTTGTACTTCAGTGACTCGCTGCACGCAACCCGAGGCACTTGGTGATCAACACGATGGTTCCAGAAGATACCCTAGAAAGCCCTAACTGACCCATGTGCTTTAATAAAACTCTAACAAACTCTGATGACCTTCTAGAAGGGATTTTTAGCGAGAAAAATAGAGGAGAAAGCTATATGTAGAGATCCCCAATTGCGATTGGGGAGGATCGAGATCTAAGCTAAAATTCTGGAGATTAGAGCTTGCAGAGAAATTCTATTTCCCTCCTTTAGCCCAACCATGGTTGGCTAAGTCCCTTGGAGTAGCGAGGAGCGAAGTTAGATCTGTAATTGGGTAAGGTTAAGAGTGTTATTGTAGGATCCTAGCTACACAGACTACAGATCTGAGAGTATTTCCATTATAAAGTGACCTTGTTTGCAATGATAATACTGTTTTTAATGCTTTAATTAGATTTAAATTTCCTTTGGTTCTATTTGGTGATCGATCAGATTTGTGTAGAGGAGTTGTAGATCAGCTCACCCACTTAACTGGTAGACCTCTTGGATACCATCTGATCTCCCTGGATCTGATGCTCCTGTGATTCCTTGAGAGTGTGACCTGGGAATTACAGTATTTGTAGTGGTTTTAATTATTCTAATTGCGGCTCTGGCTTTGTAGGAGATCCCTAGGATGGTCTGTGACCATTAAAGTGGACAGATCATAACCTTACGATAAATCTAAGCTCATGCCTCAATTAGATTCATCTGCTGCAATCCATGGATTCGATAAAGTCTATAGGATGGTCTGTGACCATTAAAGTGGACAGATCATAGCCTTAAGACTAGGTGGATCCTATGACTTAGAGTGGAATTTATACCCTATAACTGTGCTTATAGCCAGCAAGGGAATTGTGTGCTCTGAACCTCTGTAGCATGATTAATTGAATCTGATTTCAATGAAAACCAACCTCCAAGCTACTCTTCTCCATTTTTTGCTTTTCACTCTCTTCCCCTGCAAGATCTAAGCTCCTAAACTCGATCTAATTCAGTTTATGTTTAATTGTAGCTTAGTTTAAGTGGCAATCCATTCCAAACTTCTCTGTCTTTTAGCTAAATTAGTAATAGTTAGGGTGCCAGATCTGACACAGATCTGGAGATTTATCATATTTCTAACCAACCACCCTGTGGACATTCCCTTACTCACCTTTCTTTTAAAGCTTGCTACAACAGATCCTGAATACTTGCAGGTTTGTATGAGTGTGTCTGCCTAGTTTATTGATGATTTTAGACCTCATTTGAGGGAAGGCGAACACACACAACAAGTTTTTGGCGCCACTGCCCGGGAGGCAGTTTAGAAACTGATAGATCTAAGTTTTGATCATAGATTTGTAGTGTTTGTTTGATTTTACTAACTGCATTTTTAAGTTTTGCTGTTTTTCAGTGTTTAGTGTGCATTTCATCAGATCTAAGGCTATCAATGAGAGGAGAATCATGCTGGAGATTGCTCTGTAGTTTGCATCCCTCTACTCCCCTATTATTTTTCAGATATGTTGATAATTTTTTGTTAGAATAGTTAGAAAATTTGGTTGATTCTGTTTGTTGTGTGTTTGGATCTGTTCTGCATTCGGAATCTGAGTGTTGTATGTTTGGTAGGAGAACTCTGCAACCTCGGATTATTCCACTAAATCCAGAGGTTGAAAGACTTCTCAGATCCAGACTAACTACACCCACTTTTGTTGCATTTGATTCTGTAGAAATGGGTGAGCAACAGCAGCCAAGAACCCTTAAGGAGTTTAATGCACCAGGGGTCTACAATTCCCCCTTCTGCATTCAATTTCAAGCTGCTCAGGGAAACTATGAAATAAAATCATCCATCATTCAAATGTTGCCCTCATTTCATGGCCTGACCAAAGAAGACCCCTATAAGCACATTGATGAGTTCTTGGGACTGTGCACTACATTTAATATCACAGGTTTGGGGGAGGAGGCCACCAAGATGATACTCTTTCCTTTTTCATTGAAGGATAGAGTCAGGACCTGGTTGTCCTTGCTTCCACCTAACAACATTCAGTCTTGGAGTGATCTCCAATGTCAGTTTCTGGCCAAATTCTTTCCTATGTCAAAGACCAGCCAGTTGAGGAAGGGTATCATCTCTTTTACTCAAGATCCAACTGAAGACTTTCATCAATCCTTAGAGAGATTTAAGGAACTCCTCAAGAAATGCCCCCACCATCAAATCCCTAAATAGCAATTGGTTCAAAGCTTTTATCAGGGAATTGATGCTAAAAGCAGAGATATGATAGATGCCTCCTGTGGTGGCACCTATCTCCACAAAACTGCTGAGGAGGCATGGGAGCTCTTTGATATCATTAGTGAGAACTCTATGCAAAGGGAAACCTTAGCAAGAGATCTAGAACCTCCTAGATTGATGAAGGAGAACACCTCAATGGGAAAGATATATGAAGTGAGTGTGCCAAGCGAGTTGGAAAGGAAAGTGGACAGCTTAAATCTGAAATTTGATAGGCTAATGGGAGCAATGCAGTCACCTGTGGCTGCCAGAGTGGAGGAGGCATGTGCCATATGCCAATCCCCTGCTCATCCCTTGGAAGAATGCCCATCTGCTGACCAATTTCCTAATTTTATAACAGAGCATGTGGCTGCAGCTCAGTCTTATGGGTAGCAGCCTACTGCTGGGTATCAATGGAGAAACCACCCCAATCTGAGGTGGAGACAAGATGTATACCCCAGCCAGCAGCAGCAGCAGCAGCCCATGCCCTACATAAATGCTCTGCCCTATTGAGAAGGTTATGCCCCAAGGCCTCAGTATCAGTAACCCATGGCCCAACCTGTAGCTCCTCCTGTGCAACAAGTTGCACCCCCTCAAACTGTGAGAGCACCATCCTTTGAGGAACAAGTTCTATCTTCACTACAGAGCTTGAACACCTTAACCCCAACTGTGCACTCTCACAATCAGAGCATCAAAAAGATAGAGGACCAACTTGGTCAGCTGTCTGATGCTCTGACTAGGAGAGAGGGAGGAATGTTGCCTAGCCAACCACAGGACAA
This sequence comes from Chloranthus sessilifolius, assembly GCA_021018995.1. Lineage (NCBI taxonomy): Eukaryota > Viridiplantae > Streptophyta > Magnoliopsida > Chloranthales > Chloranthaceae > Chloranthus > Chloranthus sessilifolius. The sequence goes on from CM037595.1 coordinate 68,082,353, forward strand.
TCCACGAAGGCAGTTTGTAGTGGGTGAAGTTTCTTCCACTTATGAGGAAGCTAAATCTATTGCAACTTTGAGAAATGGTAAGTTAGTGGACAACCAGTTGGGCTGTGAGCCTGTGAGGAACCTGGATGAAGAAAATGAAGTAATTTCTACCAGCACACAACAAAGACCACCAATGGTGGATTTGCAGGAACAATCAATTGTGAATAAAGAGGATAATGAGGATCCTTAAGAAAAGAAAAAACTCAAAAAGAAAGAGGTCACATTGGCTAAGGCTGCAAGTGAGGGAGCAGTCCCACACTTGCCATTTCCTAAGGCACTATAAGCACCTTCCCCTTTTGATAAAGGGCAAGGAAAAATTGAGGAAATGATGGAGACTTTCAAGCAAGTAAAGATTAATCTACCTTTACTTGATGCCATTAAACAAGTCCCAGCCTATGCCAAGTTTTTAAAAGAACTATACACCCATAAAAGACAATCCAGGATACACATATCCAAGAAAGTCTTTTTAGCAGAGAAAGTGAAACAAATTTTGTCGATTGTAACCCCAACCAAATTCCAAGACCCTGGCACCCCCACAATCCCCTGCATCATTGGAGATCACATCATTGACAGAGCCATAGTAGATCTAGGAGTCAGCGTAAATTTTCTTCCATATTCCCCATATGAGAAGCTAGGTTTGGGAGAATTAAAGCCCACCCATGTGGTCCTACAGCTGGCTGACAGATCTGAAAGGAAACCTATGGGGATAATTAAGGATGTTTTGGTTAGAGTTGACAAATTCTTCTATCCTGCTGGCTTTTTGGTATTAGACATGGAACCGAGCAAATGTGCTTCTTCCATACCTGTGATTCTAGGCAGGCCCTTTTTGGCCACAGCCAATGCCCACATACAATGCAGGTATGGGATCATGGAAGTGTCATTTGGAAATATGAAGGTTAAGCTGAACGTGTATAACACTAGCTATCAATCCTCTCCTGATGAGGCTTGTTTTTCCATTAATACCCAAAAGAAGGTGATGCATAATAATCCACATTGGTTGGTGCAGGAAAATGCTTGGTTCACAGATGGAAAACTGCACCCAGGGAATGGACACTGGCTGAGGAAAAGATCCACGAAAAATGCCAAGTTTGATGAGCCTGAGAAAACCATGGACCTTCCAGACCCTCCAGATTAACCCCCACAATCAGTATGTATCATATATATTTTATTTGATTTTTACTTCTTTCCAACAATTTTCTTTGCAATAAAAAATGGCCATGTCAAGTTCCAGCAGTCTAAAAGTCAAAGGCATAAGGTCAACAGCCAATTTACTAACTGGTAGTTCAGCAGATTAGTTGTTGCGGCCTAAGGCTAAATGCTCTGCACACATAGGCCATGTTTTTAAGCTCATTGAACCTCTCGATAGGTCATTTGGACCTTTCGCTAGGTTAGCCGCGAATGTCGATAGGATTGCTGAGGATTTCGATAGGTGTTATGACCTCTTGATAGGTGAGAACAACTTTGCGATAGGTTCTAGACTCTTGCCTGGAACCTATCGACAAAAGTACAAATGTAATACCCCACCTATCGAAAGGTTGTTCGCACCCATCAGCATCCTAACGAAGTGGATGTTCTATCCACCCTCCGTTCGACAAGACACCGACCTATCGCAAGCAGCCAACCTAGCCTATCGAATGCATATTTATTCTGTTCGATAGGACAGGTTAAACCTATCGAGAGCGTTTAATTGCTTGTCCCATACTTGTTCGACTTCGATAGGAAGCCCTAACCTGTGGACACTCTACACTCATCCTATCGAAATTGACTTTCCTCCCTTCACTCCTTCCATGCTTACTGTGCAATTGCATTGCGTAGACATTTTACCACGTGTACCATGTACATCTGCGCACAGCACGAGCCTTAAACTCCCCACGCTAAATATAGGCTGCCAGTTAATGCACGTTTTTCATTCCCCATGCTGATTGTTCGAATTCACCATTCATTCCAAGTCATCAACGGTGGCAATATTGAATGCACCGTTTCATATTCCCTCACACTTCCACCTTAAATAAATGCAGATAGCTCGACTTCGACCCATCTCTTCCCTTCTACCCTCTACTCTCCTCCTCATAGCTATGGCATATGGCAAGCCCACAATCACCCCTACACAACTCTACCTCTTCTGGCTGGAGCCATTACCGCCTAAGGAACTAGACTCGTAGCAGTTCCTCTGGGATGAATATGAGGAGGTCCAGCAGATCCTCGCTAAGGAGGAAAAAGACAAAGTTGGGAAGGAGAAGAAGAGGCTGAAGACCGCGCCACCGATGTCTCCGCCACCATCCTCCTCCACCAACCAACTCCCTGCCCCCTAACCTTCTTCTTTTTCCTTTTCTTCCTCCCTACCTGGCTTATAGTTCCTCCTCCACCCGATGCAGGCCAAGGATTTCCCTGAGCCAGGGGGGCAATTTCTTGAACTGTCTGGGATATTTTGTCCACCGGCCTACTTTTCACATCCTTTCTGTTTGCACATTATAATCATGTAATTTACCTCTAATAATAATAATTTTGTTTCTTACTAGCTTCTATTTTTGCTCTGTCAACTAAAAAAAAATAAAAAATGCTCCACCCCATTTATGATGGAAACAGTGAGGACACTGTTTAGTTTAGGTTTGGGGGTATGGCATGTATGTATGCCAATAAATTAGTTACTTTTAGTACAGCTAGGCTAAAATGAAGTGTTTGGAATTAATTAGAGTAAATTCTCACTAGAATTTTTGTAAAAAGAGTATATTAAGAAAACAACTTTTTAAAACTGAGACGAGCTATAGTTTTAACATTTTTCATGAGGCAAATGTCAACAATTTGTGAAAAATAATTTCTGATGTGCAGTTAACCTGAAATGAGAGGAAATTGTGAAGACACACCCCTGAAAATGAGATGGAAGGCCATACCCAGTGAGATTTGGGCCTGAAAAAGTTTCCTTGAAGAGTGCCTTGGCAATTTTTCTGCCCATTGGACTGATTGGATCTAATTCTACTCACTAGAAGTTAGACAATTCCAAATTGAAACACCCTGACAGCACTCATGACATTGAGGACATGAAGTAAGGCCATCCCTTGGTCAGTTTGAGCTTAAAATGTCCCACCTTTGAACTGCCCTTGATGCACACCACTTGAGCCTTAAAAATCCCAACTTTCTTTGAGAAAACCAGAAATGTTAACCCAAAACCTTTTGACTTATTTCAGTTCACCCCCAATCTGATAAATCAGGAAGAGGAAGGAGAAGTGAGATTAGAGGAAGATGTTAAATCTGGTTGAAAGAAAGGAGAACACATTCTGTGGTGTTGTAGTATTCCACATTTAAAAAAAAAAAAAATAGAGAGCAAAAAAGGATAAGAAAGAGAAATCACCTCATTTGAAAATCCACATGAAGATAAGAAGTTGATCACTTCAAGTTTGGAAATTCAAAAAGAAAGTGAAAAGGTACTGAAATGAAGAAGGAGTTGTCTAGACCCCCTCCTTTCCGTTACTGATTTCTCAATTTGAATCCCTTTTACCCTTTTATTTTGTTACAAACCTCATCCATAAGCCACATTACAACCCAATGAAGAGACCTATTGATCTGAAATGGATTGAGCTGTCATGTGGAGATAAGGATCTATCTAATCTATGGTGAAAAGAGTTAGAAAAATTCAGAAATTAGAGCAATGCTTATGCTCATGCTTACAACCATATTTGAGGACTGTAACTACTCTTGAGCTATGCAAAATTCTACACCCTTCATTGTTGTTATGAGTTGACAGCCCTGGTGAGGCTTGGGCCTGAAATCTAATGTGATGGAGGTAGTATCAAAACAGATTTCTCAAATGAAAGGTGAGCCATACATGAATATTCAGACACAATGCCTTGACATGAACCAATTGATGATGAAGAAATTAGTGCAAAAAAAAATTCATGTTTTAAGTTGGTGATTTTTCTACTGAGAACCCTCTAGAACTGAAAAGACATGATAAGAATTTATTCTAGTTCACTGAAACTCTGTTTAGCAAGATGTACTACTATTAACTAACCTAATTGGGGAAGTTTGTGGGTACCTTCACTGAAAACCCTCAGGAGACTTCACTCCTCCACTAGGGATCACCTAAGAGTTTAAAAGGCTTGGTGCATATGTGAAATGCACCTGTGCTCCCTACGAAAGTGGCATTTTTATTTTCTTTTAATTCTCCTTTGCTCAGGGACTAGCAAAGCTTAGGTTTGGGGGTTGTTAAGTGGTGAAAAATGCCACTTTTCACCCTATACCCTGACCATTGATAGACCTGTGAACACACTAATAACCTCTTGTCAAGTGCATTTTGTAGACAGCAATAAAAGAAGGTAGTAATATAGAAAACCACTCAAGAATGCCCAAAGAGGAGCTATCTCTCAACACAAGACAAACCTAGCAATAGCACACCAGAGGGTAGCACATCACTGGACCCTTGGAGCGCGTGGCTACAGCAGGGCAAGGCAAAGGAAGTGAAAATAGGCTAAGAATGTCCTATCGATTGGTCTCCTGAAGACGTCGATAGGAGCTGAAAGCAAAGAAAAGAAGAATTCATGCAGTTGAAGAGGTCTTCAATAGGATCTGAAGGCAGAAGAAGGATGAATTCGTATGGATTAAGGAGTTCGATAAGATCTCAGAACCTATCGAGCAGCTGAAAGGAAAGAAGAAACCATCCTATCGAAAACCTGCCTGAAGAGTCAAAGGAACCTATCGAATGGTTTCTTGACCCTATCGAGATGAGAATGCTGGAACATAACCTATCAAAGGGTGATTGAGCCTTTTGATAAGACTGAAAGCAAACCTATCGAAATGGTGGAATGAAGAGCGGAACCTGTTGAAATGGTTTTCCAACCTGTCGAAATGGTTTTCCAACTTGTCGAAGTGTTTCTCCACCTTGTCGAATACTCCAAACTAAGGACTGAGAAGGCTGAAACTCCAAGCAAAGATTCATCCTATCGAAACCTATCGAACGGATCTGAGAACCTAGAGAACGGACCAAAATGCTCGATTCTAACCTGTCGAAAGCTTCTTGAACCTGTCAAAATCATGTGAAGAACTTCTCAGAAATTCAGCTAAGCACACATTATACTTCATGGACCCGCTGCACGCAACTCGAGGCACTTGGTGACTGATAAGTAGTGAAAAATACCATTTTTCACCCCTAAACATGAGCCTTGAAAGACCCTTGAGAGGACTAAATAAGTGCTTTAGTGTTCATATTGCAGCTAACCAAAAAGACAGGTCCAAATCCGAAAACCATCCTAAAATGATCAAAAAGCTGACAACGCATGTCAAGCTCAAAGAGAGAGTGAAGAAATAGCCTCAGCAATGGCTAAAAAGGTCCTAAAAGAGCAAGAAAAGACCTGAAGAAGAAGAATGGAAGCTAAAGCTCAATTCGCAAAGAACTTCTACTATTCGCAAAGGAAAAATCAAGTTAAAAGCCAATTCGCAAAGAAGAATGGGAGCCTAGAGTTCAATTCGCAAAGAACTTCTACTATTCACAAAGAACCTTGAACTTTGCGAAAAGAAGAAAACACTCCTCGAATAGAAGAATGACCTTTGCGAAAAGAAGAAAAGTTTAATTCGAACAGAACTGAAACCCCACGAAAAGAGCTTCAGGAGCCAAATTACTTTGAAAAGACCCTTAAACTTCGCGAAATGGCATCGAGGATTCTGACCACTTTGAAGGGCATTTGATAAACTCTGCCGCCCAATGTAATTAAAAGCCGAGACATTAAGATTCCAAGCACAAACCAAAGGTATATTCATGCGTGAAAACCCAAAGATGAAATCACTTGGCGGGAACTTCTAGAAGCTCAAACAGACTTTTGAATTCCCATAGCAAATTGATGCTTCTAACGCTGATTGGTGAACGGATCGAGCATTTTCATTGGCGAGCGGTCCGGATCCCGTGCTCAACGGCCATTGGGCAATCCAGATCTGTGCACTTCTGATGGGTCAACTGAGCCTTGTGCAGGATAGTGGGAAAGCTATAAATTGGGAAGGCATTTGCCCAATTTGGGTATCCATTTTAGAGTTTTCATCTGTTCCCTCATTCGGTCGGATAGCTTATCCGAACCCCCTGTAATCCTTTCTTGTAGTTTACCTTTGAGAGCCATTGTGAGTGATTTGTACTTCAAGATCAGAATCTGAGGGCTCTCGAGAAGCTCAGTAAGTCTAAGGGCTCTCTAAGAAGCCGTGCTCTGGTAATTGAAGCGTTGGATTTTAAAAGGTTGTAATTTGTGTCTTCTCCATTGGAGTCATGTCGAGGATTACGAATGATCACCTTAGTGCATTAGACTTCTTTAGATTCACTTATCCGCATCCAACTTCCCTTAATTCATCATCCTCGAATTAGCGTTGGTAACCTAATTCAAGCGGCATTCTGATGATGTTCATGTTACGAACTAAAGAATAGGCCACAACTAGTATCGTGGGATGATCACGACCATAAGTCTAAACCTATTCCTTAATTCGGATTTATTTCTCTTACATCTGTCTTTGGTAGCGGATGAAGATTGAATCTGCTCTGTTGAACTACTGGACTCTCCATTAAAATTCAGAGGCTAAAGTACATGAAGCTATTATTTCTGCATTTGTCTTATTTTAAACATCTCCCCAACTCGGATCTGGATCATGTAGTTAGTTCTTTTCTTTATTTGCTTATAGTTAAATGTGACACAATCCAACACTCTCTTTTATCTATTCTTTTTAGATAATTATAGAGCCAGATCTGGTAGCACAGATCTGGAGGTTTATCTCTCAGTTTAGACAAACTTCTCTGTGGACGATCTTGAAATACTTACTTTTAAAACTTGCTACAATTGGCCCTGATCTTGCAGGCCAGTGTTAGCCCCAATGTGCTGATATCCCTTTCATAAGTTAACATCCATATAACCTAGCATTCTTTAATTCTTTAATTTTTGATTCATAATGCACATAATTATGGCACACTTGGAGCGACAACAGTGACCGACACGACGGTTCCAGAAGATGCCCTAGAAAGCCCTAACCGATCCACATTTTTTAACATAACTCTAACAAACTCTGACGACCTTCTAGAAGGGATTTTTCGTAAGAAAAATAGAGGAGAAAGTTATATATAGAGATCCCCAATTGCGATTGGGGATGATCAAGATCTTAGCTAAAATTCTGGAGATTAGAGCTTGCAGAGAAATTCCATTTCCCTCCTTTAGCCCAACCATGGTTGGCTAAGTCCCTTGGACTAGCGAGGAGCAAAGTTAGATCTGTAATTGGGTGAGGTTAAGAGTGTTATTGTAGGTTTTTAGCTGCACCGACTATAGATCTGAGAGTATTTCCATTGTAAAGTGACTTTGTTTGCAATGATAATGTTGTTTTTAATGCTTTAATTATATTTAAATTTCCTTTGGTTCCATTTGGTGATCGATCAGATTTGTGTAGAGGAGTTGTAGATCAGCTCACCCACTTAACTAGTAGACCTCTTGGATACCATCTGATCTCCCTGGATCTGATGCTCTTGCGATTTCTTGAGTCTGTGACCTAGGAATTGCAGCATCTGTAGTAGTTTTAATTGTTCTAATTGTGGCTTTGGCTTTGTAGGAGATCCCTAGGATGGTCTGTGACCATTAAAGTGGACAGATCATAACCTTACGATAAATCTAAGCTCATGCCTCAATTGGATTCATTTGCTGTAATCCATGGATTCGATAAAGTCTATAGGATGGTCTGTGACCATTAAAGTGGACAGATCATAGCCTTAAGACCAAGTGAATCCTGTGATTTGGAGTGGAATTTATACCCTACAGCTGTGCTTATAGCCAGCGAGGGAATTGTGTGCTCTGAACCTCTGTAACATGATTAATTGAATCTGATTTCAGTGAAAACCAACCTCCAAGCTACTCTTCTCCATTTTCTGCTTTTTACTCTCTTCCCCTGCAAGATCTAAACTCCTAAACTCGATCCAATTCAGTTTATGTTTAATTGTAGCTTAGTTTAAGTGACAATCCATTCCAAACTTCTCCCTTGTCTTTTAGCTAAATTAGTAATAGTTAGGGTGCCAGATCTGACACAGAACTGGAGATTTATCATATTTCTAACCAACCTCCCGATGGACATTCCTTTACTCACCTTTCTTTTAAAGCTTGCTACAACAGATCCTGAATACTTGCAGGTCTGTATGAGTGTGTCTGCCTACTTTATTGATGATTTTAGACCTCATTTGAGGGAAGGCGAATACACACAACATTGATCAGAACAATTAAATCATTGCAGATGATGTGGATGCAAGGCGACAAGCTCAGGCATCCACAGGGATATTCAATCTAGGGAAATCAAATGACAATCAAGAGATCTATAGATCAAATTTAACTTTACAACCAACAATTACTGATTTAATACAACTTACAATACAATTGTTCTCAGATCTGCAATCTTTGCAACATCTAATCCCCATTGAAAGCCTTGAACCTCTCAATTTATAGCTCTCAATCTCGCCCTAGCTACTAAAAGTGTTTAGGCAACCATGATTGGTCTAAAGGGAGAATGGGGAAGAAGGAAGAGGATGAAATTTTGGAGGGAAAAGGGAGTTTCCAATTTGGTCTGAGCTCTCTCAATTTCTGGATGATTGTTTAATAAAACTACTCTTCCATTTATAGTCTTCCCCTCTTCAAGAGGAGAGAGAGCTCCAGAAAATCAGTCGAGTAGCTCTTGCGCGCGTAAAATCCTAAACCTCCATCATGCGAGCTTTTCTACTCACTACTCAAGGAGCCTGGTGAAATGTAAATTCATCTTCGTGAGACCCTCGCAATAGGAATTGCCTGAAGCTCTACTGCACGTGTATAGACAAATCAGTGCAAATTCTTCCTCGCGAGCGCATTTCAGGGCAAAGCAGCAGCGTGACAATTAAAAGCCTTCTGCGCGAGCAAGGAGCTTTCCAAGCCAAATCTGACCTCATGAACACTCCACAAATTGCGTGACTGAATTAAAGAACGAAAGTCAGCCCCGAGAAGCTCGGATTCGCCACTTCTCATTCCATACTCAGGGACCTTTTAGGGATTTCCATAGGTCTAGGGCACACATCTCGAGGCCTTGATCTCTATGCACATATCTCGAGGCATCCAAGTGTTATAACCAAGCCACGTCTGCCATAAAAATAGGGTTTAATCTCCTTTTGGCCAAAGCATTAATGACTAAGTATATAAGTTGTAATTTAAACTTCGAAAATCATCTCTCCTTCAACCGCAGTCAGCTGTGAGCTCTAGCAGATTAGGGTTAGGGTTAGATCACCCTCTTTTTCTATTTTTCTTCTTCCTTAGTCCATCACTTGCTGGCTATGACCTCTGTAAGCAATTAGGCATAGTTAATTCAGCTTTTATAATGGGTTTTCTATACATTGGGATTTGTTGAGGGTTGTTCTGTACAAGGCTGCTGCCTTGAGAAATTTCATTGTAAGTAGTGTTTAATCAATGAAATTTATGTTTTAATGTTTATTCAATCTACTGTGTTTCTAACTACCCATACTATTCTTTGATCTATGCCAAGCATTTAGGATTATACTGATTTGAAATACCCATGGAAGCTTGAGCTTGTAGCCCTGGGACCATGGTGGTAACAGCAGTTATCTTGTTCCATCTTAGACCTCTGTGATTTGGATAGCCTCTATGGATAGCCTGTGATCATTTGAGTGGACAAACTATAGCCTTGGGATGATTCCAAGCCACAGATCTAAGAGGGATTCTTTTTCTCTGCACTTGAGCTTGTAGCTTTGTGAGAGGTTGTTGCAGGAACAAGCTCCCCTCTGTTTTACATGACCATCATCAAATGTTAAATCTGATTTCTTTGTAGAGAATACAGACTTGTGAGCTGAGTCATTGCAAGCCTTTTGTAGCAATGACCAGCTATATTTAAGTTCCCAAATAGCATTTAAACAACTGTGGTTTCCACTGGTTTTTCAAGAGCTATTTACTCCCATGGATGCCTGAGCTTGTAGCCTGGCAAACATGGTGTCTGCAATGATTTTAATGATTTGATTTGATCCATTGGTTAGAGGACATCTACCCAATAATATGTGACCATTTAAGTAGACAGGTTATAACCTTAAGATCAGTCCATTCCCTTGGATCCTATTAGTTTTCTGATTTAACTCATGTGATTTGATCCTCTCTATTGGATAGCCTATGACCATTGAAGTGGATAGGTTATAGCTTTAAGAGACTGAGTCAAACTATAAGAGTTGAGTTAGATTCTTCCACCTTGTAGATGTGCTTGTAGCCATCTGAAAGATTGTTGTAGAGATAGCCCTAAGTCTGAGCTACATAGCTGAAACAACCTTAGCTTAATTGCTTACTTCCTATCGATTTTATTTTTATTTCATCACACACCATCACCACCTTCTTCATAACCCTTTCTTTAGGATAGGATTGCACTTTCTTTCTCTTCTTTTAGTGTTAGTTTAGTATAGTTGTCACACCCAACTCTCTTTCTCTAGGATTGCTAGATCTGTAGCCAGATCTGGAGGCCTATTAATATAACCCATTTTGGGTTCTAGATCAATTTCTCTGTGGGACAAATCCTTTCTCAAAACTTGCTACAACAACCCTGTATCTTGCAGGCTGTGTATTTCAGACTTGTTGATTTAACCAATTTCCATCTCTTCACTTTTTAATTTATTTTTCTTTACCACTATTTTCTAACCAATAACAAATAGCAACCTAAGATAACCAATAAGTTTTTTACGCCGCTACCGGGGATATTGATCTTTTTAGTAGACCTGAGTTGTATTGTACTTTAGTCTCAAAAATTCTTTGTAGTTGTGCCTTAAATTGAATAAAAAGTACTACTAATTTTTGTTGGAATTTTTATAGATTTGGACAGTAGCAGCAGGGAAAAGCTCGAGCTGCAGCTGGAGTTTAGCTAGCTCTGTTTTCACTTCTTTTGCCCTAAACTCAGTCCATATATGTTGAATTTTTTGTCAATAGTTTAGTTGTAAATCCTGTTTAGCAGTAATTTTGTTTGCAAATTTTTTATGTGTTGTGAGCATTTTCTTTTGTTGCTAATCTGTGTGTGTATTCTTGGTAGAAGGTATCTTAACCCTGCTTTAGAACCTCCAAATCATGAAGTTGAAAGGGTCCTTAGACTAAGAAACACCACACCAGCCCCTATTATTGAAATTGAGCCAGCTGTGATGGCTGAGAGACAAAGGACTCTAAAGGAATATAATGCATAAGGAGATTATACATCTCCCTTTTGCTTACAATTTCCTTTAGTTGAGGGAAATTATGAAATTAAGTCCACCATTAACAGGCTACCATCTTTTCATGGGCTCAGTAAGAAAGATCCTTACAAGCACATTGATCAGTTCTTGTCACTTTGCACCATTTTTAACAAAGCTGGCTTGGGACGTGAAGCCACCAAACTTAGGCTTTTCCTTTTTCCCTAAAGGACAAAGCCAACACCTGGCTCTCTAAGCTCCCAGCCAATAGCATCCAGACATGGAGTGAACTCCAAAGCCAATTTCTGGTAAAATTCTTCCCCATGAATAAAACTAGTCAGATGAGGACAAACATACTTTCATTTACTCAGTCCTCAACTGAAGATTTTTATGAGCCATGGCAGAGGTTTCAAGAAATGTTAAAACAATGTCTCCACCGCCAAATTCCATAGTGGCAACTTGTGCAAGTCTTTTACCAAGGAATTAATTTCAAAAGTATGGACATGGTGGATGTCTCATGTGGGGATAGTTACCTACACAAGACAACTAATGAGGCTTGGGAGTTGTTTGACATTATAGGTGAAAATTCCATGCAGCAGAGTTATTGTCTCGCAATGACAGCCAGACCCACTACGTGAAAAAGCTAAAAAAACCACTGCCTTAAACAGTGGTTTTTTCAAAAAACCACTGCCCTAAACAGTTGTAAAAAAATGAGTGGTTTTTTTTTTACCACTACACAAAATAGTGGTTTACGAACTTCAACAACGACTACTCTTTACAGTCATAGAAAAAACCATTGCTTTTGGCAGTGGTTTTTTTATGCAATTTTTTTTTTTAAATACTATTTTTTTTTTAAAAAAATTTACATCAACGATTTTTTATGTAATGTTTTTTTAAATAATATTTTTTATGCTTTTTTTAATACAATTTTTTTATGCTTTTTTAAATACAATTTTTTAATGCTTTTTTTTAATACAATTTTTTTAATGCTTTTTTTTTAATGTTATTTTTTTAACGCTTTAAAAAAAATTATATATAAAAAAAGTCATTAATCTCATATTTCAACACATCCATTCAACTGAAATGCAACTAATTCAATGCCATTAATAAAAAAAAGTAGAAGCCCAATTATTTTATTCAAACAAAAGGTTTCATCTCAACCTATGATCCAACCTTTCAAATCAATCAAATATTTTAAACTCTACATGTCCAATCCTTTTATTCAAATAAAAGAAGAAGAAAAGAAAGAGAGTTAACAATATGAGAATCCTATAGCCCATTTTCAAAATAAAAGAAGAAAAAAAAAAATTGCTTCGCCTCTCCTGCCAAGTGTCCCCGACCCCTAGTGATCCGTTTGAGGTGAGCTTGAAATCGGTCGCCTGAAATCAAAAGGAACACATCATTAAAGTCTAGGCCATGGTGCATTAATGGATTAAATCCCTTGCTTTTGTAGTATTTATTCAGATGGCAAAAGAAACATCCATGCATGTAGCAATTATGTCAATGCCCTACATACAGGCAAATGGATTAAATGTATGACAACATAAATTTTTGTAATGAAGAAGATAAAATTTCTAATTACCTCTTTTGGTTTATGGATGCCTTGTCTGATAGAATTGTCAATGTTGTATTTTTGTTCCTGTTAAGCCACCATTCATTCAACATGATGAGTACCACAAATGAAGCAAATGTACAAATACTGCAATCATCTATGCAGGTCATGATGTCATTTTTTTATCATTAGTATTTAAGAAGAACAATCATCTAGGCAAGGTTCTACCTCAAGATCGAAACCTCTAGAATACATTTGCAATTCACTATTAGTATTTAAAAAAAACATATTCTAGAAATTCAGAAAATTCAAATATGGCATGTAGAAAAGAACAATAAAACAACTATGAGCCTAAGAAGTTTATGAATGTCAGATCTAACCCATCTTACATGAAGAGAAAAACCTACCTCATCTTACACACTTCTATCACATAAATATATATTCAATACTGTAAAACTCAAAAGAACATGACAAAAAGAACTATAGAGCATGGTTCAATACCACTTTGGTACCAAAAATAGAGCAAATAACGGTGGAAAATGATATGTATTAGAACCAGGTGCATACCCTTCTTATTGCGGTTGGTACTAATTTATATACTTGATTCGGTTTATAATAAGACATTCAGCAATTTGTCAAAAAAAATTCTCATGTTTTGCTCATTATCCGTACTATAGCGTGAAAGGGGTCCTGCCCAAACCTGTACAAAGAATGATTTGATGTAATAGCTAATTACACAAATAAACAAAAGCTGCATAAATGTTAATTGTTGAGAAAAAAATGATGATATACCTCCAGATCTCCTTCCATCCTAACCTTCTTTGCTTGGACACCAAGAGGATCTGCTCCACATTCACATCAGAAAAACCTTGTTTAGAAATTCTTATGTACAGACCCATGGTTCAAATGATTTAGCTAAAATAAAATAATCTGATGGTTACGAAAGAAACGGTCACCTTCGACCATATTCCATCCACTCCAACTAAAATATCGCCTTCGTATCGTCATCCATCTTAAAAAATTATAGTAACCTGATTGATTCAAATACGCTAAATACTGATTACAATATCACGTAATGTGAAAAAAATCATATGATCATGAGATGTCACTTCAATTTCAAACTCCGGCCTTGATTAAATCATGAAAAGAGATGAAGTAGATATTGCTAACCTTATTAGATTATTCCTTGAAGTCCACTACATTAGACCCATTGCATATGATATCAAATCCAACAGACTTAGAAAACCTGCACAAGAAGAAGAAAAAATGAGTCTAATATAACAAAACTAGGGACTTCTCATTGCTGAGATTTGTAAGCAACCAAAAACTCAAAGGCAATTGAACCCACAGAAACAATTCAAGAATAGAAAATGCTTACACCACCATTCAATCACATCCATGCTGAAAAAAGTCAGATCAAGGGCCAACTCTTTGACCCTACTGGCGTCAACGTCGCATCATGCAGGCAAGGAATTTTTGGGTGACATCGACAACATTAGGTCTAGCAGTGACCTGCGCTGGTACCAAAATGTGACTTGTGGTTAAATTTGATTTGATTAGGGTTTAATGGAGAAGACAAAATGAAGGAGAATAGAGATAGCGAGACAATTAGGTTACCTCATGTTATTACTTTTTATACTATGTACAAGATTCCACGTATGTTGATACAATAAAAAAAATAAAAATAAAAAAGACATCTTTACTCTACTTACGACACACCAACTATTACTCATAACTACCATGTATTCTATCATATTCCAACACAAATTTTCTTGAAAATCTGGATCCTAAGTTTTGGAGACAGCAAGTATTGGGTGGGATTAATTGTACTCAATCTGGATCCTTAAGAGGCTGCAATCTATCGATTAACTCATGCAATTTCCTTGGTGTTTTATCTTTCAACGTTCTCTGCTTCATGATGGATGCTGATGAGATGCAGGACCATTGACCTTCTGAGACCGATATTACTAGTAAATGCTAGTAAATGCTCATGGCAATTACTACTAAATTACTAGTAAATCCTGTATTAGTATGCAGGAAACAAGTATGAGTTAGGTGGTGAACTATCATAGTTAAGCAAAGAATGCGCGACTTTCTGGAAGGTATGCCTCCTTTTAATCTTTGTTTATGGGGCTGTGATGTCGTGAGGGCACTATTTTCCTTTTTTTTTGTACTTTAGAATAATTATTGTATTTGTTCCAACCAATTGCAATGTGAAAATGAGATATGGTTTTGAAAATGTGCAAATGAGATATGGTTTGTGTTCAGGGTCTAATCTGTGCCACAAAGTTATTGTGGTGTGATCAGAGAAGCAGTGGAGGTTACCTAAACTACTTGAGGGAGAAGATAGATCTAGTCTCTCATAAGATAAACTATTAGAAGCAGCCTTCCATCTAAGAAATATGACCAGTAAATAAAGAAAAAAAATTATCAAATGACCACTACATAAAACCCTCACCAATTATCTCAAACCACGCAAAAAGAGACTTCTACAGAAGCCAAAACATGAACGTAGAAGGTTCCAATGGCATAGAACCCAGCGTAGAAGGTTCCAAATCCAAGATATTGAACCATGCCATGACATTAAAACAAATTCCCCATAGCCAATCAGCACAACACTGCTCCTCTAATCAACCTAAACTACCCACAGGCCCATTTGTATCAATTTCTTCCTTGCTTCAGGTTAGAAAATTAAATTAAATTTTTCTAGACAATTTTTGTGTTAACGAACGGCAAGATTTCAATTAATATTAATACTAAAGGTCGCTGCAACATAACAATTCAAGAAAGAAAAGTGTGATAAACAAGAGAACGAAGATGATTTCCACGTGTCATTAGCAAACCACACCAATATGCAGTTTCTTGTGATATATGGAAAACTAGACTTACCCCAATGCTTCCAAAGCCAAACATAGCAAAATGCTCAAAAGATGCACAGGCAAAACTACGGTTTTAAGAAAAATGGCAACAAATCAACTATATTCAATAAAATCAGCCTCTTGTGGTCAGTGTTTCCAAGTTCATCAGAGGAGCCATATCCATCCTCATTGATGAAACCCAAGTAGCATGCATAAAATCAGTTTTGAAACTTCAAAATTTTCAGATTTTCAAAACTTCAAATTTTCACCCAAATGGACTCTTAAAATTTTCTCATTTGCTGCTCTTCCTCCCCAAACCTGGAATGAACAGTGTCCTCACTGTTCTTAACAAGAAAGAAACATAGGGGTTAGACACAAAGTTTAGTTCGATCACATAATTGATTAGAAAGTCAAAGCTAAAGGGGACTATAGCCCCAAACTTGCATCATAGTGAACAAGATGTGTTAAAGACAAGAAGAATGCACTGAACAAAATTGGATCTATAATAATTTTGAGGCAAACATTATAGGAACAAGAGAATGAGGAAACATTACAATAAGTAAATAGCTCAGGAAAAAGAAAAGTCTAGACCCTATAAAAAAAATATTACAATGATAAGAAAAAGATAAACTATGTAGCTAATCTGAGTCTTCACCACCATGAGTCAATTAGATCTCATCATCATCATCAGAAAATCTTCATTGTCACTGTTTTTCACATATTTCTTTCTTTTGCCTTTCCCAAGAGGTGTAGCCTTGAGTGGTTGTTTCTCTTCCCCTCTTCCAGTCCCTCTACCTCTAGGAGGTTGCTTCTTCATAGGAGGTTTGGCTCTTCCAATCACAACTACTTTTTGAGTGGGCTTCTTAGGAGCTGGCTTTTGTTGTTTAGGGTAAATGGTAGCTGACCTTAGAATCTTTTCATCATGCTTTACCCACTTTGTTATCTCAACTGACAACTCTTTAATCTTTACTTCAGCCTGAATATGGAGTTCTTCAAAATTGTCACTTTCTTCCTCAAACTTATTTCTCTCTGCTTCCCAATATTTCATAGCAACTAGATATCGATTCAAATCTTCCTCTCTTTTCATCTTCTCTTGTTGTAATTGCTCAGCCGTATCTCCCCATTTTAACCAGGCAGCTATTAATTGGCTTTTGATATCCCTCACCTCTTCCTTCAATTTAGCTTCAGCTTCTTGATTGGGAGCCTGCTCAATTGGAGATTCATTTTGGTGGAGTCGAGAGGCTTCCATTTGATCTTCTAGTTCTTGGATCATAGCTGTCCATTTCTCTCTCTGCCTCTCTACTCTTAATTTTGTGAGCCAATTCCCTTTTCATCCTACTAGCCTCTTCAAATGTGAGAGAGGGTCTAGTACATCCAATTTTTATTTTATTTCCCTTCTTGGCAATGCTATAGGTCTTGAAATACTGAGCTCTAAGAGTAGGGTCGTTAGTGAATGGTATTATCTTTGTTTCACAGAACCACATAGGAGGAGGGAAAGTAGACTGTGATGTTGCAGGGGTAGGATCATCATCAGATTTGGTTGGGCTTAAGTTTACTGGCAGCTCAGCAGATGGAGGAGGTACTTCTTCCTCTTCTGTTTGGGTTGCTTGGTTTAGAAATTTGACTAATTCATTACCACTACTAGAAGAGGAGATAATTTCCTCATTCAACTGGAGAAAATGATCCCTGACATTTTTGGCCACTTGGCCCATAGCTTCTCTCATTTGGCTCTGAATCAAAGGGTTGGTTTTTATGAGATCATCCAAATTAGGCTCCTTCTAATTGACAGTAATTGGAGGACCTCTTGGGGCTGATTGAGAACCAATAGCATCCCTCAAAGTATGTTCCTTAGATTCTTGAGGAAAACCAACCAAAACTTCTTCATCTCCATCAATGATAGGAGTGGATTGTTCTGCACTTTTCTCATTTCTTTCCATTAGTGGAACAGTTAGATTATCAAGAGAGGATTGTGTCCTTATACACTCCTCCTCAAGGATTCAATCCATTATCCTTCTTCTTCCAAGCAGTCTTATCTCTGAGCCATAATTTCAGCCATTTGATCAATATGAACCTCTGCTCTAGGATGCTCTATTGGAGTTGGATTTTCAACAGGGGAGGAGTGAGAGGTGTATGAAGTTGTCTGCTTTCCAATTTCCCCCATGACAGCTTATAAAAGTCCAAAAAATTTCTTTAATTGGGCTTAAATACCCAACTGACAACTTCTGAGCTCATAGGGTAGATGAAGTTGTCTAAATTATAAGGGATCTTGGTTGGGATGTGTGTTGTGGAAAGGAGGGGCTATCTGATAAATTTTGGTTATCAAAAGTGGGGAAATCAAACTAAGAAAATGAGTTGACTGGTATAGTGGTTGTGGTGATGAGTGGATCAGGGATAGTCATGGAAGTGGAATAAGTGGCCAAGGATGCAAATGGTGGTTGAGATGACTTGGAAAGAATGTTGTTAAGAAGAGCTTGATAACCAGAGCTCATCTCAATACTGGTAGGTGGGTTAATGTAAAAGGTAGGTCAATGGAATCTGGGAAAAGGGAGGTAGAGGTAAAGGGAAAAGGTATAGAGGTGGTGGGTTCAGGGATTGGAATGGATGGTTCAGACAATGAGGAGATGGTAGTGGTTGTAGCCCCATGAACTTCAGCAATAGGGGCCTCTTTCACATGAGAGAGGGATTCCTTCCCGTTTGTTTCCCCAACATGCTTTAAATTTCCCTTGTGCTGCCCTTCTTCTGGGGCTATTTCAAACCCCTTAGCTCTCAAAAGAGCTATAATAAGTCTCCCATAAGGGAGCTCCACTTTAGGCTCTAGCTCAACCTCCTTTTCTACCTTCCTATGAACCTCAGCCATAGTATACAAAATCAGAGCTGCTACATCAAACCAGGCTCCTGTGTGTACTGAGTACAGGGCATCTAGAATGGGAAATCTCCTCTCTTGCTTGTGGGCAATGGGATAGAGGTTGGCTCTGAACAGTGTCTGCAAAAAGAAAACTCCTCAACAACTAGCCCCTAGTGACTGAGTATCCTGAGGCCTCTTTCCACGAGCAATGGCAGCAGCCATATCAGAGAACGAGGCTTTAGTTACTTGAGAAAGGCCACTATCACCTGGCACATCCATACAAAACCTCATCACTGATGTTATATCTTCCGCCACCACTCTTATCACTTTTCCATCAATATTTGTCTCCAAAAATACCCTTTCTTCATAAGCTCTAGAGGTTAAGTTTTGGTACCACAACCTCCCTATACATTATAGGGTAGAGGGTGGAGCAACGATATCATCCTCGGATGTCCCAAATATAAGATGGTAGGGTGAGCATAAGGATTTTCTTGAAAGTAAAAAATATTCATTTGTTCATCGAGGAAAATTTTTCTTAGTTTGGGTACCAAGAATGGACCAGCAGGGGCTTGGCCAACAGCCTGCTGCTCAGTATTTTGAGGATTAGGGTCACCAATAGGTAGGTCATCAGGTATAGGGACAATAGTTCCTAGATTGGACTTACACTGTTTCTTTGGAGGACTTACACTGTTTCTTTGGAGGGCTACCACTGACCATCTTCCCTTTTCTTTTATCCTTAACTAGTTTAGGAGCCATGAGATTTCGATACTACTTCAAAACAAAACCCTAAATCCCCTCAATTGATTTATAAACTAAAACCCTAATCTTTGATAAAGTACTCAAAGTGAAACCTTAAAAGATTAGAACGTGCAAGAGATTGGCATAGAATTAATCGGAAATTAAGGAACTGGTGGTAACGACCGAATGCAAATCCGGCGTGAGGATTGGAGTTGTTGAATTTATTGAATTTGAACGCTAAAAAGAATCTCTAGAGATTGCGCCAAGGATGAAGATAGAGAGCAGAAGGTGGGTTATGAGAATGAAGTGTCGATTGATGTAAAGCCCTGGATTCTTATTTAAATGAGATGGCTTCTCGTTTAAACGGGCAGTCTATAGAGAGTTGTCAGTCAAAACAAAGGAACCTTTCAATCCCTCTTTGTTTCATGCCAGAGGTTCGTTCAAATGACCTGAGAGTCATTTGAACGAGATTGGCTAATTGACCTGCAAGAACTAATTTTATTTTTATGTAAATTTTTTTTTGGAAGGTGATCACAAACTACAAAAGAAAAAAAAATCTTATAACTAAGAAGTTAAGACAAATAAAGGTCCTAAATTAGTAAGAAAATTAGAAATTACTAAAATTAGAAAGGAACGGAACCAAAAAGAAAGTAATATCCTAAAAACAAATTTAGAAAGTAACTGAAGTAGAAAGTCCTAAAAAGAAATTAAAATTAGAAAGTTCTAAGAAAAGAAACTAAACTAAGGTTAGAAACTAATTAGAATTAGAATGAAATTCATTTTTCAAATAAAAATTCTAGATTTTATAACAAAGATTCCACGGCAGCGGCCAAAAACTTGTGATTATTTTTACGTTGTCCTTGCAAGTGCACAAGTGTTTATAGCTAGTATTAAATATAAGGAGTGTCAAACCCACATAGAATCTGTAATAAAAAATTTATCTTGAAAAACTAACTCAAAACTAATTAGAAAAGAATTTGTAAAGAAATAAAAGAAGTATTATCCCCTTTAATTTGTAATCAATCACCATGTGAATATAGCTAATCATTAAGCTACAAGCTCTAACAATTTGGTGAATAAACTTGGGATAAAGTACTCTCACAAATCATATCAATTTGGCATACAATATGTACTTTTTCTGGTCATAATGTATCTCACCCGCTCATAACTCATTCAAATAATTTACACAAAGCACATGAAAATCATTATTTGAATTATCTAGACTAGACTTCAAGTACTAATAGATAAGCATATCAAAATCAAACCTGTTCACACTCTACAAAATGAATGAATAAATAAAAAATTGAATTAAAACATTAATACCTGGTTCATAAAAGAATCCTCTATCAAAAAATAAATTTTACCAAGCTGAAGTGAATTTCTATTTAAATAGTGTATGGAATTGTTCAAGTGTTAAGTGATTAAATTAGATGGTGAAATAAATAAGAAAGCTGCCTTCTTAGGTCAAGCGTAAAATGTAAATAAAGGAAAATAAATAAGCAAAGAAGATAATAATAAGGGAAAACAATCCATAATCAATTTTACTAGGCCCGACCCCGGCCGAAACAAGTCAAGGCTGAACTAGGCCAAGTGGCTAGTTCAAGCCCGGTAGGGCTTATAGCCATGCTAGGCTCAGCTTTGGCCATTTAAAACCAGGATTGGACAGTCCAGGGCCAAAATCCGGCTTGTGACATCAATATTTAATATAATTCAACTGTGAAATCTTAGGCATGATTGCTTACTCAAATGATGAAGGAAGCCGTGTCAATCCACTAAATGGACACCAATGAACTCCAAATGGCTGAGGAACAAATCGAAAGAAATTAGAGTTGCATAACGGTACTGTCAAAGAATCATATACATTCACCTACCATATATATAAAATATATACACATACACGCATTCTGATGCATAAACCTATCCCAGGGATAAGACTAGACAGATTGATTTGCATTGATAACATCCAACACAAACCTAAAAAGACAAATAGAATAAAATTGGTAGCATTCAATTTCAGAAAACCAGCTATTTTATAATGTAAATAGAAACTAGAACAATGTGAAATAATATGATTATATTTTTGAAAAGTGGGTTTTCCTGTCCTTGAACCTTCAATCTTGGGTCAAGAATTTTAAACTTTAAGCACATTGGCGAAGGAAATATTTTGAATTTTTTTTATTTATATTATGGATATAATTTGATTATAGCTAATCTATTGAACAATATAAGAGAAAGCAGATTGGTTGAAGAAATCAAAAGCACAATGCAGCCAACACAGAGGAAATAAAGAAATGGCAGGGAGGGATGTGTACAAAAACCCAACATCGTAGACAACTCAAGTCGTTGGGCAAGTTTCAACTTTATAATTATAAAATAAAAAAAGATTGACACGGAGTTTCAGTTTGATTATGTGCATCCTTATCATATTTATACAATTATTTCCACAAAATGTTGCATAAAAGCTAAATCTACAGAAATTAAGCCTTGTTTGTTTTAGCGTTGCTTATGCAACCTGATTCTCGCAAAAGCTAGAATCTGGAAGAGGGTTTAGGCCACTTCCGGATTCTCACTCAAATTTAAGTCGAAACAATTTTCGCGGGAATATGCTACTCAAGAAGTTTTGTGCTCCCGAGTCGCCCATAGTTATGGTCTTTTTGCTTTTCATGGCCCAGAAGCCAGAAACGTGCCCTGAAAACTGTTTCCAAACACTACCTAAATTTCGATGTTCTTCCATGAAAAGTAAAAAAAATAGCAGGATTCAGTTTTCCTGGGCAGAAAAGCTGCTCCAAATTCAAAAACCTAGACTTTGAAAGATATAGCTTGGCCAATTAGGGTATCTACAGCAATAGATTTGGTTATCACAGAACTTTAAAGATCAGATTCAGATCATTTCCAGTGTAATAAGTTTGCAATTAAGTCGGGTTTATAAATTTATGACAGAATTTCAGGTTTAAACATTTGTAATAGAATTGCAAGCATAGAATTCTAGGTTTAGAATATATATAGAAGAAATTCAGGTTTAACAGATTTTCAGATTGAAATGTTATTAAAATAAAAACAAATTTAATATTAAGTGCAGAATTAGCAATGTTTTCAGAAACTCAGATTTAACAAAGATATCAAAAATTCAGATTTAACACTATTTCTAAAAATTCAGTTTTAACACTATGTCAAGAAATTCAGGTTTATTATAAATTCATAAATTTAGGTCTCTCCTAATTGCAGAAAATCAGATTTAATATTAAATACAAGTTTAACCCTCCTAACTAGTTTCAATCTAGGGCTTTTTCCAATGCAAAAGCTAGGCTCAAAGTAAACTATGCATGCATGTGCATAGGGATTTAACCAAACATGTCGTAGGCATATCAAGTACTTAAGTCTGTCCTTTCATGTGAATATAATTCGAAATACATTGATAAAAAATTTCACACATATAGCCTATCACATTAGTGATATATATATATAAACTATTAGCTTAAAGTTTCCAGTATAAAGGCCCGCACAAATTCAAGAATAGGCCTAAATGTTGCAGCCATCCTTTGTTCAAGTGAGCAGTTTACGGAAAGATACCTGCCCTGAAATCAAAGAATGATGGTCAACCCATAGACTTTTCGTTGATGGTATAAGCAGAGAAGTTTTAGAGGGCTTCTCAGGCTTTCCATCAAGATATAGTGCAAAATATTTAATTCATTAGAACAAATTTTATGATCAAATTACAGAGGCTGACCTGAACACTTAAAAACTACAGATTTCTGGGTTCATCTTGCACTGCCTTCCCTGATCAACCTAGCACCGATCTTGGACTGATTCCACCTCTGGAATGTGAATTAGTGAGTCGCCTTTCACGGAGATTTGGAATCACTTAAAAACCCAATTCCTTGAACTAATTATGAATTTTAGAGTACATAGAGGTGAGAACTGAAAATCGTTGTTTAAACCAAGGATCAAAATTTTGCCCGAAATGACAAAAATTTTAGTCCAAATTATCGATTTCGGTCATATTTTGTATGGGATTCAAATTATCGGCCAAAATTCCGGCCAAGTTATCGATTTTTGGCCAAGATTTCGATCCAAAAACCACATTTGGTATAGCAGCTCTCCACCCCATTTGCTATGGCGGGGAGCCATTAAGCACCAAGCGCATTTGGTATACCAGCTTTCCACCACATTTCCCTCGGCGGGGGAGCTGTTTTAAGTGATAAAACGAGCGCTCTGCCATAGCAGGTAAAACTTGCTCTAGCAGAGAGCAGGCGGAGAGCTGGAATCCACTAAAATAGCAAGGACCGAAACACGGACTAAAATACCTACAAGGCATAGTGAGAAATTTTGCAAAATTCGCCAAAACTTTGTCAAAAAGTCACAAAATAGGGGTTGAACAAAACTTTTGGTGCTTTCGTCGAAATTTTCAACATTTCGTTAATTTTGCCAAAGTTAATGAAATTCTGGTCCTTTTGAAATAATAAATAATATTATTGTAAATACAAAATATATATTTTTATATTGATTATACTCCCTGAAATTTTTCCAAAATTTTTTCTGAACATTTTCGGAGATCCACCCCCCCAACCCATATATTACTGAAGATGAAATTTGTCACTATGCTACAAGGTACCTATAATAACCTTTTAATAAGCTATTATTTTTTCTAATAGTAAAAAGAAATAATCAGCAAATGGTTTATTGAGGTTATTCTCCCAATTTTTTAACTGTGCCAATTTCAAGGCAAAATGAAATGTACACGTAAAGCTATGTGTCCCAAAAAATATAATAAATAATATTAATAAACACCGAACTCAAGGTTGAACTCCCATCAATGCCTTTACAACCATACGTTCCACAAAACCAAAAGCAATACTAAACCAAAACCCGAAATATCAACATTTCAAAACTCAACTGCATACCTGAAACACGAGAAAATTCCTCGCCTTGACGAGAATCCCTAGCGACTTCAATTTTGAATTATACTCAGCCCATGGCACAATTTTCCCATGCAATCTATACTCGCTACCTCCCGACCCCGTGATGGTCCTCATAAACTGTAGCTCTGATTCGTTCCCCATCTGATACACGAGCCGCACGAACGCTCTTCTCCCCTTCTGCTCCTTCTCCTTATTGTCCATCGGGTAAATCAATTCCTTCAATTGAGCGCCACAAAACTGAACTGACCGAACCCCCAGCACAAAGCTGATGGCGTCCATGAGATTCGATTTCTCAGTGCCATTCGGACCAAAAATTGCTGTGAAATTGTAGAAAGGGTCGATGATCTGGTGGCCTTTGTAGGATTTGAAGTTCTCTACCTCTAATCAGAGGATTTTTCCGGGAGATAGCAGAGACGGCATCGGTGTAGATCTCAAATTAAGGAGTGTTCCTAGGGTTTTGAAAGAACTATGGCAGCTAGGGTTTTACAAATGATCATAATTAGGGTTCTTATATAGAGAGAGAAAAGAGAATTTGGATTTGAACAGAGTTTCTGTAGTTAGGGTTTCTTCGTTGAGGTTTCTGAAGATCCGATCAGAGAAGAATGGGATACGGTGAGATTTCACAGCTCTAATCAGCGCGGCTTGGTCAGACGCGAGGTTGTTGTAGTAGACAACCCCGACGCCGCCGAGGGTAGATCTGATGCGTTTAGAGATGCTTGAGGATCACTGATGCGTGGATCGCAATGATCTCTGATGCGTGAAGAACAGCTAGGGTTTTAGGGAGAGAAATCTGAGTTTGTAGAGATAACCAGCTTCCAATCCATCTCAAATCCTCCGCTCCACGAGATCAAAACCATAAAACATAGTAGATCAGCATTCACCGGCTCCCGATCTCCTAATCCATCTCAAATCCTCTGATCCATCTCAACCATATAGCAATCTAGGGTTTGTCCAGAGAGAAGAAGAGGAGAGAGAGGTTAGCGTTTATAGAGAAAGAAGGAAGAGAAGCGGTTTTGTACATATATACAGAGAAAAAGAGAGGCTACGGTTGGGCCCGATAGATTTGCACGTGAACAGTGGATAATAGGCACGTGACGAGACGGTAATATATTAAGCCACTATTTTAACTTCAAAAACCATTGTTTTAGGGAGTGGAATATTACACCACTATTTTAAGTAGTGGTTTATTTTATATTACTGCAGTGGTTTTTCCCTCATTTTAACGTAGTGACCCCAGCTAAAATGGTGAAGGAATCCACCCCTAGAGGTGGCATGTATGAGGTCAAGGTGCAGAGTGAATTAGAAAGGAAGGTGGACAATCTGAGTTTAAAGTTTAATAAATTGATGAATATGATGCAGCCTAGAATGGCTGTACAAATGAAAGAGGCATGTCTAATATGCCAATCTCCCACACATTCACTTCAATAATGTCCATCAGCCAACCAGTTCCCTGAATTAGTTATGAAACATGCCAATGCTGCCCAAGCATATGGGCAGCAACTTGTTGGGCACACATGGAAAAACCACCTAAATCTGAGGTGGAGACAAGACACATACCAACAGCCCTAGCTGCAGCTGTTGCTAGTTCCATATAGACCTCAACATCAATTCAATTAGGGATATGCACCTAGGCAAAAATTTTAGTTGCCTGCCCCATAGCCAAATCATTTGGTCTTGCCTCCATCACAGCCCAGATCCTCTTCCTTTGAAGAGCAAATACTGATATCAATACAAACTCTGGAAAACTTAGCATAAACTGTGAACTCTCATGGGCAAAACATTAAAAAAATAGAGGACGAGCTGGGTCAAATCTACAATGCTTTAAACAAGAGAGAGGAGGGCAAGTTGCCTAGTCAACCCTTGGCCAATCCTAAAGGGCAGTATATAATAGGAGAAGACTTCTCTACCCATGAGGAGGCTAATACAATCACTACCCTAAGGAGTGGCAGGGTGGTTGACAATTTAATGGGCAAGGCAGCTGAGGAGGCCGTGGAGAGTGAAAAAGAAAAATGTGAGTGTAGAAGAACCATTGAATTCATCCCCTGCTATGCAGCAGCAAGGATAAAATAAGGGGGCAGATGTTGAGCCCCAATAACAAGCAATAAATGAAGAAAAAAATAAAAATTGATCATGATGTTGCTAGGCAAGCAGCTGTGGTACCAGTAGTCCCACAACTACCATTTCCTCATGCACTTGCTAGTCCATCTCCTTTTAATAAGAGGAATGCTCAGATAGAGGAAATGATGGAGACCTTCAAGTAGGTCAAGATAAATTTGCCCTTGTTTGATGCTATAAAACAGGTCCCTGCCTATGCCAAATTCTTGAAGGACCTCTGCACACAGAAAAGAAAAGCAAGGGTGCAGCTATCCAAAAAGGTTTTTGCTGTAGAACATGTAGAACCAGTTCTGTCCATAGCCACACCTGAGAAATTACAAGATCCAAGGGTACCTACCATCCCCTGCATAATTGGAAATCACACCATAGGTAGAGCCCTCTTGGACTTGGGGCACAGTGTGAACTTGCTCCCATATTCTGTATATGAGGAACTAGGTTTAGGGGAGCTAAAACCAACATCAGTTGTGCTCCAGCTGGCTGATAGGTCTGAGAGAAGACCTGTGGGTGTGGTGGAGAATGTTTTGGTGGGAGTAGATAAGTTCTACCATCCTGCTGATTTCCTAGTTTTGGACATGGACCCTTGAAAAAGTAAAACCCCAATTCCTGTCATCCCGGGCAGGCCATTCATGGCCACTGCCAATGCTTGTATTCAATGTAGGTTAGGGGTGATAGAGGTGACCTTTGAGAATATGAAGGTCCAATTAAATATGTATAATGCTTCTAGGCAGCCTCAGATGGACATTAAGGATTACTGTACAATATATATACTAGATGGCCTTCTAGAAGGAGAATTATCCAATCTACTGAATTGGGATAATGTGGCTGAGAACCTGAATAATATTATGAGTAAGGTTGAGGGAGAAGCCTAAGCTATCATGACAGAAGACAACACCAAAATAAAGTCTTCTGTAGGCCTTGTGTAGCATTCCAGCTGGAAACCTATATAGCTGCCCCTTCCTCAAACCACCAAGGCACCTTTGCGGCCTTCCATTGAAAGTTGCTCTGATCTGGAGCTAAAATAGCTCCCAGACACATTAAAGTATGTCTTCTTGGGGCAAAACAAAAAGCTTCTAGCGATTATCTCTTCCTCTCTCACTAGTGAGCAGGAGGATGAATTATTGATTGTTCTCAAGAAGCATAAAAAAGCAATGGGGTGGACACTTGCTGATCTTGGGGGCATTGATGCCTTTATGTGTATGTACAAAATTCACTTGGAAGAGGGTGCAAAACCCTCTAGGGAGATGCAAAGGAAGCTTAATCCTCACATGCAAGAGGTGGTCTTGAAAGAGATAGTAAAACTGTTGGATGCAGGGGTGATTTATCCCATTTTAGATTCAGAGTAGGTGTCACCTATTCAGGTGGTACCCAAAAAGTCAGGCATAACAGTTATTACTTCTGATTTTGGAGAGTTGATGCCAGCCAGGGAGACCACTGGCTAGAGAGTTTGCATAGATTACAGAAAACTCAAATCCAAGACCAGGAAATACCAGTTTCCTCTCCCTTTCATTGACCAAATTCTAGATAAATTGGCTGGGAAGGTATTTTATTACTTTCTTGATGGATACTCAGGGTATAACCAAATCCCTGTATATCCTCAAGATCAAGAGAAAATCACTTTCACATGTCCCTTTGGCACCTTTGCTTACAAGAGGATGTCTTTTAGACTGTGTAATGCCACATTTCAGAGGTGCATGTATGTCATTTTCTCTGATATGATTGACAAGTTCTTAAAAATCTTTATGGATGATTTTTCAGGTTATGGGGATAGATTTAGTAAGTGCTTAAGTCACCTTGACCTGGTTTTGCAAAGGTGTGAAAAGACCAATTTGATCTTAAGCTAGGAAAAAGGCCACTTCATGGTAACACAGGGAATTGTGTTAGGCGATATAGTCTCCCACAAAGGTATAGAGATTGATAAAGCTAAAGTGGACCTGATCTCACACCTACCCCCACCCAGGACTGTCAAACAAATCAGATCCTTTTTAGGACATGCTGAATTCTACAGGAGGTTCATTAAGGACTTCAGCAGAATTGCAAAGCCACTGTGCCACCTGCTGTGTCAGGATATGCAATTTAAATTTTCTGCTGAGTGCCTTAAGGCCTTTGAGGTCTTAAAAAAGTGTCTCACCACTGCTCCTATAATCCAGGTCCCAGATTACTCACTCCCCTTTCAATTGATGTGTGATGCATCAGACCTAGCAATAGGTATTGTCCTAGGACAGAGGAAGGATAAGCAGCCAGCAGTGATTTATTATGTAAGCAATACATTAGCAGAGGCTCAACTCAATTATACCACAACTGAGAAGGAGCTGCTAGTTATTGTGTTTGCTGTAGACAGGTTTAAACCCTATTTGCTTGGGTCTAAAATTATTGTGTTTACTGATCACTCAGCCCTTAAATACCTATTGCCCAAAAAGGATGCTAAACCTAAGCTGATCAGATGGATCCTCCTGCTACAGGAATTTGATCTTGAGATCAAGGATAAGAAGGGAGTGGAGAATTTGGTGGCTGACCACCTCTCTAGAATCTTGTTGGATGAATGTGCAGCTGCACCAATTAATGAATTGTTCCCTGATGAGCAGCTATTTACTACTCAGTCCATTGTACCTTGGTTTGCCAACATTGTAAATTACTTGGCTGTTGGCAGGGTCCCTTCCCATTTGAATAAAATGGATAAAGACTTGTTCTTTTCACAAGTCAAGTTTTTTTCTAGGACGACCCCTGCCTATACAAGTATTGTGCAGAAAAAATCATCAAAAAATGTGTCCCTAAGAGTGACTTCTCCAATATTCTAAGCATGTGCCATGAAAATGCCTGTGGGGGTCACTTTAGTGGGAGAAAAACTGCAGCTAAGGTATTATAGTGTGGCTTCTATTAGCCTTCATTGTTTAAGGATCTTATGCCCACTGCAAAGCCTGTGCTAAATGTCAGAAAATGGGTGGCGTGTCAAGAAGAAATTCAATGCCATTGTAGCCCATTCTTGTTGTGGAACTGTTTGATATCTGGAGAATTGATTTTATGGGCCCCTTTCCTCTCTTAAATGGTTACAGTTTTATTCTTGTGGCAATGGACTATGTGTCCAAGTGGGTTGAAGCCATTGCCACAAGGACAAATGACCATAAGGTTACCCTGAAATTCATCAAAGATAATATCTTCTCAAGATTTGGCACCCCTAGAGCCATCATCAGTGATGGAGCCAGCCACTTTTGTAACAGAAATTTTGAGAGCTTACTCAAGAAATATTTTGTTACTCATAGGATTGCAACTCTCTACGACCCCCAGACTAGTGGGTAGGTTGAAATCTCAAATAGGGAGATTAAGCATATCCTAGAGAAGATAGTTTGGACAGATAGGAAAGACTGGGCCATGGAGTTGAATGATGCACTGTGGGCTTATAGGACTGCCTATAAGACCCCAATTGGCATGTCCCCTTTCAAACTAATCTATGGCAAGGCCTGTTACCTGCCAGTAAAGTTGGAACATAGAGCCTATTGGGCTATTAAAACATTGAATTTGGATGCTGGAATGCACAGGAAGCTGCAGCTGTCAAAGCTTGAGGAATTAAGATTGGATGCATATGCCAACTCAAGGATTTACAAGGAAAAATCAAAAGCTTTCTTTGACAAGGGACTGATGAGGAAAGAGTTCAAGGCTCGTACCAAGGTGGGATGGACCTTATACTGTCATCCATGCTTCTCCATTTGGTGCTGTGGAGAGCTTGGATCCCATTTCTGGAAAGAGCATGAAAGTGAATGGTCAAAGGCTGAAGATTTGTGTAGAAAATTCTATGGAGCCTCCTCAGACCATCAACCTTCATGAACCTCCCATTGCTTAGTGATCCATAGCTCTATAAACTGTGTACCATACTTGCTGAATTTTTTTTTCTGTTGTTTAAAATTTTGTCATGTGTTATCTTTGTTGTGTTATTGATGTGCATGTTTTGTTTTGTTTTGTTTTGTTGTTGTTATTGATGTGCATTTTTTGTCATCTGAATCTCATGAGCATGTTCCTGCTGTGATTACAATGTGCATGGACATGTTGTCATTTAAATGTGTACGGACCTGTTGTATGTTAAAATCATTTGAATGCTAGGATATTTACTTCGTGCATAGGTTCGTAATGGGCATGAGTTGATCAAAGGTGAAAGAGATGAATTGTGAAGAAAGTTGGTACTAATACATAAGGGCATGGTGCATGACAGTTTAGATGCACATGCCAGGGTGCTAGCACTGAGAAGAGTGGATTTAGCTTTGTCGCGAAGCTCAATGGCTTCCATTACACACTCATGAGCTATTTTTGGCTTTCTCGCGAGGCTTTGATATAAAAATTACAGCTTCGCGAGAGCCTCACGAGCGAAAGGCCTGAAGAAAGCCTGAATTTGAACCGCACGAGGTTTTTTCTTCTCTGCAACATTGAGTTGCGCGATAAGTGGATGGCATGCATTTTGTACCTCGTGAGAGCCTCGCGAGCAAAATTTCTTAAGCTGGCACTGTCTACTACCTCACAAGGACATTTGCTCTTTGAATACATTTTTCTCGCGAGATTAAGCCTTCAGCTGCGCAAGGTCTGCAAATATACCTCTCACGCATCAGACTCAACTTCAGCTCCACGATTACCTCGCGAGGCCCTTTTTCTTCTCAATGAAGGCATTTCTCATGAGATCTCACTTCACCGCGTGAGAAGAATTTGCCCCATGAGTACCTAGCGAGAATCGTGCGAGGCATGGGTTCACCCACTAATACCCTGCGAGTTTTTCATTTTTTTCATTCTTCTTCTCTTTGCCCTAGTTTCCACAGAGCACCTCTGAGCTTCCTTCTCCCTTCTTTCTCCTTCACTGCCTGGACCACTCTAGCACAAGCACTCTTCTCCTACCATTGTGTTCCACACCAACCCCCGATCATTTTGCACTTGGTTTGGTTAAATTTTATCCACTGTGCAACATTTAAAGTGGAACCCTAGCTATTTTGTGGTAAGTGTTCTTACTCTCCCATTTGGATTGATTAGTCTGTGATTTTAGTGTTGAGTAGGGAGCATTTATGTGTGAAAAACTTTCATTGGAGTATAAACTACCCAGTTTGTGTGTTTCAAGACCTAATTTTAAAAATTTGTGTAGCCATGGTCACTGGTTCAAAGTTTATTGATACTCTGAAAGCCTTGGTGAACCCTACACAAACTGGCAGCCCTGTGGCCACAAGAAATCCGTGAGGATTGCAGAGGCCTCCACTGTGGAGACCTCTGATATGCCTACACCTCATGTTGAGCCCAAAGTGGAACAAACTAAAATGAGGGCTGCCCCTATGAAGAAGGCCAAGTCTGTGGCCTCTGATGCCCCTAATCTAAATAAAAAATCAACACCTAAGAAGAGGGCCAAAGACCACCCCCCTACTGCTAAGAGCTCTGAAAAATCTAAGAAAAAGGGTAAGGAAGTGGTCCCTGAGGTTGCCCCAAAGGAAGACCAAGAGGATGAGTCACTCACAACTCTTTCTGAGTTTGTGGCTGCCATCAAGCTAGAGGCTGAGACTGCCTTTAATAAGTCTTTCTTTGAGGAAAAGATAGAAACTGCTGCATCAATTGAATACCTCACCAAGGCCTCCCTACTACCCCTGCTAAGGCCCCCACTGCAGCTAGTTTTCCCTAGGCTAGTACAGTTAATGATGGAAACCCTGCTTTGCTGGTGTTGATTGATGATTTTGAGATGCTGTTCAACCAGGCAACAATTGCTTAAATCCTTGGGATACCAACCACATACAACCCAGAGTGTGGCTTAGGTGCACCATTGACTGCCACCATCCCTAAGATTGCAAAAGAGCTCACTGGAGGGATTACATCATCTGGGGTGTCAATTAGAAAGAGAAACCTACATCCAAGCCTGCGATTTATGGATGGGGTTTTGAGAAAAAATGTATACTGCTCTGGGCACCAGTAAGAGAGGAGGTCCCCAATTGCTGATGCCCTCTACTCTTTCTATTGTAACCACTACTTTGATGTACCCAACAGATTTTTGAAGGGATGAAAGACATCAATGAGAAGGTGAAGAGGCAGCAGAAACCTCATGCCCTTCCCTATTACAGGCTCATCATAGCTCTGCTGAAGCTGGGGGGCTATCATTTCAATATGAATGAAGAGACTCTCAATTTGGCCCCTAGTAAATGTGGAAAGAAGCAGTGGGGGATCAGTGGCACACTGATTGAGAAGAAGAAGGAAGAGCAGCTACCTAAAGTAGCCCCCACCATCCAAGAGGGAGCTGTTGCTGCCTCTGTAGCTGTCAGACCTGCCTCAACTGCTACTGCTATCTCTCAAGCAATCACCTCCATTGTGCCAGCCATCCCTACCATACCTACTGCCACCATCCCATTCGCATCACAACCCACTCCACCAACATCATCTGCACACATAACTTCCACACTCACCTCCATTTCCAGGCCAGCTACTACCATCACCCCCACCCCACAACCCTCCACAGTTACATCATCTCTCCCTAAGCCTATTTTACCTATTATCTCAGCCACCACTACCTCACCTACACCCACCATACCTGCTATGACTATACCTTTACCTTTACCTATCCATGTGCCTACTTACACAACCCATCCGAGCCCACCTGTCAAAGTCACCTATAGAAAAAGGAGACCAATCAAAGCACCCACTGAGCCCCAACCCACCTATATCTCTCAGTCTATCCCTATCCCTGAAACAATAGCCATACCCGACCCAACCACTAATATACAACCATCCTCACCAGCACCATCCACTTCAGTCCACCATGATGAGAGTGAGCTTCAACTCACTGACATCCCACACAGCTCCACTACAGACTTATCTCAGCCCACTGAATCTGCCACACTTGAACTCATGGGCCAATCCCTTCCATTTTTCCCTACTCATGACCAAGACCCCTTCTCATCAGAGGGGTACTCAGCAATGATGGACTCTATTATAGGGGACATCAATCATGAGTTCATCCCTATTCCAGATTCACTACAATCACAACATATTACCCCTACTTCCCCACCACCTACTAATTTCCATCATGCACCCACTTCACCCTTTCAACCAATTCAAACCATCAAACCCACAGCACCTATCACACCTGATCCCCTACCCCAAATCCTAAACCTCCTCCTTTTCCTTCAAACCCAAATATTGTCCAACACCCAAACCCAAACAACCATAGAGACCAGCCTTAAAGCCATGAACTCCACCCTCTAAAACCAGGCCACCATTGAAGCCAGTTTACAAGTCATCCAGTCCACCTTGTTAACCTTAACCCCACCATCATAGTAGCCATTTATCCCTCCACCTACCCATATACCTACACCACCCCCATCTCCCCAACCCTTAACCTTAGCAGCAACATCAGTTGCTACTACCCACATTGAACCAGTTCAGGAAGCCCCTCCACTTACATTTACCACTGCCTCAACCCAAACTGACCTTGAACTTGACCCTATACAGCCACCCCTTATTGGCCCATCTCTAGCACTCACCTACCCACAAGTCCCGCTCCCTACCCCACTTGCAGAAGCAACAATTGATACTACCACAGATGTGGATGACCTACTCCCCACTTTCTCAATTGTCTCCCAAACAGACCCTGAGGTAGTAGACCTTACACAACCTAAACCTGAAGTCCCCCAGCCATTACCCTCTACCTCTACCCTACCCATTCCATCATCCATCCCTTCATCTTCATCCACACCACCCCATTTGCTGGCTGGCCCTTCTTCCAATGCTGATAATCCCATCCTACCTGCCTCTTCCAACCCCATGCCTCCATTCTCCACCCTCCATAGAGCCATGAAGGAAAATGCGTACATCAAGAGGGATGTCATAAGGGGCATGGCTGACCTCAGAACTACAGTCAAGCTACCCCTTCTAAATCAGATAAAGATGCTCAAGCTGGTCACAAGATAGAGAAGATAAGGATAAAGCATGGTTGGAGGGAGACATTTCTACAATACCAGCAGGAGAAACATAGAGCTGAGGGGCTTGAAGATGTAGTGAAGAACCTGCAGTTGGCCTTGAGATTAGTGGAGGAGAGAGCTGATGATTATGCTAGGGCTGCTACATTATTGCAGCAGACCTTATCTGAAATTGGTGATAAAGATTTAGCAGCTGCTACTGCCTCTCTCTTCACTATAGCAGTACCTCTAATGGCAACTGCTCCTCAGCCCAAAGAGCCCAAAAAATTAAAACCTGGAATCAAAATCAAGGAACCATCTCAAAAGCCAGAACCCACTCCCAAAAAGAGAAGTAGCACCAAGCAAAGAAAGACTACTTCAAAGATATCCAAGTCCACTGCTACTGCTCTCAAGAAAGAGAAAGGAAAAGGTGTCAAAGAACATGCAGATAAAATTCAGATGATTAAACTATGTACATATAATTAGTTAGGATGTTTTTGCTTCTTCGAATCTTTTGTATTTATTTTTTCCTGCATTGTACATTTTACTATTTTATGAATGAAAGTTCTTTTTGTTATCTTTTGTTTGAGTCTTGTTTAGTTTTATTTATTTCTGCCGTTTATTAATTTTACTTGCCTTATTTTGTGTGCTATTTTTATCAATATACCCTGCTGCACATTCCCTTATCTCTCAAACAGTGAGGACACTGTTCCTCATAGGTTTGAGGGTGTGGTAAGGTATGCCAATGATGTAGTTAACCTAAGTACAACAGAACCAAGTGAGTAAGATAGAGATAGAGTTAAGTTCATCTAAGAAACTTTAAAAATGAGGAAATTTAAAATTTTGCAGACCTTTTGGCATTAAAATCTTTTAAAATTTAACATTTCCATGAGGTGAACACCAAGAAAACTCATTTGTGTCAGCACTTAGTGAACCATTAAAGAGATGAAAGGGTAAAGACATGCCCATGAGTTCAATGGAAGACCATACCTAGTGAGATTTGGGCCTACAAAAACAAATTTCTCTTTGAGGAGTGTCTTTGGTAATTCTTCTTACTCTAAGGACTAGCTAAGTTCATTTTCTCATTTGAAGTTGGGCATCACCAAGTTAAAACAGCTGACAGTACCTGTGACATTTAGGAAAGGATCAAGGCCTTCTCATGGACAGTTTGAGCTTAAAGATACCAAACCTAGTAAACTGCCCTTGTGCATACACCTTTTGAGCCTTGATTTCCAATTTTCTTCAAAATATACCAGAGTATTTACACCTGAACTTGTGGACTTGATTCAACCCTACGCCCACTCTAAGAATTCAGAAGGTAAAGGAGAAGAAGTTGAAGATGGACAAGCTAGGGTTAACATTTGGTGAATGGAGAAGAAATACAAAAGGAGGACAGCAGTATAGTAGCTGGGAAGAGGGTGGCATTTCAGAAAAATAAAAATAAAAATAAAAGAAAAATGTATCCAATAGAAAAACAAAAAAAAACAGAAAAAAATAATGAAAAGGAAGAGAGGAGTCAAGAGGAAATTTCATTGAAAAAAGTGATAATAAGAGGAGAACCTGGCCACTTCAAGTCTGAGAAATGCCTAAGAAGATAAAATATGCTGAATTCAAGAAGGTGAAGTCATGAATCACCTCCTTCACCTGCTGATTTTTCAATTTTACAACCTTTTCACCCTTCCATTCTTTGTAACCTACACCCAAAAGCCACATTACAACCCAGTTATAAGACCTTGTGATCCTAATTGGAATGAGCTATTATGTGGAGATGAGGAATTGCTCAATCTATGGTGAGAAATAGTGAATAAAGTTAGAATTTAGAAGCCTTTCTTATGCTCATGCTTGCAGACTCATTTGGGGGCTATAATTGCTCTTGAGCTTGTGTGAAAATGAAAACCCTCAAACTCAATTGTGAGAGACTGCCCTGGTAAGCATTAGGTCTGACATTGAATGTATTGGGCATTGTCTAAACCTAATTTTTGAATTGATGGTGAGCTCATTACTGACATAAACTTGCTATTTTTCTGGTTGCAAGCTAATTGGAAATGATATGCATGCATGTATGAGTTTTTCATGTTAAATGGTCTGTGCATTTCATATGTTTAAGTTCCTCACATTTTAAAAAGAATCAAGGGTGGACTAATGCTCTGTTTATTGAAAATTGATTTGATAATGTGTGCGCTTTTGTTAACTGTTTTATTGAGAAGTTTGTGGGTACCTTCACTGAAAACCCTCAGGAGACTTCACTCCTCCATTGGGGATCACCTAGGGGTTTAAAAGGCTTGATGCATAAGCTAAATGCATCCGTGCTCCCTATGAAAGTGGCATTTACATTCTTAGAGTAGTTGTTTAAATTTTACTTTGCTCGAAGACTAGCAAAGATTAGGTTTGGGGTTGTATTATTCACTGAAAAAGTACCACTTTTTACCTCTTAACCTAGCCTTACTACACCTTGTAGCAATCTAATAATCATCTATTTAGTATGCTTTGTAGTTAGTAATAACAGGTGCAGCTTAGTACAAAGTCCATGCTTGTGTTGCCAAAAAGAGAGAAAATTCAAGCTAAGGATGACTGTTGGGCCAAAGACAGATAGAACACCATAGTGGTACACACCATGGTGACTATTTTGCATGCGAAGGTGGACCCAGGAAGTCTAGCAGATGAGAGAAGAGTGTATGAGTGGAGAAAGTTGCAACAACAACATCTGCATTACAACAGAGGAGCAAAAGTTTTACCTCGTGCAGTCACAAGTGTTGCCTCACACTGTTTAAGTCTACAGTAGCCACCTCGCGAAGTCAATACCCACAGCCCAAAGTGAACTCACGAAGACCTCGCGCAGCTCAGTGAAGGATTGGTCTCAGAGAATTACTTCGCACAGCAGTCGTGCGCTTCATCTGCTATCAACACTCAAAGTCCTCGTGAAGCTCTTGAACACTAAAACCGTCAGAAATCCAACTCGTGAAGCTTTCGCAGGATCAAGGCTTAAATAGCCACGCACATAGTCTCGCGAGACTAATTTATACAAAAGAACTTAAGCAAGTTCACGCAGCTCTCGAGTAGCTCAAGAGGAGAGAGATCTCCAAAAAATCAGTCGCGCAGCTCTGGCGCGCATAAAAGCCTAAACCTCCACTGCGCGAGCTTTTCTACTCACTACTCAAGGAGCCTGGCAAAATGTAAATTCATCTTCGCGAGACCTTCGCAATAGGAATTACCTGAAGCTCTACCATGCGAGTTTAGAAAAATCAGTGCAAATTCTTCCTCAAGAGTGCATTTCAGGCCAAAGCAGTTGTGCGACAAGTAAAAGCCTTCTGTGCGAGCAAGGAGCTTTCCAAGCCAAATCTGACCTCGTGAATACTCTACAAACTGTGTGACTGAATTAAAGAACCAAAGTCAGCCCTGCGAAACTCAGGTTCTCCACTTCTCATTCCATACTTAGGGACCTTTTAGAGATTTCCCCAAGTCTAGGGCACACATCTCGAGGCCTTGATCTCTATGCACACATCTTGAGGCATCCAAGGGTTGTAACCAAGCCACGTCTGCCATAAAATTAGGGTTTAATCTCCTTTTGGTGAAAGCATCAATGACTGAGTATATAAGCTGTAATTTAAACTTAGAAAATCATCTCTCCTTTAACCTCAGTTAGTTGTGAGCTCTAACAGATTAGGGTTAGGGTTCGATCACCCTCTTTTTCCATTTTTCTTCTTCCTTAGTCCATCACTTGCTGGTTATGACCTCTGTAAGCAATTAGGCATAGTTAATTCAATTTTTATAATGGGTTTTGTATACTTTGGGATTTGTTGAGGGCTATTCTGCACAAGGCTACTGCTTTGAGAAATTTCATTATAAGTAGTGTTTAATCAATGAAATTTGTGTTTTAATGTTTATTCAATTTGTTGTGTTCCTAACTGTCCATAGTATTCTTTGATCTATGCCATGCATTTAGGATTATACTAATTTGAAATACCCATGAAAGCTTGAGCTTGTAGCCCTGGGACCATGGTGGCAGTAGCAATTATCTTGTTTCATCTCATCTCAGACCTTTGTGATTTGTATAGCCTCTGTGGATAGCCTGTGACCATTTGAGTGGACAGACAATAGCCCTAGGGTGATTCCAAGCCACAGATTTGAGAGAGATTTTTTTCCTCTGCACTTAAGCTTGTAGCCTTGTGAGAGGTTGTTGCAGGAACAAGCTCCCCTCTATTTTAAATGACCATCATCAGATGATAGATCTGATTTCTCTGTAGAGATTGTAACTTGTGAGCTGAGTCATTACAAGCCTTTTATAGCAATGACCAGCTGCATTTAAGTTTCCAAATAGCCTCTGAACAATTGTGGTTTCCACTAGTTTTTCAAGAGCTATTTGCTCCCATGGATGCCTGAGCTTGTAGCCTGGCAAACATCGTGTTTGTAATAATTTTAATGATCTGATTTGATCCATTGGTTGGAGGATATCTATTGGATAATTTATGACTATTTAAGTGGATAGGTTATAGCCTTAAGATCAATCCATTCCCTTATATCCTATTGGTTTTCTGATTTAACTCATGTAGTTTGATCCTCTCTATTGGATAGCCTATGACCATTAAAGTGGACATGTTATAGCCTTAAGAGACCAGGTCAAACTATAAGAGTTGGGTTAGATTCTTCCAACTTGCAAATATGCTTATAGCCATCTGAAGGATTGCTGCAGAGACAACCCTATGTTTGAGTTACATAGCTGAAATAACCTTAGCTTAATTGCTTACTTTCCATCAATTTTATCTTTATTTTATCACACACCATCACCACTTTCTTCATAACCCTTTCTTTAGGATAGGACTTTACTTTCTTTCTCTTCTTTTAGTGTTAGTTTAGGGTAGTTGTGACACCCAACTCCCTTTCTCTAAGATTGCTAGATTTGTAGCTAGATCTGGAGGCCTACTAATATAACCCATTTTAGGTTCTAGATCAATTTCTCTGTGGGACAAACTCTTACTTACTCAAAACTTGCTATAACAGTCCTGTATCTTGCAGGCTGTGTATTTCAGACTTACTGATTTAACCAATTTCCATCTCTTCACTTTTTGATTTATTTTTCTTTACCACTGTTTTCTCACCAATAACAAACAACCTGAGATAACCAACAATTGCTTAACTACAAAACACACTCAAGATACATTATTAGTCAACTCAAAGGTCCATCAAAGGTCAGGTTAGGAGGTGAAAAATGGTATTTTTTACCGATTAACAAATTTTTACGTATAAAAGGGGATGTGCCCCAAATCACCCATTTTCACGCGAAATCACCATGAGAAGGTTTTCTCCCTTCTTCTCCGCGAGAAATCGCCCTTTTTCTCCGAATTCGCTCAAATCCTTCATCCAAGAGGCGATCTTTTCAATTTCTCTTCACGCCTAAAAGTAAGTTTTACTTTTATTTGAGATTTTTGTATTTCCCAGCATTTTAATCTCTAGAAAATGGGGCCTAAGAAGAAATTAGCATCTAAGAACCCTAGTTCAAAAGTAAAGATTTCAAAGAAGCCGAAAGTTGACCTGCCACTGATCGCACGAGATCAACCCTCCGAATGGTGGGAGGCAAAATGATTTGAAAACGAATGGTCATTCGATAACAACCTATTCGAAGGACTACAAGAAACTAAATGGACCCTAGACTACCTCACCGCAGCTGGAATGAGATCATTTCTCATGCCTTTCCACGATTATTACCTGAGGTTGGTAAAATTATTTTACCAAAATTTGCGTATGAGTGAAGATGGTTTGGGATTGTGCACCACAATCAATCGGCGAATGTTTCATTTCGACCTCGATCATATCGTGGAGGCCACGAGATGTTCATCGACTTTTATCCCTGGTCAGGGTCAACAACCCCCAAACCGTCGAAACGTACCATACCATGACATCCTTGCCAACATGACCCATTGTGAACACGGGTCAGGGAAATCAATTCGACTAGCCTAATTATCAGCTCATATGTGGCCATTAGAAATCATTTTTAGGAAGAACTTGTATCCTCTGTGCCACGAACAAGAAAGAAACGATATTTTCCTCCAAGCCTTATATGCGGCTTATGAGGAGAGATGGTTCAACGCACCAGCTGTGGCGCGGGACGGGATAATTTATGCCCGGAACCATGCATGAGAGGTTTACAAGAAACCGTTGGTAGCACTACTGTACACTCAATTGATCACCCGTATGATCTAATTGTACGAGGACGAAGATGAAGATGAAGAATGTGAATCTCACCAAATGAACCATAGTTCACCGATAACGCCAAGACATATCAGTTTGAAGATTTGAGGCTCAATTATGTTGGTTTGAAGGCCAGTGTACAACACTGCCAAGCAAAGGAAGTAGCGAGGCGTGCTCAGCAAGAACAAGAGCAAGCACAGCCTGAGCAGCCAGCTCAACACCCAGTACCCCCTCCACGACAAGTTTCGACCCAGCAGCCACCCGCCCAATATGGTGAGGCGCCCATTTGGACTAATTTTGCATTAAGGATGGATTTGCATGATCAAATGCTCAGGTAAATGTCACAGCAGCAGAACTTCGATGAAGCTATGCTTATGGATATGATGCACTATATGTTTTTGAGCTTCGCCTCTGAGCGCATCGATAGAGCACGAGCGTACACACTCGGTGCTTCTAGTTCTTGAGGAGATGGGACTGTTGGAGATGGTGCAGACATGGCGGTCAATGGCGCGGACTAGCAGGGGATTTTGTCATTGGGATGTTATCCTTTTGGTGAGCTTTTTGGTAAAATTTTGAGAGAACTTGAGAGTTTTGGGATCTTAAAACAATTTTTGTTGATGTATATTTTGATGATAAGTTGGAGTAAATATTTAGCATTATCAAAGCTTTTTATCATGGGTTGTTGATGTAATTCCTTGTGCTTGTGTTAAGATTATGTGATCCTTAGTTGTAATTCATTGGTTGTAAAATTTCATGGTTAAGTTAATCTTGTTAATTGTTAGAATGATAACAGTGGTGAATGCTTTGATGGTTAGCTTATCGCTCTATCTCCATGCTGGAGGTGGTAAATGGCTAGTCGTTATTAGGGATTATAGTTTGATGGGTGGATGTCCCCATTGTGGATATCTACATTGTAGTTGCGGCTATGTTAGTTGGAATGGTTGTGAAAAGTTTTGTGTGGAATTAGTTATGGATATGCAGGAAAAATGCTTCTGTCTTGCAGGATAAATGATTATATTTTGTAAACTAGTAGTGGATACCTGTCATAAATGTGTTTTTGTAATGCAGGGTGAACTAATTGTTCAATTCGTTACAGATAACCTCGTTGTAAATTCATAGTTTAGTTGTGAATTTAAACTGGTGTGTCATTGTTGAGAATAATCTATTATGATGAATAACAGGAATTCTGAAAGGTACTGGATGTACCTTGTGGTTTACGGTTGTGGTTATGTATCTCTAGCTAGACTCGATGTGTTCCTTTTCTTTTTATGTAAATGCATGGTTGGATGATTGACTGAATCCCATGCTAGTGTAGATGTGTTTCATTTTAGTATAAATGCTTGATTGGATTATGCACTGAATCCAAATTTCATGTAAGATTTGAGACGGCGTGAAAGATTTTGACAAGTCACCCTAGGCCTTCCAAACCAAAGTAAATGTACTAAATTTTCGGGGATGAAAATTTCTTAAGGGGGGAGAATGAGCATCCCTAATTTTTTCGGACCCGTAAGCACCGACCACGTGTGCGTGTCACGTACGGCAAACGGTACATGTTTGGAAATTTAGGAATGGTCAATAATTAAAAGGTTTATAAATAGTTGCAAAGAGCTAACATGTTTTCTGGGTGTGCAAGCTCACACTGAACCCAAACTCCTTTGGATAAGAGATACAACACCAATTTGGTGTGCTTGCTTCACATGGAAGTAAGTCTATTGGTTAA
Organism: Chloranthus sessilifolius; assembly: GCA_021018995.1. Taxonomy (NCBI): domain Eukaryota; kingdom Viridiplantae; phylum Streptophyta; class Magnoliopsida; order Chloranthales; family Chloranthaceae; genus Chloranthus; species Chloranthus sessilifolius. Next base: position 68,124,399 of record CM037595.1, read on the forward strand.
ATGCAAGCTTCTAACGTAAGATATTTGCCCTTGCATTGCATGGAATTTGAGAGAAAGAGAGAGAGAGAGAGCTTGAGGAAGAGAAATCGTTCCCTTTGTCATTTGCATTGTTGATTTCCCTCTCACTTTTTCCTTCTCTTCGATTATTGGCACGAGAAAGTAACAATCTTGCGCGTGGCTGCAATCCGGGAAGAGTAAGAGAATTTCGTCTCTTCCAAACCCTCTTTTGATTATTTTGAAAACCAATGCCCATGATATCTCTTGTGTGTGTTTAGAAGAGTGGATCTTCGTATCCGTCTTAGTTAACGATTGCGAGAAGGTGGGTTTCAAACCACTTGGACGTGTGCGGTGTAAGCGCCGTTAATTCTTTCAACCTTCGCCCATCGTGCGCGTTGATGTGCGAATCTTAAAGGTAAGATCTCAATGAATTGGTTTAGGATTAAGGTTTGATTGCCTTAGATTCATGCAAAGAATCAAGGAATTATATGTGAAAAAGGGCAAAAGAAAGAGGCTGAGATCGGGCAAAAATGTGCAAAATTTCACAAAATCGCTCGCGTGATTTGAAGTTCTTGCATACGAATTGCCTTGAGATATAAAGGGAAAATTCCCTGAGAAAACCACGCGCGCGAAATGCGCACCAAATTTTAGGTAAAAGTTGCACTGATATTTTTTGCTCACGGGATTCTGGGTGTGTTAGGTGAAATCTCTCGCACGATTTTGAAATCGCACACATGATTTTCCCTGTTTAGCTTATTTTGAAGTTTTCTTTGGAAAACTCTACAACTTCGACGTGTATGTTTCCTTAAGTCATTGATGAGTGACTTTTGAATGCTTTTAAATATAGGTCATGGGTTGGATTCACCAGTAAAGATCTTTGCATCGTTTCGCGAGACTTGTACCAAGGTAAGGGAAATTTCATGCCAATTGCATTTTGATTTGATTTTCATGGATATTATGATATGATTGATTGAAATATGATAAACCTGACTATATTTGAACTGTGATTGAACTTTTTATAATTAACATCCGAATATGCTTTTGAACTATGAAGTCTGTATTCCGAATCCGAACTCTACTATTCTGAACTTTGAAATTAGCTATAAATTAAGCACACTGCACTATGTGAATTATGTATTGAAATTTGCACATTGATTTGATGTTCATCAGAACGAATCCTCTCGCTCTTTGAACCAGTACAACGGTTTATCCGTATGCTCTGAACCGCTTTGCACTTCTGAAAAGTGTTCATTAAACGATGATGGTTAGGTGAGGCTTCCCATCAGAAAATCTTTGGCTCCTAATGCTATATTTGCTTGGGAGATTAGTTAAGTTATGGTTTTAAGTTTAAGCATTCAGATAAGAACCTACATGTGAAATTCGAACTGCATAGGAACTCAGAAACATATAAGCATTTCGTTATGTTTGATTTCAATTTGAACCTTGTCCTTACAATTCTGTTTTGATACAAAAATGCAAATGAACTTATCACTGAAATTTCATTTGAACCTGAATCACTGCTTTGATATTCTTTGAATCCTGTCATTTGAAACCATGCTTGATATGATAAAATGCAACTGATGTTGAGCTTTTCTTCTATTGAGCTTAGATTGTTAGCTCACCCCGACTATACGTCACAAATGTAGATACCGATTAGGAATTAGGGCTTGAGAACGATCTGGATTATGAGCCGGAAGAAGATCTCTAGCCTAACGAGTTCTACCCGTAGGCCTGGACTTTGGACTTAATATAGACATTTTTTTTCTTTTTTTTTTAAGGGCTTGGTACATCCACTGAATTTTGGTACATATGTTATGTATAAATCTAACATCCCGAAAATTTTGAATTCGAACGCACCCGATTTTGCGTACGTGTTCAGCGTGATGTACAATCTCACCTTAAATTTTTAAATAATTTAATTATAAGAGCACATTTTTGGTGTGAAAGGTGAACTCAGATCTAAATTTTGGCCTTTGATGAAGAGCCGTGCACCGACTCACGGAGTGCTTGCTCAACACCCAACTAAGCCCCATGAGTACAAAAGGCTTAGACTAAAGGAAATGATATATCATATTTCATTTGGATTTTGGTTGAGAAGAGAGAGGAGAAAGAGAGTGAGAGCTTAGAGACAAAGAGAAGAGGAAGAGCTTCCTCCTTACCTTCTCCTTGAGCGTTGTTGATCTTCCGCTCAACTTCTTCTTCGAGTAACCGTAAGAGAATGTCGATGTCATGCAGCTACGATCAAATGGTGCACGAAAGTCCTCTTTTGACTCGGAAACCCTAGCTTGGGCATGAGCACATGGATCGAGGAATCGATCAATTTAAGATGAGTAATATTTATGTTAAGTTATGATTTATAGTTACGTTAGTCTTTAGTGAAGACATGAGTGGAAAAATTGAAGAATAAAAGCTTAATTTGAGGAAAAATGAATTTGGGAAGTTGAAACCCGTGCTTCTAATGAAATCTGTTAAAATCAATCGATCGAATACTTATTTTGATCGATCGAATGCCAGAATCTGGCCAAATCGATTGATTGAATCCCAATCTAATTGATCGGTTCCCAAAATCGATTGATTGAAACACATTTCGATCAATCAGTTTCCTTCAAAAAATACTCACATTTTTGTTTGTATAACTAGTCCCACACTCTATCGATCGGTTCACAAACTGATCGATCAATTTCCAAATCAATCAATCGATTTCTAAATCGACCGATCAGTTTACTCAGAAACCAATCTCATCTCCACATCACATCCTGTCGATCTTACTCAAAAACCTGTCGACATTAAATTCAACCTATCGACCAAATTTTGATTGATCGAATTGGCCAGATTCTGACATTTGTCTAATTTGAGGAAAAAGAACCTTGTGACGTCCTTTTCTTCGTCACTTTTGACATGTGAGATGTAAATTTGATGTATTCCATGTTGTTATTAAGAGGACATGATAGGAATGTCACTTTGAAAGAAGAAATCTTCGTTTTGGCTTCAAGTTGAGGTAGGGGAAACTCACTACCAATTACACTTTCGACTGTGATTCATAGATATAGTGATATAACTTGTATTTGTTTTCGATTCATAGGCTCTCGAGATATAATTTGATTGCGTTAGAAATTGTGATTTAAGTTTACAACCTTGAATTCTTTGAAAAGTATAGAACATCTGAATTTGAAAGAAGGACTTGAGATTTTAGTATGAAATGACTTCTTAAATTTGTTTGACTTGAATCATCGTTTAGTATGAAATTCGTAAATTGATGCCTTGAATCTGACTTGATGTGGTATCCATTTAGGTTAAGTTGTGATCTTAGCAATGGATTTAGAATTTTAAACTTGTAGATGTGACGACATTCGAATATTTGAACTGAGAAGTACTAGTTGTGAGTGAAATCAAATTTATAAGATTGACTTTCATTGTACATCTTGCATCTTGCATCTGGACTAATCGATGTGTTTTTTCGATATACGCATCTTGCAAACATTGATTGGACGGTGCAATGACTTATCTGTACACTGCTTGTACACTATATGCATCTTGGACCAACCGTGTGAGATTTTTTATACTTCTTGCATAGGCGGGACATCGACTGAATGACTATAAACTGACTGGACCGGTATGGTAGGTTATCCGTATATACTTCTTACCGTATACTGAATATTGTACATACTGACTGGACCACTGCAACTAAAAATTTAGAATGCTGTAAGATGTGAACTAGAAATTGGAACACTATAAGATGTGAACTGGAAATCTAAAAACTGTGAGATGTGAATTGGATGAGATTAGAACACTGTGTGATGTAAACTGAAAGATATGTAAATAATGTGAGATGTGAATAGTAGAAAATGACATCTTGTGTGATGTGAGTAATGGAATTTTAAATTGAATACCTAATCTACTTCCGTTTTGTTTCAAATTGAATATCCAGTCTGTTACGCATTTGTTTCGATTCTTGAGTATCTGCTCCATTCTGTCTCTGCTTCTATCATTAAATCTATGTTATTATATGGTAAGATGTCGATTGAATTTGATATTCTTCTACTCAGCTTAGTTGTTAGCTTACCCAGACTATACGTCACAGGCACAAGTATAACACTTATCTGGACACCGAACTTGAGGATTTGTAAGATTTTCGGGATTGTAGATTTACCACATCGTGGAATTTGATAAGTTTAGGCTTAGTACATTCGTGTTATTCTATACATATTGTACACCACTGTTAGGTGATGGTTGGCCATCACTGGTGATTTGTTTAGTTACTGTTTATGTTTGATATTAGAACTGAATATTTTAATTATGTCATATGTATTATCTGCTTTGATTTCTGGATGTGTGTAGATATAGTAAGTATTCTTTATGAAATTGTGATCTACGATCTGGCGGTACGGATTTTTCCATTTAATTTTAGTATAAAGTTAAAGAAAAAAATATTTATCTCAAAAAATTTTGGTTGGGAAAAGTCGGACTGTCACAATAAAAGCATTTTCGTACATACCTTTAGTATACCACTATTAAGGTGATTGTCGGCCATTACAGGTGATTTATTTGGTTCTTTTGTTCATAGGTGTGTATAGAAATAGATCTCTTTGTTTATTATCATATTAGATTATTAATATTTGCTTTGTTTTTCGTATTTGTGTGGATGTGTCGAGCCTATGGTAAATCGGCTTTCTCGAGATTTCGGATGCGGGAAAATCGGGTCGTCACACTATCATATTAAAACTCGGGGTGATAGAGTCACAATATAGCCACCGTATACGAGGTTATACTGAATTTGTACTCATCCGACTCGTCATGGTTCCTATATTATCATAAGTTGTAAGGCATGTGAATACGATGTATTTCTCGCTTCGATACCATATCAGCGAATCACTACGCCCAAGCGTAGGCATGATCTTATACACTCCCATACATATGATCTAATGTGTTCATAACTTATATATCATGATAAAGATGGAAGTATAGTACTATCATACACACATCATAGATTTATATTTAGATTTCATTATGTTTACATGTATATATATTTATATAACACCAATACACTTATAGGATAGGATAGTTAGTAATGCGATTTCAATAACGTGAAGATCAGAGTTTGATTTTCATGAGGCATCGAATTTTTAACACTTCGTGTTATCGAAGAGGTCGCGTTGAAGCGATAAAAGTGATATATATATATATATATATATATATATATATATATACTACAATAATTGAATAATTAAATTGAAAGATATTTACATTTCCTAAGTTATGATTTATCATGACCATCGATCGAAAGACCTTAAGTAATATATAATATACATATAAATTTTGGTCATAAAAATTTGAAAATAACATTAAATTCATGCAGCCTTGGGTCATTCAAAACTGATCCAGACTTGCTGCTCTATTTTGACCTCTAAAATATTATATTTCTGAAATGACTATTTCACATAAAGTTGTAAAGTTCGTTATTTTCTTTTCAATGCCATAAGAATTGCTTTAATTTGAGGTTGGAGTAAAAAGTTATGACTAAAATATCGAGATCAGTACATCGATGGTTGCAAGGTCGGGTTCGTGGTCGCGAATTTGGGTTCGTAGCCGCGAGTTCGGACCCGAAACTTCAAGATGATGCATTCCTAATAATTTTTGGCATTGAAATTTATTTAAGAATCTATTTTTCTTTTAAATAAAAAATTAATAATATAATTTAGATTTTTTGGGGCCTAATAGCAAAGTAAAATATTAATAGCCAAACAAAGGGATTGTTTCAAAAGATGAACAAAATATAAAATGACTTATAAATCATACAACCTTAATAGACAAATAAATATTAAATATGTAAATTTATCATACTTAAAGATATTCATATTTAACTAATGTGTAGATTTAAGAGGAATATAAGATATTAAATATGTAGACCTAATAGAAGATAAAAATATTAATAGCCAATTGAAAAGAGAAACAAAATATAAACCTACTTTTAAATCATACAATTTTAATAGATAAATAAAATACTAATTATACAGATTTATCATACTTAAAGATATCCATGTTGAATTAGTATGTAGATTTAAGAAAAATATGAGATATTAAATATGCAAACTTAATAGAAGGTAAAATATTAATAGCCAATCAAAGGGGTTGTTTGAAAATAGAAACAAAATATAAACCGACTTACAAATCATACAACTTTCAAGGGAAAGGATAATATTACATATGCAGGTTTATCAGAATTAAAGGATAATAAGATTTAAATAAATAAAATATTAAATAGCCAAACAAGGGGATTGTTTGAAAAGAAAAGAGAAATAAAATATAAACCGACCTACAAAATATACAACTTTCAAGAGAAAACATAATATTAAACATACAGATTTATTAATTTTTAAGAAATCAGGGTCTAAATAAGATTTTTAAACTCGTCGATGTACGATCGAATACATCCTACGGGATAGGATCTGAGAAGAACAAGATGGATTGATGGGTACCCACCTCTTGAAATATGAGCGATAGATTTACAACGGTTGAGGTTGAAAAGGTCAATGCCCAAGATGTCAGTTCATCTAAGTCTTGAGAGAGAATAATTTCTTATTATAAAGAATAGAGAGCTTTTAAAGTTTTATTTATAATGGTTGAAAGTTTTAAGTTAATGCAATTGGTATTTCTCTCCCGAAATTATAGTTATACCCTTTAACTTGTTTAATCAATTAAAATGAGCGTAATTTTTTATATGCTTATCGAAAATCGATAAATTATATATCATTGGAATCGTATCAACAAGCACTTCGCAATAAGTCTAATATTAATATAGAAAAAATCAAAATTTTCTTAAAAGAGCGTGGGTTCCGATATGGAGCCTAAGCACCGTACACGATGTGGTACATCATCTATCTCTATTAAAAAGAGTTAAAAAATCTGTGTTATTACAAAAATAGCTCACGATTGCACATAAATAGCCTACAACTATACTAAAATAGCCCACGCTTATACAGAAATAGCCTATGATTGCACTAAAATTGCCCATGATTGCTCAGAAATAGCGTACAATGCACTAAAATAGCCCATGATTGCACAAAAATAGCCTATGCTTGTACTAAAATAGCCCATGTTTGCACAGAAAGAGCTTACGATTGCACATAAAGAGCTTACGAATGCAAAGAAATAGTCTGCGATTCCATTATTTGGAAATAGAGTGAACTTTAAGGGGCTTTAGGAATAAATTTCGTAATTTATAAATTGAAAAAAAAAAGTATCAAAGAGAGAGAAGTGGAGTTTTGGGAGAAAAGTGTCCAAGGGAGAAGACAAGTGGAGTTTTGGGAAAATTTAGCTTGCCACTTGGGAAACCTGTCTCCCAACAAAAGCTTAACTACATCAAAAACGTCTAAAAAAAACATAAAATAGGATTAGTTTTTTTCATCTTTAAATAAGACAATTTATAACCATCTTAAATTTAGTAATAGGATGGTCACATACTAACCAATGGCATGTAATTTAAGGACGATTAATAAGACCGTAAAAATCGTCTTATTTTCATGATGCTTACCCATCTAAAATAAATGCCCAACTTAAACCAAATAAAATAAGCACCTCTCTCATCTCGTCTCTGCCTCTCCCTCTCTTTCTCTCTCTCATCCTGTCTCTTCCTCTCCTCTCATCTCTCTAAAAAAAAAACCTAGGTCACTATTGTCGACTGCTGCCGCCTATTGAAAGGTAATCTTCTTTTTGTTATTTAATTTTTTTTTTTTTTTTTAATTTATATATCTAAACTCAATTTGATGGATTTGTGTTGATATGATCTGTATTTTTTGTTGTTAGAAAAGTGTCCAAGAGAGAAGACAAGTGGAGTTTTGGGAAAATTTAGCTTGCCACTTGGGAAGCATGTCTCCCAACAAAGCCTTAAATTAAAGCCTGTCTTTTCTCTCAACTCCATCACACGCCTTCCTCTATATTCTTCTCTATTAGTGCTCCATAGACCTTGAAGCCATCCTCATCCAACCACTAAAACCTAGATCCATTTCCTCCAATCAATTCCCCATAATTCCTAGCCCAATATAGTGTGAGAACACCCTCATCCAAGCCTTTGATCTTGATTAAAAGGCCTAAGGTAAAATCTTGGCTAAATTTATCTTCAAAGTTTAGTACTATCTTGTAGTTTGACCATTTATTTCAAATTTTTTTATTTTTTATGGACTTCATGCATCCATTGATTGTACACGACTATGTGTTTGATGGCCATGCATGTAAATCTTCATGACCATGCATGAACACCACACAACACAAATTGATGGTCTATGTGACAATTGGATGGCAACAACCATTGGATTGTTGTAGAATTAGGTCATTGGAGTGCCTGGGTCACATTGGTGACCACGCCACATTGGTGACCACGCGTCTACGCATATATCCATACCATCTAATCCATATGGTTATGTGGTATGAGATGATGATATTAAGTTTGATGATGAGTTTTGATAAAGCACTTGATCAGTGATAGATTTCAGATTTTTAAATGTGATTTTTGTAGGAAAATGATATAGATTCTTTAAAATTTTATTTTGAGTTGTATCTACTATCACTACGTGAAAAAGCCCAAAAAACCACTGCCTTAAATAGTGGTTTTTTCAAAAAACTACTGTCTTTGACAGTGGTTTTTTTTCAAAAAACCACTGCCCTAAACAATTGTAAAAAAAGGAGTGGTTTTTTTTTACCACTATACAAGACAGTGGTTTATGAAGTTCATAAACCACTGTCTTGTATAGTGGTAAAATAAAACCACTCCTTTTTTTACAACTGTTTAGGACAGTGGCTTTTTTATACAAAATTTTTTTAAAAAAAAAATTACGTCGACAATTTTTTATGCAAATTTTTTTAAAATAATATTTTTTTTATGCTTTTTTTTAATGCAATATTTTTTATGCTTTTTGTAATACTTTTTTTTAATATAATTTTTAATGCTTTAAAAAAAATTATATAAAGAAAAAAAGCTATTAATCTCATATTCAAGCACATCCATAAATAAAATAGATGCCAAATTCTTTTATTCAAACAAAATATTACATTTCAACCTATGATCCAACCTTTCAGACCAATCAAATATTTTAAACTTTACATGCTCAATCCTTTTATTCTAAAAAAAAAAAAGAGTTAACAATCTAAGGACCCCATGACCTAGTTTCATAATTAAAAATATATATATATGCTTCGCCTCTCCTACCAAATATCCCCGTCCCCTAGTGATCCGTTTGAGGTGAGCTTCAAATCGAAAAATTTTGCCTGAAATCAAAAGGAGAACGTAATTAAATATTTATGATATTAAGCAATTAAATTGAGATATTGATGACTTCTCACTACAAAATGGTATCAAAGACTTGCGTGTTTGTGGAGAAGAGGAAGAAACTACAGAAAAGGGAGCAGCTCAGTCTTCCAAAGGACTCCACATTGTAGTTGGATGTATTAGGCAAGTTGTCATGTTCCCCATTCTGGGCTGTATGGAGTTTTCCTTACCCGAGGTAGATCATGGACCTGGCCTACACTGTCCTGTTTTTATATGCTTTGGGCTTTTGCTTTGATGTATTTTATTCTTTCCATTTTCTCTTCTTGCTGAGCACCTCGCTTCTCTTATATATGCTATAATTCATTTTCTCACAAAAAAAAAAAGAAATATATATATATATATATTATAGCGTTTTACCGATTAAAAAAAAAAATCCCCGATATGTTATCGGCAATTTCCACTGGCACCTATTAGCACATTTCACAATCTCAAATAAAACACTGAGTCCAATGAATCCACCAGAATCAGCTTGCAGATGTGTCGGAGGATCATTACTAGAATTGTTTGAACTGGTGTGTTAAGTTATGAAATCAATGTACTTAATGACCTAAATCTGTATATAAAATACCTCTGTTATAAAGAACAGACCTCAGTGTTGTCCACGGCTCTTGCTTACAGAATGGCGCGCCAACAGTTTCTGGCCAGGAGTCGAGTGATCATCCTGCAAAAAGCTCATGTCAGTATGATAAATTAAGCATGCAAGCATCTTAGAACACCAGAATCAACAAATTGATGCAACTTAGATACCGATGTTTCAGTGTCACAGACAATGACACAAGAACCACATGCTCACAGTTGCATCTTTTTTTTTTACAGCCAGCTTTCAATTGTAGCCTCTGTTCTTTGCGATCATTTTTTATTCACCTCTCTTCAATAACCAATTAAAGAAAAATAAAGAGATGCATATAAGCTCATGTCAGTATGGCCTCTTTCCTAGGGAAAGGGTATAGGAGCCCTTCTCCTCTCTCTCTACTCTACTCTCTCTTTCTGTCTCTGTGTGTGTGTGTGTGATTATATATATTCACACAAACTATTTTTTATACAATGATAATTGTTGGATATGATCATATAACTATACAAGTAACTTGGCTGTCGTGTTTGAGACTTTGTGTCCATGTTAGACACTGACATGCATGTCCATATCTACGTTACAAAGTTAGGGACTCATCTATCCATATACATCAATGATCATACCTTGAGCTTCTTAACAAGCAGTTCGGATTCACGGATTTGATGCCACATTGTCTCCACCTCATCCTTTAGATTTTCATCCCAAGCTGTTACGGCAGCCAGTTTTGAAAGGAAAGGGCCCAAAACTTCTCCACAAGTGCTTCAGAAATAGCATTGATTATTACTAGGGATGTAAGGACATGGAATTCCTGAAGGTCAATATCAGTATGTGATTCTTGGTAGATACATGTATTCCTTCTATGCAATAGCTACTCAACTGAAGTTTGGATTCAAAAACAAGTACTGATTAAAAAAGGAAGTATATGTTGCTAAAAATCCATAACTGGTCAAGATAATATGGATTCATGGGAGCTCACTGTTCTTGTACAGATAGCACCCACAAAGTTTGTGTTTTAGGCCATGGCAGACCTTTCTGACCAATCCAAGCCGTTCAAGTGACTAAACATTGTATCAATATTTCTCAAGCAAAAAGACATTGCCAATAGAAGATTCGTACCATTCGATTTGGGCACTTTAATCTACCTTGTTCATATTGAACATAGGGATGGTACAGATCTTCTGATGGCCATTTGTTTGGGCCGAGTCAAGGATCAAAATTTCGGCCAAAATTATCGGTTTTGGTCCCACCGAAACGATAATATGGGACCGAAATTTTGGTCATTTCTGTACGGGGTTGAGATTTCAAATTCAAAACTAACAATAAAAGAACTAAGGTGAATCCTAAATAAAAGAAAAAAAACTAAATTCTTACCTAGGGTTGAGGCTGTATAAAAAAAACTAAATTCAGCCACACAAATACCACAAGGTGCAGATATAGGTGAGAGAGAATGGAAAAGAGAACATATACTAGTCATGTGATCAATTTTCCCAGAATTGATGATTGGGGACGGCAAAAGATATACAGAGGCAAGAGCGGATCCTACAAACTTGTCTCAGCAGCATAATATTGAGCGACAAATAGCACATCTTCATAATCAGGAGCATTGAATCTTTATATGTCCTTTAATTTCACGATAGGAAATCCACCACTAATCACCACTTTGGATTCAACCATGATTGAGATACCTCAATAAATACCCAATACTGCAAAACTGCAGAAACTACGGCCAAATACATGAAATGCGCAACAAAATAATCAAAGAAAACCACACCGAGCATATATTGATGTCAACTACACACTCACAATGTCATACAACACCATGATACGCATAAAATCATCAAAACAAACTTACGATATATGCCACTCACTACCGGTCAACAACGAGAAGAAAAGCAGGACCAAGACAGAGCCAAAATATAGCGTATATAACACCTACAATGTCTTTGGAGCAAAGTGAAATTGAGAATCTCACATATCCCATCTTGTACCAAGCTCACCCAATTTCTCCTCACTTCAATACTACATGATATACCCCAGAGACAACATAGCATCCAAAGAGACCCAAAAACTTGGATAACATATGACAACGACTAATTCGCGAGTTTAGAAAAAAGCCAATTACACTTAGTAGTTAAGAACTAAGAAGTAGGAGTATTTCACTTGGTAGCCCAAACTGGGTGTGGGTCCAGTGCTTCTTGCCAATCCTTCATATTTTTCAAAATGTTTAAACTATTTACATGATTCACTGTGTCATTCAAAAGTTTGTAGACAAAGAAAGCCATTCTATTGGCATTTTTACTACATGAAATTTTCACCTATTATAGTTAGTAATCTTCACTGTTATAACTGCAACTTGTAGGACAAAAGAGAATTGGACTTTGCAAATAAACGGACTTGACCATAACAATTTTTAAAACAGGTTAGAGTGATTCAGCATCCAACTATGAAGATCACACTAAGAAAATTGTCTCCCATCCTACTGGTTAAAATGATCAAGTTTGCCCCACAGAAGGTGCAACTGATTTGGAATATTTATTAGCTAATTTAGGTTATTTTTCATTGGACACAATTGCAGCTAAGACAGACATAAGATGCCTCTTACACATGAGAATTTATGTAGTCCACTAAATTCTAGGGAATTTAGCAAGACCGAGGATGAATCTGTCTTGGGTTGACTTTTTAACACACATCTTCGATGTTTGTGAATTGTGACCAATACATGCATTTAACAAAATCCACACCTTTTTTTATATGATAGCTTTCCCTATTTAATTTTCTTAATTGTAACCATACTGTGTTCAATCCTATTTGCAGAGGTACATGCAGCAGCATAGTGAAGTAGAGCTTTCTGCCCTTGGAATGGGTATTCCATCTCCTTTGTTGTTGACGTATTACATTAGTTCAATGATGTAACCAGCTTATGTTACACTTCAGTCTTATTTTGTTTTGTGTGTTTGTAATTAACTAGTTATTTATATGCTTTAATTGTGTAGATTAAACCATGGTTTGAAACTTCGGCCGACATCTTGATACGTATCGACTTTCGAAATCGATATCCCGATATCGACATCGATATGTATCAATGATGTAATTTTGTTTTGGTCGCTGACCCGTATCGTATGGCGGATGTCGGATGATCTGTCATCATTTTTTCGGTGACAAGGGATGGTACCCTTTGGTGTCAACGATGCGTATCACTATCTATACATGTTAGCCATGAGGTTGGCTGATACCACTTCTGATAACAAGTTTTTAAACCTTGGATTGAATAAGCATAATATCAATTTCGGGCCCAAGATACTTACAGCTTCCATTAACATCTGAACATCAGGAACAGAGACCTGCTATCCAATCTTCAGCAAACCCACTTTCAGCTCCTCTAGAATAATCTTTCCGCTATTTGTCGTGTCATCATTTGAAGCATGTCCTTAATATCCCTGCTCAAATTCTGTATAGATAACAGCATATCATTAGAGAAAATATACAAAATAAATCCCTGTATAAATAAAAATAAATAAAATAAAAGTAATTCGACAAGTTGAAATCTGATCATATCAACCATTTTTTTTTTATCCATAATTCAAATCATTCATAGTTCTAGGGGGCATTTGGACAACACATTTTAAAGTGAATCGTGCCATTTTTCAACAGTTAGTTTTCAACAGTTCTCAGTCAACTCTTTCCTAATAATATGAGTTTCCTATTGAAAATCCAATGCCATATGCCTGCCCTTTATTTACCATCATGGTTTAAGATGTGGGTCATCTATACTGTCGAAGTTTTAGATCATCGATTGAAGTATGACTTCATTCCTTGTACCTGGGATATCCAGCACGGATTCCCGTGTGATAATATAGACTCATTAACGGCTAAGATCAGTGATATATGCATGTAGAGAGTTGTGTAATTATATTATCCCGTGTGATAATATAAACATCTAAACAGTCCAAGCTATTGAATGATCAATTATTATAAAGCAAGTGAGCACTACTATAATTATTGACCAGTTGCACAACTTTATCACGACTGAAGACAGGATTTTATAATGAATAGTATATAATTGATTGGCTATAAAGCCTTGACGAAAAATATATTGAGTCGTGTAGACCCAACATGCACCAGTTGTGCCCGCACCAAGGCTTTTAGGCACACATGCAATCAGGCATGCGCCTTTCTTGCCTAAGTGCACATTTCAAAGTTTGTGCGTAGGCATTCCTTAGTTAAAAATGATAGATCCAAACAAACGCCCAAAGAGGTGCAGAAGGTGTATAATTTTTTCTCTATAAAGTAACAGAAACAACAACAAACTAAAACAAATGAAAGATTCACTCCTTTTACCTTTGCAAGAGCAGAGTGGTGGGTGGTTACAACTAGCAATCCATGTTAGAACACAATTAAATTTGTTCTCTGACCAGAACAAAACATCCACAAGCCAAAATCTCATCCTCCTAAAACATATATATAATTAAAACCCCAAAAGTAGCAGTGATTACTACTGACTACCCAACAACCCATGCATAGCCCAATACATAAGAATAGAAACAAAAATCTACAACAAAAAAAAAATACAGGGGACCCATATGACTATGTATTGATGATTTGATGGTGATGATGACTACAAAATCTAACCATCCACCTTATTCCAAGAACCCAGTATTGCTCTAAGTAGCATTCCTTACCTTGCTAAGATCTCTCCCCTTAGTCTCAAATAGGCAATGGTCCACATCCCAAACAAGAAGAATACATGACAACAAATTACGTAGAACTACACTAATAAGACAGAGGACTTCCTCATTTTTCACATTTCTCTCAGGGGCTTTCTATAAATTTAGAAATTGGGTATATAGGGACAAGATCACAGACAAGGGTCACATCTGAAAGGATGAGCATCAATAGTGATCGATTAATGGGGATGGGCCAAATGTGTATCTTACAGGAGTTGAATTCTTGAAGGAACAATCTTCGATGGGTGTTATGAGTATCACCTGCTAGCAGAAAATTAGTTTTGAAGATGGGTTTTGAGGAAAATGTGATGAGTTCTCTCTTTTTTTTTATTGTTTGTTTGAAGATAATGGTTTTTTTCTTGGTTTTTCCTAGAAAGTGTGATGACACATTAATTTTAAATAAATGAAGCTCCTTTTATTCATTAGCCAATCTTTTGCCTGGCTTATGGTATTATCAATCACAAGAGAAAATACTTTATTTTTAAATATATTAGCTGAAGATCAGGAAGATTCTTATATCATTGCCATGTTAGGTTTTAAATCCGGCAAATAGCCTACAATGCAATATTATTTTCTTCAAAAGAATCGATAACCCCAGTTTCCCAACCAACAAGTCTGACTGGAATTTGTATTTCTAACTTCCACAAAGAGCACCACAAGCAACTCCTATAGGATACATAGCTACTAAAACTAATTTATTGAATAAGGAAAAAGATAATTCAATGTATATCAAATAAAAATAAGATAATAATGACATATATAAAGTACATGTTATACGGATACGGTATCACTGATACCGTATCAACCATTTTTTTTTTCTTGTGAAAAGAATAACAAAATGAGACGTTATTTTCTGAGCAATACTTTACCTGGATCACACACAAACACCAACATTCTTAAAGAATATATACAAAGAAAGCAGATCAAGTACTCCAAATATAAAAATAGCAAGATGCAAAGAACACAACTTACCGGAAGAGCATCGATGAAATTGTTGTAAATGGTGTCAAGAGGACGGATGTTATAATCTGCTGGAGTACAGATCACAGCCAAATTGATCGTTTGCCAAAAAAGTAAAAAAATCTTAATAAACGAAGAAAAAGAACCTAGAAATCGCAGATATGAACCTAAATCTTACTTGATTTTGATCTCAAAGGTGTGCATTACAAATACTAAAACACGAAAGAAGTGCCAAATCGAGATCGGATAGCAATAATTGAAATTTTTACCCTTAATTTTAGACTAGATAGCGAGGAAGGGTCTAAATTCAGTGTTTGTTGTTGTGTGAATCTTTACCTGCATCTGTTTGATATAAATCTACTGCCTATTGTTGGCCAAATCTTAACATGTTGTTATGTCTTATTTGAACCTTATCAAACTTTAATGCTCACGCGGTCGCCTTTTGTATTAAGAGAGGTGGGTCTTAACGTAGGATTGTACTAGAATAAGTATGGTACCTAGGATAATGGTTGAGTTGTCTAGAGTACTAGTACAAAATAGGAATCAATGTATATAATAGGGTGGTTGTTTTGAATACATTGACGTGAAGAGAGGTAACTCTTTGGTTACTCCTAAACTAATATACTTTACTATTAAAATGGAGGGAAACCTGTATAATTTCTTAGTCCCTTCTATAATTTTTTAAAGTAAAGGATCCCTACACTATAAATACATTTAGAATCTTGGATTATAAAATAAAGGTAACTTGGTTTTATCATGTATACACTATCCTTCAAAGAGGCTAAAATACCTCTCAAGTCTCAAGTACTTGATTATACTTCAAGTACTAGAAGGGAACCTGTTCGATGTATGCCTGCAAAAATAGGAAAAATATTAAAATAAAACAACGCAACTATAGAACATATGTTTAAATGTACCCTTCCAAATTTATAAATTTATTGTTATTATAGAATTTTGCTTTTTGTTGACATAAGGCACCCGTGCAAATGCATGCAGACATGCAGGTGGAGCAAGAGGGACCTATCCCGCAGCCAAAGAGCAGGGCAGAGGCTAAAACACTATCATTAACACCATAAATGAGGTTCTAGTACCATTTGGAGCAAGGGGTCATCATTTAGATCAGTTTCAAAAAGAAAATTTTGAAAAATAATACCGAGTGATTAAACACTATTTTACTCACAAAAATAGTAGCAATAACTCATTACGAAGAGACATCGTAATGAGTAGCAATAACAACAACAACAACAACAACAACAGTTGTTGTTTGTTCATTACGAAGAAGTAGCAATAACAACAACAACAGTTGAATGGACCAAAAACAAACAACAACACATTTACTCACAAAAATGTAAGTAAAAAGCTGAGAAATTAACGAAAATACCATGAAATTTGCTCGAAAGAAACGAAGAGAAGTAAAAAACTGAGAAATTAATGAACATACCATGAACTTTGGTCGGAAGAAACAAAGAGACATCGCCCTCACTGATAATGCATCTCGCTCTGCATAATTCTTCTTCCATCTTAACATAAAAAAATATATATATATAAAAAAATTGTCTATCAAATGCAAATGAAAACACAGTAAATCAATATTATTCACCCTAAGCTACAGTATTAAAAAAAAAAAAACCTAAAATCTGCAATTCTAAAGCAATATCAACGGCACAGAGACCAAATTAATTATAAAAAAAAAACCACATAAAATTCTCAAAAACTAGACATAATCTATCTAACCTTGCCAGCATCGCTTGGATTCACATCTCCTTTCTTCGCCGCTGACTCGGTCGAGGATCGGAGATTCCTAATGTTGGAATCGAGAGCCACGACGCATTGCCGAAGCGCCTGCTCTTCAATCCACGTCTTTGAAAGCAGAGACGCGACCGAGTCTTGCAACTCCTTAGCGAGTTCGACGACTCGTGAGAACTATTTGACTAAATTCCTCTGGGGATTCATGAACTTTTCCCCGACAGAATCCTTGCCTCTGCAAATTCAACAAAAAAATAAATTAAAAACAATAACAACAAAAAAGAAAAGAAACACTAATAATAAACGATATGTTTGATGCCGAGTTCAATAAAATCCTCAAACCTTAAGAATTTGAACTGGCTTTAAGAAAAACAAGGTCTAAATCTAAGATTTCATTCGATTATAAAAGATAAAGAGATAGAGATAGAGATAGAAAATACCATTTTTGCTGGAAAGGTTTACTGCTCCAATTAGGGTTAAGGCTTGAACTTCGAGAGGGATTTGAATGAGTGAGAGGGATTTGAATATTGAGCGAGAGGGATTTGAGCGAGAGAGATTTGAATATTGAGCGAGAGGGATTTTCATATTGAGCAAGAGGGATTTGAGCGAGAGAGATTTGAATATTGAGCGAGAGGGATTTGAGGGAGAGCCAAAGGAATTTAGGGTTTGATCCAGCGAGAAAATGGGTTGCAGCAGGTAAAGAAATATATATAGTGGATAGCTGTCGCTGGTTAAGTTGAAAACGACTACTTCACATACTCGAGGGTGGTTCTTTTAAAAAGTCGTAGAGTCGTTTATTGCCCATTTTCACGTAGTGTATGTACCAATCGAAACCAATTTTTTTTTTTTTTTTGGGTTTGGTTTCGGTATTTTTACTATTTTTTTTATTTTATTCATGTATTTTCTCAGTTTTTATGTTTTTTTCGGTCTTCTCATCCTACCCACTTGGTTATCGATTTTTGCCACCCTAAACCGAAAATGAACCGAACCAAACCAGAATCGGTTTAGTTCAGTTTTCGGTCTAGTTCAGGCCAGTTCGATATCATCGATTTTCGGTTCGGTCTCGGGGTTTGGTTCAAAACTTGCATCCATAATAATGCATAAGATTGTTTATATTCTAGGTAATAATATTACCCATATTTATTTTTTCTAATATGTCCATCTAAATCATAAAAATTTTTGCTCAAATAACTATTCACCTATTAGTTCTATGTACTTGACAATCCAGACATAGTTTGCTCGTTTGCTCAGTTTGAATTAGGGTTTGTAGTTTGCAATTCGGCATTGTAAAGTGAAAAACCAATTCATTACTGGTAGGATGAGTTTTGAAAGTACATATTAATTTATTTTTTTATTAAATAAAGTATATATTAATTATATAACATAAATTTGCACTATCTAATTAAATAAAAACTGATGACCACTTATTAATTATAAAACATTAAAATAATGAGACCATAGGTTCAAAGCCCCTCTCTTTGCTATTGAAGTTTCGTTTTAAAACAAGACAATTAACATTAGTTAGTCTCTGCGCTTATATTTTGAATTGGACGAATTTGAATTGTGTAAAATTCATTGTACCCAATTCACATTCGCTAGGCAAATGAATCAATCGAGTAAAAAATTGCCAATTGATGAATTACTAATAGTACACCGACTAATATTATGCACACACCAATTGGTCATTTTATATTTTATTTCTTTTAACTAGTATTATATAAAAATTTTAGAGGGTTGCAAATTAGTCAATCTGGCCTAGCAAAAATTTCTCAATCTGATCGGATGAATTGTAACAACTACTCCTAAAAACCTGGGCTAGTAAAACCTTTGACCCGAAACCCGAACCCTCAAGAGACCCGAGATCCGAACACTTTTAAAATGTGGGCATCCACATTGATTGTGGACACCCAATTAAAATTTTGGGGCACCCTAGCATACGAGGCACCCCATCATCTAAATTTTATGCGATACCCATTAAGGGCACTCACATTTAAATTAGTGGGAAAGTTAGGTAAACTGGACCCCGGAAAAAGTTTTGGCCATTATACAAAACCAAGAAATTTAAGTAGAAAGGGATTGACACGGAAACTGGGGCTACGGAACTTGCGAGATTAAGGATTCTCGATTTAACCTGCAAGGTGAAATCTCCAACATGCCCTTTAAGTTAAGTATTGAAATTACCGAAGTACCCACCATTATAAAACCCAAAGTTCAGCTCCCATCATTCTTCTTACTGTGAAATGATACCAAGCCCTAATCCCCTTTTTCTAAAGTGCCCTAAAAAAATGAAAGAGAGGGCATGTAATGCCCCAAAAATTCTGACCTTTAACAGTACGCCTAGGTGTGCGTGCCCACCTGGTCACGTACCCTACTTTGTGAAAAAAAATTAGGTAAGTTATGTTGAGTTATGTGTTAAGTCAAAAAGGTTGGGTGAGGTTGGTGTAGACCTTTGGATGAGTTCATATATACCTATTTATGGTGTATGTGCTTAACACCTAAGCGTAAGTTTAGATATAGAGGAAATAAGCTTTTAAGAGAATTTATTTCTCTTGTGAATTGATTGTTGAGAGAGTTATTGAGAGAGAGAGAAGAGGGAAGAGCAATCAATACGATAGAGTGAGTGTGCGTATGAAGAATTAAGGCTATGTATTAATTACGAACTTGCATTGTATGGAATCCAAGCTTCAAGCTACGAAGCCCTAGTTGTGTAAGAAGGCTTGGATCGTGGAATCGATCGATAAAAGGTAAGAAGTTGTGTGAAATTTTAGCCAATAGATGGGTAGGTTGGTTTATGTATATGGGTGAAGAATTTGAAAAAGAAAAGTAAAAATTAATGGAAAATGGGGTAGTGAAGTTCAAACCCGAGCTGGGTGAAATCTGACAAAATCGATCAGTCAATTTGGTAAATCGATCGATTGATTTTGTCACTTTATGAGACCTCAAGGCCTTAGCACATAACCGACTGGTCGAATAGAATTCAACCGGTCGATTTGGAAAACCGATTGGTCGAAAATAGCACGACCGGTCGATTTGTGAAAAACAGTGAGCATGTAAAATGAGTTCTGGGGAAACCAACCGGTCAATTCTGAAATCAACTTATCGGTATTCGTGTGCCTGAGGTCGGGGTTTCTGAAGGAAATCGACCGGTTGATTCGGAAAATTGACCGATCGATTTTGGCAGCTTCGGGGCTTTGTTTTGTTTTGAAATGAGAACTTTAGGCAGACTTTGTATCTTTCTGTTTAATGTCATTTTTGATGTTTTGGTTGTGACTTTGTGTATGTTAGGTATGAGCTTCAGATATGGGCTAGAAGAGCTAACTTGAGCTAAAGGAATTAAGTGTGACCTTGTGTGAGGTAGGGAAACTCGTTAGCATATATATATGATTTCAACTATCATGTGCGTAATTATATGATAAGAGTGTGCGTGTGTTTTGAGACTTTGTCTGCGTAATTACATGGTTTTCATTCATAGCTTTTAAATATGTGAACTTCGTAAGCATGTGCACTAAGAAGAAAGATATGTGTGTGTGTGTGCCATGAGAAATGTGTATGTATCATCAAAAGAACCTAATTATGTGAATGTGACATCAAAAGAATGTGTATAAGTATATGTGTGACTCTTTAAAAACTCTGAACTATTATAATTACCACAAGCTCACGGTGAATAACTATAAATTAATTTTGCACATTGATTTAAGGTTATGTGGATACCCAATCGACATGGCGGGATATCCGTGACCGACACGACGAGATATCCGTGACTGGTACGGCGGGATATCCGAACAAATTGTGCTCCTGTACGGCGAGATATTCGTTCTTTGGTTTTCAATCTGGAGAAACACTTCGTTAGGCACAAGTCTCCTAATTTGGTGGAGCTTGGACATTTTGTGTAAATGGTTCATGTGAATGATGATGGTGGGTATTCCTATCGGAGGCTCGATGCTATATTACTCGAGGGACTAATTAAGTGATCAATTTAAGTTTTTCCTTTGAATTGATTAAGTTTTTATGAAATGAGAACAAACTTTTAAAATTATGATAAGTGTGGTTTTGAAACATGCATCAATTATGCGTCTTATCTATTTGTTTATGCTTTTCAGTTGTGATTGTCATTAAGGAAAATATGCTTTGAATTATGTCATGAAATATATGTGAGATACGAAAGATATGCATGCTATTATTTTTTCTTATCTGAGCTATGATGTAGCTCACCCTTCGACTATACGTCACAGGTTCAGAGGTTGCTACGAGTACAGATGATCTAGATTTAGAGGACCCTTTGTACGAGCCTTTGGAGGAGACCGAGCCCCCTCCTAAGGACTTCTTTTAGCGAACATAGCTGCACTTATTTTGAGATTTTGTGTGTAAGGCTTGGTACGTCCAACCATGTTAAGATTGAATTGATGTAATATTATGATACGACATTACTTTTGCGAACCATCCTTGGGTGATGATTGTTTGTCACTGATGGTTCAGTCAAGTTCTTTTGCTCATGTGATTGACATGGGATTAGAACCGTCTTTTGAGATCATTTTGTCTAGTTCTTCATTATATAGAAATGAAGATCTATTTCTTTATGATGACTCTATCTGTTTAGTTAGACTTTATGCTTTGTTCCGCTTTACGTGTGGATGTGCCAAATATTTCGTTTGCATAAGGGGATCGGTCTTAATAGCTAATCCGACGGTGCGGGTTTTCGGATGCAGAAATTTGGGCTGTCACAACTGGTATCAGAGCATTTTGCTTTAGATATCTCTGACAAGTCTTAGATATTTTTTTATTTGAGATGTGTCAGAATATAGGGACCTTCTGCTAATAAAACTTTTGGTTTCATATTGCAGAACGTCATGTCTGCTAGAGGAAGGGGCCACCAAGGGGTGGCCATGGTAGGAACTTAAAGAGTGGGGAATTCAAATAGAGTCCCAATAGGAAGTAGAGAGATTTCGAAAAGCAGTAATCTGGATAATAGGAACCAGGAAAGAGACCAAGAAAGAAATGAAGAAAGAGAAGAAAGACAAAGAATGATACACACTATGGAAACCATGGCAAATTTTCAAGGCAAGCAGAGCTAATGGAAGTTGGGAACTGGCTCAGTGAGATGGAAAAGATATTCAGTGTGCTTTCATGCACTGAAGATAAGAGTGTTAGGTGGGCAGCTTTTATGTTGGATGGAGAGGCAGGCCCTTGGTGGAAGTCTGTGTCTAGGACCAGAGCACAGGAGCCTTCAGGAGTGTTATGGATTTGGAATGAATTTGTGGAAGAGTTCAACAAGCAATACTTCCCTAGGGTAGTGCAGAATCCGATGGAGGTGAAATTCCTTCAGCTAGAATAAGAGAAGATATCAGTGAAAGAATATGGAGTGGAGTTCATGAGACTCGCACGCTTTGCTCCTGAATATGTGGTCTCAGATATGATGAAGGCTAAGAAATTCCAATGTGGCTTAAGGCCGGATATCAGGGGTAGAGTTTCTGCTTTTGAGTTGGAGACATACAGAGCGGTCATGAGCAAGGCCCTTGTGGTAGAAGAAGATATTGATGACATGCAACGAAGAAGAGATCAACAAGGAAAGGGAAGGATCGATCAGAGTAGAATTGGCAACTACGAGCCGGTGAACAAAAAGCCGCAATTCATAGCACCTATCCAGAGACAACCGATTCAGACCAGTTTTCCTAGGCCATCGCAGACAAATTTCTCTAGGCTACCTATGCCTTCGTCTCTGAGACCTATTCATTATGAGAGCCGTGCTACCACTATTGGAGTATCAGTCATACAAGGTTTCTCTAGAGCAGCAGCATACACCCCTATTGAGACGTGTGTCAGGTGTGGCAAGTCTCACAAGACATCTGATTGTAGACGAGGTACAAGCGGGTGTTTCAAATGTGAAAGGATGGGGCACATGATCAGAGATTGCCCAGAGATGTGAAAAGAGAGAATGGCATCAGCTCCTATGCCTAGGCCGTTGTAGAGTAAGAAGCCTACAGTACAAGGACAAGCATACGCCGTAATAGCCCAGGATGCCCAGAATAGTAACGACATTATCCAAGGTGAAAATTCTTTTAATTAAATTATTCCATTGATTTGAATTTTAGATAAAGAAGGTGTATCAATATTAGGAAATAGCTTTTTTTCTAACCTCTTACATGCTTAACTTTTGATGCATAGGTAAGTTGCTTGAACATGTGTACGGTATAGTACCTTGCAAATGTACGGTAAAGAAGATTATCTTTGTTATGAAGCGAGAGTGTTGATAGACCCAGCGTCTACCCATTTGTTTATTATGCCTCAATTTACAAAGAAAATGAAGGTCATTCCAAAAGAATTAGACTTTATTTTCGCGGTATCAGTCTCGACGGGGAATTCAGTTAGTACTGATATGATTTGTCGGTCAGTCATTGTCGCCATCAGGGATTGCGACAGTCATGAATTGGCAGTGGATTTGATTCTATTAGATATGCAAGGATTTGACGTAATCCTTGGCATGGATCGGTTATCCACACATCGTGCGAGTGTCAATTATCGAAGAAAGATGATTACCTTTAGACTGAATACGAGAAGATCGTTTAGGTTTCTAGGAATGCGATCGACTTTTATGCCACATATGTGGTCAAAGCAGAACAATTGATAAAGAAGGAATGCAGTGGTTATTTAGTGTTTTCAAAAGAGGACAAGGAAGAGAAGAACGTCATAATAGAGACTCCGATTGCATGTGAGTTCGAGGATATTTTTCTAGATGAGTTGTTGGGATTACCACCGGATAGAGAAGTGGAGTTTGCCATTGACTTAGCACCTGGTACGGAGCCCACATCTAGAGCACCATATCGAATGACTCTAGCTGAGTTGAAGGAGTTGAAGGATCAATTACAAGAATTCTTAGATAAAAGATTTGTAAGACTTAGTGTGTCTCTTATTTGTGAAGAATAAGGATGGGTCGATGAGACTGTGCATCGACTACCATCAGCTAAACAAGTTAACTATTAAGAACCGATACCCTTTGCCTAGGATTGATGATATGTTTGATCAATTACAAGGTGCAAGGTTTTTTTCCAAGATTGACTTGAGATCTGGATATCATCAGTTGAGAGTTAAGGCCGAGGACATATAGAAGATAGTATTCAGAATAAGATATGGACACTACGAGTTCTTATTGATGCCATTTGGATTAACAAATGAACTGGCGTCATTCGTGGACCTGATGAATTGGGTGTTTAATCCACACCTTGATACTTGTGTGATTGTATTCATAGATGGCATACTCATCTACTCAAAGACCAAGAAAGAGCATGAAGAGCATTTAATGATTGCTCTACAAATATTGCGTGAGCACCAATTATATGCAAAGTATGAGTTTTGGTTGGAGAAGGTTAGTTTCTTGGGACATGTTGTCTCAAGGGACAGTGTTACTGTGGATCTAGCTAAGATCGGGGTAGTAGTAGAATGGGAACAATCAAAGACTATGACTGAGATTCACAGTTTCCTTGGGATGGCGGGAGACTACAGACGGTTTGTAGAGGGATTTTTAATGATTTCAGGACTGCTTACTAAACTTACAAGGAAGAATAATAAGTTTGAATGAATTAATGAGTGTGAGAAGAGTTTTCAAGAACTCAAGAAGAGGTTAACTACAACACCGGTGTTAGCTATACCTTCTGGCAGTGGAGGGTTTGCTGTGTACAGTGACGCTTCACATAGTTGGTTAGGTTCTGTGCTCAACCTAGAATAAGAAAGTGACAACTTAAAGACCATGAGCAGAATTACCCAACATATGACTTGTACGGGGAGACCTTTGAGATATGCATGTATCACAAGAGCCTCAGATACTTGTTTACACAGAAAGAGCTCAATATAAGACAACGTCGATGGATGAAATTTCTTAAGGACTACGATTGCTTTATTCAGTACCACCCTGTTGCTGTTCTAAGTGTGCATGATTTATTTGTATTTTGAAAACAGATTTGCAAATGATACTGAATCTAGAAAATTAAAAAGAATAAGGAACATCAGCACAGAGAGAAAGTAATTAGCCTGCAAGATCAGGGTCAATTGTAGCAAGTTTTAAATGTAAGTGAGTAAAAGATCGTCCACAGGGAATTGATTTAAAATGAATGGTAAATCTCCAGATCTGAGCTACCAGATCTGGCCTCTAATCTTCTCTACAAAGCAAATACGATGAGAGGTTGAATTTGTCACATTAACTAAATTATCTAAAAGTAAAATTTAAACTAAGTGATCCAGATCTGAGTTGGGGGAATTGGATGTAAAATTAATAAGAATGGAGAAATAATAGTTGACTTAAGCTTAGTAAATGATTGCAGAATGAGAACTAGTGCGGCACAGTCGAGAAAGTCTCAAATCTTCATCTGGCTACCAGTTCAGATGTAAGAGAAAATAATCCAACTCAAGGATTAGGATCGAGTTTGAACTTATGGCTATGATCTGTCCACTGTCATGGACACAGATCATCCAATAGTCTTCAATCCGGATTCTTGATTCAGAACATGAGCACCACTACAAATGCTGTAAGAAATTAGGTTACAAACGCAAATTCTCACAGGGATACTGAATTAAGGATAATTGCTTTAAAAACAGTAAATCTAAAGGAGTCTAATGAGTAAGGAGATCACAAGGAACCCTCAACATGAATCCGATTGAGAATGTACTGTTGAAAGCAACCTTTTCAAATCCACCATTACAATTACAGAGCACAACTTAAACAACTCTCGGATTTATAGTCTTGAATACAATTCTCACTTGAATTACATAAGTATCTCACAGTTCTCAGTTACAAACAAAAGCTAGGCTATTATAGAGGTTTCAGACAAGCTATCTGAATTGGAAATGGGGCAGCAGAAATGAAACTCAAACTCTGGATACCCAAATTGGGCAAATAGTTCGTCTATTTATAGTTTTCCCCAAGTCCATTTCATATGTGCATTAATCAATCAGAATTGGTTAGATCCATATAAGCCAATAGGAGTCGAGCACAAGGATCCAGATCTGTTCTGGCCAATCAGAACTGCTTGATATGGTTCAACCAATTAGGCATCAATTCTGTTATGTAATTCAAAAATATGTTTGAGCTTTTAGAAATTCCCGCCAAGTAATTTCATCTTTGGGTGTTCACATGGGTTGGAATATGCCTCTGGTTCATGCTTCGAATCTTCCAGAATGCCCCTGGGTTTTTAAATGCATTGGGGCGCATGCAGAGATTACTAAATTGCCCTTGCAGTTGCTGGGAATCTTCATAATACCATTTCGCATAGTTTGGAGACCTTTTTGAGAGGTACTGTAACTTCTGAAGCTCTATTCGCATAGTTTGGAGAACTTTTCGAAGGGAAAAAATGACTTCTGGAGCTCTATTCGCATAGATCTGGGGCAGTTCGCAAGGAGTTTCCTTCTTTTCGAATAGATCTTCAGCACGTTTGGTTCTTTTCGAATAGATCAGGTGCTCTTCGAGAACCAAACCTAGAGCTTTAGTTTTATTCGCAATGATCAGGTTCTTTTCGAATAGATCAGGGATCATTTCGAATAGTTCAAGAATCCTTTCGAAAAGCATTCTGTAATGCATTCTTCTTTTCGAGTAGCTCCAAACTTATTTCCAGGTTGAAACCAGGCTTTTGTCCTCTTTAGTCTAGGCATTTTGACAGCCAATAAGGTTGCCCTTTCTCCTTCTTCCTCTAGATCAAAATAGGTCATCCTCCTTTTGCCACTTTTAAGCTGCTTTCAGGGTTAAGCCTGCCTTTGTTGTTAGCTATAAAACAAACACTAAAAACACTTATTTAGTTCTCTCAGGGGTCTATCAAGGCCCAGATTAAGGGGTGGAAAATGGTGTTTTCTAGTTCGCAACACACCTAGGCAAGACTAATGTTGTACCAAATGCATTGAGGTGGAAGAGATCGGCTCTATTATCTAGCCTTGTTGGTCAACATTATAGTTTGATCGATGATCTTTATGTGACACGTGGATGGAAACTGCTAAAGGATCTTTCTTTATATGATACGAGGATCGAGGTACAAGCTTCAGGAACCTTGTTGGCCAACATTATAGTTTGATCGATGATCTTTGATCACATTCATGAGTTACAGATGAAAGATCCAGAGATAGTCAAGATCAGATAGGGTGTACTTGATGGTAGTAGACCAGATTTCTCCATCAAGGAGGATGGATCACTTTTTCTCAGGAGACGTCTATGTATACCGATCGATGTCGATCTTAGACAGACTATTTTAGACAACGCCCATAAGTCTAAGTATGCTATTCACTCTGGTATCATAAAGACGTATTAGGATATGAGGAAAAACTACTTGTGGAGGGGTTTGAAACAGGATGTTGTTGAGTATGTGTCAAAGTGTTTAGTATGCCAGCAAGTGAAAGTAGATCATAGACATTCGGCAGGCTTATTACAACCTCTACCTATACCAGAGTGGAAATGGGAGTTGATCTCTATGGATTTCATTGTGGGATTATCATGGACAACAAAGCGACACAATGCCATTTGGGTAGTCATTGACCGATTAACCAAGTCAGCACACTTCATGCCATACAACACCATGTATACAATAAGAAGGCTAGAAGAGATGTACATGAAAGAGATAGTCCAATTACATGGTATTCCAGTTAGCATTGTTTCATACTTTAAAGTTTTGGCAAAAGTTTCAAGAAGGAATAGGTACACGGTTATAATTTAGTTCGGCATTCCACTCACTGACGGATGGACAAACAAAACGGATGAATTAGGTTATAGAAGATATGCTCAGAGCATGTATGCTTGATTTTCAGGAGTCATGGGATCAACACCAACCATTGATAGAGTATATATTCAGTAGCAGCTTTCAGACGAGCATTGGTATGGCACCTTACGAGGTGTTGTATGGACGACGATGTAGATCACCGATAAATTGGGAAGAGGTCGGAGAAAAGTTTGTATTGGGTCCGAAAATACTTGAGAGCAATGACACTATCATTCGGGTGATTAGAGAAAGAATCAAATCAGCCTAGAGCAGGCAAAAGAGTTATGCTGATATTAAGAGAACGAGTGTGGATTTTGAAGTTGGTGATTATGTATTTGTTAGGATCTCACCCGCAGACAGATGAACAAATAGAACGGATGAATTAGATTATAGAAGACATACTCAAAGCATGTATGCTTGATTTTCAGGGGTCATGGGATCAACACCTACCATTGATAGAGTTTGCATATAATAATAACTTTCAGACGAGCATTGGTATGGCACCTTACGAGGCGTTGTATGGATGACGATGTAGATCGCCGATAAATTGGGAAGAGACAGGAGAAAAGTTTGTATTAGGTCCGAAAATACTTGAGAGCAATGCCACTATCGTTCGGGTGATTAGAGAAAGAATCAAATCAGCCCAGAGTAGGCAGAAAAGTTATGCCAATATTAAGAGAAAGAGTGTGGATTTTGAAGTTGACGATTATGTATTTGTTAGGATCTCACCCATGAAGGGTGTGATGAGATTTGAAAAGCAGGGAGAGTTAATCCCATGCTACATTGGACCTTTTAAAGTTTTAGACAGAGTTGGTGAAGTTGCTTACAGAATTGGAATACCTCCATTATTCGATAGGGTACATAATGTCTTTCATGTGTTTATGCTTAGAAAATATGTGAAGGATTCGAGTCATGTTTTGAGCAATCAATCGCTCGAGCTGTATGAAGATATGTCGATGATAGAAGAACCAATGCAAATACTTGATCGAAAGGAGAAAATCTTGCGTACAAAGAGTATTCCGTTAGTGCTTATCAAGTGGTAGAATCATCCAGCTGAAGAGGCTACTTGGGAGTGCGAGGCAGAAAGTAAGGAACTATACCCTCACTTATTCAATGAGAGTTGAGAGGGAGTGTGCTTGTAACTCTATTTTCATTGCAAATTTTGATGTATCATTAATGATGGCATTATGGAAGATGGGAATTTTGTATATGAATATGGTTAATGCGGTATGAGGAGTTATATCTAGTTAGGAGAGAACCTACACTAAATTTGTAGAAAAAAAAAACAAAACAAAATCTGGGACTTTTCTGTTAAAACCGACCTGTCGACACAAAATCGACCGGTTGATTTTGAAATTTGACTAATCCAAAACAACACGACTGGTCAAATTAGTGAAAACAAAGAGCAGTTTTTGAACAAAAAGAAAGCTTATGAAAGCTGACCGATCGAAAATAAAACCGACTGATCGATTTTGGAATCCGACCGGTCGATTTGAGAATCGACCGATCAAAATCATCGAGCTGGGGTTTTAAGTGTAAAACCGATCGATCGATTTTTGAATTTGACCGGTTGATTTTTGCGTATATATATACGTTGGGTTTTAGTTTGTGGATTCAAAATTTCAGATTTTGGGTTCTTATTTCTTAGGGTTTCCATTTGTCTTCCTTTGGGAGCTAATAGAGGTGAGTTTCAAGGATTTTTAGCTCGGATTCTTCTAAGATTCGAACTCGAAATCACTCATCCAAGCTAAAACCCTAGTTCTTGAACTCTTGTACTTATGTTTTCATTTTTATTTTGAACCCTAGTTTCGATCTTTCCTTGAAGGACCCTAGAAATGCCACCCAAAACGTGACAAGCCATGAAGACTACGGCTTCAAAACTACCAATTAGGCGCCGTAGTACTTCTAGAACACCGCCGACACCATCACCATCACAATCACCATAGTCTTCTTCATCATCTTCTTCATCATCCGCATCATCATCGCGCCACTCTTCGCCACCACCATCACCACAACTTGAGTAGCCCAATAGGTGGTGGGAGAGTAAGGATTTTGAGGATGATTATATTATTGATAAGGCCCTATTCCAAGAAACGGATGTCCAGGGAAACACAGTATGGGCTAGGGATTACATTGTTAAGGCTGGTTTAGGAAATATCCTTAAGCCACTGCATGATTATTATTACCCTCGTCTGGTGAAGCTGTTTTACCATAACATGCGTGAGGGCACTAATTCCGGTTCGATTACGACCAAGATTGACGCTCGTGATTATAGGTTCACTCTGGACAATGTTAGTAAAGCCTTAGAATGCTATGGCTCTTTTAGGCGTGGGATTAATTTGCTGCCCCCATTCCCTACACCTGTTGATTTTTTTGTGATTAAGGAGCAGATGACCCAAGGACGGCAGGGGTTAGGTAAAGCAATCAGAAGGATTGACTTGCCTCATTACATGTGGATGTTGGACACGATTATAAAATAGAACCTTTACCCTATGTGCCACAACACTGAAAGGGTAGGGGAGGTACAACAGGCTATATACTCGGCTTTTATGGGCAGATGGTTTATTGAACCAAGATGGTTTTTGAAGGGATAAGGTATATCAGGGGAAAGTTAATGAGAGGAGGAAAACTGAAAGAGCACATTCCATATACTCGTCTCCTATCAAGTATGATTGGGGATTACTCTGATGAGGAAGAGTATGTAATTTTGGACGATGAGCTAAAATCGAATGACCACGTTATATTATATACCTTCTCGAATTGGAATCGAATGTATAATCAGTTAAAGAAGAGCCTCCCTATTGGTGAACCAGTGGTACCACCTACAGCGGATACCCAATAAGACCAAGGACTAGCCGCTGGGGATCAGCCAACTGCTCCTGCTCACCAACAAGCTTAGTTTCATGTACCTCCTACATAGCATGCACCTGCTACACTTGATGATGTCCTCGATCACATGGCTAGGCTGAAAGAGGGTAATTGAATGTTGCATCGCCAGATAGACTACCATGAGGACGTATTTACACGCCGGATGCAGCATGCCTACCCCACTGATTATATGACACAGCTTACGAATGCTCGTGCTTCAATACCAAGCCCATGGTACTTTACCATAGGAGCATCTATGTCTAGTGGTGCGGTTAGAGATGAGATAGCTGCAGAGGCGGAGGCAAGACCTACAGATGTATAGCCGAGTGACGCGGCGGCTTGAGTATAGCTGTATAGAATGTGGGTTATCTTTTGGGATGTGCTGGGATGATCTGTGGTTTTTCTTTTGGGGGAAATTTTGTAAGTAATACAGGTCAAGCTTATAAGGTTTTAACTATTGTGGCGTGATTGCCACCTCCTAATGGAATAAATAACTTTTTGGATGTGAATGATAGAAATATTTACTTCCTTTGGTCATATGCATTTGTAAATGACTTTTCATGCAAGAACGTTAGACGGGTTAAATTGACCCGCATGTTTTGTATGTGACAGTGAATGTCATCATTCCCTGTGTGATGTGTTTGTTGTAAAATAGGTGTGGGTCTAGCCTTGGCTAGCATTTTGTTTTAGTTAACACTTGATGAGTCCTCATTAACAGATTGGATTCTCTGATAGGGGGAACCATGCGATTATTAGGTGTCTTGTGTTTGAGTACTCGACTCCATAGGGAGTGACAAACTAGGAGACCTTAGTCAATTTTTGGGGATGAAAATTCCTAAGGAGGGGAGAATGTAATGCCCCGAAAATGCTGACCTTCAACAGTACGCTTATGTGTACGTGCCCAACTGGTCACGTACCCTACTTCATGAAAAAAAATTAGGTAAGTTATGTTGGGTTATGTGTTAAGTGAAAAAGGTTGGGTGAGGTTGGTGTGGACCTTTGGATGAGTTCGCATATACCTGTTTATGGTGTATGTGCTTAACACCAAAGCCTAAGTTTAGATATAGGGAAATTAAGTTTTAAGAGAATTTATTTCTCTTGAAAATTTGTTGTTGAGAGAGAAATGGAGAGAAAGAGAAGAGGAGAGAACAATCAATACGGTGGAGTGAGTGTGCGTACGAAGAATTAAGGGTATGTATTAATTGTGAACTTGCATCATGTGGAATCCAAGATTCAAGCTATGAAGCCCTAGTTGTGTAAGAAGGCTTGGATCGAGGAATCGATCGACAAAAGGTAAGAAGTTGTGTGAAATTTTATCTAATAGATGGGTAGGGTGGTTTATGTATATGGGTGAAGAATTTGAAGAAGAAAAGTAAAAATTTGAAGGAAAATGGGGTAGTGAAGTTCAAACCCGAGTTGGGTGAAATCTGACAAAATCGACCGGTCAATTTGGAATATCGACTAATCAATTTTGTCACAAATCGACCGATCGATTGGGAAAGCTGACTGGTTGAAAATAGCACGACCGGTCGATTTGTGAAAAATAGTGAGCGTGTCAAATGAGTCATGGAGAAACCGGCCGATCGATTCTGAAATCGACTAATCGGTATTTGTGTGCCTGAGGTCGGGGTTTCTGAAGGAAACAAACCGATCGAATCAAATCGACTGGTCGAATCGAAATTGACTGGTCGAATCAAAATTGATCAGTCGATTCGGAAAACCGACCGGTCGAATTGGGAATCGATCGGTCGATTTTGACAGCTTCGGGGCTTTGTTTTGTTTTGAAATGAGACTTTGTATCTTTCTGTTTAACGTCATTTTTGACATTTTGGTTATGAATTCGTATATGTTAGGTATGAGCTTGAGATGTGGGCTAGAAGAGCTAACATGAGCTAAAGGAATTAAGTGTGACCTTTTGTGAGGTAGGGAAAACTCTTTAACATGTATATCTGATTTCAACTAGCATGTGTGTAATGATATGATAAGAGTGTGCGTGTGTTTTGGGACTTTGTCTGCATAATAACATGATTTTCATTCATAGCTTTTAAATATGTGAACTTCGTGAACATGTGCACTAAGAAGAAAGATATGTGTGTGTGTGCCATGAGAAATGTGTCTGTGATATAAAAAGGACCTAATTATGTGAATGTGACATCAAAAGGATGGGTATAAGTATGTGTGTGAACTCTTTGAAAACTCTGAATTATTATAATTACCGCAAACTCAAGGTGAATAACTATAAGTTAATTTTACACTTTGATTTAAGGATATGTGGATACCCAACCGACACGGTGGGATATCCATGACCGACAGGGTGGGATATCTATAATAACCCAGGTTTTGGGGGAACTGTGTATGTCCGCATGGGTGTTTTTGGTTCACAAGGGAACCACAATTACTATGTACACTTCAAATGTATATGTTCAATAGGTGAGCTATGTGCGTGCAAAACCATGTAAGAGTGTATGTGGTTAGCACATTAGTCAGAGCAAGTAGAGAAAAGGGGGGGAAAGGTCTCCCACACATTTTGTTCTAGGGCAAATAGAGAAAGTGAGATAGAGAGAAAGAAGAAGGAAGGGTTGGTGAAGAGAAGATATATGCATAGAAATTCCTTGGATGAGAGAGAGCATTCATCTCTAGTTTTGTTCTACTATCCTGCTGATTTCCTAGTTTTGGACATGGACCCTTCCAAAAGTAAAACTCTAATTCTGTCATCCTTGGCAGGCCATTCTTGGCCACTGCCAATGGTTGCATTCAATGCAGGTCAAGGGTGATGGAGGTGACCTTTGGGAATATGAAGGCCCAATTAAATGTGTACCATGCTGCTAGGCAGCCTCAGATGGACATTGAGGACTGTTGTGCAATAGGTGTCCTTGATGGCCTTGTGAAAGAAGAGTTATCCAATCTACTGGATTGGGATAATGTTGTTGAAAACTTGGAAAATATTTGGAGTATGATAGAGAAGGAGGCCCAAGCTCTCATGACAGCAGACAACACAAAAATAGAGTCTTCTATGAGTCTAGTGCAACATTCCAGCTGGAAACCTACTATGCTGCCCCTTCCTCAAACCACCAAGGCACCTTTGTTGCCTTCCATTGAAAATCCCTTGATTTGGAGCTTAAGCAGCTCCCAGACACCTTAAAGTATGCCTTCTTGAGGCAAAACAAAAGGCTTCTAGTGGTTATCTCTTCCTCTCTCAATAATGTGCAAGAGGAGGAATTATTGAGTGTTCTCAAGAAGCACACAAAGACAATGGGGTGGATAATTGCTGATCTAGGGGGCATTGATGCCTCAGTTTATATGCACAAAATTCACTTGGAAGAGGATGTAAAACCCTCTAGGGAGATGCAGAGGAAGCTCAATCCTCACATGCAGGAGGTGGTCTTGAAAGAGAGTAAAACTGTTGGATGCAGGGGTGATTTACCCCATTTTAGATTCAGAGTGGGTGTCACCTATCTAGGTGGTACCCAAAAATTCAGGCATAACAGTTATTACTTTTGATTATGGGGAGTTGATGCCAGCCAAGGAGACCACTGGCTGGAGAGTTTGCATTGATTACAGAAAACTCAACTCCAAGACTAGGAAATACCACTTCCCTCTCCCTTTCATTGACCAAATTCTAGATAAATTGGCTGGAAAGGCATTTTATTACTTTCTTGATGGATACTCATGGTATAATCAAATCTCTATGTATCCTCAAGATTAAGCAAAAACTACTTTCACATGTCTCTTTGGAACCTTTGCTTACAGGAGGATGCCTTTTGGATTGTGCAATGCCCCAGCCACATTTCAGAGGTGCATGTATGCCATTTTTTCTGATATGATTGACAAATTCTTGGAAATCTTCATGGATGATTTTTCAGTGTATGGGGACAGCTTTAGCTAGTGCTTGAGTCACCTTGACCTGATTTTACAAATATGTGAAAAGACCAATTTGGTCTTAAGTTGGGAAAAGAGCCACTTTATAGTGTAACACAAGAAATTATGTTAGGCCATGTGGTCTCCCACTGAGGTATTGAGGTTGAAAAAGCTAAAGTGGACCTAATCTCACACCTGCCCCCACCCAAGACTGTTAAGCAAATCAGATCCTTCTTAGGACATGCTAGATTTTACAGGAGGTTCATTAAGGACTTCAGTAGAATTGTATAGCCACTCTGCCACCTGTTGTGTCAGGATGTGCCATTTGAATATTCTGCTGAGTGCCTTGAGGCCTTTGAGGTCTAAAAAAAGTTCCTTACCATTGCTCCTATAATCTAGGCCCCAGATTACTCACTCTCCTTTGAACTAATGTGTGATGCATCAGACTTGGCCATAGGTGTTGTCTTAGGACAGAGAAAAGATAAGTTGCCTGCAATGATTTATTATGTAAGCAGAACACTAGCAGAGTCTCAGCTCAATTATACCACCACTGAGAAGGGGCTGCTAGCTATTGTGTTTATGTGGACAAGTTTAGACACTACTTGCTTGGGTCTAAAATTTTTGTTTTTACTGATCACTCAGCCTTGAAATACCTGTTGACTAAGAAGGATGTCAAACCAAGGCTGATCAGATGGATCCTCCTATTGCAGGAGTTTGATCTTGAGATCAAAGATAAGAAAGGAGTTGAGAATGTGGTGGCTGACCACCTCTCTAGAAATCTATTAGAAGAATGTGCAGCTTCACCTGTCAATGAATTGTTCCCTGATGAGCAGCTTTTTGCTATGCAGTCTAGTGTGCCCTGGTTTGCACATATTGTAAATATTCTTACTGGTTGGTAGGATCCCCCCTCACTGGTCCAAGATGGATAAAAACCTATTTTTTTCTCAGGTCAAACATTTTCTGTGAGAGGACCCATACCTATACAAGCATTGTGCAGATTAGATTGTGAGGAGATGTGTGCCTGAAAGTGAGTTCCACAGCATTCTTTCTATGTGCTATGAGCAGGCCTGTGGAAGTCACTTAAAAGGAAAAAAGATTGCAATAAAAATATTGTAATGTGGTTTCTACTGCCCCTCTTTGTTTAGAGATGCTCATATACATTGCAAAGCCTGTGAAAGATGTCAAAGGTTGGGAGGCATTTCCAAGAAAGATTCAATGCCTTTGCAATCCATCCTTGTAGTAGAACTGTTTGATGTCTAGGGGATTAATTTTATGGGCCCCTTTCCTCCTTCTATGGGTTTCAATTTTATACTTGTGGCAGTAGACTATGTGTCCAAATGGGTAGAAGTCATTGCCACAAGAACAAATGACCACACAGTCGTCCTCAAATTTCTAAAGGATAATATTTTCTCCAGATTTGGCACTCTCAGAGCTATCATTAGTGATGGAGAGAGTCATTTCTGTAATAGGCCTTTTGAGAATCTACTAAAAAAGTATTCTATTACACACAGGATTGCAACTCCCTACCACCCACAGACCAGTGAGTAAGTTAAATTTCTAATAGGGAGATCAAGCGCATTTTGGAGAAGATTGTGAGGGCAGATAGGAAGGGCTGGGCATAGAAACTGAATAATGCTTTGTGGGCTTATAGGACTGCCTATAAGACCCCTATTGGTATGTCACCTTTAGTCTGGTCTATGGCAAGGCTTGTCACCTACCAGTGGAGTTAGAACATAGAGCCCACTGGACTATTAAAATACTGAACTTTGACGTAACTACTATTGGTTCCCACAGGAAATTACAAATGTCAGAGCTTGATGAGCTGAGACTGGAGGCCTATACAAATGCAAGGATTTACAAGGAAAGGTCTAAGACATTTTTTGACAAGAAACTCATGAGGAAGGACTTCAATGCTGGTGCCAAGGTTTGGCTTTTCAACTCCAAATTAAAATTCTTTTCAGGAAAGTTAAAATCCAGATGGGATGGACCTTACACTGACATCCATGCCTCCTCATCTAGTGCTGTGGAGATCTTGGATCCCATTTATGAGAAAATCATGAAAGTGAACGGTCAAAGGCTAAAAATTTGTGTAGAAAATTCTGTGGAGCCTCCTCAGACCATTCACCTGCATGAACTTCCCACTGATTAATGATCCACAGCTCTGTACACTATGTACCATACTTTGTGAATTTTTTTATTGTTTTGTTTAAAAATCTATCATGTGTTGTTTGTGTTGTGTGTTGATGTGCATGTTTTGTCTTATTTTGTCTTCTTGTTGTTGGTGAGGTGCATGTTTTGTCATCTAAATTTAATGTGCATGGACCTGATGTTGATGTGCATGTTTTGTTACCGTTGTATGGTTGATGTGTTGTCATTTAAATGTGCATGAGTTAGTTGCAAATTTAAGATCATTTGAAGCTAGCATATTTACCCTGTGCATAGGTTGGTAATGGGCATGACTTTATCATGATGAAATGAATGAAATGTGAAGAAAGTTGGTGCTGGTGCACAATAGCTAGGTGCATGTCAGCATGGATACACATGCCAATGTGCAACACTGAGAAAGTTTGAATTCTATTTTTTTGCGAGGCTCAATGGACCCCATTTTACACTCGCGAGCCATTTTTGGGCTTTCTCGCGGGACTCTGAGATGGAAATTGTTACTTTGCGAGAGCCTCGCGAGCTACAGATATGAAGAACGCTTATAAATGAACCTCACGAGGCTATCTCTTCTCCACGACACTGAGCTGCACGACTATTGGAAATCACGCATTTTATACCTTGTGAGAGCCTCGCGAGCAAATTTATGAAGCCTACGCTATTAACTGCCTTGCAAGGCCCTTGATGCTTTGAAAGTATGAGTCTCGTAAGTTTAAAAGTTCAGTTGTGTGAAATATACAAATGTCTTCTTGCGCGCTAAGACCCAAGACAGCTCTGCGATTAATCTCACGAGACTTCATGGTCTCTTAAATTACAGTCCTCGCGAGGCACCTTTCTTCTCTGTGACTTCATTTCTCATGATATCTCACCTTGGTGCATGAGAAGACTTTGCCCCATGAGTACCTGGCGAGAACAGCGCGAGGCACAGGTTCCTCCACTTATACCCTGCGAATTTTCTCATTTTCTCCATTCTCTCTCTTTGCCCTAGCTTCCATTGCACATCACCGAGCCCACTACTCCCTTCTTTCTTCTCTCCTACCTAAACCACTACAATTCAGCCACTTTTCTCTCACCATTGTGTTCCATAACACCTCCTAGTTATTTTGCAAGTGATTTGGAAAGATTTGATCCACTGTGCAACAATTGAAGTGGAACCCTAGCTCTCGTGTGGTAAGTGTTCTCAGCCTTCCATTTCATTTGATTTTTCTGTTATAGTAATGGTGAGTAGAGAGAATTTGTTGGGAAAAAACCATTTTTAAAGTGTGAGCTTCCCATCTGTGTTTAAAGACCAAATTTTTTAGAATTGGAGTAGATATGGCTACAAGCTCTAAATTTATTGATACCTTTGCTGTCATGCTCAACCCTTCACCTGCGGGCAGCCCTGTGGCAACACGCAAATATGTGAGGATTGCAAAGGCCTCCACTGTGGAGACCGCTGAGTTGCCTACACCAACTGTGGAGCCCCAAGGGGAATGAACTAAGAAAAAATCTGCCCCTGTGAAGAAGGCCAAATATGTGGCCTCTGATGCCCCAGCTCCAAAGAAGAAATATGCCCCTAAGAAGAGGGCCAGAGCCCACCCACCTGCTAAAATCCCTAAGAAACCAAAGAAAAAACAAAAGAAGGGCAAGGAAGTGGCCCCAAAGCTCCCTGAGGTTGCCCATGAGGATGAATCTGATGAGGAGTTTCTCAAAATCCCATATGAGTTTATGTCTGCAATTAAGCTTGAGGCAGAAACTGCCTTTGATAAGGTATTCTTTGAGGAGGAGCCAGAGACAGCTGCTTCATTAGAGTACCTAACAAAAGCCTCACTGCTACCCCTGTTAAGGCCCCCATTGCAGCTAGTCTTCCCTAAACTAGTGCAACTATTTTACTAGAACATAAGGGTGAAGACTGGGGAAGATGGGAACCCTGCATTGCTAGTTCTGATTGACAACTTTGAGATGTTGTTTAACCAAGCAGCAGTTGTAGAGATTCTTAGGATACCAGCCAAATATAGCCCAGAGTGTCGCTTGGGTCCTCCATTGACAACCATAATCCTAGAAATTGCCAAAGAGCTCATTGGAGGAGTCACTTCTTCTGGGGTGTCCATTAGGAAGAGAGACTTGCACCCTAGTTTGAGATTCATGAATGGGGTTCTAAGAAAGAATGTATATTATTCTGGGCACTAACAAGAGAGGAGGTCCCATATTGCTGATGCCCTCTACTACTACCACTGCAACTACTACATTGATGTTGTAAAGCTAATCTTGGAAGGAATGAAAGATATACATGAGAAGGTAAAGAGAGAGAAAAAGCCCCATTCCTTGCCCTACTGCAGGCTCATTACAGCCCTACTGCAACTGGGGGACTATCATGTTCAAATGAAGGAGGAGACCCTCACCCTGGCCCCCAGCAAGTGTGAAAAGAAGCAATGGGAGATCAGTGGTACCTTGATTGAAAAGAAGAAGGAGCTGCTAGCTCAAGCATCCCCCACAATTCAAGAGGTAGCAGCTGCTGCTTCTGTGGTCACCTCTGTAGTTGCCACCTCTGTAGCTGTTACACCTGCCAGCTCTACTGCTATTTCTCAAGCAGCCATTTCTATGGTGCAAGCCTTCCCTACCATACCCATTCCACCATCATTAGCTGTCAGCACTACTTCCACACCCACCTCCATTTCCATGCCAGCCACTACCATCATCCCAACCTCATAACCCTCTACCACTACATCACCTATATCCATTCCTGTGTCTGTGCCTACATACATAGCCCACCCCAGCCCACCTGTTAAAGTCACTTATAGAAAAAGAAAACCTACCAAAGCCCAAACTGAGCCCCAACCCACCTATATTTCTCAACTAATCCCTATCCCTAAAACAACAGTCATACCAGCCCCAACCATTGATATACAACCACCCTCACCAGCCCAAACCACTCCAGTCCACTATGCAAAACATGAACCTCAAATCCCAGACATCCCACACAGCACCCCTATATCCTCACCTCAGCCCACTGAACTCTCTATAACAATTGAACCTGATACACTTGAACCTTTGGGGCAATCCATTCCATTTGTCCCTTCACATGACCAAGACCCCTTCTTATCAGAGGGATACTCAGATATGGACTCTATTATAGGGGACATTAATTATGAGTTTACCCCTCTCCCAGATTCACCACAGCCCCACCACTTTACCCCTACCCCTACTTCACCACATCCAACTAACTTCTATCATGCACCCATCTCACCATTTTAACCAATTACAACCACCCAACCCACATCCCCTATCACTCCTGATACCCTACCCTAAATTCTCAACCTCCTCTCCCTTCAAACCCAAGTGATGGCCAACACCCAAATCCAAACATCCATAGAGGCCAACCTTCAAGCCATGAACTCTACCCTCTAAAACCAAGTCTCCATTCAAACCAGTTTATAAGTCATCCAATCAACCTTATCAACCTTAACCCAACCTTCCCAACAGCCAATTATCCCTCCACCTACCCATGTACTTATACCACCCCCATCTCCCCAACCCTTAACCTCAGTAGCAACACCTGTTGCTACTACACACATTGAACCTCAACATGACCTTATGCAGCCACCCACTATTGCCCCACCTTTAGAACTCACTTCCCCATAACCCCAACCTGCAACCCCACCTACAGTAGCAACATCTGATGTTGCAACAGATATGGAAAACCTACTCCCCACTTCCTCCATTGCCACCCAAACTGACCCTGAAATAATAGACCTCACAGAACCTGAAATTGAAGTCCACTAACCTTTACCCTCTACCTCCACCCCACCCATGCCATTATATATTCCTTCATCATTACTGGCTTACCCTTCTTCCATTGCTGAGCAGCCCATACTATAGTCACTTTCAACCCCATGTCCACATACTCCACCCTCCTAAGAGTAATGAAGTAAAATACCTACATCAAGAGGGATATAATTAGAGGCATGGCTGACCTCAGAACTACAGTTAAGCAGCCACTCCTAGATCAAATCAATTTTTTGGAACTCACTCATAAGATGGAGAGAAAAAGGATTAAACATGGATGGAGGGAAAAACTATTTAAATACAATGAAGAGAAGAATAGAGTTGATGGGATGGAAGATGTGATAAAGAACCTACAGTTAGCACTGAAATTGGTGGAGGAGAAGGTTGATGATTATGCTAGGACTACTGCAGCATTGCAGCAGACCTTATCTGATATTGGTGAAAGAGATTTAGCAGCTGCTGCTGCATCTCTCTTCACTGCAAAGGCACCTCCAAGGGAAACTACTACTATAACCCCATTGCCCAGAAATATAAAACTTAGGATCAACATAAAGGAGCCTGCAGTAAGGCCAGAGTCAACTCTCAAGAAGAGAGGCAGCACCAAGCAGAGAAAAATCACTTCCAAGAGATACAAGTCAACTACTACTGCTCTCAAGAAGGAAAAAGGGGAAGGAGTCCAGGACCAGCCTGATGTAAATTCAGATGATTAAATTGTATATGTAATTAGTTAGGTTGTTTTTGTAAAATCTTTTTGTAGTTATTTGCCCTTGCATTGTACATATTCCTGTGTTATAAATAAAAGTTCTCTTTGGTATATTTTGTTTGGTTTACTTTATGTTTGTTGTTTATCTTTTTATACTCCTTGTTTATGTGAGTTTTGTGTGAGTTTTACTTGTTAATTTTACTTGCTTTGTTTCATGAGCTATTTTTTATAACTATACCATGTTGCACATGTCCTTTATCATTGAATCAGTGAGGATACTATTCCTCATAGGTTTGGAGGTGTGGCAAGGTTTGCCAATGAGGTAGTTAACCTAAGTGTAGCAGAATCAAGTAAGAGAGAAATAGAGCTAAGTTTATCTAAGAAATTTTGAAAATGAGAAAATTTAAAATTTTGCAGACCTTTAGGCACTAAAAGCTTTTAAAATTTAACATTTTCATGAGGTGAATACCAAGAAAAATCATTTATGTCAATACATAGTGAACCATTAAAGAGAGAAAAAGGTAAGGACATGCCCATAAGTTCAATGGAAGACCATACCTAGTGAGATTTGGGCCTACAAATTTTTTTTTTCTCTTTGAGGAGTGTCTTAGGAAATTCTCTTTGCTCTAAGGACTGGTTGAGTCTATTTTCCTACTAGAAGTTAGCATCTCCAAGTTGAAATAGCTGATGGTACCCATGACATTTAGGAAAGGATCAAGGCCTTCACTTCGACAATTTGAGCTTAAAAATACCAAACCCAGTAAACTGCCCTTGTGCATACACCTTTTGAGCCTTAATTTTTAGTTTTCTTTAAAATATACCTGAGTATTTGCACCTAAACTTGTGGACCTGATTCAAACCTACCCCCACTCTCAAAATTCAGAAGGTAAAGGAGAAGGAGTTGAAGATGGAGAAGCTAGGGTCAACATTTGGTGAATGGAGAAGAAACACAAAAGGAAGACAGCAGTGTAGTAGCTAGGAAGAGGATGACATTTCAAAAAGATAAAAATAAAAAGAAAAGAAAAATGTATCCAGAAGAAAAAAATATATATAATGAAAATGAATAGAGAGGAGTCAAGAAGAAATTTCATTGAAAAAAGTAAAAATAAGAGGAGAAGCTTGCCACTTCAAGTCTGAAAAATATCAAAGAAGATGAAATATGTTGAAATTTACAGAAGGTGAAGTCATAAATCACCTCC
The DNA here is from genome assembly GCA_021018995.1 of Chloranthus sessilifolius. Taxonomy (NCBI): domain Eukaryota; kingdom Viridiplantae; phylum Streptophyta; class Magnoliopsida; order Chloranthales; family Chloranthaceae; genus Chloranthus; species Chloranthus sessilifolius. Next base: position 68,166,999 of record CM037595.1, read on the forward strand.
TCCACCTGTTGATTTCTCAATTTTGCATCCTTTTCACCCTTCCTTTCTTTGTAACCTACACCCATAAGCCACATTACAACCCAGTCATGAGACCTTATGATCCTAAGTGGAATGACCTGTTATGTGGAGATAAGGAGTTGTCCAATCTATGGTGAGAAATAGTCAATGATGCCAGAATTTAAAAGCTTTACCTATGCTCATGCTTGCAGACCCATTTGGGGGCTGTAACTACTCTTGAGCTTGTGTGAAAAAAAAAACCCTCAAAGTTGTTTGTGAGAGACTACCCTGGTAAGCATTGGGTCTGATATTGAAAGTATTGGGCATTATCTAAATTTAATTTTTTGAACTGATGGTGAGCTCAGTACTGACATTCATTTGCTATTTTTCTTTGTGTAAGCTGATTGGAAATGAGGTGCATACATGCAAGAGTTTCAATGATTAAATGTCTGTGCATATCATTTGTTTAAATTCCTCACATTTTGAAACGAATCAAAGGTGAACTGATGCTATATTTATTGAAAGCTGATTTGATAATGTGTGCACTTTTGTTAACTATTTTATTGAGAAGTTTGTGGGTACCTTCACTGAAAACCCTTAGGAGACTTCACTCCTCCACTAGGGATCACCTAGGGGTTTAAAAGGCTTAATGCATAAGCTAAATGCATCCATGTTTCCTACAAAAGTAGCATTTACATTCCTAGAGTAGTTGTTTAAATTTTGCTTTGCTCGAGGACTAGCAAAGATTAGGTTTGGGGGTGTGTTATTCACTGAAAAGTACCACTTTTAGCTTTTACTATACCTTAGAGCTGACTAATAACTCTTTGTTTAGCTTGTTTATAGTTAATAATAATTTGTATAGCTTAATACAAAGTACATGCCTTTGGTACCAAAAAGAGAGAGAATTCAAGTCAAGGATGATTGCTGAGCCAAAGGATAATGGAACACCATAGTGGTACACACCATGGTGATTGGTATGCATGTCAGGAGGGACCAAGGAAGTCAAGCAGATGAGAGAAGTATGGATGTGAGTGGAGAGGACTGCAACAGCAGCAGCTGTATAGCAGCAGAGGAGAAAATGTGTTATCTTGCATAGTAGAAATGCGACCTCGTGCTGTTCAAATCAATAACAAAGCCACTTCACGCAGTTGATACCTACAGCACAAGTGAACTCATGAAGAACTCGTGTGCTCAATGGAGGAATTAACCTCACATAACTACTTCGCATAGTAGTCGCACATTTGATTTGCTCTCAACGCTCAAAGTCTTCATGAAGCTCTCACACATTAAGACCTTCAAAAATCCTCCTCGCAAAGTTCTCGCGAAGTTAGGGAAATTCACTCTCAGTTCATGTCGCGAGGCTCTCGCGGAGTCCATGGCATAAAAGCCTAAGAAATGTCGCGTGAAGGGTTCTTGCGTAGCTCATTTGGATTTAAGGCTCCAGCCATTCGCACAACTTTCAAGTAGCTCTGGAGGAAGGAGACTCCTAGAAAAGTTCTCGCGTAGCTCTCACGCACTATAGTGTCAAAGCCAGCCACGCAAAGTGACAAATCCAACCTGGCGAACAACCGTCCGGGAACTCTGGGCTTATCCACAGAGGTGCAGAATTCATTGATTCATCCACGCGACACCTACGCGAGTGAAATACCTGAAGCTGCGTGACATGGCAAATCCTTTTGCATGAGCGATAAACCTTCCAAGCCAACTCCCACCTCGCCAGCACTCTACAGCTGCATGACTGCATTAAAAGAACAAAGCTAGCCCCATGAAGCTTGGACTCTCCACTTTTCATTCCAAACTCAAGGACCTAGGGCACACATCCTGAGGCCCTTATCTCGAGGCACACATCCCAAGGCATCCAAGGGTTATAACCAAGCCATGATTACTGGAAAATTATGGTTTAATCTTCTCTTGGCCAAGGCATTAGTGACTAAGTATATAAGCTATAAATTTAACTTAGAAAAATATCTCTCCTTCAACCTCAGTCAGCTATGAGCTCAAGCATATTAGAGTTAAGCTCAAGCATATTAGAGTTAGGGTTTGATCACTTCTTTTTTCATTTTTCTTCTTCTTCCTTAGCCAAGCACTTGTTGGCTTTGTTCTCTGTAATCAATTAGGCTTAGTTTTATCAGCTTTTGAAATGGGTCTTGTGACCATTAGGATTTGTTGATGAGGTATTATTCATAAGGCTGCTGCCTTGAGGACATCTCATTGTAAGTATTGGTTTAATCAATGAATGCTCATTTTAATGTTTATTCAATCTGTTATTTTCCTATTTGTCAATAGTTTTGTTCAATCTATGCCATACATTTAGGACTTGAGCTGATTTGAAATACCCATGGAAGCTTGAGCTTGTAGCCCTCGCACCATGGTGGTAGCAGTAATTTTTATGTTCCATCTCAGTCCTTTGTGGTGTGGATAACCTTTGTGGATAGCCTATGACCATTTAAGTGGATAGACTATAGCCCTAGGGTGATTCTAAGCCACAAATTTGAGAGGAATTCTTCTCCTCTGCACTTGAGCTTGTAGCCTTGTGAGAGGTTGTTGCAGGAACAAGCTCCCCTCTGTAGTACTTGACCAACATAAGATGTTAGATATAATTTCCCTATAGAGATTGCAGACTTGTGAGCTGAGTCATTGCAAGCCTTTTGTAGCAATGACCAGCTGCATTTTAGTCCCCAAATAGCCTTTGAACAACTATGGTTTTCACTGGTTTTTCTAGAGCTATTTGCTCCCATGGATGCCTGAGCTTATAGCCTGGCAAACGTGGTGTCTGCAATGATTTTAATATTCTAATTTGATCCATTGGGTGGAGGACATCTATTGGATAATCTGTGACCATTTAAGTGGACTGGTTATAGCCTTAAGATCAATTTATTCCATTAGATCAGATTGGTTTTCTAATTTAATTCATGTGGTTAAATCCTCTCTATTTGATAGCCTATGACTATTGGAGTGGACAGGTTATAGCCTTAAGAGACCAGGTCAAACCATAAGAGTTAAGCTAGATACATCTTCCTGGCAGATGTGCTTGTAGCCATCTGAAGAACTGCTGCAGAGACAACCCTAAATCTAAGTTACATAATTGTATTAACCTTAGCTTAATTGTTTACTTTCCACAATTTTTATCTTTATTTTAACACACACCATCATCACCTTCTTCATAACCCTTTCTTGAGGATAGCACTGCACTTTCCTTCTATTCTTTTAGTGTTAGTGTAGTTGTGACACCCAACTCCCTTTCTTTAAGATTGTCAGATTCGTAACCAGATCTGGAGGCCTACTATTATAACCCATTTTGGGTTCTAGATCAATTTATCTATGGAATAAACTCTTACTCAAAACTTGCTACAACAGCCCTGTATCTTGAAGGCAGTGTATTTCAGACTTATTGTTTTCACTAATTTTCATCTCTTTACTTTTTGATTTATTTTTCTTCACCATTGTTTCCTCACCAATAACAAGACAGCACCTGGAGTGACCAACAAATATCCCTGTGGATGCCTAAGCTTGTAGCCTTGCATTCACAACATTTGTAGTGATTTAAATGTTTCAATCTGAACCATTGGATTGAATGAAGTCTATAGGATGATCTATGACCATTCAAGTGGACAGCTCATGCCCTTAAGATCAGTTTAAGCCTTTGATTTGGTTTGAATTCTTCTACCTTGCACTTGAGCTTGTAGCCAAGTGAAGGAAAGCTGGAAATTCACATACCTTTATCTGTTTTACAATGAGAATTAGTGCCTAGTTGCCTAGTTCCCCCCATTTTACATTTTATTTTACCATCCATCTCCCTCAATCTTTTAGATTTAGTTTTATCTTTTAGTTTTGAAAATTAGATCTAGTGACACCTGAAAAACTCTCTTTCTTCTTAGATTAGGCTAGAATTGCCAGATCTGTAGCAGATCTGGAGGTCTGTTATACTGCCTTTTAGATTTTAGATCACTACTCCCTGTGAAACAAACTCTTACTTTTAAAACTTGCTACAAAAGGACCCTGTATCTTGCAGGACAAAATATTTTTAATGTGTTGAATCCATCTCTTTCATCCTCTATTTTAATTATCTTTCACCACACACACAATAATCAGCACCATAAATATCTACAACAAGTTTTTGGTGCTACTGCTGGGGAGTTTCGATCTAGTTAGTAGATCTGAGTTTTTCATTTTGTAGATATAATTTTTTTGTTTAATTTTATTATTGTTTTTGTTTTAAATCTGTAGAGTGCATTCAAACTGTTTGAATAAATGTCTGCTGTAGTTTTTGTATAGAAAATCTGTTTTAATACTGTAGTATTTCTGAATTTTTTTCAATGCCTTGTATCTATTTGAATAAAATACTACTGCAGTTTTTGAATTTTAGCAGATCTGGAGTAGTAGCCACAAGAGGAGCTTATGGATTGCAGCTAGAGCAGATATGCCTGAGTTTACATCCCCTTTCCCCTTTGTGCTCATTTTTATTTTTTAATTCTTTTAAACCAACAAACTACTGTGTTTCTTTTTATTTTTGTTTTTAATTTTGATGTAAATTTTTCCTTTGTTTTTGGTATTTGCTAAAATCTACACTGCTGTGTATATAATTGTAAGCCATTTGTAATGGGTGCGCAACTAAAGACCTTGAAGGAATTCAATGCACTAGGGGCATACACATCTCCCTTTTGCATTCAATTCTTTGATGTTCAAGGGAATTATGAGATCAAATCATCCATTATTCAAATGCTACCCTCATATCATGGACTGAATAAAGATGACCCCTACAAGCATATTGATGAATTTCTAAGACTGTGCACTACTTTCAACATTGCAAGTTTGGGGGAGGAAGCCACTAGGTTGAGGCTCTTTCCTTTCCCACTAAAGGAGAGAACCTGAACTTGACTTTCTATGCTCCCAACCAATAGTATACAGTCCTGCAAAGATCTTCAATGTCAATTGAGGAAGAGCGTAATCTCCTTTGCTCAATCCCCAACTGAGGATTTTCATCAAGCCTGAGAAAGATTTAAGGAGCTTTTAAAGTAATGTCCGCATCACTAAATTCCTGAATGGCAACTTGTTCAAAGTTTCTATCAAGGAATTGTTCCCAAGAGCAGGGATACGGTTGATGCTTCATGTGGCGGTACTTACCTCCACAAAATAGCTGATGAGGCCTGGGAACTTTTTGAGGTCATAAGTGAGAATTCAATGCAGCAAGAGACTTTGTCTCGAGACATTGAGACCTTGCTAAAATGATGAAAGAGAACACTCCTAGGGGTAGGTTGTATGAAATCAATGTGTGTACTAATCTAGAGAGAAAGGTAGATAATTTGGCACTTCAGTTTGATAAATTGATGAATGTATTGCAGCCCCCAATAGCTGCATAAGTGCAGGAGGCATGTCTGATATGCCAGTCCCCCACACACTCCATTCATGACTATCCATCTGTTAGTCTTTATCCTGCTTTGGTCATTGAAAATGCCAATTCAGCCCAATCTTATAGGTAGCAACAACCGCAATCTACTGGGTATCAATGGAGGAACCACCCCAATCCTAGGTGGAACCAAGATAATCACTCTCATTCCCAGCAACAGCAGACAATACCCCATAGACCCTAGCAGTACCCACACAATTTTTCCTCAAATCATCAGTCCCAACAACCAATGTCTCAGAAAAATCAAATGTCTACACAAGAACCCCAATCTAGTACACCCTCCTTTGATGAGCAAGTTCTGTCCTCATTACAGAACCTCAACTCCTTAGCACAGACTGTGCAGTCCCACAGCCAGAGCATCAAAAAGATTGAGGACTAGCTTGGTCATCTCTCCAGTGCCTTGACTAAATGGGAAGAGGGTAGACTCCCTAGCCAGCCAATCAATAATCCTAAGGATTGCACATGATGGGTGAATCTTCTTGCATAGAAGCTGGCAGAGGACAAGGCTATTTTTAAACCAAAAGAGGTGCAAAAGGACAAGGCAACAAGGTCCTTACTGCAGTTTCAGATTTAAGCATGCTGATTTTTTGTAAAATAACAAAAGCAAATAAAAATTTCATATTTGTTTTTTCTCATTTATATTCCTCAACAGTAGTAAATAAGGGTTATTGTTGAGCCCCAGCTGATCAAAAACAAATAAAAAAAATTTATAAAATATAAAAACAAAAAAATAATTTTTCCAGATGGACTGTTTTCCTTCGCCTTCATTGATATACCCCCATCTGGAACTGCTGAGATCATGGTTTTTTTTTTTAGGATTCATGAAGGTTAATGAGCAGTGGATCATATTTTTGCATTGAAAATTCAATGGAGCCTCTATATTCATTCACTTTCAAGATTTTTCACCATTTATGAGTCTTAGCTGTGTATGAATCTTGTTTTTAACTGTGTGCATCCATGCTAGCATTACTTAAAAATTTATATTGATTCATACACATCATCAACAACACAAGACTCCGTCTTATGAATCTTGCTTTTCACTATGTGCTCTTCCTGCTGATCATTTTTCAAATTCACATAGATTCATAAGTGGCAAACTGGTTCATCTTTTTGTATCACAAATTTCCCTTACCTTATCATGGATGACTCTAGGATTTTTCTATTTTAGGAATTTAGTTTAAATACTATTTTTAGTTGTTGATTTTCTTTCTTCAGATAATGTGTATATTATTTTGACTGATTTTTTTTCACTTTTTATATGTTTGTATCCAGTTCTTTACTTTTGTTTTGCTGTTTTTCTATTGTTAGCAGTAATTTTCCTACATTTGTATAGCATTTCTTTTATTTTTCTGTCCTTACATTCAGTTTTGAAATTTTTCTTCTTTGTGGCATATAGCTGTTATTTTCTTCCTTATTTTTCTTTCTTGCTTTGCCCTGCTGCCCCTGGTTACTCATTGTGTAAACATTGAGGATAATGTTCATCATAGGTTTGGGGGTGTGGCAAGGTGTACCAATGGAATAGTTAATGTTAGTGTAGCAGTGTTGGATAAATTTTTTGAAAATAAAGTTATTTCCCACCTGATTTTTGAAAAAGAGGAAATTAAAAACTTTTTAAAACTGAAATTTGTTGTAGCTCTAACACTTTCATGAAGTCAATGTCAAGAATTTTTCAAAAATTGATACTTAGTGAACCTAAAAAGAGAGAAAACTGTGAGGATATACCCCAGATGGAAGACCATACCTAGTGAGATTTGGGCCTAAAAAATTTTCTTTGAAGAGTGTTTTGATAATTTTTCTGCTCTAAGGACTGATTGAATCTAATATTGCTCACTAGAAGTTAGGCAAATCCAAGTTAAAATAGCTTGATAGCATTCATGACATTAAAGACATGATGTAAGGCCATCCTTTGGACAATTTGAACCTAAAATTTCCCACCTTTGAACTGCCCTTGATACACACCATTTGAGCCTTAAAAATCCAGGTTTTTCTTTGATAAAAATTAGAGAATTTGAATCCAAAACTCAGTGACCTGATGCAGCCTGACCCTTATCCTAAGATTTCAAAAGGTAAAGGTGAAGGAGTTGGAGAAGGTAGAGCTGGTTTGACAATTGGTGGAAGGAGAAGAAAGCACACGTGATGGCAATTGTGCATCAGACATATAGTTGTGGCATTCCATCCCATAAAAAAATATGAGAACAGTACAAAAGAAAAGTATAAAAAAAACACAGAAAAGCAAGACAAAAATGAGAAAGAGAAGTCATTTCATTGGAAAGTTGAAAAGAAGATTAGAAACTGATCACTTAAAATCTGAAAATTCAGGAAGTAGATGGAATTGTGCTGAAATGAAGATTGTGAAGTTGCAAATTACCTCCTTACCTTACTAATTTCTCAATTTTGAACTCCTCTATTCCCCTTTATTCTTTATAAACCTCACCCATAAGCCACATTACAACCCAATAAAAAGACCTTACTGATCTAAAATGATTGAGTTGTCATGTGGAGATAAGGATTTGTGTAATCTATGGTGAAAAGAACTAGAAGGTTTCAAGAATTAGAGAAATGCCTATGCTCATGCTTGCAGTCCTATTTGAGGGCTATAACTGCTATTGAGCTGTGTGAAATGATACACCCTTCTATTTTTATTTTAAGTGACAGCCTTGGTGAGACTTGGGTCTGAAATCAGAAGTTGTTTGGGGCAATATCAAAACAGAATTCTCAAAATTATGGTATGCTTTGCATTAATTTTCACACACAAAGCCTTGACATAAGCTAATTGATTGTGAAGGAATTGCAATAGAATTTCAGAATTAAATTGCTGATTTACTGCTGAGAATCCTCTAAAAAGTTGAATGAGTAAGGTGTGGAATAAATTTTATTTTATTTGAACTCTATTTTAACATGTTGCACTGATATTAATTGATTTTATTGGAGAAGTTTGTGGGTATCTTCACTGAAAACCCTCAGGAGACTCCACTCCTCCACTAGGGATCACCTAGGAGTTTAAAAGGCTTGGTGCATATGCTAAATGCATCCATGTTCCCTACGAAAGTGGCATTTATTTTTGTAGGATAAGTGTTTTAAAATTTCACTTTGCTCGAGGACTAGCAAAGGGTAGGTTTGGAGGTGTGTTGAGCACTGATTTATACCATTTTATACCCCTTAAACCTGACTTTAGCTAGAGATTAGAGTGTATCATAATTTCTGTTTAATGTCGTTTTGCAGTTTAGGAGTAAAAATGCAGCCATTCATGAATATGTGCTAAGAAGAGGAAATTAGAGCAACCAAGTGCTTCAATCTACATCAGCAGCTTACATTCAAGATGGGTTCAAGTACTCCAACTGGGCAAGCTTTGAAAACATGATCTTCAATGATGGCTATGTGCACACTTGGGCAAACTCAGCATGAGCTTCAACTCTGCACACGTTAATGCAGCCATGTGGACACCCTTCCATAGCAGCACATCAAGACAGCCTTGGGGGCATCACCTTCAGCAGTTACAAATCATAGCTACAACAGCAATATAGAAGGTTCAGCATTACATGGAGCAGCTGCCATATGGAACAGCCACAATTTCAGCATGTGCAATCACATGAGCTGCACACTCGTGAGCAGCAATGCATCCAAGCAGCACAAGGAAGGAGTAGTTCAGCAAGATGGAATCTTAAGCGCACAAGTGTTTCAAAATGAAAGGTGCTCTTATTAAAATGTGCAATGCAGGGAAGCTAGCTGGAACCAAACTTGAGCAGTGCTGCAATAAAAAAAAAAATACCTGTCAAGCAGCACCAGCACCTATCAACTTGGAGCAGTAGCACCTCTCGAAGTGGATTGTTGAACCCACTCTTGCACCTATCGAATGCATCTCCAACATTTCCAAATGGCAGCAGCAAACTGTTCAAGCATTTAAGAGCTGCAGCAAAGAGGAAACAAACCTCTTGAGCTCCTTCAAACCCTCATACATTGAACCTATCGAATTGGAGAGTAAACAGCTGCACCTATCGAATGGCTTGGTGGAACTTTTCAGCCATCCTGTCGAAAGGAAAGGCAGCTCCTTCAGTACCTATCGAGTGGATCTTCAAGGCTCCAGCCATCCTGTCACCAGCAACCCATCATCCTCTCGAGAACTCCAGCTTGCATCTATAGCCAGCCTATCGAACACCCCATGATCCCAAGCCTTCAACCTATCGACCATTTGAAGTTTAGACCTGTCGACATCTACCTTTAAAATGCAGCTTCAACCTGTCGACCATTTGAAGTTTAGACCTGTCAACATCTACCTTTAAAATGCAGCTTCAACCTGTCGACATTTACATTACTGAACAACCAGCCAACCTGTCGACCTCTGAACTTGCAGCTTTAGCAAACCTATCGATGGGTTCATGCTATAGTTTCAGCAACCTGTCAACATTTAGAACCTCCCACAACCTGTCGACTTTTGCAACTTGTAAGACTCAGTACCTATCGAGAACTCCCTTTCATCTTGTCGACATTCAAGCTTCAGCCACCTTCTGTAACCTGTCGAGTTAAAGAGAGATTGAACCTATCGACCAGCAGTCTTCAACCTATCGATTTTAGCAAACTGAGCTATAGCCAACCTCCCACAACCTATCGAGTGGATACCATGCAGCTTCAGTACCTCTCGACCTTCAAACCTTCCATTCAGCCAACTAGTCGCATCTATCCTCCATCCTCTCAAACTATAGCTTGCAACCCATCCAACCAGTCCAGTTCTCCAAGCATCCTCACGAACAAATGCGTGAAGCTGCTGCCCTTTGAACTCTCCAACATCTAACCTCTCGAGTTCATCTTCTCCACCTCACTGCTGAAGGTGTAGATTTTAATGACCATGAATGAAGTTGCATATTTAAACCTTCATCAGCCCATAGTTCTTCAAGATAATCCAGCTCGGGCCCATCGAAGTACATTGAGTTTCAAATATCAAACTAATGAGGTTACTTCAGTTGCAGCCATTTGATTAAACACCTTCAAGACCCCAGCAGTTTAGCAAATCGGGTTCCATTTGAGGGCTATTTTGGTAATAAACAACAGCAGGGTTATTTTGGTTTCCAAGGCAGCCAATAGGATGATGAGATTAATTTGGGGCATTCTCAGCAGTTTGGATTCATTAGTTGCAGAAATTATTTGAGTTGTGCAGCTGGAAATACTAATGGACAGCAAGGGCATTTTTGGGAACTCCAAGGCACAAGAGAAGGCTACACATGGGCAAGAACTGATTTTCAAATCTTTGGTGGGAAGCAAACTACTTCAGTTAAGCATAACAGAACTAGATCTATCTCTCTTCTCTTTGATTGGTTGGAATGCTAAAACAAGGATTAGCATAAACTGAAATAGAAAATCTCTCCTTTGATTGGCTGCGATTCAAAGAACATGGATCACTGCATTTGTATAAATCAGGCTCCTTGCTGTTGTAATTCTTCAGCAAGGAAACCAAGGAATAGCTTTAGTTCTTCTTGACTCATTTAGGTTTAGTTTTAGCTTTTATTTTCTCTTTTCTCTTCCCCCTTCTCTCCCTAATCTAGCCTGTTGGATTAGATCTAGATAGCAGTTCAGATCTGATTTGTAATTATAATCTCAGCATGAAGATGTGTGAATTGACGCACAAACTACAAATCTGAGAACAAGGTTATTGTAAGTAATTTTGATTCAATAAATTATTGATTTTAAAGTTCAATTAAATCTAAAGATCTTGTGGTGCCAGTAGATGTCTATAGGATCCATGTATTTGGAAATAGCCCATTCAGTTTACCAGTAGATCTATTGATTACCATCTAATTTTCCTTGGTTTAATATCCCTGTGGATGCCTGAGCTTGTAGTCTTGCATCCACAACATTTGTAGTGATTTAAATGTTTCAATCTGAACTATTGGATTGGATGAAGTCTATAGGATGATCTGTGACCATTCAAGTGGACAGCTCATACCCTTAAGATCAGTTTAGGCCTTTGGTTTCGTTTGAATTCTTCTACCTTGCACGTGAGCTTATAGCCAAGTGAAGGAAAGCTGCAAATTCACATACCTTGATCTATTTTACAATAAGAACCAGTCCCTGGCTGCCTAGTTCCCCCCTTTTTATATTTTACTTTACCATCCATCTCCCTCAATCTTTTAGATTTAGTTTTATATTTTAGTTTTGTAAATTAGATCTTGTGACACCCAAAAAGCTCTCTTTCTTCTTAGATTAGGCTAGAATTGTCAGATCTGTAGCAGATTTGGAGGTCTACTATACTACCTTTTAGGTTTAGATCAATACTCCCTATGGGACAAACTCTTACTTTTAAAACTTACTACAAAAGGACCATGTATCTTGCAGGACCATATATTTTAGATGTACTAAATCCATCTCTTTCATCCTCTATTTTAATTTGCTTTCACCACACACATAGACAATAATCAGCACCTGAAATATCTACAACAAAGACCCCTGATTCTTTACCTCTCAGCAAATGACAAAGCAATGGGAATAATTTTGGGACAATATGAAGAAGACGGTAAGAGAGAAAAGGCTATCTACTACTTAGTAGGACGATGGTCAACTACGAACGAAAATAAACTTCAATGGAGAAGACCTTCCAAACATTGGTGTGGGCCTCAACACAATTGCGGTACTACTTTCGAGCACATAAGATACTAGTACTAGCCCGAATGGACCCTCTGAAGTACGTATTCGAAAAACCAGCGACATCAGGAAAGATCGCTCGCTGGCATATGCTATTACAAGAATTCGATGTCACTTACGTCATGCAGAAGTCGATCAAAGGACAAGCAATCACCAATTACCTCGCAGATCTCCCACTCCCGAGCAATGAGATTTCTCCGATAAAGACCTACTCACAATTTATAACGAAGAGCCCGATAAGACGTCATGGAACCTTTATTTTGACGGTGCTCTAAATCACAAAGGAAATGCATCGGAATAGTCCTCCTAAGCCCAAAAGTTGTTGTCATGCCTAAGGCTTTTCACCTAGATTTTCCTATCACTAATAAGGTCGAATAATACAAAGCTTTCATTGCTGGACTATGAGCAACACTACAATTAGACGTTAAATAGTTAAAAACCATCAGTGATTCCAAGCTCGTAATCTTGCAAGTTATAGGAGAATGGAAAATCAAGGAAAGGAGACTCATGGCGTATCTAAAAACCGCTCAATATTTGGTAAAGAAATTTGAAAGAATCTCTTTCACGCACATCCCTGGATTAGAAAATGAGCTCGCAGACTCCTTAGCCACACTAGCCTCGGTCATCCAAATACCCATCAGACAAAGTACCAAGACCTTTTCCTTCGAAAAGCTGATAATACCCACCCATGAGGTAGCATGAACCATTAAGAGATAATTACCAATCCTCCTCGCGAGCACGGGACCAAATGAAACAATCACTTCGAAAAATCATGTCAAGGCAGAAACCGAAGTCGCTATATTCAAATTTGAAAAATCACCAAGCGACGATGGACAGCCATGGTATTTTGACATCTGGAACTTCTTGAAGCATCAACACGTCCCTCCATATGCCACGAAGATCGAACGAAAGACTATAAGAACTCGATGCTCCCAATTCTGCATACTCGGTGAAATACTATACAAAGAATCCTTCACCAAAGGAGTACTACTCCGATATGTCACAACCTTCGAAGAATAATACATCATCCGAGAAGCACACACCAGTGCCTACGATGCCCAAGCCGGTAGACAGAGACTCGCCGACCAAATCATACGACAGGGCTACTTCTGGCCGACAATGATAAGAGATTGCCACCTCTACATCCAAATTTGCAAACAATGCCAAGAACATGTTGCACTCATCAAAGCTCTATCAGTTGCATTGAACACTATGACCTCATTGTGGCCGTTTTCGATATGGGCTTTCAATGTCATCGAACCTTTCACAGATACAGTTGGGAACACTCACAAGCACACGTTCATACTTATGGCAACCGAATACTACACCAAATGGGCAGAAGCTGAATCTTACGTCAAAATCACCGCTTCAACACTCGTGAGATTTATCGTTTGTAGTATCATCACCAGGTTTGGAGTACCTAAGATGTTTATCACCGATAACGGACCACAATTTATCGCAGAGAAGATGAAGAAGTTATGTAAGAAGTTCGGCATCAATCTACGCCACTCATCACCATTTTACAAGGCAATAGACAAATAGAACCTACAAACAAAATACTGATTTGAATTTTAAAACGCACAGTAGAGACAAGCAGCAGAATCGACTGGCCCGAATGACTACCAGAAGCACTCTGGGCCTATAAGACATCTATTCATACGGCCACTATCCAAACTCTCTACCTCCTTACCTACGGGATGGAGTTAGTCCTACCATATGAGATACAAGTACCATCCTTACAGATTCAACTCGATGATTACCTATCTATAGACGAGAAGAGAATTTCCCTACTCATACAATTAGAGTAGCTCAATGAAACGTGTCTAAGGGCAGCTGATCATGCTTAGATATATCAGAGGAGAGTGGCCAGGACTTATGATAAGAAAGTTCTCGAACAAACCTTTAATATTGGAGAATTAGTCTTAAAGAAAATCATGCCTTCCAAGCACGCTCATCTAAAAGGAAAACTAAAACCGAACTGGGAAGGCCCTTATATTATAACAGCCACATACCTTGAGAATGCATACAAACTAGCGAACCAAGATGGGGAAGAACTCCCTAGCCCTTGGAACGCTATGTACCTTAGAAAATACTACCCTTAGCCATGTGATCATTATATCCCATGGTTAAATACTTATACTTATCACCCCCATAGTTGTCACAACCCATTCATTGGTTGTACGTCATCAATTCTTAGAATATCCTTAAGACCTCTAATTTATCGCTCACTTTCTCATTCGGGCAATCTGATCAAAGGACTAGTGACATACCTAACCTCTTTCAAAAGCATAAGTAACAATCGACTCTCATCCCCTTTTTCCCACCATTGGAGGAGACGCTAGAACAAAAAAAAATGAAGACGTCAAGTTCAATCAAAACTCATTATTCTTGCGCTAGCAGGATGCTTTTAAAAAATATATATCTATATATATAAAAGAAATCGAGTGAGAGCAATACGACGAATGAACAAGTCAATGAGCTCAGGGAAGCATAAGAAGGCCGTGAGGACATCTCTTGTAACTTTACTAGAAATGTATAAGCAAGCAGTGAGGGCCTCCCTTATGTCCCCACACTACTAGATATCATCGTGAGTTGGCAGGAGGAGGACAAACTCCTGTTAACCAAAGAATGTGAGATTTTGATGATACCGAAATATGACAAAGCGCTCAATCATGGCACCCCATATCCCTCTAAGAAAAAGATTGTTACTCATCCCTTTTGGAAAACGTCAATCGCAAACTACTCCCCACATCACTAAGCTTTACCCCTCTTCCACTTTTTTTATTTTTCGGACGATAAATCGAAAGCTTTTTAGGATACCCCTAGGAATGAAACTGAAAACCAGTGAATAATGACTAATGCAATCACTTACTATATCCATCACACCCTCCCTGATAATAACCATGGGATTGGATGACCACCACCCAAAGGTAGACCCTGGTATACAACTGACAATAATCAGAGTGACCTCCCCTGGTTCGATGACAGTACTGATAAACTTTTCTCCAAAACTAACTCACCAAATACCCATGACTTCTTGTAGACCCAAAGTGCTCATCTAAACCCCAGAAAATCTCCATTGCATCTAGACCCCTGGGGCATTTTTTTTGGGTTAGAAGGAGAATCACCTTAGAAGCATCGACTCGTCCATAAAGAAGATGCACAATAACGAAATCACCATCCGGAGAATGCTACTGAAGATACTATACTGTCGATCCTACTACGCTCCTACACTGGGGCATTTTTATTATTTTTATTTATTTATTTAGTTATTTGATTTTCCTATTGCATTATTTTCATTTCTTAAAAAAAAAAGAAAAAAAAGAGAAAAAAAAGAAGAAAAAAGAAAAAAAGAGTATATATCTATCTTTTACTGCCTGACCTTGGTCTGAGATACATACCCTCTTGCTAATGAATAAAATTATTGATAGCTTTGTCTTTATATGTGCAGATACAAAGCAACCTTCAACCACCACCGGGCCAGCTCAGGAAGCATCCAAGTCTCGCTGACGACTGACAACACTAAAAGCAAAAGGCAGATGCAAGAGGTAACTAAAAGGAAAGAAGCCAATCAGGTACATTTAAATAAAAAATCTCTGTATATATCAAAATTTTCCTTTTTACATTCGTCACCGGGGCCATACCCCCTGTATATATAATGGGCACGCATAATGAACACAAAAAAAATACACATGTACCCTTACCCCTACGCTACCGCTGGGATGGTCGATCACCACTGTCCCAAGTATCATCAGCCTGGAGGTCCGTAGACTAATCCTCTGAAAACACAATCCCGGCACCCAGAGTCCGCAGAACCTCTTAACGATGAGGTCCTGCTACTAAATCCCCCTCACTCGCTTGACTAACAAACCGCCTCGATCGAGAACGAGGAGGATACCCAGCGAGAAAATCATGAATAATCGAATCCTCATGAATATATCCCTGACACGATCATGTGTCATACGACAAGGATGCCCAACCGAGGAACCCATAGCCCTCGACTTCGATCCAGCAAGTTGACTAACCATCCCTCTCACTCCTCGAAAGATGATATTGTAGCCGATCCAGGGTCACCTGCATCTCTGCCCGCATCGTCCGACGCACTGCCTCCAATGCCTCAATCTGAGTCCTCTGCACGACCATCATCTTGACGAACAGGTACTTGTGACTTTGCGTCTCCCCAACGATTCGTCTGGGCCTCAGGAGTGGCATGCGCTCGCGCCGCCTCTAGGCGCACCTCCTCAAGCTCATGTACCTGTGTTACCACATCGAGTCAAAGAAAACTAATATATATATATGGCCATAAAAATATTCTCAAAAAATAAGAGAATCATACCAGATCCACTCTCTCCCCAAGAAGGCGCTCAACCGTCGCAGTGGTAACTGGATCAGCAAGCGGCATAGAAGGAACAACAAACGTGGGCGGCTGTAACGAGAACAAACATATATATCAGATAACACTATGATGACAAATAAACTATGAACATAATAACTAAAACGTACCTGAGAAGGAATTGGGGGAGCCTAAGGAGCAGAGTCCGGAACAGCCTGCACAAGAACCAAACAAGCCAACACAAGATATGTCATAATAAAATAAAATGAAATAACCTAAACTGAATTACACCAAACCAGAAACTATACCTAACCCTCGCGATGTAGAGAGGCAGCAGTCGCCTCCCTCATCTGAAGATCCTCGGCAAGCTGACGCTAAAATACCACACAATGTTAGGAAACTATTAAGAAAAGCAAAATAATAACACCCAACGAACCACTATAATCATACAGACGGGTTAAAAGATTGAAGAAACTCACCCAGTGCTCTAGCTCGGCCTAGAGCTGAGCCATCGCCGGATCCTCCCGACTAGAAGAAGCAACCGAAGAAAGATCGAATGTCTGAGCAGAAGCCCCCACGGTAGAAAGCTCTACCCTCTGCAAACATCAACAAATGCGTCAGAACTAATCAGAATCCACAAAATACTAACAATTAATAAACCAAGAAACACACTTACCAATCGATCAATCTCAGATCATAGACTGGCCTCCCTCTCGGACTGGCCGAAACAAGACACCACGACTTTATCAAAACGACAGTAAAATTGAATCAACATATAAACAACTAGACCAATGATCTAACTTCCTAGGAGCCATCGAGTCTTGCTAGCTGAACCCTCACCTCATCCTCCACTCCCCTAGCCTAAGCAACCGAGGAGGTGTGGGAGCACAGCATCTCCTCATCAGGGTAAGGAGCACACCCCATCTGCTCCATCACCCTATGAAGGGCATCAAATGCTCCTTGTACACTCGCCATGAGGTTGCCTTGCTCTAATGCAACCAATCTCTCCGTCAACTCCGATGCTGACTCAGGCTCGCCAACCACAAAAGAACCATTCCCATGGAAGGGACGTGTGAAGAGGCACCCACCACCCAATGCCCTGAACCATCTCATAAACTCTCGCACATTCGCCTCATCACACGCCCCTGTCACCCTGGTCCCCCCAGCTCTAAAATCAGTCATCTGAGGCACCATCCGCTCTGTGAAGTTTCAGCCACGGGGGGCGGTCATCCTCTTCGCCACACCGTGGCGAATCTCCAGAGGGACTCCCTTAGCGAGTCTCTGCTGCCTCACCACTCGGGATAGGTAGATCCTCTCCACCTTCTCAAAACAATGGACCCATATGTCCACATCTAAGAAAGGCTGGCCAGACTAAATCACTGGTACACTGGCGTCCTCCTCGATCACATACGGCCTCTAAATCACCTGCAACCAAGTAAGCAAGCCAACCCATCAATGAAGCTTTAGAGCCTCAAAGCCCCAAAATGAAACAAAATATGTACACGATGATATATACCTGCCCCTCATACATGTCCTCAAAAAGGCCCCACGCGGTCTGAAGATTTGAAGACCAATGATGGCGACCCAACACTGTCCTCCACACATGCATCCGCGGAAGCAGGAACATAATCTCCACCGGAACCCATGGATGGAGAAAGGCAAAATGATCATACACCCAGAACTAGAAAACAAAAAAATAATAAATGTTAAATAGATGCTACGACAAAAAAAAATGAAGACACTATGACACTAATTAACTAAAACTTACTTGGAGGAAGGGAAGGAAACATCCGATCATCGCGACACCTCGCCCCCGATGATAAAGCTACTCATAGAGATGCGCCAATGCGGCGGCACCCCAAGCATAAGGAGGGACTCGATGCAAGTCCCCGAGAAGCATCAAAAACAATCTGGTCATGCATCATCGAGTCGAAGAAGAAAAGAGTACCACATCAAGAACACATGAAGCACCCTATCCGCAGTCAACCCCGGCTCTACCACGGGCTCCCGACCCGCTATCGCCATGCAACATGCCTCGTAAGACGTCCTCAACTCTGAATGACGCCTCGGAGGGACGAAGTCACTGAAAAATGTATCGAAGAACCAAGTGACCCGAACCACCCCTGGCCCCGATCCACTCGATCTATATAGTACACCCAAAATCTCCTCACACACTCCCTGGTAATCTCCTACCATCCGCCCCGTGATCGACTCACCCTCAAAATGAAGACTACTAATGTGGACCCAATCCTCTGGAGTTGGCAGCAACATACCAATCGAAATGAAAAGCGCCTGATGCTCCTCCCTCCACTTCTCCAGAATCTCCGTAATCAAACCATGATCGACTTGAAAGGGCTTCAGCTCCAGGATCGGCCCAAAGCCGAAAGACACCAACCACACCCGCTGGAATTCCGGCAGGGCACAATACCAAGTGTGAGACTCAGTCCATGTTGAGCTGATAGCCAGCTGTGCGGGCTCCTACCGAATGAAATACAAGCAAAAAAATATATAAGACTAACACACATACCTATAATAAGAGACAAATAGATCTAGAGCTAAAAGCAGATAAAGTATATTAAGACACACAATAACAATTCATAACAGGCACACAAAACATGATAAGGACAATAAAACAGAAACATGACCTATCACTAGACACAGTCATGATGCATGAATGAGCACACAATCTATAATTGATGCAGGTTCGACATAAATTAAAAAGGTTTCCAGATCCTAATAAGTCTATGTCATGACCTAAATGCCTAGAAAAGTGAAGGAACTCTTGCTCATGGGTACCTACCTGGACTCAAGCGAAGAAACTCTCCAGTGGGAAGTGTGTGCGAGCCCGACCCTCCTCAAGTTGATGCTCCTCACCCTCACCCTAGCGCTCCTCATCCCCAGTTCTCTCGCCCTCACCCTCAGGCACTCCCTAATATCTCAAGTACCTCCTCTCTGACCACTACCTGGTCACCCTCTGGTGCCCCCTCTCTAGCCATCACCCCGCTGTCGTCATGGAAATGTCCTCCTCCATGACGATAGCACAGGCCCGAGCCTCGAAGGTCTCACCTATCTCCCCCATCATCAACCCCTCCAACTCATAGGCAGTAAGATCATGTCTACCACTACCCTTAGACTCCATCTTAGAAGGAAGAGTGCAAAAAATTAGAAAGAATAGAAGAGACGGCGCCTGAAATAGACGATCGGATCGCAAGATATCACGAAAATATGAAAACTAGAGTGCAAGGAAATAAGGAAACGAAGAATCGTAAACAAAACAGATAGCGCAAGAAGAATGAAAAATTTTGAAGTATATATAGAGCACGGCCAAATCGCGCACGTAAACTGACGCACTCAATAGAATTATGCACCATACCCCCCGTGCTTAATCCAGATCACACACCCATCCTTGAACGCGTAAAAAAATCATCGCCCACTCAAACTAACCCGACGCCCCAGTTGCGCGCTGCTTCCTAGACGCATAATCATCCCAAGAGCCTGCACCACGGTGCGTGAATGCCAAGGTCACCTGTATAGTGACCACGTGCTGCCCTGATCCCGTGCGCCTCAAAATATGCTTAATTCGGTTAAACGGTATAGCACTGACGCGTAATAATCCTATGAAGTGAGCGTGTAATTCCCCAGGTAGAACACAAAAACATATGCCCAGAACAGTAGGCCCAGAGGCTAAAATTAAGAGAATTCCAACATTAATTACTAACCCAAACTATGCCATTGCTAAATCCAATCAAAAACACTCCTAACGTAGAAAATATACACCCTAAAAACTAGAAAAACTGCCCCCCGTCACATACACACTAAACTTAGACTAAACAAAAATTATAAAAAAATGCCTCCCACACACCCCAAACAAAACAAACAAAAAATAAATAAACCAAATCAAACCAAACTCAAAGAAATAAACATCACACTCAAAACTAGTAAAATAAGCTACAAAGTGAACCAAACCAAAAATTTACTAAATAACCACAAATGGAATTAAAAACATAATCACTTCATAAATAGATGAAATAATTATAAAATACACCAAGGGCATACCCTCTGAATATACAACTTAAAATAAGAAATCTAAAATCTGCACGTTCAGGCAATGCCCGAATCCAAATTTATTCAGGAAACAAGAAATCTTGAAGAAGCCCGGAGGAGGAACGCACCCTGAATGAATCCTGACAATGACAACCTTTCCCCACCCCGAGCCGACAGAAAAGAAAGAGTGGCTCACAGAAAGCCACCAAGGATCTATGGGATCCACCTTTGGAAGCTCACCTTGGAAAGCATAACAAGGAGAAGCAACTAACACTGAATCCGCAGAGCCTATCGAGGAAAAATAGGCATCGGTCACAAGAAATCTGACCCCACCTTATCCTTGGGTTTCCTTTCTACCACCTTTTTCTCTTCCATCTCCTCTCCCAATGGGGTGACACTTCAAGTTGGATTGATAGCACCAACCCTAGCATCACCCCAAATTCCCAATCCCCATCCATTCCCAACAATTCAGTTAGTAATCATAGTTCTTCGGGTTCAATACTTGGGATACAAAATAGAAACGGAGAAAAGAC
Organism: Chloranthus sessilifolius; assembly: GCA_021018995.1. Classification (NCBI taxonomy): domain Eukaryota; kingdom Viridiplantae; phylum Streptophyta; class Magnoliopsida; order Chloranthales; family Chloranthaceae; genus Chloranthus; species Chloranthus sessilifolius. The sequence continues at coordinate 68,187,946 of CM037595.1, forward strand.
ATTAATGAACAAAAAAAATGCCCAAGATTAAAGCAAAAAAAAATATGCCCCAAAACTTTTAATCCTAAAGCTTGAAATAAAATTCAAAACAAAACAAAAACCAAAGCCTTTGGCTTACATTTATAAACTCTACCTTCTAAATCACAGAGTGACAAGTGTCACATTTTTAAAGTCTTCCAATTTAATTAAATTTAAACCAAACACATACCCTCTGAAAGACTACAATCCATGACTAACCTAGATGAACCAATAATCACATAACGCTTACCCTTAGGAAACACAAATCCGTCCCAAGTCCAGATAAACCAATGGGATTAAAACACCCAACAACCATCTAGAACTTTTGAAAACTCACATTTTAATAGGGGTCATCCCAAATCAAACCTAAGACCATAACAAAAAAATCCTGAAATGTAAACCAAAAAAAAAACTCTCTAAAATGAGACCCTGACTCATCCAGACCACGAGGTCGCCTCAAGATAATTCTCCTAATAAAAAATAAAAAAAGAGAATGCTCCCACTGAACCCAATAGGATTAAGTAAACCCTCTAAACAAAATTCAATGAAGCAGATTAATTTCGGGATAAACCCTAAATAAATATGGAATTAATCCTATAACTCTAAGCTATGTCAAATCCTAAATAAATCAAATAGATCAAATAGGCCTGACTAATCCATTAATAAGTTTAAACAAATAGATAAGCACAATAAACAAAAACACCTCTTTATTTATAACTTAAATTTTTTTACAAGTATCACCGGAGGCATACCTCCTGAACTTACAACCCAAAATGAAAACCTAGAACCTAATTTATAACCTAAAATGAAAACTAGGACCTAAAATGGAGACCAAGCGAGGAGCAGAGCATCCAATCGAAGGCTTCAGAAGGAGCAGTGCCCAACTTGGAGAGTCCAATCAGAAGCTTCAGGAAGATTAGTTGGGAAACACATCCCTCCACTCGTAACGCCTTCTCTTTCGCCATCTTCACCTCCTCCGTCGTCGCCTCCTCAACACTGCCTTCACTACTCCCTAAAAGGAACCGATGTGAAGACTAGCCTCCTCTTTCCCAATACCATCCATTCCCAGAATAATGTTTTCCCCGAGCATCACCTCAGGACGAAGATCACGCGAAATCACGAATATACGAAGAAACGGCATCTCAATCGGATGGTTAGATCACCCAATATCACTAAAACACGAATTTCAGAGCATAAGAGATTAACAAAAAGTAAAACTCGAGACTAAACCGAGAGATGAAAAATAAATGAAGACTCCCTTGCTTATATAGAGTACGGCCTCAATCACGCGCTAGAACACGTGCGCCAAATCAATCACGCGGAGAAAAAACCGCACGCAAGTCGAATCGGACGCTCAAAATAGAGCGCGCAATAAAACCATCGCTCGCGCAAACAACGCGGCCATTCGGTCACATGCCCACTATAGAATGCACAATCTTATCAAATGATCCACTTGCACCGTACAATCCGAATGGTTGCCTGCACAGTGACCTGGTGATGTTTGAATTATGCGCTTATTAAACTGCGCATAATCCGATCCCACGCAGACATCCAAACGCGTAAAGACTCCCTCAAACTTTTAATCGCACACCTGGAAATAGGCACGCAATTTGATTAAATGCCTGGTATCAGGCACGTAATACCCAAATCCAGACAGAATCATCCATCCTCACACCTTTTATCCCATCTTGATCAAGATTCTTCTCTCATGTCCCATCACCATCTGATCGAAGAGGGACAATCCCATTGCAAACATCACTACCCGAAACATCCAGACACAATCCCGCCATGCACCCTTGAATATGTCCCCTTGCGAGGCAACTATGACTCGATCTCGTCACACATGTCCCATCGCTACACAACAGCTTCATCTCATCTTACATCAATCACACGTCCTCGAAATCCTCATCACGAAACCTTGCATAGAGTCAAGCCTCCTAAAAAGTCCCATCACTAACTATGATCAACCAATGTCTATCATGGAAGTAAAAAGTCAACCTCCTAAATCCCTAGCTATGCAGCAGCCACTAGACTCCAACAGAAGAAGAGGGACTCCTCCCATGTCCCCTCGCATCTCAAAACACAAAAAAATCCCACCAGGATCCAAATGCCTCTATCAGACCTAAAGCAGACCCCCAATGTCCCATCATGTCTACGATCCGCTACGACAGGAAGGAAGAAAGCAGACTTCCTCGCATCCCATCGCACTTACATCCACAGAGACTTATCCCAGCACACGACTAGAAGGGGAAGACCGCCATGTCCCACCATGACATCACCTCCCCAAGACGTTTTATCACGTTGCCAACTGCCAAGCCCTACCACAGCAGACATGAAGAAGAGAGAAGAAATCTTCTAAAAGGTCCCATCGAGGTATCACTGCGATAACTCATCACAAACTACACGCAATTAAGGTAAATATCACCCCCAGGTAAGTACTACCCTCTTCTCTTTTCTCGATATTTCCTCTAAAGATATAGTTAGCTATGATTAACTCAAAATGATTTCAAAACCCATCTCTCTCGACTCACGAATCACTGTGGTCCTCGCATAAGAGACAATCATCAGTATTCGTCGAGAAGGTTAGACAGAGTATCCGGCATGCCAAGTGTGATCTTAATAACCACATAAACGGTCGGGTTCACAAATCCCGTACTGGTGGATCTGCTCAGCGGTGTCTCGAAAGCCACATTTTTTGAAGATTTACCACCGAATTGATCTTAAGTTAAATTCCCAAAATTGTAAAAAAAAACCTTTTACTTCCAAAACCAAAAACCTCTTACTTCTAAAACCAAAAACAAAAAAAATAAAAAAAGAAACCAAAATGAAAAGAAATAAAGAGACTTTACCTATCAAAATTCACCTCAACTACCAGCCCAAACCAGCCATTTCCCCTGGGAAATCGAGCAGTGAGTAGATTTAATCTAAGAACCTACAAATACCTATTAGAAAAGGAATGCTTGACGCGCATTGGGGTGAGCAATGACGTGCCCGATCTGACATGACTTACAAAAGCCTTCGACATTATATGATTTTATTATCGGTCTCTGGACCTTATTGATGGACATTTGTATGATGCCCCCCGGTACCTCGACTACGTCATATCCCTCTATTTGACTACCCCTTGCAGCAGGTTGCGACATGCGACAGGATGCCCCTTGCACCCACAGATTAGGATATGGTGATTCTCCTTTTCGTTTGAGTGTCACTCACAGCAGGTCGCGCCACCCGACGGGATGCCCCTTGCACCAGCGGATTAGGATACACTGACTTCCCCCGCCGACTGTCCATAACAACGGGTCGTGATACGCGACGGGATCACTTGCATCCATGGCATGGAATACAGCTTTCGACAGTTACCACTGGGCTCCTGAATGCTCCATTTTAGCTTGCACTGATAGATAAGAAAGGCAAGCATGTCATGTCAGCATTCCCAGTTCACATTTGTGATTTTCCAAGAGAAACGAGAAAACACCTCGAATGAGGGGTGTCTACTTCTTCGATGTGTTCTTACTTCGCAAGAGCACGTAGAAGAGGGGCATCTGTAGACACCTTCTCTGGAAGTTTCACAATCCTAATGTGGGATCATATACTGAAACAATAGTATATGATTTGAACACAGGCTAAAATAATAGCTCTGTGGCTCAAATCCCGATGTAGGGAGGCTATATATCAAAATAATAGTATATAGTCAAAATACAGACTGAAATAATAGTCTAGCATTTTAGACCCCCTAACCCCGACGTAGGGACCATGCACTGAAACAATAGTACATAGCTGAACACAAGCTGAAACAATAGCTCTGTGGCTCAGATCCCGACGTAGGGAGACTATGTACTGAAATAATAGTATATAGTTAAAATGCAGGTTAAAATAATAGTCTGACATTTCAGACCCAACCCGGACCTGGACAACCTTGAATTATGCGCCTAAAACCACACACGCAATTTGATTACACGCCATCCCACAAATGTTCAATCAGTCCCTTTTCATACCAGACCACCTCGAGACTCGATTACGCATCCCACATGGTACGCGTGATCAGATTGAGCGCCCCACCACCAGCACGCAATTAGCCTACGCCCGACCTAGTCTCACAGTCCTTGACCCCAAGATTCCATGATTAAGCGCTTCTAATGAGATGCTTAATCAGATTGCTCACTCCAAACAAGGTGCACAATTAGTTCTAACATGATTAGAACTAGGAAACTCGGCTGAGCCAGTCAGCCAGTCGCTCACTATGTCAGTGACCAACTTAAAGCGATTAAGCACCGGGAGACCGACACACAATTCAGTTAAATGCCTAAAACAGGGCGTTTAATAGGAGAAAACCTATAAAAGACTTTTTTTTTAATCCGCCCCAAAGGGAGAAGCTGAAAATTTCAAGAGGACGAAAAAATAGAAAGAGAGGAGAGCGAATACAGAGAAAAATAGATTCGAGCATCAAGTCCTCCGCATCCTAGAATCGAATTTTGAGATTCCTCTCTGTAGTCCCGATCTTAGGTAAAAATCTAGCTTTTAGTTCCGAACCTTAGTTCTTAAGTTTAGTTTTTTAGTTTTAACTATTAATATTAAATTTTCAGTCTTAGACCGTAGCACCCTTTTTAGACCATTATTTTAATATCTGATTCTAGTTCTTAGTGTCTGGAACCAGTCCTTCATTTGATGGCCTAATTCACCGACCTTAAACTTTAATTTTATTCTGAAATCTTAATCTCCAGTCCTATTATTAATCCCTAGTTCTAGCTCTTAGTTTCTAGAATCAGTCCTTAATCATACGATCCGATTTTCTGATTTCGGCCCCGAATTCAGTCCTTAGATTTTAAATTTTAGTTTTAATTCTTCAATTTAAGATTTTTAAAATCCTAATTTATAATTCAGTTTTCTTAATTTCTAGTTTTATAATTTAATTCATAATTATAATCCAAAATCAATTTTAAAAATTAAAAAAAAAACTATATTACAATCCAAAATCAACTTTAATCTCAGCCACCCGATTTGCCCAAGGGAGCTTACGGAGGGTACTCGGGAACAAGGCCAATCCTCCTTAGCATAGCAGGCCCAAAACCCCCTTTTTTGAATTTTAATAAAGTTAATTTGTTGCCTTAATTAGATTTTCTAGTAAAATTAGTTCCTTTATTTTGATTAGAATTTTAATAAAGTTAATTCATTGTTTTAATTAGAATTTCAGTAAAGTTAATTCATGGCCTTCACTAGAATTTTAGTAAAATTAGTTCCTTTGTTTCAATTGGAGTTTTAATAATTAGTATAATTGCTTTAATTAGGACTTCAATACAATTAGCATAATTGCTTTAATTAGAATTTCAGTAAGATTAGTCTATTTCCTTTATTAGAATTTCAATACAATTAGTTTATTTGCTTTAATTAGAAGTCTAGTAAAATTAGTTCCTTCATTTCAATTAGAATTGCAGTAGAGCTAGTATATTTGCTTTAATTAGAATTCTAGTAAAGTTAGTTCCTTCACTTCAATTAGAATTGTAGTAGGACTAGTATATTTGCTTCAATTAGAATTCCAATAGAATTAGTATATCTGCTTTAATTAGAATTTCAGTAGAACTAGTATATTTGCTTTAATTGGAATTTCAGTATAATTAGCATGCTTGATTTAATTAGAGTTTCACAAGAATTAATATATTTGCATTCCTAGTACGATTAGGAGACTAAAATTAATTAGACCTCTAGTAGCATTAGGAAACTAAATTAATTAGATTTCTAATAAGATCACAATATTAGAATTAATTAGACTCCTAGTAGGATTAGGAAATTTAATTAATTAGATTTATGATAAGATTAGAACACTTAAATTAATTAGACTCCTAACAGGATTAGGAGACTTAATTAATTAGACTTTTAATAGGAGTGAAATATTAAAATCAATTAGACTCACAGTAAGATTAGGATACTTAAACCAAGTAGACTTACATTAGGATTAGGACACTAGAATATTAAATTAATTCACAATAACAAATTCACGCAATTAGACTCATAGTAGAATTAGGAAATTTGAACCAATTAGAATTACAGCAATAATAAGGAAAGAAAAGAAAAACTAAACTATCTAAATTACAAGAAGAGCTAATACTACTGACGTTGGTAGGTCGGCGATTCAGTAAAGAAGTAACCCACACCTGCTCTAAAGCGTGATCACTGATGTGTTGCAGTGTCATTAAATATCTGCAGCTGGCGATCACAATAAAGTAAGAATCTTTCTAGAATCCCCCCTTATTTTTAACATTCAAAACACTGCATTGCCAGAGTCCGCTCAGGACACAATTGGGCCACTGATTCACCAGGGACCGAAAGGAACTCAGAAAAAGCGCGCACCAACACCTCCATCCAAATCCAAACAGGTAAAGGAGCGGCATCTCAAGTACCTAATTGGGCGTCTATACCCCAAACTCTTGAAGTGGCGAGTGGCCTGAACTATGGCACCCGCTTCCCAAAAAAAACAACCTGTAAAAGGTGAGACAAGTCCTTGGCACGCAATATCGTGTATATATAGGGACTTGCTTTGCCAAGGGCCCATTTCTGAAGAAAACAAAAATTCTAAAAGTATAAAAAAAAATACAAAATCAAAAAATATTATCCTTCAAAATTCTGAATAAAATCAAAGAAAATGATGCCTTAATTGAAGTGCCCATCCCACGTGAAATCGATCCCTTTCCTGTAGAAATACAAGAAGAGGTAGGAGTCACAAGTCTGGACGAGGAGATCCTTACTAAGGAGCTTCCCAATGAACTCTTAGAACGGTTTGCCGACTTTGAGCACGGTCCTACCCCGATTATTAAGGAAACAAAAGACGTTAATCTAGGGACTGAGGAGATTCCCAGAATCACCAAGATCGAAATATCGCAATCTCCGAAAGAAAGAAAAAGCATGATCATTTTCCGTCGGTCATATCAAGACATCTTCGCATGGTCATACGAGGATATGTCTGGTTTGGACACTGATTTGGTCGAGCAAGAGTTGCCTCTCTATCCTGATATCAAGTCAGTCAAGCAGAAGATGAGACGACTCCGACCTGAGTGGATGCTGAAAGTAAAGGATGAGGTCATCAAGTAGTATGATGCAGGCTTTCTCATAGTCTCCAAGTACCCACAGTGGTTGGCTAATATCGTTCTTATATCGAAGAAAGATGGAAAGGTCCGCATGTGCATTGATTTTCAAAACTTGAACAGAGCGAGCTCGAAAGATGATTTCCCATTATCGCATATCGACATCTTAGTCGATAACACTGCTAAGCACAGGATGCTCTCATTCATGGATGGATTCTTCGGATATAATCAGATCAAGATGGCAGAGGTGGACTGAGATAAGACAATATTCATCACTCCATGGGGAACTTTCTGCTATCGTGTCATGCCTTCGGGTTGAAGAATGCCGGTGCAATGTACTAGAGAGCCATCACTACACTGTTTGACATGATGCACCGAGAGATCAAAGTATATGTCGACGACATGATCGCCAAGTCACCATAGCAAAGTGACCATCTGATAAACCTTCAAAAGCTATTTGAGAGGCTGAGAAAATATAGGTTACGTCTGAATCCTCATAAATACGCATTTGGCGCCATGTCCGGGAAATTATTAGGCTTCATCGTCAGCAGGAAAGGTATCAAGGTTGACCTGATCAAGGTGAAAGCTATCATAAAAATGCCACAACCAGTTATCAAAAAAGAGGTCAGAGGGTTCTTGGGCAGGATACAGTATATCAGTCGATTCATATCACAACTCACTCCAATCTACACGCCAATTTTTAAGCTACTGAGAAAAGACTCGCCTGTTGAATGGAATGACGACTACCAGGTAGCATTCGATAAGTTCAAAGGGTATCTTCTCAACCCGCCAGTTTTAGTACCACCCGAACCAGGGAGATCGCTCTTGATGTACCTTTCTAAGATAGAAATTTCAATGGGATGTGTCCTAGGGCAGCACGATGAAACAGGAAGAAGAGAGCAGGTCATCTACTATCTCAGCAAGAAATTCACTGACTACAAGACGTGCTATTCTCATCTGGAGAAGGCATGCCTGACTCTCATTTGGGCTACACAGAGGCTCCGTCATTACTTGTTGTCACAGGTCGTTCTACTTTTAGCCCGCATGGATCCGTTGAAGTACCTATTCGAAAAGTCAGCTCTTACTGGACGGACTGCACGATGGCAGCTCCTGTTATCCGAGTTCAACATCACCTATGTCACTCAGAAGTCAATAGAGGGGCAAGCACTCGCTGATCATCTTGCCGAGAACCTTTTACTTGATTATGATCCTTTGAGGACCGAATTCCTGGATGAAGACATTTTGTTCCTAACAGAGGATGACACAGAAGAAGCAAAAAAATCATGGGTAATGCACTTTGATGAGGCATCAAATGCCGAGGGTCAAGGAGTCGACGCTATTCTGATTTCGCTGAAAGGATCATGCGTACTAGTCTCCATCAAGCTCAACTTCCCATGCACAAATAACATGGCTGAATATGAAGCCTATGCAGTAGGACTGTAGGTAGCTTTAGACTTGAATGTAACTCACCTCCGAGTGTTTGGTGACTCACAGCTGATCATTTGCCAGACGAACGGTGATTGGAAGACAAAGGATGAGAAGTTGATCCCTTACCATGAGCACCTTGAAAATCTAATAGCATGCTTTGAAGATGTCACCTTCTCATATGTCCTGCAAATAAGGATTCGCTTCACCGATGTGTTAGCAACTTTGGCTACAATGATAGAGATCCCTTATGGTGTCAAGGTTGCTCACAACCGGTTTGTCGACAGTCATTTACAAATGTCGGGCGTGCATCCTCACCGAAGGATATATTTGACCCAACACATACCGGGCTACAATCATGCCACCCCGGCCGATCGTATCAGTGCCCATATTTTTACCACCACCATACTCCTCATACGAATATATATATATATATATATATGAAACATATGAAACGTATCATAAAATTGATGGAATACTGTTTGTAGCATGAGATGCATGTAGAAACTTTATTTTTTACTTAATAAATACGTAATATCCAAACAGTTGTTTAAGAGTAGTGCCCCCCAAGGTACTGGTCCATTACACCACTAGTGTTTTGACATGTCAAATCCCCAAATGGGTTTGGTTTACAATGTGCTGACGGTTCCATGTACGCGGCAACATATCAGTAGGAAATGGGGATTCGTGATTCACCACAAATTATTTAATGGAGATATAATCCATTCTAATAAAAATATACGACTTATTCATTCGCCCCAACTGATCACTTCAGGGCTCTTCTAATCACAATCCAACACCTGTATAAAAAATCCTTGTTAATGATTCACCCCAACTGATCACAATAGGGCGCTTTTAACCACGTTCCAACACCTGTTGCCTTCATTAATGAGAGCCGACTTAGATCAGTAAAAATCACTCTCGTCCCTCCCCCTCCTTTATTCGTAGTAAGACCTTGAATTACCCTGGGAGAGATATAATCAAGGCCTCAACCGCCAATCTGAGAGCTCATACCCTATATAATCCTTCTTTGCCAACCCCTGCAACAGACGGTCTCGATGGTGAATTATTCTGAATGTAATGGGGATGGTCTCGCCCCAACTCCGCCGAGCTCACTGGCAGGGACTCCGCCTTATTCCCCAGTCGCAATGGTCAATTATTCTGAATGTACTGGGGATGGTCCCGCCCCAACTCCTCCAAACTCACTGGTAAAGACACCACATTATTCCCCGCCCCGATCGCCGAATCATCGCCGACACCGTCGCCGTCTCCACTTCACCCCCCATTTTCTCTCTTAATGGTGAGTTCATGGCCATGATCTAATGACTAACAACGAAGTCATATATGCCACCCACCCATGATCTAGTGGACGTGTTATGAGGGTCGTAGCTGAAAGGGGGAGGATGTCGTGTCGTATTCGTTATGAGGTCAACATACTGTTCAATATTCCAAACTATGAAACCCCTCACGTCAATGACACGATTGTGCAGGGCAACCTCCCTGGTGCTCATGCTACCAATGCCCCTTGTGTTCCTCTCAAAGTAGAGTGTCTCGCAAACACGTCTGTGGAACAAGATGTTCCTTTAGATGTCGCTGGCATCGATGGGAATACTGGGCCCGCATAGCGAAGAATGTGCCCTTTTTTTGAAGAAGCTACCCTTTTTTTAAGAAGCTGCCCTTTTTTTAAGAAGCTGCCCTTTTTTTGGATCACAGACTCCTCCAACCTTGAAGAGAAAGAAGTTATAGGTGTGAATCTTCGAACACTTTCGGTGGGAAATCCATAACTTTTCGATTCAACAATCACAATATACCGTTTCCCTTTTTGCAACGCAATCATGACTATTGGAGCCGTAGTGCAGAGACGAGGTTTTTTTTTTATTTCGTTCGAGGACGCCTTCCATGTCTCGTTTCATACGAAAGCCCTCATTAATTAAGTTTTTTTGTTGTCTATATATGAATATTAGTCATGTATTATGGAAGCTTTCGAGTAGCTTCCTACAAACTTCATTGTAAATATTATGGGAGGGGGTAATGAAGAGTCTGTTGGGCGTTAAATGACGTAAGTTCTCATGGATGGTTAAAAATGAAAAAATGATGTAATCCTTCTTTCCAACCCGACGCTTGGTTATTTATTTTGTATTTTTTTTGGGTCGTCGGTTTGACGTATTGTTCGTGGGAGTCCCGATAGTACACATCCCAAAGGTAGTGAGCCGAATACCCTTGTGCCAATCACAATTGTCACAACTGTTAATTCAAATTTTATTACGTTCGATTTTTCTCGATCGGTATATGATATAGCCCATGAGAAAGCCGTGCAATGTATTCATGGGTTAGAATGGTCATTAAGCGAAATTAGTACCAAAATTAATATCATATTTGCATCGTATTGGTAATTTTCGCCTATAATTTGGTAATATTTGTCAAAGAAGTTGAAAATGGGCGCATACTATTAAAAAAATATAAGTGGTCCAGGGTTATATATCTATATATATATATATATATATATATATATATATATATATACAAACATGGTACATGTGATGACCTTTATATGCAGTCGGCATCGCTCAAATAACCAAATAACCTTCATGGTATTTATTGAAATGATTTTCATGTATTATCACACATACATTATGTTTATTTATTTTTTTAAGGCGCACAGCTTCACCATTAGATGCTCTACTTGTTAGGATGGGGAGACGAAGAAGGTATTACGTGGGTTGGTGGCCGGGAATTTATGAACAATGGCATGATTGCAAGGAGGAAGTAGATGGTTTCCCCAAAAATGTTTACAAGGGATATTCATCGCTTGAGGAAGCTGTAGAGGAGTATCATAGATTTATGAAAGAGCACCTCAACTAGGAGATGAAAATTCAACGACAAGGAGTCCCACAACAGTTCGAAACAGGGTTCCCGTAAGGGAAATGGGAAGGTCCGAAACTATCTCAAACACGGTTATTATTTTGCGGCTAGGGTTGGTTATTATTACTGTCATAGTTCTACTGTGTGTACTCGTTTCAATAGTTTCTGCTAACACTGGCGAATATCATAGGCAGAAATCTCTTCGAAGTAGGTGGTGAGTCATGGGTAGGCCAGATTGGGATCCACTGTACTATGTATTTACACAAGTATGAAGAAGTACAAGACGAATGTTATTTCCGCTTATTTCATGCTAGTTAATGCCTTTTGTGTATAATGCATGGTTATTTCACCTGAATATTAATTTTATTGTAATTCCATATGAGTGATTGACATTCTGAAATTAGGCATTAATATGGCAGAAGAAGAGGGTGAAATATGGTCTCGATCGTCTGAATCTAACCAGTCATTGTTATGCAAACAACATAACCAAAGCAACAAATAATGAATCGTCATACCCCATTAAAAATAGGGTGGCATATTTTTCATGGGTTGTGTACACATATGCGGTGCCATAGTTAAAGATTGGGAATAAAATATAAAAAGGGATAATTAGCTTAGATGGTGTTACGATGAAAGGGTAAAAAGGGATAATTAGCTTAGTTGGACAAGATAGCTCTCATTTGCAAGGTGGACACCCGATCGTTCGGGTTCTTTAAGATGAGCTCTATAATAGAAGGGACGGCTAAATTGAAGATGAGTTCTATAATGACAATGACATGATCTGTAATTCCAACTACATGAGGGAAATATCAGCGTAAGGATGGGGAATGGTCTGGTCCTACTAAGTAGAACCAGATTTCAGTCCTATTCCATCCGCTGCCCTTAGATATAGAAGAATCTTGATTGCACATTTTTCTATAAGAAGTGAAAATCAAGAAAGTGAAGATTCTCCGATTTCCAAGGGCACCAGATGAGGTAGGACTGGAAATCTGATTATGCTAGGTAGGACCTGACCATTCCCCGCGTAAGGATATTGAACTGTTGAATATATATCACCACCAATCTAGGTAAGTAAATGAGAGTATTTATTAGGGAAACTACAGTTGGTACCTGTTTTTCTGGGTTCCTTTCGGTCCCCGAAAATAGCAATTCGGTCCAAGTGGACTCTGGCAAAGGCGATGATGGAGTAATAAATTAGGGAATATTAAATTACTGAAATTAAAGAGGTGAATATTAAATGGAGAATACCTGGATGATGCGATCACCAGCTACAGATATTTATCAACACTGCAACACGTCACTGATCACGCTTTAAAGGGAAGCAGGGGCTTGCAGGTTGAACTCATTTAATGAATCGCCGATCGGCCGACGTCAACAGCTGTGAGTTGCCTTTGGTGTAACTCGTTTGGTTTTCCTATTCCTTCTGAAATTTTAATTAACTTGGTCTCGTAATCCTACTGGGAGTCTAATTGAAAAAAAAAAGTCTCCTGATTCAACTAGGAGTCTAATTTAAAAAACTCTCCTAATTCTACTAGGAGTCTAATTGATTTAAATATCATAATCTTACTAGAAATTAATTAAATCTCTTAATCCTGCTAGGGGTCTAATTAATTTAAATATCCTAATCCCATTAGAAATCTAGTTAATTAAGTCTCCTAATACCACTAGGAGTGCAAATATGTTCATTCTACGAAAACTCTAATTAATTAAAAATATATTAATTCTATTAAAATTTTAATTAAAGTAAATATACTAATTTTACTGAAAATCTAAAAAATGGGGTTTTGGCGCGCTATGCTAAGGAGGATCAGCCCCGTTCCCGGGTACCCTCTGTAACCTCTCTTGGGAAAATTGGATGGCTAGGGGTTAAAAAATTGATTTTAAAATTGGGAATTATAGATTTAAAGATCAAAATTATAAATTTTAAAAGATTTTAAAAACTTAATAACTATGAATAGGAAATCCAGAATTAAGAAACCTATGATTCTAGGATTGAAATCGAAACTAAAATCTAGAACCTAGAGATAAAGATTGAAGATCAAAACCCTAAGTTTTAGAATTTTAGAACAAAATTTAAGACTACAAAAAATAGAATCAAAACCACAAACTAAAATTTAAGGCCTAAAGTCAGAAAGAGAAATCAAGAAGCTAAAGCTAAGGAGTGGCTCTAGTAATTAAAAACTAGAGCCAGAAAATTAAGAGCTAAAGAATTATTTGAAGAATCGTATAAATTGTGCAAAAGAAAATTATAGGGAAATTGTGAAGAGGAAAATTGTGTAAAAGAAAATTGTATAGAGGAAAATTGTGTCTTGAATGGCTAGGAGGTAAAGGTCTATTTATAGGCTTTCACTAGAATTCTTAGTGTAACTCTAACTCCTACTTCTTCTAAAATAATAAAGTAAAGTCCTAAAATGATAAGGGAACTGATCCTATTTCTAATAAAAGAAAAGAATCCTATTTTCTAAAATAAAATAATAAAGAGATTAACCCTAATTCAACTAGGAGTTTTGAAAAATGTCACTTTTTGGGTGGCTTCCAAAAACTGACCATAACTTCTTCGATATATGTTAGAATTGTGCATTTTTTGGCTTGTTGGAAAGCTACTTCGATAAGCTTTCAAACATGACTAATTTTATACCAATCAAACTTCGTTTGATACTTCAAAATAGGTCAAATATAAAAGTGATGGGATTGACAATTGGGAAAGATTGGGATCATAAACTAACGACTGAAATCGGGACCGAGATAAAAATAAAATAGACTGTGTAATTAAGGATTGGTTCTAGAAAACTAAGAACTAGAACCAGAACCAGAGATTAAAAACTACTGGTTAAAAAAAGGGTATCACGGCCTAAGACTGAGAATCAAAGCTGATAATTAAGACCTAAAATCTATATCTAAGGACTAACCTCTAGAATTAGAGACTAGGAACTAAAATTTAGAATTAAAAATAAGAACCTAAGATCTAGAACTGAGAATTAAGAACTAGAAAGAAAATTATACCTGAGGTTATGGGCCGTAGAGAGGAATCTCGAAGTCCTAAGCTTGAGGGCAAGGAGCTCGAAACTCGAATCTCAAATCTCGAAGTTGTTATGGTATTTTTTGGGTCAAGGTATGGGTCTATTTATAGGTATTTTACTAATTATGTACCCATGGGGTGTGCTTAACTAGTCGGTCAACTTTTATTACGCGCCCTATCCTGGGTGCTTAATTGAATTGTGCACCCTGTATTAGGCACTTAACCACTTTGAGTCAGCGACCGACTCAGTGAGCGACTGGCTGACTGGCTCAGCCGGGGTGTCATAGTCTTAATCTGATTAGACTAATTATGCACTGAGTGGGGTGTACGCAATCCAATTAAATGCCATGATCACTGCGTTTAATCATGGAGTTTTGGCGATTTCAGGAGTTAGAGACCAGGTCTGAAACAAACCAATTACACGCCAGCGTTTGGGCGCATAATCTATTGCACGCATTGGTTAGAGCACGCGATCGGTCTCGAGGCGATCAAAGAGAGGGGAAGTTTTGTCTGACGAGGACTGATTGTACGCTTGTGGTGTGGCGCACAATCGAATTGTGTGTGTGGTTTTGTGTGCGTAATTTGAGGTTGTCTCGAGTTTTGGGACGGGTCTGAAATGCAAGACTATTGTTTAAGTTTGCATTTTGGCTATATACTATTGTTTCAGTATATAGTTCCCTCCTCGGGGTTATAGGGTTTAAGCCACAAAGCTATTGTTTCAGCCCGTGTTCAACCATATACTATTATTTCAGCATATGGTCCCCTCCTTTATGGGATCTGAGCCATAGAGCTATTATTTCAGCCTGTGTTTGGCCATATACTATTATTTCAGTATATGGTCCCTCATTAGGGTCACGGGGCCTGAGCTACAGAGCTATTGTTTTAGCCTGTGTCCAGCCATATGCTATTATTTCAGCATATGGTTCCTATGTTAGGGTTTCGAAACCCTCAGACAAGATAAGTCCTTTTCAAAGAGTCTCAGTTGAGGTTGAAGGTTGATTGAACAAACTCATATACTCCGAGGGGGCAAAATGGGGGTGTCTACAGATGCCCCTCTTCGGCGCGCTCTTGCGAAGTAAGAGCGCGTCGAAGAAGTAGACACCCCTCATTAGAGGCGCCTTCTCGTTCTTCTTAGGAAATCACAAATGTGAACTGAGGATGCTAACATGACATGTTTGGCTTTCTTATCTATCAGTGCAAGCTAAAATGGAGCATTCGGGGGCCCAGTGATAGCTGTCGAAAGGCATATTCTTGGTCGTGGATGCGAACATCCTGCCGCGTATTACGACATGCTGCGAATAGCAGTTAACGAGAGAAGTCATCATATCCTAATCCTTTGGTGCAGGGGGCATCTCGTCGCATGGCTAGACTTGTTGCGAGTGACAGTTAAACGGAAAGGAGAATCATCAGATCCTAATCAGTGGGTGCAAGGGGCATCCCGCCGCGTGTCGTGACCTGCTGTAAGGGGCAGTCAAACAGAGGGAAATGATGCAATCAAGGTACCGGGAGTGTCATACGAATGTCCAGAGACAAGGTCCAGAGACCAATAATAAAATATAATCATGTAATGGCGAAGGCTTTCGCAAATTATGTCAGACCGGGCGCGTCATTGCTCACACCAGTGGCGCGTTAGGTGTCCCTTTTCCAGCGGGCATTTGTGGTTTTTTAAGAGTCAAATATATTCATTGTTCGGTTTCCTAGGGGAGTTACGGGTTGGGGCAGTAGGAGGTAAATTTTTCTAACTAGGATTTGTGGATCATTTTCTTTTCTCCTTTTTTTTTTGAAAGTTTGAGAATTTAACTTAAGATCAATTCGCTGTTAAAACTGTGAAAAATGTGGCTTCCG
This sequence comes from Chloranthus sessilifolius, assembly GCA_021018995.1. Lineage (NCBI taxonomy): Eukaryota > Viridiplantae > Streptophyta > Magnoliopsida > Chloranthales > Chloranthaceae > Chloranthus > Chloranthus sessilifolius. The sequence continues at coordinate 68,204,191 of CM037595.1, forward strand.
AGACGTCGCTGAGCATATCTATCGGCATGAGATTTATGGACCCGACCATTTATGTGGTTGTCAAGATGACACTTGGCATGCCGAACCCTCCATCTAACCTTCTCGTGAATACTTATGATGGTCACTTATGGGAGGACTACAGTAATTCATGGATAGAGAGATGGGTTTTGAAAATATTTGAATTAATCATAGCTAATTATATTTTTATAAGAGAATATCGAGTATAAAGAAGGGTGATAATACTTACCTAAGGGGGTGATACTTACCTGATCTGGGCGGAAGGCCCTTGCATTATTTACGATGGGACTTGATCGGTTGTCGTAGTGATGTCACGGCGGGACGTCAGAGGGCTCCCTCTCTTCCTTTACTTCTGCTATGGTGGGGCCTTGGGGTCATCCATGTGGTAAAAATGCCTTGGGGAGGTAAAGTTCGCGATGGGATCATGACAGTCTTCTCTTTTGGTTGCGTGTTGTGGGGAGTTCTTGTGGTTGCAGGCATGGTGGTACATTAGGGTTCTGATGAGATGCTCGTGCTGAGAGGTTGATATTGGTCGGATGTGATGGGACATGAGTAAAGTCCCTTTCTTATTCATATGTTCCTGCAGCAGTGATATCTGGTGCATGGCGAGGTGTTTGGGAGGTGAGCTCTCTCTTCTTTTGTGATGGGACATGATCGAGCCTTCCCTTCAATTTGTTATGAAAGTTATGCCATGAGATTTGGTAGTTGTTGGGTACGAGATGCCCGAATTGCTTGGTGAGATACTCGCGATGGGACATTTGAGGTAGGTCGTAAATGAAATTTGGAAGGGTCGGCTCTCTACTTTTCACAATGGGACATTGACTGAGCCTTCCTTTCCTGATTGTGCATCGTGACAGATTGCGTTCGAGTGCTATTAAAACCTGAAAAGTACCACTTTTCACCCCTTAACTTAGCCTTTGATTAGACCCTTAGCCATCTAATAAAGTTTTGTTAAGTGTTTTCTGTAGATAATAAACAGCAGTGCAATAAGGCCAGAAATCATGTTAAGGAGCCTGTATTGGCACCAGAAGTCCCTCAGAAGAATGAGCCATGAATCCAGACCTGAAGCAATCCTCACGCAGCTGACAAAGCTTCAAAGGATTCAGAAAACTATGCTTCGCGCAGTCCTCGCGAGCTTCCCAAGACTTCACAACAAGTGCTTGTGCAGCTGAGTAACAGAAGAGCTTCAGAAGCACAACCTCGTGCAACTCTTGTGAAGTTCAGGAGTAAATGGTCGTGCAGTTTCACGCAGTTCAAGAAGACCTAAAATCAACCTCACGCAGTTCACTCAAAACCGCTGAGGAGAGAGAGCTTCAGGAGATTCTTCGTAAATGCGATGCAAGCTGCGAGATGCAAATGTCAAGAGAACACATCGCCTTGATTAAAAGCCTCAAAGCTATCGCGAGGATCCTCGCAAAGATCTATCAAGAAAAGAAGCTGTCGCACAGTTCAGGAAGAAAGCAGCCTCGCAAAGTCAGAAGTTAGCCTCGCGGAGATCTATTGTGAAATGAAATGCTCGCACAGTTCTCGCACTATTCACAAGTAGCAATCCAACCGCGCGAAGCCTAATCCAGCAAGAGCTTAACCACCTACCTCGCGACTACTTAAAGCATTAAGAAGCTGCAACCCTGCGACATCTAAAGTTTTAATGTTAAACTCAACCACGCGAAGAACAGAGCTACCACGCGACAAGTCTAGGAATCGACTGCAACCTGGCGAACCTCTAAACTCCAACTTCCATCATTCTGCAGAGGACTTTCTAGGAATTTCCAAGGATTAGGGCACACACTCCCATGCTCAAATCTCCATGCATGTGCCCCGAGGCATCCAAGAATCATTAATAGGCCATGTGGCATCACTAAAATTAGGGTTTCCTAACCCTAATGCGCCGCCACACCCACTGCTATATAAACCTAAACCTGGTTTAGGTTTAAGAAGGCCGGAAGAGTTCAATTTTTGCTCTGTTTTTGTTTTTAGCATTATAGTCTTGTTTTTCTGTAGCTGTAAGTAGTTTTCCTTTTTCTTCTTCTTCTCTCCATGGCCCAGCACTTGCTGGCCATGCCTTTGTATGCTTATTAAGATTAGATTAATGGAATTTATGATTGGGTGTTGTACTTTTATGGGATTCATGTGTTTGTGAGTTGCTCTGTGCAAGGCTGCTACCTTGTGATCTGCCATTGCTTTAGCTGTGATTCAAAACAATGGAGGACTAATTCTAAGGTCCCATTCAGATCCAAGTGACCTGTGTGTCTGGGCTATCATGGTCCTATACAGCCTTAGCCCCACCACAGGACCCACTAGATCTGAAATCCCCATGGAAGCCTGAGCTGGTAGCCTTGTGACTATGGTGGTAGCAGCAATATTCTTGTTTTGTTTAGGCTCCGTGAGGAGGATAGCCTCTGGGATAGTCTGTGACCATTTAAGTGGACAGGTTATAGCCTTAGGTTGAATCCAATCCGCCGATCCAAAATGGATCCTTCTTCTCCGAGCCTGAGCTTGTAGCCTGGTAGGAGATTGTACAGAGGCAGACTCCCCCATATTAGTATAGGCCCGCCATCAGATGGCAGATCTATTCTGGGTATAGAGATTGTAGGCTTGTGACTGGACCATTGTAGGCCCACTCAAGCAATGGACAGCTAGGTCTGAGGTGGTACTCAATCTCTTCCTGGTTCTATGTGTCTGGGCTATCATGGTCCTATACAACCTTAGCCCCACACATAGAGCTTTAGAGGTTGAGGTTCCCTATGGATTCCTGAGCTTGTAGCCTGGATGAAGTAGTGCCTACAATGATTAACTTGTTTTGACCCATCTCTGGAGTGTGGTTCCCCTATGGGATAGTCTGTGACCATTTAAGTGGACAGGTTATAACCTTAAGGGATTGGATCATGGCACAGGGATGAGTTGAATTCTTTCTCCTCTTTGGTGATAATGTAGCCATTAGACAGGATTTCTATACCAGCAGATCTGGATCTGAGTCATAAATTCCAACAGATCTGAATCCAATAGCATACTTCTCACCCTTTTATATTTATTTTCCCCCACTCCATCCATCTTCTCAACCCTTTTCTGTAGTTAGTTCATTAGGCTACCTTAGGATACTTAGAATAAGTGACCCTAAACTCCCCTCCTTTTAGGACTGCCAGATCTGTAGTCAGATCTGGAGGGACTACTAGAGATGGCTCCCTTGGAGCTGTAGATCACCTTTCCCTGTGGGACAAACTCTTACTTATCAAAACTTGCTACAAATGGACCTTGTATCTTGCAGGTCTAAGATTTCTCAGTTGTGCTGATTCCATCCCCTATTTTACTTGGATTTTAAATTGCTTTTACCACCAACAAATAAAGTAAGCACACTAGAGATCGCAATAAGTGCCTTTAGGGAGTAATGTCTTGATGAAAAAGGTTTGTAAGGCGATTGAGTTGTAGTGGCAGTGCAACAGGACATGCCGTTGATGATGGTGTTTCTTTCTTTGGCAGATCTTGGATTATATGTAATGAGTGTTGTGGTTGTATTGCGATGGGACATGTTTGTGTGGTGGAGAGTTGGTCTAGTGACTCCTTGACTATTGTGATGGGACAATGATGAAGTGTTGATATCGCGACGGGACTTGCCTTCGATCTCGGTGATACGGTAGGATTCTCGGGAGGCTCACTTTTGGCTTTTATGATAGGATGTGAGGGGATGGTTGATTTAGACCAATGAGCTTAAGTGTCGGGATGACGTTCGTGTATGTGTATCCTATCGTGATGGGACACGAGGGCGGTGGTGACAGGATTTTCCCTCTCTAGTCAGGTCGTGATGAGACCAGTGGTGTGTTGTGTTGTGACAGGGAATTACGCGCCTAATTCAGGGTGTTGAATCAGGTTGCGCGCTAGTTCGAGAGTGTGTGATTTGGGACTAAAGAAGCCAGTTGCGCATTTGGGTGTGTGCGTTTAATACATTTATGCGCTTCGTGTATTGCGTGCAATCAAAAGGTTGCTGGATTAGTAAGACTGCAGTGTTCAGGTGTCGATCTAGATTCCACGCATAGGTAATAGCATGTAATCCAATTATGCGGTCAGATAAGAGCGCACAATCAGAGCATCACCAGGTCACTGTATGGGTGACACTTCGGATTCTGCATATTTTGTGGAGTGCGTAATAGCATCTATCTTGGGCGGGTGACTGAGGCGTCGTGCTGTTTACACGGGCGAGGGTTTTATTACGCACGTTGTTTAATGCGTGTGATTTAGATTCCACGCAATTTCCTGGGTGCATGATTTAATTGTGTGTTGACGTCTAGCGCGCAATTGAGTCTGTACTCTATATAAGCAGGAAAGTCTTCATTCTCTTTATATCCTTTGGTTTAGTCTCATTTTTTTTTTACTTTTCCTGATTTCTTTGCACTCGGATATCTGTGTTTCTATGATATTGTGTGATTCGACCGTTTGTTTGGGATGTCATTTCTTTCGATGTTCATGGTTTCACGTGTTCTTCGACCTAAGGTGGTGCTTGGTGATGGCATAACTCTGAGGATGGGCAGTATTGGGAAAGTGGAGGTTAGCCTTCACATCGATCCCTTCTAGGGAGCAGTGAAGGCAGCGTTGAGGGGGCGGCAACGGAGGAGGTGAAGATGGCAGTTAAGAGGAGGTGTTACAAGTGGAGGGATGTATTCCCCAACCACTCCATCCTGAAGCCTTTTCTGATGCCTCCGATTGGACGCTACTCCTCGCTTTGTGTATGTTTCGGGTTCGGTTTTCGTTTTGGGTTGTAGATTAGGATTTTAGGTTTTCATTTTGGATTGTATGTCCAGGAGGTATGCCTCCGATGATACTTGTAAAATTTTATTATATAAATAAAGAGGTGTTTTATTCATTGTGTTTGTTTCATTAATGTTTGATTGTGTTTATTGTGTATATCTCTTGGGTTACGTTGGAGGGAGAATGTGTAGTGTTAGAGCATGGTGTTTATTTTTTGGGTGTATTATGTAGTTCTATTTCAGGCATTCATTTTGGGGCCATGGCGGAAAAGTAAGAAATAAACTAAATAAAAAAAAATGCCCCTGTTTGGGGTATTCGAGGTGAAAAAATAAGAACTAAACTGAAATTTTTTTTAAATGCCCCAGTTTGGGGTATCAGTCTTATGACCTGAGTATCGCTACCAAGGTGCTAGCACTCTTTAAAAATAAATGCCCCCATGTCAAGTGATAGGGGAACTTTTATCTACCTCACAGATGTCCTGGAGTGTATTTGTGATAATCCCATGTTAGGAGGCAGCTCGATTATTTTGGCCACATGTCGGGCTCGATTTTAGTAAGTGTTGAACGATCATCATGTATCATAGCTTTTAACTAGATTGAGGTGAATAGTAGGTAATGGGTGATTGCATCATATGTCATTCAAAAATTTTTGGTTTTATTCTGAAAGAGATTTTGAAAGTCATTTGACTCATCATCCAAAAGAGAAATAAACGGTGAAGAAGAGGTATGGATTGATCTAGGGATAGCTTCTCATTCAATCGAATTTTGAAATAGTAGTCAACTACTTTCTTCTCCGGTGGGTAATGTAGTGCCATAACTGAGCTCTCCTTCATGGTTCAGCACCATCAAATCCTCAAATTTTATGGTTAGCAGGAGTTTTGTCCTCCTCTCGCTACCGTACGACTACATCTAGTTGTATGAAGATGTCAGGGATGCCCTCGCGGCTTGCTTATACTGCCCTAATAAGACTACTAGGAATGTCCTCACAATTTGCTTAGACTTCCTTAAATTCATAGATTGTTCATTCGTCGTATTGCTCTCACTCGGTTGTGCTTCTTTTCTCTCTTTTTTGTCTCTTTTTTTTTAAGCATCTATGTATATTATTTTGAAACATCCTGTTGACGCAAGAATTATGAGATTTGTTGGAACCTTATATTTTCATTTTTTTTTTGCTCTAACATCGACTCCAATGGTTGAAGAGGGTGTATGAGAATCCAGAGTTTTCTATATTTCAAAAAGAGAGTTTCATGATCCACTAGTCCTTTCGATCAACTTGCTCAAATAGGAGGGTGGTCAATGAGTCAGATGATACCCAAAATGATTTCAAAAATAATGGCCTACAATTGGCGAATGCCTTGTGATGACTGTGAGGATGATAGGTATATAAGTAAGTTTGTTTAGGCTACGAGACAAGATGGTCATTGAGTTATGATTCTAAGGGTCAGAAAGTCCTTCTCCTATGGCTATTTCTTAGGCATGTTGCCGAGATAATATAAGTACTTCTCATATGGGTTTGATTTCCTCCAGGTGAGGTGGTTGTGCAGGCACTTTTTTATTAGCACTAGCTCCCTGAATTCGAGTTCTCGGTCAGGTAAGAGTTATAAGTTAGAGATATTGCTTGGCAGATGACATATATTTTTTATTTTGTATATATTATTTTTATTTTTTTTGTATTTTTGTGTTATGGTACATCATCAGTTTCTTAAGTAGGGACTGACTCAAGAAGTTCGCTTGGTGGGACATGTTAGATGGTCGAAGTGACCGTTTGGTTAGATAATATTATTTCAAGGTTCTCGATCCCTCTCAATCTGATTGATCTGGGATGAGAGAGATGTTATGTTTGCATTCATGTGTTGGGTGATATAGGGTTTGTCAAAATAGGTGTGACATCGTTTGATTTCTTCCTTCGATAGGTCTTTTATGGTCGGGGTCTCCTTGTCTGAAGGGACCTTCTTTCATTTTTCGACGGGGCGAGGCAACTCGTAGAGTTGGAGCGTAGAGTTGTTATAGTGTTTTTCGGAGTTATTTATTGGTTGTTGGAAAGTTGTTTGTGGGTGAAGTTGGAGCAGGATACGTTGAGAGGGAATGTGGTGTTGTAAAGGTAATGAGAGAATAAGGCAGAGGTAGAGTAGGAGGAGGAGATGTGAAGGTGTGGGCCAAGGTGGACCTTTCCTCTGTGTGGGGTGGTTTGGTTTTGTTTGATTATGGTTGTTTTGTTTGATTCGCACTTTGGGTTTATTGTGAGGTTGTTTTAAAGTTTTGTTTGTAATTTTTGGAGGAGGTTTAGTGTCGACTATTCGACGTGGCGGTTTCATTACCGATTGGTGTTCTGTGAAGGCTTTGATTGTGAGGTCTATGGAGATTTTGATTTGAGGTTCGGATGGAATTCCAGCTATGCTGTCAATTTTATGTTGTGAGGTTTGAGAATTTGGCGATATACTAATTTGGATGTTGATCGGCGTTGTAAGATTCAAGGCTGGTTTGATTTTGAAAGTGGGAGCAATGATCGGCTCCTTGATAGGTTCGGTGGTTGGCTCAAAGGTGAGTGGAGTTGGCATTGTAGGAATAGGTTTGGTTTTAGTGACGAGTTCGTGTTCAATAGCAGGGTCGGGTTTGACAACATGTTCAGGTTTGACAATGGGCTCGGGTTTGATGGTGGGTTCGCCTTTGATGGTGGGTTCGGGTCTAGGTTCGACGATTGGTTTAAGTTCAATGATCTGTTTGGTTTCGTGTTCGATGACAAGTTCAAGTATGATCATGGGTTTAGATTTGGTGATAGGTTCATGTTCAAGGATTGGTTTAGATTCGATAATAGGATAATAGGTTTAGTTTTGATAGTAGATTTAGGTTTGATGATAAGTTTAGTTTTGATAATGGGTTTTGTTTTGGTGATAGGTTTCATCTTTATAATAGGTGTGAGTTTGAGGTTCAGTTTCATAGTTGGTGAGGTGATAAGTCCAATGTTGAGTGTAGAGATTGATTTGTGAGTTAGTTCTGAGATCGATTCAATGGTTGATTCTATGGTGAGTGAAATGGATGGTTCGGAGGTGTGTTTGATAAAAAAAATCGAGTTCAAAAGTTTGTTTTTTGAAGTTGGTGAGGTGGCAGTGAATTTAGGTTCCAGAGTGGGCATGGAAGTCAATTCGAGAGTTGATTCTAAGGTTAGTGGGGTGATGTGTTCGTTGTTGAGTTCAAGTTTTAAAGCAAGTGTAGGGATAGATTCAGGGATTGGTTTTGAGATTGGTAGGACTATGTGTTCGGTTTTGGGGGTTAGTTTTGGAGTTGATTTGGAAGCGAGAGGGCTGGTGATTTCAGGGGTAGATTTGATTACTGGTTTGGGTTCAGAGTTTAGTTTTGTTATTGGTTTAAGTATGAATGGCATTGTAGAATACCGATTGATTAGTTCGAAAATTACTTCTAGAGTCGGCATGTGAGCCTCTTCGGGGTAATTTGCGTCATTGGTTTAGGCGTATGTTCAGGAGGTGTGGGGGTTGATTCGTTTGTTGGTAGGTTGTTGGATTCAATGGTAGGCTGAGTTGGTTCAGGGGTTAATTTGTTGGTCTTATCAGTCGACTGGGTTGCTTCGGAATCGTGTTTGATGATTTTAGTGATAGGTCAGGATGTTTCGGGAGCATGTTTGGCGATTTCAGCGGTAGGTTGGATTAGTGCATTGAGCTTGGTGATGAGTTTGTGATAGGCTGAGTTAGTTTAGGGGTGAATTCGGTGATAGGTTGGATTTAGTGATCTTGATGACAGGTTCAGGGCAAAGGTGATTTCGCATTTATTGGTGCGTGGGATACGGTTAGTTGGTTGAATGGTATGGACGTGCTCCGAGGGGGGTTCAATCCTTCAGATTAGACTAGCCGGGTGGAAAGAAGCAGGAGTGAGTGAGTGTACGATATTGTACGCGAGTTGAGTTTGATCGAACAATGGGTTGTAATAGGTGACGTTAGTTTGCGTGTCGTTGGGGTGTTGGTTTTGATCGTAGTGCAGGCTTGTGTATTGGTTGGTGTATAAAGGTTGGGGAGGGTGTTGATCTTGGTTTGTGTATAGATCTTGAGCTTGGTCATATGGGTGGTACAGTTAAGAGTTTGTTTGGTTTTGTTCTTGGTTCATGTTGATTTGTTCGGGGCTTAGAGTTTTATTTAGGGTGCTTGTCACATGGTTGTCGGAAGGGGATCCTTCAGATGTTAGTGTAGAGAGGTTAAGGTCTCCATTCTTTAGTCGACGTTCTTTGCGTGAGGCACGTTTACAGAGGCTAGAGAAATCGGAGTAGTCGCTTAGGATGAAAAAGCTCCGAAGAGGTTCTCGAGTATTGCTAATCACTATTTCTATCACATCGCTTTTTTTTATTTGATTCCTCATTCGGGCGGCGAGCCTTCTCTAGCGATTGGCGAACATCGAGAAGTCTTCGTCATCCTCTTGTCTTGTGTGTATCAAGTCAACAAGAGTGACCACTTCATGAGTTAAGTGTTGGTATTGGTCTAGGAATCTGTTGGCTAAGTCTTTAAATGTCTTGATTTCGGCTAGAGGTAAGGCAGTAAATCAGTCGAGGGCTTCTCCTTCAAGTGATCTCAGAAAGTAATGGATCAGGAGTCCATGATTGGTGCGGATTGGTCGACAGTCATTACAGAATAGGGCCAAGTGGTGCTTTGGGTTTCCCGTACCATTATATTTGTTGAATTTGGGTGCTTTAAACCCGACAGGTACAGTGAAGTCGATGTCTCGGTAAAATTTTTCGAACCCGCAAAATTGGTTCGAGCATTCTTCCTTAGCCATGTAATCATCTAGAAGATGAGGGAAGTCATTTATGTTTATAGCGGTATCTTTTCTAGGTGTCTCAGGAGAGAGTTGTCTTCGATAATTGTTGTTGCAGGGGGTGCGAGAGGTGTGTGTGTGTTATGTGTCGGAGGAGTTGGAGTACGCGGAGGAGTTTGCATCTTTTCCTCTTGTCGAATTCTCAAGGTAACTTGTCGCTCATCCCTCAACCTCTGGTCCATGTTGGCTTCAAATATCTTGGCTAGGGCTTGTCGCAAGGCATTAGCTTCTTCTCCTCCCTTCATTAGCTTTTGGGCGGTGAGGTCCATAATCGGGCCGACGGTATATCTTGCTCGCTGTCACTTACCCTGCTACTGTTGTTGTGATTTGTGTTTTGTGGAGCGAAGGGGTATTTTTCAGTCTCACTAACCATGTTTACCCGAGCATGACGCTGGCTGTCCATGGGGATGGCCTAACGTTATACTCGGGGTCGCTATGGGAGCCCCATGAGGGTGGGTCGAAAACCAAATTAATTAGACTGGGGCAACCTTAGCGAAAAAGAGTCTCATCACGATCGTCAGTCTATTGGTACCCGCTTCTTTTGGGTTTCTTTCGGTCCCCGAAAAAAGTGGCCCAATTCGGTCGAAGTGGACTCTGGCAAAGGCGATGGTGGAGTAATAAATTAGGGAATATGAAGTTGCTGAAATTAAAGAGGCGAATATTAAATGGAGAATACCTGGATGATGCGATCGCCATCTACAGATATTTATCGATGCTGCAACACGTCACTGATTACGCTTTAAAGGGAAGCGGGGGCTTGCAGGTTGAACTCCTTTACTAAATCACCGGCTGGCCAACGTCAGCAGCTGTGGGTTGCCTTTAATGTAACTCGTTTAGTTTTCCTATTCCTACTGGGATTTTAATTAACTTGGTTTCCTAATCCTACTGGGAGTCTAATTGAAAAAAAAAGGTCTCCTGATTCTACTAGGAGTCTAATTTTAAAATGTCTCCTAATTCTACTAAGAGTCTAATTGATTTAAATATCTTAATCTTACTAGAAATTAATTAAATCTCTTAATCCTACTACGGGTCTAATTAATTTAAATATCCTAATCCCATTAGAAATCTAGTTAATTAAGTCTCCTAATACTAGTAGGAGTGCAAATATGTTGATTCTACGGAAAATCTAATTAATTAAAAATATACTAATTCTATTAAAATTATAATTAAAGTAAATATATAAATTTTACTGAAAATCTAAAACAAGGGGTTTTGGCCCGCTTTGCTAAGAAGGATCGGCCCCGTTCCTGGGTACCCTCCGTAAGCTCCCTTGGGCAAATCGGATGGCTAGGGGTTGAAAAACTAATTTTAAAATTAGGAATTATAGATTTAAAGATCAAAATTTTAAATTTTAAAAGATTTTAAAAAATTAAGAACTATGAATAGGAAATCTAGAATTAAGAAACCTATGATTTTAGGATTGAAATAGAAACTAAAATCTAGAACCTAGAGATAAAGATTGAAGATCAAAACCCTAAGTTTTAGAATTTTAGAACAAAATTTCAGACTAAAAAAAATAGAATCAAAACCACAAACTAAAATTTAAGGCCTAAAGTCAGAAAGATAAATCAAGAAGCTAAAGCTAAGGCCTGGCTCTAGTAATTAAGAACTAGAACCAGAAAATTAAGAACTAAGGAATTACCCGAAGCATTGTGTAAATCTTGCAGAAGAAAATTGTAGGGAAATTGTGAAGAGGAAAATTGTGTAGAGGAAAATTGTAGAGAGGAAAATTGTGTCTTGAATGGCTATGGGGTAAAGGTCTATTTATAGGCTTTTACTAGAATTCCTAGTGTAACTCTAACTCCTACTTCTTTTAAAATAATAAAGTAAAGTCCTAAAATGATAAGGGAATTGACCCTATTTCTAATAAAAGAAAAGAATCCTATTTTCTAAAATAAAATAATAAAGAGACTAATCCTAATTCAACTAGGAATTTTGAAAAATGTCACTATTTGGGCAGCTTCCGAAAATTGACCATAACTTCTTCGATACATATCAGAATTACGCATGTTTTAGCTTGTTGGAAAGCTACTTCGATAAGCTTTCAAATGTGACTAATTTTATATCAATCCGACTTTGTTTGATAATTTAAAATAGTTTAAACATAAAAGTGATAGGATTGACAATTGGGAAAGATTGGGATCATAAACTAAGGACTGAAATCGAGACCGAGATAAAAATAAAATAGGCTGTGTAATTAAGGACTCGTTCTAGAAAACTAAGAACTAGAACCAGAGATTAAAAACTACGGGTTAAAAGGGTATCACGGCCTAAGACTGAGAATCAAAGCTGATAATTAAGACCTAAAATCTAAATCTAAGGACTAACCTCTAGAATTAGAGACTAGGAACTAAAATTTAGAACTAAAAATAAGAAACTAAGATCTAGAACTGAGAATTAAGAACTAGAAAGAAAATTATACCTAAAGTCAAGGCCGCAAAGAGGAATCTCGAAGTTCTAAGCTTGAGGGCGAGGAGCTCAAAACTCAAATCTTGAAGTCGTTGTGTTTTTTGGGTCGAGGTAGGGGTTATAGGTATTTTACTAATTACGCACCCTGTGTGGTGCACTTAACTAGTCGTTCAACTTTAATTATGCATCCTATCCTGGTTGCTTAATTGAATTGTGCGCCCTATATCAAGCACTTAACCACTTTGAGTCGGTGACCGACTCAGTGAGTGACCAGCTGACTGGCTCAGCTGGGGTGTCCTAGTCTTAATCTGATTAGACTAATTGCACACCGAGTGGGTGTGCGCAATCCGATTAAAAGCCATGATCACTGTGTTTAATCATGGAGTTTTGGTGGTCTAAGGAGTTAGAGACCAGGTCTGAAACAGACCAATTACACGCCTGCATTTGGGCGCATAATCTATTGCACGCACTGGTTAGAGCATGCGATCAAGGCGGTCAAAGAGAGGGAAAGTTTGGTCTGATGAGGACTGATTGTGCCCTTGTGGTGTGGCGCACAATCGAATTGCGCGTGTGGTTTCGTGCGTGTAATTCAAGGTACAAGACTATTGTTTCAGTTTGCATTTTAGCTATATACTATTATTTCAGTATGCAGTTCCCACCTCAGGGTTATGGGGTCTAAGGCACAGAGCTATTGTTTCAGCCTGTGTTCAGCCATATACTATTATTTCAGCATATGGTCCCCTCTTTTATGGGATCTAAGCCATAGAGCTATTGTTTCAGCATGTATTCAGCCATCTACTATTGTTTCAATATATGGTCCCTCATTAGGGTCACAGGGCCTGAGCCACAGAGTTATTGTTTCAGCTTGTGTCCAGCAATATGCTATTGTTTCAGCATATGGTTCCAATGTTAGGGTTTCGAAACCCTTGGAGAAGGTAAGTCCTTCTGAAGAGTCTCAGTCAAGGTCGAAGGTTGACCAAACAAACTCATATACTCCGAGGGGGCAAAATAGGGGTGTCTACAACTACAATTATCATTTCATTGTCGTATGTAAGTATGACTAAAGGAAAAATGAGAGCAACACCATCTACTGACGAATCATTTTCATGTCAATTCATGGAATACTGTCCCAGATGTAAAGTGTGGGATGAAGTGAAAATTAACGAAAATGAAGCCCATAGAATTAAAGAACTTGTTTAGGCGGCTTTTGGATGTCAGCTTAAACTTAGTGAAAACCACAGAATTGGCACGTCAAATATATACAACTCCGATGGAAAAAGGCGAAACGCCTTCGCAAATAGGCGCAAAATTATAGCATGAAATGACATTGAAGTGCACTTCTTAGGGCTACCAAAACACTTTGGCCCACTGAATATTACGGTTGCAGCCACCAAACTCACAAAGCAAAAGCAAACCGACCTTAAGGAAAAAGTCGTTAAAAAACAAGCATTATGTATAGTTGGAGCAGAACTACAACTGGAATGAAAATCTCTGCCCAATATGCAAACAACAAAATGAAAGTTCACCTCACCATATTCATACATGTCGTAACACCCCCCGAGATAATTTGGTAGAAAATAAAAATCAGTGGTCTCGTTTACTTGGAAGGTACCATTTATAGCTCAGAAAAAGGATCACCACCTACCCCAGCATTTACAGCCATGCTTTAAACCACTTGAAGAAGTCAGTTCCAACACTTGTATCAACTCAAAAATGGTGTTTTCAGTCTCCCTTACAGTCCTTACTCAAATGTTTGATACACCAATAACCAAAGTGCAGCAATGGGATCGAATGATAGTTCTTTCATCACTGCAACTTTCCCAGAAATATAGCTACATAGTTATATGTGCATATATATATATATATATATATACTAGTGGACCCTGCACGTGGGGCCCATTTATTTAAACAATTCATAAGAGATTAAAATACTTTTTGGCATTAGAGTTCAACTCCAAATTCAGCAAGTGCAATGATTGAAGAAAGAGATGTCAAGTGAATTGCAAAAATTTAATAAATTCTTCATTTTGGTATTGAGTGATTGACATTAAAACAACCAAACGAACTAGTGAAATCAATTTTGGGATGAATAGAGGATTAATAGTCCTCGTGAATGGTGTATCGCTTTCGACTGAAAGTGGTGCATCAACTATAATAGATGGATTTGCTTTTGTGTTTCAAGAGACTCCATGCAACCGTGGGATTTTTGACGATCCCGTCGTGATGACGCGCACTTGCTAAAACATATAGAGTCACTACCCAGAGTTTTTGGTGTCTCGGAAAACCTAAATCAATTTTATAAGCACCGAAGTGCCAAAAATGCGACTCTAATTCACCAGTCTATGCTAAAGGCTCTTGGGGAGGGGCTTCGGTTATCGATCGGAAAGGTGTTAGGTACCTGACCAACCCGCTAAAAGCGGCCTCTACTTATGGCCAAAAATGAAGGGAAAATAAAAAAGACAAGAGCACTTCCTCTTGCCCGAATGCACTTTGATCCTATTTGTGCCCCTCCACAATTACCGAGATCTCGGCAGTGTAACGGTAGAAATTCAAAGATAAAGCAAAAGCTAAGAAGGTAGAGGAATAGAGGGGAGAGCCGGAGCTCTCGGGTCCTTGTAGCACAACTGTGCTCCTTCGCGTGAGGGCGCTTTGGTGAGCTTCTGATAGCTTGGATGCTTGAATGATGGGTTCTAGCTCCTAGGGCTTGATGGCTAAGAGGTAGGAAAAGAGAGCTAGGGGGTAGTTCTCAACTAAGAGATCTTTGATGAGAGATGGGGGCTAAAGGTGATTTTAGAATTCTGAAATTTGTATGGGAATGGTGCACTAAAGGGAGAGAAAGTCTCTTTCTTAATCTTTTCTCTCTTTTGGAATTTTTTTTAAGCCTTTGTAAAGGGAGGGGTGCCTCTCTATTTATAGGAAAAAGGGAGGTTAGGAGGATACTTAAGTGCTAATTGGGGTTAGCAATTAGGTAATCTTCTAATCTAAGGTTTCTTAGGATTTTAAAAGGTTGGAAAAGTGGGCAATAGGCTTCAATTGTAGATCATAGGGTGAGGTTTCAAATGACTAGAGGGTTGCAAATAGGGTAAACATGGGTGCAACAGTCCTAATAAAACTCATCCTAAACCTTGGGATGGTCAACAAGTCAAACCCCAAAAGTAAAATTCGAGTAAAAACCATCAGTTACTGTAGCTAAACCTGGCACCTATATTACATGCGCCAAGCATAATTATAGTACATGGAAGTTCGGAGCCCGAGGGGGGACCCACCTATACTTGGTGTGTGTATTAGATGCGCTAAGCCATTTTTGGAACAAAATGGCTTGGCGCATGTAATACATGCGCCATGTATGCCTATCTCCTCGCGAGGTTCTAAACTTGTCGAGATGTGCAACCTAAAGCTTCGGATTGCCATATCTTTTGACGTACAACTCAGATTGAGGTAATTCTTGGTTTGTTAGAAAGCTGGAAACCTCTAATTTTTAATGGTATAAGATTTAGTCTCAGTAGCGATCCCTACCATCCCTAGTATATATCCCTCTGACCATTACCCGGGAAGGTTAAATGCGGGATTGGAGAGGTTTCTAAGGGTTGGGGTAATTCCTAAGGGTGAGGGAAGGTTCCTAAGGGTAGGGGAAATGCTATCGAAAGCTCAGGGGTGAGCCTCTCTCGAAGTATGTCTCGATCAGGCCTTGGGCCAAATTTGGGTGTCTACAGACTCATAGACTATATATAATAGTCACTTGTCTTCGTATATTTCATTTTTAGAAGGCGAGTGAGGACCCAGATAAGCTCATCGTCATCCCAGAAGATAGAAAGAGACTCATAGAGGCTCATATTGGCTCCTAGAAATAACCGATATCAATCAAATCTATAACGTGGGTTTTAGTAAAAGACTTCAAGATCTCATAAAGAAATAAAGCAACAACAATTTAATGTAAGGGTAGAATCTAAAAAAAGCAAAAATAGAAACCTTGACGTGGGCCGGTATAGAATTAATGACCCCATCTAGAATCACATCAAACTCCTCATCTGGTTTATCGAAAATAAAGAAATAAATAAAAGACAAGGGAAAATTGGCCATAAAATTGTGAACTTGAACTCAGGAAAAAACCACAAAACGAACTTGTCTTAAGTCCAACCAAAAATTGGCAAAAACTCTTAGAGTCTAAAGAGACCCATTATGAGGAGAAATCAAAACCAGCTTCAATGCCTCAACCCATTTGTTAATAAAAAATAATCACTTGAGGACAGCAAAATTCTCACTTACGTAATATTCACTTCTAGGATAAATAAGAACTTGTAATAGATACCAAAACCGAGCATTATGTATAGTATATATATGACACGATAGAAAGTGCTATACATCTAATAATCTTCTAATAGATCTTATTAGAAAGATAGCCAATAATGCTACATCCCTAATAGTTTATAGGGAAAATTATCAAAATACTATGGAAGATGCTTAATCGAATACACCAATAATGAATCCTAATTATGACCAATAACCAACTCAAAAAGGTATATGAAATTTCAAATATCAGACTCTTCCCGAACGAATCACAAAAAAGCCCTAAAAATCCATAATCTTGCAATTAGGGCTTCTGATAAATATAAAATTGGAGATTTTCATATAATATATAATTAGAATATATAAAAAAAATTGAGGGAGGGATTATTACCATGAGGAATAAGAAGAACCGACCCTTCATCCCTATGGCGATTCAGATGCAAAGGTTTTAAAATGCAAATAACACAACCCAAGGTTAGGGTTGTTGATCTTGCCGAGAGGTTAGGGTAGGTTAGGGTTTTTGATCTTGTCGAGAGGTGACAAAATGGTAGTCCGCCATTAATCGAGATTTGAACTCTGTCTCTCTAAAATTAAATATGGACCAGAGAATGAGCATTTTTTAGGGCTTTCAAGAGCCGGAGTGAAATAAAGGGCCATTTTTTAGGGATTTGAAGAGATCAAGTGAGACATAATACTCTTCTTTATCAATTAGATAGAACCAAAATCATTTTCTTTTTTTCTTTTTTTCTTTTTTTTCTTTGGAAAGATAGCACCGAAAACATAGAACCGTAATTTTTAGTCGTTTGCTTTGTGTTTTTTAAACGTTATATATATATATATATATATATATATATATATATATATATATATGCAAATTGATGGTCTAGATTTTGGTCCGTCATTTTTCATCTTCTGCATAAACTACCCTTTACATTTACGATATGTGTTGTCACCATAGAGAAGTAATCTTTGGCAAACCTAAAAGAGTGAAGGACATTCTTTGGTAATTAACTTTTTAAGCTAGCTACACCTGGCTGCCCCTATAAGATCTAAAAATTACATATCAATTCTATTTTTGTGAGGTGTCTTTTTTAATTTTTTCGAAGGGCAATATGAGACATACAAAATTAACGGAGAATGTTGCTTAGGTTGCTTTTGCTAAACGGAAACCATAGTGATGGTACTTAATTGTCAAGATGTACAATTTGAAGGTTGCATTCAAAAACGAAGTCCTAAATATTGGATATCCATAGCTGCCCCTATAGGAACTATCTTTCAGTGGGACTCCTTGTATATTTGAGTGCTTTTTTTAATTAATGGAGGGTAATATTGTATTTAAGGTAGCTATCCTCTTAGAGTAGGCTTAGGTGTATCCCACTTGATATGATAGTCCTTCATTCTCATTCTTCTTCTTCGAAAGCAAGGAACTTAAAAAGGCTTGCAAACTCTTATAGTATTTGTTTAGTGATTTGCCTCTCCTAACAATCATTTAAATATCAATATGGTGTTCGAATAATCTTACACCATCAATGGTTTCAGATGTGGGTGATTTGTACCGTCAAAGTAATAGATCAAGGATTGAAGTGCAAAAGGCCCAAAAATCATACTTTAGGGAGGTTTAAACCACCCAAGATTTTGACTATAATATCAACCATTCATTTTAGTTTTATTGGCTGATATTGAAGTTCATCAATCAGATGGTTCACATCCAATTATAGCCATGTATTTTTGGGGCTAAGACCAAATGACGGATTCCGGCTTAGACAATTTAGATTGATCACAAATGTGTGTTACACTGCATAATGACAAAACCCACTTCCATGGTGTGAGATGAAAAGTCTAACTTTAATGGTGTAAGATAATTAAACACCATTTTGGGGTTTAAATGTTGGTCATAGCCTGTAACATCCCAAAAATTTTGATTTCTGAACCATCCGACTCGGTATGCGTGTCAAACAGGTCACGTAGTTCAAGATGATAAATTTGCTTTGTAAAGTGAGCAAGGATGAAAACTAAAGATAAGATGACCGTTAGATGAGATAATGTACACCAACGTACGGTGAATTGGCATAACGCCCAAACAAAACCTTTGAATATAAAAGCTAAACTTGGATAGGAAATTCATTTCCTTGCCTTATTGTTGAGAACTAATTAGTAAAGAAGAGAAGAGAGAAGGAAAACTCTTGCTTTCTACAAGTTAAAGGAAGGATAAATCTCGAGTGTGTTCGATTCAATCGCAAGAAGATGGGTTTTTAAACCCTGTGATGCATGGGAAAGGCGAGATAAGAGATTAAGAGTTGGACCATTGATGTGCAAAGATTCTGATTTTAAGGTAAGAATATATGTTTGAAAGCATGTGTATTTATGATTGGTAGTTAGGCAATCAATGCCCTACAAGACTAGAATTAAATGGGTAATTATGTTGAGTAATCAATGCCCGCAATCAATGCCCTAAAAGACTAGAATTAAATGGGTATTTATGTTGAGTAATCAATGCCCAAAAAGATTATAATTTAATGTTCAACCATGATATGTGGTTGGGAAATAAATACCCTAAAAGGATTATAATAAATGTGACAAATTTTGGGTAAAAACAAACCTGAGAAGGAAAGCCCGTATTGCTGAGAGTCTGCCAAAATTGATCAATCGAAATGAGAATCGATTGATCGATTTTGACAAGATGTGAAGAGATTTGACAAAACAGAGAAAGATTGGTTTATGAGGGAAATCGATCGATCGATTTATGTGTCGACAGGCTCCACTTCAGGTCGACAGGTTTGCCTGAAGGGTCAACAGGATTGCCTGTGAGGTCGACAGGTTCCTGTAGAGTCGACAAGATGTGATGTGAAGAAGGATTGGTTTCTGAGTAAACCGATCGATCGATTTGGGAACCAATCAATCAGTTTGTGAACCGATCGATCGAGTGTGGAACTGATTATACAAATAGAAAAGTATGCGTTTTTCGAAGGAAACCGATCGATCGAAATATGTTTTGATCGATCGATTTTAGGAACCAATCAATCGATTTAGGATTCGATCAATTTTGCCAGATTATGGCATTTATCTGTTTTGAAGAAAAAGGATTTTGGGACTTCCTTTTCTTTGTCATGTCTGATGTGTAAGAAACAAATTGGTGTGTTTTAGGTTGTGTTCGAGGGGACGTGATGGGAATGTCGCCTCGATAAGAGAATCTTCGTGTAACTTCACTTTGAGGTAGGGATAACATGTACCTTTGTTACAATAAGCATGTAAATTTTAATATGATCAACATGTGTGTGTGAAAACCATGAAACTTTGTTACTTAATATGCATGAGCTTTGTACACAGATTTAAAAATAAGAATGTGTGTGTGTGTGAGTGTGAACTCAGTACGATATGGACATGTGTGTGTGTGAAATATGTGGCTGTGTGAACTCAGCAAGATATGTACTTGTGTGTGTGTGAACTTCAGATTTCAAACTCTAAACCTAAGTATAAATTATCACAATTTGCGATGATAAACTATAAGTTAGATTTCGCACTTTGATTTAAGGTTTGTGAGCAAATACACAATCGACACGGCGGTATATCTGTGACCGACGCGGCGGGATATCCGTATAACTTGTGTATCTGGTACGAGGGGATATCTATACATTATGGACCACAAATGGTCAATATGAGCACAAGTGACCCTATTAACGTAGCTCAGGGGCTTGGCATTGTGAAATAGTTCATTGAACGACGATGGTGGGTATTCCCATTGGTATACTGTGGCTCTCGATGCTACATATGCTCGGAGTATAGTTAAGTGATCAATTTAAGGTTCTTCTTGTGTTGTGTGAAAGACTTTGTAAATCATGTGATTAACTTGAAACCTGCATCTAAATCAGCTTCATTTTGATTCAAATACTTTTGATTTCAGTTTCTCAATTATTTTGATATCTGTCATGAGATATATGTGTGATGTGATGATATGCATGTTATAGATATTTTCCCTATTGAGCTTAGACTATTAGCTCACCCTTTGACTAAATGTCATAGGTATAGGTATAGATACTAGTACCGAGGATCGTGAGCTTGAGGATCCTGAGTTCATGCCAGAGGAAGAGTTATAACCTTCCCCTGAGGATTATTTCCCTTAGGGGATTTGTGGTCTTATATCTTTTGAGTTGTGTGTAGATCAGGCTTGGTACGTCCAACCATCTGATGTTAAGAATTCAGATATATGTAAATATTATAAATATTGTTTTGTGAATCATGTTTTAGTGATGGATGGCCATTACCGGTGGTTCTTTTGGTTCTTTTGTCCATGTTTCTTTGCATGAAATTAGAACCGTTATTTTGAGCGCACTTTGATAGTAGATCTGGATATTTCTTTTACTTATATGATGACTCTATCTGCATAGTTAGGGATATCTACTTTGTCGTCCGCTTTGTGTGTGGATGTGCCAAGTGTTCGTGAGTTCCATTCGGGGATCGGTCTTATTGACCATCCGACGGCACGGGTTTTCGAGGTCAGAAATCCGGACTGTCACAATTGGTATCAGAGCACAGGTTTAGAAATTTCTTATTTATCTTAAACATGTGTTACGTGTTTTAGATATGTTGTCAGAATATAGGGACCGTCTGCTAATAAAACTTTGGTTTCATGTTTGCAGAGCGTATGCCTAATAGAAGTAGAAGACAGCCAAGAGGTGGTCGTAGATGGAATTTAAGAAGTAGAGATGGTATCCCCACTAGTTTGAATAGAGTCCCAATCGGTAATAGAGTGATTCCGAAAACTATTATTCCTGAAAGAGGAATTCAAGATGGAAGTCAAAAAAGAGATGAAAGTAGAAATGAAGAGAGAGAAGAAAGACAAAGGATGACTCATGCCATTGAAGCTGTGGCAAATGCTATGGCTCAACAGACTGCGTTGTTGGCAGCAAACAACACCAATAGCCATCAACAACAACCTCTGACACCACCTCATGTGCCACCACAATCATCATCCTTTGTTGAGCTTAGGAGATTGAAACCTCCTAGCTTCTACAGTCAGACAGATCCGCTAGAGGTGAAAAAGCGGTTGAACCAAATAGAGAAGCTCCTTCAAAGATTGCCATGTAGCAAGGAGGAGAAGGTGAGCTAGGCTTCATTCCAGTTAGAGGGAGACGCCGATCCTTGGTGGAAGTTGGTGTTGGTAAGGAGAGAAAAGGAGAACCCAGATGGATTATGGACATGGAATGAATTTATTGAAATATTCAACAAGGATTATTTTCTAAGGCAAGTCAAGAACCAAATGGCAGCAAGGTTCATGACTTTAGAGGAAGGAGGGATGATCGTATGGGAATACGGTATGAAATTTATGAGACTATCGAGATTTGCTCCTGAATACGTGGCCACGAAATTGATGAAGGCCAACAAGTTTGAACACGGCTTAAGGCCGAATATATGGGATAAAATCTCCTTATTAGAATTAGAAACGTATGGAGCGGTTATGGGAAAAGTAATAGTGGCAGAGAGAGATATACAGGAGTTATATCAGAGGTGTGACCAACAGAGTAAAGGCAAGGCAACTCAAGGGAGAATGGGTAATTATGAATCGGTGAATAAAAAGTTGAGATTCACAGCACCACTCCCGAGACCACCTACCCAGGTAAACTATACTAGACTACCTATACTCACTCAGGTGAGACCCTTCCATCACGAAGGCTATGTTTCTCCTACGGGAGTTTTAGTTACACATGAGTTTTTGAAGGTTGCATCATCCATAGAGACCTGTGCCCTTTGTGGCAAGGCACATAAGACGACGAAATGCAGGCGGGGTACAAGTGGATGTTTTAAATGTGGAAAGATGGGGCACATGATCAAGGATTTCCCAGTATTGAGAAAGGAGAAGACGGCTACAACTGCTATGCCACGACCGATAAGGACCACGAGGCCTACAATTCAGGGTTGTGCGTATGTTGTCACCGCTCAAGACGCTCAGCATACAAACGAAGTGATCCAAGGTATGACTTTGAATACGTTGTCAATCTATTTTAATAGATTTTGGAGGAAGAAGGTGCATGATACATGATAGTATAGTATAATGACTGTTTACTATCCTTTTTCATTGCTAGTTTGGAACTACTTGATAGTTTACATACATCTCAGTAGATTTTGAATATGAAACTTAGGTACCTTACAAATGTACAAGGAGGGTGACTATTATTGCTATGAGGCTCGAGTGTTGATAGACCCAGGGTTAACTCACTCATTTGTAATACCTCAATTTTCACAGAAGATGAAAGTCATTCCCGAGCCATTAGAGTTTATCTTGGTGTATCACTTCCAACGGGAAACTCCATGAGCATCAATATGGTGTGTAGGTCGATAGTTGTCACGATTAGGGATTACACAGTTCATGAGGCAGCAATTGATATGATTCTATTTGATATGCAACGGTTCGACGTAATCCTTGGCATGTATTGGTTATCTGCTCATAATGCGAGCGTTTTGCCAATGAAAGACAGTCACGTTTCATCCCACAGGAGATAGTTCATTCACTTTGGTATACGATCGACCATTATACCGTTTGTATTCGCGATCTGACTAGAGCGCTTGATAAATAACGGATGTAGTGGATACCTTGCTTTTCTACAAGAGCAAAAGGAAGAGTAGCACATCATAATAGATATTACGGTTGTTTGCGAGTTTGAGGATGTATTTCTAGATTAGTTACTAGGAATGCCACCAGATAGAGAAGTGGAGTTTGCAATTGACTTAGCACCAGGTACGGAGCCAATTTCTAAAGCATCCTATCGGATGGCTCCGGCTGAGTTGAAAGAATTAAAGGAACAACTATAAGAACTCCTAGATGAAGGATTCATAAGACCTAGTGTGTCTCCTTGGAGAGCATCGGTCTTGTTTGTGAAGAAGGATGGGTTGATAAGGTTGTTCATCGACTATTATCAATTGAACAAATTAATCATAAAGAATCGATACCCTTTGCCAAAAATAGATGACCTCTTTGATCAGTTACAAGGTGTAAGATTCTTCACTAAGATCAATTTGAGATTGAGTTATCACCAGCTAAAGGTCAAAACAGAGGATATTCATAAGACAGTTTTTAGAACCAGATATGAGCACTACGAGTTCTTAATAATGCCATTCGGGTTGACCAATGTGCCAGCTTCATTCATGGATCTCATGAATAGGGTATTTAAACCACATCTCGATATGTGTGTAGTTGTATTTGTGGACGACATTCTAGTCTATTTAAAGTCCAAGGAAGAACACGACCAGCATTTAAGAATAGCTCTATAGACGCTACGTGTGAACACCAACTTTATGTAAAGCTCAGCAAGTGTGAGTTCTGACTAGAGCAAGTGAGTTTTCTAGGACACGTGTCTAAGGCAGGTGTCATAGTAGATCCAACAAAGATTGAGGCAGTGGTAGATTGGAAGCAACCAACGACGGTAACAGAAATTCATAGTTTCCTCGGTTTAGCTGGGTACTACAGAAGGTTTGTAGAGGGATTCTCTAAGATCTCAAGACCACTTACCAAACTCACAAGGAAATATGTTAAGCTCGAGTGGACTGAAGAGTGTGAGAAGAGTTTCTAAGAGCTTAAAAAGAGACTTACCTCCGCACCAGTTTTAGCTATTCCATCAGGCAGTGGAGGATTTGTTGTTTATAGCGACGCTTCTTACAATGGGTTAGGCTGTGTTGAACCAACATCGAAAAGTCATTGCATATGGGTCTAGACAATTGAAGGACCATGAGAAGAATTACCCAACGCATGAATTAGAATTAGCAGCAGTGATCTTTGCGTTGATGATATGGAGACACTATTTGTATGAAGAAACATTTGAAATCTTCACAGATCATAAGAGCCTCAAGTATCTATTTATACAGAAGGAATTAAATATGAGGCAACAGAGATGGATTGAATTTTTAAAAGACTACGATTTCTCCATTCAGTATCACCCAGGCAAGGCTAACGTTGTGGCAGATGCCTTGAGTCAGAAAAGTTCGGCCCAACTATCTAGCCTGATTATGAGGATTCATAGATGGAAACTATTAGAGGACCTTTCTCTGTATGATATAAAGATCGAAGTGGAAGATTTCGACGCTTTGTTGGCAAATATTACAATTCGATCGATGATCTTTGATCAAATGTATGAACTTTAAATTAAAGATACAGAGTTAGTGAAGATCAAACAAGGGGTGACAAAGGGCACCAATTCAGATTTCTTCATAAGGGAGGATGGATTGCTAATGTTCAGAGGACGTCTATGTATACCAACTGATGCCGATCTCCGATAAACTATTTTGGACGAAGCACATAAATCAGTATATGTTACTCATCCTAGTGGTACGAAGATGTACCAAGACTTACAGAAGAATTATTGGTGGAGAGGTTTGAAGAAAGATGTAGCTGAGTATGTTTCAAGATGTCTGGTATGTCAGCAAGTGAAAGTGGATCATATAGACATCCATCCGGTTTGCATCAACCTCAGTCGATACAAATAGGAGTCAATATCCATGGATTTCATTTTGGGATTACCTTGAATGGCAAGGCGACATAATGTCATTTGGGTGGTCGTTGATAGACTAACCAAATCAGCACATTTCTTGCCCTATAACACTACGCATATGGCTAGTAAATTGACAGATCTATATATGAGAGAAATTGTCCGATTACATGCTATTTTGATGAGCATTGTTTCTGATCGTCACCCATTATATACCTCTCAATTTTGGCAAAAGTTTCAAGAAGGAATGGGTACGAGGTTGGATTTCAACTCAACATTCCCCCTCAGACGAATGGACATACTGAAAGGTAAATTAGGTAATTGAAGATATGCTCAGAGCATGTATGCTCGATTTTAGAGGACTATGGGATTAGCATTTTCCATTGATCGAGTTTGCATATAATAACAGTTACCAAGCAAGCATTGACATGGCTCCTTACGAAGCTTTATATGGTCGTCGATGTAGATCTCCGCTCAATTGGGAAGAGACAGGAGAGAAGTTTGTTTTGGGACCTGAAATACTTGAAAAGGCTACTGAAGTAGTATGTTGGATTAGAGAGAGACTAAAGATTGCTCAGAGCCAACAGAAGAGTTACGCCGATTTAAAATGAACAAGTGTGGACTTTCAAGTTAGGGACCATGTGTTCCAGAAGATTTCAACTCTCAAAGGAGTACCGTGTTTCGAGAAGTGTGGGAAGCTAAGTCCACGCTATATCGGACCTTATGACTTTTTGGGAAGAGTTGGAGAAGTTGCATATAGAGTCGCATTACCCCCGCAACTAGATAGGGTACGCAATGTGTTTCATGTGTCGATCTTAAGAAAGTACATGAAAGAGCCAACTCATATCCTCGATGAACCATCGATCGAAATTTATGAGGATTTAACTGTTAGAGAGGAACCTATTCGGATACTCGACTGAAAGGAGCAGGTATTGCATAATAAGCATATTCCCCTAGTGTTGGTAAAGAGGAAGAATCATTCCCAAAAGGAGGCTACCTGGGAGCGTGAAGTAGAAATTCTCGAGTAATACCAAAATTTGTTTCAATGAAAATCGAGAGCATGTTTATGTCATGTAATTATTAATACAAAATTGTATGGCATATGATTGTTAATACAAAATTGTACACTTATTTAGTACAAAATTGTACACTTATTTAAATTTTATAAAGCCACCATTGTGCGGTTAAATGATAATGTTCAGATGGAATTGAGAAATCAAACTCACAAAAGCAGGTACAGAAAGAATTGTTAAGCAAATTAAGGGTTTTCTGTCAAAATCGATCGATCGAAATATAATTCGATCGATTGATTTTGAAATCGATCGAACGAGTGTGAAAACTGATCAATTAAGTGACCAAACAGAGAAACATGAGTTTATCAGTTAAAACTGATCGATCGAAGTCTAAACCGATCGGTCGAATTATAAATCGATCGATCAAAATATGTCGAGCAATTAAGTTCTTAAGGTCGACAAGTTCAGTTTCAGGTCGACAGGATCATTTAATGTCAATAGGTTCAGATGGCTACAGGTTCATAGGTCGATAGTATTCGCATATGGTTGACAGGTTTATTTAGGGTCCATAGGCTGCATTAATTAGTAAACCGATCAATCGAACCAAAAACCGATCAATCAAAAATTTTGAGAGGCTGAGTTTTAAAGGTCAACAGGTTGAGTTTAAAAGCCGACAGGCTTCATACGAAAACCGATCGATCGATTTGAGGAACCGATCGATCGATTTGGGCATTATAAAAGGAAATCGAGTTTCATTTTTTCATTTGCCCGAAACTTTTAGGGTTGTCTTTTGGTCTTAGTTGTTGTGTACTTGGGAGGTTTCCAACTGTCAATTTTCCACCGTTTGAGTTCGATTCTTTGCGGGTTTGATTCTGAATATCTTCTAGAGGTAAGATCATACACTTATTTTGGAAATTTCTTAGAGTTCTTGAATTCAAGCCCTGGTTCTTTGAGTTCTTGAAAATTTAAAGGCACCAAAGGGCAAACAGACTGCAAACCCTTCGACTTCGAAGCAACCCGCGACACATTCAGGTTCTTTGCGCCACTCACCATTAGAAAGACCCAACACATGGTGGACGGTGAAGGACTTTATTCCTGAACGGACTTTTGATCCAGCTCTTTTTGCGACATAGAACTAACTCAATGGGCTTTGGAATACATTGAAAAAGTTAGGCTCAACAATTTGCTCCAACCCCTAGGAGACTACTACTATCCTCATTTAGTGATGTTATTTTACCAAAACATGTATGACGGGGAGGAAGAAAAGGCGACCTATACAAAGATCGATAATAGGGAATATAAATTTGACTACGATTGTATCTCAGAATCTTTAGAGTGTTATGCTCGGTACGACATTAACATAGAGTTGCTAGAACCCTTCCCGGAAGACGTAGATTTTCATGAGGTGATTGCGAGGATGACCCAGGCCAGACAAGGGTCGGGCCAAGCAATAAAAAGGGCCAATTTGCCTCATGATTTATGGATGCTAGACATGATTTTTAAGTTCAACCTTTACCCATTGAGGCATAAGGCAGTGCGGGTTGGGGTTGTGCAGCAGGCACTATTTTCAACATTTACGGGGCATTGGTTTCATGCCCCATAAGTGATTCGGGATGGCATTGTGTATGCTAGAGGTAAAATGTTAGAGGGCAGAGTGAGCCCTACGGATAAGATACCCTACGCTCGTTTGATATCGAGCATGATAGAGTATTATACTGGAGGAGAGGAATATGATATTCCAGAGACTAGGCCACAGAAAATGGATAATGAAAAACCCTACTCATTTAAGGAATGGATGAAAACCTACAATCAATTGGTAAAGAGTGCAAGAGCAAGAGGCTTGGAGCAGCCTACACCTGCGGCACAAGGACCTTAACAACTAGCACCACCAGCTCAGCCACAGCAGCAAGCATCTCGACAGGTGCCATGACATGTGCCAGCACATCAGCGTCCAGCAACCACGACGATCGATGATGTTCTCGCTCGCATGACTCATTTGGAGAACAATCTTTTGTTACATCGTTGGATGGACTACCATGAGGGCATTTTTACACACCTCATGCAGCATGCCTACCCTACAGATTATATGACGTAGCTAGCCAATGCTCGTGCCTACGTACCTGACCCATGGTACCACACCACTGGAGCGTCTGCTTCTAGCAGCAGGGAGGCTAATGACGAGCAGGCTGGACCTTTGGAGATGCCACAGGACCCTTGAGATGAGAGTGAATGATAAACTTTTACGTTATTTTGATTTGAAATGTTTGTGTCATTGGTGAACTATTAGGTCTTGGTAGACCTACAAAAAATAAATTATTTTTGGCTCTATGGATGTATAAATTTAATTTCAGCATTTTGTTAGAAAATCATGCTTTATGTGCATATGGCTGAAAATATTAGGAATGTACAAAATATGGCTTTTAAATGTTGGATTTCGTGCAGGTGCGATAGATGAGTCAAATTAACTCGTATGACTTAGATGTGTGATTCAATTGTGTATGATGGGGAATGTTAATAGCTTATCGAATAGTCTTGATGTGTATGTGGGTATGTGGTGCGTGGATTTTATACGCAAGTGATTAGTTAGGAGTGTGGTTTGGCCTTGACTAGAAATTTTTAGAAAAGATATGAATTGTTAAGACCTCGTTAAAGGATTGGGTTCTCTTAAAGGGGAAAGGTTTCATTTTCATTAGGTGTCTTTTCGTTTGAGTGTGCTCGACTCCATAGGGAGTGACAACTACTCTTAAACCAAAGGACCCTAATCAATTTTCGTGGACGAAAATTCCTAAGGAGGAGAGAATGTAACATCCCAAAAATTTTGATTTTTGAACCATTCGACTCGGTATGTGTGTCAGATAGGTCACATAGTTCAAGATGATAAATGTGCTTCGTTAAGTGAATAAGGATGAAAACTAAAGATAAGATGACCGTTAGATGAGATAACGCACACCAGCGTATGGTGTACTGGCGTAACACTCGAACTAAACCTTTGAATATAAAAGCTAAACTTGGATAGGAAATTTGTTTCCTTGCCTTGTTGTTGAGACCTAATTAGTAAAGAAGAGAAGAGAGAAGGAGAACTCTTACTTTCAACAAGTTAAAGGAAGGATAAATCTCGGGTGAGTTCAATTCAATCGCAAGAAGATGGGTTTTTAAACCCTATGATGCATGGGAAAGGAGAGATAAGAGATTAAGAGTTGAACCATTGATGTGCAAAGATTTCTTCTTTAAGGTAAGAATTTATGTTTGAAGGCACGTGTATTTATGATTGGTAGTTGGGAAATCAATGCCCCAAAAGACTTGAATTAAATGGGTATTTATGTTGAGTAATCAATGCCCAAAAAGATTAGAATTTCATGTGCAACCATGATATGTGGTTGGGAAATAAATACCCTCAAAGGATTATAATAAATGTGACAAGTTTTTGGGAAAAACAACCCTGAGAAGGAAAGCCCGTATTGCTGAGAGTTTGCCAAAACTGATTGATCGAAATGAGAATCGATCGATCGATTTTGATAGGATGTGAAGAGATTTGACAAAACAAAGAAAGATTGGTTTTTGAGGGAAACCGATCGATCGAATTATGTGTCGACAAGCTCCACTTCAGGTCGACAGGTTTGCCTAAATGGTCAATAGGATTGCCTATGAGGTCGACAGGTTTTCCTAAAGCGTCGATAGGATTGCCTGTGAGGTCGACAAGTTCCTGTAGAGTCGACAGGATGAGATGTGGAGAAGGATTGGTTTCTGAGTAAACCGATCGATTCAATTTGGGAATTGATCGGTCGATTTGGGAACCAATCGATCGAGTGTGGGACTGATTATACAAACAAAAAGTATGTGTTTTTTGGAAGAAATCGATCGATCGAAATATGTTTTGATCAACCGATTTTGCCATTCTGACATTTGTCGGTTTTGAAGGAAAAGGACTTTGGGACTTCCTTTTCTTCGTCACGTTTGACGTGTAAGATAAAAATTGGTGTGTCTTAAGTTGTGTTCGAGGGAACGTGATTGGAATGTCGCCTCGATAAGAGAATCTTCATGTAACTTCACTTTAAGGTAGGGAAAATCCTATAACATGTGCCTTTGTTACCATAAACATGTAAATTTTGATATGATCAACATGGGTGTGTGAAAACCATGAAACTTCGTTACTTAACATGCATGAGCTTTGTACACGGATTCGAAAATAAGAATGTGTGTGTGTGAGTGTGAACTCAGTACGATATGGACATGTGCGTGTGAACTCAACAAGATATGTACTTGTGTGTGTGTGTGAACTTCAGATTTCAAACTCTAAACCTAAGTATAAATTACCACAATTCACGGTGATAAACTATAAGTTAGATTTCACACTTTGATTTAAGGTTTGTGAGCGAATACCCAACCAATGCGATGGTATATCTGTGATCGACACGGTGGAATATTTGTGACCAGTACGACGGGATATCCTTACAACTTATATCTCCAGTACGATTGGATATCCGTACAACTTGTATATCCGGTATGGCAGGATATCCGTACATTGTGAACGGCAAATGGTCAATGTGAGCACAAGTGACCCTGTTAATATAGCTCAAGGGATTGGCATTATGAAATAGTTCATTGAACGATGATGGTGGGTATTCCCATAGGTATATTGTGGTTCTCGATGCTATATATGATCAGGAGTGTAGTTAAGTGATCAATTTAAGTTTCTTCTTGTGTTGTGTGAATTGATTTTGTAAATAATGTGATTAATTTGAAACCTGCATCTAAATCAGCTTCATTTTGATTCAAATGCTTTTGATTTCAGTTCCTCAATTATTTCGATATCTGTCATGAGATATATGTGTGATTTGATGATAAGCATGCTATGGATGTTTTCCCTATCGAGCTTAGACTGTTAGCTCTTCGACTATATGTCACAGGTACAAGTCTAGATACTAGTACCGAGGATCATGAGCTTGAGGATCCTGAGTTCGTGCCAGAGGAAGAGTTAGAACTTTCCCCTAAGGATTATTTCCCTTAGGGGGATTTGTGGTCTTATATCTTTTGAGTTGTGTGTAGATCAGGCTTGATACATCCAGCCATCTGATGTTTAGAATTTTGATATATGTAAATATTATAAATATTGTTTTGTGAACCATGTTTCAGTGATGGATGGCCATCACCGGTGGTTCTTTTAGTTCTTTTGTCCATATGTCTTTGCATGAAATTAGAACCGTCATTTTGAGCGCGCTTTGATAGTAGATCTGGAAATTTCTTTTGCTTATATGATGACTCTATCTACATAGTTAGAGATATCTGCTTTGAGCGTGGATGTGCCAAGTGTTCGTGAGTTCCATTCGGGGATCGGTCTTATTGACCATCCGATGGCACGGGATTTCGGGGTCAAAAATTCGGGCTTTCACAGAGCCATTATCCCTATTTTTTATTTTGAAATTAACGGTTAATCACATTTTCATAGCTTTTAGATGTGTGAATAGTAGTAGACCTATACCTTCCATAGAAGTAGGAGATGTTACCTATAGCTTTACTATTAGGGATCAACTCTCTGATCGTTCTTTAAACACCTCACGCATGGAATGCACTATTGGTATATTTCAGATGCTTGCTGCTATTTTATTTAAAAACAATGAAGAAAATAAATCATGAGTGAAAAGATGGAAATGGGTTAGCACAACAAGTCTAAAATATACAGACCTGCAAGATAAAGGGCTTGTTGTAGCCAGTTTTATGGAGTGAGAGTTTGTCCCACGGAGAGCATTGATCTGAAACCACAAGGGTCATATAGTAACCTCCAAATCTAGCAACAAATCTAGCAACTCTAAACCTAAAGGTAAAGAGAGGAAGTTTAGGTGTCACAAAAACTTTCCTAAAACTAAGAAAAACAGAAGTAAAAACTACAGCAAAAAGGAAGGGGAAAAGAAGATGGATGTAGTGTGAGAAAACAACATAAAATGATGAAGTCAATAGCTAAGGTTAAATTAGTTATGCAACTCAGATCTAGAAATGGAAATGCAGCAGTCCTTCACTTGGCTACACGCACAAGTGCAAGGTATAAGAATCTGAATTAACCCATGCCATTTGGACTGCTCTTAAGGCTATAATCAGTCCACTTAAATGGTCACAAACTATCCAATAGAGATGGTCAAATCCTATTGATTAACTCAGAAATCTAACTCAACCCAAAAGAATAGATTGATCTTAAGGCTATAATCTATCCACTTAAATGGCCACAGACTATCTAATAGATTTCCTCCATTCAATGAATTAAATCAACACATGAAAACCATTGCAGACACTATGTTTGCAAGGCTACAAGCTCATGCATTCATAGGAGCAAACATATCTAGAATATCAGGTGGAAACCACAAGAAATCTCAGGCTGAATGGGGATTTAAGCTCAGCTGGTCATTGCTACAAAAGGCCTGCAATGACCCAGCTCACAAGTCCGTAATGACTATAAAACTCAGATCTAACCTCTGATAATGGTGATGCAAAACAGAGGAGAGTTTAGCTCTACACAATCTCTCACAAGGCTACAAGCCCAAGTGCAGAGGATAAAAATCTATCTCAGATCTGTTAGGAAGACCTTCCTTAAGGTTATAGTCTGTCCACTCAAATGGTCACAGACTATCTTAGAGGCTACCTTCCATACAAATGATGAGACAGAATAGGAAAACTACTGCTGCCACCATGGTTGCAAGGCTACAAGCTCAAGCAACCATGGGAGCATCAAATCTATAAAGATCTGTGTGAAAAACACAGGTAAAATGCAAATTTAATGGAGGTTTAATCATGGCACTTCATTGATTAAAAAGGGAACTTACAATGATGGCCCTCAAGGCAGCAGTCTGTGCAAACCCCAAAACTGCTCTCTATGCTTAAACAGAACTCATCGCATTACATGAAATAAAACCTAGTTATTACATAAAACCTAGCCCAGCATTGCTGTTGTGCTAGGGCAAGAAGAATAGGGAAAAAGAAAGGAGAAAATAAAATCCTAACCCTAAAAGAAAACCTAATTTGAGCCAGCTATCCTAGCTATTTTACAAGGTAAAATATAGCTCTATATATATACAATCCATAGCAGCAGCTATATGCAATAGCTAATCAGAAAATAGGATGTGTTGAGTTGATTTCGTGGCCCATCTGTGGCCCTTGGATGCTTTGGGAAGTGTGGGGCTTTGGGATGCATGCCCTAGAAGGTGTGAAATACCCAAAATATCCTTGGGTGATGAAATAGGCTGCTGGAATTTGTGCCTCACGTAGATGACAGCTTCAGGTATGCACCTTGCTGAGATCTCGCTAGGATCTCGCTCGACTGCAGCTTCAGAAGTTTAATCTCGCTAGGATCTCGTTGGGCTGAAATGCTTCAGGCATGCACCTCGCTAGGCGCTCACTAGGTTCAAAACAGCCTCATCAGGTTCTCGCCAGGTTTAAAACAGCCTCGCCAGGTTCTCGCCAAATTCTTGCCAGGTTCATTTTCAGCCTCGCCAGGTTTAAATGTAGCCTCACTTGGTTCATTTTCAGCCTAGCCAGGTTCAAAATACAGCATTTTTTTACCTCGCCAGGTTCAAATGTAGCCTCACCAGGTTGCCTCAACCAGCCTTGAGCGACAACAACCAACAGTGTGTGACCAATGCGTGCAGGTCTGATGCGATGTAGCGACCAACGCAGATGTGGCCTTCTGACCAACTCTATGGTGTGCTTTTGAGGCTGCTTTGCTACACACGTGATGTACTTGAGTGTGGACTTGCTGCAAGAGAGTGTGAGCTGCTCGAGAGGTTGCTATTTGAAGGCACTGAGCTGCTCAACAATGGATTTCAGATTTTTGCAGTTTTTATAGTTCATAGCAGTAGCACTCCACTATTCTTCGGCTCCACTTCTCTCCCCCCAACAAGCCTTCTAGGACCCCAAAGCATGCTAAAATTGCCCCAATGGTGTGAACCACCATAGTACATTCAATGTAACTCCATCAACTCCACAGCTTAGCATAAAATTCATTCTTCTTGGCTTGAAAATGAAGGATTGCGGCACTAAAGCTATATCTACCTGTTATCTATAAAACAAACTTCAAACACATTATTAATCAGCTCAAGGGTCCATCAAAGGTCAGGTTAAGAGATAAAAAGTGATACTTTTCAGAGATTAACACAAACCCAAACCTAATCTTTGCTAGTCCCTGAGCAAAGGAAAAATTAAAACAACTACTCTAAAAATTTAAGTGCCACTTTCGTAGGGAGCACAAATGCATTTAGCTTATGCATCAAGCCTTTTAAACCCCTAGGTGATCCCCAGTGGAGGAGTGAAGTCTCCTGAGGATTTTAAGTGAAGATACCCACAACCTTCACCAATAAAATAGTTAAATATAGTGCAGCCAATGACAAAATAAAGTTTAATAAATAAGGCTTCATTCCACACCTATTCTTTAAAAATAAGAGGAAATTGCAACAATAATGCAAACAATTTAACACTGAAACTAGCATGTATGTGTATCACCACCATTCAATTCACATCAGAAATACAATATGCACAAATCAGCACTGAGTTCACTAGAAATTCAAAAATTAGGTGTGCATATAACCCCAATGAGATTAAAATTTAGACCCAATCCTTACCGAGGCTCTCTCAATAATGAAAATTCAAGGGTGTTTAATTTCTCACAGCTCAAGATCAGTCACAGCCCCCAAATGGGACTGGAAGCATGAGCATGGGCATTGCATCTAAGTTTTAACTGTAGACACAACCATTTTGCCCTCTCGGAATATACAAATCTGTTCGATCAACCTTTGACCTCGTAACCCTAATTGGGACCATATGCTGAAATAATAGTATATGGCTGGAAACTAGCTGAAATAGCTCTATGGCTCAAGCCCCATGACCCTAATGTGGGAACCATGCACTGAAACAATTGTATATGGCTGGCCATAGGCTGAAACAATACCTCTGTGGCTCATATCCCAATGTAGGGAGATTATATAATGAAACAATAGTCTATAGTCAGAATGCACACTGAAATAATAGTCTTGCATTTCAGACCCCTTCACCCTCATATTGGGACCATATATTAAAACAATAGTATATGGCTGGGCATAGGCTGAAATAATAGCTCTGTGGCTCAGGCCCCATGACCCTAATGTGAGAACCATGCACTGAAATAATAGTATATGGCTGGACACAGCCTGAAATAATAGCTCTGTGGCTCAGATCCCAATGTAGGGAGACTATATATTAAAATAATAGTATATAGTTGAAATTCAGGCTGAAATAAGAGTGGCATTTTAAACACGACCCGGACTCAAACGACCCTCGAATTACGCACCTAAAATCATGCGTGTAACTAGATCGCACGCCAAACCGCACACGTGCAATCAGTCCCCCTTTCAGACCAGACTTCCTTTCCTAGACCACCTCGAGACTCGATCACGCACCTCACATGAGACGCGCGATCGGATTGAACGTCCGACCACCAGCTGTTAATAAGTGAAAAATGCCAATTTTCACCCTTTAACCTGACCTTTAATAGACCTGTGAGTAGACTAACAAGCACATGTTGAGTATGTTTTGTAGATAGCAATAAAAGACAGGCATAGTACAGAAATTCACTTACAAATGCTTCACAAGAATGTCCATCTCTCAGTACAGATCAGACTCAACAATGGCTCACAAGAGGGCTGCACACCAATGGCTACTTGGGGCGTGTAGCAACAGCAGGGCAGAGTTAAAGAAGTGAAAATAGGCTGAAAATAACCTGTCGAGAGGTTATTGGAAGGATTCGATAAGATCTAAAGCTTGAAAAAAGAAGAATTTGTGCAGATTGAGGAGTTCGATAAGATTCAGGAACCTATCAAGTAGTGAAAGATAGAAAGAGGCATCTTATCGAAAGCTTGCCTAGGGCCTGAATTGAACCTGTCGAACAATTATCTAAACCTATCGAGATTAAAGCTTTGAAGCTCTAACCTATCGAACTACTACTCAAACCTGTCTAAAGGTGCTTGAACTTGTCGGTTGAAGTTAAGAGCAAACCTATCGAAAGCTGCCATGAAGAGATGAACCTGTCGAAATGATCCTCCAACCAGCTGAACACTCCAGATGAAGGCTGGGAATGCTGAAGCTTTAATGGAAGGACCATCCTATCGAATGGATCTGGAAACCTATCGAAAGGAGCAAAAGGCTATATTCAAACCTGTCAAAAGCTTTAATAACCTATCAAAATCGTCTAAAGAACTTTCCTGAAAAAAAGGTTGTGTACACACTGGAAGTTGGTGACCTGCTGCACGCAAATTGAGGCACTTAGTGACCGGCATGACGGTTCTAGAAATGCCCTAGAAAACCCTAACCAACCCACGTTCTCTACCAGAACTCTAACGACCTAAGAGGATCTTCTAGAAGGGGAATTTGGCAAGAGAAACGAAGGGGGAAAGCTATAAAAGGAGTTTAGAGAGCGCAATTGGGGGAGATTCAAATATCGAGACTAGAGCTTGCATCAAAATTCTTTACCCCTTCATTTAGCTCAACCATGGTTGGCTAATTCCCCCTGAGCAGTAAGGAGTGAGGTTGGGTCTGTAATTGGGGAAGGTTGAGAGTGTTATTGTGGGTTAATTGATGCATAGACTACAAATCTGAGAGTATTTTATTGTATAGTGAGTTTGTTTCAATGTAATGTTGATTTTATCATTGTAATTAGATCTATAGTTCCTTTGGTTTCATCTGGTACTCGATCGGATTTGTGTAGATGAGTTTGTTAATTAGATCACCCACTTAACTGGTAGACCTCTTAGATATCAGCTAATCTCCCTAGATCTAATACTCCTACAAGTGCCTATGTCTGTGGCCTGGCAGTTGTAGCATTTGTAGTGATTTTAATGTTCTGATGGAAACCTGAGAATGGAGGAAATCCATTGGATGACCTGTGACCATTAAAGTGGACAGATCATAGCCTTAGGATCAATCCAGACCTCAGGCTTAGATCAGATTCTTCTACCCTACAGTTGTGCTTATAGCCAGATGAGGGATTAGTGTGTCTTGAGATCCCTGTAACACTGTCAGCTCAACCCAATTGCTGCAAGACCAAACTCCGAGCTATTCTTCTCTATTTTCTGTTCTTAATTCCCTTTAATTGTAAGATCTGGACTCTAGACCTGATCCCAATTTATTTCTACATTTTCTTTGTATTTTTGTAGTTTAAATTAAAGTGACAATCCCTTAAAACCTCTCCCCTCTCTTTTGCTAATTTAGTATTAGGTAGGGTGCCAGATCTACTACAGATCTGGAGATTTACCAGATTTTCAACTCACCTCCCTGAGGACATACCTTTACTCACTCTTTAAAACTTACTACAACAGGCCCTGAATACTTGCAGTACTGTGTGCGAGCCTGCCTTGGTGTGTGCTAACCATCGACCCTTTTACTGGTTGATTTTAAACCCCTTTTTAGACACAAGGCAGGATCCCAACAAGTTTTTGGTGCCACTGCTGGGGAGGTGTGTGCTTAAAATTGGTAGATCTAACTTTGTTTTAGTATAGCTTGTGGATCGGTAATAGTTTGTTTAAGTTTTCCACTAACTGCTTTTGAAAGTTTTTGTCATTTTTAGAGTAATTTTTATTATTTCATCAGATCGGAAGCTGCTTCTAAGGAAGAGCATTGTGCTAGAGGCTGCTATAAAGTTTGCATCTCTCTACTCCTCTTATTTTCCTGATTTGTTGATTTGTAGCTTGATTAGTCATTCGTGTTTATTCCTGATTCTTGTGTATAAAAATTTGCTCTGCATTTTGTATGCATTAAGATTGTGAGTGGTGTATGTTTGGAAGAAGAACTCTCAAGCCTCAGATTATTCCATTAAATCCAGAGGATGAAAGAATTCTCAAGTCTAAACAAATCCCACCCACATCTGTTGCATCTGAATCTGCTGAAATAGGTGAGCAACAGCAACCTAGAACTTTGAAGGAATTCAATGCACCAAGGGTTTACAATTCCCCCTTCTGCATTCAATTCCCTGCTGTTCAAGGGAACTATGAGATCAAGTCTTCCATAATCCAAATGCTACCCTCATTCCATGGCCTGACCAGAGAAGACCCATATAAACACATTGATGAATTTTTAGGACTGTGCACTACATTCAATATTGTAGGTTTGGGGGTGGAAGCAACCAGGATGAGACTCTTTCCTTTTTCATTAAAGGATAGAGCCAGGACCTGGTTGTCAATGCTTCCACCCAACAATATTCAGTCCTGGAGTGATCTTCAATGTCAATTTTTGGCCAAGTTTTTCCCCATATCCAAGACAAACCAGTTGAGGAAGGGTATTATCTCATTTGCTCAAGATCCAACTGAGGACTTTCACCAAGCTTGGGAGAGATTCAAAGAACTCCTGAAGAAGTGTCCCCATCATCAAATCCCTGAATGGAAACTTGTTCAAAGTTTCTATCAGGGAATTAATTCTAAAAGCATAGATATGGTAGATGCCTCTTGTGGTGGTACTTACCTCCACAAAACTGCTGAGGAGGCTTGGGAGTTGTTTGACATTATCAGTGAGAACTCCATGCAGAGAGAGACATTGTCCAGAGATTTAGACTTTTCTAGAATGGTGAAAGAAAATACCACAAGAGGAAAGATATATGAGGTGAGTGGGCACAATGATTTGGAAAGGAAAGTGGACAGCTTGACCCAGAAGTTTAATAGGCTCATGGGAGCAATGCAGTCACCCATTGCTACTAAAGTGGAAGAGGCATGTGTTATATGCTAGTCACCCACTCACTCCCTTGAGGAATGCTCCTCAGCTATTCAATTTCCAGATTTAGTGATGGAACATGTGGCTACCACTCAGTCCTTTGGGCAACAGCCTACTTGTTGTTGCTTCTAAGTGTGCTTGATTTATTTGTGTTTTGAAAACAGGTTTGCAACTGCTAAGTTATAATGAATCTAGAATATTAAAAAGAGTAAAGAAATATCAGCACAGATAGAAGTGAATTAGCCTGCAAGATCAGGGCCAATTGTAGCAAGTTTTAAATGTAAGTGAGTAAAAGATCGTCCACAGAGAATTTGTCTAAAATGCAAGATAAACCTCCAGATCTGAGCTACCAGATCTGGCCTCTTATCCTATCTAGAAAGCACATAAGATGGGAGGTTGAATTTGTCACATTAACTAAATGATAAAATTAAAAGTTAAACTAAATGATCCAGATCCGAGTTGGGGGAACGTTGGAGGTAAACTTATAAAAATTGAGAAGTAATATCTAACTTTGATTTGGTCCTTGAAATCTAATGAGAATGACTGCAGCTCAACTGAGAGATGATCCAATCTTCATCTGGCTACAAGCGCAGATGTAAGAGAAATAAATCTAATTCAAGGATTAGGTTTAAGCTTATGGCTATGGTCTGTCCACTTTAATGGCCACAAATAATCCAATAGTCTTTAATCCAAATCCTTAATTTAGAACAAGAAACATCACTACAAATGCCGTGAGAGACTAGATTACAAACACTAACTCTCACAGGATTAATGAATCAAGAGAAATTGCATGAAAAACAGTAAATCTAAAGGAGTCTAATGCAATAAGGAGATCAGAGGGAACCCTTAATATGAGTCCAATGGAGAATGCACGGTTTACAGCAACCGTTTCAAATTCACCATTACAATTACAGAGCACAGCTTAAACAGCTTTCAGATTTGTAGTCTTGAATACAACTTTCCTTTGAATTACAGAAGTATCTCACAACTCTCAATTGCAAGTAAAAGTGAGGCTATTACAGGGATTTCAGACAAACTATCTGATTTGGAAATGGGGGAATAGGAATGAAACTCAAACTCTGGATGCCCAAATTGGACAAATGGTTCATTTATTTATAGTTTTCCCTAAGTCCAGCTCAGATGTGTATCACCCAATCAGAAGTGCTCAGATCTGTATCGACCAATGGTAGTGAAGCACAAGGATCCAGATCTGTTCTAGCCAATCAGAATTTCTCGATCTGGTTCAGCCAATCAGGTGACAAAAGCATCAATTCTGTTATGCATTTTGAAAGTCTGTTAGAGTTTCTAGAAATTCCCGCCAAGTTATTTCATCTCTGGGTGCTCACGTGGGGTGGAATATGCCTTTGCTTCATGCTTAGAATCCTCTGAAATGTCCCTAGGTTTTTAAATGCATTGGGATGCGTGAAATAGATTACTGAATTGCCCTTGCAAAAGCTAGGAATCTCCAGAATACCTTTTCGCATAGCTTAGGGGACTTTTCGCAAGGTGTTGTAACTCTTGAAGCTCTTTTCGCAATGTTCTGGTTCTGTTCGAATTGAGTTTTCTTCTATTCGAAAAGGTCAATCATCTCTTCGAAGAGTTCAGGTGCTCTTCGAAAGCTAAGCCTGGAGTTTTAGTTCTTTTCGCAGAGTTCAGGTTCTTTGCGAACAGTTCAGGTTCTTTGCGAAAAGTACTCTGTAGTGCATTTTTCTGTTCGAATTGCTCCATACTTCTTTTCTGGGTTGAGACCAGGTCTTTGCCTCTTCAGTTCAGACCTTTTAGCAGCTAGTGAGGTTGTCTCTTCTCTTTCTTCCTTTGGATTGACATGGATTGTCATCTTTTTGGCACTTTTAAGCTTCTTTTATGGTTAAGCCTATCTTTATTGTTAGCTGAAACATAAGCACTTAAAACACTTATTTAGTTCTCTCAAAGGTCTATCAAGACTCAGGTTAAGGGGTGAAAAATGGTATTTTTCAGTTCTCAACACACCCCCAAACTTAAGCTTTGCTAGTCCCTAAGCAAAGACAAAAATGAAAACAAAGTATACAGCCACTTTTGCAGGGAGCACAGTTGCATTTAGCATATGCAACAAGCCTTTTAAACCCCTAGGTGATCCCTAGTGGAGGAGTGAAGTCTCCTGAGGGTTTTCAGTGAAGGTACCCACAAACTTCTTTTAAGATCCTTTGCGATTACATTACTGAAACTTTCATCCAATCAGATTATTCACACCTACATCAGTCATGTTGTAAGAAGATTTTTCAAGAAAAACTTCAGGTCAAAACTAAAATTCTGCTGTAATTCTTGTTACTACTCAGTCAATTTATGTCAAAGGTTATTTACAAGAAAAATTAATGAACAGCTTGCCTTCTATTTAGGAATCCAGCTTCGATGTTACCCCAATGAGTTGATTTCAAACCCAACTCGCACCAGGATTTTCACGCAACATGCAAGTAAGAGGGTTGTACTATTTCACACGGCTCAAGAGCAGTTACAGTCCTCAAATAGGACTGTAAGCATGAGCATAGGCATTGCTTTTAGTTCGGAATTCACTGCTCTTTTCACCATAGATTACACATTCTTATCTCCATGTGATAGCTCAATCCATCATTGATCAGTAAGGACTTTACTGGGGTTGTAATGTGGCTTATGGGTGAAATTTCTCAAGAATAAAGGGGTGGAATGGTGTTCAAATTTGAGAAGTCAGTCAAGGTAAGGAG
Source organism: Chloranthus sessilifolius (assembly GCA_021018995.1). Taxonomy (NCBI): domain Eukaryota; kingdom Viridiplantae; phylum Streptophyta; class Magnoliopsida; order Chloranthales; family Chloranthaceae; genus Chloranthus; species Chloranthus sessilifolius. Next base: position 68,245,383 of record CM037595.1, read on the forward strand.
GTGATACACAAACCTTCTTTACTTCAGCATATTTTCATTTTCTTCTTTGAATTTCCAGAGCCAAAGTGGCCATCTTTTTCTCTTTCTTTTTCAAACTTCCAATGAAATGACTTCTCCCCTTTTTTTTTTTTTTTTTCTTTACTTTGTTTTTTTCTTTTTTTCTTTTTTCTTTTTTTTCAAATTAGCATTGACTAGAATGCCACATTTCCTCTGCTGTTACATCATTGCCTTCAACTTGTACTCTTCTTTTGTTATCAAATTGTTACTCAATTCTCCTTTCTTCAGCTTCCTTCCCTTTATCTTCTGACTTCTCGGAGTGAGGGTTAGGCTAAATGAAGTTGATGAGGTTATTAGATGGGGTTTCAAAGGAATCTTAGATTTGTACAACTCAAATGGTGTGTCTCAAGGGCAGTTTCAAAAAGGTGGGGCTTTGTAAGGTTCAAACTGTCCAAAAGGAGGCCTTACATCATGTCTTTAATATCACGAGTGCTATCAAATTATTTCAATTTGGATATGTGTAACTTCTAGTGCAAGTAAGAAAATTCAATCAGTCCCAAAAGCAAAAAAAAAAATTGCCAATTCATACCTCCAAAGAATACATTTCAGGCCCAAACCTCACTGGGTGTGGTTTTTTTATCAAATTCCTGAGGTGTATCCTCACTGTTTTCCTTCTTTTTAGGTTTACTAAAACATCAATTTTCTTTTGGAAATTTCCTGACATTCACTTCATTAAAGTATTAGAATTACACTAGAAATTAATTTCAAAAAGTTTTTAACTTCATATTTTTCTTTTTCTTTTTTTTTTTAAAACAGCAGGTGTGAAATTACTTTATTTTCAAAAATTCCACTGATCATAAGCTGTACTAACTGATCATAAGCTGTACTGATGTTAACTCAATTATTGATTATTGACATTTCTGTCACACCCCCAAACCAAAGGGGAGCAGGGTCCACACTGGTCCAAAGCAGAGAAGAGACATAAGCAAGAAAAAAATCATGATGACAAGAGGACAGACAGAAATGCACAGTAATTTCACAAGAAAAACCAGAATTTATATTATAAACTTTTACCACAGATAAGTACAAAGTGCTTTAATAACTGGGGTCAAAATCTGTATCATAAGTTGGTTCAATTGGCTCAGAACTGGAGTCACTGTCAGAATCAGAACTAGAATCAGTATTGGAGTCTGAACTTGATTGAGCTTTCTCTGGATTGTGTTTTGCACTCGGTATTCCTCTGATTTGATCTTTTTGGTGAGGCCAATGTACTTGCCAAGTCTAGTGGTCTACAGTTTTTCCTGGTCAAGCTGTGCTTGCAACATGGTCACCTTGTGCTGCTCACTCCGAACCATCTGAAAGGTTTGACCCAGCAAGTCCTTCATTTTCTCTCTCTCAAATTTCATAAATAACTCCAATTTTCGAATCTGGTTTTCATAAGGGGTTCTAATGTAGGCTTGTAAATCAGCTAACCCCTTTAGAACATCTCTACAGATATAAGGATTTTCTTCCATGGCTCTTCTGAGGGTGGCGAATCTGGGAAGGGGAATGGAATGGTAGGGGACCAAAGGTGTCCCAACTGTTGGAGGAGGAGAAGAAGTGTCCAGAAGGAGGACTTCAGGGTCGGTCTGAGTGGCTTGCTCAGAGAAAGTGAGAAGTGGTGAAGGGGCGCAACGGAGGGACTTGAGTTCAGTTTGGGTAGCATGGGCAGTAGTGGTGGGGGTGGGCAGATCAACCAATACTACCTCTGGTTCAGTTTGGGTAGCATGGGCAGTAGTGGTGGGGGTGGGCAGATCAACCAATACTACGTCTGGTTCAGTTTAGGTAGCATGGGAATCAACAGTAGGTACAGGGGTAATGGTGGTTGTGTGGGATGTGGAGGCTAAGGTTTGGAGAAGGTCATTGGTCACAGACTGGTTTTCTGTGTTGAGTTGTAGTTGGGCTTGGATGGATTGGAGGTAGGCAAGTATTTGGTTAATAGATGCAGGTGGGGGAGAGGTGGGCATAGCAGGGACTGGTACAACTGAAGTGGAGGGTGGAGGTGCAATGGCTGTAAAGGGAGAAGTAGGTAAGTGAGTGAAATGATGAGGGTCAGGTATAGGGATAGGTTCAAGCCCCACGGGTTCAAAAATAGATCCCATTAAGGAGGAATAAGCCTCTGTAGAGTGAAAGGCCTGTGTGTATGGGATACTTCAGGTGTGTGGGCTGAATGAGCAGGTGAATTTGAGGGGCTTTGGAGCAGAGGAGTGCAGGGAGATTGGGCAATAAAGACTGCAGCCAAAACATGGGCATTGGTGGGAGAAATTGGTGGTGTGAGTATGGTTGGAGTGGTTGGTGTAGAGGGGGAATCTATAATTGGAATAATGGAGGGTAAAAGGCCAACTTCCTCAAGAATTGGTGCAGCTGAAGAGCTGGTCACCATGGGAAGGATAGTTTCTTCAAAAATGGGTGCAGCTAAAGAGCTGGTCACCACAGTGTCTGGCAGAGCTGCTTCAAGAAGTGGTGCAGCTAAAGAGCTGGTCACCTCAGGATCTGGCAAAACCGGTTCTAAGGGAACTGCAGGGGCAGGTTCATTAACAGCTGTAGGTGCAGGTGCAGGTGCAGGTTCACCTTCCTCTCTCATTCTTCTCAGCATGGCTTGGCTTGTAGTCCAAGCCTTTTTCCCAAAATTGTGAGGAGCAATGACTTCAAATGGCTCCTCGTTATCAATGTCAAACTTGGCTCTGAGGAGGGCTGTGATCAATCTACCAAATGGGAGGCCAGCTAATTTCTGCTCCTTTTTCAACTTGGCACTAATATCAGCCATGGCTTCAAAAATTAACATAGGGGCATTGAAAAACTGCCCCTTAGAAAAATGAAAGAGAGCCTCCAGAATTGGTGTTCTCCTCTCTTGGCTGTGCCCGGTGACATAAAAACTTCCCCTTTAAAATGGAATCCATCAATAGAAATTGGGGGGCTAGGTCTCTCCTCATGATGGACTGTCCAGTGCCCACAATTCCTTGGGTTAAATGTGCAGCCATTTCTCTAAAGGAGGTCAAGCTCGGAGCCCAATGGACTAGAAGGATCATATTGGAAGGGTATCCCCAAAGCATTCCCTATGTCTTCAAATGTGACAGTAAGATCGCAATCATCAATAAAGATAACCAGGGTAGGGACATCAGCATCTCTTTCAGTGACCTTGACTAGGTTTTGGTACCATAACTTCACCATTCGTGGGTAAATTTTCTCTGGCAAGGGGGTAAGGATATTGCTTAGTGAGGCATCTCTTATGTATCTTAAAGATAACAGGCAATCCGGTTTGTTGACGAAAAAAGTTTCATCCACAATCAGCTCAAGAATTAGCTTCTGAGCTTCAATGAATGGAGTTGGCAGTACCAAATGTATAGGCAGAGGAGGAAGCTCAGGCTCAGGACTAGCAGCAGCAGGGATGGGTTCCTCATGTCTCACTTTCTTCCCTTTCTCCACCCTATCCGCTTTATCCATTGATAGTTTTCTTTTGGCTGAAGTTTTGGTTTTTCCTTTTGGGGTAGGTTTGCTAACTTTCTTAGCAGAGGATTTTGGGAACATGGCAGCCAACGATTTCTCCGCTTTTCCCATTCTAAATTGATGTATGAAAATGCTCACAACAGATGCTGACACAAAATCAAAATTTTCAAATGATAAACAGAGAGAATGTGCAGAGGAATACTGAGATCTAGGGTTTTTGATTGAACGTGTTGTTTGTTTGATGAAATCCCCAAGACTAGAAGCTAAAATCCTTCTCTGAAAACTCAAATGATCGAACAAAGGTGAAGAAAAGTGTAGCAAGATTCTCAAATCGCGCAAGGGAAGAAAGAAATAGGGTTTCTGTGGAACAGGTCGCTCTTCAGAAAGCTTTCGAATACTTCAAAAGGGTTTAAATATGCTCAGAGTTAATTTCGCAAAGTCCTTTTTAAGTTTTCGAAAAGTTCCAAAATAGACCTTTTGACAAATGCGAATGGCATCAGTACCATTCGAAAAGTTAATAGCTTCAGAAACATCTTTTCGAAAAGAAACTAGCTTCAGAAATATCTTTTCGAAAAGAAAATAGCTTCAGAACCAACTATTCGAAAAGCAAATCCTTGCTTTCGAGCAGTTCGTTACAAATCTAGAGTCTTTTCGAAAAGTAAATTGAACTTTGCGAAAAGATAATTATTACTTTGCGACTTAACTTTTCACATATTTAAACCATATGAAAAGAGACAAATCATGAATAAAAATAGAAACAAAGAAACTAAGCAAAAACTATGAAATAAAAACATAATGTACAGTTATCTACCATCAGATTTTGGGAGGTTCGTGATGATAGATGGGCAAAGACAGGCTCTGAGTATTTTCAATGCATGGTTTGAGCCTCGACCATTTACTTTCAAGATTCTTCCATTACTTGGATCAAAGGAGCCGCCGAATGAATAACGATGTATGGCCCTTCCCATACGGATCTCGACTTTCTGGAAAAACTTGAGTTTTGAGTTAAATAACCATACCTTAGAGCCAGCTGTGAACTCTTTTCTCAATAAATTTTTATCATGGAAAGTTTTGACTTTCTCTTTGTAAAATCTTGAATTTGTGTATGCATCCATTCTCAGCTCCTCCAACTCGGCCAAATTCTGAGTTTCACGTGATTACCAGCAGTAGTTAGATCCATGTTCAATGTTTTAATGGCCCAAAAGGCTTTATATTCTAACTCTACTGGTAAATGGCATGCTTTGCCATAGACCAACCTGAATGGGGACATGCCAATTGGGGTTTTATAGGCTGTCCTGTATGCCCACAATGCATCATTCATCTTAAAGGACCAATCCTTTCTGTCCTTCCTCAGTCTTTTCCAGAATATGTTTGATTTCTCTATTAGAAATCTCCACTTGTCCACTGGTTTGTGGATGATATGGAGTGGCTACTCTATGAGTCACAGAGTATTTTTTCAATAAAGTTTCAAAATGTTTATTACAAAAATGGCTTCCCCCATCACTGATAATGGCTCTGGGAAAACCAAACCTGGAAAAAATGTGATCCTTAAGAAATTTAAGAACCACTTTGTGATCGTTTGTTTTAGTGGTTGTGGCTTCAATCCATTTGGATACATAATCCACAGCTACTAAAATGAAATTATACCCATTGGAAGGAGGAAAGGGACCCATGAAGTCTATCCCCCAAACATCAAACAACTCAACTACCAAAATAGGCTGTAAAGGCATTGAATTTCTCTTGGAAATGCTGCCCAATTTCTGACAGTTCTGGCAAGACTTACAATGCTGCAGAGCATCTTTGAAAAGTGTAGGCCAATAAAATCCACACTGCAAAACCTTTGCAACAGTTTTGTTTCCACTAAAATGACCTCCACAGGCCTGTTCATGACACATAAAAAGTATTCTATGAAATTCTTGGTCAGGGACACATTTTCTTATTATTTGGTCTGCACAACTCTTAAACAGATAAGGATCTTCCCAGATGAAATGTTTAACCTTTGAGAAGAAAATATCTTTATCCATTTTATTCCAATGTTGAGGAATTCTTCTAGTAGCCAAAAAGTTGACTATGTTTGCAAACCAAGGAGTGTGTACACTAATGGCAAAAAGTTGCTCATCAGGGAAATATTCATTGATAGGCAGCCTATCAATCTCAGCAGTTAAAATTCTAGACAGGTGATCAGCCACCACATTCTCCACCCCCTTTTTATCTTTGATCTGTAAATCAAATTCATGTAATAGGAGAATCCACCTGATTAATCTTGGTTTGGTGTCCTTCTTAGACAGAAGGTATTTCAAAGCAGAGTGGTCAGTGAACACCACTATTTGTGAACCCAAGACATATGACCTGAATTTCTCTAAAGCAACGCAGCTCCTTCTCGCTTGTTGTGTAATTGAGCATGCATCAATCATTGATCTACCGGCATAAGCTATGACATGAGGCAGCTTTTCCTTTCTCGTCCCAAGGACAGCTCCCAAAAGCATAATCGATGCATCACACATCGGTTCAAAAGGTAGTGAATAATCTGAGACTGTAATATTGAGCTGAAATCAAGCAGTTTTTAAGAATTCAAAAGCCTTCATGCATTCATTATTGAAAACAAAAGGGACATCTTGGCACAAAAATGACAAAGAGGCTTGGTTATTTCTTTGAAGTCCTTAATGAACCTTACGTAAAATCCGGCATGTCCCGAAAAACTTGATTTGTTTAACAGTTTTGGGAGGTGGTAAATGTGCAATTAAATCAATTTTTGCTCTGTCCACCTCAATGCCCTTGTGGGAAACAACATGGCCAAGGACAATGCCTTGGGTGACCATGAAATGGCTCTTTTCCCAGCTCAAAACTAGATTGGCTTCTTCACATCTCTGTAATACTAATTTGAGATGATGTAAACACTGGGAAAAACTGTCTCCGTAGATTGAAAAATCATCCATAAAAATTTCCATAAATTGGTCAATCATATCAGAGAAAATGGAATACATGCATCTTTGAAAGGTAGCAGGAGCATTACAAAGACCAAAAGGCATTCTCCTATAGGCAAAAGTGCCAAAAGGGCAAGTGAATGTGGTCTTCTCCTGATCTTGTGGCTACACAGGAATCTGGTTGTAACCAGAGTAACCATCAAGAAAACAGTAATAAGCTTTTCCTGCTAGCTTATCTAAAATCTGATTAATGAATGGGAGGGGGAAATGGTCTTTTCTGGTCATTGCATTTAATTTTCTGTAATCAATACAGACCCTCCACCCAGTGGTTTGTCTGGTTGACATAAGCTCACCAGAATCTGCGGTTATAACAGTGATCCCAGATTTCTTAGGTACCACCTGTGTAGGTGCCACCCAAGCTAAATCTGAAATGGGGTAAATGACCCCTGCATCCAACAACTTAACAACCTCTTTCATAACCACTTCTTGCATATGAGGGTTCAACCTCCTTTGCATTTCCCTAGAAGGCTTTGCATCTTCTTCCAAATGGATTTTGTGCATGCAAACAGCTGGACTGATTCCTCCCAAATCAGCAATAGTCTAGCCAATTGCCCTTCTATGTTCTTTCAAAACAATCAACAGCTCTTCCTCTTGCTCCTTTGTGAGAGTGGAAGAAATAATTGCAGGCAATGATTTATGATCTCCTAAAAACACATATTTCAAATTGAAATTTGAGAAAAGAAGGTAACAAAAGGTACCTTATTTGTTTGTGGAAGGGAAGAGTAGCGAGTTTCAAGAAGAAACTTGATTGATTATGAGTTCCTTGCACAACATTTATTTCCTCAGAATTTGAGATACAAACTATTTCTTCCTCAGAATTTCCCCAAGCATCTTTATCATCTGTGGTGAAATCTTCACACTGCAGAAACTGTTGTAAAGTCCCTTCTACCAGTTCATCCAATAGATCAACATGAAAACATTCTTCAGAGCTGAATTGAGGCTGTGTGACTGCATTATAAACATTTAATTTTACCTTCATGTTTCCAAAAGAGACTTCCATAAAACCAGACCTGCATTGAATGCGCATTTGCTGTAGCCAGGAATGGTCTTCCCAAAATGATAGGGATGGAAGTTTTGCTTTTGGTAGGTTCCATGTCCAAAACTAGAAAATCAGCAGGATAGAAAAATTTATCTACTCCCACCAATACATCTTCAATCATCCCAACTGGCTTTCTTTTAGATCTGTCTGCTAGTTGTAACACCATATGAGTGGGTTTTAATTCTCCCAAACCTAGTTTCTCATATACAAAATATGGAAGTAGGTTAACACTAGCACCCAGATCTAATAAAGCCTTTTCAATGGTATGTTCTCCAATAATGCAAGGGATTGTGGGGATTCCAGGATCTTGAAGTTTAGGAGGTGTGGCAATGGATAACACCTGATTAACTCTTTCCATAGCAAAGACCTTCTTGGATAACTGTATCCTAGGCTGTCTTTTGTGAGTGCAAACATCTTTTAAAAATTTTGCATATGCTGGAATTTGTTTGATTGCCTCAAGCAAAGGTAGATTTATCTTGACTTGCTTGAAAGTCTCCATCATTTCATCTATTTTTGTGTTCCCTTTATCAAAAGGGGATACAGATTTCATTGCATGAGGAAATGGTAAATGAGGAACTAGTCCTTCATCTACAGCTTTGGAAGCATTTTCAGAAACTTTTTGAATTTTTTGTTTTTCATTTGTTTGATTTTTCTGAGGTCCATCAGCATTACGCTGCTCTTGCTGCATATCTTTATCATTTTCCTCATTTTTTTCTTCTTCAGTACCCACTTTGTTATTTATAATTCTTCCACTTCTCAAAGTTGTCATAGTTTTTACTTCTTCATGTGAATTAGAAGCTTCTCCAACCATGATCTGTCCTTTGGGATTGTTCAAAGGTTGACTGGGTAACTTTCCTTCCTCTCTTTTGGCCAAAGTATTTGAAAGCTGTCCCAATGTTTCTTCAATCTTCTTTATGCTCTGGCTGTGAAAATTCACAGTCTGAGTTAAAGATCCTAAATTCTGGAGTGAATTTAGGACTTGATCTTCAAAAGAAGGGGACCTGGAAGGGGTTTGAACTGGGGCAGATTGCTACACAGGTTGTTGTGGAATGGGCTGCTGAAAATTTGGTTTGGCATAAAAATTCTGCTGATAAGGCTGTGCAGTTTTGAAAGGCATTTGGTTCTTTGGTTGTTCTTTCTTTGTTGTGATTGATAATTCCTTGGTTCCACCTCAAATTGGGGTGCCCTCTCCATGGATATTCATTTGGCGCATCTGTCCAAATGATTGAAGCTGACATGAGCTTGTTCCACCATTAAACTGGGAACTGTAGTGCGCAGGACATTGGTCAATTGAATGAGTAGGGACGGCATATGGACATGCCTCCTCTACTCTTGCAACATTTGGATTTTTAAGTGAGTCCATCAATCTATCAAACTTTGTGGTTAAATTGTCCATCTTTCTTTCCAACTCATTCACCTCATAAATCTTCCCTTTGGTGGGTTGCTGATTGTTCAACCTAGCAGGATTTTCAATATCTCTTGACAGAGATTCCTGTTGAGTTGAGTTTTCACCAATTACTTCAAATAAGTCCCAAACCTCCTCAACTATTTTTTGCAAGTAAGTGCCTCCACAGGAGGCATCCACCATATTTTTGCCTTTTTGATCAATTCCTTGATAGAAGTTTTGAACCAGCTGCCATCTGGGAATTTGATGATGAGGACATTGCCTTAAAAGTTCCTTAAACCGTTCCCATGCTTCATGGAAAGTTTCAGTTGAGTTTTGTGAGAAAGAAATGATACTTTGTCTCAATTGGCTTGTTTTAGACATTGGCAAATATTTGGCTAAAAATTGACACTGCAAATCATTCCAAGAAGTGATACTATTTGGTGCTAACATAGATAACCATGCTCTAGCTTTATCCTTTAATGAAAAAGGAAAGAGCCTAAGCTTGGTTATACAGACCAAGTCGACTATGTTGAATGTGGTGCAAAGAGCCAAGAATTCATCCACATGTTTGTATGGATCTTCCTTACTCAACCCATGGAAGGAGGAAGCATTTGGATGGTCGATGATTTGATCTCATAATTTCCTTCAACAGTAGGAAATTGAATGCAAAAGGGAGAATTATAAGCACCAGGTGCAAAGTAATCCCTCAAAAGTTGAGGTTCTTCACCCATAGTAGCAGAATTCTGTGTTGTTTGTTTGGTTCGTAGTAGCCTTTCAACTTCTAAATTTAGTGGGACAATCTCAGGGCTGAGAGTCCTCCTACCAAACATACAACTCAGAACAAAAAATCTGATTATTCACAGCAAACCTTCAGAATTCCTTTTTAAGTAGTTTCCCTTCTTCAAAAATTGGATATGAATAACTGCACAGGTATAAACAATAGAATAGTTTAGTACTGATATAAAAAAAAAAAGTGAAAACTTAGGTCTACCTATTTTAGAACAAATTCCCCGGCAACGGCGCCAAAAACTTGTTGCTTCTAAGTGTGCTTGATTTATTTGTGTTTTGAAAATAGGTTTGCAACTGCTAAGTTATAATGAATCTAGAATATTAAAAAGAGTAAATAAATATCAGCACAGATAGAAGTGAACTAGCCTGCAAGATCAGGGCCAATTGTAGCAAGTTTTAAATGTAAGTGAGTAAAAGATCGTCCACAGAGAATTTGTCTAAAATGCAAGATAAACCTCGGATCTCGAGCTACGGATCTGGCCTCTTATCCTATCTAGAAAGCACATAAGATGGGAGGTTGAATTTGTCACATTAACTAAATGATAAAAGTAAAAGTTAAACTAAATGATCCAGATCCAAGTTGGGGGAACGTTGGAGGTAAACTTATAAAAATGGAGAAGTAATATCTAACTTTGATTTGGTCCTTGAAATCTAATGAGAATGAGCTGACTCAAGCGAGAGATGATCCAATCTTCATCCGCTGGCAAGCGAGATGTAAGAGAAATAAATCTAATTCAAGGATTAGGTTTAAGCTTATGGCTATGTGCATCACTTTAATGGCCACAAACCATCCAATAGTCTTTAATCCAAATCCTTAATTTAGAACAAGAAATATCACTGCAAATGCCGTGAGAGACTAGGTTACAAACACTAACTCTCACAGGATTAATGAATCAAGGGAAATTGCATGAAAAATAGTAAATCTAAAGGAGTCTAATGCAATAAGGAGATCAGAGGGAACCCTTAACATGAGTCCAATGGAGAATGCATGGTTTACAGCAACCTTTTCAAATTCACTGAACACAAAAGCGACTCTCAGATTTGTAGTCTTGAATACAACTTTCCTTTGAATTATAGAAGTATCTCACAACTCTCAATTGCAAGTAAAAGTGAGGCTATTACAAGGATTTCAGACAAACTATCTGATTTGGAAATGGGGGAATAGGAATGAAACTCAAAATCTGGATGCCCAAATTGGGCAAATGGTTCGTCTATTTATAGTTTTCCCTAAGTCCAGCTCAGATGTGTATCACCCAATCAGAAGTGCTCAGATCTGTATCGACCAATGGTAGTCTAGCACAAGGATCCAGATCTGTTCTGGCCAATCAGAATTTCTCGATCTGGTTTAGCCAATCAGGTGACAAAAGCATCAATTCTGTTATGCATTTTGAAAGTCTGTTAGAGTTTCTAGAAGTTCCGGCCAAGTTATTTCATCTCTGGGTGCTCACGTGGGGTGGAATATGCCTTTGCTTCATGCTTAGAATCCTCTGGAATGTCCCTAGGTTTTTAAATGCATTGGGACGCATGAAACAAATTACTGAATTGCCTTTGCAAAAGCTGGGAATCTCCAGAATACCTTTTCGCATAGCTTAGGGGACTTTTCACAAGGTGTTGTAACTCCTGAAGCTCTTTTCGCAATGTTCTGGTTCTATTCGAATTGAGTTTTCTTCTATTCGAAAAGGTCAATCATCTCTTCGAAGAGTTCAGGTGCTCTTTGAAAGCTAAGCCTGGAGTTTTAGTTCTTTTCGCAGAGTTCAGGTTCTTTGCGAACAGTTCAGGTTCTTTGCGAAAAGTACTCTGTAGTGCATTTTTCTGTTCGAATTGCTCCATACTTCTTTTCTGGGTTGAGACCAGGTCTTTGCCTCTTCAGTTCAGACCTTTTAGCAGCTAGTGAGGTTGTCTCTTCTCTTTCTTCCTTTGGATTGACATGGATTGTCATCTTTTTGGCACTTTTAAGCTGCTTTTATGGTTAAGCCTGTCTTTATTGTTAGCTGAAACACAAGCACTTAAAACACTTATTTAGTTCTCTCAAAGGTCTATCAAGACTCAGGTTAAGGGGTGAAAAATGGTGTTTTTCAGTTCTCAACACTACTTCTAGTTACAAATGGAGAAACCACCCCCACTTGTGGTGGAGACAAGATTCCTTTCTAAACCAACAGCAGCAGCCCATGCCTTACAAAAATGCTCAACTCTACCACCAGAATTACTTTCCAAGGCCCCACCAACAACAACCCATGACCCAGCCTATGGCTCAGCCTGTGCAGTAAGCTGCACCCCTCCAGCTGCTAGATCACTTTTTTTTTAGGAATAAGTTCTTGCTTCATTGCAGAACTTGGGATCCTTGTCTCAAACTGTACACTCTCATAGCCAAAGCATTAAAAAGATAGAACACCATCTTAGTCAGCTATCTAATGCTTTAGCCAAGAGAGAGGAAGGGAAGCTACCAAGCCAACCCATGGACAACCCAAGGAGACAATATGTGGTAGGTGAGGTTTCCTCTTCCCATATGGAGGCCAAATCTATCACCACATTACGAAGTGGAAGGTTGGTAGACAATCAAATAGGCTGTGGGCCTTTGAAATTTTCAGAAATAGAAAAAGAAGCGGTCATGGAGAAGGAACAACAGGAGCAACCCATGTTGAATAAGAAGGATAATGGTGATCCTCAAGAAAAAAATAAAATAAAATAAAGAGATGATGAGTTGGCTAACGCTGTAAATGGGGGAGCAGTGCCACATTTGCCATTTCTTAGGGCAATGTAAGCACCTTCCCCTTTTGATAGAGGGCATGCCAAAATAGAGGAAATGATGGAAACGTTTAAGCAAGTGAAGATCAACCTGCCTCTGCTTGATGCAATCAAGCAAGTTCCAGCCTATGCCAAGTTTTTGAAAGACCTTTGCACCCACAAAAGACAATCAAGGATACATCTGTCCAAGAAAGTTTTTTTAGCATAAAAAGTGAAACAGATACTGACTATTGCCACCCCAACAAAACTCCAAGACCCTGGAGTCCCCACTATTCCTTGCATCATTGGGGATCATACAATTGAAAAAGCCTTGTTGGATCTGGGAGCTAGTGTAAATTTGCTTCCATATTCAGTATATGAGAAGCTAGGATTAGGAGAGTTAAAGCCCACATATGTGGTCTTACAACAAGCTAATAGATCTGAAAGGAAGCCTGTGGGGATCATCGAAGATGTTTTGGTTGGAGTTCACAAATTCTTTTATCCTGCTGATTTTCTGGTGCTAGATATGGAGCCGAGCAAGTGCGCTACTTCTATCCCTGTGATCTTAGGTAGGCCCTTTTTGGCCACTGCAAATGTTTGCATCCAATGTAGATCAGGGGTCATGGAGGTATCTTTTGGTAATATAAAAGTCAAGCTGAATATGTACAATGCAGCTCACCAACCCCACTTAGAAAATGAAGACTGTTTTTCCATTGATGTGTTGGATGAGTTTGTGCAATAAACTCTGCCTCAGCTGATGCATGATAATGGTTTCTTTAATGTTTTTGAAGAAGTATGGAATGAAACAGTGAAAGAGAAAGCTTCCACATCTGAGCTTGAGCAAGTGGAAATGGTAAATTCTGAAGCAGGGCCAGCAAAGCATCACCCATGGACTCCTACTTTACTACCTCTTCCACCACCTTGTAAGGCACCTCTATTGCCTTCACTCATCAGTCCCCCAGATGTGGAGTTAAAGTAACTCCCAAAATCTGTAAAATATGCCTTTTTAGGAGCCAATCACAAACTGCCAGATGCCTTGTGGGCTTATAGGACTGCCTATAAGACCCCAGAGGGATGTCCCCATCTAGGCTAGTGTATGGCAAGGCATGTCACTTGCCTGTTAAGTTAGAACATAGAGCATATTGGGCCATTAAAGCATTAAATTTTAACTTAACCTCTGCTGGTGTGAATAGAAAATTGCAAATATCTGAGCTTGATGAGATAAGGATGGAAGCATATTCAGATACCAAGATTTACAAAGAGAAAACCAAGGCCTTTCATGACAAGCACCTTCTTCGGCAAGAATTCAAAACAGGTGCCAAGGTATGGTTATTCAATTCAAGATTGAAACTCTTTCCAGGCAAATTACAGTCTAGGTGGGATGGGCCTTACACAGTTTTACATGTTTCCCCATCTGGAGCTATACAAATCAGGAACCCTAAGGATGGTAGGGTTATGAAAGTCAATGGACAAAGGTTAAAAATTTGTGTTGAAAAAATCTGTGAACCTGAGGAGACCATTGATTTTCGGAACCCTCCAAAGTATACATGATATCAGTGTGTATCATATGTACTATAGTTTGATCTTATTCTGTTTTGTTATGTTTTGTTCTGTTTTGGTCTGTTTTATTCATCATGTCAATCGTGTCAGCAATCCAGGGATCTTGGGAGTGTGTACATAATGAGAACTGGTTGAATGGAAACATAGCCAAAGAGTTTACTAGGTGCTGAGGCTGATGACAGCACAAAAATATTGTTTCTATGGGCATATGAGACCTTTCAATAGGTCATTTGACGATTTCAATAGGTCATTAGAGGATTTCGATAAGCGCTGAGACTTTACGATAGGTGAAAATAGCTTTTCGATAGGTTCTAAAGGTCGAAAAGAAGTTTTTAATAGGTTCTGGATACTTATTGGAAACCTATCTAAAGGATAAATCATGCGTTACATGAACCTATCGATAGGAATCGAAGCATTTCATCTGCACGCTGTATTTTTATAGTGTTCAACAGGACGCTTTGACCTATCGAAATCATCCAGCTCATCCTATCGAAATCGATTTTTCCTCTATATATACCTATCGGTAGGTCACTTTCGCCCATTTCACACTTTCTGTAAAAACCCTAGCTCTCTCTTCCTCATTTGTCGCTGCTCTCTTTCCGCCAAATACTCTCAGGACTGTTTACCATTAGGTTTGTCATTCTTCAAGATCATTCAACCCGCACTAAGGAGTATTTTGTACCTGATTTTAGTGAAATTGGAAGAGTGCATCATGGTTTCTGCAAAACCTTAGGAGTTCTAGGTAAGTTATCTCTCTGCCTCCCTTTGATTTTTCTCCTAGTTTTGTACCTCAGCATTTCATTTCAAATTGGTGAGTGAGCTTTAAGAGAATAATTTCTAAGAGCAACATGAACGATTCAGAATAAACCCTAGCTGACCTATTTTGGCAACAAGCTGCTTCCACCCCCAAATCCTCCACGAAGTCAAAGCCTACCACCAAACCACCTACCAAAAGGAAGCTCCTTGAGGGGAAGCCCAATAAGGCTCCTAAAGCTAAAAAAGCCAAGTCTATAGCAATTCAAGAACTTGCTGCAGAAATACCCATGGAGAGATATACTCAAACTGGGGAAGCACCTTTGCCCACCCTTGACATACAGCCTGTGGAGCTTCCTGCTGAGTTAACCACTCCTAACAAGTTTGTGGATGGTTTGAGCCTGGTCCCTGAGACAGATTTTGATCTGGCATACTTTGCCAACATTGAGGAGTGCCAGGGAACACTATTGTATCTGAGGAAGGAGGGATTGTTACCCTTACTTACACCCTTGAAGGAGAATGTGTACCCCAAGCTGGTTAAACTATGGTACCAGAATTTAAAAAAGAAGGTGGTGTCTGGGAAAGAGGCTGTGCTGGAAATTTCGATTGATGATTGGCAAATCACAATGGACAGCGAGGATATTGGGATGGCTTTGGGAGTTCCACATCAATTTAACTCCACTAGATCTGAGGGAGCACCCAAATGGGTTACATTTAAAGAAATGGCTAAACAGCTCACTAATGGAATTATGGGATCTGGTGAATCCTTGATGAGAAGATACCTCCAACCCAGTCTCAGATTCATTGATGCTATTTTAAGGAAAAATGTCTATGTCACTGGGCACCTGCAGGAGGGAAGGCCCCCAGTTGTAGATACCTTGTACTACTGTTCCAAAGGGCAATTTTTGAGTGCACCTCAGTTGATTTTTGAGACAATGGTGGACATTAATGACAAAGTGCTGAAAAGACAAGCATTTGCTAAAGGAGGTGGGTTGCCTTTTAGCAGGCTTATTACATGCTTGCTCAAGGCTGGGAAATATATGGTCAAGAATAATGAGCCAATGGAGAAGTTAACCACAAAAGTGTATGGAAAAAGGAAATGGTCCACTAGCCTAACCTTGATTAAGAAGGGTAAGTCAGTTGTGGTGGAGGAGGCTGAGGAGGTGCCCGCTACCACGGCAGCAAACCTTCCTGCTCAGATACCCTCATCCACCTCTTCACCTACCCTACCTATACCATCACCCACACCTCCACCCACTTTGCTTTTCCCCTTTGTATCAGTCCCTCTTCCAACAGACCCCTCTCCTCCCACCTCTAGACCAGTTTTTCCTACACCCACCACTAAAGACCACCAACCTGAAGTCCTTGAACCTCACACTTACCAGATTTTACCCCTACCGTTTCCTCTCCTCCCTTTGACCAATCCATTTCTGACTTCCTCCCTCTGCCTACCCAGGGATCAGACCAATTCACCACTGTTGGGTTCACTGCCCTCATGACATCCATTGTAGAAGATGTTGCCCATGAGTACTCTCCACTTCCAGACTCCCCCCATCCTACTCCCTCTCAATTTAACCATGCACCCTCCTCCCCTTTCCAGCCCATTCCAACACATGTCCCCTCCAACCCCATCATGTCTGATTCCCTCACACAAATTCTCTCTCTACTATAGTCCATTCAATCCCAGTTGACCACCAACACCAACAACCAAGCCATCATGAGCTCCTGCCTTCAATCCATTCAATCCACCCTTACTCCATCCTCTTCAGTTCCTCAACCCTCTCACACTTCCCCTCTTTCCCCTATCCAATCACCTATCCTTTTATCCCCTCCATCTTCACCCATAGTTTCACCCCCCACAGCTGCTACCCAGTCTGTGGAGGTAGCCACTCCATTTTGCCCCACACCTATCCCATCCCCATCTTTTACCCCTTCCTCATCCCCAATAATAGCCACTTAAGCTACTGTGTCACCTACCACCCAACCTCCCACTCTCCCTACACCTGTCTTCCAAGATGCCTCCACCCAAACTGATCCATGTGAGGAAATATTTTTTCTCCATCACCTACTCTTCTTCC
Source organism: Chloranthus sessilifolius (assembly GCA_021018995.1). Taxonomy (NCBI): domain Eukaryota; kingdom Viridiplantae; phylum Streptophyta; class Magnoliopsida; order Chloranthales; family Chloranthaceae; genus Chloranthus; species Chloranthus sessilifolius. Next base: position 68,262,180 of record CM037595.1, read on the forward strand.
ACTCCAGCCCCTTCATTGCCCATTATCCTCAGGTCCCCCATCTACATACCCCCTTACCTCACCCCCTACTATATGCAATGAGGGACAACCCCTACATCTATCGAGATGTCCTGAGTGGTATGGCTGCCCTCCGAGCTTCCCTGGAAGTCTCCTATGAGGAGCAAATTGCTTTCAAGGAATTGGAGCAAAGAATCCAGCTCCGAGATATCTCTCAGGGGAAATCCTGACTCGTTATGAGTCTGCCAAACTTCTTGTTGCGGCTTAGACTCGCATTGCAGAGTTTGAGAAAAAGAATGCTGAGCTTCTCCAGAAAAAATTGTCCAATGCTCAGGAGATACTCAAGGCCACAAAGGAACTCTTTGAGTCAGACCTGCTTTATGCATCAAAGAAAATAGATATTCTAGAGAGAAGAATTGCTTCATTGACTTCTCAATCATTTTAACCTACCCCTCTTGCTACAGCTCATCCCCCCAACCCTCCTACCACTCAACCTACTCCTACCCTTCCTGTAGATGTCCCCCCCAGCCCAAGATCTTCCTACAGCTAAACCTTCCCCACCACACCCTAAGAGGACTTATACAAAGAGAAAAGTTACTGCCAAGAGATCTATTTCCTCTACCTCTGCTCGCAGTAAAGGGAAGGAACCTGCTACCTAGTCTGAAGAGGTAGCAACCACCAAGCCCCCACCCCCACATGACACCTCCTCCACCTTACTCTCAAAGGAGGAAAGAAGGAAAGTTGTTGTTGCCCTTGGCCTCGATCCTACTATCCTTTTCCCCTCTGATTTCGATTTTGATTCTCTTACTGCTTCTGCCAAGAAAGCTAAGAGCTCTGCTGCCCATTCTGAGGAGGCTCCCAAGCTGTCCACTAAGAGGTCCCCACCTAAAAGAAAAGTTCCTTTATCCAAGGATGATTTGAAAATTTTGGCAGATTTGTATGATTGGCCTCATGATGCTTATACATCAATATAGTTTAGGATTGTTTGTTTTCTCTTCCTGCTTTGGATGATGTACATATTTTAGATGTTAATAATAATTTCTTTTCTGTGTTATGTCTTTCTTTGTGCTTATTCTTCTATCCGTTTTTCATATACCCTGTTCATTGCTACCATGCTCTCTCAACAGTGAGGACGCTGTTTAAATTAGGTTTGGGGGTATGGCAGGTGTGCCAATGAAATGAGTTAATGCTAGTGCAGCTATGTTGAAAAAGTTTTTTAAAATAAAGTGATTTCCCACATGATTTTTGGACAAAGAGGAAATTAAAAACTTTTTAAAACTGAACTGAGCTATAGTTTTAACATTTTTCATGAAGCAAATGTCAAGAATTTTTAAAATTTGATGTTTAGTGAAGCTAAAATGAGAGAAAACTATAAGGATACACCCCAAAAAATTTGATGGAGGGCTATACCCAGTGAGATTTGGGCCTAGAAAAAATTTTCTTAGAAGAGTGTCTTGGCAATTTTTTCTGCTCCATGGACTAATTGGATCTAATTTTGCCCACTAGAAGTTAGGCAAATCCAAGTTGAAATAGCTTGACAGCATTCATGACATTGAAGACATGAAGTGAGGCCATCCCTTGGACAGTTTGAGCTTAAAATGTCACACCTTTGAACTGCCCTTGATACACACCTCTTGAGCTTTGAAAATCCCACCTTTCTTTGATGAAAACTAGAAAATTCAAACCCAAACCCCTTGGCCTGTTTCAGTTCACCCTCGATCTGAGAAATCAGAAAATGGAAGGAGAAGTGAGGTTAGAGGAGCAAGGTTTGGCATTTGGGTGACAAGAAGAAAGCACATTTGGTGGCCATTGTGGCATTCCAGTTCCTTTGCTGTAAAAAAATTAATAAATAAAGAAATAAATAATGAGAAAGGGAAATCATTTCATTGAAAGATTGAAATGAAGATTAGAAACTGATCACTTCAAATCTAAAAGTTCAAGAAGTAAATGGAATTGAGCTGAAAAGAAGAAGGTGGAGTAGCAAATCACCTCCTTACCTGACTGATTTCTCAACTTTGAATCCCATTTTACCCCTTTATTCTTTTACAAATTTCACCCATAAGCCACATTACAACCCAATAAAAAGTCCTTACTGATTTGAAATGGATTGAGCTATCATGTGGAGACAAGGATTTGTTTGATCTATGGTGAAGAGAATTAGAAAATATCATAAATTAGAGCAATACCTATGCTCATGCTTACAGTCCTATTTGAGGTCCATAACTGCTCTTGAGCTGTGTGAAATGATACACCCTTCTATTTTTGTTATGAGTGAACAGCCCTGATAAGACTTAGGTCTGAAATCTGGTTGTTTGGGGCATTATCAACAACATAATTCTTAAATTATAGGTGAACTCTACATCAATTTTCAGGCACCATGCCTTGACATGAACTGGTTGATGATGAAGGAATTACAGCAGAATTTCAGGTTTTAAACTGATGATTTTTCTGCTGAAAATCCTCTAGAATTGAATGCACATGGTGTGGAATTTATTTTATCTCACTTAAACTCTATTTTAGCATGTTGCACTTGTACCAACTGATTTTATTGGAGAAGTTTGTGGGTACCTTCACTGAATACCCTCAGGAGACTTCACTCCTCCACTAGGGATCACCTAGGGGTTTAAAAGGCTTGATGCATATGCTAAATGCATCTGTGCTCCCTACAAAAGTGGCATTTTAATTTCTTTATTTTTCCTTTGCTCAGGCACTAGCAAAGCTTAGGTTTGAGAGTGTGTTAATCAGTGAAAAATGCCAATTTTCACCTTTTAACCTGACCTTTGATAGACCTGTGAGTAGACTATCAAGCACATGTTGAGTATGTTTTGTAGATAGCAATAAAAGACAGGCATAGTGCAGAAATTCACTCACAAATGCTTCACAAGAATGTCCATCTCTCAGTACAGATCAGACTCAACAATGGCATACAAGAGGGCTGCACACCAATGGCTACTTGGGGCATGTAGCAACAGCAGGGCAGAGTTAAAGAAGTGAAAACAGACTAAAAACAACCTGTCGAGAGGTTATTGGAAGGATTCGATAGGATCTGAAGCTTGAAAAAGGAAGAATTCGTGCAGAGTGAGGAGTTCGATAGGAATCAGGAACCTATCGAGCAGTGAAAGACAGAAACAGGCATCTTATCGAAAGCATGCCTGGGGCGTGAATTGAACCTATTGAACAATTGCCTGAACTTATCAAGATTAAAGCTCTGAAGCTTCAACCTATCGAACTACTGCTCAAACCTGTCGAAAGGTGCTTGAACTTGTCGGTTGAAGTTAAGAGAAAACCTATTGAAAGCTGCCACGAAGAGATGAACCTATCAAAATGATCCTCCAACCTGTCGAACACTCCAGATGAAGGCTAGGAATGCTGAAGCTTTAATGGAAGGACCATCCTATCAAAACCTATCGAATGGATCTGGAAACCTATCGAAAGGAGTAAAAGGCTGTATTCAAACCTGTTGAAAGCTTCAATAACCTGTAGAAATCGTCTGAAGAACTTCCCAGAAAAAAAAGCTGTGTAAATGCTGGAAGTTGGTGACCTGCTGCACATAACTCGAGGTACATGGTGACCGGCACGACGGTTCTAGAAATGCCTTAGAAAATCTTAACCAACCCACATGCTCTTCCAGAACTCTAACGACCTGAGAGGGTTCTAGAAGGGTTATTTGACAGGAGAAACGGAGGGGGAAAGCTATAAAAGGAGTTTAGAGAGCGCAATTGGGGGAGATCCAGATCTGGAGACTAGAGCTTGCATCGAAATTCTTTACCCCTTCATTTAGCTCAACCATGGTTGGCTAATTCCTCCTGAGCAGCAAGGAGTGAGGTTGGGTCTGTAATTGGGGAAGGTTAAGAGTGTTATTATGGGTCAATTGATTCACAGACTACAAATCTGAGAGCATTTCATTGTATAGTGAGTTTATTTCAATGTAATGTTGATTTTATCATTGTAATTAGATCTATAGTTCCTTTGGTTTCATCTGGCGCTCGATCGAATTTGTGTAGATGAGTTTGTTAATTAGCTCACCCACTTAACAGGTAGACCTCTTGGATACCATCTGATCTCCCTAGATCTGATACTCCTGCAATTGCTTGTGTCTGTGGCCTGGCAGTTGCAGTATTTGTAGTGATTTTAATGTTTTGATAGAAACCTGATAATGGAGGAAATCCATTGGATGATCTATGACCATTGAAGTGGATAGATCATAGCCTTAGGATCAATCCAGACCTCAGGCTTAGATCAGATTCTTCTATCCTGCAGTTGTGCTTATAACCAGATGAGGGATTGGTGTGTTTTGAGATCCCTGTAACACTGTCAGCTCATCCCAATTGTTGTAAGACCAAACTCCGAGCTGTTCTTCTCCATTTTATGTTCTTAATTCCCTTCAATTGCAAGATCTGGACTCTAGACCTGATCCCAATTTATTTTTGCATTTTCTTTATATTTCTGTAGTTTAAATTAAAGTGACAACCCCTTAAAACCTCTCCCCTCTCTTTTGCTAATTTAGTATTAGGTAGGGTGCCAGATCTACTACAGATCTGGAGATTTACCAGATTTTCAGCTCACCTCCCTGAGGACATACCTTTACTCACTCTTTAAAACTTGCTACAACAGGCCCTGAATACTTGCAAGACTGTGTGCGAGCCAGCCTTGGTGTGTGCTAACCATAGGCTCTTTTACTGGTTGATTTTAAACACCTTTTTAGACACAAGGCAGGATCCCAACACCGGCGTGCAATCGGCCTACACTAGACCTAGTCTTACAATCCTTGACCCCCAAGTTTCTCCGATTAAACACTCGAAAGAGGTACTTAATTAGATTGCGTACCCCACAATGGGCGTGCAATTAGTCCTAACGCTGTTAGAACTAGGAAACTCGTTGAGTAAATCAACCGGTCGCTCACTGAGTCGGTGACCGACTCAAAGTGATTAAGCACCGAGAGACCAGCGCGCAATCCAGTTAAACGCTTGAAACAAGGCATTTAATTGGAAAAAAACCTATAAAAGATTTTTTTTCTAATTTGCCCCGGGAGAGGCTGGCAATTTTGAGAGAGAATGGATTTTTTTTTGTGATTTCGAAATTAGAGAACTCCAAGAACGAACACATAGAGCAACCTAGTCATGATTTTGAGATTCAAGCTTCAAATCTTCAAGATTTCTCTCCGCAGCCCCGGTCCTAGGTAAAAATCTTAGTCTTAGAGTTAGGATTTTCTCTCAGTTCTAATTATTAATATTAATTCAGTTTTAGACCGTAGCACCCCTTTTTAGACTGCAATTTTTTTTATCTGGTTCTAGTTCTCAGGTTCTAGAACCAATCCTTAATCTAATGGTCTAATTTACCGACCCTAGGGTATAATTCTGTTCTAAAATCTTAATTTTCAGTCCTATCATTAATCTCTGGTTCTAGTTCTTAGGTTCTAGAACCAGTCCTTAATCATACGGTCTGATTCTCTGATTTCGGACCCGAATTCAATCCTAAAATTTTAAATTTCAGTTTTAATTTATTAGTTTAATATTTTTAAAATCTCAAATATTAATTTATTTTCTATAATTCTATTTTCTTAATTTAATCCATAATTATAATCCCAAAATCGACTCTGAAAAGCTAAAAAATAATATTATAATCTAAAACTCAACTTATCTTTAATCTCAACCACCCGATTTACCTAAGGGAGCTTACGGAGGGTACTCAGGAATGAGGCTAATCCTACTTAGCGTAGCGGGCCCAAAACCCATTTTTTTTTAGAATTATTTTATTGTTTTAATTAGGATTAGAAATCAGTTCTGCAGCTTTTTCTTTGAATTTTAGTATAATTAATTTGCATGCATTATTTTAATTAGATCCTTAGAGTAATTGCTTTGATTAGAACTCTAATAAAACTAGTTCCTTCATTTCAATTAGATAATTCTAGCATAGTTAATTCCTTACTTTATCAGATTTCAACATAGTTAATCCCTTTTTTTTATTAATTAGAATTTTAGTATAATTAATTCACTGCTTTGATTATAATTCTAGAAAAAATCAGTTCCTTTATTTTAATTGGAATTTAACATAGATAATTCATTACTTTAATTAGGATCTTAGGATAATTAACTTCTCGATCTGATCATAATTTTAGTAAAATTAGTTTCTTTATTTTAATCAGAATTTTAGTAAAATCAATCCTCTATTCCAATTTGAATTCTAGTAGGACTATTATAATTGCTCTAATTAGAATTTCAGTCAAATTATTATCCTTGCTCCAATTAGAATCCTAATACAATTAGTATACTTGCTCTACCTAAAAGTTCCAATATAATCAGCATGCTTGATTTAATTAGAGTTTCATTAAAATTAATACATTTGCATTCCTAGTACAATTAGGAGATTGATATTAATTTGACTTTTAGTAGTATTAGGATGCTAAATTAATTGAAATCCTAATAAGAGTAGAACTTAAATTAATTAGACTCCTAGTAGGGTTGGGAGACTTAATTAATTAGACTTTCAATAAGATTAGGAAATTCAATTAATTAGACTTCTAATAAAGATCAGGACACCTAAATCAATTAGACTCATAGTAGAATTAGGAAATCTAAACCGATTAGAATTATACAATAACAGGGAAAGAAAAGAAAAACTAAACTATCTAAATTATAAGGAAGAGCCATAGTTGCTGACGTTCGCAGGTGAACGATTCAATAAAGAAGTAGCCCACACCTGCTCTAAAGCGTAATCATTGATGTGTTGCAGCGTCGTTAAATATATGCAGCTGGCGATCGCAACAAACTAGGAATCTTCCTAGAAAATCCCTTTTTATTTTACCTCCACCATTCTAAACGCCACATCGCTAGAGTCCACTTGGATAGAATTGGGCCACTGATTCAACGGGGACTGAGATGAACCTAGAAAAAGCGTGCACCAATAGATTGGCGATCGCAATGGGATACTTTTGCAAACTCTTTTTTTTAGATAGTTAGTTTTTATTTTATTTTCCTGTTTTTCTTTCCATCGTGTCATTTAGATTCCCTTTTAAATATATGAGCCTTTGTCAAAGACTCGAGATGTCTGGTATACGAAGACTGAGTTTAGGAGACCCATCATTGTAGGGTATCATAACAACCCCGTGTACGAAGAAGAACCGCTTCACAATTTCAGCCCACGACAACCTGAGATTAACATGGCTGGCGAACAAGAAAATACCTTCTCTACCCCACACACCTATAATAATTATAATGGGAGAGATGGTAACACTGGACAAAACCTTACTACTCAACAAATCATAGAGCTCAATATTCAAAGAATACAAAGAGGAGACGATGACTACGAGGAATTACTTCGAGGATTGGCTGCTGCATACGAGACCATTAGGTCATAACAATATTCAAAAGAACAAGAGCGATAGGAAAGGCCACCTCCTACCCCAAGCACGGTGTCAGCCCACGTCACACCATTAATACAACCTACTCACACATTCTTCAACGATGACTCTCTAGACAAGATTGGCTCACGGGTCGCTCCAAAAGACAACACCATCAAAATTTAAGATCTCCCTAAAATGCTCGATGAGTACATGGCCAAGAGAGAGCACCCCGGTCACTCATTCGGATTCGACAAATTTTACCGGGATGTTGAATTTAACTTACCAATAGGATTTAAGCCGCTGAAATTTACCAAATATAGTGGCACGGGAAATACGAACCATCACTTGGCCCTCTTTTGTAACGATTGTCGACCCATACGTGATAATCAAGGACTTCTCATTCACTATTTCCAACGCTCATTAGAAGGAGAAGTTTTAGATTGGTTTGCGGGACTCCTGCTTTATAAGATAGAAACCTTCGACGATTTGGTCGGTCAATTCCTAGACCAATACAAACACTTGATCCATGATACAATCAGTCTCAGCGATTTAATGGCCGCCAAGTAAGGACCGAATGAAGAATTTGCTGACTTCATCGCCAGATGGAAGAAACTCACTGTCAGGACCGGAACTTCAATGAAAGAGAAGGACTCGGTGGACGTTATCATCAATAACACTAAAGAACCGCTAAAAAGCGCACTTGTCATAAGTGATTGCCCCGACTTCACTGCAGTCCACTCCCGGGCATCACGACTAGCGCGACACATTAAAGGTGGAGACCTCGCCTTATCCATAGTCACGTCTAAAGTAGGCTCTTCTAGTGAATCAAAATCGAAAAATAATAAGAAAGCCTTAGGAACTAAATAGGTCAACACCGTTCTCAACCAAGGGTAAAACTCTGGGAACGAAAACTTCCAACCGCAGAATTTCAGACAAAATCAAAATCAACAACGGTACACCAACCAAAACCAAGGCGCTAATCAACAAAGGTATATAAACCAAAACCAAGGCTAGAACTAGAATCAGGGTCAATATCATAATAGAAACTAATATCCCAACACCTACCAGAACCAAAATATGACACATAACCGATTGGCCCACGCGCCAAACTATAATAACGTACCCTCATCGCAAAACTTCAACCAAGCTAGAGGCCCCTACCAGCCGAGGCGGGAACACTATCCCCCTCTACCTGATATGATTCCCAATATCTTTCGTCTCCTTAACAATCAAAATCTCCTTCGATTCCGACAAGAAAGACCTCGCCCATGGCCGACGAATCTAGATTATAGCAAATACTGTGCCTTCCATCGATACACAAGACACCAACCTAGAAGACTGTTGGACCCTCAGGGATGTAATCTATGATATGAATAACCAACCCTAACCAAATTTAGGGATCATTAATAACCCCATGCCCAACCACAACCAAGCAACACTGGATCAGGTCACCACCATAGATCTCTCTGGTCGATCCTCCTTCCAGCCTTCCACCTTAATCACTCACATCCAACCCTCTAATACCCCCGCCACACTTGCGAGAATTCCTTCACCCCCGCATCCCTCGGCCTTGATCGCTCGCATCGCCCCGTCGAGCCCACCTCCCTATCAAAAATTCACTCAGATACGAGTCCACTCCTTTAGGGTCAGGAGACCATTCCTCCATAGTCACCCATCAGAACCTTCAATCCCTCCAAATCCTAGACCAACGCCATTACCACTCCCTTCATTCGATTCTGAACCTGAGTACGGAGATCACGTTCTTCAAATCGCAGCCCAAATTACTGCATGGGTAGAAAGTGTCACCCGAAAGACTCCAAGCCGAGAGAATGAAACAAAGACTAAGTGTTTACTAAACATACAAGTAAGTGAGCGAGAAAAATATCCCGACCTGGGCAAGACACTGGTCTCTGCTTTCCTAGAGGAGGATTACACACAGTACCTCCCACCTTAGAGCGGCACCATGCAGGTACGCGCTCCAACCTCGAATTTCACTCACTTCACAAATACATCAACGTCGAGCCACACCGGGTTCAATCAACAACCGACTTGCCCGATTCTTAAGTCGGGAACCAATTATCTACCTCCGCCTTTCCCTCGAAATAAATATTTCATGAACGCACAACCACCAGTGGGGAGCGTGAAAGAAAGAGAGGTTAACTTGCCACCCCCACCTCACATTATTCCTCCACCAATTCCTGCACCTCAACCAATCCAACCACCTGCACCCAAGGCTCATCGGCCAAGCAAAGAAATGGCACTTGAGCCAGAGCAAGAATATGACCTTCTGCGGCATCTTTAAAAGATCCCAACCCAGATATCCATATTAGAACTCATCAAGAAATCGCCTGACCATCAACAGTTGTTGATAAGAACACTTAAAGACACGTAAGTGGATGAGGACATGACCCTAGATGAGCTTCATCAAATCACCTCGGTCATGGTGTAACCTCCATCGCTCACTTTCACAGACGTAGACATGCCTAAAGATGTCAGGCCCTCGGCACTGTCACTCATAGCTTATGATGGCTCACGTCGTTTCGTTAAAGGAACTATTAAACTCCAGGTTTGCCTTTCATGTTTATGATTTTGCTAGTACATACAATCTTATCTTAGGAAGAAAATGGCTAGAGTCAATGAAGGTTGTCGCATCCACACACCATCAATGCATCAAATTCCTATACGAGGACTCCATCATCCGTATATACGCTGACGCACCCCTCTAGGAGATGGATACTAATTACACGACAAGTATTTTGACAGCCCATGATTTCATATTAAACATGGGCCACATTCAAAAGACTCGAATCCCTGATGTGACAACCATTGCGGAAGTCCGTCCCCCTACCCCTCCTAGTTCTCCCCCAACACGTCAACAAAAATTAATGAGGAGAGAGGTTAGCCCAGACCTCACCAAACTTTATGACATCAACCCTACTGCGACAAAAGGGTGGGACCTTATGTACCAGCTCGGATATGTCCCCCACACCAGACTTGATAAAAATAAGAAAGGTTGTGTAGGACATGTCGTCTAAATGAAAATACGCAAACACATAGGGTTAGGTTATCAATCGGACGGCCCACAAGCTGACTTGTTCTCTACCTCACCAAAATGGTCTCTATATGACCACTTCGTCCATGGGACCACTGAGAAAGTGGATGTACCAAGGCAGAAGGAAGTGTCCTTTACAAAATCCCACGAAGTGGAAATCGAGCGAATGGCTAAAGCATTCAATGATTTAACCAATCTAAACGATGATATTGATAAACTGCTCGAAGGAGTTAATCCCTTGTTTGACACTAAGGATTCTACATAAGAGAGGAAGAAAGAACCTCCAAGACTCCAGCCACGAGTAGAAGATTGGGAATCCACTGATAAAGAAGATTTTTACATAACAGCCTTGCAAGATGATGAAGAGTACTTACACTCAACATGGGAAGAAGATGATGCCCCACAATAAGATTTTAACTTGTATAGCATCCGCCTTGGCCTTGGCCTTGGGGGATGGAAATGCCCTTGGGACTCCCCTTGTATCACTCACTCATACCAACCCCACTGTAGGGCATGCACCAGCATATTAGAACGCTTTACTAGTTAGACCCAACATTTCGCAATGGAAGAATCGAATCACTCCAACCTCGTGACAACAGAAGCAAGTAATGACCTACCAGCTCGGCCACCGGTACAAGAAGCAGAAAATCCCAACAGTCATCTAGTTGACCCAGGGGGAAACACTCACATCGCCCTCATAGAGTTTGAAGAGTATCTTGAACTAGACACTTCTCCATCTCCAAATACACCACAACTTCAAATATTTTGGAAATCTCTCGAGGAAGAGTGGCAACCTCCTCTGAGTGATGACGAGGACTATTGGATAGACCTCCCTGCACTCGAGTTAGCAGAGAAAGCTAACCTAGGACTTCAAGCACTATCTGATCAAGAAGATAAAGTCAATACCGTCTTTGACTCTAACTTAGAAGGATGGGAATGTCCTTGGGGATCTCCCTGCATTTCTCACCATTATCAGTTTCGCTGTCGAGTATGCGTGCTCATCCTAACATATTATGAAGTTCAAGGGAAAGAACTCACTACCCTCGAGGATCCCTTAGGAGATCACCCTCGACCGAAAGAACAATTATGTTACGACGCAGAGGAGGATAGTTCGCTCGACTACGTTCTCTAGAGTTTTATCGAAGAAGGGGCAATCAATATGATAGAAGAAATCCAAACGTTTGTGCCACTGTCACTAGCATCGCTTATTCAAAAAATCTCATCAAAGGAGGACTCTAAAAAAAATCACAACAAGTCCATGTTTCTCAACGAATCGCCCCAATAGCTCCAGCAGCTGTCTCTCTCCCTCTGTTAGAGGAAGTGACTCTCCCGGCGCCTCTTGAGGTGACCGACCCTATACCATATTTATTATCAAAAATTTTAAAAATAAAAAAAATAGAAAACCTTAAAAATTTAGAAACACAAAATTCAAAAAAATCAGAAAACCTCATAAAAGAAAGGGAACCCTTCGTCATGAACCAAATTTGCGGCCAACAAGGAGACTTTTCTCCTAAGACTACTATCCCATCTCCCGCACGAGGATGCAAAGCATCCAGGTTAAACAATAAGCCGGTGATCATACCAAATGAGATACTTCATGACTTTGAGAGAAGAATCAATAGTCTTGACCTTCACCTTACCAAAGATCTCTCTGTCATAGATTGCGTTGATGAAGGGCTAACTTTCGTAAAATCGAATCCCCAGTGTAGTAATTTCACAGTATACGAGCTTACAGAGGATGAAGAAAGAGCACCAGTCGCCGAGAAGTCACCAGACTTCCAACAAGTTATCAAGCGCTTCGATGAGCAAACCCAAGATATCGCAGAACCCACAGAAGAACTTAACTTTGGTACTTAAGAGAAACCCAAGAAGCTACTGATTAGTGCAACGCTCAAGTCCACGGAAAGTCAACGGATTACACAAGTCCTACAAGAGTACCTCGATTCCTTTGCATGGTCCTATGAAGATATGTTTGGTTTAGACCCAATTTTAGTAGAACATCATCTTATCTTAGAACCCGATGCAAAACTCATTAAGCAAAAACTCCGTAGGATGCACCCACAAATAGCCCTTCAAGTTAAAGAGGAAGTTGAGAAATTGCACAAAGTCAAATTCATCCGAGTCATCCTCTACCCCAAGTGGGTCGCCAATATAGTACCTGTCACTAAGAAAGATGGCAGAGTACGGGTTTACATTGACTTCCGAAACCTCAACCAGGCATGCCCAAAAGACGACTTCCCACTTCCACACATTGACACTCTAGTCGACAACACTGTTGGACATGGGATGCTATCTCTTATAGAAGGTTTCTCTAGGTATAATCAGATCAAATTAGCTAAGTTTGACCAAGAGAAGACTTCTTTCACCACACCATGGGGAACTGACTGCTACTTCGTCATGCCTTTCGGGCTTAAGAACACTAGAGCCACGTATCAATGCGCCATGATAACTATTTTTCATGACATGATGCATAAGTGTGTAGAAGTCTATGTCGATGATATATTAGTGAAATCACAAAAGTGAGTAGGACATGTTGAAGCACTCTGACTGGTACTACAAACAACTAAGAAGTATCAACTGAAAATGGACCCAAATAAGTGTGTCTTCAGAATCACCTTCGAAAAATTACTCGGTTTCATAGTCAGCAAGCGAGGGATCGAAGTTGACCTTGCTAAAGTCAAAGCCATTCTTAAGATGCCGCCTCCCAGTAATATCAAAGAATTATGAGGCCTGATAGGAAGATTGTAATTCATCAAGAGATTTATCTCCCAGCATTCAGACATATGTGATCCTTTCTACAGACTGCTTAAAGGAGGAGCTGAGTACAAATGGGATGACCAGTGTCAGCAAGCCTTTGACAATATCAAAAAGTACCTCCTTAACTCGTCAATACTATCGCCACCAGTTCCTGAAAGACCTCTCATCCTATACCTCTCAGCTAATGACAAAGCCATGGGAGTAATTCAAAGACAATATGAAGAAGACGGCAAGAGAGAAGGCTATCTAGTACCTTAGTAGGACGATGGTCGAGTACGAACGAAAATACACTTTGATGGAGAAGACCTACCTCACATTGGTGTGGGCCTCAACCAAATTATGACACTACTTCAGAGCACATAAAATACTAATACTAGCCCAGATGGACCCTCTGAAGTACGTATTCAAGAAGCCCGCAACATCAGGAAAGAGCGCTCGCTGGCATATGCTCTTACAAGAATTCGATATCACTTACGCCACGCAGAAGTCGATCAAAGGACAAGCAATCGCCGATTACCTCGCAAATCTCCCACTCTCTAGTGATGAGCCCATACACGCGGATTTTCTCAATGAATACCTACTCATGATTTATAACGAAGAGCCCGATAAGATGTCATGGACCCTCTATTTCGACGGTGTCCTAAATCATAAAGGAAAAGGCATCGGGATAGTCCTCCTAAGCCCTGAAGGAGTTGTCATACCTAAGGCTTTTCAACTAGATTTTCTTGTCACTAATAACATCACAGAATACGAAGCTTTTATAGCTGGACTACGAGTAGCATTATAATTAGGCATTAAACAGTTAAAAACCATTGTTAAGCACTAATTTTTGCCACTTTCTACACCTTTAAACCTGGCTTGTGATAGGACATAGAGCGTTTCATACTTGTTTTTAGTGTTATTTTGCAGCAAGGAGTTAATTTTGTCCTTAGCATAGTTTTCCATTAAAAGCGCCAATAAGGAGAGTTTTTAATCAATCCACAGCTGAGAATGAGATGGCTTCAACCCTAGGCGCATTAGAGCTGTCATGGGGATCACTTTTAGCAGCTGCACATAAAATGATTGTGTACATACCAGCTACAGCAGCAGTATAGGGTTCAACAGTTGCAAAGCACCATGGGGCTCATCATCTTCAAGCCATGCAGCTAACCATCTTAAAAGGGAGCTCATAAGTGCAACACTTTTAGCAGCACTGCAAGCTTAGAGCCTGCCGACAACACTACACTTCAATTTCCCATGCAATCCATGCATTGGCACAACATCCGGTCAAGTGGAGCCTCAACAGATTCAAACTCTAGCTGCACACTCCTTCATATAATGATGAATAGTGCAGCTCATACCAGTCCACACATCAGCACACTTCACTTACCTTGATGGACCTGCAGCCATCAAGATGTGCTCACTTGGAACTCCCATAGCAGATGTAGATAGACATATATATATATGCTCAATCGGGTGCACATTCTTGCAACAGAAGAGATCTGTAGACATGCCTTGCAAACCTTAAGAATGCAGCAGTTCAGCATAGCAGCAGATCCTTGCACCTCTCGAGCAGCAGCAGCTCCAAGCCCTCAAACCTCTCTAGTAGGTCTTGCAACCCTTCAGTAGAACTTGTCGACTTTGTAGTTGGAATATGCAAGCCAACTTCAATCTCCATGCAGCTTCTAACCTGTTGAATGGATGGCTCTTGCAATTATATAACCTGTCGAGAGTGCAAATGCATAACCTGTCGAAATGAAGCTGCTGTAAACAACCTTGAATCTTGTCGAGCATTAAAGCTACTCTCCCCAGCAACCTATCAAATGGATGGCTGCAACCTATCGATTTGTTCAAATTGGAGCTGAAACTTCATCCTATCGAGCAGTACTCCTCCACCCTCAAACCTGTCAGAGTGAAGTTCCTCAGCCTTTCAACCTATCGAGTTCTAGCCTACCCTTCTTTCCTATCAAATAGTGCAGCCAAAAGCCCCACTAAAACTGTCGATAGGATCTTCATGGCTTCAGCACCAACCTGTCGACTTTATTGGAGAATAAAGCTGCAGCAATGTAGCTGCCAACCTATCGACAGCTTCTTCATGAAAAGCCTTCAATCCTATCGAAAGGATCCTTCACAGCCTCAGTAACCTATCGATTGGTTCAATTTAAAGCAGCAGCAGCCTCCTAGCTTCCCACAACCTATCGACTTCCTCAGCAGCCCTGCACTTCACTCCATTCAACAAAGCTCCAGCTGCAAGCCAGTCCATAGCACCCATTGACCACTTAAATATCCGAACCTGTCAAGATGTCCAACCTCCAGCCTTCTTCTAACCTGTCGACGTGCATTCAAGATCCCATCCAACCCGCGGCTTCAATTGAAGCAGCTTGAAAACTCCCTTGAACTTGTTGGGGAGTCCCTTGCATGCACCAACCTCTAAAGCAGCTTCCACCCATAGATCTTGTCGATTGCTCGTACTGCAAGCTGCCATTTTCTCGACGATAGCCCTAAAGCTGCTGCCTATCATTTCATCTTGGCAAGGTATTCACACGTGCGCCCAAGTTCAGCTTCTTCACGATTAAAGCTGCAGTTTGTTAGATGTCGTGAATGGCCGAGGCTGCCCCAAACTATCAAGTTATTACTCGGTCGCAGCTTGGACTTCACCAAGGCCTCAAATATTTTTAGCACAACATGAGGATTATTTTGCAATAAATAATTTTGGGATTTCAGCAGTAAAATATTGATTGGCAAGGACATTATTGGGAACTCCAAGGCATGGAAGAGGGCTGCACATGGGCAATTTATTTGCAGGAATTAGTGAAGCTTTCAGCAAAAACTATTTTTAGCTAAACAAGAGCAATTTTGGGAGCTCCAATGCACAGGAAATTTTGCACATGGGTGTGAGCTATATTTTGGCGAGAATGCAAATTAGCTTTAGCTGGGCACAATCCCTATCTCTTCTCTGATTGGTTAAAACTCTTAAATAGGGGTTAAGCTTAAACTGAAATCCTCTCTTCTGATTGGCTGCAATCCAAAGCACACGGATCACTGCAAATGTATAAATAGAACTCCTTTCTGCTATTTTTCTTCAGCAAGGAAAGTAGGAACAAAGGAATAGCCTGAGTTCTCCTTAGCTCATTAAGGTTTAGTTTTAGGTTTTATTTTTCCCCTTTCTCTTCCCCCTTCTCTCTCTAATCCAGCCTGTTGGATTAGATCTAGATAGCAGCTCGGATCTGTTTTGTAATTGTAATTTTGGCATGAAGAAATGTGGATCGATGCACAGACTACAGATCTGGGAGCAATGTTATTGTAAGTTATTTTTTATTAAAGCAATAAATTGTTGATTTTAAAGCTTAATTAAATCTAAAGATCTTGTGGTCCCATTAGATTCTCGATCGGATTTGTGTAGATGGGACTAGCCCACCCACTTAACTGGTAGATCTCTTGATGATCATATGATTTCCCTGGGTTTGATATGCCTGTGGGTGCCTGTGCCTATGGCCTTGCATCCACAACATCTGTAGTGATTATCTTGTTTTGATTGAAGCCATCGGAATGGAGGAAATCTATTGGATGATCTGTTACCATTCAAGTGGACAGATCATAGCCTTAAGATCAATCCAAACCATCGGAATGGAGGAAATCTATTGGATGATTTGTGACCATTTAAGTGGACAGATCATAGCCTTAAGATCAATCTAGACCACCGGTCTAAATCAAATTCTTATACCTTGCATTTTTGCTTGTAGCTAAATGAAGGATGGCTGCATATCCTCAGATCTTGATCTGTTTTGCAATGAAAACCAGGCCCTAGTTGTCTATTTCTCCCCATTTTATATTTTATTCTACCATCTATCTTCCTCCATCTCTTAGTTTAGTTTTATTTCAGTTTTGTAGAATTAGATCTAGTGACACCAGAAAAGCTCTTTTTCTTATTAGAATTATCATATCTGTAGCCAAATCTGGAGGTCTACTATACACCTTCTAGGTTTAGATCACTACTCCCTGTGGGACAAACTCTTATTAAAACTTGCTACAAAGGACCCTGTATCTTACAGGTCTAGGATATTTTAGATGTGCTGAACCCATCCTCTGTTTTACTTTGATTTTATTTTGCTTTTATCATTACACAATAATCAGCACACTGAAATCTCCCAACAAGTTTTTAGCGCCGTTGACGGGGATCGAACCCAGGTCACCTGTGTGACAGGTGGGAATACCCCCAAACCTAACCTTTGCTAGTGCCTATGCTCATGCTTGCAGTCCTATTTGAGGGCTGTAACTGCTCTTGAGCTGTGTGAAATGATGCACCCTTCTATTTTTGTTATGAGTGAACAGCCCTAGTAAGATTTGGATCTGAAATCAAAGATTTGGGGTATTATCAGAGCAGAAGTCTTAAATTAAATGTGAGCTATGCATTAAGTTTCAGACACAATGCCTTGACATGAACTGATTGATGATGAAGGAATTACAGCAGAATTTCATGTTTTGAACTGGTAAATTTTTATGCTGAAAATCCTCTAAAATTGAATGGAAATGGTGTGGAATTCATTTTATTTACTTAAACACTGTTTTAGCATGTTGCATGAGTATTAACTTATTTTATTAAAGAAGTTTGTGGGTACCTTCACTAAAAACCCTCAAGAGACTTCACTCCTCCACTAGGGATCACCTAGGGGTTTAAAAGGGTTGATGCATATGCTAAATGCATCTGTGCTCCCTACAAAAGTGGCATTTTAGTTTTCTTTATCTTTCCTTTGCTCAGGGACTAACAAAACTTAGGTTTGGGGGTGTGTTAATCAGTAAAAAGTACCACTTTTCACCCCTTAACATGAGTTTCGATAGACCTATGAGTTGACTAATAAGTGCTTGTTGAGCGTGTTTTGTAGATAAGCAGTAATAAGCAGTCATAGTGCAGAAATCCACCCTAAAGTGCTCTACAAGAAGGTCCATCTCTCACCGCAGCTCTGACCTAGCTATGGCACATAAAAGGGCCCCACACCAATGACCACTTGGGGCATGTAGCAACAGCAAAGCAGCGGTGAAAAAGGAAAAAAATAGGCTGAGAACAACCTGTCGATAGGTTACTTCAACCTATCGATAGGATCTGAAGGCTGAAAAGGAAGAAGTCATGGAGATCAGAGTATTTCGATAGGATATGGAACCTATCGAGCAGTTGAAAGCAACCAGGAAGCATCCTATCGAAAGGTCCACTGGAACCTAAAGTGATCCTGTCGACAGGATCCTAGAACCTATCGCAAAAATGCCACCTATCGAATGGTTACTACAGATCAGTGGGAGAACCTATCGAAAGTAATTATGCAAGAGCTCAACCTGTCGAAAACATCAAATGGAGGTTGCAGATGCTGAAGCTCTAACTGTAGGATGCAACCTATCGAAACCTTTTGATAAGATCCTGAATCCTAGAGAAAGGACTAAAGTACTGGATTTCAACCTATCAAAAGCTTCTTCAACCTATCGAAATCGATCTAAACACTTCCTAGAAAAGCTGTTGTGCACACGCCGCGAGTTGGTGACCTGTTGCACGCAAATTGAGGCACCTTGGTGACCTGTGCAAGGATTCTAAAAGTGCCCTAGGAAACCCTAACCGACCCACGTGCTCTCCCCTAGCTCTAACAAACTAAAAGAGCCTTCTAGAAGGGGAATAGAAGAGGGAATAACAGAATCATTCTGGAGGCTGCAATTGGCGGGAAAAATAGATCTGAGGCTGAAGGAGAAAGCTATAAGAAGGAAGGAAGCCTTGAGAAAAAGGGGGGGTCAATTCCGAAAATCAAAGCTTGAAGTGAAATTCTTTAATTCTTTCCTTTAGTCCAACTATGGTTTGGCTAATTTCTTGAGAGCAGCAAAGAGAGATCGAATCTGTAATTAGGGAGAGCTGAGAATGTTGTTGAGGGTTAGATGATGCACAGACTGCAAATCTGAGGACATTTTATTATATGATCAGTTTAATTCAATATAATGTTGGTTTAATTATTGTAATTAGATCTATAGTTCCTTTGGTTGCATTTGGTGCTCGATCGACTTTGTGTAGAGGAGAATAGCTTGCCCACTTAACTGGTAGACCTCTTGGATGCCATTTGATCTCCCTGGATCTGATGTTCCTGTAATTGCCTGTGTCTGTGACCTGGTAATTGTAGCATTCACAGTGATTTTAATGCTCTAATTAAACCCTTTTATTTGGAGGAAATCCCTAGGATGATCTATGACCATTGAAGTGGACAGATCATAGCCTTAAGATCAATTCAAACCTCTGGTCTAAATTAGATTCGTCTACCTTAATCCTTTGATTTGGAGGAAGTCTATAGGATGATCTGTGACCATTAAAGTGGACAGATCATACCCTTAAGATCAGTTCAAGCCTTTGCTGTAGAGTAGATTCTTCTACCCTGTAGCTGTGCCTATGGCCAGATGAGGGATTGGTGTACTCTAAACTCTCTGTAACCCTAGTAGCTCAACCTAATTACAGCAAGACCAAACTCCAAGCTGCTTCTCCCCATTTTCTGTGTTTAATTCTCCCTCTCTGTAAGATCTATACTCTGGATCTGATCCTACCATCCATCTCTGCAATCTTACTTGTTTTTAGTTTAATTTAGAAGTGACAATACCCTTAAACCTCTCCTCTTTCTTTTACTATTTTAGCATTAGAAAGGGTGCCAGATCTACCATAGATCTAAAGATTTACCTAATTTTGACTCACATTTTCCTGTGGACATTCCCTTACTTACCTTTTTCAAAACTTGCTACAACAGGCCCTGAATACTTGCAGGACTGTGTGTGAGCCTGCCTTGGTGTGTACTATCCATAAACCCTTTAATTGTGTAATTTTAAACCCTTTTTTAACACAAGGCAGATTCCCAACAAGTTTTTTGGCGCCGCTGCCGGGGAAATGTGTGCTTGAAATAGGTAGATCTAAGTTTATTTTAGCATAGATTGTAGATTTGCAATAGATTATTTAGTTTTCCACTAACTGCTGTTGAAATTTCTGTTGTTTTGTAGTAGTTTTGTTATTTTCAACAGATTAGAAGCTGTGTTTATAGAAGAACATTGTGCTAGAGGTTGTGCTAAAGTTTACATTCCTCTACTCCTTTTATTTTTTTGATCTGTGGATTTGTATTGTGTTGATTCCTGATTGTTGTGATAAAATTGGCTTTACATTGTGTGTGCATTAAGATTGTGAGTGGTGTATGTTTGGAAGGAGAACTCTCAACCCTCAGATCGTTCCATTAAATCCAGAATTTGAAAGACTCCTTAGGACTAAACAAACTTCACCCACATCTGCTGCATCTGGATTTTCTAAAATAGGTGAGCAACAACAATCTAGAACCTTGAAGGAATTCAATGCACCAGGGGTTTACAATTCTCCCTTCTGCATTCAATTCCCTATTGCTCAAGGGAACTATGAGATCAAGTCATCCATAATCCAAATGCTACCCTCATTCCATGGCCTGACCAAAGAAGACCCATATAAGCACATTGATGAATTTCTAGGACTGTGCACTACATTCAATATCACAGGTTTGGGGGAGGAAGCAACCAGGATGAGACTCTTTCCTTTTTCACTAAAGGATAAGGCCATGACTTGGTTGTCAATGCTCCCAACCAATAGTATTCAATCCTGGAGTGACCTTCAATGTCAATTTTTAGCCAAGTTTTTTCCCATGTCCAAGACAAGCCAGTTGAGGAAGGGCATTATCTCATTTGCTCAAGATCCAACTGAGGATTTTCACCAAGCTTGGGAGAGATTCAAAGAACTCCTGAAGAAATGTCCCCATCATCAATCCCTGAATGACAACTTGTCCAAAGTTTCTATCAAGGGATTGATCCTACAAGCAGGGACATGATCGATGCCTCTTGTGGTGGTGCTTACCTCCACAAAACTATTGAGGAGGCTTGGGAGTTGATTGACATTATCAGTGAGAACTTCATGCATAGAGAGACATTGTCCAGGGATTGGGACACTCCTAAACTGGTGAAAGAAAATACCACAAGAGGAAAATTGTATGAGGTAAGTGGGCACAATGATTTGGAAAGGAAAGTGGGCAGTTTGACCCAAAATTTTGACAAGCTCATGGGAGCAACGCAATCACCCATGGTTGCTAAAGTGGAGGAGGCATGTGTTATATGCCAGTCCCCCACTCACTCCCTTAAGGAATGCCCCTCGGCTGTTCAATTTCTAGACTTTGTGATGGAGCATGTGGCTACCACCCAGGCTTATGGGCAACAACCTACTGCTGGTTACCAATAGAGAAACCACCCCAACTTGAGGTGAAGACAAGATGGTTTTCAAAACCAGCAACAGCAGCCATAGCAGCCCATGCCTTACAAGAATGCTCAGCCATACCACCAAAATTATTTCCTAAGGCCTCAATACCAACAGCCTATGGCGCTGCATGTGCAGCAATCTGCACCCCCTTCAGCTGCTAGATCCCTTTCTTTTGAGGAACAGATTCTGGCTTCATTACAGAACTTAGGACCCTTGTCTCAAACTGTGCACTCTCATAGCCAAAGCATTAAAAAGATAGAAGACCATCTTGGTCAGCTATCTAATGCTTTAGCCAAGAGAGAGGAAGGGAGGCTACCTAGCCAACCCATGGATAACCCAAGGAGACAATATGTGGTAGGTAAAGTTTCCTCTTCTCATGAGGAGGTCAAATCTGTCACCACATTGAGAAGTGGAAGGTTGGTAGATAATCAAGTACGCTGTGGGCCTTTGAGAAATACAGAAAAAGAGAAAGAGGTGGTTAAAGAGAAAGTATAACAGGAGTAACCCATGATGAATAAAAAGATTAGTGATGATCCTCAAGAAAAAAATAAAATAGAAAAAAGAGATAATGAGTTGGCAAAGACTGCAAATGAGAGAGCAGTCCCACATTTGTCATTTCCTAAGGCAATGCAAGCACCTTCCCCTTTTGATAAAGGGCATGCCAAAATAGAGGAAATGATGGAAACCTTTAAGCAAGTGAAGATTAACCTGCCTCTCCTTGATCCAATCAAGCAAGTTCCAGCCTATGCCAAGTTTTTAAAAGACCTATGCACCCACAAAAGACAATGAAGGATACATTTGTCTAAGAAAGTCTTTTCAGCCAAAAAAGTGAAACAGATACTAACTATTGCCACCCCAACCAAACTCCAAGACCCTAGAGTCCCCACTATCCCCTGCATCATTGGGGATCATACCATTGAAAAGGCCTTGTTAGATCTGGGAGCTACTGTAAATTTGCTTCTATATTCAGTTTATGAGAAGCTGGGCTTAGGAGAGTTGAAGCCCACACATGTGGTCATGCAACTAGCTGATAGATCTGAAAGGAAGCCTGTGGGGATCATTGAAGATGTCTTGGCTGGGGTTGACAAATTCTTTTATCCTGCTGATTTTCTTGTGCTAAAGATGGAGCCAAGTAGGAGTGCTACTTCTATCCCTGTGATCTTAGGCAGACCCTTTTTAACCACTGCAAATGCTTGCATACAATGTAGATCAGGGATCATGGAAGTATGTTTTGGTAATATAAAAGTCAAGCTGAATGTGTATGATGCAGCTCATCAATCGCACTTACAGAGTGAGGATTGTTTCTCCATTGATGTGCTGGATGAGTTTGTACAAGAAACTCTGCCTCAACTGTTGCATGGTACTGATTTGTGTAATATTTTTGACGAGGTATAGAATGAAACTAGGAAAGAGAAAGCTCTCACACCTGAGCTTGAGCAAGTGAAAAATATCAATTCTGAAGCAGAGCCAGCAAAGCACCAACCATGGACTCCTGCTTTATTACCCCTTCCACCACCTTCTAAGGAACCCCTATTGCCTTCACTTATCAGTCCCCCAGATATGGAATTGAAGCAACTCCCAAAATCTTTGAAATATGCCTTTTTAGGGGCCAATCACAAACTGCCAGTGATAATTTCGTCTTCCCTCACCCTTGAGCAAGAAGATGAATTGCTTTGTGTACTAAAAAGGTATAAGAGAGTAATAGGGTGGACTATTGTTGATTTGGGGGGGATAAATCCAGCAGTGTGCATGCACAAAATCCATCTTGAAGAAGGTTCTAAACTTTCTTGAGAGATTGAAAGGAAGCTCAACCCACACATGCAAGAAGTTGTAATGAAGGAAGTAGTTAAACTCCTTGATGCTGGGGTCATTTACCCCATCTCAGATTCTCAATGGGTGGCACCTACCCAGGTGGTGCCCAAGAAATCTGGGATCATAGCTGCTCAGGCAGACTCGGGTGAGCTGATTTCAACTAGATAGACCACTGGTTGGAAAGTATGCATAGACTACCGCAAGCTCAATGAGAAAATCAGCAAAGATCACTTTCCATTGACCTTTATAGATCAGATCTTAGATAAGCTGGCAGGTAAAGCTTTTTACTATTTTCTTTATGGTTATTCGAGGTACAACCAGATTCCTGTTTACCCTCAGGATCAAGAGAAAACCACATTCACTTGTCCATTTGGAACCTTTGTATACAGAAGAATACCATTTGGACTATGTAATGCACCTGCCACTTTTCAAAGATGCATGTATTCAATCTTTTCTGACATGATTGATAAGTTTTTAGAGATTTTTATGGATGATTTATCTATTTTTAGGGATGATTTTAGCCAAAGCCTGCACCATCTCAGCCTGGTGCTGCAAAGGTGTGAGGAGACCAACCTTGTTCTGAGTTAGGGAAAGAGTCATTTCATGGTGACTCAAGGAACTCTCCTAGGACATGTTGTTTCCCAAAGAGAAATAGAGGTTGATCAAGCTAAAATTGATCTAATAGCACATTTGCCCCCTCCCAAAATTGTCAAACAAGTCAGGTCATTCGTGGGCCATGCTGGTTTTTTACAGGAGGTTCATCAAAGACTTCAACAAAATTTCCAAGCCTCTTTACCACTTGCTGTGCCAAGAAGTTCCATTTGTATTCAATGAAGAATGCCTAGCTGCTTTTGAACTTCTGAAAACCTGTTTGACTACTGCTCCTATATTGCAAGCCCCTGATTTTTCTTTGCCATTTGAACTGATGTGTGATGCATCAGACTTTGCCATTGGTGCAGTGCTGGGACAAAGGAGAGACAAAGCACCACGACTGAAAAGGAGCTACTAACCATTGTATTTGCTTTAGAAAAGTTCAGATCATATGTGTTGGGATCCAAGATCGTTGTCTTCACTGACCATTCAGCCTTAAAATACCTCTTGTCTAAGAAGGAGGCCAAAGCCAAACTAATTAGATGGATTCTTCTTTTGTTGGAATTCAACTTGGAAATCAAAGACAAGAAGGGGGTTGAAAATGTAGTTGCAGACCACTTGTCAAGGATTCCACATACGGATATAGAGAGCTTACCCATCAATGACTCTTTCCCAAATGAGCAGCTTTTTGTTGTAGAGATAAGTATGCCCTGGTTTGCCAATATAGTAAATTATCTAGTTGTGGGGAGGATACCCACACATTGGAGCAAGGATGATCGAAGTCTGTTCTTTTCACAGATTCGATATTACATGTGGGAGGATCCCTACCTCTTTAAATATTATGCAGACCAGGTAATAAGAAGATTTATACTTGAAACTAAGTTCGAAAATATTCTAATCATGTGCCATGAACAGGCTTGTGAGGGGCATTTTAGTGGCTACAAGACTGCTGTAAAGGTGCTCCAATCTGGTTTCTATTGGCCTACTCTATTCAAGGATGCCATACAACACTTCAAAGCCTGTTCTAAATGTCAGCAAATGGGAAGTATTACAAAGAGAAACTCCATGCCCCTGCAACCTGTGCTGGTTGTTGAACTATTTGACATATGGGGGATTGATTTTATGGGACCTTTTCTCCCCTCCTATGGTTATAATTTTATTCTTGTAGCTGTGGACTATGTGTCCAAATGGGTAGAGGCCATAGCTACAAGAACTAATGGCCACAAGGTTGTCATTAAGTTCTTAAAAGAAAACATCTTCTCTAGGTTTGGCACCCCCAAAGCTATTATTAGTGATGGAGGCAGCCATTTTTGCAACAAACCTTTTGAAAAACTTTTGGAAAAAATATTCTGTGACCCACAGAGTTGCTACTCCCTACCACCCACAAACCAGTGGGCAAGTAGAGATTTCCAACAGAGAAATCAAACACATCCTAGAGAAGACTATGAGAGCTGATAGGAGGGATTGGTCCATAAAATTGCCAGATGCCTTGTGGGCTTATAGGACTGCCTATAAAACCCCCATAGGGATGTCCCCATTCAAGTTAGTGTATGGCAAGGCATGTCATTTACCTGTTGAGTTGGAACATAGAGCATATTAGGCCATTAAAACATTAAATTCTGACTTAACCTTTGCTGGTGTGAACAGGAAATTGCAAATAGCTGAACTTGAGGAGTTGAGGATGGAAGCATATTCAAATGCAAGGATTTATAAACACAAAACCAAGGCCTTTCATGACAAGCACCTGCTACGGAAAGAATTCAAAACAAATGCCAAGGTATGGTTATTAAATTCAAGATTGAAACTCTTTCCAGGCAAATTACAGTCCAGATGGGATGGGCCTTACACAGTCTTACATGTGTCCCCATCTGAAGCTGTAGAAATCGAGGACCCTAAAGATGGTAGGGTCATGAAAGTCAATGGCCAAAGGTTAAAAAAATGTATTGAAAAAATTTGTGCACCTGAGGAGACCATTGATCTTCAGGACCCTCCAAGTTATACATGATTTCTGTTTGTATCATATGTACCATAGTTTGATTTTGCTCAGTTTTGTTATGTTGTGTTCAATAAAGTTGCTGGGATTAGGTCATCATCTCGATCTGGCCAATAGTTCAGGGACCATGGGAGTGTGTAAATAGTGCAAACATAGTGTATGGAAGCACAACTACAGAGTTTGCTGGGTGCTGCGGTTGAAGACAGCACAAAAATGTTATTTTTATGTGCATATGGGACCTTTCGATAGGTCATTTGATGTTTTCGACAGGTCATTTGACGTTGTCAACAGGTCATTTGACGATTTCGATAGGTCATTTGAGGACTTCAATAGGCACAGAGACTTGTTGATAGGTGAAAATAGCTTTTCAATAAGTTCAAAAGGCCAGAAAGAAGTTTTCGATAGGTTCTGGATACTTATCGGAAACCTATCAAACGGATAAATCATGCACGTCATGAACCTATCAATAGGAAGGATTGACCAATCGACGTATTCCATCTGCACGATGTACTTTTATAGTGTTCGATAGGATGCTTTATCCTATCGAAATCATTCAATCCATCCTATCGAAATTGTTTAATTCATCCTATCAAAAAAAATTTTCATCCTTTATAAACCTATCGTTAGGTCAGTTTCTTCCATTCGACACCTACTGCAAACCCTAGCTCTCTCTCCTCATTTTTCGTGGCTACGGAGCCAACCCTGTCGGAGCGCGTTCTCATCCTTATCCACAAATTGGGGTCTCAGCATTCATTGCGCATACTTTCTAGACTTAACCACCATTGCTAAAAATAGCCCAACATGCAGTCCACGTTCTATTCCCCATACAACAACCACAGCTCCATTTATTCCCACTTTCATTTTCAACAATTAAGCTTGGAAGAATGCGAACAATTTATTATGCCGATTCATATTCCACTAGTCATGCGCTTTAAATATCAGCCTCGTCCAG
This sequence comes from Chloranthus sessilifolius, assembly GCA_021018995.1. NCBI lineage: Eukaryota > Viridiplantae > Streptophyta > Magnoliopsida > Chloranthales > Chloranthaceae > Chloranthus > Chloranthus sessilifolius. The sequence continues at coordinate 68,288,933 of CM037595.1, forward strand.
TCCTTTCACATCCATTCCCTCCTGAACTCTTCAGCCCTTCCATAACCCCAATCATAGCCGACGACAAACCCAAAGACTTGCCGACCAAGTTCTACCCCGTCTGGCCATCACTACCACCACCAGTCGAGCCTAATCCCTTGTAATTTTTATGGGATGAGTACGAAGAAGTGCAGCGAATCCTCGCAAAGGAGAAAAAGAAAGAAGAAAAGAGAAAGAAGAAGAGGAAGAAGACCGAACCACCTGTATCACCACCCCCATCTTCTTCAACTACTCCACCACCCGCCCCCTGACTCTTATGTTCTTCTTTTCTTCTTTTTCCTTTTCTTCCCCCACCCTCCTGGCTTGCAGTTCCTCTTCCACATGAAGCAAGTTGAGGATATCCTTGAGCTAGGAGGAAGAATCTTTTTGTCTACAGATGAATATTTTGCCAATATATAGATCTTATTCTCAGGTTTGTCATGCATTTGCTTTGTAATCACTGTTTTGTCTCATTTATAATGAAATACCTTGTTAGTATTTTCTTTTTGTGATGGTTGTTTTATTTCTGTGTACTGCATGTTTAGCAATTTTAGTGCCCCTTTATTTTTAATATTATGTCTCGGTTATTCACTGCTACATCCAATATGTAAAACAGTGAAGACACTGTTTAGTTTAGGTTTGGGGGTGTGAAAAGTGTGCTAATGAAATGAGTTAATGCTATGCTATTGCAGCTATGCTATGTTGGAAAAAAAATTTGAAAATAAAGTAATTTCCCACCTGATTTTTGGAAAAAGAGAAAATTAAAAACTTTTTAAAACTGAAATGAGATATAATCTAACATTCTTCATGAAGCAAATGTCAAGAATTTTCAGAAAATGGATATTTAGTAAACCTGAAATGAGAGAAAACTGTAAGGATACACCCAAAAAAATTGATGGAAGGCCATACCCAGTGAGATTTGGGCCTGAAAAAAAATTTCTTTTGAAGAGTGTCTTGGCAATTTTTCTACTCTAAGGACTGATTGGATCTACTTTGGATCACTAGAAGTTAGGCAAATCCGAGTTGAAACAGCTTGATAGCACTCATGACATTGAGGACATGAAGTAAGGTCATCCCTTGGACAGTTTGAGCTTGAAATGTCCCACCTTTGAATTGCCCTTGATACACACCACTTGAGCCTTAAAAAAGTCCCAATTTTCTTTGATGAAAATCAGAAAATTTGAACCCAAAACCTTTTAACCTATTTTAGCTCACCCTCAATCTGAGGAATCAGGAGATAAAAAGAGAAGTGAGGATAGAGGAGCAAGGTTTAAAATTTTGGTTGAAAAAGAAGGAAGCACATTTGGTGGTAATGTGGCATTCCAGCCCATAAAAATAAATATTAAAAAAAAAAAAAAAAAAGGAAAATCAAATAAAAAGAATGTGAAAGAGAAGTCATTTCATTGAAAGACTGAAAACAGGATTAGAAACTAGCCACTTCAAATCTGGAAATTCGATAAGTAAATGAAATTGTGCTGAAATGAAGAAGGTGAAGTCATGAATCATCTCCTTACCTTATTAATTTCTCAATTTGAATCCTTTTTATACCCTTTTATTCTTCATAAACCTCACCATAAGCCACATTACAACCCAATAAAAAGACCTTACTAATCTGAAATAGATTGAGCTGTCATTTGGAGATGAGAATTTGTCTGATCTATGGTGAAAAGAGTTAGAAAATTTTAGAAATTAGAGCAATGCCTATGCTCATGCTTGCAGTCCTATTTGAGGGCTGTAACTGCTCTTGAGCTGGGTGAAATAATGCATCCTTCTATTTTTGTTATGAGTAAACAGTCCTAATAAGATTTGAGTCTAAAATTAATGATTTGGGATATTATCACAGCAGAAGTCTAAAATTAAATGTGAGTTATGCATTAATTTTCAGACATAATGCCTTGACATGAACTGATTGATGATGAAGGAATTACAGTAGAATTTCATGTTTTGAACTGGTAAATTTTTATGCTGAAAATCCTCTAACATTGAATGGAAATGGTGTGGAATTAATTTTATTTACTTGAACTCTGTTTTAGCATGCTGCATGAGTATTAACTTATTTTATTGAAGAAGTTTGTGGGTACCTTCACTACAAACCCTCAGGAGACTTCACTCCTCCACTAGGGATCACCTAGGGGTTTAAAAGGCTTGATGCATATGCTAAATGCATCTATGCTCCCTACAAAAGTGGCATTTTAGTTTTCTTTTTCTTTCCTTTGCTCAGGGACTAGCAAAGCATAGGTTTCGGGGTGTGTTAATCAGTGAAAAGTACCACTTTTCACCCCTTAACATGAGTTTCAATAGACCTATGAGTTGACTAATAAGTGTTTGTTAAGCATGTTTTGTAGATAGTAGTAATAAGCAGTCATAGTGCAGAAATCCACCCTAAAGTGCTCTATAAGAAGGTCGATCTCTCACCACAGCTCTGACCCAGCTATGGAACACAAAAGGGCCCCACACTAATGACCACTTGGGGCATGCAGCAACAGCAAAGCAGCGGTGAAAAAGGAAAAAAATAGGCTGAGAACAACCTATCAATAGGTTACTTCAACCTATCGATAGGATCTGAAAGCTGAAAAGGAAGAAGGCATGGAGATCCGAGTATTTCGATAGGATCTGGAACCTATCAAGCAGTTGAAAGCAAGCAGGAAGCATCCTATCGAAAGGTCCCCTAGAACCTAAAGTGATCCTGTCGACAGGATCTTGGAACCTATCGCGAAAATGCCACCTATCGAATGGTTGCTATAGATCAGTGCGAGAACCTATCGAAAGCAATTATGCAAGAACTCAACCTGTCGAAAGGATCACTCAACTTGTCAAAAAAATCAAATGGAGGATGCAGATGCTGAAGCTCTAACTATAGGATGCAACCTATCGGAACCTTTCCATAGGATCCTGAATCCTAGCGAAAGGACTAAAGTGCTAGATTTCAACCTATCGAAAGCTTCTTCAACCTATCGAAATCAATCTAAACACTTCTCATAAAAGCTGTTGTACACATGTCGCGAATTGGTGACCTGTTACATGCAAATCGCGGCACCTTGGTGACCGACGCAAGAATTCTAGAAGTGCCCTGGGAAACCCTAACCGACCCACGTGCTCTCCCCCAGCTCTAACGAACTGAAAGAGCCTTCTAGAAGGGGAATAAAAGAGGGAATAACAGAATCATTCTGGAGGCTGCAATTGGCGGGAAAAATAGATCTGAAGCTGAAGGAGAAAGCTATAAGAAGGAAGGAAGCCGTGAGAAAAAGGGGGGGTCAATTCCAGAAACCAGAGCTTGCAGCGAAATTCTTTAATTCTTTCCTTTAGTCCAACTATGGTTGGCTAATTTCTTGAGAGCAGCAAAGAGAGGTCGAATATGTAATTAGGGAGAGCTGAGAGTATTGTGGAGGGTTAGATGATGCACAGACTGCAAATCTAGGGATATTTCATTGTATGGTCAGCTTAATTCAATATAATGTTGGTTTAATTGTTGTAATTAGATCTATAGTTCCTTTGGTTTCATTTGGTGCTCGATCGGCTTTGTGTAGAGGAGAATAGCTCACCCACTTAACTGGTAGACCTCTTGGATGCCATTTGATCTCCCTGGATCTGATGTTCCTACAATTGCCTGTGTCTGTGGCCTGGTAATTGTAGCATTCGTAGTGATTTTAATGCTCTAATTGAACCCTTTTGTTTGGAGGAAATCCCTAGGATGATCTATGACCATTGAAGTAGACAGATCATAGCCTTAAGATCAACTCAAACCTCTGGTCTAAATTGGATTCGTCTACCTTAATCCTTTGATTTGGAGGAAGTCTATAGGATGATCTGTGACCAATAAAGTGGACAGATCATACCCTTAAGATCAATTCAAGCCTTTAGTGTAGAGTAGATTCTTCTACCCTGCAGCTGTGCCTATGGCCCGATGAGGGATTGGTGTACTCTAAACTCTCTGTAACCCTAGCAGCTCAACCTAATTGCAGCAAAACCAAACTCCAAACTGCTTCTCTCCATTTTCTACGTTTAATTCCCCCTCTTTGCAAGATCTGTACTATGGATTTGGTCCTACCATCCATCTCTGCAATCTTACTTGTTTTTAGTTTAATTTATAAGTGACAATACCCTTAAACCTCTCCTCTTTCTTTTACTGTTTTAGCATTAGGAAGGGTGCCAGATCTACTACAGATCTAGAGATTTACCTAATTTTGACTCACATTTCCCTGTGGGCATTCCCTTACTTACCTTTTTCAAAACTTGCTACAACAGGCCCTGATTACTTACAGGACTGTGTGTGAGCCTGCCTTGGTTTGTGCTACCCATAGACCACCGATCCTCCCTACCAGCACGGGATTGAATGAAGCAATCACTCCGGAAAAGCACGTCAAGGCAAAAACTGAAGTCGCTATGTTCAGATTTGAAAAATCACCAACTGATGATGGCCAGCCATGGTTTTTTGATATCTGGAACTTCTTAAAGCATCAACACGTCCCTCCATACGCCACAAAGATCGAACGAAAGACTATAAGGAACCGATGTGCCCGATTTTTCTTACTCGGCAAAACATTATACAAGGAAGCCTTCACCAAAGAAGTACTACTACGATGTGTCATGACTGTCGAAGGACAATACATCATCCGAGAAGCACACGCTAGTGCCTGCGGCGCCTACTCCGGTAAACAGAGACTCGTCGATCAAGTTACATGACAAGGCTACTTTTGGCCGACGATGATTAGAGATTGCCACCTCTACGTTCAATCCTGTAAACAATGCCAAGAACACGCCGGACTAATCAAAGCTCTATCAGTTGCATTGAACACTATGACCTCGTCGTGGCCGTTTTCGATGTGGGCCTACGATGTCATCGGACCTTTCACAGACACAGTTGGGAACACTCACAAGCATGCGTTCATACTTATTGCGACCGAATACTACACCAAATGGGAAGAAGCTGAATCCAATGTCAAAATCACTGCTTCAACATTCATACGGTTTATCATTCAAAATATCATCACTAGGTTTGGAGTACCCAGGATGTTTTTCACCGACAACGGACCACAGTTCATCGCAGAGAAGACGAAGAAGTTATGCAAGAAGTTCGGCATGGATCTACACCACTCATCACCATTCTACCCTCAAGGAAGTAGACAAGCAGAAGCTACAAACGTAACACTAATTTGAATCCTAAAACACACAGTAGAGACGAGCAATGGATCCGACTGGCCTGAATGACTACCGAAAGAACTCTGGGCCTATCGGACCTCTATTCATACGGCCACTGGCCAAACTCCCTACCTCCTTACCTATGGGATGGAGGCAGTCTTACCATATAAGATACAAGTACCATCCCTATTGATATCCTTAGATGAGAGGACAATTTCCCTACTCACGCAGCTACAGCAGCTCGATGAAACACGTCTAAGGGCAGCGGATCACGCTCAGGTATATCAAAGGAGAGTGGTCAGGGCTTACGATAAGAAATTCTTCGAACGAACCTTTAGTATTGGAGAATTAGTCTGAAAAAAATCATGCCTTCCAAGCACGCCCATCCGAAGGGAAAACTGAAACCGAACTGGGAAGGCCCTTATCTTATAACAACCACATACCCTGGAAATGCATACAGACCAGCGAACCAAGACGGGGAAGAATTCCCTAGCCCTTGGAATTCCATATACCTTAGAAAATATTATCCTTAGCCCTGTGATCATCACATCCCATGGTTAAATACTTATACCTATCACCCCCGTAGTCCTCACGACCCATTCATTGGTCATACATCTTTAATTCTCAGAATATCTTTAAGACCTCCGATTTATCGCCCACTTTTTCTCACTCGAGAAATCTGATTAACGGATTAGTGACATATCTAACCTCTTTCAAAAGCATAAGTAACACCCGATCCTCATTTCCCTTCTCCCGCCATTGGAAGAGGCGTTAGAGCAAAAAAATGAAGATTCTAGGTTTAATCAAAACTCATTATTCTTGCGCTAGCAGGATGCTTTCAAAGAATACATACATCAAAAAATTTTGAGTGAGAGCATTACGACAAATGAACAAGTCAATGAGCTCAGGGAAGCATAAGCAAACAGTGAGGACATCTCTGGTAACTCTACTAGAAATGTATAAGCAAGCTGTGAGGGCATCCCTGATGTCCCCATACTACTAGAAGTCATCGTAAGGTGGCGGGAGAAGGACAAACTCCTACTAACCATAGAATGTGAGATTTTGATGGTGCCAAAACATGACAAAAGAGCTCGATCATGGCACCCCGTACCTCTCTAAGAAAAAGATTGTTACTCATCCCTTTTGGAAAGTGTTAGTTACAAACTATTCCCCACATCACTGAGCATTACCCCCTTCTTCCATTTTTTTTTCAAACGATAAATCAGAAGCCTTACAAGATGCTCCTAGAAATGAAATTGAAAACCGATGAATGACGACTGATGCAATCACCCACTATAGCTACCATACTTCTCCCTGATAACCATGGGATAGGATGACCACCACCCTAAGATAGACCCCCGTATATAACTGACCTAATCAAAATGACCTCCCCCCCGGTTCGATGATAGTATTGATCAACTTTTCTTCAAAACTAACTCACATTTACCCATGACTGCTCATAGACCCAAAGTGCTCATCAATAGTTCAAAAAAGCTCTATTGCATCTACACACTGGGCATTTTTTTTGGATCAGAAGGAGAATCACATTAGAAGTGCCGGCTTGTCCACAAAGAAGACGAGGAATGACAAAGTTACCATTCGAAGAGTTCTACCAAAGATACTATACTGCCAATTCTACCACGCTCCTACACTGGAGCATTTTTTATTTTTATTATTATTTTAGTTATTTTCTTTCCCTATTGCATTATTTTTATTTCAAAAAAAAAAAAAAAAAAAGGAAAGAAAGAAAAAAAAAACACATATCCACCTTTATTACCAGACCTCGGTCTGAGATACTCACCCCCCTTGACAACTAGCAAGGGGGAGAACAAAAATTACTGATAGCATTACCTTTACATGTACAGATACGAAGCAACCTTCAACCACCACCGGGCCAGCCCAGGAAGCGTCCCAGTCCCAATGGCGGTCGACGACGCTAAAGAAGCTAAAAAGCAAAAGTAGACGCAAGAGGTAACTGAAAGAAAAGGAGCCAATCAGGTACATCTAAACCAAAAATCTCTATATATATGTCAAAATTTTATTTTCTTTTTACACTTGTCACTGGGAGCATCCCCCTATATATACAACGCACGCACACACAAAAAAACACACACATCCCTACTCCCTACGTTGCCACTGGGATGGGCGAGCGTCAGTGTCCTCGGTATCATCAGCTCAGAGGTCAGCGGACTGGTCCTCTGAAAACACAATCCTGACACCCGGAGTTCTCGAAACCTCTAGACGATGAGGCCTCGTAACAAAACTCCCCTCACTCGTCTGACTAACAGATCGCCTCGATCATGAATAAGGAGGATACCCCGTAAGAATCTCTCGAATAACAGATTCCTCACGAACATCACCCCTGACACGATCACGAGACATGTGGCGAGACTGCCCAACTGAGGAACTCGTAGCCCTCAACTCTGATCCACCAAGCTGACTAGCCAGCCTACGCACCCCCCGCTCACTCCTAGTCAGACAATACTGCAGCTGATTTAGGGTCACCTACATCTCTGCCCGCATCGTACAATGCATCACCTCAAATGCCTCAGCTTGAGTCTTCTGCGCAACCATCATCTCAACGAATAGGTCATCGCGACTCTGTGTCTCCCTAAGGATCCATCTTGTCTCGGGAGTGGCGCGCACTCGCATCGCCTCTAGACACACCTCCTCAAGCTAAAAAACTTGCATCACCGCACCAAGTCAAAGAAAACCAATATATACATAAACAAAAAAACTTTGAAAAGGAAAGAATTATACCAGATCCAGCCTCTCCTCCAGAAGTGGCTCAACTGAATCACACACCACGGTTCCCACATTTAATTCAGATTAAACGCTTGACATCGGGCGTGCATATGGATTATCACCCGCTCAAACTAACCCAACCACTTGGTTGCCCGTTGCCCACCAGGCTCGTAACCATATCAAGTGCCCGAACCGACGAGCGCGAATGCCAACAGTCACTTCAACAGTGACCGGCCACCACCCTAATCCTACGACCCATTCCCTGTGTTTTACTTAGTTAAACAACCGGACATCGGCGCTTAATGACATTTCGGCCCTCTGAAACGTGTGCTCCCATTCTGGCACACAATTAGTTTATGCGCTCGAAGTGAAGCGCGCAATTTCCCAAAAACTCAAAATATGTGCCCAAAATAGTGGGTTCACAAAACCAAATTAGGAGATTTCCGACACTGGCTGCCAACCTAAACTACGCCATTGTTAGAGTCAATCCAAAACACTTCTGACTTAGGACACACACACACCTCAAATCAAAATGAAAAGAAAATGCCCCCAAACCTCACGTACACAGTACAACCAAGATCAAACTAAACTGAAGAAATGCCCCCCATCATTTGTACACTTGAACCTAAACTAAGTTAAACCAAAAAAACTGCCCCCAACATGCCCCAGATCCAAAATAAAAGAACTGAACCAAACCAAACTTAAATTCAAAACAAATCAAGTAAGCTACAAAATAAACCAAGCCAAGATTCGCTAAATATAAATAAACACAAAAGGAATTAAAACAAAATCACTACATAAATGAATAAAATGATTACAAAACACACCGAGGGCATACCCTCTAAATATACAACTTAAAATAAGAAACTTAAAGTCTACACATTCAGGAAATGCCTGAATCCGGATTCCGGGAAACTAAAGATCCCGGAGAAGCCCGGAGGAGGAATGCACCCTGAATAAATTCTAACGATGATAGCCTCTTCCCCTTGCCCCAAGCCGGCATAAAAGAAAGAGTGGCTCACAGAAAGCCACCCAGGACCTGCGGGATCCACCTTTGGGAGCTCACCTTGGAAAGCATAACAAGGAGGAGCAACTAATGCTGAATCCGCAGAGCCTACCGAGAAAACATAGGCATCGGTCACGAGAACTCTAACCATGCCTTATCCTTGGGTTTCCTTTCTACCACCTTTTTCTCCTCCACCTTCTTCTTCCTACCCTTAGCATGGTAGCAATTCGACTGCTACCTAGCATTCCTAATCCCGTTCATTCTCAATAATCCACGTAATAATCACAACTCTTCAGGTTCAGTACGCGGGATACAAAAGAGAAAGGAAGAAAAGACATTAATAAACAAAAAATGCCCCAAAACCTCTAATTCTAAAACTTCAAATAAAATTCAAAACAATAAAAACCCAAAGCTTTTAGCTCACACATTTATAAACAATACCTCCTAAATCACCAAATGAAAAGTGTCACACCTTTGAACCCTTCCAATCTAATTAAATCCAATCCAAACACATACCCCCTTAAAAAAAAAAAAAACACAATCCATGACCAATCTAATAAACCAATAATCACGTAACACTTTTCCCTTCAAGGAAACACAAATCCAAAGCAAAGTAAACAAGCTAATAGGATTTAAACACTTAACACCTATCTAGAACTTTTGAAAACTCACACCTTAAACCAAATCAAATCAAACCTTAAACCAAACAAGCAACAAACAAATGGCCCTCCAAAATGAGACCCTAACTTGTTTGGGACCCCATAAAAAAAAATGCCCCGTGAAACCCATTACAACCAAGTAAACCCTCTAAACAAATTCCATAAAACAAACTAATCTCGGGATAAACTCTAAGCTGAATTAAATCCTAAAACTAAATCAAACCAAAGATGCATGACTAATCCATTAAACAACTTCTAACAAATAAATGAGAACAATAAATAAAAATAATACTCTTTTATTAATAATTAAAAATTTTACAAGTATCACCGGAGGCATACCACCTGAAATTATAACCAAAACGAAAACCTAGAACCTAACTTACAACCCAAAACGAAAATCGGAGACCCAAAATCGACAGTAAGCGAGGAGCAAAACGTCCAATCGGAGGCCTCAGAAAGATTACCACCAGACTTGGATCGTCCAATCGGAGGCTTCAGAAGGAGAGGTGGAGGATTGGTTGGGGAACACCTTCCTCTTCCTCCATCTTCACCTCTTCTACCCCGCCTCCTCAACGCTGCCTTCACTGCGCCCTAAAAGGGATCGATATGAAGACTAAAGCCCTCATTCCCAATACTGTCCATTCCCAGAATGATTCCATCCCCGAGCATCACCCTAGGATGAAGATCACGTGAAATCATGAACATAGGAAGAAACGACATCCCAATCAGACGGTTGGATCACCTGATATCACTAAAACATGAATTTTAGAATACAAAATATCCAAGAAAGTAAAACTCGAGACTAAACCAAAGAATGGGAAACAAATGGAAGTCTCCCTCACTTATATAGAGTACGGACTTAATCACGCGCCATAGCACGAGCGTTTAACTCGATCACGCGCACAACACGACGCGCACAATCCAAAACACGCACCCCAACCTGAGTGCGCAACTGAACCATCGCCCGCATAACGCTCCGATCATGCGCCAACTATAAACCATGCAACCCTATCAAACGGCTTATACGAGCCATGTAATAATAAAGGTCACCCGTACACTGACCTGTTGACGCTCCGATCATGCGCGAAGTATAAAACGCGCAACCTCATTCAACGGATCACACAAGCCGCACAATACGAAAGGTCGCCCACCCAGTGACCTGGTGACGCCTCGATCACGTGCTAGGATTAGAGCGTATAATACAATCACACGCAAACTCACAAACGTGTAAACAGCCCGTCGAACCTGTGATCGCACGCCCAAAAATAGGTGCGCAATCATATTAAGCAGCACGTACCAAGCGCGTAATACCCGAATTAATCTACCCTCACACCTTTTCACCCCATTTTGATCAAAATTCTCCTGTCCCATCGCGTGACCTCGCACGCTGTTCAAAAAAAATGACACAGCCACTTACCCCTATCCCACCGGGTAACCCCATCACACACGTCCCATCACGACAAGATACACACATAACGCTACCTCAATATCTAGTCCCATCACGATAAATCAATCATGCCACCACACATCCTCCCGTGAGAAGCCAAAAATGAAGCCAATCATGGTGCAACCACAACATGATCTTACATAACCCAAGATCTGCCAAAGAAAGAAATAAGACATACCTATCGCGCAAATATCCTACCAGCATCCCACCGCTAACTACGCTCAGCCGACATCCCATCGCAAACATCACTACCTGAAGCTCAAAAAACACCTATCATGCCACATGGAAAAGGGAGAAAGCTCTACCAATGTCCCATTGCTAAGGCAAAGAGCCCTCTTCCCAAATTACTCACTATATAATAGTCACTAGACACCACTGCCACAACAGAAAATGCATGAAGATTTAGGACTCCTCTCATGTCCCATCGCACCCGACCAATGCCAAGTTCTAGCATGACCATCCTATCAGAATCTCTGTGTCCCACCAGGACTCATCCAGCACACAGCCAAAGAAAGAAAGAACCCCCAAGTCTCATCGCGACATCACGCCCCCAAGACAAGACATCCCACCAGGAGTCACCAAGCTTTGCCACAGCGGACATGAGGAAAGGAGAAGAATCCCCAAGTCCCATCGCAGCATCACTCCAACAACCCATCAGTCTCATCACGAACTACACAAGCTACACATAATTCAGGTAAGTATCACCCCCAGGTAAGTACTACCCGCCTTTCAATTACTCGATACTGCTTATAAATATAGTTAGCTATGATTAAGTCAAAATGTTTTCAAAATTGGTCTCTCTTGACTCGCGAATTACTATAGTCCTCCCATAAGAGACAATTATCAATATTCGTCGAGAAGGTTAGATGGAGTATCCGGCATGCCAAGTGTCATCTTGATAACCACATAAATGGTCAGGTCCATAAATCTCGTACCAGTGGTTCTGCTCAGCGACATCTTGGAAGTCACATTTTTCGTCGATTTACCACTTAATTGATCTTAAGTTAAATTCCCTAAAATTTCAAATTTTCAAAACCCCTTACTTACTTCCAAACAAAAATCTTTCACTTTAAAAAGAAAAAAAAAAAAAGAAGAAACAACACAAAAAAAAAACCTCTTACCTCTTACATATAAAACTAAAAATCTTACTCCCCAAACCCAAAAAATTATTTACTCCCAAAACAACAAAAGCAGAAAGAAAAAAAAAGCGAAAAAGATATACAAAGAGACCTTTTCACCTACCAAATTTCACTTCAATTGTCAGCCCAATTACCAGCCGGAACTAGCCATTATCCTGGGAAACTGAACACTGAGTATATTTAATCTAAGAACTTATAAATGCCTATTAGAAAAGGAATGTCTGACGAGCATTGGTGTGAGCAATGACGCGCCCGGTCTGACATGATTTGTGAAAACCTTTGCCATTATATTGCATTATATTATTATTGGTCCCTAGACCTATTTATGGACATTTGTATGATGCCCCCTGGTACCTCGACTACGTCATATCCCTCTGTTTGACTGCCCCTTGCAGCAGGTCATGACATGCGGCGGGATGCCCCTTGCACCCACAGATTAGGATATGGTGATTCTCCTTTCCTTTTGATTGTCACTCGCAGCAGGTCACACCACGCGACGGGATCGCCCCTGGGCATCCACGGTATGGAACACGCCTTTCAACAGCTACCACTAGGCCCCCAAATGCTCTATTTTAGCTTGCACTGATAGATAAGAAAGCCAACCATGTCATGTCAGCATCCCCGATTCATATTTATAAATTCCCAAGAGAAACAAAAAGACATCTCAAATGAGGGGTGTCTACTTCTTCGACGCGTTCTTACTTCGTACGAGCACGTCGAAGAAGGGCAGCTGTAAACACCCCCATTTTGCCCTCACGGAATATATAAATTTATTAGGTCAACCTTTGACCTCGTAACCCTAATTGGAACCATATGCTGAAACAATAGTATATGGCTGGACACAGGCTGAAATAATAGCTCTGTGGCTCAGGCCCCATAACTCTAATGTGGAAACTATGTACTGAAATAATAGTATATGGTTGGACACAGGCTGAAATAATAGCTCTTTGGCTCAGATCCCAATTTATGAAGACTATATACAGAAATAATAGTGTATAATCGAAATGCAGACTGAAACAATAGTCTTGCATTTTAGATCCCTTCGCCCTTATATTGGGACCATATACTGAAACAATAGTATATAGATGTACACAGGCTGAAATAATAGCTCTGTTGCTCAGGCCCCATGACCCTAATGTGGGAACCATACACTGAAACAATAGTACATGACTGGACACAGGCTGCAACAACAGATCCCAACGTAGGGAGATTATATACTAAAATAATAGTATATAGTCAAAATGTAGGCTGAAATAATAGTCTGGCATTTCAGACCCAACCCGAATCCAGACGACCCTAAGTTACGTGCCTAAAATCACGCATGTAATTCGATCACACGCCAAACCACACATGTGCAATCAGTCCCCCTTTCAGACCAGACTTCCTTTCCCAGACCACCTCAAGACTCGATCATGCGCCTCACACGAGACGAGTGATCGAATTGAGCGTCTGACCACCAGCGCGCAATCAGCTTATGCCCAACCTAGTCTTATAGTCCTTGACCCCTAAGTTTTCCCGATTAAACGCTTTGAAAGAGGTGCTTAATTAGATTGTGCACCCCACAATGGGCGTGCAATTAGTCCTAACGCTGTTAGAACTTGGAAACTCGCTGAGCAAGTCAGTCGATCGCTCACTAAGTCGATAACTGACTCAAAGCGATCAAGCACCGAGAGACCAGCGCGTAATCTAGTTAAACGCCTAAAACATGGCGTTTAATTGGAGAAAAACCTATAAAAGATTTTTTTCTAATTCACCCCGGGAGAGGCTAGCAATTTTGAGAGAGAACGGAATTTTTTTTGGGATTTCGAAACCAGAGAACTCCGAGAATGATCACATAGAGCAACCTAGTCATGATTTCGAGATTCAAGCTTCGAATCTTTGAGATTTCTCTCCGCAGCCTCGGTCCTAGGTAAAATTCTTAGTTTTAGACTTAAGATTTTCTCTTAGTTCTAATTATTAATATTAATTCAATTTTAGACCGTAGCACCCCTTTTTAGACCGCAATTTGTGATATCTGGTTCTAGTTCTCAAGTTCTAGAACTAGTCCTTAATCTAACAATCTAATTTATCGACCCTAGGCTTTAATTCCATTCTAAAATCTTAATTTCAGTCCTATCATTAATCTCTGGTTCTAGTTCTTAGGTTTTAGAACCAGTCCTTAATCATACGGTTTAATTTTCTGATTTCAGACTCGAATTCAGTCCTAGAATTTTAAATTTTAGTTTTAATTTCTAAGTTTAATATTTTTAAAATCCCAAATATTAATTTAGTTTCTATAATTCTAGTTTCTTAATTGAATCCATAATTATAATCCCAAAATCGACTCCAAAAAGCCAAAAAATAATATTATAATCTAAAACCCAACTTATCTTTAATATCAGCGACCCGATTTGCCCAAGGGAGCTTTCGGAGGGTACTCGGGAACGAGGCCAATCCTCCTTAGCATAGCAGGCCCAATACCCTTTTTTTTTAGAATTATTTTATTACTTTAATTAGGATTAGAAAATCAGTTCTGCAGCCTTTTCTTTGAATTTTAGTATAATTAATTTGCATGCTTTATTTTAATTAGATCCTTAGAGTAATTGCTTTGATTAGAACTTTAATAAAACTAGTTCCTTCATTTCAATTAGATAATTCTAGCATAATTAATTCCTTGCTTTATCAGATTTCAACATAGTTAATCCCTTTTTTTTATTAATTAGAATTTTAGTATAATTAATTCACTGCTTTGATTATAATTCTAGAAAAAATCAGTTCCTTTATTTTAATTAGACTTTAGCATAGATAATTCATTGCTTTAATTAGAATCTTAGGATAATTAATTTCTCGATCTGATCATAATTTTAGTAAAATTAGTTTCTTTGTTTTAATCAGAATTTTTGTAAAATCAATCCTCTATTCACTATTATAATTGCTCTAATTAGAATTTCAGTCAAATTATTATCCTTGCTCCAATTAGAATCCTAATACAATTAGTATACTTGCTTTACCTAAAAGTTTCAGTATAATCAGCATACTTGATTTAATTAGAGTTTCATTAAATTAATACATTTGCATTCCTAGTACAATTAGGAGACTGATATTAATTAGACTTTTAGTAGTATTAGGATGCTAAATTAATTGGAATCCTAATAAGGTTAGAACTTAAATTAATTAGACTCCTAGTAGGGTTAGGAGACTTAATTAATTAGACTTTCAATAAGATTAGGAAACTCTATTAATTAGACTTCTAATAAAGATCAGGACACCTAAATCAATTAGACTCATAGTAGAATTAGAAAATCTAAACCGATTAGAATTACACAATAATAGGGAAAGAAAAGAAAAACTAAGCTATCTAAATTATAAGGAAGAACCATAGCTGCTGACGTTCCCAGGTGGACGATTCAATAAAGTAGCCCACACTCACTCTAAACCGTGATCATTGACGTGCTGCAGCGTCGTTAAATATCTGCAGCTGGCGATCACAACAAATTAAAAAACTTCGTAGAAAACCCCTTTTTATTTTACTTCCATCATTCCAAACGCCGCATCACTAGAGTCCACTTGGATAGAATTGGGCCACTGATTCAACGGGGACCGAGAGGAACCCAGAAAAAGCGCGCACCAACACTAACATCCTCAACTATTTTTACCAAAGATTAGACAACTCCGCATATCTACATGAAAACTCATTTCACCTAGGATCATCATGGTCTTTATGGTAGGTGTTAATGCAACTTATGGGTGAGGTATATAAAGAATGAAGGGGGAGGTACAATGGATCAAAATTGAGAAATCAACAAGGTAGGGAGTGATTCATGATTTCACAACCTTCATTTTAGCACAACTTCATCTTCGTTGATATTTTTCAGAGTTAAAGTGGCCAGCTTCTTCTCCTTCTTTGACTTCTCTTCTATATTTTTTTTCCTTTTATATATATATATATATATATATATATATATATTACATTTTGGCGATGGATTGCCACACATAGACACTACTACACTACTATTTTTCAGTAGCTTTTCTTCTCCTTCCACCAAATGTTGAACCCAGCCTACCTATCTTCAACTTCTACTCCTTTACCTCTTGAATTATCAGAGTGAGGGTAAGGTTGAATCAGGTCAAACAGGTTTAGGTGCAAGTACTTTGGTGTTTGTCAAAGAAAAATAAGATTTAAGGCTCAAAGAGTGTAAGCG
The DNA here is from genome assembly GCA_021018995.1 of Chloranthus sessilifolius. NCBI lineage: Eukaryota > Viridiplantae > Streptophyta > Magnoliopsida > Chloranthales > Chloranthaceae > Chloranthus > Chloranthus sessilifolius. The sequence goes on from CM037595.1 coordinate 68,305,267, forward strand.
AAGGCAGTTTCAAAAAAGGTAGGATAATTTAGCTCAAACTGTCCAAATTAAGGCCTTACATCATCTCCTTAGTATCATGAGTGCTATTAATCTATTTTGATTTGGAGGTGCCTAACTTCTAGTAAAAATGTATTTGAATTAATCAGTCCTTAGAGCAGAAAAAATACCAAAACACTCTTCAAAAAGAATTGGATAGGCCCAAATCTCATTGTGTATGGTCCTCATATTAACTCATGGAGTGTATTTCTACCTTTTCTTTCCTCTCTAGTTCACTTTGTGCTAACTGAAAAATTTTCTGATATTAGTTTCATGATGGTGCTCAAATTTTTAAAAAATTTCAGTTTTAAAAGTCTGCAAAATTTTTAAATTTTCACAAATTTCCTCATTTTCGAGTTATGTGGGAATTGACTTTATTCATTCCAATTAAACTACACACTACTGCACTAGAGTTAACTATTTCATTGACAGGTCTACTTTGCCACACCCCTAAACCAAAGTTAAACATTGTCCTCACTGTTTCATGCAACATGTGTATAGGGGCAGCAAGGTAAACAAAAGACAGACACCCTAAATTACAGCAGAAAATTAAGAAAAGGCTAAACAAAATTTCAAAAAATTGAACTAGAAAGATAAAATTAGATGGTATATACAAGTGTGACACTACGAGAACAACACTACGACACAAATTACTAAAAACAGAAGTAAAAATAGCATAACTGAAATTAAAAACAGCAGATACAGACAAAATAAAAACTAACTAAACACCTAAAAACAGAGAAATCCTAAACCTAACTAATTAACATGATCTGGGTAAGAATGAAAATGATGGCAAAAAAATTTAGCATTGAAAGTACAGATTGGAAAGTACGCTTCATACAAAAAATCATATCATACCACACAATATATACAAACAGTCCAGATGGGGGGTACATGAATGACAAAAATTTGAATTTCCCCATCTGGACTCAGCCAAATTGGAAAGAACTATGAAATAAAAAATGAAAGGTCATACCTTTGGATTTGCAACAAACCTGAATTCTTCCATTCAGCAGATATTCAGTTGCATGAGAGGTCCAGGGAGCAGCTCCAGCTCAGGGCAGGTGGATAAGCAATAAAAAGGCAACAATGGTGCCTTAGATGTTCATTCTTCATTAAATTCATCAAATTCCTCACCCCAAGTGTGGCAATTTGGGTGAGGAATTTTCACTATCTCATCAACACAGCAACTGAACATGGTAAAAATTTTCTTTCATTTTTAATTTTCTTATAGTTGTATATTTTTTTTCATTTTTTTTTTCAGTTGGGGTTCAACAACCCCATTTTATTTAGCTTCTTTTCTTATGCACACTCGCTTGGCATCACTAAAGTCTTTGGTAGCCACCTCCTTTCCATTCCTCGAGGCATTGATTGACCTAGTTTCTTCATGACTTGAAGAAATTCCATCAATCAAATGTACTCCTCGTGGGTTGTTCCCTGTTTGGCTCGGGAGCCGACCCTCTTCCCGTCACATTAGAGCATTTGAAATATGACCAAGCTGGTCCTCAATTCTTCCGATGCTCTGCGTGTGGGAATCCACAATTTGTGCAACGGAGCCTAGGTTTTGTAAAAAAGACAAAACCTCCTCCTCAAAGGAGGGGACTCTAGGGTACTGGGGTGCTACAACTAACTATCATGGCATGGAGGGCTGATGAGAAAATTGTTGTCCTTGTGCATGACCTTGGTAAGAATACTGGTTATAACTGTAGGGCAAAGCCTGCTACTGCAGGGTATGAGGTGAATAAGCTTATCTCAGCAGGCTGCTGTCCATATGACTGGATAGCATTGGCTTGCTCATTAAAAATTCAAGGGACAAACCAGCAGAGGGACATTGAAGATGTGAGTGTGAGGGTGAGGGGCATATGGTGCACACCTCTCTAACCTGTGCAGCCATGTGGGGTTGCAACACACTCAAGACTTTATCAAACTTTTTCGACAATGTGTCCACCTTTCTCTCCAAGTCACTATATACATTAAATTTGTACAATTTACTGGAAGACATGGGTTCTCTAATAGCTTTAGCAGGTGGATCAATGCCATAACTGAGCAAAGCCTCCTGCTGGAGAGAATTTTTACTAATCAGCTCAAATAAATCCCATGCTTCCTCAGTAGTTTTGGTGAGGTATGTGCCACCACTTAATGCATCAATCATCGCTCTACTCCTAGCATCAAGTCCTTGGTAGAAGCATTGTACAAGCTGTCACATAGGGATTTGGTGGTGCGGGCACTGCCTCAACAACTCCCTAAATCTATCCCATGCCTCATGCATTTGCTCAGTTGGGGACTGAGCAAAAGAGATGATGCTCTTCCTCAACTAGCTCGTTTTACTGGTTGGGAAAAATTTGGCCAGAAATTGACATTGAAGATCGTTCCATGACTGTATGTTGTTTGGTGGGAGCAAGGAGAGCCATGTTTGGGCTTTATCCTTTAGTGAAAAAGGAAAAAGCCTAAGCTTGGTGGCTTCCGGTCCCAACCCAGCAATATTAAAAGTACTGCACAACGCTAGAAATCGGTCTATGTGCTGGTGGGGGTCTTCCTTGCTCAGCCCATGAAAATTGGTAGCATTTGGATGGTTAAGGCTTTAATCTCGTAACTGCCCACAGCATTAGGGAGCTGAATGTAAGAGGGGGATGCATATGCCCCTGGTTCATTGTGCTCCTTAAGTGTTTTAGGCTGCTCTCCCATCTCAGTTTCTACCAGATTTGTATCCAGGGTGTGTGTTGGTGAACCAGGACTTAGGACTCTTTCAATCTCAGGATTTAATGGTACAAGTTCGAGATTGAGAGACCTCTTTCCTTGCATATAACACATACTCAACTGGACAAGCGGTAGCTTACAGCATACAGACAACAATTAAAACCACTAACTACACAACTGTTGAAAAATAAAGACTGCAGAAATGAAAATGCAACAGAACTGAAATAACAATAGGGGAGATAGAGAAGCAAACTAATGCAAGAATGCCCCAGCTGCAGCTAAGCTCTCCTAGTTACTGCTGCTCCAATCCTGCAAAAATCCACAATATCAGTAAAAATTTATTGAAACTTTAAATAAGTAAAAACAGAATAAATGGAAAGTAAAATTATTCTAGTTGTATGTTATTCACACGTACCTAAGACAATAGAAAGTCCTACAAACCAAAAATGAACAGAGAAACTACAAAAAAAATCACGGAAAAATACAGCGGGCATGTATTCAAACACTAAATCAACAATGAAAAAAATTAAAGACTACTAAGACACAAAATACCTACAGCAAAAAATAAAAACAAAGAGCAAAAATCAGACTTGAAATACAACTGTATTTATTCAAATCTTACATCTACAAAGCATAAAAACTAAACTCAGTTTACTACAGTAGATCAAAACTCCCCGGCAACGGCGCTAAAAACTTGTTTCTATATTTTAGATGCTTGCTGCTATTTTAGTTAAAAACAGTGGAGAAAACAAATCATGAGTGAAAAGATGGAAATGAGTTAGCACAACAAGTCTAAAACATACAGACCTGCAAGATACAGGGCCTGTTGTAGCAAGTTTTACGAAGTAAGAGTTTGTCCCACGGAGAGTATTGATCTGAAACCACAAGGGTCTTATAGTAACCTCCAGATCTAGCTACAAATCTAGCAACTCTAAACCTAATGGTAAAGAGAGGAAGTTTAGGTGTCACAAAAACTTTCCTAAAACTAAGACAAACAGAAGTAAAAACTACAGCTAAAAGGGGAAAAGAAGATGGATTTAGTGTGAGAAAACAACATAAAATGATGAAGAAGTAAATAGCTAAGGTTAAATTAGTTATGCAACTCAGATCTAGAAATGGAAATGCAGCAATCCTTCACTTGGCTACAAGCACAAGTGCAAGGTATAAGAATCCGAATCAACCCATGCCATTTAGACTACTCTTAAGGCTATAATATGTTCACTTAAATGGTCACTGACTATCCAATAGAGATGGTCAAATTCCATTGATTAACTCAAAAATCTGACTCAACCCAAAAGAATAGATTGATCTTAAGGCTATAATCTGTCCACTTAAATGGCCACAGACTATCCAATAGATTTCCTCCATTCAATAAATTAAATCAACACATGAAAACCATTGCAAACACTATGTTTGCAAGGCTATAAGATCATGCATTCATAGGAGCAAACAGATCTAGGAAACCATAAGGAATCTCAGGCTGAATGGGGATTTAAGCTCAACTGGTCATTGCTATAAAAGGCCTGCAATGACCCAGCTCACAAGTCTACAATCACTATAAAACTCATATCTAACCTCTGATAATGGTGATGCAAAACATAGGAGAGTTTGGCTCTGTACAATCTCTCACAAGGCTACAAGCCCAAGTGCAGAGGATAAGAATCTATCTCAAATCTGTGAGAAAGACCTTCCTTAAGGTTATAGTTTGTCCACTTAAACGGTCACAGACTATCCTAGAGGCTACCTTCCACACAAATGATGAGACAGAATAGGAAAACTGCTGCTGCCACCATGGTTGCAAGGCTATAAGCTCAGGCAACCATGGGAGCATCAAATCTATAAAGATCTATGTGAAAAACACAAGTAAAATATAAATTTAATGGAGCTTTAAATATGGCACTTCATTGATTAAAAAGGGAACTTACAATGATGGCCCTCAAGGCAGCAGCCTGTGCAAGCCCCAAAACTGCTCTCTATGCTTAAACAAAACCCATTGCATTACATGAAATAAAACCTAGCTATTACATAGAACCTAGCCCAGCATTGCTGCTGTGCTAGGGCAAGAAAAATAGGGAAAAAGAAAGGAGAAAACTAAATCCTAACCCTAAAAGAAAACCTAATTTGAGCCAGCTATCCTAGCTATTTTACTAGGTAAAATATAGCTTTATATATATACAATCCATAGCAGCAGCTATATGCAATAGCCAATCAAAAAATAGGATGGGTGGAGTTGATATCGTGGCCCATCTATGGCCCTTGGATGCTTTAGGAAGTGTGGGACATTGGGATGCATGCCCTAGAAGGTGTGAAATACCTAAAATATCCTTGGGTGTTAAAATAGGCTGTTGGAATTCGTGCCTCGTGTAGATGACAGCTTCAGGTATGAACCTCACTGAGATCTCGCTAGGATCTCGCTGGGTTGCAGCTTCAGAAGTTTAATCTCGCTAGGATCTCACTGAGCTTAAATACTTCAGAAGTTTAATCTCGCTAGGATCTCACTGGGCTGAAATGCTTCAGAAGTTTAATCTCGTTAGGATCTCACTAGGCTGAAATGCTTCAAGCATGCACCTCGCTAGGCTCTCGCTAGGTTCAAAACAGCCGCGTCAGGTTCTCACCAGGTTCAAAACAGCTTTGCCAGGTTCATTTCCAGCCTCGCTAGGTTTAAATGTAGTCTTGCCAGGTTCATTTCCAGCCTCACCATGTTCAAAATACAACATTTTTTTATCTCGCCAGGTTCATTTCCAGCCTCGCCAGGTTCAAATGTAGCCTCACCAGGTTTCCTCAACGAGCCTTGAATAGCTGACAAGATAGCCTTGGCCCAATGTAGTGTGAAGAGCCAACACGAGCTAATGCTGAGGTTGCTACACAGCTACAAGAGTGCTAGTTTGTTGCACACATGATGTACTTGAGTGTTGACTTGCTACAAGAGAGTGTGGGCTGCTCGAGAGGTTGCTATTTAAAGGCACAGAGTTGCTCAATAATGGATTTCAGATTTTACAATTTGTATAGTTCATAGCAGTAGCACTCTACTATGCTTCGGCTCCACTTCTCTCCCCCCAACAAGCCTTTTAGGACCCCGAAGCATGCTAAAATTGCCCCAATGGTGTGAACCATCATAGTACATTCAATGTAACTCCATCAACTCCACAGCTTAGCATAAAATTCATTCTTCTTGGCTTGAAAATGAAGGATTGCGACACTAAAGCTATATCTACCTGTTATCTACAAAACACACTTAAAACACATTATTAATCAGCTCAAGGGTCCATCAAAGGTCAAGTTAAGAGATGAAAAGTGGTACTTTTCAGAGATTAACATGAACACCATAGAGGCTTGGGTTTGATCTTCTGGCTTGTTATGAGCGTGGTCTTGAACGGGCACCGGTGTGGCTTCAGTTGCCTATATGGGGCCCTTTAGGGCTTCTTTCTAGCTATTTTAGTTGTTAGTTTTGTTGTTGGGGGACATGGGTTTTTATTGGTTTGTTGTTGTAGTGTTGATGTTGATGATGAACTACGATCTATAGGATTTTGGACTTTTGATGATTTTCAATACTGATTTTTTTTGGGGTGTTTTTGCAATTGGAACGATTCTTTTTTTGTTGATAGAGTTTGAAGCCGATCTACCCTCAAATGTGAGAGAACAAGCTCCATTTGTCGAGCGTGTGGAGTTGAACTATGTTTCTTCAGCTTGTTGGTGAAGAGGAGGCCCTAACGCACTGAGGAAGTTCTAACCATAGCTAAACCCTCTTCTTGTTCTACATGTTGACCTCTATTGACCTTGCTCATCCAATAAGGGAGATTTGTCTGGTTGGTGTAAAAAATGAGCATCTCGTTCCACATTGGGTTCAAGTCTCTGCATTTTATTGAGTTTGAGTCTCTGCTTCTCAAACTCAACTTCGACAAATGGTGACGATGAGTCTTGTTGTCTTTCAACATCAAATTGTAGGCTTTAAGTCTGTAAGATTTTTGTTTTATATTTTTATTATTATATCTTACTTTCTTTTTTATTGATGGAGTGGAAACATTTTCTCAATTCGTGTATTCAGAGGTTTATTTATTTATTGATTTTGTTGAATTCCATGTGGATAGATATTTATGGACTCTGTCAGCAGGATTGAATCGACATCTGTCCAAATTTATATATGTTTTGGTTTCGATGGGGTCTCATAGTCATAGGTTTGGACGGGTTTGGGTATCCATAAGATTTTTATATTTCTTGTGATTGTTTCAATAAGTTTGCAATTTTATGGGTTCCGAAGGATTTTTTTAATGGTGTTGGAGTAAGCAATGCAATGATTTTTTTATTTGTTTTTATGTGATTTTAATGGGTGTCGGTGATCAATTTTCTCAATTGAGCATCTTATTCTTATGTAATGCAAGCTTTTGATATAACCAATAGCCAATACATATAGGTCTTTACTTCCTAATTCCTAAATAATAAAGCTCGCTTATTGCAGCTATTATGAATCATAGTTTTGCATAATACAAATGCTTGATATCAATATTACTAAAGTCATAAAAGCATGGTGGTCGTTATCTAATAAAATATAGTTGGAGGATATCATGTTGTTTATTTTGGATCTATTGCACTTCACTTATTTTGTGTGTTTGATAGCTTCTTAAACAACATTGACTTAGAAAAAATGCACACAATGAAGAGATGGAGTATGTTCTTTGTAAAAGTTACGTCCACCATAGATTTGAATGCCTAAGTTATTTACAAAATTGTATGAGAGTTCATTTTTCAAGGAAGATCTTTCCGTTGTTGGTAGGGGTGGAAATTCAATATACTGAGATCAAAATCAATTTTTTCTAGGCAACATGGATAACGCGTAGTTGATACTAACTATCTATGAATAGTGGTGTGGTCGCTTTTGGCCATCATTTACATTTCATGTGCATCTTTAACTGTTTACAGTGCTAAAATATTGGTACACAAGTTCTCTAGCATATCTGACATCGCATTACGTGCAACACACGTGCTTCCCACTAGTATATATATAGGAAACTTGTTGTAATCGGTACCTCAAACAGCAACTGTTGGGCCTAAAACTTCACTGAAGTTTGAGAAGGTCTTGCGTTTCGGTTCCCAAGTTTTATCTCTACTTCCCAAAAAATATCAAAACTAGCCTCAAACGTAGCCGTATCGTGGTTTCAAATTAATCACTAATATGGAAAAAACTATGACAGAAACCGATTTTTCTATATTTGTATAGATAACTACTAATGAATCCTTTAGTAACAATACCACCCACTCTTCAAGTAACCCGACATGAAAGACCACTCTTATTATACTTTATTTCCCAGCCCCTATCACATCAATAATAGTAACTGACATCTAAATATGTGTACCTCTTTCATTATAGTGCGGAGAAGAAGTAGCCTAATTTAGTGGTTCACAAACTTATGCAAGATCTCTAAAGCAATCCTCATCCAAAAGTAATTAATGTCCCCCTATTAACATACCCACAAAATTATTGTTCATCAAACCAAGACATGTCATTATTGTAGCTAGATGGAACTAAGAGATTAATGAATAAAAAGGGGATTCAACGATATTGTTGTAGCTTAAGGGAAAGAAGAAAATACGAAATAAGTAGCGGAATATTAGTACCTGGCAGAAGTCGAAATTTAAGTTTCGAGCCGAATAGTCAACATATTGTATGACAAAAATGCCACAATCGTGTCCATTTACTTTTTTCAGGATATCTTCACGGGGTATGAAGGGCCAAGCTGATATGTTAATAAAATCATTTTCGAAATAGACAAGCACTCTTGGCAAAAACATCTTCTGCAACGGTATTCAACTTTCACATGTAAGTTGTATCGATGCAGGAAATAGTCGTCAAACTTGCCAAATGTAAAGTTACAGACATGTCTACTCACCACAATATCCATTTCATTGCAATACATGTCCATACAGTCAAATTTCAAGTGCATATATTACTCCTTGATTAAAAATTTACCTTATCGCAATTGCCGAACTTGTACGCTATTTGTCCACGATCACAGTGATTGACAAGATCACTGTTTGAGTGAATTGGAAACTACAATGGTAGGGTGCCATCTGGGACATTCAATGTTTTGTGAGCTTTTCCCCACATTACGTACTCTTCCGATAAGTGTACCAACAAATCCTATACTGTGACAGCCCAGATTTCTGACCCCAAAAACTCATGTCGTCGGATGGTCAATAAGACCGATCCCCGAACGGAACACTTGGGACATCCACATACAAAGTAGAAAATAAAGCAGATATCTCAAACTATGCAGATAGAGTCATCATATAAGCAGAAGAAATCTCCAGATCTACTATCAAAGTGCACTCAAAATAACGATTCTAATCCCATGCAGAGACAAATGGACAAAAGAATTGAAAAGCCCACTGGTGATGGCCATCCATCACCGAAATATGGTTCCCAAAATAATAATTGAATTAATTACATGAGTTCGAATTCTAAGGAACACAAGGTTGGACGTACCAAGCCTGAACTACACACCAAAATCTCAAAAGTGTTTGACCACAATTCCCCCTAAGGGAAATAATCCTCTGGGGAAAGCTCTAACTCTTCCTCTGACACGAACTCAGGATCCTCAAGCTCACGATCCTCGATACCAGTATCTATACCTATACCTGTGACGTATAGTCGAAAGGTGAGCTAACAGTCTAAGCTCAATAGGAAAAATATTCATAGCATGCTTACCATCACATCACACATATATCTCATGACAGATATCGAAAAAATTGAGTGTGCAACCATGGGATTCATGACGATCCCATCGCGGCGATGCGCTCGCTTGCAAAAATTATAGAGTCACCACCCGAAGCTTTTGGTGTCCCGGGATACCTATATAATATTTATAAGTACCGAAGTGCCATAAATATGACTCTGAATTCGGTCCACACCAAAGGCTCTTGGGTAGGGGCTTCGGTTATCGATCGGGAAGGTGTTAGGCACCCGATCAACCCGCTTAACGTGATCTCTACTAATGGCCAAAACAAAAATAAAGTAAAAGAAAAGAAAATGGCTTCCTCTTGCCCAAAAGGGCTTAGAATCCTATTTGTGCCCCTTCATTCCTACCGAAAATTCAGCAGCGTAACGGCACAAATGGGAGGATGAGAAAAGCAAAAAAGAGATAGGAGAAGAAAGGGGAGAGCCGGAGCCCTCGGGCCCTTGTAGCACCGTAGGAGAGCCTTGTGTTGCTTGCTTTGATGAGCTTTTTGAACGCTTGAATGGTGGAAAAAGGGGCTCTAACTCCTAAGGGTTGAAGCTAAGAGGTAGAGAGGGAAGGCTAAGGGATTACACACACCTAACCTAAAGGCTTTTAGTAAAATGCTAAGGTATAAGGGAGCTTTTTGAAATATGGAATTTGTATGGGAAGTGTGCACCAAAAAGAGAAAGATCTTCTCACTTTAAGCTCTTTCTCTCTTGGGCCAAAATTCTCAACCCTTAAACCAAGGGCTATTTATAGGAAAAGGGTAGATTAGGAGACTACTTAAGTGCTAATTGGGGTTAGCAATTAGGTAATCTCAAATCTAAGGTTTCCTAGGATTTTTAGAGCTTAGAAAGGTGTGTGAAGGTGGTTCTAATGGTGGATGATGGGGTGAGGCTTTAAGCCACTTAAAGGGTTGCAAATAGGTAGTGAATGGGTGTAATAGAACTATCAAAATACACTCAAAGGTTGAGGTGGTCAACAATTAAAACCCTAATCATAAATTTTGGAGCAAAAACCATGAGTTACTATTAGGCAAATGTACAGTAGAACAGAATGAAAGAGTCGGAAGTTGGCTTCACATGAGGGTGGGGGACCCATTTATATCTGGCGCCTTCTATCGGCCCTGTGCCATTTCTAGGGGCAAAAGGCCTAGCACAACTATTAGTTGTGCCAGGCAAATTTTGGGAGAAAATGACTTGGCGCAACTATTAGTTGCGCGAGGCAAAAATTCTTCCAAAATGACCCGATTATCAAACGGTCATTACTGATGATATACAACTCCGATTGAGGTAATTTTTACCTTGTTGGAAAGTTGGAGAAGTCCTCTTTCCAATGATATATAAATAAGCTCTTGAAGAGGTCTGTATAAATTTTGGCACTCCTCTTTCCAACCACTGATCGGGAGGGTTTGACATTGGTCCAGGAAAGGGTTATAATGGGTTTGGGAAGGTTAGGGTTGATTCCTAAGGGTTCTAGAAGGTTTATAAGGGTTTGGGAAGGTTCCTAAGGGTTTCGTATATGCCATCAAAAGCTCAAAAGTGCACCTCTCTCAAATTATGTTTCGATCGGGCCTTGGTCCAAATTTGGGTGTTTACAGATGCCCCTCTTTGGTATCTGATCACTAATGATCGAATGCTAAAGAAAAGAGACATCTGAAGAGACCCAAGGTATTACTGACGGGTCCGCTGCATTCAGATGAACTTCAAATATTAGATGAGTAACACGGTGAGAAAATAAAAGCCCTAAATGCTAGGCTAAACATTTGTTTCTCGAGGTAATCGGTTCCCAAGCGCTTAGCGACATTACTGGGCATAACCGAGGTGGAATGAGTTGCGAACTCCCTATAGTCGGGAAAGACATTGGCTTCTCGAAATGATCTTGAAGGTATTTGATGTTTAAGATTCATTCTGAATGCAACAGCTTTGTAAGTAAGAGGGGTGATCGACCCACGTTCAAAGATAGGCACAAAATAAGCATACGCAAAGCTCCACCTTTTGCGTTCAATCCTACGAGGCATTTGATGGCCCCATCTGATTATTCATGGGTGCCCCTGCTGAAAGCAAGGTTTGAGGTCTTTGGGCAAACCCATTGACCCTAAAGTTTATTTAGCATGACTACCCGAGTGAAGTGAATAGATGTCACAACGCTTTTTGGGAGTGCGTGTCATTTTCGAAAATGTGCCCCGAATCAACATGACCTAGAGCATCTAGCTTCAAGTATCGCTAAATAGATCAAACCAATCATTGGGTGTCTCTCAAAAAGGGGCATCCAATCCTGGCTTCCGCCGACAATGATCATAAACATCAATTAACTATGCATAAACATGCACCCATCAGGGGCGATAAGCAAAAACAAAGGCGATGGAAGCCCCGACTCGAACCTGCCTGGATACAATTTACGGGAACAAATGACCATCATACAGATACTCAGATGCATGGTGTAACTTTACAGGGATACCGCTGCCCATACAGGTTTTAAGCCTATAGAAAATAAAAGGGAAATGAACCCTTCTGAATGCATGGTTGCACATAATTTGGTTGATACGTAATCTCATTCTCAACAGGTTGGTCTCAACCAATGATTGACATTTTCCAATGGAGAATCTAAAGCTTAAGATACTTAAGTTCATATGAATCCAAAATAGAGCGCTCATCGCAAAGATTTAGCAGTGGAGTCGACTCTATCGAAACATTGACTGTTTGACCGGGACTGACACCATTGCTCCTTCCTTGAAGTAGGATCCAGAATTCAAGGCGTGCCTTAAACTTAGGATGTTACTATAGCACAGTAGTGTTGCTGATAAAATATCGATATTTTACCGCATCAGAACACGCATGCGCATAGCTCTGTGGGGAAGCACAAATTTATTCTTTCTTTTTCAAAATGATTTTGTCTCTCTTTATTTTGAATAGACCTGATGTCAGTAGTGAGATGTTTCATCTAATTTGTCCATCGTTGAGAAGTTGCCAGCTTCGAGGCTTTGGACCGTGTGATGTTCCTGCATATTCTCGAGAAAATGTTAGTCCCTTTTTTGTTTATACATATAAAGAAAATGCATCCAAAACAACAGAAGGAAAAGTAGATTTCTACCTACATTTTTTTCATTTTCAAGATATTTTTTTGGATTTTTATTTTCAGAGATTTTTTTGTTATTTTTCTTTATTTTTGATATTGAAATATGATGTTAGAAATATGATGTTAGAAATATGAGTAGAAATATATGCACATATATTTTGGTATTTGAATTTTTCTTATTTTTTTATTTTTAGCTTTCTGTCTCTTTTTTTTTTTTATGCCTTGACAATGAGATGGAGTAATGGGTCCCATTTTGAGCATAGTCGAACTCTTTCATGCAGTAGGACCTAAGTTAGTTTCTAGATTTTACCAAGGCCGAAATGTTCATCCCTTTGGATTGAGTTAAACCTTTCTCCTTGCCTCGGCTCATACGTTTGATGGTGCAGTTTCACAAAGTCAATTCTGGTCAGGCGAACTAGCATGAGCAGCCCAGTCGGACAAGAGGGTACAGGAAGAGTAACAAAAGGGTTCCTCAAACATAAATCTTCTCAATCTGTCCAAACCTTTCTTTTTTAATTTTTTCTCTTTTCTTTTCTTTTTTTTTTATTTATCTCCTTTTTTTACCTGTGGCACCCTTTAAGGTTTTCACCACGTCCATGGGTTTAGCTCTCTTACCCCAAGCGCCCTTTCGGGTTTTCACCTGGTCTACACAAGCTCGTTGTTTTTACCCGTAATGCCCTTTCAGGTTTTCACCATGTCCATCTTGCTTTGAGCTTGTATTTTTATTTTTCTTTTCTTTTCTTTTTTTATTCTTTCATTTTTTTCAAAAGCCACGACATAGACGTCGATTCTGTCATAACCGGCTAGATGGGGTTCTGGTGTCGTCTCACAACTTGGCTCGTGTTGACTTAACAGATATTATGAATACTTGTGAATCTAAAAAGAGGGCTTCCTTTAGGGTGTAGCTTGGCCACTGGTTAGGTTAGGATTTGAAGGTATGCTGGGCTAAAAGGTTTTTCTTGATATGGCTTCAATTTTCTCGACATACTTCCTTCCTTGGGGGTTATACTATACATGCTCCGTGACTCTTCTATTTTTTTATTTTTTTTGTTTCATTTCAGGCAATCTCTTTTTGGGGTTTTGCTTTTCCAAGTTTTTTGGATTTTGATAGTAACTTTACTTCCCTTTTTTTGTATCTGTACACACATTTTTTTGGGGAAGGGGGTTATTGAAAGAAAGGCCCAGTCTTAAATGGGGTAGCAAGGGATATCATTATTTTTAGGGATGCTTTCTGGCTACTATGTTTGGAATGATGGCCTCTGTTAAGTGGTTCTTAAGCTGTCACGTATCTATTTCTCCAATACTTACCTTATCGTGATAGACTAAGAGTAGAACAGTTAGACGTATCCAGCATTGATGAGCTCAGGAAGATTATCTCCGTCCATGGTGGTGAGGCGGATGGCGTATCCCGGCATTACTTCTCAAATGATGTAAGGTCCTTCCCAGTTCGGCTTGAACTTTCCTCTCGGATCAGCGTGGAGGGATGGGAAGATCTTCTTCAGCACAATATCTCCTACCTTTAGATCTCGACCGCGGACATGTTTATTGTAAGCGCATGCAATTCGCTCCTAGTACACCTGAGTGTGACACAAGGCTAGGAGTCTCTTCTCATCCAATAGATTCAATTGTTCGAAGCGGGATCTCTCTCTCTCTCTGCTTCGGGTAAGCCAGATTCCATGAGGATTCGGAGTTAGGGTACCTCAACCTCAACTGGTAGGACGGCCTCAGTTCCATACACAAGGGAGAATGGTGTTGCCCCTGTAGCAGTATGGATCGATGTTCTATAGGCCCATAAGGCAAATGGCTGCATTTCACTCCAATCTCGATAGGTGATGACCATTTTCTCGAGGATGCGGATGACCGTCTTATTCGAAGCTTCCATGACTCTAGTTTGAGGCCAATAAGGTGACGAGCGATGGTGTTTGATCTTGTATTGCTCACAGAAGGCTCGGATATGCTTATTCACAAAATTTGTACCGTGATTATGTCTTTGGGCACTCCAAATTGGCACACAATACTGTTCTTGAGAAACTTCTCGATGTGACTAGCCGTGATGTTGGCGTATGATGCCGCTTCTACCCACTTTGTAAAGTATTTAATGGCGACGAGGATGAACCGATGCCCATTTGATGCTTTCGGATTAATCATTCCGACAATGTCCAGGCCCCAAGTAGCGAATGGCCAAGGAGTGGTCATGCAGTGAAGATTGATGGCAGGAGCGTGTATCAAATTGGAATGTTCCTGACACTTGTAGCATTTCTGAACATGTTTGCAGCAATTTGATTCCATAGTGGTCCAAAAGTATCCCTGCCGTAGAATTTTCTTAGCAAGCATATGACCGCTAATGTGGGCTCCGCATACTCCTTTGTGGATCTCCTTCATGATATTAGTTTCTTCACTTTCTGTAAGGCACCTAAGTAAGATGTTATTATATGATCGCTTGTAAAGGCTTCCTGACATAGTCTGCTACTAGACATTGGATGGTTTGTCAGTCCATCTTGGATGTACCCTCAGGGAAAGTTAAGGTCTCAAGGAAATTCTTGATATCTGAGAACTAAGGTGGCTCATCATTAGGCTTTATAGGTTCCTCAATCTTGAGGCAGAAGGTCGGCTCATTCCTTTGCTCGATCATGATCGGCTTCATCTCAGCACCATACAGGATTTCTATCATTGATGCCAATGTCGCTAGTGCATCGGTGAAGCGATTCCTTATTTGGGGGTCATATGAGAATGTCACGTCTTGAAAGCAAGCTATCAGATCCTCGAGGTGCTCATGGTAAGGGATCAGTTTCTCATCTTTCGTCTTCCAGTCACCATTCATCTGGCATATCATTAACTGCAAATCACCAAACACTAGGAGGTGAGTTACATTTAGATCGAGAGCCGCCTGCAGACCAGCGGCATAAGCTTTATATTCAGCCACGTTGTTAGTGCAAGGGAAGTTGAGCTTGATAGAGACAGGTACGTGGGATCCTTTTGGTGAAATCAAAATGGCACCAACTCCCTGACCTTCTGCATAGCTGCCTCGTCAAAGTGCATTACCCAAGAATCTTCTGCTTCTGTATCGTCTTCTGTCATAAAAAGGATGTCCTCATCAAGTAATTCAGTTCTCAAAGGCTCATAATCTAGCAAAAAATTGTCGGCAAGATGATCGACGAGTGCCTGCCCCTTGATTAACTTCTGAGTGATGTACGTGATGTCGAACTCAGATAATAAAAGCTACCAGCGTGCAGTCCGCCCAGTGAGAGCGGGCTTCTCAAACAGGTATTTCAATGGATCCATGCAGGCCAGAAGTAGAACGGCCTGAGATAGCAAGTAATGGCAGAGCCTCTGAGTAACCCATATAAGAGTCAAGCATGCTTTTTCTAGATGAGAATAGCGCATTTTATAATCAGTAAACTTCTTGCTCAGATAGTAAATGGCCTACTCTTTTCTTCCTATCTCGTCATGCTGCCCTAAGACGCATCCCATCGAAACTTCCGTCATGGAGAGGTATATTAAGAGTGGTCTCCCTGGCTTGGGTGGTACCAAAATTGGTGGGTTGCGGAGGTAGCTTTTGATTTTATCGAATGCCGCCTGACAGTCGTTGTTTCATTCAACAGGCGAGTTCTTCCTTAGTAGTTTGAAGATCGGTGTGCAGATTGGAGTTAGTTGTGCAATGAATCGACTGATATATTGTATTCTGCCCAAGAACCCTCTAACTTCCTTCTCAGTAGACGGTGGTGGCATTTCAGTGATAGCTTTGACCTTGATTGGGTCGACCTCAATCCCTCTCCTGCTGACGATGAATCCTAAAAAAATTTTAGACATAGCACCAAAAGCGCACTTCTGTGGATTCAAACATAACCTATACTTTCTCAGCCTCTCAAATAGCTTCTAAAGGTTTACCAAGTGATCGTTTCGCTCTGGTGACTTGGCTATCATATCATCGATATATACTTTAATTTCTCGGTGCATCATGTCGTGGAACAACACAGTCATAGCTCTTTGGTATGTTGCACTGGCATTCTTTACCCTAAATAGCATGACTTTATAGCAGAAAGTTCCCCAAGGAGTGACAAACGTTGTCTTCTCTCGATCTGCCTCTTCCATCTTTATCTAGTTGTATCCTGAGAATCCATCCATAAAAGAAAGCATCCAGTGCTTAGCAGTGTTATCGACCAAGATGTTGATGTGTGGCAATGGGAAATTGTCTTTTGGGCTCGCTCTGTTCAAATTGCGGAAATTGATGCACATGCGGACCTTTCCATCTTTCTTTGGTACAGTCACGATATTAGCTAGCCACTGCAGGTATTTGGATACCATGAGAAACCCTGCATCATACTGCTTGACGACCTCATCTTTGACTTTCAGCATCCATTTGGGTCAGAGATGCCTCAGCTTCTACTTGACTGGCTTCATATCAGGGTAGAGGGGCAACTCATGCTCGACTAAATCGGTATCTAGACTAGGCATGTCCTAGTACGACCAGGCAAAAATGTCTTGGTATGACCAAAGGAAATTGATCATGCCTCTTCTTTCTTCGGGAAACAGCGATGTTTCGATCTGGGTTATTCTGGGAATCTCCTCAGTCCCTAGATTGATATCCTTTGTCTCTTCGACAACGGGGGTAGGGCCATGCTCAAAGTCGGCGAACCGGTCAAGGAGCTCCTCCAAAGGACGATCCTCATCCAGACTCGTAACTCCTACCTCTTCTTGTATTTCTACAGGAAAGGGGTCAATTTTACGTGGGACGGGTATTTCGATTAAGGCATCCTTTTGTGGGACTTTTTCTGGAATTTTAAATGACGATATTTCTGGGTTTTGTATTTTTTCAACTATTTTGGGATTTTGTATTTTTTCAATGTTTTTGAGGTTTTGTATTTCTTCGGAGACGGACCCTTGGCAGCACGAGTCTGTGTATATACTAGGTATTGCCTGCCAAGGGTTTATCTCACTTTTTATAGGTCATTTTTTTTTAGAATTAGGTGTCAAACTTCAGGCCACTCCCTGCTTCCAGAGTTTGGGGCAAAGATACCCAGTTGCGTACCTGAGGGGCCGTTCTTTTACCTGTTGGGATGGAGGGTGCTGACTGATATGACTTATTGGAATCAACCTCCATCATATTGATCCCCAATTTTTCCAAGATGATGTCCTCAAATGTCAATACCATTTTGTGGTTATTTACCACAAGGGGCGTTTGTTCAGGTACTGGCCATTGTTCCTCAAAGAGGGACAACGCAGCCAAATCTATTGCTAGGCTAGGAAGGGAGATCTGGGGATTGGTGGGATGGATTGGGGCTATGGGTTTGTGTGGGGTCAAATGGGTGACCCCATTCCGGTCAATCTTTACGACCCCAGCACTGACAAAGGATTCCCTAATGTGCGACCTAGGGTAAGGTTTCTCTTCTATGTTGATTCCTTGAGCTCTTGCCGTTGCAGAAACCCTGGCTTTCTTTTTTGCCTCTTGGACCTCTTCCTCTGCGGGCTTGTATCCCAACCCGAATCAGACCTTTTACCCTGCAGTCTAGGCTCGAGCCCTCGGCCTTTCTGATAGCCCCACTTTTGGAGCATAGCCACCGCTGCTACCATACCGCCTCCCGTTTTAGGCATGATGCCCTCAATGGGCTCTGGGAGTATCGCTGATACCTCATATTCAAAACTATGGAGGTCGACGTCCTCAGCGGTGTGCGGCACATCCAACACATTGGGTTTTTCGACACTATTGGTGAACTTTTCTTTCTCACTATGCCCCTCGCCGATGATCGTGATGATCTTGTGCCCAGATATAAATTTGAGTTTCTGGTGTAGTGTGAAGGGGATTGCTCCAACCTCATGCAGCCACGGGCACCCCAACAATAGATTAAATGAAGATTTGATATCCATGACTTGAAATAAGATGGAAAAGGTCATTGGGCCTATCAACAGCTCAAGATCAACTTCTCCCATTATTTTTCTCCTGGTATTATTAAAACCTCTAGCGCTGGTTCTCGTGGGCCTCAACATGCATGGATCGACCCCGATCTTAGTGGCGGTTCTTAACAGACATATGTTCAATGCGGACCCATTATCAATTAAAATCAGAGGAATGACCATATTTCTAGACTCAACGATTATATTTAATAACTTGGAGTGGCTACACCCTTCTTCAGGTAAATCAGCATCAGAGAATGAAATGGTATTCAGAGCCATCACTTGCCCAATTATCTGCCCGACTTCATCTAGGCTAACTTGGAGTGATACATGTGCATTTTTTAACGCCCCCATTAATGCTTGAAAATGGAGTGGGGACGTCATCAACAGATCCTAGACGGTTATATGGGCGGGCATTCGTCTTAGTTGAGTCTCTAGTATATGTTTCTCACTCATTTTTTTGAAGGGGTTCACAGTGTTGTCTTTCTTCCCCTCTGGTTGGGCCTGTGCTGCTGCTGGCACTTCTGGCTACTTCGATATCCTCCCAGACCGTGTGACAAAGTCCCCTACCCCTTCTCTGCTGTTGCTGCTGGTATTGACATCTCATAGCTTAGCGGGACCTGATGAGGGTCATAGGTTGGTCCCGAGAGCTGGAAAGGTATGGCTGCAGGTACTTGAGGCACTTGCACTATCGGCTTAGGAGGTGTGGGCAACACCTGATTTATTTCGGTGGTAGCGGGTTGGGTGGAAAAATTAGGCCAGATAGGGGTGATGAAGCTTGAGGGTGGTGGCATTGGAGGGAAGGAGGTAAAAGTAGCCCATTGATAGCTAGTGGGCACTGGCAGGAGATGGGGGGGTCTGATGGGTCGTTAAGTAATTGACCGGGGTGGTGGAGTTCACAGGCGGAACTTGGGGTGATGGGATGGGTGCAAGCCATTGATAACTAACGGGTGCGAGTGTGGGATTAGGGGCTTGACGGCTTATTAGGCAATTGATGGAGGCGGTGGAGTTTGTCGATAGTTCAACTGGGGGAAATGGGGTGGGCGCGGGCCATTGATAACTGGAGGGTGCGGGCATAGGATTGGGGACCTGTTGGCTCATCGGGTAGTTGTTAGGGGTGGTGGTGTATGGTTGGTATGCATTGATATGTACATAATTGACGGGTGTGGTGGATGGAAAGTATGCCCTGAGATCTAAGGGTTCAATTTGTGAGGTCGGGTTAGGGAAATATTCTCAGAAATTTTGGGGTTCAATTATCCCTATGTTCCTTTCTATATTTCTCAACAATGGTGCCACATAACTCTCTCGATCACTGATATAATCGGATGGGTCAAATTCAAACTCCTCCTCATCTTCTATCATTCCAATGGTGAGTCTGAGACCTGCTCCCTCGATAGGATGTGGGGGTAGTGGCACTTGGTGAATATTAGCATGCTGAGAAGATGCAGGGGGAATGATTTTCTCAACGTCGATCAAATCCTAGATTGCGTGCTTTAATGGGAAGCAACGACCAGTTGGGTGACCCGAACCCTGATGAAAATTGAAGTGGGTTTTCGGGTCATAATTCCTTTGGATTGGGTGAGGAGGAGGTTGTGGTTGACGGATAGTGACTAACCCCTTTTCCACTAACAATGATTACCCCAGTGGCGTGAAAACTCGATCGTAGCAGCCTCTCCTCTGCTCCGAAGTTATTTGCATTCCTTGCCCATTCCCTATTCTTTGCATCTGCTTAGGCCTAACGGGTGCTAGTGGGGTTGCCTGAAATTGAAACGGGGTAGTATTATTATTGGGCCTGGTATTGGCCATGTTCTGGACATTGCCCCTTGTTCTCTTATCGTTCCTTTGCTCCAAAAATCTCCTAACCCCACTGGGTCCACTCAGTGTGTTCTTGTTCAGACGGCCCTCCCTGATAGGATCCTCACATCGGTTAGCATTTCTTACAAGATTAGTAAAACTGGACTACTGCTGGTACACCAAGAAGTTCAAGATCACTGGCAGGGTATTCTTTGAGATCATCTCAATCTGCTCATCATCAGGTATTCTGTTTCTGACCTGAGCTGCCAGTGCTCTCCAACGTCCCAAGTAGTCACTGAACGTCTCGTTCTGGTTCTATTTTAAGCGGGCCAAGTCTAATTTTCGCGACCCAACGTCTATGTTGTAGACATACTGTTCTTGAAAGAGGTGTGTCAAGACCCTCCACATTTTTATCATGGATGGTTCTAAAGATGTGAACCATCTCAAAGTCGGACCGGTCAGACTCTTTTGAAAGACTTTTATTAGTAGTCTTTCATCCCCTCCGTATTGGTATATGTCCCCACAGTAGGACTTCAAGTACGCAATAGGATTGCCAGTGCCATTATATTTGTCGAAGGCAGGCATTTTAAATTTGGGGGACAGGGGGACCTCAGCGAACAGACATAAATTTGTGAAGTCCGTGGCGTGGATTTTAGCACCACCCATTTGCATCAGCTGCTTTTGTATTTTGTCCAACTGTTCTTTCAGCTTCTCTGACTCTTTCGAGACAGGGGCCGCTTTCTCAGCCGTTAGTTGGACTTCACTCTAGGCCACCAAGGGGTGGGCAATTATGGGAGGAGGGTTAAGGTTCGTCAATGCCCCAGCGTAAGCCCCGCTATTCCTAATCTCGTCCTCCTCATACTGTTGGTCGGCATAATATGCAGCGAGGGCAGGATTCTCTTGCGGGTGTTGCATGGGTTGGATGGGAATGACATGAGTGGGGGTTGGGTGTGCCCATTGAGGGTGAGGGAAGGTTTGTTGGGTGATGGGAATTTGGTTTTAAGGAGGGGCCTGATGGGGCAATTGGGTATGGGGGGAGGTTTGGAGATGGCCTTGGGGTGTGGGGCCATGGGAAAATTTGGTTTGGGGTATGGCATGGGCTTAACCTGGCTGTGAAGGTTGGGTGAAATGTTGGGGGTATTGTGGAAGGTGAGTGTGGGGTTTGGGTTTGGGCCATGAAGCCTTGGTCTTTTTGGGTCATGGGCCACTGATGGGTTTGGGCCCCCGGGCATGGGGCCTTTGGTAGGTTTGGGCCATGGGCCATGGGTGGGTCTAGGCCATGGGCCCTTGATGGGTTTGGGCCAATGGGCCTGTGTAGGTTTGGGCCAATGGGCCTTGGTGGATCTGGGTTGTTGGCCCTTGATGGGTTTGGCCCAATGGGCCTTGGTGGGTATGGGCCATGAGCCCTTGGTGGGTCTGGGCCATGGGCCCTTGATGGGTTTGGCCCAAGGGGCCTTGATAGGTCTAGGCCATGGGCCCTGGGTAGGTTTGGGTGGTAGGATATTGGGTCATGGGACCCTGGGATATGTATGAAAAGGGGGTTTGGGCCAATGGGCCTTGGGGTATGTGGGAGGTTGGAGATTAGGCCATTTCGCCTTGAGGCATGTGGGTAATGGGAGTTTGGATGGCGTGGATTATGGGGGGTTGATGGGGGTCATTGAGGAGTGAGGCATGGAGATTGGCTAGGGTGTGAGATGGGTTTAGGGATGTGGGGTGTGGAGGAGGGGAGGTGTTTTGGGAAGCCTTCCATATGGAGTAGGCTTGGAATATCTCCTCCATCATGGTCATGGAGGGAGGATTGGATGTGGGTGGTGGAGATGGGATGGAGGGGAAATTGGGCATGACCCTGGTATGATCGGGCATGGTCATGGTAAGAGGTAAGGTATGGGGTGGATTGGAGAGTTGGGGTGGGGCGAAGGATGTGGAAGGATTAGGGATGTTAGGGGTGGATGCTTAAAAAAAATTGTGCATGGCCCTGGTAAAAATGGACATGACCCGGGTAGATGGGGGATTTGTGGGGGGTTGAATAGGGAGGAATTGGTGTATGTGAATCTGGGTGGATCGGGCCTATAGGGAGAAGATGGGAAATTGGGCATGGATGTGGATTGGGAGAATGGATTTTGTGTGGATGTGGAAGGGAAATGAGTTGGATTTTGCATTGGTATGGTTTGGGAAAAAGATGGAGAAATGGGGGGTTGGACTTTGGATATTTTAGGGGGTATCGGTTGAAAAAATGGGGGCGCTAAACGGGCTGGTAATCGTAAAGCGGGGTTGGGAGAGGGGGACGGTGGGAAAGACTTCCCCTGAATGAGAATGGGTTGGAGAGTGTGGTGGGGATGTGTTGGGATCAGCATAAGCCGGGTTCAATACCCATGACATTCTACTGGAACGGGTTGGGTAAGGGTGCCTTGGATAAGGCCCAAAAATCTTCCTCCTTCTTCCCCTACGAGACGGCGGAGGGCAAGATGATGTCGTTGTGCCAGCACCACAAACTATATATATTTTTTTTTTGGGTTTTGATTTATTATATATATTTTTTGAATTTTTTTAAAAAAGTTTTGAAAAACAAAGGTTCCAAGGCCATGAAATTCCCTTTTTGGGTGGCTCTCATACCTTAATTCATGACCCGCAGTGATGATTTCGATGCACTTCGAAAGAATCGAAGGAAAACCTTCGATCTATTGAAGACACGAAAATTGAGGTAAACAACCTGATCCCCCAAAATGAGCCA
The DNA here is from genome assembly GCA_021018995.1 of Chloranthus sessilifolius. Lineage (NCBI taxonomy): Eukaryota > Viridiplantae > Streptophyta > Magnoliopsida > Chloranthales > Chloranthaceae > Chloranthus > Chloranthus sessilifolius. The sequence goes on from CM037595.1 coordinate 68,328,208, forward strand.
AAAAGAAGTTGCCCTCTTTTGACCGACAGGGGCGTATTGGGTGTCGGAGATGGTGGGGCCTAAACAAGACACTAAGCACACAAATCGGGGGACTCGGGAGGTGAAGAAGGCCACAAATTTGGGCTTGTGTGCTGTTAAACAGACCTGGTGCAACTAATACATGTGCCCAGGTTGCAGGGCACCGTTTTTACACTGGCACAACTATTAGTTGCGCCAAGGTAAAAACTTGGATTTTAAAGCTAGCGCAACTATTAGTTGCACCAGTTATAAATTCTAGTTTTTTGCACTGGCACAACTAATACTTGCGCCAGGCAAAAACTGATGCTCCAGAACTGATGACAGTAGGCACCAACACCCGAAATGAGTCTCTTATTTTGGTTTTTTGTGGAAGCTAGGCTTCCGAAAATTGAGCTATTTTTTTTTGTGATCGATTCTCTCCTCACTGCACCTAAAAGGTTTGAGTCCAGTATAACTCGCTAGCGCACTCCCCAAGGGTTTTAAGCTTCAGAATGGGAACCCACCCGATATACCTCCAGCGCAAGCGCCTTCTCAAATACTAGGTGAGCTAGGACTTTTCTGGATCATCACCACTAGGGGATGCCGCCATACTAAGACCCGGGTGGTTGTGTGTTTGCCTAATCCTAACCCTTTTAAAATATATCCCATAAAAATAAATTAATTAAGCTCCCTAACTTGGTTCAATTTTAATTTTTTTCCAACCTTTTCTCTTTTTTTTGGAAGTTTTCTTTAGTTCAAAGACCGGGGGTGATGACCTTGTGCCGCCACTACGGGTCGGCATCCACTGTTGGGATATGAGTGCATAAGTAGGCCTGCCAATCGACTAAGGCACTTTAAATAATGGAAAATTAAATGAATTAAAAGACAATGCTCAAGTAGGCCCGCCGATCAGCTAAGGCACTTAAAATGATGGAAAAATAAAGAAATTTAAAGACTATGCGCAAGTAGGCCCGCCAATCGGCTAAGGCTCGTAAATGATGTAAAAGTAGGGGTAAGTAAAGCGACTTAATCGGAGGGGTGAGTGAAAAAAAATAGTAAAAATAAAAATTAAAAAAAACAGCAATAAAATGTTAGGAAAATTTAAAAAAAGGCCTAGTTCAAGGGAAAGCTCTACTAGCTACTCCCCAGCAGAGTCGCCATCTGTGCAACCGTGGGATTCGTGACGATCCCGTCGCGGCGATGCGCTCACTTGCAAAAAATATAGAGTCGCCACCCAAAGCTTTTGGTGTCTCAGGATACCTATATCATTTTTATAAGCACCGAAGTGCGACAAATATGACTCTGAATTCGGTCTACACCAAAGGCTCTTGGGTAGTGGCTTCGGTTATCGATCGGGAAGGTGTTAGGCATCCGATCAACCAGCTTAATGCTATCTCTACTAATAGCCAAAACAAAAATAAAGTAAAAGAAAAAAAAATAACTTCTTCTTGCCCAAAAGGGCTTAGAATCCTATTTGTGCCCCTTCGTTCCTACTGAAAATTCGGCAGCGTAACGGCACAAATGGGAGGATGAGAAAAGCCAAAAGAGATAGGAGAAGAAAGGGGAGAATCGGAGCCCTCGGGCCCTTGTAGAATCGTAAGAGAGTCTTGAGTTGCTTGCTTTGATGAGCTTTTGAAGGCTTGAATGGTAGAAAAAGGGGTTCTAACTCTTAAGGCTTGAAGCTAAGAGGCAGAAAAGGAAGGCTAAGGGATTACACACACCTAACCTAAAGGCTTTTAGTGAAATGCTAAGGTCTAAAGGAGCTTTTTAAAATCTGGAATTTGTATGGAAAGTGTGCACCAAAGGGAGAAAGATCTTCTCACTTTAAGCTTTTTCTCTCTTAGGCTAAAATTCTCAACCCTTAAACCAAGGGGTGGGGGGCTCTATTTATAGGAAAAGGGTGGATTAGGAGACCGCTTAAGTGCTAATTGGGGTTAGCAATTAAGTAATCTCAAATCTAAGGTTTCCTAGGATTTTAAGAGCTTAGAGAGGTGTGAAGGTGGTTCTAATGGTGGATGATGGGGTGAGGCTTTAAGCCACTTAAAGGGTTGCAAATAGGTAATGTATGGGTGCAACATAACTATCAAAACACACCCCAAAGGTTAAGGTGGTCAACAAGTCAAATCCTAATCACGTATTTTGGGGAAAAAACCATGAGTTACTGTTCATATGCCTGGCGCAACTAATAGTAGAACAGGACTGAACAGTAGCCTGGAAGTTGGCTTCGCGAGGGGTGGGGGGACCCATTTATACCTGGCACAACTATTACTTGTGCCACGACATTTTTGGGGGCAAAAGGCTTGGCGCAACTATTAGTTGCGCCAGGCAAATTCTGGGGGAAACTGGCTTGGCGCAACTATTAGTTGCGCCAGCCAAAAATTCTTTCAAAATGACCCGATTTTTAAACAGTCATAACTTTTGATATACAACCCTGATTGAGGTGATTTTTAGCTTGTTGGAGATTTAGAGAAGTCCTCTTTCTAATAGTATATAACTCAGCTCTTGAAGAGGTCTGTGTAAATTTTGACACTCCTCTTTCCAACCACTGCTCAAGAGGGTTTGACATTGGTCCAGTAAAGGGTTCTAATGGGTTTGGGAAGGTTAGGGTTGATTCCTAAGGGTTTGAGAAGGTTCCTAAGGGTTTCGTACATGCCATCAAAAGCTCGGGAGTATACCTCTCTCGAAATGTGTTCCGATCTGGCCTTGGGCCAAATTTGGGTGTCTACATTGAGGAACTGAAATCAAAAGCATTTGAATAAAAATGAAGCTGATTTAGATGCAAGTTTCAAGTTAATCACATAATTTATAAAGTCTTTCACACAACACAAGAAGAAACTTAAATTGATCACTTAACTACACTCCCGAGCATATATAGCATCGAGAGCCACAATATACCGATGGGAATATCCACCATCATCGTTCAATGAACTATTTCACAATACCAAGGCCCTGAGCTACATTAACAGGGTCACTTGTGCTCACATTGACCATTCGCGGTCCACAATGTATGGATATCCCGTTGTACCGGCCACGGATATCTCGCCATGTCAGTCACAAATATACCACCACGTCAGTTGGGTATTCGCTCACAAACCTTAAATCAAAGTAAAAAATCTAACTTATAATTTATCACCATGAATTGTGGTAATTTATATTTAGGTTTAGAGTTTGAAATCTGAAGTTCACACACAAGTACATATCTTGTTGAATTCACACACACATCTCCATATCGTACTGAGTTCACACTCACACACACATTCTTATTTTTGAATTCATGTACAAAGCTCATGTATGTTAAGTAAAAACGTTTCAGGATTTTCACACACACATGTTGATCATATCAAAATTTACATGTTTATGGTAACAAAGGCACATGCTATAGGATTTTCCCTACCTCAAAGCGAAGTTACACGAAGATTCTCTTATCGAGGCGACATTCCCATCACGTCCCCTCGAACACATCCTAAAACATACCCATTTGTATCTTACACGTCAGACGTGACGAAGAAAAGGAAGTCCCAAAGTCCTTTTCCTTCAAAATCGACAAATGTTAGAATCTAGAAAAATTGATCGATCGAATCCCAAATCGACTGATCGATTTCTTCCGAAAAATGCGTACTTATCTGTTTGTATAATCAGTCCCACACTCGATCGATCAGTTCACAAGCCGATCGATCGGCTTACTCAGAAACCAATCCCTCTTCACATTTCATCCTGTCGACTCTACAGGAACCTGTCAACCTCACAGGCAATCCTGTCGACCCTTCAGGAAAACCTATCGACCTGAAGTGAAGCCTGTCGACACATAATTCGATCGATCGGTTTCCCTCATAAACCAATCTGTCTCTGTTTTGTCAAATCTCTTCACATCGTGTCAAAATTGATCGATCGATTCTCATTTCGATTGATTGGTTTTGGCAGATTCCCAGCAATACGGGTTTTCCTTCTCAAGTTTGTTTTTCTCCAAAACTTGTCACATTTATTATAATCTTTTTAGGGTATTTATTGCCCAACCACATATCATGGTTGTACATTAAATTATAATCTTTTTGGGCATTGATTACTTAATATAAATACCCATTTAATTCTAGTCTTTTAGGGCATTGATTTCCCAACTACCAATCATAAATACACATGCCTTCAAACATAAATTCTTACCTTAAATTAGAAATTTTTGCACATCAATGGTCCAACTCTTAATCTCTTATCTCTCCTTTCTCACGCATCAAAGGGTTTAAAAACCCATCTTCTTGCGATTGAATCGAACAAACCCGAGATTTATCCTTCCTTTAACTTCTTGAAAGCAAGAGTTCTCCTCTCTTCTCTTCTTTACTAATTAGGTCTCAACAACAAGGCAAGGAAACGAATTTCCTATCCAAGTTCAGCTTTTATATTCAAAGGTTTAGTTTGGGCATTACGCCAGTACACCGTACGTTGGTGTATGTTATCTCATCTAACGGTGATCTTATCTTTAGTTTTCATCCTTATTCACTTAATGAAGCACATTTATCATCTTTAACTACATGACCTGTCTAACATGCATATCGAGTCGGATAGATCAAAAATCAAAATTTTTGGGACGTTACATTCTCCCCTCCTTAGGAATTTTCATCCGCAAAAATTGATTAGGGTCCTTTGGTTTAAGAGTAGGTCGTCACTCCCTATGGAGTCGAGCACACTCAAACAAAAAGACACCTAATGAAAACAAAACCTTTCCCCTTTAAGAGAACCCAATCCTTTAACGAGGTCTTAACAATTCATATCTTTTCTAAAAATTTCTAGTCAAGCCCAAACCACACTCCTAACTAATCACTTGCGTATAAAATCCACGCACCACATACATGCATACACATCAAGACTATTCGATCAGCTATTAACATTCCCCATCACACACAATTGAATCACACATCTAAATCATACAGGTCAATTTGACTCATCTATCACACCTGCACGAAATCCAACATTTAAAAGCCATATTTGCACATTCCTAATATTTACAGCCATATGCACATAAAGCGCCATATGTACATAAAGCATGATTTTCTAACAAAATGCTGAAATTAAATTTATACAGCCACAAAGCCAAAAAGAAATTTTTTTTTTATAGGTCTACCAAGACCTAATAGTTCACCAATGACACAAAACATTTCAAATCAAAATAACGTAAAAGTTTATCATTCACTCTAGTCTCAAGGGTCCTGTGGCATATTCGAAGGTCCAGTTTGCTCATCATCAGCCTCCCTACTTCTAGAAGCAGATGCTCTAGCGGTGTGGTACCATGGGTCAGTTACGTAAGCACGAGCGTCGGCTAGCTGCGTCATATAATCTGTAGGGTAGGCATGTTGCATGAAGCATGTAAAAATGCGCTCATGGTAGTCCATCTGACAATGTAATAAACGATTCTTCTCCTCTAAATGAGTCATGCTAGCGAGAACATCATCGATCATCGCGGTTGCTGGACGCTAAGGTGCTAGCACATGTCGTGATACTTGCTGCTGTGGTTGAGCTGATGGTGCTGGTTGTTCAGGTCCTTGTGCCGCAGGTGCAGGCTGCTCCAAGCCTCCTGCTCTTGCACTCTTTACCAACTGATTATAGGTTTTCTTTCATTCCTTGAACGAGTAGGGTTTTTCATTATCCATTTTCCGTGTCTCAGTCTCTGGAATATCATATTCCTCTCCTCCAATATAATCCTCTATCATGCTCGATATCAAATGAGCGTACTGAGCAACCCCAACATTTTACCTCAAGCATACACAATGCCATCCCGAATCACTTTTGGGGCATGAAACTGGTGCCCCGTAAACGCTGAAAATAGTGCCTACTGCACAACCCCAACCCGCTCTATCTTGTGCCTCAAAGGGTAAAGGTTACACTTAAAAATTATGTCTAGCATCCATAAATCACGAGGCAAATTGACCCTTTTTATTGCTTGGCCTGACCCTTGTCTGCCCTAGTCATCCTCATAATCACCTCGTGAAAATCTACGTCTTCCGGGTAGGCCTAGCAACTCTATGGTAATGTCGTACTGAGCATAACACTCTAAAGCATCTGAGATACAGTTGTAATCAAATTTATATTCCCTATTATCTATCTTTGTATAGGTCGCCTTTTCTTCCTCCCCGTCATACATGTTTTGGTAAAATAACCTCACTAAACGAGGATAGTAGTAGTCTCCTAGGGGTTTGAGCAAATTGTTGAGCTCGGCTTTTTCAATGTACTCCAAGGCCCATCGAGTCAATTCTATGTCGCAAAAAAGAGTTGGATCAAAAGTTCGTTCAGGCATAAAGTCCTTCGCCACCCACCATGCGTTGGGTCTTCCTAATGGTGAGCGACGCAAAGAACCCGAATGTGTCACGGATTGCTTTGAAGTCGAAGGGTTTGTGGTCTGTTTGCCCTTTGCTGCCATTAAATTAGGGTTTGAATTCAAGAACTCAAAGAAATTTCCAAAAGAAGTGTATGATCATACCTCTTGAAGAGATTCAGAATCAAACCCGCGAAGAATCGAACTCAAATGGCTGAAAATTGACGGCTGGAAACCTCCCAAGTACACAGGAACGAAGACCAAAAGAAAACCCTAAAAGTTTCGTGCAAATGAAAAAATGAAACTCAATTTCCTTTTATAATGCCCAAATCTATCGATCGGTTCCTCAAATCGATCTATCGGTTTGTGTATTAATTGAAGCCTGTTGGCTTTTAAACTTAACCTGTCGACCTTTAAAACTCAGCCTCTCGAAATTTTTTGATCGATCGATTTACTCATTAATGCAGCCTATCGACCATAAATAAACCTGTCGACCATAAGCGAATCCTGTTGACCTATGAACCTGTAGCCTTCTGAACTTGTCGACATTAAATGATCATGTCGACCTGAAATAGAACTTGTCGAGCTTAAGAACTTAACTGCTCGATATATTTCGATTGATCGGTTTATAATTTGACCGATCAGTTTCCAAATTGATCGATCGGGTTAGACTTCGATCGATCGATTTTAACTGATAAACTCATGTTTCTCTGTTTGGTCACTTAATCGATCAGTTTTCACACTCGTTCGATCAGTTTCAAAATCAATTTATCGAATTTCATTTTGATCGATCGGTTTTGATAGAAAACCCTTAATTTTCTTAACAAGTCTTTCTCTACCTATTTTTGTGAGTTTGATTTCTCAATTCCATCTGAATATTATCATTTAACCCTAAAATGGTGCCTTTACAAAATTTAAACAAGTGTACAATTTTTTATTTAATAATCATATACCAAACAATTTTTGTATTAATAATTGCATGACATAAACATTCTCTTGAGTTTCATTGAAACAACTTTGGGTATTGCTCGAGAATTTTTGCTTCACACTCTCAGGTAGCCTCCTCTCGGGAGTGATTCTTCCACTTTACCAACACGAGGGGAATACCCTTATTACGCAATACATGCTCCTTTCGATCGAGTATCCGAACAGGTTCCTCTCTAACAGTTAAATTCTCATAAATTTCAATCAATGGTTCATCGAGGATATGAGTTGGGTCTTTCACGTACTTTCTTAACATCGACATGTGAAACACATTATGTACCCTATCCAATTGCGGGGGTCATGCGACCCTATATGCAACTTCTCCAACTCTTCCCAAAATATCATAAGGTCTGATATAGCGTGGACTTACCTTCCCACGCTTCCCTAGGCACATTACTCATTTGAGAGGTGAAATCTTCAGGAACACATGGTCCCCAACTTGGAAGTTCACACTTGTTCGTTTTAAATCGATGTAACTCTTCTATCGGCTCTGAGCAATCTTTAGTCTTTCTCTAATCCAACGTACTGCTTCAGTAGCCTTTTCAAGGATTTCTTGTCTTAAATCAAACTCCTCTCTTATTTCTTCCCAATTGAGCAGAGATCTACATCGACGCCCATATAAAGCTTCGTAAGGAGCCATGCCAATGCTTGCTTGGTAACTATTGTTATATGCAAATTTGATCAATGGTAAATGTTGATCCCATGATCCTCTAAAATTGTGCATACATGCTCTGAGCATATCTTCAATTACTTGATTTACCTTTTAAGTTTGTCCATCCGTCTGAGGGTGGAATGCTAAGTTGAAATCCAACCTCGTACCCATTCTTTTTCAAAACTTTTGTCAAAACTGAGAGGTATATAATGGGTCATGATCGGAAACAATGCTCATTGGAATACCATATAATCGGGCAATTTCTCTCATATACAGATCTGCCAATTTACTTACCGTATATGTAGTGTTATAGGGCAAGAAATGTGCTGATTTGGTTAGTCTATCAACGACCACCCAAATGGCATTATGTCGCCTTACCATTCGAGGTAATCCCAAAATGAAATCCATGGATATTGACTCCAATTTCCACTCTAGTGTCAGCAAGGGTTGTAGCAAATCGGATGGATGTCTGTGATCCACTTTCACTTGCTGGCATACCAGACATCTTGAAACATACTCAGCCACATCTTTCTTCAAACTTCTCCACCAATAATTCTTCTTTAAGTCTTGGTACATCTTCGTACCACCAGGATGAATAGCATATACTGATTTGTGTGCTTCGTCCAAAATAGTTAGCCGGAGATCGGCATCGGTTGGTATACATAGACGTCCTCTGAACATAAGCGATCCATCCTCCCTTATGGAGAAATTTGAATTTGTACCCTCTGTCACCCCTTGTCTGATCTTCACCAACTTTGTATCTTTCATCTAAAGTTTATACATTTGATCAAAGATCGTCAGTCGAATCGTGATGTTTGCCAACAACGCATCGGAATCTTACACTTCGATCTTTGTATCATATAGAGAAAGGACCTCTAGTAGTTTCCATCTATGAATCCCCATAATCAGGCTAGATAGTTGAGCCAAACTTTTCCAGCTCAAGGCATCTACCACAACTTTAGCCTTGCCTGGGCGATACTGAATGGAGCAATCATAATCTTGTAAAAACTTCATCCATCTTCGTTGTCTCATATTCAATTCTTTAAATGTAAATAAATACTTTGGGCTCTTATGTTCTGTGAAGGTTTCAAATGTTTCTTCATATAAATAGTGTCTCCATATCCTCAGCGCAAAGATCACTGCTGATAATTCCAAATCGTGCGTTGGGTAATTCTTCTCATCGTCCTTCAGTTGTCTAGACCCATATGCAATGACTTTCCGATGTTGGTTCAACACATAGCCTAACCCACTGTAAGCAGCATCGCTATAAATAATAAATCCTCCACTGCCTGATGGAATAGCTAAAACTAGTGCAGAGGTAAGTCTCTTTTTAATCTCTCGAAAACTCTTCTCACACTCTTCAGTTCACTCAAACTTAAAGTCTTTCCTTGTGAGTTTGGTAAGTGGGCCTGAGATCTTGCATAATCCCTCTACAAACCTTCTGTAGTACCCAGCTAAATCGAGGAAACTGCAAATTTTTCTTACCATCATTGGTTGCTTCCAATCTACCACTACCTCAATCTTTGCTGGATCTCCTGTGACACCTGCCTTAGACACAACGCGTCCTAGAAAACTCACTTGCTCTAGCCAGAACTCACACTTACTGAGCTTTGCATACAATTGGTGTTCATATAGTATCTGTAGAGCTATTCTTAAATGTTGCTCGTGTTCTTCCTTGAACTTCGAATAGACTAGAATGCCATCCACAAACACAACCACACACATATTGAGATGTAGTTTAAATACCCTATTCATGAGATCCATGAATGAAGCTGGTGCATTGGTCAACCCTAATGGCATTACTAAGAACTCGTAGTACCCATATCCGGTTCTAAATGTTGTCTTCTGAATATCCTCTGTTTTGACCTTTAGCTAATGATAACCCGATCTCAAATTAATCTTAGTAAAGAATATTGTACCTTGTAACTGATCGAAGAGGTCATTTATTCTTGACAAAGGGTATCGATTCTTTATGGTTAAGTTTTTTAATTAAAGATAGTTGATGCACAACGTCATCAACCGTCCTTCTTCTTCACAAACAAGACCGGTGCTCCCCAAGGAGACACACTAGGTCTTATGAATCTGTTATCTAGGAGTTCTTATAGTTGTTCCTTTAATTCTTTCAGCTCAGCTAGAGCCATCCGATAGAGTGCTTTAGAAACTAGCTTTGTACCTGGTGCTAAGTTAATTGCGAACTCCACTTCTCTATCCAATGGCATTCTTGGTAACTCATCTAGAAATACATCCTCAAACTCGCAAGCAACTAGAATATCGGTTATGACATGCTTCTCTTCCTTTTGTTCTTGTAGAAAAGCAAGGTATCTACTACATTTGTTCTTTATCAAGTGTTCTGCTCATATCGCGGATATAAATGGTATGATGGTCGATCGCATACCAAAGAATCTGAATGATCTATCTCCTATGGGACGAAACATGATTGTCTTTCTTCGACAATCAACTCTCGCATTATGAGCGGATAACCAATCCATGCCAAGGATTACATCGTATCCTTGTATATCAAATAGAATCAAATCAACTGCTACCTCATGAACGGTATAATCCCTAATCATGACAACTATCGGCCTACACACAATATCGGTGCTCACGGAGTTTCCCGTCAGAAGTGATATCGCCAAGATAAACTCTAATGGCTCGAGAACGACTTTCATCTTTTGTGCAAATTGAGGTGTTACAAATGAGTGAGTAGACCCTAGGTCTATCAAAACTCGAGCCTCATAGCAATAATAGTCACCCTCCTTGTACATTTGTAAGGTACCTAAGTTTCATATTCAAAATCTACTGAGATGTATGTAGAATATCAAGTAGTTCTAAACTAGCAATGAAAAAGGATAGTAAACAGTCATTACACTATACTGTCATGTATCATGCACCTTCTTCCTCTAAAATCCATTAAAATAGATTGACAACATATTCAAAGTCATACCTTGGATCACTTCGTTTGTATATTGAGCATCCTGAGCGGTGACAGCATACACACAACCCTGAATTGTAGGTGTCATGGTCCTTATTGATCGTGGTGTAGGAGTTGTAGCCATCTTCTCCTTTCTCAATACTGAGCAATCCTTGATCATGTGCCCCATCTTTCCACATTTAAATCATCCACCTATACCTCGCCTACATTCCATCATCTTATGTGCCTTGCCACAAAGGGCACAGGTCTTTGCGGGAATGGATGATGCAACCTTCGAAAACCCCTATGTAACTGAAACTCCCGTAGAAGAAATAGGGCCTTCGTGACGGAAGAGTCTCACCTGAGTGAGCATAGGTGGTCTAGTATAGTTTGCCTAGGTAGGTGGTCTCAGGAGTGGTGCTGTGAATCTTGGCTTTTTATTCATCGATTCATAATTACCCATTCTCCCTTGACTTGCCTTGCCTTTACTCTGTTGGTCACGCCTCTGATATAACTCCTGTATATCTCTCTCTATCACTATTGCTTTTCCCATAACCGCTCCATATGTTTCTAATTCTAATATGGAGATTCTATCCCGTATATTCGACCTTAAGCCACATTCAAACTTGTTTGCCTTCATTAATTTCGTGGCCACATAGTCAGGAGCAAATCTCAATAGTCTTGTAAATTTCGTACCGTATTCCCGTATGGTCATCCCTCTTGGCTCTAAAGTCATGAACCTTGCTGCCATCTGGTTCCTGACTTGCCTTGGAAAATACTCCTTGTTGAATATTTCAACAAATTCATTTCATGTCCATGACCCGTATGGGTTCTCCTGTTCTCTCCTTACCAACACCGACTTCTAACAAGGATTGGTGTCTCCCTCTAACTGGAATGAAGCCTAGCTCACCTTCTCCTCTTCGGTATATGGCAATCTTTGAAGGAGCTTCTCTATTTGGTTCAGCCACTTTTTCACCTCTAGCGGATCCGTCTGACCGTAGAAGCTAGGAGGTTACAATCTCCTAAACTCAACAAAGGGTGATGGCTATGGTGGCATAGGAGGTGGTGTTGGAGGTTGTTCTTGATGGCTATTGGCATTGTTTGCTGCCAACAACGTAGTTTGTTAAGTCATAGAGTTTGCCACAGCTTTCATGGCTTGAGCCATCGTTTGTCTTTCTTCTCTCTCTTCATTTCTACCTTCATCTCTTTCTTGACTGCCCTCTTGATTTCCTCTTTCCAGAATAATTTTTTCTAGAATCACTCTATTATCAATTAGGACCCTATTCGAACTAGTGGGGATATCATCTCCACTTATTAAATTCCACTAAGACCACCTTTTGGTCATCCTCTACTTCTATTAGACATAAGCTCTGCAAACATGAAACTAAAGTTTCATTAGCAGACAGTCCCTATATTCTGACAATGTATCTCAAACACGTAACACATGTCTAAGATAAATCAAAAATTTCTAAAGTTCTGCTTTGATATCAATTGTGACAGCCCAAATTTCTTACCCTAAAAACTTGTGCCGTCGAATGGCCAATAAGACCGATCCCTAAAGGGAACACTTGGCAAATCCACACATAAAGTGGAAAACAAAGTAGATATCTCTAACTATATAGATAGAGTTATCATATAAGCAAAATAAATCTCCATATCTACTATCAAAGTGTGCTCAAAATAACGGTTCTAATCCCATGTAGAGACACATGGACAAAAGAACCAAAAAGAACCACCGGTAATGGCCATCCATCATCGAAACATGGTGCACAAAATAATAAGTTAATTAATTACATGAGTCTGAATTCTAAGGAACTCAAGGCTGGACATACCAAGCCTGAACTACACACAAAAATTTCAAAAGTGTATGACCACAATTCCCCCTAAGAGAAATAATCCTCAGGGGAAGGTTCTAACTATTTCTCTGGCACGAACTCAGATCACGATCCTCGGTACCAATATCTACACCTGTACCTGTGACGTATAGTGGAAGGGTGAGCTAACAATCTAAGGTCAATAGGAAAAATATCCATAGCATGCTTATCGTCACATCACACATATATCTTATGACAAATATCAAAATAATTGAGGAACTAAAATCAAAAGCATTTGAATTAAAATGAAGCTGATTTAGATGCAGGTTTCAAGTTAATCACATGATTTACAAAGTCTTTCACACAACAGAAGAAGAAACTTAAATTGATCACTTAACTACACTCTCGAGCATATATAGCATCGAGAGCCACAATATACCGATGGGAATAACCACCATTGTTGTTCAATAAACTATTTCACAATGCCAAGCCCCTAAGTTATGTTAACAGGGTCACTTAAGCTCACATTGACCATTCACGGTCCACAATGTACGGATATCCTGTCGTACTAGATACACAAGTTATACGGATATCCCGCCGTACTGGTCACGAATATCCCACCGCGTCGGTCATGGATATACCGTCGTGCCAGTTGGGTATTCACTCACAATCCTTAAATCAAAGTGTGAAATCTAACTTATAATTTAACACTGTGAATTGTGGTAACTTATACTTAGATTTGGATATTGAAATATGAAGTTCACACACACACAAGTACATATCTTGCTGAGTTCACGCACACACATGTCCATATCATACTTAGTTCACACTCACACACATTCTTATTTTTGAATCCATGTACAAAGCTCATGCATGTTAAGTAATGAAGTTTCATGGTTTTCACACACACATGTTGATCATATCAAAACCTACATGCTTATTGTAACAAAGGCACATGTTATAGGATTTTCCCTAGCTCAAAGCGAAGTTACACGAAGATTCTCTTATCGATGCAACATTCCCATCTCGTTCCCTTAAACGCAACCTAAAGCACACCAATTTGTATCTTACACGTCAGATGTGATGAAGAAAAGGAAGTCTGAAAGTCCTTTTTCTTCAAAACTGACAAATGCCAGAATCTGGCAAAATCGATCGATCGAATCCCAAACCAACCGATTGGTTCCCAAAATCGATCGATCAGTTTCCTCCAAAAAACACATACTTTTCTGTTTGTATAGTCAGTCCTACACTCGATCAATCAGTTCACAAACTGATTGATCAGTTCCCAAATCCATTGATCAATTCCCAAATCGCTCAATCGGTTTACTCATAAACCAATCCTTCTTAACATCTCATCCTATCGACCTCACAGGCAATCATTTCGACCCTTTAGGCAAACCTGTTAACCTGAAGTGGAGCCTGTCGACACATAATTCGATCGTTCAAATTTCCATTTGATCAATCAGTTTCCCTCAGAAACCAATCTTTCTATGTTTTGTCAAATCTCTTCAGATTGATCGATTCTCATTTCGATCGATTGGCTTTGGTAGACTCTCAGCAATAAGGGCTTTCCTTCTCAGGTTTGTTTTTCCCCAAAGCTTGTCACATTTATTATAATCCTTTAGGGTATTTATTCTCCAAACACATATCATGGTTGCACATTAAATTCTAATTTTTTGGGCATTGATTACTCAACATAAATATCCATTTAATTCTAGTCTTTTAGGGCATTGATTTCCCAACTACCAATCATAAATACACATGCCTTTAAATATAAATTCTTACCTTAAATCAGAAATCTTTTCACATCAATGGTCCAACTCTTAATCTCTTATCTCTCCTTTCCCACGCATCAAAGGGTTTAAAACTCATCTTCTTGTGATTGAATCGAACACACCCGAGATTTATCCTTCCTGTAACTTGTTGAAAGCAAGAGTTCTCCTTCTCTCTTCTCTTCTTTACTAATTAGGTCTCAACAACAAGGCAAGGAAATGAATTTCCTATCCAAGTTTAGCTTTTATATTCAAAGGTTTAGTTTGGGCGTTACGCCAGTACACCGTACGTTGGTATATGTTATCTCATCTAACGGTCATCTTATCTTTAGTTTTCAACCTTGTTCACTTAACGAAACACATTTATCATCTTGAACTACATGACCTGTCTGACACGCTTATCAAGTCGGATGGTTCAGAAATCAAAAATTTTGGGATGTTACATATACATTATTGCATAACATGTCCATGAGTTGAGACAAATAAAATAAAAAAATTCCGGCAAATGAGAAGGTGTAAAAAGGCGATTTAGGTGTCCTCACAATGTAGTATGTTGGGAGAAAATGACATATCGAATACTTTTTGGGATGGCGGTCTTCCCGTCTCTTTAATTATTGAAATTGCGCACTTATCGCCTAAATGAAATAATTTGGAGAAGAAAAGTCAATGGTGCCCAATAGACTTGCATTGGAAATATAGTAATGAAGAAGCTTAACATGGTCGATTACCGCGCCTACAACTTGCGCGGAAGGCTTTAGTGACTACAGAAACTCAACATTGAAGAAACTAATTCCTTCTGCATCAATGACTTTCCTGATACATATAAATATTAACATTCATATCCGTATAAAGCTACGACACAAAATGACTATAGTTTGATAGACTTCTCTTACTCATCATCCGGGTCATTCCAATAAGATAGAACATTTTCTACATCCTCAGAAGAAAGTCATTCTTTGGGCTTGTGAAAATCATGAAGCACACCCTACGAAAATTGATGCAACAAATGCCAATACTAGATGCGAATTATGATACGCATAAAATTGCTGAAACAACTTCAAAGTATAAAGTTCGTAACCATAAAATTTACTTATACCACATCGTGTCTTCTATTATCCATTCTCGACTTCTTCGCAAATGATGGCCCACCTTCTTTTTTAACACTCAGTAAACTTGTAGTACGCTTCGGTCTACTAACTGATTTGGATTCCTAAACATAACAAATGAAGATTAGTATGGACAAAGATTCAAAAATTAATTACTTCGACAACTGTAACGTATGAGAAATGACCTCGTCCACAGATGAAGTTACATGCCCAAACTCCCTTCTATTCTCTTGGAACAATTGTCTATCTGGTACTCTCTTCAAATGTCTCTGCGTACATACAGTTTCTTCCTCTATATTTATGGTTGGGGGTGTTGACAACTCATTCATTGAAGAGGATTCTCCCAACCTAAAATTCTCCTTCTTCGAAAAAAATACTAATTTATCCTCCTCTACAATAGGATCTAAGTGACAGAACGGCTTAGAGAAGGTTTTCGGTGGAATGGGTTGCTTAGTTGGAGACGAAAACCATTCCCCATCGCGATTCTTTGAAAAAATATTCTACATAAATATAATGAATAAGGAGTTTTATTATTAGAAAAGTATAAATTTATGAATTGATTGTTTTATTCTAGAAGCAACTAATCTTACTATTAGTTTAGCAGCATGACCCTCTAACACTTTGATTCAATTGCTAAGTATCGTGTGCTCATCTGCATCTCTTTCTCCATACTTCTCTAATTGAAGGAGCCGAATTTTATAACCATTGCAACTCTTATATTGTAGGGTCACTCCTTCAACAGTGTTTTCTTTCTTATAGGCTTCACGACCTATATATTCACCTTCTTTATCAACTTTGATAGATATTTTTACAATAACTATTAATCAATGAAAAATAACATTTTTTACCTCTTAACCTGACCTTTGATGGACCTTTGAGTTGACTAATAATGTGTTTTGAGTGTTGTTTTACAGTTAGCAGTAAAATACAGTCATAGTGCAGAAAATCCATCCAAAAATGCTACTGTTGGAGAGTTGCATTAGTGAAGAACCACCAAAGATCATAACAGCTGAGCGCACATGGCAGCAAAGCAAAAGCATCTTCAATTGTGTGCATTCAAGCATGTCAAACTGCTACACCTCATTCAGTTGTGTGCACACCAGAGCAATACATGAACAACAGCAATTGCACTTGACGAAGAAGGAACCCACTGAGTACTAGACAGTTGTAGTTCAAACCCGCAAGTGACGTATAGGCTATGAAAGCAAGGAACAGCAACTTGTCGAGAGGTCTGAGTGCTGAAAAGGAAGCTATCGAGAGGTTCTGATGTGACGACATGAAGTTGTCGAGAGGTTCTCTGAACCTGTCAAGTGGTTTAAACTAAAGAAGACATCCTGTCGAGTAGTGAAGTTGATCCTGTTGAAGGGATACCTGAAGCCACTCAAGATGTCAAGTAGCACTTAGAACATGTCGAACAAATGCATTCAACCTATCGAATACATACCTGGAACTGCACTGGCTCTCGAGAGATTGCATAAACATGTCGAGATGATGGTTGATGCATGCAGAGCTATCGAGCAGTTGAACTCAACCTGTCAAATTCATGTCCAGAACCTGCCGAGAGGTTATATGAACCTCTCAAGGCATGAATTAGGGACTTCTCATCAGGCAACTGAAAATACAGATCACTTCAGTGCTTTACTGCACATGTCCCGAGGCATGTTGACAACCTTTGAGGGTATTTTTTGAAGTTCATGGGCACGAATAAGAAACTCTCTAACTCCCCCATGTGTGCTTGCCTAATTTTAACCAATTCATGGGAGATTCTAGAAGGGAAATCAGCCACATCAGCAAGCATAACAGAATTATTTTTTTTTATTCTGATTGGCTAAAACAGATCTGAGACAGAGGGGGAAGAGTATAAATAGAGGGAATCACAATAGAAGAACTATTAAGAGAGATCGAGAGATCTAGAGATCTGGAGTCGAAACCATTTTTGAATTCTCTTTCCCTTCCAAAATTCCCAGCCTTTTTCCTTCTTCTCTATTCCCTCTTTAGCCTAACGATGGTTAGCTAAACTCTTGTAGCAGCTAGGGTGAGGTAGATCAGTAAAATTGAGAGGTTTGAGAGCTCTGTATGAGGATTGGATGGTGCAGAGACTGCAGATCTGAGGACAATTTATTATAAGATGCATTTGAATCAATGAATTATTGGTGTTAATGTTCATTTAAATCTATAGATCTTTTTATTTCTATTAGATTTTCATAGGTTTTATGCTTCTGGGAATGTCAGTTCATTTAGTCTATAGATCTACTGATTTTCATCAGATTTTCCTAGGTGTACTCTCTTGAGGATGCCTGAGCTTGTAGCATTGCATCCACAGCATCTGTAGTGATTTTCTTATTCTAATTGAATCCTTTGGATTGAAGGAAATCCCTAGGATGATCTGTGATCATTGAAGTTGACAGATCATAGCCTTAAGATCAATTCAAGCCTCTAGTCTAAATTGGATTATTTTACCTTGCATTTCTGTTTGTAGCCAAATGAAGGATGGTTGCAGATCAATCCTCTGCACAATTGTCTAACTAATCAATTTTCAATGACACCAAATCTCAAGCTGCTATTCTCCATATTTGATTTTAATTCTCCAAAACCTTTTCTCTTTTCTTCAAATCTGTTTTCTGCTCATCTCTGGATTAATTTATATTGAGATTTAATTTTCTTTAGTTTGTAGTTTAAAGTGATAACCCCAAAAGCCTCTAATCGTTCTCTTTCTTTCTTTGTTTTAAGTTAGAATAGAATAGAGTGCCAGATCTGGAGATTTGCAAAATTCTTTAACACATTTCCCTGTGGACAACCCTAACTTATCTTTTAAAACTTGCTACAATAGCCCTGGATCTTATAGGACTGAGTTTAGAATGTTGTTGATTTCATTCCATTCCACTTCAACTTTTCATTTGTTTTTACCACATTTTCTAATAAAATAATAACACAACATTTTGATACAACAAGTTTTTGGCGCCGCTGTCGAGGATTTGTGTTTTTAGAATTGGTAGATCTAAGCTTTTCTTATTTTAATTTTAGATCTGTATTTGTTTGTGAGGTGTTTGACTAATTACTTTTGTAGTTTTTTGTAGTTTAATTTTATTTTACAGATCTGGATCTATAGTTCTGAGAGGAGCATTGTGCTAATAGGAGGAGCAAGTTGTGCTTGAGTTTGCATTTCCTAACTCTTTTATATTTTTAGATCTACAACAATAGTTGTTTGTGTTTGTATTTATTTTTCTAAAATCTGTGCTGTAATTTTATGTGTTGTATATTATTTTTATTGTGTGTATGCTTGGAAGAAGAACTCTCAATCCTGAGAGTGTCCCTTTAGATCCTGAAGTTGAGAGACTTTTTAGACCTAGGCATTCCCTACACACACCTGTTGTTAATTGTGAGACTGCTGCAATGGGTGAGCAGCCTAGATTGTTGAAAGAATATTATGCACCTGGTGCATATAATTCTCCTTTCTATATACAATTTCTGCCTATGGAGGGAAATTATGAGATCAAGTCTTTAACAATTCAAATATTGCCTTCTTTCCATGGGTTGAGTAAAGAGGACCCATACAAACATATTGATGAATTCCTTGCTTTGTATACTACTTTTAATATTATTGGTATGGGGGAAGAAGCAACCAAGCTTAGGCTCTTTCCTTTTTCACTAAAGGACAAAGCCAGGGCCTGGCTGTCCATGCTTTCAGCCAACAGTATTACCTCATGGAATGATCTTCAGTGTCAATTCCTAGCAAAGTTCTTTCTCACGTCTAGAACAAGTCAGTTGAGAAAAAGCATCATATCTTTTTCTCAATTCTCAACTGAAAGCTTCCATGAGGCTTGGAAAAGATTTAAGGAGCTGTTAAGGCAATGTCCACATCATCAAATTCCTGAGTGACAACTTATTCAAAGTTTCTACCAAGGAATTGATCCCAAAAGCATAAATATGGTGGATGCCTCTTGTGGGGGTACTTACCTTCACAAAATAGCTGATGAAGCCTGGGAATTGTTTGAGTTGATAGGAGAGAATTCATTATAGCAGGAGCTCTGTCTAGGGATATTGAGACTCCAGTTAAATTGATGAAAGAGAATACAACAAGAGGAAAAATATATGAAGTCAGTGGATACAATGATTTGGAGAGGAAGGTAGATAGTTTGACCTAGAAGTTTGATAAGCTGATGGGAATAAATCAGTCTCTAATGGCTGCCAAAGTGGAAGAGGCATGTCTAATATGCCAGTCTCCCACTCACTCCCTTGAGGAATGTCCCTCTACTACACAATTTTCTGATATGGTCTGGAGCATGCTAATGCTACTCAGTCTTTTAGACAGCAACAAGCTGCTAGTTATCCATGGAGAAACCACCCTAATCTGAGGTGGAGGTAAGATAGTTTTCAAAACCAGTAGCAGCAGCAGCCAATGCCTTATAGACCTGCTCAACCTTATCAGCAGAATTTGTTCCCTAAGCCTCAGTATCAACAGCCAATGGCACAACCTATTCAGCAAAATACATCAGCTCCACCACCTGCTAGAGCACCTTTATTTGAGGAGAAGGCTCTAGCTTCATTACAGAACTTGAGCTCCTTGTCTCAAACTGTTAACTCCCATAGCTAAAGTATTAAAAAGATAGAGGATCACCTTGGTCGGCTGTCTAATACTTTGACTAGGAGAGAGGAAGATAGACTGCCAAGTCAGCCATTAAATAATCCTAAAGGGCAGTATATGGTGGGAGAGTCTTCTTCACATCATGAAGAAGCTAAAGCCATTACCACTTTGAGAAGTGGTAGGCTTGTGGATAACAAGGTTGATGTTGAGACCCATAGTAGTGCAAAAAATGAGAGAACAACCCATGAAAATATGCAGCAGGAGCAACATAAGAAAAATAAAGGGGTGTGGATGAGTCCTACTAGAAAAATAAAAATAAAAATAAAACTAATGAGATGACTAAGGCTGCAGATGAGAGATCAGTCCCTCATTTTCCATTTCCTAATGCTCTTCAAACACCTTATCCTTTTGATAAGGGGAATGCTAAAGTTGAGGAAATAATAGAAATATTTAAACAAGTAAAGATTAATTTGCCTTTACTTGATACAATCAAGCAAGTGTCAGTCTATGCCAAGTTTTTGAAAGATTTGTACACATATAAAAGACAGTCAAGGATACACCTATCTAGCAAGGTCTTTTATGTTGAAAAGGTGAATCAAATTTTATCCATTACAACCCAAACAAAACTCCAAGTTCTTCCCACAATCCCTTATATCATTGGGGATCATACCATTGAGAAGACACTCTTAGATCTGGGAGCCAGTGTGAATCTACTTCCATATTCAGTATATGAGAAGTTAGATTTGGGTGAATTGAAGCCCACATATGTGGTATTGCAGCTAGCTGACAGATCTGAAAAGAGGCCAGTGGGAATTATTGAGGATGGGTTAGTTGGGGTTGACAAGTTTTTTTATCCAGTAGATTTCCTGGTTCTTGATATGGAACCAAGCAAGTGCACTACCACCATTCATGTTAGTTTGAGCAGGTCATTCTTGGCCATTTCCAATGCTTGTATATAATGTCAATTAGGGATAATGGAGGTGTCTTTTGATAATATGAAAGTGAAATTTAATGTCTACAATGCAGCAAATCAGCCTCACTTGGATAGTGAGGATTGTTTCATGATTAATATGCTTGATGAGCATGTGGAAAAAACTTTACCCAAGTTGTTGCATTGTGATGACATGTTTGATATTTTTGAAGAAGTGTGGAATTAAACTGTGGAAGAGAAGGCCCCCACACATGTGATTGAAGAGGTGAAAATCTTAAATTCTGAATTAGGGCCAGCAAAGCATCCTCATTGGAAACCAAATGTGATACCTCTTCCACCACCTTCTAAGGCACCTTTGTTGCCTTCACTCATAAGCCCACCTGATGTAAAACTGAAATAACTCTCTAAGTCTTTGAAATATGTATTTTTGGGAGTAAATCAGAAGTTGCCTGTGATAATTTCATCTTCCCTCACTGAGGAGCAGGAAGAATTGTTGTGTGTGTTAAAAAGGCATAAGAGAGCAATATGATGGATTATTGCTAATCTTGGAGGAATCAGTTTTGTTGTTTGTATGCATAAGATCCACCTGGAAGAGGGTGCCAAACCCTCTAGGAAGATGCAGAGGAAGTTAAACCCTCATATGCAAGAAGTAGTGATGAAGGAGGTGGTCAAATTGTTAGATGCAGGAGTCATCTATTCCATTTCAAATTTTGAATGGGTGGCACCTACTCAGGTGGTACCAAAAAAATTTGGAATCACTGTGGTTAAATCTGATTCTAGTGAGCTACTTCCAACCACGGAGACCACTGGTTGGATAGTGTGCATTGATTATTGAAAGTTCAATTGTAAAACTAGAAAAGACCATTTTCCTTTGTCCTTCATAGACCAGATTTTAGACAAGTTGATAGGCAAAGCTTTTTATTGCTTTCTTGATGGATACTCTGGGTATAACCAGATTCCTATGTATCTATAAGATTAGGAGAAAATAACTTTCACATGTCCATTTGGCACCTTTGGTTATAGGAGGATGTTATTTAAACTGTGTAATGCTCCTGCAACTTTCCAAAGATATATGTATATTATCTTCTCGGATATGATTGATCAGTTTTTAGAGATATTCATGGATGATTTCTCTATCTTTGGGGACAGTTTTAGCAAGTGCCTACATCATCTCAGCCTAGTGTTGCAGAGATGTGAAGAGACCCACTTGGTCTTAAGTTGGGAAAAGAGACACTTTATGGTCAACCAAGGCATTTTCCTTGGCCATGTTATTTCTCATAGAGGCATAGAGGTTGATCAGGCTAAAATTGATTTGATTGCACATCTGTCCCCACCTAAAACTATCAAGTAAGTCCGATCCTTTTTGGGACATGCTAGTTTTTACAGGAGATTCATCAAAGATTTTAGTAAAATTTCAAAACCTCATTATCACCTACTGTGCCAAGAGATTCCTTTTATAGTCAATGATGAATGTCTCACTGCTTTTGAGTTTTTGAAAAGATGTTTAACCTCTGCACCTATCCTACAAGCCTCTGATTTTCTTTTCCATTTGAGTTGATGTGTGATGCATTAAATTTTACAATTGGTATTGTTTTGGGTCATAGAAAGGACAAGTTATCTTGTGTGGTTGCTTATGCAAGCAAGACAATGATTGATACTCAGTTAAACTACACCACAACTGAGAAAGAATTGTTAGCTATTGTCTTTGCTTTAGAGAAGTTTAAGTCTTATGTGTTAGGATCTAAGATTGTTGTGTTCACAGACCATTCAGCCCTAAAATATATTTTGTCTAAAAAGGAAGCCAAACTCAGATTAATCAAATGGATCCTCCCATTACAGGAGTTTGATCTTGAGATTAAAGAAAAAAAAGGGTTGAAAATGTGGTTGTAGACCACTTGTCTAGGATCTTAGTTGCTGAGTTTGAGGGACTGCTGTCAATGATTCATTTTCAGATGAGCAACTCTTTGTTGTCAACATGAGTGTACCCTAGTTTGCACACATAGTGAGCTATCTGATAGTGGATAGGATTCTCCCACATTGGAATAAAATGGATAAAGATCTATTTTTCTCTCAGATCAATTATTTTATGTGGGAGGATCCATACCTATCCAAGAGCTGTGCAGACCAGGTTGTGAGAAGGTGTGTGCCTGAAAATTAATTCCACAATATTTTAACTGTGTCATGAACAGGCTTATGGAGGGCATTTCATTGGAAAGAAGACTGCTATAAAACTACTTCAAAGTGTATTCTATTGGCCTACTTTATTCAAAGATGCATAGCAGCACTGTAAAGCCTGTGAAAAATACCAGAAAATAGGAAGTATTTCTAAGAGAGATTCCATGCCTTTATAGCCCATATTTGTAGTTGAATTATTTGGCATTTGGGGCATAGACTTTATGGGACCCTTTCCCCCTTCTTATGGGTTTAAATTTATTCTTGTGGCTATGGACTATGTGTCCAAGTGGGTTGAAGCCATAGCCACAAGAACAAATGATCACAGTGTTATCATTAAATTCTTAAAAGACAACATTTTCTCTAGGTTTGATACACTCAAAGCTATCATTAGTGATGGGGGAGAGCCATTTCTACAATAGGCACTTTGAAAGCCTGCTGAGAAAATACTCTGCTACACACAGAATTATCACTCCATACCACCCACAGACCAATGGGCAGGTGGAAATTTCTAATAGAGAAATTAAGCATATTCTAGAGAAAACTGTGAGAACTGATAGGAAGGACTGGTCCCTAAAGCTGCAGGATGCTCTTTGGGCTTATAGAGCTGCCTATAAGACTCCCATAGGAATGTCTTCTTTTAGGTTGGTGTATAGCAAAGCTTGCCACTTACCAGTAGAGTTAGAACATACGGCCTACTGGGCCATTAAGGCATTGAATTTTGATCTAACTGCTCTGGTATGCACAGGAGGTTGCAGCTGTCAGAACTTGAAGAGCTGAGACTGGATGCCTACTCCAATGCAAGGATTTAAAAAGAAAATGCCAAAGCTTTTTATGATAAACATTTGCTGAGAAAGGAGCTTGCTGTAGGTAACAAGGTATGGCTGTTTAATTCAAAGTTGAAATTTTTCCCATGGAAGTTGAAATCCAGATGGGATGGGCCTTACATTGTGATGCATGTTTCTTCATCTGGAGCTGTTGAAATCATGGATCCCAAGGATGGTAGGATCATGAAAGTCAATGGTCAAAGGTTAAAAATCTATGTTGAAAATATAATTGAGCCTGTGGTGACCATTAACCTTCAAGAACCTTTAAAGTTTGAATGATTTTCAACATTGTACATTATGTATCATAGCTGTCAGTTAGAGTGTTATTTGTTGTTTTTCTATCTTTTACTGTGAATAAATCTACCATTTTTGTTTAATTTTTCATTTTGAACAATGTCTGCACTATGGGGAATTTTGGGATATTCAAATGACTGAGAAATACATGGGAACTTAGGAGGATTTGTTATTCTTGTTGAATATGGACAGTGCACTGATGTGGTGTAATTTTAAATGAAAGACTGAGACTTGTCGAGAGGTTGGAAGGGTAATTCGACATGTTCTGAAGGTAATTGAGGAGAATTCAACAGGTATTGAGACCTGTCGAGAGGATGAACCAAGTTTTTGTTAGGTATTGAAGGTTTTTACTGAGGATTCAACAAGTCTTTATAGTTTTCATGAGGTTGAGGAACTTCTCAGATCTTATTTTCTAAAAATCTATGTACCTATCGAGAGGTTTGATGAACCTCTCGACCACTGCTTTCTGAAGCATTTATACTAGTCGATAGGTTTGAGCAACCTCTCGAAACCTTCAGTCTTGATGTTCAATGTTTCATGTGCTTTTAATTGTTCGACAGGTTATTTCATCCTGTCGAAATCTTCTTTCCATCCTGTCAAAATCGTATTTTACACCTTTTAAAATCCTTCGACAGGTTCATTTTATCCATTCGACACCTTGAGTTTAAACTCTGCTCTTTCTCTGCACGAGTTCTCCTCTACTATTTTCTTCTCCATCTCAGTGGTTTCAGTTTCAATCATTCTACTCTTGTTCCAGCTGGACCGGTTTTGAAAGGCCGACATTTCACACCTAATTTTTGCTGATTTTGTGCTCTGTGTGTAAATTGCCGAGAAGCCCTAGGTTTTTGGGTAAGTTCTTCATCACCCCACTCCTTGTGAATTCGTAGTACTTTGGTTCTGTATTTTTGGGGAATTTTTTGTGTGTGGGGAGTCATTGAAGTGAAGGAGAGTTGTTCTGTGATTTTTGAGCGGTATTGTTAGGATTTTCTGTTGTAATTACTGAATTTGAGGAATCCTTGACCGATTTGCTTCAATCCCCTTCCAAATCCACCCAAAATTCACTAGGAAGTCTAGTAGCATAGTTGCTACCCAGTCCAAAACAGACCCACCTGCTAAGAGGAAGCTAACTATGGACAACCTAAGAAGACTCAGAAAGCTAAGAAAGTCAAGATCATTGAAGAGGTTACTGAGGAAATGCCGGAACTTGAGTCTGAGTCTGAATCTGATGTATTCACTACCCCTAATGAGTTTGTGGATAATTTAAGCTTGATACCTAAGACTACATTTGATGTGCCTTATTTTGATAAGGATACTACCATGCTAAGGTAGGGAAGGTTGATATCCATGGCTTACTTGTCAAAAGGCTTGTGGTATCCCTCTTAAGAAGGAAAAGGTTTATCAATCACTGTGATGGTAGTTCGTTGCTGATGACCGAGATAGTGGTGGATTATAAAGACATTGGATTAGTATTAGGGATTCCATATCAGTTTAATCCATCTGGCAGTTTGGGGGGTCCTGACAGTGTTTCCTTTAGAGATATGGCCCACCATTTTACTCAGGGCATAGTTGGATTTGGGGAATCATTGATGAGAAGAGATTTGGATCCCAGGTTGTTGTTCATGGATACAATTTTGAGGAAGAATGGGTATGTCACTGGACATCAGCAAGAAAGAAGACCCCCGATAGTGGATGCCCTCTATTTATTCTCTAAGGGCTAATTTTTCAATGCCCCTAAGCTGAGATTTGAGGGGATGGGGATGTACATGATAAAATCAAGAAGAGCTAAGTTGTGCCAGGCTTGCCTTACAGCAAACTTATAGCTACTCTGCTAAGGCAAGGGAAGTATGTGGTGAAGAAAGATGAGCCAACTGAAAACTTGAGTCCGAAGGAGTTTGGGAAGAGAGCTTGGTCCACTAGCATGACTTTAATTGGGAAAAGAAAGAAGCAAATTGAAAGTCCAGAGAAAGAAACACCTCAGGTGCCCAGTTCAGCATCTGCATTTATGACCTCTACAGTTCCATCAGCTAGCTCAATGCTTGTACCTACCTTTGCTGGTAGTTCTGTTATCAGCCTTGTATTTGCTATGTCTGTTGTCAGCTTTGCCAGTATCCCCTCATCCACTACCTTACCCTCCATACCATCACCTATGCCTGTCAGTTCTACAGCCACTCCTTCCACCATCACCACCACTACCCTTGTGTCAGCTCCTCCTTCCATTGATACACTAACCTTTCCCTCACCAACCATAAGAAACACCTACCAGAGGAAGTCCAAACAAGCCTCCATAACAATACCCAGCACAACTAGCCCACTTATTCCAAGCCTAGAACCCATTAGTCCTCAGCCAGCAGCACCACTTACATTTGAACCAATTACTTCCATTTCCCCTATTCTTCATAATCAAGAGTTAGAGCATTTCATCGCTGCTAGGTTTTCATCCTTAATTGATTCCATTGTGAGAGATATTAGGCATGAATACTCACCTTTAACAGATTCTCCATAACCTACCCCATTCCAACATGCTTCCACATCACCCTTCCAACTCAAACCACTCAACCTATTACCCATACCCTACCTGGCTCTTTTGCCCAAATCCTTTCCATTCTTTAATCTATCCAATCCCAGTTGCTTACTAACACAGAAAACCAATCTGTCATTGCCACCTGCCTGCAAGCCATTTAGTCCACATTATTCCCATCTAGCTCAGCCACCCAACCTCTTACTACTCCTACCCTTACACCCAGTCCATCACCACCACATTTTTCTCCTCCATTGTCCCCTGTGGTGATCACCTCCTCGACTGCTACTCAAACTGACTTTGAGGAAGCTGATTTATCCATTCCTGCATCTACTCCACCTTCATCACCTTAGCTATCATCATTTGTGGTTACAACATCTGCTGCATGCAACTCAAACTGAGCCTGAGCCCACACTGGTCTCCACCTTCAACATTCTAATCCTATGATGGAGGATTTACCTCTGCTATCCCTTGCACTCATTTCCACTTCCATGCAGACAGAGCCTGAAACAGACTTAACCTTCACCTCATCTTCACATACCCAAACTGACCTCATACCCATAGAGGAGGAGCTGATACCTACCATCCCACCTTCCCTTTCCATACCATCATCCTCATCCACTCCCTATCATTTCTTTGATGACCCTACTAAGAGGGTCATTGTCCCTGCCTCTGCAAACCCCATGCCCCCATTCTCCACCCTTAGGAGAGCTATGGATGAAAATTCATACATCATAAGGGATGTCATCAGAGGGATGGCAGACATCAACAATGCGATCAAGCAGTCATTTCTCCATCAGATAAAGAGGATAAAATTGGATCACAAAATGGAAAGAAAGCAGATGAAGAAGGCTATGGTGCATGCCTTGAATTTATACCAACAAGAGAAGTATCGAGTAGAGGGCTTGGAAGAAAATGTGAAGAACCTTACTGTGGCCCTCAGAGTGGTTGAAGAAAGAGCTAATGATTATGCCATGATGGCTGAATCACTTCGGAAGACCCTAGCCTCTATGGCAGACTAAGACCTGGCCACTGCTGCAACCCCTCCCTACACAGCAGCAACTCCTCCTCCTTCCACAGGCACACCTCCTTCACACATTGCAGCAAATCCTATCCCCCTTGCAACTACTCCCACCTCAATAGCCCCTGGAATAAAAAATGAGCCTTCTCCAATGACTGAACCCACCCCAAAGAAGAGAAGCAACACTAAGCACAAGAAGACCACTGCTAAAAGATCACAAAGTGCTACCACAGCTGCAAGGCTCAAGAAGAAAAAAGGAAAAGCTCATGAGCACATAGATTTAGATTCAGGAGATGACCATTTGTAAATTTTCCTTGATTAGGTTTCTTGTACTCAAATTAGGTTGCATTGTATATATATATATATATATTTTTTTTTTTTCTTTAATCAATGAAATTTTGTCTTTCTGGTTTTCATTATTTGCATTACTTTTACTTTTCAGTGTGGTGTCTATAATGCTTTATGTTTCTTTGTTATGATTTTACCCTGTTGTTTCCTATTTGTTATATCTCTGAAACAATGAGGACACTATTCCTCATAGGTTTGGGGGTATAGCAACGGTAATTTTACAAAATTTTGAGATAGTTAAGCCAAGTGCAATAGTGTGAGTAGGATCAAAATAAATTTAGCAGAATTTCAACTGAGTTATTTTGAAAAATGAAATGTAGAAATATATGATAGACTATTTAATACTAGGATCTTTTGGAAATTCAACATTTCCATGAAAGAGATGATCAAGAAATTTTTGTCATAATCAGTATATTGTAAACCATTAAGGAGGGAAAAAGTAAGAGCATGCCTTGTGAATCTAAAGGAAGACCATAGCCAATGAGGCTTGGGCTTGTAAAATTCTATTTGAAGAGTGTTTAGCATTTTATTCTACTCTAAGGACTCTTTAAATCTAGTTCTTCCCACTAAAAGTTAGGCACTCCAAGTTGAAGCAAGTTGATAGAACTCATGACATTAAAGATATGATGTAAGGCCATCCCTTGGACAATTTGAGCTAAAAAAATCCCTACCCTTTGAACTGCCTTTGTTTACACTCTTTGAGCCAAAAAAATCCATTCTCCTTTGACAAAAACTAGAAAATTTAAACCTCAACCTCTTGACTTGTTTTAGCTCACCCTCAATCTTAGAATTCAGGAGGAAGGAGAAAAGTGAAGATAGAGGAGTAAGATTTGATATTTGCTGGAAGAAGAGAGAAAATCTAAGTAAAATAGTGAATCAGTTGTGTAGCTATGGCATTCCAGCCCATATAAAAAAAAATGAGAAAAATATAAAAGAAAGCATACAAAAAGGAGAAAAATAGAAAAACAAAACAAATTAAAATGAAAAGAGAAGTCACTTCATTTGGAAATTGGAAGAAGATGAGAAGCTGATCACTTCAAATCTGAAGTATCAAAGTAAATGAAGATATGCTAAAATGAAGGTGTGTTATCACCTCCTTACCTTACTGATTTCTCAATTTTGAATCTTTATTTACCCTTTTTTTCATCCATATGCCACATTATAACCCAATAAAAATACCTTACTGATCTGAAGTTGATTGAGCTATCATGTAGAGATAAGGAACTGTCTAATCTATGGTGGAATTTCTAGAGGATTTTAGGAATTAGTAGCAACTGCCTATGCTCATACTTGCAATCCTATTTGAGGTCTATAACTGCTCTTGAGCTTAAGTGAAATTGAACATCTTTGAATTCATGTGTGATAGTATGCCTGTGAGATAATTGGGTCTGAAATTGGACTTATTTAGGCATTGTTTGAACTTGTTTCTCAAATGAATGGTGAAGTATATACTGTTATGCACATATTATTCCCTTGATGATTTCAAATTGGTTGTGATGAGTTTGAAAAGGGATTTAAGTATTAATTTGTTTACATGTACTATTTTGAAACTTCTGAATTTAAAAGAGCAGGTATGGAATGAATCTGAATTAGTTGAAATCTAACTTGTAACTGATTGCACTTGATTTAACTATGTTTATAATGAAGTTTGTGTGTAACTTCATTGGAAACCCTTAGGAGACTTCACTCCTCCACTAGGGATCACCTAGGGGTTAAAAGGGCTTGATGCATATGCAAAATACATTTGTGCTCCCTACAAAATTGGCATTTCCTATTTTTAATAATTATTTTAATTTTGCCTTTGCTCAGGGACTAGCAAAGCTTAGATTTGGGGGTGTGTTAATCAATGACAAATATCATTTTTCACCTCCTAACCTGACCTTTGATGGACCTTTGAGTTGACTAATAATGTGTTTTGAGTGTTGTTTTACAGTTAGCAATAAAATGCACTCATAGTGCAGAAAATCCATCCAAAAATTCCACTGTTGGAGAGTTGCATCAGTGAAAAACCACCACAGGTCATAACAGCTGAGTGCACATGGCAGCAAAGTAAAAGCATCTTCAATTGTGTGCATTCAAGCATGTCAAACTGCTACACCTCCTTCAGCTGTGTCCACACTAGATGTGTGCACACCAGAGCAATACATGAACAACAGCAGTTACACTTGGTGAAGAAGGAACCTACTGAGTACTGGATAGCTGTAGTTCAAACCCTCAAGTGATGTATAGGCTATGAAAGCAAGGAACAACAACCTGTCGAGAGGTCTGAATGCTGGAAAGAAAGCTATTAAGACGTTCTGATGTGAAGAAATGAAGTTGTCGAGAGGTTCTCTGAACCTGTCGAGTGGTTTAAACTAAAGAAAACATCCTGTCGAGTAGTGAAGTTGATCCTATCGATAGGATACCTAAAGCCACTCAAGATGTTGAGAAACACTTAGAACCTGTCGAACATATGCAATCAACCTATCGAAGACATGCCTGGAGCTGCACTGGCTCTCGAGAGGTTCCATAAACCTGTCAAGAGGATGGCTAATGCATGTAGAGCTGTCGAACAGTTGAACTCAACCTGTCGAATTGCTGTCCAGAACCTGTTGAGAGGTTATATGAACCTCTCGAGGCACAAATTGGGGACTTCTCATCAGGCAGCTGAGTATGTGGATCACTTCAGTGCTTTGTTGCACATGTCCCGAGGCATGTCGACAACTTTTGAGGGTATTTTTGGAAGTCCATGAGCACGAATGAGAAACTCTCTAACTCCCCCATGTGTGCTTGCCTGATTTTAACCAATTCGTGGGAGATTCTAGAAGGGAAATCAGCCACATCAGCAAGCAGAACAGAATTATTTTTTTTTATTCTGATTGGCTAAAACAGATCTGAGACAGAGGGGGAAGAGTATAAATAAAGGGAATCACAATAGAAGAACTATTAAGAGAGATCGAGAGATCTAGAGATCTGGAGTCGAAACCATTTTTGAATTCTCTTTCCCTTCCAAAATTCCCAGCCTTTTTCCTTCTTCTCTATTCCCTCTTTAGCCTAACGATGGTTAGCTAAACTCTTGTAGCAGCTAGGGTGAGGTAGATCAGTAAAATTGAGAGGTTTGAGAGCTCTGTATGAGGATTGGATGGTGCAAAGACTGTAGATCTGAGGACAATTTATTATAAGATGCATTTGAATCAATGAATTATTGGTGTTAATGTTCATTTAAATCTATAGATCTTTTTATTTCTATTAGATTTTCATAGGTTTTATGCTTCTGGGAATTTCAGTTCATTTAGTCTATAGATCTACTGATTTTCATCAGATTTTCCTAGGTGTACTCTCCTGAGGATGCCTGAGCTTGTAGCATTGCATCCACAGCATCTGTAGTGATTTTCTTATTCTAATTGAAGCCTTTGGATTGAAGGAAATCCCTAGGATGATCTGTGATCATTGAAGTTGACAAATCATAGCCTTAAGATCAATTCAAGCCTCTGGTCTAAATTGGATTATTTTACCTTGCATTTCTGTTTGTAGCCAAATGAAGGATGGTTGCAGATCAATCCTCTGCACAATTGTCTAACTAATCAATTTTCAATGACACCAAATCCCAAGCTGCTATTCTCCATATTTGATTTTAATTCTCCAAAACCTTTTCTCTTTTCTTCAAATCTGTTTTCTGCTCATCTCTGGATTAATTTATATTGAGATTTAATTTTCTTTAGTTTGTAGTTTAAAGTGATAACCCCAAAAGCCTCTAATCGTTCTCTTTCTTTCTTTGTTTTAAGTTAGAATAGAATAGAGTGCCAGATCTGGAGATTTGCAAAATTCTTTAACACATTTCCCTGTGGACAACCCTTACTTATCTTTTAAAACTTGCTACAATAGTCCTGGATAATGCAGGATTGAGTATAGAATGTTGTTGATTTCATTCCATTCCACTTCCACTTTTCATTTGTTTTTACCACATTTTCTAATAAAATAATAGCACAACATTTTGATACAGCAATAACCTACAAAATGACTAAAGTTAAACCATCCAAATTAAGGACAACTAAATATAAAATAATGAAATATAATAATGGTTAAATATTTATATACCTTTGAGCTTTTAATACCAATATCGTAAAATGCCCACTCCTGTTTACTTATTTTTGGATATCGAAGGTACCTTGGATGAATCATGCCTGCCTGAGGTTGAGCTAGGCTAGGAAAGTGCTCATACGCTCAGATCTGCTATTGTAAGTAACACCAAACAAAAATAATTTTATCTATATCCTGATTTCAAATATTTATTAGAGAGGGAATGATCTAGAGGGCAAACGCACATCCTTCTAAAACACGGTCACTTTTGGTCGGCGTACCATTCATTACACAAGTACGAATTGACTCTATTAAATGATTATAAACTAAGTCTCCCCAAGCCATCTTGTTAAACTCTTCTATATGATAAATCATATGGAAGTATTTCTTCTCAATTGTTTCTTTGCTATTTAGAAATAAGAAGAAAATAATGAAGACCAAAAGTGAGAGCCTTAAGAAATCATTAACATTCTCATTTGAATCTATAAGAGCAACTACCATTCCAATATCATACTAGCTTGTGACAGTTTTTGCTCCAAAGTATTTCACAATAAAGGCTTCAACCTCATGATCTACAATATTACAATATACCTCAATACCGTGACGAGCAACCTTCAGGCAAAGGACTAGATTTATTTCATAGTCCTCAAATTTTATTTTCTTCTCCCCCACAACTAATTGTCCAAACGATATATCAAAATGGTCGGTAATCCAAAAAAATAAATTTTTGCATATATGCACTTCATCAAATCGAGAAGAGGAGCAAAGGATGTTGCCATAATATTTTTCCTCTCTAGGATAGATAATGAACCAATAAAATGACTCGTCTGGTGTACACTATATTTAATAACATCCTGATACATACAAATTAATATAATTAATAGAAAATCGAACAATGCATTACGATAAATTATATGATATTGTGAGATAACATACCATTTCCTCCACCTACATAGGAACTTTTACCAATCTGCACATAAACAGTAACATGTCAGGGTTATAAATAAATGGGTTTAAATCGAAGAGATTAACCACAACATTCATAAGTTCATACATCTGTACACATGCGATATGTTTCAAATTAGTTTCAATAAAACAAACCCTACGATAACACTCCATATAAATTGAAGAAATCACTATCGATGCACCGCCCTCGACGCTTCATCATATGTTAGGCGTATCGGTATTCCTAATTCACAAACACTATTCTGTGAATGTTCTCTCATTTCAATGATAAGGTCATTTTAACTATTTGTCCCCTCTTATAAGGATTACTTTCGTTCTTACTTCAATATTTCATTTTCTCTTTAGTCATTCTATTTCCTTCTTTTAAAAATTCAAATTCAAATTTTATTTTCTATGTGCCTGTGTTTTTAATTGTAAATACAAATATTTTCTTATAGTTATGTTCATAGGGATACTAATTAGGGGAAGTGGGTAACCACTTCTTCTTTCTTTGTTGCTATTCTTAAGATTTTTTTTCTTTCCTCGCTACCATTTACTTTACAACTTTCTTCCTTTCTTCGATGAGTTCACACATCAATCTTTGCTTAACCATTGAAGCACAACCCATGTTGTTTCGATACCAGTATCTTCATATTCGTCATAAACTTCAACCATGTTCGCACTCATAAATGGGTTGCATACGTCTATTTCAATAGCTCAATTTCATAACTTTTGTAAGTTCGTAAGTTTTATAAGAGATGTTATGAGACATAAGATATCCGCACAGCTGGCCGTTCTTCAAAAATGTATTATATTTATTTCAACACAAGCCCATCTCACATCTACTCTTGCAAGATATGTTATTAGAACCGTAGCTAATTGCATCAACCTTTCAATCCAAAATGTCGACTCATCCATCCAATTGCCCACCCATTCCTCCTAATATATTGTACGCATTATAGGACAACAGGACATCTGCCTCATACTGCCCCTTACTATTTCCTAATACCCCTTAAGATCAACAATTACGTTCTGTCCAGTCCAATAAAGAACAAAACTGTATAATAACTGTTACCCACAAATATTACCCCACTTCGTAGTCGACTGCCAGCTAAATGAGGTACGGGTATTTTCCTTCATGTTCCTTAACCCACAACCTCTTCTCAAAATAAAGCAACCCTTCATTCCACGGGCTTAAGATTAAATTTGGTTCAAAGAGCGTGTCTGCCACATCAACACAAACAACACTTGTCACTCCATTTCAACCCAAACCAAGTAATCTAGTAGTGCTAATTCAAAAATTGGGAGGAGAAAACATAACATTCATGAATACGAGACTAATTAATACCAATGAGATCCATCTGTACATACGCGAGAATCAAAAACATCTAAATTTCATAATTGTCATCAGAATTCCACTTGCCTCCATCTATGTGATGAAAAAGTCGCCCAACTCATTTATCATTTACTTAAGTCTCGTAGGGTCAAACCTTTCAACCCAAATCAAATTATTACTTTCATGCCCAAAAATAACAATAAATAATATAATTAAGCGTGTGTTTCGAAGCTATCATTTGACGGGATGAAGTTAGATTTTGTGGTTCAATTTCAACTACTCCATTTCCATACCTTATTTTTAATATTTATTGAATTTCTCAAATCCAACTAATTGCAAATACAATAATTACGCTCAAACAAAGGAAATTCAAAAAACAACTCTCAGATGTTATTTCAAATCAAAATAACTTCTATTCGATGCGATCTATCTCTTCATAAAATAGAAGGAAATGAAAGTCACCGGAATCGCTCTACCTCCTCATCTCTCTCTCTCTCTCTCTCAATTAACCCTAGCCGTCTGCTTCTTCCACAGCATCTCTGCAACCCCTAGCTGTCTCGTTCTTCTTCTTCTTCATTTTCAATCAGTGCTGATTGCATGCAGTTATGAGAGGAGAAATCATGGGTCTCACTCCCAATACCTATGTGGATCAATCACAATGGCAGTGCACGATTCACATTTGTATCCCTATAACTTTTGCACATCCCTATCTATCATTTGTATTCTACAATAAATTTAGGTTTATTTGGGCTGCATAGTACATAAAGAACTGTTGGGTCTTTAGGTTTAAATTCAGGTTTATTTGGTGGCTACATCATGCTTAAAGAATGCCTGTATTATTAAGTGGTTGTATCAAACAAAATAGGGTTGCATAATACTTAAACAATGGCTGCATCATTAAGTGGTTGCATCAAACAAATGGAGTTGCATAAAACTTAAAGAAATCTGCTAGAATTCATATTTAAATTTCAGTTTTTTGTGGCTGTATATTACTTCAAGAAGGCTACTAGGATTCAGTTTAGATTTCAGTTATTTGGTGGTTCTATATTACTTGAAGCAGACTGCTGGGATTCAGGTTAGATTTCAATTTTTAGGTGGCTCTGTATTACCTAAAGAAAACTCCCTAAAAAGGCTGCATATAACTAAAATGCTTCAGTTTCAAGCTCAGGTAGGCTGCATTGAACTATAAGTCTGCTGCTACGATATTTCAGGTTCCGTTTTAGTTTTAGGCGCAAGCGGCTGTAAAATATCAAAACGGCGCTATGAGGTTTCAAGTTCCGTTTCAGTTTTAGTTACAAGTAGCTGCAAAATTTTTAAACAGTGCTGAGGTTTGAGGTCCTATTTCAGTTTTATCCGCGAGTGGTTGCAAAATATAAACTAAAACGAACAGCTGGATTTCAGTTTTAACTTCAGGTTTAAGTTGGCTGCTAAGTTGGCTGCACCGTTCCTAAAGAGTACAACTGGATTTCAGGTTCAATTTCGGGTTTAGTGGTTTTCAACCCAAGAAAACTGATGAATTCAAATCAGGTTCAAATTTTCATAACATATTATGAGGTAGGCGTTCCCATTCTACTTCACTCCTAAATAATAAAGATAATCGAATTCTCTATCAAAGCAAAGGAATCTCTACAAGGGGATGTTACACACAATGAAATTGGATATAAAATGTCAATATCAGTAATTATTATAACTGTTGCGTTCGGGATATTAAGAGTAAGACAGTTATTGATGGATGCATCAGAGCTATTCGATGAAAGGCATCGAAGATATTCATAAAATCGAATCTATATTTATGTAACTAGTCTACTAAAGCATTACATATTTTTTGGCCAAATTCAAATCCAATGCTTACATTCAAATGGTAGGTTTTTAAATCAAAATATTTAAAATCCTAGATTGAAAATGACTAAATTTTATACACTTCTCTTAAATCCAAATACCTACCCTACAAGAAATTTATTGTTTCCCAGTCTACTACCCAATTAATAAAGTTCATCAAATAAATGACAATTTTTTATTTCCAAGTATCAACTATTAACATAGAAGATCATTATTTTTTACTCGATTTTCATTAGAATCTTACTAACATTCCAATTACACAATTCACATTTCCCACAAATATTTCCAAATGCCGTCGAGAACATGGTCCTAATTACCATTACAAATTTTCTAACACCACACCATTAGGAAATTGAAAAAATGATCATATAACAACTGATCAAAACCTACTAAGAATTGCAGCGCTTATCATATAAATTCTCCGACAAAATATAACAAATTTCTCATTATTAATCTCCAACCCAAGAAAACTTACCCCTTTCTCCAAACGGCTGCATGAGATAATCGAAAACACCAGCTGTAGACGTTGATATTCCAACCTCAATCTCAACAATGTATACTGAAATCCCTAATCAGATCGCATTTCGATGCAACTCTTCGTCTTCCTCGTCCATCGCAAAACACAATTTTGGGTTTTGGGTTCATCTCCCCGTTTCAGATTCCCACACATTCTCCATAGCGGACGAGCCACACATTCTTCTCTTCGTGGGTGCTTCCGACAATGGGACGGATTCAATCGACCTTCGCTTGTCAATGACTTCAAAAGATCAAATAGAACCTTTACTTCTCCCAACTTCGATGGTAACGAAACCCACACGATCGGATGGAACCTACCCATCTCCCAAAACCCTCCAATGCCCACCTTCGATGATTGATACCTTCGATAATTAGGAACCTCACCTTCGATGATTGATACCTTCGATAATTAGGTAGCCATCCCCAACCTTGTGCAATTTTCATAGCTTCGCGTCTCCAACCTTAGGCAGTTTTCGAAGGTTGGCGTCACCAACCTTGGGCGATTTTGGAAGCTAGGCGTCTCCAACCTTGGGCAATTTTCCAAAGGATATTAGGTTCCTTACTGCCTTAGGATATGCATTAGTCTAGGGCAATTTTCGAAGCTTCGCGTCTTCAACCTTGGGTGATTTTGGGAGTTGGGCGTCTCAAATGTTGGGCAATTTTGGAACGGAGATTAGGTTGTTTACTGCCTTAGGGTCTATATTCGATCTAGGGGTAAAATAGTGACAATGTAGAAGGATACAGAAGTAAAATTACTTTTAAAAACTAAAACAATGCGCTCTGAGTATCATGAGAATCCCTAAATCACAAAATTTGCTCGCCCACTATATGCTCCTTATACTTTCCGTTATGAATCCTTTTCTTTTAAAGTTCCCTGTTTTTTATCAGAATTCCAATCATAACTACTATATAAAATCATGAAATTTTATTACTATCTCAAAATATTTATAGTAATACAAAAAAACTCCAATTCAAGTTTTTTGTATAATTATAATGAAAATGTCTCTAAGAAAATGCTCTAAATTACCATTACAAATTTACAAATCACGCACAATTACAAAATTTAAAAGTTAATCAGGT
This sequence comes from Chloranthus sessilifolius, assembly GCA_021018995.1. Taxonomy (NCBI): domain Eukaryota; kingdom Viridiplantae; phylum Streptophyta; class Magnoliopsida; order Chloranthales; family Chloranthaceae; genus Chloranthus; species Chloranthus sessilifolius. Next base: position 68,366,216 of record CM037595.1, read on the forward strand.
AACAAAAAATGATCAAAACCCATGAAAAATTACCCATTTCTCAACTCAGATCTCCAACAAAAAACAATAAAATTTTCATAATTCATTTACAAACAAAGAAATCTTACCCGTTTTCACCCAGCTGCCCACGGGAATCTACGATGTCGGCTGCCCTATAAAAGTTGGGGATGGCAAACCCTGAGATCTACCTTGCCGATGGCGGTCTCAAAATTTCGTCGCCCACTATCGTCTCCAAGAATGAGGGATTCATAAATGCATCCCCTCTAGCTTGGTGGCTTTCGAACAAGCAAAGGAGTGTGTGTTGAGGGCAGTAAGAAACCAATCGGATAGATAATATAGATTTAGGGCGAGGCAGGTTGTGTATTGAGGGCTATAACAAAAATGATAAAAAACCCAAATCAGAATAATGTTTACTAAAATCTCTAACAAAAATATGGTCTCTCGTGTCTCTTCGACTTCCTCTTCCATCGCAGAGCTTTCAAGATGAACGTCATCAAACCAACGAATATAATATGCTCTTTGCCTCCCATCGTCGATGTTTTCTTCACTCTAATACTTTCTAAATCAGCAGATATAATATGCTCTTCGCCTCCCTTCGCCGATCTTTTTTTCACCCCAATACTTTCTAAATCAACGGATATAATATGCTCTTCACCGATCTTTTCATCACTACAAAACATTCTAAACACTTGCCTTAGGGTATGTATTGGGTGTAGGGGCATAAACATACCTACATATGAGGGTAGCAACATATAAACACATTTACAAATGACCATCATTGGCCCAGATTAATGTGAGGATCCTTTGCCCCAAAACTTTTCATCCCAGTATATCGCGTTGAAACTTTACAAAACGAGTCCACTTTTTCTAAAGAGCCCTTAATTAGTTATATAAGTAGCACCACTAAGAGCACCCACTATTATTTTTCAAAACCCTTAAAAGGCACCCACCATCCAATTATTTCAAGTGGCGCCCAATAGTCCACTTTGTTTAGTCAAAACCGGCGGTGATGATCTAGTGATTATCATCACTGGAGGCGATTTGATGATACGCATCCGATGAGCCCATCTATGGGCTGGTCAAATAATTGACTTAATTTTGAGGGCTTAAGATGCACTTATACACTAATTAAGTGTTAATGGTTTAACACGGGATAGTGAAAAATCTAATAGTTTATCTAAACAATGACTATTTTAAATAATTTTTCTGGAATGAAATTTCTAATTAAATTAAAATCGGAAGTTCTCGGCAATCTTAGCCATTGATGGAGTTGACCAACTTTGCCCCCTTCTTAGACCCTTGGATTTACCTAGGAAAAATCTATGGTGAGAGACGCACCTTAGTGCATGCAACCACACATTTTGGAGGAATCTTGACTTTTCATTGAAGCTAGGACTATAAGAGCATACAAAGTCCAATAGAGGACCAATCCAAAAGCTATATGAGAATCAAAGTGGGACCCACATCTAATTTTTTATTAAAGAAAATAAGTCAAATTTTGAATTTTGACCACATGCTTGCCTTACTTTTATATTTTCACTTTTTTGGGAAAAAAAACATGAAGTGTCATCTGACATGTATACTTGGAACACTTGTAAATCTAAAATAGAAGTCTAAAAAGCTCTCAAAAAGTAAAAAATAAAGAAAGCCCCCAAAGAGGCAAAAGGAATTTCATCTTCATCTTCTAGCCATCTCCATAGAGACCTCTCTAGCCTGATACTCACGATCCAACCCTTAGAACTTTAATCCACTTCCATAGATTAATTCCCCTCAGCCCATAGCCTCATATAGTATAAACACACAGTCCTCCAAGCCCATCTTCTTGATCAAAAGGCCCAAAACCAGCAAGCTCAACCTTGGTTAGCAAATGTAAAGTTTTAGCTTGGTTCTTCTTTGAACCTTCTAGCTATTTCTTGTAGTTTAATGCTTTTGTTTTCAATTTTTTTCTATAACAATTGAAGGTCGCCTTTGGATGGTGCAATATATGGTGTTAGATGACCTTACATGTGATCATAATAACCATGCATGGTCATCACAAGACACAAATCAATGATCATTAATGTGATAGATGGATGTACCCATCCATCTAGTGATGGTGAAATCGGCTAGTTAGAGTGTATGGTTCACATTGGTGATCATGCATGTTCTATGCCCTTCATCCAGACGATTAGATGGAATGGTGACAATCTAACTTAGATTTTGATACATGTTTTTTAATAGAATTTTGAATATTATAGGATTTACTTGTTCAAATTTGAAATTTTGAAGGGATTGACGTACTCATCATGATTTTTGCAAGATTGGCATAGAGTTAGAATGAGATGATTGGATAGGATTTCATTGAATGAAATCATGCTTAAATAATTATATCTTCACCGTTTTTTATGATATATCGAAAAATAATAGATGTTTTAGGTCATGCACTTGATTTGATCAACTTGACCGGATGATCTTGAGTCTTGACTATACTAGACGATGCAATAGATAATCTATAGAGTTTGATGGCTCAGAAAATTACTTTTTGGCAAAATTATTGTATTAATGCATGCTGATTTTTAATGGTGTTTGATATTAACTGATGAGAGATTTGATTATGATATTAATGGTGTTTTAATAAACTAAACTTTGTTATTAAAGTTGATTGATTCATTCTGTAGATTATGCTATGATTACTATGATAGATATTCATTGTTTAATATTATTAAAACATGCAGTTAGCCTTTGATACTTGCTGGAATATTTATTTATTTTGATGATTTGATGGTGAAGAACAAATAGATATATAGTTAACATTGATGATAGATAGATAAACTATTTCTTACTGGCTAAATGAACTTTGATATTGACACTTTTTAAAAATGGATTTGGTAGGAGATTTTTGTAAATAGATACGTGTCTCAAAATGAAAATTTGAAGATAATCATGCCTTTAATCTTGGAAAAACTGATAGAACTAGTGAATGGTGTTAGATGCGCTTCTAAGCACATCTCGATTAAAAAATTGTAGAAAATTTAGGATTTTAGACAACTCGAGATCATTGTTTTTAAGAATTTTAAATTAAATAAAATTTTATAAAAATTACCAAAGATTCACACGAGAGTACCTTAGACCCCTGTAAAATTTAGGCCACAGATCTTAAGTGGTTTAACTTGTCGGAGAGAAATGGTGCAATTCAGCCCTATCAGTACACAGAAAAATGGTCGAGTTTGAGACTATCATTTTATGTGCCATAGTGACCCTAAAATTCTATAACAATTTTTAGACATAGAGTTATAAGTATATGAACCTCATATAAAAAAATTTCAGACATAGACTTATAAGTATATGAACCTCATATAAAAATTTAGCCCCTAACGCGATCTAGTTTGACCGGTAGAGAATTCGGAAACTGAAGGCGCAAAAATTGCACTACAAAAAATAAAAATAAGACTATTAGCGGCAGCTTTTTTAAAAAAAAAACTGCCGCTATTAGTCTTGTCGCTACAAAAAACTGCCGCTATTATTTTTGTAACAGCAATTTTTTGTAGCGACAGTACTAATAGCGGCATTTTTTTTTATAAAAAACTGCCGCTAAAAGTCTTATTTTTTGTAGTGTTGGTACAAGTGGCACATGTTGTGACTACTGTTAGACCTTCGATCAGATAACCCTGTTTCCATTGCGATCTTGATATTTTAAGGGTATGGTATATAAAGTACAATTATAAAGGACTTAAATATCATTCCAACAATTGTTTAAAAAAGTACAATTATAAAGGACTTAATAAGGCAAGCTCTCATTTGCCTTATTCCGGTATCGGCAACAAAAGTTACGACCTTGATTACCAGAGACCTCGAAATCTGGTCTAATATACGAATTGGTTAAAAAACTATTCTATAAATCGATGGTTGTGATCACATATGATCACATTTTGGAGTGTCATCACTTGTGAAAGATGAGGCTCATAGTCCTCTTTCACTGAGTCTTAGAATCACCCAAAAATCAATCAGAGTTAAAAATGGTGACTTGATTACCGACCAAGGGTCCGAAACCTTTATTGAAATAAGTATTTGAAGGGAATAAGTCAAATCTTGACTTTCCCTAGATCAGTGATTAGGTGATCACTGATATGGTCTCAGTAATGACTGATGACCTTTGATTTAATGGTTGACCATTGGATTGACCAACCTGGATGGGACCTTTCGAGTAAGGCTCAATTTATTGGATTTAGACTGATTAGGGTCTAGAGACTCGAAATGGCCCGACTCATGAGCCTAAGAAAATAGTTCAACATGAATTTTAGGACATGATGTCCTTGTTTAGGAACTGAGTGGACCACTATTATTGGCACCTCTCAAAATTTTGGGACCATCCACTGTGGCAGCCCGATTTTCCTGACCCATTTTTTTTTTTAATACGGATCTCCGGGAAAATCAGATCACTAGATCGTAGATCACAATCTGATACAGAATATTTGGTACATCCACATAGTAAGGAAATCAAAGCAAATATCATATCATAAATGGCAGAACTAAAAATTTCTTTTCTATATTGAACAGTAGCCTAACAAATTTAAAACCATCGGTGATGGCCAACCATCACCTAAATAGTGGCGCATAAAATGTATATACAATACAAATTCTAATTCTACCAAGTTTCATGAATATACCAAGTCTAAGGTCCAAAAGCCACTGGACCAAGTCCAAAACGTGCCAAGTCCAAAATCAATGATTTGCAGGATCCTCCTCAAGCCTGACCCAGTTCTGCCCCGTGACGTCTGTTGGAGTGAGCTAACAGTCTAAGCTCAGCAGAGGAAAGCTCAATACAATTTTACATTTTATCATAACGAAGCATAGATTCAATGGCAATAATCAAAACATTTTCATATTAAAACTGAAGACATTTTCATATTCAAACAGAAACTGATTTCAAAGACATTTTCATCGTAAACAAAAATGATTGTCCAAGGTGTCAATTACTGATCAAGATTATCCAAAGATTGTTCGCAGTTCAAAGTTCGGAATTCAAGGGATTCAAAGTTCGAATTCAAGAACAAATTTGCAAACAATATCGAATTTGCAATCAAAGCGGTCAAGGTGCCAAAGTTCAGAGTTCGGGGTTCAGAGTTCGGAATTTAGAATAAATTTGCAAACAATATCGAATTTGCAATCAGGTAGTCAAGGTGCCAAAGTTCAAAGTTCGGATTCAAAATTTACATTTCAAAGATGTAAGTAACCCCTGTCATAGTGGTCCAAGGGCGTATAGATAACCCGCCAAAGCGGTCAAAGGATATACAAGGGTGTTCTGAAGTGTACGTAAATCCCGCCAGAGCGATCCAAGGGTGTACATAGATACGAGGGTGTCCAAAGGTGTACGTAAATCCCGCTAGAGCGGTCCAAGGGCGTACATAGAGATCCAGAAGTATACGTAAATCCCACCAGAACGGTCCAAGGGTATACATATAACCCATCAGAGCGGTCCAAGGGTGTGTCGTCACACAAGCTCAAAAGATTCAAAGTTCAATTTCAGATTCGGAGTTCAATGTCAGAATCAAGGTTCACAGTTCAAAGACTCGATGTTCAAAGATTCAAGGGACTCAAATTCGAAGTTCATATTCAAAGTTAGAAGATCGAGATTAGAGCACAAGGCTCAGATTTAGGGTGTAAAGTTAATATCAAAAGTGTAGGTTCAGAGTTCATATTTACAGTTCATATTCCAATTTGGATTCAAAGTTCGTTCGAAGCTCAAGTTCAAAGTTAATGTTCAAAGTTCAGTTGATTTGATGATTCGAAGATTCAGATGCAATTCACTATCCAAAGATTTCAATATTCGATGCAGTTAAACTAACAAAACTACTATTTCAGTTCTCATGATCATATTTCAATTCAAACCTATTATTAAGATCTATGAATCCAAGTCAAATTCAGATTCGACGTTTACATGCAAAGTTCAAGGATTCCAAAACGTCCGATAATTCATATTGTCTGATAGTTCACATACAAATTCATTTTTCAAAGACTTCAAATATTCAAATGTAATTAACTTACACAAGTTCTAAATTGAATTCCAATGATTTCAAATTCATTCACTCATGTCATCAAAATTCATAGATCAAAGTCAAAATGTAGCCTAAATACTGAATTATCCCCTTACTCTAAGTTTAGATTCAACATTCACATTCAATATTCCAAGGAGTCAATGTAATTAAATATCTCAAAGATTCTAATATGTTCACAATTTCTAAATCAATTTCTAAGGATCACATTCAATTTGATTAAATCAAAGTAACTATGAATCATAATCAAATACGTAAGTTTGCATTGAAGTTCCCCTACCTAAATTTCAAAGTCGTGCAGGAACGGAAGCAAAAACAAGGTCCAATCAATGGTTTCCAACTCTCAATCTACATCATAACACATTTATACGCTTCATGTTAATGACTGAAAGATCAAACAGGTCAAAGTTCCTAAATCTCTTCTCAAAATTGAGGAGGAAATAGGCAAGTTCGTGCTAACCTAGAGTTTGATCCAACTTTCCGCTCAATTTTGACCTTTAAATATTTTGATTCATAAATTTATTAATTCACAAAAGTTATAGATCTCGCTGTTCTCTTTCCAACTCCCCAAGAATTGTATAATTCTGAGTTTTTACGACTAAAATACCGAAACTATATTAGTCGTGTGCAGGAATTTGATAATAGTCGCGCGAGCGAGCTCCAAGGTCGGGCGACCGAATTTCATTCAGAACTTTTTGGCCTGATTTCTGATGTCACGCGTGCAATTCCAGTTTGGGTACACGACTATGTGCGATTTTTTGCGTTTTGAGCTTTTTAAAACTCATTTTTCACAACCTAAGGTCTCTACTCTTTGCACACAATCTACCCAACCTAATTTAAGCTCAATACAAGGATATATTACGATGTTTACCTCTTTAAACAGGCACCTAATGCCCACGACAATCGTATCCAATCGGCTTTCACACTTCACATTCTCCCAATGGCTTGAAACCCTCTTTCCCTCATTCTATCTAATCGAAACGGAGTAGGGATTGAGACCTCTTTCTGATGCCAAGCGGGCAAAAGCTTCTCCCGTAGAGCGGGAACTCGCGAGGAGATAAATGAGGATTTACGATTTCTAAAACAAAAAGAGGGTTTAGGAGACTCTCTTCCCTTCTCAATTCCTCTCCTTTGCCAATGATCTTCAAGAAGAAGAAAAAAAATTTCAAGGGGAGATCCAACGGTTGGGATTTGTCAAAAAGGAAAACGAGAAGAGGAGAAGAAGTCTCCTCTCTTTCTCTCTCGGCTCCTTCCTTTTTCAAGCAAAGCTCAAAATGAGTTTTGCAAATCTATTTAACATATGGGTTGGGTTTGGTGCTAAGCCCACATGTCGTGCGTCGGTGCATGGGCCTTCTATCAAAGACTAAAATGAGATTCTATTTCTTATAATTTAATTATTCTAAAATTTTAAAGCGGCATCGGCTGTCTTGTCGAACACGTACACGTAGTCGAGCGCATTTGGGTTATTGGCTTGGGTTAGGTTTGTGCCCAAGGTGCACCTGATCACCTTGATCATGCACACACCACTTTCCTCATTAAAATTAACTAAGCCCATACACCATATTATGTGTTTGAAACGGGTGGAATCTAACTTGGTCCGATCCCGGGTTCAAATATAGACTTAATAATTTAGTAGAAGCAAAGCACCTGCATTGGATATTGTGGATACCTCTTAAACATTCGAACTAATTGAAAATAAGTCTCGATTTGGCCCCACTTAAAAGCCCCAGATGAGTGGTAATAAACTGATTGAGAACCCGATGTCCTCACCAAATCAGGTGGTCCTGCTATGTACACTCGACGAAATTAGAGGAGTGTCCACATCATAGGAAAAGGCTCTCACTTGAAACCCTAATATCCAAATTGGATTTAAGATCGAAAATTGACCCATAGGTGGACCCAACATGGAACCCAAAATAAGCAACATATTATTGAGACTTGATGTCCTTGATTGATAAGCTGGCGTGCCCCAACTAATGACACCTCACTCAAGTTAAATAAGAACCCACTCGAGCTAGTACTTTAATTTTAAAAATTAAGGAAAAATAATAAATATGAGATATGAAAATGAATTTTTAATATTATAGTTCTGGTCAAACTTGACCAATCTTGAAATTGATGGTTCTAAATGGACTCATCATTTATGAAAACATAGTTAAACACTAGCTTTGTGCAACAGTAATTAGAATTGACTGTGCCTTAATAATTTTGAAATGATTGGAGAAATAGATCCTTATTACAATCCTACTAAATTATCTATAAATTTAAGTCTCCAATAGACTCTGAATTACGACAGCCCTAAGTATAGTGTAAACTGATTATGAAAATCAGTATGTCTAGTAATCCTATTATATATATGGATTTGAATTACTAGTAATGATTGATTTAATAGAAGTCAAATATAGACTTTAGGATTTGAATTGATTGGATGATTGATCCTTGATTGAATTATTGAACTTTGAAATTTGAGATTGGAAGCTGGAAATTGGCTGAATTATTGATCTTTGATATAGATTGAGACTTAATCTAAAAACTAATTGAATTGTTAATATTAGATATACTTTGAGATTAACCTGAAAATTGACTTTAAAATAGTAAAATTGTCGGTTGAAAAATGATTGGCGAATACTATCGAAAGAATACCGATATGAAATTGAACCCGTTAAAATTGAATAAATTACGTGAATAATGATATTGAAAGAGACTGAAATATTGAATATTGAATATTGAGTATTGAATAATGATATCGAACATTGAACATTAAATACCAAATATTGAACATCCAATACTGAAGATCGAATATTGAATAATGAATACCGAACATTGAATATTGAATATTGAAATCGAAAGTGAAAAGATGATACTAATATTGATACCGGAATCTCACATGCTAACCACTGTTCTTCCGAATAGGCTCGAAAGAGTTTGAAATGCTAGTTGAGGATTGAGTCTCGTTAAACCAACAAAGTTATTTAATCCTTATCTTGATTGACTAAATGGCAAAGAGTGGCAGCCCTTGTTTGCACGACATTGACAATTGATATTAATATCAGACTATGGTTGGTGTTATTATCGCACTGAAATAAATAAAAGACTTTAATAAATCACCACTTAATATTTTTAATTTTGTGATGAGCGAATATATCTGAGTAATTAATTAAATGACTAAACCTTGATTAAATTACAATGAAGCAACCTGATACTCGTTAATGATATTGATAGAATGATAAATTGGTAACTGAAATTGATGCTTTTCTGTTGATATTGATAGAATTGATACTGATAGAACAGATGATTGAAAATCGAACTTGACAATTCTTTATTGATAATGATAATTGAAATTGATGATTGATCATGTCTTGAAATTAGAAAATTGAATGATTACCTTATATTGGATGGATTCTTGAACATTATCGTCATTGTCCTATTGATGCTCAGTGAGTTATTGTTTAATAGATTGATAGATTTGAAACTTAGAAATAAGGATATTATATCTAATAGATAATCGATGAAAATTAATTGAAAACATGGGTTGTATTATGAGAATTTACTTAAAATTCATTGATAAATCTAGTTAATACTTTATTAAGCTTCACCGATTATGGTCGTTTCATGACAAAAAAATTTTAGAGACAAGATAGCAGCCACCCAATCAGAGCTTGACTGATCGGCCGGGTAGAGATTTAGAAGCATCCATCGAGCTGAAGTGTTTAACTCAGTTTGCCTAAGGAGTTACCGACACATATGTGGGTGGTCCACGTGACACATACATTGAATCTTGATTTTATATAATTGTTTTACTTTTGATCAGGACAAATTTTTGGTTTATTATTTAATTTAACCACTGATCTTATTGTATATGTGGACTTGAAATTACTTTTATTAAATCAATACTTCTTTTGTTTTAACTTGTTTTCCCTCAACAAGTAGAATTTTCAAAAGAAACTCAAAATTTCCTGAGAAAGGAATACTTGTATTTGAAAACTGATCAGGTTAAGAAAATGAAATTTTTTCTTAATTAAAAATAGATAAATGTCTATTTAAAGACATTACTTATCTTCTTTATTTTGTGAGAAGATGCGTCGATATTGAATAGTGATAATCTAGGCGTGTTGCGTTGACTCAGTTTGCGGATCGAAACGTGCAGGCACAAGAGCAGCTCGACGTATGAGGCCAAGGGTTGGGGGCATGACATTAATAATAGGGCCGAGTTTGGGGTGACTCACGAGGCCCATTTGATAATTGGGCTAGTTTTGACTTCGCTAGAACTCAGCTTGACTCGATCCATTGACACCCTTCATTTCATTCATTTTATAGGTAAGGAGGGCTGCTGCACCTATCAAACATATTTCTTCTGGTACATGCAAAAGCAAGGTTAAGTGGTGTGTGGATAGCAAAAGTTGGTGTATACTAAGAAGTAATTATTTTATTTATCAAAAAAAAAATTTAAAATTAAAAAAAGTTTATGTGCACCCAAAAGCTGCTATAAACTAATTTTTTGTTAAGTAATACTTGTTTTGGATCTTTATTAGTCACAACAAAATAAAATTCATTATCATTAGTTTTCTTTAATTCATGTGCCAATGAAAGTATAGTTATGCGAGTAGGAAATATGGTGCCCGAATGAATAAAGCCCGCTTGGTAAAAGTTTGAGAGATGGCATTAGGCAAGTGGAGTGACTTAGTTCGCAGGTCACTTTAAGCTACCCAAGCCACATGTTCTGTGTACCATATTGTTTGAAGACTATGATTTGAAAAATATCTCTATTATGTTATTAAGTGGTCAAATTATTTTGCGACACATTTTGCTTATCGTTAATTTTAAAAGATTGATTCTTGAAACCACATGATAGATATGTCTTTTCATCTCAGCCCTCAATGCCGTCGGTATTTAGATCATGATCTTTACATCACATGACATATGTGAAACCTCATGACAAGTGTCCCAAAAAATGACCCGTGAAGAGTCACCTCGTGGTCGGGCAGCCTACCTAATACCAACTCAAAGCATAAAGCGATGGTTTGAAGCTTCATAATCTTAAGAAACTTTAATTATTTAAAAAAACCACCAATCTCGACCGTTGCCTTGTCTGTTTCGCTCTCGATCTCGACCGTTGCGTTTTCGAATTTCTTCTTCTCTGCACTCTCTCTCTCTCTGCTATTTCTCTTATGTAATGGACGACTCATCGTACGATCCCCTTCAATGGCAGAAGATTTTTTCCGCCCTAGTCGATATGCTACGTGCCCAACAAACCCAACTCGAAACCCTAGCCAAAGAGAGGGAGATTCTACAAGATCGGATTCACCTACAACACAATCGATGGGTTTTCGATGTCCAAATTCTCGAAGATCGTCTCTCTGAGGTAGGTAATCCAAAGAATCCTAATTCCAAATAGCTTCTTCTCCTCTGAGTGTGCGATTTAGGGTTTTTAGGGTTTTGTCATTTCGTTTTCAGATGGAAAGTTCTGTTTCGGAGGCTGAAATGGGCCGCGTTCTTGAGAAAGCGAAGTTAGAACTCGTTGTTGGGATGAAGCACAAGGAGGGTTTTCTCTACAAGTCGAAATCAGGTTGGAATTTTAGTTTCTTGTAGTTTTGTTGATGAGTTAATATTAGGAGACTTGGTAATCGGGACAGTTTTTGGAATGTGTGCCATGTGGAATCATCATGTGCCACGTTATAAAGATGTTTGGTGTAGAAGATTTGGACAAAAAATGGTCTCCATCGTCAAACACCATAAAAAATCAATGGATCTTGAACCCAATATTTTGCACCATAGATCTTCAGATCATGTGCATCAAATCACCCGAAACACATGGTGGTTCCACATTGCATGCATCCCAAAAATTTACTCGAGTACTAAGAGCGTTGTTACTCGGATTGGATACCTAATACCATCTCTTCTATTGATATGCATAATGACAAATTTAGGGGGGTTCATTGGAACAGTGTCTCAATCCTTCTTGAAATTGGGCGACCGGATTCTCAAAAACCATGGAGTCCACTAGAATTTGTGCCCATAAGCATACCTATATTTACCTATAATAATGCATACATTATGGAAGAACCCCGCAGCCCTTGTCATTTTTTCCTTTTTCTGGATGGGGTTTGTCAATGTATTTTGGGTTATTTCGTTATCTTTTGTACAATTTTGTTTGGTTATTTTAGTTATGAAAATCATTATAGATATTGTTGACTGCATAGAAATCTCCCTTTCTCTAGAAAATATACTTTTAAATAAAATAATTAAATTGTTTTTGCTTAAAGGAGGAAAAACCTGGAGGATTTGCCGAGTTTCTAGCTGTGGAAAGCCATATAATCCATGCATATAAACCACATAACAAAAACTTCAGCAGCAACATAAAGGATTAGGAGACAACACAATTTTTTTTAGATATCAGTAATGTAAACAATAGCAGAAACATCCTGTTTTCCACTCTTGGTTTTCATCTCTTCACCCTACCTCACATGATCTACCCAGAGAAACTGTGTAAAATCACCAAAACCCTTTAGTAACTCAGAAACTTCTAACAAGCTTTTGATTGTGTCCTATTCACCTGTAACTCAATTAATTGTATAACCTAAAACTTTACAATTATAGTCCTAGCAGTGACTTGTGAGTAGTTGCATCATAATTTGAGTTTCTTGTTTTTTCCTTCTTTGCTGTTAGTATTCCTTCTCTCTCTCTCTCTCTCTCTCTCTATATATATATATATATATATATATATATATATATATATATATATATATATATATATAAGCGGGGGTGGAGCCAGGTAGAAACTTGGCTCCACCCCAAAAGCAATAAGCCTCTTAGGCCTAGTCAACCTTATTAGAGATAGGTACCCCTTTTCACGTACGGTTGCTCCCCTTTTTACACTTGAGTTAATATTAATTATTTGACCTAAGCACCCTCTTGGTACTTGAATCACTTTTTGGGATGTGTGTCACGTGGAACTATTGTGTGATTTGTTGCCCATGATCTCAAGATTTATTTTGGAAAGGATTGGAATGAAAAAATATTTCCCTTCTTTGATTTAATGCAGTCAAACACCATCCAAAACTAACGACATGTTGAATGCACGTGATAGCCATTAATTTTAGATGGCATTTGTAGACTTTGAAACAAATGATGGAGATTTTTTTTTATCCCAACCTTTTGTACCGAAGATCCTTAGATCATGGTGCATCTATCAGGCGGTACACATGTCTGTTTCACATGCTGCACACCCCAAAAAGCTGACCTGAGTACCAAGCTACCTAGTGCTCACGCTGCTTACTGATTACTAACTCAGTTTTTATGTCGACCATTACTTGCCCACCCCCCGGAGTAAAATCCTGGCTCTGCCGTTGTATACAAGGCTCAACTTGCTATTAGGGAGGTATACTTATACTATCTAATTGGTTAGTGGGTTTAAGAATGAATTTCATGACTATGTTATAATTATTGATTTCTCAGCATATAGTTATTCAAGATAACATTGCTTCAACTAGTTGAGGATTTATTTTGTTAAGAATATAGTAAATTTAGGATCACATTTCTTAAACAAATTAAGGATTTAAATTTTTTTGATAAATGAAAGATTTCTTAGTTAGAAAAGTAAGAATGGTACAAGCCATCCACAATACTATTGTACCCAACATACATAAACAAACAACCTCACTTAAGTGCTTAAACTTAACTTTCACAAAATGGAAGAATAAATAAAAAATGGAAGAATTTTTTTGTTTAGCATACGAGAATGCACTGAACAAAATCAAATGGTCAACCTAACCTGCCACCAAGTGAGAACTATCAATATCTTGGAACTCACTCTTTTCCAAAGCAAGACAAACTCACCCAAAATTTATTAATAAGAAAGTAAGAGAGCAAAGCCAAGCTAGAACTATTGTTAATTAAGATAGAGATAAAGACTTAATGAGTCTTCTTTGAGGGGGAACGCTTCCTAATTTTCGCAAGAGAAAAACAATGATAACAATTTACAAGTTCCCATAACTCTGCTTCCGTATTTACTATCTTCCCTCATCAAATCTCTCAAATGACTCATCCTATCTTATCCAATTAATATTACAAGCGTCTTTACTAGATTTAATAGATTATAATTTTAACCTAAGCTTTCATCCCACTTGCTAATTACCTAATCACTTACCATGCATGGCCATGGAGTGGTCTTATCATTCAATCCCTTTATAGGAACCCGGTTCTCAAGCTTGGAATCTATGCAGTTAATGTGATGCAGTGCAAAATCCGAGAAAGAAGACTAGAAAAAGTGGGAAGCAGAGAAGAAAGAAAAATAAATTCAAAGTTTATTGCAAAAAAGTCTCTGATCGGAGAGTCGCAGAGCAGAGTCTTCAACTTTTAATCCCATCACTTTTATGTTTGTCTTATTTTGAAGTGTCAAACAAAGTCGGATTAATGCGAAATTGATCTTATTTGAAAGCTTATTGAAGTAGCTTTCCAACAAGCCAAAAAAGGCGCAATTTCGATAAGGATTGAAGAATTTATGGTCAGTTTTCGGAGGCTGCATAGAAAGTGACGAATTTCAAGCCTCCTAATTGAATTAAGATTAGTTTCTTTTATTTTAGTTTAGCAAATATGATCTGTTTCTTTTATTAGAAATAGAATTAGTTTCCTTATTGTTTTAGGACTCTATTTTATTGTTTTAGAAGAATTATAATATTTCTTTTATTTGAATTAGGAATTAGAGTTAGACTAGGATTTCTAATTATATGCATTGTAAAAGCCTATATAAAGGACATTAGTGCTGGAATTTAGTTTTGGAGTTGAATGAAATATTTGTTTTGGAGCTTTTGACGCCCGACTAGTTGCGGTTAGTATTAGATATTCCTGCGGGTTCACTGGCAGAAGAATTTTGGTGGGATCTTCCCTAATTCAACCACCTTGGAGGACTAGTTTCAGCCTTCCTACAGGTTTTTCTAGTTTTGTGTCAAAACTAGTACCCTCTCAACTGGCTATCGTGCGCATATTGCATTATAATGTCAAACCTCTCATATAGAGAGCGTCCTTTGAAGGCGTGTTTGGGCTAATTAGACTAAATTTTTTGTTACTGCTCGATTGTGAAGTTTCACCATGCATCAATTTAAAAATTTATTATGGTTGGATTTGTGCAATTCCTTTATCATTTATGGTCATGGTCAAAAGTTCACTCATAACCACCACATGCTGCCCAAACTTCATTTTAATCCATGAAGCAAGAAAGACAAGGTGAATCGTGTACGTCAACAACAATCCCAACCTATAAGTTACTGATCCCATTTTCTGAAGAATTCGGTATGACCCATAGCTTGAGTGACACTTAAATCACTACTGAAGTTTTGCCCATATGACTAGAGATCCAAGTTAGACTACATTACCTATTAAACTTTCATTCAGTCTGATGTCTGTCTATGAGCCGTAGGGCTGTCAATGGGTTGGAATGATCCGATACCCAACCCGCCTGACCCGATTTCTTACAAGGTTAGGCACATAAACTTGACCAGTTGGGTTGGTCGGGCGTGAGACATCCGACCTGACCTTCGAGTCGGGTCGACTAAGAGGTCGGATTGTGTCAGTTCAAGTCAGGTCGGCCTGACCCGATCTGATATTTTATATATAATAATCATGGAAAATACTGGTTCTTTTACCGGGTTGGGTTGGGCATTGGGTCGGGTTTTCAGGTCAGACGGGTCGGGTCGGGCATATGCCATTTTCCTATTGGGCAGCCAAAATTATCGCCCCACCCGACCCTATCCGAGCCATTACAGCCCTAATAAGCCGTTTGTAAGTTTTCCTTGAAAAGTTGAAGCCTAAAAGATTAGATCCTGATCTTGTGGCTCCATATTGACTTGGTGAATATTGGTATTTCCTTACATGTATGCCATATTACTGGGTGATTGTTGGCTGTAAACTACGTCCTACTGGATTAGTTTTATCGCTCACTATAGATGTAGGTCTCCCATGGAGCTTAAGTACATGCTGCACAAACACTTTGGCCATAGACATGTCAATTGTAATAACAATGATGACACTTTCCCCTAATAAACCAATTGACTGCTGATAAACTCCATAGAGATTTTAGTTTTCACTCGATACAAAATAGATAATGGCTGGAACAATCCAGGCAAGGTAACAATTTCAATTTTGTTTGCGTGGCACACTTGACATTTTGTAATTAAGGCCGCAACATCATTACACATTCCTGTCCAACAAAAGGCTCTTGAAATCCTTTTATATAGTTTATACCCAGAAATGACCATAATGGCGATTTGATGTGGTTCCCATGTCCGATACGGCAATACCAACTGTCACTTGTACCGTAGGATTCCATCATCAAAGGGCCTTGCTGACCTGAATCAGTTCAAGCAAAATATGATCATTTGTAGTATCATGACAATGCATCAGTTACCATGTTTTCACAACCTTGATCATATTTAATTTTATAATCATAACACAGTAATTTTGCATACCATTATATTGCGCCATTGTTGTGACTTGCTAATTTCTGCTCCATGTAATATTTCAGGCTTTGACGAGCAGTGTGAATCTTAAATTGTTGTCCTAATAAGTATGGCCACTTTTTTGAACTGTTTGTGTCGCATAGTCAACATCTTGTAAGGTGATAACTCTAGGTTCCTCCCTGTCAAAGCCTTATGTATCTCTTACTATAAGGGTGATGTACGGTAAGGGTGATGTACCATAAGGGTGACGTATCATAATGGTGATGTACTGTATGTTAATAACTTCAGTATTATTCAGTTAAGGTCTTATTCAGAATAACACTGACTGCTACAAATTTAGTCTTATGAAGTGAGGGTGACAGGAACGCCACATACATGGACATCGGATTCGGACCACATCAGTTTTACTGGCGTTGGAAGAAGCGTAGAGGAAGCCCGGGTACCGTAGCTTCAAGGGAGAAAAGAAGACTGAAACCGGAGAGAATCTTGTGCAGCGTATCCACAGTAAGCGCCTTTATCCACAAGACAAGTGTCATTATATGTCATAGGCGTATTGTAGACTGCCGTCTAGCTAAATTTCTATTTTATCTTGAAAAAACTGTCTTTTTAGTTTTATTTCTTTTAGGACTTTTTTATTTCGAATTAATTATTGGTGGCCTATATATAGAGGCTTGTAAAGACTTTTTAAGAGATTATTGAATATTTTGAATGCTTTATGCTTGAATGTTCTTCTTCTCGAGATGGGTTTGGTGTGAGACCAAGAGAGTGATTCCCATCTATTCTCTTTGATCTTCTATTATCTTTGCAATATATTTTCTCTATTTTCTCTTATAATCCATTACCCATATTGAATCCCTAATCCCAAAACCCAAAACCTATTTCCATCAAACCCTAGTTTTCACCCGAGCCATCAAACCTACCCAATCCTACAACTCTAGTTCGAACCCGTGAATCTACATCGGATCGAAGACGAATGCCAAAGCCTGGAAAAGCTAGAGTTCTATCTCTAGGCTCGATTCCGCCTTAAATCTAACAGTACTTGCGCATCGGACTGAACCCTAGCCGGATGTCGCGTGATCTACCCATCAAAATTCTTCAAACCCTAAGGTATTTAAGATAATTTTGCGATTAAACTTGAATTTATTTATTTAATTTTGGCAAAATCTCATCAAAATCATATTTTATGCATTTTAGGGATCTCGTCCCACGTCAGTTTTGGTATCAGAGCCCTAGGTTTTCTAGGTTCGGATATCTTTGCTTGTCATATTTATTTTATTGCATTGTTTTTCCTTTTGAGTCCATATTACATTCCATATTAGAACCCTAGTAGACCTTTGTGATCACCAAGGATTCGAATGAGGTTCTCGATACTCTTAGAGCTATGCGAGAAGAATTGGGTGCAATTAATGCACGTCTAAATATCATAGAGCAGGCCTAAACATCCCTAGGAATCAGTAATGATAGATTGCGTGATCGAATTAACCAATTAGAAGCGGATGATGAACTCCATTCTCCGCGCCAAGAGTGTGAATGTCCGCACTTTGAAAGCAATGGTCGCCAAGGTAATCGGAATTAGGATTGTATGAATCCTCGTAGAGATGACTACGACCCCAAAGTGCAACTCCTTAAAAATGTCAGAGTTGAGATTCCGACTTTCAATGGAAGAATATACCCTACAGTCTTCCTCGATTGGCTTTCCGACATGAACCAACACTTTGATTGGTATGCCATGAATGACGACCGTTGCATCAGGCTCGATAAAATGAAATTGGTTGGTCAAACTCTACTTTTCTGCTGCAATGTCGAGCGCATCATGGTGAGTGCGGGTTGTCCTTCCATTACCCGTTGGGACGATATGAAGGAATGACTTACTGAGAAGTATGTTCCTTTATCATTTCACCAACGCCTCTTCGACCAGTGGCAAAATTTATGCCAAGGTGGTATGCCGTTACCGATTACATTGCTAAATTCGAAGAGTTCATGATGAGGACAAAGGCATCGGAAGACCTTGAAATCACTCTCTCTAGATTCCGCACCGGATTGCAACTTGATTTGCAAAAAGAGATGATTTCTCATCCTGTAGAAACTCTTGAAAGATGTTATGCTGTTGTGTAAGATCTTGAACGGTATTTGAAAACTTCGGTGGTGAAGAGAACCGAGCCACAATATAGTGGTCAACGATCTGGTGAGGGACGATTTAATCCTCCTCTCAAACCTACACAACCTGCCCCTACCAATACGAGGTTGAAAAGGGAGAAGGTGTAGTCGGAGAATCCTCGAGGGGTAGTTCTCAAGTAAAGTGCTATAAATGTCATGAGATGGGACACTTTGCTGCCTAATGCCCTACGAAAGACCCCCAAAGGACTCTCTTCATTGAGGGAGAGGAGGATGATGATGAGGTAGTGGTTGAAGAAGAAGTATTTAAGCCGGATAGCACACCCAGTGATGAGGAGGGTGATGCCATTGGTCATGCTTTAGTTGTGAGGTGTGCCCTTGCACAACCTCAACAGGATGAGAAGGATGACTGGCGAAGGGAGAACATCTTTCACACCTTTACCAGATTTGGTGAAAAGAGTTGTAGGGTCATCGTGGATAGCGGTAGCTGCACTAATGTAGTATCAACTCATGCCGTATGCCGCTCAGGGCTTACACCTGAAGCCCACCCGAAACCTTATAAAGTCGCATGGGTCAACTCTTTATCCATTCCCGTGTCAAAAATGTGTCGTGTACCGATTCAATTAGGTTCTTACTCGAACACCTTATGGTGTGATGTGGTGCCAATGGATGTGGGCTATATCATTTTGGGAAGGCTGTGGCTCTACGACATGGACGTGACTCTTTCTGGTCGATCAAACATATGCACGCTCATGCATAAGGGTAAAAAGATCACTTTACACCCTTTGCCTCTCAAAACACCATCGACCAACAAAGTCGAAAAGAAGGACGAGTCTTCTAAAGCCATTAATATTGTGAGCCCTTCTGAGTTCGAGAAAGCATCGATAGATGAGAGTGCGGTGTATGTAGTTGTCACCGTAGAGAGTGCTTCCGAGTCAGTGAGCGAGTGTCCCAAGGAGGCTTAGCCGATTTTGAAAGAGTTTACAGATGTCTTCCCTGAAGACTTACCAAACGAACTCCCTCCCCTGCGTGATATCCAACACGTAATAGACTTGGTTCCTGGATCTACCTTACTGAACCTGCCCCACTACAGGTTAAATTCGATTGAGCACACTGAGTTGACTCAACAAGTCAATGAGCTCCTTTAGAAGGGGTTCATCCAAGAGAGTCTGAGCCTGTGTACAGTACCTGCCCTACTCACTCTTAAGAAAGATGGTACGTGGCGCATGTGTGTCGATAGCCGTGCAATCAATAAGATTACGGTTAAGTATCGGTTTCCCATACCAAGGCTCGATGACATGCTCGATATGATGGTGCCACTATCCTTTCAAAGATAAACTTTAAGAGTGGCTACCATCAAGTCCACATCCGCCCCGGTGATGAGTGGAAAACCATCTTTAAGACTAAGGATGGTCTTTATGAGTGGATGGTCATGCCATTTGGGCTTTCTAACGCCCCAAGTACTTTCATGCGACTTATGACCCAAATGTTGAGGCCGTTTCTAGGCAAATTCCTTGTTGTGTATTTCGATGACATCTTGATTTATAGCCATGACAGGGATCAGCACTTGAACCACCTTAGGTTGGTTTGTGAAACCCTCAAGGGCGAGAAGTTGTTTGCAAATCTCAAGAAGTGCACCTACATGCAACATTCCGTTGTCTTCTTGGGATTCATTATCTCGGCCGATGGAATGGTCGCGGACCCTGAAAAGGTTAAAGCCATTGTGGAGTGGCCCGAACCTAAGAACATACATGATGTCTGCAGCTTCCATGGCTTGGCTACTTTCTATCGTCGCTTCATTAGAAGCTTTAGCATCATCATGGCCCCAATTATAGATTGCATGAAAAAGAGGGACTTTAAATGGGGCAAAGCCACGACGAAAGCCTTTGTTGAGATCAAACAACGGATGAGTAGTGCACTCGTCATGTGCTTGCCGAACATTTCCAAATTCTTTGAAGTCGCATGTGACACATCGGGTGTAGGCATAGGAGGAGTGCTTAGCTAAGAGGGTCACCTAGTGGCCTATTTTAGTGAAAAACTTAATGAGGCAAAGCAAAAATACTCCACCTATGACAAGGAGTTCTATGCGGTCGTTCGATCTCTTTGGTATTGGAAGCATTACCTTAGGCCGTAAGAATTTGTGTTGTTCTCTGACCATGAAGCCTTACACTTTCTTGCTTCATAGAAGAAGTTGAACTCGAGGCACGCGAAGTGGGTTGAGTACCTTCAAGGGTTCAATTTGTGTTAAAGCATAAGGCCGGTGCTGAAAACAGGGCTGTCGATGTGCTTAGTCGTCGAGTGGCGACTTTGCACTCTATGCGCACCGAGGTCGTCGGGTTCGAAAAGTTAAAGGATGAGTATCCCGAGTGCCTAGATTTTGGGGTTGAGTACACTGCTCTCCTTCGTAATCCGACTAGCACACACTCCGTGTACACCATCCAGGGTGGGTACTTATATATAAAGGCAATCGCCTTTGCATCCCTCGCACTTCATTGCGTGACTCTCATTTAGGAGTTACATGCTGGAGGGATGGCCGGACATTTTGGGTGTAATAAAATTGTTGCTTGTAGAGGATAGGTTCTTTTGGCCTAGCCTAATGAGAGATGTCGTCCAGGTTGTTAAATATTGTCGTACTTGCCAAGTGTCAAAGTAGACTAAACAAAATACGGGTTTGTACACCTCGTTACCCGTGCCACACACACACCGTGGCAAGACTTCTCAATGGACTTCATGCTTAGACTTCTCAAAACTCCAAGGAAGCATGATTCCATCTTTGTCGTAGTGGACCGATTTTCCAAGATGGCCCACTTCATTCATTGTTCTAAAATCTCCGATGCATCTCATATTGCTAAATTATTTTTCGCGGAGGTAGTACGTCTTCATGGGTTGCCCAAAATCATTGTGTCTGATAGGGATGTTAAATTCATTAGCTATTTTTGGAAGACACCCTTTGGCACATGGTGGGCACATTGCTCCAATTTTCGATAGCTTATCACCCTCAAACGGATGGCCAAACCGAAAGCACCAATAGGAGCCTTTGGAATCTCCTTCGTAGTCTTGTTGGTGATCATGTTAGGACCTGGGATACTATTTTACCCACAGCTGAGTTTGCCTACAATAATTCTGTCAATAGGTCCATAGGCATGAGTTCTTTTGAGGTAGTACATGGTCATAGGCCTAGGACCCCATTAGATTTGATCTCCATGTCTGCATCCCATAGTGTCAGAGTCTACTGATGCATTTGCACAATACATACATAGCTTGCATGCCGAAATTAAACAGAAATTAATTCAAGAAACAATCAATACAAGTTATCTGCTGATATTCGCGTTTCAAAGAATGCCAGATGGGCGATTATATGATGGTCCGGGTTAGGCCTGAGCGGCTCCCATCGGGATCTACAAAGAAGCTCCAGTCCCGAGGCGCTGGACCTTTTAGAATTTTGGTGAAGAGTAGGTCTAATGCATACGTGCTTGAGCTTCTTCCAGGTACGAGGGTTAGTTCAACGTCCAATGTGGAGGACTTGGTTCCTTACTTGGGTTTCACCCCACCTCCTGAAAACCCACTCCTGCCACCTCATAGCCCCAACCCTAACCCAACCTTGCAGCCCGTACCTCTTCCTTCCCCAAGCAGATAGAGAAGAGATGACATAGAGGATATAATAAATGATCATGCGGTATCCACACAAGACGGGGGATTTCAAAAGTACTTGGTTAAATGGGTCGGAAAATCGGAGTCCAAAAACACTTAGATCCATAAGAATGAGGTCCGCCGATTGAACCTTGATTTGATTGACATCTACCACGAGCGCGTTTCATCAATGATGAAACCTATTTGGTTCGGGGGAATTGACCGGGACGCCACATACATGGACATTGGATTTGGACCACATCAGTTTTACCGACGTCGGAAGAAGCGTAGAGGAAGTTCGGGTACCGTAGCTTCAAGGGAGAAAAGGAGACTAAAACCGCCAGGAGAACAATGTCATAGCCACTGTCATCCTTCAGTCATACAATATATGCTGGCGTGGACGACGCCATCTAGCGATGGAATTTCTATTTTTATGCGGAAAAACTGCTCTTTAGTTTTATTTCTTTTAGGATTCTTTTTTATTTCGAATTAATTATTGGTGGCCTATATATAGAGGCTTGTAAAGACTTTTTAAGAGATTATTGAATATTTTGAATGCTTTATGCTTGAATGTTCTTCCCATGGATCAAAATATCGTTCGATACCGATACGTATCGGACGATACGTATCGGTATCGGAGGTGGACGATACGGTACATTAAAAGTACCGTATCGCCCTTTTATGTGTAATACCGGACGATACATTCAATGTATTGTCCGGTTTTCTGTTTGATGCGTGTCGTCAAATGCGTCTGGTTTTTGACCGAGACGATCGTCTGCAGGTTTTCGACATTTTAACCCATGGTTCTTCCCGAGATGGGTTTGAATTGAGTTCAACGGAGTGATTCCCATCTATTCTCTTTGATCTTCTATTATCTTTGCAATATATTTTCTCTGTTTTCTCTTATAATCCATTACCCATATTGAATCCCTAATCTCAAAACCCAAAATCCAAAACCCAAAACCTATTTCCATCAAACCCTAGTTTTCACCCAAGCCATCAAACCTACCCAATCCTACAACCCTAGTTCAAACCGGTGAATCTACATCGGATTGAAGATGAATGCCAAGGCCTGGAAAAGTTAGAGTTCTATCTCTAGGCCCGATTCCACCTTAAATCTAACAGTACTTGCGCATCGGACTGGACCCTAGCCAGATCTTGCGTGATCTACCCATCAGAATTCTTCAAACCCTAAGGTATTTAAGATAATTTTGCGATTAAACTTGAATTTATTTATTTAATTTCGGCAATATCGCATCAAAATCATATTCATGCATTTTAGGGTTCTCGTCCCGCGTTAGAGGGTAATAGTAGCAAGTCAAACCAGAAATACCTGCATTTTTTTTGTAGTTATTGGTATTGGCTATTTAGTTGTGGAAGTAATCTTCTATGGGTTTGCTAGCACACCATCTTGGGAGACCATTTTGTTCTTCTATTTAATACTATTCTTCCAAACATGTACTTGGGATGCTTAACAAATATCTGGTGCTCCCATAGGTCCCTCAAGGTTGTCGCAGAAGCTAATTGAGGTTGGAGATGATGGGTTAGTGATGCAGAAACTAACATGATGCAAATGTGATGGACTGAGATTAATAAAAAATTAACACAAGTAATTGAAATATAAATTATCTAACAAATTGACACAAAAATTAAAGAGAATTCCAATTAAATAATTTGGTTTAGCCCAAAATGGTGTTACTTTCGCCGCACGTTTCTTTTAAAATTTAGAAGACTATGGTTCTTAACGAACAACTATATCTCCAACAGTTTAGGCTTCGAATGAACTCGCAAGTGGATTCTTTCGAAATTGGGCGGAATTAACAAGAAAAAGGATTCTAGGTATGTAGAAATCAAATGGTTAATGATAGAATAAGGTTGAGATATTCATCAAATACTTATGTATACGATTGAGATAAGAGTAAATATGATGGATGAAAAAGTTGGCCTCGCACCAAACCGCACACAGATAAAAGACTCGCTCCTCTAAGTTTTGAGTGAATCACACTCTCGAAGAAAACCTTAATGAAAAATTTTCAATTTGCATAACAATAATCCATAATCATCATTAATTCCAAATAGTCTTTACAACGCCTTTTATAGGCAACTAATCATACATTCGAAATTGGACAATAACTGACTCACGGACGTCAGTCCTATCATCACGGATGTCCGTCAAGCCCCAAGTAGTTTCATAAATTTGAAATATAAAATAACTGATACTGCTAACTAAAATCACAGTTGTTCGTCCAGTATTCATGAACGTTCGCCATGCACTAAAACAACAAGCCTTCTAATCCACGGATGTCCGTGATTCATTTCTTTAGAATGCCCTCGTTCTTTAATTAGGAGTCTTCGTGACGCTTCTTTTGCCTTTGATATATCATTGGCGTTTCTTTGAATCGGATGTCCCCATCAATTCCCCCCGGGTTAGAAGAATTCATCTCCGATGAATATTGACTATGATAGTGCTTGCAGAGATCCGGATCAATCAGTTGGAACTCTTCTTTTGTAATCCACATATTCTCTGTGATAGTGCTCGCAGAGATCCGGATCAATCAGTTGGAACTCTTCTTTTGTAATCCACATATTCTTTGAATTTGGTTTATTCTTCCACTTGACAAGATACTTTTGAAACCCTCCTTAGTTTGTAGACACAATCTGATCTTTCAAAATATTCTCAATTATCTCACAAGACGAAAGTGCAGGTGGAGGTAAAGGAATAGGGAGAGAAACAAAGATAGGATCGAATGTGGAATGCTCAAAAGGATTAGGTGGTGTAATTGCAGGGCCATTGGAAAGTACGAGATCCTCCACATTGAAAGTTGTACTAATACCCACATCTGGTGGTAAGTCTAGTACATAAGCATTAGGACCGACACACTTCAAAATCCTACAAGGCACCCAAATCTGGCCCAATGCTCGATTGACACGTACTTCAAGAAAGGCGTATTCCCGAGCTTCCGAAAACACCTCCCATACCCATACTAAACCCTTGGGAATCATCCCGAACCCTTAGAAGCCAACCTGAACCCTTAGGAACCTTCCCGGACCCATAGAACCTGATTTAAACCAACCAAAACAACGGATAGAAATAGGAATGCCAAGGTTTGCATAGATATCTGCAAGCGCTGAAACCTATACCATTAGAAAGTAGAGGTTCCCAACTTTTTAAAAAGCCAAGAATTGCCTAATTCTGAGTTATACATAAAAAGTTATGACGAAATGAAGAATTCGCAGAAATGCATGAAATCAGGATACAATCACAATCAGGATTCAGGATTTAATCTTAATCAGGATGCAGTTGTAAACATGATTCAGAATTCAAAATCGTAATTAGGATGCAATCATAAACAGGATTCAGAATTCAAAATCGTAATCATGATGCAATTGTAAACATGATTCAGGATTCTATCGTAATTAGGATACAATCGTAAACAGGATTCATAATTCAAGCATAATCAAGATGCAATCGTAAACATAATTCCGAATTCAAAATCGTAAGCAGGATGCAATCGTAAACAAGATTCAAAATTCAAAATTGTAATAAGGATGCAATCGTAAATAAGATTCAGAATTCAAAATCGTATTCAGGATGCTTCGTAAATAGGATTCAGGATTCAAAATCGTGATGTTAGGTTTCAAATCGTGGCTACCCATCATCCACCATTAAAACTAGTTTTCACCTTTTCCAAGCCCTAGAAATGCTCAAAAACCTTAGATCAAGCATTACCTAATTCTTAACCTCCATTAGAGCTTAAAAACCTCTCTTAATCTCCCCCAACTCTATAAATAGAGGCCCCCACCCTTCACTTGGAAGACTTGGAAAAAAAACCACAGAGAAAAAATTCTAAAAGACAGAGGGACCAACCTAATAGAGAAAAATTTCTACAAAAAGAAGCAGTTGGAAAAATTCTCAGAACAGAGAACTCCAAAAAGGTCTCTCCCCTGTCTCAAAGCTCAAACCTTCTAGATCTTGAAACCCAGGCTCTTCCCATACCTCCATACTTCCCTCAATACCATTTCCAAGCCTTAGCCAGTTAGGAAATCTTAGCTCATCCTTCATACCCTCCAACTTCCAAGCCATAGCAAGTTAAAACCCATCCCTAAGTCATTTGCCTTCGGAAGCTCACCAGAGTTAGTACCAAAGCGAAGATCCACGACAGTGCTACAAGGGACCGAGAGCTCTGACTCTCCCCTCTATTCCTCTACCTTCTTTTGCTTTTCCTCTATCCTAGAATTTGAGTCATTACGCTGTCGAGATTTAGGTTATTACGAGGGGCTCAAATAGAATCCAAGGGCCTTTGGGCAAGGGAAAGTGCTGTTTGCTTTATTTTATTTTATTTTAAACTTGGCCATAGTAGAGACCGCTTATGAGCGGGCTAATCGGGTGCCTAACACCTTCTCGATTGGTAATCGAAGTTCCTACCTAGAGGCTTTGGCATAGACCGGTGATTTAGAGTCAAATCTAGCACTTCGATGCACACGATATTGATTATGAGTATCCTGGGACACTAAAAGCTCCGAGTGGCGACCATTTTTTCTTGTGAGCGCATAGTCGCGACGGGCCCGCGAAGTCCATGGTTGCACAGTCCAGCACTACGAGCCTGTAACTTCTTAGCAATTCCTTGAGGGAAGCGCTCAGGTCTATTTCAAATCATCATAAAATCACCCTCTTGAAATTCTTTGAACTTTTGATGAAAATCTGCAAAGAACTTATATTTTTCATTACTCACATTAATTCTTCTTTTAATCTCAACATGAAGTTCATGAATGCGATGTGAAAATGTAGATGCAGACTGACGATCTCTGATGAACTGATATCAGAATAAGTTCTATGGGTTTTCTAGGTTTGTAACCTCGTACAACTTGAAACAGACTCATCCTTGTAGTTCTATTAACCGAATTGTTATATGCAAACTCTGCAATAGGTAGAATGGAATTCCAACTTCTAACATACTCACCTACAAGAAACTTCAAGAGATTTCCTAGACTCCGATTGACAATTTCGGTTTGTCTATCGGTTTGGGGATGATATGCTAATGATAATTGAAGGCTCGTCTCCATTTTATGCTACAATGTCTTCCAGAAATAACTGACAAATTTAACATCTCTGTCCGACACAATGGTTTTGGGCAAACCGTGTAAACAAACAACCTTACTAATGACAAGTGTAGCAATTTTACTTGCATGTGAGGTTTTTGAACAAGCTATGAAATGGGTCATTTTCGAGAAACGGTTCACAACAACAAATACCGAATCATGCTTGCGGAGGGTCTTAGGAAGCCCTAGCACAAAATCTATAGAAAGATCTTGCCACGAAGTGTGGCACGGGTAAAGGTGTATATAACCCTGTGTTTTGCTTCCTTTGTTTTGCCAACTGGCAAATGCGACATTGATTGATGATTTTGACAACATCTCGTGTGAGATTGGGCCAATAAAATCTTTAACCAATGCAACAGTCTTGTCACGGCCGAAATGCCCGACGACACCTCCGGCGTGTAATTCTCAAACGAGGAAATCTCGTAAAAAAGTGCGGGGAATACACAAGCGGTGTTTCAAAACTAAATACCCATTATGTAGGGTATACTTGCACACTCTTTCAGATTGGTCACTCACAAGTAAAGTGTACTCTTCTCCAAAATCTAGACACGTAGGATAATCATCTAATAAACGATCGAATCCAGTCTCTTCAACATTCATTGAGTGCAACGTCGCTACTCTACGACTAAGTGCATCAATAGCCCTATTCTCTATTCTAGCCCTATGTTTCAGTACAAAGGTGAACCCTTGAAGTTGTTCAACCCATTTCACATGTCGTGGGTTTGGTTTCTTTTGAGAGTTAAAAAATTTTAGAGCTTCATTGTGCAACCATGGATCTCGTGGACTCGTCGCGACGATGGTTAAAAAGGGGTGCCACCCGGAGCTTTTGGTGTCCTGGGATACCTAAATCACATATGCACTGAAGTGCTAGATTTGACTCCGATCACTGGTCTACGCCAAAGCCTCTAGGCAAAGACTTCAGCTATCGATTAGGAAGGTGTTAGGCACCTAATCGGCTCACTCGTAAGTGGCCTCTACTATGGCCAAGGTATAAAAATAAAGAGAGGAAATGGGCGGCACTTCCCCTTGCCTGAAGGCACTCGGATCCTATTAAGCTCTCCGCACTATCCGAAATTTCGGCGGCGTAACGGCTTAAATCTTAGGATAAGGGAAAAGCAAAAGAGAAAACTAGAGAAGAGAGGAGGAGAGGAGAGCCGGAGATGAACTCTCGGGCTCTTGTAGCACCACTGCCGGAACTTCGCGTTGAACAACTCCGATAAGCTTCCGAAAGCAAAATGGGGTGAAGGGAACCTGGAAGTGTGGAGGTATGAGAGGGAGATTGGCTAGGGTTCCACCTTAGGAAAATTAGCATGGCTTAAAATGAGGGGTGGGAGTCTCTATTTATAGAGGAGAGGGGGATTAGTGGGCTCTTAAGGTTCTAATGGGGGCTTAAAATTAGGTAATGGGTATATCTAAGGATTCAGGGATTTCGGGTGTTTGAGGAAGATGACTTTGGGTTTTAATGGTGGATGATAGGGTAGCCACTTAAATGGCAAAATGGTGATTCTAATGGCTTATGGGGGTCTAAAGGTAGTGGGAACCCTAACCCCAAAGTATGTGATAGTCCACAAGTCAAAAACCCAACCTAGAAAACTCCAAATCTTGAATTTTGCAGGTTTTTAAGGCATGCGCGCATATTATGCACACATGCTTTAAATCCTCAAAATCCAAATGAGAAGTTCATGGTCCACGCTGGAGCTATTCTGGAGAAAAAGGTTATGGCTTATGGGGGTCTAAAGGTAGTGGGAACCCTGACCCCAAAGTATGTGATAGTCCACAAGTCAAAAACCCAACCTAGAAAACTCCAAATTTGCAGGTTTTTAAGGCATGTGTGTAAAAACGTGCATATTATGCACACATGCTTTAAATCCTCAAAATCCAAATGAGAAGTTCATGGCCCGCACTGGAGCTATTATGGAGAACAAGGTTTTTTGGTCATGCGTGCATACTATGCACTAATGAGTAAATTTGCTCATGCGTGCATATTATGCATGCATGGGTTAAATTTACTTATGCCCATTGGATGTATCGTTTCGAGCTATACCCCAAAACGACATATTATATTAATCAATCAGACTTTTCTATCAATAATTATGGCCATCGGAAGTTCGCTTGCTGTCGAGGGCCGCACAACATCATGAATCCGTGAAATGCAATTTTTTGGGACCTCGAGCCTCCATTGGCCGACTTTGGGATCATCTGAGAATTGGGGGTCTTTCTCTAAGGTTTTTCTAAGTCTTCCTAAGGGTATCTAGGGTTTCAAGGGTATGGGGGATGCTTTTGGAAGCTTGGATCGTCATGAACTAGAGTGCTCAACTTCATACAATATTGAAAGAATTAGGCCGAAATTGGGTGTCTACATTCATGATTTGAGAACAGAACAAATTCTTGCGGTAATAAGTAGTGTTTCCAATACTTAAGTGATTGAATTACCGCATTGAATTCCTTATCGTACGTAGAATATCTCCGCCTGACCTCATTTAGCTTTTCACTGAAATAAGCTATAGGGTGACCCTCTTACCTCAATACTCCACCTATACCTACTTTTGACGCATCACACGCCACTTTAAAGACTTTAGAAAAGTTAGGAAGGCGCATAACGGGAGCCTCAGTCATACGGGACTTGATCTCCTTAAACGCTTTTGCTGCTACAGGTGCCCAACTTAAGTCTCCCTTTTTGATGCAATCGGTGATAGGGACATTATCGTACTAAAATGACGGATGAACCGCTTGTAAAAGGTGGCTAACCCATGGAAACTACGAACTTCGTGAATGTTCTTAGGAATACGCCACTCCATAAAAGCCTTTGACTTTTTCTGGGTTCGCAGTCGTTCCTTCAGAGGTTACGACAAACCCTAAGAAGACACTTGTTGTAAAGAAAGTACACTTTAAGTTTGCATATAATTTCTCTTCTCTGGGAGTCAAACAAACTTGCCTTAAAAGGCTTAAGTGTTGTTCCTTGTTGTGGCTATAAATAAGGATATCATCGAAGTAAACCACAAGGAATTTGCCCATGAAAGGCCTTAACACCTACGTCACGATCCGCATAAATGTGCTCGGGGCATTTGAGAGCTCTAAAGGCATGACAAACCATTCATATAAACCATCTTTTGTTTTAAAGGCAGTTTTTCATTCATCCCCAGGACGAACTCGAATTTGATGGTATCCACTCTTCAAATCGATTTTTGAAAATATTGTGGCACCAACCATCATGTCCAACATGTTGTCTAGTCTCGGTATATGAAATCGATACTTGATTGTGATTTTATTAATGGCGCGGCTATTGACACACATCCTCCAAGATCCATCTTTCTTGGGTGTGAGCAGTGCAGGCACAAAACATGAACTCATACTTTCTCTAATGAATCCCTTATGGAGAAGTTCATCAATTTGCCTTTTCAAGTGTTTGGATGGATTCATGCGATAATAGGGCAAATTAGGTAAAGTAGAACCGGGAACCAAATCAATAGCATGTTGAATGTCCCTTAAAAGGTGGTAATTCATTTGGGAGGTCTATGGGAAAGACATCATGAAACTCCCTCATCATAGGTCCAACCTCTTTAGGAAATTTAATACTTGACTCTTTGGGTGACTCCATTGTGATGAGAACATAGACAATGTCCTCTTCCATAATACCTTGTTCAAACTCGGGGGCTAACAATATTGATGGCCTTAGTTGGTTTCTCTCTCTCAATTATGCCTTTATCCTTTGATTTGTTTGTTTTCATTGTAGTCACTCTAGGAGGTATAGGATTTATTCTAATCTTATTACCTTTGTGCATGGAAGAACATACGTTTGATCTCCCGAACAATGTAACATCTTTATCATATAACCAAGACCTCCCAAGGATGATATGCCCAATATCCATAAGCACAACATCGCACCATAAGGTATCCTTATACGACCTAAACTGTATAGGAACCTGACACCTGTGTGAAACTGGGATTGATGATGTATCTACCCAAGCTACTTTATAAGGTCGTGGGTGATGTACGAGTGTAAGTCCCCAGCGAGAAATTGTGCTTTTAAAAATAACATTGGTACAACTTCCACTATCGACTATGACTCTACAAGCTTTCTCACCATACTTGACTATGGTATAAAAGATGTTATCCCTTCGTCAGTCATCACTCTCCTTTGATTGCGTTAGAGCACATTTAATTACAAGAGCTAGCGAGGTATTATCCTCCTCAATGGGGTAGGAGATTTCCTTAAGACAAGCTACAGTTCATTCCCCTACATGATCTTCATCACTAGGGAATGATTTGGGTTCATAAACTTCTACTTCCCCGTCTCCTTGTTCATCTTCTATTTCTTCCATTATGAACAAATTCTGGGAAGGACATTGTGCTGCAAAATGTCCAAAACCATGACACCTGTAAGCTGTAGCACTTGCTTTGATCCCCACTCTTGGGCCCTCTATCATTGAACTCTTATCCTTATCAGCTTTAATCACTGGTGTGGCAAGTGAATTGGACCTAGCCAAATGGGTGTTGACAATAGACTTAGATTCAGAATAGTTAGACTTATAACCGAACCCACTAACATCAAAATGTTTGGTTTGAGGGGTCTTAAGGTATCGTTCTAACTCTTCGACTCCAGAGAAACACTCTTCTAGATCGGTAGCAGGATATGGAATAAGTTCCTGTTGTAATTCTGGGCGGAGGCCTATTCGAAATCGTGATAGGGTAATTTTGTTCTGTTCTTCTACATTAGCTTGGAACTTCAAGTTTTCGAACTTATCAATGCACTCCGTGACCGACATATTCCCTTGGTGAAGTGACTGCCACTGATCAAGAAGACGTTTATCATAGGATAGGGGAACATACTTCTCACTCAGTTGGATCTTCATGTCTGCCCACGTGAAAATTGGAAGAAGGCCCTGGGGTTGTCTACTACGCTTGATGCCCATCCAGTAATGCCTAGCTTGCCCATAAGCTTAACATTGGCAATTGAACTTTGCGCTCCTCGGACATGGCATACCAATCAAAATAGGCTTCCATGGCAGTCACCCATTCTAGATAGACTTTAGGTTGTCTCTTTCCATAAAAATAGGAGCATCCATCTTGACGGACTTCATGATTTTGTCATCCTGATTGGGTGAAAGATCGCGATGGTGAGGGTCGTCTCTTCTACGATCATTGATGTGGACTCGAAAATGGTCATCAGTGATAACCCTATTCATTTCCTCGACATGGATTACTAGATTCTCATGTCAGGTTTGTGGATCACGTAACTGATTTTGTAATTGCGTATGGTGATCAAACATTTGGGCTTGGAGATCTGCCTGACTCGTAACCAATTTAGTGTAAGTTCCTTAATAAGGGCTTTAATCCTAGCGGAATCCATAATGATATAAGACAAATGAAAATGAAACCTATAATCTATATGAACACTGACAAATCCTAAACTGACAAAGCTTTGATACCAAATATGATGCAGAAACTAACACGATGCAAATGTGATGGACTGAGATTAATCGAAAGTTAATACAAGTAATTGAAATATATTATCTAACAAATTGACACAAAACTTAAAGAAAATTCCAATTAAATAATTTGACTTAAGCCTAAAATAGTGTTACTTTCGCCGTACGTTTCCTTTAGAATCTAGAAGACTAAGGTTCTTACCAAACAACTAGATCTCTAACAGTTTAGGCTTCGAACGAACACGCAAGTGAGTTCTTTTGAAATCGGTGAAATTAACAACAAGAAAAGGGATTCTAGGTATGTAGATATCAAATGGTTAAGGATAGAATAAGGTAAGATATTAACCAAATACTTACATATACGATTGAGATAAGAGTATATATGATGGATGGAAAAGTTGGCCTCGCGCTAAACTGCAATTGATAGAAGACTCACTAAGTTTTGAGAGAATCACTCTTGAAGAAAACCTTAATTAAAAGTTCTCAATTTGCATAGCAATAATCCATAATCATCATTAATTCAAAATAGTCTTTACAATGCCTTTTATAGGCAACTAATCACACATTTGAAATTGGACAATTACTGACTCACGTCCGTCCGTCCTATCATCATGGATGTCCGTCATGTATTCACGGACGTCTATCAAGCCCAAAGTAGTTCCATAAATTTGAAATATAAAATAACTGATACCACTAACTAAAATTACGGATGTTCGTCCTGTATTCATGGACGTCCGTCATGCACTAAAATAGCAAGCCTTCTAATTCACGGACGTCCGTCTTGAAGTCACGGATGTTCGTGATTCATTTCTTTAGAACACCCTTGTTCTTTAATTAGGAGTCTTTGTGATGCTTCTTTTGCTTTCGATAGATCATAGGTGGTTCTTTGAATCGGATGTCCTCATCAGTTAGTGATGCAGGACAAATGTTAAAACCCTATTTATGCGAATTTTAGATTAATTTCAGATTAAATTGTATAGCAGAAATATTCAAAATTACCCAACCATGTAAAATAATTTAATAAATTTAATTAAACAATTAGGTTAACTCAATTTTTGCGCTCACATGCATTAAAATTTTCCGATCTAAAAAACGGCTCCGATGAGGGAACTTGAGTTTCGTTCTAGTTTAGGGCACCAAGCGACAATTGTGGTATCGTATCTTGACTCCTCTAGGGTTTGAAGAAATTAAAGGCCCGAAGGGCTTAATTAATTCAAGGAAAATCAAAGGATGTATCTATTAAAATATGAACAACGATTCCAACAACTAACCAACTAGGAATTTAGGATTTGGATTTTTTTTATCAAAAGAAATAAAAGTAATAATTTACCTGACAATAATTAGAAAAATAGAATAAGGAAGATAAGGGTTCCAAGGCTTCACACCAAGGAGGTACGTCGGCTTCGCACCAAGCGCACGATAAAACAAAGATTCGCTCTCGAGTTTTGAAAGATTCACTCTTTCAGTTGAAAACTCCTCACAAGTTCTCTAGGGTTCGCACAAAAGCAAGCTCTCAATTTCATTCATCAATCAACTATATTTAATGGTTCTTTACAAAGCCTTATATAGGTAAATAAAACCTTAAAATGAAATTAGAAAGTCCTAATTTAACTAAAACTAAAACTCAAAAGTCAGACTTTCACCCAAAATTTGGACCCAAACTAAATTTTTTCAGTCGAACGCGATCGATCGATCGAAGTTGGAAGTTGATCGATCGACGACGACATCTTAGGAATTGTTCACTGGTTCGATCGATCAAGATTGAGATTCAATCTATCGAATCTGGACAGAACTCCATCTTATCTCTGAATTCCTTTTGCGCTTTCTTTATTCTATCTTCCTCTTTGCTCTTTTCATCACGTATATTGATCATCACATGCTCCTCGGCACGTCGAATTGAGCTTCGAAGCTTTAGTCCACGTGCACGTGCCATTTGTTTTGTACCGTGAGATGTCCCCATCAGTTAGTGATGGGGACATCAAGATCGAGACCGTCGGATTTGGGTTGTAAAAGGTTCTCTAGCGTCAGAAGAAACGGAAGGGGATTTGGACTTGAAGAACTCGAGGAACTGAAGGCTTTGGGCATGTTTCGGTCGATCGATCGATCTTAGAGACTCATTCGATCGATTGAGGCCACAGGCTTTAGAGCTTTTGGCGAATTGCTTTTCTTAGTCGATTGATCGAGTATAAATTTTCGATCGATCGGAAGTGAACAAAGACCTCATGCGATTTATAACTTTATAAATGATCGATCGATCCTAAAATCGATTGATCGTTTTGTCGTGTGAATCAGATCCGCCAAAAGATGGAATTTATTTGTTTATGGGCAAACTTGTCTTAGTGCTTATTTGTTTTAGGGTTTAATTTTTTAGGCCTACTATATAAGGTCCTTATAACTTTGTAATAGTTAATGATTAATGAATGAAAATTGACAGCTTGCTTTTGTGCAAATCCTTGAAGACTTGTGAAGAGTTTTCAACCGAAAGAGCGAATCTTTCAAAATTTAAGGAGTGAATTTTCATTTCTCGTGCAACTTGGTACGAAGCCGACGTACAACCTTGGTGAGTAGCCTAGAAACCCTTGGTGGGAAGCCTTGGATCTTATCTTTCTATTATGTCTTTCTCTCATTGTCTGGTACTATCTTCCTTATTTGCTTTGATAAAATCCAAAAATCCTAAACCCCTATTAATTTATATCTTTTGACCTACCCCTTTTTGATTGACGTAATCGTTCGAGCCTTTGTTTTCAAACCCTAGAGGAGTCAAGAGACGATACCATAATTGATGCTTGGTGCCCTAAACTAGATCGAAACTTGAGTCTTTCTTCAGATCCGTTTTTCTAGATCGGGAAATTTAATGCATGCAAACGCTCAAATGTCATTATTCTAATTGCTTTAGTTGAACTCATTAAATTACTTTGTGTTAGGGTGATTTCGAATATTTTCGTTATTCAATTTAATCTGTGGTTAATCCCAAATTCGCATCACCTAAGGTTTAGTGTTTGTCCCTGTAAACAACAAATTTGCGTAGGATATAAATATAACACAAATCAATCATAATAAATTTTCCCTCGCTAGGAGAGAGTTTTATTAAAATGGTGGACCTTACACTTCCGGGTATTGCAATCGATTCCCTGTTAATTACATCAAAATTGAATACCTTTGATTAAAAGCTACTAAATAAAAAATAACGTAATTACATATATGAAATAAACAAACTAAAATTCCAATTCTAAGTCTTCGTCGACATCTTCAATCCGTCATGAGATAGATGCATAGCAGACTATTTTAATAAGAGATTTGAGAAATATAAAATAGGGGATAACGGATGGGAAAACTCTTCCAAAAGTCGGTTCCATCTTATCGAAAAGCACGAGTCATTACTGGAGCAAGAAATTCGTGGACGAATCATAAAATGAATTCTTGTTCTCTAGCCTCAAAGATGAGTTCGAATACCAAATTCATTCTTCGGACAATTGGTTATCAAAGGAGTTATTACTTTCAGTGATAGTGTCTAATCATGAGTTAGATATTGCCAAATTCCTTAAAATTTGACTATCATAGATTGTTTTATAATGATTTTATCGTTGGATTTGACTAATATCCTAAGATTTGGTCGATGTATGGTAAATTCACCGTTGGATCTCGTTACGATATCGCATTATGACCGTTTGATCAAAAGTCAACGCATCCACTGTTGGATTTGACTAGAATCACAAGATCTAGTCAATATGCAATAAATCCACCGTTGGATCATCTTACTATAGTGTATTATGATCATTTGACCAAAAGTCAAACGATCCACCGTGAAAGAATTTCTGATCTCGAGGTTGAGGTCCAAACCCTACATTTGAGGGAGTGATGATCCGAACCGCGAGGGAAACTCTTTACTTCGGGGCGCAATTTAGATCCGATAAATCTCATGGTTATGAGTTGTCGTACATGAATATTTCGGGTGTCATAATCTAAAATCATTCTTTAGATTCGTGATTGCAACTCGTATGAATATCAAATTTGTGGTTACAATCCGAGTGTATTAGGAGTTATGCCCAGGGTTGTACCCACATGGCTTAACTATTTCTAAGTACACAGAAAATTGGGTACGAGTCGTAACGTTTAATCCCAAATTATAACCATAAATCCTACATAGATAAGGGCCGTAGCTCTTAAGCTAAGCGTATCACTTTTAGGTAAGGGCCGTAGCCCTTATCCTAAGTGTTTCAACCCCAACTTATTCCTCCCATCAACTTTTAAAAATAAAAATAAAAATAAGAAAGAAATAGAAAGAATCTTGGAGATACCCAAAAGTCTTTTGGTGAAAAAGTCAGAAATATTTTCGGCAGAGGTTTCCTGTAAGAATTTTTCGATCTCTATAATGAGGACGAATCTCCTATTTATAGATTTATGGTAGCGATTCTAGAAGTTATGATCCTACGGTTCCCGTAAAGTTTTCATGAAATGAACGGCTGTAAAAGATGTGTAAGTTTTCGCCTTCACGCGGATTGAGAAAAGATTATTCTCGCGTATGCAAGTCTTTTCTCATAACCACCTAGGCATGTAGGTGCCTAAATACGTTATCTAGGCACCTAGGTGCCTAAGAATGAAATTTAGGTACCTAGGTGTCTAAGTATGTTTTTCTAGGCACCTAGGTGCCTAACTATGATATTTAAGGTACCTAGGTGCCTAAGAAATGAAATTTAGGCATCTAGGTGCCTAAGTATATTTTCTAGGCACTTAGGTGCCTAATTATGTTATCTAGGCACTTAGGTGCCTAATTTCGATTATTCAGACACCTAGGTGCGTAGTTACGATATATAGGCACCGAGGTGCCTAATTATAATTATTTAGGCATGTAGGTGCCTAAGTATGATATCTAGGCACCTAGGTGCCTAAGTACGATTTTCTAGGTGTTTAATTATGATATCTTAGGTGCCTAATTACGATTATTTAGGCACTTAGGTGTCTAATTATGATATCTAGGCATGTAGGTACCTAATTATAATTATTTGGGCACGTAGGTACCTAAGTATGATATCTAGGCACCTAGGAAGTACGATTTTCTAGGCACCTACGTGCCTAATTATGATAGTTTGGCATCTAGGTGCCTAATTACAATTATCTAGGCAGGTAGGTGCCTAAGTATGATATCTAGGCACCTACGTGCCTGACATAACTTAGGACTTTAAGTCTTATTTGGAATAGATTTGTTAAAAGGAAAGACTTAGGACTTTAAGTCCTATTTAGAGTAGGGTTGTTTAAAAGGAGAGACATAAGACTCTAAGTCCTATTTATAATAGGATTGGTAAAAGGAAAGACTATAAATAGAGTCTCCTTTCCTAATTCCTTCTATTTTATTCTATCTGATTTTTGAGATTAAGTGGAAGAAGGAGTTCCCGATTCCAAAAATTCTCAGTCAATAGGTGCCTCCCCGACTTTTATCGACTTTTTATTATTTATTTATTCTTTTTTTAAAAAAAGCGAAAACTATAAAAAAGTTGATAAAAATCGATGTAAGTTTATATTTCCTACGAGAATTTTACTACTGACTAATGATTGTATTCTCTACGGAGATTCGATTCATCGAAATCTGACTTGTGATCGTATTCTCTACGGAGGTTCGATTCATCGAAATTTCACTGGTGATCGTATTCTCTACGGAGATTCGATTCATCGAAATCTGACTCGTGATCGTATTCTCTATGGAGGTTCGATTCATCGAAATTTGACTGGTGATTGTATTCTCTACGAAAATTTGATTAATCGAAATTTGAATTTTGGGGTACATCGGATGACCTTGTTTCAATCTGAGGGATTTCAGGGGATGAATTTTGGATTTTTGAGATCAATCAGACTGTACTTCCTACGAGAATACTGTATACTGATTTCTGGTAATAGGGTTTGCGCTTCTTACGAGAACGCTCTCTGATTATCAAGATGAATCTCCTAAATCGGATTTGCGATTCTTACGAGAACGCTCTTCGACTATCAAGATGAATCTCCTAAAATCTTTCAGGCGGTCCGATTGAAATTTATGGACCTTAATAAATCGATAATAATTATGAAGTTGGTTTTTATTGACCATCGATCTCGATGTAGATCGGGTGGTCAAAATTAAATCCGAATGATCTACTTTAGCTACTCGGGCAGATCCGACTGATTTTGGGACGTTTACAGAGATTGAAACGTCCTTAAAAATTAACAAAAATTATGAAGTTGATTTTTTATTGACCATCGATCTCGAAGTAGATCGGGTGGTCAAAATTAAACCCGAAAGATCTACTTTGGCTACCCGGGTAGAACTGACTGATTTTGGGACGTTTACAGAGATCGAAACGTCCTTAAAAATATTTTCTAAAAATCAACAAAAATTACGAAGTTTATTTTTTATTAACCATCGATCTCGATGTAGATCGGGTGGTCAAAATTAAATTCGAAAGATCTACTTTGGCTACCCAAGTAGATCTGACTGATTTTGGGACGTTTTCAGAGATCGAAACATCCTTAGAAATATTTCCTAAAAATCAACAAAAATTATAAAGTTGATTTTTTATTGACCATCGATCTCGATGTAGATCGGGTGGTCAAAATTAAATTGGAAAAATCTACTTTGGCTACCCGGGCTGATCTGACTAATTTTGAGACGTTTACAGAGATCAAAACGTCTTTAAATTTTTTTTCTAAAAATCAACAAAAATTATGAAGTTGATTTTTTATTGACCATCGATCCCGATGTAGATCGGGTGGTCAAAATTAAATCCGAAAGATCTACTTTGTCTACCCGGATAGGTCTGACTAATTTTGGGACATTTACGGAGATCGAAACGTCCTTAAATTTTCTAAAAATCAACAAAAATTATGAAGTTGATTTTTTCGACCATCGATCTCGATGTAGATCGGGTGGTCAAAATTAAATCCGAAAGATCTACTTTGGCTACCCGGGTAGATTTGACTGATTTTGGGACATTTTCAGAGATCGAAACGTCTTGAAAAATATTTTCTAAAAATCAACAACAATTATGAAGTTGATTTTTTATTGACCATCGATCTCGATGTAAATCGTGTGGTCAAAATTAAATCCGAAAGATCTACTTTGGCTACCTAGGCAGATCTGACGGATTTTGGGACGTTTACAGAGATTGAAACGCCCTTAAAAATATTTTATAAAAATCAACAAAAATTATGAAGTTGATTTTTTATTGACCATCGATCTCTATGCAGATCGAGTGGTCAAATTTAAATCCGAAAGATCTACTTTGGCTACCCGGGCAGATTTGACTGATTTTGGGACGTTTTCAGAGGTTGAAACGTCCTTAGAAATATTTTCTAAAAATCAACAAAAATTATGAAGTTGATTTTTTATTGACCATCGATCTCGATGTAGATCGGGTGGTCAAAATTAAATCGGAAAGATCTACTTTGGCTACCCGGGCAGATCTGACTGATTTTGGGACATTTGCAGAGATCGAAACGTCCTTTAAAAATATTTTT
Organism: Chloranthus sessilifolius; assembly: GCA_021018995.1. Lineage (NCBI taxonomy): Eukaryota > Viridiplantae > Streptophyta > Magnoliopsida > Chloranthales > Chloranthaceae > Chloranthus > Chloranthus sessilifolius. The sequence continues at coordinate 68,406,461 of CM037595.1, forward strand.
TAAAAATCAACAAAAATTAAGAAATTGATTTTTTAATGGCCATCGATCTCGATGTAGATCGGGTGGTCAAAATTAAATTTGAAAGACTTTGGGGACTTATCTTTCTAAACCCCGGCAAGAGGATGGTATCGATCTAATGTTTTTGAAACTGGGTATATGTTCTTACACCGGGTGAAGGATTTCATTGCCCACAATCCTTTCCTACTTTTGCTCAAAGAATCATAGATATAAAGCCAGGCGTCGGATGGGGTGATACGTTTCGTTTGAGAGGAGTGGCATCGACCAATTTAAGTTTCCATCTTTGGGTCGTAGAAATGTTATCAGAGTTTCGTGATGAATTAAAAAGATGTAATTTGCTGACGACAGTTGCGTGTGCGTGGGGGCGATATGACAACAGCAAAAATATGATGCGCGCTCTAATCGAAGCTTTCTGTCCACTCACTAACTCTTGGATATTTCCTTGGGGGGAAGCTGGTATCACACTGGAGGAATTATTCCATATTAGTGGTTTGCCGCTTACAGGCTTTATGTATGATGAGTGCATTCCTGAGAATTAATCTTTTATACGAAGTACAAGAAGACGGAGAGACGCCTTTCTATAAGCCTGAAGCACATAACTTGTTTGAAATCTTCGATCAAATTGTAAAAGAACTTGGAAAGGATGATCTTAATGTGAAAAGGAAAAATGTAAACTATGGACAATGGATGTCTTATTTCCTAGATTTTTATGATTCGAGCGGCAACATTATCCATCCTTTTGCTTCCAAAAAGAGTGTCCTTCAAGTAGCCTGAATTGAAAGAAAGTCTTCGCTAAGAATGAGTCGAAGAACCTATTTCTCAGCTTGTTTAGTGCTTTTTTTAAGGAGGTTCGCACTTCCGAACCAGTGAGAAAGTGTCCGTGCTGAAACTTTCGTAATAGCAAGGGAAATGGCCAATGGAGCTACTTATGCTGTTGGTCCAGCCGTCCTTGCTAGCATATTTGATGGCTTTGGTCAATTAAAGAGGTGTAAACATCTAGGGAATTTGGGAGTTCATTTCCCTATTCATTATTTCTTTGGATGGGTGGGGGCCTATTTTCCTTCCACATATAATTTGAGGAATTTCGAACTCAAGTTAGGAATTCCCTTCTTACTGAGTATTTTGGAGTGGGCAGCCGGTCCTCATAGCTTAAAAGGGGCTCGAGATTTATTGCGGAATCCCCTATCGTTCAAGTTTCGACCATTCGGGCATTTCTTACCAGACAATGACCAACTTTCGTGCGAGGATCAAGCTAATCCTGACAAAGACACCTCTGTGTTCCCAACCAAAATCCTTCACTATTTTTTGAGTTTGCGGTAAAATTTATTGCCATTACGTTTTGGCAACTATAAATTGCTCAAGCCATATTATCCAGCCTGATATGCTCGACAATTAGGTTATGATCAGATTATTCCTTTGACTCCTCTTTCTTTGGATGCGCACAAAGATGTTACTGCTGTGGATTTAGTGATGGCATTTAATACGTATAGTGTTCGAGGAACTATGTCTTGTTTCACGACTTGGCCTACTCAAGTTTTTGGCTGCACTTCCTTAATGTGGTGTTATTGGTGGCGTGAGAATACCAGTGTTTATTTTTCCAAGAGACTATCAGAGCTAGTTCCTAATAAACAAGATAGTGACGTTGCAAAATTCAATGCACTCATGCATATTCCTTCCGAATTTTTTGCTGATATTTTTCGAGTGGCGTGGCCTATGAAGACATCGTTTGCGAGAAGTCTTGGGAATATTAATATGGTCAATTTTTCATCAGTCATTAGTTTTACCAAACCATACATGATTTTCGAAAATAAGCTTGTTGAGGCAGAAAAATCTTCTTCTAATGTATCTGGAAAACGGGTCCTGTCACAAAAAAGTGGGGAGAACAACAAGAAGTCAAAATCGGTGGTGTCTACGAATAGGAGAGATGAGGGTATTTATCATCTTACGCCACGTCGAAAATTCAAGGGACCTCTGCGAGTCCTTCAGGTGGATATTATGTTTCGCTCCCACCCAATCATAATCAAGAGCATATGGCTGAAGGTTCAATTGTTCCTTCTCCTGATGCTTTTCTCGCGGAGTTAGGAAGCATTCCCACAACCTCACACTTTTCTAATATGGGTAAGTTTATATATATATATATATATATATTTATTATATATATATTTTTTTGTATATTAAAAAAGAAAATTCTGTTGGTGTTAATAAATGATATTTTGTATTAGGAAATCTTCCAACGCTAGATGGGTGTATCAAAGAAGAAATCACCACTGCAGATAGGCCTGACCCACAAGAGTTGATGGATGCTTTACTCGAAACTTGAGATATGGCCGAGGATTCGTTTCTTACAAATATTGGGGTTGGAAAATACCTAAACGATCGAGAATTTGAGTTTGAGACTCTTCACATCACTAGAACCAGCAGTTAGAAAGATCACATAGTGATCTGGGTAATTGTCCCATTTCGGGTAGTAAGACTAATGATGATGGGTCAGACGCTAGCCATTTGTGTTCTTCTGAGGAGTATTCCTCTTCCGAATTTTAGAGACACCTTTGACAATTACCTTTGTTGAATCTCAATTAAAGATCCCATCAACCATTGAAGCCATTCCGCGGGAGAAGGTTAATTTCATCTTGCCCCCAAGACTTAACTCACAGGCCTCGACCATTTCTCCTACACCCATTATAGCGGAGTCACCTAACTAGCAATTTCCAAGGGAAGATCCATTATCGGAACTAGAACCTTCTTTAGTGATAATGAATACAGACGTTACTCCCTTCGATCCTCCGGATCTATCCGTGTCAACTATCGTCGCCTCATCTAGCGGAGTTTCTTCAAAGAGTGAGTTTCATCTCATTATTTACAATTACACATCTATTATTATTATTATTATTTTTTATATTTACATATATCTTCTTGTTCGTAGATGTTGAAGATTTGATCAATAAGCCTATCCTATCGGCTTTTAAAAGGAATCAAATAAGGAGTCATCTGAAGAATATTGTCGAACTTCTAAAGGAAGTCCTCCCTTATGTGGAGAGTGAAAATGATTTTACGATAATGGAGCAAGATTTATACGTGGCATGTGATGAGATCTCCAAAATTGGCGGCGATGATATGTCATTTAAGTCCAAAGTTAAATATATTATGGATTTATTTAAAAAAATAAAAAAAAGCGAGTTGTGGGCTTCTGAAGAGGCTATCAAGAATGATATTATGAAGGGACTGCAAAAAATTGAAGATCATAACACAATTGGTTCTGCTATGACAAATAGATTGTTTGATATCTCAACTCTTGAAGAAACCGTGAAGGTTCGAACTAAGAAGGCAAACATTTTGAGGCTTGAGCTTGAGGAGCTAGAAAATTATATTGCCGATTCAAAATAAACTTTGGTGGCCAATTCCGAACTAGTCAAGAAGGATCATGATCCTTAGGGGATCTTGAGGAAAAGAAGAATCATCTGCCGGCTACACTAGAAGGAATAGGAGCTGAGAAAGAGAAACGACTTTCAGTTTTACGTCAATTCACGGCCGATAAGGATGCCGCGATAGATTCATTAGGCAGATTTGACAAATAAGATTCATGTTTATTTTATGAATTCTTTTGGTTCATTGGATTTCACATTCCATTCTTTGAATAATTGATGCAAATATAGATATATTTTTATTCAAATTTTGAGGAAGTCAACTTTTATTGCTTCATTCCTTACGCAGTTTATCCTCATGCGAATAAGAGGTAACATATAAACATAATTATGTTGTTTACATTAACAATGTACCTAAGTACAAGCTTTGCGCAGTTTATCCTCATGCGAGTAGGAGACAACTTATAAACATACCTATGTTGTTTACATCAACAATGTACTTAAGTACAAGCCTCATGCGACATTCTATTGATAGTATCGCTTCAGAAAGCGACCGTTAATAGGAGGGGATTCATTTCCTTCTGCATCCACTAATATATAAGCACAATTTGAATATACAGTTTCTATTACAAAAGGTCCCTCCCATTTAGGCTCAAACTTCCCTGGAGTTTTCTGGGTAACAATCATAGGGCGACGAATAGTAAGGACCAGGTCCCCTTTCTTAAAGGATCGACGCTTCACCTTCTTTTCGAATGAATTTGACATGCGGGCACGGTATGCCTCCAAGCTTTGTTGGGCTTTGAGCCTACGCTCATCCAAGGGCTTCTTGTTCTGAGAACCTGAGTGTGGCATTTTGTTCCTTGGTGAGATTGTTACTTAATGCTACTCTTAAAGAAGGAATTTGGATCTCCAAGGGTAATAAAGCTTCACCTCCAAATACTAATGCATATGGAGTAGCCTGTGTAGGAGTACGCTGAGTCGTTCTGTAAGCCCATAAGGCTTCCTGCAATCTTTCATGTCGGTCACGTTTATTTTTAGCAACTGTCTTTTTCAAAAACTTGACCAATGTCTTGTTAAAAGATTCCGCTAAGCCATTTGCAGATGGGTTGTATATCGTGGAGCAACATTGTTTTATTTGATACTTAGCGTAAAACTTGCTTATCACTTTATTTTTGAGTGGTGTGCCATTATCATTAATGATACATGAAGGAATCCCGTACCAGTAAATGATATGTGTACGTATAAAGTTTGCAACTGTGTTGACTTTAACCTCTCTGAGTGCTACTGCTTTTGCCCATTTCGAAAAATAGTCGGTTGCAGCTAATATGAACTTATCTTCAACAGATGGAGGGTGTGTTGGACCTATGATGTCCATACCCCATTCCTCAAAAGGCCATGATGTGACTATAGGGTGTAAGGGTTCCGGTGGACAGTGAATGAAATTAGCGTGGATCTGGCAAACCTGACATATTTTAGCAAAATTTATACAATTATTTACCTTGGTCGGCCACTAATAGCCTAAATGTTTCAATCGGGTATGTAGCTTATGGCCTGATTGATGTGCCCCACAAATGCCGACATGTACTTCTTGTATGGCTTGTTGAGCTTCTTCAGTTGAAAGAAATCTTAATAGGATATTATCGAACGATCTCCTATATAGAGTATCATTGAAGTATACAAATTGACTCGCCCTTCAACGAATTTCAGCTTTGTGGCGTGCTTCGTAAGGCAGTCTTCCATGTTGAAGGTATTCTATAAGTTCTTGCCTCCAATCTAGTTTCTCAACTTCAAAAGCGGATATAATATTGACCGAATTCACCTGCTCAATTTGACATCTCATGATGGAAGGTAAGACCCTGTTCTCTGCGACTCTTATTGCGACAATTTCATCATTTTTACAAGCCAGAGATGCCGCAAGTTTTGCGAGGGCGTCGGCTTGGTTATTTTGACTCCGCGGGACATGCATAATCCATATATTCTCGAACTGTGGAAGGAGTTCCTGGATCTTCTGATGATATAGTATTAACTCTGTTTTTCTAACTGTGTAAGATCCTTCTAACTGTTTTATGACGAGCTGGGAATTCCCATATAGATCAAGGGTATAAATGGCCATGTCTAAGGCTAATTCTAAACCAATGATTAACGCCTCTTATTCGGCAGCGTTATTAGATAGGGACTCTGTTAATGTGAAGGAATACGAGAGTAACCCATTACTTGATGTAACAAATAAAATTCCAGCGCCTTGTCACGGGGTCACTCTTCTAGCAGTGTCAGCCCGTGCGACACTCAACGCCTGCTGCACTAAGTCAGCCTATTTCTCTCAAATGAGGCACACGATGCAGATTCCCAGATGCTACGAAGGGTGGAAGGCTTGTCCTACTCAAGCTTCACCTCAACCTCTACGTTTGGACTTCGCCCTGCGAGGCAACGCAGCAGGTTAGAGCCAGCAACGACGATTGTCAAGGCAACAGGCAACGATGAACGTAAGGCAACATGCAACAACGAGATATAGCGATAGGCAGCGACGAGCATACATCAAGCCCCCCTTGGGCTAGAACCCGCACCTCGAAGGTGATTGGGAACCACCAACGCGATGGCCCTAGTACACGACGTAGCTAGGACGACCACGCCCTAAGTGTGGCCCGGATGCACGCACATAAGCCCACGAGGCTAGTGCACGTGTAGGGTCGGGGGACCCCAACTCATGTCCCCCCATATATGGTTTAAACATCAACAGTGCTTAAATGGCAGGACCTCAAACCTATTGGTTTGACATACCGCAACGCCCTCCCGCATCGCTAGGCCAACTTGGGTCAGTCGCGTTCATGTCACGACCGTGTCTTCACCCTCCACCCCAACATGCCTCGATGCCATCGTGGCTCAGCCCAGTACATATGGTGCCGCCCTTATGGCCTTGACGCACCAGTCATACTCAACACTTGGAGAGGAAAAGTGGCCCTATGGCTGCCCCGAATGGCCACGCCGCGTGCCCCCGTCACATCCTCCTCCACTCAAAATCGTCAACGTCCTCGTTGACGCGAAGGCACACATTCTGAAGTTCAGTCCTGTATGTCACTTGCCATGGTTCCTCGACAGCACCCTGCCTTCACTCTCTGTAGCAAAACTGTACATGCCCAAAACTGCACACTTCAAAATCTGTACACAGTTGGTGTCTGAGTTTTCCCACAGCCCACACCAACAAGACCGCTGTGTACCTTTCTCAACAATCAATTAGTCGGAGCGCCCCAACTCTAGCAATGGGCGCCTCATCATCAACCTTTTTCTTACCTTTCTCCGCGACCATCGCGTTCAAGGCGGCCTTCTCTGGACAATCTCGCACCAGATGTGGCCCATTACATAGGAAGCATCCCTTCTAGCTCGGCCTTTCGTCTTTCTTCTTTTCATACCTACTGCCTTTGTCCTGACCAGATTGCACATGTCCTGTATCATTCTGCTTCTTTCCCTGCTTGTCAGCATTGTCAGTGGATGCTTGGACTGTCTTCTCTTTCTTAAAGCGGTGTTCGATTAGCCGCTCCGCAGCAGCCAAATTCTCATCTAGGGTCTTCAACCCTCTATAAGTCAACTCATTTGTGCCTTGCAGTGGCCATCTATAAAGTAGAAGATCCGATCCTTCTCACTCATTTCATCAATGTCCAACATCGCTAGTGAAAGTCTTAATGTACTGTCACGGTCCGTATGCTTCAACGTCGATAATGCCTTTCGTCGACCATGCGGCGTTGGTAGGTAGAAATTGAGCTCATGACTCTTTCTTCAGATCGGCCAAGAATCGATTGCACCATTCTCCATGCGCACCTCGACACTCGGTGCCTCCACCATAACTTGGCATCACCACCAAGTATCTCGATGCAATTCTTAGCTTAACTTTAGATCGAGGTCCCCACTTCGAGGTACTCCTCCACGTCCCATATGAAGTTCTCGAGGTCCTTCGCTCATGGAGCCCTTGAACGTCTCTGACTCGGGGAACTTAAATCGAGGTGTCGGCGTCCCTGCTGGCATTGCCAGGATGAGCTTTTTCAGCACGCTCATCTCGTCACGTACCTCCTCCAACGTGACCTTGATTTCTCGTACCTCTGCTGCCAATTGCTCTACGGTCTCAGCCACTTCGGCATTGATCCTTTCATGCCTATTCAGTCGTTCCCCATGTAGTGTCATTACTGATACCACCGACTCGAGCTGGTCCGATTGAGCTTCCAAACTATCTAGTCGTTCCCTTGTTGATCATTCTCTTGTCCGTCGTCTTGCATCCTCGCTGGTCCCTTCCATCTCAGCCATCACTGTGGCTCTGATACCAAATGTCACGGGGTCACTCTTCTAGTAGTGTCAGCCCGTGCGACACTCAACGCCTGCTGCGCTAAGTCAGCCTATTCCTCTCAAATGAGGCACGCGATGCGGATTCCCAGATGCTACGAAGGGTGGAAGGCTTGTCCTACTCAAGCTTCACCTTAACCTCTACGTTCGGACTTCGCCCTGCGAAGCAACGCAACAGGTTAGAGCCGGCAACGACGATTGTCAAGGCAACAGGCAACGATGAACGTAAGGCAACATGCAACAACGAGATATAGCAATAGGCAGCGACGAGCATACATCAAGCCCCCCTTGGGCTAGAACCCGCACCTCGAAGGTGGTTGGGAACCACCAACGCGATGGCCCTAGTACACGACGTAGCTAGGACGACCACGCTCTAAGCGTGGCCCGGATGCACGCATATAAGCCCACGAGGCTAGTGCACGTGTAGGGTCGGGGGACCCCAACTCATGTCCCCCTCTATATGGTTTAAACATCAACAGTGCCTAAATGGCAGGAGGACCTCAAACCTATTGGTTTGACATACCGCAACGCCCTTCCGCATCGCTAGGCCAACTTGGGTCAGTCGCGTTCATGTCACGACCGTGTCTTCACCCTCCACCCCAACATGCCTCGATGCCATCGTGGCTCAGCCCAGTACATACGGTGCCGCCCTCATGGCCTTGACGCACCAGTCATACTCAACACTTGGAGAGGAAAAGTGGCCCTACGGCTGCCCCGGATGGCCACGCCGCGTGCCCCCGTCACAGCCTGCTCCTGCCGCTTGCGAAGCCCCATCCAAATATAATTTCCATCTTTGTGCTATTTCAGCGTAATATACCTCTTCATCTGGTAGGTCTTCGGATAACGGTGAATTCCTCGGAATCGGATGAGGGCTAGAAAATTGGCTAAGGCTTGCCCTTTACAGCTTTCTGATGTACAAAAGTTATGTCAAACTCAGACCATTTAGCAAGTCTTCCTGACAAAACTGGTTTTATCCTGAGAAATTTTAATGGATCCACTTTACTTATTAAGCGGATTGGATGATCTAGCAAATAATGTCGTAGCTTTTGCGAGGCAAAGACAAGAGCTAAGCAATTCTTTTCCATAAGTGAGTAATTTCCTTCAGCTCTTGGAGTGTTCGGCTGAGGTAATATAAGGCGCTTTCCTTACTATCTTCGTTCTCTTGAGCTAACAAAGCCCCAAACGAGTTGTCCGTGACTTCTATATATAGGATTAAATGTTTCCCTTTAATTGGAGCAGTTAGGACTGGCAGATGCAATAAATATTCTTTCAAACTATCAAAAGCCCTTTGACAATCTTCATTCCATTCGAATGTGACCCCTTTCTTCATTAGACGAGAGAATGGTTGACATCGTCCTGAAAGATTTGATATCAAGCGTCGAATATACACAAGTCTTCCCTGTAGTCCTTTTAATTCACGAATGTTCTCTGGAGGTGACATCTATATGATGGCCTTGGTTTTCGCTGGATCAACTTGTATACCTCTATGTCGAACAACAAATCCGAGAACCTGAAGTGAGACAGAAAGCACATTTTAGTGGATTCATTTTCAAGTTGTACTTTCAGAGTTTACAAAATACTTGATATAGGTGGGCCAAGTGATCACCTCTATTCTTTGATTTTACTACGAGGTCATCTACGTAGCATTCGACTGTTTTGTGTAGCAATTCCTTGAATATCCTCGTCATTGCACGTTGATAAGTAGCTCTAACATTTTTTAGTCCAAATGGCATGACTTTATAGCAAAAGATTCCCCTTGGGGTTCGGAAGCTGTAAGTTCTTCATCTCCAGGTGCCATTCGTATTTGGTTGTATCCAGAGTATCCATCCATGACTGACATGGCTTAACAACCAACAATAGAATCGATCAAGAGTTCTGAAATTAGCAAGGGGAATTCATCCTTGGGACATGCTGCATTGAGATCTCTGAAATCAAAACATACCCTAATTTTGTCATTCTTCTTCTTGACCGGGACTACGTTAGCAACCCATATCGGATATTTGACTTCACGAATAAAGTCGACATTGACTAACTTGTCGCTTTCTGCTTCTACCTTTCCGGTTACATCTAGATGAAGTCGTCTTTGAGCTTGTTTAACGGGTTTGATGTCAGGATTGACAACTAATTTTTGAGTGACAATTTCGATATCTAATCCTGACATATCATGATATGTCCATGCAAACACATCTCGATTCTTCTTTAGAAAATCGGTATAAGTTAGTTCCTCTATAGAGAGTGCGATACTCACATAAGTAATCCGAGGATCTTCAAGAGTTCCCAAGTTGACCTCTTGTAGGTCAACGGTGGTTTGTATTCCTTCTTCAAACTGATGAGGAGCGGGAATAGTCTCTTCCGTGGCTAGGATAGAGATTACATAGGATCCGAGATATTTTGTGGGAATCACTGTAGGCCTGTGCCCAAGACCACCTTTCAATGGATGTAAATATCCATCGTTATAGGCTACCCGTTTCTGTGCACGAGATGGTATCACATCGAAAGGTGCAACCATTCCTACTCCATCTTTTAGAGCTCCTTTTAAGAGATCATATCTCATCTTTTTCATCATATTTGCTGCCTTTTTGCTATATCGTGTAAATTGAAGAGGTTCTTTCGAATCCTTATAATCTAGCTGGATGGGTACCGAATCAACTTGGGTGAGTGGCTTGGTGAAAGAGGCCAATAGAGGGGAACTAGGTTTCAGGGTTTGGGATAAGTTTCTAACAATTTTGATACAAGAGTTTGCTTTTGGAGGGATTGTGTTCTTATTAAGAATGATTCTTCTCCGAGGTTGGGAATAAGGAGCTGAGATGAAAGGTATGTTGGTTTCTTTTGGGGTTTTGAAGGAAACTAATTTCTTTTTAGATCGATTTCTTTTAAAAGGGATAGTTTCCTTAACAGGAGTTTTAGAACTTGCCTCCTGTGAATTTTGTCTAGGTGGCGAGGACTTGGATAATAGTGAGTATTCATCCAATAGCTCGAAGTCACTAGTGTGTGTAGATAAAGTAGATATTTCATATAATTTTGCATCAGCAACATGAGCTTCATCTGGGTGGAAGGGTTGTGGATCAGCTGCTACTCGTTGTTGCTCGCCATTATGAAAATATTTAAAACATTGATGGAGTGTGGATGGAACGACCCTACATTGATGTAAACTTGAATCATGAGGGTACAACGCATGTGGTAACAACGCATTATATGATGTATTAGCATCGATCACATGGATTTGGGTAGTAGAGGAATGTTCGTCGATATCTAATCGTAAGTGAATAGATCCTAAGATTCCTTGTTGAAACCTTGAATCATGAGGGTACTGGGTGAGAGGTCTTTAACAGTTTGTCCTACTTTATGTAACACATTTAGTGGTAACAAATTTACAGCAGACCCCCCATCCATCATGAGTCTCGAAAGGCGAACGCCTTTAAGTAGACCTGATATAAAGAGGGGTTTATTGTGTGACTTAAGAGTTTGGTTTCGAGATCATCATCAGAAAATGTGATCGTACAAATTAAGTCTTCCAAACTAGTCTCTACCTGGCAAACTTCCTCAATGGACTTGTCCAGGTTAGAGAGAGTTTTTATCAGCGTTTTCCTTAAGCTACTAGACAAACAAAGCGCATCATGCACCGAAAGCAAAGTAGGTACTTTCTTTAAATGAGAGAGTACATCATAATTTACATAAGAATTTTCTTTTTCTTTGCATTTATCGGTATTCTTGGAGCTTTTGTCGAATGACGACGTTTCTCCTTGCTTGGTTGTCTTGTCGGCACCTTCTGTACCCTTACGTGGAGATACAGTTTCCGTAGACGAAACAGGAAGATTCTTTGACTTACGCCGATAAGGTATAACTGGGCGATCAGTACGTTGCTCTATAGCATCTACCTCTTCAATCTGAATCATGTTGCAAGAAGCAACATTGTTTGGTTCAGATAACTCTTTTTTCCGTAGAGTAACCACTTTATGCCAACCTTCATTATCCGATGAATTGTCTTCAGAAGCATCTGGTGAAGACGAGCATTTGATGGCATCCTTCATGCGAATATCCTTAATCTGACTCTTGTTAATATCAATTTGAGATTTTGGTTCTTTCTTTTGGGTTTTGCCATTGCTATCAACGACACCTGGTTCTTGTTGGTCCATGATTGTTTCAGAACATTCGAGAGGAATGTAGTCTCCCAATGTGAGTGGCTGTAATTCTGCCATTTCCACTTCAGATGATGATGATGAAAAAGAGATTATCATTGGTTCTAGTTTCATCTTCTGTACTTTCTTCGGTGATCTCATAGATTCCGATTGAACCTTCTTTCCTTTCTCTCGTTGTTTACGATCCTTCAACATTTGGAGTGTAGTATAATTCGAAGGGATCTTTTTTACTTCTCTTTTTATCTTCTCTACAGATTCCTTTAAATTTGCAAATGTTTCTAACGGAACTTTGACTTTGGACGTTCTCTTCTTCTTGGGAATCACATGCCAACTCCCCTCATCGGAATCAGGCGATTCTGTCATATATGACTCTTGCCAGTTAAACTCGTGTCGCTTACCTTAGCTTCTTTTATAAAGGACTTGGTATCACAACCCCAGTTCCATTTCGGGAAAGAGGTTTTCTTTTTCCATAAATATTTGATTTCTGCTTGTTGTATCTGTGCTTGCTGCCTATTATAGGCTAGCGCCTTTTCCCATGATCATTTTGTAAAGGAATTGCACCCGACGGACGAGGCGTCGGTGCATCTTGTAAAGGGATTGAACCTGATGGACGAGGTGGTGGTGGTGTTTTCCTCCATTCTCGGGTATCATCGTTAATCCATCCTAATGTGCCTTAAGTAACAAGATGTTGATAATCGGGTAAGCCATTTTTCTGCATCAGTTCTTTCAAGAAACAAGTTGTTTCGCTTTCTATCAATACTTTCTTATTCCAAGCAGCATCCCTCTGTTTCCATTCTCTCTTCCTGCGCCAGCTAATATAGTGGGCAGGGCCTACTTCATCCTCGGATAATGACGAATTAGAGTCCTTGCAGGATGGAATGAACTCATGAAGTTTCGGAAGTGCAGAGTTCGAATTTTTTTCACGGATAGGAGCGGGTGGAAAACCCCCGAAGGTGATCATATTTGTTGTGGCAATGCTATCATTGCCTTGTTTTGGAGATTCTGGAGTAAACGTAATGTTTCCAGAATTAAGAAGACTTTGAACCTTATCTTTAAACATGAAACAATCTTTCAACGTGTGCCCTAACACACGATGATATTTACAGTATGGTGGATCATCTGTTTTATTTTGCTCTTCAGGTCTGCGGGATTCTAGTAGCTGTATAATCCTACCGTCAATAACGTCATCGAAGATGCCCTCGACGTTTTCATTATTAAATGAATATTTTTTATCTTTCTTTTCTTTCAGAGATTGGCCCTTAGACCAGTTTGATCTCTGAGGGAGTGCAAAACTACTACTGGCTCCACTTGCTTTGTTTGATCGATTGTTTTCGGATCCTTCTATTCGCTTGATCACAGCGAATTGATTACGATCTCTGGTGCCAATTGCTATCGTCACAAGATAAGATGTAGATGTTTCTGTCCTTCATTCTGTTCCTCTGGGAGGATCCTTTCGGTTTCCCCTTGAGTTTAAACCGATGAAACTTTCGAGTTCTGAAGTTCATGTAGTGAGATCTTCGAAACTCATGGAATGCCCATAGTAAGGGACTGCTAATTCTTATCTCATGCCAGCCAGACACGTTTGTACTGCTTCTTCTTTAAACTTGTGCTTGCAATGGATGCTAAGGTTTCTCCATCGCATAATGTAATCGATGGCCTTTTCATTTGGTCGTTGCTTCAATTGTGACAACTCAGCGACCTCTACGAATCTCTAAGTACTAAAGAACCTCTTCAAGAATGCCTCTTCCATCTCTTTCCAGGTTTTTATTGACTCGGGTGGAAGCTGTGTACCATGTGAATGCAGCTCCCTTCAGAATCTGCACAAATTGTTGCAAAAGTAAAGCGTTGCTTTTTGAAGTGTCACCACATGCTGAGAGGAAGTGGGCCAAGTGCTCGAGTGGAGCACCACTGCCACCAGATCCGAGAGAACTTTGGTTGTTCAGACTGTGTGGAAACGGACTCACAATTTCCGACACGGCCATGCGATATGTCTGGGAACTATCCAACACTTTCCGATAACCTTTAAGATTCTCGGAAATCAGGCTTTGGACTTTGTTGAGGGATATATTTTCTTCAGTCTCTTTTCGATTATTCTCTCAATTAGCACAGCTATCTGTGCATCGATAGCTGCGATTGTTTGACACATCTGTTTTAGCTGTTCAAGGATGTTGGCGCTTTCTTCTATTGTCAAAATCATCACTGGAAGTACCGTAGGGATGTCTGGAGTCACTAATCCGATGGATGATCCGTCGAGATTCGGTTGAAGGGAGTTTGAGGTCTGAGGGGTGATGGGAAGCAATAATCCGGACATGTGATGTAGTCAGGTTGTCTATCTCAGGTGATTGCGGGGAATTCATCGAATATGAATGATTAGACCTCGGAGTACCTGGTGGGGTCACCGAGGCTGATTGCAATCGGACCTCAGGGAACTCATCTTCGGAAAAGATAGAGTTCGAGTCTCCATAAAGTGGGTTGTCAATACTGGTGAAGGACTTGGGAGAATCTAGTTCTTCCTGTTGAGCGTATTTCTCCTCCAGATTAGCTCATGCCATAAGACAGGTTGATCGGCGGAGTATGGCTTCCTCGGTCTGAGATCAAACCCGCATCACACGACGAACTCCTGATGAAGAGGAGTGAGCAACATTCTTTCCAAACGCCATTGAATTCTTTGATGGAGTAAATTCGGCGAATATCTGCATGGAATAACCAGCCATTAAAATGAACAAATCATGGAATAACCAAAGCTTTATAGTTTATTATACCCATATTTTATTTGATAGAATTTGTTTTATTAAGTAGCTTAAAAATGAGAGAAGTGTGTCCCACCGGGCATGCCAGAAATTTGTAAACAACAAATTTGCGTAGGATATAAATCTAACACAAATCAATCATAACAAATTTTCCCTCGCTAGGAGAAGGTTTTATTAACATGGTAGACCTTACACTTCCAGGTATCGCAATCGATTCCCCATTAATTACATCAAAATTGAATACCTCTGATTAAAATACTAAATAAAAAATAACGTAATTACATATCTGAAATAAACAAACTAAAATTCTAATTCTAAGTCTTCATCAACATCTTCAATCTGTCATGAGATAGAAGCATAACAGACTATCTTCATCGGAGATTTGAGAAATATGAAATAGGGGATGATGGATGGGAGAACCCCTCCTCTAAAAGTCGGTTCCATCTTATCGAAAAGCACGAGTCATTACTGGAGGAAGAAATTCGTGGACGAGTCTTAAAATGAATTCTTGTTCTCTAGCCTCAAAGATGAGTTCGAATACCAAATCCATTCTTCGGGTAACTGGTTATCAAAGGAGTTATTACTTTCAGTGATAGAGCGTCTAATAATGAGTTAGATATCGCCAAATTCCTTAAAATTTGACGATCATAGATTATTTTATAATGATTTTACCGTTGGATTTGACTAATATCCTAAGATTTGGTCGATGTATGGTAAATTCACCGTTGGATCTCGTTACGATCTCACATTATGATCGTTTGACCAAAAGTCAACGAATCCACTGCTGGATTTGACCAAAATCACAAGATCTGATCAATATGCAATAAATTCATTGTTGGATCTCGTTACGATCTCGCATTATGATCGTTTGACTAAAAGTCAACGAATCCACTGTTAGAATTGACCAGAATAACAAAATCTGGTCAATATGTAATAAATCCACCGTTGGATCATCTTACTATCGTGTATTATGATCATTTGACATTTTGTCAAATGATCCATCGTGAAAGAATTTTCGATCTCGAGGTTGAGGTCCAAACCCTACATTTGAGAGATTGATGATCCGAACCGCGAGGAAAACTCTAACTTCGGGGCACAATTAAGATCTGATAAATCTCATGGTTATGAGTTGTTGTACATAAATATATCGAGTGTCATAATCTAAGATTATTCTTTGGGTTCATTATTGCAACCCGTATGAATATCAAATTGGTGGTTGCAATCCGAGTGTATTAGGAGTTATGCCTAGGGTCGTACCCACATGGCTTAACTATTTCTAAGTACACAGGAAATTGGATACGAATCGTAACGCGTAATCTTAAATTGTAACTATAAATCCTACTTAGGTAAGAGCCGTAGCTCTTAAGCTAAGCGTATCACTTTTAGGTAAGGGCCGTAGCTGTTATCTTAAGTGTCTCAACTCCGACTTATTCCCGTCAACTTTTAAAAATAAAAATAAAAAAAAGAAAGGAATAGAAAGAATCTCGGAGATACCCAAAAGTCTTTTGGTGGAAAAGTTGGAGATATTTTTGACAGAGATTTCCTATAAGAATTTTTCGGTCACTATAATGAGAACGGATCTCATATTTATAGATTTATGGTAGTGGTTATAGAAGTTATGATCCTACGGTTCTCGTAAAATTTTCATGAAATGAACGGTTGTGAGAGATGCGTAAGTTTTCGCCTTCACACGTATTGAGAAAAGATTATTCTCGCGTACGCAAGTCTTTTTTCATAATCCACGTAGGCACGTAGGTGCTCAATTACGTTATCTAGGCACCTAGGTGTCTAAGAATGAAATTTAGGCAACTAGGTACCTAAGTATGTTTTTCTAGGCACCTAGGTGCCTAACTATGCTATCTAGGCACCTAGGTGCCTAACTATGCTATCTAGGCACCTAGGTGCCTAAGAATGAAATTTAGGCATAGGCACCTAGGTGCCTAACTATGTTATTTGGGCACGTAGGTGCCTAAGTAAGTTTTCTAGGCACTTAGGTGTCTAACTATGATATCTAGGCACCTGAGTGCCTTAGAATGAAATTTTGGCACCTACGTGCCTAATTGTGTTTTCTAGGCACCTAGGTGCCTAAGAATGAAATTTTAGGCACCTTCAGTGCCTAAATATGTTTTTTAGGCACCTAGGTGCCTAATTATGATATCTAGGCACCTAGGCGCCTAAGTATGTTTTTCTAGGCACCTATGTGCCTAACTATGATATCTAGGCACCTAGGTGCTTAAGAATGAAATCTAAGCACCTAGGTGCCTAAGTATATTTTTTCTAGGCACCTAGGTGTCTAACTATGTTATCTAGGCACTTATGCCTAAGAATAAAATATAGACATCTAGGTGCCTAAATATATTTTCTAGACACCTAGGTGCCTAATTATGCTATCTAGGCACTTAGGTGCCTAATTCCGATTATTTAGGCACCTAGGTGCCTAATTATAATTATCTAGACACGTAAGTGACTAAGTATAATATTTAGGCACTTACGTGCCTAAGTACTATTTTCTAGGCACCTATGTGCGTAATTATGATATTTAGGCACCTAGGTGCCTAATTACAATTTTCTAGGCACCTAGGTGCCTAAGTACGATTATCTAGGCACATAGGTGCCTAAGTATGATTTTTCAGGCACCTAGGTGCCTAATTGCGATTTTCTAGGCACCTAGGTGCCTAAGTACGATTATCTAGGCACCTAGGTGCCTAATTATGATATCTAGGCACTTAAGTGCCTATGTACGATTTTCTAGGCACCTAGGTGCTTAATTATGATATCTTGGCACCTAAGTATGTTTTTCTAGGCACCTAGGTGCTTAATTATGATATTTAGTCACCTAGATGCCTAATTACGATTTTCTAGGCACCTAGGTGTCTAATTATGATATCTAGGCACTTAGGTGCCTAAGTACGATTATTTAGGCACCTAGGTGCCTAATTATGATATCTAGGCACCTAGGTGCCTAATTACGATTATCTAGGCACGTAGGTGCCTAATTATAATTATCCGGGCGCGTAGGTGCCTAAGTACGATTTTCTAGGCACCTAGGTGCCTAATTATGATAGTTAGGCACCTATGTGCCTAACATAACTTAGGACTTTAAGTCTTATTTGTAATATATTTGTTAAAAGGAAAAACATAGGACTTTAGGTCCTATTTAGAGTAGGGTTGTTTAAAAGGAGACTTAGGACTTTATGTCCTATTTAGAATAGGATTGGTAAACGGAAAGACTATAAATAGAGTCTCCTTCCGTAATTCCTTTTATTTTATTCTATCTGATTTTTGAGATTAAGTGGAAGGAGTTCCCGATTCCAAAAATTCTCAGTCAACAGTCCCGCACTAGATTTGATATCAGAGCCTAGGTTCTAGGTTAGGGCATATTTTCATGTCATTTTAATTTCATTGAATTATTTCATTTGTGTTCATCAGTGTGCACATCTAGTGTTTGGTAAAAGTCCTCATCCTTTGTTGGTTCATAATTGCATGCCATTTTAGAGCCCATGTTAGTAAGCCGTGATCACAATAAATCCAGAGCACTTAGCCACTTTCATGGAAAGCCGTAACACCCAGATGGCTGCCATGCAAGCCCAATTGCATAATCAACAAGTTCAACAGGTTGATTTAGCGGCGCAACTCCAAGAGTTGTCTAGATCGACTCATAGTGAACATCATAGGGTGATACTTCCACTTTCGAAGTTGTCTAGATCGACTCATAGTGAACATCATAGGGAGAGAAGCACAAAGTCGGTTAAGGTTGATACTTCTACTTTCAAAGGAAAGATGGATCCCAAAATCTATATAGATTGGGCAACCGCTATGGACCATTACTTCGAATTGTATGAAATGTCGGATGAGCGAAAAGTACGGTTTGCCAATATGAAACTTTATTGGACAAGGTTGATGCTTCCACTTTTGGAGGAAAGATGGATCCCAAAATCTATATATATTGGGCAACTGCCATGGACCATTACTTCGAATGGTATGAAATGTCGGATGAGCGAAAAGTGCGGTTTGCCAAAATGAAACTTTATTGGACAAGTGTGGAACAACATCGAGAAGCTCTCGAACGCGAACCCATCGCCACATGGGCGAACATGAAAGAAACTTCATGATAAATATATTCCCCTATTCTACAACCAACGACTCATGAATCAGTGGCATGGTTTAAAAAAAGGACATGCCTGTTGAGGAGTATATCAATAAGTTCAAAGAGTATTTACTTCGGGCTAACGCCTATGAGAGTTCACATGTCACCTTATCTAGATTTTGCATTGGCTTATGTCTGGAGTTACGAAAAGAACTCATCCCTTACCCTGTTGAAGATTTAGAAGTGTGATATGCTAGAGTGTTAAAGTTAGAGAGGTATCTCGATGCTCCAGTCAATGATCGATCTAAATCGTCTAATCCTGATTTTCGATCTAATCCCACTGAAAAGGCGAATCATACCTATAGTCAACCCTCAAAACCCATGAATCCTCAGATTGAGAAGGGTAAAGGACAACTGATCGAAAATTCTAGGCGCGTACCACCACAGTATTATAAGTGTCAAGGCTTTGGACACTTCGCATCTCAATGTCTCAGTAAAACCCAAACCTTGATTATTCAGGAGTATCTTGAGAAAGAGGACAATGAGTTAAAAGAAGTGTACGAACCTATTGAAATGCCAAGTTACGAGGATGATGAAATTCCTATGAAAACCGTAGGTTGTATTAGGAAAGATTCTATCCCCGAAGAAAGTGGTGACAGTGGGTCCATACCGCATGAGTTGTTAGAGTCAGTTGGACTGTGTCGGCACTCTAACTTGCATGAATTAACGGTAAAATTTTATTGAATGATGAAAATATGCAAAATGTCACTAACACAATGAATTTGTTTAATAAGTTTAATAATGACAATTTTGTGTTAATTCATGATAATCCTGAGCATGTGAAACTTTTTTCGACCTTGAAAAGAGGTAATGATGGAAGTCTAAATTTTCCTCTAGACAAGGATAATTATCCGATAATTACGGTGGAAGATCTTACAGCTATTCTATGTTCTGCAACTATGTCTTTTGACCCATTCCTTGTTACCCAAACCATGGGTCAAAATCTTGTCCGATACCGATACGTATCGGTTTTGAACCTCACCGATACGGTACATTCAAGGTACTGTATCGGTGCCTCCCATACAAAAAAGCAAAATACCGGATGATCCATACCAATGTATCGTCCGAAACCGATATGTATCGTCTAGTACGTATTGGTTTTGGAGTTGGACGATTCTTCTCGGTTTTCCTATTTTTTGACCCATGACCCAAACAATCGAGCCAAACCCATTTAACCAATTCATAACTCGTACCCTACCTGTGCAATGAGAAAAGGTTGAATGAAGAGATTCTAGAGTTTCCAAACTTCACTATCAATGCGGATAAACATTAGGCATATCTCACAACATGTAAACGCTAGCCGGGAGCTGAGCACCCAAAGTGCACCATACGTGAGTTCTACAACTCGTCAGGGATGAGTTCTCCCACATGGGGAGAATTGATGGGGACATCAAGATCGAGAGCTGATTTGTGCAAAAGGTTCTCCAAATACGAAGAAACGAAAGGATCTGCATCAAGAATCGAAGGAAGCTGAAGGTTTTGGGCATGTTTCGGTCGATCAATCAATCCCAGAGACTCGATCGATTGATTGAGGCCAGCGGCTTCAAAGCTTTTGACGAATTGCTTTTCTCAGTTGATCGATTGAGTCTAAATTTTCGATCGATCAAAAGTGAACAAACTTCATGCAATTTATAACTTTATAAATCGATCGATCGATTTGTCGCATGAATCAGATCCACCAAAAGACGGAATTTATTTTTTTATGGGCAAACTTGTCTTTTAGTGCTTATTTGTCTTAGGGTTTTCTTTTTTTAAGGCTTACTATATAAGGTCCTTAAAACTTTGTAATAGTTAATGATTAATAAATGAAAATTGAGAGCTTGCTTTTGTACAAACCCTAGAAGACTTGTGGAGAGTTTTCAACCGAAAGAGCAATTCTTTCAAAATTTGAGTGAATCTTCATTTCTCGTGTGACTTAGTGCGAAGCCGACGTATATCCTTAGTGAGAAGCCTTGGAACCCTTCATGTGAAGCCTTGGATCTTATCTTTCTATTGTGTTTTATCCTATTATTGTCTAGTAATATCTTCCTTATTTGCTTTGATAAAATCCAAAAACCCCAAACCCCTATTAATTTATATCTTTTGACCTACCCAGTTTTGATTGACTTAATCCTTTGAGCCTTTGTTTGAAACCCTAGAGGAGTCGAGAGACGATACCATAATTGTCGCCGCGTGCCCTAAACTAGATCGAAAGTCGAGTCCTTCATTAGATACGTTTTTCTAGATTGGAAAATTTAATGCATGCAAACACTAAAATGACATTCTAATTGTTTTAATTGAATTCATTAAATTATTTTGTATTTGGGTGATTTCAAATATTTCCGTTATTCAATTTAATCTGTGGTTTTTCCCAAATTCGCATCATCTAAGGCTTAGCGTTTGTCTCGCACCAGTTAGACTATAAAGGTGTTAAGGGTTTAGTTATTGAAGAGAAAAAAGTAATGAGAAAAACAAGAGAAGACGGGAGAATTGCTTAGAGGGGTTGTGATGCCCACACTAGCATTATGTATCAATGAGAAAATAAATATTACTAGTATGTACACACCACTATCCTGCTACAAGCACTCTGACATATATCTAATACAAATGACTTTATATCTTGTCATTCTCATTCACATTCTATTGTGCTTTTATTGTGTATCTTGATGCTTTTCTTCATATCCAATGCCAAAAATTGCTTAATAGAAATTGTTGCTTTAAATCCTGCCGGTGTATTAGAGAGAAATTTTCATAGGGAGTTATTTTTTTTTCTAGTGAAACAATTTACCATGAATGATCCGACAGATTATAGTGTGATTTGGAAAAATTTTAAACTTTTAAGTTTGATACTCGTTGACCCTGTTCCTCATCCAAGCTTTTGCTGACTAGAGTTTGATTTACTGCCAACTTCCAGGATCTTCCCCATGAAAATGGGGAAAGTTGATTCTCACGGTGCAACTCTTTGTCGCCGGGCCTACCGTATCATATATTCGGTCATGAAAGACTAGTTACTCATTCCTCGTGAAATCATGTCAGTGCCCCAGATAGCTGGCCTTATTTTAAATAAGCTTTTGTAATATCTCCTCTAGGACCCGGCCTTGCTGTTTGGTACTATTCTTTATCTGCCATCACCTTATTCATTATGCTGGGTATGTGCTCAGTGCTCTGATACCAAGGGGTTAGAATGTAACATGACACAACCTACGAAAAATAATATTAAATATGACTTTTTCCTGTTCTACGGGACTCCGGGACGACCTACTTTTTCCTAGGGTGATAGAAAATCACTCGCCCTCATTACAAATCTTGTTCGCCTATTTACTTCCTAACCAAATCAGTTAAATCTCTCCAACAACTCATCTTAAGTTATTTTACTACACCTATCTTTATTAGATTTACAAGATTATAACTTTAAATTCACATGAAAGCTATCTTATTAACTGGCCATTGAGCATTGTTTAGAGTTTTGGTCAAAGATTTTGTTCTCGGGTTCAAGACTTTCTGACCTTAACAGACCTTACTTTTTATACTGCTTTATTTCATGTTACACAAAGCAGTATGTGGCGAGAGTGATTTGCAGGACATACAACTGTGGGTTGACTACTTGACTAGGAAACATTTGGAGCAGAAGGCACTTTTGGTACCATTTTATAAAATTTCTTTTATTTAAGATGTTTTGTTTTGGATTTTTTCATTTAGAGTGCCCAGTGATCGTTAGTGGTTTTGTACTGATGCAGGAAAAATTCGAAGCAAAAAGCAAAAAAGTTGACAGAGGAGAAGGTGACGTGAGGACTGTAGAAACTAGCAGCAAGGAAGAGGACCAAAAGAGGGAAATCAGAAGATTAAAGCGGGAGTTTGAGAAACTTAGTTCTGAGAAGAAAACTGAGGTTTCTGCACTTCTGGCGGAAAGGAATTTCGTATGGAATCAGTTTAAGAAGATGGAAAGTGATTATACTAGCCTTTTAAAGAGCAAACGTATTGAAATTGAACAAGCTAATGAAAAAATAGAGAAGCTTCAACTTATTGTGGAAAAATTGCATTCCTCCAATAAAGAAAAAGATGAAATCAATGCCATATTAAAAATTGACATGGCTAAGCTTGAGGTGGACATGGCTAATCGTAGTAAGGAAATATTACAATCCTCAAGGACCTCAAGAAATACTTCCGTGACGCCAGTTGTGAGTCGTAGGACGAGATCAAAGGACAAAAGAGGTGGAAATCAAAAGAGATATTACATTGGTAAAGAATCAACTGGAATTCAATCATCTGATTCGGCCAACACTGGGAAGGTTAGTGTTAAATACAATACAATGCACAAACTCCTGTAGATTCGTTCTTTATGTTGTTTTATAACTTCGAGGCCCTGCTATTATTTGTTTTAATATATTTTTTTATAATGAAATTATGTTAGCTATTATATAGGTCTATTCTTTAAGTCATATATTTCATGTTTAATTTGTCGATTTCTGTTAGAGCATCTTATATGTTATCATCAGTCAGTGGAGGTTTAAGGAAATGCCTTCCTATAGTTACTTTTAGGGAACTCTGCGGATGGATGCACAGTTGCTTTAGCTTGTTCTGTTCTAATAGCATTTTGTATAAATAAAAAAATAAATATGATTGATTGATCTGTGTAGCTTGTAAAAAGTCTGTTAGGGAAGACAAAACTTGTTATCTATGTAAACAAGATGAAGAGGTTAAAAATGAAAGTTTAATAACAATGATTTGTGTACATGGAACATTGACTCAATGAAGAACACATTTCAGTCATTCCATAGAAGGTTAATTTTGTAGCTCCCTTATTATCCTCTAAAGAGATTTTTTTCTACTGTTATTGTTTGGGAAATAACAATCTAAATCCACTGTTCTGGTATTCTCATTGGTTCTTTGTGTTTTTCTTTTTATTTTAATTACTCCTAAATGGCATTATTACCAATATTTATCAGTGGAACGCGAGTAACTTTTTGATTGCTTCTCCTCAATCCCCCAAAATTTTACACAGTAGCGCTCAACAATGGACTTATGATAATTTACAATGGTGTTTTGTTTACTCCAAATAGTGGATATTTTAATTAGACTCTTTGTTTAAATAACTAAGGGAGCATTGGATGTCCTGTGAATTTAATTGGAATAAATTCTAAATGCATTTTTACATCTGTTGTATTGAAATCATAGTCACCATGTCTGGATTCGGCAAGGTTAAAATTCAGAAAAATTTCCAGTGAAAATTTGGAGAAAAAATAAGAATAAGATTAAGAAGTTTAAAAAATCTAAAAGATTTTAAAAATCATGATATATTGAAAAAGATTGTGAATTATTCATGAATTCTTCGCGAAGTTCGTGAATTTTTAAAAAACACATGAATTTTTGAAAAATTTGCGAATAAATCGTGATTAAGTCATAGAAGCTTAAATTCATGAATTATTTGTGAACTTTTTAAAAATTCAGAGAATTTGATGAGTACGATTGAAATAGCTTGTTGTTATTTTACAGTAATGTTGAATTTTTGGATAGCGTAACTCATATCACTCTTTTACTTTTATCAAAAGAGTTCTGTATGTTTGTCTGCTTACTTAAAAAAACTACACTTTTTTATTGGGGTTGTCTAACTTATATGGGTTCTGCATGTTTGGTTGGTTATCCAAAAACTTCAATTTTGGAAGGTTTTGTCACACTTCCAAATAGTGCAGTAAATGAACGAAACATTTTGGTAAAGGATAGAGAGTTTTGCCCCAAATTAATTTTTCATTAATAAATGATAATAACTGAAGAGATAACCAATATTAACAACTGAACTTCAAGTCAAAAGTAAAATCAAACACTTAACTATTTTACGAATTAAATACTTATGAAACTTTGTGACGATCTTGTCATATTATATTCTATACTTGTGTCGCTGATTGCAAGAGTATTCCTATATTACATCTTCAATTGTTTCTAGCCAATAGTGATGTTTCTTTTTAAAGAGCCAATAATCAGAAGATAATATGGTAGTTCTAACATACAAAAAGAAAAGATATCTTTAATTCTTCAAATCCGAAATAAGTGATGAATTTATATTAACTTTAAGTATTGGAATATCCTTCAAGTTCTTCCATGGGACCTCATCAATTTTATTAGAAAAATATCATAAAATTATCTTTGTGTCTCGCCCAACTCCTTTTAGTGATGAACTAGAGAGTTTGTTTATATTAGGAGTCCCACTCTACTTCAAATAATATATTTATTAATTACGTAATAATAGTCCTTGTTTTTTTAATGAAGAACAATGATAAGTTAGTTTTTTTTTTTTTGCGGATCGGTCACAATGATAAATTAGTTGTAGGGTCTTAAAACTTACCATAAGATTTCTTAAGGTTGTTCCAAATTTTATTTTGAGGGAATTTTCTCTCTGGAACTTCAGGAGAGAGATTCCTTAGTTTTTTTTTTGGGCCAGTGGAATATAGTGATTCTTTTCTCACAAGCAAGATTTGCTCTCTCACTTTCTCTCTATTTTTATTTTTACTTATTCTCATTTTATCGTTTTCTTTGTCTTCACTTCTTATATTTTTTTTTTTGTAATTCCCATCAGAAATGAAGGCAATACATTATCTCTTGACTCTGATTAGAATGTCTGCAAGTTTCAAAGAGTAGTGAAACTTTGAGGCCTATACAACAACCTCCCTTTCTTTATATAGATGTTATCCTTTATAGAACTACATGCCTTTTCTTCACTATTAGATCTGTCTTCGCTGGTCTCGAAACCCTAGCTTATTCTAATAAGAGACATGCCTTTTCTTCACTATTAGATCTGTCTTCGCTGGTCTTGAGACCCTAGCTTATTCTAATAAGAGACAAAATCAAACTCTTGTGGGTCAATGGTGGGCTGAATCCTTTGTCACAAATTGGAATCGAGATAAAGATTGTGTCGCCTTTCCTATTGAAGGCCAAAATCCCCCCTGCCCCCTTCAACATTATATTCAACTGTTCTTGCACACCATTGGATTGTTGCAGTCAACTTTTCTTTTTGATTAACACTCATGGGTTAAAATCTCGAATTTCCGATACGTATCGGCCGATACATTCAATGTATCGTCCTGGTACAATTTTTATTTTTAAATCCTAAAAAATACCGTAAAATTCTGGCAAAATATTTTTAATGATTTTCATTTTTTTTAACCACAAAACCTACAAATTTGGGGCTAAAAAATATAAATCTACCAAATTTATGGGTAGATATATATTTTTCCACCAAAAAATAGAAGCAAATTGACGATAGTCCGAGCTTAAGGAGAAAAGAGGGACGAGGAGAGGAGAAAATAGGAGAAAAAATAAAGAAAAAAGGGAAATCCGAGCTTAAAGGGGTTTCCCTTCGTCACTTGAAGCTGGGGGACCCCCACTGGACGATAATTTGAAATTATTGGACGATAATTTCAAATTTTCGTCTGATACGGACGATAATTGAACGCTACGGACGATAATTTGAATGATAATTTGACTGTTTTTTTAAGGGGCCCGAGAACCCAATTTATCGAATCGTCCAGGTCCAAAACATATACATATCGGACAATACGTATCAGTATCGGACGATATTTTGGTCCATGTTAGCACTTCCTGAGATGATTTCTTCCATATCTCGTACCATATAATTTTTAGCACTTTTGAACCCCTCAATAAGGCACTTTCTTGATCTGGATCCTGATGTTTAGGAGCAAAAGATTTTATGATTCCATGTACAACCGAGGTGAAGAAGAAATGGAGTCTTCTAGTTGTGATATTTTCAGAGAGGATCCATGGAACTTTTGGTCCCTTTTGGAAGGAAATGGATTTCATGGTAGCAGATCGTCTCATGCATAGGCCCTTCCAACATCTCCGTGGCTTGTCCACTTCTATTTTCTTGGATCAAGATGTATAGGGAGTTGTAACCTTTTTTCTATTCCACTAAGTCTTTTGAACTGTATCATTAATATATTTTTCTATTCCACGTGTTATAAGCTATGCCAGCCATGTTGCAATTCGGGGTGTCAATGGGCCAGACTTAAATCCTCTTATACTGGGGCCTAGCCTAAGGAAAAATCACATAAGCATACGACCCAGGCCTAGCCAGGTCCATTGACACCTCCACTAGTTCTGAGGTAATTTGTGATTTCATGAACTTGGTTCCCCTATAGTTTGTTTCTGCTTCTAGATCTATTCTTCTAAATTGTGACCAGCAATTTTGACAGTCTTTTCGAATCATCAAAGGAGAATAGTTTCCTAGTGGAATGACCTCCTACTCGAGAAATTTCCTCAGTATACATGAATTCTTACCTAGACTCATTTTCAAATAGTTTCATGTCATTGCTATGGACTTTGGGTATAACGTTAGAAGCTTTGTGGATTGGCATTGATTAGCGTGACCTTCTTGCAGAGGAGAATCATGTATTTATTGGACCAAAAATAACTTTGAATATTAATCAAACTAGTACTTTTTCTTGAAATTCTTAACGATAATAGGGGTCTTGGAACAATTTTAAAAAAAAATGCTTGGTGAATTTTGTAGTTCTATTATTTATTCTAATGTCAACGAACAAGGTGGTTGATAGCTAATAGAACCTAACCATCGAGACTACTGAGAGTCTGAGGCTCCCTCACTTTCCCCATTAAAATGATGTCATCCTTGTACTGTCTTCTTATTTGGTTGAATATTTTGGTGTCTAGCTTCAGTCAAGTTGATTGTGTTGGCTTTGTACCCTGGTTCAAATGCTTGTTGATAACCAAGGTGTCAAACTTGGTATCTGGCGGGGAACGCAAAAAAAAAACAAATAAATAAATAATTACTGTTCACGATGAATAGTGACGAACGTCCGTGATGAACAGTATCGGACGTCCATGAATTGTAACGGACGTCCGTGATTTTACCCCCTCACTGTCCGTAGGTCACGGACATCTGTGGGGCACTACGGACGTCCGTAGGCGTCGTGACGAGGTTTTCTAAATCTTGCAGAAATTGTCTATTTTAGTGTTTTATTAGTATTAGGACTCTTTATTTCGAATTTTAATTATTGGTGGCCTATATATAGAGGCTTGTAAAGACTTTTTAGTTAGTTTTTGATTATTGAATGAAAGAGAGTTGCTTTTGTACAAATCCTAGAGAGCTTGTGAAGAGTTTTCAACCGAGGGAGTGAATCCTTCAAACCTTGAGGAGTGAGCAATCGTTTCTCGTGCGACTTGGTGCGAAGCCGACGTACAACTGTAGTGTGAAGCTTCAGAAAATCCTTGGTGTGACGCCTTGGAATCTATCCTTTTATTGTCTTTTCTCTAGTTATTGTCAGGTATTATCTTTCTTTAATTTCGTTGGTAAAATCAAAATCCTAAATTGTTCCCCTTCTATTAAATTATTTTAAGCCTTATTTCATTTAAAATCCCCGAGGAGTCAAGAGACGATATTGCGATTGTCGATTGATGCCCTAAACTAGAACGAATCTCGAGTTCCTTCATCGGAGTCGTTTTTCTAGATCGGAAAATTTTTACGCATGCGACGCTAAAATGGATTAATCTAATTGTTTTATTAATTTCATTGAATTAATTTTATGTGTTGCCTGATTTTGAATATTTCCGCTATTCAATTCATTCTAAAGTTAATCCCAAATTCGCATTTTAGGATTTTAGCATTTGTCTCGCGTCAGTTTTGGTATCAGAGCACCGTCTTAGTTTAGGGTTCTTCGCATCATATAGATTTTAGGGTTTATTTCTTTCCATTTCAGATCTATCTTACACTATCTAATTTTGCATAATTCCATCATGAATACCAGTAGCTTAGAAGCCCTTATTAGAGATCTTGCATCTAAGGTGACCACTAGTCAAACCCGGATGGATGAGCACATCGCTGATCAACAAGCTAGGTATGAGGCTTTAGAAACCCGTTTTGAAGAGATCAATGAGCTCATCGCTGAGAGTCACAATAAAGTCAACAGTTGTGACCGTAGGAGAGATGTTCCTCTCCGACGTGAGGTCCAAGTCAATCTGGACGATAAGGTCATGAAATCTATGAAAATGGACGCCCTTAGTTTTGACGGGAAAAGACAACCCAAAGTCTTTCTCGAATGGGTCGACAACATGGAAAACTACTTTGAGTGGTATGCCATGTCCGAAGACTGCAAGGTCAGATTTGCTAAAGTCAAGCTTATGGGTCAAGCCAGACTTTATTGGTTGGGAGTGGAGCGTCGTAGGCAAATCCAGGGTCTTCGTGCTATTTCCACGTGGGCTGAAATGAAAGTCCAACTGCACGAAAATACGTTCCTGTATCATATGACGAACGTATTCTTGATCAGTGGCAGTCATTGCATCAAGGAGGCTCCCCAGTCACAGAGTACATCGATCGGTTTGAAGACCTGACGACCCAGGCCAATGTCGATGAACCAACAAAAGTTACCCTCTCCCGATTCCGAATGGGTCTTCGACCAGAGTTACAGAGGGAACTCATTCCTTATCCCGTTGCGGATCTCGAGGAATGTTTTGCTAGGGTTGAAGAATTAGAACGGTATCTCGACACCCCCAGTCATGGCCGATCTAAGTCTTCCAAATTTGAGCATCAATCTAACCCTATCGAAAAGGGTAATAATGCCTCTAGTCAATCCTCAAAATCCATAATTCTCCAAGTTGACAAAGGAAAGGGACCAATGGTCGAAAGTTCTAAGCGTGCCCCGTAGCAATGTTATAAGTGTCAAGGTTTTGGTCACTTTGCATCCCAATATCCTAGTAAGAGTCAGACTTTGATCATTCAGGAGCATACTGAGAAAGAGGACAACGAGATACCCGAAGAAGTATACGAACCATGTAGCACTCCAAGTGATGAGAAAGGTGAGGTTCCAGTCAGAGCCATAGGTTGCGTGAGGACAATTCCCATTGCCGAGGACGGTGTTGATAATGTGTCCATCTCAAGTGAGTCATTAGAGTTGAAAGGATCACATCATCATTCTGATTTGCATGGGATTAACAATCTGAATTTATTGAGCACTAGAAATACACATGATCGGATTAACACATTCAATATATTTAATGAATTTGATACTAACAGTTTTGTGTTAATTCTTGATGGTTTTGAGCATGTGGAATCTTTCCCAATCTCGGAAAGAGGTTAGGGTGAAGGTCTAGATCTTCTAGGCAAGGGGAATCATCCGGTAGTTGTCATAACGGATCTTACACCTATTCTTGATCCCACTATCCCGCCCTTTGATCCATTTCTTATCAATCACCCAATCCAACCACACCCATTTACCCAATTTCTATCTCGTACTTTACCTGTGCAATATGAGAAAGGGTCGAATGAGAAGGTCATAGAATTTTCAAACTTCCATGCCAATGAAGGTAAGAATCAGAAGTATCTCACAACGTGGAAAGGCAAACCAAGAATTGAGCTCCCGAAGTGTGGCATCCATGGATTCCCTAACTCATTGGAGATAAGTTTTTCTAACCCGGGGACTATTGATGGCGACATCACACAGAGGAAGGCAGATGAAAGAATAAAGAGAAAGGAGGCAGAAAACATCAACGGATGACTTGCAAGGAGTTCCACCATACGAGTTCCGATACACTTGATCAGTACCACGTGTGTGTTTCATCGGTGATGAAACATTTTGAGTGGAGGAGAATGATGGGGAACGCCTAAAATAAAATAAAATTACTGTTCACGATGAATAGTGACGGACGTCCGTGATTTTTCCCCCTCACTGTTCGTAGGTCACGGACGTCCGTGGGTGTCGTGACGGGGTTTTCAAAATCTTGCGGAAATTGCCTATTTTAGTGTTATATTAGTATTAGGACTCTTTATTTCGAATTTTAATTATTGGTGGCCTATATATATAGGTTTGTAAAAACTTTTTAGTTAGTTTTTGATTATTGAATGAAAGAGAGTTGCTTTTGTGCAAACCCTAGAGAACTTGTGAAGAGTTTTCAACCGAGGGAGTGAATCCTTCAAACCTTGAGGAGTGAGCATGTGACAGCCCGGATTTCGGCACCCCGAAACCCGTGCCATCAGCACGATCATCTTGACCGTGCCCCTTAGCTAAGCACGGAACACTGGTATATCAAGCATTGCAATAAAATAATAAACGAAATTGCGGAATTTGAATCTATATTAATTAACTCTCCAAAAGACAGTTCTACCCTCATGCCTCTACATGAATGGAGAACCGATCCGAACCATCGATGATTGCAATCATCACGGATGGTTCGCCCCAAAAGAATAATCCCATCTATATATATATACATGGTTTAAACAGAATCAAAGCTTGACATACCAAGCCGTACAAAACTCTCTCTAAAATCTCTCAAAGTGGCACAACGGAGTCCTCTAGAAGAAGTCCTCTGGAGGTGGCTCCAACTCTTCGCCGGCTGCAAGGTCCGACTCACCGGGGTCAGCGTCTCCTGAAGCCTCGGCAGCTGCTAGTAGTGGACCTGCGACGTATAGTCTATAGGGTGAGCTACATCCTAGCTCAATAGGGAACAAACACGGTTGAACATATAAATTATGACTCACATATATTCCATGATATGCCATGCATGATGTGTCTATGCAGTTGTTAATGAAACAGTTAAAAAGCATTTCGTTTTACTATTGATTACTTGTATTTTCATTTACTCATGAATGATGCTGAAAAGGCCTAAAGCAAAACTTAAACTTTCAACTTAAGTAATCCCCGAGCAATATAGCATCGAGCCCCGATGAGATACCCATCATCGTCATCTATATAGACAGTTTTAACCGTATTCCACAGGAATACCAATAGTACCAAGCCCCTTTCCTGGGATTGGTGGCGGTTTCACTTGTCAATCAACACCCACAGGGTGTGCTTACTACGTCTGGATAAGCCTCACTTGGCACCCCTACGGTTTCGCTGGCCGTATCGGTCACGGATATCCCGCGTCGATCGTGGATATCCATACGCGTCGGTACCCTATCAAACCTCAAATAACAAAAATATCGGTGCCTTACATATTGTTATTCACCGTGTAAATGTGCTATCTTATATCAGTTAGGCCCTATCAAACATGATTCAATCCTTGGATACATCCCTGGGATGTATCCATTTACTTGCATCACACCTGATGCTCTTATCTCTTTACTTCTTCATCCCCTGAGGATGGCTCATTATGATTACTCTTATGGGTGTCACACACACACACTTTTCACAAATTCTTAAGAAATAAACATTTGAATTGAGTTCTATATCACTACATACATGCTCTTGTAAAATAAAGTACATGTTCAAGGTGTTCCCTACCTCAAGTCTTCATTTGATCAATGCATCAAGGTCCCACGTGGCTCCTTATGCACGAGTCCACACGTACCACCTATGGTACCACATAACAGGTGAAACACATCACAAGGGATGCAATAAAGAAGGTATAAGACCCTCCAAAAATCTTAAAGTCAAACCCAAAAGTCAACATAATTCATCTCAGTCGATTAATCGAATTCCAAAATCGATTAATCGAACCTGATTCGATTAATCGATTTCCAAAATCGATTAATCGAAGGTCAATATCGATTAATCGAAGTAATTTCGATTAATCAAAATTCTCTGTTTCGCAAGGTCGATCCTCAGTTCGAACAGTCGAGCTTTCATTCGATTAATCGAATCCAATTTCGATTAATCGAAATTCTCCTTTTCGCAAAGTAGACTCACAGTTCGAACAGTCGAGTTTTCATTCGATTAATCGAATCCAATTTCGATTAATCGAAATTCTTCTTTTCGCAAAGTCGACTCTCAGTTCGAACAGTCGAGTTTCACAAGTTGATTAATCGATCCCAAATCGATTAATCGAAAACTAAAATCGATTAATCGAAATCCCATTTCGATTAGTCGATTTTTCCTCAAGTCATTTCCTCCAACCCCTGGGGTCCACTGGAGGTTCTCAGTCGATTAATCGATCCCCAAATCGATTAATCGAAATCCAAAGTCGATTAATCGAAATCAAATTCGATTAATCGAAATCGGGGTCCTCTGACCTTTCAACTTCCTGGCCAATTTCGATTAATCGAAACCCAATTTCGATTAATCGAAATTGTCAGATTCAGCCCCTTTCGAGCTGTTCTTCCCAATCTTCTTCCATACTTTTTCCTCTATTTTTCTAAGCCATTATCCTATGATTTAACCCACATTCAATCACAACTTAACCCCTATAATCTATGCATTTTATTTACAAAAATTTTACCTTGAATAGATCTCAAGTTGATTTCAATCAAATAGTTGGAAGGCTAGGGTTTCCAGCTTTGGCTCTAACAGATCCAAATCGCGTTGAATCCGGCTTTTATCTCTTGAATCCCCCTCCAATTAGTTGCAATAACTCCTCTCTTACTTTTATCTCTCTCTCTCTCTCTCTTCTTTACTCTCCTTCAACAACCAAAATACACCTCTAGGGTTATTAAACCCTTTTATCCTCTTTTCTCGCTTGTGTGTTGAGCACATATACCGCGGTAGGTATATGCGACTTCACATTTACAACACACACCACA
The DNA here is from genome assembly GCA_021018995.1 of Chloranthus sessilifolius. Taxonomy (NCBI): domain Eukaryota; kingdom Viridiplantae; phylum Streptophyta; class Magnoliopsida; order Chloranthales; family Chloranthaceae; genus Chloranthus; species Chloranthus sessilifolius. Next base: position 68,439,664 of record CM037595.1, read on the forward strand.
TCGACATTAAGTTTATCACATCTCATCCGTTCATCACACCTCATGCTAACTATTGGACTTCTGTTTGGTCAAACCTATGACCGATCGGGCACGGATCCCGAGGTCATAGTTTTAGCGTGATTTTTCGGGCTATTACATCCTCCCCACCTTGGGAATTTTCGTCCTCGAAAATAACCCAAGGTTTGTCTGTCTGGGGTACTCCCCCCCCTCACACTCAGGTGAGGTGGTCTATATTACTTAGACGCATTCAACAGTTACAATACAAGTATGGAAGTACATTAATAAAGGAAACAATTCGACCAAAAAGTTTGATTTATATTTAAACTTGGAAATTTACAATGCCAGATAAATTGGCGTACAATACAATTTACAGGTATACAATCAGAACTCAAAAACAAATACAAGACTCAAACAGTCCCCTCGTCAGGTTGATCAGGTGCGACTGTAGCTGGTGTGTCTGCTGGAGCTGGCTCTGGCTGCGGTGGAAGCGTCTCTGTCGGCGGAGCGGATGTGGATGTGGAGGGAACCGCGTCTGTGGTGGGATGGAAGAGCGGGTCCTCGATGGAAGCGGGTCGTCCGTGTCCACTCCTCTGGGCGAGAATGGCGGCGGTGGTCGGTCGGGTAGATGTGGCGGAGGGTGTGGAAGAGTAGGAAGTCTATCCTCCTGCGTTCATCCTCTCATTGTTGGCCTCCATGCGAGCCAACCGTCCTCGATAGTAGGGCCTGGGTGGGCCGGCAGTGTAAGATGAGGTGGGTGTCATGGTATGAGTGTGCAGTGGTGTGTGGTGAGGCTGTGGTGTGGGAGGGAACCCTCTCCTTGATGGCTCTGCTGAGAATAGGGTGTGCCCCACCCAGGTGGAGTCTCTGAGGTGGTGGGGGGTGGTGGCGGTGCTCTCTTCTTTGCTGCTTTGGGGGCGGGGCGGGACCGGTGGTAGGGTCGCTTTAGAAGGTTGTAGCTACGGGTCCATGAAGACTTTGTAAATGTCTTCACGCGATCCGTAGCCCTCACCTCGTGAGGTGAGATAGTGTAGGATGGCTCGTCGGAGTAGCACTCCAACATGCTCGATATAAGACGAGCATAGGGCATCTTTTCTTTGGGCCTCATGTTGCCCTTCATCAACTTCCCCTTGATGTATTTCATCCCCTCTAGGATGACCATCGTGGCGTCGAACCACCGGCCCACGAAGGCGTAGCGTACATGTTGCACTTTGTCCACGCGCTCGGTGTCGTGGCGCATTGGGTAGAGGTTGCACTTGACCACTGAGTCAAGCATCCACATATATGGTGGAAGGTCAACCCTCTTTATGGAGGAGCCCGACCCCTTCTTGCCGTTGGTCATGCGGCTCATGACCTCCTCAAAGCGGGGTTCCTCCTCAAAGGGTGGGAAGAGAGTGGTCTCCGGGGTGAACTCGAGGTAACACTCGAGTACCTCGTGGATGTGGCGACGAGTGATCGTATAGAGTGGATCCTCTATCTTGGTTATTATGCAATCATCGGTGGTAGTCTCGAGCCCTTGGTAGAATAATCTCACCAATCTAGGGTAGTAGGAACCCCGGATTGGTTTGAGAAGGTCTTGGTAGGCGTTATTTAGGTAGTTAGAGCCCATTGGGTCTCGGATCGGGATTGGTGAAAAGGGTAGGGTCTATGATATATTAGACCTCAAAGGTCTTTCGCCCACCATTCGTTTGGTTGCTCGACATTGGTGGTGGTGGTGGCATGGGGGTGGATTAGCGGGAAGACTTCGGCGTGAAGCGCTCGTCGAACCAGGTGGTCTCCGATTACGGTGATGGAGTCCTCACCGTGATGGGGTAGGTGGTGGTGGTGCGGCGTTCTTACGCTGTCGGTAACAGAGGTTGCCTTCTTTGAAGACAATCGGGTTTTAGCGGCATATTGGGAAAATCTAGGGTTTCTAATTCAAATTGGAGGAAAAAGTACAAATCTAGGGTTTACCTTAGGTTCAATCGAAATGAGGCGATCTCGATGGAGATCGGTGGAGAATCTTAAACCCTAAAACCTACGGATGGTGGAAGAAGAAGATGAAGCGCCAAAAGCGCGAAAATTTGAATGGGGAATAAAATCCCCAATCTTATATATATATACTCGATTAATCGAAATTTAGAATCGATTAATCGATTAATCGATTTCAAAATTAATCGATTTCCCAAATCGATTAATCGAAAGTCAAATTCGATTAATCGAAACCATTTCGATTAATCGAAATCGTATCTGTTTAAAATTTTCCATTTGGAGCTCACTGGTGCGAGCCAGTCGATTAATCGAAATCCATTTCGATTAATCGAAATTCCAAAATCGATTAATCGAATTTAATTTCGATTAATCGAAATCGTGCTGTAACTTCAAATTTTCCGGAATTTCTCAAATTTTTCGATTAATCGAATCCATTTCGATTAATCGAAATTTAATCGATTAATCGAAATTCACTTGATTAATCGAAATAAATCCATTGATTTCAAATTCTCGTAAGTCCCTTTAGTAAATCGATTAATCGAAATTTCAAAATCGATTAGTCGATCCCCAATCGATTAATCGAGATTTCAATTCGATCAATCGAAATTTGTCTTCTATGTATATTCTAACTCTCATTCTCATTTCCAGTCACTGGCACATGCCAGTCGACTAATCGAACAAAATCGATTAATCGAAATTCCAAATCGATTAATCGATTTGAAATTCGATTAATCGGTTTTGCCCAAATTGTGTAGATTGTCAATTTCTTTGGTTCTTTTACTACTTTTGACAATTTATGACAGATTGGACCAAAATTCCATTGGATCATAAGTATGGTGGAGATTTCACAAATATGTTTGTGGTTTACATTGAATTCTCACGGCGTTGGAAACAAGGCTGGATATTGTTCTTTCACATCGGCCTCTTCCCAAGTAGCCTCTTCTTTTGGATGATTGTTCCATAGAACTAGCACTAAGGGAATCACTTTAGTCTTGTGATGCACTTTGTTCTTTTCGATCCAAGATCTCCACTGGTTCCTCTATCATGCTCATGTCCTCACACATCTCTATAGGTTGCTTTCCTAACACATGAGAGGCGGATCATTCACGTACTTTCGAGCATCGATATGTGGAAAACATTATGTACTTTCGATCAAATAGCGGTGGTAAACCAATGCGATATGCAACTTCACCTACTCGTCCCAAAATTTCAAATGGTCCAACATAACGTGGACTTAACTTCCCTCTCTTGCCAAATCTCATTACACCTTTCATAGGTGACACTTTCACAAACACATGTTCGCCCACTTTATAGTCAACACTAGTCCGCTTCATATCGAGCGTAACTTTTACATCTACTATGTCTTACCTTTCTCGATAATTAGGACAACGGTGGCGTTGTCTTCAAGTAGTTCGGTCCTAATACAAATTTTCACTGTTTCCTCCCAATTGAGGGTGACTTGCATAAATCGTCCATCTGAGCTTCATACGGTGCCATGCCAATGCTCGTTTAGCTGTTGTTATATCTGAACTTCGAGCATCGGTAGATACTCATCCAGTATCCTTGCATATCAAGCATGCATACGAGCATGTCTTCTATTACTTAGTTCACTCGCTCATGCCCCCATCGGTTTGAGGCTGGAAAGGTGAACTAAAGTCTCCTCGTGTTCCCATTCCTTCTTGAAATTTCTTCCAAAACTTGGGCGTATATAGTGGATCACGATGCGAAACTATCTTTGCTTGGAATACCATGTAATCTTACAATCTCCTTCATGTATAGTCTGCGGTCTTCTGTAGTATCGTAGTATTATGCGACATTGTACGAAGAAGTGCGTTGATTTGGTCAATCGGTCTCTGACGACCCAAATAGCATTGTGTCTCTTGGCAGTACGGGGTAATCCAACAATGAAGTCCATTGAGATCGATTCCCACTTCCATTCTGGTATTGGTAAAGGTTGCAATAGTCCGGGGATGTCTATGATCAACCTTCACTGATAAGTCAAACATCGTGACACATACTCGGCCACGTCTTGTTTCAGTCCTCTCCACCAGTAGTTCTTTTTCAAATCTTGGTACATTTTGGTGCTACCAGGGTGGATAGCATAATTTGACTTATGGGCCTCATCAAGAATCGTTCGTCTTAGGTCGGCATTGTCCGGAATGCAGAGACGGCCTTTAAACAACAAGGAACCATCTTCTTTTACTGAGAAGTCCGATCTGATGCCTTCACTCACGTCTTGATGAATCTTTGTTAATGTCGGATCTTTCATCTGTAGATCGTGGATATGCTCAAATATCACTGGCTTTACTGATATATTAGCCAAAAAGGATCCAGTGTCCTTTGACTCAATGTTCGCATCATAGAGTGCCAGGTCTTCCAATAATTTCCATCGGTGCATGCCCAAAATCAAAGAAGCTAACTGAGCTAAACCTTTCCGACTCAGAGCATCGGCTACTACATTCGCTTTACCTGGATGGTATTGTATGGAGCAATCGTAATCCTTGAGGAATTCCATCCATCTGCGCTGTCTCATATTGAGTTCTTTCTGTGTAAACAGATATCGGAGGCTCTTATGATCGGTGAAAATTTCAAAAGTCTCACCATACAAGTAATGCCTCCAAATCTTGGTAAAAATAGTGCCGCCAGGTTCAAGTCATGAGTCGGGTAATTTTCTCGTGTTCCTTCAATTGTCTTGATCCGTAAGCTATCACCTTCTTGTGTTGGTTGAGCACACAACCAAGGCCATTGTATGATGCGTCATTTGTACGGCGTATCCTCCACGCTGAAGGAATCGCTATCTGAGAAGTGAGTCTCGTTTGAGTTCTTGAAAACTCTTCTCGCATGCCTCACTCCACTCAAACCTTGAATCTTTCGTGTCGACTTTGTGAGAGGTCCCGATATCTTTGAAAACCCTCAACGAAACGTCGATAATAGCCTCGCTAAGCAGAAAACTTGGACATCGGTCCACGTCTTTGGTTGCTCCCATTTAACTCTGCTTCTATCTTTCTTTGGATCTCTGGTGACACGTGCTTTGAGACGACATGTCCCAAAAGCTAACTTCTTCCAACCAAAACTCACACTTGCCGAGTTTGGCGACAATTGGTGTTCACGTGGCGTCGAGAGCAATCCTTAAATGTTCTTCGTGTTCCATCTTGGATTTGGAGTATATCAAGATATCATCAACAAACACTACGACGCAGAGTCCAAGTGTGGTTTAAACACTCGGTTCATCGATCCATAAACGACGCCGGAGCATTCGTTAATCCAAAGCGGCATCACAAGGAATTCATAGTGTCTTGAATGTCCTCTGCTTTGACTAATCGATGATACCCGGATCTCGGTCGATCTTGGAAAAATACTTTGCTCCTTGGGTTGGTGAATAGATCGTCTATTCTAGGCAAAGGGTAGCGGTTCTTCACGATGGAGTTTGTTCAATTGTCGATAGTCAATGCATAGCCGCATTGACCCATCCTTCTTCTTGAGAAACAAGACCTGCTCCCCATGGAGACACGCTGGTCTAACAAACCCCTTATCCATAAGTTCTTGTAGTTGTTCCTTTAATTCCTTTAACTCGGAGCCATTCTATAAGGTGCTTTCAAATAGCTCGTTCACGGTGCTAAGTCAATGTCGAATCCTACTTCTCTTTCTGGAGGTAATCCAGGCAATTCCTCTGTAAACACGTTGGCGAAGTCTCGCACAACTGCTATCTCAGAAATGTCGTTCTTTTCTTCCTTGTCCTCCTTTAAGAAAGCTAAGTATCCATCGCAACCCTTTCTCGATCATTTTCTACCATCACGAGATCGGCAGATGACGACCTCACTCCTTGAAACCGAAATGATCTTCTTGTGTTGGTCCGAAAATAACTACCTTGTTCTTGCAATCGATTTGCTGTACAATGTCACCAACTCCATGCCAAGGATCACGTCAAACCCTTGCATGTCTAACAGTATCAACTTTGCTTCCAATTCATGCACCTCTAAGTCTCGAACTGCTACTATGATGGATTTGCAAGCTAACTTTGTGTCTACTAACTCTCCAGTCGGAATAGACACAGATAGGACGAAATCCAACGTCTCTGGAACAATCTTCATCTTCTTAGCGAAACGTGGAGTAACGAATGAGTGGGTAGACCCGGGGTCTATCAACACTCGAGTGTCATATCCACCGAAGCATCCTTTTTCATATATATTTAGAGTACCTATAGTATACATACATACATACAATAATTTACACATCAATTTACACTCTTAATTCACATACAGCTTTCTGTATTGAGAAAAAAAAAATCTATATAATTTCTAATGCATGCTCCTTCTCTATCTAAGATTTTAATGAAATGGAAATTTTCTTTAATTAAAAATAAAAATCTCACCTTGGATGACGTCATGCACGTTCCCTGCTTCCTGAGCAGTGACTGCATAGGCTCTCCCCTGGACGATCGGTTTCCTTGCTTGAATTGGTCGTGGTAGCATCAAACCGTCTTTCTCTTATCCGTCTCGGGGCAATCCTTGATTAAGTGGCCCACCTTGCCACATCGGAAACAGCCCCTAGTTCCCGATCTACAGTCCACCGTCCTATGAGGCTTGCCACACTTTGCGCAAGTCTCCCGAGGTGCGGAAGAAACATTACGAGAACCCTGTGTAATAGTGGCGCTAGTAGACATGGCAGGGCTCTCATAGCGAATAGGTCTCCCCGACGCAAGCAATGGAAACCTCTGTTGGTGTTGTTGTTGTTGCGCCGGTCTTCCGAAACCCCCTTGGAATTGTGGTCTCTGATTTTGGGCCATGAACCTCGGCTTTTTGTTCACCGGTTCGTAGTGCCCCGATCTTCCTTGTTCATTTCCTCCTCTCTACTGCTCCCTCTGTCTATATCTATTTGTATTCTCCTCTTCAACTACCAGTGCTTTACTCATGACCTCTTCATAGGTCCTCAGTTGAAATGGAGCTACACCTCCCCTAACTTCAGGCTTCAAACCTTGCTGAAACCTCTTGGACTTCATCACTTGATGGCAGCGTAATCCGAGCAAGCAGACGCAAGTCAGAGAAACTCTACCCCATATTCTCTCACGTCATTCTCCCTTGTACTAACTACAAAATTGTATCTCAAGTGGTTCCTCACCACTTAGGAAAATATTGTTTGTTGAACTCTTCAACAAACTCCTAAGGGGTCTCCTGGCGAGTCCGTATCACGGACTTCCACCAAGGCCCACCTCCCCATCCAACATGTAAGCGCCCATCTCACACTCTCATCTTAGTGCGAGTTAGCACGCTAAAGACTTTCTCCATCCCATCAGGTCACTTTAGAAAATGAAGGAGGTCTCATCCTCCTAAACTCAGAAGGATGAGGGCAGGGCTAATGCAGTCCTACAGTGGTGTAGGTGGTCATTCTCTTGATGCATGAGCTGCAAAGGATGCGGCTTGTTGTGCCATGGCAGCTGCCATAGTCTCCATAGTGTGCCTCATCCTTTGTCGCTCCTCTCTATCTTCTTGTCTTTCTCTCAATCTTTCTTGCTCTCTTAGGTCTTGATCATGATGATCTCGATCCTCTTCATTATCTTTCTACTACGCTCTACAGGGCCTCGGTACTCCTAAAGGCACTCTATTTGTAGGAGAGATGTAATCATCTCCACTCGTAGAGACTCCTCGATGGCCTCCTTGGTGGCCTCTTCCTCTGAGACGATATTTTGCGTGCATTTGAAACTAAAGTTTAGTTAGCGAAGCCCCTATGTTCGACGAAGAACCCTTGTCAGAATTGCTAAAAGAAAATAGCTTTGATACCAACTGTGACAGCCCGGATTTCGGCACCCCGAAACCCGTGCCATCAGCACGATCATCTTGACCGTGCCCCTTAGATAAGCACGGAACACTGGTATATCAAGCATTGCAATAAAATAATAAACGAAATTGCGGAATTTGAATCTATAGTAATTAACTCTCCAAAAGACAGTTCTACCCTCATGCCTCTACATGAATGGAGAACCGATCCGAACCATCGATGATTGCAATCATCACGGATGGTTCGCCCCAAAGAATAATCCCATCTATATATATACATGGTTTAAGAATCAAAGCTTGACATACCAAGCCGCATAAAACTCTCTCTAAAATCTCTCAAAGTGGCACACCGGAGTCCAGTGGAAGAAGTCCTCAGGAGGTGGCTCCATCTCTTCGCCGGCCGCAAGGGCCGACTCACCAAGGTCAGCGTCTCCTGAAGCGTCGGCCGCTGCTAGTAGTGGACCTGCGACGTATAGTCTATAGGGTGAGCTACATCCTAGCTCAATAGGGAACAAACACGGTTGAACATATAAATTATGACTCACATATATTCCATGATATGCCATGCATGATGTGTCTATGCAGTTGTTAATGAAACAGTTAAAAGCATTTCGTTTTACTGTTGATTACTTGTATTTTCATTTACTCATGAATGATGCTGAAAAGGCCTAAAGCAAAACTTAAACTTTCAACTTAAGTAATCCCCGAGCAATATAGCATCGAGCCCCGATGAGATACCCATCATCGTCATCTATATATAGCTTTAACCGTATTCCACAGGAATACCAATAGTACCAAGCCCCTTTCCCCGGGATTGGTGGTTTCACTTGTCTCAATCAACACCCTGGGTGTGCTTACTACGTCTGGATAAGCCTCACCGGCTACGGTTTCGAGATTATCTCACGGATATCCCGTGTGTCCGTGGATATCCCGCCACGTCGGTGGGGTACACTATCAAACCTCAAATAACAAAAATATCGGTGCCTTACATATTGTTATTCACCGTGTAAATGTGCTATCTTATATCAGTTAGGCCCTATCAAACATGATTCAATCCTTGGATACATCCCTGGGATGTATCCATTTACTTGCATCACACCTGATGCTCTTATCTCTTTACTTCTTCATCCCCTGGGGATGGCTCATTATGATTACTCTTATGGGTGTCACACACACACACTTTTCACAAATTCTTAAGAAATAAACATTTGAATTGAGTTCTATATCACTACATACATGCTCTTGTAAAATAAAGTACATGTTCAAGGTGTTCCCTACCTCAAGTCTTCATTTGATCAATGCATCAAGGTCCCATGTGGCTCCTTGTGCACGAGTCCACACGTACCACCTATGGTACCACATAACAGGTGAAACACATCACAAGGGATGCAATAAAGAAGGTATAAGACCCTCCAAAAATCTTAAAGTCAAACCCAAAAGTCAACATAATTCATCTCAGTCGATTAATCGAATTCCAAAATCGATTAATCGAACCTGATTCGATTAATCGATTTCCAAAATCGATTAATTGAAGGTCAATATCGATTAATCGAAGTAATTTCGATTAATCGAAATTCTCTGTTTCGCAAGGTCGATCTTGTCAATAAATCGAAGCTTTCATTAATCGAATCCAATTTCGATTAATCGAAATTCTCCTTTCGCAAAGTAGACTCACGTCAATTGAGTTTTCATTCGACATCGAATCCAATTTCGATTAATCGAAATTCTTCTTCGCAAAGTCGACTCTCGGTCAACAAATGAAGTTTCACAAGTTGATTAATCGATCCCAAATCGATTAATCAAAAACTAAAATCGATTAATCGAAATCCCATTTCGATTAGTCGATTTTTCCTCAAGTCATTTCCTCCAACCCCTGGGGTCCACTGGAGGTTCTCAGTCGATTAATCGATCCCCAAATCGATTAATCGAAATCCAAAGTCGATTAATCGAAATCAAATTCGATTAATCGAAATCGGGGTCCTCTGACCTTTCAACTTCCTGGCCAATTTCGATTAATCGAAACCCAATTTCGATTAATCAAAATTGTCAGATTCAGCCCCTTTCGAGCTGTTCTTCCCAATCTTCTTCCATACTTTTTCCTCTATTTTTCTAAGCCATTATCCTATGATTTAACCCACATTCAATCACAACTTAACCCCTATAATCTATGCATTTTATTTACAAAAATTTTACCTTGAATAGATCTCAAGTTGATTTCAATCAAATAGTTGGAAGGCTAGGGTTTCCAGCTTTGGCTCTAACAGATCCAAATCGCGTTGAATCCGGCTTTTATCTCTTGAATCCCCCCTCCAATTAGTTGCAATAACTCCTCTCTTACTTTTCTCTCTCTCTCTCTCTCTCTCTTCTTTACTCTCCTTCAACAACCAAAATACACCTCTAGGGTTATTAAACCCTTTTATCCTCTTTTCTCGCTTGTGTGTTGAGCACATATACCGCGGTAGGTATATGCGACTTCACATTTACAACACACACCACATCGACATTAAGTTTATCACATCTCATCCGTTCATCACACCTCATGCTAACTATTGGACTTCCGTTTGGTCAAACCTATGACCGATCGGGCACGGATCCCGAGGTCATAGTTTTAGCGTGATTTTTCGGGCTATTACAGAGCAATCGTTTCTCGTGCGACTTGGTGCGAAGCCAACGTACAGCCGTGGTGTGAAGCTTTGGAAAATCCTTGGTGTGAAGCCTTGGAATCTATCCTTTTATTTTGTCTTTTCTCTAGTTATTGTCAGGTATTATCTTTCTTTAATTTCGTTGGTATAATCAAAATCCCAAATTGTTCCCCTTCTATTAAATTATTTTAAGCCTTATTTCATTTAAAATCTCCGAAGAGTCAAGAGACGATATTGCGATTGTCGATTGATGCCCTAAACAAGAACGAATCTCGAGTTCCCTCATCGGAGCCGTTTTTCTAGATCGGGAAATTTTTACGCATGCGACGCTAAAATGGATTAATCTAATTGTTTTATTAATTTCATTGAATTAATTTTATGTGTTGCCTGATTTTGAATATTTCCGCTATTCAATTCATTCTAAAGTTAATCCCAAATTCGCATCTTAGGATTTTAGCGTTTGTCCCGCGTCAGTATCATAATCGGGTATCGGTTCATATTGGACATATATGTATCGGCCGATACGGATATGGTATCACCGCTACCATATCAGTCGATTTTGTATTTTTTGAAAAAGAAGTTAAAAAAAAAAAAATTTGGTTGTATCGGTCAGTATTGGTCGATACCGATACCACCCCGATACCTGTATCCGGGTGGTATCGGTATTGGTTCATGACGAAGCCGATGCATATCGCCGATATGTAGCCGAGTTTTGATACCATATTGGTAGCTAACATGATAAGAATGAGCAAGTAGGGGATATTAGGCATCAAATCCACAAGACTCTGTAATGGGTAGACTTACAAAGCAGCATAATCAATTTTGTAGTTAGTATGTCATGAGATGTTCTACATACTTTTGGCTTTTAGTTCTACCCATTTCTGTACCTTTTAATTTATTTGCACAACATATATGGATCACTTTACCATTACTAATGGAATATTCACTATTTGATTAAAATAGAATATTATATTGTTTTTTTTCATTCATCGATTGAAAAGATACGTCTTTGAGCAATTGGAGAAGAACTATGATTATTTGATATTGACTGACTCAATTAAGGTATTAGTATTTATCATATTAGAAGACTGATTGCCTTGTTTTTTATACACATTCCAGTAATAAGCATCCCCCCCAGGAAACATTTAGTAGGAAAAAATGAGAATTAAATTTATTGATGAATAGCAACACATCAAGTTCACTGAACATTTACTACTACAAATCGAGAACTAAATGGTTTGATGAAAACTCCACATCCGATTTCAATACTCAATATAGAGCTGTTTTTAACAGAGGAAAATTGTACACCATCATATTCAAATATAATCAAAACAAGTTAATGGGGGCATAAGATTACAATCTAATGCTCTTCTACTGTAAACAGTTGAAGATTGATTTCTTTTAACACGTTCATTAAACAAAGAGAAGGTAACTGGGTACCAATATGATAAAGAACTTGTAAAAAATAAAGGGTACCTCTGTTAGCGCCCACTGCTTTACTGAAAGTGCCAACGGCTCTCACGTGTAAAGGGTAATACTCCATTTTCTCTTAGCCTCCTAAAAAACGACACCCCCCAGTTATTTACACACGACGGCACCTACTTTTTTCCCCTTCTTCCTTTGCTCCAGCAAGTCGTACAACTCCGGTGAGTCGTGCAAACCCACCTGAAATCAACCTGAAATCCACTTGAAATTAACCCGAAACCCTCTTGAAACTCACTTGAAACCCACTTGAAACCCTCTTGATACCTACCCAAAACCCTCTTGAAACCCACTTAAAACCCACTTGAAACCCTCTTAGAACCCACCGGAAATCCACCCGAAACCTACCTGAAACTCTCTTGATCTTGAAACCCTCATTGCCATCGTCAAACGTAACTTTTGTCGAAGCTAAGGAAGAAAAAGAAGTAGTTGTCATCGTCTTTGCCGGTGGATTTCAGATGGTATGTAGAGGCTTTTTGGGTTAGGGTTTCAGTTTGAGGAGGAAGAAGAAGTGGGTGCTCTCCTTTTGTTTAGTGTAAAAGAATTTAAAAAAATGTGGGTGCCCATCAGTAATTTCTAAATAATAAGTGGGTGCTTTCAGTAAAGCAGTGGGGTCCAACAGTGGTACCCAAACATAAAAAATATTCTTAAAAGCTGTTGTATGATAGAGGTGCAAGGGAAAAAAAAATGCGGCTGTCTTCAACCTTCCTCAACATAGGGAAGTCTTCAACCATGGCCAGTGATTGATTGTCTTGACTTTCTACTTCAATGCGTATGTGCTCTCAGCTGTTTTTCAAGATTAGAAAATATTATGATGATTTGTGTTGTCACCGGAATTCAGGTGATTGCACGTCTGTTGGCATTGATTGTTTGACTAAAAATATAAATTTATTTCACATTTCAATTTTAATATAATCAAAACAGGTTAGTGGGACCTCACCTTGGACATAAGATAACAATCTAAATATCTAATTCTTTTATTGAAAATTGTTGAAGATTGATTTCTTTTACATGCCCATTAAGCGGGAGAGTACTCAGTTACCAATATGATAAAAAAACTTATAAAAAACAAAAAATAAATAAAAGATACTCTTAAAACTGTTGTATTGTAGAGGTGCAAGGAAAGAAAATATGAGGCTCAAAAGTTTGTTTTCAACCCTCAACATTAGGAAGTCTTCGTCTGTGGTGCATGATCCATTGTTTGGACTTTCAAGATTTAATGTGTATGTGCTCTCATTGTCTCTCTTTGGAGGGAATAAATCCTGCTCATCCACTTTTAAGATTTAAAAAATATTATAATGATATGTGTAGTCACTTGAATTCGGTGATTGGAAAACTGTCGGCATTGACTCTTTGACTTAAAAATATAATTTTGCTCCACATTTTAATTTTGGGGTACTGTTTAATTCTTAACGTTGAAAGAAGGTAGTACGTGATCTGCAAGTATACAATATAGTTGGGTTGCATCATGGATCTGCCTTGAGCCTTATTTTTTGTCGTGATCGTAGATATGTTAATCATAGACATACAAGAAGAGATTCCATAGTGTATGTTATTGGCGAATGATTATGATAGCCTGGAGGAGGATTTAGTTAAAATAGAAAATTACCTAGTGCCACATTGTCATTGATTTCGTTATTTAAGCTTTACTTTATAATCAGATGGTGGATTTAAAGAGGACATCTAGGTTGGATGAAATGGAGACAAGTAGGTGGACTCAAGAGTTCCCCTAAATCGTAGGGATGATTTACTAAGGCGATGTTAGACCTACCATATTATATAGTGCAGAATGGTGGGTTACGTAAAAGTGATAAGAAGAGAGAGAAGATGGATGTGTGGAGTCACAAGAAAGGATAAAATTTGAAGAGAGTATATAAGAGGAAATTTGAGAGGCATTATAAAGGACAAATTATGGAATGTTGCTTGAGATGGTTCACACATGTCCGTCGGAGGCAAGAAACAGATCATGTATGAAAGGTTGAGATACAAACACAAGGAAGCTGAAGGGGAAGGCTAGTGAAGACATGGAGGCAAGCAGTGAGAAGTGGCATGAAGGATTGCGAAGTTATAGAGAGCTTAGCAGTGATAGAAATGATGAAAAAGTATACAATCAGTTTATCGAGCCCCCTTCAAACAGATTTAAATTGAGGTGTAGTAGCAGGTGGAGCATTACATAATATTTTAATGATGTTCCAAGGTTCCTTGATGAACACCTATAAATGGATAGTTATGGGTGCATAACAGGGTGTACTAGTGTGGTCTGTGCTATAGATTAAACTAAATGAAATTGAGGGATGAGGATATTGAATGATTGATGCAGAGTAAAATCCTGCCAAAAGTTGGCTTTCACAGATCTTCATGATGATGAGACTCTGTTATTATTTAATATTTCTTATCGATTTTTCATTTTACCGCTAATCGGTTATCCTTACTCATTTAATGCGCATAATAAAAGAGGGTTAGCCATTAAAATAAGAAGCATAAGATTGAATGTCCAATGATAAGAGTCACTCACTATCAAAACTAATAGACTATACAGGAGAACATATAATCGAATCATCATCATCATCGCGGTCGTGGTCGTTGACTTGTCCCATCTATTTGGAGCTGGCTTTGCAAACTGTCATTTTGATTTTTACTAGTTCCAGCTGAGAAAAGTCCGAACATGTAGGTGCTAGGTCAATAATACCTTAACCCAAGAAGTCCCTTATCTCAAAATAAAATAAAAAATAGAAGTCCCTTAGCTAGCGCATTGGACTATCGCATGCTCCTTCACGGCTTCATGAATGATTTGTTGCATACGAGGTATCAGTATTGGAATCAGTCCACCTTGGACTGATATGTAGTAGCCGATATGGATATGGTGCCGAATCAGTCTCTTTTTTATTTTGCAAAAAAAATAAAAATAAAAAATAAAAATTTGTATCAGTTAGTATTGGCTGATATCAAGACAGCATCTGCCCGATACCAATACTGACATCGATACCACCCCGATACCTGTATTGGGTGATATCGGTATTGCTCACGATAAAACCAATATGTATTGGTATGGACCAAGTTTTGCCCGATACGCAGAGACGACCGACTGATCAATGACTAGGAGAACCATAATGGTTGGCTCAAAGCTTTAACTAAAGTAAAATCTTAACATTTTGTTTTTTACGAAGATCTTGATGTTTTCTTCTGTCTCATCTCTATATAAAAACATGTATTATTTGACCATCTGGGCAGAATTCTAAGATTTCTATATATGAACAGGGATACAGAAGAAGTTCAAAGAGAAGAGCAACTGAGACCATTGCCAAGTCAGAGACCCCTAAATTATTTTCATCCACTTTTAAAGTTCCCAAACTGAAGAGCGCCTCTCCAGCTCCTACTCTCATGACATAGCTGGCCTACTCAATTGCACTAACTGCTACCTAAAAATCTGTAGTATTATTAAATATTATTTTGTGTAATGTTATGTTCTAATTATTATTTATGTATCACTACATTATGGTGTATAATGGGGAAAAGATTCTGTGTGCACTTGCTTACACAACACTTGTTCTACATGCCTCTTGATTCACAGGTTCCATTCCGTGGCTGCGTCTTTTGTGTCATAGATTTTGTGTAGTGCATCCATTTTTTCTTGATCATCGATATGAAAGGGTGTTAGATTGTCGCATTATACCTCGTATGAATTTGCTGATGCACATACCCTCTCAACAATAATGGTGGAAGGGAGAATTGATTTTGCTATAAATGAACCGTCTGATGCATGATTTGATGACCTTGTATCTGATCCTCGAAATCTGTGGATCCACGTCAGCAACGGAGTCGTGCATTGTGTACTTGGATCATGGTTAATGTTTCGTTTTCGGTCCCCACCGAAACGAAAACATAAAATTTCATGTTTTTTTTATACTATAGGGAAAATTTTGGCCGAAATTTCGGTTCAAAATTTCTGTTTCGGTCCCAACCAAAACCGAAACAAAATCTGAGTTTTTATCCTTGACTAGGATGGTGGCTACTGAACTTAAATCATCGCCCGGGCACTATTCTTGGTTATCCCTTATTTGGCCAAGCTTAGTGTATCAAGTATATCAACGCTTTTAAAAAATAAGTTGGTGACTGGTTTGTGGGCCTTGCATTGTGCACTGCAGTCGGTGCTGCGGACTTTGAGTAGGTCTACTGTGGACTTTGAGAAATGCAGATCTGTGGGCTTTCCAAATCTGTTACTCATTGTAGAGTTGGACACGATGCATCGACTTTGTAATAGTCCCACAACGGATAAGGAAAAGTCATGACTTTAGGCTATATGTGATTGTAGACGTTATATGTCATGACGCATTTTGGGTGGAGACGGTGAAATATAATGCCCATGCCAGAAACAAATTTTAGACAAGGCCCTAAGCCCAGAATCGGACAATATTGTGGCATATGGGTTTGGGTCGTCACAGAATGACATCAAAGCTAAGGACGGCTCTTCAATAAGGTGGGGAGATTGTGTCCCATAACTGGGCTATATGTGATTACAGACGCTATATGTCATGACGTGTTTTGATTGGAAACAACAAAACGTAATGCTTATGCCAAAAACAAAATCGGAGGGTGAACCTAAGCCCAGGACTGGACAATATTGTGACATGTGAGTCTAGGTCGTCACAGGCTTGGACCATAGTGATAAATTTCGTTTTCGGCAATATTTCTGTAAGAGGTTATTTCGGATAAATTTTATGGAAAATTCGAAAAATTTCTAGAGAATTTCTTGTGAGTACAAAAATCATTTGTGTATAAATTATATTTAGTATTTATAAAAGCTTAATATATAATTTTTAAAATGACTAAAATTAAAAAACATCATTAATTTTGTCGAAAGTTTAGTCCAACACCTTTTTTGATGAATTACTGAGAAATTTGTTTGTTTGTTTTTTTTTTTTAGTTTTTAATTTAATTTTATTTTAAATCTTTAAAATAGTGGAGGATTGTTGGATATTTTAAAGGTTTTAAAAAATAAGCTTTTGAAATTGGTCGAGACGGGACGGACTCGGGCACGGGCACAAGCACGAGCACGTGTATGTGGCGTGGCGTGGCGATACGGTAATTTAATTGAACTTTTGAACAAGTGTGTAACCGTCCATTTGAATTTTAAATCATTCAGTTATTTTTTAAACGGATATGTCTTATCCGACCGTTCAGTTATATGCAACGGATATGTCCGTTCGGTTACACCTGTTTTATCTATAAAGGGCCCCAAGACCCCTCATTTTATACACTGCATATCTTCGCAAATTTCTTCTACGTGAGTTTAAGCTTTTTTCTTCTCAGAGTTTCGCTTTAGTTTTGGTGTTCTGGTTGCGTGATCAGATTCACCAAATCTAATCACACGGATACGCTCCCGATTCGTTGTATTCTGGAATCGATTTGCCGGTAACCTATTGGTGACCACTAGATCATAGTGGTAGGGGCAAATCTCGGTTTAAAGACAACGATATTTAACGTGCCTCGAACCGAATCAACGTATATTTTAATTTCGATCTTTATCTTCTTTTGCAACCTGAACCTATTGTACTAATAATTTTAAACCGAGATGGCCCATATCCAGGCTTCGACTTCTTCCCTACTAACCGATAAAATTCATCCCGCACTGCCCAACAACATCCACAAGTTGGACAGTTTTGATGGTTCTAACTTCAAACAGTGGCAACATAAATTACACTTTCTGTTGATGGCACTGAAAGTTGTGTACGTTATCATGAATCCATGCCCAACTGTTACCGAATCATCAACACTTAATGAAGGCTGAAAAAAGCAGAAATGGGAAGAAAACGACTACACATGTAAGGGCTACATTCTGAATGCATTGTCGGATTCGTTGTTCGACATATACCGCACCTACAACACTTCGAAGGAACTCTGGGACGCACTCAAAAAGAAGTACAAAACAGAATATGCAGGGTATAATTCTTACATTATCAGTCAAATTTTCAATTTTAAGATGGTCGATGATAAACTTATTCTTAGCCAAGTGCATGATTTTCAAGTAGTTATAAATTATATGGTTGCTAATGGTTCTCATTTCGATGAGGATTTTCTGGTTGGTGCGGTAATCGCCAAGTTGCCTCCATTATGGAAAGATTCCCGAAAAATCCTTAAGCGTAATAATGAGAAGATTTTTATGAAGATCTTCTCCATTTACGTATTGAGGAAGAATCCCGAGTTAGGGACAAAACAGAAGATTACATTGATATGACGTCAAAGGCACACTTGGTTGAGTTTAAGTTTGTTAGTGAACCGTTCAAGAAGAGGAAGAGAGGATATTCTCATTCTAAGGAGAATAAGAAATTCGCTAAGGAGAATAAGACCATGGTACCGAAGAATGGTGGTTGCTACCACTGTGGGAAACCCGGACATTTCAAATGTGATTGTCGCCTCTTCAAGAAGTTGAAGAATCAAGCGAATGCAGTGGAAGTGCAAAACAACTTTGTATCCGTTCTTTTGGAAGTCAATCTGATTGGTGACATCAATGAATGGTGGATCGACACCGGTGCCACAAAACATGTATGTAATAATCGTGACATGTTTGGGACGTATGACAAAGCTGATGATGATCAAGATCTCTTCATGAGGAACTCATCTACGGCAAAGATCATAGGACGTGGGCAAGTGAAATTAAATTTCACATCCAGAAAGGTCGTTACACTTACTGATGTGCTCCATGTACCCGATATCCTCAAGAATCTCGTTTCGGGTGGTTTATTGATCAAACATGGTTTCAAAATTGTATTTGAATCGGATAATATTATCTTATCCAAAAATGGCGAATTTGTTGGAAAAGGATATGCCATAGGAGGCATGCTCAAACTCAATGTAACTGATTCAATCAATAAAATCTCTCATTCTTACTCAGTCTCTCTTTCTAATTTATGGCATGATAGATTAGGATATGTTAATTGTAGGTCTATGAAATCCATGACTAACTTAGAATTAATTCCAAAACACGAATATTTTGATAGTAGTACTTGTAGTATATGTGCTAAGACTAAAATTACTAGAAAACTTTTTCCTAGTGTTATTAGAAATTCATATTTATTATATTTAATGCACAGTGATATTTGTGATTTAAACAATGTTCCTACTAGAGGAGGAAAACGATATTTTATTACTTTTATAGATGATTTTTCGAAATATGCTCATATATATTTATTAAATACTAAAAATGAGGCTTTTGAAAAATTTAAGGTTTATAAAGCATTAGTAGAAAATCAATTAAATAAAAAAATAAAAGTCATTAGATCTGATCGGGGTGGAGAATACATGTCAAATGAATTCTCTGATTTCTGTGAAATTCATGAAATTCGTCATGAGATGACGGCTCCTTATACGCCACAACAAAATAGAGTTGCCGAAAGAAAAAATAGAACATTAGTAGAAATGACTAATGCAATGTTAGTTAACGCTAATTCCGATAAAAATTTATGGGGTGAAGCTTTGTTGACTGCTACTCATATTTTGAATAGAATTTCACATAAGAAAAGTTTAACTATACTATATGAACTTTGGAAGAATCGAAAACCTAGTCTAACCTATTTTAAAGTGTGGGGGTGTAGGGCACTTGTTAGATTAGTAGATCCTAAAAGACCTAAGATAGGGATTAGATCTATTGAGTGTGCATTTATTGGGTATGCACAAAATAGTAAAGCTTATAGATTTCTAGTTATGAAATCTAATGATAACATCGATAAAAATACTATAATAGAATCTAGAGATGCTGTATTCTATGAATCTAAGTTCACTACTCTAACTAATAAATTAAATATTGAAAGTAAAACTTATGAAGATGGAGAATCTTCAAAATCTAAAGAAGTTATTGAATCTTCAAGTGATGAAGAGGTCATCCTTGAACCTCAACGAAGTAAATATCAACGATTTGAAACTAGTCTTTCAAAAGACTATTATATCTATTTGATTGAAGGAAATATGACCAAAAGTACTAAGAAACATTTGTGTTTAAATGTAGACGATGATCCTATCACTTTTAACGACGCAATGAAATTTAGAGATAGTGCTTTTTGAAAAGAAGCTATCAATGATGAAATTTATTCAATAATGAGAAACAAAACATAAAAATTAGTAGACTTACCAGAACGATCTAAACCCATAGGATGTAGATGGATATTTAAAAGAAAACTTAAAACAGATGGAACTATAGAAAAATTTAAGGTAAGATTGGTTGCCAAATGATATAGACAAAAGGAATGTGTTGATTATTTTGACACCTACGCACCCGTTGCTAGAATTTCGACTATAAGACTCCTAATTGCCTTAGCTTCTATACATAAGTTACAAATCCATCAAATGGATGTTAAAATCGCTTTTTTAAATGGTGATTTAAAAGAAGAGGTCTCTATGAAACAATCAGAAGGATTTGTTCTACCTAGACAAGAAAAGAAAGTCTGTAAACTTATTAAATCTCTATATGGGCTAAAACAAGCACCAAAATAGTGGCATGAAAAGTTTGATAATACTATTACCAATTTTGGATTCAAAACTAATGAAGCCGATAAATGTATGTATTATAAATTTTCTCAAAATAATGGTGTTATTATATATCTTTATATAGATGATTTACTTATTTTTGGAACTAATTTAGAAGTTATTTTAGAAACTAAATTTTTTTTAAGTTCATCTTTTAACATGAAGGACATGGGTTAGGCAGATGTAATTTTGAGAATCAAAATTTTAAGAAATGAAAATACATTAACTTTAACTCAATCTGATTATGTTGAAAAGATTTAATTATTTTGATTTGAGATCTGCCAATATACCTTTAGATATTAATCTTAAATTAACTAAAAATTATGGACGATGTGTGCAACAGTTAGAATATGCAAGGGTTATTGGTAGCCTTATGTATACAATGCATTGTACACGACTAGATATCGCATTTGCAGTAAGTAAGTTAAGTAGATTTACAAGTAACCCTAGTTCTGTTCATTGGAATGATATTTCACATGTTTTTAGATATTTAAAGGGTACTATTAATTATGGTTTACAATTTTCTGGATATCCTCGCGTTTTAGAAGGATATAGTGATGCAAGTTGGATATCTGGTTCAGAAGAATCAAAGTCTACAAGTGGATGGATATTCACTTTTGGAGGTGCTGCGATCTCATAGGGATCAAAGAAGCAGACTTGCATCACACATTCCACTATGAATTCAGAATTCATTGCCTTAGCGGCAAGTGGAAAAGAAGCAGAATGGTTAAGGAATTTATAACTAGAAATTTCAATTATGATTAAACCATCACCACCTATCTCTATACATTGTGATAGTGAAGCAACACTATCAAAGGCTTATAGTCAAACGTATAATGGAAAAAATAGACACATTGGTCTAAAACATAGCTATGTAAAACAATTACTTAGAGATGAAGTAATCTCAGTAATTGGGGTCAGGTCTGCAGAATACCTGGCGGACCCGTTTACTAAAAGCCTTGGCAGAGATGGGATTAATAAAACTTCAATCGGGATAGATTTAAAGCCATTAAACCTAAACAACCACTTATGATGGGAACCCTACCTAATATTTGTTTAATCAATGTTGAGGTTCAAAGGAAAAAACAAGTCGTAAATCCGTGGCAGCTAAAGGACACCACATTGATGAGAAATAAATCTCATATACATCCCAGAAAGGGTAGGGTAGTGTTTCACCTGTAATAGATAAGGGGAGGTAGAGCATTGCTCTTAACAATCCTATAACGCTATGTATTGAGATGTTACAGTTACAGGGACATCTCTTATAGGTCTGCCTATATAAGTGTGAAGGTGGAGCCGCTTTCAATGAGACTTGGCTTTTATCTCATAAACACTTATGAAAACCAAGGTATTAGCATAGGGCCTAAATGTGTTAACCTTTTATTGAACACCAAAATATGTTAAATATGTGTGTGAAATAATTCCGATTTGTCATATAAGATTGTTAGTTCAAGACTTAGTTTCACTAAAGATCTTGATAAATTTTGAATTATTTTTACTAAAGTGAAAATTCAAGTCTGTAAGACATTTTCATTTATGCACATTTTTCTAGCGTTGCTCTATTTCAAATCTTTAAAATAGCGGAAGATTGTTTTTTTTTTTTTTTTTTAAGTTTTTAATTTTATTTTATTTTAAATCTTTAAAATAGTGGGGGATTGTTGGATATTTTAAAGTTTTTAAAAAATAAGCTTTTGAAATTGGGATTTGTTCCACATCGTGTAAACTCTTTTTTGAGTTTAGCTTATATATCATTTATGCACATTTTCATTTATGCACATTTTAATATCCGTTTAAAAAATAAGTCTTGGCTCAAGGCTTGTAGCCTTCACCCAGGAGGCACCAAATTTTATAGCTTTCACCGCCATCGAGTCGAGGTCGGGTCGACAGACGGGCACGGCACGCGTAATGCGTGGCGTGGTGTGAAAATACGGTAATTTAATTGAACTTTTGAACAAGTGTGTAACCGTCAATTTAAATTTTAAATCACTCAGTTATTTTTTAAACGGATATGTCTTATCCGACCGTTCAGTTATATGCAACGGATATGTCCGTTCGATTACACCTGTTTTATTTATAAAATGGCCCCAAGACCCCTCATTTTATACACTGCATATCTTCGCAAATTTCTTCTACGCGAGTTTAAGCTTTTTCCTCTTCATAGTTTCGCTTTATTTTTTGGTGTTTTGGTTGTGTGATCAGATTCACCAAATCTGATCACACGGATATGCTCCCGATTCGTTGTATCCTGGAACCGATTTGCCGATAACTTATTGGTGACCACTAGATTATAGTGGTAGTGGCAAATCTCGATTTAAAGACAGCGATATTTATCGTGCTTCAAATCGGATCAGCGTATATTTTAATTTCGATCTTTATCTTCTTTTACAATCTGAATCTATTGTACTAATAAAATTCTAAAGAATTTCGAAGAAATTTATCACTATGCTTTAGCCTATGTTTGTCCCACATGTGCACCAAGGATGGTTTTCGGTTGATCTAGGGCTCCTCGCCACCTAATATCAGATATAGGTGCACGTCCCGATAGCGCAGATTGCAGAAGTTGCAATCCTTAAAACAATTTATCACCAATCATACGACATGTGATATATATGAACATATTTCAATATATAAATAAATACGGCTATGAGATTGTGCCGTTGAACGATATCTACTTATGTAATTTACACTTAAACAAGTTACGGGCAACAGTACATATGGCTATCAGGTAAACACTCAAATGATGTTTAAATGATCTTACATCATCAATAGTTTAAGATGCGAGTGATGCCGTTATTATCGTTGCGACTCACCCGAGTTTAAAAGAAGAAGTACTTGCTTTGAATATAATGAGCGGGTGAATATTTTATGAAAAAATTATAAAATATAATTAAATGCTTTTATAACTTATCAAATAATAAATATATAAATAGTAAATAAATACTATTTATTATTTACAGAGAGGCCTTGGGATATGAGTTGGAATGCATGACGGATCCATGCATTTGAATTAGGTGGGTCCACGTGGCAAACCGTTCACTGGATTTTGAGAGTACTATCTTTTTATGCACATCACAATAAGATGCTCAACAAGCATTGGTACCGGGAACCTAGTGAATGGATCATGGATTATATAAGTGGCATTACTTTGATGTCATGTGATTTACAATGTCATTATATAAATCTAATATATCCTAAGATTGTATTGAAAAATTATCACCATCATATAATTAAGAGCCGGCTGACTACAATGTGATTTGCCAAATCAGTGTATCAGTCATTTTGGCTGTGTATGGCATAACTTTTTGCTAGCCTCTGCTATAAAAGAGTTTATCTATTTTAGTTGATTCCTATTCTCATTTTTAATGACCTACAAAAGAAGATTTACCTGTTTTAGCAGTAACTTTCTTGCTCTCTACTATCTCTTTATCAGAACATATAAAATCAACTTTGACAATGAGTGGGTAGAGAGGAGGGTAAAACTACTGAACCGGCAAATCTTGCTATACACGGAGTTATCAAGGAGAAAAGGTACCTACTAAAGCAGATAGCATGATGTTAACAAAGGGGATGAAAACCTACTAAAGCAGGTGAACTCTGCTATGACAGGGGCTAGCAAAGAGTTATGTCATACGCAACTTCTGTCATTACCCAAGTGGTCAATTAAAGTCATTATCATCATCACAACCTTACTCAACTATTGGGGTCGGTTTTGAGAGTACTATTTCTCCACTTGTTTTAGATTAGTGGTAAACTCTCTTTAACTTTGCAACCTTTCATATTCTTTCTTATGGCTTTCCCCTAGGTCTTTAGTGGTCTTCCTCTTATCATACTTTCTTGTTCTTGTAGCATTTGAACTTTTATACATGGTCTACTTCTGGCCTATGAGGATCATGTGCAAACTATCTCATGCAACTTTATATAATTTTTTGTTTATAGGTATCACTTTCAAATTTTCTCTTATGGACTCATTTCAAATTTGATCTTTTCTTATTATTCTATACATTCATCACTACATCTACATCTCCACTCATGTACTCAATCTTCTTGTCTTTTGTTTGTAGCCCAATTTGAATCATATAATATGATAGGTCTAACCGCCATCTTATAAAAACATCCCTTTAATCTAAGTTGAACTTTTGAGTCGTACAATACTTTGCTTGCTCGCCTTCATTTTATCTAATTTCCATCATCTAATTGTAAAGTCAAGCATAAATAGCAACATCTATGGATTGTTTCCAGAATGGTGATGCCCTCAAGCATGTAGCGTTGAGGTCAGGAGTTCAAATCCCATGATTACCTTTAAAAAATAAAAAAATAAAAAAAAAAATATTAGAATAGCTCTAGGCATATAAGATTATGTCTAAACTTTCAATCCAAATCGGTTATAGCCAACGGTAGGTTATTAATGGCCTTGTAATTGATCAGACCACAAGCTATAGCATAGCTCACTCACTCGCGACAATGTGCCCTGGTAAGAAAAAAAAATGGCCACGAATATATGACGGAGGTTAAACAGCGGACTATTTATGGACCGCTTACATGGCGTGATGTCAGCAGTGGACCCCAGCAATGCAGGTCGCAGCCTGTGCTTGGATTGTGCGGCGTAAGCAGTCCGGTTCGTTGTTGGTCCACTGTTTTATTGTCCGCTCATATTTTTGAAAAATAATTCTAGAGAGAGTTCTAGATTTAGAGTAATGTTAATAAATCGGGCTGCTAGTTGGGAAAAAGTCATCTTATATTTTTTAGAAGAATTTATGTAAGGTGCATGGAATGTGCACTTCCTTTGATGAATGGGCCATCAAATTCTATATTGGTGCAAGATTGGACCCAATTCATCATTGGGATGTTTATGTCGCAAGCCAATAGGTAAGCAAGATTGGACCCAAAATTTATGTCAACCACATATTGAAAGCTCTTTATAAGCCTTCATGTGGATAATTGCCCATATCTTGTTGTTGAGCCATAAATTTATACCGGGACTGGTCCGAGCTGTATTTTTTGAGTTATTGTCTAAACTTGGCTCACTCTAGGCCGTCTTGAGTTTATCAAGTTTATCAGGCAAAAAGCTCTACTTTTTCCCGACTGAGTCCAGGGCGGCCCAGCCCAGCTCATTGAGGTAAGTGACACGTGCCAAGCTTAATTACCAACAAGTTTAGAAGGAGTCCTAACTTAGGAATCCAAACTGGTAGTTGTGACATGCGGTTGCCGGTCGTGCCACGCTTTACTCCCCGCACACTATGAATCTATGGTCCCTGCTCATTTCCCACTTCACCCAAATTATAAGGTAATGGCGCCGGCTACAACTTTTCTCCCCACGCTTTACTCCACTGGCCGAGTTTCGTCCGAAATGCGGACGAGCAGCCCAAGTTGCCTTACAACCCACTTCAGCACCGACATACCCGTCATATCGTTCACTGACATAGACGTTTCGGGCATGAAGAGATTGGAAGTGATTGTGGAAGCGCGTGAGTATTGGGGCATTTTCCAGGTGGTTGGCCACTGCATCGATGATGCTTTGATTTCGGGGATGACAAGACTTGCCACCCGCAGAGGAGAAAATGCGGTTCGATATATCGGGTGGCAAGAAGGGCTGGTTCATCTCTCAACCCACTTGCACGTAAAGAGTCTCTAGTCGGTCCTATTTACTAGGTAAGTTATGTAGTTCGTTAGTGTCGATCATATAATTAAGTATAAGGGAAATTTATACTTTCGGCCTTATAAGTTTGTATATTTGCACAAGCGGCCCTATAATTTCATCACTTGTATAATAGGTCAGCTCCAAGCCTAGTCGCTTTCACGTCAGCAACCAACCGCCACCGCCTTATTAATTAATATATTATTTTAACTTTTCAAGTATAAAAGAAGAGTTTACTTTTAGGTTATTCATTCTACTTTTAACTTTTTTAATATTTTGCTTTACTGTAAAAACGAGAGTTGCGCCTTATCGACGACAAAGCGGAAAAAAGCGCACATAAAATTTTCAGGTAATTTTTTTTTGTTAACATTTAAACACATTTTAAATTTTCTGCGACGGTAGTGACTAATGATTTTTCGATGTAAATATTTATCACACCATCACCAATACGGTATACTCTGAATAAGTTTGTAAGATCATCAAAGTTAGACAATTTAGCAACCACAAGCTCATTCTCTATGCGTAATGAAACCGTTAGTGTAATAGAGTGTTCTTCCGGTCGTGTCCTACTGACCTTATACATTTTCTCCATAAACTCATCAAATGATATGTTATCCGTGACAGTGACAATCCTCCGATATCCTCCGTTGTAAGTATTATCTCCCATACGGACGAAATCAAAATGGTAAAGAAGGGGAACATCCATTTCAATCTACAGTATTTTACAAAATAAAAATCGGTTGGTTAAAAAGGGAATACTTGACTTAGCGCTATAATATTAAAAAATAAAAATTGGTTGGTTAAAAGGCTATCTTAGGATATCGGCCGCTAACTTAAGATAACGGCCGATATCTTACCTAGCTCCACTACCTAGTATATGTTAAAAACGAAGGGAAAGCAATATCTTACAAAGATAATGGGAAAATACTTTTTATCTTACCTAGTTTGTTGTAGTTCTCTGAGTTATACCAACTGTAGTCGAATCTCCAAATTGCAATCAAAGAAAAAGTTTTTGAAATGGACAAATAAGCATAGAGAAGATATATATATATATATATATATATATATAAATTAATAAGGCGGTTGGTTGCTGACGTGGAAGCGGCTAGGCTTGGAGCTGGCCTGTTATGCAAGTGATGAAATTATAAGGCCGTTTCTGTAAATACGTAAACTTATAGGGTTGAAAGTGTAAATTTTCCTAAGTATAATATATAAAAGAGTGACATTTATTATGACCATTGAAGAAAATATAAAAAATATTAAATTATATTGCACAATCCATTGAGCTGCTGAACACTTCTTCACTTCTACATCTTCAACAAATATAGATGTTTTTCAGGACGATCAATCATGAAGGATCTGATTCTTTCTCTAATAACTTGTAGACACCCAAATTTGGTCAAAGGCCTGATTGAAACATACTTCGAGAAAAGCGTACCACCCTCGAGCTTCCGATAGCATTCTCAAAACCCTTAGGAATAATCCCGAATCCTTAGGAATCAACCATAACCTTCCCAAACCCATTAGAACCCTTTCTGGACTTGATTCGAACCCTTTTGAACAGCGATTAGAAAGAGGAGTGCCAAAATTTTCTTAGATAATTAACCAACCTAAGGCATATACCGTTGAAAAGTAAATTTTTCCAGCTTTTCAACGATCTAAGAATCGCCTAATTTGAAGTTGTACATCAAAAGATATGGCGAAATGAAAATCGCGAATTTGTACAAAAATTTATAAAATCAGACCCACAGAGCCAGTTTCGAACTAACAAAAATAACTGATGAAAATAGTGCTAAGATTTTGTACAGATAATTGTCCAATCTAAGGCCTATACCATTGGAAAGTAGTTCTCAGCTTTCTAACGAGTCAAAAATTACCTAATTTAGAGTTGTACATCAAAAGTTATGGCAATTTGAAAAATACAGGAAATTGCAAACTAGGTCGGGCCTCTGCGGGTCTTCAACTTCCAATAATTTGGGCTTGATTTTCCTTCAAAAAATGGGCAAAATTGACATTGGGGGTTTGACCTGTGGACCATCCCAAAGTCTGAGGTGTGTTTCTTTAGGACCCTAGTAACCTTATTAGCTTAAGTTATACCCTTTTGTCATTCAAGTCACCACCCTATCATCTACCATTAAACCCAAATCCCTCTTCTCCAAGCTCTAGAAAATTCTAAAAATCTTAGATTAACCATTACCTAATTTCTAACCCAATTAGGACTTTAACCCCTCACTAATCCTCCCTTTCTCTATAAATAGAGAGCCATCCCTCTTGCCTAAGAGTTGAAAATTTTTCAAAGAGAGAAAATTCTAGTGAGCTCCCCTCCCATTTGCCTCCACTAAACCCATATAATTTCAACACCCTAGTTCATCCTTGAC
The DNA here is from genome assembly GCA_021018995.1 of Chloranthus sessilifolius. Lineage (NCBI taxonomy): Eukaryota > Viridiplantae > Streptophyta > Magnoliopsida > Chloranthales > Chloranthaceae > Chloranthus > Chloranthus sessilifolius. The sequence goes on from CM037595.1 coordinate 68,468,063, forward strand.
ATCCCATTATTCATCATAAATCAGTGAATTTGAGTTAGATCTAGCCCCTAGCCTTCTTCTTTTACCTCTTAGCTATCAAACCTTAGAGATTAGAACCCGTCTTCTAACCCATTTGCTATCGGAAGCTCGCCGACAACACTTCCGTGAGAAGGACCACATTGGTGCTACAAGAGTCCGAGACCTCCGGCTCTCTCCTCTATTCCTGTAACATTCCAGATTTATTGAATGTTGAATAGTGACCTCGGGATGCGTACCTGACTGGTCGTAGGCTTGATCAAGTGAGGGTCAACTCAATAACTTAGATTAAGTGAAGTTGGGCTGAGTGTACTTGTGAATGTGGGGTCGGATTTCATTGAGAATAACATACACCCGTTTTAAGTGTGCATGTGTTTACACCAAAGACCTGAAATAAGTTAAGTAGTCTTGAGAATAAAGAGGAGTTATTTCTCTTTGGATGGTAGCTAGGGATTTATGAAGAGAGAGAGTCACGAAGGAAGAAGGGAGTAAAAGCTATAAATTTGTATGTTGGATTGCGGATTAAAGATCGTGCACGAGCCTTAAATTCCGACGGGACCGCACACGGAATCTCGTGGAGTCAAACTAGGAGCCCTAGCTTTTGGGCCACCCATTGTGTCAACCAAGGGTTGATTTAAGGTGAGTTCATGTGGATTTTTATGAATAGATTGTGGTGCATGAATTCTAGGAATTTGTAAATTAAATGTCAATTAAAAAGATAGAAAAAATGAAGGAAAATGGAAAGGAGTGAAGGCTGGAAGAAATACTCGCAAAGGGCTGAATTTCTGACCAAATTGATTGATCGATTTCTAAATCGATCGATCGATTTTGGCTTGGAAGTTAGTTGGGGCAAAGTGGCCCGAAACCGATTGATCGATTTGAAAATCGATCAATCGATTTTAGAAATTCGATTAATCGATTAAATATCGATTAATTGTCTGAGCACTTCCAGTGACTGGAAAATGAGAGCTGGAAAAATCGATCGATCGATTTAAAAAATCGATCAATCAATTTTGGAAGTTCGATTGATCGATTAATCGATTTTGGGATTTCGATCGATCGATTTTGGAAATCGATCAATCGATTTAAACAGTTTCTGTTGGACTTTGATTTGGACTTTGAGGTTCAGGGAGGGTCTTATACCTTCTTTATGGCATCTTTCTTGATGCTTTGCTTGTGCTATGGTGTACCATAGGTAGTACGGGTAAAGGCAAGCATGGGAAATCGCGTAGGACCTTGATGCTTGGATATTCGAACACATGAGGTAGGGAACACCTTGAATATGTATTTTAATTTTAAGAGCATGTATGTAGTGATATAGAAATGAATACAAATGCATAGAAAATGTGAAAATCATAAATGTGTGTGTGAGTGGCACAAGGTAAGCAAGCAAACATGTGACATCCCCAGGGGATGAGAATGTGATATAGGCATCTGTGTGATGCATTGATTTAGACATCCCAGGGGTGTATGTGAAACAGTAAAGCAAGACTGAATGAGAATTGATAAGGCCTAATCTATTATATTTAGCACAATCACACGGTGAATAACTATATGTAGTGCACTCGTTACTTTTATTATTTAAGGTTTGAACAGAATATCCCACCGACGTGGCGGGATACCCACGACTGGCGCGACAAGATATCCGTGACCGGTACGGTGGCCAATCCGTACACCAGTTGCACATCCCAGGGATGTTGATATGAGAAGTAGACCCCGTTGCCTATGAGAAAGGGACTTAGGTAGTATTGATATATGAAAATAGTGATATGAAAACTGTCTAGTTAGACAACGATGGAGGGTATTCCATCAGGCGCCCGACTCTATAGTAAGTTGGGGAATATTTAAGTTACAGATTTAAGTCTTTAGGCCGAATCAGTGGAAAGTTGAGAACAATGAGAACATGTACAATAACAGTAACACTCAGTGCATTTATTTTTCAGTCATTTAAACTGTTGTTTTCCCAGTAAATTTATAATACATCATGCTATTTAATATCATAGAATATATGTGAGAGCTTGACTTATAAGTTTATTGTGTTGTTTCCCTATTGAGCTAGGATGTAGCTCACCCTTTAGACTATACGTCGCAAGTCCTGTGCTTGCAGCAGTTGGGGCTTCGGGAGACGTAGATCCGGGGGATTCAAATTACATGCCCGGGGAAGAGTTGGAGCCACCTCTTGAGGACTTCTTCTAGAGGACCCGAGCGTACTTTGAGAGGAATTTTGAGAGCTTTCTGTACGACTTGGTATATCAATCTTTATTTTTGAGAAATTTTAATTAAATGATATATTCTTTTGGGCGAACCATCTGGGGTGATCTTTCTTGTCACCGATGGTTCGCTTCGGTTTTTCTGTCTATGCGTTGGCATGGAAGTAGAACTGTCTTTTGAGCTGTTGTTTTAGGATAACATACCTTTATGGAATGCTTGCTTCAGTTCACATGTTTTACTTGATTTGTTGTTACTTGGTTATACCAATGTTCCATGCAGATTAATAGGGCACAGCCTGGTGGGCTGTGCTGATGGCACGAATTTCGGGGTGCCAAAATTTGGGCTATCACAATTTCTCTATCTTCTTTGACTTTTCCTCTATCCTAGAATTGAGCCGTTATGCTGCCCAAATTTCGGCAAGTGGGAAGGGCTCAATAGGATCAGTGTGCTTTCGAGCAAGGGGAAGTGCCGCTCATTTTCATTTCTTTTATATGTATATACACATCCAAACAGCCACTACAAAAATAAGAAGTTTTAGCGACACTTACTATTTAGGCATTTTTTGATAGCGGCAGGACTAATAGCGACAGTTTTTGGTAGCGATAGAATTAATAGCGGCAGTTTTTTGTTAAAAAAACTGCCGCTAATAATCTTATTTTTTGTAGTGAGCCATAGTAGAGACCGCTTACGAGCAGGTTGGTTGTGTGCCTAACACTTCCCGATTGATAACCGAAGCCCCTACCCAAGAGCCTTTGCCGTAGACCGGAATCAGAGTCATATTTGTGGCACTTCGGTGCTTATAAAATTGATCTAGGTTTCTCGGGACACCAAAAGCTCCGGGTGGCGACTATATTTTTCACAAGAGCGCATCGTCGCAACAGGTTTGATAAAAATCCACGGTTGCGCATAACTAAACAAAAGAAGGTTCTTGAATTAGACTCCAAATACTGAAACAAGATGAGTCATTAAGCAAATAAGCTATTCTTTTTTTGCAGGGGGAGGCAGTGCAGGACTGGCGTGAGATTGAAAGCCACTTCTCGTACTCGATACGTAATAGGGACAACTTGAGGTGGCCCGATAAGCCGGAAGCATGGAGGAAGGTGGGGAAGTACAGTGAGGAGCTGATGGGGTTGGGTTGCAAGTTGTTGGAGGTGCTTTCGGAGGCAATGAGTTTCGAAAAGGATTCGCTAACCATGTGTGGATATGGACCAGAAAGTGGTGGTCAGCTATTATCCAAAATGTCCACAACCTGACTTTACCCTAGGTTTAAAGAGGCACACTGATCCGGGTGTTAGAAAAATATTAGGATCAGAAATCCGAAAATGATAAATGGGTAAGAGAAATTAGATTCGAGGCACGTAATTGTTATCTTTAAAATGCTATTTTCTCCATACTCGAGTAAATCCTTAAGTTTGCAAAAGGTTTTCAGCGAGACGTTTCCAGGATACAACGAACCCAATCTCTTGGCTACGATCCATTACTTTGCAGCAGTAGAGGATCGCTCCAGAAAACTCAATCTGATGAAGTACCAACGAAAGAAGAAAGCAAGAGAATTTTCTCTAATCTGTATGTAAAAATTCGAAGGATTTCAAAGTATTTGAAAATGAGTCCAGAGATCTTCTTATATAGATCTCAAGTGCCTTAGCAATATGACTATTGAACCAATAATCATATTTTTGACGGTTCAGATCTTTTAGAGATCTCAACCGCTCCATCCAACGGCTGTATGAAAGATTGCACTTTTTAAAATTCAAATTCGAACGGTTGCACACTTTTATAAGTGGTTATGAAAAGGTTGGGTCCAACGGTCAACATTTGACCAATCCGTTTGGCCCAATAGAACTGAATTGACCTATTGATTAGTGGCTCATTAGGCCCGACCCGACCGATGAATAATCTGACCGTTGTATTAACCTGGTAAAAAAGTCAAACCTCTCCTTGTGTGCGCGCCTAAAGCGTCAATGTGCCTAAACGCCAATCGCCACGCATACACGCCCGTGTGCGCGTGCGGGACGGCTCGCCACTAGACACACTCTTCTCTTCTTATTATTAAACAATAATAGATGAAATGTTCTATATATAGCCTAGACACTTTTTATATTTACCAATGTGGGACTATTTATTTGCATACAAAAAATGAGAACATCTATTGCCTAAAAATTAACCCACAAAACTAAAAAAGAAATCAAAGAAAGTTTTATTTTCTTTAAAAATATTTAATATATTTATTATATTCTAAACTAATAAATAAATATAACACCAGGCACCATCACCCTACTATTGCAGGACCAGGTGGGCAGGTTATAGGCCACCAGAGATGGTGGCAGCACTTGGATCACCCTCCAGCCCGTCGATGGCCCCTTCGTCATCAACCTCGGTGACCACGGTCATGTGAGTAACCACAACCCTCAAGTTCTTGATCTTGAGGACCAAGGCGGCCAATCTAGATATGTGTACCAGACCATAGTGCTAGTGACAGGAACTCGAGCCAATCCAATTTGTCCAAATGGTGACGTCTTAGGAGCCACATACAAATTTGGGCAAGTTACCAAATCGTCTTCTGTGCCTATATTCAACACAAATAAAGTAGGGCTATTTTTTTATCACGAAAAGTTGCAACACAGGCTGAATACAGGTTGCTTTGAGGGCAGCTCACCGAAGCGCGTTTAGCCCCATCAATTCATTCCCTCAGAATAAAAAACTCTCTAGGTTACTTATGTGGGACTGAGGTGATGTTATAGTACATGCTTTGGGGCCAGCCAACTGATGTTGGTTTTATGCTCTGGGACCAGCCCACCGAAGCTGATTTTCAGTTCATAATATGGAACCTATAGACCCGTATTTGTGAGCCGTTTTCATCATAAATAAAAATAACCGTACTTTTATGGTGGTTAAAATATGGGTACATTATCTGTTCGTAAAAGAAGCTGCAAATAAAGTGAAAGTTCAATTTTAATATCTAGGTTAGATAATTTGTGATTTACCAAGGCAGCAGAAGGCATGATTGGGTCAACCTCTATTCATTAACTTGACTTCACACATATTGTTGAGCGCCAATTAAGTGAAAGGTCAAATCCTTGGTTTAATTGATTTATTTGCTGACAAATAAATGGACACTTTCCAACACTTAGAAGCAGATCACTATCGTTTACCTAACTCATAGGACTTCATATTATCATTGAGTTGGGAATCACTCAATCTTATAATTATGAGATGGACTCTCTTCTGTTGGATATTTAACAAAATGAATATTTATTAATATTATTATTAAATTAATAATGTTTATTTATTATACACTAAGTTTAACTTCAAATGGGTTCCATGAAAAGATACTTTTGCTAATATATACTTGAACCTACAATCTTCAAGTTAAAAGTGATTTGTATTTTGAAAAGTATTGGAGGGAAACTATTTCCACTAAAGCTTGAAAGTATTGTAAAAATTAGTCCCACATCTACAACAAAAATAAGAAGTTTTAGCGGTAGCTAAAACTGTCACTATTAACAAAAAAACTGCCGCTACTAGTCTTGTCACTAATGAAACAATAAGGTTTTTTGTTAATAAACTGCCGCTAATAGTCTTATTTTTTGTAGTGCTCTCTATTTACAAAAAAGTTTCTTGCTATATATATGGAAACTTACCTTCTATATTGTTTGGCTTGAAAGTGAAAATATTGCTTATAGCGGCTGTATGCCGCCGAGCATGCGCACGTGTGCAATGTGCTGATTGGCCTTCAAATTAGTATAATTTATGCCAAAATCTCGGCCTTGTTAGACCTCACTTAACTATTAAAGGTCGCCTTTAGCTCGTGTTGTATTGGAATAGGTTTGAAGGCAGATAAAATGCAAAATAGTTAAAAGAACAAAGTAATAAGAAATCCGAAACTTTGGCAAGGAAATCCAAGAATACATGAAAGAAAGTAATAAGAAATCCGAAACTTTGGCAAGGAAATCCAAGAATACATGAAAGAAGAGCAAAACGGGTCATTTCGACCGGTCAAGATTGCATTCTCGACCGGTCGAGATTGCTCAGTAATGAAGTCCCAGAGAAAGAAAAGAAAAAAAGAGAAAGGCTAAAGTGGACTGGTCAAAATGTCAAATTCGACTGGTCGAGTATTAAGGGGCTTAAGAAATCACAAAGTCGACTAGTCGAGACCAAACAAAGGAGATTATATACTTTTGTATATAATCTCAACCAGTCGAAGTCTGGATTCGACCAGTCGAACTTGAAGCCATGCATTAATGAAGAACAGAAGCTTTAGACCGGTCGAGAGCAGCTCGGCCGGTTGAGAATTAAGGCTATAAGGCAAATTGGTGCGATTTAGACGAGATTTGAAGCCCGACCGGTCGAGTTTCATTCTCGACCGGTTGAGATAGTACTTTCACACAAAAAATTAGCTTCCTCCAGCCTGTATTCTCTGGTTTCAAGGAGTCCTTCCGAATTCTTCTTCTGAAGCAGATATTTAGGGATCTCTTAGGGTTAATTACCGTGTATTATTGTTCTAGGGCCTTATGAAACTATAAATAAGGACCCTAGGGTTAGGTTTAGAGAATTCTTTTCGCAAAAGTTTTCTAAAGAGTTTTCCATCATTTAAGGTCATAGTTTAGGTTAGTTTCACTTTTAGAAAAGTGTGAGATTGATTGTAATCATCGAGAGAGGATCGATTCAGCAATGCTGCAGGTCATTCGATCGATGAGAGGCTAAACGTTTCCCGACTGGGATCTTTTGTAAATTTCATTTAGCTTTTTAATAAATTTCTACTTTTCTTCTATTTTGAATTCTGCATACTGGTATGATTGCATGTTTGAGGTTCCGATTGTACCAAGAATGGGCATAGTAAAGGTTTAATCTTATTTAGTTTAATTCTAATGGCCTTGTAGGGATTAGGATTAGATTTGGTAGGATATTCATTGACGGATTAGGGCTTGTAGCATAGTCTTGTTGGTTACATGCAATGATGCGTTGATGATTAAATTACATCTAATTCATATACCTAGCTGTAGAGCTTGTAGCCTAGAGCAGGAGTACATGAGATTCAAAATAGGAGAGGAATAGGGGTTTATTAATTGCGAGTCTGAGATCCAAGAGAGATCCCAGTCTGCCTTCTCACATCTTAATCCAAAACTGTATCAGTTTTCTTTTTAATTTAATTAATTTAGGAAACTTAAATTTACAAGTTATTTTAGAATATGATAGAGGTTAGAAAAGATAAAGGACAAGTCCCTGTGGTTCGACACCCTTGTATTTGCCCGAGTACTTCGAACTTGTGCACTTGCAAGGTTTTATTTAAGATGATCAAGTTTTTAGCGCCGCTGCTGGGGACTTTTTCTTTCTTTTATTTAATTTTTGTCATACTATTGTATACTTGTCTAGTATACTTTAATTTTGTTTTATAGGCTTGGGAGATTGAAGCCTCGAATTCACCGAGGCTTATTATGGGACGCCGCGAGAGGCTACGATATGTGTTTTTGATTTTCAGTAGTTACGATTAGTATTTTATTTTTATTTTTTATTTATGCCAAGGTTGTGGTCGCAATTCTCTTCTCTAGAGCGACTCGACCTTGAGAGAACTTGCCGCCGTATCCGTGCTAGCTCACGTTCTTTTCAAAACGTTGTGAATTTTAAACATTTTAGCTGCCCCGCCCTACCTCCAATTCAATTCAATATAGCGGGAGAGGAACAACCAGTGGCTACAATGTTGAGGGAGTATTATACACCGTCTACTCTTACACCTCCCTAGTGTATTCGTTTACCCGTAGTCGTCGGTAATGGGATATTCGAGATCAAGTCCAACTTAATTCAGTTACTTCCTATTTTTCATGAGCTTAGTAATGAGGATCCCTATATGCATTTAATAGGCATTATAGAAATCTGCACGACCTTTAAGATAAAAAACTTGTCGGAAGATGCCACTCGTTTGAGGCTGTTTCCGTTTTCTCTTAAAGACAGGGCAAAGCAGTGGCCGAACTCTTTGCCCAACAACTCGATTGCTAGTTGAGAAGAGTTACAAAGCAAATTTCTCACTGAGTACTTTCCAAATTGTAATACGGGTCGAATCCAGAAGGCCATTGCATCATTCCATCAATCTCCGGATGAGTCTTTTCATGAGAGCTGGACACGCCTTCGCGAATTCTGCGCAAGTGTCCTCATCATGAGGTCCCACACTGGAAAATAGTGTTTAGTTTCTATGAAGGCCTGAATGAACAAACCCAACACATGATTGATGCCTCTTGTGGGGGTATGTTCCTCACACTAACCGCAGAGGATGCTTGCGAACTCTTTAAGACCCTCATTGAGGACTCAGAGCAACATGCTGCATCAAGTGGGGCTGATTTTGAGGTTTTAAGAAATACACCTCCTAGGTGAGGAGGATGGTATGAATTAAAACCAATGATGAATTTTCTACTGAAGTTACCGAAGTTAAGGCTTTGGAAAAAAAAATTTCAGTCCCTATTGGGTATAAAATCTCACCCAACATCTCAAGGAGGTGAGACTTGTGGCAATAACCCTAGCCCGACCCATTTGGTTTCTAAACATCCTGTTGCTCCTTTATATCGCACAATGTCCCAGGAGCATACTAACACTGCAAGTTCCTTCCAACATTCGGATAATAATTATGGCTTTGGAAATAGTTACAATTAGAGTGTAGGAACCATCTGAATTGTCCAGGCAAAACAATTCGAAGCAGGGGATTATTCAGCCCCCTATGCCAATGTATGCCTCACAATCCCCTTCACAATCCCAGCGACAACAATAGTACAAACCTCGTTCGAATAGCAATTTGGAGGAAGCCATGTTGCAGGCAGTCCAAAACTGATAGCAATAGGGCCGACACCAAATACAACTACTCCATTCTCTTATGCAGTCCTTTTCCTCATTAGGAACCTAGATTGGGCAACTAGTTGATGTATTAAGTAAGAGAGACGAGGGCCGGTTACTGTCTCAACCGGTAAATAACCGAAAAGGTCAATTAATGGCAGGGGAGACTTCATCGCCCCCTGATCCACCAGTGCCTTGATAGGCACGTTGACCTTGTCGAGCTACCGACACATCCATAGAACTTCTTGGGAGGGAACCCAAGTCACCTGTACACTATTAATTTAGGTTTTTAATTTTATTTTTATTAGATTTGATGAATTTTGTGCGTGCGCAGGTAATAGGTGTTGAAAATAAATTACAAATTAAAAGGAAGAAAATTTTTTTAGGTAAGTTAGGTGTGAAATCTGGGATGAGAACTAAACTCTCTACCAAAATTTGACCGGTTGATATAGATTTCGACCAGTCGAGTTGCTCAGGAAGTGAAAGAAGAAGCAAAATTTAGATTGGTCGAGTTGTTTCGATCGGTCAAAATTATATATATAATAGAAACCAGAGTTTCTGTTGTGTTTCGATCGGTCGAAATCCATTTCTATTGGTTGAAAGTGGAACCAATGCTTCAAAACAGAAGCTCTGTGGAGAATTTAATGTTCTATATTTTTGACCGATAGAAATGGTTTCGACCAGTCGAGTTCCACGGGTAGGGGGCTATATAAAGCCCCATGACCGGTCGAAATCTCATTTCGATCAGTCCAAAACACTAGTCCTTGTCTTCTTCTTCCTCCCCGAGTTCCTGCGAGACCTCTTTTGAATATTTTATCTCTTTCGCGCTCCCTTCCACCTTGCACACGCATTCACCCTCATTTATGGCCGCATTTACGCCACCGTTTCATCTCCCGTTTCGTTGCTCACATTGCCATTTCGAGTCACGCCGCTTCAATGCTATAAAATCAACGCGTGGGCTTGACAATTCTAATTCTTTGGCTATGATCGACGTGCTTCATGTTTCAAGGGTAATCTCGCATCGTTCTCTTTTAATTTTGTTTATTTTTTATTGTGAGTGTTAGTTTAGTATTAATGGGAAAGAAACATGATAAGGGCAAGGCACCCATGGTGGATGCCTCGCCTAAGAAGGAAGCACGACCCATAGTGCTTCCAAACCTTGGTGCCGGTATTCGTATTAGCACTAGGTTGTCAACTGTCGCGTCACAGGCACCACCGACTGCCACTGTGACCTATGTGACCCAACCCCCGATGAGGAACGACCCACGGGCATCTACGAGCACCATGACTTCTTTGCCGAATCTGAGTTCGACATGAAGTATTTCGACAAGCTTCTCGAGGCCTAATTTTCACTGGCCAATTTTAGGCGAGCTGGCCTCGCGGACTTGTATACACCCTCCTTGACGCCGGTGTTCATTCGCCTAGTCTGACTTTTTTACCAAAATCTTATCTATAATTTTGCCGGATGAGGCCGTTTTCATCGAAAGTCTATGGAGTCAACATTTCGTTTGATAGGGTGCAGTTGGCTGAGGGTTGTGGCATCCTGGCCACACCCCCCTTTGGATGTGATATGCCGGAGGGCCAAGACTACCCAGCCTTTGCCGAACTAGTGTGTGCCTTTTCCGCCAGGCCACCAGTAAGACCCACCTACACCACCTGATCTGCCCTCTTACTCGACCTATTTTTTGCAAACGTAGTGTTATATAAAACACTATTTCCGATCTCACATAAGACCCAACGGTGTGGCGATCTTCTACAGGTCCTTTATGTCATCATTATGGGTTGGTGCTTTGAGCCGGCGAAGTTAGTTTTCTACGGGTTCCTCGATACCCTTAAAATTAGCATCGCCACGATACCGCCAGGCTTCAATTCGGCTGCCATATAAGTGAGCGATCACACACTTGTTACTCCGTTAGGGGTAAAAGATCGACCATAAAGAGCCAATTTTGAAAGCATTGCCTAAGCTCAATGAGGCCAGCCAATGGAGGAAAGTCGGTCTCATTGCAAAGAAGGTGCATTGCCCTCAAGCCTTTTGTCATCGACCTTGCTAGATTCAAGGTCAGCATCCAAAGACCACCATCCCGATCTCGTCATTTGCCCAGCCTATACCCTTAACACCATCACCACCCCTCGAGACGGGGGATACCTCTTTCTCCCCTCCATCTCCTCGATCCCCATCACCTTTGCCCTGGGTCGAGACTTCATCCATCCCCACATCTATCACCCCACCTCCGGTCACTGTGCTTTTCACGGAGCTCATTATTAAACCGGAGCGTGTACCCGCCCCGCCCCGCCACCTCCACTTTCACCCCTCCATCCATACCCCTTCCCTCAACGTTTTTCCTTGAAACCTTCAACATCGGTGCCGACGGCTTTAGTGGCCTGATGGAGGAGGCCATTCATGGGGGCATTGCCCTATCCATGGACTCATTTTTCATGAGTTCATCTCAGTCCATAGTGGAGCAACATCTCCATGCTTTAGAGGTGGGGCAGGCTGAGATTAGAGTTGAGCTCACCTCCATGAGGGGTCTTTTACACGAAGTGATGGGTGGGATTTCTATTTTACTCTCGAGGACAAGTTCGAGTGGGTCTTCCCATGATGACGGACCTGCTCCTCTAGCTAGTCCACCTTCCCCACCACCATCTGATGAACCCTTCATGGAGGAGGGTTCGGACTTAGCCCCACCTGAGTCCTGACTATGGAGCATGCTGGCCCCACTCCCCCTTCTTTATCGGGAGAGCCAGGGGGCCAGCATGGCTCCGGAGCCCAAGGATACTGAGGAACCCAACTCCTCACTCCCAAATACTGAGGGGGATGCATCAGAGGATCCCACTGATGGGATCTCCTTAGCTTTGGTTGTGAGTGGCGAGGGTTTACTATTATTCACTGAAAAGTACCACTTTTCACCTCTTAACCTAGCCTTTACTACACCATGTAGCTATCTAATAATCCTCTGTTTAGTATATTTTATAGTTAGTAACAATAGGTGCAGCTTAGTACAAAGTCCCTGCTTTTGTTGTCAAAAAGAGAGAATTCAAGCCAAGGATGACTGCTGAGCCAAAGACAGATGGAATACCATGGTGGTACACACCATGGTGACTATTTTGCATGCCAAGGTGGACCCAGGAAGTCTAGCAGATGAGAGAAGAATGGATATGAGTGGAGAATGCTGCAACAACAACATCTGCATTGCAGTAGAGGAGCAGAGGTGTTGTCTCGCACAGTCAGAAGTGTTGCCTTGCGCTGTTTAAACCTGTAGTAGCCACCTCACGGAGTCAATACCTGCAACACAAGGTGAACTCACGAAGAACTCACACAGCTCAGTGAAGGATTAGTCTTAGAGAATTACTTCGCGTAGCAGTCACGCGCTTCATCTGCTATCAACACTCAAAGTCCTCGCGAAGCACTCGCACACTAAAACCTTCAGAAATCCAACTAGTGAAGCTCTCGTTGGGATCAAGTCTCAAATTAGCCGCACGCGCAATCTCGCGAGACTAATTTACAAAAAGAACTCAAGCAAGCTCGTTCAGCTTAAGAAGAGAGAGAGCTCCAGAAAATCTCTCGCGCGCATAAAAGCCTAAACCTCCACTGCGCGAGCTGTGATACTCATTACACAAGGAGCATGGAAAAATTTAAATTCATCTTCGCGAGACCCTCGCGATAGGAATTACCTAAAGATCCACTGTACGAGCGAGACAAATCATTGCAAATTCTTCCTCGCGAATGCATTTCAGCGCAAAGCAGCTGCACGACTAGTCGAAGCCTTCTGAGTGAGTGATAAGCTTTCCAAGCCTAATCTCACCTCGCGAGCACTCTGTAAACTGCGTGACTACAGTAAAGAACCAAAGTCAGTCCCGTGAAGCTCGGGTTCTCCACTTCTCAGTCTATACTCAGGGACCTTTTGGAGATTTCCCCAGGTCTAGGGCACACATCCCTGTAGACACCCCCATTTTGCCCTCTCAGAATATACAAATCTGTTGGTCAACCTTCGAGCCCACCCGTGACTTTTCATAAAGGACTTACCTTCTCTGGAAGTTTCACAACCCTAATGTGGGACCATATACTAAAAAAATAGTATATGGCTGAACAAAGACTGAAATAATAGCACTGTAGTTTAGATCCCTTTACCCTAATGTGGGACCATATGCTAAAATAATAGTGTATGGCTGGACACAGGCTGAAACAATAGCTCGGTGGCTCAGGCCCCATGACCCTGATGTGAGAACCCTACACTGAAATAATAGTACATGGCTGAACACAGGCTGAAATAATAGCTTTGTGGCTTAGATCCTGACGTAGGGAGACTATATACTAAAATAATAGTATATAGTCAAAATGCAAACTGAAACAATAGTCTGACATTTCAGACCCCCGAATCCTAAATTGGGAACCATGCATTGAAATAATAGTACATGACTGCACACAGGCTGAAATAATAGCTCTGTGGCTCAAACCCCAACGTAGGGAGATTATATACTGAAATAATAGTATATAGTCGAAATGCAGGCTGAAATAATAGTTTTGCATTTCAGACCTAACCCGGATCTGGACAACCCCAAATTACACGCCTAAATCACACACGTATAATCAATCCCCTTTCAGACCAGACTTCCTTTCCCAGACCACTTCGAGACTTGATCACACGCCCACCACCGCACGCGCGATCGGATTGAGCGCCCCACCACCAGCGCACAATTGACCTACACCTGACCTAGTCTTACAGTCCTTAACCCCCAAGCTTCCTTGATCAAGCGCTTCGAAAGAAACCCTTAATAGGATTGCGCATTCCACACCAAGCGCGCAATTAGTCCTAACATTGTTAGAACTAGGAAACTCGCTGAGCAAGTCAGCTGGTCGCTCACTGAGTTGGTGACCAACTCAAAGCAAATAAGCGCCAACTAACCGGTGTGTAATTCTATTAAATGTCTGAAAAAGCGCATGTAATTAAAAATTAAGAGCACCCCACAGGGTGCGCAATTAGTAAAATACCTATAAAAAGACCTCTCCATTACGACCTAAACCCTGGCCCCCACAATATTGAGATTCGAGTTTCGAGTTCTTCATTTCCAAGCTTAGGATTATGAGATTTCTCTCTGCAGCTCACGCCGTAGGTATAATTTACTTTCTAGTTTTAATTTTCAATTTTAGATCTTAGGCTCTAATCTCTAGTCCTAGGTTTTAATTTCTAATCTCTAGTACTAGTCTTTATTCTTAGATTTAAACCTTAGGTTTTAATTATTAGTTCCTATTTTCAGTCTTAGACCGTAAGACCTCCTTTTAATCCGTACTTTAATCCCTAGTTCTAGTTCTTAGTTTCTAGAATCAGTCTTTAATTCTATTATCTAATTTTCAGTCTTAAATCTTAGTTTTTATCCCGATATCTTAATTTTCAGTCCTAATATTAATCTCTGGTTCTAGTTCTTTGTTTTCTGGGACTAGTCCTTAATCCTACGGTCTGATTTTTCTGATTTTAACTTCAATTTTAGTCCTTAAATTTTTTAGCCTTTAGTCTTAAAAAATCCCTGCCCAAAATCCTTAGTCTAGAGCCAACTAGGCTTCCCCAACCTTTTCTCAATTGTTAATCCCATCACTTTTATATTTAGCTTATTTTGAGAAATCAAATGAATTCGGATTGAGGCAAAATTGGTCACGTTAGAAAGCTTATCAAAGTAGCTTTCTAACGAGCAAAAGAACGCACAATTTTGACAAGTATCGAAGAAGTTATGGTCGATGTTTGGCCGCGGTGCAAAAAGTGATGTTTTTCAAAACTCCTAGTTGAATTAGGATTAGTATCTTTATTATATTATTTTAAAAAATAAGATTTATGGTAAAAGCCTATAAATAAGACCTTTACCCCCTAACCATCCCTCTATACAATTCTCCTCTACACAATTTTCCTCTACACAATTCCCCCTACACAATTTTCCCCTATACAATTTCCCTCTACACAATTTTCCGCTATACAATTTTCCTCCGCATGATTTAGACGATTCTTCAGGTAATTCCTTAGCCCTTAATTTTCTTATTTTAGTTCTTAGGTTCTAGAATCAATTTCCCTTTTTTTTTATATATTTTAGTTCTAGATTTAGGTTCTAGCCCTCTAGTTCTTAAATTCTAGATCTTAAGTTTTAATCTAAATTTCTAATATTCTAATTCTAGTCCTTAGGTTCTAGAATCAATCTTTTTTTTTTTAAGTTTTAGGTCCTAATTATCAGGTTCTAGAATTGGTCCTTAATCTCACGGTCCAAATTTTCCTAATTTTGATCCCGATTTTGGTCCTTAGATTTTAGCTTTAGTCTTAATTTCTCATAATTCTAAATCCTAAAATTGCTTTATAGTTTCAGTTCTTAATTCTTTTTTTACCCTAAAATTTTAACCCTTAAATACTAATCATCAATCTTTCACAAAAAATACTACTTTATAATTTAAATTCAGTCTCTCTCAATTTTATCCACCCGATTTGCTCAAGGGAGCTTATGGAGGGTACTCGAGAACGAGGGCCGATCCTCCTTAGCATAGTGGGCCTAAACACCTTTTTTCTAATTAATTCAATTTATAATCAAAATTAGAATATTTAAATTAATTAGACTCCTAGTAGGATTAGGAGACTTAATTAATTAGATTTCTAATAGGATTAAGATATTTAAATTAATTAGACTTTTAGTAGGATTAGGAGACTTAATTAATTAGGTTTCTAATAGGATTAAGACATTTAAATTAATTAGACTTTTAATAAGATTAGGGGACTTAATTAATTAGATTTCTAATAGGATTGAGATATTTAAATTAATTAGACTCTTAATAGAATTGGAAGACCTTTTTTAAATTAGACTCCTAGTAGAATTAGGAGACCCTTTCTTAATCAGACTCCCAATAGGATTAGAAGACCAAGTTAAATAAAATCACAGCTGTTGACGTTCGCCAGCGGACGATTCAGTAAAGGAGTTCAACCTACGAGCCCCCGCTCCCCTTAAAGCGTGATCAGTGATGTGTTGCAACGTTGATAAATATCTGCAGCTGGCGTTCGCATCTTCTCAAGTGTTCTTTATTTAGAATTTGCTTCTTTAATTTTAACATTTAATATTTTCTAATTTATTACTTCATCATCGCTATTGCCAGAGTCCGCTTAGGACAGAGGTGGGCCACTTATTTCGGGACCAAGAGGAATCCAAAAAAAGCACGTACCAACAGACTAGCGATCTTGATGGGATGTCTACTGGTGCACGGATTCGCCGTCGTATCGGTCACGGATATCCTGCCGCGTCAGTCACGGATATACCGCCGCGTCGATTGGGTATTTTCCAAGCCTTAAATCAATCGTGTGCTACATATAGTTATTCACCGTGTGATCGTGCTAAATAAATATAATTTTTCAACCTGTTCAACCTCATTTACATACGTTCAAGTTCGTGGATCCTTACATCCACCATACATCCCTGGGATGTCACACTCTCTATGCACCCATCAGATGCCCATAGTACACATACATCCCTGGGATGATTGAACTCTTTTACTAGTTCACTTCTTCACATAACATTTCTCATTTTTAATACTACTCTACATTTTACATTTTCAACTTATTTTGAAAGTGAATACATTATAATTCAACTTAGCTTTAAAAAAACATGCATTCATAGATTATCATCATATACATGTTATCATAATTAAGGGTACGAGTTCAGATATTCCCCTACCTCACTCGCATTTACACCTCCGGATTCTTCAATCTGAGCTAGCATTCAACCATCACAAGGTCCGGCTTAAACTAGGCCTGGCCAAACACATTTATTTCATCACTATCAGTGTAAGAACATTGGGTTAGAAGCCTAACCCCAACACACGAACAACTCGCATGTAAAACCTTACAAAATATGAATTTTATCCAAATCGATAGAACGATTTGGAAATCGATCGAACGATTTGTAAAATCGATCGAACGAAATTCCAAAATCGATTGAACGAATTCTATTTCGTTCAATCGATCCCATAAATATTCATCCTACAATATTTTTGTCAACTAGCAAACCGATCGAACGATTTTCAAATCGTTCACACAGGTTCCTAAATCGATTGAACGATTTGTAAAATTGTTCGATCAGTTCCTTCATAATTCAAATCGATCGAATGATTTTTAAAATCGTTCGAACGTTTCCTTTAGAATTCATTTGCTTTCTTCCTTATCTTTTCTTTGGTCAAAATCGATTGAACGATTTGTAATTTCGTTCAATTGACTTTACACACTTTCAGATCTGAACATGTTCTTTCTCACTTCTTCATCATCTATCCTATTCATTACCCTCTTAGTTAATACATAACAGTTTTACATTCTCTATTTATCAATTTAACAAAACTTAGATTTGTAGCTCTTCCCCATTCAACCGGTTGGATCTCTTTCTCTTGTTCTATACCTTAGCTTACTAGGGTTTCCCAAACCCCAAATCTCCACTCTCTTGATCCCGAGCTCGATCCTGTAACTTTCCAAGCCTAATTACTTGTATTGAATGCCCTTCTCTAGATCTCACAACTCAAATCTCTCTCTCATTTATTCTCCTTAAATTTTCTAAAAAAACAAACCTAAGAGAAATAACTTCTCTTTCTCTTTTTGTTTTATAACTTAACACATGCCTTGTGTGTTAAGCACCTATAACTAATTAATATATATGTGTGTGAATATGCCTTTAACTGTATCCACCACACCTCCCTCGCATAATAAATCTAACCCATACTAACTAACTTAAGTCAACCAAGTCAAAGTTGACCCAATCAAATGTTTGACCCATTGGTCTGCTTATCGAGGTGCACTGTTTAGGTACAAAATTTTCGGGACGTTACATTCTCCCCTCCTTTGGAATTTTCGTCCGCGAAAATTGAAACTCAAGACCCCCCCCCCCCACACACCGGGATGGGAGCGTATCCATACAACATAGCTATTGATAACAACAGAGGTTGGACAAGAAGGAACTGACACATATATGCACACACATCGCACATTTTTTTTTTTGCTATGCAAATGCCCACCCTGCAAGAAACTCATGCACAAATAAACAGCCACACCATTAAACCATAGAGTACTCCCAACAACGTAAACCACGAATCATGACCCATATCAAAACACAAAATACATATATAATAGGAAAATATGGAGAGAAATTTTAGTGGCAACCATGCCACGATTGTTCAAAAGGACATTAGTCCCAAGTATCTATTTTAAACATTTGCAGTTTTCAAAATTTGTTTCGAACCAGCCCAAAATGTACACCCCATAAATACATATCACGGAAATGAAAAGAACCCTCAAGACTCCTCGTCACTAGGAGGATCAGCACCAACATCGGACTAAGCACTGCCATCTCCACGAGCGCCCGTACTCGAAGTCGACGCATCCCGGACCCAAGCCTGTGCTGCTGCCATACGCTGGAGATAGTCGTCAGGATACATGAAACGCATCTCCTCAACATGCAATGCATCGTAGTAATCAAGTCGGCGGTTGAGAAGATGATTATTCTCCGCCATCTGACACGTGCTGGCTTCCAACAATGCATAGAGATCGGTGACGGTCGGCGTAGGAATGCCCCCGTGAGGTGGTGGCATGTACTCCTATGCTGGGTGTCTAGGAGGCTCATCATAAAGTGGAGTATCTTGAGCGGGCTGGTCTGGAGCATGTGCTTGGTCTGCTGGTTGCTGCTCAAGTTGCGGTGGTTCTTCAACTAAGGGCTTCTTAGTCAGCTTAACATAGGTTATATTCCAGTCAATCATGGTGAACTGTTGCACATTTCCCATCAACTTAAACTCACTTTTGGAGAGGGTGTACGTATCGTCACCGGCGTAGTCCTTGACCATGAGGGAAATGAGTCAGGCATACGGCATGTCATCGATAGGTTACTTGGCACCCTCAAGCATCTTTTTACGGGCATATTTCATCCCTTCAATGACCATTTTCGGCGCGCAAAACCATCGACCACTGAAAGCCGCAAAAAGTGCCATCTGAACTTCATCCACCCTTTCAGGTTTATGTCGTAAGGGGTACAAATTGCACTGAATAATTGAATCGAGCATCCAAAGCTCTCGCGGTAAGTCGACAGGTTTAATAGAGTGACCTGACCCCGTTCTGCCATGGGTCATCTTAGCTGTGACAACTTTATAATTGAGAGGGGCCGAAAAAGATTCTGCGAGGGCAATGTCCTCATGGTTAAAAGTATGGAAACACTCTAATGCATCGACCACGTCATCGAAGGTGAACGTATAAGGTCGATCATCAATATTGGTCTTGAGAATGGTGGGATCCTTAATCAGTTCCATATTTTGGTAAAACAGTCGGACAATTCGAGGGTAAAAAGTATCCTTGCATGGGCGAAGGATTCCCGTTAGACCCGCGGCGAAAATGTAGTCAAAAGCCCACTGCGTCTCGTCGCGTTTAGCGAAAGTCTTAGGATCGATGATCCATTCGGGTCTAAAATCTTTATCAGACCACCACTCGTTTGGTCTTTCCCGTGGTTGTGGTGGGGGTGGTGCTTGGGAAGGTGGTGCCGACGAAGAACTCGTAGGTGGCTTCTTCGGTGGCTGCTGGGAAGAAGAACCCGTAGTGGGTTTCTTCGGTGCCGCACTCACCGAAGCTTGGCGAGTTTTTGGGTGCATCGTGGAGCAAAACAAAAAACTAGAGTTTAAGGGTAACTCTAGCCTAAAGGTAACAAAATGTAAGGGAAATGAATCCCTTGGAAAACACAATAAACCTAAAAGAGGTTTGAGGTTACCTTGAATGGAGAAAAGTGACTTGGAAGTGGACGGAGTTGACGAATACCGTCGATCCACACAACCCTAAAGCTCTCCTTTGAAGAAAGAAAACGAAAGAGGTTTTAAGATTAAGTGAATGGCAAAAATTGCGCATGCAATATATATAGGTTTCAAAATTGATCGAACGAATTTCAATTCGTTCGATAGGTTTCCAAACATTAAATGGCAGTCCAAAAATTCGATCGAAAGAATTCGATTTCGATCGAACGAATTACCGTTGTTAAAGTACCCTCACAAAATTTCATTCAATCGATTTTGAGAATCGATCGAACGATTTGCTCGGCTCGATTTGAAGGGCATTTCCCACTCCACTGGCCAAGATACTTTGTTCGAACGATTTGAAAAATCGATCGAACAGTTTCTAGCAACAATTTATTGGTTATTGGGCTGTGCATTTCGTTCGAATGATTTCCAAAATCGTTCGAACGATTTTCTGGCAACACCCAAAGGCTTTAGCCTACAGAAATTTGATCGAACGATTCTAATTTCGATCGAACGAATTCCTCAACAATTTTCTTGAGATTACATTTACATGTCCTATGACCCATAGTTGTTTTGTGAGCTACTCAACTCGATAGTAGCTCCACCAACAAGGTAGCAGCTCCATGCTGAGAACCTACTCATAGTTCAACACTAAATATTCGAACGCTTAGACCGGAACGTAAGATCTCAACACGCATCATTACAAAACATCTTCCAAAGCAAATTTACATACATTTGTTCACACAATTTGAGTTTCAACTGGGAATGACAAAACAGAATTTGGGACTAGGACTCGTGTACTATTGCTCAAATAAATGGGGATACAATTCCTTGATTTCAGCCTCTCGTTCCCAAGTCGCTTCCTTGACTGGATGAGTACCCCACTTAACAAGTACTAATGAAATGATCTTAGTACGCAGAGTTTTGTCCTTCCGATCCAAAATTTGAGTAAAGTCTTTTTCTGTTTTTTTTTTTTTTTTTTTTTGTGGGCAGGAATGCCACAATGGCCACCAAATGAGCTTCCTTCTCTTTCAACCAAAAGTCAAACCTTGCTCCTATAACCTCACTTCTCCTTCTTTTTCCTGATTTCTCAGATCAAGGGTGAACTGAAATAGGTCAAGGGATTTTGGGTTCAAATTTCCTAGTTTTTAGCAAAGAAAATTTAGGATTTTTAAGGCTCAAATGGTGTGTATCAAGGGCAGTTCAAAGGTGGAAGATTTTAAGCTCAAACTGTCCAAGGGATTGCCTTACTTCATGTCCTCAATGTCATGAATGCTGTCAAGCTGTTTCAACTTGGATGTGCCTAACTTCTAGTGTTCAAGATGAGGTCCGGTCAGTCCTTAGAGCAGAAAAAATTTGCCACAGCACTCTTCAAAGAAAAATTTTCAGGCCCAAGTCTCACTGGGTATGGCCTTCCATCCAGAATTCTGGGGGGTATCCCTACAAATCCTCTCTTATTTCTGGTTCACTTCACATCAAAGATTATTTTCCAAGTTTGTTGACATTCACTTCATGAACAATCTTAAAACTACAGTTTATTTCAGTTGCAAAAAAAATAAAATTTCTTTAATTAGGTGAGAGTTCACTTTATTTCCCCAAGTTCCTTTTTGCACTTGGCTGCACTAAAATTAACTAATTTATAGGCATACATGCCACACCCCCAAACCTAAATTAAACAGTGTCCTCACTATTTATAGCATAGTGGGTGTAGCCGTGCAGACATTCAGAGAAAAAAAAAACAATTAGACAAGCAGAAAAAAAAATGGAATAAACAAAGCATTTTATTAAAAATAAACTAAGCAGACAGCCAGTACAATGAGCAAGCACAAGGATGCGAAAGGTAAGACATTCATGTGGAAAAAATATCCTTGGCAAACTAAAAGCCTTCCCCCTGGCTCAGGGATATCCTCAGCCTGCGTCAGGTGGAAGAGGAATTGCAAGCTAGGAGGGGAGGAAGAAAAGGAAAAAGAGCAGGATCAGGGGGCAGGGGGTGGGGTGGAGGAGTAGGATGGGGGAAGCCAGTGGCTCGGTCTTCTTCCCTTCTTCTCCCTCTTTTCTTTGTTCTTTTCCTCCTTGGCGAGGATCCGTTGTACCTTCTCATATTCATCCCAGAGGAATTGCAAGGGGTCTGATTCCTTGGGCGGCGGTGGCTCCAGCCACAAGAGGGATAGTTGGGCTAGAGTCAAGGTGGGCTTGTCATCCGCCATGATTATGAGAGGGATTGCTTAGGTTAGAGGGGGATGAATGGGATGAAGTCGAGCCATCTGTATCTATTTAAGGTGGGTGCATGCTGGAATATGTAGCGGCGTATTCAATATTGCCGCCTTCCAAGACAAGGAGTGAATGGTTAATTCCACCATTCATTATGGGGAGTGAAGTCGTGCATTAACTGGCAACCTATATTTAGTGCTGGGAGTTACGACGTAATGCAGAAACCCAGGATGGTTAAGCGTGTAAAGTTGCACCACAAGCACAGATGCACCATAAGCATGTAAAGAGTGAATACGCTGTCGATAGGATGAGTTTTTAAGATTTCAACAGGTTTAAGGCTTCCTATCGAATTCTCACCAATATGCAGCTTGCAGTGGAATGCTCCGATAGGTTCAATCCATCCTATCGAAATGAATGATCATCGCTTTCGATAGGATAAAGCATTCAACTCGATAGCAAGCCGATAGGTGGAAACATTCTTTCGATAGGTTGGGTAATACATTATTCATCCTGTCGATAGGTTCCAGATAGGAGTCCAGAACCTATGGCACAGTTGATCTCACCTATCGATAAGTCTCAGCACCTATTGAAATCCTCACCAATCCTATCGACATCAACAATTGACCTAGCGAAAGGTCCAAATGACCTATCGAGAGGTCTTATAAGCTCAGGAACATGGCCTGTGTGTATGGTGCTTTAGCCTTAGCACCCAACAACGCTTTTACTATGCTACCATGCAGTTCATTTTTCTTCTAACCCCATTCCCAAGGTCCCTAGATTGCATGTCATTTTATTGCAGAAAAATAACATGGGAAATAATCAAAATAGAAACCAAATATTGTACATATGATACAAATCGAAGTCGGGTATTAACCTGAAGGATCCTAGAGATCAACGATCTCCTCATGCTCACAAATGTTGTTAACACAAAGTTTCAGCCTCTGGCCATTGACCTTCATGATTCTGCCATCTGTAGGTCCATGACTTCGACAGCTCTAGATGGAGAAACATGTACAACTATGAAAGGTCCATCCCATCTGGACTGCAACTTTTCTGGAAAGAATTTTAATCTAGAGTTGAACATCCATACCTTATCATTTATCTTGAAATATTTTCGTAGTAAGTATCTGTCATGGAATGCTTTGGTCTTCTCCTTGTAGATGCGAGCATTGGCATATGCATCTAATCTCAACTCATTCACCTCAGATAACTGGAGTTTCCTGTGTATACCAGCAGAGTTCAAGTCAGAATTTATTGCTCTTATAGCCCAGTATGCTTTGTGTTCCAACTCAACAGGCAGGTGGCATGCTTTACCATATACTAGTCTGAATGGGGACATACCTAAGAGGGTTTTATAGGCAGTCCTGTAAGCCCATAAGGCTTCTGTCAACTTTATAGACCAGTCCCTTCTATCAGTTCTCACAGTCTTCTCTAGAATGTGTTTGATTTCCCTGTTGGAAATCTCTACTAGCCCACTGGTTTATGGGTGATAGGGAGTGGCTACTCTGTGGGTCACAGAGTATCTTTCCATTAGCTTATCAAAAGGTTTATTATAGAAGTGGCTTCCCCCATCACTAATAATAGCCTTAGGGATGCCAAACCTCGAGAAGATGTTGTCTTTCAGAAAGTTGATGACAACCTTGTGGTCATTTGTTCTTGTAGCTATGGCCTCTATCCCTTTGGACACATAGTTCATAGCTACAAGGATGAAATTATATCCATATGAAGGGGAGAAAGGTCCCATAAAATCGATTCCCCAAATATCAAATAGTTTAACAACAAGTATAGGTTGCAAAGGCATGGAATTTCTCTTTGTAATGCTACCCGTTTGCTAACATCAAGGACAAGCTTTACAATGCTGCCGGGCATCTTTGAACAGAGTAGGCCAATAAAAACCACTTTGAAGCACTTTCGCCGCAGTCTTGTTACCACTGAAGTGGCCCCCACAAGCCTGTTCATGGCACATGGTTAGAATGTTTTGAAACTCTGTTTCAGGTACACGTCTTATCACCTGGTCTGCGCAATGCTTAAAGAGGTAAGGATCCTCCCACATATAGTGTCGAATCTATGAGAAAAATAGACTTCGATCATCCTTGTTCCAATGTGGAGGGATCTTACCCACAGTAAGGTAATTAACTATATTGGCAAACCAGGGCATACTTATCTGCACAGTAAAGAGCTGCTCATCAGAGAAGGAGTCATTAATGGGCAAGCTTTCTGTTTCAGCTGATGGGATCCTTGACAGATGGTCAGCCACCACGTTCTCAACTCCCTTCTTGTCTTTAATCTCCAAATTGAATTCTTGCAAGAGAAGAATCCATCTGATTAGTCTTGCTTTGGCTTCCTTTTTGGACAAGAGGTATTTTAAAGCTGAGTGGTCAGTGAACACAATAATTTTTTATCCCAGCACATAAGACCTGAATTTTTCTAAAGCGAATACGATGGCTAATAGCTCTTTCTTAGTTGTAGTATAATTCAATTGAGAGTCAACCATTGATTTACTAGCATATGCTACCACAAAAGGTGCCTTGTCTTTTATTTGACCCAAAACTGCCCCAATGGCAAAGTCTGATGCATCATACATCAGCTCAAATGGCAGAGAGAAGTTAGGGGCTTGCAAGATGGGAGCTGTAGTCAAACAAGTTTTTAATAGTTCAAAAGCAGCTCGACATTCATCATTAAAGTCAAAAGGAACATCCTGGCACAACAGGTGACAAAGGGGTTTGGAGATTTTGCTGAAGTTCTTGATGAACCTCCTATAAAACCCAGCATGGCCCAGAAATGACCTAATTTGTTTGACAATTTTGGGAGGGGGGGGGATAAATGAGCAATTAAATCAATCTTAGCTTGATCAACCTCGATTCCTCTGTGAGAGACAATATGTCCTAAAGCAGTGCCTTGAGTAACCATGAAGTGACTCTTCTCCCAACTCAGAACTAGGTTGGTCTCCTCACACCTTTGCATCACAGAGCTGAGATGGTGCAGGCATTGGCTAAAATCATCTCTATAAATAGAGAAATCATCCATAAAGATCTCTAAAAACTTATCAATCATGTCAGAGAAGATAGCATACATACATCTTTGGAAAGTGACAGGTGCATTACACAACCCAAATAGCATCCTTCTGTATGCAAAGGTTCCAAATGGGTAAGTGAATGTGGTTTTTTCTTGGTCCTGGGGGTAGACAGGGATCTGATTGTACCCTGAATATCCATCAAGAAAATAGTAATAGGCCTTGTCTGCCAGCTTGTCCAAAATTTGATCTATGAAGGGCAATGGGAAGTGATCCTTGCTGGTTTTTTCATTGAACTTTCGGTAATCAGCTCACTTGAATCTGCTTCAACAACTGTAATGCTGAATTTCTTGGGTACTACCTGGGTAGGTGCTACCCATTGAGAATCCGAGATGGGGTAAATTATCCCAAAATCTAGGAGTTTGACTACCTCCTTCATCACAACCTCCTGCATGAGTTTTCTTTGCATCTCTCTGGAAGGTTTGGAGCGTTCCTCAAGATAAATTTTATGCATGCACACAGCAGGGTTGATTCCCCCTAGGTCTACAATGGTCCATCCTATTGCCTTCTTATGCCTTTTTAGTACACAAAATAGTTCTTTTTCCTGCTCAAGAGTGAGGGAAGAAGTGATTATCACAGGCAATTTATTGTTGTCTCCTAAAAAGGCATATTTCAAAGCTTTTGGGAGTTGCTTTAACTCCACCTCTGGGAGATTGATGAGGGAGGGCAATAGGGGTACCTTGGAGGGGGGTGGGAGAGGCAACAAAGCAGGCCTCCATGGATGGTGCTTTGCTAGTTCTGCTTCAGAAGAGACTAGTTTCACATGCTCAATCTCAGAGGTGGGAACCTTCTCTACCTCTGTTTCCTTCCATACTTCAGCTAGTTCATTAAACCATTCCTTACCATGCAGTAGCATATTCAAATTTTCTTACACAACCTTATCTATCACATCAAGAAAAAAATAGTCCTCATCGAGATGAGGTTGATTTGCTGCGTTGTACACATTCAATTTTGACCTTCATATTTCCAAATGACACTTTCATGATTCCAGACCTGCATTGAATATAAGCATTAGCTGTGGCCAAAAAGGGCCTACCTAGTATTACAAGTATGGAAGTGACACTTCTACCTGGCTCCTTATCCAGCACCATAAAGTCAGCAGGATAGAAGAATTTGTCAACTCCAACTAAAACATCTTCAATTATCCCCACAGGTTTCCTTTCAGATCTGTCAGCCAGCTGTAGGACCACATGTGTGGGCTTTAATTCTCCTAGGCCCAGCTTCTCATATTGAATATGGAAGCAAATTTACACCGGCTCCCAGATCTAATAGGGCCTTGTCAATGGTGTGATCCCCAATGATGCAGGGGATAGTGGGGAGGCCAGGGTCTTGAAGTTTGGGGGAGTTGCGATAGACAGGACTTGCTTCACTTTTTCTGCTGCAAAGACCTTCTTGGATAGGTGTACCCTAGATTGTCTTTTATGGGTGCACAGGTCTTTCAAAAACTTGGCATAGGCTGGGACTTATTTAATGGCATCAAGTACTGGCAAATTGATCTTTACTTGCTTAAAAGTCTCCATCATTTCCTCTATTTTATCTTACCCCTTATCGAAAAGGGAAGGTGCTTCTAGTGCCTTAGGAAATGGTAAATGTGGGATTGCTCTCTCATTTACAGCCTTGGCCAATTGATCATCTTTCTTTTTAATTTTTTTCTTTTCTTGAGGATCCTCATTATCCTCTTTATTCACAGCTGGTTGTTCCTTCAGGTCCACCACTGGTGGCCCTTATTGTGTTCTTATAGAAATTACTTCATTTTCTTCCTCCAAGCTCCTCACAGGTTCACAACCCACTTGGCTGTCCACTAGCCTACCACTTCTCAATGTTGTAACAGATTTGGCTTCCTCATAGGTGGAGGAAACTTCACCCACTATAAACTGTCTTCTTGGGTTATCCTGTGGTTGGCTAGGCAACCTTCCTCCCTCTCTCCTAGTCAGAACATCAGACAGCTGACCAAGTTGGTCCTCTATCTTTTTTATACTCTGACTGTGAGAGTGCATAGTTTGGGATAAGGAGTTCAAGTTCTGCAATGAAGATAGAACTTGTTCCTCAAAGGAAGATGCTCTCGCAGCTGGAGGAGGTACAGATTGCTGCACAAGAGGAGTTACAGGTTGGGCCATGGGTTGCTGATTCTAAGGCCTTGGGATATAACCTTGGGGATAGGGTTGAACATTTCTGTAGGGCATGGGCTGCTGGGGTTGTTGCTGCTAGCTGGGGTATGCCTCTTGTCTCCACCTCAGATTGGGGTGGTTCCTCCATTGATTCCCAGCAGCAGGCTGCTGCCCATAAGACTGAGCTGCAGCCACATGCTCTGTTATAAAATAAGGAAACTTGTCAGCAGATGGGCATTCTTCAAGGGAGTGAGCAGGGGACTGGCATATGGCACATGCCTCCTCTACCCTAGCAGCCACATGTGGCTGCATTGCTCCTATCAGCCTATCAAATTTCAAGGCTAGGTTGTCCACTTTCCTTTCCAAATCACTTAGCACACTCACTTTATATAACTTCCCTCTTGAAGTATTCTCCTTCACCAACCTAGGAGGCACTAGATCTCTAGCCAAGGTTTCCCTTTGCATAGAGTTCTCACTAATAATATCAAAGAACTCCCATGCCTCCTCAACAGTTTTATGGAGGTAGGTGCCACCACAGGAAGTATCTACCATGTCTCTGCTTTTAGAATCAATTCCCTGATAAAAGCTTTGAACCAATTGTCATTCAGGGATTTGATGGTAAGGGCATTTCTTTAGGAGTTCCTTAAATCTCTTCTAAGATTGATGAAAATCTTCAGTTGGATCTTGGGTAAAAGAGATGATACCGTTTCTCAACTGGCTAGTTTTTAATATAGGGAAGAACTTGGCCAAAAATTGACATTGGAGGTCACTCCAGGACTGAATGATGTTGGGTGGAAGCAAGGACAACCAGGTCATGGCTCTGTCCTTTAATGAAAAAGGAAAGAGTCTCATCCTGGTGGCCTCCTCCCCCAAACCTGTGATGTTAAATGTAGTGCACAGTCCCAAGAACTCATCGATGTGCTTGTAGGGGTCTTCTTTAGTCAGGACATGAAATGAGGGCAGCATTTGAATTATGGAAGATTTTATCTCATAGTTTCCTTTAACAACTAGGAATTGAATGCAGAAGGGGGAATTATAGACCCTTGGTGCATTAAACTCCTTGAGGGTTCTCGGTTGCTGTTGCTCACCCATTTCTACAGAGTCAATTGCAACAGATGTGGGTGTAGTTGGTCTGGATCTAAGAAGTCTTTCAACCTCTGGATTTAGTGGAATAATCTGAGGTTGGAGAGTTCTCCTACCAAACATACAACACTCAAAATCTGAATGCAGAACAGATCCTCAACACAACAAGTAGAATAAACTAAACTTTCTAACTACTCTAAAAAATTAACATATCTAAAAAATAAAAGGAGAGTAGAGGGATGCAAACTACAGAGCAGCCTCCAGCACAATTCTCCTCTCACACTGCAACTTCAGATTTGATGAAATGCACACAAAATACTGAAAAACAATAAAACTCACAAATGCAGTTAGTAAAATCAAACAAACAACTACAGATCTATGATCAAAACTTAGTTCTACCAATTTCTAAACGCACCTTCCCGACAGCAGCGCCAAAAACTTGTTGGGGATTCTGCCTTCCCTTCAAATAGGGTCTAAAATCATTCATAAAACTAGGCAAAACACACTCACACAGACCTGCAAGTAATCAGGGTCCGTTGTAGCAAGTTTTAAAAAGATGGTGAGTAAGGGAATGTCCACAGGGAGGTTAGCTAGTTTAAAACTGTGATAAATCTCCATATCTGTAAGAGATCTGGCACCCTAACTAATGCCAAGTTAACTAAAAGATAGGGGAGAGGTTTAAGAAGGGATTGTCACTGAAGCTATACCAAAATTAAACAAAAACTAACTTGGATCGAGTTTAGGAATCTAGATCTTGTAAGGTAAAGGAGTTAAAAATAGAAAATGGAGAAGAGTAGCTTGGAGATTGGTCTCACTGAATTCAGAATAGGTTCATCATGCCACAGAGGTTCAGGGCACACATTTTCCTCAACTGGCTATAAGCACAGCTGCAGGATAGAAGACTCCACTCCAAATCACAGGATCTACTGGTCTTAAGGCTATGATCTGTCCACTTGAATGGTCACAGACCATCCTATAGACTTTATCTGATCCAGGGATTTACAGCAGATGAATCCAATTGGAGCCTGAGCTTGGACTAATCTTAAGGCTATGGTCTGTCCACTTTAATGGTCACAGATCATCCTAGGGATCTCCTCCAAAGCAAAAGCATCAATCAAAACAATTAAAACCACTATAGAAGCTACAATTCTAAGGTCACAGACTCAGGAAATTATAGGAGTATCAGATCCAGGGAGATCAGATGGTATCCAAGAGGTCTACCAGTTAAGCGGGTGAGCTGATTAACGAACTCCTCTACACAAGTCTGATCGAGCACCAAATGAAACCAAAGGAACTTTATATCTAATTATAGCATTAAAAATAACATTTACATTACAATCAAACTCACTCTATAATGGAAATGCTCTCAGATCTGTAGTCTATGCATTAGTGAACCCACAATAGCACTCTCAACCTTACCCAATTATAGATCTAACCTCTCTCCTCGCTACTCTAGGGGAATTAGCCAACCATTGTTGGGCTAAAGGAGGGAAAATGGAATTTCTCTACAAGCTCTAATCTATAAAATTTTGCTTAGATCTCGATCCCCCCTAATTGCAATTGGAGATTTCTATATATATCTTTCTCCTTTGTTTTTCTTGCCAAAACTCCTTTCTAGAAGGTCCTCAGAGTTTGTTAGGATTCTGTTAGATCACGTGGGTCGGTTAGGGTTTCCTAGGGCATCTTCTAGAACCGTCGTGTTGATCACCAAGTGCCTCGGGTTGGGTGCAACAGGTCACCAAGTCACAGCATGTGCATAGCTGAGTTTCTGAGAAGTTCTGTACACGATTTTGATAGGTTGGGGAAGCTTTCAACAGGTTCTAGTAAAGCTTTTTAGACCTTTCCCCAGGTTCTCCAATCCCTTCGATAGGTTCCGATAGGAAGAGCTTTGAGGCTTCAGCTTCACTGCATTTTATCTGGAGCATACGACAGGTTGGAGGAGTAGTTCGATAGGTTGGGAGACCGTTTCGTTAGGTTGTAGCTTTGCATTCCATCACTTCGATAGGATGGCTCTCACTCCTATCGAAAGGCTCAACCATCCTTCGATAGGTGTTGTTCCAGCACCTCCATTTCGTTAGGTTCAAGCGGTCTTCCGATAGGTTCTGGAGACCTTCCGATAGGTTCAGGAACCCTTCGATAGGTTCCCTTTTCTCCTCAAGCAGATTTCGTCAGGATGAAATCTGTCTTTCTCTCAACTATTCGATAGGTTCTTAGATCCTATAGAATTTCACAATCCTCACGACTTCTTCTTTTTGCCTTCAGATCCTATCAAAACCTCGCTAATCTGCACGAATTCCTCTAATTTAACTCTTAGCTCCTATCAAAATCTTCAAATGTCCTCTCGATAGGATGTTTTTGGCCTGCCTTCACTTCCTTCGCCTTGTTCTGCTACAGCCAAGCACTCTAAGGGTCCAGTGATGTGCTATCCTCTGGTGTGCTATTGTTGGGTTTGTCCTGTGCTGAGAGATGGCCCCTTTGTGGGCATTCTTGAGTGATTTTCTATATTATTATCATCTTTTATTGATGTCTATAAAATACACTCGACAGAGGCTTATTAGTGTGCTCACAGGTCTATCAATGGTCAGGTTAAAGGGTGAAAAGTGGCATTTTTCACCACTTAACACCAACCACTGGATAACCCAAGGAGATAGTATGCAGTGGGTGAAGTTTCCTCCACCTATGAGGAAGCCAAATCCATTACTACATTAAAACGTGGAAGGCTAATTGATAACCAAGTTGGCTGTGAGTCTTTGAGAAATTTTGAAAAAGGCAAAGAGGTGGTTTTTGAAAGGACACAACAAGGGCCACCAGTGGTAGACATGAAGGAGCAACTAGATGAGAATATAGAGGATAATGATGATCCTCAAGAAAAGAGAAAAATAAAAAAGAAAGTTGACCAATTGGCTAAGGCTGCAAATGAGGGAGCAATCCCACATTTGCCATTTCCTAAAGTATTGCAAGCACCTTCCCCTTTTGATAAAGGGCAAGGTAAAATAGAGGAAATGATAGAAACTTTTAAGCAAGTAAAGATCAACTTGTCTTTACTTGATGCAATTAAATAAGTTCCAGCCTATGCCAAGTTTTTGAAGGAATTATGCACCCATAAAAGACAGTCTAGGATACACTTATCCAAGAAGGTCTTTTCAGCAGAAAAGGTAAAGCAAATTCTGTCTACTGCTACCCCCACAAAACTTTAAGACCCTGGGCTGCCCACTATCCCCTGCAACATTGGGGATCATAAAATTGAGAAAGCCTTATTAGATCTGGGAGCCAGTGTGAATTTACTGCCATTTACAGTATATGAGGAGCTGGGCTTAGGAAAGTTGAAGCCCACACATGTGGTCTTGCAATTGGCTGACATATCTGAAAGGAAGCCTATGGGGGGTCATTGAAGATGTTCTGGTGGGAGTTGACAAGTTCTTTTACCCTGCTAACTTTGTGGTGCTAGACATGGAGCCAAGCAAATGTGTTTCTTCCATACCTGTGATTTTAGGCAGGCCCTTTTTGGCCACTGCTAATGCCCGTATACAATGCAGGTTAGGAGTCATGGAAGTCTCCTTTGGCAACATAAAAGTAAAGTTGAATGTGAACAACACAGCTCATCAACCACCTCTAGATGAGACCTATTTTTCCATTGATGTACTAGAGGAGGCTGTGCATGAAAATCCACATCCGCTGATGTAGGGCAATGTGTGGTTCACAAATACAAAACAGCACCCAGGGAATGGACCTTTGCTGTAGAAAAGATCCACAAAAGGTGCCAAGTTTGATGAGCCTGAGGAAACCATGGACCTTCCAGACCCTCCAGATTAGCCCCTGAAGTCAGTATGTATCATATGTACCATACTTTGCTTCTGTTTTAGGTGTGTGCTTTATTGTTAATTGATTTTTTTTTTTCTTTTAAAATAAAAAACTGTCATGCTAAATATTAGGCCATCATTTCAATATTATCAGTTGTCCTGAGATAATGGGAGTTTGCCACAAGGGAAACAAACTGTAGAGCAACAAATGAGAAGAGCTGATTGAAAGCCGAGAGTTTGAGAGCTTTTGATAGATCAAGTTCACTTTTTGTTAGGTCATATGGTAATTTCGATAGGATATTTGATGGTTTTGATAGGCACTGAGGCTTATCGGAAGGATGGTTCCACCTATTGGGATCCTATTGAATCATCCCTTTTGAAAGCTTTGTCATCTAAGCTTTCGACAGGACGCATGAACCTATCGAAACCATCCAATGCATCGTATCGAAATCGTATTTCACCTCTTATATACCTGTCAATAGGTCATTTGTGCCTCACTCCCTACCCTCTGCAAAACCCTAGCTCTCTTCCTCACTCTTTCTCCTCCCTCCTTCTCCACTAAATCCTCGCAAAACCTTGACTATTCTGCCATTTATATTGAGTGCATTGAGGCATCTAATTTTGGAGAAATTGGAGCTGTGTATTGCAATATCTGTTAAACCCTAGGAATTTTGGGTAAGTTGCCTTCCCACCGCTAATCTGTTGTTGTTCTAATTGTTAACCTCTGAATTCCATTATAAGTTGGTGAGTGAGCAATCCCTGAGAATAAAATGGCTGAGCTTGAGGAAACCCTAGCAAACTTACTTCGGAGACCAGCTGCTTCTACCCCTAAATCTTTTAAGAAATTGAAGCCAATTTTCAAACCACCTGTTATGACAATGCTCTCTGAAGAGACACCCAAGAAGGCCCCTAAAGCCAAGAAAGCCAAAGCTGTAGAAATTCAGGAGCTTGTGGTGGAAACACCCTTAGAGACAGTTGCTCCTACAGTAGAGCTTCCAGCTGGGTTAACTACCCCCAATGAGTTTGTAGAGAATTTGAGTCTTGTCCTTGAGACAGATTTTGACCTAGCATCTTTTGCCAACATTGGGGAGTGCCAGGGGACATTGGAATATTTGAAGAAAGAAGGTTTATTACCCCTGCTTTCACCCTTGAAGGAAAATGTGTACCCCAGGTTGGTGAAATTATGGTGAACACAATTGACAAAGAAGGTGGTGCACTGATGGAGGATTACTAGAAATCTTGATTGATAAGAAGAAGCTGAGGCCGAGATCGATTAAAGACAGATGGCTTTGGGAGTCCCATATCAATTTGACTCCACCATTGATACCATTTTGAGGAAAAATGTCTATGTCACTGGTCATTTGCAAGAGAGAAGGGCCCCATTAGTGGATGCCCTATACTATTATTCAAAGGGGCAATTTGTGAATGCACCTAAGCTGATTTTTGAAATAATGGTAGACATCAATGACAAGGTGCTGAAGAGACAAGCTTTTGCTAAGGGAGGAGGTATGCCCTTCTGCAGACTCATTACATGTCTGCTCAAGATTGGAAAGTATGTGATCAAGAGAAATGAGCCAATAGAGAAGCTGACCATCAAAGTGTATGGAAAGCAGGAATGGTCCACCAGCCTCACCTTGATTAAGAAGAGTAAGCCAGCTGGAATGGAGGAGGCTGAGAAGGCACCCACTACCGTGGCAACAGATATTCCGGCCGAGATACCCTCATCCATCCCTCCACCTACCATACCTGTCCCATTACCCACACCTCCACTCACGTTGCTTTTTCCCTTTGTATCAGTCCCTCTTCCAACAAACCCCTTTCCACCCACCTCTGAACCAGTTTTACCTTCACCCACAACTCAGGTATTCAAACCTGAAGTCCTTGAACCTCCCACATGCTCCAAGCTTACCCCTACCATGTCTTCTCCACCCATTATCCAACCCATTTCTGATTTCCCTATTTCGCAATCCCCTCTGCATACATAGGGTGTGGACCAGTTCACCACTACTGGGTTCACTGCCCTCATGACTTCAATTGTGGAGGATGTTGCTCATGAGTACACTCCACTTCCTGACTCCCCACGCCCCACTCCTCCTCATTTTAATCATGCACCCTCCTCTCCTTTCCATCCCATTCCAACACCTGTCCCGTCTACCCCCACCATGTCTGACACATTCACCCAAATTCTCTCACTCCTACAGTCCATTCAATCTTAATTGACCATAAACACTAATAACCAAACCCTCATGAGAGCCTGCCTCCAATCAATTCAATCCACCCTTACCCCATCCTCTCCAGCTCCTCAACCCCCTCCCACTTGCCCTCTTTCACCTATCCATGTACCCATACATTTATCTCCTCCTCCTTCACCCATAGCTTCACCACCCCAGGTTGCTGCCCAGTCTAAGGAGGTAGCAGCCCCATCTCTGCCCACACCTTCATCTGTTCTCCCTTCATTACCACCTATAATTGCTTCTACAGTGGTTGAATCACCCATCACCTACTCCCCCCCTCTCTCTCTCCACCTGTTTTCAAAGATGCCTCCACCCAAACTGATCTATGGGAGGATCTGGTTCTCTCCACCCCCTCCTCTTCATCCACTACACCCTTGTCCTTGCCCATTATCCTTAGACAAAACTTGTACATCCCCCCTTTCCTCACCCTGCTATATGCCAAGAGGGACAACCCTTACATCGGAAGGGATGTCCTGAGAGGTATGGCTGCACTCTGAGCTTCCCTTGAAGCCC
Organism: Chloranthus sessilifolius; assembly: GCA_021018995.1. Lineage (NCBI taxonomy): Eukaryota > Viridiplantae > Streptophyta > Magnoliopsida > Chloranthales > Chloranthaceae > Chloranthus > Chloranthus sessilifolius. The sequence goes on from CM037595.1 coordinate 68,502,904, forward strand.
CTTATGAGGAGAGGATTACCAACATAGAATTGGAGCACAAAATCAAGCTCCAAGATATTTCTCAATGGTGGTCTAAAATCCTGACTCATTATGAGTCTGCAAAATAGTTGGCAGCTGCTGAGAGTCTAATTGCCAAATATGAGAAGAAAAATTTTGAGATTCTCAAGAAAAAATTAGTCAATGCTCAGGAGCTACTCAAGGCTACCAAGGAACTCTCTGATGCCAACCTGCTCTATGCTGCAAAACAAATTGACATATTGGAGAAAAAGGTTGCTTCCTTTACCTCTCAGCCCTTTCAACCTACCCCTCTAGCTACCGTACCTCCTACTGAGCCTCCCTCCACTCAATCCTGTCCCCCTTCTACAACTCAACCTCCTCCTACCCCACCTGTGGATGTGCACCCTCCTCCAGCCCAGGAACCTCCCCCTACTCAACCTGCCCCTCCAAAATCTAAAAGGGCTCCCACCAAGATGAAAGTTACTATCAAAAGATCTGCTCCCTCTGTTGCTTCTGTCAGGAAAGGAAAGAAGCCTGCTGCCCAGTCTAAAGAAGCTCACCCCACCAAGCCCCCAACCCAACTTGGAACCTCTTTCACCTTACTCTCTAGGAAGGAAAGAAGGAAGGATGCTACGGCTCTCGGATTGGACCCCACTGCTCTTTTTCCATCTGATTCAGATTCTGTTGTTGCTGTTGATCCAAAAGGAAAACAACCAGCTGCCCATTCTGAGGAGGCAGCAAAGAACCCACAACAGAAAGTAAAATCTAAAGGAAAAGCTCCTTTATCTAAGGATGAGCTGAAAAACCTGGCTGATCTCTATGGTTGGCCAGATGATGACTGTAAATAGATGTGGCAGTTTGTTATTTTAGTTTCTTTCTAATTTGTCTCATGTATATATTTGGTATATTAATATAATTTTGTCTTCATGTATTTTTGTTTTTTTTTTTTACTATGTCGATATTTTCTTCCCATGCCTCTCTCCTGATTTCATAGTGTAAAACAGTGAGGACACTATTTAGTTTAGGTTTGGGCGTATGGCAGGTATGCCAATGAAATGAGTTAATGATAGTGCAGCTAGGCTAAAAAGGAGAGTTTGGAATTAGTTAGAGTAAATTCTCACTTGAATTTTTTTTGAAAAAGAGGAAATTAAAAAACTGTTTGAAACTGGAATAAGTTGTAGTCCAACAGGCTTCATGAGGCAAATGTCAACAATTTTTGAAAAATAATTTTGATGTGTAGTAAACCTGAAATGAGAGAAGATTGTGAAGATACACCCCTGAAAATTTGATGGAAGGCCATATCCAGTGAGATTTGGGCCTGAGAATTTTTCTTTGAAGAGTGTCTTGGCAAATTCTTCTGCTCTAAGGACTGATTGGACTCAATTCTGCTCGCTAGAAGTTAGGCAAATCCAAGTCAAAACAGCTTGACAACACTCATGACATGGAGGATATGAAGTAAGGTCATCCCTTGGACAGTTTGGGCCTAAAATGTCCTACCTTTGAACTGCCCTTGATACACACCACTTGAGCCTTAAAAGTCCCAGTTTTCTTTAATAAAAAAAAATAAAAATTTAATAAAATAATAATAATTTCAGAAAATTTGATCCCAAAACCTCAGTGACCTGATACAGCCTGTCCCTCACTCTGAGATTTCAGAAGGTAGAGCTGGTGTGCTTTTTGGTTTAAAAAGAGGAAAACTCATTTGCTGGTGTTGTGGCATTCCAAAAAAAAAAAAATAGAGCAAAAGGATGAGAACGAGAAGTCACTTCATTTGAAAATCTACAAGAAGATAAGAAGCTAATGAAGCTGATCACTTCAAGTCTGAAATTCCAAAAAAAATTAAAAAATGAAGAGGTTCTGAACTGAAGAAGGTTGAGCTATAGACCACCTCCTTACCTTTATTGATTTCTCAATTTGAATCCCTTTTACCCCTTTATTCTTTATTAACTTCACCCATAAGCCACATTACAACCCAATAAAAAGACCTTACTGATCTGAAATAAATTGAGCTATTATGTGGAGATAAGGATTTGTTTAATCTATGGTAAAAAGAATTAGAAAATTTTAGAAATTAGAGCAATGCGTATGCTCATGCTTGCAGTCCTATTTGAGGGTTGTAACTACTCTTGAGCTGCGTGAAATTCTACACCCTTCATTTTTTATTGTGAGTGAACAGCCCTGGTGAGACTTGGGTCTGAAATCACATTTGATGGGGGAGTATCAAAACAGAATTCTCAAGTGAAAGGTGAGCCATGCATTAATTTTTAGGAGAAATACCTTGACATGAGCTGAGTGATGGTGAAGGATTACAGCAGACTTTCAAGTTTTGAACTGATTTTTCTTTTTGTTGAAATTTCTCTAATGAATTGAATAGACATGGTGTGAATTTATTCTATTTACTGAGACTCTGTTTTAGCAGGATGCACTACTATTAACTAACTTTATGGGAGAAGTTTGTGGGTGCCTTCACTGAAAACCCTCAGGAGACTTCACTCCTCCACTAGGGATCACCTAGGGGTTTAAAAAGCTTGATGCACATGCTAAATGCATCTGTGATCCCTACGAAAGTGGTATTTTTGTTTTTCTTTAATTTTTCTTTGCTCAGGGATAAGCAAAGCTTAGGTTTGAGAGTGTTTAAGTAGTGAAAAATGCTACATTTTACCCCTTAACCTGACCTTTGATGGACCTGTGAGCACATTAATAAACCTCTGTTGAGTATGTTTTGTAGATAGCAATAAAAGACAGGAAAAATGTAAAAAACCACTCAAGAATGCCACACAAAGAAGTCCATCTCTCAGCACAGTGCAGACCCAGCAATGGCACACAAGAGGATTGCACACCATTGGGCCCTTAGAGCGCGTGGCTACAGCAGGGCAAGGCGAAGGAAGTGAAAACAGGCTGAAAACATCCTATCAAAAGGTCATCTGAAGACTTCGATAGGAGCTGAAAGCAAAGAAAGGAGAAATTCATGTAGTTGGAAAGGTTTTGATAGGATCTGAAGGCAGAAGAAGGATGGATTCATGTGGATTGAGGAGTTCGATAGGATCCAAGAACCTATCGAGCAGCTGAAAGAAAGGAAGAAACCATCCTATCAGAAGCCTGCCTGAGCTGTAAGGGGAACCTATCGAATGGTTTCCCGAACCTATCGAGATGGAGACGGTGGAACATAACCTACTGAAGGATGCTTAAGCCTTTCGATAGGAGTGAGAGCAATCCTATCGAAATGATGGCATGCAGAGCGGAACCTATAGAAATGGTCCTCCAACCTGTTGAAAAGCTTCCCCAACCTGTCGAATGCTCCAGGCAAAGGGCTGAGAATGCTGAAGCTTTAAGAGAAGGCTCATCCTATCATAACCTATCAAAGAGATCTGAGAGCCTAGCGAAAGGACCAAAAAGCTCCATTCCAACCTATCGAAAGCTTCCTCAACTTGTCGAAATCGCGTGAAGAACTTCTTAGAAAATAGGCAATTCACACACTGTAACTTGGTGACCTGCTACACACAAACCGAGGCACATTAGTGACCGGCACAACGATCCAAAAGATACCTTAGGAAAACCTAACTAACCCACGTGCTCTAACATAACTCTAACAAACTCTGAGGACCTTCTAGAATGTAAGATTGACAGGAAAAATAAGAGAGAAAGCTATATATTGAGATCCCCAATTGCAATTGGAGGAGATCGAGATTTAGATCAAATTCTGAAGATGAAAGCTTGCAGCAAAATTCTATTTTCCCTCTTTTAGCTCAACCATGGTTGGCTAATTCCCTAGGAGCAGAGAAGAGAGAGGTTAGATTTGTAATTGGGTAAGGTTGAGAGTGTTATTGTGGGTTAATTACTGTACAGACTACAGATCTGAGAGCATTTCATTATAGAGCGAGTTTTATTGCAATGTAAATATTGTTTTTATTGATTTAATTAGATCTATAGTTCCTTTGGTTTCATTTGGTGCTCGATCGGATTTGTGTAGAGGAGTCTGTTGATCAACTCACCCACTTAACTGGTAGACCTCTTGGATACCATTTGATCTCCCTAGATCTGATAACCCTGTAATTTCTTATGTCTGTGACCGAGAAATTGCAGCATTTGTAGTGGTTTTAATGCTCTGGTTGAAACCTTTGGTTTGGAGGAATTCCCTAGGATGATGATCTATGACCATTAAAGTGGACAGGTCATAACCTTAAGAGCAGTCCAATCTCTGGTTTCAATTGGATTCTTCTATCATAAACTTTTGGAATGGATAAAGTCTATAGGATGGTATGTGACCATTAAAGTGGACAGACCATAGCCTTAAGATTAGTTAAATCCTTTGGTTTAGAGTGGAATCTTCTGCCCTGCAGCTGTGCTTGTAGCTAGCTGAGGGATTTGTGTGCTTTAAACCCCTGTAACATGATCAGCTCAACCTGATTGTAGTAAGACCAATCTCCAAGCTGCTCTTCTCCATTTTTTATTTTTAAACCCTTCCACTTGCAAGATCTAGATCTCTGCACTCGATCTTAGTAGTTTATATTTCAAGTGTAGTTTAGTTTAAGTGACAATCCTCTTAACCTCTCTCCTTTCTTTTGGCTGACTTAGCATTAGTTAGGGTTCCAGATCTCTTACAGATCTAGAGATTTACCATATTTTGAACTCACCTCCCTATGGACATTCCCTTACTTATTAAAACTTGCTACAAAAGACCCTGTATCTTGCAGGTCTAGGATATTTTAGATGTGCTAAATCGATCCCCTGTTTTACTATCATTACCTAATAAATCAGCACACTGAAATCACCCAACAGTAATCAGCAATTGCTTGTCCCTTGATCGACTTCTACGTGACGTAAGTGATATCAAATTCTTGCAATAGCATATGTCAGCGAGCGATCTTTCCTGATGTTGTAGGCTTCTCGAATACATACTTCAGAGGGTCCATTCAGGCTAGTACTAGTATCTTATGTGCTCCGAAGTAGTATCGTAGTTTGGTTGAAGCCCATACCAGTGTGAGGCAGGTCATCTCTATGGGAGTGTATTTTCGTTCGTACTCGACCATCGTTCTACCAAGATAGTAAATGACTTTCTCTCTCTTATCATCTTCTTCATATTGTCCCAGAATTACTCCCATTACTTTATCATTCACTGAGAGGTATAAGATTAGGGGTCTTTTTGGAACTAGTGGCGATCGTATTGGTGAGTTAAGGAGGTACTTCTTGATGTTGTCGAAAGCTTGTTGACACTAATTATCCCGTTTGTAATCAATTTCTCCTTTAAATAGTCTGTAGAAAGGATCGCATATGTCTGAATGCTGGGAGATAATCCCCTGATGAATTGCAATCTTCTTATTAGACCTTGTAATTCTTTTATATTACTAGGAGGTGGCATCTCAAGGATGGCTCTGACTTTTCCAGGGTTGACTTCGATTCCTCACTTACTGACTATGAAACCGAGTAATTTTTCGGAGGTGACTCTGAAGACACATTTCTTTGGGTTCATTTTCAACTAATATTTCTTAGCTCTTTGTAACACAAATCGGAGTGCCTCAACATGTCCTACTCGCGTTTGGGACTTCACTAGTATGTCATCGATGTAGACTTCTACACACTTATGTATCATATCGTGAAAAATAGCCATCATGGTGCGTTGATACGTGGCTCCTACGTTCTTGAGCCCAAAAGGCATGACGATATAACAATAGGTTCCCCATGGCGTGGTAAAAGAAGTCTTTTCTTAATCAGACTATGCTAATTTGATCTAATTATACCCAGAGAAATCGTCCATAAAGGATAGCATCTCATGTCCAGAAGTGTTATGGACTAAAGTGTCAATGTGTGGAAGTGGGAAGTCGTCTTTTGGGCATGCCTGGTTGAGGTTTTGAAAGTAAATGCAAACTCATACTTTGCCATCTTTCTTGGCAACAGGTACAAGGTTGGCAACCCACTTGTGCAATTTATTGGCATTCCTTAGAGTTAAGCGTTGCACTAATTAATAGCTTCTTGGGTTTCTCTTCAGTGCCGAAATTGATTTCTTCTGTGGGTTCTACGGCGGCTTGGGTTTGCTCATCAAAATATTTGATAACCCGTTGAAAGTCTTACGTCTCCTCGGCGACTGGTGTTCCTTCTTCATCCTTGGTAAGCTCATATACTGCGAAATTACTACACTAGGGAGTCAATTTTGTGAAAGGTAATTCTTCATCAGTACAATTTATGATTGAGAGGTCTTCGATAAGGTGAAGGTCAAGGCGTTTGATTCTTCTCTCAAAGTCATGAAGTATCTCGTCCGGTATGATCACTGGCTTGTTATTTAGCCTGGACGTTTTACGTCCTTGTGCGGGAGATGGGATAGAAGCCTTAGGAGAAAAGTCTCCTTGTTAGCCGCAAACTTGATTCAGGACGAAGGGTTCCCTTTATTTTCTAAGGTTCTTTGATTTTTTTGGATTTTGTGTTTCTAAATTTTTAAAGTTTTCTATTTTTTTTATTTTTTGAATTTTTGATAATAAATATGGTACAGGGTCGGTCACCTCAAGGGGCGCCGGGAGAGTTGCTTCCTCTAGATGAGGGAGTGAAACTGTTGCTGGAGTTGTTCGGGTGATACTTTGAGACACGTGGACTTGTTATGAATTTGGCATTTTTTTTGGAGTCCTCATCTGATGAGATTTTTTGAATAAGCGATGTTAGTGACAATGGCACCAATGTTTGGATTTCTTCTACCACATTAATGGCCTCTTCCTCGAAGAAACCCTGGAGATTGTAGTGAAGCAAACTATCATCCTCTAAGGTATAATATGGTTGCTCTTCCTGCCAAGGAGATCTCTTGAGGGGTCGTCGAGGGTAGTGAGTTCTTTCTCTTAATCTTCATAATAGGTTATGATAAGCACGCATGCTCGGCAGCGAGGCTAAAAATGGTGAGAAATGCAGAAGATCCCCAAGGACATTCTCATCCTTCTAAGTTAGAGTCGAAGACAATATCGAATTCATCTTCTTGATCTGACAGTGCTTGAAGTCTTAGGTTAGCTTGCTCGACCAACTCGAGTGCAAGAAGGTCTATCCAGTAGTCTTCGTCATCACTCGAGGGAGGTTACCACTCTTCCTCTAGGGATTTCCAGAATATTTGGAGTTGCGGTGCATCTGGAGATGAAGAAGCGTTTAGTTCAAGTTTCTCTTCAAACTCTATGAGGGCGATGTGAGTGTTTCCCCTGGGTCAACCAAAAGACTGTTAGGATTTTTTTTCTCCTTGTGCTGGTGGCCGAGCTGGTAGATCATTACTTATTTCTGTTATCACGAGGTTGGAGTGATTCGATTCTTCCATTGTAGAATATCGGGTCTAATTAGCAAAGCGTTCTAATATAGTAGTGCATGCCCTACAGCGGGGTTAGTAAGGTTGAATGATACAAGGGGAATCCCATGGGCATTCCCATCCTTCAAGGCCGAGGCGGATGCCATACGAGTTAAGATTGTCTTGCAGGTGATCATCCTCTCCCCACGTGGAGTGTAAGTACTCTCCATCACCTTGCAAGGCAACTATGTAAAAATCTTCATCGTCAGTGGATTGCGGATCTTCTACTAGTGGCTCGATTTTTGAAAGTTCTTTCTTCCTCTCTTTTACAGACTCTTTAGTATCAAACAGTGGTTTGACTCCTTCGAGTCATTTATCAATAACGTCGTTTAGGTTTATGAAATTATTGAATGCTTTGGCCATTCATTCGATTTCCACTTCCTAAGATTTGGTGAAGGACACTTCCTTTTGTCTTGGTACATTTTCTTTCTCAGTGGTCTCATAGACGAAATGGTCATATAGAGACCATTTCGGCGAGGTAGGGAACAAGTCGAATTGTGGGCCGTCCGATTGATAACCTAATCTTATGTGTTTACGTATTTTCATTGGGATGATAGGTCCTACACGACCTTGCTTATTTTTACCGAGTCCGATGTGGGGGACGTATCCGAGTTGGTACATAAGATCCCACCCTTTCGTCACGGTGGGATTGATGTCATAAAGTTTGGCGAGGTCTGGGCCGACCTCTCTCCTCATTAATTTTTGTTGACGTGTTGGAGGAGAACTAGGAAGGGCAGGGAGGCGGACTTCCACAATGGTCGCCTCATCAAGGATTTAAGTCTTTTGAATATGGCTTGTGTTTAATACGGAATCATGGGCTATCAGAATACTTGCCACGTAATCAGTATCATTTCCTGGAGGGGTGCATCGGCGTATACGGATGATGGAATCCTTGATGGGAATTTGACGCATTGATGGTATGTGGATGCGACAGCCTTCATTAACTCTAACCATTTCCTTCCTAAGATAAGATTGTACATACTAGCTGAATCAAAAATATGGAAAGTGACTGTAGACACCCCCATTTTGCCTTCTCGAAATGCACTTTTTTGTTCGGTCAACCTTTGACCCTTTAAACCCTGATATGAGAACCATGCATTGAAACAATAGTACATGGCTGAACACAGGCTGAAACCATAGCTCTGTGGCTCAAATCCCGACATAGGGAGACTATATACTGAAATAATAGTATGTAGTTAGAATGCAGACTGAAACAATAGTCTTGCATTTCAGTCTAGAGACCTGGACAACCTTGAATTAAGCGCATGAAACCCCACGCATAATTCGATTGCATGCCACCCCACAAGCGCGTAATCAGTCCCTCTTTCAGACAAAACTTCCTTTCTCATACCTATTCGAGACTCGATCACGCGCCTAAAATCAAACGCGTGATCAGATTAAGCGCCACACAACCAGCGCGCAATTGGCCTACGCTCAACCTAGTCTCACTACCCTTAACCCTTAAGTTCCCTTGATTAAGCTCTTATGAATAAACGCTTAAGCAGATTGCGCACCTCCCATCACGCGCACAATTAGCCCTAATTTTGTTAGGACTGGGAACCTCACTGAACAAGTCAGTCGGTCGCTCACTGAGTCGGTGACTGACTCAAAGTGATTAAGCACTGGTAAGTAGGCACATAATTCGGTTAAACGTCGAAAACTGGGCTCGTAATTAAGGAAAAACCTATAAAAGCTTTTCTTCAATTCGACCCGGGGGGGATTTTTTTGGCTGGACTTTTTTTTAGAATTCGAGTGATTGAAAACTCCGAGAATAGAACGAACATAGAGAGAAACCAAGCCTTGATCTCGAGTTTCAAATTCCAAGCTTTGGATGATTCTCCTCTACAGCCTCGACCCTAGGTAAGGATTTAATTTTTTTATCTACGACCATAGCTTCTAGTTTCTAGATCTAGGAATTCTATTAATTTTTATTTTCAGTCTTAGACCATAGCACCCTTTTCGAACCGACACTCTATATATCTGGTTCCAATTCTCTGTTTCTAGAACCAATCCTTAATCTATCGGTACGATACATCGATCCTAGACTTTAATTTAGTTCTAAAATCTCGATCTACAGTCCTATCATTAATTTTTGGTTCTAATCTTCCGATTCATAACCAGTCCTTAATCATACAGTCTAATTTTCTGATTTCGGACCTGAATTCAGTCCTCAAAATTTTAATTTTAATTTTAATTCCCTATTTTAATACTTTCAAAAATCCTAAATATTAATTCTAGTTTACAATTTAATTCATAATTATTATTCTGAAATCAACTCTGAAAAGCCTAAAATACTATTTCACGGTACAAAATTCAATTTATCTTTAATCTAGCCACCCGACTTGCCCAAGGGAGCTTACGGAGGGTAATCGAGAACGAGGCCAATCCTCCTTAGCATAGCTGGCCCAAACTCCCTTTTTTTTTAGAAATTTTATAATTAATTAATTGCTTTAGTTTTATACTTTTAGTATAATTGATTAGTAGACTTATTTTATTTCAGATTAAGTGTCTTAAATCTTAGTTTGACTGATTAATCTCTTTAAATCTGAATTTAATTGATCAATTCATTGCTTTAATTAGAATTTAATGGAATTAATTTCGTTGCTTCAATTAGATTTTTTTTAGCATAGTTAATTCATTGCTTTAATTAGAGATTTTTATAAAAGCAATTTATCTATTTTAATCTGATTTGGTAAAAATTAGTTTATTCATTTTAATTGGATTTCAATAGCATTAATTCCTCTACTTAAATTAGAGTTTCAATAAAATCAGCCCTTTTTATTCCAAGTAGAATTCTGACAGGACTGTTATAATTACTTTAGTTAGAATTTCAATAGAATTGTTATACCTGATTTAATCAGAATCTTAATACAAGTAGTATGTCCGAACTAATTAGAATTTCACCAGAACTATTATACATGCACTCCTTGTACCAGTAGGAGATTGAAACTAACTGGACTTCTAGTAGTATTGGGAAACTAATATTAATTAGACTTCTAATAGAATTAGGAAATCAACATTAACTGGACTCCTAACCGGATTGGAATAAACCTATATAACCAAATTCATAACAGAATCAGGGAAGTCTAAACTGACCAGAATCATAACCATAAAGGGAAATAAAAAGGAAATTAAACTATCTAAATCAAGAAAAAGAATGTTGCTAACGTTCGCAGGCGGATGATTCAGTATAGAAGTAACCCATACCCGCTCTTAAGCATGATCATTGACGTGTTGCAGCGTTGATAAATATCTGCAGCTGGCGATCGCAATAAATTAAAAACCTCCCTAGAATATCACTTTATTTTTAACATTCCAAACGCCGTATCGCTAGAGTCCATCAAGACAGAATTGGAAGCCATGATTCAACGGGAATCGAGAGGAACCCAGACAAAGTGCACACCAACAGACTGGCGATCGCGATGGGACCTTTTTGCAAACTCTGTTTCTAGATAGTTAGTTTCCAGCCTATTTTCCTATTTTTTTTCTATTTTCCATTTATTTTCCATTGTGTCGTTTAGATTCTATTATATATATGAGTCTTCGCCAAAGACTCGGGATGTCTGGTATACGAAGAGTAAGTTTAGGAGACCCACCACAGTGGGGGTATCATGACAACCCCATGTACGAAGAAGAACCGTTTCGTAATTCTAGCCCGCGATAACCTGAAATTAATATGGCTGGTGAGCAAGAGAAACCCTTCTCTATCCCATGCACCAGGAACAATCATGATGGGAGAGATGGTGTCATCGGACAAAACCTTACCGCTCAACAAATCGTAGAACTTAGTGTCCAAAGAATACAAAGAGGAGATGACGACTCTAAAGAATTACTTCGAGGGTTGGCCGCCGCATCCGAAACCATTAGGTCACAACAATTTTTAGAAGAACAAGAGCGACAAGAGAGGCCACCGCCCACCCCGAGCACGGTGTCAGCCCGCGCCACCTCACTGAGACAACCTGCCCACACACTATTCAACGATGACCCTTTGGACAAGGCTTGCTCACGGGCCGTTCTAAAAGACCGCACCATAAAATCGAAGATCTCTCTAAAATTCTCGATGAGTACATGGCCAAGAGAGAGTGTCTCGGTCATTCATTCAAATTCGACAAATTTTGCCGAGATATCGAATTCAATTTACCGATAGGATTTAAGCCACCAAAGTTTACTAAATATAACGGCACTGAAAATTTGAACCATCACTTGGTCCTCTTTTGTAATGATTGTCGACCCATACGTGATAATCAAGGACTTCTCATTCAGTATTTCCAATGTTCGTTAGAAGGAGAAGCTTTAGATTGGTTTGCGGGATTCCCGTTTTATAAGATAGAAACCTTCGACCAATTAGTCAGTCAATTCCTAGACCAATACAAATACTTGATCGAAGAGACAGTTAGTCTCAGCGATCTAATGGTAGCCAAGCAAGGACCTGATGAAAAATTTACTGACTTCGTCGCCAGATGGAGAAAACTCGCTGCTTAGACCGGCACTTTGATGAAAGAAGGACTCAATTGATATTATATTGGCAACACTAGGGAGTCGTTAAAGAGTGCACTCGTCATAAGTGATTGCCCCGACTTCACTGCACTCCACTCTCGGGCATCCCGACTAGCGTGACACATTAAAGGTGGAGATCTCACGTTATCCATAGTCACGTAAAAAATAGGCTCTTCCAGCAAATCAAAATCAAAAAATAATAAGAAAGCCTTAGGAACTGAGTAAGTTAACATCGTTATCAACCAAGGGCAAAACTCTAATAACGGAAACTTCCAACCGTGATATTTCGGACAGAACCAAAATCAACAGTGGTATACCAACCAAAATCAAGGTGCTAGTCAGCATAGATACGTGAACCAAAATCAAGGCCAATACCAAAATAGGAACTAGTACCCTAACACCTATCACAACCAACACACGACACAAAACCGACCGGCCCACGAGCCGAATTATAATAACTTATCCCCACCACAGAATCTCAACCCAGCTAGAGGCCCTTACCAACCGAGGCGAGAACATTATCCCCCTTTACCGAATACAATTCCCAATATTTTCATCTTCTTAACACTCAGAATCTCCTTCGATTCCCGCTAGAAAAACCTCGCCCATGGCCTGCAAATTTAGACCATAATAAATATTGTGCCTTCCATCAATATGCGGGACATGACTTAGAAGACTGTTGGGTCCTTAGGGACGTGATCTATGATATGAACGATCAAAATCAAATTGATTAGGAAGTGCTTAGAAATCCTAACCCTAATAATAACCAACCCTGACAAAATTTAAGGATCATAAATAACCCCATGCCTAACCACAACCAAGCAACGCCGGCCTAAGTCACTACCGTGGATGTCCCCAGTCAACCTTCCTTCCAGCCCTCTACTTTAATCACTCGCATCCAACCCTCTGCAACTTCCACCACACTAGTAAGAACTTCCTCACCCCTACATCCCTCGGCCCTGATCACTCGCATCGCCCTGTCGAGCCTGCCTCCTTATCTAAAATTCACTCAGATACGAGTCCATTCATTTAAGGCCAGGAGACCATTCTTCCATCGTCACCCACCAAAACCTTCATAACCTCTAATTCCTAGACCAATACCCTTACCACTCCCTTCGTCTGATTCTGAACTCGAGTATGGAGATCATGTTCTCCAGACTGCAGCCCAAATTACCGCATGGGTAGAAAGTGTCACCCGTAAGACTCTAAGCTAAGACAACAAAACAACCATCGAACATTCACTGAATCTGAAAGAAAGTGAGCCAAAAAAACACCCCGACCCGTGCAAGACACTGGTCTTTGCTTTCATAGAAGAGGAGGATTACACACAGTATCTCCCACCTTGGAACAGTGTCGTGCAAGCACACGCTTCGACCCCCAATTTTACTCGCTTCACAAACACATCAACGTCGAGTCATCTCGAGTTTGGTCAATAGTCGACTTGCCCGATTCTCAAATCAAGAACCAATTACCCACCTCCTCCTTTCCCTCTGATTAAGGATTTCACAACCGCACAACTACCAGAAGAAAATGTGACAGAAAGAGAAGTTAACTTGCCTCCCCCGCCTCATATTATCCCTCCACCAATCCCTTCACCTCAACCACTCCAACCACCTGCACCCAAGGCTCACCGGCTAGGCAAAGAAGTGACACTAGAGCCAGGACAAAAATATGACCTTCTGCGACACCTCCAGAAGATCTCGGCCCAGATATCCATATTAGAACTCATCAAAAGATATCCATATTAGAACTCATAAAAAAATCACCTGACCATCACCGACTGTTGATAAGAACACTTGAAGACACACAAGTAGATGAGGATACAACTCTAGATGAGCTTCATCAAATCGCTTGGATCATGGCACAACCTCTGGCGCTCACTTTTACAGACACAGACATGCTTAAAGAGTCCCTACGAGGAAGTGAGGCCCCTGAGGATCCTTCGGGAGATCCCCCTCAGAGGGAAGAAACACTATATTATGACTTAGAAGTGGATAGTTCGATCAACTACGATCTTCAAAGTTTCTTTGATGAAGAGGCCATTAATGTGATAGAGGAAATCCGAACATCGGTGCCACTATCACTCGCGTCACTCATTCAAAAGGTCTCATTAGCTGAGGACTCAAAAAAAAATGCCAAATTTACAACAAGGCCATATTTCTCGAAGGATCACCCGAACGGCTCCAGCAGCCATCTCGCTCCCTCAATTAAAGGAAGAAATTCTCCCGGCACCCCTTGAGGCGACCGACCCTGTATCATATATTTTATCAAAAATTAAAATAGAAAAAATAGAAAACCCTAAAAAATCCAAAAATACAAAATCCAAAAAAATCAGAAAACTTCAGAAAAGAAAGGGAACCCTTCATCCCTAACTAGATTTTTGGCCAACAAGGAGACTCTTCTCCTAAGGTTTCTATTCCATTCCCCGCACAAGAACGTAATGCATCCCGTCTAAACAACAAGTCAGTGATCATACTAGATGAGATACTTCATGACTTGAGAGAAGAATCAATAGCCTTGACCTTTACCTTACCAAAGATCTCTCGGTTAAAAATTGTACCGATGAAGAGTTACCTTTCGCAAATTCAAATCCCCAGTGTAGTGACTTCGCAGTATATGAACTTACCGAGGATGAAAAAAGAGCACCAGTTGCCCAGGAGGCACTAGACTTCCAATGGGTTATCAAGCATTTAGATGAGCAAACCTCAGCTGTTGTAGAACCCATGAAAGAACTTAACTTTGGCACTAAAGGGAAACCTAAGAAGCTATTGCTTAGCTCAACGCTTAACTCTAAGGAACGCCAACAAATTGCATAAGTCCTGCAAGAACACCTCGACTCTTTTGCATGGTCCTATGAGGACATGCCCTGTTTAGACCCGAGTTTAGTAGAATATCGTCTTGTCTTAGAACCCGATGTAAAGCCTGTTAAGCAAAAACTCTATAGCATGCACCCACAAATTGGCTCCAAGTCAAAGAAGAAGTCGACAAATTTCACAAAGCCAAATTTACTTGAGTCGTTCTTTACCCTAAGTGGGTCGCCAACATAGTGCCTATCGCCAAGAAAGACGGCAGAGTATGGGTTTGCATCAACTTTTGAAACCTCAATCAGGCATGCCCAAAAGATGACTTTCCACTTCCACACATTGACACTCTAGTCGACAACACCGTGGGACATGAGATGCTATCCTTTATGGACGGCTTCTCTGGATATAATCAGATCAAATTAGTAAAGTCCGACTAAGAGAAGACTTCTTTCACCACACCATGGGGAACATACTGTTACATCGCCATGCCTTTTGGGCTCAAGAACGCAGGAGCCACGTATCAATGCGCCATGATGGCTATCTTTCACGACATGATGTATATGTGTGTAAAAGTCTACGTCAATGACATATTAGTGAAGTCCCAAACGTGAATAGGACATGTTGAAGCATTCCGACTAGTTTTACAGAGAGCTAAGAGATACCAGCTAAAAATGAATCCAAAGAAATGTGTCTTCGGAGTTACCTCCGAAAAATTACTTGGTTTTATAGTTAGCAAGCGAGGGATCGAGGTCGACCCTACAAAAGTCAGAGCCATCCTCGAGATGTCATCTCCCAGTAACATCAAAGAATTATGAGGCCTGATAGGAAGATTACAATTCATCAGAAGATTTATCTCTCAGCATTCAGACAGATGCGATCCTTTCCATAAACTACTTAAAGGAGGAGTTGAATACAAATGGGATGACCAGTGTCAGCAAGCCTTCGACAATATCAAGAAATATCTTCTTAACCCACCAGTACTATCGCCACATGTCCTCGAAAAACCCCTAATTCTATACCTCTCAGCAAACGATAAAGCAATGGAGGTAATCGTCGGACAATATGAAGAAGACGGCAAGAGAGAGAAGGCTATCTACTATTTCAGTAGGACGATGGTCGAGTATGAACAAAAATACACATCAATGGAGAAGACTTATCTCATGTTGGTGTGGGCCTCTACCAAATTATGACACTACTTTAGAGCACATAAAATACTAGAACTGGTACTAGTAGTTTATGTGCATAATAGTACTAGCCCGAATGAACCCTCTGAAGTACATATTCGATAAGCCTGCAACATCAGGAAAGATCACTCGCTGACATATGCTCTTGCAAGCAATCGCTGATTATCTCGCTGGCCTCCCACTCTCAAATGATAAATCCATACATACGGATTTTCTCGACGAAGACCTATTGACGATTCATAACGAAGAGCCCGACAAGACCTCCTGGACCCCCTTTATTTCGATGGTGTTCTAAATCATAAAGGAAAGGGCATCGGGATAGTCCTCCTAAGCTCAGAAGGAGCTGTCATACCTAAAGCTTTTTAGCTAGATTTTCCTGTCACTAGTAATGTTGCAAAGTATGAAGCTTTTATAGCTGGACTACGAGCAACACTATAATTAGGTGTTAAACAGTTAAAAACCATTGGTGATTCCAAACTAGTAATTTCACAAGTCATAGGAGAATGGAAAACTAAGGAAAGGAGACTAACGGCATACCTTGAAACCGCTCAATATTTAGTAAAGAAATTTGAAGGAATCTCATTTATGCATATCCCTAGATTAGAAAACGAGCTCACGGATTCCTTAGCCACACGAGCCTCGGTCATTCAAATACCTGTCGGACAAAATACCAAGACCTTCATTGAAAAGCTGGCAGTACCCGCTCTCGAGGTAGTATGGACCATCAAGAGAGAATTATTCGTCCTCCCCATAAGTACAGAACTAAAAGCAGGAATTATCCCGGAAAAGCACAAGGTAGAAACCGAATTCGCTATGTTTAGACTTGAAAAATCACTGATTGACGATAGACAATCATGGTATTTCGACATCTGGAACTTCTTGAAATATCAACACATTTCTCCATACGCCACAAAGATCGAACGAAAGACTATAAGGAACCGATGCGCCCGATTCTGCATACTCGGTGACACATTATACAAAGAGGCCTTCACTAAAGGTGTACTACTACGATGCGTTATGACCACCGATGGACAATACATCATCCAAGAAGTGCATACCAGTGCCTGTGGCGCCCACTCCAGTGGACAGAGACTCACTGATCAAGTTACACGACAAGGTTACTTTTGGCCGATAATGATCAGAGATTGCCACCTCTACATCCAATCCTGCAAGAAATGCCAAGAACATGCCGCACTCATCAAAGCTCCATCAGTTTCATTGAACATTATGACCTCGCTATGGCCATTCTCAATGTGGGCCTTCAATATCATTGGACCCTTCACAGACACGGTTCAAAACACTCACAAGCACGTGTTTATCCTTACAGCAATCGAATACTACACCAAATGGGCCGAAGCTGAATCCTATGTCAGAATCACTGCTTCAACACTCATGAGGTTTATCATTTGGAATATCATCACCAGATTTGGAGTACCTAGGATGTTTGTCACTGACAATGGACCACAGTTCATCGTGGAGAAGATGAAGAAGTTATGCAAGAAGTACGGCATCGATTTACGCCACTCATCACCATTCTACCCTCAAGACAATAGGCAGGCAAAAGCTACGAACAAAATGCTGATTTGAATTCTGAAACACACAATAGAAACAGGTAATGGAGTTGACTAGCCTAAACGACTACCAGAAGTGCTCTTGGCCTATAGGACCTCTATTCATACGACCACTGGCCAAATTCCCTATCTTCTTACCTATCAGATGGAGGCAGTCCTACCATATGAGATACAAGTACCATCCTTACGCATTCAACTCGATGATGAGCTATCCTTAGATGAAAGGATAATTGTCCTACTCACGCAGCTAGAGCAGCTTGATGAAACACATCTAAGGGCAGCTTATCACGCTCAAATATATCAGAGGAGAGTGGTCAGGGCTTGCGATAAGAAAGTCCTCGAACGAACCTTTAATATTAGAGAATTAGTCTTGAATAAAATCATGCCTTCCAAGCACGCCCATTCGAAAGGAAAACTGAAACCGAACTGAGAAGGCCCATATGTCATAACAGCCGCATACCCTGGAAATGCCTATAAATTGGCGAATCTAGACGGGAAAGAACTCCCTAGTCCTTGGAATGCCATATACCTTAAAAAATATTACCCTTAACCCCGTGATTTCCACATCCCGTGGTTAGATACTTATACTTATCACTCCCGTAGTCATCACAACCCATTCATTGGTCGTACGCCTTCAATTCTCAGAATATCCTTAAGACCTTTGATTTATTACCCGCCTTTTCTTACTCGGGCAATTGGATCAAAGGACTAGTGACCTATCTAACCTCTTTCAAAAGCATAAGTAACACCTGACCCTCATTTCCCTTTCCCCCCCATTGAAGGAGATGTTAGAGCAAAAAAAATGAAGATGTTAGGTTCAATCAAAACTCATTATTCTGGTGCTAGCAGGATGCTTTCAAAAAAAAATATGCATTTACACGTCCAAAAAAAATTGAGTGAGAGCATTACGAAGAATGAACAAGTCAATGAGCTCAGGGAAGCATAAGCAGACCGTGAGGACATCTCTAGTAATTTTACTAGAAGTGTATAAGCAACTTGTGAGGGCACCCCTGATGTCCCTATACTACTAAATGTCGTCGTAAGGTGGTGGGAGGAGGATAAACTCCTGCTAACCAAAGAATATGAGATTTTGATGGTACCGAAACATGACGAAGAGCTCCATCATGGCATCCCATATCCCCCTGAGAAAAAGACTGTTACCTATCCCTTGTGGAAAGCATTAGATTCAAACTACTCCTCGCACCAATGAGCCTCACCTCCCTCTGCTATTTTTATTTTTTGAACGATAAATCAGAAGCCTTGCTGGATATTCCAAGAAATGAAACCAAAAACTGATGAATGACGACTGGCGCAATCACTTACTATACATACCATACTTCTCCCTAATAACCACGGCATAGGATGACCACCACCCTAGGATAGACCCCATATACAATTGACCTAATCTTAAAGATGTCCTCACCGGTTTGGTGACAGTACCGATCAACCTTTTCTTTAAAACTAACTCACCAGATACCCATAACTGCCTATAGACCCAAAGGGCTCACCGCGAAACTCGAAAAAGCTCCATTGCATATTGACGTTGGGGCATTTTTTTTAAATTGGAAGAAGAATCATATTAGAAGTGTCGGCTTGTCCACAAAGAAGATAAGAAACGACAAAGTTATCCTCTGAAAAGCGCTACCGAAGATACCATACTACCGATCCTACCACGCTCCTACACTGGGGCATTTTTATTTTTATTATTATATTATTTCTATTCTAGCTATTTGCTTTCCTTGTTGTATTATTTTTATTTAAAAAAAAAAAAAAAAAAAAGAAGAAAAAGAGAGAGCACACATCTATCTTTTGCTACCAGCCTCCGGTCTGAGATACTTACCCCCCTTGACAACTGGCAAGGGGGTGAGAAAAACTACTGATAGCATTACTTTTACATGTATAGATACACAAGCAACCTTCAACCATCACCGGGCCAGCTCAACAAGCGTCCAAGTCCCAATGACGGTCGATGGCGCTAAAGCAACTAAAAGCAAAAGTAGATGCAAGAGGTAACTAAAAGAAAAGGAGCCAATCAGGTACATCTATACCCAGAATCTCATTATATCTATAAATGCCAAATCTTTTCATTTCTTTTTACACCTATCACTGGGACACCCCCCAATATATACAACAACACACATGCTATAGATACATAAATACACATACACCCCTACTCCCTACGCTGCTGCTGGGACGGCCGAGCACTACTGTCCCCAGTATCATCTGCGAGGAGGTCCATATACCGGTCCTCTGAAAATACGATCCCAGCGCTCGAAGTCGGTGGAACCTCTAAACAACGAGGCCCTGCCACATATCCCCCCTAACTCATCTAGCTAACAAACTGCCTCGATCGAGAACAAGGAGGATACCCTGCCAGAATATCACGAATAGCCGGATCTCTACAAGCATCATCCTTGACACGGTCATGTGATGTGTGACGAGACTGTCCAGCCGAGGAACCCGTAGCCCTCGACTCCGACCCATCAAGCTGACAAGCCAGCCTATGTATCCCCTGCTCACTCCTCGCCAAAACGATACTGTAACCGATCTAAGATCACCTGCATCTCTGCCCGCGTCACCTGACGTGCCACCTCTAACGCCTCGGTTTGAGTCCTCTGTGTGACCATCATCTCAATGACCAGGTCCTCTAGACTCTGCGTCTCCCCAAGGGCTCGTCTCGCCTCAGGAGTGGCGCGTGCTCGCGTCGCTTCTAAACGCGCCTCCTCAAGCTGACGAACCTGCATAACTGCACCAAGTCAAGAAAAAACTAATATATATATATACATGAACAAAATAAGAAACTTTGAAACAAAGAACCATACCAGATCCAACCTCTCCCTCAGGAGTCGCTCAACTGTCTCAGCGGTCACTGGATTAGCAGGAGGCACAGGAGGGACAGCAAACATAGGCGGCTACAACAAGAAAAAATAAATACATCAAAAAAATACTATAATGACAAATAAACTACAAACACAATAACTAAAACATACAGGAGTAGGGATAGGAATAGGATCTTGAGGGAGAGCCTCGAGAGCAGAGTCTGGAACAACCTGCACAAAGAACCAAACGAACCAACACAAGATATGTCAGAACCAAAATAAAGATGAAATAACCTAAACTAAATCACACAAAAAAAAAACTATACCTGACACTCCGAGCGTAGAGAGGCATCAGTCACCTCCCTCGCCTGAAGATCCTCGGCATCCTGACGCTAAAATACAACATGACATTAGTAAGCTACTAAGAAAGCAAAACAATGACATCTAACAAGCTAATGCAATGATGCAAACAAGGTTGAATTGAACTTACCCAATGATCTAGCTCGGCCTGAAGCTAAGCCATCATTGGATCCTCCCGACTGGAGGAGGCAACTGAAGACGGATCGAATGTCAGAATGGGACCTCCGACAGCCAGCTCGGCGCTCTACAAATAACAATAGACACATCAGTTGACCAGCTCACGATGCTAACAATTGAATAGAATCGTACCTGTGAAGACGCTTACCAATCGGTCAATCTCAAATCGTAGGCTGGCCTCCACCTCTCGACCAACCTGCTGCTGACTACGTAACAACTCGATCATCACCGCTTGACGAGCAACCTCACCCTCCCTCTCAAACTGTCCAAAAAAAAATAAAATGGACACCACAACCACGTCAGAATGACTAGAAGACTAAGTCCACATCATAATATAAAGAGCTGCAAATTAACTCACCAGAAGCTGTTGAGCCTCCGCTAGCCGAACCCCTAACTCATCCTCTACTGCCCTAGCCTGACCAACCAAGGAGGCTAAAGACTGCAACATCTCATTCAGACGAGGACCACACCCCATCCACTCCATCGCCCTATGGAGAGCGTCTAATGCCCCCCGCATGCTCGTGGTGAGATGGCCCTGCTCCAATATAGCTAACCTCTCCCTCAAAGCTGACACCGACTCCGGCCCACCGATGGTGAAAGAGCCACTCCCATAGAAGGGACGTGTGAAGAGGCGCCCACCACCCAATGCACCAAACCACTGTGCATACTCTCGGGCGTCCGCCTCGTCGTGCGCCCCTCTAACTCTAGTCCCCCCAGCTATAAAATCTGCTATCTGAAAAGCCATCCGCATCGCAAAATTTTGGCCAGGAGGACCGGTCATCCTTTTCGCCACTCTGTGGCGAATTTCTGGAGGGACTCCCTGAGCAAGCCCCAGCTGTCATACCATGCGAGAAGTGTGGATCCTCTCCACCCTCTCAAAATAATGGACCCATATGTCTGCATCAAAGAAGGGCCGGCCAGACTGAAATACTGGTACCTCCGCATCCTCATCCTCATACAGCCTCCAGATCACCTACAACCAAACAAATAAATACCCCTCAATGAAGACTCAAATCCTAAAATGCTAAAATGAAAAAACGGAGCATACGCATGACGATTTATACCTTTCATGCATGTCCTCGAAGAGGTTGCGTGCGGTCTGAAGATTCGAAGACTAGCGACGACCCCTCAATGCCTCCCTCCACACGTGCATCTGTGGGAACATAAATCGCACCTCCAACGGAACCCTCGGGTGAAGGAAAGTGAAATGATCATACGCCCAAAACTGAAAGGAAAAGTAACAACAACAACAGCGACACACAAGGAGAAACGTTTACCATTAAAAAACCTAAAATTAACCAAACTAAGGACCTCATGACATTAATTAATTAAAACTCACCTGGATGAACAGAAGGAAACCTCTGATCGATACGACGCCCTGGTCTCGATGGTAAAGCTGCTCATAGAGATGTGCCATCACGGCCGCACCCCACACATAGGTAGGGACTCTATCTAGATCCCCAAGAACCATAAAAATTAACCCATTGACGCATCCCCGAATTGAAGAAGAGAAAAGTATGGCATCGAGGAAGTGCATCAAGAATGCTCGAAGTGACTCGAACTACATCTAGCCCCGAGCCGCTCGACCTATATGGCACACCCAAGATCTCCTCACAAACCTCTAAATAATGTCCTGCCATCCGCCCCGTGATCTGCTCGCCCTCAAAATGAAGACCGGTGATATGGACCCAGTCCTCTGGAGTCAGAAACATCATGTCTATTACAAGTAGAAGTGCCTGATGCTCCTCCCTCCACCTCTCCAAGATTGCCGCAATCAGGCCACGATCGACCTGAAAAGGGCTCCAACTCCAGGATCAGTCCGAAACTGAAAGACACTAGGCACGCTTGCTGAAACTCCGACAAGACGCGATACCAAGTATGAGACTCGACCCATGCCGAGCTGATAGCAAGCTGTGGGGGCTCCTATTGAACGAAATATAAACAATAATAGTAAAACTAACACATACTTATGACGAAAGGTAAACGAATTTTAAAAACTAGAAGAAAGTCAAACATGCCCCAAACATAATAACAATTTACAACAAACATGCAAAACATGATAAGAACAACTGAGTAAAAACATGACCTACCCCTAGATGCAATCATGATGCATGAGTGGGAACACAATCAATCATTAATACGGGTTTGACATAAATTAGAAGGGTTCAAAATCCTAATAAACCTATGTCATAACCTAAGTCACTAAGGAAATGGAAGAACTCTTGCTCATGAGTGCTTACCTAGCCTCGAGCAAAGAAATCCTCCAGCGGGAAGTGCCTGCAATCTGAATGCTCCGCAGCTGCACCCTGGTTCTCCGCAGCTGCACCCTCAGCTCCCTCATCCACGGGTATCTCACCCTCAACTCTCTCACCCTCGTGCTCAACAACCCCCTGCTCAACCTCGAGCACCTCCTCCCTGACCACCGACTAGTCAAACTCCAATACCTCCTCTCCAACTACCTCCCCAACATCTGCCTCCCCGACAACATCAGTCCAGACCTCAGAAGCCTCACTTATCTCAGCCCCTAACATCCTCTCTAACTCAGAAAGGGTAAGATTGCACCCACCACCACCCTCAGACTCCATCCTAGAATGAAGAGCTCAAGAAACTAAAGAGAATGGAAGAAACAATGTCTGAAACAGACGATCGGATCACGGGATATCACGAAAACTAGAGCACACGAAAACAAGAAAACCAGAGAATCAGAGACCAAAATGGATCGCGTGACAAAAATGAGAAACTTTAAGCCATTTATAGGGAACAGTCGAATCGCACACTTAAATCCAAGCGCTCAAACCAATCACGCACCACAGCGTTTAATTCAGATTACACGACCGATCTAGAGCACACAATCTAACCGTCGCCCGCTCAAACTAACTCGACCACTTGGTTGCACGTCGCCTTCCAGGCGCGTAACCACATCAAGCGCATGAACCAGCGAACGTGAATATCAACACTCACTTCCACAGTAACCACCACAGCCCTAATCCACCACCAGTCACCCGGTATTTAATTCAGTTAAGCAACCGAACACTGATGCTTAATAACTTCCTGATGCCTTGGAATACGCGCTTCAAACTTGGTGTGCAATTAATTTAAATGCTCAAAGGGATGCGCACAATTTCCTGGAAAATAAAAAATATATGGATACAAAATAGCACTTTCACAGACCTAAACTAGGGGATTCCTAACACCAATTACTGGTCCAAACCATCTCCTTGTCAAGACCGATCCAAGAATGCCCCTAACTTGGAGAAATATACGCCCTAAAATGAGCAGAATGCCCCGACACCATTCACACACCCTAACCAAAGCTAAAGGAAAAAAAAATCAAGAAAAGAAGGAAACTTGCCCCAAACTAAGACCAAAGCTAAACACAAACTTTTGTCTACCGATCTAAAACTAAAAATAATACCCTCATATCACACACAACCCCAATTAATATTAATTAAACAATCAAAAGAAAAAAAAAATGCCCCTTTTTTGTCTGTACACTAAGACCAAATAAAAATGTCTTCATCATTTATACACTCCAACTGAGCCCAAACTAAATCAAAACAAAAAAAATACTCCTAACATGCCCCGATCCAGAATAAATAAATTAAACGAATAAATCTCACACTCCAAATAAATCAAATAAGCTACAAAACAATCTAAACTAGAATTTACAAAAGAATTAAAATCATAATAACTTCATAAATAAATAAATAATTACAAAATACACCGAGGGCATACCCTCCGAATATACAACTTAAAACGAGAAACTTAAAATCCGCACATTCAGGCAATCCCTGAATCCGAATTCATTTGGGAAACTAGAGATCTCAGATAAAACCAAAGAAAGGAGGCACCCTGAATGAATTCTAGCTGTAATAACCTCTTCCCCTTGCCCTGAGACAGTAGAAAAGAAAAAGTGGCTCACAGAAAGCCACCCAAAAGCTACAGGACCCACCCTTAGGAGCTCGCCTTGGAAACACTAAATAGGAGGAGCAACTAATGTTGAATCTGCAGAGCCTACCAAGGAAAAATAGGCATTGGCCACAAGAATTCTAACCCTGCCTTTTCCTTAACTTTCCTTTCTACCACCTTTATCTCCTCCATCTCTTCCCTTAGCATGACAGCAATTCAACCGCTACCTTGCATTTCCAATCCCATTCATTCTCAAGAGCCCACACAATAAACACAATTCTTCGGGTCCAATACCCGAGATACAAAAGAGAAGGGAAGAAAAGATATTAATTAATAAAAAAATGCCCTAAGAGAATGCCTCAAAACTTTTAATCCCAAACTTAAAATGAAAAAAAAAAAATAAGAGCCCAAAACTTTTGGCTCACACATTTATAAATTATACTCCCTAAATCATAGAATGAAAAGTGTTACATCTCTAAACCCTTTCTAATCTAATCTAATCTAAACCAAACACATACCCCCTGAAAGACCACAATTCATGACAAGCATAGATGAATCAATAATTACACAACACTTAACCCCCTAAGAGACACAGATCCTAAGCAAAATGGATAAACCAATAGGATTTAGATATTTAACACCTATCTAGAACCTTTGAAAACTCACACTTTTTCAACCTCATGTTGTACACAAACAAAAGACTAAAACTGAAGTTAAAATCAAACCTTAAACCAACAAAAACTATAAATTAAATAATAAAAAAAAAGACAACAATTCTCTAGAGTGAGACCCTGACTGGTTTGAAAAAAATGCCCCCAATTAATCAAATAGAACCAAATAAATCCCCTAAACCATGCTACATAAGACAAATTAACATCGGGATAAGCCCTGAATAAATGAATCCTAAAACTCCAAGCTAAACTAAACCTTAAAAACTAAGTCAAACCAATTAGATAAATCCAACTAATCTGTTAATAAATTTAAACGAATAAACAAGCGTAATAAGAATAAAAGAAATGCCCCTTCATTTATAATTTTAAATTTTACAATTATCACCGGAGGCATACCTCCTGAACTAACAACCCAAAAAGAAAACCTACAACCAAAATGAAAATTGGGTTCGAAACAAAGACAAAGCGAGGAGTAGATTCCGCTTGGAGCGTCCAATCAAAGACTTCATGGAGCATTGGTTAGAAAACATATCCCCCCACTTTTTACTCCTGCTCTACCGCCATCTTCGCCTCCTCCACCGTCGTGGCTTCAACGATGCCTTCACTGCTCCTTAAAAAGGATCGATGTAAAGACAAGCGCAGTCATTCCCAATACCGCCCACTCCTAGAATAATGCCGTCTACGAGCATTACTTAGGGATGGAGATCACACAAAATAACAAATATAGGAAGAAACGACATCCCAATCGGACGGTCGGATTGCTCGATATCACTAAAATAAGAATTTCAGAGCACGAGATATTCAAAAAAGGTCAAAACTCAAGATTAAACCAGAATAAAAACAAATGAAAGCTCTGCTGCTTATATAGCGTACGGACTCAATCACGCGCACCAACACAGCGCTTAATTAGATCACGTGGCGCACAATCCAGAACGCGCGCTCTGACTCGAGCACGCAATTAAACCATCACCCGTGCCATCGCGTGACACTCCGATCATGCGCCGACTTGAACTGCGCAAACCATTTAAATGACCCACTGTAAACGCACAATACGAAAGGTCACTTGTACACTGACTGTACACTGACCAGGTGATGCTTTAATCACACGCAAGGATTACAGCACATAATCCAATTGCACGCACACATACACGCGCGTAAATGACCCGTCAAGCCTGACATTGCACGCCTAAAAGTAGGCGCGCAAGCACGTTGAGCACCCAAAAATAGGTGCGTAATACCTTACTTTATTATTGGTAGTTTACGTAGCCTTTAATTTTGAGCAAATTATAAAAAGTTGTTCGTTCAAAGTTCTCAGTCTTATTTTCTAAAATTATTTATGGATTTTATGTATGCCCGCTGATCGCCTTAACAAGCGTGCAGTGTCATAACACGAAATTCTGGGTCGGGATAAGAACGTCTTATGAAAATAGTGGTAAGACCTGCATTACTGTGTGATGCAAAGTACTAGACTACAAAGGAGTAAAGGAGTGACAGCTAGAAGGGGAAAGATCAATACGGACTTGGAGAGAAGAAGAAAGAAACGAGTCAAGACAGACAAGTATTATCTTGTATGATCAACAAGTGGCATTTCGATTAAAGAACGTTTTATAAAAACGGTGGTAAGACCTGCATTACTGTATGATACAAAGTATTAGACTACAAAGGAGTGATAACTAAATAGAGTACATGACTAAGATGCATCTGTTGCGGTCAATGCATGACATAGATGGACTTTGTATTGAGTAAATAAGAGTAAGTTTACTGACAGCCCAACAAAAGAGGAAAATTAAAGAATATCATTTGAGATGATTTGGACATTTCCGTCAGAGAGAGATGAAACAACTCCATTATAAAGGATTGAAACGATATAAGCACAAGGAAATAGAAGGGGGAACTCCAATATAAGACGGGAACTCCAATATAAGACTTGGAGAGAAGTAGAAAGAAACAATAGGGAAGATTATTGAGTAACAAGGAGATTAGCCTTTGAACAAAAATGAGTGAAGAAGACAGACTTGCAACGTCAACTCCAATAGATGGTACAAAGCAATGATGACGATGATGAAAGCTGAACTGAAGTAGATGGAATATGGCGATGATGATGATGTTGGTGGCATAGTCACCAAGTCGGGGTTCAGATGTTATCCGGCGGGGTAAAAATTTGGAAAAATCTGGCAAAATTCGGTTAGTTCTGGACATATTGAGAGAAAAAAATCGGAGGAGAAAAGTAATTAAATAAATAAAAGAAGATTAAAAAGTATAAAAGAAAAAAAAAAATAATAATAATCATGAGTTATTGAAAAACTCATGCATTGTCTGCGAATTACTTGGGAACTTCCTAACGTTTAAAGACATACGATTTTTTGAAAAAATCGTGAATGATTCAAAAAACCTCAAATTCATGAATTATTTGCAATGTTTTTAGAAAATTGGGAGAATTTGGTGGCTATGATTGGTGGAACTAGTGCCTCATGGTGCATGCTAATGGAGGTAAATCTCAAGCAACTCCCTTAATAAATTGTAATTTATTCTCTACATCATATATATTAAAAGCGTGTTTCAAGCATAACTTTTAAGACTCTAAGAAGTAAAAAATTCTCCAAATTCCACGTGGCTTAAAAATCTAAACGTTGGAATTTAATTTAAGAACAAGGGTCATGGTTCCTCATGTTAGGTCATTTGGGTAAACTTGCAATCCAGGTGATCACCAGTCAACTACACCCATCTCTCTTAAATTTGGGAATTTTTTATTACCTACCCGATCACCGGCTGCCATTATATTTTGCATGATAGAATCACATTAAGCAACGCCTTTTCCAAGTTGGCAGACATATTGAGGGAATGGCTTCTCTTTGAATCTCTCCCATTGCTACATGTACATTTGTTTCTTCAAATTCCCATGAAATCTAATTGATTAAGATTCCACTTGCGGTGGCAATCACCGAGAAAATAAACCTAGAGATGGCGTTGGCAACCAAGCTTAATAGTCTGCATATATCAATGTCATGAGTTAAAAGGAGCCAGCACGATCAAGGTACCAACACCAATTCATTATAGCAGTAATGAGGCCTCTTAGCCATTAGATCTTATCAAAAGCTGACTTCCACAACTGTCAGGGCCTTTTCCTCAATTGCAATCAAAGAACAAGCTAATTATATCCAATTTTTGGGTAAAACTCACTTTTTCCAACACATAAAGCGAATATACCTAGTGGTTGCAAATGTTGATGCATTTCTTCTTCAATTTTCCTTGAATTAAAACTTTTTCTTTTTAACATTCAATTAGAGAGAATTCACTTAGTGGTGGTGTTTTCTACCTAGATTACAACTTCTCTTTGGTTATCTGCTTTCGTCTTTATAGCTTTTGGCGGCAAATATTGCAAGTGTTTCTTCTCTTGACAAAAGCAGTTGGATATGGAATATGCAGAATCCATATTGAACATTATTACAAAAACTACGATAAACAATTACTTTTGGTTAATCATCCTAAAATAAGTGATAATTCCTAATAAGGAAGAAATGATGCGAAACAAAAAAATCTTGCACAAGGAATAGGAATGCCTCGTATGCCTGGGCGCGTGGTTCAAGAATAGATTGATGGCAAATATGTAGGTTGTGTGAGACTATTAGTTATAGAAAATGTCCAATGATCAATCAGTCAGTCACAAAAGTCTCCGGCTTTTTAAAAAACGGAAAAGGTTGACCACTTGCAGTCATTCCAACTTCGTTGCTGATAATCGGTCGAGTCGGCACTGGCCGATTAATTGGCGATATTTGTGATATTTTCCGATTTTTTCTTTTCTTTTTTTTTCCACTTATACTTAAAGGGCAAAAAACTTTTAGGTTTTGTACTATTTTGGTCACTAAAACCATTATTTTTAACTTGAAATATATTATGATATATTTTTATTTTATTTTTTTATTTTCCCCAATTTTTGCCGATTTTTCCTGACTTAGAGACCCTTGCCGATTTACTATCAACTCCCCACTTTGTGGCAATGCAATCAATCAGCAGATTAATAGGTAGATTAGAAGATATAGCTTGTGACTATCTATTTGACAATGATTTCTCTATAGATGTATTACTGAGAACAGTTTCTGAGTACTCACTTTTTTTTATGAAAATCGATTTTGTATTCAGGTTTCTGTTCCCAGCCTTGGGTGGTTTACTATTCGGATCTGATATTGGTGCGACCTCAGGAGCTAGCATCTCTTTGCAGGTACTCTGTTTGTCTATGCCCACACACCTTCTGCTCTATCTAAGTGAAGAGTCTTCAAATTTGAATGTAATTGTTAAAATTCATCACGAGGTGGTAAAGGCTAATGCAGTGCAGGGGGAACTTCTGTAATTATATAGCATTCCAGTTTCTTTTTATGAACCTTTTTCATTTACATCAATTACTAATTTATTAAGGGCCTTGGTTTTAGGATTTCTCATATCACATTTAATAATTTAATTTTATGACTTCTATTATTCCTCAGTCAGCCGAACTTAGTGGCACAACGTGGTTCGCCCTTTCATCGATACAGCTTGGTCTTGTGGTATGTTACACACTACAACTCCCAAGTACTGTTTGGCATATCTACTCTGATGCCTTTAGAACATGGAGAAAGTTTATATCATTATTTTTTCTTTGATGTTACATCTCCATCATTGTGGATTGTACCTTAGTTTCCTGATCACATGATGGATCTCAGGTCCTTTTCCCTTTTCTTGGATACAGGTTAGTGGATCGCTTTATGGAGCTCTATTTGGGTCACTTGTAGTGTACCCAATTGCAGATTTTCTGGGTACATATCCTTCTGATTTTTCACTTCGAAGCATTAATTTTGGAGCCTTTTTAACAATATTTATCAACCTATCTTTTTTGTTAAAGGAAGGAGAAGAGAACTAATCACAGCAGCTGTCTTGTACTTTCTTGATGGTTTGATTACTGGGTCTGCTCCTAACCTTGTTGCTCTCATAATAGGGCGGCTTGTCTATGGAACTGGTATAGGTTTGGTGAGCTTCTCTAAATATTTTTCTCAGCATACCTTGCTAGTTTTCCTCAAGTGTCCTTTACGGAGGAGGAACAAATATATATTTTCTTGGAAAAATTAAGATTTATTTTACCATAATTAAAGGGTGGTTATAAAAAAAATTCCAAAAGGATCTTGCAAATGACGAGATGCACATGTACATCTATGAGATTGATGTGTTTACCATCTACATTTTCTTTTTGGGTTCGGATAATTCGATAACTTTATGGAAACATGCCATTTTTATTACCATCTCCGCTAATTTATAAGTATATTGAAATGATTTCTAATATTAAATTTTATCTTTACTTTTGGAAACTGATAAAATTGCTTTAAAGAGCCCAGGATCCAAATTTTCCTATATGTTACTATTGTTTGTCTGGCCTCCTCGTTTTGAGAGAACTTAAAATTACTTTTTAGAATGACTTCTATTACGCTGTTCACAGGCCATGCATGGAGCTTGTCTTTATATAGCAGAGACTGCCCCATCTCAAATTCGTGGAACATTAATCTCCCTAAAGGAGCTTTTCATAGTTCTTGGAATATTGGTAACTTTTTTCGTCTGTAAAAAATATGTGGAACTGTGTTGCCCTCAGTGCAATTTAATTTTTTATATTAGGGTTAAATTAGAAAATGAATCTCGGTGCAGTTGGGATACCTTGTGGGCAGTGTCAATATTAATGCCGTTGGAGGATGGCGTTACATGTATGGTCTCAGTGCACCAATTGCAATTTTGATGGGACTTGGCATGTTAAGTTTGCCACTGTCTCCATGATGGTTACTTCTTAGGGCAGTTCAAGGCAAAGGCCCCATGCAGGAATACAAGGAGAAGGCAATTTATGCCATAAGCAAACTAAGGGGCCGGCCGGCTGGTGATAGAGTATCTCAAGAGCAAATAGAAGGTACTCTAATTTCACTGAAGTCTGCTTACACAGATCAGGAGCCTGAGGGAAGTTTTTGGGAGGTGTTTGAAGGGGCAAGTTTGAAGGTCTTCATAATTGGTGGGGGTTTGGTTCTTTTCCAACAGGTAACATATACAGCTGCTCAATGTTTAAATTTTATTTTACAGCTGCTCAATGTTTAAATTTTATTTTACTTTTTGGGAGATATGTTTATGAAGTTGAACATCCTTTATATAATGTTACATGCAAATTTTCTCTTGTTAAGGGAATTAACCTCAATCCTGTCAGATAACAGGACAACCAAGTGTCTTATATTATGCAGCTCCCATTCTTCAGGTACTCTATATTTTGTTGAGGACTTAATAACACACCCAGTGCGAGTGCCAGTGGTGGCACTTGGATCAATTTCAACCCGCCAACCTTGTATATACTCCGATATTTTTGAGCCCCAAATCAGTAGGTCAAAAGTGAATTTTCACTGACTTGTGTGATCATAAATAGCCGTGCGGCTCCCGAGGCTTGATCATTTGGAAAAAAGGAGATTGACCGGAGCGTGCTGTTGGCGTTCGGATCGGGTACATCATACCACATCTTCGGATGCATCACTTTCATGTTGAATAACGTAAAAATGACTTCCATATGCACTGATTAACTTAAATACATTGTTGCTTCTTTTCATGAAATGGTACTCAGAGCGCTGGATTTTCCGCTGCATCTGATGCTGCTCGTGTTTCGGTCATAATCGGACATCCTTCTACTTGTCATTTTAGTGGAAATTCCAAAATTAATATCTCCTTTCAAGCGATTTTAGGAAGTACTTGGACTTGATTGATTATCTAGTAAATTCCTCACAGTTTAAATCTATTGAAATTTTAAACAACATTCCTTTAGAGTTATTCTACTTATTCTTATGGCATGTCCAAGTTTGACCGGATTTACTACCTATATGCAATGTTGGCTTGGTGAATATCTTTAGCAAAATTGTTTTAGGGTACCTCTGTTCACCCCTACAGGTTTACTGAAAGCGCCTACGTCCGAAACCCACTGAAACCGATTGACTTATTGGAATCAAACGATTGAGATCGTTTTTCACCCCAATCTTCGACACAAGGGATTTTGAGAAAATGATCTTACCATCAGACGGTTGGTTTTTTATTCCATGCGGCCGAGATCCCCAAAATATGGCCCTAAAATCACATTTGAGCATGATGTGTGCCATGTGAGTTTAGGGTCACTTTTTGGGGATATGTGCCGTGTGAAATAAAAAACTCACTATCTGATGGTGCACTCATGGTCTCAAGATCCATTATGTGGAAGATTGGGGTGAACAAGGATCTCAATCATCTGATTCCATGCATACAACGGGTTTAATGGGTTTCGAACCCAGACACTTTTAGTAATGCTGTAGGCGCAAACAGAGGTACCCATGATTTTATTAATTATTATTTTTTGTAGCAGAACACCTAAAAATAAAATTTCTCTGATCCTTTTGCAGATGCTGATACACATCTTATCAGCTTAAGATTTTGTGGTTCTTGAATTAAACCATCTAGGGTTTTCCATTGATTCTCCTGCAGTTACTGATGACTGGGATAGCTGTTCTAAAAGCCGACGATCTTGGAAAACCCAGTCATCACTCTGCCACCATGTACCCTGTTGTGATCACTATGATTTTTAGAGTTTTCCTTTTGTGCCTTTGAAGTTCAACCCATTTAGACACTATATTTGGAACCTTCAAATTGATCATATATACTTTTATTCCATGCTACTACAATTTGTAAGTTAATAACTAAGATAACATAGTTAATAACTAAGACCTGTCTAACAAGCAAGTGTTTGGTTAACAAGCAGGACAAGGAAAGAGAGAAATAAAGACCTATTTCTCTTCACTCTTTGTCGGTATGTCTCTCCCTCTCTGGGACCCGAGTTCCCACGTCTGCTTTTCTCCGCCGCAACCCGAGAAGTTGGCTTTGCCAACACAACATTAGGGTCGTCCCCTTCATTCTATGTTGACCCTGACCCAAGCTGGCTTATTGGGAAGCTCATTAATGGGAAGGCTATAATTCTGAAGACACATTACTCATTAGCGAACGCCTGGTATATGGAGATATTTACACTTCTTTTGACATCCAGAAATATAAAACATCGGCCCTTGCTTGTTGGCTGCTACGAGACTAGCGCGCCCATCAAACTTTTCTTTCGACGTCTAGGGGTAAAGCACTGTTTCAGTGCGGGCTGCGAGAGCGGTACCAAATCGACGCAAACTCTGAATACTAGATATAACGATTTTCTGGCCTTCTCGAGCAAAGCTGATTCAATCCGCTAATCTCCATGTCATCAAAACTACATTTTATGAAAAATGATGATTTTTGCACACAAAGATGCCTCCTAGACTCTCAAAGTTCGGCCTATTTGAGGGATAGAGATGCTGTTATAGACACATTCATTAGTGTGTAAGACCAATACTGAATCAAAACATGTTTGTGACATGTTTGATCTCCTAATTTTCGGCTTTTTTTACCAGGTAACACGAGGGTCATTAGTGCTTGGCACGATGGTAAAAAGCTTGGGTTGTCAAGTGTGAAAACACAGGTCAATTAGGGAGAAAAGTTACTTTGTGTGTAAAAAGTTCAAAGATATATATATATATATATATATATATATATATATATATATATATATATCCGGCCAGCAGGCCCAGCACTAGGTAATGGCATTTTTTTATTTTATTAAATAAAACATTTCGTTTACTCACGAGATATAACAATCTCTATCTCGATAATGGGAAGAGAAATAACCATGCCTACACGGAGAAACTACAATTTTCTAATAAACAATCTTAGAGATCGCAAGAAAATATTTCTTATGCCTTGATGTGGCGAGCATCTCGATTAACGGTTTTCATTTAAAATTTTCAATTTACTGAGACACAAAAGGGTAGTCTCCTAATTTTTCAAAAAAAAATAATTGACCAGAAACGAAATTTCAAAAAAATAAAAATAACACTGTTTTCAAAAATTTGCAAACTAAAAAAATATGATTTTAATGTTGAAAAGTCTCCTATTTCTCGCTAACACAAAGGAGCATTCTAATCTGCACTTTGATTAGACAGTATACATAGGCGCTTGGCATTGTCAATAGATTTGCTTTTGTAGGCTGGTGGGTTGAGGTACATCTTTGCTGTTTCTGGTTATTTGCAGCCTGGTCTTGTATTATTTGTCTAGACTGCTTTTGTGTCTGGCCTGTTGGGCCTGTTGGTGTCTCTTGCTAGCAGCTCACTTGCTTATGTATGAGTACCTTTAAATTCACCCACCAAATCTTTCAGTTCACCCACATTGAAACATATTGACTGCATTGACTCAGAAGATAAACATAGTTTATCATCCCAATCTCTCACACGATAGATCTTTAGATCATGAGCATACCATCATACGGTCAGCATTTTATTTCACGTGGCACACATCTTAAAAAAGTATCCTTAACATCATGTGCACGCTCAAAACTGATTTTAAGGTCATTTTTTTGAGTTTGTACCACATGAAATTAAAAACAGACCGTCTTATAGTACGCTCATGATTTTAAGATCCATCGTGTGAAAGATTGGGACGATAAACAATCTCCATCTTCTGATTCAATGAGTCAATGTCTTTCAGCGTGGGTGAACTCAAAGATTTGGTGGGGTGAATTTAAAGGTACGTTGTATCTATATGCCCCTATGAAACTTGCTATTACCAATCAGAAGAAAATAATTTTTTTCAATCGATGGTAAGATAATTTTATTAAAGAGACTAAGGCTGCGTTTAGGTTAGCTCTTATTAGAGCAGAAGCAACTCTCTGTTTGCTCTTTGTTAGAGCAAATAAAATTTGCTCTAGTAGAGAGCAGATAGAGAACGGCTTTAATACTTAAAATAGCTCCCCATTAGAGTAAATGAGGTGAGAAGTTGTGTTACCAAACATAAAAGCAATTCCCCACTTGAGCCAAAGAGCGAAAAAGCCCCCTCTTTGACCCGTAAGAGTTAACCCAAATGCAGCCTAAGAAGAATATACAACAGCAGCCATGGCACTAAGGGGCCAAAATTTTCTAAACAATCAGTTAGCGGAAGAAAGAAAAAAATAGCAAAATAGTGCAAGCCATTAGACTGGAAAACTCAGTATCAAGAAATGGAGGAGAACGCATAAATATGGACCAATTTTTTGAGAGATTCGAACCATCCAATCTGTTGACTATAATATCAACCTTTCTTTTTAATTTTAATGGCCGGTATTAAAACACTATTCTGGTGTTTAAACGTTAATGAGGACCCAGGATGCATCATCCCCATAAATATTATCCAGATAGACATTTATATATGCAATTAGTATATTTTTCTAGAGCATTCTCAATTATAATGTTATCTTAAGGAGCTCAAGTAAAGATACCAGTGCAATATTGTGCCTCATCCACCCATCTCCATTTTTTCTCCTCTATTTAAATTTTTTGGTGGCAATGAAATAATTTTATTGCAAAAGTAAAATTACAACCAGACCCTACTTGGCAAGCCACCTAGCCTAAGAGAAACAATAACTGTTTCCCGAACCAATGAGCTTCGGCAATGCCATCACCCATGGAAAAGGAGCAGTAAACCCTGACTCTTTTATAGATAATTCCACTAACGTAGGGCCCATTTAAATAGCATATAAAACATGGATTGCGCCATTTATTAAATCCCTCAATCTACATTGTAGAAGTGTGTGTTTGGACAACAAATAAAATACGTATAGAGATTGTGTTGTTCATGCTTTCTGCTAAACTTCAATAGGCACAAAAACAGGATATAATTGTGTATACATGGGCTCAAGTGTCCATTACCTCAAAGCAGTTACAAGAAAACATTAAATACAAAAAAGTCGGCAATTCTTACTTCTGTGCTATTGATGGTTTTGTATAAAAATATCATTAGCGCAATTAGCATTAACATTTTACGTGATTTCTAAGCACGCACTTATCAAACACGGATTGCAGCATTTGAAAAATGGTGCAATTCACAGTTGGCCTTATCTTGTTGGTTCGTCTTCTTTCTTCCCTTAAGAACAAAAAGAGAAGGAACTCTTCGCAGTGGAACTCTAGTTTTGGCTTGTGTGTTGGAATATTAAAAAAAAAACACATTTCTCACTCTTTAATTCTCAATTCAAATCCAAATATATCTCTAACCCCTAATTTCAAGTAGATTGTGACATTGCCCTTTCCCTCTAAAATTAATATACAAAACCAATAATGCTAAATCTCATCTTCAGGAAACAACTCTTCCTTAACAGAAGGAGCTATCCATTGTATTTGAATGTTGGTGATTTCCCATAGTTCATCATCCTCTCTTTGCACCAAAATTTCCTTCTCCTTCATCACTATTATCATCTTCTTCAGCAATTCAGGCACCAATCCATGTAATCTTGACTCCCTTCCATCACCCAAATTGGCCTTCATACAAGTGTCCATCCTTCTCATTACTCCCAGCCAGAACGTTCTAAACCCGGGGCTCTGCGATATCGGTGTCAAAAACTGCAAGAAAATGTCTGCAAGTAGCTCCATCGCCAACATCAATGTCCCCTCCATGCTCATCACCTCCCTCTCCGAATTCTCCCTCCTAGAGTACTCCAACATCTTCTCATGGAGATCATCGACCATTGCAAATATCAATAGGTTGAAACAACTTAAACAATTTGATGACGTAAAATCCAATTCGTCCGCCATCACGAAACTCTTATGAAGTGCCGACACTGCGTGGTTCCTGATTTCCTCTCGACGGACCAAACTCGTCTTCCTCAATGCCTCCGCGAGCTTCATGAACAAGTTAGCAGCAAAATTTCCCATAATGTTACCCTTCAATTCGTCTTCAATTGATGAGCTGCTCGTGTTGCTTATGGTACTACCCGGATCAGTGTATTCAGATCGGTACCAGTGGATAATCAAATTTATGGATTCCACCATAGAGTCTAGTATCCTGGAGCTCGTATCCGAGGGGCTGATCTTTAGAGCAGCAAACCCGAATGCAGAATCAATGCAATATGCATAGTTGAATTTAGTAACGTGGGCTCCATCTGACATCAATGTCATCAGAGATTCGACCCCTTGGTCAAAGGTTTCCGGGTGTCGTGCCGTGATCGATAACAGGTGGAGGATCGTCTTCCATCCGATGTGGGTTTGGATGTTTCCTGCATAATCTGTAAGAATTTTGCTTATTGCTTGTGTTATGTTCTCGCAGCATGTATCTAGAACCTCCTTATCGAGTTTCCATATAAGGTTTATAGACTTGAAGATTAGCTCCTCAGATAATTTATCAGCTTTGGAAGAAGAAAAGAGTTTGACGGATATGTTAAAGAGTCCTGTAATGGCCTTCTCTGCGAATGGGCATGGGGAGAAAAGAGGAAATTGACCAACTATAACCAGATAATCATGGAAGCAAGGCCAAAAGGTTGTAAATCTGTGAAGGTTTTCCAAAGCAATGGTGACGAGAAGCTCCCAACAAAACCCAACTGTTTCTTCTTCCTCAATTGATGTGCTGAATTTTTGGCCCTTTCCAGCAGCTGCAAATATCAGTGCCCGTCCAAGGTTTTGGAGTGATTCACCAGGCAGCTTTGAGCTCTCACTAAAGATGTTCCCAATCCGGCATTGTTGGATAATCTTTAGATTCTGTTCGAATTCGCTTCCACCGTGAGCCATCGAGTCGTCGCTGCTTTCTAAACACAGAAATTGTGAGAACCGGCCGATCATTCCAGAAATATGGCGATCCGAGTCTGGATGAGAAAGAGAAGAGGGGAATATAATTCCCGATTCTGACTTGGAATGGATCGCAAGGTCAGCGGCTGAGAAGGTAGCGGTATCCTGTTCAATTACGGATTGTGGCAACAGTTTCAGCCTCTTAAGTTTGAGCAAGCAATCAACCAGGTTCTGCCACCCTCCTCTTATAGAGTTTCCGAACTTGTTGGCAGCAGTGAAGACTGCCAGTGTCGCTATTCTCGGCTTCAAGTCATTACTGAAAGCAAAAAGAGTCTCCTCTGCTGAGGCATAAGGATTCAATAGTGTTGTGAATTTACAGAAACATGTGAGAAGCTCATCGAGAATGTCCTCTAGTCCATACTGAGAAATTTTCGCGATTGAAATTAGCCCTTCAACGCATTCTTGGAGTATTTCTTCTTCATCGGCATGTTCAAATATCGCGGAGATGGTTGCCACCAAAGGTCCGGAGATGGCTGCAAACAGATCTCTACTCAACCGGTGGTGGTCGAAGTTACATAGGATGAAGGCTTCTCTAGCTT
This sequence comes from Chloranthus sessilifolius, assembly GCA_021018995.1. Classification (NCBI taxonomy): domain Eukaryota; kingdom Viridiplantae; phylum Streptophyta; class Magnoliopsida; order Chloranthales; family Chloranthaceae; genus Chloranthus; species Chloranthus sessilifolius. The sequence continues at coordinate 68,541,415 of CM037595.1, forward strand.
TGGATCTCTTGATTAAATTGGTCCACCTGTTTGGATTCATCTCCAGGGCCGAACCTCCTGTTTGACTGTTGAGTGCGATGGCATGGTTCGAAATCGAATGGAAGAGTTCAGAGAGGTATTCTCTAGGGAGATCCTTTCCCCCATTGATGGCTCTGTTGTTCCTGATGAACTCTTCTTCTGTCATTTTCTTCTTCACCTGCGGGTTATGTTGATCGGTGTTGAGCATGATGAGAGAGTAGCACAGAACAAACACGGCATCCTTGCTCACAAATATTTCTGAAGATTGTTGCTCATAGAATCTCTCTGAAAACTCTTCAAGGATTCTTTGTATCTTCTGAGATTCTCCAGGTAACCGAAATGTTTCAAGGAAAGTACGGAGAGCAGTGTCGAGTATCACACCCGAAAAGTCGAAAATCTCTGTGAACTCTTTGAGAACTTGGAGGTTGAAATTGTCAGGATCACCTAGATAATCCCCAATCTTGTTCTTATCCAAACCCGATGTGTATCTAAAGAAGCAAGCAACAGCCTTTGGATCAGGAGGATCGGGAACCAAATGAGAAAGCTTCAAGAAATCCCACCCTTTCTTATCATCTCTGTTGAAGTGGTCTGTGGCAATCATTATCTTCTTCTTTTGATATTTTCGGAATCTAATGAACTCAACCCAAGCCTCTGCATCTTTGTAATTCTCGCATCTTTCGTTCCAAAAAGCTCTGTACTCGGAAACCTCGACATTGTAAGATGATTCTGAGTTGAGATTCTCCTCATGGCCATTGTTATCGGCTATGTTATGGATCATGGAGACAAGGCCTTCAAATGCCTGAACTTGCATGCTGGATAGTGGGCTACTCACTAGGAAAGCCTTCTTACACAACAATTTTCCGATCTCTTCTATCACGTTTTGACAAACTGGGTCGCAGTCAAAATTAATGTACATTTCAATTATGAAAGTGGGTTGTCTGCAGAAACTTATAATCCCTTCGATCGCAACTTCTTGTAGTTGAATTGAGCCGCCTCCTCCGGCGATTCTGAATAGCACAAAGGTGAAGAAAGCTTCGAGTTGGAACCTAAGGGACCTACAGAAAACTTCGGTATGGTTATGTCTATTTTATTAATCTTACGATCCTTTATAAATAGATATATAAAATATGATCCGGTAGTCTTTCTTTTCCTTACCTGCGTAAAAAGTGGTAGAGATTAAGAACAATACTGCAAATGATCGACAAAATGAGGGGGCTCGAATACATTCCATGGTGGATTAGGTGGTAAAAGAGATTGTCTTGGATCAGCTGAAGAAGTTTGGGATGCTTTCCGATTCCTTCTCCTCCCATCTCTATTGCGGAACTGATCAAAACTAGAGCAAATAAGTGAAGATCTTCGTCGGAACTTTGGCCCTCGGAATCCACCACTTCCACCACATTCAACAAAGAGCAGAGGAAATAAAATATATCCGCCATGCACTTTGCCCCATAACCGTCGCCATTGTTGTCACCCTCCTCTGTATCCGATTCTGACGACCCACCATTTGAAGCCTCAATTTCAGACAACCGGGCAAAGATGGTTTGGATTAGTTCGTGCATTGTGTGGCGTGCATTCCTCTGAAGCAGATCTCCTCGGTTCGCCGACTGTTGAACGATTTGAAAGCAAGTGTTCACGACATTACACACAAAGTTATCAGTCAACAAAATCGAAGCTTGGGTCCTCATGGTCCCCACTAAAACCTGCAAAATCTTCATGAAAATAGCATCCTCCGATGCGGGTTCAGTCTTATCAAGCCGACAATTTATGATCCCGTTCACCACCGAGTGAATTGCTTCTCTGGCGCCCGGGGTCTTGTCGTTGAAGATTTCGAGTTTGAGGATCTTCAGGATCGCAGAGAGGGCAATGCCTGTCCCGGCAGCGGGAATCTCATCACTCTGGATCACACTGAGGAACGGAGAGAGGTAGATGGATGGGTCGATCATACACCATTCTTGTGGAGGATTGAAGAGTAATGCACGTAAGGATTTGAGGGAATTCTGGGGAGATGAATCATAATTTTCTTCAGGGGAAGTGAGAAACTGCGAATTGAGGTACTCCAAGTTCCGTCGGATTACAGCGAGAACGGCACCCACTTCGGTGTTTAACATGCACGATAATCCAATCTCCTTGAATTGGGTTTTCTTCTTGGACTTTTTCCAGTGTGGGAAGTTGGTTGCTCCTTCCACTTCTTCTTCGTATTCATTCTCATCTGCCTTAGCCATCAGAGCACTTGATGTGTGTGTGCATGAGAGAGAGAGAGAGAGCGAGGTTTGAAAATGGTTAGAGAATTTAAAGTCTGGGGGTAGCTTGGGAGACCGAGAGAAGGCTAGGGGCCATGTTTATCGGCCAAACAAAGGGTGGATGTTTTTTCACTTGCCTAATTAATAAGGTAAATAAATATATTAATGGTAAAAAATTGTTTGATTTCCTTATAAGTTTGACTAAATCAACAAGCCTTTGCAATGAAGGAGGTCAGATATATATAGATTGTTTCCACATATAAATAAACGCATTCTTATTTTTGCAACTTTAGCTATATTGGAGAATCTTACACGCTACGATGGTTTAAAGCTTTAAATATACCAAACACAATCCAACCCCCAAAATTAACCATCGAAGATGACATTAGTTTTGTTTAGGATGAAACTTTTTATCAGTGTCGTTGAATTACTCATCCAATTGATTGCGTGCAGTGGTTCACAAAAATGTGGTTAATTGGCGGTTATGGCCATTTTGGGCAACGGTTGTTGGCGCGTGGAGCTTAAGAGGTGGCCTGGGTCTGTGAGCCCTTAAAAGCATGCGCGTCTTCAGGCCCACGTCCCTGCGATGGGTCGTGCACCATCCACAGATCTTTACCATTTCTTTATCTTTCTAGTAGAAAACCGAAGTCCCAATTTTTACCATCATTGACGAAATTGCCTCCCATCCTTATTTTTATTACAAACAAGTTTATATTAAGCTTAAACTGTTTTTTTTTTTTTTTGATGTATATTAAGCTTAAACTTGATTTTTAACAATTAACAACCGTGCGTCTTATTTAAAAAGAAAGATTTTTTTATGGTTATTTGTTCTTTCTCTCTAGGAGAATTTGAGAGTTGGTGTCGAAAAAAGGCGTTTTATGGGAGAGGGTGGGAAGGGGGGATTTAATCTCTTTCCATCTAATATTTTTTACGCTTTCAATAAATCGATCATTTGGGGATCGTCTTTTGCTTTGAGGCTTTGTCGGTTACCGGCGGATGTGCAGGATGGTGGTGAATTTTTGAATTTTTACCTTACCTTGAAGGTCCCTGAATTCCGTGTCGTTGTTAGATGGGTCTTGGATGTTATTCAAAGTATTTTATGTTAGTTATTGTAACTACTACTCTTTGGATTGTGGCCTTCTACTCTGTAACCGTTCATTTGGGATTACTTATTTTTGAGTTTGTAATCGTTCTCCATTTCTAATGAACAGAATAAAAGTTTCTTCTAAAAACCAATTAACAACCATTTATAAACAAATAGATTTTCAAAGTAAATAGAAAGAAACGTTATGCCCATTCTCTCGCACCCTCTAATCTTTTTTCTCCTTTTAAGTCCCTAAAATCAGTCAAACTAATCTCTCTCTCTCTCTCTCTCTCTCTCTCTCTCTCTATATATATATATATATATATATATATATATATATACTTGCAACCACCAAAATTAGTAAATACCACTAAAATTAGTAAATTAGAGATGCCGAAAATCACTATTGGGATTTAAATAGGATGAATATCAAACAAGTTACCAAAAATCAGCATTAAAAAAAACTTGATTTTTGCATTTTAACACATTTTTATGATTTTTTTATAAAAATTTCCTTATTTTTGTTAAAAAAATACTTATTTAAAATATTTCCATTACTATTTTACCAATTTTACTTTTTTTCAAATTTTGCCGATTTTTCTCTTTTACACATTTTGCCTTGCCCATTTTTCCAAATTTCAACGTAATAATTATGTTAGAACTGATCGGCAAGGTCCCAAGCTGATACAATCATCCAAACCAGCTGATATTAAAGTACCTTCTATTTTATTTTATCTTATTTTATTTTTTTGATACGGCCATTCTGCCGAGACAGCCTCGAGAACCGAGGAGCAGACACACATACACATATGACAGTTGCGGAGTAGCGCGAGGGAGCACCAACTACAGTGGTGAGGGTTAACTAGCAGAACCCAACCAACACCTTGTAAAGACAAGGGTAGGAAACAGCGCGGAGGACAAGTATCGAACCCACGACCTACTCCCTCACAATGGAGCGAGTGTATTATTTCAAACATTGATAAGTGTGAAAATATAATAATATTTTACACCCTAAGACGGACACTTAGCAGTCCAATGAAAGCAATCTAACGATTTTATTGAAATTTTAATATTTAAGGAGAAATGGACCCTTGGATCAACTTTAAAGTACAAAGGAATGTAATGCAGGCATTCACCGGAACGTGGACCCAAGGGAACACTATGCACAAAATCCGGGGAAAACTCAATTCATCGAGTGAACAAATCGATTGATCGATTTATATAATCAATTGATTGAGACTTAAAAAAAAAATAGATATATTCTTCTCAGGGTATAATCGATTGATCGAAGTTCCAAATTCGATCGATGAGTTCGGGATTTAGATTTGAAATTCGAAAAAGAGGGGGAAAATACAAGGGTTACAGGGAGTGACCCTATAAAGGAAAAAGCTAGCGCTAGGGTTGAGGGTCTTCACTTTTATATCGGGCACGTTCAATTCACCGTAATATGGGAATATAACGAGTAATCACCCTACTTTACAGCAAAAAGTACAATTTTACTTGTTCATTTCGATGTAATTTCTTGTGTTTCGTGCTTTAAATATTACCTGCAATATTTTTGACTTACGAGGCTATAGCTCGTAATTTTCATTTCTTGCAGGTAAAATCTGCAACGATCACTTTATATTCATACTTAAAAGTGTACCAACCATGGATCAAAATCTCGGCCAAGATGACTCGGTTTCGGCCCCCACCAAAACGAAAATTTGAAATTTTCGGGTAGGGGGACCAGAAAATTCAATTTAATTGAACTTTCAATTTCTCAGCCAATAATTTCAAATTGTCGGCTGAGATTTTGGATTATTTATTTATTTAATATTTTGTTTAAAGGTCTTTTGCTTCGAATTTTTTTTGTTCCCATACATTTACCCGAGTTTCATTTTTTTATACTTAATTTATTTTTTATTTTTTTCCTCTCCTCTCTCCTCTATAGCTTGACGAAATCTCTTCGTATCGTACCATAACTTACAGAATCTCAGATTTCGTCAAAAGTTGTCGGATTTTGACGAATTATTGTTGGAATTTGATTGATTCTCTCTCAAAGTTATCATAATTACTGAATATCGTCTGATTTCTCTGTATCTAGTCGTATCTCGCCGAATCTTCCCAGATTTAGCTGGATCTTATCGAATCTTACTGTATTTTATCAAATTTTGTCGATATCTTACCGGATTTAGTCTCAATAGTTCAAATACGTCTTCTAATAATGTGAAAGAGTTAAAAAAATAAAGTTCGGAGTAAATTTTCGAAAATTATCTAAATTTATGAAAATTTTGACCAATTTACACTTCAGGTGGTAAATGAAACCAAAACCGAAATCGAAACAGTGATTTTGATCCATGATACCAACTAAAAGTAAATGGGTACCTTTGTTTACAGTCAATGAAATTGTAACCTCACCCCATCTCTTTTAGCCGACATATATCGACTGCCTTGTAATCAAACGATGGAGATTGTTTCTCGTACCAATTTTTTACCCAATGAATCTTTAGATCATGGGCGCACCGTCACTTTTTTACTCCATGTGGCACACATCCCAAAAAGTGACCCTAAAGTTATGTTTGAGCATGATATATGCCACATGATTTTAGGGCCACTTTTTGGGATGTGTGCTACATGGAATAGAAAATTGATTGTTTGATGAAATATCCATAATCTCAAGATCCGTTGTGTGGAATATTGACGCAAAAGTCTCTTTCGTCTAATTCAAAGGTAGTCTATGTATGTCGATTGGAGGAGTGGGAGTGAAGTTACAGTTTTATGGAATGTGCAATATTACACAAGCCATTCACTTCAGTGTAAAATGACTAGTAGCCCATAAAGTTGATTTTACACCCTCTTTTTATGATGAAGTGAGCACCCATTTTACACTAACTATATACTTTTTTACAAGGAAAAAAAGTGTACTTTAATACAAGCAAAGTGGATATTACACGGGAAAGGATTACCTTGAAATGAATGTGCCCATCCTCTTTTATCATTTTTTGCTTCATAGAAAGGAGATTAGCCCTAAATGTTTAAGAACTGTTATACAGGAGATTAAATCGTAGCAATTTCGTGGATCAAAGTACAATTTTGTGGAGCTAATAAGATATTCTAATCGGTTATTTGAATAAATTATTCTTGCTTTATTTTATTTCATTGTATATTTTGTGTAGAGATGTGTGACTAAATAGCTAGGGTTTTAGGATTTAATGAATCTCATATGGAGCTTTATCCATAAATTAGATCTATGGTTGGAAGTCCGCTTCATGTTTGTGGTTTGTTTGCCATTTGTTCTTGCCTATTGTTGGGATCTAAACACAGATCCGAGATATGTGAATTAGTCTTACTCTTCCTATGATCTTAGATCCGTGATTGTGAACTCTAATCTGGATTAAATTAGATTTGTTTATTCATTGTGATTAGATTCATTTCTAATATAACGAATGTTTAGATTCTTTTGTTTAGTAGACTTGGAAGAGCAACACGTTAGTGTTTTACCTTAATTACCTGAATACTAGATATAACGATTTTCTGGCCTTCTCGAGCAAAGCTGATTCAATCCGCTAATCTCCATGTCATCAAAACTACATTTTATGAAAAATGATGATTTTTGCACACAAAGATGCCTCCTAGACTCTCAAAGTTCGGCCTATTTGAGGGATAGAGATGCTGTTATAGACACATTCATTAGTGTGTAAGACCAATACTGAATCAAAACATGTTTGTGACATGTTTGATCTCCTAATTTTCGGCTTTTTTTACCAGGTAACACGAGGGTCATTAGTGCTTGGCACGATGGTAAAAAGCTTGGGTTGTCAAGTGTGAAAACACAGGTCAATTAGGGAGAAAAGTTACTTTGTGTGTAAAAAGTTCAAAGATATATATATATATATATATATATATATATATATATATATATATCCGGCCAGCAGGCCCAGCACTAGGTAATGGCATTTTTTTATTTTATTAAATAAAACATTTCGTTTACTCACGAGATATAACAATCTCTATCTCGATAATGGGAAGAGAAATAACCATGCCTACACGGAGAAACTACAATTTTCTAATAAACAATCTTAGAGATCGCAAGAAAATATTTCTTATGCCTTGATGTGGCGAGCATCTCGATTAACGGTTTTCATTTAAAATTTTCAATTTACTGAGACACAAAAGGGTAGTCTCCTAATTTTTCAAAAAAAAATAATTGACCAGAAACGAAATTTCAAAAAAATAAAAATAACACTGTTTTCAAAAATTTGCAAACTAAAAAAATATGATTTTAATGTTGAAAAGTCTCCTATTTCTCGCTAACACAAAGGAGCATTCTAATCTGCACTTTGATTAGACAGTATACATAGGCGCTTGGCATTGTCAATAGATTTGCTTTTGTAGGCTGGTGGGTTGAGGTACATCTTTGCTGTTTCTGGTTATTTGCAGCCTGGTCTTGTATTATTTGTCTAGACTGCTTTTGTGTCTGGCCTGTTGGGCCTGTTGGTGTCTCTTGCTAGCAGCTCACTTGCTTATGTATGAGTACCTTTAAATTCACCCACCAAATCTTTCAGTTCACCCACATTGAAACATATTGACTGCATTGACTCAGAAGATAAACATAGTTTATCATCCCAATCTCTCACACGATAGATCTTTAGATCATGAGCATACCATCATACGGTCAGCATTTTATTTCTCGTGGCACATCTTAAAAAGTATCCTTAACATCATGTGCGCCAAAACTGATTTTAAGGTCATTTTTTGAGTTTGTACCACATGAAATTAAAGCAAATCTTATAATCGCTCATGATTTCAAGATCCATCGTGTGAAAGATTGGGACGATAAACAATCTCCATCTTCTGATTCAATGAGTCAATGTCTTTCAGCGTGGGTGAACTCAAAGATTTGGTGGGGTGAATTTAAAGGTACGTTGTATCTATATGCCCCTATGAAACTTGCTATTACCAATCAGAAGAAAATAATTTTTTTCAATCGATGGTAAGATAATTTTATTAAAGAGACTAAGGCTGCGTTTAGGTTAGCTCTTATTAGAGCAGAAGCAACTCTCTGTTTGCTCTTTGTTAGAGCAAATAAAATTTGCTCTAGTAGAGAGCAGATAGAGAACGACTTTAATACTTAAAATAGCTCCTCATCAGAGTAAATGACGTGAGAAGTTGTGTTACCAAACATAAAAGCAATTCCCCACTTGAGTCAAAGAGCGAAAAAGCCCCCTCTTTGACCCGAAAGAGCTAACTCAAATGCAGCCTAAGAAGAATATACAACAGCAGCCATGGCACTAAGGGGCCAAAATTTTCTAAACAATCAGTTAGCGGAAGAAAGAAAAAAATAGCAAAATAGTGCAAGCCATTAGACCGGAAAACTCAGTATCAAGAAATGGAGGCGAACGCATAAATATGGACCAACTTTTTGAGAGATTCGAACCATCCAATCTGTTGACTATAATATCAACCTTTCTTTTTAATTTTAATGACTGATATTAAAACACTATTCTGGTGTTTAAACGTAAGTGAGGACTCAGGAGCCATCATCCCCATAAATATTATCCAGATAGACATTTACAGATGCAATTAGTATATTTTTCTAGAGCATTCTCAATTATAATGTTATCTTAAGGAGCTCAAGTAATTATTGTGCCTCATCCACCCATCTCCATATTTTCTCCTCTATTTAAATTTTTTGGCGGCAAAAAAATAATTTTATTTTAACAATAAAATTACAACCAGACCCTACTTGGCAAGCCACCTAGCCTAAGAGAAACAATAACAATTTCCCGAACCAATGAGCTTCGGCAATGCCATCACCCAAAAGAACAAAAGCGCAGCCAGAATCAAGCTACAAGGATTAGCATTCCCCATTCCTCCTAAGCTTGAAGAACCGTTCAGCCCCGAAAACCTTTGGAAAGTGGAGCACATAACAGTAAAAATTTCTTGACATCACCAATGAGAATTGTGGTAGGTTTAGACATCTCTCCTTAAATTCTAAGGTTTCGTTCAAGCCAAACCGGTCAGAAAAATGGCAAAGGTTAGCAGGTTGAGAAGAAGATAAACCATGATATTATCTTTACAGGTAGAAATTTCAGCCAAGATGTCTGAAATCATCTATGAAACTAGGAGCATATGAAAGGAAATAAAGAATCTCGGCAAGCATCGGGGGCCCATCTTCATAAAGCAATCTACGAAAGTTCTGAACACAAGGACAGGTACCCATGCTCGAAGAATAATAGGATTTAACAGTAGCCAATTTGCTGGTGGAGGTCGCATAAAGTTTAGGGAATTTAACCACCAAGGCCAACTCTCCATGCCACAGGTCTTCCTAAAAACGAATATTAACCCCATTAACAAGTTTAAAAATGATTCCCAGCTGGAACGAATTCCTGCAATTGAAAACTCCAAGTGTCACGACCCAGAATCCTTACCCGATATCGAGGGCCTAGAATTCCGTGTTATGACACCGCATGCTGGTTAAGGCAATAAGCGGACATACACATAATCTATAAATTGACTTAGCATATGGATTGAGGCATATAAGATATCATTAAAAATAATTGACTCATAAATTAATAACGAAAAACATAGACAATAATAATGAAGTATTTAATCATAACCATGCATCTAGGATATCAAATCAAAATCAGTTTCAGATAGGGTAAAACGGTCTCAAATGTAAACTCACACAATATATCAAGGCTAAAACAAGTCTTTCAAGAAATAATGAAAACTAGAGTAAAAGGGTTCTCAATGCTGGTAAAAATCTGCTGGATCTACGCTCTCATCAAGGTGGTAGCCGACATCCTTGTTTATATGAGCCATCTCCGGATCAGCAGCTTTCAAATCATCAAGGACGGGATAAACATAATCTTCACCTGAAACTGTTAGATTTTGGGAGGGGGGTGAGTTTACTCAATCGCGTAAACTCAGCGGGTTGCACAATCGATCCACCATAACTTACTCAGGTGGGCGTGTGTGCAATCGCTGAATTAGTGCATTTTTAAAATATAACTAACATCTTAAATAAATGAAATAAACTTATCCATAATTCATAGACTATCATAATCAAGACTGAAAAATATACTAATATAACATGAAGAGTGCATGATGCTTATATTTTCTTATCTCTTTTCCTATTTGTCTCATCAACTTAGCATACGTGACATATCGTAAGTCTTATTAATTACTCCATACGCCTACACAACGTACTTCGCATCTTATCTTATTCAAACGATGCATGCGGGATGTGCCGAGCCTACCACGCGAGGTCCACGTGTAGATAATCACCTAACCTCCATATCATAATATAAACCACCATCCAGCCAGATGAGGTTGCCGGCATAGTAACCACGATGTCCCCTTAGTTCGAGACAAGGCTATAATGTCCTTAAGACTCGTCTTGGCTGCAGACGTTAAACCCTTACGGTGGCTCGTAAGGTATAACACGTGTAGAAACTTGATTTATATTTAGCTGACCTTCACAGCGTATCTTAACATATCATAACATTATTCGGTTCTGGGCTTAGGTCCCAGCCCCGATTTTATATTTGCGTGGGCTTAAGTCCCCACTTTCTTAATATATATGTGTCTTAACATATTCTTTTCTCATTTTTTCTTAAAACTTAGTTAGAATAGGCCACGGTGCGATACTACTAAACCACGTTTTCCAAGGGGCCGGGTTCGTAGTAACCTAGATGTACTTCGTGTGGTATCTCATACTACCATAGAGGTTGCATCCGCATTACATGGATGCCTACATTTCAAGTTCCACGTGAGTGAAAGAAGAAACCCCAGTAATGAGGCTTAAGTCATGTGTCATATTTTATTCTTAACTTATATGCGTATGCCCTATCGTGATTTTCTATATAATGAATGTCATATGATAATGGTGAACATATATAAGAATGAATTATAACATAAACCTTAAACATTTCATATTTTTGAAGAAAATTAATAAAGAGCATAACATACGAAATATTAAAGTAAAACAGAAAATAAGAAATATTTAACTATATTTATTTTACAATAGTGTTGAAACTATACTTCATTAAGGTTAATTATATTCATGAAATTTGGTGATTCACTGGTATAGCGATCCAATCTATTTTAAAATTCTAAAGGAGCGCATGTGTCAATTCAAGAATTGTATGAGGCTTAGAGGAGGTAATAGAATGGTAAGTATTGAAAAACGTCCATATTTGACCCCTCAAACTTATAGATTGTTATTCGATGCAAGCTATTTAATGTATTTTATTTAATCTTAGGGATTTATAAGTCTAGAGATAAGTTTAGCATAAAGTAGTCAAATAGTTAAAAAAATAATGTCAAACCCGTGTAACCTTGGATCATCAAAAACGTATCCCGACTTGCAGCTCAATTTTGACCTTAAAAATATTAAATTCGTGAAATTGCTATTTCAGACAAAGTTGTAGATCTCGTTGTCTTCTTTCCAATGCCGCAAGAATCACGTCAATCCGAGTTCGGCATAAAAAGTTATAGCCAAAATACCGAGGCTGTGTCTGTTGAAGAGTTTGGCCGAATTTCACGAAAATCTGGGTATGGAGTAATTAATAAGACTTACGATATGTCACGTATGCTAAGTTGATGAGACAAATAGGAAAAGAGATAAGAAAATAGAAGCATCATGCACTCTTCATGTTATATTAGTATATTTTTCAGTCTTGATTATGATAGTCTATGAATTATGGATAACTTTATTTCATTTATTTAAGATGTTGGTTATATTTTAAAAATGCACCGCAATTCAAGCGATTGCACACACGCCCACCTGAGTAAGTTATGGTGGATCGATTGTGCAACCCGCTGAGTTTACGCGATTGAGTAAACTCACCCCCCTCCCAAAATCTAACAGTTTCAGGTGAAGATTCTGTTTATCCCGTCCTTGATGATTTGAAAGCTGCTGATCCGGAGATGGCTAATATAAAAAAGGATGTCAGCTACCACCTTGATGAGAGCGTAGATCCAACAGATTTTTACCAGCATTGAGAACCCTTTTACTCTAGTTTTCATTATTTCTTGAGAGACTTGTTTTAGCCTTGATATATTGTGTGAGTTTACATTTGAGACCGTTTTACTCTATCTGAAACTGATTTTGATTTGATATCCTAGATGCATGATTAGGATTAAATACTTCATTATTATTGTCTATGTTTTTCGTTATTAATTTATGAGTCAATTATTTTTAATGATATCTTACATGCCTCAATCCATATGCTAAGTTAATTTATAGATTATGTGTATGTCCGCTTATTGCCTTAACCAGCATGCAGTGTCATAACACGGAATTCTAGGCCCTCGATATCGGGTAAGGATTCTGGGTCGTGACAGAGATGGTATCAGAGCCAGGTTTCGATCCTGGGACCTGTGGGTTATGGGCCCACCACGCTTCCGCTGCGCAACTCTGATATCAAATCTCCATGCCACAGGTCTTCCTAAAAACGAATATTAACCCCATTAACAAGTTTAAAAATGATTCCCAGCTGGAACGAATTCCTGCAATTGAAAACTCCAAGCCACCCACCCGACACGTTAGACATACCTGAGGGATTAAGATCCCAACCATGCCTCCCAATCTTATACTTATCAGTAATGATAGTAGCCCAAAGACAGCTGGGGTCTTTCTCTAATCTCTGGAGCCATTTTGAAAGCAAAGAACTATTAATCGAATTAGAATTTTAATTACCAGCCCCATCAGATTTAGGAAGACAAGCCCTATCCCAGTTGATCAGGCACATCTTCCTTTTGTTGTTGTCCCCAAACCAAAGGAAATTTTTAATAAGAGTTTCAATACGGAAGACCACACTTGCAGGGAAACTCTTCTATTTTAACTCTTTAGTTTGATTTTAAATGAATATTATTGTGCCTTATCCATTCATCTCCATCACAAAGCAGCACATCATTAGCCTCATGTCAAGACTTCGAAGACACCCGTGCATGACCAATCACCTCTAACTCTCTCAAAGAAGATCTTTGGTCCTTATGGTCAATCTCAATCCAACTACACCCAGGCATCTTTTTCACACCTTTTTCAGTCATAAGTCCCCCACATTAGCTGCATCATCCCAACTACCTCTCGCTGCAAAGGAATTCGATAGCAATACATAAGCAGCAGAATCAGTTGGGCACAACTCCAGAAGGCACTTGGCAGCACCTATTGCCATATCCACATTTCCATGATTTCGACAGGCGCTAAGAAATGCTCGGTATACTGAAATTCCCGGCTTTATTGGCATGTATTTGATGAAGAATTCTACTTCAGTGAGGTGACCAGCACGACCAAGAAGATCTACTATGCAAGAGTAATGCTCAGCTTTTGGAGATTCCATTAAATCGTAACTTGTCATCAGTTTGAAATATTCTAGCCCTTTGTCAAGCAATCAAACATGGCTACAAGCTGAAAGTAGCGACAGAAAGGTAGTATGATCTGGTCTAATGCCTACACTTCCCATTTGTTCAAACAATTCAACCGCTTCCCTACCATGCCCATGTTGTGCACAACCAGCTAATAACGAATTCCATGAAACCAAATCAGGTCCATCCATTGATGAGAAAACCTGCCTTGAATCTTCAATTGTGCCACATCTGGCATACATTGAAATAAGCCCATTTTGAACAAACACATTTGAAGCATAGCCAGACTTTAAAACCAGAGCATGGGTTTGTTTTCCTCCTTCCAAAGCTGAAAGGATTCCAATAGCTCTTAGAACACTGCCAAACGTGAAGGAATCTATATTGATACGTTTACTGCTCATATTCGTGAACTGTTCAAGGACCTCCCTACCATTTCCCAAATGAGAAAAACCTGCGATGACCGAATTGTACAAGATCTGATCCTTCGAAGAAATGGTCGGGTAAATCTTATACAAATCCTCCTGAGTTACCGCATTTTGACTACATGGTTATAAGGGTGGTTACCACATACATATCAGACTCTAAACCTTCTCGAATTACCAGACAATGAACCTGCTGACCATGATCCAAATCTATCATATTAGAAAATGAACTAAGAAGAGTATTATATGTAAACGTATTCAGTCTAAAACCCGAAAGTCGCATTTCTCTAACTAAAGCAATTGCCTCATTGGATCGCTGGTGGTGCGCATACCCAGTCACCATTGAAGTCCATGTGATCACATTTCTATCAGGCATTTCGTCGAATACTTTCCTCGAATCGCCCAAAGTTGAACCTCTCGAGTACATATCAATCAACGCGGTCCCCACCACGATATTAGAGAAATACCCTAACTTCAAAGCAACACAATGTACACAAATTCCCACCTCTTGCGACTCTAATCGTGAACAGGCGGCCAGAATGCTAGATAAAGTAAACGGAGACAAAGACATACCCATTGTGAACATATCAGAGAAGAGTTCAAAAGCAACGTTCAGGAATTCTGTTTGTTGCAGACAGCCCCAAATGAGGGAATTATAGGTGACTACGTTTCTGTGAGGCATTTCGTCGAACAGTTGGTGTGCGTTAAAAATTCTAAGGCATTTACAGTACATATCAATGAGGGCACTGCCAATAAAGACATTACATATGAACCCGAGCTTGATAATTGTGGAATGCGTTTGCTCTCCTATGCAGAGTGAAGCAGATTTAGCACACGCGGAGAGAATGGTGGTGAAAGTGTGTGCAATGGGTACAAATCCGTTACGTTATATCTGAACGAAACGCTCCAACGTATCGTAATTTGATTCTGTATCGGAATGAGAGTCAGTTCCGATATTTTGGGAAAGCAAAGCGGCTTCTGAGTGAGAAATCGGAGTGGGTAGTTTGGTGATTTTGATGTAGCGGAGAAGTAGAAGGGTATTTTTGTTCGTTGGCTTAGTTCTGCTATTGTGCGCCGTGCGTATCGGGGAGAGAATTGGAGGAGCAATTTTTCACCATCTTCCTCTTCTTCTGTTTCATTTTCGACTCTCTTGCGAGTGTGTGCGCAGTATACCTACGCCGCTACGCCTGCACGTGCGTTCAGCTGATTTTTTTGGTTTAAGTACAAATTGTCGTAAGTTGTACTCAGATCTCCTACCGTAAATAAGGTGCACGTGGCATGCCAGCAAATAATACCGTTTGATCGCATGTGATTTTTTGCTAAGCTCTTCTATGTTGTGGCTTGTCGTGTCATGGTTTTAACTTTTAAATATTGGCCACATCTGATATATGGACCCCTCGGGTACGATATACACCCTTGATTAAATATCACCTCAGATCGGGTCATATCAGCCGATATGAATCGAGGAAATACCAGAAATGCCCTTGGCATAAACTTTTTTTTATATGCTTACATTTTCTTAATATTTTTTTAAAACAAAAGACATATTTAAAAATTTATACAAAAGGCTTTTGGGGTATTACGCCCAATTCATATGGGATACATAATAGGACCACATGATCCAATGGGCCAATATTGGACTATATTTGACCAATTTGACCCGATATTTAACCCTACATCAAATTAGAGGTATATATATATATATATATATATATATATATATATATATATATATCGTATCAGAGGGCCCCCTAACTCGTTACATTTCAGCCCATATATATGTATCGAATATGGCCGATATTTAAAATCATACTTATGTATCAGATGGCCGATATGTGTTGGCTCTTAAATCCCCAGTATTTCTAATTGATTGACATGCAGACTCAGCGGTGGAGCTAAGATTTTTTCATAGGATGGTCATCTAATTAATTAATGTTGAAAAATTGTATAATTTTTTTTTTAAACAAACACAAAAAAAAAAATAGAAAAAAATATCTACAAATGAAACTAGATACGAAATAAAAGAAAATCATATACATATCGATTAGGTCGTTTCAACAAAATTGACATAATTCAAAATTTTATCGAAGAATGACTACGAGGTAGTATCATCCTCGTTATCATCCTCCAAAGAGTAGGATGATGTGATAGTACGTTGCAGCGGGCTCGTGAGACCATCAAAGCTATTGAATATATCCCGATGATGAACAGGAAGACCCAACGTTTTTTTATTTAATAATTTTGATGCCTTTATAAAATTATATATGTATTAAGTTTTTTTTTACTCTTTTACATATCTTAATGAATTGCTCTAGTGGTAGACTTAGTGCTTTGTGAAGGTTAGGTTCTAAGTTTAAATCTTGTTATGTGTAACAAATTTTTTAATCTTTTTAATTAATTATACTAGAGCCTATACACCATATATGTGAGTATGTAGCTCTACAACATAGTGGAGCCTGTGAGAGAAATATTCCGACAATAATTTAAAAGCACTTAAATAGATGGAGTGGAGCCTAAAAATAGGCCAAAATTGTAGGATTTAGTTAAAAAAATCAAAGAAGAAATATTTGTAATGAAAATAAATACCATAAAAAAGTTTGTTTGAAGATTTTAGATAATTTTGGGTGGTCAATATAATTTTGGATGAATCTCTTCCACTAATATAAATTAGGACACCCAAAGTTTAGTAACAAATTTTTAGAAAGTTTGGGTGGTCAATTGACCACCCAAGTCATAACATTCTAATATACTCTGCGTAGAACAAAAAACCTGATACAACTTATGGTGGATGGAAAGCTCAGTATTGCACTTGTGTTTTCAAGTGACATTTCAGTTCGGTTTTGCTTTACGTTAAATCGAACCGAAAATAAAACATTTCAGTTACGATTCGGTTAACTAGCTGACTCCATATAGATGGGAAAAGGCTATGTTGGTGATGGTGGGGTGATTCGATTAACTGAATATGCATTTAGTTTTTCGATTTTGCTGTTTTCCCACCAAATCAACTTCCCCCATTTGTGCTTTTTAGATGCGTGGAAGGTGGGATCTTATGTGTTTCTTACATTGGCTATCAGATCAACATATAATTGTATATTTAAGCTATATTGCAAAGGGTTGATTTGTTCGCGCCTACGTGTTCTCTGAAAGCTCCCACATCTGCAACCTGTTAAAAATCGTTGATTGGTTTGGATCTGATGATGAAGATCGTGTTTCACCCCAATCTTCCACATAATGGATCTTAAGATCATTTCTCACCTAGCAGACGGTCCGTTTTTTATTCCACAAGTCATAGATCCCCAACAAATGCCCCTTGTGCGCAATGGGACACATCACCCTCAAACGTGAGTTTAGGGCCATATTTTGGGGATCTGTGACATGTGGGATAAAAAATTGACCGTCTGATAGATGCAACATGATCTCAATATTCTTTTTATGGAATATCTGGGTGAAAAACGATCATCATCTGATTTGACGCAATGAGTGGTTTTTACAGGGTTCCGACATAGGCGCTTTCAGAGAACGCGTGGGCGCATTTAGAGCTACCCTATTGCAAATTAACCTTTGCATAATGCAAGGAGCAACATCCCATTATAGCCAGTTGCAATTCTATTATGAGATTTCCCGATTACTTGACTATCGACAGGGTTTCTAGTCGTAGAAAAGATGGGAGGCATGTATTAAATTTTTTATAGCTCAAGTAATTGAGGTCATAGAATTTTGGCTGATTTCCGAGAAAAATATTCACATAACCTAATTTGTCGCTTATGGATCCCTCATGTTTAAAATACCATAGCAAGGCCTCTTTTAGTTTACATGACAAATATAACCTTCATATAAAAGCACTTTAAACCTTTTTTTCAATTTCCCTCTTTTTCTCTCCTTCTCTCCCTCTCCCTCTCCCTCAACGACTCCTCCAACGATATCCCTGAATCCATCCAGCCTAGCCATCTCTCTTTATCCCTCTCTCTCTCTATCTCTCTCTTGAGGCAACCTGTTGATCAGGCGAGGTTCAGACGCCAGCTTGGATACCCTAATTGAGGCAACTTGTTGAAGGTATTATTATTATTTTTTTCTTTTTTTAAAACTTGGGAGGACAAAATGCTTCAACAATATTACTGATTGTGCTTCAATTTATATAAAAATCTCTTTGTTCTTTGAAATTTGAGTTTTTGATCTCTTTTTCTTGAGAGTTAGATTATTGAAAGGATATCTACAAAATGTTGCAACAATATACATATATGAGATTTCAGTTCTTCCAAATTATTGATTTTGACGCTAAAACCAAAAATCGAATCGATTCAAAAAATAAAAATCGATTCCGTGTTTTGACATGATTTTTATTTTATTTTTTATTTTTCAATTAGGATGTAAAAATGGGTTTAGGGTTTCCGAAATCGCTTCTGATGTTGAGCATTTCACATTGAGTGCACCGTGAGTCAAAAAAAATGAACTAGAGAGGCCATAATTGTCGTTTAAGAACACCTAGTGCAGTATGAGTTAATACCATAGCACTAAGGATACCCAAACTACACTCTGAGTTAATCTAGCATAGTATGAGTTAAATAAACTGCACTTTGGAGACTTAAACTGACCTTTGACAGCACATAGTCCAGGGTGTGTTTCAAAAACTGAACTAGAGAGACCCTAATTACCCTTTGAGATCACCTAGTGCAGTTAGGATCTCCCCAGTGCAATTATATTAACTCATACTGCATTGGAGAGGCCGTAACTGCACTAGGTGCTAACCAAGTGCAGTATGAGTTAAAATAACTTCATTTTAGATACTTCAACGAAACTAAGCACACAATCCAGTGTGGGTTCAAAAAACCGAACTAGAGAGATCGGAGCTGGTTATGGAGGTCACACAGTGCAGTGTGGGTTAAAACTACTGCAGTTTGGAGACCAAATCTGACTTTTAAAAGCACACAATGAAGTGTGGGTTAAAACTAACTGCACTAGGTGCCCTTTGATTAAAACTTACGCACTGTGAAATGATCTAAATACTGCATGCCAGTGCAGTTGGATTCAAACTACACTATGCAAATCACCCACTACAGTATAAGATTGAAATGGGATTGAAAGTTTAATGTGAGATTGAATAGAGTAAATCAGAAATATTCATTCATTGGGAATATATGGTTGAAGAGTTATATTGGTCGATTTATAATATTAATCAATTTCTCTTGTTGCGGGTCCCCACACCCCCTTGTGGACTTTGACAGATGAGGAGACCTTTCTATCAGACTTGATTAATGTATCACACCCTCCTACGTAAGTAGCACCCTACCCTTAAGAAAGTCATGTCCGCCCTTAAGAAAGTCATGTCTAACATAAGCTCCCACTCATTGTAGGAAAGGATACATATGTATTGGGGGCCATAGGGTTCAATATGCAGATTTACAGTGTACGATTGAGAAAAATTAGTTGAACAACATGTACGTCTCCCCTTTTGTGAGTAATCTTTCATGTTAGTAGCATCTATTAAAACTTATATACATAAGTGAACAAATAAATAATGTGGACTGATGTAGGTTCTCAACCCACTTATGATATTAGTGAAGAATCGGGGATGTGAATATCCAAATCTCTTCAAGAGATGTTACTTTATGAATTCATACTTCGAAGTAATGCTCAACATCGGCTTATATTTTCTTTTCTCTTCCAGCTCTTTTTCTTTGTTTGTTACTAATGTTTAACAATTTACCGCAATATGGAACATGCTACAAACAAAGTTATCGTCATTTGCAAAGTAGGAAAGGTTCAAAATTGACAGTGCTACAATTCATGACCTGATTAGACGCCTAGAATCTTATTATTGGTCTATGAAGCTTCATATGCTACTAGAAAACATTGAGTTTCTTGAGAACGATATGGTAACTTTTTTCATTTTATGTATGATTTTATCCTGATATTTCTCACACCCCATTTTCAAAGAATAATCAAAGTTGCAAATTTGTTTAGGTTTTCATATGCCTTTATAAATCGGTTGTGCACTGGGCTCTAGTCATTTGCGACCCTCACTCCCGCAAGATCCAAGTTCTCGATAGCATGTGAGAAAACGTACTACAGTATTGGAAGATCGGGCTGAATTGCTTGGTAATCCTTCTATCTCTGATGAACTAAACTTTTCCATTACATGCATCCATAATGATTAATATTTCATATTTTGATATATTATATTTTTTGTAGGACGGTCTCTTCAAAATATTATTTCTTTCAATGACAGAAAAATTTTCTGACTTACCTGCACAATGGGAGGTGAGTCAGATAGATGATCAGCCCATGCAGAATATTCGTAATAATCATGATTGCAGCTACTTCATGATCATGTACATGGAGTACCTTTGTAGGAGATTACATTTCGCCTTTTCTCAGATACAATAAATAAATATTACAAACAAATTGAATTTGCGAAACTTTCCCATTGAACCTTATGTTTAATTCTTTGCATGCAGAGTAACATGTTATATGTTAGGAAGAGAGTTGCACTTCAAATTGGAAAGGGTCTGACATTGCTCTAAAGTGAACAATATCACATACTTGTAGTGCAGTTTCGGCGAGGTTCAATATTTGTATTGCAGTTTCCGTATCATAAAGTGCACTATGGGTTGATCTTGACTGCACCAAGAGTTTCAGAGAGAATTTTGGGTCTTTTATTCTTAGTAACGGTAACTGTTGTTGTCTCCATCATACTGCGGGTTACGTGGTTATTGTTGTCTATGTTCAGGTGGATGCACTTCGATGCAGGCCATTTGTGGGTCTCCGCTTGCCGTTTATACATTTTAGTGCATGCCACTTTAGAATATTTAGGAAATTTTATAAGCAGTATATATCGGTTGTAGTTGGTTTGACTATCGTGGTTAAAAACTAAGTTTCCCCTATACGAGGATTAGGTGGTACTTTTCAAATTATTCACATGGTTTGAATGTAAATAACACAAATTTTATATGCACTATGTTCATGTATTTTACTAATTCGTAGTGTCTTCTCAGTGTAGACCCATGATCATCGTGTACTTTATATACTCTTTCATCATATATTTTACTCCAATTATACGCATGTATCCTTAATTGCAATGCCGGACATAGAAGTGGTGTTTGCACAAGTCGTGGTACAGTTGTGTTTGATGAATTGAACACTAAGTGCACCTACAATATCAGAAAATATTACTATGATGGTGATTGATGCACTGTTAGACTACCTGGTGTAGGTGGTTTGACTATCGAAACTGCTATAGTGTATTCTGATGATTCTAGTGCAGTTTATGTTTCATAAACTACACTTTGAGAGATCCTGACTGCGTTATGTGTTTCTCAGGGCTTTACTTGTGATTGTTTAACACAAGCATAATAGAGAGAGATAGTTAGCACTGAATTTTACATGAACCACGTCAATATTATAACAGTGTAGGATGTCTGTGTTCTTGGTTATAGAATAAGCTCTTTGTAGGATCCTGTGTGCCTCTAGATGCGCTGCCCAAGTTGTATAGAGTGAACTTTCAAATTATGAAACTGCACTATGATCGCCCAATTTGTACAGAAAGTGCACTTTCTCCAATGCATCTGTGATATACCGCAGAAAATGTGTGGCCTCTCCTACGAGGATTAGGTGGTACTTTTGGAATTATTCATAAGGTTAGAAATTAACTAAAATAAATATGTTCATATATTTTACTAGTTTGTAATGCCTTCTAAGTGTGGGCCAGTGAGCATCGTGTACTTTATATGCCCGTTCATCGTATATTTTATTCCAATTATATGCAGGCATCCTTAATTTCAATGTCATCTCTAGATGCAGTGTTTGCACAACTTGTGGTGCAGTTGTGTTTGATGGTGATACACTAAGTGTGCCTACAGTTTCAAAAATACCATTATGATGGTGACTAATGCATTGTTTGTGTACCCGGTGTAGTTGGTTTGAGTATCAAAACTGCTATAGTATATTTCGATGTTCCTAGTGAAGTTTACGTTTGCCCAACCATACTTTGAGATATCCTGACTGCACTATGTGCTCTTCAAGGCTTTACTCGTGGTTGTATAACACAAGCATAATAAAGAGAGATAGTTAGCACTGAATTTTACATGAACCGCGTCAATATTATAACAGTGTAGGATGTTAAGTGTGAGTCTAGTTATAGTACAATGTCAGTGCACCTCAAAATACGCTACGATTGCTGTCAGAGAATAAAATGATTTTAGAGCTACTCAAAACCAAACTATATTGTCAAGGTATATTGTTGTACAGAGCATGCACTTTCAGATTACGAAACTGCACTACAATCGCTGCATTTGTCTGAAAAGTGCATTTTCTCCAATGCACCTACGAAATACTACAGAACATGTGTGGCCTCTCCGTAAGTGATCAATATGAGAATTTACATGATGTGTAGACAAAATATATGTTTAATGTCGTATAAAAGATTAATAATTGTACATAAGATACAACATCTTACATCGATACCTAGTTAAACGAGCCGTTATATTTATTAATTTTAGCGGGTCAGTAAGCCTGGCCCAAATCGATCAGCTCTTTATAAAGAACAAGCAAGGGTTTAGTTTATCTCCATTTCATCTCTTCTCCTATTCTCCATCATTTCCTCTTCACTCTAAAACGACGCCCTAGCCCCTAGGGTTCCACTATTCCAAGCGCTTGCACAGGCACCGCCGGCAGCCTTGTCTTCCTCTCCTAGCTTTTCTCTCTCTCCCCGTTTCTCTCTCTCTCAAATTTTCTCTCTCCCCCATCTTCTCTCTCTCTCTCTCTCTCTCTCTCTCTTTCTCTCTCAAGCTCCCAATCTCATTCGGCCATTCCCAGCCCACCCCAACAGCCCTCTCTCTATGCCTTCTTTTCTCTCTGAGGCTCCCAACGCAACCCTCTCTCTGTAGCTTGTCTCTCTCCCAGCTTCTCTCTCTCTCTCTCCCAAGATCCCAATCCCATTCGGTCATTCCCAGCCCAGCCCAACAGCCCTCTATCTCTGCCTTCTTTTCTCTCCCAGGCTCCCAACGCAACCCTCTCTCGCAGCCCTCTATTGAGCTGGCCCGAATGGAAGAAAAATGTAAGGCAAAAATTACAAAAGGCTCGTCTGGCCTGAGTTCTGGCCCAATTAGTACCAAGTCAAGTTTATTCGGATCAGGCTCGAGCTCAAATATCTCATAATATTTTTTTACAACCCTCAACAGCTTAGTATGCGGTGAGCAAACATGATTTCTCATCTACATACAATCGTATCACAAAAAAATTAAAACGGATTTCTCCATTTAGCATTGTAGCAACATGGCCTCATACGACCTACTTTAATGTGTGATCTGTGTCGAAATATGACCATATTTCGTACCCTAATACCAACATTTGGCTATCCGATGAAGGCTATATGACTGCTGCTGTGTAGTTTTAGTGATTTTATGTATTTTCGTCCGTTGGATCTTGTAGAAGCATAAAAGAACATAATTAAAAACAACATGGGAGAATTTCATCATGGAACCAACGAAAGCACCGAAATCCATGGAAGAACCGATTGATCCAGCCATTGCTAAGAGAATTAAAAATATCACAGGTCTTACTCAATCGATTGAATTCTAAAATCAATCGATTGAGGTTATGACAACTGTAAGTTTTTTTGTCATAATCATAACTTAATTTAAAGATTAGCTCCTTAATTGCCAAGTAAAAGATGATGTTTTGCGTTTTACACTATCAAACCTACAGACGTCCGTGATGGACCTCACGGACATCCGTGGTCACCGATGACCGTGAGTGAATCATGGACGTCCATGAATTGAAAGTACTTAAACGCAAAAGTGGTTCGGGTGGTTATCTCTTGAGCGAAAATTTTCTCTTTTATCCGAAAAAGGAGAGTCTGAGTACCCTTGGTTTTTTAGATTAACTTATCCGATTCTGATTTGAAGAAATTCCTTATTCCTAAGGATTTACTCCGTTACGATTGTGATCTAAAGGTTTAGATCGGTATCTCGTGTGACTCGAGATTTGAAGCGAAAGAAGTTCACTATGGATTGGATGATCGTGGGATGCGATTGTTGGTAGTGAGAAGATGATGGGACATATCATTCTGAAAGCACTGTAAGGTTATTTTTCATAGTGAATTACTTAGTTTGGATCTAAGATAGATCCCGTGGTTTTTACCTGTGATAGGATTTTTCACGTAAAAATTCTTGTGTGTTATTTGTGTGGATGTGATTAGTTTTATTAATTATTTATATTGTTTATATTGTTTATATATAGATAGATCGATAATTATTCTGAAATTTCAACAACTGTTCTGCTGCCCAAATTTTGAATTTAAAATCAATTGATTGAATTTCATAAATCAATCGATTGAGTTTGATGACAACTATTTCCCTCTCAAATTCGAATTTAAATTCAAATTGATTGATTTTCTAAAATCAATTGATTTATTTCAAATTCAAATGATTCCCCCAAAATTTAGATTTTTAATTCAATCGATTAAATCTTGAAATTCAATCGATTGACCTATATATGATAAATTTTCAATCCAAGCCCTATATAAACAAAGCAGTGTTTAGGGTTTGGGCATGCTTCTTTTTAGGCCTTTTTGGCTAATTTTTAGTAGTTTTTCTCCTTAATTTTTTATTTTGTTTTAGCTTTAGTTTTTTATATAATTAGATTGTAATTAGGAATCAAAGCTTTGTAAGGTTTCGAATCTTTTCCTAAAAGATCCAAACATTGGATAAATCAAAGAGTGCTTTTATGATTGTTTCAGATTTGTGCATTGCGTGTGGATTGGAGATGAGCGGCTAAAATTGCTCATTCAAAGAGGAAGTGAACCCTAGATGAGTAGTTATTTATTTTCATTTCAATCATTTCTTTTTACAAATATTGAATCGTATAGCTATTAGTGCGTGCTTTATCGTGTTATCATCGAATGCTCATTTATAGTGGTTGATCTTGATTATTGGCTACAATAAAAGAGTTATTCCACCTAGATCTGATCTTGTAGACTGATTTAGGATGTCATACGATTGGTGCTTACGGTTGTGATTTCAAATGTGAGATACGCTATGCCCTTTGCATGATTCATGTCGTGGTTGGATGAGTCATAGTGTTTGGATAGGGTATGCCGGATCAATAATCACATTCTTTTCGATTCATTTTTCTTGTAGTTAAATGATGGTTAATATTTGTATTCTTTGTTATAAGTATTGAATCGTATGGCTTTAAGTCTGTGCCTATTGATTATTATCGAATACTCGTTTATAGTCATTAACCGTGTGATCGACGACAATAAACGAGTCATTCTACCTAGATCGATCTTGTAGACCGATATAGGATGCCTTGCGATTAATTATTAATGTTGTGGTTTCAAATTTGAGATACGCTATGCCTTTCGCATGATTCATGCCGTAATTGGTTGCGTCATAGTGTTTGGACAGGGTATGTCGGATCAATAATCACATTCTTTTCGATTCATTTTGTTTGTAGTAAAATGATGGTAAATAATTTGACATTGAAATGTGTGATTGATTGTTGGTAAAAAAATTATAATTCTAGGGTTAGCGGACTCCTTGATCATCTTTTTATCGTTGTTTGATTAATCATTATTTTCCTTACATAAACTTTTTTAGATTTTTTTCATTTGTGTTTGTGTGGTTATTATTTTTCATCATAACAAAGATCTCGCCTTTGATACTTCCTTAGGTTCACTTTGCTCTCTTTAGAATTAATAAAATAACACGCTTCCCTGTGAGTTCGACACCCTTGATTTCACCGTGCTACAATAGACCTTGTGCACTTGCAAGGGTACAATTTAAAACCATCAATGTGATGTTGCAAATCCTGCACACCAAAATTGAATGCGAGAGTCATGATATTTAAACATAGTTCGTTTATTGTTCGGACAAGTTGAACGTGGATTACAATGCACATTACCAAATTCTAAAATATGGATGATAATTTTTACTCTAGTTATCATTGTGTGATTACACGCTCACTTATTAGTAGACGTTCAATACCCATGAAAAGCGTACTGAAAGACTTTTGGCACTATTTGACCGACACCTTTTTGTCGATCACTTAGGATGACTGCACGTGAATCGTATCCTATGATCTCTGTCAACCCATATAAAAAATATTCTCGAGAACTACTATTCTCTGATTCCACCATTGTCAAACACAATGGAAATATCTTCATGTTCCCATCAGTGTCGGTAGCTATGAGCAGTGAAGCACTATACCTTTCGAATAAATGTGTACCATCGAGCGAAATAAGTGGTTGCAAGTACTTCCTAAATGAATCAATGCATGGCCCAAATGCTTAAAAGATTCTTAAGAATACATTATCTTCCTTAGTCTATAGGTATACGAGGCATTGAGGATCCACACGTTTCAGTTCCATCATCTATAATGAGAGAAATTTATAAGACCCCTTCTAACTATCTCTAATCTCATTGAGGGTGGTCTCTTTGCACGCCAAGCCCTTTGATATTTTGTATTGGATTGGAAGCACGTTCTCACATCACACATTATCTGGTTAGGCATGTAGTTGCTATTTTCTTTCAATTGGTCATTGGCAATTGATGTCATCCAAATACTTGTAGTTTGACAATGACTCTACTGTCTATCTCGTGGCAACCCACAGGCATGCACTAGAGTGAGTATTTTAATTTTAAAATAATTTGAGTGTCTCATCTTCAAAGCAAGTATATACCAAGAGCATCCATCTTCAAGATATTGGGCAGCAACAACCTTCGAGTTCGTTTTGGTCAGTTTAATTTCGAAGTTCTCATGCATTGCAAATTCCCGTAAAGCATTCTGGAATGCTACCTTCCAAGTAAATATTTGGTTTAATTTGAGAACACCGTTTGGGCCAGGAACACCGCCCACTTGTTGCGCCTCATCAACCACATATACATCTTCAAAAATAGGATGTATAAGGTTTGTGTCACAAACGTGAGGTTGTGTAATATCATCCACTTGACCATTGTGCCTCTTCTCGCTAATAGGAGGTTTACCACTACTTTCTCTTCCCCTTAAATACATGTTTTCATCATGTTCACCACCCCCCCAACGCCCAATAATGGTCTCTGCATCGACAGTCCCTATACTGGCATCTCTACTACCTCCTTTGGAGAGTGCAGTAGCTTCCTCATTCCCAACTAGGGATACAAGTTTTGAACTGAACACCGAAATCGAACCAAAAACCGAGGCTCCTGAATCGGACCGAACAACATCGAAACTCGACACAAATCGAAAATCGGTTCGGTTTCAATTTGGGTGGCTCGAAACCGAAAATCGAGGGGGTAGGTTGAGTAAACCGAAAAAAAATCAAAAAAATATTCGCATGCAACGTGAGTATCAGATATAACATTTGTCTCTTCCCGTTGCTCTTATAGAAAGGCCATATATCCACTGCATCCACTCTTCATCATCTTTTTGGCCCGAATAGCAGATATCAACGGAGCTACCTTAGACTTCACCCTGAAGAATCTAAATGATCGCTCCTTTAGAGGGCAAAAAATTACGATCTTCCGAGGGTAATCAACGCTCGCGTGGTAAGCGGATAGCCAGTCCATTCCCAGAATGATATCGAATCCCTTCATATCTAATAAAATTAAATCTGTCAGTGTCTCGTGATCATCTACTGACACTATCACCGATTTACACACTGTGAGTGCATTCACTGCACTACCCGTAGGAATGGACACTATCAATATGAACTCTAACTGCTTAGGAGTGGCGCTCAATTCTTTTGTAAATTGGAGCCTCACAAATGAGTGCGTAGAGCCTGGGTCTATCAAGACTCGAGCTCGGTGGAAACAAATATCACAACTCCTATACACTTTCAACTCACCTATAAGTCAGTCACAAAAATTAGATCAAGTGTTTAAGATATGTATGTGTATGTGTATTATTATCATAACACTTAATCAAAACAATTTTTATTTTTACTAATTTTTAATCCATCCTGCTAGATAAGTAATTTCTCTTGAATTTCAATCATACCTTGGATGACATCATTCGATGTCAATACATCGGTCGTAGTAATAGCGTATGCTCGACCTTGAACCACAGGTTGAGAAGATCTTTACGTAGATACCGATCCTGACCGTTCTTTGCCGTCTTTGCTTTCCTTTGGACAGTTCCTAACCAAGTTGCCCATCTTGCCACACCTGAAGCACGCCCCTGTCTCCCTTCTGCACTCCTCTGTCTTGTGTGGTTTCCCACACTTTGCACATGACACAACTGGAGTGAACGAAGAGACCCTTGAAGATCCCTGGGTCACTGAGGCCCCACTAGCAGAAGACCCAGATGGTCGAAATGGTCTGGAAGATGTAGGTACTGCTGCTCTCTGATATGAACTCGGCCCCGAAGAAATCGTCGGTCGGGAGTGTGTAGGATATCTTAGAGGTCTGGAGAATCTAGCCCTCTTGTTTTGCTCAGGGTCCTGAGATTGCCCTTGAAATGACCTCTCTCTAGTCTGCTTGTCTCTCCAAGCAAACTGCTTCTAGTTCTCCTCCTCTGCTATGAGAGCCTTGGTCATAACTCTCTCATATGTCTCCATTTCCCACATGGCGACCTCCTTCTGTAGGTTCTGCCTCAGGCCAAGTTGAAACTTCCGTGCTCTCATCAGCTCAGTGGCTACATGCTGGGGTGCAAACCTAGCTAGTCGATCAAACTCAGTACCGTACTCTCTCACTGACATCGCACCCTGCTTAAGCTCTATAAACTTTACCTCCCACTGATGTCTCACAATCTTCGAAAAGTATTTATTGTAAAATACTTCCGTGAACTCCTCCCACGTCCAAGGAGTGTGAGGAAACTCTCTCTGTCGATTTTGTGACACCGACTTCCACCAAGGTCTGACATCACCATCTAACTTGAAAGTAGCCTAGCGCATTTTCTCTACATCATTTCACTAGAGCACTTCAAAAAGTTTCTCCATCTCCTCTATCCATCCCTCTGCCTCTATGGGATCTGTCTGACCCGAAAAGTTAGGAGGTCTCATTTTCCTAAACTCCGCGAACCCACTTGGTTGATGGGGTGGTCTAGCTGCCTGCTGAGCCAGAGCAGCTGTCTGCCGAGCGACGTTGGTAGCCAAGGCTTCCAACACCTGCTCCATTCTCTCCTCATTGCCTCTTCTACCACTTCTCGATCCTACTAGGACCGCATTAGCCTATGTGAGGAACTTTAATCCCTGTGATGTACCAACCACATTGGGGATTTCCCTCAGAGGAACTTCTCTCTGACCTTCCC
The DNA here is from genome assembly GCA_021018995.1 of Chloranthus sessilifolius. NCBI lineage: Eukaryota > Viridiplantae > Streptophyta > Magnoliopsida > Chloranthales > Chloranthaceae > Chloranthus > Chloranthus sessilifolius. Next base: position 68,570,760 of record CM037595.1, read on the forward strand.
TACCTCCACTGCGTCCTCCTCTGAACCTAGGGCCCATACTGGTCTGTCATTGTGAAAACAATAACACTGATCAGTACTGGATTGTGAAAACAATCCAACCTGAACTTGCAGTTCAACCTAAAGCCTAGGCTCTGATACCAACTGTGACAACCTAGATTTCTACGCCCAAAAATCCGTGCCATCAGGATCATACTTTGGATGATCCCCAGGAAAAATCACGAAGTGTCTGCTTGTATAACGAAAATCAAGCAGACACTGTCCAGCAGTGGTAGATTAAGTCAACACATAAGGTTTTACAAAAAGAAAGAAGCAATTTACAAAACATGAATATATATATATATATATATATATATATATATATATCTCAAAAGAATATACATTCTCAAAAAAGAACCAAGAAGAACCATTGATGATGGACATCCATCACCCAAACAATGGTTCCTGATAGTGGTTCCTATAGAATGCATAATAATATAATAAAAGAAAAAGATCTACAGAAATAAATACAGAAAGTGGCCACCAGGCACACAATAATCTAAAGTTTATACAAAATCCCAAAATGAGCAGACTAGTATACCTAGACTACGGATAAAAATCGTCCGCCTGGATGTCCGTCTCCTCGTCCTCGGCCTCAGCCTCTAAATCAGGCTGGTAATCAGGGTCACTCTCGGTGCCTGGAACTCTAGCCTCATAACTTAAAATGTTAATGAAAACAGGGTGAGCTACATCATAGCTCAATAGAAGAATTCCAACTAAAATGAATTAAATATGCAGATCATGATATCTCGAAGCAGAAAATCAAATCAGAATATGCGAACAGGACAAATCAAATCAAATGCTGAGTTTTTAAACAAGAAACAGATGTCGTGTAAGTATATGATCAGTGACTTAAATTGTATATGTTTTCTAACTTGAGAAACTCCTGTGAATATATAACACGGAGTAAACAAAAATCTACCGATAGGAAATCCCAACCAATCGTCGTTCACATGAACAATTTCAGGGTGCAACAATGCCTCATCTATGGAGTGCAATTGTGCCGAGGGTTTAACAAAGCAGATGCACAACTGTGCGAGGCACGGATATACCATCGGGTTGGTGGGGATCATCTGGTTAAATCATCAAATCACATACACACATAGACCTCACAAATCAAATAGCAGAAATCAGAAGCAAGTTTCAGAATCCAAAATCAGAAAATAGGAATAAGATGTAACAGGAGTTTATGATATGCTAATATGCTCGTTAAAACAGAATTCAGGGCACAGGTATGCAAGAATCATGAAATCATAGTAAAAAATAGTTTAGGTTGGTTTTCTCCTACCTCAGGTTAGACCTCTTTCTAAGCAAATCCAAAGCTTTTTAAAGCATCAAGGTCTGATCCTAGACTATAAATATAGTATACTATGTGTCAGGTATGTCAGAAAGTCAACTGGCTTGGTGTCCAGTAGCTTGCAATTCACACAAACAGAATAGGACAAAAATAGGGGTGATTGATCGATCAACACCCTTATTGATCGATCAATCCTCCTTGTTGATCGATCAATATCCCCATTGATCGATCAATACACTCAAATCACCTCACAAGTAACAGAGGTAGTTGATCGATCACTAGTCTTTATTGATCGATCAACACCCTTCATTGATCGATCAATACCTTAATTGATCGATCAATAACTCCCTTTTCTTCACACTTTGTCATGGCAAAATTGATCGATCACTAGCTCAGTTGATCGATCAATATGTCTTATTGATCGATCAATGACCTCATTGATCGATCAATAGCCTAAACTTTCAAATTTCCCTCTTTCTGTTCCCTTTTGTAACTTATACAGATTGATCGATCAATGCCTTCATTGATCAATCAATACACTCAAGTGATTGATCAATACCATTGTTGACCGATCAACACCAGCCATTGATCGATCACACACTCTGTGATCGATCAATACTCAGGATTGATCGATCAATTCACATATTGATCAATCAACACCTTTCGAGCACTGAACTTTCAGAAATTTTCAGTGTTCTGTTTCCCTTTTTATTTTATATGAATTGATCGATCAATAACTTCATTGATCAATCAATACCTCTCATTGATCGATAAATCTACCATTGATCGATCAATAATGACAGCTTCAGTGTCATTAGTGGAGGTCACTTATTTTTCTTATTTTTGACCTATCTTCATTAATGGTTTCTCACAACCATTAATACACACACAACACACATGTAAGGGGCTCTCATCTGCCCAATTTAAATGCATAGGCTCACCTTTACTTGGGCCCTTTCAGGGTCTCGGCAAACGCAATATAGAAAGAGAGTTTCAGATTTAAACTCTCCAATTCGTCGCCATCACACCCCAAAATAGCAGGTGCTTGGCTCTGTCTCCACTCACAGTGCTAGCTCACGTCCTCTCACACCAACTCAACGTACTGACATCGACTCCACGTTCTCAAATCGAGAAATCTATAACCTAAATCTCTCGCTCAACCGTGGCTTCTCACAGAACTATTCTCAACCCAATTTCCTTGCTAGGGTTTCTTAGGAACAAGAAGGAGAAGAAGAATAAAGAGACTGCAGCTCTTCCTTCCCTTATAAGCCACCTAAACTGAAATATCTCTGATATTTCAGTTTAAACTCTAAACACTTCGGTGTGAAGCGCGAACACGATCGCTACGGCGTAACGTGCCGCAACGACGTCCTACTCGACTCGGACCTTAGCGAGAATTCACATGTGAATTCATCTACACAAGGATTAATATTATTTCTTATAATATTAATTTCAAAATTTTTAAATATGTCTCTATTTCCGTGCTGAGCACGCATATCGAAACAGTCAGGTTCTTGTTCAGAATTTCAGGGTCATTACAGTTTTGAATCAGGTAGGGTTGGGTTTTCAGAATGGGGGGTCATCAGGTCAGGTCGGTCATACACACCTAACTCACCAGGCAGCAAAATTTGTAGCTGGACCTAACCCGACTCATTGAGAGCCTTGTGGTAGTCAGCTTTTAGTAGGATTGTTAAGACAATAAGATCTTCATAAACTAAATATATATTGATGTAGTGGCACACCATTAATCCTTATCATTGTAGTAAAATATTCCTCAACTAGTTGTCCTGACATTTCAATGATTGAATGTTTCATTTAGCAAGAAGACAAATATACAACAAAAAACAAGCCCATCAATAAAAGTCTTTTTCATACTATAAGTAAAACAAGAGAGCAAATCAAGTTTCTTCTCCAGGGTATCCTTTCGAGAGAGAAAAGGTAAAGATTCCACATAATCATACATCTGAACCCTTATAAGTAAATCCAATCTGAGCACAAGGAAGATTGTTCAGTAAGAAGAAATGGACTCAGATGTAGATGCACAGAGAGATGGAGGACTAGGTTGGGGGAAGTCTCTACCTGTGGAAAGTGTTCAGGAGATAGTGAGGAGGGACTGTCATTCCATTCCTGATAGATACATAAGAGACCATGTTCATAGGTCCAAAGATGAAAACCTTAACCATCTCTCATCCAGTATACTTGTCATAGATTTTTCATTGCTTTCAAGTGGAAGCAACCATGAATAGAGAAAGTTGGATTTGGCCTGCAAGGAATGGGGTTTCTTTCAGGTATTAATCAAGCCATGTTAATTCAGTGATGATGACTCTAACCACATTTATGCTCCCGATATCTATAAATATTTACTTTGATTTCTGGGTTAAGAATTTTGTGGTTCTACAAATTTAGGCTAATTAGGTCATTTTCATAACTACGAAATTTTCAACTTCATTATATATATAAATATATCCAATTTTTTTGAAGTTGAACAAAATGAACGTACCAACAACTAGAGAGAAATTTATAGAAAGATTTCGTACCATTATCGATGTACTTATCCAAGACGGAGGCACATCGGTAAATGAAACAAACTATTCAGTGGGGATTCCATTTTCCACATGGATACCGACGGGAGGCAAGTGGTTTGACTATTAGAGAGAATTTTATAGAATGATTTGACTGAACTTTCCAGATTTATCCCAACGCCACACTCTTTTATCATGCCCCGTGCCAGCCAAGCTAACCCTACTAAGTACCTCTAAAAGTTCAATCATCTCTCTCTCTCTCTCTCTCTCTCTCCTCATCGTCCTTTACATTCCTTCGAAGGAGGATATTCCACTAATCCTGATTTTGAGATCCATCTCTCACCTGAGTCACCTGACTCACCTCCATCAATTTAGCATATTTGTTTTTGGCATGATTAAAAATTTGGGAAAATCTCCTCATGAGTACAACCTTTCCCCCCATGTCTTTTCAAAACCACACCACCTCTCCTACAACCGGTGTAAAGCCAATACCCTCCTCGAAACTCAATCTAGCCTGTGGACACTTTTCCACCACTCCTAACCTAGACAACCTGTAGATCTCGAATTCTTGACAAAAAAATAGGAATAACCTTGTTTGCAGGACATGACTCCAAATATTATTAACTAAAGCATTCCTTGATTCCTCCAATGCCCAATAAGCCATGGATTCTTCATACCCTCAAACGAATATCATAAATAAGTTATGCATGTCTAGTTGTATAATCAATATATATATATAAATATATGTATATATATATATATATATATATATATATATTCACATAAAACCCCATTTAATATAGATGAAAGCATTGGCTGTCTTTGAGTGTTGCCAACCCCTCTCACTGTAAATCACTCTCATTTAAAAGACCCACTTGAAAAGGTAGGTAATTACACTTTGGGGCAATTTCTCATTGAATATAGACGTATATGCAGTTACCAAAGATATTACTCTAAATAAGAACTAATCAACTCTCTGATAGAAGTATAGAACAGGCAGACAATTCATTTGTCAGAGAATAAAATAGACCTTTCAGAAACAAACAGCAAAAACTCTACCCATCTATTTATCTATCATCATTTTCTTCGCCAAAAATTCCCATCATTTTGGTATCGGATTATACGTATTCATAGATATGGCATGCCAAGAAAGTTATTGACTCGAGGTTTACAGGCTGTCTACCTGATGCTAAAGTGAAAATGTTATCTTATCATTGATTGATCATAGAATTAATCACTAATTAACCATTAAAATTTCTGGAACATCCAGTATTGTATTCTTAGAAGATAGAAGTAAATCACAGTAAACATCTAATTAAATTCCTCCATCGCCATGCTTCTTCGTGCTTAATGTGACAGTCAATCATAGGCAAGCAACTGGGCATCTAGCTGTAGAGTAAACTAAAGTCCTATGCAACTGGTCTTTATCTACAGAGTATATTGAAGTCCTACAAAGTCATCTGCTATTGAAAAACTGGACCCCTATGAGAATTGAGTTTATTAGTTACATCAATAAATAAAACTCAATTCTCATATGGTGCACATCTTTGACAACATGGTGCACCAACACAATTTTATTCCACATGGTGCACATCTTTGACAACATCAAGATTCAAAGTGGCAGAACATCAAAAAGACTGATGTCAACCTATAAAGTGTGACCATCAGACTTGAACCATTTGACCCAGGCACTTTAATATAGACTGCTGTTTATCCCTAACTTAGGGAATCCATTTTGAAGTGCCAGGATTGCATGGCATGGAGACTTTGATGGGCATTTTTTTGGATTGAGTTCAGCTTATAAGATTTTCTGCCACTTGGATGAATTGGATTGATAAAAAATGTGCACCATTTGACACCACGTGACATAAAAGTATGCTGATGAGGGTGTTATCGATTGATGTCGATGACCAGAGTCAATCTCTCAACTTAATCATTTGATTCCAAGTATGTTAGTGCACTTATGATTTGTCAACACCCACGTGTCACAGATATTTAAGCTCAACAAATGTTCTAATAGCATCAACAAGCTTTAGCCTGCAAATGTATATGATTTCCCATAATTAGTTGAACCAGATTGAAACCCTTTTGCAGATAGTAAATCATGGGATTACAGAAGAGACCTTGAAGAAAATGAAGATTGCTGTAGCCAGGTTTTTCAAGCTTCCATTAGAAGAGAAAAAAAAATACTCCATGGCATCTGACGATCTTCAAGGATATGGGCAAGCCTATGTCACCTCAGGAGAGCAAAAACTGGACTGGGGTGACCTATTATTTATTATGATTCTCCCCACCAAATCTAGGAAACTAAATTATTGGCCAATTGAAGCACCAGAGTTTGTGTATGTTTCTTAATTCCCTTAAAACAAATTCAGAATTATTTACCATGTTTGAACGAAAAACAGAGCTTGTTCATAAATGCTTCAACATTTGACTCCTAAGTTCGTATTCTAATTTTATTTTATTTTTATTGTTATCTTTTGGCAGGGAGGCAGTTGAAGTGTACTCAATAGAAGTAAATAGGGTAGCGATGGAGCTTCTGGCCAATTTATCCATAATGATGAGCATGGATAAAGAGGGTCTGCTAAGATTACATGGGGAGATGATTCAAGCAATGCGAATGAACTACTACCCAACATGTTGCAGGCCTGATCTAGTTCTGGGTGTGAGCCCACATTCAGACAGTAGTTCTATAACCATACTTCTACAAGACGAGGACATCACTGCCCTCCAGATCTAGCACAATGGCAGTTGGGTTCCTGTAAAACCAATTCCAAATGCTCTAGTTGTGAACATTGGAGATGCCATCGAGGTATTGGAACTCCATTAAATCTGTTTCTTCTTGAATGACTGTTGTAAACAAGAACCAACTAGTTTTTCATATTTTAACTAGTCGAAATTTTCTAGCCTTCCATAGTAAATTCTGTTAACTTTCATTTCGAAAATAGATTATCTTTCAAATCCAAGTATGTAGGTTGTTAGAATGAATGAATGTTGCAATTTATCCATTTTTCGGTCTTGTAGGCTTGGAGCAATGGTAGATACAAAAGCATTGAGCACAGGGCCATCACGAATGTGATGAAGGCGAGAATGTCATTAGCAACATTTGTGATGCCAGATCAGGATGAAGAAATTGGGCCAGCGGATCAGATGGTAGAGAAATATGGATCTAGAATGTACAAAAGAATTAAGTACATAGATTACATTAGACACACTTTGGATAGGAAAATGGAGGGAAAAGTTCACATTGATTATCTGAAAGAGTGAGAATGGTGTGCGTGCCAGTATGGAGATGTGACTTGTCTAGTGTATCCAGAGAGCATCATGATGGTGTTATATATAAGTAAATAACATTTTAAAACTTTTCGAAATGACATCTCTCTGTACAGAAGTTAGCGTCAATAGGCAGCCGGTAGTAAAAACCACATCAATAATTTTCTTGGCAAGTCATATTTGCGAACCGGCATTAGCCGACCCCATAATGGTGGAATTGTAGACAAGGAAATGATGACGATAATGGCGACCACTCTATATAGGAGTGCAATACTCAGAAAAAATTGTTAGCTAGGGATGCAAACGGATCCGGCTTGTCTGATTTTTTAATCTTTTTTGCGGTAGGCAAGAATTGAGGTTGTTAGGTCCTCACCCATTCATTACGCACAGATTAAACAGGGGTACTCAGAATGAGTAATCTACAATCTACATTTCAGACACAACAACAGAAATATGGTCATCTGGGTAGGCATAATTCCATCAAATATCCATTGTTTGTTCAATGCCTAGTTTTAAAAGAAAATCAGCTGATATGTTAGAATCTCTGCAGCAATGTCCCACTGTGATTTTATTGAAACTCTTACCCAAGTCTTCCATCTCCCTAAGATAGATATGCTTCCACGATGCTTCTCCACGTATCAAATGAACTGCATTTATAGAATCAGATGCAACTTCAACACTATCAATCTTCATCTCAATAGCATATCTCATAGCTTCTTCAATGGCCCACAATTCGACAAAGATGACATCAATTGAAGAACAAGGGCCACAACCAGGCCCTAATATCATACCCAACTCATTACAGATAATAAACCCATAACCATGCTCCCCTTTCTAACAAAGCATCATCCGAATTAATTTAACTTCACCATTAGCAGGCGGCTTCCACTTATCGTTGAAGGATTCACTAATCTGAATCTTGATAGCCTAATTTTCTGCAATTTTTAAATGAGAAAATTTATAACCACCTATGTTGTAGCTTATATTGACCACTAACTTTGACAATTTGCTTGAGAACGATTTTTTCGTGATTGCTTCTTCCTTCAAATATTCTAACGTTCCGTCCCCTCCACAAATAGTAAATAGTCGCTGTGAAGGTTGCTTTAATCAAATCAGACCTGAAAACCTTATTCTGACAAAGATTCAAGATACAATCCGCTTCTTCCAAAATATGTCCAACATTCACTTGCCTAATACCATGTCGTGCAAGAACAAATTACCAAGCCCAACTAGAGAAGAAGCATTTGAAAAACAGATGGCCAATTTTCCTCACATCCCCCCCCCACCATCCCTTTTATTTTTTTAAGATTTTCAAAGAGTATGAAGTTTGTGGTTGAGAGTCATCCAAGCACGAAAAGCATGTCTAGGGATCCGGATTTTATTCCAAATGATCAAGTGCCAAACAAATACAGGGTGGGTGTTTCTTATAGCATCCCAAGCACTCTTATATGTAAATTTTCGCGAATTATTGGGAGTCCAAAGAACATGGTCTCCTATGTTATTTCTCAGTCGGTTCATTCTAACAGTATAAGGATGAGGAAGAACCCATTCGAAACCATTAAAAATATCCTTCACCAACACATTCTCCTCACCATCAAAATAATAAATAATACGATACCTTTATTGACATATGATTGGTCTACATCAAGCCATCCCTAAGTACGTAGGAGAGCCATCTCGTATTCTCACTCTTCTATGATTAAAAGCATCATCACGAGCCTTAATAATTTCATGCCAAGCCCATGGAAGATCATTTAGAATGGAACAAGACCACAAGTCACTGTTCCTGACATAGAAACCTCTGGCCCAATTTGCGCATAAAGAATCACGCCTTGAAACCAAATTCCAAAATAAATCATACTCATACAATTCCAATCTCTTATTTGTTTGAAGGTCCACACCACCTTCTTCCAATGGTCTGCAGATACAATTCCAACTAATGGCATGCAAAGAATGGAGTAGAGAAGGACCGTACCAAAGAACTCTAGCAAACATCAATTTATGTTTAGAAATGACTCTAAGGTAGATGGAAGGTAGCTTCCAATAAATTTGTAAGCTATTGAGAACCAATTTTAGGAGTTCTAACCTACTCGCATATGACAGTAGAGAATCTATCCACCCTTTAAAGCCTTGTTTAAATATGATTTAAGAGAAGTTGACAAAGAGTGACAGCCATAAAAGGAGAGAAAAGAGGTAAACCAAGATATTTGGTTCGAAGGATCACTTCATGGCATTAAGAATTTCAGATTGTTACATTCAAGCCAATCACGAGCTGAGAGACATGGATGCCAACCCAAGTTGTTAAGCCATAATGAGCTATAGACCTCTAAGTCCAATTCCATAGTTTTCAACTAGATCACTTAATCACTGTATCCAAACTCTCTTATCTAATTCCAACAACTATTCAGTATGAATGGGTCTGATATTAATATACACAATCTCTCACCGATTTTAGACTAGATAATTCTTGTAAAATTGTTATTGCGAAACAAATTCAGAAAAAATGTCAGAACATTAATACATCTCCAATGCAAAGCGAAACCTCATTAAACTCTTTTACTAAATAATTTACTACATCTTGGCCTCCCAAAATACAAAGAGAAGAAGAAATAATTCAATCTCTCCAATTAAAATAGAATTGCACTCGTAATATTTTCTAATCTCTAAGGAAAGAAGCCCTTTTAACTGAGAAGCTTAATCACTCCGAATAAATGTCGATTAGCCTGAGCTAACTAGAATAGGATCCTGTGGTACCTGATAATAATTTGAGATTGAAAAGATATCTATTTAGAAACAGTTCCAAAGCAAAAAAAACTACCTAGTATGCTGAACAAATATTTTTTGCAACTTGAACTTATAAATCTCAGCAAACAAACTGATAAATCAGCCATCACATCTATGGGATAGCTCATAAAACTCCCAAAAGAATGCAAAATATAAATATGAGATTTCAGTATATAGAAGTGAATATATAACCCACTGTTGAATCTACAATGTAATACTAAATTATCGCCAAATCTAACGAAGATAATTAAAATGGAAAAATGCATTTGAGAAAAATAATCATACTGTCCTTAGACAAGGTCACAAGGAACTAAGTCACATAAGAGATGTATTTCAGGAAGGAAAATAACCCAATTTATAGAGAAAATTTCTGGCCTCTCCTAATCAGCAGGCTTCAACATTACGACATTGTACAATCACCTTAACATATTCACTACCACCTTTTCGTTTTATACAATTAAAATCCTATAGGCATTAGGGTGTTTTTCACCATCCGAGCTCTACCCATTGCACGATATTAGTAACATACTCAAACCGAATAATGTACATTTTCCAAAGACAACCTACAAATCTATTCCAATGCGCTTCCCACATGCAATAGTCAAATCGATAGAGGAGGGATAGAGACAGAACTCTCATTAGTCAGACAAATATTCTTTCCATGTCACCTCATCGGATCGAACTCGATTCTCCTTCTCGCAAGCAACAAAGGTTGTTGGAAATGTTGATTAGTGGAATATAACAATGAAGAAAACAAACAAAATAACTAAACACTTCACATCAATAAGATAAGTTTCCTCTATGTAAATGAATTTAGACCAAACAATAGAAATGAACAAATACAATCGTAGAAAAGGGACTATTACCCCGGTACCAAATAAGTTTCTCTCGCATGCAACTATATGCTTTCCATAAGTGTACTTCTTCAATGCATTTAAGTGGACCTTTATTCGGAAAAGGATCAAGTTCTGGGTTATCACAAGTTTCCAGGACTTTCTGTACAACATAGTTTGCAAACTGATCTTTCATCATTGCCTGATATTTCATGCATGAAAAGGAAGGAAATAAGTTTATGGGCACTGACAAAAATGGAAGATAGATGAGAATCTAGAAGCAGTAGTAAGAGAACCAATGGATATTGGTTCTTGCTCTATGGATTTACATGTTATGAGATAAACAGGGACGACAAGGAAGTTACAAATAATATATCAGACCTTGGATACTGCAAATCATAAGAGAAATTACTCGATAAAAGTGATTAAACCAAATCTCAAATGTTCCCTATTGGACCAAGAGACCTTGGACAGGGAGGATAAATCATAGCTAAAAAGAGTAAAAAGGTGAATCACAGACCATCCATAACAATAAATGTTAATTCAATTTATGCCTCTTCATGATCATATATTATTCTGATGTTATCTTTCCAAAAATTAATGTGGTGGTTAAGATTTTTTGTTTTCACCTATCACAAAAAGACTACCAAAAAATTAATGCTCGGTGACTGCAGCTTTCTAAAGGAATATAGTGCATTAGATACTACTATTACCGTCTTTTATCTCCGAATCAAAATTTTCACAAGGAACTTTACACCCCACATCTAGTTTGGCTTGTAAAATTTAGCTTCCTGTAAGCTAGGTATCGTACTTCTGTAGTTCTGTGATGTTTAAAGGTAAAATTAACAAATTTTAAATGCAGACAGACGATTAACCCAACAAACTTTACATTCCCACGATCTTTGGTGAGATATTCTTTGCTGAAGCCTATCTTTTTTTTCCACTTCTGAAACATGTTCATCGCATTGTTTAGTCCAGAAACCTCGAATCACTACCCTATATTCGACACCATAGGACTCTTGAAAAAAATCGAATACTTTATTTCTTTCATTGTTTACCCTGCTATTTTTATTTACGTTACATAGATATAGACCTAAGTTAACTAATTTTCCAATTCTCCACAAATAATAGTTTCTCCTGAATATATATTTCCTAAAGTACCCAACACCTTCATTGAAGTCAGTTTTTGCAGGTCAAAATTTAAAGCGTAAAAAGGTTGTCTACTCCTACTGCCCATGACATAAGTCAGATTTTATGAAGACGAAGATATGTGTGTGTGTGTGTATATCCATATATGTACGAAAAAGGTTCCATAGACTTCACTTCACACTCCACACACATATCTTCGTCTATGGAACCTTTTTCGTACACTGGAATCAAGTGAAGTCTATGGAACCTTTTTCGTGCATAATGTGGAGCAAGGTGCACTGCCTAGATCAATTCAAAAAATAATAATAGAAATCTGATCTCCACAGCATGATTTATACTGTTTGAAATTTGGACCATTCAATATAGTCAAATTTTGACTCTCCCGATAGAGATGAGTTTCCAAAAAAAAATAATGAAAATTATCTATTCAATGCCCTCTTTCTCCTGTCCCACCTAAAACCATGCTTAGATACCACATAGTGCATGAAATGGAGTTGGGACCATGGTGTAAGATAGTCCTAGGGACGACGAAACATATACACACACACACACACACACACTAGTGAACGTGCAAATGCTTTGCACGTGATGCTTTATAAAATCATAAAAATAATAAATTTATAAAACGGAAAGGTCTTATGGGTTCCAATGTATGGATGAACCTATGCATTCGTACCTCAGATCATATGCCACGTGGCACCTGATTCCAAAACAATACCATTTTGGGGATCATGTGTAATGTGGTATGTCATCTATTGAAAAGAATTAAAAAAAAATTGGTGGTTAAAACTTCAGTCAAAGTTTGGGTACTGCCTCAGACATCATAGCGCATTGAATTTTTTATCCTTTGACCACATTTTGGACCATGGATGTCGACTCCTTTTCAACATTTCTTATTGATTGAATGACGTGGCAATAACATAAAGTGATTTGCCACTAACATCAGCCAAAACATTATCAGGTTGATTTGATTTCATTGTTTGACTCAATTTTTTAACCAGGTTGAGCGCATAAACTTGGCCCCTCAAATTAGGACAAGCATGAATCATTTGAAGGTTAGGCTGACCAATTTTTTGTATGTAAAATATAAAGAGATAAACGGTATTAGGGGATTTGAACTGAGCTAGGTCGAGTCGGGTTAATTTTTGAGGTTGGTTGAGCATATATTTCTTGACCCATTGGCCCATATCAGGGTGTTCTCTAGGTTGGTTGGGTCAAATTGGCCTCTTTTTTCAAAGAAAAAATTTATCACCTCCCTCTTAACCGTTCTTAATCACTATGGTTGCACTATATTTAGAAGCTTGTCTCAATCTTTTCTAAATTTAGAACCTCCCTAGTGTACCACTGCCTTCTTCCAGAACTCTGCTTCTTCTCTAAATGTAGCATCATATATTACACCTCTACTTCCTTCACCAAGTGTTGGTGGCCTTGTCCGAGTGGGCCTATGACAATTGTATCTTCAGACCTATGCGCACTAAATCCTAACAATTAAGAGACACATGGCCCCAATTTGGAGGATTCCTAACTTTTGCCTCTATTTTTTTAAAATTGGGAAGGTTGGCTCGAACCTACGACCTTGAGTTTGCAATATTGCCAACCTTCCATTGTCGCATATAGGCCCAACCCTTCCCAATTTGAGTCTTTGTTTACCATGAGAGTCCTCAACATCTATGTCGGCTTCTCTAAATTTAGCAATGCTTAGATCAGGAGTACTTGTTTGTATGATGGTGTTTTTATTAATTTGTAACTTCTTTCATGTTGGTTAATTTTTATTTTTTTAATTCTTTTTGTAAGACTATTATTGATGGTATATAGGTTCTTATATTTTCCCTTTTCTTTGATACATATCAGTCGATATGTATCAGTTGATCCCCCATCCGATACGATATATAACCCCAATTTTATATGGAGCCAAATATCGATTAATATCTAGTCATATAGGCCGATTGAGGCCAAAACGACCTCCGCAGTCTTACTTAAAACAATCAACGATTTATGCACGTAAAACGTAGGTTGAGATGGAAGAATCTTGGGTTGTACCCTTTGTTAATTTTCTTAAATGTTTTGTTGGGATAGCAATGTTTGCAACCAGAGATTCTTACAGTGTCACTGAAAGTTTCAATGTCAACACCATTGACTGCCTTGAATTACATGATAGAGGTCGTTTCTCATTCCAATATTTCACAAATCGGATCTTGCGATCATGTCACACATATCAGAATGGGATATGTTATACACGTGGCACACATCCCCAAAATGACCGTCATCATGGAATACCATGGTACACAATGATCACAGATGTGTGCCACGTGTAATCAACATCTGACCATCTGATATGTGGGTCATGATTTAAAGATCAAAAGTGTGAAAGATTGGATGAAAAGCTACCTCTATCATATGATTAGAGGAAGTCAACAGTGTGAACAGTGGAATCGACAAGGACGCGACAAGTATCTTTGGTTGTCAAAGTAGCTACCCATTTTGTTGTGCTATGGCCATGTCGGGGCATCCTTGGCTTATTAAATAGTAAACATTAATTGTAATATTTAGATGGGTGCATTTGTTACGCAACCCAAGATTCTTCCTTTTCAACCCGAGTTTCACGCGTTTAAAACTGTTGTGACCACTTTGAACCACATGATGGAGATTGCTTTTCGCTCCAATCTTCCATGCAATGAATCTTGAGATGATGTGCCTACCATCTGGCATTAAGACTTTGATTCCACATGACAAACATCTCGGAAAGTACTTCAAGAACTATATTTGATGCAAGCTCATGGTTTGTTCACTTTTTGGGATGTGGGCCATGTGAATTCAAAATCAGATCATTTGATAGTAGATGATCTCAAGATTAATTGTGTGAAAGATTGGGGCAAAAAACAATCTCCATCGTCTGATTCAAAGAAGTCAATATATATATATATATATATATATATATGAAACCCAAGTTGAGAACAAAGAATCATGGGTAAAAGTACTCATGCACAGTTGGAACCATAAGATTCTTAGATTGTTATCTTTAGCTTTAGATAGTGAACTTCAACGTCTATCTTCTATTGGCAAATTGCACCTCATTCATTATCAACCACTTACCTAACAATGACAATTTATATAATGGGTTTATGGGTATTGGGAACTAGTGTAACGACCCTGAAATTTAGAACAAGAACTCGACATTGTTACGAAGTGCTCAAAGACGGAAATTGAGATCGATTTGAAAATTTATAATTGATATTATTTGAAATAGTATTATCCTGTAGATAGATGAGGTCATATGTAAATTTTTACGTGAATCCGAGACTAGTAGAACCTCGGTGGATCGCGTTACGCTGTAGAGGTCATGTAGGTGCTTAACATTGGGGTTCAAATTAGGGTCTAAACTGAAATATCAGAGATATTTCAGTTTAGGTAGCCTATAAGGGAAGGGAGAGACTTGTTGGGATAGCAATGTTTGCAACCAGAGATTCTTACAGTGTCACTGAAAGTTTCAATGTCAACACCATTGACTGCCTTGAATTACATGATAGAGGTCGTTTCTCATTCCAATATTTCACAAATCGGATCTTGCGATCATGTCACACATATCAGAATGGGATATGTTATACACGTGGCACACATCCCCAAAATGACCGTCATCATGGAATACCATGGTACACAATGATCACAGATGTGTGCCACGTGTAATCAACATCTGACCATCTGATATGTGGGTCATGATTTAAAGATCAAAAGTGTGAAAGATTGGATGAAAAGCTACCTCTATCATATGATTAGAGGAAGTCAACAGTGTGAACAGTGGAATCGACAATGACGCGACAAGTATCTTTGGTTGTCAAAGTAGCTACCCATTTTGTTGTGCTATGGCCATGTCGGGGCATCCTTGGCTTATTAAATAGTAAACATTAATTGTAATATTTAGATGGGTGCATTTGTTACGCAACCCAAGATTCTTCCTTTTCAACCCGAGTTTCACGCTTAAATCATAGCTGTTGTGACCACTTTGAACCACATGATGGAGATTGCTTTTCGCTCCAATCTTCCATGCAATGAATCTTGAGATGATGTGCCTACCATCTGGAATTAAGACTTTGATTCCACATGACAGACATCTCGGAAAGTACTTCAAGAACTATATTTGATGCAAGCTCATGGTTTGTTCACTTTTTGGGATGTGGGCCATGTGAATTCAAAATCAGATCATTTGATAGTAGATGATCTCAAGATTAATTGTGTGAAAGATTGGGGCAAAAAACAATCTCCATCGTCTGATTCAAAGAAGTCAATATATATATATATATATATATATATATATATATATATATATATATATATATATATATATATGAAACCCAAGTTGAGAACAAAGAATCATGGGTAAAAGTACTCATACGTTGGAACCATAAGATTCTTAGATTGTTATCTTTAGCTTTAGATAGTGAACTTCAACGTCTATCTTCTATTGGCAAATTGCACCTCATTCATTATCAACCACTTACCTAACAATGCCAATTTATATAATGGGTTTATGGGTATTGGGAACTAGTGTAACGAATTCTCAAATTTAGAACAAGAACCCCGATGTTGATGTGTGCCAAGACGGAAATTGAGATTGATTTGAAAATTTATAATTGATATTATTTGAAATAGTATTATCCTGTAGATAGATGAGGTCATATGTAAATTTTTACGTGAATCCGAGACTAGTAGAACCTCGGTGGATCGCGTTACGCTGTAGAGGTCATGTAGGTGCTTAACATTGGGGTTCAAATTAGGTCTCAAACCAAATATCAGAGATATTTCAGTTTAGGTAGCCTATAAGGGAAGGGAGAGACTTGTTGGGATAGCAATGTTTGCAACCAGAGATTCTTACAGTGTCACTGAAAGTTTCAATGTCAACACCATTGACTGCCTTGAATTACATGATAGAGGTCGTTTCTCATTCCA
This sequence comes from Chloranthus sessilifolius, assembly GCA_021018995.1. Classification (NCBI taxonomy): domain Eukaryota; kingdom Viridiplantae; phylum Streptophyta; class Magnoliopsida; order Chloranthales; family Chloranthaceae; genus Chloranthus; species Chloranthus sessilifolius. The sequence continues at coordinate 68,587,598 of CM037595.1, forward strand.
ATATTTCACAAATCGGATCTTGCGATCATGTCACACATATCAGAATGGGATATGTTATACACGTGGCACACATCCCCAAAATGACCGTCATCATGGAATACCATGGTACACAATGATCACAGATGTGTGCCACGTGTAATCAACATCTGACCATCTGATATGTGGGTCATGATTTAAAGATCAAAAGTGTGAAAGATTGGATGAAAAGCTACCTCTATCATATGATTAGAGGAAGTCAACAGTGTGAACAGTGGAATCGACAATGACGCGACAAGTATCTTTGGTTGTCAAAGTAGCTACCCATTTTGTTGTGCTATGGCCATGTCGGGGCATCCTTGGCTTATTAAATAGTAAACATTAATTGTAATATTTAGATGGGTGCATTTGTTACGCAACCCAAGATTCTTCCTTTTCAACCCGAAGTTTCACGCTGCTTAAAATCATGTGACCACTTTGAACCACATGATGGAGATTGCTTTTCGCTCCAATCTTCCATGCAATGAATCTTGAGATGATGTGCCTACCATCTGGCATTAAGACTTTGATTCCACATGACAGACATCTCGGAAAGTACTTCAAGAACTATATTTGATGCAAGCTCATGGTTTGTTCACTTTTGGGATGTGGGCCATGTGAATTCAAAATCGATCATTTGATAGTAGATGATCTCAAGATTAATTGTGTGAAAGATTGGGGCAAAAACAATCTCCATCGTCTGATTCAAAGAAGTCAATATATATATATATATATATATATATATATATATGAAAGTTGAGAACAAAGAATCATGGGTAAAAGTACTCATGCTTGGAACCATAAGATTCTTAGATTGTTATCTTTAGCTTTAGATAGTGAACTTCAACGTCTATCTTCTATTGGCAAATTGCACCCCATTCATTATCAACCACTTACCTAACAATGACAATTTATATAATGGGTTTATGGGTATTGGGAACTAGTGTAACGACCCTGGAATTTAGAACAAGAACCTGTTTCAAGTGCGTCAAAGACGGAAATTGAGATCGATTTGAAAATTTATAATTGATATTATTTGAAATAGTATTATCCGTAGATAGATGAGGTCATATGTAAATTTTTACGTGAATCCAGACTAGTAGAACCTCGGTGGATCGCAAGTGTCAGAGAGGTCATGTAGGTGCTTAACATTGGGGTTCAATTAGTCTCAAACCGAAATATCAGAGATATTTCAGTTTAGGTAGCCTATAAGGGAAGGGAGAGACTTGTTGGGATAGCAATGTTTGCAACCAGAGATTCTTACAGTGTCACTGAAAGTTTCAATGTCAACACCATTGACTGCCTTGAATTACATGATAGAGGTCGTTTCTCATTCCAATATTTCACAAATCGGATCTTGCGATCATGTCACATATCGAATGGGATATGTTATACACGTGGCACACATCCCCAAAATGACCGTCATCATGGAATACCATGGTACACAATGATCACATGTGTGCCACGTGTAATCAACATCGACCATCGATATGTGGGTCATGATTTAAAGATCAAAAGTGTGAAAGATTGGATGAAAAGCTACCTCTATCATATGATTAGAGGAAGTCAACAGCAGAATAAAGTGGAATCGACAATGACGCGACAAGTATCTTTGGTTGTCAAAGTAGCTACCCATTTTGTTGTGCTATGGCCATGGGGCATCCTTGGCTTATTAAATAGTAAACATTAATTGTAATATTTAGATGGGTGCATTTGTTACAACCCAAGATTCTTCCTTTTCAACCCGAAGTTTCACGCGTTTAAAATCATAGACCACTTTGAATTACATGATGGAGATTGCTTTTCCATCTTCCATGCAATGAATCTTGAGATGATGTGCCTACCATCTCGGCATTAAGACTTTGATTCCACATGATGCATATCTGGAAAGTACTTCAAGAACTATATTTGATGCAAGCTCATGGTTTGTTCACTTTTTGGGATGTGGGCCATGTGAATTCAAAATCAGATCATTTGATAGTAGATGATCTCAAGATTAATTGTGTGAAAGATTGGGGCAAAAAACAATCTCCATCGTCTGATTCAAAGAAGTCAATATATATATATATATATATATATATATATATATATATATATATATATATATATATATATATATATATATATGAAACCCAAGTTGAGAACAAAGAATCATGGGTAAAAGTACTCATGCACAGTTGGAACCATAAGATTCTTAGATTGTTATCTTTAGCTTTAGATAGTGAACTTCAACGTCTATCTTCTATTGGCAAATTGCACCCCATTCATTATCAACCACTTACCTAACAATGACAATTTATATAATGGGTTTATGGGTATTGGGAACTAGTGTAACGACCCTGAAATTTAGAACAAGAACCTGATTGTTTCGATGTGCGTGCCCAACACGGAAATTGAGATCGATTTGAAAATTTATAATTGATATTATTTGAAATAGTATTATCCTATAGATAGATGAGGTCATATGTAAATTTTTGCGTGAATCCGAGACTAGTAGAACCTCGGTGGATCGCGTTACGCTGTAGAGGTCATGTAGGTGCTTAACATTGGGGTTCAAATTAGGGTCTAAACTGAAATATCAGAGATATTTCAGTTTAGGTAGCCTATAAGGGAAGGGAGAGACTTGTTGGGATAGCAATGTTTGCAACCAGAGATTCTTACAGTGTCACTGAAAGTTTCAATGTCAACACCATTGACTGCCTTGAATTACATGATAGAGGTCGTTTCTCATTCCAATATTTCACAAATCGGATCTTGCGATCATGTCACACATATCAGAATGGGATATGTTATACACGTGGCACACATCCCCAAAATGACCGTCATCATGGAATACCATGGTACACAATGATCACAGATGTGTGCCACGTGTAATCAACATCTGACCATCTGATATGTGGGTCATGATTTAAAGATCAAAAGTGTGAAAGATTGGATGAAAAGCTACCTCTATCATATGATTAGAGGAAGTCAACAGTGTGAACAGTGGAATCGACAATGACGCGACAAGTATCTTTGGTTGTCAAAGTAGCTACCCATTTTGTTGTGCTATGGCCATGTCGGGGCATCCTTGGCTTATTAAATAGTAAACATTAATTGTAATATTTAGATGGGTGCATTTGTTACGCAACCCAAGATTCTTCCTTTTCAACCCGAAGTTTCACGCTATTAAATCATAGACCACTTTGAACCACATGATGGAGATTGCTTTTCGCTCCAATCTTCCATGCAATGAATCTTGAGATGATGTGCCTACCATCTGGCATTAAGACTTTGATTCCACATGACAGACATCTCGGAAAGTACTTCAAGAACTATATTTGATGCAAGCTCATGGTTTGTTCACTTTTTGGGATGTGGGCCATGTGAATTCAAAATCAGATCATTTGATAGTAGATGATCTCAAGATTAATTGTGTGAAAGATTGGGGCAAAAAACAATCTCCATCGTCTGATTCAAAGAAGTCAATATATATATATATATATATATATATATATATATATATGAAACCCAAGTTGAGAACAAAGAATCATGGGTAAAAGTACTCATGCACAGTTGGAACCATAAGATTCTTAGATTGTTATCTTTAGCTTTAGATAGTGAACTTCAACGTCTATCTTCTATTGGCAAATTGCACCCCATTCATTATCAACCACTTACCTAACAATGACAATTTATATAATGGGTTTATGGGTATTGGGAACTAGTGTAACGACCCTGAAATTTAGAACAAGAACCTGACTGTTTCGATGTGCGTGCCCAGCACGGAAATTGAGATCGATTTGAAAATTTATAATTGATATTATTTGAAATAGTATTATCCTGTAGATAGATGAGGTCATATGTAAATTTTTACGTGAATCCGAGACTAGTAGAACCTCGGTGGATCGCGTTACGCTGTAGAGGTCATGTAGGTGCTTAACATTGGGGTTCAAATTAGGGTCTAAACTGAAATATCAGAGATATTTCAGTTTAGGTAGCCTATAAGGGAAGGGAGAGACTTGTTGGGATAGCAATGTTTGCAACCAGAGATTCTTACAGTGTCACTGAAAGTTTCAATGTCAACACCATTGACTGCCTTGAATTACATGATAGAGGTCGTTTCTCATTCCAATATTTCACAAATCGGATCTTGCGATCATGTCACACATATCAGAATGGGATATGTTATACACGTGGCACACATCCCCAAAATGACCGTCATCATGGAATACCATGGTACACAATGATCACAGATGTGTGCCACGTGTAATCAACATCTGACCATCTGATATGTGGGTCATGATTTAAAGATCAAAAGTGTGAAAGATTGGATGAAAAGCTACCTCTATCATATGATTAGAGGAAGTCAACAGTGTGAACAGTGGAATCGACAATGACGCGACAAGTATCTTTGGTTGTCAAAGTAGCTACCCATTTTGTTGTGCTATGGCCATGTCGGGGCATCCTTGGCTTATTAAATAGTAAACATTAATTGTAATATTTAGATGGGTGCATTTGTTACGCAACCCAAGATTCTTCCTTTTCAACCCGAGTTTCACGCGTTTAAAACTGTTGTGACCACTTTGAACCACATGATGGAGATTGCTTTTCGCTCCAATCTTCCATGCAATGAATCTTGAGATGATGTGCCTACCATCTGGCATTAAGACTTTGATTCCACATGACAGACATCTCGGAAAGTACTTCAAGAACTATATTTGATGCAAGCTCATGGTTTGTTCACTTTTTGGGATGTGGGCCATGTGAATTCAAAATCAGATCATTTGATAGTAGATGATCTCAAGATTAATTGTGTGAAAGATTGGGGCAAAAAACAATCTCCATCGTCTGATTCAAAGAAGTCAATATATATATATATATATATATATATATATATATATATATATATATATATATATATATATATATATATATGAAACCCAAGTTGAGAACAAAGAATCATGGGTAAAAGTACTCATGCACAGTTGGAACCATAAGATTCTTAGATTGTTATCTTTAGCTTTAGATAGTGAACTTCAACGTCTATCTTCTATTGGCAAATTGCACCCCATTCATTATCAACCACTTACCTAACAATGACAATTTATATAATGGGTTTATGGGTATTGGGAACTAGTGTAACGACCCTGAAATTTAGAACAAGAACCTGACTGTTTCGATGTGCGTGCCCAGCACGGAAATTGAGATCGATTTGAAAATTTATAATTGATATTATTTGAAATAGTATTATCCTGTAGATAGATGAGGTCATATGTAAATTTTTGCGTGAATCCGAGACTAGTAGAACCTCGGTGGATCGCGTTACGCTGTAGAGGTCATGTAGGTGCTTAACATTGGGGTTCAAATTAGGGTCTAAACTGAAATATCAGAGATATTTCAGTTTAGGTAGCCTATAAGGGAAGGGAGAGACTTGGAGAGGTGTTTTTCTTCTTCTTCCCCTTGTTCTTGAGCTAAGAGTCTGTAACTAAGTAGAGATCTAAGGGTGTTCTGCGAGGAAATTGGGTTAGAGCTACAGAAATCGTGAGTCGGAATGAGATGAGGTAGGTTGAGCTCAATAAAGCAAACTCAAGTGCGATCTAAGTGTGTGTGAAGCCTCTGCGTGCTGAATCGGAGTCGATACATTACGTATCGGAGTCACAACAGAGTTACAGCTCAAGTTCTAGATCTGAAACCCTTTCGGATCTTCTTGCCGAAACCACGAAAGGACCCAAATCGAGGTATGTTTGTGCATTTAAAATGGGCAAGGTTGAAGCCTTGAGCTTGTATTTGGTGTGTATGTTAATGGTTGTTGAAAACCATAAATGAAAAGGATGAAAATTAGGTCAAGAGGTGACCTCCATTAATGACAGAGGTGCTGTCATTATTGATCGATCAATGCTAGATTGATCGATCAATAAGGGTGTTGATCGATCAATTCGTATAAGACAAAGAAGGGAACATAGACCCTGAAATTCCTAGAAGTTCAATGCTCGAAGGGTGTTGATCGATCAATTAGTGAATTGATCGATCAATCTTGAGTATTGATCGATCACAGAGAGTGTGATCGATCAATGACTGGTATTGATCAATCAATGAAGGCATTGATCGATCAATCGTGTGTAGTGATCGATCAATGAAGGCATTGATCGATCAATCTGTATAAATTACAAATGTGAACAGAAGGTGGGAAATTTTGAAAATTAAGCTATTGATCGATCAATGAGGTGATTGATCGATCAACAAGACACATTGATCGATCAACCAAGCTGGTGATCGATCAATTTGGCTATGACAAAGTGTGAAGAAAAGGGAGTCATTGATCGATTAATTAAGCTATTGATCGATCAATGAAGGGTGTTGATCGATCAATAAAGGTTATTGATCAATCAACTAACTCTGTTACTTATGAGAATGTTTAGGTTATTGATCGATCAATGAAGACATTGATCGATCAACAAGGAGGATTGATCGATCAATAAGGGTGTTGATCGATCAATCACCCCTGTTTTTGTCCTGTTTTGGTTATGTGAATTGAATGCTACTGGATATCGTACCAGTTGACTTTCTGACCTGCCTGACACTTAGTATACAATATTCATGGTCTAGGATCGAACCATGACGCTTTAAAAAGCTTGGGATTTGCTTAGAAAGAGGTTTGATCTGAGGTAGGGAAATTCAATTGAAATTGCATTTATTCTTGATCTCATGGATTCTAAATGTTCTACATATAACTGCATAGTCTGATTTTACTTTTCAGTCATGTTTAGCATATGTGTGGCAACTCTGTTATGTATTTGACTCCTGCTATCTGACACCTGTCATCTGTCATCTGATTTCTGTTAAAGTATAATATGTCTGCAAGTGATTTGAGGTTTATTAATCTGACGAATCTCACCGACTCAGCGGTATATCCGTGTACACTCCATCTCGCTTGAAATCCAATTGCACTCCATAGTTGAGGCATTGTTGCATTTCCTGAAATTGTTCATGTGAACGACGATGGTTGGGATTACCCATCAGACCAAATCTGGCTACCACGTGTTATACTCATGGGAGTTATTTAAGTTTATTATTCTAGGTCATTAAATACTATATGCATCATATTCCGTAAATTCTGATACGATTTGCCTGCTTTGATAAATTCTGTATTTCTGAAACATCTGTTTGCATCTGTTCAATTCTGACCATATCTTCTACTACCATGTTTTATAATTAAGATGTAATTTTAACTGAGATTCTTCTACGGAGCTTAGATGGTTAGCTCAACCTGTTTCTATAATTATTATAGGTTCTGAGGCTAGAGCTCCTGGCACCAAGAGCGACCTCGACTACCAGCTTGATCTAGAGGCTGAGGACGAGGAGACCGATGTCTAGGCGGACGAGTTCTATCCATAGGTGGGGTATACTAGTCTGATGTTTTAGGGATTTTGTATAAACCTTGGATTATTGTGTGCCTGGTGGCCACTTCCTGTATTTATTTCTGTAGATTTTACTTTATTGTATTATTATACATTCTATTGGAACCATTATTAGGAACCATTGTTTTGGGTGATGGATGTCCATCACCAGTGGTTCTTCTTGGTTTCTTTTTGGGAATGTATATTCTTTTGATATATTTAGATACATGTTTCGTTTATTATTTTTTTTATTTTAAATATCTTATGTGATGATTCGACCTACCACTGCTGGACAGTATCTGCTTGATTTCCGCTATACGAGCAGACACTTCATGATTTGTCCTGGGGATCATCCAGAGTATGATCCTGATGGCACGGATTTTTGGGAGCAAAAATCTAGGCTGTCATAGTTGGTATCAAAGCCTAGGCTTTAGGTTGAACTGCGAGTTCATGTTGAATTGTTTTCACAATCTAGTACTGATTAGTGTTATTGTTTTCACAATGACAGAACAGTATGGGCCCTAAGTTCAGAGGCGGACACAGTGGAGGAAGGGAAGGTCAGAGAGAAGTTCCTCTGAGGGAGATCCCCGATGTTGTTGGTACGTCGCGGGGATTAGAATTCCTCTCGCACACGAACGTGGTTCCAGTGGGACCGAGAGGAGGTAGAAGAGGTAATGAGGAGAGAATGGAGCAGGTGTTGGAAGCCTTGGCTACCAACGTCGCTCAGCAGACAGCTGCTCTGACTCAGCAGGCAGCTAGACCATGTCATCAGCCTAGCAGATTCATGGAGTTTAGGAGAATGAGAGCTCCTAACTTCTCGGGTCAGACAGATCCTATAGAAGCAGAGGGTTGGAAAGAGGAGATGGAAAAACTTTTTGAAGTGCTCCAGTGCAATGATGTAGAGAAGGTGCGCTGGGCCACTTTCAAGTCGAATGGTGATGCCGGACCTTGGTGGAAGTCGGTGTCACAGAGTCGACAAAGAGAGTTTCCTTACACTCCTTGGACATGGGAGGAGTTCACGGAAGTATTTTACCACAAATATTTTTCAAAAATTGTGAAGCATCAGTGGGAGGTGAAATTTATAGAACTCAAGCAGGGGCGATGTCAATGAGAGAATATGGTGCTGAATTTGATCGACTGACTACTTTCGCGCCCCAGCATGTAGCCACTGAGCTGATGAGAGCTCGTAAGTTTTAGCTTGGCCTGAGGCAGAACTTACAAAAGGATGTCGCCATGTGGGAAATGGAGAAATATGAGGGAGTGATGGCCAAGGCTCTCATAGCAGAGGAGGAAAACCAAAAACAGTTTTCTTGGAGAGAGAAGCAGAGGTGAGAGAGGTTATTTCAGGGGCAATCCCAGGAATCTGAGCAGAACAAGAGAGCTAGATTCTCCAGACCGGCGATTTCTTCGGGGCCGAGTTCATACCAAAGAGCAGCATTGCCTACATCTTCCAGACCATTTCGACCGTCTAGGTCTTCTGGTAGCGGGGCCTCAGTGACCAAGGGACCTTCAAGGGTCTCTTCGTTCACTCCAGCTGTGTCATGTGCAAAGTGTGGGAGACCACACAAGACAGAGGATTGTCGGAGAGATACAGGGGCGCGCTTTAGGTGTGGAAAGATGGGCCACTTGGTTAGGAATTGCCCCGAGGAGAGCAAAGATGGCAAAGAGCGGTCAGGATCGGTATCTACGCAAAGATCTTCTCGACCTATGGTTCAAGGTCGAGCATACGCTATTACCGCGACCGATGCTCTGACATCGAATGATGTCATCCAAGGTATGATTAAAATTCAAGAGAAGTTATTTAACTAGTAAGATGGAATGAAAATTTAGTAAAAATAGAATTGCTTTGATTAAGTGTTAAAATAATAGTACACATACGTACATACATCTTAAACACTTGATCTAATATTGTAACTGGCTTATAGGTGAGCTGAAAGTGTATAGGAGTTGTGACATTTGTTTCCATAGAGCTCGAGTCTTGATAGACCCAGGCTCTACGCATTCATTCGTAAGGCCTCAATTTATGAAAGAATTGAGCGCCACTCCTGAGCAGCTAGATTTCATATTGACAGTGTCCATTCCTACGGGTAGTGCAGTGAATGCACTCACAATGTGTAAATCGGTGATAATGTCAGTAGATGATCACGAGACACTGGCAGATTTAATTTTGTTAGATATGAAGGGATTCGACATCATTCTGAGAATGGACTGGCTATCCGCTTACCACACAAGTGTTGATTGTCTTCGAAAGATGGTGGTTTTTTGCCCTCCAAAGGAGAAATCATTCAGATTCTTCGGGGTGAAGTCTAAGGAAGCTTCGTTGATATATGCTATTCGGGCCGAAAAGATGATGAAGAGTGGATGCAGTGGATATATGGCCTTTCTACAAGAGCAACGGGAAGGGGCGAATGTGATATCCGATATTCACGTTGCATGCGAGTATCCCGATGTATTCCCTGAGGATTTTCCAGGACTACCACCAGCTCGGGAGATTGAGTTTGTAATAAATTTGGTTCCAGGCACTGAACCAGTATCTAAGGCTCCCTATCGGATGGTTCCAGCAGAATTACAAGAGTTGAAGGAGCAACTACAAAAACTGCTTGACAAAGGGTTCATTCGACCGAGTGTGTCTCCTTGGGGAGCACCAGTGTTATTTTTCAGAAAGAAGGATGGTTCAATGCGTCTATGCATTGACTATCGGCAGTTGAACAAGTTGATGATTAAGAATCGTTACCCGATTCCTAGGATCGATGATCTATTTGATCAATTACAAGGAGCGAGGTTCTTTACGAAGATTGACTTGAGGTCAGGTTACCATCAGCTACGAGTCAAAGCAGAAGATGTTGAGAAGACAGCGTTCAGAACCATATATGGGCACTATGAGTTCTTGGTTATGCCATTTGGATTGACGAACACACCTGCGTCTTTCATGGACCTGATGAACCGAGTGTTCAAACCACACTTGGATAAGTCTGTGGTTGTCTTTGTAGATGACATCCTTGTCTATTCCAAGACAAAGGAAGAACACGAAGGACATCTACACGTTGCTTTACAGACCCTCAGAGATCACAAATTGTATGCGAAGCTCAGTAAGTGAGTTTTGGCTGGACCAAGTTAGTTTCTTGGGCCATATTGTCTCTACTAAAGGGTATAACGATTCGACGAAGCGAAGATCAGCGTTGTGAATTGGGAACAACCGAGAGCGGTAATAAGGTCCGTAGTTTCTTGGTTTGCGAGGATACTACTGAGCGATTTGTGAAGGGTTCTCCAAACTCTCGAGTCCACTTACTCAGCTTACCAAGAAGAATGCTAAGTTTGATTGGACCGATCGATGTGAGAAGAGTTTTTAGGAACTGAAGACGCGTCTGACTACAGCACCAGTATTAGCTATACCTTCTGGCAGAGGGGGTTTCGCTATCTATAGTGACGCTTCTTATAGTGATTTGGGTTGTGTCCTCAACCAGCACAAGAAGGTTATCGCGTACGGCTCTAGACAGCTTAAGGAGCATGAGAAGAATTATCTGACTCATGATCTGGAGTTAGCGGCGGTGATCTTTGCTTTAAAGATCTGGAGGCACTACTTATACGGTGAGACATTTGATATCTACACCGACCATAGAAGTCTCAAGTATCTATTTACCCAGAAGGATTTGAACATGCGGCAGCACAGATGGATGGAGTTCTTGAAAGATTATGATTGTTCCATCCAGTATCACCCTGGGAAGGCCAATGTTGTGGCAGATGCTTTGAGCAGGAAGTCTTCAGCTCAGTTGACACATCTCATCACCAGAGTACAACGGTGGCATCTACTTGAGGACCTGGCCTTGTACGATACACTGATTGACGTCAAGGGTTCAGGGGCATTGATGGCTACTATTGTGATACGACCCACATTATTTGATAACGTGCGTAAGCTCCAGATGATTGACGGTGAGCTTATGGCCATTAGAAAGGATGTGATCAACAGGATCAGGCCTGATTTTACCATCAAAGATGATGGCACTTTGCTATTTAGAGATCGGATGTGCATGCCTGATATGTAAGATCTTAAGGATACAATTTTGGAGGAAGCGCACAAGTCTACGTATGCTATACATCCTGGGAGTACCAAGATGTACTAAGATCTCAAGTGAAGTTTTTGGTGGAGAGGACTGAAGAAGGATGTTACAGATTATGTTTCTCGGTGTTTGGTCTGCCAGCAGGTGAAAGTAGACCATCGGAATCCAGCGAGTTTGTTACAACCATTGCCAGTACCAGAGTTGAAATGGGAAGCCATTTCTATGGATTTTATTTTGGGATTGCCGAGTACATTGAGAAAGAACAATGCCATCTAGGTCATTGTAGATCGACTGACGAAGTCTGCGCATTTTCTGCCTTATCGAACTACATATACAGCCAATAAGCTTGCAGAGCTGTACATGAAGGAGATAGTTCGGTTACATAGCATACCGGTCACCATTGTAAGTGATAGAGATCCGCTCTATACGTCGCAATTATGGCGAAGATTTCAAGAAGGCATGGGTTCTAAATTGGAGTTCAGCTCAGCATTCCATCCTCAGACAGATGGGCAGACTAAGAGAGTGAACCAGATTATAGAGGATATGTTGCGTGCATGTATGTTGGACCTTCATGGTTCATGGGATCAACATTTGTCTCTGATTGAGTTCGCTTACAATAACAGCTATCAGTCCAGTATTGGGATGGCGCCTTATGAAGCCTTGTATGGACGGCGATGCAGGTCTCCTTTGAATTGGGAAGAAGTCAGTGAGAAGCTTGTTTTGAGACCTGATATCGTGGACAGTACAACCGAGACAGTTCGGTTGATCAGTGAAAGATTGAGGGTTGCTCAAAGTCGCCAAAAGAGCTATGCCGATCTCCATCGGACGCACGTTGAGTTTCAGGTATACCCAAATACGTTTGAAAAAGTTGCTATTCATAGTTAAAATGGTTGGCTATGGACTTAACCATTGTTTTCAGGTTGGAGACAAGGTCTTTGTGACGATCTCGCCAACCTAGGGCGTGATGCGCTTCGGAAAGCGTGGGAAGCTGAGTCCTCGATATATTGGCCCATTTGAGGTACTTGGATGAGTTGGCGAAGTCGCTTACTAGATTGCTTTACCACTGTAATTGGCGAGCATGCATAACGTTTTTCATGTTTCCATGCTGCGATGATACGTGCACGACCCGACTCACGTCTTGGATTTCCAACCGATAGAGTTACAAGAGGACTTGACGGTCATTGAGGAACCAATCGCGATCTTGGGTCATCAAGATCAAGTTTTGCAGACCAAGTTGATTCCACTGGTGCTAGTCAAGTAGAGAAACGGAGCGCCAGAATCGAGATTTGCATGCGAGATCCGTACTTGTTCACCTGACATGAGAGGTAGAATTTTATTCTGTGCTCACTTAAAGATTCATTACTATGGTTGTTTTATTATGTGTGAGCACGCATCATTGACTCGAGAAATTTGTTTTTGCGGGTTCTGTATGTGATATACATGTACCCGTGTTCTCGAAATACGGGTCATTCGCCTTGGCGTAGTGACGGTGTTAAAGAACCAAGTCACTGTCAGTATTGATCGATCAACAGAGAGATTGATCGATCAATTTGATGATTGATCGATCAACATAGATGGGTGATCGATCAATGTTGGTGAGGTTTAATACTCACAATTTGGGTGGTTGATCGATCAATAAAGGTATTGATCGATCAATGTTCAGGGTATTGATCGATCAACAAGGTTGGTTGATCAATCACAGTAGACTATTGATCGATCAACAGGGTATTGATCGATCAATAAGGAAGTCATTGATCGATCAACATAGTGGTGATCGATCAATTATTAAGCCATTGTACGATCAATAGAGAGTATTGATCGATCTATGAATCGGGCTAGGGCTTAAAGATGCTTCATTGATTGATCAATAATGGGATTGATCGATCAATCCTGGGGTTTTAAGTTAAAGTTGGGTTTTCGAACGGTCATTTGCACTGAGCTTTAGAGTGATCGATCAAAGGGCTTTTGGGCACTGACTGTTCAACCTTCTTCCCGACTGATTTTTCGGCCCTCTCGCTCCTTCTTTCGCCTGATTCGAGTGGATTTTGCTCCATTCGTCTAGTAACGTCTTCCTTTCGATTCAATTTATTTCTCTTGTCGTTATTTTCGCACGTTTTGACCATGAGACCGCACACGAAGAACCCTTCGTACACTCGTACCGCCCACCGATTAGGTTCCCCACCCGTTCGTGCCACCTGTGGCATCGATTTCGGACGTGGTACCACTCGTCCCAACCCCCGTCTCGACCTTGATGGAGCGTGAAGTCCCCAATCCTTGGTGGGCTTCTAAGTCTTTTCTCCCCGAGTACGTGTTCATCTAGTCCCTTAACGAGGATCGAAATGGTATGGGCCAAGGGTTATATTCAACGTCTCAGGTTGAAAACCTTGTTAGAGCCGTTCCACGATCACTATTGTCCTCGGATCGTGCTGCTTTTCTTCCAAAACCTTCAATGGGGTGATAGTTGACACCGACTCGTCACTTCCATTGATGGGTTTGAGTATAAATTCAACCACTTTCATGTAGCGGCTGCACTCTAGTGCCCGTCTGCTTACATTGAAAACGCTAGTTTGGATGCCCCTTATGTTAAGGAGGTTCCTTTTACTGACGTGGTCACCAAAATGACCCAAGGTCAGCATGGGAAGGGGCAATCTATCTCTCGAGCCCAATTTCCCGACAAATTGTGGATGCTTGATACTTATATCAAGTGTGCACTTAACCCATTCTTGCACAAGTCCTCACGGACTGGTACTGTGCAACAGGCCCTGTTTTCGGCCTTTGAGAACCGTTGGTTCTCTATGGCTGATTTGGTCATTGATGGCATCATAAATGTCAATGACCTTATGTCTGAGAAGGTCAAATCGGGGGTCAAGAAGAAAATTCCCTACGCATTCCTCATTACCAAAATGGTGGAGCAATACGTTGCTCTCCGCGAGGCGTATAGTTTGGCTCCCAATGAGTCGCGCTTGGTCGACAACACCAAGGTCTTCTATCTGAAAGACTGGACCAAGAGCTATAATTTATTGGTTCGACGACTTTCAGAGGAGGAGGAGGGCGTAGCTGAGCCCGTTGCTCCTGCCGTTGCGGAGGGTGCGGCGCCCGCAGAGCCTGAGCTTGGAGAGGGGGAGGCACCACGTGATCCACCACCTCCGCCTGAGGTGTCTACCCGCCCTGCCCCCACTACACCCCGTAGACCACCCCGTCACACCCCATCACATCCCCCACCACCTTCCTCAGTCGACGTAGCATCCATGCTTTGTGAGCTTATGGAGGGTAACCGACGCATTCATGAGCATTTGGACGGTATGGAGGCATTCCAGCGGTAGATACATCGTTGTTTGGATTAGAACGAGGGCATGCATGAGCTCGTCATGCAGCATTTGTACGCCACGACATCCATGCCTATGATTGCTCACGCCCGTCAGCACGTCGTGGATCCTTTCGACTATTGCACACCATCACCCCGTCCCCACAGATCCACGCCTGACGAGGCCGGACCATTTGACGTCCCGACAGGTAATTGCTTTACTCTTATATTTAATTATGTTAATTATTTTATATGTTTACTGTACTGTATTTATTCTACATTTCACTTCATATTCTGTCTATATACTTTTATTCCTGCTCGTCATGGTTGTCTGTTACTTTTACTCACTGCAAACCCTACGCCCACCCTGACATTTTCGAGGACGAAAATTCCTAAGGGGGGATAATGTAATGACCCTGAAATTTAGAACAAGAACCTAACTGTTTCGATGTGCATGCTTGTCACGGAAATCGAGATCTATTTGAAAATTTATAATTGATAGTATTTGAAATAGTATTATCCTATAGATAGATGAGGTCATATGTAAATTTTCGCGTGAATCCGAGACTAGTAGAACCTCAGTGGATCGCGTTATGCTGTAGAGGTCATGTAGGTGCTTAACACTGGGGTTCAAATTAGGGTCTAAACTGAAATATCAGAGATATTTCAGTTTAGGTAGCTTATAAGGGAAGGGAGAGACCTGGAGAGGTGTTTTTCTTCTTCCCCTTGTTCTTGAGCTAAGAGTCTGTAGCTAAGTAGAGATCTGAGTGTGTTCTGGGAGGAAATAGGGTTAGAGCTACAGAAATCGTGAGTCGGAATGAGATGAGGTAGGTTGAGCTCAATAAAGCAAACTCAAGTGCGATCTAAGTGCGTGTGAAGCCTCTGCGTCTTTGAATCGGTCGATAGATTCGTGTCAGAGTCTAGCGAATTCTGACTCAAGTCCAGATC
Organism: Chloranthus sessilifolius; assembly: GCA_021018995.1. NCBI lineage: Eukaryota > Viridiplantae > Streptophyta > Magnoliopsida > Chloranthales > Chloranthaceae > Chloranthus > Chloranthus sessilifolius. The sequence continues at coordinate 68,603,302 of CM037595.1, forward strand.
TGAAACCCCTTCGGATCTTCTTGCGCTAAACGAAAAGGACCCAAATCGAGGTATGTTTGTGCATTTAAAATGGGCAAGGTTGAAGCCTTGAGCTTGTATTTGGTGTGTGTGTTAATGGTTGTTGTAAACCATAAATGATAAGGATGGAAATTAGGTCAAGAGGTGACCTCCATTAATGACAGAGGTGCTGTCATTATTGATCGATCAATGCTAGATTGATCGATCAATAAGGGTGTTGATCGATCAATGAAGGTATTGATCGATCAATTCGTATAAGACAAAGAAGGGAACATAAACCCTGAAATTCCTAGAAGTTCAATGCTCGAAGGGTGTTGATCGATCAATTAGTGAATTGATCGATCAATCCTGAGTATTGATTGATCACAGAGAGTGTGATCGATCAATGACTGGTATTGATTGATCAATGAAGGCATTGATCAATCAATCGTGTGTAGTGATCGATCAATGAAGGCATTGATCGATCAATCTGTATAAATTACAAATGTGAATAGAAGGTGGGAAATTTTGAAAATTAAGCTATTGATCGATCAATGAGGTGATTGATCGATCAACCAGACACATTGATCGATCAACCAAGCTGGTGATCGATCAATTTGGCTATGACAAAGTGTGAAGAAAAGGGAGTTATTGATCGATCAATTAAGCTATTGATCGATCAATGAAGGGTGTTGATCGATTAATAAAGGTCATTGATCGATCAACTACCTCTGTTACTTGTGAGAAGGTTTAGGTTATTGATCGATCAATGAAGACATTGGTCGATCAACAAGGAGGATTGATCGATCAATAAGGGTGTTGATCGATCAATCACCCCTATTTTTGTCCTGTTTTGGTTGTGTGAATTGAATGCTACTGGACACCGTACCAGTTGACTTTCTGACCCGCCTGACACTTAGTATACAATATTTATGGTCTAGGATCGAACCATGACGCTTTAAAAAGCTTGAGATTTGCTTTGAAAGAGGTCTGATCTAAGGTAGGGGAATTCAATTGAAATTGCATTTATTCTTGATCTCATGGATTCCAAATGTTCTACATATAACTGCATAGTTTGATTTTACTTTTTAGTCATGTTTAGCATATGTGTGGCAACTCTGTTATGTATTTGACTCCTGCTATCTGACACCTGTCATCTGTCATCTGATTTCTGTTAAAGTATAATATGTCTGCATGTGATTTGAGGTTTATTAATCTAACGAATCTCACCGACTCGGCGGTATATCCGTGTCTGGCACACTCGTGCATCTGCTTGAAAATCCTCAGCACAATTGCACTCCATAGTTGAGGCATTGTTGCATTTCCTGAAATTGTTCATGTGAACGACGATGGTTGGGATTACCCATCGGACCAAATCTGGCTACCACGTGCTATACTCAAGGGAGTTATTTAAGTTTATTATTCTAGGTCATTAAATACTATATGCATCATATTCCGTAAATTCTGATACGATTTGCCTGCTTTGATAAATTCTGCATTTCTGAAACATCTGTTTGCATCTGTTCAATTCTGACCATATCTTCTACTACCATGTTTTATAATTAAGATGTAATTTTAACTGAGATTCTTCTACGGAGCTTAGATGGTTAGCTCAACCTGTTTCTACAATTATTATAGGTTCTGAGGCTAGAGCTCCTGGCACCAAGAGCGACCCTGACTACCAGCCTGATCTAGAGGCTGAGGACGAGGAGACCGACGTCTAGGCGGATGAGTTCTATCCATAGGTGGGGTATACTAGTCTGATGTTTTAGGGATTTTGTATAAACCTTGGATTATTGTGTGCCTGGTGGCCACTTCCTGTATTTATTTCTGTAGATTTTACTTTATTGTATTACTATACATTCTATTGGAACCATTATTAGGAACCATTGTTTTGGGTGATGGATGTCCATCACTAGTGGTTCTTCTTGGTTCCTTTTTGGGAATGTATATTCTTTTAATATATTTAGATACATGTTTCGTTTATTATTTCTTTTATTTTAAATATCTTATGTGATGATTCGACCTACCATTGCTGGACAGTGCCTGCTTGATTTCCGCTATACGAGCAGACACTTTGTGATTTGTCCTGAGGATCATCCAGAGTATGATCCTGATGGCACGGATTTTTGGGCGGGGAAATCCGGGCTGTCGTAACTTGACTCCTATTTGGAGAGACATTCGTTTAGTTCATTTTATGGAGAGAGGAGTTGTTATATAAGCTTTCTTTAATAAAAGATAAGGACAAATAAGAAGTCATTTTCAAATGAAATTCTATTTTCATATAGATAGATTTTAGGGACATTTAAGAAAGGCAAATTTTATTGAAAAAAGGGTGTTTTGGTATCTACGTCACATCAAATCAATGTCTGGCCATCTGATGGTACGCCCATGATCTAGAGATCAAGCGTGGGAAAGATCGGAATGAAAACTGCTCCTCATCATCCGATTGAAAGCAGTCAATGGGCTTTAACATGGGCGCTCTCAAAGATTCATGGGTGTATTTAAAGGTACTCTTGAAGTTGAAGGTGGGTTTTAATTGGAACACTGAGTTGCTATCTTAAAAGGGCGTCGAAGTTAGAATCCTATCGGAATAGGAAGGAGAGAAAATTGGAAACAAATATACATATAAAAGTAAGATGAATTTAGGATAACGATTTTGAAGGTGTAAAAGGGTATTTTTTGTATGAAAAAAGTCTGATCACATAACTAGATTTCGTGGTTTTATTAGTGTGTGTATATATATATATATATATATTAAAGACAGTTGACAAACCTGTAGAGGCTCATTTTCATCCGCAGAGCCAAGCATCTCAGCAACCAAAATCTGGCGTTCCATAGGACCGCCAAAAGTTAAACACTTTTCAACAACATTGGAAGCAAACTTCTGCTAGCTCATATGAACTGTCTGTCTAGCTAACTGCTTGAATATGGTAGAACGTTCGTGTGGCTTTCCATGCTCCAGTACATGCTGTTACCAGTCCAAGTGACAGAACAAAATCAGGAGATCCAAACAAAAACATAACAAATTGACAAGGAAGCATAAAATAGACAAAACAGAAAACACTAAACATCAGAAGTTGCAACTCGAAGAGCAGGAAGAGGAATGGAGTGTCCCAAGGGCCGAGGGGGCAAAATGAGCCATGATATGTATGTACTTAATATTAATAGCTTCATTGTCTCTCTCTCGTGTGTGTGTGTGTGTGTATATATATATATATATTTTTTATTTTATTTTTATTTTTTTTTAAATGTGTATATTGACCATTGGAAAAACTTACATAATTAAAAAATCAAAACTATCTTCTTTTATGCAATCTTCCTCTATCCATTTTTCTTGTTCTCGCTTAAATCTACCATCAACAGCCATTGGAGATGGTTGGCCCATGCAGTAATTATGCTGAAATTTGATTTAAATGGTTGAATGCAGTTTTACTACCATTTCAAATAGTTGTTGATGACATGATGGTAATAGATATCCCTCCCTCCCTCCCTCCCTCCCTCCCTCTACATGATCAACTCTTTCAGTTCCCATGTAGAAACAGATATGGTAGATACTTGGTCATCCGGTAACCTATTTAACAAAGGGATAATGGCTCTTGATCTTGACCAACATTTCAATAGCAAATGGTGTTTAAATGATCTTCCACCATTAAAATGTCACTTTTTATCTCACACCATTGAAGTGTGATTTATCATTGTGTCATGTGGCACACATCTATGATCAATCTAAATTTTCCACCTGCCAATCCATCGTTGGAACATGTCCCAGCCAAAGGTTCATGCTTATAAGTGGATGTAAACTCTCTGATAGTATATAGCACCACCTAGTACCGACGTAAGTTCCTATCGAGCGAGAGAAATGGAGCGGTCCCGTGGTGGGTCCTAATTTCTGTTGGAGGGGACCACCCCCTCCGGAGGTGCCTGATAGGCATCCAGTAATACCAGCTTCCCCCCCCTTCTCCCCACTATCTCTGCGTAAGAAGTTTCATTACGCCGAGTAGTCGGTGCCAACGAAGCGACATCCACCCTATTGTATCTTTTCCCGGCAATCGACAACCCTTGTTGCAAATCACGCTTCTGGGCCTCGTTAATAACCGGCTGAAAATAATCTCCCGTCCGGAGATAGCAGTCCTCAATGTTTTTGACAACGATTACCTTGAACCTGGTGGCTTTGCACCCGAATTGGTGGCAAACAGACCTACGTCGGAAGTTGACATTGCGGCAACAGACACAAATCCAATCCCCCGCTCTAAGCACCAGGGCGGGGGACATCTTTTCGCAAGCTCAAGTTAGGTCAAGAGAAACAACTAAATCTCCTCATAAGCTATGACTCTATAATTTGATTCATTAACGTTGCTTCATATTCATAGGTGGATACAAAATACATGGGAATATTCAGAGAGGCCTATACTATCTATAATCACCAAAACAAAGTTTCTGCTGCGTTCCCGGTCGGAGAAGGCGGCCGCTTGTCATAGGGTCTCACTTCTGCAACCTCAGTCTCGTGCGGCACCTAACGCACGCTGTGCTAGGTCAGCCTACTTCTGATACCAACAGTCGCGGGGCGTCCTTCGACACGCTTTCAACTCACGTGGTGCTTCGCTATCGCATTCAACAAAGCCAACCCATCTACACATCAACTCTGATACCACCCGCCTAGAGGACGAGAACTCTCCCAATGTGGTTACCTCTATTTCACGGCCTACCACCCAGCTTATCGTGCCCCTTACGACACGCTCAATTGTACCACTGTGCTAAACTTGGCCTGCTCAAGCTTCACCCGGTGCACTACACTAGTACCTCACTTCGCAACAGTCTTGGTATGCAGCTCCCCATGCCACCATGTCATGCTCACATACCGAACCAAGCTCACAGCCTTGTGCCTCGCGCTTGCGTGCTCAACTGAGTCCCACGCAGCCTGCCTTCATGTGCGTTCCGAATTACTAGCACTCGTTCTTCCTTGGCCCACGGGCTATCGTGCTCAACTGAGTCCCATGCAGCGCTGGTGTTCACACGAGGTTGCCCAGCCGTATGCACCGCGATGCATAATCCGGAGCCATACATCAACCTCCCTTGGGTGCCACACAGCATCACTGCGTCGATGTCCTAGGCCCACCCTTTCAGGCCTAGGAGACACTTACGCCCCCTCTGGCAACACAAGGCCCCGTGTGGGTGGAAGGCAACTCTCCAGCTCCTCTCCCACATAGAAGGGTAAAATAGTCATTCAGCCAGAATGGCAGGAGGACCTCAAACCCCTTGGTTTGACATACCGCAACACCTCCTGCATCTCTAGCCCACCTTGGCTGTGTTGCATCTGTGTCGCTCCCGCGTCTTCCCCTCCCATGCGACCGTGTCGCGTCCCTGCAGCGCAACCACGTCACAAGGCCCTCTTGGCCCCCATGTCGTGTGCCCTCCTGGCACCACATGTTGTGCCCCAAGTACCATGCTGCAAGCTCGAGTATTAGCCCCGTCACATCCTCCATCACTCCATAAATGTCAACGCCCTCGTTGACGCATTATCGCAGTGAACTGACCCCACAAACTCCTCCCAGCCTGTTAGCATCATATTTCTAGTTCTAAGGTCCACACCTTCCCACTAGCTCCCCACCGTCACCCCGACCGGGTCAACTTGGTTCTACTGTCACAAGGCCTTCACCTATTAACTAGCTCAGGGATGTCGCGTGTCCTCTTTACACCACATCGCGTGCCTCCGCACCAATTGTTTAATAGCATCATCACTTCTGGATCGAACTTAGCTCTGATACCAAATGTCACGGGGTCGCACTTCTGCAACCTCAGTCCCGTACGGCACCTAACGCACGCTATGCTAGGTCAGCCTACTTCTAATACCAATAGTCACGGGGCGTCCTTCGACGTGCTTTCAACCAGCACGGTGCTTCGCTACTGCATGCAACGAAGCCAATCCATCTACACATCAGCTCCGAAACCACCCGCCTAGAGGACGGGAACTCCCCCAACGTGGTTACCTCTACTTCACGGCCTACCACCTAGCTTATCGTGTCCCTTACGACACGCTCAATTGCACCACTGTCCTAAACTTGGCCTGCTCAAGCTTCACCCGGTGCACTGCACTTGTACCTCGCTTCGCAACAGTCTTGGTATGCAGCTCCCCATGCCACAATGTCATGCTCACATACCGAACCAAGACCACAACCTTGTGCCTTGCGCTCGCGTGCTCAACTGAGTCCCACGCAGCCTGCCTTCATGTGTGTTTCGAATTATTAGCACTCGTTCTTCCTTGGCCCATGGGCTGTCGTGCTCAACTGAGTCCCATGCAGCGCTGGTGTTCACACAAGGTTGCCCAGTCGTATGCACTGCGACGCGTAGTTTGGAGCCATACATCAACCTCCCTTGGGTGCCACACGGCATCGCTGTGTCGACGTCCTAGGCCCACCCTTTCAGGCCTAGGAGACACTTGCGCCCCCTCTGGCAACGCAAGGCCCCATGTGGGTGGAAGGCAACTCTCCAACTCCTCTCCCACATATAAGGGTAAAACAGTCATTCAGCCAGAATGGCAGGAGGACCTCAAACCCCTTGGTTTGACATACCACAATGCCTCCTGCATCGCTAGCCCACCTTGGCTATGTCGCGTCCGTGTCGCAACCGCGTCGCTCCCGCGTCTTCCCCCCCCATGTGACTGTGTGGCATCCCCGCAGTGCGACCACGTCACAAGGCCCTCTTGGCCCCCATGTCGCGTGCCCTCCTGGCACCACATGTCGTGCCCCAAGCACCATGCTGCAAGCACGAGTATTGGCCCCGTCACACGCCGCTGCCTCAAAAAGGCATTTCATATTGATGACATTCTGGTGGAATGTGGTCTTGGAGTCCTACTGTTGGAAATTTACAAATACGGAGTGAGAGAGGGGAGGGGTTTGGATTCAAGTCCTCGGTCTACCGCTCCATGCATGGTCCCCGGAGGTGCTCAAAGGGATCAGAGATCGCTGTGGTAGATTCATTCTGTTCGACTGACGCATCGATGACCTCTAGGAGACTGAGTCCGCCCGAATTCTTGTCCTCATTGACTCGCTGGAGAGTATTCCTAGAGGTTGTGATGTCTGCATCGGCGGACAAATATTCAGGGTCTTCATAGAAGTGGCGTTGCTGGAGCGGGTGCTCGTTCTGCATCAATCGAATGAAGAATCCGAGGGGTCCCGGCTCGCCATTGTAGACGTACTTCATTGTCCCTCTAAAAAAGTCGAATAGGTCACCGAGCCAGTCAGGGGCGGGGTAGTAAATGTCGGATCAAGTTGCTCGGAGGGATGCCTGGCCGCAGACACAGCGTTCTGTCTGAGGCCACAGCGGTGGGCGACCACATCGACGAGGGGCCTCGGTTCCTCGGGGGCCTGCAGGGTGACTCATCTTTCTCTTGAGGATTCTGAGGAAGGGGATATGGCTGAGCTTGAAGACAGATAAATTATTGACGAGTTCTGTCGTCTGCAACTTGTAGATGGGGAGAACGATGAATCCGGTGGGTGGAGGCTACCAGCGGCAACGGTGAATCACCAGAGTCAAATGGGATGCTTCGCTACTGATCTCACACCCTCCAGTCTCTCAATGGTTGTCAATCCATCGTACATCAATATCACCTGTCAGCCGACACCTGCGGTGGCGGAGGAGCAGACTTGGTTGTCTGTCAAAAAGGAAGATGGGGAGTTGTGTCGGTGGGATCCGATGGAAACTGAGAGGATGTCTTACCTAAGGAGGAAGTGGTGCCTGGGAGGAAAAAGCAGTTTCTGGTCTTTTATAGGAAGGGAGAGAAAAACAGAGGGGGAGGAGTCTGAGGCGAATGGAGAATGTGACACATGGCCCGTTGGTAGTTTTAGAAAACCAGCTGTCGGTTTCTGGAAACCACTGTACGGCTGCTCTGTCAAGGTTTGACTATTGTGCCTCTGCTTTGACACGTGGCCAATCGGGCACCGTCACTTTAGTTCTTCTCGAAATTCTCTTGCAGTGACACAGGGGAGCTCTGCCATGGTGACACATGGTGATTCAGCTCCCATCGACCTGCCTTTTTCTCGATTGTCCCTTTGCTTCCTTGAGCATACGGTCCTAGATAAGTATCGGTGCCTCTATACCGAGACACGTGTCCCTCAAAATTGTGTTGGGAGAAAGCTGGCAGAGGCCTCTAAGTGGACCATAGATGGGTTGGTAACCAGGGGGTTCTGTGTAAGATTGGGAGGACTCGAAATGACCCATGTTTTAGTTTTATTGGGCCTGTCACTTTTGAGGCCATGGAACCAAGATCAGTTTTGTATCCAATGACCGGGTGACTAGAATTTGGGGGGAGGCCCGACAGACCTGTTCATCTCTAACCTTCAGCCGGTGGAGGGGCCTGTTATTACAAGGGTTTCTACTAATGTTGGTGCTTCCAGGGCTTGGGAGAGGGGCGAAAGCTCTGGCGATCTTAATGAGGTCGACAGTTTGATCAAAGTGGGTGACGCTTTAGGGATGCCGTTCAAAGGTTCCGAGGAGTCTCTCAGGGATGTTTTCTGGTCTATTATTACTAGTAGGAATAACAGCAACAAGAAGAGATGTCGTGAAATCCCCAAGGAGCTTGCGCGATTATAGTGGGGGATGTCGAATGGAAAGGGTGGAGGGGGTGTATAACTTTCCTCACTCTTCGACGAGCGGGTCTAGCTTTGGTTTACGATGAAGATTATGTCATGGAATGTGTGAGGTATCAGTGATCGATTCAAGTAGGACACGGTCAAACAAGTCATATCGCTCTTCAACCCGGCGGTCGTTACACTTCAGGAAACTAAATGGGAAAGTTGCGATGTTGTTAAAGTCACATCTGTGCTCTGACGGAATCGATGGGATTGGATTGGAGTTGATTCAGTGGGGGCCTCGAGTGGAATTCTCGTAGCTTGGGATTCTGCACTACTCGAGAAAATGGATGATGAGTTGGGCCATTTCTCGGCCTCAGTTGTGCTTCGGAGCAGGAATACTGGTAAAGTGTGGTCTTTTTTCAGTATGTATGGGTCGTCAAATGATAGTCAGCGTGACAATTTCTAGTTTGAACTGGTAGCCATTTCGGCTAGATGGAAGTACCCTCGCTGCTTTGGGGGGGAGGGGGGATTTCAATGCCATTGGATGGGTGTATGAGAAAAGCGGCGGGTCGCCTGATAGGGGGGTGATGAGAGATTTTAACTCTTTCATTTCTGATTGGGAGTTGATGGACTTGCCTCTCACGGGAGCGAATTTCACCTGGTCAAATCTTCAGGAAGATCCCTCTTTAAGCCGACTGGACCATTTCCTTTGCACCACAGAATGGACGGATCTATTTTCGGCTACCAGGGTTAAAGGCCTTGCCAAGGTGGTGTCGGACCACCGCCCTATTATGTTGACGTGTGAGACTAGGGGGAAAGGTCCAGCTCCGTTTCGATTTGAGAACATGTGGTTGTTAGACGAACAATTCAAACAATTGGTCCCTTTGTGGTGGTGCGAGCAGGTGCTGACTAGGACTGCCTTATTTCGTTTCACCTCTAAACTTCAACTTCTAAAGGCACGCATCAAGGTTTGGAATAGAGAAGTTTACGGCATGGTGCGGGTTGCGAAAGAGGCTTTACTCCTCCGACTGAAAGAGATTGATAATCTCGAGGATATGAGGGCCCTGTCAGAGGAGGAAAAAAGGGAACGGACACATAAGAAGTAGGAGCTCAACGATAAGTGTAGAGCCAAGGAGGTACACTGGAGACAAAAATCCAAAGTTCGGTGGCTCAGGGAGGGGGATCAAAATACTAGGTATTGTCATGCGGTGGTGAATGCTCGAAACAAAGGCAACTATATGAACATAATTGTGGTTGATGGGGTCCAATACTCTGAGATGGACCAGATCAGACTCAAAGTGGTGAAGTATTACTCCATGTTATACAGGGACGACGGAGTAATCCGGCCGAAGTTGGATGGGCTACCTTTCAATTCCATTTCTGAGGAAGAGTGCGCTGAGATGGAGAAACCGTTAAGCGAAGAAGTATGGAGGGCAATCAGGTTTGGAGGGAAAAATAAATCCCTGGGTCTGGATGGCTTCACGCTGAAATTCTATCGTGCTTTTTGACCGATTCTGAAATATGAAATGATGGATATTTTCGATGAGTTTCATGCTAATGGCTATATTGGTCGGTGTCTTAATTCCACATTCATCAACCTGATTCCAAAAAAAACTGGAGCTAAGGACATTTCGTACTTTAGGCCGATTAGTCTCCTCAATTGTCTGTATAAAATAATTTCTAAAGTTCTAGAGAACAGACTCAAGCCGGTAATGGGAACGATCATTTCGGATAACCAAGGGGCATTTATTCAGGGAAGGCAATTGATAGATCTGGTCGCGGTTGCTCACAAGGTGATACATTCTGCTCATCTATCGCGCCGACCTACCGCCTTATGGAAGGTGGATATGGAGAAAGCTTACGATCGAGTTAGCTGGGACTGCCTTGACTATATGCTTGGCAGATTCGGGTTCGAGATGACCTGGAGGAGATGGATGTGCGCCTGTTTCTCTTCGGTTTGATTTTCGATTCTTATAAATGTCACACCTTCTGGTACTTTAATAGCTCTAGAGGGCTCCGTCAAGGAGACCCACTATCCCCATTCCTATTCAACATAGTGGGCGAAGCCCTAGCTGGCCTTATTATGCGTGCAAAGCAGATCCAGCGTATCCCGGGAGTTTTGGTGGGACCTCAGGGTCGAGCCATCTCGCACCTGCAAATATGTTAATGACACAATTCTATTTGGTCATGCTGATGTTGAAGAGTTTAGAAATCTGACTGACATCCTCGCTGTTTATGAGGCTGTTTCAGGGCAATGTATCAACCTGCACAAATCTGCCATTGCGGGAATTGGTTTGAGGGACCAACAGATGGAGGAATTATCGGCTACTGTCAATTGTGATATTGAGATGCTTCCCATAAAGTATCTGGGGATGCCTTTGGGAATAAAAAAATTATCAGCATGGGCGTGGGATCCAGTGGTTCGCCTGTCTTCATGGAAAGGTAAACTGTTAAGTAGCGGGGGTCGACTCCTGTTGGTTAAATCTGTGTTGTCTAACATACCTATTTTCTTCATGTCTATGTTCCATTGCCCGGCTAGGGTTATCCACCACCTAGAGAAAATTCAACGTAACTTTCTTTGGGAAGGTTAGGGTCTTGGCAAACGCTACCACCTGGTGAACTGGGAGACCTACTAGCTCCCTTTGTCTTGCGGAGGCCTGGGTAACCGGAGCTTGAAGGGATCCAACGTTGCTCTTCTTGGGAAATGATTCTGGCATGCTGGTCAGGAGAGTGAAAGAGGAAGTCTCTAGAGAGTTGTGTTGGCTGAGAAGTACAGGCTTTTAAGTGGGGATTGGGGAATCAATACCACCATACACAGAGGCACTTCGGCTTGGTGGAAGGCTATCTGTGGAACATGGCCTTCGTATGCTAAATGTATCAGGTTCAAGTGGGGTTGTGGCTCTCAGATCAGGTTTTGGGATGATATTTGGGTCGAAGGGGACAATCTTAAAATATTTTTTCCGGACATCTATGCCATTTCCACCAATCAGGGGGGCAGGGTCAGCGATTGTCACAGAAACAAGTGGGGGTAGGATATGGGAGGTCTCCACCCCCCGATCTCTAAGGAGCGAGGAGATAGTCTCCTATACCAGCCTGTTGTCAATGATTTATTCTACCCTCCTAAATGTGCAGCATCATGACCAACGGATATGGGCTGCTAATAAAGATGGTAGTTTCAGCGTGAAGACTTATTATCGGATGCACACATGTCTTTCTCTTATCAAATTTCAAGGAGCTATGTTGTGGAAAATAGGGATCCCTCCTAAGGTTAGATTCTTTGCTTGGTCATTACTCAAAAGGGAAAGTCCTAACCATTGATCATCTCATCTGTCGGGGAAAGGAGATGAACAATCTATGTGTAATGTGTCACCAATAGGAAGAGTCTGCGACGCACCTGTTTCTCCACTGTCATATGGCCTACAAGGTCTGGGGTGCGATTCTTAGTTTTTTCAGCATCATCTGGGTTACCCCTCCAACTACTGCCTAGCAACTCTTAGCTTGGACATCGGTCAGTTTTGAGGGTCAGCTTCGAGACTACTAGAAGGTAGCGTTCTTCGCGGTTTGTTGGAATTTATGGCTTGAAAGGAATGAAAGAACCTTCGCTAATAAACCGCGTCCGGTGGGGATGGTCATCAAGCATCAAGGATCAGATATGTCTCCGCTCTTGATGGGGAGCAGTCAGCGCCTTGGGATCCGGGTTAGATTTTAGTTGTTCTATCCCTGCCCTAGGGGGTGTGTCGGTGTTTTGATTGTTTTGGTTTTTTGTGTTTGTGTTTGCTTTTTTGTGTCGGTGTAAGTTTATTCAGCGTCTTGCTAGTTTATAATACTACTATTATTACTGATCAAAAATAAATAAATAAGTGGATGTAAACCATCTGATCGGTGAACTTTAATATCAGCCATCAACATTAAGAACAACTGTTGATATTACAGTGCACAGATCGGATGGTTCGAATCTCTCAAAAAGTGTGATTTTTTTACCCATAGCACTTCAAGTGATGATATATCACTTTGACGGTATGGATTTCCAAGATCATAAGCCAATAAATGGTGTAAGATCGTTTAAACACAATTTGGTGCTTAAATGAGGGCCAGGAGAGGCGGTCCCTTTAACAAATAGTGGACATAGTAGGTTAATAAACCAATTAAAGTCTGACTTATAGAAAACTATATATATATATATATATATATATAGAGAGAGAGAGAGAGAGAGAGAGAGAGACGCCATTTATGAGAAGGGCATCCATGGAATGTAGAATATCGTATAAATAAGGCTTTGATTTGAATAGCCAATATTGATTGGATAGCTGCCCATACATTCAGAGAAGGTAATGGACAGCTGATCGGCTGAAGATTTTTGGTGTTGATTCCATGGTTAAGATGGTTGTTAACAATGTTGGCTCTCTTCCTCTCTCAGTCTTCAAGCAATTCATGGACAAATTTCTTAGGCTTTCAATCTTCATATTTTGTTGATTAATGTACTTTAAAGAGGGATGCCCTCTTACTCTCCTATAGATTATTTCTTTCCTTAATTTAATTTCTCGTTTGCTATAGGAACATGCTTTCAATATGCTACAGTATACTCGCATTATTGAAATATATATATACCTTTATATAAAAGTAAGAAGGGCACCTAACTTTAGATTCCTTCCTATCACAAAAAGACAAAATAAGTAATAATATTTGAAATTGTAAAAACAAAGTTATAAGATAAAATCTCTCCTTTTGGTAATTTGGTTTTTGGTTTTAAGTACCTTTAAATCCACCCCCCTATTCCTTGAGTTCACCCACACTGAAACACATGGACTGCGTTGAATCAGACGATGGAGATCGTTTATCCTCCCAATCTTTCACATAATGGATCTTCATATCATGGGCGTATTATCAAACGATCAGTGTTTTATTTCACGTAGCACACATCTCAGAAAAGTGACCTTAACATCACGGGAATGCTTAAAATTGATTTTAAGGTCACTTTTTTTAGTGTATCAATGATTTTTTTCGGTGCTCAATGATTTTTTTTTTAACACCCAAAATTATCGGCTAATAATTTGAAGTTATTGGCTGATCATTTGGTAATCAATTTGAAGTTATTGGCTGATCATTTACTAATCATCAAATTATCGACTGATAACTTCAAATTGTCGACCGATAATTTTTGGGTTTAAAAAAAAAAAACATTTGGGCACCGAAATTTCAACCCGGACCACAAGATTTTGAGCAAAATTTCATCGGAAATTTTTGACCGAAATCCCGAAATTTCAGTGGGATTCGAAACCGATTTGTTTCGGCCGAAATTTTCATCCATGTTACAAGGTATGACATCCTAGGCGGTACCGATACATAACAGCGATAAGTATCGGTTTTTCAGCATATCGATCCATATCGGTTCTGATACTTCTTTGTCCTCCAGTTCAGTATCGGTATCGCCTGATATATGTTCGTATCGATTTGCGCCGAGACCTTGGGTTTTTTTTTCACAAGGGCCGATATGTATGTATCGGCCAATTCGTATCGGTCATCCATGGACAGATACCGATACCGAGTTTTACACCTCGATCCCAAACGATTAACACTTCATTTAAGTTAAGGTTAAGGATCAAAATTTCGGCTGAAACGCATCAGTTACAAATCCCATCAAAACGAAATCCCAAAATTTTCGGTCAAAAATCACGGCCTTCAAATTCTTGACTGATAATTTGAAGTTATCGGCCGATAATTTGCTAATCATCAAATTATCGACCGAGAATTTTGGGTTAAAAAAATTTAAATATATATATATATATATATATATATATATATATATATATATATATATATATATATATATATATATATATATATGGGCACCAAAATATCGGCCGACATTTCTTCCGGTATTTTCGATCGAAATCCCGAAATTTCGGTAAAAATACCATATTCGATTTCGGTCCCAACCGATATTTCGGTGCCCAATGATTCTTTTTTTTAAACCCAAAATTATCAGCCTTCAAATTATCAGCCTATAATTTGGGTTTTAAAAAATAAAATATTATATATATATATATATATATATATATATATATATATATGCCAAGGCGAACTTTCGGTGCCCAAATCCCGAAATTTCAGTGGCGTTCAAAACCGATTCGTTCCCGCTGAAATATTAGGATTTCGGCCAAAATTTTGATCCATGTTATGAGGTATGACATCCTTCGCGATACTGATACATAACAGCGATACGTATCGGTTTTTCAACAAACCGATGCGTATCAGTTCTGATACTTCCCGATCCTCCAACTCCGTATCGGTATTGGCTGATACGGGCCCGTATTAGCCGATACGTATTAGGTTCGGCTGATACATATCGGGTTCGGCCGATATGTATCGGCCGATTCTTATTGGTCCTCCATAGACCGATACCCGATACCGAGTTTGACACCTTGATCCCAAACGATAAAGACTTCATTTTACTTGGGGTCATGGATCAAAATTTCGGCCGAAACGCTTCGGTTTTGAACCCCACTGAAACGAAATCCTGAAATTTTTAGTCAAAAATCACGGCCTTCAAATTCTCGACCGATAATTTAAAGTCATCGGCTAAAATTTCGACCTGGCCCACAAGATTTTGGTTGAAATTTTGATCCATGCTCTAAGGTATGACATCTTGTGCGATACCAATACATAACGACGATACGTATCAGCTTTTCAGCAAACTGATACGTATCGGTTCTAATACTCCGCGGTCCCCCAACAAGGTATTGGTATCCGTATCGGTTGATACGGGCCCGTATCAGTTGTATCGGTCAATCTGTACCGATACATATCGGTCTGCGCCGAGACCTTGTGTTTTTATTTTTTTTTAAAAATGGCCGAATTTCACACCTTCATTCAAAACGATAGACTTCATTTTAGTTGGGGTCTTGGATCAAAATTTCGGCTGAAACTCATCGGTTTCAAACCTACCGAAATGAAATTCTGAAATTTTTGGTCAGAAATTGCGGCCTTCAAATTCTTGGCAGAAAATTTGAAGTAATTGGCCAATAATTTGCTAATCACCAATAATTATCGGCCAATATTTTGAAGGCCGATAATTTTGGGTCTTAAAATAAAATAAAAAAATATATGGACACCGAACCTTTGACTTGACCCATCACTTTCGTTTAGGATTTTTGACCGAAATCCCAAAAATTTGGTGAAAATATCGGATTCGGTTCCAACCAAAACCAAAATTTTCATCGAAATGTCAGTGCCTAATGATTTTTTTGTTAAATATAAAAAATATTTTTAAAATTTATATTGTAACGGTTTATTCTACAAATAAACAGCTCTCACGTGCATTGCAAGTGCAGGGTCCATTAATATATATATATATATATATATGTGTGTGTGTGTGTGTGTGTGTAAAGGGGTTGGTGGATTCGAACGCATGGGTAAACCCTTAATCACCACATGCCACATGGCATTAATCTTTTAAAAAAAATTCAAAACCCTGGTCAAAGTTTGCCTACGGTCTGACAAACCTGACATTGAATTTTAGAACCTTTGACCACATTTTCGATGGTGGATATCCATCCTTTTAATTTTTTTTATTAAATGAACATGATCGCCCTTGGACAAGTTATCGTGGCACTTGATCCGTTGAATGGGTGCCACGTGGACCCACCAGGTTTGAACGCATGGATCATCCATGCATTCAAACCCATATCCCTCGCCATATATATATATATACACACACACACATACACACACATGTATATCACATTCTCCACACCATTGAGGGTGACCTTCTTCAAAATCCTTCTGTGTATCAGTGACTTATTAGAAGGCTCATCAGGCCTGATCCCAACTTCGCCGTAATTATTGTCAACCAGTTTGTGGACTCTCCTCGGATTTCTCATTCAGATGTCCTATATTGGATCCTGCACTATATTTAGTGTTTCTTGGATGAGGATTTTTTACTCTGATGATAAGCACTTCCCTGTTAGTGGCTATAGTGATGTCGAGTGGCCCGATTCCCCAATGATCATCATTCTACTTCTGGTGGTTACTGTACCTTTCTAGGAGGTAATATTGTGACATGGAAAAGTAAGAAGCAGTCTATCATATCCCGCTCTAGCGTCAAAGTCTAACTTTGTGCTATGGACATGGTACGCGAGAGCTCTTCTGGCGGTTGCAAGCTCTTCTGACCGAACTTATCTCTTCATTGTGATAACTAGGCGGCCATTCACATGACATCCAACTCCATTCTCCATCAAAAGACAAAAAACAAAGGTGGACATTCATTTCATTCTTAAGAAGCTTCAGTATTTTGAGTATTTAGGGGTGGAAGTTCAGCTAACCGAAGAGGGACTGAAACTTTGGTTTCAGTTCACCTAAAACCGAACCTGAACCGAAAGTCCCCTCCCCTGAACCGAAACTGATCCAATTCGGTTTCGGTCGGTTCAGTTTTTCCCATTTTTTTCTTTTTTGAGAGAGAGAGAGAGAGAGTTTTATTTCATTTTTAAGAGAGTTTTTATGTAAAAAAAATTATTTAAAAAAAAAAAACTGTAATAACCCAGATTTTTGAATTTTATTTAATGGTATTAGATGATGTACCACACAATGCGTGGTGCTAACGCCCCACACCGGAATATACCCACTTTAGAAATAGTCTAATTTTTTATATATATCAATATTAGACTCATTGCGGAGTACTTGTCGATACGATTCCAACGATATATAATTTGTCGATTTTCGATAAGAATATAAAAAGTTATGCCCGTTTGAAGAGTGAAGCGGGTTAAAGGGCACAATTGTAAATTCGGGAGAGAATCACCATTTACCTTGGTGCTTACACAAAGCGCTAGAGCAAAACCTCTTCTCAAGCTTTTCAAGTCACGTATGAATTATACTTGCGTGTAAAAACTACTATTTTATTAAATCTTATACGGAAAATCTTAATTAGAGTTAACCTATATAGGGAATTAGATATATATTTACTTCTTCTCTTAGTTGTCTTTCTTTATTCCCTCTTCTCTGCAAAAGCTCTGACAGTGCCATCTTTCATAATTCCTCGTCGGATCTCTATCGATTTTCGATCTTATCAGAGAATCTTACACCATCAAAGTTTCTCATCGCTGCGACCAATTTATCGTAAGAAAGGAATTCTCGCGAAAAGACTCGGGCATATCGTCTCTCGAATCCGATCTCCATCAACCCAAATCATCGTAGGATTCGAATCACGCTTCAACAGGTGGGTGCCTCTAAATCCATCTTAAATTATTCAGTTATTTCTTAAAAAGAAAACCCTAATTTTTCCTTAAGTTTTGATAAATTTCGGGTCTTAAAAACATAGAAATTAGGCCCAAAATCGATAGGATCGTTTTTCCCAGTTTTATGGAAATTCGCCAAACTCTTCAATGCATCTTGGTATTTTGGCCATAACTTTTTATACTGAACTTCGACTAAGACGATTTTTTTGCGTTGGAAAGCTAATAGAAAAATATACAACTTTCATGTTTTGACAAACTCATGAATCAATCGTCTTGATGGTCAAAAAAATATGAGAATGTTACGTCAAATTCTAGGATTGGCGCAACTTGCCTGTTTTGACTTGTTTTTGAGGAAACGCTTAAATAGGTCTATATTATTAGTAATTAGAGTTTATCTTAATGCATGAACGTATATTGTGATGTAGATTGAGGGCGAGAGGCCATCAATAGGACCTTATGACTTCGCATAACTCCGAGTTTTAGGTAGGAGAATCTCATCTTCTGATATTTTATTTTAATTTGCATGGATATTTTGAATTAAAATCTTTAAACTTGCATATGCCATTGAAATCACATCGTAAATTGAAATTGATATGAATGATTTGAAAATCTAAATCTACGAATCTGAAACACGAATCTGTAAGCTACGAAAATCATCAAGAACTGAACTATGTATAAGAGACTTGCATCGATTTATATTAGTATCTGCATTTGTTTTTATGATTGACTGAGCGACCCCTCAAAAATTCTGAACAATTTCACGGCACAAGTTTCCCTCATTACGTGAGGGCTTGTTGCATCTGAAAAAGGTTCATGAGCAGCGATGGTAGGTAGGGGTTCCCATGGCTATATTCTGCTCTCTCGAGATATAGTTTACTCGGGAGGTATTTTAAGTTGAGGATTAAGTCATGAATTCGAACTTTGCATATAGAAGTTAGAGAAACTAAGACACCAAACACGTGATCTGTTCTTGAAACTGTTTTCACACATTTAGAAATAAATCTTACATATGATTTCCGCACCTAAATTGATTTATTATCCGCTTATATGTTTGACAAGCTATATTCGATATTTGTTTTGAAACCATGTTAGTTAAAGTAAAATGTAGATGTCTTTCTTCATCGAGCTTTGTTGGTTAGCTCACTCCGACTATCGTCACGTGTTCGGTATTGACGTGGCTATTCGTATCGTGAACCGATCCTGACTACGTGCCTGAGGAAGAGCTTGAGGTTCCTCCTGAGGAGTTTTTCTCAGTATAGAACTTACTGATTTTCTTATTTGTGGTGAGAGTTAGACTTGAATTTGTGGGCCCATTTTAGTTGGATACCATAGTTTTATATTTGACGTTGATTTCTGTTATGAGCCATGTTTCGATGATGGTCGGCCATCATCGGTGGTTCTTTACTTTTAATTGCTTCCGCATTTATTTTAGCTATAGATATTTATTGCGCTTTACTCTGATATGTGCCCTGTTTGTCCGGCTTATCGTTTATTCGATAGGTTGGCGAACCGGCCTTTCCTATACCTGAGGGATTGGAAAAGTCGGGTCGTCACAAAAACGGTCTGGGAATATTGGTACAGGTCCCCCGCTTTCAAGTGGGCGATAGGACTGCCCATTCCCTTGTACTTTTCGAAGTCAGGGACCTTGAATTTCCCTGGGAGACGGGCTCCGGGGAAAAGGCAATCAATGCCATTGAGCCTCTTAATCTGTTCCTCTAGGCTATTCCATTATATTGGAGTGGATTGAACGACTCGGAATTTCTACTTGGATCGTTAAGGCCGGCGACATCTCCCCTGCCGGATACCGCTGGCGCATGAGGCGATTCTTACTTTGAGTGGGAGGGCGGCGAAGGGTCTGGGTGGGCTTGGCCTGGGTTTTAAAGGTATGGGGTAGGTCTGGGTCGGTGTTTGTTAAAACCGACCCGGTTCAGTTCAGTTAGATTTTTTCGGTTTACTCTCCCCACCCAACCGGTTTTCAATTTCCGGCACCCAAAACCGAAATGATCCAGAACCAGTTTCAGTTTTTGGTTTTGGATCGGTATATTTCGGTTTGGTAATGTCAGTTTTCGGTTTTGTAGTTTTTTTTCCCACCCGAGAGTATTTAGTTAATATTTTCTCTAAGGGGGTGGATCCCTCTTCCACTTCAGTTGATGTTGTCAAGCTAGACAGCTTTGCTCGGCTTGAGGGGGAGTATTGGGACTGTTGTTAGTTATGTATAGGTGTTGGCGTATTTAGAGCAGTATTGGTGTACATAGCGTAGTGATGACACTGGTAATTTCGGCTCTCTTACTTGAAATAAAGGCTAGTGGGGCTAATTTCATAACTAAGCCATTCTTTCTACTCTTTCTCTCCATTCTTCCCATCTCCTCTTCTCTAAATCTAAACCCTAAAACTCCTAACCTTCTCTAAACCTAAACCCTGAAACTCAACCCTAGAACTCAAGTGCCCCAAGCCTGCAGTAGTAAATAAAGTTTTTGAAAGAATCACAAACCTGAACAACATAATTCCCCTACTCAACTTGCACTAACATCTTATAACAAAAACATGGTAATGTATGCCTTGTTTGATAAAATGACAAATTGAAGATGATAACAAACTTTATGGGAAAATATAAGTAATGAAAAGATCAGAATTAACAAAGTTAATAGAAATCAACTAACAAAAACTGGATAATGTGACTGATCAGAAAAAAAAAACTGAGTAATGTGGCAATGGCATCTGAAAACATAGAATGGTGTCAGTAGAGAAGATCAAAAGATCATATAATTGAAAGTCAAATGGAGATAAAAGGAGGTTAGATCGTTCCGATTACAAAATTAAGCAGGACTTGAATACATTGGCTCCTATCCAATCACCCCAGAAAAGTCCGGACAAGATCGTTATAAGATGTTCATCACATTCTTTAGTGTAGCCACAAAACCATAGTAGTAAATACAGCTTTCGAAAAGAATCACAAATCTGAATAACATAATTCCCAAATCTCAATGACATAATTCCCATTTTGATCCTCCGCTAACACTTTATAACAAGAAGATGGCTATGTGTGCCTTTTTCATAGTATGAGGAGGTAGAGATCACAACAAACTCTATGGTAGGATATAAAACTGGACGATGGGACAATCAAGTCTACAAGTCAGTCGAGGGGATTAAAATCCCATTGGATTGAAAGTCATGAAAATAAAAGGCTTAACAACAGTTTAGATGATTCCCATATTGAATAACAAGGTCCCTATCCAATCACTCAAGAAAAGTTCGAACTAGCTCAATATAAGATGTTCACCACATTCTTTACTGTAGTGGCGAGCATGGTTTTAATATTGGCCATATCCGACACATATTGGCCAATATGTAGCCCGGTTAGGCTCCATCCGAGACTGATATGCACCCCGATTCTATATGTAGTCAAATATTGGGAATCGGACCATATCGGATCATCTTAGGTCATATCGGCCGATATGCATCGGATATGACTCGGACAAAATACCAAAAATGCCCTTTTAAAAAAAAATTATATTTTTTATTATTTTAGAAATAAAAAGGTGATTGAATATTGGCCAGTTTGGCTGATACATATCCGATATATCGGATATGTATTGGCCTAGGACCTAGCCGATATGCCTATATATATATATATATATATATATATATATATATATATATATATATATATATATATATCAGACTTTAAATCCCTGGTGGCAAGCACATACTAATAAATAAAGCTTTCGAAAAAGAATCACAAACCTGAATCACATAATTCCCATACTGATCCTGCGCTAACATGCTAACATTTTGCAAAATCTCATCCATCATGATGCACTGGGTTTTTGAATCATTGCAATGTTCCAATACTCTCTGTGACATGAAAGCAAATCATTGAAGTATTTAAAGATAAACTTTTATCAAATTAAATTGCTAAAGTTAAAATATATGAAAACTAATAACTAAAGGAACAGCAAGGAATTGTGGAACCTGTATGACACGACAACCATATGGATGAGTGGATAATGTCACAACATGATCATAAAATGATGAAATGATAAATTGAATTGCATTTTCAGGGATCGTTCAATACACTTCTGGATGACATGGTTCCCATTTTGATCGCGTACACAGCGCATGACATGACCCTCAAGCTCTGAAACCATTTTAGTCTGCTGGTAAAAATCAACAACTTCTATTGCCTGCAACAATAAGTTCAAACTTCAATGATGGAGTGGCATTACATAGAATCTTCAATAGCTATTTAACATTTCACTATAACAAGTATCTACCGTAACATCAGGTTCAAGACGGTAGCAGTGCAGACTTCTGGGCAGTGTTACCTAGGCACGTGGCACAGGTGCCAAGTGTCAAGGTATCATAGATGTTTGGCACGCCAATTTCTAAAGATGCATGGCCTTGAGAAAAAAAAATAGAACATATATATAGGGAAAAAATAAATTGGAAGGTAAATCTTAGAAAGCCAGTTGAGATATGTAACGAAATGATATATGTCATGGACCTAACTAAAAGTATACTATATTATACAAATCGTTCTGAAGAACCCAAGCTTTTTGCTTTATAAGTTGCTAAATTTTACACAATCTTCTTTTTATAAAACGAAGGTTCATTTTATCATGTCAAAACGAGGAACATTGTGAGGGTATTATGTGGTATTTTCATAGATGTTCACGGCGAAAATCCCAAAAGTAGATGTGTCAAGGTAGCACTGGTTATGGGACAATATGATCGAACACCCGCATTAAGTGATTTGTGGGATGTCCGAGGCAATGTTTTGGGTAATGGTTTGAATGTCAACAGCTGTGTGTGTTTTGCTGTTTCTGGGTTTTTATGCTATAGTGGTCTCCTTTCATTTAGTTTTGCATGTTTATTTTGTTCTGTTTGGAGCAGATACTCTAGGCTGTGCCTGTCCTGCTCGTCTCTCTTAGCCTCTTTGTAACAGTTCTATGTTTTTAATAACTTGATGACTTTATTGATAAAAAAAATATGTATCAGTCTTTAGACCAAATAGGATCAACCCAACCACTCTACAAACGGCTATGAAATAGGGTAAAGCAGAAGAAACTGATTGTGATTGAACCTGCTTCTGTCAATTCAAGTGATGATTTTTGTTAATCAAATGACCACAATATGACAGGAAGAATGTGCATTTCGCTGTAGAAAAGAATTATAATGAATCAATTCACACAATTTTTTCCACATACCTTAATGCCATCCAACTTGAAATTTCTTTCCTTAACCAATGAAAGAGAAATCTAATTCTTAGAAACTTACATGCACTAATTCCGACTAATATGTTTTTGTCTCATTTACATGGTATTAAGAAACAAAACCTTTTCGAGGGTAACATAACTTAAATTTTGCAAACATGGAAGATCTCTAAATCATAGACTAAAATATATAACTAACAAGCTTCAAAATAAAATCAAGAGGAAATGGTACTGAAATCCACCATCGTAATTAGAAAGATGGGAGTCTGGTGGCCATATGGAGATGAGGACAGCAAGGAAAATTCTAGATATGGAAAGGACTGGAAAATTTAGGTCCGATTTGGATCCCACCGTTGTTTCCTTTTCCTCCCAAACCTTTTCTTCAAAGTGTTTTGGAGAATTTAAAAAAAAAATAGTAAATAGATCAGAAAGAATCAAAATACCTTCTGGATCACTCGACATCCATACATTTGAAGGCTAAGTGTCAGCACGTGCCCAAAGAGCTTGCTGGCCAGTTCTCTTCTTTGGCTTGCAATTCCATGTTCAAAGAACTGAAGACAAAACTGTTGGTTAAATTTATGATGAGAGAGAGAGAGAGAGAGTTCATTTTATGAATCTAGAAGGACAGAAAGCTAAAATGTCACATCTTTTGGATCACATAATTCCCAAACACATCCGTTGTTAAAGAAAGAGCTTGGAATGATTTCTTGGAAAATCATGTTTTTCTCTTCTGTTGTGGCTGTTTCAAGCTTCTGCTGAATGAACCAGCTTCCATACTGGTCAAGGCTGCTCACAGAAATTTTAAACCACTTAAATTCTCCAGACATTCGGATAGAATATGATCATAAAATATGATTACAAGCTGTAGCTACCTGGATTCAATAACATGACCAGCAATCTCAGCAAGTTCAGAACACTTGATCTTGTTTCCCTTAAATTCCTCCAATAGAGAGGTTGAAAAACTTTCATGCATGTTACCACTGTTACTTAGGCGCCATGATCTCACGACACCTCCTGCAAGATTTCTTGTAGCAGAAGGAAAACACATATTTCTCCTGTTGTGCCCAACAGGACTACCATAGATATCACAATCCAAACCGCCAGAATTAGCTAAAAACGCAGCATTAAACTGTAACTTCTCAGGTTGAAAAAATGGCCCCAAGTAAGCTTTTTGGAGTCCAAGTAAATCTACATATGAATTGCCCATGTAGTTAATGTCCAACGAAGGGTCACCAAAGGTAGCTGCATACTCAGCTGGCTGCAAATACTGAAAATACAACGGATCCATGAGGAGCATCTGAACTACAGCTTCCACTCTGTGATTCCCCATGTTATTAAGATCTTGCAATTCTGTTGATCTTCCAATTGCCGATATTGTAGCAGCTTTTTCATACAAAGGAGGCAAATTATCTTCGCCGAATGGACTTGCCATCATGGGTTTGTTAAGGTTCATAACAGCTCCATTGTTTTCACTAAAATAGGGATGTACATGGCCCGATTCAGACGTCTCCAAGTATGGATGTTTCTTACGATGATGCTGGCCATTAAGAAGAAAATCTGAAGAGAGGTCAATTTCCTGTTGAATCATCTTTAACTGCAAATGGGTTTGTTCATCTACCACACCATTCTTTGATAGGCTCATACCCGACAAAGTAGCTACAAGATCTGCTTGGTCACTATTAGATGAACTTGGGCCATTCATAGTTTTCTTCTCCATAGCAGTAAAAGCATTTAAAGGATGATGATCAGAAGTGGTGCTTCTTGGCCTAGATGCAAAAGAATTAAAAGCTGATGCGCTAATACTTTGGACCCTACCCATGTTTTGATGTAAATGGGGATGATGAGATTCAGTAGAACCTAACATTTTGATGCCATCATCAAAAGTACTGGCGCTAGCAGGATGAGATGGACTCCCTGAGATGGAAATTGAATGGCCCAGATCATCCTGACATTAAAACTAGTGTTACTCCACCAAAAAGTAATGAAACCAAGACTCCAAGAAATGTGCATTGTGCTTCAGTGCAGCATAAGTTGAGTTTAATCAACAGACGATATTCTGTGAAAAATAAAACAAAATTAAAGAAGTAAAATCCTTTTGAACTGTTGGAAAGCTTGTGAGAAACCCATTGACTATTATCAATATATATAGAAAAGAACTGAGTGTCCTCTCCTTCTTAAGAAAGCAATTCAACCCTCCCATTTTTAGGCCACATGGTAACCGGTGGCACAAATTTCTGACAAATCCAAGTGACCCAAATCACAGGCCATCATTTGAACTCAACACAACCCTAAAAAAGTCCATCCGAAGATCTCTACCATCTAATCTAGCCACATCATTGTGGACTCTAAGTTCGATATGAACAAATGTTTATATTAAAGTGCCTAAATCGAATTATTTTAACTTTGAAATTTATGAATGGCAGGTCTTTTTGGTTGAGAACATTCATATGATGTTTAGTATCTTGAGTGGCTTGTAATGGCAAAATAAGCCTGTCATGGCCTAAAATGTGGGACTGTGAGAGTGCTATATGTACAAGAATGGTGAGGGGAGAGAGAGAGAGAGAGATGTGACAGTTCATTTTGGATTAGCAGCAAAATTATGGAAAAGGAAAAGTGACTACCACATTTCAAATTGCCAGCACATTGTTTGTTCTTCTAAAAAATGAATTCGAATGGATCTCATGAATTTAGATTTATAAAACTAATCTCACAAGTGGTCAATGGTAATCAAAATATCTTCTTTGTATCAAAAAATAAGTATTTCACTTCTTTTCCTTTTTTATAAGAAAGCTGGGATTGAACCTGCAGCCTCAAGGTTGCAATATTATCCACCTTCCAGTCGAGCTACAGGCATAACCCCTCAATCAGTATTTTTGTTTTTAAAAATCAAATTATAGGCGCATTTTCATCAATAAAAATGGAAGATACAGCATCTCAAAGAAGGCGAAGTGAGATGCTTAGTCCAAAAATAAACAAAAGGAAAACCAAAATAAAAAAAATAAAACCTTGTGACCCATGACAGCACTATAGTGGCCTAATTTGCTCCCATACTGGTATAATCTTAACCATCAACACCGCCATAGCATCTTCTAGATGATGGCCAGATCCACATCAAAAGGCTCCCCCTCTGGTCATCCCACTAAGATCGTGGCACATGACTCGCCCAAATAACCACTAACACTGAACAACACCAGAAACAAGTCCCACAGTCAGAAAGTCGCAATGCAAAAAATATAGGCTCCATCATTTCTTCCTCCATAACACAGAACTTGCACTCCATCAAAACATCCATTCCCATTTTCCTAAGTTAGGCACATGCTAGAACTTTTTCCCCATGCCACCTCTCATAAAAGCACTTTGACTCTAAATGGGGCTACATATTTTCACATTATAGACAAAGGTTGGTCCACAAGTGATCTCCTCCAAACTGCCATAGAAGGAAAAGACTCTGAAGTCTTTTCTAAGATCCTTAAACACTTGTCATGATTGCTTCTATGGGCCTCCCACCTTCACAAAACCTCCAAGAAGTATCACAAACTCCTCAATCTCATTCTCCCTAAGATTTCTCCGCTGTCATCACATAGCCTTTTCAGAAGGGTCCATTTCCCCTTTATTTTCTGTAGGCTTAAAACCTATATTGGCAGCGATATCCCTGTAAAGTGTATGTCATGCATCTGGATATCTGTATGATGGTCGTTTGTTCTCGTAAATTATACCCAAGCAGGTCCGGGTCGGGGCTTTCATCGCCTTTGTTGCTTATCGCCCCTAATGGGTGCATGTTTATGCATAGTTAAATAATGTTTATGATCATTGCTGGTAGGAACCAGGATTGGATGTCCCTTTTGGGAGACACCCAATTTTGGTTGGATCTATTCAAGGTAGTTGAAGCTGGATGCTCTAGGTCATGTTGATCTGGGTCATGGTTTCGAAAATAGCACGCCCTCCTAAAAAGCGTTGTGACATCTATTTACTTTGCTCGGGCAGCCATGCTAAATAAACTTCGAGATCGATGGGTTCGCCCAAAGACATCGAACCTTGCTTTCAGCAGGGGTACCCACGAATAGTCAAATGGGGCAATCAAATGCCTCGTAGGATTGGACGCAAACTGTGGAGCCTTGCGTATGTTCACTTCGTGCCTATCTTTGAATATGGGTCGATCACCCCTCTTACTTACGAAGTTATTGCATTCAGAATGAATCTTAAACATCAAATACCTTCAAATCATCTCGAGAAGCGAATGTTTGGCCTGGTATACAGGGCTTTCGCAACTCGTTCCACCTCAGTTATGCCTAGTAATGTCGCTAAGCGCTTATAGACCGATTACCTTGAGAAATGATTGTTTAGCCTGACATCCAGGGCTTTCATTTTCTCACCATATTATTTATCTGATGTTTGAAGTTCGTTCTGAATTCAGCGGACCCATCAGTAATGCCTTCGGCCTCTTCGGATGTCTCTTTTCTTTCGCATTCGATCATTAGTGATCGGATATCAAAGAGGGGCATCTGTAGACACCCAAACCATTAGGAATCACCCCAAACCCTTAGGAACCTACCCTGAACTTTTAGAAACCAATCCCGACCCTTAGAACTACTTTCGGACCCTAAACCTAACTTCCCAAGCAATGGATGAAGAGTTGTGTACTGGGACTATCTGAGGCCTTCTAATACTATCCACTCATATACCATTGGAAAGAAGACTTCTCCAGCTTTCCAACGAGCCAAGAATCGCCTCAATCGGAGCTGTATACCAAAAGTTATGGAGTTTCAAAAATCAGGCAGAAATTCAAGTTTTTTGCTTGGCGCAACTAATAGTTGCGCCAAGCCATTTTGTGCCCAAAAATAGCCTAGCGCAACTAATAGTTGCGCCAGTTTTAAAGTGGACCCCACCCCTCGCGAAGCCAACTTTCAGGCTACTGTACAGAATTATTTTACTATACATTTGCCTGGCGCAACTATTAGTTGCGCTAGGCATATGAACAATGACCTTTGGTTTTTACCTCAAATTTTGAAGCTAGGGTTTGACTTGTTGACCACCTCAGTCCTTGGGGTGTGTTTTAATAGCTTTGTTGCACCCTTTAACACCTATTTGCAACCCTTAAGTGATTGAAATACCAACCTATCATCCACCATTCGAACCACCTTCGCACCTTTCCAAGCTCTCAAAATTCTAGGAAACCTTAGATTAGAGATTACCTAATTGCTAAATCCAATTAGCATCTAAGTAGCCTCCTAATCCACTCATTTCCTATAAATAGAGCCCCCCTCCCCTTGGTTTAGGGGTTGAGAATTTTTACCTAAGAGAGAAAGAGCTTAAAGTGAGAAGATTTTTCTCCCTTTGGTGCACCATTGCTTATACAAATTTTAGAATTTCAAAACCCCCTTTGAGTGATATTTTCTATCTTAGATTCTTTAGTTTAGGTACATACTACCCATTTACCTTCCCTCTCTACCTCTTAGCTAGCAAGCCTTAGAGGTTAGAACTCCTATTTCTACCATGCAAGCCTTTAAAAGCTCATCAAAGTGAGCCAATGCAAGGCTCTCCTATGATGCTACAAGGGCTCGAGGGCTCTGGCTCTCTCCTTTCTTTTCTTATATTTTCTTTAGCTCTCCCCATCCTCCCATTTGTGCCGTTATGTCGCCGAATTTTTTGTAGGAACAGAGGGGTACAAATAGGATTTAAGGCCCATTTGGATAAGAGGAAGCCATTTTCATTTCTTTTATTTATTTTTGTGTTGGCCATTAGTAGAGACAGTGTTAAGCGGGTTGATCGGGTGCCTAACCCCTTCTCGATTGATAACCGAAGCCCCTACCCAAAAGCCTTTGGTATAGACCGGATTCAAAATCATAATTTTAGCACTTCGGTGCTGATAAAAATGAACTAGGTTTCCCGGGACACCAAAAGCTCCGGGTGGCGACTCTATATTTTTGCTAGCTAGCGCATCGCCGCGGCGGGATCGTCACAAATCCCACGATTGCACAATCTCACTCACCACTTACACAAACCAGCCATTCCCCTTGAGAAACTGAGCAATGAGTATATTTAATCTACAAACTTATAAATACCTATTGGAAAAGGAACCCCTGACGCGCATTGGTGTGAGCAATGACGCGCCCAGTCTGACATGACTTGTGAAAGCCTTCGATATTATATGATTTTATTAATCGATCTCTTGACCTTATTTATGGACATTTGTATGACGCCCCTCGGTACCTCGACTACATCATATCCCTCTGTTTGGCTGCCCCTTGCAGCAGGTCGCGACATGTGGCGGGATGCCCCTTGCACCCACAGATTAGGATATAGTGATTCTCCTTTCTGTTTGACTGTCACTCGCAACAGGTCGCGCCACGCGACGGGATGCCCCTTGCACCCACAGATTAGGATACGTTGACTTCTCCCGTCAACTGTCTATGATAGTGGGTCGCGATATGCGACGGGATCACTTGCATCCACGGCATGGAATACGCCTTTCGACAGCTATCACTGGGTCCCCCGAATGCTCCATTTTAGCTTGCACTGATAGATAAGAAAGTTAAGCATGTCATGTCAGGATCCCTAGTTCACATTTGTAATTTCCCAAGAGAAATGAGAAGATACCTCGAATGAGGGGTGTCTACTTCTTCGATGCGTTCTTACTTCGCAAGAGTGCACCGAAGAGGGGGATCTGTAGACACCCCCATTTTGCCCTCTCGGAATATACAAATTCATTCGATCAACCTTTGACCTTACCTGTGACTTTTCGAAAAGGACTTACCTTCTCTGGAAGTTTCACAACCCTAACATGGGAACCATATACTGAAAAAAATAGTATATGGCTGAACACAGGCTGAAATAACAGCTTTGTAGCTCAGGCCCCATAACCTTAATGTAGGAATCATATACTGAAACAATAGTATATGACTGAACACAGGCTGAAACAATAGATCTGTGGCTTAGGCCGTCCCACAACCCTAATGTGGGAACCATATGATGAAATAATAATATATGGCTGAACATAGGCTGAAATAATAGCTCTGTGGCTCAAACCCCCTAACTTAGACGTAGGAACCATGTACTAAAACAATAGTGCATGATTGAACACAGGCTGAAATAATAGCTCTGTGGCTCAGACCCCAACGTAGGAAGACTATATACTGAAATAATAGTGTATAGTCAAAATATAGGCTAAAATAATAGTTTGGCATTTTAGACCAGACCCAGACTCGAACAACCCCGAATTACGTGCCTAAAATCACGCGCGTAATTCGATTGCACGCCAACTCATAAACATGCAATCAGTCCCGTTTCAGACCAAACTTTCTATCTTCAGATCACCTCGAGACTCGATTACGCTCTCCACATGACATACGTGATCGGATTGAGCATCATATCATAGGCGCACAATTGTCCTATGCAATTCAGTTAAACACCTGAAACATGGCGCGTAATTAGAAAAAAACTTATAAAAGACTTTTTTTTACTTCGGCCCCAAAAGAGAGATACAGAGTAAACAGAGCGAACACAGAGAGAAACATAGCAACAACTTCGTGATTCGAGTTTCAAGTCCCCCGCATCCAAGCTTCGAATTTTGAGATTCCCCTTTGTAGCCCCGACCTTAAGTAAAATCTAGCTTTTAGTTTCTGACCCTAGTTTTTAATTATTAAATTTAGGTTTTTTTTTAGTTTTAATTATTAGCATTAAATTTTCAGTCTTAGACCGTAGCACCCTTTTTTTCAGACCGTAATTTTTAATATCCGGTTCTAGTTCTTAGTTTCTAGAATCAGTCCTTAATTAGACCGCCTAATCCTCGACCCTAAACCTTAATTTTATTCTGAAATCTCAATCTCCAGTCCTATTATTAATCTTTGATTCTAGTTCTAAGTTTCTAGAACCAATCCTTAATCATAAGGTCTAATTTTCTGATTTCGTTCTCGAAGTCAGTCCTTAGATTTTTCTAAATTTCAGTTTTAATCACTCAATTTAAGATTTCTAAAATCCCAATTTATAGTTCAGCTATTAATTATTAGTTTCAAAATTTAATTCATAATTATAACCCGAAATTATCAACTTTAAAAATCCAAAAAAAAATATTATCCTATAATTCAAAATTTAATTTACTTTAATCTTAGTCACCCGATTTTCCCAAGCGAGCTAACGGAGGGTACTCAAGAACAAGGCCAATCCTCCTTAGCATAGAGGGCCCAAAAACCCTTTTCTTTGATTTGTTTTAGTAAAATTAGTTCCTTTACTTTAATTAGAACTTTAGTAAAATTAGTTCATTTACTTTAATTAGAATCTTAGTAGGATTAGTCCATTTACTTTAATTAGAATTTCAGTAAAATTAATATATTTGCTTTAATTAGAATTTCATTACAATTAGTATACTTGCTCT
Source organism: Chloranthus sessilifolius (assembly GCA_021018995.1). Classification (NCBI taxonomy): domain Eukaryota; kingdom Viridiplantae; phylum Streptophyta; class Magnoliopsida; order Chloranthales; family Chloranthaceae; genus Chloranthus; species Chloranthus sessilifolius. Next base: position 68,634,689 of record CM037595.1, read on the forward strand.
AATTAGAGTTTCACTAGAATTAGCATATTTACATTCCTAGTATGATTAGGAGATTAATTAATTAGGCTCTTAGTAGGATTAGGAAACTTAATTAATTAGATTTCTAATAATATTAGAACATTTGAATTAATTAGACTCCTAGTAGGATTAGGAGACTTAATTAATTAGACTTTTAATAAGAGTAAAATACTACAATCAATTAGACTTCTAATAGCAATAGGAGACTCTTTTAAAATCACAGTAGAATTAGGACACTTAATCACAGTAGAATTCTAACTAAAGTACAACGCTCAAAAGTAACTAGATTTTAAACTAGTTAGACTTCTAATAAGATTAAAATATTTAAACCAAGTAGACTCACACTATGATTAGGACACTAGAATATTAGATTAATTCACTACAACAGGGTCACACAGTAAGACTCATAATAGAACTAGGAAACTTAAGCCAATTAGAATTAAAGCAATAATAAGAAAAACTAAACTATCTAAACCTCAAAGAAGAGCCAGTGCTGCTGATATTGGTAGGCCAACGATTCAGTAAAAAAGTAACCCACACCCGCTCTAAAGCGTGATCACTGACGTGTTGCAGCATCGTTAAATATCTGCAACTGGCGATCACAACAAACTAGGAATCTTCCTAGAAATCCCCCTTTATTTTCAACATTCAAAATACCGCATTACCAAAGTCCGCTTAGGACAAAATTGGGCCACTGATTCACGGGGACCGAAAGGAACCCAGAAAAAGCATGCACCAATAATGACGTGTCGAACTGAAGTCCACGGGAAAAGACAACAGAGTTTGTATTAATTTAAATGACAAAAGTAGAGTTTGTATTAATGTATTCATATATTAAAAAAAAATACTACAAAATCTATTAGGATACGAAAAGCTGCGAGAATAATTAATATTGGATAAGATCGAGCGAAAATACAATAAAATCAACAATTTGAAGCTCCTTGGGAATCATTTTTGAGACCGGGAGATGACGTGTCGAAATGAATTTCATGCGAAAAGATAGCACACACCTCGAAAATCGTAACGCCACTGACACGCCGCTTGGAAATCGAACAGTCACTATACTAAATTATGTTGGAAAAGACTGCACGAAAGGAGTGCCGCTTTCCTCAAGAAGCGTCCCAGCTCGTAATTGAAGCGATGACACTTCTAATTAGAAGCGATGGCTCTTCAAATTAGAAGTTATGTTTCATATTTATTTTGAAGTTACGTTTCAAACTGTAGCCTTTTCCCTATAAAGCCACGTCCCGTCACAAATCCTTCCCATTCCAAACCCATCGTCTTTCTCAAATTCTTAATCCTAACCCTAACCCCATGGAGGAAGAACCAGACCATGACGAGCTAAGTAGAAGGCTTGATCAAATCCTTGAAACGCAAAGTGTCGAACTTCTAGCTGTAATAAAGAGATTGGAAAGTCTGAGGCGCCAGCGACCCATTCCAAACGCTGAAGCATTTTTATTATCCTTAGTGCGAGTTCCTCTACGAGGATGGTGGGTTGGGAATTGGATCCAAGAGTGAGCCATCTCCCTTGACGGAGCAAAAAATGTGAAGACCTCGAGGCCGATCTCTATCGCAAACTCCCCTTCCTCGCTCCTCCTCCCTTCATTCACTTGCCCGATTCCCTCATTCACTTCTTATTCTTCCGCCTCTCCCTGCACTACCTTCTCCTTCATGACATGCCTCTCCCTTCATTCCTTTCTACTTCATGACTGCCTCTCCTGAGACCGATCCCCATTGCTCCTCCTACCATGAGTCTCTTTCCTTCCTCCGCCATGGGCCTCCTCGAGCTTAAAGCGATGACACTTCAAATTAGAACCGAAGACGCTTCTTGTAACGCTTCCTATAACAAGCGATGATGCTTGTAATTATAGCTAGCGCTTTAACTTGGATGTATTATTATTACCGGCATGAGTATTAGGGCTACCAGCACATTGAAAAGCATAGATTGTATTAATTTAAACGAAAAAAGCAGAGTTTGTATTAATCTATTCATACAACAAGAGGGAGCCAAAAATATGGAGACCTCAAGACAGATCTCTAACTCAAACTTTACCGTGTCAGTCCTTGTCTAGATTTTTCCTAAGTTAATCTTTTATGTAATAGCTTCTTTGTTAATCTCTATAAATATTAACTTCCATATTAATAGAGAATTTCTTTTTGTGTATATTATCCCAAAAATTATAGATTTGTAAATATACTATAACGCTTGAGTTAAAAGCGATAACGCTTCGAGTTAGAAGCGATGAAGCGTCAAAATGAAGCGAGCTAAATATTAAGGCCTGCTTTTTTATTAGTAATAACGCTCGGAATTAGTAATAAATGAAATGCCACTTACGTCAAGAAGAGACCTCGCCATCAACCAAAGCACCGACGCTTCAATTAACAGCGATGACCCTTCCAATTAGAAGCTATGACGCTTCCATTTAGAAAAGATGGTGCTTCTAATTTGGGCTTGCGCTTTGACTTAGCGACATTATTATTAGCGGCATGATTATTAAGGCTACCAGCACATCGAAAAGCACATATTGTATTGATTTAAACTATAAAAGTAGAGATTATATTAATGTATTCATATATTAAAAAAATGACCAACAAATCGTACAAGATAAAAAAAAGAAAATATAGAAAAGAGGAAGGAGAGACATCAGCAAAGTCAACTGAGAAGCCATCATTTAGGGGTAGAAGACTCCCCCTCAAACTTGGCAGAAATGTCTTCAATCACGACAGAAATCTCTTCGATCTCGTTCTTCACCTTTTGAAACTGCGCCCGCGTCTTTGCCAAAAGCACAAGTTGTTGTTCCAGAACATCCGCCTTCAAACAATAATTCAATCGAGGAATCTGAAGCCTTGGATAATCTCAGAGTTGATTTTTTTTACCATGGTGGAGGGGGTTACGTTTGGGGACGGAAGATAAAAGAAAGGATATAGTCAAAAGATTAAACTGACGGAAGGCTAAAAGGCCATTTTACTGGGATACGAAAAGCCGCTGTAATAAATAATGTTAAAAAAAATTGCATGAAAAGATAACACACTCCACAATTTCAAACTCCTCAAGATTTGTAATAAACAAAACGCCGCCTAAATTTAAGCGCTAACGCTTCAATTTAAAGTGATGATGCTTTAATTTAAAAGTGATGACGGATCGACTTCGGAGCGTTAATACTTCAATTTAGAAGCATTGACACTTAAATAAATGTCTTATTTAAGAGTTGACACTTCTAAATTGAAGCGCAGTTGCTCTTTATGGCCACGTTAGCGCTTCGTTATGAGTCAGTTTTTATTGGATAGCTGAGACAAAGGTCTAAACGGTGCTTTGTATTAGAATATGAACAACACAGGGAGATGACGTGTCGAACCAAAGTCCGCGGGAAAAGATAGCATACCCCTCGAAAATCGTAATGCCACTGATACACCGCTTAAATGCAATGATGACACGCCGCTTGGAATACAAATAGTTGTATGTAATATATATGAAGTGGAAGTGCACCACAATAGTCTATTTAATGAGGTTACATGTTGAAAGGTCCTTAAAGCTTTCACTCTTTTTCTTCTTCTATATCTCCTTAGATAAGCATTTCATCTTCCTCAACCCAACGGAAAATGCGTCTCACCGATTTGCAGAGGAGCCACCGTCTTGTGCACCAGCGTTGTATTAGTTTTTATGATTGTTCGGCTCTCGACATCCTCGACGACAACGAGCTGGCTGTCGTCCCCAACGATCCTCCACTTCTTCCTCTTCCACCACAGCACAACCACCACCACCATCTCCAATCCAATTTCCTCATCTACACTAGTAGCATAACAAACTCCCTACATCCGCCTATACCTCTACCTCATCCACTAGCGAACCACCCCCCACCGCCACCTCCAATATTTCCATAAAATATAGCATCCAACCCCAACCAACTACCATCACCCCCATGTACATTCTCTTTCCTTCTTACCCTTACCCCTCACTTGCTCCTCCTCCCCATTCTCCTCCCTTCTTTCTCTTTCCTTGCACACCAATTACTACTTTCCTTCTTTATCTTTCCTGCTTATCCTTTCTCAGTTCTTTCACTTCTCCTTCTTCCTCCTCAGACCAACCTCCTCATTTCCACTATCTTAGTGTATCTTTTATGATATTTGGTTGATAGTGTAATCCTTGCTCCTACGAATCCTTGCGATGACCTCATCAAGGGTTGAATCAGGGTTCGCTAGATTGTCCAATGCATCACCTCCCTTCATTATCTTTCTTTCTTGCCCTTGCTCCTCCCTTTCTCCGTCAATGCTCCTCCTTTCTTCATTCCCTTCTTTATCCTTTTTGCTTCCTTAATTCTTTCACTTCTCCTTACTTCCCTTCCTCAATTCTTTCACTTCTCCTTCTTATCATTATCCGATGATGCTCCCTTCATTCCCTTCTTCTTGCTCCCTTCATTCCCTTCTTCATGCCGCCTCTCTCACTTCTCCTTCTTTTCCTTCATTCCAATTCTTTCAAATGTCTATATTGAAAAAGAAGAAGGTAGATGTAATATTATTAAAGCCTACTTTTAAAATTTTCATAGGAAAATCACTGAATCTTCTGGAAGACCTTGCCCGTACGAATGCTTGCGGTGACCTCATCAAGGGCTGAATCAGGGCCTGCTAGATCGTCCAATGTATTAAAACCATAATGAATTCCATCAGACCCATTTACGATAAATAGAGATAGTGTAACGAAAGATGTGTAAAGAAAGAAGATATAAAGAAATAGTTTTGAGTTATGAATGAAAACTTTGAATGCATGATTTGTAAATTTTTTTATTTTATCTTATTTTATTCAGTGATGTCACAAGTAGTCCAACGAAAGCGCTAGCTATTAATAAGTAGTGACTGCGTCCTTAATATTAGGGCTAGTGCTTCGACCTACGCCTTGAGGCCCTTGAATATTAGTGGTAGCTGTGGGAGAGATTGTATTGATATGAACGATAAAATCTATGCGATGTTTATATAAATTATTAGTGGCATGATTATTATTGCTACTAAGGATAGATTATATAAATTTAAAGGAAAAAAGCAGAGATTGTATTAAAGTATTAGAGATGGAAGGTAAAAGAAAGGATATGGTCAAAAGATTCAACTGACAGAGGGCTAGTAGCCCTAATAATAATGCCGCTAATGATAATATCGCTAAGTCGAAGTGCTAGCCTAAATAATAATATCACTTTGCTGGTGTCTCTCATTTCTTTTTCCGAAGTGCTGGTAGCTTTAATATATGAATGCATTAATAATGACGCCTCTAATAATAATGCCGCTAAGTCAAAGCGCCTAGCCCTAAATAGAAGGTCATCGCTTCTAAATGGAAGCGTCATCACTTAATTGGAAGTGCCATCGCCTCCAATTGAAGCATCGGCGCTTCGGTCGGCACTTCGATTTATGGCGAGGTTTCTTCTTGACGTAAGCGAGATTTCATTTATTATTAATCCCAATCATTATCTCTAATAAAAAAGCAGGCTTGAATATTCAGCTCGATTCATTTTGACGCGTCATGGCTTCTAATTCGAAGTGTTACCAATTGTAACTCGAGCGTTATTGCATCGAAATCGAATATTAGTGGTAGCTAAGGCAGAAATTGTATTGATATGAATGATGAAATATTTGGGATGTTCATATAAATTTTGTGAAATTATTCTGAGAAGTTGAAATTATCCCTCTTCATGAAATTAAATGAAACTATTTGTATTCATATAAACTAAGACTAATTACAGAACTTCACTGTACAAGAAAGAGAAGAAAATTCGACGATAAAGTGGTTTTGGAGACGGAAGCTGCTGCACTTATGATGTAAGCGCCGACGCTTCAGTTAATAAGCGATGACGCTTTGAACATGAAGCAACGATGCTTCCTAATAAAACTCTGACGCTTTTATCAATAAGCGCTGGCGCTTCTAACAAAAAACACAGAATATTAGGGATAGCTTAGGCGCTGCCCTTTCCCATGATGCTTTGAGTTTTAAGCTACTAAAAAAAAATAAGTACAACAAAATCTATTGGGATATGAAAAGTCACTAGAATAATTAATGTTGGATAAGACCGGGCAAAAATATAATAAAATCTATAATTTGAAGCTCCTCGGGAATCGTTTTTGAAATAGGGAAATGACGTGTTGAAATAAATTCGGCGAAAGAAGACAGCACACCCCTCGAAAATTGTAATGCCACTGACACACCGCTTACAGGCGATGATACGCTACTTGGAAATCGAACAGTCACTGCAATAAATTATATTATAAAAGACTACACGAAAGGAGATTCGCTTACCTTAAGAAGCGCTCCCACCCTAATTGAAGAGATGACACTTCAAATTAGAAGCGATGGCGCTTCAAATTATAAGCGTCCATGGCAAACTTTATCGTGTCAGTCCTTGTCTAGATTTTTCTAAGGTTAATCTTTTATGTAATCAACTTCTTTGTTAATCACTGTCAATATTAACTTCCATATTAATCTCTATAAATATTAACTTTCAAAAAATAAAGAAATCATATAAACGAGAGAAGCTCTGCGATGGCCTTCTCCCTTTCATTTAAATGAAAAGCTGTGAGATTGAATTTATATAAATGAAAGATATTTTATTCTTATAAAATACTACTTATAAAAATACATAGTAGAAGAAAAAAGAAGTAAGCCTAAGAAAAATCTAGAGAGACAGACAGACAGACACCAGTACAACTCAGCCACTTGAGACATCAAGAGGGTGGAGAGGTAGACAACTCCCCCTTCAGACTGCATCGTAAGTCGCACGGTCACCTCTCCAAAGTGGGAGAAATCATTTCAATTGTGGCCATCAAGGGTTCAATCACATTCATCAAACTTTGAAACCTCCTTTTATTCTGGGTAAGAAGTTCCTCAATATCCTCGGTCGTCGAACTTAGGTTCAATCAAGAAGACGAAACGATTCCGTAATCTCAGACGAAAACTCGAGTTGCTCTGCCATGGTGAAGGGGGTTTGGTTTGGGACGGAGGCAAAAAAAAAGATATGAAATGAAGATGAAAGTGTGAAAGGCTAAAAGGCATTTTTTTGGGATACAAAGATCCGTAACAATAAATAATATTAGAAAATATTGCCAAGAAAGACAATAAACCTCATGATTTGAAATCCTCGAAATTCAAAAAAAATGAAATGCCGCTTACCGTCAAGAAGTGTTATCGCAGGTAATTGAAGTGTTGACACTTCTATTTAGAAGCAATGATAATTCTATTTAAGAGTGATGATGCTTCTTATTAGAAGCGATGAAGCGTCGATTTATCGGCGATGTTGCTTCTAACGATAAGCGTCATTGGTAACATCAAAAAGTGGTGCACTTCTAATCGTATTTCGAAAGAAGTTCCTGGATTACGCACGGTCGGCGTAATAAAAAAGAAGCACAAAGATTTATGAAATCCCTCTGTGGCGGCAGTGACATACAACAGTTTATTTAATGAAGTTGCATGACAAATCGCTATATAAAGGGCATCATAGCGCCCAATTTTTTTTGTCTTCTGTATCTCCTTGGATTATTATTTCATCTTCCTTTGCCTAGACCGAAATGTGTCGTAACATTTTGAGGAGGAGCCACGGTATTGCAGGTCAGCATTTTATCAGTTCCTATGATGGTTCGATTATCGACATCCCCAAAGACAACGAACTGGTTGTCATCTCCGACAACGAGCATGTGGTTCCCTCTCCCCCTGAAGAAGTTATTGTCATTCTAAATTATGACGGTCTTCAAGTAAAAACTGCCGGTGGTGGGAGGCCCCGAGCCCCTTCTTCTCCCGGCTCCGGAGCCGGTGCTTCTTCTCCCGGCTATGCAGCTAGTTATTATTCTTCTTCTTCCACCTCCACACCAGCCACAACAACCGCCACCATCTCCAACTCAACTTCCTCATCCACCACTACCAGCATAACAAACTCCCCACACCCGCCTATACCTCTACCTCCATTTCTCCCAACATTTACACCTCTACCTCCACCGCTACCTCCACTGCCAACCATCACCTCTAATATTTCCATAAACTGTGGCATCCTCCCCCAACCAATCACAACCATCAGAACTTTAATCAATTTCATCATATCCATTTACGATAAAGAAAGATATTGTATAATAAGATGATGTATAGGAAGATGGTGTATAGAAAGTATTTTGACGTAAAGAAATGATTTTGATTTATAAATGAAATCTTTTATCATGAGTAGTAAGTTATTTTTTACTTGATTCTAATTACAGTTCTAGGAAGATAAGCATATCAAAAATGAAGCGCCAATGCTGAGAATACAATGTGATGTGCCAACGCTTCTTGAACGATACGACTACGATTCAATTGAGAGGTGCATGTGCCTCCTACTACTCGAAGCATTTGTGCTTTTCATAATATTGATTCACTGTGAATTAGTAATAATGCACTTTCCATCCTCCCTTGTTCTCTTTGGCTCTGTCCAGCGTTAGCAGGCATCAGACCCATATTCAATTTCATCAAACCATTTACGATAAAGAAAGACGATGTAAATGGGATGTGACGTCACAGAACTGGGAAGCGCCTTTACATTAACCAAGAGTTGATAGTGCTTCAACTAAAGCGCGATGACGCTTCAGTTCAGATGCGATGGCTCTTCGATAATAAGACTCATTTACGATAAAGAAAGACAGTGTAAAGAAAGATGATGTAAAGAAATAGAATTAATTTATGAATGAAAACTTCTATACCCAGATTAGTAAATCTTTTTTCTTCATAAATAACTCTGAGTAGTAAGTAAAATGATGCTCCATGAGTAAAGGAAAATGTCAATCCACGGGAAACTGTTCACAAAAAGTTAATATTGTCAATGGTTCCAGGTTGAGTCACAGGCGCTTCACTTGCATGGGATCCAATAGGCGCACGAGATTAAAAAGAAGTGCCAACGTAGATGTTTCAATGACGAAGCTCCCACGCTTCAAAAACTTAGCGTCGCCACTTCCTTCACTTGTGTCATTGCTTCTCGTATGTGGCGTCATCTCCTCTGAATGATGGTCACGAAATGTGAAAATCAATCCTTAATTCATCGAGAATGAATGCATAAAAAAAAAAAAATTTAACACATGAACATATTACTATAGGCTAGCCACATGACAATAAATATAATGTATCGAAGCGTCAGCGCATCGAAAGAGACGCACCAACTAATCTAAGAGAAGCGCCCACGCTTTATATACGAAGCGATGATGCTTTGAATGGACACGTCTGCCCTTCCTAATCCAAGCGATTGCAATTTTTAAGAAATTGAATCAGTGTGACTCGGTGAGACCACACGTTTCCTCGTGTTCTATTTTGTTTGGCTCTGTCTAGCGCTATTAGCCATCATCTCGACCTTCAGAAATGCGCAAGTTGTGATTTTATGTCTCAACTGACCACAACCCTTACAATGGCTTCTCTTCTTTGTGATTATTCAAAACCAACCTCGATTCCAAACTTCATTCTGTCATTGTTGCTTAGCCTCTCTTTGGTGGCACTTCATATTGAATCTCGCATTATAATATTGGCATGTTCTTGTAATAAAATTCCTTCGCTAGGCTGGGAGGAGGCGCTCAGACAGGACGCGATGCTAGTCCCTCTTTCATTCTCCTCTTTCGTTCTAATGGCCTCTACACCTTCTAATAGTTTCATCATCCCTTCAAACGTGTAATCCACCAAGCGATTTGATTCTATCCCCAATTGAATTAACTTTAGTTCAGCTTCACTCACCTTCCATATTTTTATCCTAGAAACATAATTGGAATCCTCTTTGTCACTCACTCCTAAACTTACAGTACTGTATCTTGCATCTTTCGTTCATCGACGCAGAATATACCTAGAAGGAATTTGGTCTACCTCTTCCTTGAAGTAAACTTTGAAGATGTGAGAACACAACAACCCTCTGTCTCGAAGTGTTTACAATTACAAGTGGCCCTGGTATTTTCACATTCGAAATGAACTTTGAATGTTCGACTGCTATCCTCCCTGGCATCCCCACCACTTTTATCACTTTCACAAACTTGGAATACAATAACCACCCTGACTTCCTCTTCAAGCACCTTTTGGGCCTTAAAAGAGGCAAACTTTTGAAACTTAGAGTGGAATCTATCGAATATGGTTCTCGTATACACAACAGCGGCATGCCTCTCGATTAAATTTCCGAATAAGAGCACCAATTTCGTAGACATTGAGATGAGATCTTCCCAATTTTTCTTATCGCGATGAGATTGGACGACATGATCGTATTGCTTGACAAATTCTCTCAAACTCGTCTGGGCATTGACATAGGTATCAAAGAAATAATTTATACTTTCTCTACATTGCGTAGTGGTCATGTTGGCCCAAAAGATATCGCTCAAGTAGCATGGAATCTATTTCCTTCTAAGAGCGTATATTTATTCAACCACTCATTATCTTACAATTGAAACTCCTCGACTAGTTCTGCTCATTTCCTTTCGAAATTATCAACCATTTTACTGAACTAGTACTGATTGTACTTTCGCCCGAAATTCTCAAACTTTACCTTCAGCTGAGACAGATGATTCAATTCATTCCTCCCTATGTACCATAAGCAGAGGCGATGCGTGGTCCCCGAAAGAACTTCGGAGATGGCTTTGCTCATCTCGTTGCATTGATCAGTGATGATTGCATTAGGTTTCTTATCACCCATGCACTTCAGCCACGTGTTAAACAATCAAAGGAAAGTCTCTTCCGTCTCATCTGCGAATAGCGCACATCCAAAAAGCATCATCTGCCAATGATGATTGACCCCGTGAATGGGGCGAACTATAATAGCAATTTGTTTATTTTGTAAGTGGTGTCAAATACCACCACATCATTGAACTATTGATACACCATCTGTGACCTGTGATCAGCCCAAAATATACTATGCATACAACATTCTTTGTCTAGTTTGGCTTTAAAGAAGAAACCATCTCCTTTATTCTACCTATCAATGAAGGTCTTCATTATGGTCGTACACATCGGATCGATGTTACTCTACTTTCTTATCTTTTTAGGTAATCTCGAGTTTGTTGAGGGTTTACCGTCACACTAGCCTCTCCATTCAAACTCGACAAAATAGCAAAAATTTTCAAAGGAGGAATTATTCCATCAAATGATCCTATCAATAATTTACTTGCCCCGTTCAACTTATTATATGATCATAATTCATTCACCTTCGAAGGTGAATACAACTGATGATTATGAGGCTCTCTAAATTCCATAACCTCTCACAACTTTCGCTCGTCGATCTTAATCTTCAACATTGCCTCAAATCCGTATTTGTTATCTCTTGAACACTTTATATTAACGTGTAATTTATACTTGTCAGGCTGCTTGAACCCTTTGAACGAATATACATATTTTTTCTTTATAATCTCCTCCTTTGCAGATTTGTAGGTGTTACTTTTCGTAATGCTGAAACCAACTTTCTTCGCATATAAATTATAGAAGTCATATGCCTCGTCTTCAGATTGAAATTTCAAGCTCATACGTTGCTTCCATTCCTCGCTCCTATTCTCCCCACCTTTACAAGAATCCAACATTTTGATATCCCTATCACCACCAAGTGGAACTCCTACAGAAGAAATCGTCTCAGGGGGGAGATTTAAATCAACACCACCTATATTGAATCCTCCAATCGAGTTTATTATAGGGCCCTACATTAGACAAAAAATGGACTAATAAGGAAACAGATTCACAAGAAAGCGATGACATTGTCATACCAAGCGCAAGCGCTTCAATATAGAAGTGATGTTGCTTCTCAATCTTTGTGGCGTCACTTCCTATCGCTTCAAATAAGAAGCGTGTGATTATAAATTATATATTTTTGAATGCTTATAATTTTTTTTATCTCCTCCCTGTAAATAAGTGAAGGGATTCATCAACTACGAGCAGATGAGAAAACTGATCCCCAAGGAAGCGATGACGCAGCCATACAAAGAGTCAGCGCTTCAATATGGAAGCGATGGCACTTCTAAATCATTGTGTCGTCACTTATAACTTGTAGTGCCATCGCTTCTCAATCTTTACACCATCGCTTCCTATCATTTCAAATAAGAAATGTGTGCTTATAATTTATATATTTTCAAATGCTTCTCTCGTCATTATAACTTTCAGAAATGGCTCGCTTCTCAATCGTTGCTTTATCACTTCCTATCCCTTCAAATAAGAAGCAGTATCTCCACCTTGTAAATAAGAGAAGAGATTCATCAACTACGAATAGATGAGGAAATTGATTCACATACGAAGCGTGGTCGTGTGGGCGCAGAAGCGACGGCGCATCTAATGCCATATATAATTGAATGTTCTGTAAGCTAAAAATAATACACAGGAAAAATAATTAATACTTAGCTCAAATATCAATCTTTTGGGCTTCTATCCAATACATGCTCCAGAAAAAAGAGCAAGTTGTCGCTTTTGCGCTTTTATCCACTACGTGCTCCAGAAAAATAGAGAAAGAGCTCTCTTCTGCGCTGCAAGTTCTCTTTTACTTTTCTATCCAGTACGTGCTACAGAAAAATAGAGAAACTTGTCTCTTCTGCGCTTCTCTCTATTACAAGCTCCAAAAAAGTAGAGAAACTTGTCTCTTCTGCGCTCTATTCAGTGCGAGCTCCAGATTTTCGTGAAAGTTACCTCTTCTGCGCTTCTATCCAGTACGTCCTTTCGAAAAAAAGGAGAAAGTTGTCTCTTTACGCTTTTATCCAATCAAAGCTCTAGGAAAAATGAGAAAGTTGTAAGCCAAAGAGAGGAAATAAAATAATAGAGAGAATGAACCTTAATAAGGAGGAAAAAAGAAGGAACTTGTACCAATTTTTGAAAAAATTTACCACCATTACATTCGACAAGGCCTTCCCATTGGGAACAATGCTTTCTTCCTCCCTCCGTTAGGTATAGCATTTCCTAATTCCCCTACTGCCTACTTTACCTACCACTGACACTAGGAAACCACTGTTGTGGCTAACCATGGTTTGTGCAAAAGCACTTTCCATGTGTCCGCTCCCCATTGGAGGACCGTAGAGAAACCTCTACCCCTAAGCACATTTTCCCTTTTTCCATATATATATATATATATATATATATACTAAAAAAAGAAGATTATTAGCGGCAGTCAAAACTACCGCTAATAGTCTTAATAGTTTTTTTGTTAATAACGACAGGTTTTGGCTGCCACTAATAATCTTATTTTTTGTAGTATATATATATATATATATATATATATATATATATATATGTCATAACCCCAAATTTTTTGGAACCGTGCACGTCATGTACCATGCTCGTGTGTTTGTGGTTCATAAGGAAACCATAATTAATGTATACACACTATAGGTGTATGTGTGAAACACACTAACTTTCACTAAATAAGTGAAGAGCTAAATAGAGAGAAGTCTCTCATTCGTGACCTAATTGAGTTAGATAGAGAGGAAGTGAAATAGAGAGAAAGAGGTGAGGGTTTCATAAAAGAAGATTAGAGGTAGGAAATTCTAGTGATCAAGAGACAAGATCCATATTAGGGATCTTAAACATATGTGAGGAGAGGGTGTGGGGAAGAAACTAGAAAGGATTGTGTGGGTTTGAGCCTGTGGAGAACCTGGAAAGAGGTTGGAGGAAAAGCTCATGGAACTCTCCTCATTCCATTGATCTGGGATCAAGTCTATATTAGATCCATTGAGTGAGGTATGTTTTAAATGCTCATGTGTATTTTAGATAAAATATGAATGAATAGTTAAATGATTTTTACCTTAAAAAGGGCCTTGAATGAAGTAGGAAATTATTTTTCGAACAGATCGAGCATTTAATTTTATCGTCCCTCGCTCGAGCGATTTAAATGGCTCGCTCGAGCGATTTAAATGGCTCGCTCGAGTTAGGACAGAATATAAAGACTGCGCATAAATTATGTTCTGGGTTCGCTCTAGCGAGACCCATAGTGAACGGAAAGCTCGCTCGAGCTAGGCATCGCTTGAGCCTCAGCTACTTCATAATAACCGCTTGAGCGATTGCTCGCGCGAGGCATTATAACTGCTCGAGTGATCGCTCGTGCAAGGCATTATAATCGCTCGATGTATGAATAGTAACTGCTCGCGCGATGAATAGTGCTCGCTCGCGCGAGGGCTGAATGCCTCGTTATGACCGCTCGAGCGATGAATAATAACCGCTCGAGCGATGAATATTAACCGCTCGAGCGATGAATATTAACCGCTCAAGCGATGAATAGTTTTCGCTCGCGCAAGGGTTTAATACCTCATTTTTATCGCTTGAGCGAGGTTAAGGGACTGCTCGAGCGAGGAATAGTTCCTGCTCGCGCGAGGTACTACATGTTTACTTATTTGGATTATTCTTTTGGTGTATATCATGGGAGCTATGGTTCCCAAGGGTTCTAGAGACCATTCTAAGCTTGTTCTTAAACCATACAATGTAGGTGTGACGTGAGTTGTTACGCGTAAACATCTACGAGAAAAGAGTGTGTTGAAATTGCTTTGAGGTAGGGAATATCTTGAAACATGTACTTTAATTTTTCAATCATATATGTAGAGTAATTCAAGAGATTAGTCATATATTAATTGTGTTTTCAAAGCGGTGTGTGTGTGTGTGTGGGTGAATTCATAACGAAACCATGAGGTCCCCAGGGGACGTGGGAAAAATGACAATAGGCATCTGAATGATGCATTAAATCAGTGGCATCCCAGGGATGCAGATGAAATCTAACGGTGAAATAAAAGAAAGGTGATAAGGCCTAATGTAACAAAATTAGCACAATCACGGTGAATAACTATATGTAAAGCACATTTGATATTTTTGTTATTTAAGGTTTAATTAGAATACCCCACCGACGTGGCGAAATACCCATGACTAACTCGGCAGGATATCCGTGACCGGTACGGCGGCCAAACCGTACACCTATAGTACATCCCAGGGATGTTGAATTGAGAATAGACCCCGCCACCTAAGAGAAAGGGGCCTGGGTGGTATTGAAATTGAGAACATATAACAAGTGTCTATTTAGACGACGATGGTGGGTATTCTATCGGGGCTCGATGTTATATTGCTCAGAGACTACTTAAGTTAAGATTTAAGTGATTAGGCCGAATCTGTTACTATACTAGTAAGAAGAGAATAAACAAAGTCATGCAAAGTAACAGTTGTATCTATCATTTCATTTTTGATTATTTCAATTGTCTTTTAGTAGTTCTATCAGATAAATTATGCTTTTAAACTGTTTTAACATATATGTGAGAGTTTAATTTATATGTTCACTATATTTTCCCTATTGAGCTAGGATGTAGCTCACCCATTAGACTATATGTCGCAGGTCCAGTACTAGCGGCAGCAGAAGTTTCTGGAGACGCTGATCCGGGAGATTCGAATTACATGCCCGGAGAAGAGTCAGAACCTCCTCTTGAGGAATTCTTCTAGGAGACCCATTGCGTACTTTGAGAATGAGTTTGAGAGCACTTGGTACGGCTTGGTATGTCAATCCTTAGTTATCTAAAATGTAATTAAACACTATGATTCTTTTGGCGAACCATCTGGGGTGAACGGTTTATCACCGATGGTTCGGGTCGGTTCTTTTGCTCATGAATTGGCATGGGACTAGAACTGTCTATCGAGTTTTTCTTTTAAATTATTATAAATGCATGGAAACTTGTTTAGAGTAGATTCTTGTGTTTTACCTTGTGGTTTGTGACTTGTATTACCAATGCTCCGTATAGATTTATCGGGCACAGCCTTGAGGGTCGTGCTGATGGCACGGGTTTCGGGTTGTCGAAATCCGAGATATCACAGTTAGTATCAGAGCTGCTTCTTTTAAAATTTTGACAATCGTTCCTTTTGTCAAAGCATAGGGACTCTTATTAACGAAACCGTGGTTTCTCATGCAGACCGTTATGTTTCCTAGAGGAAGAGGCCGACCTAGGGGCGGTCATGATAGGAATTTGCGCAGTAGAGATGAGTTCATCTCGCCTACAAACAGAGTGCCATTGGGAAATAGGGAGGTTCCCGAGGGTAGTGGCAAAGAGAACCAAAATCAGGTAGAAAATCAAGATCGAGATCGTTAGAATCAAGATCAGAGAGAACAAGATAGAGTGAGAGAAAGAAATAAAGAGAGAGAGGAGCATCAGAGGATGATGCATACTATGGAAACCACAACAACTGCCATGGCACAACAGGCAGCATCCTTGGCAGCTCATGTCGCCCCAGAGCAACATTAGACACCTACGCCTCCAGTAGGGCCTACACTACCAGTAGCTTTGGCATTTACCGAGTTTAGGAGGATGAGACCTCCTAGCTTTTCAGGGCAGGCAGACACCATGGCAGCCGAGAATTGACTAAGTGAAATGGAGAAAGTATTTAGCGTACTGACATGCACAGAGGACGAGAGCGTCCGTTGGGCAGCTTACATGTTGGATGGGGAGGCTGGGCCTTGGTGGAAATCGGTTTCATGGACTATGGTTCAGGAAACTCCAAATGCTCTGGACATGGGATGAATTCGTTGAAGAGTTCAATAAACAGTACTTTCTGAAAGTTGTGAGAAATCAAATGGAGACCCAATTTTTACAACTCATGCAAGGATAGATGACCGTAAGAGAGTATGGAGTAGAATTTATGAGACTTGCTCGTTTCACTCCAGACTACTTGATTTCTGATGTGATGAAAGCGAAGAGGTTCCAACAGGGGCTAAGGCCGGACATCCGAGGAGGAGTTGCACCATTTCAGCTAAAGACCTATGGAGAGGTCATGAGTAAGGCATTAGTGGTTGAAGAAGAAAACAATAACCGATTCCGTCAAAGGGAACAGCAGGGAAGAGGAAGCGTAGATCAAGGCAGGACTGGGAGTTATGAACCGATGAATATGAAGCCGAGGTTCGTAGCACTGAATTAGAGACAACCGTTCCAAACAGGGTATGGGAGAGCCGCACAACAGACCACTCATCAAAGATTCCCATTGCTGACGTCAGGGAGACCGATGAGGTATGAGAGTGCTGCTATTTCCACTGGAGCCACAGTTACACAAAATTTTTCACGAGCCGCTTCTTCAACACTAAGAGAGACTTGTGCCAAGTGTGGCAGGTCCCACAAAACGGTGGATTGTAGGCAAGGAATGCGAGGCTGTTTTAAATGTGGCAAGATGGGCCACGTGATTAGAGATTGCCCTGAGGCAATTAAGGAGAAGACGACCTCAGCTTCTATGCCACGACCTATTCAATCACGGAAACTAGTTGTTCAAGGGAGAGCCTATGCAGTCACCGCCCAAGAAGTAGGGAGCGTACATGACGTCATTCAAGGTGAGATTCCTTTTAAATAAAGAATTTTAATTTAATATAATTTTAGATAGAGAAGGTGCATTCGTTAGAACATCGGGTAGACTAGTTTTTGTACGTTAGAAATTCTAAATAAAGTATGCCCTATATATGTATATGTATGTGATATAGGTACTTTACAAGTCTATGAAAAAGGATGCTATGTAGCACGTGACGCACGAGTGTTGATAGACCCAGGGTCAACCCACTCCTTTATCACTCCTAGATTTGCAAAGAAAATGAAGATTGTTCCAGACATACTGAACTTTATTTTATCAGTGTCTATCCCGACGAGAGAATTAGTGGACACAGAGTTAGTCTGTAAATCAGTTGTAGTGGGCGTTCGGGATGACGACACCTATGAATTAGACGCACAACTAATATTATTGGACATGCAAGGATTCGATGTAATCCTTGGCATGGATTGGTTGTCTCATCATTGTGTGATAGTGGATTGCAAGAACAAGGTTGTCATTTTCCGACCTAACACAAGGAGATCGTTTCGATTTCGAGGAGAGAGATCGACACAGGTGCCACTCATCTCTGCAGTCAGAGCCGAACGTTTGATCAAAAAAGGGTGTAGCGGTTATTTGGCATTCCTAAAGGGAGATAAAGAAGAAAAGAATGTTATTTCCGAGATAGCAGTAGTGCGAGAATTCGAAGACGTATTTCTAAAGGAATTGTCGGGATTACCTCCAGAGAGAGAAGTGGAATTCGCTATCAACTTAGCACCAGGAACGGAGTCTATTTCAAAAGCACCATACAGGATGGCTCCTGCTAAGTTGAAGGAGTTGAAAGAGCAGTTGCAAGAGCTCATGGATAAAGGGTTTGTAAGACCGAGCGTGTCTCCATGGGGAGCACCGGTATTGTTTGTAAAGAAGAAAGATGGGTCAATGCGTTTGTGCATTGACTATCGGTAATTGAACAAACTTACCATTAAGAATCGATACCCTTTACCTAGGATAGATGACTTATTTGATCAACTGCAAGGAGCGAGATACTTTTCCAAGATCGATCTGTGATCTGGATACCATCAGTTGAGAGTCAAGACAGAGGATATTCAAAAGACTGCATTCAGGACTCGGTACGGACACTATGAATTCCTAGTGATGCCGTTTGGGTTGACAAATGCCCCGGCGTCATTCATGGATCTGATGAATAGGGTGTTTAAACCACACCTAGACTCTTGTGTCGTAGTGTTTGTTGACGGCATCCTGATCTATTCAAAATCAGAGGAAGAGCATGAGAAGCACTTGAGAATAGCCCTACAGACTCTATGTGAACACCAATTATACACCAAGCTCAGCAAGTGTGAGTTTTTATTAGAAGAAGTTAGCTTTTTGGGACATGTCGTCTCAAAGTATGGTATCACTGTAGACCCAGCAAAGATAGAAGCAGTGGTCAATTGGGAGCAACCAAAGACCGTGACCAATGTCCGAAGTTTCCTTAGACTAGCAGCTTATTATTGACGTTTCATTGAGGGGTTTTCAAAGATATCGAGACCTCTTACGAGACTTACAAGAAAGGATTTAAGATTTAAGTGGAGTGAAGAGTGTGAGAAGAGTTTTCAAGAACTCAAGATGAGACTCACTTCAGCTCCAGTTCTAGCAATTTCTTCAGGCAATGGAGGATTTACGGTCTACAGTGATGCCTCGTATAACGGTTTGGGTTGCGTGCTCAACCAACATAAAAAGGTGATAGCTTACGGGTCAAGGCAGTTGAAAGAGTATGAGAAGAACTATCCGACGCATGATCTGGAACTAGCAGCAGTCATATTTGCGTTGAAGATTTGGCGACATTATTTATACGGGGAGACTTTTGAAATCTTCATCGACCACAAGAGCCTTAGATACCTATTTACACAGAAAGAACTCAACATGAGGCAGCGCAGATGGATGGAATTCCTCAAGGACTATGACTATTCCATACAGTACCATCCAGGCAAGGCTAATGTGGTGGCCGATGCCTTGAGTCGGAAGAATTCAGCGCAGTTGGCTAGTTTGATTTTGGGTATGCACCGATAGAAGTTATTTGAAGATCTGGCACTATATGATGCGAACATCAAGTCGCAAGCTACAGGAGCCTTTTTGGCTAACATATCAGTGAGACCGGTGATATTTGAACACATACGCGAACTACAGATAAAAGACCTGGTACTAACCAAGATCCGTCAAGACGTAACGGAAGGCATCAAATCAGAACTCTCAATCAAGGAGGATGGTTCCTTATTGTTCAAGGGTCGACTTTGTATTCCGGACAATGTCGATCTGTGACGAACCATTCTCGATGAGACTCACAAATCAAATTACGCTATCCACCTCAGCAGCACGAAGATGTACCAGGATTTAAAAAGGAATTACTGGTGGAGAGGTCTGAAGCAAGACGTGGCAGAGTACATCTCACGGTGCTTGACATGTCAACTAGTGAAGATCGATCATAGACACCCTACTGGGTTATTACAACCTCTGCCAATACCAGAGTGGAAATGGGAATCAATCTCTATGGACTTCATCGTTGAACTACCGCGCACTGCAAAGAGATATAATGCCATTTGGGTAATCATGGACAGATTGACCAAGTCAGCACACTTCCTACCTTACAACACGATGTACACGACAGGAAAACTCATAGAATTATATGTGAAAGAGATAGTACGCCTACACGAAGTTCCAAGCAGTATCGTTTCTAATCGTAATCCACTGTACACGTCAAAATTTTGGAAGAAATTTCAAGAAAGAATGGGAAGGCGACTGGACTTCAGTTCAGCCTTCCATCCGCAAACAGATGGGCAAACAGAGCGAGTAAACTAGGTAATAGAAGACATGCTCAGAGCATGCATGTTATAGTTGCAAGGATTGTGGGATCAGCACCTCCTGTTGATCGAGTTTGCGTACAACAACAGTTTCCAGACGAGCATTGGAATGACACCGTATGAAGCCTTGTACGGAAGGCGATGTAAATCGCCCATCAATTGGGAAGAAATCGGCAAAAATTTTATTTTAAGACCCGAGTTGCTTGAAGATAACGCCGCCGTTGTCCGTATGATCAGAGAAAGACTAAAGACGGCTCAAAGCAGGCAGAAAAGCTATGCCGATATCAAGCGGACCAGTGCGAACTATAAGGTGGGTGAACACATGTTTGTAAAGGTGTCGCCTATGAAAGGCGTGATGAGATTTGGGAAGAGAGGGAAACTAAGTCCCCGTTATCTCGGACCCTTTGAGATTTTGGGTCGGGTGGGCGAAGTCGCATATCGCATTGGACTACCACCAGTTTTCGATCGAGTACATAACGTTTTTCACGTTTCTATGCTCAGAAAGTATGTGGGTGACCCTTCCCAAATTTTGGAAGGTTAACCATTGGAGATGCACGAGGATATGAGCATGATAGAAGAACCGGCGGAGATTTTGGATAGAAAGGAACAAGTGCTACGCACCAAAGTTATTCCCTTAGTACTTGTTCGATGGAAGAATCATCCGACCGAGGAAGCAACGTGGGAGCGTGAGGCTGATGTCAGAGAACAATATCCCAATTTGTTTGAGAACGCTAACTAGTTTTCTTAAGTATGACAATATGTAATATTCTGGCAGTATATTGATTACTATTTTGAAATGAATGAATGAATTTGATTGAAAATTTTAGCATATTAACTTCAATTTTGGTAGAACCAACATTTCAGGAGAAAAATCCCAAAGGTACGACATAGTAAAACATGTGTGAGAGATGCCCTAAAGGTTAGAAGAAACCAGTGAAAAGTATGAGCTTAAGAGAACCAGAAAAACATTTCTGGGATCGCTCGAGCGACAACTTATGCTCGCTCGAGCGAGCCACATAAAATATAAACTGAAAGCGTGCTGGGCTCGCTCGAGCGAGAACTATTGACCGCTCGAGCGAGGACTATTGACCGCTCGAGCGAGGACTATTGATCGCTCGAGCGAGGCCAAAATATATAAGGACGGCGAATTTCTGTTTGCTTATTTCATCTTCAAGCGAGTGAGAGGTTGGGCGAGCGGGATTTAGGGTTTTCGGATTTTGAAACTCCTCTTCCGTTTGATTCGAGCCGGATTCTAACGATCCGATCCATCAAAAACATTTAAAGAGGTGAAATCTACCCTATTTCTACTTTATTTCATTCAAAAAATTTCTTTGGATATCAAATGGCTTCTCCAAGCCCTAACCCCCAACCTAGAAAATGAGTGGCGATTCGATCGCCATCATCGCGCAACCAAATGCCGCAGGCACCACAACCACCCCCATCCCCACCTCGTGCTCCAATCCAATTAGATGATTGGTGGGGACCAAAAATTTTTGAGGCCGAATGAGAGATTCATCCCTCTTGTTTTGGGGATCTTACGTCCACCCAATGGACCTCGGATTTCCTCACAAACCACCACTTGAGACCACTATTAGAACCCTTTGGAGCTCGGTACTATCCGAGACTCGTGAGATTGTTCTACCAAACCCTTCAACCGAACATAAATGAGGATATGATCCTCGTGAACATAGACGGGAAACAACTTATTTTCGGCAGTGCCGATGTTTCCACTACCATGTAATGCCCAAATACATACACTCCAAGCCCACTTTCTCTACCACCTTTTTCTAGAAACGTAGGTTTCCCGACCATCATTGCAGATATTACTGGCGCCGCCATCACATCCGGACAGTCGATCACCCGATCGCAGTTGCCGCCACATATGTGGTTTTTGGACATTATCTTTAAGAAAAATTTGCACTCGACGGGCCATGATCAAGAGCGCCGCGAGACATTTTTGCGGGCCCTGCACTCTGCATTCCACAATCAATGGTTTAGCGCCCCTCTAGTTGTGATCAAGGGCAATACATGCCCGCAAAAGAAATGAGAAGGGCGCCATTCCACCACCCATCCACCGACTACCCTACGCCCGTCTGATCTCGCGACTCATTGATTCACGAAATGGGAAGGAGGGTTTTCAAATTAGGGCGAATGAAATAGTGCTAACGGATAACACCGTTTCGTTCCTCGCCCAAGACTTGAGCCGAAACCTGAAGAGCCTCCAAAATAGTTTAAACAGGAAGTGGGATCGCCAGATTTCCCCGCAAGTGGCACATCCACCATCTACGGGATCGACTGCTCCCTCCACTTCGTCTCCCCAGCCCTTCCCCACCACCGACAGCAGTATGATGCGGGAAATCCTCCTACAAGGGCGGGAGATCAGGTTACATCAGCGGTTCCAGGAATCGCTCCTCATAGACCTCATGAGCCATGCGTTTTCTTAGACGTAGAAGGAGCGCATAGATGCTATGCGAGGTGCTATTTTTGGCGCGTCTAGTTCGGCTCCTACTACTAGGACCACTACAGCTAGTGCCACTGCTGCCAGGGAGGACGATGACGGTGATGATGATGATGGGGGCGAGGACTACGACGCTGATGATGATGATGAGGAGTATGAGCAGGGTGACGATTAGGTCGTCATCTATCAATTGAAAATCTTTTTGAAAATTGCAATGAAATATTTTGTGTGTGATGTAATATTTTCGCACTTTTGGTTTAGAAACTATCGTGACATGGGTGTCACAACTTTTGGGTGGTAAAATTAATGATGGAAATTTTGGTAATTTAGAAACTACCTACATATATATTTTTCTTTCATATGATCAAATTGGTATAATAACAGTAGAAATACCTGATTATACAGATTTTTCAACATTGATTTTATTGGTTGTTAGGTTCGCTGAGATGAGTGTAGTCTATGATGTACAATAGGTGTAGATTAAAATTACTTCATGCAGGTATGATTTCGGGTCATTGGACCATATGTTAATTTCAGATTATGATTGCTTGATGGTGTGCGATACGAATGTCTATTCAAAGTATTGTCTTATGGTCGTACTTGAATTCTAGTGTATCATCAATTTTCAAGGATGAAAATTTTATTAGGTGGGGTGAATGTCATAACCCTAGATTTTTGGGAACCGTACACATCACGTACCATGCTCGTGTGTTTGTGGTTCACAAGAAAATCACAATTAATGTGTATACATTATAGGTGTATGTGTGAAACATACTAACTTTCACTAAATAAGTGAAGAGCTAAATAGAGAGAAGTCTCTCATTCATGACCTAATTGGTTAGATAGAGAGGAAGTGAAATAGAGAGAAAGATGAGAGGGTTTCATAAAAGAAGATTAGAGGTAGGAAACTCTAGTGATCAAGAGATGAGATCCATATTAGGGATCTTAAACATATGTGAGGAGAGGGTGTGGGGAAGAAACTAGAAAGGATTGTGTGGGTTTGAGCCTGTGGAGAACCTGGAAAGAGGTTGGAGGAAAAGCTCATGGAACTCTCCCCATTCCATTGATATGGGATCAAGTCTATATTAGATCCATTGAGTGAGGTATGTTTTAAATGCTCATGTGTATTTTAAATAAAATATGAATGAATAGTTAAATGATTTTGACCTTAAAAAGGGCCTTGAATGAAGTAGGAAATTATTTTTCGAATAGATCGAACATTTAATTTTATCATCCCTCTCTCGAGCGAGGACAGAATATAAAGACTGAGCATAAATTGTGTTCTGGGCTCGCTCGAGCGAGACCCATAGTGAAAGGAAAGCTCGCTCGAGCCTCAGGTACGTCGTAATAATCGCTCGAGCGATGAATAGTGCTCGCTCGCGTGAGGGATTATAATTGCTCGAGCGATGAATAGTAACCACTCGTGCAAGGGCTGAATGCCTCGTTATGACTGCTCGAGCGATGAATAGTTCTCGCTCGCGCGAGGGATTATAATCGCCCGAGCGATGAATAGTAACTGCTCGCGCGATGGCTGAATGCCTCGTTATGACCGCTCGAGCGATGAATAGTTCTTGCTCGTGCGAGGGTTTAATACCTCATTTTTATCGCTCGAGCGAGGTTAAGTGCTCGCTCGAGCAAGGTTAAGGGACCGCTTGAGCGAGGAATAGTTTCCGCTCGCGCGAGGTACTACACGTTTACTTATTTGGATTATTATTTTGGTGTATATCATGGGAGCTGTGGTTCCCAAGGGTTCTGGAGACCATTCTAAGCTTGTTCTTAAACCATACAATGTAGGTGTGATGTGAGTTGTTACGCGTAAACATCTACGAGAAAAGAGTGTGTTGGAATTGCTTTGAGGTAGGGAATATCTTGAAACATGTACTTTAATTTTCCAATCATATATGTAGAGTAATTCAAGAGATTAGTCATATATTAATTGTGTTTTCAAAGCGGTGTGTGTGTGTGTGTGTGGGTGAATTCATAACGAAACCATGAGGTCCCTAGGGGACGTGGAAAAATGACAATAGGCATCTGAATGATGCATTAAATCAGTGGCATCCTAGGGATGCAGATGAAATCTAACGGTGAAATAAAAGAAAGGTGATAAGGCCTAATGTAACAAAATTAGCACTATCACGGTGAATAACTATATGTAAAGCACATTTGATATTTTTGTTATTTAAGGTTTAATTAGAATACCCCACCGACGTGGCGAAATACCCAAGACTAACTCGGCAGGATATCCGTGACCGGTACGGCGGCCAAACCGTACACCTATAGTACATCCCAGGGATGTTGAATTGAGAATAGACCCCGCCACCTAAGAGAAAGGGGCCTGGGTGGTATTGAAATTGAGAACATATAATAAGTGTCTATTTAGACGACGACAGTGGGCATTCCATCGGAGCTCGATGCTATATTGCTCGGAGACTACTTAAGTTAAGATTTAAGTGATTAGGCTGAATCCGTTACTATACTAGTAAGAAGAGAATAAACAAAGTCATGCAAAGTAACAGTTGTATCTATCATTTCATTTCTGATTATTTCAATTGTATTTCAGCAGTTCTATCAGATAAATTGTGCTTTTAAACTGTTTTAACATATATGTGAGAGCTTAATTTATATGTTCACTGTGTTTTTTCTATTGAGCTAGGATGTAGCTCACCACTTAGACTATACATCGCAGGTCCAGTACTAGCGGCAGAAGAACTTTCTGGAGACGCTGATCCGAGAGATTCAGATTACGTGCCCGGAGAAGAGTCAGAACCTCCTCCTGAGGAATTCTTCTAGGAGACCCATTGCATACTTTAAGAGTGAGTTTGAGAGCACTTGGAACGGCTTGGTATGTCAAGCCTTAGTTATCTAAAATGTAATTAAACACTATGATTCTTTTGGCGAACCATCTGGGGTGAACGGTTTATCACCGATGGTTCGGGTCGGTTCTTCTGCTCATGAATTGGCATGGGACTACAACTGTCTATCGAGTTTTTCTTTTAAATTATTATAAATGCATGGAAACTTGTTTAGAGTAGATTCTTGTGTTTTACCTTGTGGTTTGTGGCTTGTATTACCAATGCTCCGTATAGATTTATCGGGCACGACCTTGAGGATCGTACTGATGGCACGGGTTTCGGGTTGTCGAAATCCGGGCTATCACAATATATTTATTTATTTATTTATTTATATATATATTCCCTTTTCATAAGCTTGCAGTTAGGAGAGTAATGAAAGTTTATTTTCACTCATCAATTTTTCTATAAGAAGTCACTAACTGCATTGAATCAGCTGATAGATATCTTTATTTGTTCCAATCTTCCGCATAATATATATTGAGGTCATTGGTGTACCGATCATCACTTTTTTGTTCGATATGGTCCATGTCCCAAAAGGTAATCACAAATCATATTTGACGATAATGTGTGCCACATTGTTTTCCATTATTAGTAATCGAAAATATGTTTAAGCATAATGTAAATTCATATTGTTTTTGGGACGTGTCATGTGGAATAAAAATTGACTGTCTATTGATAAGACCTGAAGATCATTTTGTGAAGATTGAAACGGAATTGAACCATTTTATTTGCACCTACTAAATTATTTAGAGCAATATAGACAAACGCATTGATTGCTTTCATTCAGACGAATAAGATCGTTTCTCGATCCAATCTCCCACATAATGGATCTTGAGAATTGAAATAATTGCTTCCGTAGTTATTTTTTATTCCACATGATACACATAAATCATTCCCATAAGTGATCGAAAATTAAGTTTGAGTATGATGTTTGACAGGTAGTTTGACCACTTTTTTGGGATGTGTGCCACAAGGAAATAAAATTTGATTGTGTGAGGGTACACCATTGATCTTAAGATCCATTGTGTGAAAGATGGAAAAGAAAATAAATCTCCATCATGGGGCTTCATGAAAACAAAACATTCCAAGCATCCAATAGTAGAAATCTAAGATTGACATGACACGATTTCTAGCATACGATTCACAATAGCTATAAAAAATATTACATATATTTTAGGGTTTTTTACAAATACCCTCCTACGAAGTTCTAAATTTATATAAAACCCTTTAACTTTTCATATTTATGAAAAAACCCAATTTCGAAAATTTGTTGTTTAAAAAACCCCAAACTGTCATGTCATATTTCCCATGAGAATGGTTAACTTTAACTCAACAAGTCAAAGTTTTAAAATGTTTGAAATAACTTTTTAAAAACACTTTCTTTTCCCATACAGTACTTACTACGTTATTTGGTAAAGTCACAAATTTTCTTACCAAAGACTTTTAGGTTCAACTAATAGTTCTACTCTTCACACCGTTGACTGCCTTGAATCAAATGATAGAGGTCAATTCCTTCCGAATCTTTCACATATTAGATCTTGAGATCTTGGGCCGGACATTAGAGGAAAAGATGTTGATTATAAATGGAACAAATCCTTATAGAAACATGGTCATGGGGTACCATGGTACCATGTGATCTTCGATGTGCTCCATGTAGAATCAACATATGATCAACATCTTTTCGACTGATATGTGAGCAATGATCCCAAGATCTAATATGTGAAACATTGGGGCGAAAAAGGACTTCTATCATCTGATTCAAGGCAGTAAACAATATGAACTCTGGGATTGGGGGCTGATCTACCCATTTGATATTTGAGGGCCCCACACTAAAACACATGGACTGCTTTTAGACGATGAAGATCATTTATCATCCCAACCTTCCGTACGATGGATCTTGATATCTTAAGCCTACCATCAGATAGTCCCACCTGGTACATATCCCAAAAAGGTGACATTAACATATGTGGCATTCATCACACTCAAACATGATGTTAAGGTCATTTTTTGGGGGATGTGTGCCACGTGAAATGAATAATTGACCGTCTGATAGTACACCTAAGATCTCAAGATCCATCATGTGAAAGATTGGGACCATCTCTAAGTGAAAAAGCCAAAAAAACCACTGCCCGGCCCTAACCAATGGTTTTTCAAAAAAACTACTGTTTTTTACAGTCATTTTTTCACAAAAAACCACTGCACTAACAAGTTCAATAATGACTGCTCTTAATCGTAGTCATAGAAAAACGACTATTTTGGGCAATTGTTTTTTATGCAAATTAAAAAAAAAAAAAAAAATTTTTATAAAAATAAAAATCTTATTTTATGCAAATTTTTTTTTAATACTGCTTTTTTTAATGATTTTTTTAATGCAATTCTTTTATTGCTTTTTTTAATGCAATTTTTCTTTTTACATAGTTTGCACACAAAAGGCATCTATAATCTATAGAAATCACATCCTCATTTATTCTTGGCACTATAAGAGCCAGAGCCACAAACAATAAGCGTAGTAGCGAGTCATTGAAACACATAAATCAGACATCTAAACAGTACATTTTATAGCCCATATGCACATATGGATGAGTAAATCTCTACTAAACATATTTTGCTTGGCACATGCAATCCGGAGCAGGATATATATATGGATTGCTTCTCCTTCCTCGGCCTGATCTGTCCTTATCGATTCTTGTGCGCCACCCGAACCACCTCTTGAAACTCAGACCACCCAAGCTCTTATTCAGGAAGAGCTGACCCAATGTATTAAGAACAAAGATCCACTTAGTATATTCGGAGCCTTCAGATGTACATGTTGAGGAGCTTCCTGTTCATCTTGTCGAGAACCTTTCCATCTTCCACTAGGACTTCATAGGCCTCTCTTTCTTTCTGCAATAAAACCCAAAAACTTCCATAATCTGAATGTTATATCCAACCAAAAAAAATATTTATTTGAAAGAAAAAGACCCACATTTACTAGTTTTGTTAGCGGAGAATGGAAATATTACCGGTCAAACGTATAAAGTCTTGGACGTGCTGAGAATAAAGATCCACCTAGTATATTCGGAACCTTCAAATGTGTTAAGGAGCTTCCTGTTTAGCTTGTAGAGAACCTTTCCATCTTCCATTATGACTTCATAGGCCACTCTTTATTTCTGTAATAAAAACCAAAAACTTCCATAATTTGAATGTTAAATCCAACAAAAAAATTTCTTTATTTGAAAGAAAAAGACTCACTGGCACAAGATATTTGATCTTGTCTTGTTGAAGTTTTGATCGGGGGCACTCATCGATGCTCATCTTCCTTCCATCTCAAACATCGAGCCTGCAATCTCAAAACTCAAGTTCCTAAGCTCGAACTATATATATCATCAATAGCAATTTACTTCTATTCTAAAATACTGACGAAATGGGTGTTATCGAACTTACTAGTAGAAAAATGGTTGGTTACTATCGCATTGAATCCAATGTTCAAAATACAACTTGAGGTTATATCCATAATGGTGGGATAGATCAATCTATCAACAGGAGTAGCCCATGATTCCGCCTCCCCATTTCTTCCGTAATTCCTTGAACTTATCATTGAAGTTGGCCTGAAAAGTAATTACAAGAACACCAAAATGAAAATATGTAATGGAGAATTCAAATTTTATTTTTCACTTTTTTATCAGTGATGGGAAATTCAAGTTAGAGCTAGGGTTTGTTCTTTCACCTTGATAGCCTCTAAGATTATATCCATAATGGTGGGAGAGATCAATCTATCAGCAGGAGTAGCCCATGATTTCGCCTCCCCATTTCTTCCGTAATTCCTCGAACTTATCGTTGAAGTTAGCCTAAAAAGTAATTACAAGCACACCAAAATGAAAATATGTAATGGAGAATTCAAATTTTATTTTTTACTTTTTATCAGTGATGGAAAATTCAAGTTAGATCTAGGGTTTTGTTCTTTTACCTTGATAGCCTCTAAGGTTTTACTAAATTCCAGCTTGTCCCCATTTTTCACAGTGGTCAAGCACAAAACCTCAACAACTTTCTTGTGAACAATCTTTTGACAAGGGCAAAGAAACAAAAACAAGCAGGAATTAAATACATCATTAGTTTATCCACAACCTATTTTAATCAGGAAAAATTTTAAATGAAGGAATCAAAATATGAGCCCCTACCGCTCCCATGCAATCGTGATTTCCCTTGACAATGCAATAGGAAATCTCCATCTTCCTGCACAAGGCTGGCAGCCAGACAACCAGTTCTATTGGGTCCACATCATGAGCAATAGCCACCAATTAGGCCCTATTTTGCAACAGAAAAAAAGGAGTTAACCCAATTAATCTTCATAAAGTCCCCAACCTAAAGGTACCACCTTCATGAAAAGAAGATATATAAAAAGTAAGGCACAAGTGAGGTAGAGAGCAACTTCACAAACTTATGAACTTAATTCATCTCTAATTTTCAGATGCATTTATAAAAAATAATGCCCAATGAGAAGTGAAACTTGGGTAGGATCATGTAGCAAAACAGGCATGCGAATAACACTATCAACAGGTTGGGCAGACCTGATGCCCAATACGTCTGATCTGACCTGGATTTTACCGGGTCGAGCACATAAACATAACCCCTCAGGCAGATCCGGTCGGGTTAGTGTTGAGCACTAATTTTTGCCACTTTCTACACCTTTAAACATGGCTTTTGCTAATCCTTCGAGCTGTTTATAATTACTTTTAGCTTGTTTTGCAGTTTAAGAAGAAATTACAACATAGTGCAGAAATCCAATTAAAAAGTGCCACAAAGAATAAAAAAGGGAGCCATTCATTTGGAGTTGAAGCAGGTGAAGCCTAATGGTCTGAAAAAGAGTTGCTGCTGCTGTAATTTTAATGATGAAAGCTGCACTTAAAGCTCATAAGCTGAAGAGAGCATTTGCCAAATAGTGCTGAGACAGAAATGCATCCTATCAAGCAGTGCTTTGTGGTAGCAATCAATCCTATCGAAAGCTTCAATGAACTTGTCGATTGGTTCATAAAAACTAGAGTCACAACCTGTCGAAGTGGAGCAAAGCTGGGTTTGCCAACCTATCGAATGGTTTCAATACAGAATATGCCAACCTGTCGAAAGCTTCAATCCTATCGAGTTAAAAGAGCAGCAGGCCATCCTCTCAACCTATCGAATGCTTTAGGAACTCAACAGCTTGAGAACCTATCAAATAGTTCAGCAATAGAGTCCACCAACCTGTCAACTAGTGGGCTGAAGTTCCAAGAACCCTGTCAAACTCTTTTATGCAACTTTCATCTCATCCTATCGAGTAGTTCTACAGGGCAACAATCAATCCTATCAAAAGCTTCAACCATGAAGCCAGTTGAACCCGTCGAACAGTTGGTATAACACCAATACTCCAACCTATCGAATAGCTCAAAGCTCATCCTATCGAGCACTTTTCTACATCTGCTCCAACCTGTTGACCACTGCACTTCAACCTATCGAATGGTTTCAATGCAGAATACACCAACCTGTCGAATGCTTTAGGAACTCAGTAGCTTGAGAACCTATCGAATAGTTCAACAATAGAGTCCTCCAACCTATCGAATGGTTGAATGAACCTATCGAGAACCTGTCGAACAGTTGCCTGAACCTATCGAGATTGAAGTGCTGAAGCTCCCACCTATCGAGGCATGGGTTCCAACCATTTATTTCACACTTTAGGGACATTATGGGGATTCCAATGCTTCTAGGGCACACATCCCAATGTCCCACACATCTCAAGGATTTATCTCGGGTTCCATTAGAAAATATCAGTGACCGGTAGGGGCATTTTAGAGAACTCTAAGACACATCAGCTAGACACAAAACTCTGCACAGGGGACAACAGTTCACATGCAATTTTCCTTGGCCGAAATGAAGACACCTCAGCTGTGCATAATAGAACTAAGTCCTTTGCTCTCTGATTGGCTGCAACTCAAGGTACATGGATCAATGCATATGTATAAATACCCATCTATTTTGCTATTTTTCTTCAGTAAGGAAAGTAAGAACAAAGGAATAGCCTGAGTTCTCCTTAGCTCATTTAGGTTTAGTTTTAGATTTTATTTTTCCCTTTTTTCTTCTCCCTTCTCTCTCTAATCCAGCCTGTTGGATTAGATCTAGGTAGCAGCTCAGATCTGGTTTGTAATTATAATTTTGACATGAAGAAATGTGAATCAATGCACAGACTACAGATCTGGGAACAAGTTTATTGTAAGTTGTTTTGTTTAAAGCAATAAATTGTTGGGTTTAAAGCTTAATTAAATCTATAGATCTTGTGGTCCCATTAGATTCTCGATCGGCTCTTGTGTAGATGGGCCAAGCCTGCCACATCTCTGGTAGATCTCTTGATGACTATCTGATTTTCCTAGGTTTGATATGCCTGTGGGTGCCTGTGCTTGTGGCCTTACATCCACGGAATCTGTAGTGATTATCTTGTTCTGATCGAAGCCATCGGGATGGAGGAAATCTATTGGATGATCTGTGACCATTTAAGTAGACAGATCATAGCCTTAAGATCAATCCAAACCACCGGTCTAAATCAGATTCTTATACCTTGCATTTGTGCTTATAGCCAAATGAAGGATTGCTGCAAATCCCCACCTCTTGATCTGTTTTGCAATAAAAATTAGGCCCTAGATGTCTATTTCTCCCCATTTTATATTTTATTTTATCATCCATCTTCCTCAATCTTTTAGATTTACTCTTATATTTTAATTTTATAAATTAGATCTAGTGACACCCGAAAAGCTCTCTTTCTTCTTAGAATTGCCAGATATGTAGCCAGATCTGGAGGTCTACTATACACCTTCTAGGTTTAGATCGCTACTCCCTGTGGGATAAACTCTTACTTATTAAAACTTGCTACAAAGGACCCTGTATCTTGCAGGTCTAGGATATTTTAGATTTGCTGAATCCATCCTCTGTTTTACTTTGATCTTATTTCCTTTCTTTTAATTCACAATAATCAGCACATTAAAATTCTCCAATAAGTTTTTGGCGCCGCTAAAAACTTATTGGGATCCTGCCTTGTGTCTAAAAAGGGGTTTAAAATCAACCAGTAAAAGGGTCTATGGTTAGAACACACCAAGGCAGGCTCGCACACAGTCCTGCAAGTATTATGGGCCTGTTGTAGCAAGTTTTAAAAGAAAGTAAGTAAGTTTATGTCCACAGGGAAATGTGGCTAAAAATTAGGCAAATCTCCAGATCTAAAGCAAATCTGGCATCCTTCTTAATGCTAAAACAGCAAAAGAAAGAGGAGAGGTTTAAGGGTTTGTCACTTTTAAACTAAACTACAAAAATAATTAAAATTATAGAAATGGATCCAGAGTACAAATCTTGCAGTGAAGGGAAATTTAAAACAAAAAATGGGAAGAAGCAGCTTGGAGTTTGGTCTTACTGCAATTGGGTTAAGCTGCCAAGGTTACAGAGAGTTTAGAGTGCATTAATCCCTCATCTGGCCATAGGCACAACTGTAGGGTAGAAGAATCTGATCTAGGCTAGAGATTTGGCTTGATCTTAAGGCTATGATTTGTTCACTTCAATGGTCATAGATCATCCAATAGATTCACTCCATTCTTATACTTCCATCAGAACATTATAACCACTACAGATGCTGTAATCGCCAAGCCACAGACACAAGCAATTATAGGAATATCAGATCTAGGGAGATCAAATTGTATCCAAGAGGTCTACCAATTAAGTGGGTGAGCTATTCCCATCTACACAAAGTCGATTGAGCACCAAATGAAACCAGAGGAACTATAGATCTAATTACAGCAGTTAAACCAACATTACATTGAATTAAACTAACCATACAATGAAATGCCCTTAGATTTACAGTCTATGCAACATCCAACC
This sequence comes from Chloranthus sessilifolius, assembly GCA_021018995.1. NCBI lineage: Eukaryota > Viridiplantae > Streptophyta > Magnoliopsida > Chloranthales > Chloranthaceae > Chloranthus > Chloranthus sessilifolius. The sequence continues at coordinate 68,667,977 of CM037595.1, forward strand.
CTCAATAACACTCTTAGCTTTCCCCAATTACAGACTAAGCCTCCCTCTTCCCCAACATCCAACCCTCAGATTTTCAGAATTGATCCCCCCCTTTTTTCTGGCAGCTTCCCTTCCTTTTATAGCTTTCCTCCTCTGCCTCAGATCCATTTTTCTCGCCAATTACAGCTTCCAGAATAATCCTGTTATTCCCTCTTTTATTCTCCTGCTAGAAGGCTCTTTTAGTTAGTTAGAGTTGGGGAAGCGCACGTGGGTCGGTTAGGGTTTCCCAGGGCACTTCTAGAGACTTCGTGCCGGTCACCAGAGTCCTCGGATTGCGTGCAACAGGTCACCAACTTGCAGCGTGTGCACAGTAGCTTTTCTAAAAAGTCCTTCAGTTGATTTCGATAGATTCCTGAGGCTTTCGACAAGTTTCAAACAGGCCTTCTGTTCCTTTCGCTAGGATTCAGGATCCCTTCGATAGGTTCTAGGATCCTTTCGACAGGATCTTTTTAAGCTCCAGGGGACCTTCGATAGGATGCTTCCTGCTTGCTTTCAACTGCCTGATAGGTTCCAGATCCTATAGAATACTCTGATCTCTACGACTTCTTCCTTTTCAGCCTTCAGATCCTATCGATAGATTGCAATAACCTATCAACAGGTTGTTTTCAACCTACTTTTCCTTCTTCAGCCTTCAGATCCTATTGATAGGTTGCAATAACCTATCGACAGATTGTTTTCAGCCTGTTTTTCCTTCTTCAGCGCTACTTTGCTGTTGTTGCATGTCCCAAGTGGGCATTGGTGTGGAGCCCTTTTGTGTGTCATAGTTGGGTCAGAGCTGTAGTGAGAGATGGACCTTCTTGTGGGGCACTTTTGGGTGGATTTTTATACTATGACTGCTTTTTATTGCTATCTAAAAAATATGCTCAGCATGCACTTATTAGTCTATTCACATGCCTATCAAAGGTCAGGTTAAAGGGTGAAAAATAGCATTTTCCACTGATTAACACAGCCCTAAACCTAAGCTTTGCTAGTTCCTGAGCAAAGGAAAGATAAAGAAAACTAAAATGCCACTTTTATAGGGAGTACAGATGCATTTAGCATATGTATCAAGCCTTTTAAACCCCTAGGTGATCCCTAGTGGAGGAATGAAGTCTCCTGAGGGTTTTCAGTGAAGGTACCCACAAATTTCTCCAATAAAATCAGTTAGTACTAGTGCAACATGCTAAAACAGAGTTTAAGTGAGATAAAATAAATTCCACACCAAGTGCATTCAATTCTAGAGGATTTTCAGCAGAAAAATCATCAGTTTAAAACCTGAAATTCTGCTGTAATTCCTTCATCATCAACCAGTTCATGTCAAGGCATTGTGCCTGAAAATTGATGCAGAGTTCACCTTTAATTTAAGAATTCTGTTTTTGATAATGTCCCAAATAACCAGATTTTAGACCCAAGTCTTATCAGGGCAGTTCTCTCACAACAAAATAGAAGGGTTCATTATTTCACACAGCTCAAGAGTAGTTACAGCCCTCAAATTAATAGAACTGCAAGCATGAGTATAGGCAGTGCTCTAATTTCTGAAAATTTTTAATTTTTTTCACCATAGATCACACAAATCCTCATCTCCACATGGCAGCTCAATCCATTTTAGATCAGTAAGGTCTTTTTATTGGGTTGTAATGTGGCTTATGGGTGAAATTTGTAAAAGAATAAAGGGGTAAAATGGGATTCCAAATTGAGAAATTAGCCAGGTAAGGAGGTGATTTGCAACTCAACCTTCTTCATTTCAGCATAATTCCATTTACTTCTTGAACTTTCAGATTTGAAGTGTTCAGTTTCTAATCCTCATTTCAATCTTTCAATGAAATTACTTCTCTTTTTCATTCTTTTTCTTTAATTTTCTATTTTTCCTTTTCTTTTTGTATTTTTCTCCATTTTTCTTTTTAGAGGCTGGAATGCCACAACATCACCAAATGTGCTTTTCCTCTTACTCAACCAAATTTTAAATCTTGCTCCTCTAACCTCACTTCTCCTTCTATTTCTTGATTTCTCAGATTGAGGGTGAACTGAAACAGGTCAAGGGGTTTTGGGTTCAAATTTTTTAGTTTTTTTCAAAGAAAAACTAGGATTTTTGAAGCTCAAATGGTGTGTATCAAGGGCAGTTAAAAGGTGGGACATTTTAAGCTCAAACTGTCCAAGGGATGGCCTTACTTCATGTCTTCAATGTCATGAATGTTGTCAAGCTATTTTAATTTGGATTTTCCTAACTTCTAGTGATCGAAACTAGATCCAATCAGTCCTTAGAGCAGAAAAATTGCCAAGACACTCTTCGAAGAAAAATTTTCAAGCCCAAATCTCACTCGGCATTGCCTTCCATCAAATTTTTTGGGGTGTATCCTTACAGTTTTCTCTCATTTCAGCTTCACTAAACATCAATTTTTAAAAATTCTTGACATTTGCTTCATGAAAAATGTTAAAACTACAGCTCATTTCAGTTTTAAAAAGTTTTTAATTTCCTCTTTTTTCAAAAATCAGGTGGGAAATCACTTTATTTTCAAAAACTTTTTCAATATAATTATACTAGCATTAACTCATTTTATTGGCACACATGTCATACAATTATGGAGATTAGAGCTTATATCGAAATTCTCTATTCTTCCTTTTAGCCCAACCATGGTTGGCTAATTTCTTTGGAGCAGCAAAGAGGGAGGTTTAGTCTGTAATTGGGGAAAGCTGAGAGTGTTATTGAGGGTTGGATGTTGCATAGACTGCAAATCTGAGGGCATTTCATTGTATGGTTAGTTTAATTTAATGTAATGTTGGTTTAACTGCTGTAATTAGATCTATAGTTCCTCTGGTTTCATTTAGTACTCGATCGCCTTTGTGTAGATGGGAATAGCTCACCCACTTAACTGGTAGACCTTTTGGATGCCATTTGATCTCCCTAGATCTGATATTCTTATAATTGCTTGTGTTTGTGGCCAAGCGATTGCAACATTTGTAGTGGTTATAATGTTCTGATGGAAGCATGAGAATGGAGTGAATCTATTGGATAATCTGTGACCATTGAAGTTGACAGATCATAGCCTTAAGTGTTAGAAGTTCCTATTTTGGTGGCCATCACTATGGTCAAACCCGTTGACCGATGAATGGTATAAGATCAACCTTAAGATGTACAATTGCTATTCTTGTGAGTTTGAAGAGAATAGGCAACTGATTGTTGAGTCTTTCAGTTAAGGTATGATTGTGATTTCTAATCACACTATAATTAGCAATTTCAGTCCTTAATGGGATAGGACTCTTTGGCTATAAATATAAGGGGTGCCTGGTCCCAACGATTGCTCGACATAATTCAACCCTCCCTATTGGCGAGAGCATCCCCATTGTGCTAGGAGATATTGAACGCGAGAAGATCGTTGAAGATCGGCAACCATCAATGGCTAACGCTCAAGGTGCGCATATTTATAGTTTATATTTATTGTTTTTGATTGAGCGTGCGCCTAGATCTTTAGGCTTAATTTTGGATGGTCGGATCGTTAGATCCATTTAGATCCCATCAATTGGTATCAGAGCCATGATTGGCGTTATGATTGGTCAAAGCTTTAAAATGAGTTTTTTTTTTTTTAATGGTTGTTTTATAAAATAAAAAATAAAAAAATTTTGGTCCGGCACTGATCGCAAGGCTGTTTTTAATGGCTGTTTTATAAAAAAAAAAAAAAAAAGGTTGCCTATAGGGGATTTTCCGGCCACCGGACCGGCACCGGCCGACGTCCGACGCCGGGGACGACCGGTGGCCAGACAGTCCCGTCGGCCACGGCCATGGGTCAGCGTAAGCCCTAAGGGCTGCTTCTGCAAATCAAAAATTTTTTTGGGGTTTTTTGGCCGACGGTCCGGTGCCGGTGGGCCTTTTCCGGCCACCGGACTGGCACCGGCCGCTGGGTGCCGGGCCGACGTGGCGGCACCGGATCAAGGCTGGCCAGCCACCGGGGGGGTTAGCTGAAGGAGGGTGGCTGTGCATGCACTTTTTCAAAAAAAAAAAAAAAAAAAAACTTTGGGAAGATGAACAGTGTCAAGGGGGAGGTTTGGGGTTTTCTCGGATCGGATCGGGTCCGGCTCCACCACAGCCAGCCCATTTGGCCCCAAATGACCTGTTTGGCTCCAATTTACTGCTTGGCCCCAAGCCAGTCCCTTTGCACCGACGACCGCCTCTACCTCATTGGGCCTACTTGCGACCGGGCCAGACCCGACGACCGACACGACCCGTCTAGGCCTCTTTGACCCACCCGACCCGTCTGGGCCTATTTGGCCCACCCGACCTGCTGGGCCTACTTAGCCCACCCGACCCGCCTGGGCCTATTTGGCCCACCCGGCCCACTGGCTGAGGCCCACTCAGCCCTTTGGCTCATGACCCTGACCTGCAAGGCCCATAGCCCATTTGACCACAAAGGCCCATGGTATGGCCCGATACCCGGCCCAATTATTCCGACACTATTTCCTAATCTTCTCGGGCCATTTCTGGGCTATTTATAGGTCCGATTTTCGGACATTATATATGAATTTTGACTTTTTCGGGCATTTCGGACCCGTTTTTGAGGTCTAATTTTGACAATGCGGTCCCTGTTGTAATTTTTTCATGACCTGATGTTATTTTTTTCCATTTTTTAATTGTGTAATCAATTGTTTTTAGTATCATTCATTAGAATTGGGTAGTGGAGGTTGTGCTCTACCACCATGGCTAGTACTTACACATTATAATGCTTGTTTTTTGTCTATTTTGACATCTTCTCATAACACGTTTTGTGATCTTCTAAAATATTATCAAGCCTAATTTGAAAACATGGCTTGGAAAGATTCTTCTGCCCAACGGTGATGATCCTTCCTAGTGCCGTGGTTTTCATAGTGAGGTTTAATTTTGTTCAAGACTGTATTACAAATTCCGTGATAGTGTGTAGTGAACGTTGACGTCACAACATAAGCGGTTCTTCTGCCCAGCGGTGATGAATCCCTTAATGGTATATGATGGCTGTGTTTTACTATTCATTATTTTGTGTGTGTGGGTACTGTTAGCGTGTTGTGACTCGACCCAACAGAGGGTCATAACGACGCAATTAGTACCACAATCATTAATATAGATTGAGGAAGCGACTAGTGTGTTATGGCTCGACCCAACGGAGGGTTATAATGACACAAATTATTTCTTAATAAAACCACATTGGTTTTAATTTTTATATTCCTTGACATATTTTAACTATTGCATCACATATTATGATTATAACCTTGTGGGATTGATAGTTATTACGATTGTATGTGAAAATAATAAAGCCCTTAATTATTGTGCAACACTGAACCCGTCTATCATAACCAGTATGATTGGTGGAATTGAACTTTTGAGTGGATCAAATTATAAGAAATGGAAGGAACAAGTTGCAATTGTTCTAGGCTGCATGGATCTTGACTATGCTATACGATCTGATAAACCCAAGGTGCTCACTGCTGATGCCTCGGCTGAGGATCTGGCAGCGAACCATACGGATTTAGAAAATTGGGATAGATCAAATCGTATGAGCCTCATGATCATTAAGAGTTCCATTACTGATGCGATTCGGGGAGGTATTCCTGACTCGCACACTGTAAAGGAATACATGCAAGCCATTAAGGAACAATTTCAAGGGACTTCTAAAGCCCTTGCCAGTAGTCTAATTCTTAAAATGGGAACCATGAAATATGATGGTCATAGCGGCGTCCAAGAGCACATTATGAAAATGAGTAGCATGGCAACTCAATTGAAAGAACTGGACATGGGTTTTTCTGAGGGTTATCTTGTTCACTTCATTATGACTTCACTTCCTGCACAATTTGGCCCGTTCAAGATCAATTATAACACGCAGAAAGAGAAGTGGAAGATGAACGAGCTAATTGCTCACTGTGTCCAAGAAGAAGAACGACTTCAGGCTGAAAAACCTGAAAGTACCCATTACGCCGCTCTTGGCCCATCGAAACGAAATTTCAAGCGAAAGTTGGGACAATATAAAGGAAAGAACGTAAAAGCTCCTCCATCAGAAACCAAACAAGGAGAAGCTAGCACATCTACTTCTGGCATCAAGTGTCACTTCTGTAAGAAGAAGGGACACATTAAGAAGAATTGTCAGAAATACAAAGATTGGCTAGTTAAGAAAGGTAATGACCTTGCTATTGTGTGTTTTGAATCACTTTATGTTGATGCTCCACGCAATACTTGGTGGATATATTCTGGTGCAACTATTCACATACGTAATTCAATGCAGGGATTTCGATCCAGCAGGAAGCTAAGTAAAGGCGAACGTATCATCAAACTCAGAAATGGAGTAGAAGCAGACGTGGAGGCCATTGGGACTCTCCGTCTCATTTTAGATAGTGGTTTCATTTTGGATTTAGTTGATACTATTTATGTTCCCAGTATCACTAGAAACCTTATCTCAATTTCTAAATTGGATTCATTAGGTTTTGAATTTAAATTTGGACATAATATGTTTACTCTATTATTTAATTCCGATATTGTGGGTGGTGGCTCATTAGTGGGCAATCTTTATCAGTTGAACTTGGATTCATCTTACGCCCAATCTTTAGTTTCTATGCATGTGAATGATAAAATAAATAAGAAACGAAAACAAGCACTCAATAACTCCTCCATTTTATGGCATAAACGTTTAAGCCATATATCTAAGGATAGAATGGAGAGGTTAATTAAAGATGATATAATCGATGCGCTCGATTTCTCTGATTTCAATACTTGTGTTGATTGCGTTAAAGGGAAACTCACAAAGACTACTAAGAAAGGGGCTCTCAGAAGCACGAGTTTGCTGAAAATAGTCCACACTGATATTTTTGGACCATTTCCAACTCCCGCTATTGGTGGTCAAAAGTATTTTATTACCTTCACTGATGATTATTCTCATTTTGGTTATATATTTCTCATTCACGAGAAATCTGAGGCCCTGGATATGTTTAAAATCTAGAAAGCCGAAGTTGAGTTACAACTCAATTCGAAGATTAAAATTGTGAGATCTGATAGAGGCGGATAGTACTATGGTAGATACTCTGAAACTGGTCGCAATCCAGGACCCTTCGCCCTGTATCTACAAGAGCATGACATTGTCGCTCAATACACCATGCTGTGAACACTTGAACAGAATGGTGTAGCTGAGCGACGAAATCGTACTCTTATGGATATGGTGAGAAGCATGTTATGCAACTCTACGTTGCCTACGCTATTGTGGGGAGAAGCCTTGAAAACAGTGGTGCATATCCTAAATCGAGTCCCTAGTAAGGCAGTTCCCAAAACTCCTTATGAGCTATGGGTAGGCAGAAAATCGACTTTAGGATATTTACACATTTGTACAACCCACAATTAGGAAAATTGGACCCTAAAACTATAAGTTGTCATTTCATTGGTTACCCTGATAGATCAAAAGGCTACAGATTTTATTGCCCCATTCATAGTACCTGGATTGTTGAAACTAGACATGCAAAATTCTTTGAGGATCGTGAGATCAGTGGGAGTATAGAGCTTAGGAAAATCACTTTTGAGGAGAATTGGGTTATAATTCCTATCCCTTTTATCCAAGAAAAAGTGGCACCAACACCAGTTATTCAAGTCAGTGTTGATGCACCTGTGGCTATACCTATTAACACACCCCACATTGAGGAGGCTCTTGCTCCCATGGCGACTGCCAATGATCTACCATTGCGTAGATCAGAGAGAGCAAAGAAGCCTGCCATTTCTGATGACTATATAGTTTACCTAAATGAGAGTGAGTTTGATTTTGGAAAGGAATCAGATCCTGTTTCCTTTAGCCAAGCCATGAAGAGCAATAAATCCACTCAATGGCTCGAAGCCATGAAAGATGAGTTAGAATCAATGAAACATAACTCGGTCTGGGATCTTTGTGAGTTACCTAATGGAGTTAAGCCTGTAGGCTGTAAATAGGTATTTAAAATCAAGCAAGACTCCAAAGGTAATATAGAAAGATACAAGGCCAGGTTAGTCGCTAAAGGTTTCACTCAAAAAGAGGGAATAGACTATAAAGAGATATTTTCTCCTGTCTCTAGAAAGGAATCTTTTCGGATAGTCATGGCATTAGTAGCTCATTTTGACTTAGAATTGCATCAAATGGATGTTAAAACTGCTTTTCTGAATGGCAACTTGCATGAAGATGTCTTTATGACACAACCTGAAGGTTTTCAGGTTGAGGGGGAGAGTCATTTAGTTTGTAGACTCAAAAGGTCTCTATATGGTTTAAAGCAGGCATCTCGACAATGGTACTTAAAATTTTACAAAGTCATTTCAAATTTTGGTTTTAAAGAAAATATTGTGGATCAATGCATATATCTTAAAATTAGTGGGAGTAAGTTTATCATCCTTGTTTTATACGTTGATGATATCTTACTTGCGAGTAGCAATTTGGGCATGTTATATGAGACAAAGAACTTTTTATCAAAGAGTTTTGATATGAAAGATCTTAGTGAAGCTTCCTACGTGATAGGAATTGAGATTCATCGAGATAGAGCCCGTGGCATATTAGGATTGTCTCAAAGAGCTTATATTGATAAAGTTCTTAAAAGGTTTAACATGCACAATTATTCTGCTACTGTTGCCCCTGTCATTAAGGGTGATAAATTTAGTCTATTTCAAAGTCCCAGGATCGATCTGGAGAGAAAACAGATGGAGACAATTCCCTATGCATCGGCAGTTGGGAGTCTCATGTATGCACAAGTCTGTACTCGTCCAGATATAGCGTATATAGTTGGCATGCTTGGCAGGTACCAATGTAATCCTGGTTTGGATCATTGGAAAGCAGCTAAGAAGGTTTTTTGCTATTTACGAGGGACTAAAGGACACATGCTCACATACAAAAGGTCGAATAACCTTGAAGTTATTGGTTATTCAGATGCTGACTATGCTGGGTGTTAAGACACTCGTAGGTCCACATCAGGTTATATTTTTATGCTTGCAGGTGGACCTATATCTTGAAAGAGTGTTAAGCAAAGACTACTTCATCCACTATGGAAGCGAATTAATTTGCATGTTTTGAGGCAATATGTGAGGCGATATGGTTGAGGAATTTTATCTCAGGGCTTCGAGTTGTTGATACTATTTCAAAGCCACTGAGAATCTTTTGTGACAATTCCGCTGCGATTGCTATCTCCAATAACAACAAGATTAGTGGGGGTTCCAAATATATTGATATAAAATATCTTGTTGTCAGGGAGAAAGTTCAGAATCAAATTGTATCTGTTGAAAAGATAAGTACGACACTCATGTTGGCTGACCCTCTCACAAAAGGTTTACCTCCCAAGCTCTTTTTGGAGCATGTTGCGCGCATGGGGTTAACAGATAATTTTGATAGCCTTTGAGAGTGGATATATGCAAGTGAATATATTTGTTTAATTGATTCAGAAATAAAATTTATTTATCTGCTTTTCCATTTTTATGCAAATAACTCCTTGAAACATATGGTGCCAGTAGATGGCAATAAAGTAGGACTAATATTAGATTGAGTTTACATGTAATCACCATTCAGTTTGTAAACTTACAATCTATGTGAAATCATACTAGTTGGAATCCATGTCGGTGATGACTTCCAATACAGTAACTAATGAGCGGTCATATATCGATGATATGATATATTGACTACATTGATTCTGTGTTGAAATTCTCAATCGAATAAAGGATAATAAAGACTTTGATTAAGATTGATTGTGACTTACCATTCAACGAAAGTTAGCTAACATTGGGTAATCGGAGTTTATTGATATAGTTTGGCCAAGTGGGAGACTGTTAGAAGTTCCTATTTTGGTGGCCATCACTATGGTCAAACCCGTTGACCGGTGAATGGTATAAGATCAACCTTAAGATGTACAATTGCTATTCTGGTGAGTTTGAAGAGAATAGGCAACTGATTGTTGAGTCTTTCAGTTAAGGTATGATTACGATTTCTAATCACACTATAATTAGCAATTTCAATCCTTAATGGGATAGGACTCTTTGGCTATAAATATAAGGGGTGCCTGGTCCCAACGATTGCTCGACATAATTCAATCCTCCCTATTGGCGAGAGCATCCCCATTGTGCTAGGAGAGATTGAACGCGAGAAGATCGTTGAAGATCGGCAACCATCAATGACTAACGCTCAAGGTGCGCATATTTATAGTTTATATTTATTATTTTTGATTGATCGTGCGCCTAGATCTTTAGGCTTAATTTTGGATGGTTGGATCGTTAGATCCATTTAGATCCCATCATTAAGATCAAGCCAAATCTCTAGCCTAGATCAGATTCTTCTACCCTGCAGCTGTGCCTATGGCCAGATGAGGGATTAATGCACTCTAAACTCTCTGTAACCTTGGCAGCTCAACCCAATTGTAGTAAGACCAAACTCCAAGCTACTTCTTCCCTTTTCTGTTTTAAATTTCCCTTCACTGCAAGATTTGTACTTTGGATCCATTTCTGCAATTTTAATTATTTTTGTAGTTTTGTTTAAAAGTGACAAACCCTTAGACCTCTCCTCTTTCTTTTGCTGTTTTAGCATTAGGAAGGGTGGCAGATCTGCTTTAGATATGGAGATTTGCCTAATTTTTAGCCACATTTCCCTGTGGACATACCCTTACTTACTTTCTCTTAAAACTTGCTACAATAGGCTCTGAATACTTGCAGGACTGTGTGCGAGCCTGTCTTGGTGTGTGCTAACCATAGACCTTTTTACTGGTTGATTTTAAACCCTTTTTTACACACAAGGCAGGATCCCAATAGTTAGGCATATGTCATTTTTTTCATTGGGCAGCCAAATTTTTATTCCGACCCAGTCCGTTAACAGTCCTACATTTGAAGTAAGAAATAATATCAAGTGAAAAGAAGACATCCAGACCTGCTCAATAAGGTAACTAACATGATTAAGCCCATACTTAACAACGATGGGCTTCTTAACCTCAACCGCTTTCCCTTCAGTCTCAGCCTGAGCCCACAACAATGGAAAACACTACCATCTTAATATAGCAAATCTCCAAGATTTAAAATTTAGATAAACTCAAAAGGAAGGGCAGTGAATAAGCATCATATGCTTCTTAGATATTGGTATAACCATACAAGTGTCATCAACGAAACAAGCAAAGGCACTTGTAAGCAAGTGTCATCTACATATTTATGCTTCTTGCTAGAATGGTGTATATATTTAGAATCCTAAACAAACTTTCTCCTGAAACTTTAAGAGTTAGAAGAAAAAGGCTAAATGAGTGACCTGATGGGAATGTCCTTCACCAAATACTAGAAACCCATCACCTACAGTTGCTAAATGGGTTTAGGAGGGGACACATGCTAATTGCTATAAACGCAAAAATTATAACTAAGGGCATTAAGAAAAGAAAAAAAAGAACCTAGTGCTTCAAAATAGAGAGAAAGTATACAAATGGTTAATGGTGTAGATTCGGCCGATATTTGATACCTTGGAAGAGAGTCCCTCTCTGAACTTGCAAGTCAATTTATCAATGCTCGTTTCATAAGTGAGCTGAAATTAGATGCCACAATGCCACTAGCACCATTTTAGTACCAAATAGTTCCATGTGGCGAATGGCGTTATTGTCTAGATTAGAATTAGCCTCAAGACTACATTGAAAAGCACTCTACCATATAATTAAAATCTTACAATCACCAAAAAATCAATTGCTAATAGTGTTTCAAACTTTGGACCATCAGTTGGTAGTCGTTGATTTTTTAGTGATTTCAGGCTCTTTAATCAAATCAAATTATAAAGATAGGTCCTCAATGCAACAAGAATTGACAATAGCTCCATGCACCACACATGTGGCACCCAAATGGTATCGCACGTACAAAATTAAAGACACGGTCACCACCAGTAATGACATGGTAAACTAAATCAAGAAATCATAGAAGCCAGAAACCAAAGCTATCTCTACCCTATGTATAATCAAAAGCCTACGATCACGAAAAAATCAATGGCTAAAACTCGTTCTTCAAACTCTAGACAATCAGCTGGTAGTCGTTAAAATTTAACTATTTCAGGTTCTTTAATCAAATAATAAAGATAGCCGTTAAAATTTAACCATAGATAGACCCACCCAAATCAAGAAACCAAAGAAACCCAAACAAAAAAATAGAGCAAGGTTGAGGAAGCGGAAGATGGCCAGAATCGGAATTAAGAAGAACCCTCTCTACGCTGGCGTGCAGTGCGACCCTATTGTTATCGATCTTAACATAATTTAGCAAATCAGCCGCACTATGGCGCTGCTCGCTGCTATTAAACGTGGACGCCCTAACCTTAGTTCCTACAATATGACTCATATTGAAACCGTTATATGGGCAATATATCAAACATCTGATGGGCAATATATATATATATATATATATATATATATATATATATATATATAAGATTCTGTTGGTGATCTCGTGAGATCGTTGCCGCTGAAATCAACAAATTCAAGCGATTTATAGCCAACTAACGGAAGCGGGATCTCGTCGGAGATCGCATTGTTGCTGAGATCTAAGATCTTCAGACTGTCCAATGCATCAAGCTCAGATCTAAGAGCGCTAGAGAGATTGTTGTTGTTGAATTTTAATACTACTAATTGAAAACAACCAACGAGGAGAGGGATCGAACTGGAGATCGAATTGTATGATGGATCGATCACTTGGAGGTTGGTTAGATTTCCAATCGCCACAGGGATTTCTCTGGTGAGCTGATTGTGAGACTGAAATATCCCTTGCAAGCTGTTCAGATCCATGATCCCTATCGAAACTTCTCTAGAGAATTGATTGTGAGAGAGATCTAGAAGACCTAGTCCCAATTTGGCATCGATCGTGCTTGGGAGAGGACTGAAGAGATCGTTAAAGCTCAAATCTAGAAAGAATCAAAGGGCTTTCGAAAAGCATGAAACTCGGAGAGATCTCGTATTTCAAGCAATTAGAAGAGAGATTTCGCAGCTCACCAGAGAAGTTTTCGATCCATTGAGGAATCAAACCTCTAAAATCTCGATTTTCAACCAAAACAAGCAGAAAATCATGCAAAATCTAGGGTTCGTCGAGAGAGAGGAAGAGGAGAGGGGAAGCTAGGGTTTCAGAGAGAAAAAGAAGGGTTGAGAGAGAGACATTTTGTTAGGAGATAAAAAGAGAAAAGGGAGGCCCGATGGATTTGATGGGAGGCCCGATGTATTTGCACGTGATGAGAGATTCTGTATCCAAGTTCTGATGTCAATCTGACAATCGAGAACATTCCTTACGATGCCACCGAAGAACAACTAATACAAATCTGTGAAGAGGTTGGCCCCATCATTTCGTTTAGGTCAGTTTTAATAAGCATAGATTCTGTATCCAAGTTCAATTTTTTATCAATTCTCCATTTTCGAATATCGTTTTTTATTATTATTATAGTTCTAGGGCCATCTATTTTAATTGGAAGAACTTGCCTAGCTTTATAATTGTTGTGTATACTTATTGATTTCGGGTTGTTGGATGATTGATAATGCATAAATGAACTGTTATTCATATGTTGGTAATCATCAGACCGTCAAAATGATAAAAATCCCGATTTTATTGAATGATGATTGTAAATTCGACCAACTACTTGTTCTGTTCATGAATTCCCACTTAAACTACTCAAAAAATTGAATTTTTAATTGTCCCAAATGGATCTCCATTCAATTTTGCTCAATATCTTCTGTACATCACTTGATGAAAGATCGAACACATTAATTTCCAATAAGAAATTATTGTTATTATTTTCATCCATTTGAAGATTAAGGAAATGGTATTTGATTTGGCAGAGAAGATCTTTATATTAAAACGGGCAATAAAAAATTTACTGTCAATACACTCATGATCTCAAAGATCTACAATTGGGATGAAAACGATCGTTATTGTCTGATTCAAAACAATCAATGGTATTCGTTTCAATCTTTCATCCCAAAAAAAAAAATTGAAAATCTTGTGGCACACGACATGCTTAAACATGATCGTGGGCATACCTTAAAAATGGCAAAGAGCCATGTAGCTTACTAATTTTTGGAACATGTACCAGAATTTGATTCATGCAATTGCCAGATCACCTCATGTCATTTGATATTCAATTGGTTTATTGATTATATAATTAAAAATGGCAAAAGATGTATAATATCACTTGCCCCATGTATCAGTACATGGTGTCAAAATGGTGCCCCATATATAAAATCCCCAATCTTAATTTTATATATATGTCATCATTTTAAGGCCACATGATTCACATGAGCATCATATAAATCATATTTATATTTTTTTTATGTTCAAATCACCCGATAGATGTCTAAAAATCAAGTTCAATCATATTTATAAATCATGTTTATATTTTTCCTAGTCACTTATTAAAGTATGCAACTTTTCGAATTTGAATTTGAAATGTGAAACCTTTCATACAGCCTTTGGATGGAGAGGTTGGTCTCTGAAAGATCTGGGCCGTCTAAAATATGACTGTTGGTCTGACAGTCATATTGAAAAGACATTTAAAATCTATATAAGGAGATCTCTGGACTCATATTCAAACACTATGAAATCTATTGAATTTCCTTGCATACACTTTGAGAAATTCTATTGATTTCTTATTTTGTTGGTACTTCATCAAATTGAGTTTCTGAGGCAATCCTCTACTGTTGTAAAGTAACGGATCGCATCCAAGAGATTGGGCTCATTGTATCCTGGAACCATCTGATTGGAACCCTTTTGCAAACATGAGGATTCACTCAAGTAGGAAGTGAATAGTGTTTTAAAGATAGCGATTACGTGCCTTGAGTCCAATTTCTCTTCCCCATTTTATCATTTTTGGATTTTTGATCCTAATATTTTCTAACAAAAAGTCTGTTTGTAAATCTTGAAAATGAAATACCCCTTCAGATTTATAATCACTGTAACACTAATGGTTAAGGTGTTATCGCAAGTCTTTTTAATAATATTAAACTACCCTGTAAGCTAACACTCATTAAATTCACTCTCTTTGCCTTGCATGTGTATTATATGTAGTTTCAAAAAAGAAATAAAAATGAACTGAAACCGATTCATTTCGGTTCGGTTTCAGTCTGGGAGTACCGAACCGAATACTCAAAAAATGGGTATTGGTTCGGTTCGGTACACTGAACTGGCATCCCTATGCAATATGTAGATAAAAAAAAAATAACTATAGGATCTAAAATTCATAAATAAAAAATATTTTTTTATAAATAATAGAATAAATAAAAAATACTTATAAGTAATAGAATCAGTAACCTAATTACAAAAAGCCGAAAAAAAAAACTATAGTATTTAAAGGTTCTTTTAACATCCTACTACTATATAAAAGCAAAAATAGTTTATGCCAAATTTTGTTTTCACACGTATTAGGACCAAATTGCCCCTAACTAGCCTAAGACGAAAACTCTTGAGAGCACCTCTATTTTCTCCTCCCTAAAACTTCTACATATTTTAAAATTAAAATAAGAGAACCAACTACTTTTCGCTAATTTGCTAGAAGTAAAACTCTTGAGCACCTATATTTTCTCCTCACTAAATCTTAGTTAACCATCCCACTCTCTTTCAGCAAGCAATCCAAACCACAAACCTCCCTTGAATCCATACACAACACCACTCGACGCACGTTAGAATCCCCCTCTCCCTTCCATCCCTTCCTCTTCCAAAGTCTGGCTAAACCATCTTCGAAACCCTAAACCTATTGCAAATCTCGATCAGAACCATCAGACGGTCCTGAGCCTCCGGACTGACTTGGCCGCCATTGGATCCAGATCATTCTCAAGGGGCATTTGAAGGTAGGGTTTGTTGCTGGTTCTTTGCTTTTTACTGCCTATTCTAGATATTACAATAAAAACCAATCTAACATGCAAACCCACCAGTTTTTTGAAATAAAACTTGGATACCCAAAAACCTGATCCCTTAGTATTACAATAAACACCAAGCAAACATGCATGTAGATCCATCAAACCTTCAAATACATAACCCAAAACACCAAAAAAAATAAAAAAAATTAATAATAATAATAATAATAATAATAATAATACCAACCTTCCTGACAACCAGGTGTGCATTCACAACTTATCTCAAGATCACCAACAACAAAAACCCTGAGGCTATGTATGGCATAGCTCTCTGCTAGCCCTTTCCATGACAGAGTTCATCTGCTTTGGTTGGTTTGCATTCTCTCTTCTAACTCTCTGCAAATGAGAATTTACCTTCTCTAACAGCATCTCCATACCTCTAATTGGTACACCCACAAGTTACATCAACAAAATCTCTCCCTCTTTTAAACCCACTTATCTCACCCAAATTCTCATCACCAAACATACAAACAACACCTGTTTCAACTCCATTATCCATCTCCTCTTCTCTCTTACTTCCACTAGTTATCTCTATAATAGATGTGGGATTAAAATTGAAGAGTTGAATATGTGCTGCCTTCAACAATTTGCAAGCATAAAGTCATGAGCATGGAGGCCATGTACTACCAACGAAGAGTGTGGGAGCCATGCCCCATCTAGTATGAATCAAAATCCATGTTGGGCATGGCGTGTGAATCCATGTTGGGCATGGCTCACAGGCCATGCCCTTAGTGACTCAGGTCCCACAATGGTTGAATCGGATTTCAAGTTCAACCACATAAATTCAGCCCTTGGATATGGGAGAATTTTGACTTTCATGTTTTTATTTTTTATAGGATGATGTGCAGTCAAGATTCTTCCATTTCCAACGACTACAGACGTGGTTGAACTCAAAATCCGATTAGAACTAGTTGGACCTGACCATTGCCCATTGGCTTAGAGGTTAGGTCGCCCTATACTAACTCATAATTTGCCAAGACGGTCTTAAATAGGTGAAAGCTGCCATTGAACACAGTGGACAATATGCAAACCACATAGTACATTGACCTTTGAGATGTGCACGGACTGCGTTATATAAGTTGCAAGTCCGTTTCCAAAGGGTGATCTGCCCATTATCGACAACTCATTTGGTCAAGGGATAGTGTTATATGAAGAACAGATTTTTTACAAAAAAGGAGCAGAAGACTGATGTGGTGTGATATAATTGGCTGCAAGTGCGATGGGGCTCAATTAATGCAGGTTAGTGCAACTGGTCATGTTTATAATTTTCCAATGGTAATGTATGCAATTTACTTGCAAGTTGTTAGAGAAAGGTGGGTTGAGAGGTACAAGGAATTCATAGCCCATTAGGCAGTAGGAGCTCGAGACCCCTTAAACGATGTCTCTATTGTACACTTGGGCATTTAAACTCTTTGAACTCATCGGGCCTGGGTCAGGCCTGAAGAATCTGACCCTGCCCCTAGACCCAAATGTCGGGTCTAGTTGGACAGATTTGGGTTTAGCCAGGAGACCAATATTTTGTATATATATATATATATATATATATATATACAGTTGTTAAACTATTTGGTCGGATCAAGTCGGGCACCTAATGCCAACTTTATAGGAAATATATAGTGAATCCTATAAGGCTATAATCAAATATTTGTAGGGTATGGCTATTCACACCCGTTTAATAGTAAGTACTACACAATTTTTTCACAGACGAAAACTACTAACTAATTTGAATCAGATGATGAAAATTATCTTTTATTCCAATCTTCCTTACAATAGATCTGAAGATCATGGTGTGTGTATCAAACGTTCACATGTTGATTCCACATGGCACACATCCCTAAAAATGAAGGTCGCTTTTGCCCATGATCTAGGTCAATTTCACTACGTCAAAATGAGGAAAAAACTACCATAGCAGCATAAAATAAATTACTGCTTAAACTAGTGGTATAATATGCTAATGCAAACAATGGTTTTTTATGTTAAACCAGTGATTTTTTAAATCCTGCTCTCATCACGTGCAATTATCACATGCAAATCCATTGGGCGAAACCCCCCCCCCCCCCCCGCTCTCTCTTCTCTCTTTATCACTAACACAGAACACCTCTCTCTCATTCCTACATTCATTTTTCTCTTTGAAACCGTAGCCTCTCTCCCGTCTTCCTCTCTCTCGTCTTCCTCTCTCCACCCTAGCCTCTCTCTCGTCTTCATCTCTCCGGAATCGGGATTTGTGATTGTTAGGGATTTTTTGGGAGCTTCTGTTGATTAAAACACTAAAAATTTGTCAAATTAGGGTTGGTTTTGCCAAGAGAAGTTGCCGTTTCGAATGTGTTGCTAGGTTTTCGATTTTAATCGGTCATGGTTTAGTGTGGAGTGTTTGTTGTTCGATTGATTAGATTGTGAGCTCCTTTTCTACTACACCGAGTCGGTTAAGTTTCAGATTGGATTTGATCGGTGCCATTAGATGTTGAATCTATGTTAATGGAAGTGTTTGAGATAGGGCTTGGGATCTAGATGTAAGCAATGTATCGTTCCTCGTATGTTGCAAGTGGTCTTAGATCTGAATCGTCCACGGGTTTGTTTCAGATTAATCAATTTTAAAGCAAGTTAGGGTTTGTAATTTTCTTATTTTCTGCTTCAGACCAATCTGCTTTATCAATTCTTAAAGTCAAATTAATATATCTTCTTTGTTTTTCTTGATTTTGTCTATGATTCAATCATTGGAGGATTAAATCTGCAAAAGCTAGGTTTTGTAATTTCCTTGTTTCTCGCTTCAGTTTGATGAATTTTGTAAGTTCCTGAGCTCAAATTTGGGGGTTGCTTGGTTTGGCTAAAGAATCTCACGAAGGAAATCATGGCTATGGTTCAAATCGAGCTCTTTCTGTCTCAACACAATTCAAGGAAAAAACTGTAATCTCTCTCTTCTTATTTTTAAAATAGATCTCGCTCAATTTTTTCCTATTTATTTACTTTTTTCAAGATCTGATCTTATGTTTATCTGTTTATCTGTTGCTCTGACCTTATGTTATCTGTTGCTCTTGAAAGCAGGCAGAGAGTATGACAACAATTGTAGTTTGTGTTGAGGTCTAATAAACGTCACTAGAGAAGACAGTGAGGTTGGTGGAGAGGCCGGACGAGAGATGTGTAATCTGATGCTGGTTGGTGAGTGATTCTATTTCCGCAATCTATTGTATATATGTTGTACTGATTGTGGGCTGCCATCAACTATTTTTGTTGTTGATTATGGGCTAGTGGGCTAGTTTGGTTATTACTTAAAAGTTATATA
Organism: Chloranthus sessilifolius; assembly: GCA_021018995.1. Classification (NCBI taxonomy): domain Eukaryota; kingdom Viridiplantae; phylum Streptophyta; class Magnoliopsida; order Chloranthales; family Chloranthaceae; genus Chloranthus; species Chloranthus sessilifolius. The sequence continues at coordinate 68,687,118 of CM037595.1, forward strand.
GTACTGAAAACTGTAAAAAATTTAAGTTATAAAGGCATATAGTTCATTATGTTACGGTTATAACTAAGTTTATATATGTAAGTATATAAGTTTACCTATTTAAACTAAGGAATACCTACACACAAACTTTGAAAAGTGCACCTAGGCAAGAAAGGCGCACGCCTGATTGCATCTGCGCCTAAAAGCCTTGGTGCGGGCACAACAAGGGCATGTTGGGTCTATGCTCGCCTTTGACTACACAACTCAGTATATTTTTCGTCATGGCTTTATAGCTAATCAATTATATGCTATTCATTATAAAATCCTGTCTTCAGCAGTGATAAAGCTGTACAACTGGTCAATAATTATAGTAGTGCACACTTTTTATAATAATCGATCATTCAATAGCTTGGACTGTTTGAATGTTTGCTATCTTGATCAGAATTACTACATTAAGTTAAAGGGTGGCTAAAGCTAGGGAAAATATTGGATGCCACATAATTTCATTTTCTATTATTTGACATCCTTATGTCATAGCATAATAGTACTGTTTCAATGCTTCTCACCCTAGTATCTAGAATCTCCTTCTCAGCTTTGGAATCTCACTCCTGAACTAGCTCCTAATAATAAAATAGCTTAATTTCAACCTTTTGATGACGCTCCTACTCCCAACCTACTACACGCTTCTTGGAGCTTCTTGCTAAGCTCCCATGCTAACCTGAAGTGATGATTGGATTTGGATGTTCTTAATTACTCTTAGTTTTCAAGTATTATGAGTTTTCACTAGCTATCAAAAAGTTCCTTTTATAACTTCAAATTTTGATACATGATAGGTAATAATATGGGTGAAAAAATGGTTGGTAAATACACATAAAAATGAATGCATGATCAGTATATTGTAGGAAGGGAAAACTAATGAGGTGAAGATTAGAGAACTGCACATCAACTGTTTGTTGAAAGGACAAAGAGGGATCTGACTGAAAATTGTTGAAGTGTTGCCATCCATAAACGATTTTCTCTGAATTTGTAGTGTTTTGTGAGTTGTTGTATTTTTTTGTAGTGGCTGCTGCATTTTTTTATATATATTTGTTGAATTTCTGCTATTGCTGCTGCACTTTTTATACATGTTTGTGGAATGTCTGCTGTTGATGCTTAATTTTTACTATCTTTTTTATTCAATGCATGCTAGATCATTACATTCAGAATCTTTTGCTACCGTAGCCGTTGAAGATATATCAGGTTCTCAACCTGCAGAAGTACACAACTTAGGTAAAAATGCTTCAACGATGTGACTTTCATATATTATTTATATTCTTATACTTCTTTAGTAAGAGGTTTAATTCTTTGATATAAAAACGTCCCTGCAGTTCTCATTCTCTAGTGACATTAAATCCTTGTTCCCATCAACCACTTTACTCTATTGGTGTTAGTGAGTCAATCCATCAAATAATTGCACGACAACTGCTCGATGAAATAGTTAAATGAGCACCAACTCGGTTAATTCATCAAATAAAAGATACCTTATTATCTCCATTTTTCTCTTCTATAAGGCAATGTTATTTAAATATTTTTGTAGTGATATTTCTGATATTTTTGGAGCTGTTGTTGGTGACATTTAATTGATTTTCCTGTTTGGGATGTGGATCTTCAGACTCACGATTTTCAACGCATTTCTCCTTACTCAGTTGTCTGAATAGATGTTGTAACTACTCAAATTATTCAAAGCACCATATAGGCCAATACGGATTGGCCTTGGACCTGGCCGATATGCCGATATATCGGTCTTTAAATCCCTGGCAGAAACACAACAGAATTCCAGTAGACCTCCTGAACTGTTTGTTACCCAATACAATATGTAAAAGCACCAGCAAAACACAAAGTTCCAAAACTCATTATGATTAACAATACAAAATAATAAATAATAATTAAAAATACCCACTTCATGAAATGAGGAAATATATGGAAGGAAATAGGTATAGGGTTGTCAATGGACCCGTGGGTCAGGCCAAAATTTTGGTTGCCCAAAGGGTCAAAGGGCATATATCAGACCTGACCCACTAAACTGAGCCAAACCAGTTCAAAATCCCCTCAACCACGTTAACCCTTCAGTTTTAGGGCTGTTAACGAGCCGGGTTGGCCTGACGAGTCAAGGGTATATGATCGATCCAACCTGACCCATCTTGGTTCAATCTCCCCTAAACTATCCTAATAACTTAACATTTAGGGCTGTCAATGGGTTAGATCAACTCGGGTCAAAATTTTGGCTGCCAGACAGGTCAATATATGATCAACTCCCCCCCCCCTCCTCTGCCTTTTTTTTTCCTGATACGTAAGCTTGAGGATTATTTGGATCTTTCCCTTTCATTAAAATCAAAAGAAACAGAAAAATAGTAGTGCATGACTAATTACTCAAACTAATATAGGGAAAGCTTCGGCATCTTAGTCTTTTAAGACTGATTTTATGGAAATTAAGGAATTTAAGTCATTATTGGAAGAATTAGAGTAAGTTATTGTTATTTTGCTACTAGGGTACATAAATTTGGCATTGAATTCTATTTAGCTACCAAATCATTTTGGTACTGTAAGGTTATGAAGCACTGTTTAGCTACCAAATCCCATCAAAAGCTGATTTCCACGAATTTGAATGCCCAAAAATGTGTCAATTGGCTTTTGACGGTTTCAACAGTTTAGAGGTTGCAATATTATAAACCTTCCATTTGTCTACGGGCCCAATCCCAATCCTAATATATATTGTTAACTAACTCCGACATGATAATTTAATGTACCCGGATCGATGCCATCTGTGTTTGGGGAATTAAGGGGTGCCAAGATCACCACATTGCTGGAAGCACAACATGGTAAAAATAATCAGGTGAAATAGAGGGCATTATCTTTAAAATACATAAAAAAATTTGTACATGTCGTAACATTTATCCTTTATTTATACTTGGATTAAATGGTGTTAGATTCATTTATACTTTATTTTAGCTTGGATGTAAATATTTCATAGCAAATATATTACTTAAATTATTTCCCAATCTTTTATTTCCATCTTAAAATAAAATAAACTGCCTTGTTTTTTAAGAAGGGTGAGGAGAGGCAAGTCTTTGCTCAACCATTGTGTTATATGGGGTTGTCTGCTGATGAGAGAAGTTTGGTGGATGTCTGGGATAATCTTTCAAATGACTAGAATTTTTCTTGCTCTCTTGGGTTTCTTGATGTCAATGGTGTCATCAGTTGTGGCTACCACAACACTAAAGCCCGAGAGCCATTTGGCCCAGTTACCTTCGTTGGGGTCATGAACAGTAATCGCATCACCACATTCCCCGAGCCGAGTCCTCTCGCCATGAGATCCACGTATCTCTGTCTACATCTTTTGTTGGTATCTTGGGCCCCAAATAGTCCCATCCATTCGCCATATCTTCTTTCTGGCTGATGAATTTTCTCCCCATTCTTTTCTCCTTCCAAACATAGCATTTCTGAAGGTCTTGCCACAGTCCCTGCCATTGCATTCCACCTGATTCTGGTTTCTGCACCGAAGACACCTCCAGTCTCCCTCCCTCAGCTGGAAGTTGGTTTCCTTGTCGGACTGGCCTATCTTTTCTTCCAATCAGTGATTTCTCTCTCCAGGTTATCATAAAACTTTCTCACACACTATCTTCAATTTAGGAGGTCTTGCCAATTCTTTCACACCCTTTCTTTGTGATTGTACAATTTCACCTTTTTTATTGCACATGAAAACTATGTCATCTGTACAATTAGGAAAGTTATGTAGTTTTGAAAAGCAATGCATATAATACACCAATAACTAGTAGCAGTTTTGTGTTGTTTCATTTACCCAATTTTTAAATTATATTTTCATTAATTTCTAACTTTTTAGCTTTGAACACCATGCATCGCACGGGCTATTAAAATTGTAGGGACTAATGAATGCATGCAATGTGTATAATATTAATGAGACTACTATTTTTTTCTCTCTTTTATATGATGATTGGTTCAACCTTTTCTTTTACTCATGTGCTTCGCATAAGGTTTTTATAATATGCCAATGTGTGCCTTTAAAATGTAAATCAAACTCAAATCACTCAACATCTGAGGAGGAGCATCAAATGAAAACTCAGAATCTTCCAAATGATCATGTAACAACACTGTTATAGTTCAAAATTAAAATAATTTAAAAAAAAAAAAAAAAAAAAGACAACACCAAAGAATTATTTTTATATGTTCCAACTTGAGCTAGGAAGAAAATACTTGTGACTTGTAAGACTGGGATTACACAAGGTCCCATATGCCTATGCTCAATTCATCACACCTTACATAAATACCAGAGCAACCTTGCGACACATTTTCTATATTAATCCCTAAACTAGACTAGCATGTATTAAGAGAAAAAAATAGTATCATGAACGTATAACCTACTAGCTTCTTCATCTTAGGTCTTGAAATACAAGGAATTACGAAAAAGGTTATACAACAATTTAAATCCCTGTGTAAGTCTATTAACTGACAATAATCAACTGATAAGTTCTGAACATGAAAAAAGAAGACAGACAAGGATGGATTAGCTTGACCCATTCAACTACTATTGATATCGCGTAGGACCATCAGCTAGATTTACTTCTTCTATGGGTGAGGTATCAAACTAAGATGAAAATAAATTCGACCTAACAATCATGTTAGAAATAGCCCTAGAATAAAAGATCCAAAAAGAATCAAATGAAGAGAGAGAGAGAGATTATGAAATGCTGAGGTAGAAGTATCTGGACACATGGCTTGATATGCGAACCTCTGGCGATAGAGGTATCCCAAGTCGACTGGCCTGTTGTTGAAGTTCAAATAATTGATCATTGAGAATTTGATCAATCTCATTATAGGGGGGCACAAAATTTTCACAAGTCGTACTACCATCGTCAATCTTTTATTCTACATAAGAATTATGAGTATTTGATGGAGAGAGACAGAGTCAATCACCAAGATCCCAACAGTTTTCAAGGGTGAAATTTGATATACGACAATAAAAATCCCTCGGTGTATCACTAAAAGTTTCATCATTTTCCATGCTAACAATGACCTCACCTTGTTCACCTCAATCACAGCTCTTTTAGCAAAGAGCAAATCTCTTAGATCCAACTACAATGGGCTGCAGCACAAATTTTTGCTCTCTTGTTCCAAGAAAGCATACATATACACTAATTCACGGTGGAATAGAAACATGTCCATGGATAAACTCTAATGAATTCTCATTTATATTTAATCCAACCAACAGTTTGAAGATCCTTCTTTCGTCAAGTTGCTTGTGATGCTTTGTAGAGACTTCAACACAATGAAAGTATGCTGACTAAATTTTCCCTTGTTCTCTAAGAAGATGAGCAGTATTGCCCAAGAGCTGACAATGGTGAGATCCTTGATGGAGCTAACAAACATGAGCTATATTGTTTCCCTTGGAATACAACTCATGAACTCTATCCAATACTGATTTCATCAAAAGGACAAAAAAAAATTCGAAACTAATTGCAGTTTCATGGAGTCGATTAGACATGACATAACTAAAAAGTCATTCCCTTCCCTGCTCTTGATGGTCCTTAGTGATATTCCTAGTAGTGGAATGGTTCAAGCTAGCAACACAGTACAAGACCTAATCCATGGAGTGGAATGGTTCAAGCTAACTAATTTGCGCTTCCATGGAGTTGATTAGACATGACATAACTAAAAAGCCATTCGCATCAGCTAGCAATATTAAATTCAGGATCGATCATGTAAGTACCAAAAATACCTGGATAAAGGTTGTCTCCTTGATTGTAGAAGGCCCCTCCTCAAGCATTTCATGTAAATGCTTCAATACACTTAGCATCCCCTCAATGTTATGCTCACCAAAGCACAAACGGCTAGCTTCTTCTAATGCCTCATGCCACATCTCGTGCCAGAGAATGGCAACCCTAATCAATTCCTTTGACACTAGGTGTGCCTGTACATTTAACAACTCATAGTAGGATCATAAATGCTAGCATGCATCAACTTAGAAAATACCTAAATTTAATTTAATTTTTACCTGGTCCACGAGTACAACACTATGTTGACGAACTTTGCGGGATTCACTTATTGATTTGCAAGCAACTAAGAGAGGGTACATAAGAGCCTAAGCAAAATAAAGGAGCACATATTCAAGCAAGCAAGGCACACCATCTAGAACAGGAAAATATCAAAATGTCCATGAAATTTTATATATATATAAATTATGACATTTTCAAACACAAATAACAGCTTGTAGCTGGAGGAATTGTTAATAGTTTAAGGTCTCCTTGGACATCAAAAAGGGGCCAGATCAGGACTCACTCCTAAGTTTGGGATTCACCTAACTCGTTCCTAACTCCTAACTAATTCTTCTATATTTGATCCTTGTGATACCCATATCCCAAGAAATTTGGGATTCACCTGACTCGTTCCTTTCTGTACTTGATACCCATACCCATGTCTAGGTAATATAGACTTCAAAAAAGAACCAGAACTCACTCCTAAGTTTCATCTCCAACAATGTCTAAATATGCAGCTATGCATTTCTTTATACTCTCCAATACAGTGAAGACAACACAGAGCATAGTAATCATTTGATTTGCAGTTTTGCACTGAGGTGCCACCTAGTGACAGCTGTCCATATGCTCAGCCTTCTTATTTATTTGTTATCCAATACTAGGAGCTATTACAGTTTTCCGTGAAATATTTTTTGGTACCATCGTTTGACATTTGTAGCTTTTTATTTAAAAAATAGCTGCAAATTTCAGATGATGTACCAAATAATTTGTAGCTAATTATTGGTGCCCATAAGATGCATATGGTTTTAGTGCTTCCCAATTTACATTGCAGTGAATAACCTTCGCCAGGGCATACATTACGACTCTATTGCAATTTTTAGCCACTTTTATGTTTGAGAATGCCATTCTCAAAATAAGATAGCTTGAAGGTATATTCTCAATACGAGTTTTTCCATCTTTTTCCTTTACTTATGACTATTTCCTTCCATTGCAGGTGCTAGTAATGACAGCTCAAATTGTATTGAATATTTTCAGGCACAGCATAATAAAAATGGAAGCCATCCATCTCCTTATTTTGGATGAGTGCCATCATGCTGTAGAAAAGCATCCATATGCTTTGGTGATGTCCGAGTTTTATCACACAACTCCAAAGCATAAACGGCCAACTGTTTTCGGCATGATGATATCCCCTGTGAATTTGAAGGGTAGGTTGCCCTGCTGTTGAGATTAGATTTGCATTTTTGAAATTATGTTTCAGCGGATGGCTGATCGGTTTTATTGACAGCCACAAAGCTTTGCTTGTCATCTATCAAGGATCTGTAGTTTCACTCTTAGACACTTCATCTCATTTTACCTAACCATACGTTTTTAAAGTATTTCTTCCTAGTATTTCTTCACCAACCAATTCATCTCTCTTTCATTCGAGGTAAGATGCCTTTATTTTTAAAGTATCATAGGAGTTTTACAAAATTCATATATATTTGAAATGCTCTTGTAGAGGAAAAATAATCAAAATACCTTACGGCCAGGGAAAGCATGTTGCTTTTGTCATTTTGATTAGATCATTTTGGCTTTGGAATCGCTGAAAAATAATATCATCTAGATGATGCAAGAGTTCTGCATAGAAGGAAAATGCAGCTGGTGCGCAAGTATAAGGAGCATTTTCTTTTATATATTTATCCCCTTCTTTTCAAAAGTAGTAAATGCCTTTTTAGTATATTTAAAGATGAGCAAGTAAATTGTTCAGCCTTGAGATCCATGCAAATCCTCTTCTAATGGAATTCTGTGAAATGATCCATAATATTTGTATGATAGCTGTAGACCTTAAAACATTATCCAACAGGGTTGGGCATATTATATACTGGTATTTGAATTAAGAACTATCATTAGAAATTTTATTTGTAACAATTACCAAGAGGGAGCATTCTAATCATGTCAATGTATTTTATCAGATGTATTTATCAGGATCATGTACTTTTTCTGTACTCATTCTTGATTCATAGATTTAATTGCATTTCCAGTTTTGGACCCTGACCTGTTATCTACTTTTGGACCTGACCTAGATATGTTAAAAGAATGATATACCTATATATTGTGTAGCAAACAGGTACCAGGTAGGGTTCGGGTCGGGTTTGGGCTAACTTGAATACAATCGATTTATATAACATGTCAATATTTTCAACCCGACCTATTAGATGGGGACTCCTTAGGTAGAAGTCATCAATATCTCAATTTAATTGCTTAATATCATAAATATTTAATTACTTTCTCCTTTTGATTTCAGGCGAAGCTTTTCAATTTGAAGCTCACCTCAAACAGATCACTAGGGGACGGGGATACTTGGCAGGAGAGGCGAAGCATATATATATATATATATATATATATATATATATATATATATATATATATATTTTTTTTTTTTTTTTTTTTTTTTTTTTTAATTATGAAAATAGGTCATGGATTCCTTAGATTGTTAACTCTTTTTTTTTTTTTTTTTGAATAAAATGATTGAGCATGTAAAATTTAAAATATTTGGTTGATTTGAAAGGTTGGATCATAAGTTGAGATGCAATCTTTTGTTTGAATAAAAGAATTGGGCATCTATTTTATTTATTAATGACATTGAATGATTTGTATTTGAGTTGAATGGATGTGTTTAAATATGAGATTAATAGTTTTTTTTTTTATATAATTTTTTTTAAAGCATTAAAAAAATACATTAAAAAAAAAGTATTATAAAAAGCATTAAAAAAAAAGTATTACAAAAAACATAGAAAAATTGCATTAAAAAAAGTATAAAAACTATATTATTTTAAAAAAATTTGCATAAAAAATTGTCGACGTAATTTTAAAAAAAATATATATTTATAAAAAAAAAAATTTGCATAAAAAAACCAATGCCCTAAATAGTTGTAAAAAAAGCAGTGATTTTTTCTATGACCGTTAAGAGCAGTTGTTGTTGAAGTTCATAAACCACTGTCTTGTATAGTGGTAAAAAAAAAAATCACTCCTTTTTTTACAACTGTTTAAGGCAGTGATTTTTAGAAAAAAATCACTGTTTAAAGCAGTGTTTTAAGGATGTGTGCTATGAGGAATCAACATCTGACCGTTTGATAGGCACGCCATAATCTTAAAGTCTATTATGTGGAAGATTAAAAAAAAAGAATAATCTCAATTGTATAAGTCAAATTAGTCAATGGTTTACGTCTAAGAAAAAATTGTGATCTGATAACTCAATAAAATACTGAGTCAGACGAGTCGAGTACGGAGTTTACCCTACCCATTGACAGCCGTAGGTAGAAATACTTGCAGAGAAAATACTTCAATTGGTGCATGAAAAATTTCCTGTCCACACCCAATTCCTTTAAAGTGGGAAGGAGTATAATTTGGGAAAAGTTAATTAAGAAGGTTTCTAACTTAATTAAATTCTAATTAGAGTTTCAACCTAACCAAATGTTTTGCTTTCTCAAAAAAAAATAATCAAATGTTTTACTAAAATGCTTCAGCTCGGGCTCAAGTTGCGGATTGGATGGCAAGTGATAAATATTTGATTTAATACATTTTGTTAATAAGATTTGACGAAATCTCTAAAACACCCACTAAACCGCCCGATTCACAAATTTTGGAGTTCCTTCTCTCTGAGACTGTGATTGAGATCTATTGTATGTGTCGGAGGTGGATCCGTTTTATGTTATCTAACTATTGGGATTAGTCACACTTAATTTCATTAAGGATTGAAGAATATGCCCTAGGGGTGTAGTGGTTTTGGTATTTTCCAGCTAAAAATATTGAAGGAACATTGTCCTTATAGATGGAAGAGTTTTATTGTTATATGAATTGAGATAATCTGCGGAAGGAGCCAATACACACACACACACACATATATATATATATATATATAGTGTTATGGGATTGCCTTATAGGTGTACTAGCATTTGAACGGTTCACTAGTATCGAGATCACGTGTCACGTAGCATACAAGGGCATAATACTCATAAAAATTCTATCAGGAAACAATTTATCAAAGTCAGTCTTTACACTTTCTAATTGTCAATTCCCATATATGTTTTCAAGAAATTCTCAAATCCAATATAAACTCATTAAGATCACCTTAAATGCCTTTCAAATTAAAGCTATTAAATGAGAAAAAACCCTTCTTAAAAAGGAGATGAAATTAGAAAATACTGAAAACACTCTCGAACTGATTTTGGATTTCATAGTGGTCTCCGGCATAACGCAAAGTGGTTCCCAGAGAACCGAATCAGTCTAATATGAACTCAACGGGTCTATAATAGACTGTTGCAGTATAAAATAGTCTAAAGGCAGTCTACAGTGGATCGCAATGATTTATCATGGACCGTTTCAGTGACTTAGGTCATTTTTTAGAAGATTAGTTTATGGATATATATACAAATTTTTTAACAAATATTTTGTAACTGATGTTAGATATTTCAAAGTTTATTATCCTTATCTTTTCTCAAGATGTGTGTCTTTCAATTGAGGTGTCTTTTCAAAGTGATGTATCTTTTCAAAATGAAGGGTATTTCCAAAGTGGTGTGTCTTTTCAAAATGAAGGGTCATTCCAAAGTGGTGTCTTTTTCGAAGGGATGCGTGTTGCACATTTTCATAGGAAAAATGTGCATTAACACACCACTTTATTTCTATTTAAGGAACTTAAAATCATTGTTTTACATACCACAAAAAGAGTCTTCTTTCTTCTCTCTTGTTATGTCTTTAAAGGTCTTGATCAGAACGTTCTTGTAATATTTGGTGTTCGGATAGCTTGATCGGATTTGCCAAATCCTTCGCAAGAATACATAGTCGATTCATTATATCCTAGAACCAGTTTGTCAGTAACCTATTAGTGACCACTTTATCGAAGTGGTGGGGGCAAATATTGGTTTAAAGACAACGATATTTCTCGTGCCTCGAACTGATTCCATGTATTATTTCGGATCAACATTTCAATTTTTTTAACAATTTTAAACCAATATTTAGAGGTTTCAGATCCGATGGCACATAGAAGTACTTTAAAAAGCAATATGGGTTTCCTTTGCATTCCCTCTTTCTCTCGGATACCCATTTGTCTCCTAAATATAGAGGCTTTGAGAAAATATAGAAAAATCAATTTGTTGTGGGAAAGGGAAAGATTTCTTATTTGAAAGATATTAAAGGTCTATTTTTGGGATTGTAAATTCGAGACGGTGTCTTTGGAACTCCAACACCCTCTTTCAAAAACCATGGTACTTCATGTTTACGAGCAGCGATGATCTAACAGGCTACGCTTACGACCCAGTGTTCCGGAAATAGACGGTTTGGAACTCTCATGCATCAAAAATCTGAATTGGCTCATTACTTGTTCGTGCAGGTTAATTTGCTTCATGGATAATTATAGTAGAACCCAACTCTTTGTTTGCAACCCGATTACGAAGGCGTGGAGAGGTGTTTCTTTGGGTAATGACATGTTTAAGAGATATGTTAATTTTACTTTATTTTTATTTTTTGGTGAATTTAATGGCATCAACTGGCTGGTTTAATGCACCCATTAGCATCCTCATGTCAGAATTTGGGGCACTATAATGGGTGTGAGAAAAGTACTACCAAAGGTGCTTCAACCAACAATTTAAAGTGAAGACTTTTATTTACTTGAGCAATTATTTTTTTATTATGGGTCACCTGTGAATGAAGAGTGACGCTAAACCTAAGTGTAGTTTTTTTTTAAAATTGATGTGTGATCATATTTTTTGCTCACCATCAATCAAAAGCCTTTGCCAAAGTGCTCATTATCATGCCAAAATGGTCTAGCAATCATCATTGATTGATGATGAGTGGCCACGATCAAAAGTTATAATCAAGAGCTCACATGATAAGAAATATAATCAAATTAGTTTGAAGGCTAAGATTGAATGACTATGATTTATTGATCACTTTTATTTTTACGTTATTTCTTGTGAGATTTTTTTTTAATGTCTTTGTCAAGAAGGGTAGACTTTGTCACTCATGTGTTCAGATGCCATTATATTTGTGCAAGACTTTGATTATATCACCAATGTTCGTTAGCAACTGTTTGAGCATGATCAAACGGTTGATTCAGTAGCCTCATAGTAGGCTTGACTCTAGGTCATCCTTATTTTCATGATTGATTGATTGATTAATTGGGTTCGATCATATGATCATTGAGTGCCCTTGATTGAGTAGACATAGCTTGAAATCATTATCAATGATTTGACTATAAAATTCTCGCCACATCGAGTTGTCATAAAAATATTGCTAGGATCATTTGGAAATGGTCAAATAATTTTGATTGAATTATCTTAGGAAAGATAATAGATTTAAATTTAGAAATCTAAATCATTTAAAGATGCTTTTCCTTTAAGAAACGGAATCATGATCTTACAAGAGATATTAAGGAGAAACTATTAATCTCATTGAGTTTGTTGGTTATATCAAAATAGGTAGATAAATAGAGTGACTTAAGGGTCCTTTGATAGATATACCAACAAAGATTGAGTCAAAACTTTTAAGTTATCTATGGAACTTGTTTCCTTGTCAATGAACAAGAAAACAAATGATATGTGGTTTCAGGCAAAAAAATGTTTGAAGAAATAATATATGTGTTGATAATTGCAATTATGAGCAATTATGGAAAGTATTAGCCTAAAAGAAAAATCGGGATAGGTTTAAAATCATTTACCCAAACAGTCACTTACGATGGGAATCTTACCTAATATTGTTTGGTCAATGTTTAGGTTCAAAGGGAAGAACAAATCGTAAATCCGTGACAGACAAATGGACACTTCATTGATGAGAATTAAATTCTCATATACATCCCAGGAAGGGTAGCGTTTTGCTTGTAATAGATAATGGGAGGTTGAGTATTGCTCTTAATAGACGCTATAACACAATGTGTTGAGATGTTAAAGTTACAGAGACATTTCATATAGGCCTACCTATATAAGTGTGAGGGTAGAGCTGCCTTCAATGAGACATGACTTTATCTCATAAACATTTATGAAATTCAGGATACTAGCATATGACCTAAATGTGCTAACTAATTTATTGAACACTAAATATATGAAATATGTGTGTGGAATAGTTTCGATTTGTCGAATATGATCATTAGTTCAAGACTTAGTTTCACTAAAGATCTTGACAAACTTTGAGTTATTTTCACTAAAGTGAAAATTCAAATCTATAAGACATTTTCATTCATGCATATATTTTTGGCTTTGCTCTGATTTCAAAATTTTAAATAGTGGAGGATTGTTGGATATTTAAACTTTTAAATAGTGGGAGATTGTTAGATATTTAAAAGTTTATTATACTTGTCTTTTCCCAAGAGGCGTCTTTCAATTGAGGTGTCTTTTCAAAGTGATGTGTCTTTTCAAAATGAAGGGTCTTTCCAAAGTGGTGTGTCTTTTCCGAAGGGATGCATGTTGCACTTTTTCATAGGAAAAAGGTGCATTAACACACAACTTGATTTCTATTTAAGGAATCTAAAATCATTGTTTACATACCACAAAAAGAGTCTTCTTTCTTCTCTCTTGTTATGCCTTTAAAGCTCTTGATCAGAGCGTTTTTGCAATATTTGGTGTTCGGATAGCGTGATCAGATTCACCAAATCCTTCACAAGAATAAACAGTCGGTTCGTTATATCATGGAATCAGTTTGCCAGTAACCTGTTGGTGACCACTTTGTCGAAGTGGTGGGGGAAAATATTGATTTAAAGACAGCGACATTTCTCGTGCCTCGAACCGGTTCCATGTATTATTTCGGATCAACATTTCAATTTTTCCAACAATTGATTCATTAAGTTGATGACAAATTTATATGTTGCAATGGAAATTACACACTTGCTACATAATAACCCCTTAGAGGAAGGGTCATGCAAGGGAGAGACAACGAGTAGAAGAAATAGAGGTTTGGATTATGGAGGATTTGGTTTTGCTCATATTTTGAAAGAGATGCTCACTTATAAATATAATCACATTAAAGCTCGTCGGGATCGAAAATTTTAGAAATAATTAGGTTGCGTATGGCATAGCTCTTTGCTAGCCCTTGTCACGGTAGGTTCAGCTACTTTAGTTGATTCTCATTTTCTTTTCTAACTCTACAAAAGAAGATTACCTGCTCTAGCAGCAACCTCCATGCTCTCTACTAACTCCCTATCAGAGCAAATAAAATCAGCTCTGACAAGGAGTAAGTAGAGAGGAGGGTAGAACTGTTGAACAGGTAAATCTTGCCTAAAATCTTGCTACGTAAGAAGTTATTAAGGAGAAGGGATACCTGATAAAGGAGGTAGCAAGATGTTAACAAAGAGGATGGGAATCTGCTAAAGCACGCGAGCTCTACTATAGCAAGTGTGACGACCAGGCTTTTCTAATCCCTCAGGTATAGGAAAGGCCGGTTCGCCAACCTATCGAATAAACGATGAGCCGGACAAACAGGAACATATCAGAATAAAGCGCAATAAGTATCCATAGCTAAAATCAATGCGGAAGCAATTAAAAGTAAAGAACCACCAAAGATGGCCGACCATCATCAAAACATGTCTTATAACAGAAAATCAAAGTCAAGTATAAAACTATGATATCCAACTAAAATAGGCCCACAAATTCAAGTCTAACTCTCACTACAAGTAAGAAAATCAATAAGTTCTATACTAGGAAAAACTCCTCAGGTGGAACCTCAAGCTCTTCCTCAAGTACGTAGTCAGGGTCAGTCTCACAGCCCTGAATAGTCACGTCAGTACCTGGACCTGTGACGTATAGTCGGAGTGAGCTAACCAACAAAGATCAGTAGAAGAAGACATCTACGGCATTTTATTTTAACTAATCATGGTTTCAAAACATATATCAGAATATAGCTCGTCAAACATATATGCAGATAATAAACTGAATTAAGTGCGAAAATCATATGTAAGATTTATTTCTAAATGTGTGAAAACAGTTTTAAGAACAGATGTAATGTTTCAGTGTCTTAGTTTCTCTAACTTTTATATGTAAAGTTCAGTAATTCATGACTTAATTCTCAACTTAAAATACCTCCCGAGTAAACTATATCTCGAGAGCAGGAATATAGCCGATGGGAACCCCTACCTACCATCGTCGTTCATGAACCCTTTTTTCAGGATGCAATAAGCCCCTGCGTAATGAGGAAAACTTGTGCCAGAAAGTTGTTCAGGAATTTTTGAGGGGTCGTTCAGGTCAATCATAAAACAAATACAGATACTAATATAAATCAGATATAAGTCTCTTATACATAGTTCAGGTTCTTGATTTCAGATATTCAGAGCTTAAGCAGATTCAGATTTCAGGATTCAGATAGATTTAGATTTTTAGTCATTCATATCAATTTCAGTTTACAGATGTGATTTCAATGACATATATAAGTTCAAAGATTTTAATTCAAAATATCCATACGAATTAAAATAAAATACTATAAAGATGAGATTCTCTTACCAAAACTCGGAGTTACGCGAAGTCAAGCAAAGTCCTATTGATGGTCTCTCACCCTTAATCTATATCACAAATATATGTTCATACATTAAGATTAACTCTAATCACTAATAATATAGACCTATTTAAGTGTTTCCACGAAAACAAGTCGAAACGGGCAAGTTGCGTCAATCCTAGAATTTGATGTAACATTTTCATATATTTTTGACCCTCAAGATGATTGATTCACAAGTTGGTCAAAACATAAAAGTTATAGATTTTTCTGTTAGCTTTCCAACGCAAAAAGAATCATCTCAATTTGAGTTCGGAGTAAAATGTTATGACTAAAATATTAAGATAGTGTCGGAGTTCAGTGATACCTCGCTCGAGCGAGGTCCTTCCGAAATTTCTCGCTCGAGCGATGACTTAAGCTCGCTCGAGCGAGGACAGAGAATATATATGACTTTTAAAGTCAACCTTTTGGTGCATCCTCGCTCGAGCGATTAAAATAGCTCGCTCGAGCAAGCAATAGCGACAACGAGAATTCTGTGTTTCAGAACTCGATTCAAATCGCGATTCTCGCCCAGTTTTCACCCGAATCGATACATATCCATCCCAAAACAAAACCCATGGCTAATCCAATGATTTTAATCAATAAATTTAATCGAAACGTACCTTTAGTGTAAGGATTCCTTGATTAGAAACAAGTCACGCAAACGGGGCTTCGGAGCGAAACCGGCGGGTTTCCTCGACGATTCGCACCGCGATCGATCCCACGAGTTCACAGAGACAACTCCAACACGTCCCCAATGATCTCAACCTCTCCCAATCTCCAACTACAAATCTAAGGTTGATTCAAGTTCTTTTTAAGGTCCAAGGGTTTTCGACAAAGAGGGTTCTAGAGGAGGAGGTTTTCTAAACTGATCTCCTACGATGATTGAAGAAGAGAGAAGACGGAGTTTCGCACGGTTGGGCGACTATCAAACGGTTACGGTCTTTCACGGCACTCACGTCTCCTCCTCTCTTAACAAAACCTAGTATAATACAGGAATATAATTCCTTCTTATAATAGGATTGCTCACAAAGTTAAGCACACACACACACCTCTTGTGTGTTATACACTTCTAATTTTAAAACTCAAGCCCGGTGTTGAGCGGTCACACCGAAGTCGGTGCACAACTTTCGCACGAGGGTCCAAATGGGCTCTAAATCAGAATCTATCCGCACAATCACATCTAGATAAAAATCTAAAACAAATGGCGACGTCGGTTGCCGAGCCGAATACACACACGGGGTTAGTCTAACTCGGGTTCAAAATACGGGTCTTTACATTTTACCCTCCTTAAGAATTTTCGTCATCGAAAATGTACGGATAGCTAAACTGAACTACGGTAAATCCTTATCCTAACACCAGTATAATGAAAAATCGAAACAATCCATAGTCAAAGAACTTTGGTCGCGATGCGATAGGCTTCACTAAGCACGATTTCAAGGGTCGGGATCCGTAGTAACCTGGATGTACTGCGTGTGGCATCCCATACTGCCATAGAGGATTACACCCTTACATGGATGCATACCTTTCCAAGTGTCACGTGCCTGGAAACATACTTCACCATGACTCAAACCTAGCACACATACCTACCTCACCCTTTTCTCGCTTGACTACATACACTATATCGGTAATTACTTAAGCAGAAAATTCAGATGTCAGAATCGAATACTTATTCAGAAGCATAAACACATGCCTGATAACATGTTCTAACTAATGACACAGGTTCCAACAGACACACAGTTCTAACCAAGAATGAATAAATATGACATTTAAGATTTTATTATGTGATCGTTATAGATATATATATATATATATATATATATATATAGCATCGATGTTATTAACCAATTTAATGTTGAATTCTCTTTTTTTTTTCTTTTTTAAAAGAAGCAAATTCAAGAATTTAAAGGTACGTAGGATTTTCTTACATAACTATAGTTTACAATATACCTTCACTCGAAAAGTTGTGGAAATTGCTCGCGAATCTCCGCTTCACACTCCCATGTGGCTTCCTCTGAAGAATGGTTCCGCCACTTCATGAGTACTAAGGGAATGCTCTTTATTCGTAAGATTTGTTCTTTATGATCCAAGATTTATATCGGTTCCTCAACTAAAGATAGGTCTTCTTGGAGCTCAATGGGATGGTAGTCTAATACGTGAGTTGGATCCTTCACGTACTTTCGTAACATGGACGCATGAAACACATTGTGCATGCCCGATAGCTGCGATGGCAAGGCTACTCGATAGGCAACCTCGCTGACTTAGCCCAATACCTCAAAAGGTCCAACATAGAGCGGACTCAGCTTTCCACACTTCCCAAAATGCATCACGCCTTTTGTAGGAGAGATTTTGACAAATACGTTATCTCCCTCCTTAAACTGAACATGGTTCCTTTTAAGATCGGCGTAGCTCTTCTGACGACTTTGAGCAATGCGTAGTCTCTCACGGATTAACCGAACTGTCTTGGTTGTATTCTCCACGATCTCGGGACCTAAAATGAGTTTCTCACCCACTTATTCCCAATTAAGCGAAGACCTGCACTGCCGTCCATACAAAGCTTCGTAGGGTGCCATGCCGATGCTAGCCTGGTAACTGTTATTGTAGGCGAACTCGATCAGCGATAAATGTTGGTCCCATGACCCCTGAAAATCCAGCATGCAAGCACGTAACATATCTTCTATAATCTGATTCACCCTCTCAGTCTGCCCAGCGGTCTGAGGATGGAATGTCGTACTGTAATCGAGCCTGGAGCCCATCCCTTCTTGAAATCATTGCCAAAACTGAGATGTGTACATCAGGTCTCTATCGGATACGATACTGACCGGTATACCATGCAGCCTAACTATCTCCTTGATGTATAATTCTGCGAGCTTGCTAGCAGTATACGACGTATTATAAGGCAGAAAGTTTGTGGACTTCGTCAATCGATCCACAATGACCCAGATGGCATTGTGTTTTCTTAATATTTTTGGTAATCCCAAAATAAAGTCCATAGAAATGACCTCCCATTTCCACTCAGGTATCGGTAGTGGTTGCAACAGTCCTGTCGGATTTCGGTGATCCACCTTTACTTGCTGACACACAAGACATCTCGAGACATACATAGCGACATCTTTCTTTAAACCTCTCCACCAGAAGCTTTTCTTTAAGTCTTGATACATCTTGGTACTGCCAGGGTGAATAGCGTACATAGACTTATGAGCCTCTTCCAAAATAGTGTCCCGAAGCTCAGTACTAGTTGGTACACATACCCGATTTCTAAACAACAAAGTGCCATCATCTTTGATAGAAAAATCTAGTTTACTTCCTCCAATCACATCACGTCTGATAGCCATAAGTTCATCATCCGTCATCTGAAGTCTGCGAATGTTCTCATAGAGAGTGGAACGAATCACCAGCGTAGCCATTAACGCACCTGAACCTTTTACGTCAAATCTCATGCTACTTAGAGCCATATCTTCCAATAGATGCCATCGTCGCACGCTTACGGTAAGATGTGATAACTAAGCAGAGAACTTCCGACTTAACGCATCTGCCACTACGTTTGCTTTCCCAGGGTGGTACTGGATGGTACAATCATAATCTTTTAAGAACTCCATCCATCGACGTTGTCTCATATTCAACTCCTTCTGTGAGAAGAGATACTTGAGGCTCTTATGATCGGTGAATATATCGAAGGTCTCCCCATAAAGGTAATGCCTCAAGATCTTCAGAGCAAAAATCACTGCTGCCAACTCAAGATCATGCGTCGGGTAATTCTTCTCATGGTCTTTTAGTTGTCTAGACCCATAAGCAATGACTCTCTCATTCTGGTTAAGCACACAGCTTAAACCCCCATATAATGCGTCACTGTATATTGTAAAGCCTCCCCTACCTGACGGTATAGTAAGTACTGGCGCTATAGTCAATCGTTTCTTGAGTTCCTGAAAACTCTGCTCACACTGCTCTGTCCAATCAAATTTAGTATTATTCTTCATAAGTTGTGTAAGAGGACCTGATATCTTGGAGAAGTCCTCCACAAATCTTCTATAGTAGCCTGTCAAACCGAGGAAACTACGAACCTCTGTAACGGTCTTTGGCTGTTCCCAATTCATCACTGACTCAATCTTTGCTGGGTCGACCGTAATACCGGTCTCAGAAATAACATGGCCTAGGAAACTGACCTGCTCAAGCCAAAACTCACACTTATTAAGTTTTGCATATAACTGATGGTCTCTGAGGGTTTGTAGAGCCACTCGCAGATGCTGCTCATGTTCTTCTTGCGTCTTTGAATAGATGAGGATGTCATCTACAAAAACCACAACAGACTTGTCCAAATGTGATTTGAATATCTGGATCATCAAGTCCATAAATGACACGGGGGCGTTTGTCAACCCAAATGGCATGACCAAGAACTCGTAGTGCCCATATCGGGTTCTAAACGCTGTCTTCTGAATGTCTTCAGCTTTAACTTTCAATTGATGGTAGCCTGACCTCAAGTCAATCTTCGAGAAGAACTTTGCTCCTTGTAACTGATCAAACAGATCATCAATTCTTGGAAGTGGATAAGGGTTCTCAATTGTCAACTTATTTAGCTGGCGGTAATCAATGCAAAGCCGCATTGAACCATCTTTCTTCTTTACAGATAGAACCGGTGCTCCCCAGGGTGACACACTCGGTCTGATAAAGCCCTTATTTAGCTGTTCCTGAAGCTGCTCATTCAACTCTTTCAATTCTGCAGGCGCCATTCGATACGGAGCTTTTGATACTGGTTCAGTACCCGGCGCTAACTCAATCGCAAACTCAATCTCCCTGTCAGGTGGTACTACAGGTAGATCTTCAGGAAAAACATCTGGATACTCGCAAGCAATCATAATATCTGCAATATTTTTCTTCTCCTCCTTATGATCTTGCAAGTATGCCAGATAACCACAACACCTGTTCCTCATCATACGGTCTGCTCGAATGGCAGAGATAAACGGTATCACACAAGATTTGACTCCGCAAAATCGAAAGGATTTTCTCTTCGGCGGGTGGAATGTCACAATCTTCCGAAGACAATCCACGCTCGCATGGTAAGTAGATAACCAATGCATCCCTAGTATCACGTCTAACCCTTCCATGCTCAAAATGATCAAATCAGCTACTGTCTCGTGGTCTTCAATCATCACAATCACTGATTGACACATGGTATCGGTGCTCACTGAGTTACCAGTAGGAATTGACACTACCAAGATGAAATCAAGGGCCTTGGGAATAATGCCCAACTTCTCAGCGAACAACGGAGTAATAAAAGAATGTGTAGACCCAGGGTCTATCAACACTCGCACTTCAGTTTTGTTTACGTCGCTTCCCCGACACATAAAAAGGGTACCTTAGTTTAGACAAGCGTTTCAATTAAAATTTTCTAAGCATGTGTGTTCATCCATAACTTATTAACAAAATTTATTAAATACCAAACAATTATATATAAATAAATAAAATAAGAAGACATCTCAACTTTTAATAATACCTTGGATCACGTCGTTCGATGTTCTGGCTTCCTGAGCCGTCAAGGCATAAGCTCGACCTTGAACAGTAGGTCGGGTCGATTTCTGAGTAGAAGTCGAACTAGTTCTTCCCTTGTCCTCTTGAGGACAATCCATAACCAGGTGTCCGAATGCGCCACACCGAAAACATGCTCCAGTGTTCCTCCTGCAATCCTCGGTCTTATGTGGTTTCCCACACCTTGCGCAGAATGCTATCGGATTGAATGAAGAGGTGCGTGAAGTTTGTGGAACTCTGAACACTCTCGTTATAGCAGGGTTCGAAATACGGAATGACCCTGAAGGTGTAGATAGAGTTTGTTTCGGATAGGCACCTTGAGTAGGTTGTTGACATACGGGTGTGGCCTTCTTCGTTTCCATCGTAGGGCAATCCTTTATCAGATGTCCTAGTCTACCACATCTAAAACACTCACCTGTGGCCCACCTACATTTCTTCGTCCTATGTCGTTTCTCATAACTTGAACATGACTCAACCTGTGTGGAGGGAGAGGTGTGAGTCGTCTTACTCAACATTGCCATGAGTAATGCAGTCTGTTGATCTATTGTGTTGATCATCGTCTCCAGCAACTGTCTATTCAGCTCATTTTCATCGATGCGTACAGTCTTTAATCTCTTGTGTGGTGCCATTTTGATCTGTCAACATGACACAAGGTTCCAATTAATCATGATCGCGATCACCATGGCCCTAGGTTTCGATAAAAATCTAGAACTTTATTCAACTTTATTCACTTACTATGACCGTACATCTACACGGTCATCAATTTTCTCCACTCCAAGTGATAGCGAGACCCACAACTCAGGTTCTAAACATAACCTACAACCCTAGCTGTGAGTCCCTTAAAAGACCTAAGGCCAAAAATTCTACTAACTTTGACAAGGTTCTAATTGAGCCTCTTATGTCTTGATAGAACCTACTGCCATATTCTCGGGTCCCAACAAGACCTCATAACTTGGCGCTCTGATACCAACTGTGACGATCCGACTTTTCCAATCCCTCAGGTATAGGAAAGACCGGTTCACCAACCTATCGAATAAATGATAAGCCAGACAAACAGGAACATATCAGAGTAAAGCGCAATAAGTATCCATAGCTAAAATAAATGCGGAAGCAATTAAAAGTAAAGAATCACCGAAGATGGCCGGCCATCATCGAAATATGGCTCATAACAGAAAATCAAAGTCAAGTATAAAACTATGATATTCAACTAAAATGGGCCCACAAATTCAAGTCTAACTCTCACCACAAGTAAGAAAATCAGTAAGTTCTATACTAGGAAAAACTCCTCAGGTGGAACCTCAAGCTCTTCCTCGTGCGTAGTCGTGGTCATCTCACACAATGTACCACTCGAGACTGGACTCGTGACGATAGTCGCTGTAAGCTAACCAACAAAGATCAGTAGAAGAAAGACATCCACGGCATTTTATTTTAACTAATCATGATTTCAAAACATATATCGGAATATAGCTCGTCAAACATATATGCAGATAATAAACTGAATTAAGTGCGAAAATCATATGTAAGATTTATTTCTAAATGTGTGAAAACAGTTTCAAGAACAGATGCAGTGTTTCAGTGTCTTAGTTTCTCTAACTTCTATATGCAAAGTTCAGTAATTCATGACTTAATCCTCAACTTAAAATACCTCCCGAGTAAACTATATCTCGAGAGCAGGGATATAGCGATGGGAATCCCTACCTACCATCGTCGTTCATGAACCCTTTTTCATGATGCAACAAGCCCCTGCGTAATGAAGGAAACTTGTGCCAGGAAGTTGTTCAGGAATTTTTGATGGGTCGTTCAGGTCAATCATAAAACAAATGCAGATACTAATATAAATCAGATGCAAGTCTCTTATACATAGTTCAAGTTCTTGATTTCAGATTTTTAGAGCTTAAGTAGATTCAGGTTTCAGGATTCAGATAGATTTAGATTTTCAGTCATTCATATCAATTTTAGTTTACAGATGTGATTTCAATGGCATATGCAGGTTCAAAGATTTTAATTCAAAATATCCATGCGAATTAAAATAAAATACTGTAAAGATGAGATTCTCCTACCAAAACTCGGAGTTACGCGAAGTCAAGCAAAGTCCTATTGATGGTCTCTCGCCCTTAATCTACATCATAAATATACGTTCATGCATTAAGATTAACTCTAATCACTAATAATATAGACCTATTTAAGTGTTTCCTTGAAAACAAGTCGAAACGGACAAGTTGCGCCAATCCTAAAATTTGATGTAACTTTCTCATATATTTTTGACCCTCAAGATGATTGATTCACGAGTTAGTCAAAACATGAAAGTTGTAGATTTTTCTGTTAGCTTTCCAACGCAAAATGAAAGTTATGACTAAAATACCAAAATAGTGTCGGAGTTCAGCGATACCTCGCTCGAGCGATTAAAATAGCTTGCTCGAGCAGTTAAAATAGCTCGCTCGAGCGAGGTCTTTCCGAAATTTCTCGTTCGAGCGAGGACAGAGAATATATATGACTTCTAAAGTCAACCTTTTGGTGCATCCTCGCTCGAGCGATTAAAATAGCTCGCTCAAGCGAGCAATAGCGATAACGAGAATTCTAAGTTTCAGAACTCGATTCAAATCGCGATTCTTGCCCAGTTTTCACCCGAATCGATACATATCCATCCCAAAACAAAACCCATGGCTAATCCAATGATTTTAATCAATAAATTTAATCGAAACGTATCTTTAGTGTAAGGATTCCTTGATTAGAAACAAGTCACGCAAACGGGGCTTCGGAGCGAAACCGGCGGGTTTCCTCGACGATTCGCACCGCGATCGATCCCACGAGTTCACAGAGACAACTCCAACACGTCCCCAATGATCTCAACCTCTCCCAATCTCCAACTATAAATCTAAGGTTGATTCAAGTTCTTTCTAAGGTCCAAGGGTTTTCAACAAAGAGGGTTCTAGAGGAGGAGGTTTTCTAAACCGATCTCCTATGATGATTGAAGAAGAGAGAAGACGGAGTTTCGCACGGTTGGGCGACTATCAAACGGTTATGGTCTTTCACGGCACTCACGTCTCCTCCTTTCTTAACAAAACCTAGTATAATACGGGAATATAATTCCTTCTTATAATAGGATTGCTTACAAAGTTAAGCACACACACACCTCTTGTGTGCTATACACTTCTAATTTTAAAACTTAAATTCGGTGTTGAGCGATCACACCGAAGTCGGTGCACAACTTTCGCACGAGGATCTAAATGGGCTTTAAATCAGAATCTGTTCGCACAATCACATCTAGATAAAAATCCAAAATAAATGACGATGTCGATCGCCGAGCCAAACACACATACGGGATTAGTCTAACTCGAATTCAAAATACGAGTCTTTAGAGCAAAGACTAGCAGAGAGCTATATCATACGCAATATTAATCTCTTGCATATCGATAGTTTTAGGCTTTAGAGCAGTTCATCTCTACGTAGGCCTATTCCTCTAGCTGTTGAAAAGACAAGCTAATCTTTTAGAAGTCTAAACCTACTATACGTGGACATATAGAAATGCAAGTTACTTGTTTTGATCTATGAAAAGGATTTTTCAATGAGAGAAGTTATTAACGTGTTCAAACTTGAAAAATCATAGAGTCGTCGGAATCTTCTACAAATGACCAAAGTATTGATCAAATGGTTACCTATAGACTAGGTCAGTCTATTATGTACCATGTTCGTCTATTATAGGCTGCTGAGGTCATAGTGGACTGAACGGTTTGTTAGGAACCACTTTAAGTTTTACCGAAGGCCGCTACTACATCTGAAAACTGTTCAGGTTTTGGATTATTTTATTTTATTTGTTTTTTGGGAAAGCAAAGGCATTTATGATAGTTCACAGCTTAGAAAGTGGGTTAAGACATATATTAGATCAGGAGATTCTAAAATTTAGATGCGGGAATCGACAAATAACCAAGAGTCTATACTGAATTTCACAAATTGTCCTATATATATATATAATATATATAAATGAAAAAAATTACGACATAGTGCTAGACGCTCGTTATATGAAGAACGGCTTACTGTAATATTATTGGCAGTGGTTTAGGGTTGGTGTTGGTTGAGCACTCACAAGAATCAACGTGCTATTCTATAATTAAAGCGTGCCTTAAATGAAAATAAAAAAAAATATGTGAACTTGGTGCCTTTGGATCATTAAAATAATAAACTATCGGAGAAAACAAAAAGGCCTACATGAATATAGTTTTAAGCTATTATCTCATTTCAAACAGTTTTACAAAATGGCCTTATGCAATTTTAATAAAATATGCCCATCCGATAGTAGCTCCACAAGGCACCCATCCATCCAGGGATTGGGTACCATGGCTACTTGCCCAAAGATGATTAAGTACCACCCAATAAATTTTGATATAAGTTGATGTATATCCATCATCAAAAATATGGTCAAAGATGCTCAAAACAAATGCATCAAGTTGGGTGGGCGTTACCCCATCTTTGACTCATCAAATAAAGAGTAATTTTTCTTTTTAAAAAAATCACATGTTATGTTGTTGGTCGACCCAAAACAAGTGTTATTTGAATTCAACCATACTTTCCAAAAACACGAAAGATTTTTTTTTTCTAAAACTGTTTAAATTGAGATAATAGCATAAAATTATTTTCAAGCAGCCCCTTTTTCTAGAGAGCCCAAAAGGAAAAATTAGGGTAGCTCTATTAGCACCCCAAAACTGTCAAATCCCCACGTATCAAATCATCTACATGTGGAGCTAGGTCCGTGCTTTCAGAGTTATGGTGGGGTGG
The DNA here is from genome assembly GCA_021018995.1 of Chloranthus sessilifolius. Taxonomy (NCBI): domain Eukaryota; kingdom Viridiplantae; phylum Streptophyta; class Magnoliopsida; order Chloranthales; family Chloranthaceae; genus Chloranthus; species Chloranthus sessilifolius. Next base: position 68,712,911 of record CM037595.1, read on the forward strand.
GTGTTAATAGAGTTATACTGTTCAGATTCGACCGTTATTACCAACATACATTTATGACTGTTGAATATGTTGGTGTATTTCAAAATTTTAGCTTTCCTCTTACTTGCTTACTTATTTTAGGCCCACATTGGAAACCATCATGCACTTGGTTGTGTTATATAATCCCTTGAGTAATTACTAGAGATGGCCCATGTGTTCGCACGGGTCAGCCTAATTTGGGAGGGCTGATGCAAAAGCCAATTAATCGGGTTTTGCATCAAAAATATTATTTATCTATCTTTATATCCGAACGGTCGGATTTTGGTCTATAAAAGGACCTCTTTTTCAACCAAAACAGATCATAAAAAATTAGAGCTATTTTCTCTTCTTCTTCTCTCCATTTAATTTATTTTATTTTTTTGAGCAATCGACGGTGTGTGGTGTGAGATTTGCCCTCTGTGCTCGAGGGAATATCCAACAATGGTGAGTTGTATTCTGGAGGCAGCATGCTGCTAACGTTGTGCACCGGTGGATTAACCAAGGGGGCGCGAATCGCCTTAAAGAAAGTCACCTGATCCGCGCCTCAGTTCACTTGTTCATCATCATCAGTGTAGCGATCAACGATTAATGACTCATTATACTTTTATTTTGGATACAGCTAATCATTCACATATTTTACCACTTTGATGCCCTCATTTGAGTGTTGTTAGTTCATAGTTTGTGTAATAGTCCCACATCGGATAGGGAAAAGTCCTGACCCTAGGCTATATATGATTACGAACGCTACATGTCATGACGTGTTTTGGGTGAAGATTTAAGCCCATACCAAAAACAAAATCAGGGTGGGGACCTAAGCCCAGAACCGAACAATATTGTGGCAAGTGGGTCTGGGTCTTCACAGAGTGGTATCAAAGTTCAGACTTTACTTTCTGTTGGACTTATGAGATTTACGTTGTTACGAGTTCTAAGTCCTTGAATTTTTGAAACAGGATTACGATGACACCGCGAAGGAATGGTAAGGGATCTTCATCCTAGAGAGATGAAAGTGAGATAGCATGTATGACACGTGAGTTGACGGCAGCACAACAGCAGCATGTGGCCCAGTTGAACAAGGCCCATCAGTAAGAGACTACCAAACTGATCCAAGGGTTGAATCAGCAGCTGGAACAGCAGGCCAAAACTTATCAGGACCTGATTGCCCAGCAATTGAATAATCCTGCCAACCGAGGCCTGGTTATACCTCAACCAACGCCTCGGTTTAAGAACAACTATTATAACGGTTAAGTGACCTTTTCTCGGGCCCGACCTCCTCACTTCGTCGGACAGTTAGATCCTGATATTGTCGATGATTGGATCACACAAATAGAGAAGATTTTCAAAGTCTCTGCTCCTGTAGAAAATGAAAAAGTACCTTGGGCCGTGATGTGCCTACAAGGTGATGCACAGAATTGGTGGACGTCAACGAAAAGGTTGGCAGACAGGCAAGAAGAACACTGGACTTGGCAGCAGTTCAGAGAAGTATTTTATAACAAGTACTTCACCGATGCCACGAAGACTCAGAAAACGAGTGAATTTCTGACATTAGAGCAAGGAAACTTGTTCGTGACCGAGAACGACGTGAAGTTCGATCGACTCTCCCAATTCGCCACTATGTTGGTAGCAGATGAAGTTGAAAAGTGTTTCTATTTTCAGAAAGGGCTCAATCCCATCATCAGGAGCAAGATCGCTGTGATAAAAATTGCAACCTATGGAGAGCTTGTAGAACGGGCTCATATTCAGGAGCTGGAAAATGAAGAATTGAGCACTCAGCATGTAGCTCGCCAAGCAGCACAGAGGGATAAACTAACTCGAGAAGGCTCTTCGTCCTTTACTCCGAGAGCACTTCCTTCTCGGCCTACACTGGTATAGAGGCAGCATCGTTTCGTGTCGTATCCTCAGACTCGCCCAGTTTAGAGAGCCGCTGCCACCTCTGATTATCATAGATTTGCACCATCGTCAGGATATACTCACCCAGGGACGACTACGGCCCTACCTGCTCAGAGAGGTGCTGTATCTACGACATATCCTAGGAATGCCCCAGCTAACACCCGGTAGAAACCTTTGTTTCGTACGAACCTTGTACCAAGTGCGACCTTGTACCAAGTGCGACAAAAAGCATAAATCGGGTGAATGTTTGTTGTACTCAAGTGTGTGTTTTTGATGTAAGAAGTCGGGACACTTTATTCGTGACTGCCCAGAGCGAGACCTTGTCGTAGATATTTATTTCAGAGGTTAGCAGTAGCAGCCACAACAACCTCGAGCGCCGGGCCGAGTTTTTGCCATGTCTCAACAAGACGCTTTGGCGACCAATGAGGTCGTTCAAGGTACGAATTTTACCTTGTCTAATTTTTCTTAAGCTTTACTTTCTTATGATTGCTTTTATGACTTGTTTTGTGATTATTTTCTTGGGAATGCTATGGCGTGTATAACTTAGACCACATATGAACCATTATGTAATTCAGGAACTATGAAAGTTTCTAGACCTATCGATTCATCCAATTGTCATGCTTGAGACTTAATCAACTCTGGATCGACCTACTCTTTGATTACACCGAGTTTTATTTCTGAAATCGGAGCTAAGCCTGTACCACTGGATAGTACGCTTGTGATTTCTACGCCGTTAGGAGAAGTGATGATGGCATCTAAAGTTTGTAAAGTTGAGATCTTAATAGTTGGAACACATGAGTTACCCACAGATCTTGTGGTACTCGGATTTCAAGACTTCGATATAATCCTCGACATGGATTGGTTGGCGGCTTATCACGCCTCAGTTGATTGCTTTTCTAAAGTAGTCACCTTCCGATTGATTGAGAGTCCTTCATTCAAAATTTATGATATTAAAAAGGGAGGAGCAGCCCTACTTGCTACTCTCGATGGTAAACGCGATAAGAAAGTAGACCCCTCAGTTATTCCTATCGTTAGGGAGTTCGTCAATATTTTTTTAAATGATTTGCTTGAACTTCCACCTGACCGAGAAGTAGAGTTCAAGATTGATATCGCGCCTGGTACCCTATCGATTGCAAAAGTTCCGCACCGAATGACACCAACAGAATTAAAAGAGTTAGATATTTAATCGCGAGAGTTATATGATAAGGGATTTATTCGCCGTAGTGAGTCACCATGGAGAGAATCGGTCTTATTCATAAAGAAGAAAGATGGATTGATGAGACTTTGTATTGACTACCGACAGCTGAATAATGTTATCGTGAAAAATCGATACCCACTTCCTTGTATCAATGACGTATCTGATTAGCTACAGGGTGTTACTTACTTTTCGAAGATAGATCTCAGGTCTGGATATCATCAGTTGAAAGTCAAAGCAGAAGATAGTCCGAAGACTGCTTTGGAATAAGGCATGGACACTACGAGTTCCTCGTTATGCCTTTTGGGCTCACGAACGTGCCTGCTGTGTTTATGGATCTAATGAACCACGTATTAAAAGAGTTTCTTGACAAGTTCATCATTGTATTTATCGATGATGTTCTCAATTATTCTCGCACGAAAGAAGCTCACAAGGGCCATCTTCGTATTGTACTTTAGACTCTCCGTGAGCACAGATTATGCACAAAATTGAGCAAGTGTGAATTTTGGCTTGAGAAAGTATCTTCCTTGGGTCACATAATTTTTACCGTAGGGATTTCTATGGATCCATCAAAGATTGAAGTGGTTGCAAATTGGCAAACACTGAAGAATGTCACCGAAGTGAGGTGTTTTCTTGGCTTAGCCGGATATTATCGTAAATTTATGGAAAGATTCTCTCGTTTGGCACTCTCGCTCACTATGCTTACTCGCAAGAATAATAAATTTGTGTGGACCGATCAGTGTGACCGAATTTCAATTTACTGAAGTAGAAGCTTACGATAGCTCCCATTCTTACCTTACCTTCTGGACCTGCTGATTATGAAGTTTACACAGATGCTTCGCGTCAGGGACTTGAATGCCTATTGGAGCAGCGTAAGAGAGCTATTGCCTACTGCTCAAGACAGTTAAAGTCGCATGAGAAGAATTATCCGGTTCATGATCTTGAGGTGGCCGTAGTCATCTTTGCACTTAAGATTGACCGTAGTCATTTTTTTTTATTGCCTTAAATCCGATCGATCGATTCCAAGAATCGATCGAACGGCTTGTACCCGAATGGAATAATTTATATAATATATTTTGATCGATCAATTTACAAAACCGATCGATTGATTCTCATCCGAATAGACAATCTTATTTACACTATAAATTATACTTTTGCAAGACCAAAACTTAGTGCATATTAACCACTTGCACTTGCAATCGATGGTCGTGATTCACTTAATCTATAAAATAATAATATTTTTAACTAAACATTTAATAATGTATATATATGCATATATTTATAAATATCACTTTTATCGCTTCAATGCGACCATTTCGATAATACGAAGTGTTAGGAATTCGATGCGAGCTCTTACTTTCACGTTATCGAAATCATACTATTAATTACCCTATTCTATATTATATTAAGATGAGGTGTAAATAAATTATGGGTATAAACATAATAAATTTGATGTAAACCTTTCTGTGCACATGGCATTTCGGTGTTTCTATTTTGATAACACTATATGAGTTATGAGTAAGCTAGGATATATGCACAATAGTGTCTGACATCATGCCTACTTTGGACCTGATGATTCGCTTAGATGGTATCGAAGCGAGAAATACATCGTATTCGCATGCCTTACAACTCATGGTGGAATGAGAGCCATGATGAGTCGGGTGAGTACGAATTCAGTGTAACCTCATACACGGTGGTATATACGGTGACCCGATCACCCCAAGTTCAAATTTGATAGTATAAATTATGAGTTAAGTTATGAGGTTCGACCATAGACTTTAGCTGTGGTGAGGTCTCTCTTACGGTCACGTAAAACTCGGGATATTAGCGTCCTTGTACGGATGCAACCTCTATGATAATATGGGCTACCACACGAAATACATCTACGTTACTATGGAGCCTCTTTCTTGAGAAGCGTGATTTAGGAAAGTTATCCCATTACATTTCATCTTAGAATTAAGTGTAAAGGTATATTATGAGTATGAGATGAGATAAGTTATGATATGAGTACGATAATAAGACACCGCTATGTAGGCCAGCAAAAGATTAAGAACTTAAGTCTCTGTATATATCGTTTCTTGTGTAGCCACCGTAAGGGCAGTACTGTCTTTCAGTCAAGACGGATCTCTGGGAGAGATTATGAGTATGAGTATGTTTATGAGTTAGTTTGGCGATTATGTCTCCCCATTGGCTAGATGAAAGAGTATGAAGATGATATGAGGGCGTTATAATATGATGGTATAATACTATGGTGACCCTCACATGGTAGCTCGAGCAGCGACTCTGGCACAGGTCATTTAGGATTTTATGAATATGTTAGTTACGCTCATGCGATATACATATATGCTAGAATAATGATAAGACATGATATGTTACGAGATATGGTGAGGTACGTTAGGATATGAGTGTCTAGATCATGGTCCTATATTTATGATATGGTATGAGTTCTACGATATGCAAATGATTTTATCTTTCTCTTATTACTTGCTTTGAGATATTATATTTATCACTCACTTGATGCACCCACAATGCACCTGAGTAGTATGGGGTGGATTGGTGGTGTATCCATTGAGTTTACGTGACTGAGTAAACTCATCTCACGTCAATCTAACAACTACAGGTGACTACACTGGTGGAGTAGATACTAGCCATCCAAATCCCGTCAATGCCGAGTTTATTGATCTCGTGGGCGTTGAGTACCAGGAGCCCTGGGAGGGCGACACAGCTGAGTACCAGGAGGACCTCGGTGTTGACTTTAATCCGAGCACCGACTACTGATACTTTTAGATTCGGTATTGTGTTTCACTGGATACTTTTATTTCGGCTCTACGATTTCAATTTATCGGATTTGTCTCCGACTTGCACTACAGTTATAATTATGGATTTCTTAGATTTTATCGCATTTATTCAGTATTTATTACTATTTTTATCTCCACCTTTATGTTTTGGCTTTCACAGATTTTTTGGAACCATATTTGCGCGATAACTCTGATTTAGGTATATGTATGCTTAGCATATTTTGGATATGTGTCATAACTCGAAATTCTAGGCCTTCGGGATGGGGTAGAATTTCGGGTCGTGACAGAGTGGTATCAACTCTAACTTTTATATATATGTATATATAGTAAAGTGGGTTATATAGTATAATATAACCTAATGATATATATATATATATATACCTTCCTTGCATGAATGCAAAACGTCCCATTTAACCATATAAATATAAAATATTCTAACCATCATACCATGTCATACATGCAGGACCATGATGTAGACACTCATATCCTAACGTACCTCACCATATCTCGTAACATATCATATCTTATCATTATTATTACACATACGTCTGTACATCGTATGAACGTAACTAACATACTCATAAAATCCTAAATGTCTTATGCCAGGGTCACTGCTCGAGTTACCATGTGAGGGTCACCATAGTATCATACCATCATATCATAATACCCTCGTGTCATACTCATACTCCTCTATCTAGCCAATGAGGAGACATAATGATTAAACTAACTCATAAACATACTCATACTCATAATCTCTCCCAGAGATCCGTCTTGACTGAAAGACGGTGTTGCCCTTACGGTGGCTACGCAAAGAATGACATATACAGAGACTTAATTTCTTAATCTTTTGTTGGCCTACACAGCGGTGTCATCTTATCGTACTCATATCATAACTTATCTCATCGCATACTCATAACATACCCTTACACTTAATTCTAAGACGAAATATAGGGGGATAACTTTTCTAAATCACACTTCCTAAGAAAGAGGTTTCGTAGTAACCTAGATTTACTTCATGTGGCAGCTCATACTATCATAAAGGTTGCATTTGTACAAGGGCGCTAATATCCCTAGTTTCACGTGGCCGTAAAAGAGATCTCACCACAGCTAAAGTCTATGGTTGAACCTCATAACTTAACTCATAACTTATACTATCATATTTGAACTCGGGGTAATCGGGCCACCATATATGCCATCGTGTATGAGATTACACTAAATACGTACTCACCCAACTCGTCATGAGTCCCATTCCACCATGAGTTGTAAGGCATGCGAATACGGTGTATTTCTCGCTTCGATACCATCTCAATGAATCACCATGCTATTATGAGATATTTCAGGTGCTGATTATTGTGTGTGTGGTGAAAGCAAATTAAAATCTAAGTAAAACGGAAGATGAAAATAGCACATCTAAAATATCTAGACCTGTAAGATACAGGGTCCTTTTGTAGCAAGTTTTAAAAGAGTTTGTCCTACAAGGAGTAGTGATCTAAAATCTAAAAGGCAGTATAGTAGACCTCCAGATCTGCTACATATTTGACAATTCTAACCTAGTTTAAGAAAGAAAGTTTTTCGGGTGTCACTAGAACTAATTGAAAAAATAAAAATATAAAGCTAGAACTAAAAAGTTGAGGAAGATGAATGGTAAAATAAAATATAAAGTGTGGAGAAATAGACAACTAGGGACTGATTCTTACTCCAAAACAGATCAAGGCATGTGAATTTGCAGCTATCCTTCACTTGGCTACAAGCTCAAGTGCAAGGTAGAAGAATTCAAAGCAAACCAAAGACTTCAACTGATCTTAAGGGTATGATCTGTCCACTTGAATGGTCACAGATCATCCTATAGACTTCATCTAATCCAAAGGTTCAAATTGAAACATTAAAATCACTAAAAATGTTGTGGATGCAAGGCTATAAGTTCAGGCATCCACAGGGATATTAAACGAAGGGAAATCAGATGGCAATCAATAAATCTACTGGTAAACTGAATGGGCTATTCCCAAATACATGAATCCTATAGACATCTAATGGAGCTACAACATCTTTAGATTTAATTTAACTCTAAAATCAATAATTTATTGAATCAAACAACTTATAATAGCCTTGTTCTCAGATCTGTAGTATGTGCATCAATCCACACATCTTCATGTGGAAATTATAATTACAAAACATATCTGAACTGTTACCTAAATCTAATCCAACAGGCTGGATTGGGGAGAGAAGGGGGGAAGAGAAAAGAGAAAATAAAAGCTACAACTAAACCTAAATGAGTCAAGGAGAACTAAAGTTATTCCTTGGTTTCCTTGCTGAAGAATTACAGCAGCATAGAGTTTTATTTATACATATGCAAGGATCCATGTGCTTTGAATTGCAGCCAATCAGAGAAGAGAGTTTGATTTCAGTTTATGTTAATCCATGTGCTTATCATTCTGCCCAATAAGAGAGAAGAGATAGATCCATTCAGTTATGCTCAACTGAAGTAGTTTGCTTCCCGCCAAGGATTTTGAAAATCAGTTCTTGCCCATGTGCAGACTTCTCTTGTGCCTTGGAGTTCCCAAAAATGCCCCTACTGACCATTGATATTTGCCCAAAATAACTCTTGCTACAACTATTACCAAAACAGCCCCCTTTGGCTTTATTAAATTCCCATCATAGCCCCTCATATAACAGTTGCTACAATACCTCTATATTTGTTGATGAGTTGCAGAAATGTATGCTAATGAAGCATAAAATCTGTAGCTATTTCTGAGAGGTTCTGAGGCATTTCCGAGTTGATGGTGGCTGGGGACTGATTTGAAGTTTATTACAACAGATCAACTTATTACTTCGAGAGGTACAACGGGCATTTCGAGAGATTGGTGGATTGGTGCAGCAACATTTCGAGAGGTTTGCTGAAGTGGTCCTGTTACAATTCGAGAAGATGACAGCCCAGCTCGAGAGGTTTGTTGAAGTGATCAGTTTCTAATCTTCTTTTCAATTTTTCAATGAAATGACTTTTCTTCCTTATTTTTGTTCTACTTTTCTATTTTTCTTTTGTATTTTTCTTATTTTTTTTATGGGTCGGAATGCCACAATTGCCATCAAATGTGTTTTCTTCTCCTTCAACCAAATGTCAAACTAACTCTACCTTTTTCAATTTCTTCACCTTTACCTTCTGAAATCTCAGGATGAGGATCAGGTTGCCTCAGGTCACTGAGTTTTGGGTTCAAATTCTCTGGTTTTTATTCAAGAAAAACTCAGATTTTTAAGGCTCAAATGGTGTGTATCAAGGGTAGTTCAAAGGGTAAGGATTTCTAAGCTCAAACTGTCCAAAGGATGACCTTACTTCATTTCTTCAATGTCATGAATGCTGTCAAGCTGTTTCAACTTGGATTTGCCTAACTTCTAGTGAGTAAGACTAGATTCAATCAGTCCTTAGAGCATAAAAATTGTCAAAACACTCTTCAAAGAAAATTTTTCAGGCCCAAATCTCACTGGGTATGGTCTTTCATCAAATTTCTAGGGTATATCCTCACAATTTTCTCTCTTTTCAGATTCACTAAGCATCAATTTTTGATAAATTCTTGACATTTACTTCATGACAGTGTTGGAGTTTCAACAAATTTCAGTTTTAAAAAGTTTTTAATTTCCTCTTTTTTAAAAATCAAGTGGGAAATCACTTTATTTTCAAAAAATTTATCCAACACTGCTGCTCTAACATTAACTATTCCATTGGCACACCCTGCCATACCCCCAAACCTAAGATGAACATTGTCCTCAATGTTTACACAATGAGTAACTAGGGACATTAGGGTTAAAACAAGAAAGAAAAATAAGCAAGAAAATAAAAGCCATATGCAGCAGAGAAGAAAAAGTTCAAAAAAATAAAAGAAATGCTATAAAAATGCAGTAAAATTCCTGCAAAAATAGAAATTCAGATATGAAAATAGTAAAACAAAATCAAAAATTGAATACAAACCTCTAAAAATGAAAAAAAATCAATAAAAATAGTATACACATTATCCTAAGAAAGAAAAATCAGTAAACTAAAAAAAAAATAACATTAAACTAAAACAAAATTCTAAAACAGAAAATCCTAAGACAAAATCCTACACTCAACTATGATAAGGTAAGGTATGTGCTATTGTGTGTGCTGTGGATGTGTATGAATCAATATGAATTTTAAAATAATTTCAGCATGAATGCACACATTAAAAAGCAGGATTCATACACAGCTGAGACCCATTAATGGTGAAAAATTGTTAAAGTAAATAAAATCAGAGGCTCCATTGAATTTTCAAAACAAAATATGATCCATTGCTCATTAACTTTCATGATTCTTCCAAAATTGAAGGACCATGATCTCAACACTTCCAGATGGGGGTATATGAATGATAGCAAAGAAAACAACCCATCTGAAAAAAATTTACGTTTTTATATTTTTTATTTGTTTTTGATCAGCCGGGGCTCAACAATAGCCCTTATTTACTACTCAACAATAAGGAAAAACAAGTCTGAATTTTTTTTATATTTGTGTTTACATTTTCTTTTATTTTTTTATTTATTTGTTTTTATTGTTTTACACAAAAAAAAATCAGCATGCTTAAATCTGAAAACTGCTGTAAGGACCTTGTTGCCCTATCCTTCTACTCCTCTTTTTGGTTCAAGAACAACCTTGTTCTCTGCCATCTTCTTTGAAAGAAGATTTACCCATCATGTGCAATCCCTTCAGATTATTGACTGGTTGGCTGGGGAGTCTACCCTCTTCCCTTTTAGTCAGAGCATTGGAGAGATGAACAAGCTGGTCTTCAATCATTTTTATGCTCTGGCTGTGGGACTGCACACTATGTGCTAAGGAGCTGAGGTTCTGTAATGAGGACAAAACCTGCTCCTCAAAGGAGGGTGTACTGGATTGGGGTGCTTGTGCAGACATATAATTTTGTTGAGCCATTGGTTGTTGGGACTGATGATTTGAGGAAAAATTGTGTGGGTACTACTTGGGTCTATGGGGTATTGCCTGCTATTGCTGGGAATGAGAGTGAATCTCTTGGTTCCACCTCAGATTGGGGTGGTTCCTCTGTGGGTATCCAGCAGGTTGCTGCTATTGCTGCCCATAGGTCTAGGTTGCACTGGCATTCTCTGTGACCAAAGCAGGATAAAGACGAGCAGATGGACAGTCCTGAATGCAGTGTGTGGGGGACTAGCATATCAGACATGCCTCCTACACTTGTGCAGCCATTGCGAGCTACAATACACTCATCAATTTATCAAACTGAAGTGACAAACTGTCTACCTTTCTCTCCAGATCAGTACACACATTGATTTCATACATCCTACCCCTAGGAGTGTTCTCTTTTACTATTTTAGCAGGGGTCTCAATGTCTCGAGACAGAGTCTCCTGCTGCATTGAATTCTCACTTATGACCTCAAAAAGTTTCCAAGCCTCATCAGCTATCTTGTGGAGGTAGGTACCTCCACATGTGGTATCCACCATGTCCCTACTTTTGGGATCAATTCCTTGATAGAAACTTTAAACAAGTTGCCATTAAGGAATTTGGTGATGGGGACATTGTTTCAAAAGCTCCTTAAATCTTTCCCATGCTTGATGAAAATCCTCAGTTGGGGATTGAGCAAAGGAAATTATGCTCTTCCTCAACTGTCTTGTTTTGGGTATGGGAAAAAATTTGGCAAAAAATTGACATTGAAGATCTTTCCAGGATTGCATACTGTTGGTTGGGAGCATAGAAAGCTAAGTTCGAGCTCTATCCTTTAGTGAAAAAGGAAAGAGCCTTAGCCTGGTGGCTTCTTCCCCCAAACCTACAATGTTGAAAGTAGTGCATAGTCCTAGAAATTCATCAATGTGCTTGTAGGGGTCCTCTTTACTCAGTCCATGATATGAGGGCAGCATTTGGATAATGGATGATTTAATCTCATAATTTCCTTGAACAGCAGGGAATTGAATGCAGAAGGGAGATGTGTATGCCTCTAGTGCATTAAATTCCTTCAAGGTCTTTAGTTGCTCATCCATTACAAATGGCTCACAATTATACGCACAGTAAAATAGATTTCAGCAAACACAAAACCAAAAGCAAAAATACAGCAAAAAATAAGAACAAAAACAAACAGAAAACACTGCAGAGCTGCTGATTTTAAAGAATTAAAGTTGAAAATGTAAACAAGGGAGAAGGGAATGTAAACTCAAGCAGATCTGCTCCAGCCGCAATCCACAAGCTCCTCCTATGGCTACTACTCCAGAGCTACAAAAATTCAAAAATTGCAGCAGTACTTTATTCAAACAACTAGAAGGCAATGCATAAAAACTCAGAAAATTCAGAAATATTACAGTAGTAAAATAGATTTTCTATACAATAATTGCAGTAGATATTTATTCAAATAGTTTGAATGCAATATACAAAACAGTAATAAAAACTAAAGAAAATCAGATCTACAAAAATGAAAAACTCAGATCTACAAACTAGATCAAAACTCCCCGATAGCGGCGCAAAAAACTTGTTGTGAGATATTTCAGGTGCTGATTATTGTGTGTGTGGTGAAAGCAAATTAAAATCTAAGTAAAACGAAAGATGAAAGCAACACATCTAAAATATCTAGACCTACAAGATACAGGGTCCATTTGTAGCAAGTTTTAAAAGTAAGAGTTGGTCCCACAGGGAGTAGTGATCTAAAACCTAGAAGGCAGTATAGTAGACCTCCAGATCTACTACAGATCTGACAATTCTAACCTAGTCTAAGAAGAGAGTTTTTTGGGTGTCACTAGATCTAATTGACAAAACAGAAATATAAAGCTAGATCTAAAAGGTTGAGGAAGATGAATGGTAAAATAAAATATTATAGACACCCAAATTTGGCCCAAGGCCTGATCGGAACACATTTCGAGAAAGGTGCACTTCCGAGCTTTTGATGGCACGTATGGAACCTTTAGGAACCACTCTAGAACCCTTAAAAAACCACTCTAGAACCCTTAAAAAACCCCTCTAAACCCTTAGGAATCACCCTAGATCTTAGGAACCTGCCCCGAACCCTTAGAAATCAATCCTAACCCTTAGAACCCATTCTGAACCTAAACCTAACCTTTTTGAGCAATAGATGAGGAGTGGGTACACCGGAATCAACTATGTCCTACTATGATCGAATCTTATATTATTAAAAAGTAGAAGTCATCAGCTTTCTAATAGTCCAAGAATCACCCCAATCAGAGTTGTACGTCAAAAGATATGGTAGTCCAAATCCGGAGGGCAAAAAAGTAATTTCAGGATGGCCCCCCATTGGGATTTAGCGTAACTAATAGTTGCGCCAGTTATAATTTCGCCTGGCGCAACTATTAGTTGCGTTAGGCCATTTTCCCAAAATTTAATCCTGGCGCAACTAATAGTTGCGCCAGTATTAAAGTGGACCCCACTCTCGCGAGGTAACTTCCAGGCCACTGTTCAGCATTGTTTTACTGTGCATTTGCCTGGCACAACTATTAGTTGCGCCAGACATATGAACAGTAACTCTACTCTATCTTTTTACCTCAAAATTTGTGATTGGGGTTTGACTTGTTGACCACCTTGACCTTTGGGGTTTATTTTAATAGTTCTGTTGCAACATTTTGCACCCTATTTGCAACCCATTAAGTGGCTTAAAGCCTCACCCCATCATCCAACATTGGAGGACCTTCTCACACATTTCAAGGCTCCAAAAACCCTAGGAAACCTTAGATATTAGATTACCTAATTCTTAATCTTGATTAGCATCTAAACACCCTCCTAACCCACCCATTTCCTATAAATAGAGACCCCCACCCCTTGGTTTAGGGGTTAAAAATTTTGGCCTAAGAGAGAAAGAGCTTAAAGTGAGAAGATCTTTCTCCCTTTGGTGCACACTTTCCATACAAATTTTAGATTTCAAAAAGCTCTCTTAGACCTTAGCATTTCACTAAAAGCCTTTAGGTTAGGTGTGTGCAATCCTGTAACGTTCCCCCTCTATCTCTTAGCTTCAAGCCTTAGGAGTTAGAACCCCCTTTTCTACCATTCAAGTCTTCAAAAGCTCATCAAAGCAAGTCAACACAAGGCTCTCCTATGGTGCTATAAGGGCCCGAGGGCTCCGGCTCTCCCCTTTCTTCTCCTATCTCTTCTTTGGGTCTTCCCATCCTCCAATTTGTGCCGTTATGCCACCGAATTTTCGGTAGGAACGGAGAGGCACAAATAGGATTTAAGGCCCATTTGGGCAAGAGGAAGTCATTTTCTTTTCTTTTATGTTATTTTTATGTTGGCCATTAGTAGAGACCGCGTTAAGTGGGTTGTTCGAGTGCCTAACACCTTCCCGATCGATAACCGAAGCTCTTATCCAAGAGCCTTTGGTGTGGACCGGATTCAGAGTCGTATTGCTAGCACTTCGGTGCTCATAAAAATGAACTAAGTTTCCCGGGATACCAAAAGCTCCGCGTGGTAACTCTATATTTTTTGCAAGCAAGCTCATCACCGCGACGGGATCATCACAAATCTCATGGTTGCACAGATGGGGACTCTGTTGGGGATAGCTTGTAGAGCTTCTCCTTGAAATTTGGTCATTTATTTTTTATTTTTACTAGCCATTTCTGCTATTTTTTTTACTGTTTTTGTTGTTTTCTCACCTCTCTTTTTCCCGTCATTTACGAGCCTTAGCCGATTGGCGGGCCTACATGTGCATTATCTTTAAATTTCTTTACTTTTCTATCATTTTTAGTGACTTAGCCGATCGATGGGCCTACTTGAGCATTGTCTTTCAATTTCTTTAATTTTCCGTCATTTAAAGTGCCTTAGCCAATTGGCGGGTCTACTTGTGCAAGCATATTCCAATAGTGGACGCCGGCCCGTAGTGGCGGCATGGGATCATCACCCCCGGTCTTTGAACAAAAAAAAACTTTCATAAAAAAAGGGGCTTCGAAAAAGATTAAAATTGAATCAAGAATGAGGAGCTTAATTAAGTTGTTTTCATGGGGTAGATTTTTAAAGGGTTGGGTTTCGGCTAACATACAACCACCCGGGTCTTAGTATGACGGCAGCCCCTAGTGGTGATGATTGAAAAAAATCTCAGCCCACCTAGTATCTGAGAAGGCGCTTGCGCTGGAGGTATATCGGGTGAGTTCCTATTCCAAAGCGTAAAACCCTTGGGGAGCGCACTAGCGAGTTATACCGGACTCAAATCCTTTAGCTGCAGTGAGGAGAGAACCGATCACCAAAAAATAGCTCAGTTCCCGGAAGCCTAGCTTCCACAAAAATTAAAAAAAGAGACTCATTTCTGGTGTTGGTTGCTGCTGCCATACAGATTTGGAGCCCCATTTTAGCCTGGCGCAAGTATTAGTTGCGCCAGTGCAAAAAGCTGGAATTTATACTAAACCAACTAATAGTTGCGCTAGCTTTAAATCCTCAAATTTTACCTTGGCGCAACTGATGAGTACTGAAAAATGATGATATTTCACCCCTAAATACCTATATTTAGCTGCCTGATGAAGGCTATCTGACGAGATTGATTAGATTTGAAGTGTTTCAGGTAAATACAAGCCAAGTATAGAAAACAGTCCAAGAATTCTGAATATAATGTCAAAACACTACAACTTTGGGTAATCGAGAACTTGGTGTGACTTGCGGCTAAATTTGGACCTTTACGATGGCCGAATTACGAAATTGTCAAAACATAAAAGTTGTAGATCTTTTCGTTAGCTTGCCAACGGCATAAGAATCACCTCAATCTGAGTTCGGGACAGAAAGTTATGGCTGAAATACCGAAGCAGTATCTGAACCAAGAAAAAGTGCTGAATTTCACGGATTTCTGGGGTCGATGCATCGACCCTATAGGTCGATTAATCGAGGCAGAGTCAGAGTCTGACACGAAACTGACATTGTAAACCTAATTTTTGGGACTTTTTGGCGGCTCGATGCATCGACCCTCCTTGGTCGATTAATCGACCCGAAAATATTGGCTTGGGAGACTTCCGCGACGAGAGTCTATTTAAAGCGACTCAAACACTTCGGGAAAAGGAGAATTAGAATAACGTAGGAATTACTTAGAGAGAATTAATTTTAGGAGAGAGTTTTAGTTTTAGAGTTCTTAGTTTTTAGCCATTATTTTTCATAGTTAGAGATAGAAATAGGAAAATTTTATTATTCTTTTGAGAGCTTTGTTCCCTTTAATTTTTCAGTACTCATTCCTAAATTTTGTTCAAAGTTTATTCCTGCATTAATTTCATTTCTGAAGATCATCATATTTGTGGATCAACGTAATTTCTTTTGAAGTTTAAGGTAATTTTAATTAATGTTATTTTCCCGTTTTTATTTGTTTATGTCATTTACTTACAATATGTGTGGCTAAATTTATAGGGATGGGGATCTAATGATTTCCATCCGAGGGATGTACTTTTAACAATATAAATTTAGGATTAAAATATGAGATTTTACTTTATGGTTGTTGTGCTATCATGAACGGATGAAATCCCCGCCACTAACCGGGATCGCGTGTGCCGAGCCATGCCCGGGATCTCAAATCTGTGACGGTAATTTTACCCAATCATTGTTATGGTCTTTTTGCTTTCATCGTGTGGATCTAATTACGATTATGTTCTGGGATCGAGTGTGCCGAGTCATGCCCTGGATCTTGGTTTTGTAATGGTAATTTTAGCTTAAATAATCCCTAATCTGAATAAAGTGTGCCTAGCCATGCCCTTGATTTCAGATTTATAAGTGGTATTCTTGTTGGAATTTTCACCCACTTTGGGGATAATTTTTATATGAACCTGAGATCATGTGTGCCTAGCCATGCCCTTGATCCCAGATCTATATATGAAAATCATCTAAGTCCTGATTGCAGGATGCAACGTGGAACCTATTAGGGTGTTGACCATTGATCTTCCATAAAAGATGTTTGTTACCAATGAAATATCTCATAATTTAATCCTTAGATTTATATTACAGGAAGAACGGACCAAAGATGGGAGGATTTAGTATCTTCAACTTTATCATCATCTTCACTTTTACTTTTGAATTATCAATTGAATTTTAGTTTGTAGTCATTAATTACCATCCCATCAACCGCTTAAATCATAAAACTGGTAGAATACTGTTAGATCTTAATAGATTTCTAGAATTGCTTGTCTCTTTTAGATATTTCAAAATTAGTCCTCGTGGGAACGATCTCGTACTCCGCACCCACTATATACAAACCGATTCGTGCACTTGCGAGTAAAACATCACATTAAAAATATCACATCAAGTTTTTGGCGCCGTTGCCGGGGATCAAATTAAGAAAATCTGAATTTTTGGTAGACAGTAAATTTTAGGAATTTTCGAGGATTAAAATAGTATTTCTGCTTAATTAAAAAAAAAAAAAAAAAAAAAATTTTTTTTGCTGGGAGTCGATGCATCGACCCCCATTGTTGATGCATTGATCCGTCCTCGATTGATCGAGTGTGACTCGATCAATCGATCAATAAAAAAAAAAAAAATTTCGAAAATTTCATTTTTAAAATTTTAATTTAAAAAAAATATATATATATATATATATTTTTCTTCTGAGGTTTTCCTGCCTGAAACCTCCACTCTGTGCATCATTTGCATGCACACTAGGTCTTCTAAAGAGAGAAATTTAGAACCGTTAAATTCTGAGATCGAACGTGCCTGCCGGTCAAATCGTAAGGACGCTAGATCAAGGCAGAAATTTTTAAGTGAATCATCCACTGAAGTCAATATGACTGACAACATGAATGGGCAACTCAAACAAGAGGAAGAACCAACATTGAGAGAACTGTTTTCTCCGATAACTACAAATACCCCATCATGCATTGTATACCCCGCCACACCTGGTGGCCGGTTTGAAATTCGGACAAATGTCATCCAAATCCTTCCAATCTTTCATGGCATGGAGCGAGAAGATCCATACCAGCACGTTAAAGACTTCGTCGAAGTCTGCTCATTTGTTTACCATAATTTCAGCGAAGAATCTGTTAGGCTGCGCTTATTTCCTTTCTCTATAAAGGATAAAGCAAAAGCATGGTTAAATTCTCTACCATCGGGATCCATAACCACCTGGGATCCGATGGTCAAAAAGTTTCTGTCAAAGTTCTTCCCTATGGCGAAGACGAATGTCCTTAGACGTAAAATCACAGATTTCACGCAAGAGGAAGATGAGAGATTATATGAAGCTTGGGATAGATTCATGGATCTCTTACTCAAATGTCCGCACCATGGATACTCAAAGTGGAGACTGGTCCAGTGTTTCTACAATGGACTGAATCAACCAAATAGACATCTGGTGGAGTCAATGAATGGCGGAGGATTCCTGAGCCTTAAGGAAACCGAATCTTATGCTTTCTTAGAAAAGCTAGCTGAGGATTCTCAACACTGGGATTTCACAAAGACTCGGGAACAATCAGTCAAAGCCCGTGATCAAGCCGGGAGTTCAACCAAGAAAGGAGGACTATATGTAGTAAAGGATCCCTCAGATCTGATGGCTAAAATTGATTTCCTCACTCAACAAGTGGAGGAATTGAAAGTAAAGAAGAATGTGCATATGGTCAATACACAACCTGAGCCATGTTCAATTTGTGCAAGTCCAATGCATATGGCAGATGATTGTCCTTCAATGCAGAACTATCATGAAGACACATCTGAACAATTAAATCTTGTGAATAATTATGGGCGGAATCAAGGAAATGTTTTCAATGAGAATAACCCAAATAGCTGGAGATACCACCCAAATTTCTCATGAAAACAAGATAATCAAAGAATGCAGCCCAGGAAACAGGGGACGAACTTTTATCCTCAACAAAATTTCAATCAAGGACCGCAGCAGAACTACGGTCAAGGGCAATTTCAGCAGCAAGGGTTCAATAACCCGAATCAATTTCTATACAATCAAAATCAGGTTGGGCAGTCACGGCAAATGAACCAGAATTTTCAGTTTACGCAGCCAATGGGAGGTTATCAAAACCAACCACAACAAAATTTTGTGCCGACATTTCCACCACTTGGATTTAACAATCCACAGGGAAATCCTGCCCAACGTCCTCATACACAAACTCCTTCTACTAAGGACCTGATGAAACTCATTCATTCTCACACGTCCTCAATCTCTAAAATAGAGACCCAAATTGGGCAATTGGCATCCTTTCTCTGTGAAAGAGAAAAAGGTTCGTTTCCAAGCCAACCTGTTCCTAACCCAAGGGGCCAAATGGTTGTTGAACAAACATCAACTTCAACACAAGAGGAGAATCAACAACAAATTCGGGCAATCACAACGTTGAGATCTGGAAAGCAGGTCGATAGCAAAGTAGTGTTGCCAGAGGAGGAGAAAGTGTCCTTAGAACTTAAACCTCTTCCGGAAAATCTCAACTATGCCTACCTGGGGGAGAATGAAACTCAACCCGTTATAATATCATCAACACTGGATGCGAATCAGCAAGGCCAACTCATGAATGTACTTAAAGAGCACCAAAGTGCCCTCGGTTGGTCGATAAAAGATATCAAAGGCATTAGTCCAACGGTGTGTATGCACCGAATCCATTTGGAAGACAATGCTAAGCCTTCTAGGGAACCACAGAGGAGACTGAACCCTATAATGCAAGATGTGGTCCGAAATGAGGTAATCAAACTTTTAGATGCTGGAATCCTATACCCCATCTCGGACAAGAATGGGTCACCCCACACAAGTGGTCCCTAAGAAATCGGAATCACAAAGGGTGAAGAATGAAGAAAACATAATCGTCTCCCTACAAAAATTCAAACAGGTGGAGAGTGTGCATTGATTATCGGAAGTTAAATTTGATGACGAGGAAAGATCACTTTCCACTTCCGCTTATCGATCGATGTTAGAAAGATTGGCCGCATGAGTACTATTGCTTTCTTGATGGCTATTCCGGTATAACCAAATAGTCATTGCCGAGGATCGTGAGAAGACCATCACATGTCCTTTGGTACTTTCTCCCTACCCGAATGCCGCTTGAGCTTTGTAATGCACCACTACATTCCAAAGATGTATGAGTATTTTTCGGATATGGTCGAGCGATTCACGAAGTCTTCATGGGCGACTTTCGATACATGGAAACTTGATTTCGTTGTTTGAATCATTTGTCGCTAGTAGTGCATCGATGCCGAGAAGAACCTTGTTCTTAACTGGGAAAAATGTCACTTCATGGTTAAAGATGGCATTGTTTTGGGACACATCATATCGTCCCAGGGTATTGAGGTCGATAAGGCTAAAGTTGATTTAATTGCCGACCTACCACCACCGAGGACAGTGAAGGAAATCAGATCTTTTCTGGGCCACGCCGGTTTTTACAGGCATTTTATTAAAGATTTCAGTAAGATAGCACGGCCGCTCTGCAGCTTACTTTCAAAAGATGCCCCATTCATCTTTGATGATAAATGTTTGCGGGCCTTTGAAACCATTAAGGCCGAATTGATAAAAGCTCCAATAATTCAATCTCCGAACTGGGCCTTCCCGTTCGAAATTATGTGCGACGCCTCTGATTATGCAATTGGAGCTGTTTTGGGGCAACGAA
The DNA here is from genome assembly GCA_021018995.1 of Chloranthus sessilifolius. Taxonomy (NCBI): domain Eukaryota; kingdom Viridiplantae; phylum Streptophyta; class Magnoliopsida; order Chloranthales; family Chloranthaceae; genus Chloranthus; species Chloranthus sessilifolius. Next base: position 68,733,327 of record CM037595.1, read on the forward strand.
TAGAAAAATTACCGCATGTAATCTACTATGCGAGTCGCACTCTCAACGATGCCCAGTTGAACTACTCGACCACTGAAAAGGAACTTTTGGCGGTAGTTTTCGCGTTGGATAAATTTCGATCCTATTTATTAGGATCTAAAGTTGTGGTATTCACAGATCACGCTGCTCTGCGTTATCTGTTCACTAAGAAAGACGCTAAGGCACGTTTAATTAGGTGGATCTTGTTGTTGCAAGAGTTCGATTTGGAGATCAAGGACAAGAAAGGTTCAGAAAATGTGGTGGCCGATCACTTGTCACGAATAATTATTGAGAAACCTGACGAGCCTGTTCCGATCTTGGAGCACTTCCCGGATGAACAGTTGTTCAGGATTGATTGCCCACATTGGTATGTGGATCTTGTCAATTTCCTAGTCACCGAGAAATTACCTCACCATTGGTCGAAGAATGAGAAATCTATTTTCTTAGCTCGGGTGAAACACTATTTTTTTGAAGATCCGTACTTATTCAAATACTGTCCTGATCAAATCATACGAAGATGTATTCCTGAGTCTGAGCAACCACGAATCATCTCGTTCTATCATGAGTTAGCTTGTGGAGGTCACTTTAGTTCCAAAAAGACTACAGCAAAGATCTTTCAAAGTGGTTTTTACTGGCCGACGATATTTAAGGATTGTCATCAACATTGCAAATCCTGTCACAACTGTCAAATGCTAGGCCGAATCTCAAAGCGCAACATGATGCCGCTCAATCCAATTTTAGAAGTTGAATTATTTGATGTTTGGGGGATCGATTTTATGGGTCCTTTCCCGAATTCGTTTGGAAATACGTTCATTCTTGTCGGTGTTGACTATGTTTCGAAATGGGTAGAGGCCGTGGCTTGTAAATCTAATGATCACAGAGTAGTGATCAAATTTCTCAAGGATCAAGTGTTTTCACGTTTTGGCATTCCAAAGGCGATAATCAGTGATGGTGGAAAGCACTTTTGCAACAAAGTGTTCACCCAATTAATGAAGAAATATGGTGTCACACACAAAGTTGCTACACCTTACCATCCTCAGACAAGTGGCCAAGTTGAAGTCTCTAATCGGGAACTTAAGCGGATTTTAGAAAAGACAATCAATCCGAACCGTAAAGACTGGTCGTTAAAGTTGAATGACGCTCTATGGGCGTATAGAACTGCATTTAAAACTCCGATTGGCATGTCGCCATATCGGTTGGTCTTTGGTAAAGGATGTCACCTCCCGGTTGAATTGGAACATCGAGCATTTTGGGCCGTTAAGTCATTGAATTTCGATCTCTTGAAATCTGGTACCCAAAGGGGTCTCCAAATAAATGAATTAGAAGAAATCCGTGCTGATGCATATGACTATGCTAAATCGTATAAGGACCGTATGAAACGGGTTCATGATCAATCTATTCTGCGGAAATCGTTCGTTGTTGGTCAACAAGTTCTACTCTACAATTCCCGATTTCATTTATTTCCGGGGAAACTAAAAACCTGTTGGAGTGGTCCTTTCAAAATCTCTCGAATACTCCCCAATGGGGTAGTAGATATTATCAACCCGAAACACAGGAATGTTTTTCGAGTTAACGGTCAGCGATTGAAACCGTTCCTTGAGAATGCGATTGCATTCTCTGACACTATTTCTTTGAGTGAGCCACTGGCTCACCCTGACTGAGCGATTCCCAAGGTCGAGCTATCGACTTTAAACTAGCGCTCATTGGGAGGCAACCCAATTGTGTATTTTCCATTTGGTTATGTTTTGTTTTATTTAAAAAAAAAAAAAAAAAAAAATTGGAATCGATGCATCGACCCCTTATGGTCGATTCATCGACCCACCCTGGGTCGATGCATCGGCCCCTTTGTGCTCGATTAATCGACCCTTTTGGTCGATTAATCGACAGTTTTTATGGAGTTTCCTTTTTCAAGGAGACTGCATTTATGATGGTTTTTGACTTTTTTTTAGTCGATTAATCGACTCCTTGAGTCGATGCATCGACTGCACATTTTGAAAATTGTGCCGTATTGAAAATCTGTCAGTTTTGTTTTTATTTGGAGTCGATTAATCGACTCTTTATGAGTCGATTAATCGCCTTTTATTTCGGGACATGCGTTTTTGGTTTTTATCTGCCTCGATTAATGTCGATTAATCGAGGAAGTACGTCGATTAATCAACTTTTCCACTTCCGGACGTTGCGTCTTTTCACTTAAAGACATTGCGTGTTTCCATGCGTCGGGACTTCTGATGCGCCCGTTTTCAATGGAGTCGATTAATCGACCCTTTTGGTCGATTAATCGATTATTTCGCGTGTGTTCGTCCCGAGAGGACGCCTTTGCGCCTATTTAAATGGAGCAGTCTCACTACGATTTTCATTGAGTTTGTTTTTCCGATCGCCCGACATTCGACAAGGTAATCATGGCTTTCACCGCCAACCAAGACTTGTACAACGCCTCGCCGGTCATCCACGTGATCACCAAGTGGTCGCCACGACCCGCGACCTATGTTCATGTTTTGATCTCGCCGGCTTTTCAAGCACCGCCATCTCCGCTTTCTCAATGCCCATTTTCTCCTCACTCCGCCCGTGATCAAAGTGTCCGAACGCGTTGTTCGGTTATTCTATCAGAACATGGCATGGGTGCCCGCCTCCATCGAGAATCAAGTCGCCGCCCACTTCACTGTTTCAATTGATGGGTGGTCGCACCCGATTTATCCGCACACCATTGCGGAGGTCTTTAATGTTTCGTGCGAGCGCCCTCACAATCACATTTTGGGTGAGGAACTCGACGAGTCTCAGGAGGATATAATCAACGAGATGTGCCGTGGCATATTTTCTTCTGGGATCGCCACTAGGCGATCGGCGTTGCCGCGCCCGCTTTTGTTTTGGGATAGTGTGGTCAGTAGCAATCTCTGCCCCCGTGGCCACGTTTCTGAGCGCACCGGTGATCGGGTTCAAGCACTTTATGGGGCCCACCGCAATTCATGGATCAACGTGCCCAGGATTATTCATGATGGCATGTGGCGATGCCATGACGAACTCACTAAACCTACAACTGGTGAAGCCCCGTTGGTCTACTTTCCCCATTATGTTATGAAGTTGCTTAATTTTCTTCGTTTCCCGTTCTACCGGGATGATGATATCGGGGACCTTGCATTCTATCGTTATGGTGCGTCCCAATGGAACCGCAGTATGCGTCTCTTGGGAAATATCCCTGATGCCCCTGCTGATGCACCAGCCGGCTCCCCACGCCCGGTCGCGTCCGCCAGGATGACCAACATGCACCTGATCATGGACCCGAGGAGGGTGTGTCGCTGGGTTCGCTCCAAGCCCAAATTCACTCTTTACAAGAGGAGCAGCAGCGACAACATGGTGCACTCCTGCGCCGTAGCCACTATGATCATTCCTTCCTCCATCAGATCGGGCAGCGCATGTGGCCTGATAGTTATGATGAGATGCGCGCCAGGGCCCGCCAGGCCGAGGAGGATGGAGATGATTAGTTTGATTAGTCTAGGATTAGGATTTTTCGTTTTGTGTTATTTTTCTTTCTTTTGTTTAGGCTATTTATTTTAGGAGTCAAATCAGAAGTGTCCATGTAATCATCGTATTTATCAATGAAGAAGTGTGTTTTCTAATCTGTGTGGGATTGTCAAAATTTTGCGAATTACCGGTTGCCTTTAGAGTAGTTGAAAAGCACCATTCAAATGCCATTTTTTTTAAATTTCAACTCTCTGCCAAGATGGTGTCGATTAATCGAGGGTTATACTCGATTAATCGACCCACTGTTTGCGAAAAAAAAAAAAAAAAAAATAATAATTTTTAGGCAGTCGATGAATCGACCCCTCTGTCGATTAATCGACCCCCAAAGGGTCGATGCATCGACCTTTAGGGATCGATTAATCGACCCTATGTTGCGAAAAAAAATAAAATAAATAAATAAATAAATTTTGGGAGTCGATGCATCGACCCCCATGTCGATTAATTGACCCCCAAAGGGTCGATGCATCGACCTTCAGGGTTCGATTAATCGACCCCACCGTTTTTTGTTTTTTTTGTTTTTTTGCGACGGCCCTCCTATTGGAACTCTAATTTGCCACTTTTCTCACGACCGTGGACTCCCTTAGCCGTACTGCCACACTTTTCATTGTTTCTTTTTTTTGCAGGACACCTCTTTCCACTCCTACTCGAACTCTATATATTTTTTCCCTTTATATTCACCTTTAGGCTCACTTTTCATTAACTCTGCACAATCTTTCTTATGGCCCGACGATTATACATCACCAGAGCACGATTATCAAAGATGGAGGAGACTGCTAAAAAGCGGGAGCGCCGCTCTCATCGGACGGTCCCTTTTGTGTCCAACAATGTTGAAATCATCGACCTCGATCCGATGATCATTCCTTACTGGGGGGAACCATCTCGAAAAAAGGTAAATCGCTCCAAATCTCCTACACCGTGCTTCAATACTGATATCGAGATAATTGATGTGATGCCGTCACCGTCTCTCCCATCTTCATCTCCTACTTTCGCCTCCCCACCTCCATCCATACAATCGGCGGTGTCTCATCAATTTCCCCTTGATCTTTGGGAGAAATTGTTCCCTGTGCCTAAGAATATCAATTTAAGTGACCCGAGGTGGATGGGTCTGCCTACCAATGACTAACAGAGTTGGATTCATGTTTAGTTTAGGATTTAGGATTTGGGTTTTTTTTTTTTAGTTTTTTCTTCTTTCCTTTTTGTTTTGTTTTGTTTAGTTTAGATTGTTTTTAATTCCCTCAATAGTGTAACCATATTCCCTTCAATATATTTTTTGTCATGTTCCAATTTGATGCACATATTCTCTGCACCTGATCTTTGTGTTGAGGTACTTTTTTTTTTCAAACAGGTTTGGGGGTGCGCTACTTCTTTCAGTCAATGCGGACATTGTCATCTTTAGGTTTGGGGGTATGGTTAATTATTTTGCGTCATTTATATGTTTTATCTGAATTTTTTTTTTTTAAATTTTGAAGTCATCATGCACATTATTTTACGATTGTTTTCAAACTTTAGTTGATGATGCATGTGAATTTAATTTTGAGAATACTAGTGTCATATTTTGATTACTTATATCTAAGATGATGAAGCTTAATGTGATATTTTATGGATAATTTTGATATTCATGCTTAGAATTTTTACACTGATACCAAGCTAAGACTTAGAAATCGATGAACTGTTTTGAATGTTGAATCTTAGGTTCTCAGTGGAGACTAAACCCAGTGAGCTTTAGAGCTAATTTCCCGTCATTGATGAGTGAATATAGAAACTCAGAGTTTTCTTTGAATACGACTTATTTTGTATAATCTCATACACTTCATTTTGACTTGTGACTTTGCATGAAATTAAATTCATATCATTATGTTAGAATGTACTGTATATCTACTCAAGACAAATAGGCAAAGTTACTATCTTTTAAGGACATGATTGAAGGCCATCTTTGGCTCGTTTGTGCTTAAAATGCCCCACCTCAAATAAATTTATCTTTCTAGTACCCCTTTGAGCCTATTGAAAAAAATTTATCTTTATACATTCTTTGATAAGCCACGTTAACCTTTAACCCTTCACCATTTCTGAAAATTCATCTTTACCCTTCTTATTTATGAGAAATTAGGAACGAGGGATGAGAGTGAACAAAAAGAGAGTAAGTGGAGAGATACTGAGTTGTAGTGTTTACTGAGAGTGTATGGCAAAAATAAAAAGAAAAAAAAGGGGGGGGAGAAAAAGAAAAAAAATTGTGAAAAATAATGAAAAATATGAGGTGCTTCAAGAAAAAGGAAGAGAAAAAGAAAGTTGAGAAAAATAGAAAAAAATTGAGAAAAATAGTGAGAGATTAGAAAAGAAAAAGAAGAGAAATAGAAAAAATCAAAAAGGTGTTTCTTTTCCAATTTCTCAGAAACTTTGAATCCCAACTTCCAATTCTTTCTTACCCTTTCCTGAGCCCCATTACAACCCTAAAAAGACCTTCATGATCTGATTTTGCATTAGTAACTGCCTTGTGGAGAGTAAATATGTGATACTTATGACACTTGATATGACATGCGTAGGATATACAAGTATCTTCTTACGAGATTTATTTTTGTTCATTGATTGCATCGTGTTTCATTTATCATGTGAGACCTTTTTACTTGCTTTGTATTGACCTCTCACATATGTGCAAAAATTATCCACTATCGGTGTCTGTATATTTTGAGAGTATATCTAAAGTGAGGATTGAGTCAAAACAACAGATCCAACGGTTTTCCATTTGAACTAGTTCTGAGATGAATGAATTTTGGTTTGGTTATGCACACACTTCACGTTTAGGCATGAATGGATGAGCTATCTAACGATTTGAGCATTAGACTAATTTGAATGGATATTAGTATGATTAGTATAACATTGTTATTTAAAATTGAGAATTAGCATGTTGAATTGATTAATGATTTTTATTTTTGAATGGTATATATGTTATCAAAATCATGTTTTGAAAACTCAATTTTATCGATGATTTCAAAAATATATTGAAGTTTGTGGGTAACTTCACTGTAAACCCTCAGGAGACACAACTCCTCCACTAGGATCACCTAGGGGTTTAAAGGCTTGTTGCACATGCTAAGTGCAATCGTGTTCCCTACGAAAGTGGCATTTATTTTCTTTAGTTTGCTTTGCTCGAGGACTAGCAAAGTGTAGGTTTGGGGGTATGATGAGTATTGAAAAATGATGATATTTCACCCCTAAATACCTATATTTAGCTGTCCGATGAAGGCTATCTGACGAGATTGATTAGATTTGAAGTGTTTCAGGTAAATACAAGCCAAGTATAGAAAACAGTCCAAGAATTCTGAATATAATGTCAAAACACTGCAACTTTGGGTAATCGAGAACTTGGTGTGACTTGTGGATAAATTTGGACCTTCAAGACGGCCGAATTACGAAATTGTCAAAATATGAAAGTTGTAGATCTGTTCCTCCGCTTTCCAACGGCGTAAGAATCACCTCAATCCGAGTTCGGGACAGAACATTATGGCTGAAATACCGAAGCAGTGTCTGAACCAAGAAAAAGTGCTGAATTTCATGGATTTCTGGGGTCGATTAATCGAGGCAGAGTCAGAGTCTGACACGAAACTGACACTGTAAACCTAATTTTTGGGACTTTTTGGCGGCTCGATGCATCGACCCTCCCTGGTCGATTAATCGACCCGAAAATATTGGCTTGGGAGACTTCCGCGACGATAGTCTATTTAAAGCGACTCAAACACTTCGGGAAAAGGAGAATTAGAATAACGTAGGAATTACTTAGAGAGAATTAATTTTAGGAGAGAGTTTTAGTTTTAGAGTTCTTAGTTTTTAGCCATTATTTTTCATAGTTAGAGATAGAAATAGGGAAATTTTATTATTCTTTTGAGAGCTTTGTTCCCTTTAATTTTTCAGTACTCATTCCTAAATTTTGTTCAAAGTTTATTCCTCCCTTAATTTCGTTTCTGAAGATCATCATATTTGTGGATCAACGTAATTTCTTTTGAAGTTTGAGGTAATTTTAATTAATGTTATTTTCCCGTCTTTATTTGTTTATATCATTTACTTACAATATGTGTGGCTAAATTTATAGGGATGGGGATCTAATGATTCCCATCCGAGGGATGTACTTTTAATAATATAAATTTAGGATTAAAATATGAGATTTTACTTTATGGTTGTTGTGCTATCATGAACGGATGAAATTCCCGCCACTAACCGGGATCGCGTGTGCCGAGCCATGCCTGGGATCTCAAATCTGTGACGGTAATTTTACCCAATCATTGTTATGGTCTTTTTGCTTTCATTGTGTGGATCTAATTATGATTATGTTCTGGGATCGAGTGTGTCGAGCCATGCCCTGGATCTTGGTTCTGTAATGGTAATTTTATCTTAAATAATCCCTAATCTGAATAAAGTGTGCCTAGCCATGCCCTTGATTTCAGATTTATAAGTGGTATTCTTGTTGGAATTTTCACCCACTTTGGGGATGATTTTTATTTGAACCTGAGATCATGTGTGCCTAGCCATGCCCTTGATCCCAGATCTATATATGAAAATCATCTAAGTCCTGATTGCAGGGATGCAACGTGGAACCTATTAGGGTGTTGACCATTGATCTTCTATAAAAGATGTTTGTTACCAATGAAATATCTCATAATTTAATCCTTAGATTTATATTACAAGAAGAACGGACCAAAGATGGGAGGATTTAGTATCTTCATCTTTATCATCATCTTCACTTTTACTTTTGAATTATCAATTGAATTTTAGTTTGTAGTCATTAATTACCATCCCATCAACCGCTTAAATCATAAAACTGGTAGAATACTGTTAGATCTTAATAGATTTTTAGAATTGCTTGTCTCTTTTAGATATTTCAAAATTAGTCCTCGTGGGAACGATCTCGTACTCCGCATCCACTATATACAAACCGATTCGTGCACTTGCGAGTAAAACATCACATTAAAAATATCACATCAGCAACTAATAGTTGCGCCAGTGTAAAAAAGGAGTCCTGCTACTTAGGCGTGTGTATTAGTTGCGCCAGACCTGTTTTGCATAGCACCAGCCCAAATCTGTGGCCTTTTTCACCTCCTGATTTCTCCGATCAGTGTGCTTAGTGTCTTTGTTTGGGCCCCGCCATCTCCGACACCCAATATACCCCCGCCGATCAAAAAAGGGCAACTTCTTTTTAGCTCATTTCAGGGGATCATGTTATTTACCTTGATTTCCATGCCTTCAATAGATTGAAGGACCTCCTTCAATTCTTCTGAAGTGCGTCGGAATCGTCACCGCGGGTCTCGAATCAAGGTACGAAGGCCACCCAAGAAGGGAATTCCAAGGCCTCGGAACCTATCTTATAATGTGAATTTAATTGTGATGTTTTACTCGCAAGCGCACGAATCAGATTGTATATAGTGGGTGCAGAGTACGAGATCGTTCCCACAAGGACTATTTTGGAAGATCTAAAAAGATGAGACAGTAATTCAAGAAATCTACTAAGATTCAACAGTACCCTACCAATATTACGATTTAGGCGGTTTTGTGAGATAACAATTACTAACTACAAACTAAACCTTAACTAATAATTCAAAAATAAAGCTAAAGATGAAGATGCTAAATCCTCCCATCTTTGGTTTGTTCTTCCCGTAATACAAATCTAAGGATTAAACTATGAGATATATTATTGAAGAAAAACATCTTTTATGGATGATAAATGGTCCCGGATAGGTTCCACGTTGCTTTCCAGCAATTATGACTTAATTTCATAGATGATTTCCATATATAGATCTGGGATCAAGGGTATGGCTCGGCATACTTGATCTCAGATTTGGAATAAAAATCATCCCTAAAGTGGGTAAAAATTCTAACAAAAATACCACTATAGATCTGAGATCAAGGGCATGACTCGGCACACTTAATTTCAGATTAGGGAGTAATTAAGATAAACTTACCATTACAGATCCAAGATCCAAGGCATGGCTCGGCACACTCGATCCCAGATCATAATCGTAAGTAGATCCACACGATGAAAGCAAAAAGACCATATAACAATGAGTGGGGTAAAATTACCGTCACAGATTTGAGATCCAGGGCATGGCTCGGCACACTCGATCCCAGTTAGTGGCGGGGATTTCATCCGTTCGTTATAACATAACAACCATAAAATAAAATCTCATATTTTAATCCTAGATTTATATTATTAGAAGTACATCCCTTGAATGGGAATCATTAGATCCCCATCCCTAAGAAATTAGCCACACATGTTGTAATTAAATGGCATAAACAAATAAAGAATGAAAAATAACATCAATTTAATTCATTAAAAATACCTCAAACTTCAATAGAAATTCTTTGATCCACAAGTACGATGGCCTTCAGAAATGAAATTAACAATGCTCTTTACTAATCTCTAAATTTAAAGTAGGAATCAACTGAACAAAAACACTAAATTAAAGAAAGAAATGCTAAAAAGTTAAAGGGGAACAAAGCTCTCAAAAGAATAAAAACTCTCTATCTCTACGTCTAGCTAAAAAAAATTAAAATCTAATCTAACTCATTCCTTATCTCCCCCTCTTCCGAGTTATTGATTTGGCTTTAAATAGTATCCAAGTTGCACAGGTTCCTTGGCTCGAAAAGTCAGGGTCAATTAATCGACTCTGGGGGTCGATGCATCGATCCTCCTAAAAATCCCTAAAAATCTGCTTCAAGAGTCATTTCCGTGTCAAATAAAATTCTCTTACTCGATTAATCGAGTGAATGGTCAATTAATCGACCTTCCTTTAGTTTTTCAGCCAAAAAGTGCCTTTTTGTGTCAGACTCTGTCACTGTCCTCGATTAATCGAGTGTAAGGTCGATTAATCGACCATCCCAGATTTTCGTGAATTCCAGCCCACTTTTGCATCAGACACTGCCTTGGTATTTTGGCTATATCTTTCTACTCCGAACTCGGATGGACATGATTCTTGCAGCTTTGGAAAGCTGGCAGAAAACTCTACAACTTTGTTTTGGAAATTTCATGAATCTGACGTCTTGAAGGTCCAAATTGAGCTACAAGTACCACACTACATGAAAATGTGAAAAAAACAACATTAGCATCAAGAAAAAACTCACAGCTAGAAGCAGTCGTAAACTAATCAACGGCCTAAAGCAGTTGTTTAGTATCTTATAAGTGTGGTTTTTTAAGAAAAGGATAAGCGGGTAATTATAAATTTGTTAGGAGGTTAAACTTGTCATTTAAAAAAAAATTCATATAAATAATAAAAAGGGAGTAAACAAATAGCTACAGCAAAACCCTAAGCTCCTCCTCTTCATTCTTTCTTCCTCTCGTCCCCCTATAAACCCACGCCCTCCCTCTGGCTTCTCTATCCCTTTTCTCTCTCTCTAAAACCCTCGTCGTCGCCCAACCTTCTCTAAACCCACACGCCCACATGCCCTCCCTCTGATCTCTCTCTTTTCTCTCTCTAAAAAGATTAAAATCCCCTCTCTAAACCCGCCCTCCCTCTGTTATCTCTCTAAAAACTCTCAACCATCTCCAAGACTCTAATCCGAAACCCTCTCTTCTTCTTCATCTTCGCTGATTCGCTCGAACGTCAGAAAGTCGAAAGTCGAAAGTTGAAGCCAAAATCTTTCTCCAAGCAAAACCCCAAAATCCAGGTATTTTATTCATCTCTCCATTTCTTACTTACTCAAACTAAACCCTAGCATTTCTGTAATGTTTTTCTTGCATTGCTTCGATTTTTGTATATATTTTTACATTTTGGCTTCATCTTGCTCGTTTCTTTGATTTATGAGTAATGTTTTGCATACTGGCTTCATATTGCTCGGTTTATGACTTCTAAGAACCCTAGAAATTTGGATGTTGAAAAGGTTTTGGGTATCAATTTCTGAGATAAAAGTTGAGGTTTGGTTTTTTATTTTGGTCAACTGGGTTTTGAAGAGAAGGAAGGGATTTTGTTCTTATTTCTCTGTGAAACAGTCAGAGTTTTACTTGCAAATTCTGTGTTGAATGGATGGGACTTGAGATCACTGATTTGGGGATTTTATGGGGGGGAAAAAACCTTTTTTCATTAGTATTATCAGATTCCTCACATAAATGGGTGTTTTAGTGCTCTGTGATTCTAAGAAACATGGGTTTTGACCAGTGAATATGTTTGAATTGCTTTCTAGATGTTAAGATAAAACAAAAGGTGTTGCAGATACGTCAACAAAACAGTGGACGATAAAAAAAATTCTTATGATTGAGGATTGACTTCTTTGGTGTAAAATATGCATGTTTTGGATAGGGAGTTTTCTTGATTTTTTTTGTATGGGGCCTTGTCCATTCTTGCTAATTTGACCCACGGACTTCAGCATCTTGCTTTCTACAATGTCTTCTTATAACACAGTTCTTCCCACTTTTTATCATTGGAAAAATTAGTGTAAAAATTATAATCTGTGACTCATCTTTAAAGCATTGATCCATGCACACTCATAAGCATTAGTAGGACCAATTAAACAGCATATAGTTGTCACCCTTTCATCGCATGATCGTTGCCAAGAAAAAACCATAGAAAAATTAGTTGAAATGATAGTCTACAACCAACTCACATATCTCTGAAGCATATACGCATCCATAGTTGCATGTAATTGAATATTTAAAATATAGTATAACATTAAATTGGTCGATATATGCAATCTTAGGTGTTGTATAATAAAAATTCAACTAAAGGTACTGGATATAAAACTTGAGCTGAATATTGAAGTCCCATGGTCTTCCCTACTTGTGGAAAGTGAAAGCCATACTTGTTTTGAAAGGTATGATGCATGAGCCCGTTCTCCCCTTGAAAATGTCGTTGCAGCCTGCCGTTAGATTTTAGAGATATCCTCTGTTACCATACATGCTCTTATTTGTGAGCTTAATGAAACAATCTTTCGATTGAAATGTCATGGATAAGGGGATATTAACGGGTTAGTCAAATTCAATTTAAATTTAATTAGAAATTAATGGGTCACTTAGGACCCATTTCTGTTTTATTCATTCTTATAGGTCAGGTTGGGCAGGGACATTGATGACTTAGAGACCCCTTTTAACTATAATTAGTCCTTGAAGGTGTTTTTTTTAAAATACAAACATTGCATTTCTCTTTCTGTGCATTGGCTTGATTATTGGTTCTCAAACTTCATATAGGTGATTTATATTTTGGATGCTACATTAACTCTTATAATTAATAAAAAATCATAATAACACCATAATTTCATTAGAGTTAGTATTAGGTAAGTGGTCCGAGTGTTAGGTGACCTGTAAATGCAAATTCAAAAAACCCCGCATCCAAAATCGACCCAATAACCAAAATTCATTACAGATGTAATCAAAGTTTTTTTTTTATCGATAATGGTGAACTTTTATTGAGAAAAAAACTATACAAAATCATAAAAACATTCAAAACCATAGAATAAACCAAGAATCCAAAATATAGTTACTTGCATGGTAGTTTGGCCAAATGTGGCCATAATAGCATATAAGTAACTATGTGCCCAATGTATCCAGCAGCTTAGAGAAGAAGGGATCTGCCCAATATGGCAAACAACTTAGAAAGAAGAAGAGTACATGATAATGGTGAATTTGACTTAATCTGTCCAATATCGCCAGAAAGCTCCGATCTCGGTATCAGGTATCGGGAATCGGTCCATCTTGAACCGATGCATATCGGCCAAGACAAATACGTTATCGGGTATCTGTCCATCTTGGCATACTGCGACTGCTGTTGGTAGGTTGCACATGATGGGAATAGGGTAGGTTATTTTTTTATAGATTGGGAATAGGGTAGGTTGCACTAAGAAAAGATTCTAAATAAGAGTACCTTTAAATTCATCACCCAATCTTTGAGTTCACCCACGTTGGAACACATTGAATTCATTGAATCATATGATGGAATTTTTTTATCGTCTCAATCTTTCACATGATGGATCTTGAGATCATGGGCGTACCATCAGATGGTTATTTTTTATTTCATGTGGTACACACCCAAAAAAGTGACCTTAAAATCAATATTGAGCTTGCACATGATGTTAAGGTCAAGTGTTTAATCTCGATAATCCTCCCTATCACGTGATCACTTAAACGATTAGGTGAGGGGTGGTGTCAAGATTATAATCTCAGCATTTTCTTAGCCTCACTTGATCACTTATGGGTAGTTGTTTCCAATGTAGGGATATCAAGGATGATCATAGAATTATGTATCTTCTTATTTAACTAACTAATCTCATATTGTCTTACGGTGTATTTTTATTTGTAGAAGATGTCTTCGACAATTCCAAACAAAGAGTGGATGGCTATGGAAAATCGCATGACTAAAGAATACATGGAAGGAGTCCGATCCTTTATTTCATTCGCAAAACAAAATGAAGATGTTGATTGGTGTTTTTGTCCTTTTGTCAACTGTTGTAATCTTAGAAAGCATAACTTAGAAGTCATATCAGGGCATTTAATTTGTAATGACATAGATAAGTCATACACAACATGGAACTATCACAGGGAACAGTTTCTGAAAACTAAGGTCAACGTTGGGGCTCCCAGTACATCAACTAGTAACCAAAATGAAAATACGTCCACAAGACTGACAGATATGTTGGATGACACATTTGGACGTGTTCGTCCTGAAGACTTAGATGCATGCTTAAATGAAGCTCATGATGAAGAGGATGATCAGACACCACATGAATTACAAGAGAATATGGAGTACGATAAGTTGATGAAATATGCATTAGAACCCCTGTATCCTTCATGTCAACCCAACCATACGAAATTGTCAATCACAATTGAGTTGTTGAGCATGAAGGCTGGACATCAATGGTCTAATAATAGCTTCAGATTCTTGAATCGATAAAAAAATTCTTCCTGAAGAAAATACTCTGCCGGATAGCACTTACAATTCGAAGAAGTTAATCAAGTCATTGCGTCTGAAGCAAGAAATTATTCATGCATGCCCCAACGACTGCATATTATACTGGAGAGATCATGCAAATAAGGATAAATGCCCTACATGTAATCAGAGTAGATGGAAACCAATGGATCCTTCGAAGCCGAAGACTAAACAATTACCATGGAAGAAGTTACGATATTTTCCATTATCTCAAAGGCTGCAAAGAATGTATAGTGTTTCGTAGATTGCAGAGCAAATGAGATGGCATGCATTGTCAGTTGAAAATGAAAATTACATGCGTCATCCTGTGGATTCTTCATGTTGGAAATCAATCAATGTTCGCTGGAATGACTTTTCTTTAGAGACGCGTAATGTTTGTCTAGGACTTGCAACAGATGGATTTAATCTCTTTGGGAACAAAAATAATTCTTATAGTTGTTAGCCTGTTATGATTGTTCCTTACAATCTTCCTCCGTCTCTATGCATGTGAAAGGAATTTACAATGCTAACAGTATTGATTCCTGGCCCAAAAAGTCCTGGTCATGAAATTGATATCTACTTGAAGCCATTGATAGCAGAGTTGACTGAATTATGGTATATCGGTGTCGAAACTTATGACTCGTATACAAAGTCTAGCTTCAATATGAAAGCAATTTTATTGTGGGCTATACACGATTTTTCAGCATATGGCCATCTTTCAGGTTGTAGGACATCAACATTATGGTTGTTCTATTTGCAGCGAAGGAGTTGATTCAGTATGGTTATCACATGGGAAGAAATTTGCTTACATGGGCCACAAAAGATTTCTTACAGATCTAAGTCATCCTTTTAGGACACAAAAGTCACAGTTTAATGGGAAGGAAGAACATGCAAAACTTCCACGTCGTTTGAGAGGTTCTGAAGTACTAGGCAAAATGGAAACTATTCAGACCAACTTCGGAAAGGTAGCAGGAAAGAAGAGAAAGAGGTCCACGATTGAGAATAGTGCATGGTCAAAGCGATCAATCTTTTATGACTTACCATATTGGAAGGTAATAAATAAAATATTTTATTATATTAATGTGATCTCTTATGTACATCCCTTGATTACTAGCATAATTTTTTTATATGTGTAGGATCTACCAATTCGTCATAATTTGGATGTAATGCATGTTGAAAAAAATATTGCAGAAAACTTAATTGCAACTATTATGGACACAAAGGGTAAAACTAAGGATGGTATTGAAGCCTGTTTTGATCTCAAGGATATGAAAATAAGAAAAAGTTTTGGCCCGTATAAAAGAATGACAAGTGGCATTACCTTAGAGCTCCATTTTGCATGTCTCGAGAGGAAAAAGAAATAATTTGTAAAACCTTGCATAACCTTAAAGTTCCTATTGGATACAGTGCAAATTGGAAATATAACATAAGCTTTGAAGATTTCGAACTCAAGGGCCTGAAGTCACACAACTACCATATTCTTATGCAACATTTGTTGCCAATGCTTCTAATGCATGCTTTCAAAAAAGAAAAGCCTTTGAGAGCTGCTATTCGACAGTTATCATTATTTTTCAATGTCCTATGTTCTAAGGTCATAACCTGTACTGAGCTATTGAACATGAGAGCGTGTATAGCCGAAACACTGTGTGTTTGAAAAGTACTTTCCACCTTCATTTTTTGTTTCTATGACACACCTTGTTGTGCACTTGGCAGAGGAGGCACTGGTTTGTGGACCTGTTCGATATCGATGGATGTATCCCTTTGAGAGGTAAATTCAGATTATATAATTGGTAAATTATTTTATTTAATAGTATAAAAATTAATTTTTAAATAAAAATAATAATGTGTAGGATGATGAAGACATATAAACATTATGTAAAGAATCAGACCTACCCAGAGGGGTCTATTGCAGAGCAATATCTCATGGAAGAATGTATGAGGTATTGCATGGAGTACATGCCGGATGGTAGCAAAGGAAGCCATAAGCGAGGGGAGATGTCGTTCGTGGGCTTCGATGTTACTCGTGGGTATCCAATCGATAAAAGGGGTAAAGCTTATTGTCTTCAAAACGTGCAGTACCAGCAAGTGCGTAGATGGGTTCTAAAACATTCACCAGAAAATGTTGAATGAAAGGCGTAAGTAAAATGTTATTTACATCTTAATTGTATATTTAGTTTTCATACGTAGAGATTTAACTGATTAACTTTAAAAATTTATAGGAAGTACGAAGCTTATCTTCAACACCACAAGTCAAGCGATAAGCATCGAAAGGACAACTATATTCCTTGGTTAAGAGAACAATTACAAAATGAACAACATACTATGCTAAAGAGGCTTGTTGATGGTCCGAACTTTAATGTCATATCATATAGTGCTTACGCGGTCAATGGATATCTTTTTTGTACAGCACAGTCAGAAATGAGTACAAGCACACAAAATAGTAGAGTCTCCATGAAGGCTTTAACTAGTTTCAGATCCAGTGCGAAGGATAAGAACATCATTGAGGAAGAAGTCACTTATTATGGCATTATCAAACAAATACTGGAATTGGATTATGATGGCTTTAAGGAAACCATTTTTTATTGTGATTGGGTGCGTATTGAGGATAAAGCAAATGGATGTGTAGTTGATCCAGAAACAAGCTTAGTGTTTGTTAATCTTCGAAGGCTTATGAAGACTTCGCATGAGGATAATGAGCCATTTATTCTTGCTTCTCAAGCCACTCAAGTTTTTTACTGTAAAGATCAAACCAAGGATGATTGGTATATCGTCTTAGATGCTCCAAAGAGATTGAGTCAGGATGTTGATGCTTATGAAGATCCCTTAGTATTTGAGGCAAGAACAACAACAGATGCTTTAACATTAACATTAGTGACTGATGTTGTGGAAGAAGATGGAGATTAGTTTATAGCACTATCTCTTCGGTGTCATTTTTCTTATTGTTAGATTGGCATTTTGCGTCTTAATATTCAGTTTCCTTCTATCATTTATGAATATGTATAGAAACTTCATTTCACTCAATGATTCAGTTCACTCAAGAATTTATTTTCTTAAGCACATGCAATTGTTATTGGATAATAACTCGATTTCAAATCACAACCTCTTTAGCCTGATTTTGTGGTAGTGCCCTATTTTCGATAAATGCCCCCACCCCAAACAAAGAACCTCTTGACTGATTTTGTGGTAGTGCCTGTTTAGGTGATAAACACCCCTCCCAAAGAACCTCTTTGGCTGATTTTTGGTAGTGCCTGTTTTGGGTTGATAAACACCCCCCCTCCAAAGAACATCTTTGGCCTGATTTTGTGGTAGTGCCCTGTTTTGGACTGATAAATTCCCCCAGCCCCAAACAAGAACCTCTTCACTGATTTTGTGGTAGTGCCCTGCTTTTGATGATAAACACCCTCCCCTCCAAAGAACCTCTTTGGCCTAATTTTGTGGTTGCTCTACTTAGCTCCACCTTTAGATGATTTAACAGGTGAGCTAGGCAGGTGCTTTTAGAGTTTTTGGTTAATTCAAATAGAGTTTCCTTCATTTTTTTCCTGTTACTAGAGGTGGTTTAATGCGTTGGGCATAGCTCTGTCAGTTCCCTCTCATTGCCAAATACACTTGCCCTTCTCCTTGTCAACTCCCTCCAAAGCAAGATTTCCTTCATATTATGTATATGATATCGGGTCGGGATGACCCGATTTTCGCCCGACCATACCTTTTAGTTGACCTGATTTGACCGAAAATTGAGATGGATGCCTCATGTCGGGAGGGCCGTATATCTTTGCCAAAAAGGTGACTCTTTTTCTATATTAAATTTTGGAAATATATTTTCTCTTTCCAGGCTACACCACTTTTCAGGTACAAAGGACTTGAATGTAGCACCATAACGAGGTAAAAGATGTCCAGATAATCAATTTTGATCATTCAAAGACAACTTTGGCCCAAATTATACCAGTGTACCTCACCAAATGATGTTCACAGACTTCATGCATTGGAAGTGAGTGCATGTCATGCAGTCATACCGATGTGAGGACTATGATGGGTGAGCACTCTGTCACGGGGTCGCACTTCCGCAACCTCAGTCCCGTGCGGCACCTAATGCACGCTTCGCTAGGTCAGCCTACTTCTGATACCAACTGTCGCGAGGGCGTCCTTCGACACGCTTTTAACCCGCGCGGTGCTTCGCTACCACGTGCAACGAAGCCAACCCATCTGCACATCAGCTCTGATACCACCCGCCTAGAGGACGGGAACTCCTCACAACATGGTTGCCTCTATTTCACGGCCTACCATTCAGCTCATCGTGCCCCTTACGACATGCCAATCTGCACTGCTGCGCTAACTTGGCCTACTTAAGCTTCACCCTATGCACTGCACTAGTACCTCGCTCGCCTACCGAACCAAGACCACAACCTTGTGCCTCGCGCTCGCGTGCCCAACTGAGTCCCACGCAGCTTGCCTTCATGTGCATTCCGAATTACTAGCACACGTTCATCTTTAGCCCACATGTTGTCGTGCTCAACTGAGTCCCACGCAGCGCCTTGATGTTCTACTCGTGAGGTTGCCCAGCCGTATGCACCGCGACGCGTAGTCCGGGGCCATACATCAACCTCACCCGGGTTCCACACGGCATCGCTGCGTCGACGTCCTAGGCCCACCCTTTCAGGCCTAGGAGACACTTGCGTCCCCTCTGGCAACGCAAGGCCCCGTGTGCGGGGGAATAGCTCTGTAGCTCCCTTCTCCTGTATAAGGGTAAAACAGTCATTCAGCCAGAATGGTAGGAGAACCTCAAACCCCTTGGTTTGACATACCGCAACGCCTCATGCATCGCTAGCCCACATTGGAATGTCGCGTCCGTGTCACGACCGTGACACTCCGCGTCATACCCTCATGCAATCGTGTCGCGTCCTCGCAGCACGACCACGTCGTCGGGCCCACTTGGCCCCATGTCGCGTGCCCTCCTGGCACCACATGTCGTGCCACATGCACCATGCTGCAAGCTCAAGTCTTGGCCCCGTCACATCCTCCACCACTCCATAAAATGTCAACGTCCTCATTGACGCATGATCGCAGTGAACTGACCCCGCCAACTCCTCCCAGCTTGTTAGCAACACATTTCTAGTTCTTAGGTCCGCACCTTGCCACTAGCTCCCCACTGTCACCCCGGTCGAGTCAACTTGATTCTGCTATCACAAGGCCCTCACTTGTTAACTAGCTCAAGGATGTCGCGTGTCTTCTTGACACCACATCACGTGCCTCCGCACCATTTGTTCAAGGATGTCGCGTGCCCTCTTGACACCACATCGCATGCCTCCGCACCAATTTGCTCATAGCATCATCGCTTCTGGATCGAACTTGGCTCTGATACCAAAATGTCACGGGGTCACACTTCCACAACCTCGGCCCCTGCGGCGGCACTCTAACGACGCTTCGCTAGGTCTACTTCGATACCAATCGTGTCATAGGGCGTCCTTCGACGCGCTTTTAACCCACGCGATGCTTCGCTACCATGTGCAACGAAGCCAACCCATCTGTACATCAGCTCTGATACCACCCACCTAGAGGACGGGAACTCCTCACAACATGGTTGCCTCTGTTTCACGGCCTACCATTCAGCTCATCGTGCCCCTTACGACACGCCAATCTGCACCACTGCGCTAACTTGGCCTGCTCAAGCTTCACCCAGTGTATTGCACTAGTACCTCGCTCGCCTACCGAACCAAGCCCACAGCCTTGTGCCTCGCGCTCGCGTGCCCAACTGAGTCCCACGCAGCTTGCCTTCATGTGCGTTCCGAATTACTAGCACACGTTCATCTTTAGCCCACATGTTGTCGTGCTCAACTGAGTCCCACGCAACGCCTTGATGTTCTACTCGTGAGGTTGCCCAGCCGTATGCACCGCGACGCGTAGTCCGGGGCCATACATCAACCTCACCCGGGTTCCACACGGCATCGCTGCATCGACGTCCTAGGCCCACCCTTTCAGGCCTAGGAGACACTTGCGCCCCCTCTGGCAACGCAAGGCCCCGTGTGCGGGGGAATAGTTCTCTAGCTCCCTTCCCCTGTATATGGGTAAAACAGTCATTCAGCCAGAATGGCAGGAGAACCTCAAACCCCTTGGTTTGACATACCGCAACGCCTCATGCATCGCTAGCCCACCTTGGCTATGTCGCGTCCGTGACGCTCCGCGTCATACACTCATGCGACCGTGTCGCGTCCTCGCAGCGCGACCACGTCGCCGGGCCCACTTGGCCCTATGTCGCGTACCCTCCTGGCACCACATGTCGTACCACATGCACCATGCTGCAAGCTCAAGTCTTGGCCCCGTCACAACTCGTAGACTAACTCTAAAAATAAAGGCTTTTTTTTCATAAACCCCTATCTTTTAGCATAGTGTCACTCCTATTTCACTTATTTATAATGCATGTACTTGAGAGCATTCTATTGAGGTTGGTAATGCCCCAATAATCCAATTTCAAATATTCATCAAATTTCTAATTTATTAATTGCCTCTAAAAATAATGAGAAAGAAAAATGAAGAAAATAAAAGGACTGATACCTTCCATTCTATGTCATTATGTGGTATTATGAATTGTAGTAAATAGGGTTTATTTTTTCATTTTAAATAATTAATATTGACCTTTAAATATTTTGATTGTAAACAATAGCCGCAATAATGGGCTCTAAGCCTCTAACATAATAAAAAGAAAGGGAAAACTCAAATGATGCTGTTATGGAGAACATCTCTAGCATCAAGTTGGGGTCAATGTGCACACGTTCACCGATTGCAGGTCGCGACGCACCGGAACCGTACCACATGGTGCTGCAGTGATTCATGTGATCACTCCTCAATCATTTTTCAAAAGATTGAATAAATCCTTTAGAAATGTAGGGTGCTAGTAGTAAATTTTAAAGAGGAACAGTAGCTTACCGTCAATTCTCATCTGTATATCCTTCTAGTTTCCTACTCTATTGGCATTTATATTGATATAAAAGGTCAATTGACTAATCGGCTAAGACCCATTTGCCTTGTGTAAGTGGTGTGGTCAGATCTTATTGAGGTATAAAGGGCACTCATCATGTGGTCAGGATCATGTGGGCAATTTGGTGGTGGGCCCCTGTTCCAGGCTATTATGGTGCTTGTGAGTTGTGAGACCTTTACTTCTTTCTTCCTTTAGTATTGGTATCTAGACCCCTAGTTTTTTTTACATCTACCCCCCCTCTCCAATGCCAAGACACTCAATCCTTCTTGGGAAGTCAAACTGCATCCCAATGAATTGTATGATTCAATCTTTCTCAGCATCAGCACTAAAAAAAAATCTCTTCATCGTGCTCTCAATTTTGGCAACCACATGTCCAACATTGGAAAATAGACAATAGTAAATCAGCAGATTGGATAATGTTGACTTAATAAGATTCACACGACCACAATAGATGTTAACTTATCAAGTATCCAATTAACGATCACCCCAAGGTTCATGAAAAGAGCTTCTGATCCAAACATGTAAATTGGCCTAAGGAATGACATGGGTATGGGCTTATCAATGACTAAAAGTTATAGGCTAGAGATCACTTAAAGTCATTTATGGGTAATTCCATAAGATTGGTCACTCCTTACTTGATCCAGTCTTCCCGGGTATGCTCCTTACTAGTACCATAACAAGATACGTCTCTGAGTTCCTCACTTTCATTGGGTCTAGCTTTTGGCCCAACTGGTGGGCTCCTTAAAGTGCAATGAAGTCATTTGTGGGCCCTGTGTCAACCATGGCATGTGTAAGCTGGCCATTGTTGCACCCGTTAGAACATTTGTAGTTATTGTCTTATTTTCTACGACCTATCGCTAAATTGAAGTTAGTTGAGGCACTTACTCTACAAGTTTGACAGCTTATAGTGCAATTAAAGCATGTTTCTACAAGTATTCATTCACTTGATGTGGCTCGGCCATAGAAACACCCCAACTTTAGGGATTGGTGGCAACGGTTTGTCACATAAACTCCTTCTATGTGGCATCTTGTGGTTCAAACCACTCTTCTTACGTGTAGTGCCTTTAAACCGCTCGATTGCTAGTTTCTTCTTGGAGCAACATTTAGCACAAAATCTGTTAACCACTCACCAGTAACTTACGTAGAATTGAGTCTTGCAGCAGTTCTCTACTCTATATTTGTTTCATCCCATGACTCATCTTAAAATTATTTTCATAATGAAATTAGAATATTGATCGTGAATAGACCGCATCACCTGTCGTGCTCATCGCTCTTGAAAGCAATCAGTTCTTCGAATTGTGTTCAAGCAAATTTCACTTTGCCCCTCATGTCATCTGGGAGGACGCTTATGTTCTTGGCTAGCATGTCGTGATTTTTGTAGAGGAAGTCCAATTGTTCAGCTATTGTGTAACATTGTTGAGTTCTATCTGAGTCCATCTCCTCTATGCAATTCTTGTTCGTCTGGGTGTTCCAATGAACCTATTTCATCGCCTCAATTTCGCTTGTTCACCATCATCTAGCAAAAAGGATCTCTGTTATTGTGCTTGTGAGTTGAACCGTACCATGGCCTAACTCCCTATTTGGGTGGCATATGGCATTAAAGTGCCAGATGGCACCCATCCCCCAATGGTTCACACCTCCTAAGGGTTTTGGAAAAAATGAAAAAACATTGATGGCTTCAATGTAACTGTCTGAAAGTGAAATTTCCAATTCGAAAAAGAACATTAAAATGATACAATGTTTCATCATTCATTTTTAAATTCATTGACCTTGCACCCTTCTTCTTCTCTCTCTCTCTCTCTCTCTCTCTCTATATATATATATATATATATATATATAGTATAATTTGATTCCATATAAAGTAAAGGGCATTGCCTAGATTATTTTTAAAACAACTAGGCAAAAGTAAAAAAATAGACTCTAATCAATGGTCAGTTGCAATCACAAGGTGGAGATTAGATTTTAATATTTCGTTTTCACATTATCCCATCAATCTCTGTGGCTCCAAAATAAGATTTTGGGTGTCACATGACACCCTTTTTTAAGAACTTGAAGAAATGTGCAGGTCTTCTATCAAATGACCTTATATATATATATATATATATATATATATATATGGCACCATGTGAAACGTGACTTGAACTGTGTTAAAGGTCCCACCTTAGGCTGTAGTAGTAAAAGCCCTTAGAAAGAAGGGATTATGGGCTATGTGGGTACTTATAAATAAGTCTACGACAGAGACAAATCTTATTAACAAACCCTTGACTCTGTCTTCAATATTTGAAAACATGCATATGTTCATCCGGCCAACTAGTGAATTTAAGCACCCGAGTACCCATGCTCCAATGGTCCTCTCCACGTTGACCTCGGTGGACCGCCGACACTGTCGGTCCACATAGTAGGGTGCCTGCCCTAAAAGTTAGGGTACCTTTGAAGTCTAATCAGTGTTCTTTATATTATCTCTTCACAATATTGTTGTTGTTGTTGCTGCTCTAGCTTTTATTATTCGATTACAAATACGAGGCTTAATGTAAGGTACCTAACCTTTTCCCATTGCGGGCACTCAAATCAATCTCATTGACAACCGCCTCAGTGGATTTTCCGTCGGGTACCTAACATGAGCTCATGATATGATCTAGGGTGGACCCATTATATCTCTGTATATATAAGAATGTCTGCGTAATTTTTTTTGCGTAATTTTTTTTAGTGGTAGAATTTAGATATAATTAGGAAATGGGGAAATGCATATGAATGCACGGCATAAATCGTGCATTTGAATGTTAGATCAGTTGACATGTGATCTTGTAATGGTTAATAACACTAGGAAATGTAGAAGAAGAAGAATAATCCATCTTCTTTGTCATGGTGATTTGATTGAAAAAATTGATTGGAGAGAGAGAGAGAGAGAGAGAGAGAGAGAGAGATTTAGTGAATCACTTGATATTATGGTCTGTTGGAAAACTTATCTTGTTTCTATGTTTGGGATTCTTTACTTAAATGGAAGCTGTCTAGTGCACCATTATAATTTGGACCATTTTTTAGGTCCTGTAGGGCACGTCTTAATTTGACGAATCTAAGTTATCCAAGTGGTAACTATCTTACGATGTGATGTCAGCCTAAAAATTATGCGACTTGATGTGAAGGTCATGACCTTCAAGATCCTGTTATTTGAAGATCACATGTAAAAAAATATCTCATATCATTCAAAGCAGCCAAATGCTTTTAAAATGGAAGGCTAAATAAATTTAAAATTTTTGTGTGATATTATTTCATTGGTATTTAACCTTTTTAATCAGATTATAGGGGTGTTCTATTGGTGCAATCCTAGATCTGGCATATCTTAATCACTGTTTCTTTATATTAAGTAGCACACTTGATTGAAAAAAATGTCAGACAACTATTTTTTATGACTGGTCTCACAGATGCCGAGAAAATGTTTTTATTTAATTTCTATATTTTTTTAATGGTATAGAGAATAATACAATTATTGCTAGCATTCTATAAATGAAGCTGGAAAAGTTGGCAACAGGTCAGAAATAGTCTCTAACTTCGGGTGAAGATAACAATACTCCAAGGGAAAAACAAGTGAGAGGTAGCAATAACTCGAGTTGGATGTTGCCATTTAATTTGTTAGATTAATATCGAGAGGGTTTATTTGATAGATGAACCTAGTGCTTATCATGGTATCAAATCTGTGACCAATCTAAAATGTCCAAGTGGTGATCCATCATTGGATCATCTCACAGACCAAGGAAACGTGATGAAGGGACCTTTCAGGTTGCATTTTCTTCTTCTAAAAATTCCATTTTTTAGTTATTGTGGAACACTAGCAAATTTATAATCTCATGCTATGATTTTTTTATAGGCGAATTGTGGTGTTGTTTATGTACAGTTGTTTGGTCTATTAGTAAGGGATCACCATGCATTCGAACCCATATCCTTGGGCTTACATGGGGCTTGAACACAACCACACCAGCAGTAGGGTGGGACTAATTCGGGATTTGAATCAACTGCACCAGAAATGAGGTTTATATCATTCAATATAATTGTTTATTCAATATTAAAAAGAATAATTACATTTTTTTTGAAATATTTATTATGAAGACAATGAATGTATGTGTTCTGTTTGCGACTATGAAGCAAACAGCCAATGAATAGATCTTTTTATTTTATTTTTAGCAAAGAATTGATGGCACAATCTGATTCTGAAACAAGTGGGTTTGAGTCTCAACCATATGGGTCTGAACAAAATGACGCTCAAGAAAATCACTCTGAATAAAGCGATATTCAAAGGACTGGTTAGTTTGCTTCTTCTTTTTTATATAATAATTGTTATGATTAGATTATTAACAAGATATTATTCATTTAGGTGAGCCTAAAAAATCACTGCATTTCAATGAATATGGGCAACCTATTGGAGAAGGTTCAGCAGAATTCTCTACGTTTGTAGGTCGAATGGCGAGGGCACATTGCCCACCTACATACAGTACTTGGCGTGACGTACCAATTGTCGTGAAAGAGCAAATATGGAGTAAAGTCTTTGTGAGTGGAAGTAAATTATTTAAATTCAAATTTAATTGTTCTACTAATAATTTTTTTAATCTTTTTTTTATTATATGGAGTAAAGTCTTTATGAGTGAAAGTAAATCATTTAAAATCAAATTTAATTATTCTACTAATAATTTTTTTATTCCTTTTTTTATTATCACAGGCTAAATATGATATTTCAATAAGTCACAAAAGCATGGTCTTATCGAAAGCTAATATTTCATGGAAACAGTGGAAACATGACCTACGCATACACTACGATAAACATCAGACAAATGTGGAACGGAAAAATGATATACCAAATCGTGTGAAGAAAGAAGATTGGGAAAATTTTGTTGATATGTGTTCGACGGAACAAGAGTAAGCACGTCGAGAAAAAGGAAAGTCTTCCAGGGAAAAGATGAAAAACCCACACACTACTGGTAGACGAGGAGCAGCTAACATGGCAGAGGAATTGGTAATATATATCTAATATTCTATTTGTATATAATTATTTAAAATATTAATATTTACATAATATTTTTATTGTACAGAAAAAGCAGAGTTCTGATGGTAGAGTCACTAGGACACAAATATATATAGCCTCTCATACCAAGAAAGATGGGACTTGTCCTTCTCCCGCTATGAGCAATCAACTAGTAAGACTATTATTTTAGTTCATTTTACATCAGAATTTTAGTATTGAAATGCTTAATTAATATTTATTTTTTACAGGATGATATTAGAAGAATCATCATGAACAATCCTCTTCTAGGGGATAACGATTTAGATACTGACCCTGTTGCTAAAGTAAATAATGCTCACCTCCCTTTTTTGTTTCTTCTTTTCCTTGTAAGGAATTTATAGTTCTAAAATATTTTGTTGCTTAGGTTTGTGGCCGTGATGGAAGAGGTTGTGTACGGGGTATGGGTAGGGGTGTATCTAAGACCGCTATTCAAGCATCAGCGCCTTGCAGAGAGAACGCTCAACGGGAGAAGAGAGCACGTGAAAACATTGAATCGAAGTTTGATTTACTTATTCAACAATCTGATGAGGACCGTAAGGCATGCAAGACCCTTGAGGAAAAAGTCAAGTTCTCTCTCAAGGAACACATATGTCAGATTCAGGTTCTTCGCAGGTACAAATTTCAATCTCATGAAGGCCCAAATTCCTTTTCAAAATTATAATTTTTCGATATAATTTTTTTAATACTAATCAGCTATTATTATTTTCGTAGGCACAAGGACATTCATCGGTTCTTCCTGATTCACCAGTAGATCAATCATCCATGCGCTACTTATTAAAGAACTTCAGGAAAAAACTTGTTGCACTGGGACGTATTAATAGAGAGACGACAACATCAACAGATTCATTTAGCATCATAGTAGATGATATTTATGATATCGCAGCCGAGCTATATGCAAGTGAAGGGACATTAGCAGATATTACAATTGGGGATACAATTATCTGGCCAAAGGGACTTATCCAATTTATATGATTATTGTTAGGCATAATATAAATTGGATTTATTTGGTTATAGACATTTAATGGATTTGGATGCTTAGTAGTTTTTTTTGGAAATTTTAAGTTTTATATTTTTTATGATTATTTCAAAATTGAAAGTTGAAAGTTGTAATTAAGGATGATGATTATCAATTTATTTATTTTAAGATGTGAATTTTCTTATGGTGAAATTAGAAATTTATGTATTTTGATGATTATAGATTTCATTAGATTTTAGACGAAAATTATTAAAAAATCATCATTTTTAAAAATTTAAATATTTTAAAATATATAAAAATAAATAATACGACTGCTCAAAACCGCGGCTGTTTCATGAACGCGATTATTCTTAAAGAGAAACGACAGCCCAAATATATCGATTATGGGGGGAATATGTCATGTCTTTTTCAATAAAACGACATAAAAAACAACAGCTCAAAATAGTCGTTTGTGGTCGACAGTCGAAGACAATCGTTATTTTGATGACATAAATGACGGTCTAAATATGTCGTTGAAAAATACTACTGCTTTTTCTAGGACGGCTCACTCGATGGTCAAAAACTGTCGTTTTTCAGAAAAATGACAGTTTTGGACAGTTGTTTTTTTTGCATTTTCACGTAGTGGCACCAAGTTCTCGATGACCCAAAGTTGCAGTGTTTTGCTATTATTTTCAGAATTCTTGGGCTGTTTTCTACACTTGGCTTGTATTTACCTGAAACACTTCAAATCTAGTAATTCTCATTAGATAGCCTTCATCGGATAGCTAAATGTAGATATTTAGGGGTGAAATATCATCATATTTCACTACTCATCACACCCCCAAACCTACATTTTGCTAGTCCTCGAGCAAAGCAATCTAAAGAAAAATAAAAGCCACTTTCGTAGGGAGCACGATTACACTTAGCGTGTGCAACAAGCCTTTAAGCCCCTAGGTGATTCCTAGTGGAGGAGTTGTGTCTCCTGAGGGTTTACAGTGAAGTTACCCACAAACTTCAACACATTTTTGAAATCATCGATAAAATTGAGTTTTCGAAACATGATTTTGATAACATATATACCATTCAAAACTTAAAATCATTAATCAATTCAACATGCGAATTCTCCAATTTAAATAACAATGTTACACTAATCATACTAGTATCCATTCAAATTAGTCTACTGCTCAAATCGTTAAATAACTCATCCATTCATGCCTAAACATGAATTGTGTGCATACCCAAACCAAAATTCATCCATCTCAGAACTAATCCAACCGGGAAACCGTCGGATCTGTTGTTTCGACTCAATCCTCACTTTAGGTATACTCTCGAAATAAAATCACTCCGATGATGGGTAAGTTTTCGCACACATGTGAGAGATCAATAAAAGGCAAATAAAAATGTCTCACACGATAAATGAAATACGATGCAATCAATGAACAAAAATAAATCTCATAAGAAGATACTTGTATATCCTAAGCATGTCATATCAAGTGTCATAAGTATCACATATTTACTCTCCACGAGGTAGTTACCAATGCAAGATCAGATCATGAAGGTCTTTTTAGGGTTGTAATGGGGCTCAGGTAAGGGTAAGAAAGAATTAGAAGTTGGGATTCAAAATTTCTGAGAAATCTAAAAGGAAACAACTTTTGATTTTTTTATTTCTTCTCTTTTTCTTTTCTCACTCCTTTTTCTTCTTTTGAATTTTATTTTCTTGAAGCACCTCATATTTTTCATTATTTTTCATAGTTTTCTTTTTCTTTTTCTCCCCTTTTTTTTATTTTTTATTTTTGCCATACACTCTCAGTAAACACCACAACTCGGTATCTCTCCACTTACTCTCTTTTTGTTCATTCTCATCCCTCGTTCCTAATTTCTCATAAATAAGAAGGGTAAAACTGACTTTTAAGAAATGGTGAAGGGGTAAAGGTTACGTGGCTTACCAAAGAATGTATAAAGGTAAATTTTTTAATAAACTCAAAGGGGTACTAGAAGGATAATATTTATATAAGGTGGGGTATTTTAAGCACAAATGAGCCAAAGATGACCTTCAATCATGTCGTTAAAAGATGGTAACCATGCCTATTTGTCTTGAGTAGATATACAGTACGTTCTAACACAATAATATGAATTCGATTGCATGCAAAGCCACAAGTCTAAATAAAATGTATGAGATTATGCAAAATAATTCGTATTCAAAGAAAACTTCGAGTTTATATTTTCACTCATCAATGACGGGAAATTAGCTCTAAAGCTCACTGGGTTTAGTCCCCACTAAGAACCTAAGATTCAACGTTCAAAACAGTTCATCGATTTCTAAGTCTTAGCTTGGTATAAGTGCAAAAATTCTAAGCATGAATATCAAAATTATCCACAAAGTATCACATTAAGCTTCATCATCCTGGGTACAAGTAATCAAAATATGACATCAATTTAAATTCAAATTCATCAGCAACTAAAGTTTGAAAACTATCGCAAAATATTGTGTGCATGATGACTTCAAAATTATTTATTTATTTATTTATTTTTATTTTTTCTACTCTCGATTGATCGACTCAAAGAAGTCGATTGATCGAGAGTGGATGGTTGATCAATCGACCCTCATTGTCGATTGATCGAGAAAAAGTTAAATTTTTTTTTTTTTCATATAAGAAAAAATAAATATAAGGACGCAAAATAGAGAACCATACCCCAAAACCGAAATATGACAATGTCCTCATTGATTAAAATAAGTATTGCACCCCCAAACTTGTTGAAAAGTACCTCAATACAAGGATCAGGTGCAGAAAATATGTGCATCAAATTGAAACATGACCAAAAATTTACTAAAGGGAATATGATTACACTATTTAGGAAATTAAAAATACCCTAAACTAAACTAAAAACTAATATTCGAGAACTAAATATACGAAATAAATAAATCCTAAATCCTAAATCTTAAACCAAACATGAATTTAACTCTGTTAATCATTGTTAGGCAGGCCCATCCACCTTGGGTCACTTAAATTGATGTTCTTAGGCACAGGGAACAATTTCTCTCAGAGATCAAGGGGAAATTGATGAGTCACCGCCGATGGTATGGATGGAGGCGTTGAGGCGACGGTAGGAGATGGAGATGGGGGAGGTGGTGATGGAATCACATTAATTATCTCGATATCAGTATTGATGCACGGTGTAGGAGATTTAGAGCGATTTAACTTCTTTCTAGATGGTTCTCCCCAGGAAGGAATGATCATCGGATCTAGGTCGATAATTTCAACAGTGCTAGGCTCAAAAGGGACCGTCCGATAAGTCCGGCACTCCCGCTTTTTGGCAGTCTCCTCCATCTTCGATAATCGAGCTCTTGGGAGATAGAATCGTCGGGCCATAAGAAGGTTGTGCAAGATTTAATGGAAAGTGAGCCTAAGGGTGAATATAAGGGGAAAATTGATAGAGTAGGAATAGGAGTGGAAAGAGGTGTCCTGCAAAAAAGAAATAATGAAAAGTGTGGCAGTACGCATGAGGGACTCCAAAAAAAAAATGGAGATTGACAAGGAGAGTCCCAGTAGGTATCCGGTCCCAAAAAGTGGGGGTCAATTAACCGACCCTAGGAGGTCAATGCATCGTCTCCCCAAAGAGTTCTTTTTTTTTTTTTTGAATGAGTGGGGGTCGATTAATCGACCCTGGGAGGTCGATGCATCGACTCTCTAAAATATGCCTGCTTCGAAAAGTGTGTCGATTAATCGAGTATAAGCCTCGATCAATCGACTGCTATGTGGGCAGAGAGGTGCAATTTCGTCAGGTATTTTGTAATTTTATTTTTTGATTTTCAATTCCTCTAGATGCAACATGAAATCCACAAAAATATGGGCAGTCCCAAACAGATTAGAAACACACTTTTTCATTGATAAACATGGAGATTACAAGGACACTCCTAATTTGATTCTGAAAATAAACCCTAAACTAAAGAAAGAAAAACAACATAAACCGAAAAATCCTAATTCTAGACTAAACTAAACAAACTAATCACCCCCATCCTCTTCGGTCTGGTGGGCCCTGGCGCACATCTCATCATAACTATCAGGCCACATGCGCTGCCCGATCTGATGAAGGAAGGAATGATCATAGTAGCTTCGGCGCAAGATTGCACCATGTTGCCGCTGCTGCTCCTCCTGTAAAGAATTAATTTGGGCTTGGAGCGAACCAAGAGACACACTCTCCTCGGGTCCCTGATCAGGCGTAGGCTGGTCATCCTGGTGTACGCGGCGGCGCTGGCGTGGTGGAGCATCTGGGACATTACCCAAGAGACGCATACTGCGGTTCCATTGGTTTGCACCATAGCGATAGAATGCGAGGTCCCCGAGATCGTCATCTCAATAGAACAGGAAACGAAGAAAATTAAGCAGCTTCATAACAAAATGAGGAAAGTAGATCATCACGGCATCACCAGTAGCTGGGTTGGCGACATCCTCATGGCATCGCCACATGCCATTATGAAGAATCCCGGGCACGTTGATCCACGTATTTCGGTAGGCACCGTAAAGTGCCTGAACCCGGTCACCGGTGTGCTAAAAAATGTGGCCACGGGGGCAGAGGTTACTATAGACCACACTATCCCAGAACAAGATCGAGCGCGGTAACGCCGATCGCCTAGTGGTGACTCCTGAAGAAAATATGTCGTGACACATATCGTTGATTATATCCTCCTGAGAATGGTTGAGCTCTTCACCCAAAGTGTGATTGAGAGGGCGCTCACACGAAATATTAAAAACCTCCGCAATGGTGTGCGGATAAACGGGGCGCGACCACCCATCGATTGAAACAGTGAAGTGGGCGGTGACATGATTTTCAGCGGAGGCGGTCACCCATGCCATGTTCTAATAGAATAACCGAACGATCAGTTCGAACACTTTGATCACAGGCGGTGTAAGAAGGAAATGGACGTTGAGAGCCATTGCATAGGCGAGGGAGACGGCACAGACATGTATTTCCTGAAACGTCGGGAGATCGAAAACATATTCGAAAGAAAGATCTCGGGACGCGAAGTGACCACGTGGCTGCTCACGTGGATGACCTGCAGGACATTGAGAAAGCTTTTGCGGCGCGACAGAGGTCGAAGCCATGATCACACTGTCGAAATGTCGGAGGCTGTCAGGGGAAAAATCGGATAAAGATCGAATGAGAAGGGAAGAGAGACTGCTCCCTTTAAATAGGTGCAAAGGCGTCCTCTCGGGACGGACACACCTCAAGAAGTCGATTAATCGACCCTATTGGGAAAAGGCACGTCCTTAATTTCGACGCATGAAAACACGCAATGTCTTTGAATGAAAAGACGTAACGTCCAGAAGTGGCAAAGTCGATTAATCGACACGGGCCATCGATTAAACGACATTAATCGAGGCATTAAAGAAATAAAAATGCATGCACAAACATAAAAGTCGATTAATCGACTCGCAGAGACGATTAATCCACCCTAAGTAAGACAAAACTGACAGAATTCGAAAAGGCAGCCCGAATTTCAACGCAGATGAGTCGATGCATCGACTCTGGGAATCGATTAATCGACTAACAAAAAGTCAGCCAACAATAAATGCTGACTGCTTTGAAAAAGAAAACAGTCATTATGACTGTCGATCAATCGACTATAAGGAGTCGATTAATCGAGGGGTAGGGTCGATTAATCGACATCCAATGTCGATTGATCGAGAAAAAGAATTATTATTATTATTTTTTTTTTAATACATTTTTTTTAATGAAAAACAAAAGACCAAAAAGAAATTACATAAAATTGGGTTGCCTCCCAATGAGCGCTAGTTTAATGTCGATAGCTCGACCATGTGAATTGCTCAGTCAGGGTGAGCCATTGGATCACTCAAGGAAAGAGTGTCAGAGAATACAATTGCATCCTCTAGGAATGGCTTTAATCTTTGACCATTAACTCATAAAACATTCCCGTATCTCGGATTGATAACATCAACTGCCCCATTGGAGAGTATTCGAGAGATTTTGAATGGACCACTCCACCGGATTTTTAGTTTCTCGAGAAATAAGTGAAGTCGGGAGTTGTAAAGTAAAATCTGTTGACCAACAACGAGGGATTTACATAAAATAGATTGATCATGAACCCGTTTCATACGGTCCTTGTAAGATTTAGCACAGTCATATGCGTTAGCACGGATTTCTTCTAATTCATTCATTTGCAAACCCCTTTGGGTACCAGATTTCAGGAGATCGAAATTCAATGACGTAATGGCCCAAAATGCTCGATGTTCCAGTTTAACCAGGAGGTGACAACCTTTACCAAAGACCAACCGATACGGCGACATGCCAATCAGAGTTTTAAACACAGTTCGATACGCCCATAGAGCGTCATTCAGTTTTAACGACCAGTCTTTACGGTTCGGATGGATTATCTTCTCTAAAATCCGTTTAAGTTCCCGATTAGAGACTTCAACTTGGCCACTTGTCTGAGGATGGTATGGTGTAGCAACTTTGTGTGTGACACCATATTTCTTCATTAATTGGGTGAACACTTTATTGCAAAAGTGCTTTCCACCATCGCTGATTATCGCCTTTGGAATACCAAAACGTGAAAACACTTGATCCTTGAGAAATTTGATCACTACTTTGTGATCATTTGTTTTACACGCCACAGCTTCAACCCATTTCGAGACATAGTCAACCCCGACAAGGATGAACATATTTCCAAACGAATTCGAGAAAGGACCCATAAAATCGATCCCCCAAATATCAAACAATTCAACTTCTAAAATTAGATTGAGCGGCATCATGTTGCGCTTTGAGATCCGGCCCAACATTTGACAGTTGTGACAAGATTTGCAATGCTGATGACAATCTTTAAAGATCATCGGCCAGTAAAAACCACTTCGGAGGATCTTTGCTGCAGTCTTCTTGGAACTAAAGTGACCTCCACAAGCTAACTCATGACAGAACGAGATGATTCATAGTTGCTCAGATTCAGGAATACACTGTCGTATGATTTGATCGGGACAGTATTTGAATAAATACGGATCATCGAAAAAGTAGTGTTTCACCCGAGCTAAGAAAATGGATTTCTCATTCTTCGACCAATGGTGAGGTAATTTCTCTGACTAGGTAATTGACAAGATCCGCATACCAAGGTGGGCGGTCAATCCCGAGCAACTGCTCATCCGGGAAGTGCTCCAAGATCTGGACAGGATCGTCAGATTTTTTAATAATTATTCATGACAAGTGATCTGCCACCACATTTTATGAGCCTTTCTTGTCTTTGATCTCCAAATCGAACTCTTGCAACAACAAGATCCATCTGATTAAGCGTGCTTTAGCATCTTTCTTAACAAATAGATAACGTAGAGCAACGTGATCTGTAAATACCACGACTTTAGACCCTAATAAATAGGATCAAAATTTATCCAACGCAAAAACTACTGCCAAAAGTTCCTTTTCGGTGGTCGAGTAGTTCAACTGGGCATCGTTGAGAGTACGACGCGCATAGTAGATTACATGCGGTAATTTTTCTATTCGTTGTCCCAGAACAGCTCCGATTGTATAATCAGAGGCGTCGCACATGATTTCGAACAGGAAATCCCAGTTCGGAGATTGAATTATCGAGGCTTTTATCAATTCAGCCTTAATGGTTTCAAAGGCTTGCAAACATTTATCATCAAAGAGGAATGGGACATCCTTTGAAAGTAACCTATATAGCGGTCGCGCTATCTTACTGAAATCTTTAATAAAACATCGATAAAAACTAGCGTGTCCCAGAAAAGATCTTATTTCCTTAACTGTCCTCGGTGGTGGGAGATTGGCAATTAAATCAACTTTAGGCTTATCGACCTCAATACCCTAGGACGATATGATGTATCCCAAAACAATGCCATCTTTAACCATGAAGTGACATTTTTCCCCGGTTAAGAACAAGGTTCTTCTCCTGGCATCGTGCGAGCACTAGTGACAAATGATTCAAACAGTCAGTAAAACTATTTCCATGGATCGAGAAGTCGTCCATGAAAACTTCGAGGAATCGTTCGACCATATCCGAGAAAATACTCAGCATACATCTTTGGAATGTAGCTGGTGCATTACAAAGCCCAAACGACATTTGTTGGTAGGAGAAAGTACCAAAAGGGCATGTGAACGTGGTTTTCTCTTGATCCTTAGGTGTAATGACTATTTGGTTATAACCAGAATAGCCATCGAGGAAGCAATAGTAATCATGCCCAGCCAGTCTTTCTAACATCTGATCGATAAACGGAAGTGGAAAGTGATCTTTCCTCGTCATCAAATTTAACTTCCGATAATCAATGCACAATCTCCAACCTGTTTGAATTTTCGTAGGAATTAGTTCGTTTTCCTTATTCTTCACCACTGTGACCCCCGACTTCTTAGGGACCACTTGTGTGGGGCTAACCCATTTACTGTCAGAGATGGGGAATATGATTCCAACATCTAAAAGTTTTATTACCTCATTTCGGATTACGTCTTGCATTATAGGGTTCAGTCTCCTCTGTGGTTCCCTAGAAGGCTTAGCATTGTCTTCCAAATGGATTTGATGCATACACACCGTCGGACTAATGCCTTTGATATCTTTTATCGACCATCCGAGGGCACTTTTGTGCTCTTTGAGTACATTCATGAGTTGGCCTTCCTGATTCGCATCCAATTTTGATGATATTATGACGGGTTGACTTTCATTCTCCCCCAGGTAGGCATACTTAAGATTTTCCGAAAGAGGGTTAAGTTCTAAGTACACTTTCTCCTCCTCTTTCGACTTTTCCATGATTAATTCAATTGGAGCTCCAGAATCTATTTTCTTTTCTTCTCCCAGAAGCGGTGTGGAGTCCAACATGTGATTCACTTCTTGGATCAGCTGATCCACATCAAAATTTTCTCCAAAATGCGCAAGACAAGCTACTAAAGGATCTTCAATTTCAAATGCATGAAATATTTCTTCTACGATTTCATCGAGTATGCATGCTTGTGCATGTTCATCATCCTTCATGGGTTGCTTGGCAATATTAAAGATGTTGAGTTCCACTGTCATATTCCCGAAAGACAGATTCATGATCCCGTTTCGACAATTGATCAGCGCATTGGAGGTTGCTAAAAAAGGTCTTCCTAGAATCACCGTAATGTTATTCTTCAAATTTGGTACTGGTTTAGTGTCTAAAACAATAAAATCTATAAGAAAGTAGAAAGAATCCACCTTGATGAGAACATCTTCCACAATACCTCGAGGGATCTTTACGGACCGATCAGCTAACTGAAGGGTCATCATCTTGGTCTTAAGCTATCCCAACTCGAGCTCCTTGTAAACAGAGTAAGGCAACAAGTTGACACTTGCTCCTAAATCTAAAAGGGCCTGATCAATACGGTTATCGCCGATGATGATTGAGATTGTAGGACAACTTGGGTCCTTGTATTTAATTGGGAGCTTTGCTTGCAACACTAAACTAACCTGCTCGGCTAAGAAAGCCTTTTTCGAAATATTAGTCTTTCTTTTGATTGTGACCAATTCCTTCAAAAATTTTGCATAAGTAGGCACTTGTCGGATGGCATCCAGGAAGGGAATATTAATTTTTAATTACTTGAAAATCTCATTTATTCCTTCCACATCGCGATTTTTTCGTGGTGCCATCAATCTTTGCGGGTACGGTGCTTTAGGAACAAAACTTTTCTTCTGTTCACTCATTTCTTCTGTTATTTCTTTGGCTTGTACTTTTTCTTCAATTTCTTTTTTCTCTTCAATTTTCTTCTCTCTATCAGACTTTTCCTCCTCCTCTGGCAACACTACTTTGTTATCGACCTGATTTCCATATCTCAACGTTGTGATTGCCCAAATTTATTGTTGATCATCATTTTGTGTTGAAGTTAGTGTTTGTTCAACAACCATCTAACCCCTTGGGTTAGAAACTGGTTGGCTAGGAAACGATCCTTTTTCTCTTTCACAGAGAAAAGTTGCCAATTACCCAATTTTGGTCTCTATTTTAGAGATTGAGGATGTGTGAGAATAGATAAGTTTCATCAGGTCCTCAGTAGAAGAAGTTTGTGTATGAGGACGTTGGGCAGCATTTTCCAGTGGATTGTTAAATCCGGGTGGTGGAAACGTTGGCACAAAATTTTGTTGTGGTTGGTTTTGATAACCTCCCATTGGTTGTGCAAACTGAAAATTCTGGTTCAATTGTCGTGGCTGCCCAACCTGATTTTGATTATATGGAAATTGACTCAGATTATTGAACCCTTGCTGTTGAAATTGCCCTTGACCGTAGTTTTGCTGTGGTCCTTGGTTGAAATTTTGTTGGGGATAAGCGTTCGTCCCCTGTTTCCTGGGCTGTATTCTTTGATTATCTTGTTTCCATGAGAAATTTGAGTGGTTTCTCCAACTATTTGGGTTATTCTCATTGAAAACGTTTCCTTAATTACGCCCATAGTTATTCACAACATTTAGCTGTTTAGATGTGTCTTCATGGTAGTTCTGCATTGAAGGACAATCATTTGCTATATGCATTGGACTTGGACAAATTAAACATGGCTCGGGTTGTGTATTTATCATATGCACATTCTTCTTTAATTTTAATTCCTCCACTTGCTGAGTGAGGAAATCAATTTTAGCCATCAGATCTGGGGAATCCTTTACTACGTATAGTCCTCCCTTCTTGGTTGAACTTTCGGCTTGATCACGAGCTTTGACTGGTTGTTTTCGAGTCTTTGTGAAATCCCAGTGCTGAGAATCCTCGGCCAGCTTTTCTAGGAAAGCATAGGATTCAGTTTCCTTGAGGCTCAGAAATCCTCTGCCATTCATGGACTCCACCACATGTCTATTTGGTTGATTCAGTCCATTGTAGAAACACTGGACCAGTCTCCACTTTGAGTATCCATGGTGTGGGCATTTGAGTAAGAGATTCATGAATCTATCCCAAGCTTCATATAATCTCTCATCTTTCTCTTGCGTGAAATCCCTGATTTCACGTCTAAGGACAGTCATCTTCGCCATAGGGAAGAACTTTGACAGAAACTTTTTGACCATTTGATCCCAGGTGGTTATGGATCTTGATGGTAGAGAATTTAACCATGCTTTTGCTTTATCCTTTATAGAGAAAGGAAACAAGCGACCTATGATTCTTATTTGAAATTTTGGTATACAGATGAGCAGACTTCGACGAAGTCTTTGACGTGCTGGTATGGATCTTCTCTCTCTATGCCATGAAAGATTGTAAGGATTTGGATGACATTTGTACGAATTTCAAACCGGCCGTCAGGTGTGGTGGGGTATAGAATGCATGATGGGGTATTTGTAGTTATTGGAGAAAACAGTTCTCTCAATGTTGGTTCTTCCTCTTGTTCGAGTTGTCCATTCATGTTGTCAGTCATATTGACTTCAGTGGATGATTCACTAGAAAATTTTTGCCTTGATCTAACATCCTTACGATTTGCCCGGCAAGCACATTCGATCTCAGAATTTAAAGGCTCTAAAGTTCTTTCTTTAGACGACCTAGTGTGCATGCAAATGACGCCCAAAGTGGAGGTTCCAGGCAGGAAAACCTCAAGAGAATTTTTTTTTTTTTTTTAAATTTTAAAATTAAAATTTCTGAATTTTTATTGTTTTTTTTTTTCAAAATTAATTAATTTTTTTTCAAAAATTAACAAAATATTTTTTTTTTGAGTCTCGATTGATTGAGTAGGAATCTCGATCGATCGAGACAGAGTCGATTAATCGAGTAGTATACTCGATCAATAGACAAAGGACAAAAAATTTTAATTAATTAATTAATAATAATAATTATTATTATTTTAAATTTCAAATTTTAAAATTGAAATTTCTGAATTTTTATTGTTTTTATTATTGTTATTATTTTTTTAAATTTTTTTTCAAAAATTAACAATTTTTTTTTTTTTGAGTCTGGATTGATCGAGTAGGAATCTCGATCGATCGAGACAGAGTCGATTAATCGACAAAGGACAGAAAATTTTAAATTTAAACTTTTTTTTTTTTTTTAATTAGCAGAAATACTATTTTAATCCTCGAAAATTCTTAAA
This sequence comes from Chloranthus sessilifolius, assembly GCA_021018995.1. Classification (NCBI taxonomy): domain Eukaryota; kingdom Viridiplantae; phylum Streptophyta; class Magnoliopsida; order Chloranthales; family Chloranthaceae; genus Chloranthus; species Chloranthus sessilifolius. The sequence continues at coordinate 68,772,740 of CM037595.1, forward strand.
ATTTACTGTCTATTTCCTAAAAATTCAGATTTTCTTAATTTAGTCCCCGGCAACGGCGCTAAAAACTTGATGTGAATTTAATTGTGATGTTTTACTCGCAAGCGCACGAATCAAATTGTATATAGTGGGTGCAGAGTATGAGATCGTTCCCACGAGGACTATTTTGGAAGATCTAAAAAGATGAGACAGTAATTCAAGAAATCTACTAAGATTCAACAGTACCCTACCAATATTACGATTTTGGCGGTTTTGTGAGATAACAATTACTGCCTACAAACTAAAACTTAACTGATAATTCAAAAATAAAGGTAAAGATGAAGATGCTAAATCCTCCCATCTTTGGTTTGTTCTTTCCGTAATACAAATCTAAGGATTAAACTATGAGATATATTATTGAAGAAAAATATCTTTTATGAAAGATAAATGGTCAAAACCCGGATAGGTTCCACGTTGCATCCTTGCAATCAGGACTTAATTTCAGAGATGATTTCCATAAATAGATCTGGGATCAAGGGCATGGCTAGGCACACTTGATCTCAGATTTTGAATTAAAATCATCCCCAAAGTGGGTAAAAATTCTAACAAAAATACCACCATAGATCTGAGATCAAGGGCATGGCTCGGCACACTTGATTTTAGATTAGGGAGTAATTAAGATAAACTTACCATTACAGATCCAAGATCCAGGGCATGGCTTGGCACACTCGATCCCAGATCATAATCGTAAGTAGATTCACACGATGAAAGAAAAAAGACCATATAACAATGAGTGAGGTAAAATTACCATTACAGATTTGAGATCTAGGGCATGGCTTGGCACACTCAATCCCAGTTAGTGGTGGGGATTTCATCCGTTCGTTATAACATAGCAACCATAAAATAAAATCTCATATTTTAATCCTAAATTTATATTATTAGAAGTACATCTCTCGGATGGGAATCATTAGATCCCCATCCCTAAGAACTTAGCCACACATGCTGTAATTAAATAGCATAAACAAATAAGGAATGAAAAATAACATCAATTTAATTAATTAAAAATACCTCAAACTTCAATAGAAATTCTTTGATCCACAAGTACGATGATCTTTAAAAATGAAATTAACAATGCTCTTTATTAATCTCTAAATTTAAAGTAGGAATCAACTGAACAAAAACACTAAATTGAAGAAAGGAATGCCAAAAAGTTAAAGGGGAACAAAGCTCTCAAAAGAATAAAAACTCTCTATCTCTACGTCTAGCTAAAAAAAATTAAAATCTAATCTAACTCATCCCTTATCTCCCCCTCTTCCGAGTTATTGATTTGGCTTTAAATAGTATCCAAGTTGCGTAGGTTCCCTGGCTCGAAAAGTCAGGGTCGATTAATTGACTCTGGGGGTCGATGCATCAACCCTCCTAAAAATCCCTAAAAATCTGCCTCAAGAGTCATTTCCGTGTCAAATAGAATTCTCTTACTCGATTAATCGAGTGAATGGTCGATTAATCGACCTTCCTTTAGCTTTTTAGCCAAAAAGTGCCTTTGTATGTCAGACTCCATCACTGTCCTCAATTAATCGAGTGTAAGGTCGATTAATCGACCTTCCCAGATTTTGTATCAGACACTGCCTCGGTATTTCGGCTATATCTTTCTACCTCGAACTCGGATTGACATGATTCATGTGGCGTTGGAAAGCTGGCAGCAAACTCTACAATGTTTATGTTTTCGAAATTTCATGAATCAGACGTCTTGAAGGTCCAAATCCAGCTGCCAGTAGCACCAAGTTCTCGATGACCCAAAGTTGCAGTGCTTTGCTATTATTTTCAGAATTCTTGGGTTGTTTTCTGCACTTGGCTTGTATTTACCTGAAACACTTCAAATCTAGTAATTCTCATCAGATAAGTTTCATCGGATAGCTAAATGTTGGTATTTAGGGGTGAAATATCATCATATTTCACTAGTCATCATCTTACAAAAAAGGTCTTTTCAAAAAAAAAAAAAAAAAACCTAAAAAATAGAGTTTGTTGTGCCGAGACAACGGCATCATCTTGCCTTCTGCCGTCCCGTATGGGAAGAAGGAGGAGGATTTTTGGGCCTTATCCAAGGAACCCTTACCCAACCCGTTCCCATAGAATGTCATGAGTAGTGGACCCGGCTTATGCCGATCCCGACACATCCCCGCCACACTCTCCAACCCATTCCCATTCAAGGGAAGTCTTTTCCACCATCCCCCTCACCCAATCACCCTTCACCGTTACCGGCCCATTTGGCGCCCCCATTTTTCCAGCCACTACCCCCCAAAATATCCAAAATCCAACCCCCCATTCTCCATCTTTTACTCAAGCCATGCCCATGCCAAATCCAACTCATTTCCCATCCACATCCATACAAAACCCAAACCCATTTTCCCAATCCACATCCATGCCCCATTTCCCATCTTCCCCCTATAGGCCCGATCCACCCACATTCACATACACCACTTCCACCCAATCCAACCCCCCACAAATCCCCCCATCTACTCGGGTCATGCCCATTTTTACCGGGGCCATACTCAATTTTTTTCAAACATCCACACCCCACCAATCATCATCCCTAAACATCTCTAATCCTTCCCCCATCCTGTGCCCCACCTCAACTCTCCAATCCGCCCCATATCCCACCACCTACCATGGCCATGCCTGATCATACCGGGGCCATGCTCAATTTCTCCTCCACACCCCCCCATCTACATCTTACCACCCCTTAAACCCATCATCCACATCCGATCCCTCTTCCATGGCCATAATGGAGGAGATGTTCCAAGCCAACTCCTCCTGGAAGGCTTCCCAAAATACCTCTCCTCCACACCCCATGTCCATGAACCCATCCCATACCCTAGAAAATCTCCATGCCTCACTCCCCCATGACCCCCATCAACCCCTCATAATCCACACCACCCAAACCCCCATTACTCACTTGTCCTAAGGCCCCCTGGCCCAATCCCCCACTGCACATACACCCCAAGGCCCAATGGCCCGATCTCCAACCTCCCACATGCCCCAAGGCCCATTAGCCCAAACCCCTTTTTTTAGGGCCCAATGGCCCAATACCCTACCACCCAAACCTACCCAGGGCCTATGGCCCAGACCCATCAAGGGCCCATTGCTTAGGCCCATCAAGGGCCCATGGCCCAGACCCACCAAGGCCCACTAGCCGAAACCTACCAAGGGCCCACGGCCTAAACCCATCAAGGGCCCATAGCCCAAACCCATCAATGGCCCATGGCCCAAAATGACCAAGGTTTCATGGCCCAAGCCCAAACCCCACACTCATTCCTTCTGCAATACCTCCAACATTTCACCCAACCTTCACAACCGGGTCAAACCCATGCCATACCCCAAACCCAATTTTCCCATGGCCCTACGCCCCAAGGCCATCTCCAAACCTTCCCCCATATCCAATGGCCCCATTAGGCCCCACCCAAAATCCAAACTTCCATTTATCCCATCACCCAACAAACCTATTCTCACCCCCAATGGGCTCACCCAACCCCCACTCACGTCATTCCTATCAAACCCATGCAACACCAATAAGAGAATCCCGCCCTCGCTGCACATTATGCCGACCAACTGTATGAGGAGGACGCGATTAGGAATAGTGAAGCCTATGTTGGGGCATTGACCAACCTTAATCCTCCTCCCATAATTGCCCACCCCTTGGTGGCCCAGAGTGAAGTCCAACCAACGGCCGAGAAAGCAGCCTCTGTATCGAAAGAGTCAGAGAGCTGAAAGAACAGTTAGACAAAATGCAAAAGCAGTTGATGAAAATTAGTGGTGCTGAAATTCACGCCACGAACTTCACAGGTTTGTGTTTATTCGCCGAGGTCCCCTTGCCCCCCAAATTCAAAATGTCGGCCTTTGACAAATATAACGGCACCGGCAATCCTATTGCACACCTCAAGTCCTATTGCGGGGACATGTACCAATACGGGGGGATGAGAGACTGCTAATAAAAGTCTTCCAGAAGAGTCTAGCAGGTCCCGCCCTGAGGTGGTTCTCATCCTTGGAACCCTCCATGATGAAGACGTGGAAAGATCTGACCTACCTCTTTCAAGAACAGTATGTCTACAACATAGACATTGAGCCGCGTAAGTTAGATTTAGCCCATCTGAGGTAGAACCCGAATGAAACCTTCAATGATTATCTAGAGCGGTGGAGAGCACTAGCAGCTCAGGTCAGAAACAGAATACCTAACGATGAGCAGATAGAGATGATTTCAAAGAATACTCTTCTAGTGATCTCAAACTTTTTGGTGTATTAGCAGCAATCTAGTTTTACTGATCAAGTGAGGAATGCCAATCACTGTGAAGATGCCATCAGGGAGGGGCGCCTGAACAATAATGTATCGAGTGGAGCCAGTGGAGTTAGAAGATTTTCAGAACAAAGGAATGAGAAGAGAATAGGGGCTGATGTTCAGAACATTGCCAATACCGGGCCCAATAATAATACAACCCTGTTTCAATTTCAGGCAGCCCCACTAGCACCAGTTAGAACTGAGCAGATGCAGAGAATAGGGAATGGGCAAGGAATGCAAATGACTCCGGAGCAGAGGAGAGCCTGCTATGATTGAGTTTTTACGCCTCTGAGGCAATCTCTAAGTGTACTTTTACCTTTATTAGTGGAAAAGGGATTAGTCACTATTCGTTAACCACAACCTCCTCCTCATCGGATCCCCAGGAACTATAACCCAAATACTCACTGCAATTTTCATCAAGGTCCGGGTCACCCGACCGATCGCTGCTTCCCATTAAAACATGCAATCCAAGATTTGATTGATGCTAAAAAAATCATCCCCCCTGCACCTTCTCAGCATGCAAATATTCACCAAGTGCCACTACCCCCACTCCTATCAGAGGAGCAAGCCCCAAACCCACCGTCAAAATGGTAGAAAGCGAAGAGGAGTTTGAATTTGACCCATCCAATTACATAAGTGATCGGGAGAGTTATGTGACACCATTACCAAGGAATGAGGAAGAATGGAGCATTGGGGTGATCGAACCCCTAAATTTATCTGATTATTTTTCTAGCCCTGCACCCCAAGTTGAGCCCTTAGATCTTAGGGTTTACTTTCCATCACCCACACCCGTCAATTATGTGCAATAAATGCATATCAACCATACACCACCACCCCCGTCAACTATCCAATGAACCAACAGGCCCCCAATCCTCCATCGCCAATAAATTATTAATGGCCTGCGCCCACCCCATTGCCCCCAGTCCAACCACCTGCAAACTCTACCACTCCCATCAATTACCCCAAGGCCCATCAAATCCCCAATCCTCCACCACCCATCAACTACCAATGGCCTACCTTTACCCCTTTTCCCTCGGTACCACGACCTTCAAGCTTCACCACCCCCATCTGGCCCAATCTAGCCACCCAACTCGCTACCACCAAAATAAATCAAGTGTTTCCCACACCTCCTAAGCTCGCAGTATAAGTGCCTCCAGTACCAGCAGCTATACCGTTTCAGATATCGGGACCGACCTATGATCCTCACCAGGTCTCTCTAAGTTATGAACAAACAGATGTCAATGCTGGCTATCACAGAGAAGGGGCAGTGGACTTTATCACACGGTCTGGGAGGATATCAAAGCAGTCCGACGCACTAGTAGTAGCACAAGCCTAACCAGAGGGGAAAAAAGACAGCGCTGTAAACCCCTTCGAAAAAATGAGTCGGGAACATATACTAGAGACTCAGCTAAGGAGAATGTCCACTCATATCACTGTGTGGGATTTGTTAATGACGTCCCCACTCCATTTCCAAGCATTAATGGGGGTGTTGAAAAATGTGCATGTGCCACTTCAAGTCAGCCCAGATGAGGTCAGGTAGATAATTGGTCAAGTAATGGCTCCTAATGCCATTTCATTTTTTGACGCTGACTTATCGGAGGAAGGTGGCAGCCATTCAAAATCCTTAAACATAACCGTTGAGTCTGGAAATATGGTCATTCCCCTAATTTTGATTGATAATGAGTCAGCATTGAATATATGCCCACTAAGAACAACCACCAAGATTGGGGTGGACCCATGCATGTTGAGACCCACGAGAACCAGCACCCGAGGTTTTGACAACACCAGAAGACAGATAATGGGAGAATTTGATCTTGAGCTATTGATTGGGCCAACGACCTTCTCCATATTATTTTAGGTGATGGAATCAAATCCTCGTTTAATCTGCTATTGGGGCGCTCGTGTTTGCACGAGGTTGGAGCAATCCCCTCCACACTATACCAGAAACTCGAATTTGCATATGGACACAAGATCATCACGATCATCGATGAAGGGCACAGTGAGAAAGAAAAGGTCGCCAATAGCATCGAAAAACCCAATGTGTTGGATGTGCTGCACATCACTGAGGACGTCGACCTCCACAGTTTTGAATATGAGGTATCAGCGATAGTCCCAAAGCCCATCGAGGGCATCATGCCTAAAACGGGAGGCGGTATGGTAGGAGCGGTGGCTATGCTCCAAAAGTGGGGCTATCAGAAAGGCCAAGGGCTCGAGCCTAGACTGCAAGTCAGAAGAGAGCCAGTCGTTGCCAAGGGACAGAAAGTAAGATCTGGGCTAGGTTACAAGCCCACGGAGGAAGAGGTCCGAGAGGCCAAAGAAAAAGTCAGGGTCGCCGCAGCTGCAAGAGCTTGAGGAATCAACATAGAAGAGAAACTTCGCCCTAGGCCGCACATCAGGGAATCCTTTGTCAGCGTTGGGGTCGTAAAGATCGATCGAAATGGGGTAACCCATTTAACCCCACACAGACCCATAGCCCCTGTCCATCCCACCAATTCCCACATTACCCTTCCTAGCTTGGAGATAGATCTAGCCGCGTTGTCCCTTTTTGAAGAACGACGGTCAGTACCTAAACAAAGTTCCCCTGTGGTAAATCACCACAAAATGGTATTGATGTTTGAGGACATCATCTCAGACGAAATGGGGGGTCAAACATGATGGAGGCTGACTCCAAAAAGCCATATCAGTCAGTACCCTCCATCCAATCAGGTAAAGGAGTGGCCCCTCAGGTGCACAACTGGGCATCTTTACCCCAAACTCTGGAAGCGGGCAGTGGCCTAACATTTGGCACCCATTTCCCAAAAAGAAAAAAATAACCTATAAAAAGTGAGATAAGCCCTTGGCAGGCAATACCTTATATATACGCAGACCCGCTTTGCCAAGGGTCTGTCTCCGAAGAAAATAAAAATCTCAAAAATATTAAAAAAATACAAAGTCTCAAAAACATTAAGAAAATCCAAAGTCCAAAAATATTGTCATTTAAAATTCCAGAAAAAGTCTCGCAAAAAGATGTCTTAATCGAAATACCCGTCCCACATAAAATCGACCCCTTTCCTATAGAAATACAAGAAGAGGTAGGAGTTACGAGTTTGGATGAGGATAGTCCTTTGGAGGAGCTCCCCAATGAGCTCCTTGACCGATTTGTCGAATCTGAGCATGGCCCTACCCCCATTATCGAGGAAATTGAGGACGTTAATCTAGGGACTGAGGAGATTTCCAAAATAACCAAGATCGAAACGTCACTGTCTCCCGAAGAAAAAGCATGATCGAATTCCTTCAATCATACCAAGACATTTTTGCTTGGTCCTACAAGGACATGCCTGGTCTGAACACTGATTTGGTTGAGCATGAGTTGCCTCTCTACCCTGATATAAAGCCAGTTAAGCAGAAGCTGAGACGTCTCCGACCCGAGTGGATGTTGAAAGTCAAAGACGAGGTCATCAAGCAGTATGATGTGGGGTTTCTCATGATATCCAAATACCCGCAGTGGCTAGCCAATATTATGCCTGTGCTGAAGAAGGATGGAAAGGTCTGCATGTGCATCGATTTTTGCAATTTGAACAAGGCGAGCTCGAAGGACGATTTCCCATTGCCGCACATCGACATCTTGGTCGATAATACTGCCAAGCACGAGATGCTTTCTTTTATGAACAGATTCTCAGGATACAATCAGATTAAGATGGCAGAAGTAGATCGAGAGAAGACGGTGTTTATCACTCCTTGGGAAACCTTCTGCTACAAAGTCATGCTGTTTGGGCTAAGGAATGCCGATGCAACATACCAAAGAGCTATGACTGCGTTGTTTCACGACATGATGCACTGAGAAATTGAAGCATATGTCAATGATATGATAGCCAAGTCATCAGAGCAAGGTGATCATTTGGTAAACCTCTAAAAACTATTTGAGAGGCTGAGAAAGTATAGATTATGCCTGAATCCACAAAAGTGCATGTTTGGAGCTATGCCCGAAAAATTATTGAGATTCATCATCAGTAGGAGAGGGATTGAGGTCGACCCAGTCAAAGTCAAAGCTATCACAGAAATGTCGCCACTGTCAACTAAGAAGGAAGTTAGAGGATTCTTGGGCAGAATATAATATTTCAGTCGGTTCATTGCACAGCTAACGCCCATCTACACGTCCATCTTCAAGCTAGTCAGGAAGAACTCACCCGTTGAATGGAACGATGATTGTCAGGCAGCATTCGATAAAATCAAAAGCTACCTCCTTAATCCACCTGTGTTGGTACCACCCGAGCCAGGTAGACCACTCTTGATGTATCTCTCCATGACGGAAGTCTTGATGGGATGTGTCTTAGGGTAGCATGACGAGACAAAAAGAACAGAATAGGCCATTTACTATATGAGCAAGAAGTTTATTGATTATGAAATGCGCTATTCTCATCTGGAGAAAGCATGCCTGGCTCTTGTATGGGCTACTCAGAGGCTCCGCCATTACTTGTTATCCCAAGCCGTTCTCCTTTTAGCCCAAATGGACTCATTGAAATACCTATTTGAGAAGCCCGCTCTCACTGGGCGGACTGCACACTGGAAGCTCTTATTATCTGAGTTTGACATCATGTACATCACTCAAAAGTGGCAGGCACTCACCGATCATCTTGCCGATAATCCTTTGTCAGATTATGAGCCTTTGAGAACTGAGTTCCCTGATGAGGACATCCTTTTCATGACGGAAGATGATACTGAAGAAGCAGAAGAATCATGGGTAATGCACTTTGATGGGGAAAGCAAATGTCGAGGGCCAGAGAGTTGGCGCCATTCTGATTTTGCCGAAAGGATCCCATGTATCCGTCTCTATCAAGCTCAACTTCCCTTCACTAACATGGCTGAGTATGAAGCTTGTGCTGCTGGTCTGCAAGTGGCTCTCGATCTGAATATAACTCACCTTCGAGTGTTTGGTGATTCACAGTTAATCATATGCCAGAAAAATGGTGACTGGAAGACGAAAGAGGAGAAACTGATCCCCTATCATAAACACCTCGAGGATCTAATAGCTTGCTTCCAAGACTTGACATTCTCATATGTCCCCTGGATAAGGAATCGTTTTACCGATGCATTAGCCACTTTGGCATCAATGATGGAAATCCCATATGGTGCTAAGATGAAGCCGATCATGATCGAGCAAAGGAATGAGCCAGTCTTCTGCCTCCAGATTGAGGAACCTACAAGGCCTGATGATGAGCCACCTTGGTTCTCAGATATTAAGAACTTCCTTGAGACCCTACCTTTCCCTGAGGGTACGTCCAAGACGGACCGATGAACCATTCAACGTCTAGTGGCACGCTACGTCATTTGTGGGGAATGCCTTTACAAGTGATCCTACAATAATGTTTTGCTAAGGTGCCTTACAGAAAGTGAAGCGACCAACATCATGAAGGAGATTCACGAAGAAGTATGCAGTGCCCACGTCAGCGGTCACATGCTCGCTAAGAAAATTTTACGGCAGGGATAATTTTGGACCACTATGGAATCAGATTACTGCAAACATATTCAGAAATGCTACAAGTTTCAGGAACACTCCAGTCTAATACACACTCCTGCCATTGATCTACACTGCATGACCACTCCCTGGCCATTTGCTACGTGGGGCCTTAACATCGTAGGAATGATTCATCCAAAAGCATCAAATGGACATCAATTTATCCTTGTCGCCATTGAATACTTCACCAAATGGGTAGAAGCAGTGTCATATGCCAACATCACGGCTAGTCACGTCGATAAGTTCCTTAAGAGTAGTATTGTTTGCCTATTTAGAGTACCCAAAGATATCATCGCAAACAATGGCACAAACTTTGCAAATAAGCGCATTCGAGCCTTCTGCGAGTAATACAAAATCAAGCACCATTGCTCGTCACCTTATCGGTCTCAAACCAATGGAGCCGTGGAAGCTGCGAACAAGACGGTCATCCGCATCCTTGAGAAGATGGTCATCACTTACCGAGATTGGAGTGAAATGCTACCATTTGCTTTGTGGGCCTACAGAACATCGATCTGTACTGCTACAGGGGCAACACCATTCCCCCTTGTGTATGGAACTGAGGTCGTCCTCCCAGTTGAGGTTGAAGTACCCTTGCTCTGAATCCTTTTGGAATCAGGCTTACCCGACGCAGAGAAAGAGAAATCCCACTTCGAACAATTGAACTTATTGGACGAGAAGAGACTTCTAGCCTTGTGTCACACTCAAGCTTACCAGGGGTGAATCACACACGCTTACAATAAACTTGTCCGAGGTCGAGATCTAAAGGTAGGAGACACTGTACTGAAGAAGATATTACCATCCCTCCATGCCGATCCGAGAGGAAAGTTCAAGCCAAACTGGGAAGGACCTTACGTCATTCGAGAGGTGCTACTGAGATACGTCATCCGCCTCGCCACCATGGACGGAGATCATCTTCCTGAGCCCATCAATGCTGGATACGTTCGACAGTTCTACTCTTAGTCTATCACGATAAGGTAAGTATTGGTGAAACAGATACGTAACTGCTTAAGAACCACCCAAAAGAGGCCATCATTTCAAGCACAGTAGCCAAAAAGTATTCCTACAAAAGATGATATCCTTTGCTACCCCATTTTGAGCCTAGGCCTTTCTTTCAATGAACCACTTCCCTGAAAAAGAAAAAGTGTATACATATACAAAAAAAAAAGAGGAAAAAGCGAAAGTAAAGTTACTGTCAAAATCTAAAAAAATTGAAAAAGCAAAACCTCAAAAAGAGATTGGCTGAAATTGAGCAAAAAGAATAAAAAATATGTAGAAGAAACACGAGGTATGTACAGTAAAAACCCCCAAGGGAAAATATGTTGAGAAAACTGAAGTCGTATCAAGGAAACCCTTTTAGCCTAGCAAACCTTCAAATCCTAACCTAACCCATAGCCAAGCTACACCCTGAAGAAAGCCCTCTTTTAGGTTCACAAGCTATCATAATATCTCTTAAGTCAACACAAGCCAAGTTGTGGGACGACACCAAGACCCCATCTGGTCAGCTATGACGGAATCGACATCTATGTCGGGGCTTTTAAAAAAAAAAAGAGAAGAAATAAAAAAATAATAAAGAATAAATTTAAATAAAATAAAAATATAAGCTCAAAGAAAGATGGACGTGGTGAAAACTTGAAAAGGCATTACGAGTAAAAACAACGAGCTTATGTGGACCAGGTGAAAACCTGAAAGGGCGCTTGGTGTAAGAGAGCTAAACCGATGGACGTGGTGAAAAGCTGAAAGGGTGCCACGGGTAAAAAAGGAGATAAACAAAAAGCGAAATAAAAAAGAAGAAAGGTTTGAAATGACTGATTGATTATTGTTTAAGGAGCCCTCTTGGTTACTCTCCCTGACCCCCTTTTTTTTTGGGGCCACTCATGCTAGTTCAAATCGGGTCTCAACCAGAATTGTTTTTGTAAAACTGCATTGTCAAACATATGACTCAAGGTAAGGAGAAAGGTTTGACTCAATCCAAAGGGATTGATGTTCCGGCCTTGGTAAAACTGTTGAAATTCTCTCAGAGTCAACCATTCAATGAGGGGTTCGACCATGCCCAAAAGAGGACCTAGGGTTTCACAAGGTTTCACCCAATGATTAAGGCACCACACCCAAAAAAATGCACAAAACAAAAAGATAGAAAAGTCTATATAGATGTATATAATAAACTCCCTTTCTTTTACAAAATGCATCGCTTGTAACACATCCCAAAAAATAGCCGGTGTGATGATTAGCCTCCTTTTTTTCTTTCTTTACAAAAATAGCAAAAAAATAAAAACATAAAGAAAATATGTGTACCAAAAAATGGTGTATCTGTAAAGGGGTTTTTATGCCCCTTTTTCTGTATATTTGATCTGTGCAAAAGTTATGTGTGCAGGAAGGAATTAGCGGCCCAGCTCACGCTTTAATGCGCTAATTTCAGCACGAAAGTCATCTTCCCGGACATTTCGCTCGATCAGCCAACGACCTTGCAAGCTTTTGTACCTCTTCCGAGAAGAATCAACAACTCCAAGGGCAACATTCAATGATCCCTTCAGACGAATAACCTTGCCCTCCGCTATCTCTGCCCTGACTTTATCTTGTGACAAAAGTTCTTGCAGGACCCTCTTCTCGTCCACCAGTAGCTCGATGTGGGCTCGGAGTATCGTCTCTTTCTTTGGCCAGGGGCCTCCAAAGTCAATGAACTCTGCTGAATCCGGACCATCAACAATAGGCTACTCAGTCAATAGCCAAGCCTCATACTCGGGACAAGACTGAACTAAATCTCCTTGCTCCATGTCTCACATCAGCGTCGACAGACACGGCTCCCAAAGAGTAGCAATCTGATCTATGTCTCCGGAGGATCCCCTAGAAAAGATCAAATCGCATAAAGGGGGTTTGGCCTTGCAAGGCACCTGCTAAGAGCAGCCAAACTGATGCAACACCTAAAATGGGAAATAGAAGGTGTTGCCAGTCAATCCTAGGAGAGTGATGCCCTCATGGTCTCTAGAGCGAACTACTGGGAAGGTCCGATCCAACCAAGGAAGCCTCCATATCATCTCAGTATCGGTCAACCAAAGCTTCTAAACTGACAAATTGCCCTGCAGAAGCAGGTAGCACCTACCCAAAAAGCACTGAGCCGCCTCACCTCGGGCAATATAAAAGCGGGGCACAGGCCCCAAGATAGCGAGGTGCTCGCACAACCAAACCTGAAGCAGCAAGAGGCACCCCGAAGTCCCTCCACCTTACCCAAAGCAAATGAATCAAGGCATCAATACAGCTCGGCGAGCACCAAATCCATCATGGATCGGCCCACCTCCAACTCGGTCATAATATCGCAAATTACCAAGGAGAAGCTCTCCCCCCGATAAAGAAGAGGATTTCTAAAATGAGATCGAGAGCTAAAGCTTTTGCATTGAAAATGTTCCTAACCGGCAATTTTTGGAGACTTTCGTCACCGAAAAGTTCTTTGAGGAATTTTAGTGAACACCTTGTGGGCCCCCCAATGAGACTTTTCTCATACTCGAGTTTCTTCAAACCAAGAGTAAGGTGAATGGATTTGGAGTAGCCTGGCCGAGCCATGACTCTTGCAAGGCCCCTATGAAGCTTCAGACCGGACAGATTGGATAGCTCCTCAAGGGTTAGGGTTAGCTCTTGCTTCCCAAAATGAAATACATGGAAATTTACATCCCAAAATGAAGCGACAACGTGAAGAAGGTCCCACCGTGGAGGAACCTCAAGGAAGGAAGGAAGGCGAGATAGCCTAAGGTGCTCCAAGTCGGTGAGCTCACTCTCATTCAAGCTCCTAAACCAAGTTGTTAGAAATTTGGCCCCAAGCCCAAGGAAGGGGGTAAATTGGCTTCAGGCCCTCCACGTAAGGGAGGGTTAGAAAGTGGGTCCATAGATGTACAAAGATCTCTTGAGAAGATAAAAATCAATGTATGGCGATGGACCCACCTTGGAAAAGCAAGAGCAAAAATAATAGGTCAAAGGGGCCAAGTCAAACAGAAAAGGGATGATTTTTCGGCTAACTCGGGTATATAAGGACCCACAGCTCCCCAGGTTAAGCCTGGCGCAACTATTAGTTGCGCCAGTGCATTTTGTCCCCATTTTGCCTGGCTCAACTAATAATTGCGCCAGTAAAAATTCCCTTGGATTTTAGCTTGGCGCAACTAATAGTTGCGCCAGACTAAAGATCCCCCCTCCTCAGCCATCTTGAGGCCTAATTGGGAGGGGGGGGGGGCTTTCACCCATTTTGTTTATATATACACATCCGATCACTAACAGCTTGGGAAATTTTTATGTGCAGGATTGATCCTACATCAAAGCATGCGACCTAAAAAGTTGTTTTTTGAGAGCATTTGGCAAACACGTCCTACAGAAAAACAGATACGATACAAGCAAGCCATGGCATACAATCAAGACAAAAGCACTAAAAATATTTTCAAAAAATATATCCAATGTGGCACATCATCCATCCCAAACTATCTAAAAAACCAAAATCCAATCCCAAGAGTACTCAGTTTTAAAGCAGAAACTAAAGCCTATTCCTTGCCCGCGCCTTTGGACTTCTTCTGATGACGAGAGGAGCTCTGGAAAGTCCGCATATCCCCCACCCGGGACCACGCCTGTGAAATCCTACTAAGCGAGGAGCGCGACTCCTTGGCACATGCACGCTGCAAGGCATAGCCGAAATCATAAATCAGGACCAATTGAGGGGCAAATGATAAATAAAACAAGCAGGAGAAGCACAGCAGCAATGTACTCACCGTCTCCACCTCCCTGAGCTCCGCAATATGGCGATGATACGTCGCATACTCCATGGCCGAGTTAAAGTCCTACATTCAGAAAGATACGACATCAGCTATCAGGGCAATCATAAAACATGTGCAAAAGGGAGACCGAAACTAGAAAGAGATGGGTCGTTAGAGGACTTACCCATGGGATCACCTAAGGAGGAGGGACACGGGCCGCTTCAGAAGAGAGCCATGCTTGTCTATCCACATCATTGTAGAGGCCCGAAAGGAAGCTATCATCCAAGCGTCGGAAGGTCCCGTAGACCACGGTCGGGTCACCCCCCGGAGCACCGGCCTGAGAGGTACCCGACGGACCAACACCAGAGGAGCCCTCGCCCGAGGGATCGGCACCAGAAGTATCTCCCCCTGACGTGTTAGCTGCACCTGTCTCGCCTTCGCCATCCGAGTTATCTCTTTGAGAAAACTGTGAACAAAATAAGGATTCGCTTAGAAAAAAAAAATAATAAAGGCTGAATTAAAACATAAGGAGAGCTAATCCAAGCTGAGAAGAATTACCTGACCGAGGGGGCCACCAAATGCAAGGAAATTGGCGCTAGGTACAAAGCGCGGCAAGATAAACTGATATGGCAGGCACTCGTACCAAACATGATAGTCCCCGGGCACATGGAGAGCATGGATAGGGAGCCCATTGTTGAGAAAGGTTACCGTGAGCTCCTCGATGTTGCTAACCGGATTCCAAATGTCCTGTTGGAGGGTCCACGGGTATGGCGTAGTAGCCCTAATACTGGTGCACGACCCGCTCTCCCAAATAGTAAAACTTGGCCCACGCCCCATAAAAGATAATGATGCGGCGGTTGTTAAACAGGCGAGAGGGGCCCACGGCTGCCCGATCCCAGAAGGGGGACGCAAGGTATGGGTCGTGGAGAATCTGTCCAAGTCGGAAGGTGGCCAAAAAGGTAGCACGTCAATAGAAGAGTATTTCTGAGCCCAAACAAACAAGGTAGAAAAGGGGCTTTACCTACTAAGGAACCATCAGGTCGAGTTGAGACCTCAAGCCCATCTCTAAGTGCTTCAGGCCTACATCATGGTGTCGGGTCTGATTCCTGTTGCTAAGGAGAGGATAGGTGAGCACATCTGAATGGAGAAGCCGGCGTTCGAGGTGGAAATGATGGTACCCCCATACCTGAGAAGAGCATTATACAACAAAAAGAGCAGCAGGTCAGTAACATGAGAGACCATTCAAGTAAAAATAATAAGAACAGGAAGAGCTAGGGATTACCTCCAAGGCCGCCCAAAAGCCGACAGCAGACTTAGAATCCCCTATCGTGACCCGAGCCACATTATACATCAGCCATGCGTACTCGACTCCGCCCCAATCATACCTATGGGCATCACCCCAGTTGTCCATCACGCTCAGCAATGCTAGGCTAACTCAGCCCCTGCTCGCATTGGTAAAAGGGTTTTGCCCAGCAAAAGTAGGAGAGTGATGTGAGCTAGGACGATCGCTCGCTCAGGCGTGATATAGAGCACCCTATCTGGCTGACCCAGATCCACTAACTCGTCAGGCTTATAAAGGGTGGTCAGCCAGGTCATCTTGACCTCGGTACCATGCGTCTGCCCACGAGGGGGATAGGCCCCAATCAGTTGGATGATATCCTCCCTACTCGACACTGCGAGGTCAGCTATCGGTATCCCTCCCATCAGGATGCCCGTAATCATTACCTAATCAACAAGCGTCAAGGCCATCTCAACGTACGACATATGGAAGGTCATCGTCTCAGGGCGAAACCGTTCGATCAAGGCCTTCAGGTAGGCAGCATCGGCCCTCATAGCGGGGCAGGACAGAAACTCCCCAAAGCCCACCTGCGCCAATAGGAGCTTCACTACATGAGGGACGTAGAGGTAGAAGTCTTGAAAATCAAGCCACCCCCCACGGAATACAATGTTGGGCAGGTCCTGCATCCAAAGAAATACACATCAGGTCACGGAAGTAAAGCAAAGCCACACAAAGGAAATGAATTGAACCTATCTTTTACCTTGCCATCTATTCCAAAATTTGAAATATGGGTATGCTGTTGATGAAGGAGGCCGACTCGGGCAGCCTCGCCCTGCATTTTGAGCCATGGGCCCGCTCTCCACTCTACCCAAAGGAACTACTCCCCCCGCGGTCCATATATTATCTCGGGCCCCTCCTTATGGCCCTTCGCAGGAATATGCTCATCATCGCCCGACATGTTGGGGCAACAAAAGGCAATCACATCCGGTCAGGTCAACGACAAAGAACCATGATATACCATTTCCCCATTTATTTTCGAAAATGAAGATACACATGCAACAAAAATCTTCTTTTTTAAAAAAAATCATCATAAAAAAAAATCCTTTTATTTTGTTTACAAAAAATAAAAACATAAAAGTCCTTATACTTCAAAAAAAAATCAAAACCTTTTAAAAAAAGTCCTTTTACTTTGTTTACAAAAACAAAAAAAAATAAAAGTCCTTATACTTCAAAAAATCAAAACCTTAAAAAAAAAATCCTTTTATTTTGTTTACAGAAACAAAAAAATAAATAAATATAAAAGTCCTTATACTTCAAAAAATCAAAACCAAAAAAATCCTTTTACTTTGTTTACAAAAACAAAAACAAAAAAAGAAAAAGGAGGGGATCCTTATGCTTCAAAAAAAAATCATCAATTAAAACCCAAAAAAAATCCCTCTTTTATATATAAAAAAAAAACAACATAAAAAAAAACCAAACAAAGAGTCCTTTCTTTATGCTCCAAAAATCAAAAACCAAAAAAAAACCACAAAGAGTCCTTTCTTTTTGCCCATAAAAGAAAGAAAAACCAACACAAAAAAATGCATCCATTCCTTAAACAAAAATAAACAAAAACAAAACAAACAAAACATATGGGCACCGATAAATTCATAAAATAACAAAAATAGGGCATCGATCATAAGAAATCATCCACACACCATCCATAAATACATCCACAACCAAGAATAAACCACTACTCATCCAAAAGGTGCAAGATCATGATTGCAAGAAAAAGCAAGAAAAATCAATCAAAAGAAGAGTTTTAATGATTACCTTTTGGAAGAAGAAGGGGTCTTTGATCTAGCGCATGACGGCGATCGATTAACACGAGCGAATAACGGCAATGAAGCACGCGTAGATGCAATGTAAAGGAACCCTAAAAGGGGTCAGTTTTTGGTTTTAAGAGAAGAGGGGGTAGAAAATTTCAAAATAAAACCCCACAGCCTGAGCCCGGGCTGTTTAAATTGGTCCCCAGCCAAGCCTGGCGCAACTATTAGTTGCACCAGGTAAAATTATGCCCATCTTTTGCTTGGCGCAACTAATAGTTGTGCCAGGCACTTAGGTGGGGTCTCGGGCCTGGTACGGGCCAAATAGGAAAGCCGGTCCCCTGCTTTTTTATTTTATCACTCCCAGCAAATGCACTCGCTCTCAAGACTGCATTTCGATCTCCCTCCGACTTGCCCGAAAAGTTGTGCTAGAATAAAAGCAGGCCGAAAAGCTGTGCTAGAATAAAAGCGGCCCGAAAAGCCATTCACATAAAAATAATAAGAGAAAATCCAAAAAATAATAGTTTGAAAAATCCAAAAAATCCAAAAAATAACAATTAAAAAAAAAAATCTAAAAAATCACATAAAATAACAGCTTCAAAATCTAAAAAAATAATAATAGAAAAACCATGAAAATAAAAACAGATTTGTATTCCCCCGCAGAGACGCACAAGCATAAGGCGATAAAATGTCAATATTTTATCAGCAATGCAACTATGCCATACTAAAGTCCTGAGTCTAAGGTTTGCCTCGGATCTTTGGATCCTGCTTTAAGGTAAGAGCAACGGTGTCAGTCCTGGTCAAACAGTCAATATTTCGATTGAGTCGACTCCACTGCTAAATCTTTGCGATGAGCGCTCTATTTTGGATTCATATGAACTTAAGTGTCTTAAGCTTTAGATTCTCCGTTGGGAAAGGGCAATCGTTGATTGAGATCAACCTATTGAGAATGAGATTACGTATCAATCAAACTATGTGTAATAATACATGCAGAAGTGTTCATTTCCCTTTTATTTTCTGCGGGCTTAAAACTTGTATTGGCAGTGGTATCCCTGTAAAGTGTATGCCATGCATCTTGGTATCTGTATGACGGTCGTTTGTTCTCATAAATTATACTCGGGCAGGTCTGGGTCGGGGCTTCCATCGCCTTTATTGCTTATCACCCCTAATGGGTGCATGTTTATGCATAGTTAAATGATGTTTATGATCATTGTTGGCAGAAACCAGGATTGGATGTCCCTTTTGAGAGATACCCAATATTTGGTTAGATCTGTTCAAGGTAGTTGAAGCTAGATGCTCTAGGTCATGTTGATTTGGGGCACATCTTCGAAAATGGCACGTCCTCCCTAAAAAGTGTTGTGACATCTATTCACTCTGCTCGGACAGTCATGCTAAATAAACTTCAAGATCGATGGGCTCGCCCAAAGACCTCAAACCCTACTTTCAACAGGGACACCCGCGAATAGTCAGATGGGGCAATCAAATGCCTCGTAGGATTAGATGCAAATTGTGGAGCCTTGTGTATTTTTTATTTGCACCTATCGTTGAGTGTGGGCCGATCACCCCTCTTGCGAAGATGTTGTCTTCAGAATAAATCTCGAACATCAATCACCTTCAAATTATCTCGAGGAGCAGACGTTTTTCCCGACTAATGGGCTTTCATAACTCGAGAAGCAAACGTTTTTCCCGGCTATTGGGCTTTCGCAACTCATTTCACCTCGGTTATGCCTAGTAATGTCGCTAAGCGCTTGGGGACCAATTACCTTAAGAGACGGACGTTTTTCCTGACATACAAGGCTTTCATTTTCTTACCATGTTACTCACCTGATGTTTAAAGTTCGTTCTGAATACAACGGACCCATTAGTAATGCCTTGGGCCTCTTTGGATGTCTCTTTTCTTTGGCATTCGATCATTAGTGATCGGATGCCAAAGAGGGGCATCTGTAGACACCCAAATTTGGCCCAAGGCCTGATCGGAACACATTTTGAAAAAGGTGCACTTCCGAACTTTTGATGGCATGTATGAAACCTTTAGGAATCACCCTAAAACTATTAAAGAATCCCTCTAAACCCTTAGGAATCACCTTAGATCCCTTAGGAACCTGCCCCGAACCCTTAGAAATCAATCCTAACCCTTAGAACCCGTTCTAAACCTAAACCTAACCTTTTCGAGCAATGGATGAAGAGTGATATATTGTAACTAGCTATAGCCTTCTACTATGATCGAATCTTATACCATTAAAAAGTAGAAGTCATCAGCTTTCTAACAGTTCAAGAATCGCCCCAATCGAAGTTATACTTCAAAAGATATGGCGGTCCGAACCCGGAGGGCAAAAAAGATATTTTAGGAGGGCCCCCCTTGGGATTTGGCACAACTAATAGTTGCGCCAGTTATAAATTTTCCTAGCACAACTATTAGTTGCGCTAGGCCATTTTCCCATAATTTAAGCCTGGCACAACTAATAGTTGCGCTAGTATTAAAGTGGACCCCACCCTCGCGAGGCAACTTCTAAGTCATTGTTCAGCATTGTTTTACTGTGCATTTGCCTTGTGCAACTAATGCATTTGCCTAGCGCAACTATTAGTTGCGCCAGGCATATGAATAATAACTCTCTTTTTGTCTCAAAATTTATGATTGGGGTTTGACTTCTTGACCACCTTGACCTTTGGGGTGTATTTTGATAGTTCTATTGCACCCTTTTGCACCCTATTTGTAACCTATTAAGTGGCTTAAAGCCTCACCTCATCATCCACCATTGGAGGACCTTCTCACACATTTTAAGGCTCCAAAAACCCTAGGAAACCTTAGATGTTAGATTACCTAATTCTTAATCTTGATTAGCATCTAAACACCCTCCTAACCCACCCATTTCCTATAAATAGAGACCCCCACCCCTTGGTTTAGGGGTTAAGAATTTTGGCCTAAGAGAGAAAGAGCTTAAAGTGAGAAGATCTTTCTCCCTTTGGTGCACACTTCCCATATAAATTCTAAATTTCAAGAAGCTCCCTTAGACCTTAGCATTTCACTAAAAGCCTTTAGGTTGGGTGTGTGCAATCCTTTAACCTTCCCTCTCTACCTCTTAGCTTCAAGCCTTAGGAGTTAGAACCTCTTTTTTCATCATTCAAGCCTTCAAAAGCTCATCAAAGCAAGCAAACTCAAGGCTCTCCTACAGTGCTACAAGGACCCGAGGGCTCTGGCTCTTTCCTTTCTTCTCCTATCTCTTCTTTAAGTCTTCCCATCCTCCCATTTGTGCCCTTACGCCATCGAATTTTCGGTAGGAATGAAGCGACACAAATAGGATTTAAGGCCCATTTAGGCAAGAGGAAGTCATTTTCTTCTCTTTTACTTTATTTTTGTGTTGGTCATTAGTAGAGATCGCGTTAAGCGGGTAGATCGGGTGCCTAACACCTTCCTAATCGATAACCGAAGCCCCTACCCAAGAGCCTTTGGTGTGGATCAGATTCAGAGTCATATTGTTAGCACTTCGATGCACATAAAAATGAACTAAGTTTCCTGGGACACCAAAAGCTCCGGGTGGCGACTCTATAATTTTTGTAAGCAAGCGCATCGCCATGACGGGATCGTCACAAATCCCACGGTTGCACAAATATAAAGTGGGGAGAAATAGACAGCTAAGGACTGATTCTTATTGTAAAACAGATTAAGGCATGTGAATTTATAGTTGTCCTTCACTTGGCTACAAGCTCAAGTGCATTGTAGAAGAATTCAAACCAAACTAAAGGCTTGAACTGATCTTAAGGATATGATCTGTCCACTTGAATGGTCACAAATCATCCTATAGACTTCATCTAATCTAAAGGTTCAAATTGAAACATTAAAATCACTACAAATGTTATGGATGCAAGGCTACAAGCTCAGGCATCCACAGGGATATTAAACCAAGGGCAGTCAGATGGCAATCAATAGATCTATTGGTAAACTGAATGGACTATTCCCAAATACATGAATCCTATAGACATTTAATGAAGCCATAAGATTTTTAGATTTAATTGAACTCTAAAATCAATAATTTATTGAATCAAACAACTTACAATAACCTTGTTCTCAGATCTGTAGTCTATGCATCAATTCACACATCTTCATACCAAAATTACAATTACAAAATAGATCTGAACTGCTACCTAGATCTAATCCAACAAGCTAGATTAGGGAGAGAAGGGGGAAGAGAAAAGAGAAAATAAAAGGTAAAACTAAACCTAAATGAGTCAAGGAGAACTCAAGCTATTCCATGGTTTCCTTGCTGAAGAATTACAGCAGCAAGGAGTTTTATTTATACATATGCAGGGATCCATGTGCCTTGAATTGCAGCCAATCAGAAGAGAGTTTGATTTCAGTTTATGCTAATCCATGTGCTTAGCATTCTGCCCAATCAGAGAGAAGAGATAGATCCATTCAATTATGCTCAACTGAAGTAGTTTGCTTCCCGCCAAGGATTTTGAAAATCAGTTCTTGCCCATGTGCAGACTTCTCTTATGCCTTGGAGTTCCCAAAAATGCCCTTGCTAACCATTGATATTTGCCCAAAATAACTCTTGCTACAGCTATTACCAAAACAGCCCCCTTTGGCTTTATTACATTCCCATCATAGCCCCTCATATAACAGCTGCTGCAATACCTCCAAATTTGTTGATGAGTTGTAAAAATGTAGGCTAATGAAGCATAAAATCTATGGCTATTTGTGAGAGGTTCTGAGGCATTTCAGAGTTGATGGTGGCTGGGGACTGATTTGAAGTTTATTATAGCATACCCACTTATTACTTCAAGAGGTTCAACGAGCATTTCGAGGTTGGTGGATTGGTGCAACAACATTTTGAGAGGTTTGATGAAGTGGACCTGTTGCAATTCGAGAAGATGACAGCCCAGCTCGAGAGGTACTGAAGCTGCAAGCTATCTATTCGACAGGTTTGCTAAAACCATAAACTAGAACTCAAGAGGATGTGGGAATGAAGACAAGATCTCGACAGGTTGAATGGCTATTTAGATATGTTGGCTGGAATTGTGCAAGACCTACTCGAGAAGTACTGAAGGTTGGAAACTGAAACTCGATAGGATGGAGGGTGCAATGCATGGACTGCTCGAGCAGTTGTGGGAGGTTGCTGAAACTGCAGCTGGAATTCGAGAGGATGAAGTGTTCTGCTCGATAGGTACTGAAGGTGCAAGCTCAGAACTCGACAGGTTGAAAGGCTGGGGAGCTGCACTATTCGAGGGGTTGAAGTGGAGAGCTGATGGTGTAGAGGAAGGTGTCGACAAGTTGGCTGATAGTAGGGCTGACCTATTCGATAGGATGATTGAGTGGAGGTTGGGAATCTCGATAGGTTCTGAAGCTGCAAGCTAAATGTCAACAGGTTGGTTGCTTGGAGCTGCACTCTTCGATAGGTGCTGGAGGTAATCTTAACATGATGTAATGCTATGCTCGAGAGGTTGGCTGAGAGCCTCCAATGACCATTTGATAGGTTCAGGTCTAGCTTCAAAATCAATCGAGAGGTTCAAGGGACTGCTGGTGCAACTCGACAGGTATATTCTTCTCATTGTAGCACTGCTCGAGTTTGGTTCCAGCTGGCTTTCCAGCATTGCACATCTACTGAAACACTCGTGGGTTCAAGATTTCATCTTGCTGAACTGCTCAGGAGTAGTTTGAAAGTATGCTGCTGTCGCCAAGTACTGAAACTACTCCTTCCATTCGATAGGTGTTTGAAAGGAGTGAAGAATCCTTTGTGAGGGAGCTGAGCTGCTTGAATCATTGCATGCTTGCATGGGTGAAAAGTGGGTTCGGCAATCCACTCGAGAGGTGTTGCTGCTATATCTTCCTTGGGCTGTTTGGATGCAGTGCTGCTCAAGAGTGTGCAGCTCATGTGCATGCACATGCTGACACTGTGGTTGTTCCATATGGCAGCTGCTCCATGAACTGTTGTTTTACTGCTCAACAACAAGCCAAAACACCACTCCTTTCATCTCTCTCTCAGCTCTTGATTGATTTCAAACTTCCTCTTATTGGCACCTTTAACTAAAAAACTGCACTAAGGCTGTAATTTCTTCCTTACTGCAAAACAACACTAAAATGCAATTATTAATCACTCTAAGCCCTAGTAAAAGCCAGGTTAAAAGGGGTATAAAATGGTATAAATCAGTGACTAACACACCCCCAAACCTAACCTTTGCTAGTCCTTGAGCAAAGTGAAATTTAAAACAATTATCCTACAAAACTAAATGCCATTTTCATAGGGAGCACGAATGTATTTAGCATATGCACCAAGCCTTTTAAACCCCTAGGTGATCCCTAGTGGAGGAGTGGAGTCTCCTGAGGGTTTTCAGTGAATGTACCCACAAACTTCTCCAAGAAAATTAGTTAATACTAGTATAACATGTTAAAACAGAGTTCAAATAATATAAAATTCATTCCATACCTTACTCATTTAATTTCTAGAGGATTCACAGCAGTAAATCAGCAATTTAATTCTAAAATTATGCTATAATTCCTTCACCATCAATCAGCTCATATCAAGGCATTGTGTGTGAAAATTAACGCAAAGCTCACCATCAATTTGAAAATTTTGTTTTGATAATGCCCTAAACAAATTTAATTTTAGACCCAAGTCTCACCAGGGCAGTCACTCAAAATAAAAATAGAAGGGTGCATCATTTCAGAGAGCTCAAGAGCAGTTATAGCCCTCAAATAGGACTACAAGCATGAGCGTAGGCAATAGTCTAATTTCTGAAATCTTCTAGCTCTTTTCCACCATAGGTTACACGAATCCTTATCTCCACATGGAAGCTCAATCATTTCAGAACAGTAAGGTTTTTTTATTGGATTGTAATGTGGCTTATGAGTGAGGTTTATAAAGAATAAAAGGGAATAGAGGAGTTCAAAATTTGAGAAATTAGTAAGTTAAGGAGATGATTCATGGCTTCACCTTCTTCATTTCAGCACAATTCCATCTACTTCTTGAATTTTCGTATTTGAAGTGATCAGTTTCTAATCTTCTTTTTAATTTTCCAATTAAATGACTTCTCTTCCTCACTTTTGTTCTACTTTTGTATTTTTCTCATTTTTTTATGGGCCGAAATGCCACAACTGCCATCAAATGTGTTTTCTTCCCCTTCAACCAAATGTTAAACCAACTCTACCTTTTTCAATTTCTTCACCTTTACCTTCTGAAATCTTAGGATGAGGGTCAGGTTGCCTCAGGTCACTAAGTTTTGGGTTCAAATTTTCTGGTTTTTATCAAAGAAAAATTTAGATTTTTAAGGCTCAAATGGTGTGTATCAAGGGCAGTTCAAAGGGTAAGGATTTCTAAGCTCAAACTGTCCAAAGGATGGCCTTACTTCATTTCTTCAATATCATGAATGCTGTTAAGCTGTTCCAACTTAGATTTGCCTAACTTCTAGTGAGCAAGACTAGATTCAATCAGTCCTTAGAGCAGAAAAACTGTCAAAACACTCTTCAAAGAAACTTTTTCAGGCCCAAATCTCACTGGGTATGCTCTTTCATCAAATTTCTAGGGTATATCCTCACAATTTTCTCTCTTTTCAGATTCACTAAGCATCAATTTTTAAAAAATTCTTGGCATTTACTTCATGACAGTGTTGGAGTTTCAACAAATTTCAGTTTTAAAAAGTTTTTAATTTCCTCTTTTTTAAAAATCAGGTGGGAAATCACTTTATTTTTAAAAAATTTATCCAACACTGCTGCATTAACATTAACTATTCCATTGGCATACCTTGCCATACCCCCAAACCTAAGATGAACATTGTCCTCAATGTTTACACAATGAGTAACTAGGGACAGCAGGGTTAAAATAAGAAAGCAAAACAAGCAAGAAAATAAAGGCATATGCAGCAGAGAAGAAAAAGTTCAAAACTGAATATAAGGACAGAAAAATAAAAGGAATGCTATAAAAATATAGTAAAATTCCTGCAACAATAGAAATTCAGATACGAAAATAGTAAAACAAAATCAAAAACTGAATACAAACCTCTAAAAATAAAAATAAAAATCAATAAAAATAGTATACACATTATCATAAGAAAGAAAAATCAGTAAACTAAAAAAGAATAGCATTAAACTAAAACAAAATTCCTAAAACAGAAAATCCTAAGACAAAATCCTATAGTCAGCTGTGATAAGGTAAGGTCTGTGTTGTTGTGTGTGTTGTGGATGTGTATGAATCAATATGAATTTTAAAATAATTTCAGCATGAATACACACATTGAAAAGCAGGATTCTACCCATTAATGGTGAAAAATTGTTAAAGTAAATAAAATCAGAGGCTCCATTGAATTTTCAAAACAAAATATGATCCACTGCTAGTTAACTTTCATGATTCTTCCAAAATTGAAGGACCATGGTCTCAGCAGTTCCAGATGGGGGTATATGAATGATAGCAAAGAAAACAGCCCATCTGAAAAAAATTTATGTTTTTATATTTTTTATCTGTTTTTGATCAGTCGGGGCTCAACAATAGCCCTTATTTACTACTCAACAATAAGGAAAAACAAGTATGAATTTTTCTTTTTTTTTTTTTGGGTTTACATTTTCTTTTATTTATTTATTTATTTGTTTTTATTGTTCTACATAAAAAAAAAATTAGCATGCTTAAATCTAAAAACTGCAGTAAGGACCTTGTTGCCCTGTCCTTCTACTCCTCTTTTTGGTTCAAGAACAACCTTGTTCTCTATCATCTTCTTTGAAAGAAGATTCACCCATCATGTGCAATCCCTTCGGATTATTGATTGGTTGGCTGGGGAGTCTACCCTCTTCCCTTTTAGTCAGAGCATTGGAGAGATGACCAAGCTGGTCTTTAATCTTTTTGATGCTCTGGCTGTGGGACTGCACACTCTGTGCTAAGGAGCTAAGGTTCTGTAATGAGGACAAAACCTGCTCCTCAAAGGAGGCTGTACTGGATTGGGGTGTTGGTGCAAACATATGATTTTGCTGAGCCATTGGCTATTGGGACTGATGATTTGAGGAAAATTTGTGTGGGTACTACTAGGGTCTATGCGGTATTGCCTGCTGCTGCTGGGAATGAGAGTGATTCTCTTGGTTCCATCTGAGATTGGGTTTGTTCCTCTATGTGTATCTAGCAGGTTGCTGCTGTTGCTGCCCATAGATCTGGGCTGCACTGGCATTCTCTGTGACCAAAGCAGGATAAAGACGAGCAGATGGACAGTCCTGAATATAGTGTGTGGGGGACTAGCATATTAGACATGCCTCCTGCACTTATGCAGCCATTGCGGGCTACAATACACTCATCAATTTATCAAACTTAAGTGCCAAACTGTCTACCTTTCTCTCTAGATCAGTACACACATTGATTTCATACATCCTACCAGTAGGAGTGTTCTCTTTTACTGTTTTAGCAGGGGTCTCAATGTATTGGGACAGAGTCTCCTGCTACATTGAATTCTCACTTATGACCTCAAAAAGTTCCCAAGCCTCATCAGCTGTCTTGTGGAGGTAGGTACATCCACATGAGGCATCCACCATGTCCCTACTTTTGAGATCAATTCCTTGATAGAAACTTTGAACAAGTTGCCATTAAGGAATTTGGTGAAGGAGACATTGCTTCTAAAGCTCCTTAAATCTTTCTCAAGCTTGATGAAAATCCTGAGTTGGGGATTGAGCAAAGGAAATTATGCTCTTCCTCAACTGGCTTGTTTTGAACATGGGGAAGAATTTGGCCAAAAATTGACATTGAAGATCTTTCCAGGACTGTATACTGTTGGTTGGGAGCATAGAAAGCCAAGTCCGAGCTCTATACTTTAGTGAAAAAGGAAAGAGCCTTAGCCCGGTGGCTTCTTCCCCCAAACCTACAAACCAATCGGTTTTGTAAATCGATCGGTCGAAATACATTATATAAATTATTTCATTCGGGTACAGGCCGTTCGATCGGTTCTTGGAATCGATCGGTCGGATTTAAGGCAATAACAAATATATATATATATATATACACACACGTTCGATTCCGCTCGAAATCAATCGGTCGAAAGTGTAATTCGATCGATCGAGATTAAAGCAGCATTTAAGTCAAACAAAAGGATTCTATCAGGAATCGGTCCATCGAAAAGTGTAACCCGATCCAACGATAAATTAAACACCACCGAATTCAAGCGGGGTTATGCACTCAACTCTAACTTTTATCTATATATATATAGTAAAGTGGGTTATACTATATAGTATAATATAACCTGATGAGGTAATATATATACCTTCCTTGCATGAATGCAAAACGTCCCATCTAACCATATAAATATAAAATATTCTAATTTAACAATTATTTTATTAGTTCCCAAAAGGTGAGCTAAACTTAATGAAAATCCACGTAGCAGCCCCAAAAGTGATCCATGTGTGATGTGACCCTTGCACCAGAGATGACCGTGCACTCAAGTCGACTGTGCACCCTAACCTTAGAGCTCTCTGTCTCTCTTCTGTGTATGTTTCTTTCTCTCTCTTTTGTCTGTGTGTGAAATTATAGCACATAATAGAAGACTTGTTGGAATAATTAATTGTGTAAAAGCATATTAAAAGAAAACACGAAAGGCAAAGCTTGTTTCTCAAAAGAAGAGCTGGATTTTCAGGGATCATCATCAATCAGAGTTTAAATGGATGGTTTAGATTGAATATTTTGTGTGTGATACACAAATTTGGGATGGGAGGGTACCAGCTCCTTAGGTCTTACCTCATCGCCCGGCCTTGTTTTCAGATGAATGCTATATATATAATATTTTATATAAGTAAAGAAATATATATATTACTTTACTTAATACCAGTATAGGTTAAAAAGATATAAATAATATAATATGCTATTCCATCAGGTACTATTCCATATATAGCCATAATTACTTTAATATATAATATGGTATAAGTCCATCATTTCCATCAGGTACTATTCCATATATAGCCATATTTACTTTAATACCATTTTCTATTGAATATTATAATAAGTATATATATATATATATATTTATAATATAAAAGGGGCTCACGACTCCCTGTATTGTGAATATAATAACATGAAAAGGTAGTGATTATATGATGTAACATTAAATAATATAATATATTATTATATTCAATTCCAATGGCAACAACGAAAAAAATTTCACATCAACTATAATGAAGCAACAACATGAAGAAGAGTGAAAGTGCATACACTCTGTCGATCGTTCAAGCAAAAGAACGGCTACATATTAATATTATAATGGGTTTATAATTTTTTCCAGATTAAGGTAAAAAGGGTTGGGATGAATCGTCCGTGGGATGCACGTGCAGGCTCCTTTCCCAATATCTAAAAAAGATCTTTTGATTTTATAATATAAAATTAATAGTAATCATTACGTGTAATTTAATATAATAGGTAAGAAGTATGCTATTATAATTATAAAGTCATCCTCAATCAATTTAACTGTCAGAGGAAGTTCGGGTATCACCTGTGTTAGAAACCATTCCGTCTTTGAATGAAACACAAATTTAGCCATCGATATTTTGAGCGGGTCCGAGTCCCAAAATATGAACTTTTTTTTTTTAACATCGAATAAAAGTAGATAAAACAAATCAACCACAATTAAGGTTTAGCTATTTATTTATTCCTAAAGCATTATTATCTAGAAAAGAAATTAGGTTCTTTTTATTTAACCCGTCGATACGTGATTGAACGTACCCTATGTGACGGGATCTGAGAAGGACGAGATGGATGGACACCTCTTGAAGCATGATTGACAAATCGACGCCGATTATGATGATAAGATCGACATCCACGCGATGATCCATCCATGATTTTTCTGCCTTCTTCACCTCGATCTTGATGGTGAAAAAATAACCACGCTGGTTCTTATGGAAGAACACACAATAGTTTTTATGGAAGAGATTAAAGGGTTTTTAGAAAAGGGGTGGGTGGAGGAGTTGTGACGGCTAGGGTTTTTGAGAAGGGGAAAAGAAAGAGAA
The DNA here is from genome assembly GCA_021018995.1 of Chloranthus sessilifolius. Classification (NCBI taxonomy): domain Eukaryota; kingdom Viridiplantae; phylum Streptophyta; class Magnoliopsida; order Chloranthales; family Chloranthaceae; genus Chloranthus; species Chloranthus sessilifolius. The sequence continues at coordinate 68,802,313 of CM037595.1, forward strand.
GGCTAGGGTTTTTCTTAAAGAAAAAAAGTGAAAAGTCTTGTACGTACCTTAATCATAAATAGAATTCTCTTAATTAGGTTAGGTTCCGGTGGGAAGCACTAACACCGTGCTTGGTGCAAAACCAATCTAACACTATAAATTTATTTTAAAAAAATTAGGGTTGTTTTAGTTTGATACTAATAACTTCTTGATAATGGATATTTAGAATAGCAGATAAGAGAAGAAGAAAAGAGATCAGTGCCAAAAAGGACTTCGAAAGCACAAAATCTAAAATCGTAGCTGAAATCTCAGTCATACGAGTGTTCAAAGCAAAATCATAACTCGTACGATCTCCTCACAATGCAGTCACATGAAGGAATATACAATCGTAAGTTCAAGCCAAAGAAAGTACAAAATTGCAATTTTGCAATAGAACAGATTGAGGAATTATAAGCTTATGATTTCATTACGAAAGCAACTAAAACAATACGAGAGTAGCTGAGAAGCCGGTGAGAGAACGAAAATGAAATACGAGCGATCGAGATACAAATCATGAGAAGAATTACAATGCACAACCTACAATCGTAATCACGATTTTGCAAGTAACGATTTGATTCTAAAGATTCACGATACTATTGTGAGATGTTGCAAAAGCATGCAGAAATCATAATTCACGAGAATAACTGAAGAGCCCATGCAGAGCACGATTTCTAAGGAGTCCTAGAGATTACACTACTGAAAAAAAAGGAAGAAAGATCTTCCACGAAAAAGGAGTTCTAAATAAAGAAGAATATGTGCTAGGAAGTTTAGTTTTAGAAAAATTCTATAGTAGGTAGTTTACCAAGGATATAGTACTAATTGCTTGTAACTGACCTCTTATGAGTCTATAAATAAGGGAGCCTGCATCTAGAATAATTTATCTAGGAATTTTTTACCATAGCTGACAACTAAGATTGAGAAGCCGAAGATCAAACTAGTTTAGATTTTGATTTGTCTTTTAATTTCAGTTAAAGTCTTTCAGTCTTTTAAATTATGTCTTTTAATTCAGTCTTTTGTAATTGTCTTTAATTCAATAGAAATAATGAGTAGCTAAATTTTTTTAAAGTTTAGGAACCCGTATATAAAATATTAGTATGAATAGTTAAGAGTTTCTTAGCTTTTTGAATTTGGAATGATTGGTTAATGAATATGAGTTTTGAAACTTGTCTATGAGTTTTGAAAGGTTTTCACAATTTCTATGATTTCTTTATCTTTGTTGTCGCTGTTGCACTAGGATTGAGATTACTAGACTTCCATCACCCGACTATGTTGTCGTTGTTGTCCTAGTTTCGTTAACAATTTTCATGCTAGAAAAGGTAAGTATTGGTAAAACAAATACGTGACTGCTTAAGAACAACTCAAAAGAGGCCATCATTCCAAACACAGTAGCCAAAAAACATCCCTAAAAATGATGATATCCTTTGCTATCCCATTTGAGTCTGGGCCTTTCTTTCAATAAACTCCTTCCCCCCCAAAAAAAAAGTGTGTGTATATATACAGAAAAAGGGGAAGTAAAGTTACCATCAAAATCCAAAAAAATCGAAAAACCAAAACCTCAAAAAGAGATTGCCTGAAATGGAGCAAAAAGAATAAAAAAAAAGTGTGTAGAAGAATCACCGGGAATGTACAGTAAAAACCACCAAGGGAGAAAGTATGTTGAGAAAACTGAAGCCGTATCAAGGAAACCCTTTTAGCCTAACATACCTTCAAATCCTAGCCTAACCCATGGCCAAGCTACACCCTGAAGAAAGCCCTCTGTTAGGTTTACAAGCAGTCATAATATCTGTTAAGTCAATACAAGCCGAGTTGTGGGACGACACCAGAACCCCATCTATGTCGTGGCTTTTAAAAAAAAAAAATTGAAAAAAAAAAGTAAAAATAAAATAAAAATACAAGCTCAAAGCAAGATGGACGTGGTGAAAACTCGAAAGGACGCTACGGATAAAAACAGCGAGTTTGTGCGGACTAGGTGAAAACCTGAAAGGGTGCTTGGGATAAGAGAGCTAAACCCATGGACGTCGTGAAAACCCGAAAGGGTGCCACGAGTAAAAAAGGAGATAAATAAAAAAGAAGAAAAAAAAAAAGGTTTAGACTGATTGAGAAGATTAATGTTTGAGGAGCCCTCTTGGTTACTCTTCCTGATCCCCTTTTCTGGGCCGCTCATGCTAGTTCAAATAAGGTCCCAACCAAGTGTGTCTTCAGAATTGCTTTGTCAAACGTATGACTCAAGGTAAGGAGAAAAGTTTCACTCAATCTGAAGGGATTGACGTTTCGGCCTTGGTGAAACTGCTAAAACTCACTCAGGCCCGACCATATAAAAGGGTTCAGCTATGCTCAAAATGGGACCCATGAATTCACCTCACTGATAAGGCAGCATCAAAAAACAAGAAGAAGAAGAAAAGTAAAAAAAAAAAAAGAGAATAAAAAAATCAAGAAAAATCCAAATACAAAAAAAATGTATGTATATATTTATGCTCTTTCCCATATACATAGTTACAGCATCTTACTTCCACCTCAAAAATGAAGAAAAATAATAAAAAATCTCTAAAAAATAAAAATCCAAAAAATTTCTACTCTTTCTCATGTACATAGTTACAACATCGTACTTTCATGTAAAAAATAAAGAAAAAGAACAAAAAATATTTGAAAATAAAAATCTAAAAAATATATATAGATCTTAAAAAATGAAAAAAAAATAGGTAAAAGTTTACTTCTCCTTCTGTTAATTAGGATGCATTTGTTACTTATATAAACAAAAAAGGGACTGACGTTTTCTCGAGAATGTGCAGGAATATCACATGGTCCAAAGCCTCGAAGCAGGCAACTTTTAAGCGATGGACAAATCAGATGAAGCATCCCTCCACCGACGTCAGGTCTATTAAAAAAAAAGGGGGGGAGAGAGAATGAAAATCATTTTGAAAAAGAAAAAAAGAAATCTGTGAACTTTTCATGCACAGCTACGCACATACGTATCTTCAATGCGGTAAAATGTAAATATTTTATCAGCAATGCAGCTATGCAAAACTAATGTACTTAGATCTAAGGTTCGCCTTAGATCCCTAGATCCTACTTCAAAGTAGGAGCAACGATATCAATCATGATCAGACGATCAATGTTTCAGTCAGGACGATTCCACTGCTAAATTGTTGAGCTAAGCTTGCTGTCTTTATTTCATATGAACGTGAGAGTCTAAGTTTCAGATTTTTCATGAACTTTTCGGAGGTGTGGACTCTTGGTCCGCACGGTCTCAGTGCGTGCCCTACGAGGTTTGAGGTCCGGATGACTCCTTTGGAAAAGGTCAATTGTTGGTTGAGACCAACTTGTTGAGAATGAGATTACACATCAATCAAACTATGTGCAACCATGCATCCAAAAGGGTTCATTTTCCTTTCATTTTTTACAGGCTTAAAACTTGTATTGGTAGCAGTATCCTTGTAAAGTATACGTCATACGTCTGAGCATCCGTATGATGGTCGTTTATTCCCGTAAATTGTACTCGGGCAGGTTCGGGTCGGGGCTTTCATTTCCTTTGTTACTTATCGCCCCTAATTGGTGCATGTTTATGCATAGTTAAATAATGTTTATGATCGTTATTGGCAGAAACCAGGATTGGATGTCTCTTTTGGGAGACACCCAATGTTTGGTTGGATCTGTTCAAGGTAGTTGAAGCTGGATGCTCTAGGTCATGTTGATCTAGGGCACATTTTTTAAAACAGTACGTACTCCCAAAAAGCGTTGCGACGTCTATTCACTCCGCTCGGGTAGTGATACTAAATAAACTTCAGAATTTATGGGTTTCCTTAAAGACCTCGAACCCTACTTTCAGCAGAGGCACCTGTGAATAGTCAGATGGGGCAATCAATTGTCTCGTAGGATTGGACACAAACTGTGTAGCCTTGCGTATGTTTACTTCGCGCCTATCTTTGAATGTGGGTCGATCACCCCTCTTACTTATGAAGTTGTTGCATTCAGAATAAATCTTAAACATCAAATATCTTTAAATCATCTCGATAAGGGAATGTTTGGCTTGCATACAGGGCTTTCGTAACTCGTTCCACCTCGGTTATGCCCAATAATGTCACTAAGCGCTTGGAAACCAATTACCTTGAGAAACAAATGTTTAGCCTGACATCCAGGGCTTTCATTTTCTCACCATATTACCCATCTAATATTTAAAGTTCATTCTGAATATAACGGACCCATCAATAATGCCTTGGGCCTCTTCGGATGTCTCTTTTCTTTGGCATCCGATCATTAGTGATTGGATACCAAAGAGGGGCATTTGTAGACACCCAAATTCAGCCCAAGGCCTGATCGGAACACATTTCGAGAGAGGTGCACTTTTGAGCTTTTGATAATATGTATGAAATCCTTAAAAACCTTCCCAAACCCTTACAAACCTTCCTTAACCCTTAGGAATCAACCCTAACCTTCCCAAACCCATTAGAACCCTTTCCTGGACCAGTGTTAAACCTTCTCGAGAAGTGGTTGGAAAGAGGAGTACTAAAATTTACACAGACTTCTTCAGGCACTAAATTATATACCATTAGAACGAAGACTTCTCCAGCTTTCCAACAAGCTAAAAATCACCTCAATCGGAGTTATATATCAAAAGTTATGACCATTTGAAAATTAGGTTATTTTGGAGGAATTTTCCACAGAATTTGCCTAGCGCAACTAATAGTTGTGCCAGTCCTTTTTTCCCTAGAAATGGCTTGGCGCAACCAATAGTTACACCAGGTATAAATGGGTCCCCCACCCCTCGCAGAGCCAACTTCCAGGCTACTGTACAGAACTGTTTTATTATTCATTTGCCTGGCACAACTAATAGTTGCGCCAGCCAAATGAACAGTGACTTTTAGTTTTTACCTCAAATTTCGAAGCTAGGGTTTGGCTTATTAACCACCTCAGTCCTTGGGATGTATTTTGATAACTTTGTTACACCCTTTTAAAACCTATTTGCAACCCATAAGTAATCTAAACCATTAACCGATCATCCACCATTAAAGCCCATCTTCACACTTCTCTAAACCCTTGAAACCCTAGGAAACCTTAGATTTGAGATTACCTAATTACTAACCATAATTAGATTCTAAGTAGCCTCCTAACCCACCATTTTCCTATAAATAGAGCCCCCTCTCCCCTTGGATTAAAGGTTGAGAATTTTTACCTCAGAGAGAAAGAGAGAAAAAGAGCTTAAAGTAAGAAGATCTTTCTCCCTTTGATGCACCATTGCTCATACAAATTCCAGAATTCCAAAACCTCCTTTGAGTGATATTTTCTACCTTAGATCCCTCAGTTTAGGTACATGCTACCCATTTACCTTCCCTCTCTACTTCTTAGCTAGCAAGCCTTAGAGGTTAGAACTCCTATTTCCACCATACAAGCCTTCAAGAGCTCATCAAAAGCAAGCCAACACAAGGCTCTCCTACGGTGCTACAAGGGCTCGAGGGCTCCGACTCTCCCTTTTCTTCTCCTATCTCTTCTTTCGCTCTTCCCATCCTCCCATTTGTGCCATTACGCCACGAAATTTTCGGTAGGAATGGAGGGGCACAAATAGGATTTAAGGCCCATTTGGGCAAGAGGAAGCCATTTTTTTTTTACTTTATTTTTGTATTGGCCATTAATAGAGACCACATTAAGTGGGTTGATCGGGTGCCTAATACCTTCCCGATCGATAACCGAAGCCCCTACCCAAGAGCCTTTAGTGTGGACTGGATTCAGAGTCATATTTTTAGCACTTCAGTGTTCATAAAAATGAATTAGGTTTCCCGAGACATCAAAAGCTCCGGGTGGCGACTCTATATTTTTGTAAGTGAGCGCATTACCGTGACGGGATAGTCACAAATCCCACGGTTGCACACGTAGACCAAGAGTCTACTCCTCCGAAATAGTCCATGACGAATTTGAAGTTTAAGACACTCAAGTTCACATGAATCCAAAAAATAATGGAGCGATCAGAGCAAAGAATTAACGATAGAATCACTACGATTGGAACGTTGACTGTTTGATCGTGATTGACGTTCCTATTTTAAAGTAGGATTCGAAGATCTATGAAGAACCTTAGGCCTAGGTCATCAATTTAGCACAACTACGTTGTCGAAAAAATATTAACATTTTACCGCATTGAACCACGCATGTGCGTGAAAAGTGAGTACAACGACTTTTCTCCTTTTTTCTGGGACATGAAAACACAGATTTTTTTAAAAAAAATGATTTTCTTTGGTTCAATTTTTTTAATAGACCGAACGTCTTAGGTGAGTGGTGAGATGTTTCATCTTATCCATCCACAGCCGTCGTTGACATAAAATGTTTTGGCAACTCAAGAGGTTACTTGATACGATGCTTTGGTCCATTTGATGTTCTTGCACATTCTCAAGAAAACGTCAGTCCCTTTTTGTTTACATAGATAACAAATATGCATCTTAATTAATAGAAGGAGAATCAAACTTTTACCTATATATTTTTTTCAAAAAATATATTTTTTATATTTTTCTGGATTTTTTTGTTCTCTTTTTTTTTTTTAGATGAAAGTACGATACAACAAATATGTATATGGACATAAAAAAGGAGTAGATTTTTTTTTTTTTTTTTATAATTTCAGTTTTTTGAAAGATGAAAAGAAAGTGGTCATTATCATGATTATCAGATTAGAAGAGCCTATGGCACAAAATCGTCTGACTTTATCTCGATCACTATTTAGACTCTTTGGGGCATTCGCTAGCCTTCTAAGATTAGGGTGTACAACCCTCAAAATTGATTTAACCTTCTATCATGCCTTGAAACAGCCCAGTAAGTGTTTGTCCGAATGTAACAAATGTCTAAGGACTCGGAAATGTAGTACCTGTATTTTCAAAAAGTTTATGTCCCCTCTTTTTTTCATTCTTACCCACAGAGCCCATTCGGGCTTTCATTGTGTCCAATTATGCTCATTTTTACCCGTTGCACCCTTTTGGGTTTTCACTACATCTGATACAAGTTTGTTGTCTTTACCCGTGGCCCCCTTTGTGGGTTTTCACCATGTCCATTTTGCTTTATATTCACATTTGAAATTTTTTGTTTCTTTTTTTTTAGCTTTTGTGTCATTCAATGCCCCAGCATATGAGGACTCCGTCATAGCTGACTGGTCATAGCACATCGCCTTTCACCTTCTGATTCAACTCATATTGACTTTGTGGATATCAAAGTCATTCATTGATCTCTAAGAGGGCTTTCTCTTGGACGAAACTTGACCTTGAGGTTAAAAGGGATGGATTAGGAATTCACAGGTACATACAGACTTAAAGCAAGTCCTTGAAAGAGACTACTACAATTCATTACTATAATAATTATTATTTTTTTGTTATTCCGGGGAGTTTGTTATTCGTCCTTTTTTTTATTATTCCGGGGAGTTTGCTATTCTTCCTTTTCACTTTATATGTACGCTTCATGACTTCAATATCTTTTCTATCTTTTTTCACCATTTTGGAATTCTCTTTTTTTCTTCTATATTTTTTTCTCTTTTTTTTTCGTACAATTTTTTGTTCCTTTTTTTTAGCATAACCCCCAATAATTGGTACGACAAGTGATTCTTCCTTTGCATGACATTATTTTTTTCTTTTGAATTTTCTTTGTTTTTTGTGTTTTGAGTTTTTGATTTTTTCTTTTGTTGAGTTTTGTGGGTTAATTGCAAGAAAGGCCAATGCTCAAATTGTGTATCAATGGATATATAGTTTCAAGGATGGAAGACTTCGCTAACTAGTTTTGAAATGATGGCCTCCTTTAGGAAATCTTTAAATGACTCAATATCCAATTTTATCAGCATTTACCTAACCATCAGGCCCTAGAAGTAAGGGTTACACACATTTTAGCATTGATGGCTCAGGAAAGTCACCTCCATCTGTAAAATGAGACAGGGCATGTGCCTTAGGAGAACCTCTATAATGATATAAAGTTGTTCCATGTTGGGAGTACCATCGAACAAAAATAGTTGCATCTTGACTGTTGAGTTCAAAAACTGATGGAGAGAGTCGGCTACAATAAAACTCCTTTGTTGGCAGAGGAGATATTTTCTGATGAGTGCATGCCCCTGGCGGACCGTCTTTATGTATTCTTCATTGACAGAGCTTTGAGAAATTATGGACAACCAATGGGTCATCTCGTTCTGAGACTTGAGGTGCATGCCCTTGCATGTTTTGTGCATTAATGTATCCCCCTTGTTGGTTCAATTTTATTTTTCAATTTTAAAGGAGTTTTCTTAAAGTTCAAAGACCGAGGGAGATGGTCCCGTGCCGCATGTACTGGCCGGCGTCCACTGTTGAAATATGTTTGCGGAAATTAAATGCGCACGTAGGCCCGCCAATCTTCCAAGGTGCTTTATATGACATAAAAGTAAAGAAATTAAATAATAAAGTGCAAGTAGGCCCGCCAATCGGCTAAGGCACATAAATGATGGAAATGGAAAAAAAATTTAATGTAGTGCACAAGTAGGCCCACCAATCGGCTAAGGTACATAAATGACATAAAAGTAGGGGTGAGTAAAATGACGTAATCGTAGGGGTAAGTAAAAAAAATAGTAAAAAAATAGCAAAAATGGTTAGTAAAATAAAAAATAATAGGCCAAATTCAAGGGGAAGCTCTACTAGCTACTCCCCAGCATAGTCGCCATCTGTGCAATCGTAAATTCGGAGCGAACCCGCTGCGATGATGCGCACTATCGATAAAACTTTAGAGTCACCACCCGGAGCTTTTGGTGTCTCGGGAAATCTTAAATCAATATTTAAATGCACCGAAGTGTCAAATATGACTCTGAATCTGGACTACGTCAAAGGCTGTTGGGTAGGGGCTTCGGTTATCGATCGAGAAGCGGTTAGGCACCCGATCAACCTGCTTAATGCGGTCTCTACTTATGGCCAAAAGTAAAAAAGAAATAAAAGAAGCAAAAAAAGCCTCCCTCTTACCCCTAGGGCATTAAAATCATATTGTGCCCCTCCGTTCCTATCGAAATTTCGGCGGTGTAACGGCTCAAACACGAGGATAGAGAAAGAACCGAGAAGGTAGAGGAGTAGAGGGGAGAGCTGGAGCTCTCAGGCCCTTTTTGCACCATTGTGAAACCTTGCGTAGGCTTTCTTTGATGAGCTTCTAATGGTTTGTACGGTTAGAACTAGGGTTCTAGCTCTTAGGGCTTGAAGGCTGAGAGGTAGAGAGGGAAGGCTAGGGGGTAGCACTCACCTAAACTAAGAGGTTTTTGAGAAAAGGTGAGGTCTAAAGATGGTTTGGGAATTCTGGATTTTGTATGTAAAAAAGGGCACTAGAGAGAGAGAGAGAGAGAGAGAGAGAGTTCCTAATCTCTGTTCTTTTGAAAATTTCCAAGCCTTTGTAAAGGGGGGGGGGTGCCTCTCTATTTATAGGAAAAAGAGAGGTTAGGAGGGTATTTAGAGGCTAAGTAGGATTAGAAATTAGGTAATCAAGTCATCTAAGGTTTCCTAGGGTTTTTGAAGCTTAGAAAAATGTGAAGAGATGCTCCATTGGTGGATGATAGGGTGGGGGTTTAAAGTCCCCTCAGGGGGTTACAAATAGATAGGGAAAGGTGCAACAGAACAAACAAAACACACCCAAGAGATCAAGATGGTCAACAAGTCAAACCCCAATCCAAATTTTCGAGAAGAAAACCCACAATTATTGTTCATAAGCCCGGCGCAACTAATAGATGCGTCAAGCTTATGTACAATAAAACAGTGGCAAACAGGGATTTGGGAAGTAGCTGCCCACGAGGGGACCCACCTAGAGTCTGGCACAACTATTAGTTGTGCCAAGCCATTTCTTCCCAAAATGGCTTGGCACATCTAATAGATGCGCCAAATCCCATGTGGTCCCCATCCAAAATCCTAATTTGCCCCTGAATCTTCGAAACGCCATAACTTCTTGCGTACAGCTCCGATTAAGGTGATTCTTAGCTTATTAGAAATCTGAGGGCTTCTATTTTTTAATGGTATATGATTCAATTATAGTAGAAGACCTCAAATATCCCCGGTGCACCCCTCCTTAACTATTGCCTTGGAAAGTTAGGTTTAGGGTTCAAAAGGTCCTAAGGGTCGGGATTGGTTTCTAAAGGTTTGGGGTAAAGTCTAAGGGATTTGGGATAATTATTAAGCGTTTGGGATGGCCCCTAAGGTTTCAAGGAGGTTCCTAAGGATACCATACATGCCATCAGAAGCTCGAAAGCGCGCCTCTCTCGAAATGTGTTTCGATCAGGCCCTAGGCCAAATTTGGGAGTCTACACTAAGTACATATATCCTTCATCCCTCAGCCGCAGTCATCAACTGCTTCTGAGAAACTACAAATATTTACACTAATCTTCAGTCCCCAATAGCAGTCGTCAATTGCTCTTGAGAAACCTTGGATATCTAATCTATAAAGTAATAAAAATCTGCTCTAATGATCGAAAGAAAACCCAACCTCAGTCGTCAATTGATGCTGAGAATTTTTTCGATGGTTTATTCCTACACTAGGCTCTCTTATTTATAGATCATAAGGAGAAGGTTAACAAGTTCTAATTCTACTAAAAGAAATAAAAGATTCCTATTATAATTCTACTCTTCCTTGCTTTCTTTAGTTGATGCGCTTCTAGATTTTTCTTTTTATTCAGTAGCAGAATCCTCTTTAGATTCTTCTTCATCAATCTCTCAGATCCTTGCTTAGTCAAACTTCTAATTTAAGAGTTTTTCTAATTCTGTACATGACAGTGTTCATTCTCACGTGATTAGCAACAACAGGCATAGTAGGAAAGCTTCTAATTGTAATCGTAAATCACGATTATTCTCTTTTCTTCTCTTTCTTAGCAAATATTAAATCACGATTTTCCATCTTTTATAGCTTTCTTATAGTTTGACTTGACGATTCTTTGAATTACGATTCATCACTTTTCTTCTATATCATACTCTTTCTCTTGAAGAATCACAAATTACGATTTTCTATAGCTCTTTAGTAGCAGCGCTTAATTGTCTGCAAAATTGTAAAACACGATTTTCCATTCTTCAGTAGGTAGATAACTATTATTCAGTGCTTAATGAATAACAGTTATCTTTTATTAGAACTCCAACAATTTTTGTAACAATCTAAATTTTTCCCGAACACTAATAACCGATTAAGTGTGTGTGCTTGGCAAGGTATACGCCACACACTTAAGACCCTACATTTGAACTGTTGGATATAAGCCAACACCTCGTTTGCATACGGTAGCTTCACACCCAACTAACACCATGGGTTGTGGAAATTAACATATTGTTTGGGTGTATGGGCTTCACACCAAAACCCCCATTAGTTATAGAAGCTAACACACCATTTCGGCGTGTGCTCTTTGCACCGAAACTACCCCCAATTTAAAAGCAAGCCCTCACGTGGGTTTCTCATTTGCTTGCAAGAGAAAGAGAGTGAGAGCTTAGAGAGAGAAGAGGAAGAGCTTCCTCCTTGCCTTCTCCTTGAGCGTTTGTTGATCTTTCGCTCAACTTCTTCTTTGAGTCACTGCAAGAGAATGCCGATTTGATGCGGCTACGATCAAATGGTGTGAGAAAGCCCTCTTTTGATTTTCTTGGGCATGAGCACGTGGATCAAGGAATCGATCACTTTAAGGTGAGAAAAATTTATCTTAAGTTGTGATTTTTAGCTATGTTAGTCTTTAGTGAAGATATGAGTGGAAAATTTGAAGAATAAGAATTTAATTTGAGGAAAAATGAATTTGGGAAGTTGAAACCCGTGTTTCAGAAAAATCTGTCAAAACCGATCGATCAGATTTTAGTAGAACAGAAATAGGTTAGTTTTCTGAAGGAAACCAATCGAACGAATTTATATTCGATCGATCAATTTTAGGAACCGATCGATAGAAATGGAATCTGATCGATCGATATATGTCGGCAAGTTCTATACAAGGTCGACAGGTTTCTAAGTAAAGTCGACAGGATGTGATGTGAGAGGAACCGATCGATCAAAATGAAATTCGATCGATCAAAATTTGTCGACAGGCTTAAGTTGAGGTCGACAAGTTCTAAGTAAAGTTGACAAGCATGTCGACATGTTTAATTGAGTGTCGACAGGTTTATGAGTAAACCGATTGATCGATTTGGAAACCGATCGATCGAGTCTGAGACTGATTACACAAATAGAAATGTGTGTATTTTTTAGAGAAAATTGACCGGTCAAAATATATTTTGATCGATCGATTTTGGGAAAGATCGATCGGATTGAGATTTGATCGATCGATTTGGTCAGATTCAAGTATTTTTCTATTTTGAGGAAAAAAGACTTTGTGACTTACTTTTCTTCATCACTTTTGATATGTGAGATGTAAATTTGATGTGTTCCAGGTTATGATCAAGAGGACGTGATAGGAATGTCACCTTGAAAGAAGAAATCTCTGTTTTGGCTTCAAGTTGAGATAGGGGAAACTCACTACCAATTACATTTTTGACTGTGATTCATAGATATTGTGATATGATCTACTTTATTTTCGATTCATAGGCTCTTGTGATATAATTTGAGTGTGTTAGAACTGTGATTTAGTTGAAGCCTTGAATTCTTTGAAGAGTGTTGAACATCTGGATTTGAAATAGGGACTTGAGATCTTACTATGAATTGACATATGAAGTTTACATATTTGACTTGAATCATCGTTTCATGCGAAATTCATAAATTGATGCTTTGAATCTGATTTGATGTGGTATCCGTTTAAGTGAGGTTGTGATTGTAGTAATGGGTTTAGAACTTGTTGATTTGACTATATTCGAATATGTGAACTGAAATGTGATAGTTGTGAATGAAATTGAAATTGTGAGATAGACTGCATTTAAGAAGTTGAATATTGGATATTGACTTCTTGATTTGGACCTTGATAATCTGCATACTAGTACGACAGGTTTTTAGTACATCTTGCATCTTGCATAAACTAATTGGACTATGATGGGTTATCCGTATACCATCATCTGATACACGATGCATATGGATCGGTACGATGGGTTTTTTCGTACTTCATCAGATAAATTGATCGACACCAATGATCAGACACCGATTGGACCGATACGGCGGGTTATCTGTACATACTGCATACCGTACATTGACTGGACTATTGGAATTGGAAATTTCGAACACTGTGAGTTATGAATTGGAAATCTGAAAATTGTAAGATGTGAACTAGAAATGTGAACACTGAAAGATGTGATTTAGAAATTTGGACACCGTAAGATATGAACTGGAAGATACTGGAAGATTGTGGAAGATTCAACACACTAGAAAATAGCACACTGGATGACAGAAATCTGAAGCTTAGGACATTGAACTGTAAGACGTGAACACTGTGCGATGTGAGTAATGAACAATGTGTGATGTGATGTGAACTGAAAGATATTAGAACATTGCGTGTAGTGAACTACAAGATATGTGAACGCTGAGTGAAGTGAACTGAAAGATATGTGAACATTGTAAGACGTGAATAATGAAAACTGACATACTGTGTGATGTGAGTAATGGAATTTAAGTTGAATACCTAATATGCTTTTGTTTTTGTTTCAAATTAAATATCCACTTTGTTCGTATTTGTTTCGATTCTTGAATATCTGTTTCATTCCATTTTTGCTTCTGTCATTAAATCTATGTGATTATATGATAAGTTGTCAATTGAATTTGAGATTCTTCTACTAAGCTTAGATATAGCTCACATTTCGACTATACATCACAGGTATAAATCGTGATATGGACCTGGAGAAGAGGAACTTCAGCTTGTAGATTTGTGCTTTAGTCAGGGGTCATAGATTTAGTGTATTATGGATTTTAGGTAAGTTGTATCTTGGTACATTTCCTATTATTTTTACACTTATTGTACACCGTTGTTAAGTGATGGTTGGTCATTACTGGTGATTTGTTTTAGTTATTATTCATGTTGGATAGTAGAATTAGAGATTTTAATTATGTCATGTGTATTGTCTACTTTGATTTTTGCGTCTATGAGGATGTGCTAAGTAAATCCTGTGTTCAGATTGGGATCTACGATATGGCGGTCCGAGTTTTTCCAATTGGATTTGGTGCAAGGTTAGAAGAAAAAAAAAATATATGTATCTCAGGAAAATTGTGTTGGGAAAATTTGGGTTGTCACAGTTGGTATCAAGGATTAAGCGTTAGGTCTTATTGGGACCCATGGCTATGGCAGTAGATTCTATCATGGACATAAGAGACCCAACTGTGACTCTGTTACAGTTGGTATCAAAGCTATGGCTTTAGAGATCTCTAACAAGACCTAGACTTAGACTAGGAGTTTAAGATTTTGTCAAAGTATAGGGACCGTCTGTTGATGAAACTTTTATTTCATTGTAACAGATCATTATGTCTGGTAGAGGTAGACGACCCAAAGATGGTCGAGGTGGAAGAGGTTTCTAGTTAGATGTGAATGAGAGTGGACGAGATGAAAGAATGGCACAAGCCATGGAGGTTGTGGCCAATGCGATGGCACAGCAGACTGCGTTGATGGCTGCTAATAATACCCATAATCATCAACAACCGCCTCCACCTCCGACTCAACCTACCCCATCGGCATTTATTGAGTTTAAGAAATTGAGACCTCCTACCTTTTATGGCCAGACTAATCCGCTTGAAGTGGAGAAATGGGAAAATCAGATAGAGAAGTTTCTACATAGACTACCTATAGACACCCCCATTTTTCCCTCTCAGAATATACAATTTTATTTGGTCAACCTTTGACCTCATAACCCTAATGTGGAACCATGCACTGAAACAATAGTACATGGCTGAACAGAGGCTGAAATAATAGCTCTGTAGTTCAGATCCCAACGTAGAGAGACTATATACTGAAATAATAGTATATAGTCAGAATACAGACTGAAACAATAGTCTTGCATTTCAGCTTAGAGACCAAACCCAGAAAACCCCGAATTAAGCACCTGAAGCCCCGCGCGTAATTCAATTGCACGCTAGACCACAAACGCGCAATCAGTCCGCCTTTCAGAATGAACTTTCTTTCCCATATCATCTTGAGACTCGATCACGCGCCTGAAATTAGATGCACGATCGGATTGAACGCTATACCACCAGCGCGTAATTGGCCTACGCCCGGCCTAGCCTCACTGTCCTTAACCCCTAAGTTTCCTCGATTAAACACTTTAAGAGTGGCACTTAATTGGATTACGCACTCCAAAATGAGCGTGTCATTAGTTCTAACATTATTAGGACTAGGAAACTCACTGAGCAAGTTAGCCGATCGCTCACTGAGTCGGTTAAATGCCTGAAACAGGGCGCGTAATTGGAGAAAAACCTATAAAAGCTTTTTTTTAATTTTGACCAAACACAACACGAAAGAGGCTGGCAATTTTTGAGAGAGAACAGATTTTTTTTTGGATTTCAAAACCAAAGAACTCCGAGGACAAACCTATAGAGAAACCTAGTCATGATTTCGAGATTCAAGCTTTGAATCTTCGAGATTTCTCTCCACAGCCCCGACCCTAGGTAAGAATTTAATTTTTAGTTTCCGACCATAACTTCTAGCCTATAGATGTAGGATTTCTCTTAGTTTTAATTATAGATTTTAATTTTCTCGAGACCGTAGCACCCCTTTTAGACCGCAAATATCCTATATTTGGTTCTAATTCTCCGAATTTTGAACCAGTCCTTAATCCGTCGGTCTAATTTACTGACCCTAGGCTTTAATTTCATTCTAAAATCTTAATCTTCAGTCCTATCATTAATTTATGGTTCTAGATCTTAAACTCTAGAACCAGTCCTGAATCATACAGTCTGATTTTCTGATTTCGGACTCGAATTCAATCTTAGAAATCTAAATTTTAATTTTAATTTCTTATTTTAATATCTCCAAAAATCCTAAATATTAATTTTAGTCTCTATAATTATAGTTCATGATTCAATTCATAATTATCATTTTGAAATCAATTCTGAAAAATCTAAAATATTATTTTACGGTCCAAAATCCAATCTATCTTTGATCTCAGCCATCCAATTTGCCCAAGGGAGCTTACGAAGGGTACTCGGGAACGAGGCCAATCCTCCTTAGCATAGTGGCCCCAAAATCTCTTTTTTTTAGGAATTCTAGAATTAATTAATTACTTTTTCTTTTTTTATTAGTATAATTAATTAGTAGATTTATTTTATTTCAGCATAACTAATTAGTTAAGTTAATTAGATTTTAGCGCAATCGATCAATTTCTTTAAATCAGGTTTTAACTGGTCAATACCTTGCTTTAATTAGAATTTAGTATGATTAATTCATTGCCTTCATATAATTTTTAGCATAGTTAATTTATTGCTTTAATTAGAATTTTAATAAAATTAGTTCATTTATTTTAATTAGAATTTAATAAAATCAATTTATTTGTTTAGATTTTAATAAATTTAATTCCTTTGCTTAAGTTAGAGTTTCAGTAAAATTAGTTTTCTATTCCGATTAGAATTCTAGTAGGACTGTTATACTTAACTCAATTAAAATCTCAATACAATTAGAATACTTGCTCTGCTCAGAATCTCAGTATAACTAGCATGCTTGACTTAATTAGAGTTTCACCAAAACTACTACATGTGGACTCCTAGTATAATTAGGAAACCTTATCACAATTAGACTTCTAATGAGATTAGGATACTAAAATTAATTAGACTTCTAATGGGATTAGGAGACTAAAATTAATTAAACTTTTGATGGGATTAGGACACTTAACTAATTAGATTTTCAATAAGAATAAAAATAGTAAAAATTAACTACACTCTTAATAGGATTAGAATAAATTCACAGCCAAACTCGATAGAATCAAGGAAGTCTAAACTGACTAGAACTATAACTATAAAGGGAAATCAAAGTATCTAAATTTAGAAAAAGACATAGCTGCTGACGTTCGCAGGTGGACGATTCAATATAGACGTAACCCATACCCGCTCTCAAGCGTGATCATTGACGTGTTGCAATGTCGATAAATATCTGTAGCTGGCGATCACAACAAACTAGGAATCTTCCTAGAAAAACCTTTTATTATTATTATTTATTTCTACCTCCACTATTCCAAACGCCGCATCGCTAGAGTCCACTTGAACAGAATTGGAGCCACTGATTCAACAGGGATCGAGAGGAACCCAGAAAAATCGTGCACCAACAGACTGATGATCGCGATGGGACTTTTTTTGCAAACTCTCTTTTTCTAGATAGTTAGTTTTCATCTTATCTCCATATTTTAGTTTCTCTTTCCATCGTGTCATTTAGAGTCCCTTTTTTATATATATGAGTCTTCTTCAAAGACTTAAGATGCCCGATATAAGAAGAGTAAGTTTAGGAGACTCACCATTATGAGGATATCATAACAACCCCACGTAAGAAGAAGAACCATTTCACAATTCCAACCCACGACAACCTGAGATTAACATGACTAGCGAGCAAGAAAATCTCTTCTCTACCCCACACATCGATAATAATCATAATGGGAGAGATGGTAACATCAGACAAAATCTTACCACTCAATAGATCGTAGAACTCAGTATTCAAATAATACAAAGAGGAGACGATGACTCTGAGGAATTGCTTCGAGGGTTGGCCGTTGCATACGAAACCATTAGGTTACGACAATTTTCAGAAGAACAAGAGCGACAAGAGAGGCCACCTCCTACCCCGAGCACGGTGTTAGCCCGTGCCACACCATTGAGACAACATGCCCACACATTCCTCAATGATGACCCTTTAGACAAGGTTTTCTCACGGGTCACTCCAAAAGGCAGCACCGTTAAAATCGAAGATCTCCCTAAAGTGCTTTACGAGTACATGGCCAAGAGAGAGCGCCCCGGTCACTCATTCGGATTTGACAAATTTTGTCGGGACGTCGAGTTTAATTTACCAATAAGATTTAAGCCACCAAAAGTTACTAAACATAATGGCACAAAAAATCAGAATCATCACTTGACGCTCTTTTATAATGACTGTCGACCCATACGTGATAATCAAGGACTTCTCATTCATAATTATAATGCTCATTAGAAGGAGAAGCTTTAGATTGGTTTGCGGGACTTCTGCTTTATAAGATAGAAACCTTCAATGAATTAGTTGGTCAATTTCTAGACCAATACAAACACTTGATCCAAGAGACAGTTAGTCTCAACGATTTAATGGCAACCAAGCAAGGATCTGATGAAGAATTTAGCGACTTCGTCGCTAGATGGAGAAAACTCGTTGCTAGGACCGGTACCTCAATGAAAGAGAAGGATTCGGTGGACAATATCATCGATAATACTAGAAAATCATTAAAGAATGCACTTGTCATAAGTGATTACCCCGACTTCACTGCACTCCGCTCTCGGGCATCCCGACTAGCGCAACAAATTAAAGGCGGAGATCTCACACTATCCATAGTCAGGTCAAAAATGGGCTCCTCCAATGAATCAAAATAAAAAAATAATAAGAGAGTCTTAGGAACCGAACAGGTCAACACCGTTGTTAATCAAGGACAAAACTCCGGGAACGGAAATTTCTACCCACGAAACTTCAGGCCAAATCAAAATCAGCAACGATACACGAACCAAAACCAAGGCACTAATCAGCAAAGATATACAACCCAAAACCAAAGCCAGAACTAGAATCAGGGCCAATATCAGAATAGAAATCAATATCCCAACACCTACCAGAATCAGAACACGATTTAGAATCGACCGGCCCACGCGTCGAATTACAATAGTGTGCCCCCACCACAGAACTTTAGCCCAGACAGAGGTCCCTACTAGCCAAGGCGAGAACACTATCTCCCTCTACCGGATACGATTCCCAACATTTTTCATCTCCTTAATACTCAGAATCTCCTCCGATTCCCACAGAAAAAACCCTGCCCATGGCCTACAAATCTAGACTATAGTAAATATTGTGCCTTCCCATCGATACATGAGACACAACCTAGAAGACTACTGGGTCCCAGGGACGTAATCTATAACATGAATGACCGAAATCAAATCGATTGGGAAGCACTTAGGCACCCTAGCCCTAATAATAACCAACCCCAACAAAATTTAGGAATCGTTAACCACCCCCTACCCAACCACAACCAAGCAACACCGGCTCAGGTCACCACCGTAGATCTCTTCGGTCGACTCCCCTTCCAACCTTCCACCTTAATCACTCGCATTCAACCCTTTGCTACTTTTGTCACATCAGCAAGAGCTCCTTCACCCCCACATCCCTCAGCCCTGATCACTCGCATCACCCCACCGAATCTACCTCCTTATCCAAAGTTCACCCAGATTCGAGTCCATTCCTTTAGGGCTAGGAGACCATTCCTCCATAGTCACCCACCAGAACCTCCAACCCCTCTAAATCCCGAACCAATGCTAAATACCCGAGTACGAAGATCACGTTCTTCAAACTGCAGCTAAAATTGATGCATGGGTAGAAAGTGTCACCCGAAAGACTCGAAGCCAAGAAAGTGAAATAACAACCGAGCTTTCGCTCAACCTAAAAGAAAGTGAACCAAAAAAATATCCTGACCCGTGCGAGACGCTAGTCTCTACTTCATAGAAAAGGAAGATTACACACAGTACCTCCCACCTTGGAGCGGCATCATTCAGGTATGCGTTCCAACCTCGAATTTCACCCATTTTATAAACACATCCGTGTCAAGCTAAGCTGGTTCGGTCAACAGCCGACTTACCCAATTCTCAAATCAAGAACTAATTACCCGCCTCTGCCTTTCCCTCGAAATAAGGATTTCATGAACTCACAATCACCAGTGGAGAATGTGAGAGAAAGAGAAGTTAACCTACCTCCCCCACCTCACATCATCCCTCCACCAATTCATGCACCTCAACCGTTCCAACCATTCGCACCTAAGGCCCATCGGTCAGGCAAAGAAAATGCACTTGAGCCACGGCAAGAATATAACCTTCTGTGACATCTCTAGAAGATCCTAGCCCAGATATCCCTACTAGAACTCATCAAAAAATCACATGACCATCATTGGTTGTTGATAAGGATACTTGAAGACACGCAAGTGGATGAGAATTTGACCCAAGATGAGTATTATCAAATCACCTCGGTTATGGTGCAACCTCCAACACTCACTTTTACAGACGCAAACATGCCTAAAGAGTCACTCCGCGGGAGTGCGCCCCCCATATATCTTACAGTCATAATTAGAGGATTCTCCGTACCACACACACTCATTAACATGGGAGCAGGACTTAACATTTTCCCTCTCACCATGTTGAAAATACTCGAATACACGGAGCAGGATGTCAGGCCCTCCGCGCTGTCACTCATAGCTTATGATGGGTCGCGTCGCTTTATCAAAGGAACTATCAAGCTGCAGGTTCGCCTTGGACTTGTAACAAAAGACGTTACCTTTTATGTTTCTGATTCTTCCAGTATGTATAATCTCATTTTCAGAAGGAAATGGCTAGAGTCGATGAAGGCCGTCGCATCCACATACCATCAAATGTGTCAAATTCTCATATAAGGACTCCATCGTCTGTGTATATGTCGATGCACCCCTCCAGGAGATGGATACTGATTACGAGGCGAGTATACCAACCACTCACGATTACGTGTTGAACACGGGCCACATTCAAAAGACTCGAGTCTCTGACGAGACAACCGTTGCGGAAGTTCATCCCCCTACCCCTCCTAGTTCTCCCCCAACGCGTCAACAAAAATTAATGAGAAGAGAGGTTGGCCCAAACCTCACCAAACTCTATGCCATTAAACCTATCGTAAAAAAAGGGTGGGACCTTATGTACCAACTTAGATACATCCCCAACACCGGACTCGAAAAAAATAAGCAAGGTCGTGTAGGACCCGTTGTCCCAACACAAATATGTTAGCACATAGGGTTAGGATACCAATCGGATGGCCCACAAGTCGACTTGTCCCCTACCTCACCAAAATGGTCTCTATATGACCACTTCGCCTATGGGACCACTGAGAAAGCAGATGTGCTAAAGTGTAAGGAAGTGTCCTTTACTAGATCCCAAAAAGTGGAAATTTAGCAAATGACTAAAGCGTTCAACGATTTAACCAATCTAAATGACGATATTGATAAATCGCTCGAAGGATTCAAGCCCGTGTTTGACACTAAGGAATTTACAAAAGAGAGAGAAGAACCTCCAGAACCCGACCCCCGAGTAGAAGATTGGGAATCCACTAACGATGAAGATTTTTACATAGCTACCTTGCAAGATGGTGAAGAGCACTTATGCTTAACATGGGAAAGAGATGATATTCCACAAGAAAATACTAACTTGTATAACATCCACCTCGGCCTTGGCCTTGAGGGATGGGAATGCCCTTGGGACTCCCCTTGTATCGCTTACCAACACCAACCCAGCTGTATAGAATGCACCATCATATTAGAGTGTTTCGCTAGTTGAACCTGACACTCTATGATAGAAGACTCGAATCACTCCAACCTCGTGACAACTGACACAAGTAATGACCTACCAGCTCAGCTACCGACACAAGAAGCAGAAAATCCTAACGGTCATTTGGTTGATCGAGGGGGAAACACTCGCATCGCCCTCATAGAATTTGAAGAGGAACTTGAACTAGATACTTCTATGTCCCCATATTCATCGCAACTCTAAATATTTTAGAAATCTCTAGAGGAAGAGTGGCAACCTCTCCCGAGTGATGATGAGGACTACTGGATAAACCTCCCGACACTCGAGTTAGCGGAGCGAGCCAATCTAGGACTTCAAGCACTATCAGATCAAGAAGATGAATTCAATATCGTCTTCGACTCTAATCTGGAAGGATGGGAATGTCCTTGGGAATCTCCCTGCATCCTTCACCATTATCAACCCCGCTACCGAGCATGCACACTCTTCCTAATGTATTATGAAGATCAAGAAAAAAAACTCACTACCCCTGAGGATCCTTCGAGAGATCCCCTCAGTGGGAAGAACAACATTATTACAACCCAGAGGATGATAGTTCAATTGACTACGATCTTCAGAGCTTCTTCGAAGAAGAGGAGATCAATGTGGCAGAAGAAGTCCAAGCGTTAATGCCGCTATTACCAGCGTCACTCATTCAAACAATCTCATCAGATGAAGACTCCAAAAAAAAATGCTAAATTCACAACAAGTTCGCATTTCTCGAAGAATCGCCCGAACGGCTCCAACAGCCATCTCGCTCCCTCAACTAGAGGAAGCAATTCTCCCGGCACCTTTTGAAACGACCGACCTATACCATATTTATTGTCAAAAAAAAATAGAAAACCCTAAAAATTCAGAAATATAAATTTCAAAAAAATCAGAAAACCCCAGAAAAAAAGGTAACTTGTCGACAAGGAGACTTTTCTCCTAAGGTTTCTATCCCATTCCCCATATGAGGACGTAAAGCATCCCGGCTAGATAGTAAGCCAGTGATCATATCGGATGAGATACTTCGTGACTTTGAGAGAAGAATCAGTAGTCTTGACCTTCACCTTATCGAAGATCTCTCAGTCATAGATTGTACCGATGAAGTGTTACCTTTTGCAAACTCAGATCCCCAGTGTAGTAATTTTATAGTATACGAACTTACTGAGGATGAAGAAATAGCACTAGTTGCCGAGGAGGCACTAGACTTCCAACAGGTTATCAAGAATTTTGATGAGCAAACCCAAGCTGCCGCGGAACCCACGAAAGAACTTAACTTTGGCATTGAAGAGAAACCCAAGAAGCTACTGATTAGCGCAACACTTAAATCCAAGGAATGCCAACAAATTACACAAGTTCTACAAGAACACCTCGATTCCTTTGCATGGTCCTACGAGGACATGCCTAATTTAGACCCAAGTTTAGTAGAACATCGCCTCATCTTAGAACCCGACACAAAGCCTGTTAAGCAGAAACTCCATAGGATGCACCCCCAAACCGCCCTCTAAGTTAAAGAGGAAGTCAACAAGTTATACAAAGCCAAATTTATCCGAGTCGTTCTTTACCCTAAGTGGATAGCCAATATAGTACCTATCGCCAAGAAAGATGCTAGAGTACAAGTTTGCATTGACTTTCAAAACCTCAACCAGGCATGCTCAAAAGATGACTTCCCACTTCAACACATTAACACTCTAGTCGATAACACCGCTGGATATGAGATGTTATCCTTTATGGACGGTTTCTCTAGATATAATCAGATCAAATTAGTGGAGTTTGACCAAGAGAAGACTTCCTTCACCACACCATGGGGAGCATACTGTTACATCGTTATGCCTTTTGGGCTCAAGAACGCAGGAGCCACGTATCAACGTGTCATGATGGCTATCTTCCATAACATGATGCATAAGTGTGTAGAAGTCTACGTCGATGAAAAATTAGTAGAGTCCCAAATGCAAGTAGGACATGTTGAAGCACTCCGACTGGTGTTACAAAGAGTTAAGAAATATCAGCTAAAATGAACCCAAAGAAATGTGTCTTCGGGGTCACTTTCGAAAAACTACTTACTTTCATAGTTGCAAGCCAGGGATCGAAGTTGACCCTGCAAAAGTCAGAGCCATCCTCGAGATGCCGCCTCCCAGTAATATCAAAGAGTTACGAGGCCTAATAGGAAGATTGCAATTCATCAAAAGATTTATCTCCCAGCATTTAGACAAATGCGATCCTTTCTACAAACTACTCAAAGGAGGAACTAAGTACAAATGGAATGATTAGTGTTAGCAAGCCTTCGACAACATCAAGAAGTACCTCCTTAACCCTCCAATACTATCGCCACCTGTCCCCGAAAGACCCCTAATCTTATACCTCTCAGTCAATGATAAAGCAATGGGAGCAATCCTCAGACAATATGAAGAAGATGGCAAGAGGGAGGGTTATCTACTACCTCAGTAGGACGATGGTCGAATACAAATGAAGATACACTTCAATGGAGAAGACTTGCCTCACATTAGTGTGGGCCTCTACCAAATTATGATACGACTTCGGAGCACATAAAATACTAGTACTAACCTTAATGACCCTCTGAAGTACGTATTTAAAAAGCCCGCAATATCAGGAAAGATCGCTCGCTAGCATATGCTCCTGCAAGAATTTGATATCACTTATGTCACATAGAAGTCAATCAAAGGGCAAGCAATCGCTAATTACCTTGCAGATCTCTCACTCCCTAGTGATGAACCCATACACGCGGATTTTCCCAATGAGGATCTATTCACAATTCATAACAAAGAGCCCGATAAGACCTCATGGACCCTTTATTTCGACGGCGCTCTAAATCACAAAGGAAAAGGCATCGAGATAGTCCTCCTAAGCCCAGAAGGAGTAGTTATACCTAAAGCTTTTCAATTAGATTTCCCGGTCACTAACAATGTCACAGAATACGAAGCTTTTATAGCTAGACTACGAGCGACGCTACAATTAGGTGTTAAATAGTTAAAATACCATCGGTGATTCCAAACTAGTAATTTCACAAGTCATAGGAGAATGGAAAAGTAAGGAAAGAAGACTAATGGCATACCTAGAAACCGCTCAATATTTAGTAAAGAAATTTGAAATAAACTCTTTCACGCACATCCTTAGATTATAAAATGAGCTCGCAGATTCCTTAGCCACGCTAACATCAGTCATCCAAATACCCATCGGACAAAATACCAAGACCTTCTTCATCAAAAAGCTTACAGTACCCGTTCACGAGATAGCATGGACCGTCAAGAGAGAATTACCCGTCCTCCCTACAAGTACAAGACCGAAATAAGTAATCACCCCGAAAAAGCACATTGAGACAGAAACCAAAGTTGCTATGTTCAGATTTGAAAAATCACCGACTGACGATGGACAATCGTGGTACTTCAACATCTGAAACTTCTTGAAGCATCAACACGTCCCTCCATACACCACGAAGATCGAACAAAAGACTATAAGGAATCGATATGCCCGATTCTGCATACTCGATGAAACATTATACAAATAGGCCTTTACTAATAGAGTACTACTACGATGCGTGACGACTATCGAAGGACAATACATCATTTGAGAAGCACAGGCCAGTGCCTGCGGTGCCCACTCCGGTAGACAGAGACTCGCTAATCAAGTTACACTACAAGGCTACTTCTGGCCAATAATGATCAGAGATTGTCACCTCTATGTCCAATCCTGCAAGTAATGCCAAGAACGCGCCCACTCATCAAAGCTCCATCAGTTGCATTGAATACTATGACCTCGCCATGGCCGTTTTTGATGTGGGCCTTCGATGTCATTAGACCTTTCACAAACACTGTTGGGGACACTCATAAGCACGCGTTCATACTTACAGCAACTAAATACTACACCAAATGGTCATAAGCTGAATCCTATGTTAGAATCACCGCTGCAACACTCGTAAGATTTATCGTTCGAAATATCATCACCAGGTTTGGAGTACCCAGGATGTTTGTCACTGGCAATGGACCACAGTTCATCGCAGAGAAAATGAAGAAGTTATGCAAGAAGTACGGTATCAATCTATGCTACTCATCACCGTTCCACCCTCAAGGTAATGGACAGGAAAAAGCTACTAATAAAATGCTAATTCGAATCCTAAAATGCACAGTGGAAACAGGCAATAGAGCCTACTAGCCTGAATGACTACCAAAAGCACTTTGGGCCTATAGGACCTCTATTCATACGGCCACTGACCAAACTCCCTACCTCCTTACCTACGGAATGGAGGTAGTTCTATCATATGAGATACAAGTACCATCCTTACGAATTCAACTCGATGATGAGCTATCTTTAGACGAGAGAAGAATTACCTTACTCATGCAGCTAAAGCAGCTCGATGAAACACGTCTAAGGGTAGCTGATCACGCTCAGGTATATCAGAGGAGAGTGGCCAGGGCTTATGATAAGAAAGTCCTTGAACGAGCCTTTAATATTAGGGAATTAGTCTTAAAGAAAATCATGCCTTCCAAGCACACCCATCTGAAAGAAAAATTGAAAATAAACTGGGAAGGCCCTTACGTAATAATAGCCGCTTACCTTGGAAATGCTTACAAACTGGCAAACAAAGATGGGGAAGAAATCCCTAGCCCTTGGAAGGCCATGTACCTTAAAAAATATTACCCTTAGCCCTGTGATCGTCACATCCTGTGGTTAAATACCTATACTTATCACCCCCGTAGTCATCATGACCCATTCATTAGTCGTACGCCTTCAATTCTCATAATATCCTTAAGACCTCCAATTTATCACCCGCCTTTTCTTACTCGGGCAATCTGATTAAAGGACTAGTGACCTATCTAACCTCTTTCAAAAGCATAAGTAACACCCAATCCTCCTTTCCCTTCCCCCGCCATTGGAGGAGACGTTAGAGCAAAAAAAATGAAGATGTTAGGTTCAATTAAAACTCATTATTCTTGTGCTAGCAAGATGCTCTCAAAAGAATATACGTTTGCATATCAAAAATCGAGTGAGAGCATTACGACGAATGAACAATTCAATGAGCTTAGGGAAGTATAAGCAGGCCGTGAAGACATCCCTGGGAACTTTACTAGAAGTATATAAGCAAGCTGTGAGGGAATCCCTGATGTCCCCATACTACTAGATGTCGTCGTAAGGTGGCGGGAGGAGGACAAACTCCTGCTAACCATAAAATATGAGATTTTGATGGTGCTGAAACATAACGAAGAGCTCAATTATGGCATCTCGTATCCTGTTGAGAAAAAGATTGTTACCTATCCCTTTTGGAAAGTATTAGATACAAACTATTCCCCGCATCACTGAGTCTTACCCCCCTCTTCTATTTTTTTTATTTTCGGACAATAAATCAGAAGCCTTATAGGATGTTCCAAGAAATGAAACTGAAAACCGATGAATGATGACTGATGTAATCACCCACTATACCTACCATACTTCTCCCTAATAACCATGAGATAGGACGACCACCACCCTAAGATAAAACCTCATATATAACTGACCTGATCAAAGAGCCCCCCCCGGTTCGATGATTATACTGATCATCTTTTCTTCAAAACTAACTCACCAAATACCCATGATTGCTTATAGACTAAAAGTGCTCATCTCGAATCCCAGAAAAGCTCCATTGCACCTTGACGCTGGGGCATTTTTTTAGATTAGAAGAAGAATCATATCAGAAGCACCGGCTTGTCCATAAAGAAGATGAGGAACGACGAAGTTACTATCTGAAAAGTGCTACCAAAGATACCATACTATCAATCCTACCATGCTCCTACACTGGGGTATTTTTATTTTTTACTATTTCATTATTATTTTTATCTTAGCTATTTGCTTTCCCTGTTGCATTATGGTTGTTTTAAAAGAGAAAAAAAATTTAAAAAATTTAAAAAAGAGCACATATCCATCTTTTATTATCAGACTCCGGTCTGAGACACTTACCCCCCTTGACAACTAGCAAGGGGGAGAACAAAAACTACTAACAGCATTACTCTCACACGCGCAAATACGAAATAACCTTCAACCATCATCGGGCCAACTCAAGAAGCATCCATGTCCCAATGACGGTCAATGGCACTAAAGCAACTAAAAAAAAAAGAAGCAGAAGTAGACATAAGAGGTTACTAAAAGGAAAAGGAACCAATCTGGTATATCTAAACCAAAAATCTATATATATATATATATGTCAAAATATTTTCATTTCTTTTTACACTTGTCACTGGGGGCGTCCCCCTATATATACAAAACACACATGCTATGGATACTAAAATACACACACCCACACCTACTCCCCACGCTGTCGCTGGGAAGGTCGATCACCGCTATCCCCGATATCATTAGCTCAGAGGTCCATAGACTGGTCCTCTGAAAATACAATCCCTGCGCTCAGAGTCCTTAGAACCTCTAGACAACGAGGCCCCACCACTATTTGCGAATTCCCAGTGTGCTTACTTTATTTGTTGGTGGTAAAAGCAGTTTAAAGTCAAAGTAAAACAGCGGATGGAATCAGCACAACTGAGAAATCCTAGACCTGCAAGATACAGGGTCCATTTGTAGCAAGTTTTGATAAGTAAGAGTTTGTTCCACAGGGAAAAGTGATCTACAGCTCCAAGGGAGCCATCTCTAGTAGTCCCTCCAGATCTGACTACAGATCTGGCAGTCCTAAAAGGAAGGGAGTTTAGGGTCACTTATTCTAAATATCCTAAGGTAGCCTAATGAATTAACTACAGAAAGGGTTGAGAAGATGGATGGAGTGTGGGAAAATAAATATAAAAGGGTGAGAAGTATGCTATTGAGTTCAGATCTGCTGGAATTGATGACTCAGATCCAGGTCTACTGGTATAGAAATCTTGTCCAATGGCTACATTATCACCAAAGAGGAGAAAGAATCCAACTCATCCCTGTGCCATGATCCAATCCCTTAAGGTTATAACCTGTCCACTTAAATGGTCACAGATTATCCCATAGGGGAACAACAATCCAGAGATGGGTCAAAACAAGTTTATCATTGTAGGCACTACTTCATCCAGGCTACAAGCTCAGGAATCCATAGGGAACCTCAACCTCTAAAGCTCTATGTGTGGGGCTAAGGTTGTATAGGACCATGATAGCCCAAACACATAGAACCAGTAAGAGATTGAGTACCACCTTAGACCTAGCTGTCCATTGCTTGAGTGGGACTACAATGGTCCAGTCACAAGCCTACAATCTCCATACCCAGATCAGATCTAACATCTGATGGCGGGTCTCTACAAATATAGGGGAGTCTGCCTCTACACAATCTCCTACCAGGCTACAAGCTCAGGCTCAGAGAAGAAGGATCCATTTTGGATCGGCGGATTGGATTCACCCTAAGACTATAACCTATCCGCTTAAATGGTCACAGATTATCCCAGAGGCTATCATCCTCACGGAGCCCAAAATAAAACAAGAATATTGCTGCCACCACCATGGTCACAAGGCTACCAGCTCAAGCTCCCATGGGGATTTCAGATCTAGTGGGTCCTTGGTGGGGCTAAGGCTGTATCGGACCATGATAGCCCAGACACACAGGTCACTTGGATCTGAATGGATCCTTAGAATCAGTCCTCCATTGCTTTGAATCACAGCCAAAGCAATGGCGGATCACAAGGCAGCAGCCTTGCACAGAGCAACTCACAAACACACGAATCCCATAAAAGTACAACACCCAATCACAAATTCCATCAATCTAATCTTAATAAACATACATAGACATGGCCAGCAAGTGCTGGGCCATGGAAAGAAAGAAAAAGAAAAAGGACAACTACTTACAACTATAGAAGAAAACAAAAGGAATTAATCTCAGATCTCGTATCAGTGATACAGTCTGAGCTTCCCCTGGTGTCTAAGTCTAAAAGTCCTCTAAACCTAAACTAGGCTTACGTTTATATAGCAGTGGGTGTGGCGGCGCATTAGGGTTAGGAAACCCTAATTTTAGCGATGCCACATGGCCTATTAATGATCCTTGGATGCCTCGAGGCACGTGCACGGAGATTTGAGCATGGGAGTGTGTGCCCTAATCGCTGGAAATCCCCAGAATGTCCTCTACAAAATGATGGAAGTTGGAGTTCAGAGCTTTGCCAGGTTGCAGTCGATTCCCAGACTTGTCGCGTGGTAGCACTAACTTCGTGAGGATGAGTTAGCATTAAAACTTCAGACGTCGCGGGGTTGCAGCTTCTTGATGCTTTGAGTAGTCACGAGGTAGATAGTTAAGTTCTTCGCTGGATTGAGCTTTGCGAGGTTGGATTGCTACTTGTGAATAGCGTGGGAACTGCGCGAGCATTCCATTTCACAATAGATCTTCGCGAGGCTAACTTTGGTTTCGTGAGGCTGCTTTCTTCCTGAACAGCGCGAGAACTGCACGAGAAGTTCACTTCTTAATGGAACTTCGTGAGGATCCTCGCGATAGCTTTGAGGCTTTTCTGAACTATGCGACAGCTGCGCGAGGCAGGATTCTGAAGCTAGTCTGTCACTCAACTGCGCGAGAAGTTGTTGTGAAGTCTTGGGACTTCGTGAGGACTGTGCGAAGCATATTTTTCTGAATCCTCTGGAGCTTTATCAGTTGTGCGAGGCTTACCTCAGATCTGGATTCATGACTCATTCTTCTGAGGGACTTCTGGTGCCAATATAGGCTCCTTAACTAGATTTATGGCCTTATTGCACTACTGTTTATTACCTATAAAAATAGCTTAACAAACATTTATTAGATGGCTAAGGGTCTAATCAAAGGCTAAGTAAAGGGGTTGAAAAGTGGTACTTTTCAGGTCTTAACAGCCACAGAACCCCCCTCACTCGCTTGACTAGTGGATCTCCTCGATCGCGAATGAGGAGGATACCTCGTAAGAACCTCACAAATAATAGAATTCTCACGAGCATCACCCCTGACACGATCATGGGACGTGTGACGAGACTGCCCGATCGAGGAACCCACAACCCTCGACTCTGGCCCACCAAGCTGACAAGCTAGCCTATGTATCCCTCGCTCACTCCTCATCAGACGATACTGCAGCCCATCTAGGGACGCATGCATCTCTGCCCGCTTCGTCCGACGCGCCACCTCCAATGCCTCAATCTGAGTCCTCTACGCAGCCATCATCTCGACAAACAAGTCGTCGCGACTCTACGTCTCCCCAAGGACTCATCTCGCCTCGGGAGTGGCATGCGCTCGCGCCACCTCTAGGCGTGCCTCCTCAAGCTGACGGACCTACATAACCACACCAAGTAAAAGGAAAACTAATATATACATGAACAAAATAAGAAATATTGAAAAGGAAAGAATTATACTAGATCCAGCCTCTCCTCCAGGAGTCGCCCAACCGTCTCTGCAGTCACTGAATCAGCAGGAGGCACGGAAGGAACTGCGAACATAGGCGGCTGCCACAAGAATAAGCAAATACATCAAAAAAATACTATAATAACAATAAATTATGAACACAATAACTAAGACATACTAGAGTAGGAATAGGAACAGACTCTTGAGGGGGAGCCTCGGGGGCAAAGTTCGGAACAGCCTGCATAAAGAACCAAACAAACCAACACAAAACATGTTAGAATAAAATAAAGATGAAATAACCTAAACAGAATTACACCACATCAAAAAAAAACTATACCTGATTCTCTAGGCGTAGAGAGGTAGCAATCGCCTCCCTCACCTAAAGATCCTCGGCAACCCGATGCTGAAATACAGTATGATATTAGTAAGCTACTAAGAAAGCAAAATAATCACACCCAACGAACTAATGCAATGACACAAACAAGATAGAAGATTGAATGAAACTTACCCAATGATCTAGATCAGCTCGAAGCTGAGCCATCGCTGGATCCTCTCGACTGGAGGAAGCAACTGAAGATGGATCAAACGCCGAAACGGAACCTCCAGCAGCGAGCTCGGCTCTCTATGAATAACAATAAACACATCAGTTGGCAAGCTCATAATGCCAACAATTAACAAAACCTTATTTGTAAAGACACCTACCAATCGGTTAATCTCAAATCATAGGCTGGCCTCCACCTCTAGGTCGGCCTGCTGTTGACCGTGTAATAACTCGATCATCGCCACCTGACAAGCAACCTCACCCTCCCCCACAGACTGTCCAAAATAAAATAAGATGAGACACCACAACCATGTCAGAGTGACCACAAGACCAAGTCCACATAATACAAAAAATAAATATGAATTTACTCACCAGGAGTCGTCGAGTCTCCGCTAGCCGAGCCCCCAACTCATCCTCTGCTGCCCTAGCCTGAGCAACCAAGGAGGCTAAGGAGTGCAGCATCCCCTCATTCGGATGAGGAGCACATCCCATCCACTCCATCACCCTATGGAGAGCGTCTAATGCGCCCTGCACACTCACGGTGAGATGGCCCTACTTTAACGCAGCCAACCTCTCCCTCAAAGTCGATGCCAACTACGGCCCACCGATCACGAAAGAGCTACTCCCATGGAAGGGACGTGTGAAGAGGCGCCCGCTACCCAACGCACTAAACCACTGCACATACTCTCGAGCGTCCGCCTCATCACGTGCCCCTGTAACCTGGGTCCCCCCAGCTCTAAAATCTGCTACCTGAAGCGCCATCCGCTCTGCAAAATTTTGGCCAGGAGGGTCGATCATCCTCTTCACCACTCTGGCAAATCTCTTGAGGGACTCCCAAAATGAGCCCCAGTTTTCGTACCACTTGAGAAGTGTGGATCCTCTCCACCCTCTCAAAATAATGGACCCATATATCCACATCAAAGAAGGGCCGGCCAGACTGAATCACTGGCACGCCGGCATCCTCCTCATCCGCATATAGCCTCCAAATCACCTACAACCAAACAAGCGAGCCAACCTATCAATAAAGACTCAGATCCAAAAAATGCCAAAATGAAATGAAAAAAAAAACATACGCATGATGATCTATACCTGCCCCGCATGCATATCCTCAAAGAGGCCTCGTGCGGTCTGAAGATCCAAAGACCAACGGTGACCCCTCAACGCCTCCCTCAACACGTACATCCGTGGAAATGTGAATGTCACCTCCAATGGAACTCCCGGATAAAGAAAAGTAAAATGGTTATACGCCCAGAACTAGAAAGCAAAATAGAAGAAATGCTGAATAGTTACCATTAAAAGACCAAAAAAAAAGACGCTATGACATTAATTAACTAAAACTCACTTGGATGAATAGAAGGAAACCTCCGATTGATGCGACGCCCTATCCCCGACGGTAAAGCTGCTCATAGCGATGCGCCAATGCGATCGCACCCCACGTATAGGTGGGGGCTCGATCCAAGTCCCTAAGAACCATCAAAAATAACTCGGTGATGCATCCCCAAGTGGAAGAAGAGAAGAGTATAGCACCAAGGAAGTGCATCAATAATGCTTGAAGCACCCTATCCGCAGCCAACTCTGGCTCCAGTACGAGCTCTCAGCTTGTCACTACTGCACAACGTGCCTCATAGTCACCTTCGCCTCTGAATGGCACCTTGGGGAGATGAAGCCACTCGTAAACGTATCAAAAAACCAAGTGACTCGATCTACACCTGGACTCGAGCCGCTCAACCATGCCACACCCAAGATCTCCTCACACACCTCCAAATAATGTCCTGCCATCCACCTTGTGATCGGCTCACCCTCGAAACGAAGACCTGTGATACGGACCCAATCCTCGGAAGTCGGTAACATCATGCCTACTAGAAAGAGAAGCACCTGATGCTCCTCCCTCCACCTCTCTAGAATCGTCGTGATCAGGCCACGATTGACCTGAAAGGGCTCCAGCTCTAGGATCGGTCTGAAACCAAAAGACACCAGCCGTGCTTGTTGGAACTCCAACAAGGAATGGTACCAAGTATGAGACTCGGTGCATGCCGAGCTGATAGCCATTTGCGGGGGCTCTTATTGAACGAAACACAAATAATAATAATAAGATTAACGCATACCTATAATGAAAGATGAACGAATCTAAAATTAAAAGCAATTCAAATATGTCCCAAACATAATAATAATTTACAACAAACACACGAAACATGATAAGAATGACTGGATAGAAACGTGACCTATCTTTAGATGCTGTTATGATGCATGAGTGAGCACACAACCAAGGATCTATCTAGGTTCGACTTAAATTAGAAGGGTTTCCGAATCCTAATAACCTTATGTCAACCTAAGTGGCTAAGAAAATGGAAGAACTCTTGCTCATGAATGCTTACCCGGCCTCGAGCGAAGAAATCCTCCAGTGGGAAGTGTCTGCGATCTCGATGCTCCTCCCCCTGGTGCTCCGCAGCCGTACCCTCAGCTCTCTCACCCTCAGGAATCGCACCCTCAACCCTCTCACCCTCATCCTCAGTGTCCCCCTTGCTCAATCTCGAGCACCTCCTCCCTGACCCCCGACTGGTCAACCTCCAATACCTCCTTTCCAACTACCTCCCCAACATCCACCTCCCCGACAATGTCAGTCTGAGCCTCGAAAGTCTCACCCATCTCTGCCCCCAACATCCTCTCTAACTCAGAAATAGTAATATTGTGCCTACCACCACCCTTAGACTCCTTCCTAGAATAAAGAGCTCGAAAAATTGAAGAGAACGAAAAAAATAACGCCTGAAACAGACGATCAAATCACGAGATATCATGAAAACATGAAAATTAGAGCACAAAGAAACAAGTAAACAGAGAATCAGAGACTAACACCAATCGTGCAATAAAAATGAAAAACTTTGAACTATTTATGGGACACTGCTAAATCGCGTGCGTTAATCCAAGCGTGCAAACTAATTACACACCACTCTCACCGCATTTAATTCGGATCACACGACTGGTCTTAAGCGCGCAAACCAATCGTCGCTCGCCCAAACTAACCCACCCACCTGGTTGCTGTTGGTCTGGTTTGAGACTGCTGCTATTTTATTAAGAACAGTGGAGAGAATAAATCTAGAGTGGAGATGGGTCATTACAGTAAGTCTAAAACACACACAATCCTGTAAGATACAGAGTCCATTGTAGCAAGTTTTGATAAGTAAGAGTTTGTCCCATAGAAAAATTAATCAAGAATCCAAAATGGGCTATAATAGTAGACCTCCAGATCTGGTTACAGATCTGACAATCCTAAAAAAAGGGAGTTGGGTGTCACGACTACACTAAATTAATCTTAAAAATAAAGAAATAAAATATAGCCCTATCTTAAAGAAAGGGTTAAGAGAAAGATGGTGGTAGTGTGTGCTAAAATAAAATATAAAAATTATGAGAAGTAAGCAAGTTAAGCTAGAGTTAAAGCAGTGATATAACTCAGATTTAGTCTGTCTCTACAGTGTTCCTTGTTGAGATGCTATGAAAAGCCTCAACAAGGTAAAAATACTCGGTTTAACCCATGCCATTTGGGGCGCTCTTAGGGCTATACTCTGTCCACTCTAATGGTCACAGGGTATCCGACAGAG
The DNA here is from genome assembly GCA_021018995.1 of Chloranthus sessilifolius. NCBI lineage: Eukaryota > Viridiplantae > Streptophyta > Magnoliopsida > Chloranthales > Chloranthaceae > Chloranthus > Chloranthus sessilifolius. Next base: position 68,837,138 of record CM037595.1, read on the forward strand.
TCTGTCAAATCCCATTGGTTAAAAAAGACATTGTCAATCTAACACAAAGGAGTGGGCTGATCATTCCCCCAGCCACTAGGCCAAATCAAGCCATGAATACTATTGCAACACTATGTAATGTCAGTGTTACAAGCTCCCCAAATCTGTGCACAAACTTGGCTGACATCTATAGGTATTCCAACCCATAAGATCTTAAGTGCTTTGCTAAGGCAACTGCTCACTAGTGTCCACAAAAAGGACCATGCAACAGGTTGAATAAGGCTTTAGATTCAGCTAGTCATTGCTACAAAATGGCCTGCAATTACTCAGCCTCAAGCTATAATTACTACAAAGAGATCATATCTAACATCTGATGTCGGCTAGATAAAACAGAGGAGAGCCAGTTCTTGTACAAACCTCCTCACAAGGCTCTAGAAGCTCATGTGCAGGGGAAACGAATCCTTCTCAAACATGTGAATGGACACAACCTTAGGGTTATACTCTGTCCACTTGAATGGTCACAGGGTATCCCATTGGTCTGTCCATACCACAAAGGCCTGAGAAAGAACATGAAAATTGTTGCAACTATCATGGTCCACAGGCCTCCGAGCTCCCTGAATCTCACTACAGATCCAACATTGCTTTTCATGGGGCTATCAAACCAAGGAAAATCATATGGTAAATAATAGATCTACTAGAAACTAAATAGGCTAGTCCCAAATACATAGATCCTATAGGCATCTAAAGAAACCATAAAATCTTTAGATTCAATTAGGCATTAAAATGACAATCCATTGATGAACACAAAACTTATAATGAACTGTCTCCAGGTTGCAGCCTGTACACAACTGCTCATCCATAATCCCAATGTATACCAAAAACCTATTACAAACTCAAATAAAACTAAACCTAGCTGCTTACAGGGGGTTAGCCAGCAAGTGCTGGGCTAAGAGAGAAGGAAAATAAGAAAAAGAGATGATCAAACCCTAGCCCTAGCCTGTTGGAGCTCGCAGCCGACAGAGGATGAAGGAAAGATGAAAATAATAAACTCTAAGTATAGCTTATATACTCTGTCAAAATGGCCTTAGCTCTAAGGAGATTAACCCTAATTTTTCTAGTAAACATAGCACTTTTTTAACCCTTAGATGCTTGGAGATATGTGCCTCAAAATCCATGCCTCGAGAAGTGTGCCCTAGCCTGGGAAATTCCTAAAAGGTCCTTGAGTTAAAACTAAGAAGTAGAGAGCCCGAGCTTTGTGGGGCTGGTATCTGCTTTTAGCTCATTCGCACAACTGCTTTGCCTTCATGGAGTTGCCTTTGGCTGGTGGGAAGTGCTTGCTCGCGTGTTAGCTATTCATTTGATCATGCAGTTCGCTGGCACTGCAATGCTATCATGAAGATGATCTGGAGTGCCAGGATTTCTCACTCAGTTGAGCTTCAGAAGCTCTCTCTCGCTAAGTACTCGCACAGTTATACTCCTGCGCTCGCGTAGTCAATGGTAAGGCTTTAGAGTGCACGAGATCTGCGCGATGAGAATTTTGGGTGTCTCTCTCTTCCAGGGCTACGCGAGAACTCCGCGAGGTGACATTTTGTTCAGTGTATATATGGACTCGCTATGTTCTTTGTGCGGCTGGTTTGAGGCTTGATCTCCACGAGAGCTTCGCGACCATAGATTCTGGGGACTTTAACTTGCGAGATCTTCGCGAGGTCATTTCAGTTGTCCTTCTGACTACACGGCGTATATGCATAAGGGCCTCTTCCACTGCATCTTTAGCTTTGCAAGGAAGCTCCTCAACTCTGCGAGGTCTATCTTTTGCTGCTCTTATGCATTACACTTGCTGCTGTCGCAGTCTCCTCCCTTCTCAGCTAACTTCATTCATCTGCTAGACTTTGGTCAGTGGTGATCAGCAACAATGAGTCACCATGGTGAGCACTACCAAGGTGTTCCATTAGGCTTTGTCTCAGCAGTCATCTTTAAGTGTATTATCTCTCTCTTTTGGGCCAAAAAGCAAGGAATTTGTATTAAGCTACATATTTTATTGCTAACTACAAAACACACTTAACAAATGGTTATTAGTCTACTTCAAGGTCCAGCAAAGGTTAAGTTAAGAGGTGAAAAGTGGTACTTTTCAATGAATAACACACCCCCAAACCTAATCTTTGCTAGTCCCTGAGCAAAGGAGAAATTAAAACAACTACTCTAAGAATTGAAATGTCACTTTCGTAGGGAGCACAGATACATTTAACATATGTACCAAGCCTTTTAAACCCCTAGGTGATCCCTAGTGGAGGAGTGAAGTCTCCTGAGGGTTTTCAGTGAAGATACCCACAAACTTCTCAATGAAACTGTTAACAAAGGTGCAACATTAACAAGTCAGCTGTCAAGAAACAAAGCATCAGTTCACCTTTGATTCAATAAAAATATGAGGAATTTGGACATGAAAAGCATAAACATTTAATCATCACAACCTCTACCTCAGTGCACAACATTTCCAATTAGCTCACAACAAGGGGGACAACACATGTATATCAGCACTGAGCTCAGCACTAATTCAAAAATCAGGTTATAGGCCATGCCTAATACATTCAACATCAGACCCAATGCTCACCAGGGCATACTCTCACAAGGGACCTTGAGGGTTTCATTTTCTCTCAAGCTCAAGAGCAGTTACAACCCCCAAATGGATCTGTAAGCATGAGTATAGGCAAAGCACCTAAGTCCTAGCATTATTGGCATATCCTCACCATAGATTGGACAACTCCTTGTCTTTTCATGATAGCACATTCAACTTTGGATCACAAGGTCTTTAACTGGGTTGTAATGTGGCCTATGAAGTGGGTTATAAAGAATGTAAGGTTGAAAAGGGATTCAAAGTTGAGAAATCAGTAAGTGAAGGAGGTGATTCATGACTCCACCCATTTTTAGTTTAATATCTTTTCATTTTCTTTCAAATTTTTCAGACTTGAAGTAGCCAGCTTCTCCTCTTCATTTTTATTTTTTCAATGAACTTTTCCTCTTGACTCCTCTCTCGCTCCTCTTCATTATTATTTTTCTTTCTTTTCTTGCATTTTTCTTTCTATTTTTATTTTTATTTTTGTGTTTGTGACTTGCCACCTCTTTCCTCAGCTGTTATACTGCTCAACTTTAGGTATCTCTTCTCCATTCAACCATTGTTGACCCTATCTTGTCCATCTTCAGCTCCTTCTCCTTTACCTTCTGAATTCCCAGAGTGAGGGTAGGTTTGAGTCAGGTTCATAGGTTCAGGTGTAAGTACTCAGGTGTATTTTGAAGAAAATTGGAAATTAAGGCTCAGCAGGTGTGTGCACAAGGGCAGTTGATTAGGATTTAGTATGTTTAAGCTCAAACTGTCCAAGAGAAGGCCTTGATAATTTCCTAGGTTTCATGAGTGCTGTCAGTTGTTTCAACTTGGAGGTGACTAACTTCTAGTGAGGGCATTGCCTCAGCCAGTCCTTAGAGCTAAAAGAATTGCCTCAGTCACTTCTCGTAGGAAGGAAAAAAAATTTGTAGGCCCAACTCTCACTGGTTATGGTCTTCCATTGAACTTTTAAGTATGTCCTTACCTTTTTCTCTGTTTAATAATTCACTCAATACTGATACAAGTGAGTTTACTTAGTGTTCACATCATAAAAAAGTTAAAATTTAAAAGCTTGTAATGCCTAAAGGTCTGAAAAAATTTAAATTTTTTAAAATTTCATGATTCTTAGGTGAACATGGCTCCATTCCTATCTTTACTTACTTGACTCTACTGCACTTGGGTTAACTACTTCATTAGCAGAACCTGCCACACCCCCAAACTTATGAGGAACAGTGTCCTCACTGATTCAAGGGATAATGGTTGTGCAACAGGTATAGAACATAGAAATTAACTACACTAAAGCTACAAGAGAGAAAAGTAGAACACATAACAAATAACAAAAAAAAGAATAAACACACATAAAAACAAAAATTGATAGATTGGAAACTAAATAAAACAAAATAAGGAGTAGTGTTATTATACAGCTAAAGTGTGTACAAAGTAGGTGGAAGTAAACTACACAAAAAATGACACACGACTTCTTAACGAAATGTAAGTGCAAAATTTAATCATCAGAGTCCTTGGCCTCAGCCGGAGGTTCCTGGATTCCCTTCCCCCTTTCTTGCTTCAAAATGGCAGCCTTAGACAGTGGTCTTTTGGAAGTAACTTTCCTAGGCTTGGCTGAGCTTTTTCTTGGAGGAGTGGGGGAAGGTTTTTGTGTAGGTTCCTTGATTTTAAGTCCAGGTTTGACGGGGCTAGGACTCATGGAATCCGAACCTGATTGTTGAAGAGGTACATCAGGGTTGGGTTCTTTAAAAAGAGCCTCTGCCATCTTCCGATCAGTTTGTGCATTTGCCCTCTTCTCTAAGGCTGCAATAGGCACTCCATAATCAAAAGCACGCTCCTCAGTCAACCGCAGTTTCTCTTTTAATTCCTTGATGACACCTTCCTGACTCTCTACTCAGTTCTTTGCTTCATTGTATTGGACCATAATCTCCTGCCATCCTTTCTTGATTTCCTTTTTATCAACCTTATGAGCAAGCATTAGGAGTTTAATTTGATCAAAGAGTGACTGCCTCACTCTAGCTTTCAAATTAGCCATGCCCTGAACTACATCTCTCTTTATGTAGGCGTTGGCTTTCATGGCTCTGAGGAGGGTGGAGTAAGGGGGCATGGGGGTAGCAAAGATAGGATAGATGGGCATATCAGCGCTGGAAGAAGGGCCAACCTGGAAAGGAAGGGGATTGGATGAGGATAGAGGTGGGGTGGAGGGCAGAGGGTGAGGGTCAATGGGAATAAGAGCTGGTGGGGGGTTAGGGATTGATGTAGGGACAGTTGACTGTTGGGGCTATTGGGTGAGAGTGGTTAACGTTGCCTGGATGGATTGTAAAATGTTTAGGATGGAGGCAGGGTTTGGTAAGGTGGAGTGGAGTGAATGAAGATTGGCCTCAATTGTGGCTTGGGTTTGGGTATTGGCCAACATTTGGGAGTGTAGGGAAAGTAAGAGGTGTAGGATTTAGGGTAAGAGGTCTAGTATTGTATTGGGTGTGGGTTGGATAGGTGAAACTGGTTGGAAGGGAGATGTGGGTCTATGAGTGAAGGTGGTGACTTGTGGTGGTTCATGTGGTGGGGTAAAGTGTGGGGGGGGAGGTGAGTCAGGGAGAGGTGTATACTCAAGATTGACGTCTCCTAGGATAGTAGACAGCATAGTGGAAAATTCCTCTTCTGAAAATGGCACACTATCATGAGATAAGGGAATGGATTGGTCTACAGGCTAACTAGGGATAGGTGCACAAGGTTGAGAGGTCTCCATGGAATAATGTGGGGTTTCAAAGGTGGGGGCTTCAGGTTCATAAGGTGTGGGTATCGGTTCTGGAATGGCAGTGGGTACAGGGAGTGGAAGTGTTTGGGTTATATAGGTGGGTTGGGGTGCAGTAGGGGTTTTGGAAGTTTTCCTTTTCTTCTGGTATGGGATCTTGATAGGTGGGCTAGGGTGGGCTGGAAAAATAGGTGGGGGATAGTGGTTATTATGGTTGGTGGTAAGATTGGGGTGGTTAATGGTGTGGTGATTGGGGAGATAGGTGCAAGTAAGGGTACTGTGCTTATGAGGGGTTGTGATGTCTGAATGAAGGGTGAAGGCGGTGGGGCAATGGGTGTAGATAAAGCTGAGGGGGAGGGGGTATGTGCTGGCAATGAGATTGGGGGCCTGGCTGGCCCAACAAAGGTTGTTGCCTCAACAATAGCAGCAGCTTCCTCAATTGTGGGGGCTGCTTCTCTCAATAATTCCTTCCTCTTCTCCCTCTTACCCATCATTGTGCCACTGATACCTCATTATTTCTTTCCACTATTTTTGGAGTTTAGGGCCACTATCTCCTCTTCCCTTTTGAAGGGGTATTTTCCAAACTGCAGCAAGGCAGTGATCAGCCTGTAGTAGGGGAGGGCCTAAGGTTTTTGCTTTACCTTCACCTTCTCACACAAATCTTTAATTCCCTCAAAAATTAACTTGGCTGCATCCAAGTAGTGGTTTCTGTGAAATGAGAGGAGGACATCAGCTATAGGGTACCTCCTCTCTTGCTCATGACCAAAGAAATACACATTTTTCCTTAACACTGCATTCACGAGCCTGAGTTTGGGATTCAGGTCGCTCTTTCGGATTGAGTCTCCTGAGGCAGTGATTCCTCTAGTTAATTCTTTTGCAATTTCAGTAATGGAGGCTATCAAGGGGGGCCCAAACTCCACTCAGGGTTATAACCAGTTGGTATCCCTAGTATTGTTGCAATGTCTGCCTGGTTGAACATCATCTCGAAGTCATCAATTAAGACCAGCAGTGCTGGGTTCCCATCATCACCCGTTTTTAACTTCATATTCTGATAGAATAATCTCACTATCCTTGGGAAAACCAGCTACATTGGGGGCCTCAACAGGGGCAGCAGAGATGCATTGGTCAGATACTCAATAGAGGCCGAGGTCTCTAGTAGCTCCTCAAAGTAGGCTTTATCAAAAATAGTTTCAGCCTCCAGCGGAATTGCCTACACAAACTCAGAAGAGACCCTGAGGTATTCATCATTCTCTTCCTCAGCAACCTCAGGGGCCACAGTCTTGCCCTTCATCTATTTCTTCTTTGAAATTTTAGGGCTCTCAGCAGGTGGGTGCTCTCTGGCCCTCTTCTTTGGGGCGGATTTCTTCTTTTCCTTGAAAATTGTGGGGTCAGCACTAGGTGAGGGCAGCGTAGAGGTCTCCAATGTGGAGGCCTTTGTAATCCTTACGGATTTCCTAGTGGCCACAGGGCTACCACTAGGAGCAGGGTTTAGCATAGCCGCCAATGTATCAATGAATTTTAAACTCTTGGCCATGGGTGCTCAAAAAATTTTAAATGAGGGTTCACAAATCTTGAAAAATACATAACACAATGAGTAAATACCGAAACACTAAATTTTGGCCCTACTCTTCTCTGAAAAACAAATCAATCACAGCACAGAGAGGAAATGGAGATCGTACCATTTAAGAGTTAGGGTTCCACCTCAACGTGTTCACAGCGGCTCAAATCCCCTCAAACCTTGTTCAAAGAGACTGGAAGGTGCTAGGGAACAAAATGGTAAGAGAAAAAAGCTTAAGGTGGAGTGGCTTAAGGGGTAGAGAAGAAAGAAAGAACTGGGAGCTCTGGTTGAGTGCGCCGAAAACTAGGGCAGACAGATGAAATGAAGAAAATGAAGGGTTTCACTGAGTTTATAGAGCAAATCCTGTAGTTCGCGCAGTTGGCAATAGGTGCTCGCGGAGTAGGATTTTCGTGCAGTTGGCTTTTAAGTCCTCGAGACGTTTTGTGCATTGAAGGGCAAACTGCCTCACATTGAGAATCGCAGAGCTGACTCAGTGGTGTTAGTGCACGAGGCTTTGTGCTGCTTCAGAGAGTTACCTCGCACAACTCTCACACAGAACAGCACTAAAGCCATGCGTCACATACAGATTTGGTTCACGGAGCAAAAGCTGGCTCCACAAGGCAATTTTTTACAGCCTTTGCTCATACTTTTAGCACGCGAGGAAGCCTAGTGGTGGCTCGCACAGTAAATTTAAGCTTTCTTTAGCTCAGCGAGGTAGCATTTCTTCTCAATCTTTACTTTGTTAGCTCAGTGTAGCGCATTGGTTAGTGCATCCATGCTGTTGCACACCCAACCATTGTGCATGGGCACCAAACCTCAAACAGGTGATTCACTTCAATCATGAAACACATATGCCCATTTAAATCAACAAATTCATCAACATTACAGGGTTCTAAAGATAGTTTTTTATATCAAGTTTAATACAATTATGATGAAAGCACCTCAACCAATCATCCACAATCCTGAATAGCAAATTCCAATGACAAAAATGCACAAGTATCCAACACAAAACTCAACATAAAATTAAAAAATAAACAGATAAAGTAAGGCAAGCAAATCATCATAACACTAAAAAAACCACTAATGAAATTATATAGAACACAAATCAAAACAGAATTTTCATACATATGATTCACTTATTACCAATGTTTAGATCACTGAGCACTAGCTTCCTCCTGAGTAAAGGATGCATCACCAATCATATACTGACCTCTCGAATTTTTCAGAGTCTGACTAGACAATTTTCCTTCTTCCCTTCTATTCAGAGTATTACAAATCTATCTTAGCTGGTCCCCAATCTTCTTAATGCTCTGTCTATGAGAATTGACAGTTTGCACCAAGCTCCCCAAATTCTGTATTGAAGCCAGCATCTGCTCTTCAAATGAAGAGGATCTGGGCTGCTATGGGGGCAGGGCCAACTGGTTAGACTATGGGGCAGGTAACAGAAGATTTTGTCTTGGTGGGTAACCTTGATTATACTGGTGTTGGGGTCTGTAAGGAGCTACCATTTGCTGCTGATGGGACTGAGGATAAGAATCTTGTCTCCACCTCAGATTTGGATCCAAGAATACCCAGCAGGCTGCTGCCCAAAAGTTTGAGCAGCATTGGCATACTCCATAACAAAATCAGGAAATTGGTTGGTAGATGGACAATCATGAATAGAATGTGTAGGAGATTGGCATATCAGACATGCATCCTCCACTTGTGCAACCATCCGGGGCTGCATCACATTCATCAATTTATCAAACTTCAAGCTCAGGTTGTCCACCTTTCTCTCCAGATTACCTTGCACCTTTACTTCATATATTCCACCTCTAGGGGTGGCCTCTTTCACCGTCTTAGCTGGAGTCTGACTGTCATTGCGTGACAGAGACTCATGTTGCATGGAATTTTCCCCCATTATGTCAAACAGCTCCCATGTTTCCTCAGCTGTCTTGTGGAGGTAACTACCACCACAAGAAGCATCCACCATGTCCCTACTCTTAGCATTAATTCCTTGATAAAAAACTTGGACAAGCTGCCAAATTAGGATTTGGTAGTGGGGGCATTGTTTTAACATCTCCTTAAATCTTTCCCAAGCTTTAGAAAAATTCTCAGCTGAGGACTGAGTGAATGACAAAATATTTGTCCTCATCTGGCTTGTTTTATTCATGGGAAAGAACTTAGCCAGGAATTTGGTTTGAAGGTCACTCCATGACTGTATGCTGTTAGCTGGGAGCTTTGATCGCCATGTGCTAGCTTTGTCCTTTAGTGAGAAAGGAAAAAGCCTCAATTTAGTGGCCTCAGGCCCCAAGCCAGCAATGTTGAAGGTAGTGTAAAGTGTTAAAAATTGGTCGATATGCTTGTAGGGATCTTCTTTACTCAGCCCATGAAATAAAGGTAGCATACTGATGGTGGAGGATTTAATTTCATAGCTCCCCTCAACAGAGGGAAACTGAATGCAGAAGGGGGAGGTGTACTCCCCAGGTGCATTGTATTCTTTTAATGTCCTCTGCCTCTCAATCATGATAGCTAGTTCAGTTTCAATAGCAGAGCCCTGTGGTGTGTGTCTAGGTCTAAGGATCCTTTCAACCTCTGGATTTGGAAGTTCTAGCTCAGGTTTAAAGACCTTGTACCATGTATATACCCACACCCACAGTAAGTATAGAAAATGCTCACAAGCATACACATAATATTTCAAACAAAAATCAGCAGCTACACAGATTTACACTAAACAAACACAGGGAAGTAAGCATTAATAGACTAAGATTTAGAGGGAAGGAAGTGCAAACAGAGCTAGCTACACTCCAACTGTAACTTTAGCTCCTCCCTTCTTCTGTTGTCCATTTCTGAAAATTTCCACAAAGAATCAATAGTACTTTTATTCCAGATTAGTCACAGCTACAAAGAATTGGTTAGTCTAAATTATAATACAACTCAGGCCTACTAAAAAGATCAATATCACCGACAGCGACGCCAAAAACTTGTTGGTCAGGTTTTAGACTGCTGCTATTTTATTAAGAATAGTGGAGAGAATAAATCCAGAGTGGAGATATAGAGATGGGTCATTACAGCAAGTCTAAAACACACAGTCCTGCAAGATACAGGGTCCATTGTAGCAAGTTTTGATAAGTAAGAGTTTGTCCCATAGAGAAATTGATCAAGAACCCAAAATGGGCTATAATAGTAGACCTCCAGATCTGGCTACAGATCTGACAATCCTAAAGAAAGGGAGTTGGGTGTCACGACTACACTAAATTAATCCTAAAAATAGAAAAATAAAATGTAGCCCTATCCTAAAGAAAGGGTTAAGAGGAAGATGGTGGTAGTGTGTGCCAAAATAAAATATAAAAATTATGAGAAGTATGCAGGTTAAGCTAGAGTTAAAGCAGTGATGTAACTCATATTTAGTCTGTCTCTGCAGTGTTCCTTGCTTAGACTCTATTAAAAGCCTCAACAAGGTAAAAATACCCGATTTAACTCATGCCATTTGGGGTGCTCTTACGGATATACTCTGTCCACTCTAATGGTCACAGGGTGTGCAACCGTGGGATTTGTGACAATCCCGTCGCGGCGATGCGCTCGCTTGTAAAAAAATATAGAGTCGCCACCCGGAGCTTTCGGTGTCCCGGGAAACTTAGTTCATTTTTATAAGCACTAAAGTGCTAAAAATATGACTCTAAATTCGGTCCACACCAAAGGCTCTTGGGTAAGGGCTTCAGTTATCGATCGGGAAGGTGTTAGGCACCCGATCAACTCGCTTAATGCGGTCTCTATTTATGGCCAAAACTAAAATAAAGTAAAAGAAAAGAAAATGGTTCCCTCTTACGCAAATGGGCCTAGAATCCTATTTCTGCCCCTCCGTTCCTATCAAAAATTCGGCGGTGTAATGGCATAAATGGGAGGATGAGAAGAGCCAAAAAGAGATAGGAGAAGAAAGGGGAGAGCCGGAGCCCTTGGGCCCTTGTAGCTCTGTAGGAGAGCCTTACGTGGCTTGCTTTGATGAGCTCTTGAAGGCTTTGTATGGTATGGAATAGGGTTTTAACTCCTAAGACTTGAAGCTAAAAGGTAGAGAAGGAAGGCTAGGGGATCACACACACCTAGGCTAAGGGTTTTGGATGCAAGAAAAAGCTTGAAATGAGGTTGGGAGATTCTGGAATTTGGGTAAAAATGGTGCACAAAAGGGAGGAAGAACACTTTGAGCTCTTTCTCTCTTAAGCAAATTTCTCAACCCCTAAACCAAGAGGTGGGGGTCTCTATTTATAAGAAATGGGTGGATTAGGAGACCACTTAAGTGCTAATTAGGATTAACAATTAGGCAATCTCAAATCTAAGAATTCCTAGGGTTTTTAGAGCCTTGAGATGTGTGAGAAGGTCCTCCAATGGTGGATGATGGGGTGAGGCCGTAAGCCACTTAAAGGGTTGCAAATAGGTAGTGAATGGGTGCAACAGAACTAGCAAAACACAACTCAAGGATCAAGGTGGTCAATAAGTCAAACCCTAATCACGATCTTCGAGGAAAAATCCAAAGGTTACTGTTCATATGCCTGGCACAACTAATAGTTGCGCCAAGCAAATATACAGTAAAACAGTTTTAAACAGTACCTGGAAGTTGGTTCGCGAGGGTGGGCCCCGCCTTTAACCTTGGCGTAACTATTAGTTGCGCCAGGCAAAATTATAACTAGCGCAACTATTAGTTGTGCCAAATCCCTAGGGGGCCACATGAACTTACATTTCTACCCTCCAGGCTCGATTTGCCATATCTTTTAATGTATATCTCCGATTGGGCGATTCTTGGATCGTTGGAAAGCTGACAACTTATACTTTTCAATGGTGTGAGATTTGATCATAGTAGAAGGCTGTAGATAGTCCTGATGTGCCCCTCCTCATTCATTGCTTGATAAGGTTAGGTTTAGGTTCAGCATGGGTTCTGAGGGTTGGGATTGATTTCCAAAGGTTCAGGGTGGGTTCCTAAGGGATCTAGGGTGATTCCTAAGGGTTTGGAAGGGTTCTAAGGTGATTCCTAAAGGTTTCATACATGCCATCAAAAGCTAGGAAGTGCACCTCTCTCGAAAGGTATTTCGATCGGGCCTTGGGCCAAATTTGGGTGTCTACAGATGCCCCTCTTTGGTATCCGAAGAGGCCCAAGGCATTACTGACGGGTCCGCTATATTCAGGACAAACTTTAAACATCAAATGAGTAACATGGTGAGAAAATGAAAGCCTTGGATGTCAGGCTAAACATTCATTTCTCGAGATAATCAGTTCCCAAGCGCTTAGCAACATTACCGGGCATAACCGAGGTGGAATGAGTTGCGAACTCTCTATAGTCAAGAAAGACATTCGCTTCTTAGGATGATTTTGAAGGTATTTGATGTTTAAAATTTATTCTGAATGCAACAGCTTTGTGAGTAACAGGGGTGATCGACCCGCATTCAAAGATAGGCGCGAAGTAAACATGCGCATGGCTCCACAGTTTGCGTCCAATCCTACAAGGCATTTGATTGCTCCATCTGACTGTTCGTGGGTGCCCCTACTGAAAGCAGGGTTCATGGTCTTTGGGCAAACCCATCGATCCCAAAGTTTATTTAGCATGACTACCCGAGCGAAGTGAATAGTTTCCACAACGCTTTTTAGGGAGGAAGTGCCATTTTTGAAAGCATGTCCTTGATCAACATGACTAAGAGTATCCAGCTTCAACTACCTTTGAACATATCCAACCAGACATTGGGGCGTCTCCCTAAAGGGACATCCAATCCTGATCTTTGCTGACAATGATCATAAACATCAATTAACTATGTATAACCATGCACCCATCAGGAGCAGTAAGCAACAACAAAGGCAATGGAAGCCCCGACCCAGACCCGCCCGAGTACAATTTACGGGGACAAACGACCATCATACGGATACTAAAATGTATGTTGTACACTTTATAGGGATACCACTGCCCATACAGGTTTTAAGCCTGCAGAAAATAAAAGGGAAATGAACCCTTCTAAATGTATGGTTGCACATAGTTTGATTGATACGTAATCTCATTCTAGACAAGTTGGTCTCAACCAATGATTGATCTTTTCCAGTAGAGAATCTGAAGCTTAAGATACTTAAGTTCATATAGATCCAAAACAGGGCGCTCATTGCGAAAATTTAGCAGTGGAGTTGACTCGATCGAAACATTGACTGTTTGACCGGGACCGACACCGTCGCTCCTACCTTAAAGCAGGATCCAAAGATCCGAGGCGAACCTCCGACTCAAGACTTTAATATGGCACAGCTGCATTGCTGAAAAAATATTGATATTTTACCGCCTTATACTTGTGCGTCTGTGCGGGGAAGCACAGATCTATTTTTTATTTTTCTATCATTTTATTTTTTTTTATTTTTTTATTTTTTTGAATAGACCTGACGTCAGTGGTGAGGTGCTTCATCTGATTTGTCCATCGCCGAGAGGTTGTCGGCTTCGAAGCTTCAGACCGTTTTGATGTTCCTGCACATTCTTAAGAAAACGTCAGTCTCTTTTTTTTTTATATACATATATAAAGAAAATGCATCCTAAATAACAGAAGGAGAAGTAAATTTTTACCTACACTTTTTCAATTTCAAGATACTTTTTTGGATTTTTGTTTTCGGAGATTTTTTGTTATTTTTCTTCATTTTTGAGATTGAAATATGTTGTTGGACATATGTACATGGAAATGAGTAGAAATATATGCACATTTTTTTATATTTGGATTTTTCTTGATTTTTTTATTTTTAGCTTTTTTTTTTATGCCTTGACAGTGAGACGGAATAACGGGTCCCATTTTGAGCATAGTCGAACTCTTTTATGCAATCGAGCATGAGTGAGTTTCCAGATTTTACCAAGGCCGAAACGTTAATCCCTTTTGATTGAGTCAAACCTTTCTCCTTACAGCAATTTCACAAAGACAATTCTAGTCGGGACCCGTCTTGAACTAGCATGAGCGGCCCAGCCGAAAAAAGGGAATCAAAGAGAGTAACCAAGAGGGCTCCTCAAGCATCAATCTTCTCAATCAGTGCAAACCTTCCTTCTTTTCTCTTTTTTTTTTATTTATTTATCTCCTTTTTTTAACCGCGGTGCCCTTTCGGGTTCTCATCACGTCCATGGGCTTAGCTCTCTTACCCCAAGCGCCCTTTCGGGTTTTCACCTGGTCCGCACAAACTCGTTATTTTTAATTGTAGCGCCCTTTTGGGTTTTCACCACGTCCATCTTGCTTTGAGCTTGTATTTTTATTTTATTTTTATTATTTTCATCATTTTTTTTCGACCACGACATAGACGTCGATTCCATCATAGTCGGCTGAATGGGGTTCTGGTATTGTCTCACAACTTGGCTTGTGTTGACTTAACAGATACTATGACTGCTTGTGAACCTAAAAAAGGGCTTTCTTCAGGGTGTAGCTTGGCCTTGGGTTAGGTTGGGATTTGAAGGTATGCTAGGCTAAAAGGGTTTCCCTGATATGGCTTCAGTTTTCTCAACATACTTTCTTCCTTGGGAATCTAACTGTACATGCCCCATGATTTTTTTTCTTTTCATTTTATTTTAGGCAATCTCTTTTTGATGTTTTGCTTCTTCTTTTTTCTTTGGATTTTGATGGTAATTTCACTTCTCTCTTTTTTTTGTGTATGTACCTATATACATTTTTTTTTGGGGAAAGGGGGCTATTGAAAGAAAGGCCCATGCTCAAATGAGGTAGCGAAGGATATCATCATTTTTAGAGATGCTTTTCCTCTATTGTGTTTGGAATGATGGCCACTTTTGGGTGGTCCTTAAGCAGTCACATATTCGTTTCACCAATACTTACCTTATCGCGATAGACTAAGAGTAGAACCGTCGGATGTATCCAGCATTGATGGGCTCAGGAAGATGATCTTCGTCCATGGTGGCTAGGAGGATGGCATATCCCGGTAGTACTTCTCGAATGACGTAAGGTCCTTCCCAGTTCGGCTTAAACTTTCCTCTCGAATCAGCGTGGAGGGATGGGAAGATCTTCTTCAGCACAGTATCTCCTACCTTTAGATCTCGACCACAGACACGTTTATTATAAGCGCGTGCGATTCGCTCCTGGTACACCTGAGTGTGACAGAAGGCTAGGAGTCTCTTCTCATCCAATAGATTCAATTGTTCAAAGCTGAATCTCTCTCTGCTTTGGGTAAGCCAGATTACATGAGGATTCAGAGTGAGGGTACCTCAACGTTAACTGATAGGACGGCCTCAGTTCCATACACAAGGGAGAATGGTGTTGCCCCTATAGCGGTACGGATCGATGTTCTATGGGCCCATAAGGCAAATGGCAACATTTTGCTCTAATCTCAGAAGGTGATGACCATTTTTTAGAGGATGCGAATGACTGTCTTGTTCACAGCTTCCACGACTCCATTAGTTTGAGGCTGATAAGGTGATGAGCGATGGTGTTTGATCTTGTATTACTCACAGAAGGCTTGGATACACTTATTTGCAAAATTTGTACCATTGTCCATGATGATATCTTTGGGTACTCCAAATTGATACACAATATTGTTCTTGAGAAACTTCTCGACGTGACTGGCCGTGATGTTGGCATATGATGCTGCTTCTACCCACTTGGTAAAGTATTCAATGGCGACGAGGATGAATCGATGCTCATTTGATGCTTTTGGGCTAATCATTCTGACGAAGTCAAGGCCCCAAGTAGTAAATGGCCAAGGATTGGTCATGCAGATGGTAGGAGAATATATCATACTAGAGTGTTCCTGACACTTGTAGCATTTCTGAACATGTTTGTAGCAATCCGATTCCATAGTGGTCCAAAAGTATCCCTGCCACAGAATTTTCTTAACAAGCATGTGACCGCTGATGTGGGCTCCGCATACTCCTTCGTGGATCTCCTTCATGATGTTGGCCGCTTCACTTTTAGTAAAGAACCTGAGTAGAATGTTGTAGGATCGCTTGTAAAGGCATTCCCCGCAAATGACGTAGCCTGTCGCTAAACGTTGAATGGTTCGCCGATTCGTCTTGGATGTACCCTCAGGGAAAGTGTCTCAAGGAAATTCTTGATATCTGAGAACCAAGGTGGCTCATCATTAGGCTTTATAGGTTCCTCAATCTATAGGCAGAAGGCCGGCTCATTTCTCTGCTCAATCATGGTCAGCTTCATCTCAGTACCATACGGGATTTCTATCATTAACGCCAAAGTTGCTAGTGAATCGGCAAAACGGTTCCTTATCTGGGGGACATATGAGAATGTCACGTCTCGAAAGCAAACTATCAGATCCTCGAGATGTTCATGATAAGGGATTAGTTTCTCATCCTTCGTCTTCTAATCTCTATTTGTCTGGCACTTGATCAACTGTGAATCGCCAAACACTCGAAGGTGGGTTATATTTAGATCGAGAGCCGCCTGCAGGCCAGTGGCACAAGCTTCGTATTCAGCCATGTTGTTAGTACAAGGGAAGTTAAGCTTGATAGAGACCAGTACATGGGATCCTTTTGGTGAAATCAGGTTGGCGCCAACTCCTTGGCCCTCGGCATTTGTTGCCCCGTCAAAGTGCATTGCCCATGACTCTTCTGCCTCTTCAGTATCATCTTCTGTCATGAACAAGATATCTTCATCTGGGAACTCGGTCCTTAAAGGTTTATAATCGGGCAAAGGATTTTCAGCAAGACGATTGGCAAGTTTCTGTCCCTTAATCAACTTCTGAGTAACGTACGTGATGTCGAACTCAGATAATAAAAGCTGCCAGTGCGCGATCCGTCCAATGAGGGCCGGCTTCTTGAACAAGTATTTCAATGGATCTATTCGGGCTAAGAGTAGAACGGCGTGAGATAGGAAGTAATGGCAGAGCCTCTAAGTAGCCCATACAAGAGCCAGGCATGCTTTCTCCAGATAAGAATAGCGCATTTCATAATCAATAAACTTCTTGCTTAGATAGTAAATGGCATGTTCTCTTCTTCCTGACTCGTCATGCTGCCCTAAGACACATCCCATCGAGATTTTTGTCGTGGAGAGATACATCAAGAGTGGTCTCCATGGCTCGGGTGGTACCAACACAGGTGGGTTAAGGAGGTAGCCTTTAATTTTATCAAATGCTGCCTGACAATCATCGTTCCATTCAACGGGTGAGTTCTTCCCTAGTAGTTTGAAGATCGACGTGCAGATTGGAGTTAGCTGTGTAATGAACTAACTGATATATTATATTCTGCCCAAGAACCCTCTAACTTCCTTCTCAGAAGATGGTGGCGGCATTTCTGTGATGGCTTTAACTTTGACTGGGTCGACCTCGATCCCTCTCCTGTTGATGATGAATCCTAGCAATTTTCTAGACATAGCGCCAAAACCGCACTTCTGTGGATTCAGACGTAACCTGTACTTTCTCAGCCTCTCAAATAGATTTTGAAGGTTTACCAAGTGATTGCCTCGCTCTAGTGACTTGGCTATCATGTCATCGACGTATACTTCAATCTCTCGATGCATCATGTCATAAAATAGCGCAGTCATAGCTCTCTGGTATGTTGCACCGGCATTTTTCAGTCCAAATGGCATGACTCGATAGCAAAAGGTTCCCTAGGAGGTAATGAACGTTGTCTTTTCGCGATTAACCTGGACCATCTTAACTTGATTATATCCTAAAAATCCATCCATGAAAGAAAGTATCTCATGCTTAGCAGTATTATCGACCAAGATATCGATGTGTGGCAATGGGAAATCGTCTTTTAGGCTCGCTCTGTTCAAATTGCAGAAATCGATGCACATGTGGACCTTTCCATCTTTCTTTGGTACAGGAACGATATTGGCTAGCCACTGTGGGTATTTAGATACCATGAGAAACCCCGTATCATATTGCTTGACGACCTCATCTTTAACTTTCAGCATCCATTCAAGTCGGGGATGCCTCACCTTCTGCTTGACTGGCTTCAAATCAGAGTAGAGGGGCAACTCATGCTCGACCAAATCAGTATCCAAACCAGGCATGTCCTCATACGACCAGGCAAAAATGTCTTGATATAACCAAAGGAATTTGATCATGCCTTTTCTTTCTTTGGGAGACAGCGACGTTTCAATCTTGGTCATTCTGGGAATCTCCTCAGTCCCTAAATTGATATCTTCTGTTTCTTCGATTAAGGCATCCTTTTGTGGGACTTTTTCTGGAATGTTAAAAGACAATATTTTTGAGTTTTGTATTTTTTCAATGTTTTTGGGATTTTGTATTTTTTTCAATGTTTTTAAGAGATTCATTTTCTTCATTATTTTTGAGATTTTGTATTTCTTTGGAGGCGGACCCTTGGCAGTGCGAGTCTGTGTATATACAAGGTATTGCCTGCCAAAGACTTATCTTACTTTTTATAGGTTATTTTTTTTTTAGAAACAGGTGCCAAACATTAGGCCACTCCCTGCTTCCAAAGTTTGGGGCAAAGATACCCAATTGCGTACCTGAGGGGTCGTTCCTTTACCTACTGGGATGGAGGGTGCTGACTGATATGGCTCATTGGAGTCAGCCTCCATCATATTGATCCCCATTTTGTCTGAGATGATGTCCTCAAATGGTAACTCAGTTTTGTGGTGGTTTACCACCGGGGGAGTTTGTTCAGGTACCGACCATCATTCCTCGAAAAGGGACAACGCAGCCAAATCTATCTCCAAGCTAGGAAGGGAGATCTGGGGATATGTGGGATGTATTGGGGCTGTGGGTTTGTGTGGGGTCAAATGTGTTACCCCATTTTGGTCGATTTTGATGACCCCTGTGCTGACAAAGGAATCCCTGATGTGAAGCCTAGGGAGAGGTTTCTCTTCTATGTTGATTCCTCGAGCTCTTGCCACTGTGACGACCCTGACTTTTTCTTTGGCCTCTCAGACCTCTTCCTCTGTGGGCTTGTACCTCAGCCCGAATCTTACTTTCTGTCCCTTAGCCACCACTGGCTCTCTTCTGCCTTGTAATCTGGGCCCGAGTCCTTGGCCTTTCTGGTAGCCCTACTTTTGGAGCATAGCCACTGTTGCTACCATATCGCCTCCTGTTTTAGGCATGATGCCCTCCATGGGCTCCGAGAGTATTACCGATACCTCATTCAAAACTGTGGAGGTCAACGTCCTCAACAATGTGCAACACATCCAACATATTGGGTTTTTCGACGCTATTAGCGGCCTTTTCTTTCTCACTGTGCCCCTCGCCACTGATCATGATGATCTTGTGCCTCGACGCAAACTTGAGTTTCTGGTGTAAAGTGGAAGGTATGGCTCCGACCTCGTGCAGCCACGGGCGCCCTAACAACAGATTGAATGAAGATTTAATATCTATTACTTGAAACAAGATGGAAAAGGTCATGGGCCCTATCAGCAGCTCAAGATCAACTTCTCCCATTATTTCTCTCCTGGTATTATCAAACCCTCTAGTGCTGGTTCTGGTGGGCCTTAACATGCATGGATCGACCCCGATCTTGGTGGCGGTTCTTAACGGGCATATGTTCAATGCAGACCCATTATCAATCAAAACCAAGGGAATGACCATATTTCCAGACTCAACGGCTATGTTCAAAGACTTTGAGTGGCTACATCCTTCCTCAGGTAGTCAGCATCAGAAAATGAGATGGCATTCGGAGCCATCACTTGCCCAATTATCTGCCCGACTTCATATGGGCTAACTTGGAGTGATTCATGCACATTTTTTAATGCCCCCATTAATACTTGAAAATGGAGTGGGGACATCATCAACAGATCCCAGACGGTTTATATGGGTGGGCATTCTTCTCAGTTGAGTCTCTAGTATATATTCACAACTCATTTTTTCGAAGGGGTTCACAGCGCTGTCTTTCTTCCCCTCTGGTTGGGCTTGTGCTGCTGCCGACACTTCTAGCTGCTTCAATATCCTCCCTGACCTGGTAACAAAATCTACTGCCCTTCTCTGCTGCTACTGCTGGCATTGACATCTGTTTGCTCTTAGCTTAGTGGGAGTTAATGAGGATCATAGGCTGGTCCCAAAAGCTGGAAAGGTATGGTTGCCGATACTTGAGGCACTTGTATTGCAGGCTCAAGAGGTGTGGGAAACACCTGATTTATTTCGGTGGTAGTGGGTTGGGTGGAAATTTTGGGCCAAATAGGGGTGGTGAAGCTTGAGGGTGGTGGTATTAGGGGGAAGGAGGAAAAAGTAGGCCATTGATAGCTGGTAGGTGCTGATGGGAGATGGGGGTTTGATGGGCCGTTAGGTAATTGACTGGGGTGGAGGAGTCAACTGGTGGCTGAACTTGGGGTGAGGGGATGGGTGCAGGCCATTGATAATTGAAGGGTGTGGGTGTGGAATTAGGGGCCCGATGGTTTATTGGGTAATTGATGGGGGCGGTGGAGTTTGTCAGTAGTTGAACTGGGGGAAATGGGGTGGGCGTAGGCCATTGATAACTGGCGGGTGCGGGGGTAGGATTGGGGGCCTGATGGCTTATTGGGTAATTGATGGGGGTGGTGGTGTATGGTTGGTATGCATTGATATGTACATAATTGATGGGTGTGGTGGATGGAAAGTATGCCCTGAGATCTGAGGGTTCAATTTGTGGGGCGAGTTGGGAAAATATTCTAACAAATTCTGAGGTTCAATTATCCTGATATTCCTCTCTTCAATGTTTCTTGAAAACAGTGCAATATAACTCTCTCGATCACTGATGCAATCGGACGGATCAAACTCAAACTCCTCTTCACTTTCTATCATTTCGACGGTGGGTCTGGAACCTACTCCATCAGTAGGATGTGGGGGTAGTGGCACCTGGTGAATATTTGCGTGTTGAGAAGGTGCAGGTGGAATGATTTTTCCTGCATCGATCAAATCCTGGATCGTGTGTTTCAATGGGAAGCAGCGATCAATTGGGTGGCCCGGACCCTAATGAAAATTGCAATGTGTATTTGGGTCATAGTTCTTTGGGATTGGATAGGGAGGAGGTTGCGGTTGACGAATAGTGACTAATCCTTTTTCCACTAACAAAGGCAGAAGTACACTCAACGATTTCCCTAGGGGCATGAAAACTTGGTCGTAGCGGGCTCTCCTCTACTCCGGAGTCATTTGCATTCCTGCCCATTCCCTATTCTCTGCATCTGCTCAGGCCTAGCCGGTGCTAGCAGGGCAGCCTGAAATTGAAACGGGGTTATATTGTTATTGGGCCTGGTATTGGCAATGTTCTAGACATCGGCCTCAATTCTTTTATCATATCTTTGCTTTGAAAACCTCTTAACTTCACTGGGTCCACTTGGCATGTTCTTACTCAGACGGCCCTCCCTGATGGCATCCTCACATCGGTTAGCATTTCTCACCAGATCAGTAAAGCTGAACTACTGTTGGTGTACCAAGAAGTTCGAGATCACTGGTAGAGTATTCTTTAAAATCTTCTCTATCTGCTCATCATCAGGTATTTTGTTTCTGACCTGAGCTGCCAGTGCTCTCCAGCGCCCCAAGTAGTCGTTAAGGGTCTCGTTCTGATTCTATTTCAAACGGACCAAGTCTGACTTACGTGGCTTAATGTCTATATTATAGACATATTATTCTTGAAAGAGGTGCGTCAAGTCCCTCCATGTTTTTATCATGGATGGTTCTAAAGATGTGAACCATCTCAAAGTCAGACCGGTCAGACTCTTCTGAAAGACTTTTATTAGTAGTCTTTCGTCTCCTCCGTATTGGCACATGTCCCCATAGTAGGACTTCAAGTGCGCAATAGGATTGCTAGTGCCATTATATTTGTTGAAGGCCAGCATTTTAAATTTGGGGGGCAGGGAGACCTCAGCGAACAGACATAAATCTGTGACGTCTGTGGCATGGATTTCAGCACCACCCATTTTCATAAGCTACTTTTGTATTTTGTCCAACTGTTCTTTCAGCTGTTCTGACTCTTTCGATACAGGGACCGCTTTCTCGGCCATTAGTTAGACTTCACTCTGGGCCACCACGGGGTGGGCAATTATGGGATTAGGGTTAAGGTTGGTCAATGCCCCAGCATAGGCCCCACTATTCCTAATCTCGTCCTCCTCATACTGTTGGTCGGCATAGTGTGTAGTGAGGGCGGGATTCTTTTATTGTTGTTTTTCGGGTTGGATGGGAATGATGTGAGTGGGGGTTGGGTGAGCCCATTGGGGGTGAGGGAAGGTTTGTTGGGTGATGGTAATTTGGTTTTGAGGTGGGGCCTGATGGGGCCATTGGGTATGGGGGAAGGTTTGGAGATTGCCTTGGGGTGTCGAGCCATGGGAAAATTGGGTTTGGGGGACGGCATGGGTTTGACCCGACTGTGAAGGTTGGGTGAAATGTTGGGGGTATTGTGGAGATATGAGTGTGGGGTTTGGGTTTAGGCCATGAAGCCTTGGTCATTTTGGGCCAGGGGCTACTAATGGGTTTGGGCCATAAGCCCTTGGTAGGTTTGGATCATGGGCCCTGGGTAAGTATGGGCCATGGGCCCTTGACGAGCTTGGGCCAAGGGTCCTTGATGGGTTTGGGCTATGGGCCCTAGGTAGGTTTGGGCCATGGGCCCTAGATGGGTCTAGGTCATGGGCCTTGGGTAGGTTTGGGCCATGGGCCCTTGATTGGTTTGGCCCAATGGACCTTGATGGGTCTGAGTCGTGGGCCCTTGATGGGTTTGGCCCAATGGGCCTTGATGGGTCTGAGCCATGGGCCCTGGGTAGGTTTGGGTGGTGGGGTATTGGGCCATGGGGCCCTGGGATATGTGGGAAAAGGGTGTTTGGGCCAATGGGCCTTGGGGTATGTGGGAGGTTGGAGATTGGGCCATTTGGCCTTAGGGAGTATGGGTAGTGGGAGGTTGGGCCATGGGGCCTTGGGGCATGTGGGTAATGGGGGTTTGGATGGTGTGGATTATGGGGGGTTGATGGGGGTCATTGGGGAGTGAGGCATGGAGATTGACTAGTGTGTGAGATGGGTTTAGGGACATGGGGTGTGGAGGGGGGGGGGGGTGTTTTGAGAAGCCTTCCACATGGAGTAGGCTTGGAACATCTCCTCCATCATGGTCATGGAAGGAGGATTGGATGTGGATGGCGGATTTAAGGGATGATTGGGTATGGATGGGATGGAGGTGGAGGGAAGATTGGGCATGGCCATGGTAAGTGATGGGATATGGGATGGATTGAAAGAATGGGGTGGGGCATTGGCAAAAGGGGGATGATGAAGGGTAAAATGTGGGTGTTTGGGAAAAATTAGGTATGGCCCCAATAAAAATGGGCATGACTAGGGTAGATGGGGGGGACTTGTGGGGGATCGGATGGGGCGGAAGTGGTGTATGTGAATGTGGGTGGATCGAGCCTATTGGGAGAAGATGGGAAATGAGGCATGGATGTGGATTGGGGGAATGGATTTGGGTTTTGTAGGGGTGTGGAAGGGAAATGAGTCGGATTTGGCATGGGTATGGTTTAGGGAAAAGATGGAGAATGGGGGGCTGGGCTTTGGATATTTTGGGGGGTAGTAGTTGGGAAAATGGAGGCGCCAAATAGGCCGGTAACGGTAAAGGGGGATTGGGTGAGGGGGATGGTGGAAAAAACTTCTCTCGAATGGGAGTGGGTTGGAGAATGTAGCGGGGATGAGTTAGGATCGGCGTAAGCCGGGTCCACTACCCACGACATTCTACGGGAACGGATTGGGTAAGGGTAACTTGGATAAGGCTAAAAAATCCTCCTCCTTCTTCCCCTACGAGACGACGGAGGGCATGATGGCACCACAAACTATATATTATTTTTTTGGGGTTTTGATTTTTATTTTTTTATTTTTTTTGGAAAAAGTTTTTGAAAAAATGAAGGTTTCGAGGCCTTGGAATTCCCTTTTCGGGTGGCTCTCATGCCCTAATTTAAGACCCGCAACGATGACTCTGACGCACTTCGAAAGAATCGAAGGAGAACCTTTGATCTATTGAAGGCACAGAAATCGAGGCAAATAACCCGATCTCCCGGAATAAGCCAAAAAGAAGTTGCCCTCTTATGACCGGCAGGGGCGTATTGGATGTCGGAGATGGCGGGGCCCAAACAAGGCACTAAGCACACTGATCGAGGGACTCGAGTGGTAAAAAAGGCCATAGATTCGGGCTAGTGTTAGAAAATAGACTCGCAAAATTCACGCCAGTTGGGCCTTTACACCTTTGGGCGCAACTATTAGTTGCACCAAGGTAAAATAGGGGATTTTAAAGCTGGTGCAACTAATAGTTGCGCCAGTTATAAATTCCCATTTTTTGCACTGGCGCAACTAATACTTGCGCCAGGCAAAAATGGTGCTCCTTATCTGATGACAGTAGGCACCAACACCCGAGATGAGTCTCTTTTTTTGGTTTTTGTAGAAGCTAGGCTTCCGGGAACTGAGCTGTTTTTTTGGTGATCGATTCTCTCCTCACCGCACCTAAAGGGTTTGAGTCCGGTATAACTCGCTAGAGTGCTCCCCAAGGGTTTTAAGCTTTGGAATGGGAACCCACCCGATAAACCTCTGGCGAGAGCGCCTTCTCAGATACTAGGTGGGCTACGACTTTTCTGGATCATCACCACTAGGGGCTGCCGCCATACTAAGACCCGGGTGGTTGTGTGTTTGCCTAATCCCAACCCCTTTAAAATCTACCCCGTAAAAGCAAATTAATTAAGCTCCCTAACTTGGTTCAATTTTAATTTTTTCAAAGCTTTTCTTCTTTTTTTTGGAAGTTTTCTTTAGTTCAAAGACCGAGGGTGATGATCTCATGTCACCACTACGGGCCAGCGTCCACTGTTGGGATATGAGTGCGCAAGTAGGCCCGCCAATCGGCTACGGCACTTTAAATGACGAAAAATTAAAAAATTAAAAGACAATGCTCAAGTAGGCCCGCCGATCGGCTAAGGCACTAAAAATAACGAAAAAGTAAAGAAATTTAAAGACTATGTGCAAGTAGGCCCGCCAATCAGCTAAGGCTCATAAATGGCATAAAAGTAGGGTGGGGGTAAGTAAAATGACTTAATCGGAGGGGTGAGTAAAAAAATAGTAAAAATAAAATTTTAAAAAAAGTAATAAAAAGTTAGAAAAATAAAAAATAAAGAGGCCTAGTTCAAGGGGAAGCTCTACTAGCTAATCCCCAGCAGAGTCGCCATCTGTGCAACCGTGGGATTTGTGAAAATCCGATCACGGTGATGCGCTTGCTTGCAAAAATATATAGAGTCTCCACCCAGAGCTTTCGGTGTCTCGGGAAACTAAGTTTATTTTTATAAGCACTAAAGTGCTAAAAATATGACTCTAAATCCGGTCCATACCAAAGGCTCTTGGGTACGGGCTTTGGTTATCGATCGAGAAGGTGTTAGGCACCCGATCAACCCGTTTAATGTGGTTTCTACTTATGGCCAAATCTAAAATAAAGTAAAAGAAAAGAAAATGATTCTCTCTTGCCCAAATGAGCCTAGAATCCTATTTGTGCCCTTCCGTTCCTACCGAAAATTCGGCAACATAACAGCACAAATGGGAGGATGAGAAGAGTCAAAAAGAGATAGGAGAAGAAAGGGAAGAGCTGGAGCCCTCGGGCCCTTGTATCACCGTAGGAGAGCCTTGTGTGGCTTGCTTTGATGAGCTCTTGAAGACTTTGTATGATATGGAATAGGGTTTTAACTCCTAAGACTTGAAGCTAAGAGGTAGAGAAGGGAGGCTTGGGGATCACACACACCTAGGCTAAGGGTTTTGGATGCAAGAATAAGCTTGAAATAAGGTTGGGAGATTCTAAAATTTAGGTGAAAATGGTGCACAAAATGGAGGAAGTACTTCTCACTTTGAGCTCTTTCTCTCTTAAGCAAATTTCTCAGCCCCTAAACAAAGTAGTGGGGGTCTCTATTTATAGGAAATGGGTGGATTAGGAGACCACTTAGGTGCTAATTGAGGTTAGCAATTAGGTAATCTCAAATATAAGGATTCCTAAGATTTTTGGAGCCTTGAGATGTGTGAGAAGGTCCTCCAATGGTGGATGATGGGATGAGGCCTTAAGCCACTTAAAGGGTTGCAAATAGGTAATGAATGGGTGTAACAGAACTAGCAAAACACAACCCAAGGATCAAGGTGGTCAACAAGTCAAACCCTAATTATGATTTTTGAGGCAAAATTCAGAGGTTACTTTTCATATGCCTGGTGCAACTAATAGTTATGCCAGACAAATATATAGTAAAACAGTTTTAAGCAGTGCCTGAAAGTTAGTTCGCGAGGGTGGGCCCCACCTTTAACCTTGGCGCAACTATTAGTTACGCCAGGCTTAAAATTTGGGAGAATTTCCCTGGCGCAACTAGCCTGGTGCAACTAATAGTTGCGCCAAGCAAAATTATAACTGGCGCAACTATTAGTTGCGCCAAATCCCTAGGGGGGCCCACATGAACTTACATTTCTGCCCTCCGGGCTCGATTTGCCATATCTTTTGATGTATACCTCCGATTGGGGCGATTCTTAGACCGTTGGAAAGCTAATGACTTCTACTTTTCAATGGTGTAAGATTTTATCATAGTAGAAGGCCGTAGCTACTCCCGATGTGCCCCTCCTCATCCATTTCTTGATAAGGTTAGGTTTAGGTTCAGGATGGGTTCTAAGGGCTGGAATTGATTTATAAAGGTTCGAGGTGGGTTCCTAAGGGATCTAGGGTGATTCCTAAGGGTTTGGAAGGATTCTTAGGGGTTCTAAGGTGATTCCTAAAGGGTCCATGAATGCCATCAAAAGCTCGAAAGTGCACCTCTCTCGAAAGGTGTTTCGATCGGCCCTGGAGCCAAATTTGGGTGTCTACAGATGCCCTCTTTGGCATCCGATCACTAATGATCGAATATAAAAAAAAGAGACATCCGAAGAAGCCCAAGGCATTATTGACAGGTCTGCTGTATTTAGGATGAACTTTAAACATCAAATGAGTAACATGGTGAGAAAATGAAAGCCCTGGATGTCAGGCTAAACATTCGTTTCTCGAGGTAATCGGTTCCCAAGCGCTTAGCGACATTACTGGACATAACCGAGGTGGAATGAGTTGCAAACTCCCTATAGTCAGGAAAGACATTCGCTTCTCGAGATAATTTAGAAGATATTTGATGTTTAAAATTTATTCTGAATGCAACAGCTTCATGAGTAAGAGGGGTGATCGACCCACATTCAAAGATAGGCCCGAAGTAAACATACGCAAGGCTCTACAGTTTGTGTCCAATCCTACAAGGCATTTGATTGCTCCATCTGACTGTTCGCGGGTGCCCCTGCTGAAAGTAGGGTTCGAGGTCTTTGGGCGAACCCATTGATCCCAAAGTTTATTTATCATGACTGCCCGAGCGAAGTGAATAGTTGCCACAACGCTTTTTGGGGAGGACGTGCCATTTTTGAAAGCATGCCCTTGATCAACATGACTAAGAGTATCCAGCTTCAACTACCTTTGAACAGATCCAACCAGACATTGCGGCGTCTCCCTAAAGGGACATCCAATCCTGATCTCTGCTGACAATGATCATAAACATCAATTAACTATGTATAATCATGCACCCATCAGGGGCAGTAGGCAACAACAAAGGCGATGGAAGCCCCGACCCGGACCCGCCCGGGTACAATTTACGGGGACAAATGACCATCATACGAATACCCAGAAGCATGGCATACACTTTATAGGGATACCGCTGCCCATACAGGTTTTAAGCCTGCAGAAAATAAAAAGGAAATGAACCCTTCTGAATGTATGGTTGCACATAGTTTGATTGATACATAATCTCATTCTCGACAGATTGGTCTCAACCAATGATTGATCTTTTCCAATAGAGAATCTGATGCTTAAGATACTTAAGTTCATATGGATCCAAAACAGGGCGCTCATTGCAAAAATTTAGCAGTGGAGTTGACCCAATCGAAACATTGACTGTTTGACCGGGACCGACACCGTTGGTCCTACCTTAAAGCAGGATCCAAAGATTCGAGGCGAACCTCCGACTCAGGACTTTAATATGGCATAGTTGCATTGCTGATAAAGTATTGATATTTTATCACCTTATGCTTGTGCGTCTGTGAGGGGAAGCGCAGATCTATTTTTTATTTTTCTATCATTTTATTTTATTTTATTTTTTATTAATATTATTTTTTTTTAATAGACCTGACGTCGGTGGTGAGGTGCTTCATCTAATTTGTCCATCGCATAGAGGTTGTCGACTTCGAGGCTTCAAACCGTTTTGATGTTCCTGCACATTCTTAAGAAAACATCAGTCTCTTTTTTTTATTTATACATATATAAAGAAAATGCATCCTAAATAACAGAAGGAGAAGTAAATTTTTACCTACACTTTTTCAATTTCAAGATATTTTTTTGGATTTTTGTTTTCGGAGATTTTTTGTTATTTTTCTTCATTTTTGAGATTGAAATATGATGTTGGACATATGTACATGGAAATGAGTAGAAATATATGCAAATTTTTTTGTATTTAGATTTTTCTTGATTTTCTTGTTTTTGGCTTCTTTTTTTTTTTATGCCTTGACAGTGAGACGAAGTAACGGGTCCATCTCACTCTAAGTATAGCTTATATACTCTGTCAAAATGGCCTTGGCTCTAAGGAGATTAACCCTAATTTTTTCAGCAGACGTGGTACTTTTTTAACCCTTGGATGCCTGGAGATATGCGCCTTGAAATTCATGCCTCAAGAAGTGTGCCCTAGCCTTGGGAAATTCCCAAAAGGTCCTTGAGTTAAAACTGAGAAGTGGAGAGCTCGAGCTTTGCGGGACTGGTATCTACTTTTAGCTCATTCGCGCAGCTACTTTGCCTTCGCGGAGTTGCCTTTGGCTGGTGGGAAGTGCTTGCTTGCGCGTTAGCTATTCATTTGATCGCACAGTTCACTGGCGCTACAATACTGTCGCGGAGATGATCTAGAGTGCTAGGATTTTTCTCTCAGTTGAGCTTCAGAATCTCTCTCTCGCTAAGTACTCGCGCAGTTATGCTCCTACGCTCGCATAGTTAATGGTAAGGCTTTAGAGTGTGTGAGATATGTGCGAAGAAAATTTTAGGCGTCTCTCTCTTCCAGGGCTACGCGAGAACTCCGCGAGGTGACATTTTGTTTAGTGTACATATGGACTCGTTGTATTCTTCGCGTGGCTACTTTGATGCTTGATCTCCGCGAGAGCTTCGCGACCACAGATTCTGGGGACTTTAACCTGCAAGATCTTTGCGAGGTCATTTCAGCTATCCTTCTGACTGCGCGGCGTATCTGCGTGAGGGCCTCTTCCACTGCATCTTTAGTTTCGCGAGGAAGCTCCTCAACTTTGTGAGGTCTATCTTTTGCTGCTCTGGTACATTGCACTTATTGCTGTCACAGTCTCCTCCCTTCTCAGCTAACTTTATTCATCTGCTAGACTTTGGTCAGTGGTGATCAGCAACAATGAGTCACCAAGGTAAGCACTATCAAGGTGTTCCATTAGGCTTTGTCTCAGCTATCATCTTTGAGTGTATTCTCTCTCTTTTGGGCCGAAAAGCAAGGAGTTTGTATTAAGCTGCACATTCTATTGCTAACTATAAAACACACTTAATAAATGGTTATTAGTCTGCTTTAAGGTCCAGTAAAGACTAAGTTAAGAGGTGAAAAGTGGTACTTTTCAGTAAATAAAGTTGCACGCAGCCTACTCAACACGTAATCACTTCAAGCATCCACACAATGGCGCGCGAATGCCAATGGTCACCTGTACAGTGACCAGCCACCGCCCTAATCACGCAATCGATATCCTGCGTTTAATTCAGTCAAACGACAGGAAACTGACGCTTAAATACGTTCTGGCACTCTGAACGTGCGTCTACCCTCTGGCACGTAATTAATTTATGTGCTCGGAGTGAAGCGCGCAGTTCCCCAGAAAATATTAAAAAAAGGCCCAGGACAGGACGTTCACAGGCCTAAATTGAGTGATCTCTAACACTAATTATTAGTCTAAACCACGCCCTTGTTAAGCCCGATCCATAACATTCCAGACTTAAAGAAATATGCACCCCGATAACTCAAAGAAAATATTCCAAACTAAGACCAAAATCAAAAAAATACCCCGACATCATTTACACACTCCAACCAAACTAAACCAAAAAAAATTTGCCCCAACTAAGACAAAACTAAACAAGAAAAATATTCCCAACATCACCTAAACACTCCAACTGAGACCAAAACTAAAAAAAAAATGCCCCCCATCATCCTTTCACTTGAAACTAAACTAAACTAGACAAAAATAACTGCTCCCAGAGCACCCCAGATCAAAATAAATAAATAAGATTAGACTAAAGTTAAATAAATAAGCACCACGCTCAAAACCAAATCGAAGCAAGCTATCAAATAAGCTACAAAATAAACGAAACTTGAATTTACAAATGAAATAAAAAAAACATAATCTCTTCATAAATGAAATAAATAATTATAAAATACACCGAGGGCATACCCTCTAAATATACAACTTAAAACAATAAACTTAAAATCCGCACGTTCAGGCAATGCCCAAATTCGAATTTATTTGGGAAAACAAAAATCCTATCTTCCTCTCTTCCCTTAGGATGGTAGCAATTCGGTTGCTACCTTGCATTCCCAATCCCGTCCATTCTCAAGAATCCGCTTAATAAATACAACTCTTCAGGTTCAGTACCCGGGAAATAAAAGAGAAAGAAAGAAAAGACATTAATAAACAAAAATACCCCAAAACTTTTTATCCCAAACTTGAAATAAACTTTAAAACAACAAGAACCCAAAACTTTTAGCTCACACATTTATAAACTATACCTCCTGAACTACCAAATGACAAGTGTCACACCTTTAAGCCCTCTCAATCTAATTAAATATAGACCAAATACATACCCCCTTGAAAGACCACAATCCATGACAAACCTAGATGAACCAATAATCACACAATACTTAACCCCCTAAGAAATACCAATCCACTCAAAAATAGATAAACCAATAGAATTAAAACATCTAACACCCATCTAGAACCTTTAGAAACTCACACCTTTTAAGTCTCATGTTGAATCAAATAAAAGACCAAAGCTCAAGTTAAATCAAACCTTAAACCACACAAAACTTTGAAAAAAAAAACTCTCTAAAACGAAACCCTAGCTCATTTAGGACAAAAAAATGCCCCCAAACAAACCAAACTCCGCTAAAATAAACCCCATTAAAACAAACTGAACTCCAAGCTAAACTAAATCAAAAATAAAGCAAACAAATTAGATAAATCCAACTAATCTATTAATAAACTTAAACGAATAAACAAGCATGACAAAACAAAAAAAAATGCCCCTTTATTCATAACTCAAAAGTTTTACAAGTATCACTGGAGGCATACCTCCTGAATTTACAACCCAAAACGAAAACCTAAAATTTTATCCTACAACTCAAAACAAAAACTGGGTTCAAAACTAAGACGAAGCGAGGAACAGATTCTGCTTGGAGCGTCCAATCGGAGACTTTAGGGAGCATTGGTTGGGAAACACATCCCTCCACTTTTTACTCCTTCTCTTCTGTTATCTTCACCTCCTCCACCGCTGCCTCCTCAATGTTGCCTTCACTACCCCCTAAAAAGGATCGATGTGAAGACAAGCGCTCTCATTCCCAATACCGCCCATTCTCAAAATAACGTCATCCATGAGCATCACCTCAGGACAAAGATCACGCAAAATAATAAATATAAGAAGAAACGACATCACAATCGGACTGTTAGATCACCCAATATTATTAAAACACGAATTTCATAATACAAGATATATAGGAAAAGGTCAAAACTTGAGACTAATCACGAATGAAACACAAATGAAAGCTCTCTCACTTATATAGAGTACGGACTTAATCACTTATATAGAGTACGGACTTAATCACTAATGAACACCAAAGAATGAAACACAAATGAAAGCTCTCTCACTTATATAGAGTACAGACTTAATCACGCGCTCGAACACGTGCGCTTAATTCGATCACGCGCCACACACACTGCGTATAATCCAAAACATGTGCTATGACCCATGTGCTCAATGAAACCATCACCCGCGCCAATGGCGTGACGCTCCGATCATGCTCACTCCATAAACCACGCAAATTTATCAAATGACACTCTGTCGCCGTGCAACCTGAAAGGTCACCCGCACACTGACCTGGTGATGCCTCAATCATGCGCCTATATTATAATGCGTAATACAATCACACACACACTCCCACACTCGTAAACAGCCAGTCAAGCCTGATATCGCACGCCCAAAAATAAGCGCGCAATCATATTGAGCGACCTAAACCAGACATGCAATACCTGACTTTGGACGAAATTTACTCGACTCGCGAATCACTGTAGTCCTCCCATAAGAGACAATCATCAATACTCACCAAGAAGGTTAGACAGAGTATCTGGCATACCGAGTGTCGTCTTGGCACCCACAATAACGGTCGGGTCCACAAATCCCGTACCGGTGGATCTGCTCAGCGACATCTCGAAAGCCATATTTTTCGCCGTTTTACCACCGAATTGATCTTAAATTAAAATCCCTAAAATTTCAAATTTTAAAATTTATCAAAATTTCAAAACCCCTTACTTCACGAAATAACAAAAAAAATAATATAAAATAAAAAAGAGAAGAGAAGAAGAAAAGAAGAACAAAGTACCAAGATAGATAGACCCAACTCACCTTTCTTTAAATACCAAAAAAAAAATTAAGTGCCCCATCACCCGCACACGATAAATTACAATTAAACCTGACCTTTAACTCATAAAACTGCCTGAACTTGCAATCAAGTGCATACCCACTGCACAGAATTGGATTAAACGCATACTCCACTGCACAGAATCATTTGTTCAAACACATTAGGATTAGAATTCCCAATTTATAAAACCCTGAACTTGTAATCAACCGCATATCCCACTGCGCAGAATTAGATCGAGCGCGTACTCCACTGTGTAGGATCATTTGTTCAGACACATTAGCATTCCCAACTTAGAGGCCGACTCTAGATGAATCAACCGCACGCGCCACTGCGCAGAATTCAATTGAACACACCTCACAAGACCCCCACCTCAATTACTAGCCCAAACCGACCATTCCCATGGGAAACTAAATATTAAGTATATTTAATCTAAGAATTTGTAAGCACCTATTAGAAAAAGAACGTCTGACGCGCATTGGTGTGAGCAATGATGCACCTAGTCTGACATGACTTACAAAATCCTTTGATATTACATGATACTTTATTTTATTATTATATTATTATTGGTCCCTGGACCTTGTTTTGGATATTTGATTAATGCCCTGGTACCTCGATTGCATAAAATCTCTCTGTTATCTCGCGCCATGCGACGGAATGTGCCATGCACCCACAGACCTGGAATGTGCCTTTCGAATGCTCCATTTTAGCTTGCACTGATAGATAAGAAAGCCAAGCATGTCATGTCAGCATCACCAATTCACATTTGTGATTTCTCAAGAGAAACGAGAAGACACCTCGAATGAGGGGTGTCTACTTCTTCGACGCGTTCTTACTTCACAAGAGAGCGCCAAAGAGGGGCATCTACAGACACCCCCATTTTACTCTCTCGAAATATACAATTTTGTTCAGTCAACCTTTGACCTCATAACCCTAATGTGGAACCATGTACTAAAAAAATAGTACATGGCTGAACACAAGTTGAAATATTAGCTTTGTAGCTCAGATCCCAATATAGGGAGACTATATACTGAAATAATAGTCTTACATTTCAGACTAGAGACCAGACCTGGACAATTCTGAATTAAGCGCCTGAAACCCCGCGCGTAATTCTATTACACGCTAGACCACAGACGTGCAATCAGTCCCCCTTTTAGACCGAACTTCCTTTCCTAGACCATCTCGAGACTCGATCACGCGCCTGAAATCAGATGCGCGATCGGATTGAGCACTATACCACCAGCGTGCAATTGGCCTACACCCGGCGTAGCCTCACTGTCCTTGAGCCCTAAGTTTCCTCGATTAAACGCTTTAAGAGTGGCGCTTAATTGGATTACGCACCCCAAAATGGGTACATAATTAGTTCTAACATTATTAGGACTAGGAAACTCGCTAAGCAAGTCAGTCGGTCGCTCACTGAGTCAATGACCGACTCAAAGCGATTAAGCACCGAAAAATTGGCGTGTAATTCAGTTAAACGCCTGAATCAGGGCGCGTAATTGGAGAAAAACCTATAAAAGCTTTTTTTTAATTTTGACCAAACACAACACGAAAGAGGTTGGTAATTTTTGAGAGAGAACGTATTTTTTTCAGGATTCCAAAACCAGAGAACTCTGAGGGCAAACCTATAGAGCAACCTAGTCATGATTTCGAGATTCAAGCTTCGAATCTTCGAGATTTCTCTCCACAGCCCTGACCCTAGGAAAGAATTTAATTTTTAGTTTCCGGCCATAACTTCTAGCCTATAGATTTAAGATATCTCTTAGTTTTAATTATAGATTTTAATTTTCAGTCCAAGACCGTAGCACCCCTTTTAGACCACAAATATCCTATATCGGGTTCTAATTCTTCGAATTTAGAACTAGTCCTTAATCTGACAGTCTAATTTACCGACCCTAGGCTTTAATTCCATTCTAAAATCTTAATCTCCAGTCCTATCATTAATTTCTGGTTTTAGATCTTAGACTCTAGAACTAGTCCTTAATCATATAGTCTGATTTTCTGATTTCATACGCGACTTCAGTCCTAGAAATCTAAATTTTAATTTTAATTTCTTATTTTAATATCTCCAAAAATCCTAAATATTAATTTTAGTTTCTACAATTATATTTCATGATTCAATTCATAATTATCATTTCGAAATCAATTCCGAAAAATCCAAAATCCTATTTTACGGTCCAAAATCTTATCTATCTTTGATCTCAGCCATCCGATTTGCTCAAGGGAGCTTACAGAGGGTACTCAGGAACGAGGCCAATCCTCCTTAGCATAGCGGGCCCAAAACCCCTTTTTTAGGAATTTTAGAATTAATTAATTACTTTTTCTTATTATTTTACTATAATTAATTAGTAGATTTATTTTATTTTAGCATAACTAATTAGTTAAGTTAATTAGATGTTAGCGTGATCGATCAATTTCTTTAAATCAGGTTTTAATTGGTCAATACCTTCCTTTAATTAGAATTTAGTAAGATTAATTCATTGCCTTGATACAATTTCTAGTATAGTTAATTCATTGCTTTAATTAGAATTTTAATAAAATTAGTTCATTTATTTTAATTAGATTTTAATAAAATCAATTTATTTGTTTAGATTTTAGTAAAATTAATTCCTTTGCTTAAATTAGAGTTTCAGTAAAATTAGTTTTCAATTCCGATTAGAATTCTAGTAGGATTGTTATACTTGACTCAATTAGAATCTCAATACAATTAGAATACTTGCTCTGCTTAGAATCTCAGTACAACTAGCATGCTTGACTTAATTAGAGTTTCACCAGAACTACTACATGTGCACTCCTAGTATAATTAGGAAACCTAATCACAATTTGACTTCTAATGAGATTAGAAAACTAAAATTAATTAGACTTCTAATGGGATTAAGAGACTAAAATTAATTAGACTTCTTATGGGATTAGGACACTTAACTAATTAGATTTTCAATAAGAATAAAAATAGTAAAAATTAACCAGACTCTTAATAGGATTAGAATAAATTCACAGCCAAACTCACAATAGAATCAAGGAAGTCTAAACTGACTAGAACTATAACTATAAATGGAAATAAAAGGGAAATTAAGCTATCTAAATTAAGAAAAAGACATAGTTGCTGACGTTCGCAGGCGGACGATTCAATATAGAAGTAATCCATACTCGCTCTCAAGCGTGATTATTGACGTGTTGCAGCGTCGATAAATATCTGCAGCTGGCGAACGCAACAAACTAGGAATCTTACTAGAAAAACTTTATTATTATTATTATTTATTTCTACCTCCACTATTCCAAACGTCGCATCGCTAGAGTCCACTTGGACAGAATTGGAGCCATTGATTTAACGGGGACCGAGAGGAACCCAGAAAAAGCGCACACCAACACTACTGTGTACCGATGAGGAAAAGGTGAGCTGGGCTTCTTTTCAGTTAGAAGGAGAGGTTGATCCTTGGTGGAAATCAGTGTTGAGAATGAGAGAACAGGAGAACTCAGATGGGTTATGGGCATGGAATGAGTTTGTTGAAATCTTCAACAAGGAGTATTTTCTAAGACAAGTCAGGAACCAAATGGAGCAAGGTTTATGACTTTAAAGCAAGGAGGGATGACCGTATGGGAATATGGTATGAAATTTATGAGACTATCAATATTTGCTCCGGAATACGTGGCCACAGAATTGATGAAGGCTAACAAGTTTGAAAGCGGCTTAAGGCCGAACATACGCGAGAGAATTTTAGTATTTGAGTTGGAAACATATGGCATTGTGATGGGTAAGGCCTTTATTGCAAAGTAAGATATTGAGAAGATGCACACAAGAAAAGAGCAGCAAGATCTGAATAGGATAAGTCAAACATAATCTTATGCTTCCGAACACACAGGCACAGGACAGAGACTACTGATGCCAACACCTATCCAACCTGCTCAGACTGTCTACTCGAGACCACCCGTGACTATGGCTGGAACGTCAAGGGTGCAGCAACTTGCATGCACCACTTCATTAGCACCGATTAAGTCTTGTGCATGGTGTGGAGGATTACATAGGATGACAAAATGTTGGTGGGCCACTGGTGCATGCCTCAGGTGTGGCCAGATGGGACATCAGGTAAAAGATTGTCCCGAGAAAGGAAAGCAAAGAACAACTTCGACATCTATTCCGAGGCCCTAGGTTTACTTTGGCAGTTAAGGGTTCCCAATTTCTTTTGTGGACATTGCATTTTGAACTAAGACATATATGTAGTTTATGGTCAAACTTTTGACGAATGATCGTGTAAACTTTGTAATAATGAATGACCTAAGTCTTAGGGACGTGGTTACAAGTTTTGTGTATTTGCTTTAGATCAAATGGTAAATGGCTTGAACGTTGTGGACACGTGTTTGAATGTTAAATGGCTTATGTACTGTTAGGTTTTGATGGATGTTTGGGAATATCTATGTGTTTTTATTACAGGATTAATGAACTTACTTATTCACAATGGTGATGATGTGTGTTGAGATATCTTTGTTGTCGGGCAATGAAATGTTATTATTCACATTGATGAATCAATTGTGGGTATGTATGAAAATGGGTTTCTTAGAACCCTTGTTGATAAATTAGTTATGGATGCCTCATGTTGAACTTGTGATTTTGGATGATTAAGTAGCTTATGATTGAAGTGTTACATTCGTTGTGGGTATTTTTTAAATTGTTAATGTTATGTGGATCAATGTAACAGATTAGTGTGACCATTTTGGTCTAAACTCGAGATGAATACACACTAACCAACCACTTAACCTATGTGAATTTTCAAGGATGAAAATTTATTAAGGGGAGGAGAATGTAATAACCATGATTATTTTCGTTAATGTTGAATCGTTGACTCTCGAGGAGAGTGTGATTACTGTTGGTCAGACATGTCAAATATCCATACATCTTAGAAATAGACACGTCAATTTTTGAGGACGAAAAGTCTTTAAGGTGGGAAGAATGTAACAACCCAAATTTTCCCGAACACAAATAACCGATTAAGTGTGTGTGTTTGGCAAGGTATATGCCACACGCTTAAGACCCTAGATTTGGACTGTTGGATATAACTCAACACCTCGTTTGCATACGCTAGCTGCACACCCAACTAACACCATGGGTTGTGGGAACTAACATATTGTTTGGGTGTATGGGCTTCACACCAAAACCCCCATTAGTTATAAAAGCTAACACACCATTTTGGTGTGTGCGCTTTGCACCGAAAGTACCCCCAATTTAAAAGCAAGCCCTCATGTGGGTTTCTCATTTGCTTGCAAGAGAAAGAGAGTGAGAGCTTAGAGAGAAAGAGAAGAGGAAGAGCTTCCTCCCTGCCTTCTCCTTGAACATTGTTGATCTTCCGCCCAACTTCTTTAAGTCACCACAAGAAAATGTGTATTTAACGTGGCTACGATCAAATGGCGCGAGAAAGCCCTCTTATGATTCGGAAACCCCTTTCTTGGGCATGAGAATGTGAATCGAGGAATCGATCACTTTAAGGTGAGAAAAATTTATGTTAAGTTATGATTTATAGCTATGTTAGTCTTTAGTGAAGATATGAGTGGAAAATTTAAAGAATAAGAGTTTAATTTGAGGAAAAATGAATTTGGAAAGTTGAAACCCGTGTTTCAGAAAAATTTGTCAAAACTGATCAATCAATTTGGGAAACGATCGATCAGATTTTAGTAGAAAACAAATAGGTTGGTTTTCTGAAGGAAATCGATCGATCGAATTTATATTCGATCAATCGATTTGAGGAACCGATCGATCGAAATGGAATCCGATCGATCTATATATGTTGACAGGTTCTATACAAGGTCAACAGGTTTCTGAGTAAAGTCGACTGGATGTGATGTAAGTGGAACCGATCGATTGAAATGAAATTCGATCGATTGAAATTTGTCGACAGGCTTAAGTTGAGGTCAATAGGTTCTAAGTAAAGTCGACAGGAATGTTGACAGGTTTAATTGAGTGTCGACAGGTTTCTGAGTAAACTGATCGGTCGATTGGGAATCGATCGATCGATTTAGAAACTAATTGATCGAGTGTGGGACTGATTATACAAACAGAAATGTGTGTATTTTTTGGAGGAAATCGACCGATCGAAATATATTTTGATCGATCGATTTAGTCAGATTTTGATATTTGTCTATTTTGAGGAAAAAGGACTTTGTAACTTACTTTTCTTTATCACTTTTGATATGTGAGATGTAAATTTGATGTGTTCCAGGTTATGATCAAGAGGACGTGATAGAAATGTCACCTTGAAAGAAGAAATCTCCGTTTAAGCTTCAAGTTGAGGTAGGGACTACCAATTACATTTTTGACTGTGATTCATAGATATTGTGATATGATCTACCTTGTTTTTGATTCATAGGCTCTTGTGATATAATTTGAGTGTATTAGAATTGTTATTTAGTTGGAGCCTTGAATTCTTTGAAGAGTGTTGAACATCTGAATTTGAAATAGGGACTTGAGATTTTAGTATGAATTGACATCTGAAGTTTACATATTTGACTTGAATCATCGTTTCATGCCAAATTCGTAAATTGATGCTTTGAATCTGATTTGATGTGGTATCCATTTAAGTGAGGTTGTGATCATAGTAATGGGTTTAGAACTTGTTGATTTGACTATATTCGAATATGTGGACTGAAATGTGATAGTTGTGAATGAAATCAAAACTGTGAGATAGACTGCATTTAAGGAGTTGAATATTGGATATTGACGGCTTGACTAGATACTGCATACTATATATACATCGCATCGCTTAAATCGATGGATCTCATAAATGCTTATCCGTATACATTGTACCTTTGCATATATCGGACCGGGCGAAGTTTTTCGTACTTATCGCATAAATCGATCGGACACCAATGAATGATCTGGTAATCGAATCGACGCAATGGGTTATCTGTATACATTGCATACTGTACATTGACTGGACCACTGCAACTATAAATTTAGAACATTGTGAGTTATGAATTGGAAATCTAAAAATTGTAAGATGTGAACTAGAAATGTGAACAGTGAAAGATATGATTTAAAATTTTGGACATGGTAAGATATGAACTGGAAGATGCTGGAAGATAGTGGAAGATATGAACACACTGGAACATAGCACACTGGACGACGAAAATCTGAAGCTTAGGACATTGAACTGTAAGACGTGAACACTGTGCGATGTGAGTAATGAACATTGTGTGATGTGATGTGAACTGAAAGATATGTGAATACTGACTGAAGTGAATTGAAAGATATGTGAACATTGTAAAATGTGAATAATGGAAACTGACATACTGTGTGATGTGAGTAATGGAATTTAAGTTGAATACCTATTTTGCTTCCGTTTTTGTTTCAAATTAAATATCCACTTTATTCGTATTTGTTTCGATTCTTGAATATCTGCACCGTTCTGTTTTTGCTTCTGCCTTTAAATCTATGTGATTATGTGATAAGATGTCGATTGAATTTGAGATTCTTCTACTGAACTTAGATGTAGCTCACCCTTCGACTATACTTCACAGGTATAAATCATGATCTGGACCTAGAGAAGTGGATCTTTAGCTTGTGGATTTGTGCTTTAGTCAGGGGTCATAGATTTAGTGTATTGTGGATTTTGGGTAAGTTGTGTCTTGGTACATTTTTTATTATTTTTATACTTATTGTACACTTTTGTTAGGTGATGGTTGGTCATCACTAGTGGTTTATTTTAGTTATTATTTATGTTGGATAGTAGAACTGGAGATTTTAATTATGCCATGTGTATTATCTTCTTTGATTTTCGTGTGTATGTGGATGTACCAAGTAAATCCTGTGTTTAGATTGTGATCCACAATCTGGCAGTCTAAGTTTTCCCAGTTGGATTTGGTGCAAGGTTAGAAGAAAAATATATATATATACATCTCAGGAAAATTGTGTTGGAAAAATTCGGGCTGTCATAATTTCCATTCATAATAAGCATAGACTGTATATGCGTCAGTGAACAGTTTATTCTTCATAAATTTTTCTAAATTGCAGATTTAAAAATTATTTTCATTCAAAAACTCACTATTGACATACTCTCAAAAAGATATCGAAACTTTTGGGTTCTCTCAATATGTTTTTCAAAGAAATTCAATCAAAGAAACTTGCAAGAATTAATGAATCTCATGGAAAATATAATCTTATTCTATTCTTATGATTTCCTGTATAATCCATAGTATCTATTATCTATATCTCTACTAGGCTTATGCTCTTACAAATCGTAAATCAGAAAGGTCTTTCCTTTGGCTTGTAATGGGGTTTTGGATTTCAGAAGGTATCAAAGAAAAGGTAGAAAAGGATTTAAAAATTTTCTGAGAATTTAGCTCTACTTTTTCCTATCTTCTTCTGACTTCTTTATTCTACTTCAATAAGTATCCAAGATTTGGATAACTTCTTCCCATTTCTTTCTATATACATATGTATCCCAGTTCTTCAGATGTAAAATCGTATTTTACGATTTTTCTTCTTTTGAAAGTTTTTTTGCTAAATCGTAATTTCCTTTCAAATCATCCTTTTTTACAATTTGTTACTCCTTTCCCATATTTTTTTCTTTTCCTTCTTTTTTTAAACTTCAACTGTACCTCTTTTCGTAGCATGCCCTTATTTGTTCTACTTTTACTCCTTCCACTCCCTCTTCTTTCCTTCTTTTATATTCTAAACTCTCAGAAATTATAAGGGTTAAAGGTTGAAAGCTTTGGGTAGTACATATGGTTAAAGGTTTATCAGATTTTTGATACAAAGAAGATTCAGTATAGGCTTCTAATATGGGTTCAAAAGATAAAATATTCTGGGATTTTGGCTTTTTGGGTCTGGTTTAAATAAAAGATGGCCTTAAATCATCTTTACGATTTACTAGCATAAATGTCGTATTGCTTTGATATTTCTAATAGATAGTTTTAGATAAAAAATCAGTTTATCATATTCATAGAATAATTCGATTCTAAATTCAGCAATATGAGATTTCATAATAGTGTATAAGTTCAAAGAAATTTTGATTGAATAGAAACAGTCTCTCTCTGAATAAAAGAGGAAATATGGCTCAAAAGCTCACTGGTTTATAAGTTTGAAACTATAATCTAAATTTTTGCAGTTTAGATCAATCTATTGTTTCAAACACCCATTCTAATACAGTGTTCAACGAGCTAAGTATGAATTGTATTTGTTCTATATTCTAATTATTAAAACTCCTACTATAATGAATTGTAAGTTTATCAAGATTTGTAATTTTTTTATATCATAATTCCTATGTGCTGAACAACTTTAAAAAATTCAAATTTTTTTTTACAAAAATAAACTGCTAAACTAACTACTAATATACTAATTATACTAAAACTACTATTATACACAGAAATTGTGTATCCCCCCCCCCCAAACTTAAATCAGACAATGCCCTCATTGGCACAAAAAATAGGAGACACTTAAAATTATTGATATAACTGATCATTACCAGAAAAAATCTGTTACCAGATATATACTCTCCCCCAAACTTGAGAGAAAATATCTGCGACTTATTCTCGGAATATCAATAACAAAAATGTTAGTAATAGTGACACTGTTAGTAAAAAGTTAGTC
Source organism: Chloranthus sessilifolius (assembly GCA_021018995.1). NCBI lineage: Eukaryota > Viridiplantae > Streptophyta > Magnoliopsida > Chloranthales > Chloranthaceae > Chloranthus > Chloranthus sessilifolius. The sequence goes on from CM037595.1 coordinate 68,879,186, forward strand.
AATTAATCAAAAGAAAATTTTATATATTAATGAATATTTACAATTAACATAAAATAAGAAAATAAAAATTAAAGAACTGCTAAAAACTAATTACAGAAAAGAAAATAATCCTAAGAAAAATCTAGACACTAATTTATACATGACACTGGCAGCAACGTCCGAGGTCTTCGATAAAGATCGGTCCAAAATGTGCTGCCCAAAAACTTCGCCCTCCTTTGAGTAGGTGGGTCCAATAGAAAATAAAAACGTTAAGAAGGTGGAGAAGGTGAAGATGGAGAAGACTGTTGGTGGTCGGGGGAGGAAGGGAAAGTGTCGGTCGTCGGTTCCGGAATGAGAGAGGGGAAGAGGGTAACGATTTCACTGATTAATCGCCCCCGTTCTTCTAACAGCGCAGTAACTTCGTCTTCATGGCGTTGGATGAGGAGTGAAAATGCCTCAGTAATCTTCAACCAATTTGGTTGTTTTGCCATAGCAAAAGGGTTGATTTGGGAAGAAGGTGAAGGGAATGGGGGAAATAGACAAATAGGTACTTATTTATTTATAACTTATCCAAACCGAGAATTCGAAAGGGTGTCTTAAATAGACGTTATGTTTTACGTTGAATCAAGCATATTGGTTGGTAATCCTAATAACTGCTAAGGGACGTGTCTGCATAGAGTTAATCGAGGCGACGCCTTGAGTATCGAAAGTTGTGCCTTTCTGATAACTACTGCGTTTCCTAGAAAGAACATTCTCTCAGTAATCATAGTCACTACAATTTTCTGTGAGAGAGTACTCAAACTGCAAGAAATCGTAATCACTACGATTTAGTGCACTACAAAATATTTAGACATACCTTACGATTTAGTGCACTACAAAATAGTTAGTCAGTTATATTCTGGGTCTTTCAGTGTCATTGTAGTCACCGTCCCTTTTTCTTCTAAAGATATCATCAGTTTAAGTCTCTATCCGTTAACCTTAAAAATACGGCTGTCTTTGGGATCTTGGATGGTCACAGCCCCATGAGGGAATGTTTTCACAATATTGTAGGGTCCGTCCCAACGACTTCATAGTTTTTCTGAGAATAGTTTTAACCTTGAATTATATAACCACACTTGTTGGCCGGCTCAAACTTCTTTTTTAAAATGTGTTTATCATGAAATGCCTTGGTTTTGGCCTTATAAATTCGATCATTTTGGTAAGCATCATTGCGAATTTCCTCAAGCTCATGGAGTTTAAGTTTTCGTTATTCTCCTGATGCATCCAACTCAAAATTCAATGTTTTGATAGCCCATAGTGCTCTGTGTTCTAATTCCACAGGTAGATGGCATGCCCTTCCATACACCAACCTATATGGAGACATGCCAATAGGTGTTTTATAAGTCATCATATACACCCATAAAGTGTCATTCAATCTTATGGACCAGTCTTTTCTATCAAGTAGAACCGTTCTTTGCATTATCTTTTTTATTTCGCAGTTGGAAACCTCAACTTGTCAAATAGTTTGCGGGTGATAGGGAGTTACGATTTTGTGAGTCACACCATATTTCTTGAGAAAACTCTCAAAATACCTATTACAAAAATGGCTTCCCCCATCACTTATAATTGCCCGTGGTGTTCCAAACCATGCAAATATTTTTTTTTTAATGAAAGAATATACCACCTTATGGTCATTTGCACATGTAGCTGTTGCTTTTACCGATTTTAATACGTAGTCAACGGCCACAAGTATGTATATGAATCCGGACAAAGGTGGAAAGGGGCCCATAAAGTCAATGCCTCATACATCAAAAGGTTATGCGACCAAAATGGTTGAAGGGGCATCATGTTCCTTCGGGATATGACTCCTGACTTTTGACATCGGTCGCAGGCCTGACAAAAATTCTGGGTATCCTTAAATAGTAATGGCTAATAAAATCCTGATTATAGTACCTTTACAACCGTCTTCTTACCCTCGAAGTAGCCCCCACAAGTATATGTGTGACAAATTGTAGAATATTGTGGGTATCACTGTCGGGTACATATTTTCTAATTATTTGGTCTAAGCATATTTTAAATAGGTCTAAATCCTCCCAAATATAGTATTTGACGTTAGCAAAGATTATATATTTGTCTGGATTAGACCAGATTGGGGGAATCTTACATGTTGCCAAATAATTTATGATATTGACATACCATGGAACTGTTGCTTGGATGGTAAAAAGTTGCTCATCCGAAATGGTATCATACAGAGATTCCTTGCTGATGGTCTCAGGCATCTCTATCTTGGACAGGTGATCAGCCACCACGTTCTCAACTCCCTTCTTATCCTTAATCTCGAAGTTAAACTCTTACAAAAAAAGATCCTTCTGATTAATCTTGGTTTGGCATCCTTTTTAGATAGTAAGTATTTAAGTGCGGAATGATCGGAAAAAATCATAATCTTAGACCCCAGTAGGTACGGTCGGAATTTATCCAAAGAGAAGATTACAGCGAGAAGCCCCCTCTCAGTGATAGTATAATTAACCTGAGTTTCAATCAAGGTTTGACTTGCATAATAAATTACATGAGGGACCTTGTTTCTTCGTTGTCCTAAGATGGCACCTATTGCGTAATCAGAAGCATCGCACATTACTTCGAAAGGAAGAGAATAGTCGGGAGGTTGAATAATTGGTGTAGATGAGAGAAGGGCCTTAAGTTTGTTAAATGCGTCAAGACAGGCATCGTCAAAATTAAAGGGTGCAACATTTGCTAAAAGCTGACATAATGGTCTCAGGATTTTTGAAAAATCTTTAATAAAGCGACGATGAAAGCCTGCATGGCCAAGAAAAGATCGAATCTGTCGTACCAAAGTTGGTGGTGGTAGATTCGCTATTATATCGATTTTAGCACTGTCAACCTCTATTCCACTTTTAAAAATAATATGTCCTAAGACTATGCCTTCTTGCACCATGAAATGGCACTTCTCCAAACTTAGCACTAAGTTGGTTTCTTCGTATCTTTCTAAGATGAGGGCAAGATGATCAAGATAAGAATCGAAAGTTCGGCCAAACACCGAAAAGTCATCCATGAATACCTCAAGAAACTTGTCTATCATGTCAAAAAAAATTGCCATCATGCATCTTTGGGATGTTACAGGCGCATTGCATAACCCAAAGGGCATGAGACGATATGCAAACATTCTAAAAGGACACGTGAAGGTAGTCTTTTCTTGATCTTTCGGGTAGACCGGGACTTATTTGTACCTTGAATATTCGTCTAGAAAGTAAAAATATTTCTGACCTATAAGTTTTTCTAAAATTTAATCAATGAAGGGTAGCTGATCAATCACATAATTTACCATTTTATTGTCCGTAACTTAGTGATGCTAGGACTTAGTTTACTACTAACAAGTTAATAATGTGCAGATATTAAGAAAAAATAGTAAAAGAGAGCCAAAGTATTAATATTTATTAAAATGAATTTAAAAAGCAGTAAAAAGATAATTGAGCAAAAGAAGACGATTCACCGCTGCTGAAAGCCAAGAAATCATAATTTACGATTGTGCACTAAAGCTGAACACGAAAGAAATAGAAAACTAAGAAATCGTAATTTGCGATTCTTCAAAGGACGATCCTTCAAAAAGCGACAAAGGAGTAAAAAGTGATCGTTCGTTATAGGAAATCATCCAGTAAGAAAGCTATGTGAAAATGAGAAATTGTGATTTACGATTCTCCAGAAAAAGAAGAGCAATCATAATTTAAGATTGTTCAAAGCTTTCCTTATGCTATATCTGCTGCTACTGATCATGTGAGTGAAGACTATCACTGCCATGCACCAAATTAGAAAATATTTGAAAGTGAAAGTTAGGTGAATCACAGATCTGAGAAGATTGATGAAGATAAGCTTTTAGGAAATCTCGATTGCTAAAATAAAGAAGAACAATTCAGAAGCACATCTACAGTTTGAAAGAAAGAAAGAATAAAATTAGGACTTAGAGTTATATTGGGAATCTTTTATTTTTAGTAATTTTTTTATTAGAATTAGAAGTCTTTGTAAACCAACTCCTTATGATCTATAAATAAGAAAGCCCAGTGTAGGAATAAAGGATCGGAGAATTTCAGCATCAATTGACGACTGAGGTTGAATTTTCTTCCACTCAGTAGTGTAAAATAGTTAGAATAGATATGATATCCAAGGTTTCTCAAGAGCAATTGACGACTGCTATTGGGTGACGAAGATTAGTGTAGATATCCTAGTTTCTTAGAAGTAATTGACGACTGCGACTGAGGGGTGAAAGATATATTTACTTTGCTTTTTAGTTTAGATTTTATTTGCTTTATTTATTGCTTTATAAACATCTTCAAGTTTTAATTTGAATTGATGACTCGGGTTAGAATTTGCAGATTAGTGTAATGATTTTTACTTTTCCATCTTCAAATTTCTCAAATTTGATTTACTCCCAAATTTTAGGAAATTGTTGATTAGATTAAATCTGTGTTAAAGAATTTTAGTTTTTGATTGACGCTCAGATTCTAGAAGACTGTAATACGGTGTAACGGTATTGTTTATGTTTATAAATATTCGATGGCTAAAGATTGGGATTGACGACCTCAATTTGAAGGGGGATTAGGATTTATTTTATGCGCTTTAGATTAAGAAACTATTCTTTATTCATATTTCTCAAGTAGTTTAGAACCTTAAAAGATAAATATAAAGTTTGAAATAGAAATATAGATAAGATAAATACTTTTTCATGGGAATGATCCTATACTACCTCTACAATTTCCATTATGCGCTTGCAATAGGTTAAGACTTACTTAGATACACACATAAGTAAGTCGATCAACTTTTTTGGCGCTGCTGTCGGGAAGGTGATTTATATTTTTGTTTATATTTTTATTTTTAAAATAAATATTTATCTTTCTCTTTTTATATTTCTTTATATTTTCAACTTTCTTTGATCACTTCTTAATCTTTCGTAAGTTTATTCAAAGCGACAACTCAGAGTCTCAACTTCCCCTGATCAGTGAAGCTCGAAGTTCAAATTTATTTTCTCTCCCTACTTTCTTGAATAAAAATTATATAAACCCGAACCAAAACTAGACATATTGCATTCTAGCCAACCTGCCTCGATTCTAAATCAATATGAATATGGTAGGAGTAAATCAAAGTAAGACTAAAATGATGGGAGAATACTGTGCAGTGACACTTCTTATACTATCCCCATGTATTCAAACCCCTATTGTCGATTATGAGGCTTTCAAAATCACGCCAAATATGCTTCAAATACTTCCTACTTTTCATGGGCTGATTGAGGAAGACCTCCAATGGCATTTAAATAATTTTATAGAAATGTGTAACATTGTTCGAATCAAAGAACTGACAGGAGTGTTCGTTCATTTAAGGCTATTCTCATATTTTCTTAGGAACAAGACAAAGCAGTGGTTACACTCTTTTCCCCAAGATTTGATTGCTGATTGGGAGGGATTGAAACGCGAATTCTTTATGAAGTACTTCCCAATGTGCAAAACGAATAAAATTTGGCATCTTATTTTAACGTTCCATCAATGTCCGGATGAACCTCTTCAAGAGAGTTGGAGTCACCTCGAGGATCTGCTCTATATGTGCCCTCATCATGGGATCGTGAAATGGTAAATAGTGCTCACTTTCTATGAAGGATTAAATGACCAAACTAGGCATATGATTGATGTTGCATATGGTGGTATATTTCGTAATTTAACAGCAATGGATGCTTGGGAACTCTTTGAGACCCTTAGCAAGGAAACGGTGCAACACCATGCACCGGATGAGATTGATTCGGAGACTTCTAGGAATATACCCCCTATGCAGGGAGGATTATATAAATTAAAGTCAATGACGAAAGTTCTTTCGAAACTAAAGCTTTGGAAGGAAAAAATTCAATCTCTGGTGGGTATAAAATAGCACCCAACATCTGGACAAGGTGAAGCTTGTGGTCCTAACTATAGCCTAACTCAAACAGCTCTAAAGTATCCTACCGCTCCTTTTTACCCCACAGAGACCCAAGACCATACTGACCCTAAGGAAGCCCTGATGCAGATAGCCGAAAGCTGGCTGCAGCATTGCTGGATTCAAACGCAGTTACTCAATAATCTCCTAGAATCCATTACACAGTTAAAAGCTCAGGTCAAGCAATTAATCATTTTGGCTAACTCGAGAGGTAGTAACTATTCTTCATCATGGCCAGAAGACACCCTAGGAGGACATATTATCATGGGAGGTACATCAACTCCCCTGAACCATTATTGAGCTCCTCATGGACCAGTTAAGCTACCGACTCACCCATAGAAAAATTTTGTAACATATGTATATCATTATTATTATTTTTTTCTTTCTTTTCGAGAATTTCATATGATTAATGTGTAAAATACATCCAATCGTATGGATATCTGTGACAGCCCGGATTTCGGCACCCCGAAACCCGTGCCATCAGCACGATCATCTTGACCGTGCCCTTAGCTAAACACGGAACACTGGTATATCAAGCATGCAAAAGTACTATCATGAAATTTCGGAATTTAAATCTATATTAATTAACTTTCCAAAAGACAGTTCTACCCTCATGCCCCTACATGAATGGAGAACCGATCCGAACCATCGATGATAGAAATCATCACGGATGGTTCGTCCCAAAAGAATAATCCAAAACCTTATATACATGGTTTTCGCAAAATCAAGGCTTGACATACCAAGCCGTACAAAACTCTCTGTAAAAATCCCTCAAAGTGGCACAGCGGAGTCCTCTAGAAGAAGTCCTCTGGAGGTGGCTCCAACTCGTCACCGGCCGCAAGGTCCGACTCGCCGGGATCAGCGTCTCCTGAGCCGAGTAGGCTGCTAAGTAGTTAGGGTGAGCTACATCTTAGCTCAATAGGGAACAAACACTGCTGAACATATAAATTATAACTCACATATATTCTATGATATGTCATGCATGATGTATCTATGCAGTTGTTGATGAAACGGTTAAAAAGCATTTCGTTTTACTGTTGATTACTTGTATTTTCATTTGCTCATGAATAATGCTGAAAAGGCCTAAAGCAAAACTTAAACTTTCAACTTAAGTAGTCCCCGGGCAATATAGCATCGAGCCCCGATGAGATACCCTTCATCGTCATCTATATAGACAGTTTTAATGTATTCCCTGGGAATACCATATAGTACCCAAGCCCCTTTCCCCTGGGGATTGGTGGCGGGGTTTCACTTGTCTCAACCAACACCCCTGGGGTGTGCTTACTATGTACGGATAAGCCTCCGCACTGGCCTACGGTTTCGCCGCCGTATCGGTCACGGATATCCTGCCGTGTCAGTCGTGGATATCCCGCCACGTCGGTGGGGTAACCTATCAAACCTCAAATAACAAAAATATCGGTGCCTTACATATAGTTATTCACCGTGTAAGTGTGCTATCTTATATCAGTTAGGCCCTATCAAACATGATTCAATCCTTGGATACATCCCTGGGATGTATCCATTTACTTGCATCACACGATGCTCTTATCTCTTTACTTCTTCATCCCACCGGGATGGCTCAATAGTTACTCTTATGAATGTCACACACCCACACTTTTCACAATTCTTTAAGCAGTGAAAATATTTAAATGGAAATCTATATCACTACATACATGCTCTTATAAAATAAAGTACATGTTCAAGGTGTTCCCTACCTTAGGTCTCTATCGATTCAATGCATCAAGGTCCCACTCGGCTCCTTGTGCCCACTTTCACACGCATTACCTATGATACCATTAAACACATTCGAAACATCACAAAAGATGTAATGAATAAGTCTCAAGACCCCCCCTAGAGTCTTGAAGTAAGAATCAAAAGTCAACGAAACTAAGTCAGTCGACTAGTCGAGCTCCTGGTTCGACTAGTCGAATCAACTCGACTAGTCGATTCTCAAAATCGATTAGTCGAGGTCCAATTTCGATTAATCGATTCTCAAAATCGATTAGTCGAAATCCCCTGTTCTAACTGTCCAATTTTCCCTTAATTATTTGAACATACAAAATCGACTAATCGAGTCCAATTCGACTAGTCGAAATCCTATCGACTAGTCGAAATCCAATTTCGACTGGTCGATTTTCCTTAACCCATTTTTACTCCTCACTGGAGGCTCTCAGTCGACTAGTCGACACCCAACTCGACTAGTCGAAATTCAAAGTCGACTAATCGAAATTCAATTCGATTAGTCGAATTCGTGGTTATCTGACTTTTCAACTTCTTGGGGAATTTCGATTAGTCGAATCCCAATTTCGATTAGTCGAAATCCCCAGGTTCAGCCTTCTTTGGCTGTTCCTCCCCAATCTTTTCTCAGTTATTTTCTAAGCAATATTCCTACAATTTCCACCCATTTTAACCATAATTTATTCTATAAATCTACACCATTTATTTACAAGAATCTCACCTTAAATCAACCTCAATTTGATTTAAATGTAGGGTTGGAAGGTTAGGGTTTCCAGCTTTTTGTCTCCAAGATCCCGCGTCAATCCGCGCTTTGATCGCAAGAAATCCTTCCAAAACTTGCACTAACTCCTCACTAGCTCCTTTACTCCTCTCTCTCTCTCTCTCTTCTTTACTCCTCTCAACAACCAAAATATGAAAATTAGGGTTTTCAACCCTTTTTATCTTATCTCTTTTCTCGGTGTGGAGCACATACACACACATCGGTGTATGTCACTCTACACACCCCTCTATCTCTCCACTCTTCTACCTTTGGTTCACATCACATCACATCCGCTCATCTCATCTTAAGTTCATCAATGAACTATCTCATGGTCAAACCTAAGACCAAACGGGCACGGATCCCGAGGTCCTCGTTTGACGTGATTTTTCGGGTTATTACATCCTCCCCACCTTGGGAATTTTCGTCCTCGAAAATCACCCAAAGGTGTGGTGGTCTGCACTCTCCCCCCCCCCCGCACACGCGGAGGTGAGGTGGTCTATCACTTAGCACACACGCAAGTACATGGACATAGGCAAACAATGAACCATACATGACAGTAACAAAAACTGTATATAAAAATATTAAAAGTTACAATAGTTGCTGAAATGGGGACCACAACAGAAAAGAAAAATGGTTCACCCCTATACAAAAAGATGTACAATGCACAAAAACAAACAACTACGGCAGTCAGGCCTGCAGTGGTGGATCGAGGCTGGGCTGGTCGACGGGAGCTGGCGGATCTGCCACGGGTGGCTGGATGGCTGGTGGCGGTAGCGGATGAGAAGTCCCTGTCGGCGGCGGCGGTGGAATCTCGGTCGGCGGCAGAGGTGGAATGGTAGTGGAAGTAGATGGTGGCTGCGTCGTCGTCGACGTCGTCCGTGGTGGGGGTGCGGTGGAAGTAGAAGCACCGGCATGATGTAATTGCGTCCTAAAGACCGGACCCTGATGGAATGCTGTGGTGCCGGCGGTCCATTCCTCTTCGCGGGCCAGCATGTCCAGGTAGGTGTGAGGGTAGATAAACTTGAGGGTGTGAAACATGAGGAAATCAATTCTCCTGTTCATCCTCTCGTTATTCGCTTCCATTCTGGCCTCGAAGCGGGCGAGAGTCTCCTCAATGGTGGTGGTGGTGGCTGGGGCGGGTCGGCGACGTGAAGTAGAGGGGGTCGCCGGTGTAGGTCGAGGTGGTGGTGTAGTGGCCGGTGGTGGTGGTGGAATGATTGTCATGCGGCGGTGGAACGACTGGGGTGGTACTGCGCCATCTGCTTGTACGTGGGCGTGGTGGAGGGGTGGTGGGATTGTAGCCGTGTCCTCGGGGTGGTGGTCTTCTTGAGATTGTAACTCTGTTCCATTCGGTGTGGGAGAATGGTTTCACGGATCGGTGGCAGCCTCGTGGGGTGAGGCGGCATAGGCGGATGAATATGCCTCTAGAATGCTAGAGATGATGCTGCGTAGGGCATCCCATCCCTAGTTCAAGGTTGCCCTTCATGAGCTTTCCCTTGATGTACCTCATCCCTTCAAGGATGACTAAGGTAACATCAAACCATCGGCCGTTATAGGCCATAGAGGGCCTCGTTGCACCAATTCAACACGCTCGGTCTTTGTGGCGCATGGGGTAGAGGTTGGCGTGAAAAGCGAATCGAGCATCCACATGTAATGTGGAAGGTCAACCCTCTTAGATGAGGTGCCCCATCCTTTTTCCCTTGGTCATGTCGGCAAGGATATCTTCGACATTGGCCGCTCGGGAAGGGTGGTAGTAGTGTGGTCTCGGTACATAGTCCAAGTAGCACTCGATCGCTTCTTGGACATGACGGCGTGATGAGGTATTCACGACCCTCAATCGTGGTCTTCACCATGTCGCCGAGGGGCCATCCTTGAGGCCCTGGTAATAATCAACCAATCGCGGATAGTAGAACTTCCGGATTGGTTTGAGGAGGAAGGTGAGACCGGCATTGTTGAGGTAGTTTAGGGCCCATATGGTCTCACCTTGGACTACATCCTTGTCAAAAAGAGTCTTGTCGAAAATGTGTTCGACTTCAAAGCCCTTGGCTGCCCACCACTCAGTGGGTTGCTCAGGGTTGACGGGTGGTGGTGGAATAGGGCTTTCGTCTTGTGAAGACGCACTCGTCGACCCGGACGTAGTGTCCGATGTCGATGGTGAGGGTGTCCTCACAGGCGAAGGGGTTGGTGGTGGTGCGGCATTTTTACGCTGCATCGCGTTTAAACGCCTCTTCGATGATAATCGCGTTTTAGGCGGCATTCTCGCTAAAACGCAAGGAAATAGGGTTTCTTATATGAAAAATATGAAAAAGAATAAAGATTAGGGTTTACCCAATCTTGAGAAGGTGTGTGAAGCCAAATCCGGTCGAGGATGGCGGAACCCTAGGTAGTTGAATCGCCGGAGAAGAAGAGGAATCGGGTGCCCAAAACTCAAAAATCGAATGGGTTGAAAACCCCCTTTCTCATATATATAGTGGTTGGCTCGACTAGTCGAATTTCTCAGCTCGACTAGTCGAATTCCAAACTTAAAGGAACTCCCCGAATTCGATTAGTCGATATTCCCAATTGACTAGTCGGCTTCGATTTCGATTAGTCGAAATCCCATTTCGATCAGTCGAAATGTTTAGGGTTCAAATTCTAACTTTGGAGCCCACTGGAAGGACTCAGTCGACTAGTCGAAATCAGTTTCGATTAGTCGAAATTTTAACTTCGACTAGTCGAAATATAATTCGACTAGTCGAAATCGTGTGTCCCTTTTAAACTTCTACAATTCCCTCCATAGCTCGATTAGTCGAATGCAAATTTTCGACTAATCGATTTTCCCTTTTTATGTCCAATTCGATTAGTCGATTTCTCTTTCGACTAGTCAATTGTCCACTTTCGTAAATTTCTTTAGACTCTTTAAGTAATTCGACTAGTGAAATGTGAATTGACTAATCGAACTTCCAAATTCGATTAGTGAACCCTAGTTCGACTAGTAAATTGTCTAACTTATTCTTTTGAACTCGCTCATTGGCATAGCGATTAATCGATTTGACTTTCGATTAGTCGAATTTTCAATTCGACTAGTCGAAATGTCTCAATTGGTCAAAGTTTCACAAAAATTTCCATTGAATAATTTGGATCAAAATTTCCATTGAATAACTTGGATCAAAATTTCCATTGAATTACCAGTATCGTGGAGATTTCACAACTACGTTTGCGGTTTACATCGAATCCTCACGTCGTTGGAAACAAGGCTGAGTATTGTTCTTTCACATCGGCCTCTCGTTCCCAAGTAGCCTCTTCTTTAGGATGATTGTTCCACCGAACAAGCACTAAGGGAATTACTTTAGTGCGTAGTACTTGCTCTTTTCGATCTAAAATCTCCACTGGTTCTTCTATCATGCTCATGTCCTCACACATCTCTATAGGTTGCTTTCCTAATACATGAGACGGATCATTTACGTACTTCCTGAGCATCGATATGTGGAAAACATTATGCACTCGATCAAATAGCGGTGGTAAACCAATACGATATGCAACTTCACCTACTCGTCCCAAAATTTCGAATGGTCCAACATAACGTGGACTTAACTTCCCTCTCTTTCCAAATCTCATTACACCTTTCATAGGTGACACCTTCACAAACACATGCTCGCCCACCTTGTAGTCAACACTAGTCCGCTTCACGTCGGCGTAACTTTTCTGTCTACTCTGTGCTGTCTTCAACCTTTCTCTGATAATCCGGACAACGGTGGCGTTGTCTTCAAGCAGTTTCGGTCCTAATACAAATTTCTCACCTGTTTCCTCCCAATTCAGAGGTGACTTGCATCGTCGTCCATACAGAGCTTCATACGGTGCCATGCCAATGCTCGTTTGAAAACTGTTGTTATATGCGAACTCGAGCATCGGTAGATACTCATCCCAGTATCCTTGCATATCAAGCATGCACGCTCTGAGCATGTCTTCTATTACTTGGTTCACTCGCTCTGTCTGTCCATCAGTTTGAGGATGGAAAGCTGAACTAAAGTCTAGTCGTGTTCCCATTCCTTCTTGAAATTTCTTCCAAAACTTGGACGTATATAGTGGGTCACGATCTGAAACGATGCTGCTTGGAATCCCGTGTAATCTTACAATCTCCTTCATGTATAAATCTGCCAGTCTTCCTGCTGTATATGTGGTATTGTACGGCAAAAAGTGCGCTGATTTGGTCAATCGATCTACGACGACCCAAATGGCATTGTGTCTCTTGGCAGTACGGGGTAATCCAACAATGAAATCCATTGAGATCGATTCCCACTTCCATTCTGGTATTGGTAAAGGTTGCAATAGTCCAGCAGGATGTCTATGATCAACCTTCACTTGCTGACAAGTCAAACATCGTGACACATACTCGGCCACGTCTTGTTTCAGTCCTCTCCACCAGTAGTTCTTTGTCAAAGGTTGGTACATTTTGGTGCTAGCAGGGTGGAGCGCATAATTTGACGTATGAGCTGCATCATTAATTGTTCGACTTAGATCGGCATTGTCCGGGATGCATAGGACGGCCTTTAAACAACAAAGAACCATCTTCTTTTACGAGAAGTCGACTGATGCCTTCATTCACGTCTTGATAAATCTTCGTTAATGTCGGATCCTTCATCAGATCGTGGATATGCTCAAATATCCGGCTTTCTTGATATATTAGCCAAAAGGATCCAAAGGTGTCCTTTGACTTAATGTTAGCATCATAGAATGCCAGTCTTCCAATAATTTCCATCGGTGCATACCCAAAATCAAGGAAGCTAATCGAAATTTGAACCTTTTCGACTCAATGCATCGGCCACTACATTCGCCTTGCCGGATGGTATTGTATAGAGCAATCGTAGTCCTTGAGGAATTCCATCCATCTGCTGTCTCATATTGAGCTCTTACGTGAACAGAATGGGAGGCTCTTATGATCGGTGAAAATTTCAAATGTTTCACCATACAAGTAGTGTCTCCAAATTTTCAACAAAAATGACCGCCAGTTCAAGTCATGAGTCGGGTAATTTTTCTCGTGTTCTTTCAATTGTCTTGATCCGTAGCTATCACCTTCTTGTGTTGGTTGAGCACACAACCAAGGCCATTGTATGACGCGTCATTTATGCGTATCCTCCTTTGCTGAAGGAATTGCCAACCTTTGGAGCCGAAGTGAGTCTCGTTTGAGTTCTTGAAAACTCTTCTCGCATGCCTCACTCCACTCAAACCTTGAATCTTTCGTGTCGCTTTGTGAGAGGTCGATATCTTTGAAAACCCTCAACGAACGTCGATAATAGCCTGCTAAGCCCAGAAAACTTCGGACATCGGTCACTGTCTTTGGCTGCTCCCATTTAACTACTGCTTCAATCTTTGTTGGATCCACGGTGACACCATGCTTTGAGACGACATGTCCCAAAAAGCTAACTTCTTCCAACCAAAACTCACACTTGCTGAGTTTGGCGTACAATTGGTGTTCACGTGGCGTCTGTAGAGCAATCCTCAAGTGTTCTTCGTGTTCTGTCTTAGATTTGGAGTATATCAGTATATCATCAACAAATACTACGACGCAGGAGTCCAAGTGTGGTTTAAACACTCGGTTCATCAGATCCATAAACGACGCTGGAGCATTCGTTAATCCAAACGGCATCACAAGGAATTCATAGTGTCCATACCGTGTGGAAAAGTCATCTTGAACATCCTCAGCTTTGACTCGCAACTGATGATACCCAGATCTCAGGTCGATCTTAGAAAAATACTTTGCTCCTTGCAGTTGGTCGAATAGATCGTCAATTCTAGGCAAAGGGTAGCGGTTCTTCACAGTGAGTTTGTTCAATTGCCGATAGTCAATGCATAGCCGCATTGTCCCATCCTTCTTCTTGACAAACAAGACCGGTGCTCCCCATGGAGACACGCTCGGTCTAACAAACCCCTTGTCCATAAGTTCTTGTAGTTGTTCCTTCAACTCCTTTAACTCAGCAGGAGCCATTCTATAAGGTGCTTTCGAAATAGGCTCCGTTCCTGGTGCTAAGTCAATGGCGAATTCTACTTCTCTTTCTGGAGGTAATCCCGGCAATTCTTCTGGAAACACGTCAGCGAAGTCTCGCACAACTGCTATCTCAGAAATGACATTCTTTTCTTCCTTGTCCTCCTTTAAGAAAGCTAAATATCCATCGCAACCCTTTCTCGATCATCTTTCGCCCTTCTTCTTTGAGATCGATTAGTGCGATGACGACCTCACTCCTTGAAACCGAAATGATCTTCTTGTGTTGGGTCGAAAATAACTACCTTGTTCTTGCAATCTGATTTGCACAATCTGCATCAACCAGTCCATGCCAAGGATCACATCAAACCCTTGCATGTCTAACGATTAGCTTTGCTTCTAGTTCTGCACCTCCAAATCTTGAAGCGCTATGATGATGGATTTGCAAGCTAACTCGTGTCTACTAACTCTCCAAATCGGAATAGACACGAGATAGGGCCGAAATCCAACGTCTGGGACAATCTTCATCTTCTTAGCGAAACGTGGAGTGACGAATGAATGGGTAGACCCGGGGTCTATCAATACTCGAGCGTCATATCCACCGAAACATCCTTTTTCATATATGTTTAGAGTACCTATAGTATACATACACACATACAGTAATTTACATATCAATTTACACTTTCAATTCACTTACAGCTTTTGTATATATAAAAAAAATACATCTCATCAATTTCTAATGCATGCTCCTTCTCTATCTAAAATTTTGATGAAATGAAAACTTTCTTTAATTTTAAAAAAAAAGTCTCACCTTGTATGACGTCATGCACGTTCCCTGCTTCCTGAGCAGTGACTGCATAGGCTCTCCCCTGAACGACCGATTTCCTTGCTTGAATTGGTCGGTAGTCTTTTTGAAACCGTCTTTCTTTTATCTGTCTCGGGGCAATCCTTGATCAAGTGGCCCACCTTGCCACATCGGAAACAGCCCCTAGTTCCCAATCTACAATCCACCGTCCTATGAGGCTTGCCACACTTTGCGCAAGTCTCTCGAGGTGCGGAAGAAACCGTACGAGAACCCTGTGTGACAGTAGCGCCAGTAGACATGGCAGGGCTCTCATAGCGAAAAGGTCTCCCCGACGCAAGTAATGGAAACCTCTGTTGGTGTTGTTCATTGCGCCTTGACCTTCCAAAACCTCCCAGCTGTGGTCTCGACTCGACCCACGAACTTGACTTTTTATTCACGGTTCGTAGTTCCCCATCCTTAGTGGTCAAGTCCTCTCTGTTGCTCTCTCTGTCTATATCTGTTTGTGTTCTCTTCTTCCACTACCGCTTGCTCATGACCTCTTCATAGGTCCATGGTGGAATGGAGCTACTCCTCCCTAACCGGGCTTCAAACCTTGCTGAAACCTTTTGGACTTCATCACTTGATGGCAGCGTAATCCGAGCACAAAGCAGAGCAAGTCGTAGAAACTCTACCCGTATTCTCTCACTCATTCTCCCTTGTACTAAGCTGCAAAATTGTATCTCAAGTTGATTCCTCACCACTTAGGAAAATATTGTTTGTTGAACTCCTCAACAAACTCCTCCCAAGTCCAAGGCAACTCTGGGGTCTCTCGAGTCGAGTCCGTATCCAGACTTCCACCAAGGCCCAGC
Source organism: Chloranthus sessilifolius (assembly GCA_021018995.1). Taxonomy (NCBI): domain Eukaryota; kingdom Viridiplantae; phylum Streptophyta; class Magnoliopsida; order Chloranthales; family Chloranthaceae; genus Chloranthus; species Chloranthus sessilifolius. Next base: position 68,895,223 of record CM037595.1, read on the forward strand.
CTCCCCATCCAACATATAAGCGCCCATCTTACACTCTCATCTTAGTGCAAGTTAGCACGCTAAAGACTTTCTCCATCTCCATTAACCGGTTCTCGGCCATTGTATGCACTTTGCCGAAAATGTAGGAGGTCTCATCCTTCTAAACTCTGTAAATGATGAGGGCACAGGCAACGCAGGTCCCACAGGTGGTGTAGGTGACTGCTGTTCTCTAGACGCATGAGCTGCAAAGGATGCGGCTTGTTGTGCCATGGCAGCTGCCATAGTCTCCATAGTGTGCATCATCCTTTGTCGCTCCTCTCTGTCTTCTTGTCTTTCTCTCAACCTCTCTTGTTCTCTTTGATCCTGATCCTGATGATCTCGATCCTCTTCCTCATGTTGTCGCTCGCCCAGGCCTCGACCTCCTAAAGGCACTCTATTTGTAGGAGAGACGTAGCCATCTCCACTACGTAAACTCCTTTGATGGCCTCCCCTTGGTCGGCCTCTCCCTCTAGCTGACATTGCGGCTGCATTTGAAACTAAAGTTTCGTTAGCAGAAGCCCCTATGTTCTGACGAAAGAACCCTTGTCAGAATTGCTAAAAGAAAATGCTTTGATACCAACTGTGACAGCCCGGATTTCGACACCCCGAAACCCGTGCCATCAGCACGATCATCTTGACCGTGCCCTTAGCTAAACACGGAACACTGGTATATCAAGCATGCAAAAGTACTATCATGAAATTTCGGAATTTAAATCTATATTAATTAACTTTCCAAAAGACAGTTCTACCCTCATGCCCCTACATGAATGGAGAACGAACCATCCGATGATAGAAATCATCACGGATGGTTCGTCCCAAGAATAATCCAAAACCTTATATACATGGTTTTCATGAAATCAGGCTTGACATACCAAGCCGTACAAAACTCTGTAAAATCCCTCAAAGTGGCAAGTGAGTCCTCTAGAAGAAGTCCTCTGGAGGTGGCTCCAACTAAATCACCGCGCAAGGTCCGACTTCATGGGATCAGCGTCTCCTGAAGCCGCGATAGCTGCTAGTAGTGGACCTGCGACGTATAGTCTATAGGGTGAGCTACATCTTAGCTCAATAGGGAACAAACACTGCTGAACATATAAATTATAACTCACATATATTCTATGATATGTCATGCATGATGTATCTATGCACGATTGTTGATGAAAGCGGTTAAAAAGCATTTCGTTTCTTGTTGATTACTTGTATTTTCATTTGCTCATGAATAATCTTGAAAAGGCCTAAAGCAAAACTTAAACTTTCAACTTAAGTAATCCCCGAGCAATATAGCATCGAGCCCCGATGACATACCCTTCATCGTCATCTATGTAGACAGTTTTAATGTATTCCCTGGGAATACCATATAGTACCCAAGCCCCTTTCCCCTGGGGATTGGTGGCGGGGTTTCACTTGTCTCAATCAACACCCACAGGGTGTGCTTACTATATCGGAAAAGCCTCACTTGCTGGCCTACGGTTTTTCGCCTTGGATCGAGTCACGGATATCCTGCCGTGAGATATCCCGTCGGTGGGGTAACCTATCAAACCTCAAATAACAAAAATATCGATTGCCTTACATATAGTTATTCACCGTGTAAGTGTGCTATCTTATATCGGTTAGGCCCTATCAAACATGATTCAATCTTGGATACATCCACAGGATGTATCCATTTACTACATCACACACGATGCTCTTATCTCTTACTTCTTCATCCCACAGGGATGGCTCAATAGTTACTCTTATGAATGTCACAGACGCCCACACTTTTCAAAATTCTTTAAGCAGTAAAAATAATTAAATGGAAATCTATATCACTACATACATGCTCTTATAAAATAAAGTACATGTTCAAGGTGTTCCCTACCTTAGGTCTCTATCGATTCAATGCATCAAGGTCCCACTGCCCTTGTGCCCACTTTCTACGCACCTATGATACCATTAAACACATTGAAACATCACAAAAGATGTAATGAATAAGTCTCAAGACCCCCTAGAGTCTTGAAGTAAGAATCAAAAGTCAACGAAACTAAAGTCAATGACTAGTCGAGCTCTGGTTCGACTAGTCGAAATCAACTCGACTAGTCGATTCTCAAAATCGATTAGTCGAGGTCCAATTTCGATTAATCGATTCTCAAAATCGATTAGTCGAAATCCCCTGTTCTAACTGTCCAATTTTCCCTTAATTATTTGAACATACAAAATCGACTAATCGAGTCCAATTCGACTAGTCGAAATCCTTACTCGACTAGTCGAAATCCAATTTCGACTGGTCGATTTTCCTTAACCCATTTTTACTCCTCACTGGAGGCTCTCAGTCGACTAGTCGACACCCAACTCGACTAGTCGAAATTCAAAGTCGACTAATCGAAATTCAATTCGATTAGTCGAATTCATGGTTATCTGACTTTTCAACTTCTTGGGGAATTTCGATTAGTCGAATCCCAATTTCGATTAGTCGAAATCCCCAGGTTCAGCCTTCTTTGGCTGTTCCTCCCCAATCTTTTCTCAGTTATTTTCTAAGCAATATTCCTACAATTTCCACCCATTTTAACCATAATTTATTCTATAAATCTACACCATTTATTTACAAGAATCTCACCTTAAATCAACCTCAATTTGATTTAAATGTAGGGTTGGAAGGTTAGGGTTTCCGACTTTTGTCCACAGATCCCCCGCGTCGAATCCGGCGCTTTGATCGCAAGAAATCCCCTTCCAAAAACTTGCAATAACTCCTCACTAGCTCCTTTACTCCTCTCTCTCTCTCTCTCTCTTCTTTACTCCTCTCAACAACCAAAATATGAAAATTAGGGTTTTCAACCCTTTTATCTTATCTCTTTTCTCGGTGTGGAGCACATACACACACATCGGTGTATGTCACTCTACACACCTCTCTATCTCTCCACTCTTCTACACTGGTTCACACATCACATCCGCTCATCTCATCTTAAGTTCATCAATGAACTATCTCATGGTCAAACCTAAGACCAAACGGGCACGGATCCCGAGGTCCTCGTTTGACGTGATTTTTCGGGTTATTACAATATCTCTTTTTTATTTATAATCGTGTTTGAACGTATGGACTTACAAGCAACCGCGATTAAGAATGCTGAATCGTAGCAAGTACGATTCAACAAGTAAAGAGTCTTTTCAAACGGTTCATGGATAGCTAGAATTATAAACGACAATTCTAGGGAACAGGCAATTTTAGTGGTCTGTCTTATCAGTTACATTGGAATTCGGACCCATTAAATTTATAAGGGAAGCAAACAAACTTTGCATTCAATACTACCACTTTCCAACTATCCAAGCCTACAAACCTACACATCGACATTTACTCCGAAGTGATGATTCAAAGCTGAGCCTCTTCCCTATAAATTCATACCTATCCATAAACCATCTCACAACCTTTCTTTTTCCTCTGTCTCCAATTTTAAACCCCATGACGAAAGAGTGTAACCAAAGCGATTTCAGTAAGCAACTTGATAGAATTCTTGAATTACCTAAAGCCGAGCTACTGGCGACAGAAAAGAAAGTGGAAGATCTAAAGCACCAGCGACCTATACCCGATGCTGAGTCGTCCACTAAAACTACCCTTTACCCTAAACCTAACCCAAATCTGAAATCATATACCAAGAACCCATCTTCCCCCACTTCTTAACCTTTACACCGTCACAACCCACACCGAATGCAAACTCCTACATGATGATGGTGGGTTGAGCCGTCCCTCGCCACCCCTCTCCATTGCTTATCTGCTCCCTTCTCTTGCGCTATATTCCCCTCACATAGTCTTCACAAGGGAGCAGTATAGGCTGATGGGTGATCTAGAGATGTGTTCACTTTCTCACCCTTCGAAACACTCCCTGTATGGCATTGCATTTCTTCCACGGAAGGAATATGAGGTGCTCCATTTGGGAGAGATAAAGAAGGGCAGTGAGGAGTGTTCTGACTATTTCTAGAAGACAAAAGGTGTGATCCTGCCAAGGAGTGGATACTCCTTTGGTAGGAAGGAATGAGAGACTCTGATTAAAGGTGGTTAGAAGCTGGGGACCGATCTTTATCGAAGACAAACTTTGCTCTCAGACGTTGCTACCAGTGTCTTAGTTAGGGTGTGTCTAGATTTTTTCTAGGTTTAATCCTTTATGTAATCTTCTCTTTATCTCATGTAAATATTTCGTTTAATATATATGTTAATTTCTTTTAACCATTTTTTTTATTGTTTCTAACTATTTCTTTATAGTGCAAAAAAAAATTTAGTAGTTTCTCCGAAGTTTGGGGGATCATTGTTGAATCCTAATGCAGATCACAAACCCGATAATTAAACAGCACCCTTAAGGTAATAGATTTTCGCTGTGTCCCCTATCTTTTACAATGAGGACATTGTCCTATTTAAGTTTGGGGGGATATACAAATCTGTATATATTAGTAGGTAACAATTTTTATTTGCTTTTATTTTAAAAGCTGAAACTTTGAAGAAAATTAGAAAATTTTTAGTTTCTCTATTTTTAGTTAGAAAAATAGTAATTTTAGTCCAGAGTTAATCATTATATACAAATTATGATAGAAAAATTATGAATCTTGAAAACCTTACAATCCATCATAGAAAAAGTTCAACAATCAAAAATAAAGCAGTTGCAATTCATGTATAGCACCTTTGAACATTGTATCAGATGAATATTTGAAACTATATGATTAATTTAAACTGCAATATTTAGATCATAGTTTCAAAATTATAAACCAGTGAGATCTTGAGATAATATATCCTCTTTATATTCTGAGAGAGACTGTTTTATTCAAGTTTAAAATTTATTTTGAACTTCAACTGAAAAATCTCATATTGTTGAACTTAGAATCAAGATATTTTATAATTATGATGATTTATTTTTTTAGAACTATCTATTAAATATATCAAAGCAATAAGACATCCATACTAGTAAATCATGAAAATGATGAAAGGCCATCTTTTATTTAAACCAGAGCCAAAAAACTAAAATCCCAAGAAACATTTATCCTTTGAACCCATATTAGAAGCCTAAAATCAAATTTCTTTGTACCAATATTTTATAAACCTTTAACTATATGTATTATCCAAAGCTTTTTACCTTTAACCCTTGTAAATTCTGATAGTTTAGAATGTAAAAGAAGGGAAGAAGAGGGAGTGGAATGAGTATGAGCAAGAACAGATAAAGGATCTGCTGAAAAGGGTACAGCTGAGAAGAAATACAATCGTATGAAAAATGTGGGAAAAGAAAAAGAAAATCGTAAAAAGACGATTTAGAAAAAATTTAGAAAAAATCATAAAATACAATTCTATGAAAATGGGATTTATAAAAGAACAAAGAAAAGAAAAATGGGAAGAAGTCATCCAACTTTCTGGATACTTATTGAAATAGAAAAGAAAGAAAAAAGATAGAGAAGGAAGAACTAAATTATTAGAAACTTTTGAACCCTATCTGTCTTTCTGTAATATCCCGAAAAATTTGAGCGTTAAACAGTGACCTCAGGATCTGTGCCCGACTGGTCGTAGGTTTGACCAAGTGATTGTCAAATAGTAGACTCATGAAATGATGAACTAATGTGATGTAAATATGACTTAAGTGTAGTGTATAGTGTTAGTTTAGGGCCACATACACCTATCTCTGGTGTATGTGCTTAACACCGAAGCTTGAGAGAAGTTATAAGGGTTTTAATAACCTAGGTTTCTTTTGTTTGGTTGGTGAAAGAGAGTTAAGAAGAGAGTGAGAGAGAGAGAGAGAGAGAACCAAGGTGAGTAATGGTTAGGAGTTATTGTGGTTTGATTGAAGGAAGAGTTTCAAGCATTTAATGTCGGATTCAACGCATGGAGGATCGTTGAAGCAAGGGCCGGAACCCTAGCCATTAAACCAACCTATCAATCCTTTAGGAGATTGATTTGAGGTGAGTCTTATTAGAATTAAATGCATAGATGTTTGATGATTAAATTCAGTCAAGTGTAGTTAAAAACATAAAATTAAATGATAGAAAAGAAAGAAAAATAGAGAGAAAAAGTTTTGAAAGAACAGCCCGAAAAGGGACTGAGTTCTGGCCAAATTGATTAATCGATTTTGAGAATCGATTAATCGATTTTGGTCTAGAAGTTGAAAAGGCAAGAATGCCCGAGTTCAATTGATCGATCTGAAAATCGATTAATCGATTTTGAAAGTCGATTAATCGATTTGGAAATCGACTAATCGACTGAGTACCTCCAGTGGCTGGAGAGATAAGGCTTAGGGAAATCGACTAATCGAATTGGGAAATCGATTAATCGATTTTGGATTTCGATTAATCGATTTGGGATCGATCAATCGATTTTGGATTTTCAATTAATCGATTTGGGAATCGATTAATCCATTTAGAGTTTCGATTAATCGATTTCGGAGATCGATTAATCGATTTTGGCAGTTTGACTTGACTTTTTAATTGAACCTTGAGGTTCATGGAGGGTCTAGGACCTTCTCTATTGCATCTTTAGTAATGTGCTGCATGTGTTATGGTGTATCATAGGTGGTACGTGTGAGAGCAAGCATAAGGAGCCGTGTGGGACCATGATGCTTGGACCTTCAGAGACTTGAGGTAGGGAACACTTTGAACATGTACTTTAATTGCAAGAGCATGTATGTAGTGATATGGAAATCAAATTTAAAATATTTTAACTGTGTAAATCTTTGTAAAAAGGGTGTGTGTGTGACACCAAGAAAGTAAATGAGAATGAGGCATCCCCAGGGGATGAGAAAGTGATAAAGGCATCAGTGCGATGCGAGTAACTGAGACCAAGTAAGCTAATGAAAATGAGGCATCCTCAGGAGATGAGAAAGTGATAAAGGCATTAATGTGATGCGAGTAATTTAGACATCCCAGGGATGTAGGTAAGATTGGATAACGACTGATAAGGCCTAACTGATATAAGGTAGCACTTTTACATGGTGAATAACTATATATAAAGCACATGATATTTTTGTTATTTAAGGTTTGAATAGAATATCCCACCGACGTGGTGGGATACCCATGACTGACTCGACAGGATATCCGTGACCGGTACGGCGGGCCAATCCGTACACCGGTACGGAGGTTTATTTGTACACAGTAAGCACATCCCACGGATATTGAGATGAGATTTAACCCCGCCGTCTATAAGAAAGGGGCTTGGGTAGTATTCCCATGGAATACATATGACAACTGTCTATTTAGACGACGATGGAGGGTATTCCATCAGAGCTCGATGCTATATTACTCGAGGACTACTTAAGTTGAAGATTTAAGTTTTGCTTTATGCCTATTCAGCGTCATTCATGAATAATTAACAAATAAGGGAAACAGGCAACTACCAGTAAATTTAAATACAAATTGTTATCTTTTAAATTGTTTTTCCAGCAAGTACATAGATACATCATGCCTAGAATATCATGGAATATATGTGAGATTTTGACTTATATGTTTATTGTGTTGTTCCCTATTGAGCTAGGATGTAGCTCACCCTTTAGACTATACGTCGCAGGTCCAATGTTACCAGTGGTCGAGGCTTCGGGAGACGTAGATCCGGGTGATTCGGATTACACACTCAAGGACGAGATGGAGCTCCCTCCTGAGGACTTCTTCTAGGAGACTCCACTGAGTACTTTGATAGAGAGATTTTGAGAGTATATTTGTACGGCTTGGTATGTCAAGCCTTGTTGAAACATGTATTTAAATTGATATAATTCTTTTGGCGAACCATCTGAGGTGATCTGTTCATCACCGATGGTTCGGATCGGTTCTCTATTCATGCGTTGGCATGAAAGCAAAACTGTCTTTTGAGGTTACACCTAGATTAGCATATTATTTTTTGCATTGTTCAGTTAATTATTTTATCATGTCTAGTATTGGTTGTCGTATTAATGTTCCGTACAGATGAATGGGGCACAGTCTTGAGGATCATGCCAATGGCACGAGTTTCGGGGTGCCAAAATCCAGGCTGTCACAGTTGGTATCAGAGCGTTTCTTTTAGAAATTCTGACAATCATTCTTTTTGTCAGAGCATAGGGACTTCTGCTAATAAAACCAAGGTTTTCATGTGCAGACCATTATGTCTTCTAGAGGAAGGGGCCGACTCAGGGGCGGTCATAGTATTTGCGTAGTCGAGATGATTTTATCTCGGATACTAATAGAGTGCCTATGAGAGATAGAGGGGCTTCAGGCAATGGTGGCCAAGGGAGCCAGGATCAGGCAGAGACTCAGGTTCGAGATCGTAAGGATCGAGATCAGAGAGAATAGGAGTCAGAGAAAGAAATGAAGATAGAGAGGACCGTCAAAGGATGATGCACACTATGGAAACCATGGCGGCTGCCATGGCACACAAGGTAGCTCATACTACCCGAGCAACATCGATCGCCGACACCTCCGGTGGCTCTGAGTTTAGGAGGATAAGACCTCCTAGCTTTTCAGGGTAGGCAGAGCCCATGGTAGGTGAGAACTGGATGAGTGAGATAGAAAAAGTATTCAGTGTGCTCACGTGCACAGAGGACGAGAGCATCCGTTGGGCAGCGTACATGTTAGATGGGGAGGTTGGGCCTTGGTGGAAGTTCATTTCTAAGACTAGGGCTCAGGAGACCTAGGATTTGCCCTGGACATGGGATGAATTTGTTGAAGAGTTCAACAAACAGTACTTCTCAGAAGTTGTGAGGAATCAGATGGAGATCCAATTTTTGCAACTCGTATAAGGGAAGATGACTGTTAGAGAGTATGGAGTGGAGTTCATGCGACTCACTCGCTTCGTGCCTGACTATGTCATCACGGAGATGATGAGAGCGAAGAGGTTTCAAGAAGGATTGAGACTAGACGTGAGGAGAGGAAAGGCACCATTCCAGATGAGGACCTATAAAGATGTCATGAGCAAGACGCTCGTAGTGGAGAAAGAAAATAATAATAAATACCACCATAGGGAACAAGGAAGGTGGAATGTGGATCAGAGTAGAACGGGGAACTACGAGCCGGTGAATAAAAAGCCGAGATTCGTAGCAAACAATCAGAGACCACCATTCCAAGGAGGTTATGGGAGACCGGCGCAGAAGACCAACCAGCAGAAATTTCCATTGCTTACGTCGAGGAGGCCGATAGGATATGAGAACCCTTCTATCACTACTGGAGCTATAGTTACACAGGGTTTCTCGCGAGCAGCTTCTTCCACACCTCGAGAAACTTGTGCCAAGTGTGGCAAGTCTCACAGGACAGCAGACTGTAGGTAGGAAACTCGGGGCTGTTTCAGATATGGCAAGGTGGGCCACTTGATTAAAGATTTCCCTTAGGCAAACAAGAGGAAGACGGCTTCAGCTTTTGTGCCACGGCCTATCCAAGCAAGGAAGCCCATCGTCCAAGGGAGAGCCTATGCAGTCACAACTCAAGAGGCCCAAAATACAAACAATGTGATCCAAGGTGAGATTTCTTTTAAATAAAGAATTTCAATTCTTGAAAATTTTTAGATAGAGCAGGTGCATCTATATAAAAGATAAGAAAGAACCTGTATACAATAATTTTGGTATGATGGTATACATTATATATATATATATGACTAGGTATGTTACAAATCTATGAGAAACGAAGCGATGTGACATATGAAGCTCGAGTGTTGATAGACCTGGGGTCTACCCACTCATTTATTACCCCTCGCTTCACAAAGAAGATGAAAGTCAACCCAGAGGAGTTAGACTTTGTGTTAACTGTGACTATTCCGACTGGGAAATCGGTTGATACTGAAAAGGGTTGCAACTCCGTGATCATGAGAATCATGGATGGAGACGTCTTTAAACTACCGGCAAACCTAATTCTGTTAGACATGCAAGGATTCGGCGTGATCCTTGGCATGGATTGGTTGTCGACTCACTATGAGACGATAGATTGCAAGAACAAGGTCGTTATCTTCAGACCCAACACGAGGAGATCATTTCGATCTCGAGGAGAGAGATTGACGTATGTGCCACTTATCTCGACAGTCAGGGCCGAGCGCTTGATCAGAAAAGGGTGCAGCGGTTACTTAACATTCTTGAAGGAGGATAAAGAAGAGAAGAATATTATCTCCGAGATAGCCATGGTGTGAGAGTTTGAAGATGTGTTTTCGGAGGAATTACCAGGATTACCTCCAGATAGAGAAGTTGAGTTCACCATCGACTTAGCACCAGGAACGGAGCCTATTTCTAAAGCACCATATAGAATGGCTCCTGCTGAGTTGAAGGAGTTAAAGGAGCAGTTACAAGAGCTCATGGACAAGGGGTTTGTTAGACCGAGCGTGTCTCCATGGGGAGCACCAGTCTTATTTGTAAAGAAGAAAGATGGGTCAATGCGTCTGTGCATTAATTACCGATAATTAAACAAACTCACTACAAAGAATAGGTACCCTTTACCTAGGATAGATGACTTATTCGACCAGCTGCAAGGAGCAAGGAATTTCTCCAAGATCGATCTAAGATCTTGATACCATCAGTTGAGAGTCAAGGCAGAGGACATCCAGAAGACTACTTTCAGGATACGGTACGGACACTATGAATTCTTGGTGATGCCATTTGGGTTAACGAACGCACCGACGTCGTTTATAGATATGATGAATCGGGTGTTTAAACCACACCTGGACTCCTGCATCATCGTGTTCATTGATGATATCTTGATATACTCTAAATCAAAGGCGAAACATTAAGAACACTTGAGGATTGCTCTACAGACTCTACGTAAACACCAACTGTATGCCAAACTCAGCAAGTGTGAGTTTTGGTTAGAGGAGGTTAGCTTTTTAGGACACGTCGTCTCAAAGCATAGTGTCACTGTAGATTCAGCAAAAATAGAAGCAGTGGTAAACTGGGAGCAACCAAAGACAGTGATCGACGTCCGTAGTTTTCTTGGACTAGCAAGCTATTATCGACGTTTCCTTGAGGGGTTTTCAAAAATATCAGGACCTCTCACGAGACTTACACAGAAGGATGCAAGGTTCGAATGGAGTGAGGCATGCGAGAAGGGTTTTCAAGAACTCAAGAAGAGACTCACTTCAGGTCCAGTACTAGAGATTCCTCAGGTAGTGGAGGGTTCGCAGTACAGCGACGCTTTGTACAATGGTTTGGGTTGCGTGCTCAACCAACACAGAAAAGTGATAGCGTACGGATCAAGACAGCTGAAAGAGCATGAAAAGTACTACCCAACACATGACTTGGAACTAGCAGCGGTCATATTTGCGCTGAAGATTTGGCTTCATTACTTATACGGTGAGACCTTTGAAGGGGGTGATGAGATTTGGGAAAAGAGGAAAGTTAAGTCCCCGCTATCTTGGACCATTTGAGGTTCTGGGTCGAGTAGGGGAAGTTGCTTACTGCATTGAATTGCCACCGTTATTTGATCGAGTACACAATGTGTTCCACGTATCTATGCTTAGGAAGTATCTTAATGGCCCTGATCACGTGTTGAGCGGCCAACCGTTAGAGATGCATGAGGATATGAGCATGATCGAAGAACCGGCAGAGATTTTAGATCAAAAGGAACAAGTGTTGCGGATAAAAGTGATTTCATTAGTGCTTGTTCGATGAAAGAATCATCCGGCCGAAGAAGCTACATGGGAATGAGAGGCCGACGTGAAGGAACAATACCCAGACTTATTTGCGACGACTTAAGAATCAAATTGTATCACCGCAAGCATGTTAGCGGAATTAAACCATATGTTGTAATCTAATGTGGACCTTTTAATCAATTTATTCAGTAGAGAGAGCTTCAATCCACATCGTGTTCCTAATATAATGTTGAATGCGTAGTTAGGATTCATCATTGCCACGCAATCGCTGTGAAGTTATGCTCCACAAAACCAGTGACCAACTGGTCATGTATTACCAAGAAAACAAAGGAGACAAAAAGCAACAAAAAATTTTGAAGTCTGATCAAAACCGATTAATCGATTTTCAAATCGATTAATCAATTTGGAAATTCGATGAATCGATTTTGGTCGACTAATCAACTGGCATACGCCAGTGACGGGAAGATTCAAAAAATTAATGAAGTTTAATTTTGATTAATCGATTTGGGGATCGATTAATCGATTTTGGATTTTGGATTTTTGATTAATCGATATTGGAATTCGATTAATTGACTGGCACACGCCAGTGAACTGGAAAGCCTAGAAATTTTAAGAGGCCACGATTTTGATTAATCGAAATGAATTCGATTAATCAATTTTGAAATTTCGATTAATCGATTTTAGAAATCTATTACTCAATTTCGCGCGGCTGGGAAATTTTTTTAAACCGATTAATCGATTTTTGCCTATATATATGAAAGAGGAGAATTTTCTCCTCATTCGAACATTTTGGGTTTTCTTCTTTCCGTGCCTTTTCATCTCCCTCCTCCAACCATTGAGCAACTAGGGTTTTAGGGGATTTTGCACCAATTTTTACCTCAGAATCATCGCGCTATTGGATCGAAACCTAAGGTAAACCCTAGATTACAATTTTTCTTTCAATTTGACCTATAAAACCCTATTTTTTGTGCATTTTCATTCAAAATGCCGCCTCGAACCCGTTTGACCACGAAGCAAGCGGCTTCGAAGCTTTCAGTACAGCGTAAGAATGCAGCACCACTAGCACCAACACCATCGCCTCTACCAACCCCATCCCCATCGTCATCGGATACCACATCTAGTTCGACAAGCGCGTCTTCACACGAGTCTTCACCGACATTACCACCACCACCCATAGACATGTCCCAACCAAATGAGTGGTGGGCGGCAAAGAAGTTCGAAGTTGAGTATATTTTCGATGAGAACTTGTTTAACGACCCCGACGTCGAGGGTGAGACCAAATGAGCTAGGGACTATTTGGTCAAAGCGGGCCTCGATAACCTACTGACGCTGCTCCACGGGTGTTACTACCCTAGACTAGTCCGCCTATTTTACCAAGGCTGGGCAGAGGGTCCGACTGATGACATCGTTACGACCAAGATTGCTGATCGTGACTTGTTAAGTGGTGAAAAATAAGGTACAGCAGGGTCACCCTATAACCTGACCATTGATAGACCTGTGAGCACACTAATAAGCTCTTGTCAAGTGTATTTTATAAACAGCAATAAAATAAGGTACTAATGCAGAAAATCACTCAAGAATGCCTAAAAAGGAACTATCTCTCAGCACAAGGCAAACCTAGCAACAGCACACCAGAGGGTAGCACATCACTGAACCCTTGAAGTGAGTGGCTACAGCAGGGCAAGGTGAAGGAAGTGAAAACAAGCTGAGAACGTCCTATCGATTGGTCACTTGAAGACATCGATAGGAGATGAAAGCAAAGAAACAAAGAATTTGTGCAGTTAAAGAGGTCTTCGATAGGATCTGAAGGCAGGAGAAGGATGAATTCGTGTGGATTAAGGAGTTCGATAGGATCTCAGAACCTATCGAGTAGCCGAAAGGAAAGAAGAAACCATCCTATCGAAAACCTGCCTGAAGAGTCAAAGGAACCTATAGAATGGTTTCTTGAACCCATCGAGATGAGAATGCTGGAACAGAACCTATCGAAGGGTTATTGAGCCTTTCGATAAGACTGAAAGCAAACCTATCTAAATGGCGGAATGATGAGCAGAACCTGTCGAAATGGTTTTCCAACCTGTCGAAGAGCTTCTCCAACCTGTCGAATACTCCAAACCAAAGACTGAGAAGGCTGGAACTCCAAGCGAAGATTCATCCTATCGAAACCTATCGAATGGATCTGAGAACCTAGCGAAAGGACCAAAATGCTTGATTCCAACCCATCAAAAGCTTTCTGAACCTGTCAAAATCGTATGCAGAACGTCTCAAAAATTCAGCTAAGCACACATTGTACTTTAGTGACCCACTGCACGCAACTCGAGGCACTTGGTGACTGACACGACGGATTCAGAAGATGCCCTAGAAAGCCCTAACCGACCCACGTGCTTTAACAAAACTCTAACAAACTCTGACAACCTTTTAGAAGGGATTTTTGGCGGGAAAAATAGAGGAGAAAGCTATATATAGAGATCCCCAATTGCCATTGGGGGGATCGAGATCTGAACCAAATTCTGGAGATTAGCGCCTGCAGAGCAATTCCATTTCCCTCCTTTAGCCCAACCATGGTTGGCTAAGTCCCTTGGAGTAGCGAAGAGCGAAGTCAGATCTGTAATTAGGTGAGGTTAAGAGTGCTATTGTAGGTTCCTTGTTGCACAGACTACAGATCTGAGAGTATTTCCATTGTAAAGTGACCTTATTTGCAATGATAATGTTGTTTTTAATGCTTTAATTAGATTTAAATTTCCTTTGGTTCCACTTGGTGATCGATCGAATTTGTGTAGAGTTGTAGATTAGCTCACCCACTTAACTGGTAGACCTCTTAGATACCATCTGATCTCCCTGGATCTGATGCTCCTGTGATACCTTGAGTCTGTGACCTGGGAATTGTAGCGTCTGTAGTGGTTTTAATTATTCTAATTGAGGCTCTGGCTTCGTAGGAGATCCCTAGGATGGTCTGTGACCATTAAAGTTGACAGATCATAACCTTAAGATAAATCTAAGCTCATGCCTCAATTGGATTCATCTACTGTAATCCATGGATTTGATAAATTCTATAGGATGGTCTGTGACCATTAAAGTGGACAGATCATAGCCTTAAGATCAGGTGGATCCTATGATTTGGAGTGGAATTTGTACCCTGTAGCTGTGCTTATAGCCAGCGAGGGAATTGTGTGCTCTGAACCTTTGCAGCATGATTAATTGAATCTGATTTCAGTGAAAACCAACCTCCAAGCTACTCTTCTCCATTTTCTATGTTTTTACTCTCTTCCCCTGCAAGATCTAAGCTCCTAAACTCGATCAAAGATAGATTATGTTTAATTGAAGTCTAGTTTAAGTGACAATCTATTCCAAACCTCTCCCCTGTCTTTTAGCTAAATTAGTAATAGCTAGGGTGCCAGATCTGACACAGATCTTGAGATTTATCATATTTATAACCAGCCTCCCTGTGGACATTCCCTTACTCACCATTCTTTTAAAGCTTGCTCAAACAGATCCTGAATACTTGCAGGTCTGTATGAGTGTGTCTGCATAGTTTTATTGTTAATTTTAGACCCTCATTTAAGGGAAGGCAAACACTCTAACAAGTTTTTGATGTCGCTGCCAAGGAGGCAGTTTAGAAATTGATAGATCTAAGTTTTGATCATAGATTTATAGTTTTTGTTTGATTTTACTAACTGTATTTTTAAGTTTTGTTGTTTCTCAGTAGTTTGTGTGCAGTTCATCAGATCTAAGGCTATCAGTGAGAGGAGAATCGTGCTGGAGATTGCTCTGTAGTTTGCATCCCTCTACTCCCCTATTTTTTTCAGATCTGTTGATAATTTTTGTTAGAATAGTTAGAAATTTTGGTTGATTCTGTTTGTTGTGTGTTTGGATCTATTCTGCATTCAGAATCTGAGTGTTGTATGTTTGGTAGGAGAACTCTGCAACCTCAGATTATTCCACTAAATCCAGAGGTTGAAAGACTTCTCAGATCCAGACCCACTTTCGTTGCATTTGATTCGTTAGAAATGGGTGAGCAACAGCAGCCGAGAACCCTTAAGGAGTTTACTGCACCAGGGATCTACAATTCCCCCTTCTGCATTCAATTCCCAGCTGCTCAAGGAAACTATGAGATAAAATCATCCATCATTCAAATGTTGTCCTCATTTCATGGCCTGACCAAAGAAGACCTATATAAACACATTGATGAATTCTTAGGACTGTGTACTACATTTAATATCGCAGGTTTGGGGGAGGAGGCCACCAGGATAAGACTCTTTCCTTTTTCATTAAAGGACAGATCCAGGACCTGGTTGTCTTTGCTTGCACCTAACAGTATTCAGTCCTGGAGTGATCTCCAATGTCAGTTTTTGGCCAAATTCTTTCCTATGTCAAAGACCAACCAGTTGAGGAAGGGTATCATCTCTTTTACCCAAGATCCAACTGAAGACTTTCATCAATCCTAAGAGAGATTTAAGGAACTCCTCAAGAAATGCCCCCATCATCAAATCCCTGAATGGCAATTGGTTCAAAGCTTTTATTAGGGAATTGATGCTAAAAGATGAGATATGATAGATGCCTCCTGTGGTGGCACCTATCTCCATAAAACTGTTGAGGACACATGGGAGCTCTTTGACATCATTAGTGAGAACTCTATGCCAAGGGAAACCTTAGCAAGAGATCTAGAGCCTCTTAGATTGATGAAGGAGAACACCTCAAGGGCAAAGATATATGAAGTGAGTGTGCCAAGTGAGTTGGAAAGGAAAGTGGACAGCTTAACTCTGAAATTTGATAGACTGATGGGAGCAATGCAGTCACCTGTGGCTGCTAGAGTGGAGGAAGCATGTGTCATATGCCAATCCCCTGCTCATCCCTTGGAAGAATGCCCATCTGCTGACCAATTTCCTGATTTTATAACAGAGCATGTGGTCATGTTTCAGTCTTATAGGCGTGACTGCGGTATCAATGGAGGAACCACTCCAATCTGAGGTGGAGACAAGATGAATACCCCAACCAGCAGCAGCCTCAGCAGCCCATGCTCTACAGAAATGCTTCGCCCTATCGAGAAAGCTATGCCCCAAGGCCTCAGTATCAGCAACCCATGGCCCAACCTGTAGCTCCTCCTGTATAGCAATCTGCACCCCCTCCAACTGTGAGAACACCATCCTTTGAGGAACAAGTTCTATCTTCATTACAGAGCTTGAACACCTTGACCCAAACTGTGCACTCTCACAACCAGAGCATCAAAAAGATAGAGGACCAACCCGTCGGTATGCGATGCTCGACTAGGAGAGAGGAAGGTTGTCCAGCCAACCACAGGACAATCCACGAAGGCAATTTGTAGTGGGTGAGGTTTCCTCCACTTATGAGGAAGCTAAATCTATTACAACTTTGAGAAGTGGTAAGTCAGTGGACAACCAAGTGGGTTGTGAGCCTGTGAGGCACTTGGAAGAAGAAAATGAGGTAATTTCTACCAGCACACAATAAAGCCCACCAATGGTGGACTTGCAGGAACAATCCGCTGTGAATAGAGAGGATAATCAGGATCCTCAAGAAAAGAAAAACTCAATAAGAAAGAGGCCTCATTGGCTAAGGCTGCAAATGAGGGAGCAACTCCACACTTGCCATTTCCTAAGGCACTACAGGCACCTTCCCCTTTTGATAAAGGGCAAGGAAAAATTGAGGAAATGATGGAGACTTTCAAGCAAATAAAGATCAATCTGCCTTTACTCTATGCCATTAAACAAGTCCCAACCTATGCCAAGCTTTTAAAAGAACTATGCACCCATAAAAGATAATCTAGGATACACATATCCAAGAAAGTCTTTTCAGCAAAGAAAGTGAAGCAAATTTTGTCGATTGCAACCCTAACCAAATTTTAATACCTTAGCACCCCCACAATCCCCTGCATCATTGGGGATCACATCATTGACAGAGCCTTATTAGATCTAGGAGCTAGCGTAAATTTGCTTCCATATTCCCTATATGAGAAGCTAGGCTTGGGAGAATTAAAGCCCACCCATGTGGTCCTAAAGCTCGCTGACAGTTCTGAAAGGAAACCTATGGGGATAATTGAGGATGTTTTGGTTAGAGTTGATAAATTCTTCTATCCTGCTGACTTTTTGGTATTAGACATGGAACCAAGCAAATGTGCTTCTTCCATTACTGTGATTCTAGGCAAGCCCTTTTTGGCCACAGCCAATGCTCACATATAATGCAGGTATGGGATCATGGAAGTGTCATTTGGAAATATGAAGGTTAAGCTGAACGTCTATAACACTGGCTATCAATCCTCTCCTTATGAGGATTTTTTTTCCATTAATACCCAAAAGAAGGTGATGCATAATAATCCACATTGGTTAGTGTAGGAAAATGCTTCGTTCACATATGGAAAACTGCACCCAGGGAATGGGCACTGGCTGAGGAAAAGATCCATGAAAAATGCCAAGTTTGATGAGCCTAAGGAAACCATGGACCTTCCAGACCCTCCAGATTAACCCCTACAGTCAGTATGTATCATATGTACAATACTCTGTTTTTGTTTGTAGGTGTTCACTTAGTTGTTATTTGATTCTTTTTATTTCTTTGCAATAATTAAAAGAAAACAATAAAACTGTCATGCTCAATACTAGACCGTCATTCTCAGCTGTCCCGAGGTAATGGGAGCTATTCATAAGTGAATCTAATCATGGGGCACCACACCAACAGAGCCTGCTGAGAACTGAGACTGTGAATGCCTAGAAATACAGCTTTATTTGATTTTTAGAAGTCTTGACTGGTCAAATATCACCTTTCGATAGGTCACTTAGTGATTTCGGTAGGCTGTTAGATGGTTTCGATAGGTATTGAACCTCTCGATAGGTAAAACTAACTTTTCAATAAGAAAAACGAAGATTTCGATAGGTTCTAGATACCAATCAGGAACCTATCGAAATGAAGATTCAGCTGCCGTTTAAATTGATCGAAAGGATGGTTCCACCTATCGAGATCCTATCGAATCATCCCCTTTCAAAGTTTTGTCTGCTATGTTTTCGACAGGACGCACGAACCTATCGAAACCATCCAGTTCATCCTATCGAAATCGTATGTCACCTTTCAAATACCCGTCGATAGGTCATTTGAGCCTCATTCCACACCTTCTGCAAACCCTAGCTCTTGTTCCTCTCGCAGTCGCCTCCCTCTTCCTTCACTAATCCCTCATAGAACCTACAGCTGTTCAGTCTGCCTTTTTGTCAGAACATTCAGCTTGCACATAGGAGCATTTTGCCCCTAATTTTGGAAAATTTGGAGCTGGGCAGTGCGATTTCAGTTAAACCCTAGGTATTGTGAGGTCAGTTGCCTTCCCCCCCCCCATCAATCTGTCGATCCTCTAATTTCTAAACCTCAAACTCTGCTTCAAGTTGGTGAAGGCTTAATTTTTGAAGAGTAAAATGGATGAGCCGGAGGAAACCCTCACAAACATACGCCGAAGAACAACTGCTTCCACCCCCAAATCCTCTAAAAAGTCGAAGCCAGCTGACAAACCACCTGTCAAGAGGAAGCTCACTGAAATCTCACCCACAAAGACCCCTAAAGCTAAGAAATCCAAAGCTGCTGAGATTCAGGAACCTATAGTTGAGGAAACTTCAGCAAGAGCTGGCCCTCCAGTAGCACTGTCTGCGGGGTCAACTACCCCCAATGAGTTTGTAGAAAAATTGAGTCTTGTCCCTGAAACGGATTTTGATCTGGCATATTTTGCCAGCATTGGGGAGTGCCAGGGGACATTGGAATATTTGAAAAAAGAAGGTCTGCTACCCCTACTTTCACCCTTGAAAGAAAATGTCTATCCCAGATTAGTGAAATTATGGTACCAGCACCTGACGAAGAAGGTGGTACCTGGAGCTAAGGATACACTAGAAATCTCAATTGATGATTGGCAGCTGACTATCGATTGCAGAGATATTGGGATGGCTTTGGGAGTCCCATATCAATTTGACTCAACCAGAGCTGAGGGAGCTCCTACAGGGGCCACATTTCGGGAAATGGCTAAACAGCTTACTAATGGAATAGTGGGCTCTAGTGAATCCTTGATGACCCTACCCAACCTGCTGCCCCTTACATCTTAATGACAAAGGAAGAATGAAGGAAGACTGCTGCAGCTCTTGGATTAGACCCCACTGCCCTGTTTCCTTCTGATTTAGATTCCGATTCTGCTGTTGCTATCGACCCCAAAGGAAAACAACACGCTGCCCAGTCTGAGGAGGCACCAAAGAGATAGCAACCAAGGACTAAATCTAAAGGCAAAGCTCCCTTATCCAAGGATGAGCTGAAAAACTTGGCTGACCTCTGCGATTGGCCAGATGACACCTGCAAATAGTTATGGCAACTTGTTGTTTTAGTTTCTTCCTCCTTTTCTCTTGTATATATTTGGCATTATAATACATTTTGTCTTCATGTAGATTTTCTATATCTCTCTTCCCCGCCCCCGCCCCCCCCCCCCCCCGTACCTCCCCTTAATTTCAGGTTGTTCACAGTGGGGACACTATTTAATTGAGGTTTGGGGGTATGGCATGTATGTATGCCAATAAAGTAGTTACTTTTAGTATAGCTAGGCTAAATTGAAGTGCTTGGAATTACTTAGAGTAAATTCTCACTGGAATTTTTGTAAAAAGAGGATATTAAGAAAACAACTTTTTAAAACTGAAATGAGCTGTAGTTTTAACATTTTTCATGAGGCAAATGTCAACAATTTGTGAAAAATAATTTTTGATGTGCAGTAAACCTGAAATGAGAGGAAATTGTAAAGACACACCCCTGAAAATGAGATGGAAAGCCATACCCAGTGAGATTTGGCCATGAAAAAGTTTCCTTGAAGAGTGCCTTGGCAATTTTTCTGCTCTATGGACTGATTGGATCCAATTTTAATCACTAGAAATTAGGCAAATCCAAATTGAAACAGCTTGACAGCATTCATGACATTGAGGATATGAAGTAAGGCCATCCCTTGAACAGTTTGAACCTAAAATTTTCTCACCTTAGAACTTCCCTTGATACACACCACTTGAACCTTAAAAGTCCCAGTTTTTCTTGATGAAAACCAGAAAATTTGAACCCAAAACCCTTTGACCTATTTCAGTTCACCCTCAATCTGAGGAATTCAAGAAATAGGAGGAGAAGTGAGGTCCAAGGTGCAAGGTTCGATGTTTGATTAAAAAGAAGAACAAAGTATATTTGAAGGCCAGTATGATGTATAGTTGTGGCATCCTAATCCATTAAAAAAAACAAAAAAAAAAAATCAAAGAAAAAAAAAATGAGAAAGAGAAGTCATTTCATTAAAAGATTGAAATGAGGATTAGAAACTGATCACCTCATATCTGAAAGTTCAAGAAGCAAATGGAATTGTGCAGAAATGAAGAAGGTTGAGCTGCAAATCACCTCCTTACCTTGTTGACTTCTCAAAATTGTGAATCCCATTTCACCCCTTTATTCTTTTACCAATTTCACCCCTAAGCCACATTACAACCAAATAAAAAGACCTTACTTATCTGAAATGAATTGAGCTGTCTTGTGGAGATAAGGATTTGTCTAATCTATGGTGAAAAGAGTTAGAAAATTTCAGAAATTAGAGCAATGCCTATGCTCATGCTTACAGCCCTATTTGAGGACTGTAACTGCTCTTGAGCTGTGTGAAATGATACACATTTCTATTTTTATTGTGAGCTACAACCCTGGTAAGACTTGGGTCTATAATCTGATTTGAATGGGGCATTATCAAAACATAATTCTTAAATAGAAGGTGAACTCTGCATCAATTTTCAGACACAATGCCTTGACATGAACTAATTGATGATGAAGGAATTACTGCAAAAATTCATGTTTTAAGTTGGTGATTTTTCTGTTGAAAACCCTTTAGAACTTAAAAGACATGACGAGAATTTATTCTAGTTCACTGAAACTTTGTTTAGCAGCATGTACTACTATTAACTAACCTTATTGGGGAAGTTTGTGGGTACCTTCACTGAAAACCCTCAGGAGACTTTACTCCTCCACTAGGGATCACCTAGGGGATTAAAAGGCTTGGTGCATATGTGAAATGCACTTGTGCTCCCTACGAAAGTTGCATTTTTATTTTCTTTTAATTCTCCTTTGCTCAGGGACTTGCAAAGCTTAGGTTTCGGGGTGTGTTTAGTGGTGAAAAATGCCACTTTTAATCCTATAACCTAACCATTGATAGACCTGTCAGCACACTAATAAGCTCTTGTCAAGTGCATTTTGTAGACAGCAATAAAAGAATGTACTAATACAAAAAATCACTCAAGAATGCACAAAAAGGAACTATCTCTCAGCACAGGACAAACCTAGCAACTGCACACCAGAGGGTAGCACATCACTGGACCCTTGAAGCGTGTGGCTACAGCAAGGCAAGGTGAAGGAAGTGAAAACAGGCTGAGAACGTCCTATCGATTGGTCACCTGAAGACGTCGATAAGAGCTGAAAGTAAAGAAAGGAAGAATTCGTGCAGTTGAAGAGGTCTTCGATAGGATCTGAAGGCAGGAGAATGATGAATTCATATGGATTAAGGAGTTCGATAGGATCTCAGAACCTATCGAGCAGCTTAAAGGAAAGAAGAAACCATCCTATCGAAAACCTGCCTGAAGAGTCAAAGGAACCTATTGAATGGTTTCTTGAATCTATCGAGATGAGAATGCTGGAACAGAACCTATCGAAGGGTGATTGAGCCTTTCGATAAGACTAAAAGCAAACCTATCGAAATGGTGGAATGAAGAGCGGAACCTGTCGAAATGGTTTTCCAATCTGTTGAAGAGCTTCTCCAACCTGTCGAATACTCTAAACCAAGGATTGAGAAGGCTGGAACTCCAAGCGAAGATTCATCCTATCGAAACCTATCGAACGGATCTGAGAACCTAGCGAAAGGACCAAAATGTTTGATTCCAACCTGTCAAAAGCTTCCTGAACCTATCGAAATCATGTGCAGAATGTCTCAGAAATTCAGCTGAGCACACGTTGTACTTAGTGACCCGCTGCATGCAACTCGAGGCACTTGGTGACCAACACAACGGTTTCAAAAGATGCCCTAGAAAGCTCTAACCGACCCACGTGCTTTAGCAGAACTCTAACAAACTTTGATGACCTTCTAGAATGGATTTTTGGCAGGAAAAACAGAGGAGAAAGTTATATATAGAGATCCCCAATTGCCATTGGGGGGATCAAGATCTGAGCCAAATTCTGGAGATTAGCGCCTGCAGAGCAATTCCATTTCCCTCCTTTAACCCAACCATGGTTGGCTAAGTCCCTTGGAGTAGCGAGGAGCAAAGTTAGATCTGTTATTGGGTGAGGTTAAGAGTGCTATTGTAGGTTCCTAGCTGCACAGACTACAGATCTGAGAGTATTTCCATTGTAAAGTGTCCTTGTTTGTAATGATAATGTTGTTTTTAATGCTTTAATTAGATTTAAATTTCCTTTGGTTCTAATTGGTGATCGATCGGATTTGTATAGAGGAGTTGTAGATCAGCTCACCCACTTAACTGGTAGACCTCTTGGATACCATCTGATCTCCCTGGATCTTATGCTCCTGTGATTCCTTGAGTCTGTGACCTAGGAATTGCAGCATCTATAGTGGTTTTAATTATTCTAATTGAGGCTCTAGATTTGTAGGAGATCCCTAGGATGGTCTGTGACCATTAAAGTGGATAGATCATAACCTTAAGATAAATCTAAGCTCAGGCCTCAATTGGATTCATCTGCTGCAATCCATGGATTCGATAACTTCTATAGGATGGTCTGTGACCATTAAAGTGGACAAATCATAGCCTTAAGATCAGGTGGATCCTGTGATTTGGAGTGGAATTTATACCCTGCAACTGTGCTTATAGCCAGCGAGGAAATTGTGTGCTCTGAACCTCTGTAGCATGATTAATTGAATCTGATTTCAGTGAAAACCAACCTCCAAGCTACTCTTCTCCATTTTCTGTATTTTTACTCTCTTCCCCTGCAAGATCGAAGCTCCTAAACTCGATCCAAGATAGCTTATGTTTAATTGCAGCCTAGTTTAAGTGATAATCCATTCCAAACCTCTCCCATGTCTTTTAGCTAAATTAGTAATAGCTAGGGTGCAAGATCTGGAGATTTATCATATTTCTAACCAGCCTCCCTGTGGACATTCCCTTACTCACCGTTCTTTTAAAGCTTGCTACAACAGATCCTGAATACTTGCAGGTCTGTATGAGTGTGTTTGCCTAGTTTTATTATTAATTTTAGACCCTCATTTGAAGGAAAGCAAACACTCCAACAAGTTTTTGGCGCCGCTGTTGGGGAGGCTATTTAGAAATTGATAGATCTATGTTTTGATCATAGATTTGTAGTTTTCGTTTGATTTTACTAACTGCATTTTTATGTTTTATTGTTTTTCAGTAGTTTGTGTGCAGTTCATCAGATCTAAGGCTATCAGTGAGAGGAGAATTGTGCTAGAGATTGCCCTGTAGTTTGCATCCCTCTACTCCCCTACTTTTTTTCAGATCTGTTGATCATTTTTGTTAGAATAGTTAGAAATTTTGGTTGATTATGTTTGTTGTGTGTTTGGATCTGTTCTGCATTCGAAATCTGAGTGTTGTATGTTTGGTAGGAGAACTCTGCAACCTCAAATTATTCCACTAAATCCAGAGGTTGAAAGACTTCTCAGATCCAGACCCACTTCCGTTGCATTTGATTCATTAGAAATGGGTGAGCAACAGCAGCCGAGAACCCTTAAGGAGTTTAATGCACCAGGGATCTACAATTCCCCCTTCTGCATTCAATTCCCAGCTGCTTAGGGAAACTATGAGATAAAATCATCCATCATTCAAATGCTACCCTCATTTCATGGCCTGACCAAAGATGACCTATATAAACACATTGATGAATTCTTAGGACTATGTACTACATTTAATATCACAGGTTTGGGGGAGGAGGCCACCAGGATGAGACTCTTTCCTTTTTCATTAAAGGACAGAGCCAGGACCTGGTTGTCTTTGCTTCCACCTAATAGTATTCAGTCCTGGAGTGATCTCCAATGTCAGTTCTTAGCCAAATTCATTCCTATGTCAAAGACCAGCCAGTTGAGGAAGGGTATCATCTCTTTTACCCAAGATCCAACTGAAGACTTTCATCAATCCTGAGAGAGATTTAAGGAACTCCTCAAGAAATGCCCCCACCATCAAATCCCTGAATGGCAATTGGTTCAAAGCTTTTATTAGGGAATTGATCCTAAAAGAAGAGATATGATAGATGCCTCCTGTGGTGGCACCTATCTCCATAAAACTACTGAGGAGGCATGGGAGCTCTTTGACATCATTAGTGAGAACTCTATGCAAAGGGAAACCTTAGCAAGAGATCTTGAGCCTCCTAGATTGATGAAGGAGAACACCGCAAGGGGAAAGATATATAAAGTGAGTGTGCCAAGTGAGTTGGAAAGGAAAGTGAATAGCTTAACTCTGAAATTTGATAGACTGATGGGAGCAATGCAGTCACCTGTGGCTGCTAGAGTGGAGGGAGCATGTGCCATATGCCAGTCCCCTGCTCATCCCTTGGAAGAATGCCCATCTGCTAACCAATTTCCTGATCTTATAACAAAGCATGTGGCTACAGCTCAGTCTTATGGGTAGTAGCCTGCTACTGGGTATCAATGGAGGAACCACCCCAATCTGAGGTGGAGACAAGATGGATACTGACTAGCATGCAATGAACAAGAGGCAAAGGCACCGGATTATCCCACTAAGAATTATAAGAACTCACAACACTAGCCCACTAAGAGGCAAAGGCATGCTCAACCTCCAACATGGTTGGATACCAAGGAGTAGTCGAGAATTCTATTGGGGGATAGGTCCTATTGAGATTCGGTCAAGATTTTACATCACAACCTTGCATCTTAATTGAACTAAATATTTATATTATTTTTATTTTTATTTTTTTAGATGGTAGGGAGAGAGACAAATCTGAGCCTCTAGTTTATGTGGCCAACAGAAATATTGAAACCTTTAATTCGCCGCTCCGAGTAAACCTGCAGAAGTTTAAGAAGTGATCAAAGAAAATTAAAAATATAAAAAAGTATAAAAAGAGAAAGAAAAATACTTATTTTCCTGAATTAATATATTAAAGCGTTGATTCCCGACAGCGGCGCCAAAAACTTGATTGGGTCTACTGATATGTGTATCTAATTAAGTCTTAACATATTGGAAGTGCACAATGAAAATCATAGTACTAGCAAAGGATCGTTCCCACAGAGATTGGTTTACTATATTAATTCAATTTTTTGAAAACTTATACTTATCTTTTAAGATCCTAAACTACTAGAGAAATATGAATAAAGAATTTATTTATTAATCTAAATTGCAGAAAATAAATCCTAATCTTCAAACTTCAGATTATAGTAGTCAATCACAATCTTCTGCTATCAGATATTTATGAAATTAAATAGTATCGTTATACTATATCTCAAGTATCCTAGTGTTGGTCGTCAATCAAAACTAGAATTCTATTAATATAGATTTAATCTAATCAACAATCTCTTAAATTTGGGCATCAATCAAATTCTAGAAAACTGAAGATGGAAAAGTAAAAACTGTTACACTAATCTGCAAACTTCAACGTGAGTCGTCAATTCAAATTAAAATATGAAGATTTTTACAAAGTAAGAAATAAAAGAAAATAAAATCTAAACTAGAAAATAAAGTAAATATATCCTTCACCCCTCAGCCTCAGCCGCAATCGTCAATTGCTTCTGTGAAACTACAGATATCTATACTAATCTTCAGTCACCAATAGCAGTCTTCAATTGCTCTTGAGAAACCTTGGATATCTAATCTACAAAATAATAAAAATATATTCTAATAATAAAAAAAAAATCCAACCTCAGTCCTCAATTGATGCTGAGAATTTCTTCAATAGTTTATTCCTACATCGGGCTCTCTTATTTATAGATCATAAGGAGTCGATTTACAAGTTTTAATTATAATAAAAGAAATAAAAGATTCATTTTATAATTTTACTTCTAACTCTACTCTCCCTTACTTTCTTTAGTTGATGTGCTTCTAGATTGTTCTTTTTATTCAGTAGCAAAGTCTTCTTTAGATTCTTCTTCGTCAATCTCTTAGATCTGTGCTTAGCCAAACTTCTAATTCAAGAGTTCTTCTAATTCTGTACATGGTAGTGTTCATTCTCACATGATCAGCAACAG
The DNA here is from genome assembly GCA_021018995.1 of Chloranthus sessilifolius. NCBI lineage: Eukaryota > Viridiplantae > Streptophyta > Magnoliopsida > Chloranthales > Chloranthaceae > Chloranthus > Chloranthus sessilifolius. The sequence goes on from CM037595.1 coordinate 68,921,955, forward strand.
CAAGGGTAGTAGTAAACCTGCTAATCGTAATCATAAATCACGATTATTCTCTTTTCTTCTCTTTCTTAGAAAATCGTAAATCACGATTTTCCATCTTTTATAGTTTTCTCATAGTTTGACTTGACGATTCTCTGAATTACGATTCATCACTTTTCTTCTATATCATACTCTTTCTCTTGAAGAATCTCAAATTACGATTTTCTATAGCACTTTAGTAACAACGCTCAATCATTTGCAAAATCGTAAAACACCATTTTCCATTCTTCAATCGACGGTGAATTATCTTTTTATGCTTAATATCTGCACATCATTAACTTATTAGTAATAAACTAAGTCCTAGCATCATTAAGTTAAAGGTGATAAAATAGTATATTATGTGACTAATCAGTCATTGAAGGAAAGATTCTTCATAAAGAAAGTATCTTTATCCAATCCCAACAACGCCTCGACATTAAGGGTGACAGAAAATTTCTTTGTATGGTGTAGATGGGGTGCTTTGGACATTGCGGGCCCATGGATGGCCTAAATGTGGAGTGACCTTAACAACCATGATTCCCATGGGTTCTCCATAAAGCTTGACATTGATGCCACCCACTATCGGTCTCATTGGGCTTCTTAATGCCCCAGTGCATGGTTCCACACATAAGTTGAGATCAAAAAAGTACATGCTGAAAGTCAACTATAATCCTTCACTACCCCTTTTTATTGTTTAGAGGGGTTCAAAATTGTTCGGGCCCTTACATGTAAACATTTGGTAATTAAGAGCAGTGATAATCTTCTACCCCTTGGCCGTAAAAGTTGAGTCTCTAATTAGAAAATTTTCTTTGGCCAATATTATAGGCATTTCCAAAGACATCATTGGCAGTTTCTCAATGACCGCCTCGACCTGCATCCTCTTTGACTCTAATGCCTCTTGACTTTTGAGTAACCTCTTTAAAGAGGTCGTGAGGTGTTCATTGACCTGCTCCTTCATTTTTTTTATGAGGGTAGAGGTGTTCCTCTCTTTGGGGATACTCTTGCCTTGGTCCTTCATCTTCATCTTGATCCATTGCCTCTCCAGGTTCATCCGATAATTGCAAATCATGAGAAAATTTGACAATTTTGTGAGGTTTCAGTTTAGATGAAGGTAAGGGACACATGAATTGGCATCTTCAAGCCCGCCTGCATCATACATGTGACTTTTGAGATGTATCAACGATTATAGTATTCTTTGGCATAGATGAAAGGCATTTTTGTAAGTCCCAGGTTGACTTTATATTGTATCGGTTTTGAGAATTGACGACTTGAGTATGTTAGCTCAAAATTCCCATCTTCAAGCGTCTCGTCCTCAACTTATTGATCATCAAAGAACCACTCATAATCGATGATATCTCCATCGGTCGGCAATCTAATAGCTTGACCTTTTGAGGTTGAGGGAAAATATTTTGCCAGATTGAGCGGTTCCATGCAAGACTCACTTTCGCTTGCGGGTGAACTTGAGGAAGATGACACTTGTTTTGTACTCATGCATGAAATTATCTCAAATCATCAACCACGCACTTTTTTAGACAAAAGAGTGTCATTTTTAACAATTATGAATTGAGATGGGTTAAAAGCCTTTTCAGATTCAAGTTCACTACCCAAGTCCTCTTCGAGTCGATATGCACTATCCAATGGAGGAACATGGCTTATACTTGGAGAAAGGTTTTGTGGTTCTTGGGTAGGGCCAAAGAGCGATTGAAGATATTGAGGATGAGGGATGAGATTAGGGGCTTGAGTTTGACTTTGGTTGAGCATTGGAAGGTATTGAAATTGCGTTTGTTGGCTTGATGGAAATTGGGTTTGGTATTGATTGGTTGGGGATATTGGAATTGATTTTGGGAAGCTTGACATTGAGGATATTGAAATTGGGTATATTGATTATATTGGGTTTGAGTTTGGTTGAATGGCGATTGAGAAATGGGTTGTGAGAGGGGTGTAAATAGTTGGGTAGTGAATTGAGACCCATAATCGATTTGATCAATCTCAAACTCAAAGCATCCAATGGTGTACTTAACACAAATTGCAAAGATCTACTCATTGTGAAGGAGTTCAATGATGGATATAGTCATCGGGACTCCCTTTTTATTTTCTTTTTAACACTCGAAAAAAAAATTATATTTTTTTTCAGGATATATACTCTCTGATATCTCTTATTGCGAAAGCCAATACCCCTATGAGAGTCAAAAGGGTGACCTCTTTGATCTGTAAGGGTACTAAGGATCTTACCGTGAAACCATGAACCTCCGAAAGGGTCAATAGGAGTGACCTCCTTTCACCGGCAGAGATATTGGGTATTAATGTATAAGAGACACTAGAGGGTTAATCCTTAAGACTTGGACCGAAATGTGGGGGCTCAAACAAAGAAAGGCAAAATTGAAAATGAGGATTTTTACTCATGCGTTCATAGTATGCGCGCATGCCTTTAGGAATAAATTTTTGTTGGTACATTGTGTGGTACCACATTTTCAAGAGAACAATTTGAACCTTAACTTATGTGTGCATATTATGCACGCAAGTTCAAAGAGAGATCCAAACTTGGGAAAGGGCTCTGAAAAAGTTACACAGAGTTTCAGCTCAAAAGATAATATTTCGGGGATTAATTCCTATCAAAATTTTGCTAGAGCTTCACCTCTTGTGAGGTCTTAGTGGCTCATAAGATTGTCGGGTCCCTCCTACCATGCCTAGGGATACAAGGTCGTTTCAATTTTTTCTATCGTTCTCCCAAGGCTGTTTCAACCGATATACTTCCGGTGTAAACACCTTCTTAGGTACTGGATAGGGTGGTCTTTTTCGAGATCATCACCGCTAGGGTTGCCGCTCTACTTGGGACCAGGTTTTGGTTTGGATGCCTATCCAACCCAAATTCTACCCATGCCAAAAGTAAATAGAGCAAACTTGTTAATCTTTCTTAATATTTCAAATTGAATTTAAAGGTGAACCAAATTAAGTTCAATGTCGGTGCTATGCCGGCATTCAAATAGTTGAGCTATTCAAGTCCCATGCCGTCACTCCGAGCCGGCGTCCAATGGTGTTATATGTTTCAAAATATCCCCAAAGGAAAATGGTGTCAGTCAAATGACTAGGCTTTGGATTGTAAATGACATAAAGTAAATAACGAAAATGTAAATAACATACATGTCAATGACGGAAATATAAACAACAGAAACATAAATGACAAGAATGTAATTAAAGGCCAGTCAAATGACTAGGCGAAATTTTTTTTACGGGGATGTAAATGACGGAAATTTAAATCTAATTAGCAAGTAGGCCCACAAAATGACTTAGGCAGATAAAAATACGAAAATATAAACAGCGTGGCCAGTCGAATGACTATCCATAAAAGAGAGTGCAATATAATAAAGTGAAAAGTAAGAGCAAGGCTAACACAAATGTTGCCTTTATAGAAAAAATCAAATTTCAAGTTGAAGCTAAAATAATCCCCAGTGGAGTCACCATTTGTGAAACCATGGGCCTTGCGGACCCATCGCGACGATGGGTAGAGTATGGACTCGCCACCCCGATCTTTTGGTGTCGCGAGATACCTAAATCAATATTATATGCACCGAATGCTAGATTTGACTCCAGATTACCGGTCTACTCCAAATGCTCAAGTAAGGACTTCGGTTACCGGTTAGGAAGGTGTTACGCACCTAATCAGCCCACTTCATAAAGTGGTCTCTACTATGGCCAAAAGAAAAGAAAAAATATCGATTATGACTCCTTGCCTGAAGGAAAAAATTGAACTCCTGTGGATTCCTTTTGCTATATGCAAAAATGCACCATAAAAGCTAGGTAGAGGAGAAGAATAGAGAGATTTGAGCAGCGCTTCCCCTTGCCCGAAGTCACTCGGACCCTTCTCTAGCACTCTGCTCAAACGAAAATTCGGCGGCATAACGGCGTAGATCCTTGGAGAGGAAAAGCTTAAAAGAAAAAAGAGGGTGGAAGAGAGAAAGATTGGCTTGGGGTGAACCCCAAAGCACCTTGTAGTAACACTGTATATCCTTCACTTTACTAGTACTCCAATGTGATTCTGATTGGAAGGATATGAGATGGAGTATATATGATTTAGGTTTGGGTTAAATGCTTGAGGGCTATCAAATTTAGGAAGTTAGATCTATGAAAATGATTTTTTAGGGTTTCACCTCTCTAAGATTAGGGATCTCTAAATGAGAGGGTGAGGTCTCTATTTATAAAGAAAGGAGTGATTAAGGGGCTCCTAATTGGGTTTTAGTCCTAATGGAATGTTAGGTTTTAGGTAATGGATTCATCTAAGGATTCAAATATTTTGGAGGGTTGGAGAATATGAAGATGGGTTTTAATAGCAGATGATGGGGTAGCCACTTAAAAGGCATAAAAGCAATTCAATAGGTGCTTGGGGGCATAATGGGGATGTTTGGAAACTACCCCCATGCTCCAAGATGGTCTCAAAGTCAACGAAGATCGACGAAGATCTCAAAAATCTCGAAGTTGTAGGTTTTAATTCATGTTATGCATGCATGGGTTAATTCCTATAAAATTTTTTGAGAAGTTAGAACTGAGACGATGACTATTTTCTAGAAAAAATGAGAATTGGTCATGCGTGCATAATATGCACGCATGAGTAAATTTTGCTCATGCGTGCATAATATACACGCTTGGGTTAATTTTGATCATGCCCATTGGATGTATCATCTCAAGATACCCCAAAACGATATATTCTATTAAATAATCGAACTTTTCTATCAAAAGTTATGACCATCGGAAGTTCGCTTGCTGTTGAGGGTTGCAAAACATCATGAATCCGTGAAACGTTATTTTTGGGGTCCTCGAGCCTCCATTGGCTAACTTTGGGATCATCCAGGAATTGGGGGTCTTTCTCCAAGGTTTTTCTAAGCTTCCTAAGGGTGTCAAGGATTACGGGGGATGCTTTCGGAAACCTCAGATCATCATGAACTAGAGTGTTCAACTTCATACAATATCGAAAGGATCGAGCCAAAATTGGGTGTCTATAAATCAATAAAACCTCTACTTCTGCTTACATTGTCTCTTCTTTAAATGTTTGACACGGTAGATTGTGTCATGTGAATCATAAATATGTGACCCAAATAAGCAGATTAGGCATTACACCTGTTTTATCTGACACTAATTTTGGAAAGTGAATTTTCTATAGTCAATCTAAAACAATTAGAAATGCTTTTTATTATGTAGAATGAAATTCTAAAATTTTACGTTAATCCATACTGATATTTGTGATCTTAAGGATACCATGACTATAGGAGGTAAAAAATACGTTATTACCTTTATCAATGATAAATCTAGATATGCCCATGTGTATCTTATTAGATTTAAAGATGAAGCTTTTAATATGTTTAAACATATAAATTATAAGTAAAAAATAAATTAAATATTAAAATTAAAATTCTTCGTAGTGATCGAAGAGGAGAATATACATCTAATGAGTTTAACTCCTGTGAGTCCTAGAGAATTATTCACCAAGTGACTCCTCCCTATACCCCTTAGCACAATGGTATCGTTGAGAGGAAAAATAGAACTCTTATTGAGATGGTGAATGTTATGTTATATAGTTTTGGATTATCCTTAAATTTGTGGGGTGAAGCTCTATTAACTGCATGTTATATCGTAAATAGGGTGCCTAGTAAGAATTCTTCTAATTCCCCTAAGTAGGGATAAAATCCAAATTAAATTACTTTAGAATCTGAGGATACTTAGCCTATGTGAGGCTTACAGACCCTAAAATTAATAAATTGGGCCCCATAACCACTAAATGTGTATTTGTTGGAAATGCAATAAACAATAAACCCTATCAATTCCTGGATATTGAAAATAATGTAATTATTGAATCTAGAGAAGTCGAATTTTTTAAAAATATTTTTCCTTTTAATTCTACTCTATCTGGAGGTCCATTACATTAAAATGAGAATGATATTAGTACCTCTGAACCTAGAGGTATTGTACCTAAGAATATAGATGGCTCGGAGTTTGAACCTAGAAGAAATAAAAGGATGAAATTTAATAAAGATTTTGGTCCTGACTTTTATACTTTTATAGTGGAAAAGGATCCATCTTCTTTGAAAGAAGCTCTTTCTTCTCATGATGCTTCTTTTTGGAGAGAAGCTAGCAATAATGAGATGGACTCTATCAGGTCTAACCATACGTGGACCTTAGTAGATCCTCCACCTTATACTAAAATAATAGGATGTAAATGGATCTTCAAAAAAAACTTACTCGCAGATGACCCAATTGATAAATGCAAAGTCAGATTAGTGGCTAAGGGCTATCAAAAAAAAGGAATAGATCTCTTTAGCACATACTCTCCTATGTCTAAGATCGCATCTATTTGCATTTTGATTGCTATCTCATCTATACATATTTTTGTAATTCATCAAATGGATGTTAAAACTATCTTTTTAAATGGAAATTTAGAAAAAGAAATATATATGAATCAACCAAAAGGTTTCATACTTCCAGATCAATCACATAAGATTTGTAGACTTGTGAAATCACTATATGTTCTTAAACAAGGTCCAAAATAGTGGCATGAAAATTGACGATGTGTTAATGTCAAATGGATATATACAATATTAATGACAGTGATAAGCGTGTATCAGTAAAAATTGTAGAGTCACAATATGTTTGTATGTTGATGACGTACTAATTTTTTGTACAAGTTTAGATATTGCTATTGCTATCAAACAATTTTTGTCAACACAATTTAATATGAAAGACCACGAGGAGGCAAACATCATTCTTAGAATCCAAATAATCCGTAGAGATGATGGCACAACACTTTCTCAAACTCATTACGTTAAAAAATATTTAAAAAGTATAATCACTTTGATAATAAACTCACTTTGATAATAAACTTGTGTTCACTCCTTATGATGCTAAAGTACATCTATTTCCTAATATAGATAATAGTGTAAATAAAAATGAATATCTTAGTGTTATAGACAAGTTAATATATGCTATGAATTGTACTCGTCCCGACATTGCATATATCGTGAGGAAGCTTAGCCAATTCACTAGTAATCCAAGTAAAGAGCATTGGATAGCTATTCGAAGGGGTTCTTTAATATTTAAAAAGAACTATGAACTATGGTTTGCACTTTAACAGATACCTAGCTTGTTGTTTTAGAAAGGTACAGTGATTCTGATTGGAACTCAATCTCCGATCAATCTTTGGTTAGAAGTAGCTATATTTTCTCTATTGGTGGAAGGGCCATTTCTTGAAAATCAAATAAACAATCAATTATTTCTAACTGCACAATGAAATCAGAACTGATTGTTTTAAACCTTGGTAGGAGAAGAAGTCGAATGACTTTGAAATTTCTTATATGATATTCCTTTATGGACTAAGCCAATTCCCACAGTTAAAATCAATTGCAATTGCAATGCTACAATTCAAAGAGCCAATAATAGCCAATATAATGGTATGTCTAAACAAATACGCCGAAAACATGTACGTTTGAGAGTACTCCTAAGAAATGGAGTATTCTCTATTAATGAAATCAAGTCACCTGCGAAACTGACTTATCCCTTTACTAAAGGCCTTGAAAGGGAAAAGATATGAAGCACTTTAAAGGGGATGAGACTTAAGCCAACACTACAAAAAATAAGACTATTAGCAGCATCAAAAACTGCCGCTATTAGTCCTGTCGTGATTGAAACAAAAAGTTTTTTTGTTAATAGCGACAGTTTTTGGTGCCGCTCATAGTCTTATTTTGTGTAGTGCAATTAAAAAATAAATTACTAGTAACGGTCACCCAACCTAAGGACAGGAGATCCCAAGAATCAAGTTTAATGGAGAAATAAGTTATTGTAATTTGAGGAGATGCACTATATATTTAGGATAATATAATTATTCAAGTCTCTTCCTATTGTGTGGATAGTGCATGAAATATGTGATGATGGAGGTTGATGATTTCCTCTTAATGAGTTCTATAGCTCCTTTCAAGTGCGGTGTATAATCACATAGATACTCTTGATAAACTCACTTATTTGAGTGTGAAAGTGGGGACGCTTCCTATGAGAATTGGGACAATTCTCTAAAGCACTCATTAAATTGGGATATCAGTGCATGGCCATAAAGTATTGGCTTTAGACACCTTAGACACCGTGAAACTTGCTGTGTATAGGGCATGAATCTTGCTACCAAAGGAATCTAGTTTTTGCAAAACCCTCAGTCACTAGTATTCCTAGCAAGACAAGTGTCATAGACTATGTAAAGATTCAAGTCTACTAGACACTTTTGCTTAAGCATGGATGTTAAAGTTTGTTTAGAAACTTTTAAATTTTAAAATAGGAGGGATTGTCGGCCTATTTTAAAATTTTAGCTTTCCTCTCGTTTTGCTACTAGTCAAGAGTAGCCTATTTATTTTAGTCTCACATAAGAAATCGTCAAGCACCTGATTGTGCTATATATATAATCCCTTACATATTGATTTTGAGTAATCACTAGAGATGGCCCATACGTGTGCACAGGTCAGCTCAATCTGGGACGGCTGATCCAAAAATTAATTAATCGAGCAATGTATACGCACGTGTCTGCGCTCAAGGGAGTGCAAATTTAGGATTTGGTGCCCAACTAAACAAAGGAAACTTTAATTTAAATTTCCAATTCAAAACCACGATATTTACTTTTGACCGTTAATATTCTCGATAATAAAAATGACTCTGCGCATGTTGTACTGCACATTAAACTTTGTGACCATTTTTATTAAAATGTTATTTATTTATCATTAAATCCGAACGATTGGATTTTGGCCTATAAATAGACCTTTGCAACTAAAACAAATCATTGAAAACTGGAGCTGTTTTCTCTTCTTCTTCCGACCATTTAATTTATTTTATTTTTTTGAGCAATCGACAATGTGTGGTGTGAGATCTGCCCTCTGTGCACAAGGGAAGATTCAACAATGGTGAGTTGTTGTATTCTAGAGGCGGCATGACGCTAACCCTGTGCACTAGTGGTACAAATAGTCTTAAAAAAAACGACCTGGTATGCACCTCAGAGTTCACTTGTTCATCATCATCAATGCAACGATCAATGGTCAATCATTCGATACACTTTTATTTTAGATACAATCGAGGTATAAATTTCATTTCTCACATAAATTATTATTTTGCGATGACAGAATAATCAAAAGATGCAATTGTTCATTGTGTCCTCCTTGTAACCGTTGATCGGATTGATCAGGGCCCTCAAGAAAGAGTGATTGAACACCATAAATAAGAAGCCAATGTGGGGTTTAGCACTCACAAATCTCAAAATTTATCTCTGTGTCCTTGAAATTCATCTAGCTATTAGAGTAATTTTGTGCGTTCATTTTGTTGGGGTTTCACACTACAGTGCAACAGATCGGTGCATCCCTTAGACTTCATTCTATAATGGAGGTGAATTTGTCATTTATCCTATTGTATAGTGGAGGCAAATATTGTCTTAAAAATAAGAATCTAATCGCGCCTTAAAGTCAATATTTAGTCTATTTACATCTTTTTGTGTGTGCCCCACCAACAACTAATGGGTGGTTTTGGGCCTTAGGGCATTGCGCAATGGTAAGGTCCAACCAAGTAGAATCGGATTTCCATTCCTACTCCATCTGCTACCCTTGGAAATAAAAGAATCTTGACTGCACGTTATGCTATAAAAAGTAAAAACCTAAAAAGTCAAGATTCTCCAAAGGACAACAAATGAGTAGGACTGGAAGTTCTATACTTAGTAAGACCTGACTATTGCCCTTGGACCTTATTACCAAGTTGAGGATATTAGGCCAAATGCGTCATGTTTCCACAGCACAGGTGTGATACTTCCTCTCAATGCACCAATTTTGAATTAATGATCCATAATGATTTAGGGAACCATGGTGGTGCTCCAGTATCAATACCTTATTTAAAGGGCTTAAAAAGTGTTACTCTTTAACTAAACCTACACTCTAGACCTCAAAGTATTTATTTATAATCAAGGTATCAAAAATCGGTCGATACCGATTCGTATCGGTGATACGTGTCAGTTTTTGGTCAAACCGATAAGTATCGGTATCTCATATCGAGTATCTGATACCATATCGGCCGATACGCCTCAATCAAATTTTATTTTATTTTTTAAATAGGCTAATACGTATCAGTATCGGTCGAGTCGTATCGGCCTCGAGCAAACCGATACCCAACTCTGATACCAATTTTGATACCTTGTTTATAATACTGCTCACCGAGGATCCTAAACCGGACCGAAAACTGTTCGGTCAGTTTTGTTTAGGGTGGCAAAGACCAAAAACCGAGGGGGTAGACTGAGAAAATTGAAAAATATAATAAAAAAACCTGAAAAAACTGAAATATATATATATATATATATATATATATATATATATATATTAAAAAATTAAAAAAAATAGTAAGAATACCGACACCAAAACGGAACCGAAAAAACCGAAATATTTCAGTGTCGGTTTTGAGAAGAAAAAAATGAACCAAACCGAACCGAAATCGATTCATTTCAATACGGTTTTGGTTTGGGGTGTATAAGTACTGAACCAAATACCGAAAAAAATAGTTTCTATTCAGTTCGGTACACCGAACTTGCGTCCCTACTCGGTGCTTACCCAATTCATTTTACAAGTTTTTAACATTTTTATGGCATGTTTTTCATTTTTTAACTTCATTTTAAGTTTGACTTAATAAATAAAATACAGGAAAACCTCTTTGTATTGATTTCAATATTATAATAGGCAAGAATATGTGAAATCAAGGGTATATTATTATGAGTTCACATATGGCTTAATTGTCGTAATCGACCAAAATAAATTACAAATCTCATAGCATTAGATGGATTGTGCAAAGATGGTCCAACCTTAGCTTCTGAAGCATGTTTTTTGTTTATTTCATTTAGTTGTATATATCATGGTTCGAAAACCCACTACAAATAAAAACACCTATGCCGACGGCTGGAGGCCGTCGGCGTAGACCTTAAGGCCGTTGGCATATATGTATGCCGACGGCTTACATCCGTCGGCGATACTTTCGTCGGCGTATGTATTCGCCGACGCTTTGCAGCCGTCGGCCTAAGTCATATCAACATAATTAAATTTTTTTAATTAAATGGGTCTACGCCGACGGCTAAATGGATAGCCGACGGCGTAGACCCGCGTAGATGATTTTTTTTTTTTTTTAAATTATTATTATTATTGTCCTACCTACCTAGAGGTCACAAACGCCAGGTTGGACCGACTTTATTCAAAAGCCAAGTCGGGTAACAGGCAAACCACACCACCCATTGACGGCCTCAAAAAATCCACCTTTCGCTACATCATAACCAAGATCAAGGTTATCTTGCTCTAGTAGTTTGCCAACAACCACTGCCGCTTCAACTCCAGCTTTAGCAGCAATCGTGTAGACTGGGGTCTGCAGGTATGCACACAATGTAAGTTTTCTATAATTAAAAATAAAAAATAAAAAATAATTAAAACACAGCCTCTGAACTTAAATAACGTGTGCAGATTTAAGAACCTAGGCCCTAACAAAACAATGATTACTTCGACAGAAATGCATCCACCATTAGACCCGTATTTCCTAATCAGTGACCCCATTACTATTAAAATCAGCCCCCCCAAGTCTCAGATAGTAAGGTCGTTAGCTCAAATTTTTTCATGCAAGCTGTACTCATTTAAATCATAAGCACCTGCAATTTTAGTGTAAACAAGTGGCATTAAATCAAATATCACTAGTTCCACTAGTAATAGAACTAGAATCTTCGAGACTCACCAGTTTGCAAAAAAATATAAAAAATCCACTGACGGCTTAATGGATAAAGAAATATAATGAAAATAAATAAATAAGCAAATAACCTTTATCAAAGCATATTAAGACAATAAATAGAAAATAGTAATGACTTCCTGACCTCTCGGCGAAGAAGCAGGTTAAGGGAATGACAATAAGCTTTCCTCAAAGGACCCCAAGCAATTCTTATCAAGACTCTGAAATTTTGGTTAAAAAAAACAGAGTTAATGTAGACAAAAGAGAGCAAAAAAATCAGAATTCTTGTGAAGATTATAATTTTCTGAATGAGTTGAAACCTTCAAGTGCTGGAGAAGGCGTGCATAAGTCCTACATTTGTACCACGCAGATCAACATGGTCAGGTCTTTTCAACTGGCCTCACTGCATGGATCCAAGTAGACAACCTAAAGCTTGATTATTGTTGTCTTCATCGATGCAACAAATTTGAGAAGATGCAAGGAAGAGTCAAACATAAACCTGAGACTACATTGCCTGAGAAAAGTAGCTTTTGTCACTTATCATAAAATCCACCAAACTTGCAAAGTAGGATCCCAAGAACTCTGACGCTCTCCGAACAAATGTAACTTTTAATTTTTCAAGTTCTGCACGCTTCTCCTTAACCTGTATTCCAAACATCAGATGCGGAAATTTTCAAACATTCACTAAGAATAAACATGTTGTAGAGCTCATATGCTGTCCAGCTCCATATAAGCTACTCAGAAATAATGAATAAATCCTTCTCTCTGAGGAAGCCCACAACTCACACATATCCTTTACATGCCAAGGCACCCAAATTTCAAACAGATAACTCAATATAATAAAAAAGGTATCATATAGATAAGACAGCTGGGGTATTGTTTGGGTAACTCATTTTGAAGAATCCAGTTTGAAAGACATAAATCCCAACAGTATAGACACTGCAAGAAAATGAGAGAAAAAATTCCTACATTTTGAAGTGAAAAAGTAAACAAAATAAATATGACAAACTGATTTGCAAAGGGACAAAACATAAAATGTGAGAGAAAAAATCAGAAATGTTCAGAAGACTTAGATTTTTTTGTTTAAACGAACATCATCTTTGAGTGCTTAGACTTCTTAATGTGCTGATTTCACAAAATAAACCCAGGTTCCAAAGGTATTTAATTTTTTTTCAACATAACTAAATCCAAAGAAATTGAGATATATTGCTGAGGTGAATTTTTTTCAACATAACTAAATCCAAGGAAGTTGATACTTAATAGCTAACAGCAGTCTGTGAATCCTAATTAGCTCCTGCTAGGCCAATTCAACAATATGTTAGAATCAGGTAAATTGATTGCTCCAAGGCTTTAGTGGTTGAATCAGCTTATCTTACTACTCCTAATAGTTACAAATAAAGATTCAAAATCTCCAACACTACGTATTGCTCGATACCAAGACATATCGTGCAATACATCTCAGTGTCGGAGCCTCCTGTTGGGTATCACCCGATGCGATTACTTTGTAGTATATTGTATCGTCGATACATGATACCAGAGATTCAGAAACAATGTCTCGGTATTGGTGCAACCATAAAAATATTATAAATCTAAACTAAATCTGAAATTTTAATGCTTCATTTAGTGCTGCTATGCACTTAGAGCTTAAAGCCTGAACGCAACCTGTAACAATAGCCTGACATCATAGCATCCTCTTCGTATTTTGCAGCCACTTGCGCTTAAACCTGAACGAAACCTGAAATCTCGTAGCATCCATTTACTTCTATGCAGCTCACCTTGCTTAAAACTGAAGCCGACCCTGAGTTTTCAGCAAATTTCTTTACGTAAAATGCAGCCGCCCAAATTTCAAATTAAATCTATTCCAGCGGATTTCTTTAGTTAGTATGCAGCCACCTAAAACTAAAACTGAAATAAAATCTAAATTCCAGCAGTTTCCTTTAGTTAATATTAATCCCCTTCACTTCGGAAACTCCTTAAAAAGCCCTAATTCATCAAACTAATTTTTCTCTGCACTTCTGTAATTAAATAAACTTGATACCAAGTTTGATACCTCGGAACGGATGTTCATCAAAGATTATAGAATCATGTATCTAAGAAATACGTTGGTAGATAGTGCTGGCAACCCTCAGTTTCACCGTAAACTTATTTAATGCATGGTGTACATATAATCCAATACAGGCACACAACCACAGTAGGGGCTGCATGTAGATGGCTCAATTTCGCTTGGTCTGCACTGAGACTTTCTGTAAAAACAAACATCCACATCTCTAATCCTAACCATGCCCTAAGTTTCAATATATATTAAAGAAAAGAAGCAAGAGAGGCATTATCTTTACAGGTGAGTTGTCCAAATTTCTGGTCAAATGGCTAAAAAATTTGTTTGGAAAACTACCCATTATCGTGCTCTATCGAGTCTAGAGTTCAATGTTTTTTTACAACTTTCAATTTTGAGATCTAAGCACAAAATTGTGTCCCTTTTACTGAAACTGCAAAGAGCAATAAAAAGTTCCTAATTTTAGGACATGCAAAATAGTGTATAGGTGCTAAGTTTTGATCTGAATCCCATCTTAACAACCACCTAACCTTTTCTTTATCTATAGGGTCCACAACATCCCATGAAGGGCAATCGATGGATAAAAAAGACCCATCTCTTGATAACACCCCGAGGTAGCTGATAAATTGTACATGCTCTCCTCCTACTGGCTGGCCCCAGTTATTGAAAACAAGTGGGAGACGGTGCTTTGATATAGTTTTATGCAAATCAACACATAATGTTTTCCCTTGTACTTTTTTTTGTGGTGCTTTATTTGGATCCATATCTGAAAGCAACATAAAGAGTAAATTAGGTTAAAATAGCATAAGGACAAGTTTAAAAAAAATCAATAGCATGAGCTAACTAGCTCAGCAAGTTACAAATTATATAACATGCAATCCTTTAAATTAAGTACAACTATTAGCTTCACATGGCCAGCACGTAGTACATTCTATCAATCTCTGAAAATTAAGATCACCAACTCCACTTTGTCTTTTTTTATTACTTATATAATAGTAAGTTTATCTTTCCTTAAATACCCCCTTGTTTTCACAAGTGCTTGCATACTCAACGTTGGATCATCTACGTAGGATCCAATTCAGATAGTTCAATTCAAATCCAATTCAGTCATTTTAAAACCTGTTATCATCTTTAGCTTGGTTCAGTCATTTTAATACCAGTTTTGTCAAAAAATCAGTTTATCTTGGTGCTCAGATATTGGTTAAAACCTGATATCAATTTAAAGCCAGTAGAACTTCCACCCACTACAGATGTTAAAACCTGCAACTACCCTTAAGTTAAAAGAAGCATAAGTTTTGAACTGATATTTAGATTAGTCTCAAATGAACCAGTTGGCTAGTACTATTCGATGCGAGATTTTCAACTTTCCTTCTCTCAAGCGGAACATACAAGTCATTGATTATGGACAGTAATAGAATTAATACCAATATTTTAAAATTTTAAAAAAAATGTATAAGAGAAAATTTGAGAGTGACATCTATAAAATAATATATATATATAAATATCGTTGAAATAATTTGAATATGGCAAAGCAAATCTCATAGTGAAATATGTAGTACAAGTGTAGAAGTACCAAGATTTGAAATGTTTTTGTTTTCTTGCGTATTAAACATTAAACATATGCTATCAATTTCCCAAAGGCAACATTTATTTGTAGCCATAGATTCTTTCCTCCTTCATGGGTCTGCACATGCAAAACTGATGACTACCTTAAATCCGAAGATAGAGATCATTTTTCTTTTCAATTTTTCAGACAATTGATCTTGAGATCATGGGCTACCATCAAAGACAAAGATGTTGATTCCACGTGGCACATCCCAAAAATTGACTTAGAGAGTATGCCACACAGAATATCTCAACATCCACTATGAGGGATGCTGGAACAAAAAACAATCTCCATCATCCGATTCAAAGTAGTCAATCATCTTAAGCACCTACAAACCCATGGTTGCAAAGGATGAATCTATTGCTGCAAATAACAGTACCCTTTCCCAACTCACAAGTCATGATGAGATCATGGATTGGACCGTACTAGATCAAAGCTCCTTCAATAAGAAAAACGTAGCACCATAAAATGTACCGATTTACATCCAAAGTAAAAAATAAGAAGCATATCATGACAAGGGTAGCTAAACCGTGACGCCATCTTTTCTTCTTCGATCACAGCCAAACCCCATCCACACATAAATTACAATTCACGGATCACGATAACATTTAAATCTAAGCTTGATCCATTTACATCTAGCTTAGATATAAATGTTTAACAAGAGATCCATCCCCTTATACAATTCAAATCCAATTCAGTCATTTTAAAACCTGTTATCATCTTTAGCTTGGTTCAGTCATTTTAATACCAGTTTTGTCAAAAAATCAGTTTATCTTGGTGCTCAGTTATTGGTTAAAACCTGATATCAATTTAAAGCCAGTAGAACTTCTACCCACTACAGATGTTAAAACTTGCAACTATCCTTAAGTTAAAAGAAGCATAAGTTTTGAACTGAAATATTGAATTTAAACAATTCAGAGCTAACCTGGTGTTCAACTCGAGCCTTGTAAATGAACCCTCCGCAGCAAAATAGAGTCGTATCACAATAAATCTACAAAGAGGCAATTTGAGTAAATATCACATCTCTAATAAGAAATAACCATAATTAGCAAAAAAAAAAATTAGACATGGGGTATCACAGCCCTACTTATTTGTTTGCCTTGGTCATGGATGCGTTAATATCATAAAGAAAGAAGAAGAGATCCCATGGTACATATCTTTTGTGAATGGTACCGTATTAATTTCCCAAACACCGAAAGAAATAAATGATAAGAGATCCCTATATTGCATCATATCATGGATCAAAATATCGTCCAATACCGATACATATCGGACGATACGTATCGGTATTGGACTCGAACGATACATTGAATGTATTGTTCGATACATTCAATTGTATTGAATGTATCGAACGATACATTCAATGTATCGTCCGATACAAACCGGTACCGATACGTATCGTCCGATACGTATCATTTTGGAGCTCGGACGATACGTATCGGTAACCCGATATTTTAACCCATGCATCATATTTTATTTGTTATCAATCCTAGGACGTATTAAAAAAAAAAAATCCAAGAAGCGGGAAGGTCCGAATCTGTAATGCTCATGAGCCAAAAGTAACAAATACATTGGAAGTGCTAAAAATCCCAAAGGAAGAAATTGATCACCAAGATTCACTCATCATTTTTTATCTACCACCAAGAGTTTTGATGCCCATCCAACATTTGTAAAATAAATCATTTCAGACATATCAGAGAATGGACAAAATAACTGGGCATAGCTCTATATTAAAATTCTCAATATCGAGCAGAGAAAATAACTTGCAAAAGTAGTAACCAAGTTCGGATTATTTTGAATGGAGACTACAGTCTTGTGGACGAGATGGTGGAGCCCTCCTACCTAAAGATTCTTCTGCCCTCATTGAATTGAGGCCTCTTATTAACTGCATAGGATGAACGAAATAGCTTCCAACATAGGATGAAGAAAATCCAATTTGGCTTGTTTGACGATAGGGTAATTAATAAAGTGGCCCTAGGGGTGCAAACTCACAAAGTTGTTCTAGAGATTTAGGGTCAACTGAACTCGCTTGTTAACTAGTTTCCTTGACTGAACCTTACTCTACCTGACACCTTGACAAGAACTCAACCGGGCCTGTTAAAATTCCCCGACCTAGACTCGACCGGTGCGACCGACTAATTGGATCTCGAACCAAGACCACGGATCTCGGACCAACACGTATATGTATATTATATCAAGCAAGTATCGTGTCGGATTCGGTCAGGTTTTGAGGGGTGAACCGATCTGCTTATGTAACGCTTGAGATTTTGACTGAATGATTGAGTTTTTAAACTTCAGTTCGCAAAACTACTGTCGAGTTGACCCGACCCATTTTCATCCCTAATTGGAAATAATAGAGAATTTGTATATCTACACTCTCTATTTTCTACAATAAATATGAAGTATGTTTTCTTGGTTTGGTAGGAAAAAATGATTCATGAGAACGGTAGTTTCATGCGAAATAAAATAGGTCATATTAGTATAAAAAAAGGTCATATTAGGTGACTAACCTAATCAAGCAGTAGCATCATACCTTTGCTCACCCGGTGGACCTTTAGATGCACACAATTTTAACACGATTTTAAGAGTATGGAAGCGTGCACATCTTCTGATCCACGTAATGCTTGAGCAGATGTTGTGCCAACTTGATTGATCGGTCAAGAATCTGACGATTAAGAATATCTTATACACATATTTGCTGATAATATATTGGTTATTGGGATTTATCGGTTCAAAAATACCCGCGAATTGGCATTTCACTAATTTTGTTGAGTTTACTTATTTTCAATCTATTTACTTTTCTTTATGCTAATTCTCAAATCAGAAATGATGTATGTAGGTTATATGTATCAGCATTATGTATCATTGATGATATCATTTTTTAGAGGGCCTATGTTGCGTAAAATCAAAGTTACTGAGTTCATTGGCTTACTCTAGTTGAATTGGGGTTCATGGTTTGCAGTTTTCCAAGAATAATTGAACTCAGTAACTTATTACTTATATAATAAGTAAGTTTATCTTTCCTTAAATACCCCCTTGTTTTCACAATTGCTTGCATACTCAACTTTGGATCATCTACGTAGGAAAAGAATAATTGAACTGGCTTGCTAACTTGATGACCAAATTTAAGAAATTATCATTTTTTGTAAATATCCCTAAGTTCAGATAGTTCAATTCAAATCCAATTCAGTCATTTTAAAACCTATTATCATCTTTAGCTTGGTTCAGTCATTTTAATACCAGTTTTGTCAAAAAATCAGTTTATCTTGGTGCTCAGATATTGGTTAAGTCAAAAAGACAAGGTTACATCTTAAGAAGTAATGGAACTGTGACAAAAATATTTATGAAATATATACATAGGTTCAATCAAAAACAAAAGCTTGAACCAACTTGTAAATTAGCAAATAAATTTTTATTTATTCTTCTAATGTGAGTAATGTCAATTGGTAGCTACATTGCGTAAAGAAAGGATAACTGAGTTACCACACGACAACGGTGTTGCAGCCCTTTTGAGGGGTTGCCACTATTGTTCATCGTCATTATGAAGTCTTGTCACTACAACAATCTCTCCCTCTGCATCTGCTCTAACCCACTCAGTGTCATCGTCACAATCATCATTTACATCTCCTCTATCATTTAAATTTTGGTCACTCATTAACAGTACACGATCTTCTATTCTCAACTCATAGGCTCCTTTAGGCTTGACTTTGAAAACAACCTTCCAATTTGGGTCAATAGGATCATCTACGTAGAAAACTTGTTTGACTTGGAAAGCCAACACATATGGTTCGTCAGAAAATGCCAATCGTGTGAAATTCACAAGTGTGTTCCCCAAATGATCTTGCTTTATTCCCCTCCCTTCTACGCGAACATCTACCCATTCGCATTTGAACATTGTAACCTTCAATTTATCAGAATATGTTAGCTGAATTATGTCGATCAGCCGGCCAAAATATTCAACATTGCCAATAATCGGATTGATATCCCTTGCACTTGAAAAGCTAGTAGTCGCTGTCGATAGATAGACTCCACTATTTTGCGTTTTAGTCTTTGATTCTCTTGCAACTGTTCTGAAATTGTATTCATTAATAGGATAGCATTCTAGCCTTTCAGCAATATGATGAGGTCCCTTGGCTAACAGCTGAAGCTCTTTTGGCAACATAAATCCAATTTTCATTTCATCTCGTATCTATTGAGAATAGGGGAGAAAGTATTAATCATGAGAAAAAAACAAGCTATATTGATGATGAATTTAGAAATATATAGTTACATACACGATCCTTAATCTAATAGATGAAATGCCTTTCGTGTTCTTTCTCTATATCATGCGGGCGTGGGCATTTTCGATGTAACTTGTGTCGAATTACTCTTTTATGATCCCTACATAAAAGGATTCATATATTAAAATAATTAAATAAATTGACTCTCTAAATAGAATAGGAATTTTTGTTAACGCTTTATACTCTATATATCTTGTGACGTTAACATTATTGTAGAGGACATAACGATGAGCCGGTGTCCATTCCAAATCGGTAAGATTGAACACTTTGGCGCTTCTCATTGATGTTTCCTCATCATTTCTTTTGGGTCGGTTTAGCCTTAACTCAACATTGTGTAAGTATCGAGAGCAAAATGTGAGACATTCATCCACCAAATAGGCTTCTGCAATGGACCCCTCAGGTTGAGCCCTATTGCGCACATATGACTTTAAAGTGAACAAATACCTGATTCCGACAACTTAAATTTTGTGTTACTGAAACACATCAATATTCTCTCATGTTTAATTGAAAAGTGACAAGGCATCAATACAAACCTCTCAATGGGATACATCCACCGATAGTGCGCAGGTCCACCAAGTAATGCATCAGATGGCAAGTGTATCGACAGGTGCACCATGATGTCAAAAAAAGCAGGCGGGAAGATCCGCTCCAAATGGCAAAGTGTCAGTGCTATGTTCTCCTCAAGGCGGATCAAATCGTTAGTTCGACAAACGCTTGAACACAATTCGCGAAAGAATGTGCTCAAGTCTATTAGAGTCCTCGCCACATACTTTGGTAAGATATGTCGATACACACAGGCAAAAAATGTTGTAATATGGTGTGTGAGTCATGGCTTGTTAATCCAAATATCTTTCATTCTTTGACATTGACACGGCTTGAGATATTAGACGAGAAACCATCTGAAATCTTCATATTCTTAAGGACTCTACAAAACTGTTCTTTTCCATGTCTATCCAAATTGTAAATTGACGCTGGTAATTTGTATTTGTTTGAATCTATTTGTTGTGGATGTAACTCTTTCCTCAATCCCATCTCAACCAAGTCTTTTCTCGCATTTATCCCATCCTTACTTTTTCCATCAATGTCCAAAAGAGTGAAGAGCGCATTATCACAAATATTTTTTTCAATATGCATCACATCGAGATTGTGTCTTAGGAGATTGTGCTCCCAATAAGGTAACTCAAAGAATATGCTCTTCTTTCTCCAATTATGCTCTTCTCCAAGAATAGACTTATGCTCAAATTTGTTTACCTCATTCAAGACTTCTGTTCCGAACATCGATTTTGGAGCAACTTCATTATCGGGTTTCCCGTTGAATGTTTTTGTTTGACTTCGAAATTTGTGATCCATCGATAGAAATCGACGATGACCCATATAACATTCTTTCTTTCCGTATCTCAATCTTTGACTACACGTGTTTTTATGGCATGAAGGACAAGCTTTCTTTCCTTTAGTACTCCAACCAGACAACATGGCATAGCCAGGAAAATCGCTGATTGTCCAAAGCAACGCAGCACGGAGAACGAGCATCTCTTTCTTCAAAGCATCATATGTCTCCACCCCATCTAACCATAAATCCTTCAACTCATCAATCAATGGCCTTAAATAGACATCAATATTATTTTCATGACTTTTTGGACCGAGTATTATAGTCGATAGGATAATGCTTGGTTGCTTCATGCACAACCATGGTGGTAAGTTGTATGAAAAAAGTACCACGGGCCATGTGCTATGGGTGATACTCATTGTTCTGAAATGATTGAATCCATCGCTTGCTAACACAAGTCTAACATTTCGAGGGTCTTCTTTAAATGTAGGATAAAGTTGTCCAAATGCTTCCAAGCTTGAGAATTTGCCGGATGCCTTAAAACACCATCTTTAACGTGCTCTACATCATGTCATATCATATCAGTAGCAATTCTAGATGACATGTACAATCTCTGAAGACATGATTTCAACGGGAAATAGCGCAAATTTTTTGCTGGAGCTTTCTTTTTAGTATCATCGGGAGTATAGTTCTCATGCATCTTCCAACGTGACGTTCCACAAATGTCGCATTTCTGTTTGTTAATCGATTCTTTATAGTACAACATGCAATTATGCGGACAAGCATCGATTTTGTTGTAACTGAGTCCCAAGTCTGTAACTATCTTTTTGCTTTGTGTAAAATTATCTGAAATTTTCGAACCTTCAGGGAGCACCTCTCTTAACAAGTCAAGTAACATTGAAAAGGATTTGTTGCTCCATCCACAAAGGCACTTGATATGGCATAGTCTTACGATAAAAGATAAATTTGTATGTTTACACCCCGTGTAGAGGGCCAACTCTGCATCATCGGCCAATTTAAAGAATCTAGCAGCATTGTCATCCAACGTACTCTCTGTGCCTAGTCTCGAACTATCATGAATTTCTTCTTCACTCGGAACCCCACACAAATCATGTAACATGCTCCTCATATCATCAGTTGTATCATCATCTTCTTCAACTACATCAGCCAACGTTTCATCTCGTGTAAAACTCGATGACTTGTTATTTTCCCCATGAAAAAATCACGTAGTGTAGCTCTTTCCAATTCCGTGTCATATGATATGATCATATGTCGTCTTCACGTCTTGATAGTAGACGTTGCAACATTTGATGCAGGGGCATTTTAACCTTCCATCATAAACTGCTCCACGAGAGTCAGCAAATTTAATAAATTCTCTTGCCCCATCGTAGTATGCTTCAGTATTTCTATTATAACAATATATTTCAAAAAGTCACTACTTTCACCACTTCATCAAAATACTAACTATTTAGGAATATTAATTAGTCATAATAAAAAATGCTTACCGAGGCTTCTGCATCCATCTTTTATCCATAATGTCTATGCAAGAAACTTTGAAAATAGAGATTGCTTATTTGAGTTTAGCTCGTGAGACTAGTATGAGAAAGTGAGAAATACTAGTGATACTAATATGATCAAACATTATGATTCAACTTTATCAATCATAAGGAGGATCAACAAAATAAGTAATAGACATACCTATGATATAGGTATGAGAAGCAGCTGTCGAAAAAATTTAATATAAGTGCAAAAAAAGAGAAGAAATGCAATGAATCTCATGCTAACAAACATATAAGTGCACAATAGCAAATAAAAATACCTATGATATAACTCCTGCAATACCAGATATCAGCAGTAAATCAGCAAATTGATCTTTGTTGAAAGGAAAACGTACTTTAAAATAATACTGCATTAAGAAGCAAAATCCATAGAGAACATTTTTTTAGTTTGGCTGATACTTTCCTAGTTGCTATGTAAGTTTGGCTGATACTTTCCTATTTTGAAAAAGTCAAAAATTTGATTCTAATAAAATACTCAGTAGGGTAATCTTTCTTTTGTAATATCCCCAAATTTGATTCGAAATTTGGGGATATTATGTTGAGTCGGGTCGGGCATGAAACATCGGGTCAGATCCTCTAAGAAGTGTCAGGTCAACCCAATAAAATTTGTATGTAAAAAGTTTAAAAGAATGGGGTTTCTTTGCCGGGACGAACTGGGTTTCTGGGTCGGAAATCAGGTCTGGTTTTCTTAATTATGTTAAAGAGCTTTAAGCTATTTCATCTCTTTCTCTTCTACTGACCAACATTTGTCAAAGCAAGCTCTGTTTTGCGTCAAAATGTTAGTTAAACAGTGATTTGTAATGCTAGTGTTCCAACATTTAAACAGTGATCCTCTTGTGTGAAGCATGATGTACATGATTGTCTAAAGCTCGAACCACAATTAAGTAAAGAATTTGATTGCTTCAACTCAAGTCGACTTAAGCAGTAACTACGTTATCTGGAAATTGGACAAATCTTGATTAGAATTGTCTAAGGAGCTTGACCGTGTAATTACAAACTCCAATAATAAAACCATAGCACCAGCATTCTTTATATATATATATATGCTTGACCGTGTAATTACAAACTCCAATAATAAAACCATAGCACCAGCATTCTTTATATATATATATATATATATATATATATATATATATATATATATATATATATATATATATATATATACATAAACTATTTGACTTGACCTAGTTCCTAGTTTACTCAGACTCAGGCCATCGTCAAGGAGGAGTTGAATTTTGAGCTTCCAAACCTTGTTGTACATTATAGATTACATATAAACTAAGAGATTAAATCTCCTCACAGTCTTCTTAAGATAACACTTCAACAGTCCAACTATTAGTTTTAGGCCATATGGTGCCACATGGCTTAGAACTATTCTAGGTGAGCCAAAAAAAAGGCCATAAGAAGATCTCCAACATCTGATCTGGGCACATCAATATGGAATCTATATTCGGTATGATCAATGGTCTATATTGAAGTGTGCAAATCTAATGGTTTATATCTTCTGATGGGCATGTCTTTTTGTTTCGGCAACATTCATGCTATCATTAGTCACTTGATGGCTTAGCTTGGTCAAAAAATCTGCCATGGTCTAAAACGTGGAACTGTCAGGGTGCTATCTATACAAGACCAGTGAGCTCGCATTAACCTATAAAATAAGCATGCTAAGTAAAATACATAAGGAATTTTAAAAGGAAATGGCTCAGTGAACTAATCACTATGTAAGCTAGAAGGAGCAATGAAAAGTTAGGATCATGAGCGGCAGAGCTTACTTGGTCACGTCTCATTCTTTCTGCTTTGTTTCACCCGGATCAATTTCGTAAAGCAAAAAAATGGTGTCATATATAATGCTGATGGCTTACTGGTAAGGTATTAAAGAAATGTATTGATTCCACCAAGCAAAAAAAGAAATTGAAACAACATTTCCTGAAGATATGAGAAACACAGCCGAGCTTATGGCATTTGTGGGTGTAAAGAATGAAAAAATCGATACAGATTGGATCGGCCGATCCTAAAGGCAAAGTTTTTAGTGTAAAGAATGAAAATATATATATATATTAAAAATAGAAGGAAAAAAATTAATTTTCATGGTAACCACAAAATTTAGATGATATTGATTATTTGACTGCTTTTACTTAAATGATTAGAGATAGTTTTTCATTCCAATCTTTGACGTCATAGATCTTTTTAATTCATTGTGCCCTTATGGTGCAAATCTTAAAAGTGACCCAAGTACTAGGTTACATGGTACTCCCACGCATTCCCTAACATAGACGATTTTGATGGATTTTTTTGCTATAAATTCTATTTTTTCATTGAAAAAAAGGTGGAGAAAGTGTAGAGATTGGGGTTCTCGCCCCATCCAGGCCGTTTCAACCAAAACTGATCCGAAGCCGCCGAGATTTGAAACCATGTCTTCATCAATTAAACAACCGAATTAGTTCTCTTGTGGGAAAATTGAGAACTGATCGAAATTGAGCTTTTAACTCCAATGGTTTATGGATCAACTTGTTGGCCTATTAGCTATCAAGTCATTAAATAAACTCTTACTGAATTCCCACCACACAGATTTGGAAGGAAGTGTCCCTTTATGGGAAGCGATGGTTGGAGGGCATGAATCAGTGATCAAAGTCTTGGTAGACAATGGCGCAAACATCTGTTCCGGAGACATGGATGATGTTGAGGTGATTAGAGATGGTGATCATCTTCTTCTTGTTAGTGAGAATTGGGTGGAACAGAGTATAAACAAGAAGGTGGGAGGTTGAAAGTGGAGAGAGATGTCCATGGAGTGGAAATTTTTTTGACCCAAGCCAGCGTGTGCTTCTCTGCCACATGGCAATATGTCGCCAATTTTTTTTTGTTCTAATCTTTTGCAATTGATATCTTTAAATCATGAACTTCAAATCAAACCGCTTAGATAGTGTTTTCACATAGCAGAGATCGCCAAACTTGCAAGTCTCTCTTTAAAATTCGGTGCAATCCGGTGCAATGACTTGCAATTGCTCCCATAACTGAAATACTAATGCAATTGAGATTGAATCATGATAAAGGCCAATATAGGTGTGAGCACCTTCATTTTGATTTTTATTTTTATTTTTATAACCTGGGTGTCTGGGCCTCTTGGAGCACCAGACTAATCCCAAAGGCGCTTGCAGGCCCCAAGTTATCACATGTCGGGTCAGCACGTGCCGAGTCAGTACGGGACATAAATCCCTAGGGTGGACTCAAAGGGGATTCGAACTCAGGTTTCCCACTTCATGAGGCGGGTACCTGACCAGGTGTGGGCCCATTCTTCTAACTTAAAATATGTGAGTGAGAGAGGGTGAGAAAGAAGGGCTTATGGGAGGGAGGATGATGGGCTTTGCCAATGTCAAAGTCAAGTGACATGGAAACTTGCTGATCTCCAATGGGCCATTATATGCATGTACTTTTCAGTTATACTATGTGAAAACGTTTTAGAAAATCAGGATTTTATGGAAATCGGGATTCTAAGGAGATGTGAGATGTAAAAAGCATCTCCCGTGTGAGAGGTCTTCTCCGGCTGAAAGGACTAAGCTCACTTCTCTGTCACTGCTCAGTTCTCTTCTATGGAGCTGATGAGTTTTTTGTCGCTCTTCTCCGGCGCCGCTCAGTTTTCATCAGGTTTTGGTTCATCTTCTCCGGTGCCGCTCAGTTTTCGTCGGGATTTGGAACCCATACAAATGATTGTAAGCATCAATTTATTCACAATATAAAAGCGTGCCCCTCTACTTGCTAAGTGCGCCCCTCACATTTTCTGCTATGTGTTCTTTAAGTGGAAAATAGATTAAACAACAGAAACTAGGAATTTATATCAAGACAAAAAATCAAACCCATTCCAAGTTGCATTAGGGTTACAAAAATTAAAATCTACAACCTTATACTAACCAACGAATTTATATCAGGACAAAATAATGAGAAAAGTCCAAAGCTAAGAAACAGATAAAATTGCATAACGAAATAATCAGAAATGGAAAAATTCAGCTTTTGATCGATGGATCTCTGAAGTTTACCTCAATCGAAATCGCTCTTAATGACTTTGAATTTGAGATTTTGATTTCGAGGAGAGAGAGAGATGGGAAAGCGATCAGACGTCAAACGCTCTTCGCTATTGTGGCCGCCATCTTCACACAATTTTTAGAGCCCTTCAAAGTAACTGATCAAGATCCTTCTCATCCAATGGATCTGTATATCATACAAAATAAGAAATAAAAAAAAATTAGAGTTGAGATCAGAAATAGAAACTGAATCGAGAGTGGAAAATTCAGATCCATAGCCGTAACGCACGCATTCAGGAACGCTAGCAAAAAAAAAAAATCAGTTATATATCTTACTTGCTAGTTCTCAGATCGACCATTCTCCAACTCGATTTCCCAATTTCTTGAAGAACAAAACGAAAATGCGTCGATTTCAAAGGGATTTAGGGTTTAGAGTTTGAGCGAGAGAGATTTGAGCAAGAGGGGTTTGAGCGAGAGGGATTTAGGGTTTGAGCGAGAGGGAATGAGGGGGATTTAGGGTTTGAGCGAGAGGGAAAGAGGAGAGAGGGGAGAGGGGAGAGGGGTTTGAGTTCGGGAGAAGGGAGGGAGAAGAAAAACCAGCCTTATATAGTGGCCCAAACGGTCGTGCGCTGTGGAGTGGCCGGGTTAAGTCGCGGCCCAAATCTAACCCTACGCCGACGGCACATTAATTTCAGCCGTCGGCGTATCCGGTATATTTTGTAGTGACCCCCTAAACTTGCCTGACTTAAAAGTTAGTCGGGTCCAGCATACTTGGAAAATATGAAAAAACACGGCTCGGTAATCTTACATATCCTTACTACTATATAAAAGTATAAATAATTTTTGTCACTCTCATCTTCTTCCTTATGTATCCCTATCCTTACTACTATATGAAAGCTAAAATAGTTTATCTCAATCTTTGTTTCCACACTTGCCCCTATATACACTCCTAAGCAGGGACAATAAAATTAAAATGGGTATCATTATTTGCCATCCAAAAATTTGTAACTTCATCTCACCTCTTTCGGTCTGAATATATTGATCGCTTCGAATCATAAGATGAAGATTATTTTTCGTCTCAATCTTCTATATAATTGATCTTGACATCCTGTTTGTATCATCAGGCGGTAAAATTTTCTCTCAATCTTTGTTTCCACACTTGCCCCTATATACACTCCTAAGCAGGGACAATAAAATTAAAATGGGTATCATTATTTGCCATCCAAAAATTTGTAACTTCATCTCATCTCTTTCGGTCTGAATATATTGATCGCTTCGAATCATAAGATGAAGATTATTTTTCGTCTCAATCTTCTATATAATTGATCTTGACATCCTGTTTGTATCATCAGGCGGTAAAATTTTTATTTCACTTGACACAACCAAAAAAGTGACTTTAAAATCAAATGGCATACATCACTCTCAAACATGATTTTAATATCATTTTTTAAAAAATCGACGGTCTAAAAATACTCTCATGATACCAAAGTCATTTAGGTAAAAGATGGGGATAAAAAATGATCTCCATCTTCTAATTCAAAGCGGTCAATTCATAGCTACTAGAGGATATTGACAAGGTCACAATATTAAGGATTGCAAATAATGATACCCAAATAGAATCTCTTTTCCAATGGGAATACGTAAGTAATGGTATCCAAATAAGTTCTCTTTCTTTCCTTAATTTTAGCACCTTCAAAGAAACCCATAAAGTTAAGAGAATTAACAATTTTGCTATAAAAGTTATCTTTCCTTCTTTGTTTTTAGCACCTTAAATAAATCCACAAAGTTAAGAGAATTAATAATTTTATCATAAAATATTTGACTTGTTTTGAATTGTGTGGCATAAATCACATAAAAATAGCTCAAAAATTAAATTTGAGCATGGTGTATGTCATGTAAATTTAGGGCCATATTTTGAGATCAGCACCTTATGAAATAAAAAAATAATTGTCTAATGGTAAGCCAATGATATCAAGATCCCTTATGTGGAAATTTGTGACAACCCAACATTTCCCGTCTTCAAAACTGAGAAAGGTCGCGCCATCGGATTACCTGACATGATCCTTTCATCAAGGGATTACTTCTTTAATTCAAAGTGATGTAAATGCGGAAGCAATGTATTTTAACTCTGACAGATGGATAATATGGCAAAATAACTGATAGATAGTCTATAAACACTATAAACAAAATAACGGTTAGATCTGATGTATAGCTTTTCACCGATGACGGCCACCAGTCATCTAAACAGTGAAAAGAAAACTTATACATCCAAGCATATGTCTAAAACCATCATATATCATTTATACATGCCATAAAATTTATCTCTCTGATTCCTCTCTTTCTCAAACCCATATCCCCTCAGATTCCAAGCTACAAACCTATTTCGGGAAGAACTCTTCCGCGAAATCGTCTTCCTCGTCGTCATCGTCTTCTTCTTCTCCCTCTTCCTCGTCAGGCACGTAAGTAGGATCGCTCTCGTGTCGTCAAGACATTTAAGTCGTGGTATGAGCTATCATCAAAGCTCAGTAGAGAATATTGCATTGTTATCCTATATTGACAGTTTATCACTTTTTCATAGAGAAGCATAAAATAATATATGAAATAACATGCTGACATGTTGTATTTATGCATGATGTATCAAGTGTGATAAACAAACTGAAACCGAAAATACATGCTGGCGAAAATAGGGAATCATCAAGGTCAAGCTCCCGAGTTAGCGGGATCACTTGTCAAGCTCCCAAGTTAGCGAGATCACTTGGACTAGAATACTTCAAACTCCCGAGTTAGCAGGATCACTTGTCAAGCTCCCGAGTTAGCAGGATCACTTGATTCAAGAATCTCAAGCTCCCGAGTTAGCGGGATCACTTGATTTACACTGGAGCAATAGCGTATCAAGAATATTGAATTTAACAGAGTCTGAGTACTGAATCATGTAGAATGACCAAGAAATGCATTTGCATGTATGGTTTTATGATGTAATGTACTAAACTGTTATAGTTAGATAATAGCATTAATTTGCTAAACTAATTTACTAGATGCTCCTGATGCTATATATTATCTCTTTTGTCATTAGATTACTGGCATCAGATTACTGGCAATTCAAGTCTATTTATTTCATAGCTAAAACAGGTTCATCAGTTCAAATAACCAATATCAGATTTTTACTTCTACTATGATGATCAGTGTGTATATGTATACTCATCAAAGCTTCTATGAAAAATTTAGTGACAATGCTTATACAAATATAAAATAGCAACGTAGATTCCCTACCTGTGTACGTTGAGTTTTACTAGTATTGTCGTCAATGCACGCTCAGGCATCCGGGGACCTTATGCAACTCTTATTTCTCCAAAAATGGTTTAAGTGCTCCATGTGGCACCAATCTAGTAAACATAGATTGATTTTTAATAACACTTGTATTTTACAGATGAGCCCGTAATTTATAGATGGTTAATAGTGCGCCAAGACCCAATTAGGTAAACACATGGACCCCTCTTGGATCCAAGGTCCAAATGCACAAACACATCTCAAAATTCTGTGCTGGGGGAGGTTGCCTCGGCAACACTCAAGTGGTTACCGCGGCAAGCCCTTCAGCTAGCCTTGTTGCCGCGGCAACCCTATAAGTGTTGCCGCGGCAAGCCCTTCAGCTGGCTTTGTTGCTGCGGCAACCCTATAAGGTTGCCGCTGCAAGCCTGTATATTTTTTGGCTTGCCGAGGTGCAGATGGGGTTCCTTCTGTATTTTTTTTTATCTGTTGTTCTTCCCCTTTTTTTGATATATATATATATATATATATATCTATATAAATATATATTCAAACATTCTAGCATGTATAAATATAAATTCATCAACAAATCTTCCATGAAGATCCGGAGTGCAGCAATCTGCACTCACGTTCATGTTGAGTCTAATTTCTGAGTTGCGAATTCATATGATCAATTCTTTTGTACAAGAACAAACAAACAACTAACCTTTTGGTGATTTTGTAGTACCCGACCATCGATGTTTTGTTTGTCGAAATCAAAGATGGAGCAGGACTGGAAGAAGTCTTGGTGAAGCTTAGATGTTGTGGCTACATTAAGAGAACTGAGAGCATATGGCTGTTGTTGATTTTCACATAATTTCCTCTGATTTGATTACCTCTGATTTTACTAACAAAACTCAAAGAAAGCAAGCGAGATTTGCCTTATAACAGATGGCATTATCCTTGCGTGCATGCTCCCGCAAGGTGACTCATTGGAGTCGTATTCTATTTTCTCCATGCAAGTAAGCAGCAAGTAGCTTACAATCTACTTGAGTTAAGGTTTCCTGTAAACTAACACTACTTTGGTAGTGTACAGCATAAGAGACAAAACAATTAAAAACAAAACCAGGGTCTTCTTGTATATAGAATTTAGACCAGGTTATATTTTGTGTTAAGCTGGTACACCTAGTCTCTCATAAAAGACAAGGTATGTAATGACTTGTATGTAAGTCATGTTTACTTAAGCATTGTATAAGCTCTTTTTAAACTATACCGGATATATCTATATAAATTTATATATATATATATTCATTAAATTTCTATGATTTCAAATTGATAATTGCTGCCAATTAGGCTTAGTCTTTGTCCTAATGGCTAGGCTGGACTAACTTAGTAGCCATGGTCATAGCCCTATGCCTGACCGGACCCTCATCACTACTGTGTCAAATCTAGGGATCGTCACAAAAATTGGGTCGAAAAATGATTTCCATCAACAAATACAAAGAGTCAATGGTTTTTTGCATAGGTGCCCTCTAAGATTCCGCGGGTGTTAATAAAGCTACCAAAATAATAATTTATTGGAAAGTTGAAACCCTCCGAGCCACGATTAATGTATCCCTAATCAAATTTTGTCATCTTACCTAATCGGATTCGAATTTCGGCCCAAATCTTGCACTCATACGAATGTTGGTCGTAAGACTTAGGGGAGCACTTAACTTTATATTACTTAGACAAACCTATGATACTTCTACGTAGGGCTCTCTACAGATCGGGTAGACTTGATACTCGACTTTCTCGAGGCAACTTTTTTATTGGGCTAGATACTAAACTTGGGTTATTCGATTAAGTCAAGCATGAAGTGTCAGACACAATCTGTAAGTATGGTTAGGTTGAGTTAAGGAAAAATTTGGTCGACTAAGCTCGAGTTACAAGATTTTATATAATAATTAATAATAATAATAATCAAATAGAGTATTTTCAACTAGGTCAAGTCAGGTGTCAAGTCGGGTTGGGCATATACACTCGACCTTTCAGGTTAAGGTCGGGATAGGTGTCAGGTCGGGTTTGGTCGACTAAGCTCGAGTTACAAGATTTTATCTAATAATTAATAATAATAGTAGTAATAGTAATAATAATAATACTAATAATAATTATTATTATTATAATTAAATCGGTGATGTTAAAAATTGACCGTCTAATAGTACACCATTTACCTCAGGAACATCATATAGAAGATCGAATTGGAAATCAATTTTGAATGACATCATAGCCGAATACCATTGACTGTTTTGAATTAGACAATAACGGTTGTTTTCGTCCAAATCGTAGATCTTTAGATCATGAGTGCACTGACAATTAATTTTCTATTGCATGTGGTACAAATAAAACATCTCAAAAAGTGATCGAAAATCATGTTTGAGTATGATGCGTGCCTCATAATTTTCGATCATTTTTTTGGGATGTATGCAATAAAAACCATAAATTGACCATCTGATGGTACACCATTGATCTCAAGCTCCATTATGTGAAAGATTGAAAAGAAAATCGATCTCTATCATCTGGTTCATATTAGTTAATGATTTTTCGAATACAGTGCACTTAGAAATCTGATTGGTATAGTTAGAGTTATCCTTTAAAGGAAAGACTTGGTATTTGGAAGACTTATGCCAAGTGGAAACTTTATCTTAGCCATCGGATTTGAAGATCATGTTCTAAATATGTTTAATGCAAAAGATTGGTATAAAATAAAATCTCTATTATATAATTCAAAGGAGTCAAATATGGATGAGATGATGACCATTTATTGTGTTAAGTCATATCATAAAGATCGAAGATCTTTAGAATATGGCATTTAAATCAGAAGAATTCGATGGTGTCTTCACATTTATATTAATATATGCAACGCATGTGCACTTTTACTAGTATTTATAGAAAGTAAAATTAATAAAATAAAATTTATATAAACTAATGCAAGTTACTCGAGTAACTCGGGAAACTTGAAAAACCGAGTTTTCTACCAAGTTATCTCGAAATTATATTCAGCCATATCGAGTTGACTCGGTCAAGTTTTGAGTTGACTCAACTGAGTTTTAAATCATGATAGCATTTGTTGGCGTTGGTGCCCTTTCATACTTGTAGTTACTGGCTGATCCGCCGAACCAGGTGAGGTCGAGCGCCCGCACTCAAACCCTGAAAACATAAAAGAATAAAACCAAAAATTAGCGACTTAAAAGTTAAAATGGTCTCTCTCCTCCTCCTCCTCCTCCTCTTCTTCTTCTTCTCTCTCTCTTCCATTTGGTTGCAATTCCCTCTCTCTCTCTCTCTCGCTTGGGCTAGCTGTAGGGGTCTCTCTCTATAAATCACTCTATCACACTAATCACTAATTTATCTCCACCTCTTTCTCTCTCTTATTCAAATTATAAATCACCCTATCACACTAAGCACTAATTTCTCTCCCCCTCTCTCTCTCTTCTTTATTTATATATTTTAATTTTTTTCTTAGGGTTTTGATTGGTTTCAAAAATCGGACTATTAAAGGAAAGATTTAAGAGGGCTTGTGACGCTTGTGATAGAATTTTGTCGAATCAAAAAATATTTCATTGGATCACGACCATGATGACCTATTTTCAAGATTGAAGTTGGAGATCTAAATCCCTAAACCTTGATTCACGACACCCTAAATCTCTAAACCCCAAATCTTAGACCCTACTTTTGTAAACCTTAAATCTCCAAAACCCAACTCCCTAATTTTGTAGCCCTCTTTCCTAAATCTCAATTTCATAAACCTTAAATCTCTAATTTCTCAATTCTCTATTTTCCTAAACCCCAAAACCTTGAGCCTTTTTGCAATTCCCCAACCCTCAAGTCCTTTCTCTAATTTTGTAAATCCTTTCGCAATGTTCCTAAACCTCAATTTCGAAAACCCAAGTCTTAGGCTCTATAAACTTCAATTTCGGAAACCAAAGTCCTAGTCCCTAAACCTTTCGCAATCCTTAATTAGGCCCTAACTATCCTAATTCCTAAACCCTTTAGGAATCCTTAAGCTTTAATTATCCTAGTCCGTAAACCCTCAATTTTGTCAATGTCTTGTTAATAAATATTTTCTTTTTTATGTAATTTTAATGAAAAATATATTTTGTAATATAAATTAATTTAAATTTATATAATTTATCAAAAAAATTAAATCCAATTCATCTTGCTCCCCGCTTAGA
Organism: Chloranthus sessilifolius; assembly: GCA_021018995.1. NCBI lineage: Eukaryota > Viridiplantae > Streptophyta > Magnoliopsida > Chloranthales > Chloranthaceae > Chloranthus > Chloranthus sessilifolius. The sequence continues at coordinate 68,956,022 of CM037595.1, forward strand.
CAATAATCCTAGTTCCGCCACTAGTTACCGCCACACCACTTCATGGTACGTCCACCTCACGTAAACAAAGAAAAAAATTGTTGACTCCTACGGATTAGACTATAGATGTCATTTTAGATACCTTTAAATATGCCCACATAATCTTGAAAAGTACCCACACAAAAAATCATTGATTGTTTTAAATCATACGATGGCGATCGTATTTCGGTCCCGTCTTCCACACATAGGATCTTGAGGTCATGAACGTACCATCAAACGACATGTTTTCAATTCCACATGGCATAGATCCAAAAAAGGGAAATTTACCTGACCGACCCTGTCAGATGTACCTTTTACTGCAGAGACCCTATAGTTTCACCTTTACCCAAATCGAGCCGCTGCGTGCCGAGCCGACCATAAGGAGAATAAAAAGTCCATATTACCCCCTTCTCTGACTTTCTTTAACCTAAATACGTTCCCTTTCTCCTCATTTTAATCTGCGCTAAAGAGGTAGTGAAGGTGACGACGTCTTCTGCCTCAGATCTGCTAACTGGAAGAAGAAAACAGAAGTTTGGGAGAAGAAGCTCCGGCATTTTGCCATTTGAAGTTGAGATCCACTGTAAACTGAAGATCCTGCAGTTTAAACTGAAGATCCTGCGTAGTTTCCCATTCCGACGCGAGGTATGTTGAGATCTACTGTAAACCATATCGAATTAACTTTTAGAAAAGGTGAATTGATATCGATTGTAAATAAATGCAGGAGCTGGTCAATTGTAAGATATACCTCGATTGATTATCCAATCATTAGCGATTGCATATTCAATCGCTACCGATTGATTAACCAATCGTCAACGACTTCATAAACAATCGATATTGATTGGATATCCACTCCTGCATTTATTTGCAATTGGTACCGATTAGATATTCAATCGTTAGCGATTGGTTATCCAATCGGTAGCGATTGAATACTCAATCGGGAACGATTGAGTACTCAATCGTTAGCGATTGTATATTCAATCGCTACCGATTGGATAACCAATCGCTAACGATTGAGTATCCAATCAGCACTGATTGAGTATTCAATCGCTACCGATTGGATATCAGTTGTTTTGCTACCAATTTGTCATATTCATCCGTCTTATGACTCATTTCTTCTCCTTCTTAAACAGGCGATGTCTGTTGTGGAAATTCCTCTTCTCTGTCACTTTGATGGCCAAATTGTAAACGATGATGGTTTGTATCAAGGTGGCCGCCGGTTATCGACGGGTATATCTTATGAATGGTTCAGAAGGCGAATTTCTGCTATCAGTTTTGCGAGAGCGGATGAAACAATTTTCATAAAGTTCTCTATGAAGATAGTGAACACCCCTGTGCTTGCCGACATTTTGGATTCAGATGATTTGGCCACCCTATTTTCGTTTTATAAATCCAGGTCGGACATTATAAAGGTATTCATCATTAAAGAACCATCATCCTTCCGATTCGAAGCTGAACATGTACCTCTAGGTGGGACTGATTTTATGAGTAACCATTTCTTCCAGCCATATAAGCTTGAGGAAGGACTTACGTATGATACTATTCAGTTAGGTGATGACGGCGATTTTGCGGGAAACATATCCACCATGAAGACGACTATTGATCTAAATCATGCCCCAGTTGAATCATATGATGACCCACTACAAAATATGCATGGGGCACATTGTAGTCAAGAGTTAGACTACACGTCTCTAAGAGTGGGGGATGAAGACGATTTTCATCATATCTTTTCCGGTGGATTCACAAATTGGATGACTCACGAATTATGTTCTACTATACCATCTATGGGGATTAACGAAGGAGCTCAACCCTATTTCCATACATATAATCACCCCTTCGGTGAAGGAACTAGTCAACCATGTTAAAACCAGTTCGGTGAAGGGCTTAGTCAGCCATGTCATGACCCGTTCCGTGAAGGGCCTAGTCAACCACATCAGAACCCCTTCGGTGAAGAAGGATCTAGTGAACCACCTCAAAACATTGCTAGTGAAGAGAACGTCGAAGATTATGATGATGAACCGGATGGGTTTATAAAAGAGGATCCGAAATGTTTTACGAGGGGCATTGATAATCTATTAGTAGATGGAGCTTACGAAGTGTCAGAGACATCGGATGAGTCTTCCGATCAAGAGGTGGAAACCGAATATCGGAATTGGACGTTTGAAATTGGAGAGATCTTCAGAGATAAACAAACATTTCAAAGAGCATTGAAAGAGCACGCGGTGGAGAAAAACTTTCAAATTCAGCCTTTAAAAACCGCTAATTATCGAGTGACAGCCGCATGCTATGAAACCGGTTGTTCATGGCGAATACATGCGTCTAAATTAAATGGGCTCGACACTTTCCAAATCAAGACGTTCAATAGTACTCACACATGCAGGGCCGCTAAGATCGGACCGCACGGTCACCGTAATGCAACAATCTCGTTCGTAGCTAATTATGTACGGGAGAAACTTATGGAAGGATTCGACTATACTTCGGCGTCGATAATATTTGATATTACAAAAGCTTATAATGTGCAAATCTCATATGCTAAGGCTTGGAGGGGGAAAGAACTTGCCCTTAATGATATTAGAGGCAGTTGGGAATGACAATTTATGGATCTATCAGCCTACGTGAAGGAGATGGAGAGGGTAGATCCTAATGTACGAACATCCTTTCAACTAACACTTGACTGTAAATTTCAAAGATTTTTTTGGAGTTTCGGCCCCTTTATTCATAGCTACCGTAGTACACTTCGTCACTCACTGCTTGTAGATGGCACACACCTACGGGGACGTTACGAAGGGATCCTACTTATTGCCTCAGGGCAAGACGGTAATGGCCATATATTACCGTTAGCATTTGTCGTCGTCGAATTAGAAGAAGAGAATACATGGATGTGGTTTCTTGAACGAGTAGGTGTGTTCGTGATCGGTGAATTTACCGAAGATTTCGTTTTTATCACGAATAGGTTGAAGGGTTTAACTAAGGCGGTCAAACATATCTTCCCTAACGCACACCATAACTATTGCATGCGATATATGACACAAAATTTGCAACACAAGTATCCAAAGAACAATGTGAAGGGTTTATGGTGGTGCGCCGCACGTGCATATTCAATAGAGAAATTTGATTATTTTATTAACAAAATGAAGGAAGATCCTGCTGATCCTCGGGCCGTAGAGTATATTTTGAAAATAGACCCAAAGCATTGGGCACGCGCATATATGAAAGGAAGGTAATATGATTCTCTGACTACGAATAATGCTGAAAGCTTAAACAGCGTACTAAAGATAGCTCGAGAGAGACCAATTATCGACCTAATCAGAACTACTAGAGAGAAAGTCGCCGACTATTTTTAAAAGCGCAAAGAGATATCTAAGAAATAGACCACCATACTCTGTCCAAAAGCAGACGAGCATATGAAGAAGGTACTGCAATGGGCCGGTAGGAAGAGAGCTCAACCATACGGGGGCGATCAATTTCAAATCAATTCCAGAAATTTCATTCATCACGTCGACTTAGAACACAAGACCTGTACTTGTCGTCGTTGGCTTATTCATGGCTTGCCTTGCTCTCATGCCATGGCAACTATCAATCGGAGAAGTTACGATTATCATAACTTCTGTGAGAAGTGGTTTTTCACTGCTTGCTTTAGACAAGCATACAACGAACAATGGCTTCCCACCCTCGATAAAAGCCAATGGGCATTCCAAGTTGAGCAACTGTTAGAAAATATGAAAGTAAAACCACCCTATAATTGTTGAAAGCAAGCTGGACGTCCGAGAAAGAGAAGGATAAGGTCTAAGGGTGAAGTTAGGGCCCTATAGTGTGGCAGGTGCAAAGAGTATGGTCACAATCGTCGGAGTTGCACGACAATTGGTCCCATGGGTTGATACAGTACAAGAAGTCGGCTAAATTTCCCACTAGATGTAAATTCTCCTAAAAATATAAAGAAGTGTTGATAGATAGCCCTGGTAAGAATTGGGTTTGAATTGTAACTCCATTGGGATTGTATCCAACCTGATTTTCGAATTTAAGGAAGATTTGTGTACTCTTAAAACTTTTCAAACGTAGACAGTCAATATCGATTGCTTCTACAATCGAAGTCGATTGCTTCTGCAATCGATATCAATAGCATAATCAATCGATGTCGATTGCATAATCAATCGATATCGATAGCATAATCAATCGACATCGATTGCTTCCTCCACCTAATGTTAAGCAGCCCATATAAAAATTTTACATACTTGATATTATAAATTAAAAAAAACATGATTGTTTTACACTTAAAATATAAAATTTTCGTTTACAAATAATCTTTCAAGTTAATACAATTTAAACGTTAGAAATAAACTAGGATGCTACGCATCAGTAGTAGGTTCTTCATCCATAGCTCTCTCGACTTCTCCATCGGCAGTAAATTTAGCGAGGGCTTATCCAATTTCTGCCCTGATCTGACTCATATTGCCTTGGCTGAAGTCAAATTTCTTTCCCAACATGAAGTACTCTATGTACTTCAAAACAAATACCCCACAGTCCCAACCATTGCTCTGTCGGGGCACGGATTTGACCTTGCAATCAGAACTTGGCCACGGATAGGTCGCAGCTTCCAATGCAGTGGAGTCTCCGTGTACATGTAAAACAGCGGGAAGATATTTAGTCTATTTAGAAAAGTTTAATGTCAGATAATATTTGATAAGATAAGCTACTTAAGTAGAAAAAATATCAAGAAATATATGTGATCGATTGCTCAAACGATCGACAGCGATTGTATAATCAATCGTTGTCGATCGTGTAATCTATCGTTAGCGATTGTACAATCAATCGCTGTCAATTGTATAATCAATCATTGTCGATCGTATAATCAATCGTTGTCGATCGTTTTGGCAATCGCTAGCAATTGTATAATCAATCGTCATCGATTGTATAATCAATTGTTTATCGATTGTTTAGACAATTTTGAAGGTGTGGACGATTCTTACCAGTATGTTTATTTGTAGAGGATACTTGTCCTTCGAGGGCCTATCCAAAATTGGATCAACGATCATTACCGATGGTTCTAAAACCTTAACGATCGCAAGGGCCCAATGTAAAGGAGCGTGGCTATGGACTGGGATAAATATCTGAAATGAATAATATAATATATTAGAGGACACTATGGTGGAAATTATGAACAAAGTTTGCAGAGAGCGTAATGTACCGTGTTGCATTGGTGAGCCCACAGATTCCTCCACCTATTGAAGAAGAAGTTTTGGAGCATCTTCTTGCCTGGGTTGGCTTCTTCCTTTAGAGCAGCCCACCGTTCAATTTGCGTGGCCATCAGTTTTTGGTTGAGTTTTTCAGTTTCAACAAAGAATCTGAAATCGTTATAATCCATGCCGATATATGACAAACCGGTGGGGCTCATCAGGAAGAACTTATCACCAAGTTCAGGATGAGCAGCGTCATCCATGACTTCCAAAAGTCTTAAATAGGCTCCCATGATCTAAAAAGATAACAAATTTCAGTAAATGTGGAGTCGTTATCGATTGTTCAGACAATCGGTAACGATTGTCTAGCTAATCGCTATCGACTGCTCAGACAATCGTTAACAATTGTCTAGCTAATCGGTATCGATCGTATTAGACAATCGTTAGCGCATTGTTCAGCTAATCAGATCGACTATTCGCATAATCAATCGATTTTGTCTATCAGGGCCATCGTTCCATTTCCAAGTTAGTCGTTACTTTTAGAAAACTTGAAAAGAAAATAACTTTTTAAATTTAATATGAGAGATTTCGTTACTTACAAGATTGTCTAAGTATGTCGTGCCTTCCAGACATTTGAACGTATGCATCCGGAGTGTATAATCACCCACGGAGCTTACGTAGATGCTGCATGAAACATAACGGCCAAGTTTTAATTAATGAAGTAACTAAGTTGTTACTATCACCGAAAAAAAGACAAATTCGTAATATATGTAACTTACTCGGCATCCTTTTTGGGAGCTGTCCAAATGGCATTCATGAACCTCTGCTCATCTGTTAGCTCCTCCGTAGGAGGGGGCATCGTCACTGTTGGCGGTTTTTTTATTTTTATCGCCTGCTTCTTTAATGTCCTAGGCTTCGAGGCAACTAGTTTAACTTTAATCCTAGGCCTCAGGCGAGCATCTACTGGCTGCTCGGATTGCTCATCAACTGCCGGACCACCCTTATCATCATCATCGTGGGATTGGTTATCAGCTGCTGCCAAATCCTCTTGGGCGGGAGGAGCTGGTGCCACATCTGCTGATCCCTGGTCGGCTGGACCAGCAGGTTCTGGTCCAATATCGGCAGCGAGAGACACTTCCGATAGCAACTTTGAAACAGCACCATCCTGAACATCGAAAGACATAAAATTGATAAATAAGAAAATAGAGAACAGAATGACTTCTAAAAATAATATAAATCGTATTTACATTCGGTACCGATCGCCTAACGATTGCATTTACAAGATCGATTGTAAATGCAATCGGTAACGCTTGTAAATGCAATCGTTATCGATTGTGCATAGGATTGGTATCGATTGTACATACGATCGGTATCGATTGTACATACGATCGGTATCGATTGTATATGCAATCGTTATCGATTGTAAATACGATCGGTAAACAATTGAATAAATAAAAAATCAAATTAAAGTAGACTACACTGCCAATCATACCTTGGGTGTCACCTCCATTATCGTTTGAAGGAGTTCTATCATTTTTCCTTGCTCTTTCTGGATCAACTTGTTGAAGTGATCCACCGTTTGCAATTGAACATCCCTTGAAGTGAGCCGTTCTTCAAAGGAGTTGCATTGTGTCTGAAGGAGCATATTCTCCTCCACCAGCCGCTTATTCCCTTTCACCAATTGGTTAACTAACTCTTTCAAATTGCTGGCTTTTTGGTTGAGTTTCAAGTTATCCATCTCCATAGCATCAATCCTCCTCAACAACTCTTAATTAGAGGAGGATGGTGTACTGCTGGTTGTCTTCGTGGCAACCCTTTTAGGCCGGTCTAATTGGCCTTGGACCTCATCTGACGAAGAGCCTTCATCAGACGTTGTTTCGTCCTCAAATTCTTCCTCTTCAATTTCTTTGAGAGGAATATTTCTTTTCTTCTTGGGCCGAAGATCAACTTCCACAGCTTTCTTGACCTCCTCAACCTCTTTCCTCTTCCCCCCAATTTCTTCCCCAACAGCCTTTAAAACCCGCTGATAATCCCTTACGAGTGGTATGTCCAACTCGAAGGTAACGGGTTCGAGGGGAGCGTTAATCTCTTACGAAAAAGGACAGGTTGTAAAATAACATAGAAAAATTTACAGAAATTGAAAAATCACTCTAAATTAAAGACTGCTTAAAGAGTGGAAACTGATTCCATTTACAGTTGATCCCGATTGTGTAGGTAATCGATCCAGATTGTGTAGGTAATCGATACCGATTGTGTAGGTAATCGATCCCGATTGTGTAGGTAATCGATACCGATTATGTAGGTAGTCGATCCCGATTGTGTAGGTAGTCGATAGCGATTGCTTAATCAATCGTTTCCGACTACGTAGGCAATCGATATCGATTGATTTGGTAATCGGGATCCTTCATATTACTCTTTAAAGTTGTTACAAATTTACCTTTACATATTTGAATTAGTTAAAACGACATCATACCTTGCTGTAGACCATCTTCGTAAAAGTGTAGCCTTTATTCCTTGTTTGGGGCTTCTCCGCCCACTTCAATAATCGGGGGAAAGGGTTTAGCATTAACGTTCTATGAGATGAGACGTCAGGCAGCATCTCATAGGCCCACCACTGAAGTACACACATACAGCCATAAATATTATATGGCTTAAGGGTTTTATCGTTATCGCCTGTCTTTTTATTTGCCACGCCCTTCTCTATATACTCTAGCAAGTCTTTGAAGACGTAGAGACCCCATGGGGTTTTTTTGAAATTTTCCACGTCATCAACGAGTTCAACGTGGCCTTCCGACAATTAAAGATGGGACCCGGGAAAAAGGAATGTACATAGAACAAAAAGAAGAGGCAATTTGACGAAGTCTTCATCACTTTGCGCTAGCCTCAATCCACTATCAATATGAGACCGCAGAATTTTTCCTGGCGCTAGTCCCCGAAAATATTTGTATCGAATTATTTCCACTTCAGGTGCTTTAATGGAAGGGAAATGCTCTTGGGGTTCAACAACTACAAGGCCCAGAATTAAGGCAACGTCCATCTCCCGAAGATAGACATCTCTCCTCCCGATTCGGAAGTGGTTCTTCTCAACCCAAAAACTTAACATGGCATCCACAACATTTCCAGCAAAACTAACACCCTTTGGCATTTAGAATATTCCCCCGAAAACTGATGCACTTAGCATCTCCTTCCGTTGCGGGCTAGCGTCTTCGAAATGCCAGCAGGAGAACATTTGCCAACAGCACGTTGTACAATCATTTTGTCGGCTTCTGTATATGAACTGTAATAAAATTAAAAGAGAATGTTTATAATCAGGCTAGATAAAAAAACTCGCCGATTTCCTAAACAATCGTCACCGATTGGTAATGCGATCGTCCCCGATTGTGTACCCAATCGATGACGATTGTTTAGGGAATCGTCATCGATTGTTGAATCAATCGACGTCGATCGCATTAACAATCGACAATATATACAATTGTCCAATTTTTTTCCTTTTTTCTTCTTTTTCTTATTCTTTTCTTCCTTTGCCAAAATTTTCATTACTTCATCGTTTTCGTCCCAAAGGAACTGAAGAGAATCTAATTCTGGTGGTGGTGGTGGGGTTTTGAGGTGTTTTATCGCCGTCGTTTGACATTGAGAAATATGGAGGCTGATAGGGATAATAAGGATGATTTATTTGCTGCTGATGGTGGAAAATCATTTGCTAGTGATGGTTAGGAATAATAATGAAAGCGATTGCATATACAATCGATAGCGATTGCATATATATGCAATCGCTTTCGTTATTATCCCTAACCATCACCAGCAAATGATTTTCCACCATTAAATCATATCATATATTTCAATATCAACGATCCTCTTCAAATCTTTTGGGACGAAAAAGAAAATGTTGGCGAAATCGTTATCGATTGTATAGACAATCGATATCGATTGTATACGCAATCGATAACGATAAAATTTACTTCAAAATGTGCACCGACGAAAGTGGAAGAAAAAAATCAACAGAAATTAATTATTTACTAGCTACTTACAGGTCTGGTAGCTTGAAGATTGAAGAACGGAATGCTAGCGATTGTCGACCGCCTCTCCACCGACTTCGAACGAAAAAGTAGAAAAGTAAAAAGGTAAACAGTGTAGGGTTTGGTGAAGGCGGCTATTTATTACATTGGGGGTAAATCCGGTATTTCCTAAAGGCGGTAGATGGCTCGGCGCGCAGCGGGTCGATTCTGGTAAAGGTGAAACTATAGGGTCTCTGCAGTAAAAAGTACATATGACAGGGTCGGTCAGGTAAATTTCCCTCCAAAAAAATAGGGGCCCTAAAGTCATGTGGCACACATTGCGCTCAAACGTGGCTTTAAGGAATTTGTGTCATGTGGAATTGAAAACTGGCCGACTGATGGTACATTCATGGCCTCAAGATCCCTTGTGTAAAAGATTGGAAGGAAACGCAATATCCATCGTCTAATTTAAAACCAATCATTGATTTTTGGCATGGGCTCTTTTCAAGATTCCATGGGCTTATTTAAAGGTATCCAATCATTTTTCGTCCCAATTTTTAACAGCATAGATCTTGAGATCATGGGGTTAGTATCAGACGGTCAGATGTTGGATCCCCAAAAAGTGTATGATCACGACTCATCATCAAATGTGATTCACGTTCACTTTGGGATGTGTGTCATGTGAAATTAACATCTGACGTCTTATAATATGCCCTTGATCTCAAGGTTGCTTGTGTGAATGATTGGGACGTAAAACGATTGTCACCCATTATCTCAAGGTTGCTTGTGTGAATGATTGGGACGTAAAACAGTTAACCAATTGTTCCTTTGTTTAGTGAGGTAAAGTAGTGTGATGGTAACAGCAGCGTTATTTAATTATGCTATAATATGCACCGTGAAAACGATGACACTATTTGTCATTTGTCATTTGTCATTTGTCATTTGTGTTTGAAAACGAAGAAAGAGTTACTCTACAATGGGGGTCCACCCAAGTCTACAATGGTCCATCCATTATGTGGGTTAAAGGAGTCCACACATCTGTGCGACTACATGGCATACACAGACTTTCAGGCATCAGAAGTTTGTGCATGTTATGCAGTCACACATAAGTGTGGACTGCCATGTCTACCCATAATGCGTGGATACTCATTATAGACTAACTCTTTTGAAATAATGTTTTTTATAAAATATTATAAATTAAAAACACTGTTTCGCATGAGTGTTGTGATCGATGTGATCGTTGCCGCAATCTGGTCATACCTGGGGATTCATGCACGGAACGACGGATCTAAGGCACGGATATTGGGTCAAAATCGGGTCAAAATATATAGCCCCGTCCGATACGAATATATGCTCTGACTTTAGATATATGAGGGAAAATCAGGTCAAAATCAAACCTATTGGCCCATGTCGGGTCATATCGGCTGATATATATCGGACAACATATTATAAATGTATTTTTCTAATTTTTTTTTATATTTTATATATAATTTATTATTCTATAATTTGAAAAATCTGCTTAAATATCGGCTGATTTTGCCGATCCTTATAGGCTATATCGGATACATAGTGGCTAATGTTGATATATATTGGATTTTAAGTCCCTAGTTTCAACTTAATCATTGAATCAAAGGATATCGGATTGACACCCAAAAACTTTGGCTAAGATGATAAATTAATATTTTTTTATTCAATATTTATTAAAAAAATCAATCGATAAAAAAAATTTAGATCATATGGATTGTGGCATCCTAAATTTTTGCCACCACACTATAAAAAATAAGACTATTAGCGGCAGTTTTTTTTAATAAAAAATTGCCGCTATTAGTACTGTCGCTATAAAAAACTGCCGCTACACTACAAAAAACTGCCGCTATTTGTAGCGACAGAATTAATAGCGGCAGTTTTTTATTAAAAAAAACTGCCGCTAATAGTCTTATTTTTTGTAGTGCCATCCGTCTCCTATGCGGTCTCTGATCCTTAGTTATAAAATTGAAAAGTAGAGGTTAGCGGATTTTGGAAAAAATAATATTTTACCCATTTTGTAGCCTAACAACTGAAAAAAATTAGCAATCAAAAAGCTTGAAAATTTTTAGAATTTTTTTTTCCATAAGTTTTTTTTTCTACAACCCCATGTAAAGAAAAAAAAATAAATTCCTCCCCATAGTTTTGCCAAAACAAGGCATTACGGTCTTACTTTCCTTAGGCAACAAATACTTGTCTGAAAAAGTGATCCTTTCACTATATAGAAAGGATTAATTGCATGCAAGTTCACTCTTTAATATTGTACGCAAGTTCACTCTTTAATATTTGAGATTCATCCTAACGTTTGGATCTCTTGAGCAAAGAGGCCCTTAGGTTCATCTCTGAAAAAAAAAAAAAAAAGAACGACAATGAGGTCTCTTGTGTGATTGTGTTAACAACTAAATTACCCTTATGCCCATGGTGTGTATAGTTTCTATTTTTCCTTGATTTTTTAGTCAAAGTGAAAATGGTGCCATTGTATAGGATGTTGTCATCAAAATCAAACCAAAAAACTAACTTAAAAGAGAATAATAGTCATTTGTTTTAAATATCCGTCATATTAGGCCCATCTGATATGCACCCCCCCGATGTGGCGTGGGGTAAAATATCGAGCCAAATAAGACAAATATTGGTAGGGGGGCAATGGGCTGGGTAGCATGCTCGACTTAGCCTTAATCATAAATCCCGCAAGCCGGACTTGAGCTAGCACTTTAAGCCTGATAATTAAATAAGTTGGGCTTGAGCATAATCCCTTAGGCCCGTCGGGCTCTCCTATTTGATAGCCACCTATCACCAATCTCACACCATTTATTTAAAGTAGAACAAATTATATTTAATAGCCACCTATCATCTACCAAGAAGAAATCATTTTCTCCATAAAGCAACAATTGAAGACATTTTCTCCATGGAAAAAAATTTCCAAGATTTTGAAATGACAAAAGACTAAAGAAGCCTCCTTTTTAGCCCTCTTATAATCCTATACATTCAACTCATCTAGGAATAAACGAATCGGGCCAAGCAAGGCTCGGGGTTTGAAAATTTGATGCGGGTCAAGCTTGGGCTTTGAAAATTTGATGCGGGCCAAACTTGTGCTTGGAATCATAAGCCAATTACAGGCTCGAGTTGGGCTTGGGCCAAGTTCAAATTTTTCGGGCCATACTTGGGTATACTCAAGCCCGACCCAAGCTTGTCCTGTTGCCACCCCAAGACATAGGCCCATAGAAGGTTATTTCAACCGATATGCATAAGACAAAATAAGGACAATGACATTTTAAATATTTTAAATATTTTATAATATTTTTCAAAAAAAAGATACTTGAAATGTCGATCAGTTTAGCTTATATGTATCCAAGATTTGTTACGCATTGGTCTGAGAATAGGTTTCATGTGATCATGGCATATCAATTGTTTCATGGTGAGGGTAATTTTGGCATTTTCAGAGAACGAACCAACAATAATTAAGTCAATCAAATGGTTTGGAAACTTGCCATTCTTGTAGGGACCTCTTTGTCCAGCACGTTCCATAGTTTAGATGTAACCCCAATAACAAAAAGCAATATGGGCCTGCACATAATATCAGGAATAGTTAGGGGTTGCAATGTAATTATCTCATATAATGTTATGATCTGAATTTTATGTCTTTAGTACACCTAAAATATGTATATGTGCTTAATATCATATTCACCGCATACCTTAATTTTTCAAAATATTTTATCTAAAAATACATGTTTTGATTTTTCAAGCTTTTATATTTATTTCCGTCATTAATGGACACAAGTTGTGTAATGGCCTATTAGTTAAAAGCTTTAAGTTTTAGATAAGAGGTCTAGAGATCAAAACTTGTTATGTGTGTTCTAAACCTCTATTTTTTACCTTGAGATAAAAGCCTATACACTCTTCCTTGGCGTGTTAGCTTAACACCGGATAATCCCCAAAATATTATAAATAAGTGTCTTACGGAGAATCCCAAATTAAAACTCTAGAGATCTTAGAGAATAAATTCTAGATCTACCTTTCTAGAATCTTTCTTTTGAAAGATCGGCGAGACGTTGGCATATATTCTCAAGCGGCCTTCACCTCCTTCTAAAATCATCATCACTGTTGAGATCTTAATCTAACCGTGGTGATACAATCGATCTAGGTATGAAAAAATTATGCTTTCCATCGAACTTAAAATATTGACTTTTAAATATAGTTTTATATAAAATAGTGAGTTTATTTCATAAATAATAAATTGATGATTAAATGAATGCATGTTATGATTGGTGATCCTTAATGTTGATAATTTTAATTAAGAAGAAGACGATTGAAATCCCACCATGTAATTTGATGCAATTTGATATGTGGTCATAGAAGTATGTCAATCGATTGACGATTAGATGTCAATCGATTGAGGATTAAATGATATTATTTTGAAAAAAATACACAGAATTATGTTAATCGATTGATAATTGGATGTCAATTGATTGAGGATGGATATTAAAGCAGATACTATTAAATGATATTGTTTTAAAAAAATACACAAAATCATTTCAATCGATTGACGATTGGATGTCAATCGATTGAGGATTAAATGATTTTATTTTTAAAAAATACACAGAATTATGTCAATCGATTGATAATTGGATATCAATCGATTGATGATGGACATTAAAGTAGATACTATTAAATGATATTATTTTAGAAACATACATAAAATTATGTCAATCAATTGACGATTGGATGTCAATCGATTGAGGATTAAATGATATTATTTTGAAAAATACACAGAATTATATCAATCGATTGACGATTGGATGTCAATCGATTGACGATTAGATGTCAATCAATTGAGGATTAAATGATATTATTTTGAAAAAATACATAGAATTATGTTAATCGATTGACGATTGGATGTCAATCGATTGAGGATGAACATTAAATGGTAACAGACAAAACTCAATGGATTGAGTAAAGTTTAATAGATTGAGTCTGAGCATGAATTTATGTCAATAGATTGAGAAATCAATCCATTGAGCCCGAATAGAGTTCAATGGATTGAGAAATCAATAGATTGAGCTAAAATCAATAGATTGAGCCTGAACATGAATTCAATAGATTGAATGTGAATAGTTAAGTTCTATATTCAAGTTCTTCCCACAACAGTGTCATTAAATGTTAATATTTATGCACCATGATCGTATGATATGCACTGTAATATTTATGCACCATGGTTATGTACACTTCAATATTTATGCATCATGATTAAATGTACTTAAATGCTTATGTATTATGATATCACTCTCATACACTTTATATATTCCATGATGACCTATATAATGCATAATCAAGATACGTAAAACATGATAAAATGTCAAGCCATGATCAACGAGCATTAGACCCAACATCTTGTATCCGATGGAGTCTAAGAAGGTATTAGACCCAACATCTGGTGCTTGATAGAGTCTAATTAAACATGATTAAGGAGCATTAGACCCAACATCTTGTATATGATGGAGTCTAAGAAGGTATTAGACCCAACATCTTGTGTAAGATGGAGTCTAACTAAATAAGAGTATGATGGGCATGATTAAGCCCAATGTCTTGAGCGGGACAGAGTTTGACATGCAATAAATGATATGATTTATTAGACCCAACGTCTTGAGCATAACGGAGTCTAACTAAACAAGGGATAAGTATGATTACGACCCAACGTCTTAAGCGGGATGGAGTCTAACGTTCATTAAATGACAAAAAAGATGAAATTAAAAGAAATGATGTATTCATGTAACATTGATATATATGTTTATGTTTACTTCATTTCAGCTTATTAAGATTATACATGTCACATGTACACACACATGAAATATATCAAAATGTTTATATGGCTATGATTGATATTGTATGCTTCGATGGATTGCATGTCTGGTCCATACAAGTGTAAACTTACACCCCTTGTTGATGTGGGTGACTAGATGAGACAGATATCACCGATGACAATGTATGGGTCTATGGCGATGAGACAGCACGTGGTGCTAAGGAAACTTGACTGAATGGCGATGATGGCTTTATGGCCTAATTATCTATTTTCCTTTCTAATTATTATTATGAGTTTTAAATAAATGAGACACCGATCAGTTAGTATTTTATTAAGATTTAAGCTTTAATCATGTTGGACTTGTTATTGGAATAAGAATATTGTCATAGGTTTTATTTTGATTAATTAATGTTTTAAAGAAATTTTATCTTCCGTTGTTTAAGGTGCTTTTATCGTCTTAATATGTTTCTATGGTTCACAATACGAAAGTACGGCCTAAGATCTTACAATCAATAGGTTGTGAGATCTCAGGTCGCTACAGTTGGTATCAGAGCTTAAGGTTGATTCTTACGTCTGGAATATGTGTAACTAAAGTCTAATGTGGGTTTGATCATTTTTTTTCAGAAATGTTTTCAAATAAAAAAATAAAATGAATGAGCATGTTTTCAAAAATAAACATTAACTTTTAAATTGAAAGATAATCTTTATGTTGAATAATTTAAGTCGTGACGTGTGACAGCAGCACGATCCTCCAGACCGTGTCCCAAAACTTTACACGGAATATTAGTATAACAAGCACAATTAAATAAATAAAGCCAATAATCTCATAAAGCGGAAACAGTTAATATGCCCCACTGGCATATGCAAAAGACAGTTCTACTTTCATGCCACTGCATGAACAAAGACTGACCCTAACCATCAGTGATAAACAGATCACCCCAGATGGTTCGCCAAAAGAATAATCCAATTTAATTACATGTTTATCAAAATAAAGGCTTGACATACCAAGTCGTATAAATCTGCTCTCAAAACTACTCTCTGTCAAAGTACACAGCAAAGTCTCCTAGAAGAAGTCCTCGGGAGGAGGCTCCAACTCATCTCCAGGCACGTAATTCGAATCACCCGGATCTACGCCTTCCGAAGCCTCAGCTGCTGCTAATAAAGGACCTGCGACGTATAGTCTAAAGGGTGAGCTACATCCTAGCTCAATAGGGAACAAACACAATGAACATATAAATTAAGACTCACATATATTCCATGATATTCTAAGCATGATATGTCTATGCATTCGCTAGAAAGCAGTTTAAAAGCTGATTAATTGCATTCAAGTTTACTGGTAATTAGTATGTCTTACTTTACTGTTGATTTATCATGAATGATACTGAAACAGGCCTAAAGCAAAACTTAAATCTTCAACTTAAATAATCCCCGAGCAATATAGCATCGAGCCCCGATGAGATACCCTTCATTGTCGTCTAAATAGACAGTTGTTATAAAGTATTCCCTGGGAATACGACCCAAGCCCCTTTTCACTAGGCGGCGAGGTTAAAACTCATCTCAATATCCCTGGGATGTGCTTACTGTTACGGATAAACCTTCGCACTGGTGTACAGATTGGTCGTCAGATTACCGATAGCCCGGATAGCTCAACGTGTCGTGGGTATCCTCCTATCAAACCTCAAATAATAAAAATAATATGTGCTTTACATATAATTGTTCACCGTGTAAGTGTGCTATCTTATATCAGTTAGGCCTCAACAGTAATTATTCAATCATATATATACATCCCTGGGATGTATACATACCCGCATCACACCTGATGCCTTTATTACTTTCTCATCCTCTGGGGATGTCTCATTCTTATTAGATTACTTGATCTTAATCATTTACATCACACCAATGCCTTTTTCACATTCTTGGTGTTACACACACACCCATTTTCACAAAGCTTTTCGTAATTAAAATAACTTTGAAATTTGATAATTATATCACTATATACATGCTCTTGAAATTAAAGTACATGTTCAAGGTGTTCCCTACTTCAAGTTTCTGATGGTCCAAGCATCAAGGTCTCACGCGACTCCTTGTGCTCGCTTTCACACGTACCACCTATGGTACATCACAATACATGCAATACATCACTACAGATGTAATAAAGAAGGTCCTAGACCTTCCATGAATCTCAAAGTAAAACTAGGAAGTTAAGCAAAACTGTCAAAATCGATTAATCGATTCCCAAAATCGATTAATCGATTCCCAAAATCGATTAATCGAAATACAATTCAATTAATCGATTCCCAAAATCGATTAATCGAAACCCAAATCAATTAATTGATTCTCAAAATCGATTAGTCGAGAATCAAATTCGATTAATCGATCCCAAATCGATTAATCGAAGTCTCTAACATAATAAAGTCGATTCTCAAATCGAGTGGTCGAAAATCTGAAATCGATTAGTCGATCCCAAATCGATTAATCAAAATCCAAAATCGATTAATCGACATCCCAACTCGATTAGTCGATTTTCTCAGGTCTTATTTTCCAGCCACTGGAGGTACCCAGTCGATTTTCAAATCGATTAATCGAACATCCAAATCAATTAATCGAAATCCAATCCGATTAATCGAAATCGGGCACTCATGACTTTTCAACTTTTGGGCCAAAATTGATTAATCGAATCTCAATTTCGATTAATCGATTTGGCCAGATTCAGCCCCCTTTCAGGTTGTTCTTCCAAAACTCTTTTCTTTTCTTTCTAAGCCTTTAATCTACTCTTTTTAACCCTACTTGACTAAATTTAATCACCTACAATCTATGCATTAACATTAATTTAAAATTCACCTTCAATCAATCATAAATTGATTAATATCTAGGTTGGAATGGTTAGGGCTTCAGCTTTTCGTTTCAACGATCTTAACGCATTGAATCCGGCAATAAATGCTAACTCCTCTTCTTGATTTGCATTAACCTCTAGCCTTCATAACTCCTCTTTACTTCTCTCTCTATCTTCTTAACTCTCTCTTCAATAGCCAAATACAAAAGGGAAATAGGGGTTATTAAACCCTTATATCCTCCTTCCAGCTTGTGTATTAAACACATACACCAGAGATAGGTGTATGTGACCACTAACTCACACTATACACTTCTCTTAGGTGGCATTTGTACTATGTCAGTTCATCACTCCATGTATTCCATGTTTGACCATCACTTGGTCAACCCTACGACCAATCGGGCACGGATCCAGAGGTCAAAGTCAAACGGTCCATTTTTTGGGATATTACATTCTCCCTACCTTGGGAATTTTCATCCTCGAAAATCACCCAAAGGTGTGTCGTTGATTGGGTACCCCACACCCTGGGAGTCGCGTACCCACCCACAAAATGATGCACACATTACATAGTACAAGCAAACAAAACGACGTACACATTACATGCTGAAGAAAACTGATCTATATTTCATTAATTTCTAAAATTTACAACTTGTTTAATTACATCTTTTCAAGTACATCAAATCTCGAAAAATCAATGATACAAAAAAACATCCTCGCCTCAGTCTCACGCCGTCCCCTCCCCTGGATGATCTGATGCAGTAGGCGGTGGGCGCTCTGGTGGTACCTGGTGGTGTCTCCCCAGTCGCTTTTGTGGCGCCGCCGATGCATCGGCCGCAGAGGTACTCCCATGGAAAATGGCACCCGTATGGAATGCAGTCCGACCCGCAGTCCAGTCCGCCTCCTGCACGAGGCGCTGCTGGTAGTCCAACGGATAGATGTAGCGCAGTGTATGGAACATCAGAAAGTTCATCCATCGGTTTATCCTCTAGTTGTTGGCCCCCATCCTGGCCAACACATCCTCGATAGTGGGCACCGGGCGAGCCGCTCACCGGCGATAAGAAGATGTCGGTGTCGCTGTCGCAGACCACGCTGGCGGCGTAGGTGAGGCAGTGGTATGGGAGGGTGTCCCCTCTATTGGTGGATCAACTGGGTGTGCCCCCCCCACGAGTTGGTCCTGATGTGGTGGTGGGGGTTGTGGTGGTGCCACTGGTGCTGCTGTTGCTGATGGTGCGGGACCCGGAGCCGGTAGGGTCTGCTTGAGTAAATTGTAGCTACGGCTCCATGAAGAGTTTGAAAACGTCTTCACTCGGTTTGTAGCCCTCTCCTCATGGGGCGATATAGCGTATTCTGAAGCGTTTGAGTAACACTCCAGCATGCTCGAGATGAGCCGAGCATAGGGCATCTCTCCTTGGGCCTCAAGTTGCCCTTCATCAATTTGCCCTTGATGTATCTCATCCCCTCGAGGATGATCATGGTGGCATCAATCCAACGGCCACAGAAGGCCGCGTAAAGTGCCTGCTGCACCATCTCCACCCGCTCGGTGTCGTGACGCAATGGGTAGAGGTTACACTTGATTATGGAATCAAGCATCCACATATAATGGGGAAGGTCGACCCTCCTAATGGAGGATCCCGACCCCTTCTTCCCGTTGGTCATGCGGGTCATGATCTTCTCAAATCTCACCTCTTCCTCGAAGGGTGGGAAGAGGGTGGTCTCGGGTACGAAGTCCAAATGGCACTCTAGGACCTCGTATATGTGGTGACGGGTGAATGTGTAGTCGCGACCCTCAATGGTGGTCTTGACTACGTCGTTGGTAGGTTCGTCCGTTGTGGATAATATTGGGTCCGTTCGACTGTTTTACCAAGGTCTCACGAACGGACCTACCGACGACGTAGTCAAGACCACCATTGAGGGTCGCGACTACACATTCTCCCGTCGCCACATACACGAGGTCCTAGAGTGCCATTTGGACTTCGTACCCGAGACCACCCTCTTCCCACCCTTCGAGGAAGAGGTGAGATTTAAGGAGAAGAATGTCATCTCTGAGATAGCAGTTGTGCGAGATTTCGCCGATATATTTCCAGAGGAGTTACCCGGATTACCTCCAGAGAGAGAAATAGAATTTTTCATCGACTTAGCACCAGGAACGAAGCCTGTTTCTAAAGCACCATACAGAATGGCTCCTGCTGAGTTGAAGGAGTTGAAAGAGCAGTTACAAGAGCTAATGGACAAGGGGTTTGTTAGACCGAGTGTGTCTCCATGGGGAGCACCGGTCTTGTTTGTAAAGAAGAAAGATGGGTCAATGCGTCTATGCATTGACTATCGACAATTGAACAAACTTACCATCAAAAATCGATACCCTTTGCCTAGGATAGATGACTTGTTTGATCAACTGCAAGGAGCGAAGTATTTCTCAAAGGTCGATCTGAGATTTGGTTACCATCAGTTGAGAGTCAAGGCAGAGGATATTCAGAAGACTGCATTCAGGACTCGATACGGACACTATGAGTTCCTAGTGATGCCGTTTGGATTGACAAATGCCCCAGCGTCATTCATGGATTTGATGAATAGGGTGTTTAAACCACACCTGGACTCTTGTGTTATAGTGTTTGTTGACGACATCCTGATCTATTCAAAATCAGAGGAAGAGCATGAAAAGCACTTGAGAGTAACCCTACAGACTCTATGTGAACACCAGTTATACGCCAAGCTCAGCAAATGTGAGTTTTGATTAGAATAAGTTAGCTTTTTAGGACATGTCGTCTCAAAGCTTGGTGTCACTGTAGATCCAGCAAAGATCGAAGTAGTAGTGAATTGGGAGCAACCAAAGACCGTGACCGACATCCGTAGTTTCCTAGAATTAGCAGGTTACTACCGGCGTTTCGTTGAGGGTTTTTCAAAAATATCAGGACCACTCACGAGACTTACACGGAAAAATACAAGGTTTGAATGGAGTGAGGCATACGAGAAGAGTTTTCAAGAACTTAAGAAGAGACTCACTTCAGCTCCAGTGTTAGCTATACCTTCAGGCAGTGGAGGGTTTACAGTGTATAGCTATACTTCATATACTGGTTTGGGCTGTGTGCTTAATCAACACAAAAAGGTGATAGCATATGGGCCGAGACAGTTGAAAGAGCATGAGAAGAATTATCCAACACATGACCTGAAATTAGCAGCGGTCATTTTCGCACTCAAAATTTGGAGACATTACTTGTACGGTGAGACTTTTGAGATTTTCACCGATCATAAGAGCCTCAAATATTTGTTTACACAGAAGAAACTAAACATGAGGTAGCACAGATGGATGGAGTTCCTCAAAGACTATGACTATTTCATACAGTACCATCCAGGCAAGGCTAATGTGGTGGCCGACGCCTTGAGTCGGAAGAGTTCAGCTCAATTGGCTAGTTTAATTTTGGGTATGCACAGATGGAAATTGTTTGAAGATCTAGCACTATATGATGCAAACATTGAGTCACAAGCTACAGGAGCCTTCTTGGCTAATATCTCAGTAAGGCCGGTGATATTTTAGCATATCCATGAACTACAGATGAAAGACTCGGCGCTAACAAAGATTCGTCAAGATGTAACTGAAGGCATTACATCTGAGTTTTCAATCAAGGAAGATGGTTCCCTATTGTTCAAGGGCAGCCTCTGTATTCTGGATAATGCCGATCTGCGACGAACAATTTTGGATGAATCACACAAATCAAGCTATGCTATCCACCCGGAAAGCACAAAGATGTATCAGGATTTGAAAAAGAACTACTGGTGGAGAGGCTTAAAATAAGATGTGGCAGAGTACGTGTCGCGATGTTTGACGTGCCAACAAGTGAAGATCGATCATAGACACCCCGCAGGTCTATTGCAGCCTCTACCTATACAAGAATGGAAGTGGGAATCGATTTCTATGGACTTCATCATTGGACTACCGCGTACTGCAAAGAAGTACAATGCCATATGGATAGTAGTCGATCGATTGACCAAGTCAGCGCACTTCTTGCCTTACAACATGATGTACACGGCGGAAAGACTGGCAGAGCTGTATATGAAAGAGATTGTCCGTTTGCATGAGATTCCGAGTAGCATTATTTCAGACCGTGACCCATTATATACATCAAAGTTTTAGAAGAAATTTTAAGAAGGAATGAGAACACGAATAGATTTCAGTACGGCATTCCATCCGCAAACCGACGGACAAACTGAGAGGGTCAATCAGATCATTGAGGACATGCTTAGGGCATGTATGTTAGAATTGCAAGGATCGTGGGATCAGCACCTACCCTTGATTGAGTTCGCATATAACAACAGCTTTCAAACGAGCATTGGGATGGCACCATATGAAGCACTTTACGGATGGTGATGTAGATCGCCCATCAATTGGGAAGAAACCAGGGAGAAATTTGTTTTGAGACCCGAAATACTTGAAGATAATGACACCTATGTTCATATGATAAGGGCAAAATTTAAAGCGGCTCAGAGCAGACAGAAAAACTACGCCGATATCAAGCGGACGAGTGTAGACTTCAAGGTGGGTGAACACGTGTTTGTGAAAGTGTCACCTATGAAGGGAGTGATGAGGCTTGGAAAGAGAGGGAAGCTAAGTCCCCGCTATCTTGGACCGTTTGAAGTTTTGGGTCGAGTAGGGGAAGTTGCTTACCGTATTAGATTGCCACCGTTATTCGATCAAGTACACAATGTGTTCCACGTGTCTATGCTCAGGAAGTACCTTAATGGCCTTGATCACGTGTTGAGCGGTCAATCATTTGAGATGCATGAGGACATGACTATGATCGAAGAGTCGGTGGAGATTTTGGATCGAAAGGAATAAGTGTTGCGAACAAAAGTGATTCCATTAGTACTTGTCCGATGGAAACATCATCCGGCCGAAGAAGCTACATGGGAACGAAAGGTCGACGTGAAAAAATAGTATCCAAGCTTGTTTGCGACAGCTTGAGAGTCAAAATTGTATCACCGCAAGCATGTTTGTGGATTTAAACTATGTGTTGTAATTCAATATCAATCTTATGATCAATTTATTAACATGACAATATTATCCACATGGAGTCTCCAAATCGATTAATCGAACAACCAATTCGATTAATCGAAATCGGGCACTCATGACTTTTCAACTTCTGGGCCAAAATCGATTAATCGAATCCCAATTTTGATTAATCGATTTGGCCAGATTCAGCCCCCTTTCGGGCTGTTCTTCCAAAACTCATTTCTTTTCTTTCTAAGCCTTTAATCTACTCTTTTTAACCCTACTTAACTGAATTTAATCACCTACAATCTATACATTAACATTAATTTAAAACTCACCTTCAATCAATCTCAAATTGATTAATATCTAGGTTGGAATGGCTAGGGCTCCAGCTTTTCGTTTTAACGATCCTAACGCGTTGAATTCGGCAATAAATGCTAACTCCTCTTCTCGATTTGCATTAACCTCTAGCCTTCATAACTCCTCTTTACTTCTCTCTCTCTCTCTTCTTAACTCTCTCTTCAATAGCCAAAAATAAAAGGGAAATAGGATTATTAAACCCTTATATCCTCCTTCCAGCTTGTGTGTTAAACACTTACACCAGAGATAGGTGTATGTGACCACTAACTCACACTATACACTTCTCTTAGGTGGCATTTGTACTATGTCAGTTCATCACTCCATGTATTCCATGTTTGACCATCACTTGGTCAGCCCTACGACCAATCGGGCACGGATCCAAAGGTTAAAGTCAAACGATCTATTTTTCGGGATATTACATGACGTGTCTTGGGTGCCCGGGTTCGATGTTGATCGATGGACTTTTTGCTCATGTGCTTTTGGATTCGGGTGCTTCCCATTCATTCGTCTCCTTGAACTTTGTTAAGTGTCTTAATAAAGACTCATCTCCTATGAGCATTCCTTTGATCTTAGTAACTCCTCTGGGGAAGAGTGTGCTTACTGACAGAGTTTACCCTCGATGTTCTGTCCAGATTGGAACTCATGCATTGGTTGTCAATCTGATTGAATTAGACTTCGAAGATTTCGATGTTATCCTTGGGATGGATTGGCTCACTGAATCTCTTGCGACCCTTGATTGTTTCGCCAAGACCGTGATTTTTATCCCTTTGGATGGACCGACATTTAAATTCAAGGGCACACGGAAGGGTGCCATTTCGAAACTCTTTGCTTTATTGGAAGCAGAGGAAAAGCGGGGAGATATATCATCGACTCCTATTCTAAATGAATTTACAGGAGCTTTTCCTGATGAGGTGACGGGTTTGCCGCCGAGTAGGGAAGTCGAATTTCAAATTGAGCTCATACCTGGCACTACACCGATAGCCAAGACTCCTTATAAGATGGCGCCTGCAAAGCTATCAGAATTGAAGAAATAATTATAAGAATTGCAAGATAAGGGCTTTATTAGAAGGAGCCAGTCACCATGGGGTGCTCCTATTTTATTTGTGAAGAAGGACGGTTCTTAGAAGCTGTACATTGATTACCAACAGTTGAACAAAGCGACAATTAAGAACAAGTATCCATTGCCACTGATCGATGTTCTATTTGATCAACTGAAAGGCGCACGATATTTTTCTAAGATCGATCTGAGATATGGATATTACCAGTTGAGGGTGAGAGAGTTCGATATAGCTAAAATGACATTCAATACGAGGTATGGGCAATTTGAATTTTTAGTAATGCCTTTCGGATTGACTAATGCCCCTGCAATCTTTATGGACTTGATGAATCGTATTTTCAAGCCCTACTTGGATCAGTTTATAGTGGTTTTCGTTGATGACATCTTGATCTACTCCAAGTTTGAAGAAGAGCACGCCGAGCACTTAAGGATCATCTTACAAACCCTATTGGACCACTAGTTGTATGCTAAGATGAGTAAATGTGAATTTTGGATGCGTGGGGTGGCATTCTGGGCCACAAAATTTCTGAGGCAGGGACTACTGTTGATCCTATAAAAATTGAATCCATTGTGAATTGGGTGAGTCCCAAAAGTGTTACTAAAGTATGAAATTTCCTTGGCTTAGCAAGTTACTATAGAAGGTTCGTGGAAGGTTTCTTAAAGATCTCAGGACCTCTTACTGGGCTGACCAAGAAGAATGTGAAATTCAATTGGACCGATGAGTGCGAGAATAGCTTTCTCGAGTTGAAAAAAAGGTTGACTACTGCTCCCATTCTAGTGATACCTTCTGGCAGTGGTGGCTTTACCGTTAATACCGATGCATCGTAGAAAGGACTAGGTGGTGTCCTGATGCAAAATGAGAGAGTTATAGCTTACGGATCCATACAGTTAAAGGAACATGAAAAGAATTACCCTACGCATAATCTAGAACTGGCCGCTATCATATTCGCGCTGAAGATCTGAAGACACTACCTGTATGGAGAGAAATTTATCATCTCCACGGGTCATCAAAGTCTTAAATACCTTTTTACATAGAAAGACTTGAATATGAGGCAGAGAAGATAGTTGGAATTTCTGATCGATTATGATTGCGAGATCAAGTATCATCCAGGGAAGACTAATATTATTGTCGATGCCCTCAGCAGATTTATTCCAGAACGGGTGATTCGACCAAGAGCATTGCTTTCGCACATTGTTATTACCTCTTCATTACTTGATCCAATCAGGAAACTATAACTTGAAGATCCTATCCTTTTGAAATGGAAGGGTAGTGGGAAGTCGGAAATTACTGTCAGGGATGATGGGATGATACTGTTTCAGGGATGTTATTATGTGCCTGATAATATAGAATTGAAACGAGAGATCTTGGACGAAGCCCATAAGTCTAAATTCTCTATTCACCCTGGGAACAATAAGATGTATAAAGGATTGAAGAAAAATTATTGGTGGAATGATATGAAAAGAAGGATCGCTGACTACATGGCAAGATGTCTCACATGCCAGCAAGTCAAGGCTGAACATCAGAAATCACCTGGGTTACTTCAGCCACTACCGATTTCGGGTTGGAAATGGGAGAATATTGGTATGGATTTTATCACCGGATTGCCGAGAACCCTGAAGAGGAACGACATTATTTGGGTTGTGGTCGATAGATTGACTAAATCGGCTCATTTTATTTCATATCGCATGACCTATTCAGCCTCCCAGTTGGCTGATATTTACATTCGGGAGATTGTCAGATTATATGGGGTACCTGTTGATATTGTATCTGATAAAGACCCTCGTTTCACGTCGAGCTTTTGACAAAAATTTCAAGATGGGATAGGGTCTAAGTTAAAATTTAGCTCCGCTTTTCATCCTCAGACTGATGGGTAGACCGAAAGACTGAATCAAGTGTTAAAGGGCATGCTTCGCACTTGTGTACTAGACTTTGGAGGCAATTGGGACGAACATCTATCCCTCGCTGAGTTTACTTATAACAACAGTTACCAGTCCACTATACAGATAACCCCTTATGAAGCCTTGTATGAGAGAAGTTGCAGAACTTTATTGTGTTGGGATGGGGTCGGTGTGAGAAATTTGCTAGGACCTCAAATTGTTGAAGACACGCTCAAACAAGTTCAGTTAATCCGAGAACGAATGCGGACCACGTAGAGCAGGCAGAAGAGTTACGCTGATTTAAAGTGTAGAAATTAGGATCTGATTGAAGGGGATAAAGTCTTCGTGAAAATCTCTCCTATGAAAGGAGTAATGAGATTCGGGCTGAAAGAAAAACTTAGTCCGAGATTCATGAGACCGTTCGAAGTCTTGAAGAGAATCAGAGAAACGACATATCGAGTCAATCTACCACCAAAGTTTGTCGATGTGAATAATATTTTTCACATATCCATATTAAAGAAATATGTGGCAGACCCTACTCACGTTATTGACTGGAAACCATTAGAGGTTCATAAGGATATGCTCATTGTGGAGGTGCCTATTCAGATTATTGGCCGAAAAGAACAAATCCTGAGGAATAAAGTGATACCACTGGTCCTTGTGAATTGGCAGCACCACTCTCGCGAGGAAGTCACTTGGGAGCGCGAGAATTTTATCAGGAGGGACTACTCCCATCTCTTCTAGTGAGGTATGACTCAATCTCGAGGACGAAATTTTTATAAGTAGGGAAGAATATTATAATATGAATTTTATGTCTTTGACACACCTAAAATATGTGTATGTGCTTAATATCGTATTCACCGCATACCTTCACTTTTCAAAATATTTTATCTAAAAATACATATTTTGAGTTTTCAAGCTCTTATATTTATTTTCGTCATTAATAGACACAAGTTGTGTAATAGCCTACTGGTTAAAAGCTTTAAGTTTTAAATAAGAGGTCTAGGGATCAAACCTTGTTATGTGTGTTTTAAACCTCTATTTTTGACCTTGAGGTAAAAGCCTATACACTCTTCCTTGGCATGTTAGCTTGAGACCGGATAATCCTCAAAATGTTATAAATAAGTGTCTTACGAAGAACCCCAAATTATAATCTCATTCAAAGTTCTTTTTAAGAATAAAGCCATCAGAAACCCTAGAGACCTTAGAGAAGAAATTCTATATCTGCCTTTCTAGAATCTTTCTTTTGAAAGATTGGCGAGAGGTTGGTGTATATTCTCAAGCGGCCTTCGCCTCCTTCTAAAATTATCATCATTGTTGAGATCTTGATCTAACCATGGTGATACATTCGATCTAGGTATAAAGAAATCATGCTTTCCATCAAACTTAAAATATTGACTTTTAAATAGATTTTTATGTAAAATAGTAAGTTTATTTCATAAATAATAAATGGATGATTAAATGAATCCATGCTATGATTGATGATCCTTAATATTGATAATTTTAATTAAGAAGAAGACGGTCGAAATCTCACTATGTGATTTGATGCATTTTGATATGTGGTCACAGAAGTATGTCAATCCATTGAGGATTGGATGTCAATCGATTGAGGTTTAAATGATATTGTCTTGAAAAAAATACACAGAATTATGTCAACCGATTGATAATTGGATGCCAATTGATTGAGGATGAATATTAAAGAAGATACTATTAAATGATATTGTTTTAAAAAAATGCACAGAATCATATCAATCGATCGACGATTGGATTTCAATCGATTGAGGATTAAATGATATTATTTTTAAAAAATATATAGAATTATGTCAATCAATTGATAATTGGATGTCAATCGATTGAGGATGGACATTAAAGTAGATACTATTAAATGATATTGTTTTAGAAAAATATACAGAATTATGTCAATCGATTGACGATTGGATGCCAATCGATTAAGGATTAAATGATATTATTTTAAAAAAATACACAGAATTATATCAATTGATTGACGATTGGATGTCAATCGATTGAGGATTAAATGATATTATTTTAAAAAAATACATAGTATTATGTCAATCGATTGATGATTGGATGTCAATCGATTAATGATGAACATTAAATGGTAATAAACAAAACTCAATAGATTGAGCCTGAGCATGGATTTATGTCAATGAATTGAGAAATCAATCAATTGAGCATTAATAGAGTTCAATGGATTGAGAAATCAATAGATTGAGCCTAAACATGAATTCAATAGATTGAGTGTGAATAGTTAAGTTCTATATTCAAGTTCTTCTCACAACAATGTCATTAAATGTTAATGTTTATGCACCATGATCGTATAATATGCACTGTAATATTTATGCACCATGATTGTGTACACTTCAATATTTATGTACCATGATTAAATGTACTTAAATGCTTATGTATTATGATATCACTCTCATACATTTTATATATTCCATGATGACCTATATAATGCACAATCAAGACACGTAAAACATGATGAAATGTCAAGTCATGATCAATGAGCATTATACCCAACATCTTGTATCCGATGGAATCTAAGAAGGTATTAAACCCAACATCTGGTGCTTGATAGAGTCTAACTAAATACGATTAAGGAGCATTACACAATATCTTGTACATGATAGAGTCTAAGAAGGTATTAGACCCAATATCTTATGTAAGATGGAGTCTAACTAAATAAGAGTATGATGAGCATAATTAAGCCCAACGTCTTGAGCAAGACTGAGATTAACATGCAATAAATGATATAATTTATTAGGCCCAACGTCTTGAGCATGATGGAGTCTAACTTAACAAGGGATAAACATGTTTATGACCCAATGTCTTGAGCGGGACGGAGTTTAACGTGCATTAAATGACAAGAAAGATGAAATTAAAAAAAATGATGCATTAATATATATGTTTATGTTTACTTTATTTCAGCTTATTAAGATTATACATGTCACATATACATACACATGAAATATATCGAAATGTTCATATGGTTATGATTGATATTGTATGCTTCGATAGATTATATGTCTGATCCATACAAGTGTAAACTTATACCCCTTGTTGATGTAGGTGACCAGATGAGACAGGGATCACCAATGATAACGTATGGGTCTATGGCGATGAGACGGCACGTGGTACTCAGGAAATTGGACTGAATGGTGATGATGGCTTCATGGCCTAATTATCTATTTTTCTTTCTAGTTATTATGAGCTTTAAATAAATGAGACATCGATCAGTTAATATTTTATTAATATTATTTAAGCTTTAATCATATTGGACTTATTATTGGAATAAGAGCATTATCATGAGTTTTATTTTGATTAATTAATGTTTTAAAGAAATTTTATCTTCCGCTGTATAAGGTCCTTTTATCGCCTTAATATGTTTCTATGATTCACGATACGAAGGTACGACCTAAGATCTTACAATTAAGAGGTTGTGAGATCTCGGGTCGCTACATATAAAACTGATAGAATGGAACAGATTAGTTACCCTATAGCACCTTATTCATGATAATTGATATTTGGGTAGATTTAATAGGACACTTGCATCCAAAATCCTTGATTGTTGTAAATCAGACAATTGAGATCGCGTTTCGCTCTAATATTCTACACAATAAATCTTGAGATCATGGTGCACTTATCAGACAGTCCTTTTTTCGATTTCACATGGCATCGATCCCAAAACGTAGCCCTAAAGTCACGTTTGAGTGTGATGTGTGCCATTTAATATTATGGCTATGTTTTTAGAAACTGTACCGTGTGAAATCGAAAAATGACCGTCTAATGATGCGCCATGATATCAACATCCATTGTGTGGAAGATTGGAGCGAAATGCTATCTCTATCGTCTAATTTAAGGCAATCAATGGTTTTGGGCATAGGTACCCTTGAAGATTCCGGGGGCGCTACAAAAGCTACGCTCGATATTTTGGGCCACGCTTTCAATGATTATTCTTAAAAATTCAGCTTGAACTCGGTCTGAATACAAAATCAAGCTGGGCTCGCCCGAGTCTTTTTTGGGTTGGCCTTTTTATTTAAACCTAAATCCGACCAGAACTGGGTTTGTGCTGAGCCAGATTCGGGTAGTCCGACTTTTTCCTTTAATATAATCGGGCTTAGTCGTGCTGAGCCAGATTCAGGCCAAGTTTGAGTTGGCCCAATTATTTTCTTTACCGAGAAAATTAGGCTCAAATGCAGCTCCAATATAGAATCGGGTTGGGCTTTTTATTCAAGCCCAAAACTGACCCAAATCGAGCCAAGTTCTTTCTACTTGCTGGAATTGAGCAAAAATTATGTAGTGCGTTTAGCTCCCGAGGCATAAGAGCAGCTCTTGGGCTGGGCTCCCTCCCAGCGCAGCACTTAGCCCAAAGGCCTCTGCTAAATCAGCTTTCTTTCTCGTTATCTTAAAAGAAAAAGGAGCTCTTGCTCGAGCTGGAGTGAGCTAGCGAGGAGCTCGTCTAGATGCAGGGCGATGTAACCTTGAGGTCATTCGTTTATTTCCAGCTTACCTAACCCAAAAACATACAAAAATTAAAAATAAAAAGACATGTGACAGTTTACATATTAAATTTCAGTGACGTCGTAGCAAGCGTTTGGCGTTTTGAGCACACTAGTTAGGGAAGATGATAACTTTTGGTGTTTAAATGATCTTACACCATTAAAATTAGACTTCTTATCTCACACCATTAAAATTAGACTTTTTCTAAAGCTTGAGTATATTCTAAAAGGATTTTTTTCACTTTTGCTGTGATTTTTCAAGGATTTTTTCCTATGTCCCCATGAACAATTTGGTTTCCGTCGTACCATATTGCCCACGCAATCATAAAAAAGCGATCAAGCTGATCTCTCCCATTACCCTGATAAATTTGTATTTCCTATAAAGTTCAGGTTCTAGCACCCAATGACGATTGAAACCAACACACTTCAGCTATGGGGCAGTCTCTTAGAGCATGAGCCGCCAATTCACACCTGTCTCCGCACACATTACAATCTGGCGGAATAGATGAAACTTTCTTATGTAGTTCAGCTTTCATCGGTAAGATATTATGGCTTGCTCTCCACCCAAATATTTTAACTTTATGAGGGAGTTTAGATTCCCATAAGTCCCTCCAAAATTGATCTTCCATAATAGAACTCGAAGAGGCAATGTTGCATTCTGATGTCTCCATAGCCAGAGTGGCCAGGTCGAACTAATACTTGAATTGCTCAATCCAATTTCTTAATTGGATTCGGCACATAAACTTGACCTTCCAAGTCGGGCATGAAGCATCCAACCGCACCTTGCTTGCATCTAACTAAGGAACTAAGTGGGTTTTGAACCCCCGTCAAAAGCCGTAATTTTAATAATTATATGCCATTAATGGTAAAAAAAGCCGTCAAAAGTTATAGCTCAAACATTGTGAAATAGTGGCTCAAAAATCTCAATTTTTTTGTTCAATTGAATTAGAAGATAGAAATTGTCTTTCATCCCAATCTTCCACACAAAAGATATTAAAATCATGAACCTATCATCAGATTGTAAAACATTGATTACACATAGCACACAGCTTAAAAGGTGAACATGGTCATAGCGTACCATCAAGCGTGATTCATGTTTACATTTTAGAGTGTGTGCCAGGGATCAACATTTAGAAATCTGATGACAGGAACAGGATCTCAAGATCTCAGAATCAACATTTGGAGATCTGATGATAGGAACATGATCTCAAGATCTCTTGTGTGGAAGATTGGAATAAAAAACGATCTTCATTATCTTATTTAAAGAAGTCAACCGATTTTTTTACTTTGATTAGCCACACAGCCAGAGTAACAACCAAGCCCGGTTTTTAGACATTTCAAACTCAAACCCGGTCCAGTCCGGTCCGGTTGGGGCCAACCTAATTTAAAGTTTAAACCCAACGGACGATTAGGCGACAAACGCGTGCGATACCCGTCTTCGATTCTCTTGAGAAAACAACTCTCACCCGCAGAGAAGAGCAGCCGGAGATTCACAGGCTCATCCGGTCACACTTCGATTATCCAACCGGCATTTACCGGTTCCCCTCCCACTACTTCTACTCACCAACCAATAATTGGCCTCTCTGAACCCAGACAAATGTCTCTATATACTGTACCTCCCTCGCTCGCTCTCTCTCTCTCTCTCTCTCTCTCTGCTGGCGTAATTTAATTAACCTGTGCACCCCCGGCTCACTTTAAGGTCCTTCTCTTTAGGGTTCCTCATTATGAAGCTTTCGCTGATCAGGTTCTAGATCTTAGTATCTGTAATTCTCAACGTATCGGCCGATACGTTACGAAATTCTGTGCAAACTGATCACTGTAAGCACTAAATAGTATCTGTAATTCTCAATCGATATGAGTAATAGCAATTGGGCAGCTCTCATTTTGCTTGATTTTTCTTTTTCTTTTTTTCAAAAATGGAAAGTCATAAAGTGTATGTAACAGTGTTATATCGCTGATATAATCGTGACGTATCGGTGTTATGAACCTGCATTATCAGTAATTAACACCGACACTACTTGCTAATATCGATTTAGCCCAATTAATACCCAGATAATATTAGGCTATTCTTGTTTTTCTTGATTCTCTTCTTTTCTGTGGTTTTATCTGTTTTTTCAAATTTTTCTGAAGAACAAATAATATATATATATATATATATATATATATATATATATATATATATATATATATATATATATATATATATATAGTATTAAAATATAAATATGGGTTTAAATTATTTGGCTAGTTACATGCGGTTGCTTAAGCTGTTCTTACGGCTATGTGATCTCAGTTGATGAAGGAGAGCCTTGAATTTGCGCTAAATTAAAGAATAAGCAGCTGTTGTA
This sequence comes from Chloranthus sessilifolius, assembly GCA_021018995.1. Lineage (NCBI taxonomy): Eukaryota > Viridiplantae > Streptophyta > Magnoliopsida > Chloranthales > Chloranthaceae > Chloranthus > Chloranthus sessilifolius. The sequence goes on from CM037595.1 coordinate 68,989,004, forward strand.
GAACACATAGATCTTAAATGCAGTGGCTGCATGCCCCAAATTCCAGTGGGTCTGCGTAAAGCAAGGATTTTGTCACAGAAATTTAGTAAAAATTCATTTTCTTTTGAGGGCAATGGTCAGGTCCAATGAGGTAGAATCGGATTTCCAGTCCTATCCCATCCGCTGCCCTTGGAAATAGTAGAATCTTGACTGCACGTCATGCTATAAAAAGTGAAAATCAAGAAAGCCAAGATTCTCCGATTTCCAAGGGCAGCAGATGGGGTAGGACTGGAAATTTGGTTCTGCCTGGTAGGACCTGGCCATTCCCCTTTCTTTTGATTCGTCCTTGTTTGCAGTGACCTTCCGGAGTATGTGTCCAGAACAATCTTACCTGATTCACAGGTGTGTCAGGTTCAAATTCGTGTTCGCTCTTCGCTAGGGCAGAGTGAACCTGTTTCACTAGTGCGAAGCGAACCTAGTTCGCTGGTGCCGTGTGCTGTTCTCTGGTACCGAGCGAACCTGGTGCCGAGTGAATCCAGGTACATGAGTTTTAACGTCATATGTTACTATAGCTTTTATATATTAGAGAACTATACAGTTTTAAGCACAAAATTGAAGAGGGCTTTCTAGGTAGCAGCTTGACCATTGGTGGTGTTGATTGTATATGGGTGTAAGTTCGAATCCGCTCATCCCTTTTACAAATTTAATTTTAAATCTAATTTAAATAGAAAATTAGCTACTAATCAGCTGGTTCGCTACTCATTCTGAACCGGATCAGACCGAATTGTGAACCGGTTTGCAGTTCATTTGGTGGGTGAGCGAATTGGGCAACTCTGGTCTAGAATTGTTGATTTTTTATTAATGTAAAAGTTGGTAAGACCATAAGAGTGCCCTAACTCATGCTCTAACCAATTTAAGAAATAACTATTTGTATATTATTAACTTTTCTCGTACTAGTTATTCTTTCCCAACCCACAAATTCATATTATATATGTTTGGTGCATATGTGGTACTATAGATATCAATTTGTAGCATATCTTATACATGCTTCAATACTGAGTTTATACATTGACTTTAGAGCTTTTGACTTTATAGGGTACATGAAAATTCCCATTAGTTTGCCTCATCTTTTGTGAGTTGCTGAAAAACACTTAGGGTCTGTTTGGATAGGGGGAAAGGAAAGTAAAAGTTATAAAATACGTTGTTTGGCAACAAAGTTGTGCCATTGGAAATAATAGGAAAATTCAAAATTTTCTTTTCCATTTGAAAAAGACAAATCCCTCTAAAATAGGGGGATTTCATTGGAAATCTTTTACCTCTCTCCCCTCCCCTCTTTTTGTTGCTTGAGAACTCTCTCTCTCTCCGGCCGATTTCTCTCTACAAATTTCTCTCTTTCTCTCTATCTCCTCTATCCCTCTCACTCACTCTCTTTGACCGGTCTCTCTTTCTCTCTCTCTCTTTGATCTCTCTCTTTCCGAATCTCTCTCTGTCCAATCTCTGTCACCCAATTCCCGGCCCCTCTCTCTTCTCCATTCTCTCTCTCTCTAATTTTTTATTTGGTATGTGTTGTGTACACCAAAGATGGTACTCCCCTTTCTCTTTCTCTCTCCTAATCTCTCTATCCGAATCTTTCTCCTGATCTCTCTTTTTTAGATTTCTCTCTCTCCGAATCTCTCTCCTAGATTCTCTCTCTCTCTCTCATAATCTCTCTCTACATTTCTCTTTTAATTTCTGTCTCTCTCCCCAATTCTCTCTTTCTCTCCTAATTTTTCTCTCTCACGGAATCTGCCTCACAATAGAAAGTTTGATTTATCAAGTGTGTGAGATGTACACCATCGATGGTGCTCATTTTCGATTTTCTAGGTGTAATTACTCAATCCAAACACCGGAAAACAATAAATTCCTATGAATTCCCAAAGAGATGGAATCCATTGGGTCTACAAATTCATTTCCTATGTTTTCCGGGAAGTTGCCAAACAGACCCTTAGAGCTTTTTCTTTATAGGGCACATGAAAATTCTCGTTTGTTTGCCTCATCTATTGTGAGTTGCTGAAAAACTATTGCATAAGCAAGATATGACTTGAAATCATTTAAAATTCAATATGACAGAATGGTTACGAATTATAATAATTTGTTCCAATATGAAATGTAAATAGGGACAAGCGTAATCCTTTTAGAAAGTAACTTCCTAAAGAATGCAATGTTCAAATAAAAGATCTGTTTTAACATGAAATGGATATATCTGTATGTCTCCCTACTCATTTATGCAATGGTAAAATATAACAAAACCATAATCAGAGAAGTCTCTGACTTTGTTAAAAAATCGGTGATTTGCCGTAATCCCGATTACATTGCCAATTAATCAGTTGAGTGGTGACTTGGTCGATTAATCGGTGATATTTGTGATGTTGTTTGATTTTTTTTTCATTTTTCTCACTTATACTTAAGGGCAAAAAAACCTTTAGGTTTTATACTAGTTTGTTCATTTTTTCCATAAAAAACTTTTAGGTTTTGCCTGCTTTGCACTATTTTGTTCATTAAAACCGTTGCTTCTGACTTGCAATGTATTATATTATATTTTTATATGTTTTTGAAATTTTTTATATTTTCCCAGACTTTTATTGATTTTTTCCACTCCGAACTTTGTGACTATGAACAAACTTTATACCAAGAATTGGTTCACATAAGAATGGATGTATTAGTTCACGTAAAAATGGACATAGAATGCGTAAAGTAGTTATTCATTGAGCTTTGGAGGAGCATCTCCCTTTGTAATCTGAATTTTCATGCATCTTTGCTTAGTTACTGTATCTGTTGTTTTAAGCACGTAAATGATTTTTTGTACTGAACAATATCCTTTTCATCGTGTGTGTTTTGATAGGTCAAATGCATAGTTCTGAACCGTAAAAACACCATCCATCCATTCTCCTCGTTATCGTAACGTTTTCAGAGATGCCTGCGGTTGCTACTATGGACGTGCATCAGGAATCCAGTGTGAAAAATTCCGACTTAGCCTCCACTGTAACTGAGATTGAGGAATTCGATTTCTCAAGGTTAGAGGATAAGCCGAGGTCATTGAATATCGAAAGACAGAGATCATGTGAGGTACCTATTGGTTTATCCCCTCATTTTTCTTCCTGGAATGTCGACAATTTCCGGGTGATGGACCACCTTGAAAATACGTTTTCTCCCTCTAGAAAATCGGGTTTCAATACACCCATTTATCTTCATCCCTTTGAGCCTCATCCAATGGTTGGTGAAGCATGGGAGGCTCTGCGGCGTTCGTTGGTTTACTTTCGTGGCCAACCAGTCGGGACGATTGCTGCATTGGATCATACTGAAGAAGCACTTAACTATAATCAGGTATATTTGTTTCTTTCCTTTGCATGATAAAAAATATGTCGTGTATTATTTATCTTGCCCGTTTCATTTCTTTCATGCTATTCTAGAATTGCTGTGAAAGAATACTTTTTCCTCAGCAAGGTTAAATCTGTGATGATGAAGATATAACTGAGGGTCCCAGTCTTTTACTTCAATTGTGCATATAACTTTGTTTTTTCACGGGGAAAACTTTCTATGAGCTGCTTTTGGGTTTTAAATCAGTCGATGTTGTATAATACATAGTGACAGAAGTCTCCAACATTTTCAAAAAAGTTCGGATGACTTATCCCTGATTAATCAGCCAAGTCGTGACTCTGCTGGCTAATTGGTGAATGGTGATGTTTATGATGTGGTCCGATTTTTTTTTTTCCTTGCTTATACATAAGAGAAAAAGAAATTTTTGGTTTTGTATTACTTTTTACAGTTTATTCATAAAAAACCTTTAAGTTTCACCTATTTTGAATTATTTTGTTCATTAAAATCATTATTTTTAACTTGGAATATAGTATGTTATACTTTATATATATATTTTTTATTTTTCCTGACTTTTACCGACTTTGACCGAGTTTAACCGATTTTTGCCGATTTTTCCGACTTAGGCCGTTACCGATTAATTTCTCATTCCCAACTTTGTGACTATGATGTACTATCGACCTGTTTCTTTTTCTTCTTTCTATCCATAATCCAAGCCATAGATTCAATCATGATTTATTCATCACACAAATAAAATGCAAATAAAGAGCAACTTAAAAAAGTTTCAATTTTTTGAACAAATCATTTCCAAAAATTTCCCATTTTTTCTCATTTTTCCCGGTTTTTGCTGACATTTTCCGTTGCTGACTTGTTCCTGAACTCCATCTTTGTCAGTATGATCCAGGCCTGTGAATAATATGTACTCTCGTATTCCCTAATGTGCTTCATATAGAGCATAAACAAATGTAAAATTGTGGGGTCTCTGACTTCCTTTGATTTTCGTAGGTGTTTGTGAGAGACTTTTTCCCGAGTGCCTTAGCATTTCTAATGAACGGGGAATCAGAAATAGTGAAGAATTTTCTTCTGAAAACCCTTCGCCTGCAATCATGGGAGAAAAAAATTGACCGCTTTAAGCTAGGCGAGGGAGTGATGCCTGCTAGTTTCAAAGTTCTACATGACCCTGTTCGGAATTATGAAACTTTGATTGCAGATTTTGGGGAAAGTGCAATAGGGAGAGTTGCTCCGGTTGATTCTGGATTTTGGTGGATTATATTGCTTCGTGCGTATACGAAATCTACAGGAGACTCTTCGTTGGCTGAAATGCCCGAATGCCAAAAGGGAATGCATCTTATTTTGACTTTATGTCTCTCAGAAGGCTTTGAGACATTCCCCACTCTGCTCTGTGCCGATGGATGCTCCATGATCGATCGGAGAATGGTGAGCTTTCTCTCCTGTATTTCTGTTATACAATTCATATTTAGATATTGACTTTCTGCTATTAGCTTGTACCTGTCTCTAACCACGGATAAACTTGTGATATTTTTCAGAGACTGACTCTCTTGACCGTCATTTAAACCCTAAGATGGTGTTTAGATGACCATCCACCATTAATGGTTTAAGATGTGGGTAATCCACACCGTCATCGTGATAAATCATAAGTAGAAGGGCAATGGGCCTAAAAATCATATTTTCTTGGGAGATTTGAACCATTTGATCTGTGAACTCTAATACTAGCAGTTTTTTTTAGTTTTAAGGGCTGATATTAAAGTTCACCAATCGGATGGTTCACATTCACTTATGGGCATGATTCTTTGGCTAAAACATGTTCTAATGATGGATTGATGAAAAGCTCTAATTTACTGGTGTAAGATCATTTAAACTCCATTTTGGTTTTTAAATGTCCGCTAGGAGCCATTATCTCTATTTTTTAAAGTTCGATACATGGTTTACATCATGACCCACCATGAAGCCAAGTGATGGGATTGAGATTATGAAATGAAATCAGTGATCATTGTCATGTGCCTTAATTTGGATGAGTAAATAGATGTGCATGTGGAATAATGTGGCTATTGATAAAGTGATATTATACACACAAATACAAGTCCATATATTAACTATTGCTAATATGCATTGACTGTTGCTTCAATCTACCTAGATGTTGATGAGAAACTTGAGATTTGCGATTCAATGATCACTTATAATGTAATTTTGAAATCAGTAAAAGATTTATTTATTTTTAATTAGTATTATTTGGAATCACTCTTTTCCTCATAAATGTCTCCGGGAAAAGATTTTTATCACAGAAATCAGTGGAACTGCAGAAAGATCTGTAGAACAGCCCTTTAAGGGTGTATGAGGAGCTAAGCCACCTGAAAAATGTCCTGCAAGTAGCCTTCATGGCACACCCAGGTTATCTAAAACTAAAAACAAAAAGTACATACAAGGTAACAAGATTCATCTGTACATATTGACTACAAAAAGTCCAATGATTAAACTGACTCCATCCATATAAACAATAATATATATATATATATGTTTTAGTATATACAAGACTTATATACATATGCACATATATCGTCAGCACTTCAGCTTAAAATAGGCACAAGTAGTTCCAAACAAAATTTAACTTTTTGAGACAGAGCATCTTCTTAGACATCAAAACTCGAATATTCTAATCTCCTTGGGGCCAAAACCTTGTCAATGAATAGATGAAAATAATGAATCACCGAACCAATACTGATCTCAAAATGAATATAAACCTTTATGAAGGTAAAATGCTATCCATGGTGACACTTGTCATCGGGGGCACCTGAGGGGAGACACACAACTTAAGGGGTTCACTTCAATAACATCCTTCTACATAGGCTTCACCAACAACATGATAGATTGGGGATCCATCTCACAACCAATTGGCAATGAGTGGTGGGGCCTAGGATCTTACAAGAGGAGAGGCAAGGGTATAAGTACCCGATGTGGGACTAAACTTCCACATGGCCCCTCACGGGTTGGCTGGATTGAGCCAAATCACGTGACAATTGAAATGGGTGACGTGGAGTGGAGAAAGGCTTGCTCTGATACCATGATAGATTTGGGGATCCGTCTCAAAACCAATTGGCCATGAGTGGAGGGGCCCAACATCTTATAAGAGGAGAGGCAATGGTATAAGTACCCTATGTGGGACTAAACTTCAACACAACAGACTTCTATGCTCAGTTCGGAAGATGCTCTTTGAACAACAAAATTAGCAATATAATACTTCATTATTTTATATATATGACATGAAACCGACTCAACTAAGTTTCCTTCCCAACTTAACCTCTTCTAATTCTACCTAACAAGTGTCAAATTTTCAACAAATTGAGACCATTAGCCTAAAAGATTAACATGTTCCATTACTCGTAGTTTACCCAAGCCTATAAAATGCTCAAAGAAGCTCCTTTATAAGTCATATGCAGCTGAGGGGTTCCTTCATATTCACTCGTAATTGTTTAAATAGAGATTTTATGTTAGATGCTTGGATCTTACTTCTGTACACGTGGCACATTTCTTCACGAACTTTGTATTTATGGTACATATGGCGCTCGTTTAGATTGGATTAGGCCCAAATTGTTCCAAGGAACAATTTCTACTGTCTAATTGAGAACCTACACGAGCCAATGAACGATTTAACAACAGGAGCAATTCTTCATGTTGAGTTGTAATATTGTAAGTTTTGAAACTTTCCCAACTTTTATCATTGGTAGCCAGTTGCACAACATGGTTGTCTGTTCAACCGTAATAATATGAATGTATATATTTATAGGAACAATTATCTTCAGCTTGAGTGTAATGTCCATTTTATTGTCTAATGGTGATTATTCTAATTGCTTTACTGAAAAAGACTCCAATAACACCTGTGGGCCATAACTTGAGTGTCACTTTGCCTATCAGATAAAAGATTTCCTAAGTTAGTGCATCTATATCTCAGTTCAAGGGATCATGTGTCACTTATATTGATTTGAAAAGAAAATATTAACATGTTCGATCATTAGTTTCACAACCGTAGTTTCCTTGATGAGTTATTTATACTGTCTTTTCTCTTAGAGTTTGTTTGGATAAAACCATTGTGTTTGAGGGTAATATGATGAATTGAGCAAATGCGATGAAGGCTAGGGACCGGAGTCATCGAGTATACTGTCATAAGGTGATCCTAAGTTTGAATCCTACCTTCTTCGAGATCGATTGAGACTTCTATGAGGATTGGAGAAATATAGAGAATTGCTTTCCTCAGCTATTTTCTCCTTTCTCGAATCTACATTGTAGACTCGCATGATCGCGGAGCTAGCGGACTAAGTTAACTCATTTGTGTGGGATCAAACCCCTGATTAATCGACATTATGTGACTTTATGATGAAATAAGTCTGTCTCCCTACTCATCACCGCAATACTAACTGACAACTTGGGTTCACAACTTTCTTATACCTCTGTTGCACTGTCCACAGAGCTTCCTCAAGACATGATCATAACCTTTCATAAAACATTGCTACTAACAATTTTCATAAATAGCTCTTTTGGCTTTTCATTCATATCAATTGTGGTTACATAATTACAAATATTTGAGAAGAAATCGCCTAAAATCATAAGGACTAGGCAAAAATAGAAGAATTCCAATCGAATTTCAAAAATCAAGGGATTGGAGGAGAGCTACATGATCAACTGTGAATTCTATATTCAAATCTCATCTGATCCAGTACCTTTGAACTGAATTGAGGTAAGTGGATGCGATGAGGTTCAATCCATGATTGTTCTAAGGATTAGGATCCCTTAAACTGAAGCGAATAACTTCTCTCTCTCTTTCTTCATCTTCCTCTTTTCTCTCTTTTTCACTCTCTTTCTCTATTTCTCTTTATTCTTTCTTTATTCTCTTTTTTTTTGTTGTCCCGTGTGGGTATTTATAGGCTGATGAGAGCATCTCTGGCCACTTACGGGCTTTTCCAGTTTCCTTGTCAATGTATCAATCACAATTGGTCAAGAACTCCTTCACTAGGATTTAGAGTCTTCGTTATTTAACTAACCTTGTTCCTCTAAAAGTTCTCAGCCAATGAGAACTAACCACGTGTCCATTGTTGTGAAACTTCTTGACTGGTTTCTCAATCTTTGATGCACGCACCTTCTATCCACCGCCTCAGCTGGTAAAAACCTACAGTTGGACAAGTTTCTACTGCTCCAAGAAACATGTGACGGAGGTATGCAACGTGGCTACCCGGGCCATCCGTAGCGCCACTCGATCCGTTTGTACCTCGCGTAGAGGCAGTGGCGACTTCGTGCTTGGGGCACGCATCATGGGGCCAGGAGGGCCTTGCGACGTGGTCGCGCTGCGAGGACGCGACACGGTCGCATGGGGGTAAGATGTGGGCGTGACACGGTCGCGACATAGCCAAGTTGGGCTAGCGATGCCAAGGTCTTGCAGTATGTCAAAGCAAGGGGTTTGAGGTTCTCCTACTATTTTGACTGAATTACTGTTTTACCCTTATATAAGGGTAAGGGAGCTTGAGAGCTATTCCCTCACACACGGGGCTTTGTGTTGCTAGAGGAGGCGCAAGTGTCTCCTAGGTCTGAAAGGGTGGGCCTAGGACGTCGACGCAACGATGTCGTGTGTCACCCAAGGTGAGGTTGAAGTATGGCTCCGAACTACGCGTCACGGTGCATACGGCTGGGCATCCTCGCGAGAACACTTGAGCGCTGCGTGGGACTCAGTAGAGCACGATAGCATGAGGGCTGCTTGGGACTCCGTTGAGCACGGCAGCATGAGTAGGCACAAGACTGCGGGCTTGGTTTGGTATGTGAGCAAGACATGATGGCATGTGGAGCTGCATGCCAAGACTGTTGCGAAGCGAGGTACTAGTGCAGTGCACAGGGTAAAGCTTGAGCAGGCCAAGTATAGCACAGTGGTGCAAACGAGCGTGTTGTAAGGGGCACGATACATTGGGTGGTAGGCCGCGAAACAGAGGTTACCACGAGGGGGAGTTCCCGTCCTCTAGGCAGGTTGTATCAGAGCTGATGAGAAGATTGGTTGGCTTCGTTGCATGCGGTAGCGAAGCACCGCGCGGGTTGAAGGCGTGTCGAAGGATGCCCCCGCGACAGTTGGTATTAGAGATGGCTGACTTAGCGCATCGGGCGTTAGGTGTCGCACTGGCTGACATTGCTGAAGAGCGACCCCATGATAGACAGCTGGCTTCCACTTGGTTCCTCTTGTGATTTGTGAATTGACAACTGTATTCCACTTTGAATTCTTGACATTAGTGACAGCTGTGTGCCATTTTGAATTCTTGAGTCAGGTGACAGCTGTATGCCACTCGGAGTTAGAAGTTAAGGGGTTGTTATACGCCTTTAATCCTCAACTCAGATCTCAGTTGGGTGTCACTTTGGCTTCAAAGACTTTGTTGTCAACGAGTTTCTTGGTACCACAGGTGTTAATTCTCTCGCGACTGTGAATCCTCATCGCCTTAGTGCTGGCTGAGCCTCAAGCCGCAAATCAAATGGGTATGGGTACCGAATGACCTTGCGAGTCATTGTTTGCACAAGTCCTTAAATCATCAACTGCTTGCCACTTCATCAGAGGAAATTCCCTGAGACTAATATAGGATGATTGTTCTGTGCCACAAACTGATTTTTGCGTTTTTCCGCAAACAATCTTCTGAATTGGGTTGCAAAATGACTGCGCGAATTAGTGAATGAGCACAACGAATGACCTCCTGGATTGTAGTATGAGCGATTCCTCGAATCGCGAATTGACTAATGCCCAAAAATGTGCGATCTCTTAACCACAATATGAGCGACCTCTTGGATCACAAACTGAATGATGCCAAAAATGAGTGACCACATGGATCATAATGTGAGCGACCTCTTAGATCGCGAACTGACTGATGCCCAAATGACTGACCTCTTGGATTGCAAACTGATTGGTGCCCAAAATGAGTGAACTCTTCGATCACAATGTGAGCGACCTCTTGGTTGTTGAACTGACTGATGGCCTTTCAAGGCTGAGGGCTAGTTTGTGGCAAATTATGAGATTCTCTTGTGGCATTGAGAACCCAATGGTACTTTTGTCAAGGATGTTTCATTCTCTTGATCTGTATGAACATGCTTCGGTTCTTGTATAAAGCTTTGATTCATTCGGTTGACAAACTCGAAAAGCTTTGATCCAAATTTGACTTAATATAGATTGGAAAATGACAGTTTTCGATTTACGAATCCCGTACCTATGGTTTCTGGGCCTATAGGAGTCCATAGGATTCCGTTGTTATCCCCTGTTTGGATAGCCTAATGGAAATGAAGAGAGAGGAGAGGAAGAGATAGAGAGAGGAGAGAGAGAGGGAGAGAGAGGGAGAGAGAGGGAGGGAGGGAGAGAGAGAGCGAGAGAGGAGAGGGAGGGAGGGAGAGAGAGCGGCGTCTAAAAAAAGAGGGTATGGGGTATTTGTAGCTGAAGATTCGGTCTTCGTAACTGATGGTTCCATCATTAACACCGCTGACTGCTTTGAATCAGACGACGGGGATCATTTTTCGTCCCAATTTTTCACACACTAGATCTTGAGATCATGGCCCAGATATCAGAGAGTCAATTGTTGATTCCACGTGGCACATCCCCAAAGTGATCGTCATCATGGTATACCATGGTACACTATGATCAAGGTTGTGTGCCACGTGGAATCAACACCTGGCCATCTGATATGTGGGCCATGATCTCAAGATCTGATGTGTGAAAGATTGAGACAAAACATGATCTCCATCTGATTCAAGGCAGTCAACCGTGTTAACGATGGAACCATCAATTGCGGAGACCGAACCTTCGGTTGCAAAAACCTGTACTCAAAAAAAGAGAGCCTACCAAAAAAAAGGAGCGCCTACCATTTTCCAAGGGGTCGGAAAAGATAATGTGACGGTCCCCTCGGAATTTTTTCCGAAAAATATAGGAAGTTAGGATTATTTTTTCCTACCCATGTTTACAAACCAAATGATGGATTTATAAATCTGACCGTTCAACTTCCATCATTTTCCCCATATCCAAACACACTTATTGTCTAGCCGTTATCCTAGATTTCCCAGCTTATAAAAACTCATTGCCCTCTTCTTAAAGGGCCATAAGACTATGTCTAGAGCCTAATCTCTAAAATCCAAACACCAAGTTCTATATGCTATAGTAATTATCCTAATTTTTGTATCTAGAATATTATAATGAAACTAAATTCAAATTCATAACCTGATCTAGGTTTTCACGTACCATCTGCACAAACTTTTCAACTTGAGCTCAAGACCAAAGGTTACTCGATGTAATACATCTTACATGATATAGGAGAAGAAAAACTCAACAAAGTATATGAAAAAGTGTAAGATGTAAGAAAAGAAGAAAATGTAGAAAAGATGGAGACCTTGTAGTGGCAGAGAGGTGTAGAGAGGAGAGGGGGGGGGGGGGGGAGAGAGAGAGAGAGAGAGAGAGAGAGAGAGAGAGAGAGAGAGAGAGAGAGAGATTAGAAAAGAATGGAGGTCTGTGTGATTCATGGCCTCCCTGTCATCCCCTTATTTTATTAAAAAAATGAATTCCCCTTTTGGGGCACCTAAAATCCTACAAGTTGTCTGGAGGATTGGAAATTGTCTTGGAGCTGCTGACAAAGGACTGGAAGCTGTCAGCAGTTTCTAACAGGAAAAATATGAAAATTTCTTCAACACTCCCTCTCAAGCTGGAGCATATATGTCACATATGCCCTCAATATCTCCCTCTAACGATCATGTCGTAGCTTTGATAAGGATCTGCCACCTGACATTGAATGGCCAATACCTAATGCATGTCAGGTGCATAAGCGAGAGATATTTATCAGAGATTTATTTTGCCACTTGCCAATAAACCACTCTACCCAAAATTTGTCTATCATCAACACGTTATCCCTTCTATTTAAGGTTAGCTTTATCACAAAGTGAAAAAGTACAGATATGGGTTTAATACTGCGAGCGAAGAAGTTGTTAAAAAACAGAAAAATCTGAAAAAGTTTAGAAAAAGGGGGAAAAATCGGAAGCCAAGAACACTATCAACATATAAGTCGGAAAAAATTGAAAACGTCGGGAAAAACAGAAAAAGTCAGAAAAGGGGAAAAGTTGGGATTTTTTTCTTTAATATATGTATTTTGTGTTTAGAATTTTAGCCTAAGATACTTGTTTTTAAATACTACGGGTTTAACACAATTCATCAATAATGCACGTGAAAAAAAGGGCATTTTCTATCACTATGCTTTACCAGTCTTAATTCTCCACTCAATTTTGTTGAGGGGGGATTAACTTTTTAGTACTCCACAACCTCCATTTCATTTATCACTGCTCTCTAAATCTTTATTGGTCTCCCACTTCTCCTTGTGATTCTAACATTTCGATCATTCTTATAAGGGATTTTTAGGTCTTCGATGGACATGCCCATCTCGAGCAACATTCTTTAATTTTTCTCGTAGGTCCACTGCTAAACTCCTCTTAGATATTTATTTCTAACTCTTATCTTTTCTTTTTACCCCTTGCATCCACCTCGGCATACACATCTCAGCCACATATTGCCTTCTTTTTGCTTCTTCATAACCCAACACTTTGCACAATGTAATAATCAATGATTACAGCACCCATTGCCTCTCTATTTTACCATCCTGCATTGATCTTCTTTAAGATGTCTTCAATTCCACCATCAAGTTATATAGTAGCACCGAAATACTGGAATCTATGACATTGTAGCAGTAAATGATTTTCTAGTTTGACAAAATCATCCTCTAGGTGTTCGTGTTCATTAAACTTTCACTCTATGTATGTCGTCTTTGTTATGCTAATTTATAAACCCCTTAATCGTAAGGCCTTTTCCAGTTTTCCAACATTCAAACAAATAATTCACTTCTTTCCTTGTTGGCCAATTGACACACTATCTCCATACAACGTACACCATGGGACTTCAGCTTGTCTTTTTATTATTGTCAATTCATCCGTAAGGACCATAACCAATGCAAAGGAATAAAGACAAAATGCAGACCTCTGATGCAACCCAACTTTAGTGGGGAACTCAGTCACCTCTCCACAGTCAGTTCCGACGCAGCCCAATATTCAAGAAGTGTACGATAAGGAACTTGGTAGTCTCTCCACACATAGTTCATACATTTCTTGAATAATTTCAATATATTTATTTGAAATGCATATCCTCCTTCAGCTCCCACTAGATTACCTGTCTTGGGACCAAATCATAATCCTTCTCTAGATCGAGAAAAACCATATGTAAAAATGTTCCTAACACAATCTATTTCTATTGACTTCCATGCAAACATTGCACCAACATTATGTCTCCCTTTGCTAACTTTTGTATTAAAATATAATAACAATTATATTGTTATATAAAATTGGATTTTTTACCTGACATGCTCCCAACCTTTCAGGTATTTACTTGACAGGGTCCGAACTATTGGTAATGAACCAGCAGGATCCGAGTCCCTCAAAGTTTTCAGTTTTTAGGTGTTAAGAGACATGTGCGCAATTTTGACATATGCTTAAACTCAGATTAAGTGAAAAGTGAGTTAGATAAAAATACTGTTAGGTCCCATATGAGACCAATCAATTAGTCTCAAATGAGATCGATTGGTCCACAATAAGCCCGATTGGTTGGTCTTATATGGGACTAATCGGTCTCCTATGGGACCGATCAAGACCGATCGGTCCCATATGAGATCGTTTGATCGGTCTCATATGGGACCTAAGGGTATTTTCTTCTAACTCAATTTTCACTTAACCTGAATTTAGGCACATGTCAAAAAATTTGGACCCTATTAGGTAAATACGAAACATAGTTTTACGATCTGGACCCTGCTGGGTCATTGGCGATAGTTCGGTCCGTATCAGGTAAAAAGCAAAAGTTTTGGGCCCCTCCTCCTTGGTAATGCTCCCTATAAAATTTGCTAGGCTACATGATAAGATAAGCTCCATATGGGCTTTCCCTTGTTTGAGATAATCCTGGTGATCAATACCAAGGTATCAAACTCGGTATCGGTTCATCTTGGACCGATATGAATCGGCCGATAGGGATATGGTATTGCCGATACCGTATCGGCCAATATTTTTATTTTTTTGAAAAATGCACAAAAAATCTGAAAAAATAATTTTATCAGCCAGTATCGGCCGATACCGAGGCAGGATTGGCCGATACCGATACCCCCCCAATACAAGGTATTGGGGTGGTATCGGTATCGGTTCTTGACAAAAATAATACGTATTGCCGATAAATATTGGTATAGGGCAATTTTTGATACCATCATCAATATATTTAAGTTCCTTTTCTCTTTGTCTGTGCATAATACTGAAGATTTGCAATGACTAAATTTCACAGCCTAGATAGTCTAGTGTAAATAGTTTAGCTAAATCCTTTCTATATATTCACTTTTGCAGGGTGTTTACGGGTATCCTATTGAGATACAAGCACTTTTTTTTATGGCTTTAAGATGTGCTTTGCTTCTGCTTAAGCAAGATGATGAAGGGAAGGAGTTTGTTGAGCGAATAGTTAAGCGCCTCCATGCCTTAAGCTATCACATGCGAAGTTATTTTTGGCTCGACTTCCAGCAGCTTAACGATATTTATCGGTATAAAACCGAGGAATATTCTCATACTGCAGTTAACAAGTTCAATGTAATTCCCGATTCTCTTCCAGATTGGGTATTTGATTTTATGCCAACTCGTGGTGGTTATTTTATTGGAAACGTCAGTCCTGCACGGATGGACTTCCGTTGGTTTTGTTTGGGCAATTGTGTCGCAATTTTATCATCTTTGGCAACTCCTGAGCAATCAGCAGCCATTATGGATCTCATCGAAGCACGGTGGCCAGAATTAGTTGGAGAAATGCCTCTAAAGGTCTGCTATCCAGCCATAGAAAGTCACGAGTGGCGGATTGTAACGGGCTGTGACCCGAAAAATACTAGGTGGAGCTACCATAATGGTGGATCTTGGCCAGGTTCGAATATACAATCTATGAACATTCTTTAGTCTTGTTTGTACGGAAAATTATGAGAGTTCAAATTACGTATAATTTTTTGCAGGGGAAATGTTACCGCCAGTTTCTTCTGACCAAAAAATCTGATTGCTTGCTTGTGGTTGTTTTGCATAAGTTCTTTTCATTGTTTTTCTCTTTAAAGGCGACATCTTTGGGTAGGGAGCCATTACTTGCACCCGCTTTCTATGTACTTGCACAGGACTTACAAGAAAATTTTATTTTTTTTGTATTATGTTTACCATCTTATCCTTTGGCTTGCACACACTCTCACGCGTGGTTTAGAAGGGCAAGATTTTTGTTGGGTCTTCAGAGGTGGTGAAATTTGGAGATCTCTCTTGCACGATTTAGAGGGGTGAGATTCCAAAATATTATCTCCGATTTTCCCTCACAACCACCACCATCTCTTGCACAATTTCAGGCAGTGATTCGCTATCTCAATGATTGCCGGCACCAAGCTCTTCATCTGGTGGAGAAGGCTACTGTAGATAAGATCTGGTGGAGGAGATTTCTGAAAATGTAGATCTGCTTCTAGGTTTTTGACCAACACCAACAACAATTTTTTACTGGATGCTGAGTTGAAAAAACCCTAGGTTTTTTCACTAACCTCAGCGCTGGTGCTCCTTGGTCTCCATTGTGAATCAGATGATGAGTTGAAAAAACAGAGATCCACTAAATTTAGATCTGTTTTACTATCCTCAACAACATGATCACCACCATTCGATTTCTGATCTGATGGAGAAGAGTTATTATTGGGTTCTCTAGAACACCAGCAGTGGTGGTGATGGTGATCGAGTTGTGTGGGGGTCGAGAGGTTTTGGAGGAGATGGTGGCAGTAATGGTGTGGTGGTGATAGTGTGGAGAGGTTGTAATCGCTGTGGAGGCGATGGTGAGAGTGTTGGTTTGGTGTGTTGGTGGTAGTCATGGTGGATGAAGTGAAGACGATGGTGGTTTTAGCTAAGAAGTTGAAAATTTTCAATGTACAAACCTTTTTTTTCTGCGCAGTCACAAAGTATAGGTGCAATGCCCAATTTATTTAAATTTGGTCTAAGCATATAGAGACCATGTGCAACTAACGGCTCCGCTCCCCTTGGGGGGTATCATTAACCATTAAAGGAACACTTGAGAATGAGTGCCCGCCCCATACTTGTCAGACAATAAATCTAAAAATACTCTTAGTCTTATTCATAGTCAAACCAATATAGACATATGGTAAATGTCAAAGTAGCCAAATCATGTTTGTAAGTATTGAGATGATCTGCGTCATGGCTCAATTCTGGCATATCCTAGTACTCCCATTGCCGTGTAAGCCTCCCAGAAAGAACTTTGAGGTAATTCAGTTTCTCTAAGATGCCCATAGGCACCTTTCTTCCAGTATTTTTATTGAACTGATCCTTTCCCTAGTTTATCATCATAAAAAAAAACTGATCTCCCTATTAATTGTCTTTATTAGTGATATAAGTCTACTATAGGTCTAAACTACTATTTTCTTTCCTTTCCTTATTCATCCCAACTTTTCTCCTTTTTTACTTATAATGTAAGCATTATTCTATCTTATTCAATTGGTTCTTTGATCGTATTCCATCTCTAGAGCCATTTTGTATTCTCTTATTTTGAATCAGAAACTCTAGATATTAGTCAAAGAAACAATTCAGGAAAAGAGGAAGAAATATAGGAGGGGCTTGTTTTGAGCTACAATGCAAGGAAACTTGGAGATAGTCTAAAAAATTCATCTAGCAGCATTTATCTTTTTTCTATATACAGTACACTACATTTTCCTCTGAATTCAACTTGGCAAATCTTTAAGCCTCTCCTCGCAAAATTTATAATCCGTGATAACTAGCATTTGAGATTAGTGGACGGACTGAAAATTCACCCAGGCTTTTTTGGAAAGCCCTCACAAAACCCTAGCCAGTTGCCATCCATTTGATAATGGCTGAAAGCATCAGGCAAAAATATATTCTATTTACATTAGGCAAATGTGAGAAATCTCCAGCAAGTGCCTCAACACAATTGAAACAGTAGAAGTGTTAACAAGTGAAATGCTTTAATGATTTGATATACTAGATTCTGTTAAACTGATAAAATAAATTAATTGCTAAGAAACTTCAAACATTACTAAACTATAAGAATACCCTATTTGTGCTTTATTGAACTATAAAAGATGAAGATGAGGAGAGGGAGAAGATAGATTTTACTTATGAAGGTTACATTGTCAATAGATTGGATGATAGCATGCTCACAATTCCAGGAGTCAGCAATATTCGGCAAGGTTCTAAATCGAGAAAAATCGGTCAAAGTTGGTCTAAGTAAAAAAAAATCGAAGGAATAAAAAGTTCATAAATAAAAAAGTACATCATAATATATTTCAAGTTAAAAATAATGATTTTAATGAATAAATAGTACAAAATAGGCAAAACCGAAAGGTTTTTTATGAACAAACTGAACAAAATAGTACACAACCGAAAGGTTTTCTCCCCTTAAGTATAAGTGAAAAAAAAGAAAGAAAATTTGATCACATCACAAACATCGCCAATTAATCGGCCGAGTCACGGCTTGGCCGATTAACCGGCGATAAAGTCAGGAAGATGACAATTCTCCTTTTGAGTTTTTGAAAAAGTCGGGGACTTTTGTGATTATGGATGATAGAAACACAAGAATAAGCCTGCTATATAGAGGGGGGCAACTAGAAAGTCGGGTAATATTCTCAAAGAACTCGAAGGGAACCATAGACATTTGTAGAGCCATCTCATTTCTAACCTCTTTTGTTTTGAATACGAGAGGAACCGCCAAAACCTCTTCAGAATCAAGGCGGCTCGTCTACTAGGTCAGTGGAAACCGGTCGAGTCACTTACATAAGGGTCAATCCACGAAAGTATTGAGCAGTAGCATCAGATCCACAAGATAGTGTCCTTTCTTTCTTATAAAGGATAGTCTTTTACAAAGATTCTAGGTATCGCTTTCTCTGTTCTCCCGTCTGGTGAGATTTGTACCCTAATACTATTCACGGGCAGTCCAGGCCAACCTCTGATCACATTCTTATCCTGCTCAGATCAGAGGAAAGGGATAGGGGGCCTACTCCTTCCAGATTCAAAAATTTATGGCTCAAAGATGACGATTTGGTGAGCAAAATGGCTGACTGGTGGAATGAGGAGATGATCTCTGGATCCCTGGGTTTATACTGATGAGGGCTGCATCAGGCCAGTTCTAAATGAGATGGAGTTTGCTAGTATTTCTCAGCAGCAAATGTGCTGCCTTGAGCTTGGTTTCTCTGCAGAGGAAGTGAAGGAGGCCATCCTAAATAGTGGCAAGAACAAGTCCCCTGGATCCGTACGCTTTTCCATGGAATTTTTTCTGACCTTCTGGGACTTACTAAAGAAGGATATTAAGGATTTCTTCCATGATTCCACACTTAAGGGAAAATCTACTCAATTTTATTACCCTTGTTCCGAAAGTTGAGGAAGCAGAGGAGCTGAAAATTTTTAGGCCTATCAACCTTTTGGGCAGCGTTTACAAAATCCTGGCAAAAGTCTTAGCCAATAGACTGAAGGTCACAGGGGAATCATTTCATTTAATCAAGGTTGCTTTATTGAAGGTCGGCAATTGCTGGGTGTCATGGTCTCTGCCCATGAAGATGTTGGCTTGGTTCACAAAAGGAGGGGGGGATGCCAGAATCCTTTGGAAAGTTGATATGGACGAGGCATAGAACAAAGGCCATTGGAAATTTCTCCGTGACATGCTCAAGAGAATGGGCTTTGGGGAGAGGTGGTGTAGATGGATGCTGGTTTTGTTTCGTCTGCATGGTTCTTTGTTCTCATAAATGGCTAGTCTAGAGGCCATTTCAAAAGATCCCTCGGCTATTTCAAAAGCTCCAGAGGTCTGCGTCCAGGAGATACCCTCTCTCCTATGCTCTTCAACTTTGTGGCAGAGGCTCTTTGTGCCCTGATTCGGAGAGGCTCTTTGATGACACCCTTAGAGAGGGAGCCTGTAATCAATCACCTGCAATATGCAGATGACACCCTTATCTTCTGTGAGGCTGAGACCACCCAACTTCTTGTGGCTAAGGATGTGTTTGTAATCTATAAAAGCTATCTCCGGGAAGAAAGTCAACCTGCATAAGTCCAGACTTTTGGGCATTCGGGTGGAGGGGCCCATGATGGATTGGTTGGCTCTTTAGGTGGACAGTCTGGTGGAGAAGGTCCCTATCTCCTATTTGGGTCTCCCTTGGGGTGGAGAAGGTCATTAACCATGCCAGCCTTGCCATGTGGAAGAGTAAGATGCTTAGCAAAGAGGGCAGACTCATCCTTATCAAATCTACTTTTTCTTTGCTGCCAGTATTCTATATGTCGATGTTTAAAATCCTGGTCGGCGTGCATAAAAAGCTGGAAAAAATTATTAGGGATTTCCTTTGGGTAGGGGGGAAACAAGATAAGAAATTCCACCTGGTTAATTGGGACGAATGCTGTCGTAAAAAAAGAGGAGGGGCTGGGAGTTAAAAGATTGGATGAGCTCAATCAATCGCTCCTAAGGAAATGGTTGTGGAGATTTCCGGATGTTAGAGAGCGTAACAGCCTTTGGTGGAAGGTGATTAGCTGTAACAGTTTGGAGCAGATGGGGAACCATAGGCAGATGTCTGCCTGGAGGAAAGGGATTAACACTGTGGTTACTAAGTATAATAGTAGCATTAGATTTAGCTGCGGCTGTGGTAATTGTATCAAATTCTGGGAGGATGTCTAGGTGGGCAATCGTACCCTAATGAAGAAATTCCCTGCTATCTACAACAATGTTACCTATTAGAGCAGATGGGGAACCATAGGCCGATGTCTGCCTGGAGGAAAAGGATTAACACTGTGGTTACTAAGTATAATAGTAGCATTAGATTTAGCTGCGGCTGTGGTAATTGTATCAAATTCTGGGAGGATGTCTAGGTGGGCAGTCGTACCCTAATGAAGAAATTCCCTGCTATCTACAACAATGTTACCTATTAGAGCCTGAGCAAAAGGTGGGGCATGTTTCCGGGCTCCTTTTTGGGACAATCATTCCTGGGCAGACCTTGCAAAATCTGGGAACCGCTGGTCAAGCAATACCAGATCGACCCATGGGTCCTCGGGAAGGAAAAATTTCCTAAGGGCACCTACCATAAACTAGAGGCAAGGAAGTTTGGCCCATGCAAGGTGTTAAAGAAGATCAGCTCTAATGCCTACATCATAGAGCTGCCCAATGACTTGCAAATTAGTCCGATATTCAATCTTTCAGACACTTGGTTCGAATTCGGGTTTGTAATTCGCGGTTCGCTACAGCCAAGCGACCCGGTTTGCTAGGGGTAGGATGAGTTTTAAATAAAAATATTTTAAAATATTATTAATTCTGTATTAGTTATAGTTATATAAAAATATATGCGAGTACTACGGTTGACTAGAGACATTTGGAACACTGTCCTGGTTGCTTTTAATTTTGGTTGGGTCGTCCCAAATTCCATGGGCCATCCGTTATGAACGGAATAATAGGGTCTTCAAGAAAATCAGAAGACCTGTTGATATATTTAAGCGCTCTATTTGTGATCTGGCTCTTAATTGGATTCAGCTTACCTAGGGAGATTCTTGCATAGTAGGTCGGGATTACCTTGCTGAATCAAACAGCATGCACGGTACCTGTAACCTTGTTCCCTTCCTGCTGGTAGGGGGCTCCCCTGTTCTTCCTGTTCGTGGGTTGCTCGCGGTGAGTTGCCGGGGTGGCTTTCCTCTTTTTACTGGCTCTTCTGTCTTATGGGCCTGCTTTTGTTGTGTTGGTTGGGGTTCACTTCTTCCAGCTTCTTTATTTCTTCTTTTTAATATATTTCCTCTTTACTGAGAAAAAAAAATCCACATACAACCGAGATAGTTACCTTTATGAAAAGTCTAATGATAGGAGAAGATACCTATGCTTTATTCCAATGAGGGACTAAACCCACGACACTCAGATAAATGATCCAACATATCTTCAACAGATACATTACATGACACATGAAAATAGTACTTCAAAATCCTACTGAATTCTCTATTATGAGTGAGTTCCTACCTTCTCTGATTGGAAGTTCTAGCACCATTAATCAATGCCAAAGTTTGACGGAGATTTGCTTCTCTTTTATATTCAGCGAGGATTAACTGATACGTAAACTCAAGAGAAACCACAATATGTTTTAACTCTTTGAGGACGCAAACCTTGTTGATATAGGAATTCAATACAGAGATTTAGTATACAATTTTGGGTTCCAATGCACCAATTGATTGACCTTGTTCCATAATGGTAATATTGTGTTTTATTTGCTTTGAATATTTATTTATCACTGGAATTTTTATTTTTATTTTTTTTCGGCTTAATGTGAATTTTTTGTGTATCCAGTGCTTCTTTGGCTCCTCACTGCTGCATGTATCAAAACTGGGCGGCCTCAGATAGCAAGGCGGGCGATTGAACTTGCTGAAAGCCGATTATTGAAAGATAGCTGGCCGGAATATTATGATGGAAAGCTCGGGCGGTACGTCGGGAAGCAGGCCCGGAAATTCCAAACCTGGTCGATTGCTGGTTATTTGGTAGCAAAGATGATGCTTGAAGACCCATCTCACTTGGGTATGGTATCACTTGAAGAGGACAGACAGATGAAGCACCTCATTAAGAGATCCAATTCATGGACCTGTTGATTCCTATTTGTAGCGAGTACCAACTCTCTCTCTCTCTCTCTGTAGAACTATCATCTAGTTGATAAGTTTTTTTTCTTCTTTGATCATTTTCTACCAAATTATTTCTATGATTTTTTTTTTTTTTTGGTTCTAAATTTTCGAAGAAATTGACCAGATGCATTAGAGTTCGCATTAGATAAGCGAATGCGATGCTGGTGCCACAGGTCTGTGGCTCACAGGTCACTTTTTGGAATACATGTCGCGTCGCATCAGTGTGACAGGTGATTTGAAGATCATGATGGGATGAAAATACGTCGCGGTCGTGAGTCAAAGCCGTCAAGTCAAAATGCTTTTAAAATGAACGGCTATCAAGTAAAGCTTGAAGTAATTTTTGCTGTTCATTTTAAATCCGTTTTGACTGTTTTGAAAACCATAAGGTTGGGTTTGCGAACGTAGATTTGAATTTGGGGATTTGGATTTGGATCTTCGAAATCCAAATCCACCGTCTGACTCTACCTTTTTGTGTTTAGAATTGGATTTGGTAAATCCACCGGAATTTAGAAATTCATATCTGTATTGTAAAAAAGTGGATTTGTATGTAACACCTCCTAAGCGTAATTTGAAATTCCAAATCTTATATCAAAATATAATTAGCTATGCTTAGTGCATAAGAAGTTGTTACTCAGTGCTATTATAGGCACGGTTCGACCTGCTTGAGCCGAGTATTTTTAAGCTTAATTGATCTGGTTGGGTTGGGCATGAGGCATCCCGAATTAAACCGACTTGAATTGGTGGTAAATTAACCGGTACTAGACCGAATCAGATCTGACCCAACTCAACCCGAACTGACCCAACCCAAGCTTAAGTAGTTACTGCAACGGCTAGAAAACTAGCTGTTGCAGCCACCATTGGGCTGCAACGGCTAGTTTTTGGCCGTTGCAGCCCACCTTTCTATAGTGCACCTTAGGTGCAACCAGGAAATTGATGGTTGACCACCTCCCCCCTTCGTTCATTTTTTTTTTTTGTTCTTGAACCCAAACCGAACACTAAAAAATTCGGTTTCTATTTGGAAATGGTTTGTGTTAAGAGGAGTTTGGTGTACTGAAATCAAAATTTTCGGTGTTAAGTTCAGTTTGCTTCGATTTGGGTTCAGGAAAAAAATGTTGGTTGCACCCATTATTTATTTATTTTTCTTGAACTCATACCAAAGCAAACCGAACTGAACACCGAAAAATTTGGTTTCGGTCCGGGAACGATTTGTGTTGGAGAAATTCGGTGTACTGAAACCGAAATTTCGGTGTTCGGTTCGGTTCAGTTTGCTTCGATTTGGGTTCGAGAAAAAAAATATTGGTTGCACCCATTTTTGATTTTTTGTTAATTTTTTTTTTCTCTAAATTCAAACCGAATCGAACACCGAAAAATTCAGTTTCAATTTGAGAACGGTTTGTGTTGGAGGAATTGGGTGTATCGAAACCGAATTTTTCGGTGTTCGGTTCAATTTGGGTTAAGAAAAAAATTGCTGGTTGCACCCATTTTTGATATTTTTTCCTAAACCCAAACTGAATCAAACACTGAAAAATTCGGTTTCGGTTTGGGAACGATTTGTGTTGGAGGAATTTGGTGTACCGAAATCGATATATTTCGATTCGGTTTCGATTTGTGGTGTACCGAATCGAAAACCGAAAAAATTGGATTCTTTTCGGTTTGGTTTGGTACACCGAACTTGCATCCTACTTATATGGAATATATGAAGGAAACCAATGAAATATAAATTCTTTAAAAAATAAAAAATAGGCAAATGAAATATCTATAAATCATTAGGCAAAGTTTTAAGGCAATGCTTAAGCATCCAAATAAGAGATTTGCAAATCTAGATATTTCAAATTCTGAATTTGAAATGCCTGAATTTAAAATACCCAAATCCAAATCCACCATCTCGCAACCTAATGGAATTTTTAGTTTTTTGTAAAATATTAAAAAATGTGTAAAATTCATAAATAGCAAAAGTCACTTTCAAAAACTCTTGTTTTGTTTTTTTGAAAAAAAAAATTGTTTTAAATGTGTTACAAACATTTTATAAAAAAAAAAAAAGAGAATAATGGCTCCTAACCAATATTTAAACATTAATATGGGCTTTAAATGATGTCACACCATTATTTGGTTTTTGATCTTATACCATTAAAGAGTCGTATAATATTATGTCACATGGCGCAATCCATCGTTGAAATATGTCTCAGTAAAAAAAATATGCCTACAAGCGAATTAGCAAATATTATACCACATGGGCTTTAAATATTATCCACATGGCGCAAATTAGCAATCCAATCGTTGAAATATGTCTTAGTAAAAAAAATATGCTTATAAGCGGATTAGCAAATATTATACCATATGGGCTTTAATTATTATCCACATGGCGCAAATTAGCCATCCATCGTTGAAATATGTCTCAGTAAAAAAAAAATGCCTATAAACAGATTTGAACCACCCGTTTGGTGAACCTCTTTTTTTTTGTTCCTCTTTGGTGAACTTTAATATAACCCATTAAGAAATAATAACAGCAAAGAATATTAAAGTACACCATGGCTCAAAATTTCGGCCGAAATGTTCCGGTCACTACCGAAACCGAAACGAAAATTCAAAATTTTGGATTTTAATGCATGGTGGGAAAGATTTCGACAGAAATTTTGTTCAAAATTTTAGTTTCTACACCCACCGAAATCAAAACGAAATCCGATTTTTTTATCCTAAGAGTATACTGATAGGATGAAATCTCTCAACAAGTGTAATTTTATCTCACTTTGATAGTATGAATTATCCACATCTTAAATTGTTGATGGTGTAAGATCATTTAAACACCAATTTGGTATTTAAACGACCGTAAGGAGTGTCACATTCAAAAAAAAAAAAAAAAAAGTTTGAAACGAGTTTTCAAACAAATGAGCCGTCGATTGTATCACAAAGATCATTTGAGGGCTTTGAATCTAGATGGAGTATGAATATGCGTTTCTCCGCACGATCATGGCTATGTGCGGGCGACTTCAACGAAATTATGAGAGCGGATGATAAATGGGAGGGGGGGAATTCTAGAAATACACATAAAATTGACAACTTTTTGATGTTGTGAACCATTGCAATTTCATGGACCTTGGTTTTGAAGGACCTCACTTCACATGGACAAATGGTCAGGAGAAAGACCATCTTATTAAGGAAAGACTTGACAGGGCTCTTGCAAATGCAGAATGGACTAATCTATATCCTTTAGTCACGTCGCAGAACTCGGTTACAAGTGTTTCGGATCACAATCCAATTGTCATATCCTTGAATAGAAGATCAGGTCCAATGCTTAATGGCTCTCGTTCCTTCAAATTTGAAGCAATGTGGATTCGGGATTTGGAATGTGAACAATTAATTACCGAATGTTGGGACTCTATTTAGGAGGCTGATCCTATGTCGTGTCTGTGGAGAAGGATTGAAAGGACGGCTATCAAACTTGAGGCATGGAACAAATGTAGTTTTGGGAATATCAATGCAAAGACAAAATTGCTGGAAAAAAATTCAAAAAAGGAACCGAAATAGCACATCTGAGGAGAAACGGTTGAAGGGTAAGCTCCATGAGCTTCTTGCTCGGAATGAGGTAATGTGGAAACAAAGGTCAAAAGAACACTGACTTAAAGAAGGTGATAAGAACACATGTTTCTTTCATGCCAAGGTTTCTCAAAGGCGGAAACAAAATCATATCAATGGGCTCTTCGATAATTAGGGTGTTTGGCACGAAAAGGGTGATGCAATGGAGAAGATTTCTTCGTCGTACTTGAAGATCTCTTTGCTTCCACAAATCCACATCAGATTAATGAGGCACTGGTGGGGGTGATGGCTAAGGTTACGGCGGCACAAAACAGGGACCTTTCAAAAGATTTCACAACTATGGAAATTCGCATGACTCTTTTTCAAATGCACCCTTTGAAGGCTCCAGGACCCGATGGTATGCCCACTCTCTTTTATAAAAAAATTTGGCATTTGATTGGCAACTCCGTTACCTCTTTTGCACTGGCTTATCTTAATGGGTCAAGCTCATTAGAAAATTATAACAACATCCACATTATTTTAATTTCGAGAGGTAAAAATTGAAAAAAAGAAGATAGAATTTAGACCAATAAGCCTGTGCAATGTGACTTACAAAATTATTGCAAAAGCCATTGCTAATAGATTGAAACCCATATTGCCCAATATATCTCTACACCTCAAAGTGCTTTCGACAAGGACAGCTTATCACTGATAATGTGATCACAGCATTTAAAATTTCACAGTTTCTAAAAATGAAAAAGTATGGAAAGGAAGGGCTTTGTGCTCTTAAATTGGACATGAGTAAGACATATGATCGTGTGGAGTGGGTCTTTATTGAAAATGCCCTCAATAAACTTGGGTTTCATGAGAGAATTGTTAATCTCATTATGGGTTGTGTCACAACAGTTTCTTATTCCTTCAAAATCAATGGCAAAGTGGTAGGGAAGTTGAAGCCGGTGTGGGGTATTAGGCAAGGAGACCCTCTTTCTCCTTACCTATTTATTTTATGTGCTGAAATTTTACCATCTCTCCTCACTAATGCAACCAATGCATGCAAGATATCCGGTATTACAATATGCAGAGGGGCTCTGAAGACCTCACATCTTTTCTTTGCAGATGATAGTCTCATGTACTCAAAGGCATGTGTGGAAGAAATTGCTACAAATCTCAGGATCATCAAAGAATACGAGGATGCATCCGATCAAAGAATCAACTTTGAGAAATCGGCCATCACCTTTAGTCGGAATGTTGATACTAGGCAGAAAAAAACAATCATCGGAATTCTTAAAGTTTGGAAAGTCACGAATCATGAACGTTATCTTGGGCTTCCTTGTGTCATCGAAAGACCTAGAAAAGACATTTTTGAATGGGTCAAAAATCGGGTACGGAGGAAAATTCAAGGTGGAAGGAATGATTGTTGTCCCGAGTTGGTAAAGAAACCCTCATTAAAGTTGTTGCGTAGGCTATCCCAACATATGCAATGTCTTGTTTCATACTCCCTAAATCTTTTCTCTCTGAAATAACATTCCTAATCTCTAAATTCTGGTAGGGAAACAACAACAAAGAGGGTCGTGGTATACACTGGATTTCTTGGGAAAAATTATGCA
This sequence comes from Chloranthus sessilifolius, assembly GCA_021018995.1. NCBI lineage: Eukaryota > Viridiplantae > Streptophyta > Magnoliopsida > Chloranthales > Chloranthaceae > Chloranthus > Chloranthus sessilifolius. Next base: position 69,016,195 of record CM037595.1, read on the forward strand.
TAGCTAAAAGGTTTGGGGGACTAGGCTTTAGAAAGTTGGAAGCCTTCAACATTGCAATGCTTGGAAAGCAATATTGGCGGATCGTGTTTAATCCTCACACCTTGATCCATTCACTACTTAAGGCCAAATATTTCCCGTCAACTTCTTTTCTACAAGCGAAAAAGGGATCCAACCCATCATTTACCTAGCAAAGCCTACTCTCAGCCCGAGATACTCTTGCGAATGGCCTTATCTGGAGGGTGGGCAATGGAGACGCAATCAACATATGGAAGGATCGATGGATCCCCCGTCCATCAACTTATAAGATTATCACGCCAAATCTGAACAATGATATTCCAATGGTGTCCCAGCTCATAAATCACCAGGAACGTACTTGGAATATGGAGGTGATCAGAAATACTTTCATAGAAGACGATATCACAACTATCTCTAATATCCCCCTTACTCATGTGGCTATCCCTGATCGGCTGATTTGGGCACACAATCCAAAAAGTAAGTTTACGATGAAGAGCGCATACCATGCAATTGCAAATGAAGACCAGAGGACTCAAAATCATGGTGGTGCAAGCACGAGGCAGACTAGGGTGTTATGGAAGGAAATTTGGCAATGCCAAATGCCTAACAAAATAAAATTTTTTTCTTGGAGGGCGAAAAAGGACATTCTACCTGTGCGGGCCGTTATGGGGAAAAAAATTTACATACATGACATGAGCTGTGAAATATGAGGCAAGGAGATGGAATACCTAAATCACGCTTTGAAGGATTGCGATTGGGTAGACAGAGGGTAGGAGGGCTCATCTAGCAAAAAACTGCAACTTCACAAAATGGGTAGAACAGTTTATAAAGGAGCAAGGGAGGGAGGCTATCAACCTCTTTTTCACAACTGCCTGGGCTATATGGAACCATAGGAATAAGGTTGTGCAAGGAAAAAAGTGTGTAGATCCGATGATTACTGCGTCTTTTGCTGCAGCGTACCTTCATGAGTTTGTGGAAGCTAATAGGAAAAAATCCCAAATCCAGGGTGATATAGTAATTAGGAATACTTTGAAATGGAAACCTCCTCTCACTACAAAAAATAGGACCATTAGTGGCATCCAAAAATTGCTGCTATTAACAAAAAACTGCCACTAATACCCTTGTCGCTAATAGTCTTAATAGCTTTTTTGTTAATAGCGGCAGTGTTTTACAGCTAAAAACTGCCGCTAATAGTCTTTTTTTTTGTAGTGTCTCCAAGGAGCATACAAACTCAATGTTGATAGTGCATGGCACAAAAATTCCAAACGAGCGGGACTGGGTGCTATTATCCGCGATCACGGTGGTAATCCAGTGGCGTGTAGGGTGGACAATGTTATAAGTGCTGAGCATGGGGAATTTCTTGCTGCATATGAAGGTCTTAAATGGGCTAAGGAGATTGGGTTTGAGAATATCATCCTTAAAGGCGGCGCGATCTCTGTTATCATGGCCATTGCTGATACAAATGGGAATGACTCCCTACTTGGAGGGTTGGTTCACCTAATTCATAAGGAGTCCAAAAACTTCATCTCCTTCACTTGTCAACATGTTAAACGACAATGCAATAGTGTTGTAGATGGCTTAGCCAAATTAGGAGTCAATTTGGAAATGGTCACAATCTGGATGGAAGACATTCCTGAAAACATTGTACCTCTTGTCTCTTCTGATATTGGTTAATGAATTAACCATTTAGATGATGATATGTTCCTTTGATGGTGTTTTCAGTGGATTTCATAGAATTCAGTAAAAGTTGTCGAATTTTGTGACAGTTGACATAAGTTAATTGATGAATTAAGAAAATATATAATATTGGTTGCGTAGACCTTTAGTCATTATTTAAGTTAAGATGGAAGCAAACAACTACCGACATACCTATGATAAGGAAAAATGCGTATGTTAAGTAACGATATGTTCACGTTGCTATTTCTATGTCATGAGTGATACAAATGTTTGAATGTTATATTTATCATATTATGATTTGCATTGTGCTACTATTTATTTAAAATTTGATGGAATTGTTTTAGTTATTTTCCAAAATTATAAAATTATTATAACGTTGATATAGAATACATGTGCAAGATTGGGATAGATCGGTAGTGTATCCACTAAGTTATCAGAATAACATATGAGCGTATCCTAATCTCCCAACAAATATTTCATATTATCTTGACCCTTTAGACCATTACACAATAAACGATGCTAAAAAGCATATAACGATGGTCCACATGTAAAAGTTGAAGAATCAGGGGGAGAAGTGATGCAAAGAATTTTTACAATGATTAAGTTTTTTAAAAACAATTTTATTTGTGAGGTTGATATTCTCTTTAGTACTTATATAATATATAAAGGGATTTTTGCATTTACCCTCGAGTTATTCTGAAATTGGATTCCGCCCACCGGGTTATACCTATTTGTATTCCGCTTCTTTGAATACAATTTCACGTGCAAAAGGACCTTTACCATGATGGAATGTTAGTAAATACTTGGTTCTTGCAGTCTATGAACTTACTGATGATGAAGGAGAAGGACCAATTACTGAGGAAACACAGGACTTCCAACGAGTCATCAAGCGCTTCAACGAGCAAACTCAAGCTGCTGCAAAACCTATAGAAGAAATCAACTTCGGCACCGAAGAGAAGCCTAAGAAGCTCTTGATTAGTACAACGCTTAGCCCCAAGGAACGACAATAGATTATTCAAGTCCTTCAAGATCACCTTAGCTCCTTCGCATGATCCTATGAAGACATGTCTGGTCTGGACCCAAGCTTAGTAGAACATCATCTAGTCCTGAAACCCGATGCGAAACCTGTCAAGCAGAAACTGAGAAGAATACACCCGCAAACAGTGCTACAATTCAGAGAAGAAGTCGACAAGCTACATAAAGAAAAATTCATCCGAGTCGTACTCTACCCTAAGTGGGTTGTGAATATAATACTTGTTGCTAAGAAGAACGACAGAGTACGAGTGTGTATTGACTTTCGAAACCTTAACCAGACATGCCCAAAAGATGACTTTCCGCTCCCACACATTGACACTCTGGTCAATAACACTGCCCGATATAAGATGTTATCCTTTATGGATGGCTTCTCCTGATACAACCAGATCAAATTAGTAGAATCTGACCAAGAGAAGACTTCGTTCACTAGGCCATGGGGAACTTACTGCTACGTTGTCATACCCTTTGGCCTCAAGAACACAGGAGCCACGTATCAACGCGTTATGATGGCTATATTTCATGGCATGATGCATAAGTGTGTAAAAGTCTACATTGATAATATATTAGTAAAGTCTCAAACACGGGTAGGACATGCTGAAACACTCCGACTGGTCCTAGAATGATTTGAGAGGTATCAACTAAAGATGAATCCAAAGAAATGTGTATTTGGGGCAACCTCCGAAAAATTACTAGGATTCATAGTCAGCAAGCGACGGATAGAAGTCGATCCAGTAAAAGTCAAAGCTATTCTCAAAATGTCGCCTCCCAACAACATCAAAGAACTATGAGGCCTGATAGGAAGACTGCAATTCATTAGGATATTCATCTCCCAACACTCAAACAGATGCGACCCTGTCTGCAGATTACTCAAAGGAGGAGCCGAGTATATATGGGATGACCAGTGTCAATAAGCCTTCGAAAATATTAAGAAGTACCTCCTTAATCCCCCGATGTTGTCACCACCAATCCCTACATCTCAGCCAATGATAAAGCAATGGAGGTAATCTTGGGACAACATGACGAAGACGGAAAAGACATCTACTACCTCAGCAGAACGATGGTCAAGTACGAGCTAAAATACACCGCAATGGAGAATACTTGCCTAATACTAGTATGGGCTTCAACGAAACTACGACACTACTTCGGGGCTCACAAAATAATGGTACTTGCACGTATGGATCCCCTGAAGTACATATTTAAAAAGTTAGCAACGTCCGAAAAGATCACTTGATGGCACATGCTACTACAAGAGTTTGACATCACCTATGTCACACAAAAGTCGATCAAAGGACAGGCGATCGCCAATTTTCTCACAAATCTTTCACTCCCAGGCAACAAGCCAGTATGCACTGACTTTCCCGATGAAGACCTCCTCTCAGTTCAAGAAGAAGAACCTGGTAAAACTTCATGGACCATATACTTCAGCGACGCTCTTAATCAGAAAGGAAAGGGCATTGGGATAGTCTTATTAAGCACAGAAGGATTCGTCATACCCAAAGCCTTTCAACTCGACTTCCTAGTCACCAACAATGATGCGAAATATGAAGTATTTATTGTCAGATTATGGGTAACACTAAAGTTGGGCATCAAGCAGTTGAAGATCATTGGCGACTCCAAACTTGTGATTTTGCAAGTGATCGGAGAATGGAAGACGAAAGAAAAAAGACTAATGGCATACTTAGAGATTGCTCAGTTCCTAATAGAGAAGTTTGAGAGAATTTCCTTCATGCATATCCCAAGACTAGAGAATGAGTTGGTAGACTTGCTTGCTACGCTAGCTTCAACCATACAGATACCAATCGGACAAAGTACTAAGCCAAAACTGCTAGTCCTCCAGAAGACCATGAAGCAAGAGGAAGCATCTACCACAAAAAGTCCAGCTAAGAAAGAGGCTACCATCGCAACCATCAAGTTTCAACAATCACCCACTGATGATGGACAGCCATGGTACTACAACATCTGGAAATTTCTGAAATATCAACACATCCCTCCCTACGCAACGAGAATCGAACGGAAGACGATAAGAAACATATGTGTCAGGTACTGCATCCTAGGAGATGTATTATACAAGGAAGCCTTCACTAAAGGAGTTTTACTACGGTATGCCACAAAGGTTGAAGGCCAATATATCATCCGAGAAGCACATGTTAGTGCCTGCGATGTTCACGCTAGAAGCCAAAGATTCTCCGAAAAGATTATACAACCAGGTTACTATAATGATAAGGGATTGCCACGTCTACGTCCAGTGCTGCAGGTAATGCCACGAGCACACTGCACTTATCAAAGCCCCATCAATTGTATTAAATCCCATGGTTTCACCATGGCCATTTACCATGTGGGCCTTTGATATTATTAGACCCTTCACAGACAGTCGAAAATACTCACAAGCACGCCTTCATCCTCACCGCGACCGAATACTATACCAAATGGGTAGAAGCCGAGTCATACGTCAAAATCATTGCTTCAACACTCGTAAAGTTGATTATTCGAAATATCATCACAAGGTTTAGAGTTTCTAGAATGATCGTCATCAATAATGGACCGCAGTTCATCGCTGAGAAGACGAAAAAATTATGCAAGAGATATGACATTGACCTGCAGCACTCGTCACCTTTTTATCCTCAAGGGAATGGACAAGCAAAGGCCATGAATAAAACATTGATCCGAATTCTAAAGCAAACAGTGGAGACGAGCAATGGAGCTGACTGACCTGATCGATTACCTGAAGCACTCTGGGCCTATAGGACTTCTATTCGCAAAACTATTGGCCAAACTCCTTACCTTCTCACATACGGGATGGAGGCAATTTTATCTTGTGAAATACAAGTACCATCTCTACATGTCCAGCTTGATGATCAGCTATCCATAGATGAAAGGAGAGTTGCTCTACTCATCCAGCTAGAACAACTCGATGAGTCGCGTCTAAGGGCAGCTGATCATGTGCAAATGTATCAAAGGAGAGTGGCTAGAGCCTACGATAAGAAAGTCCTCGAGTGAATTTTCAAAATAAAAGAGTTAGTCTTGAAGAAAATCATGCCCTCTAAGCATGCTCACCCCAAAGGAAAATTGAAGCCAAACTGGAAGGACTGTATGTATAGCAGCCGCATACCCCGAAAATGCATACAAGCTAGTGAACCAAGATGGGGAGGAACTTCTTAACCCATGGAATGCCATGTGCCTGAGAAAATACTACCCTTAGTACCATGAACGTCATATCCCGTAGTCAGACATAGATACTTATATTTACCACCATCGTAGTCATCACAAGTCGTTCACTAGTCGTACGTCATTATTTACAAGGATATCTTTGAAACCTTCTAACCCATCCCCCACCTCCTTATTCGGATAATTTGATCGAAGGGATTAGTGGAATACCCGACCTCATCTAAAAGCGTAGGCAATAACAGATTCTCACCCTTTTCCCGCCATTGGAGGAGACATTAGAACATAAAAAATAGAGATGTTAGGCTCAATCAAAACTCATGATTCTTGTGTCAGTAAATAGTTATATATATATATACATGCTTCAAGAGCAAAACAAACCAAGAGACTAGGGAGAGAGAAAGAAGAAGCATAATCGAGTGAGAGTAATGCGACGAGTGAACAACTCAATGAGCACAGTGAAGTATAAGCAAATTGTGAAGACATTCATGGTGATCTTATTAGGAAAGTATAAGCAAACTGCGGGGGCATCCTCGAAGTCTTAACACTACTAGATATTGTCGTGAGGTGGTGGGAGGAGGACAAACTCCAGCTAATTATAAATATGAGACTTTGATAGTACCGAAATATGACGGAGAGCTCAACTATAGCACTACATACCACTCGAGAAAAAGTCCGTTGCCTATCCCTTCTGAAGTTGTCAAGTAGGAAAGCTGTCCCTACATCGTTGAGCCTTACCCCTCTTTCACCCTCTTGTTTTATTTTCAGACCAGGAGTCAGAACCTTTCCTAAGATATCCTCAAAAATAAAATAAAAAACTTATGAATGATGACTGATAACTGATGTAATAATCTACTACCTACCGCCCACCTTCTTGCCAAGACCATGGGATATGATGGCCACTGTCAAAGGTAAAACCCGATACACGACTGATGTAACCAAACGTCCCCTTCCAATGAGGCAAGGCACTGATTTTCTTTAAAATTAACTCACCAAACACACACATAGCTCTTCATAGACCCAAGTAATCACAAAACCCAGGAAAGTTCCATTGCGACTTGACGCTGTAGACACTCCATTTTCGCCCACTCGGAGTATACAAACCCGTTCGGTCAATCTTTGACCTTTCCCACGACCTCCGAAAAGAGACCGACCCTCTTTGAAGACCTTAAAACACTAAACACGGGAATCATATACGGAAACAATAGTATATGGTTGAAACCTGGAGTGAAACCTCAGCTCACAGGCTCGAACCTGACCCAGCCCGGGGAGATCCCGAATTACATGTTGGCACACAGGCGTGCAATTCGATTGCGCACACCATTTGTGGTGCGCAGTTGGTCCCACTTGGACCAGGTTTTAACTTCCCGCGGACTGCCCTAAGACCTTAATTCCATGCCTGCTCCAGGGCGCACAATTTGATTACGCACATCACTTGTGGCGCGCAATCGGTCCCACTTAGATTAGGTTTCCACTTTCGTAGACCGCTTAAAGACCAGAATCGTACGCCCCTTCCAGCGCGTGTTAAGACCTGAAAAATACCACTTTTCACCCCTTAACTTAATCTTTGTTAGACCCTTAATCATTTAATAAATATGTTTTAAGTCTATTATGTAGGTAATAAGCAGCAGCTGCAAATAAACCCCTAACCATGCCAAGAAGCCTACTGCTGACCTAGAAGCCCCTCAGAAGTGTGAAGGTTAAACCCAGATAGAGAATTGGCTGCAGCAGAGGCACAACAAAGCATAAACAAATCAGAAAGAATACATCGCACAGTTGTCGCGGGCTTCTGAAGGGAGCACCCCAACTGGTTGCGCAGTCTTCGCGCCGTTCGCACGCAGACGGATGTCAGCAAGGAGTAAAAAGTACATTTCGCGCGGTCCTCGCGGGGCTCAGTCTTAAGCGCTCGTGAAGCACTCGCGCAGCTCAAGAGATGAGTTTTCAACCTTCGCGTGATTCACTAAATAGAGAGAGTTCCAGGCATTCCAGCGCGCGGCTTCCGTGCAGTGGCCGCGGGACACATACTTTCAAGAAACTGCTTACGCGATCCAGAAGCCTATGTACATTATTCTCTTCGCGAAAATCATCACGGGATTCATCAAGGAACGAACTGCGCGCGCCATTCTCACTCCATTTAAATGCAAAGACCAATCCTGCGACGACCAACGCATTCCCGCGATGATCAAAGTACCAACCCCGCGACTGCAAGAGCTTCAAGTCAAAGCAACCCCGCGATGTCAATTCTACCACGTGGTAAGATCTGTAAATCTTTTCTACTCAGCGAGGATCAGGTTCTAAACTTCTCCCCACATCTGTAGGGGCAATCTGGGAACAGCAATTAGGGCACGCACTCTAATGCTCAATCTCCGTGCACACGCCCCGAGGCATCCAAGGGACAAGAATGGGCTGCAATTGCATTGATGAAATTAGAGTTTTCCTAACCCTAATTCATAAAGAACTGACTTCTATATAAGTCTAAGCCTAGCTTAGGTTTAAAGGACTTTTTGTTCGAAACTTCTGTGCTTCTTCTTAAAATCGACTGTAGAATGACAGTAGGATAAGGTTAGGGTTTAAGTTTTTATTTTTTTTTCCTTTTTTTTCCTTCTCTCCATAATTCAGCATTTGCTGGCTATGCCTTTTGTATGATTATATAGTATAGTTTTTAATGAAATTTTGTAATAATATCTATTGCATGTATGGGATGGTATTTTTGTTGTGAGTTATTCTGTACAAGGCTGCTGCCTTGAGATTTTCCATTACTAAGTTATATTGTAAGCAATGGAGAATTACTTTTAAGGTTTTATTTAGATCCAAGTGACCTGTGTGTCCAGGTTAGGCACATTGTAGGCCTTCCCCCACCATAGGATCCACTAAATCTGAATTCCCATGGGAGCTTGAGCTGGTAGCCTTGTGAACATGGTGGCGGCAGTAATATTCTTGTTCTGTGTTTGACCTCTGTGAGAAGGATAACCTCTGTGGATAGTCTGTAACCATTCAAGTGGACAGATTATAGCCCTAGGGTGAGGCCAATCCATAGATCTAAGACAGATTCTTCTTCTCTACACTTGTGCTTGTAGCCTTGTGAGAGATTGTGCAGAGACAGACTCCCCTATATTTGTATAGACCCACCATCAGATTGCAGATATGATTTGGCTGTAGAGATTGTAGGCTTGTGACTAAATCACTGCTGTCTTTCTAAAGTAGTGAACAGCCAAGCTTAAAAGCTAGTACTCAAACTCTTGCTGGTCCTGTGTGTCTAGGCTCGTGCACTTTGTAGGCCTAGCCCCACACACAGAACTTTATAGGTTGAGGTTCCTATGGATTCTTGAGCTTGTAGCCTGGATGAAGTAGTGCCTACAATGATAATCTTGTTCTGACTCATCTCTGGATTGTAGTTCCCCTATTGGATAGTCTGTGATCATTTAAGTGGACAAGTTATAGCCATAAGGGATTGGATCATGGCACAGGGTTGAGTTAGATCCTTTCTCCTCTTTGGTGATAATGTAGCCATTGGACAGGATTTCTATAGCAGCAGATCTGAGTCTGAGTTATAAGACCAATTAGATCTATACCTAATAGCATACTTCTCACCCTTTTATATTTATTTTCTCACACTCCATCCTCTTTCTTAACCCTTTCTGTAGTTTAGACATTAAATTATCATAGGATTTAGATTATAGTGACCTTAAATCCCCTTCCATTTAGGATTGCCAGATCTGTAGCCAGATCTGGAGAGCCTACTAAAGATAGCTCCCTTGGAGCTTTAGATCAACTTTCCCTGTGGGACAAACTCTTACTTATCAAAACTTGCTACAACAGGCCCTGTATCTTGCAGGACTGTGCATATTTTAGGATTGTTACTCCGTAGTTTTCACTCCACCTTTCATTCATTTTCATTCACCCCATTCTTATCACTGTCTCTAATAAAGTCAGTAGCAAGCACTTAAAATAACCTAACAAGTTTTTGGCGCCGTTGCCGGGGAATCTTGATCTAATAGTAGACTCTAGATTTTTATATTCTTTATTCTTTGGTAGCTATACTTGTGAATAATTGATACTGCTGATTTACATTTAGAATTTTTCTTGCAGATCTGGACCGTAGCAGAAAAGGAGAGTAGAATTACACTGGGAGTCTAGCTACCTCTGTTTGCACTTCTCTAACATTTAAAACCTCAGTTTATTTCTCCTTTGAAGATTCCATAGCAGTTGATTAGGATAGTTATAAATTTTGTTAAGTGCAATGTGCCTGCGAATAGTCTTCCCTGCTGTTGGTGTGTGTGCATGTTAGGAAGGAGATCCCTCAGTCCTACATTAGAGCCTGCTAACCCTGAGATAGAAAGGGGTAGAAGACCGAGAAGGCACAGACACACCACAGTCGAGCCCCCTATTAAAATCGAGACAGCAGTTATGGGTGAAGAGCAACCCAGAACATTGAAGGAATTGAATGCTCCGGATGATTATAATTCTCCATTCAGCATTCAATTCCCAGATATTCAGGGAAACTACGAGATTAAAACTTCCATCATCCAAATGCTTCCCTCTTTCCATGGGCTTAGCAAGGAAGACATTTACAAGCACATTGACCAATTCTTGGCCCTGTGCATGACATTCTTCATTGCTGGTTTGGGACCAGAAGCCACTAGGTTAAGGCTCTTTCCTTTCTCCCTAAAGGACAGGGCCATGACCTAGTTATCTACTCTCCCAAACAACAACATCACTTCCTGGAAAGACCTCCAGACAAGATTTCTGTCTAAATTTTTCCCAGAGATCAAAACCAGCCAGTTGAGGAAAGGCATACTTGCTTTTGCCCAGTCCCCAACTGAAGATTTTAATCAAGCCTGGGACAGATTTAAGGAGATGTTCAAACAATGTCCCCACCATAAGATCCCTGACTGGCAGCTTGTCCAGAGCTTCTACAATGGGATTGATGAGAAAAGTAGAGACATGGTAGATGCCTCTTGTGGTGGAACGTACATGCATAAAACAACTGATGAGGCATGGGACTTGTTCGAAGTCATTAGCGAAAATGCTTTCCAGAAGATGTCCTCATCTAGATCTGTTCAAGAGCCTTCTCCTAAGCTGGGGTTGGCTGAAACTTCTAAAGGAAAGATGTATGAAGTAAGGGGAAATGATGACCTGAGAATGTAGATGGCCAATCTCTCAGATAAGTTTGATAAACTTTTAACTGTGGTGCAGCCCAGAATGGTTGCACAAGTGATGGAGGCATGTTTGATATGCCAATCTCCACAACACACAGTGGAAGAGTGCCTATCTACAGGGCAATACCCGGAGTATGTGATGGAACAGGCTGCTGCTGCCCAATCTTTTGGACAGTAATAATCTGGTGGCTACAACAAACAGCCATATGAATACCAGCACCAAAATACTGGTTACCAATGGAGAGACCACCCAAATTTGAGGTGGAGGCAAGACAACTATATACAGCCACAATAGATGTTGGCCTTACCTCAAAGGCCACAACAGCAGTTTAACCAGGGTTATGCCCCAAGATCGAATTTTCAGCAGCAATAGCAGCCCCAGCAACAAAATTAGTTGGTAGTTCCTCCACCTCAACCCCGAAGTGCTTCTTTTAAGGACCAGGTTTTGGCCCAATTGCAAAGCCTTGGACCCTTGAATCAGGCTGTGATTTCTCATAGTCAAAGCATAAAGAAGATAGAAGAGCAATTAGGTCAAATAGCCAATACTTTGGCTAAAAGAGAAGAGGGCAGGTTGCCAAGCCAGCCCGTAGCCAACCCTAAGGGCCAGTATTCGATTGGAGAAGGCTCCTCAAATTTTGAGGGGGCTAATGTCATCACAGCCCTAAGGTCTGGCAGGTTGGTAGACAACCAGGTGGGTAAGGAACAAGGAGAGGTCATTCCCAAGGAACTGTCGAGTGAAAGTGAAAGAGACTTTGTTAGAGCATAGAGTCAAGAATTGCCTGCTACCCTTCAACAAGGGAAAAATAAAGAGGTTGTAGTTGGGCCTCAACAGGAGATAAAAGCAGAAAAAAGAAAAAAATAAAAGTTCAGTCATAGGCTTGCAGCTGAGGAACCAGCAGTACCTCAATTGCCATTTCCTTAAGCTTTGAGTGGCCCTACCCCTTTTGATAAGGGGCAGGCACAGATCGAGGAAATGATGGAGACCTTTAAGGTGTAAAATAATTTGCCCTCGCTGATGCAATCCGACAGTGTCCCAGCCTATGCAAATTTCTCGAAAGACCTTGTACTCGTAAAAGGAAAGCTAGAGGTCATTTGTCCAAAAGGTCTTTGCAACCGACATTAATTCTCAGATTAACCATGACAATGCCTGAGAAGGTGCAAGACCCAGGGATACCCACTATTCCCTGTATAATTGGAGACCACACGATTGGAAGGGCCCTTCTAGACCTTTGAGCCAGTGTTAACCTGCTGCCATACAGTGTGTATCAGCAGCTAGGTTTGGGGGAGCTTAAGCCCACCCCCATTGTCCTATTGATGGCTGATAGGTCTGAGAGGAAACCCATGGGAGTGGTTGAGGATGTCTTAGTAGGGGTTGACAAGTTCTTCTACCCTACAAACTTCCTTGTTTTGGACATGGGCTGTAACAAGAGTACATCCCCGATACCTGCTATTCTAGGTAGACCATTCTTGGCCACTGCCAATGCATGCATTCAATGCAGGTTTGAGATTATGGAGGTCACTTTTGGACATATGAAAGTTGAGCTTAATGTGTACAACAGTGCAAAGTACCCTCAGCTGGACAATGAGGAATGCTTTGCAGTGGATGTACTAGAAGAAATTGTTGAAGAAGAACTGCCCACTCTGCTGGAGTGGGGCAACATTGTCACTAATTTAACTGAAGTTTGGAACATGGTAGAGGAAGGAAGCTTAGCTTTAATGCCAGATGACATGTCCCCATTGAAGTCTTCTGTGGGCTTAGTGCAGCATTCCAATTGGAAACCTACATTGCTGCCCCTTCCTCCAACCAACAATGCACCAATCCTGCCATCCATCCAATCCTGCCATCCATCCAACAAGCCCCTGATTTGGAGCTCAAGAAGCTTTCAGAGACATTGAAATATGCTTTCCTCAAGAAAGAGGAAAAACTTTTTGTAATTATCTCCTCTTCTCTTACCAATGAGCAAGAGGAGGAATTGCTAACAGTTTTCAGGAAGCACAAGAAAGCTATTGACTGTTCTATTGTTGATCTAGGAGGGATTGATGCATCAATCTGTATGCATAGGATTCATCTAGAGGAGGGCTCAACACCCTTCAGGGAAATGCAGAGGAAACTGAATCTTCACATGCAGGAAGTGGTCCTGAAAGAAATCATTAAATTGCTAGATGTTGGGGTAATTTACCCCATTTCTGATTCTGAATGGGTGGCACTAATCCAAGTGGTGCCCAAGAAATCTGGCATAACAATGATCACAACCGAGTCTGGAGAGTCGAGACCAGCCAGAGAGACCACTGGCTGGAGAGTTTGCATCGATTATCGAAAACTCAACTCCAAGACCAGAAAAGACCACTTCCCCCTCCCCTTTATTGATCAAATTTTGGATAAGTTGGCTAGGAAAGCTTTTTACTGTTTCCTTGATGGGTACTTAGGGTACAACCAGATCCCTGTGCACCCTCTTGATCAAGAGAAAACTATTTTTACTTGTCCTTTTGACACCTTTGCTTACAGAAGGATGCCTTTTGGACTGTGTAATGCCCCAGCCACCTTTCAGAGGTGTAGGTATGCCATATTTTCTAATATGATTGATAAATTCTTAGAAATTTTTATGGATAATTTTTCGATTTGTGGAGATAGCTTTGACCAATGTCTACAACACCTCCACCAGGTCTTACAAAGATGTGAGGAGACCAATTTGGTCTTAAGTTGAGAAAAGAGCCACTTCATGGTAACACAAGGAATTGTGTTAGGTCATGTAGTCTCTAAAGATGGAATTGAGGCAGACAAGGCCAAAGTTGACCTCATTGCAAATTTGCCCCCTCCAAGAACAGTCAAGCAAATCAGATCTTTCCTTGGACATGCTGGATTCTACAGGAGGTTTATCAAAGCCTTCAGCAAAATTGCTAAACCATTGTGCCAACTGCTCTGCCAGGATGTGCCCTTTGACTTTTCTGCTGAATGTCTGGAGGCTTTTGAAACTTTGAAAATTTGCCTCACCTCTGCCCATGTACTCCAAACACCTGACTATACCCTGCCCTTTGAGTTGATGTGTGATGCATCTGACTTGGCAATAGGTGCTGTCTTGGGCCAGAGAAAAGATAAGCTGCTTGTGGTCATTGCCTATCTCAGCAAATTACTTGTTGAAGCTCAGCTGAATTATACAATAATTGAGAAAGAGCTTCTGACAGTGGTTTTTGCTATGGACAAGTTTAAACCTTACCTACTTGGGTCTAAAGTTGTCATCTTCACTGACCACTCAGCACTGAAGTACCAACTATCCAAAAAGGATGCAAAGCCCAGATTGATTAGATGGATACTCCTATTGCAGGAGTTTGACATCGAAATCAAGGACAAAAAGGGCGTAGAAAATGTAGTGGCTGACCACTTGTCCAGAATTATGCTGGAGAAAGGTATTGATGACCTTGCTACAAATGATGTCTTCCCAGATGAGCAATTGTTTGCCATCCAATCTTTAGTTCCTTGGTATGCACATATTGTCAATTATCTAGTTATAGGCAAGGTTCCTGCCCATTGGACAAAAATAGACAAAGACCTGTTTTTCTCACAAGTCAAATTCTTTTTCTGGGAGGAACCTTGCTTGTACAAGTATTGTGTAGACCAAATCATTCAGAAGTGTGTTCTCGAAAGTGATGTCCCTAGTATTCTGGCCATGTGCCATGAAAATGCCTATGGGGGTCACTTTAGTGGGAGAAAAATAGCTGATAAAGTGTTGCAGTGTGGGTTCTATTGGCCTTCTCTTTTCAGAGATGCCAATACACACTGCAAGACCTGTGAAAGATGTCAAAAATTAAGAGGGCTGTCAAAACAAAACTCAATGCCTTTACAGCCCATCCTTGTTGTAGAACTGTTTGATGTGTGGGGTATTGACTTTATGGGCCCTTTCCTCCGTCAAATGGTTTTCATTTCATCTTAGTGGTAGTGGATTACGTTTCCAAATGGGTAGAAGCCATTGCCACAAGAACTAATGATAATCAGATTGTCCTCAAATTTATAAAGCAGAATATCTTCTCGAGATTTGGCACCCCTAGAGTCATTATCAGTGATGGGGGTAGCCATTTCTGCAACAAAAATTTCAAGAGCTTACTCAAGAAATATTCTGTCACCCATCGGATTGCTACTCCCTACCACCCACAAACCAGTGGGCAAGTTGAAATTTCAAATAGGGAGATCAAGCACATCCTAGAGAAGACTGTGAGGACTGATAGGAAAGATTGGGCTGACAAGCTTAATGATGCACTGTGGGCTTATAGGACTACCTATAAGACTCCCATTGGTATGTCCCCATTCAGACTGGTTTATGGCAAGGCCTGTCGTCTCCCAGTGGAGTTAGAACACAGGGCCTATTGGGCCATTAAATATTTAAATCTAGACCTAACTTCTGCTGGTCATCACAGGTTGCTGCAGCTGTCAGAATTAGAAGAACTAAGGATGGATGCGTATGTCAATGCCAGGATCTACAAGGAAAGGTCCAAAGCTTTCTTTGACAAAGGGTTGTTGAGAAAGAGTTTCATAGCTAGCGACAAGGTTTGGTTGTTTAACTCCAAACTTAAATTCTTTCCTCGCAAATTGAAATCCAGTTGGGAAGGTCCCTACATTGTTATGCATGTTTTCCCATCTAGTGCTATGGAAATCAACGATCCCAAGTCTGGGAGAACCTTGAAGGTGAATGGTCAGAGGCTTAAGCCTTGTTTTGAAAAACCTGCCGAACCCATGGACACCATTGACTTTCAGGGGGATCCTTCTTCAAATTGATCCACAAGTGTGTCATTATTGTATCATATGTACTTTATTTTTGGTAGATTTATCTTGCTTTATTTTGTTCAAATTCTCTAGGATTTGTTAGTGATACCATCTGAATCTGGACCTATCTATTTTAAATTTTTTTTGCTTGGTTTGATTCTTACTGCTCTTTAATGGATAGTTTTTGATTGAATGTATAATGTGAGAGGTTGATTTTTGTTGCCCTTGCTTGAATGATTGAATGTATAATGTGGGAGGTTGATTTTTTTTGCCCTTGCTTGAATGATTGATTTTTAATGTGTCTAGAGGTGTCCATGGTGAGAGTCATGCCTAGGATTCAACCACAACACATATGCAAAAGGGCAGAACAGAGAGCACATGCTCTCTGTTTTATACTTTGCTGTCGCTGGGTCCAAAAAGAAGCCTGAGAGACTCTCGCGCACTATAGACAGCATACTTCATCAGCTGTCACGAGATTCTAAAGCTGTCACGAGGTTAAAAAGGAAGTTTGGGAGACTCTCGCGCAGTTCGCATGGAAACATTCAATAGCTGTCGCGAGATTCAAGTGCACCTGAGAACCTCTTGCGCGATCCACATAAAGCTATTCATTAGTTATCGCGAGATTTTAAGGGTGTCGCAAGATTCAAAGTGAACCTTAGAAGCTTTTCGCGCAATCCAAATAGAGACCTGGGAGCCACTCGCGTAATTCACATGAATTCATCTCACACTGTCACGTGCTCCAAGGTCAACCTGAGAGATTATTGCACAATCCAAATTGAATAAACACCTTCGCTAGGTTCATTTCCAATCTCGCGACCAGATGTTCCAAAGTGCGCCGAACTTCGCGATAAGTATTTTAACCCTGCGCTTGTCTCCCTTTTCAGTATTCTCTTCCTTCTTCCCTCTGCGAAACCCTAGCTTCTGGCACACTTCCCTCTCTCTCCTCCAGCATCAATCCTACAGCTCATCATTCACTCCACGAATCTACAAAGTTGTGCCTAGCATCACCACCATCTATTGCCCTCTGATCAGAGATCTCGCGGTGCCCTGTGCGTCAGATCAAACCTAACCCTAGGATTTTAGGGTAAGCACTTAGATCTCCATTTCCATTCCTCATATTCGAAGATAGAGTTTGAAATGTCTCCCAAGAGTGCACAGAAGAGAAAGGGAAAGGATAAGGCCACTGCTGAGACCACCCCTAAGAAGACCAAAACTTCAAAGGTACCTAAAAAAGGAAAGGAAGTGGTTGAGGAGGCGGAGGAGCCAACCCCTAAGTTTTCTACTCCTTCTGAGCTCATGGTTTCAATCCCATTGGAGCCTGAGACAGCTTTTGACCTCCCATTATTTGAGAAGGAACCTCTCTCTTCCCCTGCCGTGCAGTTTATGAGCAAAGCGGGCCCGACGCCCTTGATGAGAGGAATTCCAGCACTAGCCTACCCTAGGCTAGTGCAACTGTTTTATTAGCACATCAGGGTCAAGAAGGACAAGGATGGACAAGTATGCTTGCTGGTGCTGATTGACGATTTTAAAATGCTAGTGAGCCCTAAGGTGATTGCTAAAGTTTTGGGCATCCCAACCGCATTCGACCCTAGCTGTGGATATGGCCCCCCCTGAGCGCCTCCATTGATACAATTGCAAGAGCTTTGACCAGAGGAGTAAAGGCCACAGGGGATTCGATCAGAAGAAGAGAATTAGAACCTGAACTCCTCTTCATTGACCAAGTCCTGCGTAAGAACGTTTACTGCTCAGGACATCAGCAGGAGAGGAGAACTCCCATCACGGATGCTGTCTATTCCTTCTCTCTTGGCCATGACTTCCATGCGGCCTGGCTCATCTTCGAGGCAATGAAAGACCTAGTGGAGAAGATAGAGACAAACAAGAAGCCTCACACACTCCCTTATTCCAAGGTCATTACCTTGCTGCTAATCAAGGGAGGGTACAAGATAGCGAAAAATGAGCAGACTACCACCCTTGCCCCTACTACTTTTGCCAAGAGGCAATGGGGAATCAGCCGGAGCCTGATGGAGGCCGAGAAGAAGAAGAAAGCTGAGGCTCAGGCCCTTCCCAAACAAGCAGAAGAGGCAGCTGGAACAAGGTCTACCCCTGCTACCAAGGAGGTGCTCACAGAGCCTGCTACAACCATTGCTGCAGTAGCCCCCATTTCCCCTCCACCTTCTCCTCCTGCATCCACTACCCCTCTTCCTTCTCTCTCTCACCCTCCTCTATCCTCATCAGCTACGCCCACTCCCCCTTCACCTGTGATTGGTACCTGGGAGGACTCCCCATCCCCTACCCTACCTCAGTACACAGCCCCAATACACCCATTAGTTACACATAAACCTGACAGCCCTCCACTCATTTCCTATAAAAAATGAAAGACCACTGAGACAATCCCCACCATCTCCCAGACACCACCCTCAATCCCTTCTATCCCCATTGACACAACTCACCTTGATGCAACCACCACCCTAGCCATACCTACTACATCCCCACTCCTAGACGTTGACTTAATCCTTAACACATCCATAGGCTTCCAAGCCTTTCTGGCTACCTTCTTTGATACAATGCCTATCCACTACACCCCCCTCCCAGACTCCCCAACTACATCACACCATCACTCACCAGAACCCCACTCTTCCCCTCCTTCCACTTTCCATCATGCACCTTCCTCACCTTTCCAACCAGTGCCCTCTTCTTCACAGACTCAACCTCCCAGCCCCAACACACTGATACTTATCCTATCCCTTATGCAAGACATCCAATCCCAATTATCCACCACTACCCAAACATAGGACCAAATGCAGACTGAACTCACCTCCATCCAATCCACCCTTCAGACATTAACCAACCCACCCATCCCTCAACAATTCCCTACAACTCCACTGGTCCTTTCCGACAAAAGAGACCAGACGGACTTCATCACGACTCACGACCCCCCACCACCACCAAAGAATCCCTTTCATCCCCACAACCCCACCATTCTCTTTCAATTCCCATTCCCCCACCCCTGCTCCTACTAAGCCTCCACCATTTTCCTTTCCCCTATACCCTCCACCCCTCTTATCTTACCCTCCCATATTCACCGAAAAAATCTACACAAATAGACCAACTTATCCCCTCCCCCACAACTAGACTTACCTTTGTTTCCCCCCCAAGACCAATCACAGTTTGCTCCTTCCACTTCCTATCTGCCCATTGCACCCAAACATTTTTTTTACAGTCCTCCCTACCTCACCATCCTCCATCACATGAGGGAAAATTCTTACCTTAGGAAGGATGTCCTGAGGGGCATGGCCAAACTTCGCTAGTCCATTGAGACTCCCCTGCTGCAGTAGGTTGATGAGATGAAGGAGGCCCACAGAAAGCAACTACTGGGCATCTCCTTGGGGTGGACTAATATCCTGGAGGCCTATCAGAAGGCCAAAGCTTCAGCTACTTATAATGAGTTGAATTTGGAGCTGGAAAAAGGCAACACTGCTGCAGAGAAGGCTAAAGCAAGACTTTTTGAGAAGAGGTTCAACAATGCCCAGAAGATCTTCCGAATCCAAAAGGAAATTCATGAGACTGACCTCCTCAAACACAAAATCCAAATAGCCTCCTTGGAATCTGCTTTGGCAGCTATCAGAAATACTCCTCTGCAGCCCACCCCACTCTCTGTTCGCATGCCAGACCCAGAACCTCAAGCTACTCCAGCTCCAGCTGCCCAGTCTGAGGAGGTACAACTAAAGATCAAACCAGATAAAGGGAAGGCCCCTACTTCCCATCCTCCATCACCTCCTACAGAGCACCCTCCACCTACCAAGGCCCCTGCTGCACCTCCGCAAGAGCAAGCTTATCCTAAGCAGAGGAAAGTCATTGCTAAGAGGTTTGCTCCCAAAGCTACCTCTATCAAAATTGGCAAAGAGCCAATTGCCAAGTCTGAAGAGACAAAACCCCCTAGCCAGCTTGAGCCCAAAGTAAAAGGGAAGTCTCCAGTGGCTCCACAGAAGAAGCCAAAGGTAAATCCCCAGTGGTCCCCACTGAGGAAGGAAAAGGCAAATCTCCTGCAACCCTCCCTGCAAAGAGGAAAGGAAAAGCCCCTCAAGAACCCAAGGAACCAAAAATACTCAAGCAACCAAAAATAAGGGTGAGGGCACCTAAAGCTCCTACTGCCAAGAAAACACCAGTCGAAGCGAAAAAAGCAAAGAAAGCCAAGAAGAAACTGGACAAAGCTGCCCTTATGGCCCATGCTAAAAAGATGGGTTGGGATTTCTTTATAGATTCTGATTCAGATTCTTCTTCCTCTTAGACTATATTAGATTGTACTTAGGTTTTACTTTTTTTGTCCCCTTCCAATCTTCTCCTTGTAAATACAATTGTACATGTCTCTTTCCAGTTAATAGAATTTTATTTTTTTTATTTTTTGTACATTGATATGTTCTGTATGCTTGTTTAAGAATTTTCTATTTGCGTCTTCATTTTGTTCAAATTTGTCATGGGAGATGCATGTTGGGAGGTTATGATTATTTCACATGAGAATCCATGTGCAAGGTAACTATAGATGGCAACTGAATGGATGAAAGTACAGGATTCCAGTGTTTTCATTCGTGGGCCCTGTCTGAGCTTCCTCGCGGAGTCCTGACCATGCGCAAGGCACAACAATTCCACACTTTCCCCTGTGCAGCTGCGCAATACACAGGATCCCCTTAAATCCCAAGCCTATCTTTAAACCTTCATTTATTGTGTGCTCTCTTTTCCCATAATCGGTTGTGCATTTATTCATTTCCCACACAATGATCATTTATTGCCAAGCTTGGAAAGGGACAAACCTTTAAATCGGCCGATTCATGTTCCACCGTCCAACTCTTTTAAATCAACCCTTAGTTCTTATTCACCTCATCCTTCATCTTCTAACCCTAGCAGTCCATACCTCCTCACAACCATGGCGGATGACAAACCCTTCGAGTTCCCCATCAAATTCTACCCCATCTAGGAGGATCCCCCACCGCCTAAGGAGCTGGACCCGTTACAATTTCTTTGGGATGAGTATGCAAAAGCCCAGAGGATCCTCACCAAGGAAGTGAAGAAAAAGAAGAAAAAGGAGAAGAGAGAGAAGAAGAAGAAAAAATGGAACCACCTAAATCTCCCCCACCATCTTCCTCACACCCTCCCCCACCAACTCTCCCTTGATCCATCTTTCCCCCCCCATTTTGTCTTTTCTTTTTACCTCTTTTTGTAATATTTTCTTTTTATTTTAATGAAAGTTTCTTTTAGTTCTATACTATTCAGTTATCATTATTTTTTCTGTTTCTCTGTCTTCCTCTGTGTTTATTTAACTGGACTCCACTACATTTTCTCACCTTTGAACCAGTGAGGACATTGCTCCTCATGGTTTGGGGGTGTGGCAGGATAGGTCTGCCAATAGAATAGTTAATTTTAGTACAGTAATGGTGGTAAAAATGGGATGAATAAAGTTAATTTCCACTTAACTTAATACAATGAGGAAACTTGTAAAAATTTAAATATTTTTGCAAACTTTTCGAAACAGAAAAAGTTAAAAATCTTGACACCACTATGAAGCTAATATTAGAAATTTTTTTTAGGTAGTACTCAGTGAACCTAAGAGGAGAGAAACAAATGAAAATACACCCCATGGGTTAAATTTGATGACCATACCTAGTGAGATTTGTGCCCAGCATTTTCTTTTGAAGAGTATTTTTGGCATTATTTTTGCTCTAAGGACTGATTGAATCAAGACTTTTTCACTAGAAGTTGTGCACCTCCAAATCAAAACTAATTGACATCACTAATGATACTAAGAAAATGATCCAAGGCCCTCATTTGGATAGTTTGAGCCTGAAAATCCAACCTTTTAAAATCTGCCCTTTTGCATACACTAGTTGAGCCTTAAACTCATACTTTTCTTTCACGAACACCAGAACACTTGCACCTTAACCTCATGACCTGAGTCAATCTTACCCTCACTCTGAGAATTCAGAAGGTAAAGGAGGAGTTAAAGATACTGAGAATGGTCCAACATTCTATGGAAGGTGAAGAAAAGCAACTTGTGAATAGCCGTGTATCAATGGCAGTTGTGTGGCAGTTCATCATAAAAAAAAAAAAAATCATAAAAAAAGAACGAATGAAAACAAAAAGAGAAAAAGAAGGAGAAGTCTAGAGAACAACATCATCTAAAAATTGAAAAGAAGAGGAGAAGCTGGCCACTTTGAGTCTGAAATATAAAAAGAAAGATGAAGCTTTTACTGAAATGAAGGTTGTGAAGTCATGAATCACTCCTTACCTTGCTGATTTCTTAATTTGGATTCCCTTTTTACCCCTTTATTTTTTACATCCCTCAGCCAGAAGCCACATTACAACCCATTCAAAAAGACCTTGTGGATCCAAAGTTAAATGAGCTGTCATGTGGAGATGAGGAGTTGTCCAATTTATGGTGAAAAATTTTGAAGATGTCAGAAATTAGAAGCTTTGCCTATGCTCATGCTTGCAGGCCCATTTGGGGTCTATAACTGCTCTTGAGCTATTTTAAATGTGAACACCCTCAGGTTGTTAATATTGAGAGATAGCCTTAGTGAGAATTGAGTCTGAATTTAAACCTCATTGGGGTTGTATCCAACCTGAATTTTGAATTAAAGGCAAGCTGGGTACTGATTTTTATACATTGAAATTCTAATGATAAATGAATAGTGGTAAGGCAAATACATGTTAACTTTTAAGTTTTAAATGGCCTGCAACATTGCTGCAGTTTCCTCTAAGTGTTAGAAAAATTGGGTGTGGAATGAAGCTTTAAACATCGAAATCTGTGTTGTCATTATCTGCACTATACTTAACTGATTCTAATGGTGAAGTTTGTGGGTATCTTCACTGAAAACCCTCAGGAGACTTCACTCCTCCACTAGGGATCACCTAGGGGTTTAAAAGGCTTGGTACATATGCTAAATATACCTGTGATCCCGACGAAAGTGGCATTTAATTACAGTTTTGCTAAGGGACTAGCAAAGATTAGATTTGGGGGTGAGTTAAGACCTGAAAAATACCACTTTTCACCCCTTAACTTAATCTCTGCTAGACCCTTAATCATTTAATAAATGTGTTTTAAGTCTATTATGTAGGTAATAAGAAGCAGCTGCAAATAAACCCCTAATCATGCCAAGAAGCCTATTGCTGACCCAGAAGCCCCTCAGAAGTGTGAAGGTTAAACCCAGACAGAGAATTGGCTGCAGCAAAGGCACAGCAAAGAAGAAACAAATCAGAAAGAATACATCGCGCAGTTGTCGCGGGCTTCTGAAGGGAGCACCCCAAGCGGCCGCACAGTCTTCACGCCGTTCGCGCACAGATAGATATCAACAAGGAGTAAAAAGTATACTTCGCGCGGTCCTCACGAGGCTCAGTCTTAAGCGCTCGTGCAGTCTCGCACAGCTCAAGAGATGAGTTTTCAACCTTCGCGCGAATCACTGAATAGAGAGAGATCCAGGCATTCCAGCGTGCGGCTGTCGCGCAGTGGCCGCGGGACACATACTTTCAAGGAACTGCTCGCGCGATCCAGAAGCCTATGTACATTATTCTCTTCGTGAGGATCGCTACGGGATTCATCAAGGAACGAACTGCGCGCGCCATTCTTGCGCCATTCAAATGCAAAGACCAATCCCGCAACAACCAAAGCATTCCCGTGATGATCAAAGTACCAACCCCGCGACTGCAAGAGCTTCAAGTTAAAGCAATCCCGTGACGCCAATTCTACCATGCGGCAAGATCTGCAAATCTTTTCTACTCAGCGAGAATCTAGTTCTAAACTTCTCCCCACTTCTGCAGGGGCAATCTGGGAACTTTCAGCAATTAGGGCACGCACTCTAATGCTCCAATCTCCGTGCACACTCTCTGAGGCATCCAAGGGACAAGAATGGGCTACAATTGCATTGATGAAATTAGGGTTTTCCTAACCCTAATTCACGAAGAACCGACTTCTATATAAGCCTAAGCCTATCTTAGGTTTAAAGGACTTTTTGTTCGAAACTTCTGTGCTTCTTCTTAAAACCGATTGTAGAATTACAGTAGGCTAAGGTTAGGGTTTAGGTTGTTTTTATTTTTCCATTTTTTTCCTTCTCTCCATAGTCCAGCACTTGCTGGCTATGCCTTTTATACGATTATATGATATAGTTTTTAATAGAGTTTTGTAATAGGATCTATTGCATGTATGGGATGGTATTTTTGTTGTGAGTTGTTCTGTACAAGGCTGTTGCTTTGAGATCCTCCATTGTTAAGTTGTATTGTTAACAATGGAGGATTGCTTTTAAGGTTTTATTTAGATCCAAGTGACCTGTGTGTCTAGGTTAGGTACATTGCAGGCCTTCCCCCACCACAGGATCCAGTAAATCTGAATCCCCATGGGAGCTTGAGCTGGTAGCCTTGTGAACATGGTGGCGGCAACAATGTTCTTGTTCTGTCTTAGACCTTTATGAGGAGGATAGCCTCTGTGGATAGTCTGTGACCATTCAAGTGGACAGATTATAGCCCTAGGGTGAGGCCAATCCACAGATCTAAGACAGATTCTTCTTCTCTACACTTGTGCTTGTAGCCTTGTGAGAGATTGTGCAGAGACAGACTCCCCTATATTTGTATAGACCCACCATCAGATTGCAGATCTGAACTGGCTGTAGAGATTGTAGGCTTGTGACTGGATCACTGCTGTCTTTCTAAAGCAGTGAATAACCAAGCTTGAAAGCTAGTACTCAAACTCTTGCTGGTCCTGTGTGTCCAGGCTCGTGCACTTTGTAGGCCTAGCCCCACACACAGAACTTTAGAGGTTGAGGTTCCTATGAATTCTTGAGCTTGTAGCCTAGATGAAGTAGTGCCTACAATGATAATCTTGTTCTAACCCATCTCTAAATTGTGGTTCCCCTATTGGATAGTCTATGACCAGTTAAGTGGACAGGTTATAGACATAAGGGATTGGATCATGGCACAGGAGTGAGTTGGATCCTTTCTCCTCTTTGGTGATAATGTAGCCATTGGATAGGATTTCTATAGCAGCAGATCTAAGTCTGAGTTACAAGACCCATCAGATCTGTACCTAATAGCATACTTCTCACCCTTTTATATTTATTTTCTCACACTCCATCCTCTTTCTTAACCCTTTTTGTAGTTTAGACATTAAGTTACCTTAGGATTTAGATTATAGTGACCTTAAATCCCCTTCCATTTAGGATTGCCAGATCTGTAGCCAGATTTGGAGCGCCAACTAAAGATAGCTCCCTTGGAGCTTTCGATCAACTTTCCCTGTGGGACAAACTCTTACTTATCAAAAGTTGCTACAACAGGCCCTGTATCTTGCAGGACTGTGCATATTTTAGGCTTGCTGCTCCGTAGTTTTCACTCCACCTTTCATTCATTTTCATTCACCCCATTCTTATCACTGTCTCCAATAAAGTCAGTAGCAAGCACTTAAAACTACCTAACAGCGCGCGTAATCTAATTACAGGACCTATTATGAGCACGCAATTGGTCCCCAATTGGACCTGGTCTCTAATTCTCATGACTGCCCAAATTTCTAAATTAAGCGCACTTAATCATGCGCTTAATTGGATTGCGCGCCCCCCACAGGGCGCGTAATTAGTTCTCAGTGAGTTGGAACTAGGATTCCCAGCTGAGCTAGTCAGCCAATCATTCCTTGAGTTAGTGCCCAACTCAAAATGGATTATGCACCCTGGACATGGCGTGCAATTCAATTAAACACCAAAGTACCGACACACAATTGAGGAATTGCGTGATTGTACTCGGGCGCGTAATTAGCCCGATACCTATAAAAAGACCCCCTACCTCACCAATCTCACACAATTTTTTAGCAACCTCTCCTCTCTTCTTAGAAAATTTGAGGTTCTCTCTGGGGTTCTCAAAGAAAGGGGTTGAGCTGCTTTTCTAGGCTTTTAGAACTGCAGACTCTTCTCTAGGAGACTTAGATAGTCAGGCTAGTAATACTGGCTAGCTAGCCCTGACTCTCGAAGGAGTACAAGAGAAATAAGCGCCCTTAGCCCTAGATATACCTTAGGAAACCCCTACCCAAATTCTCAGCCTAGGGCTCATTAGGTCCCTAACCTTCCCCAATTTTTAAACCCTAACCACCCGATTTGCCCAAAAGAGCTTACAGAGGATACTCGAGAATGGGGCCGATCCTCCTTAGCATAGAGGGTCACAATCCCCCTTTAGATAGATTAGAAAATCAAACTAGTTAGACCATAGACAACTCATAGCTATAGAAGTTGGCCGACCAACATTCAGTAAAGAAGTCAGCCCACATCTCTGACGCATGATCAGTGACATGTTGCAGTGTCGATAAATATCTGCAGCTGGCGATCGCATCCACCAAGGAATTCTTCATTTAAAATTTACCTTTTCCTTTCAGCATTTAATATTTCATAGTTTATTATTCTATCACTTTCCGCCAGAGTCCGCGTGGACCGAATTAGGCCACTTCTTTCAAGGACTGAAAGGGACCTGGAACAGACTGACGATCGTAATAGGACTTCTTTTGCTAGGGTTGCCCCGGTTTAATTCGTTTGGTTTTTTATTTTCCACTTTTTCACACACACTCTGCATACTCAGCTTTTCAAAAAAAAATAAAAAAATAAATGTCAGGCATCGAAAAATTGAACTTTAATGATATTGACCCACCCTCATGAGGCTCCCATAGCAATCCCTAGTATAACGATAGGTTGTCTCCATGGACAACCCAACGTCGTGCTCGGATAAATATGGCTAATGAAGGCAAAAAATACCCCTTCACTCTGTAAAATACAAATCATCGTGGCAGCAATGGAGAGGATAGCGAGCAAAGATACACCACCAGCCAAATTATGGATCTCACTACCAAAAAGCTAATGAAGGGAGGAGAAGAAGCCGATACTCTACGACAAGCCCTGACAGAGTTATACAAAGTCGTCGTGGATTAGAAGCTGATTGAGGAATGACAAGTCACTCTGAGGAACAGACGAGAAGGAAGGATGTCGACTCCTCCCACTCCCCCAAAACTTAACACACACACCCTTCGCACCTCCTACGACAATAACTGCCGAAGACAACCCTCTCCTGAGATACCTAAAAAAGACACCACCATAGACAGGAATGACCTCCATCGATTTTTAGACAACTACATAGCTAAGAGAGAGTGTTCAAACCACATTTTCATATTTGAAAATTTTTGTCGAGACCTCAATTTCACTGTACCCACAAACTTTAAACCTCCGAAATTCAAAAAAATACAACGGTATGGGAAACCCGAAACACCACTTGGCCCTATTCTGCAACCACTATCGACCAATCCGCACTAATCATGGGATCCTCATCCATTAGTTTCAATGATCCTTAGAAGGAGAAGCCCTCGACTGGTTTGTTGCTTTGCCTCTAACAAAAATTGAGACCTTCGAAGACTTAGCTGATAGATTCCTAAACCAATACCGATACCTGACTCATGAAGAAATCAGTCTCGCTGATTTGATACACACAAAATAAGAGGACAACGAAGACTTCACGATGTTCGCCAACCGCTGGAGGAGGCTCGCCGCCCAAATGGGGAATCAAATAAAAGAAAATGATGTAATAGATATCATGATCAATAATACCCACAAACCTATTCGGAGCGTTCTCATCCTGAGCGACTACCCTAACTTCGTTATCCTTTATCAGCGAGCTACACGCATACATCGTTACATAAAAGATGGGAAGCTTAGCTTCTCCGCTCCGAAATCCAAAGGACCCTCTTCCGACAACCCTAAAACAAACACGCTGAATAAAACTCTAAGCTCCAAGCAAATCAAGAACAAAACCAAATAAACTCTCACCCATCTAGCCAATATGGTCAAAATCAAAACCAACACCAGCAACTATACCATAACCAGAACCAACATCTATACCCCAACCAATACACAAACCCACACTATAACCAAGACCAACATCCACACCATGATCGACACCAAGCCCTATACCAAGATCAAAACTGACTCCCCAATGACATGCAAACTAACGTCACCTACTATAACTTGTTGTTCGATCAAACTCAATTCACATACGACACCATACGCTCATTCACTCTCGCCCTAGTTCATCCGGCTAGCCTAATCCCTTGAATCGAACCTTCCTCCAATCACATCCATACTCTTCACTCACGACCAACTAACCTTGTCTCACGTACCAATAAGCGTGAAGTCACCTTTCGCCTTGAACCGATCACCAAGATCACGAAAATCCAACTCATCACTAAGCTCATCACCAAGCTCAACGCACTCACCCCTAAACTAACCCAACCTACCATCAAAATCACCAAATATATTCTCGAAACGTCTTGACCTATCACTAAAATCATCAAACACGATTCCAAAGCAACCTAGTCAACCCTTAATATCAACAAATTGACCCCTGAACCGACTCAACCCACCCTTGAACTCAACAACTTACTCACAAACAAATCAACCCTCACGCTCCCTGAGCTGACACCAAAACCAACTTCACCACTGATCCCTAAACAAACTCACCTACCAGTTCGGGAAGCGACTCCCGAGCCACTCCATCAACATACTACAATGCCACCCACGCCTAAACCAATCATCCCACAAATTTTGAAACTAAACGTTGAACCTAAACCTGCAACCAAGCCCCTTCCTCAAATCGCCAGTCCCCTTAAACCTGAACCAACGTCGAAACTCGAACTCCTTATCGAACACATGATCAAAAACCTCGTCCCACGAACTTCAGAATCGACCCTCGAATCAACTTCCACGCCCAACTCGAAACCCGAACTCATTACGATACATACCACCTCCCCAACCCAGAAATAATAAGTTAAACCCGTTATCAAACTTATCACCTTGCCAACTACAAAACTGAACCTAGAACATAAACTTGTTACTAAACCTAAACTCATCATCAAACCTGAATCATCGAACACAAACCTGTCATCAAAGCTAAAACTATCGTTGAATCTAAACCTGTCATTGAACACGAACCCATTATCATAACTAAACCTATTGTCAAACTCAAACCTTTCATCTAACCTATCCCTACAACACCAACTCCACTCAATTTCGAACCAACCACCAAACGTATCGAATCCATCATCGCTCCCACTCGCGAGGCCAAACCAAGCTTAAATCTTATGACCCCGGTCAATATCCAAATCGACATATCACTAAATTCTCAAATTTTACCACAACACAAAATTAACATCATCACTAAGGTTACTTCTGATTCCCATGCCTAAAATTTTCTATATCTTACAATTAAAACCCCTATGAAAGTTCAACCGACGACAAAATCGCCACATCAAACTCTCGACACCAAACTTCCTCCAAAAATTATAAACAAAATTCTAAAACAACCACACAATAAACCCAAGGTGCGAATCAAACAAAACAAGCATAATCAAACAAAGCTAAACCTCCCCACACGAAAGAAATGTTCGCCTTGCCCTACACCCTCACGTCTCCTCCTCTTACTCTTACTTTACCTTATCCTATCATTACCTTTACGACACCACCATCCCACTCGACGGATCCCACTCCAACTTCACCCATAAACAACTTTCCGACAACTCATAAATAACCCTAAAAGACTCTCTAACAACTCTACCCTCCAACTCTACGAGAGCAAGAACTTGTTGTATTTAATTGTGCTTGAGAGAATTTTACTGTAAAAATGAATGGTTAAAACACAGCAGGAAATAAAATGTGAATGAAGATGGATCAAAGCACAAAGCACAGCCTGCAAAATATAGGACTGTTGTAGTAAGTTTTAAAAGTAAGAGTTTGTCCCACAGAGAGTGATGATCTAAAACCTAGTAGATCTCCAGATCTGCTACAGATCTGGTACTTCTACACTTAAATTTATGAAAACAGGGAAAAGAGATGGAGTTTTTCGGGTGTCATAACTAAACTAGATCTAAGCTACAAAACAAAATTAAAAGATAGATCTGAAAGAGGATGAAGGTGAATGAAGAAATAAAATATAAAATGGGGAGAAATAGATAGCTAGGGGTTAGTTTTTATTACAAAACAGATCAAGAAATGGATCAACAGTTGTCCTTCACTGGGCTACAAGTACAAGTGCGAGGTAGAAGAATCCAACCTAAACTAAAGACTTGAACTGATCTTAAGGCTATGATCTGTCCACTTGAATGGTCACAGAGCATCCTAGAGATTTCATCCAATCCAAAGGCTCAAGCTGAAACAAGAAAACCATTGCAAATAATATGTTTCCAAGGCTACAAGCTCATGCATCCATAGGAGCAAACAATCCATCAGATCTAGTGAAAGCCACAAGAAATTACAGATTGAATGGGGATCTAAACTCAGCTGGTCATTGCTATAAAAAAAGCTACAATGACCTAGCTCACAAGTCTGCAATCTCTGCAAAACGCCAGATTTCTTCACTGAAAACATATATGAAAATCAGAGCAAGAGCTGGTTCAGCAACAATCTTTCACTTGGCTACAAGCTCAAGTGTAAAGAGAAAGAATCCAACTCCACCCTCAGATCTAGTTTAGTCCTAAGGCTATGATCTGTCTACTTGAATGGTCACAGATCATCATATAGATTTTCTCCAGTCATGGGGGTAAAGAATGGAACATGAAAATTACTGTAGGCACTATGGATGCAAGGCTACAAGCTCAGGCATCCATAGGTGCATCAGATCTATAAAACTCTAAAGCAATTGAATAGAAAGAATTACAAATCTAATGGAACTATAAATATAACTCTTCATTGATTAAAAACATACTTACAATGAATCAGCCTCAAGCCTACAGTCTGTGCAATAATCTGAGCTTCTTCACTATGAATTTACATATCTATTTACAATTCGAATCAGCCTTTGGCTACTACCTAGATCTATTCCAACAGGCTGGATTAGGGAGAGAAGAGGGAAAAGAGAAGGAGAAAAGAAAACCTAAAACTAAACTAAATTGAGCTAAGGATAACTCAGGCTATTCCTTATTTCCTAGCTTCCTTGCTAAAGAATCACAACCCAAATGCTGCTATTTATACCTTTGTATCGATCCATGTGCTTTATTTCTGGCCAATCAGAGAAGAGGAATCAATTCAGCTTATTCTAATCCATGTGATTAGTATTTTTAGCCAATCAAAGAAGAGGAAAATATTTTAAGTTATTCTTAGATGAGGTGGCTTCATTACAGCCAAGGGAAGCTTCCATTGATAATGGCTAAATCAATTAGAACCCAATGGAGTCCGAGCTGCTACAGATTGAAATGAGTTCTGAAGCATTTTCGAGTGGATGGTGGCTGAAGTCTAGAGGTCTTCGAGTAGTTGAAAACTATGGTTCGAGCAGTTACTGAAGCAACTTGATAGGTTTGGTGAACTGTTGAAAGATCTCGAGAGGTTGGATGGTCTTCTCGATAAGTTGGCTGAAGCAAGTCGACAGGTTCAATGAATGGGCAAAGAATCATTCGACAGTTTGGATTTGGAATCTGAACTGCTCGAGAGGAATGATATGAAAGTGGCTTTAGAACTTGGATGTCGATAGGTTCCCAACACTGTTCGACAGGTTGCTCTTAGAGTGCATGGACCCACTCGACAGGTTCAGTGAACTGCTCGAGTTCATCTGAGCTGCTCGACAACTTCAGGTAATCCTCAATTAAGCGCACTTAATTATGCGCTTAATCGGATTGCGTGCCCCCATAGGGCGCGTAATTAGTTCCAAGTGAGTTGGAACTAGGATTCCCAATTGAGCTAGTCAGCCGATCATTCCTTGAGTCATTGACCTACTCAAAATGGATTACGCGCCCTGGACAGGGCATGCAATTCAATTAAATGCCAGAGTACCACCGTGCAATTGAGGAATTACACACTTGTGCCTGGGCACGTAATTAGCCCGATACCTATAAAAAGAGCCCATACCTCACCAATCTCACACAATTTTTTAGCAATCTCTCCTCTCTTCTTAAGCTTAGCTCTTCTTAGAAATTTTGAGGTTCTCTCTAGGGTTCTCAAAGAAAGGGGTTGAGCTGCTTTTCTAGGCTTCTAGAACTGCAGACTCTTCTCTAGGAGCCCCAGGTAGTCTGGCTAGCAATACGGGCTAGCTAGCCCTGACTGTCAAAGGAGTACAAGAGAAATAAGTGCCCTTAGCCCTAGATAGACCTTAGGAAACCCCTACCCAAATTCTCTGCCTATAGCCCATTAGGTCCCTAACCTTCCCCAGTTTTTAAACCCTAACTACCAGATTTGCCTAAGGGAGCTTACTGAGGGCATCCAAGAATGGAGCTGATTCTCCTTAGCATAGAGGGACACAAACCCCCTTTAGATAGATTAGGAAACCAAACTAGTTAGACCATAGGCAACTCGTAGCTATTGAAGTTGGTCAGTCGACATTCAGTAAAGAAGTCAGCACACATCTCCGCACGCATTATCAGTGTTGTGTTGCAGCGTCGATAAATATCTGCAGCCGACGATCGCATCAACCCAAGTATTCTTCATTTAAAATTTACCTTTTCCTTTTAACATTTAATATTTCATAGTTTATTATTCTATCGCTTTCTGCCAAAGTCCATGTAGACCGAATTGGTCCACTTCTTCCAGGGATCGAAAGGGACCTAGAAAAAGCACGTACCAACAGACGCTAGGGCATTTTTTCGGAAAAGGACTCAAGTCAAGGCCCCTGCTTGCCCAAAGTTAGATGCAGAACAACAAGTCATCACTCGAAGAACACTACCAAAGACATTACATTGCCTATCCTACCACACTCCCACACTGAGGCATTTTTTTGAATTTTATTTCAGTATTTTACTTCCCCTGTTGCATTATTTTTCATTCCTTGTAATATATATATATATATATATATATATACAATGATATTTCCTTTTGCTACCAAACTTTGATTTGAGATGCCTCCCTCCTTGATAATAAGCAAGAGGGAAAATGAAAGTATTAATGACTTTCTCTTCATGCACATATATAAACAACCTTCAACTGCCACAAGGCCAGCTCGAAAGCATCCAAGTCCCCGATAACAGATGACGGCATTTGAGCAATCCGCTAAGGTTTAAAAGATACGGTGACAAAGAAGAGCGAAACGAGTTGCATCTAAACCAAAGATATATATATATATATATATATATATATATATATATATATATATATCAAAAGTCTCTTTTACATGAATCACCGGGGGCATACCCCCTGTATATACAATGAAGGAAAAATATAAAACGATACCTACTCCCTCCTCTGCCTCTGTGAGGGATGCTCACCGCTCTCTCTAGTCTCATCGATTCATGGACCAGGAGCCTGATCCACCGAAGCCTCAACTAAAGCTTGAGGAGTGGGTGGAAGCCTCCTGGAAGAAGAAGGCCTGGCAACAGAACCACCCTCGCTCGCCTGGCTAGAAGCCCGCCTAGTCCGTGAGCGCAAAGGATCAAAGGTAAACATGGGCCCGAGACCCTAATATCCTGAGCATAGGCCCTCATACACTCACGGGTTGTACGACGAATATCAGCCAGGGAGACAGTAGCCTCCGACCCCAATCCACCAGGATGATCGAACATCCCTCGCACTCTCCCTCCCACTCTCGCCAACTCGTGCTGTAAAAGCTCTATCGTCACCTACATCTCAACATGAGCTACGGCTCGAGCGCTCTCCAGCTCTGTCGCTCGGGTCTTGTGCTTGACCATAAGCTCCAGGGTCACCTCCTTAAGATGTTGATTAGTGAGATCAGAGGGAACCTCATGGACCTCCTGACGAGCGAGAGCGCACTGCGTCTCCAAGTGTGACTGCTCCAAATCCCGCACCTACACACAAGCGTGAAAGCAGAGTTAAGAAGATATCCACACATAGCACGAAAAGAGCAAAGGCAATGAAAGCATACCAGATCAGCCCGCTCCCTAAGAAGACGCTCGACGGTCACGACAGTCATTGGATCGACTGGTGGCTTTGCCTGAGGAGGAATCTCAGACGTAGGATGTTGTAAGAAAGATAAAGATGCATCAAATAGTGTCACAGCCATAAAATTGAAGACATATACTAATCAAGTATACTTGGGGAGAAGGAGTGGAACCCTGAGGAGGAGCCTCAGGAGCAGAGTCAGGGACAGCCTGCACATGACAAAACTAAAACCTGACGCATCAAATGAAGAAAAATTAATAAACAAAACAAATGACCAACACTCATAAACTAAGCACTGCAACGAGGCATCCATGGCCTCTCTCGCTTGGAGGTCCTCAGCAACCTAGTGCTAAACACATTCCAAGGTGATATCAGGAAAACCAATAGCGATAATAGCAAATAGGACAAGATGGCAAGAGAGACACAAAACTTACCCAATGATCTAACTCCGTAAGAAGCTGAGCCATTGCTGGGTCCTCGTGACTATAAGATGCCGCTGAAGATGGATCGAAAGCTAGAGCAAATACCCCAGCAGTCTTGAGCTCCGTCCTCTGTAAACGTAATAAGTAGCACATCATAAACACAAAATGCTAACAATTAACTAACACTAAATCAAATGAACAATAAACACATACCAGTCGCTCGATCTCTAAGTGCATGTTGAGTTGCTCGCTCTGAAGCAACTTAATGTACCGTGTCTGATGGGCCACCTCACTCTCTCTCGCTACCTAAGAAATGCACAAACACATCAACTGACTAAAATAAAATAAGCAAACTAGATGTAACTAAGGAAAATAAGCTAACAAAATCACCAGGACACGATGAGTCTCCGCCAGTTGATCCTTTGGTCCTCTAGCATCAACTATCGAGGTTTCCAAGGACCTCAACATCTCCTCATCAGGACAGGGGGTGCTCCCCATTCGCTCAAGTGCAGCCTGTAGGGCCTCCAATGCTCCTTGGACTCCAGGCCTGAGATAGCCCTTCTCCAACGTAGCCACTCTCTCCCTCAGTGCTAAAGCAAAATCGGGTCTACCAATACTGAAGGAACTCTTCCCCTGAAGGGGAATCGCGTAAAGAGTCGAACGTTGTCGTGCTCCTGGAACCATCGTAAGAACTCCTGAGCATCCGCCTCATTGAGTGCTCCGATCACCTCAATCCCCCAGCTCTGAAGTCAGCATACTGATCTGGCATCTTCTTCTAAAAAAATTGATCGGGGGGACCAGTCATCTTCTTCGCCAGTCGTGGGCGAAACTCCGGAGGGACTCCCTGGAGGAGTCCTAACTAGCACGCAACTCGGGACACATGGGTTCGCTCCACCTTCTTAAAATAGGGGATCCATATATCCCGTATGAAATATGCCTGACCAGACTGTATCATAGCTTGATCAGTGCCCTCGTCATCCCCATATGGCCTCCATACGACCTGTAGCCAAGCACCAAACAAGGTGAACATGTTAGCAAAACTAGAAACACAAAACAAAATGGAACCGATAAAATAACTAAAAAAAAATACACACCTGGCCTAGGTGCATGCATGTCCTCAAACAACCACCTCGCAGTCTAGAGGTCTGTAGTCCTCCGATGAGCTCCCATAAGTCTCTGCCATACATACATACGAGGGAATGAAGGCTCGGTCCCTGGAGGGACCCTCGAGCGTAGAAAGGTGAAATGATCATACGCTCAGAACTGAATAAAAGATAAAGCAAAATAACATTAACAAAACTTCTAGAACAAAACAATGAACCTTAAAAACTTAAAATCTAAGACCTCACCAGAAGGAAATAAATAAAACCGCAAATGGTGGTTGTTGGTATGCGCTTTTTCTGGGTTCCTTTCAGTCCCTAGAATCAGTGGCCCAATTCGGTCCTGTGGACTCTGGCTAGGGGCGGTGGAATAATAAATAAAGAAATATTAAATGCTAAAAATAAAGAGGCAAATTCTAAAGGATAAGTACCTGGGTTGATGCGATTGCCAGTTGCAGATATTTATCGACGCTACAACACGTCAGTGATCACGCTTTACGGGGTGTGGGTTGACTCCTTTACTGAACGTCGGCCGACCGACTCCAATAGCTCAGTCTGTCTTGCCTAGCTTTCTAATCCTACTCTAAGTCTAATTAGCTTTATCTCTTATCTTGCTCTAAGTTTGACTGATCACGGGTTTCCTAGTACTACTCTAACTCTAACTGATTGGGTTTCCTACTCTGATTCTAATTCTAATTATTCTAGTCTCCTAATGTTACTCTGATTCTAATTGAGTTAGTCTCCTAATACTACTCTGATTCTAATTAACTTAGTCTCCTAATACTATTCTGACTGGGAAAATAAAGGGGTTGTGGCCCATTATGCTAAGGAGGATCGGCCTCGTTCCCGGGTACCCTCCGTAAGCTCCCTTGAGCAAATCGATTGGCTAAGGCGATTTTGCAAATATTAAAGACAAAATTTGAACTGAGAATTAGGAATTTAATGATCAAAATTAAGAATTTGAAGATTAAGAATTTAAAATTTTAGAATTAAAACCTTGGATCTAGAACTATGAGCTAGGACCAAGAACTAGAACTAGAAATTAAGTTTGAAAACTAAGAACTAGAACTAGAAATTAAAGCCTAAAGATCTAGAACTTGAAACCTAGGAGCTTGAACTAGAAATTAAGAACTAGCAAGGGATTACCTAAAGCCATGTGCTAGGCCTCCTTCCAGGGCCGCAGAGAGAAAGGACTCGAGCTTGGGAGATGCCTGAGCTCGAGGGGGAAGAGATTGCTATCGAAATTGTTCTGTTTGGGCATGGAAGGGGGGTCTTTTTATAAGTATCGGGCTAATTCTGTGCGTGTGGCCATGTGCGGAATAGGCCAATTCAGCATGTGACCGATAGTCCTCAATTGAATTTCGTGCATGTGTATTGGCACTTAATTCACTTTGAGTCGATCACTAACTGGGGAGTGACCGGCCGGGCGGAGCATCCTAGTTCCAGTGTGCTTTGGAACTACTTCCGTGCAAGAGGTTATGTGTGGAATCCGATTCCACGCAGGGACTTCTGCGTGAGATTGGGGAGTTCAGGCGGCCTTGGGAATTAGAGTCTCAATCCGCATCTGAATTGATTCCGCGTGAATGGGATCACGTGGAATCGATTCTGCGTACCTTTGTGTGTGCGGGATCGGGGTCTTTGGGCAGTCTGCGGAAAGCAGGTTCCAGTCCAAGTGGGACTGATTCTGTGCAGTTGGACCTGCATTTAATCGAATTAAGTGCATAGGTAGTTGCACGTAACTCAGGTCCTAAGGCAGTCCATGAGAAAAGTGGGCCTGGTCCAAGTGGGACCAGTTGCACACGTGTGTCCACGCGTGCAATAGAGTTTTGCGAGTCAATATATATGCGGAAATTGGGATCTTCCCGGGTCAAGTTGGGTCTAAGCCGTAAAACTATTATTTTAGCTTCGGTCTCAACCATGTGCTATTATTTTAGTACATGGTTCCCGTATTTTTAGGGTTTTAAAGTCTTCGGAGAAGGTCAGTCCTTCTGTGGAGATCATGTGCAGAGTCAAAGGTTGACTGAACAGGTTTGTATACTCCGAGAGGGCAAAATTGAGGTATCTACAGTGGCGACACCGCTCGCACGGTGAAACAGCTGCTCGTAAAGGTGGGCTAGCACTGTCGCGCCTCACGCATATAAAGGGACCTGGTCCAGATCCCCGAGTAGCAGCAAAAATAACCCGGTAACACACCCCCAGGTAATGGAAGAAAATACCACTGCTCCAAAAAAGTCCATCAGGAAAGCCCTGATGACACGATCAGCCTGCACCCCCAGCTTTAACACGGGGCCATGAAATTCTATCTCTCTGTGACGCTGCTCATACACCACCATAGACTTCGGGTGGCGCCTCGGAGGAAAGACCGCACCAAAAGTGCCGATGAACTAGGTGGTCTAAATCAAACCTGACCCAGACCCGCTAGGGAGATACTTGAGCCTAAGAAACTCTACGCTCGCTGCCTGGTAGTCTGACAACAACTGCCTAGTCACAAGCTTGCCCTCAAACCTCACCCCAGTAACTTTGACCTAGTCCTCAAGGGTCAAAAGCATCATCCCCATAGGGGAAAGAAGAGCCTGCTGCTCCTCTCTCGATCTCTCAACTATAACCCCAACCAAACCATGGTCTGGATGGAAAGGCTCAAGCCCCAGGGTCGGGCCAAAACCAAACGATGCTAGCCTCTCCTGCTGAAATGCAGGGAGAGCGCAGTTCCATGCATGGGACTCTACGCACGTGGAGCTAATGCACAAAGTAAGAGGCTCCTAGACACCCAACCAAGGAAGGTAAAGGAAGTGTAAGATGAAAACTAATAGTGGTAAAATTAACAAATAATAAAGGTCATTGACAAATGAAAATGAAAATAAAAATGACCAACAATGTCAGGATAATAAGCGAATACTAAAAAATGATAAAGATCACAACAAGTAATAAGTAAAAATACAAAAAAATAAAATAAATAATAATAACAATAAATGACACTAATAATAAATAAAAGGATGATAGTAAAAATAACGAGAACGATCGACAATAATAATAAAATGTATAATTGTGCAATCGTGAGATTTTTTGACGATCCCGTCGTGACGATGCGCTCGCTAACAAAAAATATAGAGTCGCCACCCGGAGCTTTTGCTGTCTTAGGAAACCTATATCATTTTTATAAGCACCAAAGTGCCACAAATATGACTCTAAATCCGGTCGACACCAAAGGTTCTTGGGTAGGGGCTTCGGTTATCGATCGGGAAGGTGTTAGGCACCCGATCAACCCGCTTAATGCAGTCTCTACTTATAGCCAAAATAAAAATAAAATTAAAGTAATACAAAGGTCTTCTTCTTGCCCAAAGGGCTCTAAAATCCTAGTTTTGCCCCTCCGTTCCTACCAAAAAGTCGGCGGCGTGACGGCACAAATGTGAGGATGGAAAAAGAACTAAAAGAGATAGGAGAAGAAAGGGGAGAGCCGGAGCCCTCGAGCCCCTGTTGCTCCATTGGGGAGCCTTGCGTTGGCTTGCTTTGATGAGCATTTGAAAGCTTGTATGGTATGGAATGGGGTTCTAACTCTTAAGGTGAAGCTAAGAGGTAGAGAAGGAAGACTAGGGGATCACACATACCTAACCTAGAGGTTTTTAGTAAAATACTAAGGTCTAATGGGTTTTTTGAATTCTGGAATTTGTATAAGGATGGTGCACCAAAGGGAGAAAGATCTTCTCACTTAAGCTCTTTCTCTCTTAGGCAAAAATTCTCAACCTTTAATCCAAGGGGAGGGGGGTTCTATTTATAGGCAAAGGATGGGTTAGGAGCGTGTTTAGATGCTAATTGGGTTTAGCAATTATGTAATCTAATATCTAAGGATTCCTAGGGTTTTTGAAGCCTTGAAACATGTGAAGAGATGCTCCAATGGTGGATGATAGGGTGAGGCTTTAAACCACTTAAGGGTTTGCATATAGATGGTAAATGGGTGCCACAGAATTAGCAAAACACACCCCAAAGGTCAAGGTGGTCAATAAGTCAAACCCTAATCACGAAATTCGAGATAAAAACCAAAGGTTACTGTTCATATGCCTGACGTAACTATTAGTTGCACTAGACATATGCACAGTAAAATAGTGCATATACAGTGCCTGAAAGTCAGCTCCTCGAGGAGGGCCCCACCTTAATGCTGGAGCAACTATTAGTTGCGCTAGGCTTAATCTGGGGAAAGATGACTTGGTGCAACTAATAGTTGCGCAAAGCTTACTTATAATTGGAGCAACTATTAGTTGCGCCAAATCTCTAAGGGGGCACTTGAAATTACCTCTTTGCCCTTCGGGTTTGGACCGCCATATCTTTGTGTTCACAACTCTGATTGGGGTGATTCTTGGACCGTTGGAAAGATGACAACTTTTACTTTTTAATGGTATAAGATTCGATTGTAGTAGAAGGCTGTAGCCAGTCCTGATGCACCACTCCTCATCCATGGCTCGAGAAAACTAGGTTCAGGTTCGAAAAAGGCTCTAAGGGTCGAGATTGGTTTCTAAAGGTTCGAGGTAAATTCTAAGGGATTTGGGATGATTCCTAAAGGTTTGGGAAGGTATCTGAGGGTACCATACATGCCATTAAAGGCTCAGAGCCGCGCCTCTCTCGAAATATATTTTGATCGGGCCTTGGGCTAAATTTGGGTGTCTGCAGATGCCCCTCTTTGGTATCCAATCACTAATAATCAAATGTCAAAGAAAAGAGACATCCGAAGAGGCCCAAGGCATTGCTGACGGGTCCGCTGTATTCAAAACGAACTTTAAACATCAGACGGGTAATATGGTTAGAAAATGAAAGTCCTGCATGGCAGGCTAAACATTCGTTTCTCAAGATAATCGGTCCCTAAGCGCTTAGCGACATTACTGGGCATAACCGAGGTGGGATGAGTTGCGAATGCCTTATAGTCGAGAAAAATATTCGCTTCTCGGGATGATCTTGAAGGTATTTGATGTTTGAGATTCATTCTAAATACAGAAGCTTCATAAGTAAGAGGAGTGATCGACCCACACTTAAAGATAGGCAGAAGTAAATATACGCAAGGCTCCACAATTTGCATCCAATCCTACGAGACATTTGATTGCCCCATCTGACTGTTCGCGAGTGCCCCTGCCTGAAGCAGGATTTGAGGTCTTTGGGTGAACCCATCGATCCTGATGTTTATTTGACATGACTACCCGAGCGGAGCGAATAGACGTCGTAACTCTTTTTGGGAGTACGTCCCATTTCAAAAACGTGCCGCAGATCCATATGACCTAGAGCATCCAACTTCAAATAATCTTGAACAGATCCAACCAAAATTGGGTGTCTATCACAAGAGACATCCAGTTTTGGTCTCTGCCAATAATGATCATAAACATCATTTAACTATACATAAACATGCACCCATTAGGGGCGATAAGCAATAAAGGCGATGGAAGCCCCAACCCGGACCTATCCAGGTACAATTTATGAGAATAAATGACCATCATACGGATATCCAGATATATGGCATACACTTTACAGGGATACTGTTGCCAATACAGGTTTTAAGCCTGCAGAAAATAAAGGGGAAATAAACCCTTCTGGATGCGTGGTTGTACATAGTTTGATTGATGCGCAATCTTATTCTTAACAAGTTAGTCTCAACCAACGATTGACCTTTTCTAGGGGAGTTATCCAGACTTCAAACCCCATAGGCATGCACTAGGACCATGCGGACCAAGAGTCCATACCTCCAAAAAGTTCGTGAAAAATTTGAAGCCTAGACTCTCACATTCATATGAATCAAAGACAGAGCGCTTAGCTCAATAATTTAGCAGTGGAATCATCCTGACCGAAACATTGACCGTCTGATAATGATTGACATCGTTGCTCATACTTTGAAGTAGGATCCATGGATCCAAGGCGAACCTCAGACCTAGGACATTAGTTTTGCACAGCTGCGTTGCCAATAAAATATCGACATTTTACCGCATTGAAAACACACATGTGCGTAGCTGTGCGTTACAAAAAGTTTAAATGAAAAAAACACAGAATTTTTTCTTTCTTTTTTAAAATAATTTTCTCTTCTTTTTTTTTGAATAGACCTGATGTCAATGGTGAGATGTTTCATCTGATTTGTCCATCGCTGAGAAGTTTCCCGCTTCGAGGCTTTGGACCGTGTGATATTCCTGCACATTCTCGAAAAAATATCAATCCCTTTTTTGTTTATATAAGTAACAAATGCATCCTAATTAACAGAAGGAGAAACAAATTTTTACCTATATTTTTTTTCATTTTCAAGATTTATATATATTTTTTGGATTTTTATTTTCAAAGATTTTTTTATTCTTTTTCTTTATTTTTGACATGGAAGTACGATGCCGTAACTATGTATATGAGAAAGAGTAGAATTTTTAAAATTTTTATTTTTTAGAGATTTTTTGTTCTTTTTCTTCATTTTTTAGATGGAAGTAAAATGTTGTAACTATGTACATGAGAAACAGCATAAATATATACATATATTTTTTGTATTTTAATTTTTCTTAATTTTTTTGGCTTTTTTTTTTTTTTTTTGATGATGCCTTATCAGTGAGGTGAAGTCACGGGTCCCACTTTGGGCATAGTCAAACCCCCCCTTTTAAATAGTCGGGTCTAAGGGAGTTTCAACAGGCTTACCAAGATTGGAACATCAATCCCTTTGGGCTGAGTCAAACCTTTCTCCTTACCTTGGGTCATACGTTTGACGAAGGCGTTTCACAAAGACAATTCTGGTCGGGGCCTGATTTAAACTAGCATGAGCGGCCCAGAAAAGGGGATCAGGGAGAGTAACTAAGAGGGCTCCTCAAACATCAATCAATCATTTCAAACCTTTCTTCTTTTCTTTTTTTTCTTTTATTTATTTATCTCCTTTTTTACTCGTGGCGCCCTGTCTAGTTTTCACCACATCCATGGGTTTAGCTTTCTTACCCCAAGCGCCCTTTCGGGTTTTCACCTGGTCTGCACAAACTCATTGTTTTTACCCATAGCACCCTTTCGGGTTTTCACCACGTCCATCTTGCTTTGAGCTTGTATTTTTATTTTATGTTTTTTTTTTTTTTTTTTTTTTTATTTCTTTCATTTTTTCAAAAGCCACGACATAGACGTCGATTCCGTCATAGCCAGCCAGACGGGGTTCTGGTGTCGTCCCACAACTTGGCTTATGTTGACTTAACAGATACTATGACTGCTTATGAACTTAAAAAGAGGGCTTCCTTCAGGGTGTAGCTTGGCCATTGATTAGGTTAGGATTTGAAGGTATACTGGGCTAAAAGGGTTTCCTTGATACGGCTTCAGTTTTCTCAACATACTTCCTTCCTTGGGGGTTTTACTGTATATATACCTCATGATTCTTCTACATTTTTTTATTCTTTTTGCTCTATTTCAGGCAATCTCTTTTGGG
The DNA here is from genome assembly GCA_021018995.1 of Chloranthus sessilifolius. NCBI lineage: Eukaryota > Viridiplantae > Streptophyta > Magnoliopsida > Chloranthales > Chloranthaceae > Chloranthus > Chloranthus sessilifolius. The sequence continues at coordinate 69,058,805 of CM037595.1, forward strand.
GTTTTGCTTTTTCAATTTTTTCAGATTTTGATGGTAACTTTACTTCCCTTTTTTTGTATATATACATATTTTTTGGGGGAAGGGGTTCATGGAAAGAAAGGCCTAGGCTCGAATGGGGTAACAAAGGATATTGTCATTTTTCAGGATACTTTTTGGCTACTGTGCTTGGAATGATGGCCTCTTTTGGGTGGTTCTTAAGTAGTCACGTATCTGTTTTACCAAGACTTACCTTGTCATGATAGACTAAGAGTAGAACCATCGGACGTATCTAGCATTGATGGGCTCAGGAAGATGATCTCCGTCCATAGTGGAGAGGCAGATGGCGTATCCCGATAGCACTTCTTGGTCGACGTAAGGTCCTTCCCAATTCAGCTTGAATTTCCCTCTCGGATCGGTGTGGAGGGATGGGAAGATTTTCTTTAGTACAGTATCTCCTACCTTTAGATCTCGGCTGCGGACACATTTATTATAAGCACGTGTGATTCGTCCCTGGTAGACTTGAGTATGACACAAGGTTAGGGGTCTCTTCTCGTCCAATAAGTTCAATTGGTCAAAGCAGGATCTCTCTCTCTCTCTCTCTCTCTCTCTCTCTACTTCGGGTAAGCCTGATTCCATAAGGATTCGGAGCGAGGGTACTTCAACCTCAACCGGTAGGACAACCTCGGTTCCATATATAAGAGAGAATGGTGTTGCCCCTGTAGCGGTACGAATCGATGTTTTGTAGGCCCACAAAGCAAACGGCAGTATTTTACTCTAATCTCGGTAAGTGACAACCTTCTTCTCAAGGATGCGGACGACTGTCTTGTTCGCAGCTTCCACGTTCTATTAGTTTGAGGCCAATAAGGTGACAGGCGATGGTGTTTGATTTTGTACTGCTCGCAGAAGGCTCGGATACGCTTATTCGCAAAGTTAGTGCCATTGTCCATGATATTATCCTTGGGTACTCTAAATCGGCACATAATATTATTTTTGAGAAATTTCTCGACGTGACTAGCTGTGATGTTGGCATATGATGCCACTCTACCCACTTGGTGAAGTATTCAATGGCGACGAGGAAGAACCGATGTCCATTTGATGCTTTCGGATTAATCATCCCGATGATGTCAAGGCCCCAAGTAGTAAATGGCCAAGGTGTGCTCATGCAATGAAATCGATGGCAGGAGCGTGTATCAGACTAGAGTGTTCTTGACACTTGTAACATTTCTAAACATGTTTGCATCAATCTGATTCCATAGTGGTCCAAAAGTAACCCTGCCGTAGAATTTTCTTAGCAAGCATGTGACCACTGACATGGGCTCTGCATACTCCCTCATGGATCTCCTTCATAATATTGGTCGCTTCACTTTCAGTAAGGCACCTGAGCAAGATGTTATTATAGGATCGCTTGTAAAGGCATTCCCCACAAATGACGTAGCTTGCTGCTAGATATTGAATGGTTCGTCGGTCCGTCTTGGACGGACCCTCAGGGAAAGTTAGTGTCTCGAGAAAATTCTTAATATCTGAGAACCACGGTGGCTCATCATCAGGCTTTGTAGGTTCCTCAATCTTGAGGCAGAAGGCCGGCTCATTCCTTTGCTCGATCATGTTCGGCTTCATCTCAGAACCATACGAGATTTCTATCATTAACGCCAAAGTGGCTAGTGCGTCGGCAAAGCGATTCTTTATCCGGGGGACATATGAGAATGCCACGTCTTGGAAGCAAGCTATCAGCTCCTCGAGGTGTTCATGGTAAGGGATCAATTTCTCATCTTTCATTTTCTAGTCACCATTCGTCTGACATATAATTAACTACGAATCGCCAAACACTCGAAGGTGAGTTATATTCAGATCAAGAGCCCCTTGCAGACCTGTGGCACAAGCTTCATACTCAGCCATGTTGTTAGTGCAAGAGAAGTTGAGCTTGATAGAGACTGGTACATGGGATCCTTTCGGCGAAATCAAAATGGCGCCAACTCCCTGACCTTCGGCATTAGCTTCCCCATCAAAGTGCATTATCCATGATTCTTCTACTTCTTCTGTATCGTCTTGTCATAAACAAAATATCTTCATCTGGGAATTCGATTCTTAACGGCTCATAGTCAGGTAAAGGATTATCGGTAAGATGATCAGCAAGTGCCTACCCCTTGATTAACTTTTGAGTGACATATGTGATGTCAAACTCCGTTAATAAAAGCTGCCATCGTGCAATTCATCCAATAAGAGCCGGCTTCTCGAAAGGTACTTCAATGGGTCTTTTCGGGCCAAAAGTAGAAGGGCTTGGGATAGTAAGTAATGGCGGAGCCTCTGAGTAGCCCATACAAGAGCCAGGCATGCTTTCTCCAGATGAGAATAGCGCGTCTCATAATCAGTAAATTTCTTGCTTAGATAGTAGATGGCTTGCTCTCTCCTTCCAGTTTCGTCATGCTACCCTAAAACACATCCCATCGAGACTTCCATCATAGAGAGATACATCAAGAGTGGTCTCCCAGGCTCAGGTGGTACTAACACAGGTGGGTTAAGGAGGTAGCTTTTGATTTTATCGAATGTTACCTGACAGTCATTGTTCCATTCAACGGGGCGAGTTCTTCCTTAGTAGCTTGAAGATCGGCGTACAAATTGGAGTTAACTGTGCAATGAATCGGCTAATATATTATATTCTGCCTAAGAACCCTCTACTTCCTTCTCAATAGACAGAGGTGGCATTTCAGTGATGGCTTTGACTTTGACTGGGTCGACCTCGATCCCTCTCCTATTGACGATGAATCCTAACAATTTTTTGGACATAGCGCCAAAAGTGCACTTCTGTGGATTCAAACATAACTTGTACTTTCTCAGCCTCTCAAAAAGTTTCTGAAGGTTTACCAAGTGATCACCTCACTCCGGTGACTTGGCTATCATATCATTAACATACACTTCAATCTCTCGGTGCATCATGTCGTGAAACAATACAGTCATAGCTCTCTGGTACATTGCACCGGCGTTCTTCAGCCAAAACGGCATGACTCTATAGCAAAAGGTTCCCCAAGGAGTGATAAACACTGTCTTCTCTTGATCTGCCTCTGCTATCTTGATCTGATTGTATCCTGAGAATCCATCCATGAAAGAAAGCATCCCGTGCTTAGCAGTGTTATCGACCAAGATGTCGATGTGTGGCAGTGGGAAATCATCCTTCGAGCTTGCCTTGTTCAAATTGAGGAAATTGATACACATGTGGACCTTTCCATCCTTCTTCGGTACAGGCACAATATTGGCTAGCCACTGCAGGTATTTGGATACCATGAGAAATCCTGCGTCATACTGCTTGATGACCTTGTCTTTGACTTTCAACATTCACTCGGGTCAGAGATGTCTCAGCTTCTGCTTAACCGACTTCATATCAGGGTAGAGAGGCAACTCATGCTCGACCAAATCAGTGTCCAGACTAGGCATGTCCTCGTATGACTAGGAAAAAACATCTTGGTATAACTGAAGGAAATCGATCATATTTTTTCTTTCTTTGGGAGACAATGGCGTTCCAATCTTGGTAATTCAGGGAATCTCCTTAGTTCCCAGGTTAACATCCTCAATTTCTTCGATAATGGGCATAGGGCCATGGTCAAATTTGACAAACTGGTCAAGGAGCTCATTGGGGAGCTCCTCCAAAGGGATATCTTTGTCCAGACTCGTAACTCCTACCTCTTCTTGTAGTTCTACAAGAAAGGGGTCGATTTTATGTGGGACGGGTATTTCGATTAAGGCATCTTTTTGTGGGACTTTATTTGGAATTTTAAATGATAATATTTTTAGATTTTGTATATTTTCAATGTTTTTAAAATTTTATATTTTTCTAATGTTTTTATGGTTTTGTATTTCTTCAGAGACGGACCCTTGACAGTGTGAGTCTGTGTATATACAAGGTATTGCCTGCCAAGGACTTATCTAACTTTTTATAGGTTGTTTTTTTTAGAAACCGGGTGCCAAATGTTAGGCCACTCCCCGCTTCCAGGGTTTAAGGCAAAGATACCCAATTGCGTACCTGAGGGACTGCTCCTTTACCTGATTGGATGGAGGGGACTGACTGATATGGCTCATTGGAGTCAGTTTTCATCATGTTGATCCCCATTTCATTTGAGATGATGTCCTCAAATGTCAATACCATTTTATGGTGATTTACCACAGGGGGAGCTTGTTCAAGTACGGGCCATCGTTCCTCAAAGAGGGATAACGCGGCCAAATCTATCTCAAGGCTGGGAAGGGTGATGTAGGGATTGGTGAGGTGGACTGGTGTTGTGGGCTTATGTGGGGTTAATCGGGTCTCTCCATTCTGGTCAATCTTCACGACCCTGACACTTATGAATAAATTTCTTGTATGAGGCCTGGGCCGAGGTTTCTCTTCTATGTGGATCCCCCTGGCTTTTGTAGCTGCCGTGGCACAAGCTTTCTCCTTAGCCTCTCTCACTTCTTCTGTGGGCTTATAATTGAGCCCAAACCTGACTTTCTGCTCCCCTTTGGCTGTGACGGGCTCCCTTCTGCCTTGTAATCTGGGCCCAAGGCCCCTTCCTTTTTTATAGCCCCACTTTTGGAGCATGGCCACTGGTACTATCATTCTACCTCCAGTTCTCGGGATGATGCCCTCAATGGGCTCCAGGGGTATTGCTAACACCTTATACTTAAAACTGTGAAGATCGACGACCTCGGCAATGTGTGGCACATCTAGTATATTGGGCTTTTCAACGCTATTGGCGACCTTCTCTTTTTCACTGTGCCCTTCGCCGATGATTGTGATGATCTTATGCCTAGATACAAATTTGAGATTCTGGTGCAATGTGGAGGGTATGGCTCCAACCTCATGTAGCCACGGGCGCCCTAATAATAGATTAAATGAGGATTTAATGTCCATTACCTGAAACAATATAGAGAAGGTCATTGGCCTAATCAATAGCTCAAGGTCAACTTCTTCCATTATCTTTCTCCTAGTATTGTCAAATCCTCGGGCACTAGTTTTCGTGCGTCTCAGCATGCATGGGTCTATCCCGATTTTTGTGGCGGTTCTTAAATGATATATATTCAATGCGGACCCATTATCAATTAGAACTAAGGAGATTACCATGTTCCCAGACTCAACTATTATATTCAAAGACTTCGAGTGGCTCCCTCCTTCCTCTGGTAAGTCAGCGTTAGAAAATGAAATGGCATTCAAAGCCGTCACTTAACCAATTATCTGCCCGACTTCTTCTGGGCTCACTTGCAGTGAGACATGCACATTCTTTAATGCCCCCATTAAAGCTTTGAAATGGAGTGGAGACATCATCAACAGATCCCATACAGTTATATGGGTAGGCATTCTTCTCAGTTGAGTCTCTAGTATATGCTCTCGACTCATTTTCTTGAAAGGATTCACTGCGCTATCTTTCTTCCACTCTGGTTGGGCTTGTGCTGCTACTGGTACTTCTGGCTGCTCAGATATCTTTCCAGATCGCGTGACAAAGTCTACTGCCGCTTCTCTGTGGCTGCCAATGTTGACATTAGTTTGTTCATAACTCAGCGAGACCTGATGAGGATCATAAGTAGGTCTCGAAATCTAGAATGGAATAGTTGCTGGTATCGGAGGTACTTGCACTACGGGCTCAGGAGGTGTGGGCAATATTTGATTTACCTCGGTGGTAGCTGGTTGGATGACAAAATTGGGCCAGACGGGGGTGGTGAAGCTTATGAGTGGTGGCGCCGGGGGAAAAGGGGTACGGGTAGGCCATTGGTAGCCTATGGGTGTTGGCGGGGGATTGAGGGTATGATGGGCCATTAGGTAATTTACGGGGATGGTGGAGTTTGCAGGTGGTGGTACTGGGGATAATGGGGTGGGCACATGCCATTGGTAGTTTATTAGTGATGGAGGATTGGGGGCCTGTTGGTTTATTGGGTAATTGATGGGGGTGGTGGAATATGATTGATACGCATTTATTTGTACATAGTTAATGGGTGTGGGTGATGGGAAGTAAGCCCTAAGATCCAAGGGTTAAATTTGTGGAGTCGGGTTGGGGAAATAGTCTAACAAATTCAGGGGTTTAATCACCCCAATATTCCTTTCTTCAATATTTCTTGGTAATGGCGCCACATAGCTTTCCTAATCGCCGATGTAATTGGACGGGTCAAACTCGAATTCGCACTCCACCATTCCGATAGTGGGTCTGAGACTTGCTCCTTCGGTAGGATGCAGGGGTAACAACACCTAATGGATATTTGTGTGCCGGTTCCCTTGAGACGACACTGGCGGAATTATTTTCTCGACGTCGATCAAGTCTTGGATCGCGTGCTTCAATGGAAAGCAGCGATCAGTCGGGTGACCCGGACCCTAATGAAAATTGTAGTGGGTATTCAGGTCATAATTCTTTGGGATCGGGTGGGGTGGAGGTTGCGGTTGGCGAATGGTAACTAATCCCTTTTCTATAATAAAGGCAAAAGTACACTTAAAGATTGCCCCAAGGGTGTAAACACTCAGTCATAGAGAGCTCTCCTCTGCTCCGGAGTCATCTGCATTCCTTGACCATTCCCTGCCCTTTGTATCTGCTCCGTTCTGACCGATGCTGGCTGGGTTGCTTGGAATTGGAACGGGGTCACATGGTTATTGTTGGGACGGGTGTTTGCAACATTTTGCACCTCTGTCCCTGTCCTCTTATCATTCTTTTGCTCGGTAAATCTCCTAACCCCACTGGGCCCCCCAGAGGCATTCTTGTTCAGCCGCCCTTCTCTGATGGCGTCCTCACAGCGGTTGGCATTTCTTACCAACTTAGTAAAATTGGACTGTTGTTGGTATACAAGAAAATCTAAGATCACTGGCAGGGTATTCTTTGAGATCATTTCTATCTGCTCGTTGTCAGGTGTCCTGTTTCTGACTTGAGTTGCCAGTGCTCTCCAACGCCCTAAGTAATCGCTGAAGGTTTCATTAGAGTTCTGCTTTAACCGAGCTAGATCTGACTTGTGGGGCTCAATGTCTATGTTGTAGACATATTGCTCTTGGAATAGGTGGGTCAGATCTTTCCATGTCTTCATCATGGATGGTTCCAAGGACATGAACCACCTCAAGGTCGGACCTGTCAGGCTCTTCTGAAAGACTTTTATTAGTAGGCTCTCATCCCCCCGTATTGACACATGTCCCCATAATAGGACTTGAGGTGTGCGATTGGGTTGCCTGTGCCATTGTACTTGTCGAACGCCGACATTTTGAATTTTGAGGGTAGGGGGACCTCAGCAAACAGGCACAAGTCCGTGAAGTCTGTGGCGTAAATTTCAACACCACCAATCTTTAACAACTATTTCTGGATCTTGTCCAACTATTATTTCAGCTACTCTGACTCCTTAGATACGGGGGCCGCTTTCTCGACAATTGGTTGGATTTCACTTTGTGCTACTAGGGGAAAAATGATTGGGGGAGGGTTAAGGCTGGTCAATGCCCCAGCATAGGCTCCATTGTTCCTAATCTCATCCTTTTCATACTGTTAGTCGACATAGTGCACAGTGAGGGTTGGATTCTCATGCTGGTGTTGCATGAACTGAGTGGGAATGACATGAGTAGGGGTTGGGTGAGCCCATTGAGGATGAGGGAAAGTTTGTTGGGCGATGGGATGAGTGAAAGTTAGATTTTGGAGCGATGCCTGATGAGGCCATTGAGCATGGGGGAAGATTTGGAGATGGCCTTGGGGTGTGGGGCCATGGGAAAATTGGGTTTGAGGTATGGTTTGGGTTTGACCCGAGTGTGAAGGTTGAGGTTGGTGAAAGTTTAGGGGATTGTGGGGGGTATTGGTGCGGGGTTCCCAGGTTTTGGGTTTGGGCCATGAAGCCTTGGGAGGGTTGGGCCATGAAGCATTGGTCATTATAGGTATGGGACATGGGCCATTGATGGGTTTGGGCCATGAGCCCTTGATGGGGTCTGGCCCAATGGGCGTTGGTGGGTCTGGCCCGTTGGATTTTAGAGGGTATGGGCCATGGGCCATTGGTGAGTTTGATCCATGTGCCCTTGATGGGTTTGGGCCATGGGCCCTTGGTGAGTTTGGGCAATGGGCCCTTGGTATGTGTGGGTGGTTGGGGTCTGGGCCAATGGGCCTTGGGTCATGTGGGACGTGGGGGCATGGGCCAATGGGCCTTGGGGCATGTGGGGAATATGGGTTTGGGTGGTGTGGATGATGGGGGTCATGGGAGAGTGAGGCATAGAGATTGGCTAGGGTATGGGATGGGTTCATGGATATGGGGTGTGGAGGAGAGGAGGTATTTTGGGAAGCCTTCCACATGGAGTAGGCTTGGAACATCTCCTCCATGAAGGTCACGGAAGGAGGGTCGGATGGAGATGGTGGATTTAAGGAGTGATGGGATGTAGATGGGTTGAATGTGGTGGGTAAATTGGGCATGGTCTCGGTAGAATCGGGCATGACCCCGGTAATGGATGGGATATGGGGTGGATTGGAGGGATGAAATGGGGCATTGGCAAAGGGGGATGGGTTGGGAATGTTTAGGGATGATGAAGGATAAAGTGCGGGTGTTTGGGAAAAATCGGACATGACCTTGGTAAAAATGGGCATGGCCCGGGTAGATGGGGGGATGTGTGGGGGGTTGGATAAGGCGGAAGTGGTATAGGTGAATGAGGGTAGATCAGGCCTATAGGGAGAAGATGGGGAATGGGGCATGGATGTGGATGGGGAATGTGTAGGATTTGGCATGAAAGTGGATGGAATGCGGGTTGGATTTGGCATGGATAGGGGGTGGAGAATGGGCATGGTTTGGGCAAAAGATGGGGAATGGGGGGGTTGATTTTGGATATTTTGGGAAGTGGTGGTTGGGAAAATGGGGGTACCAAAGGACCCGGTAATTGTAAAAGGTGATTGGGTGAGGGGGATGGTGGAAAAAACTTCTCCGAAATGGGAGTGGGTTGGAGAATGTGGCGGGGATGAGTCAGGATCGGTGTAAGCCAGGTCCACTACCCACGGCATTATCCGTTGGCGGGTTGGGTATGGGTGCCTTGGATAAGACCCAAAAATTTTCCTCCTCCTTCCCTTACGGGATGATGGAGGGCAAGATGATGTCGTTATGTCGGCACCATAAAAACTCTAGTTTTTAGGTTTTTTTAACTTTTTAATTAATTTTTTTTTGAATTTTTATAAGTGAAAACAAAGGTTCCGACGCCTTGGAGTTCCCTTCTCGGGTGGCTTTCGTACCCTAATTTAGGACTCGCGGCGATGATTCCGACGCACTTCGAAAGAATCAAAGGACCTTTGATCTATTGAAGACACAAAAATCGAGGCAAATGATCTGATCCCCCAAAATAAGTTAAAAAGAAGTTACCTTCTTTTGACCGACAGGGGCGTATTGGGTGTCGAAGGTGGCGGGGCCTAAACAGAGGCACTAAGACACTACAGGGGCGTATTGGGTGTCGGAGGTGGCGGGGCCTAAACAGAGGCACTAAGACACTAATTGGGGGACTCGAGATGTGGAAAAGGCTACAGATCCGAACTGCAGTTGCTCAGAATTACACTGGTGCAACTAATACATGCGCTAGGTCAAAAATGCTAGATTTAAAGCTGGCGCAACTATTAGTTATGCCAGTGTACTGTTGGGGCAATTTGTATTGGTGTAACTAATAGTTACACCAGAGTAATTTGTCTCTCCAGTTTGTTTGATAGCAGTAACTTTAGCTTAGAATTGGTCTCCAAACTAGTTTTTTATGGAAGCTGGGCTTCCGAGAACTGACTGATTTTTTAATGAATCGCTCTCTCCTCACCTCACCTAAAGGGTTTGAGTCCGGTATAACTCGCTAACGCGCTCCCCAATGGGTTTTAAGCTTATAGGAATGGGAATCCACCCGATATACCTCTGGCATAAGCGCCTTCTCAGATACTAGATGTTAAGACTTGAAAAGTACCACTTTTCACCCCTTAACTTAATCTCTGTTAGACCCTTAATCATTTAATAAAAGTGTTTTAAGCCTGTTCTATAGGTAATGAGCAGCAGCTGCAATAAGGCCTTAATCCTGCTAAGGAGCCCACTTTTGCCCCATAAGTCTCTCAGAAGAAGGGAAGCTGGATCCAGACAAGAACTTGACTGCATGAAGGCAAAGCACAGCAGCAACAGAGCAAGAAATGAGCCTCGCGCAATTGCCGCAGGGTTCAAAGGATTCAAAAAGAAAGCCTCGCGCTGTCCTCATGAGTTTCCCAGGACTTCATACCAATTATCCGTGTTGTTCTCGCGCAGTTTAGTGACAGAAGGGCTTCAGAATCAAAACCACATGCAGTTCACTCAAATAAGTTGAGGAGAGAGAGAGAGCTCTAGGTATTTCTGCGTGTAGCTGTCCTGCAGTGGCCGCGGGATGCAAAACTTCAAAAAAACCTCTCGCGCAGTTCAGAGATCAATGCACATCATGCCCTCGCAAAGATCCATTGAGAAACAAACTGTTCACGTGATTCCTGCGCCATTCAGAAGGAAAGTGCAATCCCGCGAAGACTCGAGCAATCCAGCGAGGATTCAATGCTCTATCGTGCGACTGCTTAAGCTGCAAACTAAGACAACCCTGCGACGGCTAGAATTTTAAGTTAATCCAATCTCGCGAAGACCGTGCTACCACGCGACAGTCTTGGAAACCAGTGCTACCTGGCGAGGCTCTGGACTCTAACTCTCCCTCACTTCTGCAGAGGACATTCTGGGAACTTCCAGCAATTAGGGCACACACTCCAACGCTCTAATTTTCATGCACGCACCTCGAGACATTCAAGGAACAGTATTAGCCCACGTGGCATTATTAAAATTAGGGTTTCCTAACCCTAATGTGCCGCCAAACTGACTGCTATATAAACTTAAGCCTGGTTTAGGTTTAGGGGACCCCTCTTAGAATAGAATTTTGTCTATCTTCTTCTTGCAGTAGCTGTAGATCTCTAGTAAGGTTTAGGTAGATTTCGTTTTACTTTTTCTTCTCTCCATAGCCCAGCACTTGCTGGCTATGCCTCTGTATGCTTATTTGGTTTAGATTTAATGGAATTCCATGATTGGGTGTTTTACATGTATGGGATTGAAGTTTGAGATTGAGTTGTTCTGTACAAGGTTGCTGCCTTGAGATCCTCCATTGATAGGTTGTATTATGAGCAATGGAGAACTGTTTCTAAAGACCTATTTAGATCCAAGTGACCTGTGTGTCTGGGCTAACATGCTCCCATACAAGCCTAACCCCACCACAAGATCCACTAGATCTGAAATCCCCATGGGAGCTTGTGCTTATAGCCTTGTGAACATGGTGGTGACAACAGTGTTCTTGTTCTGTTTTGGTCCTCTGTGAGGAGGATAGCCTCTGGGATAGTCTGTGACCATTTAAGTGGACAGGTTATAGCCTTAGGGTGAGGCCAATCCACAGATCCAAGACAGATTCTTCTTCTCTACACTTGTGCTTGTAGCCCTGTGAGAGATTGTGCAGAGACAAACTCCCCTATATTTGTATAGACCCGCCATCAGATGGCAGATCTGGTTTGGTTATCGAGATTGTAGGCTTGTGACTGGATCACTGCAGTCTTTCTACAATAGTGGACAGCTAGACCTATGGCTATACTCAAACTCTTGCTGGTTCTATGTGTCTGGGCTAACATGCTCCCATACAGGCCTAACCCCACACATAGCACTTTAGAGGTTGAGGTTCCCTATGGATTCTTGTGCTTGTAGCCTGGATGAAGTAGTGCTTACAATGATAGACTTGTTCTGACCCATCTTTGGACTATGGTTTCCCAATTGGATAGTCTGTGACCATTTAAGTGGACAGGTTATAGCCATAAAGGGATTAGATCATGGCACAGAGATGAGTTGGATTCTTTCTCCTCAGTGGTGATAATGTAGCCATTGGGTAGGACTTCTATAGCAGCAAATCTGAATTTGAGTCATGAAACCCATCAGATCTGAACCTAATAGCATACTTCTCACCCCTTTTATATTTATTTTCCCACTCTATCCATTTTCTCAACCCTTTCTATGGTTTAGACATTAAGTTACCTTAGGATTTAGAATTTAGTGACCTTAAATCCCCTTCCGTTTAGGATTGCCAAATCTGTAGTCAGATCTGGAGAGCCTACTAATGATGGCTCCCTCGAAGCTTTAGATCAACTTCCCCTGTGGGACAAACTCTTACTTATCAAAACTTACTACAACAGGCCTTGTATCTTACAGGACTGTGCATATTTTAGGCTTGCTGCTCCATAATCATCACTCTACCTTTCACTCAATTTTTATTTACCCCATTCTTATCACTGTCTCCAATAAAGTTAGTAGCAAGCATTAAAAAAATACAACAACAAGTTTTTGGCACCGCCACCGGGGAATTTTGATCTAATAGTAGACTCTAGAATTTTGAATTCTTTGTTCTTTGGTAGCTGTACTTATGAATAATTGATACTGCTGATTTACATTTGGAAATTTTCTTGCAGATCTGGACCGTAGCAGAGAAGGAGACTGGAATTGCATTGAGAGTCTAGCTACCTCTGTTTACACTTCTCTAACCTTCAAAACCTCAATCTATTTCTCCTTTGAAGATTCCATAAGCAGTTGATTAGGATAGTTGTAATTTTTTTTTCTAGAGCAATGTGCTTGCAAATAGTTGTCCCTGCTGTTGGTGTGTGTGCATGTTAGGAAGGAGATCTCTCAGTCCTACTTTAGAGCCTGCTAACCCTGAGATTGAAAGGGGTAGAAGACCGAGACGGCACAGACACACCACAGTCGAGCCCCCTATTGAAATAGAGATAGCAGTTATGGGTGAAGAGCAACCTAGAACATTGAAGGAATTGAATGCTTCGGATGATTACAATTCTCTATTCAGCATTCAATTCCCAGATGTTCAGGGTAATTATGAGATCAAAACTTCCATCATTCAAATGCTTCCCTCTTTCCATGGGCTTAGCAAGGAAGACCCTTGCAAGCACATTGACCAATTTTTAGCCCTGTGTATGACATTCTCCATTGCTGGTTTGGGACCAGAAGCCACTAGGTAAAGGCTTTTTCCTTTCTCCTTAAAGGACAGGGCCATGGCCTGGTTATCTACTCTCCCAAACAATAGCATCACTTCCTGGAAAGACCTCCAAACAAGATTTATGTCTAAATTTTTCCCAGATACCAAGACCAGCCAATTGAGGAAGGGCATACTTTCTTTTGCCCAGTCCCCAACTGAAGATTTTAACCAATACCGGGATAAATTTAAGGAGATGCTCAAACAATGTCCTCACCACAAGATCCCTGGCTGGCAGCTTGTTCAGAGCTTCTACAATGGGATTGATGAGAAGAGCAGAGACATGGTAGATGCCTCTTGTGGTGGAACATACATGCATAAAACAACTGATGAGGCATGGGACTTATTCGAGATTATAAGTGAAAATGCTTTCCAGAAGATGTCCTCATCCAGAACTGTTCAAGAGCCTTCTCCTAAGCTGGGGGTGGCTGAAACTTATAAAGGAAAGATGTATGAAGTTAGAGGAAACGATGACCTGAGAATGCAAATGGCCAATCTTACTGAAAGATTCGATAAACTTTTGACTGTGGTGCAGCCTAGAATGGCTGCACAAGTGATGGAGGCATCTCTGATATGCCAATCTCTACAGCATACAGTGGAAGAATGCCCATCTGTAGGGCAATACCCTGAGTTTGTAATGGAACAGTCAGCCGCTGCAATCTTTTGACAAGACAATCTGGTGGCTACAATAAACAACCATATGGATACCAACACCAAAATGCTGGTTACCAATGGAGAGACTATCCAAATTTGAGGTGGAGGTAAGACAATTATATACAGCCACAACAGATGTTGGCCTTACCTTAAAGGCCACAACAGCAGTTTAACCAGGGTCATGCCCAAAGGTCGAATTTCCAACAACAGCAGCCCCAGTAACAAAATCAATTGGTAGTTCCCCCACCTCAGCCCCAAAGTGCTTCTTTTGAGGACCAGGTTTTGGCCTAATTGCAAAGCCTTGGACCCTTAAATCAGACTGTGACTTCTCACAGTCAAAGCATTAAGAAAATAGAAGATCAACTTGGCCAAATAGCCAATGATCTGGCTAAGAGAGAGGAGGGCAGGTTGTCAAGCCAACCAGTAGCCAACCCAAAGGGCCAGTATTCCATCGGTGAAGGCTCCTCAAATTTTGAGGGGGCCAATGCCATCACAGCCTTAAGGTCTGGCAAGTTGCTAGACAACCAGGTGGGAAAAGAACAAGGAGAGGTCTACCCTAAGGAAATATCAAGTGAAAATGATAAGGACTTTGTTAGAACACAGAGTCAAGAACTGCCTGCTACCCTTCAACAAGGGAAAAATAAAGAGGTTGTAATTGAGCCTCAGCAGGAGATAAAAATAGATAAAAGAAAAAAATAAAAGTTCAGTCATAGGCTTGCAGCTGAGGAACCAGCAATACCTCAGCTGTCATTTCCTCAAGCTTTGAGTGACCCTGCCCCTTTTGATAAGGGTTAGGCACAGATCGAGGAAATGATGGAGACCTTTAAGCAGGTCAAAATAAATTTACCCCTGCTTGATGCAATCCGACAGGTCTCAATCTATGCAAAGTTTCTGAAGGACCTCTGTACTCAGAAAAGGAAGGCCAGAGGCCATTTGTCCAAAAAGATATTTGCAACTGATACAGTTAATTCTATATTAACTATGACAATACCTGAGAAGTTGTAAGACCCAGGGATACCCACTATTCCCTGTATTATTGGAGACCACACGATTGGAAGGGCCCTTTTAGACCTTGGAGCCAGTGTTAACCTGCTGCCATACAGTATATACCAGCAGCTAGGATTGGGGGAGCTGAAGCCCACCCCCATTGTTCTATTGATGGTTGATAGGTCTGAGAGGAAGCCCATGGGAGTGGTTGAGAATGTCCTAGTGGAGGTGGACAAGTTCTTCTACCCTGTAGACTTCCTTGTTTTGGACATGGGTTGTAACAAAAGTACATCTCTGATACCTGTTATCCTGGGCATACCATTTTTGGCCACTGTCAATGCATGCATTCAATGCAGGTCTGGAATCATGGAAGTCACTTATGAAAGTTGAGCTTAATGTGTACAACAGTGCAAAGTACCCTCAGCTGGACAATGAGAAATGTTTTGCAGTAGATGTATTAGAAGAAATTGTTGAAGAAGAACTGCCCACTCTGCTGGAGTGGGGCAACATTATCACTAATTTAACTGAAGTTTGGAACTTGGTGGAGGAAGGAAGCCTAGCTTTAATGCCAGAAGACATGCCCCTAGTGAGGTCTTCTGTGGGCTTAGTGCAGCATTCCAATTGGAAACCTACATTGCTACCCCTTCCTCCAACCAACAATACACCAATCCTGTCATCCATACAACAAGCCCCTGATCTGGAGCTCAAGAAGCTGCCAGAGACATTAAAATATGCTTTCCTCGAGAAAGAAGAGAAACTTCCTGTAATTATCTCCTCTTCTCTAACCTGTGAGCAAGAGGGGGAATTGCTAACAGTTCTGAGGAAGCACAAGAAAGCAATTGGCTGGACCATTGCTGATCTGGGAGGGATTGATGCATCAATCTGTATGCATAGGATCTATTTAGAAGAGGGCTCAGCACCCTCCAAGGAAATGCAGAGGAAATTGAATCCTCACATGTAGGAGGTGGTCCTGAAAGAAATCATTAAATTGCTGGATGCTGGGGTAATTTACCCCATCTCTGATTCTGAATGGGTGGCACCAATCCAGGTGGTACCCAAGAAGTCTGGCATCACAGTGATCACAACCGACTCTGGAGAGTTGAGACCAGCCAGGGAGACCACTGGCTGGAGAGTTTGCATCGATTATCAAAAACTCAACTCCAAGACCAGAAAAGACCACTTCCCTCTCCCTTTTATTGATCAAATTTTGGATAAGTTGGCTGGGAAAGCTTTTTACTATTTTCTTGATGGGTACTTAGGGTACAACCAGATTCCTGTGCACCCCCTTGATCAAGAGAAAACTACTTTTACTTGTCCTTTCGGCACCTTTGCTTACAGAAGGATGCCTTTGAACTGTGTAATGCCCCAGCCACCTTTCAGAGGTGTATGTACGCCATCTTTTCTAATATGATTGATAAATTCTTGGAAATCTTCATAGATGATTTCTCGGTATATGGGGATAGCTTTGACCAATGTCTACAACACCTCCATCAAGTCTTACAAAGATGTGAAGAGACCAATTTGGTCTTAAGTTGAGAAAAGAGCCACTTCATGGTAACATAAGGAATTGTGTTGGGCCATGTGGTCTCTAAAGATGGAATTGAGGTAGACAAGGCCAAAGTTGACCTCATTGCAAATTTGCCACCTCCAAGAACAGTCAAACAAATCAGATCCTTCCTTGGGCATGCTGGATTCTACAGGAGGTTTATCAAGGACTTCAGTAAAATTGCTAAACCATTGTGCCACCTGCTCTGCTAGGATGTGCCCTTTGACCTCTCTGCTGAATGCCTGAAGGCTTTTGAAACTTTAAAAATTTGCCTCACCTCTGCCCCTGTACTCCAAAAACCTGACTATACCCTGTCCTTTGAGTTGATGTGTGATGCATCTGACTTGGAAATAGGTGCTGTCTTGGGCCAGAGAAAAGATAAGCTGCCTGTGGTCATTGCTTATCTCAGCAAATCACTTGTTGAAGCTCAGTTGAACTACACAACCACTGAGAAAGAGCTTCTGGCAGTGGTTTTTGCTGTGGATAAGTTTAGACCTTACCTACTTGGGTCTAAAACTATCATCTTTACTGACCACTCATCATTAAAGTACCTACTGTCCAAGAAGGATGCAAAGCCCAGATTGATTAGATGGATACTCCTATTGCAGGAGTTTGACATCAAAATCAAAGACAAGAAGGGTGTAAAAAATGTGGTGGCTGACCACTTGTCCAGAATTATGTTGGAAAAAGGTGATGATGACCTTGCTACAAATGATGTCTTCCCGGATGAGCAACTGGTTGCCATCCACTCTTTAGTCCTCTGGTATGCACATATTATCAATTATCTAGTTATAGGCAAGATCCCTTCCCATTAGACAAAAGTCGATAAAGACCTGTTTTCTCATAGGTCAAATTCTTTTTCTGGGAAGAACCTTGCTTGTATAAGTATTGTGCAGACCAAATCATTCGGAAATGTATCCCCGAAAGTGATGTCCCCAATATTCTGGCCATGTGCCATGAAAATGCCTGTGGGGGTCACTTTAGTGGGAGAAAAATAGCTGACAAAGTGCTGCAGTGTGGGTTCTATTGGCCTTCTCTTTTCAGAGATGCCAATACACACTGCAAGACCTGTGAAAGATGTCAGAAACTAGGAGGGCTGTCTAAACGAAATTCAATACCTTTACAGCCCATCCTTGTTGTAGAACTATTTGATGTGTGGGGTATTGATTTTATGGGCCCCTTTCCTCCTTCAAATGGTTTTCATTTCATCTTAGTGGCAGCAGACTATGTTTCCAAATGGGTAGAAGTCATTGCCACAAGAACTAATGATAATCAGGTGGTCCTCAAGTTCATAAAATTAAATATCTTCTCCAGATTTGGTACCCCTAGAGCCATTATCAATGATGGGGGGAGCCATTTCTGTAACAGAAATTTCGAAGGCTTGCTCAAGAAATATTCTGTCACCCATAGGATTGATACTCCCTACCACCCACAAACCAGTGGGCAAGTTGAAATTTCAAATAGGGAGATCAAGCATATCCTTGAGAAGTCTGTGAGGACTGATAGGAAGGATTGCGCTGACAAGCTTAATGATGCACTGTGGACTTATAGGATTGCCTATAAGACCCCCATTGGTATGTCCCCTTTCAGATTGATCTATGGCAAGGCCTGTCATCTCCAAGTGGAGTTAGAACACAAGGCCTATTGGGCCATCAAACATTTAAATCTAGATCTAACTTCTGCTGGTCTTCACAGGTCGCTGCAGCTATCGGAATTGGAAGAACTAAGGATGGATGCATATGCCAATGTCAGGATCTACAAGGAAAGGTCCAAAGCTTTCTTTGACAAAAGGCTGTTGAGAAAGAGTTTTATTGCTGGTGATAAGGTTTGGTTATTTAACTCCAAACTTAAGTTTTTTCTGGGCAAATTGAAATCCAGATGGGAAGGTCCTTATATTGTCATGCATGTTTCCCCATCTGGTGCTGTGAAAATCAAGGATCCCAAGTCTGAGAGAACCTTGAAAGTGAATGGTCAGAGGCTTAAGCCTTGTTTTGAAAAACCTACCGACCTTTTGGACACCATTCACTGTCAAGGGGATCCTTCTTCAAACTAATTCCACCAGTGTGTCATTATTATATCATATGTACTTAGTTTTTGGTTGATTTATCTTGCTTTAGTTTCTATTCTCTAGGATTTGCTAGTGGCCTTATCTGAATTTTGCCCTATCTGTTTTGAACTTTTGATGCTTGGCTTGATTCGTACTACTTTTGAATTGATAGCTTATGTTGAATGCCTAATGTGGAAGGTCATTTTTGTTGTCCTTGAGTGTCTGATTGAGTTTACATGTGTCTAAAGACAGTCATAGGAGAGGGTCGTGCCCAGGATTCAACCACAACAAATATGCAAAAAGGGGCAGAACAGAGAGCACATGCTCTCTGTTTTATTTCTTACTTTTGCTAGGTCCAAAATGAAAGTCTGGGAGACTATCGCGAGATTCAAAAGTTCTCACGAGGTTAAAAAGGAAGCCTGGGACCATGTCGCACAGTTTGCATAGAAACATTCAATGCCTATCGCGAGTTTCATGTGTGCCTGACAACCTCTCGCGCGGTCCACATCGCGCTATTCAGTAGTTCTCGCGAGATTATCAGGCTGTCTCGAGGTTCACAAAGTAAACTGGGAGACTCTCGCGCAATTCAACAGAAATACTTCATTTCCTATCGTGAGATTCTAAGTCTGTCGCGAGATTCAAAAATGAACCTCTGAGCTTTTCGCGCAATCCAAAAGAAACCTAGGAGCTGCTCGCGCGATTCACATAAATTAATCTCACTCTGTCGCGCGCTCCAAGGATAACTTGAGAGATTGTCGCGCAATCTAGATTTAATCCACACCTTCGCTAGGTTCATTTCCAAGCTCGCGACCAGATGTTCCAAAGCGCGTCGAGCTTTGCGATAAGTATTTCAACCCCGCCCTTTATCCCTTCTTTATTATTTTCATCCTTCTTCCCTCTGTGAAACCCTAGCTTCTGGAGCTCTCCCCTTTCAGCATCACTCCTATAGCTCATCATTCACCTCACAATTCTATAGAGTTGTTCCTGACATCACCACCATCCATTGCCCTCTGCTCAGAGATCTTGAGGTTCCCTGTGCGTCAAATCAAACCAAACCCTATATTTCAGCCCCGGTTTCTCATACTATAGGACAGAGTTAGATATGGCTCCAAAATCTGCACAGAAGAGAAAAGGGAAGGACAAGGACCCTACAGAGATCCCCCCTAAAAAGGCCAAGACTTCAAAGTCCCTCAAAAAAGGAAAGGAAGTGGTTGAGGAGGCGGCGGTACCAACCACAAAGTTCTCAACTCCTTCTGAGCTCCTGGAGTCAATTCCATTGGAGCCTGAAACAGCATTTGATGTACTATTTTTTTAAAAAGAACCTCTCTCTGCCCCTGTAATATAATTCTGAGCAAAGCGGGCCTGATGCCATTGATGAGAGGAATTCCAGCATTAGCCTACCCCAGGCTAGTGCAGCTGTTTTATTAGCACATCAAGGTCAAGAGGGACAATGATGGACAAGGGTGCTTGCTGGTAATGATTGACGACTTTGATATGTTAGTGGGCCCTAAGATGATCGCTGAAGTGTTGGGCATCCCAGCAGCATTCAATCCCAGCTGTGGATATGGCCCCCCTCTAACTGCATCGATTGATACAATTGCACTGGCCCTAACTAGAGGATTAAAAGCTACCGGGGACTCAATCAGAAGGAGGGAACTAGAACTTGAACTACTGTTCATTGACCAAATCCTGCGAAAGAACATATATTGCTCCGGACATCAGCAAGAGAGGAGAACCCCCATTTCGGATGCTGTCTACTCCTACCACATGGGCCATGGCTTCCATGCAGCCTGGCTGATTTTTGAGGCTATGAAGGAAGTGGTGGAGAAGTTAAGATCCAACAAGAAGCCTCACACGCTACCCTATGCAAGAATCATCACCTTGCTACTGATCAAGGGGGGCTACAAGATAGGAAGGACTGGCAGACCACCACCCTTACCCCTACTATCTTTGCCAAGAGGCAATGGGGAATCAGCAGGAGCTTGATAGGGGGTCAGAAAAAGAAGAAAGCTGAGGCTCAGGCCCTACCCAAGCAAGCAGAAGCAGCTGCATCAGGGTCTACCCCTGCTACAAAGGAGCTACCCCCAGAGCCTACCACTTCCAGAGCTGCAGCACCTGTTACCCCTGCATCCACCCCCCCTCTTGCACCCATCTCTCACCCCCCTATGTTTCCATTCTCCATGCCCACTCCCCCTTCACCTGTGCTTGGTCCATGGGAGGACTCACCATCCCTACCTTACCTCAGTACACAGCCACAATTCTCCCCTCATTTCCACCTAAGCCTGCCAGCCCCCTACTCATCTCATATAAAAAATGAAACACCACTGAGACCATTCCAACCATCTCCCAGACACCACCCTCAATCCCTTCTATCCCCATTGACCCACCCCACCTTGAAGAAACCACCACCCTAGCCATATCTACTACATCCTCTCTCCCTGACATTGACTTAACCCTTAACACATCCATAGGCTTCCAAGCCTTCATCTCCACCTTCCTTGAAACCATGCCTACCTACTATACCCCTCTGCCAGACTCTCCAACTACCTCCCAGCACCACTCCCCAGAACCCCACTCTTCCCCTCCCTCCACTTTCCATCATGCTCCTTCCTCCCCTTTCCAACCAGTACCCTCTTCTTCCCAAACTCAACCTCCTAGCTTTGACACACTAACCCTCATCCTACCCCTTATCCACGACATACAAGCCCAGTTATCCACCAATACCCAAAAACAGGACCAGATGCAAGCTGAACTCACCTCCATCCAATCTACCCTACACACCTTACCCACTCCACCCATCCCTCCCCATCCACTTCACAGTCCTATCCACTAATGCATGCACACAAATGCACTTCCCCGACTCATTTCCCCCCCACCTTCACCATTAACTCCTACCCACCCATTTCCTTTAATCCCTTTCACAATTCCCATTTTCCATCCCCCATCACCCCAACTCCTATTAAGCCTACACCCTTTTCCTTTCCCCTATACCCTCCACCCCCTCTTATCCTACCCCCCCCCACCTTCTCTACCAAATCCACCCAAACAGACCCAGAGCCTGACCCCATTCTCCCACAACTTGATTTCCCTACTATCATCCCCCCTCCTCCCCTCCCGGACCAAGCACAATCTGCTCCTTCCACCTCTTATCTTCCCATTGCCCCAAAACATCATTTTTACAGCCCCCCTACCTCACCATCCTCCACCATATAAGAGATAATGCATACTTGAGGAAGGATGTCCTGAGGGGCATGGCCAAGCTTCGCCAATCAATTGAGACCCCCCTGCTGGAGCATATTGATAAAATGACGAAGGAACACCAACAGCAGCTTCTGGGCATCTCATTGGGGTGGACAAATATTTTGGACTCCTACCAAAAGGCCAAGGCTACAGTCACTTATCATCAGATCAATTGGGAATATGAGAAATCAAATGCTGCTGCAGTGAATGCCCGAGCGAGAATGCTTGAAAAAAGACTTAACAATGCCCAGGAAATCTAAAAAATCCAAAAGGAGATCCATGAGATTGACGCCATCAAATTTTAAATCAAGATCGCCTCATTGGAATCTGCTTTGGCTGCTGTTCGTAATGAACCTTACCATCCGACCCCCATCTATGTTCACGTGCCTGCGCCTGCGCCAACTACTACTCCAGCTCCACCTGCCCAGTCTGAGGAGGCACCACCTCAGCCCCAGAGAGCCAAAGGAAAAGCTCCTGCTTCACCTCCTAAGGAGCCGCCTCCATCTACTGAGCAACCTACCCCTATCACGGCCTCTGCTGAGCCACCACAGAAGTAAACTTATCCTCAGAGGAGGAAAGTCACTGCCAAGAGGTCTGCTCCCAAAGCTGTCCCTATAAAAATTGGTAAAGAGCCTGCTGCCCAGTCTGAAGAGGCACAGTCCCCTGCCAAACCTGAGTCCACTGGAAAAGGAAAGTCACCAATGGTCCCCACTGAGGAACCCCAAGCTAAAGGAAAAGAGAAATCCCCAGTGGTCCCACCTGCAGAAGCTGAAGCCAAAAGCAAATGCAAAAGAAAATCCCTTGCCACCCCCCCTGCTAAGCGCAAAGGAAAAGCCCCTCAAGAACCCAAGGAACCAAAGGCTCCCAAAGCACTAAAAATGAGGGTGAGGGCACCTAAAGCTCCATCTGCAGCAAAAACACCAGCCAAAAAGAAAAGGAGAGGGAGGAAAAGAAGAAACAAGACAGAGCTGCCCTTAAGGCATAGGCTAAAAAGATGGCTGTGATTTCCTTACAGATTCTGATTCAGATTAGATCCTAGCTTCTAGATTGTATCTTAGGTTTTTCTTCTTGTAATTCCACTTGTAACTATTTTTATTACACTTTAATAGATATTCTAGTTTTGTCTATTGCTCTGTTCTGTGTGTTTCTTTCTGATTGTTTGGTACTTTTGATTTTGTTCTTTTTGCCATTCATGGGAGAAGAGTTTTTGGGAGGATATTTTTCGTTGAACCAGTAATCCATGTAGCGGATAGATGTCATTGGTGTCTAAATAAAATTTGTGCAATACCTGCCTCAGGAATTTTAATGACTTCCTCTTCAAATTGATGTGCCCTGTTTAGTGTACCTCGCGAAGATCCCCAGCTCAGCTGCGCGAGACATGTCCTTCACTCATCACTGATTGCTCTTCGCAAGGATCCCCGCGCGATACACTTACCTCTTTAAATACCATGCCTCTCTTTGGACATTCATTTAATGCTACATCTCTTTTCCAAAGAGCCAGTTGTGTATTTTCTTCTTTCCCCACACAACACTAATTTATTACCAAGTGTGAAAAGGGGCGCAATTTTAATTTCGCCGATTCATATTCCCTCGTCCCTCTCTTTTAAACCGGCCCTCAGTCCCTTTTCATCTCATCCCTCCTCTTCTACCCCTAGAAGTCCATACCCCTCCCACAAATGGTGGATGACAACCCCTTCGGGTTCCCAATCAAATTTTACCCTATCTGGGAAGATCCCCCACCGCCAAAGGAGTCGGGCCCCTTGCAATTTCTCTGGGATGAGTATGACGAGGTCCAGCGGATCCTGGCCAAGAAGGAAAAAAAAAAAAAAAAAAAAAGAGAGAAGCGAGAGAAAAAGAAGAAGAAAAAAATGGTACCACCTGCATCTCCCCCTCCATCTTCCTCAAACCCTCCCCCGACTACACATTGACCCCCCCCCCCCCATTTTCTCTTTTCTTTTTACATATATTTGTTATATTTTCTTTTTATTTCAATGAAAGTTTCTTTTACTTCTATACTGTGCAGTTTGCATTCTTTGTTTCTCTATCTTTTTCTGTGTTTATTTTTGTCTAACTGCTTGGATTCTACTACTTTTTATCACCTCTGAACCAGTGAGGACACTGCTCCAAATGGTTTGGGGGTGTGGCAGTCTGCCAATAGAATAGTTAATTTTAGTGCAATAATGGTGATTTAACTGGGATGAATAAAGTTAATTTCCACTTAACTTGACACAATGAGGAAACATGTAAAAAATTTAAACATTTTTACAAACTTTTGGAAACAAAAAAGTTGAATTTTGACACCACCATGAAGCTAATATTAGAAAATTTTTTAAGTTAAGTACTCAGTGAGCCTAAGAGGAGAGAAACAGACAAAAATACAACCCATGAGTTAAATTTGAAGACCATACCTAGTGAGATTTGGGCTCAAAATTTTCTTTTGAAGAGTGTTTTTGGCATTATTTCTGCTCTAAGGACTGATTGAATCAAGACTTTGTCACTAGAAGTTGTTCAACTCCAAATCAAAACTAACTGACAGCACTCATGAGACTAAGGAAATGATCTAAGGCCCTTATTTGGACAGTTTGAGCCTAAAAATCTAACCTTTTAAAATCTGCCCTTTTGCATATACCAGTTGAGCCTTAAAATCATACTCTTCTTTCACAAACACCAAAAAACTTGCACCTTAACCTCATTACCTGAGTTTACCTTACCCTCACTCTGAGAATTCAGAAGGCAAAGGAGAAGGAAGAAAAGATACTGAGAATGGTCCAATATTCTGTGGAAGGTGAAGAAAAGCATCTTGTGAATAGCTGTGTATCAATGGCAGTTGAGTGGCATTTCATCAAAAGAATGAATAAAGAAAATAAAAAGAGGAAAAGAAAGAGAAGTCTAGGGAACATCATCATCTGAAAAGTGAAAAGAAGAGGAGAAGCTGACCACTTTGTCTCTGAAATAGAAGAGAAAGATGAAGTTTTTATTGGAATTAAGGTTGTGAAGTCATGAACCACTCTTGACCTTGCTGATTTCTCAATTTCGATTCCCTTTTTACCCCTTTTATTCTGTACACCCCTTAGCCATAAGCCACATTACAACCCATTCTAAAAAGACCTTGTGGATCCAAAGTCAAATGAGCTGTCATGTGGAGATGAAGAGTTGTCCAATCTATGGTGAAAATCTTTGAAGATGTCAGAAATTAGAAGCTTGGCCTATGCTCATGCTTGCAAACCCATTTCGGGTCTGCAACTTCTCTTGAGCTGTTGAGAATGTGAACACCCTCAGGATATTAATGTTGAGAGATAGCCCAAGTGAGAATTGGGTCTGAATTTTAACCCCATTGGGATTGTATCCAACCTAAATTTTGAATCAAAGGCAAGCTGGGTACTAATTTGTATACATTGAAATTCTAATGTTAAATGAATGATGGTCAGGCAAACACATGTTAACTTTTAAGTTTTAAATGGCCTGCAACATTGCTGCAATTTCCACTAAGTGCTAAATAAATTTACTGTGGAATGAAACTTTAAACATTCAAATTTGTGTTGTCATTATCTGCACTATACTTAACCGACTCTAATGGTGAAGTTTGTGGGTGTCTTTACTGAAAACCCTCAGGAGACTTCACTCCTCCACTAGGGATCACCTAGGGGTTTAAAAGGCTTGGTACATATGCTAAATGTATTCGTGATCCCTACGAAAGTGGCGTTTACAGCTTTGCTAAGGGACTAGCAAAGATTAGGTTTGGGGGTGTGTTAAGACCTGAAAAGTACCACTTTTCACCCCTTAATCTCTGTTGGACCCTTAATCATTTAATAAAAGTGTTTTAAGCCTGTTCTGTAGGTAATTAACAGCAGCTGCAATAAGGCCTTAATCCTACTAAGGAGCCCACTTTTGCCCCAGAAGTCTCTCAGAAGAAGGGAAGCTGGATCATGACAAGAACTTGACTGCATGAAGGCAAAGCACAGCAGCAACAGAGCAAGAAATGAGCCTCACGCAATTGCCGCAGGGTTCAAAGGATTCAGAAAGAAAGCCTCTCGCGGTCCTCGCAAGTTTCCTAGGACTTCATACCAATTGTCTGCGCTATTCTCGTGCAGTTTAGTGACAGAAGGGCTTCTGAATCAAAACCGTGCACAGTTCACTCAAATAAGCTGAGGAGAGAGAGAGAGCTCTAGGTATTTCTGTGCGCAGCTGTCGCGCAGTGGCCGCGGGATGCAAAACTTTAAAAAAACCTCTCGCACAGTTCAGAGATCAATGCACATCACGCCCTCACGAGGATCCTCGCAAAGATCCATTGGGAAACAAACTGCTCGCGCGATTCCCCCGCCATTCAGAAGGAAAGTGCAATCCCGCAAAGACCAGAGCAATCCAGCGAGGATTCAATGCTCTATCGCGTGACTGCTTAAGCTGCAAACTAAGACAACCCTGCGACGGCTAGAATTTCAAGTTAATCCAATCTCGCGAAGACCGTGCTACCACGCGACAGTCTTGGAAACCAGTGCTACCTGGCGAGGCTCTGGACTCTAACTCTCTCACTTCTGCAGAGGACATTCTTGAAACTTCCAACAATTAGGGTACGCACTCCAATGCTCCAATTTTTGTGCATGCGCCCTGAGGCATCTAAGGAACAGTATTAGGCCTTGTGGCATCGTTAAAATTAGGGTTTCCTAACCCTAATGCGCCGCCAAACTGACTGCTATATAAACCTAAGCCTGGTTTAGGTTTAGGGGACCCCTCTTAGAATAGAATTTTGTCTATCTTCTTCTTACAGTAGCTGTAGATCTCTAGTAAGGTTTAGGTAGATTTCTTTTTACTTTTTCTTCTCTCCATAGCCCAGCACTTGCTGTCTATGCCTCTGTATGCTTATTTGGTTTAGATTTAATGGAATTCCATGATTGGGTGTTTTACATGTATGGGATTGAAGTTTGAGATTGAGTTGTTCTGTACAAGGTTGCTGCCTTGAGATCCTCCATTGATAGGTTGTATTATGAGCAATGGAGAACTGTTTTTAAAGATCTATTTAGATCCAAGTGACCTGTGTGTCTGGGCTAACATGCTCCCATACAAGCCTAACCCCCCCACAAGATCCACTAGATCTGAAATCCCCATGAGAGCTTGTGCTTGTAGCCTTGTGAACATGGTGGTGACAACAGTGTTCTTGTTCTGTTTTGGTCCTCTGTGAGGAGGATAGCCTCTGGGATAGTCTGTGACCATTTAAGTGGACAGGTTATAGCCTTAGGGTGAGGCCAATCCACAAATCCAAGATAGATTCTTCTTCTCTGCACTTGTGCTTGTAGCCCTGTGAGAGATTGTGCAGAGACAAACTCCCCTATATTTGTATAGACCCGCCATCAGATAGCAGATCTGGTTTGGTTATAGAGATTGTAGGCTTGTGACTGGATCACTGCAGTCTTTCTACAATAGTGGACAACTAGACCTAAGGCTATACTCAAACTCTTACTGGTTCTATGTGTCTGGGCTAACATGCTCCCATACAGGCCTAGCCCCACACATAGCACTTTAGAGGTTGAGGTTCCCTATGGATTCTTGTGCTTGTAGCCTGGATGAAGTAGTGCTTACAATGATAGACTTGTTATGACCCATCTCTAGACTGTGGTTCCCCAATTGGATAGTCTGTGACCATTTAAGTGGACAGGTTATAGCCATAAAGGGATTGGATCATGGCACAGAGATGAGTTGGATTCTTTCTCCTCAGTGGTGATAATGTAGCTATTGGACAGGTCTATAGCAACAAATCTGAATTTGAGTCATGAAACCCATCAGATCTGAACCTAATAGCATACTTCTCACCCCTTTTATATTTATTTTCCCACTCCATCCGTTTTCTCAACCCTTTCTATGGTTTAGACATTAAGTTACCTTAGGATTTAGAATTTAGTGACCTTAAATCCCCTTCCATTTAGGATTGCCAGATCTGTAGTCAGATCTGGAGAGCCTACTAATGATGGCTCCCTCGGAGCTTTAGATCAACTTTCCCTATGGGGCAAACTCTTACTTATCAAAACTTGCTACAACAGGCCTTGTATCTTGCAGGACTGTGCATATTTTAGGCTTGCTGCTTCGTAATCATCACTCTACCTTTCACTCAATTTTTATTTACCCCATTCTTATCACTGTCTCCAATAAATTTAGTAGCAAGCATTAAAAAAATACAACAACACTTGGTAGGCTGGGACTTTTCTGGATCATCACCACTAGGGGCTGCCGCCATACTAAGACTCTGGTCGTTGTATGGGTGCCTATCCCAACCCTTTAAAAATCTACCCCACAAAAACAAATTGATTAAGTTCCCTATCTTGGTTCAATTTTAATTTTTTTCAAAGTTTTTTTTTTTAAGTTTTCTTTAGTTCAAAGATCGGGGGTGATGATCCCGTGCCGCCACTATGGGCCGGTGTCCACTGTTGGAATATGCTTATACAAGTAGGCCCGCCAATCGGCTAAGACACTTTAAATGATGAAAATTTAAAGGAAATTAAAAGATAATGCGCAAGTAGGCCTGCCAATCGGCTAAGGCACTAAAATAATGAAAAAGTAAAGAAAATTAAAAGACAATACGCATGTAGGCCCGCCAATCGGCTAAGGCTTGTTAGTGACGTAAAAGTTGGGGTAAGTAAAATGACTTAATCAGAGGGGTGAGTAAAAATAAAATAAAAAACAGCAATAAAAGGTTAATAAAATCAAAAATAAAGAGGTCAAGTTCAAGGGGAAGCTCTACAAGCTAGTCCCCAGCAGAGTCGCCATCTGTGCAACAGTGAGATTTTTTAACGATCCCGTCACGGCGATGCGCTCGCTAACAAAAAATATAGAGTCGCCACTCGGAGCTTTTGGTGTCGCGGAAAACTTATATCATTTTTATAAGCACCAAAGTGCCACAAATAGGACTCTGAATCCGGTCCACACCAAAGGTTCTTGGGTAGGGGCTTCGGTTATCGATCGAGAAGGTGTTAGGCACCCGATCAACCCGCTTAATGCGGTCTCTACTTATGGCCAAAATAAAAATAAAATTAAAATAATATAAAGGTCTTCTTCTTGCCCAAAGGGCCCTAAAATCCTATTTGTGCCCCTCCGTTCCTACCAAAATGTCGGCGGTGTAATGGCATAAATGTGAGGATGGAAGAAGAACTAAAAGAGATAAGAGAAAAAAGGGGAGAGCCGGAGCCCTCTGGCCCTTGTTGTACCATTGGGGAGCCTTGCGTTGGCTTGCTTTGATGAGTTTTTAAAAGCTTGTATGGTATGGAATGGGGTTCTAACTCCTAAGGCTTGAAGCTAAGAGGTAGAGAAGGAAGACTAGGGGATCACACACCCCTAACCTAGAGGTTTTTAGTAAAATACTAAGGTCTAAAGGTTTTTTTTTAATTTTAGAATTTATATGGGGATGGTGCACCAAAGGGAGAAAGATCTTCTCACTTAAGCTCTTTCTCTCTTAGGCAAAAATTCTCAACCTTTAATCCAAGGGGAGAAGGATTCTATTTATAGGCAAAGGGTGGGTTAGGAGAGTGTTTAGATTCTAATTGGGTTTAGAAATTAGTTAATCTAACATCTAAAGATTTTTAGGGTTTTTGGAGCCTTGAAATATGTGAAGAGATGCTCCAATGGTGGATGATAGAGTGAGGCTTTAAACCACTTAAGGGGTTGCATATAAATGGTAAATGGGTGCCATAAAAACTAGAAAAACACACTCCAAAGGTCAAGATGGTCAACAAGTCAAACCCTAATCACGAAATTTGGGGCAAAAACCGGAGGTTACTATTCATATGCCTGGTGCAACTACTAATTGCGCGAGGCATATGCACAGTAAAATAGTGCATATACAGTGCCTGGTGCAACTATTAATTGCGCCCGGTGGGCCCCACATTAATGCTGCGCCAGGCTTAATCTGGGGAAAGATGAGTTGGCGCAACTAATAGTTGTGCCAAGCTTACTTATAACTGGCGCAACTATTAGTTGTGCCAAATCCCTAAGGGGGTACTTGAACTTACCTCTTTGCCCTCCGGGTTTAAACCGTCATATCTTTGCGTACACAGCTCCGATTGGGGTGATTCTTGGACCGTTGTAAAGCTGACGACTTTTATTTTTTAATGGTATAAGATTCAATCATAGTAGAAGGTTGTAGCTAGTCCCGGTACACCACTCTTCATCCATGGCTCGAAAAAACTAGGATCAGGTCCGAAACGGGTTCTAAGGGTCAGGATTGGTTTCTAAAGGTTCGGGGTAAATTCTAAGGGATTTGGGATGATTCCTAAAGGTTTGGGAAGGCATCTAAGGGTACCATACATGCCATTAAAAGCTCAAAGGCGCGCCTCACTCGAAATGTGTTTCGATCGGGCCTTGGGCCAAATTTGGGAGTCTACAATAATAATAACAACAATGACAATGACAGAATACTAATAATAATAATACAAATGGTAATAATAAAGAAAAATAAACAACAACTAATAATGATCGATAACAAAATCAATTGATAATAGTAGGATAAACAATGACGATGGCAAATGTAAATCGAAAAGTGGACAACTAATGACAATAACGATGGCAAAATAACAATAGCAAAGAAAATAACGACAACAGTGACGTCAATAAGAACGATCAATGACAAGCAATAATAAATAGCCTAAGAACCATGTGATAAAAAATGGGAGGCAAGGAAAGTCAACAATAGGCACGCAAAATATGAAGAAGATAGTGCAGAGCGATAAAAGTAAATATGATCTAGGACTATATACATGCGTGATGCATGAATGCGCACGCACGCTAAAACTAAATGCAAGTTCGACGTAAAGTAAAGAGGCTTCCATATCCTAGAAATCTACGTTATAACCTAAATGCCTAAGGAATTAAAAGGACCTCTTGTTTTCAAACACCTACCTAGTTTCCCGCGAAGGCATCCGCCAACGGGTTCCATATCGGATGCTCTATCTGAGGCGGATCAGCACCCTCAGCACCATCACCTCCACCAGCAACTGCACCACCCTCAACGCCTGCAGCAACGGTAGGAATCTCAGCCCCAGCAAGAACCTCCAGAGCACCTTCTCCCTTCGTGTTCGAAAGCCCAAGCATCTCGCCCTCCAACGCAGCTGCCAACTCCAACTCTCAAGCAGTCACACTAACCTCAAGCTCCATCTCAGAAGAAAGCGCTCGGAAAACTGAAAAGAACGCAAGAAACAGCACCAAAACCTGACAAATAGATCGCGAGATATCGCTAAAACATGAAAATTCGGCACCAAAGAAACAAGGAAGCAGAGAAATTCAGAATGCGTGAGGAAAATGAGAAGGATTTTTGGCTTATATAGAAGCCGGCCAATTACGCGCATCAACCAGCGTGCGCAATTGAATCACGTGCCAACGCACCTATGCGAGTTCCCAATTATGCTCCAGACGGGTGGCGGGCAATCAAATTTTTGCCAGCCTACAAACACGACGAACCGAAAGCACACTACTGCTCTAGCACCCAATAGGAATCTAGTGCTTGCAATGTTGCACGGAATTCAAAAAGACACCCGGTCATCTACTCTAGTGATCCCCCTGACTTTCCAATCACGCGCAGTCACTTATGCGTGTAATTAGATTACATGCATAGGCAACCACGCGCAATTAACCCCCGTGACTCCCCAATCACGCGCACTTAAATTAGCGCGTAATTGAATTATGCACTAATCCACACGCGCGCAATTCCCCAGCAATAACAAAAATATATTCACAAACTAACAACAGTCAACGATAGGATTGTGGAAGCATATACATATGTAGAACAATATAGCACAGAACCCATACAACTCTACGCACCCTAAACTCACGCATATGCACTCCGAAAATCGAAAGCCCTACACACACGCACATCTACCTCTAAACATACGAGCCACTAACTAAAACACACGCAAAAAAATTAACCATTAACCAACTCAAGATAAACCAAAATAACTAGACTAATCCGAACCAAACCAAACCAATTTTATATCGTAGTAAAAGTCTACAAAAATAATAATGATGAAAAAACCCCCTTCATAAATATAAGAAAATCATTACAAATTACATTGGGGGCATACCCCCTGAATATACAATTAAAACAAGAAACTTAAAATCAAAACGTTCAGGCAGTGCGTGCCCGAATGATGATACACAGGAGAAGTGATGACTAGGTGGCCTGTTGATGCCTCACATAGAAATTTTAAGGGCAAACATAAAAAGACACTTGAGGCTGAGGCATACACCAATGGAAGGCCGATCAAGAAAGCCCTAAAAAGAGGGCTTAAAAAAAGTCAATCCACAGAGCGTACCAAAGAGCAATTAGGAAAAAAGTCAGGGAAAATAACCCACCTCTTTTCTTTAGCTTTCGGCCCTCCACCTTTATCTCTTCCCCCAATATAGTAGCATTTCGGGTGCTACTCTCCATTACCATCACCTCTGATACCCAAGGGATAATTATTCGTCATAACTTCTTTTAAACATAATACTCAGGATATAAAATAAAATGGAAGAAAAGACATCAACATAATAAAGTACACCAAATTTAAAATAAATTACAAGTTCACCAAAAATTAAACTAAATAAAATTCAAAATAAAACCCAAACCCGTAATTACTTATTTATAGGCAAAGACCCCTTAGCCACAATGTGATAAGTGTCAAGCCTACAAACACTCTTCATCTATTTAAATCAAAACAAGACACCTAGCCCTCCTAAGAAGCACAATCCATAACAAAGGGAGATAAACCAATAATCAAGAGACATTTACCCCCCTAAAAAATACAATCCATGACAAAATAGATAAACCAATAGCATGAAAGCACCTAACACACACCCATCTAACCTCAATCTAAACTCACACATCTTTAACACATGTCATCCCAACCAAATATAAGACCAAAACAAAAACTCATACCTTAAACAAAATAGATGCATAAAATTACCCTTTTACCATGACAAAAATTCACTAATTCACTAAATACAAAATAATCACAGAATCCAATAGTAAAATCCCATACCATAATCACAACCGGCTACCTTTACACCACGACGCCCATCCTAACCCAAAGATGAAAATGAAAATAAAAATAAAATAAAACAGAAAATAATAATAAAAATAATGATAAAAATAAAATAAAAGCAGAAAGGGAAATTATCCCTCCACAGTCCCATCGTGACATCATAACCCAAAAATTCAAATCACACCTTAATACCTCGTCACTACCACTCTAGAAGAAGAGAGATCACCCCAACTATCCCTTCACGGCCATCCCAAGGAAGGAAGAAACCAGCCAGAAACTTAACATATACGGCCCGGAATCAACGAATGATGACGACAAAAATGAGTACACTCCTCCTACTAGTGATAAGGCACAACAAACGCCCCACCAACATAGCTCAATACCCAAGAAGAAGTATTAAACCACCAATGACGATGCCCCCAGATGTTAAAGGTCCCTCTCGGGGAGATCGGCCCAGGAGACCATCCTAACAATGCATAAACACCAACAAGAAGGCTTTGAGCTCATGTGGAAAAATTTAACAAGGAACATAGCAGTCTAAGGAATAACAAGACACATGAATGATATAAGTGGTTGTGTGAGTTCGCATCAAACGAAATTCTTCACCTCATCCAGGCTCCCTTATCCCATCGCGTAACCTTGCATATCGACCAGAAGGAGGATCACTCATGTCCCATAGCTCCCATAGACACAAGTGAAAGCACACCCCACCATGATGAGATACACACATAATTACCATCATCCCAATTCTTGAACTAAACCAACCCAGACTCCTTTGTCCCATCGTAACATCAACCCCCGCCACATCGTCACCGCTAAAAAACAAATCCCTCCATGGCACAATCCCGTCACCAAACAAACCTGAAACATGCCATAACACAACCCAAGATTTGCCAAGGAAAGAAATGAACCATCGTTATCTCATCAATCAAGAAGTCATCACACAAACATCAGATTCCATCTAGCAATCCACCACAACATGCCACCAGGCGAGAGACTCAACCAATATCCCATCGCGAAGAGCAAACCCGGACCTCCCAAATGTCCCATCACACCAACAATCATCGAACCCCATCACGGCAGAAATGGAAGAGGAGAGGAAGCTCTCTGATGTCCCGTCACATGATGACTTCGCCCAAGAGTACCCAAAGCACAAACCATGTAAATGTTACCCCCTATACTCGATAACTTATATTAAGTCAAACATTTTCAAAACCCAACTCTCCTGATTCGCCGACTACTGTAGTCCTCCTGTAAGAGTCAATCATCAGTATTCGCGAGAAGGTTAGATGAAGTATCCGACATACCGAATGTCGTCTTGACAACCAAACAAAGGTCGGGTCCCCAAATCCCGTACTGATGGATCTGCTCAGCGATGTCTTGAGAAGCCACATTTTTCAAAGTTTTTACATAATTGATCTTAAGTTAAAACCCCAAATTTTTAAAAACCTATTATCTATTAAACTTTCACCTCTTATCACCCTAATCCATTCTTTCCCCTGAGAAATCGAACACCGAGTATACTCAACTTTGAGAAATCATAAATGTCCACTAGAAAGGGACTCCTAACATGTCGTTAGTGTGAGCAATGACATGCTCGATCTGACATGACTTGCGAAAGCCTTCGCCATCATATTATATCATATCATCACTTGACCTTGTTTCTAGGTATTCGTATGATGCCACCCGTACCTCATTTGTGTCAATTTCCCTCCATTTGATTGTGATATACAGTAGGTCACGATATGCGACGGGATACGACATACACCCGTTGTTGAGGATACTCCTCTCGACAACTACAATCTGGCCCGCGAATGCCTCCTTTTAGCTTGTGCCGACCAAAAAAAAGCTAAGCATTTCATGTTAGCTCCCCGATTCACACTTGTGATCTCTCAAAAAAGTAAGAAGGTACCCTGAAAGGGGGGTGTCTACTTCTTCAATGCACTCTTGCTCCACTAGAATATGCCGAAGAGGGTATCTGTAGACACCTCATCTTTGCCCTCTCAGAGTATACAAACATGTCCGATCAACCTTTGACCTTGCCTCGGTCTTCGAAAAGGGACTGTGTAACCGTGGGATTCATGAAGATCCTGTCGCGGCGATGCGCTCGCTAGCAAAAAATATAGAGTCGCTACCCACAGCTTTCAGTGTCCCGAGAAACCTAGTTCATTTTTATGAGCACGGAAGTGCTAAAACTATGACTCTGATTCCGGACCACACCAAAGGCTTTTGGGTAGGAGCTTCGGTTATCGATCAGGAAGGTGTTAGGCACTCAATCAACCCGCTTAAAGCGGTCTCTACTAATGGTAAAAAATAAAATGAAGTGAAAGAAAAGAAAATAGCTTCCTCTTGCCCAAAATGGCTTAGAATCCTATTTGTACCCCTCCGTCCCTACCGAAAAGTCAGTGGTGTAGCGGCACAAATGGGAGGATGGAGGGAGCTAGAAAGAGATAGAAGAAGAAAGGGGAGAGCCGAAACCCTCGGGCCCTTGTAGCACCGTAGGAGAGCTTTGCGTGGCTTGCTTTAATGAGCTCTTGAAGGCTTGTATGGTGTGGAATGGGGTTCTAACTTTTAAGGCTTGAAGCTAAGAGGTAGAGAAGGAAGGCTAGGGAATCACACACACCTAACCTAGAGGCTTTTCATGAAAGGCAAGGGTGGGGAAGAGGTTTTTGAATTCTAGTTTTTGTATGGAAAGTTTTTGTATGGGAAGTGTGCACCAAAGGGAGAAAGATCTTCTCACTTTAAGCTCTTTCTCTCTTAGGTAAAAATTCTCAACCCCTAAACTAAGGGGTGGGGGCTCTATTTATAGGAAATGGGTGGATTAGGAAACCACTTAAGAGCTAAATGGGTTTAGTGTTAAGCAGTGAAAAATGTCATTTTTCACTCTTTAACCTGACCTTTGATAGACCTGTGAATAAATTAATAAGTGCTTGTTGAGCATGTTTTGTAGATAGCAGTAATAAGTAGTCATAGTACAAAAATCCACCCTAAAGTGCTCCACAAGAAGGGCCATCTCTCACCACAGCTCTGACCCAACTATGGCACACAGAAGGGCCCTACACCAATGCCCACTTGGGATAGGCAGCAACAACAAAGCAGCATTGAAAAAAGGAAAGATAGGCTGAAAAGAACTTGTCGATAGGTTATTACAACCTATCGATAGGATCTGAAGGCTGAAAAAGGAAGAAATCGTGAAGATAGGGAGAATTCGACAGGATCCAGAACCTATCGTGCAGTCAGAAATAACAAGGGAGCATCCTATCGAATGGTTGCTTAAGCTTGAATAGAACCTATCGAAAAGTCTGAGGACCTATCGAAATCAATTACGCAAGAGCTCAACCTGTCGAAAGGATCCTTCAACCTATCAAAAGCATCAAATGAAGGCTGCAGATGCTAAAGCTCTAATTACAAGATTCAACCTATCGAAACCTTTCGATAGGATCTTGAATCCTAGCAAAATGACCAAAGTACTTGATTTCAACCTATCGAAAGCCTCTTCAACCTATCAAAATCAATCCAAACAATTCCCAGAAAAGCTGTTGTGCACACGCAGCGAGTTGGTGACCTATTGCACACAAACCGAGGCACCTTGGTGACCGGCACGAGGCTTCTAGAAGTGCCCTGGGAAACCCTAACCGACCCATGTGCTCTCCCCTAACTCTAACAAACTAAAGAGCCTTCTAGAAAGGGAATAAAGGCAGGAATAACAGGATTATTCTGAAAGCTATAATTGGCGGGAAAAACTAGATCTGAGGCTGAAGGAGAAAGCTATAAGAAGAGAGAAAGCCGTCTAAAATAGGGGATCAATTCTAGAAACTAGAGCTTCCAGTGAAATTCTCTAATTCTTTCCTTTAGCCCAACTATGGTTGGCTAAATTCTTGAGAGCAACAAAGGGTGAGGTCGAATCTGTAATTAGGGAGAGTTGAGAGTGTTATTTAGGGTTAGATAATGCACAAACTACAAATCTGAGGATATTTCATTGTATGGTCAATTTAATTCAATGTAATATTGGTTTAATTGTTATAATTAGATCTATAGTTCCTTTGCTTTCATTTAGTGCTCGATCGGCTTTGTGTAGATGAGAATAGTTCACCCACTTAACTGGTAGACCCTTGGATGCCATTTAATCTCCCTAGATCTGATGCTCCTGTAATTTCACGTGTTCATGGCACAGTAATTCGACATTTCACTCTAATTGAAACCTTTGATTTTAAGGAAATCCCTAGGATGATCTGTGACCATTAAAGTGGACAGATCATAGCCTTAAGATCAATTCAAACCTTTGGTCTAAATTGGATTCTTCTACTTTAAGCCTTTGATTTGGAGGAAGTCTGTAGGATGATCTGTGACCATTAAAGTGGACAGATCATACCCTTAAGACCAGTTCAAGCCTTTGGTTTAGAGTAGATTCTCCTACCCTGCAGCTGTGCCTATGGCCAGATGAGGGATTGGTGTACTCTAAACTCTTTGTAACCCTAGCATCTCAACCTAATTGCAGCAAGACCAAACTCCAAGCTGCTTCTCCCCATTTTTTGTGTTTATTTCCCCTTCATTGCAAGATCTGTACTCTGGATTGAATCCTAATATCCATTTCTGCAATCTTACTTATTTTTGTAGTTTAATTTAGAAGTGACAACCCCTTAAACCTCTCCTCTTTCTTTTACTATTTTAGCATTAGGAAGGGTGCCAGATCTACCACAGATCTGGAGATTTGCCTAATTTTGACACACATTTCCCTGTGGACATACCCTTACTTTCTTTTAAAACTTGCTACAACAGGCCCTGAATACTTGCAGGACTGTGTGTGAGCCTGCCTTAGTGTGTGCTACCCATAGACTCTTTAATTGTCTGATTTTAAACCCCTTTTTGAACACAAGGTAGGATCCCAACAAGTTTTTGGCGCTGCTACCGGAGATCTGTGTGCTTAAAATTAGTAGATCTAAGTTTGTTTTAGTATAGATTGTAAATTTACAATAAACTGTTTAGTTTTTCACCAGCTGCTACTAACAATTTCTGTTGTTTTGGAGTAGTTTTTATTTTTTTTAACAGATTGGAAGCTGTGTCTAAGGAGGAGCATTATGCTAGAGGCTGTATTAGAGTTTGCATTCCTCTACTCCTTTCATTTTTCTAGATTTCTAGATTTATGAATTCATTGTGTTGATTCCTGATTGTTGTGTTAAATTGGCTTTGCATTGTGTGTGCATTAAGATTGGGAGTGGTGTATGTTTGGAAGGAGAACTCTCAACTCCCAGATCGTTCCATTAAATCCAGAGGTTGAAAGACTCCTTAGGACTAAACAAATTTCACCCACAGCTGCTGCATATGGATTTGCTGAAATGGGTGAGCAACAGCAATCTAGAACCTTGAAGGAATTCAATGCACCAGGGGTTTACAATTCTCCCTTCTGCATTCAATTCCCTACTGTTCAAGGGAAATATGAGATCAAGTCTTCCATAATCCAAATGCTACCCTCATTCCATGGCCTGACTAAAGAAGACCCATATAAACACATTGATGAATTTTTAGGACTGTGCACTACCTTCAATATTATAGGTTTGGGGGAGGAAGTAACCAGGATGAGACTCTTTCCTTTTTCATTAAAGGATAGGGCCAGGACTTGGTTGTCAATGCTCCCACCCAACAGTATTCAGTCCTGGAGTGATCTTCAATGTCAGTTTTTGCCCAAGTTTTTTCTCATGTCTAAAGCAAGCCAGTTGAGGAAGGGCATTATCTCATTTGCTTAAGATCCAACTGAGAATTTTCACCAAGCTTGGGAGAGATTCAAAGAACTCCTAAAGAAGTGTCCCCATCATCAAATCCCTGAATGGCAACTTGTCCAAAGTTTCTATCAATGGATTGACTCTAAAAGCAGGGATATGGTCGATGCCTCTTGTGGTGGTACTTACCTCCACAAAACTGCTAAGGAGGCTTTGGAGTTATTTGACATTATCAGTAAGAACTCCATGCAGAGAGAGACATTGTCCAGGGATTTGGACACTCCTAGACTGGTGAAAGAAAATACCATAAGAGGAAAATTGTATGAGGCAAGTGGACACAATGATTTGGAAAGGAAAGTGGACAGTTTGACCTAGAAATTTGATAAGCTCATGGGAGCAATGCAGTCACCCATGGCTGCTAAAGTGGAGGAGGCATGTGTTATATGTCAGTCCCCCACTCACTCCCTTAAGGAATGCCCCTCAGCTATCCAATTTCTAGACTTTGTGATGGAGCATGTGGCTGCCACCCAGTCTTTTGGGCAACAACTTACTGCTGGTTTCCAATGGAGAAATCACCCCAACTTGATGTGGAGACAAGATGGTTTTCAAAACCAACAGCAGTAGTCACAGCAGCCTATGCCTTACAAAAATGCTCAGCCATACCACCAGAATTACTTCCCAAGGCCTCAATACCAACAACCTATGGCTCAACTTGTGCAGTAATCTGCACCCCCTCCAGCTACTAGATCCCTTTCTTTTGAGGAACAAGTTCTGGCTTCATTACAGAACTTAGGAACCTTGTCTCAAACTGTGCACTCTCATAGCCAGAGCATTAAAAAGATAGAAGACCATCTTGGTAAGCTATTTAATGGTTTAGCCAAGAGAGAGGAAGAGAGGCTGCCTAGCCAACCCATGGATAACCCAAGTAGATAATATGTGATAGGTGAAGTTTCCTCTTCCCATGAGGAGGCCAAATCTGTCACCACATTAAGAAGTGGAAGGTTGGTAGACAATCAAATAGGCTGTGGGCCTTTAAGAAATTCAGAAAAAGAAAAATAGGTGGTATTAGAAAAGGAACAGCAGGAGCAACCAATGTTGAATAGAAAGGATACTGAGGATCCTCAAGAAAATAAAAAATTCAAAAAGAAAAATGATGAGTTGGCTAGGCTGCAAATGGGGGAGCAGTCGCACATTTGCCATTTCCTAGGACAATGCAAGCACCTTCCTCTTTTGATAAAGGACATGTCAAAATAGAGGAAATGATGGAAACCTTTAAGCAAGTGAAGATCAACCTGCCTCTACTTGATGCAATCAAGCAGGTTCCAGCCTATGCCAAGTTTTTGAAAGACCTTTACACCCACAAAAGACAATCAAGGATACAGCTGTCCAAGAAAGTCCTTTCAGTAAAAAAAGTGCAACAAATACTGACTATTGCAACCCCAACAAAGCTCCAAGACCCTGGAGTCCCCACTATCCCCTGCATTATTGGGGATCATACCATTGAAAAAGCCTTGTTAGATCTGGGAGCTAGTGTAAATTTACTTCCATATTCAGTATATGAGAATTTGGGCTTAGGAGAGTTGAAGCCCACACATGTGGTCTTGCAACTAGTTGATAGATCTGAAAGGAAGCCTGTAGGGTTCATTGAAGATGTCTTGGTTGGGGTTGACAAATTCTTTTATCCTACTAATTTTTTGGTGTTGGACATGGAGCCTAGCAAGTGTGCTACTTCCATACCTGTGATCTTAGGCAGGCCTTTTTTGGTCACTGCTAATGCTTGTATACAATGTTAATCATGGATCATGGAGGTATCTTTTGGTAACATGAAAGTCAAGTTGAATGTGTACACTGTAGCTCATCAGCCCCACTTAGAGAATGAGGATTGTTTTTCCATTGATGTGTTGGATGAGGTTGTGCAGGAAAATCTAACTCAGTTGCTGCATGGTAATGATTGGTTTAATGTTTTTGAGGAAATATGGAATGAAACAGTGGAAGAGAAAGCCTCCACCTCTGAGCTTGAGCAAGTGAAAAGTGTAAACTCTGAAGCAAAGTTAGTAAAGCAGCACCCATGGAGCCCTGCTTTGCTACCGCTTCCACCACCCTCCAAGGCACCCCTATTGGCTTCACTCATCAGTCCCCCATATGTGGAGTTAAAGCAACTCCCAAAATCTTTGAAATATGCCTTTTTAGGGGCCAATCATAAACTGCCAGTGATAATTTCTTCTTCCCTCACTCTTGAGCAGGAAGAAGAATTGCTTTGTGTGCTAGGCATAAGAGAGCAATAGGGTGGACTATTGTAGATTTGGGGGGGATAAATCCAGCAATATGAATGCACAAAATCTATCTTGAAGAAGGTTCTAAACCTTCTAGAGAGATGCAAAGGAAGCTCAACCCACACATGTAGGAAGTTGTAATGAAGGAAGTAGTTAAACTCCTTGATGCTGGGGTCATTTACCCCATCTCAGATTCTCAATGGGTGGCACCTACCCAGGTGGTGGCCAAGAAATCTGGGATCACAGTTGTTCAAGCAGACTCAGGTGAGCTGATTTCAACTAGATAGACCATTGGTTGGAGGGTATGCACAAGCTCAATGAGAAAACCAGTAAAGATCACTTTCCATTGCCCTTTATAGACCAGAACTTAGATAAGTTAGCAGGTAAGGCTTTTTCCTATTTTCTTGATGGTTATTCAGGATACAACCAGATTCCTGTTTACCCTCAGGATTAAGAAAAAACCACATTCACTTGTCCATTTGGAACCTTTGCATATAGAAGGATGCCATTTGGACTATGTAATGCACCTGCCAGTTTTCAAAGATGCATGTATTCTCTGCCAGTTTTCAAAGATGCATGTATTCTATCTTTTCTGATATGATTGACAAGTTTTTAGAGATTTTTATGGATGATTTCTCTATTTTTGGGGATGATTTTAGCCAATGCC
The DNA here is from genome assembly GCA_021018995.1 of Chloranthus sessilifolius. Classification (NCBI taxonomy): domain Eukaryota; kingdom Viridiplantae; phylum Streptophyta; class Magnoliopsida; order Chloranthales; family Chloranthaceae; genus Chloranthus; species Chloranthus sessilifolius. Next base: position 69,099,912 of record CM037595.1, read on the forward strand.
TGCACCATCTCAGCCTTGTGCTGCAAAGGTGTGAGGAGACCAACCTGATTCTGAGTTGGGAAAAGAGTCATTTCATGGTGATCCTAGTACATGTTGTTTCCCAAAGAGGAATAGAGGATGATCAAGCTAAAATTGATCTAATAGCACATTTGCCCCCTCCCAAAATCATCAAACAAGTCAGGTCATTCTTGGGCCATGCTGGTTTCTACAGGAGGTTCATCAAAGACTTCAGCAAAATTTCCAAGCCTCTTTGCCACTTGCTATGCCAAGAGGTTCCATTTTTGTTCACTGATGAATGCTTGGCTGCTTTTGAACTTCTGAAATCTTGTTTGACTATTGCTCCTATATTACAAGCTCTTGATTTTTCTCTACCATTGAGTTGATGTGTGATACATCAGACTTTGCCATTGGTGCAGTGTTGGGACAAAGGAGAGACAAAGCATCATGTGTGGTGGCTTATGCTAGTAAATCAATGGTTGATGCTCAATTGAATTACACCACGACTGAAAAGGAGCTGCTCGCCATTGTATTTGCTTTAGAAAAGTTTAGATCATATGTGTTGGGATCCAAGATCACTGTATTCATTGACCATTCAGCCTTAAAATACCTCTTGTCTAAGAAGGAGGCCAAAGCTAGACTAATTAGATGGATTCTTCTTTTGCAGGAATTCAATTTGGAAATCAAAGACAAGACGGGGGTTGAAAATGTGGTTGCAGACCACTTGTCAAGGATTCCAGATGCTAGAATAGAGAGCTTGCCCATCAATGACTCCTTCCCAGATGAGCAACTTTTTGCTGTGGAGATAAGTATGCCCTAATTTGCCAATATAGTAAACTACCTTGCTGTGGGAAGGCTACCCCCACATTGGAGTAAGGATGATCGAAGTTTGTTCTTTTCACAGATTCGATATTACATGTGGGTGGATCCTGATCTCTTTAAGTATTGTGCAGACTAGGTGATAAGAAGATGTATACCTGAAACTGAGTTCGAAAATATTCTAACCATGTGTCAGGAACAGGCGTGCGGGGGCCATTTCAGTGGCAACAAGACCGCTGCAAAGGTGCTCCAATCTGGTTTCTATTGGCCCACTCTGTCCAGGGATGCCATACAGCACTGCAAAGCCTGTTCTAAATGCCAGCAAATGGGAAGTATTACAAAGAGAAACTCCGTGCTCCTGCAACCTGTGCTTGTTGTTGAATTATTTGACATATGGGGAATTAATTTTATGGGACCTTTTCCCCCCTCCTATGGATATAATTTCATTCTTGTAGTTGTGGACTATGTGTCCAAATGGGTAGAGGCCATAGCTACAAGAACAAATGACCACAAGGTTGTCATTAAGTTCTTAAAAGAAAATATCTTCTCTCAGTTTGGCACCCCCAAAGCTATTATTAGTGATGGAGGCAGCCATTTTTGTAACAAATCTTTTGAAAAATTGTTGGAAAAATACTCTGTGACCCACATAGTTACTACTCCCTACCACCACAAACCAGTGGGCAAGTAGAGATTTCCAACAGAGAAATCAAACACGTCCTAGAGAAGATAGTGCGAGCTGATAGGAGGGATTGGTCCATAAAATTGGCAGATGCCTTGTGGGCTTATAGGACTGCCTATAAGACCCCCATAAGGATGTCCCCATTCAGGTTAGTGTATGGCAAGGCATGTCATTTGCCTGTTGAGTTGGAACATAGAGCATACTTTGCCATTAAAATATTAAATCCTGACTTAACCGATGCTGGTGTGAACAGGAAATTGCAAATAGCTGAACTTGAGGAGTTGAGGATGGAAGCATATTCAAATGTAAGGATTTACAAGGACAAAACCAAGGCTTTTCATGAAAAGTACCTGCTGCGGAAAGAATTCAAAATAGGTGCCAAGGTATGGTTATTCAATTCAAGATTGAAACTCTTTCAAGGCAAATTGTAGTCCAGATGAGATGGGCCTTAGACAATCTTACATGTTTCCCCATCTGGAGCTATAGAAATCAAGGATCCTAGAGATGGTAGGGTTATGAAAGTCAATGGCCAAAGGTTAACAATCTGTGTTGAAAAAATCTGTGCGCCTGAGGAGACCATTGATCTTCAGGACCCTCCAAGTTATACATGATTTCAGTATGTATCATATGTACTATAGTTTGATTTTGTTCAGTCTTGTTCTGTTGCATTCATTTACAATAAGAATGCTAGGATTAGGTCATCATCTCGATCTTGCCAATAATCCAGGGACCATGGGAGTGTCTAAATAATGAAAACATATTGAATGGAAGCACAGGAAAAGAGTTTGCTGAGTGCTGAGGCTAAGCACTGCACTAAAATACAATTTTAATCGACATTTGGGACCTGTCGATAAGTCATTTAAGGATTTCAATAGGCCATTTGAGGATTTCAATAGGCAATGAGACTTATCGATAGGTGAAAACAACTTTTCGATAGGTTCAAAAGGTCAGACAGACGCTTTCTATAGGATCCGGATACTTATCGGAAACCTATCGAAAGGATGAATCAGGCACTTCATGAACCTATCGATAGGAAGGATTGACCTATCGAAGTATTCCATCTGCATGTTGTACTTCTATAGCGTTCAACTGGATGCTTTGACCTATCGAAATCATTCAATTTATCCTATCGAAATCACTCAGCTCATCCTATCGAACTCATTTTTCATCCTTTATAAACCCATCGTTAGGTCAGTCCCCTCCATTCAACACCTACTGCAAACCCTAGCTCTCTCTTACTCATTTGTCGCTGTTACAGAGCTAACCCTATCGGAGTGCGTTTTCATCCTTATCTACAAATCGGGGTCTCAGCATTCATTGCACATACTTCCTTGACTTAACCACCATTACTAAAAATAGCCCAACATGCAGTCCGCGTTCTATTTCCCATACAACAACCACCGCTCCATTTATTCCCACTTTCATTTTCAACAATTAAGCTTGGAAGAATGCGAACAATTTATTATACCGATTCATATTCCACCGGCCATGCGCTTTAAATATCAGCCTCGTCTAGTCCGTTCACATTCATTCCCTCCTGACCTCTTTAGCCATTCCATAACCCCAATCATGGCCGACTAAAAACCCAAAGACTTGTCGACCAAGTTCTATCCCGTCTGGCCACCAGTCGAGCCTGATCCCTTGCAATTTTTATGGGATGAGTACGAAGAAGTGCAGTGAATCCTCGCTAAGGAGGAGAAGAAAGAAGAAAAGAGAAAGAAGAGGCAAAAGACCGAACCACCTGCATCACCATCCCCATCTTCTTCAGCTACTCCACCACCCGTCCCCTGACTCTTATTTTCTTCTTTTCTTCTTTTTCCTTTTCTCCCCCCCTTGCTTGCAATTCCTCTTCCACATGAAGCAGGTTGAGGATATCCCTGAGCCAGGAGGAAGAATCTTTTTGTCTGTAGATGAATATTTTGCCAATATGTAGATCTTATTCTCATATTTGTCGTGCATTTACTTTGTAATCGCTGTTTTGTCACATTTATAATGAAATACCTTGTTAGTATTCTCTTTTTTTTATGGTTGTTTTATTTCTGTGTACTGCATGTTTGGCAATTTCAGTGCCCCTTTGTTTTTAATATTATGTCTTGGTTATTCACTGCTACATCCAATATGTTAAAACAGTGAGGACACTATTTCATTTAGGTTTGGGGGTATGGCAGGTGTGTCAGTGAAATGAGTTAATGCTAGTGCAGCTATGTTGAAAAAAAAAAAGTTTTTAAAATAAAGTGATTTCTCACCTGATTTTTTTGGAAAAAGAGGAAATTAAAAATTTTTTAAAACCGAAATGAGCTGTAGTTTTAACATTTTTCATGAAGAAAATGTCAAGAATTTAAAAAAAAAAATTGATATTTAGTAAACCTGAAATGAGAGAAAACTGTGAGGACACCCCCCAGAAAATTTGATGGAAGGCCATAACCAGTGAGATTTGGGCTTGAAAAATTTTCCTTGAAGAGGGTCTTGGCAATTTTTCTGCTCTAAGGACTGACTGGATCTAGTTTCGATCACTAGAAGTTAGGCAATTCCAAGTTGAAAAAGATTGACGACATTCTTGACATTGAGGACATGAAGTAAGGCCATCCCTTGGTCAGTTTGAACCTAAAAATTTTCCACCTTTGAACTGCCCTTGATACACACCTCTTGAGCTTTGAAAATCCCACCTTCCTTTGATGGAAACTAGAAAATTCAAACCCAAAACCCCTTAGCCTGTTTCAGTTCACCCTCGATCTGAGAAAACAGAAAATGGAAGGAGAAGTGAGGTTAGAGGAGCAAGGTTTGGCATTTGGTTGAAAAGAAGGAAGCACATTTGGTGGTGTTGTGGCATTCCAGCCCATAAAAAAAAAAAAAAAAAAAAAGAAAAGAGAAGTCACTTCATTTGAAAAACTACAAGAAGCTGATGAAGCTGATCACTTCAAGTTTGCAAATTCAAAAAGAAAATGAAGATTTGCTTAAATGAAGGTGTGCATGTCACCTCCTCACTTTTATTGATTTCTCAATTTTGAATCCTATTATACCCTTTATTTTTTTACAAATTTCACCCATAAGCCACATTACAACCCAATAAAAAGACCTTACTGATCTGAAATAGATTGAGTTGTCATGTGGAGATGAGGATTTGTTTGATCTATGGTGAAAAGAATTAGAAAATTTCATAAAATAGAGCACTGCCTATGCTCATGCTTGTAGTCCTATTTGAGGGTTGTAACTGCTCTTCAGTTGTGTGAAATGATGCACCCTTCTATTTTTATTGTAAGTGATAGCCCCGATAAGATTTGGGTCTAAAAATAAATTTGATTGGGGTATTATCAAAACAGAATTCTTAATTTAAAGGTAAACTCTACATTAATTTTCAGGCATAATGCTTTGACATGAACTGATTGATAATGAAGGAACTGCAGCATAATTTCAGGTTTTAAACTGATGATTTTTCTGCTGAAAATCCTCTAGAATTGAATGCACTTGGTGTGGAATTTATTTTATCTCACTTAAGCTCTGTTTTAGCATGTTGCATTAGTACTAACTGATTTTATTAGAGAAGTTTGTGGGTACCTTCACTGAAAACCCTCAGGAGACTTCACTCCACCAGGGATCACCTAGGGATTTAAAAGGCTTGATGCATATGCTAAATGTATTTGTGCTGCCTACAAAAGTGGCAGTTTAGTTTTCATTATCTTTCCTTGCTCAGGGACTAGCAAAGCTTAGGTTTTGGGGTGTGTTAAGCAGTGAAAAATGCCATTTTTCACCCTTTAACCTGAACTTTGATAGACCTGTGAATAGACTAATAAGTGCTTGTTAAGCATGTTTTGTAGATAGCAGTAATAAGCAGTCATAGTACAGAAATCTACCCTAAAGTGCTCCACAAGAAGGTTCATCTCTCACCACAGCTCTGACCCCAACTATGGCACACAGAAGGGTCCCACTAGGGCAGGCAGCAAGACCAATGCCCACTAGGGCAGGCAGCAACAACAAAGCATCGTTGAAAAAAAGAAAGATAGGTTGAAAACAACCTGTTGATAGGTTATTGCAACCTATCGATAGGACCTGAAGGCCGAAAAAGGAAGAAATCGTGAAGATGCGGAGAATTCGATAGGATCAAGAACCTATCATGCAGTCAAAAATAACAAGGGAGCATCCTATCGAATGGTTGCCTGAGCTTGAACAGAACCTATCGAAAAGTCTGAGGACCTATCAAAATCAATTGCATAAGAGCTCAACCTGTTGAAAGGATCCTTCAACCTATTGAAAGCATCAAATGAAGGTTGCAGATGTTGAAGCTCTAATTGCAGGATTCAACCTATCGGAACCTTTCGATAGGATCTTGAATCCTAGCAAAATGACCAAAGTATTTGATTTCAACATATCGAAATCCTCTTCAACCTATTGAAATCGATCCAAATACTTCCCAGAAAAGCTGTTGTGCACACACAGCGAGTTGGTGACCTGCTACACGTAAACCGAGGCACCTAGGTGACCGGCGCGAGGCTTCTAGAAGTGCCCTAGGAAATCCTAACCGACCCACGTGCTCTCCCCCAACTCTAACGAACTAAAGAGCCTTCTAGAAAGGGAATAAAGGTGAGAATAACATGATTATTCTGGAAGCTATAATTCGCGGGAAAAAACTAGATCTGAGGCTGAAGGAGAAAGCTATAAGAAGAGAGGAAGTCATCTGAAAAAGGGGATCAATTCTAGAAACCAGAGCTTGCAACAAAATTCTCTAATTCTTTCCTTTAGCCCAACTATGGTTGGCTAATTTCTTGAGAGCAGTAAACGGTGAGGTCAAATCTGTAATTAGGGAGAGCTGAGAGTGTTATTTAGGGTTAGATAATGCACAAACTATAAATCTGAGGATATTTCATTGTATGGTCAATTTAATTTAATGTAATATTGGTTTAATTGTTATAATTAGATCTATAGTTCCTTTGGTTTCATTTAGTGCTCGATCGGCTTTGTGTAGATGAGAATAGTTCACCCACTTAACTGGTAGACCCCTTGGATGCCATTTAATCTCCCTAGATCTGATGCTCCTGCAATTTCCTGTGTCTGTGGCCTGGTAATTGCAACATTTGCAGTGGTTATAATACTCTAATTGAAACCTTTGATTTTAAGGAAATCCCTAGGATGATCTGTGACCATTAAAGTGGACAGATCATAGCCTTAAGATCAATTCAAACCTTTGGTCTAAATTGGATTCTTCTACTTTAAGCCTTTGATTTGGAGGAAGTCTATAGGATGATCTGTGACCATTAAAGTGGACAGATCATACCCTTAAGACCAGTTCAAGCCTTTGGTTTAGAGTAGATTCTCCTACCCTGCAGTTGTGCCTATGGCCAGATGAGGGATTGGTGTACTCTAAACTCTCTGTAACCCTAGCATCTCGACCTAATTGCAGCAAGACCAAACTCCAAGCTGCTTCTCCCCATTTTTTGTGTTTAATTCCCCTTCACTGCAAAATCTGTACTCTTGATTGAATCCTAATATCCATTTCTGCAATCTTACTTATTTTTGTAGTTTAATTTAGAAGTGACAACCCCTTAAACCTCTCCTCTTTCTTTTACTATTTTAGCATTAGGAAGGGTGTCAGATCTATCACAGATCTGGAGATTTGCCTAATTTTGACACACATTTCCCTGTGGACATACCCTTACTTTCTTTTAAAACTTGCTACAACAGGCCCTGAATACTTGCAGGACTGTGTGAGCCTGCCTTGGTGTGTGCTACCCATAGACTCTTTAATTGTCTGATTTTAAACCCCTTTTTGAACACAAGGCAGGATCCCAACATTTAGCAATTAGGTAATTTCACATCTAAGGATTCCTAGGGTTTTTGGAGGCTTGAGATGTGTGAGAAGGTCCTCCAATGGTGGATGATGGGGTGAGGCCTCAAGCCACTTGAAGGGTTGCGAATAAGCATTAAAAGGGTGCAACAGAACTATCAAAACACACCCCAAGGATCAAGGTGGTCAACAAGTCAAACCCCAATCACGATTTTCAGGGTAAAATCCAGAAGTTACAGTAAAATAGTTTTAAACAGTGCCTGAAAGTTGGTTCGCGAGGGTGGGCCCCACATTTAACCTATGCGCAACTAATAGTTACGCCAGGTTTAAAATCTGGGAGAATTGGCCTGGCATAACTAATAGTTGTGTCAGGCAAAATTATAACTGGTGCAACTATTAGTTGCGCCAAATCCCTAGAGGGGCCCACATGAATTTACACTTCTGCCCTCCGGGTTTAGTCTGCCATATCTTTGATGTATACCTCCGATTGTGGCGATTCTTGGACCGTTGGAAATCTGACGACTTCTACTTTTTAATAGTATGAGATTCGATCATAGTAGATGGCCGTAGCTGGTTTCAGTCCATCCCTCCTCATCCATGGCTTGATAAGGTTAGGTTTAGGCTTAGGACAGGTTCTAAGGGTCGAGCTTAATTTCTAAAGGTTCGAGGCAGGTTCCTAAGGGATAAGGGTTTTAGAATAGTTCTTAAGGGTTCTAGGGTGGTTCCTAAAGGTTTCATACATGCTATCAAAAGCTCAAAAGTGCACCTCTCGAAAGGTGTTTCGATCGGGCCTTGGGCCAAATTTGAGTGTCTACAGGGACCAACCCTCTCAAAAGACCCTAAAACCCACATCCAGGACTCATACACCATACAAATAGTGTATGGGAGAGTTCTGGGTTGAAATCTCAACCCATTGACTCAAACCCGACCCGGCCCGGGAAGCTCTCGAATTTCGCACCTAAACCCATGCACGTAATTCAATTGCACACAGGGCTTCTTGTGCCCAATTAGTTTAAGTGGACTACGGCATGGCCTTTCGTGCACTGACCTAGGCCCCAGATTGGGTGCATCATATGTTACGCAGAATTCGATTACACGCGTCCCTTCATGCACTTAATTGGTCCCCAATTAGACGTGGCCTATGATTCCCAAGACCGCCCTAATTTCCAATTACGCACATGACAGTATGTGTGCAATTTCATTACGTACATGGATTCATGCGCATAATTGGTTCCAAGCATATTGGAATTAGGACAACGACTGAGCCAGTTAGTCGGTTACTCCTCAGTCAATGAACAACTTCTAGGGAGTTATGCGCCTAGAACCATGCACAAAATTCAATTCCACGCATAGTTGTATGTGCGTAATCGACCAATTGCGCATGTGGCCATACGCACGTAATTAGTCCAATACCTATAAAAGACCCCCCTTTCATGTGCAAATTCACCAATTTTCATAGCAATCTCTCCTCTCTCAAGCTTAGTCCTTTTAAAAAATTCAAGGTTCTCTTTGGGGTTCTCAACGAAAGGGGTTGAGCTGCTTTCTAGACTTCTAAAAGGGCAGACTCTTCTCTAAGAATCTCAAGTACTAGAGTACTCCTAGACCTGTAAGATACAAGGCCTATTATAGCAAGTTTTGATAAGTAAGAGTTTGTCCCACAGAGAAATTGATCTAGAACCCAAAAAATTGGCTATAATAGTAGGCCTCCAGATATGGCTACAAATCTGACAATCCTAAAGAAAGGGAGCTAGGTGTCACGACTACATTAAATTAAACCTAAAAATAGAAAAATAAAATGTAGCCCTATCCTAAAGAAAGGATTAAGAAGAAGATGGTGATGGTGTGTACCAAAATAAAATATATAAATTGATGAGAAGTAAGCAAGTTAAGTTCTGAGTTAAAATAATAATGTAACTCAGATTTAGTCTGTCTCTGCAGTGCTCCTTGCTGAGACGCTATTAAAAGTCTCAACAAGGTAGAAATATCTAGTTTAACCCATGCCATTTGGGGTGCTCTTAAGGCTATAGGCTGTCCACTCGAATGATCACAGCCTATCCTATAGAGTCTGTCAAATCCCATTAGTTAAACCAGAAGTTGCCCATCTAGCCCAGAGGAGTGGACTGATCATTTTCCCAGCCACTAGACCAGATCAAGTCGTGAATACTATTACAGCACTATGTAATGCCAGTGCTACAAGCTCCCCAGATCTGCGCACAGATTTGGCTGATATTCATAGGTATTCCAACCCATAAGATCTTAAGTGATTTGCTAAGACTAACGGAACACTAGTGCCCACAAAAAGGACCATGCAACAGGTTGAATAGGGCTTTAGATTCAGCTGAACATTGCTACAAACGACCTGCAATGACTCAGCCATATGCTGTAATTACTATAGAGAGTCAGATCTAACATCTAATGTCAGCTAGGTAAAACAGAGGGGAGCCAGTTCCTGTACAAACCTCCTCACAAGGCTCTAGAAGCTAATGTGCAGGGGAGAAGAATCCTTCTCAAACATGTGAATAGACACAACCTTAGGGCTATACTCTGTCCACTCAAATGGTCACAAGGTATCCCATTGGTCTATCCGTACCACAAAGACCTGAGAAAGAACATGAAAACTGCTGCAACCACCATGGTCCACAGGCCTCCGAGCTCCCCAGATCTCACTACAGACCCAGCATTGCTTTCCATGGGGCTATTAAACTAAGAGAAATCAGATGATAAATAATAGATCTACTAGAAATTGAATGGGCTAGTCCCAAATATATGGATCCTATAGACATCTAAAAAAACCATAAGATCTTTAGATTCGATTAGGCATTAAAACGGCAATCCATTGATAAACACAAAATTTACAATGAACTGCCTCCAGGCTGCAGCCTGTACACAACTATGCATCCATAATCTCAATGTATACAAAACCTATTACAAACTGAAATAAAGCTAAACCTAGCTACTTATAAGAGAATTAGCCAGCAAGTGCTGGACTAAAAGAGAAGAAAAAAGGGAAAAAAAGGTGATCAAACCCTAACTCTAGCCTGCTGGAGCTCGCAGCCGGTAGAGGATGAAAAGAAGGGTTGATGATAAAACTAGACTTTAAGTGTAGCTTATATACTCTATCCATACGGCCTTGGCTCTGAAAGGATTAATCCTAATTTTTTCAGCAAATGTGTCACTGTTACATCCCTTGAAGACCTTGAGTCGTGCGCCTCAAAATCCATGCCTCGGGATGTGTGCCCTAGCCTTGGGAAATTCCCAAAAGGTCCTTGAGTTAAACTGAGAAGTGGGGAACCTGTGCTTCACAGGGCTGGCATATGCATTTGCTTATTCGAGCAGTTGTAGGGCCTTCGCGGAGTAGCTTTTGGTTGGTGGGAAGTGCTCACTCGCGCAATTAATCTTCAGTTAATCGTGCAGTTCCTTTGGGCTGTAATTCTGTCGCAGAGATGATCAGGAGTGCCTATACTTCTCGCACAGTAGAGCTTCAGAAGCTCTCTCTCGCTAGGTACTCACGCAGTTATGCTCCTGTGCTCGCGTAGTAATTGGTAAGGCTTCAGAGTGCGCGAGATCTATGCGAGGAGAATTCTGGGCGTCTTTCTCTTCCAGGGCCATGCACGAACTCCGCGAGGTGAATTTTAGTTTAGTTCACACATGGACTCGCTATGGTCTTCGCGCAGCTGCTTTAAGGTCTAATCTCCGCGAGAGCTTCACGACCACAAATTCTGAGGATTTTAATCCACGAGATCTTCGTGATGTCTTCACAGCTCTCCTCTTAACTGTGCATCCTATCTACGCGAGGGCATCTTCCACTACATCCTTAGCTTCGTGAGGGAGCTTCTCAACTCTGCGAGATCTATCTTTCTATGCTCTACTGCATTGCACTTGCTGCTTTTATAGTTTCTCTATTCTAAGCCAACTTCATTCATCTGCTAGGCTTTTGGTCAATGATGATCAGCACCTGGTCACCGTGGTGAGTACTACCAGGGTGAATTCCATTAGACTTTGGTTCAGCTGTTATCTTTGCATGTCTTCTTCCTCTTCTTTGGGCCAATAAGGATGGATTTTGTGTTAAGTTGCATAGATTATTACTAACTACAAAACACACTTAATAAATGATTATTAAACTGCTTCAAGGTCTATCAAGGCTAGGTTAAGAGGTGAAAAGTGATACTTTTCAGTGAATAACACACCCCCAAACCTAATCTTTGCTAGTCCCTAAGCAAAGAAAAACTTAAAATAACTATTCTAAGAATTTAAATGTCACTTTCGTAGGGAGCACGGATACATTTAGCATATGTACCAAGCCTTTTAAACCCCTAGGTGATCCCTAGTGGAGGAGTGAAGTCTCCTGAGGGTTTTCAGTGAAGGTACCCACAAACTTCACCCTTAAAACATTTAAAAGTAGTGCAGTCAATGACAAAAAATTTCAATGAATAAAGTCTCAGTCCACACCTATCCTTTTAAAATCAAAGGAAATTACAGCAGTAATGCAGCCATTTAAAACTCAAAAATCAACATGCATGTGCATCACCACCAATTAGTTCACATCAGGGATACAATGTGCATATAATCAGTACAAAGCTTGCCTTAAATTTAAAATTCAGGTTAGATACAACTCTAAAGAAGTTAAAATTCAAACCCAATTCTCACCAGGGCTATCTCTCAATCATGAAAATCAAAAGGGTGTTTACATTCTCATCAGCTCAAGAGCAGTTACAAACCCCAAATGGGCCTGCAAGCATGAGCATAGACAAAGCTTCTAATTTCTGACATCCTCATGACTTTTCACCATAGATTAGACAACTTCTCATCTCCACATGACAGCTCATTTCACTTTGGATCTACAAGGCCTTTTTGAATGGGTTGTAATGTGGCTTATGGGTGAGGGATATAAAGAATGAAGGGGTAAAAAGGGATTCAAAATTGAGAAATCAGCAAGGTAAGGAGTGATTAATGATTTCACTACCTTCATTTCAGCACATCTTCATCTTACTTGATATATTTCAGAATCAAAGTGGCCAGCTTCTCCTCTTCTTTTTAGATGATGTTCTTCTCTAGAGTTCTCTTTCTTTTTCTCTTTTTTTTTCTTTATATATATATATATATTTTTTGACGGACTGCCACACAAAAAATACTAATACACTGCTATTCATATGTTGTTTTTCTTCTCCTCCCACCAAATGTTGAACCACTCTCACTATCTTCAACTCCTCCTCCTTTACCTTCTGAATTCTTAGAGTGAGGCTACAGTTGAATCAGGTCAAGAGGTTAAGGTGCAAGTACTCCAGTGTTTGTCAAAGAAAAGTAGGATTTTTAAGGCTCAACGAGTGTATGCAAAAGGGCAGTTTTAAAAGGTTGAATTTTCAGGCTCAAACTGTCCAAATGAAGGCCTTGGATCATTTCCTTAGTATTATGAGTGTTGTCAATCAGTTTTGATTTGGAGGTGCCTAACTTCTAGTGAAAAGGTCTTGACTCAATCAGTCCTTAGAGCATAAATAATGCCAAAAATACTCTTCAAAAAAAAATGATGGGCCCAAATCTCACTAGGTATGGTCCTCAAATTAACCCATGGGGTGTATTTTCACCTTTTTCTCTCCTCTTAGGTTCACTAAGTACTAACTGAAAAAAATTTCTGATGTTAGCTTCATGGTAGTATAAAGATTTTAAAATTTTTAGTTTCAACATGTCTGTAAAAAAATTTTAATTTTCCACAAATTTTCTCATTCTAACAAGTTAGGTGGGAATTGATTTTATTCATCCCAATTAAACCAACACTATTGCACTAAAGTTAATTGCTTCATTGGCAGAGCTAGCTTGCCACACCCTCAAACCTGTGAGGAACAATGTCCTTACTGATTCAACGGTGGATGTGCACCAGGCTCAAGACATAGACATTAACAGAGCAGAAACTACAAGAGAGAAAAACACATAACAAACAATATAAAAACAAACACACAGATGTAAAGAAAGACATATTGGAAAGTAAACAAAACAAAACCAAGAGCAATGTTATTATAAAAGTTAAAGTATGTACAAAGTATGTGGAAGTAAATTACACAAGAAAATAAAATGACAAACTATTTCCTAACTAAATACATGTGCAAAATTTATTAGCCATCTGAGGCTGTGACTAAATATCTTCTAGTTCATCTTTAATTTTGACTCCTTTTCCTATTTCAGACTCCCCAACAGCAGGTGGGGGTATTCGCCCAGTTGCTTGAGCTAATTGTCTTTCCAGAATTGCAGCTTTTTGTTCTGCCAATTCAGCTCTGGAGATAAGGAGCTCCCTGATCTCCTTTGAAGTAGTCAACCTCTTCTCTAATCTATCAGCTCTCAATTTTTCTATTGCAGCAGCAATTTTCTCCTGTTCTGCATTCAACTTCTCTTAGGCAGGTATCCTTTCTTGGGCTTTATATAAATGCAACATTTGTTTCCACACTTTTGCGATGTTCTTGAGCTGCATTTCGAAATCCAATTTTAGGAGATGGATCCTTTCTTCATAGGGTATCCTGATTGATGTTCTGATAGCAGCCATCCCTCGAATGACATCCTTTTTTATGTAAGGATTGGATTTCATTGCTTGAAGGAGGGTAGAGTAGGGGGGATGGAAAAATAAAAGGCAGGAATCAAGGGCTGGTATTCACTTAAAGAAGGGCCAGCCATGAATGAAAAAGGAGTGGGTTGGGGAATTGTATATTGAAGCTGAGGTTGGGGTTCCTGATCAGGTTCTATTTGGATTGACTTGGAAGAGGTGGGTATTAGGTCATCCATCTCTATTGCAGCATCGGAGGTGGCTACAACAGGGGGAATATATGGGTCAGTTAATGTGGAGGCTTCAGTATGAGTAGGAGGGGGTGTTGTGGCTGCTAAGGGTAAGGATTGGGGTAAGGTAGCCAAAGTGGATTGAATGGCTTGGAGGCAGGTTTCTAGAAAGTCCTGGTTTTGGAGAGTGGAGGTTAGGGATTGAATGTATGTCTCAATGGAGGCTTGGTTTTGGGTGTTAGTCAGCATTTGGGACTGTAGGGAGAGTAGGAGGTACAGGATTTGGGGTAAGAGGTCAGGTATGGTATTGGGTGTGGGTTGGATAGGTGAAACTGGTTGGAAGGGAGATGTGGGTCTATGAGTGAAGGTAGTGGCCTGTGGTGGTGTCAGATGTGGAGGGGTAAAGTGTGGAGGGTTAGGTGAGTCTGGGAGGGGTGTATACTCAAGGTTGATGTCACCTAGGATAGTATATATCATAGTAGAAAATTCCTCTCCTGAAAATGGCTCATGATGATGGGAGAAGGGAATGGATTGGTCTACAGGCTCACTAGTGATGGGTACAAAAGGTGGGGAAGTCTCAATGGAATAATGTGGGACTTCAAAGGTATGGGCTTCAGGTTCATAAGGTGTGGGTATGGGGTCTGGAATGGTTGTGGTTTTAGGGATTGGAATTGTTTGGGTTATACAGGTGGGTTGGGGTGTAGTAGGGGTTTTGGAAGTTTTCCTTTTCTTCTGGTATGGGGTCTTGACAGGTGGGCTAGGGTGGGCTGGAAAAATAGGTAGGGGGATAGACCTATGTAGGGTGGCTGTGGCTATGGTGGTTTGTGGTATAGGGTCAGGTAGGGGTAGTGGGCTTGTGATGGGCTGTGATGTCTGGGTTGAAGGTGGAGCTGGCATGGAGGTAATGGTAATGGATGAGGGGGTGAGTGTGGTACTAGCTGGCACAAGTGAGGTGGAGGTTGCAACAGCCTTAGCAGTAGCAGCTGCAGCAGCAGCTACTTCTTGAATGGTGGGGGCTGCATCTTTCAGTAACTCCTCCCTCCTCTTCTTCTTCTTTTCCATCATGGTGCCACTGATTCCCCATTATTTCTTCCCACTCTGTTTGGAGTTCAGTGCCAGAGTCTCCTCCCTTTGAAATGGGTAATCAATCTACAGTAGGGAAGGGTACGAGGTTTCTTTATTATTTTTACCTTCTCGCATAAATCTCTAATCCCTTCAAAAACTAACTTGGCAGCATCCAAGTAGTGGTTTCTGTGAAATGATAAGAGGGCATCAGCTATGGGGTACCTCCTCTCCTGCTCATGCCCATAGCAATATACATTTTTTTGCAATACAACATCCATTAGCTTGAGGTTGGGGTGCAGATCCCTCTTGTGGATTGAGTCACCTGAGGTTGTGATCCCTCCAGTTATCTCCTTGGTTATCTCAGTAATGGTGGCTGTCAAAGGAGGACCCAAGCCCCACTCAGGGATATACCTGGCTGATATCCCTAGTATCCTTGCAATGTCTGCCTGGTTGAATAGCATCTCAAAATCATCAATTAAAACTAGCAGTGCTGGGTTCCCATCATCACTAGTTTTTAACTTCATATTCTGATAAAATAATCTTACCAACCTTGGGAAAACCAGCTGCATTGAGGGTCTCAACAGGGGCAGCAGTGATTCCTTCGCCAGATATTCAATGGAGGCAGAAGTCTCAAGTAGCTCCTCAAAATAGGCTTTATCAAAAATGGTTTCAGCCTCCAGCTGAATTGCTTCCACAAATTCAAAAGGGACCCTGAGGTGTTCAGTAGTCTCTTCTTCCTCAACCTCACGGATCTCAGGGCCAACAACTTTAACCTTTTTCTATTTCTTCTTTGATTTATCAGGGCTCTTAAAAGGTGGGTGCTCTCTGGCCCTCTTCTTTGGAGCAAATTTCTTCTTTTCTTTGGATTGGAGGGCTCAACAATAGGTGAGGGAGTCTCAGAGGTCTCCAATGTAGAGGCCTCTGCAATCCTTGTCAATTTTCTAGTGGCCATAGGGCTGCCACTGGCCGATGGGTTCAACATCGCAGTGAGGGTATCTACAAATTTTGAACCCGTGGCCATAGGTGCTCAGATTAGCAAAATTTGGGTTTACAACTTTGAGAAAATACCACTCACTCAGAGTAAGCACAAAAGCTTCAAATTCTCTCCTTCTTTTCTTCTTTTAACTAAATCAAACACAGGACTGAGAGATTGTACCAGTTGAGAGCTAGGGTTCCACTTGAAAGTATACACAGTAGCTCAAATCCCCCCAAACCTTGCTTGATGTTATCAGGAGTAGCTAGGGAACAATATGATAGGAGTAAAATGCCTGAGGTAGTGTGGATTACAAAATAGAGAAGAAAAGAGGGGAAAGGGATGTCGATTCTTGTGCTGAGAAACTAGGGCAGACAGAGGAAATAAAGAAAATGAGGGGCTTCGCTGAGTTTATAGAGCAAATCCCATGGTTCGCGGAGTTGGCAATAGGAGCTCGCGGAGTAAAATTCTCATGCAGTTGGCATTTAAGACCGCGAGGCGTTCTGTCGCGTAGAAGAACAAACTACCTGTCATAACCCTGACTTTTGGGAATCGTGAACGCCACGTACCATGCACGTGTGTTTGTGGTTCACAAGGAAACCACAATTAATATATATATATACTACATGTGTATGTGTGAAACACACTAGCTTTCATCAGATAAGTGGAGAGTTAAATAGAGAGAAGTCTCTCATTCGCGTAGAAGAACAAACTACCTGTCATAACCCTGACTTTTGGGAATCGTGAACGCCACGTACCATGCACGTGTGTTTGTGGTTCACAAGGAAACCACTTTCTCTCTATATACTACATGTGTATGTGTGAAACACACTAGCTTTCATCAGATAAGTGGAGAGTTAAATAGAGAGAAGTCTCTCATTCGTGACCTAATTGAGTTAGATAGAGAGAAAGTGAAATAGGGAGAAAGAAGAGAGGACCTTGTAAAAGAAGGTTAGAGGTTCGTTTGTTTTTTTTTAAATCGGTAGATAATCTGGAAGGAGGATAGGATGAGAAGCTTTGGAAACCCTCCTCATTTGATTTGATCTTGGATCAAGTCTACATAGGATCTATTGATTGAGGTATGTTTTAAATGCTTATATGTGTTTTAAATAAAGTATAAAGTATTAGTTGAATGATTTTTTATATTAATAAAGCCTTAGATGGAGTGGGAAAATTGTTTCTCGAACGGATCGAGCATTTAATTTTGTCGTTCCTCGCTCGAGCACTATAAATGGCTCACTCGAGCGAGGTCGGAATATAAAACCTGAGCATAAATTGTGTTATTGGCTCGCTCGAGCGAGACCCATAGTGAAGGGGAGGCTCGCTCGAGCGAGGCATCACATGAGCTTTAGATACCTCATTTCAACCGCTTGAGCGATGAGTAGTGATCGCTCGAGCGATGAATAGTACTCACTCGCGCTAGGGTTGGGTACTTCATTGTAGCCGCTCGAGCGATAAATAGTACTCGCTCATGCGAGGGTTGGGTACTTCGTTGTAGCCGCTCGAGCGATGAATAGTACTCGCTCGCGCGAGGGTTGGGTACTTCGTTGTAGCCGCTCGAGTGATGAATAGTGCTCGCTCGTGCGAGGGATTAGTACCTCGTTTTTATCGCTCGAGCGAGGTCAAGTGTTCGCTCGAGCGAGGTTAAGTGATTGCTCGAGCGAGGAATAGTGCTCGCTCGCGTGAGGCACTACTTGGATTTTTGAATTCTTTTTGTAAAATTCAAGGGAGCTATGGGTCCCAAGGGTTCTGGAGACCATTCTAAGTATATTCTTAACTCATGCAATGTAGGTTTGATGTGAGATTGTTGCGTGTAAATCTCTGCGAGAAAGGAGTGCGTTGGATCTGCGTTGAGGTAGGGAATATCTTGAAATATGTACTTTAGTTCGTCAAAATCATATATGTAGAGTAATTCTTGTGAATAGTCATGTATCAAATGTGATTTCAAACAAGGATGTATGTGTGAATTCAAAAGTGAAACCATGAGGTCCCTAGGGGACATGTAAATCTGATAATAGGCATGTAGATGATGCATTGAATCAGTGGCATCCCAGGGATGCAGATGAAATCTAACGGTGAAACAAAAGAAAAGTGATAAGGCCTAATGTAATAAAATTAGCACAATCACGGTGAATAACTATATGTAAAGCACATTTGATATTTTTGTTATTTAAGGTTTGATTAGAATACCCCACCGACGTGGCGGGATTTCCACGATTGACTCGACAGGATATCTGTGACTAGTACGACGGTCAATCCGTACACTAGTAGTACATCCCAGGGATGTAGATATGAGAATTTGACCCCGCCACCTAAGAGAAAGGGGCCTGGGTAGTATTGAAATTGAGAACATATAACACGTGTCTATTTAGACGACGATGGTGGGTATTCCATCAGGGGGCTCGATGCTATATCGCTCGGGGACTACTTAAGTTAAGATTTAAGTGATTAGGTCAAATCCATAACTATACTAGTAAGATGAGAATAAACATAGTCATGCAAGTAACAATTGTATCTATCATTTCATTCTCGATAATTTTAATTATTTTCTCATAAATTCCATCATATGAATTGTTCTTTTAAAACCGTTTTAACATATATGTGAGAGCTTAATTTATATGTTCACTATGTTTTCCCTATTGAGCTAGGTTGTAGCTCACCCCTTAGACTATACATCGCAGGTCCAGTACTAGCGCCAACTGAAGCTTTGGGAGACACTGATCCAGAGGATTCGAATTACGTGCCCGGAGAATAGTTAGAGCCTCCCCCTGAGGACTTCTTTTAGGAGACCCCTTGCGTACTTTGAGAGTGAGTTTGAGAGCATTTGTGCCGCTTGGTATGTCAAGCCTAAATTCTTAAATATAATTAAGTACCATGAATTCTTTTGGCGAACCATCTGGGGTGAACGGTTTATCACCGATAGTTTAGGTCGGTTCTTTTGCTCATGAATTGGCATGAGACTAGAACTGTCTTTTGAATTTTCTTTTATTCATTTTAAATGCATGAAGACTTGCTTAGAGTAAACTCTTGTACTTTACCTTGTGGTTTATTGCTTGTATATACCAATGCCCCGTGCAGATTTATCGGACATGGCCTTGAGGGTCGTGCTGATGGCACGGATTTTGGGGTGCCAAAATTTGGGCTGTCACAGTTGGTATCAAAGTCGTTTCTTTTAGAATTCTGACAATCATTCTTTTTGTCAGAGCATAGGGACTTCTGCTAACAAAATCGTGGTTTCTCATATAGACCGTTATGTTTCCTAGGGGAAGAGGCCGACCCAGGGGCGGTCATGATAGGAATTTGTGCAGTAGAGATGAGTTCATCTCGCCTACGAACAGAGTGCCATTGGGAAATAGGGAGGTTCCCGAAGGTAGTGGCCAAGAGAACCAAGATCAAGCAGAAAATCAGGATCGATACTGTTAGGATCGAGATCAGAGAGAATAAGATAGAGTGAGAGAAAGAAATGAAGAGAGAGAAGAGCGTCAGATGATGATGCATACTATGGAAACCATGGCAACTGTCATGACACAACAGGCAGCATCCTTGGCAGCTCATACCACCCCCGAGCAACATCAGCCACCTACGCCTCGATGGGGCCTACCTTGCCATGGCTTACATTGCTCGAATTTAGGAGGATGAGACCTCCTAGCTTTTCAGGGCAGGCAGACACCATGGCAGCCAAAAATTGGCTGAGTGAAATGGAGAAAGTATTTAGCGTACTGACATGCACGAAGGACGAGAGCATCCATTGGGCAGCTTACATGTTAGATGGGAAGGCTGGGCCTTGGTGGAAGTCTGTTTCACGGACTAGGGCTCAGGAAACTCCATATATACCCTGGACGTGGGATGAATTCGTTAAAGAGTTCAACAAACAGTACTTCCCGAAAGTTGTGAGGAATCAAATGGAGATCCAATTTTTACAACTCATGCAAGGGAAGATGACAGTAAGGGAGTACGGTGTGGAATTCATGAGACTTGCTCGTTTTACTCCAGATTACGTGATTTCTAATGTGATGCGAGCGAAGAGGTTCCAACAGGGCTTAAGGCCGAATATACGAGGAGGAGTTGCACCATTTCAACTAAAGACCTATGGGGAGGTCATGAGTAAGGCATTAGTAGTGGAAGAAGAAAACAATAACCGATACCGTCAAAGGGAACAGCAGGGAAAAGGAAATGTAGATCAAGGAAGGACTGGGAACTACGAACCGATGAACAAAAAGTTGAGATTCGTAGCACTGAATCAGAGACAACCATTCCAAGCAGGGTATGGGAGAACCGCACAACAGACCACTCATCAAAGATTTCCATTGCTTGCGTCGGGGAGACCAATGAGGTATGAGAGTCCCATTTTTTCCACTGGAGCTACAGTTACACAAGGCTTTTCACGAGCTGCTTCTTCCACACCGAGGGAGACTTGTGCCAAGTGTGGTAAGTCTCACAAAATGATAGATTACATACAGGGGATGAGAGGCTGTTTTAAATGTGGCAAGATGGGCCACATGATTAAAGACTATCCTGAGGTGAATAAGGATAAGACGACTTCAGCTCCTATGCCACGACCGATACAAGCAAGGAAGCCGATCGTCCAAGGGAGAGCCTACGCAGTCACAGCTCAAGAGGCTCAAAATACAAACGATGTGATCCAAGGTGAGAATTCTTTTAAATAAAGAATTTCAATTCTAGAAAACTTTAGATAGAGAAGGTGCATCCATATAGAAAATAGAAAAGAACTGCATGTAATCATTTCTACTATGATGATAGACATTATATATATGTGTATGCATGATTAGGTATATTACAAATCTATAAGAAGGGAAGCGATGTGACATATGAAGCTTGAGTGTTGATAGACCCGGGGTCTACCCACTCATTTGTTACCCCTCGCTTCACAAAGAGGATGAAAGTTGACCCAGAGGAGTTAGACTTCGTGTTAATTGTGACTATTACTGAGAAATCGGTTGATATCGAAAAGGGTTGCAACTCCGTGATTGTGAGAATCATGGATGGAGACATCTTTGAACTACCGACAAACCTAATTCTATTAGACATGCAAGGATTCGATG
Source organism: Chloranthus sessilifolius (assembly GCA_021018995.1). Taxonomy (NCBI): domain Eukaryota; kingdom Viridiplantae; phylum Streptophyta; class Magnoliopsida; order Chloranthales; family Chloranthaceae; genus Chloranthus; species Chloranthus sessilifolius. Next base: position 69,121,046 of record CM037595.1, read on the forward strand.
TGATCCTTGGCATGGATTGGCTGTCGACTCACTGTGTGACGGTAGATTGCAGGAACAAGGTCGTCATTTTCAGACCTAATACAAGGAGATCATTTCGATTTCAAGGAGAGAAGTCGACGCATATGCCACTTATTTCGGCGGTCAGAGCCGAGCGCTTGATCATAAAAGGGTGTAGTGGATATTTAGCCTTCTTGAAGTAGCATGAAGAAGAGAAGAATGTTATCTCCGAGATAGCCGTGGTGCGAGAATTTGAAGATATATTTTTGGAGGAATTACCAGGATTACCTCCAAAAAGGGAAGTGGAATTCGCCATCGACTTAGCACCAGGAACGGAGCCTGTTTCTAAAGTACCATATAGAATGGCTCCTGCTGAGTTGAAGGAATTGAAAGAGCAGTTACAAGAACTCATGGACAAGGGGTTTGTAAGACCGAGCGTGTCTCCATGGGGAGCGTCGGTCTTATTTGTAAAGAAGAAGGATGGGTCAATGCGGCTATGCATTGACTATCGGCAATTGAACAAACTCACTATTAAGAATCGATATCCTTTACCTAGGATAGATGACTTGTTTGATCAACTGCAAGGAGCGAGGTACTTTTCCAAGTTCGATCTACGATCTGGATACCATCAGTTGAGAGTCAAGGTAGAGGATATTCAAAAGACAGCATTCAGGACTCGGTACGGACACTATGAATTCCTAGTGATGCCATTTGGGTTGATAAATGCCTCAGCGTCATTCATGGATCTGATGAATAGAGTGTTTAAACCACACCTAGACTCATGTGTCGTAGTGATTGTTGACGACATCCTGATCTATTCAAAAATAGAGGAAGAGCATAAGAAGCACTTGAGGATAGCCCTACAGACTCTACGTGAACACTAATTATACGCCAAGCTCAGCAAGTGCGAGTTTTGGTTAGAAGAAGTTAGCTTTTTGGGACATGTCATCTCAAAATATGGTGTCACTGTAGATCCAGCAAAGATAGAAGCAGTGGTCAATTGGGAGCAACCAAAGACCATGACCGACGTTCGTAGTTTCCTTGGATTAGCAGGTTACTATCGACATTTCGTTGAGGGGTTTTCAAAGATATCAGGACCACTCACGAGACTTACACGAAAAGACGTAAGGTTCGAATGGAGTGAGGCATGCTAGAAGAGTTTTCAAGAACTCAAGAAGAGACTCACTTCAGCTCTAGTATTAGTGATTCCTTCAGGCAATGGAGGGTTCACAGTATACAGCGATGCTTCGTATAGTGGTTTGGGTTGCGTGCTTAATCAACACAGAAAGGTGATAGCGTATGGATCGAGACAGTTGAAAGAGCATAAGAAGAATTATCCAACACATGACTTAGAATTAGCAGCGATCATTTTTGTGCTGAAGATTTGGTGACATTACTTGTACGGTGAGACTTTTGAAATTTTCACAGATCATAAAAGCCTCAGATATTTGTTTACACAGAAAAATCTGAACATGAGGCAGCGCAGATGGATGGAGTTCTTCAAAGACTATGACTATTCTATACAGTACCATCTAGGCAAGGCTAATGTAGTGGCCGATGCCTTGAGTCGGAAGGGTTCAGCTCAGTTGGCTAGTTTGATTTTGGGAAGGGTTCAGCTCAGTTGGCTAGTTTGATTTTTGGTATGCACTGATGGAAGTTATTTGAAGATCTGGCACAATATGATGCGAACGTCGAGTCACAAGCTACAGGAGCCTTTTTGGCTAATATATCAGTGAGACCGGTGATATTTGAGCATATCCATGAGCTACAGATGAAAGACCCGGCGCTAACCAAGATTCGTCAAGATCTAACTGAAGGTATTAGATCTGAGTTCTCGGTCAAGGAGGATGGTACCTTATTGTTCAAGAGCCGTCTCTGAATTCCGGACAATGCCAATTTACGGCAAACAATTCTTGATGAATCTCACAAATCTAACTATACGATTCACCCGGGTAGCACAAAGATGTATCAGGACCTGAAGAAGAATTACTGGTGGAGAGGTTTGAAGCAAGACGTGGCAAAGTACGTGTCGCGGTGTTTGACGTGCCAACAAGTGAAGATCGATCATAGACACCCCGTAGAATTATTACAGCCTTTACCTATACCAGAATGGAAGTGGGAATCGATCTCTATGGCCTTCATCGTTGGACTACCGCATACTGCAAAGAGGTACAATGCCATATGGGTAGTGGTCGATCGATTGACCGAGTCAGCGCACTTCTTACCTTACAACACGATGTACACGGCAAGAAGACTTGCAGAGCTATATATGAAGGAGATCATCCGTTTGCATGGGATTCCGAGTAGCATTATTTTCGACCGTGACCCATTATATACATCAAAGTTTTGGAAGAAATTTCAAGCAGGAACGGGAACGCGACTAGATTTCAGTACCGCATTCCATCAACAAACCGATGGGCAAACAGAGAGGGTCAATCAGATCATCGAAGACATGCTTAGGCGTGTATGTTAGAATTGCAAGGATCATGGGATCAGCACCTACCATTGATTGAGTTTGCATATAACAACAGTTTTCAGACGAGCATCGGCATGGCGCCATATGAAGCCCTTTATGGATGGCGATGTAGATCGCCCATCAATTGGGAAGAAATCGAGGAGAAATTTATTTTGAGACTCAAAATACTTGAAGATAATGCCACCTATGTTCGTATGATAAGGGCAAAACTCAAAGCGGCTTAGAGCAGACAGAAAAGCTACGCTGATATCAAGCGGACGAGTGTAGACTTTAAGGTGGGTGAACATGTGTTCATGAAAGTGTCACCTATGAAGGGGGTGATGAGATTTGGAAAGAGAGGGAAGTTGAGTCCTCGCTATCTTGGACCATTTGAGGTTCTGGGTCGAGTAGGGGAAGTGGCTTACCGCATTGGATTCCCACCGTTATTTGATCAGGTACACAATGTATTCCACGTGTCTATGCTCAGGAAGTATCTTAATGGCCCTGATCATGTGTTGAGCGGCAAATCGTTTGAAATGCAGGAGAATATAAGCATGATAGAGGAACCAGCAGAGATATTGGATAGAAAGGAGCAAGTACTGCGCCCCAAAGTTATTCCCTTAGTGCTTGTTCGATGGAAGAATCATTCGGCCGAGGAAGCAACATGGGAGCGTGAGGCAGATGTCAGAGAACAGTACCCCAATTTGTCTGAGAATGCTAACTAGTTTTTCTTAAATATGATAAATATGTAATATTTTGGAGGTATATAGATTCTTATTTTGAAATGAATAAAGGAGTTGGATTGAATTTTGAGCATATTAACCTCAATTTTGGGCGGAATGAACACTTCGTCAATAAACCCCAAGTGCACGGCATGGGAAATCATGTGTGAGAGTGATGCTAGACGTTACGAGTAATACGAGTGAAAAATACAAGATTAAAAGAACCAGAAAAATGTCTCTGGGCGACAACTTACGCTCGCTCGCGCGAGCCACATAAAATTATAAGCAATAGACGTTATGGACTCGCACAAGCGAGGACTATTGACTGCTCAAGCGAGGACTATTGACCGCTCGAGCGAGGACTATTGACTGCTCGAGCAAGGACTATTGACCGCTCGAGCGAGGACTATTGATCGCTCGAGTGAGGCCAGAGTATAAAAGGGCTGCAAATTATTGTTCGCTCATTTCATCTTCAAGCGAGAGAGATTGGGCGAGTGGGGTTTAGGGTTTTTAGATTTTCAAACTCCTTTTTCGTCTGATTCGAGCCGGATTCTAACGATCCGATCCGTCAAAAGCATTTAAAAAGGTGAAATCTACCCTAGTTCTACCTTATTTCATTGATTAAATTCTTTATACATATCAAATAGCTTCTACAAGCCCTAACCCCCAACCTAGAAAACAGGTGGCGATTCGATCGCCATCTTCTCGCAACAAGACGCCACAAGCACCACAACCACCACCGTCCCCATCGCGTGCCCCAATCCAATTAGGTGATTGGTGGGGAGCGAAGGACTTTGAGGTCGAATGGGAGATTCATCCCTCTTGTTTTGGGGATCCTGCGTCCACCCAATGGACTTCGGATTTCCTCACAAATAATCATTTGAGACCACTATTAGCACCCTTTGGATCTCGGTACTATCCGAGACTCGTAAGATTATTTTACCAAACTCTTCAATCGAACATGAATGAGGATATGATCCTCGTGAGCATAGACGGAAAATAACTTGTTTTTGGCAGTGCCGATGTTTCCACTGCCATGCAGTGCCCTCATACGTACACCCCAAGCCCACTCTCTCTACCACCATTTTCTGGGAACGTAGGTTTCCCGACCATCATTACCGATATTACTAGCGGCACCACCGCATCTGGACAATCGATCACTCGATCGCAATTGCCGCCTCATATGTGGTTTTTGGACATAATTTTTAAGAAAAATTTACACCCGACAGGCCATGATCAAGAGCGCAGCGAGACATTTTTGCGGGCTCTGCACTCTGCATTCCATAATCGGTGGTTTAGCGCCCCTATGGTTGTTATCAAGGGCATTATACATGCCTACAAAAGAAATGAGAAGGGCGCCATTCCACCACCTATCAACCGACTACCCTATGCTCGTCTGATCTCGCGACTCATTGATTCATGAAATGGGAAAGAAGGTTTTCATATCAGGGTGGACGAACTACTGCTAACGGATAACACCATCCCGTTCCTCGCCCAAGACTTGAACCGAAACTTGAAGAACCTCCAAAACAGTATAACCAGGAAGCGGGATCGTCAGATTGCCCGGCAAGGGGCCCAACCACCATCGACAGGACCGACGGCTCCCTCCACTTCATCTCCACAGCCCTTCCCTGCCACAGATAGCAGTATGATGCGGGAGATCCTCCTACAAGGGTGGGAGATCTGGCGGCATCAGCGGTTCCAGGAGTCGCTCCTCATCGACCTCATGGGCCATGTGTTTCCACAGACATATTGGGAGCGCATCGATGCTATGCGAGGTGCTATCTTTGGCGCATCTAGCTCGGGTCCTGCTACTAGGACCATTACAGCTGTGGCCACTACCACCAGGGAGGTTGTTAGAGATGATGATGATGGGGACGAGGATGACGATGACGATGACGATGATGATGACGATGATGAGGAGTACGAGTAGGGTGACGATTAGGCCGTCATCTATCATTTGAAATTTTTGAGAATAGCAATGTAATATTTCGTGTTATGATGTGATACTTTTTGTTTAAAACAATCATGACATGATTGTCACAAAATTTATGGTGGACATAGTGATGGCATTGATATAGATATATATTTTTTTAATCAAATAGGTATATTTGGTACAATGTCTGTGGAAATACTTGATTGTGTAGTAGTGCGTGATTTCTTGTGCAGGTTCTTATTGATTGAAACAGAATGAACGTCATTTTGATTGTGGAAATAGCTGATAAGAGGGTTCTAGGATATTTAGGATGATTGATACAAGTGTCTTGTTATTTTGTACAAATAAAGTGTAGATCATAATTGCTTAATGCAGGCCTCATTTCAGGACATTGGACCAAATGCTTAATTAACTGATTTTACTAAAGAATCAGCCTATTTGAAGCCCTTTTTTTTAGTTGTACTGATTTTCTAGTGTATCATCAATTTTCGAGGATGAAAATTTTATAAGGTGGGGAGAATGTCATAACCCCGACTTTTGAGAACCGTGCACGCCACGTACCATGCACGTGTGTTTGTGGTTCACAAGGAAACCACAATTAATATATACACACTACATGTGTATGTGTGAAACACACTAGCTTTCATCAGATAAGTGGAGAGTTAAATAGAGAGAAGTCTCTCATTCGTGACCTAATTGAGTTAGATAGAGAGAAAGTGAAATAGGGAGAAAGAAGAGAGGACCTTGTAAAAGAAGGTTGGAGGTTCATTTGTTTTTTTTTAAATCGGTAGATAATCTAGAAGGAGGATGGGATGAGAAGCTTTGGAAACCCTCCTCATTTAATTTGATCGTGGATCAAGTCTACATAGGATCTATTGATTGAGGTATGTTTTAAATGCTTATATGTGTTTTAAATAAAGTATAAAGTATTAGTTGAAAGGTTTTTTATATTAATAAGGCCTCAGATGGAGTGGGAAAATTATTTCTCGAACGGATCGAGCATTTAATTTTGTCGTTCCTCGCTCGAGCGCTATAAATGGCTCGCTCGAGCGAGGTTGGAATATAAAACTTGAGCATAAATTGTATTCTCGGCTTGCTCGAGCGAGACCCATAGTGAAGGGGAGGCTCGCTCAAGCAAGACATCGCATGAGCTTCAGATACCTCATTTTAATCGCTCGAGCGATGAACAGTGATCGCTCGAGCGATGAATAGTATTCACTCGCGCGAGGGTTGGGTACTTCTTTGTAGCCGCTCGAGCGATGAGTAGTACTCGCTCGCACGAGGGTTGGGTACTTCGTTGTAGCCGCTCGAGTGATGAATAGTATTCGCTCGCGCGAGGATTGGGTACTTCGTTATAGCCGCTCGAGCGGTGAATAGTGCTCGCTCGCGCAAGGGATTAGTACCTCATTTTTATCACTCGAGCGAGGTCAAGTGCTCTCTCGAGCGAGGTTAAGTGATCGCTCGAGCGAGGAATAGTGCTCGCTCGCGCGAGGCACTACTTGGATTTTCGAATTCTTTTTGTGAAATTCATGGGAGCTATGGCTTCCAAGGGTTCTGGAGACTATTCTAAGTATATTCTTAACACATGCAATATAGGTTTGACGTGAGATTGTTACGTGTAAACCTCTGCGAGAAAGGAATGCATTGGATCTGCGTTGAGGTAGGGAATATCTTGAAACATGTACTTTAATTCGTCAAAATCATATATGTAGAATAATTCTTGTGAATAGTCATGTATCAAATGTGATTTCAAACAAGGATGTGTGTGTGAATTAAAAAGTGAAACCATGAGGTCCCCAGGGGACATGTAAATCTGATAATAGGCATGTAGATGATGCATTGAATCAGTGGCATCCCAGGGATGCAGATGAAATCTAACGGTGAAATGAAAGAAAAGTGATAAGGCCTAATGTAATAAAATAAGCACAATCACGGTGAATAACTACATGTAAAGCACATTCGATATTTTTATTATTTAAGGTTTGATTAGAATACCCCACCGACATGGCGGGATACCCCCGACTGACTCGGCAGGATATCCGTGACTGGTACGACGGCCAATCCGTACTCTAGTAGTACATCCCAGGGATGTAGATTTTAGAATTTGACCCCGCCACCTAAGAAAAAGGGGCCTGGGTAGTATTGAAATTGAGAACATATAACACGTGTCTATTTAGACGATGATGGTTGGTATTCCATTGGGGCTCGATGCTATATCGCTCGGGGACTACTTAAGTTAATATTTAAGTGATTAGGCCGAATCCGTAACTATGCTAGTAAGATGAGAATAAACAAAGTCATGCAAGTAACAGTTGTATCTATCATTTCATTCTCGATAATTTCAATTATTTTCTCAAAAATTCCATCATATGAATTGTGCTTTTAAAACTGTTTTAACATATATGTGAGAGCTTAATTTATATGTTCACTGTGTTTTCCCTATTGAGCTAGGATGTAGCTTACCCCTTAGACTATACGTCGCAGGTCCAGTACTAGCGACAATTGAAGCTTCGGGAGACGTTGATCCAGAGGATTCAGATTACGTGCCCGGAGAAGAGTTAGAGCCTCCCCCTGAGGACTTCTTCTAGGAGACCCCTTGCGTACTTTGAGAGTGAGTTTGAGAGCATTTGTGCGGCTTAGTATGTCAAGCCTAAATTCTTAAATGTAATTAAGTACCATGAATTCTTTTGGCGAACCATATGGGGTGAACGATTTATCACCGATGGTTCGGGTCGATTCTTCTGCTCATGAATTGGCATGAGACTAGAACTTTCTTTTGAGTTTTCTTTTATTCATTTTAAATGCATGAAGACTTGCTTAGACTAAACTCTTATATGTTACCTTGTGGTTTATTGCTTGTATATACCAATGCTCTGTGCAGATTTATCGGACACGGCCTTGAGGGTCGTGCTGATGGCACGGGTTTCAGGGTGCCAAAATTCGGGCTGTCACACTGCCTCTCATTGAAAACTCATGGAGCTAAATCTTTTACATTGGTGCACGAGGCCTTGTGTTGCCTCAAAAATTTATCTCGCGTGGTGCTCGCGCAGAGCAACACTGAGCCATGCTTATCTTATAGCTTGAGCTCGTGGAGCAGAAAGGCAACTCTGCGAGGCATTTTGATAGCCATTGCTTAGGCTTTTAGTGTGCAAGAAAGCCATGTGAGGGCTCGCACAACAAATTTAAGTATTCTACCTCTGCAGGACAGCATATCTTTTCAACCTTTCCTCAGTTAGCTCAGTGTAGCACATTGGTTAGTGTATTCATGCTATTCTACACCCAACCATTGTGCATGTGCACCAAACCTCAGACAGGTAATTCACTTCAATCATGAAACACACATGCCCATTTAAATCAACAAATCATCAATATTGCAAGATTCTAAAGATAGTTTTTCAAATCAAGTTCAATGCAATTATGATGAGAGCACCTCAACCAATCATCCACAATCATAAACAGCAAATTCAAATGATAAAAATGCACATGTATCCAACACAAAATTCAAAAACAGATAAAGCAAGACATGCAAATCATCATAATACTAAAAGCACCACTGACAGAATTCTACATAACATAAATCAAAATATAATTTTCATACATATGGTACACTTATTACCAATGTTTGGATCACTGAGCACTAGCTACCTCTTGAGTAGAGGATGCATCACCAATCATATACTGACCTTTCGGATTTGTCAAAGGCTGACTAGGCAATTTTCCTTCTTCCCTCCTATTCAAAGCATTTCAAATCTGGCCCAGCTGATCCTCACTCTTCTTGATGTTTTGTCCATGAGAATTGACAGTTTGCACCAAGCTCTCCAAATTCTACATTGAAGCCAGCATCTTCTCTTCAAGTGAAGAGGATCTGGGCTGTTGTGGGGGCAGGGCCAACTAGTTAGACTGTGGGGCAGGTAACAAAAAATTTTGCCTTGGTGGGTAACCTTGATTAAACTGGTGTTGGGGTCTGTAAGGAGATACCATTTACTGCTGCTGAGGTTGAGGATATAAATCTTATCTCCACCGCAGCTTTGGGTGGTTCCTCCAAGAATACCCAGCAGGCTGCTGCCCAAAAGTTTGAGTAGCATTGGCTTGCTCCATAACAAAATTTGGAAACTGAGTAGCAGATGGGCAATCATGAATAGAATGTGTGGAAAAGTGGCATATCAGACATGCTTCCTCCACCTATGCAACCACCCGGGGCTGTATCACATTCATAAGTTTATCAAATTTCAAGCTCAGGTTGTCCACCTTTCTCTCAGATCACCATGCACTTTTACTTCATATATTCCACCTCTAGGGGTGGCCTCTTTTACGATCTTAGCTGGAGTCTGGCTATCATTACGTGACAGAGATAATTTTCCTTCTTCCCTCCTATTCAGAGTATTACATATCTGGCCCAGCTGGTCCTCAATCTTCTTGATGCTCTATCCATGAGAATTGACAGCTTGCACCAAGCTCCCCAAATTAGCCAGCATCTGCCCTTCAAATGAAGAGGATCTGGGCTTTTGTGGGGGCAAGGCCAACTGGTTAGACTGTGGGGTAGGTAACAGAAAATTTTTCTTTGGTGGGTAACCATGATTAAACTAGTGTTGGGGTCTATAAGGAGCTACCATTTACTGCTGCTAGGGTTGAGGATATGAATCTTATCTCTACCTCAGATTTGGGTGGTTCCTCCAAGAATACCCAGCAGGCTGCTACCCAAAAGTTTGAGAAGCATTGGCTTGCTCCATAACAAAATCTGGAAACTAGGTGGTAGATGGACAATCATGAATAAAATGTATGGTAGAGTGGCATATTAGACATGCTTCCTCCACCTGTGCAACCACCTGGGGCTGCATCACATTCATGAGTTTGTCAAATTTCAGGCTCAGGTTGTCCACCTTCCTCTCCAGATCACCTTGCACTTTCACTTCATATATTCCACCTCTAGGGGTGGCCTCTTTTACCATCTTAGCTAGAGTCTGGTCATCATTGCGTGACAGAGACTCCTGCTGCATGGAATTTTCTCCTATTATGTCAAACAGTTCCCACGCTTCCTCAGCTGTCTTGTGGAGGTAACTACCACCACAGGAAGCATCCACCATATCCCTGCTCTTAGAATTAATTCCTTGATGAAACACTTGAACAAGCTACCACATTAGGATTTAGTGGTGGGGGCATTATTTTAATATCTCCTGAAATCTTTCCCAAGCTTCATAAAAATCCTCAGTTGAGGACTGAATGAATGACAAAATATTTGTCCTCATCTGGCTGGTTTTATCCATGGGAAAGAATTTGACCAGGAACTTGGTTTGAAGGTCACTCCATGACTGTATGTTGTTGGCTAGGAGCTTTGATAGCCATGTGTTGGCTTTGTCCTTTAGTGAGAAAGGAAAAAGCCTCAGTTTAGTGGCCTCTAGCCCCAAGCCAGCAATATTAAAGGTAGTGCAAAGTGCTAAAAATTGGTCTATATGCTTGTAGGGATCTTCTTTACTAAGCCCATGAAACGAAGGCAGCATATTGATGGTGGAGGATTTAATCTCATAATTCCCTTCAACAGGCGGGAATTGAATGCGTATGAGAGGTGTACTCCTGTGCATTGTACTCCTTTAATGTTCTCTCGCCTCTCACCATGATAATGGTTGGGTTTCAATAGCAAGGCCAGAAGTGTGCGTCTAGGTCTAAGGATCCTTTCAACCTCTAGATTTGGAAGTTCTAGCTCAGGGTTTAAAGACCTTCTACCATGCATATACTCACACCCACAGTAAGTATAAAAAATGCTCACAAGCACACATAAAGAATAGTTCAAACAAAAATTAACAACTACACAGATTTACACTAAACAAACACAGGGAAGTAAACATAAATGGACTGAGATTTTAGGGGAAAGTAAGTGCAAACAGAGCTAGTTTCACTCCAAATGCAGCTCTAGCTTTTCCCTTCTTCTGCGGTCCATTTCTGTAAATTTCTACAAAAAATCAGTAGTACTTTTATTCTAGTTTAAGTACAGCTATAAAAAATTTAGAAATCTAAATTATAGTACAACTCAAGTCTACTAAAAAGATCAACCATCCCCGGCAGTGGCGCCAAAAACTTGTTGCGGGTACCCCAGCGTGCTTTAGTTTATTGTGTGGTGGAAACCAATTAAAAATAAAATGAAATAAAAGAATGGATTCAGCACAACTAAAGTACTCCTAGACCTGCAAGATACAGGGCCTATTGTAGCAAGTTTTGATAAGTAAGAGTTTGTCCTACAAAGAAATTGATCTAGAACCCAAAAAATGGGCTATAATAGTAGGCCTCCAGATCTGGCTACAGATCTGACAATTCTAAAGAAAGGGAGTTGGGTGTCATGACTACACTAAATTAATCCTAAAAATAGAGAAATAAAATATAGCCCTATCCTAAAGAAAGGGTTAAGAAGAAGATGTTGATGGTGTGTACCAAAATAAAATATAAAAATTGGTGAGAAGTAAGCAGGTTAAGTTCAGAGTTAAAACAGTAATGTAACTCAAATTTAGTCTGTCTCTGCAGTGCTTCTTGCTGAGACGCTAATAAAAGTCTCAACAAGGTAGAAATATCTAGTTTAACCCATGCCATTTGGGGTGCTCTTAAAGCTATAGGCTGTCCACTCGAATGGTCATAGCCTATCCTATAGAGTCTGTCAAATCCCATTAGTTAAATCAGAAGTTTCCCAGCTAGCTCAGAGGAGTGGACTGATCATTTCCCCAGCCACTAGACCAGATCAAGCCGTGAATACTATTGCAGTACTATGTAATGTCAGTGCTACAAGCTCCCCAGATCTGTGCACAGATCTGGCTAACATCCATAGGTATTCCAACCAATAAGATCCTAAGTGTTTTGCTAAGGCCAATGGCTCACTAGTGCCCACAAAAAGGACCATGCAACAGGTTGAATAGGGCTTTAGATTCAGTTGGGCATTCCTACAAATGGCCTGTAATGACTCAGCCACAAGCTGCAATTACTACAGAGAGATCAGATCTGACATTTGATGTCGGCTAGGTAAAATAGAGGGGAGTCAGTTCCTGTACAAACCTCCTCACAAGGCCCTAGAAGCTCATGTGCAGGGGAGAAGAATCCTTCTCAAACATGTGAATGGACACAACCTTAGGGCTATACTCTGTCCACTTGAATGGTCACAGGGTATCCCATTGGTCTTCCCATACCACAGAGGCCTAAGAAAGAACATAAAAACTGCTGCAACCACCATGGTCCATAGGCCTCCGAGCTCCCTAGATCTCACTACAGACCCAGCATTGCTTTCCATGGGCCTATCAAACCAAGGGAAATCAGATGGTAAATAATAGATCTACTAGAAACTGAATGGGTTAGTCCCAAATACATGGATCCTATAAACATCTAAAGAAACCATAAGATCTTTAGATTCAATTAGGCATTAAAATAGCAATCCATTGATAAACACAAAACTTACAATAAACTGCCTCCAGGCTGCAGCCTGTACACAACTGCTCATCCATAATCCCAATGTATACAAAACCTATTATAAACTAAAATAAAGCTAAACCTAGCTTCTTACAGTAGATTAGCCAGCAAATGTTGAGCTAAGATAGAAGAAAAAAGGGAAAAGGAGGTGATCAAACCCTAACCCTAGCCTGCTAGAGCTCACAGTCGGTAGAGGATGAAAAGAAGGATTGATGATAAAACTAGACTCTAAGTGTAGCTTATGTCTCTGTCCATACAGCCTTGGCTCTTAACCCTAATATTTCCAACAAACATGGCACTGTTACATCCCTTGAATGCTTTGAGTCGTACGCCTCAAAATCTATGCCTCGAGATGTGTGCCCTAGCCTTGGAAATTTCCCAAAAGGTCCTTGAGTTAAACTGAGAAGTGGGGAGCCCATGTTTCGTAGGGCTGGCATATGCATTTATTTATTCATGCAGTTGCAGGGCCTTCGCGGAGTAGCTTTTGGTTGGTGAGAAGTGCTCACTCGCGCAGTTAATCGCACAGTTCCTTTGCACTGCAATTCTGTCACGGAGATGATCTGGAGTGCATATACTTCTTGTGCAGTAGAGCTTCAGAAGCTCTCTCTCTCGCTAGGTACTCGCGCAGTTATGCTCCTGCACACACGTAGTAATTGGTAAGGCTTTAGAGTGCACAAGATCTGTGCGAGGAGAATTCTGGTTGTCTCTCTTTTCCAGGGCCACACACGAACTCCGCGAGGTGAATTTTAGTTCAGTTCACACATGGACTCACTATGTTCTTCGTGCGGCTGCTCTAAGGCCTGATCTCCGTGAGAGCTTCGCGACCATATATTCTGAGGATTTTAATACGCGAGAACTTTGTGATGTCTTCACAGCTCTCCTCTTAACTGTGCATCCTATCTGCGCGAGGGCATCTTCCACTACATCCTTAGCTTCACGAGGGAGCTTCTCAACTCTGCGATATCTATCTTTCTATGCTCTATTTCTTTTACAGTTTCTCCATTCTCAACCAACTTCATTCATCTGCTTGGCTTTTGGTCAATGATGATCAGCACTTGGTCACAGTGGTGAGCACTGCCAGGGTGTTCTATTAGACTTTGGTTTAGCTGTCATCTTTACATGTCTTCGTCCTTTTCTTTGGGCCAATAGGGATAGATTTTGTGTTAAGCTGCACAGATTATTGCTAACTACAAAACACACTTAACAAATAATTATTAGATTGCTTCAAGGTCTATCAAAGGCTAGGTTAAGAGGTGAAAAGTGATACTTTTTAGTGAATAACACTAGCCATGATTCTTGAAGGAGTATTGAAGGAATAAGCCCCCTTGGCCTTAGACCTTAGGAAATCCTTGCTCATATTCTTAGCCTAGAGCCAATTAGGTCCCCAACCTTTTTATTTTTTAGCCCTAGCCACCTGATTTGCCTAAGGGAACTTACAGAGGGTACCCAAGAATGGGGCCAATCTTCCTTAAGATAGAGGGTCACTCCCCTTTTTTTAGATAGATCCCAGTAGAAGTAGGAAAGCCAAACTAGATAGACTTTAGGGTATCCATAGTTGTTGAAGTTGGTCGGCCAATGCTCAGTAAAGGAGTCAGCCCACATCTCTGCGCATGATCAGTGACGTGTTGTAGCATCGATAAATATATGTAGCCGAAGATCGCATCAACCCTGGTATTCTCCATTTAGAATTCACCTTTTCCTTTTCAGCATTTAATATTTCTTAGTTCATTATTCTATCGCTTCCGCCAAAGTCCATGTGGACCAAATTGGGCCACTTATTTCAGGAATCGAAAGGAACCTAGAAAAAGCATGTACCAACACTGAGTACCCTTCATAAGCTCCCTTGGGAAAATCGGGTGGCTAAGGCTAAAGATCGGAGAAGGTTAGGGACCTAATTGGCTTTAAAGGGAGAGTTGGGTTTCCTATGGACTGGATCTAGGGCTAAGGGAAGGCTTGTTCTTTCGGTACTCCTTCTAGAGCCAAGGCTAGTGGGCCAATACCACTAGCTTGACTATCCTAAGGTTTCTAGAGAAGAGTCTGCACTCAAGGTGCAACTCAACTCCTTTCTTTGAAAACCCCAGAGAGAACATCAAATTTTCAGAAAGTATAAGCTTAAGAGAGGAAATTTGTAGAAGAAAATTGGTGAGATTAGGCATGGAGTAGGGTCTTTTTATAGGTATACGGATAATTGCATGCATGGGGATATGCGCGTAATTATCCAATTGTGAGCATGGTTCGTGGTGCGCAATTCAATTGCACGCATGAATTCATGCGTGCAATTCCCTGAAAGTCGGCCACTGACTGGGAATGATCGACTGACTGGCTCAGCTAATGTCTAGTTCCAATTTGCTTGGAATTAATTACACACATGGAGCCATGCGCATAATTCAATTATACGCATGGAGGCACGCGTATAATTGAGGAGTACAAGCGGTCATAAGATTTAGAGACCTGATCCAAGTTTGGACCAATTATGCGCACTCAGTAGTGTGCGTAATCGAATTGTGCACCTGATCCTAGGCATGCAATTAGGGTCTATGGACGGTGCACGAAACTGTGTACCCAGTCCAATACGGACTGATTGCGCACATCTATCCATGCGTGCAATCGAATTGAGCGCATGAGTTCATGCGTGCAATTCGGGAGCCTACCGGGCCGAATTGGGTCCAAGTTTATGGGTTGAGATTTCAATCTAGGATTCAACCATATACTGTGTAAATAGTATACAATTTCCACTTTTAGGGTGTTAAGGCTTTCGGAGAGGGTCATTCCCTTTTCGAGTGTTGTGGGCAAGGTCAGAGGTTGACCGAACAGGTTTGTATTCTTTGAGAGGGAAAGAATGGGGTGTCTACAGATGCCCCTCTTCAACACGTTCTTATGGAGCAAGAATGCGTTGAAGAAGTAAACAGCCCTCTTTCAGGGTTCCTTCTCGTTTCTTTGAGAGATCTCAAGTGTGAACCGGGGAACTGACATGAAATGTTTGGCTTTCTTATGTATTAGTGCAAGCTAATAAATAAGGTATTTGTGGGCCATATTATAGCAATCGAGAGGTGTATCCTCAACCGCGAGTGCATATTGCATCCTGTCGCATATCACGACCTGTTGCATATTGCAGTCAAACGGAGGAAAATTGACACAAACGAGATACGGGTGGCATCATACGAATGTCCATGAACAATGTCAAATGCCTAGATAATATGATGTGATGTAATGGTGAAGGCTTTCGTAAATCATGTCATACCGGGCACGCCATTGCTCACATCAACATCACGTCAGGGGACCCTTTCCAGTGGACATTTGTAATTTCTCAAAGTTGAGTATACTCAGTGTTCGATTTCCCAGGGGAAAGAATGGATTGGAGTGATGAGAAGTGAAAGTTTGATAGATAGGGTTTGAAAATTCAATTTTTTTAACTTAAGATCAATTCGGTGAAAAATGAGGAAAACGTTGCTCTCGAGACATCGCTGAGCAGATCCATTGGTACGGGATTTGGGGGCCCAACCTTTATTTGGTTGTCAAGACGACGCTCAATATGCCGGATACTCCTTCTAACTTTCTCAAAGATACTGATGATGGTCTCTTGTGGGAGGACTACAGTGATTCACGGATCAGGAGAGTCGAGTTTTTTAAAATGTTTGACTTAATATTAGCTAACTATATTTACAGAGAATATCAAGTGAAGGAAGGGTGATACTTACCTGGTTCGTTACTGTTGTTTTGGTGTTTTGGGTGGAGTCGTCATGAGATGGGACATCGGAGAGTTTCCTCTCCTCTTCTGTTGGGAGTGTGTATTCCTGCTGTGATGGGGCCTGATGATTTATTGCGATGGGACATTTGAGAGGTTTGATTATTGATGTCACAATGGGACATTGGTGGTCCTTTCTTCTTTTCGTGGATTATGGGTTATGCGATGGGATGGTTGTTTTAGTTTTGTAATTGGGTTGTGTCGCGATGGGACATGCTATTATTACTGCTTTGGGATGTGTTCACGATGGGACTTTTATTCTGTCAATTTATGTTTATTTATTGATTTTTGGGTGGCTAGTTGGATTAGGTTGTGGAGAAATCGAGGGACCTAGTGTGTTTCAGAGCAAAATTGAACTCAGACCATAAATTCTTCAATTCGTCATCACCTTGGTCACTAAGAGAGAGAGAGAGAGAGAACTTTAATGGAATCGGCATTTGGACTTTGGGTGGAGTTATATCTTGGTAGGGTCTACCCGGGAGATTTCGCTTCTTTTCCCAAGCTATACCATTGTTACCTCCATCTCCACCATCGATGTCATCATCATATATGTTGGTTGGGTCACTAGAGTAGTTCCGCACTGCTCCTTGGGTATTGAACGATGTCAATGGGATCGCATTCATCGTGCTTACGACTTTCATCATGGTTGTTGACAGGAGCAGCACATTCATTATCATCCTTATCATAATTATAACTTCAGGGGTTGTGTTTGACATTGAGTCACTGGTTGATCAAACCGGTCTCTCCCTTTGTGATTGGGAATGATCTAGGTTGTCGAGACCGAGATGGCACGGTGGAGGAGCGACTTCCTCTTTTGTGGAGTGTCTTAATTTTATTCTTTATTTTTGGTTGCTTTTGTTTGTTTGTTTATTTTATTATTTTTGAATTATTATTTATTTATTTTGCTTATTGTATTTTATTTTATTTTATCATTTTTATTACTTTGGGTTGTGATGGGTCAAGGTGATTGTGTAGTGAGTCCTGGTGGTAAGGGTGGCCAGTTATGCTTTATTTTATTTTTATTATTTTTGGCATTTAATTTTTATTATTTTATTAAATAATTCAGGTTTCTTTAGCGCAATGAAACAGGAATGGTTGGTTTATTTTGTTTTTGTTTTGTCATCTATGTATATTTTGGTATTATTTCATGTGAATTTTGAATCGGTGGAGTGGCTTTTATTTTGTGTGGTGGGAGAGGGGGTATTTTGCGTATTGGTTTATTCTTTTGTATGTTTGTTTTGTTTAAGTTATGTGTATGCGAATGTGGAAGTTTATATATATATATATATATATATATATATATATATATATATATATATATATATATATATATATATATATATATGCGTCAGTTCTCTCTCAATTTGTGTATATATATTTTTCATTTTAAGCTTAAGAAATGCGCGTATTGGGCTATGCGTATAACCCAATTACGCGAATGGTCACAGGCGCGTAATCAAAGTGCTAGCGGGTCACAGGGTTGGATGCCTGGGTGAACTTTCAAATTGTGCATAGCGGCTGATGCGCATGATTTGAATTACACGCGAACCCCCCAGCGCAGGATTGCTTTACCATTTTTTTCTGCTGACAGAGGCTAAATTAAGCACAATGTGTGTTGCGCTTAATTCGGAATCCGCGCAAGTGTATCAATGCACAATTGAATTGTGCGTAGTGTCCCCTGCGCATAATTCTTCAAGTGTCTATATATGCCCTAGACCTCTTCGGTTTTCTTCATTTCCTCTCTATTTTTCTTTATTTAGGCAATCCCGAGTTCCAACTATCCCGAGCTTCGTGAATTTGTGATATCTAGCGATCTGTCGGTCTGATTTTGATGTCGTTTCTTTCGATCTCCTTCGTTCCGCAAGTTCTTCATCCTGGTGGGATGATTGGAGATGTCGTTATGGTAAAGGAGATTTGTGATTGGAGGTGTTGTTGCGGTCAAGGAGGTTGGTCTGAGGGGCGGTATACCTCCGTCCCTCTTGTTAGAATGTTGGACTCCCGACCTCGAAGATTCAAAGTTTTAAGCAAGACGGTAGAGGAAGTGAAGACAGCGGGAGGGAAGTCTTACAAATTAATGGAAAGGTGTCTACTCATTATTCCCCCGTGCGTCACGTGTTTTTGTTTTTTGTTTGTTTTGGGTTGTAGGATAAGTTTCATGTTTTCATTTTGGGTTGTATGTTCAGGAGGTATGCCTCTGGTGACACTTGTATAAATTTTTATCATATAAATAAAATTTTTGTTTGTCGTATTTTTCGATCGATTTTGCTTGTTTATGTTGCCATTATTTATCTTCCAGGTTAGTGTTAGAGGGTGAATGGGTAGCGTTATGGTATGGTGGGAGTTAAGCGTTCACTTCTTTTTATTGTTTTATTTTGATTGTTCAATATATGTGTATATTTATTTTTTATTTATTTTATTTTTTAGGGGGTTCTAGATGGGATATTGGAAGGAGTAAAGTATGAAATAAAATGAATAAAAAATTTCCCCAGTTTGAGGTGTCGGTCTCGTGACTCGATTATCGCTGACAAGGTGTTAGTGCTAAAAAAAATATCCCAGTGTTAAGTGACGGTGAGAATTTTCTTGGCCTCACGGATATCCTAGAGTGTGCTGAAAATTTTGAAAGAGATATGCTTGTGATGATCCCATGTTGGGAAGCAGTTCGATTATTTCGGCCACACACCGGGCTTGATTTTGGTAGGCAATGAATGATCATCATGTATCGTAGTTTTTAACAAGATTGAGGTGAGTGATAGGTAATGAGTGATTGCATAACTTACCATTCAAAAGTTTGCAGCTTTATTCTTTAAGAAGATTTTGAAAATCATTTGACCCATTTCCCAAAATATAATAAAGGGTGAAATGGGATAAGGTTCATTTATGTAGGGGCAACTTCTTGTTCAACTAATTTTTTAAATAGTAGTCAACTACTTTCTTCTCGGGTGTGTAGTGTGGTGCCATAGTTGAGCTTTAAGTCAAGTTTCGACACCGTCAAAATCTCACATTCTATGGTAAACAAGTATTTTGTCCTCCCACCACCATACGACTATATCTAGTAGTGTGAAAATACCAGGGATGCCCTCACAATTTTCTTATACTTTCCTAATGGGAATACCAGGAATGTCCTCACAGTTTGCTTATACTTCCTTGGACTCATTAACTGATTCACTCGCTGCATGCTCTCGCTTGGTTGTGCTTCTTCTCTTTTTTTGGAAGCATGTATGTATATTTTTGAAACAACCTGCTAACGCAAGAATTATGAGATTTGATGAAACTTAACAATTTTATTTTTTGTGCTCTAACATCAACTCCAATGATTGGGAATGGTGTATGAGAATCCAAAGTTTTCTATATTTCAAAAAGGGTTTTATGATCCACTAGTCCTTTCGATCAACTTGCTCAAATAGAAAGGTGGTCAATGGGGTACATGATTCCCAAAATAATTTTGAAAATAACGAGCTAGGACTGTCGAATTCCTTGCGATGACTATGAGGATGATATAAGTACACCTGTTTAGGCTACGTGACATGATGATCATTGAGTTATGGATAGTATTTTTTTTAAGGGTTAGGAAGTCCTTCCTTTGCTAGTTGTTCCCGGGACATGTTGTTGAAATAATGTAAGTACTTCCCACATGGGTTTTGATTTCCTTCCAGGCGAGGCGATTGTGTAACAATTGTTTCTTAGCACTAGATCCCCAATATCAAGTTTTCGGTCAAGTATAGGTTTGAGGAGTTTGGGCATAAAATATGAGTCAGAGATATTGCTGGATATGTTGTTTTCAAGTGTATATAAATATATATATATATATATATATATATGTGTGTGTGTGTGTGTGTGTGTGTGTGTGTATTCTTATTATAATACAGCATCAGTTCTTTCAAGAAGAGCTTGACTCAGAATGTCCAACTAGTGGGACATATTGAACGGTCGGAGTGACCGCCCATTTGTCATTGGTCCTCGATCACCTTCGATCTAATTGGTCTGGGATGAGAGAGACATCATGTTTAGGTTTGTGATTTGGATGGCATAATATTTATCGAATAAGGTTTGGAGTCTTTTGATTTCTTCTTTTGATAAATCTTTTATGGGTGGAATCTCCCTGTCAGGAGGGACCTTCTTTAGCCTTTCAATAGAGTCAGGCATGTTGTAAAGCTGGGGCATGAAATAGGGTCCTTCCCATAAGATTTTGTGTGTTATCATATTTATTTTCAGTTGAGGGTTATTAGAGATTATTTTTGGGTTATGTTGTTTTGGTTTTATGAAAGGGGTCAATTGGAGGGGAGTGTGATGTTGATTTCGTAGGGAGAGTGACAAGGTAAGACATAAGCAAAACATAAGAAGAAGATAAGGAAGTGTGGACCATGGTGGACCCTTCCTTGGCTTAGGGAGGTTTAGTTTTGTTTGATTTTGTTTGTCTTGTTTGATTCGAACTTTGGGTTTATCGTAGGGTTGCTTTAAAAAAAAAATTGTAATTTTTCTAGGAGGTTTGGTGTTTTCATGTAGTGTTGTTGTAGCCGGTTGGGGTTCTATGAGGGTCTTGATTGTGAGGTCTATGAAGATTTGGATCTGGTGGTCAGAAGCGGTCTTAGTTATGATGTTAATTTTGTATTGTGGTGAGTTCTGAGGATTAGGCAATATATTGATTTGGGTTTTGATTGGGGTCAGAAGATTTAAGTTTTGTTTAGTTTCGAGAGTGGGAGGAATGACGATTTTGTGGATTACTTTATCGATAGGTTCGGTAGTTGATTCGAAAGTGAGTAAAGTTGGAGTCGTAGAGGTGGGTTCGATGATAGGTTTAGACTTGATAACGGATTTGTGTTCGATAACAAGTTCAAGTTTGATGATGGGTTCAAGTTTGAGGAGCTGTTCAAGTTTGATGATAGATTCAGTTTTGGTGAACGGTTCAAGTTTGATGATAGGTTCAGTTTTGGTGATAAGTTTGGTTTTGGTGACAAATTCATGTTTGATGATAGATTTAGATTCGACGATAGTTCTAGGTTTGATGACGGGTTTGTGTTCTGTGATTGGTTTAGGTTTGATGCTAGGTTCAGGTTTGATGATTGGTTTAGGTTTGATGATAAGTTCAGGTTCGAGTTTGATGATAGGCTTATATTTGGTGACAAGTTTATGTTCGATGGTAGTTTTAGCTTTAGTGACAACGTCAGGTCTAACGACAGCCTTAGGTTTGCTAATAGACTTAGGCTTGATGATAGATTTATGTTTGCGGATGGGTTTGCGCTCAATGATGGTCTTAGGTTTGAGATTCAGCTTTGTAGTTGGTGAGGTGATAAGTTCGTTGGTGAGTTTTGGTTCTAAAGTGAGGGGGCTGGTATTTTGGGGATAGATTTGATTACAGGTTTGGGTTCAAAGTTTAGTTTTGTGATTGATTTAAGTATAAATGGTGTTACATAATGTGGATGGATTGGTTCCGAAATTGCATCTGGGATCGATAGGTGAGCTTGTTTAGGGGTTGATCATGGAGTCGGTTTGGGTATTTATTGAGGGAGCGTGTGGACTGATTCATTGGTGGGTAAGTTGTTGAGTTCAAAGGTAGGTCGAGTTGGTTCAGGGGTAGGTTTATCGATTTTAAGGATTGGTTGAGTTGGTTTGGGATTGGGTGTGTCGATCTTGGTGATGGGTTGAGTTGGGGTAAGCTCAGTGGTTGGTCGAGTTTTAAAGATTTCAATGGTTGGTTCAGTATGATAAGTGATTTCGGGTTCAATGGTGTGAGGGGCACGGCTGTCTAGTTGTGATGAAAAGTATGGACGTGATTGAGGGAAGTTCAATTCTATGGATTAGGCTAGCTGGACAGACTAAGGTAGGGATGGTTGAAGATGTGATATGCAAGGTGAGTTGACGGTCTGGTTGAGTCTGTTCGAATAACGGGTTGTAAAATGTGATGCTGGTTTGAGTGGTGTTAGGGTGGTGGACTTGATTTTGGCTGGGATATGATTGTTGGTTGTGATTAGGGTATTGAGATTGGTTATGATTAGAGTCTTGGTCGGGGTATAGGTATCGGTTATGGTTAGGGTATAGATGTTGGTCAGGGTGTAGGTTTGTTCTTGGTTGTTATGATGGTATGGTTGAGGGTTTATTTGGTTTTGTCCTTGGTTTGTGTTGATTTGTTTGAGGCTTAGAGTTATGTTTGAAGTATTTGTTTTAAGGTTGTTGGGGGACAGTTCGTTGGATTTTAATGTGGAAAGGCTAAGGTTCCAATTTCTCATGCGACGCTGTATGCACAAAGCATGCTGATTGAGGCTAGCGAAGTCGGTGTAGTTGCTTAGTACGAGAGCACTCCGGAGGGCCTCCAGGGTATTGTTGATGACAATGTGTATGGCGCTTGTTTTGTCCATGTGGTATTCTATTCTAGCGGCAAGGCTTCTCCAGCGACTAACGAAAGTCACGAAGTCTTTCTCCTTCTCTTGTTTTGTGTTCATCAAGTCGCTAAGGCTGATCTCCTCGTGGGTCTTGTGTTTGTATTGGTTTAAAAATCTGTCTGCTAGGTCTTCGAAAGTTTCCATTTCGGCTAAAGGTAAGGCAGCGAACCAGTCGAGGGCTTCTCCTTCCAGAGATCAGGAGCCCATGATTGGTTCAGATTGGTTGACAGTCATTACAAAATAGTGCAAGTGATGGTTTGGATTTCATGTACCATTATATTTATTGAATTTTGGTGGTTTAAAATTGGCGAGTACAGTGAACTCGAAGTATCGACAGAATTTTTCGAATTCGAAAGATTGTTTTGAGCGTTCTCTCCTAGCCATGTAGTTGTCGAGGAATTGAGGGAGATCACCTATGTTTATAGTGGCGTCTCTTTTAGATATCTCAGGGTAGATTTGTCTTTGGTGGTTGTCGTTGAATGAATCATGAAAGGTATGTCTGTTAGGTGTTGGGGGAGTCGGGGCATGTGGAGGAGTGGGCATTCTCTCCCTTGTCTATTTTTCGGAGTGGCTTATTTTTCATCTATCAGTCCTTGGGCTACCGCGCCTTTGTATAAAGTGACAAGCGATTGCTGCAAGGCATCGACTTCTTCTCCTCCTTTCATCAGTTTATTGGCAGTGAGGTCCATAATTTGGCTGACCGTGTAGTTCTATCCAACGTCACTTTCTCCACTGTTGCTGATGTTATTATTTAATGGAGTAAAGTGGGACTTTTCGCCTTCGCCGACCATATTTATACGAGCATGACGTTAGGCTATCTGTTGAGATGGCCTAACATCATACTCGGGGTTGTTATGGAAGCCTCATGAGGGTGGGTCATTATCATTAGAGTTCAATTTGCATATTCCTAACATTTTAGTTTTGAAAAAGAGCTGAATATGTGATGTGTGTGTGAAAAAGTGAAAACTAAAGTAGAAAAATAAACAAAACTAAACTAATTAAATCAAGGCAAGCCTAGCAAAAAAAGTCTCATCACAATCGCCAGACTACTGGTACGCTCTTTTTCTAGATCGGTCCCCGAATAAGTGGCCCAATTTGGTCCACGTGGACTCTAGTGGAAGGCGATAGAATAATAAACTAAAAAATATAAAATGCTGAAAGGAAAGAGGGCAATTCTAAACAGAGAATACCTGAGTTGATGTGATCGCCAGTTGCAGATATTTATCGACACTATAACACGTCACTGATCACGCTATGCGGGATGCGGGTTCACTCCTTTATTGAACGCCGAACGGCTAACTTCAGCAACTACGGGGTGCCTAGGATTTAGCTAGTTTGGCTTCCTAATCCTACTATGATCTATCTAAAAGGGAAGTAGTGGCCCGCTATGGTTGGGAGGATCAACCCCATTCCCGGGTACCCTCCATAAGCTCCCTTGGGCAAATCGGGTGGCTAAGGCTAAACATCGGAGAAGGTTAGGGACCAATTGGCTCTAAAGGGGAGAATTGGGTTTCCTATTGCCTTGATCTAGGGCTAAGGGAAGGCTTGTTCTTTCAGCACTCCTTCGAGAGTCAAGGATAGTGGGCCAGTACCACTAGCTTGACAACCCTAAGGTTTCTAGAGAAGAGTGCACTCAGGGTGCAGCTCAACACCTCTCTTTGAAAACTCCAGAGAGAACCTCGAAATTTTAGAAAGCACAAGCTTAAGAGAGGAGATCTATAGAAGAAAATTGGTGAGTTTGGGCATGGAGTAGGGGTCTTTTTATAGGTATATGGATAATTGCATGCATGGAGATATGTGCATAATTATCCAATTGTGCACATGGTTCATGGTGCGCAATTCAATTACGTGCATGAATTCGTGCATGCAATTCCCTAGAAGTCGGTCACCGAGTGGGAAATGACAGGCTGACGGGCTCAGTCGGTGTCCTAGTTCCAATTTGCTTGGAATTAATTACGTGCATGGAGCCATGCGCATAATTCAATTATGCATATGGAGCCACGCACATAATTGAGGAATACAAGCGGTCATAGGATTTAGAGACCTGGTTCAAGTCTAGACCAATTGCGCACACTCAGTAGTGTGCGTAATCGAATTGCACGCCTGATCCTAGGCGTGCAATTAGGGTTTATGGATAGTTCACGGAAGGGTGTACCCAATCCAATATGGACTAATTGTGCACATGTATCCATGCGTGCAATCAAATTGAGCGCATGGTGGGTTCATGCGCGCAATTCGGGAGCCTATTGAACCGAAATGGGTCCAAGTCCATAGGTTGAGATTTCAATCCAAGATTCGACCATACACTATGTAAATAGTATACAATCCCCACATTTAGGGTTTTAGGGCTTCCGGAGAGGGTCATTCCCTTTCCGAGAGTCGTCGACAAGGTCAGAGGTTGACCGAACAGGTTTGTATACTCCGAGTGGGCAAGAATGGGGTCTCTACAGTCATTTATTACAGTTTTGGCAATGTCGTTGATACAGAAGATGGATATATCCCGCAAGAATTTTTAAATTCTATCTCCAAATGGTTTACCTCCTCATAAATTAACCCTCAAAAAAATTTGTCTTGTTATCCTACTAGGAAACCTTGATCCAAGAAATGAACTATGTAATGGTTCCAAATTAGTTTGTAGAAGATTTTATAAAAATGTCATATGTGCTGAAATTGCATTAGGGCCGCACAATGAAACTGAAGTATTCATACCAAGAATACCTTTATATCTTGCGAAAAATGAGGGCTACCCTTTCCAATTTAAATGTAAGCAATTTCCAATTCACCTCTCTTATGCAATGACTATTAACAAATCTCAAGGGCAAACAATCAAACAAGTTGGAATCTACTTACCAGAACCGGAGTTCAAACACGAACTACTATATAATGAGAATAGAGGTGTTTCAGAAGAAGCTACAAAACTACTTATCGAACCAACTACTTACACAAATAGCTTCCCTATGTACACCAAAAATATTGTTTTCCAAGAAGTATTGGACTCTGCAAATCAATAGGATGAGAATCTACTTTACTCATGTATGCATATTACTTTTCACAATTTCCTTCACAAATTTCCTCCTTTATTTGCTGATAACTTGAACTTTCATATTCTCTAACAACTTGTTCTTGACACTTATTGCAGAAATATGGAGAAAGGAAAATCTATAACTACTCCAAATTGTCAAACTTTTGCATCCTTAAAAGTGGTTCAACGAGACTAGAAGGTTAGGTGTCGACTGTTGAAAAAAAGGCAATGTACATATCTATAATACATCAAAGAGCATTGGATCACTTATGACAATCACATTAATGGATGATGAGGTATAAGAGAAAAAAAAGAAATATTTCAAACTCATCTCTTACTCCATCATAATTATGTACACTAATATATCAACTCATCTAGGACACGCAAATAAAAAGAACAATTTTCAATGAACTTCAATGAAAATATACATGTCTTTGACCCAATCTTAAAGACAAATTGTGTTTACTACATATCAAATGGCATAGTGAGGAGATCAAATCCACATTTCCTATTCGACCAAACAGATATAGAAATAGGTTTGGACAGATTTTTCATTGTCATTGAGGCCACTGGTGAGAATACAATAATGCACGCTACACACTATGTCATAGTGTCGTTGAAGGATGCGAAAGTTTATGTCACTTTTCATGCTCTTATAAGTATATCAATAATTGCATGCTTTTCGTTACTTATTTATAACTTCTACTTTACCTAAATATGTAATTATCTTCTACTAGATATTATCACAATTGTATTGGACGTAGCTGAGTGCTCATTAACTACCCGTAAAAGAGATGGAACAGAGACAGTCTATCGTGTAATCACAATATTCAATATTGAGTGTCTTCATAATGTTATTTTCCTCTATCAATTTCTCTTCTATATTCTCTGGGAATAATGATTGGCTACTTCACTACCAATAAAAAAAAATGTAGGTCAATGGAATCGTTCCGCCACACTTTAAGGAAAAATTTAGCAACTATAGATGCAGAAGTGATAAAAAAGGGACTTCACTCTTATCCGATTATTTTAACAACGGCTATAACAGTACAAGAGTTCAATGATTACTTTTTCTAAAACTTGTTTTCTTATTCTCTTGGATTATACTCATTTATAAAGTTCTCACCCTTAATATTGTGATCGCTACAGGAAAACTCTCACTATCCACAACTATAGATACAATAATAGAACTAAATACAAATATCAAGAAAGCAAACAACCTAAGGGAATGGTATTATACAATATAATGAAAGTAAAATATTTTTCCCTTTACTTCCCACATTCGATTGAAATCGTCTCAGGCTATAGGATCCTTGGGCACAATGACTTCCTTTCTACTCTTCCCAAAAACTGTCATCAACATCCAATAATGAAATGACATGAAGACCAACAGATATAAGATATTATGTCAGTTAATCCATCTAAAGTACAGGTACGCTTTGATTTTCATGTCGATTCAGACATTCCTTTTACAATAGAATGTCCTTCCAAATATTTATTTCTCCCCTCTTCTTCTTACAGGGTCATGGCTACAAGATTAATACATGGATTGATGAGATCAACAATACTTCCAACCCTTGGTATGTAGCATGTAAGAAATGCAACCGAAAACTTTAAAAAATAAATAATAAATGGGTATGTCATAAATGTGGACCTCTATAAAAAGAGACTACTTTTAGGTATAATCTTTTCTTCTTTCTTATAATACTAGCTCATATTTCACCTCATATATTTATTCACAAATTCATCTTTATAATCATAAGTATATGATGCGAGCTAAGATTGGTAATGGCAGTGGTACAATTTGGATTGGTATATTTCACAAAGAACTTGAAAAGGTGCTAGGGTATATCATGGTGAACCTCCAAGCATTGAAAGTAAGTTTCCTGTCAACTCCTCTTCACATATTTACAACATTCATTTCAGCATCTCTAAAATCTATACTTTTCCTCCACCAGGATTCCAGCATCTTCGGCTTCCTCAAGTGCATGTCACGGTGTATTGGTAAGAAATTCATTTTCACCATCGAAGTTAATATTTGGGGAAATGATGTCAAGAAAGAGCAATCATATACCTGCATTGATCTCTCTGAGCCTACTAATCTGAATTGATGCTTTTATCATACTATATATCACTTTTAAGTGCTACGGGCATTTTATCTTACTTAACTGCTTCATATAAACTCCAAATACATAGTAATCTCTACAGTAATTCCTCTACATTTGCAGGTTGCTCTATATTGTTATATTTCTATAGGTCATGAATATAAATTCTATGATCATTATATAGGGGACAAATTTAATTCACCTACTTTATCAATTATCATAATCTCAAACTTAAGTGTCAGACGTTCGAAACACATGCATTTAACTAATATATATATATTCAGCGTTTATCTAAAGATGTGTAAATGAAAGATGAAATGTTCCACTATTTTTTCTATACCATTGACCACTCTTAGATTAATAATTATTAATATATTTATTATTATTATAATGATTATTATTTTAAGAGATTATTTTTTGAAAAAATCCCACTTTTTAATTTTATATTTGTGGTAAACTAATACTAGTTTTATTCTAAAAGAAGACTTATTTTTTAACTTTAATTACAAAAGTCTAACCATTCTCTTGATTTGGAATGTTTGGACAGTTCCTTTCTACTTGAGAAAATGTTTAACATAGAAAAATATGTTATTTTGCATGCTTTCAAAGTTTGCTCATCTATGCATTGCAATCGTATGAATGTATTATATTATTGTCAATGTTTATGGTGGTTGGTGCATTTTAGTTTATGTAACGACACTTTAGTACATTATCACTCTGCACTAAACACTATATGATAAGTATGTCCTCTCACACTAATGTGATTTACATTAAAGTATTATGATGTAAAAAAAGTAGTCTTCACTGTACACCAAAATTATAGGCAAGTGCATTATTATATGACACTCTCTCATTGCCTTTATCTTGAACTTACACTTTGCGTTGTACATACAAGAAAGTACGTATGTATTTGATCAGTGATTTTGTATTGCAATAATGTGCATCTGTATGTTCAAACTAACATATTGCAACCAACTATGTTTGTACATTCACACCTTACTCATTTGTACACCGCAATCGCTCCAAGTATTGTATTTGTCTCATTGTTGATGAAATTTATAGGTTGGTGCATGTTATGTTAGATCACTGCACTCTAGTGCATTAATCACTAAACCTTAGTTATATTATCCAACACCGGTGTGATTCGAACTGGAGTGACATGACGCTAAAAATTCTTCATTGTACACCAAGTATGTCTATTTTTATGATTTCCTAGTTGCATTTGCAGTATTAGTCTCCATTAGTGTTAGGCCTCAATTATGCACGACCATGTATTTATGTCCATCTTCAATTTTCCCTTTTCCATCTACACGCAAGGAAGTGCATCTGTTACCAGTTGAGCGATAGCACAACTGGTATCCTCTTCCCTTGTGAAAGTAACTGGTTGTGGATTCTAATCCCCACTCCTGCTCTCACCCTATGTGCGGGTCTATGATGTGTTCTAAAGATGGCTCTTACAAGCGTACAAGTGTTGTAACAAAGGTGAGCTATTAAGGGTCCCCAAGGGACTATCATTATCTAATCTAAAGTCTCAGTTAGAAAATTGGTTTTAAAAACTAAAAGGAATTTTAATTACTTGCAAAAGA
This sequence comes from Chloranthus sessilifolius, assembly GCA_021018995.1. NCBI lineage: Eukaryota > Viridiplantae > Streptophyta > Magnoliopsida > Chloranthales > Chloranthaceae > Chloranthus > Chloranthus sessilifolius. The sequence continues at coordinate 69,150,434 of CM037595.1, forward strand.
AATAGATTTAGAAAACAAGGGAGAAAATAATCTAGAACCCTTCTTGATCGCCGGCTCGTAATAATTCACAATCGTATTCCTAATCTAATTTGAATTCTGGGTAATAACTTTCTCTTCGCTACGAGCTAAAGCTAGGTAAAATAATCATATCCTATTCATAGTCATGAACTAATCGAGACAATATAATCCATCTAATCTCTAGCGATCTAAGCCGTAAGCACCATCCCATGAAACCTACCAAACTAGACTACAAGTAATAATTCGATGGTGAGTATTGTTAAGACCTAAAAAGTACCACTTTTTACCCCTTAACTTAGCCTTTGATTAGACCCATAGCCACCTAATAAGTCCTTGTAAAGTGTTTTATGTAGGTAATAACCAGCAGTGAAATAAGGCCAGGAATCCTACTAAGGAGCCTATTTTGGCACCAGAAGTCCCTCAGAAGGATGGACTCTGAATTCAGACCTGAAATAGCCTCGCGCAGTCCAGCTAAGCTTCCCAAGACTCTACAACAACTTCTCGCGTAGATGATTGACTGAAGAGCTTCAGAAGCATAAACTCGCGCAGCTCTCGCGAAGCTCAAGAGTAGAACACATCGCGCAGTCTCGCGTAGTTCAAAGCAAACCTCTCTCAACCTCGCACAGTTCGCTCGGGAATGGTGAAGAGAGAGCTTGAAGACTCCTCGCGTCAGCGATACCACGGGATGCAATTATCAGAAGAGAACTCCTCGCGCAGTTCTCGCGCCATTCAAGAAGAGAGCATCCTTGCGAAGGCAAAGCCACCCTCGCAAAGATCAGTTAACACATGGAACCTCGCGTAGTTCAGAACTCATTAAAGCCTCGCGAGGTAACTCGCGAAGTCCAGTGAAGAGAAGTGCTCGTGAAGTTCTCACGCTATTCAAATCTATCCTCGCGAAGATCAACCCAGCGACTGCTTGAACTCTAACCTCGCGACTGCCTGAAGAGCAAACCAAGCCAACCTCGTGATGGCTGAAGTTTCAATTTCAAATCATCCTAGCGAAGAGCAAAAGCTACCACGCGACAAGTCTGGGAAACAATGGCTACCTAGCGAAGCTCTAAACCTCAAACATCCATCTCTTCAGTAGAGGACTTTCTAGGAATTTCTAGCGATTAGGGCATGCACTCCCACGCTCTAATCTCTATGCACGTGCCCCAAGGCATCAAAGGATCACTATTCGGCCATGTGGCATCGTTAAAATTAGGGTTTCCTAACCCTAATGCGCCACCACACCACTGCTATAAATACCCATACTTAGCTTAGGTATAAAAAAAAAAGAAAAAAGGAGAAAAAGAAGTACCAGGAGAAAGCTTAGACCATCTTTTCTTTTCTACATCCTGGAATAGCTGGGAACACATCTCATTTCTTGGAGACTTGATCTGAGATCGTTTTGTTTTTCTTTTTGTAGTTATAAGTAGTTTTCTTTTTCTTTTTCCTTCTCTCCATAGTCCAGCACTTGCTGGCTATGTCTTTGTATGCATTTTTAACTAGATTAATGGAAGTTCTGTAATAAGATCTATACTTTATGGGATTTGTGTTGGAATGTGAGATGCTCTGTGCAAGGCTGCTGCCTTGTGATCCGCCATTGCTTTGGCTGTGATTCAAAGCAATGGAGGACTAATTCTAAGAGCCATTCAGATCCAAGTGACCTGTGTGTCTGGGCTATCATGGTCCTATACAGCCTTAGCCCCACCACAGGACCCACTAGATCAGAAATTCCCATGGGATCTTGAGCTGGTAGCCTTGTGACCATGGTGGTGGCAGCGATATTCTTGTTTTGTCTTGAGCTCCGTGAGGAGGATAGCCTCTGGGATAGTCTGTGACCATTCAAGTGGGCAGGTTATAGCCTTAGGGTGATTCTAATTCACTGATCCAAGATGGATCCTTCTTCTTTACACCTGAGCTTGTAGAAGCCTGGTGGGGGATTGTACAGAGGCAAACTCCCCTATATTTGTATAGATTCACCATCAGATGTTGGATCTAATCTGGTTATAGAGATTGTAGGCTTGTGACTGGACCATTGTAGCCTCACTCAAGCAATGGACAGCTAGATCGAAGGTTGTACTCAATCGCTTGCTAGTTCTATGTGTTTGGGCTATCATGGTCCTATACAGCCTTAGCCCCACACATAGAGCTTTAGAGGTTGAGGTTCCCTATGGATTCTTGAGCTGGTAGCCTGGATGAAATGGTACCTGTAATGATTAACTTGTTATGTTTTGACCCATCCCTGGATTGTGGTTCCCCTATGGGATAGTCTGTGACCATTTGAGTGGACAGGTTATAACCTTAAGGGATTGAATCATGGCAGAAGTGATGGGTTGAATCCTTTCTCCTCAGTGGTGATAATATAGCCATTGGACAGGATTTCTATAACATCATATCTGAATCTGAATTACAAAACTCCTCTGATCTGGGCTCAATAACATACTTCTCACCCTTTTATATTTATTTTCCACACTCCATCCATCCTCTCAACCCTTTCTGTAGTTTAGACATTAGAGTACCTTAGAATACTTAGAATAAGTGACCTTAAACTCTCCTCCTTTTAGGACTGCCAGATCTGTAGTCAGATCTGGAGGGACTACTAGAGATGGCTCCTTTGGAGCTGTAGATCACCTTTCCCTGTGGGACAAACTCTTACTTATCAAAACTTGCTACAATGGATCCTGTATCTTGCAGGTCTAGGATTTCTTAGTTGTGCTGATTCCATCCCCTGTTTTACTCTTTCTTTGATTTTTAAATGACTTTTACCACCAACCAATAAATAAAGCACACAAAACTCATAAATCGCCAACAAGTTTTTGGCGCCGCTGCCAGGGACAGATGATCTATTAGTAGACCCTTAGTTTTTGTATTCTTAGTATTTTTTGCAAATGTGAATAATTGATACTGCTGACATAATTTTGAACCTTTCTTGCAGAACTAGACAGCAACAGTGAAGGACAGTTGGACTACGATTGGAGCTTAGCTACCTCTGTTTGCAAACTCTCTGACTTTTAAAACTCTGTCTATCTTTCTTAAAAAAATTTCTAGTAGTATCTAGGATAGTTTTAGATGTATTCTTTGAATAGTTGTAAATTAGTTAGATAAATTTGTTAAATTGTAAAGTTATTCTTTTGCAATGTGCCTGCAAGAAGCTTTCCTTACTATTGGTGTGCTTGTATGCTAGGGTAGAGATCTCTCAGCCTACTTTAAAGCCTCTTAACCCTGAGTTAGAAAGGGGAAGGAGACTTAGAAGAGACAGGCACACCACAGGAGAGCCCCCAAGCGAATTTGTGACAGCAATTATGGGTGAAGAACAACCCAAAACCCTCAAGGAGTTGAATGCTCCGGATGACTATAACTCCCCTTTTAGCATTCAATTCCCTGATGTTCAGGGGAACTATGAAATAAAAACTTCAATCATCCAGATGTTGCCCTCTTTCCATGGGCTTAGCAAGGAGGACCCTTACAAGCATATTGACCAATTCTTGGCCTTGTGCACCACTTTTAATATCACTGGTTTGGGACCTGAGGCTACTAGGCTCAGACTCTTTCCCTTCTCTCTGAAGGATAGGGCCAGTACCTGGTTGACCACTCTTCCCAACAATAGCATTGCTTCATGGAAAGACCTGCAAACCAAGTTCCTGACCAAGTTCTTCCCTGAGACTAAAACTAGCTAGTTGAGGAAAGAGATTCTTGCTTTTGCTCAATCCCCAACTGAGGATTTTGACCAGTCCTGGGATAGGTTTAAAGAAATGCTCAAACAATGCCCCCACCACAAGATCCCCGAGTGGCAGCTTGTACAAAGCTTCTACAATGGGATTGATGAGAAAAATAGAGATATGGTCGATGCCTCTTGTGGTGGATCCTACATGCACAAGACTGCTGAGGAGGCATGAGAATTGTTTGAGGTGATTAGTGAGAATGCTTTTCAAAAGCCATCCCTGGCAAGAACTAGTCAGGAGTCTGAGTCAAAAGTGGGGCCTGCTGCTGGACCAAGAGGAAAAGTTTATGAGGTGTCTGGGAACAATGACCTATAGCTGCAGATGGCAAACCTCTCTATGAAGTTTGATAAATTACTGACTGTGATGCAACCTAGAAGGGTTGCTCATGTGGCGGAGGCATGTCTGATATGCCAGTCCCCACAGCACACAGTGGAGGAATGTCCATCTACAGGGCAATTTCCTGAAATGGTTTTGGAACATGCTGCTGCTGCTCAATCTTATGGCCAACAACAATCTGGGGGCTACAATAGACAGCCATATGGATACCAGCACCAAAATGCTGGTTACTAATGGAGAGACCACCCAAATCTGAGGTGGAGGCAAGACAACTACATGCAGCCCCAGCAGATGTTGGCCTTACCACAAAGGCCACAGCAGCAGTGCAATCAAGGGAATGCCCCTAGGTCTAACTTCCAGCACCATCAGCAGCCCCATCAGTAACAAAATCAATTGGTCGTACCCCCATCTCAACCCAAAAATACTTCTTTCGAGGACCAGGTCTTGACCTCACTATAAAACCTGGGTTCCTTGGCTCAGACTGTGAATTCTCATGGTCAGAGCATCAAGAAGATGGAAGAGCAAATTGGCCAACTAGCGAATACCTTAGTCAAAAGAGAAGAGGGAAGGTTGTCCAGTCAACTAGTGGTTAACTCCAAGGGCCAGTTTTTTATTGGTGAAGGATCCTCAAACCCTGAAGGGGATCTTTCATTGTTTTGATGATAAGAACTATGCACCTTTGTATGATATGTACTTTACAGTTTAGAGGAATTTATAGTGATCTTGTTGGAATCTAAGCTTAGTGCTTTATGCCTACTTTTATTCCTGCTCCCCTTGTCTGCTAATTTCAAGTGATTGAATGATGATGGTATTGTATGAATGCTTTTTATGATGTGAGAATTTAATGCTTTGAGAGTATGGGAATTTTTGAATATTTTATAATGCTTATGGGTGTCCCTGGAAGCGAGCCTGTGAGAGAATCCACCCACAAAATAAAGGTCAAAAGGCTGACTAGTGGGTGTGTGAATTCTAACTCTGTTAAGCCATTGCGGGATTCTAAAAATTTGGTTTGGTTTCCTCTCGCGTAGTTCATAAAGAATTACTTTGCTTTGCTGTCGCGAGTTTCAGTTATAGTTGGGTGGGCTGCCTCGCGCAGTTTAAATAAACATCTAATCTCGCGACCCATTCATGCCTATCCACTGAGCGGATATTTTTAAAGCGCGCCGAGCCTCGCGATATTTAAAATCTCACCCCGCGCTGCTTTTCTTTACTGCTTTCTCTTTCCTCTCCTGCCAGCGAAACCCTAGCTCCCACTCCTCTCAGTCTCTCTCCTCCAGCATCCTGTCTACAGTTCATTGCTCACTTTAAAATTCTTGATTTTTTTTCTTAAAGCTTTCATCAACAGTTTGCCCCTGCTAGAGCTCTTGATTGAATAGAACCCTAACTTTTAGGGTAAGACTCAGCTCTTGATTGTTTTCTTTCAAAATTTTCAATTGCACACTCACCAAGGAGAATCTTGATGGCTCCTAAAAGTGCATCTGTGAAGAGAGTCAGGGACCAGGCCACCGTGGAGCCTGCCCCTAAGAAAGCCAAGTCCTCTACGGCACAACAAAAAGGGAAGGAGGTGATTCCTAAGGTGGATGCACAAACACCTGATTACTCTACTCCCTCTGAGCTCCTCATTTCCATTCCCTTAGAGCCTGAAGCCACTTTGATATATCTTTCTTTGAAACAGAGCCGTTGTCAGCACCTGCCATTGAGTTCTTGCACAAGGCTGGTTTGTTCCTCTTGATGCAAATGATTCCTGCACTAGCCTATCCTAGGTTAGTGCAACTCTTTTACCAGCACCTTAGGGTCAGACCAGACACACATGGGCAGCCAGGCCTCCTTGTGTTAGTTGACAATTTTGAGATCTTTCTAGCCCCAATTCTTTGAAGTCATGGGCATCCCTGCCATTTTTTATCCCAACTGCGGTTATGGTGCCCCTGTGAGTGCCCCCATTGACACAATTGCACAGGCCATTACTAGAGGTTTGAAGGCCACAGGGGACTCCATCAGAAGAAGAGATTTGGATCCCAAACTGCTGTTCATCGATCAAGTGCTGAGGAAGAATATCTATTGCTCCGGCCATCAGCAAGAGAGGAGGACACCAATTGCTGATGCTCTCTATTCCTTCTCTCTGGGCCACAGATTTAATGTTGCATGGTTGATTTTTGAGGCCATGAAGGATATGACGGTGAAGCTCAGGCTGCAAAAGAAGATCCACACTTTCCCCTATGGAAGACTCATCACCAAATTACTTCTGAGGGGAGGGTACAAGATACCATTGGGGGAGTTATCTGCTGACCTCACTCCCACCACTTTTGCCAAAAGACAATGGGGGATCAGCAGAAGTCTGATGGATCCCCAGAAGAATAAGAAGAAGGCTGAAGCTCAGGTTGTTTCGGAGCAGGGAGAGGAAGCTGTTGTGGCAAAGGCCACCCCTGCCCCCAAAAAGAAGGCTAAAACCCCTGCTCCAAAGAAGGTGGAGCGAGCTTCTGTCACCTCTGCTTCTGCAGCAATCCCTCCATCCACCACACTTGCCTCTCCATTAGTTTCTTCGCCTATTCCATCCCTCCCTTTTCCATTCCACCCCCCACTGTGATTCGTTCCTGGGTGGAAAGTGTTGAACCCCATGACAACACTCCCCCTTCATCCACCTTACCTCAATACACAGCCCCAGTATCTCCTACATCATCTGACCTAAACCACTCACATACCTTAAAAGAAAACCTCTCACTCGACAGCTACCATACCTTTACCTACCCCACCCCCCCTATCACTCCCACAGACACACCACATATTGAACAACCCTTAGACCAACCCCTCCCAACTACATCTTCACTCCATGATCTTGACTTTAACCTAGCCACCACTTCAAGGTATCAGGCCTTCATGACTACCTTGTTTGACACCCTTCCATCCCATGATACCCCCCTCCCCGATTCCCCACTCCCTTCCCCACCTCACTCCCCCGTCCTTTCCTCTTCTCCCCCCACAACCTTCCCTCATGCCCCCCCTTCCCCTTTCTAACCTGTTCCTATCCTCATACTCCTCCCCAACTAAACTCGGACACCCTTACCCATATCCTTTCCCTCATACATGACATCCAAACCCAACTCTCAAACACCACACAGACCCAGGCCCAAATGCAAACTGACATCACCAACATACAATCCACCCTTCAAACATTGGCAAACCCACCCATCTCTACACAACCTCCTACCACCCCACTCATCCAGCCCCCTTCCACCTCTGACTCCACAGTGCAACCAGACCCCATTTGACTTAACTACACCCTTCACCCTCCAAGACACCATACCCCACCACTCCTTCCCCACTCTCCCTATCCTTCCTCCACTAATATTACGTCCACCACAATTTACCAACACTTCCACCCAAACAAACTCCATTCCCTTCCCATCCACCTTTCCCATTTAACCCCACCTATTTGCAACCCCACCCCTTCCATTTCGACCCTTCACCATTCCATTCTTCCCTTACCCAGAACCATCCACATCCACTAACCTTCCTTCATTTCACTTTCCACCCATACCTTCCATTCCACCTCTTCTCCCACCCCCTCCTCAATTCACTAACCATTCAACACAGACTACTCCAGCCACTTCCACCCCTCCTCTTGACTTCATCCCTACAACACCCACTTTTTCCCCCCATGATCAATCACCTTCTACTTCTTCCACTCCATTTCTACCCATCTTACCCAGACAGTCCTATTACACCCCTCCCTACTTCACCCTCCTCCATGCCATGAGGGACAATGCCTATATCAAGAGGGATGTTCTCAATGGCATGGCCCAACTCCGACAAGCCATCGAATACCCCTTGCTGCAGAAATTGAGTGACTTGAAGCTTGCTCACAGCGAGCAGCTAAGAGATATTTCTAAGGGGTGGGAGGCAATTTTAGAGACACTCAATGCGAACAAGGCTGCGACAACTTATTACAGAATGACTACTGAGATTGAAAAAGCCAATACAGAAAGGGCAAAAAAGCACAACAGGTTATTAGAAAGGAAACTGAACAATGCTCAAGAGATCAACCAACTCAGTAAGGAGCTTGCAGATACCAATCTCCTATGGGCTAACAAAAAAATTGAGATTTTGGAACAGAGGGTTGCCTTCCTACTATCCCAACCAATACAGGCCACCCCTCTCGCCACCGCACCCCCTGAGGCCCCATCCTCTTCCACACAACCAGGCCCATCTTCTTCCACTCCCCCTGCCCCTACACCTACACAACCTGTTCCCCCTCCCCCTACAGCCCCAACTCAGGTACCTCCTCCTGTTCCTACTCCAGCTCCCTGCTGCTCTGTCTGCCTCCCCTGCCTCCTCCCGCCTCCAAAAGAAAACGGACTCCTTCCAAGAAACACCCCACTTCCAAAAGAGCCACTGCAACCCAAAAAGGAAAAAGGTCAGCCCCTCCATCCCCACCTCCAAAGGTCACCAGAGCTTCTGCTCAGGATGGTCCCCATGGTCACCTTCTTTCCAAAGAGGAACGCAGACAGGCTGCTACTGCCCTTAGATTGGATCCCACTGAGCTTTTTCCTTCTGACTCAGACTCTGATTCTGCACCACCTAGGGATCCCAGTGCCCAAACTCCTGTTGCTGCTCCCTCATCCAGCCCTGCTGAACAATCTTATCCTCAGCGAAGGAAGGTTGCTGCCAAGAGGACTACTCCCCCAACTGCCTCTTTGAAAATCGAAAAAGATAAATCTGCCCAGTCTGAGGAGGCACCACCAAATAGCTAGCCAGTGAAAGGGAAGAGCCCTGCCATTCCTGCTGCCAAAGTACAAGACAAATCTTCTGTGGTTCCCCCTAAGCTTGCAAAAGGGATAAGTCCTCCCCTGCCTCAAGTGAAAGCAAAAGCTAAATCCCCTGTTGTCCCTCCTGAGCCAGCACAAGCCAACTCCCCTCTTATTCCCCCTCCGACTCAGCAAGGGCAAGCCTCCAAAGGGACGAGCTCCAAAGGTAAGGGCCCCAAAGGAAAATCTCCCACCAAACCCTCAGAGCCAACCACTGATAAATCTTTTGAGATCCTTCCTGAACCAAAGAGGAGAAAAATGAGGGTCAAGGCACCATCTATACCCAAAACTACCGACCAAAGAAAGGCAGAGAGAGAACGAAAGAAGAAAGAGGAGGAGGCTTACCTTCAAGAACATGCCCAGAAGATGGGTTGGGACAAGTTTTGAGTCAGATTCTGACTAGATTGTACTTAGGATTTTCTCTGTTTTACTTTTTTCTTATAGTTTGTCCATTTCTCATTTTTAATAGACTTCATTCCCCTGTCATTACTATCTTGCTTTGTCTGTTGTGTGTTCTGTTCCCTGTTCTTTCCTTTTCTTTCATGCTTCAATAAATCTGCTGCACAGACACCTTTGAACCAGTGAGGACACTGCTCCTCATAGGTTTGGGGGTGTGGCAGGCAGAACCTGCCAATGGAATAGTTAACCTAAGTGCAGCAGACTCATTTGAGTAATATGGAAATGGATCTATGTTCACTTAAGAATCATGAAAATAAGAAATTTAAAATTTCTGCAAACTTTTGACATTATAAACTTTTAATATTCCACATTTTCATGATAATATCACCAAGGAAACTTACTTGTATCAGCACTTAGTGAATCATTAGAGAGAGAAAAAGGTGAGGACATACTTAAAAGTTTAAAGGAAGACCATAACCAGTGAGAATTGGGCCTATAAAAAATTTTCCATCCTTTGAGGAGTAACCAAGGCAATCTCTTCTAATTCTAAGGACTGGCTGAGTCACTGTGCTCACTAGAAGTTAGGTAACTCCAAGTTGAAACAACTGACAGTACTCATGAGACTTAGGAAAGGATCAAGGCCTTCTCTTGGACAGTTTGAGCCTAAAAGGACCAACCCTAAAGCAACTGCCCTTGTCCATACCCCCCTTTGAGCTTTAAATCCTAAATTTCTTCAAAATACACCTGAGTACTTGAACCTGAACCTATGAACCTGCTTCAGCCTATCCTCACTCTGAGAATTCAGAAGGTAAAGGAGAAAAGGTTGGAAATGGACTAGCTATGGTCAACATTAAGTGAATGGAGAAGAAGCATCTCAAAAAAAAATAATTCTGGCAGTATGGTAACTGAGAACATGGTGGCATTTCTGAAAAGCAAAAACAAAAATAAAAAGAAGAAAATTTCATCAAAAGAAAACAAAAATAATAATGAAGAGGAGTAAGGGAGGAATCAAGAGGAATTTTCATTGAAGAATCAAAATCAAGAAGAGAAACTGATCACTTCAAATCTAAAAATCTCAAAGAAGATGAAGGGAGCTGAATTCAAGAAGGTGAAGTCATGAATCACCTCTGTCACCTACTAGTTTCTCAATTTTGAACCCCTTTTCAACCATCCATTCTTTTTAACCCTACTCCATAAGCCACATTACAGCCCAGTTAAAAGCCCTTGTGATCTAAAGTTGAGTGAGCCGTCATGTGGAGATAAAGAGTTATCCAATCTATGGTGAGGAACTGCCAATGATGTCAGCACTTAAGAACTCTACCTATGCTCATGCTTACAGACCCATTTAGGGGATGTAACTGCTCTTGAGCCTGTGAGAAAATGAACCCCTCAACAAAACCTTTATGAGAGTATGCCCTGCAAAGTTTTTGGGTCCGAACTTGAACGCATTATGTATGACCTATAACCTAATTTTTGACCTAAGGATGGGCTCGTCGTCACACTTGTGCACACTTATGCTGGTTTTGGTTGTAAATGTTGTGCATTCATCGTAAGTTTATCTGCTTAAATTTCGTGCAACCAATGGATTAAATTTCTTTTATGATTCTTGATTCAAGAGTAAACTAAGTCTGCCTTGATGCTCCGGATGATATTGCACTTTTGTTAACTATTTCATTGAAGAAGTTTGTGGGTGTCTTCACTGAAAACCCTCAGGAGACTTCACTCCTCCACTAGGGATCACCTAGGAGTTTAAAAAGCTTGGTACATATGCTAAATGTATCCGTGCTCCCTACGAAAGTGACATTTAATTTTTGTAGTAGACTTAATGTAGCTTTGCTAAGGGACTAGCAAAGATTAGGTTTGGGGTGTGTTAAGACCTGAAAAGTACCACTTTTCACCCCTTAACTTATCCTTTGATTAGACCCATAGCCACCTAATAAGTCCTTATAAAGTGTTTTATGTAGGTAATAACCAGCAGTGAAATAAGGCCAGGAATCCTGCTAAGGAGCCTGTTTTGGCACCAGAAGTCCCTCAGAAGGATGGACTCTGAATTCAGACTTGAAATAGCCTCGCGTAGTCCAGCTGAACTTCCCAAGACTCTACAATAACTTCTCACGTAGATGATTGACTGAAGAGCTTCAGAAGCATAAACTCGCGCAGCTCTCGCGAAGCTCAAGAGTAGAACACATCACGCAGTCTCGCGCAGTTCAAAGAAAACCTCTCTCAACCTCGCGCAGTTCGCTCACCGGTGAGAAGAAGAGCTTGAAGACTCCTCGCATGCAATTATCAGAAGAGAACTCCTCGCGTAGTTCTCGCGCCATTCAAGAAGAGAGCATCCTTGCGAAGGCAAATCCACCCTCGCAAAGATCAGTTAAGACATGGAACCTCGCGCAGTTTAGAACTCATTAAAACCTCGCGAGGTAACTCGCGAAGTCTAATGAAGAGAAGTGCTCGCGAAGTTCTCACGCTATTCAAATTTATCCTCGCGAAGATCAACCCAGCGACTGCTTGAACTCCAACCTCGCGACTGCCTGAAGAGCAAACCAAGCCAACCTCACGATGGCTGAAGTTTCAATTTCAAATCATCCTAGCGAAGAGCAAAAGCTATCACGCGACAAGTCTGGGAAATAATGGCTACCTAGCGAAGCTCTGAACCTCAAACTTCCATCTCTTTAGCAGAGGACTTTCTGGGAATTTCTAGTGATTAGGGCACGTACTCCCACGCTCAAATCTCAGTGCACGCGCCCCAAGGCATCAAAGGATCACTATTCCGCCACATGGCATCGTTAAAATTAGGGTTTCCTAACCCTAATGTGCCGCCACACCACTGCTATAAATACCCATACTTAGCTTAGGTATAAAAAAAAAAGAAAAAAGGAGAAAAAGAAGGAGGAGAAAGCTTAGACCATCTTTTCTTTTCTACATCCTGGAATAGCTGGGAACACATCTCATTTCTTGGAGACTTGATCTGAGATCATTTTATTTTTCTTTTTGTAGTTGTAAGTAGTTTTCTTTTTCTTTTTCCTTCTCTCCATAGTCCAGCACTTGCTGGCTATGTCTTTGTATGCATTTTGAACTAGATTAATGGAAGTTCTATAATAGGATTTGTACTTTGTGGGATTTGTGTTGGAATGTGAGATGCTCTGTGCAAGGCTGCTGCCTTGTGATCCGCCATTGCTTTGGCTGTGATTCAAAGCAATGGAGGAATGATTCTAAGGGCCATTCATATCCAAGTGACCTGTGTGTCTGGGCTATCATGGTCCTATACAGCCTTAGCCCCACCACAAGACCCACTAGATCTGAAATCCCCATGAGAGTTTGAGCTGGTAGCCTTGTGACCATGGTGGTGGCAGCGATATTCTTGTTTTGTCTTGGGCTCCGTGAGGAGGATAGCCTCTGGGATAGTCTGTGACCATTCAAGTGGACAGGTTATAGCCTTAGGGTGATCCTAATTCACCGATCTAAGATGGATCCTTCTTCTTTACACCTGAGCTTGTAGAAGCCTGGTGGGGGATTGTACAGAGGCAGACTCCCCTATATTTGTATAGATCCGCCATCAGATGTTGGATCTGATCTGGTTATAGAGATTGTAGGCTTGTGACTGGACCATTGTAGCCTCACTCAAGCAATGGACAGCTAGATCGAAGGTTGTACTCAATCACATCGGTTCTATGTGTGGCTATCATGGTCCTATCTGATTAGCCCCACATAGAGCTTTAGAGGTTGAGGTTCCCTATGTATTCTTGACTGGTAGCCTGGATGAAATGTGCCTGCAATGATTAACTTGTTATGTTTTGACCCATCCCTGGATTGTGGTTCCCCTATGGGATAGTCTGTGACCATTTGAGTGGACAGGTTATAACCTTAAGGGATTGAATCATGGCAGAAGTGATGGGTTGAATCCTTTCTCCTCAGTGGTGATAATGTAGCCATTGGACAGGATTTCTATAACATCAGATCTGAATCTGAATTACAAAACTACTCTGATCTTGGCTCAATAACATACTTCTCACCCTTTTATATTTATTTTCCACACTCCATCCATCCTCTCAACCCTTTCTGTAGTTTAGACATTAGAGTACCTTAGAATACTTAGAATAAGTGACCTTAAACTCCCCTCCTTTTAGGACTGCCAGATCTGTAGTCAGATCTGGAAGGACTACTAGAGATGGCTCCTTTGGAGCTGTAGATCACCTTTCCCCGTGGGACAAACTCTTACTTATCAAAACTTGCTACAATGGACCTTGTATCTTGCAGGTCTAGGATTTCTTAGTTGTGCTGATTTCATCCCCTGTTTTACTCTTTCTTTGATTTTTAAATGACTTTTACCACCAACCAATAAATAAAGCACACAAAACTCATAAATCGCCAACAAGTATTCTATAAACTCTAATCCTAATCCCTACAAGGCGATTATGATAATTATAGAAATAAAATGATTTAAAGCCACTCACAATAAGTCATGAACAAGAGTGAATTTCAATCATGCAATCATTACCATAAACGAATCCAAATTAGAAAAGAAAATAGAATCTTGAATTAATTCTTATCTTTGATTGCAAGAGATCCCAAACTTCGAAAATTAGTCACACATCATAGCTCTGATCTTCATCTTCGGAATACTACTCTTTGAATCGATCATAGAATAATGGTTTACAATCTCTCGAATCTCGCAAACTCTCAAACCCTAAAAAACTAGAAAGCTCTAAAAACTCGAGCAAAAAGCAATAAATATCTCTAACTCATGCTATATCTAAACCTAAACCTAGAGTCCTTTATATATCCATAAGGCCCTAGTGCAATGACAGAAAATAGGAAAGAAACCCTAAAAGAACTCAAATTAAGAAAGGAAAGAAGAATTCCCGAATTGGGAAAAAATCCCAATTCGAATCTACTATGATGTTGTTGCTTTCCCAATCTCGACCTGTCGAGATTTGAATTTTGGTCAGGCTTCTAGCAAAATCTCGACTGGTTCAGCTTCAAACTGGACCTGTCGAGATTTATGTTTCTTGCAACTCTCTTTTTTATGGGATCTTCTTTGATTAGCTTTGCATCTCTTCCATTCCTTCATCATTTTAGCCTATTTTTCTCTCTTTGCCTTCAAAACTTCCTGTACACACAACTCCACTAATTCCATATATGTGTCATCTTTCATGGCCTAGCAACGTTAGGATTCGGGGATTTTATATATGGGTTTGAAGGTTGATCAGTCCCCTCCACTGTGCTACATCGAATCAGCTCCTGTGTGTGCAATTTGTACAAGCACTACATCTGGACTGTCTATGCCGCATGGCATCCTCAAAAAAAAAAAAAGTGCGTATGTGTTGCATCAGTGGTTTTGTATTACAATGAAGTGTATTTGTAAATTCAGATTATTATATTGAAACGAAGTGCATTTGTACATTCAAACATTGCCCATCTCTACACCGTAGTCACATACAACGTATTATATTTGTCTTAATTTTCATAAAATTTATAAGCTCGTGCATTTTGCTTTACATCACAACAATCCAATGTATTGCCAATCCACATTTGGTCGTGGAAATTAATTATATTATCTATTGTGATTTACATTGAAATTGTCTTGTCTAATGTATTAAACTGCTGTGTTGATATGAATGGAAATCCAGTGCATTACATGGTTGAGTTGGAACTGAGAAGGGTATGATTCCCCCCAAAATTGTGAATGTTCTACTACATTTCTTTTCTGTTGGATCATCTCTAACTAAAATATACTTTAAAACTTTAAAAGTTACAAAATACATGAACTATATTGTGCTATAGATAATTGCGTATTTTAAGTCATCTTTTTCACCCAATCTCAACATATAAGAAATGGGTAAATAACAAAAAACAACTTTAAAACCCTCAAACCAATTAAACCCCATTGCCATGAACTCCAACACCTTACTTTTATTACGTCCTTTGAAAGCCTCTCTTGGCACAAATAAATTCATTGTTATAGAGAGCAATTGTAGGTTGCTTCTTTTTTGCGAGAGAATCCCATTTCAAAGAAAAAAGCTCCATACTCAAACGTCGAGAAGTCGACCGTCGGTTTTTATATAAATCTAATTTCTATCACTTTGTGGTTGAGTTGGATACTTCTGATTTGCAAGAAAATATTTCAATAGTTATAAGAGGGAAGACAAATAGAAGAGAGAGAGAGGGGGAGAAAAGTTTTTAGCTTGTCATTTTAGCGAGAAGAATGGTATGTAACTTGTGATTTTACCAAGAAGGAAAAATGTTTATAGCTATTTTAGATGACTTTTATATTGAGGGCCAACATGAAATATTTTGACATACAATTTAGTTTTTGGTGAAAATAAAATGGTAGCCATTACTTGCATATGAGTTTTATGTCCTTGCATCCAAATTTTTTTTAAATGTTCCTTGCATAGGAATTTTGTGATTGCACAAAAAAATAAAAAAATTGCACACTTCATTTATTTTCTATGCAACTTAGCCCCGCCATGGATTTCGAGATCTATGAAGTTTGATAAGTTTCCTTCTTGCATTCTTTCTCCTCTGTGTCACCAGATTTTCTTTTCTATTGCCAAAAAAGTCCAATCTCAAGTCTTCTTGATTGTCTTCTCCGTCAAATGGCCACCAAATCAACTCCAACTTCGTCCTTGTAGTGCTCTTCAACTCGCATTACAATCAGCTCCCCGAAGTGGTAAAAAATTCTCTCCTTCTACAAACCCTAAAAGACCCCAGAAAAGATAAAATCACAATATTTGTTCTAAGAAACACTAATACAAGAAATAGTAAATCACTCAAGGCCTCAGATCTCACCATTATATGTAGACCTACATATACATAAAATAAAATTAGGATCACACCAAAGATCAAGCAGATCAAATTCTCAAGCAACTCATGCACAACAAATCCATATCCAGAAATAATAAAATAAAAAATCGTACGATGGACTTGGCCATGATTTTTAACCTGGACCCTAAGAAATGTCGACTTAAAAAAATCTTCAAACAAGATAAAAACAATTTGCAATAAAACGTGCAACTCCCAAGACATAATATATTTCCAAATTTTGGAACCAAACTTATGAACTAAGTCAAGATTCAAGAATATGCATAAATCCATATATAAAGAACAAACTATTTGCCATCAATGCCTCTGCTATGAGGCCTACTTTGAGATCTACATTACGATGGGGGAAGCACCAAAAACCCTAACCAATTGCATGGTCTTCCATTTGTTCAAAAGAAAGCATTCAGAAAAATACTTACCTCTTCAAAGAGATTCAAACAAATTTTTGTGGATGCTCTTGTTTGAACAACTAACAATATCCTTTATGATTCACCATCTTCTGTCATCTTCTGGTGCATTCTAGCAAATTTGATACAGGTTCACACACATAAGGTACATGTGCAACCACAAGGGGATCGTGATCATTTTCAAAAACTTAAAAGGATAATTTTTTTTAAAAACCCATGCAAGGGCATAAATATCGTGTGCAGGTAATGGCTCCCAAATAAAATGAAAGGAAATTTGCATTTTTGGGTCTACTAATTTTTAAATTTGTAGAAACAGCTCTATAGTTTGAAAGTGAGCAGAATAGGCCGGCTCCAAGCCAAGTTGTTTTCACGTCAGCCCACATCAGCATTAACAAGCGAAATGGCTAAAAGACCCCTGACTTTTAAAATTCAGATATTTAAACTATTTTTTACTTTTTTCTTTTTACTTTTTAACTTTTACTTTTACTGTTGTAATAACCAAGAGAGCAATGATAAAGCGGCAAAATAGCAACCTCTATCTTCCTTTTCTCTCAAGTATTTTTTTGTTTACTTTTTTTTCTATTTACTAAATTGGAAACCTGCCTAAACTAACCCCTAAAATACTGCTAACATAACGCTATCTTAGGCTAGCGACCGCTATCTTAAGTTGGCGGTCACCATCCTAAGATAGCTGAATGTTAGCGGTATCACTAACTAATGCTGGATGTTTGTTACTTATGTCTTGCTTATTGTTTGGCAAATCACTAACTGATTCCAAGATGTCGAAGTCTCTAAAGGCCTTCGAAAAGTGTACTGGAGTGAGTGGTAGGAAATTTTACCCTTGTTGCAACCAAGAGGGGAAGAGGATACTGGATGAATCAATTTTTGGTCATCTCTTTAAGATATCTAAGAACCTAGTATTTATTGGAGATCTGATTAACGCGATTTTGAGTTTCTGGGTTAAAGATAACGTGTTCAAGATTAAGAACTCCAACGTAGTGCTGCAAGAGTTAGACATAACATTGATTCTAGGCCTAAACATGTTAATGGAGCAACTAGTCTAGCCTGAGTCTGAACCTGTGCCAATGCCAAAGCAAGAAACAATTCGATACAAATTCTTTCGGGCGCAGCCGGCTAAGAGGGCTCTTATTGAAGAAATCATGGATAGTCGTTAGCTCTCCGACAATGAATTTTTGAAATTGTTGTTGTTGTTTATCGTTTGCTCCTTCATAGTTTCGGACATGTACCAGGAAGTGGATAATGAGCACTTAGACTTAGTTGATAACCTCCAAAAGTTCAACGAGTTTTCATGGGGCCTGGCAATTTATAAGAATTTACTGAAGTGCATATCGAAGGCGAAAGTTAGAAGGGAGATTGACAAAATATTGCCAAAGGGGCAATATAACATCTACGGGTGCACGATCACGCTAAAGATCTGAGCATTGGAGCACTTTCCAGGAGTCGCCCCCCCCCCCTTGTACGACACTGCAAAACCAATTTCTGAGGATGATGAAATGGGAAACCTGAAATTCAGCCATACTCCAAACTATTTCCAAGATAAATTTCTTAAGTCTTCAGTCATCATAGAACTCGATGTTGAGAAACATAATTTATAATATAGATCAGTTCATCTCTTCTTTAGGGAAAGAGAGATGGCAAGGGACTAGGAAAGAGAAAACTCAACTGAAGAAAGGATGCTTGAAGATGATGTTTTCGATTACGAGACATGTCCACAACAAAGAGCCCAGGAGGTTGACGATGATGACGATGATGATAATGAAGATGACGATGATGATAATGACAATAATGATGCCTACAAGGTCATTTTATGTCAGCAGTCGAAATCAAAGGGCAAGCAACTGGCAAGTAAGCAATAGCCAACCAGGGAACAACCAGTTAGACAACCCCAACTTATCACTGAAGTAACTGAGCTAAGAAAGGAGTGCACATCACTCAAATAAGCGATTAGAGAGAAGAAAGGTGATTTCAAGCACGTCTTTACTCTTTTGAAAGGGCAAGCCATGACAATTGAGCAGCTGGGGAGAGACAAGAAGACACTCTAAGAGCAAGTACCATTTTTAGCAAACGAAAATGTCACAATGCAGAAGGATATGGATGCTGTGAAGGCTCACTTGTCAAAGGGGGGTTAAAATGAGGAAAAGATGATCCGCTAACTTACATTAGGCGATCGTTATCTTACATTAGCGGGCCGCTATAATAAGTTAGCAGCCAACTATGGTAGCGGCCTACTAAGCTAAGTTAGCGAAATCTAACATATGTAGCCTTCAATATTGTATGTCATTTTTTGTACTCATTTTTCCCTAAAATTTTATAGGGTGGCATTCTCTCGTCTGTTCTATTCGACACATTTGTTGCCTCCCAACCCCCGGTCGAGAAAGGAGCTTCAGCTAAAGACTCTCAGGGTATAAGGGTGACCCTCCGATTGAGGGAGAGAACCCTACGGTCCAAGGCGAGAACCCTGTGGTCGACGAACCCACAGAAGTCGATGCTACGGTTGTTGAGGAGGATGCTCCACTTACACAACCCTCTCGCGAGTCGCAGCGTCCATCCCTTAAAAAATTACTACTAAAACTATCGGCATCAAAGAGCAAGACTGACAGACTAGGGAAGGGCCTGGGATATGACCAACTTACCAGGAAGAGAAAGACGCCAACGAGTAAAGTTTGTTTAACTAATACTCAAAACCTAACATCATTTAAATGACCAAGAGCGGTCGAGGACCAAAATGAGCCACTGTCCATGGAGCAGAAATTCATGCTCAGTATTTGGAACTGACCTGCGACGGATGATAGTGTGATCGTTAATACCGTCTTGGGTATTGGCGTCACCGTTGGGAACTTACGGGTCTCAAAGGACGGTGGCTCAATGACCAAATAATAGAAGCATACTTTAAAGTCCTAGAGAACAAGAACGGGCCTATGTTTCCACGAACTTGGTAAATTTTCATTTCTTCATTTATTTCCTATATTTATTTATTTCATTCACGCATTTCACTTCATGACTTATTCTAATGACCAATTTCAGACCCTGATAGTAGTGGACCATGAAAATTTTGAGAAATTTGTACACGATCAAAATCTAGGAGCACTTAGCGAGGTGGGCAAGTGGCAGGCCTACTGTGACAAGTGGCAGACTCGTCACGATTGCAAGCCGCTTGAGCCCCAACTTACAAGTCCGGCACGCAGTATTCATGTTGTCGACTATGGGACGGTAAGTTTCATTTTAAGTCACGTTAACACATTTTTTAATTAACGAACACTCCACTAATTAAAACTCTGATTGCACTGCAGATTTATTTTTCGATGCATAACCAAAGACATCACTATTGGTTTGGTTATAATGTCTGTAGGGGATCATCGTGTAAAGGTGTTAGATTCGGCTAACCAAGAGTGTTCAAAGAAGTTCGATGCACATAAATAAACATTGTTGATTCATCTGTCGTGCCTTCTTTACGTTGTCGGTCTCAGCTCCGCTCTCGATCAACTGTGGCGGCTAGCGGTCATGGACAATTCCGATATCCCGCACCAATACAATAGTTGGGACTGTGGATTTTTTGTATTGAAGTTTATCGAATACTTCTCTAAATGGCGGATAATCACTTTCGAAGAGAAAGGCATAAAGTAATTTAGAGCTAAAATCAGATATACTTTGAGTGTGTTTGGGTCTTAGTTCAAAATATAATTTTTTTGTATATTTTATAATAATTTAGTACTTTTGTAACTCAATTTTTTTATATACTTTTGTTTATTTTTTCTATTTTTCTTCTATTTAGTGATAATTTAGTGATTTTGTAATAATCACAATAGTGGTCCGCTAAGGTATGATAGCGGTCCACTATTGTACCTTAGCGGCCCGCTATTGTATGATAGCTTTCCGCTATGGTAACTTAGCAGGCCGCTATGGTATGATAGCTGACCGCTATTGTACAATAGCAGGCCGCGAAGTTACAATAGCGGTCTGCTATAATACCTTAGCACCCCGCTAAGCTATAATAACGCCGCTTGGGGGAGTTGGTACTTGAGCTCTTTGATTTTTTATCTTTCTTTGGCGACAATTTTCATATATCCTAACAAATTTACACAAATTTATACCCTTTGTCATTTTCATTTCCTAACAAATTTACATGAGTGGCGGTTATGTTCGTATGTATTATAATTTTTACACCGTAATGGTCGAACTTCGCCTTTAAACCCAATCCTCCTTTTCTTCAGGCGACCGGGTTGACGTATTATGTACAGTGGCAAAACCTTAATGTCTTCCCTTAGAATGGTCCATTGTCACTAATCAACGGTCAGAAAAAAATATTCTTTGTAAGTTTCCCTAAATAAGGCACTGGTAAACCAGTGCTCACAGAATTGAGGAATCTCTCTCCCTGTTCCGACGCGATAATGCAGCGATCATATGTGAACATAGTAATCCAAGGAGAGCCCAACGTCGGCATGTACACGTCCGTTTATCAAGATCGACACTATGAGTGTATTCCCCCAACCAAACTTGAAATGCATCAGACCATAGGGAACAACGTTCTTTCGACGGGCACACCCTAAATTCCATGTTATGCAATCTTCCGCCATCAGTGTCAACACATGTGTCATTTTATTATCTTTATCCTGACGTCGAAGGTAGAATTTGACTACCTTCATGTAAATGATTTCTAGCATGGTCACTATCGATTCCTCCTGGGCTATCTTCAACACTGTTAATACTTTTAACTCTATTCATTGTCAGTATATCAAAACGTCTCCCTAGAAAATATGCACGTGCAAAGTGTTATGAAATATCCTAATACAAGGTCCAAATGTCAAGAAGAACCTCTCAAAGGCATTATCAGGCTCATGACACAATTCAGTCTGTATATCTGGATCGACCCTCTCTAATTCGGTGACATACGACGATAACATCTTAAATTGCTCCTTCCAACTACCTCAGATGTCATTCAATGTCATTTCTTTCCCTCTCCACGCTTTCTAGTAACCTATTGTTACATCGTATTTCTTTTTAATATATTGAAGTTGGACTCTCGTCAAAGCCCTTTAACAACTTATCCCTAACGAAGGAAGTTATCCATGATATCGTGGCCTGGCAATATTTGCTTTCGAAAGCTAGCCTTCCGCACATATATTTTGGGCACAAAGTATTCATGAAAAACATATCCAGACCCACCAATTTTGATGCATATATTCGCCAAAAACATCCCACTTTAACTGTAACAGCTGCCACATTTTTATCTTGACAATATCGGGTATGAACTCGAGGAGGGTCCAGGCGTGTACCAAAAATATGACACAAAAAACTGATTTAGAATTTTAATTATGACTGTTAAATAGTGGAACCTTAGTAGCCCAGTAAAGTTTGTTAGTAAAACCCGGCCCTCAATGCACTAAAATATAGTGTATTGAGTATACACTTAAAATTTAGACCATCCCATATAAATATAGTGGTGTGTATTAGCTAATACACTCAAGTTTTATATTAGTATATATATACACTTAGTATATTGGAGTTACACTGAATCTCAGGTTCTTAAACTAAACTAAGTGTAGTAGACTTACACTAAAACTCTATCCCCAGCCCATACACTTACTTAGGTGTAACAGGATTACACTTAAATTTAATAACCAGCCTTACACCCTAACTAGTAAATAAGCTTTGCATAAAAGATAAGCCTATTTTGGACTATATGGGTATACAATAAAAAGCTTATGATGGTAGTTCACAAAAGCCAAGCCTTATAAGGCTTGTAACACTAATTCCGCCAGCAGAACTCCACGAGGGCATGAGTCACTGTTAGACTCCATGCACGCAAAGTGGAAACAAATCCACTATAAAATTTGTCAACAGCAGCTCCTTTCTTCTTCCTGCTTTGGGCTTTGAAGGACATCCTCTTAGCAACCATACCCTACTCTTTTAAAGGCAATCGCTGTCAGAGACTTCTTGCTGACCGAGTTCTTACGAGCTCCAATGCGGACACACGCTCGACGTCATTGCATCGTCACCACAAGTCCTCCGAAAGGTATATCGTAAACGAACAAATTCCCTAAACTCGGTTCGTTTCATTAGTTAGTTTAGATAATATATACATTTGTGGTAGATTATACATCTGTGGTGTTGATTCCCTAAGACCGAATCGGCAGCACAAGGGATACTAGTTTGCAATGGGTTTTGGAACCCATATATCTAATAGAAATACACTAAAATTTTAGCACTAAAATGAAAAAGAAAACTTAATTTTCTATGCAACATATATAAGAAATATATTATATGTATAATTATACAAAAGACCCAACCAAATGCCTGAGTCAAAAGAGATAGAGCAGTGCCAAAAGGCACCACGACATGTTGGCATTCAGGCTTGCCTAGGCAAGTTTGTGAGCTTGCCGAGGCAAGGTGCTTACTTAGGCAAGTCTGTGAGCTTGTCGAGGTAAGGTGCTTGCCTAGGCAAGCCTGTGAGCTTGCCAAGGCAAGGTACTTGCCTAGGCAAGCCTGTGAGCTGGCCGAGGCAAGGTGCTTACCATGACAACCTTATGCTCAGACTATTGTTCTGCATTTCAGTCATAACTTTTGACCCCAAACTCTGATTGGCACGATTTTTAATGAGTTGAAAAGGGGACAACGAGCCCTATAACTTTCATGAATTAACAAATTTATGAGACTAACGTTTAATAGGTCAAAAGTTAGTGACAAGTTGAGACAAGCCTGTGTTTGGCTTGTGCGTATCCTGAGGTACCTTTGGTCTATGTATATATATGGTATATTTATTTTTAGGACTAGTCATCATATAAAGCATTTATGTATGGTATGTGGTGACCAAGAAAACCATATAAATATACTAAAATGCTACACATAAATGATAAGTGTTGGTGCACACGACGAGCTCATACCAAGGAATCTAGTTTGAATGTGCATGCATACGTAACAAGTCGTGTGTGAGCAAAGGTAGGGAATTTTACCTTGCTACGTTATAATTGGTTTCTTCTTTGCATTTTGGATCGTACGTTATTTTATATATACTTATTTTTGGTCAAGACCATGTTGAACTTGACATATTGATTTTATATACATGTGAAGCTATACGTCTAATGTAATGATATTAGTCAGTTTAATATATACGTCTTCTGTGATAATATTAAGTTCGTTCACATTAATGCATGCTTATGATCATATTAGTTCGAGTATACTATTTCAGTTTAATTTGATGCATGCTTACGATTAGATCAGCTCGATGTATAAGCATATGGTAGTTCAGTTTGAGTGATATATGATTTTGATAAGATCAGCTCGATAAGATCAGTTCGACTCGACATATGTGATTCTGTTAGAAATATTGTCAAACCAATTTAGATGACATGATATAGATCAACAGATGAATGTGTATGCATGATGATACTAGAGTAATTTAGGAAAAGATTTATAAATCATGATGAAAGTATAGTTCAGATATAACGTATAATAATGTATGCACATGCTAGCATAGTTTTTTATGGTGTGCTAGTTTTCGATGTATGCCTATGACTAATGGTGTTAGCTCAGTTTATAGTAATGTATATTGATGAGAAGAACTTCAGACTCAATGTATGCTTTGCATGATTATGATTCTAGTTCAGCTTGGATACATGATTATCAATGGTTATGCTAGTTGCAGTTATATATGATCATGTTAGTTAAGTTATTCAAATCAGTTTTGCTATATGATATCCGTTCACGAAGTGCTTATATACATGTTATCATGCATTATTCATGTCCTGTTATCATTGATATCATATACACGTCTTTGTTCTCGTCGTGAAACAAGTGATCCTGCTAACTCGGGAGCTTGACTCATCTTATACCAAATGACCTTGCTAACTTAGCTCAGGGGCTTGACTCGAATTCTACCAAGTGACCTTGCTAACTTAGCTCAGGAGCTTAACGTGTCTCATATCAAGTGACCTTGATAACATAGCTCAAGGGCTTGATTTCTCGATGCTAGTAACCCTATTAACATAGCTCAGGGGCTAGACATTTGATCTCGAAAGCTTGATTCTTTGTTTAGTTTGATGTCTTATTTCAGCATGATTCCTTGTTAGCATGATTCCTTGTATTTGTTCAACATGAAGCATGATTTCTCGTATATGTTCAACATGAATTTGTCAGCATGATCACTGTTTTGTATGATTTATTTCTTGTATAGATTTGCATGATGTAGTGCTTGTTTATACTAAATGATATATATTACTAAACTAAATAAGATATAATGTGCCTCAATTGAAATCTATGCATCTAGATGTAAATTAAAAATCTAACATATAAAGTAACATTGTAAATTTTTCCTGTTGAGCTTCGATAATAGCTCATCCTACGACTTCATGTCTTAGCTGCAGATATTACTCGTGACCCTGAGCATGAAGCTGATCCTACTTACCAGCCTGAGGAGGAGGACAAGGAGGACGTGGAGGAAGGTTCTGCTGAGGACTTCTTTCCTTGAGAGGTTTGAGAGAGAGATAATTGTTTTTAACCACTTAAATTTGTATAAATAAAAGTATGTTTTTGAGATACTCAGTAGTTCATTTATAGGTGTTCTTTTCATTGTTTAGATAACGGATGGCCGTTATCAGTTGAAAGCTATACATGGTTTTTGGTTTATATCATCGTTCTTACTTTTAAACATTAAATGAATATCAGGTAGATGTCATATGTTCTCTTTAGCAGAGTTAATCTTACGCTTCCACAATTATAACACTTTGTACATGATGAACTTGTATGAAAAGGATCATGTTAGGTGATCCGATGACGCGACCTTTCATATATACAATAATGGGAAAAGTCGGGTTGTCACAGGTGGTATCAAAGCCCGGCGTTAGGTCTTTTGGAGACTTAACTCTCTGACGCGGACATATGGCAAGACATCTGATATTTATTCAGTGTTAGGGTATAGGTCGAGTCTATGTATATCTGATCAAGTGTTGTTTGATCATGATAGGTTGCAATGCCTCCAAGACGAGGTAGATGGGATAGACCACCATTACCCCATTGCACAGGGGCTAATGATATTCTAGTGGCGGGCTATGAGCACGACACTGCACCAGGACACGGAGAAGATGTGAATATGGCAGAGAGCTGGACTACCATAGAGAATGTTGCAGAGCATACTCTGCCCATAGCAATTGTGAATCAGATGGGTCCTGTTCCCGGCGTCGATCAGAATGCGGGACAGAATCCTTAGCTGATTGAAAACCATGGTGAACACCATGGCTATTCTAGCTGTGAGAAAACCCCCATTAGGTTTTCAGGAGTTTGTACGACTC
Source organism: Chloranthus sessilifolius (assembly GCA_021018995.1). Taxonomy (NCBI): domain Eukaryota; kingdom Viridiplantae; phylum Streptophyta; class Magnoliopsida; order Chloranthales; family Chloranthaceae; genus Chloranthus; species Chloranthus sessilifolius. The sequence goes on from CM037595.1 coordinate 69,176,233, forward strand.
TGACCGCCTAGTTTCTATGGTCAGCATGACTCAATGGAGGCTGAGAAATGTCTAGCACAGATCGATAAGGTGCTACATAGGGTTACATGCACCGAGGTCGAAAAGGTTAGCTAGGCAGCCTATAAATTGGAAGGTGAAGCAAATACCTGGTGGCAGTCTAGAACGGACAAGAGTACCCGAAGTACCTTGGACGTGGGAAGAAGTTACCGAAGCCTTCAATGAGACATATTTCCCGATACTTGAACGCTACTGGATGGAGGTCCAATTTGCAACCTTCATGCAGGGTTCAATAACTGCTAGGAAATATGAGGCAGAATTTACGCGTCTCTCTTGCTTTGCACCATTGCTCGTCACCACGGAGCTCATGAAAATCCAGAAGTTTGAGCGGGGTTTAAAGCCCCTGATCAAGGAGAGAATTTCGTTGTTTTAAGCAACGACCTACTCTCATGTGATGCAATTAGCCCTTATAGCATAGATTGATGTGGAAAACCTGTATACAAGGAGAGAAGAGCAAAATATAACGAGAAAAGCTCCATCTCAGTATGTTAGTTCTGGTCTCGGTCAAATCAGTCAGCGACCGTGAGTTTCTATGCAGCCAGCATTCCGACCTGCTACAGTAGCGGCCTTATACTCCAGCAGCATTACCACCTCAGATTCTATAACCGTTACATCAGTCTGCCCAGTCTGTGTCTCGAGTTTCATGAGTACAACCGACAGTTTCTCGCACCAGTTCCTATGCAGTTTCGTCAGCAGCGTCAACTGAGGTCTATGGGAAGTGTGGTAAGGCACACAAGACCGGTGAATGTCGAAAAGCATCTAGTGCATGTTTCGTTGTGGAAAAATGGGACATCGGATCCAGGATTGTCCAGAGATGGTGGGGATGACATCAAAGGCAGGACCAGTTCTACAATCTGCATGGCCTACGGTTACGATACAAGGCCGAGCTTATGCTGTGTCGGCACAAGGTGCCCAAACCAGCAATGGCATCATTCGAGGTACGTGAATTTTAGGTACCAGTTATTTAATTTTATTTTTTATAAAGAAGGTGGATTTAGTTAAAATTCTAAATCAGTTCTTTGTGTTTATTTTTGGCACAAGCCTGACCCTCCTTGAGTTCATACCTGATATTGTCAAGATAAAAATGTGGCAGCTGTTACACTCTCCCCTACTTAAGGGATTTTCGTCCTCGAAAATAAAAAAAGGCGAGGAAGTGAGATCAGATTCAGTTATATGTTGAAGGCATATCCCATTATAAGGCAGAGTAAACATGACTAGGTAACAATGCATAATAAAATAAACATATAACAGATTTAGAATAATATAAAGTAAATTGAATCATGTGCAGTATCATGTGCCAATATATAATGCATCAAAATCTAATATCCATCTATTTCTCTACTTATAATGTATACATAATTATACGGGTAATGCATAGAAAATTTTTATATATATCATATGCAGTAAGTTATTCGAACAAATTCAATAACTGATATACCTTAGGTAAATAAATGGGGATACTGAGCGCGAATATCAGCTTCGCGTTCCCATGTAGCCTCATGAGAACAATGATTCTTCCATTGGAGCAATACGAGTGGAATACGTTTTGTGCTCAAGATTCGATCTGAGGATGAAATGCAAAACTGAATTCCAACTTGGAACCCATTCCTTCTTGAAAATTCTGCCATAATTGGGAGGTATATAACGGATCACGATCTGACACGATACTCACTTGTATTCTGTGTAGTCTGACTATCTCTCTCAGATAGACATCAGCCAATTTCGACACAGTATATCTCGTACTATAGGGTAAGAAATATGCTGATTTGGTGAGACGATCTACAATCACCTAAATCGCATTGTAACCTTTCTGCGTGTTGGGCAAGCCAAGGATAAAATCCATAGAAATGTTCTGCCATTTCCACTTTGGTATGGGCAATGACTGTAACAGTCCAGTAGGATGTTTATGTTCGATCTTTACTTACTGACAGATCAAATATTTTGCAACATGTTCTGCCACTTCTCGCTTCAAGCCACTCCACCCAAACATCTTCTTTAAGTCCTGATACATCTTCGTGCTACCAGGAGGAAATGACATAGGCTGACTTAGGAGCTTCATCAAGAATTTCGTAACGCAAAGCACTATCATTCGGTACCATACTCGACCTTGCAATAATAAGGACCCATCGTCCTTAATCGAAAAGTTTGGCTGGAACCCACCGAGTACTCTCTGTCTAATGGCGATAAGCTTTGCATCATACATCTGGAGTTCTCTGATCCTATCGAAGATTGTAGATCGGATCATAACTGTAGCAAGCAAACCCCCAGTTGGTGTTTCCCTAATAGTGGCACTAGATAACACTATGTCATTGAGTAATTTCTATCTTTGTAACCGTGTCACAAGATGGGATAGTTTAGCGGATGACTTCTGACTTAATGCATCAACAACTATATTGGCCTTGTCGGGATGGTACTGAATGGAACAGTCATAGTCCTTCAAGAACTCCATCCATATTCTCTACCTCGAATTCAACTCTTTCTGGATAAAGAGATACTTGAGACTCTTATGATCGGTGAAAATCTCGAAGGTTTTACCATATAGGTAGTGCTTCCAGATTTTTGACATAAAAATGACCGCTGCTAACTCCTGGTCATGAGTGGGGTAGTTCTTCTCGTGATCTTTCAATTGTCGAGAACCATATGAGATCATACGTTCCCTCTGATTCAATACACACCCTAACCCACTATATGAGGCATCACTGAATACAATAAAGCCTCCGATGCCTGATGGTATTGCGAGGACTGGTGCTGAAGTGAGTCTTCATTTCAATTCCTGAAAACTCTGCTCGCACGCTTAATTCCACTAGAATTTAACATTCTTATGAGTGATCTGCGTGAGTGGTACAGCAAGCTACGAAAACCCTTCAACAAAATGTCGGTAATACCCGCGAGACCTAGAAAGCTTTGGATCTGGATTATAGATTGTGGCTACTTCCATTGCACTACAACCTCTATCTTTGTAGGATCTATGATAATACCGGCTTCGAAAATGACATGGCTCAAAACAACTGATTTGATTTAACCAAAAATCACATTTACTAAACTTCACATACGGCTGAGAATCTCTCAATGTCTATAAAGTAAAATACAGATGACCTTCATGCTCTGCTTTCGTCTTTGAGTAGATGAGAATATCATCGATAAAAACTATGATACACTGATCTAAGTAAGACTTGAAGACTCAATTGATCAAGTCCATAAATGATGCAGCCGCATTGGTCAACCCGAAGGGCATGACGAGAAACATGTAGTGACAATATCATATTCGAAAAGTTATCTTCGAAATATCTTCAGCTTTCACCTTCATCTGGTGATATCCCGATCGTAAGTCAATCTTCAAGAACCATCGTACTCCTTGTAACTGATCAAAGAGATCATCGATTCTAGGGAACGGATAATGATTCTTGATCGTTAGCTTACTTAATTGATGGTAGTCATTGCAAAGGCGCATCGAACCATTCTTCTTTTTCACGAACAATATCGGTGTGCCTCACAGAGACACACTTGGTCTAATAAACCTTTTATCAAGAAGCTCTTGTACTTGCTTCTTAAGTTCTTTTAGCTCCGTAGGTGCCATTCGATACGGTGCCTTTGATACTAGCTTGGTACTCGGGGCTAATGTTGGCGAATTCCACTTCCCTAATAGACGGTAATCCTGATAACTCATTAGGAAGACATCAGGGAATTCACAAGCAATCGAAACATCAGAAAGTGAAACTTTCTTCTCCATTTGATCATGACTCTGAATAATAGTGAGATACCCTTGAGCACCTTTATTGAGTAATCGTCGTGCTTGGACCGCTGAAATGAAGGGAAGTATGACTGACTGTACTCTAAAAAATCTAGCTAATTTCCTCCCTTGGGGTCGGACAGTGATAATCTTCTTTCGACCATCGATGTTTGCATGGTGATTGAACAGCCAATCCATGCCAAGGATTACGTCGAATCCTTGCATATCGAGTAAGATCAAGTCGACTACTACTTCATACTCCCAGCAACCTCTGATCAGGGCAATAATGGATCGCTAGACAATCTCAGTCATGACAGATTGTCCTATCGAAATGGACAATCTAAAATAAAGTCGAGAGATTCTAGGGTAGCTCCCAATTTTCTTAATTTTTCTGCAAACCGTGGTGTGACAAATGAATGTTTCGATCCAGGATCTACCAATACTTGTGTCTCATATAATAAGTAGGCATCATCTGGATACAATTGCAAGGTACCTAAGATATAGATTTACTAGTATTAGCTAAATTATTTTTACTTAACAAACTATATATCTATCATTTCTAAATTGGTGAAAAGAAATAATTAGTAGTCCAGTAAAGTTTGTTAGTAAAACCCGGCCCTCAATGCACTAAAATATAGTGTATTAAGTATACACTTAAAATTTAGACCATCCCATATAAATATAGTGGTGTGTATTAGCTAATACACTCAAGTTTTATATTAGTATATATATACACTTAGTATATTGGAGTTACACTGAATCTCGGGTTCTTAAACTAAACTAAGTGTAGCAGACTTGCACTAAAGCTCTATCCCCAGCCCATACGCTTACTTAAGTGTAACAGGGTTACACTTAAATTTAATAACCAGCCTTACACCCTAACTAGTATATAAGCTTTGTATAAAAGATAAGTCTGCTTTCGCTTATATGGGTATACAATAAAAAGCTTATGATGGCAGTTCACAAAAGCCAAGCCTTATAAGGCTTGTAGTACTAATTCCTCCAGCAAAACTCCACGAGGGCATGAGTCACTGTTAGACTCCATGCACGCAAAGTGGAAACAAATCCACTATAAAATTTGTCAACAGCAGCTCCTTTCTTCTTCCTGCTTCGGGCTTTGAAGGACATCCTCTTAGCAACCATACCCTACTCTTTTAAAGGCAATCGCTGTCAGAGACTTCTTGCTGACCGAGTTCTTACGAGCTCCAATGCGGACACACGCTCGACGTCATTGCATCGTCACCACAAGTCCTCCGAAAGGTATATCGTAAACGAACAAATTCCCTAAACTCGGTTCGTTTCATTAGTTAGTTTAGATAATATATACATTTGTGGTAGATTATACATCTGTGGTGTTGATTCCCTAAGACCGAATCGGCAGCACAAGGGATACTAGTTTGCAATGGGTTTTGGAACCCATATATCTAATAGAAATACACTAAAATTTTAGCACTAAAATAAATAAGAAAACTTAATTTTCTATGCAACATATATAAGAAATATATTATATGTATAATTATACAAAAGACCCAACCAAATACCTGAGTCAAAAGAGATAGAGAATTGCCTCGGCAAGCTCACAAACTTGCCTAGGCAAGCACCTTGCCTCGACATGTTGGCATTCAGGCTTGCCGAGGCAAGTTTGTGAGCTTGCCGAGGCAAGGTGCTTGCCTAGGCAAGTTTGTGAGCTTGCCGAGGCAAGGTGCTTGCCTCAGAAAGTCTGTGAGCTTGCCGAGGCACGGTGCTTGCCTAGGCAAGCCTGTGAGCTGGCCAAGGCAAGGTGCTTACTGCGGCAACCTTATGCTCAGACCACTGTTCGACATTTCAGAAAATACTTTTGACTCCAAACTCTGATTAGCACGATTCTTAAAGAGTTGGAAAGGGGACAACGAGCCCTATAACTTTTATGAATTAACAAATTTATGAATCTAATGTTTAATAGGTCAAAAGTTAGTGACAAGTTGAGACAAGCCTGTGTCTGGCTTGTGCGTATCCTGAGGTACCTTTGGTCTATGTATATATATGGTATATTAATTTTTAGGACTAGTGATCATATAAAGCATTTATGTATGGTCTTTGGTGACCAAGAAAACCATATAAATATACTAAAATGGTACACGTAAATGATAAGTGTTAGTGCACACGACGAGCTCATACCAAGGAATCTAGTTTGAATGTGCATGCATACGTAACAAGTCGCGTGTGAGCTAAGGTAGGGAATTTTACCTTGCTACGTTATAATTGGTTTCTTCTTTGCATTTTGGATCGTACATTATTTTATATATACTTATTTTCGGTCAAGAACATGTTGAACTCGACATATTGATTGTATATACATGTGAAGCTATACGTCTGATGTAATGATATTAGTTAGTTTAATATATACGTCTTCTGTGATAATATTAAGTTCGTTCACATTAATGCATGCTTATGATTAGATCAGTTCGAATATTCTAGTTTAGTTTAATTTGATGCATGCTTACGATTAGATCAGCTCGATGTATAAGCATATGGGAGTTCAGTTTGAGTGATATATGATTTTGAGAAGATCAACTCGATAAGATTAGTTCGACTCGACATATGTGATTCTGTTAGAAATATTGTCAAACCAATTTAGATGATATGATATAGATCAACAGATGAATGTGTATACATGATGATACTAGAGTAATTTAGGAAAAGATTTATAAATCGTGATGAAAGTATAGTTCAGATACAACGTATAATAATGTATGCACATGCTAGCTTAGTTTTTGATTATGTGCTAGTTTTCGATGTATGCCTATGACTGATGGTGTTAGCTCAGTTTATAGTAATGTATATTGATGAGAAGAACTGCATACTCGATATATGCTTTGCATGATTATGATCCTAGTTCAACTTGGATACATGAATATCAATGATTATGCTAGTTGCAATTATATATGATCATGTGAGTTCAGTTATTCAAATCAGTTTTGCTATATGATATCTGTTCACGAAGTGCTCGCATACATGTTACCATGCATTGTTCATGTCCCGTTATCCTTGATATCATGTACACGTCTTTGTTCTCGTTGTGAAACAAGTGATCCCACTAACTCAGGAGCTTGGCAAGTGATTCCGCTATCTCGGGAGCTTGACTCATCTTGTACCAAGTAACCTTGCTAACTTAGCTCAGGGGCTTGACTCGTCTTGTATCAAGTGACCTTGATAACATAGCTCAAGGGCTTGATTTCTCGATACTAGTGACCCTCTTAACATAGCTCAGGAGCTAGACATTTAATTTCGAAAGCTTGATTCTTTGTTTAGTTTGATGTCTTGTTTCAGCATGATTCCTTGTATTTGTTCAACATGAAGCATGATTCCTCATATATGTTTAACATGAATTTGTTAGCATGATTATTGTTTTGTATGATTTATTTCTTGTACAGATTTGCATGATGTAGTGGTTGTTTATGCTAAATGCTACATATTACTAAACTAAATAAGATATAATGTGCCTCAATTGATATCTATGGATCTAGATGTAAATTGAAAATCTAACATATAAAGTAACATTATAAATTTTTCTTGATGAGCTTTAATAATAGCTCATCCTACGACTTCATGTCTTAGCTACAGATATTGCTCGTGACCTTGAGCACGAAGCTGATCTTACCTACCAGCCTGAGGAGGAGGACGAGGAGGACGTGGAGGAAGGTTCTGCTAAGGACTTCTTTCCTTGAGAGGTTTGAGAGAGAGATAATTGTTTTTAATCACTTAAATTTATATAAATAACAGTATGTTTTTGAGATACTCAATATTTCATGTATAGGTATTCTTTCTATTGTTTAGATAACGGATCGCCATTATCGGTGGAAAGCTATATATGGTTTTTAGTTTATATCGTCTTGTTGTATATATTATTGCTTTTAGACATTAAATGAATATCAAGTAGATCTCACATGTTCTCTTTAGCAATGTTAATCTTACACTTCCGCAATTGTAATACTTTGTACATGATGCACTTGTATGGAAAAGATCATGTTAGGTGATCCGACGACGCGACCTTTCTTATATACGATAATGAAAAAAGTCAGGTTGTCACATTAACGCACCTCCTCGTAACTCAAAGAGGACTAGTTTTTATTGGTTTAATTTGAAAATTATTTACCATGACAAACTCTTTAAAGATTTTTTGAAAGGATTTCTTATTTTTGAATGTCTAACCAACAGTTAATGGCCCTCCTTGATACAGTTCCTCATCATCCATATCCATATACTCACCTTTTGAGTCATTAAGATCATAGTCTTCGTCCACTAGAAGTTGATTAATTCCCTGATCAGTCACATAATTTACCATTTTATCACCCGTAACTTAGTGATGCTAGGCTTTAATTTATTGCTAATAAGTTACTGATGTGCAGATATTAAAGATAAACAGTAAAAGAGAGCCAAAGTATTGATATTCATCAAAATGAACTCAAGAAGCAATAAGAATGACGATTGAGTATATAAAGATGATTCGCCAATACAAGGAAGCTGAGAAATCGTATTAGACGATTTTGCACTACTGCTGAAGTAAGAAAGAAAGTGAAAACTAAGAAATCATAATTTATGATTCTTCAAAAGATGATTCTTTAGAAGCGACAAAAGAATAAAGATGATACAAAAGAGAAAGGCAAGGAATCGTAATTAGAAAATTGTTCAGTATGAAAGCCACGAAAGAAGAGAAAATCGTGATTTATGATTTTCCAGAAAAAGAAGAGACAATCGTAATTAACGATTGTATAAAGTTTTCCCGCTGCTACTGTTACTGATCACGTGAGTGAAAACTATCACCACCATGCACTGAATTAGAAGATCTCTAAAATTAAAAGTTTAGTGAATCACGGATCTGAGAAGATTGTTGAAGATAAGCTCTTAGGAAATCTCGATTGCTAAAATAAAGGAGAACAATCCAGAAGCGCATCAACTAAAGAAAGCAAGGAAAGGATGAATTTAGAAGTAGAGTTATATTAGGATACTTTTACTTTAGTAATTTCTTTTATTAGATGTAGAACTTTTAAATCGGCCCCTTATGATCTATAAATAAGAGGGCTTGGCATAGGAATAAGTATCGAAGAATTTCAGCATTAATTGATGCCTGAGGTTGAATTTTCTTCCAATCAAGTAGTGTAAAATAATTAGAATAAATTAGACATCAAAGGTTTCTCAAGATCAATTGACGACTGCAATTGAGTGCTAAAGATTAATATAGATATATATAGTTTCTCATGAGCAATTGATGACTGCGGCTGAGGGGTGAAGGATATATTTTACTTTACTTTCTAGTTTAGATTTTATTTTCTTTTATTTCTTGCTTTGTAAACATCTCCAAGTTTTAATTTGAATTAATGACTCAGGTTAGAATTTGCATATTAGTGTAATGGTTTTTACTTTTCCATCTTCAATTTTCTGAGGTTTGATTGACACCCAGATTTTAGAAAGTTGTTGATTAGATTAAATCTGTGTTGATAGGATTTTAGACTTGATTGATGACCAATGCTAGAAAACTAGAAATATGGTGTAATGGTACTGTTTAAATTCATAAATATCCGATAGCTGAAGATTGGGATTGACAACCTCAATCTGAAGGAGGATTTAGATTTATTTTATGCACTTTAGATTAATAAACCATTCTTTTATTCATATTTCTCCAGTAGATTAGATCTTAAAGATAAATAAAAGTTTTTTAAATAATGATTTAAATAAAAGATATAAATCAGAAACAACTAGATAAACAAACTTCCTCGTGGAAACAATCCTATGCTACTACTATGATTTTCATTGTGCACTTGATATAGGTTAAGACTTGAGTTTAATTTAATACATATAAAAAGCACGAACAAGTTTTTGGCGCCACTGTCGGGGAAGCAAAATTTATCTTTATTTATATTTTTATCTAATATTTTTATTCTTTTATAAACCAATATTTATCTTTCTCTTTTTATATTCTTTTATATTTTCAATTTTCTTTTATCACTTCTTACTCTTTTGTAGGTTCATTCGGAATAAGCAAATCAAGGTTTCAACTTCCCCTGATCGGAGAAGTCAGAGGCCTAGATCTGTTCTCTCTCCCTGCTCTTCTAAAATAAAAATTATAAAATATTATATATATATATATATATATATATATAAATTGGTGTATGCATCATACCCGATTTAGAAGTCTAGACTATTTTGAATACGACCCAGAAATTGAATGGACTCTTCTGCACAGACTGGCATTAAACCGATACTCTGCAAGAGATCCTCAAACCATGGTTAACGAGCTTTCAATTAAAGCACATTTCAACCCTATAGCTTTGACCGAGCCCTCTTGTATAGTTATATGGGAGACAGCTGAAGGTCAAAACTATGACATCAAGCCCCACATACTTCAAACCCTACCTACCTTTCATGGGCTTGATAGAGAAGATCCCTATCAACATCCGAGGTACTTTATAAAATTTTGCACAATGTTGCAGACTACGACCAAGAAAGAAGTTATAAGACTATGTTTGTTTCCCTTCTCTCTCAAAGATAGGATGAAGGCATGGTTAGTTTCACTACCTGCCAAGAGTATAACCACTTGGGAAGACTTACAGTCTAAATTTTTAGGCGAATACTTCCCAATTGGTAGAACAAATCAAATTCGCTAAGAAATCCAAGGCTTCAGGCAAAAGCTCGGAGAATTATTTCATGAGAGTTGGCAACGGATGAAGGATTTACTACAAAACTGCCCTTATCATGAAGTACAAATTGGTCTATAGCACAAAGTTTCTGCCAAGGATTGACTGAGACTAACCAGTCCACAGTCGATGTCGTAAGTGGAGGAGCCTTCATGGCTCAAAACGGCCAGCAGACCTGAAATATATTCGAGAAACTGGCCAACACTTCAAAGCAAAAATAAGCTTTGCTGCAGACTAATCCAGATATTGCTCGTCATACCCCGCTCGCAAGAGGAGGGGTTTATGAGACCAGTAAAGACAAAGTGAAAGGTGAGGATGACATGAGTGCAAAAGTTTTAGCCCTTGAGCAGAAAATTATCACACAGATGAATTCCAATCTAAATACTCTGGATAGGCCCGCAATAAACCATTTCAATTGTCAGACTCACACATATACTGAAAACCCTGCTGCGCCACAATACCAAGAGTGGTGGAAATAGAACAAGTAATGGCTTTTCAAAGGCAGATTACGGGAACACCTACAATCCGTCATGGAGGAAACACCTGAGATTTAATTATGGTTCCACTGTCAGAGCACAACTAACACCGACAGTTGCGCAACCACGATTTCCCCAGACTCAAGCTTTTCACCAAAGACTTCAATTGCCAGTTGCACAACCCTAATTTGTCCCACAAAGCAGTGCATCTGATATCACGGTTATTCAAATCCTTCGAGATTTACAACAACAGTCACATCAGCATTCTAAGGATTTGCATCAACTTGCACAATTCTCTCAGACACTCCATTCACATACATAGTCCATTACGAAGCTGGAAAGCCAGATTTGCCAGCTAGCCTCACAAGTGGCAAGGAGAGAGAGTGGACAGTTGCCGACACAGCCGATCAATAACCCGAGAGGCTAAGTATTTTTTAGGGAGATATCTGCTCCCCATGATCAAAAATTGAAATCCTCTAGGAATTCGTCGAGCTATCGACTCATCCAAAGCACCTTTTGTAAAATATATATAATCATTTTTCTTTTATTTTTAGAAACACATTGCGTCCTGAGTCATTGAGGAATGAAGGATCACAATGTATGTTGATTTTTCCATTTTTACGAATAGATCGTATGGATATACGATTGAACGTTTTTATTATTATTTATCAGGCAATCATGGTGATTACTATTTGACTGATAAGAAAGTTCATAAATCGTAGCTGAAAAGTTAGAATCAATCACCGATTCTAGTTTAAAAAGCGAGGGATGACCGGTACAGCAGGTCACCACAAAGATAGGGCCTACATATCCGGGAGAAGATACATCGACCCCATTATCGAACTTTCCATTTTTGTTTCCATTTGTTCCCTCCAGTTTTCGAACTTTCTTTGATAAAATAAAAATCTCAATCGTTTTTAGTTCCTAAAAATTCCCCTACACTTTTGGGTCGATTTCAGAACCCTATATGAGTTTTGACGAGATGATTGAAAATTAGGGTTTGGTAATTACTCGACGACAAGATAATTTTTTTGGGGATTCTCTGAAATTTATTTCAATTTTATACATGTATGTTGCGATTTACTAAGCAATATTTATTACAGAAAATAAATTGCAAAATGCCGAAGACAATTGAAAAACGAGAGAGAGAAGATGGAGAAGAGGAAGGTAATAGTTCAGACTCTTCCCCAATTAAACAACTTTTAAAGAGGGCTGCTGCCCAAATAGCTAAATCAAAAGCAGCAACCCCACCACAAAAGAAGGCAAAGACTTTAGGGGTGGTTATCAGAAAAACCCCTGAAGAAGAGGAAGTAACTAAAGTGATAGCTGCCCCTGAAAAGGACACAGATATTGATAAAGGAAAAAAGTCAATGCCCTCTAAAAGAGCATTGGATCGGGTCCCAGATTCGACTAAACACCAACTAGTGGGATCCGAGGTTGCTATAGATGTCACTTTTTAGGAACATTTCGATATCAGCAAGGGAGCTATCAAATACTTTCGGGATGTAGGATTCCACTACATTTTAGATCCCGAAGTCACACAGGTATACCCAAGGCTAGTAAAATTATTTTATACTAATATGGTTAATAGTAGCAAGGGTCCACTACCAATTTTTTCCACAACCATTGATGGGTTCCCAATTTCAATAACAAAAGCAATGGTTGCGAAAGTGTTGAATGCACCCTTAGAAAGACCTGAACGTTTGACATGCCGGAAGTAAATGTACTTAGAGAACCACCTGAAACCCTTCTGGATTTCGTTCAAATGGCCATAGTAATATTAGGCAAACCCCCAAAAGATAAATTATTTTTCGTGCGAAAAGATTTGGAAGAAAGTAATTTATCCCTTCATTTCCTCGATGTTTTAATTCATAAGACCATCCATTCTACGGGCCACGGAACTCAGCGAAGAGACCTTTTTATGAAAGCCTTATATCTCATGGCTAATTGCTACTGGTTTGGTATTCTGTCATACCTTTTGGAAGTAATGAACACTAAGAGAGAGAAATTAAGTTTTAAAAAGTATCAAATAAACAAACTCTGTCTTCCCTTTGGAGGTTTGATTACAAATTTATTGATGAATATGGGATATAAAATTGATCCAAAAGAGAAATCCCTACATAGAGTGACGAAAGCCTCACAGCTAAGGCTTATCGGAGAACTTTATGTGCCGCAAATAAAAAGAAAATTTTTATTTCAGCACATACAGAGGAGGTCCCATCTGCACCAGAGACCACCCAAGTTCCCGAAGAACAAGAAGAGCCTACCACAAGACTCTCAACAGGTACTTTAGTCCAACAAGAAGCAATCACAGAAGAGGTAGCGAGTACTTTTACTCAACCTCAAGAGAGCACAGACATTGGCTCTTAAATATCAGAGAAGGCAGCTGAGCAAGAACTTCCGGTAACACCAGAACCAAAACCTGTCACAGATCAAACTAGTCTATATGACTCAGCTCTGGATTCACCAACAGGGCTTGTTATGCCCCACGAAGCAGAAGAAGAAAATCTTGAATCAGTAGAACAACAAAATGTTGAAATGGCAACTTTTAGCCAAGGTCCTATTAGTCGTCAACCAGCTGCCACATCAGAAATATTATCAAATCAACCTCTTGTATCTCAAGCATTAGGAGAAAGCCAGGAAGCTAAAGCTCAACCCCATGCTGATCCTACAACCAACATCACAATACCTATAATTCTAGCACCAGAGAAAACTCAGATATCCCAGGCTGCAGGTACAAGACTACACCTTGAAACCACAAGGGAGAACTTCAGTGCATTATTACATCAGGAAATGTCTCCTATAGCTACTACTTCAGTAATACCAATGATTGATCAACCTGACCTAGACAGAAGATTAAAAGAAGTAGAGCAATGGCAAATTAATAATCCCCAATTACCAAGTGCTATGAGAAGGATGATAGAGGAAATCCAGATGTTGAAAAACAAAGTCTGAGATATTATTCCCAATGAATAAGAACGTCAGGAGTTGATAGCAAATCTAAAATGAAAGGCCATAAGAGAACATCATGCACATTGGACGGCCGAAACAACCAAAAAAGTCCAAGAGGCTGCTACATCACTCCAAGATCAAGTTGTGCAACTCCAAGAAGAAAACTGGAGGCATAGACAATACCAACATGCTTGGCAAGGAGAAAAGGAGTATGAAGATAAATTAGCAAATCTAATGGAACAGTTTGTGTAGTTCATTGAAGACACAAATTTTCAAGAAACTGAAAGAGAAAAAGCTCACAAGAAGGCTGAAGAGTTTTTAAAAGCTCAAATACATGAGAAAAATCACATGCTAACAGTGAATGAAGGAAGACTATAGAAACTTCAGAATGACAAGGATTCAATAGTCTTAACATGTGCAGAACAAAAAGAGAAAATTGATTCCATTATAAACAAGTTCTAGCAGACAGTAACAAGACTACGCACTGAGGCCGATAAGCTAAGAGATGAAATAGAATTAAAATCTTCTGTGATTGCAATGCTGCAAGATAAATTGAAAAAGAAAGAAATAGTGGAGAATTAGTTGAGAGAATGACAAGTGGCAGTAATAACTAAGACCGTAAGTTTAGGATTACAATGGAGCCCACATTCAGAGTAGGACTGTTCAACAACAATCTTGCCCGACTCTGCCGAAGATCAGACAAGTAGCTCCTATCCATTACTAGCCTTACCAGTACCAACACCACCTACAACAACTCTTGTACCATACCCATCATCCCCAAGTGAGTGACAGAGAAAAATCTAGATCATTTAAGCCTCACATGTAGGAAGATTTTGAAAATTTTGGAATATTTTCTTTATTGTAAATATATAGTTCATAAGTTTCCTTTTTGACTAATTTACTAACAATGCTACTAACATCTAACTTTTTTAATTCTTTAATACCGGAAGTAGTTTCTCCCAAGTTTGGGGGAAGATTATTGAATCCTAATACAGATCATAGACCCGGTAACTTAAAAAGCACCATAAAGGTATATTTTACTGTGTGTCCCCTATTTTGCACAATGAGAATATCGTCCTATTTAAGTTTGGGAGGATACATATCAATTTTGAAAATAAATTAGCATAGTTTTTTTTCTTTCTTTAGAATTTTATATAAAAATTAATAAAATTAATCATTATATAGGAATTATGATATATAAAAAAATGAAAATATAAAATTCTTAGCAATCTATCATAGTAGTAATTTAAAAATCAAAATAAAAATAGTTCCAATTCAAAGTAAAGCATCTCTAGAATACTGAATTAGATGAATGTTTGAAACTATATGATTGATCTGAACTACAAATATTTTATATTATAGTTTCAAAATTATATGATCAGTGAGCTATAGAGCCTATTTCCTCTATTATTCTGAGAAAGAGAGACTGTTTTTATTCATGCTAAATTTTCTTTGAACTTCTCTATTATCTGAAATCTCATAATGTTGAACTTGGAATCAAGATATTCTGTAAATATAATAATTTATTTGTTTAGAAAACTGTCTATTAAATATATCAAAGCAATAAGACATTCATATTAGTAAGTCGTAAAAATGATCAAAGACCATCTCTTATTAAATCAGGGCCAAAAAGCCAAAATCTCAGAACAATTTTACCCTTTAAACCCATATTAGAAGCCTAAAAATGAAATTTCTTTGTACCAAGATTTTATAAACCTTTAACCATACGTACTGCTCAAAACTTTCTATCCTTGACCCTTACGATTTCTGAGAGTTTAGAATATAAAAGAGGGGGAGAAGAGGGAGTGAAAGGAGTATCTGCTTAACAGATAAAGGATCTGCTGAAAAGGGTATAACTGAGAAGAAATACAATTGTATGAAAATATGGGAAAAGAAAAGAAATAAAGGAAATCGTAAAAATATGATTTTATAAGAAGAAGAAAAAAAAAAAAAGCAAAAAACTTTTCAACCTGAAAAGAAAAATGGGATTTATAATAGAAAAGAAATGGGAAGAAGTTATCCAAAATAAAGATACTTACTGAAGCTGAGAAAAAATAGAAGAAGAGAAGGAAGAGCTAAATTCTCATAAATAATTTTAAATCCTCTTTACCTTTTTCTTGGAAACCTTCTAAAAACCCAAAGCCCCATTACAAGTTGAATGAAAGACCTTTGTAATTTACGATTTGTAAGAATATGAGTATAGCAGAGATATATAGCATAGATACTATGAATAAATGGAGAAATTATGTGAACAGAATTGATTATCTTTTTCATAAGATTTATCTTAGTTAATTATCCGATGAAATTTGCATATATATACAATATTGTGAGAGACCCAAAAGTTCGATTATTTTTTAGAGTATGCCAATAAGTGAGAGTTTGGATGAAAATATTTTCTAAAAATTATAGTTTAGAAAAATCTATAATGAATAAACTCTTCACTGATATGCACACACTCCACGCTATACCAAATTGACCTTATTGAGTTCTGATAGAGGATAATTACGATGATGGAAAGCTAAGGATAAAATATTTGAAATTTTTTGAAAAATAATGAACATCTAATGATTAACTGAATAATTAGTATCTATATTTAACTTTGAAAAATATTTTGAAAAAAATAATAATAATATTACAAGTTTGTAGGTAACTTCACTGAAAACCTTCAGGAGACTACAACTCCTCTACTAAGGATCACCTAGGAGTTTAAAGGATTGTTGCATCTGCTAAATGCAATCGTGCTCCCTACGAAAGTGGCATTTAAATTTTTAATTTTAGGATAGTTTAATTTTTCTTGTTTGCTAAGGACTAGCAAAACTTAAGTTTGGGGGTGTGATCAGTCACATAATTTTTATCACCCTTAACTTAGTGATGCTACGCTTTAATTTGCTACTAATAAGTTACTGATGTGCAGATATTAAAGATAAACAGCAAAAGAGAGCCAAACTGTTACAAACTGTTAATATTCATCAAAATGAACTCAAAAAGTAGTAAGAATGATAATTGAGCATATAAAGATGATTCGCTAATAAAAGAAAGCTGAGAAATCGTATTTGACGATTTTATGCTACTGCTGAAGTAAGAAAGAACATGAAAACTAAGAAATCGTAATTTACGATTCTTCAAAAGACGATTCTTCAGAAGCGACAAAAGAATAAAGATGATATAAAAGAGAAAGACAAGGAATCGTAATTAAAAAATCATCCAGTATGAAAGCCACGAAGGAATAGAAAATTGTGATTTATGATTTTTCAGAAAAAGAAGAGACAATCATAATTAACGATTGTGTAAAGCTTTCCCACTGCTGCTGCTGCTAATCACGTGAGTGAAAACTATCACCGCCATGCACTAAATTAGAAGATCTCTGAAATTAAAAGTTTGGTGAACCACGAATCTGAGAAGATTGATGAAGATAAGCTCTTAGAAAATATCGGTTACTAAAATAAAGGAGAACAATCTAGAAGCTCATCAACTAAAGAAAGCAAGGAAAAGATGAAATTAGAAGTAGAGTTATATTATGATACTTTTACTTTAGTAATTTCTTTTATTAGATGTAGAACTTGTAAACCAATCCCTTATGATCTATAAATAAGAGGGCTCGACATAGGAATAAGCATCGAAGAATTTCAGCATCAATTGACACCTGAGGTTGGATTTTCTTCCGATCAAGTAGTGTAAAATAGTTAGAATATATTAGTTATCAAAGGTTTCTCAAGAGCAATTGACGACTATAATTGAGTGTTGAAGATTAGTGTAGATATCTGTAGTTTTTCAGGAGTAATTGGCGACTATGGCTGAGGGGTGAAGGATATATTTTACTTTGCTTTCTAGTTTAGATTTTATTTCCTATTTTGTAAACATCTCTAAGTTTTAATTTGAATTGACGACTTAGGTTAGAATTTGCATATTAGTGTAACGATTTTTACTTTTCCATCTTCAGTTTTTTAAGGTTTGATTGATGCCCAGAATTTAGAAAGTTGTTGATTATATTAAATCTGTATTGATAGGATCTTAGACTTGATTGACGATCAATGCTAGAAAATTAGATATATAGTGTAACGGTACTGTTTAAATTCATAAATATCCGATTACTAAAGATTGGGATTGGCGGCCTCAATCTGAAGAAGAAGGATTTAAATTTATTTTATGTATTTTAGATTAAGAAACCATTCTTTTATTTATATTTCTCCAATAGATTAGATCTTAAAGATAAATAGAAGTTTTTAAAATAAGGATTTAAATAGAAGATATAAATCAGAAATAACTAGATAAACAAACTTTCTCGTGGGAACTATCCTATGCTAGTATTATGATTTTCATTGTGCGCTTGCAATAGGTTAAGACTTGAGTTTAATTTAATACATATAAAAAGCACGAACATTCTCCTATTAGTATCAACACGCAAAGTGGGCAAGGGTGGTACTTCATTATCATCAGGATCACTATCACCATCATCTATTGGATGATTATCATGTGCTTGTGTTTGAGTCTGTCGATGTGACAGCCCGGATTTCGGTGCCCCGAAACTCATGCCATCAGCACGATCATCTTGACCGTGCCCCTTAGCTGTGCACAGAATATTGGTATATCAAGCAATAAATTGAATTGAAATAATAAATAAACTACGAAATTAAATTGTCATATAAGTATTTCTCAAAAGACAGTTCTACCTTCATGCCTTTGCATGAATGGAGAACCGATCCGAACCATCGATGATATCTAATCATCACAGATGGTTCGCCCAAAAGAATAATCCCAAACTCTAATTATATTGTTTAACCGAAAACAAGGCTTGACATACCAAGCCATACCAATAATCTCACAAAAACCCTCAAACCTGCACAACGGAGTCCCCTAGAAGAAGTCCTCAGGAGGTGGCTCCAACTCGTTTCCGGCCGCAAGGTCCGACCCACCAGGGTCAACGTCCCCTGAAGTCTCGGCAGCTGCTAATAGTGGACCTGCGACATATAGTCTAAAGAGTGAGCTACATCCTAGCTCAATAGGGAACAGAATATAATTGAACATATAAATTACAACTCACATATATTCCATGATGTGTCTATGCAGTTATTGATGAAAAACAGTTGAAAAGAATCATAATTTACTGGTAGTTTACTCATGTCTTTTAATTATTCATGAGTGATACTGAAAAGGCCTAAAGCAAAACTTAACCTTTCAACTTAAGTTATCCCCGAGCAATATAGCATCGAGCCCCGATGAGATACCCATCATCGTCATCTATATAAACAGTTTTAGAAGTATTCCCTGGGAATACAATTAGTACCCAAGCCCCTTCCCCTGGGGATCGGTGGCGGGGTTTCACTTATCTCAGGATAAACCGTTTTCACCGCCGTATCGGTCACGGATATCCTGCCGCGTCAGTCGTGGATATCCCGTCACGTCGGTGGGGTACCCTATCAAACCTCAAATAACAAAAATATCAGGTGCTTTACATATAATTATTCACCGTGTAAGTGTGCTATCTTATATTAGTTAGGCCCTATCAGACATAATTCAATCTTGGATACATCCCTAGGATGTATCCATTCACTTGCATCACACCTGATGCTCTTATTTCTTTACTTCCTCATCCCCTGGGAATGGCTCATTATAATTACTCTTATAGATGTCACACACACACACTTTTCACAAACTCTTAAGCAATAAAAACCGTTTGAATTGAATTCTATATCACTACATATATGCTCTTGCAAAATAAAGTGCATGTTCAAGGTGTTCCCTACCTCAAGTCTCTGTTTGATCATGCATCAAGGTCCCACGTGGCTCCTTGTGCCCAAGCTCATACGTACCACCTATGGTATAACATAACATATGAAATACATCACTAAAGATGTAACAAAGAAGGTCCAAGACCCTCCAAGAATCTTAAAGTCAAGCTCAAAAGTCAACGAAAACTGGCACAGTCGATTAATCGAACTCTAAAATCGATTAATCGAATCTAATTCGATTAATCAATTTCCAAAATCGATTAATCGAAATTCAAAATCGATTAATCAATTCTCAAATCGATTAATCAAAATTCCCATTCGATTAATCGAAATTCTCCATTCTATCCAGTCGATTCTCAATTCGAGTAATCGAGTTTCCAAAATCGATTAATCGATCCTAATTCGATTAATCGAAATTCTAAATCGATCAATCGAAAATCCCATTTCGACTAGTCAAATTCCCCAGGTCTTTTTCCTCCATCCACTGGAGTCCACTGGAGGTTCCCAGTCGATTAATCGATACCACAATCGATTAATCGAAATTCAAGGTCGATTAATCGAAACTTAATTCGATTAATCGAACTTGGGGTCCTCTGACTTTTCAACTTCTTGGCACAAATCGATTAATCGAATTTCACTTTCGATTAATCGAAATGGCCAGATTCTTCCCCCTTCTGGGCTATTCCTTCCAATCTTTTTCCAACTAGTTTCTCTCTCCTTTCTAAGCCATTATCCTATGATTTTAGCTATTCCTAACTACAATTAAACCCTTCGATCTATGCATTCAATTTACAAGAATTTTACCTTCAATCAATTTTCAATTGATTAGGTTAAGTGGTTGGAAAGGCTAGGGTTTCCAGCTTTGCTTCTAGCGGATCCCTCGCGTCGAATCCGACGTTTATTGCTCGAATCCCCCCTCCTTAACTAGCATTTACTCCTTGCATTAACTATGCTCTCCTTCTCTCTCTCTTTCTCTTCTTAACTCTCTCTCAACAACCAAACAAAAGAACTAGGGTTATTAAACCCTTTTATCTCCCCTCAAGCTTGTGTATTGAGCACATGCACCACAATAGGTGTATGTGACTCCAGACTTACCTCTCTCTCCACACATTCACTCAAATTCTCACATCTCATCCGTTCATCATATTCTACGTTAACTTGTGAACTCTTACATGGTCAAACCTATGACCAATCGGGCACGAATCCCGAGGTCACTGTTTAATGTGATTTTTTGGGATATTACAGTCGAGGTACGATTGGTTGAGGTACAGTTGTTTGGGTTGCGGTTCATCAAGGTAGGGATCTTTTAGTGCGATAGGTTGTTTTATCGTTGTCTCAATTACCGTTGGCTCCAAAGCTATTAGTTTGAAAGGCCACTGATATGGACTAAGGCCTCTCAAAAATGCTTCCCACTGATTCTAATCAAATGTATTGTTTATCGATTAAAAGTTAACATGACATGTATTATGCATCGGATTCAGTTTAGGATAATATTCTCGATCCTCATTGTCTTCATTGGAATATCTGAAGAGGGTTGCTCTTGTGGCCTACGGTATGGGCGAAATCCTATATTCATATTTCTAACATCGTCGACTCATTGGTGCAATGATGTTCTCCTCTTGACACTGTATTCCTTCATTTTTAATCAAATGTTCTGGTTCCACACTGTCATCATCTCCTGATCTGACGCTTTCCTCATAATGTTTATGATCCTTGTTTATTTCTTGGAACGGTTGAAATGCTTCAAAGATGATAAAATTTTTGTGACGGGAGTGGCAACTAATTTTTTGATATAAACATTTATCACATCATCACCACTACGTATGCTCTGAATAAGTTTGTAAGATCATCAAAGTCCGACAATTCGACAAACACCAACTCCTTCCTGATGCGCAAAGAGACCAATAGTGTAGTAGAATGCTCTTCTAGTCGAGTCCTACTAACCTTATACATTTTCTACATAAATTGATTAAATGATATTTTCTCCGTGATAGCGACAATCCTCTGATAGCCACCGTTGTAAGTATTATCGTCGACATGGACACCGTCAAAATGGCAAAGAAGGGGAACATTCATTTAATCCTAAAATATCAAAGCTAATGTAAATTAACAGATAACAAATACCATACATTAACTAATTTTACGATACTTTAGCTAATGAAAACAAAATATAGCGCCCGCTATCCTACAATTACGGGTGCTATTTTATGATAGCGGACGCTATCTTAAGATAGCATGCAGTGATAGGGGCTTACTGTGTGGCTATTCGAATCAGTCGCAGGGCCACTTCTTCTCCGTATTAGGGTATCGTAGGTACATTACCAAGCCATGAGAGCTTCGTCGTAGAGACTTTGAGTGTGTTGGTCGCGACACGGTGGCATGAACGGTTCGCGACACGGTCGCATAGGGGGTTGTGGGCGTATGGGTGTGGATGAGGACACGGTGTGCCATGGACCAAGGGCGTGTTCCATGGGAGTATGTCAAACCATTACCTTTGAGGTCCTCCCATTACTTTCCACAGGGTGTTGTTTAACCCTTAAATATACTAGTTATAGCTCAGTTACTACGCGTTGTATTGTTGGACGTGTCGCTAGCTGAGTGTACTGGTATACTAACATATGCGTGCACGTGTATCCAGACCTAACATTCGCATAGGGCACACTCGGTGGAGCCTAGGGCCATTGCGTTTGGGGTGGTTCCGACCATCCCGGCGGTGTGGGTCAACTCCAAAAGGAGGTCAATCCCCTACTCGTCACTGCTCATCGTACTCTCAATTGCATCCGAACTCCGCATTGCTTGGTTGTGGTTTGTTAGGCTGACCTAGCTTGGGAAGTTAGGTGTCGCCCGCGAATGCACATCGAAAGGAATGACTTCGTGAAAGTTGGTATCAAAGCCATTGAGATGGCTGAGGTGGAAGGGACAAGTGAGGAGACTAGGCGACATAGAAGGGAGAGGGTGGCCGCCTTGCAAGCTCAAGTCGAGCAAATGGAACACTGATGAGATTGGTGACGGGACAAGGTGATCGACTGAATAAACACGAGATAAACTATGTTGCCTTGACCGAGAACATATAGGAGTTGTCAACAGAGGTGCGAGAGATAAAAGTTACGTTGGAAGAGATGAGTGACGACATGGACGTTTTGAAGAAGCTTATCCTCACAATGCCGACAGGGACATCGACACCTCGATTCAAGTTCCCCGAGCCAGAAACATTCAAGGGCTCTCATGAGGCAAAAAAGCTCAAAAGTTTTATTTGGGACAAGGAAGAATACCTGGAATCTCTTAGGGACATTGATGGGAAGATCAAGCTGAGGATTGCATCGAGATACCTGGTTATAGATGCCAAACTATGGTGGAGACATCGAGTGTCGAAAGCCTGTTTGGGAAATGGGGCAGTTGAGTCTTAGGCAGATTTGAAAAAGGAGCTATAAGCTTAATTTCTACCTACCAACGTTGGATGGCCAGCACAGCAGGCATTATCGACGTTGAAACACACTGGGTCATTGCATGAATAAGTCAAGACCTTCAAGAGCCTGATGTTGGACATTGATGATATGAGTGAGAAAGATTGTGTCTTCTACTTCATACATGGATTGGTGTCGCGGGCGCAGAATGAGTTGAGTCGTAGAGGCCTGGATAACCTGGATGAGACGTTGGCTGATGTCGAGCGGTTAACCAAGTACCGCCAAGAGTGAGAGAAGAAGGTGGACTAGGCACCCAAAGATAATGTTGATAAGCAAGTGAGGAATTCGAATGAGAAAGGACATGAGTTGTTCAATCAAGAGAGAAGTGGATATGAGATGAAGAGAGAGGACAGGTCGAAGGCAAAGAGTTGCTTCTTATTTGGTGGACCGCATCTGGTGCAGGAGTGTCCATAGAAGGTCGCCTTGAATGCTATGGCCGCAGAGAAAGGGAAAGAGAAGGAAGTTGATGATGAGGAGATCATTCTTAGGGTAGGGGTGCTCCGATTGATTAACTGTTAAGAAGTGAGAGAGACACCTCGGTCTTGTTGGTGTGGGCCGTGGGACTTAAACACCAATGGAGAACATGGTCTTATTAGGTTAGTTTGCTACTCAAGGTGAAAGCTTCGTGAGCCAAGGTACTAGAGCAGTGGTGTTTGTTTGAGATTGCTACTCAGGGCGAAAGATTCGGGAGCCAAGGAATCAAAGCAATGTTGTTTGTTTGGATTGGCTACTTGGGTGAAAGCAGGGGGAAAGAGTTGTCAAGCATCGGTAGGAGAGTAACCTTTAGAAAGTCTTGGTTTAGATGGAAGAGTGAGCTACGTCATGTATGGGATGTCGTAGTGAGTTTCGATGTTGTCAACTAGCATGAGGTACTGTTTGGGGTGAAGTGCAAGTTTGTGTAGAACACTGACTGCCTGTAGTGAAGACTTCGAATTCAGAGACAGCAACATAAGGGGGAGTGCATGTTCTTGGGAAGAAGTGCCTTGGTGTCAACGAGGACGTTGACAGTTTTGAGTGGGGGACGATGTGATGGGGGTTCGTGGCGTGGCTATCCGGGTCAGCCACAGGGTCACTTCTTCTTCACTGTAGAGACTCCAAGTGTGTTGGTCGTGGGCCATGAAGGCTCATGACATGGTGGCATGGGGGGAAGATGTGGAGTGTTGTGGGCGTATGGGCGTGGATTATTACACTATGTGCCATGGACCGAAGGCGTGTGCCATGGGAGTATGTCAAACCAATACCTTTGAGGTCCTCCCGTTACTTTCCTCAGAGCGTTGTTTAACCTTTATATATACCGGTTGTAGCCCAGTTACTACACGCGTACTCCTAGACATGTCGCTAGTCTGAGTGTACTAGTATACTAACACATGTGTGCACGTGTATCCAGACCTAGCATTAGCGTGACTCTGTACAGCCTAGGGCCATCGCGTTCCACGGTGCGGGTCAACTCTGAAAGGATGCCAACCCCCTACTCGTCACTGCTCATCGCACTCTCACTTGCATCCGGGACTCAGCACTGCTTTGCTTGGCTGTGGGTTGTTAGGCTGACCTAGCTTGGAAAGTTAGGTACCGCACGCGAGTGCAAGTCAAAAGGAGTGACTCCGTAACAGTGCACTATTTTATGTTAGTGAGTGTTATTGTAAGATAGTGAACACTATCTTAAAATAGTGTGTGCTATCATAAAATAGCGCTCACAATTCTAAGATAGCGGGCACTATATTACAATAGCGCGCACTATCTTGTGACGCTAAGATATGATAGCGCTCGCAATCTTATGAAATCATCTGGAATCTTACAATTTCTTTTGTTTCTATGTTTTATTTATGTTTGCTATAAATGATTTTAGGTTACTAGTGCTCGATTGTTGTTCACTAGGCTACCTACTGCCATCGAAACTAAAAAAAGGGAGGAGAAAAAAATAACGAAAAACAAAAATATAATGAAAAAAGGAAGAAAAAAATCTTAAATAGCTCATTTCGGAAAAGACGGGTCGATGCTGATGTGGAAACGGCTTGGCTTAGAGCCGGCCTATTCTGCACACTTTCAAACTATAGGGCCATTTCTGCAAATTTCAAAATTAGTAGGGCCAAAAATACAAATTTCCCTAAAATTAATACTATTTTTCTATAGATATAAAATTAAAAGGGAAATCTCCAAAATCAACCTTGTCAGATTCACCTTTTCTGTCAGAGACCCTATAGTTTCACCTTTCACCAAACCTACCAGCTTGAAGTCGAGCCAGTTCCAATGATTTGAAGGCCACAATATAAAGATAGATGGTGCCAATGATTGACATGAAACATAATCTCCATCATATGATTCTTTAAAGTCACAATTAAATTTAATGGTTAGTTTAAATAATGAATCGCTATTGCTCTAATAAGAAATCGCCACCGATCTGATAAACAATCGTCATCTCTTGGATAACCAATCGTCACCATTCTTATATTTATATTTAAAATTATCAATATATTATGTTATGTACATTAGAGAGGAGTTGGTTAGGATGTCTTTTTACTACTTTAAAGACCCTGTCAGATTCACCTTTAAGAGGGTCGTATCGCCTTAAGAGGGCGGTATCACCTAAATGAACTTCATATCTTGTTGTTCAGCATCTTTCCAATAGTGGAAGATAATGGAGCGATAATGGAGAAAGATTCGAGCTTACAACAGATTTGGTAGCTTGAAGATAGAACAATGGAATGTCCCCACTTTTGAAATGTCGTTGCCTTCGAACGAAATGTAAAAAGTAAAAAAGTACAAAGCAGTAATGATTTGTGATTTTTTGCGGCTATTTATTACCTTGGGGGCAATTTCGACAATTAATAAAGGCGGGCGTCGGCTGGACTTGGAGCTGGTCGGTTTGGTGAAAGGTGAAACTATAAGGTCTTCGACAAAAAAGGTGAATCTGATAGGATCGATTCTGAAAATTTCCAAAATTAAAATGAAGAAGGGTAACTTTACTCGCGCCCACCGAATTTCTAAGGTCACTTACACGAAAAACCATAGGTTGATTTGAATCAAACAGTGGAGATCATTTTTCATCCCAATCTTCCACACAAAGGATCTTCATATCAATGGACGTGTCGTTAGAAAATTAGTGTTCGGTTCCACATGGCAAACATTCTAAAAAGGCTTCCACACAAGGGATCTTCATATCAATGAGCGTATAATGGTATGCCCATAATCTCAAGATCCACTATGTGGAACATTATAAGAAAAATGGTTTCTATCATCTGATACCAAGCAGTTAATGATTTTTTAGATAGTTGTACTCAAAGTTACTATGGTTGTCTCCAATAAATTTCTCTTATTTAATGTTGGGATAGGTTCGTTCGTGTCTACCCAATTGTTGAGGGCGCTTACATTCAAAACCCTTTGACTAGTTTAATTCAGATTATGGGGATCGATTTTCATTACAATCTTCTACATGATTGACCTGGAGGCCATGGGCGTGCCTCCAGACTGTCAATTTTTTATTTCAAGAACTTAAAAAGTGTCTCACATGAGTTTTGATTCATTTTTTGGGATTTGTGCCACATGGAATAAAAAATTGAAGGTATGATGACACGCCCATGGTCTCCAGATCAATAACATGGAAGATTGGGATTAAAATCGATATCCATCATTTGAATCAACCCAGTCTATGGGTTCTGAAAGTAGGTGTCCTGAGTAATTGGGTAGGCTCGAACATAGATACCCTACAAATATTTATTTTGTATTTTAGTTTATCAGCAATAACCTGAAGTTGTTATTAAGGGATTATTAGTACGGACCGACAGTCGAGCAACATTATGCCATGTCAAGTGTCCAATGCTCTGGTGCTCCTAGAGAAAAAAAAAATTAGGGAAAATTTCTAAACTCTCTCCCCTTTAAAGTCACTTTTTTAAATCCTCCCCATATATTTTTTAAATATTTAATAAACCCCTTTACTTAAAACTTAGTTATCTAAATATTCCCTCAACCCTAAATATCTACCATAAATATCTACCATATTACCGTTAAAGGGGGAAGATTTAAGAAAATGGGTTGGACGACTGGGCCAATAGGCCAATAAAAATTACATTCAAAAATACAAAATCGTATATTTTTTACGCAACATCGTCTAATTGTCGGCAAAACTCCGTCTGATCGCCGATATGACTGAAAAAGAAGAAGAAGAAGAAGAATACCTGAACATCATCTGATTGCTGGCAAGATTTCGATTGATCGCTGACGAGATTCTGATCGTGGCACAATTTGGAAGCCCCTTTTAGGGCTCTTGATTAGTTTTTATTTTATTTTATTTTTACGGGATTTGGGTAGTGTTTAGGGGTATTTAAAGAACTAAGTTTTCTTTTTTAAAGGATACAAGACGGCATAGACATCCCAGATATAGTGCATGTGTAAACTTGCATGCAGAAAGATTCCGTTTTTGGCATAACGCACTGGGAGAAGACCCGCACAAAGGGCGGGAGCAAGCATGGGGTTTAGATCCCACAACCCGTTGCTTTCACATGATCGCTCAACCGATCTAAATTTTAAGTACAGGGGCGGGTTAGATATTCAAAAAATTGGTATGGCTATTCTCACCCGTTTATTAGTAAGTACCACACAATTTTCTCACGGACAGAAATCGTTGACTAATTCAATTTAGACGATGGAGATTTCTTTCTGTTCCAATCTTTCTTAATATAGATCTTAAGATCATGGCGAGCCTATCAAATGTTCAGATGTTAATTCCACATGGCATACGCCCCTAAAAGTGAAGGCCAACTCTGAGATATTAAGATCTATCATTGCTGATTCAAACCAATTAATGATTTTTGTCCCTAAAAAAACTGTGGTACTTACTAAAAAAACTGTGGTACTTACCCATAAAAACCATATGGTATGAACACACATTTCCATAATAAAGGAAACCCTAACCGCCTTGAATCAGACATTAGAGATCATATTTTCGTCCTAATATTCCACACAATAGATTTTGAGATCATAGCAAACTTATCAAATGGTCAGACTGTGTCACAACCCGAAATTCTACCCTATCCCGAGGGCCTAGAATTCCAAGTTATGACCCGCATATATCTCGAATATGCTAAGCAGACATATACCTAATCAGAGTTCTCGCGCATATCTGATTCCACGAAATCCGTGAAAGCTAATATATAAAGGTGGAATATAAGACAATCATAAATATCGAATAAATACAATAAAATGCGATAGGTCCACCAATAAAATGTAATCAAGGTCGGAGACAAATTCGATAAAGGAAAATCATAGTGTCAATAATAAAATATAAAACCAACTAAATACCGAGTCCACAGATATCAATAGCCGGCGCTCAAATCAAAATCAGCACTGTGGTCCTCTTGATTACCAGCAACGTCGCCCTCCCAAGGCTCCTGGTAATCAATGTCCACTGGGTCGACGTACTCAGCACTAATCGGATCAAAGGAACCAACATCCACTCCGTCAAGATAGTCACCTACAACTGTTAGATTATCGTGGGATGAGTTTACTCAGCCACGTAAACTTAGTGGATACACCACCAATCCACCCCATTCTACTCAAGTGCACTGTGGGTGTATCAAGTGAGTGATAAACATAATATCTCAAGAAATCATAAGAGAATAACAAAATCAAATATATATCATAAACTCATATCCTAATCATTAATACAAGATCATGATCTAAACACTCATATCGTAACGTATCTTATTATATCTCATATCATATCGTATTTTCTTTCATTATTTTCGCACATACATCTATACATCGCATGAGCGTAACTAACATACTCATAAAATTCTTAACGACATGTGCCAGAGTCACTACTCGAGTTACCATGTGATGGTCACCATAGTATCATACCACTATATTATAACACCCTCGTGTTATACTCATACTCCTCCATCTAGCCAATAAAGAGACATAATGGCCGAAGTAACTCATAAACATACTCATATTCATAATCCCTCCCAGAGATCTACCTTGGCTGAAAAACGTTGTTGACCTTACGGTGGTTACGCAAGAAATGACACATACAGAGACTTAAGTTCTTAATCTTATGTTGGCCTACACAACAATGCCTTATTATCATACTCATATCATAACTTATCGTATCTCATACTCATAACATACTCTTACACTTAATTTTAAAACAAACTATAGTGGGATAACTTTCCTAAATCACGCTTCTCAAGGAAATTTTTTTATAGTAATCTAAATGTACTTCGTGTGATAGCTCATACTATCATATAGGGTTACATTCATACATGGATGCCAATATCTCGAGTTTCACGTGACCGTAAAAGAGACCTCACCACAACTAAAGCTTATAGTCGAACCTTATAACTTAACTCATAACTTATACTATCATATTTGAACTCGAGGTAATCGGGTCACTGTATATGCCATAGTATACGAGGTTATACTGAATTTATACTCACCCGACTCGTCATGGATCCCATTCCACCATAAGTTGTAAGACATGTGACTATGATGTATTCCTCGCTTTGATACCATCTCAGCGAATCACCACGTCTAAACGTAGACATAATCTCATATACTCTCGTACCTATGATCTAACATATTCTTAACTCATATAACTTGATCATGATGTAAGCACAAAGGTATCATATGTATAAAATGGTTTACACTTAGTGTAATATCCCGAAAAAAAAATCACGTTAAATAGTGACCTCGGGATCCGTGCCCGATTGGTCGCAGGTTTGACCGATTAGGAGTTAAATGGTTGACATAGAGTGTGATGAACGGATGAGATGTGATGGTTTGAGAGATTGTGTAGTGTGTGATGTGAATGTGAAGTCGCATACACCTACAGCGGTGTATGTGCTCAACACACAAGGAAGGGGATAGATAAAAGGGTTTAATAACCCTAAAATCTATATTTTGGTTGTTGAAGGAGAGTAAAGAAGAGAGAGAGAGAGAGAGAGAGAGAAAAGTAAGGAGAGGAGTTATTGCAACTGATTGGAAGGGGGATTCAAGCGATAAAAGCCGGATTCGACACGGTTTGGATCCGTTAGAGCCAAAGCTGGAACCCTAGCCTTTCCAACCACTAGATCTAATCAAATTGAGATTTGATTGAGGTAAATTTCTTGTGAATTAAATGCATAAGATATGAGAGGTTAATCACAGTTAGTATGGTGTAAAATGTAAGGTAGAAAGCTTAGAAAAATGGAGGAAGAAGTAAGGAAAGAGAGTGAGAAGGGCAGCCAGAAGGGGGGCTGAATCTGGCAATTTTGATTAATCGAAATTGGGTTTCGATTAATCGAAATTGGCCAGGAAGTTGAAAAGTCAGAGGACCCCGATTTCGATTAATCGAATTGGGTTTCGATTAATCGACTTTGGTTTTCGATTAATCGAATTGAAAATCGATTAATCGACTGGGAGCCTACAGTGGACTCCAGTGAAGAAAAGAATGGGTTTGATGAAATCGACTAATCGATTTGGGATCGATTAATCGATTTTGGAAACTCGATTACTCAAATTGAGAATCGACTTGATACAACAGAGAATTTCGATTAATCGAATTGGGTTTCGATTAATCGAATGAGAATCTCGATTAATCGATTTGAGAATCGATTAATCGATATTGACTTTCGATTAATCGATTTTGGAAATCGATTAATCGACTAGGCCAGTTTATGTTGACTTCTGAGTTTGACTTTGAGATTCTTGGGGGGTCTTGAACCTCCTTTATTGCATCCTTAGTGATGTGTTTCACATGTTATGTGGTACCATAGGGGTACGTGTGAGCAAGTGCACAAGGAGCCATGTGGGACCTTGATGCGTTGATCAAACGAAGACTTGAGGTAGGGAACTCCTTGAACATGTACCTTATTTTACAAGAGCATGTATGTAGTGATATAGATTTGAAATTTCAAATGTTTTATTGCTTAAAGAGTTGGGAAAAGTGTGTGTGTGACATAAATAAAAGTAATCATAATGAGCCATCCCCAAGGGATGAAGAAGTAAAGAGATTAGAGTATCAGGTGTGATACAAGTGAATGGATACATCCCAGGGATGTATCCATGATTGAATCATGTTTGACAGGGCCTAACTGATATAAAATAGCACATTTACATGGAGAATAGCTATATGTAAGGCACCGATATTTTTGTTATTTGAGGTTTGATAGGGTACCCCACCGACGTGGCGGGATATCCACGACTGACACGGCAGGATATCCGTGACCGATATGGCGGGCACCAGAAATAGGCGGCGGTCGGAGGCTTATCCGCTACGAGAAGCACCCCAGGGGTGTTGATTTAAGACAAGTGAAACCCCGCCACCAATCCCCAGGGGAAAGGGGCTTGGGTACTATTTGTATTCCCAGGGAATACGTTAAAAGTGCCTATATAGATGACGATGATGGGTATCTCATCGGGGCTCGATGCTATATTGCTCGGGGATTACTTAAGTTGAAAGTTTAAGTTTTGCTTTAGGCCTTTTCAGCATCATTCATGAATAAATAAAGACATGAGTAAACTACCAGTAAAATATAATGCTTTTTAACTGTTTTCATCAGTAACTGCATAGACACATCATGCATGGCATATCATGGAATATATGTGAGTAATAATTTATATGTTCAACTGTGTTTTGTTCCCTATTGAGCTAGGATGTAGCTCACCCTATAGACTATACGTCACAGGTCCACTACTAGCAGCTGTCGAGGCTTCAGGAGACACTGACCCCGGTGAGTCAGACCTTGCGGCCGGTGAAGAGTTTGAGCCACCTCCTGAGGACTTCTTCTAGAGGACTCCGTTGTGCCGCTTTGAGGGCTTTTGGATAGAGATTTGTACGGCTTGGTATGTCAAGCCTTGTTTTGGCTAAACAATGTACATGTATAAATTGAGATTATTCTTTTGGGGCGAACCATCCGTGATGATTTGCTATCATCGATGGTTCGGATCGGTTCTCCATTCATGCAGAGGCATGAGGGTAGAACTGTCTTTTGAGAAATGCTTTTATATAGATTTAAATTCTGCAATTTCTTTTACTATTTCATTTTCACTTAATATGCCAATGTTCCTTGCTTAGCTAAGGGGCACGGTCAAGATGATCGTGTTGATGGCACGGGTTTCGGGGTGTCGAAATCCGGCATCCTGATATATCGAGCTATTTCTTTTATCAATTCGACAATCGTTCTTTTGGTGAACATAGGGCTTCACTTGAAACTTTAGTTTCAAATCGTACCTAAATGTCATCTAGAGGCAAAGGCCGACCAAGGGGAGGCCAACAGAGGAGTCTATGTAGTGGAGATGATTACATCTCTCCTACTAATAGAGTGCCTTTAGGAGGTACTGAGGCCCCAGGGGGCAGTAGTAGTAGACAGCATGATGAAGGGGATCGAGATCGTCAGGATCAAGATCTAAGAGAACAGGAGAGGGTGAGAGAAAGACAGGAAGATAGAGAGGAGCGACAAAGGATGATGCATACTATGGAGACTATGGCAGCTGCCATGGCACAACAAGCTGCAACCTTTGCAGCTCATGCATCAAGAGAACAACAGCCACCTACACCACCAGAGGGACTGCACTGCTGTGCCCTCATCCTTCTGAGTTTAGGAGGATGAGACCTCCTTCATTTTCAAGCAGAGACACCATGGGCGCTGAGAACTGGCTTATGGAGATGGAGAAAGTCTTTAGCGTGCTGACATGCACGGAAGATGAGAGTGTGAGATGGGCAGTTTATATGTTGGATGGGGAGGCTGGGCCTTGGTGGAAGTCCGTGATACGGACTAGGGCTCAGGAGACCCCGGAGTTGCCCTGGACTTGGGAGGAGTTTGTTGAGGAGTTCAACAAACAATATTTTTTGGAAGTGGTAAGGAATCAGCTTGAAATACAATTTCTACAGTTAGTGCAAGGGAGAATGACAGTGAGAGAATATGGGGTGGAGTTTCTACGACTTGCCCGTTTTGCTCCGAATTACGTCGCTACCGACGTGATGAAATCCAAGAGGTTTCAACAAGGTTTAAAGCCTGAGGTTAGGGGAGGCGTAGCTCCATTTCAGTTAAGGACCTATGAAGAGGTCATGAGTAAGGCGTTGGCTGTAGAAGAAGAGAATACGAATAGATATAGACAGAGGGAGCAGCAGAGAGGACGAAATGAACAAGGAAGGACGGGGACCTATGAACCGGTGAACAAAAAGCCGAGGTTCATGGCCCAAAATCAGAGACCACAGTTTCAGGGAGGTTTTGGAAGGCCGTCGCAGCAACAACACCAATAGAGGTTTCCATTACTTACGTCGGGGAGACCTTTACGATATGAGAGCCCTGCCATGTCTACTGGTGCCACTATCACACAGGGTTCTCGTACTGTTTCTTCCGCACCTTGGGAGACTTGCGCAAAGTGTGGCAAGCCTCATAGAACAGTGGATTGCAGAGCGGGGACTAGGGGTTGTTTTTTATGTGGCAAGGTGGGCCACTTGATCAAGGATTGCCCCGAGACTGATAAAAGAAAGACGGTTTCAATTGCAGCACCACGACCCATTCAAGCAAGGAAGCCGATCGTTCAAGGGAGAGCCTATGCAGTCACTGCTCAGGAAGCAGGGAACGTGCATGACGTCATCCAGGGTGAAACTTTTTTAAATTAAAGAAATTCCATTTCATTAAAATTTTAGATAGAGAAGGTGCATGCATTAGGATTTGTCTAAATTCTTTTTCTCAATACAAAAAAAAAAAAAAATTATGTGAATTAGGGGTGTAAATTTATGTGTAAATTATTGTATGTATGTATGTATATTATAGGTACTTTAACTATATATGAAAAAGGATGCTTCATTGGATATGACGCTAGAGTGTTGATAGACCCAGGGTCTACCCACTCATTCGTCACTCCACGTTTTGCCAAGAAGGTGAAGATTGTTCCAGAGGCGTTGGACTTCGTCCTATCTGTGTCTATTCCGACTGGAGAGTTAGTGGACACGGAGTTGGCTTGCAAATCCATCATTGTAGCAGTTCGAGACCTAGAGGTGCATGAATTGGAAGCGAAGTTGATACTGTTAGACATGCAAGGGTTTGATGTGATCCTTGGCATGAACTGGTTGGCGCAGCACTGTGCAACCGTCGATTGCAAGAACAAGGTAGTCATTTTCAGACCCAACACAAGAAGATCATTTCGGTTTCAAGGAGTGAGGTCGTCATCTGTGCCACTGATCTCAGCAGTAAGGGTCGAGAAAATGATCAGAAAGGGTTACAGTGGATACTTGGCTTTCTTAAAGGAGGACAAGGAAGAAAAGAATGTCATTTCTGAGATAGCAGTTGTGCGAGACTTCGCCAACGT
Organism: Chloranthus sessilifolius; assembly: GCA_021018995.1. Taxonomy (NCBI): domain Eukaryota; kingdom Viridiplantae; phylum Streptophyta; class Magnoliopsida; order Chloranthales; family Chloranthaceae; genus Chloranthus; species Chloranthus sessilifolius. Next base: position 69,210,607 of record CM037595.1, read on the forward strand.
GTTTCCAGAAGAATTGCCTGGATTACCTCCAGAAAGAGAAGTAGAATTCGCCATTGACTTAGCACCAGGAACGGAGCCTATTTCAAAAGCGTCATATCGAATGGCTCCTGCTGAGTTAAAGGAGTTGAAGGAACAACTACAAGAGCTTATGGACAAGGGGTTTGTTAGACCAAGCGTGTCTCCATGGGGAGCACCGGTCTTGTTCGTCAAGAAGAAAGATGGGTCAATGCGGCTATGCATTGACTATCGACAATTAAACAAACTCACTGTGAAGAACCGCTACCCTTTGCCTAGAATTGATGATTTGTTCGATCAACTGCAAGGAGCAAGGTATTTTTCCAAGATCGACCTGAGATCTGGGTACCATCAGTTGCGAGTCAAGACAGAAGACATCCAGAAGACAGCTTTCAGGACACGGTATGGACACTATGAATTCCTTGTGATGCCGTTTGGGTTGACGAATGCTCCGGCGTCGTTTATGAATCTGATGAACCGAGTGTTTAAACCACACTTGGACTCCTGCGTCGTAGTGTTCGTTGATGATATATTGATATACTCCAAATCCAAGACGGAACACGAAGAACACTTGAGGATTTCCCTACAGACGCTACGTGAACACCAATTGTACGCCAAACTCAGCAAATGTGAGTTTTGGTTGGAAGAGGTTAGCTTTTTGGGACATGTCGTCTCAAAGCATGGTGTCACTGTAGATCTAGCAAAGATAGAAGCAGTGGTTAAATGGGAGCAACCAAAGACAGTGACCGATGTCCGAAGTTTTCTGGGCTTAGCAGGCTATTATCGAAGTTTCGTCGAGTGGTTTCAAAGATATCGGGACCTCTCACAAAGCTGACACGAAAGGATTCAAGATTTGAGTGGAGTGAGGCATGCGAGAAGAGTTTTCAAGAACTCAAGACGAGATTCACTTCGGCTCCAGTGCTGGCTATTCCTTCAGGCAGTGGAGGATACGCCGTGTACAGCGACGCGTCATACAATGGCCTAGGTTGTGTACTCAACCAACACAAGAAGGTGATAGCTTACGGATCAAGACAGCTGAAAGAACACGAGAAAAATTATCCGACTCATGACTTGCGGTCATCTTTCTTGTTGAAGATCTGGAGACATTACTTGTATGGGGAGACTTTTGAAATTTTCACCGATCATAAGAGCCTCCGATACCTGTTTACACAGAAAGAGCTCAATATGAGACAGCGCAGATGGATGGAGTTTCTCAAGGATTATGATTGTTCTATACAGTACCATCCAGGAAAGGCAAACGTAGTAGCAGATGCCTTGAGTCGGAAGGGTTCAGCTCAGTTAGCTTGTTTGATTTTGGGTATGCACTGATGGAAATTATTGGAAGACCTGGCACTCTACGATGCGAACATTGAGTCAAAAGCTACCGGATCCTTTTTGGCTAACATATCTGTAAAGCCAGTGATATTTGAGCATATCCACGATCTACAGATGAAAGATCCGACATTAACAAAGATTCATCAAGACGTGAGTGAAGGCATCAGTTCAAACTTCTCAGTTAAAGAAGATGGTTCCTTATTGTTTAAGGGTCGTCTATGCATTCCGGACAATGCCGATCTAAGACGAACAATTCTTGATGAGGCCCATAAGTCAAATTATGTTATCCACCCTGGTAGCACCAAAATGTACCAAGACTTGAAAAAGAACTACTGGTGGAGAGGTCTGAAGCAAGACGTGGTCGAATACGTGTCACGGTGTTTGACTTGTCAGCAAGTGAAGATTGATCATAGACATCCTGCTGGACTATTGCAGCCTTTACCAATCCCAGAATAGAAATGGGAATTGATCTCGATGGATTTCATTGTTGGATTGCCCCGTACTGCCAAGAGACACAATGCCATTTGGGTCGTCGTAGACCGATTGACCAAATCAGCGCACTTTTTGCCGTACAATACTATATATACGGCAAGAAGACTGGCAGACTTATACATGAAGGAAATCGTAAGGTTACATGGGATTCCAAGCAGCATAGTTTCAGATCGTGATCCACTATATACGTCCAAGTTTTGGAAGAAATTTCAAGAAAGAATGGGAACACGACTAGACTTTAGTTCAGCTTTCCATCCTCAAATTGATGGGCAGACAGAGCGAGTGAACCAAGTGATAGAAGACATGCTCAGAGTGTGCATGCTAGATATGCAAGGATACTGGGATGAGTATCTACCGTTGCTTGAATTCGCATACAACAACAGTTTCCAAACGAGCATTGGCATGGCACCGTATGAAGCTCTGTATGGACGACGATGAAAATCACCCCTCAATTGGGAAGAAACTGGTGAGAAATTTATTTTATGGCCAAAACTACTTGAAGATAATGCCACCGTCGTTCGAATAATCAGAGAAAGGCTGAAGTCAGCACAGAGTAGACAGAAAAGTTACACCGACATGAAGCGGACTAGTGTCGACTATAAAGTGGGAGAGCATGTGTTTGTGAAAGTGTCACCTATGAAAGGCGTAATGAGATTTGGCAAGAGAGGGAAGTTAAGCCCACGTTATGTTGGACCATTTGAAATTTTGGGACGCGTAGGTGAAGTTGCGTATTGCATTGGCTTACCACCGCTGTTTGATCTGGTACATAACGTTTTCCACATATCGATGCTCAGAAAGTATGTGAACGATCCATCTCATGTGTTAGGGAAACAACCTATGGAGATGTGTGAGGACATGAGCATGATAGAGGAACCGGTGGAAATCTTGGATCGAAAGGAACAGGTATTGCCCACTAAAGTGATTCCCTTAGTGCTAGTCCGGTGGAACAATCATCCAAAGGAAGAGGCTACTTGGGAACGAGAGGCCGATGTGAAAGAACAATATCCAGCCTTATTTCCAACGACGTGAGAATCCAAGGTAAACCACAAGCATGTTTGTGGATTTTCACAACACTTGTAAATCAATGGAAGTCTTGATCAAAGTATAATTTAACGAACAGATTTTGTATGCACATGACCAAGTGTGTGTGTTTTTATGGAACTAAGAGCCACTTGATGTCAAAACTACCAAAAGTAATCAAAGAACCAAAGAAATTGAAAATCTGCAAAAATTGGGCAAAATCGATTAATCAAATTTCAAATCGATTAATCGATTTGGAATTTCGATTAATTGATTTTGTTCGATTAGTCGACTGGCATGTGCCAGTGACTGGAAATTTGGATAAGAGTTAGGACAGACACAGAATGCAATTTCAATTGATCGATTTATAATTTCGATTAATCGATTTGGGATCGATTAATCGATTTTGGGAATTCGATTAATCAAACTACATGTTCGATTAATCGAAAAAACTGGGAATGTTAGAAGAATTTAGAGGAAATTACTGAAAATTTTGATTAATCGAGCAGATTTCGATTAATCGATTTGTAATTTTGATTAATCGAACTGGAAATTTGATTAATCGAATGACTTAAAGGAACCATGAAAATTTTAAGTCAGAGAAACGATTTCGATTAATCGAAGTAGAATTCGATTAATCGATTTGAAATTTCGATTAATCGAACCATAGTTCGACTAATCGAATAACTTAAAGAATCCTGAAATTTTTGGAAGGGGCTGCACGATTTCGATTAATCGAAGTGAATTTCGATTAATCGATTTTGAAATTTCAATTAATCGAAATGGATTTCGATTAATCGACTGGCTCGCGCCAGTCAGCTCTAAAACTTAAATTTTTAAATGGATACGATTTCGATTAATCGAAATGTTTTCGATTAATCGATTTTGACTTTCGATTGATCGATTTGGGGAATCAATTAATCGATTTTGCGCGGCTTAATCTAGTTTTGAATCTCGATTAATCGATTCTGGATTTCGATTAATCGAGCCAGAGCCTATATATATAAAATTGGGGATTTTATTTCCCATTCAAAATCATTTGGGCTTTGGGTTAATTTGGGCGATCTTCTTCTCTTTCTTCTCCAACCAACCGAGCGATCTAGGGTTTGGATTTTCCGCCGATTCGCATCCGAAATCGCCCGCATTCGCCTCCGAAACCTAAGGTAAACCCTAGGCTCGAGTATTTCTTCAATTTCAAGTCGAAAACCCTAGTTTTTACCGGAAATTTCGTCAAAATGCCGCCTAAAACCCGATTGTCTTCGAAGAAGGCAACCTCCAAGCTACCGGTCTGGCGTAAGAATGCCGCACCACCACCACCTACCCCATCGCCGGTGAGGACTCCATCACCGTCGGCATCGGAGACCACCTCCGGTTCGACGAGCACATCTTCGCGCGAGTCTTCTCGCGAGTCCACCCTCATGCCCCCACCACCCACTAACGTGGTGCAACCTAATGAATGGTGGGCCGCAAAGACTTTTGAGGTCGAGTACCTCATCGACCCTACCCTTTTCACAAATCCCGATGTGTCGGGCGAGACCCAATGGGCTCGAACTTATCTTAACAATGCCGGTCTCGGCAACCTTCTCAAACCAATCCGGGGTTCCTATTACCCTAGATTGGTGAGATTGTTTTACCAGGGGCTTGTGGACGGCCCGACGGACGATGTGATCAAGACCACCATCGAGGGTCGAGATTACGCGATCACACGTCACCACGTCCACGAGGTGCTTGAGTGCACCTCGACTTTACCCCTGAGACCACCCTATTCCCACCCTTTGAGGAGGACCCTCGATTCGAGGAGGTCATGACCCGCATGACCAACGGTAAAAAGGGGTCGGGATCCTCCATAAAGAGGGTTGACCTTCCCCACTATATGTGGATGTTTGATTCGGTGATCAAGTGCAACCTCTACCCTATGCGCCACGATACCAAGCGCGTGGACCGAGTGCAACACGCACTCTACGCGGCCTTCTGTGGCCGGTGGTTCGACGCCACCATGGTCATCCTTGAGGGGATGAGGTACATCAAGGGCAAACTGATGAAGGGCAACCTCCTTCCCAAGGAGAAGATGCCCTACGCTCGCCTCATCTCGAGCATGTTGGAGTGCTACTCCAACGATCCCTCCTACACTATCTCACCTCACGAGGTGAGGGCTACGGATTGCGTGAAGACGTTCTCCAAGTCTTCATGGACCCGTCTCAGCGGACCCTCATGGCTCCGGGTCCCGCTCCAGCAGCAGCAGCAACAGTCGCACCGCCACCACCCCCACCACCACAGCAGGACCCACCCGTGGGTGGGGCACACCCGGCCGAGCCATCAGTAGAGAGGGCTACCTCTCATACTACAGCGTCACCGACACCGCCCGCTCATTCCGCGCCCGCTACACCCACCTCATCATACCGCCGGCGTGCCGCCCCATCCGGTCCTACCATTGAGGACGTGTTGGCTCGCATGGAGGCCAACAACGAGCGGATGAACCGGAGGATGGACTTCTTGATGTTCCACACCCTTCGCTACATCTACTCGACGGACTACCACCGCTACCTCGCTCAAGAGGAGTGGACTGCCGGACGGACCGCCTTCCACAGAGGTCCCATTTTCCATCCCACTCCACGACACCGCCCTTCCACTTCTTCTACTCGGCCCAAAGACGTTCTAAACCACCACCGGCCTCATGACCCGGCTCAGACCCACCAGCCCACAGCCGGCACCACCACTGGCAAGGGGACTGTCTGAGTCTTATACTTATTTTACATTTGGATTATATACCTGTAGATTTCTTTTTGTACGCCAACTTATTTGGCATTGTAAAAATTTTCAATTATAAATACAAATCAAAATTTTTGTGTAAATTGTTTCAATTCGTCAAATTTAAATTCTATGCTCGTATTTGTAACTATCTGAATGTGTCTGAGCCTACTCGACCACCTCACCTACGAGTGTGGGGGGGGGAGGTAGAGACCCCGACCGACGCACTTTGAGTTATTTTCGAGGACGAAAATTCCCAAGGTGGGGAGGATGTAATATCTCGAAAAAAATTACGTTAAACAGTGACCTCGAGATCCGTACCCGATTGGTCGCAAGTTTGACCAATTAGGAGTTAAATGGTTGACATAGAGTGTGATGAACGGGTGAGATATGATGGTTTGAGAGATTGTGTAGTGTGTGATGTGAATGTGAAGTCGCATACACCTACAACGGTGTATGTGCTCAACACACAAGGAAGGGGATAGATAAAAGGGTTTAATAACCCTAAAATCTATATTTTGGTTGTTGAAGGAGAGTAAAGAAGAGAAAGAGAGAGAGGGAGAGAAAAGTAAGGAGAGGAGTTATTGCAACTAATTGGAAGGAGGATTCAAGCGATAAAAGCCGGATTCGACACGGTTTGGATCCGTTAGAGCCAAAGCTGGAACTCTAGCCTTTCCAACCACTAGATCTAATCAAATTGAGATTTGATTGAGATAAATTTCTTGTGAATTAAATGCATAAGATATGAGAGGTTAATCGCAGTTAGTATGGTGTAAAATGTAGGGTAGAAAGGTTAGAAAAATGGAGGAAGAAGTAAGGAAAAAGAGTGAGAAGGGCAGCCAGAAGGGGGGCTGAATCTGGCAATTTCGATTAATCAAAATTGGGTTTTGATTAATCGAAATTGGCCAGGAAGTTGAAAAGTCAGAGGACCCCGATTTCGATTAATCGAATTGGGTTTCGATTAATCGACTTTGGTTTTCGATTAATCGAATTGAAAATTCGAGCCACAAGGACTCCGGTGAAGAAGAAAAGAAATGGGTTTGATGAAATCGACTAATCGAAATGAAAATTCGATTAATCGATTTTGGAAACTCGATTACTCGAATTGAGAATTGACTTGATAGAACAGAGAATTTTGATTAATCGAATTGGGTTTCGATTAATCGATTTGAGAATCGATTAATCGATATTGACTTTCGATTAATCGATTTTGGAAATCGATTAATCGACTGGGCCAGTTTATGTTGACTTCTGAGTTTGACTTTTAGATTCTTGGGGAGTCTTGGACGTCCTTTATTACATCCTTAGTGATGTGTTTCACATGTTATGTGGTACCATAGGGGTACGTGTGAGCAAGTGCACAAGGAGCCACGTGGGACCTTGATGCGTTGATCAAACAAAGACTTGAGGTAGGGAACTCCTTGAACATGTACCTTATTTTACAAGAGCATGTATGTAGTGATATAGATTTGAAATTTCAAATGTTTTATTGCTTAAAGAGTTGGAAAAAGTGTGTGTGTGTGACATAAATAAAAGTAATCATAATGAGCCATCCCCAGGGGATGAAGAAGTAAAGAGATTAGAGCATCAGGTGTGATACAAGTGAATGGATACATCCTAGTGATGTATCCACGATTGAATCATGTTTGATAGGGCCTAACTGATATAAAATAGCACATTTACACGGTGAATAACTATATGTAAGGTACCGATATTTTTATTATTTGAGGTTTGAAGGATATCCACGACCGACACCGGCGGGATATCCGTGACTCGTGATAAATGGTGAAATCAGAGGCTGCCAAGTGAGGCTTATCCAAGACGATAAGCACACCCTAGGGGTGTTGATTTGAGACAAGTGAAACCCCGCCACCAATCCCCAGGGGAAAGGGGCTTGGGTACTATTTGTATTCCCAGGGAATACGTTAAAAGTGTCTATATAGATGACGATGATGGGTATCTCATCGGGGCTCGATGCTATATTGCTCGGGGATTACTTAAGTTGAAAGTTTAAGTTTTATTTTAGGCCTTTTCAGCATCATTCATGAATAAATAAAGACATGAGTAAACTACCAGTAAAATATAATGCTTTTTAACTGTTTTCATCAGTAACTGCATAGACACATCATGCATGACATATCATGGAATATATGTGAGTAATAAATTACATGTTCAACTGTGTTTTGTTCCCTATTGAGCTAGGATGTAGCTCACCCTATAGACTATACGTCGCAGGTCCACTACTAGCAACCGCCAGGCTTCGTGGAGACGCCGACCGGTGAGTCGGACCTTGCGGCCGGTGAAGAGTTGGAGCCACCTCCTGAGGACTTCTTCTAGAGGACTCCGTTGTGCCGCTTTGAGGGCTTTTGGATAGAGATTTGTACGGCTTGGTATGTCAAGCCTTGTTTTGGCTAAACAATGTATATGTATAAATTAAGATTATTCTTTTGGGGCAAACCATCCGTGATGATTTGCTATCATCGATGGTTCGGATCGGTTCTCCATTTATGCAGAGGCATGAGGGTAGAACTGTCTTTTGAGAAATGCTTTTATATAGATTTAAATTCCGCAGTTTCATTTACTATTTCATTTTTGCTTGATATGCCAATATTCTGTACTTAGCTAAGGGGCACGGTCAAGATGATCGTGCTGATGGCACGGGTTTCGGGGTGCCGAAATCCGGGCTGTCACACTTAGATTTTGATTATATTTATACTCATATTTATTTACGTCACACCAATATTATTATAGAATAGGGTTATAAGTGTGATTTCGATAACTTGAAGGTCAAAGTTCGATTTTCACGAGGTATCAAATTTCTAATACTTCGTGTTATCGAAGTGATCGCCTTGAAGCAATAAAATGATATATATATATATATATATATATATATATATATATATATGTCTAGGTTATTATAATTAAGTGCTTAATTAGAAAGATGATATAATTTAAAGTGAAGTGCATCACGATCATCGATCGAAACATCGAGTGATTAGAGTGCATTGGTTTTGATCGTGCAAATAGAGTTATAGTGGTAATTAAAGTCGTCTGTTCAAACGAGAATCGCTCGGTCGAGCTAAAATAATTTAAAGTGAATAACAGTTTAGTTCTGCTTAGGATCGATTGATCGAACACTAGGGTCGATTGTTCGAATTTAATAAAGTAAACACAGTCAATTTTGTTTCAAAATCGATCAATCGATAGTAAATGTCGATCGATCAACGACATCAGTTTGTTTCAGAAATCTATTCAGAACGGCTTGCGGGCTCAATCTCATATAGGATATTAATAATATAATAATACTAATAACACTTGGGTGGTGTGCCTTGTATACGCATATTTTATTATAAAGAAATATTATATTAATATAATAGTAATACTTGAGTGCTCATTTATTGAATAGCGATATATTATTATTATATTACAACTGTACAATGTACATCCATTTTATATTATTACCCATATGCACATCCCTTTTTAATGTAATATAGTATGTAACAAAAAGGTTCTTTAAATATTAAAAGAAAACACCAGTTAAAAACAATCATTACACAACCAGCTCAATTTAGTGCCTTTGATCTATCGAGCAGATGGATCGATCAATCGACTTTAAAGTGTCAGAGTCAATTATTATAAGGTTACATAGTTTGGATTATTTAAATAATTTAACTCAGAATCGATTAATTGAGCATATAAATCGATTGATCGATTATATACAGTTTCTGGTAGCAGTTTCGAACTAATCAATCAATCAATAGTGTAAATCGATTAATTAACTGTCGCGAATTCAAAATAGATCTGAGTTCTGAAACAAACTCAAAATATATCCGAAAAATTCATAAAAATTATATTAAAATAAGGATCAATCATTGTATCAATTCTAAAATAAGTTTTTATAGGAAAACAAATCTAGGGTGTTTTTAATAGCCCGTCGATACGCGATCGAATCGTATCCTATGCGACGGGATCTGAGAATGATGAGATGGATGGATAGATACAGTGGCAAACACAGGATTTTCCTAAAAGGGGGTCACTCGGTAGTCGATAGTTCTGGCGCAATTTTTTTCCCTCAAATTAAGGGCATACGATCATACCGTCAATTTTGATTTCATGTGGTATACATCTAAAATCACATGGAACACGTCTTGCTCAAACATAATTTAGAGTCACTTTTTGGGATGTGTATCACGTGGAAGAAAAAACTAACTATATGATGGTATGCCTATGATCTCAAGATTCATTGTGTTGAAAATAGGAACAAAAAATGTTCTCCATCGTCTAATTCAAAGTAGTCAATGCATTATGCATGAATAGAGGAGAGGTACTCAACGGTAAAACTCTTTAGGTACCTCTGTTCGCTTTGACGTACTCTCTAAGAGCACATGCGTTCAAAACCCCTTAAAACTCGATAACTACTTCAAATCAAACGATGGAGATTATTTTTCACCCCAACCTTTCACGTGATGGATCTTGAGACCATGAACGTATCATCAGACGATCTATTTTTTATTCTCTGTGGTACAAATCCCCAAAAAATACGGCTTAAATGTGATGATTGTCATGTGACATTTTGTCTCATGTGCAAGTAGGTGCTCTATACTTTTGGGGATTTGTATCATGTGGAATAGAAAATAGACCGTCTGATGGTACGTTTATGGCCTCAAGATCCATCGTGTGGAAGATTGGGATGAAAAACGATTTAGATTATCTAAGTCTACGCAGTCAACAATTTTAAGGGTTTCAAACATAGGCACCCTAAGAGCTTGTGTGGGCGCGAAAAGAAGTACCCAACTCTTTATAATAGGTGGGTTATGTGAGAGAATTTTTTTGTAGGTATGAGATGAGGGAGCGAGAAAAGAGGCACAATTTAAATAGGTACCTATAATTATTGGCAACCGTATGATGTGTATTTAAAACTATAGCTACAAATAAGGGTTTCCCTTATGATTTTATTAGATTTTATTAGGCCTAAATTCTCTCTTCTTGCTTTATCATATTAAATTAAGGGAACGAGTTTTTACAACCATGATTCAGTCTCAACAACCAATGGTTCCAATCTTATCATATTGACTGTCTTGAATCAAACGAAATAGATTGTTTTTCATCCCAATCTTCCACATAGTAGATCTAGAGATCATGACCAACCTATCAGATCTCTAGATCCGCTGCTGGATGGGTACACACCTCTTGAAGTGTGATTTGATTGAACAATGACAATTACGATGATAAGATCGACGTCTACGCGATGGCCCGTCCACGATTTCGTATTCTTCTTTCTCCTCGTTCTTGATGGTATAAAATAAATCACTGTGATTATTGTGAAAGAATACACAATACTTAGCAAAAAAGATTAAGATGTTTAGAGAGGAGATGGGTCGAGAAGAAATGTGTGACAGCTAGAGTTCTCTTAAGAATGAGAAAAGAAAGAAACGACTAAGGTTTTTAAGAAAATTAGAACAAGAGTTATGCATACCTTAAACTTAAATAAGGTGAGTTTCAGTGTGTATTACTACTACTAAATTTAGTGCAAACACACTTCTAACACCTTTAAAGTAAAATAAAAATATCCGATACGGGGCGTTAACACCGAGTACGGTGCAAAACACATTTAGCACCACAAATTTAAGTATACTAAAAACATGGTCGTTATATACCGTGATTCCATATTGCACACTTCCCGAAACATGACCATGATCATGGACGCATCATGAGAAAGGGTCCTCAAGTGACTTTTGGGATGTGCGTCGCATGGAATCAAGATCTTACCGTTTGATAAGTGCGTCATGATTGTACGAAGAATTAAGTAGGTGGGCAATGATACAAAGATCTATTGTATGGAGAATTAGGATGAAAGATGATTTGTATCATATGATACAAGGCAGTCTGACGATTTTTTACGGTGGAAATGCGTGGATTCTTCTTCATGGGTGTAAATAACGCCACCCAAAACATACGTAGATGGGAGAGATTTTGGAAATCTAAGGGCCTGTTTGGATAGGGGGAAAGGAAAAGAAATCATGGGAAAGAAAAAGAAATGTGATACTTTCCCATGTTTGGCAATAAAGTTGTCTCACTGGAAATCACAGGAAAATTCAAAATTTTTTTTTTTTCCATTGGAAATCGATAAATCCTTCTAAAATAGGAGGATTTCATCAAAAAACTTTTGCCATTTTCAATTTCTCTCTTTCTCTCTTTTTCTTTGCTCTATCTCTCACTCTCTTTTTTAAGGAATAAATTGAAACAAAATCAACTATTGAAAAAATTACAAAAATTAAAATAAAATAATAAAAATTTAAAATTTTTTTTAAAGTAAAAAAAATAAAGATAAAATTAAAAAAATAAGAATAAAAAAATAAAATAAAATAAGACTTTTAAAAAATAAATAAATAATAAAAATTTAAAAAATAAAATAAAAATAATTAAACCAATAAAAATAAAAAAATAAATAAAATTTAAAATTTTAAATAAAATAAATATATAAAAATTAAAAAATTAAAAATAATAAAAATTAAAAAATTAAAAAATAAAAAAATAAAAAAATATATTTTTTTAATAAAATAAAATAAAATAAAAAATAAAAAAAATATACAAAAATGAAATAAATTTAAATTTAAATTTGAAAAATTAAAAAATATTAAAAATAAAAAATAAAAAATAAAAAATAAATAAAATAAGATTTAAAAATAAATAAAATAAAAATACAAAAAAAAAATTTAATTTTAAAATTAAAAATTAAAAATAAAAAATAATTTTTTTCTAATAAAATAAATAAAAAATAAAAAATTAACTAAATAAAAAAAATTTAAATTAAAAAAAATTAAAATATTTTTAAAACATAGAATAAAAATAAAAAAAAATAAACAAAAAATAAAAAAATTTAATAAAAAAAATAAAAAATAAAAAATAAATTAAAATAAAAATGTAAAATTAAAAAATAAATTAAAATAAAATTTTAAATTTTAAAATAAAAATACAAAAATTTAAAATTAAATTAATTAAAATAAAAAAATAAAAAATAATATTTTTTAAATAAAATAAATTTAAAATAAATTAAAATACAAAATAAAAATACGAAATTTTAAAAAATAAAAAAAATTTAAAAATAAAATGAAAATATGAAAATAAAAAATAAAATTAAAAAATATAAAAATATAAAAAAATAAATAATAAATATAAATATAAATGTAAAAATAAATTAAATTTTTAAAAAAATATATAAAATAGTCAAATAATTAAATAAACTAAAATTTATAAATATCAAAATAAATAATTATAATATTTAAATAATAATAACAAATCAAATAATAAAAGAAAATAATATAAATAAAATAAATTTTTTATTTTTATTATTTTTTTTAATTTTTAAAAATTTTAAAAATTTTATTTTTTATTTTTATTTTTATTTATTTTATCAAAAGAAAGAGAGAGAGAGTGATTTTATTTTTTATTTAATATTTGTTTATTTATTTTAAAAATAAAGTAAAAAAATAATAAAAATAAAATTAAATATAAAAAATTTCAAAGTTTAAAAAAATTTTAAAAAAGAAAAAAATAAATAAATAAATAAAAATAAATAAATATTAAATCTCTCTCTCTCTCTCTCTCTTTCTTAGCTCTCTATTATTATTCTTCTTTTTAGATGTCTCTCGCCGAGTCTCTCTCATAAATTTTCTCTCTATACATATATTTTTTTAATTTCTCTCTTAAATTTTTTCTCTCTCCTCAAATTTCTCTCTTAAACTCACTTTTTCTCTTTCCTAATTTTTCTTTCTCTTACGAAATTTTTTTCATAATAAAAAATTAAATTTATTGAATGTGTGAGATATACTATCGATAATTGTCCTTTTCTATTTTCTATGTATTAATTACACAATCCAAACACAGGAAAACAATGAATTCCAATGAATTTTCAAAGAGCTGGAATCCATTGAATTTACAAGATCTTTTCCTATGTTTTCCAGAAAATTATCAAACAAACGATAGGGGGAAAGGAAAAGAAATCATAGTAAATGAAAGGAAATGTGATACTTTCCTATGTTTGGCAACAAAGTTGTGTCACTGAAAATCATAGGAAAATTCAAAATTTTCTTTTCCATTTGAAACTAACAAATCCCTCTAAAATAGGAGGATTTCATCGGAAAACTTTTTTCATTCTCGATTTCTCTCTTTCTCTCCTCTATCTCTCACTCTTTTTTTTAATAAATAAATTGAAACAAAATCAATTATTGAAAAAATTAAAAAAAAAATAATAAAATAATAAAAAATTAATTTTTTTTAAAAAAGTAAAAAAAATAAAGATAAAAAAAAAGAATAAAAATAAAATAAGACTTAAAAAAAATAATAATAATAAAATTTTTAAAAATAAAATAAAAATAATTAAAAATAATAAATTATAAATAAATAAATAAATATTAAAAAATTAAAATAAAATAAAAATAATATAATAATAAAATAAAAAATAATAAAATAATCAAAAAATACAAAAATAAAAAATATTTATTTAATAAATAATAAAAATTAAAAATAAAAAATACAAAAATTTTAAAAATTTAAATTTAAATTTAAAAATTGAAAAAATTAAAAATAAAAAAATAAAAAAATAAAAAATTTAAAATAATTTAAAATAATTTTTTTTAATAAAAGAAAAAAAAATTTTAAAATAAAAAATAATAATAATAATATAAAATTAAAAATAAATTAAAAATAAAATAAAAATTAAAAAATTAAAAAATTAAAAAATTTAATAAAAAAAATAAAAAACAAAAAATAAAGTAAAATAAAAAATATAAATATAAAAAATAAAAAATAAATTAAAATAAAATTAAAAAATTTAAAATTAAAATTAAAAAATAAAAAATAAATAAAAATAAAAATTAATTTTTTTAATAAAATAAAATAAAAATAAAAATACAAAATTTAAAATTTAAAAAGTAAAATAAAAATATAAAAGGAAAAAAAAAATAATAAATAAAAATGGAAAAATAAAATTAAAAAATATAAAATAGTCAAATAATAAAATAAAATAAATAATAATAATAATAATAAATCAAATAATAAAATAAAATAATATAAATAAAAGAAATTTTTTACTTTTATTATTTATTTTTATTTTTTAATTTTATTTATTTTATTAAAAGAAAGAGAGAGAGAGAGAGAGAGTGATTTTATTTTATTTTTATTTTTATTATTTTTATTTTTTTACTTTTTATTTATTTATTTTATAATTAAAGTAAAAAAATAATAAATATAAAATTAAATATAAAAAATTTCAAAATTTTAAAAAATTTTAAAAAATAAATTTTAAAAAAATAATAATAATAAATAAATAAAAATTAAATTTCTCTCTCTTTTTCTTAACTCTCTATTATCATTTTTCTTTTTAGATATCTCTTTCTCCGAGTCTCTCTCTCCTAAATTTTCTCTCTCTACATATTTATTTATATTTATTTCTCTTAATTTTTTTCTCTCTCTTAAACTCACTTTTCTCTTTTCTAATTTTTCTCTCTCACAGAATTTCCTTCATAATAGAAAATTAAATTTATTGGGTGTGTGAGATATATTATTGATAATGGTCATTTTCTATTTTTTATGTGTCAATTATACAATCAAAACATGGGAAAATAATAAATTCCTATGAATTTCCAAAGAGCCAAATTGCCAAATAGACCCTAAAGGATGGGATTCTCCTTGAAATGAATGTCTGCAGGGTTGCAGTAGCAATAAAACCCTATAAAGCAGTGCAATAAAACCCTATAAAGCTCATAGTCCTCCACTATGACTGAAAACCTCTCAGATAATCTGCTCTTCGTTCCGCCATGGTCGACGAGCATTCGACTGAAGTTGAGAAACCCATTGTTTCAGAATCCATCTCTTCTGCGCTTTCTGCAGAAGATCTCGTCTCCAAAGCAGTCGCTCCAGTGAAGAAGGAATACCTTCTTCCTCCCTCTCTCAGACCCTCTCCTAACCACGGACACACCATTGCAGAGAAGAATACCCTTCCATCTGTCACCTTCATCACAAAGGAGAAGAAATCCAAGCGCCAAATGAAGAGAGAACGCCAACTGGTATTTTTTTCCTTTTTTTTTAATTAAATTTTCTCTGGTAGAGGCATCAATGCTCTTCGTTTCTTTGTTCGTTTTTATGGCGTTAATGAGATGACGTTTGAAGCAATATAAAAAAAATGGTTGTTTCTGCGGAGATTGAATCCTTGAAGTGAAGAAAAAAGGTTGATATCTTTATAGAAAATATATGTACATGTATGTTTCCTTATTTGTTAAAATTATGAAATAAAAAATAAATAAGAACATGGAAAGAGATAGAAATATAAAATAGACAAATTGCCATAAATAGATTACATTGTGCGTTACATAACTGAATAATTGTACAAATATAGTCGTATAAAGTGGTTTACATTTGATTTAGATAACTGAATTGGGTCCTTATAAAGATAAGGATGAACTGAAGTAGTTATAAAATAAGGTGGCCTACGAACAATAGTAGAAATCTGATAGAGGCTTTGGTGAGGGTTAGAAGGAGCCCCCTAACCATCTCCCCTTTCCCTGATAGGGCATAAAGAAAGACCATAAGGTCAAAAAAAATAGTGGGAAATACATCCACTAACCAAAACAATGTGGGAAAGACATCCACATGCATAAATGGTTGCTCATAATAACAACAAAAAGCCACTCTTCATCAATGTAGAAGGTATTGCAGGCAGTGTTGTTATATGCAACAGCATATGCCATTATGCGATCGCATATGCGACTTGGATGGGCAGGATCGCATATGCCATGATGTCATATGCGATCTAAGAAAGTATGCATCGCATACTGTGGCATATGCGACAGTATCGAGCGCATACACTGTATGCCATCACATATTGTCTCCGACGGTCATATTTATGACTGTTAGGGAATATTATTATTTTTTTGCTTCCCCAAACCCTAAAAATTTGGGAGGGGGGGGTTGCCTTCCAAACACTTACCACAACTCTTCAAGATATGTTTCGAGTCTCTTTACTCTTTTTTTTAGTTTAATAATCTCTCTCTCTCTCTCTCTCTCTCTCTCTCTTAAAGGGGTTGCCTTCCACCTTATGAGACCTTGCTCCTCATTCTACAATATAGAACACTCAAGTATAGGGGTTTCTAATATTGGGATTTATTTGAGATTTTATTCGAATTTTTGAAAAAAAAAAGTATGTTAGGCACAATTGCATATGTGATCCACATATGCGATTGGGTCATGGCATGGCATACAACTGCATATGCCATTTGACAACATTGATTACAGGTAGAAAATGTACACTCTATGAAATGCGGAAGAAGTGAAGGTAGGAGCCAGGACCATGATCGGCTTGAATGCACAAAATCAAAAATAAATAAGAAGATAGAAAGAGAGAGAAGAAGATACAAATATAAAACAAACAAATTGTCATAAACTAATTTCATTGTGTTACATAACTATCTTGAGAAGATGTATAAATAATAGTACAAATATAACTGTATAAAGTGGTTTACATTTGGTTTAGATAACTGAATTGGGTGGTTATCAAGATAAGATGAATTGAGGTAGTTATCAAATGAGGTGGCGCATGTTTTGTATACCCCTTAACACAACATTATTTATATGGGCACTGATTATAGTGAATTGTTCAAGTGATATGGGAAAAAAACCCCATAAAAAAGTTCATATCTTTGTAGAAAATACATGAAATCATGTTTTCTTCTCTGTTTTGGTACTGATTTCTTCGAATTAATCAAAGTCGAGAAATTGTTTTTCTTCCAAATAGGTGGTTTGCCGAACGTTTGGTCAAATATTTGCTTGATTTGTCGATTCTCCAATATTTTCTCGAATTTTAGGTATTTTTCCGAATTATTATCATGTTATACATGCTTTAATCATACTTCTTATTGTTTCTTTATTATTGTTAATTATTAATGTGCTTTTTTATTATCTAACATCGTTTTAAACTTCAAATAGGATAACAGCACTGTTGTTAAATGCACCCGCATATGCGAATATGCCATTGCATATGCGGTTTTCGGTGGCAGAATTGCATATGCCATGCTGGCATATGAGATCCAGAGCAGTATGTGATCACATACTACTCCAACGGCCATAAATATGACCATTGGACTTTTTTTTTTTTCCCGAAAATGGGGCCCCTCTACCTCTATAAATAGAAGGGCTCTCTTCCTCCCTTCACCACAACTCATTTAGAGTCTCTCTCTCTTGCATGCCCATTCTATTTTCAATCTCTCTTTCTCTCTCTCATTTTAAAAAGTTATAATCTTCTTCAAGCAAGGAGAGGGGTCCTTTCCACTGCTCCACCGACACTCTAAAATTCCCTCCGAGGCTCTCACTATACTTCCTCCATCTTCAAGCAAGAAGAGAAACATCAAATCAAAATTCAAAAATCAAGATTGAAGCTTTTTCTTTTGTGTGGGAGGTTTGAGTAGTTAATTTTAGTTTTTATTTTAATTTTACATTAAGTCCACATTCATTTTTCAACTTCTTAAATTTATATTATTATTATCATGTCTTTGTCCACGCCAAATTATCCTCCTAGGTCGAGGTCTAACGATCCGGGTTGAAAGTATGGATATTATAAAAGTCCTACAGAGAAGATCAAGATCTAATGTACCTTGTGTCCCTATGTTAGCATAGGTGGAATATTGCGACACAAACAACACTTGGCTCACCAAGTCGGATCGAATGCTAAAGCATGTCCAAATGCGACTCTCAAGATTGTAAGAGAGATTTTACAATGGAATGATAAGATTTCCAGGACAAAATATAATGATAATGTAATTTTAGGAGACTACTCGGAAGGGGTAGTTGACATTATCATCATGAGGAGGTGGAGGATGATAGATCCACTCCCTCCACCACGACCCGTAGCAGTAGACCACTAGCTCCACCTTGCAAAAGAGCTCGTGGTAGCGGTAGTGGTAGTGGTAGTGGCAGTGGTAGTAGTATAAGAGGCCGTGGTATAGAAAAATTTTTCTATTGTAGACCACATCCCGAAGATGTGGTCGATTCAAGAGACAAACACGGACTGGTTCAAACTACTATAGAAAATTGGTTTAAAGTTAAAGATAGACCCATAACTATTCAATAAGTGGCTAAGTGGATGTACTAAGCCGGTATTGCCTTCAACATCGTTAAATTAAAGAGCTTTCGAGTTATGGTTTAAGCTCTAGGGCAATTTGGTCCGGGACTTAAACCCCCCTCGTATCATGAAATAAGACACACTTGTCGTAAAAAAGAGGTCCAAGCGACCAATAGTTTTCTTGACGAGTATAGAGAGGATTGGAAAACATATAGTTGCACGATTATGGTCGATGGATGGACGGATAGGGTTGGTAGGTTACTGATTAATTTTTTGGACCAATACAATGTTCCTGAAGTCGGTGGATGCTTCGGCCAAATCCTGCACTATCGAATATCTTTTTGGCTTCCTAGATAAAGATGTGAAGGAGGTTGGAAAAGAGCATGTTGTTCAAGTTTGTATGGACAATGCCATGAATTACGTGGCCGCGGGTCGACTTCTTATGCAAAGGTGACCCCACATATATTGAATTCCATGTGTGACCCATTGTGTTGACTTAATTCTGGAAGACATATGGAAGATTCATATTAAGAACCTAGCTAAGGCTAGGAGAATAGTAATTTTCTTTTATAAGCATGCCCAACTACTCCACCATGTGCGCAAAGCATTGGGTGGAAACAATTTTCGAAGCACCATCACCCACTTTGCTGCGGGCTTTTTTCCTACAATGTTTATATGATAAAAGAGAACAATTACATAGCTTTGTAACGAGAGCCAAATGAAGGAATGGGCCATGGTCTAAGAAGAGCGAAGGAAAGTGGGTCGCTCAAACCATCCTTACACCAACGTTTTGGAATAGTGTTACACAAATATGAAGAGAATCTCAACCATTCATAGAAGTACTACGATTCGTTGATAGTGATGAGAATCCCCCTATGGGCTATATTTATAGCTTTGTGGAGAAAACTACAAAGAAAGTTAAATCAAATAATAACCAAAGATCCCTACTCTATCAATGTATTATAGATATAGTAAATAAGAGATGGGGTAGCCAAATGTCATCCCTATTATATTCAATCCTGTACATCCTAAATTTTGCAGTATATTTTCCAAGCACTGATCAGGATGACGCAGATGCGAGACATATGATTAGTTTTCTTGATGTATTAGAGAGAATGGTTCGAGATAAAATGACCAAGATAGGATAAGTAACCTATTGGACCGCTATAAGAAGTTATTGGGGATGTTTGGGAGGGTTATCGTCATCTGACATAGGGATACGAAAATAATGTGTAAATGCAATCCATATTTATTTATTCATTTTAAGGCTTTAAGCTTTTAAACTGAAAACTAATTTATTCAAATTAATGTGTAGCCGATTGGTGGGCCCCTGATGGGGACATCAAGGTCAAGAGCATTGAATTCAGGTCGATAGATTGCCTAGCAACAAAAGAAACGGAAAGGGAACCGGAACGGAAGAGCTGAAAGGAGAATACTGCCCAAACTCGCTTAAGCGACCTCACTTCCCGCTCGAGCGAGAAGGGTCCAACATTAAGGCCTAACTTTCGGCCAAAAGTCGCTCGAGCGAGATATCGAAGAATGCACATAATTTTCTCTGGAATAAGTCGCTTGAGCGAGCATCGGTTGTCGCTCGAGAGAGTCGTGTCGAGTTTTGAAATTTTAGTTCTTTTGCTAGGTTTCTTTTATTTCGTATGTAAGCACTTTAGGATAGTTTCGTAATTATTATGTTTTAGGGTTTTTATGTTTTGAGACCTCTTATGTAAGGTCATTATAACATTGTAAAAAGGTGTTGAATATTGAATGAAACTTTGAGAGCTTGCTTTTGTGCAAACCATAGAAGACTTGTAAAGAGTTTTTGATCGAAGGAGCGAATCTTTCGAAACCTGAGGAGTGCTCATTCATTTTCGTGCGACTTGGTGCGAAGCCACATACAACCATGGTGCGAAGCCTCAAAATCCTTGGTGTGAAGCCTTGGACCTCTATCTTCTTATTCTACCCGTTTCTCTATTTATTATCCAGTAATATTTTCCCTTGCTTGATAACTTCCAAAACCCCAAAATATTGATAATTTAAATCTTTGATCTACCCCTTTTGTTTAATTTAATCCATTGAGCCTTCGTTTTCCCAAACTTTAGAGGAGTCAAGAGACCACACTATAATTGTCGTTTGATGCCCTAAACTAGATCGAACCTCGAATCCTTCATCCGATCCGTTCTTCTAGATCGGGAATATATATGCATGTGAGCGCTAACATTGAATGAACCTAGTTGTTTTGTTGAATTCATTAAATTATTTTATGTGTTGGACGATATCGAATATTTTTATTATTCAGTTTAATCTGAGGTTAATCCTAAACTTGCATAATTAGGGTTTTAGCATTCGTCCCGCATCAGATTTGGTATCAAAGCTCAGTTTTAGCTTTGTGTTACATCGTCTAGTTTTGCGTTGCATCGTCATGGATTCCTCCAGAATTGAAGCTCTCTTAGAACTTGCAACCAAGTTGACCACGGCTCAGACCGAACTACAAGCCCAAATGCAAGCTCAGTATGAGGCTTTAAAGACCTGTTTTACTCACAACCACAGTCAGACTTCCAAGGGATTGGATGGAAGTAGAGTTAAGGGATACTCTCATCATTGTGAGCTCGAGTATCGTCTTGATAGAAAATCCTTAAGGTCTATTCAAACCGAGACCCCCGCGCGATTCGACTGAGTCTCGTACGCTCGATTTGTTAATGTTCGTGGAGTCAGTTGGGCACGAGTCCTTGTTGTTGGTAGAGTCGAGTGCACTAAAATTTTTGAAGTTGGTCGAACCGAGTACACACGAACCAATCGAGTCACTTGCCTATGAATCATTATTATCTGTAGCGTTGGGTGCACACGACTTATTGGTGTCTGTTGAGTCGAATACATGTGAGTCCATCGAACTGGGTACACAAGAACCATTAGTGTCAATTGAATCGAGTACTCCAGTCTTTGATTTTGGTTACAGCAAGTATGCACGAGTTACTCGAGCCGAGTGTACATAAACCATTAATGTCCCTTGAGTCGATCACACACGAGTTGTTAGAGTCGATAGCTGACATGTCAGCATTCTAACTTGCATGGGATTAACAATCAAATTTTATTGAATGATGCAAATACACCTAATGTCACTAATACAACGAATTTGTTTAATGAATTCAATAATGACAATTTTGTGTTGGCTCATAATAGTCCCGAGCATGTGGAACTTTTCCCAATCTTGAAAAGGGGTAATGATAGAGGTCTAGATTTTCCTTTAAACAAGGGCAACCATCCTATAGTTGCAGTAGCAGATCTTACACCCATTCTAGGTCCAGCAACCATGCCCTTTGATCCATTCCTTGCTACCCAAATAATCGAGCCGAACCCCTTTAACCGATTCATACCCCGTACCCTACCTGTACAATATGAGAAAAGGTTGAATGAGGAGGTTCTAGAGTGTCCATGCTTCACTACCAATGCGGACAAAATTTAGGCATATCTCACAACATGAAAGGGCAAGCCGGGAGCTGAGCACCCAAAGCGTACCATACGTGGGTTCTACAACTCATCGGAGATTAGTTTCTCCCACCCGTAGAGAATTGATGGGGACATCAAGGTCAAGAGCATTGGGTTCGGATCGAGAGATTGCCCTACAACAGAAGAAATGGAAAGGGAGTTGGAACGGAAGAGCCGAAAGGAGAACACACGGCCTAAACTCACTCAAGCGACCTCACTTCCCGCTCGAGCAAGAAGGCTTCCGCATTAAAGCCTAGCTTTCGGCCAAAAGTTGCTCGAGCGAGTTTGGTTGTCACTCAAGCGAGATATCGAAGAATGCACAAATTTTCTCTTGAATAAGTCGCTCGAGCGAGCATCGGTTGTCGCTCGAGCGAGTCATGTCGAGTTTTGAAAATTTAGTTCTTTTGCTAGGTTTCTTTTATTTAAGCATTTTAGGATAGTTTGGTAATTATTATATTTTAGGGTTTTCTGTTTTGAGACCTCTTATATAAGGTCATTATAACATTGTAAAAAGGAGTTAAATATTGAATGAAAATTTGAGAACTTGCTTTTGTGTAAACCCTAGAAGACTTGTGAAGAGTTTTAGATTGAAGGGGCGAATCTTTCGAAATCTGAGGAGTGTTCATTCATTTCTCGTGTGACTTGGTGCGAAGCCAACGTACAACTTTGGTGCAAAGCCTCAGAATCCTTGGTGTGAAGCCTTGGACCTCTATCTTCTTATTCTACCATTTTATCTATTTATTATCCGGTAATATTTTCCCTTGCTTGATAAATTCCAAAACCCCAAAATATTGTTAGTTTAAATCTTTGATCTACCCCTTTTGTTTAATTTAATCCCTTGAGCCTCCGTTTTTCCAAACTTTAGAGAAGTCAAGAGACGACATTATAATTGTCGCTTGATGCCCTAAACTAGATCGAAACTCGAATCCTTCATCGGATCTTTTTTTCTAGATAGGGAACATAGATGCATGTGAGCATTAACATTGAATTAACCTAGTTTTTTTGTTGAATTCATTAAATTATTTTATGTGTTGGACGATATCGAATATTTTTATTATTTAATTTAATCTGAGGTTAATCTCAAACTTGCATAATTAGGGTTTTAACGTTCATCCTGCATCAGCCCCTTATGGAGTGGATCCAAATAATAAAGATTTGTCTATGAAGAAATTGACCATAAGAGCCTTACTTGTTCGGCATGGCATGTGAGCTCATTCGAGATGGTAAATATCTTGTTAAATAAATATTTAATGTCTTTGTCTTACATAGATATATTAGAAGAAGAGAAACAAACTTGATCAATCCAAGCTCAATGACTTGGTCTTCGTGCAATACAACCAAAAGTTTCTAGAATTGTTTCTCAAAGCAAGAGAAAATCCAGGATTTTAAGATCCCAATTGGATTGACGGCTTGCCCGCTGATGATGCTTGGGTGGCAGATGAAGCGGATGAGCCAATCTTCACGGGTGAAGATTTTTCATGGGGTCAAGTCTGGGAGGCCTCTTTTGGTGGTGAAGGAGAAAACCCTACTTGACGTAGGAGATAGGTTGGGGGGGGGGGGAGGGTTTCTTCAAGCCAAAGAAGAAATAAGGAAGATGAAATCCAAGAAAAAGAGGATTTGAATGATATAGACTCAACCTTGGTGAGTTCGGAAGAAGAAGAAACGGAAGAAGAGGAAGAATATATTGAAGAAGGTGATGATTCAAATGATGACGACAATGCTACTGATATGATGACCATGTCGGAGGTGGAGGAGTCGATCAAGTACCATGATGGGTTAGAGAGCAATACGTAGAGTACATGGTTGGAAGGTCATACAACCCCTAGAATGTAATTTTTCAAGTATTTTTAGTTTTCATATAGTTAATATATATTTTTTTGTATTCCTCTTAATAAAATGGAACTTTAGGACCTTTATTGAATGAGTTTTTTTGTATTATAAAGACCACAATGTAAGTATTTTACTTGTAAGACCATATATTATTCCCATAATTTTTCACATTTTTCAAATTTTTTGTATTTAGAAAAAAATAAAATATTCGAAAATCAACATGCCATCGCATATGTGATTATGGGAATCGCATATGCGATGGCACAGTCAAATCGCATATCATGGCATATGTGATTTGATAACAATGGTTAACATATATTTTGTATATTTTAATAATTTAATATTATTTTTATAATCCCCATTTTTTTTTTCTGAATTTTTCGTCAAATCTTTCCCGAATTTATCCAAACTAAACTGAACTAACACCCCACCAAGTAATTGCCAAATGCAAATTTGGTTACTATGGTGATGAGGAATGATTCAGTGGTGACATATGCTGCAATATTATTGTATTAATATTGTTGTATCATACAACTATGAGAGCTGATGTCTCACATGCTTAATAATAAAGCAAAATAATGTTCAATATCAAGTTTTAAATCAGAAATATAGAATGGACATTAAGGGGCTAGATGGGAATGGTATTAGACGGGGTTTTCTAGGTCAGTCAGAAGAAGGGGATGACATGTGGAAAGGGTAGGTGGCGATTGTATTGGATTATGTGGCCATTTTGATTTACATGGAGATTCATTTGTTATGTCTTTTACTTGCGTTGTATTTATACATTACATGTGGTGATAATATTTATTTTCTATTTTTGTGATGATCTTTGTGATTGCGTTTTGTATAATGATCAATGTTCTTAAAATCGTTGAGCGGGTTCGGGCAATCGGCCGGATGTTCGGGTGGAAGTCGTTGGGCAAGCGCCCCAAGATCCTGGCGGCCCCGGAGTATATATATGTATATGTATACATACATGTAGTGATATACATATTTTGTTTCGACATAAATGTATATAATTTAATATATGCATTCAATTTTTAACTATATGTAACAAAAAAATTTAATCTGAGTATCAATTTTCGATTCCATATGGCACATATCCCAAAAATGTGGCCCTAAAATCATGTTTAAGCGTGATGTGTGCCATGTGATTTTAGGGCCACTTTTTTGGGATTTGTGCCATGTGGAATTGAAAATTGGCCGTCTGATGGTATATTCATGGCCTTAAGATCCCTTGTGTGGAATAATGGAGCGAAACACGATCTCCATGATCTGATTTAAAGAAACCATTGGTGTTTGGCGTAGGTGCCCAACAAGATACTGTGGGCATGAATAAAGGTACCCTTTAGGATTTTAGAATGCCCCACCCCGACTTTATAATGCCCCGGTGGACGCCCAGGCAGGCACCCCAGGCCTAGCTCCCCCGAATCGATGCCCAGGGTTAAACCGGGGCACCTATGGGTCCGAACAGCCCGGGCGGCCACCCCAGCGATTTTAAGAACAGTGATAATGATTGTGATGTGCACCTTATGATAAACATTGCATTTAATTGTGTGTGTTTCACCATGATCCATATTTGTTATGAGAATGCAGCATTTATTATTTGACAAGCGAGTCCACCAGTCACATGAAATGCCTCCGCATCTGTGACATAGAGGACAAGATTGCGCATGATGTGTTGTGTTTCTCGTTGGTCACATATGTGATCAAGATGAGTTCTTTCTTAGGAAGTCAACTTGGGTTATATTAGGCTTGTTTTTGTGCCAAATCAGGATGTCTGGGATATCCAAGTTAATTGCCGCATGCTTACCCAACATCTTGCCATAGTGTGACTCATAGTATACTGTGATATGCCATAATATACCTATGAGTGATGGGACTATTATGATTTCCTTCACTGTGCGTGAGGAGCCTATAAGAATGATATGATAAGGTAACCCTACATTGGCATGTATTGTCAAGGCTGTGATGATTTAGATGGATTAGATGTACACTAGGATAGCAACCAAGTTGATTCTAACTAGTATAGTATAAGGGGAAGATCTCTTACCATCAAACTTTGACGAGGGAGTCCATGGGCGCTCATGCTTCTTATCAGCCTGGGCAAATCGAGGACGTGTTTTGATTGGTTGTTTTTGCAAGATTGTTTTTGAAAAATCTATATTTATTTATATGTAATTGTTTTTAAAATAAACGTTTTGCCAAATAGATCAGTTTTACTTGATAAGTAAATGACTGTTCCTATGGGGTGGCTGTGGGCTTGGAATTAGAATCAATTCAACTTAGAATGCATGTGATGTGGTATAAATCATGTGGTTCAAGCGAAAAATATCTGCAAAGTCGGGGGTAAACCTGTAGTGGTTGAATGGATAATTGGTATGGTAATTCTTCTTTGAGTAACTGAGACCCCTTGGATACTCCTCAACACAGCACGATATCTAGACATGTATGAAGAGATCACATAATACCATCAAAATGTTTCTTGTTTTGACACGATAAAATGAACCGTCGTTTTATTTGTATAAAGTTGAGTAACTTTAAAATAAAAAGCTTGGATCTTTGAAAACGATTTGTATTAATATAATATACCTTTAGTTAGGTTCATGACAAACGTTATGTCTCTTTTCATTACATTTCTCAATGGGCTCTCAAGATGTTCCTTCAATTTTTTTTCTTTCTTAAGACCGTGCCACCATATTGGAATCTTTAGAAATTGGCGTGCCAAATAACTATGACACCTTGACACTTGGCACTTGTGCCACGTGTCTAGGTAACACTGCTGATCACCGACTACCCTCCTTTTACTCCACTGGGCAAATGGTTTAAAGGCTATGACATTCTGAAAACAATGCAAGAGGGTTGTGGACCTAAAGTGGCGCTATGGCTAAAGAATTAGAAGAGGGATATTCCTAGGGAATATTCTAATTGTAAATCTCTACAAGTAAGAAGAAAGGGCCAGCCCCAGTCTACTCAGTTAGTCACTTTAGTCTCTTCTAAATGAGAACTTCAGAGCCAACCTCAAAATTCACAAAGAGAACAAGTGAGGAAAGAAGGCTATGAAAACCTCTATATATAGGGGTCCAAGCCTTGAAGCCTTATTTATACATCTTGGGCTGGGCGTATAATTACAAGTGTACGTCATGGACATGCGTATAATACCAGTTATACGCCATACCTATGGCGTATAATCAGACACGCGACAAATTTCTCAGGGCGTGTCGGCGAGATTCGGCGCAATTATACGTCGTAGTAGTGGCGTATAATTCCAATTATAAACCACACAAATGGCATATAATTAGAAAGGCAGGCGGTCGAATTATACGTCGAGCAGTTGACATAAACAGGCATCATGTAGGCCACAAACACAGGCATACCAAACAGGTCAGATCAGGTAGGAAATATCATTTATGTAAATGTCATTACTCTTTACTTTCCATATATATATATATATATATATATATATATATATATATATGTATGTATTGATAACCTGGGTGTTCTGGCCTCTTAGAGCACCCGACTAATCCCAAGGGCACGTGCGCACCCCAAGTTAGCATGTGCCAGGTCAGCAGGGGATATAAATCCCTAGGGTTGCCTCAAGGGGGTAATAGCATTGGATATTTATTTGATTGTTGGTTTGGTTTTCCTCTATTTAATAATGAGCATAAATGGTAAAGCACTTGATGAAATTTATTATTAAAACAAGGACCTTTATGATAATATAAAGAAGTTATATCTATACAATTCTTAATGTTAGGCATTTTGATATTTGTTAGTTATTAATGGCACAATAACTATATTAAACTGATTATTATAATAAAAGTGTGAGAGGAAATGTGAATACTCTATTCATGTTTCTCTCACACATATTCTCGCTTCCTCTCTCGTTCACACTTTCTCCTCTTTCTCATTACCTTTTCTTTTTTCGTTCTTCTCTTTGCTTTACCCATACATTTCTATCATTGATTCTTCTCTATTTATTATAGTGTCTTTTCTTATTTCTTTTCTTGCTTCATCTCTATGTGTTGTTATGAAACCCTAATATAGCAACATAGTATTAGAGCATCGAATCTAGGGTTTCCTCTTCTTTTTGAACTCTTGAAAGTGTACTTTTTTTAATGAAGAAAAATAAAGGATATCAACTATTTCATATTGGTTATCAAAGGTGATGGTCAGACAAATACATATTCTGGATGATGCTATGAAGAAAATTGATTGCAAGGTGATCTCTCATGTTTGTTTGAAGATTCACCGATTGTATGACACATATTTGTGTCTATCATTTTAGGAAAATTGTTCTGGGGTAAGTGTGGTGCCTAGATTGGTGGACAGTTTTTATTTTGAGACGATAGATTTGTGGACAGTGTTACCGAGGTACTTCTACTTTTGAGAATTTTTCCATGTTACTTGGACGCTCCTCAACACGACAAGACACTTCTAAAATTGTACAAAAAAAAATGCTACCTAATACCATCAAAGTGTTCCTAGTTTCAATGCGGTAAAATGAGTTACCATTTTAGGAAAAACTGCTCAAAGTTAGTAAATTATAAATGAAAAGGGTTGGGTGCTTGAAAACCATTTGTATAATGTGTGGTTAGTAAATTATAAATGTAAAGACTGGAGTTCTTGAAAACCATTTCATAATATAGAATATTTTAAGTTAATTCCTGGCATAATATTGTATACTTTTCATCAATAGATTTCTCTATTACCTCTCTAGGATTCCCTTCTATTTTATTTTACTATATATGTTTAGATAATTTAATAATTTTAATTGTTTGGGCCGTGCTGCTGGATTTGAATTTTTAGAAATTGTCGTGCCAGAACTTATAACACCTTGATACTTAGAACACGTGCCGCCACATGTCGAGGTAACGTTGTTGGTGGTTGTTGTGTTCACATATCTTTTTTGACCTTTCATCTGTTCTGTTTATTTGATATTTGTTTTTTTAAAACTACATTCAAATTGAGCAAATCTCTAGTATTATGAATCATATTGTCATATTGAAGGAAAACATACAAAATAGACTTGGAATGATCAATCCCTCTGACCTTCTTGTATTCAAATGACATCAGTAAAGCTTACGGGCCCAAACTACATATAGCGGGCTAAATCTGTACAATTTTTCTTGACAGCCAAGGGAAAACTTAAATACCAGATCCACCAAACCTGATGAGGGGACAACAAAGCATGATGAGTGGTACAGGAAAATGCACAAATTTTCATCTATAAATAGTAATATAATGTTTCTAAATATCTCAAAAGAGATTTGGGATGCATTATGAGATGTGGAGTATTATGAAAAGAACATTATACATACTTATCAATTTTTTCAAGATATTTCTCTTTGCAACAAGGAGAGAGAAGTCTTGACAAATATTATTCAAGTCTGAAGGAATGTCGGAAGAGCTAAAGGTGTATTACCCATTGACTACTGATATTGAGAAGCAGAGGCAAGAACGTGAGGAGTTCAGACTTGCCAAATTCCTCTTTGGTCCCAAATCAGAATATGAACCAGTCAGAGCTTAGATATTTGGAAGCAATGAAGTTTCATTGGTGAATGAAGTATATTCACGCCTATAAAAGGGTATCCCTTGGGGCACCTTCTACTGCAGGCGAGAGGTCTGCTCTTTTTACTTCAGTTGGTAGAGGAGGCGATAGACATAGCAATTCTACCTCTTGTGGAGGTCAAGATGGCCTTAGTGGAGGCCACGGTATAGGCCTTGGAATTCTGAAGTGCACTCACTGTGAATGTATGAATCATGAGATTTATACTTGTTGGCATCTGGAAGCCAACATGGGCTAATTCGATACAGATCTGTACGGGTGGTCTTGATAGTTATACTACGAAATTATTTCCTCTCCGCTTGAGCCGAGTTCAACGGGTGATACAGTCACATTGTCCACGAAAGAGTACATCAAATGGTTGAAGGGTCAGTTACCTCCAACATGTTCCTCCACTGCCACTCTTATTTAATCAGATACAACATATTTTTTCTCTTGTTTGTCCACTCCCTGAGTTTTTGATTCAGGAGTCTTAGATCATATGACTAGTGTGTCTAGTATGTTTCTCATTTGGATAAATATGGTTTTACCTC
The DNA here is from genome assembly GCA_021018995.1 of Chloranthus sessilifolius. Lineage (NCBI taxonomy): Eukaryota > Viridiplantae > Streptophyta > Magnoliopsida > Chloranthales > Chloranthaceae > Chloranthus > Chloranthus sessilifolius. The sequence goes on from CM037595.1 coordinate 69,240,743, forward strand.
TTGTGTTGCCTTAGCTGATGACTCAATTAAAATTCGTGGGGTTAGATACTACTCATCCTAGTTTGTCCATGTCTTTGCCATATGTAATGTTTGTACCTAAATTTCCCTTTGAGCTTATTATCTGTTAGTAAACTAACGAAAGTGCTAATCTATTTTGTAACAAAAACCCTTCTTATGATGAATTTCAAGATCTAAAGATGTGGAAGATGATTTGTTTAGGAAATGAGGCTGGTGGACTCTATTTTGATTGTGGAGTGGTTGGAGCTGCTGTTTAGACGAACGTCTCTCCTTTTATGTGGCATTGTAGTCTTGGTCACCCATCTTTAAGTAGTGTTCAAAGTTTTGCCCTGCTTTTATCGTCAGTCTTCTAGGTTAGATTTTGAAGATCGCGAGTTAGGAAAACATCACAGGATCGTGTTTCCACCTTGTGTGGGCAAACACAGTATCAGTCTCCTTACATTTGCTGATAACTGTTTTTGTATTTACTTAAAGATTGTCAAAAAATTTCTCTTGTTTCAAAAAATTGATGTAGAAGTGAAGAATACATCGATATTCGTGTTCATATTTTGCGATCTAATAATTTTAAAGGATACCTTTCACCTTAGTTCCATTCATATTTGTTAGATCATGGCATTGTTCAACAAGCATCATGTGCACACAAGCTGCCTAGGCTTTCTTATCTAATATGAGGGTCTCGAAAACGTATTGGAGTGATGCAGTTTTAATTGGATGCTATTTATTTTAATCAATCAAATTCCCTAGATAGTCTATGTGTCGGAGAATCCAGGTGGGAGGACATGGAATGCCTCCCACCCGGATTCTGAGTGAATAAGAGATGATCTCTTTCTCTCATCTGCTGCATAGACTGTATCAGATGCAGAACCTCCCACAAGGACAGGACCGGCGCATTTGGGCCCCAAGCAGAGATGGTAGGTTCAAAGTCAAATCATATTACAAGATGCTCAATCGACGACCGTTGATCACTTGGCTCGGTGTTACGCTGTGGAAGGCTAACATTCTCTCAAAAGTTAAAGTTTTTGCATGGATGGCTTTCAAAGAAAAAATCCTAACGATGGACCAGCTTATCGGCGAGGGAAGGATATTCCTAATCGATGCGTCATGTGCAGGAATAGTGAAGAGTCCGCTGCACACCTGTTGCTTCACTGTGAGATGGCACACCATGTTTGGAACGTGGTCATTCAGTCCTTCGATATGGTGTGGGTTATGCCGGCTTCAGTATACACTCAATTTCTCAAGTGGGAGTCGGTTTGGGAGGAGTAAGCAGAATAAATATTGGAAGACAGTCTTGTACTCAATCTTTTGGAATTTATGGCGCGAACGCAACCTACGGATCTTTGAGAACAAGTCACGTCCAGTGGGGATGATCCTAAAGGCTATCAGAGATCAGGTGTGGCTTTGGGCTTCGAGAGGTGAACAGGTGCAGGGTGAGGAAGGTCGTATGTGGGATCCGGGTTAAAACTAAAACTGTATAGGTGGTGGGATTTTCGGTCTTTCGACCTTTTTCCCGTTTTTGATGGTTATGTCGATATACTATACTTTCCAGCATCTTGCTGATTTCAATATATTACACATTACTGATAAAAAAATAATAATTCCCTAGATAGTCATTGTCTATATTCCATTATGTACCTTGATATATCTCCATTTTCTATTCTGGCCAAAGTCCTGACTGTGGATTTTGTTCATTGGTTAGGTCCCACGGTTGATAAAATTGAGTAGCAGTCATTTTGTTCTCGAGCACCAGCCACAACCAACCTTGTTTTTGGGATCAAAACACATGAAAACCTGTATTCAAGGAGGAAAAATCGATCGAATCTCTGCCTTTAGATCTTTGATTCAAGGTCATACTTTGACTAAGGTTGACATCAACTACTCTAGGACTGACTCCAGCAATCTCGAAAATTTTCTCGGTCTTTTCTTAGTGTTTTTTCAATGGTTGCAACACAATGAACGACTGGTTCATTCAATCTTGGTTTCTTCTCCTTTTGCTTTTTTCAAATAGCAATAGCAGCCTACAACCAACACTTACCTTTACCTTTTTTGCGTGTTTGTTTGGCTGCTACATCAACTCCTCTTTACTTTTTCTTCACTTCTCCTTTTCTCCCCTAAAAGAAAAGGTTAAGGTTGCATGGATGAACCAGAATGGCTAGAGGAAAGAGTACCTACCAAAAACAAGGTTGGATGTGGCTGCTACTCATGAACAATATGAATGCAACGACACTAAATCTGAACCATAGATGGAGATGAAAGAAGAAACATGGCGGAGACACAAAAAGTATTAGACAAAAAATAACATTCCCGATTTCTGAATCACAAAGATCCATTGAGGCGGCAATGTGCGGAGCATTCGTCAGATGGAACCAACACATGAGAACACTAAGGACACGCAGGATCGAGTGACACCATGTAGCAAACGAGAAACTACTAAATATAATATAGAGATAATTAAAACAAAATTCCCATTTAGGGTTTATTGGGAGAAAGAGAGATGAAGAAGGAAAGGGAGAGAGAAGAAGAGAGCACAAAAGCTTTAAAGACTATTGTTGCTATCAAGATAATTAGACACTATTTTATCAATGTAGTCAAATGGCATATGCGACCCTATGCGATGGCATAGGGCCATCGCATATGCGTGTCGCATATGCCATTATGCCATGACATAATTTATTTATTTTTTCAAAAAAATCCCCAAAAATTCCCAAAAATTCCCAAAGTTCCCCATATTGAAAAGTAATATATTTTTGTTAATTTTGTGCTTTATTAATTTTGTAGTGTCTAGAATGAGAAATAAAAATATATAATATAAGTATATAACCCATAAGTTAGAAGGGAAAATATAAAAAATAAGCCCAAATAGTACAAAAATAAAGTGGACCATACAAAAGAAAAGGAAAGAGACCCAAAACATACATTTGAGAGTTGTGGTATGCATTAGGAAGAGAAACCCCCAATTAATAAGGCTTGGGGAAGCCTAAAAGCCAAAAAAAAAATTCAATGTTGGAGAAGTATGCCATGACATACACTATATGCGATGGCATACTTCCTAGATTGCATATGTGATCCACCCCTTCCTGATGGCATATGCCATCGCATATGACAACAATGCTATTTATAGAGGGCATATAAGACGCAACTTATATTTTTTCTAATATGGGACTAAGCATCACATGACTAACATAAGGACACATTACTTCTAAAAGCTAAATTTATGTGGACCCTACATATACATTGCCAATATCTCCAACTTCTCCAATAGATATTAGTCTTCATGTTTTGTGATTTGATAATTCTAAAGAATATCTCTCATCTCTGTTAGATCATGGCATTGTTCAACAGACATCATGTGCACACACTAATATGAGTGCCCAAAAACTTATTGGAGTGATGCAGTTTTAATTGGATGCTAGTTAACCAATCAAATTCCCTCATCTATTTTAGAACTGTTCCCCATATTCCATTATGTACCTTGATATACCTCCATCTTCTGTTCCTCCCAAAGTGTTCAACTGTGTGTTTTGTTCATTAGTTAGGTCTCACTGCTGATAAATTTGAACCAAAATCTATTGAGTAGGTGTTTCTTGGATACTCACGAGTCAATGAGGACATCAATTTCATTTCATATATGATGATTTGATGTTCGTCGAAGATACTCCATACTTTTCTGATGATGGTAAATCATTACAGTCCAGGCATGGATCTGGAGTTCGTGAACCCATAACCAAACATGTTTTCCTTTTTCGCACTTGGCCATCACCATCCTAACATCCCAAAGGGTACATTTCCACCTTTATGCCCAGGCACAAGAAGACTTTTTTGGTTGCCTCCAGTGCCAACTCCTTCAACTGAAATTCTAAGAGGATTTTTTTGTTGTTTATAAAGGATGCTCTAGGACTTCTGATATCTCTCCATATGTATCCACTCTTGTATATATTCAAATTTAGGGATGAAAAAAATCAAAAGCTCCAACAAGGTTTTCTGAAGATCAATTTATTCTGTATATACATTAACCCATACATCAAAAGATGCATTATTAAACAACCCTGGAGATTCCTCACGAAGGTTCCAACATGAGGACTTAAATTGGGCACCCAAACACCTAGGCATCTGAAAACTCAAATTCTTCGTTGTCGGCAGTTTCAAGGTGGAGGAGGAGTTGGTACCCTTCCCCAGAGACCCCAGGATCTGACCCCCATCCTCATGAGAGCCTCCTGCGAGGACTCCACAACCACATCAAAATGTGTGGGGCCCCCACCTACAGGGATCAAAGATGGGACCTCTCAAATACTTTCCTTGCAATCCTCCAACCATTCTGAATATTTGTAAATTCCTGTTTAGAGAGCACCGCCTAACCTCATCTCTCTGCGCCCTCTAAACAACCCTTCTCGCTTTGAATCAATCTCCACTCTCCCTTGCCAGCCTCACATTGAAATCTATGACAAAACAGATGCTTTCCAAAATTGATATTTCCACATCGTCCACAAAACCAATCTCCCGGTCACACCATCACTAGACGACTAGAAACCAGTTTACTTCGACCACCATCCATTATGTTCTCTTTTCCTTAATTTTCTTAGTCAATTCTAGTTTGGCAAATATTTTTCTTTGTAGACAATTAGTAATTTCAAAGGAAAATAACAACAAATCCTCTAACATGTTTCCTCTAGTTACAATTATAATTGTGATTGACGTGGCTGATCTTGCTAGAGTGTCGAGCCTTTTCATCAATATTCCATGGCTTATGCCGATATCAAATTGGAAGGAAACTTGCATATGACACTCTCTTCCCTCGAAGCCTAGAGTTTACATTGGATTTTGAGTGTTTCAAATTTAATTTTGATGCCTCTAGTAAGGGCAATCTAGGGTTGGCAGGGATTGGTTTTTGCAACTCCAACCATCTTGGGGATAGATCTTGTCCTTTGCCAGTTCAGTTGGTATAACTCTAACCATAGATGCTCAGGTGGAAACCTTGTAGTTCTGTTTGTCCGACCTACACTAGATCCGTGTGGATAAGTTATAGGTGGTTGGGGCTCTCTAAACACTTTACGTTGGCTAAAGCTGGTCTCCACTACCTGCAAGCAAAAGATTAAGTTTATTAGAAATGCATATAATATTGTCTCAGTTGAGTGAGATTAGGATTACTAATATTCCTAACGAGGGGTAACTCAAAGGCAGATACATTGGCAAACGAGGGTGGTGTAACGCTTAGCGAGATTGTGTGCAATTGAATTGTCTATGGTTTTAATTTTATTTTATTATATATGTATAAAATCTATTATTAGGAGTTTGTTGTATTTCTTAGTGTCCTTCACCTTTGTAGGCTACTTCATGTCTTTTTGTGCCTTGTTCTCGGATGATGTTATTCATTGTTTAGGTTATAAATAAAAATTTACTTGGTAAACAAATTGCTACACTTGAAACTTAAGCTCAATGCTCGTGCTTTGCTCATGAGATCCACCTGGGATGTGCCACAGAGTTGCTAAACTATGCACCTTTGCCTTGAGGTGTTATCTTGGGCTTTGGCATGGCTGAGGCATATTTACAGCCACACCAGTTATTGGGTCCTGGTATGATTGCAAACTTTCTTGTTTTCTTTGGCCTGCATTTTGCAGAGATTGCCATTTGTTTATATCCATCTACTGTGTATGTGTGCACATTTGCGGTGCAATGCTTTTTTGTACAATCTGTCAGCACATATATTTTTGTTAATAATTTTCGGTTTAGTCATACTTATGGGCATCACCTCAGGGCCTCAAGGTAGAATGCCATTCCATTTTGACTCTCCTTCTTGGTTCTTAATCCCTTATAAACTGTAGACGGGCATTTATTGCACTTCGATGGTTTGTCTATTAGTTGATGTACATTGAAATTTTCATTTAGAAAATTTTGAAATGCTTATTCTAGTTGTAATGATTTGGCTATTAATTAGAAGATCGGTTCCAATCTTTCTAGGAGCAAAAATCTGTGCTACATATTTGCCCTGTTGTAGCGAAGACTGGAAGTGCTGATTCATGTCAGTATCTTAATAAATGCCGTTTCAGCCATGATTTGGAGGCCTTTCAGGCTCAGGTATGGTAGTTTATATTCTTCTTCTGTGCAAATTCCTTGCAACTTTATTCTTTTTGATGTTATGCATCAACGTGTCTCAACCTTTTTACTTGATGAAATTTTTCTTCACACAGAAACCCGCTGATCTTCCTGGAAACTGTCCTTTTCTAGGCGTCAAAGAGCCATGCCCTTATGGAGTGGCCTGTAGATTTTTTGGTACTCATAAAGATGGTGCTCCTTCTGGAACATCAGATGTTCAGAAGAAAAGCTCTGAAGTGAATGGACTGAGCAAGGATGTGCAGAAGCTCTTGTGGAAGAATAGAATGAATTTTCTTAGGGCGGATTCTCAGCTCAAACTCATTGGGGTTTTGGTAAGTAAAAACTTAAGATAATTGATCTTTTACTATGATTCTTTCTTAGAAGTTCTTTTCACTGCTTCTATACAGAATAATTTTTTTTGCTGCAAGAGCACACCAGAGAGTGTGTGTGTGTGTGTGTGTATATATATATATATATATATATATATAGAGAGAGAGAGAGAGAGAGAGAGAGAGAGAGAGAGAGTTGGGTGTCACGTGGCACTCAATCCAAGGATCGGGTGTATCAACGACTGTCCAAAAAAGTTTTTTACACTTGGTTTTGTGATCAAATGTGAACATTTTCAATGGCAAAATTTTTGGGTGGAAAACCAATATCTTTGACCCGTGAAAAGAAGGGCAAAAAAGTGCATTTTTTTCTTAAAACCCTAGAGGGATTGGTGAACCCAGGACTATGCATTCAAATGCATGGCTTGGCCATGCATTCGAACCAGTTGGGTGCCACGTGGCAGCCAACCCAAGGATCGAGTGCCGTGACAACATGCCCAAGATTGATCAGCTGCCATCTAAAAAAAAACCAAGGGGTGATTTTCCTCCATTGAATTTTGGGTTAAAGTTATAAACTTTAGTCATGTTTGGGGCCTTTGGGCGCCGAAAAACAAGTTTGACTTGTAATTTGAAGGGCAAAAAAATCCTAAAGTTTTTTTTTTCCTAAAACCATCTAGGATGATCGCTGTCCCTTAGAGGAGCACGTAATCTAGCACTCTAATGTACGGTTCACACCCGAGTCCACACACACACACATACATTAATATGTGCGTGTGTGTGTGTGTGTGTGTGAGAGAGAGAGAGAGAGAGAGAGAGAGAGAGAGAGAGAGAGAGAGAGAGAGAGAAACGGCCACTACAATATACATAGCGAGTTACCACAATTACCAATTTTATCTCTTCTTCGCTTGACATTTGATTTCCTTAGAATTTCGATTATCAATCTCTGTGGTAAAAATTTTTGTGAGCATTCGGAAATAATTCAGCAAGCTCAACTTTATTAAGTGGGCCACTCACCACTGTCGGCCACACACACCTTCACACCCTATCACGCATGTCCACCTTTCTATACTCTTTTACACACTCAAATATGTGGTCTCATATGCACCACACAAATATATTATTTAATATAATTTATTATTTTATTTCTCTTTTGTCTTTTTCCTTTAAACATCTTTCAATTTTACTTGTCCTTGACAGTTTTAGAAATACCCAATCTGCCCTTATGGTAAACGTACATCTTAATCCAATTATCCTGACAATTTGTAAAATACAAATCTGCCCTTATAATGTAATTTACCTTTTTATCTTTGGTCTTTTATGTAAATTCAGAGCATACTCACTTATGCAAATTTTTAGATATATCTAAGGTGCTGGTCACATATATTTATAACAGGTGTATCTTCAATACAAAAATTCAGGCTACTACAAGTTCTTTGTCGGTTAATTCCATTGAAATTATTGATTCTGATTCACAGGGGCGGGGCAATTCAAACACAAGAAATGAAGTTAATCAGGAGGAACCAAGCGAAGCTATTCTAAATGGGTCAGATGCTCTTCAAGAGGATGCTGGTAGTGAAGTGACCAGTGAGTTTAGTAGTAAAGTAGAGTGCTCTCCAACTATGTGCATTGAAAAAAAAATTGTGGATGATGCATCAGAAATTCGTAACTCTCGACCTCTGAAGAAGGCAAAAAACCCAACCAATGAAAAATGCTGCTCTGAGCCAGTGGACAATGGTTTGCAAGTTTTTCTGTAGGATATATTATGGGCTTGCTCTAATATAATTGTTGACTTAGCTTGGACGTGTTGGTTTATTTGTAGTTATGTGATCTTTCGAGTCATTAACCAGATGACTCGTAATTTGAACAGGCATAAATTTGGTGAAAAAAGATTGTGGGGAATGTTGCGCAAAAGCTGAATCTGAAGTTGCCATGATTGATCATGATTGTGTGCCAGAGATTGATATGAGTTCAAAATTAAACTCACGTGAGAAGAAATGTATCGATTTTAGAGGAAAGCTGTATCTTGCACCTCTGACCACTGTTGGGAATCTACCTTTCAGGAGGATTTGCAAGGTCTTAGGAGCAGATATAACTTGTGGTGAAATGGCTATGGGTACAAATCTGTTACAGGTTCGTCGTGTAAATTATGCCATTCTATTTTTGCTTCTTTTTTTGGCTTAATTTAAATGTAGAACATATGGAAGATTATGAATGGGTATCCTTTCAGTTATATTTTGTATGCTGCTGTCAACTTTTTCCATTTTTTTTCTTTGGCTGAGAGTGTAATCATTAATATGATCATCGTAGTACTAGGATATTCATGTTTAAAGTAGGAATAGGATATTCAGGGTTTACCATTGTACTTAATGAATTATTTTCAGATGTTGCATTGGTAAAATCATGTATGACTGGAAATTAGCAGTGTTACCTTGGCACTTCTACGTTTGGGATATTTGCCGTGCCAACACTTGGTGGCACTTGGCACCCGTTCTGACACTCGGACACTCCTCGAACAACATGAAACTTCTAGACATATATGAAAAAACCCATATTACTATTAAAATCCTCATCGTTTTGGTAACGATAAAATGAACTTTGTTTCAAAAGAAAAATGTGTAATTTTTAGTAACTACTAAACAAAGGTTTGGGTCATTGAAAGCAATATTATACTATAATATAATTTTATTTAAGTTCACGACATATACTATGAATCTTTTCTTTACACATCTTAATTGGTTTTCTCATATTTCCCTTCAATTTTTCTCTATATATGTTCTATTTCTTAAGGTTGTGCCGCCGTATTCGAATTTTTTGAAATTGGCGTGCGAAACGTCTATTGGCACCAGTGCCACATGTCCATGTAACACTGGTAATTAGGCTTGATAAAATCAGCTGTGGACCACAATAATGACTGAAATGGTAAACTAAATGAGTCATCGTACTTGGTTGACTTAATCTGAGCTAGAAAAATTACACTGGTGTCTGAAAAATTGCAAAATTATTCTATTTCCGAGGTCTGTTAATGAAGATTGGTTCCTTTATCCTGATCAGTAGTGTAGTGAATCATAATTTCATGTACACCTATGATTCATGATCCTTCTTCAGACTTGGTACTTCCATCTGCCAATCAAGGGTTGTTACTTCTTAATTTCGTATGAGAAAAGAGAGATTTCCTCGAGTTCAAGTTCGGTCATACGGGATTCCTGCGGTTAGCCGACCTTCTCCAGTAAGCGTATTAAAAAGCATAGCTTAGAATCAAGTTTGAACCGAAATAAAGGCTTTATTTCTTCGAGAGATCGTGGGATACTTTTTTCTTCTCATTCGAGATATTATGTGCAATTAACCAGCCTACTACTGAATCCAATTGATTTGTCCCAGTTGTGACAGCTTTTGACTTGTTTGGCTCATATAACAATGCAAACAAGACAGTTTAACAAGTGTCTGGATGAAGAAATGAAGATGTTGTAAATACGTAGAGGATGCTAGTCGCATAAAGCTTAATAGTGTTTGATATGTTGCGGAATAATATTTTACACTACAAAATGGTATTATTCCTTTGTTGTTTTTCAACGGATACTGACAAGAAATTTCGAAGGTTGTTCGCTTTATGCAAAATAGATATGAAAGCATAACAACCACTTATTCCCCTTTTAATACTTTTAATAAATATGAAATTATATAATGGTGTTGGTTCTTAGAAAGGGAGACTGAATTTGCGGTCAATGCCAGAACACCAATTTCCAACGCCAGTCGATTTGCCATAGGAATGGGTGTAACGCTACCAGACCCGAGGGAGTGTTGGTCAAGTCCGCGGTGGGAGTGTCGGTCAAGTCTAACGGAGTGTCGGTCAAGACCGCATCCCCCGGTTTGGAAGCAATCATCAAACGGTCATTAATGGGGCACAACTGCGAGTTCTTCAACAGGGTTGGTCGATTGTTGGGAAAAAGTTCAGCCGGGTGAACACGACGATAACTAAACCGGCTAGTCGACGAAATGGAGAATCTTATGCCGAGATAGTGGGGAGAGGAGGGAGAGATACTGGGGACTCTGGCAACTCTCTGCCTACCCAGTTGGAACTGGGATACAAATATGATCCGATCAGATTTAGCTCCTCCCAGTTTCTCTCGCTCGCTAGAAATCTACGACATTACTGGGTGGTGTTATATACAAACAAAGACTCTTTCGCTTTGGTTCATTTACACAGGTGGATACTAAATACATGGGATGTTTCAAATAGGCCGGCCTTATCAACTATTACAAAAATAAAGTTTCTTCTGCGATTCCGGTCCGAAGAGGCAGCAAGAGACATCTGTGCCAAAAAAGCTTTTCACATTGACGGCATCCAGGTTGAGTGCGGGCTTTTGAATCCGTCAGTTGGTGACTTGCGACTACAACGATGGTGGGAAGGAGTCTAGATACGGGTGCTCGGACTTCCGCTCCATGCTTGGTCCCCCAAAGTGCTTATGGGGATCGGGGATCGATGTGGTAGGTTCATTCTGGTAAATCGAGGTATGGACGATCTCTGGGAAACTGGTTCCGCCTGGATTCTTATCACCATCAATAGACTGGAATGCATTCCCAGAAGCTGCGAGGCCTGGGTCGGCGGACAAAAATACAAGGTCTTCATAGAAATGGCGTTGATGGAGAGGATGCTCCTTCATCAATCGGGCGATGAACCCAAGGGATCCTGGTACCTCAACGTAGACGTATTCTGTCGTACCACAAAAAAAGTCTTGCCGAAGATTGAACCAGTCGGGGACTGGGTAGAAAGGTTTGACTGGAATGAATCGCGGTGCCCGGGGGGGTTCTTGTCCGCGAACTCGCATCATCGAAGGGGGGAACATAGGTGGCCGTCCGCGTCGGTGGGGTGCCACGGTACCTCAGGACTGACCAGTTGCACTCATATTCAGGTCGTAGACCTAGAGAAGGGAGAAATAGTAGATCTCTCCGATGGAGCACGTATCTCCGACGCAGGTGAACACCTGAATACGCAGCTCGTATCTCCGGCAGATCTTACACCGTCGAGGATACCAATGGCCGAGATTGCGTCGTACTCCAACAATGTTAACTTATAGGCTCAAATCGAAGTGCTAGGTGAGCTGACATGGATGCCGACAACGATGGACAATAATAGGAGCCGTATGTGGGATCCGATGGGGATGGAGGCTGCGGGTTTCCCTTTCAAGGAGAAACCCAGAGGAAACAAAAAGGCCTTTAGGGTCTATCTGCGCAAGAGGAAGGGTCATAGCAGACGTCGAAAACTGAGTGCTTCTGTGTTGTTGACACGTCAGGTTTCTCGATATCCGAGAGCTTCTGGGAGGTTGACATGTCAGACAATAGAAGCTTCCCAAACCCAGTCGGTGGTTTCGATGCGAGACGATTGCAATATTTGGGGTTTAAGTGATTCGAACTCGGGGGAGGGGTGGTCCCTAACTTATGACAGCCCTCGTGACTGTCACGTGCAAGTGCCAACAGATGTGACGTTCCTTGTTAGGGGGGAACATCTGACATTTGAGGCAAACTGAGTCTTTAGTTGCATTGGCCCGTGGGTACACTTATTCCAATCGGGGTCAGGGATCACTTCGAGTATGGTCTGGCTCTAGGTGGGTCCGAATACGATGGGCTGGCAGAGTCGGGGCCATGGGGGACTAGAGTTTGATATATGAGCCAGAAAGGAGGGCAAGGTCTCTCGGGGGGCTGTTGAGTTAACTCAACTCGTCCCAATCTCTTTAGAGTCCCCGACGAATTTTTTGAAGCTCCCTAATGAAGACCTCCTTCACCCCTCCTTGGGACGTCAGAGCAGACCTCGGGTACGGCCCTTTGCCCTCATGTTTCCCCTCCAACAGCCTTGCCGGAGGAGCTACTGGGAAGATCAAGTGCTCTTGGTGACTCCGGCAATTCTGTCGAGATCGATAGACTAATTCGAGTTGGCCGCGACCTCGGTATGTCGTTCAAAGGATCAGATGGGACACTATGGGAGGTGTTTCACTCCATCCTGGTTAGTTGTCAGGATAATAGGAAGAAGCACTGGACAAGGTCTCGGGAGCTCGCTCGACTACAATGGGGGATGGCAGATGGGAGGGGGGCTGGGGGTGTCTATCACCAAGCTTCTAGTGGGGGGCGGGCGAAACATTGTTTTATAATAAAGATGCTTTCATGGAACGTGAGGGGCATATGTGACGGAATGAAACGTGTCGGGGTTAGAAGAGTGATAGCTTCCTTAAAGCCGACAATTATAATACTCCAAGAGACTAAATGGGGCAGCTGCGACAGGGGCAAAGTGGCGTCCGTGCTTAGATGAAAGAACTAGGAGTGGATAGGTGTCGATTCGGTAGGGGCTTCGGGCGGTATTCTAGTGGCATGGAACTCCGGGTTGTTCGACAAGATAGATGAAGAAGTGGGGTTATTCTCGGCCTTGGTAGTCATGCAGAATAAAGATAATGGTAAAGTATGGCTGTTTTCAGATATTTATGGGCCTTCGGATGACAAGCAACGGATTGAGTTCTGGTTTGAGTTGGCCGCAGTCGTTGGGACTATCCGCAGTGCCTGGGGGGCGGCTTCAATGCCATAAGATGGGGTTATGAAAAGCAAGGGGGGCCACCTGATGTCACGGTAATGAGAGATTTCAATTCTTGGATATCGGATTGGGGGCTGATGGATGTGCCTTTAATGAGTTCGAGGTTCACGTGGTCCAACCTGCAAGATACTCTTCCTTAAGTAGGCTAGATCAGTTTCTTTGCAACATGGAGTGGTTGGAGATCTTTCCGGCTGCTAGATTGGAATGCTTAGCGGGGGCAGTATCCGACCACCACCTGCTGGTTCTCACGTGTGAATCAAGGGGGAAAGGGCGGACGTCGTTCCGATTCGAAAACATGTGGTTACTTGATGAGCAATTATGGGCTGCGGTGCTGGACTGGTGGAAAGAACATATGCCGTTGGTTACGACGGCGTACAGATTTTTATCCAAATTGCAATGGATCAAGAAGCGTAGCAAGGAATGGAACAGGGAGGTGTACGGGCTGGTTCACCTCAAGAAAGACACGTTGCTCATGCGGCTGAAAGAGCTCGACAATCTGGAGGAAGGTAGGGCTCTGCGGTCGGAGAAAGAGAAGAAAGGGCTAAAAAAAGCAGAAATTCAATAATATATGTAGGGCAGAGGAGGTGTCAAGGAGGCAAAAGGTGAAGGTGAAATGGCTTAAAGAGGGGGACCTTAACACCAAATATTTCTATGCGGTCGCCAACATGCGGAACAAATCTAATTACTTGGGCAGCGTTGGAGTGGAGGGAGTTACTTATGTTGGGTATGATCAGATTTGTGACCAGGTTGTCGAATTCTACTCCAAGCTGTACACAGACGATGGCCTGATTCGACCAGAGCTGGAGGGGTTGCCTTTCAAGCCATCTTGACTGAAGATAATGAGGGTGTGGGGCTCCTGTTTAATGAAGAAGAGGTTTAGAGAGCCATAAAGGGGGGGGGGGGGGGAGGGTAATTGATTTTAAAGTGTACCCTTGCAAGTGCACAAGATCTATTGTAGCAAGGCAAGAATGGGAATGTCGTACCCACAAGGAAGCGTATAATTCGATTAATTTTTGAAAGAATGAAACCACCTAAGGAAGTACCAAAGGCGAGATTTGTTTATGATAAATTACCACTACGCAATGCAAGTAAAAGAATTTAAACAAAGCTTTGCAAGGAAAAACTTCGACAAATAAAGTAACAATGATGAAATGATCAAGGATTCCGCTAACCCTAGATTTGTACTTTTTCTATTAACAATCCATACAATTCTATGTCAACTTATTTACCATCCTTCTACTACAAGCAAAACGAATCGATAACAATGCGATTATTGATTCGGCATACAATATCCTAACACTATGACGCATTCAACTATGAAATGAATCATGCGAAAGGTATAATGTATCACAAAAGCGAAATCACAACAAGAAAAATCAATCGTACAACATCCTAAATCAGTCTACAAGATCGATGTAGGTGGAATACTCGTTTATTGTCGCAGATCTACAAGATCAACGACTATAAATGAGCATTCGATTGTAACACAATAAGCACGCTCTTAAAGCCATACGATTCAATAAATTTGACAAAAAGTGATAGGATTAAAAATAAATTAAGTACTCATCTATAGGTCGCTTCCTCCTTGAATGAGTGGTTTAGCTGCTCATCCTCGATCCAAATGCAATGCACAAGTTCGAAGCCATCGTACAAACGCTTTTTTATTTATTACTATTGATCTTTTTGGAAAAGATCGGAACCTTACAAAGCTTTAAATCCTAGTTACAATCTACTAATTGAGGTAAAAATTAAGCTCTAAAAATAATGGAAGAAAACTAAAGAAGAAAGCTAAGAAAAATCCTCCAGGGAAACTCTCCCAAACCCTAAGCATAACACTGTTTATGTAGGATGCGAACAAGAAATCTTCCATTTTAAGAGTCAATCGATTGAATTTCAGGGTTCAAGCGATTGATTTCAAAATTTGAGTTTTGGCGGATTCAGTTGAATTTGAACTCAATCGATTGAGCTCAAATTCAAATTTTAAGAGGGAAACAGTTGTCATCAACTCAATCGATTGATTTCCCAGAATCAATCGATTGATGATGACATGAGGCATCTTCATTCTCATAGCTTTGGCTAGACCAATCAGTTCTTTCCACGGATTTCGGTGTTTCTGCAGGCTCCATGGTCCAATGTTCCTATATAGCCCTTAACTATGCTCAATTACGCTCTTGCGAGATCCAACAGTTAGGAATACCTAGAACCACTGAAACTTCACAACAGCCGTCAAAAGGCTTTCATCAGATGGCTAAGTGTCGGTATTAGGGTGTAAAACATAGTCATATTTCGGCACGGATCACACTCCCATACCTACACTTTGCTAGTCCTCGAGCAAAGAGAATAAGAAATATGTAAGAAAAAATGAACTAGTAGCCTAAAAAATTAAGTGTCACTTTCGTAGGGAGCACTATTACATTAAGCATATGCAATAAGTCTTTAAACCCCTAGGTGATCCCTAGTGGAGGAGTTGTGTTTCCTGAGGATTTTCAGTGAAGATACCCACAAACTTCTAAGCCTTTAAACTTCAACATTAGTTTTCACAACCATTAATTGTTTACACCTTGTGAAGTTTTAATGACAAATACGAAACCATGCTAATCTTATCATTACCCATTCAGATTAATTTAATGCCTTATTTTTCTGATGGTTCTTTCATTCAATTCTAGAGGGTCGTGTGTGCTTACCAATCCTAAAAAATTTCCGTCAATGAACAAGCCCAAACAAGCAATCTTTAGATCTCATGTCTTGACTCAATCCTTTCTTTAGATATGCACTCAAAATGAAATCGCTCCGATGAATGGGTTGCTTTTTTACATACATGTGAGAAAGAGTTACAATGCAAATCAAATAGTCTCACACGATATAAGAAATACGGTGTATCAAAGAATTTAAAAGAAATCTCATAAGGAAGAATGTTTGTATTCTCAGCACGTAATAGCAAGTGCCATAGGCATTGCATCATTACTCTTCACAAGGCATTTAGCAGCCGAGATTGAATCACAAAGGTCTTTTTCAAGGTTGTAACGGGGCTCGGGTAAAGGTTATGGAAGAAAGGAAAATTGGGCTCAAATTCTCTGAGAAATTGGGGAAAGACTAATTTGATTTTATGAATTTTCCACTTTTTCTAATTCTCATAGCTTTTCTTTCTCTTTTTGCAATTTTCTCTTCTTCTTTCATTCTTTCTCTCTTTTCTTTTGGATATCACCTCATACTTTTTATTCGTTTCTCATTTTTCTTCCTCTTACAAGCATATATTTTTCTTTGGTCTCTTTTTTTCTTTCTTTTTCTCTCCCCTTTTTCAAGTATATCTTTGTCATATGCTCTATAAGCATTACTACCATGCCTCACTACTTCCTCTTTTGCTCTCATCCCTCTTTTCCAATTTCCCAGAGATTAGCGGGTAAGGCTTAATTTCCAGCAATAGTGTCGGGACATGCTTAGCGTGGCTAATCAAGAAATATTTTAAGGCAAAATTTCTCAGTAGGGCTCAAAAGGGGTGCTAAAAGGTAAATTAGTGTGAGGTGGGGCATTTTAGGGTCAAATGAGCCAAAGACGGCCTTCGATCTTTTCCTCAAAAGGTGTTAACGATGCCTATTTGTTTTGAGTTCAGATGCAATGTGTTCTACGATGATATAGCAATGCAAAGTAAACAAGCCAAAGAAAATTTGTATGAGATTTAAGCAAGTGAGCATGAATTCCAAAGATACTCCGAATTTATTTAAGCACTCATCAAGAACGAGAAATTGGCTCTAAATTTTACAGGTATGTAGTCTCCACTAGAATCCTAAGATTCAAAGTTTTAGACTATTTCCTTGACTTTGAAATTCAAACATGGTAATGGTGTAGAATTTTCTAGTCATGAACTGTAGGAACATCTTCAAAACTTTGCATTGAAACTAATAATCATAGGCAATTATAATCTTAACACGACATGGTAATTTTTCATTAAAAACTTCCAAGTATTATCAATTGAAAATCATGAAAACTCATTGAATTTCGGAAAATAAGCTTTACTTTACTCAATCAATTGATTGATTTAGGAAAAGTCAATCGATTGAGGTATTTTAGTTACAAAGTATCCTCGGTCCATGATTATTAGTCAATCAATTGACTGTGCAACTATCCACTATTCCGAGCTCAGGCATCAATCTTTTTTTTTTGGGGGTGTTGCATCAAAAACTTGAATTATTTCTCAATTTAAATGATGTAACCTGAGTTGAACTTCTCACACCCAAACCTAAGGTGTCCAATGTCCTCATTGGACTGAAATTGTGATCTTGTGCATTTGTTTAATTAGTTTGGATGTTGGTTCTTATGTTTGGTGCCTGTTTTTGTGTTAGTTTTGTTTGTTTCATCAATCAGTTAGTGTGTTAGGACTTTTAGTTTGTTTAATCAGTTTACTCATGTTTGGATTTTGTGATTGGGGTTTTCTATGGTGATGTATGATCGACTCAGATCATTTTTGATGATTTTAAAGGAAAATCAGGGTTGTTTTGGGTGTGCTATTCTTTGTTTAATTTTCAAAATGTTGGCTTGTTACATCAATCAATCGATTGAATTTGACAATTCAATTGATTGATTTATGCAAAAATCCAAACTAGTTTGACTGAATCCCATGCACTCTCAATCAATTGACTGATGTACCCTTGCAAGTGCACAAGATCTATTGTAGCAAGGCAAGAATGCGAATGTCGTACCCACAGGGAAGCGCATAATTTGATTAATTTTTAAAAGAATGAAATAACCTAAGGAAGTACCAAAGGCGAGATTTGCTTATGATAAATCACTACTACGCAATGCAAGTAAAAGAATTTAAACAAGGCTTTGCAAGGAAAAACTTCGACAAATAAAGTAAAACTGATGAAATGATCAAGGATTCCGCTAACCCTAGATGTGTACTTTTTCTATTAACAATCCATACAATTCTTTATGTCAACTTATTTACCATCCTTTTACTATAAGCAAAACGAATCATAACAATGCGATTATTGATTCGGCATACAATATCCTAACACTATGACGCATTCAACTACGACATGGATCATGCGAAAGGTATAATGTATCACAAACGCGAAATCACAAGGAAAATCAATTGTACGATATCCTAAATCTGTCTACAAGATCGATCTAGGTGGAATACTCGTTTATTGTCGCTGATCTATAAGATCAACAACTATAACTGAGCATTCGATTATAACACAATAAGCACGCTCTTAAAGCCGTATGATTCAATAAATTTGACGAGAAGCATTAGGATTAAAAATAAATTAAGTACTCATCTAAGGGTCGCTTCCTCCTTGAACGAGGGGTTTAGCCGCTCATCCTCGATCTGAATGCAATGCACAAGTTCAAAGCCATCGTACAGATGCTCTTTTATTTATTATTGTTGATCTTTTTGGAAAAGATCGAGACCTTACAAAGCTTTCCAATGTTCTCATATAGCCCTTAACTATGCTCAATTACACTCATGCGATCCAACGGTTAGGAACACCTGGAACCACTAAAACTTCACAACAGCCGTCAGAAGGCTTTCATTGGATGGCTTAATGTTGGTATTAGGGTGCGAAATATAGTCATATTTCAACACGGAATAGGGGGGTAAGAATAAATTGTCGGGGCTCGACGAGTTTACCATGGAATTCTATTGTGCTTTCTGGTCGGTTCTGAAGGAGAACCTGATGGAAGTGTTCCATGAGTTTCATAACACAAGTTTTATTGGGT
Source organism: Chloranthus sessilifolius (assembly GCA_021018995.1). Lineage (NCBI taxonomy): Eukaryota > Viridiplantae > Streptophyta > Magnoliopsida > Chloranthales > Chloranthaceae > Chloranthus > Chloranthus sessilifolius. Next base: position 69,259,472 of record CM037595.1, read on the forward strand.
GCAACCTCAATTCTACTTTCATTTCACTCATTTCCAAAAGAGTTGGGGTCGAGGACCTTGTCGATTTTCGCCCGATCTGTTTCATTAATTGTTTGTACAAGATTATAGCTAAGGTGTTTGCCAATAGACTCAAGCCAATGGGTAAGATCATTTCTGCCATTTAGGGTGCTTTCGTGCAGGGGAGACAGTTAGTGGACCAGGTGGCTGTGGCCCACGAAGTCATTCATTCTGCCCGTCACGACCGTCTTCCTGTTGCCTTGTGGAAGGTGGACATGGAAAAGGCGTATGATCGAATTAGCTGGGTCGGTTTGGACTATATGATGGGCAGGTTTGGGTTCGGTGTTAAGTGGAGGAAATGGATGCAAGGCTGTTTTGCAACAGCCTGGTTTTCGGTGCTGATTAATGGCACACCAACTGGGTATTTCAAGAGCTCCCGTGGCATCTGTCAGGGCGACCCGCTTTCCCCTTTCTTATTCAATATGATGGGGGAAGCCCTTACGGGCCTTATTGAACGGGCGAGGCAGCTGAGCCTCATATCGGGGATTCAAGTGGGAGCCCAAGGCCGGAGCATCTCGATCCTCCAGTATGCTGATGACACTATTCTATTTGGGAAGGCTGAGGCGGAAAAGTTCAGGTCTTTAACTGAGATCCTATCCGTGTATGAGGCAGTTTCGGGTCAGTGCATTAACTTCCACAAATCCAAGATCACGGGTATTGGGATCAATAACACGCGGTTGTAGGAGTTAGCGAATACGGTTAATTGTGAGAGCCAGAAATTTCCAATCAAGTGCTTGGAATTGTCGCTTGGGCTCAGACACCCTACGGCTAGGGCATGGGTCCGGTTATTCAGCGTTTCAAACAACGGCTGTCTACATGGAAAGGAAAACTGCTAAGCAGCAGTGGACGTCTCGTCCTACTTAAAGCGGTCCTAGCTAGCCTACCCATTTATTACATGTCTATGTTCAAATGCCCGAGTGGAGTAATTAATCGAATTGAACAAATTCAACGTAATTTTCTTTGGGAGGGGTCGGGCCTGGACAAAAAGATTCCATCTGATCAACTGGGACACATGTAAACTTCTGGTGAGTTGTGGCGGTCTGGGAATTCGCTATTTGAGGTGGGCCAACATAGCACTCCTTGGTAAATGGTTCTGGCGAACGGGGACAGTGGAGGAAAGGGATAACCTTTGGCGTAGGGTGTTAATTGAAAAGTACGGTCAATCCAATAGTAACTGGATCAACACCTCGGTTAACAAGGGCACATCAGCCTGGTGGAAAAATATTTGTGGTACATGGCCTCTTTACTCTAGAGGGCTGCGATTCAAATGAGGTTGTGGCACTCATATTCACTTCTGGGAGGACAACTAGCTTGGTGGAGACGCTCTCAAATTGGCATTCCCGAATATCTACTCATCCCTAAACCCTCGTGGGCTGATCGACGTTTTTGTCTTAGAAACTCTTGGAGGTAGACTGTGGGAAGTTAATACTCATAGAAATATGAGAGGCAATGAGGAAGAATCATTTTTGAACCTGTTACACTTGCTCTACAAGCTACATTGGAACCTCCAGAATTAGGACTGGCGGGTTTGGGCCACTAGCAAAAATGGCACCTTCAACGTCAAGACATACTACCAAATGTTGTTGCGTCGCTCGCTAATCAGAATTCAAGGAGCAAGGTGTGGAAGGCTACCATCCCACTCAAGGTCAAGTTTTTCGCATGGACGTTATTCAAAGATAGAGTGCTAACGATGGATCAACTCATTTAGAGAGAGAAAGATATCTCTAATCGCTGCGTCATGTGCCCTCAGGAGGAGTCTGCCGCTCATCTCTTCCTCCACTGTTTGGTATGAACTGGGTCATTCCCGCCGCGCCTTACCTCCATTATTTGGTGTGGGACACGACCAGATTGGAAGGTCGGATAGGAAATCAATGGACGGTGACGTTCTTCACTGTCATTTGGTGTATCTAACGAGAGAGGAATATAAGGAATTTCGAGCAGAAAAGCAGTCCAGTGGGGAAAATTTTGAAATCAGTCAAAGACTTGGTCTGTCTATGGGGCTCAACTGGCAGCGGGATGATCAGAGACGAATCACCACCTTGGGATCCGGGTTAAGGAGGGATCAGGTCGGGGGTTGCACCTATCCTATGTGTCATTTTGTTTTTTGTTTTTTCATGCTGTCTTGCTTTTGGTCGTCCGGTTATTGTATTGCTCCTTCAGCGCCTTGCTGGTTATCAATATAATTCCAAATTACTGCTAAAAAAAATGAAATTATTGGTGCAACAATCTTAACTATTAGTCCTTTGGTGACAAACAGTACTATGATCAAAATAAACATCGGACGGTCCTATCACAATCGCTAAATTGTTGGAACAAAATTTTTTGACACACTTTATGATGCAGAAACTAACACAATGCAATGCTAGGGCTGAGATTAATAGAAAATTAATATGAACAATTAAAAAACAATTTTCCTTAACAATTTATCATAGAAAATAGCAATAGATTCAATTAAATGATTTAATTCTAGCCCGAATTAGTGTTACTTTCGCTTACGTTCCCTATCGGATCTAGAAGATTAGGGTTCTTAACGAACGGCTAGATCTCCGACAGTTTTAGGGTTTCGAATGAACTCACAAGTGAGTTCTTTCGAATATGTGCGAAAACAAAGGCAAATAGTGGATTAAATGATAAAATGGATAGGTTAGGGTTATATACTTACGCAAATCATAGATCAAAGAAGATAGAGAGGAGAGAAAAGTTGGCCTCCATCAAACCTCATATGGGACCAAGAATCGCTCTTCGGTTGAGAGAATCATACCCTCACAGAAAGCTTAATAAAAAACTCTCAAACTTTGCAAAGCAAATTTTCATTAACCATCAATAATAAAAGTGTTTTTACAAGCCTTTAAATAGAAATTAAAGAGTCCTAAAAACTTAAAACACTAAAATGACAAGTTTTGTCAGAAAATCGAAATCCCGTCTTTTAGCTGACGTATCTCGCGCGATCAATCGATCGATCGATTCTAGAATCGATTGATCGACTGATAAATAATAAATTCACCCGCAGACTCTGTCCACTATCGATCAATCAAAAGTTTGGAATTGATCGATCAACTGAGAAGAATAAGTTTGCTAAAAGCCCCCTGTCCTCAATCGATCGATCGAATGTCTGGGATTGATCGATCGACTAAAGCATGCATTAGTTTTTCCAGCGGTTGCTCGATCGACTAAAGCATGCATTAGTTTCACTCAATCGATCGATCGAATGTCTGGAATTCTAGGACTCTTTCGCCTTCGATAGGTTACTAGCGGTTGCTTGAATCGGATGTCCCCATCAATTCTCCCCCGTTAGAAGGATTCATCCTTGATGAATTTTGGTTGTGATAGAGGTCGAGGAGATCCATATCAATCTGTTTAAATTCTTCCCTTGTTATCCACGTATTCTCCGAATCAACTTTGTTTTTCCACTTGACAAGGTACTTCCATGGGTTAAAATCTCGGAAAAATGATACATATCGTTCAGCCCCAAAACCGATACGTATCGGTATCGGACGATACATTCCAATGTATCGTCTGAAATTTTGGATTTTTATATGAGAGGCAATGTACCGTATCGGTGAGGTCCAAAACCGATACGTATTGTTCGATACGTATTGGACGATATTTTGACCCATGGGTACTTCTAAAGTCCCCCTTGGTTGGGGGGCGCAATTTGATCCTCCAAAATATCTTCAATGATCTCACGTGATGGCCGTGTGGGTGGAGGTAATGGGAGGGGGAGTGGAATAGGGGTAACATTGGTTGTGGAAGGTTCAAACGAGCTGGGTGGTATATGGAAATGACCATGGAACGGAACGAGATTCTCCACGTTGAAAATTGTGCTAATACCCAATTCTAGCAGTAAATATAGGACGTAAGCATTAGGACCGGTACGCTTCAAAATCTTATAGGGTCTAGCACCACGAGCTTGTTAACTTCTGGGCAACTCCTTGAGGGAAGCTCTCAGGACTATTCCGAACCATCACAAAATCATTCTCTTGAAACTCTTTGAACCTTCTTTGAGAATCTGCAGAAATTTTGTATTTTTCATTGTTCACATTAATTTATTTTTTAATCTCAGCATGCAGTTCATGAATGCAATGTGCAAATGCAGATGCAGACTCTGACGACCTTTGATAAACTGACATCGGGATTATATCTATGGGCGTCCTAGGTTTGTAGCCATGAACAATTTGAAACAAACCCATACCCGTGGTTCTACTAACCAAATTATTATATGCAAACTCCGCGACAAGTAAAATAGAATCCCAGCTCTTAACATGCTCACGTACTAGACACCATAACAAGTTACCTAAACTCTAATTCACAACCTCGGTTTGCCCATCTGTTTGGAGGTGATAGGCTGACGAAAACTGAAGTCTACTCCCCATTTTATGCCACAGTGTCTTCCAAAAGTAATTGACAAACTTGACATCACGATCAGACACTATGGATTCAGGCAAACTGTGCAGACGAGCAACTTCATTAAAGAAGAGTGTAGCAATGTTACTTGCATAAGAGGTCTTCGAACACGTAATGAAATGAGTCATTTTCGAAAAACGGTCCATGACGACAAACACCAAATTGTGCTTGTGGAGGGTCTTAAGAGGGCCTAACACAGTCCATAGAAAGATCTTGCCACGGGGTGTGTGACACAGGTAAAGGTGTGTATAACCTGGTGTTTTGCCTCCTTTGTTTTGTCAATTGGTAAACATGACTTTGATTGATGATTTTGACAACATCTCGGATGAGATTGGGCCAATAAAATCGGTCTTTAACCAATGCAATGGTCTTGTTGCGACCAAAGTGGCCGGCAACCCCTCCAACGTGTAATTTCAAACAAGAAAATCTCGTAAAGAAGTGCAGGGAATACACAAGCGGTGTTTTAGGAACAAATACACGTTTTGTAGGGTATACTTACTCTCTCTGACAGACTGTTCACTCAAAAGTGAGGTGTACTCTTCTCCAAAATCTGGGCATGTAGGATAATCATCTACGAGACGATCAAATCTGGTCACCTCAACACTCAATGAGTGTAACGTCGCCACTCTACAGCTAAGCGCGTCAGCAGCTCGATTCTCTACTCCAGCCCTATGTTTCAGCACAAAGGTGAACCCTTGAAGTTGCTCAACCCATTTCGCATGTCGCAGGTTTAACTTCTTTTGGAAACTCAAAAATCTAAGGGCTTCATGAAAGAGAACAAGACAAATTCCTATGGTAGTAAATAGTGTTTCCAACATTTGAGAGATTGCACTACCGCATAGAATTCTTTATCGCAGGCAGAGTATTTCTGCCTAGCCTCATTTAACTTCTCACTGAAATAAACTATCGGATGGCCCTCTTAGCTTAATACTCCCCCGATACCTACGTCTGACGCGTCACACGTTACCTCAAAGACTTTAGAAAAGTCCGGCAGGCGTATGACAGAAGCTTCAGTCATTCGGGACTTAATCTCTTTAAAGGCTTTTGCCGCAACAAGTATCCATTTAAACTCCCCCTTTTGTATGCGATCTGTGATAGGGGATGTTACCACACTGAAGTTACGGATGAACCGCCTGTAAAAAGTGGCTAACCTATGGAAGCTATGGATTTCCTGAATGTTCTGAGGTTCAAACCATTCCACAATAGCCTTGACCTTTTTCGGGTTCACAATCATTCCTTCAGTGGTTACGACGAATCCTAAGAAGGCAATACTCTGTGACTTGAAAGTGCATTTCTTTAGGTTCGCGTAAAACTTTTCTCCTCCGAGAGTCATACAAACTTGCCTTAAGTGGCTCAAGTGTTGTTCACTGTTGTGGCTATAAATAGGGATGTCATCGAAATAAACCACATGGAACTTGCCTATGAAAAGCCTCAACACCTATGTCATGATTCACATAAATGTGTTCGGGGCATTTGAAAGCCCAAAAGGCATGACAAACCACTCATATAAACCATCTTTGGTTTTAAAGGCAGTTTTCCATTCGTCTCCTGGACGAACTCGGATTTGATGGTATTCACTCTTTAAATCGATCTTCAAAAATATAGTGGCACCAACCAAGGATCCAAATTTCGGCCGAAGGATTTGAATGTATTCACTCTTTAAATCGATCTTCAAAAATATAGTGGCACCAACTAAAGATCAAAATTTTGGCCGCGAAATTTTGGTCCAAATTTGTATGGGACCCAAATTATCAGCCGAAATTTTGATCCTTGGCACCAACCAACATGTCGTCCAGTCTCGGTATAGGGAACCAATACTTGACCGTGATTTTGTTAATAGCGCGACTATCAACACACATCCTACAAGATCCATCTTTCTTGGGTGTGAGCAGCGCTGACACAGCACATGGACTCATACTCTCCTTAATGAATCCCTTCTGGAGAAGTTCATCAACTTACCTTTTTAACTCCAAATGTTCGGATGGATTCATGTGATAATGGGGCAAGTTAGGTAAAGTAGATCCGGGAACCAAATCAATGGCGTGTTGGATGTCCTATAAAGGTAGTAATGCATTCGAAAGGTCTTTGGGAAAGACATCCCAAAATTCGCTCATTATGGGTCCAACCTCCTTTGGGAACTCAACACTAGACTCTTTGGGCGATTCTATTGTGACAAGGGCATAGATAATGTCCTTGGTCTTAGCACCTCGTTCAAACTCTAAAGGGCCAATGATGTGAATGGCCTTAAATGTCTTCTCTCTCTCACTTAGGCCTTTATCATTTAACTTGTTTGTTTTCATAGTAAGTGCTCTAGGTGGTAAAGGATTTATCTTTATTTTATTTTTATTGTGCGTGAAAGAACACGCGTTCGATCTCTCGAAGAATGTAACGTCCATATCATACAACCACGGTCATACAACCACGGTCTCCCAAGAATGATATGCCCCACATGCATAGGCACAACATCGCACCACAAGGTGTCCTTATACGAGCCGAATTGTATAGGAACTTGACACCTTCGTGAAACTAGGATTGATGATTATTCAATCCAATCAATTTTATAGGGTCGCAGGTGAGCTACAGATGCAAGTCCTAAGCGAGAAATTGTACTTTCGAAAACAACATTGGTACAACTTCCACTATCGATTATGATTCAACGGGCTTTCTCACCACACTTGGCTACAGTATAAAAGATGTTATCCCGCCGCCAATCATCACTCTCCTTAAATTAGGCTAGAGCACATCTAACCACAAGAGCCCGTGAGGTATTACCCTCCTCAACGGGATAGGAGATTTCCCTAAGACAAGCCATAGTTCGTTCCCCTGCAAAATCTTCCTCATCACTAAGGAACGATTCAGGCTCATAGACTTCTTCTCCCTCATTTTGCTCATTCTCAATGTCCTCGGTTATGAACAAGTTTCGGGAGGGACATTGCACTGCAAAATGTCCGATGCCATGGCACTTGTAACACTTATTTTGACCACCACTCTTGGTGCCTTCAAGCATTGGACTTTTACCCTTATCAACTCTGGTTACTGGTGTAGCAACTAAGTTGGACCTAGTTGACGGGTGAATTCCCTTGGCGCAGTGATTGCCACTAATCAAGAAGACGTTCATCACAGGAGAGAGGAATATGCTTCTCGTTCAGTTGAATCTTCATGTCATCCCAAGCGGATTTCAGGTTCATCGCATTGGCCTGGGACATTAGGTCTTCAAACTTATCAATGTACTCTGTGGCCGGTGAATTCCCTTGGCGCAGTGATTGCCACTAATCAAGAAGACGTTCATCATAGGAGAAAGGAATATACTTCTCGTTCAGTTAAATCTTCATGTCATCCCAAGCGGAAATGGGAAGAAGACCATAGGATTGCCGACGACGCTCTAATCCCATCCAATAAAGCCTAGCTTGACCTTGGCAAACCAGACTTTACACTCCTCTGACATGGCATACCACTCGCAGTAGTTTTCCATACTAATCACCCACTCGAGATAGGCTTTATGTTGTCTTTTCCTATCAAAAGTAGGAGCGTCCATTTTAACAGATTTCATGATTTTGTTGTCTTGATTAGGTTGGATATCACGCCGGTGAGGGTCATCTCTTCTACGGTCATTAATGTGAACTCGATAATAATTTTCAGTGATGGCCTCATTCATCTCTTCAATACGGGTCACCAAATCCTCATGTCGGACTTGTTGATCACGCAACTGGTTTTGCAATTGATTATGATGATTAGTCATTTGGGCTTAGAGGTCGGCTTGACTTGCAGTCAACTTAAACGTAAATTCTTTAATGAGGGCTTCTATCTTAATAGGATCCATGACTATGCAAGACAAACAAAATAAACCATAGAACCTCTATGAACACTGACAACCCTAAACTGACAAATCTCTTATACCAAATCTGATGCGGAAACTAACGCAATGCAATGCTAGGGCTGAGATTAATAGAAAATTAATATGAACAATTAAAAGACAATTTGTCATAGAAAATAGCAATAGATTCAATTAAATAATTTAATTCTAGCCCGAACTAGTGTTACTTTCACGTACGTTCCCTATCGGATCTAGAAGACTAGGGTTCTTAACGAACGGCTAGATCTCCGACAGTTTTAGGGTTTCAAACAAACTCACAAGTGGGTTCTTTCGAATCCGTGCGAAAACAAAGGCAAATAGTGGATTAAATGATAAAATGGATAGGTTAGGATTATATACTTTACGCAAATCATAGATCAAAGAAGATAGAGAGGAGAAAAAAGTTGCCCTCACACCAAACCGTACGCGGGATGAAGAATCGCTCTTCGATTGAGAGAATCACACCGTCACAGAGAGCTTAATAAAAAACTTCTCAAACTTTGCAAAGCAAATTTTCATTAACCATCAATAATAAAAGTGTTTTTACGAGCTTTTAAATAGGCAATGCAAATCCCAACTCGAAATAAAAAAGTCCTAAAAACTTAAAACACTAAAATGACAAGTTTTGCCAAAGAAAGTCGAAATCCTGTCTTTTGGCGGACGTAACTCACGCAGTCGATCAATCGATTCTAGAATCGATCAATCGGTTGATAAATAATAAATTCGCCCACTGGCTCTGTCCACAATTGATCAATCGAAAGTTTGGAATCGATCGATCGATTAAGAAGAATAAGTTCTCCAAAAACCCCCATCCTCAATCGATCGAATGTCTGGGACCGATCGATTGACTAAAGCATGCATTAACCCTTCCGGGACACTTTCACATTCTTCTTTTGCCTTCGATAGGTTATGGGCGGCTGCTTGAATCAAATGACCCCATCACTTTGCCAATCTAAAAAAAGCTTGATTTGCTTAGTTGGCTGGTTAGTTTGAAGATATTATACTTGATGCAATTACAATTTTTTTCTTGCAATCACCATCCACGAGTATTTAACAATGTCTATAGACTCAGCCTTTGATCATACTTTCTTTTGTGGGAATACATGATGATGTTTCATTCTTCAAAGACGTCAGCTGATCAGTTTTTGCAGCTGTATCATTTCAGTCACCTTTGTGAGGCTTACAAAATTAAGACAAGAGTAACAAGCAAACAGGCTTGAACTGATTCCTCCTTTAAGCGTGCAGGAGAAAGGGCAACCAAGTAAATGGCCCTGCAGTGCTTCCTTCAAGCTTCACCCCTGGTCCACATGTGTGAGGAGTGCTTAGAGTGTGAATTTGGGTCTATGATCAGTCTGCTTTTTCGAGTGAAAGATCCCTATATTTACAGGGTTTGAATAACAATATAGCAGATTATCTTGGGAAAGTTGTATTATGTACAAATGTACCATTCCTGCAACTCACAATGACTGCTCGTGTAATCAATGATTCCCCATTGCGGGAAAGTGCTTGCGTTTGCATAGATGCGCACAATCTACCCCAAAGATAAGCAATGCTAAAAAAATCCCCAAAGATATATATTACCTTTTCAAGCCCTGAAGGTGTACCTGATTACAGTTTCAGGACACTATATAGCAGTATTTAAGACATGACATATTGTCATTTAAGGGAAGAAAATTGGGTATCAATCGTATGAGCACTGCGTTCTAGTACTTACAGCACAAGTGAGGTTGATGGACTCTCATGCCAAAAGAATTAGGCTATTTGCCCAGGGAAGTTGGATGGCATGCATGCCAAGGATATTGTACAGTATGACCGTTCGATCCTCATAAGACACCTGGCTGCATGTGTCAAGGATATTGGAAGGTTCTCTCTGGCCACTCTGGAGAAGATCATGCACTTCCCATCGTCATTGCAAACCACTCCTAGTGGCTGCATCTATATTGCCCAAAGAGCACCCATCAAAATTTAATTTTAATGCACCTTCCTTGGGAGGCACCCATCTTTGGATCGCCCTATCCTTGTTTCTTCTTTACGTGATGAATGCTGCTACCTATTTTACGTTATGCTTGCCACTGCAAACTTGTAACTACAAGTTAAATTGTAATTACAAGTTTGCAATTGAAAAGGGAAAAATGAAAGTGTTGCCATTCACTTATTTACCATAATGCCACTGCATTAGGTATTTTGGTTCAGGGACGATGCTAACCTCACAGTAAAGAGGGTGAGGTGAGCATTTCCCTATATATATATATATAAGTGGTATGTCCTGGTTAGTTTCTACTTACATGAAAATTGAAGCTAACCTAATATTAGTATGTCTACATTTATGCGTTCTCTAGACTAATAGTCTTTTTCTCTTCTTCATCATTGAACAGAGATGCAATCTCTTTTATTGGAAATTATACTTGAAACTTCTCTGTAAAAGAGCAATTGTGAGGCTCGTGAACTTTCTTAATGCATTTTGATGTTGGCATTAGGGGCAAGCTTCAGAATGGGCATTGCTGAGACGGCACTCATCCGAAGATTTGTTTGGGGTCCAAATTTGTGGGGCATATCCAGACACCATAGCGCGCGCTGTTGAGCTCATAGATCAAGAATGCACAGTGGATTTTATTGACATAAATATGGGGTGCCCGATCGATATTGTTGTTAACAAAGGTGCTGGATCTGCTCTTCTTCTAAAGCCCATGAGGCTAAAGAATATAATTCAGGTTGCTTGTGGCACAGTTGACAAACCTGTGACTGTTAAGGTATTTCCCTTCCTATACTTCTATCACTCCCAATTTCATGTGAAAACTTGTCTCTGTGAGCAAGTGAATTAGCGCCACTTGGCTGGCTTAAGCATCAATCAAATGCATGGTATATTGTTTATTAATGATTTGTAAATAAAATGTTTGAAGCAGTTGCTAAATTCTCTACCTTTTCCTATTTATTGGGTTCAAGACCAAGGTCTCAGTATCGGTATCGGTCCATCTTGGATCGACACGTATCAGCCGATACGGATACGGTATTGCCGATGCTGAATCAGCCTTTCTTTTAAGTTGAAAAAAGGTAAAAAAATAAAATAAATTGTTTTGGACAGTATCAGCCGATACCAAGACAGTATCAGTCGATACTGACCCATATCGGCCAGAAACCGATACTAATACTACTACCACCCCCGTTACCTCTATCTGGGTGGTATCTATATCAGTTCTCGACGAAACCGATATGTATCGGTATCGGCCGAGTTTTGATACCATGTTCAGGACTAGAAGTGTTCCGTATGCTTTACAGATTTTACTTCATTGTACCCTTTGATTACTTTGCACCCTAAAGCTTCACACGACTTGCGGATGGAGGTCTGTTTTTTCTTTCTCTAAAGGAGATAGCTGCTACAGGCCACTGTATAGTTAGTGGGATTTTGCATTGGAAGTATTGCAGGATATGGTTTGTTGGGTGATTATCATGGATAAATCCAAAAATTATCTCCATGCAGTTTAAGGATTATGATAGATGTCTGGTACTCTGGTATCATATTTCTGGTTTTAATATCTGAACAAGGGTTATCAGGGACCAGATTCAGAGGTAAAGCATTTCCCCAATCCTTGATGCAAGATGTAAACTTAAAGATGTGAGGCATATAAAAAATTTAAATTAAATTTTAATTTTCAATTAAAATTAATGAAAATTAGGGACAGATTGAATATACTCTAATATATTAAGCAATTACATTCTAGATAGGTAGGTAGAGGTCAAACCTTGGTGCGATGGCAAGTGCTGTCGGCCTAAAGCGATGTGTTGCAGGTTCGAATCCAGGAATCAGCCTCTCCAAAATGGGGTAAGGCTGCCTACAATCTAACTCTCCTAGACACCACTAAAAGCGGGAGCCTGTTGTGCACTGGGTATGACTATTCTAGATAAGTAGGTGATAGTAATAAATAAGTACGTAATAGTAATTTGTACATGTGTTAACTTTCATTCAGTCACAAATGTTATACACAATACAAACGCTTCTGGATTTTGAGTTTGGAGCAATTGTAAAGATGAATAAAAGATATGTGCTCACTAAGGGGAGTGTGGAGTAAACTGTGCTTGTTTTCTCAAGAACAGATTATTGTAATTCACCAACATATTAAACAATCACATGCTAGACAGTAGATGCATGATATTATTGGTACAAAATTTAGTCTGTTCCCTTCCCTCAATTCTAAAACAAAGCCAAAGCGAAAAAAACTCTTTATCTCAAAAAACGTAAATCCCTTCCCTTATGATGAAACTGCTCCCGCTCCCAATACTTCATTGGCTAAACTATTGGCTCTTGAACTCCTCTCCTTGTGTACATGTGAGAAGCGACTACTCTCTGAATTTTGAAGCATTTGGTCCATTTTTCCAAACTTTATAATACATGTCCAAGGTAATTTAGAGGAATGGTCAAGCCATCTTTATTCTGGAGCCCCCTCAATCAAAAGCCTTGATGTATATTGACCTTTGAAAGGAGGGATATACCAATTCATTGGGCTTCCACCTCCACATTGATTGCACTAGCTGTACCAATTGAGCCAACATAAGTATGAAGCTCTTCCACTCTATTGTTAGCGAAGATGTTGCCAACCTCAACCATTCCTAGTTTGCTTCTATCATAGTCACCAAGTCGAAACCATCAAATATTCGACAAGGGTAAAATCAGGATAAAGTCAAAAAAATTGGGAAGTAAAGAAAAAGGTAAGAAAAGGTTAATATAAAAATATACTTCATGTGTTTTGATTGGGGATGGCTTCTAAGTGGAAAATCAGGGTTAAACTTCTTTTGGGAAGCTTGGGGAAATTCTATGGGAACAAAGATATATTTTGGAAAAAGTTAGGGGAGTAGTAGGCCTCTCCATACTAACATATACTTTAAAACGATTCTCTGATCTATGCGATAGCGGCGTTCTCAATCCAACTAAAGTCTTACCTTTGTGATCTCCATATCCACTTCTATGGTAAAGCCTCTTATAGTAAGGCATCACTTTCTCGGGGGTTTAATCCTCCTTGGTCTACTTCTAAACGCAGTGGTTAATATTTCAGTACGGCCTAAAACTTTCCTCCTCCGCTAAAGCCCGACCTCCCCTCCTAACGTCCATATGGTGCGGAATGGTTGGATTAGGGACTTTTGTAGGCTCTTTTAGCCTTGCTAGGCTTCACCTTATCCTATTCAGTTTGTTGATAATCCAAACTTATGAATACACAAATATTGCTAACATTTTGGAAATTGAAAACCTTTTTAGTATTTATCTCACCAGGGGTTATTATATTAATATCATTTTTATCCCAACCAGGATTACTGTAGTAATATCATTCTGATGGACCCCTTCCTACGTACAAAGACAAAAACGAGACTACAACCTAAGAATAAAGAGTCTTTCAAAGATAAAAAGATGAAGACCCTACCTTCAATTGCAGTTGCCTCCTTACTTGGATCCAATATCTCTACCAGAGGGGCTTTTCCTTTCCCCTTGTGATCGAAACTAGAGGAGGCCTCACTTCTATTGGCAATGTTCCTACCTTCTCTTTGTCTATCAAGTCCGTCGGTCTAGGAAGCGGAGTAGTTGTGAGAGTAGAGGAAGCCCTTTACGTGAGGCCTAACATGATGGGCCTCCATAATCTCGTCGGATGGTAGTTTGGCCTACCTGGCCGTAAGAAGCTTCTGTAGAACGAGAATGAAGTGCGAGATAATTGGACCCTAGGGCGGTGACTAGAAGATTCTCAATGGAATGGTCATCACCTCTGTGAATTTGAAAGAATGGCTTCCAGACATGGTCGTACCGAAGTCGGAAGCTGGACACATCTCAAAGCTTTCCGATGTGTTGACTGACAGGATAAGAAGGTCGACGAAATCTAATGGGAAGCTCATCTTGCTATTGATTATACTATACACACGACGTGGTCGGACTCGATAAAGACTATGATATCGTACCATGAGCTCCTTTGGCTTAAAATCCGACCAAGGACGTTCCACCCATCACATTCTACCCCCATAACCCACGCTTGTCGCACCACTATTGCATACTCATCCATTCCTCCAGAGTTGGCATTTCTGGTGGTCACGATTTTTTTAGCTAAGTAATCTTGGGAGTAAGTGATCAAAGTTGACTAGTCACATGACAATTGTTATGTCCAAGGTAGTTAAAGCGGTGTGACGAGGTCATGGTGAGGCCATATATTAATTTATTAATCATTAATATATTTTTTAATTTTCTATTATTTTTTAATTTTTATATTTTTTATAGAGGAAGATTGGAATGACCATTTGATGATATTTTTCATGATTTCAAGATCAGTTGTGGGGAAGATTGGAACGAAAAACGATCTCTGTCAGTCCGATTCAAAGTGTCAACGGTCAATTGTATCTTATGGGGAATATTCAACATATAGTTGGGGATTAGTAGCAGCCCCCTCCCCCCAAATATAAAAATAAAAATTTGCATTGAGAGAGAGAGACGAGAGAGCGAGAGAGAGTGGCTGCGATAAAGACTACAAGGTTTCACTTAAACCCTTAAATACGATGGATATAACTTATCAAACATAAGTTATAATACAAATATAACTTATAACTTGTAAGTTTTATAATTTATAAGGTTATAAGTTATAACTTGCTAGTAGTTGCAAAAAATAGCCGCCATGGCATCGCCATTCCGCCATGGCGTTGCCATATATCTAATTTTGCCATATAAGTTCAATGGCGATTTGCCTCACCATTCGTCATGGCCTCGCCTTGACAACCATGGTTATGTCATACGAGGTATGATTTAATTATGCATACTTTAAAATTTTTGAAATTTTAATTGGTGAATAGTTGTGTACTTATGTTGGTCGTAAATATGAATTAAATGACAGTAAAATAAGTAGGTTAATAGTCATTTTTAAAATATATGTACCCCAGGAACCTTATACATGTACCAGAGTTCTGATATTTTTCATCATAAAGCACTTGTTTTGATCGACCCTCGCCTCATGCATACATTTATGACCCCTTGATTCACATCTGAATTGAGGATTGAACTGTAATGATTGGATTTTGTCGTATCTATTTTGGTTCCCACTGCTAACACTATGGTCACAAATACTGTAGTTCAATCAGTGGTCATTCTGGTTGAGGATCATGAAACGATGATCAACCTCATTATATGAGACATGCAAGTGTGGACTGTTTCAGAAAGTAGGCTCCTTCTGACCTCCAAAGGGTGCACCTTTTTATTCTATGGCATAAAGTCGAGCATTGCACCTATTCTTTCAGCCATCTGTGTTCACCATTTATGAGAGGCGGATGCCAAGGGTACTTGAAATTTATAGAAGAACAAGAATAGAAGGTCGACATCGTGGCGAAATCCCGGCCATCCACGAGTTTCCTGATGTTTTGCCCTAGGAACTTCTAGGATTACCACCAGATAGGGACATTGAGTTCTCCAGAGATCTGGCTTCGTGTACCGAGCCAATATCTAAAGGACCTTTACATATCGTGCCAACAGAATTAAAAGAGCTTAAAGAGCAACTTTGGGAGTTTTCCCACATGGAGTTCGTTTGACCTAGCGTATCCTCATGGGGAGCCCCCATCCTGTTTGTTAAGAAGAAAATCTACGAGACTCTGCATAGATTATCATCAATTAAATCTAGTGACGATCCAGACCCGTTATGCACTCCATCTCATCTTCAACCTGTTCGATCAACTCAAGGGAGCAAAATTATTCTCAAAGGTTAATTTGAGGTTGGTCATGCCATTTGGTTTGGCGAATGCCCCGACAACATTCATGGATCTAATGAACCAAGTGTTCAAGCCATACCTCGATCAATTTGTGGTCTTCATAGATGACATTCTTATCTACGCAAAGACACACAAAGACCATGACCAACATCTATGCATCACGCTTCAAACGCTTTGTGATCACCAACTATATGCAAAGCTATGTGTGATTTTTGCCTCAAACAAGTTATTTTATTGGGGAACATTATTTGCGAGGCAAGGTGACTACTGATCATATCAGGATAGCCGCCATTGTGAAGTGGGAACAATCAAAGACGGTGACCAAAGTTCGCACTTTCCTCGATTTGTCAGTTACTATAGAAGATTTGTAAAAGGGTTGTCAAACTTGACTTGCACCCCTCACACAACTCACAAGGAAGAATTCAAAGTTTGAATGGAATGGTCAATATGAAAAAGTTGGACGCTTAAGGAGAAATTAACTTCGACTCCAGTTCTCGCCATATCTTCTGGCAGCGGAGGTTTCGTCAAGTTTAGTGTTGCAACTTGTAGTGGGTTTGTTTGCATATTAAATCAACACGAAAAGATGATTGCTTATTGCTCCCATCAACTCTTGTAAAAATAACTATCAAACCCACGACCTAGAGACTGCAGCCATGATTTTTGCATTATTGATCTAGAGCACTACCTCTCTGGAGAAATTTGAGGTCCACACTGATCATAAAAGGCCCTCAATACCTCTTCACCGAAAAAGATCTAAACATGCAACAACGAAGATGGATGGAGTTCCTAAAAGACTATGCATGTTCAATTCAATACCATCCCTAGAAATGCAAATATGGTGGCGGATGCATTGAGTCGAAAGTCATCTGCTCAAATGCCAAACCTCATCACGAGGATCCATCGACAGCGACTGATTGAAGATGTCTCATTTTGTAATGCAAGTTTTGATGTAAAAGATTCAGGGGCCTTAATGGCCAACATCCCTATCCAACTGATGATCTTCTATAGCATCAAAGAGCTCCAGAGGACTGATGAGGGGCTTATAACCTTTAGACAGGATGTCATCAGAGGTGAAAATCTTGATATCTTTGTCCGAGAGGATGATTCATTGCTTTTTAGAGGGAGACTTTGTGTGCTTGCCAATGTTCAGGTTTGATGTCAGATTCTGGATGAAGCGTGCTAGTCGAAATATACCATCCGCCCGAGATGCACCAAGATGTACCAGGACCTTTAAAAAAAATATGGTGGAGAGGATTGAAAAAAATAAATAGCATACTAAATATAAAAATGCAGTGTTTTCCTCCTTAAATTACTACATAGACACCAAATATTTTTCTAGATATAAGTGCAGTTGCTGATTTTTTGAAAATTGGCTGAGCAGAGAAATGGCATGTCCAGTTCTGAATGGTTTACTAGTTATAATCACTGGTATATGGTTCAGTGCTGGGCCTTTTTTCAGATGCCTCCCATTCCCACAAACATAAGTTGTTTGTACTTAATATATAGTTTACTATTACCAAAAAGGGATGTACAGATACATTGCACATTTTAGACCAATACCAAATGTCCACCTTCCTCTTATGCGTTTTTGAATTTTACACATTTCCAAAATATGACACACATGAATTTCTTTACC
The DNA here is from genome assembly GCA_021018995.1 of Chloranthus sessilifolius. Taxonomy (NCBI): domain Eukaryota; kingdom Viridiplantae; phylum Streptophyta; class Magnoliopsida; order Chloranthales; family Chloranthaceae; genus Chloranthus; species Chloranthus sessilifolius. Next base: position 69,277,144 of record CM037595.1, read on the forward strand.
ATTCCATTCAGCAAATAAGCATACATTTCTAAATCTTAATTCGGCAAAAATTGCACCTATTAATTATTTTCAAAACTTAAATAGTTTTAGGTCAGGAACCTAGAACAACTCTATTGGTTTTTAAAGAGTAAAATATGAAGGACAAACATTTGTTTAGTAAGATTATGTGATATCTTTCCACTGTATGTCCAGAATTTTAATTGATATCATTGATAGAATCTGAAATTATTTGTTCATCTTCTAGGGACCAAAAAGGGCATACATATTACTTTTGTATGGTACCTGAAAAATGTGATATATATATATATATATTTAGAGTAATATAATCTTGAGAAATGTAGTCAACATATTCTTGTTCTCCTGGTGCAGGGAAATTACACTTTTGTACTTTCTTCATGGTGGTCTATTATAAAGCATTTGTCCTCTAATAAATTTCATAAAAATATGCTAACTCGTAGAAATAAAATTATCTCTTCGAGGTGCATAATTGTTTAAAAATGCACTAAACTACTGTTTTTGCTTGTCATAGGTAAGGACAGGCTATCTTGAAGGGAGAAATCGGATTGATTCGTTAATTGCGGATATTAGCACCTGTGGTGCCAGTGCATTAACGATACATGGTCGCTCTCGGCAGCAACGCTATAGCAAACTTGCTGATTGGGATTACGTTTACCAGTGTGCAAGAAAGGCCCCTGACATTTTGCAAGTTATGGGAAATGGAGATATTTTTTCGTACTCTGATTGGAACAAGCACACTTCTGAGTGCTCTCAGCTTTCTACATGCATGATTGCTCGAGGGGCATTAATAAAGGTTTTTTTTTTAAAGGTTTTTTGGCAGTTTGCCCCTAGAAAAATAACCATTTTGTTTTCTTTTTGCTAATTCTGGTTATGTTTGAATTGTTTTGTATCGTTCGGGTTTGTTTAACATTTTTTTGTCTCTTTGATTCAATTTTTTTGTTTTGATGCAATCATGGATTTGTGGAGTATAAATAATAAACCCTTCTATGTAGCCATGGATATTTACTGAAATCAAGGAGCAAAGGCATTGGGACATCAGTTCTGGTGAGCGATTGGATATTCTAAAGGATTTTGCACATTATGGCCTTGAACATTGGGGGTCTGACACCAAAGGTGTGTTCTAAACTCAATAATCAATGAAATCTTTTCATATAGTCAAGATATATTAGTTAGTTTTGATTTTGAGCAGCATTCTTGGATCTGATGCATTGAAAGCTTTAGTGATTGTCAATTAATAAGCTGATTTTGGGCACAGTGCTGATAATTTCACATTTTATTTTATCGAATTCTTAGTTTTTACCTGGATAGAGGATCACTCCAGTTGATTAGTATCTCTGATGCATGGTACGCTAGGGGTAGGTTAACACTTGTCATTCTTGTACAAAGTGGGTTGCTTTGGTATGCAGTAGTAAATAGTAATACATACATACATACACAGAGGGACCAAAAAATATGGCACCATAAAATTATGGCATTGGTGCCACATGGAGAAATGGACCATCGTAATCTCGATTGTATGATTAGAAGTGTCAAAAATTCGACAGCTAAAACAAGCTTGGCGTCACTGTTGATTCTTTGATGCTAAAATGCTGCAGTAGAGATCATTAAATTATTAATTTATTTTTTGATGCACCTCCCTTTGTAGTTATGTATTGTTCAAAGTTTAGGGAAGGATCTCAAGACTCTGATTTAAAGTCAAGTGCATGTATTCATATTCTGTTCATAACAATGAATAACTCAAATTTGCCCCACTTCAAGGTAATTTTTGCGATCCTCTAGTCACAAGGTTGCTTCTTAAATCCTACACCTTGTGAGACACTTATGTATACCACGCACTAAGGTCAGTCTAAATGACCCCTCATGGGCAGCTTGCTTTTCTTTATTCTCCACTATATACAACTTTCTAGCTCATTGCTAGAGTGTGCCGCGTCCCACTAGCCTGCTAAAGGTATGGACCACCTAGCTTGACACTCACTCAGTTTACGTCACTTGCTAAGATAGAAACAACAATATAGCTTGTTGTCCCAACATTGAATCTCACCTTCTGTCCTCGCACCGCACTAAGTATAACAAGGAACTTAGAAGCTCGCACTTACACCCATCCTAGAGTACTCAGGCTAGACATAGCATAGTAGCACTACTCATAGTCAGTGATTTGCCCCAAGATAAATAGGAGAAGAACTAAGTCTTTTAAAATGTAGAGGAAGAACCTAAAATCTATTGGTTTGGCATACTACCCTGCATGTCATGTTTAGAATATACCTTGTTCCACCTAATTGTTGGCACCATTTGTCATTTCATGTTATGGCCCTTATGACCCTACATTACTCTTGTATGTTGGAACCTCACAAGGCCTTTCTGGCTTGTGGACAACCCCGACAGGGCACCATGACATGACTATGTGGCTTTTTGGTTGGCCAACATGGCCTTGCTACAGTCCTACATGGCTTGGTTGCTACACTCACTTTTCTTAAATTTCCCACTTATTCTGGTATTAAACATGCTTAATTAGGATAATCAGATTAATTAGCCTAAACCCTAATCTCAATTCTGTTATTAATTCAAGTATTAATCCAAGTGTTCATTTTTTTGCTGGCCAGCCTTTTCACACATTCGCGGTCTTGCCATCTCATAGGTATTCTAGTCATGAAATCATGTCGGGTTTCTAAGCCAGGTATTAAATCAAGTATTAAATAAGGTATTAAATCAGGTATTACATACAGATACTAATTCAGGTGTTACAGATAATAACCTTCTCAATCTTTATGTTGATATAAAAATATTTGGAAAACAAGTTCTTCAGGAATTCAGCAAGACTAAAACTTCTAGTCATCATTTAAAATTTTCAATCTTTTGTTGTACTCTACTTAAAGCATTGTAGAATTGAATATAAAAATCCACGAATTTGATCCAAGTGTTAAGCTTATACAACCACGAAACCCAATGCAAGTGGTAAATTCATGCATAAAACTCTTCAAATGTGATTTGTTAGCTAATTATGCTTCATTAGCTTAAACTTGCTTAAATAGGTTAATTAGGTTGATTAGTCCTAATCTATCAGGGTTAATTAGTGCCAACCAGCTTTATCTGGGCTAATCGGGGTTAATTAGTCATAATCAAGATTATCTGATTTAATCGAGTTAATTTGCCTTAACCAGGATTATTTGCGCTAACCGGGTTGATTAGCCCTGATCGGGATTATCTGGGCTAATCAGGGTTAACTAGCATTATCTGGTCTAATCAGGATTATCTGGACTAATCGGGATTAATAGCCCTAACCAAGATTACTTGTGTAATCGGGGTTAATTAGCCTTAACTAGCTTTATCTGTGCTAATCGGGGTTTAATTAGAAAGATTAACTAGCTTTATCTGGGCTAGTCAGGGTTTAATTAGAAAGATTAACTAGCTTTATCTGAGAAGTGTTTATTCTTTTACTAACTCTAACTAAGTTAACTACCCTAACTATGCTCAAGTTAAAACTAAACCGACTTATAGAAAGAGGACTTGCCTGACTAGAAAATCCATACCGGCCCATGCGTGACCAAGCTGAGGTGGAGCTCTTCTTCCTCTTCTTCTTCTTCTGCTTCTTCTTCTTCTGCTTCTGCTTCTTCTGCTGCTGCTGCTTCTACTTCTGCTTCTGCTCCTCCTCCTCCTCCTCCTCCTCCTCTTCCTCTTCTTCTTCTTGGTCCTTCCTCTTCTTTCGTTCTCTCTCCTCCTCCTCCTCCTCTTCTTCTTCTTGGTCCTTCCTCTTCTTTCCTTCTCTCTTCTCTCTCAAAAGCTCTCATGATGGTGATGTGGCTGATTTTCAGCCAAGTAAATTTAGATGCCCTTCCTCTTCTTTCCCTCTCTCTTCTTTTCTCTAGAAAGCTCTCATGAGTCATGATGGTGATGTTGCTGATGTCCTTCCTCTTCTTTCCTCCTCTCTTCCTCTCTCTCGAAAGCTCTCATGATGGTGATGTGGCTGATTTTCAGCCAAGTAAATTTAGATTTCCTTTTGTTTTCTAGGTCAAATGACCAAAATACCCCTCATTTACCTGCATATTACAAGTCTCCCCTAAGCTTAAAAGTCCAATTTACCTCTAGATAATTAAGAAATTTCCAATCAGCCCGGTTCAAGTAATTTTCCACTTTTACCCCATACTTCTCAGGAATCCAGGTCAGTCTTATATATAGGAAATTATTATTTTACTCCCTTATAAATAACAGTTTCCAAAGCTGCTCTATATTTATCATTCTAGGAATATATCAAGTATACGGAACATACAATTCTGTAGTTGCATTCAATTCGCCTTAGGGAACGATAAAAGGATTTTATTGCTGAAATTTCAGGTTTTAAGTTTAACATGCATAGAACTTCGTAGATTTATGTAAGTTATGTAACCTACAATAGAGGATAAAACAGAGCTTTATTATTATAAAAATTCAGGTCGCTACATCCCATTCGTCAAACCTTACAAAAAGCTTAGTAGAGGCTTCAGGCCAGCCAACTAGTCCCCCCTCCCCATCCTTTAGGCTTCAAGTAATTATTTTTTTCTTGCTAGGAGGGTTTTTTTTATGTTGGAGGAATTCATCTGAGGTTTTTAGTGGGGGATAGACATGTTATTTTTTGTTTTAAAAGCTTGTGATGGTTCTGAGCTGGTTTGCTTAAGAATTTATTTGAAAAATAGTGGGAGTGGAAGCTCCCTAGATTGAAGTCCACTTCCAGCATTTGTTAATTGAGGTGGTTGCTTAAAATGGGAGCAGGGCTCTCCCTCCTCTGTTAAGTGGTGTCGTGAACAAATATAGGTAGTTGGTCCTTTTCCTACTCTTCAATTTTGTTCTTAGTTGATCAGTTTTTGTGGAAGAAAAAATGGAAACCTATTTTCCTTACTATTGTTGTTGTAGAGTTGGATTTGGAGTGGAAAGTTCAATAAACAAAACTTTTTAAAAAACCTTTAGGTCCTGTTTGGCGTGGCTTATGGGGGTGTTGGAATTGCTTCCGGATGCCCAGAAGCAATTCAGAGCCTAGGAAGTTGTTTGTCTTCTAAACAGCTTATAGCTTATTTTCCTCAAAATAAGCTGAAAAAAATATACTCCACGAAAGCGGCAAAGCTAACATCTGCGGGAATTTGACGAGGTTTTACGGATGACACATTTTTTGATAAAGGCCTGCTCAGTGTTTCATATTAACACAAATACCCTTCTAAATAGATACCCTAATCCCTCTTTCTTCTTGCATTCTTCTATCTGACTATCTCATACTCAGACGAAAGAGTTTATACCGTCTGAGCAGCTCTCTCTCTCTCTCCCCAGCACCTATTCTCTGAAATTCTGCAACAGCACTCTCTCTGCACCGTCTCTTTCTCTTTCTCTGCAACGCCTCTCTCTACAACATTTTCCTAGAACTTCTTTTTTTTTGTCTGCAACATCTCTCTCTGCCACAACCTCACATTACTATTCTTGGTTGCTGAAACATTACATATATGCGAGGAAAACCTTCATCTCCATTGTGGAGCTCTCAGCTTTTCCACAACAGCAAGCCATCCATTCAAGGAACCTAAGTCGCAACAAGAAAGGATCATCAAATGTTAATGTCTATATGAATGGCCCAACAAAGCATAATCATAAAGATTGATTTGTTTATGATTTTTATTCATTGCCTTTGATTATCTTCCAGTCTCCAACCAATCCACTGATCCCATCCTTATTTCTCTACAAGTGGTCTTTGCAAACTATTCATAAAATTTTTAGCATTAACCTGTCAATTTGCTTGTCATGCTGAATCAAACCGAATTGAATTGTGAGCTGGTTTCCTGTACTCAATTTGCAATTCACCAGGTGAATGAGCGAATTAAGTAACATAGGATTCAACTTGGGTCTTGGCCTACCAAACATAAAACAACTCTTGTAACTAGTTCTAGTGACAGGAAGTTGTTATATCAGACAAACAATTTTTCAAGCAACTGTGCTTTTGATAAAATCTGCTTTTGACAATAATACTTTGCTTTAATCACTTTGTAAAGCTGAGCCACACCAAACAGGGCCTTAATCAGTGCTCGCAAGGTATGGCACGTGTAGAACTTACTTTCATATTCAGATGGCCATCACAGTATATCTTACCATATTCTATCTTATCTTATTCATATTCACTAAACCACGCTTTCCAAGGGACGGGTTTTGTAGTAACCTGGATGTACTTTGTGTCGCAGCCTACACTCCCATAGAGGTGTTGCATCCGTATATGGGATGCCTACGTTCTAAGTTTCACGTGACCGTGAAAGCAATCCCACTATGATGAAGGCTTATAAGTCGTGTGTCGTATTTTACTCATTTTTCTTATCATGCATATGCCCTAAGGTATTTCTATGTGATGGATGTCAGATGATGTCAAATGAAGTACGTAATAGTAATGAGACTAACTACAAGAAACTATTTCTTTTCATATACTTTGAATAAAAAGTCAACAAATAATTCAATCATAGGGAGATGTTAGAAATACTGATGTCAAATCAGTATCTATAAAAGGGTGAGTGAGACTTTAACTCACAAACATGGGTCAAAATATCGTCCGATACCGATACGTATTAGACGATACATATCGGTTTGGGACCTCAGCAGTACGATACATAGGGTATGTATCGTACCCTACCAAAAAACACCTATTTATCGTCCGTATCGAACGATAATATCTAATTATCGTCCGATAATATGAAAATTCTGAAGGTACCAAATAAATGGTCAAATTATCGTCCGATAATTTGATATTATCATCCGTGGGGCCCAGGCACGTGGTTTGCCTTTTTCAGCCGATTTTAGGGTCGGTTTAGCTCATTTTTCAAAGGTTTTTTTCATTTGAAATACAGCAGCTTTCTTCTTCCTTCTTCTTTGCTTATTTTCATCCCAAATCGCCGCTGAATCGCACAAAAAATCTCGGGATCAACGCCGAAGGTACGCGTTTTATCATTTTTCCATCATTTTATTTCATTTTAAATGTTAAAATAAGGTAGATCTACCTTATTTTAGGGTAGATCTAGCCATAAATTTGGTAGATCTACCATATTTAATGGTAGATCTACCCATAAATATGGAAGATCTACCATATTTAATGATAGATATTAAAATAATTAAAATTATGGGTTAAAAATAATTTAAATTAAAATTATGGGTCACAAAATAATTTAAATAATTAAAATTATGGGTCACATATACCCTTAAAATTATGGGTCACAAAATTATGGGTTACAAAATAATTAATAATATGGGTCAAATATACCCTTAAAATTATGGGTTACAAAATAATTAATATAATTAATAATATGGGTCACATATACCCTTAAAATTATGGGTCATAATATAATTTAAATAATTAAAATTATGAGTCACATGTAATTAAAATTATGGGTCACAAAATAATTAATATAATTAATAATATGGGTCAATATGGGTCACATATACCCTTAAAATTATGAGTCACAAAATAATTTACATAATTAAAATTATGGGCCACAAAATAATTAATATAATTAATAATATGGGTCAATATGGGTCACATGTACCCTAAAAATTATAAAATAATTTAAATAATTAAAATTATGGGTCAATATGAGTCAATATCAGTCACATGTACCTTTAAACTTATGAGTTACATATAATTAAAATAATTAATATTATGGGTCACATGTAATTAAAATAATTAAAATAATGGGGTATGTCCCATAATTATGAGATGTCTCATAAAACATTAGAATAATATGAAATAAATTTCAAATAAATTTTTAAACATTAGAATAATAGCAAATAAATTTTTAAAAATTAGAATAATATCAAATAAGTATTCAAAAATTAGAAGAATAATATCAAATAAATATTCATAAATTCTAATAATATCAAATAAATATTCAAAAATTAGAATAATATCAAATAAATATTCATAAATTATAATAATATCAAATAAATATTCAAAAATAAGAATAATATCAAATAAATTTGGTAAAATATAATCTAATCTTTTGAAAATTAGAATAATATCGAATAAAATTTCAAATGTAATCTAAATTTTATAAAAATTAGAATAATATCAAATAAATTTAATAAAATATAATCTAATATTTTTAAAATAGCAATAATTAAAAAATAAATTTTATTTTCAATTGTAAATTAGATGTTTAATTTAATGCAATCGTTTGCTCATTCATGCAGGTGAAATAAATAAATATGATACGATCGTCAGATCCATCATGGGAATACGGGACACCAATAGATGGTGATAGACTCCGGATAGAGTGTAAGCTTTGTGGAAAAAAACTACTGGGAGGAGGTATCACACGGTTAAAGGAGCATCTGGCTCACGTAAAGGGAGAGACAAAAGGGTGTCCCAATGTACCCAGAAAAGTAAAAGAAAATATCAGAGCTAGTTTACAAGCGGCAAAGGGAAAGAAAAAAGCTGAAGTCGGTCGTGATAGGGAAATGTATGAGAGAATCAGGAGGGTAGATCCAGAGTTTACATCACCTGAACCTGAGGATGATGAGGATGAGGATGAGCAGATAGCGTGAGCTATGAGAGAATGTCAGAGAAGCACAATAGCGGCGAGATCAGGAAGAAGCCGATTTTCGGTTTCGGTCCAGGTTGAGGGGCCCATCCATGCCTGCTACCGGTGGTAGATCTAGTCATAGGCCACATGTTGTTGATGCTGATGAGGATGTTGAGCAGACTGCCTGGTTGCGTAGGTCAGCATTTGGGAGGGATTATAGGTCGTCTACTAGAGGCTGTACTACAGGCCCCATGGATCCATTCATGTATCGCACTGAAAGCTCCAAACAAACCAAATTGAGTGCAATCTCATTTACAAAAATGGGGAAGAAGCTTGGAAAATCCATTGCCAAGTTTTTTATATACAACCACATTCCGACCCAAGTAGCAGAGTCGTCGTACTTCAAAAGCATGATTGATACAAGTGCAGAAGTTGGTCCAGGAGTTAAAAAGTCTTCTGCATACGAGATATCTGGGCCCTTACTAAAAGTTGAGTACGATGAGATAACTGCTTATGTACAAAGCTTTGAGGATGTATGGGATGAGAGAGGTTGCACAATTATGTGCGATGGATGGACTAGTCCCACAAAGAAGAGTTTGATCAACTTTTTGGTTTACAGCGATGCCGGGACAGTATTTTTGAAATCAGTTGATGCTTCTAGACACGTAAAGACTGCTGATTACCTCTTTCAACTAATGGATAAGGTAGTTCAAGAGGTTGGAGAGCAGCGGGTTGTGTAGGTGGTAACAGACAATGCGGCAAATTACAAAGCCGCTGGATTAAAACTAATGATGAAGAGATGTCACCTGTACTGGACCCCGTGTGCCGCTCATTGCGTGGACCTCATTCTTGAGGATTTAGGAAAGAGAAGCACGGCACAGGCAACTATTCAGAAGGGAAGAACGATTACTTCCTACTTGTACAACAGTGATAAGTTGGTCAATTTAATGAGAGCCTTCACAAACAATGAGTTGTCTTTCACTACGACAGTATCGCTTGGGTAGATATAGGCGTGAGCTGAAAAGCATGGTGTCTTCGGAAGAATGGAATAAACATGAAATAGGACTCCCACGAGCAAAGAGACTAGCTTGCACTGAAGTTGCTTACCTGAGCTACAGCACGCAGTTTTGGGCAAATTTCGACCACCTGATCGCCGTCACTACCCCGTTGGTGCAAGTGTTGAGATTGGTTGATGGTGATGAGAAACCAACGATGGGGTACGTTTATGAGTCAATGGATAAGGCAAAATTGGCTATAAAAACCAAATGCCCTACAAAATATAACGATACTGGGCAATTATCGACAAGAGGTGGGATGCACAATTTCACCAGTACTTGCATGCAGGAGGTATAACATGTTAAACTGCTTATGTAGTGATTTTTATTTATTTATTCATTATTTTCATATACTGATGAAATTGCTCATATTTGATGTGTAGCACACTACTTGAATCCTTCCAAAGATATCTGACGCTCGAAATGAGTGACACTGATGAAGTGTATACCGGTTTGCTCAATGTAATCCAAAGAATGCTCCCTGAGTTGGCGAACCAAGGTCAAGCCATCAGAGATATGAGTATTCATAGTATCATACCTTATAACTAATAAGTCAAATATCATGTGATATTATGATCTATTTATTGATATGTGCCTTACTGTGTTTCATCTTTATAGATTGACATGTTTCGCAAGAAACATGGGTCATTTGGGACCCCGTTGGCGCAATCCCAAATTAAACACGACAAACCCGCTGATTGGTGGATGCATTATGGAGGTGATGGTCCGATATTGAGGCGAGTAGCAATGAGGGTATTGTCGCAAACATATTCCTCGTCCAACTGTGAGTGGAATTGGGGCACTTTCTCTCTCATTCATACTAAGACAAGGAATAGACTAATTATGGACCGATTGGAAAAGTTAGTTTACTGCCACTACAGCATGCGATTGATGGTCAGGAATATACAGAGGACCAACCGTGGTAAGCAATTATATGAAGTCTTACTTACATATTATACTAATTCATCTATCATATTCTACCTTGTAGACATTGAATATTTTGATCCCATCCAGTTGGATTATATATTCGAGGAGGATGACCCTTTGAATCAATAGATCGAAGAGAGAAAAGAGCCAGTCTTGGATACTGAGAGCACTGAATGGCTGGACAATGCTGAAAGAGTAGCGGAGCAGCAGGCTTCCCAACCACCGAGGCGGAAAAGAAGATTGAATCGTCATTCAGTGGTTGGATCGATATGACGTGATGATGGGAGTGATGAGGATGATGGTGGAGGGCATGATGGTAGAGGGGACGTTGGCACTAGTGGTGGAGGGGAGGATGTTGGTACCTCTGATCCTTATAGAGATATGGCGGCATGGGACGATGACTCGACACCGTTAACACAGTTCGACACTCCTACATTTAGAATGGGAGAGTTTGAAGGAAGAGGAGCGTCGAAATCATATCAAACACCACCACCACAAGGTCCACAAGATGATACGGATATGGGTTATATGACTTCTAGCTTCGGGGGATTCAGTTTGCAAAATACCGAAGATTCAGCAACTAGTAACTCATACTACCAGTCACAACAAACCTACCCGGTGCCATATGACTTCATTGGTCAGATTTTTGGAGGACCGGCCTTTACGTACTACACTGAGCCATATTCGTTGCTACAGCCTCAGTTTCAAGGGAGCACATATGATCATGGGTATCAATATGGCCAACATTATATGCAAAGGCCGGAAAGCTCGCGCACTGATGATGATGATCACGAGGGCCAAGAACTACCACGAAATTCAATGTGGCTCTAAAGTAAGTTTTCCATGTACAATTAAATTTATTTCTATCAACACACCTATTAATTTTGACAATATATAATTTATTTTTGTCAATATACATTGCAATTTAGTTTATGCGTGACTGCGTCGATCAAATTATGAAATATTGTCAATAAATAATCTATATATATATAAACAAACCCATATGCCAGGGTAAAACATTTAGTTAAGAGGATTTAATGGCAGTTAGAGTATATTCCTTCTAAATTTGTATAAGCTCTAAGAATATATATGAAAGTGAAGCAATTTTGCATCAATCCTAATTTTCTCATTTCAGAGAATTCAAGAAGGGAAAGGGGAAACAAAATAGGCATGTGATCAGCTGGTAAAAAAAAATGTTAGAAGATCTATTACATTAAGTCAAAAATGTGATCTTAAGTCAAAAATAAGTCACAAAATAGGCATGTGACTTGAGTTATATCACAAAATAGGCATGTTACTTATATATTCATCTAAATAATGCATCAAATAAGTCAAAAATACAAGCAAAAATAGTTGAAATAAATACAAAATAAATAAATATAATTTTTCAGATTTTTTTGGTTTTTTTAAAGATTTTTTTGGGATTTTTTTTTTTTGAATGTATCAAACCGATATATTCAATGTATCACCGATACATTGAATGTATCGGACGATACCCGATACGTATCGTCCTGGAGGTCAGGACGATACGTATCGGAAATCCGATTTTTTGACCCATGCTCACAAATATTAGATTAAACTCTAAGACCATATAGGGATAGAGTGTGGTTTAAGATTCACTAAGGGCGTCTGACTCATCTCTAAGAGGGAAAAGAAAGTGACCTATAATGAAGGTACGTGAGTCCTAAAATATGTATCACGAAGTGATGTTAGAATCTTTTCGATTTGATGAAAACAGATTGGTCATTTGTGAAATTTGGCTAAGGATTGATTCACGTGTGACTCAAACAAGTTTCGACTATCGGATCCTTGTTACACGGTTTTCGGGATATGTACACTAAGGGCGTCTGACTCATCTCATAGCGTGGGTAGAAGATGCATTTAAACAGTTATCCTAAGCTTAGAAGGTGGGTCGGGCCTATTCCAAAAGTTTGGGCTTCGACTTCTCAGGAACCTTTGGCTTAAATAAAGTATTTGGGCTTGTTGAGTACTTAGACCCGTTTAGGGTCTGAAGGTTAAATGGGTCCACTTGGTAGGATTCGTGGACTCAATTAATGATTTGGGCCTTGTAGGATCCATATGTTTACGGGCATGGGCCCATTTAAGGTTTGGGTCCTAAAGTCTCAATTTTGAGAAACTGCGTTATTAGTGTGTTGGCCCATTGAGACTCTAATTTGGGTTGTTTCACACAAGGACCATATGAAATCATGATGGTAGAGGTCTTGTAAAACCTATGAATTATGCGGGCAGGACCTCGAGTGTGTGGGTCTTGGCCCAATTGTAAAGAGAGGGGTTAAACTCTTAGATTTTTACTAATGGTATTCCAGGAGTCATAAGCTAAGATTTCACGCACTTCGGGATGCGTGAAGAATTTTAATCTAAATTTTTTTGTGAGACTAAATCAGTACATTTGGAGACTTTTTCTCTGACTAAGATTTTTCCAGATGTGGAAATATACATGTGAAATAATTGTTACAAAGTTTCCACTAGTGACACACATAAGCATGGGTCAAAATACCGGGTATCCGATACGTATCGTCTGAGCTCAAAACCGATACGTACCGATACGTATCGGAATAGTAAAATACCGGACGATACATTGAATGTATCGTCCGGGCATATGCATACAAAATGGCGATACGGTACATTAAATGTACCGTATCGTCCCAGTCCAAAACCGATACGTATCGGTATCGGACGAAATTTTGACCCATGCACATAAGGCTATAATTCTAGCTCTTCATGGATCTCAAAATTTGTGAAGGATTTCAATCTGAGTTTCTCATAGAGCTAAATCAGAAGGAAATATAACTTTTCCTCCTAATATTTTGCCAGTTGTGGAAAAATACGCATGAAATAACAATTATAAATCTTATAATGACCCTCCTAAAGCTATAAATTTAGTTTTTCATAGCTCTCGAAATTCGTGAAGGATTTTGATCTGATTTTTCTCGTTGCGCTAAATCAGAGGAAAATATAACTTTTCCTCCTGATATTTTTCCAGCTGTGGAAAAATATGCATGAAAAGACGGTTATTGCATGGCACTTACGGAATTGAAGGATGTGAACTGCAACAGATGTGGACTGCAACAATTGCGAAAGCACCATATCACGTGGCACCTGCGGAATTGAAGGAACTTGAGATGCAACTCAAGGAACTATGAGATAGAAGTTCATCAGGCACAGCGAGTCACCATGGAGAGCTCCCATACTCTTTGTAAAGAAGGATGGTTCGATGAGGCTTTGCATCGACTACCATCTGTTAAACAATGTCACTATTAGAAATCGCTACCTACTTCCACGTATCGATGACCTATTTGACCAACTTCAAGGAGCCAAATGTTTCTCTAAGATCTATCATGGTATCACCAACTTGGCCGTGTGATCTCTGTAGAAGGGGTGACAGTACATCGATGCTTCGTCGAAGGGTTCTCTCGGATCACTCTGTCTCACGAGCCTTACGAAGAACACAATTTTTGTGGTCCGACAAATGTGAAGAAAGCTTTATAGAATTGAAAAAGAAGCTTATTATCACACCAGTCCTCACCATACCTTCTCCGACGGGCACTAGCAAATTTGAGATATTCACCGACGCAACTCGTCAAGGACTTGGTTGCATGCTACAACAAGATAAAAGGGTCGTTGCAAACGAATCACGGCAGCTCCCGTGAAAAGAGCTATCCAGTTCACGACTTGGAGCTAGCCACAGTTATCTTCGCTCTCAAACTGTGGCGACATTACCTCTACGATGTGACATTCAAGATATACACGGATCACAAGAGCCTCAAGTAACTATTCTCACAGAAGGATTTGAATCTGAGGCAACGTAGATGGGTCAAGTATATGAAAGATTATGATTGTACGATTAATTATCACCCGGGAAAAGCAAATGTGGTAGTAGACGCACTTGGTAGAAAATCATATGGATTATTGACACAGTTAAGAACAAGCAAAACTCTCGCTGATCTCGCAAAGGACGATGTATATCTCCAAGAAATTGGAGGAGTATTCTTGGCAAGGCTTGTCATGAAACCTTCCACCTATGATAAGATCAAAGAATTGCAACGCACAGATCTAGATATACAGAAGATCATTAAGGATATGGATAGAGGACTTAGAGCTAACTTCACACTCAAGTTAGACGGCATGATACTTCTCAGATAACGACTCTATGTACCTAACGATCTTGCATTGAAGAAAGAGGTACTCAAAGAAGCTTACAAATCAGGATACTCAGTGCACCCAGGTACAGAAATTTGAAAAACTGGTATTGGTGGCCAGAGATGAAAAAACACAGCCGATTTTGTAGCTAGATGCTTGGTTTGTCAACAAGTTAAGGCAGAGCATCAGAAACGGGTTGGACTAATCCAACCCCTGCCCATTCTGAAATGGAAGTGGGAATAACTCTATGGATTTCATCGTAGGTTTACATAGGACACTAGGAAGAACGAAGCCATATGGGTAATTGTTGATCAACTAACCAAATTGGCTCATTTCATACCGTTTAAAACTACCACTGATGGGGAAAAGCTTGTTGAGATGTATTTGAAAGAGATTGTGAAGGTCCATGGAGTATTAGTCAACATTGTATCAAACTGAGACTTAAAATTTACATCCAGACACTAGATGGCATTTCCAGAAGCTTTGGGTACTCGACTAAACTTCAGCACCGCTTTTCATCCACAGACTGACGGTCAGATTGAAAAGGTTAACCAAATAGTCGACTGTGTATGCTCGATTTTTGAGGGAACTGGGACGACCGTCTCCCCCTAATCGAATTCTCTTACAATAACAACTTCTAAGCAAGCATCAGGATGCCCACATGTGAAACCCCATATGGTCGTAGTCGCAGAACACCGCTATGTTGGGACGAAGTTGGGACTAGACAAATGCTAGGTCCTGAGCTCATTCAAACAATAACTGAGAAGGTTAAACTAATCCGAGAAAGGCTTAGAATGGCCCAAGATGGACAAAGAAAGTACACTGACCCCCATCGACTAACTTAGAGTTTGAGTTATTATATTGTAACTTAAAACTCCAAATTTTACATAAATTTCACCAGTACTATGCACCCGCACCCCAACACCTTTATGATAGGTTGGCGAAAAAAGTGTTCTTACATGTTTCTCCGACCAAGGGAGTTATGTGTTTTGGCAAGTGTGGGAAGCTAAGCCCCAGATACGTAGGGCCCTTGGGCCCCTTGGATGTCACAAAACGTATTGGGGAAGTCGCTTATAAGGTTGCCCTACCCTCTCAGTATTCGGGTATCCACGACGTGTTCCATGTGTCGGTGTTGAGAAGATATGTGTACGATCCCTCACACGTGGTGGAAATTGAGCCAATTCATGTCAAAGAGGATCTCACTACAATCGCATGAGCCATTAAGATTCTCGATCGAAAGAAACAAGTTTTCAAGAGCAAAACTATTGCCATGGTGCTAGTTCAATGGCAACACCACTCGTCTAAAGAGGCAACCTGGGAAGACGAAGAAAACCTCAGAGAGTTCTTAGAGAGTTGTACCCCGAACTTTTCGAATAACTGGTACGTAATTTTTTAGGACGAAATTATTTTTTTAGGAGGGGAGAATGTTATGACCCGGGTTTCAAAACCCAAATCAAATGATCTTAGATGAGGAGCACCCAACCTTGTAAGGGTGCTCCACGCTTTAACCCAACCCACTTGCTAGTTAAATTAAGAAAGGCTTGGGATTGGATTCGGGCACCACAGCTGGTACCCGAAATCCCATGGAATCCATTGCCTTAAGGCAACTCCACTCATCTCCACCTTTAATTAGTTGACTAATTGGCAATCAGATTTCAAAATCCTATGTGAGCCACCGAGACCCGTCCTAAAATCCGAAACCAATTTGAGTCCCTTTAGGGCTTAACAAACCGAGCAAGTCAACTTGCCCAAACCAATTCAATCTCTCTATTTACTCTCCCTTTCTTTCTCGATCTACATCTTCTCTCGCTCATCTCTCCCTCTTGTTCTCTTCTCTTCTATCAAGAGCAGCCTAACACCACCACGTCCATCACCCGAGTACCTCTAGACCAGCAACCGCCATCTTCTTCACAAGAGAAAACGCAGCAACACCATTACACCAATGCAATTGCAATCCCTCTCCTTCTTGCTTACGACCAAGCACCACCATCTCTATCTCCGCGATCAAGGTACACTGCCACAGCAGCACCTCGGAACATCGCCACCACCATAACACCATCTTCATGTGCCTCTCGCAGTACCTAATCAAGTGGTGATAGTCCAAGTTTGCAGCATCAAGAGATACCGGGAAGGAACCTACGCATCCTTTTCAAATGATCTCTAGATCTGCAACTCCTTGACCCGAGCCACCGAATCCACTCGAGTACGCTTCAAAAGGTGGGTACCTTCTTTTCAATCTAGGGGTCGCTGATCGAAGAAAAATTATAAATATCAATTTTAAGGCCATTTTCACGGATCTCTAAAGGCCTCATGGTCAAAGGTTGGCCCCATGGTCAAATCCTTTGACCCTAATGAACGGGACACCACGCCGGTTTTTAGCTCGAGCATCGATCGGGCGAAAAAAGAAGGGGCACGAAAATCCGCGATAATCGCGCCCAGCACTCGCACGCGTGCACGTGCGTCGGTGAACAACCACCGACGGATGGCTCCCGCATCAGTGAACAGCCACCAATATAAAGAGAAAATAGTATTTAAACACCTAAACTTCTAACCGACAAGGGCAAAGGGGTCGCTTCGACGACCTTTTTGAACCCATTACAATCAAACCAGTAAGGGGAATTTACCGAGATCCCTCACCTTTCCTGGGACTCTATATGATTGTGGAGTCTGATTCCCAAGATCGCACTCATCGTGGGCGTGTACAAAGCTTCAATTTTCGTGAGCGCGACTAAGAGGTCTGATTCAATTGGACCATCAATTCCCTTAGATTTCTCCACAATTGGAAAATTTTCAGTTCTTAAAGGCGTTTCGGGCCCTTGGCGTCCCTCTTTAGCCTTGGGTATCTTCTCAGGCGGATCAGGCCTAGGAGACCCGCCCGAGCATTTTAAAGTCAGGGCGGGGCGGGTCGATTTATAAAGTAGCAGATTTTTTTTAGGTCAGGTCATGTTATCAAAGGGCCGGGCATATACCCTTTTTGTATTGGACACCACCCAACCCGACCGGTCGACAACCCTTAAACTTCAAAGCCCTTATTGCCTAGGAATAATGGCTCCCAATCGACATTTAAACACTAGAATGGTGTTTAAATCATCTTATACCACTAAAAGTAAGACTTTTAATCTCACGCCGTTGAGTGTGATTATCATTATGCCACGTGGTGAACATATGTGATCAATCTAAATAGTTCAAGTGGCAATCTATCATTGAAGCCTGCCTTAGCACAAAGAAACATGCCTATAAGTGGATTTGAACCATCCGATTGATAAGCCTATAAGTTGATCTGAATGCATATATTAAATTATATAACATTTATGTTGAAATAAAGTATATATATCACTATATGCATGTATATGCATAATGATATGTACTTCGAGACCGCCCGGCTCTTGGGGCGCTCACCTGAGCGTCGCCTGACGACTTCTGCCCGAGCGTCCACCTGACCGGCCAAACCCGCCCAACAATATTAAGAACATTGCCTTTAATGTTCACCATAAAGCTTTTTAAAAAGCAGGGTTGTTTTTTCGAGTGAGAGTTCTGTAAAACAGGGTGGCAAAAACTGTAATAAAGGACTAAATGTAAAGCTAAAATTTTTCTTGTCATACATAAAAAGAAATCTAGGAGCTGTTGGTAGTTTGTAAATTAGTAGTTTTTCCTTTTGGCATGGCAGCCATCATGTTAACGCCTTAAGTTAGGATTCCTTGAAAACAAAAAACCTTTTTAAAAATGACTGAAGATCTTTAAATCATGGCCTTCAAATCAAACGGCTTAGATGGTGTTTCTGCATGGCACAAATCCCCGGAATACCTAGTCTTTCTTTTAAATTGTGTTTAGCTTGGGCCAACTTTTTTATGCAAGTAATGGCTCCCTTTTTTAATATAGCACCAAGTTTGTAGTGTTAATGACCACATGATTTCTCCTCACAAATGTGTTGGAGAGAAAGAGAGAGAGAGTCTTGATTCTCACATTGACAAAAGGCATTTACCATTGCCTCTAAATCCCTAATTCCTTAACCCTGTTGCCTTTAGGATGAGCATTTTTTTACCATGTAAAAGAAACTGAACTTGGACAAATGAAAGAAAATAAATTTGAAATAGGAGAGTTGAATTGAAATGTTAATCTGCCTAGTAAAAATTGCTTGCCATATTTGATGAATTTTTTTCTATTTTGTGATCATTGTTGATAAAAGTAAGTGCTTTAAAATAACTATTTAACATTTGTTGAATCTGCTTCTGCCACTGTCGGTCCATCCCAACAAAACCAAGGTGTCTCAAATAGTGTTGCTTAATTAAGATGGCTGCCTCTCCGAAGATTCAAACTCCCCAATTCATTAAGAAATTTGCTTTTCTTCAGTCTCTTTTCTGTTACCCTTTTCTGCCTACGTTGCTCTCAATGCAGCCTTCTGTGGACAATCATGCCTTAAGTGTCGCCCATTTCATAGGAAGTGATGCGGGACAATCGCATGCTAACCCTAAAATAGCGTAAATCCCACAAGATAGGGGTTAGGGTTTTCGCTTTTCAATTAAAACAAAAAAATAAAAGGGAAAATAGGGGTAGAAGAAGAAGATCCAAGGAATCGCTCCAAGGAAGAAAGTTGGCCTCACACCAAACCACAAGCGGGAGAAGAATAACTCTTCTATCGAAAACTCATCTCAAGTTTTCTAGAATTCGCACAAAGCAAAACTCATAATTTTCATTCATCATCAATACTAATTCTCATAAGAGATTACAATGTGTATTTAAAAGAAGAAATTCTACTTAAAATAAAACTCCTAATCAATCATTAAAACTTTCTAATCTAACGGTCACAATTACTTTCACCATTAATCCCATTTTTTTATTACGCGACCACTTTTGAAGGGTCAAACGATGTCCGATTGACGTGAAATTAGTCATGTTTGAAAGCTTATCGAAGTAGTTTTTCAATTAAATAAGAATCACACAATTCCGACACATATTGATAGATATGACCACTTTTTTTATGGTTGCGCAGAAAGTGACGGGATGAACAGTTACATATCACATATATGTGTCTAACCCCTAAATAATTCAAATAAAGAAACTAGTCCTAAAATAAGTCACTTATTAAAAGAATCCTAATAAGAAAGGAAACTAAGCCTAGATAAAATATTGCCTAAATTAATATGCACACGGGTCTTTAACGGGCCTTTTTTAAAAACCCATTCGTGGGCCCACTCTCTTTTGATGTCTCCTTTTTATCCGACAATGATTCAAACAAGCGGATCTAAAGTTCGCATCAATCCCTTCTACTTTGAAAAAGTTCGACCTCGAACTTTGGTTGACATAGATTTTCACGGTCGCGATCACAGACTATATAAGGAAACTAATCCTATTTCTAATCAAAGAAACAACTCCTAAAATAAGAGACTAATCCTAATTCAATTAGGATTCTTGAAATTCGTCACTTTATGTGCAGCCTTTGAAAACTGACCATAACTTCTTCAATATTTGTCGGAATTGCTCAAATTTTTGCTCGTTGGAAAGCTACTTCGATAAGCTTTCAAATATGACCAATTTTGTATCAAGCCGACTTCGTTTGACACTTCAAAATAGGCCAAACATAAAAGTGATGGGATTAAAAGTTACTCTTCTTTCGATAAGTTACGTTTCTTCTTTCGCTTCCGATATGTTATAGGTGGTTGCTTGAATCGGATGTCCCCATCAACTCTCCCCGGGTTAGACGGATTCATCTCCGATGAATGCTGATTGTGATAAAGGTCTAAAATATTCGGATCAAGCTGCTGAAATTCCTTCTTTGTAATCCAAGTATTCTCTGTGTCGGCCTTGCTCTTCCACTTGACCAAGTACTTCTGAAGTCGCCCGTGGTTGGTGGATGCAATCTGATCTTCTAGCACATCTTCGATGATCTCACGGATTTGCCGAGTAGGTGGGAGTAATGGTGTGGGAAGGGAAATAATTGGATCATCGAATGTAGAAGACTCAAAGGGGTTGGCAGGGATGGTTGAAGGGCCATGGAATGGAACAAGGTCCTCCACATTGAAATTTGTGCTAATTCCCAATTCCGGCGGAAGATCTGAGATGTAAGCATTAGAACCGGCACACTTCAAGATCTGATAGGGTCCAACACCATGAGCTTGTAACTTCTTTACAACTCCTTGTGGGAATCGCTCGGGTCTATTCCGAACCATCACAAAATTACCCTCTTGGAATTCTTTGAACCGTCTATGAGAATCTGCAAAAAACTTGTATTTTTCATTCTTTAAATTGATTCTTTTCTTAATCTCAGCATACAACTCATGAATGCAATATGCAAAAGTGGATGCAGACTTTGATAACCTTTGATGACTAGGCATTGGGAGAAAATTTGTGTGTTTTCTAGTATTCGGCTTTCCTTTCCACTGGATGAGGTATGCCTGATGTTTCTCAAATTGTGTTCTCCTTGCAATCCAAGTGTTGTCAATTTTCGGTTTACCTTTCCACTTAAGAAGATACTCTCGATATGCTTGGTGTCTCTTTCCCTTAGTAACAAAATATGGATCTCCCAAAAAAAATTCATCTAACCTCTTTACATATTGTTCAGGCGGGTATTTAGAAATCAATGAGTAGATAAGATTGGGCTCAGGTTGATGGGCATCAAGGAATGGGTCAGAAGGTTTATTTGCTAGGCCTAAAAAAGGTGTACGTGCATCTACACGCTCTATAGGCTCATGTGTAAGTGACACTACTGACACTAACGACTCTTGTGTGAATAATGCAAAGGGCACTAATGGCTCATGTACAGTCGACTCGATTAACTCGTGTATACTCGCTTCAACCAAAACCAAAGACTTTGGGGTATTCGATTCAATTGATACTAATGGTTCTTGTGTACTCAGTTTGATGGACTCACATGTATTCGACCCAATAGGCACCAACAACTTGTGTCTCCCAACTGTTCGGGTACCAATGACTCATAGGCAAGTGGCACAATTGGTTCAAGTGTGAGTGACTCAACATCACTATTCACAAGGGAACTAGAAGTCTCTTTAACACAAACTAGACTTTCTTCAACTTCCTCTATCTCCTCTTCACTCATCACGGTTTCTTCCACGTTCACATTTCCCGACTCCTTAGGATTCTCTCTTGTAATCAATAAATTTTGAGCAGAAAATTTTGTGGGGCATTGATAAGCAAAGTGTCCAAATTCGTGACACTTGTAATATTTGTTACGATCACTAGTTTTTGGGCACTCAATAATCGCTCTTTTCCCGTTATCAATTTGGAGCCTCATAGGAGTACTCATGAGTTTCAATGGCGGAACGCTGAAATTAGAGCTCTCTTTAGTGTAGTTGCTCATTGACCCCAGTTGGGTGTTGACGGGGACGCCACATATATGGTCATTGGATTCGGACCACATCGTTTCTATCGGCGTCGGAAGAAGCGTAGAGGAAGCCCGAGCACCGTAGCCTCAGAGGAGAAACGGACACAGAAACGGACACAAACCGCGAGGAGAATAACGCCACAAGGAATCCTCGCGCGAGCAACGATAATCCTCGCGCGCACGGGCTACGGCGACGATTTCAGACGCGCGAGCGATCACTTAAACTCGCTCGAGCGAGCCCTTGCACGAGCGATGATAATTATCGCTTGAGCAAGCTACGGCACGACTTCAGACGGAAAGTTATGCGAAATTTTCTTTTTTGTGTTTTATTAGTATTAAAAGTCTTTTATTTCGAACTTAATTATTGGTGGCCTATATATAGAAGCTTGTAAAGACTTTTAGTTAATTGATTGATGATTTGAATGTGTTTATGCTTGAGTAATCTTTGCTTGAGATGGGTTTGGTGTGAGACCAAGGGAGTGATTCCCATATATCTTTGTTATCGATTTGCTTTGCTTGATTATATTTGCTATCTTAATCTCTTAATCTCTGCGTGCTTCTCTAAACCATAGCCTAATTTTTTCCTTGTGATCCTCAAAACCCTAGATCCTTTTGAAGCCCTAAACCACACAAAGCCAATACCCGTTCCAAACCATAGACCGATCCGAAAACCATAAGCCTATTGCAAACCGCAAATCCCTTTAACAACCCAACTTGGAATCCGTGAATCTGCATCAGACCGAAGACGAGCTCTTAAGCTTGGAAAAAGCTAGAGTTCTATCTCTAGGCCGATCTCGCCTCGACTCGAAAAGTACTTGCGCATCGGACTGGACCCTTCCTGGATCGCGTGTGATCTACCCATCAAAAATTCTGCAAAACCTAAAGGTATCAAAGATCATTTTGCGATTAAACTTGATTTAATTTCATTAATTTCGGCAAAATCTGCATAAAAATCATATTCCGCATTTTAGGGTCGTTGTCCCGCGTCTGTTTTGGTATCAGAGCCCTAGGTTTTCTAGGTTAGGACATCTTTGCTTGTCATATTTATTTTAATGCATTGTTTCCTTTTTGTGAGTCCATATTGCATTTCATATTAGAACCCTATTAGACTTTGTGATCACCATGGCTTTGGATGAGGTTCTTAATACTCTTAGAGCTATGCGAGAAGAATTGGGTGCAATTAGTGCACGTCTGAATACCATTGAGCAAGCCCAAATATCCCTAGGAGTTGGTAATGATAGATTATGAGATCGAATCAACCAACTGGAAGCGATGGGTGGACTGAAAAATCAACACCAAGAGCGTGAGTGTCCACACATTGAACATAATGGTCGCCAAGACAACCGAAACCGTAGGGATCATCGTAGAGATGACTATGACCCCGAAGTTCAACTCCTTAAGAACATCTGAGTTGAGATTCCGACTTTGGATGGAAGAATGGACCTTACCGTCTTTCTCGATTGGCTTTCTGACATGGACCAACACTTTGATTGGTATGCCATGAATGACGACCGTTGCGTTAGACTCGCTAAAATGAAGTTGGTTGGTCAAGCTCGGCTTTTCTGGCTCAATGTTGAGCGCATCAGGGTAAATGCAGGTTGTCCTCCCATTACCCGTTGGGACGACATGAAGGAACGACTTACTGAGAAGTATGTTCCTTTATTATACCACTAACGCCTCCTTGACCAGTGGCAAAATTTACACCAAGGTGGTATGCCCGTGACCGATTACATTGTCATATTCGAAGAGTTCATGATGAGGGCAAAAGTATCGGAAGATTCTGAAATCACTCTCTAGATTCCACACCGGATTGCAACTTGATTTGCAAAAAGAGTTTATTTGAAATCACTGTCTAGATTCCGCACCGGATTGCGACGTGATTTGCAAAAAGAGTTGATTTCTCACCCCGTAGAAACTCTTGAAAGATGCTATGCCGTTGTGCAAGATCTTGAACGGTACTTGAAAACTACGGTGGTGAAGATGACCGAGTCACAATATAGCGATCAACGATCCGGTGAAGGACGATTTACTCCTCCCAAGCCTACACAACCAGCCCCTACCAATTTGAGGTTCGAAAGGGGAAACGGTGTAGTTGGAGAATCCTCAAGGGTTAATTCTCAAGTAAAGTGCTATAAATGTCATGGGATGGGACACTTTGTCGCCCAATGCACTACGAAAGAACCCCAAAGGACTCTCTTCATTGAGGGAGAGGATGATGATGATGAGATAGCGGTTGAAGAGTAAGTAATTGAACCAATTAGCACACCCAGTGGTGAGGAGGGTGATGCTATTGGTCATGCTTTAGTTGTAAGGTGTGCCCTTGCACAGCCTCAACGGGATGAAAAGGATGACTGGCGAAGGGAGAACATCTTCCACACCTACGCCAGATTTGGTGAAAAGAATTGTAGGGTCATCGTGGATAGTGATAGTTGTACTAACGTAATATCAACTCATGCGGTACGCCGCTTAGGGCTTACACCTGAAGCCCACCCGAGACCTTATAAAGTCGCATGGGTCAATTCTTCATCCATTGCTGTGTCAAAAAGGTGTCGTGCACCGATTCAGTTAGGCTCTTATTCGGACACCTTATGGTGCGATGTGGTGCCGATAGATGTGGGCCATATCATTTTGGGAAGGCCATGGCTCTACGACATGGACGTGACTCTTTCTGGTCGATCAAACATATGCACGTTCATGCATAAGGGCAAAAAGATTACTTTACACCCTTTGCCTCCCAAAACACCATCGACCAACACAATCGAAAAGGGTGAATCTTCTAAATCCATTAATATTGTGAGCCCTTCTAAGTTCGAGAAAGCATCGATAGATAAGAGTATGATGTACGTAGTTGTCACCATAGAGAGTGCTCCCGAGTCGGCGAGCGAGTGTCCCAAGGAGGTTGAGCCAATCTTGAAAGAGTTTACGGATGTCTTCCCTGAAGACTTACCAAACGAACTCCCTCCCCTGCGTGATATCCAACACGCAATAGGCTTGGTTCCCGGATCTACCTTACTGAACCTATCCCACTATAGGTTGAATCCGATTGAGCACGCCGAGTTGACTCGGCAAGTCAATGAGCTCCTTCAGAAGGGGTTCATCCAAGAGAGCATGAGCATGTGTGTTGTACCTGCCCTACTCACTCCTAAGAAAGATGGTACGTGGCGCATGTGTGTGGATAGCCGTGCGATCAATAAGCGTACGGTTAAGTATCGGTTTCCCATACCAAGGCTTGATGACTTGCTTGACATGATGGTTGGTGTCACTATCTTTTCAAAGATAGACCTTGAGAGTGGCTACCATCAAGTCCGCATCTACCCCAGTGATGAGTGGAAAACCGCCTTTAAGACTAAGGATGGTCTTTATGAGTGGATGGTCAAGCCATTTGGGCTTTCTAACGCCCCAAGTACTTTCATGCGACTCATGACCCAAGTGTTGAGGCCGTTTCTAAGCAAATTCCTTGTTTATTTCGATGACATCTTGATCTACAATCATTACAAGGAACAACACTTGACCCACCTTAGGTTGGTTTGTGAAACCCTCAAGGGCGAGAGGTTGTTTGCAAATCTCAAGAAATGTACCTTCATGCAACAATCTGTTGTTTTCTTTGGATTTATTATCTCGGCTGAGGGAATGGTCGCGGACCCCGAAAAGGTTAAAGCCATTGTGGAGTGGCCCGAACCTAAGAATATACACGATGTCCGTAGCTTCCATGGCCTGGCTACTTTCTATCATCGCTTTATCAGAAGCTTTAGCACCATCATGGCCCCAATTATAGATTGCATGAAAAATGGGGACTTTAAATGGGGCAAAGTGGCTACAAAAGCCTTTGTTGAGATCAAACAACGAATGAGTAGTGCACCCGTCATACGATTGCCGAACTTTTCTAAAGTCTTTGAAGTTGCATGCGACGCTTCGGGTGCAGGCATAGGAGTGCTTAGCCAAGAGGGTCACCCTGTGGCCTATTTTAGTGAAAAACTTAACGAGGCGAAGCAAAAGTACTCCACCTATAACAAGGAGTTCTATGCTGTCGCCCGCTCTCTCTGGTATTGGAAACATTACCTTAGACCACAGAAATTTGTGTTGTTCTTTGACCATGAAGCCTTACACTTTCTTGCTTCACAGAAAAAGTTGAACCCAAGGCACGCGAAGTGGGTTGAGTACCTTCAAGGGTTCACATTTGTGTTAAAGCATAAGGCCGGTGCTGAAAATAGGGCCGCTGATGCACTTAGTCGGCGAGTGGTGACTTTACGCACAATGACCACCGAGGTTGTCGGGTTTGAAAAGTTAAAGGATGAGTACCCCGAGTGTCCAGATTTTGGGGTTGAGTACACTGCTCTCTTTAGTAACCCGACCGGCACACTCCGTGTACACCATCCAGGATGAGCACACACTCCCTTTGCATCCCTCGCACTTCATTGCGTGAATTTCTCATTCAGGAGTTACATGCTGGAGGGATGGCAGGACATTTCGGGCGTAATAAAACTGTTGCGCTCGTAGAGGATAGGTTCTTTTGGCCTAGCCTAATGAGAGATGTCGCCCGGGTCGTTAAGCATTATCGTACTTGCCAAGTGTCAAAACAGACCAAACAAAATACCGACTTGTACACCTCGTTGCCTGTGCCACACACACCGTAGCAAGACCTCTCAATGGATTTCGTGCTTAGACTTCCTAAGACCCCTAGGAAGCACGACTCCATCTATGTCGTAGTGGACCGATTTTCCAAAATAGCCCACTTCATTCATTGTTTCAAAACCTCTGATGCATCTCATATTGCTAAACTATTTTTCGTGGAGGTAGTGCGGCTTCATGAGTTGCCCAAAACCAATTGTGTTTGATAGGGATGTTAAATTCACTAGTTATTTTTGGAAGACCCTTTGGCACATGATGGGCACATTGCTCCAATTCTCTACAGCTTACTACCCTCAAACGGATGGCCAAATCGAAAACACTAATAGGAGCCTTGGGAATCTCCTTCGTAGTCTTGTCGGTGATCATGTTAGGACCTGGGATACCATCTTACCCACAACTAAGTTTGCATATAATAATTCTGTTAATAGGTCCATAGGCATGAGTCCTTTTGAGGTAGTGCATGATCATAGGCCTAGGACCCCATTAGATTTGATTCCCATGTCTGCATCCCATAGAGTGTCAGAGTTTGCCGATGCATTTGCACAACATATTCATAGCTCGCATGCCGAAATTAAACAAAAAATTAATTCAAGCAACAGTCAATATAAATTATCTGCAGATGCTCACAGGCGTTCTAAAGAATTTTATGTGGGTGATTATGTGATGGTCCGGGTTAGGCCTGAGCGGTTCTCATCGGGATCCGCAAAGAAGCTCCAATCTCGAGACGTTGGGCCTTTTAAAATTTTGGCTAAGAGTGGTCCTAATGCATACGTGCTTGAGCTTTCTCCAGGTACGGGAGTTAGTTCAACGTTTAATGTGGAGGACTTGGTTCCTTACTTGGGTTTCACCCCACTTCTTGAAAACCCACTCCAGTCACCTCCTAATCCCAGCCCAAATCCAACCTTGCAACATATACCTCTTCCTTTCCCAAGCAGACAGAGAACAAATGAACTAGAGGATATAATCAATGATTATGTCGTCTCTACACATGACGGGAGATTCCAGAAATACTTGGTTAAATGGGTCGGCAAATCAGAGTCTGAAAACACTTGGGTTCACGAGAATGAAGTTCGCTGCTTGAACCCCGACCTGCTAGACATTACCACCAGCGCACTTCATCGGTGTAGGTTGGCGTCCCCGTCAATTCCCCTGGACCAAAAAGCCCGAGTACCGTAGCCTCAGAGGAGAAACGGACACAAACCGCGAGGAGAACAACGCCGCAAGGAATTCTCGCGTGAGCGAGCACTTAAAGTCACTCGAGCGACGATAATCCTCGCGCGCGCGAGCTACGGCGACGTTTTCAGACGCGCGAGCGATCACTTAAACTCGCTTGAGCGAGCTACGACACGACTTCAGACGGGAAGTTATGCGAAATTTCTTTTTTTGTGTTTTATTAGTATTAAAACTCTTTTATTTCGAATTTAATTATTGGTGGCCTATATATAGAGGCTTGTAAAGACTTTTAGTTAGTTAATTGATTATTTGAATGCTTTTATGCTTGAGTAATCTTTGCCTGAGATGGGTTTGGTGTGAGACCAAGGGAGTGATTCCCATATATTTTTGTTATCGATTTGCTTTGTTTGATTATATTTGCTATCTTAATCTCTGCGTACTTCTCTAAACCATAGCCTAATTTCTTCCTTGTGATCCCCAAAACCCTAGATCCTTTTGAAGCCCTAAACCACACAAAGCCAATACCCGTTCCAAACCATAAACCGATCCGAAAACCATAAGCCTATTGCAAACCGCAAATCCCTTTCACAACCCAACTTGGAATCCGTGAATCTACATCGGACTAAAGACGAGCGCCTAAGCCTGGAAAAAGCTAGAGTTCTATCTCTAGGCCGATCTCACCTCGACTCGAAAAGTACTTGCACATCGAGCTGGACCCTACCTGGATCACGTGTGATCTACCCATAAAAATTCTGCAAAACCTAAAGGTATCAAAGATCATTTTGCGATTAAACTTGATTTAATTTCATTAATTTCGGCAAAATCTGCATAAAAATCATATTCTGCATTTTAGGGTCGTCCCGCGTCAGGTGTGTTTTTTACACTTATCCACCTTAGCTTCCCAACACCGTAGAAGGTGGAGGTGCGTGAAAGGAGCATATTGGTTGATGAGTCGTTCCTTCATGTCTGCCCATCGTGTGATGGGCTTAGTTCGAGTTAACTTGCGTCGAAACTCCACACTATCCCAATATCTCTTTGCATGGCGCACCAACCTCATTTTTGCAAGCCTAACCTTACACTCTTCCGACATGTCATACGAGTCAAAATATTCCTCTATACTAGACAACCATCCCACGAAGGTCTTAGGGTTCGTCATACCCTCAAAAGCTGGGACTTCAATTTGAATAGACCTTAGGATTCACTATCAAGATCATATTTGAGCTCACAATTATGGGAGTATCCCTTAACTCTAATCTCATCGCGACTTTCAGGACTTTGCCAAGAATTTAGAGTGTAGCGGTTTCCTCCTTCGGCTAGTACCCTTTCATGACGAGTAAGAAATTCACGATGACGTGTAAGTGACTCATACATGATGCTTGACACAAACACAACTCAAACACAATACTAGAAAAGACATGTTATGAACCAACAATGGATGAGGACTTTTGTTAAACACTAGACGTGCACACTAATAAAAAAAATGCAATAAGATTGAAATGACATGCAATTATGAAGCTAAGTGATGCAAGACAAAATTAGACAAAGACTAGACGAAAGCTTATTAAAAAAAACAAAAAAACCTCAAATAAAAGCTAGACGAAAATTCTAGTAAAAAATATTTCAGATAAAGCTAGACAGAAAAAGTTGGACAAAATCTAGACATAAACAAAACAAAATTTCAGGCAAAAGCCAGACAAGTTAGACGAATCTGAAATTTTTTTTAAATTTAAAAAAATAAATAAATAAATAAACCCTAAAACCTATATAAACACTAAAACTCTAAAACTAAACTGATGCTTTGATACCAATTTGATGCGGGAAAATCGTACGCTAACCCTAAAATAGCGTAAATCCCACAAGCTAAGGGTTGGGGTTCTCGCTTTTCAATTAAAACAAAAAAATAAAAGAGAAAATAGGGGTAGAAGAAGAAGATCCAAGGAATCGCTCCAAGGAAGAAAGTTGGCCTCACACCAAACCGCAAGCGGGAGAAGAATCACTCTTCTATCGAAAACTCATCTCAAGTTTTCTAGAATTCGCACAAAGCAAAACTCATAATTTTCATTTATCATCAATACTAATTCTCATAAGAGATTACAATGTGTATTTATAAAGAAGAAATACTATTTAAAATAAAACTCTTAATCAATCATTAAAACTTTCTAATCTAACGGTCACAATTACTTTCACCATTAATCCCGTTTTTTTATTACGCGACCACTTTTGAAAGGTCAAACGATGTCCGATTGACGTGAAATTAGTCGTGTTTGAAAGCTTATCGAAGTAGCTTTTCAACAAAATAAGAATCACACAATTCCGACACATTTTGATAGACTTATGACCACTTTTCTGATGGTTGTGCAGCAAGTGACGGTATTAACAGTTACATATCACATATATATGTCTGACCCCTAAATAATTCAAATAAGGAAACTAGTCCTAAAGCAAGTCACTTATTAAAAGAATCCTAATAAGGAAACTAAACCTAGATAAAATATTGCCTAAATTAATGTGCACACGGGTCTTTAACGGGCCTTTTTTAAAAACTCATTCGTGGGTCCAGTTTCTCTTTTGACGTCTCCTCTTCATCCGACCATGATTCAAACAAGCGGATCTAAAGTTTGCATCAGGAAGCAACCCTTCATTTACTTTGATATCGTGCCTCCTTCCCTACAAACCAACTCTCATCAACCTCTTCTTGTGCTTGTTCCCTTCTTTTAGTGTTGGCTCATTTGCCTTTGTCCCGTGTATGACAGAAGTAACTCGAGCACTCAACTGCTGGCAACACCTCATCTAACATCACTATGTTCCAATGACTCAGTTTGAGCCTTGGGTTCAACTGTGGATACAGTTAAGCACCATATCCTTATCCCTCATCATCAGCAACATCATCAATTTTGTGAGGACCTTGATGTAGTGGCACATCAACCTTGTCTGTTTCAATGTGGCTAAAGCTTGTCGTGCGGCTCAACTAGCATTTGTGGGCAATTGCTAAGCCCTTAACTCATATTTTCAAATGATCTAACGAGTTACTGCTCTTTGTATCATTTTTCCTTCCTCAACTCAGTACCTCCACCACAGATTAATATTGCCTGCCAAGTATTCGCTACATGTTTCAAACCCTTGTTTACTCATAGATTTTGCCCATTAAATCGAGGTATTTCTCAATGCCCATTAAAATTTTCAAGCTCCTTTACCTGTCATGAGCCCTTAACTGGCTCAAGGAGATGGGGCTTGGTGCTAGGTACCATCTGCATCACCGTGGATCAAAATCTCGGATGATACATTGGGCCTGTGTCGGCGATACATACCAAATATGTCATATTTTTTCACTGTATCACCGATATATTGAATGTATCAGTGATACTGATACGTACCGTCTCGGTATTGATGGTGGACAATACACATCGGGAAACCGAGATTTTGATCCATAATCATAACAACTATCTTCTTCAAGAGGTATCATTTCACATGTTTGACATGTTCTTGATATGCTACACCCAACCATACAAAGTCATCACATCTTCATGATACTCGGCCAACTCCTTGAGCTCACTTCCCATGTGATGCTTTGGGGCACTGTTCTCAAAATTTGTGCGTTATTTGTGAGGATCCATGGAGCCTGCATTGCGTTTTTAAAAACTTTAGCAAGAACCTGTGGGGACTAATTAAGACCTACAAGGTTTCCATCTAAGTCTTGAAGCAGGATGGAAAACATTTTTCTGCCAATTTATAGACTAGTTGTGTGGGCCAAAAAAGAAGCCTGTAAGCATATGTTAAACGGATTAGAGTGTTGTGTCTAACTGGGGACAATATTTATGTGCAAGCGAGCTTGGACCAAAAGCTTATGAGAAGCCCATTACTCCAACCAACCTCCAAAATTCTCCAAAATTTATCAAAATTTTGGGAAAATTCTTCGAATAGGTGGTCTGTAGAACTTTTCGCAGATTAATCGGCCAAGTCGGAAATTTGCCGAATTTTATTATCGATTTTTTCTCAAATTTTTTCGAATTTTATGATTGTAATACATGCTTTAATCATATGCTTGGAATTGTTTTTAATGTATGTGGATTATGTAAAGCACCTACTTTATTGATTAAAACACTATTTTAAACATAAAATAGGTTTAGATTTTTTATATTATTTTAATAAATTATTATTATCTCATGTAATCCCCAATATATCTGAATTAACCCGAACTGACCCCCCGCCTAATTATTGCTGAATCGCTTATGCAATCCCATATGCAACACCATAAGCCTGGATCACATAAGCCATAGGAGCTTATGCTACCAAACAAGTTAATCGAGACCTAGCAGATCAGCCTGGAGGCCTGCCCGATCAGCCACGAGGCCTTGTTACTGATAATACATATTTTTTTCTTTATTTATTTACAATTTTATCCTTTCTTTTGAATTTTTTGAAAATTAAAAATTAGAAAATTATACCATGGCTTATGCAACTGTGCGAATTGCATAAGCCATAGACCTGTGCCATCACATAGCATGGCTTATGCCATCTAACAACATTCGCTATAGCCTAGTCCAAGGTCCACATGTGATCTTTCCAATGGCAGCCAAGGAAATCGTGACCGTTGAGAATATGTAACTCCCATACCATGCCAACCTTTAAATAAAAATATTATTTAATCTTATTATTATTAGCGAGGACTAAGAAAGTTAACTCTTTAGATACTTCGCATCTTGTTTGCTTAGCTTTCTCATTTTATAATGCGGACTCAACACATTTTGAATCTTCCACATTCAAACTCCTGCAGGTGTAGAGACAACCCGGCATTTTTTATTAGAATGGCTTAGTTACACATACAGGTATGTACCAGTCGGTCTACTAGATGTTATTCCACAAAAACTGAACTGGCGGCCACCCAGCTACTTCGGTCGCAATGACCTCGAGACATTAATGGCCTCTGAATCTGCAGCGGACTGGGTATGTAATTGACTTATCACCCGTGGCCGTAAATCACTATATATACATGCTTGATTTCTTTTTGTTATTAATGCAGATTCGTATCTCCGAAATTCTACTTGGGAAGGTACCTGTTGGCTTTACTTTTGCACCGAAGCATAAATCGAATGCGTACGACAGAGCGGAAAATGGGTGATTCTGAGCAGTTTTTGTCAGGGTTTTGTACAATCTGGTGCTTTGCTTACCAGCTGGAACAGTTATTCTCTTCATTGCCATGGTTTATATATGGGTGAGAGGAAGCTTGGTGCTAGAATTGGTTGATGGTGGTGCTCCCAAACATACCCCAGAAGGTGACTTTTATTGGCTCCACAGAGGGAATCTTAGGCAAATGTGCATGTTTATGACGAGTGTTCACAACTCCACTTCATGTTGGAAGCAGTTTTAGCAGTAAGCGTTTATGGGCTTGGACCGGTAGCACAATGGAAGGTTGATAATATTCCAACCTGAAGGTCGCAGGTTCAAGCCAGCTTAGCTTTTTTTTTAAAAAGGGCCGTAAGCATTTATAAGTACATGGGAGTTATTATGATATGCATACTAGTAATTTTGTTGCTGATCATGATTGCCGAGAAGTTATTGTAGCGTTAGTTGGCCGAATATCCTTCCCAATAAGATCTCCACTTTAATTTTCTTGATATTTTCTTTGAAAAATTCAACTGACCATGGTCATTGAGGCCATGTTTGGAGTTTGGACACAATTGTTTTAGATTGAATTATGATACTTTTTTTGGGCTAAGTAAGCAAAGGGGTTGCTCGGATCCCCTACCCGTCCATCGGTGAAAGAAAAATACAAAGAATCAAAAGAGATAAATAAGGTGGTTCAGCAATATACAAAAGCCAATTAACATTCACCACCCCATTTGTACCATAAAAATGATCTTCCTAAGCAAATGCTTTGTGTGCGTTGTCGCTGGTGAAAACCCTGGAATTCCTTTCAATCCATATTGCGTGCACAACAGATGGTAATGATGTTTGGTGGAGGATTAGAAAGAATGAAATTGATTTCAGCAACTAGGCCTGGCTTAGGAGCCCTTCTGGTACCATTTCTCGCGAGGGAAGAAGAGATGGTCATGTGTTTCCAGCTCCATGCTCTCCGCCGGCAGCCAAGATGATGTGAGTTAGGAGCCTTGAATGGTAGGTGGTTACAAGAACATCTTGGAACTATCAGTGGTGTGCTTGGGTCAATCCCGAACAGCCCAACCATAGAGATTGTGTTGATATTTTTTTAGCGCCAATTTAGTGAAGTGAAATTTCGCTGGTTTGCAGTCCCTCATATGTAGTTTTGCAGCTACTGACCATTTATTTTAGGCAGAAGAAGATTACCCCAAGTGAGTGTTGCCTGTAGTGCTCAGGTTGGGTAGTACCAGTGTTGTTTGAATGGGGTAAATTGATTTTGATAGGTTTAGGGTTAGGTTGACTTTTTAAGGTTATTTTCTGTTAGATGTATTAGGATTAGGGTTGACATAGAAGAGGAGAGGAAGAGAAAGCGTAAATGAGAGAATGTTAAGTTGGGCAATGTTCCCTACTATCTCTTAACAAACCATCTCACACTTTCTCTGATGAAATGTACCTAAACTTAACAAACCATCTCACACTTTCTCTACCTTAACTTAAATATGTTTGGTCCGTTCATGCAATTTAATTAGATGTGATCTTTTCTGCAGCCTCATCGTCACAATGTTGAGGAATAGAGCCATTGGTTGGGAATCCCAACTCAGAGATGAGAGATCCAAGTCATAAAATTTCAAGTAAAGAGATAGTAGAAACACTCATTATCCATATCAAAATACTACACTCCTCCTCTCACTAGTGAGGTTTTGAACAATATAATCAGAAAAAGAAAAAGAAACAATTCAATTGTTTAGCAACACTAGTAATTGAAAGCAGATTAGCAAGAGGTGAGGAACATGAACCACATAAAACTAAGAAAGTAAAGAGGATTCGGAAATGGTTTTCACCACCTTAATCGGAGTAGAGGAATCGTCGAATAAGCAACCAGTGCTAATGAGTAACCTTGGGGTCTCTTATCCTGGTAATGAAGAACTCGGCATGAAGCAGGTGGCGATGCATTCCTTAGTCATCAAATTTGCTGTATTTTTTTTTAAAAATTCGTGAATAATTCGTGACTTTTTGAAAAAACGAATAAATTCCAAATTATTCGGAATTTTCGAGTAAAATCCTAATTTTCTGAATAATTTGCAAATTTTATGAATTATATGCGAATTAAATGAATTTTCCGATTTTATTCGCAAACTTTTATTTTTTCTCTTTTCCATTTTTTAAAATTTTTTATTAATATATTTTTTTCGAATTTCAACCATATTTTTCTCAAAATTTGCCATATTTTTTCAAAAAAAATTCAAGCCGATTTATTCCCGAACCCCGACTTGGACACTATGATGCAGGCATAATAGAAAAACTGTGGTGAACATAATTAATCATGGCTCATATATGTAATCTGTGATCTCAACAAACTAGAATGATCCATCATTGCAATAGAAGAAGCAGAAGACAAACAAATCCAAATAAAGAGTGCTCAATCTAAGCTTTGCAACATAGAAAAAATTTCCTTTAACACTTGCGCATAAATTAGACCAACCAACTAAGCATATTGACCAGTCCAAACAACCTTTCAGCAGATCACATATATAGAATTATAGATCAACTAAAACAGTCCTACAAGGATCAACCATCCAACATTTATACCTTTAACTCTTTAGGGTATAGGACCCAAATAATAGGACTATAGAATCACATAAGATGACACTCATTCAAATTGTAGCTTTTAAAGTGCGCTCGTTCAACATAGAATCACAAAAGATGCAAAAAACCCACTTTATGCACTATTTCTAGGGATGGCAATGGGCTGGATAGCCCAGCCCAACCCGCTAGGCTTGACCCCTTTAAGGAGGGTTCAGGCTTGATATAAAGCCCACTGGCCAAGCTTGGGCTAGCACTTTAAGCTCGAAATTTAAACAGGCCGGACTTGGGTCCCGTTGGACTCTCATATACGATATGTATAGTTAGTTGGGCTTATAATATTTGGGCTCACGGTAGCTCCCAATATAAGCGATGACTTTGATGACTGGGATTGGTCAAGAGGGGTGCCGTGGGGCTAAAATCAGTGTTTCTCACAGTCTCCATTTGTAATTTGCCATTTTTCTACTATTAATTAATGAATTGAGTGATGAATTGAATTCTAAAACGAATTCGGTTTTGGGTACCTTTAGATTCACCCCCCGAATCACTGTTATTGAGGGATTTTAATCATCCAATCTCTTCAATTTAATATGGACATGGACGCTCCACAACTATTTCCCATAAGCATATGGCATCACCATCATCCTCAATTTTTTTCTTTTTTTTTTTAATTGATAGAATCATCCTCATCCTCAATTCACCACACAGCATCATAAACTTTAAAATTTTAATTATAATTTATTGCAAATCATCAAAATATTGGGATGGGATAAAAACAATCTCCATCATTTGACTCAAAGCAATCAACGCACCTTTTGAATTACCCGCTACCATATAAATCCAACATATCATTAGTTTTAGATGACCTTTGACCCTTTGAGTCAAACGATGGAGATCAACTTTCGACCCAATCTTTTACACTATCGATCTTAATATTATGAGCGTCAAATCACATGGTAATGCCAAATGACACATCCCAAAAAGTGACTCAAGTACCATATCACGGGTCACTCTTCAAGCAGTGCAACCCATGCGACACTTAATTCCCAATGCTCTAGGTGAGCTAAAACAACGCAACTGAAGACAACCAACGGGTCACTCTTCAAGCAGTGCAACCCATGCGACACTTAATGCCCGATGCTCTAGGTCAGCTCAAAAACACAACTGAAGACAACCAAATTTGAATCGATGCAAGGTTTACTGAAGACAACTTGATATAATTGCAAGCTAGCATAGTCTGGAAGCAACCTCCCAACGGGAGATGACCCGCAACATGGGGTTGGTCGAAACCAACTAAGCCCACGAAGGCCTTAATCATGAGATAAGCCATAAGACGACCGAGTGTAAGCAACGTGCATGCAATGCCTGGATGCACGCACACAAAGTACAATGCTAGGTGCACGTGAAGGGATACCAATACACTTAGGCTAGAAATTCGTACAGTAGACGACTCATAGTGACTGAGCTACAACCTGTATAATATCGGGTTAAATACCACATTTAGAAGAATAACAGGAGGACTTCAAAGTGCTTGATTTGACGTACTCAGATTAACAATCCTTGATTGCTAATGGCACACCAATGCCCCATGCAACACCGCAACACCCCTTGTCGGCTCCAACCTTGCCCCTCATGGCAAGCCATTATGCCCCCAAAACCATCCTTATTGAACGCTAAGTGCCGACTCCAACCCATCCAGTCCATCAAGCATGCACACGATGACCCTCAAGTGTAACCTGTCACATCATCCTCCACTCAAAAACGTCAACGCTTTCATTGACGCCGAGGTACTTCTTCCTTAAAATGCATTTCCTCACCATATTGAAGTCTTTGAACTCCAAGTCTTTAGTATACGCAATCGTTGCTTCCCCAACTTGTATTGCACCTTATGTGGTTCTTCATGCTAGCCGACAACATCCAAACTCACCTTGGCAATCACATACTAGACGCAACTTACTATTCTGTCTCAACTAAGACCTCTAAAATTCCACATCACAACTAACGTTTGGCAACTCATTGCCACTATCAAGCCCGCAAAGGCCTTAGGCAAGAGATAGGCCCTAAGACAAACCAAGCATAAGCAACATACATGCAAGTCTCGGATGTACGCACACAAAGCACAGAATGCTAAGTGCACACGAAGGGATACTAGCACACTCGGACTGAAGGTCCGTACTGTAGTACAACTCGTAGTGACTAAACTACAACCGGTACAATATAAGGTTAAATATCATATTTTGAAGAATAACGAGAGGGTTTCAAAGTGTTTGGTTTAAGGTACTCACACCAACCATCCTTGAGGGCTAATGGCATACCAATGCCCTATGCAACACCACAATGCCCCATGTCGGCTCCAACTTTAGCCCCATGGCGAGCCCTCACGACCCGAAAACACGCATATGACGTCCCTCAACACCCATCAAACACGCATATGATGTGACCCCATCACAGGGTGCTTGAGTCGAGTGTTTCATTCAAGTATGCTCTACTTTATAGGGTACTCTAATTACAACACGAACTTTTTTTTAGGTGCATGTCATCAATTAATGAAATTATTGCTTGCACATAAACATTTATATCTACATACTAATTAAATTAGGGTACCTATGTTCTCGCCCTCGCGCTCTATGAAAGCGTCCGCGTCCCAAACCCCTTAAAAATCGTTGATTGTTTTGGATCAAATAATAGAGATTGTATTTTACCTTTGGCATCATAGATAGATATTCACATCATGGCTTTCAAATTAGATGATAAAGATGATATTTCATGTGGCACGAGTCCGAAAATACCAAGTATTCATTTTCACCCCCCTTGCTGCATTACAAATTTCATTTGCAAATTGTAGCTCCCTTAATGAATTACCTTTTTCTTTCCTTCTTCACAGTTGTCTACCATAGAGCTCTTCTAAAAAGGCTCGATATTTTACTTGCAAGTGTTTAGCGCACTAACTTGAATGCCAAAGTAATTGTTACCTATCTTTTTCTTACGGGAGATGTGGCCATAATGCTTTATCAATAGATGATTCAAGTCATGCAAGTACTAGTAGATTATTTTTCTTATTGGAAAATAATTAGTAGATTGATGAACTATTTCACCATCTTTAAACCCTTGCCACTGCTACTTTTACCATATAATGAAGAATAGTAGTTGATTACATGCACGATTAATTATGTGATTAATCATCAATTGTTATGTAATTAATAAGGGTTGTTTCTCCATGAGTATTAATGGAAAAATATGAACCATCTATATAATAGGGTTGATGAACCCATTTGAGATATGAAACAAGATAATGATGGAAATTATAGATTGTTGCGCGAAAGCTCGCAAACTAACCAGCAATGAACAATGAGCGATCAAATAAGAACGCAAAAATAGAAGAAAATCAATCACAAACACACAAGAGATAATATTTACGTGATTCCACAATATGCCTACGTCCACGGGCAGCGATAATCCACTATATTGATGATCACGCAAGAATACAAGAACATTCAAGCCTCACCAAAGCCCTCCTCAAAACCCTAGATAGGTTTTCCAAAACTTTACAATAATATCTCTACTCTATTCTATAATTTAACCAAGAGTTTTCCCTTTATCTAGAAGACACAAATCATACTTCTAATCTAAGAGAAACTAGCCTTATATAGAGTCTGAACATAGCTGAGTCATCACAAGTTAGAGTCAAACTATAATTCAACCTCCAAGTTAGAGCCAACCTCCAAATTAGAGTCTAACTATAATTCAAACTCTCCAAGTTATAGCCAAACAATAATTCTCCACCTGGCTCTAAGCTTCACCATATATTCTTTCTTCCGATCATCGCTATGCTCATATCACCGCTGCCACCAGCACCCTGAGGGCACTCAAACCTGTTGAACATTGATCAAATTCAAACAATGTTTAATCTTGACCACCAGTACCACCTTTGTCATCATATCCACGAGATTATCCTTCATACCCACCTTCTTCAAAGATATTTCGTCATCTTCAATTACTTCTCGCACATAGTGATATCGTATATCAATATGCTTGATACGAGCATGATACGTGTTATTCTTTGCTAAGTAAATAGCATTCTAGCTATCGCAAATGCATCGACACTTTCCTGTGTGATTTCCAAATCACCAACTAAGCCCTGAAGCCACAATACTTTTTTCACTGCCTCTGTGTTACTGTCGTATACTCTGCCTCTGTAGTAGACAAAGTCATTGTATCAGTTAACATCAACCTTCAGCTAATTGGATTACCTGATAGTGTAAACACATATCTCGTTATAGACCGACGCTTATCCAAATCACTCACGTAATCTGAATTTACATATCCGCATAACTGATGATTTTTACCATTGCGAAAAACAAAACCGACATCATTGGTACC
This sequence comes from Chloranthus sessilifolius, assembly GCA_021018995.1. NCBI lineage: Eukaryota > Viridiplantae > Streptophyta > Magnoliopsida > Chloranthales > Chloranthaceae > Chloranthus > Chloranthus sessilifolius. Next base: position 69,317,016 of record CM037595.1, read on the forward strand.
ACGTATGTACCTCATAATCCATTTCATTGCTTGTCAATGCTCTTTGTCTGGATTAGTCATATACTTGTTGACCATGCTAACTGTCTCTGAAATATTCGGTCAAGTGCATACCATAGCGTACATGTGACAGCCCGAATTTCGATACCTCGAAACTCATGCCATTGGAACAACCCTCGAAGTCGTGCCCCATAAACCTGCACTGAACCTTTGGTATATCCAAACAACAGTAAAGCAAATCAAATACATAAGAACTAATACTGAACTAAATCTCCAGTGTTATAAAGTAAAGTTAAAACATGAAGCTCAAAAGACAGTTCTGATCTCATGCCACTACATGAGCAAAAGAACCAACCCGAACCATCGGTGACGAAACAACCGTCACCCCAGATGGTTCGCTAAAAGAATATCTCACAATATTACATTGTTTTATATAAAGAAAAAAGGTTGGATATACCAAGTCGTATAGTTTCCCTCACAAAATTCTATCAAAGTACGCAGAGGGTCTTCTAGAAGAAGTCCTTAGGAGGGGCTCTGACTCTTTCCTAGGCACGCAATCTGAATCCTCCAGATCCACGCCTTTCGAAGCAGTAGTAGCAGCTAACCTGGGCCTGTGATGTATAATCGAAGGAGTGAGCTACATCATAGCTCAATAGGGAATCAACTGAATGAACATATAAGTCTATCTTACTCACATACATTTCATGACATTAGAAACATGATTTATCTTTAAAAGATAGTTGGAAAAATAGTTTAAATTACTGAAAGCATGAACTGGGTGTATCTGTTATTCTACATGTATTAACTTGTTCTCAATTTTGTTCTCATAGGTCAAGAGATCTGTCTTGAAACTTAAATCAAATAACTTAAATAATTCCTCGAGCACTATAGCATCGATCTCTCGATAGAATACCCACCATCGTCGTTTAATTGAACTATATTTAAATGTAACATAACCCAAGTCCATTTCTCCTAGGCGACGGGACGCATAACTCATACACATCCCTGAGATGTCCTACTGGTGTACAGATTGGCCGCTGTACCGGTCACAGATATTCTGCCAAGTCAATCACGAGTATACCGCCAAGTCGGTGGGGTATTCTATGAACCTTAAATCCATTGTGTAAAATACATATAGTTTATCATCGTGTAATTGTGCTACTTATAATATTAAAAATTTGTTCAAAGCTCATTCTCATGGTTTTTCATTTGACTATACATCCCTGGGATGTCACATATTCATAACCATCACCTAGATGCTCACATCTTATTCACATCCCTGGGATGTCATATACTTACAAGCTTACTAGTTTCTTACTTAGTGTACACACACACCTCTTTAATTCACATGTTTTCATTCACTTTCGATTAACAAGCAATTAACTATGCGCTTAAACACTTGTGTGTATATTACATCACTACATGCATGATTTCGTAATCAAGGGTGCATGTTCAGAATATTTCCTACCTCACGTGCTTTAGCTCCAAACATCAAGGTCTAAGGTAGCTCCCCAGGCTCAGTCCAAGTGCTTAACCTACAATACGTCACGTCATGCACAAAGCATCAATAATGATGCACAGAAGAAGGTACAAGACCCTCCCAAAAGTCCAAGGTACAAAACAAAATTCATATAAAACTGTCAAAATCGATTAATCGATCCCAATATCGATTAATCGGTTAATCGAAATTTCAAAATCGATTAATCAATCCCAAAATCGATTAAGCGGTTTTCTCAGACTCCCCATTTTCCAGCCACTGGAAGTACCCAAATGATTAATCGATTTCAAATCGCTTAATCGAAAACTAAAAATCGATTAATCGAATTAATTTTGATTAATCGGTTTCAAGCATTTTGAAACCCGGCCCTCTTCGGGCATTTTCTCTAGCTTTGATATCTCTAAATTTTTCCTCTTTCTATCTCTTTAATTCACCATTAATTCATTAAATTCATGCACAACATCATACACATCATAAGTTAAGGAAATCTCACCTCAAATCCAAGTATGAATGATTTAAGGGCTTGACTCCAAAAGCTAGCACTCTTAGCTTTGATTTTCACAAATTCTCACATGTTGCCTCCAGAAATAATGATCAAGTACGTCTTCAATTTGCAATCCACACGAAATCCTTTAGCATTTACTCCCTCTTTCTCTCTAAACTCTCTTTCTCTCTCTCTCTCTTCATAAATCCCTAACCACCAAAATCAAAGAGAAATAACTTATCTTTTTCCTTTAAGCTATTTAACTTATTTCATATTTTGGCGTAAAACGCATACACCCATGACAGGTGTATATGACCTTATCAAAAGATCCACACCACCCACCTAAGTGTATTTTCACCTCAAGCCTAGTCTAGTACCAGTCATCAAGTTGACTTTCACTTGGTCAAACTTATAACCAGACTGGCATGTATCCCGAGGATACTATCCTAAGCCCAAATTTTTGGGGATGTTATATTCTCCCCAACTTGAGAATTTTCGTCCTCGAAAATATACCCAAGGGCTTTCCCCTCATGAAAGACCCACCCACATGAACGCATGGCGATGGATACAATCGCAACTATAACATACTCTACATAAAACTCAACCGACATGCACATATTAAAGCAATCAGAACCCATATTACATATTTCTAAACATGCACTACACATCCTGCATAAGAACAAATTTAAACTATGCACTAATTCTAACAGTAGCTAACTTGAGAAAGCAACGACAATTCTCATACTATTGGATCCAAAATAAATGGCACCCATGCCATATAGTTCAGTACATCATTTTTCAAAATAATTACAACCCAAAAATAATTACAACTCAAAAAGAAACATCAAAAGCTAACAATCATGTAGTCTTGTCCCCTAGCTGATCCTCCTCATCATGTTCACGTGTACCAAAACCCGATGCATCCGGAGTTCATGTCCGCGCCGCGGCTATGCACTGATGGTAATCACTAGGATACATAAACTGCATGGTCTGGTGCAGCAGCGCCTCATGAAAATTTAGTCGGTGGTCCATCCGGGTGTTACTCTCCTCCATACGCCTGTGGTGTCCTAGCATATGGCGGTTGTTCTCCGTCATGAGGGCGAGAACATCATCTATAGTACTAGGTGGAGGGGCCTGAGATGCCCGTCTCCTGTGAGACCGCATAGGAGTAGCAGGAGCAGACTGTGTAGGAGCAGGAGGTGGTGCAAGAGGCCCCTCTGCAGGCTGTACAGGGTTACGAGGTTGCTCCCCCGCTGCTGGTTGGTCCTGCTGTGGTGGGGCATCACCAGCTTGGCAGGTGCTCGGCCCTCAGGTGGTAGCACCTTCTTCAAAAGATTGTAGCTTCGACTCCACGAAGTGATGGAATAGGTTTTAACGTGATTTATAGCCCTCGACTCGATCGGAGGAATAACATACTCTGCGGCAGCAGAGTAGCACTCAAGAATGCTCGAAATAAGCCGAGCGTAAGGCATACACTCCTTCGATCTCAAGGGTCCCTTCATCATTTTACCTTTGATATAGATCATGCCCTCCAACACCAATTTAGTAGTGTCGAACCAACGGCCTCGATATGCCCCGTACAATACCTGTTGCACCCCCTCTACCCTTTCAGTGTCATGGCACATAGGATAGAGGTTGCACTTTATAATGGTGTCGAGCATCCACAAATGAGGGGGTAAGTCAACCCTCCTTATGGATTTTCGGATCCCTTGTTTCCCTTATGGATTTCTTCAAATTTTATGGGTTGCACGAAAGGGAGTAAAAGGTTGGTCTCGGGCACGTAGACAGGAAAATATTCCAAAGACTCATGAATGTGGCGCAGGGTAAAAAGATATTTATGACCATCGATTTCGATCGTAATGGTGCCAGATTCCCTACTCCCTTTCAAATGCTGGTAAAATAACCTAACGAGTCTAGGGTAGTAATAATCATGCAAGGGTTTCAAAAAATTACTGAGGCCCGCATCCATGAGGTATTTTCGGGCCCATTTTGTCTCGCCCTCAACCTCCGAATCCACAAATAGAGCCTCGTCTATGATGTATTTATACTCAAAGTCTTTTGCAGCCCACCATTCATTTGGTTGGGGTAATTGGCTGGGATGAGGTGGTGGTGGTGACGAGTCGCGTGACGACGCGTCCGTTGAATAAGATGATGATGATGATGATGAAAGTGAAGGTGAAGGTGACGGTGACGATGGCGGTGGCGCGGCGTTCTTACGTCGTACGAGCATCTTGGAAGTCGCTTGCTTCGAAGCTAGCTGAGTTTTAGGCGACATTCTAGTTTTTTTTTTTTTTAAGTGAAAAAAATTTTAAACCTAGGGTTGGAATTTACTCAAAATGGAAGGAAATCGCAAGATTTAGGGTTTATCATTCATATTCGATCCAATGGCTAGGGTGTTTTATTTGTTTTCGATCCCGAAGCCCCCAAATCCTCGCAGGTGTCGTTAGCCAAAGGAAGAAGAAAATAGCGCCCAAAAGAAAAAAATATATATATGTTTGAAATTCGAATGGGAAAATTTTTCCCAAAACTGCTACTTATAGGCAAAAATCGATTAATCGATTTAAAAATTAATTAATCGATTTTCACTACTTAAACTCAGCTACTCGAAATCGATTAATCGGTTTCAAAAATCGATTAGTTTATTTTCAAAATTGATTAATCGAATTTAAATCGATTAGTCGAATTTAACTTACATTATTTTTCCAGTTTTTTTCTCAGCTCACTGATGTGAGCCAGTCATTCAATCGATTAGTCGAATTTGACTTACATTATTTTTCCAGTTTTTTTCTCAGCTCACTAATGTGAGCCAGTCTTTCAATCGAACCGTTTCAATTAATCAAAAATCAAAATCGATTAATCGATTTGTAAATCGATTAATCGATTTTGACAGAAATTGCATAAATTTTTATTTTTATTTTATTTCTTATTTTTCTTTATTAACTTTTTTTTTTTTAAGGTTCCCTATGGCTTTTAAGTTAGCCACTCACTGACATGTGGTGTATTTTAATTTAAACCCTTGTAAGTGCACAAGATCTATTGTAGAATGGCAAGAACAGGGATGTCGAACCCACAGGGAAAACGTGAAATTTATCTAATTCTTTCAGAGACTTTAACACACCCAAGGAATTACCAAGGGAGAAATTCAATTTTACCACACAAATATCAATGATTCTCAATGCAATAAAAGAAAACTAATTAAACTAGGACGAAACAAATTATGATAAGGAGAAAATTAACAGTTTATGAATTGATAAAGGAGTTAGTTAACCATCGATTCGTAACTTTTTTACCATTTAGTCTCACAAATTCAATTTAAGTCAAAACACCATCATTTATTAGGAAAACAAATGAATCGAGAAGAACACAACTTTGGATCCGGCATACCCTATCTAAACACTATGACTCAGCCTATCATTGCGGTATGAATCATGTGAAAAGAATAGCATATCTCAAAGTCCTAAGTCACAACAATGATAATCAATCATTTCGCATAATAGATCGGCCTGCAGGAACAGATCTAGATGGAGTGCTTCTTTTACGGTCGTTGATAACCACGATCAATGACTGTAAACGAAGACTCGAAAATATTCAATCACGCACACACTTACAATAGAATGATTCAATGACAAAACCATGAAATTGTAGAAACAACAATAAAACAGTTACTTATCTCCAGTTCACTTCCCCCTTGAACAAATTACTTTAGCCGCTCATCCTCGGTATACAAACCCATTATAGATCCGAAGATATCATATTAACAATGCTCTTTTATTTTTCAAAAATCTCCTTACAATGCTCTTATTCTCACGATTATCAACGAGAATTAAAATTAAAACCTAATACAATCTACTGAGAGCAAGAACCAAGAAGAAGCCTCTCTGAATAATGAAAAACAAATAAAATAAAAAGAGCCCCCTTCTAATGATTTGTAGCCCCCTATCCCTAATTCCCTTAATCGATTGAGAATCAAAACTCAATCGATTGAGTTTTGATTCGGAAGAAGTACAATTTGACTTCTCTTCTCTTGTCAATCGATTGACACTTATCCCTCAATCGATTGACATCCAGGGTTAGATTCTCCCTCTTTTGGCGGATATTGGGCTTCTTCACGGATTTCTGTACTTCTTTTGACCTTTTTGTCCATAGTCCATGTGTATCATTTAATTACCCTCTTTTATGCTCTTCTACGATCTAACGGTCAGAAATACCTGTAATCATTAAAACCTCACAACAACTATCAGATGCTTTCATCGGACAGATAAGTGTAGGGATTAAGATGCGAAATATAGTCATATTTCGGCACTGATCACACCCCAAACCTACACTTTGCTAGTCCTCGAGCAAAGAGAATGAAAAATATGTTAAAGCAAATAAGACTAACATCTTAAAAATTAGATGCCACTTTCGTAGGGAACACGATTGCATTTAGCCTATGCAATAAGCCTTTAAACCCCTAGGTGATTCCTAGTGGAGGAGTTGTCTCCTGAAGGTTTCCAGCGAAGATACCTATAAACTTCAAAGCTTATGAATTTTAGAATTTCTTAGTCATGCCCTCAAATAGTTAAATGCTTATAGAAAATCCTTTAGACTGCTTCTTACCATGTTCAATTTATTAGTGCTCACTTAATTCATTGTTTTTCAATGCTCATTATTTATGCATAAAAATGTTATGCAATTACCACTGCTAAAATTCTTTTATCTGAAAATGAGTTTGAATTAGGAACCTCTAGATCACATGTCTAGACTCAATCCTTACCATGGGTATACACTCAGAATGAACTCACTTCGATTGATAGTTTTACTTTTCTCTCACATGTGATACAGAATTGCAACACAAATTAGAGAAATCTCACATGTTATAAGAAGAACGGTGTACCAAGGAATTTTAAGAGAAATCTCGTTGGAGGAAGATATTTGTATCCTAAATATGCATATATCAAGCACCATAGACATTGCGTAATCACTCTCCGCAAGGGCATTTATCACTCATAATTTGATCAAAAAGGGCTTTTCTAAGGTTATAATGGGGCTCGGGTCAATGGTTAAGAAAGAAAGGGAAGATTGGATTCAAATTCTCTGAGAAATCGGAACAAGAAACACACTTTTCATAAACACTTTTCTCCTTCTTTTCTTTTTCTCATTGACACCACTTTAATATATTTCATAATACTGAATTTTCTTTTTCTCTCCCTCTTTTTACGTTTTTCTGCCTTGTATTTCTTACAGCTATAACTACCACAGCTCTCAATTTCCTTCATTGGTCTCATCCTTAATTTTTCAAAGATAACAGGGTAAGGCTTTTTCACATTAGTGTGGGGTATGGCTAATATAGCTTACAAGGAATAATTAAGGTATACTTTTTCAATTGAGGCTCAAAGGGGGTGCAACAAGATAAATTCAATATAAGGTGGGGCCTTTTGGGCACAAATGAGCCAATAATAGCCTTAGAGATCATTTCCATTTACGATGGTAATAATGCCTATTTGCCTTGAGTTTTTGTACACTGGTTTCTAGTGTAATGGTATAACATATGTGAAGTCAACAAATCAAAGACAGAGAATACGAGATTTCAACAATTTAACCAGGAAATTCAAAGATACTCCGAATTTTTTTTCAGCACTCATCAGAAATGAGGTTAAAGAATTTATAAAGCTCACTAGGTTTTGGTCTTTCTTTGTGATCTTAGGATTCTAAGTCATATACTTATTTCTCATATTTGGAATTTCAGCAGAGTGATAGTACAAAATATTTTTCAGGCATCGATCATGAACATTATTATTCAAATTTTAAACTTTGTGGGCATTCATAAAACAGTCATGGCATGATAACAATTTTTTAAGGAATTCCCGGTCATCACAATTAAAGATTATGCATAAAATTCGAGATTCATAAGTTTTAATGGTCATCAGTCGATCGATTGAGACAATGGTCTCAATTGATTGACTGATACAGATTTTCCAAGTAGGCATATGAGCATCAGTCGATCGATTGAGACAGTGGTCTCAATCGATTGACTGATAAGCTTTAAAGATCCGAAAATAGCCTAATAATATAAATCGAAAATACCCCCCCCCCCCCCAAACTTGAATTGATCAATGTCCTCATTGGCTTTGATGGATACATTAGAAGGGAGACCTCCCCCCCAAACCTGTTTAATGCAATCGAGGATAATAAAAGCAGACCAAGTGAAGGTATTGTGATTAAAAATATAAAACACAAATATATAACGAAACTAAACTCTATTTAAACGGAGCAAATTATGACATTTGTTAAAAATTTAAAGAAAAAAAACCTATTCTAAAACAAATTTAATAATAACCTAAACTAAAACAGTAAAATCAAATACCAATAAAAAGGACTCCGAAAAATTAGACCCTAAAACTGACAGTCCTAAGCCCTTCAATCATTCATTATGAATCGTCCTTCCTTCGGCTGCGGAAACGCATAATTCCACATCTCCTCCGAGATGCCGCCCACGCGTGATAGTGGAATAAGTGCATGTGGTGGAGAAGATGGTGGGGTCGGAGATGGCACCTCGAAATCAATCACATCATGCTTTGCCAAATCAAACGGTGGTGGGGGTGCGTGAAGGCGTGGACGTTTCCTAGCCGGTTCCATCAATTTCTTCAATGCCGAGCGGGTATGATATTTAATGGACGCCATATCGAAAGCTTCGGAAGAAGGAATAAAAATTTGGAGTATTGGAATTACCCTAAACAAGCCTTTAAATAGAAAAGGAACTTCTAACAGCCGGACTACAATGAAAGTTCTAAATTAAGACTCAAAGAGGGACTCAACTTTGAAGTTCGAAATGGAAAGGGTATCCTTCCGGAAGTACAACTTGGTCAATCGATTGACATGGAAATGTCAATCGATTGAAACTGGGTGCAAAAGTGCAATTGCGTACACGGTTCAAATTCGATTGTTCTCGAAGCATTAGACTTTATACACTTTTTGGTTTTGACAGATTTAGAAAGATGTGCCCAAGCAGGAGTCAATCGATTGAGATAGACATCTCAATCGATTGACAACTGAAGATGATTTGCTGAAAATATGAGAAATTATTCTCAATCGATTGAGATGGACATCTCAATCGATTGACTTATGCACAAGTGCACCAACCCGAGAAGACACAGAAGAATATAGCATGCTAAAAACAGTCCAATTCCATTGATTTTTTGTAAGAGTTGATTACAACCATATGATCCCTCACTTGTGATTAATCTGACTGAAAAAAAAAAAAAAAAAAAAAAATTTGCAACACACCTACCAAATTAACACAAAACATGAAGCAAACACAAACACTAAACACTAAAACACTTAAACATCATCATCATCAAATTCAGGGTCTCCCTCCTCAATCATCGCCGCTCGCGCTCCTACGATGAATTCGTCGGCACGCCCCGGGAACGATTCCCGGGCCATCCGCATAACGAGAGAAGTTTGAAACCTAGACTGTCGATCAATGCCTCCCACAGTGGTACTCAACCCATCCATCCGCGCCTCGAGGCGAGCGACTGCTGCCTCGGCATTAAAATCAGGGACCTCTTCAGGACGAGGCCGTCGAATGCCGCCACGTTGGCATTTGTGCGGGGTTTGGTCGGGGAGGAGGAGGTATTTCATCGACTTTAATTGGAGGAGGCGTCACAAGCAAAATAGCCTTGATGCTCTTGTCCCAGACATTGGTGCCGTAGTGATAAAACTGCATATCACCCATTTCCTCATCATCGTAAATTGGGCACCCAAGCTGGTCCAAGAGATGCATCACATAGTACGAAAAGTGAAGAAGTATAGCCTCTCGCTTCTTTGGCGCAGCAGTGGAGGCGATGTCCTAGTGACACCGATACATCTCTTCTAACATTAACCCAGGAGCATCAAACCACATATTCGTGTGGGCCGCGTACAGCACCAACACCCTATTCTTTGTGCGCTCACTCTTCGTGTCATGCGGTAGCAAATTAGTCGACATCATGATGTCCCAAAACAAGATGTCCATAGGTAGGACTGCTCTTTTCGTCGCCAAACCGGTCCCGCGCCGTCCTCCACACATATTGTTGATCATGTCGTTCTGGCTAAGATCAACAGCGGGATCGATGTAGTGGTGTAAGGGGCGAACCATGAAAAAGTTGAAAGCCCGCGCGAGATCAGCCGCATGAAGGTTATATCGCCAATTACTGATCTCGAGGCTAATGAAGGGCATTCCTATTGGTGAGAGTGTCGTAGGTACCCACTCCATTTTCTGGTAAAACAAGCGAATGATACGCAAAGAGACATCAATAGGTGGAGGGGCGAGCAACATTTCTAAGTGCAGCGCTTCAATGAACTCGATCCAACGGGCGCATTCTGCGATGCGACGGTATTTAGCGAGATCGAAGAAATTCTCCATTTGGAATTGGCGATCGATATACACTTCATTAGGAATGCGCATAGGGTTGTTTGCAGGACGAGGTGGTCTGAAGATTGGTGGGTCAGACGCTGCCATTTCGATCGGACGAGGAGAATAACAATGTGGAAGCTCAGCTCGAATTGGAGGAGAATGTTGATGAAGGGGACCACGGGTGTCCCCGTTATATAATCTGGAGGTCAATCGATTGAGGATGGATCCTCAATCGATTGAGAATGTTTGGTCTCCCCACGTCGCGGGTATTTGAAACGATAACAGGCATGCGGATGCGACGTGGCATGATCCACTCATCCACACTTAATGTCAATCGATTGACACAGTGTTGTCAATCGATTGAGAGTCACCTCTTCACGAAAAGGTGCACCGGTTGGGTGCCTCAGGAATCGGTGGAGTAAATAGCAATCAAGTCAATCGCTAGAGAGGTTGGTCTCAATCGATTGACATAGACGTGTCTGATCGATTTTAAATAAACCCTTGCAAGTGTACAAGATCTGTTCTAGTAAGGCAAGAACAAGGGTGTCGAACCCACAGGGAAATCTGAAATTTTAATCAATTCTTCCTAGAGATTTAGAAAATACCCCCGAGGAAGTACCAAGGGACAGATTTAATTTTTACCAAAAATTAACACTTTTCTAATTGCAAGAAAGAAAATAAATTAATCTAAAAATTATGTAATGAGAAATCTAAGAACAAATTTTAAAAAACAAGATCAAGGAATTTGCTACCCCAGATTTATACCCTTTTCTATTTTTAAACCCACAATTTTATTAACATCAAACACACCATCATTCTAAGAGAAACATGACTAGTAATTAAGCATGATCATTAACCCGGCATACCCTATCTAAAAACAATGACTCAGCCTAATCGCGGTATGAATCATGTGAAAAGCATAGCGTATCTCATGGTATTTTAGATCAAAACAATAAAAACATGATCACTACACTTTGAGAAAAACGATTTAATGATGAAATTATCAAACTATGGCATTAAACATAAAATATGGGTACTTATCTGGGGATCGCATCCTCCTTGATCTACAGCCTTTAGCCTCTCATCCTTGGTGCAAGATCTTCAATTTCATTCAAAACCATTCCCAAATTAAAGAGCAAAGAAGGTGTAAAATAAAATATGTTCTCGAAAAATCTCAACACAATTTTATTACTCTAAGAAAACCCTCTACAAAAGTCTCTCTTGGCAAATTATTACACAAATTTTCTCAGAATAAAAACCCCTCCTCTTTACAAAGCTGTGGGCCTCTTATTTATAATAGCCGATTCAACCTAACCCTAATTGCCTCAATCGATTGAGGCTTAGATCTCAATCGATTGAACTTTGAATAATTGCCTCAATCGATTGAACTTTGAATTTAACCTCCTTTAAGACACTTTTGCCTTTTTGTCTCAATCGATTGAAATTCATGTCTCAATCGATTGACACTAGTGAAGTAAATGCCCTTTTGGTGAAATCTCCAATATGCCCTCGCAGTTAAATGCTAGGTTGGTTTTACGCTCTTCGTGGTTGATTGGATAAGGAGACTCTCCTTGTCGCGAGGTTGATTGTACTTTAAGAACTCGTGCTCATTGGGTTAGATTTTACAGCTTGATGGTTCAATATCTTTCTTTCCCTTGATGGAGTTTGATTCCTTCACAGATTTCAAGTGCTTCTTTAAACCTTTTGTCCATAGTTCTTTGTAACCTCTAATTTCTTTCTTTATGCACTTGGAAGATCCAAGGTTTAGGAACACCTGTTAACATCAAAACTTCACAACTGCCATCAAATACTTTCATCGAACTGCAAAGTGTAGGGTTTAAGGTATGAAATATAGTCATAATTCAGCACCGATCACACCCCCAAACTTACACTTTGCTAGTCCTCGAGCAAAGAGAATGATAAATATATAAAGTAAAATAAACCGACATCCTAAAATTTAAATGCCACTTCGTAGGGAACACGATTGCACTTAGCATGTGCAACAAGCCTTTAAACCCTAGGTGATCCCTAGTGGAGGAGTTGTGTCTCCAAGGTTTTGATGAAGGTACCTACAAACTTCAAGGCTATCGAATTTGAATTGATTAATCATGTCCTTTAGCAATTAGATGCCCCTGAAAAATCTTTTTAGAATACATCTAACCATGTTCATTCCATTTATGCCACATTCAGTTCAGACCATTGTCTTCTAATGTTCATATTTCATGCCTCAATGTCATGAGATCATCACTGCCCAAAGTTCTTATATCAGAGGAAAAGCTTAAACTGGAACTTTTAGATCACATGTCTAGACTCCAATCCTCACCATGGGTATACACTCAGAATGAAATCACTCCCCACTGGGAACGTGGTGCCCATGGGTATACAAAAAAAATTTTCATGGTGAGATGGAATTGCAGTTTTTTTTTTTCATGTGTGAGATGGAATTGCAACACAATTAGAAGAAAATCTCACAAGTTTTAAAGAAAGACGGTGTATCAAAGAATTATAAGGGAAATCTCATTAAGAAAGATATCTGTATTTTAAGCATGCATATATCAAGCACCATAGACAATTATGTACTTACTCTCCACAAGGCATTTCATCACTCATGATTGGATCAAAAAGGTCTTTTCTAAGGTTGTAATGGGGCTCGGGTTAAGGTTAAGAAAAGAAAGGAAAGATGGATTCAAAAATTTCTGAGAAATTGGAAAAGAAACAACTTCTGATTTTGTATTTCTATTCTTTTTCTTTTCTAGTCTCTCACCATTCTTCTCAATATATATATATATATATATATATATATATATATATATATATATATATATATATATATATATTTTTTTTTTTTTTTTTTTTTTTTTTTTTTTTTTTTTTTCGTGAAGCACCTCATATTGTTCATTGTTTTTACAATTTCCTTTTTCCTTTTTTTTTTTTTTTTTTTTTCAGTACACACTACAACACATATAATCCCCACTTACTCTCTTTTCACTCATTTTCATCCCTTGTTCCTAATTTCTCAGAAATAAGTAAGGGCAAGTTTGAATTTCGAAGCGGTAAGGGGTTAAAGGTTATTGCAGCTTAACAAAGAATGTATAAAGGTAAATTTTCCAATAAGCTCAAAGGTGTACTAGAAGGATAAATTTATGAGGTGGGACATTTTAAGCACAGACGAACCAATGATGGCCTTAGATCATTTCCTTTCATGATGGTAAAATACGCCTATTTGCCTTGAGTTAGTACACAATGATTTCTAGTGTAATGTTATAACACACATAAAATCACAAATCAAAGTAACCGGAATGAGATTTAACAATTGGAACAAGAATTTCAAGAATACTCAATTTATTTCAGACTCATCAAGAATGAGGACAAGTGTTTCAAAAACTTTCAAGGTTTTAGTCTTTCTTTGTGATCTTTAAGATTCCATGTTACACACTTAATCCTCCGATTTTGAGATTGAAAGCAGTGATGAAAACAATTATTTTAAGCATGATTCATGATCATTAATGTTCAATATCTACACCTTATGGGCACTCATAAAATAACCATGGTATGATAGCTTTGTTTAAAGAAATTGAAAGAATCTTCATGCTCAAAAATATGAATAATCAAGATTTGTTAAATTGACATTATCACCAATCGATTGAGACCAAATTCTCAATCGATTGATGATGAACTCAATCGATTGAGTGAGCCACAAATTCTTATACCTTTTATGTTTATCAGTTGATCGATTGAGAGTAGTCTCAATCGATTGATAAGCATTCAAAATCGAAGCGCTAAAAGTTATTTTTTTTTTTTTTTCGAAAACAACCAATTACCCCCCAAACCTGAACTGGCCAATGTCCTCATTGTTGATGATGCGGAGAAAGGGAAGAAGGCCTCCCCCAAACCTGTTCTATGCAATCAAAGGACAAAACAACCGAGCAAGTGAAAGAGAGAAAAACACAACTACGAAACTAAATTTTTATTAAAAAGAAAATTATTACAAACTAAAGCAAAATTTAACGTGACGCAAAACTAAACAAACGTAACCAAAACGAAAAAAAAAAAAAAAAAACAAACCGAACCGAAACAACGAAAACATAAAAACAACCCTACCCTAAAGACATGTAAAATTAGATCCTAAAAACCGAAAACAAATCCTCTAGTCCTCCATGGTAGAAATTCCTCCCCGCGGCGTCGGAAAAGCGTAGCGCCACATTTCTTCAGAAATTCCAACCGCGCCGACGGGTGGGATTGGTGCCCGAGGTGGTGATAAGGGTGGGGTAGGGGTGGTGAGTACGGGTGATTAAACAGATTCTTCATCAAGGTGGAGGATGGCATGGGTGGACCAATCGAATGGTGGCGGTGACGTTTGCGTGCGGCTCCATTAACTTTTGGAATTGCGGCTTCAAACGAGGGACGGATGGAAGACATGGCGACAAGGTGGGGATGGATCAAAATTGGGACTAAGAGGAGGACCCGGCAAGTGCCCTAAATAGTGAAAAGTTCTAAAGAAGGACACTCTAAAGAAAGAAATTCGGACAGTCGGTGCATGAAGAATTTTTAGAAAGAAGTAACAGTCAATCGATTGACATGTTGGTGTCAATCGATTGACAAGAGAGGTCAAAGATATGGGGTGGTGGCAAATTAAATCCGTTCTCCAAATCAAATATTTGGAGAAACTTTCCTATTCCAGTAGGGGTTGACTGGTTGACCAAGCAAGTTTCAATCGATTGGCACCTAAATGTCATTCGATTGATATACCATAGTAAAAATAAAGGTCAAAGTCAGGACTTTCCAAATTTAGGTGCATCAGTCAATCGATTGAGACAGAATTATCAATCGATTGACTGAGGAAAATATAGGGGAGCATGAGGGAGCTCAATCGATTGAGAGAGAGATCTCAATCGATTGACTGAGAGCTCGAAACCAACCAAAAATATGCCAAAACAAAGAAAATGTTATCATTGATGCTTGCATGCATACACTGATCCGATATATCAAACAAAAAACAAAATAAACACAAAACAGAAAAACTCCAAAACAAAACAAAACAAGACAATCAGTAGACATCATCATCATCCTCATATTCCGGTTCACGCTCGCTTCATTGCCGCCGCGTCCGATGAAATGGTTTGGCACGACCGGAATGACTTCATGAGCCATCCGCATAAGGAGAGCGGTTTGAAATCGGGACCGCTTATCCACACCACCCATTCAGCCCGCCCATCCGCCGAGGCAAGCAATACCGCCAAAGATTCATCAAAATCGGGGACCTCTTCAGACGAGGTCGCCTAACACCGCCACGCTATACTGAGGCGGGGTTTGACGGGAGGAGGAGGAGCATCCTCAACCGGGCCGATTGCGCGGATGATGATCGCCTTGATACTCTTGACCCAAACATTCACACCATATTGATAAAATTGCATGTCACCCATCACCTCGCGTCATAGATGGGGCAGCCAAGGTGATCGGAAGGTGCATCACATAGTGTGGGAAGTGTAGGAGAATCGGCACGCTTGGCGAATGCAATGGCGCCGCGATATCACTATGGCAGCGGTACATCTCCACGAGCATCAACCCAGGCGCATCAAACCAAGTATTGGTGTGTGCCGCGTAGAGCGCCTTCACCCGACCCAAAGTCCTCTCGGACTTTGTGCCATGTGGCAGAAGGTTATTGGCCATAACGATATCCCAAAAGAGGATATCCATGGGCAACACAGCGCGCTTTGTGGCCTGACCGGTCCCACGACGACCACCACACATATCGTTGATCATATCATCTTGGCTACGCTCGATAGCCGGAGGAAGGTGGTGGTTCACGGGACGAGCCTCGTAGAAATTAAAAGCACGAGATCGTGCATGGAGGTTATATTGCCAGTTATCGATCTCGATGGTGATGAACGGCAAGCCGGTTGGGGAGAGGGTCTCGGGCACCCACACCATCTTTTGATAGAATAGCCGAATGATGCGCGGGGCTACATCGATGGGTGGTGGGGTCAGCAGCATTTCCAAGCGGAGGGCCTCGATGAATTCGATCGACCGTGCGCATTCCGCGATGTTCCGGTATTTCACCAAGTCGAAGAAATTTTCCGTTTGGAATTGGCGATCGATATAATGCTCATTAGGGATGCGCATCGGATCATTGGCTGGGCGCGGTGGTCGGATAAGGGCAGCCATTTGATCAAAACAAGGAGGAGCAAAGATATCGGCGTGACAAGTTGGCTGGATTTCGAATGAGGACTCCACGGGTGGGGAGTACCACATATATAGAGTGAGCCTCAATCGATTTAGGCTTAATGCTCAATCGATTGAGGATGCATGGACTTCCGGAGGTGGAAGCGGCAACTGGCACCGCTCGGAGACGGGCTCTTGCCATTACTCCACTATTGAAGGTCAATCGATTGACACTAAGGTGTCAATCGATTGAGGAATAGTTGTGAGAATAAAATAGCGCCGGTTGGTGTCCTTGGAAACGTAAGGCATTAAAGGGCCAAGGAAAACCAAGTGTAATGGGAGTCAATGCCCAACCCAAGAAGTCAGCTGCCATGACAAGAGTTGTCGGGTGGCTGTCCAAATTCCAACACAAATGCACAAACTCTTAAAATGTCAATCGATTGAGGCCAATTTCTCAATCGATTGAGACAAAAGACTGAAAAATGATGATGAAGCTCAATCGATTGAGGAATCACAGTCAATCGATTGACTGTGGACTCTTTTTTTTTTTTCAAAAAAATAAAACTAAACTAAAAAGAACAACAAACATGGAAAGACACACATAAAAAAAAAAAATAAAACAACTGGGGTGCCTCCCAGGAAGCGCTGAGTTTACATGTCGACAGCTCGACCTTTCAGTGATCAATCCTCAGGATCACGGAGGTGCATCGCCTCAATCTTAAACTGGGTGATCGGCTCAAACATTGGTTTGAGTCTTTGCCCATTAACTTTACAAATGCGATTGTCAGCAAGGCTCCGAATTTCAATGGCACCATGCGCACTCAGGGACACTACCTGAAATGGGCCTTCCCATCGAGATTTTAATTTTCCCGGGTGGAGCTTCAGTCGGGAATTGAATAACCAAACTTTTTGGCCAACGTGAAATTCTTTTCGAGAAATGGACACATCATGCAGCTTTTGTACCTTTCCTTGTACATCTTCGAATTCTCATACGCTTCGTAGCGTAATTCCTCCAATTCATTCAATTGCAATCGGCGATGCGACCCGGCTGCTTGCATGTCAGAATTAAATCTTTTTATCGCCCAGAATGCTTTATGCTCCAATTCGACAGGAAGATGGCAAGCTTTCCCGTAAACAATTCGAAACGGAGACATTCCAATCGGAGTCTTGAATGCGGTCCGATAGGCCCACAGAGCCTCTGAGAGCCGGTTTGACCAATCTTTTCTATCCGGTCGGACCGTTTTTTCTAGAATTCGCTTAATTTCCCGATTAGACACTTCCACCTGACCGCTAGTCTGTGGATGGTACGGCGTAGCTACTTTGTGAGTGACGCCGTACTTCTTCATTAAGGTGGCAAAATGGCTATTACAAAAATGCGAACCGCCATCGCTGATGATTGCTCTTGGAATCCCGAATCGGTTAAACACATTTTCTCTGAGGAATTTGACCACAACCTTATGATCATTCGATCGGGTTGCCACAGCTTCTATCCATTTCGAGACATAATCAACAGCCACTAGAATATATGAAAACCCAAAGGATGGGGGAAAAGGACCCATAAAGTCAATCCCCCAAACATCAAAAATTTCAACAATCAGAATTGGATTAAGGGGCATCATATTTCGTTTTGAAATATTGCCAAGTTGACATCTCGGCATTCCTTGCAAAATTGAGCGTCACGAAGATGGAGGGCCAAGAGAATCCGCTTTGGTCTTCCGTCCTCAAATGGCCGCCACAGCCCAAAGATGACACAAGTGTAGGACGCTCATTTGCTCCTCTTGGTACATCTCGATGATCCGATCAGTGAATTTGAATACACGGTTCATCCCAAAAATAGTATTTTATTTGGGAGAAAAAGAGATTCTTATCATTCTTACCCCACTCAGTGGGGATTCTGCCAGTAACCAGATAATTCACAATGTTCGCAAACCATGGAACCTTTGCACAAGCTACATCAATTGCTAGCAAATGTTCATCCGGAAACGTGTCACTGATGGTCTCAAGTATTGCAGATTCTTCAGGTAGAATTCTCGACAAATGATCAGCCACCATGTTCTCAACCCCCTTCTTATCTTTAATCTCGAAATTGAACTCTTGGAGCAGAAGGATCCAACGGATTAATCTCGGTTTAGTATCCTTCTTTGCTAGAAGATATTTCAGAGCGGAATGGTCTGAAAAGACCACTATTTTCGATCCAAGCAAATAGGAAAGAAACTTGTCCAGAGCATACACCACAGCTAATAATTCTTTCTCGGTGGTGGTGTAATTGAGTTGGGCATCAATTAATGACTTGCTAGCATAATAAATTACGTGAGGTAATTTATTCACCCTCTGCCCTAGGATGACTCCAATTGCGTGTCGGATGCATCACATGAGTTCGAATGGGAGAGAATAATCTGGTGGATGATTGGTGCATTGGATAAGAGCTCTCATAATTTCAAAATGCTTGCATGCGTCCTCGAAATTCAAAAGGAACATCTTTGCCAAGCAAGGTGCACAATGGTTTAGCCACCTTGAAATCCTTAATGAACCTTCTATAAAATCTGCATGACCCAAAAATGATCGAATTTGTTTAACATTGTTGGTGGTGGTGTTAGCAATTAGATCAACTTTTGCTCTATCCACCTCGATTCCTTTACGTGAAACAATGTGCCCCGAACAATCCTTGTTTAACCATAAAATGGCTCTTCTCCCACTAAGAACAAGTTTGGAGTCAACACAACGTTAAAAGACTTGTGAAAGATGATTCAAACAAGAATCAAAGGTTCTCCCAAAACCGAGAAGTCGCGTCCATGAATACTTCAATGAATTTGTCGATCATATATGAAAATATGGCCAACATACACCGTTGAAATGTGGCCGGGGCATTACATAGGCCGAATGGCATCCTGCGGTATGCAAACTTACCATAAGGGCATGTGAACGTTGTCTTTTCTTGTTCAGCTGGGTAGACAGCACCGATTGTATCCGAATACCCATCAAGAAAACAAGAAAACTCTTGCCCATTAACTTCTCAAGGATTTGATCAATGAGCGGAAGAAGAAAATGATCCTTCGGTGGCGGTGTTTAATTTCCGATAGTCAATGCGACACGCCATCCGAGTTTCTCAGTGGGGACCAATTCTCCTTGTTGATTTCCTTCAGTGATCCGGACTTTTTGAACAATTTGGGTGGACTAACCCATTCACTATCAAAATCGGATAGATGATTCCAAAGCATCAAGGAGTTTAATGACTTCTTTAGAACGACTTCTTGCATGTTTGGATTAAGTCGCCTCTGTGGTTCCCTTGAAGGTTTACTCTCATCTTCCAAATGTATTTTATGCATACATACCGATGGGTCAATCCCTTTGAGATCAGTGAAAGTCCAATCGATAGCTTCCTTGTGCTCTTTCAAAGACTGCAACAACTCTTTTCTTGTTACTGCACGACAACGTGGATGAGATTATTATCGAAGTGTTTCACGAGGTCCCGTAAAAGCATATTTAAGGGACTCGCAATTGTTTCAATTCCACAATTGGTGGTCGCTCAAGTGATGGAGGCAAGACTTCCTTCACCTCAACAGTAATGATTCTATCTGTGCACACTCGCATCTAAGTGATCATCCCGGCATGATGAGCTAGACTCATCTCGCTTGACCGCTTCTCTTCCGATCCTTTCTCTTCATAGATGGCCAACAAAGCATTTTCAAATTCCTCTTTGGTAAGCATTGAAGGTAATGCCTCATCCACCACTTCATCTATCTGATCGATGTAAAAACATTCGACCTCATCCTCGTTTGGGAAATGGTTCATCGCATGGAAGATATTCAATCGAACCTTCATGTTTCCAAAAGAAACGTCCATGACTCCCGTTCGACAATTAATGCAAGCGTTGGCAGTAGCGAGAAACGGACGTCCAAGGATGATGGGGACTTGATTAAGTGACTTAACAGGTGTGTCCATGTCCAAAACAACAAAATCCACTGGAAAGACAAACTTATCTATTCCAACCAAGACATCCTCAATAACGCCCCTCGGTGCGTCTTTCTGATCTATCTGCCGATGGTGTGACCGCTAGGGTCTCAATTCACCCACCGAGTTTCTCGTACAATGAATATGGGATTAAATTAACACCTGGCTCCCAAATCCAATAACGCTTTCCCAATGGTTGCCCACCAATGACACATGGAGCAGTGGGAACTCCAGGATCTTTTAGTTTTGTGGGGTTTCCAATTGCAATATGGAACGACTTGATTAGTCAAGAACACTTTCCTCGAAACATGATTACGTGCCTTTCTCTTCCGAGTGCATAAATCTTTGAAAAACTTTGCATACTCAGGCACTTGCTTGATCGTTTCAAGCAATGGAAGGTTTATCTTTACTTGCTTAAATGTTTCGAAAATATCTTCCATTTTTGTTGGTCCCTTTCCCATTCTTGATGGAGGAGTTAGGCATTGAGGAAATGGTGCCTTTGGGACACAAGGTGCGGGTTCCCCTTCTGAATCTTCGTCTTGTCCTTGTTGGACAGTTGAGGGAGACTCATCCTCTATCACCTTTTCTTTTCCCTTCTCTCTTCTTTTCTCTTCCTCTTTCTCTTTTCTTTTCTCTTTCTCCGCTCTTCTCGCTGATTCTTTCTCTTTCTCTGCTTCCTGCTCTTTGTCTGCTTCACTTTCGTCCTCTGCTTCCACAGGCATTTCCACTTGATTATAAACTTCCCGTCCACTTCTCAACATAGTAACAGCTTTCAACTGTTGACTATTTAATGGTCCTTCATCAGATGATGCTTGGTCGCAAGGATTGTTGATGGGTTGGCTGGGAAGCTTACCCTCCTCTCGTCGACTCAGTTGATTTGCCAATTGACTGACTTGGTCGATTATCATCTGTTGAAAAGATTACATACTGCGCATCACCTTTTCTTCCAGATCAGAATCCTTTGAAGTGCTTGTATGAGGTTGATTAGGATTCTGATTGAAATTCTGATTTTTCCGAAAATCAGAATTTGGATGAGAAAGTTAGAATTCGTGAAAATTAGAATTCTGGTGAAAATTCTGATGTGGACGGAAATCTTTCTGAAAATTTAGTGGAACCGCTTGTTGTCCACTCATAGGATTGGCACGGTATTGCTGGTTGACCTGACCAGTTTGGTTTGATCCACCCCATCCTAAGTTGGGGTGATTTTTCCACTCTGGGTTGTAGGTATTTGAGTACACGTTTCTACCTTGCACGATAAGATTGAGTGACATTTATCCGCTCTGGAAGAGTAGATTCATCGTGAAGGAATGTCAAGGTAGTTGGGCACTCATTAGCCATATGACACGGGTGTTCACAAATTGAGCATACAAAGGGGTGACAGGAACTTTAGCTTGCTTGGTTGACTAACAACATGTTCATCTGTTTGAATGACATATCAACCTTGGTTGATAGATCGAGTTATTATTGTTGACCTCATACAATCCGTCTTTGGTCAACACATGAGATTTAGGTGCTAAGTCCAAAGTGGTTCGGTCTCACTTTGTATCGAGGTTTGATACAATTTCTCAAACAATGCCCACAACTCATCCCCTTCGGCACAAGATCCACCGCAAGATGCATCAACCATGCGTCTTTCTTGAGAATCGATCCATTGTAGAAACTTTGGACTTGTTGCCACCTTGGAACGTGATGGTTAGGGCAACTTTGATCAACTCCTTAAGCGTTCCCAACATTCATGGAATGTCTCAGAGGTTGTTGGGAAAAGAAAAGGATCTTTTGACGCATCTCTATGGCTTTAGTCATGGGAAAATACTTTTGAGGCGGCGATGTGCTCGGCCCAACTCGAATAGATTGCGGTTCTAAAGAATAGAACCAAGTTTTTGCCTTGTCTCTTAAAGAGAACGGAAAGAGCCTGAGCTTCGCTATCTCATCGAGTAACATTGTGGACTCAACATTTTGCATACCCAGTGAACTGCTCGGATGAACGTCGGATTTTCGTTTGCCAAACCATGGAATATTGGTAGCATTTGAATCATCGATTTGAATTCATAATGATTCCCTGGAATGGGAGCATGCATGATACACTCCTGATCCTCGTAAAAACCAGGATCATTATAGTATTCAAGTGTTCTAGGTCCCTCATAGTAATTATTGTTCCCATTATTTACATTGTTGCCATACTGGTTGTTGTTTTCATTCATTTCTTGCTCTTGATCGACGCCATGGTATCGGTGGGATGATCTTGATTCCTTTGGATTCTACGATTGTCTCGCATAGATCGTTCGCTCCCCGGTTTAAACGATAGCTAATGTGGCTGATGAGAACGAGTAAGGCTCCAGCACCACACCAACAATCAAAGGTTTGAAGAACCCAAAATAAGTCCTCAGCAGACTCAATCGATTGAGACAAGGTCTCAATAGATTAATGACATAAAATTTCACACAAATGACTTGTCAGTCAATCGATTGAGGGGATTCTCTCAATCGATTGAGGTTCCAAGAGTCAGAAAGCACACAGAATATCAGAAAAAGACTTTGTCAGTCAATCGATTGAGAGGCTTATCTCAATCGATTGAGGTTCAAAGATTAAAAACACGCAAGAGTTCTGTCAATTGATTGACATAGGAATGTCAATCGATTGAGAAAAGAGTAGAGAGCACACAGAAAGTAGCTCAGTATCAATCGATTGAGAAAGGAGCTTCAATCGATTGAATGCTGCTATGAACAGAGAGCAAAGTAAGAAGAAAAAGGAAAGAAAACCACTCAGGAAATTTATTTTTTTTTTTATTTTTATTTTTTTTTTTGTTTTTTTTTTTTTGTTTTTTTTTTTTTTTTAAATTTTTTTTAATTTTTTTTTTAAATTAAAATTCAGAAAAATAAAAATAAAATCTAAATTCGAAAATTAGAAATTAGAAATTAAAAACCTAGAAAATCTTTCCTAAAAGAAAACTTCTAAACTAAGAATATAAATTTCCTAAAAATATAAATTTCCTAAAAAAAAAATGAATAACCAATTTTTAGAAAATCCTAAAATTTCCAAAAGTGGAAAATAATAAAAAAAAAAGAAAAACTTCTAAACTAAGAACTTCTAAAAACCTAAACTTCCTAAAGAATATCACAAAATCTAATCTAAGAAAGAAAATTAGGGAAAGAAATTTTTTTTTTATTTTTATTATTTTCAAGTTTGTCAATCGATTGACAGAGTTGAGTCAATCGATTGAGGCACAATTATTGCCAAAAACACACAACCTCAATCGATTGAGAAACAAGTCTCAATCGATTGACTGTTATAAAAACAAAAAAAATCTCTAATCGGAATTTACTCAAAATTTCGCCGATTTCCAAGTAGGCCAAAAACTTGATCGATTTTAAATAAACCCTTGCAAGTGTACAAGATCATTTCTAGTAAGACAAGAACAAAGTGTCGAACCCAGAAATCTGAAATTTTAATCAATTCTTCCTAGAGATTTAGAAAATATCCCGAGGAAGTACCATAAGGCGATTTAATTTTACCAAAAATTAACACTTTTCTAATTGCAAGAAAGAAAATAAATTAATCTAAAATTATGTAATGAGAAATCTAAGAACAAATTTTAAAAACAAGATCAAGGAATTTGCTACCCCAGATTTATACCCTTTTCTATTTTTAAACCCACAATTTTATTAACATCAAACACACCATCATTCTAAGAGAAACATGACTAGTAATTAAGCATGATCATTAACCCGGCATACCCTATCTAAAAACAATGACTCAGCCTAATCGCGGTATGAATCATGTGAAAAGCATAGCGTATCTCATGGTATTTTAGATCAAAACAATAAAAACATGATCACTACACTTTGAGAAAAACGATTTGATGATGAAATTATCAAACTATGGCATTAAACATAAAATATGGGTACTTATCTGGGGATCGCATCCTCCTTGATCTACAGCCTTTAGCCTCTCATCCTTTGTGCAAGATCTTCAATTTCATTCAAAACCATTCCCAAATTAAAGAGCAAAGAAGGTGTAAAATAAAATATGTTCTCGGAAAATCTCAACACAATTTTATTACTCTAAGAAAACCCTCTACAAAAGTCTCTCTTGGCAAATTATTACACAAATTTTCTCAGAATAAAAACCCCTCCTCTTTACAAAGCTGTGGGCCTCTTATTTATAATAGCCGATTCAACCTAACCCTAATTGCCTCAATCGATTGAGGCTTAGATCTCAATCGATTGAACTTTGAATAATTGCCTCAATCGATTGAACTTTGAATTTAACCTCCTTTAAGACACTTTTGCCTTTTTGTCTCAATCGATTGAAATTCATGTCTCAATCGATTGACACTAGTTGGAAGTAAATGCCCTTTTTGGTGAAATCTCCAATATGCCCTTAGCAGCAACAGTCGCTAGGTTGGTTTTCTGCTCTTCGCGTGGTTGACTGGATAAGGAGACTTTCCTTGTCGCGAGGTTGATTGTGCTTTAAGAACTCAGGTGCTCGCTGGGTTAGATTTTATGCGCTTCGCGGGGTTCAATATCTTTCTTTCCCTTGATGGAGTTTGATTCCCTTCACAGATTTCAGTGCTTCTTTAAACCTTTTTGTCCATAGTTCTTTTGTAACCTCTAATTTCTTTCTTTTATGCACTTAGAAGATCCAAGGTTTAGGAACACCTGTTAACATCAAAACTTCACAACTGCCATCAAATACTTTCATCGAACTGCTAAGTGTAGGGTTTAAGGTATGAAATATAGTCATATTTCAGCACCGATCAGTGTCCAAAAAGTGTAGCCGCCATGACAAGACGTGTCGATTGGCGCTCCGATTCTCGAAGACTGGCCATGATTTCGGAGTAAGGTCAATTGATTGAGGATGGATCCTCAATCGATTGACAAAAGAGGGGGAAAGATGATGATGATGGATATCAATCGATTGACAGGGTAAGTGTCAATCGATTGAGTATAAAAAGGTCAATCGATTGACTGTTTGACGGTCAATCGATTGACTGTTTGACAGTCAATCGATTGAAAAAGACTCTCCTTAATAAAAAACACACTCAACTTAGAAAACACACTGGGTTGCCTCCCAGGAAGCGCTGAGTTTAAATGTCGACAGCTCGACCTCATTATCGTTCAATTGCTTGGATCACTGAGGTACATCGCCTCAATTCTCAGCTGGGTCATTGGCTCGATCATCGGTTTGAGTCGTTCCCATTCACTTTGAGAATTCGATTGTCCGTAAGGCTTTTGATTTCAATAGCCCCATGCACGGAAGTAGAGACGACCTAGAATGGGCCTTCCCACCGCGATTTCAATTTTCTCGGATTAAGTTTTAGTCTGGAGTTGAATAGCCAAACTTTTTGCCCAATGTAAAAATCATTTCGCAAAATTGACTGATCATGCAACTTTTTGTATCTTTCCTTATACAACTTCGAATTCTCGTACGCATCGTAGCGTAGCTCTTCTAATTCATTCAGCTGAAGGCGACGATTAGATCCTGCCTCTTTCATATCGAAATTAAATCGTTTGATGGCCCAAAATGCCTTATGCTCCAGTTCCACTGAGAGGTGACATGCCTTCCCATAAACAATCTGAAATGGTGACATTCCAATCGGGGTCTTGAATGCCGTGCGATATGCCCAGAGAGCATCAGATAGGCGATTCGACCAATCTCGTCTGTCTGGTCGCACCGTCTTTTCTAAACTCTTTTAATTTCTCGATTGGACACTTCTACCTGACCACCAGTTTGTGGGTGGTACGACGTTGCCACCTTGTGGGTGACGCCGTATTTCTTCATTAAAGTAGCAAAATGGCAGTTGCAGAAGTGCGAACCGCCGTCACTAATGATCGCCCGTGGAATCTCGAATCAATTAAAGACATTTTCTTTCAAAAATTTTATCACAACCTTGTGGTCATTCGAGCGAGTTGCCACAGCTTCAATCCATTTGGAAACATAATCAACAGCTACGAGAATATGTGAATACCCAAACGACGGAGGGAAAGGACCCATGAAGTCGATCCCCCAGACATCAAAAATTTTAACAATTAGGATCAGGTTCAGAGGCATCATATTTCGTCTTGAAATATTTCCAAGTTTTTGGCATCTTTGGCATTCTTTATAAAATTTGGCAGTGTCCTGAAAGATGGAGGGCCAATAAAATCCGCTTTGAAGAATTTTGTGTGCGGTCTTTTGTCCTCCAAAATGGCCTCCACAGGCCCCAGCATGACAAAAGTTAATAACACTCAATTGTTCCTCTTCAGGCACACATCTCCTGATAATCTGATCTGAACAGAATTTAAACAGTTGTGGCTTATCCCAAAAATAGTATTTTATTTATGAGAAGAATAGATTTTTATCATTTTTACTCCATTGAGTAGGGATTCTGCCAGTTACTAGATAATTCACAATATTAGAGAACCAAGGAACTTTTGAAGCGGCAGCACCTATTGCCATCAATTGTTCATCCGAAAAGGTGTCACGGATAGTCTCAGAGACCGATGATTCTTCAGGCAGAATTCTGGATAGATGATCGGCCACGATATTTTCGACTTCCTTTTTATCTTTGATCTCAAAATTGAACTCTTGAAGAAGTAAGATCCATCGGATCAACCTTGGTTTGGTGTCCTTCTTCGCTAGTAGGTATTTCAACGCATAGTGGTCTGAAAAGACCACTATTTTGGAACCAAGCAAATAGGAGCGAAATTTATCCAGAGCATACACCACGACTAATAACTCCTTCTCAGTGGTGGTGTAATTTAGCTAGGCATCAATCAATGTCTTACTGGCATAGTAGATCACATGCGGTACTTTATTTACCCTTTGCCCTAAGACTACTCCAATAGCATAATCAGATGCATCACACATGAGTTCCAACGGTATAAAATAATCCGGGGGTTGGATTATTGGTGCATTAGATAGCAACTCACGCAATTTCAGAAATGCTTTCATGCAATCTTCATTAAAGTCAAAAGGAACATCTTTTCCAAGCAAGTTGCACAATGGCTTAGCGACCTTGCTAAAATCCTTGATGAATCTTCTATAAAATTCTGCGTGACTTAAAAATGATCGAATTTATCAAACACTCTTTGGTGGTAGCAAATTAGCGATTAAATCGACTTTTGCCTTGTCGACTTCGATTCCTTTCTTTGAAACAATATGTCCCAATAAAATTCCTTGTTGCACCATGAAATGACTTTTCTCCCAGCTAAGAACAAGTTTTGATTCGACACATTGTTGCAATACCTTACACAGGTATTGCAAACACGGTTCAAAGGACTTCCCGAAAACAGAAAAGTCATCCATGGAGACTTCGATGAATTTCTCAATCATATCCGAGAATATGGCCAACATACACAGGTGCATTACACAGGCCAAAAGGGATTCTTCGATATGCAAACGTCTGTTCCCTTCGATATGTAAACGTTCCGTACGGACACATGAACGTTGTCTTCTCTTAATCTGTAGGAAATACCGGTACTTGATTGTAGCCCGAATATCCATCGAGAAAACAATAAAACTCCTGCCCTGCTAACTTCTCGAGAATTTGGTCAATGAATGGCAGGGGAAAATGATCTTTTCTGATAGCCGTGTTCAATTTTTTATAATCGATGCACACGTGCCACCCTGTAGTTTCGCGAGTGGGTTCTCCTTCAGTAGTTTCTTTCACAGTGATGTCAGACTTCTTCGGAACAATTTGAACTGGACTGACCCATGGACTATCAGAGATTGGATAGATGATTCCAGCATCGAGTAATTTTATAATTTCCTTTAAAATGACTTCTTGCATGTTTGGATTAAGCCGCCTTTACGGTTCTCTCGATGGTTTACTATCATCTTGCAAATGTATTTTATGCATACATATCGATGGGTCAATCCCTTTTAGATCGGCTAAGGTCCATCCGATGGCTTCTTGATTTTCTTTCAGCACTTTCAGCAACTCATACTCTTGTTCTTCCGACAATGTCGATGAAATTATTACTGGCAATGTTTCTCGAGGTTCAAGAAATGCATACTTGAGTGACTCAGGTAGTTGCTTTAATTCCACAGTCGATAGCTACTCAATCGATGGAGTCAACTCACCCTTTACCTCGAAAGGTAATGGTTCTACCTTAGTCACAATTTCGCATAACTTATCATCTTGACATGATGAACTCATTCTTTCTTCTTCTGGTTGTTTCCTTTCGGATCCTGTTGCCTCATAGATGGCCAACAAAGCAGTTTCAAATTCTTCTTTGGTAAGCATTGACGGTAACGCTTCATCCACTACGTCGTCTACCTGATCGATGTAGAAACAGTCAACCTCATCTTTATTAGAAAAATGATTTATTGTATGAAATATATTGAGTCTAACTTTCATGTTTCCAAAAGAAACATCCATGACTCATGTTCGACAATTGATGCAGGCATTTGCGGTTGCGAGAAACGGACGCCCAAGAATGATTGGGACTTGATTGTTGGATTTAATTGGAGGTTCCATGTCCAACACAACAAAGTCCATTGGGAAAATAAATTTATCTATTCTAACCAAAACGTCCTCGATGACACCCCTAGGTCTTCTTTCTGACCTATCAACAAGTTGCAGTGTAACGGTTGTGGGTTTCAATTCACCCAGTCCTAATTTCTTGTACACTGAATAGGGGATTAGATTGACACTTGCTCCCAAATCCAATAACTCCTTTCCAATTGGTTGCCCACCAATGACACATGGAACAGTTGGGACTCCAGGGTCTTTAAGTTTTCATGGGGCATCCAATTGCAGTATCGAACTGACTTCATTCGTCAGGAACACTTTCTTTGAAACATGAGTACGCATTTTTCTTTTTCGAGTGCATAGATCTTTGAAAAATTTTGCTTACTCGGGAACTTGCTTGATTGTCTCAAGTAATGGGAGGTTTATCTTCACTTGTTTGAATGTTTCGAAGATTTCTTCCATCTTTGACGCTCCCTTCCCCATTCTAGATGGAGGTGTTAGGCACTCTGGAAATGATGCCTTTGGGGTATAAGGATGAGATTCATTCTCTGGGTCATCTGCAGGTACTGGTTGGACAATTTGAGGATCTTCTTTCTCTTTTCCTTTATCTAGTCCTTTGTCTTTTCTCACTTCTTCTTCTCCTTCCTTGTGAGGCTCTATTGGCATTGCCACTTAAAAATCAATAGTTCTCCCACTTCTCAGCACCGTAACAGCTTTCAACTGTTGACTGCTTAATGTTCCTTCATCAGATAACGCTTGGCCTCGAGGATTGTTAATGGGTTGGCTAGGAAGCCTACCTTCCTCTCGTTGACTCAACTGATTTGTCAGTTGGCTAAATTGATCTATCATCATCTGCTGAAAAGCTTGCATATTTCGCATAATCTTTTCCTTCAAATCAGAATCTTTCGAAACGATGGCCTGAGATTAATTAAAATTCTGATTTTTTCGGTAATCAGAATTTGGATGATAATAAGGAGGGTTCTGTTGAAAATTAGAATTCTACTGGAAATTAAAATTCTGTTGTGGACGAAAATTCTGTTGCCACTCATTACGTTGGATCTGAACTACTGATTCACCTGTCCAGTTTGGTTTGATCCTCCCCATCCTAAGTTGGGGTGATTTTTCCATTCCGGATTGTAGGTGTTTAAGTACATGTTCCTACCTTGTCGCTGATATGATTGAGTCAGATTCGCCTGCTCTTGAGGAGTAGGTTCATCAGGGAAAAATGACAAGGTAGTTGGGCACTCGTTAGCCATGTGACCTGGGTGGTCACAGATTGAACAGGCGGTGGGGTTGCTGGAACTTTTAGCTTGCTTAGTTGCAGCTAACAGCATGTTCATTTGCTTGGACAACATGTCAACCTTTGTTGAAAGATCGGAGGTGTTGTTGTTGACATCAAATAGTCCATTTCTGGTTAACACGTGTGATTTTGCTGCCACATCCAAATTAGTTCTCTCCATTGTCACATTTTAGATTGAAGTTTGATATAACTTCTCAAACAATGCCCACAGCTCATCAGCCTCTTTCGTGGCACACGATCCTTCGCAAGATGCATCAACCATGCGTCTCTCTTCGGAAATTAGTCCATTGTAAAAACTTTGGACCTGTTGCCACCTTGGCAATTGATGATTTGGACAACTCTTAATCAATTCCTTAAAGCGTTCCCAACATTCATGAAATGTTTTTGTAGGTTGTTGGGAAAAGAACTGGATCTTCTGACACAACTCGATGGTTTTGGTCATGAGAAAATATTTTTTAAGAAACTGACGGTGTAACTCTGCCCAACTCTGAATAGATTGTGGTTCTAAGGAGTGGAACCAAGTTTTAGCCTTATCTCTTAAAGAGAAAGGAAAGAGTCGTAGCTTAGCTATCTCGTCGATCACATTATGCACACGGAACATTTTACACACTGCAATGAACTCATTCAAATGAACATGTGGATTTTCGTTTGACAATCCATGATAAATCAGTAACATTTGAATCATTGCGGATTTGAATTCATAATGGTTCCCTGGGATGGGGGCATGCATGATACTATCTTGATCCTCATAAAAATTAGGATCATTATAATATTCCAATGTTCTTGGGCCCTCATCATGATTATTGATCCCATTATTTTCATTATTATTATTCTGATTATTTCCATTCCTTTGATCTGCCATAGTCTCAATATGACGATACTGATTTCTTTGGATTCTGCGATTCTCTCTACAAGATCGTTCGATCTCAAGATTAAACGGTTGCAGATGTGGGTGATGAGAACGAGTAAAGCTCATACACCACGCTCATAAACAAGGTTGATGATTCCTCAACAAACCACAAGTATCAACTTCAATTGGTTGAAGTAATGCACACAACAAAATTTCCGACAAAGACTTTGTCAGTCAATCGA
The DNA here is from genome assembly GCA_021018995.1 of Chloranthus sessilifolius. Taxonomy (NCBI): domain Eukaryota; kingdom Viridiplantae; phylum Streptophyta; class Magnoliopsida; order Chloranthales; family Chloranthaceae; genus Chloranthus; species Chloranthus sessilifolius. Next base: position 69,348,332 of record CM037595.1, read on the forward strand.
TTGAACCAGTGGTCTCAATCGATTGATCTTCAAAAGTCAACAGAGTCAGCACAGATTTTTCAGCTAGAAAGCAAGTAGCTGTGTTCGGGTCAATTGATTGACACAGATTTTTGAATCGATTGACAAAATTAATTCTTTTCTTTTTTTTTCGTATTAACAATTAAATTCGAAAATTTAAAATTTAAAACTTAGAGCAATTCAAACAATCCTATAAAATCTTACCTAAAAAAGAAAAATAAGGAAAAGAATAAAATATTCCTATAAATCCTAAAGCAAGAGTCCAACAAAAATTACTAACTAGAATTTAGAAAATCCTACAAAATACGAAATTCTAAAAAAATCTCTACTTCCCAAAAAAAAAAAATCTTTATTTCCTAAAAATCTGAAATTAGCAAATCGGGTTTCACACAAAATAGTCAATCGATTGATGTTTTCGGCTCAATCAATTGACAATTCGACACTGAAACCACATAGAACACAGTCGATCGATTGAGGGACAGATCTCAATCGATTGACTATCAACTAAACACAAAAATCTCTTTTCGAATTAATCAAAATTTTGCCGCTTTCCCTGGCAACGGCGCCAAAAACTTGGTGTATTTTAATTTAAACCCTTGCAAGTGCACAAGATCTATTGTAGAATGACAAGAGCAGGGGTATCGAACCCACAGGGAAAACGTGAAATTTATCTAATTCTTTCAGAGACTTTAACACACCCAAGGAATTACCAAAGGAGAAATTCAATTTTACCACACAAATACCAATGATTCTCAATGCAATAAAAGAAAACTAATTAAACTAGGACGGAACAAATTATGATAAGGAGAAAATTAATAGTTTATGAATTGATCAAGGAGTTAGCTAACCATCGATTCGTAACTTTTCTACAATTCAGCCTCACAAATTCAATTTAAGTCAAAACACCATCATTTATTAGGAAAACAAATGAATCGAGAAGAACGCAACTATGGATCCGGCATACCCTATCTAAACACTATGACTCAGCCTATCATTGCGGTATGAGTCATGTGAAAAGAATAGCATATATTAAAGTCCTAAGTCACGACAATGATAATCAATCATTCCACAGCCTAGATCGGCCTGCATGAACAGATCTAGATGGAGTGCTTCTTTTACGGTCATTGATAACCACGATCAATGACTGTAAACGAAGACTCAAAAATATTCAATCACGCACACACTTACAACAGAATGATTCAATGACAAAATCGTGAAATCGTAGAAACAACAATAAAACAGTTACTTATCTCCGGTTCGCTTCCCCCTTGAACAAATTACTTTAGCCGCTCATCCTCGATATACAAACCCGTTGTAGATCCGAAGATATCATATTAATAATGCTCTTTTATTTCTCAATAATCTCCTTACAATGCTCTTGTTCTCACGATTATTAACGAGAATTAAAATTAAAACCTAATACAATCTACTGAGAGCAAGAACCAAGAAGAAGCCTCTCTGAATATTGAAAAACAAATAAAATAAAAAGAGCCCCCTTCTAATGATTCGTAGCTTTCTTTATATAGGGTCGTGCAAACCCTATCCCTAATTCCCTCAATCGATTGAGAATCAAAACTCAATCGATTGAGTTTTGATTCGAAAGAAGTACAGTTGGACCTCTCTTCTCTTGTCAATCGATTGACACTTATCCCTCAATCGATTGACATCCAGGGTTAGATTCTCCTTCTTTTGGCGGATGTTGGGCTGCTTTACAGATTTCTGTACTTCTTTTGACCTTTTTGTCCATAGCCCATGTGTATCCTTTAATTCCCCTCTGTTATGCTCTTCAACGATCCAACGGTCAAAAATACCTGTCATCATTAAAACCTCACAACAACCATCAGATGCTTTCATCAGACAGATAAGTGTAGGGATTAAGGTACGAAATATAGTCACATTTCGACACTGATCAATATGTATTACGCTTCTCAGTATGTATTGTCCATTCATTTCATGATGTAATTACCATCATGCTAAATATTTTTGATTTCACAAAAGGTCCATTTACAACCAACAATTTTCTTTTCATTTTCTGAATAAGTTGACATAGACGTGCGAACTTTCGCTTACATAGACGTGTCAAATTGACAAAAATACATACAATGATACAAATATGCTGTCAGCTCTCCTCAAATAAGTTCGGATATTGTTCCCTCACATCCGCCTCGCATTCCCAAGTAGCTTCTTCGGCCGAATGATTCTTCCACCTGACAAGTACTAAAGGAATCACCTTCGTGCGTAAAACTTACTCTTTTCTATCCAATATCTGAGCCGCTTCTTTTATCATGGTCATGTCATCGTGCATTTTGATCGGCTGACCTCCCAAGATATGGGCAAGATTATTTATATACTTTCAGATCATGGATACATGAAACACGTTATGTACGCGATCAAACAACGGAGATAATCCAATGTGATAAGCGACCTCGCCAACTCGACCCAGAACCTCAAAGGGTCCAAGATAACGGGGACTCAACTTTCCCCTCTTCCCAAATCGCATGACACCTTTCATGAGCGATACCTTTACGAATATATGCTCTCCAACGGCATAGTCCACGCTCGTTCTTTTGAAATCGGCATAGCTCTTCAAGTAACTCCGGTCCCAATATACACTTTTCGTCGGTCTCTTCCTAATTTATAAGCGATCTACATCGCCTTCTATTGAGAGCTTCATAAGGTGTCATTCCAATACTCGCCTGAAAGCTACTGTTGTATGCAAATTTGATCAATGGTAGATGTTGATCCCATGATCCTTATAATTCAAGCATACACACTCTGAGCATGTCTTATATCACCTAATTTAACCGCTCTTTTTGCCCATTGGTCTGCGGATGGAACGCCGAACTAAAGTCCAATCGCGTGCCCATACCTTCTTGAAACTTCTTCCAAAATTTTGAAGTATACAACGGGTCACGATCAGAGACAATGTTGCTGAGAATCCCATGCAACCGTACTATCTCCTTCACATATAACTCCGCGAGTCTTCCTGCTGCGTACATCATGTTGTAGGGTAAGAAGTGAGCTGACTTGGTCAGTCGATCAGCGACTACCTAAATAGCATTGTATCTCTTTACTGTATGCGATAACCCTACAATAAAATCCATGGAGATTGATTCCCACTTCCACTCTGGTATAGGTAGAGGTTGCAACAATCCAGTAGGGTGTCTATGGTCCACTTTCACCTGCTGATATGTCAAACACCTTGACACATACTTGGCAACATAGTGCTTCAAACCTCTCCACCAGTAACTCTTCCTCAAGTCCTGATACATTTTGGTGCTACCGGGGTGAATTGCACATTGAGATTTGTGAGCCTCATCTACAATAGTTTACCGCAGATCGACATCAACTGAAATACAAAGGCACCCCCTGAATAGTAAGGAACCATCCTCTTTCACCAAAAATTCTGGTTTGGTGCCCTCAATCACATCTTATCAAATTTTGGTTAACTCCGGGTCTTTGATCTATAGCTCGTGAATATACTCAAAGATCATCAGTCTCACTGTGATATTGGCTAAAAAATCCCCTGAAGCTTGTACCTCAATATTTGCGTCATACAATAAAAGATCTTCAAACAACTTCCATCTATGCATCCCCATGATAAGATTAGCTAGCTGAGCATAACTCTTACGACTCAAGGCATCTGCTATGACATTATCCTTGCCTAGGTGGTATTGTATGGAGAAATCATAGTCCTTGAGAAACTTCATCTATCTGCGTTGCCTCATATTCGATTCTTTCTGTGTAAAGAAGTATCTGAGGCTCTTATGGTTGGTGAAGATCTCAAAGGTCTCACCGTATAAATAGTGTCTCTAAATCTTCAATATAAATATGACCGTTGCTAGTTCCAGGTCATGTGTCGGGTAATTCTTCTTATGATCTTTTAGCTGTCTCGACCCATAAGCAATCACTTTCTTGTGTTGGTTGAGCACGCAGTCCAAACCGTTATGAGAAGCATCACTATATATCGCAAACCCTCCACTGCCTGAAGGAATCGCTAGTACTAAAGCTGAAGTGAGTCTCTTCTTGAGTTTTTGAAAACTCTTTTTATACGCTTCATTCCACTTAAATCTCGCATCCTTCTTTGTGAGTCTCGTAAGCGGTCCCGATATTTTCAAAAATCCCTCCATAAAACATCGATAGTAGCCTGCTAGACTAAGGAAACTACAGATGTCTGTCACCATCTTTGGTTGTTCCTATTTTACCACTGCTTCGATCTTAGTCGGATTTACTGTGATACCATCCTTTGAGATGACATGTCCCAAAAAGCTAACTTTCTCTAACAGTTGGTGTTCACATAGAGTTTGTAGAGCAACTCTTAAATATTCTTCATGCTCCTTCTTTGACTTGAAATATATCAAGATGTCGTCGATGAATATCACGACGCAAGTGTCCAAGTGTGGTTTAAGCACTCGATTCATCAAATCCATAAACGACGCAGGTGCATTCGTCAAATCAAATGGCATCACTAAAAACTCATAGTGTCCGTATCGTGTCATGAATGTTGTCTTCTGGATGTCCTCTACCTTGACTCCTGATGGTATCCAGATCTCAGATCGATCTTGGAAAAATACCTCACTCCTTGCAGCTGATCAAATAAATCGTCAATCCTAGGCAATGGATATCGATTCTTGACGGTTAGTTTGTTTAACTGGCGATAGTCGATGCGCAGTCGCATTGACCCATCTTTCTTCTTTACAAATAAGACTGGTGCTCCCCAAGGGGACACGCTCGGCCTCACAAACCCCTTATCTAAGAGTTCTTGCAACTACTCTTTCAATTCCTTCAATTCAGCAGGTGCCATTCGGTATGGTGCTTTGGAAACAGGCTCCGTTCCAGGTGCTAAGTCGATCACGAATTTCACCTCTCTATTAGGAGGTAACCTTAGCAATTCCTTCGGAAAGACATCCTCAAACTCACACGCAACTGCAATCTCTGAAATGATGTTCTTTCCTTCTTTGTCCTCCTTCAAGAATGCCAAGTAACCACTGCATCCCTTTCAGATCAAGCACTCGACTCTGACGACGGACACAAGTGGGAGAAACTCCGCTCTCACTCCTACGAATCCGAATGATCTCCTTGTATTCGGTCTAAAGATAATCACTTCATTCTTACAGTCGACTGTTGTACAATGAGTTGACAATCAATCCATGCCAAGGATCACGTCGAATCCTTGCATATCCAATAAAACCAAATTTGTTGCTAGTTCAAAGACGTCCCCATCTCTAATAATTACTATCATCGACTTACAAACCAAGTCCAAATCGACCAATTCCCCAGTCAGGATAGATATAGCCAAGATAAAATCTAATGTCTCTGGGTTGACCTTCATCTTCTTTGTGAATAGAAGAATGGTAAATGAGTGGGTAAACCTGATCTATCAACACTCTAGCTTCATAAGCTATGTCGCTTCCTTTTTCGTATAATTGTAAGGTACCTATATCATACATATATATATATATATAACATACTTATACATCAAAATTTATATACAGGAATGAGTCTATTCTACTCCCTACATGGATGCACATTCTCTATCTAAAAACTGAAAATAATTGAAATTCTTAATTTAAAAGAAAATCTTACCTTGGATAATGTCATTAACATTTTGTGTTTCCTGGGCAGTAACCGCATAGGCTCTTCCTTGCACGACCGGCTTCTGTGATTGTATCGGTCTAGACATGGAAGTAGAAGTCGTTCTCTCCTTGTTCGTCTCAGGGCAATCTCGGATTAAGTGGCCTATCTTCCCACACTTATAGCAACCCCGGGTACCCTGCCTACAATCTGCCATTTTGTGAGACTTGCCACACTTGGCACAAGTCTCGACTGTAGTAGCAGATGCTACCCGTGATAAATCCTGGGTAACTGATGCTCCGGTAGTGATAACAGGGTTCTCATACCTGATCGGCCTCCCCGACGCAAGCATAGGTAGTCTAGGATAGTTTGTTTGCGTCGGTCTAACAAAACCCATCTGAAACTATTACCTCTGATTGGGTGCTACGAATCATAGCTTTTTGTTCACCGGCTCGTACTTTCCCACTTTACTCTGCTCCATCCTTCCTCTTCCTTGCTGATCTCTCCTCCAGTATCGAACCTCATTATCTTCCTCGATCACCAGAGCCTTGCTCATAGTCTCTCCATAGGTTTTCAGTTCAAAGGCTGCCACTCTTCCCCTAATGTCCGGCTTCAAGCCGCGTTGAAGCCTCTTAGCTTTCATCAAATCAGTAACCACATAATCAGGATCAAAGCGAGCGAGCCTCATAAACTCTACTTCATATTCCCTTACTGACATCCTTCCCTGTTCTAGCTAAAGAAATTTTACTTTCATTTGGTTGCGTACTACTTCAGGGAAGTACTGTTTGTTAAATTCTGTCACAAACTCATCCCATGTCCACGGCAATCCTGAGGTTTCCTGAGCCCTAGTCCTCAACACGGACTTCCACCATGGGCCTACGTCCCCATCTAACATATACGCTGCCCAACGGACACTTTCATCCTAAGTGCACGTAAGCACACTGAACACTTTCTCCATCTCACTCAGCCAATTCTCTGCATCCATTGACTCTGCTTTCCCTGAAAAACTCGGAGGATGCATCCTCCGAAACTCTGTGAACATTAAGGGCAATGACTGTGTAGTGCCCACTGAAGGCGTAGGCGGTGGCTGATGCTGGTCATTGACATTATGTGCTGCCAGGGACGCTGCTTGTTGAGCCATGGCGTTCGCCATGGTTTCCATGGTATGCATCATCCTCTGACATTCATCTCTCTCCTCATTTCTTTCTCTTACTCTTTCTTGCTCTCTCTGATCTCTATCTTGATTCTCCTCTTGGTCTCTGTTCTCCTTACTACTGTTTCTTGGGGCCTCTCTATTCCCCAACGACACTTTATTTGAAGCCGAGATAAAACCGTCTCTACTTCGCAAGTTCCTATCATGGCCCCCTCTGGGCCGACCTCTTCCTCTAGAAGACATAACACTCTGCACATGAAACTACAGTTTCATTAGCAGAAAGTCCTATGCTTTGACAAAATCAAGACTTGTCAAAAATTCTAAAAGATATTTCTCTGATACCAACTGTACCCCAAAAACCGTGCCATTGGCATGACCCTCAAGGTCGTGCCCCATAAACCTGCACGGAACCTTTGATATATCCAAGCAACAGTAAAGCAAATCAAATACATAAGAACTAATACTGAACTAAATCTCCAATGTTATAACGTAAAGCTAAAACATGAAGCTCAAAAGACAGTTCTGATCTCTTGTCACTGTATCAGCAAAAGAACCAACTCGAATCATCAGTGATGAAACAACCGTCACCCCAGATGGTTCGCCAAAAGAATATCTTATAATATTACATTATTTTATACAAAAAAAAGGCTGGACATACCAAGCCATATAGTTTCTCTCACAAAACTCTATCAAAGTATACAGAGGGTCCTCTAGAATAAGTCCTCAGGAGGGGGCTCTGACTCCTCCCTAAGCACATAATCTGAATCCTCCAGATCCACACCTTCCGAAGTAGCAGCAGCAGCAGCTAACACTGGGCCTGTGACGTAGAGTCGAAGGAGTGACCTACATCATAGCTCAATAGGGAATCAACTGAATAAACATATAAGTCTATTTTACTCACATATATTTCATGACATTAGAAACATGATTTATCTTTAAAAGATAGCTAAAAAAATAGTTTAAATTACTGAAAGCATAAACTAGGTGCATCTGTTATTCTACATGTATTAACTTATTCTTAATTTTGTTCTCATAGGCCAGGAGATCTGTCTTGAAACTTAAATCAAATAACTTAAATAATTCCTCGAGCATCGATCTCCCGATGGAATACCTACCATTGTCATCCAATTGAACTATATTTAAATATAACAAAACCCAAGTCCCTTTCTCCTACGCGACTGGGCGCATAACTCATACACATCCTTGGGATGTCCTGCTGGTATACGGATTGGACACCATACCTGTCACGGATATTCTGCCGAGTCAGTCACGGGTATACCACCAAGTCGGTGGGGTATTCTATAAACCTTAAATCCATTATGCAAAATACATATAGTTTATCACCGTATAATTGTGCTACTTATAATATTAAAAGTTTGTTGAAGGCTCATTCTCATGGTTTCTCATTTGACTATACATCCCTGGGATGTCACATATTCATATGCATCACCTAGATGCTCACATCTCATTCACATCCCTGGGATGTCATATACTTGCAAGCTTACTGGTTTCTTACTTAGTGTACACACACGCACACACACACCTCTTTAATTCACACGTTTTCGTTCACTTTCGATTAACAAGCAGTTAACTATGCTCTTAAACACACATGTGTATATTACATCACTACATATTGATTTCGTAATCAAGGGTACATGTTCAGAGTATTCTCTACCTCATGTACTTTAACTTCAAGCATCAAGGTCTAAGGTAGCTCCTCATGCTTGTTCCAAGTACTCAATCTACAATACGTCACGTCATACACAAAGCAGTAATAATGATACACAGAAGAAGGTACAAGACCCTCCCATAACTCCAAGGTACAAAACAGAATTCATATAAAACTGTCAAAATCGATTAATCAATCCCAATATCGATTAATCGAATTTCTAAAATCAATTAATCGATCCCAAATCGATTAATCGAAATTCTAAAATCGATTAATCAATCCCAAAATCGATTAATCGGTTTTCTCAGACTCCCCATTTTCCAGCCATTGGAAGTACCCAAACGATTAATCGATTTCAAATTGATTAATCGAAAACCAAAAATCAATTAATTGAATTAATTTCGATTAATTGATTTCGAGTATTAGTGCCCAGATTTACTTTCTGTCAAAAATCGATTAATCGATTTTGACAGAAACCCAACCCTCTTCGGGCATTTTCTCTAGCTTTGATATCTCAAAATTTTTCCTCTTTCTATCTCTTTAATTCACCATTAATTCATTAAATTCATTCACAACATCGTACACATCATAATTTAAGGAAATCTCACCTCAAATCCAAGTATGAATGATTTAAGGGCTTGACTCCAAAAGCTAGGGCTCGTAGCATTGATTTCCACTAATTCTCACATGTTGCCTCTAGAGATAAATGCTCAAGTATGTCTTCAATTCGCAATCCACACGAAATCCTTTAGCATTTACTCCTTCTTTCTCTCTAAACTCTCTCTCTCTCTCTTCATAAATCCCTCACCACCAAAATCAAAGAGAAATAACTTCTCTTTTTCCTTTAAGCTATTTAACTTATTTCATATTTTGGCGTAAAATGCATACACCTATGACAGGTGTATGTGACCTTATCAAAAGATCCACACCACCCACCTAGGTATATTTTCACCTCAAGCCTAGTCTAGCCCCAGTCATCAAGTTGACTTCACTTGGTCAAACTGACGACCAGACTGGCACGTATCCCAAGGACATTATCCTGAGCCTAAATTTTCAAGGATATTATAGTATATCAAGTTACCAATCGCACTCACGTAGGGAACACGAGTCATGGACTCACACTCCTCATTTCTAATAGGAGACATGCAAGCCGAAAGACAAAAGTGAGCTGCTAATGAAGTACTCACAGCCTTTGAGTTCTTCATCATAAATCGTGAGAGTTACATTCTCTAGATAACTCTTCTGTATCAGACACAATTATTTTTTCTTTCTGTCTCTCTGAATCTTCATTCTAAGAATCTTTCTCACTTAGTCAAGATCCTTTATCTCAAACTCTATGCCAAGTTGAGATTTTAACTTGTTCGTCTCTATCATTCTCTTTACAACTATGAGCATGTCACCAGCATATAAGAGAAGGTAAATAAATGAGTCATCCGCTAGCCTTTTGAAGTAAACACAATTATCGTATTTACTTTGAATATAATGTTGGCCCACTATGAATGTGTCAAACCACTTGTACCACTGTCTCAGCGATTGTTTCAACCGGTACAAGGACTTCTTTAGTTTACACACTAACCTCTCTTCTCTAGGAGATTTGAACCCTTCAGGTTGGTTTATATATATCTCCTTCTCCATATCACTATGTAGAAACGCTGTTTCCACATCGAGTTGCTCTAACTCTAAGTCCAATTGTGCTATAATTGATAACAAAATTCAAATTGAAGTGTATTTCATAACTGGTGAGAACACCTCATGTAATCAATACCTTCTTTTTGCGCATAGCCTTTTGCTACTAATCGTGCTTTGTACCTTGCATCACTACTTTTCAGAGAACCCTCTTTCTTCTTGTAAATCCACTTGCACCCAATCGCTCTCTTTCCTTTAGGTAATTTTTTCAGTTCCCAAGTTTGATTCTTGTAAAGAGAATCCATCTCTTCACCCATTGGGGTCTTCCATTCCCCTGCACATCTACCACTGATTAAATCCTTGAATGAAGACGGCTCATTATCATCCAATGTCAACGCGTAAACGACCATATCCTCGTAACCGTAGCGAATTGGTGCTCTAATATTCCTTTTGAATCTTCCACCTGCTAAGGATTGTTCTGACTCTCTCTCAACTGTTTCTATGTTGTTCTATGATATAATAACTATAGGAGTTTCTAACTCCACCTCAAATTAATCTTCCGCCACATCTTCTCCAATTTTTATGATTTGTTTGTTAGAAGTTCGCATAACAGATTCATCAAAGGTCACATATCTGCTGATCACAACCTTATTCTATTCAGGACACCATAATTTGTATCTTTTCACACTATTTGCATACCCTAAGAAAATCGCTTTCATAGTTATTAGATAAATTTTACTGTCTCTGGCATGATAGTAAGTTGTGCAACTAAAAACCCTATATACAATATAATTTGAAAGCTTCCCTGACCACATCTCAATAAGAGTTTTGCACTCTATTGCTATAGACAGTGTTCGGTTTACTAGAGGGCATATTGTGCTAACTGCTTCAGCCCAGAACTCTCTACCCAATCCCGCATTGGATAACATGCATCTTGCCTTTTCAAGTAGAGTTTTATTCATACGTTCTGCTACCTCATTCTGTTGCAGTGTATTCCTCTTTGTGAAGTACCTAGTAATACCATTCACTTCACAAAACTTCTAAAATTGTCCACTGGTGTACTCAACACCATTATCTATTTTCAACCGGTTAACCTTCCTTCCAGTCTAGTTCTCAAATAGTATTTTTTCTCTCTTGAAGATTTCCAATACCTCATCCTTACTCTTCATTATGTAAATTCATACAAACCGAGAGTAATCATTGATGGAGGAGACGAAGTACCTGGCACCACCTCTAAAAGGAACCTTTGAAGGCCCCTATACATCTGAATGTATATAGTCCAGTGTGTCTTTCGTAGTATGAACCATTGTGTTGAACTCAACCCTACACTATTTCTCGAAGATATAACACTCACAAAAGTCAACTTCTCCTGCCTTTACACCTTTCAACAAGCCTTGCTTGCTCAACTCTGTCATCCCTCTTTCTGATATATGCCCCAGGCGAATGTGCCATAACTGTATAGAGGACAAACCACTATCATCTGACATAAATATTGTTGGTCCTCCTGTCACTGTACTCTCTGATAGAAAGTAAAAGTTCTCAACCTTTTTCTCTTTCATCACAACCAGAGATCCCTTTGTCACCTTTAAAACTCTACCTTAAGCTAAAAACCTGAGCCCATTGGAGTCTAGTGTACCAAGTGATATGCGGTTCTTCTTCAGTTCTAAAATATGGCGTACATCGATCAATGTTCTCACAACCCCATTGTACATCTTTATGTTGATACACCCCTTTCCAACTGTTTTACAGGTCATATTGTTACCCATTAAAACCGTTCCACCATCCACCTCTTTATAAGACGCGAATCAATCTCTATTTGGACACATGTGGTGGGAGCACCTTGAATCAAGTATCCATGCATTCTACGAGTATTTTTCTAAAACCACTGATAACAGATTTCCATCATCATTCGGAGCTTATTCGGCTATACCAGCCTCATCAATGTCCCCTTTCTAATTCTTATCCTGAGCATCATCCCTCTTTGTTTATAACTATAGACAATGTCTTCTAATGTGATCCTTTTCGTGACACTTGTAGCATTTTATTGTGTTTCTATTTTTATATTTAGATCTAGACTTTGATCTATCCCTTTTGGATTTATAGTCTTCTGCTCTCCCCCTAACCAACAAGTCATCTGCCTACGTATCACTATCCAAACTTTTCTTTTTCATGTCATTACAAAGCAATGCCGTTATAACCAACTCCAGTTTAATAGTATCATTTCCATAGAGCAGCGTAGTAACCAAGTGCTTATAAGAATCGGGGAGGGAAGACAAAAGCAGTAGTATTTTGTCTTCATCCTTAACCTCTTCTCTAGCATTTAATAATTCAGATATTATTTTATTGAATTCATTAAGATGTTTATTGAGAGAAGTATTTGCTTCATGTGCAACTTGTACAGTTTCTTCTAAAGATATAAATGACTCGTTAGAGATTTCGTCATGTAGAGATTATCTAATTTGGTCGATAGAGAGGTCACCGAGTTCTCCCGCATTACATTGTAGATAATCTCCTTCGTTACATATAGTCGAATCATACTACACGCTTGAGGTTCGAATTCTTCCCAATCATTATCGGGCATATTCGCCGGCTTACCCGAAAGCCCTTTCAATGTCTTTTGCAGCCCCTGTTGAATCAAGATATCCTGGACTTATACTTGCCATAAGTCTAAATTGATCTTCCCATCGAATTTCTCAACCTCGAATCTCGCGTTTGAAACTTTTGCGAACTTCTATGTCATCTTCGATCGTAGAATGGAAACTTGGCTCTGATACCAATTTGTTGCGCAGAAGCTCACAAACTAACGAACGATCTCACGATAAATGATCAAATAAGAACGCAAAATTAGAAGAAAATCAATCACTAACACACAAGTGACAATATTTATATGGTTCGGCAATATGTCTACGTCCACGAACAACAATAATCTACTATATTGATGATCACACAAGAATACAAGAGCACTCAACCCTCACCAAAGCTCTCATCAAAACCCTAGATAGGTTTTCCAAATCTTTACAATAATATCTCTATTCTATTCTATAATTTAGCCCAGAGCTTTCCCTTTATATAGAAGACACAAATCATACTTCTGATTTAATATAAACTAGCCTTATATAGAGTTTGAACATAACTGGGCCATCACAAGTTAGAGTCAAACTATAATTTAACCTCCAAGTTAGAGTCCAACTATAATCCAAACTCTCCAAGTTAGAGTCAACGACCTCCAAGTTAAAGTCCAACTACAATTCAAACTTTCCAAGTTAGAGCCAAACAACATAGATCAAGGTGGTTGGGAAAAAACCTTAGCTCAAGGTGATCACTAGCTTCGTGTAACGATCTAGATTTTATCAGAGCTGGACGATCTACTTTTGTCGATTGTTGTTACCAACACACCATGATCAAAGCACAATATTGATGCTCCATTGGTTCCTTTGCACCATTGGATCTAGACCGTTGCCAGTGGCGGAACTACGTACAGCCGAGTGCGGGCGAGCGCCCGCACTCAAACCCAAATAATAAATGATTTTTTTTTTAAGTTTGCATATTTTAAGATCTTAGCTCGTCGCCCTCCCTAAACCTAAAATCTAAAGGGGCGCCCTCTTTTCTCTCTCTAAAAACTAACCCTAAACGGCTAAACCCCCGACGCCCTCTCTTAATCCCTTTCTCCGTTGCCATTAATGTTCTTTCCTCACGCTGCCACTCCTCCTATCATGTCATCTCGTCGGTACGATCTCCCTCTTCTTCTTCTCCTCTCTCTCTCTCTCTCTCTCTCTCTCTCTGGACCTTTTTATATGATTCAATTCGGTTTAGATTTGGTGGTTGCCATTTGAACTGCCCATCAAGCAAAATAGCTGAAATTTTTAAATTTTCAGTATTTTTTGTGGCGGTGAATCTCAAAGTTTGGTTAGTTTTTTGAAGTGCCTATTTTGAATTATAGCACATAAATCTTAAATCTATAGTAGTTTCTTCGTATGCTATTTTTAAGAAATTTGAAACATGCATTATAGATTTTTGTTAGGTTTTGGCTTGTTTTTTGGGTTAAACTTGTTGACCCAATTTGTCTTATATGGACTTTTGTTATTTTGAGTTTGGATAAAAATAGAATCCTATTAGATAGGATATAAAAGATAGAGAATAAGAGTCCAAACCAAAATTGGAAGGTGGGAGAGTTTTGGAACGCGGGTTCTCTTTGGGTTATTTAGTGTGAGAGAAAAACTTGCTATAAAAGAAGAGTTCTAGTCTTAATAGGAAACTAGGCAAGTTATAAATAGGTGAGTGATCTTTTTGGACGTTTTGGGGTTTTGGAGTTGGGACCCCCTTGGGGCTTTGTTTGGCATGTAAGTCTTGATTTTTTGGGCAGCGGTATTTGTGGTTCTCCTTTGTTGGGTAAGATTGGAGAATTCGATCTCCATTGTTTGTAGCCTTTGTACATCTTCATCTTGATAGTGGAAACACTTTGTTTGACTGCCCATGGACGTAGGCTTATACCGAATCACGTAAATCTTATTCTTGTTTGTTGTGTGATCTTTTTCTCTATCTCGTATTTTATTTGTTATTTGATTTATTGGTTGTCTTCTTCACACGTAAAGGCCATCAACAAGATTAGACGTGAAAATGCCTTATAAAAAGTTTTTGCACAACAATTTCAAATCATTCCTTTTGTTCCTTAAACCATAATAATCATCTTAGTAGTTCACTTTTTAATTGAAAATTTCCATGGAGAAGTTTGAATCTATAGTCTTTCTAGGAGAATTGGAAGATTAACAAATATATAGGTTGGTTTTCTATTTGTTGTTCTCTGTAGTCTCTAAGTTTTATATTGGTTTGTTTTAAGTAAGCCACCATTGTTTTTGGGTCTCGGAGATTAGAGAACTAATAAACTTTATATTCTGTTGGTTTTCGACACTTTTCTTAAATATTTTTTGGGTTTTTAAATGATGGCAATTTTCTCTGATAGAAATTTTATTTATCATGTTTCTTACTTAAATTATGGGGGTTCTCCTGTTGGGAATCTGTTCAGGACAAAGTGTTCCTGGCTCTTTTGTTTTTGGGGACTCCTTTGGTCGACACTGGAAACAACAAGTACGGATATGATAATTTGATGATATTAGGGGTAATTGGGAGGGAAAAGGTCAATTTTTGTGTGTTATAGCCCTGCTCTTCGGGAATTCATGTTCTTGGTGTTCATACAATTTTTGTGTGTCTGCATTTTCTGAGTAAAATGAGAATTTGCATATTCGAGAATAGATGAGTTTTTTTCTTTATTCATTATTTTCAGCATTGTGATTTGAATGCTAGTGGTACACTTTGTGTATTTTCTTTTTTCTTTTTGCTTGAAATCAAGTTGAACATATGAATTATTTGGGCTTTAATTGTTTCTAATTATATGTTAATTAGTATAAATGGTTATGAATTTAATGACTTTTTTATATCTGGCAATGGATTTAGTGTTTGATTTTTTTGTGGATGAATGATATACAATTGTCATTATTTTATTATTAAAATTTTTTTTTTATATATAATTTTAATGAAAATTATATTTTATAATATAAGTTAGTTCAAATTTATATTCATTATACAAAATTTATATCTAATTCATCTTGCACCCCACCTATATGAGAATTCTAATTCCACCACTCATAGTTGTTTGCCACTAAAGAGCATCAGTTGTTGAAATATGCATCCATGATTAGCCTTTTTGGGTCGGACTGGTGTTTGTTTAAGTATATGAATGGGTGCGCGTAAAGAAAATGGTAGGAGCAGCCAAATCCTACTTTTCGTTTTGTCGCAAAGGATTCTCGTCGCCCATTGCAGGATCGACGCTTGTGCCAAAAGTATTTGCAGTTTTCCTTGGTGGAGATGGAGGTTGGGACTTGGGATTCCGCCAGTATCATCAAACGGCTGCTGTCCACCAAATAAAGAACGGTTTCCCAGAGTTACTTTTTCTAAACAAATAAATTGGTTTGAAAGCATTTAGTAAAGGCCTTAACGTAACGAGTTTGGTATTCATACAACATCAGTAGGGTACATCTGTTTGCACCACGCGTTATGTGAAAGCACTTACGTCTCAAATTCTTTGAAAATCATTGATTACTTTGGATCAGATGATGGATATTATTTTTTATCCAAATTTTCTATGCAATGAATCTTAAGATCATGACACACCTATCAGACGGCTATTTTTTTATTTCATATGTCCCATATACCCAAAAATTGGGCCATATTTTTGGGATCTGGTACTCATGAAAAAAAAAAAAAAAATTAACCATCTAATAGGTGTGCCATGATCTCTACATCCATTGTGTAGAATATTAAGGTTAAACATGATCTCTATCATATAATCTGAAGCAATCAATGATTTTCAACGGGTCTAAGAGGTAGGTGCTTTCATAGAACGTGTGGGGGAGAACACAAGTACCCCATCAAGCATAAGTGTGACAATTTTTTTTAGGGATCCATTACTTGTAGACACAAAGTTGGCTCTTGCACATAATTTAAAAGGACAAAATACTATGGGGACTTGTGTCATGTGAAAACACCATTTAGGTTATCGGATTTGTAAGCCATAATCTAAAGATCTCATATGCAAAAGATTGGCACGAAACAAAATCTTTATCATGTGATTTAATGCAATCAATAGCCACTATCTGATTCAATAGTTGATTGCGTTGAGTCATACGAAAGAGATTTTGTTTTGAGCCAATCTTTGGCACGAAACATCTTTATATCATGGCTTTCAAATTATACGGCTTAAATGGTGTATACAGATGACACAAGTATTAAAATATCAAGTCTTTCTTTTAAATTATGTGGAAGGGCCAAACTTCACTAATTGCTCTTTTTTCTTAAGAAAAGCTAAATCAATTGATTCACATAAATCAAACTAAACAAGCACCTTTTTAGCCATAGAACCAAGCAAAGGGCAACTTTTACTAGTTCAAGGCTCCCAACTTTTGTATCAGTTAGCTTTGATAAGATATTCGATGGCTGAAAAGGCTACCATAAGTGATGATAGTATAATACCTTTGATGCACCCACTAAACCCAAATAAAATGGGGTAATGGCCTAATACCTTTGGGTAGAGCTTCTTCGAGCTAAGCAAAGATAGCATTCTTAGCCATAGGATTATATGAAAATAGATAATCACATATCTAAAGACTAAGTCACATATGATCATGCGGCCCAACTAATTTATTTTATTTGGATGCAGTACAAAACGCTTTTACCGATTGCCATGAGATCAAACACACTTAATATAATGCATGCTTCTTAAAAATGATAGTGGATTATGCAAATCACATATATTTATTGGATAATGTTATATGGCTGACGGTTAACGGTAGACCATTCAAACTGGTGTGATGCGATGCAAGTGCGGTGGAGCTCAGCAATGCACGTTGGGGCAACCACTTCTATCGCGCCACATTAGCATCCGTTTAATTATCTATTATTTTCCATTCATTTATTATAATTTTTCATATTTATTTTGTGGCCATATTTATGAGGCTTTCGGAATTAGCTTAGTCAATCATTTAAATAGTTAAACAAAGATGCCAAAGATAAGCCATTGATATTTTTTTTCTAAGGCACTTGGATCTTTTGATTTCACTATTCTTGGTCAAATGTTGAAGTATTTAGTAGTCCATGAATATAAATAACTTGGGAGTTTTATGTAACACCAAATGTTGGTGTTAAAAATTACCTAGGTACGTTGAGATAAGCCGAGGCTTACCTAGTAATTCGAGCCTACACTCAATGACATGCGTCAACCTGAGTTGATAGGGGTTGTCATGTGTTAGAAAAATGGTTTCCAGTTGCAGAAGAAAATAAAGAGTGTAATGAAAAATACGCAGATCCGATTCGAGACACGTTGAATATTGCTTTCTTTAAATCGAAATTTGTCCTTACCACTATGATCTAGTGGTCACCAATAGGTTATATCAAACTTTTCATGATAATGATATTATTATATGTCTCTATGTAAATGATTTACTTATTTTTTAAACTAATTTAGAAGTTGTTTTAGAAACTAAATACTTTTTAAGTTCATCTTTTAATATGAAAAACATGGGTCAGACAGATGTAATTTTGAGAATCAAAATTATAAGAAATGAGAATACGTTAACTTTAACTCAATCTCATTATATTGAAAAGATTTTTGGTTTCAAGATACAACGAAACCGGCAGCGTATTCGTGTGATCAGATTTGGTGAATCTGATCATGCAACCAGAACACTAGATAGCGCTAAAAAATTATGAAACAATGAAGCTTTTAAAAATGAAAAACTAAAGAAAGAAAATGTAGTCAAACAAATGAGGGCCTCGGGTCCCTTTTATAGAAATCAAAAGGTGTAACTGAACGGACATATCCGTTTAAACGTAACTGAACGGGCATATCCGTTTAAAGCAATTGAATGGACATATCCGTTTACAAAAGAGTAAATTTAAAATTCAAATAAATTAAAAACTGCAAAAATGTTGTTATTCTTTTGTATAAAAAATAACTAAATGCACCACATCGCATCGCATCATCACGCCACGTACACGTGCTCCTGCCTGTCCTATCTCGTCCCGACCCAACCCGGCCCGGCTCAGCTCGGCTCGGCTTGGAGAGCACGCGCGTGTGTGTGATTGATGGGGTGCATGGTAGTGGAAGCTATAAAATTCGGTGCCCCCTGGGTGAAGGCTATAAGCCTTGAGCCAACACACTGCTAAATAAAAACGAACCCATTTAAGGTTATACGATGTGGGACAATTCCACAAGGCGAACTCAAAGGTCAAGGCAAACTCAAAGGTAAAATCTAAAAGGTCTTTTATGGTTTAAAATATTTAACATCATTTACGCCTTACACGGGAATATATGATTTGATATATTTATATCATCAATAATTCTAACTTCTATTTATGATCAATCTGCGGCAAAGAAATCCTAGGAGCGAGGTGGAAATGTTGGAATCAATCATATTAAGTGACATCCAAATTGTCATTAGCTACATATCAAAAATCATGTGAGGCTCACACACAGGGATTTACTCAAGATTTTTTATTTTTTTTTCAGTGTGTGCAAGCAATCATTCTATATAACAAAAAATGTATAGTCTAGCAACTAAATAAAAACTTATCACAAACGGTAATCGTCTCGATATTAATTTATCACAAAAAGAGATTTCAAACAAAAAAAAGTCATTTTATAAATGATACCTCACAATTTTCCTCCATGAGGTTTCATGTTCCGAAAGTATTTAAGATTGTCTCATTGTTGATATGAGCAAAGATATCTTTTTCTATATATGTAATTGAAGAATCATTTATCCATTCATTTCTCATTCGATTCCACAATCTAGTCTTCACAGTATGCATGGTAGAAAATGTTCTTTCAACACTTACAGTGATAATAGAAAGAACGAGTGTTAATATAATAAGCTTGCAAAATCAGTTGATACTCATTACTCTTTTTCGCCTCGACTATCTTCTTGGCAAGGTCACTGATTCCATCCAATTCAGAGAACTCTTTCTTAGAGCGCATGTCAAGAATATATGTAGAAAGTTGAGTGTCAAGAACCATGATATCTCTGTCAGAAATATGATACGAAATAATTTTTCCTTATCAAATGCAAAACCTAATTTTTTTGGATTCAAACATGACACAATGTAAATAAAGTACATTTATTGAACTCTATGGCAAGCCACCATATAAATGATGTACATTTCTAGATCTATGTGGCAAGCAACCATGTAAATGAAATACAACTCAAAAATTACAACATCAGGCATACTGACTGTTGATTGCTATTTGACAACCTTCAAATGGACAATAAAACACTATTTGTAAGGTGTTACATTTTGTATTCACAAGTGCATTTGTGAGATAGTAAGAATTGTTATGGTATATTTTGGATTGGGAAATACACGTAAAGGATTGCCACACGGACAGTGCAACATCCTTATAAATGATGCATGCTATATTCCAGACAAGATGTCATCCATTGCACAATCTCTAAAATTTCAATCCAAATTAAAGTGAAAAATTAACTACAACTAAGAAATTGCTCACAAGGAAATCACATAAAACAAATAAATAATAAATAAAGTATCATAAGATCTTCAATCCATATTATTAAACCATCTACTTAACAAAGTAGATATGTCATCCATCAACTATCAACAATGATCAACTCATCAATCTAATAATTATTTATTCAAGATTCTAAAATAGTGAAGATGTTTGTTTAATTGGATTCATTAGCACACCTTGAGAGCTTTCGAAGAGAGTGACATTGTCACGACCCAGAACACTAATTTTATTTCAAAGGCCTAGAATTTCGTATTATGACCCGCACACATGTGAATGCGATAAGCGGACAAGCAGAACTAAGCTAGAGTTTTAATACAAGTTCTTAAATTACGAGCATGATTTTACCTTTTTTAGTATTCATTTACAACTAGCGAGGCTAGAATGTTTCTTCAATTATTAACCTAACTTAACATGACATAACTATCATTAAATCATTCATCGGCACATTGAACCACTCATGATGACATATATGGTCATCTACATTTGAGTTCCTTAATATAAATCTATGATCCTGAATTTAATGTAAGATCTCATCACAATCATTCATCTAATATTATCTTTTCATCAAGACATCATCACCATTATCAAACTAACAACCAACAAATTAAATATCAAATGACAAGTCTACATAAATCTCTAAACTATAGTTTACTAAATAGTCCATGCAGTAATATAAAATAACAGGAAAAATAAACCTACTGAAATCTAATTCAATCAATCTAAAGAAATAAATGTAAAATCTAATTAAATAATCTAATATTCGGCGATATCAGAAAGTCTGATCAAATGAAACCACATGAGCTCAATACTCATACACATCATTAGGATCTATCTTCCTCTGGAGCTATACCCTAATCCAGGATTTGGTCATCATAAGTGTAATCATCATCTATATATGTTCCCTGGCCAAGTGCATCCTTCGGGTAACCTAAAAGCAACAATGCCACAAAAGGACTGAGTAATGAATAAATTGTCACCCAATGAGTGAGACAACCAATCATCCCCAAACTCTCAGAGTGCTCAGTGGGTTCTTTGTGAGTGATAAGACTATATAAGCAAGATATCCAGATAATATAAATATGATAAAATTAAGATAATATGTAGACATGTTTATCTAGCAGATATCATGATCATGCATGCATAGTGTGATAAGACCGTATTAGATTATCAACTACTACTCAATGCAGTGCCACTAAACTTATCTAGGCAGGAATTTCATTTCCTCAAGCAACCTATTGGAGAAGGGGTACCAAATAGGAACATGGTGCCCCCACAGATACGGGAACTGCACCTCGGTTGTAGGTGTTGAGTCCTTACGGTGATTGGGTGTAAGACACAACACGTATAGATTCAGATTTAGATGTCTCAGATTTAGTTGGCCTTCACAATAGTATTTTCAGTTACAAAATTTACAGGTTTTCGAGAACATGACAGACAAATAATCTTTTCAATGTTTGTAAGAACCAAAATGTGATTGAGAATCGTTAATCACACCTCAACCAACATGATGAATGAATCACACTCACACTCACTCGACATGACGTCTCATACCACCATGTGTTGTGAGGTATGTGATAAAATTATCATGGTCATTTCGATGTCATTATGATTGAAACCTCACTCAAGTAAAGACATGCATATTAGTTGTATGCCACGTGTCAGATTCAAGATGCTCTAACAGGTCTTTATGTGATACAAACATATAGAGAAAAGAATAAAAATACATAAAACATATAAAGATGGATAACATAAGAAAATATAAAATAAAAATAATCTTTCTATCTCAATAAGAGACCCATAATGTAGTAAGGATCATGAGATATATCACTTGACCCAAATATCACATCCTTTCACATGGAAGCAATTCTCACATCTCGTGGTGTGAAGGGAAAACTTCTGGATAGATAGTTGAGTCTCATGACATCTTGTGATGGTAACTACACCATGGGTATACATGTAAACTTTTCTCATATTATTTCTTACATGTCAAGCAAACTAAATCTTAGTACATGGTATATGATGCAAACACATAGATATAAAAGTAAATAAAATCTCATGTCAATCAATAAAAGTAATCACATTATTATAAATTGGTAGATATAAGACTAAACTATGCATCATCAATTATGACACATTAATAGCTACATAAAAGATGATTCTAATATAAATCCCATTAAGATTAGATACATGTAGTGTCCCTATGTATATTTAATAATTAGTGATTGTTCAATGAGATTATTGAATGCATATGATTTCTCTATTCAATGTAAACAAGATGAACAATCACGTTAGTGTGTCAATCAAAGAGTAATATATTAAATTTATGATCTATATAATGTATATGTGAGCAATCTTTAGGTCAATTCTGAATTTTTTGTAAACGATATAGAAAACCCTTAATTTTAATATGGTTGAATAGATCACGACGAGCTAGCCGATTTCAACTAACAGTATGCGAAATTTCGCCATAACGCGGTCCTAATATCAACAATCCAAGTTATATCGGCTTGGTACAATAAAAAAGCCACAACCGATCTTATGATCATAATCTGACCAAACCCTCTGGTAGATATCACTAGGACACTGAGATACAAAATTTCTCAGCCTTGATTTGAAGTCAGATCAGTCATTTTGATCATGTGATAAACAGTCAAATATTTGATTAATGGAGAAAAGTTGTCAGATCAACTCAAAAATTTATAAAATTTATGAGGCAGTTAGGTCTTCAAAAATAAATGGTAGTATCGTTGAAGTACTTTCTCAGGTGAGGTTCAAAACCCCATAAACAAGCCACATCCATATTTGATGAATTAATGTAAGTTGTCTGCTTTATTATTTAATATAAATTAATGGAGAAAGAATCTAGGTCGAAGGGTCCGATCAAATGAAAGTGGGTCAAGTCTACTGTGTATCCAAATAAATTGTTATTATTTATTGAACCACTAGTTATTTTAAATAGGGCCCCAAAGTGAGCACTTCGCTCAAAATCAGCTGAAACTGGCCAATCTCCTAGCTGTTGTCATCCAATGCAATAGTTGTGCATGAGAACACTTTTGGGCCTTTCAGGGCCAAAAAGTCTTTTTATCTCACACAACATCCGAGCTCAAATGCTCATATTACTAAAATGCACCCTAGAGAAAATTTTTGGGAACCATTGGGTAAATGGTTTAGGTGGTCCTTGAAATCCGTGGAAATTGCCTAAATTATGTACTTTAGTAAATTTGACCCTTCGGGGCCTTGAAACACATGTTCGAATGATTTTAACTCGCACATTGTAACGACCTGAAATTCCCACACAAGAATGATGTGGATACCGGGTCATTAAACTTAGTTCATAAGCTTATAAGTGAAAATTCTATTATTTTTTCTTAAAGCAATGATATAGTTACGAAAATCAAATTGTCTATAAAACTGAAATAAATACTCCAACATTCATATATGAAATTACAAATCTAAGGATACCACTGGTGACGGTCGTACATCACACAAACAATGGTACTTACATCAAAGTACGTGAAATGCGATAAGTAAACATTCTAAAGAAGATTTATTAAATCGTACCAAGTCTAAATCATAAAGTTTTTTTTTACTAAGAAAATAGTTCTTCGGGTAGAAGATCTTCCTTGTCTTCTGACACAAAATCAGGATCCTCTTCAAATTCAAGATCTTTATTAACATCGGTACCTATGACACATAGTGTCGGGGTGAGTTAAAAATTCACATGCTCAGTAGGGCAATCCGAATACCAATTGTACCTTAACATTCCATTACATAGTTTTAGTGATTATTTCAATTTTAATAACTAAGACATTATAAATATAAGGAGTCACCACACATTTATGTTCTAAGATAAATAACTTCAAGTGCAAATTTAAGTTTGAGTTATATAGTTTACAGTGTAGTTTTGATGTCACATTCAGAAAGCCTAAAAGGTAATTTCGTATGAGTGTCCAATCATGGTATTTTCCTTTTGCATTTCATTTCATATGTTAATTCTTATATTCATGCATGATTTAAAAATATAACTTAAGTAATCTCTATCGCACATATAGCGCTAGAGTCAATGTCAAAGTACCGATGGGGATCCTTTGACCATCATTGTTCTAGAACAATTTTCAAAGTGTCGTAGCCCCTACGATGTGAGGAAGTTCATGCGGTTCAAAATAACGTTGTCACGATTCAAAGTTCAAAATACCGTCGTAATGGTTCAAAGTTTAAAATACCGTCGTAACGGTTTGAAGGTTCAAAGCGTGTCATAGCACAAGATCCATTCAAATTCAAATCTTTAAATCACATGCAATATTCTAAAGTATAATATTCTATTCATACTTATACAAATTTCAGAATTCGAACACAATTTCCAAGATTCGATGAGATCTATATCAGATGTCTTCTAATTAACTAAGAATTTAAAATGTATTTCCAATGAGATTAATTCAGAATTCAAAATGTGTTTTCAAGGTTCAATAAGATCTATATCTTCTTCCTTTGTTCTCTCTTCAAGAGTGTCACGTGAATCAGTTTTCATGCATTAATGATACAAAGAATCTAATGTTTATAATTTCGTATTCGTGTGTTCAAATAATATCTTAACGAATAATAAATAATATCGTGTATTCATAAAAGTAAAGAGACCATGTATCTTAACGAATAACAAATAATATTTGATTTATTTAAAACCACTAAATTTTTACGAATCAGAATTATAAAATACAACTGATTGTTGAAATAACCTTACCTCATTTCCCAATGTCATACAGAAAAGGCGAGATGATTCCTATTGGTTGGTACTCGATGATTGATACATGGGTGTCGTGCTAAGGTTCCTTGAAGATGTGCACGATTTCTTCCTCTATAATACATACACAAATGACGTATCAACATCCATAAATTTGTATATCGATCGATCAAACTAGGGGTCGATTGATCAGGGTGAAAAGCAAATATATAATATAAAAAATGTCTCTATTCAGAATCGATCGATCGGGAGTTATGCTCGATCGATCGAAAAAAGGTAAACATATATATAAACAACATTAGTCTTGGGGCAAATCGATCGATCAAACTAGATCGATCGAAAATGAAAATGAATATATATATATATGTGTGTGTGTGTGTGTGTGTGTGTGTGTGTGTGTATAAATGGTCTCTATCCAAGATTGACCGATCGGGAGTTAGTCTCAATCGGTCGAATATATAAAAAAGGTACATATACATATATATATATATATATATGACCTCGATCTCGGTATAGAATCGATCGATCGGTCATTAATAGAAAATAACCTTAATATCGCATAGATGAGTCTCTGTGCAAAATCGATTGATTGAAAATGAAATCGGTCGATCGACTGAGTACGAAAGCTGTAATATCTCAAAAAATTGAGCGTTGAACTTTGACCTCGAGATCCGTGCCCGATTAATCGTAGATTTGACCAAGTGATGGTCAAACTTTGAATTCATGGAGTGATGAACCGACGTGGTGCATATGTGACCTAAGTGTAGCGAATGGTATTAGTTTTGAGCCACATACACCTATCTCTGGTGTATGTGCTTAACACCGAAGCCGAAGAGAGGATATAAGGGTTTAATAACCCTAGAATCCTTTTGTTTGGTTGTTGAAGAGAGAGTTAAGAAGAGTGAGAGAAAGAGAAGGAGATTAATTACCAAGGAGTTATTGTGGTTGGTTTGGAAGAAAGATTGAACATTGAATGCCAGATTTCAACGCATGAGGCGCCGTTGAAGTAAAAGTTGGAGCCCTAACCATTCCAACTTAGATCTTGATCAATTTGAGATTGATTGAGGTAAGTTGTACTAGATTTCAATACCTAGAGAATTGATGAGTTAAATTCAGTCTAGCATAGTTAATATGATAGATTAAAGACTTAGAAAAATAGGGGAAAAAAAAAGGAATGAGTTTTGAAAGAGCAGCCCGAAAGGGGGCTGAATCTAGCCAAATCGATTAATCGAAATTGGGATTCGATTAATCGATTTTGGTCTGAAAGTTGAAAAGTCAAGGATGTCCGATTTCGATTAATCGAATTGGATTTCGATTAATCGATTTGGAAAGTCGATTAATCGATTTGGAAATCGGCTAATCGACTGGGTACCTCCAGTGGCTGGAGAAACATGACCTGGGGAAATTGACTAATCGAGTTGAGAAATCGATTGATCGACTTTGGATTTTGATTAATCGATTTGGGATCGACTAATCGATTTCAGACTTTCGACCACTCGATTTGAGAATCGACCTTATTATGTTGGAGATTTCGATTAATCGATTTGGGATCGATTAATCGAATTTGAATCTAGATTAATCAATTTTGGAAATCGATTAAGCGATTTGGATTTCGATTAATCGATTTTTGGAATCGATTAATCGATTTGAGTTTCTATTAATCGATTTTGGGAATCGATTAATCGACTTTGGCAGTTTTACTAAACTTTCTAGTTTTACTTTGAGATTGATGGAGGGTCTAGGACCTTCTTTATTACATCTTTAGTGATGTATTGCATGTGTTATGATGTACCATATGTGGTACGTGTGAAAGCGAGCACAAGGAGCTGCGTGGGACCTTGATGCTTGGACCTTCAGAGAACTGAGGTAAGGAACACCTTGAACATGTACTTTAATTGCAAGAGCATGTATGTAGTGATATATTTGTCAGAAATTGAAAATGTTTTAACTATGAAAAGCTTTATGAAAATGGGTGTGTGTGTGACACCAAGAATGTGAAAAAGGCATATGTGTGATGCGAGTAACTAAGATCAAGTAATCTAATGAGAATGAGACATCCCCAGGGGATGAGAAAGTAATAAAGGCATTAGTGTGATGCGAGTAAGTTATACATCTCAGGGATGTATATATGATTGAATAATTACTGTTGAGGCCTAATTGATATAAGATAGCGCTTTATATGGTGAACAACTATATATAAAACACATGATATTTTTGTTATTTGAGGTTTGGTTAGAATACCCTACCGACGTGGCGGGATACCCACGACTGACGCGGCATGATATCGGTGACCGGTACGGCGGCCAATCCGTACACCAGTGCGGAGGTCTATCCGTACACAGTAAACACATCTCAGGGATGTTGAGTTGAGATTTAACCCCGCCACCTAGTGAGAAAGGGGCTTGGATAATATTCCCAGGGAATACATTTTTTATAACTGTCTATTTAGGTGACGATGGTGGGTATTCCATCGGGGCTCGATGCCATATTGCTTAGGGATTACTTAAGTTGAAGATTAAAGTTTTGCTTTAGGCCTGTTCAGTGTCATTCATGATAAATCAACAGTAAAGTAAGACATGCAAATTATCAGTAAACTTGAATGCAAATCAACTTTTAAACTGTTTTTTTAGCAAATGCATAGATACATCATGCTTGAATATCATCGAATATATGTGAGAGTTTAATTTATATGTTCATTGTGTTTGTTTCCTATTAAGCTAGGATGTAGCTCACCCCTTTAGACTATACGTCGTAGGTCCTTTGTTAGCAGCAGCTGAGGCTTCGAGAGACGTAGATTCGGGTGATTCGGATTACGTGCCTGGAGACGAGTTGGAGCCTCCTCCCGAGGACTTCTTCTAGGAGACTCTGCTGTGTACTTTGACAGAGAATAGTTTTTGAGAGCTAATTGTACGGCTTGGTATGTCAGGCCTTTATTTTGATAAACAATGTAATTAAATTGAATTATTCTTTTGGCAAACCATCTGGGGTGATCAGTTTATCACCGATGGTTCGGGTCGATTCTCTGTTCATGCAGTGGCATGAAAGCAGAACTGTCTTTTGCGTATGCTAGTTGGTCATATTACTTTTTGCTTTATGTAATTATTTACTTTATTTATTTATCATTACTTGTTATACCAATGTTCCGTACATATTCGTGGGGCACAGTCTGGAGGATCGTGCTGATGGCACGGGTTTCGAGGTGTTAAAATATGAACTTTCACAGAAACTAAGACCTTTTTTGCTTGGCCCGAAATCGATCGATCGAAATAGGTAATCGATCGGCCGATTTCAAAATTCCTATGCATTTTTAGGGTTCGCAAACAAGATTCGAAAATAGGAAAAGAAGGTTATTCACCTCTTGAAGCGTAAATTGTAAATCTACGGTGATTAGGACTGAGGAGATCGATGTTCAATGCTATCATTCATCTAAGGTACCTTTCTTCTTCCTCCTTGATCTTGAAGGTGGAAATGATCAAGGTAATTCTTGTGGAAGAATACCCAAAAGATTATAGGGAGGGCTGAAGAAGAAGGTTGTAGCAGCTAGGGTTTCTTAAGAAGAAGAAAAGAGAATAAGATATGACTATATTTTCTTACGACTTTATTCTTAAGAAGAACTCTCGAAGATATTATGATTTAGGGTTCTCCGTAACACACCTTTTTATAACTTATTGGGAATCATCCGGTGCTAGGCTGACACACCAAAGAAGGATGTATAGGCGTTTACTTCAAGGACCAAAAAAAAAGTTTAAAAATTACCTACGAAGGTTTAAACCTCTAACCTCTTGTCTGTAACTCAAACCTTTAACCAATAGGCTATCACATAACTTATGTCATATAATTACAAAAATAAATATAAGAGCTTTGAAAACCAAAACATGTATTTTTAGTTAAAATGTTTTGACAAGTAAAGATATGCGGTGTATACCTTATTAAGCACATATAAGTAATTTAGGCATATCAAGGACGTGAAAATTCGAGTCGTTACACACATTGTCTAAGCTCAAGTGATCTTCATATCATGACCTACTCCCACGAAAATTTTAGGGGTCATTGGATCAATGGTTTGACCATGATGGCCCTTGAAATCTATGAAAAGGGTTAAAATTTTGCAGTTTCAGTATATCTGGCCCTTTAGAACTCCAAAACACTAGTATCCTATCATTTTAGCCCATACATCGTCCGAGCTCAATTGATCATAAGTGTATTAGGAACTCCCAATTTTTTTTTGTGATCAATTGGGTCAATAGGTTGACCGTAGCAGTCCTCAGAATCCGTTTAAAATTTGATTTTTCAATAAAACATGACCTAAAAGTATTGTTATCAGATTCCGGCCTTCGGTCAAAGGTTTTCCGGGCAGTTTGGAAGTGGTGCGAGGGCACTCACTTCAATTAAGGTTGTCGGGGCATAGATTTGAGGCAGTACGATGAGAGAAGCGGCTCGGATCCGGAATCCTTTGCGCGGCGGGATGTTCGGTGCAACAATGGCTCTTCTTTCACCTTTTTCTTTCTTCCTTCTTCTTTTTATTCTTCTGTAGTAGCAATAGCAGCCTTAATTGCTCGGATTTATGTGAGGGAATGAGGTAGAGAGAGGGTTGCGAGAGATAGAGAGGGAGAGAAAGAGAAGTGTGAAAGAAAGGAGATGGTGGAGATTAGTGTTAGGTTTAGGATTAAAAAGGTTTTATATGGGCTAGATTAATTAGGGTTTGAGTCAAAAGTTAGAGCCAAATTAAGGTTTTAGGATTTTAGGGTTTAGAGATTAAGGGTTAGAGATAGCGAGAGTTTCAAATTTTTAAAAAGAGTTGGGAGAGATTTAATGTGTATGAGATTTTTCTTAAAAGAGAGATTGCTAGAACATCATCTAAGGTGTTAAATACTAATAGAGTAAAAGAGTATTTAAGCATTGTAAATCAATCACTAAATTTTCTACAAGCATGCCAACTTAAGGATATTCTAAGTGCACCCTAGTTTAAGTTAAAGAATTACTAGGGACACACTAGGTCTGACTGATGATTTAGTCTAACCTATAGGGGCTGCTAGCCACTGTCAAAAGGCATGTGGGTGTCCTTTTAGAATCCACTTATGAAAGTTCAAAAGTTGACTTTAGGTCAATAATTGACTAGTAAGTCAAAAGGTCACTAAATGGCCTGTAAGTCACCAAATTTGGGTGAAACAGTGTCACATGAAATGATAAGTTTTTATGTGGAGTCAAGAGACGTTTGTTGATTCATCAACGATTGGTCAAAGGATTGACTTTTAGTTAAAATTAGGGAAAATTGCAAAATTCTCAAAATTATTATTAGAATTCATGCAAAAGTTAAATAGTCCACACCATTTTCTTTTATTTTTCATTAAAAAATATGTGGAGCTAGCTCTTGTGTCCACTATCTGCATATCAAACCTTCAGTCCTTTGTTATGTGTGCACAGGGCGAGCAATCTGCAGAGGAGAGGACTAAAGATCAAAATTTGCAGAGGATTCTTAATGAATGTATGTTAATATGGTTTTTATGCCTCTATGTTTGGACTAGCCTTGACAATATTACCAGTTTACAACCTGAAGGTCGCAAGTTCAATCTTAGTTTTACCCACAAAAAACATATGTTGATGCCAACCTTTTTTTGTGAGTGCGGATGTACTAGCGAATGCCATGCTGCGTACTTAAATGAGCGTTTAGATACAATATGTGACGAGCTCAAGCTATACTGCTACATACAATAAAGAATTGCACCCACGCCTGCCCTCAAGGATTGAATCCCGAGTGAATCATGGACTTCAATCGACGAGCTCAAGATTTGAAGGCCTTGATCTAAAAATCTCATGTGCAAAAGTTTGACACGAAACACAATCTTCATCATATGACTTAATTTAGTCAAAAGCCATTATCTGATTCAAGAGTTGACTGAGTTGAGTCATATGAAAGAGATCTTGTTTTGAGCCAATCTTTCGCATGAAACATCTTTATACCATGGCTTTCAAATCAGACGCTTTACATGGTGTTTGCATATGGCATAAGTCCCTAAAATATCAAAATTTTCTTTTAAATTATGTGCAAGGGCCAACTTAATAATGGTTCACTTTTTCTTAAGAAAGCTAAATCAATTGATTCACATGAATCAAGCAAAACAACCACCTTTTAGCCATATAAACCAAGCAAAGGGCGACTTTTACAACTTCAAGGCTCCCAAATTTTGTATCAGTTAGCTTTTAATAAGTGATGACAGTGTGGAAGCTTCGATGCACCCATTAATCCCAAATAAAATAGGGTAATGGGACCTTTGGGTGGAGCTCCTTCGATCAAAGCAAACTTAGGATTCTTAGCCACAAGATTTATATGAAAAATAGATAATCACATATCTAAAGACTATGTCACAGATGATCATTTTGCCCAATCTAGTTTATTTTAATTGGATATATTTATTGGACGAAAAGATTAATATTTTTGAAATGACAAAAATACCCTTAATAAATTCTCCCCATGCTATTTATATCTGAAAAATAAAAAACCTAGACTAACTCGGTGTCACGACCCGAAATTCTACCCCATCCCGAGGGCCTAGAATTTCGAGTTATGACCCGCACATATCTCGGATATGCTAAGCGGACATACACCTAATCAGAGTTCTCGCGCAATAATGGTTCCACGAAATCCGTGAAAGCCAACACATAAAGGTGGAAATAAAAGCAGCCATAAATAATGAATAAATGCGATAGAATCAACAAATCTACCAATAAAACATAATTCGAAGTTGGAGACAAATCCGATAAAGGAAATCATAAAATTAATGATAATAATAGGGATCCAATCTACTACCAAGTCTGCAGCGATCAATATCCAGCACTCGGATCGAAATCAAGATCAGAGTCTTCCCGGTACTCAACACTCATGGATCAATGAAATCGGCCACCGGATCTGGATGACCGACGTCTACTCCACTAGCGTAATCACCTGCAACTGTTAGATTATCGTGGGATGAGTTTACTCAGTCACGTAAACTCAGTGGGATACACCACCAATCCACCCCATACTACTCAAGTGCATTGTGGGTGTATCTTGTGAGTGATAAATATAATATGTCAAAGCAGATAGCAAAAGAATGACGAAATCACATGCATATTATAAAGCTCATATCATAAATGCAAGACTATGATCTAGACACTCATATCCTAACGTATCTTACCATATCTCATAACATATCCTACCATGTCTTATTATTATTCTCGCACATACGTCTGTACATCGCATGAGCATAACTAACATACTCGTGAAATCCTAAACGACCTGTGCCAGAGTCGCTGCTCGAGCTACCATGGGAGGGTCAACATAGTATCATACCACCATATCATAACGCCCTCGTGTCATACTCATACTCTACCATCCAGCCAATGGGGAGACATAATGGCCAAACTCACTCATAACACACTCTTACTCATAATCTCTCCCAGAGATCCGTCTTGGCTGAAAGACGTTGTTGCCCTTACGGTGGCTACGCAAGGAACGGCACGTACAGAGACTTAAGTTCTTTATCTTTTGCTGGCCTACACAGCGATGCCTTATTATCGTACTCGTATCATAGCTTATCTTATCTCATACTCATATCTTATCATACTATTATACTTAATCCTAGGACAGACTATAGTGGGGCAACTTTCCTAATTCACGCTTCCCAAGGAAAAGGTTCCGTAGTAGCATGGATGTACTTTGTGTGACAGCCCATACTATCATAGAGGCGTTGCATCCGTACATGGACGCCAATATTCCGAGTTTCACGTGATCGTAGAAGAAACTTCACCACAGGCAAAGCCTATGGTCGAACCTCATAACTTAACTCATAACTCATACTATCATATTTGAACTCGGGGTGATCGGGTCGCCGTATATGCCATCGTATACGAGGTTACACTGAATTCACACTCACCCGACTCGTCATGGGTCCCATTCCACCATGAGTTGTAAGGCATGTGAATACGGTGTATTTCTCGCTTCGATACCATCTCAGCGAATCACCACGCCCAAGCATAGGCATGATCTCATACACTCTCGTACTCATGACTAACATATCCTAACTCGTATAAATTGATTAAATTACAAATACAAAAGTATCACACATACAGAATGGTTTACACTTAGATTTTGGTTATATTTATGTTTATATTTATTTACATACCACACCAATATAATTATAGAATATGGTTATAAGTATGATTTTGATAATCGTAAAGGTCGAAGTTTATTTCATAAAGACATCAAGTTCTAACACTTTATGTTATCAAGTGGTCGCTGATGAAACGATAAAAGCGAAACTTTTATATATTATTATTTATCATTATTAAATGCCCAAATTAAATATTATTATTTTTAAAGTTAAGTACATCACGACCATCGATCGCAGAAAGTGCAAGTGCACTAAATTTTTGGTCGTGTAAAATAAAATTTTTGGTGTGAATCGTCGTTTATTCGGATGAGAATCGATCGATTGAAAAAATAAAATCGATAGATCAGATTTAATAAGGTGTAAGTTGTCGTTTGGCTCATGATTGATTGGTCGATTTTAATAGGTCAATCCATCGATAAAAGGAAACTAATTGGGCTCTGACATGGGATACTACTACTCATATATCTTATAAGATAATTTTATAATTTTAAAATAAGGTAGTAACCAAGTACATTTATTTTATATGATAATAAAATATAAGTATATAATATTTATTAATTTTATATTACTATCTAAAATCACTTTCTCTTTAAATATATCATAATATATTATAAAAGATATTTTAATTAATTTAATACCATCCTATGAAATGAAATCGATGGGTCGATCTAAATCGATGGGCCAAAGTCCAACATCGAATGGGTCAAAGTCCAACATCGATGGGTCACGATCCACGCCGATGGGTCACGGTCCAACATCGATGGGTCACGATCCACGCCGATGGGTCAAGATCCAACATCGATGGGTCAAAGTCCGACATCGGATGGGTGACTACCAACACTAGATGGGTCGCAAATTCAACATCGATGGGTCACTTCAACATAAGATGGGTCATGCACTCCAACATCGTAATCCCACGTGGCAACCTAAGTATAAAGTTGTCTAACGCTTAAGTTGCTTATTTAGTGCTAACTCATCCTCTCTATCGACCATATATATATATATATATATATATATATATATATATATATATATATATATATTACCTCCCATGGGAGAAAATTCAAACTCCATCGTTGGGCATTATAAGGTGATCCCGTGGTAGGCTCTCCAGTTTTAGAGTCAATACTCAATTGAGACCTCATGATATTAATAATAATATTACTTATTAAAATTTGATCACGCCTACATGATTTATATCGTTTGAAAATTATAGCCTTGGGAAATAATTATATATGTATATATTTTTTTGTTTTGATAAGTAACCGCAAGATTTATTGTTGTTTGCTAATATAAATGTAGTCACTTCTTGATTTTTATTGTATAGAGTCTTATGTTAAAATAATCTATGTAATATCTCTTTCCTTAAAACAAAGTCTTAGATACTACATGGGACCTTTTGTAAACGCTGGACTTGGAAATATGTTTAAAATAGGTCATGGGTCTATATATATATAGAAATGCTTAGTTTCTAGAAAATATAAAATATTATAAAAATTTTAAAGAAATTATAGGTTTAAATCATGGTTGCGTAGATTTTTAGTTTGAACTCAGATTCACGATTTTATAATGTCCATAAAATGTCTTTTACTAGAGGGATGATGGAATAGAGTATTAATCATTTGTGTTATTTTTAATTGTTAAAATAACAAAGTATAAAAAAATAATAACATTAACAATTAGGAAAATAATTATGACTAAATTACAAGCAATCACATCTAGGGCAAAATCAATAAAATTAGACTATAAGCAATCACATTTAGGGCAAAATAAATAGGACTAGATTATAAGCAATCACATCTAGGGCAAAATCAATAAGATTAGATTATAAGCAATCATATTTATGCTAACCACTTTACTCATTTTAAAATAATATTATAAAGAGTGAAATAAAGTTTATTTTATTTAGTCCGTCGATACGCGATCGAATGAGATGGATGGATGGGTACCCACCTCTTGAAGCGTGACCGACAGATCGACGACGATTAGGGCGATAGAGATCGGCGTCCACACGATGATCCTTCCATGATTACGCCGCCTTCTTCCACCACGATTTGACGGCAGAAAAACACTATGGTGTTCTTTGTGGAAGAATACACAAGAGATTTAAAAGAGATTAGGGTGTTTTTAGAAAAGGGTGGCGATAGGAGAAGATGGAGTGATTCTTATTTATAATATATGAGCATTAATTCGGTGTTAAGCGGTCGCACTAAATAAGAGTATATAGGCTTTTATTTCAAGGTTTAAAATAGAGGTTTAAACTCACGTAGTAAGATTTGATCCTTAGATCTCTTGTTTATAAGCAAAGTCTTTCTAGGCTACAACACAACTTGTATCAAATAAAGACAATTTTAAATATAATACCTCGTTAAAATCAAAATGTGTATTTTCTCAACTAGGGTAGGTTCTGGTGTAGAGAACTAACACCATGCAAGGTATAAAACACAATCTAACACCAATAGAAGAAAGTTCAAAAATTCGGGTTGTTACACTCGGTCTTCCTCACCAACAACCCTTACTCTATGCCATTTCTTTTGCAACCTTATCTCCCCCCTCTCTCACAAATATGAAACGCCTCAAATGCCCCATTTTCTATCATCCTTGTGTTCGAAGCCATTTGATAAAAGAGCTTCGGACTCATTTACCTTCTCTTTTTTTTTTTTTTTTTTTTTAATATCAATGTATTTTTTAATCTCCTCAAATTCAAAACATGGAACGCCTCAAATGGATCATTGATTCTATCATCGTTTTGCTCGGATTCGTTTGATCAAGGAGTTTCAGGTTCGTTTGCCTTCTCACTTTTTAAAATTTTGGTTTAATTTTTATTCCTGATTTATATGCATTAACATCTTATTTCCTCAAATGCACCATTGATTTTGTCTTCACTTTTTGTTACCTTTCATATATGTATATGTATTTATGATTATATGGCCGTCCTCACATGCACCATTGATTTTGCCTTCCCTTTCTAAAAAAATTCTTTGTTATATCTACATATTTATGACTATATGCACGCACAAT
This sequence comes from Chloranthus sessilifolius, assembly GCA_021018995.1. Lineage (NCBI taxonomy): Eukaryota > Viridiplantae > Streptophyta > Magnoliopsida > Chloranthales > Chloranthaceae > Chloranthus > Chloranthus sessilifolius. The sequence goes on from CM037595.1 coordinate 69,384,359, forward strand.
GGATTTATATATAGAAAGAGAGATTGCAATTGCATTCTAAGAGAGGGATTGCAAACTCCATTATATATGTATAATCTCCTCAAGTCTATCAAAGTTTCCCTCTCTATCTCCCTCTCCTCTCTCTCCACATATGGAGAGAGACGTCTGACAGATATAATTATGAGAGACGGCTGACAAAAACTCTGCCAGCGTTGCACATGTGGAGAGAGAGGAGAGGGAGATAGAGTTTCTTTTAGTAAAGAGACGGCTGACCATTTTTGTTAGTCATCTCTTTACTAAGTTAGCCATTTAATAAAATGATTAAATGAAAATATTATTTGCAACTATGGTTGTGAAGAAAGACTTTATAGTTGCATATAATGATACCCTCTTTTCTCCCTCAATCTCTCATCCTAAAATAAATCGCCCTCTCAATACGGATATATATAAATCTCTCATTATATTGGATTAGATATGTAGAATCTTTATTACTATTATAAAATAAGAAGGTCGTCCTTGACTATTGAGCCGCGTACATCTCTTTAATCTTACATCTGTATTTTCTAGAAATGCATATTTATTTACAATGCAAGATTATTTCAGGCAATTCTAGTTTAATATACTCAAATCGTTGATTGCTTTGAAATTGATAGGAAAGATTGTTTTTACTCCAATCTTCGAGACAATAGATCTTAAATTTTGAATCCACATGACTCACATAACAAAAAATAAATCATAGGCATACACCCAATATGGTTCTCGGATCATTTTTCAAGATGTTATATCACATAGAATCAAATTTGATTGTCTGACGATAAGACTATAATCTTAAGATCTATCGTGCCAATGATTGAGATCAAAATAATCAATGATTTAAGCATGTGAAATCAGAATTGAAAAGAAAGAAACTCGGATTGAAAATAAAAGTGCACAATAAGTCTCTTATAACTTTGCATTTCTCTTTCATACTTCTCTCTCTCTCTACATGCACATGGCACGTGCATCTCGCTAGTATGTATAAACGGAAGAAGTTGCCGGGTGATATGTAAATCATATAAAAGTTTAAGAAAAAAGAAAACTTCGCAACTAATACTCATCTCTCTCTCTCTCACGGAGTTGATATTAGGCACCCAATATTAAATTGTCAAGTAGTGCTCAAGTTAATCTCATATTTTAAAATGGTTAAATTCTCAAAGTGGTCTATAACCATTTAAACTGATTTTGCATTTTAAAAACATATCCTTACGTGAGATAGTTTTTGCCTTAGGTGACTCAAATATTCGTCCATTAACAATTCCGTGCCCTATTTTTTTTAAGACACCCAACGCCAACGGCGGGAAAAATCCACAACAAGAAAAAGAAAAAGCAAAAGAGAAAAGAAAAAGCAAACAAAAATTAGCAGAAACAAATCGCACACTCTCTCTCTCTCTTCCAAATTTATTTAATATGTGTCTATTCATAGTAACCAAAACAAAATCTCAAATACCACTTTTTTGCCCTTTTATTATTTCACATCACGATCTACGACCTCCTATTTAAAGTCCCCCCTTCTCACTCACAACTTTTTCTAGGGTTTCATCTCCCGATCGTCTTCCTACGCTTTTCCGATCAAAATGTCTGCCGTCGAAGTCGCAGAGAAGAAGCCGGAAGATGATAAAGTAGACGGCAAAGGCGGCGAGTTGCTGTTCTGCGGCCCAACGAGTTGGGAAATCATCGGCCGCAAAATGGGAACCCCGCCCACCGAGAACCTGATTTCTCCGACTCGGTTGAGGCCTCTTGTCGGTGTCGACATTCGATTCGTTGCTTCTGGTTGTGGTAAGATTCTTCGTTTCAATCCACACGACCATATGTTTTTTTTCACTCAATTTTTTTATTTATTTTTTATGAGCATGAGATTTATTGTTTATGGTGTTTTAGCTATGGTTTATTTTTATTTGATATATTTTTTTATTTGGTTTGCTTTGGATACAACTTTTTATGTTTAGAAACGATGAATGCTTACTTTTAGGATACAGGTAGGCTGGTACCAAGGACTAGGTAACTTACCTGGCCCCACATTAGTTTGTTTGCACGTGGTACCCAATCACATGATCCTGTGCCACGTAGAGGAGCCACTCGATGATCATTAGTATTATATATAAAACTGTATGGAAAATGGTGTCAACCATGCGAAAAATGAACAGTGAAACCAAGTGTTGTTTCACTGTTCATTTTCTGTGCAATTGACTCCTAACCATAGTGACAAATTTTGTTTTCGGTAATTATTTGGTGGGGAATCCTTTCAGTACATCTCGGATTAATTTCGATAACTTTCGAAAAAAATTTCGGGGATTCAAATATATAGAAAAACATATTTAATATTTTTTTAAAAAATTACTAAATATATACTAACATATTTAAAATTAAATCTCCACATGTCATAGTAGTCTATCAAATTTTCAAGAGGGTATTCAAAATCCCTTATCTAACCAAATACCATAGATCAATAATAAACAAGAAATTTGTAAAACTAATTCATCAATCTCCAAATTCTCCACATCGTTCTAAAAATATCCTAAAACATCAATGTCCATATTTTACAAGTGACAATATTGTTTCTTAGAAGAAAACAAGCCAATAATAAACAGGTCAATCCATGAAAATTAGGGAAAATATTTACAAGTGAGATGAATTCTGGTTTGTAATGACTATGGACATGGATTGTGCCCAATCATCAATAACTTTTCCTTGATCTTTGAAGGGAATATTTGTTAGATCAAGATAGGTTCCTCCTCGAGTGACAAATTGTTTGTTTAAATCATCTCTCCTGGTATGTGTAGGAATTGTTTCCTCTGATTTTGTTTCTGATGTAGAACCACCATCATTTGTATTAATATGTTCTTTTAAATATTCTTCTTGTTCTTCAAGAGTAAGAGTTTGTAAATGTTGTTCTAAAATTTTAAATTCTTCTAATGGTTCTTCATTTTTCTTTTTCTGGGTGTAAGATTTTTACTTAGATCACTTGTTTGTGATGAGTACCTGATTCTGATTGGTCAGAATTAACATTAATGAAAGGATTATTTTCCAATTCAGTTTCAGTGTCTATTCCATGGTTTTGGAAATAGGTTAAAAGAGGTTCATGTGATAAAGAAACTTCTCTTAACTGTGATAAAATTTTATTTCTATCTTCTATTGGAAGAGTTTCATCCAAATAGAGATTTTTGCAAATAATCAAGGATTTCTTTTATATTTAAATATTCTTGGTAATTATAATTTTCTTATGTTTCAAGAGTTAATAAACTTTTTGAACCATAATACAGTCTTGGATTAGACATGTATTCGTTTTTTATAGGGATCGGTTTGTGTTTGAGATTTAATTGGTCTAATTTTTATATTAAATTTTCTAATTTAAATTTGGTTTCTTCCTTTAAATCTACCAAATGCCCTATTTTGGAAATCTGATTTATTAATATCCATTAATTCATTATGGATAACATTTAGTTGTACTTTTATATCATCTTGTTTTTTATATATCTTTTTTAACCATGTTCCAGTTATATCTAAGATACTATTTATACAACCACTAATATTACTCATATTACTTTTATAATTTCTATCAATATTAAACAATGCCTAAAATCTTCTTGATTTATATGTACCCGTAAGCTGATACAATCTATTGGTATTTCTAGTCCTTGACTAAGTCTACTTGATGTTTCTGCCATTTTAATGAGTAATAGTACCTAAAACCTCTTATAGTATTAATGGTGCCTAAACTGCATCCAACAAGACAAAAGTCGTTTCAATTAAGCCAAATAGTCTTTTAAGGAATATGGGCTTTTCCATAAATAAGTATATGAGTTTTATTCCAATTAAACTGGTAAAAACACTTCGTAAATTTAATCAAAAGACTTAATTTATTTTATTTTTTTATTTTATATATATCGGGTAAGACTTAGTTATATAAATAAAAAGTGTCATTAACTAACAATGTATAATGAAATATAACACAATAAGAAATATATATCATATGTAAAATATAATATCTGCATTAAAATAGAGGAATTATATACTTACAGTCTCCAAGCCTTCAAACTTTCAATACAAGCTCAAACACAAACACAAACTCAAACACAAACTCAAACTTAACTAGGCTCTGATACCATTTACAAAAAGAGCAGAATTCACTTAAAGATTCGATATCCCAACATGGCTGGAAACATACCAATTTATAGGCTTCTAAGACTTGCAATGTTTCATCGAATCCTGCTTTTTCAAAATAAAGATATGCTTTTTCAAAATAAAGATAAGATTAATTTTTACAAACAAAAAATCCGATTTTTCTTTACAAAAGAGGTATCAAATCTGCTTTAGCTTTTTCTAATGTAGATTTTGATTCGCCTTACTTTTTTACAGGGGAAGGTTAGTAGTCACGTGTTCTGGATGAGCTGGAGTCGACCATGCTACTTTATTTTTGGTGATAATGGGGTGGTCCACTATGCTTCCATACGATTCTCTAGGTTGTGGTAGTATACTGTATCTTTTGAAGCAGAACTGTCAGGGGTTTGATTGTCTTATACAACTTCTTTCGAGATCGAGGTCTTTTCTCGTATCAAATTTTTCAATCAAATTTGAAAATTTCGTTTTCATAGATTTATTCTTCATCCTTTGTTTTAATCATATTTTGAAAATTTCAGTTCTTATCATTTGGATTAAGTGCTAAAATTTTTATTTATAATTTAATGCTTTGATAAAATTATGTTTCTATCATCATGCTTAGGATTTTGAAATTTTCCTTCTTTATTTCATAAGTTTCATGCTTTTTAAAAAATTTAATATTCTGATTGGTCATTTTTATCAATTCATTGTTTCTTATTTATAGCGTTGAGTTTGATGAAAGAATGTTCTTCACTGTTTAAGTATGATTGGTAGAGAATTTGAAAGTTTGTCTAGTTTTCATGCCAACATGACATGTAAATTATAACTTTAGATAAAATAATTGACATGTAAATTTGAATTTTCTATTACATTTACATGTCTTGGTTAGCATGTGAAAAACAATTGACAAACTTTCCAAATTCTTGCTACCAAGTGCATGACACTTTAAATGAAGCAAGAGAAACATTCTTTTTTCATCAAACTACTCGACATTTGTCTATAAGCGAAGCCAACAATTCCTAATTGAATTTTTACCAACAATAGGAAACATATCTTCATGATTTTCAATCCAGAAATTTTTTCTGATATCTATTATATTTTAAATGAAGTATGGAAAAGCCATATTTTAAATGATAAAAAATAATTTAGCAAAAGCATGACTACCTTAGGTTTAAAAATAAAAGATAAGGAAGAACAATTGCAAAAACTGCAAGAATGTTCCTATTCTCTTGTAAAAAATATTACATGGGAATTTGAAAATTTTGATCTTGAAAAGACAATTTATTTTTTAGAAATGGCAGAGTTATTAGATTCACATTTGCTAGATCCCATATTTCATAAATTTAAATGAATTTGTATGTTTGAAAAACTCAAACATATTCTTTCAGATAATATCAGCAAAACCATAATATCCAGTATAGAAGGTCATGAGGATAAAATTAAACAAATTTTATTCAAACATTATAAACATGTCATGTTCTATGACAGTGTAGAACTTCCAAAATTATCTTTCTTTATGGAACTTCATCCGTATGACTTGGAAGAATGCATTGATTGGGGATTGATGAAACACATCATCTTCTCATGGCGTTCAATAATGGAGTATCTCATGATGATCAAAACCATGATTCATCATGTCACCAAACGGTTAAACAGAACTGTTTATTATAGCTTCTAGATTACAAGGGCAGTTAGATGAAGATAAAGGGCAAAGTTCTTTCAACCCTATCAGATATGGTTTTTGGACCTAATTAGAGAGTATGAATTTCTTCATGAAGCATATGATGATCTTATGGTAAAAGCAACTATCTTACCACTTAACCCAAAGTTATATTGGATAAGAAATCTGAAGATTTTCGCGCAAATGGCTCGATAAATTATCATTGCAGAAAATAATTTCAGCATTATTGATGGACGAAAATTTTTCTCCACAAATCTTCCCATCGAGTATATGAGGACTCCCGAACAAATTTCAGAAGGAGAAGAACTGTTGAAGAAATTTGATACGAGAAAAGATCTCGATCTTTCATAAAACCTTAAGATTGAAACCACAATGCTCGAGGAACAGGCCGCACAAGACAATCAAACCCCTGACAGTCTTGCTTCAGAAGATTCAATATAATACTGCTACAACCTAGAGAATCGTATGGAAGCATAGTGGACCGCTCCACTATCACCAAAAGTAAAGTAGCATGGTCGACTCCAGCTCATCCCGGATACCTGGCTACTTCGCATGCAAAAAAGTAAATCGAATCAAAATCTACTTTCGAAAAGGCTAAAGCAGATTTGATACCTCTTTTGTAAAGAAAAATCGGCTTTTCTGTTTGTAAAAATGAATCTTATCTTTCTTTTGAAAAAAGCATATCTTTATTTTGAAAAAGCAGGATTTGATGAATCATTGCAAGTCTTAGAAGTCTATAAATTGGTATGTTTCCAGCCATGTTTGAGTTAGTGTTTGTGTTTGAGTTTGTATTGGAAGATTGAAATTTGAAGGCTTGGAGACTATAAGTATATAATTCCTCTATTTTAATACAGATATTATATTTTACGTATGATATATATATATATATATATATATATATATATATATATGTTTCTTATTGTGTTATATTTCATTATACATTGTTGGTCAATGACTCTTTTTATTTATATAACTAAGTCTTACCCAATGTTAAAAAAAAGTCTTTTGATTAAATTTACGAAGTGTTTTTACCAGTTTAATTGGTATAAAACCTATATACTTATTGTATTGAAAAACCCATATTCCTTAAAAGACTATTCGACTGAATTGAAACGGCTTTTGTCTTGTTGGATACGGTTTAGACACCATCAATACTATAAGAGGTTTTAGGTACCATTACTAATTAAAAGGGCAGAAACATCAAGTAGACTTAGTCAAGGACTAGAAATACCAATAGATTGTATCAACTCATGGGTATATTAAAATCAAGAAGATTTTAGGCATTGTTTTCATATTGATAGAAATTATGAAAGTAATATTAATGGTTGTATAAATTGTATCTTAGATATAACTGGAACATGGTTAAAAAAGATATATAAAAAACAAGATGATATGGAAGTACAACTACATGCTATTCATAATGAATTAATGGATACTAAAAATCAGATTTCCAAAATAGGAAATTTGGAAGATTTGGATTTAAAGGAAGAAACCAAATTTAAATTAGAAAGTCTAATATAAAAATTAGACCAATTAATTGTTGAACCTAAACCAATCTTTATAATAGATGAATACATGTCTAATTCAAGATTTTATTATGGTTCAGAAAGTTTATTAACTCTTGAAACACAAGAAAATTATAATTACCAAGAATATTAAAATATAAAAGAAAATTTTGATTATTTGCAAAATCTCTATTTAGATGAAACCCTTCCAACAGAAGATAGAAATTTAAGAAATAAAATTTTATCACAGTTAAGAGAAGTTTCTTTATCATATGAATCTCTTTTAACCTATTTCCAAAATCAGGAAATAGACACTGAAACTGAATTGGAAAATAATCTTTTATGATTAATGTTAATTCTGACCAATCATAATCAGCTACCTCATCACAAACAAGTGATCTAAGTAAAAATCGTACACCTAGAAAAAGAAAAAGTGAAGAACCATTAAAAGAATTTGAAAATTTAAAACAATATTTACAAAATCTTACTCTTGAAGAATAAGAAGAATATTTAAAAGAACATAGTCATACAAATGATGGTGGTTCTACATCAGAAACAAAACCAGAAGAACCAATTCCTACACATAACAAGAGAGATGATTTAAACAAACAATCTGTCACTCAAGGAGGAACCGATCTTGTACATCAGAAACAAAACCAGAGGAACCAATTCCTACACATAACAAGAGAGATGATTTAAACAAACAATCTGTCGCTCAATGAGGAACCTATCTTGTTCTCACAAATGTTCCGTTCAAAGATTAAAAAAAAGTTATTGATGATTGGGCACAATCCATGTTCATAGTCATTACAAACCATAAAGAAAGCGGGTCTAAAGAAAGATTTCTCGTGATGTAATGGTTAAAACAATGAAAACTTTTAGGAAGTTTTCCAAACCTTGAAGCCATTCTGAATTTTTTACAATAATCATAAAAGAACATCTTTGTCATTATACTGGAGAAATAAATCTACAAGAAGATGTTTTTATTTTATCAAAAATTAAATTATGCAATATTTGTCAATTTCAAGAATATTGTAATAGAAGAAGCCACACAGGACAATCAAACCCCTGACAGTCCTGCTTCAGAAGATTCATATATACTACTACAACCTAGAGAATCGTATGGAAGCATAGTGGACCACCCCATTGTCACCAAAAGTAAAGTAGTATGATCGACTCCAGCTTATCTAGGACACGTGACTACTAATTTTCGCCTGCAAAAAAGTAAAGCGAATCAAAATCTACTTTAGAAAAAAGCTAAAACAGATTTGATACCTCTTTGTAAAGAAAAATCGGCTTTCTGTTTGTAAAAATGAATCTTATCTTTCTTTTGAAAAGACATATCTGTATTTTGAAAAAGCAAGATTCGATGAATCATTGCAAATCTTAGAAGCCTAAAAATTGCTATGTTCCCAGTCATGTTGGGACATCAAGTCTTTCAGTGAATTCCGCTCTTTGTAAATGATATCAGAGTCTAGTTAAGTTTGAGTTAGTGTTTGTGTTTGAGTTTGAAGGCTTGGAGACTGTAAGTATGTAATTCCTCTATTTTAATGCAGATATTATATTTTACGTATGATATATATATATATATATATATCTTATTGTGTTATATATCATTATACATTGTTGGGTAGTGACTCTTTTTATTTATATAACTAAGTCTTTCCCAATATTAAAAAAAACAAAGTCTTTTGATTAAATTTACAGATATTATATTTTATGTATGATATATATATATATATATATATATATATATATTTCTTATTGTATTATATATCATTATACATTGTTGGTTAATGACTCTTTTTATTTATAAAGCCCATATTCCTTAATAGACTATTCGACTGAATTGAAACGGTTTTTGTCTTGTTGGATACGGTTTAGGCACCATCAATACTATAAGAGGTTTTAGGTACCATTATTAATTAAAATGACAGAAACATCAAGCAGATTTAATCAAGGACTAGAAATACCAATAGATTGTATCAGCTCATGGGTACATAAAAATCATTTTGGATACTCTTTGTCGAACTACAATTTCTCTTTCGAACATCCCTTGAGCATTATTGTATCGATCTAAAGAGTTGCTAATCCTATCTTGTTCGCCTTTGTCGGGAACCATCTTTTCTAAAATATCAAAGAAATCACTAATATGTGTTGCTTCTGCTGCTTCCTAGTTCGGATAGGAGAAATAGACCGCGGGATTTAGAAGGAATGCAATGGAATACAACGGGCTAGTCATTTGGACACCCTATCTCTCTTCTCAACTATGTCAATACTGGGTTGATAGAGACGGAATTTGTACATTTTGTTAGATTTAATTTATTTATAGCTTTCTCCATAATATTGTAGATATAGCCCATAGCCGGCTTCTTATCACCATCAACCAATCACGTAGTACTTCTACGATTAGTTGTGAGTCTTCAAGTGATTGGGCAACATTATTCTAAAAAGAGTTGGTTAAGATGGTTTATGCTACCTACTCCCTTTCGGCCTTCTTTGATCAAACTCTATTCTCACAATTGGTGAAAGTTACAAAGCTTCTAAGCTCTTCTCTTTTAGCATACATGCTTTGTAATGCCTAGAAGGCCGTAACAAAACGAATGATGGTGGGACATTGCAAATTATTCCCAATTGCATTACGTATATGGTGGAGTAGAAGTGTATCAGTGTATGCTTATCATTGTAGTCAAATGGCATATGCGACCCTATGCGATGGCATAGGGCCATCGCATATGCCATTATGCCATGACATAACTTTAAAAAAAAAAACCCAAAAAATCTAAAAAAATTCTCAAAATTCCCCATATTGATCAATAATATGTTTTGTGTTAAGTTTACTCTATTAATTTTGTAGTGTGTAGAATGCGAAATAAAAATATATAATATAAGTATATAACTCATAAGTTAGAAGGAAAAATATAAATTTCATTAATGTTAACAAAATAGTGCAAATTACTCCCAATTGCATTACGTATATGGTGGAGTAGAAGTGTATCAGTGTATGCTTATCATTGTAGTCAAATGACATATGCGACCCTATGCAATGGCATATAGCCATCGCATATGCGGTTCGCATATGCCATCATGCCATGACTTAATTTTTTTTTTTTTCAAAAAATTCTCAAAAATTCCCAAAAAATTCTCGAAGTTCCCCATATTGATCAATAATATGTTGTGTTAAGTTTGGGCTCTATTAATTTTGTAGTGTATAGAATACGAAATAAAAGTATTAATTTTGTAGTGTATAGAATGCGAAATAAAAGTATATAACCCATAAGTTAGAAGGGAAAATATAAATTTCATTAATGTTAAACAAAATAATACAAAAATGAACATAAGAACATACCAAAAGGAAGGAAAGACTAAAGAGAAAAATTATTGTAGAATGAGCATTAGGAAAAGAAACCCCCTATTTATAGGGCTTGGGAAAGCTTGAAAAGCAAAGGCAAAGGCCAAAAAAAAAAAAAAAAAAAAAAAAAACTTCCAGTGGAGAAGTATGCCATGGCATACTGTCGCATCTGGCATACAGTCGCAGATGCAACAGTATGCCATGGCATACTATTGTATGCAATGACATACTTACCTGTATCACATATGGCATGATGGCATATGCGATACAGCCATCCAAGATGGCATATGCGATCGCATATGACATCAATGATGCTATACATATATACTACTATCTTCCTAGCCTTAGCTATAGTTTTCATGTGCATTTTGTCTATTTCTTTTAAGATTAAGTTTAAGCAATGAACCGCACATGGAGTCCAATATATGTTTGGTCGCTGTTTCATTATTAGTCTACCCACGACCAACAAGTTTGCCGCATTGTTTGTGACAACTTGGACAACATTTTGTGCATCAATGTCCTTTTCTATCATTTCATTTATGAGGGAAAATAGATATTCGGCCGTGTGAGAATGAGCCGAAGCATCTACAGATTTAATAAACATAGTTTTGGTAGGACAATTTGCCAAAAGAGTTGATGATTGACCTACCAGCTCTATCAGTCCAACTGTCGGTCATTAGTGAGCACTCATATGTCTTCCAATCCTCTCGATACTCTTTGAGAAAGGCTTTTGTGAAGGCTACCTCCTTTTTAAGACATGTATGTCTTATTTCATGATATGAGGGAGCTTTTAGGCCTGGTCCAAATTGTCCAAGAGCTTCAACCATTACTTTGAAGCACTTTAACTTTACCGTATTGAATACAATACCGGCTTGGTACATCTACTTAGCCAAGTATTGAATGATCTCGAGTCGGTCCTTAGCTTCAAACCTATATTCTATAGTGGGTTGAGCCGAGCCTTTACCCCTAGCGTCTACAAGGGAAGAATTTGTTTATTCTCTTCCTCTTTCCACCAAAAGCTCTTTTAGGGGGTGATGGTCTTACACTATGAGCCATGGAGGGAATAGATTTATCATGTTCTTCCTCATCTTCATAATCATAGTATTGTTGTAAAATCACTTCGTCATTACTTTGAAGCACTTTAACATTTAAAGAATGAATGTTTCTTTGGGGAGCCCTAAAAAGCAATAAAAATAAAAAACTCCAATGACCATAAATATGACTGTTGGAGATGTATGCGATCACAAACTGTCACATATGCAACATTATGCGATCGCGTACATGTTCCTGTCGCATATGCCATCATGGCATATGCGACAGAGCCTCCTAGGATCGCATATGCGATCGCATATGACAACAATGGCTGTACGATTCTTGTTTTAAGGCCTTTTAAATATTTTTATTTTATTTTATTTTTTCTATCGGTAACAAAGCAATTATATTAAAAGAAACATTCATCCTTTAAATGTTAGTCGAAGTAGATAGCTTTCATGTTAAAAAACAAAAATTTATTGCGTTCTATAATGTTTATTCTTTACTCATGTTATTTAGTTCCCTTTTTGATCAAGTTCTTGATTCCTTTCGAGTTAGCTGTGGGTTATTATCTGTTTATACACTTACGTTGTTGGACTTAGATTAGTATCTGAGGATCAAATATTTTTATGTATGTAATTATTACGTTTTTGGAATCCACTCACATAGATATGTTGGATTTGGAGAAAATATATTTACAAGAATCATGAACACTTTTCCTCTTCCCATATCCATCTGAGCCAATTTACATAACAGTTGGCTAATATCTTTGAGTTGGACTTGGATTTTTTTTTTTTTTTTTGTTGTTGTTGTTGTTGTTTTGTTCGCCTTTTTCTCACTTATTTTTGTGTGGTTGTTTTGTTCCCTTGTTCTTTGATTCTCTCATATTTCTACTTTTACTTTTTTTTTTTTTTTAATCTACAATTCTAGTGCTGATAGGTCGGCCAATGTCGGAGCTAGTATGAGCAATTTTGTGTGAGAATGTAACCACAAAAGCGGGTCAAAGTCTTTCATGATTGTGGTGGTGGGAATATTACCACTGTATTGCTATTTGTTAGGGACCACTTTTGTTCCATCCATTTCCCCCTCTCTCTCTCTCTGTTCTTATTTTTAGTTTGTACATTCGTTCTACCCTTTTAAAATCGTAATGATGACAGGTTAATTTTTTTTTTCCTTCTAAAAAATTGCACTAAGATTTCCAAATCCAAATTTCCCATTGGGCATGAAGGCTTATTGTCTTGTCTTTTATATGTTAACAAAATTATTTATACAAAGAAATGATGTCATGCATGAAAATTATCTCATCTTTTTCTCTTAAACATCTCTCTTAAACATCTGAACTTCCCCTAAATATACTTTATGTTAGTTTACAAAAAATATTTTTTAATTGGTTATTGGACAATGTTTATGTAGCATCTTGCCATTGTGTGGCTTTGGATGTTGAAGGTCGCTGCTTTACTTGGGGACGCAATGAGGTATAACCAGAGGTAAATAGCAAATTTTACTTTATCAAAATCATATTCTAACGATCTCTTTGTAGAAGGGGCAATTGGGACATGGCGATACCCTTCAGCGTAATAGGCCAGAAATTGTGTCTGAACTTTCAAAGTAAGGCACTCCTTTTTGTACTCGAGTTAACTTTATTGATTACATTTTGATTTTGTCCTTCGGATTTAAAGAGAATTGCTTCTTTTCTTTTTCAGTGTGGCTTATTGTAATTGTGTTTTTCCAATTTTGCATAAGAATATATGCCCATGTGTGGATTCATGGGTCGCCAATGGCATCATCAAGTATTGAATCCCTGTTATCTACCAAATCTTAGGAAAGCTGACTTGCATGGCACTGAGGGGCTTGAAATCTATGGAAGCCAGGCTTGGATTTGGTGGTTAGAAGGTGCTTCATAACTGGTTGCTTCTCAACATCACCAAACTAAAACCTGAACAAGTGAATCTAGAATCTTTAAAGCATTTGCAATGTTATTCCAAAATGAAGTTTGCTTATATAATGTTATATTGCTATTCCAAATGAAGTTTGAAGAAAATGGCGGTTGGGAATAAAATAATCTGAAAGAAGTTAATGAAGCACTCGTGTAAATGGATATGGAGAGAAATAATAGAAACTAACACTAAATGGTGCTCTTGGCTGGGAAATAAGCGAGGTTAAAGGCAGCAATGCGTCTGGCATATGGAGAGATTATGAGATTTGCTGAAAAATATAATAGAGATATTGAATATCACGACGGAAAGAGGATCAGGCCAGAAATTTGAACTGACACTTGGGTTGATGGCAACACGCATGCTGCTGTACATAAGGAGCAGCTTGTTGTGCCATTCCGTTTGAAACCAATTTCAAATACTAAATATCACGGTTTGGAATGACTCTCCACCTCTAACTGTAATAAAATAATAACAAAATAACTTGATGGTTTCTGGGGGTCAGGTCAAGCCAAAAGTCCCTAGTTTAGATATAAGAACCTATGAGTTGTTATATGTAATGTGAGGGCCCCTTGTAATTTAGTGGATTGCGTCAAATTAATTAAGTATAAATTTGGGACAAGAAGATAGAATCTAATTGGTTGATGCATTCTATTTTCTTATCCCTACAAAGTCAATAGAGTCTATGATCTATCCTCTCTTTGGATCTTAATGAAAAGATAAACCAACACTGACTGAGTAGAATATATCATAAATTGAAATTGCAGATGGAGATGTAAACAACAGCATTACCTGGAACTTAAACTGAGAAGAAACTTATCTGACATGGAAATGGAAGACTTATTATGTCTTCTAAATATGCTACATCAAATAGCAACAACAAGAATGGTGACAGGTTGTTTTTCTTCCTGCACTAACGGAATCTGGTACTTTTTCTGTTAAGAGCTCCTGTAGTTTCTTGTCAATAACTATTTCACCTCTACCTGTGGGTTAGACTTTGGAATGTCATTCACAACCCACAAACCTCGAAATAGATGAAAATCAAAGAGAATAGTAGAAATCTAGGCAGCTGATCTAAAGGGGATGAGGATTCTCCTTTACATCAATGTCAAGACTATGTAGGAACACAATTTGCCTCAACAGTATTAATCTGTAATTAACTGTGCACTAAAACTGAGATTTCAATAATAAATTATGTGAGTAATGTTCTGTAATACCAGCAGTTAATATGGCAGTTTGACTATGATTATTCAGACTAAAGAATCCGAATACAGGTTTACAAAAATTTTAAAATTATATCTGGAAGAGAAACAAGTATCATTAATAAAATTTACTTACTGATTTATCATTAAGAAGTTTCTGCAGCAACTCAGCAGTTACATTGATTGAGATAATAACCTCGAAATAGGGGCTGAAGAGCCAATGAGAAAAAAAGGTTCTCTATTTTCGTAAAAGCTGAATTCCCTAGTACAAAAACTAGTCCACATATTTTCTCTTTCGGTAGTTGTTATTCCCAAGGTGGTTAAGGCGGTGTGGCGATGTCATATATTAAAATTTTAAATATGTTTATTTATTAATCATAAAAATAAATTTTTAGTTTTCTACTATTTTTTAATTTTTATATTATTTATAGAAGGCAAAAAAAATTTAACTAATTAATCAGGCAGATCAGTGGCGGGGAAAGATTGGAATGACCATCTGATGATATTTTCATGATCTCAAGATTAGTTGTGGGGATGATTGAAACGAAAGACGATCTCTGTCAGTCCGATTCAAAGCGTCAACAGTCAGATGTACCTAGTGGGGACTATTCAGCATATGGTGGGGATTAGTAGCAGCCCCCCAAAAAAACAAATGAAAAAATCAGTAAAAAAGATCATTGTTGGTATTAAAGTCCATAACAAAACAGCTAGAAAAATAGTAAAAAATAAAATAAAAATCATACATGCACGCGGGTTTGCGAAAAACTTGAGCGTTGCCAGTCATTGATGGATTGCGAATGTGCTAATTGGATAAACAAAAATCAGATTAAAAAAAATATACAAACTTGCGTTGAGAGAGAGAGAGAGAGAGAGAGAGAGAGAGAGAGAGAGAGAGCAAGCAGAGAGAGAGAGCAAGCAGAGAGCTACGAGCGAGGGGTTGCAAGAGAGACTAGAGGGTTACGCTTAAACCCTAAATATGATGGATATAACTTATTGAAAATAAGTTATAAGTTATAAAAAAGATTAAAATAGCGGTCATGGTGGCGCCATTCCGCCATGTATGCATTCTCGCCATATAGGTTCATATGTCGATTTGCCTCGCCATTTGCCATGGCCTCGCCTTGACAACCATGGTTATTCCTAAATAGAAAACGACTAAAAACTTCTAAAAATAGTGTCCTAGTTAACTTGGACTCTAAGCAACAATATGAAACTCCTCATATGTCGATTTTCCTCGCCATTCGCCATGGTCTCACCTTGACAACCATGGTTATTCCTAAATAGAAAATGACTAAAAACTTCTAAAAATAGTGTCCTAGTTAACTGGGACTCTAAGTAACAATATGAAACTCCTAATATTGTTTTATCTTTACCCCATCCCCCCCTCTTACTTGATCGCCTAAGTGACCACGTGAGGGGCCAGTTATCCAGATTTACATCTCTTTAACTTTTGGGTCACACGTGGTCACTTAATGTGATCATGTGAGATGCAAAGTCTTTCGGCCTTCTTTCAAGAAAACAACTCCTTTTCCATATCTGTTCCAAATCTACTCCAGAATGTGCAGTAGAACCTGCTCCAGATGTGCTCCAAAACAACCTTTTTAGTGACTGCTTCAGCCAATTTTCCTCTCATTGCTCTGCATCATTCTTTTGAGTTGGAGAACTCGGCTCTGTCGAGTTGGCCATCTCATAGATTTCGAGTAGGTCTTTGTGTACCTTCTGAAATTAGGATGCAGTGATCCAAGTATTCTTCAATTTTGGCTTTCTTTTCCACTTGATTAAATATTGATGATGCTCCCCTCGACGCATCTTTGTGACTTTGATGGCTACCACATGCTGAATTTTGTCTTTCTCCTTTTGCGGTAATTCCTTTCCTGCAATAATCGGCCTGGCTGTCTCCTCTCAAGGTCTCCATGGTACTTGAATACATCGAAAACATTGAATACCGGTGTGATGTCCAATCCATCAGGTAATGCTGCGTGATAAGCATTGTCATTTATCTTCCCGACTACCCGCAATGGTCCAATGTTTCTATGCTTCAATTTATTGTTAGTACCCATACGAAACCTCTCTTTTCACAAATAAACCATTGTTCTCCTTCTCTTGTACTTATCTTTGTAGATTTGACAACGAACTTGTTACTGAATTTCCCGTATATGCTTGACAAAACTTCGACGTTGTCATTATTTCGAATCTGAATTGGTAGAGGAACTAGATTTAGTTCATGTGGAGGTGTTCCCCCCTAGTCAAGATCAAATGGTGACCTTCCGTTGGCGCAATTGACCTAATTATTGTAACTAAATTTCACTTGAGGAGTAGCTTGATCCCATTAAGTAATGTGTTCACCAACTATGCTCCGAAGCAAGTTCCCCACCTCCGTTTGCTCATCGTTTTGTTGGTACAGACACTAGAAAATTGTAGTGTTGTTCCCATTCCCTTCCACAGTGATCTCCAAAAGTGATGCAGGGGTATCTATAGAATTTATGGCTCCAATTAAAAGGGGCACTGCTGCAGAAACCTTGATGCAAGTAGAGGGTGTTGCAACTGAAGGAGTGGTTGCAAATAAATGAACCAGGTCATGTCAGATTTTGTGGGAGACTTTTCTCGGGGAAAACTGGAGACCGAGATATCCAATATCAGCTCTCTTCTTTTAGGAACAGCTCTAGATAACACTTTAGACTTTCTTTATTTGGTTTCTTTAGTTTCTTACTTTCCAAGTTAATTAGGATTCTTAATTTAGAAATTATTCTGCTTAGTTTCCAAGCCAAATAAGACTTCTATTATTAGGAAGTTCAAGATAGAAAATATATATGCATATGCGACGCAGGAATATTAAGGAGATGCTATTTTTTTTTGTTAACTTGTGCTGTTGCTTGAGATCTTAGTCTCGAGAACTAGAATTTCACAGTTCTGCAGATTGTTCCAGACTTGATCTGGGTCAGTGATTTGGACCACTGTTTACCACACGGTAATTACAGTGATCGTGAGGCAACCTCAGATTATCGTCGAGGTTGACTCGGCTGCCTAGTTCCATTCAACTGTTGCATCAGTTAACTCTTTCTTGAAGGCTGCAGGCTGCGGTTCCGCATAAAAAAGTGTCCCACAAACTTCATATCCCTATCCACTGCAATAGTTCTAGGGACTTCATGTAAGTGCACAAACTCCTTGAAAAATAGATTAGCCTCGTAAGAAGCATCCATGTCTTCTTACACAGAATGAAATGAACCATCTTTGAAAATTGCTCAACCACCCCAAATAATGAATCCATGCCCCTTGGTTTCCTCGGTAATCCCAAAACAAAATCTATACTAATGTCGACCCATGGTGCATTAGGAACTGGTAGAGGAGTGTAAAGGCCGATTTGTGCATGCCCCTTAGAAATTTGACACACACGACACCTTTCTACGAATCACACTACATCCTTTCGCAGCTTTGGCCAATAATACTTCTGTTCAACTTTGCCACTCAACATTGATCTTCTTTCTAAGGGTACTTTCAAGTATGCAAAATTTATTTCCCTTACACAAAAACCCATCTTGTGGCATATATTCATTTGAAACACTCTCTTTTTTGGCATTGTTGTAGTCATGACTGAAATATGAATTGTCTTGTAGAGATTCTTAAGTGCTCCCGACCCAACAACTTTCACGGATAAGGTACTAAGTAGTACTGGCCTCCTACTTAGCGTATCGGTTGCTCGATTTTGATTATCTATCTTGTGCCTAGGGCCGGGCTGGGGTTCAATCCGGCCCTAACCTACCCGGGCCGGGTTCCCAAAATTGTCAGCCTAACCCTAACTCGAGCTGCGATGTACTCAGCCCAAGCCCGGCCCATACCCTGCAGGGTCAGGCTTGGGCGATTTTCCGGACTTTTTTTCGGTTGTTTTTTTCTAATAAAATTTGGTTGGGCTATTTTTTGGGGGTTGTTTTTAGGGCTATTTTTTCTAATAACATTTAGTTGGGCGTGGGCTATTTTTTTTCTAATACAAGTTTGCAGAAGGTTAAAAATTTAATTAAATAATTATATTAATATTATCGAGGCTCAGGTACATACTTGTATTCAAAATTTCAAATATTTCATTTTGGTTTGTTACACAATTATTATAACGGACAACGGTTGCCTAAAAGGACAACAGTTGCACAATGGTTATAACGGACAACAGTTATATATATATATATTTGGGCCGGGTGTTGGAACACTCGAGCCTGGCCCGAATTGATCTGGGTTGCAACATGTTTAGCCCTGTCTGGATATCGGGCTGGGATTGCTTGATAGAAAGTATCACTTTTTCTGGGCCGGGTGCGGGCCAAAATCCTGGCTAGCCCGGCCCATTGAGAGCCCTACTTGTGCTACAATAAGAACGTGTACTCTTCCAAATCGGCTGCCCACTTAGCATGTCAATGATTTAGCATCTTTTGTGCCGATAAATACTTAATGCTTCGTGATTGAGATCGGGTATAAACTTCCTTTGGAACAAAGAATGTCACCAATATCTGAAAGCTTGTGCCACTGCATAGAATTTTACACCAAGGTCGAATACCTTTTCTTAGAATCATATTGAATTTTATTCCAAGGTCGATTTCCACTCAACATTGATCTTCTTTCTAAGGGTACTTTCATGTATACAAAATTTATTTCCCTTACACAAAATCCCATCGTGGGGTATATATTCATTTGAAACACTCTTTTTTGGAATTGTTATAGTCATGACTGAAATATGAATCATCTTGTAGGGATTCTTAAGAGCTTCAAACCCGGCAACTTTCACGGATAAGGTACTAAGTAGTACTGGCCTCCTACTTAGCGCATCGGTTGCCCGATTTTGATTTCCTGATTTGTGCCGCAATAAGAGCGTGTACTCTTCCAAATAGGCTGCCCACTTAGCATGTCAATGATTATCTTTTGTGCCGACAAATACTTTAATGCTTGTGCCGACAAATACTTTAATGCTTCATGATGGAGATTGATTATAAACTTCCTTTGGAACAAATAATGTCGCCAATATCTCAAAGCTTGTGCCATTGCATAGAATTTTATGCTAAGGTTGAATACCTCTTCTTAAAATCACATAGCTTCTCACTAAGATACGCCATGGGCCTCTGTTCTTGGCTTAGAACTTCCCCTATGGCTAGACCGGGTGCATTGCATTTGACTTTGAAAACCTTCTCGCGGTATTACCAACGGAACAGGGAAATAGACTTCTAATATGTTTTGCTCCAATGAGCGTCCAAAGAAACTTCAGTTAGTAAGTGCGAGTACATGTGCTTCCATCATCTTCATCTTTATAAGTTGAAAACTTTGCTCAGCTTTAGAAGTCCACTGAAAGTGTCCCACTTTCATGCAATTGGTCACTGGTGCTATAACAATGTAGAAGTTTTTAATGAGGCAGCAATAAAAAGTAGCCAAACCATGAAAACTATGTACGTTGGTAATTGTGCGGTACAGGCCACTCTAGAACTGCCTTTACTTTTGCTTCATCTACTTGGACCACTTTAAAAGAGATTGCATATCCCAAAAACACCATACTGCCCTTGAGAAATGAACCACTTTTTTAGATTTACTTAGAACTTCTCTCTACGCGAAACTTCCAAAATTTGGTTCAACAATTCAATGTGCTCCTTAGGAGTAGCACTAAATACTAGAATATCGTCAAAATAAACCACCACGAACCCGATGGAGGATCAAAGTACTCGAGTCATCATCCTCATAGAAGTACTAGGTGAATTAGATAGTCCAAACGACATGAGTGACCATTCATAGAGTTCGTATTTAGTTTTGAAACCGATCTTCCATTCATCTCCTTGGCAAATTCAGATTTTATGGTAACCACTTCTCACATCTATCTTGAAAAAAATCTTTGCACCATGCAACATATCCAACATATCATCAAGCCGTGGAATAGGAAAACAAAACCTTATGGTGATTTTGTTGATGGTACGGATATCAACACACATACACCAACTCTCATCCTTCTTTGGTGTTAAAAGAGCGGGGACAACACAAGGACTCATGCTCTCCCGAATGAATCCGTTCTCCAAATGCTCTGACGCTTTCCGGTGCAACTCTTCATGTTCCTTTGGGCTCGTCCGATAGTGCAGTAGATTAGACACTATTGATCGCAATATGAGATCAATATGATGTTGACTTTGCCTCATTGGTGGTAGTCCCTTCGGTAGATCTTCACGTGTAATATCTTCATCTTTGAGAAGAGTTTGACTTGGGAATAGGTGTTGGGTCAACACTTTCCTTTGCTATTAGTGCCCAAACCAGCCTCGACTCTTTGCTGGCTGCTAGGAAATCATGCATGTTAGGAATACTTTCACCCTAGTAGCAGGAGTGTTTTACTTAGTGTGCTGCTCCCGCTCCCGCCCCCGCTCCCGCTTCTGACCATAAAATAGTGTAATTTAGAGTTTTATGGCGCTACCGCTTCTAACCTATTATATCATTCCAGCCGTTTCTAGTAACTAAGCTGACCATAAAATAGTGTAATTTAGAGTTTTAATGGCGCTACCGCTTCTAACCTATTATATCATTCCAGCCGTTTCTAGTAACTAAGCTTTCACCCTCACCCTCTTTGCGAAATTTGGGTGAGAACCTTCCTTAAGCGGCAACAACTCTACATTCTCACATCTTTTGTAAGGGGGTAAGTGTTCTTCCTGCCCTTGTGTTTAGTATCGCGATCATATTGCATTGAGCGATCAAGCAATATATGACATGCGTCCATAGGGACCACATCACACCATAGTTTATCAACATATCTTTTACCGATGAAAAAAGAGACTAAGAAAGGAGTAGTAACAAGTGCCTCTCCTCCCTTTTGAACCATTGGATTTTGTAGGGCCGCGAATGTTTTTCCTCTTTCAACTTTTATTTACCTACCATCTCTAGTGATACAATATGTTTGCTACTTCCCCGTCAATGATTATGTTCCATAATCGACTACCACTAGTGAACTTGGTTCGAAAGATGTGGGAGGAGCAAAGCCACCAAGCTTCATCAACAACCTTTGGAGACTTGAGCATGGCTCTTACAATCAACAAATTTTTGGCATGTTGATCCGCTCCTAATTCCTTCGTCTTCTTCTTCGCCACGTTCACCATGGTTGTCAATGTGCTCTTCCTCTTCATTCGGCCAAGTCAACTTTAACTTTGGCTTGACGCTTAAGGCATTCGAAGGAGCAGTGCTTGGTTCACTGAATCTAAAATCACTTGAATTCTCCTTGAGTTGTTTGTGTTTGCCTTGTAGGGGCAACAACTTAGCCATGTTCTCCTCTCCCTTGGAAAGTGTTTGGTGTCATAGGCTTAGTCTGGATTGCCTTACCACGACTTCTCTTCCCTCGGATTGATGTTGAATTCTTTGGAAACAAAGAAGTACCCCCCTTTCCCGAACATTCTACGGGAAGAACTCTAGTTTTGCGTCTCTTCCTCCCACAATGTGCGATGGTAGGAATTATTGACTGTACTAGGTCATGCATCGCAATCTCGTCTTGGATTTGTTAATGTAACTCCCTCCCTACTTTATGTTGTTCGGTTTCGTGAACATCCGCCCGGGTAGTTAGAAAATGAAACTCTTCCGTATGCTATGCAACACCTTTATCACGGTGTTGTAAATACGAAGAACGATGGTAGAGATCTCTAACGTAGCTAATCGGTAGAGATCCCGTCGTAGATGCGTCTTCATCTTCTCCCATGTTATTATTTTCTCCTTCTCACCATGAATGTGACCCGCCTGGATATCTTCCCACTATGCTAGAGTGAACCCGGTAAATTTTGCTATCACGAACTTTACCCTACGATTGTCCGAAATAGGGTTACCTAATTCGCTAGGTAACCTTGTGAACCAGTACGATGCGAGCGGGTTCGCGATTCGGTTCTCTCAGGTTCACCACTGGTGGGCGATCCTGCCATTCACTCTAGAGCCGTGCAAAAACATCTTACAATAGGTTTCAAACTCTGCTCCAATAGGCTGACCTTCATGCCTCTAACGAAGCATCCATGCATTTTTTTTGTAAATTGAGTGTACATTTAATTATATATTGTATGAGTATGAAATTTATTACTAATATTTAAACCTTATTAAAATATTTTTAGTTTTTATTTAAAACTCATCCTACTATTAGCGAACCGGGTTTGCTTGGATATAGCGATCCGCGAATTCAAACCAAGCGAACCGGCAAACCATGAACCTCTGACATATCCACCTTTATCCCGTAATTATTTTCGCGCTTGCGGGGATGTGGATGTTCTTTGCCATATTGGGCCGGAGCCTTCCTTCGGAGATGAGGATGGAAAACGACTTGTTTCTCATCTATCTCATTGCGGAATTTCCTCCTTCAACCTTGGACTTTATATCGTGAGCGCTTCCGGCTTTCCCATAACTTCCTCCATTAGATTTTCCAACCTTTTGACACGTTGGTTCATCGTTGGATTCCTTCTCAGTGGCGTAGCGACACTAGCCAAGACGATGATCCTGCTCTGATACCAAAGAACGTGAATCGCAACCCACAAGATAATGGGGACATCGACCAAAACCCCATGTATAGAGAGCACAAGAAAAAGGTTCAAAGCTTCAGAGCGTCTCGAAGACCCCATTACGGGAAAGCAATCATGTGGGAAAAGAGGGAAAAGAAGTAAGGAATAAAAAGAAGAAGACAAAATGCTCTCTGTCCAATCTCGCCTTGGCGAGATCCAATCTCGCTCAAGTGAGATCGACTTGAGAGTGACGATTGTCATTGACAGTCTCGCCCGAGCGAGATTGAAGCAACCCTTAGGTGGCTAAGCAAATTTTAAGGCTAAAATTTCCCTTTTTGAGTTTGTTTAGACTAGAACTTTCTATTTTTGAGATGAGTGTTAGGCTATGGATTTATTTGCCTAGTTAAAACATTGTAAAGATAATTTTAATTAGTTTTTTTGATTTATTAACGGATGGTTTGCTTTGAGAAAATTCTAGAGAACTTGAGATGAGCTTTCATTAAGAGAGTGATTCTTGCAAAATCGAAGTGCGATTCTTTAATTCCGCGTGCGGTTTGGTGTGAAGCCAACTTCTTCCTTGGAGCGATTCCTCAAATCTTCTTTCAAATTTTTTTTTTATTATCTTGTAATTTAATTTAGTTTAGTTTAGTTTTTCTATTGAAAGTTCATAAAACCCAAAATATTGTTCTTCTTGTATTGTTATTGGGATTTTGATTCTCTTATGTCAGACCTTATTGATATCCATCCGTTGATTCTCTTTGAGCAATTTAAACCCTTCGAGCCTTAAATTATTCAAACCTTAGCAAAGAGTCAAGAGATAACATCGAGATTGTTGCCTGATACCCTAAACTAGATCGAAAAACAGAGTCCTATCATTGGACCTATTTTCCAGATTGGGAAGGATCATATGCTAGCGGACGCTAAATCGGATTAATTGAATTACCCTAGTAAATTTGTTTAATTTTTCATGTGTTCTGTAAGGATTTTTTTGAATTTGCGCTCAATGAAATCTAAAATTGATTTCAAATTGCATAATTAGGGTTTTAGTGTTTGTCTTGCATCACAAGACCTCAAATAGATGAAAGTGAAAGAGGAGTAGTGGAAATAAGGCCCTTGATCTAAAGGGGATGGGGATTCTCCCTTATATCAAGATGACGAAACAATGTAGGAACACATTTTGCCTCAGTAGTATTAATATGCAATTAATCGTGTGCTAAAACTGAGATTTCTGTAATTGCAGCAGTTAATGAGGCAGATTAATACTATGAGCATTCAGACTAAAGAGTATGGAATTCTGAACCATATATCTTGA
The DNA here is from genome assembly GCA_021018995.1 of Chloranthus sessilifolius. Classification (NCBI taxonomy): domain Eukaryota; kingdom Viridiplantae; phylum Streptophyta; class Magnoliopsida; order Chloranthales; family Chloranthaceae; genus Chloranthus; species Chloranthus sessilifolius. The sequence goes on from CM037595.1 coordinate 69,408,964, forward strand.
AGAGAAACATGTATCAATATTAAATTTTATTGCAGATTTACTGCTCAGGACTTTCTGCAGCAATTCAACAGTTGTCATGATTGAGACAAGAACCTTGAAACAGGGGGACCCAAAAGGCCTAGTTTAGTACCCTCCATTGCATCGGGTGACCGAGTATGCGATCCTATCTGTGCACTGATTCTAGGTTATGTGTCGGGGACTAATATTTTGTCTATATTTTTGTAAAATCTGAACCTGTCCCTTGATAATAAAAACAATCCACATTATGGGTCAAAATATCGGGTTACCGATACATATCGTCCGAGCACCAAAATGATACGTATCGGATAATACGTATCGGTACCGGTTGGTATCGGACGATACATTGAATGTATCGTTCGATACATCATGGATCAAAATTTCGGCCGATACCAATACGTCCGATACGTATCAGTATTGGTATCGAACGATACATTGAATGTATTGTTCGATACATTCAACAGTTGAATGTATCGAACGATACATTCAATGTATCGTTCGATACCAATACCGATACGTATCGGACGTATCGGTATCAGCCGAAATTTTGATCCATGATCCACATATACACTGTTTCAATAGTTGTTATTCCTAAATAGAAAAGAAGTAAAAATTTCTAAAAGTATTGTCCTGGTTAACTCGAACGATTAGCAACAATATAGAAACTCCTAATGTTATTATATCTCTACCCTGTAGGACTTAGGGCGCAATGAAGAAAATAATAAAATCTCCTGCGATCTCATATCCCCCGAGATTGAATCTCGGTAACACCTATCACATGATCACTTAAGTGGACCACATGATGGGCGAGTTATCGAGAATCACATATCAGCTTTCTGTTCTCACGTGGTCACTTAATGTGATCACATGAGACTCAATCTCTTTCTGTCTTCTTTGGAGAAAACAGCTCCTCCCCAGATTTGTTCCAAATTGGCTCCCGATCTGCTTCAAAACAGCCTTTTTAATGGCTGCTTCAGCCAGGTTTTTTCTCCTCTCAATGCTTTGCATCACTGTGGAAGGAACGCTTGCCTGCTAGAGTTTCAAGTATCATGGCAGGTTGCCAGTGATAACGTACTTACAAAAGTTCACCTTCAACAGCCGTGTATGGCTTTTCCCAACCGGTGTAGTACGTGCCTAGTTGCCATTGAGGATGTAAGCCTCTTTCTACATTACCCTACAACCAGACGCATATGGAACATTTTCTGGCTTTTCAAGATCCCATTGGGCATGGGGAGCATTTCCTTTCCGAAAAAGAGGAGGGAATTATGGTGTTTTCTGGTATTCCCTATCATCTGGTGTACGTGGAAAGATAGAAATAACAATCTTTTTTTATGGTAAAGTCCTGAACCTCCAAGGTCTTATCAATAACGGAGTACATATTGTGGATATGTGTCCATAAGCCTTTAGACATATTTCTAAAGATAATATTAGACAAAAATGGCGAGAGATGGTATACGGTGGACCACCTTACAAACAGAAAATGAACCAGCAGTGGACAATGCCCCTCCAAATCGCTTTAAGTAAAATTTGATGTCTGTTCTTGTAGTAATCCGTAGCCTTCAGGAGGAGAGGGGATAGTATAGAGTCCAATGTATCCATTCTCGAGTCTTTTGCGGAAAGTTTCGGCATTTGTACCCATAATGAAGTAGACCTAAGGGAAGCAGCTGAGGGTGTGCAGATAGTCAAGTCCCTTGGCATTGATAACATCATTTTTGTAAGGGGATTCAAATTTGGTGGTGGTATGGCTAAACAACAAGGTGGAAGTGCCAGAGATATCTCGGGCTAAAGGAACTGGTACCTGGTCATATACAAAATATAAATGTTACAGTTACATACATTCTTAGATCAGCGTACCTACAAGCTGATAATCTAGCAAGGAAGGAGATTTATTCATAGCTCAAATTTAAAATAAATGCCATTGCATTTTGTTTTTTAGCTTCCAGTTCTTTTGAAGAGCACCTCAATCATCCTTTAAATTCATAGAATGAAACCTTCGTTAATTATGATAAAATGGTTTGCTTGACTATCTACCACACCTTTTCCCATTTGCATGATTTGCTCAATTCCTATTTACCCATCCCTAAGAAGTAAGCATGGTCCTTATTTTTAATTATAAATGCTTTCCAGTATTTATACCTTTATTTGGCAGCCTGTGATAGTTGTTCATACTTTTTTTCTTTGGTTGTAATTTTACTTCATAAAGCACCTAATCGACCTAATATTTCGATGCAACCCAAGAGGTGCTGCGCTTTTGTTTGTTTCTAATGAATATGATGTGATACTTTTTTGGTCTTGTAAAGCTTCTTTGAACTTGTACCTGCTACACTTGATGGTATATTTCTTCTTTAAAGATCTGGACTAGTAACATTGTGCATGCATCTTTATGTATATCTTCTTTTTGGTGAAATTTTAAATATTGAAGTAACTTGTATATAAGGTGATTTTCACAAAATATATCTAATTTAGTGATACTATTTGTGCGTAGATATAAAATTGTTGCAGCTGGAGCTGGGAGGAGTCATACAGTGGTGGTAACTGATGATGGGAATTCCTTCTCTTTCGGTTGGAACAAGCATGGACAGTTGGCGTCAGGTTCAGTAAAAAATGGTATGTTCAACTTTTGAACGTTTGATATATTGTCTTATTTATGCAGTTTTGCATTGCTCATTCTCGTACAGAAATCATCGTGCTCAGATATATGTGACATAACCTGGAGACGACTTTTTGATAATAAATTTGACGTTTGGTGTTCTTGGCAAGGTTGTCAACTCGTGAATCGGATCGTAAATCATTTTCCTCAAAAAATGAATCGAATAGTAATTCGTAAGATTAATTAGATTTTTGAAAAAAATTGTACAAAGTATGAGAAAATGTTTTAAAGAATCATAAAATTAGGGAAATGCAATACATATAAAAATTTCAACTAGTTCTAACACATTTGAACTCTAAAAGGCCAAAAAATTGTATTTATTTCATCATTTGACCTATTGTCAATCATTCATGTACATTATCCTGTAATTTTGTATGTGTATGACATCTTTGTATATAAGATATGTATGTATGAGTGTATGACACTATGAATATGTCAAAAAGCCAAAAAAATTCCATAGAGAACGACTCCTAACACTCAAAACATATATAAGATGTAATAGAAGTTCACTTTAGAAAATCTTGAAACCCGTTGATGGCGGAATTTGTTAGAGACACCAATTCTTAGTAAAAAAATATTCTTTTGCTCGCAGACAATGTAAAACTAAAGAAACAAGGAACTTGATATTATTCGACGACCGTGAAGATACTTCAAATAGTGATTGCCCTAAAAATAAAAAACTACAAAAATTCCAAAGATCCTTTTTATAATCTAAAAAGATGTATAATAAGTATCACGATAGACTTGAATCATACGATTTGATTTAAATCTTACGATTCAAACTATTTTTACGATTCAAAAACGAATTGACCGATTTCAGTTTTTTACGATTTGAATCTACGATTCAAATCGAAATACTTATGATTCGATTTTAATCCTACGAGTCAAATCGTAAATCTTTCCGATTTAATAATCATGGTTCTTGGTATGCAAAATTGTGCCTTAATAACATGTGTTGACTTTTCTCGAGTAAGAAAATTAACAAGTTGAAATTTATCCATAATGATTAGTCTGAATTCTGAAACTATTTTTCATTTTGGAAAAAATTGAGTTTCTTTGGCCTAAACTTCTCTATTAATGTTTGTTTCACATACTTATAAATTTCATGGATTTGTCTAGAAGGAAATATATTCAATGTCGCAAAGATTATTTAATTTGGATCCATTTTGGAACATTAACTTATTGATGGGGACATCGACCAACATGAGGTGTATGGTGAGTGCAAGAAAAAGGTTCAAAGCTTCAGAGGTCTCGAGACCCTTGGGCATGTAAGCATCATGCGACAAGACCCCACTACGGGAAGGCATGCACATGGGAAAGAAGGAAAAGGAAGGAGAGGCGAGAAAAGGGTAGGAAACAACTCTCTGTCCAATCTCGCTCGAGCGAAATTGACCTGAGAGCCAACTGTGCCTAGTGTTGTCATGAGCGATCACTTACGCCATTCTGAACCTTTAAATCGCATAAGCCATCTTGGCTCAAGCGATGCAGCCAATTAAGCAATTGCATATTGATGTATGCGATGGCATAGTGCTCCAACGGTTATAAATGTGACCATTGGAGCACTTTGTTAATTTTTTTTTTCTTTTTTTGGGTCCCATTACCTCTATAAAAGGGTGGGTTGGGTACTGTACTCTTCACAACATTATTTTCTCTCCATTCTAGACTTTCAATATGCTCTCATTAGTCTGCATGGCTTTTTTAAAACAAAAAACATAAGAATGTATATTTTTCTCCTTTTTTGTCATTGACTCGTTTTTGTTAGTGTTACTTTAGCTCTTAGACTTAGATACTTCTTATTTTATTTATATATATATATATATGTATGTATGTATGTATGTATATAATAATAATAATAATAATAATAATAATAATAATAATAATAATAAATCATTAAGTCATGGCTTAGCATGGCTTAAGCGATTTGACAACATTGATTGTGCCTTTGGAAAATCTTGCCTGAGCTAGTTCCAACCTCGTTCGAGAGGCATCGAAGCCAGTGCTTAGGCCGCTACGCCTATTTCGAGGCGAAATTTGCGTTATTTAGAGTTTGTTTAGAATAGGATTTTCTATTTCGAGTTTAGTGTCAGATTGGGGTTTTATTTGCTTATTTAAAGCATTGTAATGACAAATTTATTTAATTTTTGATTGATTAAAGAATGGTTTTGCTGTGAGCGAAATTTTGAGAACTTGAGATGAGTTTTCCTTGAGAGAGTGATTCTTTCAAACTCGAAGAGCGATTCTTCAATTCCGCGTGTGGTTTGGTGTGAAGCCAACTTCTTGCTTGGAGCTATTCCTTGAATCTTCTATCTTTCCTATCTATCTTTTCTTATTGTCAGGTAATCTAATTTAGTTTGATTCTTCTATTGAAAGTTCATAAAACCCAGGATATTTTCTTCTTGATATCCATCCGTTGATTCCCTTTGAACGATTTAAACCATTCGGGCCCTCAATTATTCAAACCCTAGCAAGGAGTCTAGAGGCAACATCGAGATTGTCGCTGGGTACCTTGAACTAGATTGAAAATCAGAGTCTTTCATTAGACCTTAGTTTTTAGATCAGGAAGGATCATATGCATACGGAATGCTAAATCGGATTAATCAAATTGTCCGAAATAAATTGTTGAATAATTTGTGTGTTTTAGATGGATTTTCTTGAAGTTCTGCTGCTCAATAAAATCTAAAATTGGTTTTAAATCACATAATTAGGGTTTATTGTTTTGTCCTGCATCATATACACAATACACAACTTTATCCCTTTCGTTGTACTTTTCAATCAATCACCTTAAGGCTAAATTGAGAACTTCGAGCAGCTCTATCGTATCTGTGGGATTACTGGAATTTTCATGGAAGAGATGAGGACAAAACTGAGCACATTCAATTTACATGCATATCAAAGGAAATTTTTGATGTCTAAGTAATTGAACAATTACGTTTTCCTTATACTTTAAAAATCCATGCTGCAACTTGATACTTTCACAAGATTGAATATGACATTATCCACCATGGTTCAAAATTTTGGCCGAAATGTTTGGGTTTCGGTCCCCACCGAAACCGAAATGATAACTCAAAAACCCGGTTGTTTTTGGCACTGTAGCAATTTTTCGGCCGAAATTTCGGTCCAAGTCTCCACCGAAACCGAAACGAATTCTGAATTTTTGATCCTTGTTATTCACTATTATGATGTAGCTGTGTTTGACTACATGACACATTGTAGTCATATATTGGTATATTGCTGGTGTTTGACTATATGACACATGGTATTCATATATTGGCATGTTGTTGATATTCATAACATGGTCGTAGTTTATTGGAAGTTTGGCATACTTTGTGTACTTATAAATAGGGCTGCAACCTAGCCGGGCCGAGCCCGAGCTCGGGTCAGCTCTAGCTCGGCTCTACCTTATACGAGCCGAGCTGAGGTCGGCTCTAAGCTCTTTGAGCTCGAAAATTCCAAGCCCTAGCTCGGCTCTCCGAGCTCGAGCCGAGCTTCGAGCCAAGTATGTTCTATTATAAAAAATTTCGTTCCAGTACTTTTTAAAACTTTTACTCAATTAAATATCCATTTTAAATTAGCCCTAATTTGAAGAAATATTATGCAAGAATCCTAATTAAATCAGCCTTAATTTCTAAAAAAAATTCAAATCAGCCCTAATTAAAGTATTATGTAAGAATCCTAATTTAAATCAGCCCTAATTTCTAAAAAAAAAAATCAAATCCTAATTTAAATATTATGCAAGAATCCTAATTTGAATCAGCCCTAATTTAAATCAGCCATAATCTTAATATTATGAAGAAATATTATGCCCTTATTCTAAAATAAATAAAGGAAGCGATACCAATGGGTCGATGTTGATTGCCGATCCGGTAATCTCCCTTCCGATTGAGTTGCACGATCTGAATGCCGGTATGCGTGAAAACTTGAAAGAACTTCAGCAAGAGTGAAAAAATGGAGTTGAGTTGCAGCCCTAGCAACCCTAGAGGATCAGAGGTAGAGGCAGCCGGCCCGTATGAGAAGAAGATGGAGAGTTGCAGGAGGCAGCTGCTTCAGTTGCAGCCCTAGCAGCCGTATGCCTCTATTAGAAGAAGATGGAGTGTTGCAAGAAGATGGAGAGTTGCTGGAGGCAGCCGAGCAGCGTGAGAGTTGAGAAGATGAGAGAGTGAAGAAGATGGATGCAAGAGAGAAGATGGAGACTTGCAAGGCAGCGGTATGTTGTCTGCGTCACTGCGTGAGAACTTGAGAGTTGAGAGAAACAATGGGTTAGTTGCTGTTGCCTGTTGGGCTATATAATATTATATATATCTAATGAATTAGGGCAAGTGTGGTGGGTGGCAAAAGTACCAATTTACCCTTTAAAGTACTCGTTAGTTGAAGGGTGGGTAAAATAGACCTCTAATTTTAATTTTTATTTTTTTGAGAGAGGAATAGACATCTAAGTTAGTTTTTATATATATATATATATATATATATATATATATATATATATATTATAAAAATTTTAACCGAGCCATAGAGCCGAGTCGGGCCGAGCCGGCCTTAGCTCTAGCTCGGCTCTTTTCATTCGAGCTACAAACTGGCTGGCTCAGCTCGGCTCTCGAGCTGAGCTCTAAAGAGAAAAGCTCTTATTTTTCGGGCCGAGCGGAGCCGAGTTGTCGAGCTGGCTCGGCTCTGTTGCAGCCCTACTTATAAACTTATCACGTAAATCTAAGAGTGCGTTTGGAATCTTGGATGTTATATTTACTTGAATTTAATTTATTAATTAAAATTTACTCAATTTATATTCACCTAAATTGAGATTTATATAGGTATTCATATGTATCTCGTTTGGCGGCACTAGATAAAACATAATGTTTTGTTTCAAATTTATATGATTTGTTTGGGGGCCCCATTTATTCACACGTGAACGTGTGACCAGCTAACTAAGCGAGTTACATTCACAATCTTAATTACAGTAGTGACTGTTCAATCAAAGTTATCACTCAATGATGATGCTTGCTTAATTGCTTGTCAAATGTTTGAGATTGTAACTGCCACCGCTGTCAAGTGTCAACTATATTCAGATGGAAGTAAGATATTATTGATGCATATGATGAACTATCTATTTAAATTAACTCTTTGCAAGCTATCAATCTCCCAACTCAAACTCCACCATTTTCTTGTGTCTTTCTGCTACATACTGATGCACAATAGGAAATAAAAAATAAAAAATTAATTTGTAGGACTTTCAAACTGCCTTTTTTCCCCTCAAGAGATTAGGTTCTGATCCAAACTGAATCCTCAAACTAATTTAGTTGAGGAATTTCAGCAAACACTTCATAGGCATTATAGTTATTTTAATATTTTTTCTCCTAAATTAGAAATATTACTAAGAGATACACTGATTTTGTAAAAGAATGACCACATTGATAGGTATTCTTGAAATCAAGTAGCCAGAATTGGCAAATCATTAGCAGGACAGTAATTATAAAATAAATACATATTGATATCTGTTGAGAGGGTCTGGTTGGGCTGATCCTCATATTAAAAATACCCTAAATATTATTGGATCAAGATAGTGCATTGGTGTTTCAGGTGCATTTACTGAGTATCTTCTCTGTTACAGACCAATACACAACAACTGATTCTCCAAGTGTGTAGAGAAGAAGCTTGGAAATCATCAGAAAAAAAGGAAAAAAAAAGACAAGAAAATTGAAGGCAAGACCTAGTAGAGGTTTGAGGATATAGACAACATTCATGGGAGAGGATGAGATTAGAGAAGAAGTTGGAGAAGCTACTACATAGCGAAGAAGTTGGAGAGTCGGTTCTTTTCTCTTTTTCATTTTTGTCCCAGCTTTTAATCTTAATAAAGAAAAAACTTATGTGCGCGCCCCAAGTTTTTAAGTCAACGAAATTAAAGCCAGATAAATTTAAGTTAGACTAGTGTGTATCCCACTTTAATTTAGGTTAAATTTGAAATTTAATCTAATTTAATTTAGTTACCTTAGTTGTCACCAAACATCCCTTTTTATTAAATGTTTTTACCTTAGTTGTCACCAAACATCCCTTTAATTCAAAATAACATTTAAATGGCCAAAAAATTTACTTAACTACTATTTTGTTACATTACCAAACGAGCCCTAAGATATTGTGTAAGATTTTGCTACTAAAGTCTTGTGTAAGATTTTGCTACTAAAGTCTTACAACTTTGGGCTAACTCATCATTATGTAATCCTATAAATATAGTCTTTTATGGGTCATTGGCATGATGAATTTCTAATTTGATTTTATTCACTGCATGTATCATCTTTTTGTTTTTTTTTTGCTTTGGTAGGTAAGCTGGGCTTGAACCTGCGACCTTGAGGTTGCAATATTGCCCACCTTCCATTGTACTACAGGCCTAAGCCCCACTGCATGTATCATCATAAAGAGCATCTTTTACTGTGAATCCTTTAATGCGTTATGGTACCTTGATCTTTTGTTCCATTATTTTTTATTGTGATTGCTTACTACCACACCTATTAGTTGTATGATTGGTATCTTATCTAATCTAATTATTTAAGCTCCCATTATTTGTATCAACCTTTTTCTGTCTCTTCTATTGACTAGCTGTTCACTGTTGACTAGAATGGTTTTTGATGCATATGTACGCTTATTTGGATTTGCAGTCATTTTAATATTTTCCACGTTGAGGGAAATCACCATTACAAGGATAAGGTTAGCTGTAAAATATAAAACCTCGAGTGCTTGGTGTTATAATTTATCAATTTTATCTAGTTTCCTCAATAAAACTGCCTACTTTTTAATAGTTTCTAATTATTTTCTGTAGATGTGATGATGTCCATTGTAATTGTCTGTTTCTATATATATATGTGTGTGTGTGTGTGTGTGTGTGTGTATGTATATCTAGGGAAATGTAAAGGTACTCTAGGAGGAGTACCCTCACCGTACTCTAACATCCACGTGGAGCTCCACGTCGCCCAAATACTGATTTGGTGCCACATGGAGCTTCAGCAGCTTGTATAGATCAATTTAAAAAAATGAATCCAAAACTGAGTTTAAAAATTAAAAGTCAATTTTTGACTGTGATTCAAGGATCTAGATTTTACGACCCAAAAAATACATGGTGGAGATGTTATTTTGGATTTTTCTTTTTCAGAAATGATATAAACAACGGTACCTTGCTCCACGTTAGCACCCAAAATATGCTTTGACTGCCACGTGGACCTCGATGTGGATGTTGGAGTACGGTGAGGGTACTCCACATGGAGTACGTTCCCGGCTCCCATATGTATATATGTACACACACACACACACATATATATGTCAATCCGTTTGGCGGTGTGTTGATCTTTTGATGGGATGCCAATGCCTGAAGCCTCCATTTTTTTCGACCTTCACCTGTTGTATCATTATCATGCCACTGCAATTTAAATAGTTGAATAAAAAAAACTTCCACTTCTGTTTTTGTATGTTGTTATATCCTCATATTCCTTGTCTTTATCTTTTACTAGTGGCAATCATTCTTGTTTAGGCGTTTTCACTTCTCCTTTAAACATCCTGCTATTACTTGACATCTCTCATTTCTATTCTTGTAGAGTTGGAGCTTTTTCCAGTTCATTGTTTGGTTAATCAAGTCACAAATGCTGTTTGTGGGGCTGATTTTACTGTGTGGCTTTCATCAGTTGAGGGGTCTTCTATACTGTATGTTTGACAGATCTGCACTACTTTAATATGTTCCTAATCTGCCTGCTGACTCAGGACAAAGTTTCCAATAGACATGTCTATTTTCTGATTTGTGTTTGATGGGTTGTAGAACTGCAGGTCTTCCACAGTATGGCCAGCTTGGGCATGGAACAGACAATGAGGTACATCACTGTAGTAAAGAAGTTCGCCTTCCATTATTAAGCACTTTATATTTGTTTGGAATATTGAATGTGGGTTCAACTTGCAGTATAATGCTAAAGACAGTTCAGTAAGGCTTGTATATGAGCCCCAGCCTCGTCCACGGGCAATAGCTTTTTTCTCAAGCAAAACTGTTGTCAAAGTTGCCTGTGGAGCAAACCATACAGGTTGTTCTTAGCTGCCCCATTCCTCTCGTCTCTATATGATTGTTCTTCTCAATTTGATCATAACATTGACACCCAATCATGATTTCTCTAATATGCATATATGCTTACAGTTGCCGTGGATTCAAGCGGCTTTGTTTACACGTAGGTATCTCTAACCATTTGATGATATTTGTTATATTTTATTTTTATGGGAATTTGTAGAATATTAATCTCCTATAAATTGTTTGTATGTTCCAATTCCTGTGTATCCTGATGGATATGTGTTAATGTAAGTGTTAATGTCGAAAACTGCAACCCATAACCATCCAGAAGGAGTGAAATGATTTGAGATTGGTGATAATCAAAGAGAAGGATTGGAAAGAGAAATAAAAAAAAAGAACTGCTAATTACTTTACCCGAGTTTCAGTCAATCAAAAAAAAGAATGGGAAAAAATAATGCTGTAAGAATCCAGCTGGAATAGAACACTTTATTAATAGAAATCAGAGAACCATAAATTGATAACTATCTCCAGAAGGTGAAAACCCTCCAAAATTTCTCATCATATTGGAATCAATGAAAGTAAGTCTGTAGGCCCACATCATGTGACCATTGTAACGCATGTGAGATTAGATCATGGATCAAAATATCGTCCGATACCGATACGTCCGATACGTATCGGTATTGGACTAGGACGATACGGTACATTGAATGTACCGTATCGTCCAATTTGTATGGGAAGGCCCAGACGATACATTCAATATATCGTCCGGTAAGTTACTATTCCGATAGGTATCGGTTTGGAGCTCGGATGATACGTATCGGAATAGCGAGATTTTGACCCCTGGATTAGATATATGAATTGTCTTCAACTTCCCCCCAAAGCTGGGGTATAGATATTAATCATACCTCAGTGAACACATCATCGTGTTGCTCCTCAAATCGGACATAAAGAGCAAGGGCTAAGGTCCTGTTTCGAACATTTTCCCCAAGTTGAGGCTCTAGCTTCATATTCATGGTTCAAAATTCCCGACGAAACCGATACGTATCGATTTCGGAATACTCCGGGTTTGGATATGTATCGGCCCTTGACTGTATCGTCCAAATTATTGGGCGATATGACCAAATTATCGATTGTATGATCCAATAATTTGAAAATTCAAAATTATTGGGCGATAATTTTAAATTATCCCCGATAATTTCGGAGTGCCACTTAAAGTGGAACCTCTATATATTCACCTGAAAAAACACTTCCAACTTACCTACTTTCACTTAATGTCTCTTGTTTCCCTTCTTTAAAGCCCTTCTCTTCCATTATAGCACTTCTTTCACTTAGAGCAAGCATTTTTCAACCTATTCAAGCCCCGGAATCACTGTATTCAGCCTGAATCTTCGTCCTATTGCTACGTAAAAAAACCTTCCTCCCATTGCTGCTTAAGGTAACATTCATTTTGAGTTTTCTATTTTATAGATGTAAATGTTAGGGTTTAGGGTTTAAATGCTAGTTTTTTGATGGAAGTAGTTAGGTCTAAGATAGATCTACTCATCCAATGTATCGACCCAAAGTACTCCGAAACCGATACGTGTCGAACGTTGCATATCAGTTTCCTCCGGAATTTTGAACTATGGTTTAGACTGCTGCTGCTGTTATATTTTGAACCCAGAATTTTGTCGTATTACTCTGAGTATAGTTGATAAATATTACTGAAAGATAGATCTACTCATCCAATGTATCGACCCAAAGTACTCCGAAACTGATACGTGTCGAACGTTGCATATCAGTTTCCTCTGGAATTTTGAACTATGGTTTAGACTGCTGCTGCTGTTATATTTTGAACCCAGAATTTTGTCGTATTACTCCGAGTATAGTTGATAAATATTACTGCTGATTAGTGTGTTGCTCTGCTTCTGTTCTCTAATTAATGTTCATCACTATAGTCTATAGCAGTTTCGGTTCAGATTTGTACAGTAAATTTTTTGTGATAATGACACTGCACAGATTTCTTGGTTGATAGTGGTTTTCATCATTGCTGCATTTCTATGTTTTTACATAGACATCTGAGTTTCAAAATTGCTAGTTTTTACTAGTTTGGAACAGTCCTTATTATGTCTGATAATTAATTAAGGTGTTGAGAAGTCGGGGTTGTGTGGTAGTGTTTTTACACTATGAGACAGATTTAGAAGTAGGTCTTCCTCTACTAACATTGATTTTAAAATGTGGGCTGTGGCACTCATCAAATGATCTCATGGAGGGTGTTTTCTATTGGGAAAAAAATGGTTAATACCGTGAGAAGTGATGAGGTGGCAATGATGATGAGGGCATCACTGATCTCGTGTTTCGACTGATTAAAGAGGCTCAAAGAGTGTTTTGAAAGACAGATCGAATGTTTTTGTCTTGTAGAGGCGAGCTGGAGACATGGGGCGGAGAGATTAAATCTCGATCTACAAAGAGGCAACGCGTACAAGGTTGTCAAATGCGGTCACATATGCGAATATGCGACCGCATATGCCATTTTAGAAAGCTGTATCGCATATGCCATGGTGGCACATGTGATACAGGCCAGTATGCGATTGTGACTTTTGTATGCGATTGCATACTGCTCCAATGGTAAAAAGTATGACCATTGGAAAAAGGTATTTTCTGTTTTCCTCCATTTTTTGGCTCCTTTTTCCCCTATAAATAAGAGGAAGAGGGGGTCGCCTCCACCTTCAACCACAAGTCTTCAAGCATCTCTAAGTGTCTTCTTCTCTCTTTAGTTCTTAAGCATCTTTTTCTCTCTTTAATTCTTCTAATCTTCTTCAAGCAAGAAGGGGGTCTCTTCCATGACTCCACCGACTCTCTAAAAGGCTCCCTCTGAGGCTCCTACTCTCCTTCCATCTCCAAGCTAGAAGAGAAGCATCAAATCAAGATTCGAGAATCAAGATTGAAGCCATCTCTTGTGTGGGATGTTTGAGTATTTTTTTTTTACTTCGTGCTTTTTTTACATTAAGCCTCATATATATATATATATATATTATTTTTTTACTTTTTAATTTTACATCATCAATGTCTTCGTCCTCGAATGACTTCAATCTTAGACTGAAATCTAACGATCTATGTTGGACGTATGAACATGGGAGATTTTACAATGGATTGATAATACTTCAAGGACAAAACATGATGATGATGTGATTTTACGAGATTACGCGTAAGGGGGTAATCAACATGAGGCTCATGACCTAAGTGTTAAGACCATTTCTTGGAAAATTCCTTGTCGTATATTTTGATGACATCTTAATTTACAGTCCGGACAAGGAACAACACATTATCCACCTAAGGTTGGTTTGCGAAACCTTGAGGGGAGAATGGTTATACACGAATCTCAAAAAGTGCACCTTCATGCAGCAATCCGTTGTATTCTTGAGATTCATTGTCTCGGTAGACAGGATGGTTGCGGACCCTGCAAAGGTTGAGGCCATTGTGGAGTGGCCCGAACCTCAGAATATTCATAAAGTCCGTAGCTTCCATGGCTTGGTTACATTTTATCGTCGTTTCATCCGAAACTTTAACACCGTCATGGCTCTCATTACCGATTGCATGAGAAAAGTGGAGTTTCTATGGAGCAAAGTTGCGACGAGGGCCTTTGCCGAGATAAAAGAGAAAATGAGTACCACACCCATCATGCGCCTACCAGACTTTTCTAAAGTCTTTTAAGTAGCATGTGATGCATCGGGTGTAAGCATAGGCGGAGTGCTGAGCCAAGAGGGCCACCCCACCCTGTGGCCTATTTTAGTGAGAAATTTAATGAGGTAAAGCAGAAATACTCCACGTATGACAAGGAGTTTTATGCGATCGTCCGATCTCTTTGGTATTGGAAACATTACCTGAGACCGCAGGAATTTGTGTTGTTTTCTGGCCACGATCGTCCGATCTCTACGTCTTACGCTTCCTTGCTTCCCAGAAAAAGTTGAACTCAAGGCATGCGAAGTAGGTCGAGTACCTTTAAGGGTTCACATTTGTGTTGAAGCATAAAGTCGGTGTCGAGAACAAGGCAACTGATGCGCTTAGTGGTCGGGTGACGACTTTGCAGTCTATGGGCACCGAGGTCATCGGATTTGAGCAGTTAAAACAAGACTATCCTGAGTGCCCAGATTTTGGTGCGAAATATACTGCTATCCTTGAGAATCCGAACAACATTAACTCCGAGTATACCCTGCTGGATGGGTATCTATTTAAAGGAAATCGTTTGTGTATCCCTCATACTTCATTGCGTGACTTCCTCATCTGGGAGTTACATGCGGGAGGGATTGCCGGATATTTCGGGCGCGATAAGACCAGTGCGCTCGTTGAAGATAGGTTTTATTGGCCTAGCCTTATGAGAGATGTTTCTAGGGTAGTTAAACACTGTCGCACATGCCAAGTGGCGAAGCAGATTAAACAGAATACCGGCTTGTACACCCCGTTGCCCGTGCCACACACCCCGTGGCAAGACATCTCTATGGATTTCGTGCTCGGACTTTCCAAGACTCGACGGAAGTACGATTCCATTTTTTGTGGTAGTGGTCCGCTTTTCCAAGATAGCCCATTTCATACCCTGCTCTAAAACCTCCGATGTGGCTCACATAGCCAAATTATTTTTCGGGGAGGTTGTGCGTCTCCATGGGTTACCCAAAACTATTGTGTCGGATAGGGATATGAAGTTAACCAATTACTTCTGAAAAACTTTATGCACATGATGGGTACCATGCTCCAATTTTCGTTGAGTTTCCGAGTCACCCGATGCATTCGCACAACACATTAATGAATTGCATGCTGATATTAGAAAAAAATTAATGCGAGCAATGAACATTACAAGATAACTGCGGATGCGCATAGGCGCTTCAAAGAATTCCAAGTGGGGGATTATGTGATGGTTCGGGTTAGGCCTGAACGATTCCCATCGGGAGTCACAAAGAAACTCCAAGCCTGCGGCGCTGGGCCTTTTAGAGTTGTGGCAAGGAGCAGACCTAATGTATATATTCTCGAGCTTCCACTGGATATTGGGGTTAGCTCTACGTTCAATGTGGAAGACCTAGTTCCTTCTTCGGCCTCAGCCCCACCCCCTACCAACCCCTTCCAAGCAGCCCCGAGCCCGCATTCTAGCCCCACCCTGCAACTCCTACCCTTTCCTTCCCCACGAAAGTAGAGGAGAGATGAGATCGAAGGGTTACTTGATAATTTTGCGGTATCCACCCATGGTGGAGGATTTCAGAAATACTTGGTTAAGTGGTTGGGAAAGCCGGACTCCGAGAACACATGGTTAACTGAAGATGAGGTGCGACGCCTTGATCCCGACATGCTCGATCGTTATCACGATGCCGCTTCATCGGTGATGAAGCCTTTTCGGCTCGGGAGAATTGACGGGAACGTCAGCATTATAGACATTGGATACAGACCGTTTTGTGTGTACCGACGTCGAAAGAAGCGGAATGGAGCGTAAATTAGAAGAAACGAAGAATCTGTGCATCTCGATCGATCGAATAAGGATTCGATCTATCGAAGCCCTATTTCGATCGATTGACGGTGGCGAGAAAACTGTTCAACTCTGGCGTATAAATATATATAATTCGATCGAACGATTTAATTTTGATCGATCGAGTACCACCGTCGATAGATATATAAGTCGATTGATCGAAATAAGTCTTCGATCGATCGACTATCACTTTCGATCGAAATCGCGCGAAAATGAATTTTTTTTTTAGAATCCGAACTTAAGTCTTAGGGGCAAATTTGTCTTTCTATTATGTTTATTTTCGTTTTCGAGTTTTATTTTAAGACCTCCTATATAAGGTCTCTCCATAAACAATGTAATTAGTTTTTGATTAATGAAAAGAGCCTTTTGCTTGCTTGCTTGAGATGAACATCTTCAGAGAGTGAATCTTCGTTTCCCGAGAAGGGTGTGGTGTGAAGCCCAAAATCTATCCTCTATCTATCTCTCTATTTTATTTTCATTCTCTACTTTGTGTGATCCCATAAACCTTAAATCCAGCCGTCACCTTTTCCAAATCCCTAAAACCATAAATCCTAACACCACCCATCGGAACTATTGATTCGAACCCATCTCACAAATCCTTATTTCAACCATTAAATCTCCAAACACCAGATCCCATAAACCATAGAAGAACTTGAGATCCCACCATTGAACCACGAGTAAGCGCCATAATCTGGAAAACTTAGAGTTCTACCTCTAGGACCGATCTACCTCGTAACTCTAACGGATCTAGCACAAAAACTGGATCCTTTCCTGACCCGGACGTAATCTTTCGTATGGAAAACGATGGAGCCCTAAGCTAACCGCATTATTTTCAGGTTTATTGTTCAAGTTAATTTAAATTAATTTTGACAAGTAATTAATTCATCGCATTCACGTAGTTTAGGGTTTTTGTCTTGCGTCAATTTTGGTATGAAAGCCTAAGTTCTAGGTTAGGGCATATTTGTGCGACATTTAATTCCATTGCATTTTAATTTTCATTGCATCTTATTTCTGTTTTGGCCAAAGTGTGCACATCCCGTGTTTGTCAAAAGTTCCATTCATTGTCAGTTCATATTTGCATGCCATTCTAGAACCCGTCATTAGTGAACCGTATCACCATTGACATGAATGAGATTGCCGAGGCTCTTAATGGCATGAGGGCTGATCTAAAATCGATCAATAATTGAATGGCTGCCATGGAAACAACCCAAAGGAACCTTGAAACGTCCAATGAGAGGTTGTTAGACCGAGTCAATCAGTTAGACGAGGGTGATGCGTACCTCGAACCACACCGTGAGCGTAATAGTCCACGTTTCGAACGAAATGACTACCAACATAATCGGAACCAGAATCATAGGATGGATCATCATGGAGATGACTACGACCTGGAAGGGAAACTCCTCAAGAATGTCCGAGTTGAGTTCCCGACTTTCGATGGAAGATTGGACCCTCAAGTCTTCCTCGATTGGTTATCCGATTTGGACCAACACTTTGAGTGGTTTGACATGAGCGACGAGAGATGTGTCGGATTTGCTAAAATGAAGCTCATAGGCCAAGCCCGACTCTTTTGGGTCAACGTTGAGCGCATCAGAACGAATGCGGGTTGTACTCCTATTACCCGTTGGGAGGACATGGAAGAGCGACTTATAGAGAAGTACGTTCCTTCCTCATACTACCATCGTCTCCTTGATCAATGGCAAAATCTACGCCAAGGTAGTATGCCCGTAGCGGATTACATTGGCAAATTTGAAGAATTCATAATGAGAGCCAAAGTGTCCGAAGACCCTCAAGTCACTCTATCCAGATTTTGCACCAGATTGAGGCTTGACTTACAAAAAGAGTTAGTCTCTCACCCTGTTGAGACTCTCGCCGAATGCTACACCGTCATTCAAGACCTTGAACGATATTTGAAAATGACGGTAGTTAGGCGATTTGATTTTCACACCGGTCAACCCTGTAACGGCGAAGTGAGACTTAGTTTTGGAAAAGGTTTGGGACACTTTGCTGCCCAATGCCCCACGAGAGACCCACAAAGGAATCTCTTCATCGAAGGAGAAAGAGAAGAGAGTGAGGGAGTTTATGAAGAAGAGGTCTTTGAGCTGAATGCCACACCTAGTGATGAGGAAGGTGATGACATGGGTCGTGCTCTAGTTGTGAGGTGTGCCTTTGCACAACTTCAACGGGATGAAAATGAGGATTGGCGGAGGGAGAACATCTTCCACACCTTTGCTTCATGTGGGACAAAGAGTTGTAGAGTTATTGTGGATAGCGGAAGCTGCACTAATGTGGTGTCAGAACATACCGTCACCCGCTTAGGAATTACACGTGAAGCCCGCCCGAGACCTTACAAAGTCGCATGGGTTGACTCCTCATCCATTCCCGTGTCACAAAGGTGTCGTGTATCCATACAATTGGGTTCATACTCGGACACCTTATGGTGCGATGTGGTGTCGATGGATGCGTGCCACATTATTTTAGGGAGGCCATGGCTTTATGACTTGAACGTGACCATTTTTGGTCGATCTAATATTTGCACGTTCAATTATAAGGGCAAGAAAATCACTCTTAACCCTTTGGCTCCCAAAGCACCATCAGTCAACAGAGTTGAAAAGAAGGGAAGCCAATCCAAGCCCATCAACATTGTGAGCTCTTCAGAGTTCGAGAGGGCATCGATAGATGAGAGCGTAGTGTATGTTGTCTTCACCGTTGAAAGTACTCTTGAGTCAGCAAGTGAGTACCCCAAGGAGGTCGAGCCAATCATGAATGAATTTGGGGATGTCTTCCCCGAAGACTTGCCTAATGAGCTCCCTCCCATGCGTGACGTTCAACATGCAATCGACTTGGTTCCCGGATCTACATTAGTAAACTTGCCCCACTACAGGTTGAATCCGGTTGAGTACGCCGAGTTGACTCGGCAAGTCAATGAACTCCTTCAGAAGGGATTCATCCAAGAGAGTCTGAGCCCGTGTGTTGTACCCGCATTACTCACTCCTTAGAAAGATGATACATGACGCATATATGTAGATAGCAGTGTAATTAATAAGATTACTGTTAAATATCGGTTTTCCATACTGAGGCTCGATGACATGCTTGATATGATGGTTGGCGTCACTATATTTTTCAAGATAGACCTTAAAAGTGGCTACCATCAGGTTCGTATTTGCCCTGGTGATGAATGGAAAACCGCCTTCAAGACCAAAGATGGTCTTTATGAGTGGATGGTCATGCCTTTTGGGCTATCCAATGCCCCGAGCACATTCATGAGGCTCATGACTTGAGGCCATTTCTTGGCAAATTCCTTATATATTTTGAGAACATCTTAATTTACAGCCCGTACAAGGAACAACACATTATCCACCTAAGGTTAGTTTGCGAAACCTTGAGGGGAAAAAGGTTGTACGCGAATCTCAAGAAGTGCACCTTCATGCAGCAATCCTTTGTATTCTTGGGATTCATTGGCCTTAACCCTGCAAAGGTTAAGGCCAATGTGGAGTGGCCTGAACCTCAGAATATTCATGAAGTCTGTAGCTTCCATGGCTTGGCTACATTTTATCGTCGTTTCATCCGAAACTTTAGCATCATCATGGCTCCCATTACCGATTGCATGAGAAAAGGGGAGTTGCTATGGAGTAAAACTGTGACGAGGGCCTTTGTCGAGATAAAAGAGAAAATGAGTACCGCACCCGTCATGCGCCTACCAGACTTTCCTAAAGTCTTTGAAGTAGCATGTGACGCATCGGGTGTAGGCATAAGTGGAGTGCTGAGCCAAGAGGGCCACCCTGTGGCCTATTTTAGTGAGAAACTTAATGAGGCAAAACAGAAATACTCCACCTATGACGAGGAGTTTTATGCGATCGCCCGATCTCTTTGTTATTGGAAACGTTACCTGAGACCGCAAGAATTTGTGCTGTTTTCTGACCACGAAGCCTTATGCTTCCTTGCTTCCCAGAAAAAGTTGAACCCAAGGCACACGAAGTGGGTCGAGTACCTTTAAGGGTTCACAGTTGTGTTGCCTTCTTTTATTACTTGTTTAGAGTCCAATTAGAGTAAGAAAGTTAGTAGTAGAGTTGCCTTCTTTTATTACTTGTTTAGAGTCCAAATAAAATAGGAAATTTACTTGGAGTAGAATTAGGAGCTTTGTTTTCTTTCCTTTATCTATTCATATATGTAAAAACTGCAACAGAATTAGAATGTAACATGGAGATTATTTTTCATGAATGTTATTTTCTTTTGAGGGAAAAAAAACCTGCGAGAGTTTTGACTATTTCTTCTTTGCTGCTTGAGACTTTTTCAGTCAAGTACTGCTGCTGAGATCGAGGCTATTGATCCCAGATTGCTGCTGCTGGTGTCTGTTTAAACTGCTGCTGCTGTTATATTTTGAACCCAGAACTTTGTCATACAACTGCTCCCATTATAGTTGATAAATGTTACTGCAGCTGGTCAATGTGCTGCTCTTATTCTGTTCTCTAGTTAACATGCATCTTTATAGCAGTTTCGGTTCGTATGTCCACACTGAAATTCATGCAATAGAGGCTGTAAATCGGCACAGAAACTGCTATAAAGATGTTCGAAAACGGAGTTCGAAATCGAACAGAAACTGCTGTGTAAAAACTGTTCGTTTACAGCAGTTTCTGTCCATTTACAGCAGTTTCGGTTCGTATTGCTGTTCTGCTGTGTTTTTACTCAGACCTCAGGTTCAGATTGCTAGTTTTTACTAGTTTGGAACAGCGCTTATTAGGTTTGTGATAGTTAATTAAGGTGTTGAGAAATCAGGGCTATGTGATAGTGTTTTTATACTGTGAGACGGATTTAAAAGTAGGTTTTCATCTACTTAACCCAATTTCAAAATTTTGTGAGCTGTGATTCTCATCAAATGGTATCCGGGCGGGTGTTTTCTATCGAAAAAATAATGGCTAATACCGTGGGAAGTGATGAGGTGTCGAAGATCAAGGAATCGTCGATCTTTCATTTAGATCGATTGGAGCGTAAGACTCAAAGAGCGTTTCAAAAGATAGATCAAATGATTTTGTCGCGTAGATGCGAGCCAGAGATACCGATTGAAGCGATAAACTCGATCTACAAAGAGTCTGATGCGCGAAATTGCTGTGCATGCTGTTAACACATTCGTTCTTCGTGACAGAGTTCGAAAACGAAAATCCAATCGAAGAAAGTGTTAGTGGTATTGGTGTGAAGTTAGTATTATGGGACATTAGTTAATTGGTTGGTGTATGATACTCTAACCTTCAACTAACACTGACACCTAAACCTTAATCTAATCTTTCTCTACCCTAACACTTTATCTCTAGACCCTATCTCTAAATCTCAGCTTCATCTTGATATCAGAGCAGATTATGAAGCCTAAACCCAACTCTTCTTCATTCCTGCTGATGTCAGCCAGGTCAACTTTTTTTTTTTTTTTACCATGGTTTGACCTGATATTTGTACCCTCTGGATCGAAATTTGACTCTATTCTTTTCTTCTTCTGGAGCTTCAACATCTGAGGTCTCTTTCTAGGGCTTTCGAAGAGATTTCAGTGAGGGTCTTCTTTGATGTGTTTCACATTTTTTCGGGGTTTATTGCCTCTGTCCATCAAAGACATATCAAGGCAGCATGGTTTGATTCGGTTTTTATTACGAATCATTAGAAAGATATGACAGATCTGTGATCTCGTCTTTGGTTTTTCAAGATTCACGGTTCAGGCTTTTTGGTTCTCATTGGTTCCTCCTCTTGCAGATCTGTCCTGGTATAGTCCTTGTTGTTTTCTTCATTTGTTTAATTGTTTTACATCATTTTTGTGATTATGATGATGCTTATTGAGTACTATGAAGTGTAGTGGAGTTTTATGGTGATGGGAATTCTTCAGTTTTAATCTTTGGTTGCTGCCCTTAATTTATTGAGTAAAATTTTGTTGATTCATCAGTTGCTGCCCTCTTTTGTTTATTATTCGTTATTTTTTGTTGTGTTGCTATGGGGGATAAATATATTGGAATGAGTTTGGATAATCTCCCCTACCTTCAATGGAAGAGGGGTATTATGCTATTCAAGGGCGTAAGAAAATGGGTCTCCTTACTGGAACTATACCAAGACCTAAACCGGGATCCTCTGACTTAGCCGTGTGGGAAGCATATAATATTCTTACTTTTGAGTGGTTGTATAATTCTAGGGAGCCTAATATCTATAGAAATTTTATGTTCTATGAATCTGCGTCTTTGTTATGGAGCAAACTTGAGGAAACCTTTACTCCTGCAGAACACGATACTCGCATTTATCAGCTTACTTGTGGTATCTGTAGAGCATAGGCAGGGAGACTGGTCTATGGGAGAATATTTTTAGCACTCTACAGAGTATGTGTGAGGAGCTCAGTCTCTATGAGCCTATTTCTCAGTTTAGGGAGGTCCTCACCACTGTTCCCACCCACTGACATGAGAGACATCAAATTTATACTTTTGGGGGGCCTTCGTCCCGAGTATGAGCAGACAAGGGCTCAAGTTCTTACTACACGTCCTTTTCCATCACTTGCATTGTTTATTTTCATCTTGTTTCCTGAGGAGCAACGATGTACTATCATGTCTTCTCTTTCTGCTACCACTTTAACTGAGAGTTCCGCATTATTACTGTTGCTCATCCTCAGATTGGTCATGGTCGAGGATCTGACCGTGGATGTGGTCGAGGTCGTGGTCGTTCTTCAGTTGTTTGTGCCCACTGTGACAAAATGGGGCATGACAGAAATCATTGCTACAAGCTAAATGGCTATCTGGATACTTTTCAGCAGCACTCATCTCCTCATTTTGCTACTGCCTTTGGACTTGAGACAGCAGCTGATACTAGTGCTCGTCGTTTTTGGATTCGCTGGGTACACTACGGGCAGATATATTCGAGATGGTTCGTACTGAGTTGAGGACACCCGCTACTACTTCTACTGCGGCTAGCTCCACCACTGCGCTTGGGGTTTCAGGTGCGTCTGCCTTTGCTGCTTCCATATCTTCATCTTCCCCTCGGTGGTCATTGACTTTGGTGCTACAGACCACATGACAAGTGAGTCACAAGGCTTTACTACTTATGTACCGCGTAGTAGCTTTGCACAGGTTCGACTGGCTGATGGTTCCTTTACTCCTGTTCTTAGAGTGGAGACTACCTTTATCATCCTCTCTGTCTTTGTCTCATACTCTCCTGTGTTATTTTCTATCCTTTTTATTGTGTTTTACAGGAGCTGACTTCAAGGAAGATTGTTGGTAGTAAAACATAGGAGCCGACTTCGAGGAAGATTGTGGGTAGAGGCATTGAGCGTGGGGGACTGTACTACTTTGATGATGGCGTGGATAGCATCGTTGCTGTTTCTTATGGTGCCTCTACTTGTTTTTTGGATTCTTCATTTCCTAATGTTGCTACTGGTGATACTTTATTTTTATGGCACAATTCTACACTGACAGTGCCATGGGTCACCCAGGGTGAGGTTCGACACCGCAGAAGCTGTGCAGCACAGGTTATTTGAGCTGAGCTGCCTTAGTATGACGGTGCTTGTATGCATTAAGAGATATGGGCATTAGATCGTTGATTAAGTGAGTCGGGGTACTAACAACGGGACCCCTTGGGGAAGTGCATGCATTGGTATATTCAGTGACTCAGTTTTTTGTGGCTTCTTAGTCGGACTAAGGATAACTCTTGTGCTGAGGGGGATAGACCTGCTTGGGGGCTTACGTGGGATGCCATGGCCCTCTTGACACACTTTTTCTATTTCTATCCACTTATTTATACCATTTTCTAATTTTAGATATTTTCTATATCCCCTTATTTATTTATAAACATCTAATATCTTATGATACACGATACAGAAATTTCAGAAGATGTGTATATGTACACACACACACACACACCAAGTGTTGATCTCCTATTAAATGGAGATCTAACCCAGTCAGCATTCATATAAGAAATAATCTTTAGGCATGAGCATAAGATTACCACATTCATGCAACTATTTAATATGTCATAAATTCTTATTAACAACTTCCATATGATGATCTCTTCAGGGATGCATGGTTCAAAATATCCTCACGAGGCATGGAACTGTATGGTTGAAAATCGAGGTCACATGTGGGCCATGATGAAATTGTCATGACACCACACTGTCCTTTTGGTCATTGGCTGACATCCATGGCCATTTTGCTTATTTGGGGCTGTTGTCTTTTTTGCAATTGGATATACAAATGATCATTTTAACTAATTTTGGGAAGTTTAAGTTGAGCGTTGTTATGGCATGTTCAAGATTTTAATCAAAAGTTATCTTAGGCTTGGATTCCATTTCACTCTTTTGGAGCTGTCTTTTATTTAGCACTTTCTTTGTCAGTTTGGTGGGATTAGTTTATTTAGTGGGGTAGTTTAAGGGAACCCCATGGGAGCTGCCCAGCTTTTGAAGAAAAGTTATTCTTTCTCTTTGAGATTGAAATTCTCGTTTCTTCATTCCTTCTTGATATAATTGTTTATAATTTTTCTGAGGGATCATCTCTGCTGACTATACTGTACAGATAGGAACCATGATAGGCCGAATTTGTGCCATGTGGCACATATATTTAATCTATCCAAGTGGTCTACTTGGAGCCTATTGGCAGATCTCAACCAAAGAATCACACCCATGAGAGATCCCAACCATCTGATCTGTGCACTTTATATAGACCATTAAAAGCATATGCTACAACCATCCATATTAGACTGCATAGTTCAGACAGTTCAAATCCTCCGAAGAGTTAGATTTTTGGGCCTCTGGTAGGTCCGAATTAGTGTCTGTCAAAAACCATTTATCCTTTTTATTATATCTGTCTATTTTTCAGCTTCTTGGAACATCCATTTGCATCATGCTCACTTGACTTGCAACCAGTGGCAGTTTTTCTTGCCTTTGTATCCTGTTTTCTTGACAATCTATTTTATGCTTTGAATGTGTTTCGATTGGATTTTTTTGTTCTTTTTTTGCAATTGTATCTTGTTTGTTTTAATTATTATTACTATAATTGAGCTTAGATATCCAATACTGATTTTTTTTTTTTTTTTTTTTTTTTTTGTTTTCTTTCTGCTTAACCAATTCCTATGTTCTTCTCTGGTGTATATTCAGGTGGGGATTTGGCGGATATGGAAGGTGCGGATGTTAGCAACTTGCAGTTGTTTATGTTACCCTATATATGGTTTCCAATGCCCCTTGTCACAAAATATACCATATATAAGGCTGAACATACAAATGAATTCTTTTTCCCTACACATTTCTCCCAGTTTTTCATATTTTTCATTCAATCATGCATATAGGCTGGGACATAGAGAGTCGAAGGATGAATGGGTTCCTCGTCTTGTTGATGTATTTCAAAAGCACAATGTTTTACCTCCTACTGCTGTGATTTCTGCCGGTTCTGTTAATTCTGCTTGTACTGCTGGTACGAATTTCCTGCTCAAGTGTCTTAAATGCCAGAATAGTAGGATAACTAATATTAATGACTTGCAATTCTCCTTTATCTTAGTCTCGTGTATTTTTCATTGCTATTTTTTTTGGATACTGGTTCACTTTCTTACTGCTTATGTATGCCTTTCCTACCATTTTAATTTCATGGTGATACAGAAGTTTAATTTTGAAGCAATTGGCGTCTTGTCCAGAACAAAAGAGCAACAATCATTATCAGTTTAACTGAAAGAGCAACAATCATTATCAGTTTAACTGCTACGCTATGTTTATATTTCGTGTATTTGAATTTTATTTTCTCATAGTACTGACAGAAATAAAGAGAAACAAAATTTTCCTTAGTTGGGGAGTTTTGTATGTATAAACAATGCATTTTTTTTTGTTGATATTTGTTATATAGGCAATGCATTGTATGCCCTGCCAATATTTTTCTTTGCCAATTAATTGAGAAATGTCCCAGACTTCATTTTGCTTGTCATGAACTGACAGTTTGTTGCTGAATGGTGAAAGGATCACAAGGTAATCCGGAAAAGGAGTGTGAAGTAACTTTATGAACAATCTATAATTTGTGTGGAGTATGATGATGACCTAACAGAATTTATTTTATGCTGGACTTTAGGGAGGACACTCGTAGAATTGACACAAGGGCTCTAAACCAGTCTCAGGTACTTGAACTTATAGGGTTCATTATCTGAGATACTACCTAGTTGTCCTGGTGTTATTTAGTTGATATTAGCTCCATTAAAGAATTTTAGTAAACTTTCTGCTCTACCAAATGGTTTGAAAATTGGCGAAGGCATAGTTGTCAAATTGCTAATGCTATCATATGCAGCACACTGGCTCGATTGCATTGGGGAAACACTGGATCACATATAAATCATGTATGTGAGGACATAATATTTATTATTATTTAAAAAAAAAATACAAAAACGTTTAAGACGGTAGAAAAACATGCAAAATGTAAGAAAAAATTGAAAAATACTTTTTGGATTGCCAATTTCGTGATAATTTATCAAAGTTCCATGTTTACAAATATTAAGGATGCAAAGGGAAAGCATAGAATTTAATTTATATATCATAAAAGTATGGATTGTGAGCAATGAACATATAAATAATAAAATAAAAATACTAACTAGGAAAAAAGAAAACTTAAAAATTACTAGTTTACAAATGAAAAGTTTGAAACTACAAATCATTGGCCCATTGGTACTGATATTGTGTGTTGAAATAAATAGCATTAAAAATAGCTCTGAGGCATGTAATTCACTACGCCGTCTTAAAGACAATAGACGCCCCTACTCCGTCGGATAAACGAAGATGCAATTGGGTTTCCAGTGAATCTGCCTTCCGGATACAACAGAGCCTAGTTTTGCTAAGAACTGTATATTCTTTTCTAGATTGTACTTTCTAAAAAAAGAACCTGCCATACAAATTTTCTGATATACAAAACGATTCTTAAATAAAGAAAATAAGAATGTAAGAGAGATTATTATTTTTGTTGTGTCTTTCTAATGGAGATCTTATCTCTATTTATAGATAAAATTCTGAACCATTGTGTGTTTTCAGATGACGGTGAAGAGATTTAATTGATTTCACTTGTGTCTTTTCAGATTTTGGTAAATTTACGGTAAAGAAATGTACTAAAATTTGAAAAGATACTTTTTCAGAGAGAAATGTGAAAAGACACTGCCAAAAGACCATGGATCAAAATTTCGTCTAATACCGATATGTATCGGACGATACGTATCGGTATCGGAGGTCACCGATATGGTACATTGAATGTACCGTATCGGTCATATATGTGTATTAGCCGGACGATACATTCAATGTATCGTCCGATACCGATACGTATCGGTTTTCCGACATTTTGATCCATGCAAAAGATTGTTTAAGATATTTTAGCCATTGTGTAGCACATCTTCGGGTTAAAAGCCGTTGGAGGCAACCGTTGGACTTAAGACCCATTGGAAGCCATCCACTCATTGGGCTTAATGACATTGGACCTTTTGGCTGTGTCTCTTGGGCTTCTCTCTTTCTTTCTTATATATATATATATATATATATAATGTTAATTTATTTTTCTTATTTATTTGCACACAAACTAAATAATTTTTACAAGTTTGCCATTGAATTATTATCAATATATATAATGATAATTATAAACTTAATTTTGAAACAATAAAATATATATTACTACACTAATATATATATATAACATTGTGTGTTGTGCTACTAGCCATGTTCTCCACACGATCATCCCTTATCCATTGTTCTACATCTCCACCAGGACAACCGTCATTGTAATTGCCATCATCATCATCATCCAACCATGGCCTTCTTCAATGCATTCTTTTCTTTTGTTTCTTCATCTTTTCTCATCAATCTAATGATTCTAACATCCTCATCCAATGGGTTTTCTTCTTCTTGTATCTCATCGTCATCTTCTAGGTGCAGGCCCTGACTGCTGCTAAGCCTTGATTGTCCTCTATACCTTGACTTAAACTTTTTCTTGCTTCAATTGTCCTCCTCTTATACCTTGGCCCATGTTAGATCCGCCCATTCAAACACATGCTCATCTATTTTGTCAACAAGCCATGGACGATCCTCATTTAGTTCGAGCGATCATAGAATCCCGGTTCTCTCCTTTTTGGGAATCATTCCCCCAGTCTTTGGTTATATTGTACAAGTGCTAGGTCATTGAGTTTCTTTACTCTAGTCCATTCCTGTTCTTTGTGTGAATCTATTTAAAATTTAACATATGCTAGATTATTAAGTTTTTTTTCGCATATGAAAAGATAACTTTTACGCATAATAGTGTGATAAAATGTGTTCCCAATCCCAACTTACCATATCAAATGAACTCCAACTATTTTCGCATCCTGATGCAAAACATGTGAGGCCAAACTTTCTTTTAGCCAATTTCTTTAGGGAATGATCCTTCACATGTGGATCTACTCCATAAGCTGACCATCAATCGGCTGTATAATTATTATTTTGCGAGAGTTAAGACTGTTAAATAAATCAATTCTAATTTTTAACTTTCAAATGAATGAATTATGCTTAATATAATGTCATTTTTCATATCTCTATGTCGAATCACGATGTCTCTTCCGAAATCCCCTCACACTTCTTGCAATGGTCCAATATGGCAGATATGTATCTTGCTCATCGTGATCTTGATCCATTCTTTTCAAAACATCAAGTTATCCAATTGCATGTAACACATTCGCCTCATCCCGATTGGCAGATTTGAAATATACGGAAGGATTAATGATGTAGGCAGCTGAATGTAAAGGTATGACTTTTGGCTGCCCCATCTTTTATCCATTATATCTAAAACTAGTCGATAGTGCCGTTCTTTGTATTATTTTTAATTTAATTTTCTCTATGTAGTCCTAAATATATCCTTCAGTGGTGTCTCCCATCAATTTCAATATGGTTATTAAAAGTTGTCCATTCTTTAACACACTTGCAACTCAGAGTCCAAATTTTTTGTGAAAGGATAGTGGAGACCAACTTCCCTCCGGCCTTCATTGACTAAGGCCCGTTTTTCTAAGCAGTCGACACTATGAAACTCCTGAGTTCTGCTTTTCTTCCCATAGATGCTTCGTAGTTTCAGAAATGACATCACAAATTAAGTGACATTGTGGTGAAGTAATTACCTCCTATATTTTCTATCATTCTATGAAGTAGTCAGGCATGTTTTATACAAAACTATAATTTTTCAAGCCTTAGAAATTACTTTAATATATACCATGCCTGTATCCCAAGGATCAAAATTTCGGCCGAAATGACTGAAATTTCGGTTTCGGTCCCCTCCGAAACCGAATTTAAACCTGAAATTTTGATCCTTGCTGTATCCTCTCATATAAAATCTACACAATGTGCCACACATGGCGACCATTATAAATGTCTTTACTTTTTTATAAAAAATTGATTGACAAGTATGCATGATTGTATTGTTTGCAACGACTTGCATGATATATAGGTTGTCAATTTCATCAATTACGTTATCTATAGGTTCTAAAAGATATTTGGTTGTGTGCTAATGAGCCGATGCATCCACCGACCTTAAAAAATATCCCCAGTAGGCAATTTATTAGAAAATTAATCTCTGCCCGGTAGGGTCTCAATGGGCTGTGTTTGGCGTGGTTCAGTCCAGGCCTTTAATGGGCCGATTCTAATCGGGTTGGGCCTTAATCAGGCCAATTATAATCAACTCCTTTGGACCAGCCCTTACCCTGTTTGACTTACTAACCGTGTCAGGCCAAGACAACTAATTCATGTATTGTACTTACCTTAGCCCATACCTGACCCATGGCGGGCCAGATCGGGTTGTGGACTGTCCCAACAAGTTCTATATAAAGGGGTCTCAAATCCCTGATCCAGTCAAGTTTAGGTTGTGCTTAAACACACCGATTTTTAGTTAGACTTTTGGAACTAGCCCTTACCTGGCTGGACTTTCTAATTAGGCTGGGCTGGGTCAGCTCATTTAATATCGCTTCTACCTACCTTAGTTCATACCCGTTTCATGGAGGGATAGGCCAGACTGCACTGAAGCTTGTCCCGTTGAGAGCCCTACTGACCAGCTTTATCCATCGATCCATTGCCCATTATTGTGCACGTAGTTTTCATACGTCTCTATACTTGGCGATAACACCTTTGGAGTTATAAACTCTTTTTTTTGACTGGTAAGCTGGACTAGAACCTGCGACCTTGAGGTTGCTATATTGTGAACCTTCCATTGTGCTACAGGCCCAAGCCCAAGCCCTTTGGAGTTATAAACTAAATTTTTTGGGAAAAATTTCCCTTATCTAATGATAAGACAGTGGTTTTAGTCTTGGTTTATGTGCATCTAATGCTTCCACCATTACTTTGAAGCCTTTTAGTTTAACGGCATTGAAAGCAATATCGTCTTGATACAATTATTCAATTGTGGTTTTCTGGTCTTTATTTTTATACCAATTTTCAATTATTATTTTTTTGAGTTCTTTACCGTTGGCTCTCTTTCTGGTGAACCACATCCTCTGGATTTTGTGTATATTCGGTCTATTGGAACTTATCCACGTGGTCTTTTTAGCGGGTGGTTGGGCCGTATGGTTGTTCTACCTACGCAAAGGCTCATGAGTAAAAGGTCAGGAGAGATCTCAAAATGATTGAAACTCAAACAAGGTCAACACAACCCCCACACAATAAGAACTCGATGAAGATATGAAAAGGGAAATGAATCGAATTTATCTATGGCATAAGTTTATTAATAAACACAGTTACTAGCTAGCCTACAAGCTAGCTAATGATAAAATTCTCTTTCCAAAGAGGCCACTCCTTATGAAGGAAAGCAACAGAGGAGTGAAATTGACCATCCAAAAGGAATCAACATTGTACACGTACGTATCATCATCATCACGGCCTCATCTCGTCTATTTGGGGCGGCAACAATGCACTCGAATGTAAACTCTTTCTAAACAGAAATGCTACACAGGGTTTGCATCTAGGTGCGCAATAATAATTTCTATAATAAAACGATCACAAAAAAAGAAAAATTCTCACTCAATGGCTCAGAAAAATATGTACAACTGTACATAGCAACAGAAACTGATCAATGAAGCAAACCAAAAAACAGCACAAACTCAAAATGAAAGAGATCATAGAAACTGAAGGGCTAGTTTAACCATATTTAACTAAAAGCAATTAAGCATAAGAATATCACAAGTATTTCCTTGACATTTGAAAACGGGGGGTCAAAACAAAGAAATAGCAATGAGGTTCATATGAGTTGGGGGCTATAAGCCTCTTTGATACCTCCTATTATAACAGATATGATCACATGTTTTAAAAGAGCAAAATTTAATTGTCCGCACAACCTATAAAGGCCTTAACAAATCTGAATTGGGGTGAGGTTGTTGTAAACAAAACTAATCATCAAACAACTAGAAATAATCAGACTGCTATTTAGTCGTAAACATGTCCTGTTCGTAAAGACTAGACTAATTCCTATAGAGGACTTTACCTTATGGATTTTCAAAACTGACAATCATCTTACCTCGTCCTAAATAATAGATGTAATAAGGACTATATCAAAGACATTTTGTGAGAACCACAGATCTCTAAATAGACTCATAACATGTTAGATGAATTCTAAACTTATTTTAGAGTAAACATTTAAAACTCCACAAGTCTAATTTGAAAATCTAAAAGGAAGCTAGCAGCCTAGCACAATTTCTTATTCATTCTTCCAATCCTGGCAATCCATCACCAATGGTGTCACAATAAGTGCATTTCCATTCATCATGATAGGTATGCACGAACAATCTAATAATTTTGGGGATTTTGAAATTTAGGTTTAAAATCAAATCTTCAAATCCACGGGTCACTCATCCTCAAATTTAGAATCTTTTTCAAGAAGCATTTAACCATTGGAATCCCACTTCATCATGAAATATGGACCATAGCACCAAAAGGTTTTTCCGCTATCTTTAATTCTCTATGCCTATTGTTCTAACATCATCAATCCATATCTTTAATTCTCTATACCGCTAAAGCAAGTCATTCTTTGGGTTTTTCCACTTTATATTTAATATTTAGATTGACTATGTATCAACCGTAGCGCCAAAAGGTGACAAGACCGCTCTTAAGTCATCCTTTGGGAATTTCTTACCCACAGACTTACATCTTTCTATCGGCTAACAACATTAATAGGTTTATCACCCAACGATTTCTAAAAAAAATGCAACTGCTAATTCATTTGTTTCAAGTAGAATTTGAGGGATAATTGGTTATTATTATTCATCTTTAGAATGGTGATATGGCATTAGTGTTGCCATATAAACGATCTAGATTCATATAAATTTTGATTTAATTTATCATTGCTCCGACAGTACCTAACGTCTATCACATCAATACACCAAAACATAATATTTCGTCCATCAAAAATCGTATAAGCATAATGCTCCTACTAAACAAAATAAATATCATACGTCCATGCATACAAGTTCCATCTTCGAGTAATGTACAATGTTTTGTGTCTGTAAATGTTTCTTTATGGAGTAATCATAAAGTGTCAATATGATTACAGCCTACCCAAGTAACCTTGTTAAGCTCAACAGCATTAACATGGCGTAAGCCTGAAAACTAATGATCTGGCAATCTTGAATTAATCCCTTCCATAATATCTGGTCCATCAAGCTTTATCACTATTCAGGTCCTCTGTTATTAAACGTTGCGCCCTAGTTAAGGGGGGGTGCCTGCCTAGGCATAGCCTGCTTATGGTTTGCCCACTTCAGGCACCATAAGGATAGACAAACCAAATTTCCAAGAGGGAATTTATGGGCCTACCTAGGGCCACCATAACGAAAGTAAATGAGATGACAAATATTGCTCCCAGCTTCACAAATTCTTGATTTATCTTTTTTAATGAAAAGAATAATCGTAGCTGTCATCAAATATGGTCTTTAAAAGTCTTTAAAAAATGAGTAAATGTACGATATAATCTACTCTCTTCAAACTACACTCTGGCATCACCACTTGATCAAATGTTCAATTCCTTAAGATCCTCTTTTCTGTCAATCTTTTATATCAATGACAATGAAATTGGATCAAATCGCTATGACAATTTTTTCTAAACAAAATTCAACCGTTTCGAGTTACTTTTTGATATGATTATTATTGATCGGTAAAGTTCTTAAAACTCGGAGACCCTAAAACTCTTTGTTTCCACTTTTTAACATAAATTTTGTACTTATTTTTTTCCTCCGTTTAATTTGTTAATTGTTGCTTGCTAATTGTTTGTATTCTTACTTTACTCTTTCAACCTAAGATTTTACATGACAGTTGATACTTAATGTGTATATCATCACATTTATCACTATTTGTTATTTTTCTCATCTTTGTCATCTATTAAGGACCCTTTACAGTCGTCTACTATAATAAGTAAAAAAAATTGCAACATTACCTCACTGCCTAGGCTCTGCTTAGGTGTCTCTGTCCTCCCACGTGTTCTACCGTCTAGACCCTGCCTAGTACCTTTAACAACCTTGTTTGGTCCATTGTGCTTCATCATCGATTTCGATCGAAAGAATAATAGAATTACATTGACCAATGGGGTAGATTCCCTTCATTGACTCGATTAAACAAATACATCAATCGTATAGAACTAGTCTTAGTATACAACCTGAATCAATAACCTATCTAGTGTGCATGTAATATTTAGCGACAGTCTCATAACGTACTTGTGGATCACACAGAGTAATATCAAATGATAAGTCGCGATGCATTGAAAAGGAATTTTCAATTTTTACATAAACTTTTTTAAAATTATCAGAAATAGGATCGTACTGATCATATTTACCTGGTAACTATGCACGATGCCATTGCATATATGTCCTGAATATTATAAAGACTGCACAATGTCCTAAAAATTATGCATGATGCTATGGCACACATTTCAAGAAAATCCGGGCATAAAAGTTCTTGAATTTGCCTATGCAAGCTTTATTGTATAATATCTTAGAAATTTGTGTAAGTAAACCATCAATTTTCAAGGTCTTTGAAATGTGTGCAACATAATCTCAGTTTCACAACAACCTAAAAAACATGCATGTTGTTATTGCACATATGTCAAGAATGTTGTGAATCGCATTCCATTGATCACTATGAACATACACCAATTGTGATAGAAAAGGATCTCGACGCTCTATAAATGATTTTGAATTGTCACAATGCACCAACATAAAAAATACATAGTCTACATAACCATCATAATCTGTGATAATTGCCAATCAGTTAATTAAATAGCTTAATTAACAACATGCCTATGACTAGTAACTAAACCAATAATCATTTCTTTTGATTTGCATAATAAAATCTTGGATAAATGCCAGTGTTTATTACTGATATTAATTAATAAATCAATAGTGAAAGACATAATTAAAAAAAGGACCTAATTTGGTTTAGCCAATATGGATTCCCAGCCTAGGGTTCACTTCCAACATGATTGGGAGAAGGTTATGGGCCTGCGACAATCATTAAAAATACTCGTCATGGCTGCTCAGTCACTAAACCATTTAATAATGGCCACGATCACCGTGGAAGCACATTGATTTATTAGTCTATTCGTGGCCACTCCATAGTGTCGATATAAATCCAAGCCATTAAACTATTCTGTGTCGGGTGATGGGTAGGAAGAGAATGCTAGCCACAACTTCTTGCACTGCACTGTCACCTGGACTATTTGGATGTGGTGTTTCTAGGTGTTTGGCATGGTGGGATGTTTCCCTCGAACCTGTAAGGAGTGGTGAAGCAGCTGGAGAATGGCCTAAACGTGCTTGGAAATGAAACTCTGGCTCTTGACAGTAATGTTTTAATGTGGGCTATTTGGTTAGAAAGAAATTATAAAATTTTCTGGAACAAACGCACAAGTATTTAACATTTTATGAAGATTTTTATGGTGCAATGGTTGGGGCTAGGGGAGCTGATGAAAAGAACTGGCTCCTGTATTTGAGGGAGTGTTGGGGCGTGTTGATCTCGAGTTAAAAGTGGTCTCTTGTGAACTGGTTGGAGGCTGGGTTCTGGGCTGAGATTGGGTTGCTGCTATATTAGGAGCTTTAGCTTGCCGCTGGGTGCTTCTTAGTGTTGTTGTTTCGTCCTGGTTTTATTTTTTGCTGGGGTTCTTGTGTGGTCAAAGCGTCTTGCTGGACTGCAAGTATGCACTTCTTTTCCCTTTTCTTTTAATGAAATGCTTGATTACTGCTAAAAAGCATTAATCGTGTACCCAGATAATGTTGCCATATGTTTTTTTTTTATTGGAAAGAACGTTGCCACATGTTCATATGCCATTAATCCCAAACCATTAAAACAATGTCTATTCAATCTTGGATACTAAATCATGCTATACGGTGTTGGTCATAGCCACATAATGTGCCCAATGAATCCCAAGTTACGCATATTTTCTAAGTGAGCGACTACTTGCACACGAGATATGTGCTGTTTCATATATTTAAAAAGAAGACTTGGTTTTTTTTGTTTTGTGCCACATGGAACACCACCTAAGCCATCTGATTTGAAGGCCATGATGTAAGATCATTACCAAAGATTTACAAGAAATACAATCTCTTTCAACATAGTCAAAGTCTATTATCTGATTCAATGGTTGACTGTATTGTATCAGATGATGGAGATCGTGTTTTGTGCCAATCTTTAGCTCCAATGACCCTTCGTCATGGCCTTCAAATCAGAGGCTTAGATGGTGTTCCATGTGGCACAGGTCCCAAAATGCAAAGTCTTTCTTTTAAACTCTTTGAAATGACACAACTCGTGTGCAAGCACTCACTCCCATTTATTAACGAGTCTATTTTTCCATAATGCTAAGGGACTTTGTATTACCATTGTATAAGTGCTCTTTATACCATGGTTTAAAAACTCAGTTGTGTTACTTGAAACTCGGCCGAGTTGACTCAACTCCGCTGAGGTTCGAGTAAACTTTATGACAAGCTCATTTTTTTTCAAGTCTATCGAGTATCTTGGTCGAGTTTGCCGAGTAACTCGGCCGAGTCTCTCGAGTTTTGGTTTCTCTCCTTTACTTTCTGAATAACCAGTGAAAATGAGGGTGAAAGAGGAGTTTGATGGAGATGGTGGTGGAGCAGTAGCATTGTGGGGGTCAAGATGATCGTGGTAAACAGTAGTGCAGTGATCATCGTTTGCCGGTGATGGAGACGGTGCTGCCGATGGTGCCTTTTAACATTCACTGCATGTTGAAAGCGGAGAGAGACTCAGCATTGGGTGTGTGTGTGTGTGTGAGAGAGGGAAAGAGAGAGGGAGGGAGGGCTAGTTCTAGAGGGAGAGATGAGGGATGGCTAGTTCTAGACAGTCTGTCTCCAGCTACTGTCTCTATGAAATATTTATAGTACTTACTTTTTATCTTTCACTCATAATAAGAAACACCCTTTTATTATTCCTCACAACACACTGACTTGAGTTTTTTTCGAGTCTTTGAGTTAATTTGAGTCGAGTTTTTGGGTTTTTGAACCATGCTTTATACCAGTGTTTCTTGTTATTGGGATTAGTCTATGTAATCTATATAATAAATAAAGTTTTTTCCAATTTGGTTTTTCATAATCTGTTTGGCTTAAAATTTTCATGTCCCCTAGTTGAAGCTCTTTCCAATTGGTTTTTTCCTTTGGTGTGTCCATAGAATTTATATTAAGTTGGTGTGTGTAAGTGTCCTTATATGTAAGTGGGTGTGTTAGTATTAGTGGATATGTCCATATCACTTTAAATAAAGTACAAATATTTATGGAAAAGGGTGTGAAAGGAACTTTTTCATAACCCTGATTTCCTCCATCTTTCTTCTTTCCTTTCTCTCTTCTTCTCATTGTCTGATCAAACCCTAATCCTATTTGAATCATCACGATTTTAACTTGTTATCAGAGCAGGTTCCTTCCACGCTGATTCTATTGCTGATGTCACCCATCAAGTGCTGACATCAACAGTCAAACTTTGACCATTAACCCATATTTTTCTCATTGATCTGGTCGAAACCTCAGCCCCATCATCTTCAATTTTTACACCATGATGGTTGGAAGATTGTTTTTTCAAAGAGATCTATTGAGATCTAGGGTAGCACCGTTTTCTGGGGCTGCTGATGTGGTCAGAAAATGGTCGAAGCCTAGGTAAATCTGGTTTGGTTTGCATAAGGACTCTTCTCCAAGCAATGATTCATGCTTTCAAACGAATCTGGTATGGTTTTTTGTGATTATTTTAAAACCCATGTTTCTCGTTCGAAACCTCAACCCCATCATCTTCAATTTTTACACCATGATGATTTGAAGATCATTTTTTCAAAGAGATCTATTGAGATCTAGGGTAGCACCATTTTCTGGGGCTGCTGGTGTGGTCAGAAAATGATTGAAACCTGGGTAAATCTGGTTTCGTTTTGCATAAGGACTCTTCTCCAAGCAATGATTCATGCTTTCCAACAGATCTGGTGTGGTTTTTTGTGATTGTTTTAAAACCCATGTTTCATTTTCGAATTCGAAGTCCCAGATCTCTGCAGTTATTAAGGCTTCTTTATTAGCGGATCTGCATCATTAGCCAGCTGCAAGTTGTCTTGTGTCATTTGGTTCAGATTTGAAGCTGTTGTATTAATTTTTTCTATACAAATCACGGGCTGTCGCTTGAGGTGGTTTGGACCAAGGAGTCAATGCGGATTTCAGTATCGGGTATTGGTCCGTGGAGGACCGATACGTATCTGCCGATACCAATACATATCCATGATTTTTTTTAAAAAGAAAATAAATAAATAAAAGGGTGGTAATTTGTTTTGTCGGCCGATACATATCCGCGTGCCATCAGCTCTCTCCCCAAGTCGAACACCGACCTTTCACTCCATGTTCTGCTGACGCGTGTCGTCGACCAACTCTTTCCCCCGATGATGCATATCCTCAAACCAGCTGCTGACGCGTGTCATATGCCAGCTATATGCAAGGCTTGCAAGCAACCTCCTGCCTCAATTATCCAAACAAAAAGCAATCGCCTGCCAGCTGTATGCAAGGCTTGATGAAAAGGTGAAAGGTAGCATTATACACACCCGTTAAACCTCTGTAGAACACATGCATATCCATCTCTATAAAGAGTTGACTGCCTTCAATCATACTATGGAGATCGTTTTTCATCTCAATCTCCCACAAAATAAATCTTGAAATCATGGAGCATCTATCAGACGGTCAGATATTGATTCCATGTGGCACACATGCCCAACAATGATCATGAATTCATGATCATGCGCATACCAATCAGGTCACTCTTGGAGATGTATGCCAAATGGAATCAATAGGTGATCGTCTGATAGGTGTTTCATGATCTCAAGATCTATTGTGTGGATTATTTTGATAAAACACGATCTCCATCATCTGATAGAAGGCAATCATCTATTTTTAATGATGGATATGTGTGTGTTCTTTAGAGGTTTAACGGTGCATATAACGTTACCCAAGATGAATACATATGCTATCAGAAGAAGCCGTGTCTAAACAGCTGTATACAAGCAACCGTGTGTAACCGATTACTTTACCGGCTCATCCAGTCACCACTTTATATCATCCATACAAACCTCCACTCTCTTCCCAGAGATTTTTTTTTTCCATATGTGCCATGGAGTCCTGAAGAAGATGACGCACTATAGAGCAGAAACACAGGCCGGGATTACCAAATTTATCCCTGGCAATCAGACAATTCATGTCGTCTACGGATACTGATACCACGACGGCTACCTGATACGTATCGGAGACGATATGTATCAGTTTGCCAGGAAACCGATATGGCGATACGTATCGGTATCGGCCGATATTTGATACCTTGGTTTGGACATCATCCGCCAGCTACCGTTTGCGGCACCGGCTACAGTAATGCAGTGTATTCTGATTGCATTAAGAGCTGGTGTGCCTTGTTTAGAGTGGTGTTTTTTGTACCATTGCTAATGTGATTAAGATAGTGCAACTGTGTGGGTGATTGGAGGTGTTTCCATATGATGGATGAGTTGAAAAGGGATGAGCTCAACATCAATATCTTCCCATGTGATGATCTGTTGTATGGTACTCAATCTCATGCTACCGAGACAGTTATGGTTTGATCCGCTCATGTAACGGTGTTCCCTCAGTTACCATAGATGATTTATTCTGATGATCAAAGGCCATGTATATCTTCTTTATTCCACTCTCTATCTCCTATGCTTGTCCGTGTGGCTGCTGGGTCACAAGTCCCTGTGGTTGGTAAAGGGATGACCCATGTTGGTCAGTTGCCTCTTAACTCTACCTTACATTGACCAAAGATGCTCATTAATCTTCTTTTTCTTAGCAGCAGTATTCATGGTTTTAAAACACGAAAACTCAACTCGACTCGGAAGACATCTGAGTAGAGTCGACTTGGAAACTCGGTCCGACTCGACTCGCTCCTACTCAGGTTATTTCATAAATATTTAAATATATATATATATATTGAAAAATAAAAAAGTAGAAATAAATTTTAAATATTTAATAGATTCTTATTCATCTAAATATCTATCAATCTAAGAATTAGAAATTCATCAAACATCATATATCTCTACACTCTAATATTAAGTGCCAGAAACTACGGTGCACATAAATCAATAGCTTTCAAGGAAGCATATTGAAGAAAAAATAAAGTGTACTGAATACTGATTTAAACAGTTAATAATTGAGTGCACACAAGAATTAATGTAAATTTAAAATGAATATACCACTGATCTGTACACCTTAACATTCTATGTACATACTGTGTAGAAAGAATGTGGTGAACATGGACAGATTGGGCACTGAAAACCTTATGGAGAAATAAGATATACCACATTTTAATATAAATAGAGTGGACACTATATTTAAAAAGAATTTAACATGAGTACCTAGTACCAACTCATGTTCAGCCAAAATCAAGGCCTAAAATTCAGCAATAGGTAGAATCTGTAGTTAGTGGAGGGAAAAAAGATTTAATCCAGGGTTTCTTAGATTTTAACAAATATATAGTGAGAGAAGAGGAGTGACGCAGTGTAGATTTCAAAATTTCAGATTTAAAAAAAATCTGCATATGTATCACTACATCTTCTCTGAGTATAGAGAAAACAAATGACATACCTGGGTTTCTTCTTCTTCTTCTTCGAAATCCTTCTTCACAAGGATTTCAGTTGCAAGATCTGTGAAGATGAGCTTTGGGTTTCTTCTTCTTCTTTGCGGGGGGTTTTTTTTGCAAGGATTTCTGTCTGGGCTTAGGGTTTTTTTTCGCAATAGGGCTGGGCAAGGGTTTCTCTTTGCAAGTGTTTCTTGCAAGGAGCTGTGGGCTTTATATAAACCAAATTATCAAAAAGCCCTTTTAAAATCATAAAAACCCCGGCTTCTCCAAAAGGTTTAAGTGGCTTGAGTCAACTCACCGAGCTGACAAACTCTGTCGATTTTCTGATTCAACTCGGCGAGTTGAGTAAGTTTTAAAGGCTTTCGAGTCTATTAACGAGTCGGCTCGAAACTTGGTCGAGCCAAGTCGACGCACCGGAGTTCCAAGTCGACTCGTCGAGTTTTAATACCATGGTAGTATTACTAAACCACTCAATTGCGATTTAACTCTTTCCATGCACTTGTTTAAAGAGAGGATTGTACCTGTTTGAAGACCATTAGATACGAAGACCGATAGCTGCTATTGCTGCCACTATGTCTACAGAGGATGCGAGGCTATGACATATTTTTTCTAGGGCATCTTACAGCGTGTGCGTCTACTCTTTCCCTAAAAAAATTTCTATGTTGATGTTTCCAATTTGGAATGTGAACTCTGTCAATAGCCAGCAGTAAATCTTTAAATATCGCCTTCAACCTCGTTGCAATACTTCTCTTTTCCATATTTTACATTCTGATGTTGGGGACCGTCTCCTATTGTTGCTTCCCATGGTTATTGATATTTCTTTTCATTCATAGCGATTGTACTCGTTTCACTGTGCTCAAAAGATGAAGTCGCTTTTCTTTCATCTTTCATAAGTTGGTTGAAACTCAATACATGCCATTGTGAAGATTTTACGGTCTCCCACCATCTTCAGTCCTACCGTCGGACCCATGGGAGTGGCAAACCACTTTCTCCTACACCCCAGGAAAATTGGGTGGCTGAAAGGAAGAACATACATTTGCTTGAAGTTTCTTGTGCAATTGGTATGCACGTTCCAATGCGCTTATGTGATGATCCTCACAGTAAATTTTCTCATTTATAGGATGCCTTCACTCGTGCTCTAGGGTAAATTTTCCTAGAGAGTTGTGTCCTTAAAATCATCTATTTCCCGTTCCTCGTGTATTTAGGTGTGTCTTGCTCATATTCTGTCATCTTATCCCGATAAATTATCTCCAAAAGCTGCAAAATGTATTTTCATCGGGTATCCTCCTCAAAAGGGATATAAATGTTATAATCCCCTTTTTGAGTGAATATTTATTTCCATGGATGTTACCTTTTTCGAGTCCATCTCTTTTACCCCCCTTAGTGGGGAGAATAGTTGTAAGGAAGAGAGAACTATGTCAGTACTACCCTTTATTGTTGATGATGGAGTTAAAAATAATTATGACAGCAGCATACTAAGGAGGAATAAGGTGTGTTGGAAGTTTGGAAAAGGCAAAAACTTCACTCAAGGGAAAGTCTTTAAGAAGAAGAACAAGAAGACCTCTCCTCAGGCTACAGATGAAGTGTCCTTTCCTGAAGCAAGTCCAGATCCATTGTCTCCTCATGAAGCAAGTCCACCAAGCGATGATTCCTCTCCACAAAATGAATTATGCCTTCCTATTGCCCTACGAAAAGCTTCTAGTCGTGTGACCGTCATCCCATTAATAACTCTGCACCATATCAATTTTTTTTTGTGTCACACATCTTTTATTGCTTCATTAGATCCATTTCTATTATTTCTATGGTCTCTGATCCCCCGTCCCACCCACAATGGAAGGAGGCTATGATTCAGTGAATGAGAGCATTGGAACAAATGACACTTGAGAAGTTGTGGAACTCACTGAAAGGAAGAAATTAATTAGATGTAAGTGGGTCTATACAGTAAAGTAATGACCAGATGGATCAATTGGAAGGTATGAGGCCAAAAAGGTTCACACAAACATAGGGGTGGACTATCAGGAAACTTTGATCCTATAGCAAAGTCTAACACTATCAGAGCTCTTCTATCTCTTGCAGCCTATAAAGACTTGCCACTGTATCAGTTAGATGTAAAAAATTCCTTTCTTCATGGAGATCTGAAGGAGATGGTATATTTTGCACTTCCTCCAAGCTTCACTCTTTAGGGGGAGAAGGGTAAGGTGTGTAGATTGAAAAAGACAATATATGGGCTGAAATAGGCTATGTAGATGACATCATTGTCATTACAACCATGGTTGTCTATTAGAAGAACCATTATAGCCTTGGCTGTCTATGTAGATGATATCATTGTCATTGAAGATGATAGTGAGGGCCAGTGGTAACTCCTATGGAGCAGAATCATAACATCCGTAGAGGAGAGGAACATCTCAAGGATGTTTGAATCTAAAACTCATCTATCTCATCGTGACCCGGATTGACATTGCATATGCTGTGAGTATGTTGAGTCAGCATATTCATAAGGGGAGTCCTAGAAAAGGGTTACTCTATAAGAATTGTGTACATTTGGATGTTGAGGCATTCGTAGATTCAAATTGGACTAGCTCTCTCAGTGACAAAAGATGCACCTCGGGCTATTGTACCTTTCTGAAGGTAACTTGGTTACCTGAAAAAGTAAACATTAAAATGTTGTTTCAAACTCAAGTGCTGAAAGGGAATATAGAGCCATGTCCCAGGGAGCCTTTGAGGGAATGCAGCTTCGATTCATTCTATTTGACCTTGGAGTTGGGGTAAATTTTACCCATGACTCTCTATGGAGACAATGAAGTTGCATACTTGCATTGCATCTTGTGGAAAAGCTAGTGTGCAATGAACAAACTAAACACGTTGAAGTGGATTGTCACTTCATAATAGAGAGGTTGAGTCGAAGAAATTTGTACACAACAAGTTAGTATTGAAGATCCACTTGCGGACATATTTACAAAGGCTGTAGGAAAAAACATATCATCTAGCAGCACCTCCAAGTTAGGCATGATTGACATCTATGCTCCAACTTGAGGAGTGTTGGTGTGTCTATTGAATTTATATTAAGTTGGTAGTGTGTAAGTGGGTGTGTTAGGACTAGTGTGTGTGTCAATGCCACTTTATAAAGAGTATAAATATTAGTGAAAAAGGGAGAGAGAGGAACTTCTTCGTAACCCTAATTTCCTCCTATCTTTCTTCTCATGTTGCTCTGATGATCCGATTATGTAAGTTACTTGGAGACATGGGTTTTACAATAGCAAACTGTCATCAAAGTACAAAGCTATAGCTGTCAAGTGTTAAAAGTGATTGTTTTAGTTAAATGATGTGGATATGATTGGTATCAAGATTTGTATAAATTCACAAAACCATGGACGTGTAAAATAAAAGTGTGCCAGTAAAAAAAGGGTAAACAGAAAGTATTTTTCCAAGTTTTTCACCATTTGCACTGATGAATGCAGCAGTTATGCCTGCCACAAACATATTATATTTGAGCATTCACAATTAAAAACAACAACTGGGAAAGCATTCTTTGTTGGTTTATGTGTCATAGGCTTTTCGCCCTTAATTGCAGCTTTTTTATGTTGGCATGTATTTTACAGGTGGTGGGCAGTTATATATGTGGGGTAAACTAAAGATGACAGGAGATGAGTGGATGTATCCTAAGCCTCTTTTGGATTTGAGGTTGTGTTCAGTTTGCTCTGTTGTTTTAACATTGTAACATAAATCTTCTGTCTAAATCTATAGTTTTCCAACTTCATAATAGTTTTATTTTATTTGTTCAATATTTTGTATGATCTCCGTTTTTGGCTGAATCCTCACCAATTGTTTTTCACCATTTTTTTAAAATCTTGCAATTTTTGAAGCATTCTTGGTGACCTCATTTTACCTTTCAAAACATTTTCTGTTTAAGCACTGTGTTGTAAACCGAGAAGAAAATTACAACATTACCATGATGTCACATTTGTGGTCTCTCTAATTGTTTTGAGCAATGATGATAAACCATCATGAGGAGAAGGTTAAGGCTTTGTGGAAGAGAGCCATTGTAGAGATGGAAGAGGGCCATTGTAGAGATGCAAGTTCCATGACAACAAGTTGAGCAATTTCCTTGTTGGTTGGAGCAT
Organism: Chloranthus sessilifolius; assembly: GCA_021018995.1. NCBI lineage: Eukaryota > Viridiplantae > Streptophyta > Magnoliopsida > Chloranthales > Chloranthaceae > Chloranthus > Chloranthus sessilifolius. The sequence goes on from CM037595.1 coordinate 69,453,343, forward strand.
GAAGATTTTTAGACTAAGATAAAAATAGGGCTTAGTGTTTTTGTAAGTTTAAATTAAAACGAGGAAGACTCTTTCCAAGCATGTGTTCCATTTGATATGTTGAGCAATGGGCCGGATGGATGCTAGCATTAACATGAAAATATGATGATTGCGACTTGATTTGAATCTCAATCGTCAGAATTCAAAATTTTACACTTGAATTCTTTTTATAAGAAATCTTGTGATTTTTTACTGATCTTACAATTTAGGATTTAGATCTTCCTTTTCGCTTATATCCTGTTACTTGCTGGGAATACAAGTGTCATGATTCTGAGCAAAGCTTTGGCCCCATAAACTTCTTTTTGTTTTTTTTGAGGTTCTGAAGCAATAACGAACTCCCATCATTTGACACTTTGGATAAAAGATTTGGGCTTTTGGTTTTCTAGAAGATTAAACAAACTTTAATACTTGAGCATCTTTCGGGTCCCCCTGTTCACTTATTGCTTGCTTTCGCTGTTGTTTAGCTGCCTGTTTCGTAAGTTATATTTTGGTGCCATTGTGGTGTCTCCACCTTGACATGGGGGGGGGGGGGGGGGATAAACATACTTCAAAGTCTTCTCACGCCGATGAAGTAAAAACTGTTGCTTGGGAATAAATAGGCTCGGGAAAAATTCGGCAAAAGTCTGGGAAAATCAGAAAAAGTAAAAATTATAAAAATGTGTTAATAATTATGAAAAATTATAAAAATAATATATGTTTTATATATTAAAGATTATTCTATGTTTGGAACTTACTTTTTTACCAAATTAACAAACAAATGATCCTTATAACATAATTCCATGAACGGTCATGTAAGCTAAAAGAGTCAAATAATTGACAAATCAATAACCATAAGTGGATAACTATATTTATGAATCATTTGATCACGACTAATGATCATCCTACAAAATTATAAAAAACCATTGACAATCATACCAAAAACCATCAAATCCCATATCATGAGCCAAATGCACTTCCTATTTATTTCCTGACGACGATTCATGAGTAGAATGGTTGGCATCATCTTCAGTCTTCTTCCCCTTATGGTGATGGTGCATCTAGGAGTGTTGGAATAGTATCAATATTTATTGGTTTCAAATCTTTTTGTTCTTTAACTGCACCCATCTTCATGAAATTTAAATCATTCAGAAAAAAACCAAATTATGTAACCTCTTGAGTTCTAGCCTGTTTCTCTTCTTTGTGTATGCAATCTCGATAGCGCTCTAATTATTTCGCTTGCTGAAGCTCTACATGGTTGGTTAATCTATTTCATTACCATCTTTTGTATAATTGGAAAGTCAACCCCCACACGCCCCACCCTGAATACAAATTACATTATCGTTTGATAGTTAAATTGTTAACTAATTGAAGATTTCTATAAGATATAAATTGAAATAGTTACTTGTATATGTTTCTTGAAGAACTGCAATTGTCATAGACCCAGAGACACATGGACCCCTTTGATGGTATTGTTCGAGTTATCTTCTCAAAATCTTTTTCTTATGGGATGTAACCATCTTTTCTATTACCTTCTCCAATCCTGCTGTCACTTCTTTATCCATCCTCACAAGATTATCATAAAATAAATGACGATTTAGTTAGCCTGCAAGAGCATGAAGGGGGTGATGTAATGTTTGATTCCACTACTCATCAATGATTTTCTAGTAAGGTGAATATTTATCAACCTTTGTAAATTTCTCTTAGGGTTCTTTTGTCCTATCTGCACTTCGATACAAATAACCCATACTACAGCCATTACCGTTCACCTTCTTAAACTTCTACAGTGCTCAAATTTCTCTCTCTTCCAAAATACATCTCCTTGGATTGTTTCTTCAATTTTATCTCTTTGTCCGTTGTGCTTTGAGGTAAAGATCTTCACTCACTAAAAGAAACAACAGTGCTTCTTCAGTTTCTAATGATTGATTGCAAACAAATGAACCGAGTGACAAATCTAGTTGTGTCTGACTGTTGGGGTGGAGTAAAATGAGAGGCTACCATACCACTGTTGGGGTGGAAAATATATTCCAACCTTTGCAATTAAGAATTTGTAGATTTTTCAGGCGGTACCCAAGCACAATCAGTCTGGGATGTATTGACGTTGCATGAGTTCTGAATTTGAGATCAATAAAATTACTAACCTGGAGACCTCTATCCCCATAGTTTTTCCGTCATATGGTCAATGAGATGGTTATCTCTGAAGATAAGGTAGATACAATCTTCTTGAGATTTAATCCCTCTGAAAATGGATGGGAAACCCAGTCGCATAACACTACACAAGAAGGAATAAGCCAATCCATGAAAGCAATCTGGAAAGGTTCTTCATAGATTTGATAACCATGTGACATTGCCGGCGACACCCCATTAATTAATTTTAAAGCTAAGCAGAATCGACAAGTTCTAGACTACTTGGTTTTGTTCATCTTGAAAATCAGCAGACTGGTTTTCAATTTGAATGTATTTTTGCATTCTTCTTAAATAGTGGATACCCATATACCATCTTCTTTGACATCTAAATACAGTTGTCTGACCATTGTAGCTCCATCTCTTCTTTATGATCATTTTTGTTATTATTGTTAAAAATATTTCCTTTGTATCAGTGGATGGAATATTCGCTGCATGGATTCCGGCAGCCTGCATCATTTCTGCGGTGCTGATGACTCATGTATAAGTTGGGGTCAGGCTCAGTATGGAGAACTAGGATATGGCCCTATTGGCCCAAAGTATGTGTTGTTTTTTTGGTTTTTTATTTTTTTTCATACTGGCATTCATTTATTGTTACCTTGATATTTTACTACAATTTTGGTTTGTTTTATAGTTATATTAATGCATGCATTTCTCTATACAACAGGTCTTCAGCAAATCCCAAGAAAGTTGATATCCTTGATGGTATGCATGTGATTAGGTAAGGATGTGATGATATATTGTTCTTTCTCAAATCACTGTGATTTGTGCCAACTAAAATCATATTTAATAATGGGATTGTTTCTGTAGTGTTGCTTGTGGTATGGGACATTCACTGATTGTTGTCGATAGAGCGAACATTGGTGACCGACTGGACCAGGTAACTGTCCAAAAATATTATAGAAGTTTTCAGCTTCTTTATTGAGTACTGTTTTCTTAGACAGGTTCGATATATAAACTAGGTTTAATTGTGGTCAGCTAATGGAGAAAGCATACAAAGATGAAATATTAATGATTTACATTTTGAAACTTGTATAAAAGGTCTTAGGTAAGTTTAATATATAAAACTTGATGTAAGATCTCCCTATCGGATGAGTCAAGAAACAAGAGCCCAGTTGAAATCTCAACAAGAGAAGAAGAGGGAATGGAATAAGAGAGATAATTAATAGGAGCCTCAGGACGGTTGTTCACACTGACTAATTTTCTCAGAATAAAGCAATAGATCTGTTTGGTTTATTCCATCACTTTAGTAGTGACCAGCATGGGCATCCAGGTCCTAGATCCTATTTTTAATTGGTTTGCTAACATGCACAAGCCAAGAATGCTCATCAGCATGGTTGAAAGTATTGACCGATACTGATATGTTTCGTCTGATATGTATCGGGTTTTCAAGCCACTGGATAGCTCTAACTCCCACAACCCCCAAGCCTTGTAAAACTTGATTAGAATCTCCTGGAAAGTCGAAAGCAACAAATAGGTCATGAGTTTTGAGCATAAAAGGTTAAGTGACGCAGGACAAAACCCTAGACTACGTGAATGATGATAAATGATTATTTTGCCGAAATTAAACTAAATTAATTAAGCAAAAACTAATACGAATAAGCGCGAATACCTTAAGGTTCGTAGTTTCCATTCAGATGATTACATTCGATTCGGGTAGGGTTCGATCCGTTGCGCTAGATCTGTTAAACCGCAGAAGGAAGATCCTAAAGGTAGAACTCTAGCCGCTTCTAGATTAGGGCACTCGCTCGTGGTTCAATGATGGAATCTCAGGTTCCTCAAGGGTTTAGATGGGTTAGATGGTTGGGATGAGATTTAGGGTTATTGAATCGGGTCGATTCAATGATTTAGATGAAAACTAGGGTTATGGTTTGGGAAAATTTGACAGAATAACGGCTGGATGTAGGGCTTATGGGAATGAAATAAGAGCATAAAATAGAGAAACAAAGAGATATTAAAATGAATAATACTAGAAGATAATGGGCATCACACCCTTGGCCTCACACCAAACCCATCTCGGGGAAGAAGAATCACTCTCCGGAATTGCTCATCTTAAGCACAAAGCAAAGCTTTTCATTAATCAAAATGTCAACCCCTTACAATGTTTTATTTAGAGACCTTATATAGGAGGCCTCACAAAAGAAAAATAAAACCCTAAAACAAATATAAAGAAAAGACAAGTATGCTCTTAAAATTCAAATTCGAATTCTGGCACAGTCAATCGATTGACCACTAGTATTCGATCGCTTGACTTGTATATATGTCGTCAGAATTAATTCCTCACAGGCCATAGTCAATTGATCGATTCCAAGCGTCGATCGATCTACTGTGCATTGCTCCAACACGCTGATTTTGCTCATTTAAGCCTGTCTGAAGCTGAGATATCTGTTGCGGCCCAATTCCAATGCTCTCGATCTTGACGTCCCCCATCATTAAGATTTATGAGCATTTATTTTATTATGTTAATCATTTCTATGATTGCTTTTGTATGAAAATGGTTTATATAGATCTAATTATATATTTCGAATAAATCTTGCAATACACATATTATAGGATCTTAAAATACTAAAAATCAGTGGTAACCATGCTTATGTATATGATTATTTTGCTTTGTTATCGATCAAAAGGAAAAAAAAAAACTTAAGGGTTTTATTATAAAACCTTTTTTTTAATTGGAGGCGTCCAGAACTCAAACTCCGTAGGGCACACGCTTGACTAGTATAGAGGACCTTTTACTCCTTTAGGATGGCACGCTCGACTAGTATAGAAGACCTACTCCTTCAGGATGGCACGCTCGACTAGTATAGAGGACATCCCACTTAGACCCACATACATTTAGGTAATAGGGCAGGGGAAAAGCACATGATTTGATAGAAAGACCTCCAAGCTCCTAAGCCCAGGGCCTGCCACCGTGTTAATCCTATAAGTTGGGTCTAAGTGGGCCTTTTATCCTACAAGTTGGGCCTTTTATCCCTAACATTACACAAACACTAAATAAAGCTCGTACTTCTCAAATTGAGCCTAATAAGATTACTTTGTTTTATAATTTAGGAAATTAATTTTGGTTTTTATACTATTTATTAATATAATAATATTTCAAGTAAAATTAGAAATTTGGAGCGAATTAATCAATATAACTCGAAATTGATCATATTTACCGATAACTGGAAATTAAATTTTATTTTTAGTACTGGTTTCTTAATAGTTAATTAGACTTTTTATATTAAATTAGTGCTTTTGTATAAAATTAGGTTAACATTAAAGGAACAAGATTATATTTTCTTGTATTTTTCCATTAAATTTTGATATTTTAATGAATACATATTAACATTAATATTTTTAATTTAAAGAGATTAAATAATCTTTAATAAACATATTTTGTTATTGTAATTTTTGCGCTTATGTATACTAGTAAAAGTGCACATGCGTTGCACATGTAAATATAAGTGTGGAGACACCATCGAATTCTTCTGATTTAAATGTCACATTCTAAAGATTTTCGATCTCTATCATATGACTCAACACAATAAATGACCATCATCTCATCTATGTTTGACTGCTTTGAATCATATAATAGAGATTTTATTTTATACCTCATGACCTTCAAATCCAATGGCTAAGATGAAGTTTTCACTTGGCCTAAGTCCTCCAAATACCAAGTCTTTCCTTTAAAGGATAACTCTAATTATACCAATCAGATCTCTAAGTGCACTACATTCAAAAAATTATTAACTGATGTGAACCAGATGATGGAGATCGATTTTCTTTTCAATCTTTCAAATACTGGAGCTTGAGATCAATGGAGTGCCATCAGATGATAAATTTATTGTTCCTGTGGCATACATCCCAAAAAAGTGATCGAAAACCATGGGGCACACATCATACTCAAACGTGATTTTCGATCACTTTTTGGGATGTGTTAGTTGTACCACATGCAATAAAAAATTGACTGTCAGTACACTCATGATCTACAATTGGGACGAAAACGATCGTTATTGCCTAATTCCAAACAATCAATGGTATTCGTTTCAATATTTCATCCCAAAAAAAAATTGGAAACCATGTGGCACACGACATGCTTAAACATGATCATGGCCAAACCTTCAAAAGGGCCAAGAGCCATGTAGCTTACTAATTTTTGAAAACATATTTCAAAATTTGGTCCATGCAATTGGCAGACCACATCATGCCATTTGGTATTCAATCGATTTATTGATTATATAGTTAAAAACTTAGAATCATTAACTATAAATCTCATAAAAACGCATGTGCATTACACATGCTGCCAAAATAAAATTTTCAACTGAAAAATGTAACAGAAGATGTATAACAATCACTTGCACCACGAATTAGTACATGATGTCAAAATGGTGGCCCATATATAAAATCTCCAATCTTAATTTTATATACATGCCATCATTTTAAGGCCACATGATTCACATGATCATCATATAAATCATATTTATGTTAAAATAAGATTAAAAAATAAAAATGAACATATAATTTAGAGCCTAAAAGTAGGGTTGCCAATAGGTCGTGATAAAGGTTTGACTGTCCGATTGGTAAATGGCATAAGCTGAATTGAAAACTGACCTGACCTAGCTTGATGGTGCACCCCGACTAGACCTAATACCCGAAAGGTTAAGGGTATATGCCCACCCCGACTTGACACCTATCCCGACCTTGACCTGAAATGTCAAGGGTATATGCCCAACCCTACCTGACACCTGACCTGACGCCTGACGACCTGGCTGAAAACACTCTATTATTATTATTATTATTATTATTACTACTACTACTACTACTACTACTACTACTACTACTATTATATAACATCGTGTAACTCGAGCTTAGTCGACCAAATTTTCCTTAACCCGACCCAACCATATTTATAAATTGTGTATGACACTTTGTGCCTAACTTAGCCCAACAGGTCAAGTTTAGTGCCTAGCCCAATAAAAAAGCCGTCTCGAGTAGGTCGAGTATCAAGTCTGCCCGATCTATTGAGAGCCCTACATAGAAGTATCATTTGCTTGTCCAAGTCAATAAAGTTAAGTGCTCGCATTAGTCCTACGACCAACCATACGTATGGGTGCATGTTTTGAACCGAAATCCGAACCCGACTCGAAAATCGATTCAGACCGAACCAATTTTAGGTCGGTTTGATTTCGATTTTAGGTGGGAGAAGCCGAAAACCGATTAGGTAGGATGAGAAAATTTGATCAGGGGTAGATTAATCGTGGCTCAAAGGGTTTCAACTTTTCAGTAAATTATTATTTTGATAGCTTTATTAACACCCACGGAATCTTAGAGGGCACCTATACCAAAAACCATCCACTCTTTGTATTAGTTGATGGAGATCGTTTTTGGCCCAATTTTCCACATAAGGGATCTTGATATCATGGGCTTACCATTAGACAATCATTTTTTTATTTCATGCGGCGCAGATCCCAAAATATGGCCCTAAAATTACATGGCATACATCATGGTAAAATTTAATTTTTAGGCTATTTTTATGTGATATATGCCACATCTACATTTTTTAATTCAAAGCAAATCAAATATTTTATGGAAAAATTGTTAATTCTCTTAACTTTATGGGTTTCTTTGAAAGTGCTAAAAATAAGGAAGGAAAGAGAACTTTTATGGCAAAATTGTTAATTCTCTTAACTTAGTGGGTTTCTTTGAATGTGCTAAAAATAAGAAAGGAAAGAGAACTTATTTGGGTACCATTATTTACATATTCGGAAAAGGGATTTTATTTGGGTACCATTATTTACAGCCCTTAAAATTGTGACCTCACCTATATCCTCTTGTAGGACGTGTGGAGGGCAATTTAGGCTAGGACGTGTGGAAACAAAACTTGACAGAAACTAATCTTGCTTTTATATAGTAGTAAGGATAGCTATGTTGATATAAAAGGCCTAATTTTTTGTAATTTTAAAATAAAAAACCATTTAAGTATTTAGGATTGCTCTATCATAATCATATTTAGTATAGGGAATTTGGGCTTCAATTTGAACTCTTTATGTAATGAAATGTGAAAGCACTACTTTAGGATTTAATTTATTAACAATTTTATTCTTATTTCCTCAGACATCCTATGGGTTAACTAGCTGAACATGATTCATGAGCACAATCGATCTTGGCGATGTGGGAAGGGCCATAGATGGCAACAAGTTAAAAATACATTGTAATTGTCACAAAAAGTTCATGGGTGAGGGAAGAAGTAGGCTTAACTAGCTAAACATGATTCGTGAGCACAATCCGTCTTGGCAGTGTGGTGGGGCCATAGATGCAACAAATTAAGAAAACTGTAATATTTTTTCATAAGAAGTTGATGGGTGGGGGAATTAGTAGGTTTAAGGAGCACCTTGCTCAAAGGGAGACTGCAGGCTATGAAAGAGTAAGGAGGGAGGTTATCTTATGTATGTGAGAGAAAGTGACTGCAACAAAGGGACAAAAACAGTAACTGACATAAGGGATAAAGAGTTTATGGTTAGGGTTAGACAAGCTGAGCATGTACCTACTTGAGATTTTGATGACGATGATGATTAGGATCCAAATTCTAGTGCAATTAGGAGAGTATTAGGGAAAGGAGAAGCCATTTAGATGAAGAGGATGCATGGCGTAGATATGAGTGGCCAAGAGAGTATAGTCCAAGTTGAGTGGCCCATATATGCTTGCAGTAGTGTGCAAGTGGGAGTGGTCAAGTCAGACTGCATATATCGTTGATGATACCGCTATCATTTGGTAGACTTTTTACTTTCAATCTATGTTGGATATCAGTGCTGAGGCAGGCCCGACAATTATGTCCCCTTCAGCATATCTAGTAAGCGGTTCCTATTTGGATGATGACGTCGACGAGAGTAAGAGTATGTTGCAAGTTTTTAAAAAATATGAGATGAGAGAGAATGCACAATTATGTGCGATGGTTAGACAAGACCCACTAAGAAGAGTGTGATCAATTTCTTGATATATAGTTATCAAATGATCAATGTTGTCAAATGACATAAGCGATTGCAAGCGATGGAATGCCAAGTGGCTATATATATATATATATATATGTAAACATGCATATAAAATTTAAATATTGAGTTGTTCCCAAGCCGAATTTCAGGTGCCTCAGTTTGGCTTGGCTCTACATTACTCAAATCTTTGGGTGCCTAGCTTGGCTAGGATCGTGAGCTCTGTAGACCCAAAAAGCTCTATTTTTCAAGCCGAGCCAAGTTGAGCTGACTCGGTTCTTTGACAGCTCTCTATCGAAGGCACGCATCACGGGGTCACTCGTCCAATAGTGTTAGCCCGTGCGACACTTAACGCCCGCTGCGCTTAGTCACCCTACTTTTCCCAAATGAGGCACGCGATGCAGATTCCGAGATGCTACGAAGGGTGGAAGGCTTGTCCTACTCAAGCTTCACCTCAACCTCTACGTTCGGACTTCGCCCTATGAAGCAACGCAGTAGGTTAGAGCCGACAACGATGATTGATAAGGCAACAAACAACAATGATTGATATAGCGATAGGCAGCGAGGAGCATATACCGAGCCCCCTTTGGGCTAGAACCCGCACCTCGAAGGCAGTTGGAAACCACCAACGCGATGGCCCTAGTACACGACGTAGCTAGGACGACCACGTACCAAGCGTGGCCCCGAATGCACGCACATAAGCTCATGAGGCTAGTGCACGTGTAGGGTCGGGGGACCCCAACTCATGTCCCCCTATATAAGGGTAAAATAGTAATTCAGGCAAAATGACGGGAGGACCTCAAACCCCTTAGTTTGACATACTTTACTATTCACACCGCAATGCTAGCCTAGCTGAACATGTCGCGTCCGTGTCGAGCCCAAGTCTTCACCCTCCATCCCAACATGTCGCGACGCCATTGTGGCTCATGCCCAGTACACTCGGTGCCGCCCTCATGGCCACGACGCACCAGTGATGCCCAAAACGTGGAGAGAAAAATGGCCCTACGGCTGGCCCGGATGGCCACGCCGCGTGTCCCCATCACATCCTCCACTCAATCGTCAACGTCCTCGTTGATGCGAAGGCACACATTCTGAAGTTCAGCACTTTATGTCCACTGCCATGGTTCCTCGACAGCTCCCTGCCTTCACCCTATGTAGCAAAAATGTACATAACCAAAACTGCACTCAAAATCTGTACACGGTTGATGTCTAAGTCTTCCCATGGCCCACACCAACAAGATCGCGGTGGCGTGCTTTCTCAATAGTTAGTCAACCGGAGCGCCCCTATTCTGGCGACGGACTCCTCATCAACTTTTTTCTTCCCTTTCTCCGCGACTATCGCGTTCATTGCGGCTTTCTCTGGACAATCTCGCACCGGATGTGGCCCATCACATAGGAAGCAGCCCTTCTTACTCGGCTTTTCATCTCTCTTCTTTTCATACCTACTACCTTTGTCCTGACCAAATCGCACATGCCCTGTATCATTTTGCTTCTTCGCCTACTTGTCAACATTGTTAGTGGATGCTTGGGTTGCCCTCTCTCTCATTGCGGTGCTCGATTAGCCGCTCAGCAGCAGCCAAATTCTCATCAAAGGTCTTCAACCCTCTATGAGTCAACTCCCGTTGCGCCCATGGCGCCAAGCCATCTATAAAGTAGAAGACCTGATCTTTCTCACTCATTTCGTCAATGTCTAACATCAGGCTTGTAAAAGTCTCAATGTACTCGTGCAACGGTCCCGTATGCTTCAACGCCGATAATTCCTTTCATGCTGACCATCCGACGTTGGTAGGTAGAAATTGAGCCCACAACTCTTTCTTCAGATCAGTCCAAGAATCAACTATTCCATTCTCCATACGCACCTCTGACACACGGTGCCTCCACCATAACTTGGCATAACCAACCAAGTATCTCGATGCAATTCTTAACTTAGCTTTAGCATCGAGGTCCCCATTTGAGGTATTCCTCTATGTCCCATATAAAGTTCTCGAGGTCCTACGCCTCGCGAGAGCCCTTGAACATCTCTGGCTCGTGGAACTTAAACCGAGGGGTCGGCGTCCCTGCTGGCACCCCAACTGGCATTGCCAGGATGAGCCTTTTCAGCACGCTCATCTCGTCACGTACCTCCTCCAACGTGACCTTTATGTCTCGTACCTCTGCTGCCAGTTGCTCTACGGTCTCAGCCACGTCGACATTGATTCTCTCATGCCTATTCAGTCGTTCCCCATGTAATGTCATTACAGATACTACTGACTCGAACTGATCCGACTGAGTTTCCAAACTATCTAACCGTTCCCTTGTTGATCGTTCCCTCGTTCGCCATCTTGCATCCTCGCTAGTCCCTTCCATCTCAGCCATCACAGTGGCTCTGATACCAAATGTCACGGGGTCACTCGTCCAGCAGTGTCAGCCCGTGCGGCACTTAACGCCCGCTGCGCTAAGTCAACCTACTTCTCCCAAATGAGGCACGCGATGCGGATTTCCAGATGCTACGAAGGGTGGAAGACTTGTCCTACTCAAGCTTCACCTCAACCTCTACATTCGGACTTCGCCCTGCGAAACAACGCAGCAGGTTAGAGTCGGCAATGATGATTGGTAAGGCAACAGACAACAATGATTGATATAGCGATAGGCAGCGACGAGCATATATCGAGCCCCCTTTAGGCTAGAACCCGCACCTCGAAGGCAGTTGGAAACCACCAACGCGATGGCCCTAGTACACGACGTAGCTAGGACGACCACGCACCAAGCGTGGCCCAGATGCACGCACATAAGCCCACGAGGCTAGTGTACATGTAGGGTCGGGGGACCCCAACTCATGTCCCCCTATATAAGGGTAAAATAGTAATTCAGACGAAATGGCCGGAGGACCTCAAACCCCTTGGTTTGACATACTTTACTATTCACCCGGCAACGCTAGCCCAGCTGATCATGTTGCGACCGTGTCGCGCCCAAGTCTTTACCCTCCATCCCAACGTGTTGCGACGCCATCGTGGCTCATGCCCAGTACACTCGGTGCCGCCCTCATGGCCTCGACGCACCAGTGATGCCCAAAACGTGGAGAGGAAAAATGGCCCTACGGCTGACCTGTATGGCCACGCCGCGTGTCCCCATCACACACGGCTCTATATTAATCGATCTTCGGGTGCCCTAGCTCGGCTCGGATCATGAGCTGAGCTGTAGACCCAAAAAGCTATATTTTTTCAAGCTAAGCCAAGTTGAGCTGACTCGGTTCCTCGACAGCCCTCTTATGGATGATACCATGCAGATCGGGATATTGTACCCTATATCATTAATTCAAATTGATTTCAAAATGTCCGATATAACTCAGGTAATCCTCAATCAGTAACTGAGTTTTTAACCTTTCTCCCACATCAGACAATTTTACATGTGATAAATATGTGGCTAATCAATGTGGTGGGATTCTCTACTCCAAATTCTGATTTTGCGTTGTATTTTCTCCAGTGCTATTTTTCCTCCCGATTAATGTATTTAAACCTGTCATGGTGTTCAGATATGGTTTTGTTAATGGTTTAAAATCTCATACAATATCGACAAGGGATAATGGCTCTTGACTGACATTAAACACCAAATTGGTGTTTAAATGAGCTTACACCATTAAATTAGACGTTTGTATCTTACACCATTGAAGTGTAGTTTATTATTATGCCATATGGCTCACATCTATGAATACTCTAAACTGTCCAAGTGGCAATCCATCATTGAAACATGTTTTAGTCGAAGAATCATGCCCATAAGTGGATATGAACCATTGGATTGGAAAATTTTAATATCAGCCATCAAAATTAAGAACGGTTGTTATTAAAGTACATAAATCGGATGGTTCAAATCTTCCAAAAAATGTGATTGAGCTCATCATTGTCAATCCATTTATAATCTATCACTTTGACAGTTTGGATTACCCGGATCTTTAATCGTTAATGATGCATTTTAAGACCACTTTGGTGTTTAAATGACGGTCAGGGGAGTCGGGTCCTATCGACAAATATCGCTAGATGTGTCTCAACTTCGGAACCTAGTGATAATTCACTATATTAGTTTGTATCGGGTGATACAGTCAGACAGCAAATATGGCCTCTTTTTTAATAGTATAACCAATGCAAACTTTGTATCATTAATAACCGAGATGATACGTCTCGATATCGGCACAGACCGATACCAAGATCTTAAATCTTGGTTGTGTTCAATTTGGCTGGTGAAAATTTATTGAGCGGTAATTTCTAATGGTCTTTGCTTTTGCAGCTTGAAGTCTTCGATGGAGAAACTCCTTGCAGAGGTATGTTGACAAGTTGCAGTAATCATCGACCTTTTTTGCATATATTATAGTTGGAACCATATGATTTCCGTATGTATTGAAACTAGTCTGTGAAACTTCCGTAACACCTAGTTTGTCGTAGTCGAAAATCAAAATATAGAAAAAAAGATCAAACGGTTTTTCTTAACCCATCTTCTGAGAATCTAATGTTACCTAGGACAAGTTCTAGAACTTGAACTGGACGAGATTGCCTCGATGTTTTAAGAACTGGATCGTATTGGCTGTTCCAACCAGACAGAACTGGAGTCAGACCCAAAGCTGACTGCAATCAGTGGTTCTACCTCTGGTCTGGTTCCCAAACAATTGGATTGCGATCTGGGGTTGTCCTAGACATGTCAAGCTGGTGTCACATGGGCGCTCTCTGAAATTTGCTAATTGGCTTTAAACTAAGGGTACCTCTATTTGCACTTTTGCACCTACCAAATCTCGAAGGGCACCACAGCCGAAACCCATTGACTGGTTTGAATCCAATGATGGGGATCATTTTTCATTCCAATCTTCCACACAATGGATCTTGAGGTACCCCACATATGATTTAAACAGTACAGAGCTATTTCCATGAAGACTTCTTATAAGGCCCAACCCCAAAAAAACTATTATTTTCCACCACTAACATTTGATTGTGGACCTCTTTGCCGATTAGAGACTGAATTTCCCGAAAGATTTGCATTCTATTTAAATCGTCCGCATTTTTTCATCCAATTTTTTTTCTTTAATCTCAATTAGTCATCTCAACAGCATAGACGTTAACAACAATTACTCTTGTAACAGAGACTGAAGAAGACGAGGGCGGAAGGCCAACAGCTAACAAAACGACAAAGAAGGGAGCTGCTAATGCTTCTGCAAATTCCAAGAAGAGGAAGAAATCTAGTGATTCATCAGACTCGGAAAGTGAAGGCAGTGATAGTGAGGATAGCGACGAGGATACAAATGGCGAGATTGAAGACAAAAAGGGGAAGAGGGGAGGCAAGACTTCTAGCAGAGGTCAGGGAAGGGGTAGCAAAAAACTTGAAACAGAGAAGAAGAGTTCTGGGCGTGGCCGGGGACGTCCCAAAGGTAGCCAAGTGAAAGGGAAAAAACCTGCAAAGAGGGGGAGGAAGCCAAAGGCCGCTAAGTGACTGATTTCCTTATCAGTCTCCAAATTTTGTTCTCAATCCAAATTTTAGTCGGGTTCCGTAAGATGTTGTCTGTTTTCAATTTTACTCCTAATTTCTTTCATTTAACGGCGACGCGTTGGGCAGAATGAAGGAGCGCTCATGGGTGTCACTATGCTTTTTGTGCTGAAATGTTATTGGCCTTACCCATTCTCTATTGTTAAAGACTGCTGGTGCAGCGGCTTATTGAATGGTATCTTAAAAACTAATTATTTCTCCTAGACCATAATTTGATATTAGGTTGATGGAGAGCTCTTTCTGCTAATTTATGTATTCATATTTTGTTAATTTTACAAATATTTATTCTCACCCATTTAAAACTTACTTTTTAAGAGCTTCTTTGACTGTAATATGAGCAAACTCAGTTGCCCAGAATCTGTGCAGGTTAGATTTTTGGTTATTCCCAAAAATGTCTGTTTGGCAAAATTGCATACTAAAGACACTTGTCAAGGGTAGAGTGGTAGACTTCTATTTGAGTGGAGAGACTTGTCTGAAATATGTAAGAAGTAGCCTCATGCTGCTTCTCAAATATGTGATTATTGGAAGGAGAAGACAATGCTGCTTCTCAAACATCAAGTCAAGCTGCTTGTCGCCCATCACTTTACCCATGAAAAGTCCTTCGAAAAGAGATGCCAAACAGGGCCTCAATTTGAGAATGTGAAAAGTTCTTTTGAACATCATATTCTGAAGTTTTGTTGGGAATGGTTATTAAAACCCAAAAAACTGATCGTTAAAATTCAAAAATTGGTTGGTCATTAAAACTCACAAACTCAGAATCTGAGGTTTTCTAGGTAATATACTCTCGGAAAACCAATTTGGCACGACGCTAAGGGCTCATTCGGGCGTTCAGAAACACTCATAATCTAAGTGCGCCAATCTTTTCTGACATTTTCCTTTGTTTGCTAGTTTTCATGGTGATCTGTGTTTTATGAGTATTTCCAACTGAAAGCGATCAACTTCTTATCAAATGACTCGGAAATGCTTGGAATTTGAGCTCAGAAAATGAAGCCAAAATATCCTTTAAAACTAGGAATTTGAGAACTTTGAGTTTTCTAGGGAAAACTCAGGAAACTCTTGACTTAGACTAAACTCGAGAACACTTGGAAAAAGTAAGAATCTGAGTGTACTCAGATTCTATTCTTCCTGAATCATGGCTAATATGATTCTTAACTTTTTTGGGAAAAGTTCAAAATCACCTGACCAAGGCCAAAGAGAGTAGCATTTTTTGAATGGTCCCTACGCTCTGCACCGAACAGCAAGAAACCTTGTTTTTTACGAATATGTGCAATTTTTTTTTTGAAAACACCTAGATTCTAAACAGATTCTAAGAAATGAAACGAGGCCCAAGAGAGTAGCATTTTCTGAGTGGTCCCTACGCTCTGCACCGAACATCAGGTAACCTTGTTGTCTAAGAATCTGGGCAGTTTTTTATGAAAACACCCCGATTCTGAACAGATTCTAAGAAATGAACAAACCCTACATCCTCGTTCCGATGTTTCCTGATTTTTCCTAAAAAACCTAAAATTTTTGAAAGCTCGGAATCTTACAAATTCTTTATAGTTTCAAATTTCTGGCTTTTCCCATAAAAAGTCATAATCCTTTGTTCTTAAGTTCCTCTCAGAAAAGCTAAGAATCGGTACAATGGGTAGTTGGATTACGACCGTAGAAATATTATTTAATCATCGATTTATATGTGACACCTAAGTTCTAGGTTAGCTCTACACCATAGCGGAGCCCTTGTGAAAGAAATCTCTCCTAAAATAAGTGTGTGGAGCCACAAAACAAGGGAAGTTATGGGTACCATTATTTGCAATCACTATTCTTTCTTTAAAATTATGGTTACAACTAATGGTACCCTTGTGAGAGATCTCTCTCGGAAGATGATGAGCCATAAAAGAAGGGGTAAGTTATGGTAAGGGTATTTGAAATCATCTCTCTTTTATTTTTAAATCATGGTTGCATCTAAAGGTACCCCTTATGAGAGTTATCTCTTCAAAAAAAAAAATTGTGTAGAGCCAAAAAGGAGTAAGTTGTTATTTGCAATCCTTATTCTCTCTTTAAAATCATAGTTGCATATATA
This sequence comes from Chloranthus sessilifolius, assembly GCA_021018995.1. NCBI lineage: Eukaryota > Viridiplantae > Streptophyta > Magnoliopsida > Chloranthales > Chloranthaceae > Chloranthus > Chloranthus sessilifolius. The sequence continues at coordinate 69,470,077 of CM037595.1, forward strand.
GGTGCCCCTTATGAGAGATATCTCTCCGAAAAAGATGGATCCAGTGCTCATCTCAAACGAAGTATACACATACAACCTCTAAAGTCTAAACTACTCAGATTCCAAGACTTTTCGAGCGAAAAGCTCAAACGAAGGGGTGCTGCTTTCGTTCGAAAAGTCTCGGAAATCACAACTACCAAGACAAACCCGCGAACGACTGATTCATATAGATTTACTTAGTTTTTGTCTACTTTCTACGCAAAAACTCGGAATCTGAGGTTTTTAATCTCTTGAGCGAGGCCTAAAGGAACGAAGAATCAATGGTGGCATGCATCATAGAACACAGAGAGATCAGAAATTCACTGTAATCTTGTAACAAAATCTTCATCACTACGGGCATCTAATTAAGTGAACCATCTCTATCATCTGATTAAGATCTTGTAAGAATCTTCAAATGAACAGTTAAGACAGATATGAACATCAGTTGATGTTAAATGAGCAAAAACACTTGGCTTTGATGGTTTGAATCCTCTTATGAGCAGAAGGATTGGGCTGAAAAATGTTGACCATCAGGACACTGGTTTAGGGTTAGATTGTTGCCATAGGGCATCCCATCGACTCAAAATATGGAGGAAACCCAGTTTGAGAAGAAAGAAGGTCGGGTTGTTAATATAGAGTCTCTTGTGAAAATGGTCTCTAAGGCAGCGCAGAGCTATTGATCGCTTATAATATGAAAATTTGTAAATGCACAAATCCGAAGTACTAGGGTGAGTACAAGGGTGTTGAATCACAGAGACTTGTCGTTTACTTTTCTAACTACTGTCTCAATCGAAAAGAAATTTTAAAATGAGTTTTCTAAATTAATTAACTTAAAAGTAAAATAAAACAGATTTGGACAAGTTATGAGAAGGCAATCTAAGATCCCTCTTAGACCGATAAATTAATTAACTATTCATAGTCACGGGCCAGTCTAAACCAATATGATTGTCTAATCACTAGCGACCTAAACGGTAAGCATCATTACATGTAACAGACGAAATTAGGCTACAAGCACTAATCTGACGATGGGTATCCTATTGGATCTAACCCTAGTCCCTACAAGGTCATTAGGATTAAATAAAACAGAAATAAATCGCTACTAGCACGTTTATGGTATAACAAAAACTTCAAACATGCAATCGTACCATAAAGAATTCAAAAAAAAAATATATAGAAATTTTATTAAATACTCATTTGTGATTTACAAAGGATCCCAGCCTTGGAGAAGTTTAGCCACACATCGTTAGACTGATCTTCATCATCTCTGATTCGATCATTTATTCATGATTACAGATTACAATCTCACAACTCTCCAAAACTAGAAAACTAAACCTAGGAATGCTTGTGGTTGAAAGAACTCTCTGCCAAGGATTCTCTATCGAAGGACTCTCCTAATTCTAACCCTAAGGTCCTTATTTATAAAATCATAAGGCTATTACAAGTTTAAACACATCAGGTAATCTCCTAGAATTCCAAAAATCTCGTTTGAAGAAGAATACTTGAATTAGAACTCTTGGCTGCCAAAGATACAAACTGTAATCCCTATTTTTTTGCAGGGAAACCTTGTTTCGACTGATCGAGAATGAATCTCGATCAGTCGAGTTGTCAATTTGCTCTTCAGGCTCTTTGCTCTCATTGTGGCTTTGGACTGGCCCAACTTCAATTTCCTTGCAGAATGCTTCTCTAACTCGACCGGTCGAAAACTGCTTTTTGACTTATCGAAATTATGTACAAAAGTTGTATATATTCTGTCTGGTTTTGATGGCCCAAACCAATTTCGATTGGTCCACTTGTAATACCTTAAGCTTCAATGGTCTCGACCAGTCAAAATTGACATTTCGAACGATCAAAACTTGTAATCTCTTTTCATTTCTTCTTTCCTTTCTTTGTTGTGTGATTTCGACCAATCCAAAATGGATCTCGACTGATCGAAATGGTCTGTCTTGGGATTTTGTTGCTCAGTTTCAACTTTGTTCTCTGTCGTGGCTTTGGGTTTTCTTGTACTTTTCTCTTTTAGCCACTCTTGCATTCTTCCGGCCTTCAAACCTATTATAGCATAACTCACACTAAAGGTAGCCCTTAATAGTTAATTGAGGGTTAGCAAGGCCGAGATTTGGGCATAAAATATATCATTTTGAAGGCTAATCAGCCATTAACAATCTCAACCATAGAGATGATGAAGGGACTGATTATTATTATTTTTTATTGATAAATTAAAATTTCATTTAGAAACAAACAAAATTACAACGAAGATCGAAGCCGAGAGAGGTGCTCAGCCAAAAGAGAAACCAAAAACAAAAAAATAAAAAAGAAAGAAGAATAGAAAAATATCAGGGGGACAAAAAAGACAGCCCACTGCCCCCTCCCTCCATCAAAAGGACGCTACTGGATTATGGACATACAGCTACATTGAAGACAGTTTAGCAACTTCGTCGACAGGGGACGCCAGAGACTTGCTCTTTCCTTGGAAAATTCTATTGTTTCACTCCTTCCAAATGACAGAAAAAATGGCTAGAGGCAAGGAAATATTTCAGGGGTTGGACTTCCTAACGTGGATGTTGCAGTGTTCTCGAAGAAGGTCAACACGGGAGGGCGGAAGGAAGCCAATTAAACACCGGTGGGATCGGAAATGGTTCCAAATGAGGGAAGCAATTTGGCAATGAATGAGAGTGTGGGTGGCTGCTTCAGCTTGGAGTCGACACATGCTGCACTGATTGGGGAGTTGGAAACCTCTGTGGGCAAGGGAATCAACTGTCTTAATCCTGTCAAGAGCAAAAAAAAAGAATTTGGGAGGGGCTTTAATTTTCCAGACATCCGAACAAGAAGTGAGAATGATGGGTCATCTCCAAAGCGTGTCGCAGGCCGACTTGACCGAGAAAATGTCGTTTTTACTCGACTAGATACGGACATCATCGTTGTCTTGAAACGGCGGAGCCAACTTGAGAACCTCTATCGGTGAGCTCTTGATCTCTCAACTTCCTTTTAAGACACAGATCCCAACCCCTGTCAGTGGCGCAATCATCAACACAAGGTTTTTTATATCTGCTAAGCTCATAAATCGCCGGAAATACGACTTAAGGGAGTGGTGAGCCACCCATTTATCTTCCCAAAAACTAATATTTGTACCATTTGATAGTTTGAACAAATTGACCCTAGAAAAGACAGTAGAGAGGCCTTTCTACCATCCCGATCCCCTGCAGCGACTCTTGAGGTTTGGATCCCATCCATTTCGGCTGTTTTTATATTTGCCATTTATAATTTGAGACCATAAAGATCCCCTCGATAAGTTGCGAATGTTGAGGCCCCCTTCCAATTTCGGCAAGCAAATACGATCCCGACTGATCATATGAAATTTTTTCCTCTCGTGACCTCCCGACCACAAAAAATTAAGGATAATTTTGTTTAGATATGTAATGACATTGGTGGGCATTTGAACACAGAAAAGATGTAAACAGGCATATCAGTAAGAGTACTTTTGATCAACATAAGACGGTCGGCCATCAATAAAGATTTCCCTCTCCACACAGATATCCTTTTCTCCATTTTTTCTAATAGAGAATCCGACACTGGCCTCCGTGGCATGCCCAGACAGAGAGGAAGGCCTAGGTAGGAGACTGGGATAGTACCAGCCTCACAACCAAAATAACTAGCGAGAGCCTTCAAAGCGCTAGATTCGATGTGGATTCCCATAAGCTTGGATTTTGATAGATTTATTTCTGGCCGGTATACATTTCGTAGGCCTTTAAAATCCGCCGAATATGAAGAAAGTTGTCATTGGCTGCATCACCGAAGATGATGGTGTCATCAACAAATTGAAGATGGGTAAGTAGCTTGCAATTATTGGCCACTGTGAAACCAGAAATATCATTAACCTCGCCCCCTCTCTCAATGAGCTTGCTAAGACATTCCGCCACCAAATTAAAGAGAAAAGGGAATAGGTGGTCACCTTGTCTGATCCCCCTAGAACTAGGGAACAGGCGTCTCACTTCATGCATTCAAAAGTAGCCCCATTCAACAGTCTCTCCGTACCTCAAAGTACTTCTCTGAAATTCGACCACCAGACGCTCCTCAACCAGAATAGAGGAAATTCGATTCCATCTATTTCCACTATTGGCAATCATGTGAAAGTATATTGAGTTTTGATCTCCCGTTTTAACCCAATTTTCTGTCTCCAAAAAATTTCCTCTTCAATGATTTGGTTGTAAAGAAGGAACTTAAAATTGAGCCTAGCCTGCATGTTTGTCTCGTCTAGCAATCCAAGGATTCTTCGCGCTTAGTGGCGCAAATAAGTTCCCGTGCTGAGATTTGTTCCAATCCTTTAGAACGATCTTCAACAGCCAAAGTTTCTCTGCATAAAGATGTGATGGGCCGAGCGAGAGGCAGAGAAACCTCTCCATTTGTAGCTCACAAGGTCTTGAAACGAACTATTGTTGAGCCAAGCTAGTTCAAATCGGAATGGTTTTGAAAAAACTAGCCGTAAGACCTTGAGAAGGAATTAGAGGGCATTCATCCGACTAAATAAATGAGCATTGTGGGTGACCTCCGTTTTCTCAATATAGCCTTTCTGATTAATCAAGTTTGCCACTTCATGCATTCACCACGCATCGAGCTACTTTTGCCCACTACCTGAATCCGACTACATAAATCTCTATCCTTTGATTTTTAAAGCCATGTGCCACACATCAGCTCAAAGGTGACTTTAGAGCCACGTCTTTGGGATCTGTGACATGTGGAATAAAAACTAACTCTACTCTCGTGGCCTCAACATCCCTTCTCTAGAAGATTGGAGCGAAAAATTATCTTCATCGTCCGATTTAAAGCAATCGACGATTTTGGGGTGGGGAGGGCCAAATTTCAAGATTTGGCAGGCCTATTTCAAGGTACCCACTTGCAGTTAGGGGCGTCAATGGGCCAGGCCGAAACAGGCTTTGAATGGCTCAGTTCTTAAACAGACTAAAAATTTGGTTCAACCCGGCCCATTTAATAATTGGATCGAGCCGTGCTTCGACATGATTATTAATCAGGTCTAATGCCTTAGCCTGAACCTTGCTCAAATTGAATCGGTCTGGACCGGTCCACAGGCCAACCCGGCCATTCACCTTTAAGTAATTGGGTTTGGCCAGGCCTGTCGAATTCGTGTCGGCCTTGAATGGCTCGGTTCTTAACGGGGACTAAAAACTAACCCATTCAAACCCATTTAATAGTTGTGTCAGGCTGGGCTGGGCTTAAGCGCAATTATTAAACGGCTTAAAACATTGGCCCGAACTCGGCCCAAATTGGGCTGAGTTTGACACCCTTTAAAAGGAAAAGGTTCAACTCATATCATATTTACTTAACCTTTAATAGTAGGAGATTAAGTTGCCCCTTTGATTTGAAATCAAGTTGCTATAATAAGATTTGATAAATTTTTTGAAGCTGACTGTTCGCTTTTTAATCTAAGCAAAACTGGACCGAGTTGCCTCGACTCAACTGAGTTTCAGGTTGACCCGATGATAACCTCGATTTCCATTTTTTTTCGAGTTTTTTTAGTTACTCGGTCAAGCTTTCAGTAGCTCGATTCAGATTCTCAAGTAACTCGGATAAGTTTATATATAGAACTCAATTCCTTAGGATATAGTTGTAGGGCTGATCTCTACGATGCAGGAAGTTAAACTCTATGGCAAGTTGCCTAAGGCCAATCTGATACCATCTAGAAAAAGTAAATAAGAAAATTGATATTTTTCCACCGTTGAATATAAGGTCAAAGTTTGAAAAAATTTAATGCATCATGTTTGTTAGGTAAATCATATTATTTTATCTATAATTTTAAGAGCAAAAAAGTTTAGAAAATATTTCCTCTTTTTCTAAAAGCCTAGAGGGATAGCTCAGCCTAAGGAAAGAGTGTCATTTTGCAAATTGAGTGCCACGTGGTAGCCCAATTAAACTCTACGACTACATCCTAGGGATCCATTTTCATATATACATATATATATATATATATATATATATATATATATATATATATATATATATATATATATATTGCCGAGTTGACTGAGTTAAATTTTATACACTACTGACTTTTGAGTCGGGTCAAGTTTTAAAATTTTCGGACCAACTTTTACACTCTTAGAGATGTGGAGTCACATGTTCTGTCACGACCTGAAATTCTATCCTATCCCGATGACTTAGAATTCTGAGTTATGACCCGCACATATTATGGATATGCTAAGCGGACATACGCATAATCAGAGTTATTGCGCAGGTCTGATTTCACAAAATCCGTGAAAGCCAACAACATAGATGAGGGACATAAATGATCATAAATATTGAATAACTATGATAAAATGTAATAAATCCATCAATAAAACATAAACAAGGTCAGAGACAAATTCGACAAAATAAGTAATAGGGTGAATAATAATAACAGAGGACAAGATCCACTACCGAGTCTATAATAATCAATATCCGACACTCAGATCAAAATTAGTACCGTAGTCTTGGTACATAACAGCGTCACCCTCCCAAGGCTCTTGGTACTCCGCTTCTACTGAGCCAATGATGTCAACGTCAACAGGATCAAGATAGCCTGCATCGACTCCGCCAATATAATCACCTGCAACTGTTAGATTATCGTGGGATGAGTTTACTCAGTCACGTAAAATCAGTGAGATATACTACCGATCCACCTCATTTTACTCAGGTGCATTGTGGGTGCATGAAGTGAGTAATAAACATAATGTCTCAAAGAAAATAGCAATAGAAAGATAAAATTATTTGCATATCGTAAAACTCATATCATAATTATGAATGAAGGATTATGATCTAGACACCCATATCCTAACGTACTTTATCATTTCTCATATCATATCATATCTTCTTATTCTCGCACGTACATTTATACATCGCATGAGCGTAACTAGCATACTCATAAAATCCTAAACGACATGTGTCAGAGTCATTGCTCGAGCTATCATATGAGGGTCACCATAGTAGCATACCACCATATCATAACGCCCTTGTGTCATACTCATACTCTTCCATCCAGCCAATGGAGAGACATAATGGCCAAAGTCACTCATAACATACTCATACTCATAATGTCTCTCAGAGACCCGTCTTGGCTGAAAGACTTTGCCCTTATGGTGGCTACACAAAGAATGACACATACAGAAACTTATCTTATATATTTTATTGGTCTACACAGCGGTGTCTTATTATCGTAATCGTATCATAACTTATCTTATTTCCTGCTCATATCTTATCGTACTCATACACTTAATTCTAGGACAAGCGATAGTAGGATAATTTTCCTAAATCACGCTTCTCAAAAAAAAGGTTCCGTAATAACCTGAATGTATTTCAGGTAACAGTCCATACTACTATAGATGATTGCATCCGTACATGAACGCCAATATTTCAAGTTTCATGTGACTGTAAAAGAGACTTCACCACAGCTAAAGCTTATGGTCGAACCTCATAACTTATACTATCATATTTGAACTCAGGATGATCGGGTCACCGTATATATCACGGCATACGAAGTTACACTGAATTCACACTCATCCAACTCGTCATGGATCTGATTTCACTATGAATTGTAAGGCATACGAATACGGTGTATTCCTCGCTTTGATATCATATCAGTGAGTCACCACGCTCAAGCGTAGACATGAACTCATATGCTCGTGTCATCTGACCTAACATGTCCTTAACTCATATCATTATCAAAGTAGGGGTACAGAATCATCACACGTACAAAAAGGTTTATATTTAGGTTATCGTTATGTTTATAAATATATTTATTTACATATCACACTCATAAATATAGAGTAAGGGAGTTAATTGTGTGTTTTCGATAACTTGAAGGTCAGAGTTTGAATTCTACGAGGTATCAAATTTCTAACACTTCATATTATCGAGGTGGTCGCGTTGAAGCGATAAAATGATATAAATATAGTGTACTATAATTAAATGTTCAAATTTAAAAGGTGCAACAATTCTTAAATTAGGTGGATCGCGACTATCGATTGAAAAATGCAAGTGATTAATGTTTATTAAATTTTTGGTCGTGCAAAAATATAATAACATCATCTATTCGGACGAGGATTAATCGATCATTGAAATATTTTATAATCTAAGACCGACGAATTCGAAACATAAATGATGTCATGATGTATATTAAGAATAATTTATATGATTAAAATAGGATAATACTAGAGTACTGTGATTTATATGAGAATATTATATAATAAAAAAATATATAGTACAATATTAAATATAAGATAGAAAAGTTCAGAATTTATACTGTCATCGTGTCTAATGTTATAAAATAATAAAAGTTGAGATTAAATTATGGGTCGGGCACCAACAATAGTGTTAGTATGTCCACTATAAGATTAAAGAGAGTATAGACAACTTTCCAGATCATTAGAAGGAGAGAGTAAAGTTTGTATGGAGATAGTCTCCACTAAGTGCTATAAAAAGTGCTCTGATCAGATGGCTAATATTTAATCTATGCTATGACTTCTCACTTTTATAATGCAGATAATAAGAGCACCTAATAACTGTGTTGTGGCGTCAACACCTGATACTAACTCAATAAGTTAAGTGAGTAGGAGAAGATGGTGATGTGTTGCATGGTCAAGTAAAGAGAATGAATTAGTGGACGCAATACACATGGGGATTTTGCAGTTTATATATGATATAGGGAACTTAATGAAATTTACAACAAAAAAAAAAAAAAAAAAAAAAAAAAAAGAAGGGAGTACTTGAGTACTCAGATCTTTTATGAACTTATATAATAACATTATACTAATAACATATAATGTTTATTAATTTAATAATATAAACCCGTAGCAGTCCTCACCATTAATATAATCTAATATCATATAGCTACATTGAAATACCATCATTACATATAAATATATAATATAATATTATATATTTAGGAACTATTTTGTGTACACTGCCATTATATTATTCTTATATAAAATATAATATATTTAGGAACCTGCCATAACCGATTAAGTTTACTCAATCAATGGTTTACCCTGTATAGTAAAACTACAGTGAATGATACCTATCTTAGCATCTATTCTATGCAAAATCGTGTGTGAAACAATTAATAATTGATCGATTTTATATTTTAACATAGGGTTTTTAGAGCGGTTCTGAAAATAAACTCAAAATATAATAAATAAATAAATAATTAATTAAAATAAAAATAAAGTAAGAATTAATCATATTTTCAAACCTAAAATAATATTATTAAGAAAATAAATCTAGGTTCTTTTTATTAGCCCGTCGATACGCGATCGAACGTATCCTATGCGACGGGATCTGAGAATGACGAGATGGATGGATCGGTACCCACCTCTTGAAGCGTGATCGGCAGATCAACGATGATTAGGACGATAAAGATCGGCGTCCACACGATGGCCCGTCCATAATTTCTCCTTCTTCCCCTCGATCTTGATGGCAGAAATAACCTACGATGTTCTTTGTAAAAAAAATATCAAAGATTTATGAAATAATTTAAAGGGTTTTTAGAAAAGTGTAGGTAGAAAAAGAGAAGAGACGGCTAGGATTTTCTTAAAAGAAGAAAGGTGAAAAAGCGTGTAACCTATCTTAAACTTAATAGAGTTATCTTAAGTAGATTAAGTTCCGGTGTGGAACACTAATACCGTGCTCGGTGCAAAACACATCTAATACCACCCATTTAAGTTTTGAAAAATCCGGGTCATTACATGCTCACATGAAAAACGACGAGTAGGGGCACTTGCCTATTGTATATTTTAAAGAGTTTTATACAACTTTCTTTTTTGATTTATTTCAAAATACATTTTTTTTTTGGTAAAATAAAGTTTACAATTTTAGTGATAAGGTAAATAACTTTATCTCAGATACACTTATTTTGTATTAAGGTGAATTTAAGTTTTTAAATCTTAAACCTTTAAAAGACGTGTCTTTTATTTTTAAAGATATAATCTGAAAATGTGTCTTAACGGCTAATATCTTTTTTTTTTTCTCCAGAAAGGTGTATTAATGATTAGTTTTGTGAAAAAGCTTTTAACGGTTATCTTTTCTTATGAAACTATCCCTTAACGTTTATCTTTAACCGAAAGGTTGCCTATTTTCAGTATCTATTTAAAGAGATCTATTTTTATGTTTTACAAAGACAAGAAAAAGGCACAACACGTTAAGAATTCTTTTATCTCTACTTTATTATTATTTTTGGGCATATCACGTAGTGTTCAAAATTCACTTTTGTGAGTGCAAACACAAAAGGGAATTACAAAGGGTTGGGCTTGGTTGTATCCCGAGAACATATTTGTTATTCTCCTCTTTTGCTGTTGCGATTCTAATCAGAATGAAGTAAATAACGTTTAAAGAAAGCATTTATCTTAGCGTGCCTATAAGTTCTATTATTGATTTCATCTCATTTAATCTTTGCTTTCATCATTTCAATAATTTTAAACGTTATTTTGTGACATGAAAGCATCTATGACGTCAATCAAAGTGATAAATTAAGATTTCTTGCGATTTGAACGATTTGGTGAAACAAATTTTACCTGTTGGCAATAGAAGATTTGGTTATTCCTCACCACCTTGAATGTTGCATATATTTTAGACAATAATCTTATTGACTTGTCGTCTACAAAATCATACGACACTCCGGAGATCATTATTGTACGACAAAAATGTAAAGATGATAATTACATATGTAAGGGTCATATACTGAGCGCACTCACGGATTCTATCTACGACATCTCTATTTGCGTGCCCACTACAAAAGAAATTTGGTATGAACTTGATGAGTACGACTTGCAACTTTTCATTAATCATCTTAGTTCTATTGGGATTAAACTTCTTAAAGAATTTTAAGTTGGCGCTATAATTTCTAAATTATCGCCTTCTTGGAATAACTATAAAAAAAAAGATAAATCATCGATAAGAGAATGAATCTTTTTCTATGACTCAACTTTTACGTCAGCTACGAATCGATGAAAAATCAAGACTTTGATATTTTAAAGATGAATAAAGAGTTGATCCTAAGACAAATTTTATTAGGGGTATAAAATCATATTATTATTGAGTTTACTGTAATTGTTGCAGCATGTAAAGAAGTAGAATAGCATAAAATCCTTTTGGTAGACGTGCCTATAGGGGATAAACCTTTCACTGCAATTATATATACTGTGATGATGAAACGACTCTTAAACGAGTAAATCGTAAGACGTATAATGGTAAAAATAGGAATATAAGTTTGAGACATAACTATGTCAAAAGTCCACTCAATGATAAAATAGTGACTTTAGATTCTGTAAGGTCGAAAGAGAATTTGATCGATCCTCTTACAAAGGGCCTTACAAGAAAATACTGACATAAAACATCTAATGGAATGGGGTTGAGGTTTATGAAATAAAAGTCATCTTCAATGGGAACCCAACATAGTTTCGTGAACTCTCACTTAGGGTCAATGAGAAAAACAAATTGAGCGAGTGATTACACTAGCACTAGAAGAAACTATATGTTCAAAATAACACATTCTCATATGTCTACCAAACTAATGTTATTCTAGTGAGAGATGATGAGATTAACTCTCTTAATGAATCTATAGCCTTATATAAGTTGGAGTTATACACATGAGCCACTCTTGATAGATTCACCTATTTGAGTGTGGAAGACGAGTTACTTTTTATAGAGCAATAGACTCTCCTAGAGCATTCAAGAAACCATAATAAAGCGCATGACCATAAATGTGCCGACTTTTTTAAGAACACTAAGTTTTATATAAATTATAATGTATGTAGTATATCTGGTTTGTTGGATAAGGTTCTTTCAAGACTATAAGTCACTAAGCAGCTTGATAAACTTTGATATACTTATAATAAGTGAAAGTATAAATCTTTTATATATTTTCATTTATACATTATAATCATAGTGACAAATTTCATTTTCGGTAATTTTTCGGTGGGGGATCCTTTCGGTACATTTCGGATTAATTTCGATATATTTTGAAAAAAATTCGGGAAAATTTCGGGGATTAAAAATATATAAAATATATATTTAATATTTTTTTAAAAAATTAGCAATTGATCCAAGCACTGACATAGGATCTCTTAGAAAAATCACCCACCAAGCTGCTTTCTCACCCCCACCTTCTTCAGTCGGCATGCATTGATCGCCTATGAATCAGATGGTGGAGTTCGTTTTTCATCCTCATCTTCTGTACAATGGATCTATGGATCGTGGGCGTACCATCAAACGGTCGATTTTTTATTACACATGGCACACATCTCAAAAAATAAACTTTAAATCATATGACCTCCATCACCCTCAAGCACATTTTAGGTCAAAGGCATACTTCCACTAATTTTACATCCATAAATATCTGCACATCGGAGGAAGATTGACCTATGCACCATGCACCATGCACGGTCCTTGATGCAATACCTGTGCACCAAATACCTATGCTAGGGTTAAGGCTGTAAAAAGGTCGGTGAATAGGGATTTAGATGTTGGCCACTAAGTGAAATGACAGCTTGTTTGATAACTGAGTTTGAATTGGCAAACTGCAAATTGATTTTAGTCCCACATCGGTAAGTAGAAAAACTTCGAACTTTATTTCATTTATAAAAAGTACTTTTCACTTAAGCAATTCTATGAGGCGTTTGGTGAGTGTGGTGACAAGTGAGGAGCTGATGTGTGTTGACTTTTCAGTTGCCAACGTGTGGTCATCCCCGCTCATTTGCACTTTAAAGGAAAAATATCGAAATTTCTGAGATTTCGACGAAAATATCGAAATTCGACGAATTTTCGAAGAGTAACAAAAGTTCAACGAAACTTTCGTTGAACCCTTATTTCAGCGAAATTTGTCACTATGATTATAATTTCATATGCCCAAATTTATTATTTTTTAAAACTTTTAAAAATAGTGGGGATTGTTTATTATTTTTTATAACTTTTAAAAATAGTGGGGATTGTTTTATATTTTAAAGAGTTTTATATAATTTTCCTTCTTGATTTATTTCAAGATACAATTTTTTTATAGTAAAATAAGGTTTACAATTTTAGTAATAAAGTAAATAATTTTATCTCAGATACACTTATTTTGTAGTACGGTAAATTTAAGTCTTTAAATCTTAACCTTTAACAGACGTATTTTTTATTTTTAAAGATTTCTTTTCTAAAAAGTTGTCTTAACAACTAATATCCTTTTTTTCTCCGGAAAGATACCTTAACGGTTTGTTTTGTAAAAAAAAATTTAACGGCTACGAAAAGATTTCTTATCGTTTATCTTTATCCGAAAAGTTACTTATGCAACCTTTAAGTGTTTATTTAAAGAGATTTATTTTTATCTTTTACAGAGACAAGAAAAAGACATGATAAGATAAGAATTCTTTTATCTCTCCTTTATTATTGTTTTTGGGCATATTACGTAATGCTCAGAATTCTCTTTTGTGAGTGCAAATACAAAAGGAAATTACAGAAGGTTGGGCTTGATTGTATCTCATGAGCGAGTTTGTTATTCTCTTCTTTTATTGTCACGATTGTAATCGGAAGGAGACAAATAACATTTAGAAAAAATGTTTATCTTAACATGCCTCTAAGAATTATCTTTGATTCCATCTCCTTTAATTTTTACTTTCATCCTTCCAGTAATTTTTCAACACTATCAACTATATATCTCACGCACCAGTCACAAAAAAGTGCTTTGTTTATGAAAAAAATTGCATTTAAAATGCATTTTTCTAAGCAGTCTATAAAAGGTCTTTTATATGTAAAAATGTGTAAAATATATTTTTACCATTAAAACGTGTTTTATATGTTTTTTTAAATGAAAATAGGTTTAATTAAATATATATTGTATGTATTTATTATTTTAACCTATGTTTTTTTTTTTATATACTTTTCATTTTTTTCTTCCTGTGCTCCGAATGTTTCCCCTTTTTTCCCAAAATTTTCCCATACCGTTCCCATACCGTTTTATTCCGGATACTCATCTTGTTAGCTGTCTTAGACCATCTAATTGAGATCGTTGTCGATCGAACGGTTCTAACTATCGCTTTAGGACTATGTTAGGTGCAACAGTCCAAATAAAAACGTTCATTGAAATGGAAGATATGATCATATGATCATTATGGTTGAATTGAGATGTGGTGACACCGATTAATCGGACGGGCGTGATCAATGTGTATGTAAAACAATATGTAGTAGGGGACGCCGGGGGGTGGGATTTTCGGCTGAAATTTTAGATATCGATCATGCCCGAAATCGAAATGAGATCCGACATTTTGATCCTTGTGATTAGTCCCAACTGCTTTATGCATATATAAATGCACACGAGCCTTCCCCATATCACGAAACTAATTGATGGGCCCTTGTACCATTGCTTGCCAACATAGCAAGTCCAATGAGAGTTGTGGAAAGGAAAATTCAATTGATGGCTTCTTAATCATCGACACCAAACCCATGTGATCTGGGTCCCACCAACTTTGGTTCTTAGGGGTCCTATTCACAATCGAAGACGACATGGTACCAAAATAACGTTATATCGGAAAGTAACAGTTCGATGGATAGTACCAATTTCGTAACTTTTCTTTTTTCTTTTTTAAAAATAATGTTTATGGTGAACTTTAATCCAGAATGCTGTGTATGGGATTTAATGTCTGGGATATAGCATTACTCAGAACTTTTATCTTTTTGTTTTTATTTTATAAGAACTCAAAACTTTATGTATATTGCATTTCTCACAAAATTATATTAGAATGATTTTTTCTAGTGGCATGCTCCTTTGCTGCCACGTGACATGTGATATATGAAGAAATAGTAAGTTAATGTATTAATATGCACGTTGATATACATATATTAATGTATAATGGGCTAAGAGTATGGACAGGAGGAAATGGGACATTGTCTCTAAGGGTGACCGTCTAGATTTTCTATTTTTCTAATTTTTTGTATATTTTTTTTTTGGATCCTTTTTCGACTAGGTCTCAAGTTGCCTTCGATGAGTTGCTGGCTCACTTGACTCATATAGCCTTGGCTGAGGCCATGTTTATGTGTTTTCCTTTCTTTTTATGATGAGGGTGAGGCTCCTCCAACCTCAGTGTGATTTATCAGAAATATATATACATATATTAATGCGATCTTAAAAGGGGATGTTATTATTTTATGTTCACGTGGATGAATTTCATGTCAATCAGGACCATTGAAAAAATTATATATATAACAAGCGGTCATCAATATCAGCACAAGTTTCACCGTTCATTTTTAGTGCCGGTTGACACTGTTGATCCTGTGAACCTATATGTTTTAAAAGCATTGTTTTCAATGGACATCATTATCAGTGTCTTTTTAGTGTATTTCGGATTAATTTTGATATGTTTTGGAAAAAGTTTTTAAATAAAGTCAATAATTTAATTGGTTAAAATACATCTATAATTTTTATTTTTTATTTTTTATTTTATTTTTTGAACTTCAGGGATCAAAAATATATAAAAACTTTTATATATAATTTCCAGAGACATTTTATTCTTGTAGCACGTAGACTACTATGCATAAGGACAAGAGAACCATAATTCATTATATTATAGCATTTCGAAATCTAAAATCTGACATATGAGACGATTGAATTACTAATTATGGCGACTTTTTAAATTTTTGATCTAATTTTTTATTGTCGAAATTGAAGGATACTGTAGTATTGCAAAGCTGAAAATACTTTTTCTTTTTACGGGTAAGGTTTAAAATACTAGTTGCACCCAGGGTAACCAAGTTCCGATTTATCAATGGGGTCTGTTCGGTCTAAAATTTTAAAAAATTTTAAAAATATAAAATAAAGATTAAAAAATGATCCGAATTCGACGGCACATTTTAAAATTTGTGTTGCTACCCAGTTGAAACAACACATTATCTGCAATGAGCCGTTTGCACATTATCTTCAATGGAGACAAATATGGGTACCTCTTTTCGCGCCTAAAGATTTACCGAAAGTGCATACATCCAAAATCCCTTAAAATTCATTAATTAATTTGAATTAGACCATTGAGACCATTTTTAGCCCAATCTTTCTTATATGATCTTGAGGTCATGAACATACCATAAAACAAATTATTTTTTTATTCTACATGATACGGATCCAAAAAAAAAATGGCCCTAAAATTACACAACACGCATTACATTCAAATATGATTTTAGGATAATTTTTTTGAGATCTGTGCCATGTGAAATAATCTGATCATCTATCACTAAGATATATAATGGTATCAAGATCATTTGTAAATGATCTCCATCATTTAAGTCCATGTAGTCAACGACATGTTTTAAAATCTTGTCTGAGACTAGACAACTCACGTCTCGGGTGTCAACGAGATGAGATCTTGTTGTGATTTTTTTCCGGATACAATCTCATAAATATTACTTTTATATTAAAATTTATTTAAGGTGTTAAACTTGTATATTATAAAAAGTGTACTACTCATTCTTTTTATAGATACAACACTTTTTTTTTTGATTGCACACACAACACTATTTTTATATTATTATATCCTATCAATGTGATAATATGAAGAGCTATTATGGTGTGTCCAAATCCATCTATCCTAATATTACTATTATTATTATTTTTTAACGGCTAATATTAAAGATCTTTGATCGGACAATTTACAATTGATTTATAATTATGATTATTTAACTAAAATGTATTCTAATTATGATCGATCACTTAAACTTTTTATATTAATAATAAAGTATTTTTTAATAGGCAGAAGATCAAATGCCTATTTTAATAAGGTAAGATTAATCAAAAGGTAATTTTAATTTCACGACATATCTCCGAGATGCAAGACGCTGGCCTCTCACAACTTTGAAATCCCATATTTCAAACCATGGCCAACGGGATTAAGGACGAAGGTCTAAACAAAAGCAGCTACAAATATTTGCAACACCTATACCGGTACACAAAAGGTCAACCCATAAAATGGGGAAAGTCCAATCAATCAAAATGTAACCTAAATGGAATCGACAAAGGATGGGTAAGAATCGTACAACAGACTTCTCTCTTAAAAGGTCTCTTAAATATTTGTGCTCACATCTCTATATATATATATATATATATATATATATATATATATATATATTTGTAGGCCACCAATTAAGGATAAAAATTTCAGCTAAATTTTCAGTGTCAGATTTGATCAAAATTAAAAATTTGAATCAAAATTTCAATCAAAATTTTGGGTCAAATATAAAAATGACCAAAATTTCGGTCCATTGTTATTGTTTCGGTGGGGACCAAAACCAATAATTTCGATCATTTCGGCCGAAATTTTAATCCTTGATGTCAATTGATATGGGTGCGACACATAACGCCTCTTTTGTGAAGTGATGGGTGACATGAGGCCCACTTTACTAATTAGAGTTAAACTTTTTAAATATTTTAAAATTTTTATTCCTTTTCAACCAATATTCTTAACTTTTTTAGAAGCCTTTTTCTTTTTTCTCTCATCTCTCTTTTTCTAAGAAAATGTCAGATTTAATTTTTTAATTTTTTTTTGAAGCGCCAACGCACCTAAACGAAACATCGGTGCCCTTAAAATGAGGCATCGGTGCTTCGTTTTTGGGTGTTGGGATTTCTTCGCTCTCAAAGTGCTAACGTTTTATTATGGGACAGTTATATTTTTTGAATAAAATATGCATAAAAAAAAGAAATTTCTTAAAAAAACAAAGAAAAGAAATAAACTTAAAAAAAATAAAAATAAAAGTTTAAAGAGGATTTAACTTTAAGAAGTGTAACCCAAGTAAGTACAGTGGTCCCATATCAATCATCACTTTAAACAGAAGACGCTAAATATCTCTACATGTTGGCCCGTATCCTGGGCCAATATATATATATATATATATATATATATATATATATATATATATTTTTTTTTTTTGATCTCGTGCAGCCCAAACAACATGCTTCCCTGCACTCGTTGGGTCCCACCATCAATCTCATCGCCAGTGTTTTGAAAAGTGGGCGAAGAAGCCAAAATTATCCACCTGGCATACCGCTTTTTTGATTTGTTCAGCAGAAGAACGGGTCCCTAGAAAGAAAAGAGTGGGAGAAGGAATCAGGTGTTGTGCATATAGTCCTTCTTTGATCTTTGAGCTTTCCACACATAAAAGATAAATTTAAATGAAAATCTTTGGTGCTGACAAGTGGCACGTGCCCACGTGGCACTAGCTTCCAAAGGGGATGTCAAAGGTCACATTTTTAGACTTAGATACCATCTTAAATAACCTTAGAATTTTTTAATTTTTTTTCGGATCCATGACAACCATAGATACCTAATAGCAGAGATCCATTTAATGGTGGGAGCAATTCTATGTTAATCCTCCATATTTTATAATGGTGTATAAATGATTTTAGCGCCATTTGATGAAGATCTAATGGAACTATTTCAATAGATTCCAAGCCATAAACGAATCCTCATTGCTGACTATAACCATGGAATCATTTCTCTTTATCTATGTCTTCGCCGCTTGTTATATATCACATGAAAGTTACATTTCAACAAGTAGTAATAATGACTATATCTCGTAAATTTATCGTATCACGAGAAATCATATCTCAAATCTTGGCTAAGGGTATATAGTTACTATTAGATGCTGTTAGGAGCACTAGCATTGGTGCTCAGCTCATCTCCACCACACACGTGGTAGAAAGGGTTATGGATCGAAGATGTCCATGTTACAGCCCATCGATGGAATCATTCTTACATTCACACTATTGGTTATCAATCCAAGAGATTGTGCCTTTTTGTAATAATCCAGATTTTTTTAACTTTATTTAACGGTATTAGATGATGTACCACACAGTGTATGGTGCTAACGTTCTATACCGGAACCTATCCACTTTAGAAATTGTCTGATTTTTTTATATATCAATATTAGACCCATTGCGAAGTACTCATCGATACGATTCCAACGATATATAATTTGTCAATTTTCGACAAGAATATAAAAAGTTATATCCGTTTGAATAATGAAGTAGATTAAAAGGGCACAACTATAATTTCGGGAGAGAATCATCATTTACCTTGATGCTTAGACAAAGCATTGAAACAAAACCTCTTCTTAAGCTTTTCAAGTCACCGTGTAAAAACTAATATTTTTATTAAATCTTATACGAAAAGTATTAATTAGAGTTAATTTAGAAAGAGAATTAAATATATATTTACTTCTTCTCTCAGTTGTCTCTCTCTATTCCCTTTCTCTGCAAAAGTTCCGACAGTGCCATCTTTCACAATTCCTCGTTGGATCTCCATCGATTTTCGATCTTATCAGAGAATCTTACACCATTAAAGTTTCTTATCACCGCGACCGATCTATCATAAGAAAGAAATTCTCGCGAAAAGACTTGGACATATTGTCTCTCGAATCCGATCTCCATCAACCCAAATCATCGTAGGATTCGAATCACGTTTCAACATGTGGGTGCCTCTAAATCCATTTTAAATTATTCAGTTATTTCTTAAAAAGAAAACCCTAATTTTTTCTTAAATTTTGATAAATTTCGGGTTTTAAAAACATAAAAATTAGGCCCAAAATCAATAGGATCATTTTTCCCAGATTTTCGTGAAATTCGGCCAAACTCTTCAACAGACGGCCTCGGTATTTTGGCCATAACTTTTTTACTCCGAACTCGGATTGAAGTAATTCTTGCGGCATTGGAAAGAAGACAACGAGATCTATAACTTTGTCTAAAATAGTAATTTCACGAATCTAATGTTTTTAAGGTCAAATTTGAGCTGCAAGTCAGGATACATTTTAGATGATCTAAGGTTGCATGGGTTTTACATTATTTTTTTAAATCTTGGGCTACCTTATGCTCAACTTATCTCTAGACTTATAAATCGCTAAAATTACATAAAATATATTAAATAGCTTGCATCGAATAACAATCTATAACTTTAGGGGGTCAAATATTAACATTTTTCAATACTTACCATTCTATTACCTCTTTTAAGCCTCATACAATCCTTGAATTGACACATATGCTCCTTTAGAATTTTAAAATATGTCGGATCGCTATACCAGTCAATCACCAAACTTTATGGATACAATTAACCCTAATGAAGTATAGTTTCAACTCTATTGCAAAATAAATGTAGTTAAATATTTTTTATTTTCTGTTTTACTTTAATATTTTGTATGTTATGCTCTTTATTAATTTTATGTTATAGTTCATTCTTATATATGTTCACCATTATCATATGACATTCATCATATAAAAAAATTACGATAGGGCATACGCATATAAGTTAAGAATAAGATATGACACATGACATAAGCCTTCGTCACGGTGGGGTTTTTTTCACGGTAACGTGAAACTTGGAATGTAGGCATCCATGTACGGATGCAACCCCTATATGATAGTATGGGATACCACACGAAGTACATCCAGGTTACTACGGAACCCGTCCCTTGGAAAGCGTGGTTTAGTGAAGTCTATCGCACCGTGACCCATTCTAACTAAGTTTTAAGAAAAAATGAGAAAAGGATATGTTAAAATACATGTATGTTAAGAAAGTGGGGACTTAAGCCCACGCAAATATGAAATCGGGGCGGGGACCTAAGCCTGTAACCGAAAAATGATATGGTATATAAGACACGCTGTGAAGGCCAACTAAACATTAATTAAGTTTCTACACGTGGCATACCTTATGAGCCACCGTAAGAGCCTATGTCTGCAGCCAAGACGGGCCTTAAGGATATTATAGCCTTGTCTCGAACTAAGGGGACATCGTGGTTACTATACCGGCAACCTCATCTGGCTGGATGGTGGTTTATGTTATGATATAGAGGTTAGGTGGTTATCTACACATGGACCTCGCGTGGTAGGCTCGAGCAGCGATCCTGGCACAGATCGTTTAAATAAGATAAGATGCGAAATACGTTGTGTAGGCGTATGGAGTAATTAATAAGACTTACGATATGTCACGTATGCTAAGTTGATGAGACAAATAGGAAAAGAGATAAGAAAATAGAAGCATCATGCACTCTTCATGTTATATTAGTATATTTTTCAGTCTTGATTATGATAGTATATAAATTATAGATAAGTATTTTAATTATAGCCATCAGAGTTTAATTTATGTTCAAGACGTATATTATACTTTTAAAATACACCGCATCTGTCTTATCATGCGTACGCAGTTCGGCTGCCATTCTTATAGGCCGATGCTGGATCGATTGCCAACACCATTGAAGCTTATTTAGATCGAAAGTAAATCCCAGCAGCCTCTAAAACTCTAACATTGTTGGCATTCCGCCATCTCCGCATCCTGCTACGATACGGTTACCGATCCGAGATTTCCGCCTATATAAACGAGGTGTGATGCTCTGCCGAATCACCTTGATGAGAACGATCTGGGCTGAGATTTTTACTGCAAAAGATAGAGTGTCCATTTTTACCAGCTCTTGATAATTTCTCGAAGACTTGTTTTGTACCTCGATACATCAGTGAGTTTAATGATTTATACCGCTGCACTTTACCCGAATCGGCCAACTCTTCAACAGACTATGGTCCAGAATTATGTTAGGATTAAGTAACTTCATTATCTGAACTCGTCATTGCTGCATTGAAATTTGTTTATGAGTCATTTTATCGCTTGCATGCTTCATCTTATAAATACCCAGATCTATATGCTAACAAATTTAGATTATGTATATGTCACAATGCATTATCGCTATCTATTACTATGACGCGACGTCATAATACGGGACTTAGCTATCGAGCATGTTCCGGTATGAATTCTAGTCGCGACACTTTTTCTGATCACATGAAGTACCAATCCGTAACTTCATGACACAATTAACTTAACGTAAGATAGCTTCAACTCTATATGCAAAATTATCGAAGTTAATTGACTTTTAAGAATTACCTACAGCCCACTGTAGTAGCTTTTTCACGTTCAGCTAATTTTAAATATTAAAGTTTTGTTCTGACATATTATACCTAACCTATCTCGTCGATGGTGGTTTATGACACGATCCTGGCAGAATTAACAAGCTCTGCAAAAGTTTCATAAATTATATAAATAACAGACTTAATACGATTCTATATTCAAGCTTTTATGCAAATTTCCCGAGGTTATGGTGGATCTGTAATTTGGCCGAGTTTACGAGATCCGAGTACTTATAGTCCCTAAATTCAGCTCAGTGATTCTTAATTTTCTAGTAAATACGGGAGTCGCCGATCCCAGATCTATTTATATACCTGCTTAATTCTTGATTTGATAACATTGAAATCACGTAATTTTACATAAGTGAGAACCCTTACTCTAGTTTTTACTATTCGAAGACTTGTTTGATAGCTCATGTAAGGACGATTGAAAACTGCTACCCACCGAAATTGATAGGCCTCAGAGAAATTGAATTTTCATACACCAAGGTATTTTAGGAGGAAAACATTTCAACCTTTTAAGTGATTGAAATTAACTTTCCTACTAACAAAATAATAATTTTTTGTCATTTCAAATCTAAAGTTACCTCATTTAAAAAAAAATTTAACGTTACTTGTAAAAAATCTAAAAGCAAAAATAATTACCTTTTGACTTTTCAAAAGTAAATTCCATTTTTATGATCATCATACCAACACGATCACTATGACCACCACATTCTCTAAATCATACTTTTTTTAGCTAATATTTGACTTTGTTCAAAGCTTGAATTTTAATCAAACTTTAACAAGATTTATAAGTTATTTAAGGTTTTAACATTTTATCAAACATTGACTACTGAAACATCATACTAAATTGTAAGTTAGTAATATATTACAAAATTTTTAGGGGTCAAAGGTTGACTTTATGGTCAAACTTTGACTTTTAATTAAAATTTCATTTTTTATTAAACTTTAATTCCTATGATTTGATGGCAAAAAAGGATATTGTCATGTTGATATATAATCTTATACTAGATTATCAATTTTATTAGTAAATAATTTGATCGTTAGTCAAACTTTGACTTTTATACAAAATTTATTTTTAGTCAAACTCGAAACCTGTTTATAAATAGAGTCTACTACTACATAAATTTATACCGTATCAGTGTAATTTTTTCTTGATCAAAGTTTGACTTTTTGTCAAAGTTCAATTTTGTTCAAAATTTTTTATCGTACTGACTTTGATTAATTTTGACTAGTAATTCCAACGCATTGTATGAATATTGTTAACTTTATAATCTTTCGATCGAGTTTTTAAAAAAACAAAATTTTTTTTCATTTTTCAAATTTCAAACCTAATCAAACTATGTTTTCTTCCCATAGTTCTTAGGCCATGTTTGAATAGGTTGAAATCCTCAAATTTTGAGTATCCTAGAAAGTGGTGTTTATGACAATTTTTATATCACGATCTGGCCTTTTCTCAGTAGATAATCACGAATTTTGGCCTTGAAGTAGCTTATAAAGCGGCACCTAAGCGTTGATTTTATCACTAAAGTTGAGACTCCAACTAATCTCACCAAAATTATGTAAACGATGTAAAATTGGTATGTGATATAATGTTCACTTTTTGAAATGTGTGCCACGTGGAATCAACATCTAACAGTTGGATGGTAGGCCTATGATCTCTAAATCTATTGTGTGGAAGATTGGGACAAAAAACAATCTGTATCATCTAATTTGAAGAAGTCAACAAAAATTTCCACCATGTTTTAGTCAGGTGGGTGAAGCAGAATGTGATTTGATATTACTACCATCCTTATTAAATCCTTACATTCTTATCTCAAGGATTAGTTATATGTGTCTTCTATCTCCTTATGATATTTTTTATTTCTTTTATTTATTTTTTTAAAAGATAAATGAAATATGATACCTTTATTTATAGCCCAAAATCCGTCCTTCCCAACCCATACTTTTACGTGATTAAATCATTGAGTGCTTTGTATCAGATGGTGGAGATAATTTTCGTCTCAATCTTTGATGCAATCGATCTTGAAATCATGGCCAGACCATCCAAGACAAGCTTAACACTCTCCCTTAATATAATCGGGTTTGGCCGGGTAGGGCTCAAGCTGAAATTTCATCGACCCGATTGTTTTTACTTTAAAATTTAGGCACGAATTCGGCTCGGATGTAATATTGGGCTGGGCTTGTAGGAATCATTTTTGCACGAATTCGGCCCAAATATAGTGTTAGTATGATAGGCGATCGGGTAGTAAAGTTGTGAGAATCATTTTTGCACAATTACACCGACGGAAGTGTTCAACTTCTCATGGATCGTGCATCGCCCAAAAATAACCTTGAAATATATACGGCACGGTCTCAGATGCTCTACCGTCATTCCTATGGTCATACGACGTGTAGCGGCCCAAGATCTCACAACCTCTTGAGTATAAGATCTTAGACCGTATCTTCGTATCATGAACCATAGAAACATAATAAGGCGATAAAAGTACCTTAAATAAAATTTTTTACACATAATTAATCAAATAAAACTCTATTATATGTCAAATTAAGACGTTGTTTAATGCTCCATCCATCTAATCATCGACATCTATATTTTTCTAACATCACGGCCCCTCAATCATCAATCGATCAAATCAACTTTCTGATCACCAATCATAACATGCATCCATCTCACTAATTTCACCTCAAGATCCCACGCCAACTGCCTCACGACTTTCAAAAGAAGGTTCAGGAAGATAGATCTAGAATTTTCTCTTCTCCTAGGGTCTCTCGACTAGGTTTATTCTTAAGAAGAACTCTGAATAAGATTATAATTTAGAGTTCACCATAAGACACTATAATATTTTGGAAATTATCCGGTGTTAAGCTAACACACCAAGGAAGAGTGTATAGGCTTTTACCTTAAAGTCCAAAATAGAAGTTTAGAGCACACATAATAAGGTTTGATCCCTAGACCTCTTATTTAGAACTTAAAGCTTTTAACCAGTAGGCTATTATACAACTTGTGTCTATTAATGACGGAAATAAATATAAGAGCTTGAAAAACTAAAACATGTATTTTTAATTAAAATATTTTGAAAAGTCAAGGCATGTGGTGAATACAATATTAAACACATACACATGTTTTAAGTGTATCAAAGACATAAAATTCAGATCATAGCATTCTTCCCTACTTATAAAAATTTTATCCTCGAAATTGAGTCATACCTCACTAGAAGAGATGGGGGTAGTCCTTCTTGATAACATCCTCGCGCTCCCAAGTGGCTTCCTCGCGAGAGTGGTGCTGCCAAATCACAAGGACCAGTGGTATAACTTTATTCTTCAGGGTTTGTTCTTTTCGACCAGCAATCTGAATAGGCACCTCCACAACGAACATATCCTTATAAACCTCCAAGGGTTCCCAGTCGATAACGTGAGTAGGGTCTGCCATATATTTCTTAACATGGATATGTGAAAAATGTTATGCACATCAGCAAACTTTGGTGGTAGCTTGACTCGATATGCCGTTTCTCCGATTCTCTTCAAAACTTCGAACGGTCCCACGAATCTCGGACTAAGTTTTTTTTTTAACCCGAATCTCATCACTCCTTTCATAGGAGAGATTTTCACAAAGACTTTATCCCCTTCAATCGATCCCAATTCCCTACGCTCAAATCAACAGAATGCACTTCTATCTACTCTCCCATTTCCAACCCCGGTCACGATCTCTCTTCATATCATTCCACCAATAATTTTTTCTTCAACCCTTTATACATCTTATTGTTCCTGTGAATAGAGAATTTAGACTTATGGGCTTCGCTTAAGATCTCCCATTTCAATTCTATATTATCGTGTACAATAATAGCGCCCTTGAAACAACATCATCCCATCATCTCCTGACAAGAATCTTAATTTTCCACCGTCCTTCAATTTCAAAAGGGTAGGATCTTCAAGTTGTAGTGACCTGATTCGATCAAGTAATGAAGAGGTGATAACAATGTGCTAAAGTAATGCTCTTGGTCCTGATCACCCATTCTCGAACAAATCTTTCGAGGGCATCCAACAACATTAGCCTCTTCCAATGATACTTGATCTCGCAATCATAATCGATCAGGAATTCCAATCATCTTCTCTGCCTTAATTCAAGTCTTTTTACGTAAAAAGGTATTTAAGACTTTGATGATCCGTAGAGATGATGAATTTCTTTCCATACAGGTAGTGTCTCCAGATCTTTAGCGCGAATATGATAGCGGCCAATTCTAAATCGTGCGTAGGATAATTCTTTTCATGTTCATTTAGCTGCCTGGATCCGTAAGCTACAACTCTCTCATTCTGTATTAGGACATCACCTAGTCCTTTATATGATGCAACGGTATTAACGGTAAAGCCACCACTGTCAGAAGATATCACTAGAATGGGAGTAGTAGTCAACCTTTTCTTCAACTCGAGAAAGCTCTTCTCGCACTCATTGGTCAAAATGAATTTCATATTCTTCTTGGTCAGCCCGGTAAGAGGTCCCGAGATCTTTGAGAAACCTTTCACGAACCTTCTATAGTAACCAGCTAAGCCAAGGAAACTTCGTACTTCAGTAACACTTTTGGGACTTGCCCAATTTACAATGGCTTCAATTTTTACAGGATCAACAGTAATCCCTGCCTCAGAAATTCTGTGGCCCAGAAATGTCACCTCACGCTTCCAGAATTCTCATTTACTCGTCTTAGCATACAACTGGTGGTCCAATAGGGTTTGTAAGACAATCTTTAAGTGTACGGCGTGTTCTTCTTCGAACTTGGAGTAGATCAGGATGTCATCAACGAAAATCACCACAAACTGATCCAAGTAGGGCTTGAAAATACGGTTCATCAAGTCCATAAAGATTGCAGGGGCATTAGTCAATTCGAAAGGCATTACTAAAAATTTAAATTGCCAATACCTCGTATTGAATGCCGTTTTAGCTATATCGGACTCTCTCACTCTCAACTGGTGATATCTAGATCTCATATCGACTTTAGAGAAATATCGTGCGCCTTATAGTTGATCAAATAGAACATTGATCCGTGACAATGGATACTTGTTCTTAATCGTTGTCTGGTTCAACCGTCGGTAATCGATGCACAACCTCTGAGAACCGTCCTTCTTTTTTACAAATAAAACAGGAGCAACCCATGGTGACCGGCTCCTTTTAATAAAGCCCTTATCTTATAGTTCCTGTAACTGTTTCTTCAATTCTGATAATTCTGTCGGCGCCATCTTGTAAGGAGTCTTGGCTATCTGCATCGTACAAGCTCAATCAAATTGACTTCCCTACTCAAGCAAACCCATCACCTCATGAAAAAAACTCCAGAAAATTTATTTACAATAGGAATCGATGATGTATCTCCCCACTTTTCTTCGGCTTCTAATAAAACAAAGAGTTTTGGAATGGCACCCTTCCGTACGCCATTGAATTTAAATGTCGGTCCATCTAAAGGGGTAAAAATCACGGTCTTGGCGAAACAATTAAGGGTTGCATGAGATTCAGCGAACCAATCCATCCCTAGGATAACATCGAAATCTTCGAAGTCTAATTCAATTCAAGGAGACGAATGAATGGGAAGCACCCGAGTCCAAAAGCACATGAGCAAAAAGACCATCGATCAACATCAAACCTGGGAACCCAAGACATGCCACGACTTAAATTATTCAACATAAGGGTATCATTCCATTTTAAAGTTTAATGTCTACCAGATCTTTATTAGTTCTTAACAAATTTATTTTTAAAAATATTTTCAAAAAGTTGTTCATTTTACATAAATTATTATTTATGATATTACTATGCAAATAAGTATGAAAGAATTTAATCATGAATTTTAAATAAACAAACATACCTGGATGATATCGTCTGAAGCTCTAGCGTCAGCATCAGATAGGGTATACACGTGGCCATTAGCCGTAATCGTCGCAAGAGGCATAGCCCTCGATCCAGATGACTTCTTAGGCATCTTGCACTCAGCTGCTCTATGCCCAAGCTGTCCACAGTTGAAATAAGCACTCGTTCCTTTAAGGTAGGTGCCGTAATGATTCTTGCCACAAGTGGAATAGGTCGGAGTAGTCTTTGCAGTCGACACCACTGTAGAATTAGTCTTGCTCTGCTGTGAAAAGGCTGGTCTCGAGTAAGGAGTGCCCCTACTCTTCGATCTCATGTTGGATTTAGAAAACACATGATCTCGGCGGCCATATTGAAAATTTCTAACCGAGCTTTGACCCACATTACTAGTCGGTGAAGGCGCCTTTAATTATCTCTCGATGGTATAACACCTATCAATCAGGTCCTTGTATGAGTCGCATCGGTGTCCAACCACCAAGGTCCTGATCTGGCGCCTCAAACCCTTCTAAAACCTCATGAGTCAAAAGTTCTCGTCAGAAATCAGGGTCGGTGAAAACTGGCTCAGTTCCGTAAAAAGCTTAGTATAAACATCAACAGTCATCTCTCCCTGTTGGAGGTTCAGGAGTTCCTCAATCTTTGCTTCTTGGACGCTCTGGGGGTAGTATTTATCATAAAACACTTTTACGAATTTGTCCCAGTCCCATACATAACCAGGCTCTTCAACACGAGTCGCTTCTTTCAATTGTCTCCACCAGTTCTCGACATCCCCCTCCAGTTTATAGGTTGCCAATCTCACTTTAGTTGTTTCATTACACTCCATCAGATCGAAGATCTTTTCCATCTATTGCACCCATTTCATAGCCTCTGCGCTATCTCCCGTCCCATTGAAGTATTGTGGTCGGTTCTTCTTGAATTCGTCCTATTCTGACCTAAGAGCAGGAGTAGGTTGGGCATTTGGAGTTCTGGTTGCATTGATGGCATTCACAATTGCCTCAGTCAACGCATCAATATGTTTGTTCGTCATCTGCAGCCGATCAATCTCACGTTAAACTCCAATTACACATATTTTTGACGTAAGAATCAACCTTAGGCTCTGATACCAACTGTAGCGGCTCGAGATCTCACAACCTCTTGAGTGTAAGATCTTAGACCGTACCTTCGTATCGTGAATCATAGAAACATAATAAGGCGATAAAAGCACCTTAAACAGCGGAAGATAAAATTTCTTTAAAACATTAATTAATCAAAATAAAACTCATGATAATATTCTTATTCCAATAACAAGTCCAACATGATTAAAGCTTAAACAGTTTTGATAAAATACTAACTGATCAATGTCTTATTTATTTAAAACCAATAATAATAACTAGAAAGGAAAATAGCTAATTAGGCCACGAAGCTATCAACACCATTCAGTCCAGTTTCTTGAGCACCACGTGCCGTCTCATCACCATAGACCCATACATTGTCATCGGCGATACCTGTCTCATCTGGTCACCCACATAAATAAGGAGTGTAAGTTTACACTTGTATGGACCAGACATGTAATCAATTTAAGCATAATATATCAGTCATAGCCATATAAATATTTCGATATATATGTGTGTGCATGTGGCATGTATAATCTCAATAAGCTAAAATATACTGAACATAAACATATATATCAGTGTTATATGAATGCATTATTTCTTTTAATTTCATCTTTCTTGTCATTTAATGCACGTTAGACTCCGTCCCGCTCAAGACGTTGGGTCTTAATCATGCTTATCACTTGTTTAGTTAAACTCCGTCATGCTCAAAACGTTGGGTCTAATGAATCATATCATTTATTACATGTCAAACTCCGTCTTGCTCAAGACGTTGGGTTTAATCATGCTCATCATACCCTTATTCAGTTAGACCCCATCTTACACAAGATGTTGGGTCTAATACCTTCTTAGACTCCATCATGTATAAGATGTTGGGTTTAATGCTCCTTAATCGTGTTTAGTTAGACTCCATCAAGCACAAGATGTTGGGTCTAATACCTTCTTAGACTCCATCATGTACAAGATGTTGGGTCTAATACTTATTGATCATGGCTTGACATTTCATCATATTTTACGTGTCTTGGTTATGCATTATATAGATCATCATGAAACATGTAAAGTACATAAGAGTGATATCATAATACATAAGTATTTAAGTACATTTAATCATGGTACATAAATATTAAAGTGTACACAATCATGATGCATAAATATTACAATGCATATCTTATGATCATGGTGCATAAATATTAACATTTAATGACAGCGTTATGAGAAGAACTTGAATATAGAACTTAACTATGCATACACCATCTCTTGATTTCAAGTTCAGGCTCAATCGATTGACATCCCATTGTCAATCGATTGACATAATTCTGTACATTTTTCTAAAACAATATCATTCAATCCTCAATCGATTGACATCCAATCGTTAATCGATTGACATAATTCTGTATATTTTTCTAAAACAATATCATTTAATAGTATCTGCTTTAATATCCATCCTCAATCGATTGGCATCCAATCGTCAATCGATTAAAATAATTCTGTATATTTTTTCAAAATAATATCATTTAATCTTCAATCGATTGACATAATTATGTGTATTTTTCAAAAATAAAAATCATTTATCAGTACCTACTTTAATATTCATCCTCAATCGATTGACATCTCATCGTCAATCGATTGACATAATTCTGTGAGCCTATATCAAAATGCATCAAATCACATGGTGAAATTTCAACCGTCTTCTTCTTAATTAAAATATAAACATTAAGGATTACCAACCATAACATGTATTCATTTAATCATTCATTCATTATTTATGAAATAAACTCATTAATTTACATAAAAATTTATTAAAAGAAAATTTAAGATTATAATATAGGGGAGAGACACTTACTATAATATTTTTGGGAATTACCTGGTGTTAAGCTACTAGAGCACACATAACAAGGTTTGATCTCTAGACCTCTTATCTAGAACTTAAATCTTTTAACCAGTAGGTTATTACACAACTTGTGTCCATTAATGACATAAATAAATATAAGAGCTTGAAAAACTAAAACATGTATTTTTAGTTAAAATGTTTTGAAAAGTCAAGACATGCGGTGAATACAATATTAAACACATACACATGTTTTAGGTGTATCAAAGACATAAAATTTAGATCATAACACGACGTCCCTAAAGTAGACCAATTTTGTGCTTTTTTGAATTAATTAAAAGAACACATGAAATCTTTTGTTTCTGTGAAATATCAGGAATTAGAGCTTTTTTGATGCCTAAAAGAACACATTTAAGGAAAACTAGGAATCTGAGTTTGTCAGGAATCTGTAGGAAATAGAGTTGTCAGGAATCTAAGCTTTTCTGAAATAATTAGGAAAATACCCAAACATGACCTAAGTAATTGCATCAAGTTTTTTATATGCTTGTAATCTTTATTATAAATTTGAGTTTGGCTCTAAATTCAAAACTTGTAAGTTCAAATTTTTAATTGATTGTACTTTTGAGGTTGTAGGTATTGCAAGTTTTGAGTTTAAAAGTATTGTAGTTTTGAGTTTGGAAGTTCTTATGGCACTTATAATATTTTTTCAGTTTTTTTCGTGGAGTAATATTCCTGTCTTTTATCTATTCTCTGAATTTGATATCCATGGGATATTTATAAAATTAAAGTTTAAAATTCTGATACCAATAAGTTCAACAAGTTAAAGTTTTACCTTTCTATGGTAGGATGCATGATTTGAAATCTCGTCCGAGAAGAGACGTCTTGGGACTTAGCGAGACAAGATTTTGGAGTAATTCATTTTGAGATAAAAATAAAATAAAATTATATTTATGTTAAAATTTATATAAGGTGTTAAGCTTGTACACTATTGAAAGTGTATTACTCATTCTTTTTGTACACACAATACTATTTTATCTTATGATTTCTTACTTGATGATCTCGTGAATGGCTATCAAGGTGTGTCCATATCTATGCACACTAATATCACTATTCTTTTTAGCATTTAATGGCTAAGATTGAGGTTCCTTGATCAGACGATATACAATTGATTTATCGGTATGATTCTTTAAATAAGATGTGTTCCAATCATGAACAATCACTTGATTGTTTAGAACTTTAGATTGATCCAAAATATTTTCCATGTGGCATAATAGTTAGGTATTTTTTAATGGTGTAAGATGAAACTCCTATTTTAATGGTGTAAGATCATTGAAAGGGTTATTTTCCTTGAGTACCTTTAAATCCACCTACCAAATCTTTGAGTTCACCCAAGTTTTGAAACACATTGATTGCATTGAATCGGACGATAGAGATTGTTTATTGTCACAATATTTCACGCGATAGATCTTGAGATCACGAGCGTACCATCAGATGGTTGATCGCATGGTACACACTCAAAAAAGTGACTTTAAAATCAATTTTGAATGTGCACGTAATATTAAGGTCACTTTTCTGACAGTCTGATGATACACATATGATCTTAAGATCAATCGTGTGAAAGATTGAGATGATAAACGATCTCCATTATCTGATTCAATGCAATTAATATGTTTCAGGGTGGGTAAACTCAAAGATTCAATGGGTGAATTTAAAGCTACTCCTCGAAACGTCTCTATTCCAAGACAAATGGAAATCCGAGAATTCAAACCATGGTAGGTTATGTCTCCAATGTTTTTTCTTAATTTTATGTTATACGACATAAATGCAAAAGAACACACTTTTTTTAATGTTATTCTGAACTATCATTTTATTCTCTCCCTCAATTAGCAACAATTGTAAAGTCAGCGACCCGATCACTCATATGCACCACATGGACCTTAAGGCGTCTGTGGACTTAAAAGAGCATGGAAATCCGTGTGCATCTCAGAAAGTGCACATGGCACATGGCTAACTCAATGTGCATTGGCATTGAGTCCATTACTCTGTACTAGCCCTTTTGTGTTTTCTTATGAGGTGGTAATTACTAATTGGATGGCATTATTTCCACCGGTAAAACCTTTAAAGAATACATGCTTTTCCATCATAAAAAATTGTTGACTGCTTTGAATCAGATGATAGAGATCATTTTTCGTCCCAATTTTTCACACAATAGATCTTTAGATCATGACACAACTATCAAATGGTCGCATGTTGATTCCATGTGACACACACCCTCAAAAGTGATGGTTTGATAGGTATGTCTTGATCATGATAAATTTTGGGGATGTGTGCTAATGGAGTCAACATGTTACCAGTCTGATAGCTTCGCCATGATGTGGAGTTCTATTGTGTGAAAGATTGGAATGAAACCCAATCTTCATCGTCTGATTCAAGGAAGCCAACTTTTTTTATAGTGAGAAAGAGTGTGTTATTTAGAGGATTAACAGGTGCAAATAACGCTACCCTTACTAATTATGTGCTCTATCATGAACTAAGGATGGTGCACGGATCACTAACTTCTCCGAACTGGTCAAAACCCTACCCTTATTTGAGTCCACCGGTTTATTGGTGGGTGTCTATGTTAAGGCCTTAGTTTGACAAAACTCATTGAAATATATATATATATTTTTTCACTTTACATGGCTTGTAAATAAAAGAACTCATGGAAAGTTTTATTTTTAAAATTTTATAATGGGTTGATTTTTTTATTTTTTTTTTCAGTTGTTTGGTTACATTGTGTAAAATTATTTTCCTAAGACACCATTCTTGATATAAGTCTTGAGACATGAATTTTTAAAAGATGGGTCTTGAGATCAAGGGCATACACTCACATAGTTTTTTCTTCCGCATGGTATACATCTCAAACAGTAATTCTAAACTCGTGAGACATACAAATCACAGGTCATTTTTTGGAATGAGTGCCGCATGAAATAAAAAAATTGTCTAATGATATACCCATTATCTCAAGATGTATCATGTGGAAGAATGGAATAAAAAAAATTCTCCTTTGTCAAATTTAAAGCAATCAATGCATGTTGGCCAGAGGAGATGGACCGAAGTTACAATTTTACAGTGCAAATAAATATTACGATTATGAAGTGAGGTTGCATCTAAACCGTCTGATAGAAAGGCCATGATCTACAGATCTACGGCGCAAAAGAGTGGTGCAAAACTCAATTTCTATTATATGATTCGATAAAATCAACTGTTGACTTGGATAATGGCTTTAGAGTGCATTGAGTCATATGATAAAGATTATGCTTGGTGTCAATCTTTTCACTTATGATCTTTAGATCATGACCTTCAAATTAGGTTGCTTAGATAATTGAGTTACATTTATTGGCGTCGCTGTTTATGGGTACCTCTGTTCGCGTCCATACATTCTCTGAAAACGCCCACGTCCCAGATCCCTTGAAGACTGTTGATTGCTTTAGATCAGATGATGTTGATTATTTTTCACCCCGATCGTTCATGGAATGAATCTTAAGATCATGTGGCACATATCATACGGTCAGTTTATGATTCCATGTGTCCCCAGTCCCCAAAAAATGATCCTAAAGTCACATTTGAGCATGATGTGTGCTATATGATTGAAGAGTCATTTTTTGGGTATCTGTGATACAGGAAATAAAAAACTAACCGTCAGATTGATGCGCGATGCACCCAAGATCTATTTTGTGGGAGATCTTTGTTAAAAAAATCTCCATAATTTGATTTGAAGAAATCAACGTTTTTTTAGGAGTCTAAGATGTAGGCGCTCTTAGAGAACATGTGGGTGTGAATAGAGAGGTATTGACATGTGTGTCACATCAAAGAAAAAATTGAGCATTTGATGATAAGCTCATTGTCTCGAGATCCATTATATAAAAAATTATGGTGAAAAAAAACCTCGATCGGTTGATCCAAAGCAATCAAACGATTTTAGCATGAAATATCCGAAATGCGAAGAACGAATTTCGGGTTGCAAGGGTAATAAATAAAATTCCTTTTTAATGGGAATAACCCATGTAGTAGGCGGAAACGATTTTCAGCCAAATTTTGACTGAATCTTTTATCCAAGTTTTTCTTTTAAAAAACTCTGATTTGTGGGTCCCACATGATTGTCAAACAGCTGAAAGTTTGGGTTTCCATAAAATCTTGGGATTTTACAGGATTTTTTGCAGAAATCGTTCCGCCAAACAAGGCCTAAAACTCATTGATTGTTTGAAATCAGACGTTGGAAATCGTTTTTCTCCTCGATCTTCAACACAATGGATCTTGAGATCATGGAGTTTTGATTCCACGTGGCACAAATCCTAAAAGGTGGTCCTAAACTCGCATTTGAGTATGATGTATGTCATATGATTTTAGGGCTACCTTTTGAGATATATGCCACATGGAATCAAAACCTTAATCGTCTGATAGGTTAATTGGTCGTGATCTTAAAATCCATTGTATCAAAAATTGGGGTGAAAAATGTTCTTGATCGTTTGATTTCAAGCATCGATGGGTTTTAGCGTATGTGCCAACAAGTAAATCGGTGAAGCACAAATAGAGAGGTACCCATTAGAGGTTGTTTTTTTATTATAAGAAGGTAATTATTAGTTAAAGAGTACCCACCATTATTCACACCCCTTTGGTTAAAGGGTGAGAAAGCAGTCTCAAAGGGTGGGAATAACGGTACCCTTCCCTTCGTTAAATCATTTTGTTTTATTATTACCCTTCGTTAAATCATTATATTTTATTATTACCTATCACTAATTTGGTGCTTAAAAATATATGTAATACGTTGAGTTTGGCCAAGGACTTGGTACAATACCAAGCGACTTGGTTCAAATGTCACCTTTTTGGTACATGTGGCAAATGATTCTCGATCTAATGATCTATAATTGGAAAGAACATGAATAAAAAACATCTTCATCATATGAACAGAACAGAAGTGGTCAATGCCTTATAAAGGTGGGAAAAATTCTAAAATCTTCTCTCCTCGTAGAGTTACTTTTTTAAATCCTCATCATTTTTTTTAAATATCTAATAAAATTTTGTCCTTAAAATTTAGTTATCCAAGTGTCTCTCAGTCATAAATATCTACCTTAATATTTACATGTTAAAAATAATTTTTATTATTTCTTTTGAGATTAAAAAATATTTATTTATTACATATTTTTTATTATTTTTCTCAAAGAGTGTCCAATTGTTTCAATTTTTATTAAATTTTTAATAATTTTTATTTTTATTTGCACATAAAAAAAATATATTTTTTCCCTCTTCTTTAAAATAACGCTTACGGGACTATTTGGTTTCTAAAATCTTTGTTCTTAAGGGTAATTCTGACATTAAGGTAGATATTTATAGTTAATGGGCTATTTAGATAACTAAGTTTTTGGAAAATGAGCTCATTAAATATTTAAAAAAATTTCTGTGACACTTTAACAGAGTGAGATTATAGAAAATTTCTCCTGCATCTTAAACCCTAGGATTAGGTACCTACAAATTTACTGTGTGTGCATGATCTTGCTGATGGCAATAAATAGTCTATTTTGTTCTATCAAAAAAATAAAATAAACAAATAGTCTATTTTGGCAGTAGGAGATTGACCCCCTATCAAATTCTAAAGGGTAGGATATATCGCGAGATAGAATGCGAGTACCTTTGTGTCTTCTAATTTGACGGAAGTATTTTAAACTTAAATGCCTGCCTACAATGTTTGCCAACTATTACAACAGATTTATCACTTATCTCTAAACGCCGTTAGATCCTGATCCAACGGAAGAAAACTATCTTCAATGGGCATTTCAAAAAAACGTAAAAGCTATGGGTCACTCAAACTCACAAATAATTTTTCGGGTACCTCTCTTTTCACCTTGATCTTCTAACAATAGAGTTTGAGATCATATTACATCTATCGGAGGGTCAGTTTTTGATTCCGTGTGTCATAGATCCCCCCAAAAAATACCTTTGAATCATATGATACACATCACGCTCAAATATGAATTTATGGTATTTTTTGGAGATTTGTAACACATGGAATCAAAAGTTGATTGTTTGATAGGTGTGCCATAATCTCAAGATCTATTGTGTGGACGATCGGGGTGACAATCGATCTCTATCATTTGATCGGAAGCAATCAATGATTTTCAAGGGGGTCATTTTTAGAGAATGCATGTGCACGAAAGAGAGGTACACTAATTTTTCCTTTTTTTGGGGGACAGGGAGGACTACTTGCCAAGGTATAAAAAAATGGGCCGATTATGTTATGTATCGATTTTCGGCCTAACCGATTTTGATTGAGACTTTTAGTTTCGTTTTTTTATTTTTAAACTTTTAGTTTCACTTTTTTTTTAAAACGTATTAACCTTGAGCAAACCGTAATTGCTTTTGATACCTCGCTATTTGCACCTAAAAGTTTTAAGTTATTGCACCTTATTTAAAAGAAAAACTTGATATTTTTGAGACTTGTTGCACATAAAAGCTTGGGACGCAAAGATTGGGACGCAAAGATTTTTAAAGGTTGGGACGCAAAGATTTTTAATTCAAAAGATTAACACGTGATGAGATTGTATTTTTTGTCAATCTTTTATATTAAATATATTTTTATATTATAACCTTCATATTAGACGACTTAAACGACATTATTACCGGCCACGAGTCTATGGGATTTATCTTATTTAAATAAGGTGCAATAGCACAAGTTTTAGTTGCAAGTGGCAATTTCTTTTGTGCCGACTATGAAATATAATAAATGTGGGTAGCTCTGTGCGCGCTCACACGTTTTTTGAAGGTGCATGTCTCAGAACTTTTGAAAATCGTTGCTTGATGTTTCGGATTAGATGATGGAGATCGTGTTTCACCTCTACATTCCACATAATAAATCTTGAAATCATAGCACACCTATCAGATGGTCATTATTTTATTCTGTATCAAAAATCCCCCAAAAATATTTCTGTAAATATATGACACTCATCACTCTCAAACGTTATATTAGGGTCCATTTTTGGGAATGTTTGACAAATGGAATAAGAAAATTGCTGTTAGATAAGTGAGCCATGATATCAAGATCCATTTTGTAGAATATAGAGGTGAAAAGAAATCTAAATCATCTTATACAAAGAAATCAACGTTTTTCAATGAGTGTCAGACGTAGGCGCTTTAAGAGAAGGCGTGGGCGCGAATAGAGCTACCTAATACAGGTTGCAAACAATGAACACCGTTGGAATATATCAACTTTACAAGTGATACTTACTCTCTACGACAGGAAACTGTACCTGCATTTTTTTTTTTACCTCTTTCTCGACGAGAGGAGGAGTGGTCTGTGATAAATGGCGGACACCAAGCAGTGTCATTAAGTTAAATTTAAATCATTTTTTGAAGTCCGTGTTTTCTAGTTGAAGACGAAGAAAATTTATCAGTATTTCTTCTTCTTTAATCAAAGAAACAAATTAAAAAAAAAAATGGTGAAATCGAGTTCATGCTTCAACATAATGGCATGCGGCAGTGATTCTGCTGCGATCGACGATATGGATCCTATAGAGGTAATCGATTCTAATGTTTTGAATTTTAAATTCTCTTAAACTTCGATTTCTAGGATGAATTTGATGTTAAATTCATTTGGTTCTACTGTTTTGCTGCTCGATTAGATCGATTCTGGTGAGTTTCGATGTCATGGGGTTTCCGAGCGTTCGATGATGTTAAAAGTTCCATTTTTGTGGTGATTGGTGGTTTTGAGAACTTAGCATTGATTGATCTTTGTATATAATAGTTTTTTTTGGGGAAATTGAGATATGAAGGACGGATTTAATGCCATTGCTGATTTGCTTTATCTTGTTTTTCCGATCTGATGAAGCTATGTCTTGATCAATTAGTTTGACTATGCAGCTCGAAATCTGTAGATTAGTGTAAATGGATATGATTTCGAATTGTTACAGGCATTTCGCCTTAGGGTTGATTAACTAGCAGACACTTGTACTGGTAATTTTTGGTCAATTTGACATAATGATAGATGATGTAGATTACTAGGAAAATTCTTATTGGATCATGGTTTGTTACACTTAAAAGTCGCTGGGGCAGATTGTTTTGGCATTATACTTGGAGAAATCTCTTAAAAAAGTAGATCTAAAACTTGAATTCCATCAGAAGTAACAAAGGAAAATCCAAATTTCTTACTGTATATGGAGAATTGTGACTTGTTGGACAAAGTGATTTCTTGTAAAGTATGCAGGATTATAGGGAATGTTAGCACCATGGTTTTACATATCGGCCGGTATGTATCGGGTTAGGCTCCCGCCACGATAGACACCCTGATTTGATACGGGGTCAAATATCGGGTCAACCAGGTCAAATATCGGCCCATATCGGGTCATATTGGCCGGTATGTATCTCATATGAACCAGACAAAATACCAAAAATGCCATTTGGGCAATTTTTTTTTTTAAAATTTAAAAAATAAAAAAAGGTTCTTTAATATCGGACGATTTGGCAGATACATATCCGATATGCATCGGCCTGGGACCTGGCTGATATGCCAATATATATATATATATATATATATATATATATATATATATATATATATATATATATATATATATATATATATATCAGTCTTTGAATCCCTAGTTAACAACCGCCGTTTAATTCCATCCTCCAGTCTGCAGCTTGACCGACTGGTACATTCCTAACATTTCACAAGCACATGCTTGATCCACCATGTTATAACTTATAAGTTACTCTATATCAATGATCAGATTATCTATATCAAGGAAAGCATTGGCAGAGTAGGAATATTTCTTTTTTGGCTGAAATGGAAATTTTAGAAATTGGCATAACATTTCACAAGCATTTTCTTTTAGGGAATGTTGCACATGATTGCGGGTTAGGCCACATCCTCGAGGGTTTAGAAAAAAAAAAAAAAAGGAAAAAGAAAAATATGGGTTTGTCACCCAAAGATTTTTCTACTATTTTTTCTCAAATATTGATATTCAGTTGATATTTCTCTTCATTTTAATTGCCATATGAGTTACAGTTTTGTAACAAATTACTATGTAAAGAAAACTCAATTATGAAAATCTTCATTATTTCATAAATTTTATTTATGTTTGGAGTTTGTGGGTCATGTTTAGTTTATGATTTCATTTTGATGTGTATAAGTTAGTGTAAGCTTATTTAATCTACACTTGATTGCTCTGTCCTTTGTACCTATAAGTTTTCTACACTTTCCAAGCACTAGCACTTTGCGTGCCCATTGCAAGTTGGATAAGA
Source organism: Chloranthus sessilifolius (assembly GCA_021018995.1). Lineage (NCBI taxonomy): Eukaryota > Viridiplantae > Streptophyta > Magnoliopsida > Chloranthales > Chloranthaceae > Chloranthus > Chloranthus sessilifolius. The sequence goes on from CM037595.1 coordinate 69,510,072, forward strand.
GGGATTGAAGGAAGAAATAAAAATGTGTTTTCCTTCTATACGTACTAGTTGGAATAGCACATGCTATGCACATGGAGAGAGAGGAATTTTTGGAAATGAGAAATTGATGGAGTAAAAAAAGGGCTTAACCTATATTTTTTAAAAACCACTTTAATGTTGGGTACCATTATTTGTAACGATAAGTTCTTGGTCACAATTATGGTTACAAATAATAGTACTCTATAATATATTTATTAAATTTGAGATGGAAGAAAAATCTAATACTTTCGTCTTCAGCCCTATTTATAGCCTTCTGGTTTTATAATAATAAAGATAAAGCTGTTCTTTGTATGGTTGCCTACAAAATGAAGTCAGAGGTAACAGATGTCCTAATCCACTTCACGAAGAGTACTTATCTCATGACTAATTTCTGATTACGTGTCTGTGGTTTCGGGAACGGCAGAACATAATGCTTAAACTGATGTCCCGCATGTAACTTTTCTGTCTTTGTTCTGTGTAACATTTTTACTGTTACTTCTTTTAACAAAATGATACAAGCTCAACTGCAAAATTGAGGCTTTTCTATCTGTATTTTGTATTGTACAGATTCTATTTTGGGATTTGCAAATAAATTATTTCCTTTTGGGCATCCCTTTTTAAAAAAATAAAATAAAATTACTGAGTCTTTGTTAGCTGATTATTTTCTTTAATCTCATACCAGAGCAAAGCTTCAACAGAAAAGCGTGGATGGAGTTTCCGGAAGAGATCTGCAAGGCATCGAGTTCTAAGCAACACTGTGATGATGGAACAGCCATCTACTAGCAATGAGGAGAGCCCAGATGCTAATACTAATGATTTCCACACCAAGACTAATCCCTCTGTTCCGGAGAAGGTCTCTCTAATACAATGGACAGATGAGACGCCGCCATTACCATCAACTGAAGTTAGCTCAAAATTAGCTGATACCTTGCCTCCAACTGAGGATGCCAATAACCCCAATCTCAATCTGCAGGAAGCTGTTATCATTGTGATCCAGGCTGCTATTAGGGGATATTTGGTACTTCCTATCAAAGAGAGATCCAATTTTTACAGCTTACTTCTTCAGGTGTATATATCTTGAATTTGTTCGTGTCTGTTCACTTTGCTAGGCTCGGAGAGCACTCTGTAAACTTAAGAGTGTGGTTAAGTTGCAAGCTGTTGTCCGTGGGCATTTGGTTCGGAGACAGGCTGTTGGAAGTCTACGTTGCGTTCAAGCCATTGTCAAAATGCAGGCACTTGTCCGTGCTCGCCGTGTCCGTATGTCAGTGGAAGGATTAGCTGTTCAAGAGAAGCTTGATGGGAAATGCAAGAAAAATAACCAGAATGTGACAGCATTGGTAATGATTTTTTGCCTTAAAAATCTTTGCCAAGTATATTGTTGCAAATACAATTTCTCAATTCTCTCAAACTCTCTTATCTGTTACAACAAATTAAGCTTGGTTACTGGTCACTGTCTGATAAATTAGGGTTCTATTCAATGATTTCATGACTTGGATTGGGACTTACCTGAGTGGACTAGTTACAAACCCTAGGCACGTCATGAGCCAACTCTGAATGTCATTAGTTCCTCACGATGTGGCTGACTTTGTTTAGAATTGGCACTCTACCTCAGCTCGGCTAATATGGCTGTGATGGGAGTGAAAATTCTTTTGTTTTTTGTTATTTTTTTCTTCCTTTTATCCTGACTCACTGGAAATTTTTAATCAAATTTGATGGCATAGACTTTCGTGAAGTCCTTTGTGTTTTCTTGCTAGTTCATAGATTAGAATTTGATAACTGCTTATTTAATTATTTAGGGCTGTTTTTTTTTGAGGAATTATTTATGGATATTTTAATCATTCTCTATACTTGTAGACAATAAACACATCTGTCTGTCTTTGCCTTATGCGGCACTTTCTTTTCAGGAGAAGGAAAATTCTGGGACTGAAGCAAACAAAACATATTCTTCAACAGAGAAGTTTCTTGCCAATGGATTTGCTCGTCAGGTATGATCGATTGATCTCTTCCTTTTGCCCATTATATCATTGATTATCTTGTATGTTTTTTTTTATATAAACTGATGTTTGTTATGCTTTATAAGCTTTTGGAATCAACCCCAAAGACAAAACCAATCCATATCAACTGTGATCCTTCAAGGCCTAATTCGTCATGGAATTGGTTGGAGAGGTGGATGTCTGTATCCTCATCCAACAATGGGCAGCCACATAAATCTCAATTAAATCCAGATTACAGGGAAGGAGAATCTACTAAGCTGGTAGCATCTGAAGTCGGAACCCAAGTTCAGGCTGAAGTAATTTCTGATTTAGGAAATTTGAATTGCGGAATCAAGGAGACCGAGATGCCCCTTGAGGATGAAGAAAATATGATCACATACAGTGCAGACAGCTTTGATTTTCAGACCTGTCATCGAAAATCTATTTCAGATCAAATTTCCGATTCTTCAAAAAAAGATGATCTAGTGCAACCACAGCTTGGGGATGTAGCTTCAGGCATAACACAAGAGACCTCGACAAAGATTAGGAATGTTCTTGAGGAAACCCCCAATTCTCTTCGAGATCTAGTAGCACTGCAATCAGATCCGGCCACAATCTGTTCTTGATTCTGTTTCTGATAAGCTCAATGTAGGCGAGAATCCAAACTGTACTATGAAAAGGGTGGCTTCTGAACAACTAGAGACAGAGGGAAAGAAATTTGAATTCGGGCCTAAAAAGGCATTTAATCCAGCATTTGTAGCTGCCCAATCGAAATTTGAAGAGTTGAGCTCAACAACCACTTTAGGTAATCGGTCAGTCAGTTCTACTTATCCTTATGTTGCACCAGAATCCCGAATAGGCCGCATTGAATCCCAGATAGACTCTGTCTCAGATGTTAAGGATCTTGGCTTCACAGAAAATACGGTATCTCATGATCCAAGAATTCAAATCGGGGGTTCAGAATGTGGCACTGAACTTTCGATCACTTCCACACTCGATTCACCAGATAGATCTGAAGTTGGAGTTGGAGGGGGAGAATTTATACAGGAAATCAAAGGTGCAGATAAAGGAAGCTCTGATCCAGAGGGAACTGCTTATAACATATCTAATTATGGAAATCTAGATGCTGATGCAAACAACCCTTCCTATGTACTGGGGAACCTACAAAATTCATCTGCCTATCCAATTTCTGGTTCGAATACTGCACAGATAGATCAACAGCCTTCGGATCAAAATGCAACAGATATGCAGTCCGAAACAAACACTTTATCTGATCAAAAGGTGTACAAATCATCACCAGAAGGATCTCCAAGAAGCCTCATAATTGCCCCTGAATCACATGGAACACCATCAAGTCAGACCTCACTGAACCCTAAAATGATCAAGCAGGGTAACAGTTTGCCAACTCAAAAGCGAAGGTCTCGGTCAGTAGGCAAGAGATCACCACCAAATCAGAACCATGAGGCTCCAAGAAATAGTATGGAGCAATTGCGGAAGGACCCAAAGAGTGGGAAGGGACACAACTCATTTGACCGTGAACCAAGGGGTAGTAGTAGTAACTCGCTTCCCAGTTACATGCAAGCCACGGAGTCTGCAAAGGCTAAGGCTAATGCCAACAGTTCTCCAAAATCAAGCCCAGACGTCCAAGACAAGGACATATACATCAAGAAGAGGCATTCCCTACCAGCCACAAATGGAAAGCAGATCTCCCCTCGAATGAATCGCTCACCCTCTCAAGCGCAACAGGGTGCAAAGGGAAATGGCACACATTCTCCTCAAACTCTTCCCGGTAACTTACTAAATTTTCTGTTTTTTGCATTATAATTACATGCAAATTGCAGATTTTAGAAAGAAAAAAAAACCTTTCTAGTTTATACACCTAAATTACCATTTACAGGTGGAAATGGGCCAGGCTTGGGCCAGCATTATTGTGATTTTTTAATAGGCCCGGCCCATTTAAAAAAGGATTTTTCAAGCCCAGTCCATTACCACCCCCTACCGTTATTTCCATATAGCTAATGCACTTTGTTTTTATGCTGATTAATCATTATCCCACCAAAGCTGTGATTAGATACAATAGTTGGATTAGGTGACTTATGAGAACAAAATGATTGTGTGGGAAGGGTGCTCCTGTCTAATCGTTTTGTACACATCAGACCCTGAGGGATACATCTTTTAGATGGGTCTTAGAAGCAAAACTACTTCAATAAAATGATCCTAATCATCCGATCAATCGACCTTTCTAAGAACTGTTGTTCATAACTTCATTAGCAGGTCAAAATCAAATTGCCAATGAAGTTATGACCTGTGTACATAAAAAACGTTGCTTTCTCATTTAGTTTCACAAAGCTGAATATTTCTGGAGATGACTTTGTTATTAGGGGTGGCAGTGGCTGTGTCTAAATCAAGATACATAGTTGCCATTCAAGCATGTTTTAAAAACTCAGCAGATACTAATACTCATCGCTATACATATTGGTTTTCAGCCAAGCCGGTTTCAAAACATGTATCTGTAGTTATTGGCCGATACCCTTAGGTAAGGTAGTGTTGAGGTATCGCTGGGTTACTATTTCTCTTATTTTTAATATTATTTTGCTCGGAAAGATTTTATTGCCTCGCTGCGAGCCAATACACATCTGCCCAAAAGAAAGGCCGAGGTAGCCTCCAATACCAAGGTTTAAAACCTTCCATACAAATGAGTATATGATCCTTCACAGCCAATTATAGTCAAAGCCAAATTGTGTTCATTTCTCCAGAAATTAACTGTTTTGATCATCTGTTATTGACGGGTGTCTGCCACTATTCAAAAGTCAAAAGCATTTCTTCAGCGAGTATTGAGTAGTAATCTTTTCTTCTTGAACTCTTGGCCTTGTTCTTCTGCAATTTTGATAAATAACAGTGGTCATCATCATTTTTTCACTCCATATTTTTACGACAATGTTTATTTTTTATTTTTCATTTGATCTTGAATCTCACTGGCTTTGTTTTCAGAAAGAAAATGGCAAAGGTGACTATTTTTCATTTGACCTTGAATCTCACTGGCTTTGTTTTCAGAAAGAAAATGGCAAAGGTGACGATATATAACTGAGCTCAAATGCCGGCAATTCCAAAACACAAACGCACGGAGAGGGTCTTTCTCGAGCTTTATGACGGTAGCTGGATAATTTTTTTGGGATTTTCCTCTGATATGTATTTTTAGTATCTGAGTCTGGCGTTTGGACCGGAAAAAGAGAGAAGAAGAGAAGTCGGCGATTTTATGTACATTGATAGTATCTGGAGGTTCGTGCCTAGGGGATTTATCTGGTATATTTATGTGTTTAAAAACCCCGTTAAATCCCTATGACGAGACCAATTTATGTGTTTGTGTGTAATATTTAGTTCGTTTTGTGGATTTGGGTCTCAGATTCAGATCTGTAGATGCAGCAGTTCCGAAAGTTTCTGAGTGTTGATTGTAATAAATCAGAACTTCTTTACAGGTTGCACTATTACTGTTACATGTGGATGATTTGTTGTTTCCGAGTGTTCATTCAGATGAGGACATTTTTGTATTTTTTTCTAAGTAGTTACATTTGTGCAATAATATGTGATAGTAGCAGGATGTTGTAAAGTTGTACAAAAGGGCGTGTATTGGGGGCTAAATACGCAGGTCAAACGAAAAAAGCTTGTTTGTTTGGGAGTTTGACACAACGTTTAGCGAGCCTTTTGCGTTACGCGTAGCCAAATCGAGCTACAAGCCCAACCCTTCGTACATTGCCCTCAATACGCATATTGGGAGAAATAATTGTCATTCGACAAACATTTTGTCGCTTCAAACAAGTTCAATGCACGCATTGAGTCAGTACGAGAAACAACCCGGATTTTCTTAAATTTTTTTAATAGTGTTAGATGTGTTTTGCACTATACACGGTGTTAGCGCTCCATATCGGGACCTATTCTACTTTTAAAAAACTTTATTTAAGTATGTAACTTTTTTCTTCGTTTCTTATTCTAATCTTTTGAGAAATCTTAGCCGTCACAACTCTTTAACTCACCCTTCCTAAAACTCTCTAAGCTCTTTCTCAAAAACTTTCGTGTGTTCTTTTACAAGAATCATTGTGATTTATTTCTACCATCAAAGTTGAAGAGGAAGGAATAGAAGAAATCTCGGACGGGCTATCGCGTTGGACGCTGATCTATTCAATCCTAATCGTCGTAAATCTATTATTTATGCTTCAACGGGTGGGTAACCAACAATCCATTCTGTTATTCTCAGATCCCGACGCATAGAGTACGTTCGATTGCGTATCGATGGGCTAAATAGTTGAACCTTATTTTATGCTTGTTATAAAAATTGCTTTTAAAAAAGAATGGATGGCTAACCCATAGTCGTATTTTTTTTTAATTTTATTTTAAATATTTTTTTTAATCTTTTGTATTTAATTTTTGAAACCCTAACTGTTTCAGAAATTTTATAACCGCTCGATTGATTCATATTTTCGATCGATTGATTTTGGACCGAATCGATTTTGTATAATTTATATATATATTTGATCGATCGACTCTGTAATCGGGATCAATCAATTCTGGACTGAGTTGACTTTGCATATATCTTTATATAGTCGATCGATCGATTCTAAGTTGTGATCGATCGATTCTAGACCAAGACTATTATATATATATATATATATATATATATATATATATATATATATATACACTTTTCATTTTCGATCGATTCCTAGATCGATCGATCGATTCTGAACCGAACAAAATATCTTCCTTGTATTATATTTTCAATCGATCGATTTCTTATGTTTGATCGATCAATTTTGGACAGAACTAATTTATCTATTCACTTTAATTTCGATCGATTGATTCGACTCCGGACTAATCGAATTGCTTATTTTTTATATGATCTCGATCGATCGATTCTAATTTTTGATCGATTGATTTTGACCTAAATTGAATGACATAATTATTTATAATTCTGATCGATCGATTTCAAATCCAATTGATCTATTCTCATCCGAATAGGCAATAAAGTTTACTTCATATTTTCGATCGATCGATCGATCCTTCAACATGGTAATACCCTTTTTATTATAAATCCAATGTGTGCATCCTTCATGCTCTTTAATACACTCGATTGAGACTTGACCCACGATGTTTTGGACTCAGACTTCATACCCGACTCGAAATCTAGAGTTCCGAAACACTGATGTCTTCTGGCAGAGTGTCAAATACTCTACCCCAATTTATCAAGTCCAAAACTTTTAATGCATGCTAATCACAAGAACTTTTCGATCTATGGCCATGATTTACCTAACTTAGAATTGCAATATCTAGTTATGCATTAAATTATAGTTATCTATATATCAACTTTATCGCTTCAACGTAATATTTTCGATCGCATGAAAAGTTAAAAATTTGATGCTCTCGTGAAAATCGAACTCCAATCTCCACGTTCTCGATTTCACACTAATAACTATCCTATTCTATATTTGTATTAGTATGTTATGTAAATATATATACGTATAATTATAATGAAATCTTAATATAAATCTATTATCTAGTGAGATAAGTTTCATAGTGGTGATTCGCTGAGATGATATCAAAGCGAGGAATACATCGTATTAGCATGCCTTATAACTCATGATAGTATGGGATATCATGATGAGTGTGGTGAATGTAGATTCAGTGTAACCTTGTATACGGTGACCCTATCACCCCCGCATTTTAATATGATTGAATAAGATAAGAGTTATGATATAGGATTCGACCCTTAAACCTTAGTTTTAGTAAAGTTTATGGTCATGTGAAACTCAGAATGTTAGCATCCATATACGGATGCAACACCTTTATAATAGTATGGACTGTCACACAAAGTATGTCAAGGTTACTATGAAACCCATTCTTTGGGTAGCGTCGTTTAGTAAAATTATCGCACTATAGCTCATCCTAGATGTAAGTTGTATGAGTATGTTAAGATATGAGTATGCATGTAAGATAATATAAGTTATGAGTATGATAATAAGGCAATGCTATGTAGATCAACATAAGATTAAGAACTTAAGTCTTGACGTGTCATTCCTTACATAGCCACCGTAAGGGCCATAACGTCTTACAGTCAAGACGGGTCTCTGAGAAGACAGTATGAGTATATTATGAGTTACGATTGGCCATGTCTCCTCATTAGGCTGAATGAGGTGTATGAGTATGATATGAAGGGTATTATGTTATGGTGGTAAACTACTATGATGATCCTCTCATGGTAGACTCGAGCAACAACTCTGACATAGGTCGTATAAGATTTACAAGTATATAGGTACGCCCATGCGATGCACAAATGCATGTGACGATAAAAATAAGACATGTTATATTATGAAGTTTGGTGAGGATAAAAATAAGACATGATATGTTATGCTTTCAGATTATGCTGATATACTATTATTATGACTCATGAGATACACTCACAATGCACCTGAGTAGAATATGGTGGATTGATAGTGTATCCAATGAGTAGCATGTTTAGCAATTCAGCCTTCGTGACATTTATCAATTTCATGTGACTATATTGACGGAGTGGACGCCGACTATGTTGATCATATCGGTGCTTATTTCATTAACCCCATGGACGCTGAGTACCAGGAGCCTTGGGAGGACGACACCGCTGAGTACCAGAAGGACCTTGGTGTTGATTTTGACCGGAGTGCAGACATTGATAGTAGTAGATTCAGTACTGAGTTTCATTTATATTGCTATTGTTCACTCATAGCCTCATATATCGGATTTGTTTCTAACTCTTATTTCTTTTTTTATTAGTGATTTACTTGAATTTTTATTGTATTTACTAATATTTATGACTGCTCTTATATTCTACTTTTATTTGTTAGCTTCGCGAATTTTGTGAAACCATATTACGTGAGAACTCTAATTATGTATATGTCTGCTTAGCGTATATGAGATGCATGCGGGCCATAACATGGAATTCTAGGCCCTCGAGATGGGGTGAAATTTTGGGTTGTGACAGAACGTGTAATAGCTATAGTAGAATCAAACGACTCTTTGTATTTTGCGGTTACATGTAGTACCATCACAAGGCATTACACGCACTGAGGCTACCAACAATCAAACACGCCCCAAGTGTAAAGCATCTGCTGTATACAACTCTAATGGTTGATTAATGGAATACAACCAGAGTCATTACTTGCACACACAATATATGTCATTGCAAAAAAAAATTATTATATTGTTTAAAATAAAATTTATTGGGTAAGAACTCCGGACTCTAACCTACATTCGGTTTGACAGCTGTACCTTTTTTGGTCCGTCGCACCAAGCTATGCCTCATATTTTAAAAGAGGCTTGAGACTAGGCACCCAGTTGTAGAGAAATATCTACAACCATGGTTAGCTTGCTGACATTCATCACGACAATCGGGGTGACTCGGCAAGTTGGATAAGATTGATTAAATGCCACACATAAAATTTTGGCACGATCCAATATATCCCCACCGTTAAAAATATAGTTAAAGTTCAATAAAATAAATGCACCAAATTTTGAGGTGTAACCATATCTTTGACCTATCAAACAGAGGTTTAAAAAGTAAAAAGAACGATTTTTTTAAGTCACATGTCTCATGGCTGATCAACTTAAAATAAGAGTTATTTTGGGTTGATCATGCCATGTGGCATGTTGAAAATGTGACCGATTCGGGTCACCTTGTGCAACTGGGTGCATACTCCCTATTGCCATTGGGTAACTCTATTCACCCCAATCGGTCGACTGATTGAAATCAGATGATGGATATCGTTTTTCATCCGATTTGCCACCCAAAGTATCTTGAGACAATTAAGATGATCAATTTTTTATTTCCCATGGCATGGATATTCAAAATGTGGGCCTAAAATCGTATGACACTCATCACGCTCAAACGTAAATTTAGGGCCACTTTTTGGGATTTGTGACACGTGGAATAAAAAAATGACGGTATGATGATAATATAATGGTTTCATAATCCATTGTGTGAAAGATCGGAGTGGAAAAACTATCTCCATCATCTGATTTCAAGCCGTCAATGGGTTTCAGGGGGTTTCCGAAGTGGGCACTTTCAGAAAACCTGCTGGCGCGAATAGAGGTACACATTGTCATTTACAATTGGAATTTAAAAAAAAAAAATATATGCAACAAAAACATTGTATGTGCAAGTAATGGCTGCCTTCGCTTAAACTCATGTGAACCGCAAAGCAAGACACAACAAACCAATTCACAATTCGGTTCGGCCCAGTTAGCAAACCGATTCACAATCTGGTTCAATCCGTTGCAGACTAATGGATTTGACCAGGGTGGAGTTACATAGTTCACTTAGGCTGCGTATGGCATAGCTCTTTGCTAGTCCCTGCCACAACAGAGTTCACCTGTTTTAGTTGGTTCCCATTCTCTTTTCTAACTTCCTGCAAAAGAGGATTTATATACTCTAGTAGTAACCTCCCTGCTCTCTACTAACTCCCTACCAGAGCAAATAAAATCTGCTCTGACAAGGAGTGAGTAGAGAGAAAGGTAGAACTACTGAATGAGTAAATCTTGCATAAAATCTTGCTATGCAAGGACTTATCAAAGAGAAGGGGTACCTGCTAAAGTAGGTAGCGAGATGTTAGCAAAGAGGATGGGAACTTGCTAAAGTAGGTAAACTCTGCTACGGCAGGGGCTAGTAGAGAGCTATGTCATGCGCAACCTTAAACTCGTGTGAACCATGAACCAATATGCAGTTGAATTCCAGTCTGGTTAGGGAACCGGTTCACAATCTTGTTCAATCGGGTTTTCCATGTTTATACAATTTTTTAAAGATGCAAAAAGGTCGGTAAGCGATTTATATCTAAGCCTCATTTTTTAAGTCACACTGAACCAGATCTAAGATTCAGTTATCAAGTCACACTTAACCATGATTTTTACATTTATTTGTTATAATATAAAAAATAATGTTAATAGAAATATTTAATATTTTCATTTCAAGGATGACTCTATAACTGCATTTAAACATATTTGGCATGACCATCCACCCTTATGCCTAATGGCATACATGTTTGATCAAGAAAAGATTTAGAATGAGTATATAAGAGAAGATTTGAGAATGATAGCTATAAATAAAAAAATTACAGAATATCGCTTGAGTTGATTTAAACATGTTCATTGGAGGTCGGAAGCAAACCGTGTACGAAAGATTGAGACGCTATGAGCACAAGGAATCGGAAAAGAGGAAGGCTGTCACGACCCAGAATTCTACCCCGCACGCTTATTAAGGTGATAAGCGGACATACATATCTTACTATATCTTACATAACACTGGGCTCCTAAAAATCGTGAACCAAATTTTCTTCTCACATTAAAATTCTTTTCATTAAGCTTATATTGAATTTTAAGTCCATTATACTAAATGACCAGAAATAAAGGTACTGTATTATTTACTGAAAAGTACCACTTTTCACCTCTTAACCTAGCCTTTGATAGACCATGAAACAGACTAATAATCATTTATTAAGTGTGTTTTATAGTTAGCAAAAATTTGTACAGCTTAATACGAAATCCATCCTTTTTGGCCTAAAGAAGAAGAAGAAGACATGCAAAGATGACAGCTGAGCCAAAGCCTAATAGAACACCCTGGTAGTGCTCACCATGGTGACTCATATGCTGGTCGTCATTGACCAAAAGCCTAGTAGACGAATAAAGTTGGTTGAGAATGGAGAAACTGTAACAGCAGCAAGTGCAATACATCAGAACATAGAAAGATAGATCTCGCAGAGTTGAGAAGCTCCCTCGCAAAGCTAAGGATGCAATGGAAGATGCCTTCGCACAGATAGGACGCATAGTCAAGAGGAGAGCTGTAAAGACATCGCAAAGATCTCACAGATTAAAATCCTTAGAATTTATAGTCGCGAAGCTCTAGTGGAGATCAAGCTTTAAAGCAGCCGTGCAAAGAACATAGCGAGTCCATGTGTGTACTGAACAAAATTCCACCTCGCAGAGTTCGTGCGTGGCCCTAGAAGAGAGACACCCAGAATTCTCTTTGCGCAGATCTCGCGCACTCTGAAGCCTTACCAATTACTACGCGAGCACAGGAGAATATCTGCGTGAGTAACTAGTGAGAGAGAAAGCTGCTGAAGCTCTACTGCGCGAGAAGTCTAGGCACTCCAAATCATCTCCGCGATAGAATTACAGCGCAAAGGAGCTGTGCGATGGACTGAAGATTCACTGCGCGAGTGAGCACTTCCCACCAACCAAAAGCTACTCCACGAAGGCTCTGAAACTGCGCGACTGAATGAATGCATATGCCAGCCCCGCGAAGTACAAGCTTCCCACTTCTCAGATTTAATTCAAGGACCTTTTGGTAATTTCCCAAGACTAGGGCATGGATTTCGAGGCGCACGTCTCAAGGCATTCAAGGGTTGTAACAGTGCCACATCTGCTGAAAAAATTAGGGTTAATCTCTCCAGATCCAAGGCCATATGAACACAGTATATAAGCTACACTTAGAGTTTAGTTTTATCATCGACCCTTCTTTTCATCCTCTGTCGGCTGCGAGCTCCAGCAGGCTAGGGTTAGAGTTTGATCATCTCTTTTTCCTATTTTTCTTGTCTCTTAGCCCAGTACTTGCTGGCTAATCCCCTTGTAAGCAGTTAGGTTTAGTTTATTTTAGTTTGTAATAGGTTTTGTATACATTGAGATCTTGGATGAGCAGTTGTGTACAGGCTGCAGCCTGGAGGTAGTTCATTGTAAGATTTGCTTTTATTAATAGATTGCTGTTTTAATGACTAATTGAATCTAAAGATCTAATGGTTCCCTTAGATGTTTATAGGATCCATGTATTTGGGGCTAGCCCATTTAGTTTCTAATAGATCTATTGTTTACCATCTAATTTTCCTTGGTTTGATAGCCCCATAGAAAGCAATACTGGATCTGTAGTGAGATCTGGGGAGCTCGGAGGCCTGTGGACCATAGTGGTTATAGCAGTTTTCATGCTCTTTCTCAGACCTCTGTGATATAGACAGACCAATGGGATACCCTGTGACCATTTGAGTGGACAGAGTATAGCCCTAAGGTGGTGTCCAACCACATGTTTGAGGAAGATACTTCTCCCCTACACATGAGCTTCTAGAGTCTTGTGAGGAGGTTTGTACAGGAACTGACTCCCCTCTGTTTTACCTAACCGACATTAGATATTAGATCTGATCTCTCTGTAGTAATTGCAGCTTAAGGCTGAGCCATTCCAGACCTTTTGTAGTAATGACAAGTTGGATTTAGAGCCTTGTTCAACCTGTTGCATGGTCCTTTTTGTGGGCACCAGTGAGTCGTTGGCCTTGGAAAAACACTTAGGATCTTATGGGATGGAGTACTTATGGATGTCAGCTAGATCTGCGCATAGATCTGGGGAGCTTGTAGCACTGGCATTATATAGTACTGTAATAGTATTCATGACTTGATCTGGTCCAGTGGCTGGGGAAATGATTAGTCCACTCCTCTGGACTAGATTGGCAATTTCTGATTTAACTAATGGGATTTGACAGACTCTATAGGATAGGCTGTGACCATTTGAGTGGACAGCCTATAGCCTTAAAAGCACCCCAAATGGCATGAGTTAAACTAGATATTTCTACCTTGTTGAGGCTTTTGATAGCGTCTCAACAAGGAGCACTGCAGAGATAGACTAAATCTGAGTTACATTACTGCTTTAACTCTGAACTTAACCTGGTTACTTCTCACCCATTTTTATAATTTATTTTAGCACACACCATCACCATCTTCTTCTTAACCCTTTCTTCAGGATAGGGCTATATTTTTTTTCTTTGTTTTTAGGATTAATTTAGTGTAGTTATGATACTCAGCTCCCTTTCTTTAGGATTGTCAGATCTGTAGCTAGATCTGGAGGCCTACTATTATAGCCCATTTTGGGTTCTAGATCAATTTCTTTGTGGGATAAACTCTTACTTATCAAAACTTGCTACAATAGGCCCTGTATCTTGCAGGTCTAGGATTACTTTGGTTGTGCTGAATTCATTCTTTTGTTTTACTTTGTCTTTAAATTTGTTTCCACTACAACACAATAAATAACACCAGTAGTCCGACAACATACAGTCAACTACTGAAAAATCTTTCTAAATATTTAGTACATACCTGACATCATCTAGCTGGTCATCCACGTTGTCGCCCTCATACACCGTATCATCTACTGGTGCATCAGGTCCGCTGGGGCAGTGTAGTCCATCACTTCACCTGCAACTGTTAATTTTTTCATGGGATGAGTTTATTTAGTCACATTAACTTAATGGGTTGCACAACCGATCCACCACAATCTACCCATGGTAATCGTGGGTGCAACCTCGTGAGTGAAAGTGAATCCTTTGTCATTTCATATAAACAACATAATAAAAGTACTCGTAAATATTTCATAATAATAAAGCTGAAAGAATGTAACAATTTTCAGTATATATGATGCTTCTAATACTTACCACTTTTCTTACTTGTCTTGTCAACTTAACTTACATGATATATTTTAAAATTTTATTGTAGCTCTATATGCCTACACAACATACTTCATATCATACATATCTTACGTATACGACTTGTGTTAGGGTCGCTGCTCGAGTCTATCACGCGAGATCCAAGTGTAGAAAACCACCTAACCTCTGTATTGTATTGTAAACCACCATCCAGCCCGATGAGGTTGTGCGCATATGAATCAATGTCTCCTTATGTTTGAGATACTGTCGTATCATTTTGTCCTTTAGACCCATCTTGGTTGCAGATGTTGTACCCTTATGGTGACTTGTAAAGTATGACACGTGTAGGAACTTAATTTTATATTCAGCTGACCTTCACAACGCATCTTATTATATTTGTATGTTATCATATTCATATTTTATTATATTCATATCTTATTATATTTATATTTTCTTATTATTTGTATATAACTTAAATTTAGAGTGAGCCATGGTGCGATAAGCTTCACTAAACCACGCTTTTCAGGGGATGAGTTTTGTAGTAACTGTTAGAATTCAAGATACCGAACTCTATCGCGATAAATATGGTAAAGTAAGAAGACGTAAAAAGCAATCACACACAACACAAAGGGATTTACGTGGTTCACCCAATTTAGGGCTACGTCCATGGAGTATATGCACTATATTTTGGAACATTTACAATGCACATACTCTCTCCTCTCTAGTTCCCTATCAATCAAGATCTCACACGATCCTCAACAGCCAATAGTTGAATAAACAAGGACATAGTCTCTTGATTTAAAAAAGAGATCTGCTGAAATATAATAACGATTCCAACACAAGAACGACCTCAATCGGATGCTTCAATCCCTATGCTATTCTTCAATACCTTTGCCTCTCAATGTATTCACTAGTTTTCACTCTCTAGAAAACTCTCTTAGAACCCTAGAAAAACCTTCTATTGACAGGTTCCAACTTACATTAGGAAGCTTTGACCAAAAACTTCTCTTAATAAACAAAACATCCAAATTCACAGAACTTGTCCTCCCAAAAATGATTGATCGCTTTATAGAATCGATCAATCACTTTCAACCCGAGAGTTGCCAAACAATGGTTGCCCAAAATCGATCGATCACTTTCTAGAATTAATTTGATCGGTTTCGACTAGAGAGTTGTCAATAAATTGTCGCCCATAATCGATTTATCAGTTTCGACCCAAGACCACTCCTCAAAGTGTCTCTATTTACACGTTGGGATTAAACCTAACCAACAGTTCTCCACCTAGGTTTCATCCACAACTGTGTCATCTCCCTAACGGCCATCAACATTTGCTACAAGTGTTGATCAAGTTTAGGCAATGCCTAAACTTATTCTGTGTTATCGACTTAGTCAACATGTCCACTGCGTTTTCCTTCGTATCAATCTTCTCAACCAATACTTCTCTATCTTCTATCATATCTCTGATAAAATGATATCGAACATCTATATACTTTGTTCTAGCATGAAAATCTTGATTCTTTATTAGGTGAATGACACTCTGACTGTCACAGAAGATATCGGTGCTCTCATCAACCTTATCAAATTTACTGACCAAACCCTTAAGCCAAGAGGCTTCCTTAACAATTTTTGTATCCGCTATATACTCGGTCTCTGTAGTTGATAATGCAACTATCCCTTGAAGTATAGACTTTCAACTGATCGCTTCACATGTCAAAACGAACATGTACCCTGTGGTAGACCTTTTTCTGTCAAGGTCGCTAGCATAGTCGAAATCAACGTAACCGTAGAGATCCAACTTGCATGTATATCGACCTTCAAACATCAATCCATTTTCAATAATACATTTTAGATAACTCAATATCCATTTAACTGCATGCCAATGCTCTCTTCCCAGATTAGACATATACTTGCAATCCATACTCAAGGCCTGTGCTAAATCTGGTTGTGTACTCACCATGCATACATCAAACTCCTAACAATATTTGCATACGAAATATTCTTCATGTCTCCCCTTTCTACGTGTATGGACGAACTAATCTTCTTTGTGAGTTTAAAGTATTCTGCTGAGGTGTCGATACCGGCTTAGCATCACTTATATTATACTTCTCAAGGAGCTTTTGGATAAAGAAAAATAAAAAAATTTAGAAAATGAAAAACAAAAAAATAATAATGACTGTGCACCTAACTCTGTAACAGAAGACTCTTACATACCTAAGTTACCGTTTCCTAATGCTTTCGGTGCATTGTCTCCCTTTGATAAAAATCCTAAAAAATTAGAAGAAATTACTAAAATCTTTAAAGAGGTGAAAATTAATTTGTCCCTTATGGTGGCAATCAAGCAAATCCCAGCTTAAGCACATTTTCTGAGAGAGATGTGCACACAGAAATAAAATGGCGGAACAATGTCTCGTAAAAATTCTTCTTAACAGAATAAGTAAACTCAGTTTTGCAAGCTAAAACACCACCTAAGCTCAAAGATCCCAGAGTACCCACAATTCCGTGTATTATTGGTGACCACGCTATTAAGAAGGCATTTATGGATCTGAGAGCTAGTGTGAATCTGCTACCATACTCCGTATATGAGAAACTGAGACTAGGTAAGATGAGGCCTACGTCGGTGACTCTTCAGTAAGCCGATATATCTGAAAGAAGGCCGATTGGAATCATTGAAGATGTCATGGTTGGAGTCGACAAGTTTGTTTTCCCTATCGACTTTTTGGTATTAGACATGAAATCAAGCTCGAAATATCCAACACAGATTCCTGTCATACTCGGTAGACCGTTCTTGGTCATGATCAATGCCTGCATAAATTATAAAACCGGTGTGATGGAAGTTTCTTTTGGAGATATGCGAATTCAATTAAATGTCTTATTTGCAGCCAACCAGATGGCTTTGATTGATGATGAGGAATGCTTCTTTGTGGACGAAATTGATGAAATGGTAGAAGAAGCATTACCTTAGTATTGTCTAAGGATGTGTTTGATAGCCTGAATTTCCAAACTCAAAAACCCGTGCTGTTGGACCACCAATAAGGCGATCTTTGAATCACTGAACACTTGGTACATCCACACAATGCAGAAGCAAAGCTGATGTCTCTTATTATATAGATAGAGTCATCATAGATATGGCAAAAGATAATACAATTCAATTCACGAAGACCAAAAGACAAAATGACGATTCTGTCCTTATGAGAATTATAAGCTTGACACAACCGAAATGAACCACTGGTGATAAACAATCATCACCCAAGCAGTGGTTCAAAATAAGTATTTACATTTATAATCCAAGCTTAATAAAAAGGTCGGACATACCAAGCCTTACACAAAATAATTATCCTCAAAAGAATCCCTCCAACTCCCCTAAGGGAAGCAATCCTTTGACAAAAGATCTGATTCCTCCTTCGGAATGTAATCATGATCTTCTTCTCGGCCAGAATCCTCAATTCCAATATCTGCGTCTGCACTTGTGATGTATAGTCAAAGGGTGAGCTAACATCTAAGCTCAATAGGGGAATATCACTAGCATGCATAACATATTTCAAAGCATAGATCTCATGACTGAATTTAAAGCACATTTCACGAAATTGAACTTTTAGATGCTTGAAATTGAAATAACTGAATTTGAAATATACACTCACATGATTTGTCTTGTAGTTCTCAAGTTTCTTACTTAATTCATTTTCATATGCTTCTCATGCTTTAAAATGACTTAATACTTTAACTTAAATAATCTCCCAAGCGTATATAGCATTGGGAGCCACATTAATACCGATGGGAATCCTCGAACCACCGTCGTTCAATGAACAATTTACACGATTGTCAAGCCCTTGCGCTAAGTTAACAGGATCACTTGAGCCACAATGCCAAACTTCTGAGCTAAGTTAACAGGGTCACTTGTGCTTCACATTGACCATTGGCCAGTCCACATGCACGGATATCCCGCCGTACCGAATACATGATGGGGATGCATTTCGCGAAAACTTTAAAATTATTATGCAATTCTAACTTATAGTTATTCACCGTGTAGTTGATCAGTGTGATTAATTATAGCTAGGGTTTGAGTTTCACATGCTTGCTCATCACATTCACACATGTCCGTCATCTTCTCACATGCTTACCTATCACAATCACACATACTTGCTTATCGTACTTATTTAGTACACGCTCATCTCTTGTTGTGTTTACACTCTTATCACATACACACACACATATGCTTAATCACATTCACATTATCCACACAGTTCATATCGAAAGTCATGTTGTTGAATTTCTCCTACCTCTTACGAAGTTCATGTCGAAACACGCAAGGATGGAGCGGAGATCTTTATGCAAAATTCCGAATCATAACCTATATTTCAAGGTACTCAAAGGTTATTAACTAAGGCTTAAAGGATCACACACACCAAAGATTCGGAAGGTTCTCGAAGAAAAATTCACATTTGCCCAAACTTGCTCAGTCACGCGCGAGTTCCAATGTCACGCGAGCAAGTCGTGTGCCACCTTACAGTCGCACGAGGTCGCTCGAGTGACTGATGATCGATTTTAAAATGTACCTTGTAAGTGCACAAGATCTATTAAAGTACAACAAAATCAAGGGTGTCGAACTCACAGGGAAGCATAAAATTTTATTAATTTCTAGAAGCGTAAAATGAACCTAAGGAAGTACTAAAGGTGAGATTTTTGTTATGATAAAAATTAACAACTACACGAACACAAATAAAAAGATCTAAACAATGCTTATGTAAGGAAAATAGTGAATAATCAAACAACGATGAAAAGATGATCAAAGAGTTCGCTAATTCTAAATTTATAATTTTTCTACCAACAATATATCACACATTTCAATGTCAAATTATTTGCCCTTATTTAACTACAAGAAAAATGATTCGATAAAAATGTGATTATGATAATCAACATACACTATCCTAACACTATGACGCATTCAATCATGGCATGAATCATGCAAAATGCATAACGCATCACAACCACATAACCACAACAGTAAAACCCAACCGTATAATATCCTGAATCAGTCTACAAGATCAGATCTAGGTGGAATAACTCGTTTATTATCGCCAATCACACGGTCAATGACTATAAATGAGTATTCGAGGATAACACAATATGCTCAAACAGAAAGTTATACGATTCAATAATTATGACAAGGAATACAAATATTAACCCTCATTTTACTATAAGCAAAACGAATCGAAACGAATATGATTATTGATCCGGCATACCCTATCCCAACATTATGACGCACCAAATCACGACATGAATCATGCGAAAGGCATAACGTATCTCAAATGTGAAATCACAACATCAATAATCAATCGTATGACATCCTATATCGGTCTATAAGATTGATCTAGGTGGAATAACCCTTCTATTATCGTCGATAATCAAAATTGACTGCTATAAATGAGTATTCGAAGATATATCAATAAGCACAAACTATTAGTCATATGATTCAATATTTGTAAAAAGACATGATTTAATCAAATTTGATGGCATAGACTTTCGTGAAGTCCTTTGTGTTTTCTTGCTAGTTCATAGATTAGAATTTGATAACTGCTTATTTAATTATTTAGGGCTGTTTTTTTTTGAGGAATTATTTATGGATATTTTAATCATTCTCTATACTTGTAGACAATAAACACATCTGTCTGTCTTTGCCTTATGCGGCACTTTCTTTTCAGGAGAAGGAAAATTCTGGGACTGAAGCAAACAAAACATATTCTTCAACAGAGAAGTTTCTTGCCAATGGATTTGCTCGTCAGGTATGATCGATTGATCTCTTCCTTTTGCCCATTATATCATTGATTATCTTGTATGTTTTTTTTTATATAAACTGATGTTTGTTATGCTTTATAAGCTTTTGGAATCAACCCCAAAGACAAAACCAATCCATATCAACTGTGATCCTTCAAGGCCTAATTCGTCATGGAATTGGTTGGAGAGGTGGATGTCTGTATCCTCATCCAACAATGGGCAGCCACATAAATCTCAATTAAATCCAGATTACAGGGAAGGAGAATCTACTAAGCTGGTAGCATCTGAAGTCGGAACCCAAGTTCAGGCTGAAGTAATTTCTGATTTAGGAAATTTGAATTGCGGAATCAAGGAGACCGAGATGCCCCTTGAGGATGAAGAAAATATGATCACATACAGTGCAGACAGCTTTGATTTTCAGACCTGTCATCGAAAATCTATTTCAGATCAAATTTCCGATTCTTCAAAAAAAGATGATCTAGTGCAACCACAGCTTGGGGATGTAGCTTCAGGCATAACACAAGAGACCTCGACAAAGATTAGGAATGTTCTTGAGGAAACCCCCAATTCTCTTCGAGATCTAGTAGCACTGCAATCAGATCCGACGCCACAATCTGTTCTTGATTCTGTTTCTGATAAGCTCAATGTAGACGGCGAGAATCCAAACTGTACTATGAAAAGGGTGGCTTCTGAACAACTAGAGACAGAGGGAAAGAAATTTGAATTCGGGCCTAAAAAGGCATTTAATCCAGCATTTGTAGCTGCCCAATCGAAATTTGAAGAGTTGAGCTCAACAACCACTTTAGGTAATCGGTCAGTCAGTTCTACTTATCCTTATGTTGCACCAGAATCCCGAATAGGCCGCATTGAATCCCAGATAGACTCTGTCTCAGATGTTAAGGATCTTGGCTTCACAGAAAATACGGTATCTCATGATCCAAGAATTCAAATCGGGGGTTCAGAATGTGGCACTGAACTTTCGATCACTTCCACACTCGATTCACCAGATAGATCTGAAGTTGGAGTTGGAGGGGGAGAATTTATACAGGAAATCAAAGGTGCAGATAAAGGAAGCTCTGATCCAGAGGGAACTGCTTATAACATATCTAATTATGGAAATCTAGATGCTGATGCAAACAACCCTTCCTATGTACTGGGGAACCTACAAAATTCATCTGCCTATCCAATTTCTGGTTCGAATACTGCACAGATAGATCAACAGCCTTCGGATCAAAATGCAACAGATATGCAGTCCGAAACAAACACTTTATCTGATCAAAAGGTGTACAAATCATCACCAGAAGGATCTCCAAGAAGCCTCATAATTGCCCCTGAATCACATGGAACACCATCAAGTCAGACCTCACTGAACCCTAAAATGATCAAGCAGGGTAACAGTTTGCCAACTCAAAAGCGAAGGTCTCGGTCAGTAGGCAAGAGATCACCACCAAATCAGAACCATGAGGCTCCAAGAAATAGTATGGAGCAATTGCGGAAGGACCCAAAGAGTGGGAAGGGACACAACTCATTTGACCGTGAACCAAGGGGTAGTAGTAGTAACTCGCTTCCCAGTTACATGCAAGCCACGGAGTCTGCAAAGGCTAAGGCTAATGCCAACAGTTCTCCAAAATCAAGCCCAGACGTCCAAGACAAGGACATATACATCAAGAAGAGGCATTCCCTACCAGCCACAAATGGAAAGCAGATCTCCCCTCGAATGAATCGCTCACCCTCTCAAGCGCAACAGGGTGCAAAGGGAAATGGCACACATTCTCCTCAAACTCTTCCCGGTAACTTACTAAATTTTCTGTTTTTTGCATTATAATTACATGCAAATTGCAGATTTTAGAAAGAAAAAAAAACCTTTCTAGTTTATACACCTAAATTACCATTTACAGGTGGAAATGGGCCAGGCTTGGGCCAGCATTTTTGTGATTTTTTAATAGGCCAGGCCCATTTATAATAGGATTTTTCAGCCCAAGCCCAGTCCATTACCACCCCCTACCGTTATTTCCATATAGCTAATGCACTTTGTTTTTATGCTGATTAATCATTATCCCACCAAAGCTGTGATTAGATACAATAGTTGGATTAGGTGACTTATGAGAACAAAATGATTGTGTGTGAAGGTTGCTCCTGTCTAATCGTTTTGTACACACATCAGACCCTGAGGGATACATCTTTTAGATGGGTCTTAGAAGCAAAACTACTTCAATAAAATGATCCTAATCATCCGATCAATCGACCTTTCTAAGAACTGTTGTTCATAACTTCATTAGCAGGTCAAAATCAAATTGCCAATGAAGTTATGACCTGTGTACATAAAAAACGTTGCTTTCTCATTTAGTTTCACAAAGCTGAATATTTCTGGAGATGACTTTGTTATTAGGGGTGGCAGTGGCTGTGTCTAAATCAAGATACATAGTTGCCATTCAAGCATGTTTTAAAAACTCAGCAGATACTAATACTCATCGCTATACATATTGGTTTTCAGCCAAGCCGGTTTCAAAACATGTATCTGTAGTTATTGGCCGATACCCTTAGGTAAGGTAGTGTTGAGGTATCGCTGGGTTACTATTTCTCTTATTTTTAATATTATTTTGCTCGGAAAGATTTTATTGCCTCGCTGCGAGCCAATACACATCTGCCCAAAAGAAAGGCCGAGGTAGCCTCCAATACCAAGGTTTAAAACCTTCCATACAAATGAGTATATGATCCTTCACAGCCAATTATAGTCAAAGCCAAATTGTGTTCATTTCTCCAGAAATTAACTGTTTTGATCATCTGTTATTGACGGGTGTCTGCCACTATTCAAAAGTCAAAAGCATTTCTTCAGCGAGTATTGAGTAGTAATCTTTTCTTCTTGAACTCTTGGCCTTGTTCTTCTGCAATTTTGATAAATAACAGTGGTCATCATCATTTTTTCACTCCATATTTTTACGACAATGTTTATTTTTTATTTTTCATTTGATCTTGAATCTCACTGGCTTTGTTTTCAGAAAGAAAATGGCAAAGGTGACTATTTTTCATTTGACCTTGAATCTCACTGGCTTTGTTTTCAGAAAGAAAATGGCAAAGGTGACGATATATAACTGAGCTCAAATGCCGGCAATTCCAAAACACAAACGCACGGAGAGGGTCTTTCTCGAGCTTTATGAATCATGCGAAAGGCATAACATATCTCAAATGTGAAATCACAACATCAATAATCAATCGTATGACATCCTATATCGGTCTATAAGATTGATCTAGGTGGAATAACCCTTCTATTATCGTAGATAATCAAGATTGACTGCTATAAATGAGTATTCGAAGATATATCAATAAGCACAAACTATTAGTCATATGATTCAATATTTGTAAAAAGACATGATTTAATTAAAATAAATTAACTACTTATCTAGGGCTCGCTTCCTCCTTGAATGAGCGGTTTTAGCCGTTCATCTCTGATCCACACGCAAGGCATAAATCTAAAACCATCATAAAAATGCTCTTTAATTTATCAAGTGTTTTAAATCCTTTTGGAAAAGATTCAGATCCTTACAAAACTTTGGTTCTTAATTACAAACTAATTATCAAAAGCTAAAACTATAAACTGAAAAAATAAGGAGAAAACCTAAGAAAAATACTAAGAAAATTGGCCAAAAAGAGACCCGAAAAGAGGACCAAGAGAGCACCACTAAACCCTAAACACTACTTTGTTTATATAGGGCTCGGATGGAAGAGTTTCCATATATAAATCAATTGATTAAATTTCAGAATTCAATCGATTGATTTCAAAATTTGATTTTTGACGGATTTATTTGAATTTGACATCAATCGATTGATTTTCATATCAATCGATTGATTTTCATATCAATCGATTGAGTTTAAATTCAAATTTAAGAGGGAAAACAGTTGTCATCCAATTCAATCGATTGATGATGACATGTGACATAATCAATTCTCATAGTTGTGGCTGGACCAATCAATTCTCTTCACAAATTTCAGTGTTTTCATTGGCTCCATGGTCCAATGCTCCCATGTAACCTCTAATTATGCTCAATTACGCTCTTGCAAGATTCAACGGTCGAAAATACCTGAAATTACTAAAACCGCACAACAACCGTCAGATAACTTTCATCGAATAGCCAAATGTTGGTATTTGGGTACGAAATATGGTCATATTTTGGCATAGATCACTCCCCTAAACCTACACTTTGCTAGTCCTCGAGCAAAGAGAATGATAAACATTTCGGAAAAATAAACTAACAATCTAAAGAAAACTATAAATGTCACTTTCATAGGTAGCACGATTGCATTTAGCATATGCAATAAACCTTTAAACCCCTAGGTGATCCCTAGTGGAGGAGTTGTGTCTCCTGAGGGTTTACAGTGAAGACGCCCACAAACTTCCAAAACAATTTCAAAACTATCGATAAAAGAATTTTCAAAAATCGATTTATATAATATATATTCTTTTAAACTAAAAAATCAGTAACTATTTCAGCATTCAAATATTCATTCTCAAATACTGGTGCTATGATAATTCCACTGTTGCTTATTCCAGTTAACCCAATGTTTCGATCCTTAGACCAATCTTTCATCTATGCCTAGAGTGTTGTGTTTGCATGTGCCAATGTTTAAATCGTTCCATCGTTGGATTAATCCAAATAGGGAATCATTGGATCCCAAGTCCTGACTCAATCCTCACCTTAGGTATACACTCAAAACAGAATCGCTCCGATAAACGGTTTACTTTTTCACCCACATGTGAGAAGAAGTTACAACATGAATTAAAAAATTTCATATTATATAAGAAAGACGGTGCATCAAAGAATTTTAAAAAATAAGTAATCTCATAAGGAATGATGTTTGTATCCTAAGCATGTTATACCAAGTAGCATAGTCATTGCATCATCACTCTCCACAAGGTATTTACCAACAGAGATCGGATGATGAAGGTATTTTCTAAGGTTGTAATATGGCTTGAGTGAAGGTTATAGAAGAAAGAAAAATTGGATTCAAATTTCTCTGAGAAACCGGAAAAAGAAGCACATTTGATTTTCACATTTTTAACATTTTCTTTTTCGATTTTTTCAGAACTTTTTCTTTTTGCTTTTTCTCAATTCTCTTCTTCTTTTTACATTTTTTTTTCTTTTGGACATCACCTCATATTTTCCTTCATTTTTCATTTTTCATTTTTCTACCTCTTGCACATATATTTTCTTTTCCTTTTTTATTTCTCCCCTTTTTCAAGTATATTTTTGCCATATGCTCAATGCAAGCATGACTTATTTGCATTTATAGCACTGATTTGGGGTATGGTTGATATAGCCAAACAAGAAATATTTAGGGCACAATTTTTCAAAAAGGCTCGAGGGGGGTGCAAAGAGGTAAATCAATCTAAGGTGAGACATTTTAGGCACAAACGAGACAAAGATGGCCTTTGATAATTTCCTTTCAAGGTGATAATGATGCCTATTTATCTTGAATTTAAACACAATGAGTTCTAGCGCAATGAAATAAAGCATGTAAAATAAACAAACCGAGATAAAATGTATGAGATTTCAACAATTAAACATGAATTCCAAAGATACTCCGAATTTATTTAGCACTCATCCAGAACGAGAAAAAAGTTCTAACGTTTTTTGGGTTTAGCCTTTCTTAGGATCTTAGAATTTCATATTTGAACTAATCTTTTTATTTTCGGACCCAACCATGGTGAAGGTGCAAAATTTTTCTAAGCATAAATTTCAAATCAATCTTTAAATGTTCACAATGGAATTAATTATCCTAAACAACAGCAAATTTACCATGACATGAATATTTAAAAATTAAAATTTTATATGCATCAGTGACTAAAGTTTGAAAACTACGCCAAAAATAAATAACAATGATTTTTTTTTATATAAAAAAATATGGTATTGAGGGTGCATGTAAAATGTGGTTAAATGTATATTGTAAAAGTTAAAGATCATTAACTACGCATTTGAGCACACCACCCCCAAACCTAAGTGGAGCTATATCCTCATTGCACAAAACCATAAATATTAAAATGACAATAAGATGGTCAGAAAAATATGATAACAAATCGCACAAGCACCAATGATGCTTGCTCAATGTCCCTTTCGAAGGAGGAGGAAGGGGGAAGAGCTAAGGTTAGCTCTTCCCCCTTTCTTTCTCTTTTTTTTTTTTTAAAATTTTTAACTATCAAAATCATACTAATTAAATCTAATAAAAATAAAATAAAATAATTTACAAGGGGCTTGGGTTGCCTCCCAAGAAGCGCTAAGTTTTTATTTTATGGTCTTCAATCAGACCACCCTGAAGCTTCGATAGGAACGAGAAAAGTTCATTCATCTGACAGGTTTTGGTTGCCCTTTTAATGAGTTAGGGGCTTGAGGCTTTTTGTGGGTGGAGTCTCATTCACCTCATAAGCCATGAAATATTCGGTTCTAGCGCGCGTTGGCAATTTGAGAGCACCGAATAAATCATTATTTACAACCAATCGATTTGAGGGTTTGTTGAAGCATTGTAGAAATGGATCTCTGGACACATAAGGTGCCTCATATGTAATGTTCGACTGCTCAATCGATGTAAAATAAGGATTTGTGTCGTCTTCATGCAATTGTTCTTTTTGTATTAGAGGAGTATCATAAATTGGTTGGCTATCTTCCTTTATCTCAATCTTATGTGGGCCAACAACATCTTCCTTGTAACCTACCTCATGCCTGCCCCAAAAGGTCATGGTCTCATCTTTAGGCTCAGGGATGGGGGTAGATTCTTCTTCCCAAATCAGGTCTTGTAAGATGTTTATTGGTTGGTTAGGCAAGGTATCTGCTTTCCTAGCCCTGGCAGTGGCCCACTGGTCCATTTGGGATTGAAGTTTTTCTGACATAGTTAACATCTGATCTTTAAAATTAGAATACATAGTTAGCATTTGATCTCCAAAACCAGAACTCCATGGGGATTGTGAAAATTGTGGGTCAAATTGAGGTTGCTCTGAAATTTTTTACATATACGGCTGATTTAATTTACAACCTTGATTTGGTTCCCACCAATTAGGATCATTCTCTCCATTTTCACCCAAAAATTGATATGGAGTCTCATAATTAAACTCATCAAAAGATGAGGGCATCAAATTTGTAGGAAACTCCATATCACATAATCTTAAACTAAGAAATGAAAATATAACTACAAAAAATTAACTAAATCTAGAAACAAAGGTGCATACCTTGGCCTCTCGCGGGCATCCCCTTCGAAGCCTTGATAGATTCGGACCTCGATCTCCAAATCTGGAAACAATTAAATACAATTAAAAAATTACTAATACAAATATTCTAAAAAGGCAATAAACTTTAAGAACCTACAAAATCTAAAAATAAAAAAATTCAAAATCAAAATTCAAATTCAAATTCAAATTCAAATTCAAAATTTAAATTTAAATTTCAAAAGTCAAAATTTAAATTCAAATTCAAAATTCAAATTCAAATTTAAAAATTTGAAAATTGAAAATTGAAAATTGAAAATTTCAAAGTTTAAAATTTCAAATTTCAAATTTCAAAATCTAAAAAAAAAATCCTACAAATCCTAGAAATCATAAATTAGAAATCCTACAAATCTTAAACAAGAAAGAAAGAAAAGAAAAGAAAATCCTACAAATCCTAAACAAGAAAAGAAGGAAAGAAAATAGAATAAAATCCTACAAATTAAAAAAATTCAAAATCAAAATTCAAATTTTAATTTCAAAATTCAAATTCAAAATCAAAATTTGAAATTCAAAATTGAAAATTAAAAAAAACTTAAATTCAAATTTCAAATTTCAAATTTCAAAATCTATAAAAAGAAATAAAAAAATCCTACGAATCTTAAAAAATCCAATTTTTTTTCAAATAAAAATAATCTGGACTATAGAGCAGTTCATAATCAATCGATTGATTTAAATAAATCAATCGATTGATTTAAATCCCAGAGTTGACAAGTTTTTGACTCTAAGTCAATCAATTGATTTTCACAATTCGATCGATTGAACTGTCACAGTGCACAAAATAGTACTATGATTTTGTGTGTCAATCGATCGATTGAATTTCATAAATCAATCGATTGACTGACAAAACAGTGAACTAAAATCACAGTCCAATTTTTTTTTTTTTTTTAAAACTAAACACTCCAAAAAATTAACATAATTCCGTTGCTTCCTCGGCAGTGGCACCAAAAACTTGATCGATTTTAAAATGTACCCTTGCTAGTGCACAAGATCTATTGAAGCATGGCGAAATCAAGGGTGTCGAACCCACAGGGAAGTGTAAAATTTTATTAATTTCTAGAAGTGTAAAATGAACCTAAGGAAGTATCAAAGGCAAGATTTTTATTATGATAAAAATTAACAACTATATGAACACAAATAAAAAAATCTAAACAAAGCTTATGCAAGGAAAACAGTGAATAACCAAATAATAATGAAAAGATGATCAAGGAGTTCACTAACCCTAAATTTATAATTTTTCTACCAGCAATCAATCACACATTTCAATGTCAAATTATTTACCCTCATTTAACTACAAGAAAAATGATTCGATAGAAATGTGATTATGATAATCGACATATACTATTCTAACACTATGACGCATTCAATCACGATATGAACCATGCAAAACGAATAACACATCACAAACACATAACCATAATAGTAAGATCCAATCGCACAACATCCTAAATTAGTCTACAAGATCAAATCTAAGTGGAATAACTCGTTTATTGTCGCCAATCACACGGTCAACGACTATAAACGAATATTCGATGATAATATAATATGCTCAAATTGAAAGTTGTACGATTCAATAATTATGATAAGAAATATAAATATTAACCCTTATTTTACTATAAGCAAAATAATTCAAAAAAATATGATTATTGATTTGGCATATCCTATCCCAACACTATGATGCATCCAATCACGGCATGAATCATGCGAAAGGCATAGCGTATCTCAAATGCGAAACTACAATATTAATAATCAATCGTATGACATCCTATATCGGTCTACAAGATAGATCTAGGTGGAATAACTAGTCTATTATCGTCGATAATCAAGATCGACGACTATAAATGAGTGTTCAAAGATATATAAATAAGCACAAACTATTAGTCATACGATTCAATATTTGTAAAAAGGCATGATTGAATTAAAATAAATTAACTACTTATCTAGGGCTTGCTTCCTCCTTGAATGAGTGATTTTAGTCGTTCATCTCCGATCCACACACGCAAGGCACAAATCCGAAACTATCATAAAAACACTCTTTGATTTATCAAGTGTTTTAAATCTTTTAGGAAAAGATCCGAAACCTTACAAATCTTTAGTTCCTAATTACAAACTAATTATCAAATGTTAAAACTACAAACTGAAAAACTAAGGAGAAAATCTAAGAAAAATACTAAGAAAATTAGCCAAAAAGAGGCCCCGAAAGAGGACCAAGAGAGCACCCCTAAACTCTAAACACTGCTTTGTTTATATAGGGCTCAGATGAAAGAGTTTCCATATATAGGTCAATCAATTGAATTTCAGAATAATCGATTGATTTCAAAATTTGATTTTTGGTGGATTTATTTGAATTTGAAATCAATCGACTGATTTTGTGACAGCCCATATTTCGACACCCCGAAACCCGTCCCATCAGCACGATCTTCTAGGCTATGCCCCTAAAGTCTACGAAATAATAGTATAACAAGCAACATCTACTCAAAATAAGACAATTAACTGTACTATGCGAAAACATGTCTACTCATCTAATGCATAAACTCAAAAGACAGTTCTCCTTCCATGCCAACGCATGAACAGAGGAACCGACCTGAACCATTGGTGATAAACAGATCAGCCCAGATAGTTCTCCAAAAGAATATATCATTTAATTATATTGACAAAAAAAATAAGGCTTGACATACCAAGCTGTACAGTAAACTCTCAAAAATCTCTCTCAAGGTACGCAGGGGTCCCTTAGAAGAAGTGCTCAGGAGGGGGCTCCAACTCTTCCTCGGGCACGTAATCCGAATCCCTCGGATCTACGTCTCCCGAGACCTCAGCCGCAGCTAATAATGGACCTGTGACGTATAGTCTAAAGGGTGAGCTACATCCTAGCTCAATAGGAAAACAGCAAGTGAACATATAAGTTAAGCTCTCACATATATTCTAAAGCAGTTCAAAAGCATGGTAAAATATTTTAAACAACTAAAATGATGTAATAAATGTACTGTTACTTTACTTGTATTTGTTCATTCTCAACTTACTGGTATTGTACACTGATTCGGTCTAATCACTTAAACCTTAACTTAAATAATCCCTGAGCAATAGAGCATCGAGCCCCGATGGACTACCCACCATCATCGTCTAAATAGACACTTGTTATACTTATTTCTTACTTGAATACTACCCAGGTCCCTTTCTCATAGGCGACGGGGTTTCTGATCTCATACTCACATCCCTGGAAGGTCAAACTGGTGTATGGATTGGCTGCCGTACCGGTCACGGATATTCTGCCGAGCCAGTCGTGGGTATCCCGCCACGTCGGTGGGGTATTCTATTTAAATCTTAAATAACAAAAATATCATGTGCGCTATATATAGTTATTTACCGTGTGATCGTACTAATTTTAGTATATTAGGCCTTATCACTTTTTCTTTCACTTTGCTGACATGTTACTCTTACATCCCTAGGGTGTACTAGCTCAACGCATCACTTAGATGCACATTATCACATTATCACGTCCCCTGGGGACCTTAGGAGTTCATTGGGTATTAACACATTCACCCATACTCTTTGAAATCATATTTTGATGTATAAATGTTCATATGAATCACTCTACATACATGCTTTCAAAAATTAAAGTACATGTTCAAGGTGTTCCCTATCTTACAACAATTTCATTTATCCAAAATACATCATTATCTTTTAGAGGATCCAACACAATAATTATACGCCAAACCTATATTGGATGTGTCAAAACACTCTTAGAAAAGCCTATAAGAATCTTGAGGACCATAGCTCCCAAGAGCAGTAAAAATAAATATAAAAATCTATGTAGTACCTCGCGCGAGCGAGCACTAATCATCGTGCGAGCGAGCACTAATCATTGCACGAGCGAGCACTATTTATCGCACGAGCAAGCACTATTTATCGCGCGAGCGAGTACTATTTATCGCGCGAGCGAGCACTATTTATCGCGCGAGCGAGCACTATTTATCGCGCGAACGATTATAAACGAGGTATCTGAAGGTCACGCGAGCCTCCCTTTACAAAATGTCCTCACTTGATCGAACATAGAACATATTTTTATTATATAATATATTCTTTCCCTCGCTCGAGCGGTTATAAACGAGGCACTTGACCTCGCTCGAGCGATAACAATCGAGATATCTGAAGGTCACGCCAGCCCTCGCTCGCGCGAGCTTCCCCTTCACAAAGGGTCTCACTTGAGCGAGTCCAGAATATATTTTAATCTATATAATTTGTCTTTCCTCGCGCGAGCGAGCTATTTTAACCGCTCGCGTGAGAATGATCACAGTTATTGCTCGATCTTTTCGAGAACTCATCTCAAAAGCTAATATAATTTAACCAAATAATTAATACTCTATTTAAAGCATATATAAACCTTAAAACATACCTCAAATCATTAGATCTCCTCTAAATTTGGTTCAAGATCAACTCAAATGAAGAGGGTTTCAAAAGCCCCTCTTCCAACCCCTTTCTAGATCATCCACCAATTGAAAACCAAAAGATCCTTTCAAATTTCTTCACCACACCCTTCTCATCCTATGTATTTAAGATCCGTAAGGTGGATCTTGTCTCTCAATCACAAGAAATTTCTACCTCTAATCTTCTTTTACCAAACCTTCTCTTCTTTCTCCCTGTTTCACTCTCTATTTATCTAAGCTCAAATAGGTCACGTATGGGAGACTCCTCCCCCTTTTCTCTTATCTACTGAAAATTAGTGTGTTTCACACACGCACTTATGTTAGATGTTTTACCTTCATATAGTTCACATACAAGACACCTACACCTAGTAGTATATAAGGTAGGTGTGGTTCACTTGTTTCCCACATACACTCACACATCGTGTAAGTCACACGTGACCTACACGTGTCACAAAAATCTGGGTTATTACAGATTTCCATATATCAATCGATTGAGTTTAAATTCAAATTTAAGAGGGAAAAAAGTTTTCATCCAACTCAATAGATTGATTTCTAAATTTCAATTGATTGATGATGACATGTGACATAATCAATTCTCATAGTTGTGGCTGGACCAATCAATTCTCTTCCTAGATTTCAGTGTTTCCATTGGCTTCATGGTCCAATGCTCCCATGTAATCTCTAATTATTCTCAATTACGCTCCTACCAGATCCAACGGTTGAAAATACCTGAAACCACTAAAACTGCACAACAATCATCAGATAGCCTTCATCGGATAGCCAAATATTGGTATTAGAGTGCGAAATATAGTCATATTTCGGCACAGATCAATTGTGATCTCATATTCCTTTTCACTTCACAGCTTGAGACAGTCACACGCGTGAGTTCCATGGTCGCGCGAGCGACTTCACATGTCCATACTCAGTCGTGCGAGTGATTGTACAAAGTGATTTTCACGCCTATTCTGAAGCTTCTCTCGTGCGAGAAAGTCTAAGTCACGCGAGCGAGGCTCAAAGTCGCGCGAGCGACTTTCAAGATTTTGGGGTTTTTTCTCAAATCGGATTTCCTATTCATCCTCCCCTTCACCTAACTCTTATACACAATAAATACAATACATCTAGGCATTAATTGCCCCTATTTATGACCATTAATCCCTAATAAAAGCACTAAATCTCTACAAGATCTTACCTCTTAAATCTTTATGGGTTTTGTGGTTGAATTAAATGTATCCTTCAGTGCGTTTGGTAGGGTTTTGCTGTCCACACTCTCCCGGTCTCCAACCGCAATATCTCGATGATTTCCTTGCGGTATTCCAAGCTCAATCAAAAGGATTGAGAGGGAGATCAACAATCCATGCTTGAGGAATGTTCTTCTTTTGCCCAAGTCCTCACTCTCTCTCTCTAAAGATAGGTCACCAACTTCCACACACAACCTCACATCAATTAACACGACGTAGGACCACCTTGCATCGTAGATTGGCTAAAAGTCTTGATCTTAAAGCCTACACTGCTCACAAATTCTCTATCCTTTTCTCTCTTCTTTCTTTCTTCTTTCTCTCTTAAATTTTTAAAGGCAATAAACAAAAGGGCTTTTCCTTCTTTTATAACTTAGTTGGCCTCCTTGTGAAGCACAAACACCTACACTTGAGTGCTCACCACCCAAATGGTTTTACCGATACACCTAAGTTCGGTGTTCAACCATTCTCACCCATACTAGGTAGCACTGCCAAATCCGGAACGACACCGCACCGACACGTGTTCCTAGTAAATCTACACGATTTTCAATTTTGGGGTTATTACATTCTCCCCTCATAAAATTTTTATCCTTGAAAATTGACTACTAGTTCACACGGTTTCATATAACATGCAAACACAACCACACATATCACACACGTATGTATGCATTTCTCATATGCACATATTTAATTATCCTGCACACAACATTCCTTCTAAATATTCACAACTATACCACACATTCGCCTGCACAGAGAATTCAGAGCTGCTATAACTAATTTCCCACAGCAGATAAATATTCATAATTAACACATAAAACATCGCATAGATTATGCAAATTTCCAAAATAGCTCACATTCAATGCTTCCAACTAAAGTCCAAATTGGTACACATAGTTTGAGAATTTTCAACCACATTTACAATTTGTCCCAAGTACATTCAACTATTTTTCAGATATCAAAATGTCAAAATTACAACCATTCCAATTTAAATATCACCAAAAAGAAAATAACTAACAACCATAGCCTCTCGAGTAATCCTCCTCACCACTAGACTGCTTCTCATCGTCATCCCGATCAGCTCCTCTGGCTCCGAAACTCGACGCCTCAGGTATGTAAGCTCTGGTAGCAGCCATACGCTAAACGTAGTCTGAAGGATAGGCGTCTCGCATCATGTCACTGATCATCACCTCATGGTAGTAGAGCTGACGTGCGTGCAGCTCATTTTGCTATTGTATCTGTTGGAGTGCAATTTCTTGGAGGTCCATCCGGCGAAAAAGTTTAGCAGCAAAATCAGCGCCACCATATGGAGGGATCGGTGGAGGCACTGGGTTTTGAGCCGCTTGACCTGGCTTGACATTGGATTGCTGAGGTGGTGGTTGTTGTTGATGTTGTAGGATTTGTTGGGCGAGTTCTTCAGTTTGGCGGTGTTTGACACTCTTTTCCAGACTCGTCAGGCTGCCCTTTAAGTCCTCATATTTATACACTTGAAGGTTGCCGGTCATGTGGGGTTCCGTAGCCGAAATTGGGAATTTTTCTCCTTCCTCATTGACATAGGTCTCGATCATATATATGACCAATCAGGCATAAGGTAGGCTTTTGAGGGGATTTTTTTGGGCACCCTCCCTGGAATTTTTTCGAGCATATACCATGTCATCATCTACCACAGCTGGAGCAGAGAACCACTTCTCCTAATAGGCCGAGTACAAGGCCTGAAGAAGTCCATCTCGTCTCTCCTGCTCGTGCCCCATGGGAAATAAATTTTTCTTAAAGATTATGTCCAGTGGCCACATGTGGGCTGGCAACTGAACCCTCTTAACAGACAGTCCGGACCTTGTCTTTCCCTTAGTCATATCGGCTACTATTTCATGAAAAGGTACCTTAGATGGGTTTGGGGGTTGCAAAGGTCCACCCTCAATGTACGTCGATGGCCATCCCATCGCAATCGAAATGTCATTAAAATCAAATTGAAATTTGTAGCCATCGATCTCGACCACAAATTTCATTTGATCCTCATTCATCCTCAACTTTTGGTAAAATAGGCATACAAGCCTAGGGCAGTAGTGTGTATGAAGGTTTCAAGAGTGATTTTAAATCAGCGACGGTTAGATATTCGAGGGTCCATTTAGTCGAATAGTGACCCTCAAACAAACTATCATGAATTATCCACTCGATCTCGAGGTTCCTAGAATCCCACCATTATGTGGGTTGTTCCTTCACGATAGGTGGAGTACTCATTTTGGGTCGCTTAGAGGGCGAGGGTTTCAAAGCGGAAACATTTCTTGGTCCGATTCTAACGATTTACGAGAAATTTTCAAAGAAAAATCGAAGTAAATGATAGATCTTACCCCGTTTGTGGAAGAAAACTTCGGATAAACCCTTGGTGATGAAGCTTTAGTGACTACGAAGAGATTCCAAAGCGAATTTGAAGTGAAATCGAAGCGAGAATGTTGTTTGAAAGGTTAGGGAAACAAAACCCTAACTTTCAAATCCCTTCGTTGTTGGCATGCGCTTTTTCTAGGTTCCTCTTGGTCCCCGGAAAGAGTGGCCTAATTTGGTCTATGTGGACTCTGGCGGAAGGTGATGAATAATAAATTAAAATATAGAAATAAAAAGGGTAAATCCTAAAAAGAGAATACCTGGTTCGTTGCGATCGCTAGCTGCAGATATTTATCGACGCTGTAACATATCACTGATCACTCCTTTCGGGGTGTGGGTTTGACTTCTTTACTGAATCGTCAGCCTGCCGACATTAGCAACACTGGGTCACCTTGGGGTTTAGCTAGTTTGGTTTCCTAATCCCACTGTAAGTTTGATTGCTTTACTTTTCCTAATCCTACTGAGAGTCTAATTAATCTAATCTTTTAATTATTTTAGAAGTTTAATTAAACTAATCTCCTGATCCTACTAGGAGTTTGACTAACTTAAGAGTCCTAATCTTATTAGAAGTCTTCTTGGTATTAGTCTCCTAGTTCTACTAGGAATCAAATTAGCCTAAGTTTCCTACTTCAATTAAAAGTCCAATTAATCCAAGCATCCTAATTTTATTGGAATTCTAATTAACTTAGGTATCCTAATTCTATTAACTCTAATTAACTTAGGTATCCTAATTCTATTAAAACTCCAATTATTTTAAATATCCTATTTTTATTAGAAGTCTAATTGATTTAAACATCCTGATTCTATTAGAAGTCTAATTAACTTAGATACCCTAATTTTATTAAAAGTCTAACTAATTTCAAGCTTCCTATTTCTATCAATTTAGATATCCTAAATCTATTAAAAATCTAACTATTTTAAGTATGCTACCTATGTTAGAAATTTAATTATTCGGAATTTTCTACTTTTACTAGAAATCTAAAAAAAATGGGGGGTTTGGCCTGCTATGCTAAGGAGGATCGGCTCCGTTCCTGGGTACCCTCCGTAAGCTTGTTGTGCTCCCTACCTTGTAATTATTAAGAGATTAAAAACAGCAAACTAACCGAAAAATCACAACAATATGGAACCAAGGTAAGTAGCCAGGCCTGCAAGAACCAGGGCTGTTGCAACAAGCTTTAAAAGGGTAAGTAGGGGTATGTCCACAGGGAAATGTGCTTCAAAATATGATAAATCTCCAGATCTATAATAGATTTGGCACTCTATCCTATCCTAATTTAAACTAAAGCAAGAATGGAAAGAGGAGAGGTTTTAAAGGATTGTCACTTTACTAAAACTACAGAAAATTAAATGTAAAGGCAAATGATCCAGAGGTGAGTAAAACACAGATTTAAAGAAATGGAGAAAAGGATTTGGGGAATTAAAATCAAAAGGGGGATAATAGCAGCTGGAGATTTTGCTCTTCACTGAAAATTGATTGGTTCAGAGGCAATGCAAGAGATTGATTTACAGCTGTCCTTTATTTGACTTTAAGCATAGATGCAAGGTAGAGAAATCCAATCTAGACCAGATAATTGGATTGATCTTAAGGCTATGATCTGTCCACTTTAATGGCCCCAGATCATCCTAGGGATTTCCTCCAATTTAAAGGTGTTAATCAGAACAATTAAATCATTGCAGATGCTGTGGATGCAAGGCTACAAGCTCAGGCATCCACATGAATATTAAATCAGTGGATGCAAGACTACAAGCTCAGGCATCCACATGAATATTAAATCTAGGGAAATCAAATGGCAATCAAGAGATCTATAGATTTAAATTAACTTTATAATTAACAATTCACTGATTCAATACAACTTATAGTACAAATTTTCTCAGATCTGTAATCTGTGTAACATCTAATCTTCTTACAGAGCTCTCAACCTCTCAATTTACAGCTAGACCTCACCCTAACTGCTACAAGTGTTTAGCCAACCATGGTTGGACTAAAGAGAGAATGGGGAAGAAGGAAGAGGGATGGAATTTTGGAGGAAAAAGGGAATTCGAATTTGGTCTCTGGCTCTCTCAATTTCTAGATGCTTCTTCCATAAACTTCTCTTCCATTTATAGTCTTCCCCTCTGTCTTAAGATTTATTTAAGCCAATCAGAGCTCAAGGAAATAATTTTGTTATTCTGAGCTGCTGATGTGGATAATTTTACTTCTAGAAGCTCTCTACCAATTGGTTTAAACTAGACAAGTACATGTGAGGTGGTCAGAGGGTTCCCATTCGTGCCCATTTGCATTCTAAAAATACCTTCAAACTAGCTAAACAGGCTTGGGACACGTGTACACAGAGTACTAGAGTGAGCTGCACTCTCAGCTGGAACTGAGAAGTTCCCAAATCGTGCCTCGAGAGGTTTAGAGGACCTCTCAACAGGTTCTGAGACTCATTTGTGCTCCATTCGACAGGTTGGATTTAGCCTTCCAAAGGTTGCATTTAGCCTTCGACAGGATCTTTTGGCTGCTCAACAGGATGATGCAATGTGTAACTGCTGCACTAGCTTCTGCCATCCTCTCGACAGGATGATTCAATCCTTGCAAAGTCTAATACAGCTCCAGGTAAGTCTTCGACAAGACCTTTCCTTCTGTTCGATAGGTTCATAGTAACCTCGTGAGAATCCATTCAGCTTCAGGTATGTCTTCGACAGGTTGCCTCTGACCGTTCGATAGGTTTAGGGAAACCTCTCGACAGGTTTAATTCCAGCTTTCTACACCTCGCGAGGATAGTTGCTTCAGGTGACTCCTCGACAGGATGACTTGCACTTGTCGATAGGTTCTCTTCAGTAGTTTAAATCCTTCGATAGGTGCTGTCAACCTCTCGAAATATCCATTTCTTCATATCAGACCCTCTCGACAGGTTGTAATGCAGTTTTAGGTCCTCTCGACAGGATGAATTAACCTCTCGATAGCTTTCATTTCAGCTCCCAGACCTCTCGATAGGCTGAACTAACCTCTCGACATGGTCTGTTCTTTGCTTCCATAGCTGGCACACAGCTTGAGGTGCTATCCTTCATCTGTCCAACACACAGTACCCCTTTGAGGGGTTCAATCTTCATACAATGCAGTTGTTCTTGATCCCATGTGTGCCCAGTTGGACACATGCTATTCCCATAGACTTCTGAGGCTCTGTGAATTGCTTGATGGCTGGCCTTTTGGGCTGTATGAGCATATATTGAAGCAGCAGGTCTCTTCTTTGGCATTTTTAGATGGATGTCTGCACTATGATTGCAATTTATTACTTAACTATAAAATACAGTCAAGACACATTATTAGTCACCTCAAAGGTCCATCAAAGGTCAGGTTAGGAGGTGAAAAATGATATTTTTCACTGATTAACACACTCCCAAACCTAAGCTTTGCTAGTCCCTGAGCAAAGGAAAAATTAAAAACAAATATTGAAAATAAAAAATGCCACTTTTGTAGGGAGCACAGATGCATCTAGCATATGCATCAAGCCTTTTAAACCCCTAGGTGATTCCCTAGTGGAGGAGTGAAGTTGTCACAACCCAGTTTTTTACACTGATTTGTGCACGGCACGCATACACACATAGGTATATGTGTTTCACAAGGAGACCAAAACGACCCAAATACTTTAAGTGTGTACGTGGGAAACACACTAGTATATCCCAAAAACTTTGGATATAAAAGTGAAGAAGAGAGAGAGGAGCCCTTACGTAAATCTATTCTAACCTAAATAGAGAGAAGGAGAATGTAGAGAGAAAGAAGAAAAGAGCCTGGTAGAGAACTAGGGTTCGTCGAGACTTAGGTCGGCAAAGGAGATTAGAGGAAAGGACGGGAGGAAGAACCAGGGAGGCCGGATAGCCTAGTAGATATTCAAATCATAAATCGGACCTGTGCGTGATTCATTGTCAGAGGTACGTTAAAAACATGATAGATGCCTAGGAATGTTTTAAATAAGTAGGAAGGATGTTGGCTAAATGTTACTTTGTATAAGAATAAGGTTAAATGAAGGATGGACGCTTGTTCTCGATCTTGATCGAGGGACAAATCGTTGTCCCTCGCTCGAGCGGTCTAAAAAGGCTCGCTCGAGCGAGGATGAACATAGAAAAGTATGGCTCTGGGCTCGCTCGAGCGGTCCCTAAAATTAAAGGGGAGCCCGCTCGGCGAGGTCCTGATAAAAATTCGAAGCTCGATTTAACCGCCGGCGAGGTCAAGAGACCGCCGCTCGGCGAGGTCAAGTGTTCGGCGAGGATAAATGGCCGACCACTAAGATCTTGGTTTTCTAATATAAGAAACTTGGGAGTCATACACCCCAATGACCTTAGATCGTTCTAAAACTACTTTTTAAATGTAGGTTGATGCATTATAACCCTCCACGAGCAGGCGTGCCTTGAGATTCGTCGAGGTAGGGAATATTCTCGAAACATGTGCATTATTTTGTGAACTCATATGTGTAGTATAGTCTATTTAAATAGTGTATTCCATAAACCCTCATGATAAGGGCGTGTGTGTGTGTTACAATGTGGAAAATCCTGAGGTCCCCAGGGGACGAGAAATAAAATAAAAGCAAGTGGCATCCCAGGGATGCGTAAGAAAACAAACAGAGGAACAAAGGTAACGTGATAAGGCCTAATGTAATATATTTAGCACAATCACGGTGAATAACTATATGTAAAGCACATTGATATTTTTATTATTTAAGGTTGATTAGAATACCCCACCGACGTGGCGGGATACCCACGACTGACTCGGCAGGATATCCGTGACCGGTACGGCGGCCAATCCGTACATTTATAACACATCCCAGGGATGTAGATTGAGAATTGACCCCGCCACCTATGAGAAAAGGGGCTCAAGGCGTATTCGGGAATACACAACAACTGTCTAGTTAGACGACGATGGCGGGTATTCCATCGGGGCTCGATGCTATATTGCTCGAGGACTACTTAAGTTAAGATTTAAGTGATTAGGCCAAATTCACAACCAAACCTATAAGGAGAATAAACAAAAATATGCTAAGTATTGGTCGGAACCATTGGGTTATTCCTGTTACTCAAATTGTTGTACATAAGTGTTTTCTTGAAAATTCTATGCTGGTTAGGTTACTGACATATGTGTGAAGAATGATCTATATGTTCTTTTGTTTTCCCTACGGAGCTAGGATGTAGCTCACCCCTTAGACTATACGTCGCAGGTCCAGGACTAGCGGCAGCAAAGACTTCGGGAGAAGTTAATCCAAGGGCCTCGGTGTTCGTGGCCACAGAAGAGTCGGAACCTCCTCCCGAGGAATTCTTCTAGGAAACCCGCTGCATACTTTGAGAGTGAGTTGAGAGAGTATTATGTATGGCTTGGTATATTGAATCTCTTTATTTTGAATGCTTTAATTTCTGTCTCTTGATTAAACATCTAGGGTGAATAATTATCTTTTAAAAATTGGGTATGTCCTTATGTCCATGAATTGGCATGGGACAAGGACAGCCTTGCGAGATCAACTATATTGTCTTTTATTTTGATTTAGAGTAGTCGCATGTGCTTAAATTACAGTTTGGCTGTATATATCGACGAGTTATGATATGAAGTTAAGGCACGGCCTTGGAGGTCGTGCAGATGGCACGGATTTCGGGATGCCGAAATTCGGGCTGTCACAGAAGTCTCTTGAGGGTTTTCAGTGAAGTTACCCACAAACTTTCATATGAACATAATTAAATCAAGTGCAAGCAGTTACAAGTTGGATCCCAACAAATTCCGCTTTATTCCATACCTTACCCTTTTGAATTTAGAAGTTTCAAAACAGTAAATGTAAATAAATTTAATACCTAAATATTTTTTCAAA
The DNA here is from genome assembly GCA_021018995.1 of Chloranthus sessilifolius. NCBI lineage: Eukaryota > Viridiplantae > Streptophyta > Magnoliopsida > Chloranthales > Chloranthaceae > Chloranthus > Chloranthus sessilifolius. The sequence continues at coordinate 69,551,423 of CM037595.1, forward strand.
TTCATCATAACTTATCTGAAATCATCAAGGGAATGCTATGTACATAACATTATATACTTCACCATTAATTTAAGAATCAGGTTCAAACAATGCCTAAATAGTCTAATTTCAAACCCAATTATCTCATAGGCGTACTCTCTCAAGTGATTTCAAAGGTGTATCATTTCACACAGCTCAAGAACAATTACAGCCCTCAAATAGGACTGCAAGCATGAGCATAACCAGTGCTCTAGTTCTTGAAATCTTCTAACCCTCTTCACCATAGATTACACAACTCCTTATCTCCACATGACAGCTCAATCAACTTCAGATCAACAAGGTCTTTTTATTGGATTGTAGTGTGGCCTATGGGTGAGGTTTATAAAGAATAAAAGGGTAAAGATGGATTCAAAATAGAAAAATCAGTAAGGCCAAGAGGTGGTCATAACAACACCTTCTTCATCTCGACACAACCTTCATCTTCTTTGAATTTTCAGATTTGAAGTGATTAGTTTCTAATCTTCATTTCAATTTTCCAATGAAGTGACTCTCTCTCTCTTTTCTCTTTCTTTTTGTACTCTTTTCTTTGTAATATTTTTTTTATATGTGTGTGCTACAATTCCACAATTCTACAACTGATGCACAACTACCTTCAATTATATTTTCTTCTTCTTCCACCAAATGTCAAACCTTGCTCCTCTAACCTCACTTCTCCCTCCACTTCCTGAATTCTCAAATTGAGGGTGACCTGAAACAGGTCAAGAGGTTCAGGAAAAAAAATATTTTGATTTTTTTTTTTCAAAGAAGAATAGACTTTTCAAGCTCAAATGGTATATACAAAGGCAGTTCAAAGGGTAGAAATTTTTTAGCTCAAACAGTCCAAAGGATGGCCTTACATCATTTCTTTAATGTCATGAGTGCTGTCAATTTATCTCAACTTGGAGTGCATAACTTTTAGTAAAAGAAAGCAGGTTCAAACAGTCCTTAGAGCAGAAAGATTTTGCCAAAACACTCTTTAAATTTTTTTTTCACAGGCCTAACTCTCACTGGGTATGGTCTTCCTTAGGACTCTCAAGACATGTTCTTACTTTTTCTCTTCTTAATGGTTTACTACACATTGATTATGACAGAAATTTCTTGATGATGTCTTTCATGGAAATGATGAATTTTCAAAAAGATCCAAAATTTAAATAGTCTACCATAAATTTTTAAATCTTCCTTTTCAAAATTGCTCAGTTTGAAATTATGCTAAATTTGTTTTGATCTCATTCATACCATTGCACTTGGCTTAATTATCTCATACAATTTTTTCAAAATTACCCTGCCATACCCCCAAACTTATGAGGAACTGTGTTCTTACTATTTCAGGAAGTATAACAAAAGGAAACAATAGGGTAAGCACAGAAAAATGCTTGATCACTAAGCAGACAGAACAGTCAAGAACAAATTGAAGCAAACATGAACATAACAATCACAATTGGAAATGAAAAAGAGACATTTCATTGAACAAAAAGTATTTACAAAATACAAAAGAGACATCACATTCTACATTTAACAAAAAATATATACAACACAATCCTACATACAAACTAACTACTACAAAATCCTAAACACAGGCTACACCTAGTCAGAGTCAGTAGCTAAACTTAAAACAAAAGGAGGGTCCCAAGCATATTTTTCTTCATAAGGATTCTTGTCCTTCTTCACTTGCTCTGCACTGAAAGCATTAGGTGTGGATTTGATTGCGGCTGACTTCTTCTTCTTGGGCTTTTTGTTAGGCTTCTTGATGGAAATGCCTTTTGATTCTGAAGGACCCAAGGCTGAGTATAGGGAGATGGTCTCCACTAACCTAGCTAGCATTTCAGATTTTTATTTGTACATCTTGTAAAGATCAAGGGAATTGAGGACCATCTTCGAGAATTTCCATTCCTCTTTCCTATGGGCCTTCAAAAGAGGGTCAATTTCCTCCTCATGGGCTTGCTGTAGCAAAACCATGACAACATCCACTAGGAATCTGACATCCTCCTTGACATATGGGTTGGTCTCAATGGCTTTTATGAGGGATGGCAGAGGTGAAAAGGTGTTGGTGCCATATGAGATAATGGCCCAATGGTGTGATCCCCAATGATGCAAGGGATTGTGGGAATTTCAGGGTCTTGGAGCTTTGTTGGGGTTGCAATGGACAACACTTGGTTTACTTTCTTAGCACAAAAGACCTTCTTGGATAGGTGTATCCTAGATTGTCTTTTATGTGTGTACAAATCTTTTAAAAACTTTGCATAGGCTGGAACTTGCTTGATTGCATCAAGTAAAGGCAAGTTGATCTTTACTTGTTTAAATATTTTCATCATTTTCTCAATTTTAGCATTCCCCTTATCAAAAGGAGAAGGTGCTTGAACTGCATTGGGAAATGGAAAATGAGGGACTGATCTCCCATTTGCTGAGTTAGCAATCTCATCATTTTTTTCCTTGTTTTTGTTTTTATTTTTCTGTTGGGGGTCATCAACACCCCCCTTATTTCTCATATGCTGCTCCTGCTGTATATCATCATGGGCTGTTCTTTCTTTTCCTGCATTGTTCTCAGGCTTAATACCAACCTTGTTGTCAACCAGCCTCCCACTTCTCAAAGTGGTGACATATTTAGCTTCCTTATGTGATGAAAAAGCTTCACCCACTATATACTATCCGTTGGGATTGTTCAAAGGCTGACTAGGTAGTCTTCCCTCTTCTCTCCTAGTCAAAGTATTAGATAGCTGACCAATAGTGTCCTCTATCTTCTTAATACTTTGGCTATAGGAGCTCACTATTTGAGATAAAGAGCCCAACTTTTGTAATGAAGCCAGAACCTGCTCTTCAAATATGAGGGATCTAGAGGGTGCTGGGGCTGGTGTAGTTTGATGCATAGGTTGTGCCATTGGCTGGGTCATAGGCTGCCGGTATTGGGGCTTTTGGAATAAATTCTGTTGATAAGGCTGAGCATTTCTATAGGGCATTGGCTGCTACTGTTGCTGGTTTTGAAAGTTATCTCGTCTCCACCTCAAGTTGGGGTGGTTTCTCCAAGGGTAACCAGCAGCTGGCTGCTGTCCATAGGATTGAGCAACATTTTCATGCTCCATAACTTGATCTGAAAATTGTGCAGCAGAGGGACATTCTTCAAGGGAGTGAGTGGGAGACTGGCATATCAGACATGCTTCTTCCACATTGGTAGCCATTGGAGACTGCATTGCTCCCATGAGCTTATCAAACTTCTGAGTCAAGCTATCTACCTTTCTCTCCAAATCATTGTAACCAGTGACCTCATATATTCTCCCTCTTATTGTGTTCTCTTTCATCAATTTAGCTGGAGACTCAATGTCCTTAGACAAGGTCTCTTGTTGCATTGAGTTCTCTTTAATAACCTCAAATAATTCTCATGCTTCCTCAGCTATTTTATGAAGGTATGTACCTCCACAAGAGGCATCCACCATATTTATGCTTTTTGAATCAATTCCTTGATAAAAACTTTATATAAGTTGCCATTGAGGAATTTGATGATGGGGGCATTGCCTTAACAGCTATTTGAATCTTTCCCAAGCCTCATGGAAGCTTTCAGTTGAGAATTGAGAAAATGATATGAAGCTTTTTCTCAACTGACTTGTTCTATTCATGGGAAAGAACTTAATTGACATTGCAGGTCATTCCAAGAATTAATACTATTGGTTGAGAGCATAGACAACCAGACCCTAGCTTTGTCCTTTAATGAAAAAGAAAATAGCCTAAGCTTGGTGGCTTCCGGCCTCAAACCAACAATATTAAAAGTAGTACACAAAGCAAGAAATTCATCAACATTTTTGTATGGGTCTTCTTTACTCAACCCATGGAAAGAAGGTAACATTTGAATTGTTGAAGACTTGATCTCATAATTTTCCTCCATAGCTGAAAATTGTATACAGAAAGGAGAATTATATGCACCAGGTGCAAAGTATTCTCTCAACAATCTAGGCTGCTCATCCATTTCAGCAGTCTCAGATTCAACAGGTGTAAGTGTAGTGTGTCTAGACTTAAGAATCTTCTCAATAATGGTAAAATCTCAGGGTTGAGAGTTCTTCTTCCAAACATACACCACTCACAACACAAAATTACAGCACATAAAATTTCAAAACAGATTTCAGCAAAATAATTACAAAAATAAATAACTATTACTGCAGATCTAAAAGTTTACAGATCTAAAAATGTAAAAGAGTTAGGAAATGCAAACTCAAGCACAACTTGCTCCTCCAATTAGCATGATTCTCCTCTCAGAACTACAGATCCAAATCTGCAATACAAAATTAAACTACAAAAAAACTACTGCAGCAATTAGTCAAACACAAAACAGGCAATTACAAATCTACATCTAAAATAAGAAAAACTTAGATCTACCAATTCTAAAAAGACAGATCCCTGACAGTGGCACCAAAAACTTGTTGTGCTGCCTACCTTGTAATTATTAAGAGATTAAAAACAACAAACTAATAGAAAAATCATAGCAATATGGAACCAAGGTAAGCAGCCATGCCTGCAAGAACCAGGGCTATTGCAACAAGCTTTAAAGGGGTAAGTAGGGGTATGTTCATAGGGAAATGTGCTTCAAAATATGGTAAATCTCCAGATCTATAATAGATCTGACACTCTATACTATCCTAATTTAAACTAAAGCAAGAACGGAAAGAGGAGAGATTTTAAAGAATTGTCACTTTACTAAAACTACAGAAAATTAAATGTAAAGGCAAATGATCCAGAGGTGAGTAAAACATAGATTTAAAGAAATGGAGAAAAGGACTTGAGGAATTAAAATTAAAAGGGGGAGAATAGCAGCTGGGGATTTTGGTCTTCATTGAAAATTGATTGGTTCATAGGCAATGCAAGAGATTGATTTGCAACTATCCTTCATTTGGCTACAAGTATAGATGCAAGGTAGAGAAATCCAATCTAGACTAGAGAATTGGATTGATCTTAAGTCTATGATCTGTCTACTTTAATAGCCACCGATCATCCTAGGGATTTCCTCTAATTCAAAGGTGTTAATAAGAATAATTAAATCATTGCAAATGCTGTGGATGTAAGGCTACAAACTCAGGCATCCACAAGGATATTAAATCTAGGAAAATCAAATGGCAATCAAGTGATCTATAGATTCAAATTAACTTTATAATAAATAATTCACTGATTCAATACAACTTACAGTACAATTATTCTCAGATCTGTAATCTGTGCAACATCTAATCTTCTTATAGAGCTCTCAACCTCTCAACTTATAGCTAGACATCACCCTAACTGCTATAAGTGTTTAGCCAATCATGGTTGGACTAAAGAGAGAATGGGGAAGAAGGAAGAGGGATGAAATTTTAGAGGAAAAATGGAATTCGAATTTGGTCTCTGGCTCTCTCAATTTCTAGATGGTTTTTCTATAAACTTCTCTTTCATTTATAGTCTTTCCCTCTGTTCTCAGATCTATTTTAGCCAATCAGAGCTCAAGGGAATAATTCTGTTATTCTGAGCTGCTGATATGGCTGATTTTGCTTCTAGAAGCTCTCCACCAATTGGTTCAAACTGGACAAGTACATGTGAGGTGGTTAGAGGGTTCCCATTTGTGCCCATTTGCATTCCAAAAAATATCCTCACACTAGCTAAATAGCCTTGGGACATGTGTGCACAGTACTAGAGTGAGCTGCACTCTTAGCTAAAATTGAGAAGTTCCCAAATCGTGCCTCGAGAGGTTCAGAGGACCTCTCGACAGGTTCTGAGACTCATTTATGCTCCATTCGACACGTTGGATTTAGCCTTTGACAGGTTGCATTTAGCCTTCGATAGGATCTTTTGACTAGTCGATAGGATGATGCAATGTGTAACTGCTGCACTGACTTCAGCCATCCTCCCGACAAGATGATTCAATCCTTGCGAAGTCTAATACAGCTTCAGGTAAGTCTTCGACAAGACCTTTCCTTTTATTCGATAGGTTCATGGTAACCTCATGAGAATCCATTCAGCTTTAGGTATCTCTTCGACAGGTTGCCTCTGACTGTTTGATAGGTTCAGGGTAACCTCTCAGCAGGTTTAATTCCAGCTTTTTGCACCTCGCGAGGATAGCTGCTTCAGGTGACTCCTCGATAGGATGACTTACACTTGTCAACAGGTTCTCTTTAGTAGTTTAAAACCTTTGATAGGTGTTGTCAACCTCTCAAAATATCCATTTCTTCATATCAGACCCTCTCGACAGGTTGTGATGCAGCTTTAGGTCCTCTCGACATGATGAATTAACCTCTCGATAGCTCCCATTTTAGCTCCCAGACCTCTCGACAAGTTGAACTAACCTCTCGACATGTTATGTTCTTTGCTTCCATAGCTGGACCACAGCTTGAGGTGCTATCCTTCATCTGTCCAATACACAGTAGCCCTTTGAGGGGTTCAATCTTTATCCAATGCAGTTGCTCTTGTTCTCATGTGTGCCCAGTTGGACACATGCCATTCCCATAACTTCTGAGGCACTGTGAACTGCTTGATGGCTGGCCTTTTGGGTTACATGAGCACATGGTGAAGCAACATATCTCTTCTTTAGCATTTTTAGATGGATGCCTGTACTATGACTGTAATTTATTGCTTAACTACAAAACACACTCAAGACACATTATTAGTCACCTCAAAGGTCCATCAAAGGTCAAGTTAGGAGGTGAAAAATGATATTTTTCACTGATTAACAAAGCTCCCTTGGGCAAATCGATTGGCTGAGGGTCATTTAAAAATAGTATAGATTGAAAAACTGATTTTTAATAGAAAAGTAAAGATTGAGATTAAGATTAGAAAATTATGGATTAGAAGATATTAAGACTAGAATTTGAAAATAGAGGCTACGATCTAAAATAATCTGAAACTGATACCTGGTCCTAGAGATTAAGAACTAGAAGCAAAAAATTGACGACTAAAATTAAGAACTGGTTCTAGGAACTAAAACCTAGAACTAGAAATAAAGAGAACTAAGAGTTTGAAATTTAAAAAAAATAAGAGTTAAAATCGAAGATCTAAAAATTAAGATATTAAGAACCATAATTAGAAACTAGAATTTAAAACTATGACTAGAAACTAGAATCAAAATCTAAGGACTAAAACTAAGAATTGGTTTCAGAACCAGAGGTTAAGGACTAGAATTAAAACTAGAAATCTAAGACTAGAAATTAAAGGACTGAAATAAAAATCTAAGATCTATGAAATTAAGAACTAAAAGCTGGAACTTAAGAATTAGAACCTAGAACTAGAAAAGTTATTAAGAACTAGAATTAAAAAATTACTTGAAGCTAGGCACTGAAGAGAAAGTCTTGAAATCCCTAAGCTCGAAAGAAAGGAACTCAAAAACTCGATTACTTGATGTGCATTTTTAGTGTGGGGTAGGGGGTCTATTTATAGGTATTCGGGTAATTGCGCGCCCTGTGGGAGGTGCACAATTAATCAATCAAACCCGATTGTGTGCCCTATCTGGTGCACGTAACTGGATTATGCGCCCTATCCCAGGTGCTTAATACCTCTAAGTCGGTGACCGACTCAGTGAGTGACCAGCTGACTGGCTCAGCCGGGTGTTCGAGTTCTAATCAAGTTAGAACTAATTGCGTGCCCTGCTGGGAGTGTACAATTTGATTAAGCGACAGATCAGCTATGCTTAATCGAGTAGTTTGAGCGATCTAGGGAACTAGAGGCCAGGCTCGCTTGAGAACCTATTGTGTGCGGGTAATGGGACGTGCAATAGGGTCTCAAGACGGTTTCTAGAAGGTTAAGGACTGATCCATGTTGGACCGATTGTGCGCTATTGATGGGGCGTGCAATTGGATTGCACGCGCTCTGTAGGGCACATAATCCACTCCGAAGGCGACCCACAGGACAGTCCTGGTCCAAGTGGGACCAATTGCGTGCCAACCATGTGGCCTACAATCGAATTGTGCGTGCTGAGTAGGGCACGCAATTTGGGGCTTTTTGTAGGTTAAATCGGGTTTGAATCACAAGGCTATTGTTGTAGCCCTTGCTTCGACCATATACTATTGTTTTAGTATATATTCCCCATATTAGGGTTGTGGGGTCTAAGTCACGGAGCTATTATTTCAGCCTGTGTTCAGCCATGTACTATTGTTTCAGTATACGGTCCCCATGTTAGGGTCTTAAAGCTTTCAGAGAAGGTAAGTCCCTCCTGAAAGTTATGGGCAAGGTCAAAGATTGACCAAATAGGTTTGTATACTCAGAGAAGGCAAAATTGGGGTGTCTACAGATGCCCCTCTTCAGCGCGTTCTTGTGAAGTAAGAATGCGTCGAAGAAGTAGACATTCCTCTTTCGAGGTGCCTTCTTGTTTCTTTTGGGAAATCACAAATGTGGACTGGTGATGCTGACATGAAATGCTTGACTTTCTTATCTATCAACACAAGCAAAATGGAGCATTGGGGGCCCAGTGGTAGCTGTCGAAAGGTGTATTCCATGCCGTGGGTGTGAGGGGCATCCCGTCGTGTATCGTAACCTGCTGCGAGTAGCAGTCAACAAGGGAAATCAGCGTATCCTAATTCGTTGGTGCAAGTGGCATCCCGTCATGTGTTGTGACATATTACAAGGGGCAATTAAACGGGAGGAGAATCATCATATCCTCATCTACGGGTGCAAGGGGCATCCCGTCACATGGCGTGACTTGTTACAAGGGGTAGTCAAACAGTGGGAAAATGATGCAATCGAGGTACCGAGGGAGTCATACGAATGTCCAGAGACTGGATAATAAGATGTAATATCATGTAATGGTGAAGGCTTTCGCAAGTCATGTCAGACCAGAGGTGTCATTGCTCACACCAGTGGCGTGTCAGGTGTCCCTTTCCAGTGGACATTTGTGGTTTCTTGAGTTAAGTATATTTAGTGTTCGATTTCCCAGTGGAAAGAATGGATTGAAGTGATGAGAATTAAAATTTTGATCGATACGACGTCTATTTATTATCATTTTTTTTCTTATTTTTTTTGAAAGTTTATATATTTTTTAAGAAATTTAGGGGATTTAACTTATGATCAATTAGGTGGTAAATTTGTGAAGAACATGGCTTCCGAGACGTCGTTGAGCAGATCCACTGGTATGGGATTTGTGAACCCGACCGTTTGCGTGATTGTTAAGACGACACTTGGTATGTCGAATACTCCATCTGACCTTATTGACGAATACTGATGATTGTCTCTTATGGGAGGACTACAGTGATTCACAAGTCGAGTAAGACGGGTTTTGAAAATATTTGACTTAATATTATCTAACTATATTTTACATAGAAATATAGAGTATAAAGGGGTGTTTACTTACCTAATTTATTATCCGTAGGAGGCTTTTGCTTACGGTGGGACTGGTTGGTTATTGCTCCCATGGTTATGTCACAATAGAATCATGGGTGGCTCCCCACTCTAGTTTGAGTCACCTTTGCTTGACATGTAAGGTTGCGCGATGGGACAAAAGTGTCTGGAGGTGAAGTCATTGAGGGGACTCGGGCTCTTTGTGGAAGCATGAGAAATCACACAACCACCCACATTATTCATATCATTGGGCTTTGTCGCCTTCAGGCTGCTGAGCTTTTTGTGTGTATTTTTTCACATGAACTCAAAGCCTTCTTGTTGGTGTTTATGCACTGTTGAGGTGACTTTCGGTGCTGCATCATATTCTGGTGGGAGCGTCGTGATGGAACATTTTGGAGGGGTGTGGTTTGTGATGGGACATCAGAGGGTCTATTCTTCCTCCTCCGCTGATTGTTGTAGTGGAGGTTGATGGTTGCCAGTGTGACAGGATGTCCAGATCGCCTAATGAAATATTCATAATGGGACTAATTAGTTGATGGGTGCGATGGGACATTGGAGAAGTTTCTCTTCTCTTCTGTCGATAGTCGTGTTTTCGCAGTGATGGAGTCTGACGACTCTTGTGTGATGGGGCATTCAGAAGTCGTCATGATGGGACATGATAATTGTCATGGTAAGACATTTGGAGGGAGGTTTGACTCTTCGCGATGGGATTTTGTTGAGCCTTCTCTTCTGGCTGTGTGCTGTAGTGGGTTGGGATGGGATTTTGGGGAAGTGTAGTCGGCGATCAGACATTGGTGGTTTTGCAATGGGAAAGTCATGTTTATTTCTTTCTTTAGCATATCTTGGGTTATATGACGAGATCAGGTTGTAGCTGCATCATGACAGGACGTGTTTATGAGTGTACGATTTAGTGATGTGGTAGGATTTTTGGGAGGCTCATTCTTGGCTCTTCGCGATGGGACATCAGTCGAGCCTACATTTAGTCACGTGGCATGCGAGGTCACGTGGTGGGATTTTGGCGTCACGATGGGGCATGAGGGCGCGGCTGATTTAGGCCAATGAGCTTAGGTGTTGTGATAGCATTGGATATGTGGATCCTATCGTGATGGGATGTGTTATTGTGGGGATGTGTGATGGGATATTGGTGGTTCTCCCTCTGGTCGGCGTGTGAGGTTACGAGATGGGACAAGGGAGAATGATTCAAATCAAGACGGGACGAGTAGTGTGATTGGCTACTTCGTCGTCGTTAACTTTCACTTTGTGTTGTGATGGGACTTTGTATTTAGCGATGGGGCTGTGAGAGATAATTTCATTTTGTTTTATCTTGTTGGCTTGTTTTATGTAGCGGGTGTTGGGGAGTGGTCACGTGTACTTACGAGTACGCGATGAGACTTATTTTGATTGCGGTGGGACGTTATTTGTGGTAGTATCTCAGGGGGTGATATGGTCACAATGGGACTATAGGGAGATGTCCTCACCCCTAATTGGTTTGTGTTGGGCCAAGATGATTATATATGCGTCTTGATAGGACATGTTGTCTTGCATATTTGTTTTGCTTAAGGTTTTTGTCAAAGCATAAGTTTGTTTTGGTTAGGGTGAGTATTTAGTTCGAGGTGTGTGTCATAGTTGGGTAATTACGGGCCTGGTGCAGGGCGTTTAATTCAATTGCGTGCCTGGTTATGTGCGTGGTTAATTGTGCGTTAGAGTATGTGTGTGTAATCCAATTATGCACTCTGATCAGTGTGCTTGATTGGAGCGTCACCCGGCCATAGTGCGGGTGACCTTTTGAATTTTGTGCAATAGCATAGGCATGTAATTTGATTACGCGCTAGGTTTCCAGCGCGGGATCGATTCATCTGGTCTTTAGGGCGGATGGTAGTTTGATTGCGCGCTCGAGCTGGCGCGCGCGATTTGGATTCCGCATAAGTGTTCCTGTGATGAATTGGATTACGTGCTATATTTCTAGCGCTTAATTAGGTGAGTGCCTATATATGTCCGAACTTCTTTATTTTTCTTTATTCTCTCTCTTTATCTGAGCGAGCCAGTGTTTAGAGTATCTCTATTGTGTGATACAGCTATCCAACTTCGATGTCATTTCTTTCGATCTTCGTTGTTTCGCGCGTTCTACGTCCTGAAGTGGCTTCTAATGGAGTTGCAGCTATGGCTTGGGGGGTGTTCGGATTGAGGTGCGATGTACATCCTTCATTATTGTTAGGAGGTGAAGATAGCGGGAGCGAAGTCCTTTAAATGGATGGAAAGGGAGTTACCCAACCATTCCTCCCTCTTTCTTGTTGCTTCTGATTGGATGTTCCGCACATCATGTTTTGGGTATGTATCCATTTTGGGTTCCATGTTTGCTTTAAGTTGTAGGTTAGTTTCTAGGTTTTCATTTTGGGTTGTATGTTCAGGAGGTATTCCTCCGGTGACACCTGTAAAACTTTATTATATAAATAAAGAAGTGTTTTGTTTATTGTGTTCGTTTTATTTACGTTTGTTCATGTTTATTGTTGTATGTTTTCTTATTTTTTTATTTTGGGTATTTAATTGGATTTAATCAGACCTATTTGGGCATTTATTTGATTTTATTCAGGATTTATTGGGATTTATTTAACTTTATTTGGCTTACTTGATTTATTAGGATTTCATTTGATTAATTTAGGATTCTATTTGATTTATGTGGGACTTTATTTGATTTATTTAGAATTTTATTATTTGACTTTATTTAGCATTTATTTAGAGTTTTATTTGATTTAATTTAGAATATTATTTGATCTATCTAGGATTTATTTAGGATTTTATTTGATTTATCTAGGATTTATTTAGGATTTTATTTGATTTATTGAGGTTATATTGAGGATTTCAAGGTTGTTGTGGATTTTAAGGTTGCTGTTTTGTTTATAGTATAATTTTTTTTGTTTGGATTTAATGTTTAATTTAGGGTGACACTTGTTAATAATGTGGAGCTTTTTAGGTTTCTAGATGGGTGTTACGTGTTTTAATCTTATTGGTTCATCTTCTTTGCTTTGGATTTGTGTTTCTTGAGGAGTAAGTGTTTTGAAATGATTGTTTGATCTAAGTTTGCCAGGGATTGTGGTTCTTTTTAGGAGGCATGTGTTTGGTTTAGATTTAATTAGATGAAGGGTGTTTTAAAGTGAAACACTTGTCATTTTGTAGTTTTAGGGGTATAGTTTATAAATAGGGGTTAAGGGCTAAGGTTTTATTTTGAATTTTAGATTTGTAATTTTTTTTTTTTATAATTTTTGTATTGATAGTTTGGAGCATTTTTATTTTCTTAATGTCTTTTCTCCCTTTTTATTTTGTTTCCCAGATGTTATGTTCTAAAGAAATTTGTGATTACTATTATTTTTGTTATTTTTGAGAATGAACGGTATTGGGAATATGGAGTAGCACTTGAAGTGCTACTTTGTTGGGGGAAGAGATGGAAGAGCCAAAGGTTGGTGGAAGGAAAGAAAAGGAAAGAGCTGTGCCAGAGTTCGCGTGACCGATGTTAGTTGCTCATTGGTAAGCTCTGAGGATTAATCTTTTGTGAGCCTTTCCTTGGGGGTTTTTTGTGATGACTCTTCGTGGGCGTTTGCATCGACTCCTGAGTGTCTTTCTATGAGTCACTCTTTCTTTTCCGCCAACTTAGGGCTCTGCGATGCTGATGCCTGGTCGTATAACTTGAAAGATCGCATCATAAGTGACATCTCAGGGGAATTACGAAGTGAAGACAAGATTTTCGTTAGAATTCGTTTAGGATGTGCTTCCTCCTCAGGCTTTTCCATCGACTTTGGCTCGAAAAATTCAAATTCTGGCATGTACTGCCTGAACGCGCTGATTTTCTAGTCCTTATTTTATATTGTATATTCAGAGGGGATGCCCTCAGTATAGTTTGTAATAATTTTGACATTTATGAGAAGTGCTTTTTATAATTATTTGAATTCAGGTCAATTTTGATTTGGTTTAGTTAATTTAGTTTGGTTTAATTTATTTAGTTGAGAATTTTTTTTTGGTTCCTAACAATTAACTTTAGGGCATTTGGGTGTGTTTTAATTTGGTTTAGCGTCGACTCGGTTTGGGTTTTGACAGGCTTTGATGTGTTTAGATGTTCAAGTGTTTTTTATTTGAGTGTGTGTGTATGCATAGGTGAGTTTCCTTGATTTTCAGGGCATACAGGCTTAAGTCGGAGTGGTGTGTGCGTTCTGTGTTGTGAGTACTGTCTGGTGTGAGTGCCCAAGTGTATGAACTCATCCTTGGCCGCTGCTGCTGTGTATATTTTTCTTTGTCAAGCCTAGGTAATTGCGCACAGAGAGCAATGCATTTAATTGAATTGCTCACCCGGTGGGCCACGCATGATTCAGGCGTGTGTAGGGTCAATTGCGAGTCCATTCGTGGGCATACATTCTAATTACGTGCCCGATCGGGTGAGCGTAATAGAAGATTCAACCAGTCACTGTGAGGGGGACTCTTGGAATTGAGAGCAGGACATAGGGCGCGCGATTGGCTTTTGGGCAGGCGACAAATTGATTGCGCGCTTTGTCAGATCCGCATGATCAGGATTATGCGCTGGTGTTGCGGCGTGCAATCCAATTGAGCGCCCATTTCATGGTGCGCGATTAGGCCACGCTCTATATAAGCCTAATTTTTTTTTTATTTTGTCCACGCTATCTATTTTTTCTTCGATTCTCTACTTCCTTGCTCTCTAGTGCCTAGTTTTTCGTGTTTCTATGATATTTCGCAATCCGTCCGTCCATTTTGAGCACGGTTTCTTCCGTTCTTAGTTTTTCAAGACCTTACTTTTGAGATGGAGGTCTGAGGGTAGCGATCATCTTTACACGATTGCTTCAGAGATGGAGCAGATGATGGCGAGAAAGGTCGGTGAGACTTATGAGGCTCGTACCTGCGTTGAGCCATGGTGGAGGGTGACACTGGGGTGGTGGTGAGGGAGGATGCACCAGAGGGCGGTGATGAGGATGAGGATGATGATGACGATGTTGCTCTGCTTCAGGGTGCAATTGTTGGTGCGCGCCTTTTCTGGGTTCCTCTCGGTTCCCGTTGAATCAGTGGTTTCCAATTCTATCCTAGTGAACTCTAGCGATGTTGCGTTTGGAATGTTAAAAATAAAGGGGTGGGTTTTTAGGAATGTTCCTAGTTTGTTGCGATCGCCAGCTGCAGATATTTATCAACCCTGCAACATGTCAATGATCACGCTTAAGAGAGGGTATGGGTTACTTCTATACTGAATCGTCCGCCTGCGAATGTCAGCAGCAGTGCCTTTTCCTTAATTTAGATAGTTCAATTTTCCCTTTTATTTTCCTTCGTGGTTATAGTTTTGGTTAGTTTAGGCTCCCTTGATTCTGTTGTGGATTTAGTTATATAGGTTTATTCTAATCCTGTTAAGAGTCCGGTTAATGTTAATTTCCTGGTTTCATTAGAAGTCTAATTAATATTAGTATTCTAGTACTACTAAAAGTCCAATTAATTTCAGTCTCCTAATCCCATTAGAAGTCTAATTATGCTCAGGTCTCCTAATCGTACTAGGAGTGCAAGCATATTGGTACTAGAAGTTTAATTAGTTTAAGTCTCCTAATCCCATTAGAAGTCTAATTATGCTCAGGTCTCTTAATCGTACTAGGAGTGCAAGCATGTTGGTTCTAATGAAACTTTAAGTATGCTAGTTGTATTGGAATTCTAATTAAATTAAGTATACTAATTATATTGAAATTCTAACTAAAGCAATTATAATAGTCCTACTAGAATTCTAATTAAAATGGAAGACTAATTTTACTGAAACTCTAATTTAAAGCAAACGAGTTAATTTTTTATAATTAAAACAAATAAACAGATTTTTATTTGAATCTAATTGAAATAAGTAAATTAATTTTGTTGAAATTCTAATTGAAGCAATGAATTAATTATACTAAAAATCTAATTAAAGCAATGAAATTAATCATACCAAATTCTAATTAAAGTAACGAATTAATCAATTAAATTCTGATTTAAAGAGATTAATCAGTCATACTAAGGTTTAATGCACTTAATCAATTAAATATGCTGAAATAAGATAAACCTACTAATTAATTATACTAAAGGGATAAAATAAAAGCAATTAATTAATTCTAAAATTTAAAAAAAAAGGGATTTTGGGCCCGCTATGCTAAGGAGGATTGGCCTCATTCCCAGGTATCCTCCGTAAGCTCCCTTGGGCAAATTGGATGGCTGAGATTGAAGATAAATTGAAATTTTGGACCGTAAAATAGTATTTTTAGATTTTTTAGAATTGATTTTAGAATAATAATTATGAATTAAACTATGAACTAGAATTATAAAAACTGAAATTATATTGAGGATTTTTAATAGTATTAAATTGACGAATTAAAAATAATTTTTAGGACTGAATTCGGGTCCGAAATCAGAAAATCAGACCGTATGATTAAAGACTGGTTCTGAATCGAAGGATTAGAACTAGAAATTAATAATAGGACTGTAGATTGAGATTTTAAAATGGAATTAGAGCCTAGGGTTGATGAATTAGGCCGTCAGATTAAGAACTGGTTCCGAATTCAGAGATTTAAAACCAGATATAAAATATTTGCAGTCTAAAAAGGGTGCTACGGTCTCGGACTGATCATTAAAATCTATGATTAAAACTAATAGAAATCCTAAATCTATAGGCTAGAAATTATGGTCGAAACTAAAAATTAAATTATTACCTAAGGGTCAGGGCTATGGAGAGAAATCTCGAAGATTAGAAGCTTGAATCTCGAAACCATGATTAAGGTGCTTTATGGATTTGTCCTCGGAGTTCTCTGGTATCGGAATCTCAAAAAAATTTTTTCTCTCTCGAAAATTACCTTTTTCCAACCTCTGCCGGGCGAATTAAGAAAAAAATCTTTTATAGGTTTTTCTTCAATTACGCGCCATCTTTCGGGCGTTTCACTGAATTACGAGCTAGTTTCTCGGCACTTAATTGCTTTGAGTCGGTCACTGACTCAGTGAGCGACCGGTTGACCTGCTTAGTGAGTTTCCTAGTCTTAATAGTGTTAGGGTTAATTGCACGCTTGGTAGGATGTGCACAATCTGATTAAGCGATTCTTCATAAGCGGTCAATCAAAGTAACTTAGGGGTCAAGCATTGTGAGGCTAGGTCGGGCATAGGCCAATTGCGCGCTGGTGATCTGGCGTGCAATCTGATCGCGCGTCTGATTTCAGGCGCGTGATTGAGTCTCGATATGGTATGAGAAAGGAAGTTTGGTTTGAAAGGGGGATTGATTGCGCGTTTGTGGTTTGGCATGCATTCGAATTATGCGTGGGGTTTCAGGCACTTAATTCGGGGTTGTCCAGGTCTGGTCTCTAGTCTGAAATGTAAGACTATTGTTTCAATATGCATTTTGACTATATACTATTGCTTCAGTATATAGTCTCCCCACGTTGGGATTTGAGCCACAGAGCTATTGCTTCAGCTTGTGTTCAGCCATGTACTATTGTTTCAGTGCATGGTTCCCATATTAGGGTTATGAGGTCAATGGTTGACTTAACAAAATGTATATTCCGAGAAGATAAAATGGGGGTGCCTACAGATGCCCCTCTTCGGCGCGCTCTTGCGAAGTAAGAACGCGTCGAAGAAGTAGATACCCCTCATTCGAGGTGTCTTCTCGTTTCTCTTAGGAATTCACAAATGTGAATTGGTGATGCTGACATGACATGCTTGACTTTCTTACCTATCAGCGCAAGCTAAAATAGGGCATTTGAAGGGCAAATGGTAGCTGTCGAAGGGCACATTTCGGGTCTGTGGGTCCATGGGGCATCCCGTCATATGGTGCGAGCTAATAGAGGGATTTTATGCAATCGAGGTACTGGGGTGTCAATCAAATGTTCAAAAGAAGGTCTAGGGACCGATAATAAAAAGATGAAGTATCATGTAATATCGAAGACTTTTGCAAATCATGTCAGACCGGACGCGTCATTGCTCACACCAATGCGCGTCAGGCGTTCCTTTTCCAATAGGTGTTTGTAAGTTGTTAGATTAAATATACTCAATATTCAGTTTCCTAGGGGAATGGCTGGTTTAGGCTGGTAATTGGGGATCTTGTGAGGTGTGCTCAATTGAATTCTACGCAGTGGCCCGTGTGCTCGATTCATCAGGAGTCGGCCTCTAAGTTGGAAATTCTAATCCTAATGCATTTGAACAAACGATTCTGTGCAGTGGGATATACGCTTGATTGCGAGTTCAGGGGTTGGTCTGTAGATTGAGTATTCTGAGTTGGGTATTTTAAGTCGGGTATTTTAGTCCTAATGTGCCTGAACAAATGACTCTGCGTAGCGGCATTTACGCTCGGTCCAATTCTGGATAGTGGAATATGTGCTTGATTGTAAGTTCAGGTGGTCTTAGGAGTTGCAGGTTGGGTTTAAGTGTAATTTATTGTGCGTGGGTGATGGGGCGCTTAATCAATTTTTTTGATATTTAAAGAAAGGTGGGTCAGGTCTATTCATCTTGTTGCTTTGTTCTTCTTTTTTTGCTTTTTTCTTCTTTTGCTTTTTTTTAAAAAACATTTTTTTTGTTTATTTTTGTTTTGTGAAGTAAGGGTTTTTGAAATAAAGGGGTTTTTGATATTTTGAAAATTAAGAAATTTTAACTTAAGATCAATTCGATGGTAAAACGGTGGAAAACGTGGCTTCTGAGACATCGCTGAGCAGATCCACTGGTACGGGATTTGTGGACCCAACCATTATTGTGGTTGTCAAGACGACACTTGACATGCCGGATACTCTGTCTAACCTTCTCGACGAATACTAATGATTGTCTCTTATGGGAGGACTTCAGTGATTCGCGAGTTTTAAAAATATTTGACTTAATCATAGCTAACTATATATATATATATACGAGGAATATCGAGTAATTGAAAGGAAAAGTGGGTAATACTTACCTAGGGTGATACTTACCTGGGTTGTGCGTAGCTTGTGATAGAATTGGTGATGTTGCAGTGTCGCGATGGGACTTTGTGGCTATTACTGTGATGTAGTGCTCCGGATGTGATGTCGCAATGGGACATGAGGATTTCTTCCTTCCCTTTAGCTGATGTGGCAGGGCTTGGCGGTTGTGATGCGATGTCTTGGGAGAAATGATGTCGCGATGGGACCTGTGGATTCTCCCTTTCTTTGGCTGCGTACTGGGTGAGTCCTGGTGGGACGTGGGGATCAATTCGGGAGAGAGAGATTGACCTTTGCCTTAGTGATGGGACATGATTAATCTTTCCCTATTTTCGTCATACGATGTGGCATGTGCTGTCTGAGCTTTCTTTTTTAGGTAGTAATATTCGCAATGGGATGTCAACTGAACATAGTTAGCGATGGCGTGCTGGTGGGATATTAGCGCGATGGGATGTTGGCGTCTTTCTTTGGTAGATCTTGGGTTATAAAAGAGATCACATTGTGGTTGTCTCGTGATTGACTTTGTCTTTGGGTGGTTTGCTTTCGGCTTTTCATGATGGGTTATGAGGGTACGGTTAATTTATTGTGATGGGACTGGGTATTGAGGTGATATCACATGTTTGCATGTTATCGCAGTAGGGTCCTCCTTCTTTGGTGGGATCGCGAGGGTATTACGGTAAGGGGTATATGTCTTGCCGCGATAGGACTAGGGGATGATCGATGCTATAGGACTGGTGAATAGGTCCTTCTTTTCTATCAGGACAGCCTATGAGGCTACGTGATGGGACAGGAAAGTCTTGACCGCAATGGGATAAAAGGCCTTGAGGGTGTAAATTTTGTCCAAAGTCGGGTATTACGTGCTTGTTTGTGGGCTCTTAATGTGACTACGTGCCTGTGTTCAGGTATGCGATCTCAGGCTTTATCGGTGGTTTACACACATTATGTGTGCGTGCAATTGGATTATGCACCATAATCATAGCGCGTGATCGAGGCATCACCAAGTCAGTGCACTAAGTGCGTCGTTTGTTCAATTTGCGCGGTTCATGAACTACGCGTGATCAGAGCGTCGCGCTGTTGGCACGGATGATGATTTCATTACCCGCTCGGATCGGAGTGCGTGTTTTGGGTCGTGCGCCACATGCGTGGCGCGTGATCTAATTAAGCGCACGTGTTCGGGCACATGATTGAGTCCATACTCTATAAGTAACAGAGCTTCATTTGTTTTCATTCTCTAGTTTAATCTCGAGTTTTGACCTTTTTTGTATATCTTGTGTTCTGAAATTCATATTTTAGTGATATCGAGCATTCCGACCGTCCGATTGGGATGTCATTTCTTCATATATTCGTTATTTTGTATGATCTCTGTCCTAAGGTGGTACTCGTGGACAGTGCGATTCTGGGAGTGGGTGATATTGGGAATGAGGGTGCTAGTCTTCACATCGATCCTTTTTAGGGAGCAGTGAAGGCAGTGTTGAAGCGGCGGCGGTGGAGGAGGCGAACATAGCAAAAGAGCAGGAGTAAAAAGTGGAGGGATGCGTTTCCCAACCAATGCTCCCTAAAGTCCCTGATTGGATGCTCTAGGCAGGGTCCCGAACAACTTAGGGTTTCATTTTAGAGAATTTTTTGTTCAAAGTTTAAGGTTCTTTGTTTTGGTCTCTTGTTTGATTTGAGGTGACACTTGTTAAAAGGTGTGAGTTTTCAAAAGTTCTAGATGGGTGTTAACTGTTTAAATCCTATTGGTTTATCTAGGTTTGAGGGGATTGGTGTTTCAAAGGGCGGTTAAGTGTGGTGTAATTATTGGTTCATCTAGGTTTGTCATGGATTGTGGACTTTTGAAGGGGGTATGTGTTTGGTTTGGATTTAATTAGATTAAAAGGTTTAAAGGTGTGACACTTGTCCTTCTATGGTTTAAGAAAGTATAGTTTATAAATGTGTGAGTTAAAAGTTTTGGGTTCTTGTTATTTGGAATTTTATTTTAAGTTTGGGATTAAAAGTTTTAGGGCATTTTCTTATGATTTCGGGTATTTTTTTTTATTAATGTCTTTTCTTCCTTTCTTTTCTGTATCCCGAGTGTTAGACCCAAAGAGCTGTGTTTATTGTGTGGTTTCTTGAGAATGGACGGGATTGGGAATGTAAGGTAGCGGTCGAATTGCTGCCATGCTAAGGGAAGAGATGGAGGAGAGAAAGGTGGTAGAAAGGAAACTCAAGGATAAGGCAGGGTCAGAATTCTCGTGACCGATGCCTATTTTTCCTTGATAGGCTCTACAGATCCCGTATTAGTTGCTCTTCCTTGTTATGGTTTCCAAGGTGAGCTTCTAAGGGCGGATCCTGCGGGTCCTGGGTGGCTTTCCGTGAGCCACTCTTTGTTTTTTGCCGGATTGGGGTAAGGGGAAGAGGTTATTACGACTAGAATTCATTCAGGGCGCCCCCTTTCTCCAGGTTTCTCTGAGATTTCTAGTATTTCGTATAAATTCGGATTCAGGGATTGCCTGAACGTGTGGATTTCTACATTTTTTATTTTAAGTTGTATATTCAGAGGGTATGCCCTGGGTGTATTTTGTAATTATTTTATTTATTTATGAAGAGATTATGATTTTAATTTCTTTTGTAAATTCAGTTTTAGATTATTTTACAGCTTATTTGATTTATTTTGACTGCGAGGTTTACTTGTTTAATTTATTTATTTTGGATTGGGGCATGTTAGGAGCATTTTTTTGTTTTGACTTAGTTTAGGCATAGTTGGAGTGTATGAATGATGAATATATTTTTCTTGTTTAGTTTCGCCTTAGTTGGGGCAAGTTTTTTTTTGTTTTGCTTAGTTTTGCTTCAAATGAATGGATGATGGGGGGCACTTTTTTGGTTTTTTTTTTGTTTGATATTGGTTGGAGTGTGTAGGTATTGTTAGGGCATTTTTTTTCTGTTTGGTCTGGTGTATTTTCTTTTAGTTATCGGGGTAGATATTTCTTTAGGCTTGGAATGTTTTGGATCGGGCTAACCAGGGGCGTGGTTTAGGCTGATAATTAGTGTCGGAGATCAACTAATTCAAGGCCTGTGAACGTGTTGTTCTGGGCATTTTTCTTTTTTTTGTGTGTTTTTGGGGAATTGTGCGTTTCCCTCTGAGCGCATAAATTAATTGCGTGCCGGAGAGAGCACGCGCATTCAGAGCGTCAGAAGATAATTACACGCCATTTTCTGATCGTTTGACCAAATTAAATGCAAGGTACTGAGCATACGATTAAGGCGGTGGCTGGTCACTGTATGGGCGACCATTGGCATTCGCGTGCCACTGTATAGGCGCTTGAAGTGATTACCCGCTTAACAGGATGCGTGCAACCAGATGGTCGTGTAATCCTAATTAAGCGCGGATAGAGTAACGCGTGATTGGTTTGAGCATTGGAATTTAAGCGCGCGATTTTGGCGTGCCTTATAAATAGTTTAAAAAATTTCATTTTTGTCGTGCGACCCGTGTTAGTATTTGATTCTCTGTTTCTTTGTTTCTTGGTGCTCTAGTTGTCGTGTTTTTGTGATATTTCGTGATTCGGTTGTCCGTTTCAGGCATTGTTTCTTCTATTTTCTTTAGTTATTCAAGCTCTTTGTTCTAAGATAGAGTCTGAGGGTGGTGATATGCATGATATTACTATTTATGAGTTGGAGAGGATGCTAGGGGCGGAGATAGGTGAGACTTCTGTGGTTCGGACCGACGTTGTCGAGGAGGCAGATGTTGGGGAGGTAGTTAGAGAGGAGGTGTTGGAGGTTGACTTGCCAGGGGTCAGGGAGGAGGTGCTCGAGATTGAGCAAGGGGTCGATGAGGATGAGGGTGAGAGGGTTGAGGGTGCGATTTCTGAGGGTGAGAGGGCCGAGGGTGCGGGCTGCGGAGCACCAGGGTGAGGAGCATCGAGATCGCAGACACTTCCCACTGGAGGATTTCTTCGCTCGAGGCCGGGTAAGTACCCATGAGCAAGAGTTCTTCCATTTTGTTTTAAACATTTAGGTTATGACATAGGCTTATTCGGCTCTGAAAACCCTTCTAACTTATGTCGAACCTGCATTGATCATTGGTTGTGTGCTCACTCATGCATCATAACAACATCTAGAGATAGGTCATGTTTCTATTCAGTCATTCTTATCATGTTTTGTATGCTTGTTGTAAATCGTTATTGTGTTTGGGGTATACTTGACTTGCTTTTAGTTTTAAATTCATTTGTCTTTCAGCATATGTATGTGTTAGTCTTACTGTTATTATTTGTATTTCATTCACTAGGAGCCCCCGTAGCTGGCTATCAGCTCGGCATGGGCCGAGTCTCATACTTGGTACCATGCCTTGCCGAAGTTTCAACAGGTGCAACTGGTATCTTTCAGTTTCGGACTGATCCTAGAGCTGGAGCCCTTTCTGGTCGATCGTGGCCTAATCGCGATGATCTTGGAGAGGTGGAGGGAGCAGCATCAGGCTCTTCTCTTTCCAGTTGGTATGATGCTGCCGACTCTAGAGGACTAGGTTCGCATCAATGGTCTTCGTTTTGAGGATGAGCCAATCACAGGGCGGATGGCAGGACATTATTTGGAGGTGTGTGAGGATATTTTGGGTGTGCCGTATAGGTCGAGCGGCTCGAGGCCAGGTGTAGTTTGAGCCACTTAGTTTTTTGATATGTTTGTGAGTGGCTTTGTCCCCCCGAGGCACCGTTTGGAGGCGAAGGTGAGCTATGAGGCGTGTTGTGCAGTAGTGGTGGGACGGGAGCCCATGGTGGAGCCGAGATTGGCTGCGGATAGGGTGCTCTGAGCATTCTTGATGCACTTCCTTGGTGCGATGCTCTTCTCTTCTTTGACTCGGGGATGCATCACTGGGTTATTTTTGATGGTTCTCGGGGACTTGGATCGAGTCCCCTCCTACGCGTGGGGTGCGACCATGTTGGCACATCTCTATGAGCAGCTTTATCATTGAGGACAGGGCGTTGCATCGATCGAAGGTTTTCTTCCGTTCTTCGAGGTGAGTTTTGGTTAATTAATGTCATGATGTCATTTTAGGTCATTTAATGGTAAATATTTCTCCTTGTATGCTGTTGTTGTTGTTGTTGTTATTTTTCCTTTCAGTTTTGGGTGTATGATCATTTGCTTTTCTTCATTCGGGAGTTCCGTTGGAGTGACATTCATGCTCCCAAAGATGCACGTGGGGGGAGGGAGGCATTGAGGGGTTGCCGTTGGTCTTCGGATCTTTAGACTGCTCGTGGTCTCTTTGAGGATATGCATGCGGGGCAGGTATAGATTGTCATGGGTGTGTTCTTTCTTTTCATTTTGGTCTTCAAGGATCTGAGTCTTTGTTGTGGGGTCGGCTAGTTTGTTTGGTTATAGGTGATTTGGAGGCCGTATGCGGACGAGGAGGATGCGGAGGTGCCGGTGACTCAGTCTGGCCGGCCCTTCTTTGATGTAGACATATGGGTTCACTATTTTGAGAGGGTGGAGAGGATCCACACTTCTCGAGTAGTGCGGCAGCTGGGGCTCGCTCAGGGAGTCCCTCCAGAGATTCGCCACAGAGTGGCGAAGAGGATGACCGGCCCTCCTGGCCAGAAATTTGCGGAGCGGATGGCACTTTAGGTAGCGGATTTTAGAGCCGGGGGGACCAGGGTTAGGAGGGAACGTGACGAGGTGGATGCCTGGGAGTATGTGCGGTGGTTTAGTGCATTGGGTGGTGGGCGCCTCTTCACACGTCCCTTCCATGGGAGTGGCTCTTTCGCGATTGGTGGGCCAGAGTCGACGTTAGCTTTGAGGGAGAGGTTGGCTGTATTAGAGCAGGGCCATCTCACCGCGAGCGTGCGGGGGGCATTAGACGCTCTCCATTGAGTGATGTAGCAGATGGGGTGTGCTCCCCGTCTGGATGGGGAGATGTTGCAATCCTTAGGCTCTTCGGTTGCTCAGGCTAGGGCAGCGGAGGATGAGTTGGGGGCTCGGCTAGTGGAGACTCGACGGCTCCTGGTGAGTTAATTTATGTTTTTTTTTTGGTATTATGGGGACTCGGTCTTCTGGTCATTCTGACATGGTTGTGGTGTCTCGTTTTATTTATTTTGGATAGTCTTCGAGGGACGATGAGGTTGCTCGTCAGATGGTGATGATCGAGTTGTTACGCGGTTAGCAGCAGGCCGGGCGAGAGGTGGAGGCTAGCTTACAATCTAAGATTGATCGATTGGTAAGTGTCTTCACAAGTATGGTTTTGTTTAATTGTTAGCATTGCGAGGTTGCCAACTAATATGTTTATTGTTATTCGTAGAGAGCCGAGCTCGCGGGTGGAGGTTTCGCCCCGACATTTGATCCATCTTCAGTTGCTTCCTCTAGTCGGGAGGATCCAGCGATGGCTTAACTTTGGGCCGAGCTAGATCATTGGGTAAGTTCCATTCAATCTTTTGTTTAGTTTGTGTCATTGCATTAGTTTGATGGATGCCATTGTTTTACTTTCTTAGTAGCTTACTAACATCATACGGTATTTCAGTGTCGGGTTGCCGAGGATCTTCAGACGAGGGAGGCGACTGCTGCCTCTCTACGCCCGGAGAGTCAGGTATAGTTTCTGGTGTGGTGTAATCCTGTTTCGGCTATTCCATCTTTATTTTGTTCTGACATATCTTGTGTTGGTTTTTTTAGTTCTTCGTGCAGGCTGTTCCAGACTCTGCTCCCGAGGCTCCTCCTTAGGAGTCTATTCCTATCCCTACTCAGGTATGTTTTAGTTATTGTGTTCATAGTTTATTTGTCATTATAGTATTTTTCTAATGTATCTATTTGTTCTTGTAGCGGTCGCCTATGTTTGCTGTTCTTTCTGTGCCTCCTGTTCATCCAGTGACTGTTGAGACGGTCGAGCGACTTCTGGAGGAGAGGCAGGCCCTAGTATAATCCTTTCCCTCTCTTTTTTTTTTTTTTTTAAGTTTCTTCTTTTATTCATGTATATATTAGTTTTCCTTTGACTTGGTGTGGTTATGCAGGTTCGTCGGCTAGAGGAGGCGCGTCTAGAGGTGGCGCGAGCTCGAGCCACTCCCGAGGTGAGATGAGTCCTTGAGGAGATGCAGAGCAGGGAGGACTTGTTTGTCGAGATGATGGCCACATAGAAGACTCAGACCGAGGCATTAGAGGCATCTCGTTGGACAACACGGGCAGAGATGCAGGCATCCCTAGATCCACTGCAGTATCGTTTGATGAGGAGTGAGCGAGGGATATATAGGCTAGCTCATTAGCTTGGTGGATCAGATTCGAGGGTTGTGGGTTCCTCAGTCGGGCAGTCTTGTCACACGTCACATGATCGTGCCAGGGGTGATGCTTGTGAGGATCCCGTTGTTCGTGAGGTTCTTGCGAGGTATCCTTATCATTCTCGATCGAGGCGGTCTGTTAGCCAGACAAGTGAGGGGGGATCTGTGGTGGGGCCTCGTCGTTTAGAGGTTCTGAGAACTCTGAGTGTCGGGATTATATTTTCAGAGGGCCAATCTATGGACCTCAGATGATAATCTAGGACAAGGCCCCATCCAATGACTGACGTGTGTGTATGTGTATGTTTATATCCATAGCATGTGTGTGTTGTATATATAGGGGGGATGCCCCTGGTGATAAGTGTAAAAAGAAAAAAAGATTTTGACATATATATATATATATAAAGAGATTTTTTAGTTTAGATGTACCTGATTGGCTTCTTTTCTTTTAGTTACCTCTTACGTCTCTTTTGCCTCCTGAGCTGGCCCGGTGACGATTGAAGGTTGCCTCATATCTGCACATGTGAGAGTAATGCTGTCAGTAGTTTTGTTCTCCCCCTTGCTAGTTGTCAAGGAGGGTAAGTGTCGCAGACCGGAGTCTGTTAGTAACAGATGGATATATGCTCTTTTTTCTTCTTTTTTCTCTCATTTTTTTTTTCTTTTTTTTTTTTTCCTTTTTTTTTTTTAAATGACAACAATGTAACAGGGAAAGAAAATAGCTAAGATAGAAATAATAACAAAATAATAAAAAATAAAAATGCCCCAGTGTAGGAGCGTGATAGGATTGACAGTATGGTATCTTTGGTAGCGCTTTCCGGATGGTAACTTCGTCATTTCTTATCTTCTTTGTGGACAAGCCGGCGCTTCTGATATGATTCTTCTTCTAATCTAAAAAAATGCCCCAGTGTCAAGATGCAATGGAGCTTTTCTGGGTTTCGAGATGAGCATTTTGGATCTATAAGCAGTCATGGGTATTTGGTGAGTTAGTTTTGAAGAAAAAGTTGATCGGTATTGTCACTGAACTGGGGAAGGTCTCTTTGCTTAGATCAGTTGTATACGGGGGTTTATTCTAGGGTGGTGGTCATCCTATCCCGTGGTTATTAAGGAGAAGTATTACAGGTATAGTAGGTAATTGCATCAGTCATCATTCATTGATTTTTGGTTTCATTTCTAGGAGTACCCTGTAAGGCTTCTGATTTATCGTCCAAAATAAAAATAGCAGAGGGGGGGGGGGGGGGGTAAGGCTCAGTGATGCGAGGAATAGTTTGTATCTAGTACTTCCCAAAAGGGATGAGTAAAAATATTTTTCTCAGAGGAGATACGGGATGCCATGATCGAGATCTTCGTCATGTTACGGCACCATCAAAATATCATATTCTATGGTTAGCAGGAGTTTATCCTCCTCTCGCCACCTTACGATGGCATCTAGTAGTATGGTGACATCAAGAGCGCCCTCGCGGCTTGCTTATACACTTCTAGTAACGTTATCAGGGGTGTCCTCACGGCCTGCTTATGGTTCCCTGAGCTCATTAACTTATTCTGTGACAGCCTGAATTTTAGCACCCCGAAACTCGTGCCATCAGCACAGTCATCTTGACCGTGCCCCTTAGCTAAGCACGGAATATTGGCATATCAAGCATAAAATGAAATAGTAAATGAAACTGCAGAATTTAAATCTATATAAAAGCATTTCACAAAAGACAGTTCTACCCTCATGCCTCTGCATGAATGGAGAACCGATCCGAACCATCGATGATAGCAAATCATCATGGATGGTTCGCCCCAAAAGAATAGTCTCAATTATACAGGTACATTGTTTAGCCAAAATAAAGCTTGACATACCAAGCCGTACAAATCTCTATCAAAAAGCCCTCAAAGCGGCTGTGAGTCCTCTAGAAGAAGTCCTCGGAGGTGGCTCCAACTCTTCACCGCACCGCGAGGTCCGACTCACCGTCGGCGTCTCGGACTGCGATGTATAGTCTATAGGGTGAGCTACATCCTAGCTCAATAGGGAACAAAACACAGTTGAACATATAAATTATCACTCACATATATTCCATGATATGCCATGCATGATGTGTCTATGCAGTCACTGATGAAAACAATTAAAAGCATTACATTTTACTGGTAGTTTACTTATGTCTTTATTTATTCATGAATGATGCTGAAAAGGCCTAAAGCAAAACTTAAACTTTCAACTTAAGTAATCCCCGAGCAATATAGCATTGAGCCCCGATGAGATACCCATCATCGTTATCTATATAGACACTTTTAACGTATTCCCTGGGAATACAATTAGCACCCAAGCCCCTTTCCCCTGGGGATTGGTGGCGGGGTTTCACTAGTCTCAATCAACACCCCTGGGGTGTGCTTACTGTGAATAAGCCTCACTTGGCGGCCTACGGTTTATTCGTACGGTCACGGGTATCCTGCGTGTCGGTCGTGGATATCCTCGGCGCTATCAAACCTCAAATAACAAAAATATCGGTGCCTTACATATAGTTATTCACCGTGTAAATGTGCTATCTTATATCAGTTAGGCCCTATCAAACATGATCCAATCTTGGATACATCCCTGGGATGTATCCATTCATTTGCATCACACCTGATGCTCTTATCTCTTTACTTCCTCATCCCCTGGGGATGGTCAATTATAATTACTCTTATGGATGTCACGCACACACACTTTTCACAATTCTTAAGCAATAAAGACATTTTGAATTGAATTCTATATCACTATATACATGCTCTTATAAAATAAAGTACATGTTCAAGGTGTTCCCTACCTCAAGTCTTCGTTCGATCAATGCATCAAGGTCCCACGTGGCTCCTTGTGCACTAGCTCACACGTACCACCTATGGTACCACATATCATGTGAAACACATCACTAAAGATGCAATAAAGGAGGTCCAAGACCCTCCATGAAGCTTAAAGTCAAACTCAAAAGTCAACAAAAACTAGCCCAGTCGATTAATCGAACTCCATAATCGATTAATCGAATCTGATTCGATTAATCGATTTCCAAAATCGATTAATCGAAAGTCAATATCGATTAATCGAGATTCCCATTCGATTAATTGAAACCTAATTTGATTAATCGAATTTCTCTACTCTATCCTGTCGATTCTCAATTCGAGTAATCGAATCTCCAAAATCGATTAATCGATCCCAAATCGATTAATCGAAATTCTAAATCGATTAATCGAATTCCCATTTCGATTAGTCGATTTCTCCAAGCTGTTTTCTTTCCTCCACTGGAGTTCACTGTAGGTTCCCAGTCGATCAATCGATTTTCAATTCGATTAATCAAAATCTAAAGTCGATTAATCGAAACTCAATTTGATTAATCGAGATCGGGGTCCTCTGGCTTTTCAACTTCTTGGCCAATTTCGATTAATCGAAATTGTCAGATTCAACCCCTTTTTGGCTGTTCTTCCCAATTTCTTCCCTTACTTTCTCCTCCATTTTTCTAAGCTCTTATCCCACATTTTAAACTATTTCTAACTACAATTTAACCCTTTAATCCATGCACTTCAAACTACATAAATCGTACCTTTAATAAATCTCAAATTTATTTCAAATCAATGGTTGGAAAGGCTAGGGTTCCAGCTTTGGCTTGAACGGATCCTTCGCGTTGAGTCGGTCTCTTTAATGCTTGAATCCCCCTTCCAATCACCCACAATAACTCCTTGCTCAACCCTTCTTTACTCGTCTCTCTCTCTTCTTTACTTCTCTCTCAACAACCCAAAACACAAATTTAGGGTTATTAAACCCTTTTATCTCTCCTCTAACTTGTGTGTTGAGCACAAGCACCGCGATAGGTGTATGTGACTTCACATTTACATCACACACCACATAGTCAATCAATTTATCACATCTCATCCGTTCATCACACTCTATGCTAACTATTGAACTCCTAATTGGTCAAACCTGTGACCAATTGGGCACGGATCTTGAGGTCACTGTTTAACGTAATTTTTTGGGATATTACATCCTCCCCACCTTGGGAATTTTCGTCCCCAAAAATAACCCAAGGGTACATGCTCCCCCCCACACACTGAGGTGAGGTGGTCTAGTTGACTCAGATGCATCCAAGTAATTACACGAATACAAGCATAGGATTATAATTTGAGGAAAATGAACGATTTATACAAAAAATTGGATTTCCATTAATATCTGAAAATTTTTACAAGGCGCCACATGAGTTGGCGTACAAAATCTACATGTATATAATCATGACGCATACAAAATAAAGACACGACTCATGCAGTCCCTACAGTGTGTCGGTGGTCTTTGGAGCAGGCTGCTCCATCTGAGCTGACGGTGCTATGGGGGCTGGTGGGTCTGCTGGAGCTGGCTGTGACGGTGGTGGCGGCTGTGCTGGCTGAGTAGGCGGAGGTAGCGGTGGCTGTGACATCTTTGTCGGCAGAGCGGAGGTAGATGTGGAAGGAGCCGCGTCGGTAGTGGTAGTGGTGGGATGGAAGACGGGACCCCTGTGGAAGGCGGTCCGTCCGGCAGTCCACTCTTCCTCCTGAGCGAGGTAGTGGTGGTAGTCGGTTGGGTAGATGTAGCGGAGGGTATGGAACATAAGGAAGTCCATCCTCCGGTTCATCCGCCGTTGTTGGCCTCCATGCGTGCCAACACGTCCTTGATGGTAGGACCGAACGAAGCGGCGTGCCGGCGGTATGATGAAGTGGGTGTAGCGGGCGCGGAGTGAGCGAGCGGTGTCGGTGACGCTGTGGTGTGAGAGGTAGCCCTCTCCACTAATGGCTCGGCCGGGTGTGCCCCACCCACGAGTGGGTCCTGCTGTGGTGGTGGGGGTGGTGGTGGTGCTACTGCTGCTGCTGTTGGAACGGGACCCGGAGCCAGTAGGGTCCGCTTCAATAAGTTATAGCTACGAGTCCATGAAGACTTTGAGAACGTCTTCACCCGGTCTGTCGCCCGCACCTCGTGGGGCGATACCGCATACTCGAGAGCTTTGGAGTAACACTCCAACATGCTCGAGATCAACCGAGCATACGACATTTTCTCCTTAGGCCTCAAATTGCCCTTCATTAATTTCCCTTTTATATATCTCATCCCTTCTAGGATGAGCATGGTGGCGTCGAACCACCGGCCACAAAAGGCCACATATAGTGCCTGCTGCACTACATCTATCCGCTCGGTGTCGTGCCGCAATGGATAGAGATTACACTTGATAATGGAATCAAGCATCCACATGTAGTGGGGAAGGTCGACCCTCTTGATGGAAGATCCCGACCCCTTTTTCCTATTTGTCATGCGGGTCATGATCTCTTCAAATCTCACTTCCTCTTCAAAGGGTGGGAAGAGGGTGGTCTCGGGGGTAAAGTCGAGGTAGCATTCAAGCACCTCGTGTATGTGACAACGAGTGATCGTGTACTCTCGACCCTCGATGGTGGTCTTGATCACATCGTCGGTCGGGCCGTCCACAAGCCCTTGGTAAAATAATCTCACCAATCTAGGGTAGTAAGAACCCCGGATTGGTTTGAGAAGGTTGCCGAGACCGGCATTGTTGAGGTAATTACGAGCCCATTGGGTCTCGCCCGGTACATCAGGATTTGTGAAGAGGGTAGGGTCGATAAGGTACTCGACCTCAAAGGTCTTTGTGGCCCACCATTCATTTGGTTGCACCACGTTAGTGGGTGGTGGGGGCATGGGGGTCGATTCGCGAGAAGACTCGCGCGAAGATGCGCTCGTCGAACCGGAGGTGGTCTCCGATGCCGACGGTGATGGAGTCCTCACCGGCGATGGGGTAGGTGGTGGTGGTGTGGCGTTCTTACGCCGAACCGGTAGCTTAGAGGTCGCCTTCTTCGAAGACAACCGGGTTTTGGGCGGCATGGTTGGTGAAATAAGCTTAAACTAGGATTTTTATAGCTCAAATGGAAAGAAAAGGTACAAATCTAGGGTTTACCTTAGGTTTCGATGCAAAATTAGGCGATCTCGGTCGAAAATCGATGAAGAGTGCTCAAAACCCTAGCTCGGATGGATGGCCGGAGAAGAAGGAGAAAAGGCGCTCGAAAACTCAAAGTGCAAATGATTTCGAATGGGAAATGAAATCTCCAAAATTTTATATATAGGCCTCGGCTCGATTAATCAAAAATCAGAATCGATTAATCGAGATTCAAAACTAGGTTAAGCTGTGCAAAATCGATTAATCGATTTCCCAAATCAATCAATCGAAAGTCAAAATCGATTAATCGAAAACATTTCGATTAATCGAAATCGTATCCGTTTAAAAATTTAAGTTTTAGAGCTCACTGGCGCGAGCCAGTCGATTAATCAAAATCCATTTTGATTAATCAAAATTTCAAAATCGATTAATCGAAATTCACTTCGATTAATCGAAATCGTGCAGTCCCTTCCAAAATTTTCAGGATTCTTTAAGTTATTCGATTAGTCGAACTATGGTTCGATTAATCGAAATCTCAAATCGATTAATCGAATTCCACATCGATTAATCGAAATTGTTTCTCTGACTCCAAATTTTCCTAAGTTCCTTAAGTAAATCGATTAATCGAACTTGCAGTTCGATTAATCGAAATCTCAAATCGATTAATCGAAACCTCCTCGAATAATCGAATTTTCATTAATTCATTCCTAATTTCTTCTAATATTCCCAGTATGTTCGATTAACCGAACATGTAGTTCGATTAATCGATCCCAAATCGATTAATCGAAATTATAAATCGATCAATCGAAATTGTATTCTGTGTCTGTCCTAACTCTTATCCAAATTTCCAGTCACTGGCATATGCCAGTCGACTAATCGAACAAAATCGATTAATCGAAATTCCAAATCGATTAATCGATTTGAAATTCGATTAATCGGTTTTGCCCAATTTCTACAGATTTTCAAGTTCTTTGGTTCTTTGATCTCTTTTGGTAGTTTATGACATCAAGTGGCTCATAGTTCCATAAAAACACATTCACTTGGTCATGTACATACAAAATCTGTTCCTTTAATCATACTTTTGATCGAGACTTCCATTGAATTACAAGTATTGTGGAGATTTCACAAACATGCTTGTGGTTTACATTGGATTCTCACGTCGTTGGAAACAAGGCTGGATATTGTTCTTTCACATCGGCCTCTCGTTCCCAAGTAGCCTCTTCTTTTGGATGATTGTTCCACTGAACAAGCACTAAGGGGATCACTTTAGTGCGCAGTACTTGTTCCTTTCGATCCAAGATTTCCACTGGTTCCTCTATCATGCTCATGTCCTCACACGTCTCCATAGGTTGTTTTCCTAACATGTGAGATGGATCATTTACATACTTTCTGAGCATTGATATGTGGAAAACGTTATGTACCCGATCAAACAACGGTGGTAAGCCAATGCGATACGCAACTTCACCTACGCGTCCTAAAATTTCAAATGGTCCAACATAACGTGGGCTTAACTTCCCTCTCTTGCCAAATCTCATTACGCCGTTCATAGGTGACACTTTCACAAACACGTGCTCACCCACTTTATAGTCGACACTAGTCCGCTTCATGTCGGCGTAACTTTTCTGTCTACTCTGTACTGACTTCAGCCTTTCTCTGATTATTCGAACGACGGTGGCATTATCTTCAAGTAGTTTTGGCCCTAACACAAATTTCTCACCTGTTTCCTCCCAATTGAGGGGTGATTTGCATCGTCGTCCATACAGAGCTTCATACGGTGCCATGCCAATGCTCGTTTGGAGACTGTTGTTATCTTGGTCGAACAGCAGTAGATACTCGTCCCAGTATCCTTGCATATCTAGCATGCACGTTATGAGCATGTCTTCTATCACTTGGTTCACTCGCTCTGTCTGCCCATCAGTTTGAGGATGGAAAGCTGAACTAAAGTCTAGTCGTGTTCCCATTCCTTCTTGAAATTTCTTCCAAAACTTGGATGTATATAGTGGATCACGATCTGAAACTATGCTGCTTGGAATCCCGTGTAGTCTTACAATCTCCCTCATATATAAGTCTGCCAGTCTTCCTGCCGTATACATCGTATTGTACGGCAAAAAGTGTGCTGATTTGGTCAATCGGTCAACAACGACCCAAATGGCATTGTGTCTCTTGGCAGTACGGGGCAATCCAATAATGAAATCCATCGAGATTGATTCCCATTTCCATTCTGGGATTGGTAAAGGCTGCAATAGTCCAGCAGGATGTCTATGATCAATCTTCACTTGCTGACAAGTCAAACACCGTGACACGTATTCGGCCACGTCTTGCTTCAGTCCTCTCCACCAGTAGTTCTTTTTCAAGTCTTGGTACATTTTGGTGCTACCAGGGTGGATAGCATAATTTGACTTATGGGCTTCATCAAGAATTGTTCGTCTTAGATCGGCATTGTCCGGAATGCATAGACGGCCCTTAAACAATAAAGAACCATCTTCTTTAACTGAGAAGTCCGACCTGATGCCTTCACTCACGTCTTGATGAATCTTTGTTAATGCCGGATCTTTCATCTGTAGATCGTGGATATGCTCAAATATCACTGGCTTTACTGATATGTTAGCCAAAAAGGATCCGGTGGCTTTTGACTCAATGTTCGCATCGTAGAATGCCAGGTCTTCCAATAATTTCCATCGGTGCATACCCAAAACCAAACAAGCTAACTGAGCTGAACCCTTCCGACTCAATGCATCGGCTACTACATTCGCCTTGCCTGGATGGTATTGTATGGAGCAATCGTAATCCTTGAGGAATTCCATCCACCTGTGCTGTCTTATGTTGAGCTCTTTACGTAAATGCAGTGTCGGAGGCTCTTATGATCGGTGAAAATTTCAAAAGTCTCACCATACAAGTAATGTCTCCAAATCTTCAGCGCAAAAATGACTGCTGCTAGTTCCAAGTCATGAGTCGGGTAATTTTTCTCGTGTTCTTTCAGCTGTCTTGATCCGTAAGCTATCACCTTCTTGTGTTGATTGAGTACACAACCAAGGCCATTGTATGACGCGTCGCTGTACACGGCGTATCCTCCACTGCCTGAAGGAATCGCTAGCACTGGAGCCGAAGTGAGTCTCGTTTTGAGTTCTTGAAAACTCTTCTCGCATGCCTCACTCCACTCAAATCTTGAATCTTTTCGTGTCAGCTTTGTGAGAGGTCCCGATATCTTTGAAAACCCCTCAACGAAACGTCGATAATAGCCTGCTAAGCCCAGAAAACTTCGGACATCGGTCACTGTCTTTGGTTGCTCCCATTTAACCACTGCTTCTATCTTTGCTGGATCTACAGTGACACCATGCTTTGAGACGACATGTCCCAAAAAGCTAACCTCTTCCAACCAAAATCACATTTGCTGAGTTTGGCGTACAATTGGTGTTCACGTAGCGTCTGTAGAGCAATCCTCAAATGTTCTTCGTGTTCCGTCTTGGATTTGGAGTATATCAGTATATCATCAACAAACACTACGACGCAGGAGTCCAAGTGTGGTTTAAACACTCGGTTCATCAGATCCATAAACGACGCCGGAGCATTCGTCAATCCAAACGGCATCACAAGGAATTCATAGTGTCCATACCGTGTCTGAAAAGCTGTCTTCTGAATGTCTTTTGCCTTGACTCGCAACTGATGATATCCAGATCTCAGATCGATCTTGGAAAAATACCTAGCTCCTTGCAGTTGGTCGAATAGATCATCAATTCTAGGCAAAGGGTAGCGGTTCTTCACGGTGAGTTTGTTCAATTGTCGATAGTCAATGCACAGCCGCATTGACCCATCTTTCTTCTTGACAAACAAGACCGGTGCTCCCCATGGAGACACGCTCGGTCTACCCTTGTCCATAAGCTCTTGTAGTTGTTCCTTCAACTCCTTTAACTCAGCAGGAGCCATTCTATATGGTGCTTTCAAAATAGGCTCCGTTCCCGGTGCTAAGTCGATGGCGAATTCTACTTCTCTTTTTGGAGGTAATCCAGGCAATTCTTCTGGAAACACGTCGGCAAAGTCTCGCACAACTGCTATCTCAGAAATGGCATTCTTTTCTTCCTTGTCCTCCTTTAAGAAAGCCAAGTATCCACTGCAACCCTTTCTGATCATTTTCTCGGCCCTTACTGCTGAGATCAGTGGCACAGATGACGACCTCTCTCCTTGGAACCGAAATGATCTTCTTGTGTTGGGTCTGAAAATGACTACCTTGTTCTTGCAATCGACGGTTGCACAGTGCTGCACCAACCAGTCCATGCCAAGGATCACAGCAAACCCTTGCATGTCCAACAATATCAACTTTGCTTCCAATTCATGCACCTCTAGGTCTCGAACTGCTACAATGATGGATTTGCAAGCTAACTCTGTGTCTACTAACTCTCCAGCCGGAATAGACACAGATAGGACGAAGTCCAATGCCTCTGGAACAATCTTCATCCTCTTGGCGAAACGTGGAGTGACGAATGAGTGGGTAGACCCTGGGTCTATCAACACTCTAGCGTCATATCCAACAAAACATCCTTTTTTATATATAGTTAAAGTACCTATAGTATACATACATACATACAATAATTTACACATCAAAATACACCCTTAATTCACATATAGATTTAGTATTGAGAAAAAGAATCTATACAATTCCTAATGCATGCACCTTCTCTATCTAAAATTTTAATGAAATGAAAATTTTCTTTAATTTAAAAGGGTCTCACCTTGGATGACGTCATGCACGCTCCCTGCTTCCTGAGCAGTGACTGCATAGGCTCTCCCCTGAACGATCGGCTTCCTTGCTTGAATGGGTCGTGGTGTTGCAACTGAAACTGTCTTTCTTTTATCCGTCTCGGGGCAATCCTTGATCAAGTGGCCCACCTTGCCACATCGGAAACAACCCCTAGTTCCCGCTCTGCAGTCCACTGTTCTATGAGGCTTGCCACACTTTGCGCAAGTCTCCCGAGGTGCGGAAGAAACAGTACGAGAACCCTGTATGATAGTGGCGCCAGTAGACATGGCAGGGCTCTCATATCGTAAAGGTCTCCCCGACACAAGTAATGGAAACCTTTGTTGGTGTTGTTGTTGCGCCGGCCTTCCAAAACCTCCACAAATCGTGGTCTCGATTTTGGGCCACGAACCTCGGCTTTCACCGGTTCATAGGTCCCGCCCTTCCTTGTTCATTTCCTCCTCCTCTGCTGCTCCCTCTATATTGTCTCATATTGTTCTCCCCCTCTACAACCAACGCCTTGCTCATGACCTCTTCATAGGTCCTCAACTGAAATGGAGCTACGCCTCCCCTAACCTCAGGCTTTAAACCTTGCTGAAACCTCTTGGATTTCATCACGTCGGTAGCGACGTAATCCGAAGCAAAACGGGCAAGTCGTAGAAACTCTACCCCATACTCTCTCACATCATTCTCCCTTGCACTAATCAGAAAATTGTATCTCAAGTGGTTCCTCACCACTTTGAAAAATATTGTTTGTTGAACTCCTCAACAAACTCCTCCCAATTCAAGGCAACTCTGGGGTCTCCGAGCCAGTCCGAGACACGGACTTCCACCAAGGCCCACCTCCCCATCCAACATATATAAGCCCATCTCACACTCTCATCTTCCGTGCATGTCAGCACGCTAAAGACTTTCTCCATCTCCATAAGCCAGTTCTCAGCGGCCATTGTGTCTGCCTGCCCAGAAAATGAAGGTCTCATCCTCCTAAACTCTGTAATGGATGAGGGCACAGCGTGAGTCCTCTGTGTGGTGTAGGTGGTCGCTCTTCTTGATACATGAGTACGCAAAGGATGCGCTTGCATGACCATAGTCTCCATAGTGTGCATCATCCTTTGTCGCTCCTCTCTATCTTCCTGTCTTTCTCTCACTCTCTCTTGTTCTCTTAGATCTTGATCCTGACGATCTCGATCCTCTTCATCATGCTGTCTACTACTACTGCCCCCTGGGGCCTCAGTACCTCCTAAAGGCACTCTATTAGTAGGAGAGATGTAATCATCTCCACTACGTAGACTCCTCTGTTGGCCTCCCCTTGGTCGGCCTCTTCCTCTAGATGACATTTGCGGCTGCATTTGAAATTAAAGTTTCGTTAGCAAAAGCCCTTATGTTCTGACCAAAAGAATAATGGTCAGAATTGCTAAAAGAAATAGCTTTGATACCAACTGTGATGTTCGGATTTTAAATCAAACTGCCATCAAAGATCATCTTGATCGTGCCCCTTAGCTAAGCACGGAATATTGGCATATCAAGCATAAAATGAAATACTAAATGAAACTGCAGAATTTAAATCTATATAAAAGCATTTCACAAAAGACAGTTCTACCCTCATGCCTCTGCATGAATGGAGAACCGATCCGAACCATCGATGATAGCAAATCATCATGGATGGTTCGCCCCAAAAGAATAGTCTCAATTATACAGGTACATTGTTTAGCCAAAATAAAGCTTGACATACCAAGCCGTACAAATCTCTATCAAAAAGCCCTCAAAGCGGCACAACGGAGTCCTCTAGAAGAAGTCCTCAGGAGGTGGCTCCAACTCTTCACCGGCCGCGAGGTCCGACTCACCGGGGTCAGCGTCTCCTGAAGCCTCGGCAGCTGCTAGTAGTGGACCTGCGACGTATAGTCTATAGGGTGAGCTACATCCTAGCTCAATAGGGAACAAAACACAGTTGAACATATAAATTATCACTCACATATATTCCATGATATGCCATGCATGATGTGTCTATGCAGTCACTGATGAAAACAATTAAAAGCATTACATTTTACTGGTAGTTTACTTATGTCTTTATTTATTCATGAATGATGCTGAAAAGGCCTAAAGTAAAACTTAAACTTTCAACTTAAGTAATCCCCGAGCAATATAGCATTGAGCTTCGATGAGATACCCATCATCGTTATCTATATAGACACTTTTAACGTATTCCCTGGGAATACAATTAGCACCCAAGCCCCTTTCCCCTGGGGATTGGTGGCGGGGTTTCACTAGTCTCAATCAACACCCCTGGGGTGTGCTTACTGTGTACGATTAATCGAATCTGATTCGATTAATCGATTTCCAAAATCGATTAATCGAAAGTCAATATCGATTAATCGATTCTCAAATCGATTAATCGAGATTCCCATTCGATTAATCGAAACCCAATTCGATTAATCGAATTTCTCTACTCTATCCTGTCGATTCTCAATTCGAGTAATCGAATCTCCAAAATCGATTAATCAATCCCAAATCGGTTAATCGAAATTCTAAATCGATTAATCGAATTCCCATTTCGATTAGTCGATTTCTCCAAGTTGTTTTCTTTCCTCCACTGGAGTTCACTGTAGGTTCCCAGTCGATCAATCGCTTTCCAATTCGATTAATCGAAATCTAAAGTCGATTAATCGAAACTCAATTCGATTAATCGAGATCGGGGTCCTCTGACTTTTCAACTTCTTGGCAAATTTCGATTAATAAACTTTTTCGATTAATCAAATTGTCGATTCAACCCTTTTCGCTTCTTCCCAATTTCTTCCCTTACTTTCTCCTCCATTTTTCTAAGCTCTTATCCCACATTTTAAACTATTTCTAACTACAATTTAACCCTTTAATCCATGCATTTCAAACTACATAAATCTTACCTTTAGCAAATCTCAAATTTATTTCAAATCAATGGTTGGAAAGGCTAGGGTTCCAGCTTTGGCTTGAACGGATCCTTCGCGTTGAGTCGGTCTCTTTAATGCTTGAATCCCCCTTCCAATCACCCACAATAACTCCTTGCTCAACCCTTCTTTACTCGTCTCTCTCTCTTCTTTACTTCTCTCTCAACAACCCAAAACACAAATTTAGGGTTATTAAACCCTTTTATCTCTCCTCTAACTTGTGTGTTGAGCACAAGCACCGCTATAGGTGTATGTGACTTCACATTTACATCACACACCACACAGTCAATCAATTTATCACATCTCATCCGTTCATCACACTCTATGCTAACTATTGAACTCCTAATTGGTCAAACCTGTGACCAATCAGGCACGGATCCCGAGGTCACTGTTTGACGTGATTTTTCGGGATATTACATATTCATTCGTCGTAATGCTCTCACTCAACTTTTGACATATAAATGCATATTTTTGAAAGCATCTTGCTATCGCAAGAATGATGAGTTTTGATTGAACCTAACATCTTTATTTTTTTTACTCTAACATCTCCTCCAATGGCGGGGGAAGGGAAATGAGGATCGGGTGTTACTTATGCTTTTGAAAGGGGTTAGATAGGTCACTATTTCTTTAATCAAATTTCTCGAGTGAGAAAAAGGTGCGCAATAAATCGAAGGTCTTAAGGATATTCTGAGAATTGAAGGCCTACGACCAATGAATGGGTCGTGACGACTACAGGGGTGATAAGAAGTATAAGTATTTAACCATGGGATGTGATGATCGTAGGGCTAAGGGTAATCTTTTCTAAAGTACATGGCGTTCCAAGGGTTAGAGAGTTCTCCATCTTAGTTCGCAAGTTTGTGGGTATTTCTAGGGTAAGCGGCTGTTATGACATAAGGGCCTTCCCAGTTCGGTTTCAATTTTCCTTTCGGGTGGGTGTGCTTGAAAGGCATGATTTTCTTCAAGACTAATTCTCTAATATAAAAGGTTCGTTCAAGGACTTTCTTATCGTAAGCCCTAGCTAGTCTCCTCTGATATACCTGAGCGTGATCAGCTGCCCTTAGACGTGTTTCATCGAGCTGCTCTAGCTGCATGAGTAGGGCAATTCTCCTCTCGTCTAAGGATAGCTCATCATTGAGTTAAATTCATAAGGATGGTACTTGTATCTCATATGGTAGGACTGCCTTCATCCCGTAGGTAAGGAGGTAAGGAGTTTGGCTAGTAGCCATACTAATAGAGGTCTTATAGGCTCAGAGTGCTTTTGGTAGTCGTTCAGGCCAGTCGGCTCCATTACTTTTTTCTACTGTACATTTTAGGATTCAAATCAGCATTTTATTCGTAGCTTTTGCTTATCCATTGCCTTGAGAGTAGAACGGTGATGAGTGGCAATGATCGATGCTGTACTTCTTGCATAACTTCTTCATCTTCTCAGCGATAAACTGTTGTCCATTATCAGTGATGAACATCCTGGGTACTCCAAACCTAGTGATGATATTCCGAATGATAAACCTTATGAGTGTTAAAGCGGTGATTCTGATATAGGATTCAGCTTCTGCCCATTTGGTGTAGTATTCAGTCACTATAAGAATGAACACGTGCTTGTGAGTGTTCCCAATAGTGTTTGTGAAAGGTCTAATGACATCGAAGGCCCACATCGAGAATGGGCATGGTGAGGTCATAGTATTCAATGCAACTGATGGAGATTTGATGAGTGCAGCGTATTCTTGGTATTGCTTGCAGGATTGGACGTAGAGGTGGCAATCTCTGATCATTGTCTGAAGAAGTAGCCTTATCGTGTAACTTGATCGACGAGTCTCTGTCTACCAGAGTGGGCACTGCAGGCAATGGCGTGTACTTCTTGGATGATGTATTGTCCTTCAGCGATTGTAACGTATCGTAGTAGTACTCCTTTGGTGAAGGCTTCCTTGTAAAATATTTTACCGAGTATGTAGAATCGGGCGCATCTGTTTCTTATAGTCTTCTGTTTAATCTTTGTGGCATATGGAGGGACGTGTTGATGTTTTAAGAAGTTCTAGATGTCAAAATACCACGGTTGTCCATCATCGGTCGGTGATTTTTCAAATCTGAACGTAGCGACTTTGATTTCTGACTTGACATGCTTTCCCGGGGTGATTACTTTTTTTGGTCTTGTACTTGTGGGGAGGATGGGTAATTCTCTCTTGACGGTCCATGCTACCTCGTGAGCGGGCACTGACAGCTTTTCAATGAAGAAGGTTTTGGTATTTTGTCTGATGGGTATTTGGATGACTCAGGCTAGCATGGCTAGGGAATCTGCGAGCTCATTTTCTAATCTAGGGATATGTGTCAACGAGATTCATTCAAATTTCTTTACTAAATATTGAGCGATTTCTAGGTATGTCATTAGTCTCCTTTCCTTAGTTTTCCATTCTCCTATGACTTGTGAAATTACTAGTTTAAAATCACCGATGGTTTTTAATTGTTTAACACCTAATTGAAGTGCTGCTTGTAGTCCAACTATAAAGGCTTCGTATTCTGTGACATTATTAGTGACAGGAAAATTCAATTGAAAAGCTTTAGGTATGATAGCTCCTTCTAGGCTTAGGAGGACTATCCCGATACCTTTTCCTTTGTGATTTAGAGTGCCGTCGAAATAAAGGGTCCATGAGGTCTTGTCAGGCTCTTTGTTATGAATCGTGAATAGGTCCTCATTGGGAAAATCCACATGCACGGGCTCATCACTCGGGAGTAGGAGATCTGCGAGGTAATCGGCGATTGCTTGTCCTTTGATCGACTTCTACGTGACATATGTGATATCGAACTCTTACAATAGGATATGCCAGTGAGCAATCTTTCCTGATGTTGCGAGCTTTTCGAATACGTACTTCAGAGGGTCCATTCGGGCTAGTACTAGTATTTTATGTGCTTCGAAGTAGTGTCATAATTTGGTAGAGGCCCACACTAATATAAGACAAGTCTTCTCTATTGAAGTGTATTTTTATTCGTATTCGACCATCGCCATACCGAGGTAGTAGAAAGCCTTCTCTCTCTTGTCCGCTTCTTCATATTGTCCGAGGATTACTCCCATTGCTTTGTCGTTCACTGAGAGGTATAGAATTAGGGTCTTTTGGGGACAGGTGGCGATAGTATTGGTGGGTTAAGGAGGTACTTCTTGATGTTTTCAAAGGCTTGTTGACACTAGCCATCCCATTTGTACTAAGTTCCTCCTTTAAGTAGCCTGTAGAAAGGATCGCATCTGTCCGAATGCTCGGAGATAAATCTTCTGATGAATTACAATCTTCCTATCAGGCCTCATAATTCTTTAATATTACTGGGAGGCGACATCTCGAGGGTGGCTCTAACTTTTGCAGGGTCAACTTCGATCCCTCGCATGCTAACTATGAAATCGAGCAATTTTTTGAAAGTGACCTTGAAGACACATTTCTTTGGGTTCATGTTTAGCTGGTATTTCTTAGCTCTCTATAAAACAAGTAGGAGTGCTTCAACATGTCCTACTCGTGTTTGGGACTTCACTAATATGTCATTGATGTAGATTTCTACGCATTTATACATCATATCATGAAAGATAGCCATCATGGCGCATTGATACGTGGCTCTTGCGTTCTTGAGCCCAAAAGGCATAACGACGTAACAGTAAGTTCCCCACGGTGTGGTGAAGGAAGTCTTCTCTTGGTTAGACTCTGCTAATTTGATCTGATTATATCCAGAAGAAACTATCTATAAAGGATAACATCTCATGTCCAGCGGTGCTGTCGACTAGAGTGTCAATGTGTGGGAGTAGGAAGTCATCTTTTGGGCATGCC
Organism: Chloranthus sessilifolius; assembly: GCA_021018995.1. Taxonomy (NCBI): domain Eukaryota; kingdom Viridiplantae; phylum Streptophyta; class Magnoliopsida; order Chloranthales; family Chloranthaceae; genus Chloranthus; species Chloranthus sessilifolius. The sequence continues at coordinate 69,594,229 of CM037595.1, forward strand.
TGGTTAAGGTTTCAGAAGTTGATGCAAACCCGTACTCTTTCATCTTTCTTGGCGACAGGTATTATGTTGGCGACCCACTTAGGGTAAAGAATGACTCGAATGAATTTGGCTTTGTGTAACTTGTCAACTTCTTCTTTAACTTGAAGGGCAGTTTGTGGGTGCATCCTCTGGAGTTTCTGTTAACAGTTTTTGCATCGGGTTCTAAGACGAGGCGATGTTTTACTAAACTTGGGTCTAAACTAGACATGTCCTCGTAGGACCATGCAAAAGAGACAAGGTGTTCTTGCAGGACTTGTGTAATTTGTTGGCGTTCCTTAGAGTTAAGCGTTACTCTAATCAGAAGCTTCTTAGGTTTCTCATCAGTGCCAAAGTTAAGTTCTTCTGTGGGTTCTGCGGTAGCTTGAGTTTGCTCATAGAAATGCTTGATAACCCGTTGGAAGTCCAGTGCCTCCTCGACAACTGGTGGTCTTTCTTCATCCTCGGTAAGTTCGTATACTACAAAATTGCTACACTGGGGATCCAAATTTGTGAAAGGTAACCCTTCATTGACACAATCTATGACTAAGAGATCTTTGGTAAGGTGAAGGTCAAGACTATTGATTCTTCTCTCAAAGTCACAAAGTATCTCATCTGGTATGATCACTGGCTTGTTGTTTAGCCGGGATGCTTTACGTCCTCGTGCGGGGAATGGGATGAAAACCTTAGGAGAAAAATCTCCTTATTGGCCATAAATCTAGTTCGGGACGAAGGGTTCCCTTTCTTTTTTGGGGTTTTATGATTTTTTTGGATTTTGTATTTATGAATTTTTAAGGTTTTTTGTTTTTTCTATTTTTTTTATTTTTGACAATAAATATGGTACAAGGTCGGTTGCCTCAAGGGGCGCCGGGAGAATTACTGCGTTTAGTTGAGGGAGCGAGACTGCTGCTGGAGTTGTTCGGGTGATTCTTCGAGAAATGCAAACTTGTTGTGAATTTGACATTTTTTTTGGAGTCCTCAGCTAATGAGACCTTTTGAATGAGTGATGAGGGCTATAGTGGCATCGACGTTCGGATTTCCTCTATCACGTTAATGGTCTCTTCATCGAAGAAACTCTGAAGATTATAGTCGGTCGAACTATCTGTTACTGAGTTGTAATATGGTTGTTCTTCCCACTGAGGGGGATCTCCTAAAGGATCCTTAGGGGTAGCGAGTTCTTTCCCTTGATCTTCATGATATGTTAGGATGAGCATGCATGCTCGGTAGCGAGGTTGATAATGGTGAAGAATAGGGGGATTTCCATCCTTCTAAGTTAGAGTCAGAGACAGTGCCAAACTCGCTTTCTTGATCTGATAATGGTTGAAGTCCTAAATTGGCTTGCTTCGCTAACTCGAGTGCAGGGAGATCTATCCAGTAGTCTTTGTCATCACTCGAGGGAGGTTGTCATTCTTCTTCGAGAGATTTCCAAAATATTTAGAGTTACAGCGAATCCGGGGACGTAGAAGTGTCTAGTTCGAGTTCCTCTTCAAACTCCATAGGAGTGTGTTGAGTGTTGCCTTCTGGATTTACCAAATGACCGTCGAGTTTTTCCACTCCTTGTGTTAGTGGCCAAACTGGTGAGTCATTACTGGTTTCTGTCATCGCGGGGTCGGAGTGGTTCGATTCCTCCATCATAGAACGTCGGGTCCAATTGCTGAAATATTCTAATATACTAGTACATGTCCTATAGCGAGGCTGGTAAGAGCGAACGATACAGGGGAATCCCACGGGCATTCCCACCCTCCAAGGCCAAGGCCGAGGTGGATGCTATACGGGTTAAGATTCTCTTGCAGGGTGTCATCCTCTTCCCATGTTGAGCGCAGGTGCTCTTCGTCATCTTGCAAGGCTGCTATGTGAAAGTCTTCGTCGTTGATGGATTCTCAATCTTCTAATTGTGGCTCGGTTTCTAGAGGATCTCTCTCCCTCTCCTCTATGGACACTTTATCAAACAAGGGTTTGACTCCTTCGAGCGATTTATTAGTATCGTCATTGATACTTATCAAATCGTTGAATGCTTTGGCCATTCATTCAATTTCTGTTTCCTAAGATTTGGCGAAGGACTCTTCCTTTTGCCTCGGTACATTTTCTTTCTTAGTGGTCCCATAGCCGAAGTGGCCATATAGAGACCATTTTGGTGAGGTAGGGAATAAGTCGGTTTGTGGGCCATCCAATTGATAACCTAACCCTATGTGTTTGCATAGTTTTGTTGGGACGACAGGTCCTACGCGACCTTGCTTATTCTTACTGAGTTCGGTGTGGGGGACGTATCCAAGTTGGTACATAAGATCCCACCCTTTCATCGCGGTAGGGTTAATGTCATAAAGTTTGGCGAGGTCTGGGCCGACCTCTCTCCTCACTAAATGCATTGGGAGAGAACTAGGGCGGGCAGGGGGACAGATTTTGGCAACGATTGTCTCGTTAGGGATTTGGGTCTTTTGAATGTGACCTATGTTTAATACAGAATCATGGGATGTTGGGATGCTTGTCGCGTAATCGGTATCGATCTCCTGGAGGGGTGCATCAGTATAAATACGGACGATAGAGTCCTCGTATGGGAACTTGACACATTGATGATATGTGGATGCGACAACCTTCATCGACTCTAGCCATTTCCTTCCTAAGATAAGATTGTACGTACTAGCAGAATTGGAGACATGGAAAGTAACATCTTTCGTCACAGGTTCGAGGCAAACCTGGAGTTCAATAGTTCCTTTCATGAAATGACGCGAGTCATCGTAGGCTATGAGTGACAGTGCAGAGGGCCTGGTGTCTTGCTCTGTGTATTCGAGCATCTTTAATGTTGTGAGAGGGTAAATATTGAGTCCTGTTCCCGTATCAACCAATGCATGGGGTATAGAGAATCTTCTAATTATGACCGTGAGATATATGGGAGCTGCACTTTCGCGGAGTGACTCTTTAGGCATGTCTGCATCTGTGAACGTAAGCTTTGGAGGTTGCGTCATGATCGAGGCAATTTGATGAAGCTCATCTAGGGTCATATCCTCATCTACTTGTGTGTCTTCAAGTGTCCTTATCAACAGTCGGTGATGGTCAGGCGATTTCTTGATGAGTTTTAGTATGGATATCTGAGCCAGGATCTTCTGGAGATGTCACAGAAGGTCGTATTCTTGTCCTAGCTCAAGCACGATTTCTTTGCCTAGCCGGTGAGCCTTAGGTGCAGGTGGTTGGAGTGGTTGAGGTGCAGGGATTGGTGGAGGGATTATGTGAGGTGGGGGAGTCAAGTTAACCTCTCTTTCTCTCACATTCCCCTCTGGTGGTTACGTGCTTGTGAAATCCTTACTCCGAGGGAAAGGAGGAGGTGGGTAATTGGTTTCTGACTTGAGAATCAAGCACGTCGGTTGTTGGCCAAACCTGACATGACTCGACGTTGGTGTGTTCTTGAAGTGAGTGAAATTGGAGATCGGAGCGTGTGCCTGCATGACACCGTTCCAAGGTGGGAGATATTACGTGTAATCCTCCTCTTCTATGAAAACAGAGACCAACGTCTCGCACGGGTCGGGGTGTTCTTCTCGCTCACTTTCTCATGCGTTCAGTATACACTCAGTCTTTGTTTCACTCTCTCGGCTCAATCTTACGGGTGAAACTTTCTACCCATGCAGTAATTTGGGCCGCAGTTTAGAGAACATGATCTCCATACTTGAGTTTAGAATCAGACAAAGGGAGTGATAATGGAGTTGGTTTAAGATTTAGAGGGTTGAAGGTTCTGGTGGGTGACGATGGAGGAATGGTCTCCTGCCCTAAAGGAATGGACTCGTATATGAGTGAATTTTGGATATAGAGGCGGGCTCGGTGGGGCGATGTGAGTGATCAGGGCCGAGGGATGTGGAGGTGAGGAAGCTCTTGCTAGTGTGGTGGAAGCGGAAGAGGGCTGGATGAGAGTAATTAAAGTAGAGGGCTAGAAGGAAGGTTGACCGAGGAGATTCACAGTAGTGACCAGGGCCGGTGTTGCTTGGTTGTGGTTGGGCATAGGGTTGCTTATGATCCCTAAATTTTGTTGGGGTTGGTTATTATTAGGGTTAGGATTCATAAGCTCTTCTCAATCAATTTAATTTCTGTCATTCATGTCATAGATTACGTCTCTGAAGACCCAACAATCTTCTAGGTTGTGCCTCGCGTATCGATAGAAGACACAGTATTTACTATAGTCTATATTTGTAGGCCATGGGTGAGGTTTTTCTTGTGGGAATCGGAGGAGATTTTGAGTGTTAAGGAGACAAAAGATGTTAGGGATTGTATTTGGTAAAGGGGGATAGTGTTCCCACCTTGGTTGGCAGTTGGGGGTAGCGTTATTAATAATGCATAATGCTGACCTGCGTGTGTCGTATTTTGACTCTGATAGGTGTTAGGATACTGGTTCCTATTTTAGTATTGGCCTTGATTTTGATTCTGGCCTTGGTTTTGGTTTGCGTATCTCTGCTGACTAGCACCTTAATTTTGGTTGGTATACCATTGTTAGTTTTGATTATGTCCGAAATTTCACGGTTGGAAGTTTCCGTTACCAGAGTTTTATCCTTGGTTGACAACGGTGTTAACTTCCTCAGTTCCTAAGGCTTTCTTATTATTCTTTGATTTCGATTCGTTGGAAGAGCCTACTTTTGACGTGACTATGGATAACGCAAGATCTCTGCCTTTACTGTGTCGCACTAGTCGGGATGCCCGAGAGTGGAGTGCAGTGAAGTCGGGACAATCACTTATGACAAGTGTGCTCTTTAATAGTTTCCTAGTATTGTCGATAATAATATCAATTGAGTCCTTCTCTTTCATTGAAGTGCCAGTCCTGGCAGCTAGTTTTCTCAATCTAGCGACGAAGTCGGTAAATTCTTCATCAGGTTCTTGCTTGGCTGCCATTAGGTCGCTGAGACTAACTATCTCTTGGATCAAATGTTTGTATTGGTCTAGGAATTGACCGACTAATTTATCGAAGATTTCGATCTTATAAAGCGGGAGTCTCGCAAACCAATCTAAAGCTTCTCCTAATGAACATTGGAAATAATGGATGAGAAGTCCTTGATTATCATGTATGGGTCGGCAATCATTACAAAAGAGGGCTAAGTGATGATTCGGATTTTTGGTGCCATTATATTTAATAAACTTTGGTGGCTTAAATCTTGTTGGCAAATTGAACTCGATATCTCGACAAAATTTGTTGAACCCGAATGAGTGACCGGGACGCTCTCTCTTGGCCATGTACTCATCGAGCATTTAGGGAGATCTTTAATTTTAATGGTGCTATCCCTTGGAGGAACCCGTGAGCAAACCTTGCCTAGAGGGTCATCGTTGAAGAATATGTGGGCAGGTTGTCTCAATGAGGTGGCGCGGGCTAACACTGTGCTCGAGGTAGGAGGTGGCCTCTCTTGTCGCTCTTGTTCTTCTAAAAATTGTCATGACCTAATGGTTTCGTATGCGGCGGCTAACCCTCGAATTAATTCTTCGGAGTCATCATCTCCTCTTTGTATTCTTTGAATACTGTGTTCTACGATTTATTGGGTAATAAGGTTTTGTCCGATGCCACCATCTCTCCTATCATGATTGTTCCCGGTGTGTGGGGTAGAGAAGGGATTCTCTTGCTCACCGGCCATATTAATCTCAAGTTTTCATGGGCTAGAACCATAAAGTGGTTCTTCTCCGTACATGGGGTTATCATGATATCTCCACAATGGTGGGTCTCCTAAACTCACTCTTCGTATACCAGACATCTCGAGTCTTTGATGAAGACTCATATATATATAAAAGAGAATCTAAACGACACGATGGAAAGAAGGAAATAGGGAAGTAGGATGGAAACTAACTATCTAGAAAAAGAGTTTGCAAAAGCATCCCATCGCGATCGTCAGTCTATTGGTGCGCACTTTTTCTGGGTTCCTCTCGGTTCCCGTTGAATCAATGACTTCCAATTTTGTCCTATTGGACTCTAGCGATGCGGCGTTTGGAATGTTAAAAATAAAGGGGTTTCTAGGAAGGTTCCTAGTTTATTGCGATCACTAGCTGCAAATATTTATCGACGCTGCAACACGTCAATGATCACGCTTAAGAGCGGGTATGGGTTACTTCTATATTGAATCGTTCGCCTGCAAACGTCAGCAGCAGTGTCTTTTCCTTAATTTAGATAGTTCAATTTCCCCTTTTATTTCCCTTCATGGTTATAGTTTTGGTTAGTTTAGGCTCCCTTGATTATGTTGTGGATTTAGTTATATAGGTTTATTCTAATCCTGTCAAGAGTCTGGTTAATGTTAATTTCCTGGTTTCCTTAATTTAGATAGTTCCAATTAATTTCAGTCTCCTAATCCCATTAGAAGTCTAATTATGCTCAGGTCTCCTAATCATACTAGGAGTGCAAGCATGTTGGTTCTAGTGAAACTTTAATTAATTTGAGCATGCTAATTATACTAGGATTCTAAGTAGAGTAAGTATGCTAGTTGTATTAGAATTCTAATTAAATCAAGTATACTAATTGTATCAAAATTCTAACTAAAGCAGTTATAACAGTCCTACTAGAATTCTAATTGAAATGGAAGACTAATTTTACTAGAACTCTAATTTAAAGCAAACGAGTTAATTTTTTTATAATTAAAACAAATAAACTGATTTTTATTTGAATCTAATTGAAATAAGTAAACTAATTTTATTGAAATTCTAATTGAAACAATGAATTAATTATACTAAAAATTTAATTAAAGCAATAAAATTAATCATACCAAATTCTAATTAAAGCAAGGAATTAATCAATTAAATTCTGATTTAAAGAGATTAATCAATCATACTAAGGTTTAATGCACTTAATCAATTAAATATGCTGAAATAAGATAAACCTACTAATTAATTTTACTAAAGGGATAAATAAAAGCAATTAATTAATTCTAAAATTCCTAAAAAAGGGGTTTTGGGCCCGTTATGCTAAGGAGGATTGGCCTCATTCTCGAGTACCCTCCATAAGCTCCCTTGGGCAAACGGATGGCTGAGATTGAAGATAAATTTAATTTTTTTACCGTAAAATAGTATTTTTAGATTTTTCAGAATTGATTTCAGAATACTAATTATGAATTAAACTATGAACTAGAATTATAAAAACTGAAATTATATTGAGGATTTTTAGAAGTATTAAATTGAGGAATTAAAATTAATTTTTAGGATTGAATTCGGGTCCGAAATTAGAAAATCAGACCGTATGATTAAAGACTGGTTCTGAATCGAAAGATTAGAACTAGAAATTAAAGATAGGACTTTAGATTGAGATTTTAGAACGGAATTAGAGCCTAGGGTTGATGAATTAGACCGTCGGATTAAGAACAAGTTTCGAATTTGGAGAATTAAAACCAGATATAAAATATTTGCGGTCTAAAAAGGGTGCTACGGTCTCGGACTGAACATTAAAATCTATGATTAAAACTAATAGAAAATCTAAATCTGTAGGCTAGAAATTATGGTCGGAACTAAAAATTAAATCATTACCTAAGGGTCGGGGCTGCGGAGAGAAATCTCGAAGATTAGAAGCTTGAATCTCGAAACCATGATTCAGGTGCTCTATGGATTTGTCCTCAGAGTTCTCAGATTTTGGAATCCCAAAAAAATCCATTCTCTGTCAAAAATTGCCTTTTTCCAACCTCTCTCGGGCGAATTAAGAAAAAAATATTTTATAGGTTTTTCTTCAATTATGCGCCATCTTTTAGGCGTTTAATTAAATTACGTGCTGTTTTGCCGGCGCTTAATCGCTTTGTGTCGGTCACCGACTCAGTGAGCGACCGGCTGACTTGCTCAGTGAGTTTCCTAGTCCTAATAACATTTGGGTTAATTACGCGCTTGGTAGGACATGCGTAATCTGATTGAGCGATTCTTCAGAAGTGCTCAATCAAAGAAACTTCGGGGTTAAGGACTGTGAGGCTAGGTCGGGCGTAGGCCAATTGCACGTTGGTGATCTGGCGTGTAATCCGATCACGCGTCTAATTTAAGGCACGTGATTGAGTCTCGATATGGTATGAGAAAGGAAGTTTGGTCTGAAAGGGGGATTGATTTCGTGTTTGTGGTTTGGCGTGCAATCAAATTACATGCAAGGTTTCAAGCGCTTAATTCGGGGTTGTCCGGGTCTGGTCTCTATCTGAAATGCAAGGCTATTGTTTAAGTCTGCATTTTGACTATATATTATTACTGCAGTATATAGTCTCCCCACATCGAGATCTGAGCCACAGAGCTATTATTTCAGCCTGTGTTCAGCCATGTACTATTGTTTCAGTGCATGGTTCCCATATCAGGGTTATGAGGTCAATGGTTGACCGAACAAAATGTATATTCCGAGAAGACAAAATGGGAGTGTTTACAGTGATGCGCATCCCTTTAAAGGAGTTCTTCGGGCGAGACCAGGTAGGTACCCACGAGCAAGAATCTTCTTTTATTACTTAGGCATTTAGGTTATGAAGTAGGCTTCTTAGGATCTGGAAACCTTTTTAATTTATGTCGAACCTGCATGTGATATGCATGTGCATTCATGCATCATGTTTGTGTCTAGTTTTAAGTCATATTTATTTTACTGGTCTGTCTTAATTTTATCATATTTTGCGTGCTCCTCATAGATTATCATTTTCGTGATCATATGTTTTATTGCTTTTATGTTATTAGGATTAGGTTTGCTTATTGTTTGTAATTCCTACTAGTCTTAGCGTAATCATAGGTGTTAGTCTTATTTTGTTCTTTCTTGTTTTCTATTTATTATTTGTTAGGAGCCCTTGGTGTTGGCTATCATCACTGTGTGGTCAGAGTCTCACGCCTAGTACTATGCCTTGCCTAAGTTCTAGCGGGAACGGTCCTTCGGCTTCGGGCCGATCCTGGAGTTGGGGCCCTTTAAGGTCGACCGAGGTCTGATCGGGGTAGTTTTGGAGAGGAGGGAGGCGATGAACCTTTGCTCTTGATGGGGATATTCTTCCGACTCGGTTAGGACTGATTTGAGGAGCGGTGATCGTCGAGATGGAGGGGGATTATCTGGCAGTATGCGAGGAGATTCTTGGGGTTGCCTATCACTTCAACGGATTTGGATCAGGGCAGGTCCACGTCACTTGGTTCTTTGACACGTTTGCCAGTGGCTTTATCCCTTTGAGATGCCACTTGGAGCCGAGAGTGTCATTCGAGGTGCGATGTGAGGCAATGGCGCGCCGAGAGGCTATGGTGGAGCCGGGAGTGGTGGTGGACTGAGTGCTTCGTGCATTCTTGATGCACTTCCTTGGAGCAGTACTCTTTTCTTCTTCCACCTGGGGATGTGTCATAAGGTTGTTTCTGACACTACTCGGGGACCTGGATTGAGTCCCCACCTATGCCTGGGGCGCGACGACATTGGCGCATCTCTACGAGCAGTTGTACCATAGAGGGAGAGGTGTCACCACCATTGGAGGTTTTCTCCCCTTCCTCCAGGTGAGTTTTGGTTAGCTGTTGGCTTTGACATTCTTAGTTGTTCAGTCTTTCATCTTAATAATGGTTTCGATGTTTTTATCTTTAGTTTTGGGCATATGATCACTTCACCTTCTTACGCCCGTGGGTCCCAGTGGAGATCACTATTATGTTTCCGCGGATGCATGTGTGGTGGAGGGCATTGGGGTGCGATCGCCAGCCTTCAGATCATCAGACCGCATGAGGTCTCTTCGAGGATATGCATGTAGGGTAGGTATGTGTTATCTACATTGTGAATGCCGTAGGTTCCCGAGCTTTGGATTTACTGATGATTGTTTGTTTGTTTTTGGTTGTAGGTGGTTTTAAGGCCCTATGCAGTTGGGGAGGATGTCGAGCAGCAAGTGGTACAGTCTGGCCGACCCTTCCTCGACGTAGACATCTAGGTCCATTGCTTGAGAAGGTGGAGTGCATCCACCTTTCTCAGGTAGCTCGACAGCTGGGGTTCCCTCAGGGAATCCCCTTGGAGATTCGCCACAGGGTGGCGAAGAGGATGTTTGGTCCTCTTGGTCGAAACTCCCCAGATTTCTGATTTCAGAGCCGGGGGGACTAGGGTGACAGGGGTAGGTGATGAGACAGACGCCCAAGAGTTCGCGAGGTGGTTTCGAGAGCTTGGTGGTGGTCGGATCTTCATGCGTCCCTTCCACGAGAGCAGTTCTTTTACTGTTTGCGGTCCTGAGTCTGCCTCAGCACTGAGGGAGAGGTTGACCACACTGGAGGAGGGCCACCTCAGTGCTGGTGTCTGTAGAGTGATAGACGCCCTTCACTGGGCGATGGAGCAGAAAAGACGTGCTCCTCGGCCTGATGAGGAGATGCTATGCTCTCTCACAGACTCTCTCTTTCAGGCCAGGGCGGTGGAGGACGAGCTGAGGGCTCAGTTGGCGGAGACCTGCCGAACTCTGATGAGTTGGTTCATTTTTTTTAGTTGTTAGCACATATTCTTCATTGCTTCTAGTTAGTTTAGCATCATTGCTTTGTTTGATTTCCCTTGTGCTTGCTAGACTGAGAGGGAGGGTGAGGTCGCTAGCCAGGCGGGGATGATCGAACTGCTACGAGGTCAGTAGTAGGCCAGTCGTGAGGTAGAGGCCAACCTATGTTAAGAGATTGACCGACTAGTGAGTGTTTATCTTCTTTGGCTGCGTCGTCTAGTCGGGAGGATCCCATGATAGCTCATCTTTGGGCTGAGCTGGAGCACTGGGTGAGTTTCTCCAGTCTTCTAAGCTATCTGGTTATGTGTCATCCAGTGACTTACTAACGTCACATTATATGTTTTTCAGCGTTAGCTCACCGAGGACTTCCAGACGCGGGAGGCGACGACTCTTTACGTCCCGAGAGTCAGGTATAATGTGTGTGTATTAGTTTATTTCGCTTCTATTGATTTCGTCTTATTTGATTTGTTTTGTTGGTTGGTTTTGTTCTTGTGCAGGTCATTCCTGACTCCACTCCCTAGGCTCCTCCTCAGTAGCCTACTCCTATCCCTACTCAGGTATATTGTAGTTGGCATAGTTATATTTCATTTTTAATTTCTTCAATCATGATACTATTTGATGTGTCTATTTCTGTGTAGCCATCAACGTTCGAGGTTCCTCCTGCACCGCCTGCCAATCTAATGACCACTATGACTACAGAGCATCTTCTCTGGGAGAGAGCGGATCTGGTATGCTTCTCGTTCTCTCTTCAGCTTTTCCTTCATTTGCGAGTGTGCTTGGTTCTTGATTTTGTGTTATCATGCAGGCTTATTAGCTCGAGAAATCACGTTTGGAGGTGGTGTGGGAGCACGCCGCTCAGGGGGCGAGGCAGGTTCTTGGAGATACGCACAGTCGTGAGGACCTGCTGGTTGACATGCTTATTACGCAGGGGACTTAGATTGAGGCGATAGATGCTGCTCGTCAGTCAATGCGATAAGAGATGTAGGGTACGATAGATCGGCTGCAATATCGATTGGCGAGGAGCGAGTGAGGAGTTCGTGGGGTGGTCGGTTGACTTGCCCAGTCGGAGTAGGTGGGCACTGGCTCTCGGGCTGGCCAGCCTCGTCGTACGATGCATGAGCATGTCAGGGACTACGCTCATGAGGATTCCATTATTCGGGAGCTACTTACTGAGAGACCTTCGCTCTCACGGTTTAGATGGACTGCTAGTCAGGTGAGTGAGGGGTTCAGTTGCTAGACCTTCCCTTCCCAGGGAGTGCCCACCCACCCCGAGAGCTTGGTTGGAGACTTTGGAGGATCAGACTCCTGATCCACGGGTCGATGATACCGGGGATAGCGATCGGCCATCCCAGAGGTAGTGTAGGGAGTAGGGTTCATGTATATTTTTTGCATTCCTTTTTGCTCATTGTATATACAGGGGGTATGCCCCCAGTGGCGCATTGTAAAAAGAAAATTTTGATATATATATATATATATAAGGCTCTTAGGTTTAGATGTACCTGGGTTCGCTTTTCCCTTCTTTATTTTACCTTGCGTAGTCTAGCTGGCGGCTTTTGATGCCGTCATCTATCATTGGGACTTGGATGCTCTTTAGGTTGGCTCAGTAATAGGTGAGGGTTACTCTATGCCTGCACATGAGGATAAAGTTATCAGTAATTTGATTTTCTCCCTTGCTGATTGTTAAGGGGGGGAGGTATCTTAGACCCAAGTCTGGTAATAAAGGATGGATCATTGTATCATTTTTTTTTACAAAAAGGAAAATAGTGCAACAGGGAAAGCAAATTGCTGAAAGAGAAATCTTGAAACTAAAAACAAATGCCCCAATGTAGGAGCAAGATGGAATAGGCAGTGCGGTATCTTCAGTGGTCTTCTTGGGGCTATGACTTCATTATCCTGCACTTGTTTGTGAACAAGCAGGGGTCTCAAGCTGACTCCTTTTCCAAAAGAAAAATGCCCCAGTGTCAAGGTGTAATGGAGCGCTTCTGATTTTTGTGAGCACTTGGGCCTATGAGGAGCCATGTGCGTTTTAATGAATTAGTGTCGAGGAAATTCCTTTATACTATTTATCGAACCGGGGGAGATTGTTTAGCCATATCAGCTGTATACTAAGGTTCTACCTTTAGTAGTAATCACCCTATCCCATAGTCAGTACTAGAGGGGTGAGTGGTAGATAGTAAGTGATCGCATTGGTCATCATTAACGAGTTTTCGATTTCATATCTGGGGATATCTTAGGGGGTTCTTACTCACTGTCCGAAAATGAAATTAAGGGTGAAAGAGGGGGTGAGGCTTAATGATGTGAGGGAATAGTTTTTATCTGACAATTTCTAAAAGAGATAAGTAATGGTCTTTTTCTCAGGGGAGTATGGGGTATCATGATTGAGCTCTCCATCATATTTCGGTACCATCAAAGTCTCACATTCTATGGTTAGCAGGAGTTTGTCCTCCTCCCACCACCTTACGACGATATCTAGTAGTATTAGACACTAGGGATGCCCTCGCGGCTCGCTTATACTTTCCTAGTGAGGTCACCAGGAATGTCCTCAGGATATGCTTATGCTTCCCTGGGCTCATTGACTTGTTCACCCGTTGTATTGATCTCTCTCAATTATGCATGTGTATATATATGTTTCTTTTCTGAAAGTAACCTGCTGACACAAGAATGATGAGTTTTGATTGAACCTAACATCTTTATTTTTTGTGCTTTAACATCTCCTCTAATGGCGGGAGGAAAGGGATGAGAATCGGGTGTTACTTATGCTTTAAGAAGAAGTCAGGTATTCCACTAGTCCTTTTGATCAAATTGCCTGAATGAGAAGGTGGGCAGTGAGTAGGAAGTCTTCAAGGATATCGAAGGAAATGAAGGTGTACGGCCAATGAATGAGTCTCGATGACAGTGGGGGTGGTAGATATGGGTATTTGGCTGTGGGATACAATGATTACAATGCTAAGGGTAGTATTTCCTGAGGTACATGGCGTTCCAGGGGCTGGGGAGTTCTTCCTCGTCCTGGTTCACTAGCTTGTATGCGTTCCTTGGGTATGCGACTGCTATGACATATGGGACCTCCCAGTTAAGTTTTAGTTTTCCCTTCGGATGGGCGTGTTTGGAAGGCATTATTTTCTTCAAGACTAATTCTCCAATTTCGAAAGTTCGCTCGAGGACTTTCTTTTTATAAGCTCTGGCCATCCTCCTCTGGTATACTTGGGCATGATCGACTGTCGTTAGACCTGTCTCATTGAGTTGTTCTAGCTCAATGAGCAGAACAATTCTCCTTTCATCTAGAGATAGCTCATCATCAAGTTGGATATGTAGGGATAGTACTTATATTTCATAGGGTAGGACTGTTTCCATCCCATACGTGAGGAGGTAAGGAGTTTGGCCAGTGGCCATGCGAATAGAAGTTCTATAGGTCTAGAGTGCTTCTGATAATCGTTCAGGCCAGTCAGCTCCATTGCTCATCTCCATTGTTCATTTTAGAATCTGAATTAGAGTTTTATTTGTAGCCTCTACTTGTCCATTTCCTTGGAGATAGGATGGTAATGAGTGATGTAGGTTGATGCCGAATCTTTTGCATAGTCTCTTCATCTTTTTGCGATGAACTGCGATCCATTATCGGTGAAGAACATCCTGGGTACTCCAAAGTAGGTGATGATGTAGTATTCGATCGCAGTGAGTATGAATGCGTGCTTGTGAGTATTCCCAACCGTGTCCGTGAAGGGTCCTATGATATCAAAGGCCCACATCGAGAATGGCCATAGTGAAGTTATGGGGTTTAATGCAACTAATGGAGCTTTGATGAGTGCAGCATGTTCTTAGTATTGCTTGCAACATTAGACGTAGAGGTGGCAACCCCTTGTCATCATTGACCAATAGTAGCCTTATCGTATGATTTGATCTGCGAGTCTCTGCCTGCAGGAGTGGGCACCGCACGTGCTAGTGTGTGTTTCTTGGATGATGTATTGTCCTTCAGTTATCGTGATGGACCACAGCAGCATTCCTTTGGTGAAGGCTTCTTTGTATAGCATATCGCCTAGGATGCAGAACCTGGCGCATCGGTACCTGATTGTCTTTTTTTCAATCTTTATAGTGTAAGGAGGGACATGGCGATGCTTCAGGAAGTTCCATATATCAAAGTACCATGGCTGCCCGTTGTCGGTCGGTGATTTCTCAAATCTAAAAGTTACGACGTCGGCTTCTTTCTTCTTGGAGTTGCCTAAGGTAGGTTGCCCTTCATTCATGATGACTTTTGGTCCTGTTGGCAATTCTAGTCTCACTTGCCAGGCGACCTCGTGTGCTGGTGTTGTCAATCTCTCGATGAAGAAGGAATTGGTGTTCTGTCCAAATGGTATTTGAATGATTGAGGCTAGTGTAGTGAGGGAATCTGCAAACTCGTTCTCTAGTCTGGGGATGTGGGTGAAAAAGATTCTTTCAAACTTCTTTATCAGGAACTGAGCTATTTCTAAGTATGCCATCAGTCTTTCTTTAGCCTTCCACTCCTCGATGACTTGTGATATCACAAGCTTGGAGTCGTCGATCGTCTCCAACTGCTTGACACCCAACTATAATGCTGCTCATAGTCCGGAGATGAAGGCTTCATATTTAGCGACGTTGTTGGTGATTGGGAAGTCAAGTTGAAAGGATTTTGGTATGACAACTCCTTCTGGGCTCAGTAGGACTATTTTGATGCCTTTTCCCTTGTGATTGAGAGTGGCGTCGAAGTAGAGGGTTCATGAAGTCTTGTTGGGGTCTTCATTGTGGATTGAGAGGAGATCTTCGTTGAGAAAGTCTTCATGTACAGGCTCGTTGCCTAGGAGTGGAAGGTTTGCAAGGTAGTCGACAATCGTCTGTCCTTTGATGGACTTCTGTGTGACATAAGTGATGTCGAACTCTTGTAGGAGCATATGCCAACGGGCGATCTTTTTGGATGTAGCGGGCTTCTCAAAGATGTACTTCAGAGGGTTCATATGTGCTAGGACTAGTATCTTGTGTGCTCCAAAGTAGTGCCATAATTTTGTCGAGGCCCATACTAGTGTGAGGCATGTATTCTCCATTGGCGTGTATTTCAGTTCTTACTCGACCATCGTCCTGCTGAGGTAGTTAATGGCCTTCTCTCTCTTGCCGTCTTCTTCATATTAACCATGAATTACTCCCATAGCCTTATCATTTGCTCACATGTAGAGGATCATGGGTCTTTTGAGAACTGGCGGTGATAGTATTGGCGGGTTGAGGAGGTACTTCTTGAAATTGTTGAAGGCTTGCTGACACTGGTCATCCCATATGTACTCGGCCCCTCCTTTAAGTAGTTTGTAGAAAGATTCGCATCTGTTTGAATGCTGGGAGATGAATCTTTTGATGAATTGTATCTTCCTATTAGACCTCATAGTTTTTTGATGTTGCTGGGAGGTGACATCTCGAGAATGGCTCTTACCTTTACCGGATTGACTTCGATTCCTCACTTACTAACTATGAATCCTAATAGTTTTCTAAAGGTGACTCTGAACACATTTCTTTAGACTCATTTTTAGCTGATACTTTTCTGATTTCTGTAATACCAGTTGCAATGATTTAGCATGTCCTGCTCGTGTTTGAGACTTTACCAATATGTCGTCGACATAGACTTCCACGCACTTGTGCATCATGTCATAAAAAATGGCCATCATGACACGTTGATACGTGGCTCCTACATTCTTAAGCCCGAAAGGCATGACGACGTTGCAGTACATTCCCCATAGCATAGTGAAGGAAGTATTTTCTTGGTCAGATTCTGCTAGTTTGATCTGATTGTATCCGGAGAAGCCATCCATAAAGGATAACATCTCATGTCCGACAGTATTATTGACCAGAGTATCAATATGAGGGAGCAGAAAGTCATCTTTTGGGCATGCCTGGTTGAGGTTCCGAAAGTCGATACATACCCGTACTCTGCTATCTTTCTTGGTGACAGGTACTATGTTTGCGACCCATTTGGGTAGAGGATGACTCGAATGAATTTTGCCTTGTATAGTTTGTCGGCTTCCTCCTTGACTTGTAGCGCTATTTGAGGGTGCATTCTTCTAAGTTTTTGCTTGACGGGTTTTGCATCGGGTTCTAGGACTAAACGGTGTTCTACTAGACTCGGGTCCAGACCAGGCATATCCTCATAGGACCATGCGAAAGAGCTGAGGTCATCTTGAAGGACTTGGATAATCTGTTGTCGCTCCTTGCGATTGAGCGTTGCGCTGATTAGCAACTTCTTGGGCTTCTCGGTGCCAAAATTAATTTCTTCGATAGGTTCTGCGACGACTTGAGTTTTCTCGTCGAAGCATTTGATGACTCGTTGGAAGTTTTGTATCTCATAAGCGGCTGGTGCTCCTTCTTCATCATCTATGAGATCATACACTGTAAAATGGCTACACTGGGGGGTTAATTTTGTGGGAGGCAACCCTTCATCGGTGTAATTTATGACTGCGACATCCTTAGTTAGGTGTAGGTCGAGGCTATTCATCCTTCTCTCGAAGTTGTGGAGTATCTCGTCACGTATGATTATAGGCTTGTCACTTCGTCGGGATGCTCGGTGCTTTCGTGAGGAAGAGGCGGTAGGGTCACTTCGAACTGAGCCGAGGATGGGTTCTTCTATGTTGAGGGTGGGATGGTGACCATGTGTGATCAGGTCGGTTATTTCTTCCTTGGTTCCGTTGGTGTGACCACTACTCGTAGCCTTAGGAGAAAAGTCTCCTTGTCGATCGCTGAAGGGGTGTGGGATGAAGGGTTCCCTCCCTTTTCTATGGTCTTCTAATATTTTGAGATTTTTTGTTTTTAAATTTTTGTGGGTTTTAAAATATTCTATTTTTTTGATTTTCGATAGGAGATATGGTTTAGTGTCAGTTGCCTGGAGAGGAACCGACGGGATTGCTTCTTCTAGTTGAGGAGGTGTTGTACTGCCTACCTTGTAATTATTAAGAGGTTAAAAACAACAAGATAGAGGAAAAATTACAGTAAAATGGAACCAAGGTAAGGCAACCAGGCCTGCAAGAACTAGGGCTGTTGCAACAAGCTTTAAAGAGGTAAGTAGGGGTATGTCCACAGGGAAATGTGTTTCAAAATATAGTAAATCTCCAAATCTAGAACATATCTAGCACTTTATCCTATCCTAATTTAAAATAAAGTAAGAAAGGAAAGAGGAGAGGTTTTAGGGGTTGTCATTTTTAACTAAACTACAGAAAATCAAATCTAATTGCTAATGATCCAGAGCTGAGTAGAAAACAGATTTGCAAGAATAGAGAAAAGGTTTTGGGGAATTAAAATTAAAGGTGGAGAATAGCAGCTTGGAATTTTGGTCTCACTGAAAATTAATTGGTTAAACAGCAATGCAGAGATTGATTTGCAACAATCCTTCATTTGGCTACAAGCACAAATGCAAGGTAAAAAAAAAAATCCAATTTAAATTAGAGGATTGAATTAATCTTAAGGCTATGATCTGTCCACTTCAATGGTCACAAATCATCCTAGGGATTTCCTCCAATCCAAAGGCCTCAATTAGAACAGAAAAATCACTACAAATGCTGTGGACGCAAGGCTACAAGCTTAGGCATCCACAGGGAAATTAAATCTAGGGAAATCAGATGGCAATCAAAAGATCTAAAGGTTAAATGAACGGGCAAGTCCCAAATACATAAATCCGATTGAGAATCTAATGGAACCATAAGATCTATAGATTTAATTGAACTTTAAAATCAACAATTTATTGAATCTAAACAACTTACAATACATTGTTCTCAGATTTGCAGTATGTGCATTATCCAATCCTCATACAAGCTGCTACAAGTATTTAGCTAACCATGGTTGGGCTAAAGAGAGAATGGAAAAAGAAGGAAGAAGGATGGCATTTTGGAGGGAAAAGGATAGAATTTTGGATTTCTCGCTCTCTCTCAGGAGCTGGATGGTTCTTCTGTAATGCTTCCTCTCCATTTATACTCTTCCCTTCTATCTCAGATCTGTTTCAGCCAATCAGAGCTCAAGGGAACAATTCTGTTATTCTGAGCTGCTGATGTGGCTAATTTTGCTTCTAGAATCACCCACCAATTGGTTTGAATTGGACAAGTTGATGTGAGGTGGTTAGAGAGTTCACAGTCGTGCCCATTTGCATTCCCAAAAATACCCTCAAACCAGCTAAACAACCTTGGGATTCGTATAATAAGTTACTGACTTGATGTGCATTCCCAGTTGGAACTGAGAAGTTCCCAAATCGTGCTTTGAGAGGTTCAGAGAACCTCTCGACAGGTTCTGAGTCTGTTTTATGCTCCATTTGACATGTTGAATTTAGCTTTCAACAGATTCTATTATACTGCTCGATAGGATGAATTCAATGCCTAACTATTGTGTTAGCTTCAGGCATCCTCTCGACAGGTTGATGCAATCTCGCAAGATCCAATACAGCTCCAGGTATCCTTTCGCTAGGATTGCTCCCTCTATTCTACAGGTTGAAGGCAACCTCGTGAGATTTCATGCAGCTTCAGGTATGTCTTCGATAAGTTCGCTTTGACTGTTCGATAGGTTCTAGGAACCTCTCAACATGTTCATTTTCAGCCTTCTGCACTTCGCAAGGATGGCTGCTTCAGGTGACTTCTCAACAGGATCTTTTGCACTGTTCGACAGGTTCTTCTACTGAACCTCTCGACAACTTCATTTCTCCTCATCAAAAGCTCTTGATAGGATGATATCACCTCTCGATAGCTTCCATTCAGTACTTAGACCTCTCGATAGGTTGATTTAACCTCTCGACAGGTTATTTCCTTTGCTTCCACAGCTTGTACACAGCTTGGGTGCTGTCTTTCATCTATCCAGCACTTAGTGCCCTTTTGAGGGTTCATTCTTCATCAAATACAGCTGCTAGTTTGCTCCCATGTGTAAAAAGTTGGACACATACCATTGCCATAGAATTTTGAGGCTTTGTGATGCTTGATGGCTGGCCTTTTTGGGCTGCATGATCACATGTTGAAGCAGCAGGTCTCTTCTTGGCATTTTTAGATGGATTGCTGCACTATGACTACAATTTATTGCTAACTACAAAATACACTTAAGACACATGATTAGTCAACTCAAAGGTTCATCAAAGGTCAGGTTAGGAGGTGAAAAATAGTATTTTTCACTAATTAACAGGAGGTTGGACGGCTGTCGAAGCCGTTCGCGAGTCTTGAGATGACATGTACTCATTCGAAATTTAGCATTTTTTTTAGAGTCCTCTTCCAGGGTGATCCTCCTGATGAGTGAGGATGGCGACGGTCCGACTGATGTGCCTTCTTCTATTATGTAAACTGCTTCATCCTCGAGAAGGGTGGAGAGGCAGTAGTCGTCCAAGCTTTCATTTTCTAAATCCGACTGAAGATATTCTTACTGTTGAGGTTATGCGAGACATTCTTCTGGATCGGTGAGTTCTTGACTTTGTACCTCGTAGTATTCTATAATGAGTATGCATGCCTTATAGCATGGTTGATATGAGTGAGATATATAGGGATCTCCCCAGGGGCATTCCCAGCCTTCGTTTTTGAGGTTGCCATTTTTAAAGTTGAGGTCGTCTTCTTCGTCTGACTGCTCTTGAAACCCTTGGGCTAACTGCTTTGCTAATTCGAGCGTCGGAAGGTCTATTCAATAGTCTTCATCATCACTCGGCGGTGTTTACCACTCCTCTTCCAGTGAGTTCCAGAATATTAGAAGTTATGGCGTGCCTAGAGATTGAGGAGCGTCGAGCTCTAGTTCTTCTCGAACTTCTATAAAGGTGACATAATGATCTTTCACCCTTGTTGTTCGTCGTATCTTACACAGGATAGCTATTTCTCACTGTATTAAAATAGATTTGCACAGGCTGCAATAAGGTGACTCCGGGTAAGGGTAGCAGCGTAGGCATCGCAAATCATCCAGTAAGGATTGATAATCAAGTTCATCATCAGAATCTGATCCCTTTCTTTGAGAGTGTTTGACCTCCTCGAGCAGCTTCAGCCGTTCTGCTCTCAAGTGATCTCCAAGTTCTATACCAGTAAGACTAGTCTAATAGTCTTCTTCTTCGCTTGACATTGAGAGCCAGTTCTCTCCTTCCAGTTCATGAGGCTGGGATGACTCTAGTTCTTCCTCATTTCCCAAAGCGGTGATGTGGAAGTCTTCCTTGTCGGCTGACTCCCAATCTTCTATGTGCAGCTTAGGTTCTGTTGGTTCTCTTTCTTCAGTAGTGCAGGGTTCCTCAGTATCGAACAATGGTCCAACACCGTCAAGTGGCTTGTTGATGTCATCATCACTTTGGTTCAAGCTTGTCAGGTCTTAAAAGGCTTTGGCAATCTACTCAATTTCCGTCACTTGTGATTAGGTGAGGGATGCTTCCTTTCTTCTCCGCACATCAGCCTTCTTGGTGGTTTCGTAGACAAAATGGTTATAGAGCGACCATTTAGGCGAGATCGATAGGATGTTGACTTACGTGCCGTCTGGTTGGTAACCCAATCCTGTATGCTTGCGAACCTTCTTTGGAACGACCAGTCCTATGCGCCCTTGCCTATTCTTACCGAGTCTAGTATGTGGGATGTATCTGAGCTAGTACATGAGGTCCCACCCTTTCATGACGATTGGGTTTATATCATTTAATCGGGTAAGGTCAGGTCCTGCTGTTCTCTTTATTAATCTCGACTGGTATGGGGGTGAGCTGGGATGAGTGACTTCTACTATTGCGATATCGTTAGGCAGTCGTACCTTTCTGATGTTGCTGGTGGATAGGACAGAGTAGTGAGCTGTTAGAATACTGGCCGAGTAATCAGTATCTGCTTCTTTGAGAGGCGTATCGGTGTATATCCTGACAATAGAGTCTTCATGCGGGAACTTGATGCATTGATGATATGTAGATGCCACAACTTTCATGAACTCTAGCCATTTCCTACCTAGGATTAGATTGTAGGTACTAGACGAGTCAAAGACATGGAATGTGACGTCTTTAGTGACTGGTTCGAGATGAACTTGTAATTTAATGGTTCCCTTAACAAAGCGTAGGCAGCCATAATATGTGATGAGGGACAAAGATGACCACTTTATGTCCTTCTTGGTATATTCGAGCGTCTTGAGTGTGGTGATGGGATAGATGTTGAGTCCCTCCCCTGTGTCGACTAGCGCATGAGGGACTGAGAATCCCTTGATTACAACCGTTAAATATATAGCGGCCGAGCTTCCTTATAAAGATTCCTTTTGCATATCCACATCTACAAAAGTGAGGGTCGGTGGTTGTGCCATGACTGAGGTAATCTGATATAGCTCATCCAAGGTGGCTTCTTCATCTATCTGCATCTCTTCTAGTGCTTTCATTAATAGATGATGGTGGTCGGGCGACTTCTTGATAAGCTCGAGTATCGATATCTGCGCTAGAATCTTCTGAAGATATCGCAGGAGATCATATTCTTGGCCTGTCTCAAGTGCAGACTCTTTTCTTGATCGAGGTGCTTTGTTTGCTATTGGATGAAGCGATTGGGGTGCCAGAACTGGTGACGGAGGAATGGTGTGAGGTGGTGGAGGAAAGTTAGTCTCCTTCTCTCTTGTGTTCCTTTCTAGCGGTTGCACGCCTGTAGGTTCCTTTTCTTGAGGGAAGGGTGGTGGTGGATAGTTGGTTCTGTATTTAAGGATCGGGCAGGTCAGTTGCTGACTCTTTAACCACATCACAACTTGCGTTGATGAGCTTGCTAGAGCATTTGTTATGAACAAGGCGAAGCTTGAAGAAGGGATGCGTACTAGGGCTAGGTCACTCCATGGTTGGAGGTACTATGTATAGTCCTCTTCTTCAAGGAAGGTGGTAATCAGGGTTTCTGCCTTGACGGATTCTTCACTTTGCTTACTTTTCTTGGTGTCTGAGTAATGTTCCATCATAGTTTCATGCCGTTGACTCAAAGTATCTCGGGTGACGCTGTCCACCCATGCCGCAATCTACTCTGCAGTTTGAAGGACATGGTCTTCGTATTCGAGTTTAGAGCTAGATGGTGATGGAGTCAACTATAGATTTAGAGGAGTGAGAGGTTTGGGCGGAGGCTGATGGAGGTTCAATTTTCGTGCCCTGAATGATTGGACTCGGACTTGGGTAAAATTTGGGTAGGGAGGTGGACTTGCGAGTGTGATCTGAGTGATCGAGGTCGAAGGGTGTGGATAGCTGGGATCCTTGGAGGCTCTACTGGATTGATGAAGGTTGTAAGAGGGTGGAATGATTAAGGTGGAAGGATGAAAGGAGGGTCGACCAGGAAGGTCTACTGTGGTGATGTGGGATACTAGCCCCTGGTTGTGATTTGGCATGGGGTTGTTAACAATCCCTAGGTTTTACGGTGGCTAGTTGTGATTGGGATTAGAATTCTTGAGGGACTCCCAGTCGATCTGGTTTCTATCACTCATGTCATAGATCACGTCCCGGAAAACCTAACAATTTTCCAAATTATGTCTTGTATATCGATGAAACGCGCAAAACTTACTATAGTCTAGGTTTGCCGGCCAAGGTCGCGGCCATTCTGGTGGGAATCTAAGAAGGTTCTGGTTATTCCGGAGGCATAAGATATTTGTAATGGTGTCGGGTAGCGAAGGGTAGTGCTCTCTTTTCGACTGGTAGGGTCCTCTAGTTTGTTGATTAAAATTTTACGGTGAAGGCACGTTATTATATTTCTGGGTATTGATTGGCCTGTTCTGCATCATGTTTTGATTCTGGTGCTGGTAAGCATTAGGGTACTGATTCCTATTTTGATACTGGCCATGGTTCTAATTTTGGTTAAGATACCTTCATTGATTCTGACCATGATTTTGATTTGGGATCGTTGTTGGCCTTGGTTCTGCCCAGGGTTCCTTGGCTGAAAGTTGCCGTTCTCAAAGTTCTGTCCTTAGTTAGCGATGGTATTGACTTGTTCCAAGCTGGAGGCTTTCTTATTATTTTTCTACTTCGAATCACTAGAAGTAGCGACTTTCGATGTTACTATAAAAAAGGCGAGGTCTCCGCCCTTTATATGTTGTTGAATGCGGCTAGCTCGTGAGTGAAGTGTAGTGAAGTCTGGACAATCGCTTATGACGAGAGAACTTTGGAGAGGCTCTTTGACGTTATTTATAATAATGTCAATCACATATTTTCCTTTATCTGGCTTCCGATGCTGGCTGCCAACTTCTTCCAACGTGCTATGAAATTCGTGAAGTCTCGGATTCTTGCTTGGTCATCATTAGATCATTGACACTAATTGTTTCTTATATCAGATGCTTGTACTGGTCCAAGAATTGGCCAGCCAGTTCATCGAACGTGTTGATTTTGTGAAGCGGGAGTCCAGCAAACCAGTCGAGAGCCTCTCCTTCTAACGATCCTTGGAAATAATGTATCAAGAGCCCTTGATTGTCGTAGATGGGTCGATAATCGTTGCAGAAGAGCGCTAGATGGTGGTTCAGATTTCCGGTACTGTTGTATTTGTTAAACTTGGGTGGCTTGAACCCGGCAGGTAAGGTGAACTCTAGGTCTTGACAGAACTTATCAAACCCAAATGAGCAACCAGTGCGCTCTGTCTTGGCCATGTATTTATCGAGCATCTTGGGAAAATCCTTTACTCTTATAGTGGCAATCATGTCCCTACTCTTGGGATCAATTCCTTGATAGAAACTTTGAACAAGTTACCATTCAGGAATTTGGTGATGGGGACATTGCTTCAATAGCTCCTTAAATCTCTTCCATGCTTGGTGAAAGTCTTCAGTTGGGGCTTGAGCAAATAAAATGATGCTCTTCCTCTGTTGACTTGTTTTAGACATGAGGAAAAACTTGGTCAAAAATTAACATTGAAGGTTATTCCAAGACTGAATACTATTGGTTGGGAGCATTGACAACCAAGTTCTGCTCCTATCCTTTAATGAAAAAGGAAAAAGTCTCAATCTGGTTGCTTCCTCCCCCAAACCTGCAATGTTGAAGGTAGTGCACAGTCCTAGAAATTCATCAATGTGCTTGTAGGGGTCTTCCTTACTCAGGCCATCATATGAGGGTAGCATCTGTATGATGGAAGATTTAATCTCATAGTTCCCTTGGACAACAAAAATTGAATGCAGAAGGGGGAATTGTAGACCCTTGGTGCATTGAATTCTTTCAATGTCGTAGGTTGCTCACCCATTACAGAAATCTCATAATTAACTATAGGTGTGTGTAGGAACTGCTTAGGTCTGAGAAGCCTCTCAACTTCAAGATCTAAAGGGAGAATCTCAGGATTAAGAGATCTCCTACCAAGCATACACACAATAGGAACCAAGTATAACACAAAAATTTCAGCACAGATTTTAGCAAAACAATTTCAAACACACACAACTAATGCTGCAGATCTAAAAATTATAGATCTAAAAATGTAAAGAGAGTTAGGAAATGCAAACTTTAGCAAGCTTGCTCCTCCAAAAAGCACAATGCTCCTCTTAGAGCCACAGATCCATATCTGAAACACAGAATTAAACTACAAAAAACTACAGCAGCAATTAGTCAAACACAAAACATGCAATAATAAATCTAAATCTAAAATAAGAAAACTTAGATCTACCAATTCTAAAAACACAAGTCCCCGGCAGCGGTGTCAAAAACTTGTTGGCTTGCTTACCTTACAATTATTAAAAAGTTAAAATAACAAATTAAAAGGGCAAAGTACAGAAGAATGAGATCAAGGTAAGCAATCAGTCCTGCAAGAATGAGGGCTGTTGCAGCAAACTTTAAGGGGTAAATGAGGGTATGTCCACAGGGAAATGTGCTTTAAAATGAGGTAAATCTCCAAATCTGTACCAGATTTGGCACTCTAGCCTATCCTAGTTTAAAACAAAGCTAAAACAGGAAAGAGGAGAGGTTTTAAGAGTTGTTACTTTATAAAACTATGGAAAATTGAAGATAACAGCAAGTGATCCAGAACTGATTGAAACTTAGATTTAAGAGAAAAGGATTAAAATCAAAAGATGGAGACTAGCAGCTAGGGGTTTTGGTCTTCACTGAAAATCAATTGGTTCAAAGGCAATGCATAGAATTGATTTGCAACAATCCTTCATCTGGCTATAAGCTCAGATGCAAGGTATAAGAATCTAACCTAGATCAGAGAATTAGAGTAATCCTAAGGCTATGATCTGTCCACTTGAATGGTCACAGATCATCCCAGAGATTCCTCTAACTCAAGGATCTTAATTAGAATAAGTAAGATATTGTAGATGCTGTTGATGCAAGGCTACAAGCTCGAGCATCCACATGGGGATTTAATCTAGGGAAATCAAATATAAACAAGAGATCTATAGATCAAAATCAACTTTAAAATCAGCAAGATACTGATTCAATACAAACTCACAGTAAACTGTGCTCAGATCTACAATCTGTGCAACATCCAATCCACATACCAATCATTGAACCTCTCAATTTATAGCTCTCAACCTCACCCTAGCTACTAAAGGAAATTAGCCAATCATGATTGGCTAAGGAGAGAATGGGGAAAGAGGGAAGAGAGAAGTTTTGGAGGGAAAAGAAATTCGATGGCTCTGGTTCTCTCAATTTCTGGATGGATTATTTGTGCAACTTCTCAGCCATTTATACTCTTCCACTCTGTCCTTAGATCTGTTTCAGCCAATTAGAGCTTAAGAGAATAATTCAGTTATTCTCAGCTACTGATGTGGCTGATTTCTCTTCTAGAAGCTCTCCCCCAATTGGTCCGAACTGGTAAGTACATGTGAGTTAGCTAGGAGGTTCCCATTTGTGCCCATTTATATTCTAAAAATACCCCTAAGGGTTGCTGACGTGCCTTGGAATGTGTGCACAAAGTGCTAGAGTTGGCAACTGCTATGAAAGGCATTGAGAAGCTCCAAATTCGAGTGTCGAGAGGTTCAGGTTCTGAGTCTATTTGGTGTCCATTTCGACAGGTTGAGATAGGCTTTCGATAGGTTCCTTGACTTCTCGAAGGGTTCAGCTGAACTAGTCGATAGGATTGACATAATTCTTATCTTTTATCTAGTCTCCATTCATCCTCTCGACTGGTTATACAACATCCTGTCGACTTCTTTCATTGCTTTAGGTACCTTCTCGACAGGTTGCTCTCTGCTTTTCGACAAATTGATTCAACCTCACGCCAATGAGTGCAGCTTTAGGTAAGTTATCGATAGGATGTAGCCTGCTGCTCGACATGTTCTTCCATTGCAGCTTAATCCTCTCGACAGGTTCTACCAACCTCTCGAGATCTTCACTTTTCCACCTCTGGACCTCTCGACAGCTTGGGATACACCTCCATAACTTCTCGAAAGGTTGCTTCCTTCAGTCTCAACTACACGATAGGTACTGGGAATCTCTCGACAGCTTGGTATTTGAGCATCCCAACCTCTCGACAACTTGGAGTGACCTCTTGACAGGTCCTATCCTTTGTTTCCACAACTTACACACCTCCTTGAGGTGCTGTTCTTCCTCTGTCAGCCCATAGTAGCTTCTTGGTGGGTTTAATCCTCATCAGATGCAGCTAGTCTTTCTCCCATGTGTGCCCATGTGGACACATGTCATTGCCATGGAGATTTGCGACTTTGTAATTGCTTGATTGGTTGGCCTTTGGGCTGCATGAGCACATGTTGAGCAGCAGATTGCTTCTTTGGCATTTTTAGATGGATGCCTGCACTAAGACTACAATTTATTACTTATCTATAAAATACACTCAAAACACATTATAAGTCAACCCAAAGGTCCATCAAAGGTTAGGTTAGGAGGTAAAAAATAATATTGTTCACTGCTTAACACAGATTCGGCCAAAATTGGGTGCCAACCGAAGCAGACACCCAATCCTGATTTCTGCCAATAATGATCTTACAAAATTTTAAACTATGCATAAACATGCACACATTGGGGCGATAAACAATAAATGCAATGGAAGTCTCGACTCAGATCCCGTCTTGGTACAATTTACGAGAACAAACGACCATCCTATGGATACCCAGATGCATGACATACACTTTATAGGGATACCGTGCCAATACATATTTTAAGACTACGGAAATAAGGGAAATGAACCCTTCTGTATGCATGTTTATACATAGTTGATTGATATGTAGTTTCATTTTCAATAGGTTGGTCTCAACCAATGATTGACCTTTTTTAACAGAGTTACTCAGACCTTAAACCTCGTAGGGTGCACGCCCAGACTGCGCAGACCAAGAGACCACACCTCTGAAAAGTTTGTGAAAAATCTGAAGCTTAGACACTTACATTCATATGAATCCAAAGACAGTGCTTAGCTCAAAGATTTAGCAGTGGAATTAACCTGATCAAAACATTGATCGCTTTATCGGGGTTGACACCATTGCTTCTACTTTAAAGTAAGATCCAAAGATCCAAGGCGAACCTTAGACTTAGGTCATTAATTTAGCATGCCAATAAAATATTGACATTTTACTGCATTGAAACACGCATGTGCGTGAAAAGTTCAATGAAAATACAAATTTATTTTTTTCTTTTTCAAAATAATTTTCTTTCTTCTTTTTTTTCAAATAGATCGGATGTCGGTGGTGAGATGCTTCATCTGATATGTCTATCGCCGAGAGGTTGCCTGCATCGAGGCTTCAGACCGTTTGATGTTCCTACACATCTCGAGAAAACGTCAATCCCTTTTTTGTTTATATATAAAAAAAGTGCATCCTAATCAACAGAAGGAGAAGCAAACTTTTACCTATATTTTTTTCATTTTTCAAGATTTATATATATATATATATTTGAATTTTTATTTTTAGAGTTTTTTTATTATTTTTCTTCAATTTTTGAGATGGAAGTATGATGCTATACATATGGAAAAGAGTAGAAATATATACAATTTTTTTATATTTAGATTTTTCTTGATTTTTTTATATTCTTTTTTGGCTTTTCTTCCTTTTCTTATTTCATGCCTTATCAGTGAGACAAAGTAACGGGTCCCTTTTTGAGCATAGCCGAACTCATTCATGCGGTCGGACCTGAGTGAGGTTTAGAATTTTTTAAGGTTGGAACTCCATCCCTTTGGATTGAATTAACCTTTTCTCCTTATCTCGGGTCATACGTTTGATGATGTAGCCTAAGGATATTCCCGGTCAGAACCTGATTTGAGCTAACATGAGCGGCTCAGTTGGTGACCAGATAATTCGAAATTATAACTAAGGGTAATCGAAGATTTTCTTCTTCTTTTTCCTTTGAACATTTTTACTCACAGCACCCAAGACGGGTTTTCGTCGTGCCCGTTGTTGTCCTCTTTTTTACCCGTAGCGCCCTTTCGGGTATTCACCATGTCTATGGGTATGTATTTTTACCCCAGGCGCCTTTTTAAGTTTTCACTTGGTCCGCAGAAGCTCGTTGTTTTTACCCGTGGCGCCCTTACGGGTTTTCACCAAGTCCCTTTTGCTTTGAGCTTGTATATATTTTTTTCCTTTCTTTTTTTCTTCAAAGGCTACGACATGGACGTTGACTCCGTCATAGCCGGCTGGATAGAGTTTTTTTTTTTTCTCGTAGCTCTGCTTGTGCTGACTTTAATGGATATTGTGTCTGCTCGTAGACCATAAAGAGGGCTTTCTTCAAGGATGTATCTTGGCCATGGGATAGGTTAGGAATTTTTGAAGGTATTCTTGGTTTATAAGGTTTCCTTCATAGGGTTTCAGTTGCCGTAATACACTTCTTCCTTGGGAGATTTTTGTTGTACATGCCTCACTTTTTCTTTTATATTTTTTATTCTTTTTGTTTTTTCAAACAATCTCTTTTTTGCGATTTTGCTTTTCCATTTTTTTTGGAATTTTGAGGGTAACTCTTTTTCTCCTTTTTTGTTGGTATATGTACACATTTTTCATTTTTTTGGGAGGGGGTGAGAAAGAAAGGCCAATGGCTCAATGGGTGTAGCAAGGGTATGATCTTTCAGGGATGCTTTTTGGCCACTTGGCTTTGAAGTGATGGCCTCTTTTATGGGGTCCTTAAGCAACCACGTATCTATCTTATCAATACTTACCTTGCTGCAGAGACTAAGAGTAAAATCGACGTACGTATCCAGCATTGATGGGCTCAGGAAAGTGATCTCCGTCCATGCTGGCGAGGCAGAGCGCGTATCCTGGGAGCACTTGTCGGATGACGTAAGGTCCCTCCCAATTGGGCTTGAATTTCCCTCTTGGATTAACATGGAGAGAAGAGAAGATCTTCTTGAGTATTGTGTCACCTACTTTCAAATCTTGAATGCGAATATGTTTGTTGTAAGCGCGTGCGATTCGCCCTTGATAAACTTAGGTGTGACACAAGGCTAGGAACCTTTCCTCATTGAGTAGGTTCAATTGCTTAAATGGGACCTCTCTCTTTTCAGCTTCAGGTAGGCCTGATTCAAGGAGGATATAGAGTGATGGTACTTCAACTTCTACTGGCAGGACGACCTCAGTTCCATAGACAAGGGAGAATGGTGTTGCCCCTGTAGCGGTACATATCGACGTTCTGTAGGCTCAGTGTAAATGGTAACATTTCACTCCAATCTTGATAAGTGATAACCATTTTCTCAAGGCTCGACGAACTGAGTGGTGTTTGCGGGCATTGAACCCTCGCATAAGATTCCTGATATGACTTGTTGGTTTACCTAGAAAAGGGTGGTATGACATGGAGAGCTCGGTTCATGAGTTATTAAAAGAAAGGTTAAATGACCTTGACTTCAAAATAACCATTGACGATGGGAATGGCATCACTGGTCCCAGGTTCATAATGGTGAATGAGGATGATTTGCGTGGCTTTGAGAGGATGGATGTTAACGAAATTAGGCTATTGAGTGCAAATGATTTCATCCTTGGGGGGATGAATAACCTTGGGTTTATTGAGCTGACTAATTTTGGATTAGTGGGAATGGTGGATTTCAGCTTATGGGGAATGAATGATTTCTTTTGTTGGGTACTGGATGGGTGAAGGAATGATCCCCAAGGATTATGGATAATGCAATTAAGACGTTTGGTGGCAAGTTCCTCATCCTGAACCAATGGTGGGGTCCTGACTATCTCTTTAGAGCACAATTGCCTCCTTTGCAAAATGGAACAAGGCACAGTGATTTTTAACTTTGGGGATCCAATGGTCAATTGGGCATTGCTCTCTTTGTTTTTCAGTACTTTCGTACTCATAATTGAGGCCCACCATGCGGTAAACCCAAATTTCGAGTTCAGATTGGTGCAAGAGATACAGGCCTTTTCATCATTTATCATTGTCATATCATACCACCCCAACCTTTGGGTCATCACTTGCTCCTTTTTATTGAGGGGAGAATTCTTCATCAAAAAGGTATCCTTTCCCAATCCGATGAAGCCTCGACATGAAGAGTGATAGAAAGACTCTTGGCATGGTATGTCGATGCGATACTCTAGGCATTACGGGCCCACAGATGGTTTGAATGTGGGGTGAGCTTAATGACCATGATTGCCATGGGCTTGACCTGAAGCTTGATTTCGATATCACCCACTATCGGCCTTATTGAGCTTCTTGGTGCCTTGGTGCATGGTTTCATATACAAGTTGAGACAGATAAGAGACATGCTGAAAGTTAATCCTGATCCTTCACTACCCTTTTTTTTGGTTGGAGGGGTTTAAAATTGTTCGGGCCTTTATGTGAAACCATTTAGCCATTGGGGGCTATGGTATTCTTTTGCCTTTTCACCACGAGAGTTGAGTCTCCAATTGGGAGATTTTCTTTGACTAGCATCATGGGTATTTCCAAAGGCATTATTGGTAGACTTTCAACGGCTACCTCGATCTGTAACTCTTTTGACTCTAGTGCCTCTCGACTTTCGAGTAACCATTCTAAAGAGGTCGTGAGGTGTTCATTGACTTGCTACTTTACTTTTTCTATGAGGGTAGAGGTATGCCTCTCCTTGTTCGGAGAATTTTCCACTTTCTTGGGGCATTGGATTAGATGAAGGCAATGGATCTTTGAATTTGTGTCTCTAAGTTTTCTTGGGTTGCACACTAGTTGGCATAGATGAGAGACATTTGAGTAGGTCCAGGGTTGGACCTTCATATTGCACCAATTTTGGGAAGTGAGGACTCGAATCTGTTAGCTTATAATCTATCTCATCCTTATCCTCTTGGTCATCAAAGAACCACTTTCCATCAACGATTTCTCCATCGTTCGATAGTCTGATAGCTTGACCTTTTGGGGGTGAGTGATTGAAACTAACAACCGCCTCCATGTAGGCTTCGCTATTCTAGACCTCATCCTCCTCATACTGATGACTTGCATTGGCAAATGGTGGGGGTTGAAATTGGTAAATGCCCCTATGTAGGCCCCATTATTTCTGGCATCGTCCTCCTCATATTGGTCATCCACGAATGGGGGAGGGATGAGGTCAGCTTGTTGATTCTGAGTGGGCTGCACGGGGGCCTGATGGGCCATTACAGATAGGGAAAGCTTTGAGGAGTGGCTTGTGGGGTAAGGGGATGGATGAATGGCAGGTTTTGGGTGGATTGAGTGGGTGTCGGATGGGACCATTGTGTATTTTGGGAATTTTGGGGAATGAGTGAATGGGTAATCAGATGTGAAAATTAGGGATTTTGGATGGTTGGAGATGCGTTCCCGTGTTGGGATGGGTATGACGGACATGGATAGATGGGGCTTATGTCCGTTTAAGGACATGGAAATAATTGGTTTGTAATTTGAGGAGGAATGGGGACTTGCTGGGTGTAAGTGAAGGTGGTATATTGGGGGAATGATGGAGGATTTGAAAATGTCACCCTCGGGTTTGGGCCTTGATGGGTTTGGGCATAGGGCATTGGGCTTTGATGGGCTTGGGGTATTGGGCCTTGGTGGGCTTGGGGTATCGGGCCTTGATGGGCTTGGGGTATTGGGCCTTGATGGTGTACTACCGTGGGATTTTTGACGATCCCGCCGTGATGATGCGCTCTCTAACAAAAATATAGAGTCGCCACTTGGAGCTTTCGGTGTCCCGGGAAACTTAGTTCATTTTTATGAGCACCAAAGTGTTAAAAATATGACTCTGATTTTGGTCCACACCAATGACTCTTGGGTAGGGGCTTCGGTTATCGATCAGGAAGGTGTTAGGCATCCGATCAACCTGCTTAACGCGGTCTCTACTTATGGACAAAACAAAAGTAAAGTAAAAGAGAGGAAAATGGCCTCCTCTTGCCCAAATGGGCTTCTAATCCTATTTGTGCCCCTCCGTTCCTGTCGAAAATTTGGTGGCGTAACGGTACATATGGGGGGATGGGAAACGCTAAAAAGAGATAGGAGAAGAAAGGGAAGAGCCGGAGCCCTCGGGCCCTTGTAGCACCGTAGGAGAGCCTTGTGTGTCTTGCTATGATGAGCTCTTGAAGACTTTGTATGGTATGGAATAGGGTTCTAACTCCTAAGACTTGAAGCTAAGATGTAGAGAAGGGAGGCTAGGGGATCACACACACCTAGGCTAAGGGTTTTAGATGCAAGAACAAGCTTGAAATGAGGTTGGGAGATTCTTGAATTTGGGTGAAAATGGTGCACAAAAGGGAGGAAGAACTCACTTTGAGCTCTTTCTCTCTTAAGCAAATTTCTCAACCCCTAAACCAAGGGGTGGGGGGCTCTATTTATGGGAAATGGGTGGGTTAGGAGGGTGTTTAGATGCTAATCAAGATTAGGAGTTAGGTAATCTAACATCTAAGGTTTCCTAGAGTTTTTGGAGCCTTGAAATGTGTGAGAAGGTCCTCCAATGGTGGACGATAGGGTGAGGCTTTAAGCCACTTGATGAGTTACAAATAGGGTGTAAAAGAGTATAATATAACTATCAAAACACACCCCAAAAGTCAAGGTGGTCAACAAGTCAAACCCTAATCATAAATTTCGAGGCAAAAAACTAAGGTTACTGTTCATATGCCTGGAGTAACTAATAGTTGCACTAAGAAAATGCACAGTAAAACAGTGCTGAACAGTGCCTTCGAAGTTGCCTCGCAAGGGTGGGCTCCACTTTAATACTGGCACAACTATTAGTTGTTCCTGACTTAAATTATGGGAAATTGGCCTGGCGCAACTGGCGCAACTAATAGTTGCACCAAGAAAGATTATAACTGGTGCAACTATTAGTTGCCCCAAGCCATTTTTGGGGAGAAATGGCCTGGCGCAACTATAAGTTGTGCCAAATCCCAAGGGGGGCCCTCCTGAAATTACTCTTTTGCCCCTCGGGTTCGGACCGCCATATCTTTTGATGTATAACTCCGATTGGGGCGATTCTTGGACCGTTGGAAAGCTAACAATTTTTACTTTTTAATGGTATAAGATTCGATCATAATAGAAGGTTGTAGCTTGTTCTGGTGCACCACTCCTTTTTCAAGGCTCGAAAGGTTAGGTTTAGGTTCAGAACGGGTTCTAAGGGTTATGATTGATTTCTAAAGGTTCGGGGTAGGTTCTTAGGGGATCTAGGGTGATTCCTAAAGGTTTGGAGTGATTCCTAAGGGTTTCATACATGCCATCAAATGCTCGAGAATGCGCCTCTCTCAGAATGTGCTTCGATAAGGCCTTGGGCCAAATTTGGGTATCTACAGATGCCCCTCTTTGGTATCCGATCACTAATGATTGAATGTCAAAGAAAAGAGACATCTAAAGAGGCCCAAGGCATTACTGTCAGGTCTGCTGTATTCAGAACGAACCTTAAACATCAAGTGAGTAACATGGTGAGAAAATGAAAGCCCTGTATGTCAGGAAAAATGTCCGTCTCTCAAGGTAATCGATCCCCAAGTGCTTAGCGATATTACTGGGCATAACTGAGGTGGAATGAGTTACGAAAGCCCAATAGCTAGGAAAAACATTTGCTTCTTGATTTGCGAACCCCTGTTAGTCAAGAAAAAATGTTCGCTTCTCAAGATGACTTGAAGGTGATTGATGTTCGAGATTCATTCTGAATGCAACAGCTTCAAAAGTAAGAGGGGTGATCGGCTCACATTCAAAGATAGGCACGAAGTAAATGTAGGCAAGGCTCCACAGTTTGCGTCGAATCCTACAAGGCCTTTGATTGCCCCATCTGACTATTCGCGGGTGCCCCTGCTGAAAGCAGGGTTCGAGGTCTTTAGGCGAACCCATCGATCCCGAAGTTTATTTAACATGGCTACCTAAGCGGAGCGAATAGACATCACAACGCTTTTTGGGAGTATGTGCTATTTTCAAAAGCATGCCCCAGATCAACATGACCTAGAGCCTCCAGCTTCAACTACCTTGAACATATCCAACCAAATATTGGGTGTCTCTTAAAAGGGACATCCAATCTTGGTTTCTGCCAACAATGATCATAAACGTCATTTAACTATACATAAACATGCACCCATTAGGGGCGATAAGCAACAAAGGCGATAGAAGTCCCAACCCGGACCTGCCCGAGTATAATTTACGGGAACAAACGACCATCATACAGATACCCAGATGCATGGCGTACACTTTACAGGGATACCGCTGCACATATAGGTTTTAAGCCTACAAAAAATAAAAGGGAAATGAACCCTTTTGAATGCATGGTTGCATATAGTTTGATTGATACGTAATCTCATTCTCAAAAGGTTGGTCCCAACCAACAACTTACCTTTTTCAATAGAGAATCTGAAGCTTAAGACACTTAAGTTCATGTGAATCCAAAACAGAGCGCTTAGCTCAAAGATTTAGTAGTGGAGTCAACTTGAACAAAACATTGACCGTTTGATCAGGATTGACGCTGTCGCTCCTACTTTGAAGTAGGATCCAAAGATCCAAGGTGAACCCTAGACTCAGGACCTTAATATGGTATAGCTTCCTTGCTGATAAAACATTGACATTTTACCGCATTGAAAACATGTAAGTGCGCTGCTCTGCAGGGGAATACAAATCTGTTTTTATTTTCATGGTTTTTCTATTATTATTTTTTGGATTTTTAAAGCTGTTATTTTATGTGATTTTTTTTTGGATTTTTCAAACTATCATTTTATGTGATTTTTCTAACTATCATTTTATGTGATTTTTTGGATTTTAAAGCTGTGATTTTATGTGATTTTTTGGATTTTTCAAACTATCATTTTATGTGATTTTTTGGATTTTGAAGCTGTGATTTTATGTGATTTTTTTAGATTTTTTAAACTATCATTTTACGCGATTTCCCTATTATTTCATACGAATTATTCTGGCTTTTCTGTGGGGACTTTTTTTTTTTTTTCATTTTTTAGATTTTTTGTGTAGGATCGGGATGCCTATTGATCTTGGTCTGTTTTTATTCTAGCACGGCTTCCCGAGCAAGTTGAAGGAGGATCGAAATGCCATTTGAGAGTACGTGCATCTGCCGGGAGTAACAAAACAAAAACAAAGAAAGAGGGGGGGACCGACTTTCCTATTTGGCCCGTACCCGGCCCGAGACCTGACCCAAGTGCTTGGCGCAACTATTAGTTGTGCCAGGCCAATAGGGGCCTCAAAATAGCTTGGCGCAACTATTAGTTGTATCAAGCCAGCAATGGGCACAATTTTGCCTGGTGTAACTAATAGTTGTGCCAGGCTTGGCTGGGGACCAATTTAAACAGCCCGGGCTCGGGCTATGGGGTTTCATTTCAAAATTTTCTCCCCCCCCTTCTCTTAAAAGTGACAACCGACCCCTTTTAGGGTTCCTTTACATTGCATCTACGTGTGCTTCATCGCCGTTATTCGCTCGCGTTAATCGATCACCGTCTTGTGCTAGATCAAAGACCCCATTTCTTTCAAAAGGTAACCATTAAAACTCTTTTTTTTTGTTTTTATTTTTCTCACTTTTCCTTGCAAATACGATCATGATCTTGTATTATTTGCCTAATGGTTTATTTTGGTTGCGGATGTATTTATTAATGGTGTGTGGATGATCTCTTATGATCAATGCCCCCCTTTTTTTGTTATTTTATGGATCTATTGGTGCCTATATGTTTTATTTGTTGTATTTTTTTTTATTTTTGTTGGTTTTTGTTAAGGAATGGATGAATTTTTTGTTGGTTTTCTTTATTTTATGGGCATACAAGAAAGGACTGTTTGTTGGTTTTTTTTTGAAAGAAAGTTTTTTTTTTTTTTTTGGCTTTTGATTTTTGGAGCATAAAGAAAGGACTCTTTGTTTGTTGTTTTTTTTGTAAACATGAAAGAGGGATTTTTTTTTTGGGTTTTGATTGATGATTTTTCGAAGCATAAGGACCCCCTCACTTTATTTATTTATTTTATTTTTGTAACCAAAGTAAAAGGATTTTTTTCGGTTTTTATTTTTTGAAGTATAAGGATTTTTTTTATTTTTGTTTTTGTAAACAAAGTAAAAGGATTTTTTTGGTTTAGATTTTTTGAAGTATATGGATTTTTTTTGTATTGTTTTTTTGTAAACAAAGTAAAAGGATTTTTTTCGGTTTGGAATTTTTGAAGTATAAGGATTTTTTTTGGTATTATTTTTTTTTGTAAACAAAGTAAAAAGATTTTTTTTGGTTTTGATTTTTTGATGATGATTTTTTTTTTTTTTTTTAAAAGGAAATTTTTGTTGCATGTGTATCTTTATTTCCAAAAATAAATGGGGAAATGGTGAGCATTCTTACCTCCCCTTGACGCATAGTGTATCATGGTCCTTTGTCATTGACCTGACCGAATGTGAGTGTCTTTTGTTACCCCAGCATGCCGGGCGATGATGAGCATATTCCTGAGGAGGGCCATGAGAAGGGGCCCGAGATAGTATACGGTCCGCGGTGGGAGCAGTTCCTCTGGGTGGAGTGGAGAGCGGGCCCATGGCTCGAAATGCAGGGTGAGGCTGCCCGAGTCGGCCTCCTACATCAACAGCACACCCATATTTCAAATTTTGGAATAGCGGGCAAGGTAAAAGAGAGGTTCAGTTCATTTCCTTTATGCAGCTTTGCTTTACTTTCATGATCTGATGCGCATTTCTTTGGATGCAGGACCTGCCCAACATTGTATTCTGTGGGGGGTGGCTCGATTTTCAATACTTCTACATCTACGTCCCTCCTGTAGTGAAGCTCTTGTTGGCGCAGGTGGGCTTTGGGGAGTTTCTGTCCTGCCCCGCTATGAGGGCCGATGCTGCCTACCTAAAGGCCTTGATTGAATGGTTTTGCCCTAAGATGATGACCTTCCATATGCCGTACGCTGAGATAGACTTGATGCTTGTTGATTGGGCAATGATTACGGTCATTAGGATGGGAGGGATACCGATAGCTGACCTCGCGGTACCGAGTAGGGAGGACATCATCCAACTGATTGGGGCCTATCCCCCTCGCGGGCAGACGCATGGTACCGAGGTCAAGATGACCTGGCTGACCGCCTTTTATACGTCTGACGAGTTAGTGGATCTGGGTCAGCCAGGCAGGGTGCTCTATATCACGCCTGAGCGAGCGATCGTCCTGGCTCGCATCACTCTCCTGCATCTATTGGGCAAAACCTTTTTACTAGCATTGCCGAGCGTGATGGAAAAGCGGGTGACGCCCATAGGTATGGATGGGCGGTGATGCTGGTACGCATGATGTATAATGTGGCTCGGGTCACGACCGGGGATTCTAAGTCCGTTGTTGGCTTTTGGGTTGCCTTGGAGGTAATCCCTAGCTCTTCCTGTTCTTATAATAATAATAATAATTTTTTTACTTGAATGGTTTCTCATGCTACTGACTTGCTGCTCTTTTTTATTGTATAATGCTCTTCTCAGGTATGGGGGTACCATCATTTGCACCCCGGGCGCCCGCTTCTCCATTTAGATGTGCTCACGTATCCTCTCCTTAGCAACTGGAATCAAGCCTGGCACCGTGACGTAGGCTTGAAGCACTTGGAGATGGGCTTGAGGTCTCAACTCGACCTGATGGTTCCTCAGCAGGTAAAGCCCCTTTTCTACCTTGTTTGTTTGGGCTCAGAAATACTCTTCTATTGACGTGCTACCTGTTTGGCTGCCCTCCGACTTGGACAAATTCTCCACGACCCGTACCTTGCGTCCCCCTTCTAGGATCGGGCAGCCATGGGCCCCTCTCGCCTGTTTAACAACCACCGCATTGTTTTCTTTTATGGGATGTGGGCCAAGTTTTACCATTTGGGAGAGCGGGTCGTGCACCAGTACTAGGGCTACTATGCCACATCTATGGACCCTCTGGCGGACGTTTGGAATCTTGTTGGTAGTATCGAGGAGCTCATGATGGCCTTTCTCAACAATGGGCTCCCTATCCATGCTCTCCATGTGCCCGGGGACTATCATATTTGGTACGAGTGCCTGCCATATCGGTTTATCTTGCCGCGCTTTGTACCTAGCACCAATTTCCTTGCATTTGGTGGGCCACTTGGTCAGGTAATTCTTCTCAGCTTGGATTAGTTCCCCTTATGTTTTAATTCAGCCTTTGTTTTTTTTTTCTAAGCGGATCCTTATTTTGTTCACAGTTTGCTTAGAGAGATGACTCGGATGGCGAAGGCGAGACAGGTGCAGCTGACACATCAGGGGGAGATCCTTCTGGTGCCAACTCCTCTGGTGCTGGTCCCTTGGGCGAGGGTTCTTCTGGTGTTGGACCGTCGGGTACCTCCCAGGCTGGTGCTTCGAGGGTGACCCGACCGTGGTCTATAGGACCTTCCGATGCCTGGATGATAGCTTCCTTTCGGGCCTCTGCACTGATGTGGGTAGACAAGTGCGGTTCTTTGCTGAAGCGGCCTGTGTCCCTCCTCTTAAGGTGATCCTAGGGGTAAGTCCTCTGACGACCCATCTCTTTCTAGTTTCAGTCTCCCTTTTGCACATGTTTTATGATTGCCCTGATAGCTGATATCGTATCTTTCTTAACGTAGGACTTTAACTCAGCCATGGAGTATGTGGCGTATCATCGCCACATTGTGAAGCTCTGGGAGGTGGAGACGGTGAGTACCTTGCAGCTCTGCTTCTCCTGCTTGTTTTATTTATCATTTGCCCCTCAATTGGTCCTGATTTCTGATTTCGACTGTGCCTTGTAGTGTGCACATGCCAAGGAGTCGCGCTCCTTGCTTAGTAGGATTTCGCAAGCGTGGTCTCGGGTGGGGGATATGCGGACTTTCCAGAGCTTCTCTCATCATCGGAAGAAGTTCAAAGGCGCGGGCAAGGAATAGGCTTTAGTTTCTGCTTTAAAACTCAGTACTCTTGGGATTGGATTTTGATTTTTTAGATAGTTTGAGATGAATGACATGACACTTTGGATATATTTTTTTTGAAAATATTTTTAGTGCTTTTATCTTGATTGTATGCCATGGCTTCCTTGTATCGTATCTGTTTTTCTGCAGGACGTGTTTGCCAAATGCTCTCAGAAAGCGACTTTTTGGGTCGCATGCTTTGATGTAGGATCAATCCTGCACATAAACAAAGTAAGTTCCAAACCGTTAGTGATCGAATGTGTATATAAAAAAATAAAAGGGGTGAAAGTCCCCTCAATTAGGTCTCGAGATGGTTGAGGAGGGGGGACCTTTAGTCTGGCGCAACTATTAGTTACGCCAGGCTAAAATCCCAAGGAATTTGTACTGGCGCAACTAATAGTTGCGCCAAGCAAAAATGGGGACAAAATGCACTGGCGCAATACGCTAGGCTTAACCTGGGGAGCTGTGGGTCCTTAACCCGAGTCAGCCCAAAAATCCTCCCTTTTCTGTTTGACTTGGCCCCTTTGACTGATTCTTTTTGCTCTTGCTTTTCCAAGGCGGGTCCATCACCATACATCGATTTTTATCTTCTCAAAAGATCTTTGTATGTCTATGGACCCACTTTCCATCCCTCCCTTATGTGGAGGGCCCGGAGCCAATTTACCCCCTTTCTTGGGCTTGGGGCCCAAATTTCTAACAACTTGGGTTGGGAGTTTGAATGAGAGTGAGCTCGCTGACTTGGAGCGCCTTGGGCTATCTCGCCTTCCTTCCTTCCTTGAGGTTCCTCCACAGTGGGACTTTCTTTACGCTGCCGCTTCATTTTGGGATGTAAATTTCCATGTATTCCATTTTGGGAAGCGGGAGCTAACCCCAACCCTTGAGGAGCTATCCAATCTGCCAGGCTTGAAGCTTCATAAGGGCCTTGCAAGAGTCACACTCCGACCGGGCTACTCCAAATCCGTTCATCTGACTCTCGGCTTGAAGAAACTCGAGTATGAGAAAAGCCTCATTGGGGGGCCCACAAGGTGTTCGCTAAAATTCCTCAAAGAACTTTTTGGTGATAAAAGTCTCCGAAAATTGCCAGTTAGGAATATTTTCAATGTAAAAGCCTTAGCTATCGGTCTCATTTCAGAAATCCTTTTCTTTATCGGGGGGGGGGGGGTAGAGCTTCTCCCTGGCCATTTGCGATATTTTGACTGAGTTGGAGGCGGGCAGATCCATGATGCATTTGGTGCTCACCGAGCTGTATCGATGCCTTGATTCATTTACTTTGGGCAAGGTGGAGGGTCTCCGGGGGTGTCCCTTGCTGCTTCAGGTTTGGTTGTGCGAGCACCTCGCTATCTTGGGGCCTGTGCCCCGCTTTTATATTGCCCGAGGTGAGGCGGCTCAGTGCTTTTTGGGTAGGTGTCACCTACTTCCGCAGGGCGATTTGTTAGTTCTGAGGCTTTGGTTGACCGATGCTGAGCTGATATGGAGGCTTCCTTGGTTGGACCGGACCTTCCCAGTAGTTCGCTCTAGAGACCATGAGGGTATCACTCTCCTAGGATTGACTGGCAGCACCTTCTACTTCCCATTCCGGGGGCTGCGTCAGTTTGGCTGCTCTCAGCAGGTGCCTTGTGAGGCCAAACCCCCTTTATGTGATTTGGTCTTTTCTAAAGGATCCTTCGGAGACATAGATCAGATTGCTACTCTTTGGGAGACGTGTCAGTCGACGCTGATGTGTGACATGGAGGAAGGAGATTTAGTTTAGTCTTCTCCCGAGTACGAGGCTTGGCTATTGACTGAGCAGCCTATTGCTGATGGTCTGAATTTATCAGAGATCATTGACTTTGAAGGTCCCTGGCCAAAGAAAGAGATGGTACTCCAAGCCCGCATCAAGCTACTGGTGGACGAGAAGAGGGTCTTGCAAGAACTTTTGTCACAAGAAAAAGTCAAGGCAGAGATAGCGGAGAGCGAGGTATTTCATCTGAAGGGATCATTGAATGTTGCCCTTAGAGCTGCTAATTCTTCTCGGAAGAGGTACAAAAGCTTGCATGGTCGTTGGTTGACTGAGTGGAATGCCGGAAAAGATGACTT
This sequence comes from Chloranthus sessilifolius, assembly GCA_021018995.1. NCBI lineage: Eukaryota > Viridiplantae > Streptophyta > Magnoliopsida > Chloranthales > Chloranthaceae > Chloranthus > Chloranthus sessilifolius. Next base: position 69,635,740 of record CM037595.1, read on the forward strand.
TCGTGCCGAGATTAGCGCATTGAAGCGTGAGCTGGGCCACTAATTCCTTCCTGCACACATAACTTTTTGCACAAATCAAATACACATAAAATGGGGCGTAAAAACCCCTTTACAGATACACACATTTTTTGGTATACATATTTTCTTTATGTTTTTGTTTTTTGCTATTTTTGTAAAGAAAGAAAGAAAGGAAGCTAGTCATCACACCGGTTATTTTTTGGGATGTGGTGTAAGAGGTGCATTTTGTAAAAGAAAGGCAACTTATTATATACTTCTGCATAGACTTTTCTATCTTTTTGTTTTGTGCATTTTTTCCTCTCTTTTTTTTGGGTGTGGTGCCTTAATCACTGGGTGAAGCCTTGTGAAACCCTGGGTCCTTTTTTGAGCATGGTCGAATCCCTCTTTGAATGGTTAACTCTGAGAGAGTTTCAACAGTTTTACCAAGGCCGAAACGTCAATCCCTTTGGATTGAGTCAAACCTTTCTCCTTACCTTGAGTCATATGTTTGACAACGTAGTTTTACAAAACAAATCTGGTCGGGACCGATTTGAACTAGCATGAGTGGCCCAGAAAAGGGGGCAGGGAGAGTAAGCAAGAGGGCTCTTCAAACATTAATCCTTTCAATCAGTGCAAACATTTCTTTTTCTTCCTCTCTTTTTTATTTATTTATCTCTCTTTGTATTTTTTCCTGTGGCGCCCTTTCGGGTTTTCACCACGTCCATGGGTTTAGCTTTCTTACCCCAAGAGCCCATTCGGGTTTTCACCTAGTCCGCATAAACTCGTTTTTTTTATTAGTAGCGGCCTTTCGGGTTTTCACCACGTCCATCTTGCTTTGAGCTTGTATTTTTATTTTATTTATTTTCTTTTTATTATTATTTTTTCTTTTTTTCAAAAGTCACGACATAGACGTCGATTCCGTCATAGCCGGCTAGATGGGGTTCTGGTGTCGTCTGACAACTCGGCTTGTATTGACTTAACAGATATTATGACTTCTTATAAACCTAAAAGAGGGCTTTCTTCAGGGTATAGCTTGGCCATGGGTTAGGTTAGTATTTGATGGTATGCTAGGCTAGAAGGGTTTCCTTGATACGACTTCAGTTTTCTCAACATACTTTCTTCCTTGGGGGTTTTACTATTCATGCCCCGTAATTCTTCTACATTTTTTTTTCTTTTTGCTCCATTTCAGGCAATCTCTTTTTGAGGTTTTACTTTTCCAATTTTTTTAGATTTTGACGGTAACTTTACTTCCTCTTTTTTGTATATGTATACACACACATTTTTTTTGGGGAGGGGCTTTTTTTGAAAGAAAGGCCCAGGCTCAAATGTGGTAGCAAAGGATATCATACTTTTTTGGCTACTGTTCTTGAAATGATGGCCTCTTTTGAGTGATTCTTAAGTAGTCACACATCTGTTTCACCAATACTTACCTTATCGCGATAGACTAAGAGTAGAACCGTCGGACGTATCCAACGTTGATGGGCTCAGGAAGATCGCCGTCCATGGTGGCGAGGCGGATGGTGTATCCCGACAGTACTTCTCGAATGACGTAAGGCCCTTCCCAGTTCAGCTTGAACTTTCCTCTCGGATCGGCGTGGAGGGATGGGAAGATCTTTTTTAGTACAATGTCTCCTACCTTCAAATCTCGACCGCGGACACGTTTATTGTAAGTGCGTCCGATTCGCCCCTGGTAAACCTGAGTATGACACAAGGCTAGGAGTCTCTTCTCATCCAATAAGTTCAATTGTTTGAAGCAGGATCTCTCTCTCTCTCTGCTCGGGTAAGCCTGATTCCATGAGAATTCAGAGTGAGGGTACTTCAACCTCAACCGGTAGGACGTCCTCGGTTCCATACACAAGGGAGAGCGGTGTTGCCCCTGTAGCGGTACAGATCGATGTTCTGTAGGCCCACAAAGCAAACGATAGTATTTTGCTCTAATCTCGGTAGGTGATGACCATTTTCTCTAGGATGCGGATGGCCGTCTTGTTTGCAGCTTCTACGGCTCCATTAGTTTGAGGTCGATAAGGTGATGAGCGATGGTGCTTGACTTTGTATTGCTTGTAGAAGGCTCGGATGTGGTTATTCACAAAGTTTGTGCCATTGTCTGTGATAATATCCTTGGGTACTCCAAATCGACACACAATATTATTTTTAAGAAACTTCTCGACCTGACTGGCCATGATGTTGGCGTATGATGCCGCTTCTACCCACTTGGTGAAGTATTCAATGGCAATGAGGATGAATCGATATCCGTTGGATGCTTTCGGATTAATCATTCCGATGACGTCAAGGCCCCAGGTAGCAAATGGCCAAGAGTTGTCATGCAGTGAAGATCGATGGCAGGACCGTGTATCAGACTGGAGTGTTCCTGACACTTGTAGCATTTTTGAACATGTTTGTAGCAATCCGATTCCATAGTGGTCCAAAAGTATCCCTATCGCAAAATTTTCTTGGCGAGCATGTGACCGCTAATGTGGGCTCCGCATACTCCCTCGTGAATCTCCTTCATGATATTGATTGCTTCACTTTCTGTAAGGCACCCGAGTAAGATGTTATTGTACGATCGCTTATAAAGGCATTCCCCACAAATGACGTAGCCCGCTACTAAATGTTGAATGGTTCATCGGTCCGTCTTGGATGTATCCTCAGGGAAAGTTAGTGTCTCGAGGAAATTCTTGATATCTGAGAACCAAGGTGGCTCATCATCAGGCTTTGTAGGTTCCTCAATCTGGAGGCAGAAGGCTGGCTCATTCCTTTGCTTGATTATGATTGGCTTCATCTCAGCACCGTACAGGATTTCTATCATTGATGCCAAAGTGGCTAGTACATTGGAAAAGTGATTCTTTATCTGGGGGACATATGAGAATGTCACATCTTGGAAGCAAGCTATCAGATCCTCGAGGTGTTCATGATAGGGGATCAGTTTCTCATCTTTCGTCTTCCAGTCACCATTCGTCTAGCATATAATTAACTACGAATAGCTGAACACCTAGAGGTGAGTTACATTCAGATTGAGAGCCGCCTGTAGACCAGTGGCACAAGCTTTGTATTTAGCCATGTTGTTAGTGTAAGGGAAGTTGAGCTTGATAGAGACGGGTACGTGGGATCCTTTCGGCGAAATCAGAATGGCGCCAACTCCTTGACTCTCGGCATATGCTGCCCTGTCAAAGTGCATTACCCATGTTTCTTCTGCTTCTTCAGTATCGTCTTTCGTCATAAAAAGGATGTTCTCATTGGGGAACTCAGTTCTCAAAGGTTCATAATCTGGAAAAGGATTGTCGGCAAGATGATCGGTAAGTGCCTGCCCCTTAATTGACTTCTGAGTGACATACGTGATGTCGAACTTAGACAATAAAAGCTGCCACTGTGTAGTTCGTCTAGTAAGAGCCAGCTTCTCGAAAAGGTACTTCAACGGGTCCATTCAGGCCAAAAGTAGAATGGCTTGGGATACCAAGTAATGGTGGAGCCTCTGAGTAGCCCATACAAGCGCCAAGCATACTTTCTCCAGATGAGAATAGTGTATCTCGTAATCGATAAACTTCTTGCTGAGATAGTAAATGGCCTGCTCTCTTCTCCCTATCTCATCATGCTGATCTAAGACACATCCCATCGGAACATCCGTCATGGAGAGATACATCAAGAGTGGTCTCCCTGGCTCCGGTGATACCAACACTGGTGGCTTAAGGAGGGAGCTTTTGATTTTATCAAATGCTGCTTGGCAGTCGTCATTCCATTTAACGGTGAGTTCTTCCTTAATAACTTGAAGATTGGTGTGTAGATTGGAGTTAGCTGTGCAATGAATTGACTGATATATTGTATTCTGCTCAAGAACCCTCTAACTTCTTTCTTAGTAGATGGTGGTGGCATTTCTATGATAGCTTTGACTTTGATTGGGTCGACCTCAATCCCTCTCCTGCTGACGATGAATCCTAGCAATTTCCCGGACATAGCGCCAAAAGCGCACTTCTGTGGATTCAGACATAACCTGTACTTTCTCAGCCTCTCAAATAGTTTTTGGAGGTTTACTAAGTGATCGCCTCGCTCTGGTGACTTGGCTATCATATCATCGACATATACCTCAATTTCTCGATGCATCATGTCGTGAAATAGTGCAGTCATAGCTCTTTGGTATGTTGCGCTGGCATTTTTCAGTCCAAATAGCATGACTCGGTAGCAAAAGGTTTCCCAAGGAGTAATGAATGCAGTCTTCTCCTGATTGGCCTCTGCCATCTTTATTTGGTTGTATCTTGAGAGTCCATCTATAAATGAAAGCATCTCGTGCTTAGCAGTATTATTGACCAAGAGGTCGATGTGTGGCAGTGAGAAATTGTCCTTCGGGCTCGCCTTGTTTAAATTTCAAAAATTGATACACATGCAGACCTTTCTATCCTTCTTCGACTCAGGCATAATATTGGCTAGCCACTGCGAGTATTTGGATACCATGAGAAATCCTGCATCATATTGGTTGATGACCTCATCTTTGACTTTCAACATCCACTCGAGTCGGAGACGTCTCAGGCTCTGCTAACCAACTTCACATCAGGGTAGAGAGGCAACTCATGCTCAACCAAATCGGTGTCCAGACCAGGCATGTCCTCGTACAACCAGGCAAAAATGTCTTAGTATGATCGAAGGAAGTCGATTAGGCTTTTTCTCTCTTCGGGAGATAGCGACGTTCCGATCTTGGTAATGTGGGGAATCTCCTCAGTCCCTAGATTAACATCCTCAGTTTCCTCGATAATGGGGGTTGGGCCATGCTCAAAGTCGGCAAACTGGTCAAGGAGCTCATTGGGGAGCTCCTCCAAGGGGATATCCTCGTCCAGACTTGTAACTCCTACCTCTTCTTGTATTTCTACAGGAAATGGGTCGATTTTACGTGGGACGGGTATTTCGGTTAAGGCATCTTTTTATGAAATTTTATTTGGAATTTTAAATGACAATATTTTTGGGTTTTGTATTTTCTCTATGTTTTTAGGATTTTGTATTTTTTCAATATTTTTGAGATTTATGTTTTCTTCGGAGATGGTCCCTTGGTAAAGCGGGTTGTTATGTATACAAGGTATTGCCTGCCAAGGGCTTATCTCAATTTTTACAGGTTATTTTTTTTTGGAAAATAGGTGCCCAATTGTAGGCCACTCCCTGCTTCCAGGGTTTGGGGCAAAGATGCCCAGTTGCGTACCTGGGAGGCCGCTCCTTTACCTATTTTGATGGAGGGGTGCTGACTAATATAGCTCTTTGGAGTCAGCCTCTATCATATTGACCCCCATTTCGTCTGAGATGATATCCTCAAAAGTCAATACTGTTTTATGGTGATTTATCATAGGGGGAGTTTGTTCAAGTACTGGCCATCGTTCTTCGAAAAGGGACAATGCGACCAAATCTATCTCCAAGCTAGGAAGGGTAATGTGGGGATTGGTGGGATGGACAGGGGCTATGGGTTTGTGAGGGGTCAAATGGGTTACCCCATTTTGATTGATCTTTATGACCCCAGCGTTGACAAAGGATTCCCTGATGTGTGGCCTAGGGCGAGGTTTCTCTTTTATGTTGATTCCTCGAGCTCTTGCAGCTGCAACGACCCTGACTTTCTCCTTGGCCTCTTGGACCTCTTCCTCCGTGGGCTTGTAACCCAACCCAAAACAAATATTCTATCCATTGGTGATAACTGGCTCTCTCCTGCCCTCCAGTCTAGGCCCGAGCCCTCGTCCTTTCTGATAGCCCCACTTTTGGAGCATAGCCACCGCTACTACCATTCCGCCTCTAGTTTTAGGAATGACGCCGTCAATGGGCTCTGGGAGTATTGTCGATACCTCATATTCAAAACTGTGGAGGTCGACATCTTCGGCGGTGTGTGGTACATCCAGTATTTTGAGCTTCTCCACATTATTGGTGGCCTTTTCTTTCTCACTGTGCCCCTCACCGATGATCGTGATAATTTTGTGCCCTAATGCAAACTTGAACTTTTGGTGCAATGTGAAAGGTATGACTCTGACCTCGTGTAGTCATGGGCGCCCCAACAACAGATTAAATGAGGATTTGATGTCCATTACTTGAAACAAAATGGAAAAGGTCATTGGCCCTATCAACAGCTCAAGATCAACTTCTCCCATTATTTCCCTCCTAGTATTGTCAAACCCTCTAGCGCTGGTTCTCGTGGGCCTCAACATGCATGGATCGACCCCGATCTTGGTGGCGGTTCTTAATGGGCATATATTCAATGCGAACCTATTATCAATTAGAACCAAGGGGATAATCATATTTCCTGACTCAACAGTTATATTCAAGGATTTCGAGTGGCTACCTTCTTCCTTCGGCAAGTCAGCATTAGAAAATAAAATGATATTTGGAGCCATCACTTGGCCAATTATCTATCCAACTTCATCCGGGCTAACTTGGAGCGATACATGCGCATTTTCAATGCCCCCATTAATGCTTGGAAATGGAGTGGGGACGTCATTAACAGATCTCACACAGTGATATGGGCGAGAATTCTTCTCAGCTGAGTCTCTAGTATATGTTCTCGACTCATTTTTTCGAAGGGGTTCACAGTGCTATCTTTCTTCCCCTCTGGTTGGGCTTGTGCTGCTACTAGTGCTTTTGACTACTTTGATATCCTCCCAGACCGCGTGACAAAATCTACTGCCCCTTCTCTGTGACTGTCGGCGTTGACATCTGTTTGTTCATAACTCAGCGGGACCTGGTGAGGATCATAGGTCGATCCTGAGAGCTTGAAAGGTATGGTTGTCGGTACTTGAGGGGTATGTACAGGTGGCTCCAGAGGTGTGGGCAACACTTGGTTTATTTCGGTGGTGGCGGGTTGGGTGGCTAGATTGGGCCAAATGGCGATGGTGAAGCTTGAGGGTGGTGGTACCGGGGGAAAAGGGGTAAAGGTAGGCCATTGGTAGTTGATGGGTGGTGGAGGAATGGGGGTTTGATGGGCCATGGGGTAATTGATGGGAGTGGCAGACCATGTAGGTGGTTGAACTGGGGGTAATGGGGTGGGTGCAAGCCATTGATGATTTATTGGCGGTGGAGGATTAGGGACCTGTTGGTTCATTGGGTAGTTGATGGGGGCGGTGGTGTATGGTTGATATGCATTTATGTGTACATAATTGACAGGTGTGGGTGATGGAAAGTATGCCCTGAGATCCAAGGGCTCAACTTGTGGTGCGGGGATGGGAAAATAATCAGATAAATTCAGGGGTTCGATCACCCCAACATTCCTTTCTTCATTATTCCTTGGCAATGGTGCCACATAACTCTCTCGATCATTGATGTAATCGGACGAATCAAATTCAAATTCCTCCTCACTTTCTATCACCCTGATGGTGGGTCTGGGATTTGCTCCCCGGTAGGATGTGGGGGTAATGGCACTTGATGGATGTTTGCGTGATGGCTTGCTTGAGAAGGTGTTGGTAGAATTAATTTCTCGGCATCAATCAAATCTTGAATTGCGTGCTTCAATGGGAAGCAACGATCAGTTGGGTGACTCAGACCCTGATAGAAATTGCAGTGGGTACTTGGGTCATAGTTCCTTGGGATTGGATGAGGAGGAGGTTGCGGCTGACGAATAGTGACTAATCCCTTTTCTACTAATAAGGGCAAAAGTACACTCAAAGATTGCCTCAGAGGCATAAAATCTCGATCATAGCGGGCTCTCCTCTGCTCCGGAGTCATTTGCATTCCTTGCCCATTCCCTATTCTCTGCATCTGCTTAGTTCTAACTGGTGTTGGCGGGGCTGCGTGAAATTGAAACGGGGTTGTATTATTATTGGGCCTGTTATTGGCAATGTTTTGAATATCGGCCCCTGTTCTCTTCTCATTCCTTTGTTCTGAAAACCTCCTAACCCCACTGGCTCCACTCGGCACGTTTTTATTCAGACTGCCTTCCCTGATGGCATCCTCACATCGACTAGCATTTTTTACCAGATCAGCAAAGCTGGACTGCTGCTAGTACACCAAAAAGTCTGATATCACTGGCAGGGTATTTTTTGAGTTCATCTCTATCTACTCATCATTAAGTATTCTGTTTCTGACTTAAGCTGCCAGTGCTCTCCAGCATCCTAGATAGTCGCTGAAGGTCTCATTCGGGTTCTGCCTCAAGCGAGCCAACTCCGACTTACGCAGCTCAATGTCTATATTATAGACATATTGTTCTTGAAAGAGGTGTGTCAAGTCCTTTCATGTTTTCATCATGGATGGTTCCAAAGATGTGAACCATCTTAAAGCCGAACTTGTCAGGCTCTTCTAAAAGACTTTAATTAGTAGTCTTTTGTCCCCTCCATATTGGGACATGTCCCCACAGTAGGACTTCAGGTGTGCAATAGGATTTTCGGTGCCGTTATATTTGTCGAAGGCTGGCATTTTAAATTTGGGGGGCAAGGGGACCTCAGCGAATAAACACAAATCTGTGAAGTCCGTGGCGTGGATTTCGACACCACCCATTTTCATTTTCTACTTCTGAATTTTATCCAACTGTTCTTTCAGCTGCTATGACTCTTTCGATATAGGGGTTGCTTTCTCGGCCGTTGGCTGGACTTCAATCTGGGCCACCAAGGGGTGGGCAATTATGGGAGGAGGGTTAAGGCTGGTCAATCCCCCAGCATAGGCTCCACTATTCCTAATCTCGTCCTCTTCATACTGCTGGTCGGCATAGTGTGCAGCGAGGGCGGGATTTTCTCATTGGTGTTGCATTGGTTAGATGGGAATGACATGAGTGGGGGTTGGGTGAGCCCATTGGGGGTGAGGAAAGGTTTGTTGGGTGATGGGATAAATGGAAGTTTGGTTTTGGGGTGGTGCCTGATGGGGCCTTTGGATATGGGGGAAGGTTTAGAGATGGCCTTCGGATGTGGGGCCATGGGAAAATTGGGTTTGGGGTATGGCATGGGTTTGACCCGGCTATGAAGGTTGGGTAAAATGTTGGGGGTATTGTGGAAGGTATGAGTGTGGGGTTTGGGCTTGGGCCATGAAGCTTTGGTCATTTTGGGCCATGGGCCATTGATGGGTTTGGGCCATGGGCCCTTGATAGGTTTGGGCCGTGGGCCCTTGGTAGGTTTGGGCCAGTAGGACTTAGTGGGTCTGGGCCATGGGCCTTGGGTAGGTTTGGGTGGTAGGGTATTGGGCCATTGGGCTCTGGAAAAAGGAGGTTTGGGCCAATGGGCCTTGGGGTAAGTGGGTAGTGGGGGTTTGGATGGTGTAAATTATGGGAGGTTGATGGGGGTCATGGGGGAATGAAGCATGGAGGTTGGCTAAGGTGTGGGATGGGTTCATGGATGTGGGATGTGGAGGAGAGGTATTTTGGGAAGCCTTCCATGAGGAGTAGGCTTGAAACATCTCCTCCATCATGGTCATGGAAGGAGGATCGGATGTGGGTGGTGGATTTAAGGGATGATTGGGTATGGATGGGATGGATGTAGAAGGAAAATTGGGCATGGCTCTAGTATAATTGGGCATGACCATGGTATGTTAGGGGGTATGAGGTGGATTGGAGAGTTGAGGTGGGGCAAAGAATGGGGAAGGATTAGGGATGTTTAGGGATGATGGTTGGTGGGGTGTGGATGTTTGGGAAAAACTGGGCATGGCCCCAGTAAAAATGGGCATGACTCGGGTAGATGGGGGGATTTGTGGCGGATTGGATAGGGTGCAAGTGGTGTATGTGACTGTGGGTGGATCAAGCCTATAGGGGGAAGATGGGAAATGGGGCATGGATGTGGATTGGGAGAATGGGTTTGGGTTTGTCATGGATATGGGTGGAAAATGTGATGGATTTGGTATGGACATGGTTTGGGCAAAAGATGGGGAGTTGGGGGCTGGACTTTGGATGTTTTGGGAGGTAGTGGTAGGGAAAATGGGGGCGCCAAATAGGCCGATAACGGCAAAGGGTGATTGGGTGAGGGGGATGGTGGAAAAAACTTCTCCCGAATGGGAGTGGGTTGGAGAATGTGGCGGGGACGAGTCGGGATCGGCGTAAGCTGGGTCCACTACCCACGACATTCTATAGGAACAGGTTGGGTAAGGGTGCCTTGGATAAGGCCCAAAAATCCTCCTCCTTCTTCCCCTACGGGATGATGGAGGGCAAGATGATGCCGTTGTGCCGGCACCACAAGAACTCTATTTTTTAGGTATTTTTATTTTGATTTTTAATTAATTAATTATTTTTTTGGAAAGACCTTTTTTGTAAAACAAAGGTTTTCAGGCCTTGGAATTCCCTTCTCGGGATGCCTTCGTACCCTTATTTGAGACCCATGGTGATGATTTCGATGCACTTCGGAAGAATCGAAGGAGGACGTTCGATCTATTGAAGGCACAAAAATCAAAGCAAACAACCCGATCCCCCGGAATGAGCCGAAACGGAGTTGCCTTCTTTTGACCAGCGGGGGCGTATTGGGTGTCGGAGATAGCGGGGCCCAAACAAAGGAACTAAGCACACTGATCGGGGGACTCGGGAGGTGAAAAGAGCCTAAGATTTTGGGCTGCTGTAGTTTGGGTAGACTTGGTGCAACTAATACATGCGCCAAGGTTGCCGAGGCCCTTTTTTACACTGGTGCAACTATTAGTTGCGCTAAGGTAAAAATGGGGGATTTTAAAGCTGGTGCAACTATTAGTTGCACCAGTTATAAATTCCCAATTTTTGTATTGGCGCAACTAATAGTTGCGCCAGGCAAAAATGGTTCTCCAGATTCTAAAACAACAGGGAACAATAGCCTGAAGATGGATCTATTTTTGGTTTCTGTGGAAGTTGGGCTTTCAGGAACTGCTTGACTTTATATGATCGATTCTTTCCTCACCGAATCCTAAAGGTTTGAGTTCGGTATAACTCGCTAGCGAGCTCCCCAAGGGTTTTAAGCTTTAGAATGGGAACCCACCCGATATACCTCAGGCGCAAGTGCCTTCTCAGATACTAGGTAGGCTGAAACTTTTCTGGATCATCACCACTAGGGGCTGCCGCCATACTAAGACCCGGGTGGTTGTATGTGTGCCTAAACCCAACCCTTTTAAAATCTACCCCATAAAAGCAAATTAATTAAGCTCCCTAACTTGGTTCAATTTTAATTTTCTTTCAAAACATTTTTTCATGGAAGTTTTCTTTAGTTCAAAGACCGGGGGTGATGACCCCGTGCTGCCACTACGGGCCGGCGTCCACTGTTGGGATATGAGTGCACAAGTAGGCCCGCCAATCGGCTATGACACTTTAAATAACGGAAATTTAAAGGGAATTGAAAGACAATGTACAAGTAGGCTCGCCAATCGGCTAAGGCACCTAAAATGACGGAAAAGTAAAGAAAATTAAGGGACAATGTGAATGTAGGCCCGCCAATCGGCTAAGGCACGTAAATGATGGAAAAGTAGGGGTGAGTAAAATAAAAAAAAATACACAAAAAAATAGGAAAAATGTTAGTAAAATAAAAAATAAATAGCCAAATTTCAGGGGAAGCTCTACAAGCTATCCCCAGCAGAGTCGCCATCTATGCAACCGTGGAATTTTTGACAATCCCGCCGCGACGATGCGCTCTCTAGCAAAATATAGAGTCGCCACCTGGAGCTTTCGGTGTCTCGGGAAACCTAGTTTATTTTTATGAGCACCGAAGTGCTAAAAATATGACTCTAATTCCGTTCCACACCAAAGACTCTTGGGTAGGGGATTCAGTTATCGATCGGGAAGGTGTTAGGCACCTGATCAACCCGCTTAATGCGGTCTCTACTTATGGCCAAAACAAAAGTAAAGTAAAAGAGAGGAAAATGGCCTCCTCTTGCCCAAATGGGCTTCCAATCCTATTTGTGCTCCTCCGTTCCTACCGAAAATTCAGCAGCGTAACGACACAAATGGGGGGATGGGAATCACTAAAAAGAGATAGGAGAAGAAAGGGGAGAGCCGGAGCCCTCGGGCCCTTGTAGCACCGTAGGAGAGCCTTGGGTGGTTTGCTTTGATGAGCTCTTGAAGACTTTGTATGATATGGAATAGGGTTCTAACTCCTAAGACTTGAAGCTAAGATGTAGAGAAGGGAGGCTAGGGGATCACACTCACCTAGGCTAAGGGTTTTGGATGCAAGAACAAGCTTGAAATAAGGTTGGGAGATTCTTGAATTTGGGTGAAAATGGTGCACAAAAGGGAGGAAGAACTTCTCACCTTGAGCTCTTTCTCTCTTAAGCAAATTTCTCAACCCCTAAACCAAGGGGTGGGGGGTTCTATTTATAGGAAATGGGTGGGTTAGGAGGGTGTTTAGATGCTAATCAAGATTAGGAGTTAGGTAATCTAATATCTAAGGTTTCCTAGAGTTTTTGGAGCCTTGAAATATGTGAGAAGGTCCTCCAATGGTGGATGATAGGGTGAGACTTTAAGCCACTTGATGGGTTATAAATAGGGTGTAAAAGGGTGCAACAGAACTATCAAAACACGCCAAGCCGAATATGGCCAAAAGAGGCCTCGTGTATATATTATACACAAAAACTGGGGGGGGGGGGGGGGTTAAACCAGTCGAGCCGGAGCCAAAAAGGGCATTTTTCAAAATCTTTTCCTCCCCCCCTCTCTAAACCAAAACGGGACCTCCTCCTAGGGTTCTCTTGGATTGATTTAAACCTCATTTCATTACCGGTGTCTGCTCTCACCGATTAAACATATGTTCTACGCTGGATCGAGGATCTATTTTCTCGAAGGTAATCATTATTTTAACCCCATTTTCTTTGGTTCTTCTTGAATTATTTGCAATGTTGATTGGGATTCTTGCTTTTTTAGATGATGAATGATGATTTTTTTGCAAGAGTGATTATCTATGACCCATTTGATTTTATTTTTTATTTTTTTTGTGAAATGGGCAGTGATGATCTTGAATGATGCCCTATTTCCCTTTTTTAATTTGATTTTCTTGAGCCATTTTCTTGATATGATTAGGGCCCTCATTTTCTTTGAATCCAAATGACTTTCTGTGTTATGCCTGATTTTTTTGCAAGTTTTTCCTTTTCTTCTTTTTCTTTTTTTGAAACTTTTTCTTCTGCTTCTTTTTTTTATTGTTTATGTACATATATATATACATATATAATTTTTGAAACTTTTTCCCTCTCTTTTTTTTTTTGAAACTTTTTCTTCTTTTCCTTTTTTTGGAAACTTTTTCTTCTTTTTTTTATTGTTTGTGTATATATATATATATATAGATATATTTTTTTTTCGAAACTTTTTTCTTTTAATTTTTTTTGAAACTTTTTCTTCTTTTCCTTTTTTGTTGTTTTTGTTATATATATATACATATATATTTTTTAAAACTTTTTTCTTTTTCTTCTTTATTCTTGTTCATAGATACATACATATATATATATATATATATATATATAGTTTGAAACTTGTTCTTTTTCTTCTTTTTTCTTTTTTTTTGTTTTTGTTTTATTTGTTTAAAAAAAAATGATGGTGATTATGATTTATGGAAAATGAAAGGGGCATACTTACCTTCCCTTGGCTCGTGGCCATTGGTTTCTTGCTACTGACATATCTTGATATCGTTGCTTGTGTCTCCCTCAGAATATCGAGTGAGGAGGAGCAAGGGCAAAAGGAGGGGCTCGAGGTGGTCTATGGTCCTCGGGGGGAGCAATTTTTTGTAGTGCAATGCTCTTCCCGCCTTTGTTATGAGATGCAGGGCGAGGCAGCCTGTATCGGTCTGCTTGATCAACAACACATCCATATCTCAAACTTTGGGATTGCCAGCAAGGTAGTAAAACAAGTTTATTTTGCCGCTTTGTCTTTTCTTTGTGTGAGCTCACTTTATTTTTAGGATCTGATACTTCTTTATTTTGATGCAGGCCTTGCCATCGATCATGTTCCATGGGGGTTGGTTTGACCTCCAGCGTCTTTACCTCTACCTTCCTCCGGTCTTGAAATTTCTCCTCGCCTAGGCCGATTTTGGGGATTTCCTTTTGTGTCCCGCCATGAGGGGTGACTCGGCCTATCTAAAGGCCCTTCTTGAAAGCTTCCGGCCCGAGACCATGACCTTTCACATGTCGATGACCGAGATGACCATCACCACTATTGATTGGTCGATGATTACGGGGATTAGGATAGGGGGCACACCAGTGACTGACCTTCGCGTACCCGGTTGGGACAAGGTGGTTCAATTGATCGAGGATTTCCCCTCTTCCCAGCATATGCATGGCACTTAGGTTAAGTTATCTTGGCTGTCCAATTTGTATAATGAGAACGAATTGGTGGATCTGGGTAAGCCGGATGCGGATATCCCCATTGAGCCTCGGCGTGCCTTGATGTTGGCTCACATCTCGCTCCTCTTCCTCCTGGGCAAAACTCTTTTTACCAATGCCAGCAGAGGTCAGGTTTCATTGTCCTTGCTTTATATTATGGGAAATTGGGACAATGTGTACCGGTACGACTGGGGCGGGGCCGGATACTCCGTGCTGATGTCTGGCCTGGCTCGAGCCTCAGTTGGGGATCTAGGTTCTATTGTCGGTTTCTGGCCTGCGGTTGAGGTAACCCCTGACTCACTTCCCTTGTTTCTTTTTTTTTTCTAAGCATTCATCTTGTCTTTGACACATCTTTTGTGTTTGCTACTTTCTTCAGATTTGGGGGTACCTGCACTTCCAGCCTGGTCACCCTCTCCTCTTCTCCGATGTTTACACATATCCGCTTATGAGTAACTGGCAAAAGAATCGCCACAGGGACGTCAGAATGAAGCATTTAGAGCTGGGACTGAGGTCCCAATTTGACTTATTGATCCCAGAGCAGGTATGGATACTTTCCTTTTCTATCCCCCTTTTATAGGGTTTGATGGCGCCTATGACTGATAGGATTCTTTTTTTCATTACAGGTCATCTTTGACCCGTACATTGGTTCTCCCTTCTAGGATCGAGCCACCGTGGGTCCATCTCGCTTTTTCGTTGACCGCCGTGTCATTTTATTTTATGGGGCCTGGGCCAGGGCATATTACTTGGGGGAGAGAGTGGTACATCAGTACCGAGATCAGTTCGCCGTGTTGCACGCTCCTCCTACGGATGTTATGTCTCCTGAGGGTACCATTGAGGAGCTCTCAGCCGATTTCCTCCATCATGAGGTCCCTATGGACGATCTTGTCATGCCTGGAGGATACCCAATGTGGTATGAGTCCCTGCCCTATCGGTCCCTCCTTCCGCATTTCGTACTTGGCGCCAACTTCTTAGCTTTCGGCGGTCCGCTATCTCAGGTAGTTCTCCTTTTTCTTTAGGCAAGTTTCTAATGGTTCTTATTCAAATTTTGTCTCCACTGACTGAAACCTTGCTTCTTTCCATTGTTCGGCGGGGGAGATGATTTTGACGATGATGCTGTGGCGGAGGCAGCTCCTGTTGAGGCTACAGGTGTTGGTCCTTCAAACCCCTCTAGACGCCTTAATGATGCATTTCTTTTGAGTTTATGTGCTATGTAGACAAGCGGGCCCGCCTATCTGTTGAAGCGATGTGGGTCCCTCCACCTGAACTAGTCCCAGGGGTGAGTTTTCTTTTCCGTACACTTCCTTTTCAGAGAAATGCCTATTTATGTGATTATGGCCCCTGTGGCTAATATCTCTCTTTTGTGCAAGACTACTAGTCGGTCATGAATCAGGCCGAGTATTATCACAATATCACCGGTCATCAGGATGTGGAAATGGTAAGTGCTTTGTTGATCCATTCTTACTTTTTGGTTTGCTGCTCTTACTTTTACTCAAACTGACCTCCTGTTATGATCTTTGCAGCGCACTCGTGAGAATGAGTCATGATCATTGCTCGGGAGGCTATCGCAGGCGTGGACTCGGGTGGGGGAGGTTCGGACATACCAGAGCACCTCACGCCGTCACAAGAAATCCAAGGGCGCTGATAAGTATTAGGGCTGCTCTGATTTGATTAGACATTTTAGACTCTTCGGACATCTATTTTTTTTTTGGTTTTTGGAAACATGTAATGGGTGATATGACACTATGTTTTGGATGGTTTTCAGCTTTTGATGAATGTTAGTGCCCCCTTTTTGATTGTATGTTCTATCCCCTTTTGCTTGCTATAGTATACTAGATCATTTGCAAGATGGCCTCGGCCTTTTCTTTCTCAAGCCACGCCTTGGTTAATTTCGGCCAAGATTAATCTTTGTGCGGACTGTTCCTTGAAGAAGACAGTTATATAATGGTTAGATGCTAATTCCTTGTATCCCAGCATGTGGTTTGGGATGCTTTGAAAAAATAAACAGTAGGAAATGCAGGTGGGATAGCTAGGGGGGAGCAAAAGGGACCTCCCCTACCCTCTCTTTTTCTTTTTGGGCGGTAGCAGTGGTCTTGGCGTGTATAATATAGGCGCCAGGCCAAATTGGGCCAAGAATAGCCTGGCATGTATATTATACACGCAAGGCTAAATCTTGCCAAAACAGGCCTGGCATGTATATTATACACGCCAAGTGCCTTCTGGAGAAAATGTGGCCTTTTAAGCCCGAAAATGCACTCATTTCTTCCTCCTTTGATTTAGTCTTGGTATTTTTTTGCTGCCATTTTTCCTTTTGCTTGCCCAAGGGTGGGTCCATTGTCCTACATTTAATTGTATCTTGGGAACATCTTTGTATGACAATGGACCTGTTTTCCGACCCTGCCTCTCGTGGGGGTCCGGAACCACTGTACTTCCCTCTTTGGGCATGGGGCCTAGTTTTCTAAAGAAGTGGCTTGGGAGCTTGAATGGGAGCGAGCTCGCGAGTTTGGATCAGCTTTGATTGGCCCGCCTCTTGTCTTTCCTTAGAGTTCCTCCGCTTCGAGATTTCATTTATGCGGCGGCTTCATCTTGGGAAGTTGACACTCATGTCTTCCGTTTTGGAAACTATGAGTTAACTCCTACTCTCGAGGAGCTCTCCAATCTGGCGGGTCTGAAGCTGCATAGAGACCTAGCCAGAGTGCTGCCGAAATCGGGTTATGCTAAAGATGTCCAGATCACCTTGGGCTTGAAGAAAAATGATTATGAGAAAAGTCTCATTGGTGGGCTCACCAGGTGTTCGGTGAAATTCCTGAGAGAACTTTTGGAGAGGAAAGCCTGCGAAAATTGCTGATAAAAATTCCTCATAATGTGAAGGCTTTTGCCCTTTGCCTTATCTCCAAGGTTCTTTTCTACACCGGGGGAGAGAGTTTCTCGCTTGCACTCTGCGACATCCTGGTGGAATTAGAGGGAGGCCGTTCTGTGATACATATGGTGCTAGCAGAGCTCTATCGCTGCCTTGATGCCTTTGCTTTGGGCAAGGTGGAGGGCCTCCGGGGATGTCCTGTCTTGCTCCAAATTTGGCTTGGGGAGCATCTTGCTATCTTGAGACCCGTACCCCACTTTTATGTTGTTCGAGGTGAGGTGGCCCGCTGCTTTTTGGGTAGATGCCACACGCTTCTACAGGGGGATATACAAGGGCTGAAGCTTTGGCTGGCTAAAGCTGAGTTGGTGTGGAGGCATCCCTAGTTGGACAGGACTTTCCCAGTGGTGCACTCTAGAGATTATGAAGGCATCACTCTCCTTGGTTTGAGCAACAACACTTACTATTTTCCATTCCGAGTGCTGCGCTAGTTTGGTTGGTCTCAGCAGGTGCCCTTTGCGGTGAGCCCACCCTTATGCAACTTGATTTTCTCTCGGGGATCTCTTCGAGAGTTGGATAGGATAGCTGCTCTCTGAGAAACGCATCAGTTGATGCATATGAGCGATCTAGAGTAGGGGAATTCGATTTTAACCTCTCCAGAGTATCAGGCTTGGCTACTGTCTGA
The DNA here is from genome assembly GCA_021018995.1 of Chloranthus sessilifolius. Lineage (NCBI taxonomy): Eukaryota > Viridiplantae > Streptophyta > Magnoliopsida > Chloranthales > Chloranthaceae > Chloranthus > Chloranthus sessilifolius. Next base: position 69,653,454 of record CM037595.1, read on the forward strand.
GAGGCCTTCTACTTGTCACTTGGATCAGCTTGACTGTAGTGACATAGGAGGACCTTGGCCAAAGAAGGAGTCGATGCTTCGATCCTGTATTGAGCTACTGGTGGATGAGAAGCGAGTTCTGCACGAACATTTAGAGAAACAAAAAGTTAGAGTAGAGGTGGCAGAAGTCAGAGTTGATGTAGTTGAGTGTGAGGTCCTTCGTCTGGGAGGAGCCTTGAGTGACGCTCTGGGTGCTACTGATGCCTCTAGGAAATGGCATAGGAGTCTTCATGGCCACTGGATGACAGAGCGGGATGTTCGAGAGGATACTTCACGTGCAAAGATCTGTGCCCTAAAGCGCGAGTTAGGTCATTGATTCCATCCTGCACATACTTTTTGCATAGATCAGATTACCACATGAAGGGACATAAGAACCCCTGCCAGATATTTTTTTGGGTATATATATTTTCTTTATGTTTTTGTTATTTTTTCTTTTTTGTAAAAAGGAAGGGTACACAAAACATCACACTGGTTATTTTTTGAGATGTGGTGTGAGCATATTGCAGACTTGTAAATGGAAAGGGAAAATCTATTATCTTATAAATTTTTTATCTTTTCTCTGTTTTTGTAAAAGGGGAAACTGGAGTTTTGTGCAGGTCATTCCTTTGGAGATGTGGCACACACTGTGCCGGCCTAAAAATGGGAAAGGAAAATTTATTATCTTTTACAAATGTGGTCCTTCCTGTCATAAAACCAATCATTCCTAGGTGGGGGGCGCACAACACCGGCCTGGAAATGGGAAAGAAAAATTTATTATCTTTTTTAAGATTTTTCTTTGATGCCTTAAGTGTGAGGGGAAGTAATGGGTCCAAATTTTAGCATGGTCGAAACCGTCCAAGGTTGGACCTGGGTGAGGTCCAGAATGCCCTTCCCCTTGGATCAAATCAACCTTTTATCCTTGCCTCGGGTCATGCATTTGATGGTGCAGACGTGATGATATGCTTGGCCCAGATTTGTTTGGAGTAAACATGAGCGGCCCAGGAGGATCAGATGGAACAGGGTTGTAACCGGGGGGGGGGGGTAACTTTCGTTTCTTTCTCTTTTACAACATTTTTACTCATAGCACCCATGATGGGCTTTCTTCATGCCCATTTTTTCTCTTTTTTTACTCATAGCGCCCTTTTGGGTTTCCACTATGTCCATGGGTATGCATTTTTACCCCTGTAGACACCCAAATTCGGCCCAAGGCCCGATCAATCTGTACTTCGGGAGATGTACCCTTGTGCTTCTGATGGCACCCCCTGAACCCTTAGGAACCTACCTAGGCCAGTAGGAATCACCCTAAGACCTTTAGAGCCATTCCCCCAATCCTTAGAAGTCACCCCTACGCCCTAGAATCCCTTCCCAGACCTAACTTAAACCCTTCTGGCGGTTGATGACGAGAGCTATCAAATTTCACATAGACCATTACCAAGGATGAGCCATATATCATTGGAAAGAGGACTTCTCTAGCTTTTGAACAAGCCAAAGATCACCCAATTTGGAGCTACGGTTCAAAAATTATGGCCGATTGAAGTTTCACATAAAATCATAAAAATTTTGCTCAGGCGTGGATATTACATACGCCCAACCAATTCAGCCCCAGATTAGTCAGGCGTATATATTATATACGCCTGCCTATTTTGGGGAAATTTGGCCGGGCGTATATAATATATACGCCCAGTATATGTGGGACCCACCACGGGCTTCATCTTCTCAAAACTCCCCTGATTTTGGTGAAATTTATTGTTCCTAAACTGGGCGTATATAATATATACACCCAGCTAGCTATAGTAACTGTCATCAGTAGCTCAAATTTCCTCCATCTAGTTTGACCTTTTGACCATCCCCTTGGTTGAGGTGGGTGTCTTGAGATTGGTTGCACCCCCTTTGAGCTTATTGGCAACCCTTAAGTCACCCATGGTCTCGCCCCATCATCCGCCATTAAAACCAGTTTCCCAAAACCCAAGGACCTTGAAAACCCAAAAAACCTTAGATGGGGGATTACCTAATTGCTAAACCAATTAGCTCTTAAGTAAGCCCCTAACCCATCCGTTCTCTATAAATAGAGAGGCCCCCCTCTTCCCAAAGGGTTGAATTTTTGTTGAAGGATTAGAGAGTGCTTAAGAGAGAACCCTAGTGAGAGAAAATGTCAATATTTTTCCAGAATTCCAGCATGCATACTTCACCTATTTTAGTCCATTTCCACCATTAGATTACTCCTTTTAGCTAAAACCTAGCCTCTAGCTTCACTCTACACCCCCTATTTTATTGCATTAGAACCTATTTTCACACCATTTAAGCCATTGGAAGCACGCCAAAGCGAAGATCTTCCACGGTGCAACAAGGGACCGTGAGCTCCGGCTCACCCCTCTCTTCCTCTACCTTCTTGGTGTCTCCTCCGTCCAAGGATTCAAGCCGTTACGCCGCAGAAATTTCAGTTTGGCTCAAAGCTTGATAGGACCGTATTACCTTCGGGCAAGGGGAAACTCTGCCCTTTTTTCTTTAATTTTGGCCATAGATAGAGACCGCTACGTGTGGGTTGATCGGGTGCCTAAACCCTTCCCGATCGATAACCGAAGCCCCTACCCTAGAGCCTTTGGCAAAGACCGGTAAATCAGAGTCATATTTAGCACTTCGGTGCTCAAAATATCGATTTGAAGGTTTTCCGAGTCACCAAAAGCTCCGAGTGGCGACTCTACATTTTCATTAAAGGCAAGCGCATCGCTGCGACGGGTTCGAGAGGATCCACGGTCGCACAACCCCAGATGCCTTTTCAGGTTTTCACCTGGTCCACACAAGCTCATTATTTTTACCCATGGCGCCCTTTCGGGTTTTCACCACGTCCTTTTTGCTTTGAGCTTATATTTTTTCTTTTTCCTTTTATTTTATTTTATTTTCTCAAAGGCCACGACATGGACGTCGATTCCGTCATAGCCTGCTGGATGGAGTTCTTTTGTCGTCTCTCAGCTGGGCTCGTGCTAACTTAATGGATACTGCGACTGCATATAGACGTTAAGGAGGACTTTTTCTTAGAATGTATCACGGCCAAGGGATAAGTTACGAATTTTGAAGGTATTCTGGGTTTTAAAAGGTTTCCTTGATTGGATTCTAGCTGTCATAATACACTTCTTCCTTGGGGGATTTTGACTGTACATGCCCCATTTTTTTTCTTTTTTTTATTCTTTTCCAGAAATCTTTGTTTTTTGGATTTTGCATTTCTGTTTTTTTTTGGGTTTTGACGGTAACTCTTCTCCTATCTTTTTTTTGTGTTGTTGGTATATACGCTTTTTTCTTTTTCTGGCGAGGGGATAATGAAAGAAAAGGCCAATGGTTCAACGGGTGTAGCAAAAGGGTATGATCATTCAGGGATACTTTTTTGCTACTTAGTTTTGAAATGATGACCTCTTTTTTAAAGTATCCTTAAGCAGTCACGTATCCATTTTTATCAGTACTTACCTTGCTATAGGAGACTTAGGAATAGAATCGTTGAATGTATCTAGCATTGATCAGCTCAGAAAAGTGATCTCCATCCATGGTAGCGAGGTGGAGTGCGTACCTTTGGAGCACTTCTCGGATGACATAAAGTTCCTCCTAGTTGGGCTTAAATTTTCCTCTAAGATTGGCGTGGAGGGATGGGAAGATCTTCTTGAGTATGGTGTCTCCCACTTTCAGATCTCGATCGCGAACACGTTTGTTGTAAGCACGTGCAATTCGCCCTTAGTAAACTTGGGTATGACATAAAGCCAGGAGCCTTTTCTCATTCAATAGTTCAAAGTGGGACCTCTCTCTTTCAGCTTCAGGTAAATTAGACTCCATGAGAATGAGGAGCAAGGGTACTTCAACCTGAACTGGCTGGATGGCCTCAGTTCCATACACAAGGGATAATGGCGTTGCCCCTGTAGCAGTACGGATTGACATTCGGTAGGCCCATAATGCCAATGGTAACATTTCACTCCAGTCTCGGTATGCGATGATCATCTTCTCAAGGATGCGAATGATTATTTTATTAGCAGCTTCCACGACAACATTGGTTTACGGCCGATATGGTGACGAGCGATGATGTTTGATTTTATATTGCTCACAGAAGGCTCTGATGCGCTTGTTCACAGAGTTAGTGCCATTGTCCGTGATGATGTCCTTGGGTACACATAATCGACAAACGATATTATTCTTGATGAACTTCTCGACATGACTGGCTGTGATATTCGTGTATGACGCTGCCTCTACCCACTTAGTGAAGTACTTAATGGAGACGAGGATAAATTGATACCCGTTTGAAGCTTTCGGATTGACTTTTTCGATGACGTCGAGGCCCCATGTAGTGAATGGCCAAGGAGTGGTCATGATGTGTAGATCTATGGCTAGAGCATGTATTAGACTGAAATATTCTTAGCATTTGTAGCACTTTTGAATGTTCTTACAACAATCAACTTCCATGGTAGTCGAGAAATATCCTTGTCGTAGGATCTTTTTGGCAAGCATGTGCCCATTGACATGGGCTCCGCATACTCTCTCATGGATCTCTTTTATAATGTTGGCTGCCTCGCCCTCAGTTAGACATCGGAGTAGGATATTATTATATGACCGCTTATAGAGGTACTCACCGCGGATGATGTAATTGGCCACTAAACGTTGGATGGTCCGCCTGTCCGTCTTGGAGGTGCCCTTAGGGAAAGCTCAAGTTTCGAGGAAATTCTTGATATCTAAGAACCATGTAGGCTCATCATCTAACTTTGTGGGTTCCTCAATCTGGAGGTAGAAGGCTGGCTCATTCCTCTGCTCAATCATGATTGGCTTCATCTCGACACCATATAGAATTTTGACTATCGATGCCAATGTCGCAAGTGCATCGGCGAAGCAATTTCTCACTCGCGAGTTATAAGAGAAAGTAATATCATCGAAACATACTATCAGATCTTCGAGGTGCTCGTGGTATGGGATCAACTTTTCTTCTAATCTCTGTTTGTTTGACATATGAACAATTGTGAGTCGCCAAACACCCTGAGATGAGTTACTTTCAGGTCGGTGCTACCTGTAAGCCTGCTATGCATGCCTCATATTCGGCCATGTTATTTGTGCATGAGAAGCTAAACTTGATGGACATTGGTACGTGAGACCACTTTAGCGAAATCAGAATAGCATCGACCCCTTGACCCTCAGCATTTGCTGCCCCGTCAAAGTGCATTACCCAGGATTCCTCTGTCTCCGCTGTATCATCCTCTGTCATGAACAAGATGTCCTCATCTGGGAATTCAGTTCTCAAAGGCTTGTAGTCGGGTAAAGGATTCTTGGCAAGATGATCTGTGAGTGCTTGCCCTTTGACCGACTTCTGTATGACATATGTGATGTCAAATTCAGATAGGAGAAGTTGCCAGCATGTAGTTCGGCCAGTGAGAGCCGGCTTTTCGAATAGGTACTTTAATGGATCTATTTGCGCTAGGAGTAGAACAACTTGAGATAACAAGTAGTGGCAGAACTTTTGGGTAGCCCATATGAGAGCCAGGCATGCTTTCTCTAGATGAGCATAGCGTATCTCGTAATCGGTGAATTTCTTGCTCAAGTAATAAATGGCATGCTCTCTTCTTCCTGCTTCATCATGTTGCGCTAGGACACATCCCATCGAAACTTCCATTGTGGAGAGATACATTAAAAGTGGTCTCCCAGGTTCGGGCACACCAAAATTAGTGGGTTGAGGAGGTAACCTTTAATTTTATCAAATGATACCTGACAGTCGTCATTCCATTTGACTGATGAATCATTCCTTAGTAACTTGAAGATCGGCATGCAAATAGGAGTTAGTTATGTAATAAATTGACTGATGTACTGTATCCTACCCAAGAAGCCTCTGACTTCTTTCTCGGTAGATGGCGGTGAAATTTTAATGATAGCTTTTACCTTGATTGGGTCAACCTCGATGCCTCTTTTGTTGACAATGAAACCCAATAGTTTTTCGGACATGGCACCGAATACATATTTCTGAGGGTTCAGATGCAACTTGTATTTTCTCAGCCGCTCAAACAACTTTTGGAGGTTCACCAGATGGTCACCTCTTTTCGATGATTTGGCTATCATGTCATCTACGTACATCTCAATTTCTCGGTGCATCATATTGTGGAAGAGTGCTGCCATCGCTCTCTGATACGTTGTCCCAACATTTTTTAGTCTGAAAGGCATGAATCGATAGTAAAAAGTTCCCCATAGTGATGAATGTTGTCTTCTCTCAGTCAGCCTCTGCCATCTTGAACTGATTATATTCAAAAAATCCATCCATAAATGAGAGCATCTCATGCCTGGTAGTGTTATCAACCAAGATGTCGATATGTGGTAGTAGGAAGTCATCCTTCTTGCTGGCCTTGTTGAGATTTCTGAAGTCAATGCTACAAACATTTCCATCTTTCTTCGATACAGGGATGATATTAGCTAACCACTGCAGGTATTTAGAGACCATAAGAAACCCTACATCGTATTGCTTGATGACCTCATCCTTTACTTTCAGCATCCACTCGGGTTTGAGGGATCTCAACTTTTGCTTGACCGACTTAATATCTGGATATAGCGGCAGCTCATGCTCGACCAAATCGGTATCCAGACCAGGCATATCCTCATATGACCATGCGAAGACGTCTTGGTATGACTGAAGGAAATCAATCCTGTTTTTTCTTTCCTCAAGAGATAGCGATGTTTCGATCTTAGTGATTCTGGGGATCTTCTCAGTCCCTAGATTGACGTCCTTTGTTTCTTCAACGATAGGGGTAGGGCCATGCTCAAAGTCGGTGAACCGTTCAAGGAGTTCATTGGGAAGCTCCTCAGTAGGGATTTCCTCGTCCAAACTCGTGACTCCTACCTCTTCTTGTATTTCTACAGGAAAGGGGTCGATTTCACGTGGGACAGACTTTTCAATTAAGACATAATTTTCTTTGATTTTATCAGGAATTTTAAAAGATAATTTTTTTGGTTTTTCTTGCATTTTTTCTATTTTTTAGGTTTTCTCTTTTCTTCAGAAATTGGCCCTTGACAGCGTGGGTCTTTATACATATATGCTATTGCCTGTTAAGGGCTAACCTCATTTTTTATAGGTTATTTTTTTATGGGAAGCATGTGTCGATTTTTAGGCCACTCGTCGCTTTCAAAGTTTGGGGCACAGACGACCAATTTCATACCTGTGATGCTGCTTCTTTACCTGTTTGGATGGCGGGGGCTGATTGAGATGGCTTTTGGGAGTCAACCTCTATCATGCTTATCATGGACTCATCCGAGGCCCGGTCCTCAAACGTCAGCAATGTCCTGTGGTGGTTTACCACAGGGGGAGATTGTGCAGGTACAAAAGACTCTTCCTCAAAGAGGGACATAGCGACTAGGTCTATTTCCAGGTTGGGGGGAATAATTTGGGGATTGGTGGGGTGGACAGGGGCTATCGGTTTATGTGGGGTGTGTTGCCCCATTCTGATCAATCTTCACCATCCTTGCGCTCACAAAGGTATTCCGAATGTGAGGTCTAGGACGAGGTTTCTCTTCTAGGTTTATTCCCTTAGCTCTAGCAGCGGCTATTATTCAGGCCTTTTCCTTAGCCTCTCGGACTTCTTGTTCAATTGGCTTGTAACCTAGATTGAATCTAATTTGCTGCCCGCTCTTGGCCTTGACTGGCTCTCTTCTGCCTTGTAATTGGGGTCCTAGCCCACTTCCTTTCTGATAGCCCCATTTCTGGAGCATGGCCACAACCGCAACCATTCTGCCTCTGGTTTTTAGGGTGATACTTTCCGGGGGACTTCAGGATTACCGTCGATACCTTGTATTCAAAGTTATGGAGGTCTGTATCTTCGGTTGTGTGTAGTATTGTAGACACCCCCATTTTATCCTCTCGGAATATATAAATTTATTCGGTTAACCTTTGACCCCATACCCTCGAGTGGGAACCATGCACTAAAACAATAGTATATGGCTGAACACAGGCTGAAACAATGGCTCTGTGGCTCAGATACCAACGTAGGGAGACTATATGTTGAAACAATAGTATATCGTCGAAATGCAAGCTGAAATAATAGCCTGACATTTCAAGCCTGACCCGGACCCGGACAACCCCGAATTAAGCGCCTACAACCACACGCTCAATTCGATTGCACGCCAAATCACAAGGGCCCAATTAGTCCCTTCTTAGACCAGATTTCCTTTCCCAGACCACCTTGAGACTCGATCACATGCCTGACACCAGACATGTGATCGGATTGAGCGCCCCATCACCGACACGTAATTGGCCTACGCCCGGCCCAGCCTTACTGTCCTTGACCCCTAAGTTTCCTCGATTAAACGCTTCAAGAGTGGCACTTAATTGGATTACGCACCCCAAAATGGGCGCGCAATTAATTCTACGCTATCAGGACTAGGAAACTCGTTGAGCAAGTCAGCCGGTCGCTCACTGAGTCGGCAACCGACTCAAAGTGATTAAGCGTCGGCAGACCGGCACGCAATTTAATTAAATGCCTGAAACAGGGCGCTTAATTGAAGAAAAACCTATAAAAGATTTTTTTCTAATTCGCCCCAAAAGAGGCTGACAATTTTTGAGAGAGTATTGATTTTTTTGGGATTTCGAAACTAGAAAACTTCGAGGACAAACCCATAGAGCAACCTAGTCATGATTTCAAGATTCAAGCGCCGAATCTTCGATGATTTCTCTCTGCAGCCCCGGTCCTAGGTAAAAATCTTAGTTTTAGACTTAGGATATTCCTCTTAGCTTTAATTATAAGTTTTAATTTTCAGTTCGAGATCATAGCACCCTTTTTTTTTAGACAGTGATTTTTTATCTCTGGTTCTAGTTCTCTGCATTTAGAACCAGTCCTTAATCCAATGGTCTAATTTACCGACCATAGGCTTTAATTCTGTTCTAAAATCTTAATCTCCAGTCCTATCATTAATCTCTGGTTATGATCTTTGGTTTCTAGAACAGTCCTTAATCATACAGTTTGATTTTCTGATTTCGGACCCGAATTTAGTCCTAGAAATTCAAATTTTAATTTAGTTTCTTATTTTAATACCTCCAAAAATCCTAAATATTATTTTAAGTTTCTATAATTTTAGTTTCTCAATTCAATTCATAATTATTACTCCAAAATCGACTCTGAAAAATCTAAAAAAATACTAGTTTATCATCATAAATCTAATTTATCTTCAACCTCAGCCACCCGATTTGCCCAAGGGAGCTTACGGAGGGTACTCGGGAACGAGGTCAATCCTCAGCATAGCGGGCCCAAAACCCCTTTTTTTTTTAGAATTTTAGAATTAATTAATTGCTTTTCTCATCTTTTTAGTATAATTAACTAGTAGATTTATTTCATTTCAGCATAATTAATTAATTAAGTTAATTAGATTTTGGTATGATTGATTCATTTCTTTAAATCAGATTTTAATTGGTTAATTTCTTACTTTAATTAGAATTTTAGTCTGATTAATTCATTGCTTAAATTAGAGTTTTAGTAAAACTAATTCTCTATTTCAATTAGAATTATAATAAGACTGTTATACTTGATTTAAATAGAATCTCAATACAACTAGTATACTTGCCCTACTTAGAATCTTAGTATAACTAGCATGCTTGATTTAATTAGAATTTCACTATAACTACTACATGTGCACTCCTAATACAATTAGGAAACCTGATCACAATTGGACTTATAATGGGATTAGGACACTTAATTAATTAGAATTTCAATAAGGATAGGAACTAAAATTAACTAGGCTCTTAATAGGATTAGAAGAAACTTATATAACTAAACTCATAACAGAATCAGAGAAGTCTAAACTGATCAGAACTATAACAATAACAGGAGATAAAAGGAAAATTAAACTATCTAAATTAAGAAAAGACATAGTTGCTGACGTTCGTAGGTGGACGATTCAGTAAAGAAGTAACCCACACCCCCTTAAAGCGTGATCATTGACGTGTTGCAGCATCGATAAATCTTTGCAGTTGACGATCGCAACAAACTAAGAACCTTTCTAGAAAACCCTTTATTTCAAACATTCCAAATGCCGCATCACTAGAGTCCACTTGGACAGAATTGGAGCCACTGATTCAACGGGGACCAAGAGGAACCCAGAAAAAGCGCACACCAACAGACTGGCGATCGCGATGGGACACTTTTGCAAACTCTTTTTCTAGATAATTAGTTTTCATCTTATCTCCCTATTTTTCTTTCCATTGTGTCATTTAGATTCCCTTTTATACATATATGAGTCTTCGTCAAAGACTCGAGATGTCTGGTATATGAAGAGTGAGTTTAGGAGACTCACCATTGTGGGGATATCATAACAACACCATGTACGAAGAAGAACTGTTTCACAATTCCAGCCCACGACAACCTGAGATTAACATGGCCGGCGAGCAAGAAAATCCCTTCTCCACCCCACACACTGGTAATAATCATAATGGGAGATATGGTAACATCGGACAAAACCTCACCACTCAACAGATCGTAGAACTCAGTATTCAAAGAATATAAAGAGGAGATGACGACTCCGAGGAATTGCTTCGAGGGCTGGCCGCCACATACGAAACCATTAGGTCATAAAAATTTTCAAAAGAACAAGAGCGACAAGAGAGGCCACCTCCTACCCCGAGCATGGTGTCGGCCCGCGCCATTCTTCAACGATGACTCTTTAGATAAGGTTTGCTCATGGGTCGCTCTAAAAGACAGCACCATTAAAATCGAAGATCTCCCTAAAATGCTCGATGAGTACATGGCCAAGAGAGAGCGCCCCAATCACTCATTCAGATTTGATAAATTTTGATGGGATGTCGAGTTTAATTTACCAATAGGATTTAAGCCACCGAAATTTATCAAATCTAACGGCACGGGAAATCCGAATCATCATTTGGCCCTCTTCTGTAATAATTGCCGACCCATACGTGATAATCAAGGACTTCTCATTCATTATTTCCAACGCTCATTAGAAGGAGAAGCTTTAGATTGGTTTGCGGGACTCTCGCTTTATAAGATAGAAACCTTTGATGAATTAGTCGATCAATTCCTAGACCAATACAAACACTTGATCCAGGAGATAGTCAGTCTTAGCGATCTAATGGCAGCCAAGCAAGGACCTGATGAAGAATTTACCGACTTCGTCGCCAGATGGAGAAAACTCGCTGCTAGGACTAGCACCTCAATGAAAGAGAAGGATTCGGTGGACATTATCATCGATAATACTAGAAAACCGTTAAAGAGCGCACTTGTCATAAGTGATTGCCCCGACTTCACTACACTCCATTCCTGGGCATCTTAACTAGTGCGACACATTAAAGGTGGAGACCTTGCTCTATCCATAGTCATATCGAAAGTGGGCTCTTCCAGTGAATCAAATTCGAAAAATAATAAGAAAGCCTTCAGAACCGAACAGGTCAACATAGTTGTTAATCAAGGATAAAACTTTGGGAACGAAAATTTTCACCCGCAAAACTTCGGGCAAAATCAAAATTAGCAATGATACACGAACAAAAACCAAGGCACTAATCAACAAAGATATGCAAACCAAAATCGAAGCCAGAATCATAATCAGGGCCAGTACCAGAATAGAAATCAGTATCCCAACACCTACCAGAATCAGAACACAATGCATAATCGGCTAGTCCACATGCCGAATTACAATAGTGTGCCCCCACCACAGAACTTTAACCCAGCCAGAGGCCCCTACCAGCCAAGGTGGGAACACTATCCCCCTTTACCAAATATGATTCCCAACATCTTCCATCTCCTTAACACTCAGAATCTCCTCTGATTCCCACAGGAAAAACCCAGCCCATGACCAACAAATCTAGACTATAGCAAATACTATGACTTCCATCGATACGCGGGACACAACCTAGAAGACTGCTAGGTCCTCAGGGACGTAATCTATGACATGAATGACTGAAGTTAGAGCGATTGGGAAGCGCTTAGCAATCCTAACCCTAATAATAACCAATCCCAACAAAATTTAGGGATTGTTAATAATCCCATGCCCAACCACTACTAAGCAACACCGGCTCAGGTCACCACCGTGGACCTCTCCAGTCGATCCTCCTTCCAACCTTCCACCTTAATCACTCGCATTCAACCCTCTATTACTTCCGCCACACCGGCAGGACCTCCTTCACCCCCACATCCCTCGGCCTTGATCACTCGCATCACCCCGTTGAATCCACCTCCTTATCCAAAATTCACTCAGATACAAGTTCATTCCTTTAGGGCTAGGAGACCATTCCTTCGTAGTCACTCACCAGAACCTCCAACCCCTCCAAATCCCAAACCAATGCCATTATCGCTCCCTTTGTCCAATTCTGAACCTGAGTATGGAGATCACATTCTCCAAACTGTAGCCTAAATTACTGCATGGGTAGAAAGTGTCACCTGAAAGACTCCAAGCTAAGACAACGAAATAACCACCAAGTGTTCGCTGAACCTGGAAGAAAGTGAGCCAGAAGAACACCCTAACCCGTGTGAGACGCTGGTCTCTGCTTTCCTAGAAGAGGAAAACTACACACAGTACCTACCACCTTGGAGCGGCACCATTCAGGAACCCGTTCCAACCTCGAATTTCACCCATTTTACAAATACATCCACGTCAAGCCATGCCGGGTACAATTAACAACTGACTTGCTCGATTCTCAAATCAGGAACCAATTGCCCACCTTCGCCTTTCCCTCGAAATAAGGTTTGAACAAATGCATAACCACCAGAGGGGAATGTGAGAGAAAGAGAAGTTAACTTGCCTCCCCCACCTCACATCATCCCTCCACCAACTCTTGCACCTCAACCATTCCAACCACCCGCACCTAAGGCCCATCGGCCAGGCAAAGAAATTGTGCTTGAGCCAGGGCAAGAGTACGACCTTCTGCGGCATCTCTAGAAGATCTCGGCCCAGATATCCATATTAGAACTCATTAAGAAATTATCGGACCATCATCGATTGTTGATAAGAACACTTGAAGACACGCAAGTGGATGAGGATATGACCCAAGATGAGCTTCATCAAATCACTTCGGTCATGGCGCAACCTCTACCGCTCACTTTTACAGATGCAGACGTGCCTAAAGAGTCACTCTGTGGGAGTGTAACCCTCATATATCTTACGGTCATAATTAGAGGATTCTTCGTACCACACGCACTAGTTGGCATGGGAGCAGGGCTTAACATCTGCCCTCTCACAATATTAAAAATGCTCGAATACATGGAGTAGGATGTCAGGCCCTCCACACTGCCACTCATAGCTTATGATGGCCTGCGTCGCTTTGTCAAAGGAACTATCAAGCTACAGGTTCGCCTCGGACCTGTAATAAAAGACGTTACCTTCCATGTTTTTGATTTTGTTAATATGTACAATCTCATTTTAGGAAGAAAATGGCTGGAGTCAATGAGGGCCATCGCATCCACATACCATTAATGCGTCAAATTCTCATACGACGACTCTATCGTCCGTATATACGCTGATGTACCCCTCAAGGAGATGGATACTGATTATGCAGCGAGCATACCAACCACTCACGATTATGTGTTGAACATGGGTCATATTCAAAAGACTCGAATCCCTGATGAGACAACCGTTGCGAAAGTCCGTCCCCCTACCCCTCCTAGTTTTCCCTCAATGCGTCAACAAAAATTTGTGAGAAGAGAGGTTGGACCAGACCTCGCCAAACTCTATGCCATTAACCCTACCGCGACAAAAGGGTGGGACCTTATGTACCAACTTAGATATATTTCCCACACCGGACTCGGTAGAAATAAGCAAGGTCGTGTAGGACCCGTTGTCCCAACGCAAATACGTAAGCACACAGGGTTAGGTTACCAATAGGACGGCCTGCAAGCCAACTTGTCCCTTACCCCACCAAAATGGTCTCTATATGACCACTTTGCCTATGAGACCACTGAGAAAGCAGATGTGCCAAATCATAAGGAAGTGTCTTTGACTAGATCCCAAGAAGTGGAAATTGAGCGAATGACTAAAGCGTTCAATGATTTAACCAATTTAAATGACGATGTCGATAAACTGCTCGAAGGAGTCAAGCCCATGTTTGACACTAAGGAATTTGTAGAAGAGAGGAGAGAAGAACCTCCAAAACTCGACCTACAAGTAGAAGATTGGGAATCCACTGATGACGAAGATTTTCACATAGAAGCCTTGCAAGGTAGTGAAGAGCACTTACGGTTAACCTGGGAAAGAGATTACACTCCACAAGAAAATACTAACTCGTATAGCATCCGCCTCGGCCTTGGCCTTGAGAGATGGGAATTCCCTTGGGACTCCCCTTGTATCGCTTACCCATACCAACCCCACTGTAGGGCATGCACCAGCCTATTAGAATACTTCGCTAGTTGGACCTGACACTCTACGATAGAAGAATCGAATCACTCCAACCTCATGAACACCGACACAAGTAATGACCTACCAACTCAGCTATCGACACAAGAAGCCAAAAATCCCAACAGTCATCCGGTTGACCTAGGGGGAAACACTCGCACCGCCCTCATAGAATTTGAAGAGGAACTTGAACTAGACACTTCTACATCCCTAAATTTGCCGTAACTTTAAATATTTTAGAAATCTCTAGAGGAAGAGTGGCAACCTCCCCCGAGTGATGACGAGGACTACTTGATAGACCTCCTTGCACTCGAGCTAGTGGAGTGGACCAACCTAGGACTTTAAGCACTATTAGATCAAGAAGATGAATTTGATATCGTCTTCGACTCTACCCTAGAAGGATGGGAATGTCTTTGGGGATCTCCCTGCATTCTTCACCATTATCAACCTCACTGCCGAGCATGCACGCTCATCCTAACATATTATAAAGATCAAGGAAAAGAACTCACTATCCCTGAGGATCCTTTGGGAGATCCCCGTCGGTGGGAAGAACAACATTATTATAACCCAGAGGATGATAGTTCAATTGACTACGATCTTCAGAGCTTCTTCGAAGAGGCGATCAATGTGGTAGAAGAAATCCAAGTGTTAGTGCCGCTGTTACCAGCATCACTCATTCAAAAGATCTATCAGATGAGGACTCCAAAAAATAAAACAATACCAAATTCACAACAAGTTTGCATTTCTTGAAGAATCGCTCGAACGGCTCTAGCAGCCGTCTCGGTCCCTCAACTAGAGAGAGGAAGCAATTCTCCCGGCGCCCCTTAAGGCGAACGACCATGTACCATATTTATTATCAAAAATAAAAAAATAGAAAAAAAAGAAAACCCTAAAAATTCAGAAATACAAAATCTAAAAAAATCAGAAAAGAAAGGGAACTCTTCGTCCCGAACCAAATTTGTGGCCAACAAGGAGACTTTTCTCCTAAAGTTTCTATCCCATTCCCCGCACGAGGACGTAAAGCATCCTGACTAAACAACAAGGTAGTGATCATACCAGACAAGATACTTCGTGACTTTGAGAGAAGAATTAGTAGTCTTGACCTTCACCTCACCAAAGATCTCTCAGTCATAGATTGTGCCGATGAAGGGTTACCTTTCGCAAACTCAGAACACCAGTATAGCAATTTTGCAGTATACAAACTTACCGAGGACGAAGAAAGAACACCAATTGCCGAGGAGGCACTGGACTTCCAATGAGTTATCAAGCATTTCGATGAGCAAACCAAAGCTACCGCAAAACCCACAGAAGAACTTAACTTTGGCAATGAAGAGAAACCAAAGAACCTACTGATTAGTGCAATGCTCAACTCCAAGGAGCGCCAACAAATTGCACAAGTCGTGCAAGAACACCTCGATTCCTTTGCATGGTCCTACGAGGACATGCTTGGTTTAGACCCAAGTTTAGTAGATCATCACCTCATCTTAGAACGTGATGTAAAGCCTTTTAAGCAGAAACTTCGTAGGATGCACCCACAAACCGCCCTCCAAGTTAAAGAGGAAGTCGACAAATTGCACAAAGCCAAATTTATTTGAGTCGTTATTTACCCTAAGTGGGTCGTCAACATAGTACCTGTCACCAAGAAAGACGACAGAGTACAGGTTTGCATCGACTTCCGAAACCTCAACCAGGCATGCCTAAAAGATGACTTCCCACTTCCACACATTGACACTCTAGTCGATAATACCGCTGGACATTAGATGCTCTCTTTTGTGGACCATTTCTCTGGATATAATCAGATCAAATTAGCAGAGTTCGACAAAGAGAAGACTTCCTTCACCACACTATGGGGAACATACTGTTAAGTCGTTATGCCTTTTGGGCTCAAGAACGCAGGAGCCATGTATCAACGGGTCATGATGGCTATCTTTCATGACATGATGTATAAGTGTGTAGAAGTCTACGTCGATGATATATTAGTAAAGTCTTCAACGTGAGTAGGACATGTTGAAGCGCTCCGACTAGTGTTACAAAGAGCCAAAAAATATCAGCTAAAAATAAACCCAAAGAAATGTGTCTTCGGGATCACTTCCAAAAAATTACTTGGTTTCATAGTTAGCAAGCGAGGGATCGAAATTGACCCTGTAAAAGTTAGAGCCATCCTCGAGATATCGCCTCCCAGTAATTTCAAAGAGTTACGAGGCCTGATAGGAAGATTACAATTCATCAAAAGATTTATCTCCCAACATTTGAACAAATATGATCCTTTCTACAGACTACTTAAAGGAGGAATTGAGTACAAATGGGATGATCAGTGTCAGCAAGCCTTTGACAACATCAAGAAGTACCTCCTTAACCCGCCAATACTATTACCATCAGTCCCCGGAAGACCCCTAATTCTATACCTCTCAGCAAATGATAAAGTAATGAGAGTAATTCCGGGATAATATGAAGAAGACAGCAAGAGAGAGAAGGCTATTTACTACCTCAGTAGGACGATGGTCGAATACGAACGAAAATACACTTCAATGGAGAAGACTTGCCTCACATTGGTGTGGGCTTCTACCAATTTATGACACTACTTCGGAGCGCATAAAATACTCGTACTAGCTCGAATGGACCCTCTGAAGTACGTATTCAAAAAGCCAGCAACATCAGGAAAGATCGCTCGCGGGCATATGCTCCTGTAAGAATTCGATATCACTTACATCATACAAAAATTGATCAAAGGACAAGCAGTCGCTGATTACCTCACAGATCTCCCACTATCGAGCAATGAGCCCGTGCATGCAGAATTCTCCTATGAGGACCTATTCACGATTTATAACAAAGAGCCCGATAAGACCTCGTGGACCCTTTATTTTGACGGCGCTCTAAATCACAAAGGAAAAGGCATCAGAATAGTCCTCCTAAGCCCAGAAGGAGTTGTCATACCTAAGGCTTTTCAGGTTGATTTCCCTGTCACTAATAGTGTCACATAATATGAAGCCTTTATAGCCGGACTATGGGAAGAACTATAATTAGGTGTTAAATAGTTAAAAACCATCGGTGATTCCAAACTAGTAATTTCACAAGTCATAGGAGAATGAAAAACTAAGGAAAGGAGGCTAATGACATTTTAGAAACCACTCAATATTTAATAAAGAAATTTAAAAGAATCTCTTTCACGCACATCCCTAGATTAGAAAATGAACTCGCAGATTCCTTAGCCACGCTAGCCTTAGTCATCCAAATACCCATTGGGCAAAATACCAAGACCTTCTTCATCGAAAAGCTGACAGTACCCGCCCATGAGATAGCATGAACCGTCAAGAGAGAATTACCGGTGCTTCCCACAAGTACAGGACTGAAAGAAGCAATCAACTCGGACAGGCACGTCAAGACAAAAATCAAAATCGCTATGTTCAGATTTAAAAAATCATCGATTGACGATGGACAACCATGGAATTTCAACATCTGAAACTTCTTAAAACATCAACACGTCCCTCCATATGCCACGAAGATCGAACGGAAGACTATAAGGAACCGATGCGCCCGATTATGCATACTCGGCAAAACATTATACAAAGAAGCCTTCACAAAAGGAGTACTCCTATGATGTGTCACGACTGTCGAAGGACAATACATCATTCAAGAAGCACACGCCAGTTCCTGTGGCACCCACTCTGGTAGACAGAGGCTCATCGATCAAGTTATGCAAGAAGGCTACTTCTGGCCAACAGTGATCAGAGATTGCCATCTCTACGTCCAATCCTACAAGCAATGCCAAGAACACGCCGCACTCATCAAGCTCCATCAGTTGCATTGAATACTATGACCTCGCCATGGCCGTTTTTGATGTGGGCCTTCAATGTCATTGGACCTTTCACAGACACCGTTGGGAACACTCACAAGCACACATTCATACTTACGGCGATCGAATACTACACCAAATGGGCAGAAGCTGAATCCTATGTCAGAATCACTGCTTCAACACTTGTAGGGTTTATCATTCGGAATATCATCACCAGGTTTGGAGTACCCAGGATGTTTGTCACTGACAATGGACCACAGTTCATCGTGGAGAAGACAAAGATGTTATGCAAGAAATATGGCATCGATCTATGCCACTCATCACCGTTCTACCCTCAAGGCAATGGGCAGGCAGAAGCAATGAACAAAACACTGAATTGAATCCTAAAATGCACAACAGAAATAAGCAATGAAGCTGACTGGCCTGAACGACTACCAGAAGCACTCTGAGCCTATAGGACCTATATTCGTACGACCACTAGTGTTGGAGGAATTCTAGTATGCTGATTATTGTGTAATGATAAAAGAAAAATAAGAATATAGTAAAATAAAGCATAGATTCAGCACCTCTAAAATATCCAAGACCTGCAAGATACAGGGTCCATTTGTAGCAAGTTTTGATAAGTAAGAGTTTGTCCCATAGAGAGTAGTGATCTAAACCTAGAAGGTGTGCAGACTTTGAGATCTGGCTATAGATCTGGTAATTCTAAGAAGAAAGAGAGCTTTTTGGGTGACTAATTAATCTACAAAATAGAAATATAAAACTAAGTCTAATAGATGGAGGAAGATGGATGGTAAAATAAAGAGAAAAATGTAGGTAGGGACTAATTCTCATTGTAAATCGATTGAATCAAAGGCATTGTATAGATCTGATTTACAACAATCCTCTATTCTGGCTCCAAGCTACCCGGGTTCCCTCTGCAGAGGTGAGGTATAAGAATCCAATCTCCACCAATGAATCAAAGCAATCCTAAGGTTAAGATCCGCCCTTCTACTGGATACAACCCTAAGGTTTTGATCTGCACTTCTACTGGATACAACCCTAAGTTTTGATCTGCCCTTCTACTGGATACAGTTCATCCTAGAGATTGTTCCAATCCATTGGTCTTGATTAGAATAAGTTAATCATTACAGATGTTGCAAATGCCAGGCTATCAGCTTCCCATTTCTGGCTGGCACCCACAGGAGTATCTAATCCAGGGAAATCAAATATGAAGAAGTGAAATATAGATTAGAATTACCTTTAAAATCCATAATTACTGTAATAACAGCTATTGTGCCCAGATCTGTAATCTTGTGCAACATCAATCTATTCATAAAGCTTCAAAACCCTTGATTTACAATATCAAAACAGATCTGGACTACATATTTAGATCTAATCCAACATGCTAGATTAGGGAGAGAAGGGGGAGGAGAAAAAGGAAAAATAAAACTAAAACTAAAACCTAAATGAGCTAAGGAGAAACACAGTTATTCCATGGATTCCTTGCTGAGAAATTACAGCAACAAGGAGTTTTATTTATACAAGTCTAGTGATCTGTGTGCTTTGGATTGCAGCCAATCAGAGGAGAGGATTTTAGTTTAAGCTTAATCCATGTGCTTAGCATTCCAACCAATTAGAGAGTAGAGGTGGATCTGGTTTTGTGCTCAGCTGAAGCTAATTTACATTCCCGCCAAAATTAGTTCACACCCATGTCGGCAGCGATCTCTGCTATTTTGCAGTTTCCAAAACTGCCCTTGTAAATTGAAAATACCCCAACTGTACCCTTTATAATTGCTATCAACAATCTAACCCAAACTACTGTGACTACCCACATTACTCTCTTAATCCTATAAACCAAAATAGTCCTGCTGCTGTTGAGATTAATGGCCATTTAAACCTGCAGCTCCAACAGTGCAGTGGAGAAGATGAAGCTCAAGATGGTGGAGTGGAGGCAGCAGTTCCAGCAAGGTGTCGAGAGGTTGGCTGAGTGGATTCTCAAAGATGTCGACAGGTTTGATGGGAGGTTGCTGGAGGTGTGCTACAAAGCTGTTGATAGGTTTGAGAATGGAGGGCTGTATCCTGTGAGGATAAAGAGGCATGGGAGCTGCTATTTTAGAACCATTCGATAGGTATCATGGGAGGATGGACTTGTTGTCGAGAGGTTGCTGCTGGTGCAGAGTGCAAGGCTTCGATAGGATGGAGAATGGAGGGCTGACGTGCATTTCGAGAGGATGGACTACAGCTAGTCGTAAGGTTCAAAGGAGGATTGGAGCTGTAGCTTGGATAGTCGACAGGTTCAAGGCTCAAGTGATCGACAGGTTCTAAGGGTATCTGGTCGAGAGGATTTTGCATTTAAATGGGCGACAGGTTTGCTGGGATCTCAAGAAGATTGAAGCTGGAGACTGCAATGGTCGAGAAGTTTGAGGCTTTAAGTGGTCGACAGGTTCAAGGCTGCACCTGTTGACAGGTTGCATGGGAAGATTAAATGCTCATCGACAGGATCATAACTTGGAGGCTTGATCTACTTGATATGTTTGCTATTTTAGCTACTTCAGCAATTTGATAGGTTTAATGCTTGGAGGTGTCGATAGCTTCTCCCTTCAAATGGTCGACAGGTTGCTGCTATGGGAATTGCACTCTTCGAGAGGTTGCAACTGGGGCTACTCCTATCAAGTCGACAGGTATGTGAGCTTCTGGATTAAAAAGCTCGACAGGTTCTAAAGATGATGAGAAGTGCATGACTTCGACAGGTTTGCAGTTTGCTGAAGCTGCAACTTGAAGCTGTCGACAAGAATAATGGGAGGATGGGGCTGCTGCTCTCTACTCGTAAGATTGCTGAAGCTAAGGATTGCACTTTGAGAGGGTTGAATTGAGTGCTTTGGAATACTTCGACAGGTATGCTGAAGCTACTTAGCATCCATTCGATGGGTTCAATGATCTGCTGCTGGTAGGATCCATGCAATAGATTGTTGACTGTGTGCTTCTTGCATTTGATAGAATTAAATGCAAATTTGCATGGGTACAGCAGATGGCTTGGAGCTTAGCTTGCTTGCATGCAGTTGCTGCCATTTGGATGGGAGTGCTGATGCAAGGACTGTAGTTGCTAATGTTGGAAAGCTTGGAGCATAAGCTGTTGTTTTGGTGTACACTTTGCAGCTGCTCTTCCTCTTCCTTGGGCTGTAGTTGTCAAGTGTTGGCTGGCTGCAATGGAGGCTTCGAGTGTGCACACCTTGACAAGATGGCTGCAGGTCTAACAGGTGCTGGTGCTCTTGAGAGGTTGCAACAGGTGCAAGCATTGAAGAGTTCAACTGCAATCTCTTTAGGCTTCAGCAAGGTATCCTTCTGCTGATGTGTATCTGCTTTGCAATGCAGTTGTGGTGCAGCTAATCATGCAGCTTGTTTCACATGCATTGCTTGGTTCAACTTGGATTGCTCAAGACAGGGCTGTTGTAGTTCATGAGGTCCAAGAACTTGCTGCTGCACCCCTTCTTCATGTATGAGAGCACCTCTCTCTCTCACTCTCAGCTACGGATTGATACAAAAACTCTCCTTGTTGGCGCTTTTTAACTGAAAACTGCACTAAGGACGCAATTACCTCCGTGCTGCAAAACAACACTAAAAAGTAATTATTAACTACTCGGAGGCTTAGCAAAAGCCTGGTTTAAGGGTAAAATGTGGTATAAAATAGTGACTAACACACCCCCAAACCTAACCTTTGCTAGTCCTCGAGCAAAGTGAAATTTAAAATAACTAACCTATAAAATTAAATGCCACTTTCGTAGGGAACACTGGTGCATTTAGCACATGTACCAAGCCTTTTAAACCCCTAGGTGATCCCTAGTGGAGGAGTGGAGTCTCTTGAGGGTTTTCAGTGAAGGTACCCTCAAACTTCTCCAATAAAATTAGTTAATACTAATGCAACATGCTAAAACAGAGTTTATATAGAATAAAATAAATTCCACCCCATGTTCATTCATTTTTTTAAGGATTCTCAACAGAAAAAACATCAGTTTAAACCTGGAATTCTGCTGTAATTCCTTCATTCTCAATCAGCTCATGTCAAGGCATTGTGTCTGAAAATTAATGCAGAGTTTCCCTTTAATTTAAGAATTCTGTTTTGATAATGCCCCAAACAAATTGGATTTCAGACCCAAGTCTTACCAGGGCTGTTTACTCACAACAAAAGTAGAAGGGTGCATCATTTCACACAGCTCAAGAACAGTTGCAGCCCTCAAATAGGACTGCTCTAATTTATGAAATTTTCTAACTCTTTTCACCATAGATCAAACAAACCCTCATCTCCACATGATAGCTCAATCAATTTCAGATCAGTAGGATCTTTTTATTGGGTTGTAATGTGGCTTTATGGGTGAAGTTTACAAAGAATAAACGGGTGGAATATGATTCAAAATTGAGAAATTAGTAAGGTAAGGAGGTGACATGTACACCATCACAACCTTCATTTCAGCATAGTTCCATCTACTTATTGAATTTTCAGATTTGAAGTAATCAGTTTCTAATCCTCATTTCAATCTTTCAATGAAATGACTTCTCTTTCTCACTCTTTTGTTTTGCTTTTTTGTTTTTCTTTTCTTTTTGTATGTTTTTTGTACTTTTCCTCTATTTTTCTTTTTATGGGCTGGAATGCCACCATTGCCACCAAATGTGCTTCCTTCTCTTCCAACTACTGTCAAACCTTGCTCCTTTAACCTCACTTCTCCCCTTATTTCCCGATTTCTCATATTGAGGGTGAACTAAAACAGGTCAAGGGGGGTTTTGGGTTCGAATTTTCTGGTTTTTATCAAAGAGAAGCTGGAATTTTCAAGGCTCAAATGGTGTGTATCAAGGGTAGTTCAAAGGGTAAGGATACTTTAAGCTCAAACTGTCCAGGGGATGGCCTTACTTCATTTCCTCAATGTCATGAATGCTTTCAAGCTGTTTTAACTTGAATTTGTTTAACTTCTAGTGAGCAAAACTAGATCCAATCAGTCCTTAGAGCAGAAAAATTTCCAAGACACTCCTCAAAGAAATTTTTCAGGCCCAAATCTCACTGGGTATGGTCTTCCATCAAATTTCTGGGAGGTATCCTCACAGTTTTCTCTTTTCCAGTTTACTAAACATTAATTTTTGAAAATTCTTGACGTTTGCTTCATGAAAAATGTTAAAACTATAGCTCATTTCAGTTCTAAAAAGTTTTTAATTTTCCCTTTTTCCAAAAATCAAGTGGGAAATCATTTTATTTTCAAAAACTTTTTTCAACATAGCTGCACTAGCATTAACTCATTTCATTGGCACACCTGCCATACCCCCAAACCTAAGACGAACATTGTCCTCAATGTTCTAGACAATGAGTAACCAGGGGCAGCTGGGCAAAGTGAGAAAGAAAACTAAGCAGAAACAATTACAGCTATATGCAGCAGAAAATAAAAATGCAAAACTGAATACATAAACAGGAAAATGGAAAAAATAATATCCAAATATAGGAAAATTACTGGTAAAACAGAAACAATAGCAAAACAAAGCTAGAAAAACTATACAAAAAAACAAAAAAAAACAAAAAAATAAAAGAACTGCTATGCAAATGAAAGGAAACTAAATGCTAATAACAGAAAAATAGAAAATACAAAGTAAGGAACTGAATACAAAGCTATAAAATAGAAAAATGTAGATACAAAAACAGAATTTCAGATATAACAACAGGAAAACAAAGTTAGAAATTGTATATAAACAAACAAAAATGTAGAAAATTAGTAAAACTAGGACATACAACCAAGAAAATTAGAAAAACTGAGTATGTAAGCAGAAAAATGGAAAAGAATGGTATACAAGTGTAGAAAAATAGATGCAATAACAGAAAAAATAGCAAAGCAAAGATAAGAAAACTGAAAACAAACCATAAAAAATAAAGAAAAATAGTAAAACTAGGACATATATTAACTTGAAAAAGAAAAATCAGTAGTCTAAAAACAGAAGTGAAACTAAAATTCCTAAAACAGAAAATCCTAAAAGAAGACTCCAAGTCACCTGCGCCAAAAGAAACCCCTATGTGTGTTGTAGTACCCCTTTGTAGAAGTGTATGAATCAATATTAATTTTAAATTGATGAAGCATGGAGGCACACAGTGAAAAATAGGATTCATACATAGCTGAGATCCAGAATTTAATCCAAAATTTGAGAGAACCAGAGCATAGTTCGAGATCCATTTAATGGTGGAAAATCATGACGGAAAATAAAATCAATGGCTCTATTAAATTAGCAAAACAACATATGATCCACTGCTCATTAACCATCATGATTCCTCAAAATGAAGGGCCATGATCTCAGCAATTTCAGATGGGGAAAAATGAATAAAGGTAAAGGAAAATAGCCCATCTGGAGAGAATTTTTATGTTTTTATAATTTTTTACTTTTTTATGTGTTTTTATTAGCTTGGGCTCCACAAGGGCCCTTATGTACTATTGCTGAAAAATAATAAGAAACAAATAAGAAAGTTTGTATTTGTGTTTACATTTTCTTCTATTTTTTTATTTGGTTTTGTTGATTTACAAAAATCAAAATGACAGCAGAAATTAAAATCAAAACAAACATCAAACACAACAGAACTGTTGGTTCTCAAGAAAATTAAAAAATTGACAAAAAATGCAAAGGAGAAGGGGATGCAAACTCAGGTAGATCAGCTCCTGCTGCAATCCATTTGCTCTTTGTTTGACAGCTACTCCAGATATGCAAAAATCTAACAACTGCAGCAGTACCTTATTCAAGCATATTAATAAAAGAAAAACTCAGGCCACTGCCTTACTTTTGCAACAAGGAAAAAAGGTGACAACATCATTTATTCAAATAACCAGAAGGGAAAGAATAAAAAACTCAAAAAATTTAAAATTTCTGCTGCAGTAAAACAGGTTTTCTATACAAAAACTACTGCAGACATTAAATCAAACACTTGGAATGCAAAGTGCAGGTTTAAAATAAAAACAGCAATAAAACTAAAAAAATCATATCTACAAAACATGAAAAACTCAGATCTCAATTTAGATCAAAACTGCCCGGCAGCGGCGCCAAAAACTTGTTCGGGGAATTCTAGTGTGCGGATTATTGTGTAATGATAAAAGCAAAACAAGAACAAGTAAAATAAAGGATGGATTCAACACCTCTAAAATATCCAAGACCTGCAAGATACAGGGTTCATTTGTAGCAAGTTTTGATAAGTAAGAGTTTGTCCTACAAGGAGTAGTGATCTAAACCTTCAGATCTGGTTATAGATATGGTAATTATAAGAAGAAAGAGAGCATTTCGGGTGCTACTAGATCTAATTTATCTACAAAACAGAAATATAAAACTAAGTCTAATAGATGGAGGAAGATGGATGGTAAAATAAAGATTAAATGGTGAGAAAAAGGCAGCCAGGGACTGGTTCTCATTGTAAATCGATTGAATCAAAGGCATTATATAGATTTGATTTGAAACAATCCTCTATTCTGGCTTCAAGCTACCCGGGTTCCTCCGACAGAGGTGAGGTATAAGAATCCAATCTCTACTAATGAATCAAAGCAATCCTAAGGTTAGGATCTGCCCTTCTACTAGATACAACCCTAAGATTATGATCTGCCCTTCTACTAGATATAGTTCATCACAGAGATTGTTCCAATCCATTGGTCTCGATTAAAACAGGTTAACCATTACAGATGTTGTAGATGCCAGGCTACCAGCTCTCCATTTCTGGCTGACACCCACAGGAGTATCCAATCCAGGGAAATCAAATATGAAGAAGTGAAATATAGATTAGAATTACCTTTAAAATCTACAATTACTATAATAACAGCTATTGTGCCCAGATCTGTAATCTTGGGCAACATCAATCTATTCACAAAGCTTCAAAACCCTTGATTTACAATATCAAAATAGATCTGGACTGCTTATTTAGATCTAATCCAACATTTAGGATTAGGGAGAGAAGAGGGAAGAGAAAAAGGAAAAATAAAACTAAAACTAAAACCTAAATGAGCTAAGGAGAAACACAGTTATTCCATGGATTCCTTGCTGAGAAATTACAGCAGCAAGGAGTTCTATTTATACAAGTGCAGTGATCCGTGTGCTTTGGATTGCAGCCAATAAGAGGAGAGGATTTCGGTTTAAGCTTAATCCATGTGCTTAGCATTCCAACCAATCAGAGAGCAGAGGTGGATATGGTTTTGTGCTCAGCTGAAGCTAATTTGCATTCCCGCAAAAATTAGTTCACACCAATGTGGGCAGCCATCTCTGCTATTTTGCGGTTTCCAAAACTACCCTTGTTAACTAAAAATACCCCAACTGTACCCTTTATAATTGCTGTCAACAACCGAACCCAAACTGCTGTGACTACCCACATTACACTCTTAATCCTGTCAACCAAAATAGTCCTGCTGCTATTGAGATTAATGGCCATTTAAACCTACAACTCCCGCAGTGCAGTGGAGAAGATGAAGCTCAAGATGATGGAGTGGAGGTAGCAGCTCCAGCAAGGTGCCGAGAGGGTGGCTGAGTGGATTCTCAAAGATGTCGACAGGTTTGATGGGAGGTTGTTGGAGGTGTGCTACAAAGCTGTCGACATGTTTGAGAATGGAGGGATGCAGCCTGTGAGGATAGAGAGGCATGGGAGCTGCTATTTGAGAACCATTCGATAGATATTATGGGAGGATGGACTTGCTGTCGAGAGGCTGCTACTGGTGCAGAGTGCAAGTCTTCAACAGGATGGAGTATGGAGGGCTGAAGTGCATTTCGAGAGGATGGATTGTAGCTGGTCATGAGGTTCAAAGGAGGATCAGAGCTGCAGCTTGGATAGTCGATAGGTTCAAGGCTCAAGTGATCGACAGGTTCTAAGTGTACCTGGTCGAGAGGATTTTGCATTTAAATGGGTGACAGGTTTGTTGAGATCTCGAGAGGATTGAAGCTGGAGACTGCAATGGTCGAGAGGATTGAGGCTTTTAGTGGTCAATAGGTTCAAGGCTGCACCTGTCGACAGGTTGCATGAGAAGATTAAATGCTCATCGGCAGGATCACAGCTTGGAGGCTTGATCTACTCGATATGTTTGCTGTTTCAGCTACTTCAGCTATTCGATAGGTTCAATGCTTGGAGGTGTTGACAGGTTCTCCCTTCAAATGGTCGACAGGTTGCTGCTATGGGAATTGCACTCTTCAAGAGGTTGCAACTGGGGCTGCTCCTATCAAGTCGACAGGTATGTGAGCTTCTGGATTAAAAAGCTCGATAGGTTCTAAAGTTGATGAGGAGTGCATGGCTTCAATAGGTTTACAGTTTGCTGAAGTTGCAACTTGAAGATGTCGATAAGAATAATGGGAGGATGGGGCTGTTACTCTCTACTCGTGAGATTGCTGAAGCTAAGGATTGCACTTCGAGAGGATTGAGTTGCGTGCTTTGGACTGCTTCGACAGGTATGCTGAAGATACTTAGCATCCATTTGATGGGTTCAATGATCTACTGCTGGTACGATCCATGCAATAGGTTGTAGGTTGTGCTTCCTGCATTTGATAGAATTAAATGCAGATTTGCATGGGTGCAGTAGATGGCTTGGAGCTTAGCTTGCTTGCATGTAGTTGCTGCCATTTGGATGGGAGTGCTGATGCAAGGACTGCAGCTGCTAATGTTGGAAAGCTTGGAGCATAAGCTGCTATTTTAGTGTACACTTTCCAGCTGCTCTTCCTCTTCCTTAGGCTGCAGTTGTCAAGTGATAGCTGGCTGCAATGGAGGCTTCGAGTGTGCACACCTCGACAAGATGGCTGCAGGTCTAACAGGTGCTGGTGCTCTTGAGAGGTTGCAACAGGTGCAAGCATTGAAGAGTTCAACTGCTATCTCTTTAGGCTTCAGCAAGGTATCCTTCTGTTGTCCAGCTGCTGATGTGTATCTGCTTTGCAATGCAGTTGTGGTGTAGCTAATCATGCAGCTTGTTTCACATGCATTGCTTGGTTCAACTTGGACTACTCAAGACAGTGCTGCTATAGTTCATGAGGTCCAAGAACTTACTGTTGCACCCCTTCTTCATGTATGAGAGCACCTCTCTCTCTTTCACTCTCAGCTGCTAATTGATTCTAAAACTCTCATTGGCGTTTTTTAAATTAAAATTGCACTAAGGACACAATTACCTCCTTGCTGCAAAACAACACTAAAAAGTAATTATTAACTACTCGGAGGCTTAGCAAAAGCCTGGTTTAAAGGGTAAAATGTGGTATAAAATAGTGACTAACAACTGGCCAAACTCCCTACCTCCTTACCTATGGGATGGAGGCAGTCCTACCATATGAGATACAAGTATCATCCTTACGGATTCAACTTGATGATGAACTATCCTTAGACGAGAGGAGAATTTCTCTACTCACGCAGCTAGAGCAGCTTGATGAAACACGTCTAAGGGCAGTTGATCACGCTCAGGTATATCAGAGGAGAGTGGCCAGGGCTTACGATAAGAAAGTCCTCGAACGAACCTTTAATATTAGGAAATTAGTCTTAGAGAAGATCATGCCTTCCAAGAACGCCCATCCGAAAGGAAAACTGAAACTGAACTGGGAAGACCTTTATGTAATAATAGTCGCATACCCTAGAAATGCCTACAAACTGGCGAACCAAGACGGGGAAGAACTCCCTAGCCCTTGGAATGCCATGTACCTTAAAATATTACCCTTAGCCCTGTGATCGTGACATCCCGTGCTTAAATACTTATACTTATTACCCCCGTAGTCATCACGACCCATTCATTGGTTGTACGCCTTGAATTCTCAGAATATCCTTAAGACCTCCGATTTATCGCCCACCTTTTCTCACTCGGGCAATCTGATTAAAGGACTAGTGGCCTATCTAACCTCTTTCAAAAGTATAAGTAACACCCGATTCTCATTTCCCTTCCCCCGCCATTGGAGGTGACGTTAGAGCAAGAAAAAATGAAGATGCTATGTTTAATCAAAACTCATTATTCTTGTGTTAGCAGGATGCTTTCAAAATACATATATAAAAAAAATCGAGTTAGAGCATTATGACGAATGAATAAGTCAATGAGCTTAGGGAACCATAAGCAGACCGTGAGGACATCGCTAGTAATGTTACTAGAAGTGTATAAACAAGCAGTGAGGGCATCCCTGATGTCCCCATACTACTAGATATCATTGTAAGGAGGCGGGAGGAGGACAAACTCCTGCTAACCATAGAATGTGAAATTTTGATGGTACCAAAACATGAAGAAGAGCTCGATCATGGCACCCTGTATCCCCTTGAAGAAAAGATTGTTACTCATCCCTTTTGGAAAGCCTTAGATACAAACTATTCCCCACTTCACTGAGCCTTACCCCCCTCTTCTATTTTTATTTCGGACGATAAATTAGAGGCCTTGCAGGATGTTCCTAGAAATGAAACTGAAAACTGATGAATGATGACTGATGCAAACACCTACTATACCTATCATACTTCTCCCTAATAACCATGGGATAGGATGACCACCACCCTAAGATAAACCCCATATACAACTGACCTAATCAAAGAGACCTCCATGGTTCGATGACAGTACTGATAAATTTTTATTCAAAACTAACTCACCAAATACCCATGATTGCCTATAGACCCAAAGTTCTCATCGCTAACCCAAAAAAGCTCCATTGCATCTTAACGCTGAGGCATTTTTTTAGATTAGAGGAAGAATTATGTCAGAAGCGCCAGCTTGTCCACAAAGAAGATGAGGAGCGAGGAAGTTACCATCCAGAAAGTGTTACCGAAGATACCATACTGCCATTCTTACCACGCTCCTAAACTGGGACATTTTTATTTTTATTGTTTTGTTATTATTTTTATCTTAGCTATTTGCTTTCCCTATTGCATTGTTGTCATTTCAAAAAAAAAAAAAAAGAGCACATATCCATCTTTTACTACCAGACTCCGGTCTGAGACACTTACCCCACTTAACAACTGGCAAGGGAGAGAACAGAAACTATTGGTAGTATTACTCTCACATGTGCAGATATGAAGCAACCTTCAACCATCATTGGGCTAGCTCAGAAAGCATCCAAGTCCTAATGATGACCGATGGCACTAAAGCAACTAAAAAAGCAAAAGTAGACGCAAGAGATAACTAAAAGAAAAGGAGCCAATCAGGTACATCTAAACCACAAATCTCTCTCTATATATATGTCAAAATATTTTCATTTCTTTTTACACTTGTCACCAGGGGCATCCCTCCTATATATACAACACACACATGCCATGAATACAAAAAAACACACACACATCCCTACTCTCGACGCTGTTCCTAGGACGGTTGATCACCGATGTCCCCAGTATCATCAGCTCAAAGGTCCGTAGATTGGTCCTCTAAAAATACAATCCCGACACCCGAAGTCCTCGGAACCTCTAAACGACGAGACTCTGCTATAGAACCCCCCTCACTCGTCTGGCTAAGTGACCCCCTCGATCGAGAATGAGGAGGATGCCCCGTAAGAATATCACGAACGGCCGAATCCCTACAAGCGTCATCCCTGACGCGATCATGTGACGTGTGACAAGACTGCCCAGCCGAGGAACCCATAGCCCTCGACTCTGACCCACCAAGCTGACGAGCCAGCCTAGTATCTCTCGCTCACTCCTTGTCAGACGATACTACAACCGATCTAGGGACACCTATATCTCCGCGCGCGTCGTCTAACGTGCTGCCTCTAATGCCTCAGTCTAAGTCCTTTGTGTGACCATCATCTCAATGACCAGGCCCTCATGACTCTGCGTCTCCTCGAGAACCCATCTCGCCTCAAGAGTGGTGCGCGCTCGCGCCGCCTCTAAGCGTGCCTCCTCAAGCTGACGAACCTGCATAACCATACTGAGTCAAAGAAAGCCAACATATATATATATATATATATATATATATATATATATGAACAAAATAAGAAACTTTGAAAAGGATTATACTAGATCCAGCCTCTCCTCCAGAAGTCGCTCGACCGTCTCAGCAGCCATTGGATCAGCAGGAGGCGCGAAAGGGACAACAAACATAGGCGGCTGCAACAAGAACAAACAAATATATTAGAAAAATGCTATAATGACAAATAAACCACGAACACAATAACTAAAACATATCTGAGTAGGGATAGGAGCAGACTCCTGAGGGCGAGCCTCGGGAGTAGAGTCCGGAACAGCCTGCACAAAGAACTAAACAAACCAACACAACACATGTCATAATAAAATAAAGATGAAAGAACCTAAACAGAATTACACCACAAAAAAAAACTATACCTGACTCTTCGGGCGTAGAGAGGCAGCAGTCGCCTCCCTTGCCTGAAGATCCTCGGCAATCCAACGCTGAAATACCGCATGATATTAGTAAACTACTAAGAAAGCAAAACAATGACACTCAATAAACTAATGCAATGACACAAACAAGATAAAAGATTGAATTTAACTTACCCAATGATCTAGCTCGGCCCAAAGCTGAGTCATCGCTGGATCCTCCTGACTGGAGGAAGCAACTGAAGATGGATCAAATGCCCGAACGGGACCTCCAACAGCGAGCTTGGCTCTCTATGAATAGCAATAAACACATCAGTTGGCAAGCTCACAATACTAACAATGCTAAATTATATTTATAAAGACACCTACCAATCGATCAATCTTAGATCGTAAGCTGATCTCCACCTCTCGGTCGGCTTGCTGCTGACCATGTAGTAACTCGATCATCGCACCCTCAGCTCTCGCGCCCTCTGGTATCTCACCCTCATCCTCAGTGACCCCCTGCTTAGTCTCGAGCACCTCCTCCTTGACCCCTAATTGGTCAACCTCCAATACCTCCTCTCTAAACACCTCCCCAATATCCACCTCCCCGACTACGTCGGTCCGAGCCTCGGAAGTCTCTCCTATCTCTGCCCCTAACATCCTCTCTAACTCAGAAATAGTAAGATCGCGCCCACCAATACCCTCACCCTCCATCCTAGCATGAAGAGCTAAAAAAAACTAAAGAAAACAAAGGAAATGGCGCCCGAAATGGATGGTCGAATAGCAAAATATCATGAAAACACAAAAATTAGAGCACAAAGAAATAAGGAATAGAGAATTGAAGACTAAAATGGATCGCACGACAAAAATGAAAAATTTGAACTATTTATAGGACATCCCAAAATCTCGTGCATAAATTTGTCCACTCAAATCAATCACGCACCACTCTCATCGCACTTAATTCGGATCATACGACAGGTCTTGAGCACGTAACCTAATCGTCGCCTAGCCCAACAATCTGATTGCGCGCACCTTACTAAGCACGTAATCACTTCAAGCGTCCACACAGAGGCACGCAAATGCCAATGGTCACCCGCACAGTGACCAGCCACCGCCCTAATCATGCGTCCGGTACCATGCATTTAAATCGGTCAAACAATTGGAAACCGGCGCTTAATGACGTTCTGATGCTCTGAACACGCATTCACCCTCTAGCACGCAATTTATTTATGCGCTCAGAGTGAAGCGCGCAATTCCAGAGAAATACAAAGAAGAAAAAATGCCTAGGACAGCATGTTCACAGGCCTACATTAAGTGATCTCCGACACTAATTATTAGCCTAAACCATGCCCTTGTTAAGCCTGATCCAAAACATTCCAGACTTAAAGAAATATCCATCCCGATAACTAAAAGAAAATGCACCAGACCAAACCAAGAATAAAAAAAATGCCCCAACATCACCTATACACTCCAACTAATACCAAGACTAAAGAAAAACTAAAAAAAAATGCCCCCCATCATTCATTCACTTGAACCTAAACTAAACCAAAAACTGCTCTTAGAACACCCCAGATCAAAATAAATAAATAAGATCAGACCAAATTTGAATAAATAATGATCACACTCAAAACAAATCGAAGCAAGCTACCAAATAAACCAAAATTTACTAAATAGAAATTGCCACAAACGAAGTAAAAAAAATACATAATCACTTCGTAAATAAATAAAACAATTATAAAATATACCAAGGGCATATCCTCTGAATATACAACTTAAAATAAAAACCTTAAAATCTACACGTTCAGGCAATGCACGAATCTGGATTTATTCGGAAAACCAAAAATCCCATCTTCCCCTCTTCCCTTAGCATGGCGGCAATTCGACTGCTACCTTGCAGTCCCAATCCCGTCCATTCTCAATAATTCACTCAATAAACACAACTCTTCGGGTCCAACACTTGGGATACAAAAAAGAAAGGAAGAAAAGATAATAATGAACAAGAAAATGCCCAAAACAAAAAAAATGCCCCAAAACTTTTTAATCCCAAACTTGGAATAAAATTCAGAACAACAAGAACCCAAAACTTTTAGCTCACACATTTATAAACAATACCTCATGAATTACCAAATGACAAGTGTCACACCTTTAAACCTTTCCAATCTAATTAAATCCAAAGTAAACACATAGCCCTTGAAAGACCACAATCCATGACAAACCCAAATGAACCAATAATCACACAACACTTATCATTTCTAGGAAATACAAATCCCAAAGCAAAGTAAATAAGTCGGTAAGATTTGAACACTTAACACCCATCCAAAACTTTTGAAAATTCACACCTTTTAACAAGTGTCACCTCAAGTCAAACAAAAGACTAGAACAAAATACCTTAAACCTTAAGTTCAAAAAAAAAGAAGAAACTCTCTAAGAGTGAGATCCTGACTTGGTTTGGGACCCTGCCAAGAAAAATGCCCCAACCAAACCCATCGGAACCAAGTAAACCCTCTAAACAAACCCCATAGAAAGGAACCCCAAGCTAAACTAAATCCTAAAATAAGTCAAACAAATCAGATAAATCCAACTAATCTACTAATAAGTTTAAATGAATAAACAAACACAAAAAAATAAACAAAATGCCTCTTTATTTATAACTTAAAAGTTTTACAAGTATCACCGGAGGCATACCTCCTGAATTACAACCCAAAACAAAAACCTAAAACTTTCACCTACAACCCAAAATAAAGACTGGGTTAAAACCAAGACGAAGCGAGGAGCAGATTCCGCTCGGAGTGTCCAATTGGAGACTTCAGGGAGAATTGGTTGGAAAACACATCCCTCCACTTTTTACTCCTTCTCTTCCGCCATCTTCGCCTCCTCTGTCGCCTCCTCCTCAACGTTGCCTTCACCGCTCCCTAAAAACGACCGATGTGAGGACTAGCACCCTCATTCCCAATACCGCCCACTCCCAGAATGACACCGTCCATGAGCATCTTCTCAGGACGAAGATCACGTGAAATAATGAATATAGGAAGAAATGATATCCCAATCGAACGGTTAGATCGCTAGATATCACTAAAACATGAATTTTAGAACACAAAATATCCAAAAAGGTCAAAACTTGAGACTAAACTAGAGAATAAAAAATAAATGAAAGCTCACTCGCTTATATAGAGTACGGACCCAATCTCGCGTATAGCGACACGCATTTAATTCGATCACGCACCAGGCACACTACGCACAATCTAAAACACGCGCTCCGATCCGAGCGCTCAATGAAATCGTCACCTGTGCCAATGGCGTGACGCTCCGATCGAGCGCACTCCATGGATCACACGATCTCATTAAATGACACACTGCCACTGCGCGACCTGAGAGGTCACCCATACACTGACCTGGTGACGTCTCGATCATGCACTACGGTTATAGCGCATAACAAAATCACATGCACACTCAGAAACACATAAACGATCCCTCGAGCCTGAGATTGCACGCCCAAAAATAGGCCTGCAATTGTATTAAGTGACCTAAAACAGGTGCGCAATACCTGACTTTGGATGAAATCTACACCCTCACACCTTTGTATCCCATCTTGGCCAAAATTCTTCAATCCCATCGCGTAGCCTCACAAGCTATTCCAACAGAAAGAAAGGCCTACTCATCTGTCTCATCTCATACCCTTACATGAGAAGGAAGCATCGACAACATCCATCCCCATTACGATAATGTGTACACATGCGATATCACATTAATATCTAGCCCCATCGCAATAAATTTGCCATGCCCTCATGGCCCATCCCGCAAATATCCTACCAACTCCCATCGCTAACTACGCTCAGTCGACACCCCATCGAGAACATCACTACCTGAAAAAAAAAAGCTCCAACAACACATGCCACACCGTATGATGAAAAGAGAGAAAGCTTGATCATGTCCCATTGCTAAGAGCTCTCTCTCTCTCTCCCGAATTGATCCCCACGTCCCACCAGGACTTGTCCAGCACATAGCCAAAGAAAAGGAGAGCCCCCAGGTCCCATCGCGACACCACTTCTGTAAGACATTACATCACAACCGCTAAGCCCTGCCACAGCGGACCCGAAGAGAAGAAAGCTCCAAAGTCCCATTACAGTACCGCCCCTAACAACCCACCAATCCCATCACAGAACACACAAGTTGCACGCCATCCAGGTAAGTATCACCCCTAGGTAAGTACTACCCACTTTTTTGTTTTTACTCAATATTTCCTATAAAATTATAGTTAGCTATGATTAAGTCAAAACATTTTTAAAACCTGTCTCTCTCGACTAGCGAATCACTGTAGTCCTCCCATAAGAGACAATCATCAGTACTCGCCGAGAAGGTTAGACGGAGTATCCGGCATGCCAAGTAGTCATCTTAACAACCATAATAACGGTCGGGTCCACAAATCCCGTACCGGTGGATCTGCTCAGCGACGTCTCAGAAGCCACATTTTTCGCTGTTTTACCACCGAATTGATCTTCAGTTAAAATCCCTAAAATTTTAGAATTTCAAAACCCCTGAATTTTCAAAATCCCCTTACTAACAAAAAAAAAAGCAAAAAAGAAAAAGAGAGAAGGAAAGAAGAGTAAAGAAACAAGAAAAATAGACCCGACTCACCTTTCTTTAAATACCAAAAAAAAAAAACTAATTAAGTGCCCCATCATCTGCGCACAATAAATTACACTAAACCTGACCTTTAACTCCTAAGATCCCTGAACTCGCAATCAAGCGCATATCCCATTACATAGAATTGGATCAAGCGTGCACTCCATTGCACAAAATCGTTTGTTCAGATACATTAGGACTAGAATTCCTAACTTAGAGGATGACTCCAGATGAATCAAGCACACGTGCCACTGCGCATAATTCAATTAAGAACACCTCACGAGACCCCCACCTCAACTAATCTCACCCAAACCAGCCATTTCCCTGGGAAACTGAATATTGAGTATATTTAATCTAAGAACTTACAAACGCCTATTGGAAAAGGAACGCTTGACACGCATTTGTGTGAGCAATGATGCGCCCGGTCTGACATGACTTGTAAAAGCCTTCGATATTACATGATACTTCATTTTATTATTATCGGTCCCTGGACCTTATTTTGGATATTTGATTGACGCCCCGATACCTCGATTACGTAAAATCCCTCTATTTGCCCGTGCCATGTAGCGGGATGCGTCATGCACCCACAGACCTAGAATGTGCCCTTCGACAGCTACCATTTGCCCTTCAAATGCTCCATTTAGCTTGCGCTGATAAATAAGAAAGCTAAGCATTTCATGTCAGCATCCCCAGTTCACATTTGTGATTTCCCAAGAGAAATGAGAAGACACCTCAAATGAGGGGTGTCTACTTCTTCAACGCGTTCTTACTTCACAAGAGTGCGCCGAAGAGGGGGATCTGTAGACACCCCCATTTTTTCCTCTCGAAATATATAAATTTATTCGGTCAACCTTTGACCCTATACCCCTGACGTGGGAAACATGTACTTGAATAATAGTACATGGCTAAAACAATAACACTGTGGCTCAGATCCTAATGTAGGGAGACTATATGCTGAAACAATAGTATATAGTCGAAATGCAAGCTGAAATAATAGCCTGGCATTTCAAGCCTGACCCAGACCCGGATAACCTCAAATTAAGCGCCTACAACCATGAGCTCAATTTGATTACACATCGAATCACAAGCGCATAATCAGTCCCTTCTCAGACCAGATTTCCTTTCCCAGACCACCTCGAGACTCGATCACACGCCTGACACCAGACGCACGATCGGATTGAGCTCCCCGTCATTCGCGTGTAATTGGCCTACGCCCGGCCCAGCCTTATTGTCCTTGACCCCTAAGTTTCGTCGATTAAACACTTTGAGAATGGCACTTAATTGGATTACGCACCCTAAAATGGGCGCGCAAGTAGTTCTAACACTATTAGGACTAGGAAACTCACTGAGCAAGTCAGCCGGTCGCTCACTGAGTCGGCGACCGACTCAAAGCGATTAAGCGTCGGGAGACCGACGCACAATTTGATTAAATGCCTAAAACAGGGTGCTTAATTGAAGAAAAACTTATAAAAGATTTTTTTCTAATTTGCCCCAAAATAGGCTGACAATTTTCGAGAGAGAACGGATTTTTTTGGGATTTCGAAACTAGAGAACTCTGAGGAGAAACCCATAGAGCAACCTAGTCATGATTTCAAGATTCAAGCGCCGAATCTTCAATGATTTCTCTCCGCAGCCCCGGTCCTAGGTAAAAATCTTAGTTTGAGACTTAGGATATTCCTCTTAGCTTTAATTATAGGTTTTAATTTTCAGTCTGAGACCGTAGCATCCCTTTTTTTTAGACCGTGATTTTTATCTCTGGTTCTAATTCTTCGGATTTAGAACCAGTCCTTAATCATACGGTCTGATTTTCTGATTTCAGACCCGAATTTAGCCCTAGAAATTCAAATTTTAATTTAGTTTCTTATTTTAATACCCCCAAAAATCCTAAATATTAATTTTAGTTTCTATAATTTTAGTTTCTCAATTCAATTCATAATTATTACTCCGAAATTGACTCTGGAAAATCCAAAAAAATACTAGTTTATCATCATAAATCCAATTTATCTTCAACCTCAGCCACCCGATTTGCCCAAGGGAGCTTACGGAGGGTACTCAGGAACGAGGCCAATCCTCCTTAGCATAGCGGGCCTAAAACCCCTTTTTTTTAGAATTTTAGAATTAATTAATTGCTTTTCTTATCTTTTTAGTATAATTAACTAGTAGATTTATTTCATTTAAGCATAATTAATTAATTAAGTTAATTAGATTTTGGTATGATTGATTAATTTCTTTAAATCAAATTTTAATTGGTTAATTTCTTGCTTTAATTAAAATTTCAGTCTGATTAATTCATTGCTTAAATTAGAGTTTTAGTAAAACTAATTCTCTATTTCAATTAGAATTCTAATAAGACTGTTATACTTGATTTAATTAGAATCTCAATACAACTAGTATACTTGCTCTATTTAGAATCTCAGTATAACTAGCATGCTTGATTTAATTAGAATTTCACGAGAACTACTACATGCGCACTCATAATACAATTAGGATACCTGATCACAACTAGACTTCTAATGGGATTAGGACACTTAATTAATTAGACTTTGAATAAGGATAGAAAACTAAAATTAACTAGACTCTTAATAGGATTAGAATAAACTTATATAACTAAACTCATAACAGAATCAAGAAAGTCTAAACTGATTAGAACTATAATAATAACGGGAGATAAAAGGAAAATTAAACTATCAAAGTTAAGAAAAGACATAGCTGCTGACGTTTGCAAGTGGACGATTCAGTAAAGAAGTAACCCACACCCCCTTAAAGCGTAATCATTGACGTGTTGCAACGTCGATAAATATCTGTAGCTGGCGATCGCAACAAACTAGGAACCTTCCTAGAAAACCCTTTATTTCTAACATTCCAAACGCTGCATCGCTAGAGTCCACTTGGACATAATTGGAGCCACTGATTCAACAGGGACCGAGAGGAACCCAGAAAAAGCGTGCACCAATAGGTATATCTAATATTTTAGGGTTCTCAATGTTATGGGTGGATTTCTCCCTTTCATTATGCCCCTCATCTATGATGGTGATGATCTTCTGCCCAACCATAAATTTAAGTTTCTGATATAGCGTTAAAGGTATTGCCCCGACCTCGTGCAACCAAGGGCGTCCTCATAACAAGTTGAAGGAGGACTTGATGTCCATTACTTGAAAAGATATAGAAAAGGTCATTGGACCGATCATGAGCTCAAGATTGGCTTCCCCAATTATTTCTCTTCTCGTGTTGTCAGACCCTCTGGTGTTGGTTTTTGTTGGCATTAACATACAAGGATCTACCCCTATTTTGATAGTTGTTCTTAGAGGGCACACATTCAAAGAAGACCCATTGTCGATCAATACCAGTGGGATTACTAGATTTCCAGTTTCTACAGTGATATTGAGGGATTTGGAATGATTATTTTCCTCCTCTGGTAAATCAACATCCGAAAAAGAAATGGCATTGGGAGCCATCACCTGCCCGATTATCTGCCGACCTCATCTGGGCTTACTTGGAGAGACAAATGCGCATTCTTTAATGCCCCCATTAGGGCTTGGAAGTGAAGCGAGGAAGTCATTAACATATCCCAGACAATGATATGGGTCGACATTCTCCTTAGTTGGGTTTCAAGTATGTGCTCTGGGCTCATCTTCTCAAATGGGTTTACTACAGTAATATCTTTCTTTCCTTCTGATCAGGTTGGCGCGGGTGTTGGTGCGTTCGATTGTTGGGAGATCTTTTCTGACCTAGTGATGAAATCAACTGTCCCCCCCTGCCGTTGCTAGTATTGATATCTGTTTGATTATAACTGAGCAGGACCTGATGGGGATCGTAGGTTAGTCCCGGAATTTGGAATGGGATGATAGAGGGTATCAGAGGTGTTTGTGCCGATGGATTGGGATGGGCGGGGATCACCTAATTAACTTCAGTACAATATGGAAGAGTGGAGCAAGTGGGCTAAATGGGGGTGGTGAGGATTGTGGATGATTATACTGGAGGTGATGTGACAGGGGTGGAATATTGATAGTTGATTGGTGATGGAGGGGGGTGGGGGACATAATCGGCCATTGGATAGTTAGCTGGGGTGGTGGTGTATGGTTGGCATGAATTGATTTGGACATAGTTGACCGGAGCTGGCTTTGGAAAATATACCCTAAGATCTAAGGGTTCTGCTTGTGGTGTGGGGTTTGGGAAATAATCAGCCAAATTCAAAGGTTCAATCACCCCAATGATTCTGTCCTCCCGATCTCTTTGTTGTGGTGCTACAAACTCTTCCTGGGTGCGAATATACTCAGACGGGTCAAACTCCTCATCATCCTCTTCCACCATGCTGATAGGTTGTTCGGACCTGCCTCTCCTGGTGGGAGCAGGGTTAGCGATACCTGATGTATATTGGCATGCTAATTGGCCTGGGGAAGTGCTGGAGGGATGATCTTACCGGCCTCTATCAAGTCTTGTATTATGTGCTTCAAAGGAAAGCAACGATCAGTTGGGTGGCCTGGCCCCTGATGGAAGTTGCAGTGGGTGTTAGGGTCATAGTTCCTCGAAATTGGATTCGGTGGGGGTCGTGGCTGGAGTGCTGTGACCAAAGCCTTCTCAATTAACAAAGGTAGCAAAATGTTGAGGGACTGCCCCAAGGGTGTGAAGACTCAATCAAAATGGGCTTTTCTCTACTTTGGGGTCATCTGTGCTCGTAACCAATTTTCGATTCTTTACATCAGCTCGCTCCTGGTTGGGATTGGTTGGGCTGCCCTAAATTAGGATGGGGTTGTGCTGGTATTGGGTCACATGTTGCTGACTATTTGTTCCTCTGCCCAGGTCCTTCTTTCATTTTTTTGATCGGTGAACCTCTGGACCCCACTGTTTGTTGTTTTGTTCAACCGCCCCTCTCTTATCGCATCCTCACATCGATTGGCATTCCTTACCAAATCAGCAAAGCTGGACTGCTGTTGGTATACCAAGAAGTCCGAAATGACTGGCAGGGTGTTTTTTGATATCATTTCAATCTGCTCATCATTGGGTATTCTGTTCCTAACCTAAGACACCAGTGCTCTCTATCGCCCAAGATAATATCTAAATGCTTCATCGGGCTTCTATTTTAATCGAGCCAAATCAGACTTGCGTGGTTCTATGTCGATGTTATAGACATATTGTTCTTGAAATAAGTGGGTCAGGTCCTTCCAAGTTTTGATCATGGAAGGTTCCAGCGAAGTGAACCACCTCAAGGCCGAGCCTGTAAGGCTCTTTTAGAAGATCTTTATGAGCAAATGCTCGTCCCCTCCGTACTGACACATGTCCCCACAGTAAGACTTAAGATGTGTGATGGGGTTACCCATGCCATTATACTTGTCGAAGATTGACACTTTGAATTTCGGGGATAAGGGAACTTCGGAGAACAAGCACAAATTGGAAAAGTCTGTAGCATGGATCTCAGTTCCACCCATTTTCATCAATTATTTCTGGATCTTGTCTAGTTGTTCTTTCAATTGCTCCGATTCTTTGGATGGTGGTACCGTTCTTTCAACTGTCGGCCTCCATTCACTTTGCACTGCGGGCGGGTTGGTGATTACGGGTGGCAGAGGATTGATACTTGTGTGTTCCCCCATATAAGCCCCACTATTTCTTATCTCATCTTCCTCATACTACGGGTCTTCATAGAGTGGGGGAAGGGTGAAATTTTCTTATTGGTGTTGGGTAGTCTGAAGGGGTACTAGATGGGACCACTGTACATGGGGAAAATCTGGTGGAATGGTGGGGTGAGTGGAGGTTGGGTTTTAGATTAGGGTTTGAGGAGGCCATTGTGTTTGGGGCAAACCATGGGGATGATTTTGAGCTGTAGGAGGATAGGTGCATTGCGGTTGATGAACGGTGTGAGATAGGTTTTTGTATTGGGTTGGGTATGATGAGTGAATGGGATTTTGAGGGAATTATGGAGGGTGTGGGTATGAGGTTCTAAGGTTTGGGCCTTGCTGGGCTTGAGTGTAGGGTAAAGAGCTTAGATGGGCTTGGGCCATAGGGCCTGGGTGGGTCTGGACTATGGGACCTTGAAGGGTCTGGCTCATTGGGCCTTGAAGGGTCTGGCCCATTGGGCTTTGATGGGTTTGGTCCATTAGGCCTTGGTGGGTCTGGCCTATTGGGCCTTGATGGGTCTTGCTTATTGGACCTTGATGGGTATGGCCCATTAGTCCCTGGTGGGTCTGACCCATTGAGCCCTGGTGGGTTTGGCCCATTGGGCCTTGATGGATTTGGTCCATTGGGCCCTGATGTGTATGGCCCATTGGGCTTTGATTGGTCTGGTTCATTGGGCCCTGGTGGGTCTGGCCAATTGGGGCCTGAGGCCCGCTCCAATGACCCCATGGTTGGTAAGGGTCTTGGGTGGTATGGATAATGGGGGGTTGATGAGAGTTTCGAAGAAAAGGGGCATGGAGATTTAGGAGAGTATGAGATGAGTTTGTGAGGGGTGGATAAGGGAGGCAGCTTTGAGAAGCCTTCCAGCTAGGGTAGGCCTTGATCATCTCCTCCATCATGGCCTTTGGATTGGGTGAAGGGATTGATGTAGATGGTGCACCCAATGGAGGGTGGGGTGTGAATGAGGTGGATGTGTGGGAAAAATCAGGCATGGCCCTGGTAAAATTGGGCATGACCTAGGTAGGCGGGAGGATGTGTGGTGGGTCGGAGAAAATGGGTGTGGTATGGGTAAATGCGGAAGAATTGGATATATGTTGGGAGGATGAAAGATGGGGCATGGTGGTAAAGGTAGGAAACGGGGTCGGGTTTTGGGTCGATTTGGGTGAAGAATGAGATGGATTTGGAATCGAGGTGGAGATGGGTTGGGAAAATGAGGGGAAATGGGGTGTCAGATTTTGGGTGTTTTGAGCGATGGTGGAGGGGAAAGGGGCGCACTGAAGGGACCGGTGACGGTGAATGATGGTTGGGTGAGTGGAATGGAGGTGAACATCTCCTTCGAATGAGAATGGGTTGCGGAGTGCGGCGGGGATGAATCGGGATCGGCGTATGCCGGATCTACCACCCACTACATGGCTTGGTGACGGGTTGGGTTCGGATGCCTCAGGTGGGGTTCGTAGAATTTTATCCTTCTTCCCCTACGGGACGACGAAGGGTACGGTGATGCCATTATGCCGGTGCCACAAGCTATCTATTTTTCGGTTTTTTTATTTTTAAAATAAGTGAACCTTTATGATGAAGAACTCTGGGGCCTTTGGAATTCCCATTTAGGGTGGCGTTTGCACCCTGAATAATTCTCGTGGCAGGCTCCCAATGTGCTTCGGAAGAATCAAAAGGGAAACCCTTTGATATATGTTAAGGCACGGGAATCCACGCAAACAACCCGATCCCTTGGAGCAAGTCAATAAGAGAGTGACCTCTTTTGATCGGCGAGGGCGTATTGGGTGTCGAACAATGCGGGAGTTATCAGAGATGCTAAATACTAAGCGGGGGACTCGAGGATGTGATAAAAGGCCTTAGATTCGGGCTGCCTAGCCTAGAATAGGCTTGGTGTGTGTATTATATGCGCCAAGCCAAAATTTGGAGATTTTGGCTTGGCGTGTATATTATACACGTCAGGGCAGTTCTGGCCAAAAAGAAGCCTCGCGTGTGTTTTATACACGCTAGAACAAATCTGGGTTAAAAAGGCTTGGCGTGTATTTCACACGTGCCAGGCAAGGCATATTATATAACAAATTTTGACAGCGGAACAG
This sequence comes from Chloranthus sessilifolius, assembly GCA_021018995.1. Lineage (NCBI taxonomy): Eukaryota > Viridiplantae > Streptophyta > Magnoliopsida > Chloranthales > Chloranthaceae > Chloranthus > Chloranthus sessilifolius. The sequence continues at coordinate 69,697,132 of CM037595.1, forward strand.
CTGGCCTGAAATCAGTCTCTTTTCCTGGTTTTCTGGAAGCAATGCTCGTGAGGACAAATTTTTGTGTTGTAACGGGTCCCTCCTCACCGAACCTAGGGATATAAGGTTGATCGAGGCTACTAAATGCACTCCCCCAGGGTTTTAAGCTTCGTAACCGAATCGGTCACCCACCCTATATACCTCCAGCGCAAACGCCTTCTTAGATACTGGATGGGGTGGTACTTTTCCGGATCATCACCACTAGGGGCTGCCACCGTACTAAGAATCGGGTGTTTGTATCTTTGCCTAAAATTCCCAACCCTCATAAAATCTACCCCTGACAAAATTCAATTAAGTCCCCCTCTTGGTTCAATTTTAATTTTAATTTTTAAGGGAGTTTGCTTAATGTTCAAAAATGGGGGGTGATGGTCCCATGCCGCCTCTACGGGCCGGCGTCCACTGATGAGATATGAGTGCGGAAAGTAAAGGCTCACGTAGGCCTGCCAAACGGCTAAGGCGTGTAAATGCACAAGTAAGCCTGCCAATTGGCTAAGGCATATAAATGATGGAAAAGTAAATGACTCGTAAAGACAATGCTCAAGTAGGCCTGCCAATCGGCTAAGGCGCTTAAATGACGGGAAAGTAGGGATAAGTAAAAATTGACAGAATCGTAGGGGTGAGAAAAAATTAACAGAACCGTAGGGGTGAGTAAGAATAAGAGAAAAAAAACCAAAGGTTAGAAAAAATAACAAAAAAGCCAAATTTCAAGGGGAAGCTATACTAGCTACTCCCCAGTGGAGTCGCCATCTGTGCAACCAGGGGCTCTCGCTAGTTCGTCGCGATGATGCGCTCATTTAATAAAAAAACTAGAGTCGCCACCGGAGCTTCTGGTGTCTCGAAAAACCTAAATAATATTAAATGTACCGAATTGCCAAATATGACTCTGATTTAACAGTCTAACGCCAAAGGCTCTTGGGTAGGGGCTTCGGTTATCAATCGGAAAGGTGTTAGGCACTGACCCACCCGCTCGAAAACAATCTCTACTTATGGCCTAAATGAATATGAAATAAAATGACACTTCCTCTTGCCTGAAGGCACTATGATCTTATCAGGCTCTCTACAAGCACCGGAAATTCGGTGGCGTAACGGCTTGAATCCTTGGATAAAGGAAAAGCAAATAAGGTAGAGGAGTAGAGGGGAGAGTCGGAGCTCTCGGGCCCTTGTAGCACAACTGTGGACCTTCGCGTGGGTGCACTTGGTGAGATTCTGATAGCTTGAAAGGATGGAATGGGGGTTATAATCCTCTAAGGCTTGATGGCTAAGAGGTAGGAGAGGAGGGCTAAGGGGTAGCTCTCACCTAAACTCAAAGATTTTTTATGGAAGATGGGGTCTAAGGGGGGGTTTTAGAATTCTAGAATTTGTATAGGTATTGGTGCACCAAAGGGGAGGAGGGTACTTAAGAGCTAATTAGGGTTAGCAATTAGATAATCTTCTAATCTAAGGTTTCCTAGGATCTTAAAGGCTTGGAAATGTGGGCAATGGTCTTCAATGGTAGATGATAGGGTGAGGTTTCAAATGACTAGAGCGTTGCAAATAAGGTAAATGAGGGTGCAACAATCCTAATGAAACCCACCCTAAACATTGGGATGGTCAACAAGTCAAACCCCAAAAATGAAATTCGAGCAAAAACCAATAGTTACTGTAGCTAAGCTTGGCGCATGTATTATCCACGCCAAGCATATGTACAGTAACAGAGAAGTTCAGAGCCCGCTAGGGGACCCATCTATATTTGGAGTATATAATATACACGCCATACAATATTTCTCCAAGAATGGCCTGGCGCGTGTATTATACGCGCCAAGCAAAGCCCATCCCCTCGAGAAACTCTCGAGGGGTTCAGAACTTGTCGAGGTGTTCACTTTGAAGGTGGTTTTGAGGCCCGAAATTTTGGATTGTCATATCTTTTGACGTACAACTCGGATTGAGGTAATTCTTGGCTTGTTGGAAAGTTGGGAACCTCTACTTTTCAATGGTATAAGATTCAGCCTTAGTAGAGGCCCCAGTTAGCTCTGATATCTTTCTCTCTCTAACCATTGCACGAGAGGGTTAACTATGGGTCTGGAGAGGCCGAGGGTAATTCCTAAGGGTTTAGGCAAGTTTCTAAGGTTTTGTAAAGATTCCTAAGGGTATGGGAAGATTCCTAAGGGTATGGGAGGTGCTATCGAAAGCTCGGGGATGCGCCTCTCTCGAAGTATGTTTCGATCGGGCTTGGGCCAAATTTGGGTGTCTACATGATGGAATCATATTTTTGAAAATCTAAAGAAGCATGTAATAGTTAGTCATCTAGTAGTTAGATTTTCTTTAGAGTTTGTTTTCTTTGAAAATTTTTGAAAAATCCAAAAATATTTTGAAGTTGTAGGTAATTTCACTGAAAAACCTTCAAGAGACACAACTCCTCTACTAAGGATTACCTAGGGGTTTAAAGGATTATTGCATCAGCTAAATGCAATTCGTGCTCCCTACGAAAGTGACATTTGAAATTTTAGATTAGTTTATTTTTTCTTGTTTGCTAGGGACTAGCAAAACGTATATTTGGGGGTGTGATCAGTCACAGAATTTATTATTTTATCACCCTTAACTTAGTGATGCTAGACCTTAATTTGCTACTAATGATATGATGATGTACAGATATTTAGAACAGTAAGTAGAAAAGAACCGAAGTGTTAATCTTTGCCAAAATGAACTCAAAAGGCAGTAAGAAAGACAATCACTCAAAGATGCGACCCAATCGTATTTAAGAACCAGTCAAAAGTGAAATCGTATCTTGAAAGAATGTAAATGAAGAAAGAAAAATGCAATCATAATTACAATCCTACAGAAGACGCTCAAGACTGGAGGAATCGAAGCAAGGATACGATCGATTGTGTTAAGGGAATTATACTAGATGAAGAGATGCAATTGTATTTACGATTGTACACTATAAAGATTGCTACTGCTGAAGATCACATGAGAGATACACCGCCATGCAAAGAACAGAAAGAGCTTTGAATTTAAAAGCCTTGCACTCTATGGATCTAAGAAGATTGGCGAAAGAATTCTGAAGATCTCCATTGTTAAAAGTAAGGAGAAAAGTCTTTTGCACATCTACTAACTAAAGCAAGGAAGATAGGATTAGAAGTTTAATTATATTAGGAAACTTTTGTTTTTAGAAGTTTACTTTTATTAGGAATCGAATAATGTAAACCGGCCACTTATGATCTATAAATAAGAGGGCTCGGCATAGAGAAAAACTTATAGAAGGAATTATCAGTGTCAATTGATGATTGAGGTTGGGTTTCTCGATGATCACCTTAGTTTAGATATCGAAGGTTTCTCGAGATCAATTGACGACTGTGATCGGAGATTGGAAGATTAAAGTAGAGTATCCGTAGTTTCTCGGGAGCAATTGACGCCTGTGATTGAGAGATGAAAAATCATTTTATTGCTTTCTAGTTTAGATTTACTGCTTTGTAAACATCTGATAGTTCTTGATTTTAATTGACGCCTAAAGTCTTGAATTTGAAAGATTAGTGAAATGGTATTTTATTTTCTATCTTCTGTTTTCTAGTGTTTGATTGAAACCAAAATTTGAGACTTAGATGTATTGTAACGGTATTTTAATTTCTATAAACATATGAAAACAGAAGGAACTGATTGACGACCAGGATCGAGAAGTTTGAAGATTTAGATTTATTTTTCCTGCACTTTAGTTTAATTAAAAACCATTCTTTATTATTTAAAGGCAAATAAAAGTTTTTCAAGATTTTCGACCTTCCTCGTGGGAACGATCCTATCGCTAGTGCTATGATTTCCATTGTGCGCTTTCAATAGGTTAAGACAGAACATAGTTCAAAGAGCTGTCAGGTACACATCCAAAAAATTGACCCTAAGATCATGTTTGAGCATGACGTGTTCCATGTAATTTTAGGGTCATATTTTAGATAAGTGCCATGTGAAATCAAAACTGACCATATGATCGTACGCCCATTATTTGGGGAATTTTTTTTTTGGCACCGGAATTATAGACTACCGAGTGTCCCCCCTTTAGGAAAAGCACGTGTCCGCCATTGATTGAAGTTGATTATTGAGGAGAGAGACAGAGAGAGAGAGGGAGGGAGGGAGAGTTTAAACGTAGGCAAAGAATTGAGAGAGAGTGTCTAAATGTAGGAAAATAATTGACTTAAGAAAGGAGCAAAAATAGGAATGGGTGCATATGGTCAAGAAAGAAAGCGTCCATTACGAGGGAAGTGTTTCACTGAGAGGAGACATTTCCATGAAGATTAATGATATTATATATTTACTTTATAATTGTTAAAATTTATTCATATAGTAACATCAAAATAAAATAGTCACACTGCTTAAATTAGCATATAATAAAAGTTTTCTAAAGTCAAGTGAAATAAAACTAGAATATAAAATGAAACAACAAATCCCAACATCTTCAACCTATATAACCCTTAAGAGCATCTCCAATGGGAAGTAGCCAAAAATAGTTGTTGGAGAATTACATGATAAATTTGAGTACTTGATTTCAGGCTTCAAATTTTGAGAGATCCAATGGGGAACATCAAAAGTAGTAGGTTGGCTGCAAATTACTGTATCGAATGAGCAAAAAGTCACATTTTCTATCTAAAATACTATTATTTGAATTTGAAGCCTGGAATTTCCAGTAGCCAATATTGACTAATGATGCTCTGGTACCCTATTCCATGTGGAATATTATACTGCGTTAGAGATATTTTAGGCATCAAAAGGAGCCGTTGGGTGCAGTTGATGTGAAATTGGCGTCTCCATTGGAGATGCTCTAACATCATCAAGAAAGAGGCTGTCACAAATCTAGTTTTTCTTCTGCTGTTGAAACCCTCATTTGTTCTCCTTCAACTAGTTTTTGTACTCATAATAGTCCCTTCTCCTTTTTTTTCTTGCAATACGGTATTCGAAGTCTTTAGGTTTGGCTGCCCTTCCACTGTTTCCAGATCCAGAGCCCTTTCCTTGCTTATCAGTTCCATTCTTGTTTGTTGAAATTGTTCATGCCTCCAACATTCATGGCCGCTGTGCACACTCAATCTTAGGGGTTTTTAGTCGTTCCTTCTTAGTCATGCACAATGTGATTAATTGATTAAGGTACTTTAATTTTTGTCCACTACGATTGACTTTAAAAGAACAGTTAGTCTACTATGGGTGTCCACCTATCATGAGTGAACACGACAGTCCATACATTTGTGTGATTGCATGACATGGATGGACTTCCATGCATTAGAAGTTCGTGCACGTCATGCAGTCCCACAAATGTGTGGACTGCTTTACAGCATATGATGCGTGGGCACCCATTGTAGACTAACTCTTAAAAGAATAGACTACTGTCATATGAACCAAGAGGCCATCCTCAAATGTGCCATGCTTGATTTAGGCTTGAATAATTGATAAAGATAGATATTACTATGCTTGTAAACTTGCCTCTTTCTCTCACTACTATAGTTGATGAGTATATTGTGTGCATTAGGATGAGGGGGGACCATATTTATAATAAGGCACAAAGTTTCTTTCCCATCAAGGAAACACTAGAGAACGTGGATATATTTATAATAAGACAAATTTTCTTTCCCACAAACTTTCTCAATCGGGGTTACTCTCTCAACTTTCCTTTTCTTGTCATTAGATTTCTCTCCCTTCCTAGCCTGTGGGTTGGGTCGGGAGTTTCTAGTCGGAGTCTTTCTATTATTTTTGTTCCTCTGATCACGACTCTTTAAAAAATTTTCATTTTCGGCCTCAATAAGAAGGGCCTTCTCAAGTACTGCAGCATACGTTTCCAGCTGATAAGGAGACACGAAGCGGCAGATGCTGCGCTTCAATCCCCATTCGAACCTTCTTGCATTCCATTCTTTGTCTTACACTAGTCAGGTTGCATATTGAGCGAGATGGTTGAAGTGGATGCTATATCTTTTCACATCCAGAGCACCTTGCTCTAGCTCAAGAAATTCGGTTTCTTTCTTCTGTCACTGTGCTTTGGTAAAATAAGCTTGGTGAAAGAAACTCGAGAATCGCGACCACGGTATGGGGAATTCATCTATCAAACTTCGTTCTTCTATTGTTGCCCACCAGTTTCTGTTCTCTCCTTCGAGAAGAAAGGTTGTCATTTCTACGCATTCGGTCTCTGGACATCTGAGAATCGTCAGTATTCTCTCAACTCGCATCACCCAACTATCCGCTGCCATTGGTTCACAGGTTCCCATGAATGTTGGTGACTCCATTTCCTGGAACCGCTCTATCCTTGAATGTCCTCGATCCTGATTTGCGACCATTGTAGTCATCATTCACTCCATGTGCTGATACAATCCGGCCTAGGGTTCAAGACCAGGGGCTTGAACCCTGGTCTTGATATTGTGCAATCGTGAATTTTATCAATCCGTCATGATGATGTGATAAAAAATGGAGTTGCCACCCGAAGCTTTTGGTGTCCTGTGATACCCACAATCAAAATCATGGGCACCGAAGTGCTAGAATTGACTCTGATCCGGTATACGCCAAAGCCTCTAGGCAAAGACTTTGGTTTTCAATCGGGAAGGTATTAGGCACCCGGTTGAGCCACTCGTAAGTTGTCTGTACTATGACCAAATGTAAAAAAAAAGTATAAAGATGAGCGATGCTTCCTCTTGCCCAAAGGCATTCCGATCCTATTTGAGTCCCCCACAATCACCAAAATTTCAGTGGCGTAACGACTGTTGTTCATTCTAAGTGTGCATGATTAATTTGTGTTTTAAAAACAGATTTACAGGTGATGGATTGTCCTAAATTTAGAAAACTAAAAAGCATAAAGAGACATCAGCACAGAGAGAACTTAATTAGCCTGCAAGATCAGGGACAATTGTAGCAAGTTTTAAATGTAAGTAAGTAAAAGATCGTCCACAGGGAATTGATTTAAAATGTAAGATAAACCTTTAGATCTGAGCTACCAGATCTGACCTCTTATCCTATATACAAAGCACCTAAGATGGGAGGTTGAATTTATCACATTAACTAAATGATAAAAGTAAAAATTAAAGCTAAATGATCCAAATCTGAGTTGGGGAGATTTGATGCAAATTAATAAGAATGGAGAAATAATATCTAACTTCGATTTAGTACTTGATTGCAGAATGAGAATAAATGTAAAACAAATGAGATATTATCCAATCTTCATCTGGCTACCAGCACAGATGTAAGAGAAAGTAATCCAACTCAAGGATTGGAATTGAGTTAGACTTGTGGCTATGGTTTGTCCACTTCAATGGACACAGATCATCCAATAGTCTTCAATTCGAATATGTAATTCAGAACAAAAAACACCACTACAAATGCTGTGAGAAATTAGGTTACAAACGCCAATTCTCATAGGGATAATGAATTAAGGGAAATTGCTTTTAAAAACAGTAAATCTAAAGGAATCTAATGAAATAAGGAGATCATAGGGAACCCTTAACACGAATCCAATTGAGAACGTACGGTTCACAGCAAACTTTTCAAATTCACTATTACAATTACAGAGCACAGCTTAAATAGCTCTCAGATTTGTAGTCTTGAATACAATTCTCACGTGAAGTAAAAAGATATCTCACAGCTCTCAATTACAAATAAAAGCTACGCTATTACAGAAAATTCAGACAAGCTATCTGAAATGGAAATGAGGCAATAGAATTGAAACTCAAAATTTGGATACCCAAATTGGGCAAATGGTTCATCTATTTATAGTTTTCCCCAAGTCTAGCTCAGATGTGTATCAACCAATCAGAATTGGTTAGATCTGTATCAACCAATATGAGTCGAGCACAAGGATCCAGATATATTTTGGCCAATCAGAACTGCTTGATCTGGTTCAGCCAATCAGATGACAGAAGCATCAATTCTGTTATGTAATTCAAAAATCTGTTAGAGCTTCTAGAAGTTCCCGCCAAGTGATTTCATCTTCGGGTGTTCACATGGGGTGGAATATGCCTTTGGTTCGTACTCAAAATCTTTCAGAATGTTCCTGGGTTTTTAAATGCATTGGGGTGCATGCAGAGATTATTGAATTACCCTTGCAGATGTTGGGAATCTTCAGAATACCATTTCGCATAGTTTGGAGAACTTTTCGCAAGGTACTGTGACTTCTGAAGCTCTTTTCGCACAATTCTGGTGTTGTTCGCAAGGAGTTCTCTTCTTTTCAAATAGGGCAGAAATCCTTTCGAAGAGTTCAGGTGCTCTTCGAAAGCTAAGCCTGGAGCTTTTGGTTCTTTTCGCAAAGTTCAGGTTCTTTTCGAAAAGTTCAGATTCTTTTCGAAAAGTTCAGATTCTTTTCGAAAAGCAATCTGTAATGCATTCTTCTATTCGAATAGCTCCACACCTCTTTCCAGGTTGAAACCATGCCTTTGTCCTCTTTAGTTTAGGCATTTTGACAGCTAGTGAGGTTGTCCCTTCTCCTTCTTCCTCCGGATCAACATAGATCATCATCTTTTATGCTGCTTTTAGGGTTAAGCCTGCCTTTATTGTTAGCTATGAAACAAACACTTAAAACACTTATTTAGTTCTCTCAAAGGTCTATCAAGCCCAGGTTAAGGGGTGGAAAATGGTATTTTTCAGTTCTCAACACACCCCCAAACCTAAGCTTTGCTAGTCCCTGAGCAAAGACAAAATTAAAAACAGAATGAAAAGCCACTTTTGTAGGGAACACAGTTGCATTTAGCATATGCAACAAGCCTTTTAAACCCCTAGGTGATCCCTAGTGGAGGAATGAAGTCTCCTGAGGGTTTTCAGTGAAGGTACCCACAAACTTCTCCAATAAATCAGTTAATATCAATGCAGTTTTGTTAAAGCAGACTTTTATCCAGTCAGGTTATTCACACCTGCATCAGTCAAGTTGTAAAAAGATCTTCAAGAAAACATTAGTTTAAAACTAAAATTCTGCTGTAATTCCTTTTACCATTCACTTAGTTTGTGTCAAAAAGTTTTTACAAGAAAAATTAATGAAAAGCTTGCCTTCTATTTGAAAATTCAGTTTTGATGTTACCCCAAATAATTTGATTTCAAACTCAACTCTCACCAGGGTTTTCACTCATCATGCAAATAGGAGGGTTGTACTATTTCACACAGCTCAAGAGCAGTTACAATCCTCAAATAGGACTGTAAGCAGGAGCATAGGCATTGCTTTTCAATTCTGAATTTACTGCTCTTTTCACCATAGATTACACAAATCCTAATCTCCATGTGACAACTCAATCCATCATTGATCAGTAAGGACTTTGACTTGGGTGGTAATGTGGCTTATGGGTAAAATTTATCAAGAATAAAGAGGTGGAATGGAGTTCCAAATTGAGAAGTCAGTCAAGGTCAGGAGGTGGTAGACACACCTTCTTCATTTCAGTACAATTTCATCTTCTTCTTTGAATTTTCAGAGCCAAAGTGGCCATCTTTTTCTCTTTCTTTTTCAAATTTCCAATGAAATGACTTTTCCTTTTTTTTTTTTTTTTTTTTCAAAGCAACATTGACTGGAATGCCACATTTCTTTTGTTGATACATCATTGCCTTCAATTAATTTTCTTCTTCTTTTACCAAACTGTTACCCAACTCTCCTTTCTTCAACTTCCTTTCCTTTACCTTCTGAATTCTCAGAGTGAGGGTTAGGCTAAATGAGGTTGATTAGGTTGGTTGATGAGGTTTCAAAGAAATCTTAAATTTATAAAGCTCAACTGGTGTGTATCAAAGGTAGTTCTAAAAGGTGGGGCTTTTTGAAGTTCAAACTGTCCCAAAGGAGGCCTTACATCATGTCTTTAATATCATGATAGCTGTCAAGTTATTTCAATTTGAATATGTGTAACTTCTAGTGATAATAAGCAGGTTCAAACAGTCCCTAGAGTAGAAAAAATTACCAATTCATATCTCCAAAGAATACATTTCAGGCCCAAGTCTCACTGGGTGTAGTTTTCTATCAAATTCCTGAGGTATATAATCACTGTTTTCCCTCTTTTTAGGTTTACTAAAACATCAATTTTATTTTGAAATTTTTCTGACATTCACTTCATGAAAGTATTGGAATTACACTAAAAATCAGTTTTAAAAAGTTTTAACTTCCTCATTTTTCAAAACAACGGGTGTGAAATTACTTTATCTTCAAAAATTCTACTGTGATCATATGCTGCACTGATTTTAACTAAACTATTGATAATTCTGCTACACCCCCAAACCTATGATGAGCAGTGTCCTCACTGGTCCGAAGTGCATAAGCAAAGAAAAGAAAACAATCAAACAGAAATCATAAGGACAGAGAAGAAAGAAAAGAAATGCACAGTAATTACTAATTAACAAAAGTTAACAGAAAATAGGAATTACATATTACAGACCCTCAAAACAAACATGTATAATGCATTCTAATAACTGGGGTCAAAATTTGTATCATAAGTTGGTTCAATGGGATCAGAACTGGAATCACTGTTAGAGTCAGAAGTTGAGTTAGTATTGGAGTCTGAACTTGATTTAGCCTTCTCCTGGATTGTGCCTTGCAGCTCGGTGTATTCCTCAGATTTGATCTTTTTGGTGAGGCCAATATACTTTTCAAGTCTAGTAGCCCTCAATTTGTCCTGTTCAAGCTGTGCTTGCAACATGGTAACCTTGTGCTGCTCACTCCTAACCATCTGAAAAGTTTGGCCCAGCAAGTCCTGCATCTTCTCTCTCTCAAATTTCATGAACAACTCCAATTTTCGAATCTGGTCTTCATAAGGGGTTCTAATGTAAGCTGGCAGATCAGCTAACCCCTTGAGGACATCGCGAAGATATAAGGGTTCTCTTCCATAGCCCTTTTGAGAGTAGCAAATCTGGGAATGGGAATGGAGTGGTAGGGGACCAAAGGTATCCCAGCAGTGGGGGTGGGAGAAGAGGAGTCCAAAAGTATGACCTCAGGGTCAGTTTGAGTAGCTTGATCAGAGAAATTGAGGAAAGTTGAAGGGGAATAAAAAAGTACTACCTCAGGTTCTGTTTGGGTAGCATTGTTAGCAGTGGTGAGGATGGGTGGATCTACAAAAACTACCTCAGGGTCTGTTTGGGTAGCATGGTCAGCAACATCAGGTACCGTGGCTAAGGTGGTTGTTTGGGATGTGGAGGCTAAGGTTTGGAGAAGGGAATTTGTCACAGACTGATTATCTGTGTTGATCTGTAGTTGGGCCTGGATGGATTGGAGAAAGGTAAAGATTTGGCTAATTGATTTAGGTGTGGGTGTGGTATGCAGAGTAGGGGCTGGTAAAATTGATGTAGATGGTTGAGGGGCAATGGGTGAAATGGCTGTAAAGGGGGAAGTAGCCAAATGGGTGAAATGAGGAGGTCGGTATAGAGTCTGATTCAAGCCCAATATTCTCCAAGATAGATCCCATCAATGAGGAATAGGCCTCTGTAGTGAATATCTCAGGTTCAGGGGTATGAGTTACTTCAGGTGTATGAGTTGAATGAGTAGGTGAACCTGAGAAACTTTGGAGAAGGGGAGTGCTAGGAGAATGTTCAACAAAATCTGTGGCCATCTCTTGGACATTGTTAGGGGAAATTGGTGGTGTGAGTATGGCTGGAGTGGTTGGTGTAGAGGGAGAGGCTGCAATTAGGATTATGGTGGTTATGAGTGATGGGACAGCTGGAATGGGGGCAGGAATAGGAGGCATGCTAGGTGAAGTGGGTAAGATCATGAGCTCTTCAACAATGGGTGCATTGAAGAGCTGGTCACCCAGGAGGACAACTTGTTCAATGTCGGGTTGAAGTGAAATAGGTGCACTAACGAAATTTGGTCACCTCGAGTGCAGTATAGCAAATTCATGGGCAGCTGCAGGGGCTGGTTCAGCTATAGCAGGTTCAATGGCAGCTGCAGGGGCTGGTTCAACTACTTCCCTCATTTTATTCAACATGGTTTGGCTTGTAGTCCAAGCCCTCTTCCCAAATGCATGAGGGGAGATAATCTCGAATGGCTCTTGCTCATCAATGTCTAATTTGGCCCTTAACATGGCTGTGATCAGCCTTCCAAATGGTATTTCAGCTATTTTCTGTTCCTTTTTCATCTTGGCACTGATGTCAGCCATGGCTTCAAAAATGAGCATAGGGGCATTGAAGAATTGCCCCTTAGAGAAATGAAAGAGGGCCTCCAAAATTGGTGTTTTTCTTTCCTGGCTGTGCCCAGTGACATAAAAGCATCCTCTCAAAATGGAATCCATCAGCAAACAGTGGGGTTCTAAGTCTCTCCTCATGATGGACTGCCCACTTCCAACTATGCCTTTGGTTAGATGGGCAGCCATTTCTCTAAAAGAAGCTGTTTGTAGTGCAGCTAATGGACCAGCAGGATCATATTGAAATGGTATCCCCAAGGCATTTCCAATGTCTTCATAAGTGACTGTTAAATCGCAATCATCAATGAAAATTACAAGAGTAGGGACATCAGCATCCTTCTCCGTCACTTTTACCATGTTTTGGTACCATAATCTCACCATTCGTGGATAAATTTTCGCTGGAAGAGGGGTTAGGATAATGCTCAGTGAAGCATCCCTGATGTATTTCAAGGATAGCTTACATTCAGGTTTTTTTGAGAAAAAGTTCTCATCACCAATAAGTTCTGGAATCAGCTTCTGAGCTTCAATGAATGGGTTTGGCAGTACCAAATGCATAGGCAGAGGAGGAAGCTCAGGCTCAGGACTAGCAGCATGTCACGGAGTTACTCTTTAGCGACGTGAACTCTCGTGCGGCAACTAGCTTTTCTCGAACTAGCTCAGCCTACTCGGGTTTCAAACCTGCACGGTAGCGCATTAGGTTAGAAACTATGCGGATTCTCAAATGCAACACATATAGCTATACGCAGCGATAGTCCGAGGGGCAGGCCCACTTAGAGTTTAGGTCCGCTCCATGAGGGTGGTCGTGGACCACCAACATGATGGCTCCAGTGCACGACGCGACAGGAGCGACCTAACACCTATGCGAGGCCCGGAAGCGTGAAATCAAGCCCATAAGGCTATCATACGTGTTTCGTAGGGGATCACTTAGGCCAGCGACACGTCACGTGGCTGTTAGATCCTTTCCCCATATATATGGTTTAACCATCAATAGTGCCTAAATGGTAGGAGGACCTCAAACCCCTTGGTTTGGCATACCGCAATGCCCTCCCGCATCGCTAGGCCAACTTGGCTCAGTCGCATCCGCATCACGTGCCCTGCTGGCACTGCATCACGACCAACTGCCACCATGTCGCGTGCCCTCCTGGCCCACGACCGAAGCTCTTGGAGTATCAATGGCAAAGCCCTCATGGCTTGGTGATGCGCTGACGATGCTCCAGCTTCAACCCACCAATGCCTGACGCACTAGTGGCACAAGTGGCTCTGCGGCTGGCTCGGATGGCCACGTCGCGAGCCCACGTCACATCCTCCCCTACTTAGTTGCGTTGACGTCCTCGTCAACGCGCTTCTAGTACTTCTTCAGGGCGGATTGGAAGGACGGGTGGGTACTCTCAAGTTCCCACGTAATTTCAGCCTCTGGCAGGCATTTCCACTTCAAAAGGTACTCCACAGGAAATTCATTTTGACTGCCATCTTCCCTGTTACTGTGTCTGTGAGCAAGGATTTCTTCAACCTGTCTCTTCAATTGTAAATCGGCATCTGGGGTGACTCGAGTTGACAAACTTCTCCCTGGATTATTCGGGTCTCTCTTATAGGGCTTCAAGCAACTAACGTGAAAGACCGGATGCATTCTTAGTCGGGGAGGAAGCTGCACTCAAAATGAGACATCATTAATCCTCTTCGTGGTCGGAAATGGCCCGTCATACTTACGAACTAATCCTGCATGCTTTCTTCTGAAAAATTTGAGCTGCTTCGAATTAAGTTTCACCAAAACTTCATCGCCTTCTTGTAACTTGATAGATCGTCGACTCTGATCGGCCCACTTCTTCATTCGCTTAGCGGCCTTTTCCAGGTAGGCCCTAGCAATCTCTGCATTCCTCTGCCACTCCTTGGCAAGATGGTAGGATGCTGGACTCGATCCGGTATATCCCATACTAATTGTATGCGGTGTTGACGGCTGTTGGCCAGTTGCTAATTCAAATGGGATCTTATTTGAGGATGAACTCTTCTACAGATTATAACAAAATTGTGCCACGTCTAACAACTGAACCCAATTCTTTTGGTTGGCACTGACAAAATGGCTCAAATATTCTTCCAAAATAGCTTCATTTGTGGATGCATGCTGGATGAGAAGTTCAGTTTTGTCCCCAAGAGCTGGAATACTTCTGACCAAAACTTGCTAGCAAACCGTGGATCTCTATCACTGACAATCACTTGCGGCACTCCCGACTGCTTCACAACATTACTGACAAATAATCGTGCAGCTTGCTCTGCATTACAGTTCACCGGTGCCGGAATGAATGTAGCGTACTTTGAGAATCGATCCACAACTACCAGGATGGACCCGAGTGTCCCTACTTTGGGCAATGCAGAGATGAAGTCAAGGGAGACGCTCTCCCACGGTCTGGATGGCACTGGTAACGGCTGCAGGAGTCCAAATGGTTTAGCTCTTTCCACTTTGTCCTGCTGGCATATCAGGCAAGTCCTGACATACTCCTCTACGTCCTCTTCCATCTTAGGCCAATAGAAACGCCTTTCCAACAAGGCGAGCGTGCGATGAATTCCTGGATGACCAGCCCACAATGTGTCATGACACTCTTTCAAGAGTTCCTTTTTAAGTTCTTTCACTTTCAGCACATAGAAACGGCCCCCTTTTGTCACCAACAGTCCTTCCTCAGTCCAGAATCGCCGTGTTCTCCCCTCTTGTATCTGCTGTAGTAGGGTCCTCGAGAGTGGATCTAGTTTTAGCCCATCGCGCAATCTATCGGGGATAGTCGAACTAATACAGCTAGCGGCAGTTTGTTCTTCAATTTTTAACGCTGCTAATTGAACTTTCAATGCTGCTAACTCTGCTTTACGGCTCAAAGTGTCTGCGACTTGGTTGGTCCTGCCAGGCTTGTACATCAAGTCCATATCGAACTCGGCCAAGAAATCTTGCCAACGGGCCTGTTTCGGCGATAATTTATTTTGTGTCTGAAAGTAGCTGGTCGTCACATTGTCGGTCATCACTAGGAACTTCGACCCAAGTAGGTAGTGCCTCCACGTCCTTAGATAATGTACTATCACTGTCATCTCCTTTTCTTGAACCGTATACCGTCGCTCGATATCGTTTAGCTTTCTGCTCT
The DNA here is from genome assembly GCA_021018995.1 of Chloranthus sessilifolius. NCBI lineage: Eukaryota > Viridiplantae > Streptophyta > Magnoliopsida > Chloranthales > Chloranthaceae > Chloranthus > Chloranthus sessilifolius. The sequence continues at coordinate 69,712,361 of CM037595.1, forward strand.
CAAAGGCCACTGGATGCTCTTCTTGCATTAATACTCCTCCTATCACATAGTCGGAGGCATCTGTGTGCACGTCAAATGGCTTGGAGTGATCAGGTAGCTTCAACACAGAGTCACTCATGACCACCGCTTGCAAATCATCAAATGCCCTCTGGCATTTTTCCAACCACTGCCACGGTCGATCCTTCTTTAACAGGTCCGTCAATGGTGCTGCACGGTGTGAATAACCGGGGATGAACCTTCTGTAATAGTTGACCAAACCCAAAAATGACCGCAACTCGGTCACGCCTTCTGGCACTCTCCAGTCTTGGATTGCACGAACTTTCTCAAGGTCCATGCTAATGTTTCGTCCTCTAATACGGTGTCCCAAAAACATAATCTGCTCTTGTGCAAATGAACACTTCTCCTTCTTGACATAGAGCTAATTTTCTCGCAGTATCTTGAAGATGACTTGGAGGTGGTTGAGATGTTCTTCCAATGTGTTGCTATACACAACGATATCGTCTAAATACACCACCACAAACTTGTCGAGGTAGGCATGGAACAACTCATTCATCAAGGTGCAGAAGGTGGCTGGGGCATTAATCAGCCCAAAGGGCATTACCAGAAACTCAAAGGCTCCATACCTGGTCACACAGGTAGTCTTGCTTTCATCTCCCTCGGCAACTCGCACCTGATAATAGCCAGATCTCAAGTCTAGCTTGGTAAAGTACCGCGCACTGCCCAACTGATCAAACAAATCTGCAATCAATGGCACTGGATACTTATTCTTGACGGTAACCTTATTCAATGCTTTGTAGTCAATGCATAATCGAAGGCTACCATCGCGCTTCTTCTGGAATAGAACTGGGGCGCCAAATGGAGCTTTAGGGGACCGAACAAATCCTGCCCCCAACAACTCATCTAACTGCCGACGTAACTCAGCTAACTCGGGAGGAGCCATTCTATAGGGAGCTTTGGCTGGCGGCTTCGCACGTGGTTCTAGTTCGATCCGGTGATCTACTGATCTTCTGGGTGGCAACACCTTAGGCAATTCGGGCGGCATGACATCTTGGAATTCCTGGAGTAATCCTGACACACTTTCTGGCACACACTTTGCTGGCCCTGTTGCTTTCTCTTCTAGCAGTGTAGCAAGAAATGTAGGTTCCTCTCTTCTAAGTCCCTTCTTTAGTTGTAGTGCTAAGATAAACCCATCACTCTCCGCTTCCTTATCTTTCTGAGTGACTGCGATCATGCAAGGGGTCTCTTCTCCAAACATGCACACTGACCCGAGGTATGGCATGGGCACTGCTTTAGCCTGGTTTAGGAGTTCTAACCCAAGGACAACCTTGAAATCATCCATCTCTACTGCCGTAAAGCTTGTGGCTCCGCTCCATGGCCCTATTTGTACAGGTACCCCCTTTGCTACTCTTGCTATGGGGCGTGCCTCCGAGTTCACAGCTTTTATCCGACTGGCATCTTGCTCAAGTTTTAAGCCTAGGCGACGTGCTTCTTTATCAGCAATGAAGTTATGCATTGCCCCTGTGTCTACCATGGCACGGGTACTTTTCCCATTGATGCACATCTCTATGAACATCAGCCCCTTGGGCGCTACTGTCTTTCCTTTCTCTACTTGCCCCTTTATGGCATTCAGCAACCTCAGTGCCCCCATTCTTGGTTCCTCCTTAAGAAGGATTGTAGGAGCGCTAGTAGTAGCTTGAAGGACATTCAACGACTGTTTCTGTGGGTAATATTTAACTTGATGAGGCCCTCCGCACAAGAAGCAACCCGACTTCGGCACGTAGTTGGCGAACTCAGCTGACTTGGCATGTGAATCTTTTTCGTGCGCTTTCTTTTCTTGCGTGCCGCTCTTGCTTTTCTTGTTAGCTTTTGATAGATTCTTTGAACCACTTTTATTCTCGTGCGACCTCTTCCTATTTTGATCTGAGGGCCCATAGTCCGTTAGTTGCTCTGCGGCTGCCACTGCGGCTGCAAGATTCGGTAGTGTCCTTCTATTCAATTCAGCCTGGGCCCAAGGCTTAAGGCCTTCGAGGAAGTAGAATATTTTATCTTTTTCGAACATTTCCCTGATGTCCAACATCAACGCGGTGGAACTGTCGCACATATTCTCTCACTGTGCCTGTGTGCTGTAGCTTTTATAGTTTTCGTCGAGTGATGTAGTCAATGTTCTCGGGCAAGAATTGTACTTTCAGTTCCTTCTTTAGGTCTTTCCAAGTGTCTACGACACAACGACCATTCTGAATCTCTGCGTAGCGTGTACGCCACCACAGTTTGGCATCTCCCTTAAGATACATGGTCGTTGTGACCACTTTCATCGCTTCGGTAGCAGGGGGGGCAAGACGGAAGTATTGCTCAATATCCCACAAGAAATTCTCTAACTCTTTAGCATCCCGAGCACCCCCATAGCACCGCAGCTCGAGTACCTTGATCTTTCGTTGGGAAGTTTCTGGCTGTTGAACAGTCCCAGACCCAATCGCCCTCATCAGGACGTTCATCTTAGTAGTCAGTTCCTCAATCTGTAAACGAAGGGCTTCGACGGTGCCCCTCGTATCTTCTGCAAGAATCTCCACGTTCTCAGTTAACGTGGCATGGTTTTCAGCCAATGTGGTGTGGTTTTCTTCGTGCTTGCTTAACCGTTCTGCATGGTCTTCCACAAGTGAAACCACTGTCTCCAATTGTTCGGCCTGACCTTCAAGGTCGTCTAGACGTTCCCTGGTCCGTCTACGTGTACCACTACTGTCCCTTTAGCCATCTCTAGGCTCTGATACCAACTGTCACGGAGTTACTCTTTAGCGACGTGAACTCTCGTGCGGCAACTAGCTTTTCTCGAACTAGCTTAGCCTACTCGGGTTTCAAACCTGCACGGTAGCGCATTAGGTTAGAAACTATGTGGATTCCCGAATGCAACATATATAGCTATACGCAGCGATAGTCCGAAGGGCATCCCCACTTAGAGTTTAGGTCCGCACCATGAGGGTGGTCGTGGACCACCAACATGATGGCTCCAGTGCACGACGCGACAGGAGCGACCTAACACCTATGCGGGGCCCGGATGCGTGAAGTCAAGCCCACAATGCTATCATACGCATTCCGTAGGGGATCACTTAGGCCAGTGACACGTCACATGGCTGTTAAACCCTTTCCCCATATATATGGTTTAAACATCAATAGTGCCTAAATGGCAGGAGGACCTTAAACCCCTTGGTTTGGCATACCGCAACGCCCTCCCGCATCGCTAGGCCAACTTGGCTTAGTCGCGTCCGCATCACGTGCCCTGCTAGCACTGCATCACGACCAACTGCCACCATGTCGCGCGTGCCCTCCTGGCCCACGACCGAAGCTCTTGGAGTATCAATGGCGAAGCCCTCATGGCTTGGTGATGCGCTGACGATGCTCCAGCTTCAACCCACCAATGCCTGACGCACTAGTGGCACAAGTGGCCCTGCGGCTGGCTTGGATGGCCACGTCACGAGCCCACGTCACAAGCAACTGTTGGGATGGGTTCCTCATGTCTAATCGACAGTTTCCTTTTAGCTTAGGTTTTGGCTTTTCCTTTTTTGGAGGGTTTGCCAATTTTCTTAGCAGAAGACTTAGGGAACATTGCTGCCAGCGATTTTTCAGCTTTCCCCATTTTAAAACTTTGTTTGAATCTCACCCAATGAATGCTGATACACAATTGAAATTTGCAAAACACAAATAGAGGATATGCACAGAAAAATACCGAAATCTAGGATTTTGGTTGAACTCGTTGATCACTTGATTAAATCCACCAGCATCAGAAGCAAAAAGTCCCTCTCTTCAAGCTTAATTCGTGGAACAAATATGAAGAAAATTGGATCTGAACTCTAAAAGCACGCAGGGATGGAAAGAAAATGGGTTTTCTGTAAAACAGGACACTCTGGGAAGGCTTTCGAATATGAAACCCTTGCTTCGAAAGGGTTTAAATATGCTCAAAATGATTTTCGCAAAGCATCTTTGAAGTTTTCGAAAAGTTCAAAATAGTCCTTTTCAAAAAGGAGAATGTCATTAGTACCATTCGAAAAGCAAATGGCTTTAGAACCAACTATTCGAAAAGCAAAAAGCTTCAGAACCAACTATTCGAAAAAGAAATTATTCTTTTCGAGCAGTTAGTTACAGGTTCAAATTCTTTTCGAACAGAAAATTAAACTTTTCGAAATGTATTTTTTTTCTTTGCGAATTAATTTTTCACATATTATAACTTCTCGAATTGAGTATAAACATGACTAAAAACAGAGAGAAATAAACTATGCAAAAACTACAAAACAAACACAAGTAAAATACATATGATACAGTTGTTTAACATCAGATTTGTGGAGGCTCTTGATGGTAGATGGTCAGGACAGGCTCTAGGGTATTTTCAATGCATGGTTTGAGCCTCTGACCATTTACTTTCAAGGTTCTCCCATTACTTGGGTCCATAGTTTCAACAGCCCCAGAAGTAGATACTTGAATGACAGTATATGGCCCTTCCCATCTGGATCTCAGCTTTCCAGGAAAAAACTTAAGTTTTGAGTTGAATAGCCATACCTTGGAGCCAGCTATGAACTCTTTTCTTAGCAGATTTTTGTTATAGAAAGCCTTAATTTTTTCTTTGTAAGATCTTGCATTGGTGTATGCATCCATTCTCAGCTCCTCCAACTCAATTGCAGGTTTCACTGTGATTACCTCCATGTTCAAGGTTTTAATAGCCCAAAAGGCCTTATATTCTAACTCCACTGGTAAATGGCATGCTTTGCCATAGAGCAATCTGAATGGGGACATACCAATTGGGGTTTTATAGGCTGTCCTATATGCCCATAATGCATCATTAAGCTTAAAGGACCAATCCTTTCTGTCCTTCTTCACAGTCTTTTCCAGTATATGTTTGATTTCTCTATTGGAAATCTCCACTTGTCCACTGGTCTGTGGATGATATGGAGTAGCTACTCTACGAGACACAGAGTACTTTTTCAATAAAGCTTCAAAATGGTTATTACAAAAATGGCTTCCCCCATCACTGATAATAGCTCTAGGGGAACCAAACCTGGAAAAGATGTTGCCCTTTAAGAATTTCAGGACAACTCTGTGGTCATTGGTTTTAGTGGCTGTGGCTTCAACCCATTTGGATACATAATCCACAGCTACTAAGATGAAATTAAAACCATTTGAAGGAGGAAAGGGTCCCATAAAATCTATCCCCCAAATATCAAACAATTCAACTACCAAAATGGGCTGTAAAGGCATTGAATTTCTCTTGGAAATGCTGCCCAATCTCTGGCAATTCTGATAAGACTTACAGTGCTGCAGTGCATCTTTGAAAAGTGTGGGCCAATAAAATCCACACTGCAAAACCTTTGCAGCAGTTTTGTTTCCACTAAAATGACCTCCACAGGCCTGTTCATGACACATGGAAAGTATGCTATGAAAGTCTTCTTCAGGGACACATCTTCTAATTATTTGGTCTGCACAAATCTTGAACATATAAGGATCCTCCCAAATAAAATGTTTAACCTTTGAGAAGAAAAGATCTTTATCCATTTTATTCCAGTGTTGAGGGGTCCTTCCAGTAGCCAAAAAGTTGACTATATTTGCAAACCAAGGGGTGTGTACATTGATAGAAAAAAGTTGCTCATCAGGGAAAGATTCATTGATAGGCAACCTATCAATCTCAGCAGTTAGAATTCTAGACAGGTGATCTGCCACCACATTTTTCACACCCTATTTGTCTTTAATCTATAAATCAAACTCCTGTAATACGAGGATCCACCTGATTAATCTTGGTTTGGTATCCTTCTTAGACAGAAGGTATTTCAGGGCTGAGTGGTCAGTGAACACCATAATTTGTGAACCCAAAACATATGACCTGAATTTTTCCAAAGCAAAAACAACTGCCAGCAGCTCTTTCTCAGTTGTTGCATAATTGAGTTGTGCATCAATCATTGATCTACTGACATAAGCTATGACATGAGGCAGCTTATCCTTTCTCTGCCCAAGAACAGCTCCCAAAGCATAATCTGATGCATCACACATTAGCTCAAAAGGCAGTGAATAGTCTGGAGACTGTAGTATTGGAGCTGAAATGAAACAATTTTTTAAGAATTCAAATACCTTCAAGCATTCATTGTTGAAAACAAAAGGGACATCTTGGCACAATAAATGACAAAGAGGATTGGATATTTTACTGAAGTCCTTAATGAACCTCTTGTAAAATCCAGCATGCCCCAGAAAACTTCTGATTTGTTTAATAGTTTTGGGAGGTGGCAAATATACAATTAAATCAATTTTTGCTCTGTCCACCTCAATGCCCTTGTGGGAGACAACATGGCCAAGGACAATGCCTTGGGTGACCATGAAATGACTCTTCTCCCAACTCAAAACTAGATTGGTTTCTTCACATCTCTATAACACCAAGTTGAGATGATGTAAACACTGGGCAAAACTGTCTCCATATATTGAAAAATCATCCGTAAAAATCTCCATGACTTGGTCAATCATATCAGAGAAAATGGAGTACATGCATCTTTGAAAGGTAGCAAGAGCATTACAAAGACCAAAAGGCATTCTCCTATAGGCAAAAGTGCCAAAGGGGCCAGTGAATGTGGTCTTTTCCTGGTCTTGTGGATACACAGGAATCTGGTTGTCACCAGAGTAACCATCAAGAAAACAATAATAAGCTTTTCCTGCTAGCTTATCTAAAATTTGATCAATGAATGGAAGAGGGAAATGGTCTTTTCTGGTCATTGTGTTTAGTTTTCTGTAATCAATACAGACCCTCCAACCAGTGGTTTTGTCTGGTTAAAATATGCCCACTAGAATCTGAGGTTACAATAGTGATCCCAGATTTCTTAGGTACCACCTGTGTAGGTGCCACCCAAGCTGAATCTGAAATGGGGTAAATGACCCCAGTATCTAACAACTTAACAACCTCTTTCATGACCACTTCTTGCATATGAGGATTCAGCCTCCTCTACATTTCCCTAGAAGGCTTTGCATCTTCTTCCAAATGAATTTTATGCATGCAAACAGCTGGACTGATTCCTCCCAAATCAGCAATAGTCCAGCCAATTGCCCTCTTATGTTGTTTCAATACAATCAACAAATCTTCCTCCTGCTCCTCAGTGAGGGAAGAAGAAATAATCATAGGCAATGTTTTATGGTCTCCTAAAAACATATATTTCAAATTTTTTGGCAATTGTTTCAGCTCTACATCAGGTGGGGTGAGAAAAGAAGGTGACAAAGGTACCTTAGTTGTTTGTGGAAGGGGAAGAATAGCAGGTTTCCATGAAGAGAACCTTGCTGATTGATCATGAGTTCCTTGCACAACATTAACTTCCTCAAACTTTGAGGTACAAACTGTTTCTTCCACAGCATTTCTCCAGACATCTTTAAAATCTATGGTTAACTCTTCACACTGCAAAAACTGTGGTAAAGTCTCTTCTACCAGTTCATCCAACAAATCAACAAGAAAGCATTCCTCATAACTGAATTGAGGCTGTGTAACTGCATTGTAGACATTTAACTGTACCTTCATATTTCCAAAAGAGACTTCCATAATACCAGACCTGCATTGAATGCAAGCATTGGCTGTAGCCAGGAATGGTCTCCCCAAAATGACAGGGATGGAAGTTCTGCTTTTTGTAGGTTCTATATCCAATACCAGAAAATCAGCAGGGTAGAAAAACTTATCTACCCCTACCAACACATCCTCAATCACCTCAACTGGCTTTCTTTCAGATCTGTCTGCTAGTTGTAACACCACATGAGTGAGTTTTAATTCTCCCAAACCTAGTTTTTCATATACAGAATATAGAAGCAGGTTGACACTAGCACCCAAATGTAATAAAGCCTTTTCAATGGTATGTTCTCCAATGATGCAAGGGATTGTGGAGATTCCAGGATCTTGGAGTTTAGGAGGTGTGGTAATGGATAAAACCTTATTAACTCTTTCCACAACAAAGACCTTCTTGGATAACTGTATCCTAGATTTTCTTTTGTGAGTGCAAATATCTTTCAAAAATTTTGCATATGCTGGGATTTGTTTGATTGCATCAAGCAATGGTAGATTTATCTTGACTTGCTTGAAGGTCTCTATCATTTCATCTATTTTTATATTCCCTTTATCAAAAGGGGATGCAGATTTCATGACATGGGGAAATGGTAAATGAGGAACTAGTCCTTCATTTACAGCTTTAGAATCATCATCAGAATATTTTTGATTTTTCTATTTTTCATTTTTTTGATTTTTCTGTTTTTCATTTTTTTGATTTTTCTGAGGTACATCAGCACCCCCAATGCTAACATCATGCTGCTCCTGCTGCATATCTCTAGCAGTTTCCTCAATTTTTTCTTCTTCCTTTTCAGTACCCACATTGTTATTTACAATTCTTCCACTTCTCAAAGTAGTGACAACTTTTACTTCTTCATGTGAAATAGAAACCTCTCCCACCATGAACTGGCCTTTGGGATTGTTCAAAGGTTGGCTGGGTAACCTGCCTTCTTCTCTTTTGGCCAAAGTATTTAAAAGTTGACCAAATGTTTCTTCAATCTTCTTTATGCTCTGTGGAAGTTTACAGTCTGAGTTAAAGACCCTAAATTCTGGAGTGAATTTAGAACTTTGTCTTCAAAAGTAGGGGGTCTAGAAGGGGTTTGAACTGGAGCAAATTGCTGCACAGGTTGTTGTGGAATGGGCTGCTGAAAATTTGGCTTGGTATAAAAATTCTGCTGGTAAGGCTGAGCATTTTTGAAAGGTATTTGATTCTTTGGTTGTTGCTGCTATTGTGTTTGATAATTGCCCTGGCTCCACCTTAAATTGGGGTGCCCTCTCCATGTATATTCATTCGATTGCATCTGTCCATACGATTGGGCAGCATAAGCTTGCTCCACCACTAGATCTGGGAACTGTGGTGCAGCTAGACATTGATCATGGGAATGAGTAGGGGACTGGCATATCAGACATGCCTCCACTACTCTTGCAACCATTGGATTTTTAAGTGAGTCCATCAATCTATCAAACTTAGTGGTCAAATTATCCATCTTCATTTCCAACTCATTCACCTCATAAATCTTTTCCTTGGTGGTTTGCTGATTGTTCAACTGAGCAGGATTCTCAATGTCTCTTGACAAAGATTCTTGTTGAGTTGAATTTTCACCAATCACTTCAAATAAGTCCCAGACCTCCTCAACTATTTTTTGCAAGTAGGTGCCTCCACAGGAAGCATCTACCATATTCTTGTCCTTTCGATCAATTCCTTGATAGAAGCTTTGAACAAGCTGCCATCGGGGAATTTGATGATGAGGACATTGCCTTAAAAGTTCTTTAAACCTTTCCCATGCTTCATGGAAAGTTTCAGTTGAGTGTTGTGAAAAGGAAATAGGTTTAGGGTGCTAATTGGTTTAGAAATTAGGTAATGGTTCATCTAAGGTTTTTGAGGTTTTTAAGGGCTTGGAGAAGAGGGAGTTGGGTTTTAATAGTGGATGATGGGGTGATGGTTTAAATGGAAAAAGGGTTATATTGTAAGCTACTAAGGGTACTAGGGTCCTAAAGAAACAAACCTTGAAACCTGGGATGGTCCACAAGTCAAACCCATAGTTGAAATTCGGCCATTTTTGAAGAAAATCAAGATTTTAAGCTGTGCGTACATTGGTTGTACGCATAGCTTAGGAATAGTATTCCCTAAAAACCCTGAGAAGTCTGGAGCCCATTTTGGAGCCTAATCTAAAGTAAAAAAACAAATTTGGCTGTGCGTACATTGGTTGTATGCATAGCCAAATTTTGGTCAGAAATTGCCTATACATACATCCAATGTAAGCATGAGTAAATTCTTGCATTTTTCTGTGTTTTTCAAATCACCATAAATTTTAATGTATAACTTAGAATTAGGCAATTCTAGGCTCGTTGGAAATCTGGGAACCTCTAGTTTCTAATGATATAGGTCTTAACTCTAGAAAATATCTATGTAAATTTTGGAACTCCTTTTTCCATTCGCTATTCTGGTTGGTTCAAAACGGGTCCGGGAAGGGTTCTATGGGTCTGGGAAGGTTCTTAAGGGTTTGGGAAGGTTCCTAAGGGTTTAGGCTATGTTATAAAGGTTTGGGAGGTGTTTTCAGAAGCTCTGGACTATGCCACTCTCGAAGTATGGGTCAATCGAGTCTTGGCCAATTTTGGGTGTCTATAGATGTCCCTCTTTGGTATTCTATCACTAATGATCGTATACCAAAGACATTCGAAGAGGCCTAAGGCAAACACTATCAGGTCCACTATATTCAAAGTGAACCTCAAACATTAGAAAGAAAAAAATATGGAGAGTGACGTAAGCCCATTATATTGAGAAAATGTCCGTCACTCGAAATTATCGACCCCCAAGCACTTAGAGACATTACTGGGCATAATTGAGTGTTGGTGTGATTGATGATGTATGATGTTCGAGTTTTATTTTAAATAAAGCAGCCCCGCGAGTGAGAGGGTGATTGACCAATACTTCAAGATTGGCGTAAAGTAATAACGCGAAGATCCAACGGTTTGTACCCAATCTGATGAGACATTGATTGTCCCACTTTGATCGATCACAGGTGCCCCTACTCGAGGTAGGGTTTGAGGTCTTTAAGTGTAGTCAACGATCTTAAAGTTAATTTAGCACAACTACCCAAGCAAAGTGAATATTGATGTCACAACACTTTTTGAGAGTGTGCGTCACGTTTGAAGCTGATCTTACACAGATCGACTATGCAAAAACATGGACCCATTAGGGACAATAAATAACAAGGCGATGAAAGTCCTGACCCATGACTGGGTATAATTTACAGAAACAAATGACCATCCAATGGATACCCAGACGCATGGCGTACACTTTACAGGGATCCCGTGCAGGTTTTAAGCTTGCGATCGAGAATAATCACAGGAAAATATCCCTTCTGCATCCATGTTTGAAAATAGTTGTTCGATATGTAATTTAATTTTTGACAGATTGGGCTTAACCAACGATCAAGGTGTCCCTGCATGAGTAGGATTTGCAGTTTTTGAGCATACTCATCAATCCCAATCTTTAATTTAGCACAACTACATAGGAGGAGCGAATATTGATGTCAAATAGCCTTTTGGGAGTGTGTGCCACTTACCATCTTTGTTTTTCTTTTTCTTTTTTTTTTCTTCTTTGTTTGCATGAGCGCCTTGAAAAAGAGCAAGTACGAGCTACAGCTTTGGAATGAGAGAATCCTCATTTTAGATGTTCCTCGAAAGTGTTATGAAGGCCTTCTCGATTGACGGTTGAGTGACTGCAATGCTCATGGAAATGCGCTTCTCTAAAGGATTCGTGACTTGTGGACCTGACCTGTACATACTTCAAAAATAGATCAAACACAAAAGGAGAGGGGTAAAAAACCCAACATATTTTATTTTTTTTGTTTGTATGCCTTTTTTGTTATTTTTATTATTTTTTCAAAAAGTGTAAAGGCTGAAAGCACACCGCCACACAGATTATTTTTTGTGATGTGGTACAAGCAAAGTACAAAAAATGAAATGAAAAGGGAACTCTTCTTTTTTGTTATATACATATTTTTTTTTATACTTTTTTTGTTTGATGCCTTAAACGTGAAAGGAGGTAATGGGTCCCATTTTGAGAATAGTCGAACTCGTTCATGCGGTTAGGCCTGAGTGGGATCCAGAATTTTACGAAGGTTGGAACATCCATCCCTTTGGATTGAGTTAACCTTTTATCCTTACCTCTGGTCATGAGTTTAATGGTGCAATTTGAAGATATACCTGATCAGAACCCGATTTGAGCTAACATGAGTGGCCTGATTGAAGACCAGATAGTCCAAAAATGTAACTGATGATATTTTTCTTTTCTTTTTCTTTCTCTTCTTTAACAACCTTTTTACTCACAATGCCTAAGATGAGTTTTCGCTATGCCCGCTATTACCCTCTTTTTTAACCGCAACGCCCTTTTGGATTTTCACTACGTCCATGGGTAAGTTTTTTTTATCCCAGGCACCTTTTTCAGGTTTTCGCTTGGTCTGCATAAGCTTGCTCTTTTTACCCTTGGTGCCCTTGCGGGTTTTCACCATGTCTTTTTGCTTTGAGCTTGTATCCCTCTTTTTTTATTTTTTTTCTTTTCTTTATATTTTCAAAGACTACGACATGGACGTCGATTCTGTTATAGCTAGCTAGATGAAACTCTTTGTTGTCTCTCAGTTTGGCTCGTGTTGACTCAACGGATACTATGACTGCTTGCAGACTTTAAAGAGGGCTTTCTGCAGGGATGTATCGTGGCCATGGGATAGGTTAGAAATTTTAAAGGATTCTTGGGTTTAAAGGTTTTCCTTGATTGAGTTTCAGCTGTCGTAATACACTTCTTCCTTGGGGTATTTTTGTTGTACATGCCCCTTGATTTTTCCATCTCTTTTCTTTTCTATTTTTTTTTGTTCTCTTTGCTTTCTTTTTAGACATCCCCCTTTTTTTTATTTTACTTTTCCATTTTTTTTAAGATTTTGATGATAACTCTTTTTCTTTTTTTGTTTGGTTATATACATTTTCTCTTTTTCCTGGGAGTGGTTTATGAAAGAAAGGCTATTGGCTCAAATTAGGTAGCAAAGTGTATGAACGTTCGGGGTGACTTTTTTAGCTATCTGGCTTTGAAATGATGGCCTCTTTTAAGTGATCCTTAAGCAGTCACATATCCATTTTTATCAATACTTACCTTATTGTCGGAGACTAGGAATAGAATCGGCGTACTTATCCAGCGTTGATCGTCTCAGGAAAGTGACCTCCATCCATTGTGGCGAAAACTTCGTGCCAGAGAGTACTTCTCACGATGATGTGGGCCCCTCCTAGTGGGGATTGAATTTCCCTCTTGGATCGGTGTGGAAAGAGGAAAATTTTCTTGAGTACCGTGTCACCCACTTTCAAATCTCGAACACGGACATGCTAGTTTTGCGCACATGCGATACTCCTCTAATAGACTTGGGTATGTGTTGAGATATTTTAAGTGCTTGCTACTGACTTTATTGAAGACAGTGATAAGAATGGGGTGAATGAAAAAATGAGTGAAAGGTAGAATGATGATTACGGAGCAGCAAGCCTAAAATATGCACAGTCTTGCAAGTTTACCATTGTAGGCACTACTTTATCCAGGCTACAAGCTTAAGAATCCATAGGAACCTCATCCTCTAAAGTTCTGTGTGTGGGCCTAGGCCTACAAAGTGCACGAGCCTGGACACACAGGACCAGTAAGAGTTTGAGTATTAGCTTTTAAGCATGGTTGTTCACTGCTTTAGAAAGACTGCAGTGATCCAGTCACAAGCCTACAATCTCTACAGCCAACTCAGATCTGCAATCTGATGGTGGATCTATTCAACTATAGGGGAGTCTGTCACTGCACAATCTCTCACAAGGCTACAAGCACAAGTGCAGAGAAGAAGAATATGTCTTAGTTCCATGAATTGGCCTCACCCTAGGGCTATAATCTATCCACTTGAATGGTCATAGACTATCCACAGAGGCTATCCTCCTCACAAAGGTCTAAGAAAGAATAAGAACATTACTGCCACCACCATGTTCACAAGGCTACAAGCACAAGTTCCCATGGGGATTCAGATTTAGTGGGTCCTGTGGTGGGGGAAGTCTTGCAAAGTGCCTAACTTGGACACACAGGTCACTTAGATCTAAATAGTACCTTAGAAGCGATCCTCCATTGCTTACAAAACAACTTAGCAATGGAGGATCTCAAGGCAGCAGCCTTGTACAGCACAACTCACAACAAAAATAACATCCCATACATGCAACAGATCCTATTACAAAAACTCCATTAAAATCTATACCAGATAATCATACAAAAGGCATAGCCAGCAAGTGCTGGACTATGGAGAGAAAGAAAAAGGAAAAAGAAAACTCTTAAATCCTAACCTTAGCCTACTGTAATTCTACAGTTGGTTTCAAGAAGAAGCACAAAAGTTAAGTCCAAAGAGAGCCCTTAAACCTAAGCTAGGCTTAGGCTTATATAGCAGTCAGTTCTCTCACAATTAGGGTTAGGAAAACCCTAATTTCATTAATGCAATTGCGGCCCATTCTTATCCCTTGGATGCTTCGAGACATGTGCATGGAGATTGGAGCATTGGAGTGCGTGCCCTAACTGCTAGAGATTCCCAGATTGCCCTTGCAGAAGTGGGGAGAAGTTTAGAACCCGATCCTCGCTGGATAGACAAGATTTCTAGATCTTACCGCGTGGTAGAGTTGGCATCGTGGGGTTGAATTGACTTGAAGTTCATGCAGTCGCGGGGTTTACATCTCGGTCATCGCTGGGTACTAATGGCTGTCGCGAGATTACTCGTTTAGCTTTGAATGGCGCGGGGATTGCTCACGCGGTTCGTCCCTTGGTGAATCTCGCGACAGATCTTCATGAAGAAGCAGTGTTCAAGAGTTTCTGGGCTGCATGAGATTCACTGAAGGTCTATATCTCGTAGCCACTATGCGACAGCTGTGCGCAGGAATACCTGAAGCTCTCTCTTCTGAATGAGTCGCGCGAAGCTTAACGGTTCCTCTTTTGAGCTGCGCGAGACAGCGCGAATGCTTTAGATTGAGCCTCGTGAGGTCTACTTTTCAATTCTCTCTGGCACCAAACCACGCGAGAACGGTGCGAAGACTGTGCGACCAGTTGTTGTGCTTCCTCCAGAAGCCCGCGACAACTGTGCGAAGGCTTTATCTCTTATTCAATTGAAACCTGCGACATTTGCGCGAGGCATCCTTCTTGGTTTATTTCTGCTTTGATGTGCCTATGCTTAAGCCAATTCCCTGTCTGGGTTCATCCTTCATTCTGTTGAGGTAGTTCTGGGGCAATAGTGAGCTTCTTGGCATGGTTAGGGGTTTATTGGCTGTTGCTACTTATTACCTACAGAATAGACTTAAAACACATTTATTAAATGATTAAGGGCCTAATAAAGATTAAGTTAAGGGGTGAAAAGTGGTACATCAGTACCCCCAATGCGATCATCATGCTGCTCCTGCTGCATATCTCTAGCATTTTCCTCAATTTTTTCTTCTTCTTTTTCAGTACCTACATTGTTATTTACAATTCTTCCACTTCTCAAGGTAGTGATAGCTTTTACTTCTTCATGTGAAACAGAAGCCTCTCCAACCATGAACTGTCCTTTAGGATTGTTCAAGGGTTGGCTGGGCAACCTGCCTTCCTCTCTTTTGACCAAAGTATTTGAAAGTTGACCCAATGTTTCTTCAATCTTCTTTATACTTTGACTGTGAAAGTTTACAGTCTGAGTTAAAGACCTGAAATTCTGGAGTGAAGTTAGAACTTGGTCTTCAAAAGAAGGGGATCTGAAAGGGGTTTGAACTGGAGCAGATTGCTGCACAGGTTGTGCCATCTGCTGTGGAATAGGCTGCTGAAAATTTAGCTTGGTATAAAAATTTTGCTGGTAAGGCTGAGCAGTTTTGAAAGGTATTTGGTTCTTTGGTTGCTGTTGTTGCTGTGATTGATAATTTTCCCGGCTCCACCTTAAATTGGGGTGCCCTCTCCATGCATATTCATTAGATTGCATCTGTCCAAACGATTGGGCAGCATGAACTTGCTCCACCACTAGATCTGGGAACTGTGGTGCAGCAGGACATTGATCATGGGAATGAGTAGGGGACTGGCATATCAGACATGTCTCCTCCACTCTTGCAACCATTGGATTTTTAAGTGAGTCCATCAATCTATCAAACTTTGTGGTTAGATTATCCATTTTCCTTTTCAACTCATTCACGTCATAAATCTTTCCTTTGGTGGTCTGCTGATTGTTCAACCGAGCAGGATTATCAATGTCTCTTGACAAAAATTCCTGTTGAGTTGAATTTTCACCAATAACTTCAAATAGGTCCCAGACCTCCTCAACTGTTTTTTGCAAATAGGTGCCTCCACATGAAGCATCTACCATATTCTTGCCCTTTTGATCAATTCCTTGATAGAAGCTTTGAACAAGCTGCCATCGGGGGATTTGATGATGAGGACATTGCCTTAAAAGTTCTTTAAACCTTTCCCATACTTCATGAAAAGTTTCAGTTGAGTGTTGTGAGAAGGAAATAATATTTTGTCTCAACTGGCTGGTCTTAGACATAGGGAAGTACTTGGCTAAAAATTGACATTATAAATTATTCCAAGAAGTAATACTGTTTGGTGGCAACATGCACAGCCATGCTCTAGCTTTGTCCTTTAATGAAAAAGGAAAGAGCCTAAGCTTGGTTGCCTCTGGACCCAGTCCAGCTATGTTGAATGTTGTACAAAGAGACAAGAATTCATCCACATGCTTGTATGGATCTTCCTTACTCAAACCATGGAAGGAAGGAAGCATTTGGATAGTTGATTATTTGATCTCATAATTTCCTTCAACAGTAGGAAATTGAATACAAAATGGGGAATTATATGCACCAGGTGCAAAGTAATCCCTCAAAAGTCTAGGTTGGTCACCCATAGTAGCAGTTTCAGCAAAATTCTGTGATGTTTGTCTTGTTCTTAATAGCCTTTCAACTTCTAAATTCAGAGGGACAATCTCAGGATTGAGAGTCCTCCTACCAAACATACAACACAGGAAATAGAGAAAAAAAAAAAAAATTATGCAAAGCAAACCTTCAAAACTGAGTAGATTCCAAGCTCAAATGTAACTTCACAGATTTAACAACAGAACAGTTAGCTTATGTAAAAATAAAATAAAATAATAATAAATAAATAAATAAATAAACTTAGGTCTACCAATTTTGAAACAAATCCCCTGCAACGGTGCCAAAAACCTGTTGTTGATTCTAAGTGTGCATGATTTATTTGTATTTTGAAAACAGATTTGCAAATGATACTGAATCTAGAAAATTAAAAAGAATAAGGGACATCAGCACAACGAGAAAGTAATTAGCCTGCAAGATCAGGGTCAATTGTAGCAAGTTTTAAATGTATGTGAGTAAAAGATCATCCATAGGGAATGGATTTAAAATGAATGGTAAACCTCCAGATCTGAGCTACCAGATCTGGCCTCTAATCTTATCTACAAAGCAAATACGATGAGAGGTTGAATTTGTCACATTAACTAAATTATCTAAAAGTAGAATTTAAACTAAGTGATCCAGATCCGAGTTGGGGGAATTGGATGCAAAATTAATAAGAATGGAGAAATAATAGTTGACTTAAGCTTAGTAATTGATTGCAGAATGAGAACTAGTGTAGCATAGTCGAGAAAGTCTCAAATCTTCATCTTGCTACCAGCTCAGATGTAAGAGAAAATAATCCAACTCAAGGATTAGGATCGAGTTTGAACTTATGGCTATGATCTGTCCACTGTCATGGACACAGATCATCCAATAGTCTTCAATCCAGATTCTTGATTCAGAACATGAGCACCACTACAAATGCTATAAGAAATTAGGTTATAAACGCAGATTCTCACAAGGATAATGAATTAAGGGAAATTGCTTTAAAAACAGTAAATCTAAAGGAGTCTAATGAGTAAGGAGATCACAAGGAACCCTCAACATGAATCCGATTGAGAACGTACTGTTGAAAGCAACCTTTTCAAATCCACCATTACAAAATAAATTTCCTGATTTGTAGTCTTGAATACAATTCTGACTTGAATTACATAAGTATCTCACAGTTCTCAGTTACAAACAAAAGCTAGGCTATTACAGAGGTTTCAAACAAGCTATCTAAATTGGAAATGGACAGCAGAAATGAAACTCAAACTCTGGATACCCAAACTGGGCAAATAGTTCATCTATTTATAGTTTTCCCCAAGTCCATCTCAGATGTGCATCAACCAATCAGAATTTGTTAGATCCATATCAGCCAATAGGAGTCGAGCACAAGATCCATGTTTCGACAATCGTAACTCGCTTGATCCGGTTCACCAATCGTGAAATGTAAGGCATTAATTCTGTTAGGAAATTTAAAAATCTGTTGGAACTTCTAGAAGTTCCCGCCAAGTAATTTCATCTTTGGGTGTTCACATGGGGTGGAATATGCCTCTGGTTTGTGCTTCGAATCTTCCAGAATGCCCCTGGGTTTTTAAATGCATTGGGGCACTTGCAAAAATTACCAAATTGCCTTTGCAGATGCTAGGAATCTTCAGGATACCATTTCGCAAAGTTTGAAGACCTTTTCGAAAGGTATTGTAACTTCTGAAACTCTATTCGCACAGATTGGAGACCTTGTCGAAAAGAACTGTAACTTCTGGAGATCTATTCGCAAAGATTGGAGAACTTTTTGCACAGATTGGGGACCTTTTTGAATAGAATTCTGTAGTGCATTCTTCTTTTCGAATAGCTCCAAACCTCTTTCCAGGTTGAAACCAGGCCTTTGTCCTCTTTATTTTAGGCATTTTGACAGCCAGTGAGGTTGTCCTTTCTCCTTCTTCCTCCAGATCAAGATGGGTCATCATCTTTTTGGCACTTTTAAGCTACTTTCAAGGTTAAGCCTGCCTTTATTGTTAGCTGTAAAACAAACACTTAAAACACTTATTTAGTTCTCTCAAGGGTCTATCAAGGCCCAGATTAAGGGGTGGAAAATGGTATTTTCCAGTTCTCTACAGGAACCACAATCCAGAGATGGGTCAGAACAAGTTTATCATTGTAGGCATTACTTCATCCAGGCTACAAGCTCAAGAATCCATAGGAACCTCAACCTCTAAAGCTCTGTGTGTGGGACTAGGCCTACAATGTGCACTAGCTTGGACACACAGGACCAGCAAGAGTTTGAGTACTAGCTTATAAGCTTAGCTGTTCACTGCTTTAGAAAGACAATAGTGATCCAGTCACAAGCCTACAATCTCTATAGCCAGATCAGATCTGCCATCTGATGGTGGGTCTATACAAATACAGGGGAGTCTATCTCTGCACAATCTCTCACAAGGCTATAAGCACAAGTGCAGAGAAGAAGAATCTGTCTTAGATCTGTGGATTGGCCTCACCCTAGGGCTATAATCTATCCACTTGAATGGTCACAGACTATCCACAGAGGCTATCCTCCTCACAGAGGTCTAAGTCAGAACAAGAACATTGCTGCCACCACCATGTTCACAAGGCTACCAGCTCAAGCTCCCATGGGGATTCAGATTTAGTGGGTCCTGTGGTGGGGCTAGGCCTGTAATGTGCCTAACCTGGACACACACGTCACTTAGATCTAAGTAAAGCCTCAAAGGCAATCCTCCACTGCTTACAATACAACTTAGCAATGGGGGATCTCAAGGCAGTAGCTTTGCACAAAACACCAATCCCATACATGCAATAGATCCTATTATAAAACTCTATTAAAACTATACCAAATAATCATACAAAGGCATAGCCAGCAAGTGCTGGACTATGGAGAGAAAGAAAAAGGAAAAAGAAAACTCCTAAACCCTAACCTTAGCTTACTGTAATTCTACAGTCGGTTTCAAGGAGTACAGAAGTTAAGTCCCCAAAAGGTTCCTTTAAACCTAAGCTAGGCTTAGGCTTATATAGCAGTCGGCTCTCTTCGAATTAAGGTTAGGAAAACCCTAACTTTATTAATGCAATTGCGGCCCATTCTTGTCCCTTGGATGCCTCGGGGCATGTGCACAGAGATTAGAGCATTAGAGTGCATGCCCTAATTGCTGAAAGTTCCCAGATTGCCCTTGCAGAAGTGGGGAGAAGTTTAGAACCCGATCCTCGCTGGGTAGAAAAGATTTCTAGATCTTGTCGCGTGGTAGAATTGGCATCACAGGGTTGAATTGACTTGAAGCTCATGCAGTCGCGGGATTGATACTTTCGTCATCGCGGGATACTTCTGGCTATCGCGAGATTGCTCTTTCCTTTTGAATGGTGTGAGAATTGTGCGCGCGGTTCGTCCCTTGGTGAATCTCATAGGGATCCTTATGAAGAAGCAGTTTTCATAGTCCTATGGATCGCGCGAGCATTTCCTTGAAGGTTTGTATCCCGCGGCCACTGTGCGACAGCCGCGTGCTTGAGTGCCTGGAGCTCTCTCTTTTCAGTGAATCGCGTGACGATTGAAGACTCCTTTCTTGAGCTGCGTGAGTGCTGATGACTGAAACTCACGAGAACCTTGCGAAGTCTACTTTTCAATTCTTTCTGTCATCAAACCGCGCAAGAATGGTGCGAAGACTACGTGACCAGTTGGTGTGCTGTCTTTAGAAGCCCGCGACAACTACGCGAAGGAATTCTCTCTGGTTCAATTGAACCCTGCGACATCTGCGCGAGGCATTCTTCTTGGTTTGTTTCTGCTTTGCTGTGCCTATGCTGCAGCCAATTCTCTGTCTGGGTTCAACCTTCATTCTTCTGAGGGGCTTCTAGGGCAACAGTAGGCTTCTTGGCATGGTTAGGGGTTTATTTACAGCTGCTGCTTCTTACCTACAGAATAGACTTAAAACACATTTATTAAATGATTAAGGGTCTAACAGAGATTAAGTTAAGGGGTGAAAAGTGGTACTTTTCAGGTCTTAACAGGTGCCCACGATTTTGATTTTGGCGAAAGCCCCACTTTTCGACTTAAGCAAACTCCCCCTAAATTTGAATGCTAAAATGAACCAAAGGACATAATTAATTTTTTTTTATAGGTAGCTTTTACAAAGGGGTGAGAAATTTAGGCTATGATACACCAAACCTGGTTCCAAGTAGAGCGGCAGCGCTAGTAGTGATGATCTCGAAAAGAACCACCCCATCCAGTATCTGAGAAAGTGCTCGCGCTGGAGGTATATCGGGTGGGTGATCGGATTTCTTACTAATCTAAAAACCTTGGGGAGTGCATTAGTAGAACCAAATCAGCCTTGTATCCCTTTAGGCATGAAAAGGAGGGACCCGATAAAGCAAAAAAGAAGTCCCGAGAGGCATTGTCTCAAAAACCCCTGTTTTAGCCCAACTTGGATCTGCAATCTGGAAAAAAATAGGTATATTAAGTTGTGTGTACATCCATTGTACGCATAGCTAAACTTTCTAGAAATTTGCTCATGCGTATTTCCGTTGTACGCATAACTTAAATTTTAGAAAAATTTTCTCATGCGTACATCCATTGTACGAATAGCTTAAAATCTCAAAAATTTACCCATGTGTACATCCTTTGTATGGACAACTTATATACCATTTTTCAGCATTGGGTACCTTTGTCACAGTTCCCCAAACACTCCGCGTACGTTGGTATTTTAACTCCTAATAATTCCTACACTTGTAACATCCCAAAACGCCCTCGCCGGTCAAGAGAGGTCACCCTCTTATTGACTCTTCCGAGGGATCGGGGTGTCGCTTGGAAATTCGTGCCTTTAGAGATCAAGAGATTTTCTCTTTGATTCTCAAAAAGGGCATTGGGATCTCGCCATGGGAAGCGTTGGGGGTGTAAGCACCATCCGAAAAGGGAGTTCCAAAGGCCCCAACGAGCACCGTAAGGGAGAAAGAAAGAGAAGGAATTTCTAAACAAAATTTGTTAAAAAAAAAGAGATCATTCCAAAGAAAAAAGAAATCATCTTCAAAAATCCAATACAATACATATATATATATATATATATATATATATATATATATATATTCAAAAACCCAAAAAGAGAGCTCGTGGTGTCGAAACCACAACATCACCACACCCACCATCATCCCGTAAGGGAAGGAAAAAGAAGTATTTCGGGCCATACCCGCGAAATCCATACCCCACCTGCTTACTAACCATGGTGTGGCTGGTGGTAACATCTACCGAGATGCCCCCACCACTTCCCAAAATGGAGGAGAATCTCATCTCCGATCCCTCAACCCAATCCACGTTTAACATCACCAGTCCGTTTGGTGCACCCATTTTTCCCTCCACATCCATTCAAAATGCACCCATTTTTCCCTCCACATCTACTCAAGATGCACCTCACTTTCTCCCCATGCCAACACAACATACACCCCACTTTTCTTCTACATCAACTCAGGTCATGCCTAATTTTTCCCCTTCGTTAACCCAAGTCATGTCCAATTTCCCCCCTCCATCAACCCAAGTCATGCCCAATTTTCCCCCTACATCTACCCAAGTCATGCCTAATTTTTCCCCCAGATTAACTCAAGCATGGTCTCCACCCCATACATCTCCCCCATCAGAGGAGCCATCCACATCCCCTCCCATGACTAATCCCATGGTCATGATGGAGGAAATGGTGAAGATATTTACCATGTGGAAGGCTTCTCAAAACCTTCCTAATTCCTCCCAAGCCCCATCAAATCCACAACCAACTCTCCAAAATCTCCACACCTCATTCTCCCAAAATACCAATCTCAATCAACCTCCTATAATCCACACTACCCAAGGCTCTCATCACCAACCATGGAGCCATCCGAGTGAGCCACAAAGGCCCCATACCCAACCCCAAGCCAATTTAGGCCCAAACCCAAGGGTCACATTTTCAAACCCTCCATCATTCTCCCAATTTCCCACATACGCCCACACCCAACATGTACATTCCATTCCTCCCCAAATGGCAAACCTACCTCATTAACCAAACATGAACCTTTCCCTTCCACACCCATCATACCGAACCCAACAAGGGAACCCCTCACAAACCTTCAACCAACCCCAATTTACACATCCTCTTACCCCCCAACCCAGTCCTCAAAATTCCCATCAAGCACAGTGTCCTCATCAGGCACCCACTCAAAATCCACAATTCACGCATCCCCTTACCCCACAAATCAATCACCAAAGCTTCCTCCAAATGCAATGGCCTCATCCGGCACCCACTCAACCCATTCAGAATCTGTCTGATAACCTCATCCCTCCTCCATTTATCGATGCGGGCCATCAATATGAGGAGGATGAAGCCCCGAATAGCGGGGCTTACGCTAGGGCATTCGTCAGTTCCAACCCCCCACATCCTATCTTCACCAACCAGCAGGCACTCATGAATGAATGGGGGCAACCTAGTGGGGGAGCAGCCCTAGTACTTCAGAAGAGCCTTACTGGTCTAGCTTTGTGGTGGTTCACTTCTATCAAACCATCCATGATAAAAACTTGGAAAGATCTCATCCACCAATTTCAGGAACAGTATGTCTATAACATAGACATCGAGCCCCGCAAATCTGATCTAGCCCGCTTGAAATAAAAACCTGACAAAACTTTCAACGAGTATCTCAGGAGGTAGAGGGCCCTGGCAGCCCAGGTGAGGAATCACATTCCATATGAGGAACAAATCGAGATGGATGGTCCCAGCTTGTTCCGTCCACCATAGTGCCTAATTTTATTTAGTGCCCCACATTGTTTCATCCACCATCAATCCCTACCAATGACAGTTGGCCCAGCTTCGCCACATCATCTACCCATCCATCTTTGATACCCCCATCCACCTCATTTCAGATCCCTAGACCATCATATGATCCCCACTAGGATCCGCTCAACTACAATCAAACAAATGCTAATGCCGACAATAGCAATGAAGGGGCAATTGAGTTTATCACATGATCAGGGAGGATCTCCAAGCAGCCAGAGGTACTAATATTGTCCCAACCTGAAGAAAGAAGGGCATCAGTGGCAGTACATCTCATGGAAAAATGAGCAGGGAATATGCATTAGAAACACAATTAAGAAGAACTCCAACTCATATCACTATCTGAGACCGACTGATGACGTCTCCACCACACTTCCAAGCTCTAATGGGAGCCCTGAAAGATTCTCATGTCTCCGGCCAAGTTTCACAAGTTTCACCAGAAGAGGTGGGACAGATGATTAGACAAGTGTTGGCTCCTAATGATTTGGATGTCGATCTCCCGGCTGAAGGATGCAACCATTCTAGATCCCTCAATATCATGATAGAAACTGGGAATTTGGAAATACCGCTAGTGCTGGTAGACAACAGATCGGCATTGAATGTGTGCCCACTAAGAACTACAACCCAAAATAGGGGTCAATCCATCCATGTTCCGACCAGCCAAGACAGGAGCCAGAGGGTTTGATAATACAAGGAGAGAAGTGATAGGAGAAGTTGATCTTGAGCTCACCATTGGGCTAATGACCTTCTCCATCCTATTCCAGGTCATGGATATCAAATCCACCTTCAATCTACTGCTAGGGCGCCCATGGCTGCACAAAAGCAAGGCAGTACCTTCGACCTTGTATTAAAAACTCAAGTTTATATCTGATTAGAAGGTCATTGCCTTCTTAGGCGAAGGACGGGAGGAAGTAGAAAGAGTCGCACAAAACGTCGAGAATCTTAAGGTGTTGGATGTGTCGGACACGGTTGAGGACATGGACCTCCACAGTTTTTGATATGATGTGTTAGCAGTGGTACCAAAGCCTCTTGAAAAGGTCACCACAAAAATTGGGGGAGGAATGGTTGAAGTAGTAGCAATGCTCCAGAAGTGGGACTACCAAAAAGGAAGTGGATTGGGCCCTCGCTTGTAAGGTCGACGAGACCCAGTCAGAGCAAGAGGTGGTCAATAGATCAAGTTTGGGTTAGGTTACAAGCCCAATGAAGAAGAAATCCAAGAAACTAAAGAAAAGGCTCAAACCATTGCCGCGGCCAAAGCCAGGGGGATAGACCTAGAAAATGAATCCCGTTCGCGAGCACACATCTTGAACACTTTCGTGAGCGTCGGGGTCATCAAGATTGACCAAAATGGGGCAACACAATTGACCCCACATATATAGGTAGCCCTCCACAAAACCAATCCCAAAATCATTCCCCCAAAGATCGAAATAGACCTCGCTTTCATGTCACTTTTTGAGGAAGAGGTACCCCTCCTAGTACAGCCACCTGTCTTGACCCATCCCAAGCCCATGTTGATATTTGAGGACCAGATTCAAGATGCACCTATGATAAACATGATGGAGGTTGACCCTCAAAAGCCATCTCAATCAGCCTCCTCCACAGAACATGGTAAGGGTACAGCACCCCAGGTAAGGAATTAGACATCGATGCCCCTAACTCTGGAAGCATCCGGTGGCCTGATATTTGGCACCTGCTTCTAAAAAAATTAACCTATAAAAAGCAAGATTAGCCTTTGGAAAACAATGCCATGCATGTATAGAGACCATCGTTGCCAAGGGCCGATTTCTGAAGAAAAGAAAAATCTCAAAAAATTAGAAAAATACAAAATCCAAAAATATTGTCTTTTAAGATTCCCTAGAAAAAGAAAATTTATGCCTTAATTAAAAAACCCATCCAACGTGAAGTCTACCTCTTTCCTGTAGAAATACAAGGAGAGGTAGGAGTCATGGTTTTGGATGGGGAGGTCCCAGCTAAGGAGCTTTCCAATGAGCTCCTTGAGCAATACGCCGATTTTGAGAAAGGCCCTACCCCAATAATTGAAGAAACTGAGGAGGTCAATCTAGGGACTAAATCACCAAGATCAAAACGTCACTGTCTCCCGAGGAAAGAAAAGGCATGATTGATTTCCTTCGATCATACCGAGACGTCTTTGCATGGTTATATGAAGATATGCCTGGTTTGAACATCGATTTGGTTGAGCATGAGTTGTCGTTGTATCACAATGTAAAGCCCGTTAAGCAAAAATTGAGGCGTCTCCAGCCAGAATGGATGTTAAAGGTAAAAGATAAGGTCATCAAGTAGTATAATGCCGACTTTCTAATAATCTCCAAATACTCGCAGTGGTTGGCCAACATCGTCTCAGTACTGAAGAAAGATGAAAAGGTTCGCATGTGCATCGATTTAAGAAATCTTAATAAAGTAATCCCAAAAGATGATTTCCCTTTGCCATACATCGACATCTTAGTTGATAATACTGTCAGACATGGGATGCTCTCATTCATGGATGGATTCTTAGGGTATAACCAGAACAAAATGGCAGAGGCGGACTGAGAAAAGACAACGTTCATTACTCCATGGGAAACTTTTTACTATCGAGTAATATCGTTCGGATTAAAAAATACAAGGGCAACATATCAGAGGGCGATGACGGCACTGTTCCATGACATGATGCACTGGAAAATTGATGTGTACATAGACGACATGATCGCCAAGTCATAGGAGAGAGGTGATCATCTGGTGAACCTCTAAAAGTTGTTTGAAAGGTTGAGAAAGTATAAGTTGCGTCTAAACCCTCATAAATGCGCGTTCGGTGTCATGTCCAAAAAATTACTTAGTTTCATAGTCAGCAGAAGGGGCATTGAGGTCGATCCCGTGAAAGTTAAAGCCATCATAGAAATGTCACTGCCCTCTACCGAGAGGGAGGTCAAAGGCTGCTTAGGCAGAATATAGTACATCAGTCGATTCATTGTACAGTTAACTCCTATCTGCACGTTTATCTATTCTCTCTCGAACGTTCGACAGAGAAGAGAAAATATAGAAATAAAAACAATCAAGCACATGATTGTACGAAATAAAGCTCATGCTGCTAATCACGTGAAGTCTACACCACCATGCACAAAATTAAAAGATCTATTGGATTAGAAGTATGGAAACTTACGAATCAGAGAAGATTGGCAAAAGAACTCAAAAGATCTTTGCAGCTAAAATAAAGGAGAAAAGGTTGGCACGCACCTATCATTTAGAGCACGGAAGAGCTAGGATTAGAAGTAGAGTTATATTAGGAACCTTTTGTTTAGAAGTTTTCTTTTATTAGAGATGGAATAATATAAACCGACCTCTTATGATCTATAACGGTTTTACGAACCAGAGGCATATTCCACCCCATGTGAACACCCAAAGATGAAATTACTTGGCGGGAACTTCTAGAAGTGCCAACAGATTTTTTAAATTTCCTAACATAATTAATGCCTCCGTTTCCTGATTGGCTGAACCAGATCAAGCAGTTCTGATTAGCCAGAACAAATCTGAATCCTGGTGCTCGACTCCTATTGGCTGATATGGATCTAACAAATTCTGATTGGTTGATGCACATCTGAGATGGACTTGGGGAAAACTATAAATAGATGAACTATTTGCCCAATTTGGGTATCCAGAGTTTGAGTTTCATTTCTGCTGCCCATTTCCAATTTAGATAGCTTGTCTGAAATCTCTGTAATAGCCTAGCTTTTATTTGTAACTGAGAACTGTGAGATACTTATGTAATTCAAGTCAGAATTGTATTCAAGACTACAAATCCGAGAAATTTGTTTAATTGTAATGGTGGATTTGAAAAGGTTGCTTTCAACAGTACGTTCTCAATCGGATTCATGTTGAGGGTTCCTTGTGATCTCCTTACTCATTAGACTCCTTTAGATTTACTATTTTTAAAGCAATTTCCCTTAATTCATTATCCTTGTGAGAATCTGCGTTTATAACCTAATTTCTTACAGCATTTGTAGTGGTGCTCATGTTCTGAATCAAGAATCCGGATTGAAGACTATTGGATGATCTGTGTCCATGACAGTGGACAGATCATAGCCATAAGTTCAAACTCGATCCTAATCCTTGAGTTGGATTATTTTCTCTTACTTCTGAGCTGGTAGCGAGATGAAGATTTGAGACTTTCTCGACTATGCTACACTAGTTCTCATTCTGCAATCAATTACTAAGCTTAAGTCAACTATTATTTCTCCATTCTTATTAATTTTGCATCCAATTCCCCCAACTCGGATCTGGATCACTTAGTTTAAATTCTACTTTTAGATAATTTAGTTAATGTGACAAATTCAACCTCTCATCGTATTTGCTTTGTAGATAAGATTAGAGGCCAGATCTGGTAGCTCAGATCTGGAGGTTTACCATTCATTTTAAATCCATTCCCTGTGGATGATCTTTTACTCACATACATTTAAAACTTGCTACAATTGACCCTGATCTTGCAGGCTAATTACTTTCTCGTTGTGCTGATGTCCCTTATTCTTTTTAATTTTCTAGATTCAGTATCATTTGCAAATCTGTTTTCAAAATACAAATAAATCATGCACACTTAGAATCAACAACAAGTTTTTGGCACCGTTGCAGGGGATTTGTTTCAAAATTGGTAGACCTAAGTTTATTTATTTATTATTATTTTATTTTATTTTTACATCAGCGCTAACTGTTTTGTTGTTAAATCTGTGAAGTTACATTTGAGCTTGGAATCTACTCAGTTTTGAAGGTTTGCTTTGCATAATTTTTTATTTTTTTTCTCTATTTCCTGTGTTGTATGTTTGGTAGGAGGACTCTCAATCCTGAGATTGTCCCTCTGAATTTAGAAGTTGAAAGGCTATTAAGAACCAGACAAACATCACAGAATTTTGCTGAAACTTCTACTATGGGTGACCAACCTAGACTTTTGAGGGATTACTTTGCACCTGGTGCATATAATTCCCCATTTTGTATTCAATTTCCTACTGTTGAAGGAAATTATGAGATCAAATAATCAACTATCCAGATGCTTCCTTCCTTCCATGGTTTGAGTAAGGAAGATCCATACAAGCATGTGGATGAATTCTTGTCTCTTTGTACAACATTCAACATAGCTGGACTGGGTCCAGAGGCAACCAAGCTTAGGCTCTTTCCTTTTTCATTAAAGGACAAAACTAGAGCATGGCTGTCCATGTTGCCACCAAACAGTACTACTTCTTGGAATGATTTACAATGTCAATTTTTAGCCAAGTACTTCCCTATGTCTAAGACCAGCCAGTTGAGACAAAATATTATTTCCTTCTCACAACACTCAACTGAAACTTTTCATGAAGCATGGGAAAGGTTTAAAGAACTTTTAAGGCAATGTCCTCATCATCAAATTCCCCGATGGCAGCTTGTTCAAAGCTTCTATCAGGGAATTGATCAAAAGGGCAAGAATATGGTAGATGCTTCATGTGGAGGCACCTATTTGCAAAAAATAGTCGAGGAGGTCTGGGACCTATTTGAAGTTATTGGTGAAAATTCAACTCAACAGGAATTTTTGTCAAGAGACATTGATAATCTTGCTCGGTTGAACAATCAGCAGACCACCAAAGGAAAGATCTATGACGTGAATGAGTTGGAAAGGAAAATGGATAATCTAACCACAAAGTTTGATAGATTGATGGACTCACTTAAAAATCCAATGGTTGCAAGAGTGGAGGAGGCATGTCGATATGCGATCCCTACTCATTCCATGATCAATGTCCTGCACCAGTTCCCGGATCTAGTGGTGGAGCAAGTTCATCTTCAATCGTTTGGGCGGATGCAATCTAATGAATATGCATGGAAGGCACCCCAATTTAAGGTGGAGCAGGGCAATTATCAATCACAACAACGGAACAAAGAACCAAATACCTTTCAAAGCTGCTCGGCCTTACCGGCAAAATTTTTATACCAAAGCCAAATTTTTGTGACCCATTCCACAGATGGCACAACACAATGCACTCGATTCAAACCCCTTCAGATCCCCTTCTTTTGAAGACCAAGTTCTAACTCACTCAATTTAGGGTCTTTAACTCGAATTATAAACTTTCACGATCGAGTATAAAGAAGATTGAAGAAACATTAGGTCAACTTTCAAATACTTTGGCCAAAGAGAGGAAGGAAGGTTACTTGACCAACCCTTGAACAATCCTAAAGGACGGTTCATGGTTGGAGAGGCTTCTGTTTCACATGAAGAAGTAAAAACTATCACTACCTTGAGAAGTGGAAGAATTGTAAATAACAATGTAGGTACTGAAAAGGAAGAAGAAAAAATTGAGGAAAATGCTATAGATATGCAGCAGGAGCAGCATGATGATGGCATTGGGGGTACTGATGTAACACTTTTTACCCCTTAACTTAATCTTTGTTAGGCCCTTAATCATTTAATAAATGTGTTTTAAGTCTATTCTGTAGGTAATAAGTAGCAGCAGCCAATAAACCCCTAACCATGCCAAGAAGCTCACTATTGCCCCAGAACTACCTCAACAGAATGAAGGATGAACCCAGATAGAGAGTTGGATAAAGCATAGGCACATCAAAGTAGAAATAAACCAAGAAGGATGCCTCGCGCAAATGTCGCAGGTTTCAATTGAACCAGAGATAAAGCCTTCGCGCAGTTGTCGCGGGCTTCTGGAGGAAGCCCAACAACTGGTCGCACAGTCTTTGCACCGTTCTCGCGTGGTTTGGTGCCAGAAAGAATTGAAAAGTAGACTTCACGAGGCTCAGTCTAAAGCATCCGCGCTGTCTCGCGCAGCTCAAAAGAGGAACCGTTAAGCTTCGCGCGACTCATTCAGAAGAGAGAGCTTGTGTATTCCTGCGCCAACGTCACAGAGTGGCTACGAGATACAGACCTTCAGTGAATCTCATGCAACCTAGAAACTCTTGAACACTGCTTCTTCGTGAAGATCTGTCGTGAGATTCACCAAGGGACGAACCGCGTGAGCAATCCCCGCGCCATTCAAAGCTGAACGAGTAATCTCGCGACAGCCATTAGTACCCAGCGATGACCGAGATGTAAACCCCGCGACTGCATGAACTTCAAGTCAATTCAACCCCACGATGCCAACTCTACCATGCGGCAAGATCTAGAAATCTTGTCTATCCAGCGAGGATCGGGTTCTAAACTTCTCCCCACTTCTGCAAGGGCAATCTGGGAATCTCCAGCAGTTAGGGCACGCACTCCAATGCTCCAATCTCCATG
Organism: Chloranthus sessilifolius; assembly: GCA_021018995.1. NCBI lineage: Eukaryota > Viridiplantae > Streptophyta > Magnoliopsida > Chloranthales > Chloranthaceae > Chloranthus > Chloranthus sessilifolius. The sequence goes on from CM037595.1 coordinate 69,742,818, forward strand.
CACATGCCTCGAAGCATCCAAGGGATAAGAATGGGCCGCAATTGCATTAATGAAATTAGGGTTTTCCTAACCCTAATTGTGAGAGAACTGACTGCTATATAAGCTTAAGCCTAGCTTAGGTTTAAGGGCTCTCTTTGGACTTAACTTATGTGCTTCTTCTTGAAACCAACTATAGAATTACAGTAGGCTAAGGTTAGGATTTAAGAGTTTTCTTTTTCCTTTTTCTTTCTCTCCATAGTCCAGCACTTGCTGGCTATGCCTTTTGTATGATTATCTGGTATAGATTTTAATGGAGTTTTTGTAATAGGATCTGTTGCATGTATGGGATGTTATTTTTGTTGTGAGTTGTGCTGTACAAGGCTGCTGCCTTGAGATCCTCCATTGCTAAGTTGTTTTGTAAGCAATGGAGGATCGCTTCTAAGGTACTATTTAGATCTAAGTGACCTGTGTGTCCAGGTTAGGCACTTTGCAAGACTTCCCCCACCACAGGACCCACTAAATCTGAATCCCCATGGGAACTTGTGCTTGTAGCCTTGTGAACATGGTGGTGGCAGTAATGTTCTTATTCTTTCTTAGACCTTTGTGAGGAGGATAGCCTCTGTGGATAGTCTATGACCATTCAAGTGGATAGATTATAGCCCTAGGGTGAGGCCAATTCATGGAACTAAGACATATTCTTCTTCTCTGCACTTGTGCTTATAGCCTTGTGAGAGATTGTGCAGTGACAGACTCCCCTATAGTTGAATAGATCCACCATCAGATTGCAGATCTGAGTTGGCTGTAGAGATTGTAGGCTTGTGACTGGATCACTGCAGTCTTTCTAAAGCAGTGAACAACCATGCTTAAAAGCTAATACTCAAACTCTTACTGGTCCTGTGTGTCCAGGCTCGTGCACTTTGTAGGCCTAGGCCCACACACAGAACTTTAGAGGATGAGGTTCCTATGGATTCTTAAGCTTGTAGCCTGGATAAAGTAGTGCCTACAATGGTAAACTTGCAAGACTGTGCATATTTTAGGCTTGCTGCTCCGTAATCATCATTCTACCTTTCACTCATTTTTTCATTCACCCCATTCTTATCACTGTCTTCAATAAAGTCAGTAGCAAGCACTTAAAATATCTCAACACATACCCAAGTCTATTAGAGGAGTATCGCATGTGCGCAAAACTAGCATGTCCGTGTTCGAGATTTGAAAGTGGGTGACACGGTACTCAAGAAAAATTTTCCCTCTTTCCACACTGATCCAAGAGGGAAATTCAATCCCCACTAGGAGGGGCCCCACATCATCAGAGAAGTACTCTCTGGGTACGAGTTTCGTCTCGCCACAATGGATGGAGGTCACTTTCCTGAGACGATCAACGCTGGATAAGTACGCCGATTCTATTCCTAGTCTCCGACAATAAGGTAAGTATTGATAAAAATGGATATGTGACTGCTTAAGGATCACTTAAAAGAGGCCATCATTTCAAAGCCAGATAGCTAAAAAAGTCACCCCGAACGTTCATACACTTTGCTACCTAATTTGAGCCAATAGCCTTTCTTTCATAAACCACTCCCAGGAAAAAGAGAAAATGTATATAACCAAACAAAAAAAGAAAAAGAGTTATCATCAAAATCTTAAAAAAAATGGAAAAGTAAAATAAAAAAAAGGGGGATGTCTAAAAAGAAAGCAAAGAGAACAAAAAAAAATAGAAAAGAAAAGAGATGGAAAAATCAAGGGGCATGTACAACAAAAATACCCCAAGGAAGAAGTGTATTACGACAGCTGAAACTCAATCAAGGAAAACCTTTAAACCCAAGAATCCTTTAAAATTTCTAACCTATCCCATGGCCACGATACATCCCTGCAGAAAGCCCTCTTTAAAGTCTGCAAGCAGTCATAGTATCCGTTGAGTCAACACGAGCCAAACTGAGAGACAACAAAGAGTTTCATCTAGCTAGCTATAACAGAATCGACGTCCATGTCGTAGTCTTTGAAAATATAAAGAAAAGAAAAAAAATAAAAAAAGAGGGATACAAGCTCAAAGCAAAAAGACATGGTGAAAACCCGCAAGGGCACCAAGGGTAAAAAGAGCAAGCTTATGCAGACCAAGCGAAAACCTGAAAAAGGTGCCTGGGATAAAAAAAACTTACCCATGGACGTAGTGAAAATCCAAAAGGGTGTTGCGGGTAAAAAAGAGGGTAATAGCGGGCATGAAGTAGTGCCTACAATAGTAAACTTACAGGACTGTGCATATTTTAGGCTTGCTGCTCCGTAATCATCATTCTACCTTTCACTCATTTTTTCATTCACCCCATTCTTATCACTGTCTTCAATAAAGTCAGTAGCAAGCACTTAAAATATCTCAACACATACCCAAGTCTATTAGAGGAGTATCGCATATGCGCAGAACTAGCATATCCGTGTTCGAGATTTGAAAGTGGGTGACACGGTACTCAAGAAAAATTTTCCCTCTTTCCACACTGATCCAAGAGGGAAATTCAATCCCCACTAGGAGGGGCCCCACATCATCAGAGAAGTACTCTCTGGGTACGAGTTTCGTCTCGCCACAATGGATGGAGGTCACTTTCCTGAGACGATCAACGCTGGATAAGTACGCCGATTCTATTCCTAGTCTCCGACAATAAGGTAAGTATTGATAAAAATGGATATGTGACTGCTTAAGGATCACTTAAAAGAGGCCATCATTTCAAAGCTAGATAGCTAAAAAAGTCACCCCGAACGTTCATACACTTTGCTACCCAATTTGAGCCAATAGCCTTTCTTTCATAAACCACTCCCAGGAAAAAGAGAAAATGTATATAACCAAACAAAAAAAGAAAAAGAATTATCATCAAAATCTTAAAAAAAAGGGAAAAGTAAAATAAAAAAAAAGGGGGATGTCTAAAAAGAAAGCAAAGAGAACAAAAAAAAATAGAAAAGAAAAGAGATGGAAAAATCAAGGGGCATGTACAACAAAAATACCCCAAGGAAGAAGTGTATTACGACAGCTGAAACTCAATCAAGGAAAACCTTTAAACCCAAGAATACCTTTAAAATTTCTAACCTATTCCATGGCCATGATACATCCCTGCAGAAATCCCTCTTTAAAGTCTGCAAGCAGTCATAGTATCCGTTGAGTCAACACGAGCCAAACTGAGAGACAACAAAGAGTTTCATCTAGCTAGCTATGACAGAATCGACGTCCATGTCGTAGTCTTTGAAAATATAAAGAAAAGAAAAAAAAGAAAAAAAGAGGGATACAAGCTCAAAGCAAAAAGACATGGTGAAAACCCGCAAGGGCACCAAGGGTAAAAAGAGCAAGCTTATGCAGACCAAGCGAAAACCTGAAAAAGGTGCCTGGGATAAAAAAAACTTACCCATGGACGTAGTGAAAATCCAAAAGGGTGTTGCGGGTAAAAAAGAGGGTAATAGCGGGCATGGCGAAAACTCATCTTAGGCATTGTGAGTAAAAAGGTTGTTAAAGAAGAGAAAGAAAAAGAATAGAAAAATATCATCAGTTACTCCTTCAGTTACATTTTTGGACTATCTGGTCTTCAATCAGGCCACTCATGTTAGCTCAAATCAGGTTCTGATCAGGTATATCTTCAAATTACACCATTAAACTCATGACCAGAGGTAAGGATAAATGGTTAACTCAATCCAAAGGGATGGATGTTCCAACCTTGATAAAATTCTGGATCCCACTCAGGCCTAACCGCATGAACGAGTTCGACTATTCTCAAAATGGGACCCATTACCTCCTCTCACGTTTAAGGCATCAAACAAAAAAAGTATAAAAAAAAATATGTATATAACAAAAAAGAAGAGTTCCCTTTTCATTTCATTTTTTGTACTTTGCTTGTACCACATCACAAAAAATAATCTGTGTGGCGGTGTGCTTTCAGCCTTTACACTTTTTGAAAAAGTAATAAAAATAACAAAAAAGGCATACAAACAAAAAAAATAAAATATGTTGGGTTTTTTACCCCTCTCCTTTTGTGTTTGATCTATTTTTGAAGTATGTACAGGTCAGGTCAACATGTCACGAATCCTTTAGAGAAGCGCATTTCCATGAGCATTGCAGTCACTCATCCATCAATCGAGAAGGCCTTCATAACACTTTCGAGGAACATCTAAAACGAGGATTCTCTCATTCCAAAGCTGTAGCTCGTACTTGCTCTTTTTCAAGGTGCTCATGCAAACAAAGAAGAAAAAAAAAAGAAAAACAAAAACAAAGATGGTAAGTGGCACACACTCCCAAAAGGCTATTTGACATCAATATTCGCTCCTCCTATGTAGTTGTGCTAAATTAAAGATTGGGATTGATGAGTATGCTCAAAAACTGCAAATCCTACTCATGCAGGGACACCTTGATCGTTGGTTAAGCCCAATCTGTCAAAAATTAAATTACATATCGAACAACTATTTTCAAACATGGTTGCAGAAGGGATCTTTTCCTGTGATTATTCTCGATCGCAGGCTTAAAACCTGCACGGGATCCCTGTAAAGTGTACGCCATGCGTCTGGGTATCCATTGGATGGTCATTTATTTTTCGCAAATTATACCCAGTCATGGGTCAGGACTTTCATCGCCTTGTTATTTATTGTCCCTAATGGGTCCATGTTTTTGCATAGTCGATCTGTGTAAGATCAGCTTCAAACGTGACGCACACTCTCAAAAAGTGTTGTGACATCAATATTCACTCTGCTTGGGTAGTTGTGCTAAATTAACTTTAAGATCGATGACTACACTCAAAGACCTCAAACTCTACCTCGAGTAGGGGCACCCGTGACCGATCAAAGTGGGACAATCAATGTCTCATCAGATTGGGTACAAACCGTTGGATCTTCACGTTATTACTTTATGCCAATCTTGAAGTATGGGTCAATCACCCTCTCACTCGCAGGGCTGCTTTATTTAAAATAAAACTCGAACATCATACATCATCAATCACACCAACACTCAATTATGCCCAGTAATGTCTCTAAGTGCTTGGGGGTCGATAATTTCGAGTGACGGACATTTTCTTAATATAATGGGCTTACGTCACTCTTCATATTTTTTTCTTTCTAATGTTTGAGGTTCACTTTGAATATAGTGGACCTGATAGTGTTTGCCTTAGGCCTCTTCGAATGTCTCTTTCTTTGGTATACGATCATTAGTGATAGAATACCAAAGAGGGACATCTATAGACACCCAAAATTGGCCAAGACTCGATTGACCCATACTTCGAGAGTGGCATAGTCCAGAGCTTCTGAAAACACCTCCCAAACCTTTATAACATAGCCTAAACCCTTAGGAACCTTCCCAAACCCTTAGGAACCTTCCCAGACCCATAGAACCCTTCCCGGACCCGTTTTGAACCAACCAGAATAGCGGATGGAAAAAGGAGTGCCAAAATTTACATAGATATTTTCTAGAGTTAAGACCTATATCATTAGAAACTAGAGGTTCCCAGATTTCCAACGAGCCTAGAATTGCCTAATTCTAAGTTATACATTAAAATTTATGGCGATTTGAAAAACACAGAAAAATGCAAGAATTTACTCATGCTTACATTGGATGTATGTATAGGCAATTTCTGACCAAAATTTGGCTATGCATACAACCAATGTACGCACAGCCAAATTTGTTTTTTTACTTTAGATTAGGCTCCAAAATGGGCTCCAGACTTCTCAGGGTTTTTAGGGAATACTATTCCTAAGCTATGCGTACAACCAATGTACGCACAGCTTAAAATCTTGATTTTCTTCAAAAATGGCCTAATTTCAACTATGGGTTTGACTTGTGGACCATCCCAGGTTTCAAGGTTTGTTTCTTTAGGACCCTAGTACCCTTAGTAGCTTACAATATAACCCTTTTTCCATTTAAACCATCACCCCATCATCCACTATTAAAACCCAACTCCCTCTTCTCCAAGCCCTTAAAAACCTCAAAAACCTTAGATGGACCATTACCTAATTTCTAAACCAATTAGCACCCTAAACCCTCCCTAATTACCCTATCCTCTATAAATAGAGAGCCACCCCCACCCCCACCTTGTTTAATCACTTTTGAAAATCTAAGAGAAGAAATTCTTGAAAAATATCCTTCCATCTCAACCATTCCTTATTTTCTAAAACCAACCCTTAGCTTCCATTACCCTCACACCATGACACAACCATTTCCATCCTTCCTGAGCTTTGAAGCCTGAGGATAGATCATCGCCCTACCCTCATTCTTAGCTTTTCAAGCCTTCAACCCTTAGAAGTTAAAACACTTCTATCAATCCATCTTGATTTCGGAAGCTCACCGGTGCCACATCCATGAGAAGATCCGACAAATGGTGCCATAAGGGCCCGAGAGCTCCGGCTCTCCCCTCATTTCCACTACCTTCTTTTGCTTTTCCTCTATCCTAGAATTTGAGTCGTTGTTGAGAACTGGAAAATACCATTTTCCACCCCTTAACCTGGGTCTTGATAGACCTTTGAGAGAACTAAATAAGTGTTTTAAGTGTTTGTTTCACAGCTAACAATAAAGGCAGGCTTAACCTTGAAAGCAGCCTAAAAGTGCCAAAAAGATGATGATCCATGTTGATCCGGAGGAAGGAGAAGGGACAACCTCACTAGCTGTCAAAATGCCTAAACTAAAGAGGACAAAGGCCTGGTTTCAACCTGGAAAGTGGTGTGGAGCTATTCGAACAGAAGAATGCATTACAGATTGCTTTTCGAAAAGAATCTGAACTTTTCGAAAAGAACCTGAACTTTACGAAAAGAACCAAAAGCTCCAGGCTTAGCTTTCGAAGAGCACCTGAACTCTTCGAAAGGATTTCTGACCTATTCGAAAAGAAGAGAACTCCTTGCGAACAGCACCAGAACTGTGCGAAAAGAGCTTCAGAAGTCACAGTACCTTGCGAAAAGTTCTCCAAACTGTGCGAAATGGTATTCTGAAGATTCCCAGCATCTGCAAGGGTAATTCAGTAATCTCTGCATGCGCCCCAATGCATTTAAAAACCCAGGGACATTTCGGAAGATTCTGAGCACGAAGCAAAGGCATATTCCACCCCATGTGAACACCCGAAGATGAAATCACTTGGCCGAAACTTCTAGAAGCTCTAACAGATTTTTGAATTACATAACAGAATTGATGCTTCTGTCATCTGATTGGCTGAACCAGATCAAGCAGTTCTGATTGGCCAAAATAGATCTGGATCCTTGTGCTCGACTCCTATTGGTTGATACAGATCTAACCAATTCTGATTGGTTGATACACATCTGAGCTAGACTTAGGGAAAACTATAAATAGATGAACCATTTGCCCAATTTGGGTATCTAGATTTTGAGTTTTATTTCTATTGCCTCATTTTCATTTCAGATAGCTTGTCTGAAATTTCTGTAATAGCCTAGCTTTTATTTGTAATTAAGAGCTGTGAGATATCTCTTTACTTCACATGAGAATTGTATTCGAGACTACAAATCCGAGAGCTGTTTAAGCTGTGCTCTGTAATTGTAATGGTGAATTTGAAAAGGTTACTATGAACCGTAGGTTCTCAATTGGATTCGTGTTAAGGGTTCCCTGTGATCTCCTTATTTCATTAGATTCCTTTAGATTTACTATTTTTAAAGCAATTTCCCTTAATTCATTATCCCTGTGAGAATTGGCGTTTGTAACCTAATTTCTCACAGCATTTGTAGTGGTGTTTTTTTTTTTCTGAATCACGGATTCAAATTGAAGACTATTGGATGATCTGTGTCCATTGAAGTGGACAGACCATAGCCATAAGTCCAACTCAATTCCAATCCTTGAGTTGGATTACTTTCTCTTACATCTGTGCTGGTAGCCAGATGAAGATTGGATAATATCTCATTTGTTTTACATTTATTCTCATTCTGTAATCAAGTACTAAATCGAAGTTAGATATTATTCTGCAATCAAACCCCTTCTTTCTTTTGAAGACAAAGTTCTAAATTAACTCCAGAATAGGCTCTTTAACTCAGACTGTAAACTTCCACAGTCAGAGCATAAAGAAGATTGAAGAAACATTTGGTCAACTTTTAAATACTTTGGCCAAAAGAGAAGAAGGCAGGTTACCCAGCCAACCTTTGAACAATCCCAAAGGACAGTTCATGGTGGGAGAGGTTTCTATTTCACAAGAAGAAGTAAAAGCTGTCACTACTTTGAGAAGTGGAAGAATTGTAAATAACAATGTGGGTACTGAAAAGGAAGAAGAAAAAATTGAGGAAACTGCTAGAGATATGCAGCAGGAGCAGCATGATGTTAGCATTGGGGGTGCTGATGTACCTCAGAAAAATCAAAAAAATGAAAAACAGAAAAATCAAAAAAATGAAAAATAGAAAAATCAAAAATATTCTGATGATGATTCTAAAGCTGTAAATGAAGGACTAGTTCCTCATTTACCATTTCCCCATGTCATGAAATCTGCATCCCCTGTTGATAAAGGAAATATAAAAATAGATGAAATGATGGAGACCTTCAAGCAAGTCAAGATAAATCTACCTTTGCTTGATGCAATCAAACAAATCCAAGCATATGCAAAAATTTTGAAAGATATTTGCACTCACAAAAGAAAATCTAGGATACAGTTATCCAAGAAGGTCTTTGTTGTGGAAAGAGTAGTTATCCAAGAAGGTCTTTGTTGTGGAAAGAGTTAATAAGGTTTTGTCCATTACCACACCTCCTAAACTCCAAGATCCTGGAATCTCCACAATCCCTTGCATCATTGGAGAACATACCATTGAAAAGGCTTTATTAGATTTGGGTGCTAGTGTCAATCTGCTTCCATATTCTGTATATGAGAAACTAGGTTTGGGAGAATTAAAACCCACTCATGTGGTGTTACAGCTAGCAGACAGATCTGAAAGAAAGCCAGTTGAGGTGATTGAGGATGTGTTGGTAGGGGTAGATAAGTTTTTCTACCTTGCTGATTTTCTGGTATTGGATATGGAACCTACAAAAAGCAGAACTTCCATCCCTGTCATTTTGGGGAGACCATTCACAGCTCTGACCAATGCTTGCATTCAATGCAGTGCAGTATTATGGAAGTCTCTTTTGGAAATATGAAGGTAAAGTTAAATGTTCTACAATCTGATTCTGACCTCAATTTGTTATGAGGAATGCTTTCTTGTTGATTTGTTGGATGAACTGGTAGAAGAGACTTTACCACAGTTTTTGCAGTGTGAAGAGTTAACCATAGATTTTAAAGATGTTTGGAGAAATGCTGTGGAAGAAACAGTTTGTACCTCAAAGTTTGAGGAAGTTAACGTTGTGCAAGGAACTCATGATCAATCAGCAAGGTTCTCTTCATGGAAACCTGCTATTCTTCCCCTTCCACAAATAGCTAAGGTACCTTTGTTACCTTCTTTTCTCACCCCACCTGATGTAGAGCTGAAACATTTGCCAAAAAATTTGAAATATATGTTTTTAGGAGACCATAAAACATTGCCTGTGATTATTTCTTCTTCCCTCACTGAGGAGCAGGAGGAAGATTTGTTGATTGTATTGAAACATCATAAGAGGGCAATTGGCTGGACTATTGCTGATTTGGGAGGAATCAGTCCAGCTGTTTACATGCATAAAATTCATTTGGAAGAAGATGCAAAGCCTTCTAGGGAAATGCAGAGGAGGCTGAATCCTCATATGCAAGAAGTGGTCATGAAAGAGGTTGTTAAGTTGTTAGATACTGGGGTCATTTACCCCATTTCAGATTCAGCTTGGGTGGCACCTACACAGGTGGTACCTAAGAAATCTGGGATCATTATTGTAACCTCAGATTCTGATGAGCTTATTTTAACCAGACAAACCACTGGTTGGAGGGTCTGTATTGATTACAGAAAACTAAACACAATGACCAGAAAAGACCATTTCCCTCTTCCATTCATTGATCAAATTTTAGATAAGCTAGCAGGAAAAGCTTATTATTATTTTCTTGATGGTTACTCTGGTGACAACCAGATTCCTGTGTATCCACAAGACCAGGAAAAGACCACATTCACTTGCCCCTTTGGCACTTTTGCCTATAGGAGAATGCCTTTTGGTCTTTGTAATGCTCCTGCTACCTTCCAAAGATGCATGTACTCCATTTTCTCTGATATGATTGACCAAGTCATAGAGATTTTTATGGATGATTTTTCAATATATGGAGACAGTTTTGCCCAGTGTTTACATCATCTCAACTTGGTGTTACAGATATGTTAAGAAACCAATCTAGTTTTGAGTTGGGAGAAGAGTCATTTCATGGTCACCCAAGGCATTGTCCTTGGCCATGTTGTCTCCCACAAGGGCATTGAGGTGGACAGAGTAAAAATTGATTTAATTGTACATTTGCCACCTCCCAAAACTGTTAAACAAATCAGAAGTTTTCTGGGGCATTCTGGATTTTACAGGAGGTTCATTAAGGACTTCAGTAAAATATCCAAGCCTCTCTGTCATTTATTGTGCCAAGATGTCCCTTTTGTTTTCAACAATGAATGCTTGAAGGCATTTGAATTCTTAAAAAATTGTTTCATTTCAGCTCCAATACTACAGTCTCCAGACTATTCACTGCCTTTTGAGCTGATGTGTGATGCATCAGATTATGCTTTGGGAGCTGTTCTTGGGCAGAGAAAGGATAAGCTGCCTCATGTCATAGCTTATGCCAGTAGATCAATGATTGATGCACAGCTCAATTACGCAACAACTGAGAAAGAGCTGCTGGCAGTTGTTTTTGCTTTGGAAAAATTCAGGTCATATGTTTTGGGTTCACAAATTATGGTGTTCACTGACCACTCAGCCCTGAAATACCTTTTGTCTAAGAAGGATACCAAACCAAGATTAATCAGGTGGATCCTCGTATTACAGGAGTTTGATTTATAGATTAAAGACAAAAAGGGTGTGGAAAATGTGGTGGCAGATCACCTGTCTAGAATTCTAACTGCTGAGATTGATAGGTTGCCTATCAATGAATCTTTCCCTGATGAGCAACTTTTTGCTATCAATGTACACACCCCTTGGTTTGCAAATATAGTCAACTTTTTGGCTACTGGAAGGACCCCTCAACACTGGAATAAAATGGATAAAGATCTTTTCTTCTCAAAGGTTAAACATTTTATTTGGGAGGATCCTTATATGTTCAAGATTTGTGCAGACCAAATAATTAGAAGATGTGTCCCTGAAGAAGACTTTCATAGCATACTTTCCATGTGTCATGAACAGGCCTGTGGAGGTCATTTTAGTGGAAACAAAACTGCTGCAAAGGTTTTGCAGTGTGGATTTTATTGGCCCACACTTTTCAAAGATTCACTGCAGCACTGTAAGTCTTATCAGAATTGCCAGAGATTGGGCAGCATTTCCAAGAGAAATTCAATGCCTTTACAGCCCATTTTGGTAGTTGAATTGTTTGATATTTGGGGGATAGATTTTATGGGACCCTTTCCTCCTTCAAATGGTTTTAATTTCATCTTAGTAGCTGTGGATTATGTATCCAAATGGGTTGAAGCCACAGCCACTAAAACCAATGACCACAGAGTTGTCCTGAAATTCTTAAAGGGCAACATCTTTTCCAGGTTTGGTTCCCCTAGAGCTATTATCAGTGATGGGGGAAGCCATTTTTGTAATAACCATTTTGAAGCTTTATTGAAAAAGTACTCTGTGTCTCGTAGAGTAACTACTCCATATCATCCACATACCAGTGGACAAGTGGAGATTTCCAATAGAGAAATCAAACATATACTGGAAAAGACTGTGAAGAAGGACAAAAAGGATTGGTCCTTTAAGCTTAATGATGCATTATGGGCATATAGGACAGCCTATAAAACCCCAATTGGTATGTCCCCATTCAGATTGGTCTATGGCAAAGCATGCCATTTACCAGTGGAGTTAGAATATAAGGCCTTTTGGGCTATTAAAACCTTGAACATGGATCTTACTACTGCTGGTAATCACATGAAACTGCAGCTTGCTGAGTTGGAGGAGCTGAGAATGGATGCATACACCAATGCAAGATCTTACAAAGAAAAAATTAAGGCTTTCTATGACAAAAATCTGCTGAGAAAAGAGTTCATAGCTGGCTCCAAGGTATGGCTATTCAACTCAAAACTTAAGTTTTTTCTTGGAAAGCTGAGATCCAGATGGGAAGGGCCATATACTGTCATTCAAGTATCTCCTTCTGGGGCTATTGAAACTATGGACCCAGGTAATGGGAGAACCTTGAAAGTAAATGGTCAGAGGCTCAAACCATGCATTGAAAATACCCTAGAGCCTGTCCTGACCATCTACCATCAAGAGCCTCCACAAATCTGATGTTAAACAACTGTATCATATGTATTTTACTTGTGTTTGTTATGTAGTTTTTGCATAATTTATTTCTCTCTGTTTTTAGTCATGTTTATACTCAATTCGAGAAGTTATAATATGTGAAAAATTAATTCGCAAAGAAAAAAAATACATTTCGAAAAGTTTAATTTTCTGTTCGAAAAGAATGATTTCCTTTTCGAATAGTTGGTTCTGAAGCTTTTTGCTTTTCGAATAGTTGGTTCTGAAGCCATTTGCTTTTCGAATAGTTGGTTCTAAAGCCATTTGCTTTTCGAATGGTACTAATGACATTCTCCTTTTTGAAAAGGACTATTTTGAACTTTTCGAAAACTTCAAAGATGCTTTGCGAAAATCATTTTGAGCATATTTAAACCCTTTCGAAGCAAGGGTTTCATATTCGAAAGCCTTCCCAGAGTGTCCTGTTTTACAGAAAACCCATTTTCTTTCCATCCCTGCGTGCTTTTAGAGTTCAGATCCAATTTTCTTCATATTTGTTCCACGAATTAAGCTTGAAGAGAGGGACTTTTTGCTTCTGATGCTGGTGGATTTAATCAAGTGATCAACGAGTTCAACCAAAATCCTAGATTTCGGTATTTTTCTGTGCATATCCTCTATTTGTGTTTTGCAAATTTCAATTGTGTATCAGCATTCATTGGGTGAGATTCAAACAAAGTTTTAAAATGGGGAAAGCTGAAAAAACGTTGCAATGTTCCTTAAGTCTTCTGCTAAGAAAATTGGCAAACCCTCCAAAAAAGGAAAAGCCAAAACCTCAGCTAAAAGGAAACTGTCGATTAGACATGAGGAACCCATCCCAACAGCTGCTTGTGGCGTGGGCTCGCGGCGTGGCCATCCAAGCCAGCCGCAGGGCCACTTGTGCCACTAGTGCGTCAGGCATTGGTGGGTTGAAGCTGGAGCATCGTCAGCGCATCACCAAGCCATGAGGGCTTCGCCATTGATACTCCAAGAGCTTCAGTCGTGGGCCAGGAGGGCACGCGACATGGTTGCAGTTGGTCGTGATGCAGTGCCAGCAGGGCACGTGATGCGGACGCGACTGAGCCAAGTTGGCCTAGCGATGCGGGAGGGCGTTGCGGTATGCCAAACCAAGGGGTTTGAGGACCTCCTGCCATTTAGGCACTATTGATGTTTAAACCATATATATGGGGAAAGGATCTAACAGCCACGTGACGTGTCGCTGGCCTAAGTGATCCCCTACGGAATGCGTATGATAGCCTTGTGGGCTTGACTTCGCGCATCCGGGCCTCGCATAGGTGTTAGGTCGCTCCTGTCGCGTCGTGCACTGGAGCCATCATGTTGGTGGTCCACGACCACCCTCATGGTGCGGACCTAAACTCTAAGTGGGGCTGCCCTTCGGACTATCGCTGCGTATAGCTATATATGTTGCATTCGGGAATTCGCATAGTTTCTAACCTAATGCGCTACCGTGCAGGTTTGAAACCCGAGTAGGCTGAGCTAGTTCGAGAAAAGCTAGTTGCCACACGAGAGTTCACGTCATTAAAGAGTAACTCCGTGACAGTTGGTATCAGAGCCTAGAGATGGCTAAAGGGACAGTAGTGGTACACGTAGACAGAGCAGGGAACGTCTAGACGACCTTGAAGGTCAGGCCGAACAGTTGGAGACAGTGGTTTCACTTGTGGAAGACCATGCAGAATGGTTAAGCAAGCACGAAGAAAACCACACCACATTGGCTGAAAACCACGCCACGTTAGCTGAGAACGTGGAGATTCTTGTAGAAGATACGAGGGGCACCGTCGAAGCCCTTCGTTTACAGATTGAGGAACTGACCACTAAGATGAACGTCCTGATGAGGGCGATTGGGTCTGGGACTGTTCAACAGCCAGAAACTTCCCAACGGAAGATCAAGATACCCGAGCCACGGTGCTACGAGGGTGCCCGGGATGCTAAAGAGTTAGAGAATTTCTTGTGGGATATTGAGCAATACTTCTGTCTTGCCGTCTTGCCCCCCTGCTACCGAAGCGATGAAAGTGGTCACATCGACCATTTATCTTAAGGGAGATGCCAAACTGTGGTGGCGTACACGCTACGCAGAGATTCAAAATGGTCGTTGTGTCGTAGACACTTGGAAAGACCTAAAGAAGGAACTGAAAGTACAATTCTTGCCGGAGAACATTGACTATATCGCTCGACGAAAACTATGGAAGCTACAGCACACCGGCACAGTGAGAGAATATGTGCGACAGTTCTTCGCGTTGATGTTGGACATCAGGGAAATGTCTGAAAAAGATAAAATATTCTACTTCCTCGAAGGCCTTAAGCCTTGGGCCCAGGCTGAATTGAATAGAAGGACACTACCGGATCTTGCAGCCGCAGTGGCAGTCGCAGAGCAACTAACGGACTATGGGCCCTCAGATCAAAATAGGAAGAGGCCGCACGAGAATAAAAGTGGTTCAAAGAATCCGTCAAAAGCTAACAAGAAAAGCAAGAGCAGCACGCAAGAAAAGAAAGCGCACGAAAAAGATTCACATGCCAAGACAGCTGAGTCCGCCAACTACGTGCCGAAGTCGGGTTGCTTCTTGTGCGGAGGGCCTCATCGAGTTAAAGATTACCCACAGAAACAGTCGTTGAATGTCCTTCAAGCTACTACTAGCGCTCCTACAATCCTTCCTAAGGAGGAACCAAGAATGGGGGCACTGAGGTTACTGAATGCCATAAAGGGGCAAGTAGAGAAAGGAAAGACAGTAGCGCCCAAGGGGCTAATGTTCATAGAGATGTGCATCAATGGGAAAAGTACCCGTGCCATGGTAGACACGGGGGCGATGCATAACTTCATTGCTGATAAAGAAGCACGTCGCCTAGGCTTAAAACTTGAGCAAGATGCCAGTCGGATAAAAGCTGTGAACTCGGAGGTGCGCCCCATAGCAGGAGTAGCAAAGGGGGTACCTGTACAAATAGGGCCATGGAGCGGAGCCACAAGCTTTATGGCAGTAGAGATGAATGATTTCAAGGTTGTCCTTGGGTTAGAACTCCTAAACCAGGCTAAAGCAGTGCCCATGCCATACCTCGGGTCAGTGTGTATGTTTGGAGAAGAGACCCCTTGCATGATCCCAATCATTCAGAAAGATAAGGAAGCGGAGAGTGATGGGTTTATCTCAGCACTACAACTAAAGAAGGGACTTAGAAGAGGGGAACCTACATTTCTTACTACACTGCTAGAAGAGAAAGCAACAGGGCCAGCAGAGTGTGTGCCAGAAAGTGTGTCAGGATTACTCTAGGAATTCCAAGATGTCAAGCCGCCCGAATTGCCTAAGGTGTTGCCACCCAGAAGATCAGTAGATCACCGGATCGAACTAGAACTAGGTGCGAAGCTGCCAGCCAAAGCTCCCTATAGAATGGCTCCTCCCGAGTTAGCCGAGTTACGTCGGCAGTTAGATGAGTTGTTGGGGGCAGGATTTGTTCGGTCGTCTAAAGCTCCATTTGGCGCCCCAGTTCTATTCCAGAAGAAGCGCGATGGTATCCTTCGATTATGCATTGACTACAGAGCGTTGATTAAGGTTACCGTCAAGAATAAGTATCCAGTGCCATTGATTGCAGATTTGTTTGATCAGTTAGGCAGTGCGCGGTACTTTACCAAGCTAGACTTGAGATCTGGCTATTATCAGGTGCGAGTCACCGAGGGAGATGAAAGCAAGACTACCTGTGTGACCAGGTATGGAGCCTTTGAGTTTCTGGTAATGCCCTTTGGGCTGACTAATGCCCCAGCCACCTTCTGCACCTTGATGAATGAGTTGCTCCATGCCTACCTCGACAAGTTCATGGTGGTGTATTTAAATGATATCATTGTGTATAGCAACACATTGGAAGAACATCTCAACCACCTCCAAGTCATCTTCAAGATACTACGAGAAAATCAGCTCTATGTCAAGAAGGAGAAGTGTTCATTTGCATAAGAGCAGATTATGTTTTTGGGACACCGTATTGGAGGAGGAAACATCAGCATGGACCTTGAGAAAGTTCGTGCAATCCAAGACTGGAGAGTGCCAGAAGGCGTGACCGAGTTGCGGTCATTTTTGGGTTTGGTCAACTATTACAGAAGGTTCATCCCCGGTTATTCACACCGTGCAGCACCATTGACGGACCTGTTAAAGAAGGATCGACCGTGGCAGTGGTGGGAAAAATGCTAGAGGGCATTTGAGGATTTGCAAGCGGTGGTCATGAGTGACTCCGTGCTGAAGCTACCTGATCACTCCAAGCCATTTGAGGTGCACACAGATGCCTCCAACTATGCGATAGGAGGAGTATTATTGCAAGAAGAGCATCCAGTGGCCTTTGAGAGCAGAAATCTGAATGATACCGAGCGACGATATACGGTTCAAGAAAAGGAGATGACAGCGGTAGTACATTGTCTAAGGACGTGGAGGCACTACCTACTTGGGTTGAAGTTCCTAGTGATGACCGACAATGTGGCGACCAGCTACTTTCACACATAAAAGAAATTATCGCCGAAACAGGCCCGTTGGCAAGATTTCTTGGCCGAGTTCGATATGGACTTGGTGTACAAGCCTGGCAGGACCAACCAAGTCGCAGACGCTTTGAGCCGTAAAGCAGAGTTAGCAGCATTGAAAGTTCAGTTAGCAGCGTTAAAAATTGAAGAACAAACTGCCGCTAGCTGTATTAGTTCGACTATCCCCGATAGATTGCGCGATGGGCTAAAACTAGATCCACTCGCGAGGACCCTACTACAGCAGATACAAGAGGGGAGAACACGACGATTCTAGACTGAGGAAGGACTCTTGGTGACAAAAGGGGGCCGTTTCTATGTGCCGAAAGTGAAAGAACTTAAAAAGGAACTCTTGAAAGAGTGTCATGACACATTGTGGGCTGGTCATCCAGGAATTCATCGCACGCTCGCCTTATTGGAAAGGCGTTTCTATTGGCCTAAGATGGAAGAGGACGTAGAGGAGTATGTCAGGACTTGCCTGATATGCCAGCAGGACAAAGTGGAAAGAGCTAAACCATTTGGACTCTGCGATGCTACCGGTGGTATCCGGACCGTGGGAGAGCATCTCCCTTGACTTCATCTCTGCATTGCCCAAAGTAGGGACACTCGGGTCCATCCTGGTAGTTGTGGATCGATTCTCAAAGTACGCTACATTCATTCTGGCACCGGTGAACTGTAATGCAGAGCAAGCTGCATGATTATTTGTCAGTAATGTTGTGAAGCAGTGGGGAGTGCCGCAAGTGATTGTCAGTGATAGAGATCCACGGTTTGCTAGCAAATTTTGGTCAGAAGTATTCCAGCTCTTGGGGACGAAACTGAACTTCTCATCCAGCATGCATCCAAAAACAGACGGACAGACAGAAAGGGTGAATGCTATTTTGAAAGAATATTTGAGCCATTTTGTCAGTGCCAACCAAAAGAATTGGGTTCAGTTGTTAGACGTGGCACAATTTTGTTATAATCTGCAGAAGAGTTCATCCTCAAATAAGAGCCCATTTGAATTAGCAACTGGCCAACAACCGTCAACATCGCATACAATTAGTATGGGATATACCGGATCGAGTCCAGCAGCCTACCATCTTGCCAAGGAGTGGCAGAGGAATGCAGAGATTGCTAGGGCCTACCTGGAAAAGGCCGCTAAGCAAATGAAGAAGTGGGCCGATCAGGGTCGACGATCTATCGAGTTGCAAGAAGGCGATGAAGTTTTGGTGAAACTTAATCCGAAGCAGCTCAAATTTTTCAGAAGAAAGCACGCAGGATTAGTTTGTAAGTATGATGGGCCATTTCCGATCACGAAGAGGATTAATGATGTCTCATTTCGAGTGCAGCTTCCTCCCCGACTGAGAATGCATCCGGTCTTTCACGTCAGTTGCTTGAAGCCCTATAAGAGAGACCCGAATAATCTAGGGAGAAGTTTGTCAACTCGGTCGCCCAGATCGATTCTGATTGAAGAGACAAAGTTGAAGAAATCCTTGCTCACGCAGATATGAGGAAGATGGCAGTCAGAATGAATTTCCTGTGGAGTACCTTTTGAAGTGGAAAGGCCTGCCAGAGGCTGAATTACGTGGGAACTTGAGAGCACCCACTCGTCCTTCCAATCTGCCCTGAAGAAGTACTGGAAGCGCGTTGACGAGGATGTCAATGCAACTAAGTAGGGGAGGATGTGACGTGGGCTCGCGGCGTGGCCATCCGAGCCAGCCGCAGGGCCACTTGTGCCACTAGTGCGTCAGGCATTGGTGGGTTGAAGCTGGAGCATCACCAAGCCATGAGGGCTTCGCCATTGATACTCTAAGAGCTTCGGTCGTGGGCCAGGAGGGCACGTGACATGGTGGCAGTTGGTCGTGATGCAGTGCCAGCAGGGCATGTGATGCGGACGCGACTGAGCCAAGTTGGCCTAGCGATGCGGGAGGGCGTTGCGGTATGCCAAACCAAGGGGTTTGAGGTCCTCCTGCCATTTAGGCACTATTGATGTTTAAACCATATATATGGGGAAAGGATCTAACAGCCACGTGACGTGTCGCTGGCCTAAGTGATCCCCTACGGAACACGTATGATAGCCTTGTGGGCTTGACTTCACGCATCCGGGCCTCGCATAGGTGTTAGGTCGCTCCTGTCGCTGTTGGTGGTCCACGACCACCCTCATGGTGCGGACCTAAACTCTAAGTGGGGCTGCCCCTCGGACTATCGCTGCGTATAGCTATATGTGTTGCATTCAGGAATCCGCATAGTTTCTAACCTAATGCGCTACCGTGCAGGTTTGAAACCCGAGTAGGCTGAGCTAGTTTGAGAAAAGCTAGTTGCCGCACGAGAGTTCACGTCGCTAAAGAGTAACTCCGTGACATGCTGCTAGTCTTGAGCCTGAGCTTCTTCCTCTGCCTATGCATTTGGTACTGCCAAACCCATTCATTGAAGCTCAGAAGCTGATTCTAGAACTTATTGTTGATGAGAACTTTTTCTCAAACAAACCTGAATGTAAGCTATCCTTGAAATACATCAGGGATGCTTCACTGAGCAATATCCTAACCCCTCTTCCAGAGAAAATTTATCCACGAATGGTGAGATTATGGTACCAAAACATGGTAAAAGTGACGGAGAAGGATGCTGATGTCCCTACTCTTGTAATTTTCATTGATGATTGTGATTTAACAGTCACTTATGAAGACATTGGAAATGCCTTGGGGATACCATTTCAATATGATCCTGCTGGTCCATTAGCTGCACTAGAAACAACTTCTTTTAGAGAAATGGCTGCCGATGTAACCAAAGGCATAGTTGGAAGTGGGCAGTCCATCATGAGGAGAGACTTAGAACCCCACTGTTTGCTGATGGATTCCATTTTGAGAGGATGCTTTTATGTCACTGGGCACAGCCAGGAAAGAAGAATACCAATTTTGGAGGCCCTCTTTCATTTCTCTAAGAGGTAATTCTTCAATGCCCCTATGCTCATTTTTGAAGCCATGGCTGACATCAGTGCCAAGATGAAAAAGGAACCGAAAATAGCTGAAATACCATTTGGAAGGCTGATCACAGCCCTACTTAGGGCCAAATTTGACATTGATGAGTAAGAGCCATTTGAAATTGTATCCCCTCATGCTTTTGAGAAGAGGGCTTGGACTACAAGCCAAACCATGTTGAATAGAATGAGGGAGGAAGTTGAGCCTGCTCAAGAACCTAATATACCTGCACCTGAGGTGACCAGCTCTTTAGCTGCACCCATTGCCAGTGAACATGCTATACCGGATCCAGAGGTGACCAGCTCTTTAGCTGCACCTATTGCAACTGCAGCTGACATTGAACATACCACTATTGGGGAGGTTCCCAGCTCTTTAGCTATACCCATTGATGAGGAGATCATCATCTTACCCACTTCACCTAGACAGCTCCTATTCCTTCACCCATTCCAGCAGTCCCATCACTCATCACCACCACAATCCCAATTTCAGACTCTCCCTCTACACCAACCACTCCAACCATACTTACACCACCAATTTCACCTAACAATGTCCAAGATATTGCTACAAATTTTGTTGAACTCTCTCCTAGCACTCCCCTCCTCCATAGCTTCTCAGGTTCACTTGCCCATTCAACTCATACACCTGAAATCACCCATACCCCTGAACCTGAGATATTCACAACAGAGGCATATTCATCTTTGATGGGATCTATCTTGGAGAATATTGGGCTTGAATCTGTTCCCATACCTGACCCTCCTCATTTCACCCATTTGGCTACTTCCCCCTTTACAGTCATTTCACTCATTGCCCCTCAACCATCTACATCAATTTTACCAGCCCCTACTTTGCATACCACACCTACACCTGACACAATTAGCCAAATCTTCATCTTTCTCCAATCCATCCAAGCCCAACTGACATGCATCAACACGGACAATTCCATTCTCCAAACCTTGCCCTCCACATCCCAACCAACTACCTTAGCCACAATACCTTCTGTTTCTGACCAAGCCACCCAAACAAAACCAGAGGTAATAGTTCTAGATCCACCCATACCTTCTGTTTCTGACCAAGCCACCCAAACAGAACCTGAGGTAGCACTTTTGGATTCCTTTTCTCCCACCCCCACTGGTGGGATACATATGGTACCTTACCACTCCATTCCCATCCCACGTTTTGCCACTCTCAAAAGGGCTATGGAACAGAACCCTTACATCTTTCGTGATGTCCTCAAGGGGTTAGCAGATCTTCAAGCTTACATCAGGACCCCTTATGAAGACCAAATTAGGAAGCTGGAGCTGTTTATGGAATTTGAGAGAAATAAGATGAAAGATTTATTGAGTCAAACATTTCAGATGGTTAGGAGTGAGCAGCACAAAGTTACCATGTTACAAGAGAGTCTGGCACAGGAAAAACTGAGGACTGATAGACTTGTAAAATATATTGGCCTCACCAAAAAGATCAAATCTGAGGAGTACACTGCACTTCAAGCTACAATCCAAGAGAAAGCTAAATCGAGTTCAGACTCCAATCTAACATCGAATCAGTTCTCGACCAACTTATGATATAGATTTTGACTCTAGTTATTAGAATACCTTGTACATGTTTGTTTTGTTGGTTCTGTACTGTGTAATTAATGTTTAATGCTGACTTTTGTTAATTTGCAATTTCTGTGCATTTCTTTTCTTTCTTCTCTGTCACTATGCTTTTTGTTTTTTTTTTTTTGTTCTTTTTGCTTATTCACTTCTAGACCAGTGAGGACACTGCTCCTCATAGGTTTGGGAGTGTGGCAGAACTGCCAATAGTTGAGTTAATATCAATACAGCCTATGATCAACAGAATTTTTTGAAATTAAAGTGATTTCACACCTGTTTGTTTTTGAAAAATGAGGAAGTTAAATTTTTTTTTTTTGTAATTCTAATATTGTCATAAAGTGAATGTCAGAAAATTTCCAAAAGAGAAGTGATGTTTTAGTAAGACTAAAAAGAGAGAAAACAGTAATGATATACCTCAGAAATTTGATAGAAAACCACATCCAGTGAGATTTAGGCCTGCTGAAATGTATTCTTTGGAGGTATGAATTGGCAATTTTTTCTGCTCTAGGGACTATTTGAACATGCTTGTTATCACTAGAAGTTACACATATCCAAGTTAAAATAGCTTGACAGCAATCATGATATTAAAGACATGATGTAGGGCCTCCTTTTGGACAGTTTGAACTTCAAAAAGCCCCACCTTTTAAAACTGCCCTTAATACACACCATTTGAGCTTTATAAATCAAAGATTTCTTTGAAACCTCATCAACCTCATTTAGCCTATCCCTCACTCTGAGAATTCAGAAGGTAAAGGAAAGAAAGCTGAAGAAAGGAGAGTTGGGTAATAGTTTGGTAAAAGAAAAAGAAAAATAATTGAAGGCAATGATGTATCAGCAAAAGAAATGTGGCATTCCAGTCAATGTTGCTTTGAAAAAAAAAAAAAAGGAGAAGTCATTTCATTAGAAGTTTGAAAAAGAAAGAGAAAAAGATGGCCACTTTGGCTCTGAAAATTCAAAGAAGAAGATGAAATTGTGTTGAAATAAAGAAGGTGTCCATACCACCTCCTTACCTTGACTGACTTCTAAAATTTTGAACTCCATTCCACCCCTTTTTTTTCTTGATAAATTTCACCCATAAGCCACATTACAGCCCAAGTTAAAGTCCTTACTGATCAAAGATGGATTGAGTTGTCACATGGAGATAAGGATTTGTGTAATCTATGGTGAAAAGAGCAGTGAATTCAGAACTAAAAAGCAATGCCTATGCTCCTGCTTACATTCCTATTTGAGGGCTGTAACTGCTCTTGAGTTGTGTGAAATAGTACAACCCTCCTACCTGCATGTTGAGTGAAAACCCTGGTGAGAGTTGGGTTTGAAATCAACTTATTTGGGGTAACATCATAGCAGGATTCTCAAATAGAAGGCAAGCTTTTCATTATTTTTTCTTGTAAAAACTTTTTGATACAAACTGAGTGAATGGTAAAAGGAATTACAGCAGAATTTTAGTTTTGAACTGATGTTTTCTTGAGGATCCTCTTATAGCTTGACTGATGCAGGTGTGAATAATCTAATTGGATGAAAGTTTGTTTTAACAGAACTGCATTGATCTTAACTGATTTATTGGAGAAATTTGTGGGTACCTTCACTGAAAACCCTCAGGAGACTTCACTCCTCTACTAAGGATCACCTAGGGGTTTAAAAGGCTTGTTGCATATGCTAAATGCAACTGTGCTCCCTACAAAAGTGGCTTTTTACTTTGTTTTTAATTTTGTCTTTGCTCAGGGACTAGCAAAGTTTAGGTTTGGGAGTGTGTTGAGAACTGGAAAATACCATTTTCCACCCCTTAATCTGGGCCTTGATAGACCCTTGAGAGAACTAAATAAGTGTTTTAAGT
This sequence comes from Chloranthus sessilifolius, assembly GCA_021018995.1. NCBI lineage: Eukaryota > Viridiplantae > Streptophyta > Magnoliopsida > Chloranthales > Chloranthaceae > Chloranthus > Chloranthus sessilifolius. Next base: position 69,765,949 of record CM037595.1, read on the forward strand.
GTTTGTTTTATAGCTAACAATAAAGGCAGGCTTAACCTTGAAAGTAGCTTAAAAGTGCCAAAAAGATGATGAGCCATCTTGATCTGGAGGAAGAAGGAGAAAGGACAACCTCACTGGCTGTCAAAATGCCTAAAATAAAGAGGACAAAGGTCTGGTTTCAACCTGGAAAGAGGTTTGGAGCTATTCGAAAAGAAGAATGCACTACAGAATGCTATTCAAAAAGGTCCCCAATCTTTGCGAAAAGTTCCCCAATCTTTGGGAATAGATCTCCAGAAGTTACAGTTCTTTTCGAAAGGGTCTCTAATCTGTGCGAATAGAGTTTCAGAAGTTACAATACCTTTCGAAAAGGTCTTCAAACTTTGCGAAATGGTATCCTGAAGATTCCTAGCATCTGCAAAGGCAATTTGGTAATCTCTGCACGTGCCCCAATGCATTTAAAAACCCAGGGGCATTCTGAAAGATTCGAAGCACGAACCAGAGGCATATTCCACCCCATGTGAACACCCAAAGATGAAATTACTTGGCGGGAACTTCTAGAAGTTCCAACAGATTTTTGAATTTCCTAATAGAATTAATGCCTCTGTTTCCTGATTGGCTAAACCAGATCAAGCAGTTCTGATTGGCCAGAAGAGATCTGGATCCTGGTGCTCGACTCCTATTGGCTGATATGGATCTAACCAATTCTGATTGGTTGATGCACATCTGAGATGGACTTAGGGAAAACTATAAATAGATGAACTATTTGCCCAATTTGGGTATCCAGAGTTTGAGTTTCATTTATGCTGCCCCATTTCCAATTCAGATAGCTTGTCTGAAACCTTTGTAATAGCCTAAATTTTGTTTGTAACTGAGAACTGTGAGATACTTATGTAATTCAAGTGAGAATTATATTCAAGATTATAAATTCGAGAGTTGTTTAAGTTGTGCTCTGTAATTGTAATGGTGGATTTGAAAAGGTTGCTTTCAACAGTACGTTCTCAATCGGATTCATGTTTAGGGTTCCTTGTGATCTCCTTACTCATTAGACTCCTTTAGATTTACTATTTTTAAAGCAATTTCCCTTAATTCATTATCCCTGTGAGAATCTGCATTTGTAACCTAATTTCTTACAGGATTTGTAATGGTGCACATGTTCTGAATCAAGAATCCGGATTGAAGACTATTGGATGATCTGTGTCCATTACAGTGGACAGATCATAGCCATAAGTTCAAACTTGATCCTAATCCTTGAGTTGGATTATTTTCTCTTACATCTGAGCTGGTAGCCAGATGAAGATTTGAGACTTTTTCGACTGTGCTACACTAGTTCTCATTCTGCAATCAATTACTAAGCTTAAGTCAACTATTATTTCTCCATTCTTATTAATTTTGCATCCAATTCCCCCAACTCGGGTCTGGATCACTTAGTTTAAATTCTACTTTTAGATAATTTAGTTAATGTGACAAATTCAACCTCTCATCGTATTTGCTTTGTAGATAAGATTAGAGGCCAGATCTGGTAGCTCAGATCTGGAGGTTTACCATTCATTTTAAATCCATTCCCTGTGGACGATCTTTTACTCACTTACATTTAAAACTTACTACAATTGACCTTGATCTTGCAGGCTAATTACTTTCTCTCTGTGCTGATGTCCCTTATTCTTTTTAATTTTCTAGATTCAGTATCATTTGCAAATCTGTTTTCAAAATACAAATAAATCATGCACACTTAGAATAGCAACAGTTCCCCTATTGGATAGTCTGTGACCATTCAAGTGGACAGGTTATAGCCATAAGGGATTGGATCATGGCACAGGAGTGAGTTGGATCCTTTCTCCTCTTTGGTGATAATGTAGCCATTGGACAGGATTTCTATAGCAGTAGATCTGAGTCTGAGTTATAAGATCCATCAGATTTGTACCTAATAGCATACTTCTCACCCTTTTATATTTATTTTCTCACACTCCATTACTCTTCTTAACCCTTTCTATAGTTTAGGCATTAAGTTACCTTAGGATTTAGACTATAGTGACCATAAATCCCCTTCCATTTAGGATTGCCAGATCTGGAGGGCCTACAAAAGATAGTTCCCTTGGAGCTTTAGATCAACTTTCTCTGTGGGACAAACTCTTACTTATCAAAACTTGCTATAATAGGCCATGTATCTTACAGGACTATATTTTTAGGCTTGCTGCTCCTCAATCCATCTTTAATTTTCACTAACCCAATTCTTATCACCATCTCTAATAAAGTTAGTAGCAAGCACTTAAAATAATTCAACAAGTTTTTGGCGCCGCTGCCGGGGAACCTTGATCTATTAGTAGACCCTAGTTTTTTGTGTATTCTTTATTCTTTGGTAGCTGTACTTGTGAATAATTGATACTGCTGATTTATATGTGAAAATTTTCTTACAGATCTGGACAGTAGCAGAGAAGGAGAGTAGAATTGCACTGGGAGTCTAGCTACCTCTCTTTGCACTTCTTTAACCCTCAAAACTCAGTCTATCTCTCCTTTAAAAATTTCATAGCAGTTGATTAGGATAGTTGTAATTTTGGTAAGTGCAATGTGTCTGCGAGAAGTCTCCCCTGCTGTTGGTGTGTGTGCATGTTAGGAAGGAGATTCCTCAGTCCTACAATAAAGCCTCCTAACCCTGAGATAGAAAGGGGTAGAAGACTGAGAAGGCACAGACACACCACAGTCGAGCCCCCTATTGAAATTGAGATAGCAGTTATGGGTGAAGAGCAACCTAGAACATTAAAGGAATTGAATGCTCCTGATGATTATAATTCTCTATTCAGCATTCAATTCCCAGATGTTCAGGGAAACTATGAGATTAAAACCTCCATCATCCAAATGCTTCCCTCTTTCCATGCGCTTAGCAAGGAAGACCCTTACAACACATTGACCAATTCTTGGCCCTGTGCACGACATTCTCCATTGCTGGTTTGGGACCAGAAGCCACTAGACTAAGGCTCTTTCCTTTCTCCCTAAAGGACAGGGCCAGCACCTGGTTGTCTACTCTCCCAAACAACAGTATCACTACTTGGAAAGACCTCCAGATAAGATTTCTGTCCAAATTTTTCTCTGAGACCAAAACCAGCCAGTTGAGGAAAGGCACACTTGCTTTTGCCCAATCCCCAACTGAGAATTTTAACCAATCTTGGGACAGATTTAAGGAGATGCTCAAACAATGTTCCCACTACAAGATCCCTGACTGGCAGCTTGTCCAGAGCTTTTATAATGGGATTGATGAGAAAAGTAGAGACATGGTAGATACCTCTTGTGGTGGAACGTACATGCATAAAATAGCTGATGAGGCATGGGACTTGTTCGAGGTTATCAGTGAAAATGCTTTCTAGAAGATGTCCTCATCTAGAACTGTCCAAGAGCCTTCTCCTAAGCTGGGGCTTGCTGAAACTTCTAAAGGAAAGATGTATGAAGTTAAGGGAAATGATGACCTGAGAATGCAGATGGCCAATCTTTTAGATAAGTTTGATAAACTTTTAACTGTGGTGCAGCCCCGAATGGCTAGACAAGTGATGGAGGCATGTCTGATATGCCAATCTCCACAACACACGGTAGAAGAGTGCCCATCTGTAGGGCATTACCCTGAGTAGGTGATGGAACAGGCTGTTGCTGCCTAATCATTTGGACAACAATAATCTGGTGGCTACAACAAACAACCATATGGATACCAGCACCAAAATGCTGGTTACCAATGGAGAGACCACCCAAATTTGAGGTGGAGGCAAGACAATTATATGCAGTCACAATAAATGTTGGCTTTACCTCAAAGGCCTCAGCAGCAGTTTAACCAGGGATATGCCCCAAGGTCAAATTTCCAACATCAGCAGCAGCCCCAGCAGTAAAATCAGTTGGTAGTTCCCCCACCTCAGCCCCGAAGTGCTTCTTTCGAGGACCAGATTTTGACCCAATTACAAAGCCTTGGACCTTTGAATCAGACTGTGACTTCTCATAGTCAAAGCATAAAAAAAATAGAAGAGCAGCTTGGCCAAATAGCCAATGCCTTGGGCAAAAGAGAAGAGGGCAGATTGCCAAGCCAGCCAGTAGCCAACCCTAAGGGCTAATATTCGATTGGAGAAGGCTCCTCAAATTTTGAGGGGGCTAATGCCATCACAGCCCTAAGGTCTGGCAGGCTGGTAGACAACCAGGTGGGAAAGGAACAAGGAGAGGTCATTCCCAAAGAACTGTCGAGTAAAAGTGATAAGGATTTTGTTAGAGGCTGTAATTGAGCCTCAGCAGGAAATAAAAGAAGAAAAAAGAAAAAAATAAAAGTTCAGTCATAGGCTTGCAGCTGAGGAACCAGCAGTCCCTCAGCTGCCATTTCCTCAAGCTTTGAGTGACCCTGCCCCTTTTGATAAGGGGAATACACAGATAGAGGAAATGATAGAGACCTTTAAGCAGGTAAAAATCAATTTGCCCCTGCTTGATGCTATCTGATAGGTCCCAGCCTATATAAAATTTATGAAAGACCTTTGTACTCAGAAAAGGAAAGCTAGAGACCATTTGTCCAAAAAGGTCTTTGCAACTGATACAGTTATTTCTGTATTAAGCATTACAATGCCTGAGAAGTTGCAAGACCCAGAGATACCCACTATTCCCTGTATAATTGGAGACCACACAATTTGAAGGGCCCTTCTAGACCTTTGAGCCAGTGTTAACCTACTGCCATACAGTGTCTATCAGCAGCTAGGTTTGGGGGAGCTTAAACCCATCCCTATTATGCTATTGATGGCTGATAGGTCTGAGAGGAGACCCATGGGAGTGGTTGAGGATGTCTTGGTGGGGGTAGATAAGTTCTTCTACCCTGCAAACTTCCTTGTTTTGGGCATGGGCTGCAACAAGAGTACATCCCCGATACCTATTATTTTGGGCAGACCATTCTTGGTCACTGCCAATGCATGCATTCAATGCAGGTTTGGGATCATGGAAGTAACTTTCAGACATATGAAAGTTAAGCTTAATGGGTACAATAGTGGAAAGTACCCTCAGCTGGACAATGAGGAATGCTTTGCAGTGGATGTACTAGAAGATGTTGTTGAAGAAGAACTGCCCACTCTACTGGGGTGGGGCAATATTGTCACAAATTTAACTGAAGTTCGAAACATGGTAGAAGAAGAAAGCCCAGCTTTAATGCCAGAAGACATGTCCCCATTAACGTCTTTTATGGGCTTAGTGCAGCATTCCAGGTAGAAACCTACATTGCTGCCCCTTCCTCAAACCAACAAAGCACCAATCCTGCCATCTATCCAACAAGCCCCTAATCTGGAGCTTAAGAAGCTTCCAGATACATTAATATATACTTTCCTCGAGAAAGATAAAAATCTTCCTGTAATTATCTCCTCTTCTCTCACCAATGAGCAAGAGGAGGAATTGTTAACAGTTTTAAGGAAGCACAAGAAGGCAATTGGCTGGACCATTGCTGATCTGGGAGGGATTGATGTATCAATCTGTATGCATAGGATCCATCTAGAGGAGGGCTTAACACCCTCCAGGGAAATGCAGAGGAAACTGAATCAACATGCAGGAGGTGGTCTTAAAAGAAATCATCAAATTGCTGGATGCTGGGGTAATTTACCCCATTTCTGATTCTGAATGGGTGGCACATATTCAGGTGGTGCCCAAGAAGTCTGGCATAACAGTGATAACAACTGAGTCTAGAGAGCTGAGACCAGCCAGGGTGACCACTGGCTGGAGAGTTTACATCAATTACCGAAAACTCAACTCCAAGACCAGAAAAGGCCACTTCCCTCTCTCCTTTATTGATCAAATTTTGGACAAGTTGGCTGGGAAAGCTTTTTACTATTTTTTTTATGGGTACTCAGGGTACAACCAGATCCCTGTGCACCCTCTTGATCAAGAGAAAACTATATTTACTTATCCTTTTGGCACCTTTGCTTACAGAAGGATGCCTTTTGGGCTGTGTAATGCCCCAGCCACCTTTCAGAGGTGTATGTATGCCATATTTTCTGATATGATTGATAAATTTTTTATGGATGATTTTTCTATTTATAGGGACAGTTTTGGCCAATGTCTGTAACACCATAACCTGGTCTTGTAAAAATGTGAGGAGACCAATTTGGTCTTAAGTTGGGAAAAGAGCTACTTCATGGTAACACAAGGAATTGTGTTGGGCCATGTAGTCTCTAGATGGAATTGAGGTAGACAAGGCCAAAGTTGACCTCATTGCAAATTTGCCCCCTCCAAAAACAGTCAAACAAATCAGATCTTTCCTTGGACATGCTGGATTCTACAGGAGGTTTATCAAAGACTTCAGTAAAATTGCTAAACCATTGTGCCACCTGCTCTGCCAGGATGTGCCCTTTGACTTTTCTGCTAAATGTCTTGAGGCTTTTGAAACTTTAAAAATTTGCTTCACCTCTGCCCCTGTACTCCAAACACCTGACTATACCCTGCCCTTTGAGTTGATGTGTGATGCATCCGACTTGGCAATAGGTGCTGTCTTGGGCCAGAGAAAAGATAAGCTGCCTGTGGTCATTGCCTATCTCAGTAAATCACTTGCTGAAGCTCAGCTGAATTACACAACAACTGAGAAAGAGCTTCTGGCAATGATTTTTGTTGTGGACAAGTTTAGACCTTACCTACTTGGGTCTAAAACTGTAATCTTCACTGACCACTCAACATTGAAGTACCTATTGTCCAAGAAGGATGCGAAGCCCAGGTTGATTAGATGGATACTCCTGTTGCAGGAGTTTGACATCGAAATCAAGGATAAAAAGGGTGTAGAAAATGTGGTGGCTGACCACTTGTCTAGAATTATGTTTGAGAAAGGTGTTGATGACCTTGCTACAAATGATGTCTTCTCGGATGAGCAACTGTTTGCCATCCAGTCCTTAGTTTCTTGGTATGCACATATTGTCAATTATCTAGTTATAGGCAAGATTTCTGCCCATTGGACAAAAATGGACAAAGACCTATTTTTCTCACAGGTCAAATTCTTTTTCTGGGAAGAACCTTGCTTATACAAGTATTGTGTAGTCCAAATCATTTGAAAATGTGTTCCAGAAAGTGATGTCCCCAGTATTCTGGCCATGTGCCATGAAAATGCCTGTGGGGGTCACTTTAGTGGAATAAAAACAGCTGACAAAGTCTTACAGTGTGGATTCTATTGGCCTTCTCTTTTCAGAGATGCCAATACACACTGCAGGACCTGTGAAAGATGTCAGAAATTAGGATGGTTGTCCAAAAGAAACTCAATGCCTTTACAGCCCATCCTTGTTGTGGAACTGTTTGATGTGTGGGGTATTGACTTTATGGGCCCCTTTCCTCCTTCAAATGGTTTTCATTTCATCTTAGTGACAGTGGATTACATTTTCAAATGGGTAGAAGCCATTGCCACAAGAACTAATGATAATCAGTTTGTCCTCAAGTTTATAAAGCAGAATATCTTCTCAAGATTTGACACCCCTAGAGCCATTATCAGTGATGGGGGTAGCCATTTCTGCAATAGAAATTTCGAGAGCTTGCTCAAGAAATATTCTGTCACTCATAGGATTGCTACTCCCTACCACCCACAAACCAGTGGGCAAGTTGAAATTTCAAATAGGGAGATCAAGCACATCCTTGAGAAGACTGTGAGTACTGATAGGAAAGATTGGGCTGACAAGCTTAATGATGCATTGTGGGCTTATAGGACTGCCTATAAGACTCCCATTGGTATGTCCCCATTAAGACTGGTTATGGCAAGGCTTGTCATCTCCCAGTGGAGTTAGAACACAGGGCCTATTGGGCCATTAAACATTTAAATCTAGACCTAACTTTTGCTAGTCATCACAGGTTGCTGCAACTGTAATTGGAAGAACTAAGGATGGATGTGTATGCCAATGCCAGGATCTACAAGGAAAGGTCCAAAGCTTTCTTTGACAAAGGGCTGCTGAGAAAGAGTTTCATAGCTGGTGATAAGGTTTAGTTGTTTAACTTCAAAATTAAATTATTTCCTGGCAAATTGAAATCTAGATGGGAAGGTCCCTACATTGTCATGCATGTTTCCCCATCTGGTGCTGTGGAAATCAAGATCCCAAGTCTGGGAGAACCTTGAAGGTGAATGGTCAGATTCTTAAGCCTTGTTTTGAGAAACCTGTCGAACCCATGGACACCATTCACTTTCAAGGGGATCCTTCTTCAAACTGATCCACAGGTGTGTCATTATTGTATCATATGTACTTTGGTTTTGGTAGATTTATCTTGTTTTCTTTTGTTCAAATTCTCTAGGAATTGTTAGTGGTCCCATCTGAATCTGGACCTATCTAGTTTGAACTTTCTATGCTTGGTTTGATGCTTACTGCTCTTTAATTAATAGTTTTTATTTGAATGCATAATGTGCGAGGTTGATTTCTGTTGTCCTTGCTTGAATGGTTGAGTTTTAAAGTGTCTAGAGGTACCCATGGTGAGAGTCATGCCTAGGATCCAACCACAGCACACTGGAAATGGCAAAACAGAGAGCACATGCTCTCTGTTTGATACTTTGCTGTCGCTGGGAGACTCTCGCGCACTACAAGCAGCATACTTCATCAGCTGTCGCGAGATTCTAAGACTGTCACGAGGTTAAAAAGGAAGCCTGGGAGACTCTCGCGCAATTCACATGGAAACATTCAATAGCTGTCATGAGATTCAAGTGCACCTGAGAACCTCTCGCGCGATCCACATAGAGCTATTCATTAGTTATCGCGAGATTCAAAGGCTATCGCGAGGTTCAGCAGGAAAACTGGGAGACTCTCGCGCGTAATTCAATAGGAATACTTCATTAGGATATTACGAGATTCAAAGTGAACCTCAGAGCTTTTCGCGCAATCCAAATGGAGACCTGGGAGCCGCTCGCACAATTCACATGAATTCTTCACATACTGTTGCGCGATCCAAGGTCAACCTGGGAGATTGTCGCACAATCCAAATTGAATAACACCTTCTCTAGGTTCATTTCCAATCCCATGACCAGATGTTCCAAAGCGTACCGAGCTTCGCGATAAGTATTTTAACCTCGTGCTTGTCTCCTTTTCCAGTATTCTCTTCCTTCTTCCCTCTATGAAACCCTGGCTTCTGGCACTCTTCCCCTTCTCTCCTCCAGCATCAATCCTACAGCTCATCATTCACTCCACGAATCTACAGAGTTGTTCCTAGCATCACCCCCATCTATTGCCCTCTGCTCAGAGATCTCGCGGTGCCCTGTGCTTCAGATCAAACCAAACCCTAGGATTTTAGGGTAAGCACTTAGATCTCAGTCTCCGTTTATCATATTCGAAGGTAGAAGTTGTAATGGCCCCCAAGAGTGCACCAAAGAAGAGGAGCAAGGACAAGGCCCCTGCTGAGACCACCCCTAAGAAGGCCAAGACTTCAAAGGCACCTAAAAAAGGGAAGGAAGTGGTTGAGGAGGCGGAGGAGCCAACCCCTAAGTTTTCTACTCCTTCAGAGCTCATGGTTTCAATCCCATTGGAGCCTGAGATAGCTTTTGACCTACCATTTTTTGAGAAGGAGCCTCTCTCTGCCCCTGCCATGCAGTTTATGAGCAAAGCGGGCCTGATACCCTTGATGAGAGGAATTCTAGTACTAGCCTACCCTAGGCTAGGGCAACTATTTTATCAGCACATCAGGGTCAAGAAGGACAAGGATGGACAATTATGCTTGCTGGTGCTGATTGACGATTTTGAGATGCTAGTGAGCCCCAAGGTGATTGCTGAAGTTTTGGGCATCCCAGCCGCATTCGACCTTAGCTGTGGATATGGCCCCCCCTTGAGTGCCTCCATTGACACAATTGCAAGGGCTTTGACCATAGGATTAAAGGCCTCAGGGGATTCGATCAGAAGAAGGGAGTTGGAGCCTGGACTCCTTTTCATGGACCAAGTCCTAAGAAAGAATATATATTGCTCAGGCCATCAGCAGGAGAGGAGATCCCCTATTGCTGATGCAGTCTACTCCTACCTGGGCCATGGCTTCCATGCAGCCTGGCTAATCTTCGAGGCAATGAAAGACCTGGCGGAGAAGTTAGGGACGAACAAGAAGCCTCACACACTCCCTTATGTCAAAATCATTACCAAGTTACTTTTGAAGGGGGGTACAAGATAGCTAAAATTGAGCAGACCATCACCCTTGCCCCTACTACTTTTGCTAAGTGGCAATGGGAAATCAGTAGGAGCCTGATGGAGGCCCATAAGAAGAAGAAAGCTGAGGCTCAGGCCCTTCCCAAATAAGCAGAAGAGACAGCTGGAACAAGGTCTACCCCTGCTACCAAGGAGGTCCTCACAGATCCTGTTGCCACCATTGCTATAGCAGCCCCCATTTCCCCTACACCTTTTACTCCTCCATCCACTACCCCTCTTCCATCTATCTCTCACCCTCCTCTGTTTCCATTATCCATGCTCACACCCCCTTCACCTATGATTGGTACCTGGGAGGACTCCCCATCCCCTACCTTACCTCAATACACAGCCCAAATACCCCCATCAGTTTCCCATAAGCCTGACAGCCCTCCACTCATTTCCTACAAAAAACAAAATACCACTGAGACAACCCCCACCATCTCCCAAACACCACCCTCAACCCCTGTTATCCCCACTGACACACCTCACCTTGAAGAAATCACCACCCCAGCCATACCTACTACATCCCCACTCACAGACATTGAATTAACCCTTAACACAATCATAGGATTTCAAGCCTTTATGACTAGCTTCCTTGACACAATGCCTACCCACTACACCCCCCTCCTGGACTCCCCAACTACATCACACCATCACTCACCAGAACCCCAATCCCCCCCTCTTTCCACTTTCCATCATGCACCTTCCTCACCTTTCCAACCAGTGCCCTCTTCTACACAGACTCAACCTCCCAGCCCCAACACACTGATACTTATCCTATCCCTTATCCAAGACATCCAATCCCAATTATCCCCCACTACACACACACACAGGGCCGATCACCATCAATCCACCCTTGACATTAACCAACCCACCCATCCCTCAACAATCCCCTACAACCCCTTGGTCCTTTCCACGACAAAGAGACCCAGACAGACTTCACCGACTCCCAACCCCCCACCACCAACTATCCCTTTAATCCCCACACCATTCTCTTTCATCCCTTTCACCATTCCCATTCCCCCCATCACCCCCGCTCCTACGATCCTACACCATTTTCCTTTCCCCTATACCCTCCATCCCCCTCTTATCCTACCCCTCCAACATTCACTGACAAACATACACAAACAGACCCAGAACCTATCCCCCTCCCCCCACAACTAGACTTACCCACTGTTATTCCCCCCTCCCCCCAGGACCAATCACAGTTTGTTCCTTCCACTTCATCACTGCCCATCGCACCCAAACATTTCTTTTACATCCCTCCCTACCTCACCATCCTCCATGTCATGAGGGATAATCCCTATCTTAGGAAGGATGTCCTGAGGGGCATGGCCAAACTTTACCAGTCCATTGAGACCCCCCTATTGTAGCATATTGATAAAATGAAGGAGGCTCACAGAAAATAACTACTGGGCATCTCCTTGGGGTGGACTAATATCCTGGAGGCCTATTAGAAGGCCAAATCTACAACTGCTTATAATGAGCTGAATTTAGAGCTGGAAAAAGTAAATGCTGCTATAGAGAAGGCGTGGGCCAGACTGTTTGAAAAGAGGCTTAACAATGCCCAGGAGATTTTCAGAATTCAAAAGGAAATCTATGAGGCTGACCTCCTCAAACACAAAATCCAGATAGCCTCATTGGAAGCTACATTGGTTGCTACCAGAAATGCTCTTCTGCAGCCCACCCCACTCTATGTTCGCATGCCAGACCCTAAGCCTAAAGCTACTCCAGACCCAACTGCCCAGTCTGAGGAGGCACAACCAAAGATCAAGCCAGAGAAAAGGAGGGCCCCTGCTGCCCCTCCTGCCTCACCTCTTACAGAGCAGCCTCCACCTACCAAGGCCTCTGCTCCACCTCAAAAAGAGCAAACTTATCCTAAACAGAGGAAAGTCACTGCTAAGAGGACTGCTTCCACAACAGCCTCTATAAAAATTGGCAAAGAACCAGCTGCCCAGTCTGAGGAGGCACAACCCCCTGGCCAGCCTGAGTCTAAAGCAAAAGGGAAATCCCCAGTGGCCCCTACTGAGGAAGGCAAAGGCAAATCCCCTGTAACCCCCCTGCAAAAAGAAAAGGAAAAGCCCCTCAAGAACCCAAAGAACCAAAAATACCCAAGCAACCAAAAGTAAGGGTGAGGGCACCAAAAGCTCCGACCATGAGGACAACACCAACCCAAGCGAAAAAGTCCAAGCAAGCCAAGAAGAAAAAGGACAAAGCTGCCCTTAGGGACCATGCTAAAAAGATGGGCTGGGATTTCCTTATAGATTCCAATTCAGATTCTTCTTCTTCCTCTTAGATTAGATTGTACTTAGGTTTTTCTTTTTGTCACCTTCCAATCTTCTCCTTGTAAATACGATTGTACATATTTTTCCAGTTAATATAATTTTTTAATTTTTTTGTATATTGATCTTTTCTGTGTGCTTGTTAAAGTTTTTTCTATTTTAGTCTTCATTTTGTTCAATTTTTTCATGGGAGATAAATTTTGGGAGGCTATGCTCATTTGCAATAGGAATCCATGTGAAGGGTAGATGTAGATGGTGGCTGGATGACCTTGTGCAAATATACACCTCAGCACAAATGGTGCACTGAGGTCAACTGTTGACCTCGATCATGAGAGTAAAATGGTTTCCTTTTCATAATTATGGGCCCTGTCTGAGCTCCTCGTAGAGTCCTTATCGCGTGCAAAGCAACATTCCACACCTTCCTTTGTGCAGTTGCGCGACCCACAGGATCCCCTTAATTACAAAGGTTAAATTTAGACCATCATTTACTGTTCGCTCTCTTTTCCCATTATCAGTTGTGCGCTTTTTCATTCCCCAAACATTCACAATTTATTGCCAAGCTTGGAAAGGACAAAACTTTCAATATGCCGATTCATTTTCCATCGTCCAAGTCTTTTAAATAGGCCATTAGTTCCTCTTCATCTCATCCTTCCTCTTCTAACCCTAGCTGTCCGGCCCTCCTCACAACCATGGCGGAAGACAAACCCAATGAGTTCCCTAAGAACTTTTACCCTATGTGGTTGGACCCCCCTTCGCCTAAGGAGCCGGACCTGTTACAATTTCTGTGGGATGAGTATGAAGAAGTCCAGTAGATCCTCGCAAAGGAGGAGAAGGAAAAGGAGAAGAGAGGGAAAAAGAAGAAAAAAATTGAACAACCTGCATCTCCCCCACCATCTTCCTCAAACCCTCCCCAACCGACTCCCCCTTGATCCCTCTCTCCCCCCCCTCCCATTTTGTCTTTTCTTTTTACATCTTTTTGTAATTTTTTCTTTTTATTTTAATGAAAGTTTCTTTTAGTTCTATACTGTTCAGTTAGCATTTTTTTTTAATTTCTGTTTCTCTGTCCTACTCTGTGTTTATTTGTTTTGACTGAACTCTACTGCATTTTCTCACCTTTGAACCAGTGAGGACACTACTCCTCATGGTTTGGGGGTGTGGCAGGATAGGTCTGCCAATAGAATAGTTAATTTTAGTGCAGTAATGGTGGTATAACTGGGATGAATAAAGTCAATTTCCACTTAACTTGATACAATGAGGAAACTTGTAAAAAATTATAATATTTTTGCAGATTTTTTGAAACTTAAAAAGTTAAAATCTTGACACCACCATGAAGCTAATATCAGAAAATTTTTCACTTAATACTCAGTGAACCTAAGAGGAGAGAAATAGATGAAAATACACCCCATGGGTTAAATTTGATGACCATACCTAGTGAGATTTGGGCCCATCATTTTCTTTTGAAGAGTGTTTTTTTTGGCATTATTTCTGCTCTGAGGACTGATTGAATCAAGACTTTTTCACTAGAAGTTGTGCACCTCCAAATCAAAACTAATTGACAGCACTCATGATACTAAGGAAATGATCCAAGTCCCTCATTTGGACAGTTTGAGCATGAAAATCCAACCTTTTAAAATCTGCCCTTTTGCATACACCAGTTGAGCATTAAAATCATACTTTTCGTTCACAAACACCAGAATACTTGCACCTTAACCTCATGACCTGATTCAACCTCACCCTCACTCTGAGAATTCAGAAGGTAAAGGAGGAGTTAAAGATACTGAGAATGGTCCAACATTCTATGGAAGGTGAAGAAAAGCAACTTGTGAACAGCAGTGTATCAATGACAATTGTGTGGCAGTTCATCATAAAAAAAAAATCATAAAAAAAAGAATGAATAAAAACAAAAAGAGAAAAAGAAAGAGAAGTCTAGAGAAGAACATCATCTGAAAATTGAAAAGAAGAGGAGAAGCTGGCCACTTTGATTCTGGAATATATCAAGTAAGATGAAGTTTTGCTGAAATGAAGGTTGTGAAGTCATGAATCACTCCTTACCTTGCTGATTTCTTAATTTGGATTCCCTTTTTACCCCTTGATTCTTTACATCCCTCACCCATAAGCCACATTACAACCCATTCAAAAAGACCTTATGGATCCAAAGTAAAATGAGCTGTCATGTAGAGATGAGGAGTTGTCCAATCTATGGTAAAAATTCATGAGGATATCAGAAATTAGAAGCTTTGCCTATGCTCATGCTTGCAGGCCCATTTGGGGTCTGTAACTGCTCTTGAGCTGTTGTGAATGTGAACACCCTCAGATTGTTAATATTGAGAGATAGCCCTAGTGAGAATTGGGTCTAAATTTTGACTTCATTGGGGATGTATCCAACCTGAATTTTGAATTTAAGGTAAGCTGGGTACTAAATTGAACACATTAATTTCTAATATAAAATGGATGGTGGTGATGCAAACACATGTTAACTTTTAAGTTTAAAATGACTTACAACACTGCTGCAGTTTCCTCTAAGTGTTAAAGAATGGGTGTGGAATGAAGCTTTGTACATTTAAATCTTTGTTGTCATTAACTGCACTATTCTTAACTGTTCTAATGGTGAAGTTTGTGGGTGTCTTCACTGAAAACCCTTAGGAGACTTCACTCCTCCACTAGGGATCACCTAGGGGTTTAAAAGGCTTGGTACATATGCTAAATGTACCCGTGATCCCTATGAAAGTGGCATTTAATTAATTACAGCTTTGCTAAGGGACTAGCAAGGATTAGGTTTGGGGGTGTGTTAAGACCTGAAAAGTATTACTTTTCACCCCTTAACTTAATCTCTGCTAGACCCTTAATCATTTAATAAATGTGTTTTAAGTCTATTCTGTAGGTAATAAGCAGCAGCTGCAAATAAACCTCTAACCATGCCAAGAAGCCTATTGTTGCCCCAGAAGCCCCTCAGAAGAATGAAGGTTGAACCCAGACAGAGAATTGGCTGCAGCATAGGCACAACAGAGCAGAAACAAACCAAGAAGAATGCCTCGCGCAGATGTCGTGGGGTTCAATTGAACCAGAGAGAATTCCTTCGCGCAGTTGTCGCGGGCTTCTGAAGACAGCACACCAACTGGTCGCGCAGTCTTCACGCCATTCTCGTGCAATTTGATGGCAGAAAGGATTGAAAAGTAGACTTCGCGAGGTTCTCATGAGTTTCAGTCATCAGCACTCGCACAGTCTCGCGCAGCTCAAGAAAGGAGTCTTCAATCGTCGTGCGATTCACTGAAGAGAGAGCGCTTCAGGCACTCCAGGCGGCTGTCGCGTAGTGGTCGCGGGTACAAACCTTCAAGGAAATGCTCGCGCGATCCATAGGCCTATGAACACTTCTTCTTCGCAACGATCCCCACAAGATTCACCAAGGGACAAATCGAGCGCGCAATTCCCACGCCATTCAAAAGGAAAGAGTAATCTCGTGGCAGCCAGAAGTATCCCGTGATGGCCAAAGTATCAACCCCGCGACTGCATGAGCTTCAAGTCAATTCAACCCCGCGACGCCAATTCTACCACATGGTAAGATCTGGAAATCTTTTCTACCAAGCGAGGATCGGGTTCTAAACTTCTCCCCACTTCTGCAAGGGCAATCTGGAAACTTTTAGCAATTAGGGCATGAACTCCAATGCTCTAATCTCCATGCACACGCCCCGAGGCATCCAAGGGACAAGAATGGGTCGCAATTGCATTGATGAAATTAGGGTTTTCCTAACCTTAATTCGGAGAGAGCCGACTGCTATATAAGCCTAAGCCTAGCTTAGGTTTAAAGGAACCTTTTAGGGACTTAACTTCTGTACTCCTTCTTCTTGAAACCGACTGTAGAATTATAGTAGGCTAAGGTTAGGGTTTAGGAGTTTTCTTTTTCCTTTTTCCTTCTCTACATAGTCCAGCACTTGCTAGCTATGCCTTTGTATGATTATTTGGTATAGTTTTAATGGAGTTTTGTAATAGGATCTATTGCATGTATGGGATTGGTGTTTTGTGAGTTGTTCTGTGCGAGGCTGCTCCCTTGAGATCCCCCATTATTAAGTTGTATTATAAGCAATGGAGGA
Source organism: Chloranthus sessilifolius (assembly GCA_021018995.1). Classification (NCBI taxonomy): domain Eukaryota; kingdom Viridiplantae; phylum Streptophyta; class Magnoliopsida; order Chloranthales; family Chloranthaceae; genus Chloranthus; species Chloranthus sessilifolius. Next base: position 69,782,413 of record CM037595.1, read on the forward strand.
TTGTCTTTAAGGCTTTACTTAGATCCAAGTGACCTGTGTGTCCAGGTTAGGCACACTGAAGGCCTAGCCCCACCACAGGACCCACTAAATCTGAATTCCCATGGGAGCTTGAGCTGGTAGCCTTGTGAACATGGTGGCGGCAGCAATGTTCTTATTCTGACTTAGACCTCTGTGAGGAGGATAGCCTCTGTGGATAGTCTGTGACCATTCAAGTGGACAGATTATAGCCCTAGGGTGAGGCCAATCCACAGATCTAAGACAGATTCTTCTTCTCTGTACTTGTGCTTGTAGCCTTGTGAGATGTAGACACCCAAATTTGGCCCAAGGCCCGATCGAAACACCTTTGGAGAGAGGTGTAATTCTGAGCTTTTGATGGCATGTATGGAACCCTTAGGAATCACCCTAAACCCTTAGGAATCACCCTAGATCTCTTAGGAACCTACCCCAAATCTTTAGAAACCAATCTCGAAACCTTAGGAATTAACCATACCCTTCCCAGACCTATTAGAACCCTTCCAGGGCACGATTCGAACCCCCCTAAAGTTTTTTGTGGATAGTTTTCCAACCTAAGGTATATACCATTGGAAAGTAGACTTTCCTAGCTTTCCAAGGAGCCAAGAATCGCCTAATTTAGAGTTGTACATAAAGCGTTATGGCAATTTGAAAATTGCGGATTTGTGCAGGAAATTGCAAACCGGGCCGGGCCCCTGCGGGTCTTCAACTTCCAACAGTTTGGACCTAGTTTTCCTTCAAAAAATGGCCAAAATTGACATTGGGGATTTGACTTGTGGATCATCCCAAAATCTAGGGTGTGTTTCTTTAGGACCCTAGTGACCCTATTACTTAAGTTATCACCCTTTCGCCATTCAAGTCACCACCCTATCTTCTACCATTAAACCCAAATCCCTCTTCTCCAAGCTCTAGAAAACCACAAAAACCTTAGATTGCCCATTACCTAATTGCTAATCTAATTAGGACTTTAACCCTCACTAATCCTCCCTTTCTCTATAAATAGAGAGCCACCCCTCTTGCTTAAGGGTTGAGAGTTTTTACCTAAGAGAGAAAGAGATTAAGTGAGAAGATCTTTCTCCCTTTGATGCACCATCCCCATACAAATTCCAGAATTAAAAAAGCCCCTTTAGACCTTAGTATTTTACTAAAAACCTAGCTTTCCTTTTCTACCTCTTAGTTTCAAGCCTTAGGAGTTAGAACCCCATTCCATACCATACAAGCCTTCAAAAAGCTCACCGAAGCAAGCTAATGCAAGGCTCCCCAACGGTGCTACAAGGGCCCGAGAGCTCCGGCTCTTGTTAAGACCTGAAAAGTACCACTTTTCACCCCTTAACTTAGCCTTTGATTAAGCCCTTAGCCATCTAATAAAGGTTTGTTAAGTGTTTTCTATAGATAATAAACAGCAGTGCAATAAGGCCATATATCCTGTTAAGGAGCCCATGATTGGTAGCAAAAGTCCCTCAGAAGAATGAGCCATGAATCCAGACCTGAGGCAAGCCTCGTGCAGCTGACAAAGCTCCAGAGGATTCAGAAAACTATGCTTCGCGCAATCCTCGCGAGCTTCCCAAGACTTCACAACAAGTGCTCGTGCAGTTGAGTAACAAAAGAGCTTCAGAAGCACAACTTCACGCAGCTCTCGCGAAGTTTAAGAGTAAATGGTCACGCAGTCTCGTGTAGTTCAAGAAGACCTGAAATCAACCTCACGTAGTTTACTCAAAATAGCTGAGGAGAGAGAGCTTCAGAATCCTGCCTCGCGTAGCTATCGCGCAGTAGCTGCGGGATGCAAATGTCAAGAGAACCTGTTGCGCAGTTTAGAAATGCCTTAAAGCTATTGCGAGGATCCTCGCAAAGATCTATCAAGAAAAGAAGCTGTAGCACGGTTCAGGAAGAAAGTAGTCTCGCGAAGCCAGAGTTAGCCTCGCGAAGTGAAATGGAATGCTCACTTAGTTCTCGCGCTATTTACAAGTAACAATCCAACCGCGTAAAGCCCAATCCAGCGAGAGCTTAACTATCTACCTCGTGACTGCTCAAAGCATTAAGAAGCTGCAACCCCGCGACGTCTGAAGTTCTAATGTTAAACTCAACCACGCGAAGAACAGAGCTACCAAGCGACAAGTCTAGGAATCGACTGCAACCTGGCGAAGCTCTGAACTCTAAGTTCCATCATTCTGTAAAGGACATTCTAGGGATTTCCAGCGATTAGGGCACGCACTCCCACGCTCAAATCTTCATGCATGCACCCCGAGGCATCCAAGGATCATTAATAGGCCACGTGGCATCGCTAAAATTAGGTTTTCCTAACCCTAATGTGCCACCACACCCACTGCTATATAAACCTAAGCCCGGTTTAGGTTTAGAGGGCAGAAGAGTTCAGTTTTTGCTCTATTTTTAGCATTGTAGTCTTGTTTTTCTGTAGCTGTAATTAGTTTTCCTTTTTCTTCTTCTTCTCTCCATGGCCCAAAGACTTGCCGCCATGCCTTTTTTGTATGCTTATTAAGTTTAGATTAATGGAATTTGTGATTGGGTGTTGCACTTTTATGGGATTCATGTGTTTGTGAGTTGCTCTGTGCAAGGCTGCTGCCTTGTGATCTGCCATTGCTTTGGCTATGATTCAAAGCAATGGAGGACTGATTCTAAGGTCCCATTCAGATCCAAGTGACCTGTGTGTCTGGGATATCATGGTCCTATACAGCCTTAGCCCCACCACAGGACCCACTAGATCTGAAATCCCCGTGAAAGCCTGAGCTGGTAACCTTGTGGCCATGGTGGTGGCAGCAATATTCTTATTTTATTTTAGGCTCCGTGAGGAGGATAGCCTCTGGGATAGTCTGTGACCATTTAAGTGGACAGGTTATAGCCTTAGGTTGAATCCAATCCGCCGATCCAAAATGGATCCTTCTTCTTTGAGCCTGAGCTTGTAGCCTGGTAGGAGATTGTACAGAGGCAGACTCCCCTATATTAGTATAGACTTGCCATCAAATGTTAGATCTAATCTGGGTATGGAGATTGTAGGCTTGTGATTGAACCATTGTAGTCCCACTCAAGCAATGGACAGCTAGATCTAAGGTGGTACTCAATCTCTTGCTGGTTCTATGTGTCTGGGCTATCATGGTCCTTTACAGCCTTAGCCCCACACATAGAGCTTTAGAGGTTGAAGTTTCCTATGGAATCCTGAGCTTGTAGCCTGGATGAAGTAGTGCCTACAATGATTAACTTGTTTTGACCCATCTCTGGATTGTGGTTCCCCTATGGGATAGTCTGTGACCATTTAAGTGCACAGGTTATAGCCTTAAGGGATTGGATCATGGCACAGGTATGAGTTGAATTCTTTCTCCTCTTTGGTGATAATGTAGCCATTAGACAGGATTTCTATACCAGCAGATCTGGATTTAAGTCATAAATTCCAGCAGATCTGAATCTAATAGCATACTTCTCACCCTTTTATATTTATTTTCCCTCACTCCATTCATCTTCTCAACCCCTTTCTATGGTTAATTCATTAGGCTACCTTAGGATACTTAGAATAAGTGACCCTAAACTCCCCTCCTTTTAGGATTGCCAGATCTGTAGTCAGATCTGGAGGGACTACTAGAGATGGCTCCCTTGGAGTTGTAGATCACCTTTCCCTGTGGGACAAACTCTTACTTATCAAAACTTGCTACAAATGGACCCTGTATCTTGCAGGTCTAGGATTTCTCAGTTGTACTGATTCCATCCCCTATTTTACTTTGATTTTAAATTTCTTTTACCACCAACAAATAAAGTAAGCACATTGGAGATCGCAACAAGTTTTTGGCACCGCTGCCGGGGAAAGATGATCTATTAGTAGACCCTTAGTTTTTGTATTTTTAGTGTTCTTTGTAGCTTTGAATAATTGATACTGCTGATGTAATTTTGAATCTTTCTTACAGATCTAGACAGCAGCAGAGAAGAACAGTGGACTGCATTTGGAGATTAGCTACCTCTGTTTGCAAATTCTCTAAACCTTTAAAACTCTATCTATTTCTCTTACAATTTCCATAGTAGTATTTAGGATAGTTGTAAATTTATGTTTTCTTAAAATAGCTATAAATTTGTTAGATAAATTATTTGAGTCAAGTACAATGTGCCTGCAAGGAGTTGTCCCTGCTGGTGGTGTGCTTGTATGCTAGGTAGGAGATCTCTTAGTCCTACTTTAGAGCCTTTCAATCCTGAGCTAGAAAGGGGTAGAAGACTTAGAAGAAACAGACACACCACAGTAGAGCCCCCAATTGAATCTGAGACAGTACTCATGGGTGAAGAACAACCCAGAACTCTCAAGGAGTTGAATGCTCCGAATGACTATAACTCTCCATTTAGCATTCAATTCCCTGATGTTCAGGGGAATTATGAAATTAAAACCTCTATCATCCAGATGTTGCCCTCTTTCCATGGGCTTAGCAAGGAGGACCCCTACAAGCATATTGACCAATTTTTGGCCTTGTGCACCACATTCAATATCGCTGGTTTGGGACCTGAGGCTACTAGGCTCAGGCTCTTTCCCTTCTCTCTGAAGGATAGGGCTAGTACCTGGTAGGCCACTCTTCCCAATAATAGCATTGCATCTTGGAAAGACCTACAGACCAAGTTCTTGACAAAGTTTTTCCCTGAGACCAAAATGAGCCAGTTGAGGAAGGAGATTCTTGCTTTTGCCCAATCCCCAACTGAGAATTTTAATCAAGCCTGGGATAGGTTTAAGGAAATGCTCAAACAATGCCCCCACCACAAGATCCCAGACTGGCAGCTTGTACAAAGCTTCTACAATGGGATTGATGAGAAAAATAGAGATATGGCTGATGCTTCTTGTGGTGGAACCTACATGCACAAGACTGCTGATGAGGCATGGGAATTGTTTGAAGTAATCAGTGAAAATGCTTTTCAAAAGCTATCCCTGGCAAGGACTGGTTAGGAGTCTGTGTCAAAAGTGGAGCCTTTGCCAAAAAGTTTATGAGGTGTCTGGGAACAATGATCTGCAGGTGCAGATGGCAAACCTCTCTTTGAAGTTTGATAAATTACTGACTGTGATGCAACTCAAAAGGGCTGCTCAAGTGGTGGAGGCATGTCTGATATGCCAGTCCCCATAGCACACAGTAGAGGAATGTCCATCTACAGGGCAATATCCTGAATTGGTATTGGAACATGCTGCAATCTTTCGCCAAGAACAACTGGTGGCTACAACAGACAGCCATATGGATACCAGCACCAAAATGCTGGTTACCAATGGAGAGACCACCCAAATCTGAGGTGGAGGCAAGACAATTATATGCAGCCCCAGCAAATGTTGGCTTTACCCCAAAGGCCACAGCAGCAGTTCAACCAAGGATATGCCCCTAGGTCTAATTTTCAACACCAGTAGCAGCCCCATTAACAACAAAATCAATTAGTCTTACCCCCATCTCAGCCAAGAAATGCTTCTTTCGAGGACCAGGCCCTGACCTCACTGCAAAACCTGGGGTCTGTGGTTCAGACTGTAAATTCTCATGGTCAGAGTATAAAGAAGATGGAAGAGCAGATTGGCCAACTAGCGAATGCCTTAGCTAAAAGAGAGGAGGGGAGGTTGCCCAGTCAACCAGTGGTTAATCCCAAGGGCCAATTTTTGATTGGTGAAGGATCCTCAAACCTTGAGGGGCAAGGGGATCTTTCATTGACTTGATTCACAGAATTGTGCATTGTGTATGTTATGTATTTTAGTATGGTTCGTTTTTTTTTTTTTCTATTTATAGGAATTTCTAGTGATCTCGTCGGAGTCTGAATGTATATGACCTGAGAATTATTCTGCCTGCTTTGGTTCTTATTCCCTTTGAATTGATGATTTTGAGTAAATGAATGATGATTGTACTGTTTTGATAATAAGAATGTTGTTTGAATATGATGTTTTGATTAAATGCGTTTGGAGTACTTACATGCTTAAATGTTGGGAATGCCTATGGGAATCCCTTTTAGAATGACTGTGGGTGTCCCTGGAAAAGAGAATGTGAGAGAATCCACCCACAAAACAAAGGAAAAGGATAGACTAATGGGTGTGTGATCCTTGTCACTGTTTTAGTTGTCGCGAGGTTCTGAAAAATAGGCGCGGTTTCTTCTCGCGTAGTTCATAAGATGTTAGCCTACTAAGCTGTCGCGAGATTCAATACAATTGTGTAGACTCTCTCGCGGAATTCAAATGAAAGTCCACTCTCGCGACCCACTCATTTCTATGCAGCGAGTTGATATTTTCAAAGTGCGCCGAGCCCCACGATTTATATAATCCAACCCCGCGCTGCTATCCTTTTTGTTTTCTCTTTCTTCTCCAGCCAGCGAAACCCTAGCTTTGACTCCCATTAATCTCTCTCCTCTAACATCCTTTCTATAGTCCATCATTCACCTTCAAATTCTGGGGATTTGCTCCTAAAGCCTCCTCCACCAGTTGCCCTCTGATTGGAGCTCTGGCGATGTTTCGTGCATTCGATTGAACAGAACCCTAAGTTTTAGGGTAAGACTCAGCTCTCAACCTTTGCTTTTCATTTTTCAAATTACACATTCACAGAGGAGAAGTTCCATGGCCCCTAAGAGCGCACCTGTGAAAAGAGGAAGGGATAAGGCTCCCGTGAAGCCCACTCCCAAGAAGGCCAAGTCCTTAACGGCGCCGCAAAAAGGGAAAGAAGTGGTTCACAAAGGGGCCGAACTAACACCTGATTACTCTACACCTCTCGAGCTCCCCGACTCCTTCCTTGGAGCCCAAGCTATTTTGACCTATCTTTCTTTAAGACTAACCTCCGCCCCCCGCCATTGAGTTCTACGCAGCTGGTTTGACCTCGCCAAGAGCTATCCCTGCACTAGCCTACCCTAGACTAGTGCAACTCTTTTACCATCACATTAGGGCTAGACCAGACCACCGTGGGCAGCCAGGCCTCCTTGTGTTAGTTGACAATTTTGAAATGTTACTCAGTCCTAAGCTGATTGCTGAAGTGATGGGCATCCCTGCTATCTTTGACCCCAACTGTGGATATGTCCCCCCTGTGTGTGCCCCCATTGATACAATTGCACAGGCCCTTACCAGAGGATTGAAGGCCACCGGGGATTCCATCCGGAGAAGAGACTTGGACCCTAAACTTCTGTTCATCGATCAAGTTCTGCGAAAGAACATTTATTGTGCCGGCCATCAGCAGGAGAGGAGGACCCCAATTGCTGATGTTGTTTATTCCTTTTCTCTGGGCCACGGTTTTCATGCTGCCAGGTTGATGTTTGAGGCCATGAAGGATATTATGGTGAAGCTAGGGCACAAAAAGAAGCTCCACACTCTCCCCTATGCAAAGCTAATCACAAGACTACTCTTGAGGGGAGGATACAAGATACCAGTGGGGGAGTTAACTATTGACCTCCCCCCTACTACTTTTGCAAAGAGACAATGGGGGATCAGCAGGAGTCTGATGGATCCCAATAAGAAAACGAAGGCTCAGATTACTTCTCAGAAAGGAGAGGGGACTGCTGTTGCAAAGGCCACTCCTGCTCCCAAAAAGGTGGCTAAAGCTCCTGCTCCCAAGAAGGTGGTGCAAGCTCACACCACCGACTCAGAGCAACACCTCCATCCACCACACCTCCATCCATCGCTTTTGCCTATTCCATCTTTCCCTTTTCCTCTTTTATCTCCCTTTTCCATACCCACTCCAGATTTCCCTGTGATTCGTTCCTGGGAGGAAAGTGTTGACCCCCATGACAGCCCTTTACCTTCACCTACATTACCTCAATACACACCCCCAATTCCCCCATCATCTGAACTGAACCCTGACAGCCCTCCCCTGATCACCTATATTAAAAAGAAAACCTCTCACACCCCCCCTGGGATGGTGACATGTTGACTGAGCCACCATCCCAGCCATCCCAACTTCACCTCCACTCCCAGACCTTGACTTTAACCTCGCCACTACTTCCGGATATCAGGCCTTCATGACTACCTTGCTTGACACCATGCCAACCCATGATATCCCTCTCCCAGATTCCCCACTTCCTTCCCCACATCACTCACCAGAACCTCCATCTCCTCCTCCTAAAACCTTCCATCATGCCCCTACTTCCCCTTTCCAACCTGTTCCCTCTTCTTCTCATACTCCACCCCAACCTCACTCAGACACACTTACCCATATCCTTTCCTTAATACATGGCATTCAAACCCAACTGTCAACCACAACACTCACCCAAGACCAAATGCAGACTGACATCACCACCATCAAATCCACCCTTTAAACATTGACAAAACCACCCATCTCTGCCCAAACACCTCCTACACCTCACATCCAGTCCCCTTCCACCTCTGACTCCACAGTGCACCCAGATTTTCCCCCCATTGACTTAACTACAACCCTCACCCTCCAAGAAACCATACCCCACCACTCCTTCCCTACCCTACCTATCCTCCCCCCACTCATTTTACCCCCACCACAATTTACCAACCACTCAACCCAAACAGACCCCATTCACTTCCCATCCACCTTTCCCATTAACCCCACACATTTTTAACCCCACCCATATCTTACTTCACCATTCCATTTTACCCTTACCTGTAACCACCCACCTTCAAAGGACCCCCTTCATTTACTTTTCCACCCATGCCTTCCATCCCACCTCTTTATCCTACCCCTCCTCAATTCATCGACCACTTAGTACAAACCGACCTGTAACCTTCTACCCTCCCCTCAACTAGACTTCATCACCCTCCCACTTTACCCCCACAGGACCAATCACCTTCTACTTCTTCCACTCCATTTCTACCAATCTTACCACGACATTCCTACTACACCCCTCCTTACTTCACCCTCCTCCATGCCATGAGGGACAATGCCTACATCAAGTGGGATGTTCTCAGGGGAATGGCCCAACTCAGGCAATCCATTGAGTACCCGTTGCTGCAGAAGATGAGTGACACAGAAGCTTGCTCACAGTGTGAGAGATATTTCAAAGGGGTGGGAGTCAATTTTGGAGACCCTCACTGCGACAAAGGCTGATGCAACTTACTATAACCTGCAGGCAGAGATGGAGAAAGCCAATGCTGAGCTGGAGCACAAGAGAGCCCGGATGATTGAAAAGAGGCTGAAATATGCTGAGGAGATCCATAAGCTCACTAAGGGGCTTTCTGATGCCAAACTCCTTTATGCTGAAAAAAAAATTGAAATTTTGTAAAAAAGGATTGCATCTCTGACAGGCCAACCAATTGAAGCCACCCTCTTGCTCTGACCCCTGAGGCCCCACCTTCCACACACCCCGGGCCATCTTCTTCCACTCCCCCTGCTCCTACATCTACATCTCCTCCTCCTCCACCTCCTCCTCCACCCCCTCCTCCACCTCCTACTTAAGAACCTCCACCACCTCCTGCTCCAGTGCCTCCCCCTGCCAAATCTCCTGCACCCAAGAGAAAACGGGCTCCTCCTAAGAAACCTTCTCCCTCTAAAAGAGCCACTGCTGCCCAAAAAGGAAAAAAGCTTGCACCACCATCCCCACCCCCAAAGGCCACCAGAGCTTCTGCTCAGGATGACCCCCATGGTCTGTTGCTTTCAAAAGATGAACACAGACAGGCTGCTGCTGCCCTTGGATTGGACCCCACTGTTCTCTTTCCCTCTGATTTAGATTCTGACTCTGCCCCACCTGTGCATCCAAGTGCTAAATCTCCTGTTGCTCCTCCTTCTTCTGACCCTGCTGAGAAAACTTATCCTCAGAGAAGGAAAGTTATAGCTAAGAGGACTACTCACATAGCTGCCTCTATCAAAATTGGAAAAGAACAATCTGCCCAGTCTGAGGAGGCTCCACCACTGAAAGATAAAGGCAAGAGCCCGCTTGCCCCTCCTGAGCCAGAAAAAGCTAAATCTCCTCTTATTCCCCCTCAGACTCAGCAAGGGCCAGCCTCCAAAGGGAAGGGTTCAAAAGGGAAGAGTCCCAAAGGCAAAAGTCCTATCAAATCACTGGAGCAAACCACAGACAAATCTTTAGTGATCCCTCCTGCACCAAAGACCCGAAAAATGAGGGTCAGGGCACCAACCATGCCCAAAACTGATGCCCAACGGAAGGAAGAGCGGGCACGAAAGAAGAAAGAGGAAGAGGCTCTCCTTCAAGAGCATGCCAAGAGGATGGGTTGGGACCGGTTTTGATTCAGGCTCCGATTAGCTTGTACCTAGGATTTTTGCTGTTTCTATATTTTCTTTTTCTCCTTTTGTCTTTAATTTTGTACCTTTCTCTCGTATAATAGATCTTCTCCTTTTGTCATTACTATTTTCCCTTGTCTCTTGTCTGTTTGTTCCATGTTATGTCCTTTTATTATGCCCTTAATAAATTTGCTGCACACCCACCTTTGAACCAGTGAGGACACTGCTCCTCATAGGTTTGGGGTGTGGCAGACAGATCCTGCCAATGGAATAGTTAACCTAAGTGCAGCAAAACCTTGTGAGTAAGATGGAAATGGAACCATGTTCACTGAAGAATCAGAATAATAATGAAATTAAAATTTTTTTCTAAACTTTAGACAGTATAAACTTTTAAAATTTCACATTTCCATAATGAGATCACCAAGGAAACTCACTTATATCAGCACTTAGTGAATCATTAGAGAAAGCTAAAGGTAAGGACATACTTAAGAATTCAAAGGATGACCATAACCAGTGAGATTTGGGCCTATACAAAAAAAAATTCTTGGAGGAGTGACTAAGGCAATTTCTTCTAGCTCTAAGGATCGGCCGTCCTTGTGCTCACTAGAAGTTAGGCAACTCAAATTGAAACAATGACAAAGACTCATGAGACTTAGGAAGGGATCAAGACCTTCTCTTGGACAGTTTGAGCCTAAATAGACCAACCTTAAGCAACTGCCCTTGTCCATACCCACTTTGAGCCTTAAATCCTAAATTTCTTCAAAATACACCTGAGTACTTGCACCTGAACCTATGTATCTGATTTAACCTTACCCTCACTCTGAGAACTCAGAAGGTAAAGGAACAAGAGTTGAAGATGGACTAGCTATGGTCAACATTAGGTGAATAAAGAAGAAGTACCTCAAATTCGGCAAGATGGTGTGGCATTTCAGAAAAGCAAAAACAAAATAAAAAGAAGAAAAATGCATCAAAAAGAAACAAAAATAATAATGAAGAGGAGTAAGAGAGGAGTCAAGAGGGAACTTTCATTGGAAAAATCGAAATCAAGAAGAGAAACTGATCACTTCAAATCTGAAAACCTCAAAGAAGATGAAAGGAGCTGAATTAAAGAAGGTGAAGTCATGAATCACCTCCTTCACCTACTGATTTCTCAATTTTGAACCCCTTTTCAACCTTCCTTCTTTTTAACCCCACTCCATAAGCCACATTACAACCCAGTTAAAGCCCTTGTGATCCAAAGTTGAGTGAGCTGTCATGTGGAGATAAAGAGTTATCCAATCTATGGTGAGGATCTATCAATGATGCCAGAACTTCAGAGCTATGCCTATGCTCATGCTTACAAACCCATTTGGGGAATGTAACTGCTCTTGAGCTTGAGAGAAAATGAAACCCTCAACAGTTCTTTATGAGAGTATACCCTGGAGAATTTTGGGTCTGATCTTGAATGCATTAAGTATGATCTACAACCTAATTTTTTATCCAGTGATGAGCTCAGTGCTAACACACATGTAAATTGTTCTTTGGTGTAAATTGATTGGAAATGTTGTGCTTTCATGAGAAGCTTATACTATTTAAATTTCTGTGCAGCCAATGTGTTTGAAATTCTTATATTTTTACTGATTCAAGGGTAACTCACTCTGTTTCTTGACTGCTCACTTGATAATAATGCACTTTTGTTAACTGTCTCATTGAGAAGTTTGTGGGTGTCTTCACTGAAAAACCCTCAGGAGACTTCACTCCTCCACTAGGTATCACCTAGGGGTTTAAAAGGCTTGGTACATATGGTAAATGTATCTGTGCTGCCTACGAAAGTGGCATTTAAATTCTGTAGTTATTTTAATGTAGCTTTGCTAAGGGACTAGCAAAGATTAGGTTTGGGGGTGTGTTAAGACCTGAAAAGTATCACTTTTCACCCCTTAACTTAGCCTTTGATTAGGCCTTTAGCCATCTAATAAAGGTTTGTTAAGTGTTTTTTGTAGATAATAAGCAGCAGTATAATAAGGCCATAAATCTTGTTAAGGAGCCCATGATTAGCACCAGAAGTCCCTCATAAGAATGAGCCATGAATCCAGACCTGAGGCAAGCCTCGCGCAGCTGACAAAGCTCCAGAGGATTCAGAAAACTATGCTTCGCGTAGTCCTCGTGAGCTTCCCAAGACTTCACAACAAGTGCTCGCATAGCTTGAGTAATGAAGAGCTTGAAGCACAACTTCGACAGCCTCATGATTCGAGAGTAAATGGTCAGTCACACAGTTCAAGAAGTCCTGAAATCAACCTCGTGCAATTCACTCAGAATAGCTGAGGAGAGAGAGCTTCAGAATCCTGCCTCGCGCAGCTGTTACGCAGTAGCTGTGGGATGCAAATGTCAAGAGAACCTGTCGCGCAGTTCAGAAATGCCTCAAAGCTATCGCGAGGATCCTCGCGAAGATCTATCAAGAAAAGAAGTTGTCGCATGGTTCAGGAAGAAAGCAGTCTCACGAAGTGAAATGGAATGCTCGCACAGTTCTCGTGCTATTCACAAGTAACAATCCAACCATGCGAAGCCCAATCCAGCGAGAGCTTAACTATCTACCTCACGACTGCTCAAAGCATTAAGAAGCTGCAACCCGCAATGTCTGAAGTTCTAATGTTAAACTCAACCACGCGAAGAACAGAGCTACCACGCGACAAGTCTGGGAATCGACTGCAACTTGGCGAAGCTCTGAACTCTAACTTCCATCATTCTGTAGAGGACATTCTAGGGATTTCCAGCAATTAGGGCACGCACTCCCACGCTCAAATCTCTGTGCATGCGCCCCGAGGCATCCAAGGATCATTAATAGGCCACGTGGCATCACTAAAATTAGGGTTTCCTAACCCTAATGTGCCGCCACACCCACTGCTATATAAATGTAAGCCTGGTTTAGGTTTAGAGGGCGGAAGAGTTCTGTTTTTAGCATTGTAGTCTTATTTTTCTGTAGCTGTAATTAGTTTTCCTTTTTCTTCTACTTCTCTCCATGGCCCAACACTTGCTGGCCATGCCTTTGTATGCTTATTAAGTTTAGATTAATGGAATTTGTGATTGGGTGTTGCACTTTTATGTGATTCATGTGTTTGTGAGTTACTTTGTGCAAGGTTGCTGCCTTGTGATCCGCCATTGCTTTGGCTGTGATTCAAAGCAATGGAGGACTGATTCTAAGGTCCCATTCAGATCCAAGTGACCTGTGTGTCTGGGCTATCATGGTCCTATACAGCCTTAGCTCCACCACAGGACCCACTAGATCTGAAATCCCCATGGAAGCCTGAGCTGGTAGTCTTGTGGCCATGGTGGTGGTAGCAATATTCTTGTTTTGTTTTGGGCTTCGTGAGGAGGATAGCCTCTGGGATAGTCTGTGACCATTTAAGTGGACAAGTTATAGCCTTAAGGTGAATCCAATCCGTCGATCCAAAATGGATCATTCTTCTCCGAGCCTGAGCTTGTAGCCTGGTAGGAGATTGTACAGAGGCAGACTCCCCTATATTAGTATAGACCCGCCATCAGATGTTAGATCTGATCTGGGTATGGAGATTGTAGGCTTGTGACTGGACCATTGTAGTCCCACTCAAGCAATGGACAGCTAGATCTAAGGTGGTACTCAATCTCTTGCTGGTTCTATGTGTCTGGGCTATCATGGTCCTTTACAGCCTTAGCTCCACACATAGAGCTTTAGAGGTTGAGGTTCCCTATGGATTCCTGAGCTTGTAGCCTGGATGAAGTAGTGCCTACAATGATTAACTTGTTTTTACTCACCTCTATGTTTCCACTTTAAATTTCAGCAATTTTCGCCTAGTCACTTGACTGGTACCTTTCTTACTTACCCCTATGATTCCACTTTAAATTTCAGCAATTTTTACCTAGTCACTTGACTGGTACCTTTTTTTTACTCACCCCTACGTTTTCGCTTTAAATTTCAGCATTTTTTGCCTAGTCACTTGACTGGCACCTTTCTTACTTCCCTTTACAATTCGGCTTTAAATTTCAGCACTTTATATTTCCCGCCTAGTCGCTTGACTGGCCCCGTCATTTTTTTATTATTCATATCCTAACAGTGGACGCCGGCCCGTAGGGGCGGCACAGGATAATCATCCCCGGTCTTTGAACTAAAGGAAACTTCCAAAAAAAAAAGAAAAAAGCTTCAAAAAAATTAAAATTGAACCAAGTTGGGGAGCTTAATTAATTTGTTTTTTTTTACGAGGTAGATTTTCAAAGGGTTGGGTTTAGGCACACATACAAACACCCGGGTCTTAGTATGGCGGCAGCCCTAGTGGTGATGATCCAGAAAAGTCCCAGCCCACCTAGTATCTGAGAAGGCGCTCGCGCCGGAGGTATATCGGGTGGGTTTCTATTTCAAAAAGCTTAAAACCCTTGGGGAGCGCGCTAGCGAGTTTTACCGGATTCAAACCCCTTAGGTGCGGTGAGGAGAGAATCGATCATCAAAATAAAGAACTGCTCAGTTCCCGGAAGCCTAGCTTCCACAAAAAAAGAGGCTCATTTTGGGCTTGCTGTGCACACTATCAAACCAAGCTGAAAGAACAGTTTTGCCAGGCGTATATATTAAATACTCCTAGCCAAAAAATCCCCAAAAATACTCAGGCGTATATAATATACGCCCAGCCAAATCTGCTTAGTTTTGGTCAGGCGTATATAATACATACGCCCAGTATAAACTGGGTATAAGCAGCCTGAATCTGTGGCCTTCTTCACCTCCCAAGTTCCCCGATTAGTGTGCTTAGTGCCTTGTTTGGGTCCCGCCATCTCCGACACCCAATACGCCCCCGCCGATCAAGAGAAGGCAACTTCTTTTTGGCTCATTTCGGGGGATCGGGCCGTTTGCCTCGATTTTTGTGCCTTCAATAGATCGAAGGTTCTCCTTTGATTCTTCAGAAGTGCATCGGAACCGTCGCCGCAGGTCTTGAATTAAGGTACGAGAGCCACCCGAAAAGGGAATTCCAAGGCCTCGGAACCTTTATTTTTCAAAAAAAATTTCATAAAATTCAAAAAAATATATAATAAAAACCCAAAAAATATTTAGTTTGTGGTGCCGGCACAACGGCATCATCTTGCCCTCCGTCGTCCCGTAGGGGAAGAAGGAGGAGGATTTTTGGGCCTTATCCAAGGCACCCTTACCTGACCCGCTCCCGAAGAATGTCGTGGGTAGTGGACCCGGTTTACGCCGATCCCGATTCATCCCCGCTACATTCTCCAACCCACTCTCATTCGGGAGAAGTCTTTTCCACCATCCCCCTCACCCAACCCCCTTTTACCGTTACCAGCCCATTCGACGCCCCCATATTCCCAACCACTACCCTCCAAAATATCCAAAGTCCAACCCCCCATTCCCCATCTTTTGCCCAAACCATGCCCATGCAAAACCCTAACCCATTTTCCCAATCCACATCAATTCCCCATTCCCATCATCCCCCTATAGACCCGATCCACCCACATTCACATACACCACTTCCACCTTATCCAACCCCCCGCAAAATCCTCCATCCATCCAAATCATGCCCATTTTTACCAGGGCCATGCCCAATTTTCCTCATCCATCCTCATCGTGCCCCTCATCATCCCAAAACATACCCAATACATCCCCTCATCCACCCCATACACCCCCACCTACCGTGGCCATGCCCAATTTTTCCACCACCTCCACCCCATCCATACCCAATCATCCATTAAATCTACCATCCACATCCGGCCCCCCTTCCATGGCCATGATGGAGGAGATGTTCCAAGCATACTCCTCATGGAGGGCTTCCCAAAATATCTTTCCTCCACACCCCACATCCATGAATCCATCTCATACCTTAGCAAACCTCCATGCTTCACTCCCCCATGACCCCCATCAACCTCCCCTAATCCACACCATCCAAACCCCCATCACCCACACACCCCAAGTCCCCATGGCCCAACCTCCCATAATCCACACCATCCAAACCCCCATCATCCATACACCCCAAGGCCAGACGGCCGAACCTCCAAACTCCCACATACCCCAAGGCCCATTGGCCCAAACCCCCTTTTCCCACACATTTCAGGCCCAATACCCCACCATCCATGACCTCCAAGGCCCCATGGCCCAATACCCCACTACCCATCATCCCCAAGGCCCATTGGCCTAAAACCCCATTACCCATATCCCCCAGGGCCCATTGGGCCAAACCCATCAAATCCAAACCCATCAGGGGCCCATGGCCCAAATCCACCAATGGCCCAGACCCAACAAGGCCCATAGGGCCAAACCCACCAAGGGCCCATGGACCAAAACCAACAAGGGCCCATGGCTCAGATCCACCAAGGCCCATCGGGCCAGGCCCACCAAGGGCCCATGACCCAGACCCAACAAGGGCCCATGGCCCAAATCCACTAAGGCCCATTGGGCCAGACCCACCAAGGCCCATCGGGCCAGACCCATCAAGGGCCCATGGCCTAGACCCACCAAGGCCCATTGGGCCATACCCACCAAGGCCCATGGCCTAAACCCATCAAGTCTCATTGGGCCAAACTCACCAAGGGCCCATGGCCCAAACCTACCTAGGCCCATTGGCCCAAACCTATCCATGGTCCATGGCCCAAACCCATCAATGGCCTATGGCCCAAAATGATCAAGGGTTCATGGCCCAAACCCAAACCCCACACTCATACCTTCCACAATACCCCCAACACCTAACCCAACCTTCACAGCCGGGTCAAACCCATGCCATCCCCCAAACCCAATTCCCCCATGGCCCCGCACCCCAAGGCCATCCCCAAACCTTCCCTCACACCCAATGGCCCTATCCGACCCCATTTCAAAACCAAATTCCCATCACTCAACAAACCTTTCCACACCCTCAGTGGGCTCACCCAACCCCTACTCATGCCATTCCCATCCAACCCATGCAGTAACAAGTTGAGAATCCTGTCTTCACTGCACATTACGCCGATCAACAGTATGAAGAGGACAAGATTAGGAATATGGGGTATGTCGGGCTTTGACCACCTCCACCCCCTCCCCATAATTGCCCATCCCTAGTGACTCAGAGTGAAGTCCAATCGACGGCCGAGAAAGCAACCTCAAAGATTAAAAGAGGAACAGTTAGACAAAATACAAAAATAGCTGATGAAAATGGGTGGTGCTGAAATCGACGCCACAGACTTCACAGACCTATGCTTGTTTGTTGAGGTCCCCTTGCCCCCCAAATTTAAAATGCCAGTATTTGACAAATACAATGGCACAGGCAACCCGATCGCACACCTCAAGTCCTATTGTGGGGACATGTGCCAGTACGGGGGGGATGAAAGACTACTAATAAAAGTCTTTCAGAAAAGCTTGACCGGACCGGCCCTGAGGTGGTTCACGTCTCTTGAACCATCCATGATGAAGACATGGAAAGATTTAGCACATTTGTTTCAAGAGCAGTATGTCTATAATACTGATATTGAACCATGCAAGTCTGATTTGGCCCATTTAAAGCAGAATCCAAATGAGACCTTCAGCGACTACTTAGGGCGATGGAAACCTTTGCTCAAGTCGAAATAGAATCTTGGGATGATGAGCGAGATAGAGATGATTTCAAAGAACACTCTACGGTGATCTACTGATTTTCTTGTATATCAACAATGATCTAGTTTTCGATTTGGTGAGGAATGCCAACCGCTGTGAGGATGCCATCAGGGAAGGGCAGTTGAGTAAGAATGGTTCAGGGGCCCCTAGCGGGGTTAGGAGGTTTACTGAGCAGAAGAACGACAGGAGGACAGGGGCAGAGGTGCAAAATGTTGCGAATACTCGGCCCAATAATTACAATGTAGCCCCGTTCCAATTCAAGCGCGAACTAGCTCCGACAGAGACAAGACAAAGAGCAGGGAATGGGCAGGGAATGCAAATGACCCCGGAGAGGAGAGTCTGTTATGATCGAGTCTTTACGCCTTTAGGGCAATCCCTGAGTATACTTTTTCCATTATTAAGTGAAAATGGTTTAATAAATGTTCTCCAACCACGACCTCCTCCCAATTCGATTCCATATAATTTTGACCCTTATACTCATTGTAATTTTCATCAGGGTCTGGGTCACCTGACTGATCGCTGCTTCCCATTAAAGCACGCGATCCAGGACTTAATCGATGCTGGAAAGATCATTCCCCCTGCACCCACCCAAGCAAACCAGCATACGAATATCCATCAGGTGCCTTTACCACCACACCCTACCGGAATAGCAAGTCCCAGACCCACCATAGGGATGGTAGAGGAATTTGAAGAAGAATTGGAGTTTGATCCATCAGACTTCATTTGTAATCCAGAAATGTTTGTGGCACCAAGGCAGAGAAATCTAGGAGAAGGAACTGTTGGGGTGATTTGAATCTGGCAGATTATTTTCCTACCCCTACACCAACAGCTGAACCCCTAGATCTTAGGGCCTATTTCCTACCATCCACTCTCATTAACTACGTACAAATGAATGCGTATCAACCATATACCACCACCCCCATCCATTACCCAATAAACCAACAGACCCACAATCCCCCACCACCAATAAATTACCAATGGCTTGCTCCCACCCCATTATCGTCAGCTCAATCACATGCAAACTCTACCACCCCTGTCAATTCCCTCATGGCCCATCAAACCCCCAACTCTCTGCGTGCACTCATCAATTATCAATGGCCTACACACACACCATTACCCCCGGTGCAACGACCATTAAACCTCACCACCCCTACCTGGCCAAAATTTTCTACCCCCCCATCCATCACGGAGGAAAGCCATGTCTTACCTACCCTCCCAGAGCCATCAGTACATGCACTCCAAACACCAATAGCCATACCATTCCAGCTCTCAGGACCAAACTATGATCCACATCAGGTCCCGCTGAGCTACGAGCAAACTAATGCTAATGTCGGCACCAGCAGCAGAGAGGGAGCCGTGGACTTTGTTACCAGGTCGGGGAAGATCTCGAGACAACTGAGATGAAAGAAAGAAGAATGAATAAAGAAGAAGAACACAAGCCCAACCCGCGGGGAAGAAAGAGAGCACTGTGAATCCATTTGAGAAGATGAGTCAAGAACATATACTGGAGACTCAGCTGAAAAGAATGTCGGCCCATATTACTGTATGGGATTTATTGATGACATCCCCACTCCATTTCCAAGCATTAATGGGGGCATTGAAAAATGCTCATGTATCACTTCAAGTCAGCGGATGAAGTTGCGATAATTGGTCAAGTGATGGCTCCCAATGCCATATCTTTTTCGGATCTTGGACCGGAGGAGGGAAATAGTCATTCTAAACCTCTCAACATCACTGTAGAATTCGGGAACATGATAATTCCCTTGGTTTTAATTGACAACAGATCTGCATTGAACATGTGCCCATTGAGAACTGCCACCAAAATTGGGGTGGACCCCTGCATGTTGAGGCCAACAAGGACGAGTGCTCGAGGTTTTGATAACACAAGGCGGGAGATCATGGGAGAAGTTGACCTTGAGCTCGTAATCGGGCCCATGACCTTTTCCATACCATTCCAAGTGATGGATATCAAATCCTCTTTTAATCTACTGATAGGACGCCCATGGTTGCATGAGGTTGGGGCGATACCTTCTACCCTCCATCAAAAATTGAAATTCATATCAGGACAGAAGGTGATCATCATCATTGGTGAAGGGCACGATGAGAAAGACAAGGCCACCCACAACATTGAAAATCCTAAGGTAGTGGATGTACCACATACTGAGGAAGACACCGACCTGCAAAGTTTTGAATATGAGGTGTCGGCTGTAGACCCAGAACCCCCTAGAAACATCACTTCAACAACCAACGGTGGAATGGAAGTAGCGGTGGCAATGCTCTAAAAGTGGGGCTATCAGAAAGGAAGGGGTCTGGGACCCAAATTACAAGGTAGAAGAGAGCCAGTTGTGGCTAAGGGATAAAAAGTAAGATTCAGGCTAGGATATAAGCCCACAGAGCAAGAGGTCCGAGAGGCCAAAGAAAAAGCCAGGGTCGTCGCAGCAGCAAGAGCTCGAGGAACCAACATAGAAGAGAAACCTCACTCTAGGCCACACATCAGGGATTCCTTTGTCAGCGTACGGGTCATAAAGATCGATCAAAATGGGGCAACCCATTTGACCCCACACAAACCCAAAGCCCCAGTCCATCCCACGGTCCCAGATCTCCTTCCCGGCTTGAGATAGATTTGGCGCGTTGTCCTTTTCAAGAACGACGTTGACTGATCAAACCCCCCCTGTGGTAAATCACCACAAAACCGAGTTATCGTTTGAAGACATGATCTCAGACGAAATGGGGATCAACATGATGGAGGCTGACTCCAATGAGCCATATCAACCAGCACCCTCCATCCCAACAGGTAAAGAAGCGGCCCCTCAAGTACTCAAATGGGCATCTTTGCCCCAACCTCTGGAAGCAGGAAGTGGCCTAAAGTTTGGCGTCTGTTTCCCAAAAAAAAATAACCTATAAAAAGTGAGATAAGCCCTTGGCAGGCAATACCTTGTATATACACAAACCCGCCTGGCCAAAGGTCCGTCTTCGAAGAAAAAGAAAATCTCAAAAACATGAAAGAAAACAAAAATCTCAAAAACATGGAAGAAAACAAAAATCCCAAAAACATTGAAAAAATCCAAACTCCAAAAATATTGTCATTTAAAGTTCTAGAAAATGTCCCACAAAAGGATGCCTTAATCAAAATACCCATCCCACGTGAAATCAATCCCTTCCCTGTAGAAATACAAGAAGAGGTAAGGATCACGAGTCTGGACGAAGATGTCCCCCTCAAGGAGCTCCCCAATGAGCTCCTTGACCGATTTACCGACTTTGAGCATGGCCCTACCCCCATTGTCAAAGAGACCGAAGACGTCAATCTAGGAACTGAGGAGGTTCCCAGGATAACCAAAATCGGAATGTCACTGTCTCCTAAGGAAAGAAAAGCATGATTGACTTCCTTCGGTCATACCAAGATATTTTTTCCTGGTTGTACGAGGACATGCCTGGTCTGGATACTGATTTGGTTGAGCATGAGTTACCCCTCTACCCTGATATGAAGCCAATCAAGCAAAAGCTGAGACGTCTCCGACCCGAATGGATGCTGAAAGTCAAAGACGAGGTCATCAAGCAATACGATGCAGGGTTTCTCATGGTATCCAAATACTCGCAATGGCTAGCCAATATCGTACCTGTGTCGAAGAAGGATGGAAAGGTTCGCATGTGTATCGATTTTCACAATTTGAATAGAGCAAGCCCGAAGGACGATTTCCCACTGCCACACATCGACATCTTGGTTGATAACACAGCTAGGCACGAGATTCTTTCATTTATGGATAGATTCTCAGGATACAATTAGATCAAAATGGCAGAGGTTGACCGTGAGAAGACAACATTCATTACCCCCTAGGGAACCTTTTTCTATCGAGTCATGCCATTCGGGCTGAAGAATGCCGGTGCAACGTACCAGAGAGCTATGACTGCACTATTTCATGACATGATGCACCGAGAGATTGAAGTATATGTCGATGACATGATAGCCAAGTCACCGGAGCGAAGCGACCATCTGGTAAACCTTCAGAAGCTATTTGAAAGGTTGAGGAAATATCGACTACGTCTAAATCCACAGAAGTGCGCATTTGGTGCTATGTCAGGGAAACTGGTAGGGTTCATCGTAAGCAGAAGGGGGATCGAGGTCGACCCAATCAAAGTTAAAGCCATCACTGAAATGCCACTGCCGTCTACCGAGAATGAGGCTAGAGGGTTTCTAGGCAGAATATAGTATATCAGTCGGTTCATTGAACAGCTAACTCCAATCTGCACGCCGATCTTCAAGTTACTAAGGAAGAATTCGCCTGTTGAATGGAACGACGATTTTCAGGCAGCGTTCAAAAAAATCAAAAGCTACCTCCTTAATCCACCTATTTTGGTACCACCTGAGCCAGGGAGACCACTCTTGATGTATCTCTCCACGACTGAAGTTTCGATGGGATGTGTCTTGGGGATGCATGATGAAATGGGAAGAAGAGAGCAGGCCATTTATTATCTAAGCAAGAAGTTTACTGATTACGAGACGCGCTACTCTCATTTAGAGAAAACATGCCTAGCTCTTGTATGGGCTACTCAAAGGCTCCGCCACTACTTACTATCCCAGGCCGTTCTGTTCTTAGCCCGAATGGACCCACTAAAATACCTATTTGAAAAGCCAGCTCTCACTGGACGAATCGCACGATGGCAACTTTTATTATCTGAGTTTGACATCACGTACGTCACTCAGAAATCGATCAAGGGGCAGACGCTTGTTGATCATCTTGCTGATAATCCTTTACCTGACTATGAGCCGTTAAGAACCGAATTCCCATATGAAGATATCTTGTTCATGACGGAAGACGATACAGAAGAAGCAGAAGAATCATGGGTAATGCACTTTGACGGGGCAGCAAATGTCGATGGCCAAGGAGTTGGCGCCATCCTGATTTCACCAAAAGGATCCCATGTACCGATCTCTATCAAGCTCAACTTCCCTTGTACTACCAATATGGCTGAGTATGAAGCTTGCCCCACTGGTCTGCAGGCAGCTCTCGATCTAAATGTATCTCACCTTCGAGTATTTGGCAATTCACAGTTAATCATATGCCAGACGAATGGTGACTGGAAGACGAAAGATGAGAAACTGATCCCCTATCATGAACACCTCGAGGATCTGATAGCTTGCTTCCAAGATGTGACTTTCTCATACGTCCCCCGGATAAGGAATCGCTTTGCCGACGCATTAGCAAATTTGGCGTCAATGATTGAAATCCCCTATGGTATTGAGATGAAGCCGATCAGGATCGAGCAGAGGAATGAGCCAGCCTTCTGCCTCCAGATTGAGGAACCTACAAAGCCTGATGATGAGCCACCTTGGTTCTTAGATATCAAGAATTTCCTTGAGACCCTGACCTTCCCAGAGGGTACATCTAAGACAGACCCACGAACCATTCAACGTCTAGTTGCAGGTTACGTCATTTGTGGGGAATGCCTATACAAGTGATCATACAATAATATCTTACTCAGGTGCCTTACTGAAAGTGAAGCGGCCGACATTATGAAAGAAATCCATGAGGGAGTATGAGGAGCTCACGTCAGCGGTCACATGCTCGCCAAGAAAATCCTACGGCAGGGATACTTTTGGACCACCATGGAATCAGATTGCTGCAAACATGTTCAAAAATGCTACAAGTGTCAAGAACACTCTAGTCTGATACACGCTTCTACCATTGATCTTCACTGCATGACCACTCCTTGGCCATTTGCTACTTGGGGCCTTGACGTTGTCTGAATGATTAATTCAAAAGCATCAAACAGACATCGATTCATCCTCGTCGCCATTGAGTACTTCACCAAGTGGGTAGAAGTGGCGTCATATGCCAACATCACCGCCAGTCACGTTGAGAAGTTTCTCAAGAACAATATTGTGTGCCGATTTGGAGTACTTAAAGATATCATCACAGACAACGGCACAAACTTCGCAAATAAGTGCATCCGAGACTTCTGTGAGCAATACAAGATCAAGCACCATCTCTCATCCCCTTATCGGCCTCAAACTAATGGAGCCGTGGAAGCCGCGAACAAGGCAGTCGTTCGCATCCTCGAGAAAATGGTCGTCACTTATCGAGATTGGAGCAAAATGCTGCCATTTGCTTTGTGGGCCTACCACATGTCAATCCGTACCGCTACAGGGGCAACACCATTCTCCCTTGTGTATGGAACCGAGGTCGTCCTCCCGGTGGAGGTTGAAGTACCCTCACTCCGAATCCTTATGGAATCAGGCTTACCCGAAGTAGAAGGAAAAAGATCACGCTTTGATCAGCTGAACTTATTAGACGAGAAGAGACTCCTAGCCTTGTGTCACACTCAAGTTTACCAAGGGCGAATCACACGCGCTTACAATAAACGTGTCCGCGGTCGAGATCTGAAGGTAGGAGACACTGTGTTAAAGAAGATCTTCCCATCCCTCCATGCTGATCCAAGGAGAAAATTCAAGCCAAACTAGGAAGGACCTTATGTCATCCGAGAAGTGCTGCTGGGATACCACCTGTTCTGGTACCACCTGAGCCAGGGAGACCACTCTTGATGTATCTCTCCACGACAGAAGTTTCGATGGGATGTGTCTTGGGGCAGCATGATGAAACAGGAAGAAGAGAGTAAGCCATTTATTATCTAAGCAAGAAGTTTACTGATTACGAGACGCGCTACTCTCATTTGGAGAAAGCATGCCTAGCTCTTGTATGGGCTACTCAAAGGCTCCGCCACTACTTACTATCCCAGGCCGTTCTGCTCTTAGCCCGAATGGACCCACTAAAATACCTATTTGAAAAGCCAGCTCTCACTGGACGAACCGCACGATGGCAACTTTTATTATCTGAGTTTAACATCACGTACATCACTCAAAAATCGATCAAGGGGCAAGCGCTTGCTGATCATCTTGCTGATAATCCTTTACTTGACTATGAGCCGTTAAGAACCGAATTCTCAGATGAAGATATCTTATTCATGACGGAAGATGATACAAGAGAAGCAGAAGAATCATGGGTAATGCACTTTGACGGGGCAGCAAATGTCGAGGGCCAAGGAGTTAGCGCCATCCTGATTTCACCAAAAGGATCCCATGTATCGATCTCTATCACGCTCAACTTCCCTTGTACTAACAATATGGCTGAGTATGAAGCTTGCGCAGCTGGTCTGCAGGCAGCTCTCGATCTGAATGTAACTCACCTTCGAGTATTTGGCGATTCACAGTTAATCATATGCCAGACGAATGGTGACTGGAAGACGAAAGATGAGAAACTGATCCCCTATCATGAACACCTCGAGGATCTGATAGCTTACTTCCAAGATGTGACTTTCTCATACGTCCCCAGGATAAGGAATCGCTTTGCCGACGCATTAGCAAATTTGGCATCAATGATTGAAATCCCCTATGGTGTTGAGATGAAGCCGATCAGGATCGAGCAGAGGAATGAGCCAGCCTTCTGCCTCCAGATTGAGGAACCTACAAAGCCTGATGATGAGACACCTTTGTTCTTAGATATCAAGAATTTCCTCGAGACCCTGACCTTCCCAGAGGGTACATCCAAGACAGACCGACGAACCATTCAACGTCTAGCGGCAGGTTACGTCATTTGCGGGGAATGCCTATACAAGTGATCATACAATAATATCTTACTTAGGTGCCTTACTGAAAGTGAAGCGGTCGACATTATGAAAGAAATCCATGAGGGAGTATGCGGAGCCCATGTCAGCGGTCACATGCTCGCCAAGAAAATCCTACGGCAGGGATACTTTTGGACCACCATGGAATCAGATTGCTGCAAACATGTTCAAAAATGCTACAAGTGTCAAGAACACTCCAGTCTGATACATGCTCCTGCCATTGATCTTCACTGCATGACCACTCCTTGGCCATTTGCTACCTGGGACCTTCACTTTGTCAGAATGATTAATCCAAAAGCATCAAACGGACATCGATTCATCCTCGTCGCCATTGAGTACTTTACCAAGTGGGTAGAACCGGCATCATATGCCAACATCATGGCCAGTCATGTTGAGAAGTTTCTCAAGAACCATATTGTGTGTCGATTCGAAGTACCCAAAGATATCATCATGGACAACGGCATAAACTTTGTGAATAAGCGCATCCGAGACTTCTGTGAGCAATACAAGATCAAGCACCATCGCTCATCCCCTTATCGACCTCAAACTAATGGAGCCGTGGAAGCCGCGAACAAGACAATCGTCCACATCCTTGAGAAAATGGTCATCACTTATTGAGATTGGAGCGAAATGCTGCCATTTGCTTTGTGGGCCTACAGAACGTCGATCCGTACCGCTACAGGGGCAACACCATTCTCCCTTGTGTATGGACCCGAGGCCGTCCTCCCGGTGGAGTTTGAAGTACCCTCACTCCGAATCCTTATGGAATCAGGCTTACCCGAAGCAGAAAGAGAAAGATCATGCTTTGATCAGCTGAACTTACTTGATAAGAAAAGACTCCTAGCCTTGTGTCACACTCAAGTTTACGAGGGACAAATCGCACACGCTTATAATAAACGTGTCCGCGGTCAAGATCTGAAGGTAGGAGACACTGTGCTGAAGAAGATCTTCCCATCCCTCCATGCCGATCCAAGGAGAAAATTCATGCCAAAGTGGGAAGGACCTTACGTCATCCGAGAAGTGCTGCCGGGATACGCCATCCGCCTCGCCACCATGGACGAAGATCATCTTCCTGAGCCCATCAATGCTGGATATGTCCGACGGTTCTACTCTTAGTCAATCGCGATAAGGTAAGTATTGGTGAAACAAATATGTGACTGCTTAAGAACTACCCAAAAGAGGCCATCATTCCAAATACAGTAGCCAAAAAGCATCCCTAAAAATGATGATATCCTTTGCTACCCCATTTGAGCCTAGGCCTTTCTTTCAATAAACCCATTCCCCCCAAATATATATATATATATATATATATATATATGTGTGTGTGTGTGTGTGTGTGTACATATACCAAAAAAAAAGAGAGAAAAGATGCATGTGTATAAAGTTACTACAAAAATCCAAAGAAATCGAAAAAGTAAAACCTCAAAAAGAGATTGCCTGAAATGAAGCAAAAAGAACAAAAAAAATGTAGAAGAATCACGGGGCATGTACAGTAAAACCCCCAAGGAAGAAAGTATGTCGAGAAAATTGAAGCCGTATCAAGGAAATCCTTTAACCCAAAGATACCTTCAAATCCTAACCTAACCCATGGCCAAGCTACACAAGGAAGCCCTCTTTATAGGTTATGGCGGTCATAATATCATTAAGTCAACATGAGAGTGAGTCATTGAGACGACACCAGAACCCCATCCAGCCGGCTATGATGGAATCAAGGTATATGTCGTGGCTATTGAAAAAAGAAAAGAAAATAAAAAAATAAAAAATATATATATAATAAAATAAAAATACAAGCTCAGATCAAGATGGACGTGGTGAAAACCCGAAAGGGCACTATGGGTAAAAACAACGAGTTTGTGCGGAC
The DNA here is from genome assembly GCA_021018995.1 of Chloranthus sessilifolius. Classification (NCBI taxonomy): domain Eukaryota; kingdom Viridiplantae; phylum Streptophyta; class Magnoliopsida; order Chloranthales; family Chloranthaceae; genus Chloranthus; species Chloranthus sessilifolius. The sequence continues at coordinate 69,809,600 of CM037595.1, forward strand.
CAAGTGAAAACCCGAAAGGGCGCTCGGGGTAAGAGAGCTAAACCCATGGACATGGTGAAAACCCAAAAGGGTGCCACGGGTAAAATAAGGGGGAAATAATAAAAAAAAAAAAAAAAAAGAAGAGAGAAAATTGAAAAAGAAAGGTTTGGACTGATTGAGAATATTGATGAGGAACCCTGTTGTTACTCTTCCTATACCCTCTTGTCCAACTGGGCCACTCATGCTAGTTCGAATTGGGTCCTGACCATAATTGTCTTTGTGAAACCCACACCGTCAATTGTATGACCCGAGGCAAGGAGAAAGGTTTAACTCAATCCAAAGGGATCAACGTTCTGGCCTTGGTAAAATCTGGAAACTCACTCAGGTCCGACTGCATGAAAGAGTTCGACTATGCTCAAAATGGGACCCGTTACTCCGTCTCACTATCAAGGCATCGAAAAAAAAAAAGGAGAGCCAAAAATTAAAAAAAAAATCAAGAAAAATCCAAACACCAAAAACTGTGTATATATTTCTACTCATTTTCATGTACATATTTTCAGCATCATATTTCAATCTCAAAAATGAAGAAAAATAACAAAAAATCTCCAAAAACAAAAATCCAAAAAAAATATATCTTGAAAATGAAAAAGTATAGGTAGAAATCTACTTTTTCTTTTATTGTTTAGGATGCATTTTCTTTATATGTATCATAAACAAAAAAGGGACTGACGTTTTCTCGAGAATGTGCAGGAACATCACACTGTCTAAAGCCTTGAAGCAGGCAACTTCTCAGCGATAGACAAATCAGATACAGCATCTCACCATCGACGTCAGGTCTAACAAAAAAATGATGAAAATCATTTCGAAAAGAAAAAGAAATCTATGTTTTCATGCGACGCACATGCGTGTTTCGATGCGGTAAAATATCAATATTTTATCGACAGCGCAGATGTGCAAAATTAATGTCTTAGGTCAAAGGTTTGCCTTGGATCCATGGATCCTACTTCAAAGTAGGAGCAACGGTGTAAGTCCTAGTCAAACAGTCAATGTTTTGGTTGGGTCAACTCCACTGCTAAATCTTTTGAGCGATGAGCGCTTTGTTTTGGATTCGTGTGAACTTGAGTTGTCTTAAGCTTCAGATTCTCCGTTGAAAAAGGTCAATCATTGGTTGAGACCAACCTGTTGAGAATGAGATTATGTGTCAATCAAACTATGTGCAACCATGCATTCAAAAGGGTTCATTTCCCTTTTTATTTTCTGCAGGCTTAAAACCTGTATGGGCAGCAGTATCCCTATAAAGTGTACGCCATGCGTCTGGGTATCCCTATAAAGTGTACGCCATGCGTCTGGGCTTCCATCGCCTTTGTTGTTGCTTATTGCCCCTGATGGGTGCATGATTATGCATAGTTAATTGATGATTATGATCACTGTCAATAGAGGCCAGGATTGGATGCCCCCTTTTGGGAGGTGCCCAATGTTTGGCTGAATCTGTTCAAGGAAGTCGAAACTGGATACTCTGGGTCATGTGGATCTGGGGCACGCTTTGAAAAATAGCACGCACTCCTAAAAAGCATTGTGACATCTATTCACTTCGCTCAGGTGGTCATGCTAAATAAACTTTGGGATCGATGGGTTCGCCCAAAGATCTCGAGCCCTGCTTTCTGCAGGGACACCCACGAATAATCCAATGAGGTCATCAAATGCCTTGTAGGATTGGACACAAAATGTGGAGCCTTGCGTATGTTTACTTCACACCTATCTTTAAATGTGGGTCGATCACCCCTCTTACTTACGAAGCTGTTGCATTCATAATGAATCTCGAACATCAATTACCTTCAAATCATCTCGAGAAGCGGACGTTTTTCCCGACTAACGGGCTTTCGCAACTCGAGAGGCGAACGTTTTTCCTAGCTATTGGGCTTTTGCAACTTATTCCACCTTGGTTATGCCTAGTAATGTCGCTAAGCACTTGAGAATCGATTACCTCGAGAAACGAATGATTAGCCTGACACCCCAGGGCTTTCGTTTTCTCACCGTGTTACTCACCTGATGTTTGAAGTTCGTTCTGAATGCAGCGGACCTGTCAGTAATGCCTTGGGCCTCTTCGGATGTCTCTTTGCTTTGTCATACGATCATTAGTGATCGGATACCAAAGAGGGGCATCTGTAGACACCCAAATTTGGCCCAAGGCCCGATCAAAACACTTTTGGAGAGAGGTGTAATTCTGAGCTTTTGATGTCATGTATGGAACCCTTAGGAATCACCCTAAACCCTTAGAAATCACCCTAGATCTCTTAGGAACCTATTCCAAATCTTTAGAAACTAATCTCGAACCCTTAGGAATTAACCATACCCTTCCCAGATCTATTAGAACCCTTCCCGGGCACGATTTGAACCCCCCTGAACAGTGGTTAGAAAGAGGAGTTCTAACGTTTTTTGTGGATAGCTTCCCAACCTAAGGTATATACCATTGGAAAGTAGACTTTCCTAGATTTTCAACGAGCCAAGAATCGCCTAATTTGGAGTTGTACATAAAAAGTTATAGCAATTTGAAAATTGCGGATTTGTGCAGGAAATTGCAAACCGGGCCGGGCCCCTGCGGGTCTTCAACTTTCAACAGTTTGCACCTGGTTTTCCTTCAAAAAATGGCCAAAATTGACATTGGGGGTTTAACTTGTGGACCATCCCAAAGTCTAGGGTGTGTTTCTTTAGGACCCTAGTGACCCTATTAGCTTAAGTTATCACCCTTTCGCCATTCAAGTCACCACCCTATCATCTACCATTAAACCCAAATCCCTCTTCTCCAAGCTCTAGAAAACCACAAAAATCTTAGATTTCTCATTACCTAATTTCTAATCTAATTAGGACTTTAACCCTCACTAATCCTCACTTTCTCTATAAATAGAGAGCCACCCCTCTTGCTTAAGGGTTGAGAGTTTTTACCTAAGAGAGAAAGAGCTTAAGTGAGAAGATCTTTCTCCCTTTGGTGCACCATCCCCATACAAATTCCAGAATTGAAAAAGCCCCTTTAGACCTTAGTATTTCACTAAAAACCTCTAGGTTAGGTGTGTGTTACCTCCTAACTTTCCTTCTCTACCTCTTAGTTTAAAGCCTTAGGAGTTAGAACCCCATTCCATACCATACAAGCCTTCAAAAAGCTCACCGAAGCAAGCTAACGCAAGGCTCCCCAACGGTGCTACAAGGGTCTGAGAGCTCCGGCTCTCCCCTCTATTCCTCTACCTTCTTTGCTTTTCCTCTATTCTAGAATTGAGTTGTTACGCTGCCCAAATTTTGGCAAGCGGGAAGGGCTCAATAGGATCGGTGTGCCTTCGGGCAAGGGGAAGTGCCGCTCATTTTACTTTCTTTTATATATATATAATTATGTATATATATATACTATACAAACCAGCCCCACATAGACCTGGCCTTAAGTAGTGACCACATTTAGTGGGTTGATCGGGTGCCTAACACCTTCCCGATCGATAACCGAAGCCCCTACCCAAGAGCCTTTGGTGTGGACCGGATTCAGAGTCATATTTTTAACACTTCGGTGCTCATAAAAATGAACTAGGTATCCCGGGACACCGAAAGCTCCGGGTGGCGACTCTATATTTTTTATAGTTAGAGAGCGCATCATTGTGATGGGATCGTCACGATTCCCTCGGTTGCACATGAGAGATTGTGCATAGACAGACTCCCCTGTATTTGTATAGACCCACCATCAGATGGTAGATTTGATCTGGTTGTAGAGATTGTAGGCTTGTGACTGGATCACTGCTGTCTTTCTAAAGCAGTGAACAGCTAAGCAGTGATCAGTTAATACTCAAACTCTTGCTGGTCCTGTGTGTCTAGGCTAGTGCACGTTGTAGGCCTAGCCTCACACACAGAGCTTTAGAGGTTGAGGTTCCTATGGATTCTTGAGCTTGTAGCCTGGATGAAGTAGTACCTATAATGATAAACTTGTTCTGACCCATCTCTGGATTGTGGTTCTCCTATTGGATAGTCTATGACCATTCAAGTGGGCAGGTTATAGCCATAAGGGATTGGATCATGGCACAGGAGTGAGTTGGATCATTTCTCCTCTTTGTTGATAATGTAGCCATTTGATAGGATTTCTATAGCAGCAGATCTGAGTCTGAGTTATAAGATCCATCAGATCTGTACCTAATAACATACTTCTCACCATTTTATATTTATTTTCTCACACTCCATCACTCTTCTCAACCTTTTCTATAGTTTAGGCATTAAGTTACCTTAGGATTTAGACTATAGTGACCATAAATCCTCTTCCATTTAGGATTGCCAGATCTGTAGCCAGATCTGGAGGGCCTACTAAAGATAGCTCCCTTGGAGCTTTAGATCAACTTTATCTGTGGGACAAACTCTTACTTATCAAAACTTGCTACAACAGACCCTGTATCTTGCAGGATTGTGTATTTTTAGGCTTGCTGCTCTTCAATCCATCTTTGATTTTCACTAACCCAATTCTTATCACCATCTCCAATAAAGTTAGTAGCAAGCACTTAAAATAATTCAACAGCATCGAAGTGTTAGATTTGACTCCAATCCGGTCTATGCCAAAGCCTCTAGGGAAGGACTCAGGTTATAAATCAGGAAGGTGTTAGGCACCCGATTAACCCGCTCATAAGCAGTCTCTACTATGACCAAGTGTAAGAAATATATATAAAAATGAGCGGCACTTCCTCTTGCTCGAAGGCACTTCTATCCTATTTGAGCCCCTCGCAATCACCGAAATTTTGACGACGTAATGACTCAAATTCTAGGATAGAGAAAAAGCAAAAGAAGGTAGATAAAATGAGGGCAGGGCCGGAGATTTCGGGCCCTTGAAGGTTTGGAAAGCTCAGAATGAGGGTAGGGTAATGATCTATGCTAAGGCTTCAAACCTTAGGAAGGATGGAAATGGTTGTGTAATGGTGTGAGGGTGTGACAGCCCGAATTTCCTCACCCAAAATCCCGTTTCGTAGGATGGTCAAAAAGACCAATCCTGGAACACACCGAACACTTAGCACATCCACACACAAAGTGGAAACAAAGCATGCATTCTAACTAAGCAAATAGAGTCATCATAAGGAAAGTAAATCTCCATTTCTATATAATGACATAACCAAATTATAACAAAAGACAGTTCTAATCTCATGCCAATCGCATGAACAAAAGAATCGAACCGAACCCCCAGTGACAACAGTAGTCACCCAAAGATGGTTCGCAAAAAGAACATCGTATCACTTAATTACATTAGTTCTATCTTATACTGGCTGGACGTACCAAGCCTTACAAACAAAATATCAAAGTATGCAATGCTAGTCCACTAAAAGAACTCGTCAAGAGGGGGCTCAGTCTCCTCCTCTGGCACGTACTCAGGGTGGTCCTCAGGATCTACATCTTCAGTCTCTGCCTCAATACCTGTACCTATGACGTATAGTCGAGAGATGAGCTAACAGTCTAAGCTCAATAGGGAAACATAACTAAACACTCATATCTTTCACATCACACATATCTTTCATGACATAATTCAAAGCACATAGTTACTTATTGAGAGCTACAATTGAAAAACATTTAAATTGACGAAAAATAAATATCTAATGCACATTTATGAGTCACACTTATCATGATTTCAAAAGCTTGTTCTTATAACACACACACACACACTTAAAACACTTACTTAAATATTCTCTCGAGCATATATAGTATCCAGAGCCACATAGATTTATCGATGGAAAATCCCAACCATCATCGTTCAATAAACAATTCACACACATATCACAAGCCCCCTCGATACAGGTGACTTGCTGCATGAAAGATTATCATAGAATGGTAATCAAAGAACGGATATCCCGCCGTACTGAAGCACACTTACGGATATCCTGCCGTACTGGTCATGGTTATACCGCTGCGTCGGTAGGGTATCTACGCATGAACCTTAAATCAAAGTGCTAAAACTACATATAATTTATCATCGTGAGTTTGTGATAACTTATAATAGTTCAAAGTTTCAAAGCTTACACACACATATCTTCACATTCTTTTGATGTCACACACATATTCACATTGTTCTGATGTCACAGACACACATTCACATTGTTCTGATGTCACACATACACATAGTACGGATTTCACACACACACAGTTTTTCTCTTAGTGCCCATACGCACACAATTCACATGTTTAAAAGCTACGAATGAAGTTCATGCTAATTCGAAGACAAAATCATAAAAACACACATACTTATATCACATCACTTAATCCATGCTAGTTGTAAATCAATGAACATGCTACAGAGTTTTCCCTACCTCGACGAGAGGCTAAACGAACTCCTTTTCCAAGCTAGTCTCTCACACACATACACAAGCTTATACCTAAGACACATCAAATCATAGTCTATATATCAGAAATGACATAAAATAGGAAGATATAAAGTCTCCCCAAAGTCCTCTTAACAAAAAAAAATCCTAAATCTGCCTAAATCGATTGATCGATTCCCAAAACCGATCGATCCGTTTCCAAATCGATAGATCGATCGATTCTCAAAATCGATCGATCAGTTTACTCAAAAACCAATCTCATCCTGTCGACCTGAACTGGATCCTATCAACACATTTCGATCGATCGATTCCCAAATCGATTGATCAGTTTCCCTTAACACACTCACTATTTTTCACAAATCGATCGATCAGTGTTTGAATCGATCGATCGGTTTAAATATTGATAGATCAAAATTAATTTTGATCGATCAGTTTCTCCAGAAACCTTCATACTTTCACTCTTGACAAAATCGATCGATTGGTCACTTATTTCGATCGATCGGTTTTTCCATATTTCTCACATTCACGGGTTTCAACTTCTCAAACTCATTTTCTTTAAAACTTAAACTCTTTTCTTCTGATTTCCTCACACACAAGTTAACTAAAACTAACACGCATGCAAAACACAACTTAACATAATTCTTACCTTTGAATTGATTGATCCCTTGATCCACGGTCATGCTCAAGCTCAAGCTAGGTTTGCATAGATTGAAACTTGGACTTCTCTTTGATCTAAAGCCCTTAATCACACACAAGTTTCGATCTTTCACGCATACACGCATTCAAAGTACACTTCCTTCTCTCTCTTCTCAATAACTCCTTCTCAACAACCCAAGCAAGAGAGTTAAATTCTTCTCACATTTTAACTTTTATACTTAAAAGTCATAAACTTAGGTGTTAAGCACATACACCAAACCTCTGTGTACATTACCTCTTCAATGGTTCATACACATTCTAATCTTTCTTTTTTCCTTTCAAAAACCTGATTTAACTTAAATTATATTAATATTTTATCTTGTCAGGTGCTTGACCAGTCGAGCACGCACATCGAGACATATTGTTCAAAGTTCAAAATTTTTTAGGACATTACAGAGGGTAATGGAAGCTAAGGCTTGGTTTTAGAAAATAAGGAATGGTTGAGATGGAAGGATATTTTTCAAGAGTTTCTTCGCTTAGATTTTCAAAAGTGATTAAACAAGGGAGGGGGAGCTGGCCCTCTATTTATAGAGGAGAGGGTAATTAGGGAGGGTTTAGGGTGCTAATTGGTTTAAAAATTAGGTAATGATCCATCTAAGGTTTTTGAGGTTTTTAAGGGCTTGGAGAAGAGGGAGTTGGGTTATAATGGGGGATGATGGGGTGATGATTTAAATGGAAAAATAGTTATATTGTAAGCTATTAAGGGTACTAGGATCCTAAAGAAACAAACCTTGAAATTTGGGATGGTCCACAAGTCAAACCCATAAGTTGAAATTCGGCCGTTTTTGAAGAAAATCAAGATTTTAAGTTGTGCGTACATTGGTTATACGCATAGCTTAGGAATAGTATTCCCTAAAAAGCCTGAGAAGTCTGGAGCCCATTCTGGAGCCCAATATGAAGGAAAAAAAAGAAAATTTGGCCGTGTGTACATTGGTTGTACGCATAGCCAAATTCTGGCCAGAAATTACCTATGCGTACATCCAATGTATGCATGAGTAAATTTCTGCATTTTTCTCCATTTTTCAAATCGCCATAACTTTTAATGTATAACTCGGAATCAAGAGATTCTTAGCACGTTAGAAATCTAGGAACCTCTACTTTATAATGGTATAGGCCTAAGCTTTTAAAAAAATTTATATAAATTTTGGCACTCCTCTTTCCATCCGTTGTTCTGGTTGGTTCGAAACGGGTCCGGGAAGGGTTCTATGGGTCTAGGAAGGTTCCTAAGGGTTTAGGAATATTCCTAAGGGTTTGGGTTATAGTCTAAGAGTTTGGGAGGTACTTTTGAAAGCTTGAGAATATGCCGCTCTCGAAGTATGGGTCAATCAAGCCTTGGGCCAATTCTGAGTGTCTATAGGTATTATGATTCAGGGTCAACGATTCCGGAGGAGTTTATCGGATCCTCCTAGTGTTCGTCATCCTAAGGGATAAGTAGATCACATAAGGTTTCTTTTGACAAAAGAATCTCAATAATGAGAGGCTGAATTTCCTATAGGCATGTTATCTACAAAAGGTATTTTAATTTCTTCTTATTTAGATTAAACGTGTCTCATACAACAATCAATCAGGAAATGTTTTATTATGTATTTTTCGGTTTAGTTCAAGTTGTCACTCCTCGTAGCCAAGGTAATACTTCATCAAGTCCTTCCAAGTTCCAACGAGAGATCCATCAACCGAGCTTCCAGTCATAGCCTTCAATCAGGGACATCAGTCATTCCTATCGTCAAGACTATCTAAGGAATACCCTCCCTAGGTGAGTACACTACCTAAGTTTAGATGATCCAGTCATCCAAACAGTGTCATGTGCAATTTTTTCAAAAATTCTTTGGACAACACTCAATCGGTTTCAAGAAAATAATTTTCAAAATGAAGTTTGTGACGTAAAGGAAGTTTTTTTTTAAATTTCAGCTTTGAAACCAACTCCGGTGTGTCACGCCCCCAACCCCTGGCGTCACACGTTGGGCGGCTCTCGCGCCCCGCACGTCCCGATCCACGAGTCGGGTCAACGCGACACACCACGCCAAAAATCAATTTCGATTAACTCATTCTTTTAAAGAATTTTTTTGATATTTATAAAAGCATTTTGCAAAAGGTTTTCTTTTCGATCTCTTTCCATTCTCATTAACCTAATCATTCTAATTCATCTTACTTATCGTGGAATTATAAGACAATTAGAAGTGTAGTTCCAAGAAGTTCGACTTCTAAAAACCTAATATTTGTAATAAGTCCAAACACAAAATACATACGTGATTTCAAAAGAAATGGACTTAACAAAAACTCAAAAGAGGAGAGAAGAATTCTTTAAAATCAGCATGTGAACCAGTCACATGTGTGCAAGTGTTGGTAGCTCTATAAACAAAACGAGCTCAAATTATCAACTCAGTGCTCACTCCTGGATCTCTCCTTGTTCTGCTCCCTTAGCTCTGACTGGGTAATTGCTGGCTGGCCTCTCAAATTTTTTGGCCTTGAAATGACTGTAAGCAATGACACTTAATAAAGTCTTAGTCATTTAAGTTATGATTTCTAGTACAATTAATGAAAATGGCTTTCACGTAGTGATTGTGCAAGTGGGGTTTCCAGCATATCGTGATATCAATAGAGTAATTAAAATTAAACTAATGCTAGCCAAAAGAATTATAAGTATGGGATGCAAGGTATAATACACATTATACAATTATTATCTAACATGTCAATAAGCATTTACAGTACAATGATGAAAACAACACGTTATGATGTAAGAATTGCAATTATATTATGGAAATGACATTCTAGAAGATTTCAAATTAGCACAAAAATAATGTATTAACAAACTTAGAAGATTCACAAGGTATGTTAATAATTTACGAACCTATTAAGTATTGGTTTACTGGTTCGTTGAGTCTTCTTTATTTATTCATTTATTTATGGTTTAACAGGTTAACAATTTAATTAGAATCTTTTAATTAATTCGATGTGATACCAAACACCAACCATGGTCCAATATTCAATATTCAATTGTCAATGTCGTGCAAACAGAGGATGACGCACTTCACCATTTAGTTAATCAAGACAAGGATCGATGACCCTGTTGGTCTAATGAGACCCAACCCTCAACTGATATTTTAAAAATCCATCTAAATACGAGGTGCTCATACGAGCCTGTTCGCAAGAACATCGGTCAGCTATGCGAGGTTTCACATTCAATACAGTATCATCTTTTCACTTTCAATTTTTTAATATTCGTTATCAATTAATCAATATTCAAGGTTTAGTAGCTCATATTTTGTATTTAATTTAATATTCAATATTCGATATCTAATACTTGATGTTCGATATTGTAGATTCGGTCTGTAAATTCAATATTCTATATTCGATAATCACTATTCGGTATTCAGTAATTTCATTACCCTTTTTCAATTTAATATAATTCAATGTACCCCATATTCGGGTCAATATTCAGGTAAGTTTTTGTTACACATAACTCTAAAAGTTCAATAATTAGTTTGGGTCATAATTTCATATCACTTTGATGAATTTATCCTTTAAAGTCCACCAATTATTTTTCAATGTGTCTATATTTGTTCAAGATCATTATCAAGTATCGCACATCATTCAATTTAACATTGATCTACATCTATCAATCATCAATAATCAATCAATTAGAGTTTAATCCTTGAAATTTAAGACTCAATCCTTGGGGAGGATTTCGTAGGTTCACACTATGCTAAGTGTTACCTCAGTTTAGAGTCCCTATTGGACATATATTTGTTGTTATCAATAATAAAGAATCAATCATCTCAAATCATTATTAAGGCATCATAGTACCCGTTTCTAGTTATTCTTTTCTCCATTACTCTACTCTTACTAACACCCAAGTCGAGTCAACCATTTGACTATCATAGGCGTATTAATTTTAGTCTAATGAGGAAGATTCCTAACATTCATCATGGGTATCCCCCCCTTGCGATTATACTACCTTATTTTTTATTTCTCGATAAATTTCGCAATTTATCGGCCTAAATTCAGGTTACTTTTCTAAAATTTTAATTAATTAATCAGAGAGTATCATAAAGCTCATGAGAGGTACGAGTGATATTCATTCCACCCTTGGGGTGAGGATATCGGGTTCATTCCCATCAATGAAGGTCTATTTACTTATTACTGTGGGCCTTGGGCCCAATAGGTCATGATCTCAATCATGGTTTACATATTTTTCTTGTAGCTAGGCATAAAGATGCCAGCCACATTGTCCATACCAGTTTTCAGGCCAAGTTGTTGGACTTAATTCAATCTAAACTCCCAAGTTTAGTGGTCCATGGGTTATTACCGAGGTCTCCAGACCTTTACTAGATCCAATTCTAAGTATTCGAGCCTTTTCAAGGTTCGGGCCTATAAGTGGGGTGCATACAAATTTTAAGTGGTACCTAAATCAGCTTTTCAAGAGGAGTTTTAGGTTGGGCCATAGCTGTAGCAATTTATCTTGGACTCAATTTACCGGGTAATGGACTGGGTATTGGGTCTTCTAATTTTACTTATAAATTTCTAGCATTCGGGCTTTTGGGTCATCAAAAGGTCCAGTTTAATGCTAAGTTGACCAGGTCAATCTTAACCAAGCTCTACAATACTTCCACAGTGGCCACTGTGATCTGGTATTGCAGAGATGGTCATGGGTTTCTAGGAAAAAGTCCAAATTTTGACTAAGTCCCTCATTTTGCAGATTTTCTTTAAGTGTGTTGGACGCTTTACAGTAAAATGTCCGCCATTTTCAACTCCGATCGAATTTATGAGTCCTTCCAAAATTGGGAGAAAGAGTATCGATAACCGCGTCTTTATCAAGTGGTGGCACTCAAAAATCTGATCAGATTTGATCATGGTCATCAGATTACAAATATTTATTTTCTCTTAACATGTAATCAGACCATATTCGATTGTCTTCGATGTCAGGTCGATAACTTTTAGTGTCAATATCGAAATCACACACACAATGGCTTCTTGGAAGTATTTATAAGTTTGCTTTATATTCTGTATATATTTGTAAGGCTAATTGTTTATAGATTATATGGAATTGATTCTATCCGATCAAGGGTCAATTCTGGCCACCAACTGTGTGCCATTTAACACAATTTGCGTCTTGATTTCCAGATTTTCTAGCCGTTAATATAGGTAAGGGTTTCACGTAAAATTTTACACAAGTCTGGAAAAAAGCTCAAACTTTGACCATAAATTTTTACAGATTATTTGGAGGAGTCCTTGCGCATATAATCTTAGCCTTTCGGAGGCTCAAATTTCTAGTGCAAATATGGCAGATCCACTGTCTTTTACTCCAAACTCCGTGTAGGTCAAACTACAAGGGGTCTAAATCTAATTTTGACTGGGTTATTGGGACCCTTTTATTTATCTAATTAATTTTTTCTGGATTTTTCTACAATCTTTTTCTTATTGTTTTACACTCAGTCCTGAGAGTGTTCTGGTTTGGGCTTTGGGGGCTTTAAAATTGGCCATTGATGGGGTCTACCTAGTGGTTCATCTTATGCCACACAAATTTCTGATATTTGACTTGGGAATACTCTAGATTGATCATAGATCAATTAAGATCCTTTTTTAAGGTTTGTCCTATTGATCTAACGATGCGAATTGCCGCCATGTGCAACCGTGGGATTTTTGATGATCCCCGTCGCTACAATGCGCACTCTCTAAAAGATATAGAGTCGCCACCCGGAGCTTTTGGTGTCCCGAAAAACATAAATCAATTTTATAAACATCGAAGTGCCAAAAATATGACTCTGATTCACCGGTCTATGCCAAAGGTTCTTGGGTAGGAACTTCGGTTATCGATTGGGAAGGTGTTAGGCACCCGATCAGCCTGCTCTAAAGCGGTCTCTGCTTATGGCCAAAGATAAAATAAAAATGAAAAATAAAAGAGAACGTCCTCTTGTCCGAAGGCACTATGATCCTATTTGTGCTCTTCCGTTCCTACTGAGATTTCAGCGGCGTAATGACACAAATTCAAGGATGGAGCAAGAGCTAAGAAGGTAGAGGAATGGAGGGGAGAGCCGGAGCTCTCGGACCCTTGTATCACCATGGTGGACCTCCGCGTAGGTGCACCTTGGTGAGCTTCCGATGACTCGGATGGTTGAATGAAGGGTTCTAACTCTAAGGCTTAGTAGTTAAGGGGTAGAAGAAGAAGGCTAGGGGATAGTGTTCTCCTAAACTCAAGGGTTTTTTTAGAAGGATTGGGTTTCTAAGTTAATTTAGAATTTTGGAATTTGTATGAGCAGTGGGGCACCAAAGGGAGAAAGGCTTCTCTCTTCAAAATTTTTTTCAAGCCATTTGCAAGGGGGGGTGCCTCTTCTATTTATAGGAAATGAGAGGGTTAGGGAGGTGCTTAGATGCTAATTAGGGTTAGCAATTAGGTAATCCTAGCATCTAAAGTTTTTTAGGGTTTCAAAGGCTTAGAAAAGTGGGCAATGGTCATCAATGGTAATTGATAGGTTGATGTTTCAAATGACTAAAGGGTTGCAAATAGGGTAAGCATGGGTGCAACAGTCCTAATGAAACCCATCACACACTTTGAGATGGTCAACAAGTCAAACCCCAAAAGTAAAATTCGAGCCAAAAACCCACAGTTACTGTAGCTAAGCCTGGTGCATGTATTAGATGCGCCAGGCAAAAATACAGTCCTGGAAGTTCAAAGCCTGTGGGGGGACCCACTTATGCTTGGTGCAACTAATACATGCGCTAGGCCATTTCTGAGGAGAAATGGCTTGGTGCAAGTATTACTTGTGCCAAGTACACATATATTCCTTGTGAAGTTCTCGCGTGGTTCAATATAGACCTCGCGAGGTTCCCATGTTGCCCATTTTGGGCCCCAAACTTTGGATCGCCGTAACTTTTGACACGTAACTTGGATCAGGGCAATTTTTGGCTTGTTGGAAAGCTAGAAACCTCTACTTTTCAATGGTATATTATTTAATCTTAGTAGAGGTCCCTTCCAGCCCTAGTACTCCTCTCTCTAACCATTGCCCGAAAGGGTTAACTATGGGTTCGGAGGGGTTTCTAAAGGTTGGGATTGGTTCCTAAAGGTTCAAGGAGGGTTTTAAAGGATCTTGGGTGATTCCTAAGGATTTGAATAATGCTATCAAAAGCTCAGAGGTGCACCCCTCTCAAAGTATGTCTCGATCGGGCCTTGGGCCAAATTTGGGTGTCTACAGATGCCCCTCTTTAGTATCCAATCACTAATGATCGAATGCCAAAGACAAGAGACATCTGAAGAGGCCCAAGGCATTACTGACGGGCTCGATGTATTCAGAATGAACTTCAAGCATCAGATGGTAACATGGTGAGTAAACGAAAGCCCTATATGTCGAGAAAAATGTTCGTTTCTCAAGGTTATCGGTCCTCAAGAGTTTAGCGACATTACTGCGCATAACCGAGATGGAGTGAGTTGCGAAAGCCCAATATGATAGGAAAAATGTCCACTTCTCGAGATAATTGAAGATGTTTGAAGTTCATGTTTCATTCTGAATCTAACAGCTCCGTACGTAAGAGGGTGATCGACCCATACTTAAAGATAGGCGCGAAGCAAATACGCGAAGGTCCATAGTTAGTGTTCAATCCCATGAGGCATTAACTACCCCACTTGATTGGCCATGGGTGCCCTTGTGTGAAGCAGGGTTCGAGGTCTTTGGGTGAACCCATCGGTCTCGAAATTGATATAGCACGACTATTAGAGCGGAGCGAATAGATGTCGCAACACTTTTTGGGAGTACGTGCCACTTTTTTGTATAATTTTTGTTATTTTATGTGGAGATTTTTTTATGATTTTATGTGGATTTTTATATGGGATTTTTTATGATTTTATGTGGATTTTTATATGGATTGTTTTGTGATTTTATGTAGATTTTTATACGAATTTTTTGTGATTTTATGTGGATTTTTATTTTATTTTTGTTGTTCAGGATTTTGAGCACGCTCATAGACCCGGAACCGTTTATTTTAGCACAACCGCCTGAGCAGATCAAATAGAGATTGACGCACTGTTTGGGGGGCGTGTGCACCAACGGGTTCAAGGGAAGACCAGGCTTGGTGCGTGAAACACACAAGTTAAACCACAAAGGGGGGCAGGAGTAGCCTGGCCAGAAAAATAGCCTGATGCTTCTATTAGTTGCGCCAGGCAAAAAAGGGGACCAAAATGGCTTGGCGCGTGTATTAGTTGCGCCAAGACAAACCTAGGGGGGGGGGGGTTAAACACCCGAGCCCGAGCCAAATGGGCTCTTATTTGAAATTTTCTCTCCCTCCCTCTCCAAACTGAAATGGGATACCCCTCTAGGGTTTCTTAGGATTGATTCCAAGAGTGCTTCATTGTCGGTGTTCGCTCGCGCCGATTAAACACCCGCTCTACGCCGGGTCAAGAACTCAATTTCTTTTGGAAGTAATCACTTTAAACCCATTTTTATTTATTTTTTCTTGAAATATTTTGCAATGTGGTTATGATTTCTTGCTTTTCTAGATGATAAATGAAGGATATTTCTTTCAAGTGTGATTATCCATGATTGGTTTGATCTTATTCCTTCTCTTTTTTCTTCTCTTTTTCTATTTATTTTTGGATTGCATAAATGCTCACACATGTATATTTTTTTTTAGTTGATTTTGACTTTTTGATGATGATTTTTTTTTGGATTTTTGGTTGCATAAATGCGCACACACACACACACACACACACACACATATATATATATATATATATTTATTTATTTATTTATTTTATTATATATATATATATATATTTTTTTTTTTTTTTTTATTTTTTTTTTTTTATTGCACATTTATGTATTTTTGTTCATTTTGTTTTTTTGAATTTGTTTGATTGCATAAATGCTCATATATTTATTATTTTTTATTGGATTTGCTTCTTTAGATTTTATTTTTATTTGTTATGGCACAAATGCATATGTATGTATTATTATTCTTTTTTTGGATTTGCTTTTTTGGATTTTTTGATGGGACAAATGCATATGTATGTATTATTATTATTTTTTGGATTTGCTTTTTTGGATTTTTTGATGGCACAAATGCATATGTATGTATTATTATTTTTGATTGGATTTGCTTTTTTGGATTTTTTTTTTTATAGCACAAATGCATATGTATGGATTATTATTGCTTTTTTTTTTTTTTTGATGGCACAAATGCATGTGTGGATTATTATTTCTTTTTTTTCTTTTTTTTTTGATGGCACAAATGCATATGTGTGGATTATTATTGCTTTTTTTTTTTTTTTTGATGGCACAAATGCATATGTGTGTATTATTATTGCTTATTTATATATTTTTATTTTTGTTTATGGCACAAATGCATATGATATGTATTTTTATTTTTGATTGGATTGTGTTCTCTCCTCTTTTTTGAAAATGTGGATGATTTGATGATGATATTTCTTTGAAAATGATGATGATTAGGAAAGAAAAAGGTCCTACTTACCTCCCTGCCTGCCTATTTGCCAAATGATTTCTTGCTACTGATGTGACCGGATTTTATTGCTTGTTGTTGTCTCAGAATGTCGAGCGAGGAGGAGCATGTGCAGGAGGGGCAGGAACAAGAAGAGGGGCCGGACGTGAACTATAGTTCCTGAGGGGAGCAAATTTTTGTGGTGCAACACTCTTCCTACACCTGGTTTGAAATGCAAGGTGAGGCCACCCGTACTGACCTCCTTCATCTTCAATACACTCATATCTCTAATTTTGGGATCGCCGGAAAGGTAAAAATGCTTTGTGGTTGTTCTTTGTGTGAACTTGCAATATTTTCAGGATCTGACACCCCTTTGTTTGGATGCAGGACTTGCCTCCCATCACCTTCCCAGGAGGCTAATTGGACCTCCAGCGCTTCTACCTCTACCTCCCTCCGATCGTGAGGTTCCTTGTCGCACAGGCCAGTTTTGGGGACTTCCTCTCGTGTGTTGCTATGCGGGCGGACTTGGCATTTCTGAAGGCCCTAGTTGAGAACTTCCGTCCTGAGACGATGACGTTTCACATGGCCACGGCGGAGATGACTCTTACTCCCATCAATTGGGCGATGATTACGGGGATTCGGATAGGAGGGCTACCCGTGGCTAACCTTCGCGTCCCTAGTTGGGATGGGATTGTTCAATTGATCGAAGACTACCCTACCTCTAAGAATCTGCACGGCATCGAGGTTAAAATGTCCTACCTGTCCAATCTGTTTGGTGCGAATGAGCTTGTAGATCTGGGGCAGCTAGATGCAGATATTTTCATTAAGCCTGAGCGTACCCTATAGTTGGCTCATATTTCGCTCCTTTTTCTGCTGGGTAAGACCCTCTTTTCAAATACCAGTTGTGGGCGAGTCTCATTGTCCATGCTCATCATTATGGGGAATTGGGACAAGGTGCACAGATATGACTAGCGTGGGGTCGGATATGCTGTTATGATGTCTAGCCTAGCCCGAGCCACAATGGGGCACTTGGTTTCTGCTGTTGGCCTTTGGCCGACGATTGAGGTAACCACTGATCCCATTGCTTTACTTGGTTTGCTGATTAGTCATCCATCCTATTTTTGACATATCCTTTTCGCATATGACACATCTTTTCTGTATCCTATTCTTTTCAGATTTGGGGCTATCTTCATTTCTAGCCTGGCCGCCCCCTCCTTCACTCTGATGTACCCACCTACCCGCTCATGAGCAATTGGAACTCGCACCGTCATAGGGATGTCAGCATGAAACGCTTGGAGATGGGCCTGAGGTTTCAGTTTGACTTGCTGATCCTGGTGCAGGTATGGCTATCTCTTTTTCTTCCTTCTCGGGGCTTCCCCTTTGTTATACTACACGTTTGGCTGATGAGACGTCTTTCTTCCTGGGCAAGTCATCCACAATCCTTATGTTCGCTCCCCCTTTTGGGATCAAGCAATCGCGGGTTTGTCCCGCCTCTTTGTTGATCGTCACGTCATCTTCTTTTACGGGGATTGGGCCACGGCCTACTACCTGGGAGAGCGAGTGGTCCATCAGTTCCAAGACCTCTTCATCGTATCGCAAGCTCCTCCTGCGGATGCTATGATACCTGTGGATACAATCGAAGAGCTCATCGTCGGATTTCTTCATCAAGGGGTGCTTGTTAATGATCTTCTCGTGCCTGGGAGTTATGAGTTGTGGTATGAGTCTTTGCCCTACCGGTCCTTCCTGCCACGTTTCGTCCTTGGCGCCAACTTTTTAGACTTTGGTGGCCCACGATCCCAGGTACTTCCTCTTTCTCTCTAGGCTAATTTCCAATTGGCTTAGTTTTCATCTTTTGCTTTGACTAACTGACACCTTGCTCTCTCTCTCTCTCTCTCTTACAGTTCTACCAGAGAGGCGATTCGGATGATGATGATGATGATGAGACGGGGGCAGGTACAGCTGAGGCTGCGGGAGCTGGTCCTTCCGATCCTTCCGGCGCGGGTGCTTCTGGTAGCGGTGCCTCAGGTAGTTCGACTGTGGAGGTCCAGGGGACCTTTAGACGCCTCGATGATGCCTTCCTTGGGGGTTTATGTAAAGCTGTAGAGGAGCGGGCCCGCATATCTACTGAAGCGATCCGGATACCCCCTCCTGAGTTGGTTCCTGGGGTAGGTCTTTCCTCTTTCTACATGCTTGTTTCTCATAAAAATGCATGTGTTGGCGCTTGTGGCTCTTGTAGATGATGTCTCTCTCTTTCGTGTGCAAGACTATAAATCGGCTGTGAACTAAGCCGCGTACTATCGCAACATTGTCGACCTGTGGAATACGGAAGTGATGAGTATCATACTGACTGATTTTGATCATTGCTTTGCCGTCTTTCTCTTTTGATCGATCTTGATTGATGTCCTTGCATATGACTTGCAGCGTGCTTGTGACAAGGAATCACGCTCTTTGCTTAGCCGGCTTTCTCAGGCATGGGCCCAAGTGGGGGATGTCTGGACATATCAGAGTTCTTCACGCCGGTGTAAGAAGTCCAAGGGTGCTGCTAGGGATTAGGCTCCGTTTTTTTAGCTTTTTGAACTTTGAGACTTTTTAGGGCACATTTTATTTTTGATTTTAGAAGTGTGTAATGGATGATGTGATACTGCTATTGGATGGTTTTCTTTTAGCTTTTTCAGATGAATGTTAGTCCCTTTACTTTTAATTGCACGCCCTATCTTTCCTTTGCTTTGTTGTAGTTGTAGACACCCCCATTTTGTCCTCTCAAAATATACAAATTTGTTCGGTCAACCTTTGACCTCATAACCCTGATATGGGACCATATGCTGAAACAATAGTATATGGCTGGACACAGGCTAAAACAATAGTTCGGTGGCTAAGGCCCTATACCCCCGACGTGGGAACCATGCACTGAAATAATAGTACATGGCTGAACATAGACTGAAAAAATAGCCCTGTGGCTCGAATCCCGACATAGGGAGACTATATACTAAAACAATAGTATATAGTCGCAATACAGATTGAAACAATAGTCTTGCATTTCAGACCCCGTTGCCCTAATATGGGACCATATGCTGAAACAATAGTATATGGCTGGACACAGGCTGAAACAATAGTTCTATGGCTCAGGCCCTATACCCCTGAGTTGGAACCATGTACTGACACAATAGTGCATGGTTGAACACAGCCTGAAATAATAACTTTGTGGCTCAGATCCCAACGTAGGGAGACTATATACTAAAATAATAGTATATAGTCGAAATGCAGGCTGAAACAATAGCCTGGCATTTCAAGCCCGACCCGGACCCAGACAACCCCGAATTAAGCGCCTAAAACTAAGCGCTCAATTCAATTGCATGCCAAATCACAAGCGCGCAATTAGTCCCTTCTCAGACTAGACTTCCTTTTCTTAGACCAACTCGAGACTCGATCGCGCGTCTATCATAAGGCGCGCGATCGGATTGAGCGCCTTATCATCGGCAATCAATTGGCCCACACCCGGCCTAGCCTCACCGTCCTTGATCCCTAAGTTTCATCAATTAAACGCTTCGAGAGTGGCTCTTAATTGGATTACGCACCCTAAAATGGGTGCGCGACTAGTTCTAATACTATTAGATCTAGGAAACTTGCTGAGCAAGCCAGCCGGTCGCTCACTGAGGCGGTGACTGACTCAAAGCGATTAAGCACCGGGAGACCGACGCGTAATTTTATTAAACGCCTGAAATAGAGCATTTAATTAAAGAAAAACCTATAAAAGCTTTTTTTAATTTCGACCCAAAAAAAAGGGGAGGAGAGCGAGAGAGAACGGACTTTTTTGGGATCCCAAAATCAGAGAACTCCAGGAATGAGCACATAGAGCAACCTAACCATGATTTTGAATTTCAAGGATAGAATCTTCGAGGTTTCTCTCTGCAGCCTCGGTCCTAGGTAAAAATCTTAGTTTTAGACTTAGGATCTTTCTCTTAGTTTTAATTGTAGGTTTTAATTTTCAGTCTGAGATCGTAGCACCCTTTTTTAGATCGCAAATTTTTTATATCTGGTTCTAGTTCTCCGAATTTAGAACCAGTCCTTAATCCGATGGTCTAATTTACAGACCCTAAGCTTTAATTCCATTCTAAAATCTCAATTTCCAGTCCTACCATTAATTTCTGGTTCTAGTCGTTGGATTCTATAACCAGTCTTTAATCATACGGTTTGATTTTCTGATTTCGGGTCCGAATGCAGTCTTAGAAATTTTAATTTTAATTTTAATTTCTTAGTTTAATATTTCTAAAAATCCTAAATATTAATTTTAGTTTCTATAATTCTAGTTTCTCAATTTCATTCATAGTTATTACTCCCAAATCGACTCTAAAAAATCTAAAAATACTATTTTATAATCCTGAATCCAATTTATCTTTAATCTCAGCCATCCGATTTGCCCAAGGGAGCTTACGGAGGCTACTCAGGAACGGGGCCAATCCTCCTTAGCATAACAGGCCCAAACCCTTTTTTTTAGAATTACTTAGTTGCTTTAATTAGGGTTATAATATCAGTTCCATAATTTCTTCTTAAAATTTTAGTAGTCAATTTACATGCTTTATTTTAATTAAATCCTTAGAATAATTGCTTCGATTAGAACTCCAATAAAATTAATTCCTTTATTTTAATTAGATAATTCTACCATAATTAATTTCTCACTTTATTAGACCCTAGGATCAGTAATTAGTCCTTTTATTTCAATTAGAATCTTAGTATAGTTAATTCATTGCTTTGATCATAATTCTAATCAAATCAGTCCCTTATTTTAATTAGAATTTAGTATGATTGATTTATTACTTTAATTAGATTTCAAGTACAGTTAATTCATTTCTCTAATCAGAATTTTAATCAAATTAGTTTATTTCCCTCAATTAGATTTTTTCTATTTCATTCATATAAAATTAATTCATTGCTTAAATTAGAATTTTAGTAAAACTAGTTCTCTATTTCAATTAGAATTCTAGTAGAACTAGTATACGTGCTTTACTTAGAATTTCAGTATAACTAGCATGCTTGGTTTAATTAAAATTAATATACTTGCATTCCTAGTACAATTAGGAGACCGATGTTAATTCAACTTTTAGTAGTATTAGGACACTATATCAATTAGAATTCTAGTAGTGCTAGAAAACTAAAATTAATTAGACTCCGGATAGAATTAGAATACTAAATTAAATAAATCATAATAAATTCCCACATACCTAAACTCACAACAGAATTGAAAAGTCTAAACTGATCAGAACTACAATAATAACAGGGGGAAGGGAAGAAAAATTAAACTATTTAAATTATAAGAAAAGACATAGCTGCTGTAGCGTCGTTAAATATCTGCAGCTGGCGATCGCAACAAACTAGGAACCTTCATAGAAAATCGTTCATTTCTAGCATTCCAAATGCCACATCGCTAGAGTCCACTTGGACAGAATTGAAGCCACTGATTCAACGGGGACCGAGACGAACCCAAAAAAAGCGCGCACCAATAGATTAGCGATCGCGATGGGACCCTTTTGTAAACTCTTTTTCTAGATAGTTAATTTTCATCTTATCTCCCTATTTTTCTTTCCATCATGTCATTTAGATTCCCTTTTATATATATATGAGTCTTCGTCAAAGACTCGAGATGTCTGGTATACGAAGAGTGAGTTTAGGACACCCACCATTGTGGGGATATCATAATTACCTCACGTACGAAGAAGAACCATTTCACAATTCCAGACCAAGACAACCTGAGATTAACATGGCCGGCGAGCAAGAAAATTCCTTCACCCCACACACCGGTAATAATCATAATGAGAGAAATGGTAACATCGAACAAAACCTCACCGCTCAATAGATCGTAGAACTCAGTATTCAAAGAATACAAAGAGGAGATGATGACTCCGAAAAATTGCTTCAAGGGTTGGCCGCCGCATACGAAACCATTAGGTCACGACAATTTTCAGAAAAACAAGAGCGACAAGAGAGGCCACCTCCTACCCCGAGCATGGTGTCAACCCGCGCCACACTATTAAGACAACCTGCCCACACATTCTTCAATGATGACTCTTTAGAAAAGGTTTACTCATAGGTCGCTCCAAAAGACAGTACCATTAAAATTGAAGATCTCCCTAAAATGCTCGATGAGTACATGGCCAAGAGAGAGCGCCCCAGTCACTCATTCAGATTTGATAAATTTTACAAGGACGTCGAGTTTAATTTGCCAATAGGATTTAAGCCACCGAAATTTATCAAATATAATGGCACGGGAATTCCGAATCATCACTTGACCCTCTTTTATAATGATTGTCGATCCATACGTGATAATCAAGGACTTCTCATTCACTATTTCCAACGCTCATTAGAAGGAGAAGCTTTAGATTGGTTTGCGGGACTCCCGCTTTATAAGATAGAAACCTTTGATGAATTGGTCGGTCAATTTCTAGACTAATACAAACACTTGATCCAAGAGATAGTCAGTCTCAACGATCTAATGGCAACCAAACAAGGACCTGATGAAGAATTTATCGACTTCGTCGCCAGATAGAGAAAACTCGCTGCTAGGACCGGCACTTCAATGAAAGAGAAGGATTCGATGGACATTATAATCGATAATACTAGAGAACCGTTAAAGAGCGCACTTGTCATAAGTGATTGCCCTGACTTCACTGCACTCCACTCCCAGGCATCCCGACTAGCGCGACACATTAAAGGCAGAGACCTTGCTCTATCCATAGTCACATCGAAAGTGGGCTCTTCCAGTGAATTAAAATTGAACAACAATAAGAAAGCCTTAGAAATAGAATAGGTCAACACCGTTGTTAATCAAGGACAAAACTCTGGGAACGAAAATTTCCACCCACAAAGCTTCAGGCAAAATCAAAATCAGTAGCGATACACGAACCAAAACCAAGGCACTAATCAACAAAGATATTCAAACCAAAACTAAAGAGAGAATTAGAATCAGGGCCAGTATCGGAATAGAAATCAATATCCCAACACCTACCAGAATCTAAACACGACGCAGAATCGACTAGCCCACATGTTGAATTACAATAGTGTGCCCCCACCACATAACTTTAACCTAGCCAGAGGCTCCTACCAGCCGAGGTGGGAACACTATCCCCCTTTACCGGATATGATTCTCAACATCTTTCGTCTCCTTAATACTCAGAATCTCCTCCGATTCCCGCAGGAAAGCTCTTGCCCATGGCCGACAAATCTAGACTATAGTAAATATCCTCAGGGATGTAATCTATGACATGAATAATCGAAGTCAGATCAATTGGGAAGCGCTTAGGAATCCTATCCCTAATAATAACTAACCCCAACAAAATTTAGGGATCGTTAATAACTCCATGCCCAACCACAACCAAGCAACACTGACTCAGGTTACCACCGTAAATCTCTCCAGTCGATCCCCCTTCCAACCTTCCACCTTAATCACTCGCATTCAACCGTCTGCTACTTCCGCCACACTAGCAAGAGCTCCTTCACCCCCGCATCCCTCGGCCCTGATCACTTGCATCGCCCCGTCGAATCTACCTCCTTATCCAAAATTTACTCAGATATGAGTCCATTCCTTTAAGGCTAGGAGCAAGGATCAAAATTTCGGTCGAAATGACCAAAATTTTAGCCGAAATTATTGGTTTCAGTCCCCACTGAAACAATAATTTGGGATTGAAATTTCGATCATAGAATATATGGAATTGAAGTTGTCGATCAAATTATCAATCGAAATTTGGGTTTTCGGCTGAAATTTTGGTCCAAAATTTCAATTTCGGTTCCCTCCGAAACTGAAATGAAACCCAAAATTTTAATCCTTGGCTAGGAGACCACTCCTCCGTAGTCACCCACCAGAACCTCCAACCCCTCCAAATCCTAAATCAATGCCATTATCGCTCCCTTTTGTCCGATTCTGAACCCGAGTATGGAGATCACGTTCTTCAAACTGCAGCCCAAATTGCTGCATGGGTAGAAAGTGTCACTCGAAAGACACTAAGCCAAGACAATGAAATAACTACCGAGCATTTACTGAATCTAAAAGAAAGTGAGCCAGAAGAACATTCTGACCTATGCGAGAAGCTGGTCTCTACTTTCCTAGAAGAGAAAGATTACACACAGTACCTCCCACCTTGGAGTGGCACCATTCAGGTACGCGTTCTAACCTCGAATTTCACCCATTTTATAAATACATCCATGTCAAGCCATGCCAGGTTCGGTCAATAACTGACTTCCTCGATTCTCAAATTAGGAACCAATTACCCACCTCTGCCTTTCCCTCGAAATAAGGATTTCACGAACGCACAATCATCAGAGGGGAATGTGAGAGAAAGGGAAGTTAACTTGCCTCCCCCATCTCACATCATCCCTCCACCAATTCCTACACCTCAACCATTTCAACAACCTGCACCTAAGGCCCATCGGCCAGGCAAAGAAACTACGCTCGAGCCAGGGCAAGAATACGACCTTCTACGGCATCTCCAAAAGATCCCGACCCAGATATCCATATTAGAACTCATCAAGAAATTGCCTGACCATTACCGATTGTTGATAAGGACACTTGAAGACATACAAGTGGATGAGGATACGACCCTAGATGAGCTTCATCAAATCACCTCAGTCATAGCGTAACCTCCAGTGCTCACTTTTATAGACACAGACATGTCTAAAGAGTCACTCCGCGGGAGTGCGCCCCCCATATATCTTACAGTCATAATTAGAGGATTCTTTGTACCACATGCACTAGTTGACATGGGAGCAGGACTTAACATCTGCCCTCTCACCATGTTAAAAATGCTTGAATACACGGAGTAGGATGTCAGACCCTCCACACTATCACTCATAGCTTATGATGGGTCGCGTCACTTTGTCAAAGGAACTATCAAGCTACAGGTTCACCTCGGACCTGTAACAAAAGGCGTTACCTTCCATATTTATTATTCTGCTAGTACGTATAATCTCATTTTAGGGAGAAAATGGCTGGAGTCAATAAAGGCCATCGCATCCACATACTATCAATGCGTTAAATTCCCATACGATGACTCCATAGTCTGTATATACGCTAATGCACCCCTCCAGGAGATGGATACTGATCATGCGATGATCATACCAACCGCTCACGATTATGTGTTGAACACGGGTCTTATTCAAAAGACTCGAATCCCTTATGAGACAACCGTTGCGAAAGTCCGCCCCCCAACACGTCAATAAAAATTAATGAGAAGAGAGGTTGGCCCAGACCTCGCCAAACTCTATGCCATTAACCCTACCGCCACAAAAGGGTGGGACCTCATGTACCAATGTGGATACGTTCCCCACATCGGACTCGGTAAAAATAAGCAAAGTCGTGTAGGACCCATTGTCCCAACACAAATACGTAAGCACATAAGGTTAGGTTACCAATCGGATGACCCGCAAGCCGACTTGTCTCCTACCTCACCAAAATGGTCTCTATATGACCACTTCGCCTATGGGACCACTGAGAAAGCAGATGTGCCAAAGCATAAGGAAGTGTCCTTCACTAGATCCCAAGAAGTGGAAATTGAGCGAATGACTAAAGCGTTCAATGATTTAACCAATTTAAATGACGAGATTGATAAACCGCTCGAGGGAGTCAAGCCCATGTTTGACATTAAGGAATTTACATAAGGGAGGAGAGAAGAACCTCCAGCACTCGACCCACGAGTAGAAGATTGGGAATCCACTGACGACGAAGATTTTCACATAGCAGCCTTGCAAGATAGTGAAGAGCACTTACTCTTAACATGGGAAAAAGATGACCCTCCACAAGAAAATACTAACTTATATAGCATCCACCTCGGCCTTGGCCTTGAGGGATGGAAATGCCCTTGGGACTCCCCTTGTATCGCTTACCTATACCAACCCCGTTGTAGGGCATGCGCCAACATATTAGAATGCTTCGTAAGTTAGACCCAACACTCTACGATAGAAGAATCGAATCACTCCAACCTCGTGACCACCGACATAAGTAATGACCTACCAGCTCAGCTACCGGCACAAGAAGCAAAAAATTCCAATGATCGTTCGGTTGACCTAGAGGGAAACACTCGCATAGCCCTCATAGAATTTAAAGACGAGCTTGAACTAGACACTTCTACATCCCCAGATTTGATGCAACTCCAAATATTTTGGAAATCTCTAGAAGAAGAGTGGTAGCCTCCCCCGAGTGATGATGAGGACTACTGGATAGACCACCCGGCACTCGAGTTAGTGGAGCGAGCCAATCTAGGATTTCAAACACTATCAGATCAAGAAGATGAATTTGATACAGTCTTTGACTCTAACCTAGAAGGATGGGAATGCCCTTGGGGATCCCCTGCATTCTTCATCATTATTAACCTCGCTGCCGAGAATGCATACTCATCCTAACATATTATGAAGATCAAGGAAAAGAACTCGCTACCCCTGAGAATCCTTTAGGAGATCCCCCTCGGTGGGAAGATTAACATTATTATAACTTAGAGGATGATAGTTCAATCGACTACGATCTTCAGAGCTTCTTCGAAGAAGAGGCGATCAATGTGGTAAGAGAAATCCAAGCGTTAGTGCCGTTGTCACCAGCGTCACTCATTCAAAAGATCTCATTAGATGAGGACTCCAAAAAAAAGATGCCAAATTCACAACAAGTCCACATTTCCTGAAGAATTGCCCGAACGGCTCCAGCAGCCGTCTCGCTCCCTCAACTAGAGGAAGCAATTCTCCCAGCGCCCCTTGAGGAGACCGACCCTATACCATATTTATTATCAAAAATAAAAAAATAGAAAACCCTAAAAATTCAAAAATATAAAATCCAAAAAAAATCATAAAACCCTAGAAAAGAAAGGGAACTCTTCATCCCGAACCAAATTTGTGGCCAACAAGGAGACTTCTCTCCTAAGGTTTCTATCCCATTCCCTGCACGAGGACGTAAAGCATCCCGGCTAAACAACAAGCCAGTGATCATACCGGACGAGACACTTAGTGACTTTGAGAGAAGAATCAGTAGTCCTGACCTCGCCTTACCAAAGATCTCTCAATCATAGATTGTGCTGATGAAGGGTTAGCTTTCACAAACTCAGATCCCCAGTGTAGCAATTTCGTAATATATGAACTTACCGAGGATGAAGAAAGAACACAAATTGCCGAGGAGGCACTAGACCTCCAACGGGCTATCAAGCATTTTGATGAGCAAACCCAAGTTGCCGCGAAACCCACGGAAGAACTTAACTTTGACACTGAAGAGAAACTTAAGAAGCTACTGATTAGCACAACGCTTAACTCCAAGGAATGCCAACAAATTATACAAGTCCTGTAAGAACACTTCGATTCCTTTGTATGGTCCTATGAAGATATGCCCGGTTTAGACCCAAGTTTAGTAGAACATCGCCTCATCTTAAAACCCGATGCAAAGCGTGTCAAGTAGAAACTCCGCAGTATGTACCCACAAACTACCCTCCAAGTTAAAGACGAAGTGGACAAGTTACACAAAGCTAAATTTATCCGAGTCGTTCTTTACCCTAAGTGGGTCGCCAACATAGTACCTGGCGCCAAGAAAGACGGCAGAGTATGGGTTTGCATTGACTTCCGAAACCTCAACCAGGCATGCCCAAAAGATGACTTCCCACTTCCACACATTAACACTCTAGTCGACAACACCGCTGGACATGAGATGCTATCTTTTATGGACGGTTTCTCTTGATATAATTAGATCAAATTAATAGAGTCCGACCAAGAGAAAACTTCCTTCACCACACCATGGGGAACATACTATTACGTCGTTATGCCTTTTGGGCTCAAAAACGCAGGAGCCACGTATCAACACACCATGATGGCTATCTTTCACAGCATGATGCATAAGTGTGTAGAAGTCTATGTCGATGACATATTAGTAAGTCCCAAATGCGAGTAGGACATGTTGAAGCATTCCAACTGGTGTTACAAAGAGCTAAGAAATATCCGTTAAAAATGAACCCAAAGAAATGTGTCTTTGAGGTCACTTTCGGAAAATTACTTGGTTTCATAGTTAGCAAGCGAGGGATCGAAGTTGACCATGTAAAAGTTAGAGCTATCCTCGAGATGCCGCCTCCCAGTAATATCAAAGAGTTACGAGGCCTGATAGGAAGATTACAATTCATCAGAAGATTTCTCCCAACATTTGGAAAAATGTGATCCTTTCTACAGACTACTTAAAGAAGGAACTGAGTACAAATGGGATGATCAGTGTCAGCAAGCCTTCGACAACATCAAGAATTACCTCCTTAACCCGCCAGTATTATCGCCACCAGTCCCCGAAAGACCCCTAATTCTATATCTCTCAGTGAACGACAAAGCAATGAGAGTAATTCTGGGACAATATAAAGAAGACGATAAGAGAGAGAAGGCTATCTACTACCTCAATAGGACGATGGTTGAATACGAACGAAAATATACTTCAATGAAGAAGACTTGTCTCACATTGGTGTGGGCCTCTATCAAATTACGACACTACTTTGGAGCGCATAAAATACTAGTACTAGCCCGAATGGACCCTCTGAAGTACATATTCGAAAAGCCTGCAATATCAGGAAAGATCACTCGCTGGCATAAGCTCCTGCAAGAATTCGATATCACTTATGTCATGCAGAAATCGATCAAAGGGCAAGCAGCCGCAGATTACCTCGCATATCTCCCACTGTCGAGTGATGAGCCCGTACATGCGGATTTTCCCGATGAGGACTTAATCACGATTCATAACGAAGAGCCCGATAAGACCTCATGGATCCTTTATTTTGACGGCGCTCTAAATCACAAAGGAAAAGAGATCGGGATAGTCCTCCTAAGCCCATAAGGAATTGTCATACCTAAGCCTTTTCAACTAGATTTCCCTATCACTAACAATGTCACAAAATACGAAGCTTTTATAGCTGGACTATGAGCAGCACTACAATTAGGTGTTAAATAGTTAAAAACCATCGGTAATTCCAAACTAGTAATTTCACAAGTCATAGGAGAATGGAAAACTAAGAAAGGGAGACTAATGGCATACTTAGAAACCACTTAATATTTAGTAAAGAAATTTAAAAGAATCTTTTTCACACGCATCCCTAGATTAGAAAATGAGCCCGCAGATTCCTTAGCCACGCTAGCCTCGGTCATCCAAATACCCATTGGGCAAAATACCAAAACCTTCTTCATCAAAAAGCTGACAGTACCAACCCACGAGGTAGCATGGATCGTCAAGAGAGAATTACCCATCCTCCCCACAAGTATAGGGCCGAAAGAAGTAATCACCCCAGAAAAACACGTCAAGACAGAAACCGAAGTCACTATGTTCAGATTTGATAAATCACCGACCGACGATGGACAACTGTGGTATTTTGACATCTAGAACTTCTTGAAATATCAACACGTCCCTTCGTACGCCACGAAGATTGAACAGAAGACTATAAGGAACCGATGCGCCCAATTCTGCATACTCGGTGAAACATTATACAAAGAGGCCTTCACTAAAGGAGTACTGTTATGATGTGTCACGATTGCCGAAGGATAATACATCATCCGAGAAGCACACGCCAGTGCCTGTGGTGCCCACTCCGGTAGTCAAAGGCTCGCCGATCAAGTTACATGATAAGGGTACTTCTAGCCAACAATGATCAAAGATTGTCACCTCTACGTCTAATCCTACAAGCAATGCCAAGAACACGCCACACTTGTCAAAGCTCCATCAGTCGCATTGAATACTATGACCTCGCCATGGAAATTTTCAATGTGGGCCTTCGATGTCATTGGACCTTTCACAGACACAGTTGGGAACACTCACAAGCACACGTTCATATTTATAGCGATCAAATACTACACCAAATGGGTAGTAGCTGAATCCTATGTCAGAATCACAGCTTCAACACTCGTAAAGTTTATCGTTCAAAATATCATCACCAGGTTTAGAGTACTCAGGATGTTTGTCACTGACAACGGACCAAAGTTCATCACAGAGAAGACAAAGAAGTTATGCAAGAAGTACGGCATCGATCTATGTCACTCATCACTGTTCTACCCTCAAGGAAATGGACTGGTAGAAGCTACGAACAAAATTCTAATTCGAATCCAAAAATGCACAGTAGAAACAGCAATGGAGCCGACTGGCCTAAATGACTATCAGAAGCACTCTGGGCCTATAGGACCTCTATTCGTACGGCCACTGGCCAAACTCCCTACCTCCTTACCTACAAGATGGAGGCAGTCCTACCATATGAGATGTAAGTACCATCCTTATGGATTCAACTCGATGATGAACTATCCTTAGACGAGAGGAGAATTGCCCTACTCACGCAGCTAGAGTAGCTGATGAAACATGTCTAAGGGTAGCTGATCACGCTTAGGTATATTAGAGGAGAGTAGTCAGGGCTTACGATAAGAAGGTCCTTGAATGAACCTTTAATATTAGGGAATTAGTCTTAAAGAAAATCATGTCTTCCAAGCACGCCCATCCGAAAGGAAAACTAAAACCGAACTGGGAAGGCCCATATATCATAACAGCCACATACCCTGGAAATGCCTACAAACTGGCGAACCGAGACAGGGAAGAACTCCCTAGCCCTTGGAGCGCCATGTACCTTAGAAAATATTACCCTTAGCTCTATGATCATCACATCCCGTGATTAAATACTTATACATATCACCCTCGTAGTCGTCACGACCCATTCATTGGTCGTACACCTTCAATTCTCATAATATCCTTAAGACCTCTGATTTATTGCCCACCTTTTCTCACTCGGGCAATCTGATTAAAGGACTAGTGACCTATCTAACCTCTTTCAAAAGCATAGGTAACACCCGATCCTCATTTTCCTTCCCCGCCATTGGAGGAGAAATTAGAGCAAAAAAAATGAAGATGTTAGGTTCAATCAAGACTCATTATTCTTACACTAGCAGGATACTTTCAAGAATACATGCATAAAAAATTTTGAGTGGAAGCATTACAATGAATGAACAAGTCAATGAGCTCAGGGAAGCATAAGCAGACCATGAGGACATCCCTGGTAACGTTACTAGAAGTGTATAAGCAAGCTGCGAGGGCATCCCTAATGTCCCCATACTACTAGATATCGTCGTAAGGTGGCGGGAGGAGGACAAACTCCTGCTAACCATATAATATGAGATTTTGATGGTATCGAAACATGATGAAGAGCTCGATCATTGCATCTCGTATCCCCTCCAAGAAAAAAGATTGTTACTTATCCCTTTTGGGAAGCATTAGATACAAACTATTCCCTGCATCACTGAGCCTTACTCGACTCTTCTATTTTTACTTCGGATGATAAATCAGAAGCCTTATCGGATGTTTCTAGAAATGAAACTGAAAATTGATGAATGATGACTGATGCAATCACCTACTATACCTACGATACTTTTGCCTAATAACCACAGGATAGGATGACCACCACCCCATGATAGACCCCCGTATATAACTAACCTAATCAAAGAGACCTCTTCAGTTCGATGACAGTATCGATCAACTTTTCTTCAAAACTAACTCACCAAATACCCATGACTGCTTATAGACCCAAAGTGCTCATCTCGAAACCTAGAAAAGCTCCATTGCATCTCGACGCTGGGGCATTTTTTTGGGATTAGAAGAAGAATCATATCAGAAGCGCTGACTTGTCCACAAAGAAGATGACGAATGACGAAGTTACCATCCAGAAAATGCTACCGAAGATACCATACTGCCAATCCTATCACGCTCCTACACTGGGGCATTTTTATTTTTATTGTTTTGTTATTATTTCTATCTTAGCTATTTGCTTTCCTTGTTGCATTGTTGTCATTTCAGAAAAAGAAGAAGAAGATTAAAAAAAGAGTACATATCCATCTTTTGCTACCATACTCCGATCTGAGACACTTACCCCCCTTGACAACTAGCAAGGGAGAGAACAAAAACTACTGACAGCATTACTCTCACATGTGCAGATATGAAGCAACCTTCAACCATCACCGGGCCAGCTCAAGAAGCATCCAAGTCCTAATGACGGTCGATGGCGCTAAAGCAACTAAAAAGCAAAAGCAGACGTAAGAGGTAACTAAAAGAAAAGGAGCCAATCAGGTACATCTAAACCAAAAATCTCTCTATATATATTAAAATCTTTTCATTTATTTTTACACTTATCACCGGGGGCATCCCCCCTATATATACAATACACACATGCCACGGACACAAAAATATATGCATGCACCCCTACTCCCTACAATGTCACTGGGATGGCCGATCACCGTTGTCCCTGGTATCATCAGCTCGGAGGTCCGCAGACTGGTCCTCTGAAAACACAATCCCTGCACCTAGAGTCGTCCAAACCTCTAGACGACGAGGCCCCCCCATAGAATCCCCCCCCCACTCGCCTGGCTAATAGATCGCCTCGATCGCAAATGAGGAGGATACCTCGAAAGAACCTTACGAACAACAGAACCCTCACGAGCATCACCCCTGCCACGATCATGGGACGTGTAACGAGACTGCTCGGCCGACCCATAGCCCTTGACTTCTACCCACCAAGCTGATGAGCTAGCCTATGTATCCCCCGCTCACTCCTCACCAAATGATACTGTAGCTGATCTAGGGTCACCTGCGACTCTGTCCGCATGGTCCGATGCGCTGCCTCCAATGCCTCAGCCTGAGTCCTCTGCGCAACCATCATCTCAGCAAGCAAGTCGTCACGACTCTGCGTCTCTCCAAGGACCCGTCTCACCTCGAGAGTGGCGCGCGCTCACGCTGCCTCTAGAAGCACCTCCTCAAGCTAACAGGCCTGCATAACCACACCAAGTAAATGGAAAACCAATATATACATGAACAAAATAAGAAACTTTGAAAAGGAAAGGATTATACTAGATCCAGCCTCTCCTTCAGGAGTTGCCCAACCGTCTCAGCAGTCACTGGATCAGCAGGAGGCACGGAAGGAATAGCGAATGTAGGCGGCTGCAACAAGAACAAACAAATATATTAGAAAAATACTATAATGATAAATAAACTACGAACACAATAACTAAAACATACCTGAGTAGGAATAGGAACAGACTCCTGAGGGGGAGCCTCGGGAGCAGAGTCCGGAACAGCCTGCACATAGAACCAAATAAACCAACACAAGACATGTCAGAACAAAATAAAGATGAAATAACCTAAACAGAATTATACCACATCAAAAAAAAAAAAAACTATACCTGACTCTCCGGGAGTAGAGAGGCAGCAGTCGCCTCTCTCGACTAAAGATCCTCGGCAACCCGACACTGAAATACGGCATGATATTAGTAAGCTACTAAGAAAGCAAAACAATGACACCCAACAAACTAATGCAATGACACAAATAAGATAAAAGATTGAATGGAACTTACCCAATGATTTAGCTTGACCCAAAGCTGAGCCATCACTGGATCCTCCAAACTGGAGGAAGCAACAGAAGATGGATCAAATGCCCGAACGGGACCTCTAGCAGCGAGCTCGACTCTCTACGAATAACAATAAGCACATCAGTTGGCAAGCTCACAATGCTAACAATTAACAATACCATATTTGTAAAGACACTTACCAATCGATCGACCTCAGAACGTAGGCTGGCCGATGCCTCCTAGTCAGCCAGCTGCTGACTGTAATAGACATCCAGCAGGGCCGCCTGACGAGCAACCTCACCCTCCCTCTTAGACTGTCCAAAATAAAATAAAATGAGACACCACAACCATGTTAGAACGACCAGAAGACTGAGTCCACAAAATATAAAAAAAACTATAAATTAACTCACCAGGAGCCGTCAAGTCTCCGGTAGCCGAGCCCCCAAGTCATCCTCTGCCGCCCTAGCCTGAGAAACCGAGGAGGCTAAGGAATGTAGCACCTCTTCATCCGGACGAGGAGCACACCCCATCTGCTCCATCGTCCTATGGAGGGTGTCTAATGCCCTCGCACGCTCGCAGTGAGATGGCCCTACTCCAACGCAGCCAACCTCTCCCTCAAAGCTAACGCCGACTCCGGCCCATCGATCACGAAAGAGCCACTCCCATGGAAGGGACATGTGAAGAGGCACCCGCCACCCAATGCACTAAACCACTGCACATACTCTCGGACATCTGCCTTGCCACGCGCTCCTGTAACCCTGGTCCCCCTAGCTCTAAAATCCGCTATCTAAAGCACCATTCGCTCCGCAAAATTTCGGCCAGGAGGGTCGGTCATCCTCTTCGCCACTCTGTGGTGAATCCTAAGCGAGCCCCACCTGTCGTACCACTCGAGATGTGTGAATTCTCTCCACCATCTTAAAACAATGGACCCATATGTCCACATCAAAGAAGGGTCGGCCAGACTGAATCACTGGCACGCCCGTATCCTCCTCATCAGCATATGGCCTCCAAATCACCTACAACCAAGCAAACGAGTTGACCCCTCAATGAAGACTCTAATTCTAAAAGACTGAAATGAAATAAAAAAACATACGCATGGTAATCTATACCTGCCCCACGTGCATATCCTCAAAGAAACAGCGCGCAGTCTGAAGATCCAAAGACCAACGGCGACCCCTCAACGCCTCCCTCCACACGTGCATCCGCAGAAACGTGAACCTCACCTCCAACGGAACCCCCGAATGAAGAAAAGCGAAGTGATCATATGCTCAAAACTAGAAAATAAAATAGAAGAAACGCTAAGTAGATGCTACTATCAAAAGACCACGAAAAGAGAAAACGAACAAAGACACTATGACATTAATTAACTAAAACTCACCTAGAGGAAGGGAAGGAAACCTCCGATCGTCGTGACACCCCGTCCCCGACGGTAAAGCTGCTCATAGAGATGCGCCAATGCGGCCGCACCCCACGCATAGGTGGAGACTCAATCCAAGTCCCCAAGAACCATAAAAAATAACCTGGTGACGCATCCCTGAGTCAAAGAAGAGAAGAGTACTGCACCAAGGAAATGCATCAAGAATGCTCGAAGCACCCTATCTGCAGTCAACCCCAGCTCCACCATGGGCTCCCGACCCTCCACTATCACACAACACACCTCAGAAGACACCTTCGCCTCTGAATGGCGCCTCAGGGGGATGAAGCCACTTGCAAACGTATCAAAAAACCAAGTGACTCGAACTATACCTGGCCCCGATCCGCTCGACCTATATGGCACACCCAAAATCTCCCCACACACTGCTAAATACTCTCCTTCCATCCATCCTGTGATCGGCTCACCCTTGAAATGAAGGCCTGTAATGCGAACCCAGCCCTCTAGAGTCGGCAATATCATACCAATTGGAAAGAGAATCACCTGATGCCTCTCCCTCCACCTCTCCAAGATCGCTGCGATCAGGCCACGATCGACCTGAAAGGGCTCCAATGCTAGGATTGGCCCAAAATCGAAAGACATCAGCCACGCCCGCTGAAACTCCGACAAGGCACGGTACCAAGTATGAGACTCGGTCTGTGCTGAGCTGATAGCCAGCTGCAGGGGTTCCTATTGAACGAAACATGAACAATAACAGTAAGACTAGCACATACCCATGATGAAAGACAAATAAATTTAAAACTAAAAGCAAGTCAAATATGCCCCAAACATAAAAACAATTTACAACAAACACACAAAACGTGATAAGGGCAACTGAATAGAAACATGACCTATCTCTAGATGCCGGCATGATGCATGAGTGAGCACACAACCAAGGATCAATGTAGGTTTGACATAAATTAGAAGGGTTTACAGAACCTAATAAGTCTATGTCATAACCTAAATGGCTAAGAAAATAAAAGAACTCTCGCTCGTGGGTGCTTACCTGGCCTCGAGCGAAGAAATCCTCCAGCGGGAAGTGTCTGCAATCTCGATGCTCCTCACCCTGGTGCTCCATAGCCGCACCCTCAGCTCTCTCACCCTCAGGTATCTCACCCTCAACCCTCTCGCCCTCATCCTCAGTGACCCCTTGCTCAATCTTGAGCACCTCCTCCCTGACCCCCGACTGATCAACCTCCAGTACCTCCTCTCTAACCACCTCCCGAACATCCACCTCCCCTATATTGTCGGTCCGAGCCTCGGAAGTCTCACCTAGCTCTGCCCCTAACATCCTCTCCAACTCAGAAATAGTAAGATCGCGCCCACCAATACCCTCACCCTCTATCCTAGAACGAAGAGCTAAAAAAACTGAAGAGAACGAAGGAAACGATGCCGAAACGGATGGTCGGATAGCAAAATATCATGAAAACATGAAAATCGGAGCACGAAGAAATAAGGAAACAGAGAATCAAAGACTAAAATGGATCACACGATAAAAATGAAAAGTTTTAAACTATTTATAGGACACGCTAAAATTGCGCACATAAATTCACGCACTCAAACTAATCACGCACCACTCTCATCGCGCTTAATTCCGATCACATGACCGGTCTTGAGCATGTAACTTATGCGCTTGGAGTGAAGCGCGCAATTCCCCAGAAACACAAAAAAAATGCCCAGGACAGCACGTTCACAGGCCTAAATTGGGTGATCTCCGATACTAATTATTAGCCTAAATCATGCCCTTGTTAAGCCCGATCCAAAACATTCCTGACTTAAAGGAATATGCGCCCCGATAATTAAAAGAAAATGCTCCAGCCTAAGACCAAACTAAACTAAAAAAATGCCCCGACACTGTTTACACACTCCAACCAAAACTAAACAAAAAAACTTTGCCCCAACTAAGGCGAAACTAAACAAGAAAAATATCCCCATCGTTCATACACTCCAACTAAGCCCAAACTAAGTCAAAACAAAAAAAAAATGCTCCTAACATGCCCCGATCCAAAATAAATAAATTAAAAAAGTAAACCTCACACTCAAAACAAATCAAATTAGCTATAAAATAAACTAAAACTGAATTTATAAAAGAAATTAAAATCATAATCTCTTCATAAATAAATAAAATAATTACAAAATACACTGAGGGCATACCCTCTGAATATACAACTTGAAACAGGAAACTAACAAAAAAAAATAGCCTGTTCAGGCAATGGAAGAATCCGAATTTATTCGGGAAACTAGAAATCTCGGAGAAGCCCGGAGGGGGAAAGCACTCTGAACGAATTCTAGCAGTAATAACCTCTTCCCCTTGCCCTGAGCAGGTAGAAAAGAAAGAGTGGCTCATGGAAAGCCACTCAGGACCTGCAGGATCCACCCTTAGAAGCTCACCTTGGAAACCATAACAAGGGAGAGCAACTAACACGGAATTCGTAGAGCCTACCGAGGAAAAATAGGCATCGGTCACAAGAATTCTGACCCTGCCTTATCCTTGG
This sequence comes from Chloranthus sessilifolius, assembly GCA_021018995.1. NCBI lineage: Eukaryota > Viridiplantae > Streptophyta > Magnoliopsida > Chloranthales > Chloranthaceae > Chloranthus > Chloranthus sessilifolius. The sequence continues at coordinate 69,847,282 of CM037595.1, forward strand.
GTTTCCTTTCTACCACCTTTTTCTCCTCCACCTCTTCCCTTAGCATGCCAGCAATTTGACTACTACCTTGCATTCCCAATCCCGTCCATTCTGAATAATCCACTCAATAAACACAACTCTTTGGGTCCAACACCCGGGATACAAAAAAGAAAGGAAGAAAAGACATTAATGAACAAGAAAATGCCCTAAAACTTTTAATCCCAAACTTTGAATAAAATTTAAAACAATAAGAACCCAAAGCTTTTAGCTCACACATTTATTAACTATACCTCCTGAATTACCAAATGACAAGTGTCACACCTTTAAACCCTTCCAATCTAATTAAATCCAAACCAAACACATACCCCCTGAAAGACCACAATCCATGACAAACCCAGATGAACCAATAATCACACAACACTTACCCCTTCATGGAAACACAAATTCCAAAGCAAAGTAAACAAGCCGATAAGATTTGAACACTTAACACCCATCCAAAACTTTTGAAACTCACACCTCTTAAAAAGTGTCACCTCAAGTCAAACAAAAGACTAGAACAAAATAACTTAAACTTCACTCTAAAAAAAAGAAACCCTAAATTGTTCGGGACCCCGCCAAGAAAAATGCCCCAGCCAAACCCACCGAAACCAAGTAAACCCTCTAAAAAAACTCCGTAAAACAAACTGAACTTCAAGATAAACTAAATCCTAAAATAAGTCAAACAAATAAAATAAATCCAACTAATCTGCTAATAAGTTTAAACGAATAAACAAGCACACCAAAATAAAAAAAAATGCCTCTTTTTTTATAACTCAAAAGTTTTACAAGTATCACCGGAGACATGCCTCCTGATTTTACAACCCAAAACGAAAACCTAAAACTTTAACCTACAACCCAAAATGAAGACTGGGTTCAAAACTGAGACGAAGCGAGGAGCAGATTTCGCTCGGAGGGTCCAATCGGAGGCTTCATGGAGAATTAGTTGAGAAACACATTCCTCCACTTTTTACTCCTTCTCTTTCGCTATCTTCACCTCATCCACCGTCGCCTCCTCAACGCTGCCTTCACCGCTCCCTAAAAAAGACCGATGTGAAGAAAAGCGCCCTCATTCCCAATACCGCCCACTCCCAGAATAACACCATCCATGAGCATCACCTCAGGACGAAGATCACAGGAAATAACATATATAGGAAGAAACGGCATCCCAATCGAACAGTTAGATCGCCAGATATCACTAAAACACGAATTTTACAACACAAGATATCCAGAAAAAGGTTAAAACCCGAGACTAAACCAGAGAATGAAAAATAAATGAAAGCTCCCTCGCTTATATAGAGTACGGACTCAATCACGAGCCAGAGCATAGGCATTTAACCAAATCACGCGTCACACACGATGCGCACAATCTAAAACGCACGCCCTAACTAAAGCGCGCAAATAACCCATCACTCGTGCCAACCGTGTGATCCTTCGATCGCGCACACTCCATGAACCACACAAATTTATCAAATGACACACAGCTGCCGCGTGACCTGAAAGGTCACCCGTACACTTACCTGGTGACGCCTCGATCATGCGCTATGGTTATAGTGCATAACACAATCACACACACACTCAGACATGCGTAAACGACCCCTCAAGCCTGAGATCGCACGCCCAAAAATAGGCGCACAATCATATTAAGCGACCTAAAATAGGCGCTCAATGCCTAACTTTGCATCACACTTTGATTAAAATTCATCCGTCCTATCGTGTACCCTTGCATGAGAAGGAAGCATCGACAACACTCATCCCCATTGCAATAGCGTGTACATGTGCGATATCACATCAATATCCAGTCCCATCATAATAAATTAATCATACCCTCATGTCCCATCGCGAGAAGCCGAAAGCAAATCTCCCGAGAATGCCAGCACGCCACCGCTAACTACACTCAGTCAACATCCCATCGCGAACATCACTACCTGAAAACAAAAAAAAGCTCAGACAGCACATGCCACATCACATGATGAAAAGAGGGAAAGCTTGATTATGACCCATCACTAAGGTAAAGGGCTCTCTCTCCCGAATTGATCCCCACGTCCCACTAGAGCTGACCCAACACGCAGCCAAAGAAAGGGAGAATCCTCAGGTCCCATCGCGACATCATTTCTTCCAAGACATCACATCACAACCACCAAGCCCTGCCACAGCAGACCTGAAGAGAAGAAATCTCTAAAAGCCCATCGCGACACTACGGCGCCACCTGACCGTACAAGCTACTCAAAATCCAGGTAAGTATCACCCTCGGGTAAGTACTACCCACTATTTTTATTTTACTCAATATTCCTCATAAATATAGAGTTAGCTATGATTAATTTAAATACTTTCAAAACTCGTCTCTCTTGACTCGTGAATCACTGTAGTCCTCCCATAAGAGACAATTATCAGTACTCACCGAGAAGGTTAGACGAAGTATCCGGTATGCCAAGTGTCGTCTTGACAACCACAATAATGGTTGGGTCCACAAATCCCGTATCGGTGGATCTACTCAGCGACATATCGGAAGCCACATTTTTCGCCTCTTTACCACCGAATTGATCTTAAGTTAAAATTCCTAAATTTTTAAATTTTCAGAACTCCCGAATTTTCAAAATCCCCTTACTAAAAAAATAAAAAAAAAAGAGAAGATAAGAAGAACAAAGGAACAAGATAAATGGACCCAACTCACCTTTCTTTAAATACAAAAAAAAATGATTAAGCACCCCATCACCCGCGCATAATAAATTACACTTAAACCTGACCTTTAACTCCTAAGACCCCTGAATTCGTAATCAAGAACATATCCCACTGCACAGAATTGGATCAAGCGCACCCGCCACTACACAGAATCGTTTGTTCAGATGCATTAGGATTAGAATTCCCAACTTAGAAGCTGACTCCAGATGAATCAAGCGCACGCGCCACTGCGTAGAATTCAATTGGGCACACCTTACAAGACCCCCACCTCAATTACTAGCCCAAACTGACCATTCCCCTAGGAAACTGAACATTGAGTATATTTAATCTAAGAACTTATAAACATCTATTAGAAAAGGAACACCTGACACACATTGGTGTGAGCAATGACGCGCCCGGTCTGACATGACTTGTAAAAGCCTTCGATATTACATGATACTTCATTTTATTATTATCGGTCCCTGGACCTTATTTTAGACATTTGATTGATGCCCCGGTACCTCGATTGCATAAGATCCCTCTATTAGCCCGCACCATGCAACGAGATGCGCCATGCACCCACAGACCTAGAATGTGCCCTTCAAATGTTCCATTTTAGCTTGCGCTGATAGATAAGAATGCTAAGCATGTCATGTTAGCATCCCTAGTTCACATTTGTGATTTCCCAAGAGAAACAAGAAGACACCTCAAATGAGGAGTGTCTATTTCTTCGACACGTTCTTACTTCATAAGAGCGCGCCGAAGAGGGGCATCTATAGACACCCCCATTTTGCCCTATCGGAATATACAAATTTGTTCGGTCAACCTTTGAACTCATAACCCTGATATTGGACCATATGCTAAAATAATAGTATATGGCTGGACACATGCTGAAACAATAGTTCTGTGGCTCAGGCCCCATACCCCCGACGTAGGAACCATGCACTGAAATAATAGTACATGGCTGAACACAGGCTAAAACAATAATCCTGTGGCTCGGATCCCGACGTAGGGAGACTATATACTGAAATAATAGTATATAGTCGGAATGCAGACTGAAACAATAGTCTTGCATTTCAGACTGTTGCAGTAATATAGGACCATATGCTGAAATAATAGTAGTATATGGCTGGAAATAGGCTGAAACAATAGTTCTGTGGCTCAAGCCCCATACCCCCGACGTGGGAACCATACACTGAAATAATAGTACATGGCTGAACACAGGCTAAAATAATAGCTCTGTGGCTCAGATCCTAACGTAAGGAGACTATATACTGATCTAATAGTATATAATCGAAATGCAGGCTAAAATAATAGCCTGGCATTTCAAGCCCAACCTGGACCAGGATAACCCTGAATTAAGCGCCTAAAACCAAGCGCTCAATTCAATTGCACGCCAAATCACAAGCGCGCAATCAGTCCCTTCTCAGACCAGACTTCCTTTCCCCATACCAACTCGAGACTCAATCACACGTCTATTATGAGACGCGCGATCGGATTGAGCGCCTTATCACCGACACGCAATTGGCATATGCCCGGCCTAGCCTCACCGTCCTTGATCCCTAAGTTTCCTCGATTAAATGCTTTGAGAGTGGAGCTTAATTGGATTATGCACCCCAAAATGGGCGCGCAATTAGTTCTAATGCTATTAGGACTAGGAAACTCATTGAGCAAGTCAGCAGGTCGCTCACTGAGTCGGTGACCGACTCAAAGCGATTAAGCATCGAGAGATCGATGCGCAATTTTATTAAATGCCTGAAACATGGCGTTTAATTGAAGAAAAACCTATAAAAGCTTTTTTTAATTTTGACCTAAAAAAAGGGGAGGAGAGCGAGAGAGAACAGACTTTTTTGGGATCCCGAAACCAGAGAACTCCGAGAATGAGCACATAGAGCAACCTAACCATGATTTCGAAATTCAAGCATAGAATATTTGAGGTTTCTCTCCGCAGCCCCAGTCCTAGGTAAAAATCTTAGTTTTAGACTTAGGATCTTTCTCTTAGTTTTAATTATAGGTTTTAATTTTCAATTTGAGACCGTAGCACCCTTTTTTAGACCGCAAATTTTTTATATATGGTTCTAGTTCTCCAAATTTAGAACCAGTCCTTAATCCGACGGTCTAATTTATCGACCCTAGGCTTTAATTCCGTTCTAAAATCTCAATTTCCAGTCCTATCATTAATTTCTGATTCTAGTCCTTGGATTTTAGAACCAGTCTTTAATCATACGGTCTGATTTTTTGATTTCGGACCCGAATTCAATCCTAGAAATTTAAATTTAAATTTAAATTTCTTAGTTTAATATTTCTAAAAATCCTAAATATTAATTTTAGTTTCTATAATTCTAGTTTCTCAATTTCATTCATAATTATTACTCCGAAATTAACTCTGAAAAATCAAAAAATACTATTTTATAATCTTGGATCCAATTTATCTTTAATCTTAACCATCCGATTTACCCCAGGGAACTTACGGAGGGTACTCGGGAACGAGGCCAATCCTCCTTAGTATAGCGGGCCCAAACCCCTTTTTTTTATAATTACTTAGTTGCTTTAATTAGGGTTATAATATCAGTTCCATAATTTCTTCTTAAAATTTTAGTATAGTCAATTTACATGCTTTATTTTAATTAAATCCTTAGAATAATTGCTTCGATTAGAACTCCAATAAAATTAGTTCCTTTATTTTAATTAGATAATTCTAGCATAGTTAATTCCTCACTTTATTAGACCCCAGTATCAGTAATTAGTCCTTTTATTTCAATTAGAATCTTAGTATAATTAATTCATTGCTTTGATCATAATTCTAGTCAAATCAATCCCTTATTATAATTAGAATTTAGTATGATTGATTCATTGTTTTAATTAGATTTCAAGTACAGGTAATTCATTGCTCTAATCAAAATTTTAATCAAATTAGTTTATTTCCCTCAATTAATTTTTTTCTATTTCATTCATATAAAATTAATTCATTGCTTAAATTAGAGTTTTAGTAAAACTAGTTCTCTAGTTCAATTAGAATTCTGATAGAACTAGTATATGTGCTTTACTTAGACTTTCAGTATAACTAGCATGCTTGGTTTAATTACAGTTTCATTAAAATTAATACACCTGTATTCCTAGTACAATTAGGCGACCGATGTTAATTGAACTTTTAGTAGTATTAGGACACTATATCAATTAGAATTCTGGTAGTGCTAGGAAACTAAAATTAATTAGACTCCGAATAAAATTAGAATACTAAATTAAATAAACTATAATAAATTCCCACATACCTAAACTCACAATAGAATTGGGAAGTCTAAATTGATCAGAACTATAATAATAACAAGGGAAGGGAAGAGAAATTCAACTATCTAAATTATAAGAAAAGATATAGCTGCTGACGTTCTCAAGCAGACGATTTAGTAAAGAAGTAACCCACACCTGCTCTAAAGCGTGTTCATTGACGTGTTGCAGCCTTGTTAAATATCTGCAGCTGGCGATTGCAACAAACTAAGAACCTTCCTAGAAAACCCTTCACTTCTAACATTCCAAACACCTCATCACTAGAGTCCACTGGTAGTGAAAAATGCCAGTTTTCACCCCTTAACCTGACCTTTGATGGACTTGTGAGCACACTAATAAACACCTGTTGAGTCTATTTTATAGATAGCAATAAGAGACAGGAATAGTGCAGAAAACCACTCAAAAATGCTGCACAAAGAAGTCCATCTCTCAGAACAGTGCAGACCCAGCAATGGCACACAAGAGGGCTGCACACCATTGGGCCCTTAGAGCGCGTGGCTACAGCAGGGCAAGGTGAAGGAAGTGAAAATAGGCTAAAAACATCCTATCGAGAGGTTATATAAAGACTTTGATAGGAGCTGAGAGCAAAAAATGGAGGAATTCGTGCAATTGGAAAGGTTTCGATAGGATCTGAAGGCAGAGAAAGGATGGATTCGTGTGGATTGAGGAGTTCGATAAGATCCAAGAACCTATCGAGTAGCTGAAAGAAAGGAAGAAACCATCCTATCGAAAGTCTGCCTGAGGTGTAAGGGGAACCTATCGAATGATTTCCTGAACCTATCGAGATGGAGACGTTAAAACAGAACCTACCGAAGCGTGCTTGAGCCTTTCGATAGGAGTGAGAGCAATCCTATCAGAATGATGGCATGCAAAGCTGAACCTATCAAAATGGTCCTCCAACCTGTTGAAAAGCTTCCCCAACCTGTCGAATGCTCCAGGCAAAGGGCTGAGAATGCTTAAGCTTTAAGAGAAGGCTCATCCTATCGGAACCTATCAAAGAGATCTGAGAACCTAGCGAAAGGACCAAAAAGCTCCATATGAACCTATCGAAAGCTTCCTCAACCTGTCAAAATCATGTGAAGAACTTCTCAGAAAATAGGTTGTTCACACGTTGCAACTTGGTGACCTATTGCACACAAACCGAGGCACATTGGTGATCGGCACGACGATCCAAAAGCTGTCCTAGGAAACCCTAACCAACCCACGTGCTCTGACAGAACTCTAACAAACTCTTAGGACCTTCTAGAAGGGAATATTGGCGGGAAAAATAAGGGAGAAAGCTATATATTGAGATCCCCAATTGGAATTGGGGGAGATCAAAATTTGGATTAAATTCTGGAGATCAGAGCTTACAGCGAAATTCCATTTTCCCTCTTTTAGCTCAACTATGGTTGGCTAATTCCCTAGGAGCAGCGAGGAGAGAGGTTAGATCTATAATTGGGTAAGGTTGAGAGTGTTATTGTGGGTTAATTGCTGCAAAGACTACAGATCTGAGAGCATTTCATTGTAGAGCGAGTTTCATTGCAATGTAAATGTTATTTTTACTATTTTAATTAGATCTATAGTTCCTTTGGTTTTATTTGGTGCTCGATCGGATTTGTGTAGAGGAGTCTGTTGATCAGCTCACCCACTTAACTGGTAGACCTCTTGGATACCATCTAATCTCCCTAGATCTGATATCCCTGTAATTTCTTATGTCTGTGACCTGAAAATTGCAACATCTGTAGTGGTTTTCATGCTCTGGTTGAAACCTTTAGTTTGGAGGAATTCCCTAGGATGATTTGTGAGCATTAAAGTGGATGGATCATAGACTTAAGAGCAGTCCAATCTCTGGTTTCAATTGGATTCTTCTACCATAAACCTTTGGATCGGATGAAGTCTATAGGATGGTTTGTGACCATTGAAGTGGACAGACCATAGCCTTAAGATCAGTTAAATCCTTTGATTTAGAGTGGAGCCTTCTACCCTGCAGCTGTGCTTGTAGCCAGCTGAGGGATTTGTGTGCTCTGAACCCCTGTAACATGATCAGCTCAACCTGATTGCAGTGAGACCAATCTCCAAGCTTCTCTTCTCCATTTTCTATTTTTAAACCATTCCACTTGCAAGATCTAGATCTCTAGACTCGATCTCAGCTAGTTTACATTTCAAGTGTAGTTTAGTTCAAGTGACAACCCTCTTAACCTCTCCCCTTTCTTTTAGCTGACTTAGCATTAGTTAGGGTGCCAGACCTCTTCCAGATCTGGAGATTTACCATATTTGGAACTCACCTCCCTGTGGACATTCCCTTACTCTTTTAAAACTTACTACAATAGGCCCTGAATACTTGCAGGTCTGTGTGTGTGATCTGCCTTGAATTGAGTGAATTTAAATCCCTTTTTGAAGGCAAGGCAGTTTCCCAACAAGTTTTTGGCGCCGTTGCCAGGGCGATGTTTTTGAAATTGGTAGATCTAAGTTTGATTTAGTTTAGACCATAGATCTATAGTAGTTTGTTTGATTTTTCACTAACTGTGTTTGTAAGTTTTATTGTTTTCCAATGTTCTGTTTGTATTTCATCAGATCTGAAGCTGCTGTGAAAGAGGAGCATTGTGCTGGAGGCTGCTCTTGAGTTTGCATCCCTCTACTCCCCTTTATTTTCAGATCTGTTAATTTTTAGATTCATTAGCCTTTTTTTTTTGTTCCTGCTTGTCGTGTTTGAAGATTTGCTCTGCATTAGATCTTGAGTGGTGTATGTTTGGGAGAAGAACTCTCCAACCTCAGATTGTCCCATTAAATCTAGAGGTTGAAAGGCTTCTCAAATCTAGACAAACTCCACTCACATCTATTGCAGCTGAATTTCCCGAAATGGGTGAGCAACAGCAGCCTAGAACTCTCAAGAAATTTAATGCACCAGGGGTTTACAATTCCCCCTTCTGCATTCAGTTCCCAGCAGCTCAAGGAAATTATGAAATAAAGTCTTCCATAATCCAGATGCTACCCTCATTTCATGGCCTGACCAAAGAGGATCCTTATAAGCACATTGATGAATTCTTAGGACTGTGCACCACTTTCAATATCACAGGTTTGGGGGAGGAGGCAACCAGGATGAGACTCTTTCCTTTTTCATTGAAGTATAGAGCCAGGACCTGGTTATCCATGCTCCCCCACAACAGTATTCAGTCCTAGAGTGATCTTCAATGTCAATTTTTGGCCAAATTCTTCCCCATGTCTAAAACAAGCTAGTTGAGGAAGGGCATCATCTCATTTGCCCAAGATCCAACTGAGGATTTTCACCAAGCTTGGGAGATATTCAAGGAACTCCTAAAGAAGTGCCCCCACCATCAAATCCCTTAATGGCAATTGGTTCAAAGTTTTTATCAAGGGATTGATTCGAAAAGTAGAGACATGGCAGATGCTTATTGTGGTGGCACCTACCTACATAAAACTGCTGAGGAGGCCTAGGAGTTGTTTGATATCATTAGTGAGAACTCCATGCAGAGGGAGACCTTGTCTAGGGACTTAGATCCTCCTAGATTGGTGAAAGAGAATACCACCAGAGGGATGATGATTGAGGTAAATGTGCAAAGCAATTTGGAGAGGAAAGTGGACAACCTGGCATTGAAATTTGATAAGCTCATGAGAGCAATGCAGTCACCCATGGTTGCTAGGGTGGAGGAGGCATGTGCTATATGTCAGTCTCCTACCCACCCCATTGAAGAATGCCCATCAGCTGTCCAGTTTCCAGATTTTGTTACGGAGCATGTGGCTACCACTCAGTCCTATGGGCAACAACCTGCTGTTGGGTACCCCAACTTGAGGTGGAGACAAGATGCCTACCCAAACCACCAACAACAGCCCATGCCCTACAAAAATGCTCAACCCTACCACCATGGCTGGCATTGAAATTTGATAAGCTCATGAGAGCAATGCAGTCACCCATAGCTGCTAGGGTGGAGGAGGCATGTGCTATATGTCAGTCTCCTACTCACCCCATTGAAGAATGCCCATCAGTTGTCCAGTTTCCAGATTTTGTTACGGAGCATGTGGCTACCACTCAGTCCTATGGGCAACAACCTGCTGTTGGGTACCAATGGAGGAACCACCCCAACTTGAGGTGGAGACAAGATGCCTACCCAAACAGCCAACAACAACCCATGCCCTACAAAAATGCTCAACCCTACCACCAAAGTTATGTTCCAAAGCCTCATTACCAGCAGCCCATGACCCAGCCTGTGCAGTAACCTGCACCCCCTCCAGCCATGAGATCACTTTCTTTCGAGGAACAAGTTCTGGCCTCACTACAGAATTTGGGTCCCTTAACTCAAACTGTGCACTCTCACAGCCAAATCATTAATAAAATAGAAGACCATCTTGGTCAACTATCTAATGCTTTGACTAAGAAAGAGGAAGGGAGGCTGCCTAGCCAACCACTGGATAACCCAAGGAGACAGTATGTAGTGGGTGAAGTTTCCTCTACCTATGAGGAAGCCAAATCTATTACTACATTAAGAAGTGGAAGGCTGGTGGATAACCAAATTGGCTGTGAGACTTTGAGAAATTTGAAAAAAGAAAAAGAAGTGGTTTTCGAAAGGATACAATAAGGGACACCAGTGGTGGACATGAAGGGGCAACCAAATGAGAAGAAAGAGGATAATAATGATCCTCAAGAAAAGAAAAAATTTAAAAAGAAAGTTGACCAATTGGCTAAGGTTGTAAATGAGGGAGCAATCCCACATTTGTCATTTCCTAAAGCATTGCAAGCACCTTCCCCTTTTGATAAAGGGCAAGGTAAAATAGAGGAAATGATAGAAACTTTTAAGCAAGTAAAGATCAACTTGCCTTTACTTGATGCAATTAAACAAGTTCTAGCCTATGCCAAGTTTCTAAAGGAGTTATGCACCCATAAAAGACAGTCTAGGATACACTTATCCAAGAAGGTCTTTTCAGCAGAAAAGGTAAAGCAAATTTTGTCTATTCCTACCCCCACAAAACTTCAAGACCCTGGAGTGCCCACTATCCCCTGCATCATTGGGGATCATAAAATTGAGAAAGCCTTATTAGATCTGAGAGCCAATGTGAATTTACTGCCATATATAGTATATGAGAAGCTGGGCTTAGGAGAGTTGAAGCCCACACATGTCGTCTTGCAATTGGTTGACAGATCTGAAAGGAAGCCTATGAGGGTCATTAAAGATGTCCTGGTGGGAGTTGACAAGTTCTTTTACCCTGCTGACTTTTTGGTGCTAGACATGGAGCCAAGCAAATGTGTTTCTTCCATACTTGTGATTCTAGGCAGGCCCTTTTTGGCCATTGCTAAAGCCTATATACAATGCAGGTCAGGAGTCATGGAAGTCTCCTTTGGCAACATGAAAGTAAAACTGAATGTGTACAACACAGCTCATCAACCCCCTCTAGATGAGGCATGTTTTTCCATTGATGTACTAGAGGAGGTTGTGCATGAAAATCCACATCAGCTTATGCAGGGCAATGTTTGGTTCACAAATACAAAACAGCACCCAGGGAATGGACATTTGCTGCAGAAAAGATCCATGAAAGGTGCCAAGTTTGATGAGCTTGAGGAGACCATGGACCTTCCAGATCCTCCAGATTAGCCCCTGAAGTTCAGTATGTATCATAAGTACCATACTTTGCTTTTGTTTTAGGTGCTTACTTTGTTGTTGATTGATTTTTTTTTCTTTCTCTGCAATAAAAACTGCCATGCTAAATACTAGGCCATCATTTCAATATTTCCAGCTGTCCTGAGATAATGGGAGCTTCTCCACAAGGGTAACAAACTGTAGAGCAACACAGCAGAAGAGCCTGCTGAGTGTTGAGGCTAAGAGTGCCCAGAAACGCAGCCTTATGTGGGTTTTGGGAGCTTTCGATAAGTCAAGTTCACCTTTCGTTAGGTCACATGGTGATTGCGACAGGATGTTCGATGGTTTCGATAGGCACTAAGGCCTATCGAAAGGATGGTTCCACCGGGATCCTATCGAATCATCCCTTTTGAAAGTTTTGTCAGCTAAGCTTTTGACAGGACGCATGAACCTATTGAAACCATCTAATTCATCCTATCGAAATCATATTTCACCCCTTATATACCTGTCGATAGGTCATTTGTGCCTCATTCCCTACCCTCTGCAAAACCCTAGCTCTCTTCCTCTCTCTTTCGCCTCCCTCTTTCTCCACTAAATCCTCGCAGAACCTTCAGCTATTCAGTCTGCCATTTCGTAAGTGCATTAAGCTTGCGCAGAGGAGCATTTTGCATCTGATTTTGGAGAAATTGGAGTTGTGCATTGCGATATCTGTTAAACCCTAAGAATTTTGGGGTAAGTTGCCTTCCCACCGCCAATCTATTGTTCTAATTGTTAACCTCTTAATTCCATTACAAGTTGGTGAGTGAGCAATCCCTGAGAATAAAATGGCTGAGCTTGAGGAAACCCTAGCAAACCTACTCCGGAGACCAGCTACTTCTACCCCCAAATCTTCTAAGAAATCGAAGCCAGCTTTCAAACTACCTGTTAAGAGGAAGCTCTCTGAAGAGACACCCAAGAAGGCCCCTAAAGCCAAGAAAGCCAAAGCTATCAAAATTCAGGAGCCTGAGGTGGAAACACCCTTAGAGAAAACTGCTCCTACTGCGGAAACACCTTTTCCCACCCGTGACAGACCACCTGCAGTAGAGCTTCCAACGGGGTTAACTACCCCCAATGAGTTTGTAGAGAATTTGAGTCTTGTCCCTGAGACAGACTTTGATCTGGCATACTTTGCCGACATTGGGGAGTGCCAGGGGACATTGGAATATTTGAAGGAAGAAGGTTTGTTGCCCCTGCTTTCACCCTTGAAGGAAATTGTGTACCCCAGGTTGGTGAAATTGTGGTACCAGAACCTGACAAAGAAGGTAGTGCCTGGGGCTGAGGATGTACTAGAAATCTTGATTGATGACTAGCTGCTGATTATCAATTGTAGAGACATTGGGATGGCTTTGGGAGTCCCATATCAATTTGACTCCACCAGTTCTAAGGGAGCACCTATAGGGGCTACATTTAGGGAAATGGCTAAACAGCTTACTAACGGAATAGTGGGCTCTGGTGAATCCTTGATGAGAAGAGACCTCCATCCTACTCTAAGACTCATTAATACCATTTTGAGGAAAAATGTCTATGTCACTGGCATTTGTAAGAGAGAAGGGCCCCATTAGTGGATGCCCTATACTACTGTTCAAAGGGGCAATTTGTGAATGCACCTAAGCTGATTTTTGAAACAATGGTGGACATCAATGACAAGGTGCTGAAGAGACAAGCTTTTGCTAAGGGAGGAGGTTTGCCCTTCTGCAGACTCATCACATGTCTGCTCAAGACTGGAAAGTATGTGATCACGAGAAATGAGCCAATGGAGAAGTTGACCACAAAAGTGTATGGAAAGCGGGAATGGTCCACCAGCCTCACCTTGATTAAGAAGAGTAAGCCAGCTAGAATGGAGGAGGCTAAGAAGGTACCCACTACCGTGGCAGGAGATCTTCTTGTCGAGATACCCTCATCCATCCCTTCACCTACCATACATGTCCCATTACCCGCACCTCCACCCACGTTGCGTTTTCCCTTTGTATCAGTCCCCCTCTCCAACAGACCCCTTTCCACCCACCTCTGAACCAGTTTTACCTTCACCCGCCACTCAGGTCTTCCAACCTGAAGTCCTTGAAACTCCCACATTCTCTGAGCCTACCCCTACCATATCTTCTCCACCCATTAACCAACCCATTTCTAATTTTCCCCCTCCGCAACCCCCTCTGCATACACAGGGTGTGGACTAGTTCGCTACTACTGGGTTCACTGCCCTCATGACTTCAATTGTGGAGGATGTTGCTCATGAGTACACCCCACTTCCTGACTCCCCACACCCCACTCCTCATTTTAACCATGCACCCTCCTCTCCTTTCCATCCCATTCAAACACATGTCCCCTCTACCCCCACCATGCCTGACACTTTCACCCAAATTCTCTCACTCCTACAGTTCATTCAATCTCAATTGACCATAAACACCGACAACCAAGCCCTCATGAGCTCCTGCCTCTAATCAATTCAATCCACCCTTACCCCATCCTCTTCAGCTCCTCAACCCCCTCCCACTTCCCCCCTTTAATCTATCCACGTACCCATCCATTTATCTCCTCCTTCTTCACCCATAGCTTCTCCACCCCTTGCTGCTACCCAGTCTGAGGAGGTAGCAGCCCCATCTCTCCCCATACCTTCCTCACCACGATCTATTCTCCCTTCATCACCAGCTATAATGTCTTCTGCAGTGGCTGCATCTCCTATCACCTACTTCCCCCTCTCTCTCCACCTATTTTCAAATATGCCTCCACCCAAACTAATCCATGGGAGGATCTGGTTCTCTCCACCCCCTCCTCTTCATCCACTACACCCCTGTCCTTGCCCATTGTCCTTAGACAAAATATGTACATTCCCCCTTACCTCACCCTGTTGTATGCCATGAGAGACAACCCTTACATCCAAAGGGATGTCCTGAGAGGTATGGCTGCACTCCGAGCTTCCCTTGAAGCCCCTTATGAGGAGAGGATTGCCAACATGGAATTGGAGCACAGAATCAAGCTCTGAGATATCTCTCAAGGGTGGACTGAAATCTTGATTCATTATGAGTCAGCAAAACAGTTGGCAGCTGCTGAGAGTCTAATTGCTAAATATGAGAAGAAGAATTCTGAGCCCCTCAAGAAAAAATTAGCCAATGCTCAGGAGATACTCAAGGCCACTAAGGAACTCTGTGATGCCAGCCTGCTCTATGCTGTAAAACAAATTGACTTATTAGAGAAAAAGGTTGCTTGCTTGACCTCTCAACCCTTTCAACCTACCCCTCTAGCTAAAGCACCTCCTACTGAGCCTCCCTCCACTCAATCATGTCCCCCTTCTACAACTCAACCTCCTCCTACCCCACCTGTGGATGTTCACCTTCCTCCAGCCCAGGAACCTCCCCCTACTCAACCTGCCCCTCCAAAATCTAAAAGGGCTTCCACCAAGAAGAAAGTTACTGCCAAAAGATCTACTCCCTCTGTTGTTTCTATCAAGAAAGGTAAGAAGCCTACGGCCCAGTCTAAAGAAGCTCACCCCACCAAGCCCCCAACCCAACCTGACACCTCTTTCACCTTACTCTCTAGGGAGGAAAGAAGGGAAACTGTTGCGGCTCTAGGATTGGACCCCCATGCCCTTTTTCCTTCTAATTCAAATTCAGATTCTGTTGTTGTTGTTGATCCAAAAGGAAAACAACCATCTGCCCAGTCTGAGGAGGCACCAAAGAACTCACAACAGCAATCAAAATCTAAAGGAAAAGATCCTTTATCTAAAGATGAGCTGAAAAACCTGGCTGACCTCTATGGTTGGCCAGATGATGCCTGTAAATAGATATGACAGTTTGTTGTTTTAGTTTCTTTTTCACTTGTCTCATGTATATATTTGACATATTAATACAATTTTGTCTTCATGTATTTTTGTTTTTTTACTGTGTCGATATTTTCTTACCATGCCTCTCTACTGATTTCATAGTGTAAAACAGTGAGCACACTGTTTAATTTAGGTTTGGGGGTATGGCAGGTATGCCAATAAAATGAGTTAATGATAGTGGAGCTATGCTAAAAAGGAGTGTTTGAAATTAGAGTAAATTCTCACCTAATTTTTGGAAAAGAGGAAATTAAACAACTTTTTAAAACTGAAATGAGATATAGTTTTAACATTTTTCATGAAGCAAATGTCAACAATTTTCGAAAAAAAAAATTTGATGTGTAGTAAACCCGAAATGAGAGAAGATTGTGAAGATACACCCCAGAAAATTTGATGAAAGGCCATATCCAGTGAGATTTGGGCTTGAGAATTTTTCTTTGAAGAGTGTCTTGGCAAATTCTTCTGCTCTAAGGACTGATTGGATTCAATTCTGCTCACTAGAAGTTAGGCAAGTTGAAATAGCTTGACAACATTCATGACATGGAGGACATGAAGTAAGGCCATCCCTTGGATAGTTTGAGCCTAAAATGTCCTACCTTTGAACTGCCCTTAATAACACCACTTGAGCCTTAAAAGTCCCTATTTTCTTTGATAAAAAAAATCAAAAAATTTGAACCCAAAACCTCAGTGACCTAATACAGCCTGACCCTCACTCTGAGATTTCAGAAGGTAGAGTTGGTTTGATGGTTGGTTGAGAAAGAAGAAAGCACATTTGGTGGTATTGTGGCCTTCCGGCCCATAAAAAAAAAAAAAAGTATACAAAAAAAAAAAAAACAGAGCAAAAGGATGAGAAAGAGAAGTCACCTCATTTGAAAATCTATAAGAAGATAAGAAGCTGATGAAGCTGATCAGTTCAAGTCTGAAAATTCAAAAAGAAAGTGAAGAGGTGCTGAAATAAAGAAGGTGTTGTCTAGACCACCTCCTTACCTTTACTGATTTCTCAATTTGAATCCCTTTTACCCTTTCATTCTTTTACAAACCCCATCCCTAAGCCACATTACAACCCAATAAAAAGACCTTACTGATCTAAAATGAATTGAGCTGTCATGTGGAGATAAAGATTTGTTTAATCTATGGTGAAAAGAGTTAGAAAATTTCAGGAATCAAAGCAATGCCTATGCTCATGCTTGCAGTCCTATTTGAGGGTTGTAACTGCTCTTGAGTTGTGAGAAATTCTACACCCTTCATTTTTTTTACTGTGAGTGAACAGCCCTGGTGAGACTTGGGTCTGAAATCCAATTTGTTGGGGTAATATCATAGCAGAATTCTGGAATTGATGGTGAGCCATGCATTAATTTTTAGGAGAAATGCCTTGACATGAATTGAGCGATGGTGAAGGATCACAGCAGACTTTCAAGTTTTGAACTGATTTTTTTCTGTTGAAATTCCTCTAATGAATTGAATGGACATGGTGTGAATTTATTTTATGAAACTCTGTTTTAGCAGGATGCACTACTATTAACTAACTTTATTGGAGAAGTTTGTGGGTACCTTCACTGAAAACCCTCAGGAGACTTCACTCCTCCACTAGGAATCACCTAGGGGTTTAAAAGGCTTGATGCATATGCTAAATGCATCTGTGATCCCTACAAAAGTGGCATTTTTAATTTTCTTTATTTCTCCTTTGCTCAGGGACTAACAAAGCTTAGGTTTGGGGGTGTGTTAAGTAGTGAAAAATGCCAGTTTTTACACCTTAACCTGACCTTTGTTGGACTTGTGAGCACACTAATAAACACCTGTTGAGTCTGTTTTGTAGATAGCAATAAGAGACAGGAATAGTGTAGAAAACCACTCAAAAATGCTGCACAAAGATGTCCATCTCTCAGCACAGTGTAGACCCAGCAATGGCACACAAGAGGGCTGCACACCATTGGGCCCTTAGAGTGCGTGGCTACAGCAGGGCAAGGTAAAGGAAGTGAAAATAGGCTGAAAACATCCTATCGAGAGGTTATCTAAAGACTTCGATAGGAGCTGAGAGCGAAAAATGGAGGAATTCATGCAATTAGAAAGGTTTCGATAGCATCTGAAGGCAGAGAAAGGATGGATTCGTGTGGATTGAGGAGTTCGAGAGGATCCAAGAACCTATCGAGCAGCTGAAAGAAAGGAAGAAACCATCCTATCAAAAGCCTGCCTGAGGTGTAAGGGGAACCTATCGAATGGTTTCCTAAACCTATCGAGATGGAGACGCTAGAACAGAACCTATCGAAGGGTGCTTGAGTCTTTCGATAGGAGTGGGAGCAATCCAATCGGAATGATGGCATTCAAAGTTGAACCTATCAAAATGGTCCTCCAACCTATTGAAAAGCTTCCCCAACCTGTCGAATGCTTCAGGCAAAGGGTTGAGAATGCTGAAGCTTTAAGAGAAGGCTCATCCTATCAGAACCTATCGAAGAGATCTGAGAACCTAGCGAAACAACCAAAAAGCTCCATTTGAACCTATCGAAAGCTTCCTCAACCTGTCAAAATCGTGTGAAGAACTTCTCAGAAAATAGGCTGATCACATGCTGCAACTTGGTGACCTGCTGCACGCAAACCAAGGCACATTGGTGACCAGTACGACGATCCAAAAGATGCCCTAGGAAACCCTAACCAACCCACATGCTCTAACAGAACTCTAACAAACTCTGGGGACCTTCTAGAAGGGAATATTGGCAGGAAAAACAAGAGAGAAAGCTATATATTGAGATCCCCAATTGGAATTGGGGGAGATTGAGATTTGGATCAAATTCTGGATATCAGAGCTTATAGTAAAATTCTATTTTCCCTCTTTTAGCTCAACTATGGTTGGCTAATTGCCTAGGAGCAGCAAGGAGAGAGGTTAGATCAGTAATTGAGTAAGGTTGAAAGTGTTATTATGGGTTAATTGCTGTAAAGACTACAGATCTGAGAGCATTTCATTGTAGAGCAAGTTTCATTGTAATGTAAATGTTGTTTTTACTATTTTAATTAGATCTATAGTTCCTTTGGTTTCATTTGGTGCTCGATCGGATTTGTGTAAAGGAGTCTGTTGATCAGCTCACCCACTTAACTGGTAGACCTCTTGGATACCATCTGATCTCCCTAGATCTGATATCCCTGTAATTTCTTATGTGTGTGACCTAAAAATTGCAGCATTTGTAGTGGTTTTCATGCTCTGGTTGAAACCTTTGGTTTGGAGGAATTCCCTAGGATGATTTGTGACCAATAAAGTGGACAGATCATAGCTAAGAGCAGTCCAATCTCTGGTTTCAATTGGATTCTTCTACCATAATCCTTTGGATCGGATGAAGTCTATCGGATGGTTTGTGACCATTGAAGTGGATAGACCATAGCCTTAAGATTAGTTAAATCCTTTGTTTTAGAGTGGAGCCTTCTACCTTGCAGCTGTGCTTGTAGCCAGCTGAGGGATTTGTGCTCTGAACCCCTGTAACATAATCAGCTCAATCTGATTGCAGTGAGACCAATCTGCAACCTACTCTTCTCCATTTTTTGTTTTTAAACCCTTCCACTTGCAAGATCTAGATCTCTGGACTCGATCTCAGCTAGTTTGCATTTCAAGTGTAGTTTAGTTCAAGTGACAACCCTCTTAACCTCTCCCCTTTCGTTTAGCTGACTTAGCATTAGTTAGGGTTCCAGATCTGGAGATTTACCATATTTGAAACTCACCTCCTAGTGGACATTCCCTTACTTACTCTTTTAAAACTTGCTACAACAGGCCCTGAATACTTGCAGGTCCGTGTGTGTGATCTGCCTTGAATTGAGTGAATTTAAACCCCTTTTTGAAGGCAAGGCAGTTTCCCAACATCCACTTGGACAGAATTGGAGCCATTGATTCAACGGGGATCAAGAGGAACCCAAAAAAAGCGTGCACCAATAGTAGTGTATTAGATTGCTTGTAGGATGGGTTTGTTTTTTACAAAAAGGATGGCCTCCGGGGCCACATACTTTGCTAACACTCGACCCTCATTCCCATGCCCGTATGGATTTTTCCTACACAAAGATTTACTTGAGTTAGATGTGATTGAAAACCCAAATTCTGCCTCTGCATGTGATTTAATGTGTTTTTAAGAAAAGCAGTGACTGTAGGTAAGCTGGCCAAGGGTCTAACACCAACAAAAGCCTCTCCCCAATCCCTTGTTATTTTCTCGGGGGGGGGGGGGGGGATAAATGTTCTGGCACATGTATTACATGCGCCAGGCCATTTTGGGGAGATTTTTGCTTGGCACATGTATTACATGCGCCAGGCAAAACCTGGGGATGGTGGTGGGTCTTTTAAGCCCGAGAAAGCCCCCTTTTCTCACTCTTTTGACTTAGGCCTAGTATTTTTTTACTGTTGTTTTTTTTTTGCTTTCTCAAGGGTGGGTCCATTGTCCTACATCAAATTTATATCTTTGGAAAAATCTTTGTATGACAATGGACCCGCTTTCTGACCCCACCTCTCTTGGGGGGTCCGGGACCACTATACTCCCCCTCTTTGGGCCTGGGGCCCAGTTTTTTTAAGAAGTGGCTTGAGTGCTTGAATGAAAGAGAGCTCATAGATTTGGATTGGTTTGGGTTGGCCCGCCCCTCCTCCTTTCTTAAAATTCCTCCACGTTGGGACCTTCTTCACGCGGTGGTTTCTTTTTGGGAAGTGGATACCCACGTCTTCCATTTTAGGAATCGTGAGTTGTCTCCCACACTTGAAGAACTCTCCAACCTATCGGGTTTGAAGCTTCATAGAGGTCTTGCCAAGGTAGTGTTAAAACCAGGTTATGCTAATGTTGTCTAGGCGACTTTGGATTTGAAGAAATCCGATTATGAGAAAAGTCTCATTGGAGGGCCCACCAGGTGTTCAACGAAATTCCCGAGAGAACTTTTTGGTGTCAAAAGTTTATGAAAATTGCCAGTTAGAAATATTTATAACGTGAAGTTTTTTGCTCTTGGTCTCATCTCTGAGGTCCTTTTCTTCACTGGGGGAGAAAACTTCTCACTCGCACTCTGCGATGTTTTGACCGAATTGGAGGGAGGCCATTCCGTGATGCATCTGGTCCTGGCGGAGCTTTACCGTTGTCTCGATGCTTTTTCCTTGGGCAAGGTGGCGTGCCTTAGGAGATGCCCACTTCTGTTTCAGGTTTGGCTAGGGGAGCATCATGCCATTTTGGGACCCGTGCCTCGCTTCTATGCTGCTCGTGGCGAGGTGATTTGCTACTTTTTAGGTAGATGCCATATGCTTCCACAGAGAGATATGTAGGGGTTGAAGCTTTGGCTGGCCAGTGCTGAGTTAGTGTGGAGGCTTCTTTGGTTAGACTGGACTTTCCCAGTGGTCTACTCCAATGATCACGAGGGTATCACCCTTCTTGGCTTGACTTGTAGTACTTACTACTTCCCATTTCGGGTGCTTCTTGTTGATCTCAAGTGTGCTTCGCTTATTGGTTGGTGTTGAAAATTAATTAAAAACCAAAAAAAAAATAGAATAAAATAGGGGATGAATTAGCACCACTCAAAAATCCTAGACCTGCAAGATACAGGGTCTTTTGTAGCAAGTTTTGATAAGTAAGAGTTTGTCCCACAGGGAAAGGTGATCTAAGGCTCCAAGGGAGCCGTCTCTAGTAGTCCCTCCAGATCTGTCTACAAATCTAGCACCCCTAACAGGAGGGGAGTTTAAGGTCACTTATTCTAAGTATTCTAACAACTAAATTACAAAAAGGATTGAGAGGATGGATGGAGTGTGGAAAATAATTATAAAAAGGTGAGAAATATGTTTTTGAGCCAAGATCAGAGGAGTTCTTGTAACTCAGATTTAGATCTGATGTTATAGAAATCCTGTCCAGAGGCTACATTATCACCTCTGAGGAGAAAGGATCCAACCCATCTCTACTGCCATGACTCCACCCTTAGGGCCATAACCTGTCCACTTGAATGGTCACAGACTATCCCATAGGGGGGCCACTATCCAGGGATGGGTCAGAACATAACAAATAAATCATTGTAGGCACTATTTCATCCAGGTTACCAGCTCAGGAATCCATAGGGAACCTCAACCTCTAAAGTTCCATGTGTGGGGCTAAGGCTGGAAAACCATGATAGCCCAGACACATAGAACCAGCAAGCGATTGAGTACAACCTTCGATCCAGCTGTCCATTGCTTGAGAGAGGCTACAATGATCCAGTCACCAGCCTACAATCTCTATAACCAGATTAGATCCAACATCTGATGGCAGATCTATACAAATATGGTGGAGTCTACCTCTATACAATCCCTCACCAGGCTTCTACAAGCTCAGGTGAAAAAAAGAAGGATCCATCTTGGATCGGTGGATCAGAATCACCCTAAGGCTATAATCTGTCCACTTAAATGGTCACAGACTATCCCAGAGGTTATCCTCCTTACGAAGCCCAAGACAAAACAAGATTATCGCTGCTACCACCATGTTCACCAAAGCTACCAAGCTCCCATGGGGATTTCAGATCTAGTAGGTCCTGTGGCGGGGCTAATTTGGAAGACCATGATAGCCTGCATAACACGTTACTTGGATCTGAGTGGCCCTTAAAATCACCTCCATTGCTTTGAAACACAGCCAAGGCAATGGGGATCACAAGGCGACCTTGCACAGTAACATCTCACATATAAACAACAATCCCACAAAGTATAAATCCTATTGCAAAACTTCCATTAATCTAACTCAAAATATATATACAAAGTCATAGCCGAATTCTTTGGACTATGGAGAGAAGAAAAGAAAAAGAAAAAGAAAAACTACTTACTGCTAAAAAAGAAAGAGAAAAGAAAAGCGATCTGAGATAGGTTCCCAGATACCTAAACCTAAGCTAGGCCTGGGTATATATAGCAATGGGGTGGCGGCGCATTAGGGTTAGGAAACCCTAATTTTAACGATGCCACATGACCTTCTACTGATCCTTGGATGCCTCGGGGTGTGTGCACGGAGATTTGAGCATGGGAGTGCGTGCCCTAATCATTGGAAATCTCCAAAATGCCCTCTACTGAAGAGATGGAAGTTTAGGTTCAGAGCCTCGCTAGGTAGCTGTAGTTTCCTAGACTTCTCGCATGGTAGCTCATTGCTCTTCGCTAAGATGATTTGACACTGAAGCTTCAGCCGTCGCGAGGTTGCCTTGGTTTGCTCTTCAGGCAGTCGCACGGTAGAGAGTTGAGCTCTCGCTAGGTTGGAGTTCGTGAGGTTGAATAGAAAACACAGTCTCAAGCATCGCGAGGTTGCAATTCAAGCAGTTGCGTGGTAGATTAGTCTTCGCTGGGCAGCAACGCGAGAACTGTGCAAGCTCTTCTCTTTACTTGGACTTCGCGAGTTGCCTCGCGAGGTTCTTTTAAGTTCTGAACTGTGCGAGGTTCTTTGTCTCACTCAATCTTCGCCAGGACGCTTTCTTTCTTGAATGGCGCGCAAACTGCGCGAGGCATTCTTCTTCTGAGAATTGTACCCCGCGGCGATTGCGTAACAACTACGCGAGAAATCTTCTGAAGCTCTCTCTCTTCAGCTGTCTTAAGTGACCTTCGCGAGATTGAGAGAGGTCTGCTTTGAACTGCGCGACATTGAGCGTTGTGTTCTACTCTTGAGCTTCACGAGAGCTGCGTAGAGTTGAGTTTCTGAAGCTCCCCAGTCATTCATCTACGCGAGAGGTTGCCTGTAAAGCCTTGGGAAGCTCAGCTGATCTGCGCGAGGCTTCAAGGTTCATTCTTGCTAAGGGCCATCTGGTGCCAAAGCAGGCTCCATAACAGGATTCTTGGCCTTATTTCACTGCTGATTATTTCCTGAACAAAACACTTAAGACGAGTTTATTAGGTGTCTAAAGGTCTAATCAAAGGTTAAGTTAAGGGGTGAAAAGTGGTACTTTTCAGGTCTTAACAGTGTTGTGCCAATTTGATTGTTCTCAGCAGGTGCCCTGTGCGGCAAAACCCCCTCTATGTGATTTGATATTTTCTAGGGGGTCCTCTGAGGACATGGATAGGATAGCTGCCCTCTGGGAGACGCATCAGTCGACGCTCGTGTGTGATCTAGAGCAGGGGAATTCAGTTCTGTCCTCTCTCAAGTACGAGGCTTGGCTACTATCTGAGGAGTCTTCTGTCAGTCACTTGGCTCAAGTCGAGAGTGATGATATGGTGGGGCCTTCGCCAAAGAAGGAGTCGGCACTTCGATCCCGTATTGAGCTGCTGATAGCTAGGAAGCGAGTCCTACAAGACCATTCAGAGAAATACAATGTTAGAGCAGAGGTGGCAGAAGTCAGGGCTGATATAGCTGAGTGCGAAGTCCTTCGTCTAAAAGGGGCTTTGAGTGACACTCTTGGTGCTACCGATGCTTCCCGGAAGCGGTATAAGAGTCTTCATGGCAGCTGGATGACAGAGCGGGACACACAAGAGGATACTCTATGTCCAGAGATTTGCGCCTTGAAGTGCAAGTTGGGTCGTTGACTCCATCTTGCACATACTCTTTTTACGTAGATCAAAAACATAGAAAAGGGCATAAGAAACCCCTATTAGATACATCTTTTGGTATACATATTTTCTTCATGTTTTTTTTTATTGTTTTTGCACTTTTATAAAAAAGAAAGGAAGAAGCTAGATAAAAGCTAGACATCACACATATTATGCTTTGAGATGTGGTGTCAGCCAGGTACAGACTTGTAAGCGAAAAGGGAAATCTATCTTTTTCCAAAGATTTTATCTTCTCTCTCTTTTTTTGTAAAATGAGAAACTGAGGTATTGTGCCGACTATTCCTTTGGGGATGTGGCGCACATAGTGCGGGTGTGAAAATGGGAAAGGAAAATGTATTATCTTTTATAAAAGTGGCGTTTCTGGTCATTAAGCCAATCATCCCGGAGTGGGGCATGCACAGTGCTGGGAAGAGAAGATTATTAACTCTTTTTATGATTTTTTTTCTCTTTCTTTCTCTCTTTTTTTTTGGTGCCTTAATTATTGGTGAGGTGAGGGGTCCCCTTTTGAGCATGGTCGAACCCCCTTCATGTGATTTGGTCCTGAGTGAAGTTCAGCAATTTCTACCAAGGCCGGAACACCTATTCCTTTGGATCGAATCCTCATTTCATCCTTACCCTGGGTCATACGTTTGACGGTGCGGCCCTCGAAGACATTCTTGGCTGGGACCCTGATTTGAGCTAACATGAGCGGCCCAGTTGGGAATCGGGAAATGCGAGAGGGGAACCAAGGGGATTTTGTTTATTTTTCTTTTTCAATTTCTCCTTTTCAACTTTATTACTCACAACACCCAAGGTGGGTTTTCGTTGTACCCATTGTTTCCCTCTTTTTACCCGCAGTGCCCTCTCAGGTTTTTACTACGTCTATGGGTTTGCATTTTTACCCCCGGCGCCCTTTCGAGTTTTCACCTAGTCCGCACAAGCTCGCTGTTTTTATCCATGGCGCCCTTTCGAGTTTTCACCACATCCTCTTTGCTTTGAGCTTGTATATATATTTATTTTTTTTATCTCTTTCTTCTTTCATTCTTCAAAGGCCACGACATGGACGTCGATTCCGTCATAGTCAGCTAGATGAAATTCTTTGATTATCTCATAGCTTGGCTCGTGCTGACTCAACGGATATTGTGATTGCTCGTGGACCCTAAAGAGGGCTTTATTCAGGGATGTATCTTGACCATGGGTAATGTTAGGATTTTTGAAGGTATTCTGGGTTTAAAAGATTTTCTTGATAGCGTTTCAGTTGCCATAATACACATCTTCCTTGGAGGATTTTGACTGTACATGCCCCACTTTTTCTTTTCTATTTTTTTAATCTTTTTGACATCCCCTTTTTGGGATTTTACTTTTCTAATGCTTTTGGATTTTGAGGGTACTCTTTTGTTCTTTTTTTTGGTTGGTATATGCACTTTCACATTTTTCTTTTGATGGTAATGAAGGAAAGGCTCATGGCTTAACAGGTGTGGCAAAGGATATAATCGTTTAGGGATGCTTTTTGGCTACTTGGCTTTGAAATGATTGCCTCTTTCACCGGGTCCTTAAGTAGTCACATAACCATCTTGTCAATACTTACCTTTCCGTGGAGACCTAGGAGTAGAATCATCAGACCTATCCAGCGTTGATGGACTCAGGAAAGTGATCTTCGTCCATGGTGGTGAGGTTGATTGCATATCCTGGAAGTACTTCTCGGATGACATAAGGTCCTTCCCAATTGGGTTGGAACTTCCCTCATGGGTCGGCGTGGAGGGATGGGAAGATTTTCTTGAGTGCGGTGTCTCCCATCTTCAGATCTCGACCATGGAAACATTTGTTGTAAGCGCGTGCGATCGCCCTTGGTACACTTGGGTATGACACAAGGCAAGGAGCCTTTTCTTGTCTAGCAAGTTCAACTATTCAAAGTGGGATCTCTCTCTCTCAACTTCGAGTAAACCAGACTCCATGAGAATGCGGAGCGACGGTACTTCAACTTCAACTGGCAGGACAGCCTCAATTCCATATACAAGGAAGAATGGTGTTGCCCTCATAGCGGTACGGATTGACGTTCAGTAGGCCTATAAAGTGAATGGTAATATTTCGCTCCAATCTCGATAAGTGACGACCATTTATCAAGGATACGAACAACCATCTTGTTAGCAGCTTCCACGGCTCCATTGGTTTGTGGTCGATAGGACGACAAGCGATGATGTTTAATCTTGTATTGCTCACAGCATGCCCTGATGTGCTTGTTGGTAAAATTAGTGTCGTTATCAGTGATGATATCCTTGGGCATGCTAAACCGACAAACTATGTTGCTCTTGATGAATTTCTCGACGTGACTGGATATGATGTTTGTGTAGGATGCTGTCTCTACCCATTTGGTGAAGTATTCAATGGCAACTAGGATAAATTGATGTCCGTTCGAAGCTTTTGAATTGACTTTTCTGACGACATCGAGGCCCCAGGTGGCGAAGGGCCATGGAGTGGTCATGTTGTGTAGATCTATAGGTGGAGCATGTATCAAATTGGAGTGCTCTTGACATTTATAGCATTTTCGAATGTGCTTGCAACAATCAGATTCCATAGTGGTCCAAAAGTATCCTTAACGTAAAATCTTCTTAGCGAGCATGTGACCATTGGCGTGGGCACTGCATACTCCCTCGTGAGCCTCCTTCATGATGTTCACTGCCTCGCTTTCAGTTAGGCATCGGAGCAAGATGTTGTTATACGATCACTTGTAAAGACACTCGCCACAGATGATGTAGTTTGCTATTAAACATTGAATGGTCCCTTTGTCCTCTCTGGCCGTACCCTCAGGAAAAGTGCGAGTCTCAAGGAAATTCTTGATATCTAAGAACCATGGTGGCTCATCATTCAACCTTGGGGGTTCCTCAATCTGGAGGCAGAAGGCAAGCTCGTTCCTCTATTCAATCATGATTGACTTTATCTCGACACCATACGGGATTACTACCATTGATGCCAAAGTTGCTAACGTGTAGGTGAAGCGATTCCTTATTCGCGGGACGTAGGAGAATGTGACGTCCTCGAAGCAGACTATTAGATCCTTGAGATGTTCATGGTAGGGGATCAATTTCTCATCCTTTATCTTCCAACCTCTGTTCGTCTAGCATATGATCAACTGTGAATCACCAAATACCCTGAGGTGGGTTACCTTCAGGTCAAGTGCCGCTTGCAGTTTAGCTGCATAGGCCTCATACTCAGCCATATTATTAGTATAGGGGAAGTTGAGTTTGATGGAAACTACTACATGAGATCCTTTTGGCGAGATCAGAATAGTGTCGACTCCCTGGCCCTCGGCATTTGCTGCCCCGTCAAAGTGCATTACCCAAAATTCTTTCGTCTCTACTGTATCGTCCTCTGTCATGAATAGGATGTCTTCATCCAAGAATTCGGTTCTTAAAGGCTCATAATCGGATAAAAGGATTCTCGGCAAGATGATCAATGAGTGCTTGCCCCTTGATTGATTTCTGAGTGACGTATGTGATATCAAATTTGGATAGTAGGAGCTGTCAGCATGTAGTTCGCCCAGTGAGAGTTGGCTTTTTGAACAGGTACTTCAACGGATCCATGCGGGCGAGGAGTAGAACGGCCTAAGATAGCAGGTAATGGCAGAGCCTTTATGTAGCCCATACGAGCACCAGGCATGCCTTCTCCAGATGAGAATAGCGTGCCTCATAGTCCATAAATTTCTTGCTCATATAGTAGATGGCTTACTCTCTTCTTCCTGTTTTGTCGTGCTGTCTTAGGACACATCCCATCGAAACTTCCATTGTGGAGAGCTACATTAAGAGTGGTCTCCCTTGCTCAGGTGGTACTAAAACTAAGAAGGTAACCCTTGATCTTATTGAAAGCTACCTAACAGTCATCGTTCCAATCAACGGGAGAATCCTTTCTTAGTAGTTTGAAGATCGGTGTGCAGATAGGAGTGAGTTGTGCAATGAATCGACTGATATATTGTATTCTTCCCAAGAACCCTTTGACCTCTTTCTCAGTAGACGGTGGTTGCATTTCCATGATGACCTTCACTTTGACTGGGTCAACCTCAATGCCTCTCCTGCTGAAGATGAATCCTAGCAACTTTCCTAACAAGGCGCTGAATGCATATTTCTAAGGATTCAGACACAACCTATATTTTCTTAGCCTCTCAAACAGCTTTTGAAGGTTTATCAGATAGTCACTCCTCTCTGGTGACTTGGCAATCATGTCGTCGATGTATACTTTGATCTCTCGGTGCATCATGTCATGAAATAGTGCCGCCATAGCCCTCTCATATGTTGCCCCAACATTCTTTAGCCCAAATGGCATGACACGGCAGCAAAAGGTTTCCCAAAGGGTGATAAATGTCGTCTTCTCTTGGTCTGCCTCTGCCATCCTGATTTAATTGTATCCGGAGAATCCGTTCATGAATGAGAGCATTCCATGCTTAGCAGTGTTATCGACCAAGATGTCGATGTGCGGTAAAGGGAAGTCATCCTTCAAGCTTGCCCTGTTGAGGTTTCTGAAATCAATACACATCGACACCGGGATGATATTAACTAACCACTACGAGTACTTGGAGACCATGAGAAATCTTGCATCGTATTGCTTGATGACTCGGTCTTTCACTTTCAACATCCACTCGGGTCAGAGTCGCCTCAATTTCTGCTTGACTGGCTTGATATCAGGGTAGAGTGGCAACTCATGCTCGACCAAATCAATGTCCAAACCAGGCATGTCCTCGTACGATCATGCGAAGACGTCTTAGTATGACCTAAGGAAATCAATCTTGCTCTTTCTTTCCTCGAGAGATAGCAATGTTTTGATCTTGGTAATTCTGGGGATCTCCTCGATCCCTAGGTTGACATCCTTTGTTTCTTCAACAATGGGGGTAGGGCCGTTCTCAAAGTCGGCAAACCACTCAAGGAGTTCATTGGGGAGCTCCTCAGCAGGGATTTCCTTGTCCATACTCGTGACTCCTACCTCTTCTTGTATTTCTAAAGGAAAGGGGTCGATTTCACGTGGGACAAGATCTTTGATTAAGGCATCATTTTCTTTTACTTTATTCAAAATTTTGAAAGATAATATTTTTAGATTTTATATTTTTTCTATGTTTTTGGGATTTTTGTTTTCTTCGAAAAGGGGCTCTTGGCAAAGCGAGTCCCTATATACACACGGTGTTGCCTGCCAAGGGCTTATCTCACTTTTGATAGGCCAATTTTTTTTAGGAAATGGGTGCCATATTTCAGGCCACTTGTAGCTTCCAGAGTTTGGGGTACAAACGCCCAATTACGTACCTGCGATGAGGTCCCTTTACCTTTTTAGATGGAGGAGGCTGCTTGATGGGATTCTTCGAAGTCAGCCTCCATCATGCCGATCATGGATTCGTCTGAGATTCTATCCTCAAATGTTAGCAGAGCCCTGTGGTGATTTACTATAAGGGGATTGTGCAGGTATGGGAGACTCTTCCCCAAAAAGGGACAGAGCGGGCAGGTCTATCTCCAGGTTGGGAGGGATAATCTGAGGATTGGTGAGCTAGACAGGGGGGGCTGGCTTGTGTGGGGTTAACTGCATGGCCCCATTCTGATCTATTTTATGATCCTTGCACTTACAAAAGTGTTCCAAATGTGAGGTCTGAGACGGGGCTTCTCTTCTAAGTTGATTGCTCGAGCTCTAGTAGCTGTTGTGGCTCGATCTTTCTCTTTGGCCTCTCGCACCTCTTCTTCTGTGAGCTTGTAACCTAACCCAAATCGGACCTGTTGTCCACCTTTTGCCTTGACTGGCTCTCTCCTACCTTGCAATCGGGGACCCAATCCCCTTCCTTTCTGATAGCCCCACTTTTGGAGCATGGCTACAGTCGTGACCATTCCGCCTTCGAATTTTGGAGTGATGCTTTTCGGGAGATCTGAGACTACAACTAATACCTCGTATTCAAAACTATGGAGGTCAATATCCTCAACTGTATGTGGCACATCCAACACTTTTGGGTTCTCAATGTTGTAGGTGGCCTTTTCCTTCTCATCGTGTCCCTCACCTATGATGGTGATAATTTTCTGCCTAGACACAAACTTGAGCTTCTGATGCAGCGTCAATGGTATCGCCCCAACTTCGTGCAACCAAGGTCGCCCTAATAACAAATTGAAGGAGCATTTGAAGTCCATTACTTGAAATAATATGGAGAAGGTCATTGGCCCAATTACAAGCTCAAGATCAACTTCTCCCATTATTTCTCTTCTCGTATTATCAAAACCTCTGGCGCTGGTTCTTGTTAGCCTCAACATGCACGGATCTACCCCTATTTTGGTGGCAGTTCTCAGAGGGCAAACATTCAGAGCAGAACCATTATCAATTAATACCAATGGGATTATCATGTTTTCAAATTCTACAGTTATATTGAGGGATTTAGAATGACTATTTCCCTCCTCTGGTAAATCCACATCTGAAAAGGAGATGGCATTGGGGGCCATCACTTGTCCAATTATCTGCCCGACTTCATCTGGGCTCACTTGAAGGGACACATGTGCATTTTTTAACCCCCCCATTAATGCTTGAAAATGAAGTGGGGCCATCATCAATAGGACCCAGACCGTGATGTGGGTTGGCATCCTTCTCAACTGGGTTTCCAGTATGAGTTCTGTGCTCATTTTCACGAATGGGTTCACTGCACTTGTATCTTTCTTCCCCTCTTGTTGGGCTGGTGCTGGTGCAGGCGCATCCGACTATTTATATATCTTTCCCGACCGGGTGACAAAATTAACTGCCCTTTCCTGGTTACTGCCCGTATTGATGTTCATTTGATTATAACTTAGGGGGACCTGATGAGGATCACACGTTGGTCCCGAGATCTAGAATGGGGTAACCGAGGGTGTTGAAGCTATTGGTGTTGATGGACTAGGATGGGCGGGCCAAACCTGGTTAACCTCTGTAAGAGTCAGGTAGATGGAAAAAGTGGGGTTGGCTAGGATTGTGGGTGACTACATCGGGGGTGATGGGACCTGGGCGGGCCATTGATAACTGATGGGCGATTGCGAGGGATGGGGGACGTAATCGGCCATCGGATAACTGGTGGAGGACGCAGCGTATGGTTGGTAGGAGTTTATTTGGACATAATTAATGGGAGTAGGTGCTGGGAAATATGCCCTAAGATCTAAGGGTTCCATTTGTGGTTCGACGTTGGGGAAGTAATCTGCTACATTTAGAGGTTTAATCACCCCAATACTTTTCTGCCTGTCCAGTCTCTCTGCAATGGGGCCATAAAATTTCCTGACTGCAAATATAGTTCGACGGGTCAAACTCATATTCTTCATCACCTTCTTCGATCATACCGAAAATGGGTCTTGCCCCTCCAGGAGGGTGTGGGGGTAGCGGTACTTGGTGTATGTTGGCATGTTGGGTTGCTTGGGGGAGTGTCGGAGGGATATTTTTGTCGGCCTTTATCAAATCCTGTATTGCGTGCTTCAATGGGTAGTAACGATCAATAGGGTGTGACCTGGCCCTTGGTGAAAGTTATAATGGGTGTTGGGGTCATAGTTCCTTAGGATGGGATTTGGTGGAGGTCGTGGTTGGAGCGTTGTGACAAGACACTTTTCAATCAGTAAGGGCAATAAGACATTCAACGATTACCCCAAAGGTTTGAAAACTTGATCAAAGCAGGCCTTTCTCTATTCTGGTTTCATCTGTGCCCCCTGCCCATTCCTGGTCCTCTGTATCGGCTCGCTTCTGGCTGGAGCTGGTTGTGCTGTTTTGAATTAGAATGGGATTATACTGGTGTGGGGCCTGGTATTTGTGACATTCTGAACATCTGTCCCTACTCTTCTATCATTCCTCTGCTCTAAGAATCTCCTGACCCCACCGGCCTCACTGGATACATTCTTGCTTAATCACCCTTCTCTGATGGCATCCTCGCAACGATTGGCGTTTCTCACTAAATCAGCAAAGTTAGACTGTTGTTGGTAAATGAGGAATTCTGAGATGACTGACAAGGTATTTTTTGAGATCATCTTGATCTACTCATCGTCAGGTATTCTATTTCTTTCCTAAGCTGCTAGTTCTCTCCAACGCCCAAGGTAATCGCTGAAGGTTTCATTAGAGTTATGTTTTAAACGGGCTAGATCTGACTTGCGAGGTTTGATGTCTATGTTGTAGATATATTGTTCTTAAAACAAATGAGTCAGATCCTTCCATGTCTTTATCATGGATGGTTCTAGGGATGTGAACCACCTCAAGGTCGAGCTCGTTAGGCTTTTCTGGAAGACCTTTATAAGTAGGCACTCGTCCCCCCCATATTGGCACATGTCCCCACAGTAGGACTTGAGGTGTGTGATGGGGTTTCCCGTGCCGTTATATTTATCAAAAATCGGCATTTTAAATTTTGGAGGCAATGGGACTTTCCCAAATAAACACAAGTCCGAGAAGTCCGTGGCATGGATTTCGGCTCCACCCATCTTTAACAACTGCTTCTAAATTTTGTCCAATTGTTCTTTCAACTGCTCAGACTCTTTAGACAGCGGGGCAGTTTTTTCAACGGTCGGCCTTGATTCACTTTGTGCTATCGAGGGGCTGGTGAATATGGGTGGGGGATTGATGCTGGCAAATGCCCCAGCGTAAGCCCCGCTATTCTTGATCTTATCTTCCTCATATTGTGGGTCTATATATGGTGCAGTGAGGGTGAGAACTTCTTGTTGGTGTTGGCTGGGCTGGATAGGTGCCAAGTGGGACCATTGGAGGGGGAAATTTTATGGAGTGACAGGATAAGTGGAATTTGGATTTTGGGTGGGGCCCTGATGGGGCCACTGGGTTTGAGGGAAAGCTTGGAGATGGCTTTGGGGTGCTGGGACATGGGTGAATTGGGGTTGATGGAGGATAGGTGTGAGTCTTGTGTGTGATGGAGGTATTGAGGGAATTATGGAGGGTATGGGTATGTAGACCCAAGGTTTGGGCCTTGGTGGGCTTGGGTATTGGATGAGGGATTTGAGAGGTTTGGGCCATAAGGCCTTGGGAAATTTAGCCCATTGGGCTTTGTTGGCTTTGGGCTATTGGGCCCTAGTAGGTTTGGCCCATTGGGCCTTGGTGGGTCTAGCCCATTGGGCCTTGAAGGGTGTGGGTGATGGGGGTTTGGGCTATTGGGCCTTGGTGGGTGTGGATGATGGGGGTTTGGGCCATTGGGCCTTGGTGGGTTTGAGGTAATGAAGCATGGAGGCTTGGGAATGTGGATGATGGGTTGGAAGATGTGTGGTGAGAATGAGGGAGGATGTTTTGGGAGGCTTTCCAACTAGTGTAAGCCCGCACCATTTCATCCATCATGGCCATTGGAGAGGGATATGATGGTGGTGGTTCATTTGAGGGTATTTGGGGTGTGGATGATGTAGATGTGTGGGAAAAATTGGGCATGGCCCTGGTAAAATTGGGCGTGACCTGGGTAAATGGGGGGATATGGGGTGGATCGGAGAAATTGTGCGTGGCATGGGTAAATGCGGGTGGATTGGATATATGTTGGGAAGATGAAAAATGGGGCATGGTGGTGAAGGTAGGGAATCAGGTTGGATTTTGGATGGATGTGGATGGTGGATGATAGGGTTGTGCATTTTTTGGACCGAACCGACCAAACTGAACCGAACCACTGGGTTTGGTCCGGTTTGGACGGGTACCGGTTTGGGTTTGGTTTGTAAAAAAAGAAAACCAAAAAGTTTGGTTTGGTTTCAGTCCAAGCCTCCCCAAGCCGAACCGAACCGAAATGAACCGAACCTAGTTGTAAGTAATTTTATATATATATATATATATATATATATATATATTATTATATACATAGAGATAGGCAAGGGTTCTGCTAAATTTTAAAGGGCATTTAAAGTAAATTTCATATATTCTATAAAACCTACCTAGTCGAGAGTAAACACTAAACACTAAAGAAAGCCTGTCGTTCCTCTCTATTCCCTCACCCTCTACTTTTATTCCAATTTCCAATGCCTGCTAAAAACCCTAAGCCCTCTTTTATTTTTTGAAAATTGCCTAAGCCCTCTTTCCTTCTCTATTCCCTCGTTCTCTACTTCTATTCCAAATTTCCAACGCCTGCTAAAAACCCTAAGCCCTCTTTTTTTTCTTTGGAAATTTCCTAAGCCCTCTTTCCTTCTCTATTCCCTCATCCTCTACTGCTTCTATTCCAACGCCTGCTAAAAACCCTAAGCCTTCTTTTTTTTTAGAAATTGCCTGAGGCCCTAAGCCCTCTTTTGAAGCCTTGCGATTTCACGATTTGCGAAGCCAGCTGCTGTTGTCTTACTTAGCTTATAATTACTAAGTGGTTAAAACATCATATTAAAAGGGAAAAGTACATATATATGTGATCAAGGTAAGCAAGCAGTCCTGCAAGAACCAGGGCTGTTGCAGCAAGTTTTAATAGGTAAGTCAGGGTAGATCCACAGTGAAATGTGCTTGGAAATGAGGTAAATCTCCAGATCTATGATAGATCTGACATTCTATCCTAATTTAGACTAAATCAAAATAGGAAAGATGAGAGGTTTCTAAGATTTATCACTCTACTAAGAACTACAAACATCAAATGCAAAATGATCCAAAACTGATTGAACTCAAATTCAATGGAATGAAGAAAAAGATTAAAATCAAAAGGAGGAGAGCAGCAGCTAGGAGTTTTAGTCTTTACTGAAAATCAATTGGATCAAAGGCAATGCATAGGACAGATTTGCTACAATCCTTCATTTGGCTACAAGCTCAGATGCAAGGTATAGGAATCTAATCTCAACCAAAGAGTTGAAGCAATCCTAAGGCTATGATTTGTCCACTTGAATGGTCACAAATCATCCCAGAGATTGTCCGAGTTCAAGGATCTTGATTGGAACAGGTAAGCTATTGCAGATACTGTGGGTGCCAGGCTACAAGCTCAAGCATCCACAAGGATATCTAATCCAGGAAAATCAAATACGAAAAAGTGAAATTTAGATCATAATCAACTTTAAAAACCACAATTACACTGTAATAATACAACTTACTATCCTATTGTGCTCAGATATGCAATCTGTGTAACATACAATCCCTTACAAAGCCTCTGAAACTCTCAATTTATAGCTCTCAACCTCACCCTAGCTACTGAAGAGGTTTAGCCAACCATGATTGTCTAAGGAAAGAATGGGGGGAGAAGGAAGAGAGAGGAAATTTTTGGAGGGAAATGGAATTTCAAATTGGCTCTGGTTCTCTCAATTTCTAGATGATCTTTTTAGTGCAATTTCTCCTCTATTTATACTCTTCTCTCATATCTGTTTCAGCCAATCAGAGCTCAAGAGAATAATTAAGTTATTCTCAACTGCTGATGTGACTAATTTCTCTTCTTGAAGCTCTTCCCCAATTGATCCAAAACTGGCAAGTACATGTGATGCAGTTGGAGGGTTCTCATTTGTGCGTATTTATGTTCTAAAAATACCCCCAAGGGTTGCTGGCATGCCTTGGAATGTGTGCACAAAGCACTGGAGTTGGCAGCTACTTTGAATGGAACTAAGAAGTTCCAAATTCGATTATCGAGAGGTTCAGGGAACCTCTCAACAGGTTCTGAGTCTACTTGGCATTCATTTCAACAGGATGGAGTAGCTCTCAATAGGTTCCTTTACTTCTCGATAGGTTAAGTTGCACTAGTCGATAGGATTGAAAGCACAAATCTACCTGCTGTCCTAACTGCATTTATCTTCTCTATAGGTTATAAAGCATCCTATCGAGTAGTTATATAGTTCCATTTAAGTGCTCGACAGGTTCTCTGTTGCTTCTCAACAGGTTTATTTGAACTAGTCGACAGGATTGACAGAAGAATCTTAACTTCTGCCCGAGCTCCCTCAATCCTCTCGACATGTTATAAAACAACCTGTCGACTTGCTATACAGTTTCTAGGCATCCTCTCGACAGGTTGCTGGAACCTCACGAGCTCCCCTGCATCTCCAGGTATCCTCTCGACAGGATCTTCTGTTGGGCCTCCAACCTCTTAATAGGTAGGCATATACTTCCAGAACCTAACGGCAGGTTGATGGAACCTCTTGATAACTTGGCTTTTGAGCCTCAAGACCTCTCGATAGCTGAAATTAACCTCTCGACAGCTTGACTTTTGCCTCTAGAACCTCTCGACAGGTACTGGGAACTTCTCGACAGTTTTGTATTTGAGCAACCCAACCTCTCGACAGCTTGGATTGTCCTCTCGAGATGTTCTCCCTTGAGTTTCCATAGTTGGCACACATCTTTGGTGTGCTGTCTTTCATCTGTCAGTAAAAAGTAACCTCTTGGTGGGTTCAATCTTCATTCCTTGCAACTGCACTTGGTCTCAAGCATACCTAGTTGGGCCCATGATATTCTCATGAACTTCTAAGGCTCTGTCGATTCTTTGATTGGCTGGCCTTTGGGCTGTTTGAGCACATGTTGAGCAACAGATTGCTTCTTTGTCCATTTTAGGTGGGTGTCTGCACTAAGACTGTAATTTATTGCTTATCTATAAAATACACTCAAAACACATTATTAGCCAACTCAAAGGTCCATCAAAGGTCAGGTTAGGAGGTGAAAATTTGTATTTTCACTGTTTAACACACCCCAAACCTAAGCTTTGCTAGTCCCTGAGCAAAGGAGAAATTTAAAACAATTATTGAAAATGAAAAATGCCACTTCTGTAGGGAGCACAGATGCATTTAGCATATGCATCAAGCCTTTTAAACCACTAGGTGATCCCTAGTGGAGGTGTGAAGTCTCCTGAGGGAAGTTATCCACAAACTTCTCCAATTAATCAGTTAATATCAATTCAACATGTTAAAACAAACTTCAAGAAAAATAAAATTCATACCACACCTTGTTCATTCAATTTTTTTAGAGGATTCCCAGCAGAGAAACAATAGTTTGTAATTGAAATTCTACTGTAATTCCTTCACAATCAATCAGCTCATGTCAAGGTATTTTGTATGAAAATTAATGTAGAGCTTACCATCAAATTGAGAATTATGTTTTGATAATGCCCCCAATAAATTAAATGTCAGGTCCAAGTCTCACCAGGGCTGTCACTCAAAATAATCACGAAGGGTGCATCATTTCACACAGATCAAGAGCAGTTGCAATCCTCAAATAGGACTGTAAGCATGAGCATAGGCATTGCTCTGATTTCTGAAATCCTCTAACTCTTTTCACCATAGATTAAACAAATCTTCATCTCCACATGACAGCTCAATCCATTTCAGATCAGTAAGGTCTTTTTATTGGGTTATAATGTGGCTTATGGGTGAGGTTTATGAAGAATAATGGGTAAGGAAGGCTTCAAAATTGAGAAATCAGTAAGGTAAGAAGGTGACATGTACACCTTCTTCATTTCAGCACAATCTTCATCATCTTTGAATTTTCATATTTGAAGTGATCAATTTCCAATCCTCATTTCAATGTATCCAATGAAGTGACTTCTCTTCTTTCTTTTTTTTTTTTAATAGGCTGGAGTG
The DNA here is from genome assembly GCA_021018995.1 of Chloranthus sessilifolius. Classification (NCBI taxonomy): domain Eukaryota; kingdom Viridiplantae; phylum Streptophyta; class Magnoliopsida; order Chloranthales; family Chloranthaceae; genus Chloranthus; species Chloranthus sessilifolius. Next base: position 69,884,581 of record CM037595.1, read on the forward strand.
TCACAACTATACATCTGATACACAACCGTCTTTTAATGTATTTTCTTCTCTTTCAACCAACTCTCCAACCAGCTCTACCTTCTTCAATTCCTTCAACTTTACCTTATGACATCTCAAAGTGTGGGTCAGGCTTCATCAGGTCACTGAGGTTTTGGGTTCAATTTTTTTGATTTTTTATCAAAGAACATGGATTTTTAAGGCTCACATGGTGTCTATCAAGGGCAGTTCAAAGGTGGGAATTTTTAATCAAACTGTCTAAAGGATGGCCTTACTTCATCTCCTCAATGTCATGAATGTTGTCAAGCTATTTCAACTTGGATTTGCCTAACTTCTAGTGAGCAAAGGTAGATTCAATCAGTCATTAGAGCAGAAAATTTTGCCAAAACACTCCTCAAAGAAATTTTATTCAGGCCCAAATCTCACTAGGTATGGTCTTTCATCAAATTTCTGGAGGATATCCTCACAATTTTCTCTCTTTTCAAGTTCATTTAGCATCAATTTTAGAAATTTCCTTACATTTGTTACATGACAATGTTAGAGCTACAGCAATATTCAGTTTTAAAAAGTTATTAAATTTCCTTTTTTTTTCAAAAAAAACATTAGGTGGGAATTCACTTTATTTTCACAAATTGTATTCAACATTGTTGCACTAACATTAACTATCCCATTGGCACACCCTGCCATACCCCCAAACCTATGAGGAGCAGTGTCCTCACTGCTTTGGAAGTACATCAACAAGACACAGCAGGGAAATATAAGGACAAGAGCAAAAGAAATATAAACAACAAAGCTAAATACAAAGGAAAGCAAGAGACACAGTGGAATTTACAAAACAAAAATATTATTATTGACAAGTAATTACAAAGTATCAACAGAAGCAGTACAATCTAAACAGAAATATATACAGTACAAACAGAAACAAACTAATTACAAACAAATACTAACTATAGGCTAAAGACTACAAGCAAATCCTAAACACAATCTACTCCTAATCAGAATCTGAATCAGAGCTAGTGCTAGATAAATACATTGGCTCCCATACTTGTTGTGCATCCATCTTGTCATAATCTTCCTTGACTTGCATTCTTCTTTTCAGCCTCTCAGTACTGTCAACTCCCTCCTTAGCTCTTCTGGCAGATGGCTTTCTAGGCTTGGATTTAGCCTGGGGCCTGGTGGGCTCATTAATGGACACCCCAGCTACTAAGGGTGGCATCCCTCCTAGTAGGGTGGCCTGCAGTGTGTTAGCCAACTTGGCTAGCATCTCAGATTTCTGCCTCTCTGTATCATAAAGTGTGAGGGCTTGCTTGCACAGTCCCTCCCAATGAAGCTTCTCTCATCTATGCTCCATTTTCAGCCTGTCAATCTCTTCTACCAAGGGTTGCTTCACCCAGGTTTTCATCACCACCACCCCTTGTTGGATATCCCTCCAGATGTAGGGATTTTTACCCATGGATCTATAAAGAGTGGAAAATGGGGGTGTAGGGATGAGGTATTTATGGACAATGGCCCTCTCATTGGGGTCAGCAAATAGATGGTGGGGAGTGGATGAAGAGGATGGGAAAGAAGGGAAAAGTGGGATGGGTGATGTCAGCTCTTCTACCTCCACAACAGGCTCAGGGGAGGTGGAAGAATAGGTAAAAGGTAAAGAAGGTAAAGCTACCTCCTCAAAGTCAGTTTGAGTGGAGGAGTCTCTGGTGGAAGGGGTTATAATGGTGGCAGGGAGTGGTTCCTCCACTTTAGCAGTGGAAACCACTGCTAAAGGAGATGGAGGTGGATTGGGTAGAGGAGTAGGGGTAGGGGTGGGGATTGAAGGGTTGTGAAGGTAGGGGTGACAAGGCTTATGATTGATTTTATGGCTTGAAAGCAGGTGGCCATGACAGCTTGGGTAGCTGTGTTGGTTTGGAGCTGGGCTAGGATGGTTGTGAGAAGGGAAAGGATTTGGGTAGAGGCCTGTGGAAGGATATGGGGTTGAGTAGTGGGTGGAATGGGTATAATGGGTTGGAAGGGAGATGTGGGGGCATGCTGAAAAGGTGGGGTGGGTGTAGGATGTGAGTGGGTAGGCTGTAGAGAGGTGGGTTGTGGAGAATCAGGTAATGGGGAGCATTCATGCCCAATATTGTCCACAATGGACTTTATCAGGGATGAATACCCCTCAGTTGTAAATTGGTCTTGGTCCTGGGTGTATGGAGGTGAGATGGAAAAGGTGGGGTCAATGTCAAAGGGTATGGATGGTGGAGAAGAAATGGTTGGTTCAGTTGATGAAGGTGGTGCAGGGCTCAAGGGTTCATCAGTTGGGATGGATGGGCTAGCTGGAGGGGTAGGTTTTGATTTTCTTAGGTGGGTGGATGTGATGGGGAGTGAAGGTAAGGTAGGGATAGGGTCTATGATATGAGGAGCTGACAATGGTGTGGATGTGGTGATGGTGGAAAGGATGGCTGAGGAACTGGGAGGGATGGAAACTAAAATAGAGGAAATGGGGACTAAGATGGATGGTAGGGAGGATGGTGGAATGGAAATGCTAGACATATCAGAGCTGACAACAGGCAAGGGCACAGAAGTGGAAGGGATGAGTAAGGGTGCACAGGGTACAAATGGAGGTTCTAAGCTAGGACCAACAGAGGTGGGTGGAGGCTCAGATCTAACTAAAGTAGATGTCTCTGCTGTAGCTGCTAAGCTGGCTGAAGGGTCTGTGGGTATGACAGAGACAGCTATTGATGTTGCAACCTGAGGTGATGCCACTGCAGGATCCTCAATTGATTTGTTCTTGCTCTTCCCAATTAGGGTCCTACTGGCAGACCAGGCCCTCTTCCCAAATACTTTTGGAGTAACTTTCACCACTGGCTCATCCTTTTGAAACACAAATTTTCCCCTTCTTAATAAAGCAGTGATGAGCTTGCTGTAGGACAACCCTGGGAAGGCCTGTGCTTTTTTTATCTTATCATTCGCATCTACCATTGCCTCAAAGATTAGCTGAGAGGCTTTCATAAACTAGCCCTTGGAGAAAAAATATAAGGCATCCACTATGGGGGTTCTCCTCTCTTGTTGATGGCCACTGACATATGTATTTTTTCTCAAAATTAAATCAATGAACAACATGTTGGGGTGTAGATCTCTTCTCATCAGTGACTCCCCAGACCCCACAATGCCTTGAGTTAGATGCATGGCCATTGCTTTAAATGATACCTTCTCAGGTGCTTCTAAACAATAAATTATACCAAAAACTTATGGGACCCCCAATGCTAATCCAATGTCACTGTAATCTACCACCAACTCCCAATTATCAATCAACACTACAAGTGTAGGCTCAGTTGACCCCGGCTTCATCTTCTTCCTAATATTCTGATACCACAATTTGACCAGCCTAGGGTAGGATTTTTTATTCAATGGGTTCAACATGAGTGTCAAGCCTGCCTTCACCAAGTAATTCAAAGTATCCTTACACTCCTCTTCCTTAGAAAAATAGGGGAGGTCAACAGTTGTCTCTGGAAACAGGCCAAAGACATCCACAAATTCATTGGGAATGGATAGGTTAACAGGAACTTCAGGCTCAGTCTCTGGGTTAGGTTCAGGCATAGGGTCAAACTAAGGGATATCCTCCACAATTTCCTCAATAGTATCCTCAGCAATTTTGGCCTTCTTAGCTTTCTTGGCTTTCTTAGGTTTCTCAGCTTTATCCATGATGAGCTTCCTCTTAGCAGGTGGGGTTTCCTTGGGCTGTGTGGCTAGCCTACTAGATTTCCTAGTGGTTTTAGTGGTGAATTTGGAATGAGCTTTGAACAGGTTAGCTAAGGTATCCTCTTGATCAGCCATTGGACAAGCAATTCACTCAAATTAGCTCTCAACAACCACAGCAGACCTCTTTGCTCAATGAAAGTAACCACACACACTAAAACTTGGAATTAAAATGCTGAAAAATCACAGGGTGGAGCTAAAAGAGAACTTACCCATAGAACCTAGGGTTTCTCAGAGCTTGCTGTAAATGGCACCAAACCAATTCAGACCAGGTGCGAAATGTAGCCTTTGTGAATTTAGGGTACTTGGAAAAATGGCAAGGTGCTTGGAATAAAATCCAGTGAGGTGGAGGAAGAAGAAGGAAACTGGAAATCGGCAGAGAGGGAACAGACTTGCACACAGAAGCTATCAAATGGCTAGACTGAGTTGTCGATAGATTTAAAATAATGAAAATCATGTTTCGACTGGATTGGAGAAAGGATTTCGACAGGCTGGTTCAACCTGTCGAAGAGTTAAAATCCTTTGGGGCTTGTGGACTTCTCAGGCTGAAGGTGTCAAGAGGTTGGTTGAACCTCTCGAGAGGTACAAGGGCTTAAGATTTTCCAAGTCGAGAGGTACTGGCATCCTCTCGGCAGGTTTAAAATTCTCAAAATTCAACCTCTCGACAGGTATCAGATCCTGTCGAGGACATAGCCTACACCTTCAAAACCTGTCGAGTTTCTGTCTCAGCATCTCGACAAGTTCACATATCCTGTCGAAAATCATTTGTGCACCTTCAGAACCTGTCGAGATGCAAACTAGGAGCCTTCAGAACTTGTCAAAATGTACTTTATACCTCTCGACAGGTTGTTTTTCAGTTCAAACAGATTTCTAATTAATTCCTAGTCCATCTGTCACACAAATTTATCAAATCTATTCAGCTCCCATTCATTTCTCCTGCTTTGGAGTTGTGGCACATGCTTCAAACCTACTAACTATCACTCATGATTTGTAAATGCAAACATTAAGCAAAATCTACCACATATATGTATACTGCCAGACACATTTTAAAACAGCAAGACACAAAATCACAGTTATGATACATAGTATACATTATTGAGAATCAGTCACATTTTGGTGGTTCTTGAAGGTGGATGGTCACCATAGGCTCCACCACATTTTCAATAAAAATTTTGAGCCTTTGACAATTCACTTTCATTATCCTACATCTTTTGGACCCTTGATTTCAACAGCTCCAGATGGGGATACATGCTCGACCATGTAAGGTCCCTGTCATCTAGATCTCAACTTACCTGGAAAAAATTTCAATTTAGAATTGAACAACCATACCTTGCTGCCAGCTGTGAACTCCTTCCTCAGCAAGTACTTGTCATAGAAAGCCTTGGTTTTCTTCTTGTAGATCCTTGCATTAGAGTAGGCCTCCAATCTCAGCTCTTCCAGCTCTGACAACTGGAATTTCCTGTGCATGTCAGCAAAAGTTAGATCAATATTCAATGCTTTAACAGCCCAATAAGCCTTGTGCTCAAGCTCTACTGGTAAATGGCATACTTTTCCATACACCAGCCTGAAAGGGGACATCCCTATTGGGGTCTTATAAGTTGTTCTATAAGCCCAAAGAGCATCAGGTAACTTCAGGAACCAGCCTTTGCTATCTACTCTCACAGTTTTCTCCAAAATGTGTTTGATCTCCTTATTAGAAATTTCCACCTGTCCACTGGTTTATGGGTGGGATGGGGTGACAAATCTGTGTGTCACAGATTTCTTTCTAAGTAAGTTCTGAAACTGTCTATTACAGAAATGGCTCCCCCCATCACTAATGATAGCTCTGGGGGTGCCAAACCTGGAGAAAAGATTATCCTTCAAGAAGTTGAGGACAACTTTGTGATCATTGGTTCTTGTGGTTATGGCCTCAACCCATTTGGACACATAGTCCACAGCCACAAGAATATAATTGTATCCATAGGAAGGAGGGAAAGGACCACTGAAGTCAATCCCCCAAATGTCAAAGAGTTCAATCACAAGTATAAGTTGTAAAGGCATGGAGTTTCTTTTGGAGATACTTCTCATCTTTTGGCATCTTTCACAAGCTTTACAATGCTGCCATGCATCCTTGAAGAGAGTGGGCCATTAAAATTCACTTTGGAGCACCTTGACAGCAATCTTGTTCCCACTGAAGTGGCCTCCACAAACCTGTTTATGACACATAATTAGTATGTTGTGGAAGGTCCGGTCCAGCCAAGGGAGCCTCCATGTCAGCTCAGCATCGATCAACCAAAGTTTCAGAGCTGAAATATCGCCCTGGGGGAGCAGGTGGCATCGACCCAAAAAACATTGGACCACCTCACCTCTGGCAATATAAAAGTGAGGCACGGGCCCCAAAACAGCAAAATGCTCACCCAACTAGACTTGAAACAACAAGGGGCATCCCCAAAGGCCCTCCACCTTACCCAAAGCAAAGGAATCAAGGCATCGATACAGCTCGGCAAGCACTAAATGTATCATGGACCGGCCCGCCTCCAGCTCTGCCAAAATATCACAAACTGCCAATGAGAAGCTCTCTCCCTCGATGAAGAAAAGAATTTTAGAGATGAGACCGAGTGCTAGAGCTTTCACGTTAAAAACATTCCTAACCGGTAATTTTCGGAGGCTTTCGTCACCGAAAAGTTCTTTGAGGAATTTTAGAGAACACCTTGTGGGCCCCCCAATGAGACTTTTCTCATACTCAGATTTCTTCAAACCCAGAGTAAGGTGAACGGATTTGGAATAGCTCGGCCGAGGCGTGACTCTTGCAAGGCCCCTGTGAAGCTTCAGGCCAAACAGATTAGATAGATCCTCAAGGGTTGGGGTTAGCTCCCGCTTCCCAAAACGAAATATGTGGAAGTTCACATCCCAAAATGAAGCGGCGGCATGAAGAAGTTCCCACCGAAGAGGAACCTCTAGGAAGAAAGGAAGGCGAGATAGCCCAAGGCGCTCCAAGTCGGCGAGCTCACTCTCATTCAAGCTCCCAAACTAGGCCATTAAAAATTTGGGCCCCAAGCCCAACAAGGCGGGGAAATTGGCTCCGGGCCCTCCGTGTAAGGGAGGGCTGCAAAGCAGGTCCATGAACGTACAAGGATCTTTTGAGAAGATAAAAATCGATGTATGACGATGGACCCGCCTTGAAAAAGCAAGGGAAAAAAGAACCAGTCAAAGAGACCAAGTCAAAACAAAAAAGAACAAACTTTTGGACTAACTCAGGTATATAAGGACCCACTCCTCCCCAGGTTAAACCTGGCGCAACTAATAGTTACGCCAGTGCATTTTGGCCCCCTTTCTTGCCTGGCGCAACTATTAGTTGCGCCAGCACAAATTGGCCCCCTTTCTTGCCTAGCGCAACCATTAGTTGCGCCAGCACAAATTAGCCGAGAGTTTGACCTAGCGCAACTAATAGTTACTCCACACTCTGAGCTCCCCCTCTTCATCCATTCCGGGACCTAATTGGGGGACTTACACCCCTTTTTGTTTGTTTCACACACCCTGTTCATTTAACAAATGGGTATTTATTCTATTTATTTATGTGCAGGACTGATCCTACATCAAGGCATGCAACCCAAGGGGTCACTTTCCAAAAACATTTTGGGCCAACACATCCTATAGAGAAACGGATCCAATACCAAGAAATCGGGGCATAAAATCAAAGTGGAACTATCTTCCAAAAAATAATAAAAATAAAAATTTATTTCCAAAGTACCACATCCACCATCCCCCAAATTGTTTAAACAAATCCAAATCAAATTCCAAAAAGTACTAAGTTTTTCAAAAAACTAAAAGCCTATCCCTGGTTGGCGCCCTTTGACTTCTTGCGGCGACGAGAAGAACTCTTAAAAGTTCGCATGTCCCCCACCTTAGACCACGCCTATGAGATCCTGCTGAGCAAGGAGCGCGATTCCTTAGCACGAGCACGCTGCGAAGCACAAACCAAAGTCAGGAGCCAGGATTAGTTAAAGGGCAAATGATGATAAAATGAATAAAGAAGAATAGAACAGCAAGGCACTCACCGTCTCTACCTCCCTAAGCTCCGCCAGGTGACGATGGTATGCCGCATACTCCATGGACGAGTTGAAGTCCTATATTTAGAACAATGCAATATCAAAGGTCAGGACAATCTTGAAAGCATGTGCAAAAAGAAACCGAAATGAAAAGAGATTGGGCCATCAAAGGACTTACCCCTGGGACCACCTCAGGAGGGGGAATGCGAGCTGCTTCGGTAGAGAGTCGTGCCTGTCGATCTACATCAACGCAAAGGCTCGAAAGGAAGCTATCATAAAGGCACCGAAAGGTCTCATAGACTACGGAGGGATCACCAACAGGGATACCAGTGTGAGAAGTCCCTGACGGACCAGCACCCGACGAGCCCTCACCCGAGGGACTAGCACTAGAGGGATCCACCCCTGACATATCAGCCACACTGGGTTCACCTTCACCATCTGAATCATCCCCTAGGGCGAACTGTGAACAAGATAAAGATCCACTTAGAGGGGGGCAAAAGCCAAATAAAAGCAGAAAAGGAACTATCCAAGTCGAGACAAATTACCTAACCAAGCAGGCCGCCAAATGCCAGAAAATTGGCACTGGGAACAAAGCGTGGCAGGATGAACCTATGGGACAAGCACTCGTACTAAAGGTGATAGTCCCCGGGCACGTGAAGGGCATGGATAGGGAGCCTATTATTGAAGAAGGCCGCTGTGAGCTCCTCGATACTGCCAACAGGATACCAAACATCCGTCGGAGGGTCCACGGGTATGGCATAATAGCCCTAAAACTGGTGCACCACTCGCTCTCCCAAATAATAAAACTTAGCCCACACTGCGTAGAAGAACATGACGTGGCGATTATTGAATAAGCGGGAGGCACCTACAGCTTCTCGGTCCCAAAAGGGGGATGCAAGGTACGAATCAGGGAGGATCTACTCAAGTCAAAAAAGAGATAAACCAAGCAAGCAACACCTCAGTCAAAGGAAATTTCCAAGCTAAAAATAAACAAAGGTTGAAAAAAAAGAAAGGAGAGTTGTTACCTGCTCGGGGACCATCAAATCAAGTTGGGACCTTAGGCCCATTTCCATGTGCTTTAGGCCCACATCACGGCGTCGAGCCTAATGCCAATTGCTAAGCAGAGGATAGGTGAGCGCCTTCGAGAAAAGGAGCGGGTGCCAAGGGTGGAAGTGGTGGTATCCCCATACCTAAAAAAAAAAAAGAGAGATAGCACATAAGAGCAGGTCAATAGCACATAAAGGTCATGCAAAAAAAATTTGACAAGGGTAAAGGGATGCGGAATTATCTCCAGGGCGGCCCAAAAACCCACGGCAAACTTCAAATCCCCGGTCGTAACCTGAGACAAATTGTACATCAACCACGCATACCCTGCTCCTCCCCAGTCGTGCCTGGAGACATCACCCCAATTGTCCATCACGCTCAATAGGGCCAAGCTGACTCGGCCCCCGCTGGCATTTGTGACAAGGGTCTTGCCCAGCAGGAGTAGGAGTGTGATGTGAGCTAAGATGATCGCCCGCTCTAGCGTGATGTAGAGCACCCTATCTGGCTGACCCAAGTCCACCAACTCATCAGCAGAAAAAAGGAAGGTCAGGCAAGACATCTTTACCTCTGTGCCATGGGTCGGCCTACGAGGAGGATAAGCCCCAATTAGTCAAATAATGTCCTCCCGGCTCGGTACTCCGAGATCGGATTTCGGTATCCCCCCTACCCTGATACCGATAATCATGGCCCAATCGACAGGCGTCAACGTCATCTCGGCATACGGCATATGGAATGTCATGGTCTCAGGGTGAAACCTCTCGATCAGGGCCTTCAAATAGGCAGCATCAGCCCTCATGGCAGGACAAGACAGGAACTCCCCAAAGCCCACCTACTCCAACAAGACCTTCACTACAGGGGGGGATGTAGAGGTAGAACTCTTGAAAGTCGAGCCACCCCCCGCGGAACACAATATTGGGCAGGTCCTACACTCAAAGAAAATGCACATCAGATCAAAGAGGCAAAGCAAAAAAAAAAAAAGAGAGTGCATAATGGAAATAAATTGAACCTCTCATTTACCTTGCCTGCTATCCCAAAGTCTGAAATATGAGTGTGCTGCTAGTGAAGGAGGCCGACCCGGGCGGCCTCACCCTGCATCTCCAGCCATGGGCCCACTCTCCGTTCCACCTAGACAAACTCCTCCCCCCGCGGGCCACGAACTATCTCTGGTCCCTCCTCGGGGCCCTCCTCGGGAATGTGCTCATCACCGCCTGACATACTAGGGCAACAGAAGGCAATCACAACTGGTCAAGTACAAAGATACACATGTAGCTTTGTTCTTTCAAAAACAAAACAAAAAACCTTTTACTTTGTTTTGTTCTTTTAAAAAAAAACTTTAAAAAAAAAAAACCCTTTTTACTTTGTTCTTTCAAAAAAACAACAAACAAAAACAAAAAACTTTTTCCTTTGTTTAAACAAAAAAAAGGGGGGAAGAAGAAATAAGAAAAGCAAGAAAAAAAAAACCTTATGTTTCAAAACAAAAATTCTATTCTTTTATGCCCCTAAAAAAGAATCAAAAACCAAAAAAGAGAAGCCTTTCTTTTATAAACAAAATAACAAAAAATTCCTTACTATTAGAAAAAAAACAACAACCAAAAAAGTAATAAAAATGCCTTAGTTGGTTTTCTCAAACAAATAAAATCTCTTGTTCTCTTAATTTCAAGAGAAGTCAAAAATCATTTTCTTAATTTTCAAAAAAATAAACCGAAAATCCCTTCTTCTTTCTAATTTAGTGTTCAAAAAAGAAAAGACCAAAAATCTAATATATGCAAAATAAAAACTAAAAAAAAAAAAACAACAAAAATAAAGTCCATTCTATATACACAAATAAAAACAAACAAACAAAAATATATACATACATTAGGCACCAACAAATTCCACAAAATAACAAAAATAGGGCACCATTCATGAAAAATTGCCAACATATCATCAATAAACAAGCATACAATGAAGATAAACTATTATTCATCAAAGAATGCAAGATCATAGCAATATTTACAAGAAAAGGCAAGAGAAATCAAAGGAAGTAAGTTTTAATGGTTACCTTTTGAAAGAAGATGGGTCTCTGATCTAGCGTAAGCCGGCACTTAATCAACACAAGCAGGGCAACAGCAATGAGGCATGCAAAGAGGCAATGAAAGAAAACCCTAGGAGGAGGCGATTTTCGGTTTCAAAGAAGGAGGGGGAGAAAATTTTGAAACAAAGTCCCCCAGCCCGAACTCGGGTTGTTTAAATTCCCCCAGCCAAGCCTGGCGCAACTAATAGTTGTGCCAGGTAAAATTTTGCCCTCCTTTTGCTTGGCACAACTATTAGTTACGCCAGGCTATTTTGAGGCCCCTAGTGGCCTGGCGCAACTATTAGTTGCGCCAAGCACTAAGGCCCAATCTTGGGCCTGGTACGGGCCAGATAGGAGGGTCGGTTCCCCACTTCCTCCTTATTTGATTTATCACCCCTAGCAGACGCACGCGCCCCCGAAACGGCATTTCGATCATCCATCGACTTTCCAAGGAAGCCGTGCTAAAGTAAAGGCGGACCGAGGTCGATGAGCACCTCGGTCCTACACTGGAAATATAAAAAGTTCGAAAAAAGTGAAAGAAGAAAAGAGAAGAATCCCCATAGGGAAGCCGAAAAACAGTCCCAAAAAAAAAAATCACATGAAATAATAACTTCAAATTTCCAAAAAAAAATCACATAAAATAGTTTTAAAATAAATTTATATATATATATATATATATATATATCAGAAACAGATCTGTATTCCCCACAGAGAAGCACTCACGTATTTTCGATGCGGTAAAATATCAATATTTTATCGACAATGCAGCTGTATAAAATTAATGTCTAGGTCAAAGGTTCGCCTTGGATCCATGGATCCTACTTCAAAGTAGGAGCGATAGTGTCAATTTTTGTCAAACAGTCAATGCTTGGATTGAATTGATTCCACTGCTAAATCTTTGGAGCCAAGTGCTGTCTTTGGATTCATATGAACGTGGGTGACTTAAACTTCAGATTCTCCGTTGGAAAAGGTCAATCGTTGGTTGAGACCAACCTGTTGAGGATGAGATTATATATCAATCAAACTATGTGCAACCATGCATTCCGAAGGGTTCATTTTTCTTTTATTTTCTGCAGGCTTAAAACCTGTATGGGCAGCGATATCCCTATAAAGTGTACGTCATGCGTCTGGGTATCCGTATGATGGTCGTTTGTCCCCATAAATTATACTCGGACAGGTCCGGGTCGGGGCATCCATCGCCTTTGTTGTTGCTTATTGCCCCCGATGGGTGCATGATTATGCATAGTTAATTAATGATTATGATCATTGTCAACAAAGACCAGGATTGGATGCCCCCTTTTGGGAGGTGCCCAATGTTTGGCTGGATCTATTCAAGGAAGTCGAAACTGGATACTCTAAGTCATGCTGAGTTGAGGCATGCTTTCAGAAAAATGGCAAGTACTCCCAAAAAGCGTTGTGACATCTATTCACTTCGCTCAGGTGGTCATGCTAAATAAACTTTGGGATCGATGGGTTCGCCCAAAGATCTTGAACCCTGCTTTCAGCAGGGGCACCCGCGAATAATTCAATGAGGTCATCAAATGCCCTATAGGATTGGACGTAAACTATGGAGCCTTGCATATGTTTACTTCGCACCTATCTTTGAATGTGAGTCGATCACCCCTCTTACTTATGAAACTGTTGTATTCAGAATAAATCTCGAACATCAATCACCTTCAAATCATCTCGAGAAGCAGACATTTTTCCCGACTAACGGACTTTCGCAACTCATTCCACCTCGGTTATGCCCAGTAATGTCACTAAGCGCTTGGGAACCGATTACCTCGAGAAACGAATAATTAGCCTGGCACTCCAGGGCTTTTGTTTTCTCACTATGTAACTCACCTAATGTTTGAAGTTTGCTCTGAATACAGTGGTGTAGACACCCAAATTTGGCCCAAGGCCCGATCAAAACACCTTTGGGGAGAGGTGTAATTCTGAGCTTTTGATGGCATGTATGGAACCCTTAGGAATCACCCTAAACCCTTAGGAATCACCCTAGATCTCTTGGGAACCTACCCCAAATTTTTAGAAACCAATCTCGAACCCTTAGGAATTAACCATACCCTTCCCAGACCTATTAGAACCCTTCCCAAGCACGATTCGAACCCCCCTGAACAATGGTTAGAAAGAGGAGTGCTAAAGTTTTCTATAGATAGTTGCCCAACCTAAGGTATATACCATTGGAAAGTAGACTTTTCCAACTTTCCAACGAACCAAGAATCGCCTAATTTAGAGTTGTATATAAAAGGTTATGGCAATTTGAAAATTGCGGATTTATGCAGGAAATTGCAAACCGGGTCGGGCCCCTGCAGGTCTTCAACTTCCAATAGTTTGGACCTGGTTTTCCTTCAAAAAATGGCCAAAATTGACATTGGGGGTTTGACTTGTGGACCATCCCAAAGTCTAAGGTGTGTTTCTTTAGGACCCTAGTGACCCTATTAGCTTAAGTTATCACCCTTTTGCCATTCAAGTCACCACCCTATCATCTACCATTAAACCCAAATCCCTCTTCTCCAAGCTTTAGAAAACCACAAAAACCTTAGATTGCCCATTACCTAATTGGTAATCTAATTAGGACTTTAACCCCTCACTAATCCTCCCTTTCTCTATAAATAGAGAGCCACCCCTCTTGCTTAAGGGTTGAGAGTTTTTACCTAAGAGAGAAAGAGCTTAAGTGAGAAGATCTTTCTCCCTTTGGTGCACCATCCCCATACAAATTTCAGAATTGAAAAAGCCCCTTTAGACCTTAGTATTTCACTAAAAACCTCTAGGTTAGGTGTGTGTTACCCCCTAGCTTTCCTTCTCTACCTCTTAGTTTCAAGCCTTAGGAGTTAGAACCCCATTCCATACCATACAAGCCTTCAAAAAACTCACCGAAGCAAGCCAACGCAAGGCTCCCCAACGGTGCTACAAGGGCCCGAGAGCTCCGGCTCTCCCCTCTATTCCTCTACCTTCTTTGCTTTTCCTCTATCCTAGAATTGAGCCATTATGCTGCCCAAATTTCGGCAAGCGGGAAGGGCTCAATAGGATCGGTGTGCCTTCAAGCAAGGGGAAGTGCCGCTCATTTTACTTTCTTATATATATATATATATATATATATATATATATATACTATATAAACCAGCCCCACATAGACCTGGCCTTAAGTAGAGACCGCATTTAGCGAGTTGATCGGGTGCCTACCACCTTCCCGATCGATAACCGAAGCCCCTACCCAAGAGCCTTTAGTGTGGACCGGATTCAGAGTCATATTTTTAGCACTTCGATGCTCATAAAAATGAACTAGGTATCCCGGGACACCGAAAGCTCCGGGTGGCGACTCTATATTTTTTATAGTTAGAGAGCGCATCGTTGCGACGGGATCGTCACCATTCCCACGGTTGCACAGATGGCGACTCTGCTGGGGAGTAGCTAGTAGATCTTCCCTTTGAACTAGGCCTTTTTTTTTTCTAACATTTTATTACTGTTTTTTTTATTATTTTTGCTGTTTTTTTGTCACTCACCCCTCCAATTACGTCATTTTAGTCACCCCTACGATTCCACTTTAAATTTCAGCAATCTTTGCCTAGTCACTTGACTGGCACCTTTTTTTACTCACCCCTACGATTCTGCTTTAAATTTCAGCAATCTTTGCTTAGTCATTTGACTGGCACCTTTTTTTACTCACCCCTACGATTCCGCTTTAAATTTCAGCAATTTTTGCCTAGTCGCTTGACTGACACCTTTCTTTTACTCACCCCTACGTTTCTGCTTTAAATTTCAGCAACTTTTTGCCTAGTCACTTGACTGGCACCTTTTAAATTTCAGCACTTTATATTTTCCGCCTAGTCGCTTGACTAGCCCCGTCTTATTTATTATTCATATCCTAACAGTGGACGCCGGCCCATAGTGGCGGCACGGGATCATCACCCCCAGTCTTTGAACTAAAGAAAACTTTCAAAAAAAAAAAAAAAAAAGCTTTGAAAAAATCAAAATTGAACCAAGTTGGGGAGCTTAATTAATTTTTTTTTTTTACGGGGTAGATTTTCAAAGGGTTGGGTTTAGGCACACATACAAACACCCGGGTCTTAGTATGGCGGCAGCCCTAGTGGTGATGATCCAGAAAATTCCCAGCCCACCTAGTATCTAAGAAGGCGCTCGCACCGGAGGTATATCAGGTGGGTTTCCATTCTAAAAAGCTTAAAACCCTTGGGGAGCGCGCTAGCGAGTTATACCGGACTCAAACCCCTTAGGTGCGGTGAGGAGAGAATCGATCATCAAAAAAAAACTGCTCAGTTCCCGGAAGCCTAGCTTCCACAAAAAAAAAAAGAGACTCATTTTGGGCTTGTTGTGCACACTATCAGACCAAGGTGAAAAAACAGTTTTGCCAGACATATATATTAAATACGCCTAGCCAAAAATCCCTAAAAATACTCAAGCGTATATAATATATACGCCCAGCCAAATCTGCTTAGTTTTGGTCAGGCGTATATAATACATATGCCTAGTATAAACTGGGTTTAAGCAGCCCGAATCTGTGGCATTCTTCACCTCCCAAGTTCCCCGATTAGTGTGCTTAGTGCCTTGTTTGGGTCTCGCCATCTCCGACACCCAATATGCCCCCGCCGATCAAGAGAATGCAACTTCGTTTTGGCTCATTTCGAGGGATCGGGTCGTTTGCCTCTATTTTCATGCCTTCAATAGATCGAAGGTTCTCCTTCGATTCTTCCGAAGTGCATTGGAACCATCGTCGTAGGTCTTGAATTAAGGTACGAGAGCCACCCGAAAAGGGAATTCCAAGGCCTCTGAACCTTTGTTTTTCAAAAAGTTTTCATAAAATTCAAAAAAATATATAATCAAAACCCAAAAAATATTTAGTTTGTGGTGCCAGCACAATGGCATCATCTTGCCCTCCGTCGTCCCGTAGGGGAAGAAGGAGGATTTTTGGGCCATATCCAAGGCACCCTTACCCGACCCGCTCCCGAAGAATGTCGTGGGTAGTGGACCCGGTTTACGCCAATCCCAATTCATCCCCGCCACATTCTCCAACCCACTCTCATTCAGGAGAAGTCTTTTCCACCATCCCCCTCACCCAACCCCTTTACTGCTCACATCGCCCATTTGTGCCCCCATATTCCCAACCACAACCCTCCAAAATATCCAAAGTCCAACCCCCCATTCCCCATCTTTTGCCCAAACCATGCCCATGCAAAACCCTAACCCATTTTCCCATTCCACATCCATGCCCCAATTCCCATCATCCCCCTATAGACCCGATCCACCCACATTCACATACACCACTTCTACCCTATCCAACCCCCCGCAAAATCCTCCATCCATCCAGGTCATGCCCATTTTTACCAGGGCCATGCCCAATTTTCCTCATCCATCCTCATCATGCCCCCCATCATCCCAAAACATACCCAATACATCCCCTCATCCACCCCATACACCCCCACCTACTGTGGCCATGCCTAATTATACCGGGGCCATGCCCAATTTTTCCACCACCTCTACCCCATCCATACCCAATCATCCATTAAATCTACCATCCACATCTGACCCCCCTTCCATGGCCATGATGGAAGAGATGTTACAAGCATACTCCTCATGGAGGGCTTCCCAAAATATCTCCTCCACACCCCACATCCATGAATCCATCCCACACCTTGGCAAACCTCCATGCTTCACTCCCCCATGACCCCCATCAACCTCCCATAATCCACACCATCCAAAGCCCCATCACCCACATATCCCAAGGCCCCATGGCCCAACCTCCCATAATCCACACCATCCAAACCCCCATCACCCACATACCCCAAGGCCCCATGGCCCAACCTCCCACCATCCATACACCCCAAGGCCAAATGGCCCAACCTCCAAACTCCCACATACCCCAAGGCCCATTGGCCCAAACTTCCTTTTCCCACACATTTCATGGCCCCATGGCCCAATACCTCACCATCCATGACCTCCAAGGCCCCATGGCCCAATACCCCACTACCCATCATCCCCAAGGCCCATTGTCCCAAAACCCCATTACCCATATCCCCCAGGGCCCACTGGGCCAAACCCATCAAATCCAAACCCATCAGGGGCCCATGGCCCAAATCCACCAATGGCCCATGGCCCCGACCCAAAAAGGCCCACCGAGCCAGACCCACCAAGTCCCATTAGGCTAGACCCACCAAGGCCCCTCGAGACAGACCCATCAAGGGCCCATGGCCCAGACCCACCATGGCCCATTGGGCCAGACCCATCAAGGGCCCATGGCCCAAACCCATCAAGGCCCATTGGGCTAGACTCACCAAGGGCCCATGGCCCAAACCTACTCAGGCCCATTGGCCCAAACCTATCCAGGGCCCATGGCCCAAACCCATCAATGGCCTATGGCCCAAAATGATAAGGGTTCATGGCCCAAACCCAAACCCCACACTCATACCTTCCACAATACCCCCAACACCTAACCCAACCTTCACAGCCGGGTCAAACCCATGCCATCCCCCAAACCCAATTCCCCCATGGCCCCGCACCCCAAGGGCATCCCCAATCCTTCCCTCACACCCAATGGCCCTATCCGACCCCCATTTCAAAACCAAATTCCCATCACCCAACAAGCCTTTCCACACCCCCAATGGGCTCATCCAACCCCTACTTATGTCATTCCCATCCAAGCCATGTAGCAACAAGTTGAGAATCCCGTCTTCACTGCACATTACGCCGATCAGCAGTATGAAGAGGACGAGATTAGGAATAGCGGGGCCTATGCTGGGGCTTTGACCAGCCTCCACCCCCCTCCCATAATTGCCCATTCCCTAGTGACCCAGAGTGAAGTCCAACTGACGGCCGAGAAAGCAACCTCAGTATCAAAAGAGTCAGAGCAGCTGAAAGAACAGTTAGATAAAATACAAAAACAGCTGATGAAAATGGGTGGTGCTGAAATCCACACCACGAAATTCACAGACCTATGCTTGTTCGCTGAGGTCCCCTTGCCCTCCAAATTTAAAATGCCAGTATTTGACAAATACAATGGAACAGGCAACCCGATCGCGCACCTCAAGTCCTATTGTAGGGACATGTGCCAGTACGGGGGGGATGAAAGACTACTAATAAAAGTCTTTCAGAAAAGCTTGACCGGACCGACCCTGAGGTGGTTCACGTTTCTTGAACCATCCATGATGAAGACATGGATAGATTTAGCACCTTTGTTCCAAGAGCAGTATGTCTATAATACTGATATTGAACCACGCAAGTCTGATTTGGCCCGTTTAAGGCAAAATCCAAACGAGACCTTCAGCGACTACTCAGGGCGATGGAGAGCACTGGCAGCTCAAGTCAAAAATAGAATATCGGATGATGAGCAGATAGAGATGATTTCTAAGAACACTCTACCAATGATTTCTGATTTTCTTGTATATCAACAGCAATCCAGTTTAACTGATTTGGTGAGGAATGCCAACCGCTGTGAGGATGCCATCAGGGAAGGGCGGTTGAGTAAGAATGCTTCAGGGGGCCCTAGCGGGGTTGGGAGGTTTCTTGGCGGAAGAACAGCGAGGAGACAAATGTTGTGAACACTCTCAATAATAACAATGTAGCCCCGCCCAATTCAAGCGGTGCAACTAGCTCCGTCAGACAGGCCAGATTACAAGAGCAGGAATGGGCAGGGAATGAAAATGACCCCGGAGAGGAGAGTCCGTTATGATCGAGTCTTTACAGATTTAGGGTAATCCCTTAGTGTACTTTTACCATTATTAATTGAAAAGGGTTTAATAATTGTTCTCCAACCACGACCTCCTCCCAATCCGATTCCATATAATTTTGACCCTAATACTCATTGCAATTTTCATCAGGGTCCGGGTCACCCGAATGATCGCTGCTTCCCATTAAAGCACGCGGTCCAGGACTTAATCGATGCTGGAAAGATCATTCCCCCTGCACCCACCTAAGAAAACCAGCATGCGAATATCCATCAGGTGCCTTTACCACCACACCCTACCGAAATAGCAGGTCCCAGACCCACCATAGGGGTGGTAGAGGAATTTGAAGAAGAATTGGAGTTTGATCCATCAAACTTAATTTGTAATCCAGAAATGTTTGTGGCACCAAGGCAGAGAAATCTAGGAGAAGGAACTGTTGGGGTGATTGAACCCCTGAATCTGGCAGATTATTTTCCTACCCCTACACCAACAGTTAAACCCCTAGATCTTAGGGCCTATTTCCCACCATCCACTCCCATTAACTACGTATAAATGAATGCGTATCAACCATATTCCACCACCCCCATCCATTACCCAATAAACCAACAAACCCCCACCACCAATAAATTACCAATGGCCTGCTCCCACCCCATTATCGTCAGCTCAATCACATGCAAACTCTACCACCCCTGTCAATTCCCTCATGGCCCATCAAACCCCCAACCCTCTGCCTGCACTCATCAATTATCAATGGCCTACACACACACCATTACCCCCGGTGCAACCACCATTAAACCTCACCACCCCTACCTGGCCAAATTTTGCTACCCCCCCATCCATCATGGAGGAAAGCCATGTCTTACCTACCCTCCCAGAGCCATCAGTACATGCACTCCAAACACCGATAGCCATACCATTCCAGCTCTCATGACCAACCTATGATCCACATCAGGTCCCGCTGAGCTACGAGCAAACTAATGCTAACGCCGGCAGCAGCAGCAGAGAGGGAGCGGTGGACTTTGTTACCAGGTCGGGGAAGATCTCTAGACAGCAGTAGCAACACAAGCCCAACCCGCGGGGAAGAAAGAGAGCACTGTGAATCCATTTGAGAAGATGAGTCGAGAACATATACTGGAGACTCAGCTGAAAAGAATGCCGGCCCATATTATCAGAGTGATTTATTGATGACATCCACTCCATTTCCAAGCATTAATGGGGCATTGAAAATGCTCATGTATCACTTCAAGTCACCGGGATGAAGTTGGCGGATAATTGGTCAAGTGATGGCTCAATGCCATATCTTTTTTGATGCGGACTCGGAGGAGGGAAATAGTCATTCTAAACCTCTCAACATCATCAGAGAATCCGAGAACATGATAATTCCCTTGGTTTTAATTGACAATGGATCTGCATTGAACGTGTGCCCATTGAGAACTGCCACCAAAATTGGGGTGGACCCCTGCATGTTGAGGCCAACAAGGACGAGTGCTCGAGGTTTTGATAACACAAGGCGGGAGATCATGGGAGAAGTTGACCTTGAGCTCGTAATCGGGCCCATGACCTTTTCCATACCATTCCAAGTGATGGATATCAAATCCTCTTTTAATCTACTGATAGGACGCCCATGGTTGCATGAGGTTGGGGCGATACCTTCTACCGTCCATCAAAAATTGAAATTCATATCAGTACAGAAGGTGATCATCATCATTGGTGAAGGGCACGATGAGAAAGACAAGGCTACCCATAGCATTGAAAATCCTAAGGTAGTGGATGTACCACATATTGAGGAAGACACCGACCTGCACAGTTTTGAATATGAGGTGTCGATTATAGACCCAGAACCCCCTAGAAACATCACTTCAACAACCAACGGCGGAATGGAAGTAGCGGTGGCAATGCTCCAAAAGTGGGGCTATCAGAAAGGAAGGGGTCTGGGACCCAAATTACAAGGCAAAAGAGAGCCAGTTGTGGCTAAGGGACAAAAAGTAAGATTCGGGCTAGGATATAAGCCCACAGAGCAAGAGGTCCGAGAGGCTAAAGAAAAAGCCATGGTTGCCGTAGCAGCAAGAGCTCGAGGAACCAACATAGAAGAGAAACCTCGCTCTAGGCCACACATCAAGGATTCCTTTGTCAGCACAGGGGTCATAAAGATTGATCGAAATGGGGCAACCCATTTGACCCCACACAAACCCAAAGCCCCAGTCCATCCCACCAATCCCCAGATCTCCCTTCCTAGCTTGGAGATAGATTTGGCCGCGTTGTCCCTTTTAGAAGAACGACGGTCGGTACCTGATCAAACCCCCCCTGTGGTAAATCACCACAAAACCGAGTTATCGTTTGAAGGCATGATCTCAGACGAAATGGGGATCAACATGATGGAGGCTGACTCCAATGAGCCATATCAACCAGCACCCTCCATCCCAACAGGTAAAGAAGCGGCCCCTCAGGTACGCAACTAGGCATCTTTGCCCCAAACTCTGGAAGCAGGAAGTGGCCTAAAGTTTGGTGTTTATTTCCCAAAAAAAACAACCTATAAAAAGTGAGATAAGCCCTTGGCAGGCAATAGCTTGTATATACACAAACCCGCCTGGCCAAGGGTCCGTCTCTGAAGAAAACAAAAATTTCAAAAACATGAAAGAAAACAAAAATCTCAAAAACATGGAAGAAAACAAAACTCTCAAAAACATTGAAAAAATCCATACTCCAAAAATATTATCATTTAGAGTTCTAGAAAATGTCCCACAAAAGGATGCCTTAATCAAAATACCCGTCCCACGTGAAATCAACCCCTTCCCTGTAGAAATACAAGAAGAGGTAGGGATCACAAGTCTGGACGAGGATGTCCCCCTCGAGGAGCTCCCCAATGAGCTCCTTGACCGATTTGCCGACTTTGAGCATGGCCCTACCCCCATTGTCGAAGAGACCGAAGACGTCAATCTAGGAACTGAGGAGGTTCCCAGGATAACCAAAATTGGAACGTCATTGTCTCCTGAGGAAAGAAAGAGCATGATCGACTTCCTTCGGTCATACCAAGACGTTTTTGCCTGGTCGTATGAGGACATGCCTGGTCTGGATACCGATTTGGTCGAGCATGAGTTGCCTCTCTACCCTGATATGAAGCCAGTCAAGTAAAAGCTGAGATGTCTCCGACCTGCAGTGGCTAGCTAATATCGTACCTGTACCGAAGAAGGATGGAAAGGTCCGCATGTGTATCAATTTTTGCAATTTAAACAGAGCAAGCCCAAAGGACGATTTCCCACTGCCACACATCGACATCTTGGTTGATAACACAGCTAAGCACGGGATGCTTTCTTTTATGGATGGATTCTCAGGATACAATCAGATCAAAATGGCAGAGGTTGATCGTGAGAAGACAGCGTTCATTACCCCCTGGGGAACCTTTTGTTATCGAGTCATGCCATTCGGGCTGAAGAATGTTCGTGAAACGTACCAAAGAGCTATGACTGCACTATTTTATGACATGATGCACAGAGAGATTGAAGTGTATGTCAACGACATGATAGCTAAATCACCATAGCAAAGCGACCATCTGATAAACCTTCAGAAGCTGTTTGAAAGGCTAAGGAAATATCGACTACGTCTGAATCCACAGAAGTGCGCATTTGGTGCTATGTCAGGAAAATTATTATGATTCATAGTCAACATGAGGGGGATTGAGGTCAACCCAATCAAAGTCAAAGCCAACACTAAAATGCCACCGCCGTCTACCGAGAAAGAGGTTAGAGGATTTTTGGGTAGAATACAGTATATCAGTCGGTTCATTGCACAGCTAACTCCAATCTGCATGCCGATCTTCAAGTTACTAAGGAAGAATTCACCCGTTGAATGGAACGATGATTGTCAGGCAGCATTCGAAAAAATTAAAAGCTACCTCCTTAATCCACCTGTTTTGGTACCACCTGAGCCAGGGAGACCACTCTTGATGTATCTCTCCACGACAAAAGTTTCGATGGGATGTGTCTTGGGGCAGCATGATGAAACGGGAAGAAGAGAGCAAGCCATTTATTATCTAAGCAAGAAGTTTACTGATTACGAGACGCGCTACTCTCATTTGGAGAAAGCATGCCTAGCTCTTGTATGGGCAACTCAAAGGCTCCGCCACTATTTACTATCCCAGGCCGTTCTGCTCTTAGCCCGAATGGACCCACTAAAATACCTATTTGAAAAGCCAACTCTCACTGGACGAACCGCACGATGGTAACTTTTATTATCTGAGTTTGACATCACGTACGTCACTCAGAAATCGATCAAGGGGTAGGCGCTTGCTGATCATCTTGCTGATAATCCTTTACCTGACTATGAGCCGTTAAGAACCGAATTCCCAGATGAAGATATCTTATTCATGACGGAAAACGATACAGAAGAAGCAGAAGAATCATGGGTAATGCACTTTGACGGGGCAGCAAATGTCGAGGGCCAAGGAGTTGGCGCCATCCTGATTTCACCAAAAGGATCCCATGTACCGATCTCTATCAAGCTCAACTTCCCTTGTACTAACAATATGGCTGAGTATGAAGCTTGCGCAGCTGGTCTGCGGGCAGCTCTCGATCTGAATGTAACTCACCTTCGAGTATTTGGCGATTCACAGTTAATCATATGCCAGACGAATGGTGACTGGAAGACGAAAGATGAGAAACTGATCCCCTATCATGAACACCTCGAGGATCTGATAGCTTGCTTCCAAGATGTGACTTTCTCATACGTCCCTCGGATAAGGAATCGCTTTGCCGACGCATTACCAAATTTGGCGTCAATGATTGAAATCCCCTATGGTGTTGAGATGAAGCCGATCAGGATCGAGCAGAGGAATGAGCCAGCCTTCTGCCTCCAGATTCAGGAACCTACAAAGCCTGATGATGAGACACCTTTGTTCTTAGATATCAAGAATTTCCTTGAGACCCTGACCTTCCCAGAGGGTACATCCAAGACAGACCGACGAACCATTCAACGTCTAGCGGCAGGTTACGTCATTTGCGGGGAATGCCTATACAAGCGATCATACAATAATATCTTACTCAGGTGCCTTACTGAAAGTGAAGCGGTCGACATTATGAAAGAAATCCATGAGGGAGTATGCGGAGCCCATGTCAGCGGTCACATGCTCGCCAAGAAAATCCTACGGCAGGGATACTTTTGGACCACCATGGAATCAGATTGCTGCAAACATGTTCAAAAATGCTACAAGTGTCAAGAACACTCCAGTCTGATACACGCTCCTACCATTGATCTTCACTGCATGACCACTCCTTGGCCATTTGCTACCTGGGACCTTGACTTTGTCGGAATGATTAATCCAAAAGTATCAAACGGACATCGATTCATCCTTGTCGCCATTGAGTACTTTACCAAGTGGGTAGAACCGGCGTCATATGCCAACATCATGGCCAGTCATGTTGAGAAGTTTCTCAAGAACCATATTGTGTGTCGATTCGGAGTACCCAAAGATATCATCATGGACAACGGCATAAACTTTGTGAATAAGCGCATCTGAGACTTCTGTGAGCAATACAAGATCAAGCACCATCGCTCATCCCCTTATCGGCCTCAAACTAATGGAGCCGTGGAATCCGCGAACAAGACAGTCGTCCACATCCTTGAGAAAATGGTCGTCACTTATCGAGATTGGAGCGAAATGCTGCCATTTGCTTTGTGAGCCTACAGAACGTCGATCCGTACCGCTACAGGGGCAACACCATTCTCCCTTGTGTATGGACCCGAGGCCGTCCTCCCAGTGAAGTTTGAAGTACCCTCACTCCGAATCCTTATGGAATCAGGCTTACCCGAAGCAGAAAGAGAAAGATCACGCTTTGATCAGCTAAACTTACTGGATGAGAAAAGACTCCTAGCCTTGTGTCACACTCAAGTTTACGAGGGACGAATCGCACGCGCTTATAATAAACGCATCCGCGGTCGAGATCTGAAGGTAGGAGACACTGTGCTGAAGAAGATCTTCCCATCCCTCCATGCCGATCCAAGGAAAAAATTCATGCTAAAGTGGGAAGGACCTTACGTTATCCGAGAAGTGCTGCCGGGATACGCCATCCGCCTCGCCACCATGGACGAAGATCATCTTCCTGAGCCCATCAATGCTAGATATGTCCGACGGTTCTACTCTTAGTCAATCGCGATAAGGTAAGTATTGGTGAAACAGATACGTGACTGCTTAAGAACTACCCAAAAGAGGCCATCATTCCAAATACAGTAGCCAAAAAGCATCCCTAAAAATGATGATATCCTTTGCTACCCCATTTGAGCCTAGGCCTTTCTTTCAATAAACCCATTCCCCCCAAATATATATATATATATATATATATATATATATACGTGTACATATATCAAAAAAAAGAGAGAGAAAAGATGCATGTGTATAAAGTTACTACAAAAATCCAAAGAAATCGAAAATGCAAAACCTCAAAAGAGATTGCCTGAAATAAAGCAAAAAGAACAAAAAAAATATAGAAGAATCACGGGGCATGTACAGTAAAACCCCCAAGGAAGAAAGTATGTCGAGAAAACTGAAGCCGTATCAAAGAAATCCTTTTAACCCAGCATACCTTCAAATCCTAACCTAACCCATGGCCAAGCTACACCCTGAAGGAAGCCCTCTTTGTAGGTTCGCAAGCAGTCATAATATCTGTTAAGTCAACATGAGCCGAGTCGTGAGATGACACCAGAACCCCATCCAGCCGGCTATGACGGAATCAAGGTCTATGTCGTGGCTATTGAAAAAAGAAAAGAAAATAAAAAAAATAAAATATATATATAATAAAATAAAAATACAAGCTCAGAGCAAGATGGACGTGGTGAAAACCCGAAAGGGCGCTACGGGTAAAAACAGCGAGTTTGTACGGACCAAGTGAAAACCCGAAAGGGCGCTTGGGGTAAGAGAGCTAAACCCATGGACGTGGTGAAAACCCGAAAGGGCGCCACGGGTAAGAAAAGGGGAAAATAATAAATAAATAAATAAAGAAGAGAGAAAGTTGAAAAAGAAAGGTTTGGACTGATTGAGAATATTGATGAGGAATCCTTTTGTTACTCTTCCTATACCCTCTTGTCCAACTGGGCCGCTCATGCTAGTTCGAATCGGGTCCCGACCATAATTGTCTTTGTGAAACCCATACCGTCAATTGTATGACCCGAGGCAAGGAGAAAGGTTTAACTCAATCCAAAGGGATCAACGTTCTGGCCTTGGTAAAATCTGGAAACTCACTTAGGTCGTTACTCCATCTCACTATCAAGGCATCAAAAAAAAAAAAAAAAAGAGCCAAAAATAAATTATAAAAAAAATCAAGAAAAATCCAAACACCAAAAACTGTGTATATATTTCTACTCATTTTCATGTACATATTTTCAGCATCATATTTCAATCTCAAAAATGAAGAAAAATAACAAAAAATCTCCAAAAACAAAAATCCAAAAAAAATATATCTTGAAAATGAAAAAGTATAGGTAGAAATCTACTCTTTCTTTTATTGTTTAGGATGCATTTTCTTTATATGTATAAACAAAAAAGGGACTGACGTTTTCTCGAGAATGTGCAGGAACATCACACGGTCCAAAGCCTTAAAGCAGGCAACTTCTCAGCGATGGACAAATCAGATACAGCATCTCACCATCGACATTAGGTCTAACAAAAAAATGATGAAAATCATTTCGAAAAGAAAAAGAAATCTATGTTTTCATGCGACGCACATGCGTGTTTCGATGCGGTAAAATGTCAATATTTTATCGACAGCGCAGATGTGCAAAATTAATGTCCTAGGTCAAAGGTTCGCCTTGGACCCTTGGATCCTACTTCAAAGTAGGAGCAATGGTGTAAGTCCTGGTCAAATAGTCAATGTTTCGGTTTGGTCAACTCCACTGCTAAATCTTTTGAGCGATGAGCGCTCTGTTTTGTATTCGTGTGAACTTGAGTTGTCTTAAGCTTCAGATTCTCCGTTGAAAAAGGTCAATCATTGGTTGAGACCAACCTGTTGAGAATGAGATTATGTGTCAATCAAACGATGTGCAACCATGCATTCAGAAGGGTTCATTTCCCTTTTTATTTTCTGCAAGCTTAAAACCTGTATGGGCAGTAGTATCCCTATAAAGTATACGCCATGCGTCTGGGTATCCGTATGATGGTCGTTTGTCCCCGTAAATTATACTCGGGTGGGTCCGGGTCGGGGCTTCCATCGCCTTTGTTGTTGCTTATTGCCCCTGATGGGTGACTTGATTATGCATAGTTAATTGATGATTATGATCATTGTCAATAGAGGCCAGGATTGGATGCCCCCTTTTGGGAGGTGCCCAATGTTTGGCTAGATCTGTTCAAGGAAGTCGAAACTGGATACTCTGGGTCATGTGGATCTGGGGCACGCTTTGAAAAATGGCACACACTCCTAAAAAGCATTGTGACATCTATTCACTTCGCTCAGGTGGTCATGTTAAATAAACTTTGGGATCGATGGGTTCGCCTAAAGATCTCGAACCCTGCTTTCTGCAGGGGCACCCGCGAATAATCCAATGAGGTCATCAAATGCCTTGTAGGATTGGACGCAAAATGTGGAGCCTTGCGTATGTTTACTTCACACCTATCTTTAAATGCAGGTCTTCAACTTCCAATAGTTTGGACCTGGTTTTCCTTCAAATAATGGCCAAAATTGACATTGGGGGTTTGACTTGTGGACCATCCCAAAGTCTAGGGTGTGTTTCTTTAGGACCCTAGTGACCCTATTAGCTTAAGTTATCACCCTTTTGCCATTCAAGTCACCACCCTATCATCTACCATTAAACCCAAATCTCTCTTCTCCAAGCTCTAGAAAACCACAAAAATCTTAGATTGCCCATTACCTAACTGCTAATCTAATTAGGACTTTAACCCCTTACTAATCCTCCCTTTCTCTATAAATAGAGAGCCACCCCTCTTGCTTAAGGGTTGAGAGTTTTTACCTAAGAGAGAAAGAGCTTAAGTGGGAAGATCTTTCTCCCTTTGGTGCACCATCCCCATACAAATTCCAGAATTGAAAAAGCCCCTTTAGACCTTAGTATTTTACTAAAAACCTCTAGGTTAGGTGTGTGTTACCCCTAGCTTTCCTTCTCTACCTCTTAGTTTCAAGCCTTAGGAGTTAGAACCCCATTCCATACCATACAAGCCTTCAAAAAGCTCACCGAAGCAAGCCAACGCAAGGCTCCCCAACGGTGCTACAAGGGCCCGAGAGCTCCGGCTCTCCCCTCTATTCCTCTACCTTCTGTGCTTTTCCTCTATCCTAGAATTGAGCCGTTACGCTGCCCAAATTTCGGCAAGCGGGAAGGGCTCAATAGGATCGGTGTGCCTTCGGCAAGGGGGAGTGCCGCTCTTTTTACTTTCTTTTATATATATAATTATATATATACTATATAAACCAGCCCCACATAGACCTGGCCTTAAGTAGAGACCGCATTTAGCGGGTTGATCGGGTGCCTAACACCTTCCCGATCGATAACCGAAGCCCCTACCCAAGAGCCTTTAGTGTGGACCGGATTCAGAGTCATATTTTTAGCACTTCGGTGCTCATAAAAATGAACTAGGTATCCCGGGACACCGAAATCTCCGGGTGGCGACTCTATATTTTTTATAGTTAGAGAGTGCATCGTTGCGACGGGATCGTCACGATTCCCACTGTTGGACAAGTGGACCCATCAGTAATGCCTTGGGCCTCTTCGGATGTCTCTTTTCTTTGGCATACGATCATCAGTGATCGGATACCAAAGAGGGGCATCTGTAGACACCCAAATTTGGCCCAAGGCCCGATCGAAACACATTTAGAGAAGGGCACAATCCTGAGCTTTTGGATAGCATGTATGGAACCCTTAGGAATCACCCCAAACCCTTAGGAATCACCCTAGATCCCTTAGGAACCTGTCTCGAACCTTTAAAAACTAATCCCGACCCTTAGAACCCATTCCAAACCCTAAAAACTAACCTTACCAGGCTATGGATGAAGAATGGTGCACTGGAACTAGATACGGCCCTCTACTATGATTGAGTCTTATACCATTAAGGAGTAGAGGTCGTCAGCTTCCCAACGGTCCAGGAATTGCCGCAATTGGAGGTATACGTCAAAAGATATGACAAACCAAATTCGACGGGCAAAGAGTTTAAGTCATATGGACCCCCTTGGGGACTTAATTGTTGCGCCAGTAATAAACTTTGCCTGGCGCAACTAATAGTTTCGCCAGGCCAATTCTCCCTCATTTTAAGCCTGGCGCAACTAATAGTTGCGCCAGATTTAGAAGTGGGGCCCATCCTCGTGAGCTGACTTCCAAGCACTATTCTGCACTATTTTACTGTGCATTTGCCTAAATTTCATGTTTGGGGTTTGACTTGTTGACCACCTTGACCTTTGGGGTGTGTTTTGCTAGTTTTGTTGCACCCATTCATTACCTATTTGTAACCCCTTAAGTGGCTTAAGGCCTCACCCCATCATCCACCATTAGAGGACCTTTCCACACATTTCAAGGCTCCAAAAACCCTATGAAACCTTAGATTGCCCATTACCTAATTGCTAATCCAATTAGGACTTTAACCCTCACTAATCCTCCCTTCCTCTATAAATAGAGAGCCACCCCTCTTGCTTAAGTTTTGAGAATTTCTACCTAAGAGAGAAGGGCTTAAAGTGAGAAGATCTTTCTCCCTTTGGTGCACACCCCCATACAAATTCCAGAATTCACAAAACTCCTTTAGACCTTAGCATTTCATAGAAAACCCTTAGGTTAGGTGTGTGTGATCCCCTAGCCTCCCTTCCCTACCTCTTAGCTTCAAGCCTTAAGAGTTAGAACCCCACTTTCCACCATACAAAGCCTTCAAGAGCTCATCAAAGCAAGCCAACGCAAGGCTCTCCTACGGTGCTACAAGGGCCCGAGGGCTCCGGCTCTCCCCTTTCTTCTCCTATCTCTTTCTAGCTCCCTCCATCATCCCATTTGTGTCGTTGCACCGCCGACTTTTCGGTAGGAACGAAGGGGCACAAATAGGATTCTAAGCCCTTTTGGACAAGAGGAAGCTATTTTCTTTTCTTTTACTTCATTTTATTTTTGGCTATTAGTAGAGATCACGTTAAGTGGGTTGATCGGGTGCCTAACACCTTCCCGATCGATAATCGAAGCTCCTAGCCAAGAGCCTTTGGTGTGGACCGGATTCAGAGTCATATTTTTAGCACTTAGGTGCTCATAAAAATGAACTAGGTTTTCTGGGACACAGAAAGCTCCGGGTGGTGACTCTATATTTTTCGTTAGAGAGAGCATCGTTGCGACGGGATCGTCTTGATTCCCACGATTGCACACTTACTTATCACATTCACACATTCATCGTATTCACACACAGACACACATGCTTAATCACATTCATATTATCTACACAATTCATATCGAAAGTCATGGAATTGAATTCCCCTACCTCTTACGAAGTTCACACTAAGTCACACAAAAATAGAGCGTGAATCCTGATGCACTAGTTCGCATTCAACCTACATTTTAAGGTATTCAAACATCATTATCTAGTGCCTGAGAGAGCACACACACAAAGGATTTGGGGATTTCTCGAAGAAAAATCAGAATTTGCCTCTACTTGCACAGTAGCGCGCGCAAGATCCAAGGTCACGCGAGTGAGTTATGTGGAACCTCACAGTCGCTCAAGCTTGCTCGAGCGATTGTGGCTTGTTTATTTTCTTATGCTCACTATCTGAGACAGTCGCGCGAGTGACATAGCTATCACGCGAGCAACTTCTCAAGTTCTTTCTCAGTCACACGAGCGACTGCTCAAACACATTTTCACGCCTATCCTGAAGCCTCTCTCACTCGAGCAATTCTAAGTCATGGGAGTGACTTTCAAGATTTTGGGGTTTCTTCTTCAAATCGGATTTCTTATCTTTTCCCTCATTTACCTAACCTTCATACTCATTTAATACAACACTTCTAGGGTATTAATTGTCCATGTTTATGACTATTAATCTACCATTAATTCACACAATCCAAATGATCATACCTTATCTATTTGCATTGATTTGAGACTCTTTGAGCATAATTCTTGATACTTTTTGAAAAGGTTTCGGAGTCCACACTACCGCGATCACTACCGTGATTCTCCCCTCGATTATCTTATGATATTCAAAGCTTCTAATGAAGATTGAGAGCGAGATCAATAATCCATGCTTGAGGAATGTTCCACATCTCAAATCCATGTTTGAGGAATGTTCCACATCTCAAATCTCTTCACCAATCTCAACACACACTCTTTATATCACCTTTGCATCAATGATCAAACTCGAGAAGAATCTTGCACATTAGATCGGCCATGATCTCGAACCTAATAACACACTCTCTTAGCTCTTCCTCTTCTCCTTCCTCTTTCTCTGTTAGAATTTTCTTCAAAGGCAAAGGATAGGAAATGGGTTTCTCCCTTAGCTTAGTACCTTGGTAGTTTCCTTGTGGAACATAAACACCGCACTTGGGTGTTTCACATCCAAAGTGGTTCACTTGTCAGCCCCATACACACAACTCATGTGTTCGTTCATTCACACTCATGCCAAATGGCAATGTCAAATCAGGAACGGCACAATGCGCCGCACCGACACGTGTATTGAGTTGGTCGACACAGTTTCCTTAGTTTTGGGGTTATTGCATTCTCCCCAACTTATAAATTTTTATCCCCGAAAATTGATCAAACGCACACCATTTGCCTGTAACACACTCATCCTATTAATCATAGACTTACTTGGAAGAGACACTTGTTCACTGTTAGCAGCTTGTATGTGTCATCTAATTAAGTCTTAACCTATTGTAAGTGCAAAATGGAAATTATAGTACTAGCAAAGGATCGTTCCAACAGAGACAGGTTATATTATTTTAATTCAATTTTTCTGAAAACTTATCTTTTAAGATCCTAAACTACTAGAGAAATATAAATAAAAGAATTTGTTTATCTAAATTTTGCATAAAATAAATCCTAATCTTCAAACTTCATATTATAGTCATCAATCACAATCTTCTGCTATCAGATATTTATGAAATTAAACAGTACCGTTACACTATATCTCAAGTATCCTAGTATTGGTCGTCAATCAAAACTAGAATCCTATCAATACAGATTTAATCTAATCAACCATCTCCTAAAACTTGGGCGACAATCAAATTCTAGAAAATTGGAGATGGAAAACTAAAAATTATTACACTAATCTGCAAACTTCATCCTGAGTCGTCAATTCAAATTAAAATCTGAAGATATTTACAAAGCAAGAAATAAAAGAAAATAAAATCTATACTAGAAAGCAAAAGTATAATCATCGAAAGGGTTGATCTTTGAGCTTCCTCAGCGTTGGTTGTCAGGCAAGACCTTAGAGAACTGTGGACGATGTTACTTTATAAATCTTAAACTATTTTTGATCGGGAGAAAACACAGACCTCAATTGTCAATTGATGCTGTAAAATTCTTCTATAGTTTATTCCTACATTAGGCTCTCTTATTTATAGATCATAAGGAGTCAGTTTACAAATTCTAATTCTAATAAAAGAAATAAAAGATTCCTATTATAACCTAATTCTAATTCTATTCTTCCTTACTTTCTATGATTAATGCGCTTCTGAATTGTTCCTTTTTATTCAGTAGCAGAGTCTTCTTAAGTTTCTTCTTCATCAATCTCCCATATTCGTGATTAGTCAGACTTCTAATTCAAGAGTTCTTCTAATTATGTTCATAGCGGTGTTCATTCTCACGTTATTAACAGATGCAACAACAGTGGGAAAGCTTCTAGAATCATAATCGTAAATTACGATTATCTCTTTTCTTTTCTTTCTAAAAAGTCGTAAATCATAATTTTCTACCTTTCATAGCTTCCTCTCTGGGTGATTATCTAAATTACGATTCATCAATTTTCTTCTATATCGCTTTAGCCTCTTGAACATCTTCTGAAGAATCGTAAATTATGATTTCTTATTCTCTTCTTTAGTCACACCGCTAAATCGTCTTTTCACAATTTTTTAGCTCTTAGTATATAGCGAATCATCTTTTCACGCTTAATCATCTTTTACTACTATTATGATTTCATTTTGATGAAGATTAACATTTTGGCTCTCTTTTACTGCTTATCTTTAATATCTATACATCATTAACTTATTAGTAACAAACTAAGTCCTAGTATCACTAAGTTAAGGGTGATAAAATAGTATATTATGTGATTGATCATACCCCCAAACTTACGTTTTGCTAGTCCCCAACAAACAAGGAGACATAAACTAAGAACTTAAACTAAATGCCACTTTCGTAGGGAGCATGATTGCATTTAACAGATGCAACAACCCTTTAAACCCCTAGGTGATCCCTAGTGGAGGAGTTGCAATCTCCTGAAGGTTTTCAGTAAAGTTACCTATAAACTTTAAATATTTTTCGATTTTTCAAATATTTTTTCAAAAATTAAAAATTATAATTCTAAACTAATTTTGTACACTAATTAACTAAGTTAGCTAAGTGGTCAAATTGTCAATACATAGTTTTTACGATTTTCTAAAATTTCCAATCCGTTACCTTACTTTCCATTACAACAGTTATCTTTGATTAGAACTCCAACAATTTCAATTAATAATAAGCACAGAGTGTATATGCATTAGTGAACAGTTTATTCTTCATAAATTTTTCTAAACTACAGATTTAGAAAATATTTTTATTCAAAAACTCACTATTGACATACTCTCAAAAAGATATCAAAACTTTTGGGTTCTCTCAATATATTTTTTAGAAAATTTAGTCAAAGATACTTGTGAAAATTAATGAGTCTCATGGAAACGATAATCTTATTCTATTCTTATGATTCCCTGTACAATCCATAATATCTGTTATTCATCTCTACTAGGCTTATGCTTTTACAAATCGTAAATCAGAAAGGTCTTTCTTTCGACTTGTAATGGGGCTTTGGATTTCAGAAGGTATCAAAGAAAGGTAGAAGGATTCAAAGTATTCTGAGAATTCAGCTCTTTTTTTTTCTATCTTCTTCTGACTTCTTTATTATACTTCAGTAAGTATCCATGATTTGGAAAACTTCTTCCCATTTTTTTATGTATCCCAGTTTTTCAGTTGTAAAATCGTATTTTACAATTTTTCTTCTCTTTGAAAACTTTTTGCTAAATCATAATTTCTTTTTTTCAAAAATTGTTCTTTACGATTTTTCTTTCCTTTCCCATTTTCTTTTTAATTTCTTCAACTGTACCCTTTTTTTCATTCCCTTTACCTCTTTTAATTTTACTCCTTTCACTCCCTCTTTTTTCCTTTTTTTTCTCCATTCTAAACTCTCAAAAATTATAAGGGTTAAAGGTTGAAAGCTTTAGGGTAATATATATGGTTAAAGGTTTATCAGATTTTGGTACAAAGAAGTTCGGTTTAGGCTTCTGGTTCAAAGGATAAATTTTTTTGAGATTTTGATTTTTTGGCTCTGATTTAAACAAAAGATGGCTTTAAATCATCTTTATGATTTACTAGCATAGATGCGTTATTGCTTTAATATTTTTAATAGATAATTCTAGACAAAAAATCAATTTACCATATTCATAGAATAATTTGATTCTACATTCAGCAATATGAGATTTCATAACAGTAAAGAAGTTCAAAGAAATTTTGTGATTGAATAGAAACAGTCTCTCTCTGAATAAAAGAGGAAATATGACTCAAAATCTCACTGATTTATAATTTTGAAACTATAGTCTAAATTTTACAGTTTAGATCAATCTATTATTTCAAACATCCATTCTAATACAATGTTCATGAGCTAACATGAATTGTAACTATTTTATATTCTAATTATTAAACTTCTACTATAATGAATCGTAAGTTTTCTAAGATTTGTAATGTTTTCTATCATAATTCCGATGTACTGAACAACTAAAATTCAATTTTTTTTTTTTACAAAAATAAACTACTAAACTAACTACTGATATACTACTTATACTAAATAAAACTACTATGATACACAGAATTTGTGTATCCCCCCAAACTTAAATCGGACAATGCCCTCATTGGCACAAAAAAATAGGGGACACTTAAAATTATTTTCTAAAAATTATTGATATGATTGATCGTTACCAGATGTGAAAAAATCTATTAGGAATGTTCCCCAAACTTGAAGGAAAGCACATCTGTTTACTTCTCAAAGATATCAGTAACAAAAATAAAAGAATGGTTAGTAACAATCACACTGTTAGTAAAAAAATTGAAGATTAGTCAATTAGTCAAAAGAAAATTTCATATATTAATTCAATATTTACAATGAAAAGAAAAAAAAAAAAAACTAAAGAACCACTAAAGAAACTAATTACATAAAAGAGTATGAACTTAGGAAAAATCTAGACACTCACTAATTTATACATGACATTGGCAGCAACGTTCGAGATGAAGTCGTCGATAAAGATTGGTCCTCGAGTTCTATCCACTGTTGATTCGAGTCTCATGTCCCTTCCTACCAAAGGAGTATCCACACCTTGGTAGGGTCGCACCCTATGTCTTCCAAGTCCTGCCGAGCAATGCACATCACATTTTTCTTTTTGGGAAGAAATGCAATGCCACAACGGAAGTCCTTTGAAGAGTGGGGAAGTGAACACATCTCCAGCTTACCCTTCACCTATACTGCTCCCTTGTGAAGACTATGTGAAGAGAATGTAGCGCAAACAAGGGGAGAAGATAAGCAATGGAGAGGGTTGGCAAGGGACGGCTCAACCCACCATCATCATATAGGAGCTCGCATTCGGGGTGGGTTGTGATGGGATAAAGGTTAGGAAGTGGGGGAAAATGGGCTCTTGGAATATGATGTCGGATTTGGGTTAGGATTAGGGTGAATGGTAGTTTCAAAGGACGATTAAGCATCTTGAATAGGTCGTTGGTGCTTCATATGTTCTTCTTTCTTTTCTGCAGTCAGGAGCTCAGCCTTATGTATTTCAAGGATTCTATCAAGTTGTTTACTGAAATCGCTTTGGTTGGGTTCTTTCACCATTAGAGTTAGGGTATAAAAGGAAGACAAAAGAGATGAGTTTTTAAGAAGGTAAAGGTTTGGTTTTATAGGGAAGGAAAGGATTCATGTGTCAAAGTGTAGGCTTATAGGCTTGGGTAGTTGGCAAGTGGAAATATTGAATGCGTTGCTTATCCGCTTCCTCTGTGAATTAAATGGGTTCAAATTCCAATGTAATCGATAAGATCGATCACTGGAACCGTCTGTTCCCTAGAATTGTCGTTTGCAATTCTGTAGAACAAAAGTAAGACTCATTGATGCTTCAAATCATACTCACTACGATTTAACTCTACGAATCACCAGAAATCATAAATCCATACGCTTTAAATCATTGTGACATGACAAAAGAGACTTTTACGATTGACTATATTTTACATACTGTAAATCATAAAATACTCTTCAAAATTATGTACATATATTACAGATGTTTGTTACGGGTGAGTCGGTACCTTGACAGGTTCTAGAGGGATTCAATTAAAAATAGAGGGAGTTGATGTGCCTCCCATAAATATATGTCCTCTAGACGTACCAACTGCATGTGAAGGCAGTACGTTACTATCTCTATCAAAAAGGATTAAGTGCTCAAACTGAATTTCTAACCTTTCGACAGATTGCTGAAGGTGGTTAAGTAACTATGTCTGGATACGGCTATGTTGCTTCCAGCTGCAAGCTATTTGCAACAAGGTATCCTCAATAGAAGTATGGTATTGGGCCTCTGTGGGGTAAGGAGGGACAGTTGGAAGTTGGAAAACTGCTTGAGTTGGGCCATGATTAAGACCAAAGGCTTCTCCTTTTTTAGAAGTTTGATACGATTTTATACCCACTAGAGATTGAACTTTTGTTTTTAAAAGCTTCGCCTTTGAAAAACCTTTCATCATTGACTTTAATTTATAAAATCTTTCTTGCTTAGGAAGCATATTCGTTAATGTCTCTAAGTCAACTTTGACTGCGGTGGTGTGTTGTACTAAGGGTCTCAAAATTTGCATCTTCAAACCTTCATAGAGATTAGCACTAGATTGCGGTCTGATCCGAAGGTGAGGGCACTTGTGCACAAGATCCTTAAGACGGCTCCAACTTTCCTGAAGAGATTCATCCGGGAATTGATGGAATGTTATGATAAGATCCTGAAATTTATTTGACCTACAAACTTAAAGGAATTTTGTAAGGAACATACGTTCCAGTCCACCCCAATTAGCAATCGAATTATGAGGCAGAGATTTTATTCACTGCTTTGCTTCATCTCTAAGGGAATATGCGAACAGTCTCATCCGAATGGCTGCTTCTGTTAAGTTCTTAATTAGAATGATAGTACATACTTTCACGAACTTATTTAAAAGCAAATAGGGGTCTTCATCCATTAGCCCATGAAAAGTCGAAAGTATTTGAAGTATATTGGGCGTAATTTCAAAAGTCCTATTACCGGCTGTAGGGTGTATTTGAATATATGAGGGAGGTGTAAGAGGTGTTAATGCATAATATTCCCCCATGGTCTTAGCCATGTATTGGTTTCTTTCTGCCATAATGAAATCAAAGTAGGGTGGCTAAAATAGTTATTGTAACCAACTTTTTTAATTTTAATTTTATCTAATTTTTATTCTAGCAGGTAGGGAAAAAGAACAAATCTAAGCCTCGAGCTTCTCTGATCAGGGAAAGTTGAGACTCTGAGTTGTCACTCCAAATAAACCTGTGAAAAATTGAAGAAGTGATCAAAGAAAATTAAAAATATAAAGAAATATAAAAAGAGAAAATTAAATATTTATTTTCTTAAATAAATATATTAAAATGTTATCCCCGACAACGACGCCAAAAACTTGTTAGCGGCTTGTATGTGTCATCTAATTAAGTCTTAACCTATTGCAAGTGCACAATGGAAATTATAGTACTAGC
The DNA here is from genome assembly GCA_021018995.1 of Chloranthus sessilifolius. NCBI lineage: Eukaryota > Viridiplantae > Streptophyta > Magnoliopsida > Chloranthales > Chloranthaceae > Chloranthus > Chloranthus sessilifolius. Next base: position 69,922,028 of record CM037595.1, read on the forward strand.
AAAGGATCGTTCCTACAGAGTGAGGTTATATTATACTAATTCAATTTTTCTTAAAACTTATACTTAACTTTTAAGATCTTAAATTACTAGAAAAATATAAATAAAAGAATTTGTTTATCTAAATTTTGTATAAAATAAATCCTAATCTTCAAACTTCAGATTATGGTCGTCAATCACAATCTTCTGCTATCAAATATTTATGAATTTAAATAGTACCATTACACTATATCTCAAGTATCCTAGAGTTGGTCATCAATCAAAACTAAAATCCTATCAATACAGATTTAATCTAATCAATAATCTCTTAAAACTTGGGCGTCAATCAAATTCTATAAAACTGAAGATGAAAAAATAAAAACTATTATACTAACCTACAAACTTCAACCTGAGTAATCAATTCAAATTAAAATCTGAAGATATTTACAAAGTAGGAAATAAAAGAAAATAAAATATAAACTAGAAAGCAAAAATAGAACCATCCAAAGGGTTAATCTTTTAGCTTCCTCTGACTTGGTTGTCAGGAAGACCTTAGGGAACTGTGGACGATGTTACCTTGTAATTCCTAAACTATTTTTTTATCGGAAGAAAACACAGACCTCAGTTGTCAATTGATGCTGTGAAATTCTTCGATAGTTTATTCCTACATCGGGCTCTCTTATTTATATATCATAAGGAGTCGGTTTACAAGTTATAATTCTAATAAAAGAAATAAAAGATTCCTATTATAACCTAATTCTAATTCTATTCTTCCTTGCTTTATATGGTTAGTACGCTTCTAGATTGTTCCTTTTTATTCAGTAGCAGAGTCTTCTTAAGATTCTTCTTCATCAATCTCCCAGATCCGTGATTAGTCAGACATGTAATTCAAGAGTTCTTCTAATTCTGTTCATGGCGGTGTTCATTCTCATGTGATCAGCAGCAGCAATAATAGTGAGAAAGCTTCAATAATCATAATCATAAATCACGATTATCTCTTTTCTTTTCTTTCTAGAAAATCGTAAATCGCAATTTTCTTTCATAGCTTCCTCTCTGGGCGATTCTCTAAATTACGATTCATCGATTTTCTTCTATATCGCTTTAGCTTCTTGAATGTCTTCTGAAGAATTGTAAATTACGATTTCTTATTCTCTTCTTTAGTAACAGCACTCAATCGTCTTTCACGATTTTCTAGCTCTCAGCATATAATGAATCATCTTTTTACACTTAATCATCTTTTACTATTCTTTTGAGTTTCTTTTGACAAAGATTAATATTTTGGCTCTCTTTTACTGTTTATCTTTAATATCTGCACATCATTAACTTATTAGTAGCAAACTAAGTCCAAGCATCACAAAGTTAAGGATGATAAAATGGTATATTATATGACTGATCATTCACATACCATCATAACTATTCATCTTTCCTGTAATCACATACATAATTACGTACATTTACACACATGTACACTCACATCATTATTCACATCCATTCTAACAATAAAAGTCATACGCATCTCCCTTTTTGTAATATCCCAAAAATTTTGACCTTTGAACAGTACATATCGATGTGTGTGCCCGACTGATCAACACCTGATAAGATAAAATATTAAAATATTAATGTGAGCTAAGTTGGTTTAGGTTTTGAGTGAGAATGAGAATGACCACGAGATGGTGTGTGATACATCGAAGTTTGGTGTATGTGCTCAACACCCACGTTTGAGTTTTTAAGTATAAAAGATAAAAGATAAGAGAATTAAATTCCCTTGCTTTGGTTGTTGAGAGAAAATAAATGAGAAGAGAGAGAAGGGAGTTGCCTTGAATGCGGACGTGCATATGAGATTGAAAACATACGCGAGATTAAGAATTTTGAATCGAAGTGAAATCCAAAGTCCAAGAGGTGAAAACCTAGCTTGAAGCGTGGAAAGTGGATCGAGGATTCGATCAATCCAAAGGTAAGGATTGTGATTTTGTTGTTGTGAATTATGTATGTGATAGTTTTAATTGGTATGTGAGTGAGAAATAAGAAGAAAAGAAGTTAAGACTTAAAGAAAATGGGTTTAAGAAGTTAAAACCCGAGAATGGGAAGAATCTGACAAAATCGATCGATCAAAATAGTTTTGATCGATCAATTTGTGAAACCGATCAATCGATATGCACACTCATCGATCATTTTATGAAAAATAGTGAGCGTGTTAAGTGGCTTCTGGAGAAATCGACCGATCAAAAATGATTTCGATCGATCGATTTTAACAGTTTCAGAATTTTATTTTGTTTTGTTTCGGGGACTTTGGGGAAGGCTTATATTTTCCTGTTTTACATCATTTTTGACTTATGGTCTATGAACCTATGTATGTTAGGTATGACGATGAATATGGGCTAGGAGAGATAGCTTGGGATAAGGAAACTCATATGTGACTTTGCATGAAGTAGGGAAAACTTGATAACATGTGCATTTGATTTCGTTTAACATGATCTTTGTGATATGATAAGAATATGCATGTGATTGTGTAGTTATCATCCGTCATCCAGCGTGAATTTCATATGGCTTTTAACATGAAATTAGGTGAGTGTGTGCACTATGAAGAAACTATAAGTGTGTGAGTGTGTGTAAAATCTGATAAGTAAGCATATGATCTCAGTGAGAAGAAAAAGTGTGTGTGTGACATTAGATATGTGTACAGATGAAATCACCAAATGTGATATGTGTGTGTGACTTTGAAAGCAAACCTAGTATAAATTATCACAATTATACGGTAAATAACTATATGTAGCTCTCGCACTTTGATTTAAGGTCATGTGTTGAATACCCTACCGACGTGTCGGTATACCCGTAATCAGTACAACGGGATATCTGTACTTGTGTTCCGGTACGGCGGGACATCCATTCTTTGGTTTCCAATCTATGGAAATACTTCGTTCGGCACAAGTCACCTAATTCGAAGGGGCTTGGGCACTTTGTGTAAATTATTCATTGAACGACAATGTTTAGGGTATTACATCGGTATATATATGGCTCTCGATGCTATATTTGCTCGAGAGATATTTAAGTGATTTGTTTAAGCGTGTGTATTAAGAGAACAAATTGAGTAACCATGATTAGTGTATTTTGAAACCTTGCATCAGATATTCATTCTCGTCAATTTAAATATGTTTCAAGGATCAAATTGTGAACTTTGTAAGAAAACATGTTTTCGATTATGCCATGAAGTATGTGTTGGATATCATAATATGCATGCTATTTATGTTTCCCTATTGAGCTTAGATGTAACTCACCCTCCGAATATACGTCATAGGTAAAGAGGCTGATACGGGTACCGAGGATCTAGGCCTAGACGATTCTGAGTATATTCCTGAGGAGGAGTTAGAGCCCCCTCCTGAGGAGTTCTTCTAGAGGACTGTGCTGAGCTAGTTTGATTTTGAGATTTGATTTGTAAGCTTGGTACGTCCAACCAGTTTAACTTTGTAAGAATACTTGTACATGTCTTATGTCTTACAGTATATTATTTTGCGAACCATGTGTTGGTGACGATTGTTTGTCACTAATGGTTCGATTCGATTCTTTTGGCCATGTGAGTTGCATGAGATTATAATCATTTTTTGTTATCTTTGAGTTGTCTTGATATTGAAATAGAGATTTATTTCTTATGATGACTCTATCTATTTATTTAGACTTATGCTTTGTTTCGCTTTGCATGTGGATGTACCAAGTGTTTCGTTCGATATATGGGGTGCGGCCTTAAGGGCCATACCGACAATACAAGTTTTCAAGTGCGAAAATTCGGGCTGTCATAGTTGGTATCAAAGTATTTTGCTTTAGAGATTTCTAACAAGTCTTAGATTTTTGTCAGAGTATAGAGACCTTCTGCTAATGAAACTTTGGTTTCATATTATAGAGCGTCATGTCTGCTAAAGGAATGGGCCGACCAAGGGGCGGCCATAGTCGAAACTTGAGAAGTGGGGATGAGATTCTCACCAGTTCCAATAGGGTTCCGATGGGTAAAAGAGAGGTTCTGAAAAACAGTAACCTGGAAAATAAAAATTAGCAAAGAGATCATGAGAGAAATGAAGAAAGAGAAGAAAGATAATGTGACAGCCTGATTTTCCCCGATTCCACAATTCCCGTACAATATATTTTTTTTCTTCCTTACATCTTAAACTCAGAGAAAACTGAATCGTCGAATCACACTTCATAATCTAAATACAGAAATACTTGGTATATATACAAAAGTAGAGTCAAAGCAAAGATATATATAAATATTAGAAAAACAAAGGTTTCCCCTTTACATAATAATAAAACCAAAAAGGGCCCACAAGAAAACTACCAGTGATGGTCGACCATCACCTAAACAGTGACTTCCAAAACATACTTACAAAATAAATCTTATAATGTATTTAATCCCCGGACATACCAAGTCCTAAATCCAAGAGATCACAAAAACATAACCAGCCCAAATCCTCACCATACAAACCCAAAACATAATCAGCCCAAATCATCACCTAAGGTAGAATTTCCCAAACGAAAGATCCTAAGCCTTTCTCCAAAGTCCGCTCCTAATCCACCGTTGTACCTATGATGTATAGTCGAGGGATGAGCTACATCTAAGCTCAGTAGAGGAACATCAATAGCATATATATTATCACATCACATATATATCTTATAAAAAATCGCATATATTTTTCAAATAAAGATGCACAACTTAAAGGATATTTGACTTGAAGTAAAACTAATATCAAATACGAATTTTCAAAGTTTAACACATAATTTTAAAAACTTATTTCCAAAACTTATTCTCATAACAAAGGAAGAAGTTAAGTTGATCACTTAAATAGTCTCTCGAGCATATTTAACATCGAGCCCCCGATGGGAATACCCATCATCGTCGTTCACATGAACCATTTGTATAATGCCCAAGTCCCTTCGAATTAGGTGACTTATGCCAAAGGTAGTATTTTCACAGACTGGAAATCAAAGAACATATATCCCGTCGTGCAGGAGCACAATTATACTGATATCCCGCCGTATCGGTCACGGATTTCCCGCCGTGTCGATCACGGATATCCTGCCGTGTCGGTTGGGTATCCACATAACCTTAAATCAAAGTGTAAAATTAACTTATAGTTATTTACCATGAGTTTGTGTCAATTATAATAATTCAAAGTTTTCCAAGGTTTCACACACATGCTTATTCACGTCCTTTTTTATGTCACACACATAATTTCCTTCTTTTGTTGTCATATTCTCGTAATAACCTTGCACACATACATACACACGTATCTTTTTCTCTTAGTGCACGTACGTATGAAGTTCACATGTTAAAAGCTATGATTGAAAATCATGTTATCACACTAACGAAGTAGTAAAATACGCACCCCCTTATAATATCATTACTCACATGCTAGTTATAATCAGGTATACATGTTAAGGAGTTTTCCCTACCTTAAGTTCAGAGCCGTTCAAAGCAACACCAATGTCCTTATCGACAGCCTCCCATTCTCAATGTACATTATACATATGATGATGTATCAATAACTGATTCTATTTACTAATAAATTTGGTGTATTTATATGATTTCTCAAAATCAAGGTAGAAATGAGCAAGTTCGTGCTAACTCAGAATTTGACCCAACTTCCCATAAAATTTTGACCTTTAAAATAGTTAAATCATGAGTTGGTCAATTCACAAAAGTTGTAGAGCTTATTGTCCTCTTTCTAATGCCTTAAGAGTCACATCAATCATATTTCGAAGTAAAAAGTTATAGTTGAAATATCGAGACAGTGTCAGCAAGCTCAAACAAAATCGACCGATCGATTTCAATTTCGATCAGTCAGTTTTCAAAATCGATCAGTCGATTTCTCCATAACCCAAATTACACGTTCACTATTTTTCACATATCAATCGGTCAATTTCAAACTGATCAATCGGTTTTCACAAATCGATCGATCGAATTTAATTTCGATCGATCGATTTCTCCAGAAACCTTCATACTTTTGCTCTGACAAGATCGATCGATCGGATACTTATTTTGATTGATCGATTTTGTCAGATTTCTCCCAAAAACGGTTTTCAACTTCTCAAACTCAATTTTCTTAATTCTTAACCTCTTTTCTTCTAATTTTTCACACACATACCAAACAAGAACTAACCTAACTATTAATCATAACTTAGCATAATCTCCATACCTTAAATTGATCGATTCCTCGATCCACAAGCTCACGTCCAAGTTATGGTTTCAATGTCAGAATTTAGAAAATACGTCGATCCTAACTCCATGAACTTCATGCATAGGCTCAAATCTTACACACATACTTTTAGTTCAGAGCTCTCCTTCCTCCTCTTCTCTCTTTCTCTCTCTAGAACTCAAAATCCCAAAAGCAATGCAACCAGGTGATAGCTTCCAAAGGAAGCCTTGTGTTTTGTTTTTATAACTAAAGGGATTGGTTCCCTTATGAAACACATACACCCATTTGGGTGTTAAACCTTATCCATTTTGTTTCATTCCGGCGTGGAACCCATATACCTAAGTTAAGTGTTTTTCCATCACATAAAAAGGGTCTCTGGTTCAGCGTGGAGCTCATACACTTAAGTTAATCCTTAGCTCACTTAACGAAGGCCCACAGTCGATTCAATAATTGAGTAAATCAGTTGGCCCAATTAGTCGGCCCAATATAATTGGCCCAAATAGTCGGCCCAATATAATCTAATAAGTTTTAATCATTAATAAATTCTCATTTTCCACAAGTCATGCCTCTAGGTTGCACACGTGCACAATGTGTCATCCCAGGCACGCACACTTGGTCAGTGCGTGCGGGTTCAAAATTTAGGGATGTTACATTCTTCCCTCCTTAAAAAAATTTCGTCCTCAAAAATTGACGTAAGTAGTATAGGCTGATCAAGGAAGTACGTCCAAAACTGATCGCACACATAAATTAGAAGACGTCCATATCCTGATTTGAAAACCACACAAAGCAAAAGTTCAAATACTCACATCAAATATCCATACTTACCTGCATATCCCATTGAAAACCTACATATCAAAATCTACTTAAATGAGTACAAATTTCATTCCATAATGGCCCAAATTCCTTCACATTCCATCATTTAGAATTTTCTAAGACCAACCCTATTGAAAATTTTAACCATCCATCCACATATTTATGTGTTAAGTCAAAACCATATACATTCAAAAGTTACCATTATTCGAAAGTTATAATAATCCAAAATTTGAAATATCCAAAGTCTGTAGCTATCTCTCGGCACCATCTGGGTATCCTCATAAAGATTCAACGTCTTATAAACCAGGTTATCACAATCTCACCTTAAAATAATTTTTGTCCTCGAAAATGCACGACATGACGTTTAGTTATCCAAAATAGTAATCATTTGTTAAAATCAAATTACACACAGCGAATGCTACAACGAATTGGAATTACACATGTTGTAACGAATTGGAATTACACACGGTCAAAGCCTCAAAGTTGATGGAGGTTGGCTACAACACCTTGTCTGAAGATCGATCGCACACTGGTAAAAACCTATCTGCTGAGCTTTACACTAAAGATGTCCATCTCTCACTAACCGATGCTCACTCAAGAGTCAAAGGGATAGATCACTCAACTCTCGCACAGGAAATTACGAAACACCACTTTCATAACTTAATGAAGTATCTCTCTAAATAGTTGGTAAGGACATATCCACAAAGAAGGATATATTGAACTTGATATTAGAACCATTAATCCAAAATTGTAACCATAACCAGGATCAACCATACCATCAAGCACTTACAAAGTTACTACTACTCAATACATATATATATATACATATATATTAATTTTTTTACAACGATGTTAACCATTACTGACAATGCATCATTTCCATAACTGAATTTGAATTGCTAATAGTGACCCCCAAATTTCGGATACATAGAATTTTACAAAGCCCACTAGCTATGGTAATAGCTGGTAGATAAACTTGAAACCATGACTACACCCATTATAACAATGCATCCACAAAGCTGAATATATACTCACGTTAAATTGGAGATTCCGATAACCATTAACTAGCATGTATAATACAGTTGTACAATCATTATAATCACCAAGAATTTGACCATGAACTATTAATCACCAAGATTTTAACTATGAACTAATCATCATAACCATTAGTCTAAAGGTGCGATGCCCACAAAATTCAAAATGATTGATCGGATACAGTAATTTGATATCGTAAAATTGTTAGAACCATCGACTGCAAGCACACGAACATTCACCATCACCTACATCCATAAAGGTATACTATCAATACTAAAATGAGGTTATTTGAAACTTACTACAATGATTTTGAAATTCCATACTTTATGCCTTAAATCATTCTAACACAATTAATAGGTCGGATATACATGTTAAGTCAAGATTTATCGTCTCTTCATGTGCACAATCCTCAACAAAATCCATATAATAACTAAGTCTGAATGTCGTTCCTATGGATCCATAGCTATCAATTGTGATTGATGGAAATTGTGCAATCCATAGCGGCTATGTCTGACTTTGTTCTCCTGTTATGTCCTTAATTGAATCGTCCATATCTCATCTCAACTACCGGCATTATTGTTTTGAACTCTCTCAAATCCCTAAGGATTTTCACATAAAACTGCAGTGATTAACAACCACCCTCAAGGTTGGAAGGAGTGGTTCTAAAGACTAATCACTAATGGTTTATTAGTCTGAAGAGCATTACGATTAGGTCCGTTAAGTGTACATTTATTTATAAATATTAGTTCAACCATCATTGCTCACAAGTGTTAACTTAATTTCAAATTTACTAAACAACCTATCCTTAAGTAATTACACCCTAACTGTCACGATTGATTCAAGTCTATCATCATAATTGTCACCTACTTAGTTAATCTTCTGAATTTGAAAATTATTTATGTCATGCAGGTGATTTAAATCAAATGCGCAAATGATGGTGTCATAACTTTCCTCAATTGCTAAAAGCAAACAAATTATAAGGACATTCATCATCAAAAAATTAGAATTAAATCTTGATAATCGATAATGAATCTATACCTTGGGGAACTTCATTTCCCTGTTGGGCATCTCGTGTCGATGCGTCACTGTTACTACCCTGAGTGGTAGGAAGAATTGATCCAAGAGTAGACATCAACGTTATCTGCCCTCGATGTTTATTGGGACATTTTTTCACTAGATGTTTGTTAGGGTGTTTACCTTCCTTTCAAAGAGGGTCTAAAATTACTAATAAGACTAGGCAGAACACACTCACACAGACCTACAAGTAATCAGGGTCTGTTGTAGCAAGTTTTAAAAAGATGGTGAGTAAGGGAATGTCCACAGGGAGGTTGGTTTAAAAATGTGATGAATCTCTAGATCTGTAAGAGATCTGGCACCCTAACTAATGCTAAGTTAGTTAAAAGATAGGGGAGAGGTTTGAAAGGGATTGTCACTTAAGCTAAGCTACAATTAAACGAAAACTAACTTGGATCGAGTTTGGGAATCTAGATCTCGCAGGGGAAAGGAGTAAAAAGTAGAAAATGGAGAAGAGTAGCTTGGAAATTGGTCTCACTAAAATCAAGTTAGATTAATCATGCTGCAAAGGTTCAGGGCACACAATTCCCTCAACTGGCTATAAGCACAGCTGCAAGGTAGAAGACTCCACTCCAAATCACAGGATCTCGCTAGTCTTAAGGCTATGATCTGTCCACTTGAATGGTCACAGACCATCCTATAGACTTTATCTGATCTAGGGATTTACAACAGACGAATCCAAGTGGAGCCTATGCTTGGACTAATCTTAAGGTTATGATCTGTCCACTTTAATGGTCACAGATCATCCTAGGGATCTCCTCCAAAGAAAAATCATCAATCAGAACAATTAAAACCACTACAGATGCTGCAATTCCAAGGCCACAGACTCAGGATATTACAGGAGTATCAGATCCAAGGAAATCGGATGGTATCCAAGAGGTCTACCAGTTAAGTGGGGGAGCTGATCTACAGACTCCTCTACACAAATCCGATTGAGCACTAAATAAAATCAAAGGAACTTTAGATCTAATTATAGCATTACAAACAATATTTACATTACAATCAAACTCACTCTACAATGGAAATGCTCTCAGATTTGTAGTCTGTGCAACAGTGAACCCACAATAGCACTCTCAACCTTACCCAATTATAGATCTAACCTCTCTCCTCGCTACTCCAAGGGAATTAGCCAACCATTGTTGGGCTAAAAGAGGGAAAATAGAATTTCTCTGCAAGCTCTAATCTCTAGAATTTAGCTCAAATCTTGATCCCCCCCAATTGTAATTGGGGGTCTCTATATATAGCTTTCTCCTCTGTTTTTCTCGCCAAAAATCCCTTCTAGAAGGTCCTCAGAGTTTGTTAGGGTTCTGTTAGAGCACATGGGTCGGTTAGGTTTTCCTAGGACATCTTTTGAAACCGTCGTGTCAGTCACCAAGTGCCTCAGATTGCATGCAGCAGGTCACCAAGTCACAGCGTGGGCATAGCTGAGTTTCAGAGAAGTTTTGCACATGATTTCGACAGGTTGGGGAAGCTTTCGACAGGTTCTGGTAAGGCTTTTTAGATCTTTCGCCAGTTTCTCCAATCCCTTCGATAGATTCCGATAGGATGAGCTTTGAGGCTTTATCTTCATTGCACTTTATCTGGAGCATTTGACAGGTTGGAGGAGTACTTCGATAGGTTGGGAGACCATATCGTCAGGTTGCAGCTTTGCATTCCATCACTTCGATAGGATGGCTCTCACTCCTTCGATAGGTTCTTATTTCAGCACCTCTGTTTCGTTAGGTTCAAGTGGTCTTTCGATAGGTTCTGGAGACCTTTGAATAGGTTCAGGAACCCTTCGATAGGTTCCCTTTTCTCCTCAGGTAGATTTCTTCAGGATGAAATCTTTCTCTCAACTGTTCGATAGGTTCTTGGATCCTATCGAATTTCACAATCCTCACGACTTCTTCTTCTTTCTGCCTTCAGATCCTATCGAAACCTCGCTTCATGGATCCTATCGAATTTCACAATCCTCACGACTTCTTCTTTTTTCTGCCTTCAGATCCTATCGAAACCTCGCCAATCTGCACGAATTCCTCTAATTCAACTCTCAACTCCTATCGAAATCTTTAGATGTCCTCTAAATAGGATGTTTTTAGCCTGTCTTCACTTCCTTCGCCTTGTTCTGCTGCAGCCAAGCACTCTAAGGGTCCAATGATGTGCTACCCTCTTGTGTGCTATTGTTGGGTCTGTCCTGTGCTGAGAGATGGCCCCTTTGTGGGCATTCTTGAGTGGTCTTCTACATTAGTATCATCTTTTATTACTGTCTACAAAATACACTCGACAGAGGCTTATTAGTGCGCTCACAGGTCTATCAATGGTCAGGTTAAAGGGTGAAAAGTGGCATTTTTCACCACTTAACAATGTCCCACCTAACCACATCTCAAGCTTGCACCCAAGGCTTGCCTACACTTCTACATTTTATGATGTTTCCCACATCGTGCGCATGTAACTATCAGTGTAGGATCCAAAGAGTGAGAGGGTACGTGGACAATCCCTCTGGCTGTCCAGGCATCTCGTGCAGAGATGGCAAGTACACGATCCTGTACTGTGGACTGAGAAGTATTTGGAGCCGTTGTCGATGTCGTCGCCCTTTCCTCAATGCTGGACAATGTTTTATCAAGTGTCCCATATGCCCATACTTGAAACACACACTTGTGGCTCATCTACAGTCCTGCATCCTATGCCGCTTTCCACACCTTGAGCATGACTCAACCTGTGCGGATGGAGAGGTGTGAGTCATGTCTCTTAACATTGTTGTGAGTAATGCAGTTTGCTGAGCCATTATGTTGATCATTATTTCCAGCAACTGCCTATTCTGCTCACTTTCTCTAGTGCATACAATTTTTGGTCATTTTCGTGGTGCCATAGTGATCTGTCAAAATGAAATTAAAAGTTTCAATCAACAGTGATCATGATCGTCATGGCTCTATGTTCCGACAAAAATTTAAAATATATATCGTATCCTATCACTGTACTTCTATCACGATCAACTAGTATCTCTTCCACAAATAATCTTGAAGATCCACAACTTATGTTCTAGACAGAACCTACTATCACAGCTTTGAATTCCTAGAAGACCTAAAGTCTATGATTTTACCAACTGTGACAGAGTTATAGTTGGGTCTCCTATGTCCTGATATAATCTACTGCCATAGCCTTGGGTCCCAACAAGACCTAATGCTTAAACTCTGATACCAACTGTGATAGCCCGATTTTCCCCGATTCCACAATTCCCGTACAATATTTTTTTTTTATTCCTTATATACTAAACTCAGGGAAAATTGGACCATCGAATCACACTTCATAATCCGAATACAAAAATACTTGATATATCTACAAAAGTAGAGTCAAGGCAAAGATATATATGGCAAAAACAAAGGTTCCCACTTTATATAACAATAAAACAAAAAAGGGCCCACAAGAAAACCACTAGTGATAGCGGACCATCACCTAAACAGTGGCTTCCAAAACATACTTACAAAATAAACCTTACAATGTATTTAATTCCCGGACATACCAAGTCCTAAATCCAAGAGATCCCAAAAATCCACCATACAAACCCAAAACATAACTAGCCCAAATCCTCACCTAAGGTAGAATTCCCTAAACGGGAGATCCTAAGCCTTTCTCCAAAGTCTGCTCCTGATCCACTCTTGTACCTGTGACGTATAGTCGAGGGATGAGCTATATCTAAGCTCAATAGAGGAACATCAATAACATGCATATTATCACATCATACATATATCTTTGATAAAATCGCATATATTTTCCAAATAAAGATGCACAACTTAAAGGATATTTGACTTAAAATAAAACTAATATCAAATACGAATTTTCAAAGTTTAACACATGATTTCAAAAACTTATTTCTAAAAGTTATTCTCATAACAGAGGAAGAACTTAAATTGATCACTTAAATAGTCTTTCGAGCATATATAGCATCAAGCCCCTGATGAGAATACCCACCATTGTCGTTCACATGAACCATTTGTATGATGCCCAATTCCCTTCGAATTAGGTGACTTGTGCCGAAGATAGTATTTCTACTTATTTAAAATCAAAGAACGGATATCCCGCCGTACCAGAGCATAATTATACGGATATTCCGCCGTACCGGTCACGGATATCCCACCGTGTCGGTTGGGTATCCACATAACCTTAAATCAAAGTATAAAATTAACTTATGGTTATTCACCGTGAGTTTGTAGTAATTATAATAATTCGAAGTTTTCCAAGGTTTCACACTCATACTTATTCACGTCCTTTTTGATGTCACACACATAATTTCCTTCTTTTGGTGTCATATTCTCGTAATCACCTTACACACACACACACACACGTATCTTTTCTTCTTAGTGCGCATACATATGAAGTTCACATGTTAAAAACTATAATTGAAAATCATGTTTTCACACAAACAAAATCATAAACACACACCCTCTTATCATATCATTACTCACATGCTAGTTGTAATCAAGTATACATGTTAAGGAGTTTTTCTTACCTTAAGTTTGAAGCCATTCAAAGCGACGCCAAAGTCCTTATCGATAGCCTCTCATTCTCAATCTATATTATACATATGATGATGTATCAATAATTGATTCTAATTACTAATAAATTTGGTGTATTTATATGATTTCTCAAAACCGAAGTGCAAATGGGCAAGTTCGTGCTAACTCGGAATTTTATCCAACTTCTCACAAAATTTTACCTTTAAAATAGTTGATTCACAAGTTAGCCAATTAACCAAAGTTATAGAGCTCGTTGTCCTCTTTCCAACACCGTAAGAATCACGTCAATCGGAGTTTAGAGTAAAAGGTTACGACTGAAATACCGAGGTAGTGTTAGCAAGCTCAAACAAAATCGATCGGTTTTCAAAATTGATCGATCGATTTCTCCATAACCAAAATTACACGTTCACTGTTTTTCACAAATCGATCAATCGGTTTCAAACTGATCGATCAATTTTCACAAATCGATCGATCAAACTTGCTTTCGATCGATCGATTTCTCCAGAAAGCTTCATACTTTTGCTCTGACAAAATCGATCGATCGGATACTTATTTCGATCGATCGGTTTTTCAAATTTCTCCCAAACACGGTTTTCAACTTCCTAAACTCATTTTTCTTAATTCTTAACCTCTTTTCTTCTAATTTTTTACCCACATACTAAACAAGAACTAACCTAACTATTAATCATAACTTAGCATAATCTTCATGCCTTAGATTGATCGATTCCTCGATCCACGAGCTCACATCCAAGCTAGAGTTTCAAAATCAGAATTTAGAAAATACGTCAATCCTAACTCCATGAACTTCACATAGGGGCTCAAATCTTACACACACACTCTTAGTTCAAAGCTCTCCTTCCTCCTCTTCTCTCTTTCTCTCTCTAAAACTCAAAATCCCAAAAGCAATGCAACCGGGTGATAGCTTCCAAAGGAAGCCTTGTGTTTTATTTTTATAACTAAAGGGATTGGTTCCCTTATAAAACACATACACCCATTTGGGTGTTAAACCTTATCCATTTTGTTTCATTCTGGCGTGGAACCCATATACCTAAGTTAAGTGTTTTTTCATCACACAAAAAGGGTCTCTGGTTCGGCGTGGAGCTCATACACTTAAGTTAATCCGAAGCTCACTTAACGAAGGCCCTAAGTCAATTCAATAATTGACTAAATCAGTTGGCCCAATTAGTCGGCCCAATATAATTGGCCCAAATAGTCGACCCAATATAATCTAATAGGTTTTAATCATTAATAAATTCTCATTTTCCACAAGTCTTGCCTCGAGGCTGCACACGTGCACAATGTGTCATCCCAGGCATGCGCACTTGGTCAGTACGTGCGGGTCCAAAATCTAGGAATGTTACAGACAAAGAATGATGCATACCATGAAAACCATAGCAAATACTATGGCACAGCAGGTGGCATTGTTGGCAGCCAATAATGCCAATAACCACCAGTAGATGCCACCTACACCTCCAGTTACACCTGCTACACTATATCATTCAGGATTTGTTAAGTTTAGAAAGTTGAGACCTCCTCGTTTCTATGCTCAACAGATCCATTGGAGGCAGAGAAATGGATGAATCAGACGAGAACCTCTTGCAGAGATTTCCATGTACAGAGGCAGAGAAGGTGAGTTGGGCTTCTTATCAGTTAGAGGGAGATGCCGACCCTTGGTGGAAGTCGGTGATACTATGGAGAGAGTAGGAGAACCCAGATGGGGAATGAACTTGGGAAGAATTTTTTAAGGTGTTTAACAACGAGTACTTCCCAAAGCAGATAAGAAATCAGATGGCAGCAAGGTTTATGACCTTGGAGCAAGGGGCGATGACCGTAAGAGAGTATGGTACAAAATTCATAAGGCTATCACAATTTTCCCCAGGTTATGTGGCCACGGAACTCATGAAGGCCAATAAATTTGAAAATGGTTTGAGGCCAATTCTACGTGATAGGATTGCGGTGGTTGAATTGGAAACTTATGCAGATGTGATGGGAAAAGCGATGGTTGCTGAGAGAGCAACTGATGAGATGTATAAAAGAAGGGATCAACAAAATAAGGGAAGGACGGGTCAAGGAGTGTCAGACAACTACGAGCCGGTGAACAAAAAGCCGTGATTCGTAGCACCTACTTAGAGGCAGTTTACACAGACCCATTACTCCAGACTAGCTCATACCAACTACTCTAGGCTACCTATGCCTACGTCCGTGAGATCGATTTGTTATGAGAGCCCTACGACTACTACTAGAGTGTCAGTGACTCAGGGATTTTCTAGGGCAGCATCATCCACCTCAGCTGAGACATGTGCTAGGTGTGACAAGTCTCACAAGACTGCAGATTGTAGGCAAGGTACTAGTGGATGTTTTAAATGTGGGAAGACAAGGTATATGATCAAGAATTGCCCATAGATGAGGAAGGAGAGGACGACATCAGCTCCTATGTTTAGACCGTTGCAGACGAAGAAACCTACGATACAAGGATGAGCGTATGTCATAACAGCCCAGGATGCCCAGAATAGTAATGATATTATCCAAGGTGAAAATTCTTTTCATTGAATTATTTCATTGAATTGAATTTTAGATAGAGAAGGTGTATCAATATTAGGAAGTAGTTTTTAAATGTGTAACTTCTTTCATGCTCAACTTTTGATGCATAAGTAAATTGCTTAAATATGTGTACGATATAGGTACCTTGCAAATGTACGGTAAAAAGGATTGTCTTTGTTATGAAGCGAGGGTGTTGATAGACCCAGGGTCTACCCACTCATTTATTACACCACAGTTTGCGAAGAAAAAGAAGGTCGTTCTTGAATAATTAGACTTTATTTTGGTAGTGTCACTCCCGATGGGGAATTCAGTTAGTACTGAGATGATTTGTCGGTCAGTCATAGTCGCCATCAAGGATTTTGACAGTCATGAATTGGTGGCAGATTTGATTATGTTAGATATGCAAGGATTCGACATCATCCTTGGCATGGATTGGTTATCTAAGAATCTTGTAAGTGTCGATTGCCGAAGAAAGATGGTTACCTTTAGACCAAATACTAGAAGATCTTTCAGGTTTCTAGGAATGCGGTCAACCTTTATACCGTTGATCTCCGCGGTCAGAGCTGAACGTTTGAAAAAGAAGGGATGCAGTGGGTACTTAGCATTTCTGAAAGAGCACAAGGAAGAGAAAAATATCATAACTGAGATTTCGATTACATGCGAATTCGAAGATGTGTTTCCAGAAGAATTGTCGGGACTACTACCGGATAGAGAAGTGGAATGGCTCCAACTGAGTTAAAGGTGTTGAAGGATCAATTACAAGAACTCCTGGATAAAGGAATTATAAGACCTAGTGTGTCTCCTTGGGGAGCACCAGTCTTGTTTGTGAAGAAGGATGAGTCGATGAGACTGTGCATCGACTATCGTCAATTGAACAAGTTAACTATCATGAATCAACACCCTTTGCCCAGGATAGATGATTTGTTTGATTAATTACAGGGTGCAAGATTCTTTTCCAAGATTGACCTGAGATCTGGATACCATCAGTTGTGAGTTAAGATCGAGGACATACAGAAGATGGCTTTCAGGACACGATATGGGCACTACAAGTTCTTGGTGATGCCATTTGGATTAACGAATGCACCGACGTCATTCATGGACCTAATGAATAGGGTGTTTAAACCACACCATGATACTTGTGTGGTCGTATTCGTAGATGACATACTCATCTACTCAAAAACCAAGAAAGAGTATAAAGAACATTTAAGGATTGCCCTACAGACACTGTGTGAAAACCAATTATATGCAAAGCCCAGTAAGTATGAGTTTTGGTTAGAGAAAGTCAGTTTTTTGGGACATGTAGCCTCAAAGGATGGTGTGATAGTGGATCCAGCAAAGATCGAGATAGTAGTGGAATGGGAACAACCAAAGACTGTGATAGAGATTCGTAGTTTCCTTGGTCTGGCTGAGTACTACAGATGGTTTGTAGAGGGATTTTCAAGGATTTTTGAACCGCTCACAAAGCTTACAAGAAAACATGTGACGTTTGACTGGACTGAAGAGTGTAAGAAGAGTTTTCAAGAACTCAAGAAGAGACTAACTTCAACTCCAGTTTTAGCTATTCCTTTAGGCAGTGGAGGGTTTGTTATGTACATTGACGCTTCACACAGTAGCTTAAGTTGTGTGCTCAACCAAAATAAGAAGGTTATTATTTATGGGTTGAGACAACTTAAGGACCACAAGAAGAATTACCCAACACACGATTTAGAACTAGTAGCGGTGATCTTCGAACTGAAGATTTGGAGACATTACTTATACGAAGAGACCTTTGAGATATTCACAGATCACAAAAGCCTCAGATACTTGTTTTCACAAAAGGAACTCGACATGAGGCAACGGAGATGGATGGAATTTTTCAAGGACTACGATTGCTCCATTCAATACCACTCAGGCAAGGCGAATGTTGTAGCAGATGCTTTGAGTCAAAAGAGTTTGGCTCTATTATCTAACCTTATCATGAGAATTCATAGATGGAAGCTGTTAGAGGATCTCTCTTTGTATGATACGAGGATTGAAGTACAAGCTTTAGGGGCCTTGTTGGCTAACATCACAATTTGACCTACGATCTTCGATCACATGCAGGAATTACAAATGAAGGACTCAGAATTAGCTAAGATCAGATAGGGTGTACTTGATGGCACTAGACCAGACTTCACCATCAAGGAAGATTGATCACTTTTGTTTAGGGGACGTCTATGTATACCGGTTGATGTCAATCTTAGGCAGACTATTTTAGACGAAGCCCATAAGTCTAAGTATGCTATTTACCCTGATAGCACAAAGATATATCAGGATATAAGGAAGAACTACTAGTGGAGAGGTTTAAAATAGGATATTGTTGAGTACATGTCAAAGTGTTTAGTATGTCAGCAAGTGAAAGTAGATCATAGACATCCGACAGGTTTATTGCAACCTCTGCCAATACCAGAGTGGAAATGAGTCAATCTCTATGGACTTCATATTGGGGTTACCACGGATAGCGAAATGACATAATGCCATTTAGGTAGTCGTTGACCGATTAACCAAGTCAGTTCACTTCTTGCCATAAAACACCATGTATATGGCAGGAAAACTAGCAGAGATGTACATGAAAGAGATTGTCCTATTACATGGTATTCCTGTTAGTATTATTTCAGATCGTGACCCATTATATACTTCAACTTTTTGGAAAAAGTTTCAAGAGGGAATGGGTACACGGTTAGACTTCAGTTCGGCATTCCACCCATAAACAGATGGACAAACAGAATGGGTGAATCAGATCATAGAGGATATGCTCAAAGAATATATGCTTGATTTTCAGGGATCATGGGATCAACATTTACCATTGATTACATACAATAACAGCTTTCAAACGAGTATCGGTATGGCACCCTATGAGGCACTATATGGACGACGATGTAGATCACCGATCAATTAGGAAGAGATCGGAGAAAAGTTTGTTTTTGGTCCGAAATTAATTGAAAGCAATGCAACTATCATTCGTGTGATTAGAGAAAAAATCAAGGCGGCTCAGAGTAGACAGAAAAGTTATACCAATATCAAGAGGACAAGCGTTGATTTTCACGTTGGAGATTATGTATTTGTTAAGATCTCACCAATGAAAGGTGTCATGAGATTTGGAAAGCGGGGAAAGTTAAGCCCATGCTACTTTGGACCCTTTGAGGTTTTGAGAAGAGTTGGTGAAGTAGCTTACAGAATTGCATTACCTCCACAACTAGATAGAGTGCATAACGTGTTTCATGTATCTATGCTTCGGAAGTATGTAAAGGATCTGACTCATGTGTTGGATGATCAACCGATCGAGATGTATGAGAATATGATGATGATAGAAGAGCCAATTCAAATACTTGATCGGAAGGAGAAAATTTTACGTACGAAGAGTATTCCGTTAGTGCTTGTCAAGTGGAAGAATCATCTAGGTGAAGAGGCTACTTGGGAGCACGAGACGAAAATTAAGGGACAATGCCCTCACTTGTTCAATGAGAGTTGAGAGAGTTAGTTGTAACTTGCTTTACATTATAAAATTTTAATGTGTACACTAATGTTTAACTTATAAAGAAAATGTGAAGTATTATGTATCTAAGTGTGACTTAATAGAGTTGTAAGGAGTAGAATATAGATAAATCATTAAGTTACACTTGAATTGAAGTGAAAAGCACCAATCTTGAACTTTTCTGTTCAAACCGATCGATCGATTTGACCGAAATGAAGTACAAACTATGTCTGTGAAAATCGACTGATCGAACTAAAACCATTTGATCGATTTTGAAAATCGTTCGATCGAAAGGGCACCAATTGAACAAAATCCCAAAAACGGAGAGCAAAATTTGAACTAAAGAAAGCTTACAAAAAACGAGCGATCGAAATGTACATTCGGCCAATCGATTTTGGAAAATCGTTCGATCGAAATAAGTGATCGTTCGATCAAAATTTTCAAACCGACTGATCGATTTAAACCGATCGATCAAAATCGTCAATTTGATCAATTAAGAAGGGAAACTGACCGATCAATTTTAAAATCGTTCGATCGATTTTGACGTTATATATATATATGACGTGCGATTTTTGTTTCAAAATTTTTAGAAACTGTTTTAGTTCTTTTGGGGATTTTGCTTGAGCTTTTCTTGAAGACTTCAGGGCTTCATCCAAACGACTTTGGAGTACGATTCTTCATGAGATTAAGATCCAATAGCTTCTAAAAGGGTAATCTTTAAACTTTATGAAGTTTGAAATCGTCATTTCTATTTTTTGGCTCTAGTTCTTTTCGTATTTTAGGAAAATCCTAGTTCTTGGAGAGTGTTGTGGTTGGGATGGCTCCGAAGACCCAACAAACATCGAAAAGCACTACCTCGAAGAAACCCACGTCACAAACGGGTTCTTCTTCGCAACCCCTACAATCACCACCACCACAACCACTGGCACCTCAGCAACAACCATCACAGTCACCACCTCTCCTACCTGAGCAACCCAACGAGAGGTGGGCTGAGAAGGGTTTTAAACCTCGATGGAGTATTGATAAGAAGTTGTTTGAGGTGAGAGATGAAAGACATTGGGCGTTCGAGTACATCCACAGGGCCGTATTAGATGGTCTACTCAAACCTGTTAGCGAGTATTACTATCCTCATTTGGTGAGGTTATTCTATCAAAATATGTATACCAGGAAAAAGCCAAGGACAATTTGTATCAAGATCGATGGTAGAAATTACAAGTTTACCTATAATGACGTGTCTGATGCTATGGAATGTTACATGAATTACAGTACAGGAATAGAACTGTCTGAACCTTTTCCAAGAGCTGTGTAATCTATATCCAATGAGACATAAAACTGAGAGAGTTGGAGAAATGCAACATGCCTTATTTTTTGCATTCAATGGGCGATGGTTCCACGCGTCGAAAATGATTTTTGAAGGCATGAGATACTCGAGAGTAAAGATGCTTGAAGGGGGAGCAGCACAATATGATAAAATGCCATATGCTTGACTCATTTTCCTTATGATTGAGGATTATGAAGGGCCTAGTGAATACACCCTTTCGAAGAATGAGCCATGGAGAACCGATAATGTGAAGTCCTATACCCTCAAGGAACGAAAGAAAACATATAATCGTTTGGTAAAGAGACCGCAAGATGAGGTGCAAGCACCACCCAAACATGGGGTTGCACCTGATGCCCCATAAGACCAAGAACTGCCAACTAAGAAAGCACCAATTGCTTCTACCACACCACAGCAGTGTGCTCGGATCCCTGTGCCTCCACCACCACAGCACTCCTCAACTACTACTGTTGATGATGTTCTCGCCTTCATGGCTGATAACAATCGTCATTTACATAGATGCCTAGACTACCATGAGGAGGTATTTACATGTGTGATGAGACAACTATATCCGACGGACTATGAGTCACAACTCGCTGATGCTCATGCTTCAGTACCAAACTCATGGTACTTTACCACTGGAGCATCTACTTTCGGTGGCACTGACGTGGATGCTACAGCTGATGGGGAGGCGGGCCCTATAGATGGGCAGCTGGGTGATGCGATGGCTTGATACGGAAGTTTTGGGGTATACAGTTTGGGTGTGCAGGGATCTAATCTCTTTTTGACAAATTTTGTAATTTAAAACAGGGTGTGTAGGACATGAGTCCTTTAAACTATTGTGGCATGGTTACCACTTTACTTTTGATGATGTATATAACCTTTTAGATGTGGTTGCTTAGTGAACTTTGTAATTCTTATAAATATTTGTATTTGTATATGAGATGCTAGTGGTATGCGACATACATGCAGGTACATGTGACAGGTTAAGGTGACCTGTATGATTAGGTGTGTGATTCCATTGCACGCACATCTATGGTGCGGGGTGAAGTTGTGCCAGCTTGATTTGTTAGGTGTTGGTCTAGCTTGGGTAGACACTTTTATAAAGTTAAGACTTGTAATGTCCTCGTTAAAAGATTGGGTTCTCTAAACGGGAAAGCCATTGTGATTATTAGGTGTTTCTGTTTGTGTGTGCTTGCATGTGTGCTTGACTTCCTATGAGTGCAACAAACTAACATGAAACCAATGAACCTTAGTGAATTTTCGAGGACGAAAATTTCTAAGGAGGGGAGAATGTAATGTCCCAAAAATTTTGACCTTTGAACAGTACATCTCGATGTGCGTGCCCAACTGGTCGCACACCTAATAAGATAAAATATTAAAATATTGATGTGAGCTAAGTTGGTTTAGGTTTTGAGTTAGAAAGAGAAGATTAGAATGAGAATGACCCTGAGATAGTGTGTGACACACCGAAGTTTGGTGTATGTGCTCCACACCCACGTTTGAGCTTTTAAGTATAAAAGATAAAAGATAAGAGAATTAAACTCCCTTGCTTTGGTTGTTGAGAGAAAATAAATGAGAAGAGAGAGAAGGGAGTTGCCTTGAATGCGAGCGTGCATTTAGATCAGAAACCTACGCGAGATTAAGAGGTTTGAATCGAAGTGAAATCCAAAGTCCAAGAGGTGAAAACCTAGCTTGAAGCGTGGAAAGTGGATCGAGGATTCGATCAATCCAAAGGTAAGGATTGTGATTTTATTATTGTGAATTATGTGTGTGATAGTTTTAATTGGTATGTGAGTGAGAAATAAGAAGAAAAGAGGCTAAGTCTTAAAGAAAATGGGTTGGAGAAGTTAAAACTTGAGAATGGGAAGAATCTGACAAAATCGATCGATTGAAATAAGTGATCGATCGATCGATTTTGTCCTGGGTGAATGAACAAGGGTTCTAAGGAAACCGATCGATCGAAATAGTTTTGATCGATCAAAATGTGAAAATCGATCGATCGATATGCACACTCATCGATCGTTTTATGAAAAATAGTGAGCATGTTAAATGACTTCTGGAGAAATCGACCGATCGAAAATGATTTTGATCGATTGATTTTGGGAAACCGATCGATCGATTTTGACAGTTTCAAAATTTTATTTTGTTTTGTTTCGAGGACTTTGGGGAAGGCTTATATCTTCCTGTTTTACGTCATTTTTGACGTATGGTCTGTGTGTGACATCAGATATGTGTACGGATGAAATCAGCAAATGTGATATGTGTGTGTGACTTTGAAAGCAAACCTAGTATAAATTATCATAATTACACATTGAATAACTATATGTAGCTCTCACACTTTGATTTAAGGTTCATGTGTTGCATACCCTACCGATGCGGCGGTACACCCGTGACCGGTACAATAGGATATATGTACTTGTGCTCCGATACGGCAGGATATTCGTTCTTTGGTTTCCAATCTGTGAAAACACTTCGTTCGGCACAAGCCACCTAATTCGAAGGGTCTTGGGCACTTTGTGTGAATTGTTCATTGAACGACGATGTTTGAGGTATTACATCGGTATATGTACGGCTCTCGATGCTATATTTGATCGAGAGATATTTAAGTGATTTGTTTAAGCGTGCGCATTAAGAGAACAAATTGAGTAACCATGATTAGTGTGTTTGGAAACCTTGCATCAGATATTCATTCTCGTCAATTTAAATATGTTTTAAGAATCAAATTGTGAACTTTGTAAGAAAAGCATGTTTTCAATTATGCCATGAAGTATGTGTTGGATATCATAATATGCATATTATTTATGTTTCCCTATTGAGCTTAGATGTAGCTCACCCTTTGATTATACGAAACAGGTATAGAGGCTGATATGGGTACTGAGGATCTAGGCCTAGATGATTCTGAGTACAATCCTGAGGAGGAGTTAGAGCCCCCTCCTGAGGAGTTCTTCTAGTGGACTGTGATGTGCTAGTTTGATTTTGAGATTTGATTTGTAAGGCTTTGTACATCCAGCCAGTTTAGTTTTGTAAGAATACTTGTACATGTCTTATGTCTTACAGTATATTATTTTGTGAATCATTTCTATATTTAAGACAACTCAAAAATGTCTTATGATGTTATTTATTTAGACTTATACTTTGTTTCGCTTTGCATGTGGATGTACCAAGTGTTCCGTTCGAGGAAGCGGCTTTAGATCGACAACGTGGTTTTCGTAAATTGAGTCATTACACTTTTTTTTACCATCAAACCATTCACAATAACGCTCTGTCACTATATAATCATACATGAAATATCCGACCATTCATACATTGATTATACAGTATACAGAAAGACATTTATAATTAAATCTACATTAACCAAATCCACATTGACCAATCAACCTCTAACCTATCAATCCATCAGATAACAAGACCATGAGTTTAACAAAAATTCCAACCTCTAAATGAATTAACTATCGGTAATTCAACCTGCAATAGACACACAATTCAAATGCATCACTATTTACACATTCCAATCATGACTATCCCTGCATATTAAAAGAGCATATACACATAAGCATTCACACACCCAGTTTGCTCCATTAACAACTGATGAGATCCATCACATCCAACATTCTTAATTAATAACAATTCACAACTGTTTTAAGTGCAAATCCGCATATCCAAAATTTACCATTTTCACATATTTATACGTTCCAAATATCCAAAATTTCACAAATTACATATCCAAAACAAAAATATCCCAACACGATAGCCTCCCGGCTAGTCCTCATCACCACCCATGTGCGCTTCTACGTCATCACCATCCGCTCCACCGGCTTCGGAACTAGAAGCCTCTAGCACATATGCTCTAGATGCAGCCATGCGTTGAACGTAGTATGATGGATAGGCATACTGCATCACATCGTTGATCATCACCTCATGGTAGTAGAGCTTACGTGTGTGTAGATCATTCTACTGTTGGATCTGTTGGAGTGCGACATCTTGGAGGTCCATCCTTTAGAACAACTCGGCAGCGAAATTGGCACCACCATATGGGGGAATCGGTGGTTGTTCTCGAGCTTGGTGTGGTGGCTTCAAGTACTGAGCCAATTGGTCTGGCTTGACATAGGGTTGTTGAGGTGGTTGTTGTTGTTGTTGGGCTTGCTTGGCTAATTCCTCTGTCCGTTGGCGCTTGATGCTCATACTTAGACTATTGAGGCTACTCTTCAAGTCATCCTACTTATACACTTGAAGGTTTCCGGTCATGCGGGGTTCCTTGGGTGACATTGGGTATTTTTCTTCGTCCTCATTGACATGGGTCTCGATCATATAAGTGACCAATCGGGCATAAGGTAGGCTTTTGAGGGGATTTCTTTGGGAACCCTCTCTAGCATTGTTCCTAACATATACCATGCCATCTGCTACTATCGCATGAGTAGAGAACCACTTCTCTTGATAGGCCAAGTAGAAGGCTTGTAGAAGTGCATCTCTCCTCTCCTGTTCATGCCCCATTGGAAACAATTTTTTCTTAAAGATAATGTCCAAAGGCCACATATGGGCTGGCAACTGGACACGCTTTACAGATAATTCAGATCCTGTCTTTCCCTAGGTCATGTCGGCGACTATCTCAAGACAAGGTGCTTTGGCTGGGTTAGGGGGTTACAATGGTCCACCCTCAACATACATTGATAGGCAACCCATCGTAATCGAGATGTTGTCAAAATCAAATTTAAATTTATAACCGTCGATCTCAACTACAAATTTCATTTGGTCTTCATTCAACCATAGCTTTTGGTAAAACAGGCGTATGAGCCTAGGGCAGTAGTGGGTGTGAAATGGTTCTATTAGTGATTTCAAATCGGCTGCGGTTAAATATTTGAGGGTCCAATTGGTCGAATCGTGACCCTCGAACAAACTACCGTGAATTACCCACTCGATTTCTATTTTCCTCGAATCCCACCATTCTGTGGGTTATTCCCTTACGCTTGGTGGAGTACTTGTTTTGGGTCGTTTAGAGGGCGAGGGTTTCAAAGCGAAAACCTTCTTTGGTCCCATTCATAGGGATTTATGACAAATTTTCAAGAAAATTAGGTTAAAGGATAGAATTTTACCTCACACGTGAAGAAAAACCTTGGATAACCCTTGGTGGTAGAGAATCCCACACAAATCCGAAGCGAATCGACGCGAGAATGGAGTTTGGAAAGTTGGGGAAACAAAACCCTAGCTTCTGAATCCTTCACGCCCAAAAATTTTGAAGAAATGAGGTTCGCAGCCCTCATATAGATCGACGTCATAGCGACCTTGATTACTGAAGTTCAAAAGACAACGATCATGAGTGAAATGGCAGCGATCCTCTCTGTGACCTTGAAGGATCATGCGAGCGACTTCAATTTCGCATGCGCGAGTTTAGAAGTTTGGCCTATTTTGTTTAATTTTCTATTTTGATTCTTCTTCCTCAGTTCTCAGACTCTCTTTCTAATTCATGTATACCTTCTTTAATGACTTTGTCCTAGACTTACGTCCATTTATTTAACTCCTTGCTACTCAACCATTTGCTGGATTAAATCATAAGGACACACTTGAATATAACATTTTATACATAGTCTTGCATTCACATTGAAACTTACAACTTCAATTACATTCAAATTACTCAGATAAAAAGTTATGGATACGCGTCACGGATATCTGATTCGCATTCCCACGGATATCTGATTCGCATTCCCACGTGGCTTCCTCCGGTGCATGATTTCTCCATTTCACAAGTACTAATGGAATGTGTTTGGTGGGCAGTACTTGTTCTTTCCTATCTAGAATCTACACGGGGTCTCCTCTAACTGTCAGATCTTCATAGAGCTCAATCGGTTGGTCATCAATGACGTGAGTCGGATCCCGTACATACTTTAGGAATACATGGTCTCCAACCTGAAAGTCCACACTCGTCCATTTCAGATCTGCATAACTCTTATGCCTACTCTAAGCAGTTTTCAACCTCTCACGGATCCAATGTACAACTTCGACAGCATTCTCAAGAATTTTCGGACCCAATACAAATTTTTCTCCCATTTCTTTCCAATTCAAAGGAGATTTACATCTTTGTCCATACAATGCTTCATAGAGAGTCATACCAATACTTGTCTAGCAGCTGTTGTTATATGCAAACTTGATCAAAGGTAAATGTTGATCCCATGGCCCTCTAAAATCAAGCATGCATGCCCTGAGCATATCTTCAATAATCTAATTTACCCTTTCGGTTTGTCCATCGGTCTATAGGTGGAATGCTGAGTTGAAGTCCAATCTTGAACCCATTCCCTCTTGGAATTTCTGCCAAAAATGTGAATTATACAACGGATTGCAATGGGAAACTATACTCGCCAGAATGTCGTGCAATCTAACGATCTCCTTTAAAAACATCTCGGCAAGTCTACTCGTTGTATATTGGGTATTGTAAGGTAAGAAATGAGCATACTTAGTCAATCTATCAACAACGAACCATATAGCATTGTGACCCTTTGCCGTCCTTGGGAATCCCATAATAAAATCCATGGAAATGGACTTCCACTTCCATTCTGGTATCGGTAGAGGTTGCAATAACCCTAATGGATGTCGGTGATCTACCTTCTCCTGCTGACACACTAAGCACCTTGAAACCTACTCAACAATGTTTTTGATTTTTCAGTGATCTACCTTCTCACAATGTTTTTGATTTTGTACTCGCGGAGCTATTTCCTTCTGCGTGATTATCCTTCTCGCGGAGGTACATCTATACTGTGTGAGAATTCTACTTTGCGAGCACTCAGGAAAACTCCACGAAATGCTAGATTGCCTTAATTCCCAATGCCAAAATTAGACAACCATTTATTGTGAGCTCTCGTTCCTCAAATAGGTTGTACGATTTATCATTCCCAGAACAATCACAATTTATTGTCATGCTCGGAAAGAGACGAAAGTTAATGTGCCCAACCGTATTCCACCGTCCAAGTACTTTAAATACAGGGACAGTTCGTTTTTATCTCATCCATTCTCCTCTAACCTTAGTAGTCCCTCCTTACTCACAACCATGGTGGATGATAAACCCACCGAGTTCTGAAACAAATTCTATCCAATGTGATTGGACTCCCTACTGCCTAATTCTTTAAGATGAGTACGAAGAGGTCCAGAGGATCCTGGCCAAGGAGGAGAAGAAAAAGGAGAAGGGAAAGAAGAAGCAAAAAATTGAACCACCTGCCTCTCCCCCACCATCTTCTTCAAACCCCCCACCACCTGCTCAACACCCAGCTCCATGATCTTCATCTCTCTCCTCCTCCTCCTAGCTTACAGTTCCTCTTCCACAGCAGGTTGAGGATATTCCTGAGCCAGGAGGAAGAACCATTTTATTTGACAGGATGTTTTACTTAGATTGTTCTTAGGTTTATAATTTTCTATCTTTTTGTAATCTGTTTGCTTTTGTATCTATAATAAAATCTCTTTTCTCGATAATCTGTCACTATTTTGTTTATACGTGTGCGTAATTCCTTGTTCATTTTTATGTGTTCTTTTTCTCTTTTGAAACTTTTTTTTTGTTAATTTCTAGGTTTTATATCTATTGCATACCCATTGTCCTTTGAATCAGTGAGGACACTGCTCCTCATAGGTTTGGAAGTGTGGCAGGTTCTGCCAATGAAATAGTTAACCTAAGTGCAGTAGATTCAAGTAAGACAGAAACAGAACCATGTTCACCTAAGAATCATTAAAAAAATGAGAAATTTAAAATTTTGCAAGCCTTTAGGCATTACAAGCTTTTTAATTTTAACTTTTCCATGATGTGAACACCAAGTAAACTCACCTGTATCAATACTGAGTGAATCATTAAAGAGAGAAAAAGGTAAGGACATACTTAAAAATTCAATGGAAGACCATAACCAATGAGAGTTAGGCCTACAAAAAAAAATTCCTTCCTTTGAAGAGTGACTAAGGCAATTATTCTAGCTCTAAGAACTGGATGAGGCAATGCCCTCGCTAGAAGTTAGGCACCTCCAAGTTGAAACAACTGACAGCACTCACGAAACCTAGGAAAGGATCAAGGCCTTCTCTTGGATAATTTGAGCTTAAACAGACTAAATCCAAATCAACTACCCTTGTGCACACACCTGGTGAGCCTTAATTTCTAATTTTCTTCAAAATACACCTGAGTACTTGCACCTGAACCTATGAACATGACTCAAACCTACCCTCACTCTGAGAATTCAGAAGGTAAAGGAGAAAGAGTTAAAGATGGACAAGATAGGGTCAACATTGGGTGAATGGAGAAGAGATACCTAAAGTTGAGCAGTGTAGCAGCTGAGGAAAGAGGTGGCAAGTCACAAACACAAAAATAAAAACAAAAAAAAATAGAAAGAAAAATGTAAGAACAGAAAGAAAAACAATAATGAAGAGGAGGGAGAGAGGAGTTAAGAGGAACAGTTCATTGGAAAAATCATAATGAAGAGGAGAAGCTAGCCACTTCAAGTCTGAAAATTTTAAAAGAAAATGAAAGGGACTGAACTACAAAGAGGTGAAGTCATGAACCACCTCGTCCACTTACTGATTTCTCAACTTTGCATCCCTTTTCAACCTTACATTCTTTATAACCCAATTCATGAGCCACATTACAACCCAACTAAAGACCTTGTGATCCAAAGTTAATTGAGTTGTCACGAAGAGACAAGGAGTTGTCCAATCTATGGTGAGGACCTGCCAATGATGCCAGGACTTAGATGCTTTGCCTATGCTCATGCTTACAGATCCATTTGGGGGTTGTAACTGCTCTTGAGCTTGAGAGAAAATGAAACCCTCAAGGTCCCTTGTGAGAGTATGCCCTGGTGCGCATTGGGTCTGGAGTTGAATGTATTAGGCATGACCTATAACCTGATTTTTGAATTAATGATGAGCTCGGTACTGATATACATGTGTTGTCCCCCTTGTTGTGAGCTAATTGGAACTGTTGTGCATTCATGTAGAGGTTGTGATGATTAAATGTCTGTACTTTTCATGTCCAAATTCCTCACATTTTTATTGAATCAAAGGTGAACTGATGCTCTGTTTCTTGACAGCTGACCTGAGAATGTTGCACCTTTGTTAACTATTTCATTGAGAAGTTTGTGGGTATCTTCACTTAAAACCCTCAGGAGACTTCACTCCTCCACTAGGGATAACCTAGGGGTTTAAAAGGCTTGGTACATATGTTAAATGTATCTGTGCTCCCTACGAAAGTGACATTTCAATTCTTAGAGTAGTTGTTTTAATTTTTCCTTTGCTCAGGGACTAGCAAAGATTAGGTTTGGGGGTATATTATTCACTAAAAAGTATCACTTTTCACCTCTTAACCTAGCCTTTGATGGACTTTGAAGCCCACTAATAATTATTTGTTAAGTATGTTTTGCAGTTAGTAATAAAATGTGCAGCTTGATACAAAACCCTGGCTTTTTGGCCCAAAGAGAGAGAATACAAGCAAAATGGAACACCTTGGTAGTGCTCACCATGGTGACTCACTGTTGCTGATCATTATTATCCTAAAGTCTAGCAGATGACTGAAGTCAGTTGAGAAGGAAAGATGTTGTAATAGCAGCAAGTGTAGTACAGCAGAGTGTCAAGAAATAGACCTCACTAAGTTAGGAGCCTCCTCGTGAAGCTAAAGATGTAGTGGAAGAAGCTCTCACACAGATAGGTCGTGCAGTCAAGAGGAGAGTTGTAAAGACATCGCAAAGATCTCGCAGTGTAAAACCTTCAGAATTCGTGGTCGCGAAGCTCTCACGGAGATCAAGCCTCAAAGCAACCGCACGAAGAACCAATCGAGTCCATATGCATAGAGAACAAAAAGTCACCTCGCGGAGTTCTCGTGTGGCCCTGAAAGAGAGAGACGCCCAAAATTCCCCTCGCACAGATCTTGCACACTCTGGAGCCTTACAAGTTACTACACGAGCGCAGGAGCCCACCTGCGTGAGTACTTAGCGAGAGAGAGAGAGCTCCTGAAGCTCTACTGTGTGAAACATCCTGGCTCTCCAGATCATCTCCGTGACAACACTGTGACACAAAGCAACTGTGCGATTCACTAAAGGTTTACTGTGCGAATGAGCCATTCCCATCAGCCAAAGGCAACTCTGCAAAAGCAAAGCAACTACACGAGTAAACTAAAACAGCTGTCAGCCCTGCGAAGCGCGGGCTCTCCATTTCTCAGTTTAACTCAAGGATCTTTTGGGAATTTCTCAAGGCTAGGGCACACTTCCCGAGGCATGGATTTTAAAGCTCACATCTCGAGGCATGCAAGGGTTGTAACAGTGCCATGTCTGTTGGGAAAATTAGGGTTAATCTCTTTAGAGCTAAGGCCGTTTTGACAGAGTATATAAGCTGTACTTAGAGTTTATTATTTTCATTTTTCCTTCATCCTTTGCCGGCTGAGAGCTTTAGCAGGCTAGGGTTAGGGTTTGATCACCTCTTTTTCCTATTTATCCTCTCTCCCACTTACTGGCTAATTCCCCTATAAGCAGCTAGGTTTAGTTTTGTTTCAGTCTTGTAATAGATTTTGTATACATTGGAATCGTGGATGAGCAGTTGTGTATGGGTTGCAGTTAGGAGACAGTTCATTGTAAGTTTTGTTGTTATTAATGAACTGCTATTTTAATGCTTAATCAAATCTATAGATCTTATGGTTTCTTTAGATGTCTATAGGATCCATGTATTTGGGCTAGCCCATTCAGTTTCTAGTAGGTTTATTGTTTACCATCTGATTTCTCTTGGTTTGATAGACACATAGAAAGTAATGTTGGATTTGTAGTGAGATCCAGGGAGCTCGGAGGCCTGCAGACCATGGTGGTTGCAGCAGTTTTCATATTCTTTCTCAGGCCTCTGTGGGATGGACAGACTAATGGGATACCTTGTGACCATTCAAGTGGACAAAGTATAGCCCTAAGGTTGTGTCCATCCATATGTTTGAGAAGGATTCTTCTCCCCTGCACATGAGCTTCTAGAGCATTGTGAGGAGGTTTGTACAGTAACTGGCTCCCCTCTGTTCTACCTAATTGATATCAGATGTTAGATTTGATCTCTTTTAGTAATTACAGCTTGAGGCTGAGTCATTGCAGGTTGTTTGTAGCAATGACCACCTGAGCTAAAGGCCTTATTTAACATGTTGCGTGGTCCTTTTTGCGGGCACTAGTGAGCAATAAGCCTTAGGGCATTTCAAGCTTTTAAATTTTAACTTTTTCATGATATGAACACCAAGTAAACTCACTTGTATCAGTATTGAGTAAATCATTAAAGAGAAAAAAAAGGTAAGGACATACTTAAAAATTCAATGGAAGACCATAACCAGTGAGAGTTAGGCCTACAAAAAAAAAAAATCTTCCTTTGAGGAGTGACTGAGGCAATGCCCTCACTAGAAGTTAGGCACCTCCAAGTTGAAATAACTGACAGCACTCACGAAACCTAGGAAAGGATCAAGGCCTTCTCTTGGACAATTTGAGCTTAAACAGACCAAATCCTAATCAACTGCCCTTGTGCACACACCTGTTGATCCTTAATTTCCAATTTTCTTCAAAATACACCTGAGTACTTGCACCTGAACCTATGGACCTGACTCGAACCTACCCTCACTCTAAGAATTCATAAGGTAAAGGAGGAGCTGAAGATGGATAAGATAGGATCAACATTGGGTGAATGGATAAGAGATACCTAAAGTTGAGCAATGTAGCAGCTAAGGAAAGAAGTGGCAAGTCACAAACAAAAATAAAAAAAAACAAAAAAAAAATTGAAAAAAAAATGCAACAAAAGAAAGAAAAATAATAATGAAGAGGAGGGAGAGAGGAGTCAAGAGGAACAGTTTATTGGAAAAATCAACCTAGCTGCTTACAGAGGGATTAGCCAGCAAGTGCTGAGCTAAGAGAGAAGAGAAATAGGAAAAAGAGGTGATTAAACCCTAACCCTTGCTTGCTAGAGCTCTCAGCCGGCATAGGATGAAGGAAAGATAAAAATAATAAACTCTAAGTACAGCTTATATACTCTGTCAAAACGGTCTTGGCTCTAAGAGATTATAATTTTTTTAGCAGGCGTGGCACTGTTACAACCCTTGAATGCCTCAAGATATACGCTTCAAAATCTGTGCCTCGAGAAGTGTGCCCTAACCTTGGGAAATTCCTAAAAGGTCCCTGATTTAAACTGAGAAGTGGAGAGCTCGTGCTTAGTGGGGCTAGCAGCTATTTTAGTTTACTCGTGCAGTTTCTTTTCTTTTATAGAGTTGCCTTTGGCTGATGGGAATGGCTCATTCACACAATAAACCTTTAGTGAATCGCGCAGTTGCTTCTAGTCACAGTGCTGTCGTAGAGATGATCTGGAGAGCCAGGGTGTTTCGCGCAGTAGAGCTTCAGGAGCTCTCTCTCTCGCTAAGTACTTGCGCAGGTGGGCTCCTGTGCTCACGTAGTAACTTGTAAGTCTCCAAAGTGCACGAGATTTGTGCGAGGGGAATTCTGAGCGTCTCTCTCTTCCAAGGCCACGCGAGAACTCCGCGAGGTGATTTTTTGTTCTCTACGCATATGGACTCGCTAGGTTCTTTATGTAGTTGCTTTGAGGCTTGATCTCCGTGAGAGCTTCGAGACCACGAATTCTAAAGGTTTTACACCGTGAGATCTTCACGATGTCTTTACAGCTCTCCTCTTGACTGCGCAGCCTATCTGCGCGAGAGCTTCTTCCACTGCATCTTTAGCTTCGCGAGGAGGCTCCTCAACTCTGCGAGGTCTGTTTCTTGACACTCTGCTGCACTACACTTGCTGTTGTTGCAGCATCCTTCCTTCTCAGCTGACTTCAATCATCTGTTAGACTTTAGGTCAATGATGATCAGCAACAGTGAGTCACCATGGTGAGCACTACCAAGGTGTTCCATTAGGCTTTGGCTCAGCTGTCATCTTTGCTTGTATTTTCTCTCTTTGGGCCAAAAAGCCAGGGTTTTGTATTAAGCTGCACATTTTATTACTAACTGCAAAACATACTTAACAAATGATTATTAGTGGGCTTCAAGGTCCATCAAAGGCTAGGTTAAGAGCTAAAAAGTGATACTTTTTAGTGCATAACAAGTACCACCTGGGTGAATTGCATACTTAGACTTGTGCACCTCTTCTAGTATGTTATGCCGCAGGTTGGCATCGGTCGGTATGCAAAGACATCCTTTGAATAACAACGATCCATCCTCCCTGATGGAGAACTCGGGTCTAGTACCATCGATTACACCTTATCTAATCTTTACCAATTCTTCATCTTTCATCTGTAGCTCATACACACCATCGTACATGGTTGATTGGACAACTATGTTTGCTATTAGGGCTCCTGACTTTTGCACCTCTATTCTTGCATCATAGAGTGACACGTCTTCCAACAATTTCCATCAACGTAACCCCATCATAAGATTTGCTAACTGGGCCGAACTCTTCTGAATCAATGCGCCTGCCACTACATTCGCTTTACCTGGGTGATATGAAATTGAGCAATCATAATCTTTGAGAAATTCTATCCATCTGTATTGTCTCATATTCAAATCTTTCTGTGAGAATTGATATTTGAGACTCTTATGATCTGTGAATATCTCAAAAGTTTCCCCATACAGATAGTGTCTCCATATCTTCAATGCAAATATCACTGCAGTAAGCTCAAGGTCATGTGTAGGATAATTCTTTTCATGGTCCTTAAGTTGTCTTGATCCATAGGCAATGACCTTCTGGTTCTGATTTAGTACACAGCCTAACCCGTTATGTGACGCATCGCTAAGCACAGCGTACCCTCCAATGCTGGTTGGAATAGCAAGCACTGGTGCAAAGGTAAGCCTTCTCTTAAGTTCTTGAAAACTTTTCTCACATGATTCGGTCCATTCAAACTTTGCATTCTTCCTTGTAAATTGTGTAAGTAGACCTGAAAGCTTAGAAAATCCCTTTACAAACCGTCTGTAGTAACCAACCAAACCTAGAAAGCATCTCACTTCTGTAACCGTCTTCGGCTGTTCCCACTATACCACGACCTCTATCTTTGCTTATCTACCTTAACACCTGCTTCAGAAACAACGTGTCCTAAGAAGCTTACTTGTTCTAACCAGAACTCACATTTGCTAAGCTTTGCGTACGGCTGGTGTTCCCGTAGTGTCTGCAAGGCAATTTGTAAATGTTGCTCATGCTCTTGCTTTGTCTTTGAGTAGATCAGGATGTCATCTACAAACACCACCACACACGTGTCAAGATGTGGCTTGAACACCTTATTCATAAGATTCATTAAAGAAGCAGGGGCATTAGTCAAGCCAAAAGGCATCACCAAGAATTCACAATGTCCATATCAGGTTCTAAATATTGTCTTCTGAATATCCTCTACCTTGACTTTTAACAGATGATAGCCGGAACTCAAGTCAATCTTTGAAAAGAACTTTGTTCCTTATAACTGATCAAAATGATCATCAATCCTAGGAAGCGGATATCGGTTCTTAATTGTCAATTTATTCAACTGACGATAGTCGACGCACAATCTCATCGACCCGTCCTTCTTCTTGACAAATAAGACCGGTGCTCCCCAAGGAGACACACTTGGCCTTTTGAACCCTTTGTCTAAAAGTTCCTGTAGCTGCTCTTTCAAATCTTTTAACTCCGCTGGAGCCATCCGGTAAGGTTCTTTTGACACAGGCTCCATGCCTAGAGCTAAGTCAATTGCAAACTCCATTTCACGATCTAGTGGCAATCCTGACATTTCTTCAAGAAACATATCAGCATACTTGCAAACCACTGGAATCTTAGTAATGTTGCTCTTCTCATCTTGGTGTTCTTTCAAAATCACAAGATAGCCACTGCAATCGTTTCTCATCATGCGTTCTGCTCGTATCACGGAGATGAACGGTGCCACATTTAGCTTTGTCGCCATGAATTCGAAATGATTTCTCCTTTGGAGGACGAAAAGTAACCACTTTTTGTAGGCAATCAACACTTACATGGTAACCGGATAGCCAATCTATGCCAAGGATTACCTTGAATCCTTGCATATCTAACAAAATGAGATCCACTACTGCCTCCCAATCTTCAACCCGTACTATGATCGATCGGCAGAACACATCTGTGTTCACTAAAGTTCTCGTAGGAATTGACACAACCAATATAAACTCCAATGGCTCGGGAATGACCTTCAATCTTTCAGTTCACTCTCAGATTACAAATGACTGAGATACCCGGGGTCTATCAAGACTCGTGCCTCATGACGACAATCTTTTTCTCTATACAGTTGTAAAGTACCTACATTATAGCACACACTAAGTAATTTAAACATGCATGATGGAATTCTAGTATTCAAACTTACGTAAAAATAAAAATCATTTCTATCTATGCACCTTCTTCATAAAAAAAAATTCTTAAAGAAATGATTTAACAATCGTCAAGAAATTTCACCTTGGATTTTCTCGTTATTTGTCTAGGCATCCTGGGTATTGACTGCGTATGCCCATCCTTGAATCGTAGGCCCCGTGGGTCGTATAGGCCTAGGCATAGCGGCTGAAGCTCCTCCTTCCCTTCCCAATTCTGGGGAATCTCTGATTATATGCCCCATATTACCACACTTAAAACATGCCCCTGTACCATGTCGACACTCTAAAGTCTTGTGTGACTTCCCACAACGCGTACATGTCTCTACTGGTGTAGACGATGCAACTCTTGAAAACCCTGTGTAACCAAAGCTCCTGACATAAAGGTAGGACCAGGCAGATGAATAAATCTCATAGGTGGAGGCAAAGGCGGCTTAAAATAATAACTTTGATTTGGTTGCCTTGGTGCCGGTACCGTGAACCTTAGTTTCTTCTTCACAGGTTCATAGCCACCCAACCTGCCCTGGTTTGCCCTTCCTTTATTTTGTTGATTTCTTCTCTTATACATTTCTTCTACGTCTTCTTCCACCACAAGGGCCTTGCTCATTACCTTACCCTAAGTTTTCAACTCAAATTCTGAAATCCTATCGCGTATATTCAGCTTTAAGCAACGTTGGAACTTCTTGGCCTTTATCAAATCTGAGGCCACATGTTCTGAAGAAAATCTCGCAAGTCTTATAAACTCTACTCCATACTCTTTTACCGACATTTTTCCTTGTTTCAACTGAAGAAATTTCACTTCCATCCAATTTCGTACCACCTTAGGAAAATACTATTTGCTGAACTCTTCAACAAACTCTTCCCACGTCCACAATATTCCTTGAGCCACTTACTCCCTTGTCCTTGATACAAACTTCCACCATGGGCCTGCTTCCCCAACCAATATGACTGCAGCCCATTTGACTTTCTCATCTCCCGTGCATGGAAGTACACTAAATATCTTTTCCATCTCACTGAGCCAGTTCGCAGCTTCCATTGGATCTGTCTGTCCTGAGAAATTTGGAGGACGCATCCTCTAAAATTCTATAAATGATGAGGGTGTAGGTGGTTGGACCAGCTGAGACTGATGATGGTTGGCATTGTTAGCAGCCATTAATGCGGTCTGTTGTGCCATGGCATTAGCCTCATGACCTGTGCCATTCTATCCCCTTCACTTCCTTCTTGATCTTCCCCCCCCTTCAGGAGGATTTCTCTGCCTAATCGGAACACGATTAGAACTAGTGGGAATATCTTCCACATGTCTCACACCTCTTCCCTGACCGATGCTCGGCCTACCTCTACTTCTTGTAAACATACTGCTCTGTTAAAATGAAACAAGTGTTTCATTAACAGACGGTCCCTATACTCTGACATAAACTAAGAATCTAAGTCTAAATCTTATTAGAATTTTCTAAAGCCATTGCTTTGATACCAACGGTGACAGTCTGAATTTCGCTAACCCGGATCACCGTAAAGGCGATCCTAGAACATACTAACATTTGGTACATCCATACAAAGCAGAACAAATAATAAGATCTCTATCAATTACTGATAGAGTCATCATATATGCATGGTAAAAGATATTCTAGTTCGACAAAATAACCAAAATGATGGTTCTATCCTTATCTAAACCATAAACCTGACATAACCGAAATGAACCACTAGTGATGAACAAACATCACCCAAAAACAATGATTCAAGATAACTTTTACGTATAATTCTAAACAAAATAAAAAGGGCTGGGCGTACCAAGCCTTACACAAAAAAAAATCAAAATATCTCTCTAAGTCCCCTAAGGGAAACAATCTTTTGGCAAGAGATCTGATTCCTCCTCTGGTACGTAATCAGGATCCTCTTCTCGGCCAGAATCCTCAATGCCTAAGCCTGCGTCTATACCTATAATGTATAGTCGAAGGGTGAGCTAACATCGAAGCTCAATAGGAGAATATCACTAGCATGCATAACATATTCAAGCATAGATCTTATGACTGAATTTAAAGCACATTTTCTAAAACTGAACTTAAGGTGCACGCACGTAACTTGTTTCTTGATTTACACGTTCTTGCTTTTCTTAGTTTCACATGCTTCTTATGCTTAGAAATGACTTAAAGACTTAACTTAAATAATCTCCCAAGCGTATATAACATTGGGAGCCACATTGCTACTGATGGGAATCCCCGAACCACCGTCGTTCATGAACAATTTCATGATTTGCCAAGCCCCTGAGTTACATTAACAGGGCACTTGAGCCACATTTCCAAGCCCCTGAGCTAAGTTAATAGGGTCACTCGTGCCACATTAACCGTTGGCTGGTCCACACGTACGGATATCCTACCGTATTGGGTACACATTGGGGACTCATTTCACATAAACTTAAATCATTGTGCAATTCTAACTTATAGTTATTCACCGTGTGATTGATCAGTGTGATTAATCATAGCTAGGTTTTGATGTTTCGCATACTTGCTTATCACACTACTTATCACATTCACACACTCTTGCTTATCGTACTTATTTCATTCACTCACATTTCTTATTACATACACACGCACACACATGCTTAATCACATTCACATTATCTACACGATTCATATTGAAAGTCATGGTATTCCCCTACCTCTAACGAAGTCCACGCTAAGTCACACAAAAATGGAGCAAGAATCCTTATGCACTAGTCTGCATTCAACCTACATTTTAAGGTATTCAAACATCATTATCTAATGCCTGAGAGAGCACACACACAAAGGATTCAGGGAGTTCTTGAAGAAAAATCAGCATTTGCCTTAACTTGCTCAGTCGTGCGTGCGAGATCTAAGGTCACTCAAGCGAGTTATGTGGCACCTCACAGTCGCGCAAGCTTGCTCGAGCGACTGTGTCTTGTTTGTTTTCTTACACTCACTGTCTGAGACAGTTGAGCGAGCGACATTGCTATCGCGCGAGCGATTTCTCAAGTTCTTTGTTAGTCACGCGAGCGACTACTCAAACACATTTTCACACCTATTTTGAAACCTCTCTCGCGCGAGCAACTCTAAGTCGAGCGAGCGAGTCTCAAAGTCGCGCGAGCGACTTTCGAGATTTTGGGATTTCTTCTTCAAATCGGATTTCTTATCTTTTCCCATTTTTACCTAACCTTCATACTCATTTAATACAACACTTCTAGGGTATTAATTTTCCATGTTTATGACTATTAATCTACCATTAATGCGCACAATCCAAATGATCATACCTTATCTATTTGCATTGATTTGAGACCCTTTGAGGGTAATTCTTGATACTTTTCGACAAGGTTTCGGAGTCCACGCTACCGCGATCACTACCGCGATTCTCCCCTCGATTCTCTTACGATATTCGAAGCTTCTAATGAAGATTGAGAGGGAGATCAACAATCCATACTTGAGGAATGTTCCACATCTCAAATCTCTTCACCAATCTCAACACACATTCTTTATATTACCTTTGCATCAATGATCGAACTCGAGAAGAATCTTGCACATTAGATCGGCCTTGATCTCGAACCTAATAACACACTCTCTCTTAGCTGTTACTCTTCTCCTTCCTCTTTCTCTCTTAGAATTTTCTTCAAAGGCTAAGGATAAGAAATGGGTTTCTCCCTTAGCTTAATACCTAGGTAGTTTCCTTGTGGAACATAAACTCTGCACTTGGGTGTTTCACATCCAAAGTGGTTCACTTGTCAACCCCATACACACAACTCATCTGTTCGTTCATTCACAAGCATGCCAAATGGCATTGTCAAATCAGGAATGGCACAATGCGCCGCACCGACACGTATAATGAGTTGATCGACACAATTTCCTAAGTGTTGGGGTTGTTACACAAATATTAAACTAATTTTTAGAATCTAAATAAGAGACCATTCTCACAACCATCCATATTATTTCCCTTCTACCATACCAATTTGATTAAGAAATCATAAACTATGTTATGCTAGCTTGTGAATCCTAGCATATGCATCTAGCACCATTCATTTCTAGGATCAAAATCAGTGATCAAAATTCATAAAATTATGGAATCAAAATGATAGACATCCATCACAGCCATTCAATTTCAGAAATCATTATTTTACTATGCCAATCAAGCAAGCTTCTAGTCTACACTATTCTAGACTTTTCAATTCTAGCATATGCATCAATAACCATTCATTTTCTATGATCAAAACCACTAATCAAAGAAAGTAAAATTCTGAAATCTAAATTTTTAAGAACATAAAATCAGTGAATCTAATCGTCAAATATCATCAATCATCATCATACTATCCATAACTAACAAGGCTATGAATCATAGTATTCTAAATCCATCATTCTTAACCACATGCATCCATAACCATTCATTTTTTATATAGCCAAAATAGTGATAATTTTTTTTGAATTTTTGGAATGAAGAAGTGATAAAACAGTAAATCAAACCATCCAAATCCATGTATGTACTCAAACATTTCAAATAATAGTCTCTTATTTTTTAAAGATCCTACTATGAAAAATGATTAAGTGAATCAAACCGATCTAGAACCACATGATCAAAACTGATCATAGGCCTAATTTTTCACCAAATTTTTTAGATCACATGGTCCAAATAAAGATGATCAATGGAGGAGGAGTCATGCTAAGCCATTAGGGCACATGCACTCAACTCAACTCTCATTGCACCATCACCATCAAAAGGGTGGATCTTGACCATTCGATTCTCATCTAGGGTGATGAGGAGCTAGTGTGTGATCACTTGAATCACAGACACTACTATCCTACCCTAACCATGCATACTATCAAAATCAAAACCGAAAATCATGAAAAAACCTTCAAGAAAACAAGATTTCTAGCTATTTTTATGAAGAATCCAAGGCTAGCTTTAGACATAGTCCAAGCCTTGCCTATTTTGGACCATTGGATGACCATGCATGATCATGGAGATCACATGCATGGTCACCAATCACCTTTACTGCTATTCTATTTCAGCTCCAGAATTTTCAAAAGATTTCAAGAAAAATCAAAAGAAAAATGAAAACTTTACACAAAATCCTACACTATCTATGCTAGAAATCCAAGACTATCAAAGACCAAGACATTACCTTTTTTTTTCTTCTAGGTTGCTTGCTGGTTTGAGCAAAATTTTGTTGAGAAGTGGGCTGAGATTAAGATATGTTAGACTAGAGGAGAAGGGAAGCCATTAGTGGTGGTGGATTAAAATTTTGATGATTAAATGTGGAGGGCAAAGACTAGAGGTGAAGGAGCTCTAATGGAGGAAGAGTTGAGGAAGAGTTGAGTCCTCAATTTATGTGAATGCCCAATCTTTTACAAATCTTGTGGTGCATGCTTCCAAACCCATCTTTCACCTTATATTTTCCCAATGCGGAATCTATGGTCTAAGATTGAGTCAACTTTGGGTCAAGGAATTAAGGGTTGAGATTTGCTAGAGATTTACAAAATTCTAGTTTCTAATTCTAGAAATTAGGTAATTTATTTGTAATTGCCATTGGGCTTCTTCACTATTTACAAGAAATGCCTTTGTTCCATACAAGGCACACATATATAATTGAATGTCTTTTATCCTCTTTTGAGTCCTCAATTTATGTGAATGCCCAATCTTTCACAAATCTTGTGGTGCATGCTTCCAAACCCATCTTTCACCTTATATTTTCCCAATGCGGAATCTATGGTCTAAGATTGAGTCAACTTTGGGTCAAGGAATTAAGGGTTGAGATTTGCTAGAGATTTACAAAATTCTAGTTTCTAATTCTAGAAATTAGGTAATTTATTTGTAATTGCCATTGGGCTTCTTCACTATTTACAAGAAATGCCTTTGTTCCATACAAGGCACACATATATAATTGAAAGTGTTTGTGTATTTGGCTCCTTTGGATTTAGGGGTCTAAGTTTGACTTGCATTTGTGATCATCATCTTGATGATCATCAAAATCCACTCCATTGATGATGATCTCCATATCATCACCTAGGCTCAGTCCTAATTTGGGCCATTTCTCGGGTCAAGGTCTATCATTAGTAAGTTCGAGCTTTCTCATGTAATATAAGATGTGGTGTGAGTTTTACTTAATTACTAGCACACTCATTTAAATAAAAAGGGGTGCCCTATGGGTGTCATTAGAAATATCACTATCCTATCAAACTACAGGTGGGTGCTTAACATTTTTGGGTGGACCTGACCTCAGACTGTCACCTGGCATAGTCATGTCTCATCAGGCCTCAATCAACTGATTGACTGACACAAGATTTGAGGGGTAGGTGTTACACTAGTACAGTTCATGAGTATATTGTGTGCTTTAGGAAGAGGGGGACCATATTTATAATAAGGTACAAAGTTTTTTTCTCATCAAGGAAACACTAGAGAATGTGGATATCACTTTACGTGTACAATTACATCCGAGTTTTTTCATGTAATGTGAGATGGTGTGCGTTTTACTTAATTACTAGCACACTCATTTAAATAAAAATGGGTGCCCTATGGGTGTCATTAGAAATAGCACTATCCCATCAAACTATAGGTGGGTGCTTAACATTTTTTGGTGAACCTAGCCTCAGGCTGTCACCTGACATAGTTAAGTCTTATCAGACTTCAGTCAACTAGTTGACTAACACAGGATTTGAGGGACAGGTGTTACACTAGTATAGTTTATGAGTATATTGCGTGCTTTAGGAAGAGGGGGGACCATATTTATAACAAGGTACAAAGTTTCTTTCCCGTCAAGGAAATGCTAGAGAATGTGGATATCACTTTACGTGTACAATTATATCCGAGCTTTCTCATGTAGTGTGAGATGTGGTGTGGGTTTTACTTAATTACTAACACACTCATTTAAATAAAAAGGGGTGCCCTATGGGTGTCATTATAAATAGCACTATCCCATCAAACTACAGGTGAGTGCTTAACATTTTTTGGTAAATCAGGCCTTAGGTTGTCACCTAATACAGTCAGGTCTTATCACGCCTCACTCAACTGATTGACTGACACAAGATTTGAGGGGTGGGTATTGCACCAGTACAGTTGATGAGTATATTGTGTGCTTTAGGAAGAGGGGGGACCATATTTATAATAAGGTACAGAGTTTCTTTCTCGTACAGTTGATGAGTATATTGTGTGCTTTAGGAAGAGGGGGGACCATATTTATAATAAGGTACAGAGTTTCTTTCTCGTCAAGGAAATGCTAGAGAATGTGGATATCACTTTACATGTACAATTATATCTAAGTTTTCTCGTGTAATGTGAGATGTGGTGTGGGTTTTACTTAATTACTAGCACACCCTTTTAAATAAAAATGAGTGCCCTATGGGTGTCATTAGAAATAGTACTATCCCATCAAACTACAGGTGGATGCTTAACATTTTTGGGTAG
This sequence comes from Chloranthus sessilifolius, assembly GCA_021018995.1. NCBI lineage: Eukaryota > Viridiplantae > Streptophyta > Magnoliopsida > Chloranthales > Chloranthaceae > Chloranthus > Chloranthus sessilifolius. The sequence continues at coordinate 69,965,664 of CM037595.1, forward strand.
ACCTGGCCTCAGGCTGTCACCTGGCACCGTCAGGTCTCATCAGGCCTCAGTCAACTGATTGACTGACACAGAATTTGAGGGGTTGGTATTACAATAGTACAGTTGATGAGTATATTGTGTGCTTTAGGAAGAGGGGGGACCATATTTATAATAAGGTACAAAGTTTCTTTCCAATCAATGAAACGCTAGAGAATATGGATATCACTTTACGTGTACAATTATACCATGAGGAAATCATGCACTACGTGAAAATCGCTAAAAAAATAAGGGCCTAAAACCGTTGTAAATTTCATAAACAACGATTTTGAGCCGTGGCAATGACCGTTGTTTATAGCGCAGTGATTTTTATAAATCACGCCCCAATATCATTGTTTATTTATCATATAAATAACGGCTCATATCCATTACAAAATAGCAACAGCTTTTAGCCGTTGTTCCTAATGGAAAAATAGTTGTTATTGTTCTTTATAAACCATGGCCTAAGTCAGTGATATATATAAACAACGTCAATGAACCGTTGTTAATTTACTCCAAAAACAACAGTTATAGACCGTTATTTTTTTTTGTTTTTAAAAATATATATATATATAATTTTTATTTTTGTTACTGTAATTTAAGCCAATCTACCTATTACAAATATTGTATCAACCACAGATCACCCAATAAGGGAAAAAAAGCATAATCCATTCACCTAAATAAAAAAATAATAAAACAAAAACAAAATTAATTTAAAATCAGAAAAATTAGTAAAAGTAACAATTTGTGAAAAAAGGAAATTTGATAATGCACAACTACTCGCCCATCAAATCAACCTATGAGGCAAAATATACTTGTTATGATTATTATACTTAATCACAAATCAATCTATGAGGCAAAATATTCACTATCCATTCAATTAAAAATAGAAATAATAAGCCAAATATATATATATATATATATATATATATATATATATATATATATATATAATAATATCTTATTAATACATTCGACAACATCTCATTAATGCATTGAAAAAATCACATTAATAAATTCAGCGCCATCCTATTAACACATTCAACAATGCCATATTTAGACATATTTCCATTTAACTTGGGACTTATTAAAAAACTAAGCTCCTTGATCTTCTCCGTTACTTAGTTGCATATCCGAAAATTGAGATTGCACTCCACCTTGAGCCAAAGCATGTAAAGAATTTGTATATTTGTAATCTAAAAGGCCACCTAGACCTGGTTGTCATGGTTGTGAGAGCTTGAGCAGCAACAATCCAAACCTACAGTAGTCATTTAGACATAAAGAAAAAAATATCAATTACAATAGACAGGAAAACATATTTCGCCAGTAGAGCATGAAACACAATAGACAGGAAAATTAAAGGTGTAGATACCCACATTTTAAAGCGGATTTGATTGTTTAAAAGCAGATACTCATAATTTAAGAAAGCGAAATTTAAAGGTGTAGTCTAGAAGAAAGGTGATTTATCCAGTTCAGCCATTTTTTTTTATGTTTATATGCATTATTTTAAAAAAGAAAAAAAACCTTAACCAATAGAAAAGAAAAAAATTCTAGTGAAGATGAGTCATTACAAATCATAAAGGGCTATGAAAAAGAAAAATTAGTGCCTCCATAAGACCTAAAACATGTTGTTTCACAAATCATGAGGCCAAAGTAGCTTTAGAAATGACAAAAGCCAAAACACAATAATCAAACATCAACCATGTATAAAACCAACTAAGCAGCTCAAATATTGGCAGTAATAAGCGTTCAATCTATCAAAACTAGTATATAAACAAACAACCATCTCCTCAATTTCACATATAATAAAGAACCCATTTAAATAAAATCATAGATCTTCCAAAATAGCTCTTAAACCATTTGTTGAAAGAAAAAAATGCTACACCCACCTCAGTTTATGTAATGAACTTTGATACCGATAGGAAAATAAATATGTAGAAAAACAGCACAAATGCACATTTGGAAAATCAAAAATAGAGAAAAAGTTTATTTACAAAAATCAAACAATTAGCAATCCAATCAAAATCCATAAAACCAACTCCACCCAGAAACCAAAAACCCACCTTGCTCTTTGGATTTTCAAAAAGTTTTGGCCTTGCTTAAGGAACTCAATGGTTTCTCCAAAATCCCACCTTACCTTTATATTCTTTAGATCCTCTTTCTAATTACCATGCATAGGGCATATACAAATACAGTTCTTAGAACAATAACTTGGTTTATTTATTTTCTTATTTTTCAACATATAATACACATTATTTCCAACATATAGTGCATAGGGTATAAATCCTATGAAGTCCAATCATAGGATTTTTGAATAAATGAAATTTAAAATAAAAATAAAATTAAATAAATAAAGCTTATTACGTAGGAAATCATGCCAAAAATATTAATGCATAAGGTTGCTTTCATATTTCCAAAATACCATCGTGAAAACAAGAGAGCATAAATAGTGAGCAAAGAAACCTACCACAGTGAGGATGATAAACAAAGCTAATACTTAGCAGGAAAATAAAAATGAGTGTCCAACATTCCACTTTGAAACATTAACATATGCCACTACATTTAGCCACTTGCATGAGAATAGAAACAGAGCATTTTTATTTATTAGTTGAGCACTTGAGCTTGTGGGTTAATTACCTGATTACTGATGATCCAATTAACAAAGGGAGAACATAACCCATGACAAAGCTCAAACATGTTTCCTCCACGAGACAAGAGTTTGACAGCCTTCCTTCTTAGCATAAATTAAACCAATTAGCCAACTTCACTATATAACATGACTAAAGATCACAATTGCACTATTGACCCTAACTCTAGTGGAATAGAAGCAAACCTATTGAACTATTGACTGTCATCCAACAATTGCATTGGGTTAGCTATGGAGATCACAATTGAGCAAAGCCGCCCATTGAACTACGTGCTCTGTTTGTGCATTACTAAATTCCTCAAACAAGTCTACTTTTTTCCTTTCTTTCCAATGCTTACATTTCCGAATCACCAGGAAAATGGTCTAAGATTAATTGGTAGTGTCTAACAATGGGGTCAATGGTAGTATCTAACACAAGAAAATTATTTAAAGATTAATTGCCAATTCAAAGCCCAAATGATGTTTAATTTGACGTGGATCCATAGAAAGATGTATCTAAGTTAAAAGAATCGGTTGGGTGTGATTCATTAAGTCTAATTAGATGAATCATCTTATGTAGATAGGCACGTACCCATATACGTCCATATGCATAACTATGCATGGCGAAATATGGAACCAAGGTTTTGGTAATGGAGAATTTCTAAAAAATTTAAAGAGCATTAACCATTTGTAAAAGATAAACACAACCGAAAATAAAAGCAAAATCATATGTACCTGCCACTGGGTAGCAGCTAAAAGCACTTTAGGCCTGCTCAATCGTACGTGCTCATATGCTTCTTTAGGAGTCATCCCCTTATGTCGCACCTGTAACAAGAGAGCTTAATCACAAGCATGATTTTATTGATTCTTAACATTACTTGTATAAAAGGTTTTTTGTGTCATAAACCAGGTAACAAAGAACAATGGTTGTACTGCGTCCTCATCCAGCTTTACAATGAACGTATGTTGTTATTCTACTTGATGCTTAGAAAAAACGTGAACATAGAAAACTTAAAAATTCCTTCAAAACACCATTAAAACTAGCTCAAAAGCTTCAAGTCTTGCCATTAAAATTGATCAGCATAAGTATCTGATCAAAACATTTTAAAATTTTGATATTTTAGGTCAATTTTTTTACCTAACTAATCCCAGTAATTGATCACCCAATGTCAACAAATGGTGTTGCACGATAGATCAAGGTATCCTTGTTCTGGTACCAAAAAATAATCAGCACTAGTTTGGTTTAGGGGTTAGATTACGTAGATGAAGATGCTAGTTTTAGAGAGGAGGGAGGGAGGGAGGGAGTATTTATATTCATATCAAATGAAGGACAAAAGACCAGCATGTCCACTCTATGACACATCAATATATAACTATGCACACACCCATATGCCAGCAAAAGTTACTAGCCTAGTAGAACTTACATTTTTTATTGGTTATTATCAAATTCTATGAATCAAGTCTTGCACATTTGTGATCCCTATTTTGTTGGGGATGCATTGCTTTAGGCATTGGTATATGGTAGGGAGGATGCTTCATACGTGACCCAACATGACGGGTCAAGTCTATGTGTCCGACCGGATTGAAAAACCAGATCGGACTGGTTGGGTAACAGGCTGACTAATAGGCCACAAATAATAGGAATGATCTTTTAGCTCATTCACGCGGATAAGATCTATTCCTGTTCAAGAAGAACCAAGAATCTCTATATTTTATATACATAAGGCACTGTTACCACTAAACAGAAAATAATCATTTTATCAGGACAAAGGAGAAAAACCTTTCCATTTTTTAAACTTATTGACTCCAAACTCATATAAAAATTTGAACCATTGTTTTTTATCCAAGACCCGCCAGACCAGACGATAAAAGGCAATCCCACAAAATCTCTTTGTTGTAGATTAATGTCCACAAACTGCAAAAATATACAAGTCATTATAAAGAACTCGCAGACATAATTCAATATAAATATATATTTAAGGTTTGGCATATTTTGCTGCAACATTTATTAAAAATAAACGGTAACCTTCTTTCATGGTTAAATTTTTAGTCTCGTAGAATATACATACAATGCATGCGATAGAGAGAGAGAGAGAGAGAGAGAGAGAGAGAGACCCAATAATAAGAAACCAAATAGCATTGCAATGATTTTTTTTTAAATATATTATATGTGATATTAGCCTTGCTGGCGTGATCAGTGGAGATTCAAGACCACTATTGCATGGATTCGTAAAAGAAAGGATCAATTAAATAAAAATAATACTCTTTCAAGTTCATGAAATGAGAATTCCAAATAGAAAAAAATTAAATGACTGCTAGCTTTTAACCATGCCTGAAAAAATCATTCTCCAGATGGCATTTCCTTAAAATAAGTCTGGCATGCTCCATCAACAAGCTTTGACCTTTCAGGTAACATGTCTAATGGAGGGGCCTTCAAAGCAAGAATATGGAGAAATTACATGTAAAGATGATGAAATAGTTGATTCTACTTCAAGTCAATAGCTAAAAAATTTAAATCAACAACACTTAAATTGCCCAATATGCATGATGGTTCTATCCTGTAGTTAATTAATTCACTCTGTCCCTCTAAGAAATGCAAATTTATATCATAAAATTGATAGCTAATTTTGGTTATTTACCATATAACTCAATTCCACTTCCATTTAATAACAGGGTTCCAAGATAGATTAGATGCACTTGCAACCATCCACATGTGTTGGGCAGATGAACTTATGCCTAACCTAGTAGGGATAAAATTATCTGCCATGTAAACAACCTGCAAAAATTTAAACAGTAGGAAGCATATGCACAGTGTCATGTTTATTCACCTGCAAGTAATTAAACGGAAAGAGGCGTAGGGTGACTTGTTTATTGGGGACAAAATGTAGGTGTTTTTTTTTTTCGAAATGAAGGTTCACTTGGCATATATAAGAGTTGCATATTTTTCAGTCATTTAACAATAAATTCAGAGTTTATTGCTAGAAATAGAGGATTGCAACCAATAACTGATCATAGGGCTATCAACCGGCTGGTCTGTTTGTTACTTGATCTGCCAAACCAGGCTTATTAACCGGGTCAGGCACATTAACTTGACCCATAGGGTTAAGGTCGGGCTTCAAGCACCCGACCTGGCCATCAGGTCGGGTAGGGGTAATCTCAAAGGTCGCCCAAGTCAAGCAAAAATCTTCCCCCTGACATGAGTCAACCCAGTTTTTTGGGTTGGCTCAGGCTTATACACTTGACCCATCGAGTAAAGCAGAAAAAATTTGGGCCCGACCCGACCCGTTGACCGTTGAACTGATAGCCCATGTCCATTCCTCCGATCAATGCACGTTTAAATAGGATCTATCAACTCTTTGATTCAACCAAATAAATTTGAAGGAATTAAGTGATGGGTATCCTGAATACTAAATATGAGTCAACCAAATAGTAAAAATTAAGCTATTTTATGAATCAAAGTGCAAGGACAATTTGAGATTTTGACTAGTTTATGCAACGAACAAATATATGTAATAGATTTCAATGAGTCCCATTACTGAATTAAACCATAAATTACTTATATTTTCATTGAATAGAATAAGCCTTTCTAGATCTGTCACAGGCCAATTATCAAAATGGAAGGCAAAATTCTTCAACCCCTCAGTGTAGTAAACCAATAAATTATGTTTTATGTCTGCCAAGAAAAATGTAAAGAACTCGGCTGTGGGTTAGCCATTTGTTTTCTACAGAGGTTGTAATATGGTGGGTGGACTAGAATTTAGATGGTGGGCATATTAACTGCTACTTGATAGGAGCCAGCAACGCTAGATGCAAGGGCAAAGACTCTGGTCTAATTGTTCTAAATTTATTTTTATTATCAATAAGGCCAATTACCTGAAAGAAAGAGAAACTTATAACCAAAAGGCAAAGTGAGATGCTTGACAGCACCATGATCTTGACAAATCTAGAGCTACAAAACCTTTAAATTAACATATACCAATATGTGATTTTCGCCTCCGACAGTCTTCACGAGAACCTCTTTAAGCAAACAATTGTGTAAGATACAAAGTATAGCATGAAATTGAGGGGCAATTTAGTAGGCCTGTGGACTACCTTATGATTGCAGTCACAGCATCAACATCTCAACATCCGTATAAGTAAATTTCTCAAACTATAGTTCTTCTAGGAACAGAGAAAACTAATCCAAAAAAATAAAATATACAAACCTTTTCCTGTTGGGCTGAATTCCTCGGCTTTAAAACAATGGGCCTACAAAAACTTAGGGAAAGGCAATATATATATATATATACACATTTCAGATTCTATTGGTGATTCTAGATAGATTTGAATGGAATACCTTGCTCATATAAATCCCAAATGTCCCCAAGAAAAGAACCTCGAGAATTAAAAAATTAATAAACACACAAAAATAAATAATAAAACATAAAGGGAGATCTAAAACAGATTCCAATAATAACATAAGAAGCAAAATAGTTACCTGATTTCTGATTCCGAGGAAATTAGATGAACAAACAGAGAAACAAGGCTCCTGAAGCTTCTACCAAAATAGAAAAAGTTTGTAATCAGAGATATATAAACCTAATAATAATAATAATAATAATTTTTTTTAAAAAACCCCACAGATTATAACCATTGGTTCATAAAAAAAGATCAAATTCTTTTCTTATGGGGAAAATAGAACTTCAACTCGATCGAACAGATGAGAAAATGAGAGGTAGAGTTACGGTTATGATAGACATGAAGATGAGAGGTAGGGTTCTGGTTATGGTAGAGATGAAGAGGATGAGGAAAAGGAGAAGACGGAGCAGAAGAGAAACGATAACTAGAAGAGAAACAAAGAGAGAAAATTTTCAAAAGAAGAGAGAGAGGGAGTAAGAAGAAGATGAAGATGTAGTTAGTTGCAAGGGTCTACTAAAAATAATTTTTTTTTTATGTGCATGCCGGTGGAGCTGAGATCTCGCTACCTCTAATCCCCCATTAATGAGCACAATAAATCCTCTTTATACACAGCAACCTCCACATCAACCATGTCGTCGTCTTCGTTGGGCGGCTCCACCTACACAGCCGGTGTGGCGGCGGTTTTCGAACCCCCCTCCCCCCCCCCCCCCCATCCCATTTCAGAAATGGCCTCCTTCTCAGCGCAGCACCAGCAACAAAACACAAAGAAGAATGGAGCTTGGAGCTGCAACTGATTCTGGGTGAAGAGGAGAGGTAGGGGTGGGTTCGTCTCACTTGAAGAAGAGGAGAGGTAGGTTTGTGGTAATGGCAGAGATGAGAGGAGAGGTAAGGTTCTATTTCGTCTCACTTGAAGAAGAGGAGAGGTAGGGTTTAGTAAGGTGAAGTATGAGGAGGGTATTTGGACCAAATTATTTTTAAGAGTTAAAAGGTCTCAGGTTCAAACCTGCTTACCTACAAAACCTGCTACACAGTGGGCCGTTGCATTATAACACCTCTGCTTTGGGCTGTTGTAATCGTGGATTTATCTACGACGGCCGAACACTGTTGTCCTTTTTAAGTCATAAGGGTTGTTTATTCTTCATTTTCACGTAGTGATAGCTGGTGACTTTTTTATGTGGGTGGGTCACCACAACCCATATGATCAAGAATCTTGCCAAAAATTGTGCATCTCAAGCACATTGAAAAGTGTGAAAGTTACTGGTTGCTCCCATCACCTTCTCAATTAATCCTCTCACTTGCTTCTGTCCTTTGTGTGGGTTTCCTCTCAATGTGCTAAGCCAAATCAGCTTCTCTTTGTGTACACTTTGCATTACATTTGGGCTGTCTATGCCTAATGGCATCATGAAAATAAAAAGAAAAAGTGTAAAAATTTATTAAGTCAAACCTAACATATTTGAAGAGAATATATTATTCGTGAACCCTATTGATAAAATTATCCAACACATGCATCTCCCTCGCTTTTGCAATTGGCTAACATTAGGCACAATTAGTAGTGCTCGAGTCTCATGAGCTACATGGCTATTTATTTATGATCATGTAATTTAGTAAAAATATACTTTATTAATCTTTCACTAAATTGGTACTCAAAAGTGTGCATTCATTTTTTCAAAGGTTGGTGGAGGAAGACTGACCCGAGTATCACTGGCGGTGGTCAGGTTGGTGCCTAATACCAACTCCTTTTACAATAGAATTAGGAGCTGGTCTAAAGTTAGTGAAAAGGTCATAAAAATTTATTATTTGCTTATAAAAATATAATAAATAAACAAACACTCATCTTATTCTTAGCGAATCCGGTTTACAAAAGGAAGTAACAAATTGTAAATTACAAACTCAAAAATGGAATCGTGCTAATTGTGAATTAAGTAACATAGCTTGAGAGTGAATAGGTTGTTCTCGTGAAGAGAAGAATGCTTAGTTCTTGCGGTTCATGTGCAGTGGGTTTCTACTGACATAGTATTTGAAATTCTGAAATAATTGGTTATTAGAGAATGAACCCTTATTAGGTCAAGCGAAAAGGTTACAAAAGAAATAAATACTTCTAAGCATACAAAAAGAATAAATAAATAAAAATCATAATCAGTGATGTGGAAACCTTGCAAAGTAAGCTTTACTCTAAGCAAAATTGCTGTACTTTCACAAAGTCCTGAACATTTTTTATTTTTTGATAAAATAAGGTATCACAAATTTGCGCTTGGACGAATCCCTAAGGGCCGGTAGGGGCGTCCTAATTCGAAACTGTGACCTTGGGAGCAAGCCCAAGCAGCGAAACCGTTACGACAACCCCTTGGTGGGTAAAAACGAACCTAAAAAAATCTCTGAAATTCATATTCCCGTGTCACCATTAAAACTTCCATTTACATGATATAATTATGAATCATGCGCCCGGATGTTTCTCCAATTGTGAGAGGGTTCTCCCTGAGAAAGTATATATGTTATGTTGTGCTCAACTCTTTCTAAGTTATATTTAAGGGAATATGGGAGCTCACTTTAATGAGTGAAATAAATATAATATTAGTAAATAAATAAATAAATATTTTTACATTGAAAGAGTTTTGGATAAATTAAATATTTATAAATTAATTTCAACAGTAGTTTACATAGATGAGCATGTGCTTTGCACATGCATTTTTACTGGGATTAATAAATAGGGAACCTCTGGTCATGCTCACCTATTTACTGAAAACACCTACTTAATGAAAGCGCCGGCTACCACCTAACACCCTGCCGGTCTTCATTAAGTGGGCGCTTTTAATAAATAAGTGAGCACAAATAGAGGTTCCCTAATAAATAATGGAAAAAAGGACATATATAGGCTCTACAGCTGTAATTTAGATCTCCTTTTCGGTTGCCACCTTCCTAAGATTTGTCCAAAGATTTAATATAAAAGAAAAATTATACAGCCTTGATTTTCTGTTTTATTGCTCATTTGCTAATCTATTGATTACAAGTGATTATCGTTGAATGGTCTTAGATGACCTTGCCCATGTCCACGATGCACTCGATTATGTTGTTAGGTGCATAAGGCACCAAAATGGCTCTATTCACGATTGAAGCAAAATGGCTAGAGATCTTTCTAAATAAAATATTTACTAGCATACTTTTTAACTTTACCCAAGTGGTAGAATATCATACATTTTTAATCTTATCCAAGTGGTAGAATATCATATAAACTAATGTCAAACTAAAATATGGATCTTGGCTTATACCTCTCATAGCCGTCCTTCGTAAGAATGTCTACAATGAGAGGTGTTTTTCCTACCTAATCTTTTCCGCCGTAAATTTTTAGATCATGGTCTCCAAATTACATATCCGCTTAGAATCATATGATAGAGATGTTTTTTCTACCCAATCTTCTCCACCGTAAATCTTTAGATCATGGTCTCCAAATTACATATCATTACATTATAAAACATGTCACGTGTCCCAAAAAGTGAGATGTGATCCAACTCAATTTCAACTCAAATTTTTCACTAGTCAGCCCCTTAAAAAATATGAAAACAAAGAGTACCATTATTCACACCTGGTACAACCGTGAGCTCATCCGATTTAATCCAGTCAAAATGCATTGATCACCTCTGAATCAGATGATGGAGATCATTAATTTTTCGTCCCAGTTTCACCCATCTCAAAAAGTGACCTTGAAATCATGTTTGAGCAAGGCCCCTCTTTGAGATGTGTGCCACGTGGATTAGAAAACTAATCGTATGAAGGAACGCCCATGATATGAAGATCCGTTGTATGGAAGATTGAGATGAAAAATGATCTCCATTGTCTAATACAAAGATAATCAATGTATGTCGGCCGAAAAAGATAGGTCGAGATCATAATTCCACGGGATGAGAATAAGGTACCTAAATAAAAATTATAACAACCTCTGAATAAAATAATTAGCAAGTTATCTTAAGGATTCAACGTAATAGAGAGTTAACAAATGAAATATATTCATTCAATTGTCTTCTAAAATATTCTATAAATCATCAACTTAAAAATGAGGGAGTAATTGGACTACTTGTATATTATTATAAAGACAAGAATGTTATTATATTACTTTTTAGTGTCTTAATTTAAGCCAAATTAAATTAGCCCAGTTGGTACACTCCTTCCGCTGTGAGGGAGTAGGTCGTGGGTTCGATATTCGTCCTCCACGCACCCTTGTCTTTACAAGGTGTTGGTTTAGTTCTGTTAGTTAATCCTCACCATTGTAGTTGGTGCTCCCTCACACTGCTCCACAACTGTTATATGTGTATGTGTGCCTACTCCTCAGTTTTTGAGGCTGTCTCGGCCGAATGGCCGTATAAAAAAAAAACTAAGAGAATGGTTTACCATGCTTGGGTCATCCATATTCTATATGTTGCACATGTTGTTGTATTCAATTGCGAGCGTGCATGTGGCAGGATATTGCTCGATCGGTGGTACTAGGGTTCCCAATGGGCCGAGCAGCTCGGATTTTGGCCCTCACCCAACTCGGAAAAACTGATATATTTTAGGAAGGCAACTCGGCTCGGTACCCGGGCCAAGCTAAACATGCGAAGACCAGGCTTGAGCCCAGATAAAAGAATATATATATATATATATATATATATATATATATATATATGGAGCCGGTTCCGTCCTCCCATCACCATCCTCCAAGGTCCACGTGGAGGTACGCATGACAGACAACAAAAATATATTAGGATATAAGTCCACAACAAAGGACAGATCACTCTTAACATAGTTGATTCACTGTACATGACTAATTTTCATTATACATGACTAATGATCAAATTTTTATTATACATGACTAATTATCAAAATTAAAAGGTATATTATATAAAAAAAATTAATTACTTTAGAGCCACATTGAATTTCGTGATGGTTCTTGGCCCTCGTTATCATCATCAACGGTGCGCGAGTTTTCCCTATAATGTTGGCCATATTGATGCCCATGATTATGTGTGCCTCCTTGAAACTGAGGCATTAACGACAAATATAGCTCAGTGTAATAGGTGAAGGTTGGTCCTCCAAAAATTTAACCAACAAAGTCATATGGCCCGCGATAGGTTGGTTGAGGCCGATAGTATGGGTTACTTGCTGTTGAATCTTCGATATTTTACAAACTAAATCCCCCAAAGCTAGAAGTAGTCATATAACCCACATCATCTTGTGGACCTTATGGTGGTGGTAGAGGTGGTGTTTGGTAAGATTTTGACGCTTCTCTTCCTTCAATCCCTCCACCTCTAAATGTAAGAGTATCATATATTGTTAGCGAGTCCTCATCCCATGCGGCAATACCTCCAGAAGTATAGGGATCAATATCATCCGCTCCACCACTATGCCAGCGTGGATTTTATCGCCTCCATCATCACCCCCACTATCATCATTATTACTACCGAGCTGCGTTTCGTCATTAGATCCAACCACTGAATGACAATTCAATCTTTGTTTCTGCCTCGGTGGTTGGGAAGTCTGCTCATCTGCTGCTCTTTCAGCATTATCCAGCCATGCGGTGTCCTCAGTATCCTACACTGGCTCTTCTCTCTTTTCGATCCACTGATTTAAAGGGTCATCCTCCATGAATATATAATCCAACTGGATAGGATCAAAATATTCACTATCTGTAAGGTAAAATATGATAGATGAATTAGTACATGTCTAATGCCTCATCAATTAGATCAAATAAAAATTGTATGAACTAAAACTTCATATAATATCTTACCGCGATTGGCCCTCTGTATATTTTTGACCCTTAATCTCATGTTGTAGTGGCAATAGACTAACTTTTTTAATCGTTCCATAGTTAGCCTATTTCTTATCTCCGTATGAATGAGAGAGAATGTACTCCAATTTCGCTCATAGTTGGACGAGGAACAAGTTTGGGATAAAACCCTCATGGCAACCCGCCTTAATATCGGGCCATCACTTCCATAATGCATCCACCAATCAACAAGTTTATCATACTTGATTTGGGATTGCGCTAATGGGTCCCAAATGACCCATGTCCCTTGCGGAATATATCAATCTATATATCAATAACCCACATATCAATAAACAGATCATATGATACCTGCATTATTACTTATAAGGTATTATTACTCACATCTTTTATAGCTTGTCATTGCTCTGCCAAGTCAGGGAGCATTTGCTGGATTACATTGAGCAAATCGATGTATACGTCATCGGCCTCAGTCAACTCAAAGCGTCGCGTATACTGGAAGGTCGGATTTAAGTAGTGTGTTATATATCAAATATGAACAATCTCATCATTATATAGAAACAATGAATAATATAAAAAATAAATAATAAATAAAAATCACTACATAAGTAGTTTAGCATGTTATACGTACGGCATATAAGTATTGGTAGAATTGTGCATCCCACCTCTTATCGATGATTGCTCAATATCGTTTATATTTTATTGGGCATTTAATTTTAATAGTCAATTTGGCTTTAGCCATCGACTCATAAACGTACCCCATCATTGATTTCTCATCACCATCTACCAACCTTAACACTTGTACCAACGGGGTAGTGACGACGATCTGGTGGTCAACATCTGCCCAAAACTGGGGATTGTAGATCAGGTCGGCAACTTCATTGCAAGCAGGTCTCTTTGCTCGTGAGAGTTCTAACTCATATTTTCTCAATTCTTCAGAAGAGACTATGCTTTTCAGCTCATGTCTATATCTAGCCAAGCTCTGTAGGGCTAAAAATTATATCGTAAATCATGTAATCGCAGGCCGGAGCAGCTCGTTCTTGGTGAAATCTCTTATCAAATTCACCAACTTGTCACTGTTGTATAGGTAGGAAGTAATTGTTCTTTCTTTCTGAATAGTTACTTGTGCTTTGCTTCTCTTTCCCAAATCTTCAAGAATGAAGTCCACGCAATGAGCGGCACACGGAGTCCAATACAAGTGACGTCTCTTCAATATTAACTGATGACCTGCAGCTTTATAATTGGCGGCATTGTCTGTTACCACTCGCACAATCCGGTGCTCTCCAACATCTTCAACTACTTTATCCATTAGTTGGAAGAGGTAATCAACTGTCTTCGCGTGTTTTGAAGCATCAACTGATTTTAGAAATATTGTCCCGGTATCGCTGTAGACCAAAAAGTTGATCAAACTCTTTTTTGTGGGACCTGTCCATCCATCACACATAATTGTGCAACCTCTCTCATCCCATACTTCGTGAAAGCTGTTCACGTAAGTTCCTATCTCTGTGTACTCATCATCTAGTAGGGGCCCGGATACCTCGTATGCAGAAGGCTTTTTGACTTATGGAACAACTTCTGCACTTGTATCAATCATACTTTTGAAGTACGGCGACTCTACAACTTGACTCGGAATATGATTGTATATCACGAACTTTGTAATCGATTTTCCAAACCTCTTTCCCTATTTTTCAGTGAAATTGTGCTCAATTTACTTTGCTTTGAGCTTTCTGTCCGATGCATGAACGGATCCATGGGACCTATAGTACGACCTATAGTAGACGGCCTGGTGTCCCTCACTGATGCTAACCTACGCAACCCGGTAGTGTCATGAATATCCTCCTTATCATCATCAATAACATGTGGCCTATGGCTAGATCGACCACCAGCAGTAGGCATGGATGGGCCCCTCAAGCTGGATCGAAATCGATAATCAACTTCTTCTTGATCTCATCGCTGTCGTGTTTCTCTAGCACTCTCCCTCATGACTCTCGCTATCACAACATCCTCATCCTCATCTTCATCATCCCTACATTCAGGTGCAGAAAATTCTGGATCTACCCTCCTTATTATGTCATGCATTTCTCTATCATGATCGGCTTCTACCTTTTTCTTTCCCTTAGCCGCCTATAAACTGGCTCTGACTTCTTCTCTTACCTCTCTGGGTACATTAGGGTACCCTTTTGTCTCTCCCTTTATGTGAGTTAAATGCTCCTTCAACCGTGTGATACCTCCTCCCAATAATTTTTTCTATAAAGTTTACATTCTATTCGGAGTCTATCACCATCTATTACTGTGCCGTATTGTCAGGTTGAATCTGATGATCGTACCATGTTTATTTCTTTCACCTGCATTAATGACCAAACAATTGGACTAAATTAAAATATTTAGATAACACTTAAAAATAAAATTTATTTAATATGTATCGTCCGATATGTATTGGTTTTGGACATCGGCGGTATGATACATAGGCATTTTATGATTGTATCGTACTCCCTAAAAAAGTTTATTAATTTTTTTTATTACTAATTTTTCTTTAAACTAATTTTTTTAAAATTTATAGTGTTGCTAATTTTAGTGTTACTTTTTAAAACTAAACTTTTTTTATTAGTAATTTTAGTTTTAAAATTATTTTTAATTTTGTGTTACTAATTTTTTTTAAAAACTAAACTCTTTTTTATTACTAATTTTGTTTTAAAACTAAATTTTTTTATTTTGTGTTACTAATTTTTAAAACTATACTTTTTTTTTTTTAAATTAAACTTTTTTTTTGTTTTATGTTACTAATTTTTTGTTACTAATTAGTATTTTTGTGTTACTAATTTTTTCTATTACTAATTTTTCTTTAAACTAAATTTTTTTTAAGTTTTAGTGTTACTTTTTTAAACTAAACGTTTTTTATTAGTAATTTTAGTTTTAAAATTATTTTTAATTTTGTGTTATTGATTTTTTTTTAAAACTAAACTCTTTTTTTTTACTAATTTTGTTATAAAACTAAAATTTTTTGTTTTGTGTTACTAATTTTTAAAGCTAAACTAGTTTTAAATTTGTTTTTAAAACTAAATTTTTTTTTTTTAAATTAAACTTTTTTTTTGTTTTCTGTAACTAATTTTTTGTTACTAATTAGTAATTTTTTGTGTTACTAATTTTTTTTATTACTAATTTTTCTTTAAACTATTTTTTTTTAAATTTTTAGTGTTACTAATGTAGTGTTACTTTTTAAACTAAGCTTTTTTTATTAGTAATTTTAGTTTTAAAATTGTTTTTAATTTTGTGTTACTAATTTTTTTTTTAAACTAAACTCGTTTTTTTTTACTAATTTTGTTTTCAAACTAAATTTTTTTATTTTGTGTTACTAATTTTTAAAACTAAGCTAGTGTTAAATTTATTTTTAAAACTAAACTTTTTTTCTTTAAATTAAACTTTTTTTTTGTTTTCTGTTACTAATTTTTTGTTACTAACTAGTAATTTTTGTGTTACTAATTTTTTTTAAAGCTAAACTTTGTATTACAAAATTAGTAACAAAAAATTAGTGTAATTGATGTGTCATGGGTTATGTGTCACATGTGTGACGTATCAATTACATGTACCACGACACCTGTGTTATTGTGTCACATGTGTCGCGACACATTACGCATGACACATGTCACATGTGTCGCGACACATCACACGTGATATGTGTCACATGCATGGGTCAAAAAATTAGTAGCATAAAATTAGTAATACAAAATAAAAAAGTTTAGTTTTAAAATAAAATTAGTAAAAAAAAAGTTTAGTTTTAAAAAAAAAAAGATTTTTCGACCCATGCCGTCTACCAAAGTCCACTCAATTTTATGTGGCTAAGCTTGAAAGTACTTCGTAGGATGAATAAGCATCATCCAGGTAGTATGAGTATGAGCATCATCCAGGCAGTATGTAGATCTAATGAGAAAATTAGTAATAAATAAAAATTAATTTAAAAAAATATATAATAAATATAATAGATCTAATGAAAAAATAATTAAAAATATAAGTTAGATGATGGAAAATCATACCTTCTCTTAAATATCCGATGAAAATATAAGTGTGACAATTCGGTGTCTACGATTTCGGTCTCCGATGGCTAAGAAATAAGAAGTATAGTGAATTACAAGTGGAGAAAGAAGAAGTATAGTGATGTAGAATAAGGGTTCCTCAGGTGGTTTGCAAGTAAAGAAGAAGAAGAGATCCTCGGGTGATTCGCAAGTGAAGAAAAAAAAGATATTCTAGGGTGGTTTGCCAGTGAAGAAGAAGAGGATGGTTTGCAAATGAAGAATCCCTCTCGGGTGGGTTTTATAGCGGGTGGGTTTTATCCGTTGCCGGCTTGTCGCTAATATCCGCTGTAAAAAGCAAATGCAACGGATATAAAATTATATTCGTTGCTTTTGCAATGTTTTAATTAATAAAATAATAAAAAAAATTATGCAACAGATATAAAATTATATCCGTTGCATCTTTTACGACTATTGTAACGATTATTAAAAAAAAAAAAAAAAAAAAATCAAAGAAAAAAAGAAAGGAGGTGAGGCTCGGCCAATGATTTCAAATTATCGGACGTATCGAACGATACGGGCGATAATTTGCCCGTATCGTCTGATAATTTTATTTTTGCAAAAAAAAAAAAAAAAAAAAGATTATCGGACGATAATTTGAAATTATCGTTCGATAATTTCAAATTATCGCCGTATCGTCCGATACGAGCGATACATTGCCTGTATCGGATGATAATCACCCTATTTTTTAGGGGATACGATACATAGGCCATGTATCGTACCGCCCAGGTCCAAAACCGATACGTATCGATGTCGGACGATTTTTTGACCCATGGCATTGACTTTCTTCAAATTTGACCACATTTTTAACGATGGAAAAATTATAAAAACAATATTTTTTTTGAAATAGGATCTGATTGACCTCGTCTAAATTGCTGTGAAACCCGATCCGCGTGATGAACGCCATATGATTGCCAACTGACAATGAGTGTGTAGACTTCTCTACACCCGAGCATGAAGTCCCCGACCTGTTAATTTTAACAAAAAATATAAAAATTTTAATTGAAAAAAATGTCACATGTCAAAATCCTAACAATCAACTATTATATCGGGGGTTATTTATATAATGAAAAATAATGGTATATCAAAGTTTATAACGAGGGGTTGTATATTCTACCTTTACAACCTATAATAATGTAACAGTTGGGACTCGTTACCGTTGTGCAGCTTTATAATGCTGTTATAACGTCTATTATGAAAATAATGTCTAAAATTAAGTATATTTGGATTTACACTATAGCAAGGATCAAAATTTCGGGTTAAATTTTGATTTCAGGCATAACCGAAACTAAAATTTGAATTTTTGAACCCCATACAAAAATGACCAAAATTTTGGCCCCATATTATCGTTTCGGTGGGAACCGAAACTGATAATTTCGACCGAAATTTTGATTATTTCGACTGAAATTTTGATTCTTGCATTGTAGCCACCATAGGTGCACAATAATCTAAAAAAATACCTTTGGTGCAAAAGATATCACTTGGCCCTCATGCGACTTAACAATTTCTAACTCATACCAAAGGAAGGTGTTATACAATGAACACTTTTTTATAGACAATTCTGCAGATAACTTATGTGGCACGTTGTGATTAGCTGCACACATAGTGGTGCTCAAGCACTGTAGCTAATGATGTCGAGCCACATAAACTGCTTACAACATTGATTATAAAAATCTGTCCACGATTAATTTATTCTCTCGTGAGCCTAACTTGCCTCCTTTAGACGAAAATTCTAGCTCTTCTCTTAGGTTACCTAACCTTCAGAGCAGCTACCTTTGTTAAGGGTAAAACTGAAGTTTCATTACTTGGAGGGCCGTCAATGGTCCAATTGGGGCAAAATTTTACATTGACGTGACCCCTGAAGGTCGGGTTGGATGCTTCATGATCCACTGGTCAAATTTTTGTGTGCCCGACCGCATAAAAAGTTCAAGGTGGCCCTATAATTATGGGCACCTTTAAAATTTCGGAATGAATCATTTTTACTTATGTTGAAAACTTATTAACTACTTTGAATTAGATGATGAAAGTTACTTTTTGTCCCAATATTTCATACCATAGATCTTATGTTTATGAGCATATTGTAAGAGGGCTAATTTTTCATTTCAATTGGCACACATTTAAGAAAAAGACCTTTAACATTACAAAAACTCATCACACTCAAACAAATTTTAAAGTAGTTTTTTTGGAATGTGTGTCATGTAAAATAAAAAGTTAATCATCTGATGGTAAGCCCATGATCTCAAGATCCATCGTGTAAGAGATTAGAACCGGAAACAATCTCGATTGCCTGATCAAAGTAGTCAATGGATTACATTTGGTAGGTGTTTGATGTGTCAAAGGGTATTTTCGTCATGTGATTTATTGTTGCTAAAAGCCAAAAAAAAAAGAGAGAAAACGGGGTGGAAGTATAAAAAAGTAGGAGTGGAAGTATAATGCAATAGGATTAGGAGGGGCAAAACAGGAATAAAAAACGAAGAAAAACCAGAGGCTACGGCTTCATTAGTCTCTCTATCAGATTTCTCTCTGTTAGATATCAAAACCCTAAGCGACCGAGGTTATTAGGGTTTCTGACTAAGTTTAGGGTTTCGACTAGATTAGGGTTTCTGGATCGAGCATTGAAAATGGTAGGATCGCAGAAGTTGAGAAGGGTTTCTTGGGCTTCAGATGGAAATCTATGCAAGGTAAAGCGCGATTTTCTACCTCAAAATTCTTATGTGTGCGCCTAAATATGTTGTTGAGAGTGTGTTTTTATTGTCGAATTTGATCGTTTATTTGTTCGATTTTAGTAATTCACTGTAAAATGCGAGTTCATTCAACTAATTTGATTGCTGTTTTCTAATTATTTTTTAACCATTTTCGGTTAAAAAATTTATATGAAAAAAGAAATATTTCCTCGCTTCGGTTCAGGGCTTTTGGATTAGGAGTCTGACGTCTGTTAGGGCCACCGTAGATCTGAACCGTTCAAATGGAAGCCAGTGGTGTAGATGGTACACAATCGAAAAATCACATTGATCAGAAGATTTTTTTCCCCCTAGTTCAGAAAAATTAAAGTAAATTTGCAAAGTGAATGTGTGAAAATGTTACTTATTTTGCTAAAAAATATTAAATTAATAGAATTAACCAAATCTCATAATAAGTTAAATCAGATATCTTTGTAAACTTTTTCAATTTTTTTTTTTTTGGAATATGTGGGTGGTCAAATGGAGCCTTCACATCCAATGTGGACTGTCGCAGTAGATCATGGGGATTTTGGGAATACTTGGTATGAACAGATATTCGGTGATTGAATATCAATTAGATTCGAGATCTGTTATTAAATTGCTCATTAATGAACATTCTCACTACTATGCCTTGCTAGGACTTGAACCTCCATGCTCTTTAGCACAAAATTTTGAGTCTACTATTTCGCCATCAAGGCATCTTGAAAGTGAATCATATTCCATGAATATGATATCTATTTAGGTTGATATATGAAATATGTGACAAAGGTGGATTGTTGGATAGTCCTATCGATTGATCATGCCAGATAGGCATGAGTCAGACATCCAACTGCTTCAATTTAAAACTTTTAGGATACCGCTTCGAATCATTATGCAGTATCTTATTCATGTAGTTTACCGACTATTGCGTCTCCACGGGTTATCCTGCCCAGCCAATTACATGTTCAATGGGTATGGTGCATGTGATACACTTGAAAGTTGAAACACTTTTTCAACAATTTTGTAACGTGGAATATACATGTCCTTGGTTTAGATTAGTTTTATCCCAAAGATCGTGCCATTGAGTGATTTCTACCATAGTACCATTTGATCAAGAGCCTACAAGAGTCTTCCGATGGATGGGTATACAGTTCATGGGCAACGGTCCATTGTAACGTGCAATATAGTTGTCCTTAGTTTAGATTAGTTTCATGCTATTGAGCGATTTCTAACATCTGATCAAGTGCGTACAAGAGTCTTCCGATGGATTACTGAACCGCTCATGGCCAACGGTCTACATTGAGGTACAAAATGTACTTTGATCGGATCCTAATCGTTAGAAACGTCTTACCAGCCAAGATATTGGGCTGAGTCCCATATACATGTTGGCCTGCCACCTGTACTGCTGTACATCACAAATGACCAACTAAGTGTGCCACTTGTACAGATTTTGATGACCAGTAGCACGACCGGCACCTTATACAAATTCATATCCGTTTTTTTTCTTGTTTAGGATGATCTCGAGCTCAGGTGCTTATATTCACTTTGTTACTATGCCCTTTTGACTTTTGAGAAAACAAGAGTTAATCTTTTTAGGGCACATTTATCGTACTTTTATTATTATTATTGTTATTATTATTATTATTATTATTATTATTTTCTTTGGGTGTTTTATTAGCTTAATTTTATTGTTCTTCGCTCTCAATCAAGAATCTCAGCAGAAACATGTTTTTCACTTTTATATACGGATTAAGTGAAGGTAAAAAAAACATAAAACAATGAATTAAGAATTTAAGGTTCGACATACTGGGGTATGCAATATCATAAAGTTCACTCCTAAAAAGGAGTCCAAGAAAAATTGCTAAGAACGAGTTTTTAATTATTCAAATATCTTGAGGCAGTAATAACAGGGGGGAAATTGGACAGCACCACGTAGGTCTTTAGTTTTTCATTCTCTGACCACTTACCTTTGTTGATGGATTGGGATAATTTATAGAAATTTGAGAGTCAAATTTTTATGGGTGACAAGTTTAGCCTTTTCATAAGCGAGTCATCACCTTGGGTAGTAAATAGGTCATATAAGATGCAAAGTTTAGCATATATTTCTTATTTTGTTTCTTGCAAGATAACGTGGGGAAGACCTAGACTATGGCTAATCTTGATAGTTTATTTGAAAAATATAAAACGTAAGGTGAATGGCATCTGTAAATGGATGTGTAAAGCATTGCGAGAGCAAGAAATGGATGTAGGAGTTCTTTTATTCTACAAATTCATGATACAAATTCTGAGATGTGAAACAAATGCGGGAAACGGGTGGCAAGAAACGTAGATAATGCAAGGGGAAATATTTTCATGGAAATTGGCAAAAATGTTATAAAATAACACAATCCGATTTTCTCACTGGGAGACATCACTCGGCGTTTATAGTTAGATTAACCCCAAATGGTTGGGACAAGTTGATGATATACTAAAATTTTCCATACAGGAATCCAGATTGAGTATGGCACAAATACATTGATACTTTGGAAAACAAAAATATGAACTATCATGCATTTCTGTAGACTAATCTCAAAAGTACATACCGATAAAAAAAATCTTGAAGTACATATAAAATTTGGCATAAGCAAATGTATATTTGTTGATCATAAATATCCAAATTGGATACATGACTGATTCTAAATGCTATTGATGGAAATACCTAAAGCATTGCATTTTCTTCAGCATCAAATAGCTGGTGTAGAATATGTTTGAATAACCATGGGAAATATTCTGTAACAACTGTTACTTCTTAAAAAAAAAAGCAGAAACCAGTGGTTGCTCAAGTTATGTCTAACCTCAAATATATGATGGGTCAACCTCAAGGCGTTAGGCGAGCTGGCCAGGTACCTGCTTCCAAAAGCAGGAGACCTGAGTTTGAATCCCCTCCCCCCCTGAGGCCACCCTAGGGATTTATATCCTGTGCTGACTTGGCATGTGCTGAATTTGGGGTGTGCATGTGCCCCTGGGATTAGGCGGGTGCTCTAAGAGGCCTGGATACCCAGGTTATATATATATATATGATGGGTCCAATGCATGGTTGCTAAAATTTCTATGACTACTCGCCTACTAGGAACTTATTTAGCGATCTCAGTAGCGAAACAATGCAAGCTATATATATCTCTCTTAATTTCACTAGAAAGAGAGTGATATGTTAACCGTCGAGAGCAAACTGACCACAAACTAATCTAGCAACTATGTCCCTTTTTTATTATCGTTCCAAGCAGGTAATTAAACTCCAAGCACAACCAGTAATGTGTCCTCTCGAAGGAAATCCTAGAATGCATGCGCATACAAAAATTGCAAGATATCTAACTTTGTTGTTTGGATGTTCCAAAGCTGGACCAATCCAAATTTTATGTTAACATAGGCTCTAATACAATTAAGTAATGGGAATGGAACGGGGAAATATTTGTGAAGATAATGGTCACTCTTCCTAAAATAAGAAAATTGCCTACATGTACGTAATTGCCTACCGTGCCAGCAAAGTTTAATTCTTAAAAGAGTACCGTTATTTAAAACACAGAATTCATTCTTCGCAACCCTGGTTTCGCATGCTAAAATGGTTGACTGCTTCATATAAAATGATGGAGATTGTTTTTCGTTCCAATCTTCCACACAATGGATCTTGAGATCATGGGCCTACCATCAGATGGCCAGATTTGGATTCCACATGATACACATCCCGAAAGAGATCTGAAAACCATGTTTGATGTAAGCCCATGATCATGTTCACTTTTTGGGATGTGTGTGGAATCAACATCTGTTTGACTAATGGTAGGTCTATGATCTCAAGATCTATTGTGTCAAAGATTGGGATGAAAACTGATCTTCATCGTCAGATTCAAACTGTCAACAGTTTTAGCACATGAAACCCAAGTTGAAGAAATAATCTTGGGTTCTAAAGGTATCCTTCTTAAAATTATGTGGTGCATTATGCTTGGCACTGGCAAAAGAGAGGTGGGTGTGCACAACTAACTATAAATTGCATCTGTAAAAGGTCACAATGAAGGAAAGAGGGTTACATCCTTCATCTTATCATTTAATAAAATGGAGCCTAAAAATATACTGCCCTCTAATGAAATGATGCCTAAAACAATGAATTTGTTCTTTGAATGAGGGATTCTATACAAGGATTACTGCATACGAACTCTACCTAATTTACAATTGGCATTATGTATTTATTCTCAGTAACCACATTTTAGTAGGAGAGATTACACGATCAAAATAAAGAAAAAAAAAACAAATAAAAAATATTTGAATCAATGGCCAGCACCTGGGATGCATATGTAAGCTAAAGCCAAGCCAAAACTTTTAGTTGACCAACCAAATCCAATCTTGAAATCTCTTCTTTAGCGAGTGAGTCAATTCATTTCTTTACTCTCGCCAAACATGATTAGACAAGGTCTCCAATGTGACATGTAAGTCTAAAATGTCCTTAATCAGATTTGCAAGCTGCTATGGAGTCATGGATAATGATTGATTTGATCCAGGCAGCAGGAAATCAGTTTCACCTCACAAATACGGAAATACCTATATTTTTGGCATTCTGTTTTTTGAATTTTGTTTCTCATATCAAAGTAAATATTGTAAAATGACTGATCTTGGTATTAATCATTTGGATCGTTTCCTCCAGTTGTTTCCCAGCCAGGCTATTATGCTCTTGCCTATTCACCATCTTATAACACTGAAAGAGGCCTTAGAAAATAAGAGGTCTGGATTAAGTATCCCTAATTCCCTAATTAAGTGGTCTACTTTCGGGATCACTAATTCTTTGACAACAGATAATACCTGAAAACACAATTTTCTCTGGTTGATAGTCATTTCTAATCAGGCCTCCCGCACCCACCAGACCTGGATTCCCAATATCATTACTTTCAAAATTGAATGTAGGAGTTTTAAACAGGAGTGAGTCTTAATCTCTTAGAGTCTCTATCCAACATCTAATTAGGTCTTCAGCTTTTGGTGTGACCCTTTACAAACTAATGGTTGAGATGTGCTTGATCTTGACCCATACTAAGAAGAAGCTGATAGCCACCGCATCTGCATCCATTGGTGGCATAATTCCACTTTGAGCTGCTGTATTTTAATTCTTTTTACTCTCCTAGAAGCTAGAGCTGCAACTTCTCTTGCTAGGCTCTACCTCTTGTCCGGTCTCTTATTCTTTCCTACTTATTTGCTGTGTGGAGCATGGGTTAAAATATCGGAAAAACGATACATATCGTCCAGCCCCAAAACCGATACGTATCGGACGATACGTATCGGTATCGGACTAAACATTCCAATGTATCGTCCGATATTTTCGATTTATGTATGGGGGCACCGTTACGGTATTCTGAATCTACCGTATCGGTGAGGTCCAAAACCAAGACGTATCGGTATCGGACGATATTTTGACCCATGGTGTGGAGTCGAGGTAATTTTTATTCTTTAAACAGCTTATATATGCCTTAACATATGTTTGCTCTTATAATATTACTGGATGCACGCAATAAATGTATATATGCTAAAACCTTTAAGACTTTCTTTATCTAATATTTTTATTAATTATATATATATATATATATATATATATATATATATATATATATATATATATATATATATATATATATATATATATAGGAAAAGCTTCCGTCCTCCATTGGAGGACGCTGAAGCATTCTCCATGATTGGGGAAAATCTCCAATTGATAGTGGGACACCAAATTGATGACACAGAGAGCACATGTGCATTGCTTAGATCATGTTTTAAAAAAAATAAAAATCGAAAACTCTTCTCCACCATGTATTTTGTGAGCCTTGAAATCTGAACCATTGAAATCAGTCAAACTTTGACGGAAGCCTTAAAAACTATGTTTTTGTGATATATATATATATATATATATATATATATATATATATATATATTTTTTTTTTTTTTTTTTTTTTAAATTGATCTAACCCATCCCCCCTTGCACCATGTGACACCCAAACAGTTTTTTGGGCACCACATGGAACTCCACAACATCTTGGAGGACGGAACCGGCCCCCATATATATATATATATATACATATATTGTACGGATGAGTTGGGGGGTCTAAGCTGTATCGGCTTACTGAATCAGTCTCACTGACAGGAGTCAAACACTCGGAACTCTTGGGTGACCATATAAGTGGCATCATAGACACTAAGTTGGAGTTTTGAAAATTTTCAGCAAGGGAAAATTCAAACAATATTCAATCAAAGTTGGGCAAAAGTTGAAAAAAAAATTAAAAAACCGAGATATGGGACAATAATAGATTATAATCTTGGAGTTTATACTTTTCCAAACATTGAGTCTTAATTTAAAATCTCTTGCTATTAACTGTTTTTTGGAGAAGACATGAAATTAGCAGTTTTCATTTTAAATTGGTTTTTGGACAAGACATGAAATAACAGTTTTCATTTTCAATTGGTTTTAAAGAAAAGGAGAACAAGTTTTTTTTTACTTTTAAATTTATTATTTATTATTTTTTTTATTGTTAAATGACTAGTTGAAAGTTGCATTTTAATTGATTAAGTCTATTAAAATGCAAAGATTGCAAAAAGAAGAAGAAGAAAAAGTGTGATTTTTTCTGTAAGTTGTGATTAAATTGCGAATAATCTTCCTATGAATAATTCTCTTTTTAAATGTTCATTTTTCAAGAAGTTAGAGAACTTGGTGACTATGAATAGGGTTGATGCTTACAGTGAAGTTTATACTATCCTCAGACTACCACTGAAATATTCGGAATTCTCTCGCTAACCTCAGACCACCATTGAAATAATCAGACTTCTGTGTCTATCCCCAGACCACCATTGGAAAACTCAGAATATTAATTTTTTTTTTTTTCCCTTTTTGGACATGCAGCTTTTGTGCCTCATTGTATCATTTGATAGATCCTCTATTTCTTTGAATGGGAATTTCTTGCCAGATTATTGCAGCAGATTTTTCCTGAATCTCTCACATATCACACCAGGTTTCACTGTTATGGTGTATTATAGACCCACTGGCCTAATTAAGAAAATTTCTGAATTGATAAATTTATGAACTCTGTAAGAAAACATTAATTTCATTCATTTCTTCATGGGACCTAGTAAAAGAAACCAAATAAAGGAGATTAGATAAAACTGTCTTGAAAGGAATCAACCTAGTTCGGACTGAACCAAAACAAGGCATTCAGTGATTAGCAGAGAATATGTCAATGCTATATGAATTACTTAAGTGTCAATAGATTTGGGGCACATGATTAGTTGACAGTGAAATAATGACAGAGTTTAGGGACTGAGATTATATGCCATGATTTTCTTTTTCCAAGTAAATTATATGTTATAACTCCAACATGACTTGTCAAAGTTGGCAAAATTTTGCTTGCAGTTTGACTTTATTCATAGTCAACACATGATATAGAAAGACCAGAATGAATATGTAAAGATATTTTCCAGTTTCACTTTGAATGGAACAGGAAAGCTTTTTAAATTGGTTTTTATAATAAAAGATAATGAAGTTAATGATGATTTTCAACCTTTATCATCTGATGGAAGTTGTCAAAGGCGGCCTCCATATGTTAGTTCCTTGCTCATAATACATTAAGAGGGAGCTTGCTGTTCATATTACACAAACTTCTTGGCTTGCAGACCTGTTGCCAGTGAAGATTGATGCATTGCCCAGAAATAATTTTCTTTACCAACTGGAGTAAACTTATCATTTGTTAAATTGACTCAGCTGAGAAATTAAATGACCTTGGCAGATTTTGAAGAGATTTACTAGGGCCTTGTAGTTGAGCAGGTTATCATTTTTTCCCAAAATTAGTTGAACTGAACTTTAGTAACTACTAATAAAAGATTTAGGTCGTTGAAAATGATTTAATAATATAGTATACTTCTATTTAGATTCATGATATTTATTATATATCTTTTCATTACATATCTCAATTGGTTCCCTAGGAGTTCTGACGCGGGACAACAATCCTAAAAAGATTATGAGATAATAATTGCCGAAATTAGACTTATTAATCGAACGAATTAAAGTGATACCTTAGGGTTTCGTGTATTTCACTTAAGTGACCATGTTAGATCCAATCCGTTAGATTTGCGGAAGGTGCAATCCTATCCTCTAGGTTGGGTGCTCGATCGTTATTCAATGTGGATTCGTGTGGCTCCTTGTTAGGGCTTTGAATCAAGCGTTCAATGGGCACAAATTGAACAATCTCGAGCCCGACACCGGTCGGGGATCGATGGTTGAGATCGGAACCCATCCTGAATGCTGGACATCATGGCTACTCAAGAATTAGGGTTGTAGGAATTCAAGAAGAAGAAATTGATGCACAAGCTAGCAAGCAAATAGAAAGATAAAAATGAAGATCAAAGAAAATACATGGGCATCACACCCTTGGCCTCACACCAAACCCGCATGAGGAAGAATAGTCACACTCCATTAAAGCTCCTCTCAAGCTCAAAGCGTTTACACTTTTCATTTAATCAACCAATAACCAATTTGGGTTACGTAAGAACCTTATATAGGAGGTGCCAAAGAGAGAAAACCCTAAATGACTAAGAATGCCCAAAGTAGAAAAATTCCAAAGGAACAAACAAAAGGAAAGAAAGAGAAAAAAGGACAAAAAGGTAATTTCTCGTGACACAATCCACTTTAACTTGACTTGGTATCTCGCCTGGGCGAGAACCCAAAACTGATTTGCATGTTTGTTGGTCGCCTGGGTTAGGCGAGAACCCAAAACTGATTTGCATGCTTGCTGGTTGCCTGGGCCACCTGCACCTGGGCTTGTACTCGAATCTGGTTGCCTGGGCGACTCTAATCTCGCTTTGGCAACCAGTGAATGATTTTGGGTCTCTTCTAGCTATCTTATGTGGCTCTCCAACTCCTTAGGGTCTTTCCTCGGTTGATGCTCTGTGCCTTCTTCGCTTCTTCTTTCACCCTATGTGGTCCAAAACCAATGTCGACGTTCCTGTTAATTCCCTTGGACCAAAAAAGCTTCATCACCGATGAAGTCTGTTCGTGGTACCGGTCGATCATATAGGGACCTAAGCGGCACACCTCTTCTTCACTCACCCAAGTGTTTTCAGAATCCGGCTTGCCAACCCACTTAACCAAATATTTCTGAAACCTTCCGCCGTAGGTGGAAACCACAAGATCATCCAAGATCTTCTCGATTACCTCTCTTTTCGGTTTGCTTGGAGGAAGAAGCTGTATAGGTTGCAAGATTGGGATTGATTCATGAAGAGGATGTTGGATATTTAAAGGTTTTTGAAACTTGTATGTGTCTTTTCAAAAGAAGTGTCTTTCCAAAGTGGTGTGTCTTTTCCGAAGGGATGCTTGTAGCACATTTTTTTAGGAAAAGAGTAGTAAAACACTACTTGAGTTTCTATTTAAGGAATCGGAAATCATTGCTTTCTTAACACAATGGAGTCTCCCTTCTTCTCTAGTTACGTCTTTAAAGGTCTTGGACAGAGGGTTCTTGCAATATTTCGGTGCTTGGATAGCGTGAATGAATTCACCAAATCCTTCACAAGAATATATAGTCAGTTCGTTGTATCTTGGAACCAGTTTGCTGGTAACCTGTTGGTGACCACTTGTGCTTAAGTGGTGGGGGCAAATATTGGTTTAAAGACAGATATTTATTGTGCCTCGTACCAGTTCCCTGTATTATTTTGGGTCAACATTTCTTAAATTTTTAAACCAATATTCGCTTATTATTACTAGTGTCCTGTGACTAAAAGTCGTTTGTAATGAAGGAAATTCGTTCTTGGCAATGTCATAAGAAATGGGAATGATTCGGTTGTTTTATTTTGAGATCGCTCTATTCGGCATGCATTCTTAATGAGCGTGATGGATGAAGGTGAACAAATTGCCTGAGGCCTCATGAAATGGTTGTATCATTGGAGAAATGTTCATGAGTTTTTTATTGAGGAATTTTATTCCATTAGTAACTCATCAATCAGATTTTGTACGCAAGGGCAGATATGCTGATGGGTTTGTAGTTCAGAATCGGGTGGTCTTGAATCTGGTTATATGTTGAAATAATATTTAAGGTTTCAGATTTCGCATGAAGTTTGGTGTTATTGGAGAAAATCAAGAGGGCTTCAAATCATGGGTCGGTTTTTAAGTTTCCATCTCCAACGAGGTATGTGTATATTTTATGATAAAGTTTTTATTTCTTTTAAAAATAAAGATTTTGATTCAACAGTGCAACCCAACATCAGGGTGTCAGAATCTCCGGGATAGTGATTGGCTAGTGTTTCGAATGCCGGGATCGGCAATACCCCACCCAACAAGATAGAAAATCATAAATGATGGGTTGAGAACCCAATTCTGAAGAACTGTTCTTTTGATGTCTCTTCGGGAGAAGACGACCCATCGTTTTTTATGTGGAAAGAAGCACCAAATATGGTCCTTCATACTATTTAAAGGAAAAAAATGATTTTGGCTAATACACATTTCAATGAGAAAGTGTTTGACTAAACATGTGACACCCATGGCTACTTAGTAGACTTTCTTGATACAATATGTTTTTGGTGGTCACAGGAGTCTCTCTCTAAAAGAATGGAGAAATAATTTGTTAATGTTGTCATTATATTACGTTGTGGGGACTTGTTTAGTTACTAAACTTTTATGTTATCAGTCTGCAACCCAATGTGGGTCACTGAACTTGGTGTTTTCTAAGCTTATTTTGCTTTGATTTTCGTTTATCCTACTAGAATCCCACCGATAGTGACTAATGCTAATATAGGTATTGTGTGGGTATCCTTGTAAATACGTTTCAATTTCAGTCCCCATCGAAACGAAATTTTGAACCGAAATTTCGGTAAAAAAATGCATGGAGGGGAAATTTTGGGCCAAAATTTCGGTTTCGGTCATGCCCGAAACCAAAAACAAAACCGCTATTTTGATCCTTGCTCATGCCTTCAAGTGATCATGTTTGTGCGAAATTGATCAAGTGATGATTCTTCATTTGAGTTGGCAACAATTAAAAGATTGGGTTTAAGTATCCACATAATGAGCTCGATTCATAAATCATTGCTATGTGCCTTTGGTTGGTCGATCGGTTGATCAAGACTCGATCATTTGGTTATTGAGTGGCCTTGATCAAGTGGACATGACATGGAATCATTAGTAATGATCAAGTGGTCATAATCTTTTGGCAACATCGATTTGTCACTAAAAGATTGGTAGGATCATTTAGAGATGGTTAAATGATTCTCATTGAATTATCTTAGAAAAGATAATAGATTTAGATTTAAAGATCTAGATCATTTAAAAAATGATTTTCCTTTAAGAAAAGGGAGTCATGATCTCACAGGAGATGTTAAGGAGCAACCATAAATCTCATTGAGTGTGTTGCTTGAATGGAAATGGGAAGAGAACTGAAGCGACTGTAGGCTCCATTGGTAGATGCACCAATAAGTACTAAGTCATAACTTCTAAATTCTCTATGGAACTTGTTTCCTTGTCAATGAATAAGAAGACAAATGATTTGTGGTTCAAAGCAGAAATGTCTGAAGAAACACTTTATGTACTGATAATTGCAATTATAAGCAATTATGGAAAGGACTAGTCAAAAAGAAGAATCAGGATGAGTTTTAAAGTCATTTACCCAAACAGTCACTTATGAAGGGAACCTTAATATTTGTTTGGTCAATGTTTAGGTTTAAAAGGAAGAACAAGTCGTAACTACATGACGGACAAAGGGGCACTACATTGATGAAAATTAAATTTTCATTAACATCCCAAGAAGGGTAGTGTTTTACCTGTAATGGATAAGCGGAGGTTGAGCATTGCTCTTAATGGACGATATAACACTATGTGTTGAGATGTTAAAGTTACAAGGACATCTTTTATAAGTCTACCTATATAAGTGTGCGAGTGGAGTTGCCTTCAAAGAGACATGCTTTATCTCATAAACACGTAAGAAAATCAGGGTACTAGCATATGGCCTAAATGTGCTAAACTATTTTTTAAACACCAAATATATGAAATATGTGTGTGGAATAGTTTCGGTTTGTCGTATAAGATCGTTAGTTCAAGACTTAGTTTCACTAAAGACCTTGACAAAATTTGAGTTATTTCCACTAAAGTGAAAATTCAAGTCTGTAGGACATTTTCATTTATGCACATATTTCTGGCTTTGCTCTGGTTTTAAAACTTTTAAATAGTGCTGGATTGTTGGATATTTAAAGGTTTTTGAATCTTGTATTGCCTTTTCTAAAGAAGTGTCTTTCCAAAGTGGGTGTATTTTTCGAAGGGATGCCTATAACACCTTTTCTTAGGAAAAGAGTGTATTAACACATCCACTTGATTTTCTATTGAAGGAATTGAAAATCATTATTTTTTTAACACAATGGGTCTCCCTTCTTCTCTAGTTACGTCTTTAAAGATCTTGATTAGAGCGTTCTTGTAATATTTCAGTGTTCAAATAGCGTGAATGGGTTCATCAAATCCTTCACAAGAATACATAGCCCATTCGTTGTATCCTGGAACTAGTTTGCTGGTAACCTGTTGGTGACCACTTGCGCTAAGTGGTGGGGGCAAATATTGGTTTAAAGACAAAAATATTTCTCATGCCTTTGACCGCTTTCCTGTATTATTTCAAGTCAACATTTCACACAGAGTAGACGTTTGAAAATGATTGCTAGAAGGTGGGGTTGAGCCTAGATAAGGAACTAGGCCTTCCACATTGAATGTTGAGCTAATCCCATTTCTTGAGGTAGCTCGAGAACATATGTATTAGGACCACTCCTTGCCATAATCCTAAAAGGTCCGACACTGCGGGCTTGGAGCTTCTTTGCAATTTTCGATGGGAATCGTTCAGCCCTAGACCGAATCATCACATGATCACCTATTGGGAATTCTTGGAAGTTCCTATACGAATCCGCCGTTAATTTGTAATTATCATTGCTCAAATTAATTTTACGTCTAATTTCGGGATACAAATTATGAATATGATGTGAAAATGCATCTACGGACTCGGGTGTATGGTGAGACGCAGACATAGGGATCAAATTTAGGGGTGTTCTCGGCTTATGACCATACACCACCTTAAATGGACTCATACCTGTTGACCTATTAACGAAATTATTATATGCAAACTCAGCCATGAGTAAAATGAAATCCCAAGTCTTAATGTGATCATCGGCAAGACATCGAAGGAGATTACCTAAACTCATATTGGTCGCTTTGATTTGGCCATCGGTTTGAGGATGATACACCGATGAGAATTGGAGCATCGTACCCATCATATGTCATAGGGTCTTCCAAAAATAACTAGTGAATTTCACATCCCTATTTTGACACAATTGTCTTGGGTAGTCCTTGAAGATGCACCACTTCTCCGAAAAACTACTTCACCACATGGGTTGCGTCAGAGGTCTTAGAGCATGGTATGACATGGGCCATTTTAAAGAAGTGATCCACTGCCACAAATATGGAGTCGTTATTTTCTCAAAGTCTTGGGAAGCTAAAGTACGAAGTCCATCTAGATGTCTTGCCACGGTGTGTGAGGCACCGACAAAGGAGTGTACAAGCCCTTGTTTTACTTTGTCTGGAAACTTGGTCAGTACGACATTACCGCACAATCTGGGCGACATATCGCATGATATTAGGATAAAATAACCTATCATCGACGAGCGCAATGGTCTTGTTGCACCCGAAATGATCGGCCATCCCTCCGGCATGTAACTCCCAAGTAAGAAAATCACTCAATGAAGTGCGAGGGATGCAAAGACGATTACGTTTAAACAAATACCGGCCCTGTAGAGTATGTGTGGCTAGTGTTCGCCGGGTCACTAAGGAATGTGGTGGTCCTTCCCAAAATTTGGGCACTCGGGATACTCTTCCTTTAAATGCTCAAACCTGATTACTTCTGTACTCATGGATTACAAAGTCGACACTCGACGATTAAGCGCATCCGCGACCTTGTTCTCAACACCGGCACCGGCCTTTGCTTCAACACAAATGTGAACCCTTGGAGGTACTTGACCCATGTCGCATGCCTTGGGTTCAATTTCTTTTGGGAAGCAAGGAAGCGTAAACCTTTGAGGTCGGAAAATATGACAAATTCTTGCGGTCTAAGGTAGTGCTTCTGACGGGGACGCCGACATCGTGGACATAGGCTATGGACCATATCGTGTGTACTGGAGTCAGAAGAAGCGGAACGGAAATCAGAACCATGCTTAAAGGAGCAAAATCAGCGTGCTGGAACAATGCACAGTCAATCGATCGACGCCTGGAATCGATCGATTGACTGTGGCCAATTAGGGACTCAATTCTGACGACATATATATATATATATATATATATATATATATATATATATATATATATATATGTATAAGTCGATCGATTGACTGTGTTGTCACCATAAGTCATATAATTATATATATATGTCAATTGATCGACTGTTGCGAGAATGGGATCTGCCAGAATTTGAATTTTAGTTTTAAGGGGCAAACTTGTCTTTTGTTTAATTTTTGTTTTAGGGTTTTATTTTAAGACCTCGTATATAAGGTCATAATAAAAACATTGTAAGGGGTTGATATTTTAATTAATGAAAAATTTTGCTTTGCGCTTGAGATGAGCAATTTCGGAGAGTGATTCTTCTCCGAGATGGGTTTGGTGTGAGGCCAAGGGTGTGATGTCCATTATTTATATTATTATTCATTTTAATATCTCTTTGTTTCTCTATTTTCTGCTCATATTTGATTCTCATAAGCCCTAAATCCAGCTGTTATTTTGTCAAAATTTTCCAACCATAACCCTAGTTTTCATCTAAACCATTGAATCGACCCGATTCGATAATCTTAAATCTCATCCCAGCCATCTAACCAATCTAAACCCTTGAATCGACTTGATCCCTAAACCCTTGAGGAACTTGAGATTCTACCATTGAACCACGAGCGAGTGCCCTGATCTGGAAGCGGTTAGAGTTCTACCTCTTGGATCCTCCTTTCGCAAGGCTAACAGATCTAGCACAACAGATCGGGCCCTACCTGAATCGAATGTGATCATCTGAATGGAAGACTACGAACCTTGAGGTATTCACATTTATTTGTATTGATTTTGCTTAATTAATTTAGTTTAATTTTGGCAAAATAATCATTTCATCATCATTCACGTAGTCTAGGGTTTTGTCCTGCATCAGTTCTGGTATCAAAGCTTAAGTTCTAGGTTACGACATATTTGTGTGACATTTAATTCCATTGCAATTTAATTTTCATTGCATTTTATTTCAGTTGTGGTCAAAGTGTGCACATCTAGTGTTAGATAATATTCCTCTTTCATTGTGGTTCATATTTGCATGCCCATTTAGAACCCGTACTAGTAGTTGTGGTCACCATGGACATGAATGACAATGTTCTTAACGGTATGAGAACTGAATTAAAAGCAATTAATGATCGAATGGCTGCCATGGAAGCCGCCCAAAGGAACCTTGAAACTTCCAATGATAGGTTGCTAGACCGAGTCAACCGGTTAAACGAGGATGATGAGTACCTCGAACCACACCGAGAGCGTAATGGTCCACATTTCGAACGAAATGGCTACCAACATAATCGGAACTAGAATCATAGGATGGATCATCGTGGAGATGACTACGACCCGGAAGGGAAACTCCTCAAAAATGTCCGAGTTGAGTTTCCAACCTTCGATGGAAGCTTGAATTGTACAGTCTTCCTCGATTGGTTATCCAACATGGACCAGCACTTTGAGTGGTTTGACATGAGTGATGAGCGATGCGTCAAGCTCGCCAAAATGAAACTCATTGGCCAAGCTCGACTCTTTTGGGTCAACATTGAACGCATCAAAATGAATGCGGGTTGTGCCCCCATTACCCGTTGGGAGGACATGAAGGAGCGACTTACAGAGAAGTACATTCCTTCCTTCCTCATACTATCATCTTTTCCTCGATCAATGGCAAAATCTACGCCAAGGTAGTATGCCCGTAGCGGATTACATTGGCAAATTCAAAGAATACATGATGAGAGCCAAAGTGTCCGAAGACCCTCAGGTCTCTTTATCCAAATTTCGCACCAGATTGAGGTTTGACTTGCAAAAAGAGTGTCTCTCATCCTGTTGAGACTCTCGCCGAATGTTACACTGTCGTTCAAGACTTTGAACGATATTTAAAAATGACGGTAGCGAAGCGATATGATTCTCATACCGGTCAATCTCGTACGGGAGAAGTGGTGCTGGAAACCTGCCTCCTAAACCTACACAATCCACATCAACCAATGTGCGATTTGACAAAGGAAGGGGTGTAGTCAGAGAATCCTCGAAGAGGGTTCTCAAATCAAGTGCTATAAATGTCATGGGTTGGGACACTTTGCAGCCCAATGCCCTACAAGAGATCCTCAGAGGAATCTCCTCCTTGAAGGAGAGGGAGACGAAGGAGAAGGTTTTTTTGAAGGTCTTTGAGCCGAATGCCACACCTAGTGATGAGGAAGGTGATGACATTGGTCGTGCTCTAGTTGTGAGGTGTGCCTTGGCACAACCTTCACGGGATGAAAAAGAGGATTGGCGGAGGGAGAACATCTTCCACACCTTCGCCACATGTGGGACAAAAAGCTGTAGGGTTATCGTGGATAGCGGAAGCTGCACCAATGTGGTATCAGCACATAACGTCACCCGCTTAGGGCTCACACCTAAAGCCCACTCGAGACCTTACAAAGTCGCATGGGTTGACTCCTCGTCCATTCTTTTGTCTCAGAGGTGTCGCATACCAATACAACTGGGTTCGTATTTTGACACCTTGTGGTGCGATGTGGTACCAATGGATGTGGGCCATATCATTTTGGGAAGACCATGGCTCTACAACTTGAACGTGACCATTTTTAGCCGAACTAACATTTGCACGTTCACTTATAAGGGCAAAAAAATCACTCTTATCCCTTTGGCTCCCAAAGCACCATCGACCAACAAAGTTAAGAAGGGCGGTTAGTCCAAGACCATTAACCTTGTGAGCCCTTCAGAGTTTGAGAAAGTAACATTAGATGAGAGTGTGGTGTACGTAGTTGTCACCGTTGAGAGTGCTCCTGAGTCGGTAAGTGAGTACCCCAAGGAGGTCGAGCCGATCCTGAGTGAATTTGGAGATGTCTTCCCCGAAGACTTACCCAATGAGCTTCGTTTCATGCGTAACGTTTAACATGCCATAGACTTGATACCCGGATCTACCCTACCGAACCTACCCCACTACAGGTTGAATCCGGTTGAGCACACCGAGTTGACTCGACAAGTTGATGAGCTCCTTCAGAAGGGGTTCATTCAAGAAAGTTTGAGCCCGTGTGTCGTACCCTCATTACTCACACCTAAGAAAGATGGTATATAGCGCATGTGTGTGGATAGTCGTGCGATTAATAAGATTACAGTTAAGTATCGGTTTCCTATACTGAGGCTCGATGGCATGCTCGATCTGATGGTTGGTGTCACTATCTTTTCCAAGATAGATCTTAAGAGTGGCTACCATCAAGTCCAAATCCGCTCGGGTGATGAGTGGAAAACTGCCTTTAAGACCAAAGATGGTCTTTATGAGTGGATGGTCCTGCCTTTTAGACTATCTAATGTCCCGAGTCTCTTCATGAGGCTCATGACCCAGGTGTTGAGGCCATTCCTTGGCAAATTCCTTGTCGTGTATTTTGACATCTTGATTTACAGTCATGACAAGGAATAACACCTAACCCACCTTAGGCTGGTGTGTGAGACCCTACGGGGAGAGAAACTCTATGCGAATCTCAAAAAGTGCATGTTCATACAACGATCCGTTATCTTTTTGGGATTCATTGTCTCGGTAGACGGGATGGTTGTGGACCCTGCAAAAGTTAAGGCCATTGTGGACTGGTCCGAACCTCGAAATATTCATGAAGTCCGTAGCTTCCATGGTTTGGCCACGTTTTATCGTCGTTTCATCCGCAACTTTAGCACCATTATAGCTCCCATTACCGATTGCATGAAAAGAGGAGAGTTTCAATGGGGTAAAGCCGTGACGAGGGCCTTTGCCGAGATAAAAGAGAAAATCTTTACTGCACCTGTCATGCAGCTACTTTCTAAAGTCTTTGAAGTAGCATGTGACGCATTGGGTGTAGGGATAGGCGGAGTGCTTAGCCAAGAGGGTCATCCTGTGGCCTATTTTAGCGAGAAACTTAATAAGGCAAAGCAAAAATACTCCACCTATGATAAAGAGTTTTATTCGGTCGTCCAATCTCTTTGGTATTGGAAGCATTACCTTAGACCGCAGGAATTTGTGCTATTTTTTAACCATGAAGCCTTACGCTTTCTTGCTTTACAAAAAAAGTTGAACCCGAGGCACGCAAAGTGGGTTGAGTACCTTCAAGGGTTCACATTCGTGTTAAAGCATAAGGCCGGTGTTGAAAACAAGGCAGCTGATGCACTTAGTTGACAGGTGATGACTTTGCGCACTATGAGCACCGAGGTCGTTGGATTTGAGCAGTTGAAACAAGATTATCCCGAGTGCCTAGATTTTGGGGTGGACTATATTGCTCTCCTTGATGATCCAAACAACCTCAACTCCAAGTATACCCTGCAGGATGGGTATCTGTTTAAAGGAAATCGACTGTGCATCCCTCGTACCTCGCTGCGTGACTTTCTCATTTGGGAGTTACATGTTGGAGGGATTGCCGGGCATTTTGGGCGCAACAACACCATTGCGCTCGTTGAGGATAGGTTTTATTGGCCTAGCCTTATGAGAGATGTCTCTCGAGTTGTGAACTAATGCCACACATGCCAAGTGGCAAAACAAAGCAAACAGAATACTGGTTTGCATACCCCGCTACCAGTGCCACACGCTCCGTGGCAAGACATCTCTATGGATTTCGTGCTTGGACTCCCTAAGACTCAACGAAAGCACGACTCCATCTTTGTCGTAGTGGACTGCTTTTCCAAGATGGCCCACTTCATACCTTGCTCAAAGACCTCAGATGCGGCTCATATCGTAAAATTAATTTTTGAAGAGGTGTGTCTTCATGGTCTACCCAAAACCATCGTGTCGGATAGGGACGTCAAGTTCACCAGTTATTTCTGGAAGACTTTATGGCACATGATGGGTACCATGCTTCAGTTCTCTTCGGTCTATCATCCTCAAATTGATGGCCAAACAGAATCCACCAATAGGAGCTTAGGTAATCTCCTCCATTGTCTTGTTGGTGATCATCCTAGTACTTGGAATTCTACTTTGCCCATAGCTGAGTTTGCATACAATAATTATGTAAATAGGTCTATAGGCATGAGTCCATTTTAGGTCGTACTTGGTCATAGGCCTAGAACCCCCCTTGATTTAATCCCTATGTCTGCATCCCATTGAGTGTCCGAGTCCGTCGATGCATTCGCACAACATATTCACGATTTGCATGTCGAAATTAGACAGAAAATTAATGCGAACAATGAACAATACAAAGTAGCTGCGGATGCACATAAGCGTTTCAACGAATTTAATATTGGAGATCATGTGATGGTTGGGGTTAGACTTGAATGATTCCCATCGGGGATCGCCAGGAAGCTTCAGGCCTGCGGTGCTGGGCTATTTAGAATTGTGGTAAGGAGCGGACCTAATACGTACGTTCTCAACCTTCCTCCGGATATTGGGGTCAGCTTTACGTTCAATGTGGAGAACCTAGTTCCTTCTTTGAGTTCAACCTCACCTCCTTGCAGCGCTTTCCAAAATACTCCTACCCATACACCCACCCCACCCTTGCAGCCCCTACCCATTCCCTCCCCAAACAGGCAAAAGAAAGATATAATCAAAGGGATATTGCAAGATCTTGTGGTGTCCACCCACGATGAAGGGTATCAGAAGTATTTGATCAAATGGATGGGCAAGCCGGATTCCGAAAACACGTGGCTACATGAGGACGAGGTTCGTCGCCTAGACCTCGACATGCTCGATCAATATCACGACTCCGCTTCATCGGTGATGAATTCTTTTCAGTCCGCGAGAATTGACGGGGACACCGACATCGTGGACAGAAGCTGTGG
Source organism: Chloranthus sessilifolius (assembly GCA_021018995.1). NCBI lineage: Eukaryota > Viridiplantae > Streptophyta > Magnoliopsida > Chloranthales > Chloranthaceae > Chloranthus > Chloranthus sessilifolius. Next base: position 70,005,256 of record CM037595.1, read on the forward strand.
ACCATATCGTGTGTATCGCCGTTAGAAGAAGCGGAACAGAAATCAGAACCAGGCTTAAAGGAGCAAAATCAGGGTGCTGGAGCAATGCAAGTCAATCGATCGACGTCTGGAATCGATCGATTGACTGTGGCCAGTTAGGGACTCAATTCTGACGATCGATATATATATATATATATATATATATATATATATATATATATATATATATATATATAAGTCGATTGATCGATTCCAGGCGTCAATCGATTGACTGTGTGTGACCATAAGTCATATAATTATATATATATGTCAATCGATCGAGACTTGGAGCTCGATCGATCGACTGCCGTGAGATTGGGATCCGCCAGAATTTGAATTTGAGTCTTAAGAGGCAAACTTGTTTTTCTTTTGTTTAATTTTTGTTTTAGGGTTTTATTTTAAGACCTCCTATATAAGGTCATAATAAAAACATTGTAAGGGGTTGATATTTTGATTAATGAAAAGCTTTGCTTTGTGCTTGAGATGAGCAATTCCGGAGAGTGATTCTTCTTCCCCAAGATGGGTTTGGTGTGAGGCCAAGGGTGTGATGACCATTATTTTTTATTATTATTTATTTTAGTATCTCTTTGTTTCTCTATTTTCTGCTCTTATTTGATTACCATAAGTCTTAAATCCAGTCGTTATTTTGTCAAACTTTTTCAAACCATAACCCTAGTTTTCATCTAAACCATTGAATCGACCCGATTCGATAATACTAAATCTCATCCCAGCCATCTAACCAATCTAAACCCTTGAATCGACCCGATCCCTAAACCCTTGAGGAACCTGAGATTCTGCCATTGAACCTCGAGCGAGCGCCTTAATCTGGAAGCGGCTAGAGTTCTACCTCTAGGATCCTCCTTCTACAAGCCTAACAGATCTAGCGCAACGGATCGGACCCTACCTGAATTGAATGCGATCATCCGAATGGAAGACTACGAACCTTGAGGTATTCGCATTTATTTGTATTGGTTTTGGTTAATTAATTTAGTTTAATTTTGGCAAAATAATCATTTCATCACCATTCACGTAGTCTAGGGTTTTGTCCTGCGTCAGTTTCCAATGCCAAAGGGATCAGACTACCGCATAGAACTCCTTGTCATAGGTGGGGTACTTTTGCCTTGCCTCATTTAACTTTTTGCTAAAATAGGCCATCGGGTGGCCTTCTTGGCTAAACACTCCTATACTTACACCCAGTGTAGTCAAATCGCATATGCGACCCTATACGATGGCATACGGTCATCACATGAGGATCGCATATGCGATTATGTCATGATATAAATGTTTTTCTTTTTTTTTCAAAAAAACTCAAAAAATCTCAAAAAATCTCCAAAGTTCCCAATATTGATCAGTAATATGTTTTGTGTTAATTTTGTACTCTACTAATTTTGTAGTGTTTAGAATGCAAAATAAAAATATATAACCCATAAGTTAGAAGGGAAAATATAAATTTCATTGACTTTAAACAAAATAGTACAAAATGAATATAGGAACATACAAAAAAGAAGGAAAAGAGTAAAGAAGAAAAATATTATTAAGTAAAAATATCTTAACATTTGTTCCTACTTCCTAATGATATTGTGTACTAGAAAAAAATTCTACACATTGGTTTCTAGCCCATAATGGTACATCTTCACCTCCACCATCATCATCACTTTCATTGCCGTCATCATTCGAATCGTCTCCTTTTTCAACATATTATTCTTCCTCATCGGTTTCTTCATCATCCAATCTCACTAAGACTTTATATCGTCCTATAGGTGCTTCTTCATGTATCTCGTCTTCTTCTTCTTCTTGTTGACAGTAGCATGAGCGTGAGCTACCTTCCCCCGTTGTTGATCTTCTCCTCCGTCAGGTAAGAAGCTCATCTCCTAAAGCAGCCTCTTCCATTTGCTTCCACGTAAGATCCTCATCCTTAAAGACTCGCTCATTTGAGACATCTGCCATCCAAGGAGAAACAGATGACAAGTCTTCGAGAGAGATGGCATCATTGTGTCCCAGATGTTCTCTTTTTATTAGGATGCAATCCTGTAGCTTTTGGCTATATTGCACAAAGACCAAATCATTGAACTTTTTTTGCTCAAACTTGTTCTGCTTCTTCGTGTGTATCTATTTAAGAGAAATAGTTAGTAAATTTAATATCTATTAAAGTTTAAACAACAATTAAATTGATATTATGAGACTAAAAATAAAATAAAAAATAACTAATTACCATCTCAAACGTGCTCCAATTTCGTTCATATGCCGAAGCGGTACATGTGAGGCCAAGAACCTTAATGGTCATCTTCTTCAATAATTAATATTTTGTCACCGAATTCACTCCATAGGACAACCACCAATCGGCTATAAACAATACTATTACTTTTATATATATATAAAGAGGCGAATTATTTAATTACAATAACGAAATGTAATAAAAAAATAAATCTTAAAATTGCTTACTAGGTATTTTGGATTCTCTTTATCGAATCACAATTTCTCTTTCGAACATCCCTTAAGTATTCTTGTATCGGTTGAAAGAGTTGCTAATCCGATCTTGCTCACCTTTGTTCGAAACCATCTTTTCTAAAGCATCAAGGAAACGACTAATATGTGTTGCTTCCGCCGCTTCCTGGTTCGGATAAGAGAAATAGACCACAAGATTTAAAGAAAAATTGTGTCATGGGCAAATGATACTTTGGTTCTTAGGGCCAGCGACTAGATATGTTCTCAATGTCGCAACGTCAACTTTAAACGAAGATCCATTTGCCACCGTTACGGGTGTAGCTCGTCGAGCTCAATGGGAACGGTGGTCAGAAGCAACGAGGATCAACCATCTTGAGTTGACCCTAAAAAATAGATAGTTCTTAATGGGGCACAAATTCGTGACCTAGCCCAGGGATGGTCTATCGCGGGTTGCAGAGGTCACACTTTCACGGACTTTGGTCGTCGGAAAGTTGGGCCCGTCGGGCCTCTTCCTCGTAGTCGTCAGGGGTTTTCTTTTGCCGACGCTGCTTTTAGTGGCCCCCGCAAAACCGTTTCCTCGGACGACGACTCTCCTGAGATTGCTCCTTGAGTGGAGGGTGGTGTAGGAGATTTGGTGGACCCTACACCATCGAAGACTGGTGGTTTGTCTCATCCCTTAGGGCTTTTGAATCCTTTGTTTTCATCCCTAGCCTTACTGGGTTACACTATACACCATCAAAGATTCCATACTAATACTAAGTTCCTTCTACGATGCCCTTCTGCTTGAGACGGCCAACGATCTCCTCTCGTATAAGGTTTTCTCCATCGATGGCAAACCGGTTGAATGTTGTAGTAGATGGGAGCAAGACGCGAGCAAGCTTCATCTTCACCGGTGGGAGAATGGAATATGGATCCGCCTATTCGTTCTTCCTCTCCATGCCTGGACCCAGGAGGTCCTCCGTGGGATTGGCGAGCGATGTGGTGGGTGTATCCTCATCGACCGAAGTACCAAGGATCTGTGGGAAACGCGTTATACTCGGATCTTGGTAACCTCCTGCAGCTGGGAGAAGATTCCTAGATCTGTTGAGCTTTGCCTCAACGGACAAAAACTCCGAGTCTTCGTAGAAGTGGAGCTCATGGAGAGGGTGGTCCTCCCGCGACAATCTCACCACACAATCGAGAGTACCCGGGTTTCCAACGAAGACATACTCCCTGCTGCCGCAAAAAAACTCCCGGTTGAGATCCACCCACTCTGGAACGGGGAAGAAAGGGCTGTAGGGTTGCCGGTTCAATCCTCGAACGGGTGCTCGCCCCCGCACCCGCCTCTCCATCGGGGGTTGACCTCGTCTACGGTGCCTACCAGCCGTGGGAGTGGACCCATGAGCAAACATGGAGGGCTGGTTCCTTTGGTGGAGGATTTGGAGGAGGGAGAAGTTGATGTTCGGGAGGCAGCGGTGGATATTTTGCACTCCGACAATGAGGCTACTAACCTTTATCGACGCCCTTCGCCGGCGCTGCCTCAACCTATCCCTCCCTTCGGCATCTTTCCACGGTCTTCGTTTTCGGATGATTCTATTTTTTCTCTTGATCCAACGGTGGAGAGGACCCTTTCCTCTTTGGGTACTCGATCAAGGGAAGGACCAGAGGGTGTAGACTAGTTGGCAGAGTCGTTGGGATAAAGCCTCTTCCCGATTTTAGGGATTGGGACTCTATGAGCTTGGAGATGACACGTGGAGGTCAGGTGACAGATGGCACAGTTGGAGCTCCTTTCTGTATGGTCCACTATTTGGACCTGCAGGCCCACGAGCCCCCTTGGATCTTTTCTACCGACCCGGGTCAAGATCTTTAGGGGCTCTCTTCTACATCAGGTTCTCGAGCTCTGGATTATGTGACCCGACTCTTGACCCGTGGGGTCTATTTATTTGTCTCCTTACTCCCCCAGACACCTGCGGCTGGTTTCACCGGCCTCCTCCCCTGAGCCCCCCCTCCACCCTCCACCTCGGCGACGTCTCTTCCTCCTCGATGTTTTCTTTCAAGTGGGCTGTGTTGGATATCCCTGAGACCTCCTCTTCGGATACCTCTGATTCCTCTTTCGGGAACTGCTCAGACCTTGATGTCCTAGATCAGATTATTGCCTTTTGGGAAAGATCACGGACCTTGATGTCCTAGATGAGATTATTACCTTTGGGAAAGATCACAAAATGTCGTTCTCGGGCTCCAACGAGGCTCTCCGAGAGATCTTCTGATCCATTATGAGGGGGCGAAATTTTCCTTTGGCCACTCCCAAAAAGAAAAAATCTAGATCGAGGGAACTAACTAGGCTGGAGTGGGGTATGTCCGATGGGAGGGGGATAGGGTCTCAGTGAGACTTTCCCTTGTGGTCAGGTTTTCTTGCCTGTCTTTATGAATATTCTTTCGTGGATGTTAGGGGCGTTAGCAATCCTAAGAAACATTCGGGGGTGAAGTAGGGTATTCTTTCCCTGAACCCGGCGATCATCACTCTCCAAGAGACAAAATAGGGTCCTTGTGATAATGCTAAGGTGACCTCTGTTTTGGGCGGTTATAGATGGGATTGGATTGTTGTGGACTCGATCGGGGTGTTCGGGGGGATCCTTCTTGCTTGGAACTCGCTTTTGTTCCGAAAGGAGGATGAGGAAATTGGTGAATTTTCTGCCTCGGTCAAGCTGATTAATAAGGACAATGGCTAGAGTTGGGCTTTTACTGGCGTCTACGATCCTACCGAGGCCGGTGAAAAAGATTACTTCTGGTTCGAATTAGCTGCGTTGGCAGCAAGATGGGAAGTGCCTTGGAGTGTGGGAGGTGATCTCAATGCTTTGTGATATCTCCGCAAATCGTCTGAGGGCCTTCCGGACCGTAGAGATAGGGTCAATCTCAACTCTTTCGTCAACGATTGGGCCCTTGTCGATCTGCCTCTTCTGGGGGCCCATTTTACTTGGTCTAACCTCCAACAGGCTGCCTCCTTTACCCGCTTGGATCGCTTTCTGATCTCTACCGATTGGCTGGACCTGCTTTCCCATGCATCGCTGCATGGTCTTGCTAGAGCGGTCTCTGACCACAGGCCTCTATTGCTCGATTGCGGGCCCTCGGGTAGAGGCCCTACCCCTATTCGATTCGAAAATCAATAGTTACTGAATGAGGGTTTCAAACGCCTAGTCCCTCTTTGGTGGAGGGAGACTAATCCTTTTGGGACGACCACTTTCCGCTTAATCTCCAAGCTGGGACACCTAAAGGGTTGCATCAAGAACTGGAACCGAGAGAGTTTTGGGCTGTCGCATGAATGGAAATCGACCATCCTGGATTGCCTTAAGGAGCTGGACTTTCTCAAAGAGGATAGGGCACTGTCGGACGTCGAAATCGCCGAAAGACTCAACCTCAAGATGAGGTTTAGCGAAAAGAGTCTTCAGGAGGAGATGAGCTGGAACCAAAAATCAAAGGTGCATTGGCTAAAGGTTGGAGATAATAATACAAAGTATTTCCATATGGTGGCGAATGCTAAGTCTAAAAAGAAGCTGCTAACTAGAATCGTAGTGAATGGGGCAGAATTTTCAGATCCGGAACATATTAAGGGGCAGATTTCTGATTTCTACCGTAATTTGTTCAAAGATGAGGGTTGGGCTGGACCACAGCTTGATGGCCTCTCTTTCCCCTCTGTTGGCCCGGTTGACCGCGATGGTTTGGAGAAGCCATTCACCGAAGCAGAGATTTGGGATGCCATTAGACAGAGCAGGAAAAATAAATCTCCGAGGCCTAATAGTTTCAATATGGAATTTTTTGTTTCCTTATGGACTTGCCTAAAATCTGATATCCTTGATTTTTTCAAGGAGTTCCATTCGCGGGCTACCATTTGTAGAAGCCTGAACTCGACATTTATCACTTCGATCCCAAAATTAGAGGGTGCCACGAACATTCGAGACTTCCGCCCTATCAGCCTCATTAACTACCTATACAAAATTCTTGTGAAGGTGCTCGCGAATCGCCTTAGACTGGTTTTAGGGCCGATCATATCGGAGACACAAGGGGCCTTTGTTCACGGTCGCCAGCTCTTTAGATATGGCGATCATTGCCTATGAAGTTGTTCACTCGGCTTCTTCTGCATGGTCGCCGGGTTTTGTTTGGAATGTTGACATGGAGAAGGCGTATGACCGAGTAAACTAGGACTGCCTTGATTATATGTTGCTACTGTTCGAGTATGGTGTTACCTGGAGAAAATGGATGAGCGCCTGTGTTTCTTCGCCTTGGTTCTTGGTCATTGTCAATGGTTCGCCAGCCGGGTATTTCAAAAGTTCGCAGGGTTTGAGACAGGGTGACCCTCTATCTCCTCTCCTTTTTAACTTGGTGGGGGAGGCTTTGGGGGCCCTTATAAAGAAATCGCATGACCTGAATCGGATCTCGGGAATTTCGGTGGGCAACAATGATTTCACCATAACACATCTTCAATACGCCGACGACACAATTTTCTTCGAGAAAGTGGATCAAGAGGAAGTTTTAACCTTTGCAAATATTCTAACGGTATACGAAGCTGTCTCTGGGCAAAGGGTCAACCTGTTGAAGTCAACTATTTCCAGAATTAATTTGGAGTCAGGGGCAGTTGAGGCTTTAGATGCTTTGGCTATGTGTGCCTCCTCTCTGCTCCCCACATCCTACTTGGGTCTTCCTTTGGGCATTGATAAGCAGAAGGCCAGCGAGTGGGAGGCAATCATATAGAGATTTCAAAGGAAATTGTCTTCTTGGAGGGGAAAATTCCTTAGTTCGGGAGGACAACTGCAACTGTTGAACTCGGTTCTCTCTAGTTTGCCGCTTTTTTCATGTCTATTTTCAAATGTTCGATGACAGTCATTCATTCCCTTGAGAAAATTGAGAAGGATTTCTTGTGAGAAGGTGCGGGATTGGATAAAAGATACCATCTGGTGGCATGGGAGATTTGTCAGCTCCCTAAATCTTTTGGAGGGCTCGGTATTCGGAACCTTCATAGAACCAATATCGCACTTCTAGGGAAATGCCTATGGTGGGCCGGATCCTTATCGGACCAGAATAGGTTATGGAAGGTTATCCTCCTTCAGAGATATGGTAGCTTATGGGGATCTTGGGGAATTGATGTCAATTGAACTACAAACATCTCAGCCTAGTGGAAAGATATTTGCTCTGTATGGGACGATTTCTCTCGTTGGGTCCGGTTTAGCTGGGGTGATGGCTCTCGGATCTCTTTTTGGGAAGACCCATGGCTTTTCCTCTACCCGCTCCATTTGATGTTCCGCTCTATCTTTAGGCTCTCGGTTGCCCCTCATGGTCTGATTGCTGATTATCTTTCATCTGATGGCGAGGCTCCAGTGTGGGAGGTTACGACTAGGAGAAGCTTGAGAGAGGATGAATTGGATCTTTACCTTAAGCTAATGGCTGAGCTATATAGCACTACTTCGAATTGCTTCTGTCGGGATTTGAGGATTTAGTTGGCTAGCAAGAACGTGGAGTTCACGGTCAAGTCCTTCTACTGAGCACTCACCTGTCGACCGCTTATTAGAGTGGAATGGGCCTTCATCTGGAAGGGCTCCAAAACCTCCTAAAGTCAGATTTTTCATCTAGACTGGGATGAGAGGGCGGGTCCTAATGATGGATCAGCTGATAAAACGGGGCAAATCTCTCCGGAATAGATGCCCCATGTGCCTCCTCTTTGAAGAATCTATTCCCCATTTGTTCATTCACTGTTGGGCTGCCATAAAGATTTGGGGCATTATCCTGATGTCGTTTGACCTCAGATGGGCTGTCCCGGAGACCCTTCCTGATTTTCTGATCTCTTGGAATGGCAGTAGATGGGACGGTCCGCAAGGAGCCTTTTGGAGGGTGGGGGTGTATGCGATGCTTTGGACTAGTTGGCTAGAAAGGAATGCTAAAGTTTTTAACCGCAAGTGGAAACTGATTGGGTTTATCCTCAACAATATTAAAGAGCTGATGTGCCACTGGGCCTTGCTAGACAAGTATGGGGGGCAGGGATTAGAAGATTTGTGTTTCTGAGCTCCCTCCCTCTCCTGTTGGGTTTGGGGTCTGCTCATAGATAAGCTGGGGCTTTAGTGTTTGTGTTTTCTTTCTGTTGAGTTGTGTTGCGTTGATGTTGCTTTTCTGGTTTGTTTTGCTTCTCTTGTATCCTCCAGCTTCTCGCTGATTTTTTTGGAATGATATCTTTTTTTACCGATTAAAAAAAAATAGACTGCGGGATTTAGGAGGAATGCGGCGGAATACAGCGGGCTAGTCATTTGGACACCTCATCTCTTCTCAACTACATCAATAATGGGTTGATAGAGACGAAATTTGTACCTATTATTAGATTTAATTTTTTCTGTAGCTTTCTCCATAATACTATGATATAGCTCATAGTCAGCTTCTCATCACCATCAACCAATCGTAGTACTTCTACGATTGGTTGTGAGTCTATAAGTGATTGGGAAACATTATTCTAAAAAGAGTTGGTTAAGATGGTTTGTGCCATCCATTTGCCTTCGACCTTCTTTGACCAAGCTTCATTCCAATTGGTGGAAGTTACAAAACTTCTAAGCTCTTCTCTTTTAGCATACATGCTTTGTAATGTTAAGAAGGTCGTAGTAAAATGAGTGATGGCAAGGCGTTGCAAACTATTTTTACCCCCAATTGTATTACGCATGTGGAGTAGAAGTGTATGCTTATATATATATACACTACTACCTTCCTAGCCTTAGTTACGGTTTGATGTGCATTTTGCTTATGTCTTCTAAGATTAAGTCCAAGCAATGGGCCGCATATGGGGTCTAATATATGTGTGGTCACTGTTCCATTATTAGTCTACCTCGGCCACCAAGTTTGTCGCGTTGTTTGTGACAACTTAGACAATATATTGTGCACCAATATCCTTTTCTATCACCTCATCTATGATGGAAAATAGATATTCGGCCATATGAGAATGGGCCAAAGCACCTATGGATTTAATGAACATAGTTTCAGTAAGACAATTTGCCAAAAAGTTGATGATTGACCTACCGGCCCTATCGGTAGAACCGTTGGTCATTAGTGAGCACCCACATGTCTTCCAGTTCTCTCGATACTTCTCGAGAAAGGCTTTTGTGAAGACTACCTTCTTTTTAAGACATGTATGTCTTATCTCATGATATGAGACCGGGTCCAAATTGTCCAAGCGCTTCAACCATTACTTTGAAACTCTTTAACTTTACGGTATCGAATGCAATATTGGCTTGGTACATCCACTTAGCCACGTATTGAATTGTCTCGGGTTGGTCCTTAGCTTTAACCTATTTTCTATAGTGGTTTGGGCTAGACCCTTACCCCTAGCGTCTACCACATCCGCCAGATATGGTCTACAAGAGAAGAATTTGTTTACTCCCCTTCCCCTTTCCACCACATGCTCTTTTAAGGGGTGGTGGTCTTACACTACAAGCTGTGGAGGGAGTAGATCTATCATGTTCTTCCTCATTTTCATCAACATCGTAGTATTGTAAAATCACTTTATCATTATGTTTCGACCTCGAAGTCTTGTCCTTCCACTCCATGATCTCTTTTCGATTATCTGATATCTCTGACGTGACATTTGGACATGCCTTCGCATTAGATCTGGGTTGCCAAGCAAGATGTTGTTTGTGTCTCCCTATTCCCCCTATGCTTGCAGAGGTGCATAGGGTACATTGGACCTTATTTTTTTCGGTTACTCTTGTGACGTTCATATTTCCAACCCAGATTGGCGGAATTTGTCGGCCTAAGAGCGCCGTTCGAGGACGTAGACATAATGACAATGCAATTTTAAAAAGTGGGTGGAGAGATTAACAAGTAAGCATACTAAAAAAAGGAAAAAAATGAAAGAAATGAGGTGTAATAAGGAAGAAAAACAATCAAACATAATTTAATAGGAATTATAAATTAAGTCTAATTCTCGAGTCTTGTCTCTTGATTCTTGAAGTTATTTCTTCCCTCTCTGCTTGAAGAATGATGGAATGTCAGTGAAGATTGAAGCTCTTTGCTTAGTTAACTACAAAATAGAGCAAAAGAAATTATCAACAGTTTTGAGAAAGAGAAAAAGAGCACTAAAAACTCAAAAAAGAGACTAAAAAGACACAAATCATACCTTGGATGGATGTGGTATGGATTAGGAAGAGGAACCCTCCATTTATAGAGTTTTGGGAGACTTAAAAAGCAAAAAAAAAAAAAAAAAAAAGTTCTAACGGTCATAAATATGATCGTTGGAGATGTATGCGATCGCCTACTGCCGCATATGCAACCGTATATGATCACATACACATGTATGCGATCGCATACAGTCAGGGTCACATATGCGAAAATCATGTCCAGGATCGCATAATCGCATATGACAACAATGCTTACACTCGATGTAACAAATGCAACCTCAAAGACTTTGGAGAAGTTTAGTAGGTGCATGACAGGTGCAGTAGTCATTTTTTCTTTGATCTCAGTAAAGGCTCCTGTCACGGCTTTTGCTCTATTGAAACTCACATTTTGTCATACAATTGGTGATGGGGGCCATGATGGTTCTAAAGCCTCGAATAGTTTTAGGCTCGGGCCATTCCACAATGGCCTTAACCATTTTCGGGTCTGCAACCATCCCGTCCGTCGAGACAATGAACTCTAAGAAGACAACGGAGTGTTCCAAGAATGTGCATTTCTTGAAGTTCGCATATAATCGCTCTCCCCTTAAGGTTTCACAAACCAACCTTAGGTGGATCAAGTGTTGCTCCTTGTTATAGCTATAGATCAAGATGTCGTCGAAGTACACCACAAGAGACATGCCTAGAAACGGCCGCAACACTTGGGTCATGAGCCTCATGAAGGTGCTTGGGGCATTAGAAAGCGCAAAAGGCACGATCATCCACTCATAAAGACTATCTTTGGTCTTGAAGGCGGTTTTCCACTCATCACCGAGGCGAATTCGTAATTGATGGTATCCACTCTTGAGATCAATCTTAGAGAAGATAGTGGCACCAACCATCATGTCCAACAAATCATTGAGCCTCGGTATAGGAAATCGATGCTTGACCGTTATCTTATTGATCGCCCGACTATCCACACACATTCGCTAAGATCCATCTTTCTTAGGTGTTAGTAGTGCTGGTATGACATAAGGGCTCAAGCTCTCTTGGATAACCCCTTTCGAAGGAGCTTATCAACTTGCCGCTTTAACTTGGCATGTTCAACCAAATTCTTCCTATAATATGGTAGGTTTAGTAGAGTGGATCCGGGAAGTTAGTCTATTGCGTGTTGAATTTCACGCGTCGGAGGGAGGAAATCCGGTAAGTCTTCCGAGACGACATTCACAAACTCTTTCAGCATCGGCTCAACCTCTTTAGGGTGCTCACTCATAGATTCGAGAGCTCGCTCAACGGTGATGACAACATAGACCATGTTCTCATCTAAAGAAGCCTTCTCAAACTCCGAAGGGCTCACAATGTTAATGATCTTAAATTGACCGCCCTTCTTATGAATCCTCTTGTTCGATGGTGCTTTGGGAGGTAAAGGGTTTAATTTGATTTTCTTGCCCTCATGCATGAATGTGCGCATGTTAGACCTTCCAAGGAGGGTCACATCCATGTTATAGAGCCATAGCCTACCCAAGATGATGTAGCCACATCCATTGGCACCACAAGGTGTTCGAATACAAAGCTAATCATATTGACACACTACACCTTTGGGACACGGGTATAGACAATGAGTGGACCCATGGGACTTTATATGGTCTTAGGTGGTCTTCGGGTGTAAGCCTTAAGTGGGTGATGGTGTGCGTTGACACCACATTGGTGCAACTCTCGCTATCCACGGTGACCTGGCAGTTCTTCTCGTCACATTTGACGTATGTGTATAAAATATTATCTCTACGCTAGTCGTCTTTCTCATCTCTTTGAAGTTGTGTAGGGGTGCACATCCCACTACCAAGCTTTCCTTGGTGCACATCGCACAACCACCGTCATCACCCTCCTCATCATTAGGTGTGATGTCCAGCTCATACACCTTCTCTTCAACATCTCCTTCCTCAATCTCTCCTTCAATCACTAGATTTTTTTGGGGTCTCTCGTAGGGCATTGGGCGACATAGTGACCAAACTCATGACATTTATGACACTTGGTTTGAGAGTCACCCTTGGATGATTCACCAACTACACCTTTCCCTTTATCAAACCTTGCTTTCTTAGGAGTGGGTTATGTAGGTTTGGGAGGTGGGTTTCCGACACTAAGCCTCATCTCTCCGACTTGATGACCATTGGTGTTGGGTTCAAATCGTCTCACCATCGTCATTTCAAGCACCTTTCAAGGTCTTGTACAGCGGTGTAACACGCCTCAAGAGTGTGAACGGGGTGAGACACCAACTCCTTTTGTAATTTCAAGCGCAATCCGGTGTGAAATCTAGAGAGAGTGACTTGGGGATCTTCTGACACATTGGCCCTCAGCATGTACTCCTCAAACTTGCCAATGTACTCAGTCACGAGCACACTACCTTGGGCATACTACGTTAGCGTAAATTTTTCCATTGATCAAGTAAGCGATGGTAGTATAATAAAGGAACGCACTTCTCCGAAAGTAATTCATTCATGTCCTCCCATTGGGTTATGGGAGCACGACCCACATTTTCTCTCATGCGCTCAACATTGGTCCAAAATAGTCTAGCTTGATTGATGTGTTTCATTTTGGTGAGTCTAACACATCGCTCATGGTATGTCATTCAATTTGGTGATCCATATTGGACAACCAATCGAGGAAGACTTTAGGGTCCATTCTTTCATTGAAGGTTGGAAACTCTACTCTAACATTCCTGAGGAGTCTCTCATCCGGATCGAAATCATCTTTGTGATTAACTACTTCTCTCTGGTTCTGATCAACATTTCGGTCATTGCACTCAAAGCACGGACTATCACTCATAACATCGGACATGGTGCTCATCAACACCTTCCAACCTATCTAATCGGTCGTGCAATCTCCCATTAAAGGCACCAAGGGCCGTTTGGGTTTGCTCTATGACCTTCATTCTGTCATTCATTATGGCCAACTCGGCTTGGATGCCCCTAAGAGCATCGACAATTTCACTCATGTCCATAGTGATCCAAACACACTAAACACGAGTGCTAAGATGAACGAGCAACTATGACCTACACACAAATTGAAACAAGCAAACAAAATGCACTCACAAATGCCCTATCCTAGCACCTAAAGCTTTGATATCAAAATTGACGCGGGACAATTTAAAAAGATTATGAGATGATAATTGCCGAAATTAGATTTATTAATCGAACAATTAAACCCAAATTAAAGCGATACCATAGGGTTTTGTGGATTCTGCTTAAGTAACCATGTTAGATCCAATTAGGATAGAATCTGACTAGCGGGATCCATTAGATTTGTGGAAGGTACGATCTTAGAGATAGAACTCTAGCGTCCTCTAGGTTAGGCGTTCGATCGTTATTCGATGTGGATTCGCATGGCTCCTTGCTAGGGCTCTGAATCAAGCATTCAATGGGCATGAATTGAACAATCTCGAGCCCAACAATGGTTGGGGATCGATGGTTGAGATCGGAGTCGATCCAAAAGGATGGACATCAAGGTTACTCAAGAATTAAGGTTGTCGCGATTCAACAAGACAAAGAAATAGATGCACAAGCTAGCAAGCAAACAGAAAGGTAAAAAAGAAGATCAAAGAAAACACATGGGCATCACGGCCTTGGCCTCACGCCAAACCCACATGGGGAAGAATTGTCACTTTCCATTAAAGCTCCTCTCAAACTCAAAGTGTTTTCATTTAATCAACCAATACCCAATTTGGGTTACATAATGACCTTATATAGGAGGCGCCATAAAGAGAAAACCCTAGAATGACCAAGTACAATAATGCCCAAAGTAGAAAAATTACAATGAAAGGAACAATCAAAAGAAAAGAAGAGAAAAAAGGACAAAAAGGCAATTCCCGAGATACAATCCACTTTAACTCGACTTGGAAGCGAGAACCCAAAACTGATTTGCATGCTTGCTGGTAGCCTGGGCGACCAGCCCCTTGACTTGTACTCAAATCTGATCTCTTGGGCGACCAATGAATGACTTTGGCTCTCTTCTAGCTACCTTCTGTGGCTCTCCAACTCCTCATGCTCTTTCCCTGGTTGATGCTCTGTGCCTTACTCGCTTCTTCTTCCGCCGGAGACCCTATGTGATCCAAAACCAATGTCTACGATGTCGGCGTCCCCGTCAAGTTCCCTTCAATTTCCTATTTCTTAAATTTATTTTTCTTAAATTAAAGAAATTGGCGTGCTGCCGTATTGGAATCTCTAGTGATTGGCGTGCCAAACATCTATTGGCACCTTGACACTTGGCACCTGTGCCATGTGTCTAGGTAACACTGCTAGTGACACACCAGCATTTTCTACATCAACACTTACATTTCGATAACATCATTGCAGTATTTTTGGCTGTCATTCCAGTTTTCCATGCCCATTCTAAACCCAACTATATGATTCAATTGGTGAAATGGTGACAATGGGGCACCATCAATTCCACTATAGTTTCAATATTAGCTTGCAAGATCTTCATGAGCGTTCTTCCCATGAATAACCTCAGACTTATTAGGAGCAAGTTAGGCACAAATTACCTTCATCATCCCACTTGAGGGCGAGATTTAAATAATTAGTTCCTCCTTTTTCCCTTGCATCATTTCATTATATATTCGTTATTAATATTTTTCATTCACTTGTACTAAAAGTCTAAAACCCAAAGGTTAATATGGCTATTTTCCTTTGCTTAGTGAAATATTCAATCCCTATCACTTATTTAGTTATTTTTTAAGGCTATTAAATTGTTTTTATGAACCAAGTATCTAAAGGCCATTACCCAGTGCTGGCCCCATTTGTAGCGGGTGCTGGAAGGGGTGGATCATACAAACCTAATGATGGAGATATCAAACGCTTGAAGGTGTATAAGGCGCGCAAAAAGAAGTTCAAAGCATCGAAGCGTTTCAAAGCACTTTGGAAGGACCCCATGTGCTAGTGTACGCCACATGAGAAGTTCCCATTCGGGGAGGACGCGCACATGGGGAGAGAATGAAGCTGAAACGGAAGAGAAAATGCACTGAAAAGTGCATTCTGCACAATTTTGTGCGCGTCAGTTTCAATATCGCTCGCGCAAGATCAGACAGAGCCAGAAAAAAACACTTTCGGCAGACTCGTGCATGTGAGCCTAAATCCTCTACGCCCGAGATCAAGCCGAACCCTTGTCGGCAAGTCAGTTTTGAGTAAAATTTTTTCCTTTTTTAGTCTAGTTTGATTAAGAGACTTTTATTTCGGAAGTTTATGTTAGATTAGGGTTTTATGCGATAAGGTCGTGTAAAGCCAATTTTAATACTTGGTTAATGATAATGAAAATTTCTTGCTTTGTGCGACTTTGAGAACTTGCCATGAGTTTTCGTTCTCTTTCAAACATAAGGAGCAATTCTTCAATTCCCCGAGTTTAGGGTTTGGTGCGAGGCCATTAATTTCGTTGGTGAAACTCCAGGGATTTCCTTTTTCTTCTTTTCTTATCTTAATTATTGTCAGGTAATATTTAGTCTTTTATTCTTTAATTAAAATCATAAACAAAAAAATATCTTCTCCAAGTTTCATGTTACTGGAATTAATTCATCTTTCGAATTCTCAATTCTGTTTTAATCATTTTATTTGAATGCAAACCTATTATTTCCCCTTTGTTGAATTTAATCCCTTTAAGCTTTAAATGCTTCAAACCTAGAGAGGAGTTAAGAGACACCATCTTGATTGTCGCTTGGTAGACTAGAGTGAAAATCAAGTTCTATCATTAGAACCCTGTTTCGAGATCAAGAAAGGAACGAATGTAGATGGAGCACTAAATTGGATTTTCCTAATTGTTTAATTAAATTTGTTAAATATTTATGTGTTTGGGATAATTTTGATAAAATTGCTGCTCAATTAAATCCCCAATTTGACTTAAAACTTCTTATGAGGGTTCAGTGTTTTCCGTCCTGCATCACCTAAACTCGGGCTTTTTTTTTTTAACCTTGGCTGCTCTCCAGACTCGAAGCTGCGTATTTAACTGGATCTCTAAAAAGCAGACAATTTAAATCAGCAATGCTGTAAACTATGATATTGATATTTAACAAACCATCTTCAATTGCATTTGCAAGAATGAGTCGCATTAAATATAGAAATTAATACAATGCTCAATTCTAAGCAATCAGCATAGCTCCTGATCACATTTTGTTTTACACTCCAGTTTTCTCATGTATCCTAATAGTGCACGATGCAACCAACTTCAGACATAGATCCCCAAACTTGAGTTTGTAACAGTTCAGAAAGAAGCCAACCTTTATTTCTCCCATGGAACACCCTATATCCTGGTGTTAATACAACATTCCCCATTTTAAAAATTAATGGTTAGGTTTCATGCAGGACTTACAAGTGGTCCAGTATTCGATCACTGTAGGTTACCAGGCTAACTGTTGATGAACCTGTATACACATTGACATGTTAAATATGGTAATATATTTTCAGGTTAAAGTTAACATCATATCGAGTTATACGTGTTCCCATTTGTTGGTATCTAGAATATTTTCATATTTCTCGTATTTACTCTTTCCTGAAGTTTCATTTTTATTACAGGTTTCCGTTCATTTTACGTTTTCAGTTGGCTGCTGTATGCCAAGTGTGGGGCATCCACCAAATTGTTTTGGTTTCAACTTCCAAGTTGTTAGACCTTGTTCAAATATTGCCTATGGCTCTTTAGTCAACACCATGAGTGTCAACTAAAGTTCATTTGAAGAAGCGAGGTTATAAACTAATAAGCATCACGTTATGATTTACTCAGTCTAAAAAACATTAAGGGATATGATCTCTGTTCTTTATTATTAATTCAGAGGTGTTAATGAATTTATGTTTTTTTATATTGTCACTTCTCTTTCCTTGTGGCACCAGTCTGTTATTCTTTTAAGTTTTAACTCTTTGTATTACTTCTCTCACTTTGTGGATCACCTAATATTGAACAGGTACGGCTGTTCCTGTCGGAGGATGCTCCATCACAGTCCGGATTGGGAGCACAGGACCACCTCCAAGCGAAGGCTTCATGGCTATGGCATTCAACAGGAACAGAATCCGATGAACATCTGCCACCTGGGTTTGAAGGACCTCAATCTATGGACCAGTTCAATAGAGTGTCCCAGATATCTTTAGTCAAGTGGCAATGCCCTCTCAAAGTAAGCCAGTGATTCAGATATTTTCATCATTTTTTTGCAACAAATTTGTCTGTGTAGAAAGTTTCAGCTTCTATACATGCAGCAGAAATCCGTCCTAATGGATACGGAACTAAGTATTTGTTCTTTCATGTGTATAGATAGTACTGAATCCTGCTTGGCAAGTGGTGTCTGGAGAAGAAAGTAGTGAGATGGAGGTCCAAAACCAGCGGGAACTTCGCGTGCTGGAAGCAGTTTATCCACGTCCCTCTGCCATTCCTCACTGGTAATCTCTCTAAACCTCATTACAACTTATACATTCTTTAGGGTATTAAATACACAAATCGATACTATTGATGCATGGGATACCTTTTTCTATCAAGTTATAGCCATAATTTCATTTAAGGTCTGTTTGGGTGGTTTCGATGAAAAGGGTGGAAATGGATTTGAAGATCCCATTGAGTCCAGCCCTTTTGGAATCTATAGGAATTCATTGTTTTTTGGCGTTTAGATTGTGTAATAACACAATAAAAATACGTTAGTGTACATATCACACACCAAGTCAAAAGTTCGGAATATGTTGGAGAGAGAAATATTGCGTATAGAGAAAGAGGAAGAAGAGAGAGAGAGAGAGAGAGAGAGAGAGAGAGAGATAGAAATCTTGTGTGCAGAGAAAGAGGAAGAAGAGAGAAATATTGCGAAAGAGGACGAGGGAGAGATAGTGTAGAGAGAGAATTGCCTATGGAGAAAGAGAGAGATTGTGTAGACAAAGAGTGCGTGCGAAGAGATCGAGATTGTAGGGCAAGAGAGAGACTGTAGAGAGAGGGATTGTGTACAGAGGGATATTCTGTAGAGAGAGAGATTGTGTAGAGAAAGAGAGATTGTGGAGAGAGAGAGAGAGAGAGAGAGAGAGATTATGACGGCAAAATCCAAAGTTTTATATAGGATTTTGTCATTTCCGGAGGAGGGGAAAAGGGACCATTTTCCGACTATATTTCCAACCCTCAAGTTTTGCCAAACAAGAGAAATCTGTGGATTTTATTTCCTTTTCTTTCCCCCTATCCAAACAGACCTTTAGTGAAAATGAAGCTACAACAGATCAAAGAAGGTGCAGCGAGATGCTTTACCCAAGAAAACCATAAATAAAGAGAAAAGACCAAAAAGCAAAACAATAAAAAGCTAAACATTTACATATGTCTGGGCCCCGAAATCTGCTCATTGATTTTTGATTTTGATGGTGAGAGATCAATTTCATCGAAGTACTATTGAAGTTGGTCATAATTACTCCATCTCCAAATCGGATTACTGAAATGCACATGAATATGACTTCAATGCCAGCATCGTATATGACAGCATCTGTAGTTGGGAATTATAGCTTGCAACTCTTACCTTTTTTTTTTATTTTTTAGTTCTTATATTGAACTTATTTATTGATATACCCACAGCCCTTCCGTTTCATCAGAAGTACAAGACTTGCATCACGATGATCTCCACACTCCTCTCATTCCAATAACTTCAGTTGAAGACGAAGAGTCTATGGATCCATTCGATATCATGGCACCAGTTGACAAACCCTTAATCTCGCAACAGCCAGGCTTACCCAAAATTTTTCCACCATTTCCTTCAGATTCGTCGTCAGATTACAAATATGTAACTGATACCTCACAACCTAATGCTCCAACTATCTCAAATCCACCATCCATTGAGAGCTCCACTTCTGAAGTTACACCCAGCGTTGAACCTGATGTAGTGGCAGCTGCATCTGCTGCCTTCACGGCTATAATGAGAAGTAGTGAGGAAGGAAGTTTAATTGACCCCGACCTGCTAATAAAAATCCTCAGCAACCCGAAACTGGTCGAAAAATTGGTGACAGGGTACGGAACACCTGCCAATTCACAAACTCCACCACCCAATCCGAGATCGCCACCTATCACCATTTCAGTTGCACCACCTGTTCATGCCACCCTGACAGAATCTGATACAACAGCACACTCTGGTCCGATGACGAACGTGCCGGCAATACCCACTTTGAATCAACTTCCTCCAATTAGTATCTCAAAAGCTCTGCCCGTGAAAGATATCAACTACTATAAGAGCTTAATTAAACAACATGGTGCAGAAAAGCAAGAAGCTGTGGATGAGGTAGTCATGCGATCGGGTGAGCGACATATCTTCTTAGGTGCAAATGTGGAGCCAATGCCGAGTTCAAGCCACAGAGATTTGAAACCGAAGCTTCAGAAGCCTTGTCTATACTTTAACAGCTCAAAGGGATGCCGGCGTGGGACCAGCTGTGTGTACCTTCACGACAGTTCGGTGCATCGGCCGGTCATTCCGGATGCACAGAGCGCAAAGAGAATTAAACTTGATAGGGAAATTACTGGCAGGAGCTGAATTATTAATCTGTTCTTTATTTTTTTTCTTTATAGGTATTGTTGGTCACATGGGTTTGGTTTGCTTTGTCAATCTTTGAGAAATTTGCAAATGGCAGAAGCATCTCTTCTTCTTCCAATCTTCATTAGTCTGCTTTACCCATTTTGTTTCTGGCTGCTACCCGTGACATCAATTACCTGCATCGTCAAAGGTGCCAAATGTGAACAATCCAAGCCGTCAAAGTGAGAGCTCATATATTGAATGGGAATGCGCTCAAAATTCACACTTTTTGAGAGATCTGAATCATCCGGTTTGTGCATTTTAAAAGGGGTATCTCTTGGTTGGGTTGGGCCGGATTCGGGCCAAGCTTAAACGGGTCAGCACATATTCAGACCGTTGGAAGCAGCCTATTTCCTGCCCAACTTACTAATTGGGTCGGGCCAGCCCGGTTATACATTGGACCTACTTACCCTACCCCATAGTTGGCCCATGGTGGACTGGGTTTGGACTAGCTCAAGCGTGGCCCATTGAGATCCCTAATTGATGATGATGATAAGTTCTAACATTTCCATGTTTTTGTTGTGGATCCTGCTCTCGTGACTGTTTTAATATGTAGGTGATCTGAAGCATCAAAGCGATAGATCACAGATTAAAGTGCATCAGGCCAAAATATTGATATTGATATTGATTTTTAGGAAGATTTAAAGCATCTAATCTCTTGACTATAATATCAATTGTTGTTTTTATTTTTAATCGCTGATATTGAAGTTCATCAATTGGATGGTTTACATCTACTCATAGGCCTGTTTCTCTGGGCTGAGATATGTTGCAATGATGGATTGCCACTTGGATAATTTAGATTGATCACAAAGATCGGATGACATAATGATAATTTACAGTTCAATGGCGTGAGATAAAAGGTATGTTTGAATGGTTTAAGGTCATTTATACAACATTTTGGTGTCTAATAGTTGGTAGAATGGAGTAAAGTGGAGTCAAGTTCGCCACTTTTTACTCCACTTTTTGCATCGTTTCCAAATCGTCATTTTACTCTCGTAAATGGAGGAATCCTAAGTTTTATTACATTTATCATCGTTTGGATAGCCATTTTGATATTTGGCAAAGGAACATGAGTTGACATTTAATACATCACTATATTATCATCTTTTGTGCTCACAAAATTTTGGTTGGCATGTGTGCAATGTGAAACCAAAAGTTAATCGTTCAATGGTACGCCCATGATCTCAAGATCCATCGTGTGGAAGATTGGGACTATAAGCGATCTCCACCATCCGATTCAAAGCAATCAATGGTTTTCGGGCACTTGAAATATGTGCCACATGAATATATGCCACGTGATTTTTTAGGTGATGTCCCTTCGTTAGACAATTTTTTCTTTAAGACACGATCAGTAGTTTCTATATAAGATGCATCGTGGTTTGTATATAAAACTATGAAGCTCTTTCGTTAGGCAGTGTCTTCTTTAAGATATGATCAGTGTCTTCTTTAAGATATTAGGGTTTAAGAATTTATTTCTTTTTTTATTTGGCTTTTATATAAGAAGCATTGTAGAAGTATGAAATAAAATATTAGGATCACCAATTAATTGTTCGTGATTCTATTCTCCGTATTAATCTGCGTTGGATAATTTTTATATATGTAGGCTTCACATGTAGTTACGTTATGGGTACTGACACAATTATAGTAGTATGTCACTATAATGAGTTATTTAATCTTTATAGAGTTGGATAATATCTTATATATTAATATATGTAGGCTTTGCATGCAGATGCATTATGAGTACTGACACAGTTATACTAGTATGTCACTATAATGGGCTATTGAAAGTCTAAGAAAATAATATGATGTATAGTGGCAGAAAATGTAAACAGAAACCGATAAGTCGGGATGCAATATATAATGAATATATGAAAAAAATGTATGACTTGTGTAAGTCAATATCGGAACAGATGGATATAAGTTTTAGATATAGTTACCCGACTACCGAAGGGAGTTTTATTTTTGACATAGACAATGAGACCGACTTCATAACATGATGACCCTATGCCCTATTGGCTGTCCTCACATTGTCCTATATATTTTTGAAAAGACCGTGGAGTCAAAAAAGCTCAACAAGCATAAAAGAAAGGAAAGGCTGGAGACAGGAATGCTAGGGAGATGTGCTAATAGATTAGAAGTAAATGTAATTAAATTTGTTTAGTAGTCAAACATTCCATGATTTATATTGCTTATTTGGTAGTGAGAAATCCGACAGCTCGCGGAGTAAAGGTGTTGAACGTAATGAACGACATAACCTCTACTTAGACACAGTGAATAAATGGGAGGAAGCAAAGACATTTAGATAAGTTGATGAAGTTATATGTTTGTACTTTTATTTAATATTAATTGAGAAATTGTCAATAAGTTGATTGATATATACTGGTATGCTTTCGATCGTAGAATTGCTCATGATCGCATGTTTCCTAATTCAAGAGCCCATCACACTCACCGATTGTGCTATCAATCCGACCTACGACAGTGAGTATTTTATATAATTTTTTATATGATTTGTAATTATTTTTTTATACACATAGTATTCAACCTCTCGCAATGCTTATGGTTTAGTTTTTCATCTTTGTTGACGAAGAAAAGCGTGAACGAAGTATCAATTTTAGGTGAGTTGGTCTCCAATTTCCTTCAAAAAATGACGAGTTTTATTAATGAGGACTCACATTCTTTGGTTGATACTTATGAGTAATTTTACAGTTCCGAGCATTCACGTCTATTTCCACATCTCCTCCCCGATACTCGTGTAGATGAGAAAATAATTGAAGAGGGACAAGTATATGAAGACACAAATTCAGTAAAAATTTCTTCGCCAACTCAGAGGTGACTATGAATTGAGTTTTTACATAATCATGTATAATATTATAGTCATATCTTACGTATGAGTGATACATTGTATATCTATTTTAATTGAAGGAACAAGAGTGTTCCACCATCTAAGACATGAGTTTTCGATTCAGTTAGTACCCAGAATTATAGTATCGAGGAATTATCAGGAGACGATGAGATAGTGACTTGAGTTATTAAGTTGGAGTGTGATTCCAGGGACGAATTATTGGGAATAAATCAAAAGATGCAGACCTCAAAATTGAAGATGATAACTTAGAAAGAGAGAGTTCCGCAAGAAAGCCGAGATTGATAGGATTGGATAATCTACTGTTATTTTTCTCTGATATGTAATATATGTGGATCTCTGTATGGTCTCATATCAGTAATTTATTGTCTGATATCAGTCCTTTATTGTACGCACATCAGTACTTTATAATTCTTCAACTTTACTCATGCAAGTCACAATGTAGTTTATATTAAATATTAGTTTAATATCAAACATGTACTGTCCTACAACAGTACTTTATTGTCTGATATCAGTCCTTTAATGTTCTCACATCAGTCCTTTATACATTCAGATTACTCATGCAGGTTAGAATATAGTTCAATGCCGAAAATGAGTCTGATATCAACCTTGTACTGTCTCACCACAAGACTTTATTGTCTAATAACAGACCTCTAATGTTCTCACATCATCTTTCAATAGTTCAGATAACTTTACTCCTGTAGGTCATAATATTGTTTAAAATAAAATATGAGTCTGATATCAGTTATATACTGTCTCACATTATTACATTATTATCTAATATTAGTCATTTAATGCTCTCACATCAATACTTTATAGATTTAGATTACTCATGCAGGTCAGAATGTAGTTTAATGCTGAAAATGAGTCTGACATTAGTCCTATCTTGTCTCATATTAGTACTTTATTGTCTAATATCAATTCTTTAATGTTCTAATATCAGTCCTTTATAGAATCAGATAACTTTACTCATGCTTGTGACAATATAGCTTAAAGGTATATATGAGTCTAATATCAGTTATGTCTTATCTCATATCAGTACTTTATGGTCTGATATCAGTCCTTTAATGTCTAATATCAGTCCTGTGATAATATAGTTTGAAGCTAACTGAGTCTGATATCAGTCCTTTACTGTCTCACATCAATACTTTATTGTCTGATATTAGTCCTCTAGTGGTCTGATATCAGAAATATTAAATGTCTGATATAAGTCCTCTAATGGTCTGATATCAGAAACATTAAATGACTAATATCACATCATTAGAGGACTGATATCAGTCATTAATATTTCAGATAACTTTACTCATGCTCGTGACAATGTAATTTAAAGGTAAATATGAGTCTGATATCAGTCTTGTCTTGTCTCACATCAACACTTTATGGTCTGAGTTCAGTCCTTTAATGTTTCAAATAAAATTAGTTATGATTATGATAATATAGTTTGAAGCTAAATATGAGTCTGATATCAGTCCTCTACTGTCTTACATCAATACTTTATTGTCTGATATTAGTCCTCTAATGGGCTGATCTCAGAAACATTATATGTCTGATATCAATCCTCTAATGGTCTGATATCAGTCCTTTACTGTTTCACATTAATACTTTATTCTCTGATATCCGTCCTCTGATGTTCTCACATCAATCATTTAAGGTATTATAATGTCTTATATCGATCTCATATTAGTTGTCTAACATCTTTCAATCATCCTATTTCAGATATTCATTTAGCTTTTAAAGTCCAAAATAGAAATTGCAAAATGATTGAAGAAAGGGAAATGAAAAGTCAATGAGGATGACTGAAAAGTCATCAAGGGAGTAATGAATTGTCGCAAATTAGGCTGATGGTATCGTCAATTAAGTAGTGACAAGAAAAGGTTCTCGTTCAAGAAAGTTGTTTTAAATATCTATGGTTAACTAGCGAATTCCTCACCCAATTCAGACAGCTTGTACATGCCATTGTTAGAGGCTTCGATTAGGAGCACGAGACATTCTCCATTAGAGAGTATCTTGTTCCGTTCGTCCGAACAGATGTGAGTAAGATTTTGGATTTGAAAGTTAGCTCCCCTTCAACATCAGCAGAACCTTCAGTGCCGAAAGATTCTGAAGGTGCAGCCACTTTCAGAGAGTGGTTATTTGGCCAAGTGGCAGTCAGGCAGTTGGTCATCACGGATCATATCGAATCAACCCTCGATTCACCTAGCCTAGCCGATGTTGACTTCATCCGAATTGTGAACTTGTACATGTTAGAGAACTTCCTCCTCCCCGATATTTGCCATACGATCGATTTGGACTACATCAATCTCGTGAATGATCTTCACACGTTTAATGGCCACAATTGGTGGGATGTGATTTACACTTACTTGATCGAATCCATACATGCAGTCATGCATTCTCTTGGTGGTAAGAGGTCTTATATGCTAGGCTGCACTATTTTGTTACGTGTATGGGCATTTGAGCATGTTCCTCAAATTTCGCCGGATAAAGTGAAGAACGCATGTAAATAGTGGCCACTGCTCTTAAAATATATGCTACTGAAGATTTCATGGGCCGATGCAAACTTCTATTTTCGAAAGTTTAAGAAGTTCGAGGTACTATTCTATCAATAAAATCAATTACTGGATATGAAATATGTAGTTTTATATTTATCTTCGCTATATTAGTCATTTACTAACTCTTATAAGCCTAATAATATTTCTGATATCAGACTATTGGAGAACTGATACCAGACATTTAATATTTATAATATCAGACCATTAGAGGACTGATATCAGACATTTAATATTACTGATATCAGACCATTAGAAGACTGATATCAGACATTCTGATATCAGACATTTAATATTTCTGATATCAGACCATTAGAGGACTCATATCAGACATTTAATAAAATTCTGATGTGAGACTTGATATCAGACATTTAATCAAGTACTGATATCAGACCATTAGAGGATTGATATTAGACATTTAATATTATTGATATTAGACTATTAGAGGACTCATATCAGACATTTAATGTTTCTGATATTAGACCATTAGAGGACTGATATCAGATATTTAATAAAGTTCTTATGTGAGACTTGATATCAAACATTTAATAAAATACTGATATCAGACCAGAGGACTTATATAAGACATTTAATATTTCTGATATCAAACTATTAGAGGACTGATATCAGACATTTAATGTTTTTTATATCAGACTATTAGAGGACTGATATCAGACATTTAATAAAGTTTTGATGTGAGACTTCATATCAGACATTTAATAAAGTACTGATATCAGACCATTAAAGGACTGATATAAGATATTTAATGTTTCTGATATCAGACCATTAGAGGACTGATATCAGACAATAAAGTATTGATGTGATATTTGATATCAGACATTTAATAAAGTACTGATATATCATATCTGCCTTGTTTGAATGATATACATATGTCTGTTATTGTAAATTGTCGCTGGAGATCTTGAGCCACCTAAGGGACTTGGACTTCCTAGACCGAGCAGCCCAAAAGAGATACCAAGGAAAAGAGAGCAACTAGAATAAGGAGATTACGTGTGTAGAAAGGTAGAAAATGATAAGGAAGAGGAAGAAGAAGAAGATGATAATGATGTGGATGAGTATATGGTGCGACCATGATTGAATCGGTCAGCACTGGAATTGGAGAATCTGAGGTTATTACTAGGCTTCTTCATAGAGTTGATGCATTAGAAGTTGAGGCAAGGTCGATTCGGCCCCTTCTCGAGGTCATTCAGAAGCAAGGCCACTCGATCAAAGTCCTGAAATAAAAAAATTTGTTATTATTCGAACGTATTAAGATGCTTGAGGATGCATTAGAGACAGATGAGAGCTCCGAGATTGGAGAGGACAGAGAGGGAGATGAGAGAGGAGGAAATAAAGATTGTGAGATAGAGGGAGAGGGCTAAGAGAGAGTGAGAGAGGGCAGAGAGGGAGATGAGAGCAGAGGAAATAGAGAGTGAGAGAGAGGGAGATGAGAGCGGAGGAAATAGAGAGTCTGAGAGAGAGAGAGGGCTAAGACAGAGTGGGAGAGGGAGTTGATACTGTGACAGTTGAAGTAGAAGAGAGAGGAGAAATGACTACGAGAATTGTTGAAGGAGAGCAGGTATTTATTTTGAATTAAATATCGTTGTCCATGCAATTCTCTATCTACTTTTACACGACATTCTCATATATCCATAACGCCTATTGTCCCTTCAGTAATGTGGGGTTTGTATAAATATAGGTTTCAACGAAAAGGGCATGTCCAGCTGAGGTCAGCCTTGCAGCAACGTCCAGTAAGGGAGAAAAAGCCTAAACGACAAGTTGACATGACTACCTACTCAGCTGAAAGGCCAAGGACTAGGTTGAAGAAGCAAGGGGAAGGATAGGAGACGATAGGAAAAACGTCTGTAGTCGCCGAAAAAATGAAAAAAATATTATCGAAAGACTGCCTCATTAGATGAGGCCCAGCTGGCTGCCAATATTTAACAAAAAATTGATGATGCAAAGAAAATGAGAGTTATGATGGTAGAGGGTAAAAATGAGTTTACCTCATTCTTTTGGGGCTTGTCGGACGCAGCCGATAAGTAATATATCTTACATTATCAAGTCGAAGTTTAATTTGCCAATTATACGTGCATGAACAACTCATAATTCACATAGCAGGTGTTATTTACAGTGTCTAAGGTTGAAGAGCTCTAGATAACTATTAAGCTCATTAAGAGTCTTAGGTTGAATATGGAAGTGGAGGACGACATGCTAAACACAATGATGATAGGCCTATACCGCAAATACAGTTCTCATATCGAGTACCGTCTACCGGTTATATTTGCGGTGAGCACTCCTCTCGCACACTCATTTCTTTGGGTCCTACAAGTTGTGACTGGTAATCGTTAATTGAGTGCATCTTCATATAAGAATTGATGAAGGAGGAGGTGTTAAAATTTGAGGAGTCTCAAAATAATGACTTTGTATATAATACAATTAAGGATGAGGGACAGAGAATTGCGGTTTGGGAGGGTGATGATAGGTTTCATCATTTTTACCTTCCATTCCTCAGCAAACACTATTTTAAATATGAGGCAGCTCATTATGCAACGGTAACTGTAATTCGTTATTTTGAAATATCTTATTATTCACTACTCATATAATTAGTATTCTATAATATGAGTGACCCTTAACTAATCACGACTTAGACATTACATTTACAGGTTTTAATTCCGTTACACGGTGATATTGGCTCTCATTATGCGTTAGCCCGTGTCGACCTCAACGAGAAAGCAATTTATCTCCTAGACCCATCGGCCAAGCCAACATTCGGCATGTGAAAACAACACACACATGTCTTGGTAAGTAAATAAGTGGGTCATTTAATCTATTAATTTATTTCTCATCTATAGGTTATGTACTTTGTGTTTATATACTCGATTTATTTTAAGCTTCTCATCTCCCGCGGCTGCTATACTTGAATAGACAGGACAACGCGTTCAAGAAAGCTCTTTCGTGACCACTATTCTTCATTAACGACCTCCCAAAACAGCCTCAAGGATCGGTGGACTGTGCATTATTCGTGCTAAAATATGCGAAAAATATTATGGCCGTCGGGAGAGAAGGTAAGTTCCAGTTTGGAGCGGAAGAGAGACTTGCTTTCCGAAAGCAATGTGTGTCTGATATTCTCATGTATCAGCCTCAAGCATGTCAGAATTTTGTGCTATTTTTAAAAAATTGATAGCGAAAAGCTAAACAATTCTAAGTGGCCCAGAAATTATTCAAATGGATGAGACAAAGAGTCATTTTTAGATTCTCATTGCTGGTTTAGGGTAGATATGTATGATGAGTTTGTTGATGGCAGTGGTTTAAGAATTTGATATATTCTATGTTGAAGTTTTGAATTTATGGATGGCAGTGGTTTGAGAATTTCGAAATTTGTATGATGAATTTGTGAATTTGTGATTGGCTGCCATTTTTATACTACATTATGTCTATTATGAGTTGTTTTGCCACAAACAGATATACTTATGATTGATTAATATAGATATTTTTGAATGGATATTGAATGTCTTAGATGTTTCACTATCTGCATATTGCAAGTACTTATGATATTGATATTGTAGATATTTTAATCAAATTAATAATGCAGTCCAGTAGGCTCATTGTTAATTATCGAATTTGATCATGCAGGTCATTTCATTGGAATTGTCATGTCTCAGATATACTGGATGTGTATTGCAGGTATTGAATATTATCAGTCACAAATGAGGTTTATGTTTTACTATATAATGCAGGTTGACGCATGAGATGAGTGAGCCACATAAGTCATTTATTGACTCTTCTCGTGTGAGACCTATAGGCTCCAAATATGATAACCATTATCCGTGATTGGGTCTGATATGAGTCATTTACTGACTCTTATAAGTCTAAGTTAGAGTAATGTGAGACCTGTAAGCTCCAAATCTGAGACTCATATGAGATCAGTCATGCTAGACACCACGAACATTGAAGTATCAATAGAGATTTTGCATGACTTGCTCCCATATGAGTCATTTATTGACTCTCATCAGTCAAAGTAAGACTCATGTCAGACTTGTAGACTCCAAATCTAAGACTCATATGAGATCAGTCATGTTAGACATCGCGAACATCGATGTATCAATAGGGATTTTACATGACTTGGCCCCATATTAGTCATTTATTGTAATATCCTGAAAAATTGTGTTAAACGGTGACCTCGAGATCCGTGCCCGACTGGTCATAAGTTTGACCAAGGAGTTCACTAATTGACTTAAGAGATGATGAACGGATGTGATGTGAAAATGATGCAAGTGTGTATAGAGTGTAGTGTAAATCTGGAGCCACATACACCATCTGAGGTGTATGTGCTCAACACATAGAAAATGAGTATAAAAGTGTTAAAGAACCCTAACTTACTTTTGTTGGTTGTTAAAAGAGTTAAGAAGAGAGAGAGAGGGAGAGAAGTAAAGAAGGTTGTTAAGCAAGGAGTAAATGCAAGCCAAGGGAGATGGATTCGAGTATTAAAGTCGAATTCAACGCGGAAGATCCTTTGGAGCTAAAGCTGGAACCCTAGCCATTCCAACTTTAAGATCCAATCAAATTGAGGCTTGATTGAGGTAAATTTTATGGGAATTAAATGCATAGATTGTAGAAGTTTAAGTGTGGTTAATAATGCTTAAAAGCATAGGATAAAAGCTTAAAAAAAGAGGTTGACAAAGATTTGGGAGATCAGCCCGAGAGGGGGCTGAATCTGACCAAATCGATTAATCGAAACTGGAGTTCGATTAATCGATTTGGTCTAAGAAGTTAAAAAGTCATGGAATCACGATTTCAATTAATCGAAATAAATTTCGATTAATCGATTTGAAATTCGATTAGTCGATTTAGAAATCGACTAATCGACTGGGAAGCTCCAGCCACTGGAGAAATGAAACCTGAGGAAATCAACTAATCGAATTGGAATTTCGATTAATCGATTTCGGATTTTGATTAATCGATTTGGGATCGATTAATCGATTTTGAGACCTCGACTACTCGATTTAAGAATCGACTGCATATATGTTGTAAACTCGATTAATCGATTTAGGATCGATTAATCGAATTTGAATCTCGATTAATCGATTTTGAGAATCGATTAATCGATTTGGGTTTCGATTAATCGAGTTTGGAAATCGATTAATCGAATTGCATTTCGACTAATCGATTTTGGAAATCGATTAATCGACTTTGACAGTTTCGCTTGACTTCTTAGTTTGACTTTGAGATTCAGGAAGGGTCTTGGACCTTCCTTATTACATCTTTAGTGATGAGTTACATGTGTTATGTTGTACCATAAGTGTACGTGAGATCATTAGCACAAGGAGCCGCGTGGAACCTTGATGCTAGGAAATTCAGAGAATTGAGGTAGGGAACACTTTGAACATGTACTTTAATTTCAAGAGCATGTATGTAGTGATATAATTATCTAATTGAAACTGTTTTAAATGTGAAAAGCTTTATGAAAATGGGTGCGTGTGTGACACCAAAAATGGGATGAGGGCATCTGTGTGATGTGAGTAACTAAGAACAAGTAATAAAATGAAATTGAGACATCCCCAGGGGATGAGGAAGTAATAAAGGCATCAGGTGTGATGCGGGTATGTATACATCCCAGGGATGTATACATAGGATTGAATAATTACTGTTAAGGCCTAACTGATATAAGATAGCATACTTACACGGTGAACAACTATATATAATGCACATGATATTTTTGTTATTTGAGGTTCGGAGGATACCCCACCGACGTGGCGGGATACCCACGACTGACGTGGCAGGATATCCGTGACCGGTACGCCAGTGAATCCGTACACCATCACGGAGGTTTATCCGTGACCGTAAGGACATCCTAGGGATGTTGTGTAATATTTAACCCCGCCGCCTAGTGAGAAAGGGGCTTGGGTCGTATTCTTAGGGAATACATGTTTTTACAACTGTCTAATTAGATGACGATGAAGGGTATCTCATCGGGGCTCGATGCTATATTGCTCGGGGATTACTTAAGTTGAAGATTTAAGTTTTGCTTTAGGCCTGTTCAGTGTCATTCATGATTAAATCAACAGTAAAGTGATACATGCAACTTACCAATGAGTTGGGTATAAGACATCTGTTTTTAATTGGTTTTCTAGCAAATGCATAGATTCATCATGCTCTGAATATCATGGAATATATGTGAGTTTTAACTTATATGTTCACTGTGCTTGTTCCCTATTGAGCTAGGATGTAGCTCACCCTTTTAGACTATACGTCGTAGGTCTTTTGATAGCTTTGAAGCTTGAGCGAGATCCGGGTGATTCGGATTCGCCGAGAGGCAGTTGGAGCCTCCACCCGAGGACTTCTTCTAGGTGACTCTACTGAGCACTTTGATAGAGAGATTCAGTTTTGAGAGCAGTTTAGTGCGGCTTGGTATGTCAAGCCTTTATTTTGAAATAATGTAATTAAAAATAGATTATTCTTTTGGCGAACCATTTGGGGTGATTCGATTATCACCGATGGTTCAGGTCGGTTCTCTATTCAAGCAGTGGCATGAAGGTAGAACTGTCTTTTGAATATATCAGTTGGGCATATTAACTTCTTTCGCTTTAATGAGATTAATTGCTTTATTTATTTAATTATGCTTGTTATACCAATGTTTCGTGCTAAGCTTTGGGGCACGGTCTGGAGGATCGTGCTGATGGCACGGGTTTCGGGGTGCTGAGATCCGGGCTGCCACATTTATTGACTCTTATCAGTCCAAATCTGAGACTCATGTGAGATCAATCATGCTAGACACCACAAACATCGATGTACCAATAAAGATTTTGCATGACTTGGTCCTATATGAGTCATTTACTGACTCTTATCAGTCCAAGTAAGACTCATGAGAGACATGTAGGCTCTAAATCTGAGACTCATATGAGATCAGTCATGTTAGACACCATAAACATCGATGTACCAATAGGGATTTTTCATGACTTGGTCCCATATGAGTCATTTACTGACTCTTATCAGTTCAAGTAAGACTCATGTCAGACCTGTAAGCTCTAAATCTGAGACTCATATGTGATCAGTCATGTTAGACACTGCGAATATCGTTGTACTAATTGAAATTTTACATGGCTTGGTCTGATATGAGTCATTTACTGACTCTTATCAGCTCAAATCTGAGACTCATGTGAAATCAGTCATGCTAGACACCGGAAACATCGATGTACCAGTCGAGATTTTGCATGACTTGGTCTCATATGAGTCATTTACTGACTCTTATCAGTTCAAGTAAGATTCATGTGAAACCTGTAGGATCCAAATCTGAGACTCATATGAGATCAGTCATATTAGACACCGCAAACATCGATATACCAATAGAGATTTTGTATGATTTGGTCCCATATGAGTCATTTCCTGACTCTTATCAGTCCAAATCTGAGGATCATGTGAGATTAGTCATGCTAGACACCGCGGACATCGATGTACCAATATGGAATTTTATATGACTAAGTCTCATATGAGTCATTTATTGACTCTTATCAGTCCAAGTAAGACTCATGTGAGACCTGTATGCTCCAAATCTAAGACTCATATGAGATCAGTCATGTTAGATACCGCGAACATCGATGTACCAATAGGGATTTTTCGTGACTTTGTTCCATATGAGTTATTTACTAACTCTTATCAATCCAAATATGAGACTCATGTGAGATCGGTCATGCTAGACACTGTGAACATCAATGTACCAATAGGGATTTTGCATGACTTGGTTCCATATGAGTCATTTACTGACTCTTATCAGTCCAAGTAAGATCATGTGAAACTTGTAGGCTCCAAATCTGAGACTCATTTAAGATCAGTCATGTTAAACACCGCGAACATTGATATACCAATATGGATTTTGCATGACTTAGTCCCGTATGAGTCATTTACTGACTCTTCTCAGTCCAAATCTGTGACTCATGTGAGATCAGTCATGCTAGACACCGCGAACAATGATGTACCAATAGGGATTTTACATGACTTGGTCCCATATGTGCCATTTACTGACTCTTGTCAGTCCAAATCTAAGGCTTATGTCAGATCAGTCATGCTAGACACCACGAACATCGATGTACCAATAGGGATTTTGCATGACTTGGTCCCATATGAGTTATTTACTAACTCTTATCAGTCCAAATCTGTGACTCATGTGAGACTTATAGGCTCCAAATCTGAGACTCATATGAGATCAGTCATGTTAGACACTATGAAGATTGATGTACCAATAGGGATTTTGCATGACTTAGTCCCATGTGAGTTATTGACTGACTCTTATCGATCCAAGTAAGACTCATGTGAGACCTGTAGGCTCCAAATTTGAGACTCATATGAGAGCAGTCAAGTTATAGTATGATAAAAGTGATATACCAATAACCAATTTTCATGACTGGGTTTGATATGAGTAATTTATTGACTCTTATAAGTCTAAATAAGACTATTGTGAGACCTGTAGACTCAAAATCTGATAGTCAATGAGATCAGTTTTGCTATAGTCTAAAAAACAGTGATATATAAAAGGAGATTTGGTATGACAGGGTCACATATGAGTCATTTATTGACTCTTATTAGTCCAGACTCATGTGAGACCTGTAGGCTCCAAATCTGATAGTCAATGAGATCAATTTTGTTATAGTAAAAAAATAGTGATGTATAAAAAGGGATCCAAATCTGATAGCTAATGACGTTAGTCAAGTTATAGTCCGATAACAATGACACACCAGTAGTCATGTTATAGTCTGATAACAGTGACGTACCAATAAGTAATTTACCTACACTGAGTTTTATATGAGTCATTAACGGACTCTTATAAGTCCGACAAAGACTCATATGAGTCCAATAGGCCTTTGAGGAATGGATTGAATATCACCAAATTGAAAGAACACTCCCTGTTTCACACAGACATATATATGCATGATAATAAACCTCGACTTCTATTAGTAGACTAGAAATCTGCTTCACTTTTTTCTTAAAGCTATTGAGACCCATCAATAATTTTAGATAATTTTAGTCATCTCATATGCCACAATCGTTGCATGTATATCCAAAGTAGTCAAACAGAAACTGAAAAAGTTTGTAGTAATACGCAACTTTACAACAATATGGTAATAGACTATATTTACTTCTATAAAACACTTTCAAGAAATTAAAAATAGTTAGGTACTTCACTTGTAACAGTGTAAAATTATTATACAATCATAGATAAAGCTAACCAAAATATGTAGATAACCCTAAATTAAGGAAAGCTTCCTTTTCCTTTACTGCTTATTGACATAGTCACCTCAATTTTTTTTGCGAGCTCTTCAATCTCCATCGTCACTTTTACTTTTAAATGGTCTCTTTCAATGTTCTCCAACTTCGACGTTGGCGCCGAGGTTCGAGAACTTTCATCCAACCAACTAAAGTACGGACATTGATAATATGTAAAGTACTTACGCTCGAGATTCTTGAGAGAATTTGAAACTCACGGTGTTGATTGCTTCTGACAGTAGCAAAGAGGACGAGCATCGTCCAAGTGAACCGTTTTATCGTTCCCGACGGTCCGAACAATCGTCCTCCCATCTGAAGAATCCACAATGGTAACACTTATAATATTTACGGTCGGGATTCTTGTTAGAGTTTGAAACCCAAAGCACTGCTGGTTTTTTAAAGTAATATAAGGGTGCACCCTTTTCATCAACGATCTTCTTTTACGGGCAATCTTTAATCCAATTTCCATGCATTTCACAAACAAAATAGACATCCATTTTAGCTTCTCTATATAAAAATTTGAGATATAATTGCAGCTAAATTGAACATACAATTGAATAAACGTAATAATGGTAAATGACAGTATAAGTGTAATTTAATTGAAGAATACTTTACAAAAAATAATAAACTTAGAAATACTACATGATAGTGCAAGTCAAATAAAATCTTAAGAACTCATAGTTCAGTTTCAAAAAATATATTTCATTATTAATGAACATATTGATAAACTATTGCTTGTTTGATGTGGTAAGAGAAAAGTAGCATATGATATAAAAGACGGGATCATTTTATATCAAAATTTGTTAAGGTTTAGCTTCTCCTCTAAGTAACTCTAGCATAATCCTATCTCTAAAGTAAGGCATATGACATTGATCAAAATCGAAATTAAGTCCACGGGATGCGCAGTCAATGTACCTTATCATAAAGACTCTACAATCAAAGTAATTTGATTGATGCGGGATAGCAAGCGGTCTAGTAAACGACCAATCTCTGATGTCGATATTGTCGTCGCCTTGTTGAGCTAGGATCTTAAAGAAAATATTTTTCTGTATTTAAAAACACTCAAATCTTATTAAGTTGACATATAACAATAAAGATCTAAAGTTGAATGATATATGCACCAATATGTTTACAATATCCGGACAATGGACACTGTCACTTTGTCTACTAGACGAGTCTAAATACTCAACTTTCCTCTCCTTCATGTACAATATGAAGAAAGACCAGTGATAATCTCTATTGACGGGAAGGTAAACCGGTTAAGTGGAGCCATATTATAGGAGACGAGTGACTGACTCTAGCAATAGTACAAGTATGAAAGAAGCACCAAAAATTTATCCAATTACCTTGTCACATTCGCTTATTTTATATCCTAGTGTCTGGGGTGAAGTTCAAGTGATAAGGTTTTTGTTCGTATCAACTTCCTCTTTCGCCAACGATTCTTTCAATTTCGTCTAAGCAAAATATGAAATTGGTTTAGGAGATAATTACAACTTATAGGATGTGAAAATGAAAAATTAGACTCTTACGATAAAATAAGTTGAGAAGAAATGACTCCTTATAAATGTCTTTTTATGATCGTTCTCTCGTTTCTTCATCAAGATAAAATTTGCGTCAATTGACTATAAAATAAGGTCACATATCACCCTAATGGATACCATGAAATAAAGATCTGTACTTTTAATAAAAATAAGATCTTTGGACTGATTGACACTAGACGACCTATGGATATCTGTTGGGATCCTGCCTTGTGTCTAAAAAGGGGTTTAAAATCAACCAGTTAAAAGGTCTGTGGTTAGCACACACCAAGGCAGGCTCG
Organism: Chloranthus sessilifolius; assembly: GCA_021018995.1. Taxonomy (NCBI): domain Eukaryota; kingdom Viridiplantae; phylum Streptophyta; class Magnoliopsida; order Chloranthales; family Chloranthaceae; genus Chloranthus; species Chloranthus sessilifolius. The sequence continues at coordinate 70,041,854 of CM037595.1, forward strand.
CACGTAGTCCTGCAAGTATTCAGGGCCTGTTATAGCAAGTTTTTAAAAGAAAGTAAGGGTATGTCCACAGGGAAATGTGACTGAAAATTAGGCAAATCTCCAGATCTAAAGCAGATCTGGCACCCTTCCTAATGCTAAAACAGCAAAAGAAAGATGAGAGGTCTAAGGGTTTGTCACTTTTAAACTAAACTACAAAAAATAATTAAAATTACAGAAATAGATCCAGAGTACAAATCTTGCAGTGAAGGGAAATTTAAAACAGAAAATAGAAAGAAGCAGCTTAGAGTTTGGTCTTACTGCAATTGGGTTGAGTTGACAAGGTTACAGAGAGTTTAGAGTGCATTAATCTCTCATCTGGTCATAGGCACAGCTACAGGGTAGAAGAATCTGATCTAGGCTAGAGATTTGGCTTGATCTTAAGGCTATGATCTGTCCACTTCAATGGTCATAGATCATCCAATAGATTCACTCCATTCTCTTGCTTTAATCAAAACATTATAACCACTACAAATGTTGCAATTGTCAGGCCATAGACACAGGCAATTACAGGAATATCAGATCTAAGGAGATCAAATGGCATCCAAGAGGTCTACCAATTAAGTGGGTGAGCTATTCCCATCTATACAAAGCCGATCGAGCACTAAATGAAACCAGAGGAACTATAGATCTAATTACAGCAGTTAAACCAACATTACATTGAATTAAACAAACCATACAATGACATGCCTTCAAATTTGTAGTCTATGCAACATCCAACCCTCAATAACACTCTCAGCTTTCCCCAATTACAGACTAAACCTCCCTCTTTGCTGCTCCAAAGAAATTAGCCAACCATGGTTGGGCTAAAGGAAGAATAGAGAATTTCGATGCAAGCTCTGATCTCCAGAATTGATCCCCCTTTTTCTGGCGGCTTCCCTTCCTTTTATAGCTTTCCTCCTCTGCCTCAGATCCATTTTTCCGGCCAATTACAACTTTTAGAATAATCCTGTTATTCCCTCCTTTTATTCCCTTCTATAAGGCCCTTTCAGTTAGTTAGAGTTGGGGGAGAGCACGTGGGTCGGTTAGGGTTTCCCAGGGCACTTATAGAAACTTCGTGTCGGTCACCAGAGTACCTCGGATTGTGTGCAGCAGGCCACCAACTTGCAGCGTGTGCACAACAGCTTTTCTGAGAAGTCCTTCAGTCGATTTCGATAGGTTCCTGAGGCTTTCGACAGGTTCTAAACAGGCCTTCTGTTCCTTTCGCTAGGATTCAGGATCCTTTCGATAGGTTGGGCTGAGAATAAAGCTCCAGCATCCGCAACCTTCATCTAGTGTGTTCGACAAGTTGGAGGCTCCTTTCGACAGGTTTGGCTTCTGCTCACTTCATTTCGATAGGTTGATCTGTGCGCAATGGGTTTCGATAGGTTTGCTTCTAGTTCCTGTCGACAAGTTCCATTAGCTTTCGATAGGTTCACCAACTGAGCTGTAGCAACCATTCGATAAGTGGCATTTGCGTGATAGGTTCTAGGATCCTTTCGACAAGATCTCTTTAAGCTCCAGGGGACCTTTCGATAGGATGCTTCCTGCTTGCTTTCAACTGCCTGATAGGTTCCAGATCCTATCGAATACTCTGATCTCCACGACTTCTTCCTTTTCAGCCTTCAGATCCTATCGATAGGTTGCAATAACCTATCGACAGGTTGTTTTCAGCCTATTTTTCCTTCTTTAGCATTGCTTTGCTATTGCTGCATGCCCCAAGTGGGCATTGGTGTGGAGCCCTTTTATGTGCCATGGTTGGGTCAGAGCTGTAGTGAGAGATGGACCTTCTTGTGGGGCACTATTGGGTGGATTTTTGCACTATGACTGCTTTTCATTGCTATCTACAAAACATGCTCAACATGCACTTATTAGTCTATTCACAGGTCTATCAAAGGTCAGGTTAAAGGGTGAAAAATTATATTTTTCACTGATTAACACACCCCCAAACCTAAGCTTTGCTAGTCCCTGAGCAAAGGAAAGATAAAGAAAACTAAAATGCCACTTTTGTTGGGAGCACAGATGCATTTAACATATGCATCAAGCATTTTAAACCCCTAGGTGATCCCTAGTGGAGGAGTGAAGTCTCCTGAGGGTTTTCAGTGAAGGTACCCACAAACTTCTCCAATAAAATCAGTTAGTACTAGTGCAACATGCTAAAATAGAGTTTAAGTGAGATAAAATAAATTTCACACCAAGTGCATTCAATTCTAGAGGATTTTCAGCAGAAAATTCATCAGTTTAAAACCTGAAATTCTACTGTAATTCCTTCATCATCAATCAGTTCATGTCAATGCATTGTGCCTGAAAATTGATGCAGAGTTCACCTTTAATTTAAGAATTCTGTTTTTGATAATGCCCCAAACAACCAGATTTCAGACCCAAGTCTTACCAGGGCTGTTCACTCACAACAAAAATAGAAGGGTGTATCATTTCACACAGCTCAAGAGCAGTTACAGACCTCAAATAGGACTGCAAGCATGAGCATAGGCATTGTTCTAATTTCTGAAATTTTCTAACTCTTTTCACCATAGATTAAACAAATTCTCATCTCCACATGGCAGTTCAATCCATTTCAGATCAGTAAGGTCTTTTTTATGGGGTTGTAATGTGGCTTATGGGTAAAATTTGTAAAAGAATAATGGGGTAAAAAGGATTCAAATTGAGAAATCAGTAAAAGTGAGGAGGTGGTCTAGACAACACCTTCTTCATTTTAGCACAATTCCATCTACTTCTTGAATTTTTAGATTTGAAGTGGCCAGTTTCTAATCCTCATTTCAATCTTTCAATGAAATGACTTCTCTTTCTCATTCCTTTTCTTTTTATTTTCCGTTTTTCCTTTTCTTTTTGTATATATATATTTTTATTTTTTTATTTTTATGGGTTGGAATGCCACAACACCACCAAATGTGCTTTCTTCTTTCTCAACCAACCATCAAACCAGCTCTACCTTCTGAAATCTCAGAGTGAGGGTCAGTGAGGTATGTCAGTCGGTTCAAATTTTCTAGTTTTTATCAAAGAAAATTGAGAATTTTAAGGCTCAAATGGTGTGTATCAAGGGCAGTTCAAAGGTGGGACATTTTAAGTTCAAACTATCCAATGGATGACCTTACTTCATATCTTCAATGTCATGAATGCTGTCAAGCTGTTTTAATTTGGATTTGCCTAACTTCTAGTGATCAAAACTAGATCCAATCAGTCCTTAGAGCAAAAAAATTTCCAAGACACTCTTCAAAGAAAAATTTTCAGGCCCAAATCTCACTGGGTATGGCCTTCCATCAAATTTTCTGGGGTGTATCCTTACAGTTTTCTCTCATTTCAGCTTCACTAAACATCAAATTTTGAAAATTCTTAACATTTGCTTCATGAAAAATGTTAAAACTACAACTCATTTCAGTTTTTAAAGTTTTTAATTTCCTCTTTTTTCAAAAATCAGGTGGGAAATCACTTTATTTTCAAAAACTTTTTCAATATAGTTGCACTAGCATTAACTCATTTCATTGGCACACCTGCCATACCCCCAAACCTAAATTAAGCAGTGTCCTCACTATTGTAAAGTACATCGGGTGTGCAGCAGGGAATAAATAAACAAAGAGAAACAAAAATTGAAAACACACAACACATAGAAACATGAATCAAAAAGAGAACATCAAAAAGACATTCCATTAAAAGGGTAATTCAACGATAGATCTGAGCATAAGCTCTACATATTAATAAAATGCTTGGTCAAAAGAAAAATTCTGCTTCCCCTTGGCGTAGGGATATCCGCACCCGGCTTCAGGTGGAAGAGGAACTGCAAGCCAGGGGGGGTGGGAAAATGAAAGATCAGGGAGATGGAAGCTGAGCAGGTGGTGGGGGGGGGTTGAAGAGGATGGGGGTGGAGATGCAGATGGTTCGATCTTCTGCTTCTTCTTTTTCTTTTCCTTTTTCTTCTCCTCCTTAGCCAGGATTCTCTGTACCTCTTCGTATTCATCCCAGAGAGATTGGAGAGGATCTAGTTCTTTAGGCGGTGGTGGTTCCGACCACATGGGGAACAATTTGATTGGTCAGTTGGTAGGTTTGTCAACCTCCATGGTTATGAGTCGGGAAGGACTGCTGAAGTTAGAGGAGGGTGAATGAAATGAAGACGAGCCATTCTTGCATTTAAAGTGGATGGATGCTGGAATATGAATCAGCATATTAAATTTTTGCCTCCTTCCAAGGTTAGGAATAAATGATCATTCTCATGCGGCATGGTTAAGTGCACAATTCATTATGGGGAATAAAATAGCACAATAAATGGCGGTCTAATTATAGCGTTGGTAGTTGGGTGGCGAAAAGTCCTTAGGGGATTTAACGGAAAATGAGGGTAGCGAGAAATGAGGAAGAGCGAGCTAGGGTTTGCAATAGGTGTCGAATGACCTAATGATAGGTTTATAAAGAGGGAAAATCGATTGTGATAGGTTGAATTGAATGAATTTGATAGGTCAAAGCGTCTTGTCGAACGCTATAAAAGTACAGTGTGCGAATGAAATGCTTCGATAGGTCAAACCCTTCCTATCGATAGGTTCATGTAGCGCATGATTTATCCTTTCGATAGGCTCCCGATAAGTATCCAGAACCTATCGAAAACTTCTTTTCGACCTTTTGAACCTATCGAAAAGTTGTTTTCACCTATCGAAAAGTCTCAGAGCCTATCGAAATCCTCAAATGACCTATCGAAAGGTCCCAACTGCCCATCAAAACTGCATTTTCGTGTAGTGCTCAGCCTCAGCACCTAACAAACTCTTTTGTTGTACTTCCATTTAAACTGTTCTCATTATGTACACACTCCCATGGTCCCTGGATTGTTGACACGATTGACATGATATATAAAATAGAACAAACTAGAACAAAACAGAACAAGATCAAACTATAGTACATATGATACACACTGAAATCATGTATACTTTGGGGGGTTCTGAAGATCAATGGTCTCCTCAGGTTCACAAATTTTTTCAATACAAATTTTTAACCTTTGTCCATTGACTTTCATAACCTTACCATCCTTAGGGTCCTTGATTTCTACAGCTCCAGATAGGGAAACATGTAAAACTGTGTAAGGCCCATCCCATCTAGACTGTAATTTGCCTGAAAAGAGTTTCAATCTTGAATTGAATAACCATACCTTGGCACCTGTTTTAAATTCTTTCCGCAGCAGGTGCTTGTCATGAAAGGCCTTGGTTTTTTCTTTGTAAATCCTGGCATTTGAATATGCTTCCATCCTCAACTCATCAAGCTCAGATATTTACAATTTCATGTTCACACTAACAGAGGTTAAGTCAGAATTTAATGCTTTAATGACCCAATATGCTCTATGTTCCAACTCAACAGGCAAGTGACATGCCTTGCCATATACTAACCTGAATGGGGACATCCCTATGGGAGTATTATAGGCAGTCCTATAAGCCCACAAGGCATCTGACAGTTTTATGGACCAATCCCTTCTATCAGCTCGCATAGTCTTCTCTAGGATGTGTTTGATTTTCCTGTTGGAAATCTCTACTTGCCCACTGGTTTGTGGGTGGTAGAGAGTAGCAACTCTGTGGGTCACAGAGTATTTTTCCAACAATTTTTCAAAAAGTTTGTTGCAAAAGTGGCTGCCTCCATCACTAATAATAGCTTTGGGAGTACCAAACCTAGAGAAGATGTTTTCTTTTAAGAACTTAATGGCAACCTTGTGGTCATTTGTTCTTGTAGCTATGGCCTCTACCCATTTAGAGACATAGTCCACAGCTACAAGGATGAAATTATATCCATAGGAGGGGGGAAAATGTCCCATAAAATCAATTCCCCATATGTCAAATAATTCAACAACAAGCACAGGTTGCAAGGGCATGAAATTTCTTTTTGTAATACTTCCCATTTGTTGGCACCTAGGACAAGCTTTGCAATACTGTATGACATCTCTGAACAGAGTGGGCCAGTAGAAACCACTTTGGAGCACCTTTGCAGTCGTCTTGTTGCCACTGAAATGACCCCCATAAGCCTGTTCATGACACATGGTTAGAATGTTCTCAAACTCAGTTTCAGGTACATATTTTCTTATCACCTGGTCTGCACAATACTTGAAGAGGTCAGGATCCTCCCACATGTAATATCGAATTTGTGAGAAGAACAAATCCCTATCATACTTACTCCAATGTGGGGGTACCTTTCCCACAGCCAGATAGTTCACTATGTTGGCAAACCAGGGCATACTTATCTCCATAGCAAAAAGTTTCTCATCTGAGAAAGAATCATTGATGGGCAAGCTCTCTATATCAGCATCTGGAATTCTTGACAAGTGGTCAACAACCACATTTTTCTTGTCTTTTATTTCCAAGTTGAATTCCTGCAAAAGAAGAATTCATCTAATTAGTCTGACTTTAGCCTCCTTCTTAGACAAGAGGTATTTTAGAGCTGAATGGTCAGTAAGAACAGTGATCTTGGATCCCAACACATATGATCTGAACTTCTCCAAAGCAAATACAATGGCTAGCAGCTCCTTTTCAGTTGTAATGTAATTCAATTGAGCATCAACTATTAATTTACTAGCATATGCCACCACACATGGTGCTTTGTCTTTCCTTTTTCCCAGCGCTGCACCAATGGTAAAATCTGATGCATCATACATCAGCTGAAATGGCAGAGAAAAATCAGGAGCTTGCAATATAGGAGTTGTGGTCAAATAGGTTTTTAGAAGTTCAAAAGTAGCTAGGCATTCATCATTGAACACAAATGGAACCTCTTGACACAGCAAGTGGCAAAGAGGCTTGGAAATTTTGCTAAAGTCTTTGATGAACCTCTAGTAGAAACTAGCATGGCCCAAGAATGACCTGACTTGTTTGACCATTTTGGGAGGGGGCAAATGTGCAATTAAATCAATTTTAGCTTGATCAACCTCTATTCCTTTCTGGGAAACAACATGCCCTAGGACATTACCTTGAGTCACCATGAAATGACTCTTTTCCCAACTCAACTAGGTTGGTCTCCTCACACCTTTGCAGCACAAGGCTGAGATGGTGCAGGCATTGGCTAAAATCATCCCCAAAAATAGAGAAATCATCCATAAAAATCTCTAAAAACTTGTCAATCATGTCAGAAAAGATAGAATACATGCATCTTTGAAAAGTGACAGGTGCATTATATAGTCCAAATGACATCCTCCTATATGCAAAGGTTTCAAATGGACAAGTGAATGTGGTTTTTTTTGTTCTTGAGGGTAAACAGGAATCTGGTTATATCCTGAATAACCATCAAGAAAACAGTAGAAAGCCTTACCTGCCAACTTATCTAAGATCTGATCTATAAAGGGCAATGGAAAGTGATCTTTGCTGGTTTTCTCATTGAGCTTGCGATAGTCTATGCACACTCTCCAACTAGTGGTCTGCCTGGTTGGAATCAACTCACCTGAGTCTGCTTGAACTACTGTGATCCCAACTTTCTTGGGCACCACCTGGGTAGGTGCCACCCATTGGGATTCTGAGATAGGATAAATGATCCCAACATCAAGGAGTTTGACTATTTCCTTCATTACAACTTCCCGCATGTGTGGGTTGAGCTTCCTTTGCATCTCTCGAGAGGGTTTAAAGCCTTTTTCAAGATAAATTTTATGCATGCACACATCTAGATTTATCCCTCCCAAATCTGTAATTGTCCACCCTATTGCTCTCTTATGCCTTTTCAGCACACAAAGCAATTCTTCTTCCTGCTCAAGGGTGAGGGAAGAAGAAATTATCACTGACAGTTTGTGATTGGTTCCTAAAAAAGCATATTTTAGAGATTTTGAGAGTTGCTTTAACTCCACATCTGGGAGACTGATGAGTGAAGGCAATAGGGGTGCCTTAGAAGGTGGAGGAAGAGGTAGTAAAGTAGGAGTCCATTGGTGATGCCTTGATGACCCTGCTTCAGAATTCACACCTTTCACTTGCTCAAGCTTAGATGTGGGAGCTTTCTCTTCCACTGTTTCATTCCATACTTATTCAAAAACATCAAACAAATCATTACCATGCAGCAGCTGAGGTAGAGTTTCTTGCACAAATTTATCTAGCACATCAATGGAAAAACAGTCCTCATTCTCTAAGTGGGGCTGATGTGCTGCATTGTAGACATTCAACTCGACCTTCATATTACCAAAAGATACTTTCATGACCCCTGATTTACATTGGATGCAAGCATTTGTAGTGGCCAAAAAGGGCCTGCCTAAGATTACAGGGATAGAAGTAGCACATTTGCTAGGCTCCATGTCTAGCACCAAAAAATCAGCAGGATAAAAGAATTTGTCAACCCCAATCAAGCATCTTCAATGATTCCCACATGCTTCCTTTCAGATCTATCGGCTAGTTGTAAGACCACATGTGTGGGCTTCAACTCTCCTAATCCCAGCTTCTCATATACTGAGTATGGAAGCAAATTTATACTAGCTCCCAGATCTAACAAGGCTTTTTCAATTGTATGATTTCCAATGATGCAAGGGATAGTGGGGACTCCAGGGTCTTGGAGCTTTGTTGGGGTGGCAATAGTCAGTATCTGTTTCACTTTTTCTGTTGAAAAGACTTTCTTAGATAGATGTATCCTTGATTGTCGTTTGTGGGTGCAAAGGTCTTTCAAAAACTTGGAATAGGTTGGAATCTGCTTGATTGCATTAAGTAGAGGCAGGTTGATCTTCACTTGCTTAAAGATTTCCATCATTTCCTCTATTTTGGCATGCCCTTTATCAAAAGGGGAAGGTGCTTGTATTGCCCTAGGAAATGGCAAATGTGGGACGGCTCCCCCATTTGCAAACTTAGCCAACTCATCATCTCTCTTTTTGATTCTTTTATTTTCTTGAGGATCATCATTATCCTTCTTATTCAATATGGGTTGCTCCTATTGTTCCTTCTCCATGACCACTTCTTTTTCTTTTTCTAAATTTTTCAAAGGCCCACAGCCTATTTGATTGTCTACCAACCTTCCACTTCTTAATATGATGACAAATTTAGCCTCCTCATGGCAAGAGGAAACCTCACCTACCACATATTGTCTCCTTGGGTTGTCCATGGGTTGGCTAGGCAGCCTCTCTTCCTCTCTCTTGACTAAAGCATTAGATAGCTGACCAAGATGGTCTTCTATCTTTTTGATGCTTTGGCTATGAGAGTGTACAGTTTGAGACAAGGATCCCAAGTTCTGCAATGAAGTTAGAACTTGTTCCTCAAAAGAAAGTGATCTAACAGTTGAAGGGGGTGCAGCTTACTACACAGGCTGAGCCATAGGCTGGGTCATGGGCTGTTGGTGGTGGGGCCTTGGAATATAATTTTGGTAGTAGGGCTGAGCATTTTTGTAAGGCATGGGATGTTGTGGCTACTGTTGCTAGTTTGGAAAAGAATCTTATCTCCACCTCAAGTTGGGATGGTTTCTCCATTGGTAACCAGCACTAGGTTGTTGCCTAAAAGACTGAGTGGCAGCCACATACTCCATCACAAAGTCTGAAAATTGAACAGCTGAGGGGCATTCCTCAAGGGAGTGAGTAGGAGACTGACATATAACACATGCCTCCTCCACTTTAGCAGCCATGGGTGACTGCATTGCTCCCATGAGCCTATCAAACTTCTGGGTCAAGCTGTCCACTTTTCTTTCCAAATCATTGTGCCCACTCACCTCATATATCTTTCCTCTTGTGGTATTTTCTTTCACCATTCTAGGAAAGTCCAAATCTCTGGACAATGTCTCTCTCTTTACATGAAGTTCTTACTGATAATGTCAAACAACTCCCAAGCCTCCTCAGCAGTTTTGTGGAGGTAAGTACCACCACAAGAGGCATCTACCATATCTCTGCTTTTAGAATTAATTCCCTGATAAAAATTTTGAACAAGTTGCCATTCAGGGATTTGATGATGGGGACACTTCTTCAAGAGTTCTTTGAATCTCTCCCAAGCTTGGTGAAAGTCCTCAGTTGGATCTTGAGAAAATGAGATAATGCTCTTCCTCAACTGGGTTGTCTTGGACATGGGAAAAAACTTAGCCAAAAATTGACATTGAAGATCACTTTAGGACTGAATACTGTTCGGTGGAAGCATTGACAACCAGGCCCTGGCTCTATCCATTAATGAAAAAGGAAAGAGTCATCCTCGTTGCTTCCTCCCCCAAACCTGCAATATTGAATGTAGTGCATAGTTCTAAAAATTCATCAATGTGTTTATATGGGTCTTCTTTGGTCAGGCCATGAAATGAGGATAGCATTTGGATTATGGAAGACTTGATCTCATAGTTCTCTTGAACAACATGGAATTGAATGCAGAAGGGGGAATTGTAAACCCCTGGTGCATTGAATTCCTTCAAGGTTCTAGGTTGCTGTTGCTCACCCATTTCTGCAAATCCAGATGAAGCAGATGTGGGTGAGATTTATTTAGTCCTAATGAGTTTTTCAACCTCTAGATTTAATGGAACAATCTGAGGATTGAGAGTTCTCCTTCCAAACCTACACCACTCACACTCTTAATGCACACACAATGCAGAGCCAATTTAACACAACAATCAGGATCATCACAATTAACTAATAAATCTACAAATCCATAGATTAGAAAAATAAAAGGAGTAGAGGAATTCAAACTTTAGCACAACCTCTAGCAAAATGTTTCTCGTTAGCAACAACTTCTGATATGAAGAAATAAGAAAAACTACTATAAAACAGCAAAAACTTTCAAAAGCAGTTAGTGAAAATTTAAATAGGCTATTACAGATCTACAATCTATTCTCAAATAAACTTAGATCTACCAATTTTAAGCACACAAATCCCCGGTAGTAGCACCAATAACTTGTTGGGATCCTACCTTGTGCCTAAAAAGGGGTTTCAAATTAACCAGTAAAAGGGTCAATGGTTAGCACACATCAAGGCAGGCTCGCACACAGTCCTGCAAGTATTCAGGGCCTGTTGTAGCAAGTTTTTAAAAGAAAGTAAGTAAGGGTATGCCCATAGAAAAATGTGGCTGAAAATTAGGCCAATCTCCAATTCTAAAGCAGATCTGGAACCCTTCCTAATGCCAAAATAGCAAAAGAAAGATGAGAGGTCTAAGGGTTTGTCACTTTTAAACTAAACTACAAAAAGCAATTAAAATTGCATAAATGGATCCAGAGTACAAATCTTGTAGTGAAGGAAAATTTAAAACAAAAAATGGGAAGAAGCAGCTTGGAGTTTGGTCTTACTGCAATTGGGTTGAGCTAATAGGGTTACAGTGAGTTTAAAGTGCATTAATCCCTCATCTGGTCATAGGCACAGCTGCAGGGTAGAAGAATCTAATCTAGGCTAGAGATTTGACTTGATCTTAAGGCTATGATCTATCCACTTCAATGGTCACAAATCATCCAATAGATTCACTCCATTCTCATGCTTCCATCAAAATATTATAACCACTACAAATGCTGCAATCGCTAGGCCACAGACACAGGCAATTACAGGAATATCAGATCTAGGGAGATCAAATGGCATCCAAGAGGTCTACCAGTTAAGTGGGTGAGCTATTCCCATCTACACAAAGTCGATCGAGCACCAAATGAAATCAGAGGAACTATAGATCTAATTACAGCAGTTAAACCAACATTACATTGAATTAAACTAACCATACAATGACATGCCCTCAGATTTGCAGTCTATGCAACATCCAACCCTCAATAACACTCTCAGCTTTCCCCAATTACAAACTAAACCTCCCTCTTTGCTGCTCCAAAGAAATTAGCCAACCATGGTTGGGCTAAAAGGAAGAATTGAGAATTTCGATGCAAGCTTTAATCTCCAGAATTGAACCCCCCTTTTTTCTGGCGGCTTCCCTTCCTTTAATAGCTTTCCTCCTCTGCCTCAGATCCAATTTTCCCCCCAATTACAGCTTCCAGAATAATCCTATTATTCCCTCCTTTTATTCCCCTTCTAGAAGGCTCTTTCAGTTAGTTAGAGTTGGGAGAGAGCACGTGGGTCGGTTAGGGTTTTCCAGGGCACTTCTAGAGACTTCATGCCAGTCACCAGAGTGCCTCGGATTGCGTACAGTAGGTCACCAACTTACAGCGTGTGCGCAGCAGCTTTTCTGAGAAGTCCTTTAGTCAATTTCGATAGGTTCCTGAGGCTTTCGATAGGTTCCGATAGGTTGGGCTGAGAATAAAGCTCCAGCATCTGCAGCCTTCATCTGGTGTGTTCGACGAGTTGGGGGCTCCTTTCGACAGGTTTGGCTTCTGCTCACTTCATTTCGACAGGTTGATCTGTGCGCAATGGGTTTTGATAGGTTTGCTTCTAGTTCCTGTCGACAGGTTCCATCAGCTTTCGATAGGTTCACCAACTGAGCTACAACAACCATTCGATAAGTGGCATTTGCGCGATAGGTTCTTGGATCCTTTCGACAGGATCTCTTTAAGCTCCAGGGGACCTTTCGATAGGATGCTTCCTGCTTGCTTTTAACTGCCCGATAGGTTCCAGATCCTATTGAATACTCTGATCTCCATGACTTCTTCCTTTTCAGCCTTCAGATCCTATCGATAGGTTACAATAACCTATCGACAGATTGTTTTCAGCCTATTTTTCCTTCTTCAGTGCTGCTTTGTTATTGCTGCATGTCCCACGTGGGCATTGGTGTGGAGCCCTTTTGTGTGCCATGGTTGGGTCAGAGCTGTAGTGAGAGATGGATCTTCTTGTGGGACACTATTGGGTGGATTTCTACACTATAACTGCTTTTCATTGCTATATACAAAACATGCTCAACATGCACTTATTAGTATATTCACAGGTCTATCAAAGGTCAGGTTAAAGGGTGAAAAATGATATTTTTCACTGATTAACAATATCAGACGACCAACTCTATGAATATAAGCATGCGTGCCTTTTAAAATATTGGCCTTACCTCACTGTCAAGCCAATTAATATCGTAAACTGAGAATAAATTTTTTGCCGTGATAGACAGTCTATCAGCCACGTGAATCTCACGTCTGCAAAGCCCCATAGGTTGTTAAGAGAAGAATTAAATTACAGTAACTATAACTCAATAACTTTCAAAGGAGAGAAACTCTACTCTACAGGGCCATCATTAAGAGCTCTATCTATATCATATTTATCATTCTGTATTAGTAGTTTTATAGGCTAGTGGAAACCGTTGTAGTCCTTCTGGGGATAGACCACACATATAAATTAACAAATATTCAACTAAATTTAACATATATATGTTTGAACCTTTACGTTAGTTAACTGACCATTAACCTTTACCGCACCTTTAGAGGTGGTCTCTTGATTGTAGATTTAGTACCAGTCCTTCTTCTCTGTGATCTTTCCTACATATATATCCTACGATTAAATACGTTGGAAACTTATACTCTTAAAAATATAAAAATTATTAATTTTAGCATTTACAGAGATCACCTTTCCATTTTTTTTTGGAGTTGCTTTTGAGGGTTCGTTTATTACCCACTATGGAGGTACAGGTGTTTGAGAGTAGACATTCGAAAGACTGACCTTGTGGACTTGATTGGCATATTGAGGTCTTCGGTGGTAATGAGGTTTGCGAAGAACCCTTGAAATTATTTACCGATATCGTTTGTGGAGTAACTCGGCCTCTTAAACTAGCCCACACTCGCTTATAAGTATCCATTATGCCCACCAACTTTGTTTCACTTTTCTCAAGAAATTCCTTTTTATTGTTAACAGGTATTGATGTAACTCTGGTTTCCACTATAGATCCATCTCTCATCTCCCCGATAAATTCTCTATCATCGTCTTGTTTCATGGATGTTTGATCGACTAGCATCTCGGAGATCCGCATCATTTTATCGGCAATAACAACGAAAGGCATCTGCTCTTCATCATCTATAGTAGTAATTCCCCCCTCATCTTCTTTCGAGGATGTATGCATTGGATGAACATCCTTATTACCTTCAAACGATTCACGAGGCAATTCGCTCTCATCTTCTACAAATGTTTCTTTTTATATAAATGAGTGGAGAAGTAGGTCTCACCAAGCCGAACTCAAATAAAAGGGATAAGGCTATGATGATGATAACCAAAACGATATTAAAATAAGATGATAGAAACGATTTTTTATTTATTTATTCACAATTCCTCTCCCCATCATCTATTATCTTAGAAGCACGACTCGTTCCATTAGTACGAGGGTCAATAGTGATTGACTCTAATTTCATGGGCATACATGTATTTTCACTAGCCATATTTCGTTTACAAGTATCTCGATAGACTTGCACTTTTTTCTTTTCTTTCACATCACTATCCCGAGGGACTTGTACTTTTTTCTTATATTTTTTGTCACTATCCCGAGGGACTTACACTTTTTCTTTCCATTTTACGTTACTATCCCGAGGGACTTGTACTTTTTTTTTGCCTTTCACTTTACTATCCCTCGGTGGGTTTATTGGAGGACTTATATTTTGAGAGTCATTCTTTTCAATAAAACTATTTCATCTTTCTGCATCTTTATTGTAATTAGGAGAGGATTTGAAATTGTACTGTTTGGCCCTGTTTTGCAACAATAACCTATCAGTTAGTTTTTCAAGACATTGTAACATATAACAATAATTTCTATTAAGTAACTTACCTTCAAAATTATTAACTCTAAGTCTAACAATTTTAAGCCCTTTCTTAGATCACTGTTTAACTTCTTCTGTCTTCGCAATTGATGAACAAGTTTGTTGTTGGACTTCTCCAATGTTGTCATGCGACTACCTCATTCTTTGGAAGACATTTCTAGGAGTTGAAGACGATTGAATTCACAACCAACATAATCGTTAATCCCATCCTGGATCACATTTTCTATTCACGATCAGTGAATTTAAATTTTGGAATTATCTGTAGATATGTTACTAGGAGGGTGAGACCAAGTTATAAGGAGAAGCGACTTCTTCATTTATTCACAGCTATAAAATAGAATTGGTTGAGATTGACACGAATAATACCTTAGGATTATTAAACTCCGTAAGGTAATACTTCTGATGATGACTTTTTACTGAGATATACTTCGTATATCTTAGAAAATCCTCGATAATTGAAGTCGGTGTTATGGTCGGGAAGTGCTCGTATGCACAAATATAAAATAAATCACAAACTAAAGATTTCTTAGGGAATATGTGTATTCTGCGATAAACGGTTTTCAAATAGATAATGTTCACAAAGACAATGGCTAACCTGCAATGCAAATATACATTCATCAAGATTGGTATGCGCCCCGCTCCTCTTAACAAATATGTATGAGTAACCAATCCCCAAGCAATTCTGTTAAAATACTCAATATTATAGACTAATCTCATGTACGTCTCTTCAATTGTCTTAGAGATATTCGGTATCATGAATGTTGCAAGAATTTGCAATAAGGTGAGACGAGTAAAATCGACTTTCTCTTTCTCAATACTAGCAACAATCACTGCCTTTTCTATTTCACCGCCACTAATACTTCCTACCCGACCAAAATATATCATACAAAATAAATTAATGTCTTCATTTTTGACATTTGGACCTTCCCCCAGAGTTTCAGGGATAATTTCAACGTGTTTAAGAGCAAGTAGACATTTCTAGGAAGGAAAAATCAACAATACACCCACCAATGGAAACCTCTCAGACTCATAATCAATATTTTTTATTAATATATATATATATATATATATATATATATATATATTAGCTCATTGATTGTAGGAATATCTACTAGACGGAGAAGAGGCTCCACTCCAGTTGAACTGAAAGCTTCAAGCTCCACAGGTGATAAAATAGCTATAAGAGCAGAGACTCTAAGGGTATAATATATAATTTTATCCTCCTGTGTATAATTTATAACATTACATTATAATTAATTTATGAACATGTGCCAGAAAGTTTTCAAAAAAATAAATGCATTTACAGTTTACCATGAGTGAATTCAACCACAAGACCAGTCTTAGACGAATATGGCCTCTTTAAAGACTACGACAATCTCATAACATATCTAACATAATTTATATAAAAAATCAATAAATAACGATAAACAGATTTCCCTAATATTGATTGTCATTTTTTCGAAAATTAATAGCATTAATAGTTTGCCATGAGTGACAAGTATAGGACGTTAATAGTCTTATATGAGACGGAAATGGTCTTATATGAGACAACAATGGTTTTATATGAGACAAAAATGGTCTTATATGTGTCCCCTATAAATAGGATAAATAGGGGGATAGTTGGGACCCCGGTTGGTAATTTTCTCTAAAAATAAGCCAGTCACTAATACAAAAGTTAAACATTTAGGACATTATTACTACATTTCTATCTACCTCAAATAACTCATTTATTAAAATAAAGATTTAGCATTTAGGGCAATATTACTACATTTGTATATAGCTCAAATAAGTCATTCAATAAAACAAAGGTTGAGCATTTAGGGCAGCATTACTACAACAGTGTTTTATGAGTTACTCTTATGAGTTTATTGAATAGCTGGAGAAGTGCACGCAGAAAAGTTTAGATGTACGTGATCAGAAGAAGATGAGGCGTTGGCAGAGTTGAAGATTTACAGAGACGGCAGTAGTAGACTTCTCTCTGTTGCTTCGTAAGCAGAGAAGAAGTTGAAGCGAAGAGAGGGGGGGCTATATGAGATCCTAATGCTTTCAATGTTCATGAAAATTAGCGACAAGAGAGGAGGGTTTGCAGATCTCTGTTCATTGCTTTAAAGAAGATTCATATCTTTATAGAGTTCAAATAATGTAACAACACTTGAGTTTTATGGTACTGCAAAATAAAGAGAAGATGAAGAGAAGAGAACCCACTCGTCGACAGGAAGAAGATGAATAGAAGAGAAAATACCAGCCTTCTTTGATAGTTATGGAAGGATGGGTGTTTTAATAAATTTCTGTTAGGGTATTTTGGTCCTCTAATAGTTTAACTTGAAGAAAGGAAAAGACATGTGCAGATTTTTTAGACCCTTCCAGGTAAATAATAAAAGAAAGTTTAGGGTCAAGACCCTGCTGGGTCATTTCCATGAAGTTGGGACCCCAGTGGATAGATTACAAAGAGTTGGGACTCGATTGGGTAATCCACCCTTTATATTATAATAACATATTACTGCATAAAACAAAAGGCACTCAAGTGTCATTAATATAATATTATGATCACATTCTATTATAAGGGTAATTATATTATAATATCATTATATTGTTATATAAATCAAAGGCACTCAAGTGCTATTAATATAATAATAATATTCTATTATAAGGGTCGTGCACATAAGACCCTTCCCAACTTCATTGTTTTCTTTATCGATTAATCGAATCTTGTGACTGATGGATCGATTCGGACCAAGACCCACTTGTGTATGTTATATATAGTGTTTTTATACATCAACCGATCAATCATTAAAATCGATCGATCGATCATTGAGCCGAGACACTGTTTATTTATATTCTCTTTTCATTAATTTCGATCGATTGAACATTATGACCGATCGATTGATTCTAGGCAGAACCAAAGCATTGTTCACTTTAAATTACTTTAATTTCGATCAATCGACCCTTATGACCGATCGATCGATCCTGGACTTAAATAAGATATTTTGTACATTTTGACCGATCATTCGAAAACCAATCGATCGATTCTCATCCCAACAGACGGCTGCACTTGCCTTTATTTCGCTTACTCACGACCAAACTTCAATATACCTTTCGATCGATGGTTGTGATTCACTTAACCTATTAAAATAATAATAGTTTTTATTTGAGCATTATATATATCACTTTAATTGCTTCAACACGACCACTTCGATAACACGTAGTGGTAGAAATTTGATACCTCGTGAAAATCAAACTCTGACCTTTAAGTTATCGAAATCACACTTATAACTATCCTATTATATATTGTATTGAGAAGTGTTAATAAATATATGTATAAACATAATAAAACCTGATGTAAATCTTTTTGTACACATGATATCTCTGTGTTTCTATCTTGATCACATTATATAAGTTATGGGTAGGTTAGGTCATATTCACTCTAGTGTAGGAGATTATGCCTACGCTTGGGCTTAATGATTCGTCGATATGGTATCGAAACATAGAATACATGGTTTTCATATGCCCTGCAACTCATGGTGGTATGGGACATCATGACGAGTAGGGTGAGTGTGAATTTAATCTAGTCTCGTATACAGTGACGCTATTACCCCGAGTTTTAATACGAGAGGATAAGATATGAGATATGATCTGAGATCCAGACCTTGAGCTTTAGTTGTAGTAAGATTTTATTACTGTTAGTGAATCTCAGAATGTAGGCGTCCATGTACGGATGCAACCTCTTTATGACAGTTTGAAACCTTGATGGTAGCGATATCTCCTTACTGTCACACAAAGTATATCCAGGTTACTACAGAACTCTTTCTTTGAAAAGCGTGATTTAATAGAGTTATCCTACTATAGCTCATTCTAGAGTTAAGTGATAAGAATTTAATAAGATGTGAGTATGAAATATAAGTTATGATATGAGTACAATAATAAAATATCGTTGTATAGGCTAGTATAAGATTAAAAACTTAAGTCTGTACGTGTCATTCCTTGCATAGCCACTGTAAGGGCAACAACGTCTTACAGTCAAGACAAGTCTCTAAGAGACATTATGAGTATGAGTATGTTATGAGTTATGTTTGTGCATGTCTCCCCATTAAGCTGAGTGGGGAGTATAAGTAGGATGGGGAGGGCGTTATGTAGCATTATGTTATGATGGTATGATACTATGGTGAGCCTCACATGATAGCTCAAGTAACGACTTTGGCGTAGATCGTATAAGATTTATAAGTATGTTAGTTACGATCATACGATATACAGACGTATGTGCGAGAATAATAAGATATGGTATATTATGAGATAAGGTAAGGTACGTTAGGATATGAGTGTCTAGATCATGGTCCTATATTTATGTTATGATATGAGTTTTACATTATGCACATGTTTTGGTTATATTATCTTTCAGTTGTTTTGAGATACTATGTTTATCACTCACTTGATACACCTATAATGCACCTGAGTAGTATGGGTGGATTGGTGGTGTATTCACTGAGTTTACGTGACTAAATAAATTTATCTTACAAAAGTTTAACAGTTACAGGTGATTACAATGGTGGAGTAGACATCGGCTATTCAGACCCTACGGACGTTGACTTCTTTGATCCTGTGGACATTAAGTACTAGGAGCCTTGAGAGGGCGACACTGTAGAGTACCAAGAGGACCACGATACTGATTTTGATCCGAACGTCGATTTTTTACTATGGTGGACTTGATTCGTGTTTCGTTTGACGTTATAATTATTGACTCTACACTTTCTTTTATCGAATTTATCTCCGACCTTTATTTTCCTTATTGGTGGTTACTTGAATCCATTATCGCTTTTTATATTCCACCTTTATTTGTGGGCTTTCACAGATTTCGTGGAACCTTATTTGCGAGAGAACTTTGATTATGTGTATGTTCGCTTAGCATATTTGGGATACGTGTGGGTCATAACTCAAAATTCTAGGCCCTCGGGATGGGGTAGAATTTTGGGTTATGACACTTCACCTCAAAAAATGAGAGGGGTACCACTCTTTACTCCTCCTAACATGCTACCAAACAACTATAAATGAAGTAAAGTGAAATACTCCATTTTACTTTACTGCGTTTTGACCAAAAATACTCCATTTAAAGTCATTTAAGGCAACGGGGAGAATACGCTCGGGCGTATAAGATGACCTGTGCACCCAGTGACCAGATCACATGCCACGTGACAAATCAACCCAAAACAAATCCCGTTTTGGCTTGATCAGCCCCAAAATATATTTTTTTGACTTTTTTGCCCTCCATTTAATGAGTCAAAGATAAGGCAATGCCCAAAACTTTGGTGCATTGATTTTTCCCAACTTTGACCACATTTTTAATGGTGGAAAAGCTATAAAATAATATTTTTTTTGAATGTGATCTGATTGACCTTGCTTAAGTTGTTGTGGCACCCACTTCTCATGATGGACTAGTACATGATCGCCAACTGATGGTGGGTGTAAAGATTTCTCTAAACCCACGTGTGCATAGTGTCGGGCCTCTTCATTTAAGTAAGCATCCCACAATTCCCGAGTGAACTTTTTTTTTAATTGCGTGACAATTTATCAGTTGACCTTGTGTGGGGACATTATGGTTGTGAATGGCATAGCTCTTTGCTAGCCTCTGCCACAGTAGAGTTCACCTGCTTTAGGTGGTTTACATTCTCTTTTCTAACTCACTGTAAAGGAGGATTTACCTGCTTTAACAACAACCTCCCTACTCTCTACTAACTCCCTA
Source organism: Chloranthus sessilifolius (assembly GCA_021018995.1). NCBI lineage: Eukaryota > Viridiplantae > Streptophyta > Magnoliopsida > Chloranthales > Chloranthaceae > Chloranthus > Chloranthus sessilifolius. Next base: position 70,062,153 of record CM037595.1, read on the forward strand.
CCATAGTAAATAAAATCTGCTTTGGCAAAGAGTGAGTAAAGAGGAGGGTAGAATTGCTGAATTGGTAAATGTTGCATAAAATCTTTCTATGCAAGGAGATATTAAGGAGAAGCGGTACCTGCTAAAGCATATAGCAGGATGTTTGCAAAGAGGATGGAAACCTGCTAAAGCAGGTGAACTCTGCTATGGCAGGGGCTATCAGAGAGCTATGCCGTAGGCAACCTATTTCTCTCCTTCATCCAATTGTACTATATTCGTAAAAAATAACCCTTTGACACCATCCATTTGAATAAAGTTATGCAACATAAAACATGGAAAGTGATGAGTTTTATTTGTGTTTTTAAAGGAAACCGTATTTTGCCCAGTAAAGAATGTGAAAGCAATCTTTAAGAACACTGAAACATCTAAACGATAAATTAAAATAAATAAATAAATAAAAATAAGAAAACATCCTCAAGTCTCAAGTACTATTTTGAAATAAATAAAAAAGATGGAGGTTAAATGTTTTAGTCGAATTTATGAAGGGTTAAAACTAGAAATTAATGCAAATGATACTTATATTTAGGATATAAATCAACAAATTAAAATTTTGTATGTTTGCTTAACTTATATAAGATTAGGTACTACCCCACATAAGATACATAGATTGTTCTATGTCTCGATATTGCATGAGCAAGTATCTTTGAAATCATAGTCGATCCCTCTCAACCTGCAAGCACGTATATTAAAGGAGACAGTCGTTAACACATTTTGTCTGGTTATTCCCTTCCTATATATTGTGAATGTGTAACTGTTTTCGAATGTAATCCTAGTAGTGATATGTGTCCCATCAATTGTTTCGGCAAATTTTTTTAACAAAACAAATTTTAGAAAATAGAATATGATGTATATACATAAACTGTTATAAGTAGGCAATCATAACTCATATTTACTCCGAAATATGATTAAATACAAAAGAACTAATGAGTCACTCCTAGATCATGAAGGTAGCTAGAGAGGACCATGTATTCTCCTCCATTATCAGAATGATAGTATAGTCATTTACGAAGGTAACAAAGCTGAGATAACCTGAACAAGCAACAATTGAGGCGGGTCCCCATAAATCTGAGTGCACCAACACAAAGGGCTCTAAGCAGGGTCAAATTATGGAATATCCTTACTAGAGTGGATACTATACTGTCAACGAGTGGGTCGACCCTATACCCGACCCGGATTTTTATCAGGTCGAACACATAAACTTCACATACTAGGTTAGGCCAGGCAAGACATCCACTTGGGTCAGGTTTGGTCATATCGGCCATGTCGGGTTAATTTGGCCGATATGACTGATAAGGATTAGGCTATATTATGAAAATAACCTCATAAATTATTCCCCAATGAAATCACAGTCGACCGTGCTTCCTTGCATGGTAAACCTGCTTGCAAACTTTAAAGGGTACCTTCATTTACAATCTAAAATTTATGTCATTGACTTCTTTGACTTGGATGATGGAAATCATTTTTTGTCCCAATCTTCGACCTAGTAGATCTTGAGATTATGTTCCTACCATCATACTTTCATATTTTGATTCCACATGGTACACATACTGAAAAGTGATCAAAATACACCCATGATCATGTTCATTTTTGGGGATATATGCCATTTATAAAAAAAATTAGGTTGTGTGATGGTAGGCTCATGATGTCGAGATTTGTTGTGTCACAGATTGGGACGAAAAGCGATCTCCATCACCTATTTTAATTAAAGCGGTCAATGGTTTAAGCAGGTGAAATATGCCTTGAGAAAGGAGAATCTTGGACTGTAAATGAAAGGTACCCTTTTGTTAACCCCTTAATTAGGGTTGTAATAGAGCCGAACGTGCTGAATAGTTTGGCCTAAAAATGAGAGGTTATGCTCTCTTAAACCTGGCTCGAGAGCAAGAGTTGAGATTTTTATTTAAAGCTTGGTTGGAGTAGAGTCGAGCTAGAGTTGAACTTGTAAAGCTCGACTCGGCGCGGCTCAGCTTGATTACTCAACACCTATGCCACTATACAACATTGCCACGTACATCGCTATACGGCTAAACGCGAGTCACTATCATCTCCATACTTTATTCACAACCAAAGGTAAAAAGAACTACATCTTAGATTCTCAACTAACCATAATATGAGTTTAGGGCCCTTAATCAATATTTAGCACATTAAATTTAAAAATCTTTTTCTCCAGTCGATCCATTAAATACAAAAGGAGTAACAATTTAAAAAATATTAGGGCTTTAGTTTACTAAATTTTATTAAAGCTTTTATAGGTGCACCGGTCTTAGCACACCTTTTCTTTGTGGACGACAACCTTCTCTACTTCAAAGCAAAACAATCAGAATACCAAGCAATTCTGCAAATTCTCATGGACAATGTGTAAATATGGAAAAATCATCTATATCTTATAGCAAAAATGTGAATGTGGCTGCGAAGGACATCATTCAAGGAGAATTCCAAATTCGGAGAGGAGCTGGTCACGATAAATATTTGGGTTTACCTACGGTGATTGGGAGAAGAAAGCATGCAATATTTGAATTTATCAAAGAATGGGTGTGGTCAAAGTTTCAAGGATGGAAAGACATGTTAGAAGTTCCTATTTTGGTGGCCGTCACTATGGTCAATCTGTTGACCAGTGAATGGTGTAAGATTAATCTTGAGATGTAATAGTTGTTAATTCGGTGAATTTGAGAGAATAAGCAACTAGTAATTAAGTTTTTATTTAGGGTATGATTGCGATTTCAAATCACAATATAATTACTAATTTAAGTCCTTAATGAGAAGGACTCATTAGATATAAATATAAGGGATGCTTAGTCCCAACGATTGCTCGACACACTTCAATCCTCCTTATTAGCAAAAGCATCCCCATTGTGCTTGGATGTATTGGAAACAAGGAGATCGTTGAAGATCCAAGCGGTAACCCATCTTTCATGGCTCACACCCAAGGTAAAATTAGAGATCTTTTATTTTAAAGCTTTCGATAAAACCATAACCAAGATCCTTATATTGAGTTGATTAAAATGACTCTAATTTTAACAGTTGGTATCAGAGCAATGATTTAGGTGATGGTTTAATCAAAACATTATCATTAGTTGTCTTGATCACCCACTTCTATAGATGGGTGTTTGTTCTTATTTGCCTTCATTATTAGATTTCTTTTTTTAGGCAAATTGGTTGTTCAAATCGTTTGGGTATTTTTGTTCTCAAGAGGATTAGATGGTTCAGCTTAGTATGCTATTATGACTGTTAGATATATAATTAGAGAAGATCATATTTGATGGTGCTAGGAATCATATTATACTCAAATTTTATATTTTCGGTCAATAACCCTCATCAAATAAAGAGCCCTACCCCTTCAATCGTGCTAAAAGCTGGCTTCTACTTAAGTCAGGGTCGCTGAAAATTTGTGAAAGTGTTTTTGACGTCACGACTATTCATAAGCTTGAGAATCATAGGATGTCCATGAGAAGAGTCAATATTAAATTGAATAAGAAATTGAATTTGATGGTCATAGTGGCGTATGGGAGCACATTATGAGAATGAGTGGCATGATGGCTCAATAGGAAATGGACATGGGTTTTTCTGAGGATCTGTTCACTTCATCATGACTTCTTTTCCTGCACAATTTGGCCCGTTCAAGATTAATTATAACACGCAGAAAGATAAATGGAAGATGAACGAGCTAATCGCTCATTGTGTCCAAGAAGAAGAAAGATTTAAGGCTGAAAAACTTGAAAGTGCTCATTACGCCGCTCTTGGACCATCAAAAGAAAATTTCAAGAGAAAGAAGGGATCATATAAAGAAAAAAATATGAAAGCTTCTCAACCAGAAACCAAACAAGGAGAAGCTAGAGGATCTACTTCTAGGATCCAGTATCACTTCTGTCAGAAGAAGGGACACATCAATAAGGATTGTCAGAAATACAGAGATTGGCTAGTTAAGAAAGGTAATGACCTAGTCTTTGTGTATTTTGAATCACTTTATTTTGATGCTTCACACAATACTTGGTGGATAGATTTTGGTGCAATTATTCACATAAGTAATTCAATATAGGAATTTTGATTCAGCAAAAAGCTAAATAAAGGCGAACGAACCATCAAACTTGGAAATTGAGTAGAAGCAGACATGGAGGCTATTGAGACTCTCCATCTTATTTTAGATAGTAGTTTTATTTTAGATTTAGTTGATACTATTTACGTTTCAAGTGTGACTAGAAACCTTATATCAATTTCTAAATTGGATTCATTAGATTTTGAATTTAAATTTAGATATAATGTTTTTACTTTATTATTTGATTTCGATATTGTGGGTAGTAGCTCACTAGTGGGCAATTTTTATAAATTAAACTTGGATTCATCTTAAGCCCAATCTTTAGTTTCTATGTATATGGATGATAAAGTTAGTAAGAAACAAAAATGAGTAATCGACAACTCCTCCATTATATGGCATAAACATTTAGGCCATATATCTAAAGATAGAATGAAAAGGTTAATTAAAGATGATATAATCGATGAGCTCTGTTTCTTCGACTTCAATACTTGTGTAGATTGTGTTAAAGGAAAATTCACAAAGACTAAAAAGAAAGGAGCTATCAGGAGCACGCTTTTACTACAAATAGTCCACACTGATATTTGCAGACTATTTCCAACTCCTACTATTGGTGGCCAAAAGTATTTTATTACCTTTACTGATGACTATTCTCGTCTCGGTTATATATTTCTCATCCATGAGAAATCTGAGGCCCTGAATATGTTTAAGATCTATAAAGCTGAAGTTGAATCACAACACAATTCGAAGATTAAAATTGTGAGATCTGATAGAAGCCGAGAGTACTTTGGTAGATACTTTGAAATAGGTCCTAATCTAGGACCATTCGTCCTATATCTACAAGAGCATGACATTCTTGCTTAATACACCATGCGAGAAACACCTGAACAAAATGGTGTAGCTGAGCGACGAAATCATACTCTTATGGATATGATAAGAAGCATGTTGTACAATTCTAAGTTGCATGTGTTCTTATGGAGAGAAGTCTTGAAAACAATAGTGCATATCCTAAATCGGGTTCCTAGTAAGGCTATTCCTAAAATTCTTTATGAGCTATGGGTAGGAACAAAATTGACTTTAGGATATCTATACATTTGGGGTTGTTTAGCTGAAGCAAAGGTGTATAATTCACAATTAGGAAAATTAGATCCTAAAACTATAAGTTGTCATTTTATTAGTTATCCTGATAGGTTAAAAGGCTACAGATTTTATTACCCCACTCATAGTACTTGGATTATTGAGACTAGATATGCAAAATTCTTTGAGGATTGTGAGAACAGTGGGAGTGTTGAGCCTAGAAAAATTACTTTTCAGGAGAATTGAGTTATAATCAATCCCTTTTATCTAAGAAAATGTGGCACAAACATCAGTTGTTTAAGAAAGTGTTGATGCACTTGATATTATACCTATTGAAACACCCCATATTGAGGAGGCTCTTGCTCCTACGATGATCGCCAATGATCAATGACCATTGCGTAGATCAGAAAGAGTAAAGGAGCTAGCCATTTATGATGATTATATCGTCTACCTCAATGAGAGTGATTATGATTTTGGAAAGGAAATATATCATGATTCTTTTAACCAAGTTATGATGAGCGACAAATCAACTCAATAACTCGAAGCCATGAAGGATGAGTTGGAATCAATGAAACATAACTCGATCTGGGATCTTTGCGAGTTATCTGAAGGAGTTAAGCCTGTAGGCTGTAAATGAGTATATAAAACTAAGCAAGACTCCAAAGGCAATGTAGAAAGAAACAAGGTCAGGTTAGTCGCTAAAGGGTTCACTCAAAAGGAGGGAATAGACTATAAAGAGACATTTTTTTCTGTCTCTAGAAAGGAATCTTTCAGGATAGTTATGACATTAGTAGCTCATTTTGACTTAGAATTGTATCAAATGTATGTAAAAACTGTCTTTCTGAATTGTGACTTACATAAAAATGTCTTTATAACATAACTTGAAGGTTTTTAGGTTGAGAGGGAGAACCATTTAGTTTGTAAACTCAAAAGGTCTTCTATATATGGTTTAAAGCAGACATTTCAATAATGATACTTAAAATTTCACGAAGTTATTTCAAACTTTGGTTCTAAAGAAAATATTGTGGATCAATGCATATATCTTAAAATCAATGAGAATAAATTTATCATCCTTGTTTTATATGTTGATGATATATTACTTGCTAGTAGTAGTTTGAGCATGTTACATGAGAAAAAGAATTTTTTATCAAAATTTTTTTATATGAAAGATCTTGGTGAAGCTTCCTACGTGTTAGGAATTGAGATTCATCGAGATAGAGCCCGTAACTGAGACAGCTCGGATTTCGACACCCTGAAACCCGTGCCATCGGCACAGCCCACAAGGTCGTGCCCCATGATGCGCGCGCGGAACACTTGGTACATCCTATTCATAATATTAAACAAAAGAAACTAATGCAAAATAATTCTCCATTTCTACAGTATGTTAATCCAAAAACACATGCCCAAAAGATAGTTCTAATTTCATGACTCCGCATGAATAAAAGAACCAACCTGAACCATTAGTGCCGTAACTACGGTTACTCTCAATGGTTCGGCAAAAGAATATTACATATTCGTTTACTCTCAAAAATAAGGCTGGACGTACCAAGCCGTAATTCTCTTTCTCAAACTATCAAAACTAATCAAAATACGCAGCGAAGTTCTTCTAGAAGAATCTCTCCGGAGGTGGCTCAGTCTCCTCCCTTGGAAAGTACTCTGAATCACCGGGATCACCCTCGTCTGTAGCAATTCCTACATTCTCATCAAATTCTAAACCGTTACCTGTGACATAAAGTCAAAGGGTGAGCCACATCCTAGCTCAATAGGGCAATATCACATCAAATATATCTATTTTACAAACATATATTTCATGAAAAGAATAGACATGCATTCATAATTAAATCATTTCTTGAAAAATAACTTTTAAGATGTGACAAGACGATATGACTACTTTTATCACTCTGATCATGCATTTCTTTCAATGACCACTAGTTTCCTTAGCTACTACCAGGCTGAGATCATGACTTAAATCTTAACTTAAATAATCCCCGAGCAATATAGCATCGAGCCCCGATGGAATACCCTCTATCGTCGTCTAATCAGACTATTTTTCATGGAATTGTCCTCGTCCTTGTCTCTTAGGCGACGGGCTTAATACTACTATACATCCCTGGGATGTCTGCTATTGTACGGATTAGCCGCCGTACCGGTCACAGATATCCTGCCGCGTCAGTCACGGTTATCCCGCCATGTCGGTTGGGTATTCTCTGAACCTTAAATCGAATTGTGCAATAAATATAGTTATTCACCGTGAATTTGTGCTAATAGTTAATAACACTCAGCCTGTACATTCATGCTTACTGTTTATTTCTTTAACACGGATCTTTCATCCACCTCACATCCCTGGGATGCCACTTGTCTATTGCATCTCTGCGATGCCTGTGTATTCCTACATCCCTGGGATGTTCTTTCTTTACTTAACCAATTCCTCTTTTACTTGTGTAAACATATGCACTATTTCCATCTACTTTACTCTTTACTCTTTACATTAACTATAATTCGAAAACAAAATTTAAAGAAGCATGCATCATACATTATCATTACATACGTGCTCGCAACACAGTATATTACTTAGATATTCCCCTACCTTACATGCGCCTCGAACCTTTGAATCCTCAAACCTGATCTTTCTATGAGTACTCAACGGTTCGGCTTAACCTAGGCATGATCAATGCATGATAAATATCACTACTATGTCTAAACAGTGGTTCAAAAAGCTTAAGTTCTCTTACAATTCATTGACAAGCTAAATTAGACCTCAAAGCCTAACTTTAACCAAATCGATCGAACGATTTCCAAATCGTTCGAACGATTCACAAAATCGTTCGAATGGTTTCTAAATCGTTCGAACGAATTTCATATCGTTCGAACGAATTTTATTTCGTTCGAACGAATTCTCCTCTTACTTCTTTATCTTTTGAGCAAACAAAAATCGTTCAAACGAATTTTATTTCGTTCGAACGAATTTCCCCTTTTTCTTCTTTATCTTCTGAGCAAACCATTCAATCAATTTTTATTTCGATTGAACGGTTTCCAAAATCAAACGAACGAATTTCAAATCGTTCGATCGATTTACTCAGAAACCTTTCTCTCTTTTCATATCTTCTTCTCAGGCCAAATTAGTTCGATCGGATTCTCATTTCGATTGAACGAATTTGTCTCTCCTCAGCTATGGATCGAATTTGTTATCCCTAGCAATCATCTTAGCTCCTTCATGCAGATTCATCATTGATTTCTCATATCTTAGCCTTCTAATTTACATTAATATAGAAAATAATTACAAAGCTTTTGCTCACCTTCAATCGGTTGGACTTCTTGATCCAAAGCCTGATCTTGCTAGGGTTCTTAATCTCACAATTAAAACCTCTCCTCAATCCCGAGCTTGATCTGCTAGTTCTCCAAGCCAAAGTCAATAACTTGCATTCAATGCAATCGCATGATTTCTCTTATTTACTCTCTCACTCTCTCTTTCTTTCTCTCAACTCTCCTCTTAACTACTCAATCAAAAGAAATATTTTATTTCCCTTTCCTTTTCTTCCTTATAACCTATTCATTTATCTTGGTGTTAAACACTAACATCTATGGTACATGTGTGTGTGTGCATATATAAATATACTCAGTCCATCTAAGGGTTGAGTTTATATTATACACCTCGTATACCGACGATTGACAAGTCAACCCTGTCAAAGGTGACCCGGTCAAACAGGTGACCAGTTGGTTCGCATCCCGAGGTGAACCATTTAAAATATAAAATTTTCGAGACATTACATTCACCCCGCCTTGGGAATTTTCGTCCCTGAAAATAATACGCAAGATGGTTCCCCCCCACACGCAGCATGGGGCCCCCACACTCATGAATACGTAGGACTAGTTCAAATACCCCTCCTGCATGAACCACATTGAGTCACAAAGAAAATAGCCACACACACAGAATAGATAGCTAAATTGAAAGCACATTCATTAAACAAAAGTAAATATAAACACCATTATATAGACAAGATAAAAAAAAAATTTGCAGTCATAAAGTGGGGAGTGGCAGCCATGCCAGGATTGTTCAAGAGGAAACATGTCCTCGGGTACCTGTGTTTATTTTTTACAAAATGTCTACCAAAATTTACAACCCAAAAATTTCAACCCACCCAAAACATGACACAAGACAAAAAGGGCACTCAAGACCCCTCATCAGCAGGCGGATCACTGCCATCACCATCATGCCTGCCCGTGCCAGAAGTCGACGCTCCAGAGACCCATGCTTGCGCTGCCGCCATGCGCTGAAGATAGTCATCAGGGTACATGAAACACATCGTCTCAGCATGTAGAGCGTCGTAATAATCCAACCTGCGGTTGAGGAGGCGATTGTTCTCCGCCATTTGACGGGTGTTGGCTTCCAACAAGGCATATAGATCGGCAACCGTCGGGGTAGGAAGATCCTCATGGGGCTGTGGTACATAATCCGGAGCATGCTGATCAACAGGCTGCTGAGGAGGAACATGAGCAGCAGCTTCATCATAGACTGGGGTAGCATGCGGTGGTGGTTCTTGAGGGTTGATTTCCGGTTGGGGTGGTACCTCGACTATCGGCTTCTTAACTAATTTTACGTACGTCCGATTCCAATCCACCATAGTAAAGTGTTGAATATTCCGGTTAGCTTGAACTCATTTGGGGAGAGGGTGTAGGTATCATCCCCCGCATAGTCCTCTACCATCAGGGAAATCAATCTCGCATACGGCATATCATCAATTGACTTTTTAACATTAGGCAACATCTTCTTTCGGGCATACTTCATTCCCTCCAAAACTATTTTGGGGGCATTGAACCACCGCCCATTGAAAGCTGAAAAGAGTGCTATTTGAACCTCACCAACTTGTTCGGTCCGATGGCGTAAAGGGTATAAATTACAGTGGATGATAGAATCAAGCATCCAGAGGTCACGGGGCAAATCAACTTGTTTGATAGAATGACCTATTCGGCTCTGGGTCATGTGATCGGCTACATACTGATAGTCTAAGGCCTTTGGAAAAGGCTCAGCTAACGCGATATCTTCATGGTTATATGCAGGGAAACATTCCAACGCATTCGCTATGTCATTCAAATGTAAAGGTATACAGTCTATTATCAATCTTGGTTTTTAAAATGGTAGGATCCTTAATGAGTTCCATATTCTGGTAAAATAACCGAACAATGCGAGGGTAGTAACTCTCGTTGCATGGTCTGAGGATACCCGTTAGACCAGCCGTGGAAATGTAATCGAATGCCCAATGCGTTTCATCACGCTTGGCAAAAGTCTTGGGATCGATTATCCACTCGGGTTCGAAATCCTTATCCGACCACCATTCATTTGGTCATTCACGGTTAGGTGGTGGAGGTGGTGGTTGCACGGGTGGTGCCGATGAAGAACCCGGAGGTGGTTTCTTCGGCGGTTGTTGCGAGGAAGAACCCGAAGTGGGTTTCTTCTGTGCCGCACTCGCCGTGGCTTGGCGAGTCTGGGGTGGCATTTTACTTAAACACAAGGTAGAGTTTATGTATTTAGCCCTAATTCTACCAAATACGGGGAGAAATGGATCGGTAAAGATGAAACTTGAGGTTAATGATTACCTCAAGATGACCCAAACGGATGATTGAACTGTTCCAAGCGTGAAGATGGCCGGAGTCGATGAAGATCGGAGGCCCTCCCAAACCCTAAAGCTCTTCTCAAAAGAAAGAAAATAAATAAGCTTGTTGATTTTCGAACGAATGAGAAAAAAAAAATTCGAATGCAGCAATATATAGATTGCCAAATCGATCGAACGAATTTCAATTCGTTCGATCGGTTTTCCGCTATTAAATGCCAACTCAAAATTTCGTTCGAACGAATTTGATTTCGATCGAACAAATTACCCACGTCCAAATGCCTTCAAAAACTTTCGTTCAATCGGTTTATAAATTGATCGAACGATTTCTCAGATTTCAATTTGAGGCCTTTTTCCCTCTCACTGGCGAAAGAATTTCATTCGAACAGTTTGGAAATCGTTCGAACGATTCTCTGAGAACTTACTGGTGCCCACTGTGGGTATATTTCGTTCAAACGATTTGTGAAATTGTTCGAACGGTTTATTGCTATTCCTGTTGCTTTGTCCCATAAAAATTCGTTTGATCGAATTTTAATTTTGATCAAACGAAAACTAAAATTTGAAACTGAGGCTGTTCCCTCAGATTGCTCAATTCACTCATTTAAAATGAGGTAACTCCTCCATGCCCCACCATGGTCTAACAGCTCTCTAACAGCTATCTAACCCAACAAGTAAACCATCGGAGCTCGCTCATTTTTCCATAACCAAGCCGAACTGTATTTGTAAACCTTGACAAGGTGCTGGCTAGTTGTACACCTTATCTTCATAATTTGAGATAGGGACGTAAAATGATAACTTCCTATACAAAAAAAAAAAAAATCGTGAAATTTTAACACATAAGTCGAACACTGCTTAAACCAGTTTCATACTCGGTTCATACAAACAAAATTAAACAAAATAATCCCAAGTCTCATACAATTATTTCACACCTAGTACAGATCAAGTACAATCTCCACTACTCAAATAGATGGGGATACAGATCCCGAATTTCAGCCTCTCTCCCAAGTCGCTTCTTCAACAAGGTGATTGCCCCACTTGACTAGCACTAACGGAATGACCTTAGCACGTAGAGTTCATTCCTTTCGGTCCAAGATTTGAGTAGCGTCTTCAACCATGGTCATATCCTCATGTAATTCGATTGGTTGACTGCTTAAAATGTGCGTGGGGTCTTTTACATACTTGCGGAGCATGGAGATATGAAAGACATTGTGCACCCTATCAAACAATGGGGGCAATTCGATGCGATAGGCTACTTCTCCAACTCGACCCAAAACTTCAAAGGGTCCGATGTAACGAGGACTGAGCTTCCCTTTTCTTTCGAACCGCATAACACCCCTCATAGGTGATACTTTCACAAAGACATGATCGCCCACGGCGAAATCCAGGCTCGTTCTCTTGACATCGGCATAACTCTTTTGTCGGCTCTGTGCTGATCGCAGTTGGTCCCTTATCATCCGAACAACCATAGCATTATCTTCGAGAACATCCGAACCAAGCACAAAATTTTCTCCGGTCTCGTCCCAGTTGATGGGCGATCGACAGTGCCTACCATAGAGAGCTTCGTAAGGCGCCATTCCAATGCTTGCTTGAAAACTATTGTTATAAGCAAACTCGATCAAGGGAAGATGCTGATCCCATGAACCTTGTAATTCAAGCATACACGCCCTTAGCATGTCTTCGATCACTTGGTTTACTCTTTCCGTCTGCCCATCAGTCTGTGGATGGAACGCTGAACTGAAATCTAAGCGAGTACCCATACCTTCTTGAAATTTCCGCCAAAACTTTGAAGTATACATCGGGTCACGATCAGATACAATACTGCTTGGGATACCATGTAGGCGTACTATCTCTTTCATATAGAGTTCCACAAGTTTGCCCGCCGTATACATGGTGTTGTAGGGCAAGAAATGGGCCGATTTTGTTAATCTATCTACAACAACCTAGATGGCGTTATACCTCTTCACTGTCCGTGGCAACCCCACGATGAAATCCATGGAGATAGATTCCCACTTCCATTCTGGTATAGGGTGTTGATGATCGACCTTAACTTGTTGACACGTCAAACACTTAGACACATACTCTGCTACGTCGTGTTTGAGACCTCTCCACCAGTAACTCCTACGCAGATCTTGATACATTTTGGTACTACCCGGATGGATGGCGTACTTTGACTTGTGTGCCTCATCCAAAATAGTCTGGCGTAGACCGGCATCAATCGGAATATAGAGGCGGCCCCTGAACAGCAAGGAACCATCCTCCCTTATAGAAAAATCCGGTCTAGTACCTTCTACTACTTCTTTCCAAATTTTAGCTAATTCGGGATCTTTTATCTGCAACTCATGTATGTGTTAAAAAATGATTGGTCTTACCGAGATATTGGCCAACAGAGCACCTGAAGCTTGTACTTTAATTTTCGCATCATACAATGACAGGCCTTCAAACAATTTCCACCTGTACATTCCCATCACAAGGTTAGCCAACTAAGCTGAACTCTTACGATTCAAGGCATCCGCAATGACATTGGCCTTGCCTGGGTGATATTGAATGGAGCAATCATAATCCTTGAGAAACTCCATCCATCGTTGCTGCCTCATGTTTAGTTCTTTTTGTGTAAATAAGTATCGGAGGCTTTTATGGTCAGTGAAGATCTTGAAGGTCTCCCCATACAAATAGTGTCTCCATATCTTCAATGTGAATATGACTGCTGCGAGCTCGAGGTCATGCGTTGGGTAATTCTTCTCATGGTCCTTCAGTTGTCTCGACCCATAAGCAATCACCTTTTTATGTTGGTTTAGCACACAACCTAAACCGTTGTGAGAAGCATCGCTATAAACTGCAAAACCTCCACTGCCTGAAAGAATTGCAAGTACCGATGCCGAAGTACATCGCTTCTTGAGTTCTTGAAAGCTCACTTCGCACGCATCGGTCCACTCAAATTGCACATCTTTCCGTGTGAGCTTAGTCAGTGGCCCCGATAGTTTGGAAAATCCTTTCACAAAACATCTATAATATCCGACTAAACAAAGGAAACTACGTACCTCGGTGACCGTCTTTGGTTGTTCCCACTGCACGACGACCTCAATCTTAGCGGGATCTACTGTGACACCATCCTTTGAGACTACATGTCCCAAAAAAGTAACTTCTTCCAACCAAAACTCACATTTACTGAGTTTGGCATATAATTGGTGTTCACGTAATGTTTGTAAAGCGATCCTCAAGTGCTCCTCATGCTCTTGCTTTGACTTAGAGTATATGAGGATATCGTTGACAAATACAACGACGAAAGAATCCAGGTGTGGCTTAAACACCCGATTCATGAGATCCATAAACGACATCAGAGCATTCGTCAACCCGAACGGCATCACTAAAAACTCATAGTGTCTGTATCTTGTTCTAAAAGCAGTCTTTTGAATATCATCCGCCTTGACCTTGAGCTGATGATATCCTGACCTCAAGTCAATCTTTGAAAAATACTTGGCTCCCTGTAGCTGGTCAAATGAGTCATATATTCTTGGCAACGGATACTTGTTCTTTATAGTGAGTTTGTTTAATTGGCGGTAGTCAATGCACAGCCTCATCAACCCGTCCTTTTTCTTTACAAATAAAATCGGCGCACCCCAAGGAGATACACTCGGTCTCACAAAGCTCCTATCTAGGAGTTCCTGTAGTTGTTCCTTCAACTCCTTCAACTTGGCCGGAGCCATTCTATACGGTGCTTTGAAAACCGGCTCCGTTCCAGGTGCTAAGTCGATAGGAAACTCCACTTCTCGTTCCGGAGGTAAGCCTGGTAATTCCTCTAGAAAGACGTCTTCAAACTCGCACACCACTGTGATTTCAGTCATAACATTCCTTCGTTCCTTGTCATCCTTTAAAAAGGCTAAATAACCACTGCATCCATTTCTGATTAGGCGCTCGACCTTGATGGTGGACACAAGTGGTAGGAATTTCGTTTGTACTCCAATAAATCGAAACGATCTCCTAGTATTCGGCCTAAAGATGACAATCTTACTCTTGCAGTCAACCGTTGCACAGTGTTTTGACAGCCAGTCCATGCCAAGGATTACATCAAATCCTTGCATGTCTAACAGAATCAGATTTGCTGACAACTCAAAAACCTCTCCATCTTTAATGACTCGATTCTTGACTTGCAAATAAGCGCATTCACTACCGATCCGATTGAACACGGCTAAGACAAAATTTAATGTCTCTGGCTTGATCCTCATCCTTCTCACAAATCGAGGAGTAACAAACGAATGAGTAGACCCTGGGTCTATCAACGCTCTAGCCTCGTACGCTCCACGACTCTCCTTCCTATATACAAATAAGGTACCTATAGTGTACACACATCTTATCACTTCACTCGGGTTACCGACTTAAACATATTATTCAAGTGACCAACAAAACCTTTAAATGACAATTAATCTAACCAAGAAAATGTAATGTTTTTCGGCTAATTCATTGTAAATGTTAAATTTGATAGTATGTTAATTAAACTCAAGTAGAACTCACCTTAAATAATATCATTGGAGTTATGAGCGTCCTCTGCTGTGACTGCATAAGTTCTCCCTTGTACAACCGGTCTCTTAGCCTGTACGGTTCGTGATGTAGAAGCAGAAGCTATTCTCCCTTTGCTCATCTCAGGGCAATCCTTTATTATGTGGCCTAGTTTCCCACATCGGTAACACCCCTGCATTCCCCTTCTACAATCGACTTTACGTGAGGCGTGCATGACGGCACATGTCCCTTTGGAGTAGAGGAAACTGCCCGAGAGATGCCTTGAGTAGCAGATACTCCGGTGGTAGCGGTAGGGTTCCCATATCGAATCGGTCTCGCCAACATGGACGTAGGTGGCCTAGAGAAATTTGCATACATGCCCTGTCTAGGGAGTGGAGTCGGTGTGGTAAATCTCGGCTTTTTGTTTCCCGAGCTATACTCACTCGCTCCCCCATGAGCTGTTCCTGCCCCGTCATGTTGATCTCTTCTCTTGTACACCCCATATATATCCCTCTCGGCTATTATGGCTTTTCCCATCACATCCGCATAGCGTTCTAGTTCAAATATTGACACTCTTTCACGGATGTTTGGTCTTAAACCCTCTTCAAATTTAGCCGCCTTCATGATTTAGAGATGCGGCTCGGTGCAAATCGAGATAATCGCGTGAACTCTACACGACATGCTCTCTCTGGCCGCTTTGCAAACTCTCTCCTTATCTGGACTCGTACTTGCTTAGGGAAGTACTCCCTATTGAACTCCCTTACAAATTCCGTCCAAGTCCATAGATGGTGAGGGTCTTCAACTTCTCTTTTCCTTAGTACAGACTTCCACCATGGATCGGCATCTCCCTCCAACTGGAAGGAAGCCCATCCTACCTTCTCACTTTCTGTACCCTGTAGTCTATCTAGAAGCTTTTCAATTTGGTTCAGCCACTTCTCTGCTTCTAACGGGTCTGTCTGTCCATAGAAACTAGGACGTCTCAATCTCCTAAAATCTATAAAAGACGACGACAACAATGCTGGAGGAGGTGGTGGTGGTGGCTGATGACTATTGGCATTATTGACGTTATTCGCCGCCAATAGTGCCGTCTGCTCAGCCAGTATGGTAGTCTACTGCGTCTGCTGAGCCATCGCAGCGGCCATAGTCTCCATTGCCAATGCGATCCGATCAGTTGTCTCACTCCTCTGTTCTCCTTCTCGAGAATTTCCTGGTCTCTACTACTAGACCCTGCCTGGAATCTCTCGTCACCACTCTGGTTTCTATTATGGGTACCTCTCGGTCGACCCCGTCTTCCAGAAGACATCGTGCTCTGCATGTGAAACCAAAGTTTTGTTAGCAGAAGACCCCTTCACTCCAACAAAATCCAAGACTTTGTCAGAAATTCTAATAAAAATGCTTTGATACCAACTGAGACAGCCCAGATTTCGGCACCCCGAAACCCGTGCCATCGACACAGCCCACAAGGCCGTGCCCCATGATGCACGCGCGGAACACTTGGTACATCCCATTCATAATATTAAACAAAAGAAACTAATGCAAAATAATTCTCCATTTCTACAGTATGTTAATCCAAAAACACATGCTCAAAAGATAGTTCTAATTTCATGACTCCGCATGAATAAAAGAACCAACCTGAACCATTAGTGTCGTAACTACGGTCACTCTCAATGGTTCGGCAAAAGAATATTACATATTCGTTTACTCTAAAAAATAAGGCTGGACTTACCAAGTCGTAATTCTCTTTCTCAAACTATCAAAACTAATCAAAATACGCAGCGAAGTTCTTCTAAAAGAATCTCTACGGAGGTGGCTCAGTCTCCTCCCTTGGAAAGTACTCTGAATCACCGGGATCACCCTCGTCTGTAGCAATTCCTACATTCTCATCAAATTCTAAACTGTCACCTGTGGCATAAAGTCAAAGGGTGAGCTACATCCTAGCTCCATAGGGCAATATCACAGCAAATATATCCATTTTACAAACACATATTTCATGAAAAGAATAGACATGCATTCATAATTAAATCATTTCTTGAAAAATAACTTTTAAGATGTGACAAGACGATATGACTACTTTTATCACTCTGATCATGCATTTCTTTCAATGACCACTAGTTTCCTTAGTTACTACCAGGCTGAGATCATGACTTAAATCTTAACTTAAATAATCCCCGAGCAATATAGCATCGAGCCCCGATGGAATACCCTCTATCGTCGTCTAATCAGACTATTTTTCATGGAATTATCCTCGTCCCTGTCTCTTAGGCGACGGGCTTAATATTACTATACATCCCTGGGATGTCTGCTGTTGTACGGATTAGCCGCCGTACCGATCACGAATATCCTGTCGCGTCAGTCACGGTTATCCCGTCGCGTCGGTTGGGTATTCTCTGAACCTTAAATCGAATTGTGCAATAAATATAGTTATTCACCGTGAATTTGTGCTAATAGTTAATAACACTCAGCCCGTACATTCATGCTTACTGTTTATTTCTTTAACACGGATCTTTCATCCACCTCACATCCCTGGGATGTCACTTGTCTATTGCATCTCTGCGATGCCTGTGTATTCCTACATCCCTGGGATGATCTTTCTTTACTTAACCAATTCCTCTTTTACTTGTGTAAACATATGCACTATTTCCATCTACTTTACTCTTTATATTAACTATAATTCGAAAACAAAATTTAAAGAAGCATGCATCATACACTATTATTACATATGTGCTCGCAACACAGTATATTAGTTAGATATTCCCCTACCTTACACTAAATTAGACCTCAAAGCCTAACTTTAACCAATCGATCAAACGATTTCCAAATCGTTCGAACGATTCACAAAATCGTTCGAACGGTTTCTAAATCGTTCGAACGAATTTCATATCGTTTGAACGAATTTTATTTCGTTCGAACGAATTCTCCTCTTACTTCTTTATCTTCTGAGCAAACAAAAATCGTTCGAATGAATTTTATTTCGTTCGAACGAATTTCCCCTTTTTCTTTTTTATCTTCTGAGCAAACCATTCAATCGATTTTATTTCGATTGAACAGTTTCCAAAATCGAACGAACGAATTTCAAATCATTCGATCGATTTACTCAGAAACCTCTCTCTTTTCATATCTTCTTCTCAGGCCAAATTCGTTCGATCGGATTCTCATTTCTATTGAACGAATTTGTCTCTCCTCAGCTATGGATCGAATTTGTTATCCCTAGCAATCATCTTAACTCCTTCATGCAGATTCATCATTGATTTCTCATATCTTAGCCTTCTAATTTACATTAATATAGAAAATAATTACAAAGCTTTTGCTCACCTTCAATCGGTTGGACTTCTTGATCCAAAGCCTGATCTTGCTAGGGTTTCTCAATCTCACAATTAAAACCTCTCCTCGATCCCGAGCTTGATCTGCTAGTTCTCCGAGCCAAAGTCAATAACTTGCATTCAATGCAATTTCATGATTTCTCTTATTTACTCTCTCACTCTCTCTCTCTCTTTCTCTCAACTCTCCTCTTAACTACTCAATCAAAAGAAATATTTTATTTCCCTTTCCTTTTCTTCCTTATAACCTATCCATTTATCTTGGTGTTAAACACTAACATCTATGATACATGTGTGTGTGTGCATACATAAAGATACTCAGTCCATCTAAGGGTTGAGTTTATATTATACACCTCGTATACCGACGATTGACAAGTCGACCCTGTCAAAGGTGACCCGGTCAAACAGGTGACCAGTTGGTCCGCATCCCGAGGTGAACCATTTAAAATATGAAATTTCTGGGACGTTACAGTAACATATTGAGATTGACTCAAAGTGCTTATGTTGATAAAGTTCTCAAAAGGTTTAATATGCATAATTGCTTCGCTATTGTTGCCCCTGTGATTAAGGGTGATAAATTTAGTCTACTCCAAAGTCTCAATATTGATTTGGAGAGAAAACAGATGGAGATAATTTCTTATGCATCGACAGTTAGGAGTCTCATGTATGCATAAGTCTGTACTCGTCCAGACATAACGTATATAGTTGACATGCTTGGTAGGTATCAATGTAATCCTGAACTATTAGAAAGCAGCCAAAAAAGTTTTTCTCTATTTACAACGGACAAAAGGATACATGCTCACGTACAAAAGGCCAAATATCCTTGAAGTTATTGGTTATTTAAATACCGACTATGCTGGGTGTCAAGACACCCGTAGGTCCACATTGAATTATATATTTATGCTTGCAGGTGGACCTATATCTTGGAAGAGTGTTAAACAAATATTAACTACTTCGTCTACCATGGAAGTAGAGTTCATTGCATGTTTTGAGACAATATATGAGGTGCTATGGTTGAAGAATTTGATCTCAGGGCTTTGAGTTGTTGATAGTATTTCAAGGCTACTGAAAATCTTATGTAACAATTCCGCTGTGATAACTATCTCCAATAACAAGAAGACTAGTTGAGGTTCTAAATATATTGATGTCAAATATATTATTGTAATGGAGAAAGTTTAGAATCAAATTATATCTGTTAAAAATATCAATGCGATACTCATGTTGGTTGACCCTCTCACTAAAGGCTTACATCCCAAACTTTTTTTAGAGCACGTTACGTGCATAAGATTAAAAGATAGTTTTGATAGCCTTTGAGAGTGGATTAAAAGAGTGACTATATTTGTTTAAATTGATCTTAAATAAAGATAATTTATTTGCTTTCCCTTTTTCTTGCAAATAGAAGTTTTGGAACATATGATGCCGATAGACGTAATGAAGTAGGACAAATAATAGATTGGGTTTTCTTGTTATCACTATTTAGTTTGTAAACTTGCAATCTATGTGAAATCATACTAGTTGAAATCCATGTCGGTGATGAATTCTAATACAGTAACTAATGAACAATAATGTATCGATGACATGATGCATTGACTATATTAATTATGTATTAGTATTTTCACTGGACCTGACTGATTATAAAGACTTTGATTGATTATGATTTGTTATTTAGAGAAAGTTAGCTAAGCATTTGGTAATTGGAGTTTATTAACATAGTGTGGCCAAGTGGGAGACTGTTAGAAGTTTCTATTTTGGTGGTCATCATTATGGTCAATCCGTTGACTGGTGAATGGTGTAAGATCAATCTTGAGATGCAATGGTTGCTAATTCGATGAATTTGAGAGAATAAACAACTAATAATTAAGTTTTTATTTAGGGCACGATTGTGATTTCAAATCACAATATAATTAGTAATTTAAATCCTTAATGGAAGGACTCATTGGCTATAAATATAAGGGATGCTTGGTCCTAACGATTGCTCGACACATTTCAATCCTCCTTATTAGCAAAAACATCCTTATTGTGCTCGGAGGTATTGAGCGCGAGAAGATCGTTGAAGATCAAAGCGGCAACTCATTTTTCATGGCTCACACCCAAGGTAAAATTAGAGATATTTTATTTAAACCTTTTGATAAAATTATAACCAAGATTCCTATGTTGAGTTGATTAGAACTATTCTAATTTTAACAAGACAAGCTTTTATCCAAGGCGGGGAAGGATGTTCTTATTAGAGCCATGGCGCAATCTAGTACCAAGTAGAATACCTTTATGTCTACTCACAAATTCTTTCCATCCACCCACATAAGTGGGATTCTTTCCATCCACTCACATAAGTGGGTGGATAGAAAGAATATGAATACCCAAGAGATTGAGTGGAAATAAAGGTTCTCTACCAAGTAATGGCTCCCTTTTAGGAATCTATATAAAATTTCATTGAATATCTTTATTTACAAAGCATATTTCTTCCTTGTCAACCCATGTTTCACTTATTTAAAGTGCGACTCCTTCTAGTCTGTACAGATAATTGTTGATCCCCATCTTTGACTGAGCTAGATCTAGAGATCATTTTATCAGGCGGGTATTTAAAATCATAGACGCTTGGGGCGATATTTAAAACCATGATTACAGAGAGACAGTAGTAGAGAGAGAAAGAGAGAACACTAGAGAGAGAGAGAGAGCAAAATGATGAAGTTTCTTTCGAAGGTGAGGATCGAATTTAACCCCCTGGACCCTCGCAGTGTAGCATGTTTGGAGTTCCTAGCACAGTGCAACGCTCGCAAAGCCCAAGAATCGAACCCAGCGTGCCAGCTCTTAGTGAAGCGCCGCACCGACGACCACCCACCTCAGATCACCGTCACCTTCATCAACGGCGTCGAAGAAGCCATCGACGCCGCCAGCAACTCCACACAGCTCATTAGGAAGACCATCATCGAAAAGGGTCAGCTCATCGAGATCGAGCAGATGTTCAGAGACGCTAACGAAACTTGGCCCGTTCTTATCCCCGGGGAGGAGATCGACCAGCGTGCACCTGGAACCAAGGTATCTTTTCTATAACTCCATCACTGCTGCGTTTCTTTTTCTTTTCTTTTTTAATCTTTCGAGCATTTTGTCGAACAGTTTGTGTGTTTTTTGTTTACGAGTTGCTGGGGTTGAATGAAAGGTCTTTTGTTTACGCATTTTTGCATAGGAGGCAAATTCTTCGTATGCCCTTGTTCTTATGTATAACCACGATAATTAAAACGCCTCACTGGGGTTACTTGCAATCAAACGTGCCAAAGAGTTGCTGATGATAAATGAGAAGACGGTATCGTTGTAATTTATCTCATCGGGGCATTTCTTCAAACGGTTGGTGTGTTCGAAGGTTTTTACAAAAAGTTAAAGGGAGGCATTACCTTGCACACGAGAAGTTGATATGTCTCTACACAGCTCGTGCAAGGTATCACAATTCACCAATGATGGATGGCATGGTTGGTCAGCATTTAACCCATATCTCTAGCTAATTGCAGGAATAGCAAATAGGCAATTTTCTTAGGTGATTAATTACATGTAGTTTTCTAAGTTTTGTAGTTAGTTTCATCATTTCACAAATGTTGGGTCGTGAGGGAGGGCAAGATCCGAAAGTAAATTTGAATTTTGAATGTTACATGTAGGTAGCAGAAGTTAGACAACAAGGGTTATTGATTGGGTAGATTTGAATTGTTATTTGAGTTTTGTTTTGGAAGAGGAGGCTTCCACCTTGAAGTGGCAATCATCCCTGTAATTTTCTATTCAAGTACAGAAATTTTATTTGATTTCCCTTTGAAATTGTGCTCTTATCATTTGGTATCAGAGCCCTTTCTTGGGAAAGAGATGACAACTGTCAGTTACGACACCAGATTTCAGAAGGCTGAAGCAGAGCTTAAGCATCTTTGCAATGAACATGGAGGGATATTAACTGAGATACTAGAGAAATTGGATGCCAAATGTGAGCAAGTATCGGTGTAGTGGGACCACAACAAGATGAACAATGGCATGAGAGACCGCATAAATCCCATAGACATCAAGATGGTTCTCGCATGCAGCCACACGCAGTGTGGATTGATTTTCCACAATTTGACAGGGATGATCCGATCAGTTGGTTACTGCGTGTCGAGCAACTTTTCAAGTTTCATCAAACTCAACCCATTGACAAGGTGGCACCAGCCTCTTTCCACTTGGAATGGGAGGTACAACAATGGTACCAATGGTTACACAAAACGACAGGGGTAACAACTTGGATTGAGTTCGCCGACAACTTATGTGCTTGATTTGGATCAACCGAGTTTGAAGATCATGTCGGGGATTTGGCTAAGCTGCAACAAACATCCACCTTACGAGAATATCAAACCCAATTCGAGAGGATATCCAACCTCACCACCGGATTATCCAACTCTCACCGTGTGAGATTTTTTGTTTGTGGTCTTAAGGAAGAACGACTCTATGAGGTTCAAGCCTTTCAACCTCGTACTCTTGTGATTGCCATTGGTCTTGCTTGATTACAAGATGAAAAGATTTCTGCCCTCTAACTCCGGATAACCAAATCCCTAAAATTTCGCAGGCTCAACACACCTACCCATCCACTACAATGGTACGTATCGTGTACTGCGATACCGGTACGTATAGGCTGGTACATACCGCTATAGGCCGGTATTTGACCCATGCCAGACACAAATGTAAGGCTCAAAAGTTGTTATTATGGAAGGAGACTGACCCGACGATAAAAATGACATTACTGTCAATAAACATGAAGATGAGCCGCCCAATCAGTTGAACAATGAAGATCCTGAAATTTCTATGCACACCATTTCAGGCCTTGTGGCACCCCAAGCCATGAGGGTGCAGAGAACTCTCAAACACACACTTACCATTCTCATTGATTCGGGATGTACTCACAATTTTATTGATCCTGTCAAGGCTTCTCAAGCGGGGTGCAAGACTCAAATGGAGGGAAAATTCAATGTGATGGTGGTTAATAGTGATATATTGTCCTGTGAAGGCAGGTGCATAGATCTCACGGGTCAATTTCATGGCTTAATTATAGCAACAGTTTTTAATATGTTATCATTAGGGGGCTGCGATATGGTTCTCGGACCACATTGGCTCCAAACTCTAGGCCCAATCAATTTTGTGGGGCTTTGCATGTTCAACAATGCAATTTACGCACAATGGGACACACCACATCATCACCAGTTCTAAGGTTAAACCTATAGAACTTGTTAGTAGCTATTGCATTCAGAAACTAATCCAAAAAAAGAGTTCATGTGTGATGCTCCAATTTTTCTAGGTTCACGAGTTTGATGAACATCAACTTGAAAAATAGATTTCCAGCAGTTGCTATCAAAATATTCTGATGTCTTTGCCGACCCGGCAAGTTCGCCGCCACAAAGATGTCATGCTCATCGGATAGAGCTACTACCCAACGGGCACCTGTAAGTGTTTGACCCTAGAGATATCCTTATTTTCAAAAAAGTGAAATCGAGAATATAATGCAGGATATGTATCAACCGGTTTCTTTATACCGAGTATGGGACCCTACTCTATACCCGTTCTCTTGATATGAAAAAAGATGGAGGTTGGCGGATGTGCGTAGATTATGGGCATTGAACAAGGCTATGGCCGAAGAAAAATTTCCTATACTGGTGATTGACGAGTTGCTGGGTCAACTTTCTTTTCTAAGTTGGATCTACATTCTGGCTACCAACAAATTAGAAGGTATGAGAGAGATATTCATAAAACTGCCTTTTGCACGCATGAAGGACACTACGAATTCATGGTGATGCCCTTCGAATTGACCAATGCACCATCTACTTTTCAAAATCTCATGAATGAAGATCGTTCTTGAACAGTCGATGTTTAACTTTCTTTTCGATGACATACGTTATTTGAATCCGATATGCCTCCATACTTTGTTGTATTTTGAGCCTACACCCAATAGGTGCTTTAGAGGATCGAAGTGCCATATTCTTTTTTTGCCTCCTGGTTTGTTGGAAACTTTAGCTGATGACTGGAGTTTATATATATATATATATATATATATATATATATTCATTTTTGAAGCATTAGGTAAGAAACCTTTCAATATTCGTAGTTCGTGAAGATAATTCACCAAGCGTTTTTGGAGCCTTTCCATGAAGAGGTATATGTGTATCCTTCTTCGAACCACTAAGGCACATTTGAACTGGCCTTAGTTCTAAATATTTGATGACCAAAGAAGACTGGCATTCTCCATCTTGTGACATTAGCAGCAACCCTTTCATGTGGCTGCTGCTTTATTTGTATTAATTCTGCAATCCTTACGGATATCTGAGTACTGAAAAATCTCTGTAAGAACTGCTTTTGTAGTTGATCCCAACTTGCTATTGAATTGGGTGGTAGCTTTGTATACCAGGTGAATGCTGGTACTTCCAAGGTTTGTACGAATTGCCTTAGCAATAATGCACTATTTTTGGCGGTGTCTCCACATGCTACTACGAAATGTGCCAGATGCTTTTGAGCGGAGCTGCTTTCATTGAAACGATTGAATTTTGGTTGTTGAAGTTTGTCGGAAATGGAACATTATCGATTTCTGGCGGGTAGGGTTTTCTTTAAGACTTAGAAGGCCTTTGAAAGTCTTTGAGACTTTCGGTTATCAAATGTTGAACATTATTCATTGATATGATGCCATCAACTTCTTTCCTTTGCTTTTCTCTTTCAAGAAGTGCAACTATCTCATCGTCGCGAATATTAATAGCGTGACACAACTCTTGAATTTTCTCTAGAAGAGATGGATTATCTTCATTAGAAACCATCATGATTGGCATGACAGTAGGAGGTGCCATCGTTATAGCTTCTGCTAAGATGTAATGTAACATATTTCAGAGTGAGTAGAGCTCTCAGAGCGGGCTTCGTTTGAAGAAGACTTATCCTTATATTTCATAGATGAAATGATCATCTTGTTTGCCTTCAAACGAGGTGAGTTGACTGACAATGAGTCATTGATTGCCTCCAGACGAGACGAAGTCGTATTATCAGATGTAATTATCATCTCGTTTGCCTCTAGACGAGGTGGGTTGAATGACGATGAGTCATCAATTGTCTCTAGATGAGGCGAAGTATGTGTACTAACAATTCTTGGTGTTCTTATAGGGCTCACTGACTTTGATCAGGATGATTTTGTTGATGCAGTTTAAGGAGATTCATCCTTCGAGAAGAGGGAATCAGAATCTCCTTATAGCGGGTTCTCAGTCGAAGTGAATGAATTAGGGGACACTGATTTCTCCATATGAGAACGTTCTTCCAATGTGGCGTGAGCCATGAGGCTGGACGAGTATTAGAGTGTTGCCTCTTCTGTTTGAGGGTATGCCCTCTCCACATGCTCTTCGTTAGTGGAAGAGGATGCAATGCTCTTTCCATATGCCATCGAGTTGGTTGGTAAGTTGAATAAATCTACTGCATGCAATAACCAACAATTAATGAATGTATGCATGGAATAACCAATGATTAATCATTCATCACAGTCAACTCATTTTCAAAGAATTCGTTTCATTTTGTAGCATAAAGATGAGAGAACTGTGTCCCATCGGGCGTGCTAGAAATTTGTAATCAATAAATTTGCGTAGAATATAAATCTATCACAAATCAATCATAACAAATTTTCCCTCGTTAGGAGAGAATTTTATTGAAAATGGTAAACTTTACACTTCCGGGTATCGCAATCGATTCTCTGTTCATTACATCAAAATTGAATACCTTTGATTAAAAGCTATTAAAGACAATTAAAGTAATTACATTTATGAAATAAACAAAATAAATCCTAAGTCTAAATCTTCATTAACATCTTCTTGTTCATGGTATGAGATGGACGTGCAGTATGCTCTCTTCATCAGAGACTCGAGCGATGTGAAATAGATGATGTCGGATGAGAGAGCCCCTTCTCTAGAAATTAGACCCATCCGATTGATAGGCATGGTCAAATATGGGCATGAGGAGTTCGTGGATGAGTCTCATAATGAAATTTTGCTCACTTGTCTGGAAGACGATTTTTTGATGTCTTAAGGTATCCTGGTAAAAGAAATTAAGTCGGAGAAGTCTTTGGCAGGGCTCTCGTGTAAGAGTTTTCGGATCTGGATAATGAGAAGGGATCTATTATTTATATATTTATGGTAGCGGTTATGAGAAGTAATCCTACGTTTTTTGCAAGAGTTCCACAAAAAACAATGGCTGTGAGGGCTGTGTGGGCCTTAGCCTTCACGTGGATTGAGAGAAGAATCTTCTTCAGATATCTGACTTACACAGGTGGTTATTTGCTTAAGCGGAGAAAAGAGAGGATCCAAGCAATTTTGAAAGAGAATAACACATATGGAGCGAAATGAGGAGAAGAGAGTGGAAGAAGTGGGATCGCCCACGCAGGTGGTCCTGCGTGGGCCATAAGAGGAAAAGAAGGGGAAAAAGGAGGAAATAAGAGTGAGATGGCCTACACAGGTGACCTGTGTGAGCCATATTTCAAGAGAGAATGAGACAAGGAGAGATAGGAAAGAGATGACCTATTTCAAGAGAGAAAGAGAAAGAGGAGAGAAAAGAAAGGAGAAAAGGGAAGGATAGGAAAGAGATGGCTCATGCATGTGACCTGCGTGAGCCATTGGAGAGAGAAAGATGATGGAGAGAGAGTAGGAGAATAGGAAGAGAGAAGGAAAAATGAACCACAATAGTGATCTGCGTGGGCCATTGGAGAGAGAAAAAGGGGGATGGCCTTCATGGGCCATCAATGAGAGAGAAAAAGGGGGATGGCTTGCGTGGCCATCAATGAGAGAAAGAGAGGGTGGCTTGCGTGGGCCATCAATGAAAAAGAAAAAAGGGGATGGCTTGCATTGGCCATCAATGAGAGAGAGGATGGCCCGCGTGGGCCATTGAGAGAAAAAATGCTAGAGAGTGGGACGAGGGCCCACACAAGTAGGTCCAATGTTCATCAAGTTTAAGGACAACTAAGGAACAAGGACACTATACTTCATTTATTGAAGGAAAGTTTTGAAGCGATACAATATAGGATGAAATAACAAGCTCATAAACATCGCTCCGAATGTCAATTTGAAGTTGGGGTATGGTGTGCCTTCGTCTTCATTCATACCGTCAAACATTTATCAACATTCGTGATAATCTTAAATTGTCACCACGATTCTATGGGCCTTACCAAGTTGTGAAAAGGATGGGTACCGTTACTTACAACTGGCATTACCAGAGGGCTCTAAGGTGCATCCATTGTTTCATGCATTTTTTGAAAAAGAAGTTGGGTGAGCATGTAACCAAATTACACACATCAGCGATACCAGAGTTGACCAATTCTACCCCTAGTGATTTTTAGATCGACGGATGGTTAAGTGTCATAATAAGGAAGTAATAGAAGTTTTAGTGCAATGGGAAAATCATCATCCTGATGATGCCACAAGGGAATCGTGGCAGAAATTTCATGAGAAATTTCTTGAAGTTCAACCTTGAGAACAAGGTTGTTCTCAAGGAGGGGGGAGTGATACGTCTCTGCACAGCTCGTGCAAGGTATTATGATTCAACGGCGATAGATGGCGTGGTTAGTCAGTGTTTGACCCGTATCTCTAGCTCATGTCAGGAATACAAAATGGGACAATTCTCTTAGGCAGTTAATTACATGTAAATTTGAATTTTTATTTTGATTGTTACAGGTAGTTAGTTGAAGTTATAGAACTTCTCTATTTAGGATGGAAGGGTTATTGATTGGGTAGATTTGAAGTGTTATTTGACTTCCGTTTTGGAAGAGGAGGCTTCCACCCTTGAAGTGGCAATCAGCCCCTGTATTTTCTATTTAAGTAAAGTACTTATATTTAATTTCCTTTTGAAATTGTACTCTGATCAGAAGTTGGCCTTTGTGCGTAGTTTAAAAGAAAGACTTGGTATTTTGGGGATCTGTTCCATGTGAAACACCATCTAAGCCATTTAATTTGAAGGCCTTGATTTAAAGATTTTAGGTGCAAAAGGTTGGCGCATCATATGATTCATTGCAGTCAAAGACCAATATCTGATCAAAGGTTGATTGCATTGAATCGATAGAGATGTTGTTTTGTTCGAATCTTTTGCACTAAAGATCTTTAGATCATGACCTTCAAATCAGATGGCTTAGATGGCGGTTTCATATGGTTCATGTCCCTAAAATACCAAGTTCTTTTTAAAACTATGCGTAAGGGTCAACTTCTCGTGTGCAATTAATGGCTCTAGAATGGGTTATTTTTGTTATGTATAGTGGAATATGTCTCACGTGATGCATGTGACACGATCGCAAAAAGCAGAAGTTGTGCTTGCACGGTTCATGTTAATGGGTCGAGTGAGGAGCACATGGGAATAGCTGCGCCCCAAAAACCCATTAAACGAATTCTCTAGGGCTGTGCCCATTTGGGGTTTGATTGGCAACAACTTCTAGATGACCCTTTAAAGGTAGATCCATCGTAAGCTTGAGCGGCAAACATCACCGCTATGAAGGGACAAGCAAGGAGCTATCCATGCCTTACCAATGAGAGGCGTCTATTCTTCATAGTTCTTGTGTTCATGAGTCCTAAGAATGGGGACAAGATTCTGGGTAACCTAGTTTTCGGGTTAGATTCTTTCAATCAGGTGTGCTTACCTTTGTTTTGTCGTGAGGTTATTGTTGATCTTTCTCTTTATAGTTCTCAACTGCGTGTTTGTAATGTGAAAGAGGGTTCCGTTCGTGCGTCTTCGAGCCAGGGCTTGTATCAAATCGAGAGTAGTCCAGCTCTTTGCAATTGGACCTTGTGGATGACATGCTCTTAGGGAACTACTACTTGGACGACCAATAGGTGCTAGAGAACATTGACATCGGGTCTCCACAGAGTAATAACTCTAATGTGGTTGGTGTAGATGGTAGTTGCAATGATATCACTGAGGATAATGGGGTTTTGCGCATTTTTGAGGTGGCAGGGTTTTGAACTGGAAGTGGTGAGGGAGACACCAAGTGCTAGTAATGGGTTGGAGCCTTTGGAGGTTGACCCTCTGATGTCTTTGTAGTATAAAGGCAGAGGATGTTGGGTCGAGATTCTGAACTTGGGGGAGACTTGAGTCATAATGTTAGATCTGATGGTGTGTCCAAATTTTGTGATAGTGAGAACTTGGTAGATGGTAAATGAGCTAGGAAATTTTGGAAAAATTAGTTGCCAATTCAAAGGGAATTGATGTAGAACATAGGCATAGGGCAACAACCTAAGAGCTATTTTTGCGAGGTTAGGACTTAGTAGGCTTCAAACGGTGCGAAATACTAGCTAGCAAGAAGAACAAAAACAGAGAATTGCAAAATGTTGAAGGGGCATTAACTATGACATAACCAGTCAGTTCTAAATTGGGAGGGTGCTAGTTGTGCATCGTCTGCCTTTTGGGCATAGATTGTTTCAATGAAATTATTATCCTAGAATGTGAGAGGAAGGTGTGGGCGGATTTGTAAATAAAAAATTTGCATAGAATGTAAATCTTACACAAATCAATCATAACAAATTTCCCCTCGCTAGGATAGGGTTTTATTGAAAATGGTGGACTTTACACTTCTGAGTATTGCAATCAATTCCCCGTTAATTACATCAAAATTGAATACCTCTTATTAAAAGCTACTAAAGAAAAGTAATTACATCTCTGAAATAAACAAGATAAATCCCAATGTCTATGTCTTCACCGTACGAGATGGACACATAGTATGCTTTCGTCGTCAGAGACTCGAGCGATGTGAAATAAAGGATGTCGGAAACGAGAGCTCCATCTCCGAAAGTTAGACCCATCCGAGATAGGCATGGTCAAATATGGGCATGAGGAGTTCGTGGATGAGTCTCATAATCAATTCATGCTCACTTGTCTGAAAGACAAATTGAAATATCAGATCCATTTTCCGATGTCTGGTTATCCAAAGAATTAGCACTTTTGGTTATAGGGTATCTAATCACGGATCAGATATCATCAAATTTCTTAGGATTTGATCATCATATGTTATTTGTGATGATTTCACCATTAGATCATGTAATGATCTTATAATATAATCATTTTAACGTAAAGTTAATGAAGTCACTGTTGGATTTGACCAAAATCACAAGATCTAATCAACATGTAATAAATCCACCGTTGGATCTCGTTACGATCTTGTATTATGATAGTTTGACCAAAAGTCAATGAGTCCACCGTTGGATTTGACCAAAATCACAAGATATAGTCAACATGCAATAAATCCACTGTTGGATCTTATTACGATCTTGTATTATGGTCGTTTGAGTAAAAGTCAACAAGTCCATCGTTAGATTTGACCAAAATCAAAAGATTTGATCAATACGTAATAATCCACTGTTGGATCTCGTTACGATCTCGTATTATGATCGTTTGACAAAAACTCAAACGATCCACCGTAAAAGAATTTTTGATCTCGAGGTTGAGATCCAAACCTTACATTTGAGGGAGTGATGATTTGAACCGCGAGAGAAACTCTAATTTCAGGACGTGATTCAAATTCGATAAATTTGATAGTTATGAGTCATTGTAGATGAATATTTTGGGTGTCGGACTCCGGAATCATTTTTTGGGTTCGTGATTGCAACCCGTACGAGTATCAGATTTGTGATTGCAATCCGAGTGCACTAAGAGTTATACGAGAGGTTGTACCCGCGTAGCTTAATTATCTCTAAGTACATAAAAAATTGGATACATGTCGTAACGTGTAATTTCAAATTGCAACCCTAAATCATACTTAGGTAAGAGCCGTAACTCCTATTCTAAGCGTATCACCTTTAGGCAAGGGTCATAGCTCTTATCCTAAATGCACCCGTATTAGAAACAGTCCGAACTCAGAATTCCATCCGGACTTAATCCTCTCGTCCACTCTTAATAAAAAAAATAGAAAATGGAAAGAATCTCTGAGATACCTTAAGGTCTCTAGCAAGAGAATCAAAGTCGGAGAAGTATTCGGCAGGGCTTTCGCGTAAGAATTTTTGGATCCCAAATAATGAGAACAAATCTACTATTTATAGATTTATTGTAGCGGTTACGGAAAGTTATAATCATTTGGTTTCCGCAGGAATTTTATAAAAATCAAGGGTTGTGAAGTCTGCGTGGGTCTTAACTTTCACGTTGATTGAGAAAAGATTATTCTCCAGATATCTGGCTTACACAAATAATTATTTGCTTAAGTGGAGAAAATAGAGAACCCATGTTTGAAGGAGATGACCTATGCAGGCACGACCTACGCAGGTATGACCTACGTAGGCACAACCTATGCAGGCACGACCTATGCAGGTACGACCTATGCAGGTACGACCTACGCGCAGACACGACCTACTTGGGTAGGACCTACGCAGACACGACCTATGCAGGCACGACCTACGCGGACACGACCTACGTAGGTACGACCTATGCAGGCACAACCTATGCAGGCACCACCTATGCAGGTACGACCTACGCAGGCACGACCTATGCAGACATGAATTACGCAGGTGTGACCTACACAAACACGATCTACGCAGGCAGGACCCACGCAGGCACGACTACGTAGGTATGACCTACGTGGGCCATATTTAGAGAGAAAAAAAGAAGGGAGAGAAAGGAGAGACAAGATAGGAGAGAAAAAAAAGAAAGAAATGATATATCTTCCGCAAGAAAGACACATTTTTGTGTCTTCTATTTTCTCTTTTCCTTTATTCATCTCTTCTGGAAGAAAAGACACATTTTTTGTGTCTTCTATTTTCTCCAATCATTTATTATATAATATTTGTGTATCCAGAGATAAGATATCCATAGAACATGCCATGGATCAAAATATCGTCCGAGACTGATATGTATCGGATGATATGTATCGGTTTTAAACTTGAACGATATGATACATTGCGTATCGCCCCCCTTAAAAAATAGTCAAATTATCATTCAAAGTATCGTTCGTATTAGACGATAATTTCAAATTATCAGTTTTGTTGTTGTTTTATTTTTTGGGGAAAAAATCGAAAAGTATCGTTTGGAACCGATATGTATCGTCCGGTACGTATCGATTTTGGGGCTGGACGATACGTATCGAAAATCCGAGATTTTGATCCATGGAACCTGCAACACAGATTTATTACATAATATTTAAAAGGGAAAATGTATATACAGATCTATATATGTATATTTATTCAAGAAAAAGACACAATTTTTGTGTCTACAGGATTAAAAGGGCTTCAGTCAAAACTTTGCTAGCGGAAGTGGAGCCATGAGTTGTTACGATTCAAGACGAAATGGCGTGATACTGATGAAGTGGAATCCATTTTGAAAATTCTTCATTTCTCTTTAATAACTTCTTTCAACTTCTTGAGATAAGTGTACTCAGCACTGCTTCTCACCTCCCACTTAACCCATTTTTCGACCACTATATTTTTGAACCCCTCCTTCAACCACATATTTTCATATCTGAAAAGTGGGGCCTCTCCTAGCTTCCTACATTTCAGCACTCTGGGGTGATCGAAAATCGATCAAGCCAGTTAATCTGTTAGGGCATTTGGAAATAGGTCACCCCAACTTTGAGTGTAGAGAAACCATCCAGTTTGGTTAAGATAGGCATATCTTGTAGGTTTGACCATGTGAAGTTTCGGCCCTCCATTGGCTGGTCTATCAAACAGAACTCCTGGTGAATTCATCAGCCTCTGGCACTCTTTTTTGCTTGTTTTGTCGCTTGGAATAGAATAAAAACTGTTGATACACTTAATAGGAGGGGGCTTAATATTCCTAATTAAATGGTTCCTATGCAATATGGCCTTGAGAGGGTTCAAATGAGGACTCATGTGAACCCTTTAAGTGGCCACGTGACCCAGGAAAGGAGAGCACAATTATAGATAAAAGATGGGTCATGTGATCACTTAAAGTGACCATGTGACCAGGGGAGTCGAGAATGGGATTCTTGTAACTCTTTGGGTCGTAATATTTTTCTATTCTTTATTTCGGGTACCGAGTGACCTAGATTTTTTGGGGGGTAAAGTAGAGTAATTTTTATTTACTAGATAACTTAGGCTGTGTTTGGGACTGCTCTTTGGAGGCAAAGAGCAGCTTTGTGCTCTGGCGCAGAGCGCTTTAGTATAGGACTGTGTTTGGTTGTAAGTTCTCTTAGCTCTTTTAGAGAGTGAAAGAGCTGACTTTGGTTCTTTTTAAAAGAGCAATTTAAACCTGCTTTTTTAAGTGGGCTGCTCTTTGCCTCCAAAGAGCAATCCAAAAGACTGCCTTAGAGTCCAAGTTGGAGGGGAGTCTTAATTAGAAACTAGCTAGAAATTTTAGTGATCCAATGGGCCTCAGCTAAATAGCGTAAATGAGCTATGGGTGGCTAAAGATAGGCCATGTGACCACTTAAAGTGACCACGTGACACCTGCTGAATGAGATTACTAACCTCATCAGATTGTCATGTGATCATTTTAGTGACCATTCAAGTGCCTTTTGATTCACGAGAACTCATTTTCGTGACCTCAGATTTCAAAATCTTTTTAAATCTTTTCTTTATTTCTTTTCTAGAGTAAGAGTTCTAGGAGAGTTAGTTAACTTAGTAATACAATATTTCCTTTTTTTCATTTAATTAGTGTACAGTCCAAGTAACCAAGAATTCCTATTTAGAGTAGGTCTATTTCTTCATTTCCCTATATAAGTAATACTCGATCTGCTACAGAAAGGATTTGGAGAATTGAAATAAAATATCTTAGTTTCTTTTGAAAAAGAGGCTTCCACTCCTAAGTTTGTCGTGGCTTTTGAGCCCCATAACACACGAACCGCTACATTGTTATGGTTCATCACCTCCGAACTCTATGATATGAAGTCGGTAGTGCAGGAAAATATTGCAATACAAAACATATTCTGTTTTTTTTTTCTTCCTACCTACAATACAGAACTAAGATGCAGATTTGAGTTGGAAGTTATCTAACTATTGGAATCGACCATTAACAGTGATAACTGATTTTATTAAAACTGATATCTGGAATCAAAGCCATAAAATAAAGGGACAGTTTAGTTGTGTTTTGATACATATAAAGTGGTTTCGTGGATTCTCACAACTTGGTTTTGGAGTATTGAGGGTTGTGTTCCTCATTAGTTCTAATCCGCTGACTATTGCTGGGAGTCGGTGTCTTTTGAGATTAGTTCTTGGCTACAGAGATTTGGAACTTCTTTAGAGAATGTTTTGGGTTGCTGGGTTGCATGCCAAGAACGTGTAAGAATGTGCTGACAGGAGGAGCTCTATCATTAGGGCAGAATTCTGATGGCTTTATTAAATTGCTTCCCATTGCCATATTTCAAATGATCTGGCACGAGAGAATTGCAGAATTTTTAATATCATATGCGGTATTTTCTGGACCTGTTTTTGGAAATGATCAAAGTATTAGAACCTGGGAAGAAGCTGCTCAAGGGGGGTGAGGGGCATCAGTTTACTCAGGTTCTGCTGCTCTTGGGTTGTGTTGGTGCTGCTTTCTCAATTGCGGTGCCACTGCTGTGGTCTTCTTTTCTTTCTCTGCCTTCCATATCTTTATTCTTTTTGCTGTCCCTTGGGTTCCTTGTGGACCTCCTAAACTCCTCGCTTAGGTCTGATCTGGATGTTCCTTTTTCTTTTTTAGGGAAAAGTCATCTTTACCGATTGGGGAGCAAAAAATGTTAATCTAGTGATGCTGAGTTTTGAATAAATGTTTATGTAAGAATCCACCACCACATTCCCTCTCTTTTTTGTCCTCTATCAATTGTTGTTCCACCCTTATTCTAGCGATGCAATTGGTTCTCCTTCTAGCATTAGCCTTTTTGAGACAAAAGAGGTGTTTTTGTCTCCCTCCTTGAGCCATAACTCCCTCAATTTTTGCTTCCAACTAATCTCCTCTTTTTAATACATCTCGAAATTTCTTCCACAATCTCTCCCTTCAATTTTTGTTTTTGTTACTCAACGTTCTAGTTTCCTCAGCCAAATCCAATCCTTGTATACCCAAAAGGAGATCTCTTTCCTTCTCTCAGTTTTACCCTCACATTCTTCATTCCATTCCTTGCTGCGATGGCCAGTGCTATCCGCCCAAAGTGATTGGTTGCAGGTTCGAGCCCGGGAATCAGCCTTTACAAAATGGGAGTAATGCTGCCAACCATCTATCTCTCCCAGACCCGGTTCTAAGCCGGAGCCTTGTGCACCGGGTACGCCTTTAATTCTTCATTCCATTCCTTGATCTTAGCAATTAAGGTTGCAATTGAATTTACACACTTCTCCCACCTGGTGGCTCAAAAGACTTTCACCTTTCTTCCACAAGCTTTTTAAATTTTCGGGTGTCAAGGTCTACTGCTAATACCTAAGGGTGGCAATGGGTCGGGCCTAAAACGATCCGATTTATCAGGACTTAAAAACTGGCCAAACCCTGACCCGTTTTATAATCGTGCCGTGCCAAGCCAGTTCGACAGGTACATACATAGCTCAAGCCTCGCTTGTAGGCCCGAGCTAAACTTTGGAGCAAGCTTGCTGCTTTTATTTTAAAATGCTTAAAAGCTGCTTTTAATTTAATTTGATGCCAGCTTCTGCAGCTGCGTTAAATGCTCAAAAGTGGCTGCACTAATTGCAACTGCTTTTTTTAAGGTAATAAATATAATGTTGTCTATTGTGATATTTTTTATATTAATAGCACGATAGTCGAGGTATATATATAAAATCATGCTGGGTAGAGCCAGCACTAGGCAATGAGCCCGAGTTCGGCCCAATAAGAAATCAGGCTACAAATCCTTAGCTCGATCTGGCCTGATGCGATAAATAAGAAATTTCTTGTACCACGACTAATCATCCATCGTCTGTACCAGCACCTTCCCTAATTCAGCCACCCCTTGACTCGATCATATCCTAACCATGAAAAACATCCTCTTTAAAAGAGCGTGAAAAATCATGCTCTTTTAAAGAGGATTGTTTTTTCTATTTCAAAGAGCACCCTCCCTTTTATCCTCTTTCAATCCTTCTCTCTCCCCACATTTCTTTGCAACAACAAAGAGCAGCTGCTGCACCTTTCTTCTCCCCAAAGAGCAATGCCAGACACAGTCTATGTCTCTGCTTGCCATAAATGATAAACAAGAAATTTCAGTTGTACTCCCAAGTATATAAAAGAAAATTGATACAGTGCTGACAGATACATAACCGAGATTTTGAACTATGATTTTTTTATACATTTAATATAGGATCATTGTTGTTAAATACCTATGTACTTATATTGTTAATGGCTTCCTTTGTCCGCAGCCAAGGAAAGCAGGAGAGAAAAAGCAATGACTCCGCCTTGCCGTCTTCTACCTGTTGTGTTGGGTTCATTTTCAGTAGATTGATGATCAGGTATGTGCTTTAATTGAGTATGGTTTGGATGATTATTACTGACAAGAATTCCCAATAGCTTCTTATATCTTGATCAATGAGTCTGGACTCACAGTGGAAGCACATTGTTATAATGTGGGGAGCTGATTGGTCCCAATGCAGAGAATGTAAGCATGAACTCCAACTTCAATTTCAAACATATTTTTATTTTCTTTTATTTTTAATGTTTTATATGATTTGGGGCTTTGTTTTGATGTTTCTCTAAGAATTAGTAATTGGGACCAACGGGGCGTCAGAGGCATCATCAGTAGTGAGTGACTCTTCACCGAATCTTGCCACAAATATTTTGGGCCTGGAAATTCATAGAAGTCAGCTTTTGATAGGATTCAGTGGCTGAAAGGCGCATCGGAAATTTACGATGCCCATCAGGGAGAATCAGTCTCTTATAATTAATCATCAACATGTGTTGGTACTTGGAGCCATTACCAATGGATTGGTTTTTAACCCTTTTCATAGAGGTCCTTTTTGGGACTAACAGGCAAACATGTATTTGGGTGGTTCTAAAAAAAATAAAGGAACTGAATCCAAAGCAGTCCACCTAGCAGTTCATCATTGGCGCATCTCAGTCAAAAAGTCATCAGAGAAGTAGAACCATCCGATTGGTGCACCTTAATATCTACCGTTAATCAAATACACAACCATCTGGTTGGTGCACTATTGATTGGGCACTTCTTTGGAGTCTCACAATAGCCCTGTTGACCCTTCTTGAATGGGTAATAATAACCTACAAAATTACACCAATCAGATGATTTTAACCATCTCATCGATTGGCAAATCCTTGCATTTGCGGCTATTATGTTTAGCTGTCTGAATTTGTGAACTTCTGAAAGCTATTGAAGGCTTTTTGATCATACAGAAAAAAAAATGTTGAAACATTTTGAGGCTAAATCAGGGCTGTCAATGGGTTGAGTCTGGCCAAAATTTGGCTGCCCGGCAGGTAAAGGGCATATGCCCAACCCAACCCAGCCTGATGGTGCACCCCGAACTGACCTGATCCAGTGGGTCAAGGATATGCCTTACCTGACTCGACCCGATCAATATCCTCCTATTTTCCTTGGTGTCCAACCTGACCAGATTTTGCCCATCCCGATGAAAGGTCACCTGACCCAACAGGTCAAGTTTGTTTGCCCAACCCGGTAAAAATCCGGGTCGAACAGGTTGGATATCGGGCCGACCAGACTGTCTCTCATGACAGCTTTACATGGACATTCCAATGAGAAGCACTCATTTAGGGAACCTGTATGTCTTTGTTCAAGTGTTTCAGGGGAATAGCCAACTTGTATGACACCCAAAGATTATGGAGCATATTAGAGCATTGAAACCATTGCGCTTTAATATAAATAGTCTATGTTAAAGCACTATGAGAAGATGATTCCAATCGAGTGATTTTTATGCTCAATACAAGTGATGGCCATCCTTAAAACACTGATAGAAAATGTATGCCACATGGCCTAATATGGGTGCTTTATGTAGGGTATTATTACGTGCACACCAATTTTTCCTTTGCACACACCACAAATAGAAAGACTTTGCATTTTGGAGACTTGTGTCATGTGAAAACATCATTTAAGATGTTTGATTTGAAGGCTGTGTTAAAGATCTTTAACATAAAAAGTTGGCATGAAGTATGATCTCTATCATATAATTTAATGCAGTCAAAGGTCATCGTTTGATTTAATAATTAACTCCATGGAATCAGATGTTAAAGATCGTGTTTCATGCGGATCTTTTGCATGAAAAATTTTAGATCATGACCTTAAATCAGACGCTTAAGTTGGTGTTTTCACATGATAGAGATCCCCAAAATGTGAAGTCTCTTCATTAAGTGATTTTAAGTGGTGTGGGCGAAGCAGGATCCTTTATATATTACAACAAATATCAATAAATGCTTCCTATATCCCCATTATCCATAGAGTTATGACCAGCAGCTAATACCAACTCTTATAATATAGCCCCATGTACAAATTCCTTCTTTACACTCGTCGCTATGTGTACTACAAATGGAAAAGGTCCATTATCGTGGTGCATGGTACACCAAATTACTTTAGGGATAAAAGCCCCCGACCGACATGTAAACATTAAAATGCTGTTTAAATGATCTTATATTATTGAAGTTAGGACTTCTAATCTCACACCATTAAGTGTGATTATCGTTTTCTTCTTTCTTTTTTTTTTTGAATATTAAGTGTGATTGTTATTATGCATACGGTAGCAATCTAATTTGTCGAGGTGACAATCTATCATTAGAATATGTCTCAGCTTAAGAAATATGCCTATGAGTGGATGTGAACATTCCGATTGATGAATTTTACTATCAGCCATTAAAATTGGAAACAATGTTTGATATTAAACAACAAATTGAATGGTTTAAATTCCTCCAAATTGATTTGAATACCGTGATCTAAAGATTTCAAGTGTCGAAGATTTGGCTAAAGAAACATATCTATCATGTGATTTAAAGTAATTAGCGCCTTTTATAGCCATGTTAGAGATTTATCTAGTAGCCATTCATTTTAAAAGTCGTTGACACGTGATCCAAGTCACTAAGTGCTGGTTGGATACCTAATACCAACTCCCTCACCCAAGATCCACCTCTAGTATCCCACAAAGTTTGGAGTAACATCTTTTGCCTCAGTGCAACTTGTGCATGCTAAGTGGACTTCATAAAATGGACGCACAATACTCTGATTGAACAATGGAACAAAGAAAGGCTTACTGAAAAGACGCACAAAGAATTGTAAAGTTACAAAGAGCTTAGTGATAATCAGAAACTAGTTGAGAAAGAAAAAAATTATAAACGATGGACAATTTTTTATAAACAATTTTGTAGGCAGCTTATGTGGCATAAAGTGATAGGGGGCAGTGCTTGGGCCCTATTGTGTGCAGCCAATTGCGTAGCACCTTATAGGTTGTCTGCAAAATTACCTATAAAAAATTGTCCAATCTATAACAGTGTCCAAGATAAAATACACCAGATTTATAGGTGATTTTCATTATTCTACTACGGTATGGACACTAACTCAAATTAATGGTCCCATATACCCTCTCCTATGTAGCCAATCATGCGTTTTTGAAATTAGGGCCCAAACCTCTAAGGTAGGCCCAACTCACCTTCTAAGATTAGGAGAACTTTTTTTATAGATCTTAAAATTATGCCAAGATGGTCTACGCTACTCGATGATCGTATGATGATACGATCTTGACCAAAATCCTGAACCATTCATTTAATGGTATAAATTATCAAACCAATAGTGGCAATCTTAGGATATCTAAACATCTATTGCACTTATGACATCGGTAGGATTAGATTGTACTAAACTCAATCACATTCACCTTAGAATGCTTGTATCGAATATTCGATGGTCTATAAGTAATTCAGTTATAATGAGACTTAATCTTATCAGAATCACGTAAATGATTAGTCTGTTTTCATCAGATCTAATGAGAACAATCTATCATCATATTGTGACATACATCATAGGGTATTAAGTAGTGAAAAATGCCAGTTTTCACCCCTTCACCTGACCTTTGATGGACCTGTGAGCACATTAATAAACCTCTGTTGAGTCTGTTTTATAGATAGCAATAAAAGATAGGAAAAATGCAGAAAATCACTCAAGAATGCCGCACAAAGAAGTCTATCTCTCAACACAGTATAGACCCAGCAATAGCACACCAGAGGGCTGCACACCATTGGGCCCTTGGGGCACATGGCAACAGCAGGGAAAGGCAAAGGAAGTGAAAACAAGTTGAAAACATCCTATCGAGAGGTTATCTGAGGACTTCGATAGAAGCGGAGAGCCAAAAATGGAGGAATTCATATAGTTGGAAAGGGTAGGATTTGAAGGCAGAGAAAGGATAGATTCGTGTGGATTAGGAGTTCAATAGGATCCAAGAACCTATCGAGCAGCTGAAAGAAAGGAAGAAACCATCCTATCGAAAGCCTGCCTGAGGTGTAAGGGGAACCTATCGAATGGTTTCCTGAATCTATCGGAATGATGGCATGCAGAGCTGAACCTATCGAAATAGTCCTCTAACCTGTCGAAAAACTTCTCCAACTTGTCAAATGCTCCAGGCAAAGGGCTGAGAATGCTAAAGCTTTAAGAGAAGGCTCATCCTATCGGAACCTATCAAAGAGACTTAAGAGCCTATCGAAATCGCGTGAAGAGCTTCTCGGAAAATCAACTATGCACATGCTGCAATTTGGTGACCTGCTGCACGCAAACCAAGGTACTTTAGTGACCGACACGATGATCCAAAAGATGCCCTAGGAAACCCTAACCAACCCACGTGCTCTGACAGAACTCTAATGAACTCTGAGAATCTTCTAGAAGGGAACATTGGCAGGAAAAATAGGGGAGAAAGCTATATATTGAGATCCCTAATTGCATTTGGGGGAGATCAAGATTTGGATCAAATTCTGGAGATCAGAGCTTGCAGTGAAATTCTATTTTCCCTCTTTTAGCTCAAGTATGGTTGGCTAATTCCCTAGGAGCAGCGAGGAGAGAGGTTAGATCTGTAATTGGGTAAGGTTGAGAGTGTTATTGTGGGTTAATTGCTGCATAGATTACAGATCTGAGAGCATATCATTATAGAGTAAGTTTTATTGCAATGTAAATATTATTTTTATTATTTTAATTAGATCTATAGTTCCTTTGATTTCATTTGGTGCTTGATCGGATTTGTGTAGAGGAGTCTGTTGATCAGCTCACCCACTTAACTGGTAGACCTCTTGGATACCTTCTGATCTCCCTAGATTTGATATCCCTACAATTTCTTGTGTCTGTGACCTAGAAATTGCAGCATCTGTAGTGGTTTTAATGCTCTGGTTGAAACCTTTGGTTTGGAGAAATTCTCTAGGATGATCTGTGACCATTGAAGTGGACAGATCATAGCCTTAAGATCAGTCCAATCTCTAGTTTCAATTGGATTCTTCTACCATAAACCTTTGGATCAGATGAAGTCTATAGGATGGTTTGTAACCATTGAAGTGGACAGACCATAGCCTTAAGATAAGTTAAATCCTTTGGTTTAGAGTGGAGTCTTCTACCTTGCAGCTGTGCTTGAAACCAGCTGAGGGATTTGTGTGCTTTGAACCCCTATAAAATGATCAGCTTAACCTGATTGCAGTGAGAGCAATCTCCAAGCTGCTCTTCTCCATTTTTTGTTTTTAAACCCTTTCACTTGTAAGATCTAGATCTCTGGACTCGATCTCAGTTAGTTGCATTTATTTATAATTTAGTTTAAGTGACAACTCTTTAAGACCTCTCCCCTTTTCTTTTACTAACCTAGTATTAGGTAGGGTGCCAGACCTCTTTCAAATCTGGAGATGTACCATATTTTAAACTCACCTCCCTGTGGACATTCCCTTACGTAATCTTTTAAATCTTGCTACAACAGGCCCTGAATACTTGCAGGTTTGTGTGTGTGATCTGCCTTGAATTGAGTGAATTTAAACCCCTTTTTGAAGGCAAGGCAGTTCCCCAACAAGTTTTTGGCGCCGCTGTCGGGGAGGTGTTTTTGAAATTGGTAGATCTAAGTTTGATTTAGTTTAGACCATAGATCTGTAGTAGTTTGTTTGATTTTTCACTAACTGTGTTTGTAAGTTTTGTTGTTTTCCAGTATTCTGTTTGTATTTCATCAGATTTGTAGCTACTGCGAAAGAGGAGCATTGTGCTGGAGGCTGCTCTTGAGTTTGCATCCCTCTACTCCCCTTTATTTGTCGAATTTGTTAATTTTTAGATTCAGTAGTCATTTGTTTTTGCTCCTGCTTATTGTGTTTGAAGATTTGCTCTACATTAGATCTTGAGTGGTGTATGTTTGGGAGAAGAACTCTCCAACCTTAGATCGTCCCATTAAATCTAGAGGTTGAAAGACTTCTTAGATCTTGACAAACTCCACTCACATCTGTTGCAGCTGAATCTGCTGAAATGGGTGAGCAACAGTAGCCTAGAACTCTCAAGGAATTTAATGCACCAAGGGTTTACAATTCCCCCTTCTGCATTCAATTTCCAGCTGCTCAGGGAAATTATGAAATAAAGTCTTCCATAATCCAGATGCTACCCTCATTTCATGGCCTGACTAAAGAGTATCCTTATAAGCACATTGATGAATTCTTAGGACTTTGCACCACTTTCAACATCACAGGTTTGGGGGAGGAGGCAATCAGGATGAGACTCTTTCTTTTTTCATTGAAGGATAGAGCCAGGACCTAGTTATCCATGCTACCCCCCAATAGTATTTAGTCCTGGAGTGATCTTCAATGTCAATTTTTGGCCAAATTCTTTCCTATATCTAAAACAAGCCAGTTGAGGAAGGGCATCATCTCATTTGCCCAAGATCCAACTGAGGATTTCCACCAAGCTTGAGAGAGATTCAAGGAACTCCTAAAGAAATGCCCCCACCATCAAATCCCTGAATGGTAATTGGTTTAAAATTTTTATTAGGGGATTGATTCTAAGAGCAGAGACATGGTAGATGCCTCTTGTGGTGACACTTATCTCCATAAAATTGCTGAGGAGGCCTGAGAGTTGTTTGATATCATTAGTGAGAACTCCATGCAGAGGGAGACCTTGTCTAGGGACTTAGATCCTCCGAGATTGGTGAAAGAGAATACCACCAGAGGGAAGATGTTTGAGGTAAATGTGCAAAGTGATTTGGAGAGGAAAGTGGACAGCCTGACACTGAAATTTGATAAGCTCATGGGAGCAATGCAGTCACCCATGGCTGCTAGGGTGGAGGAGGCATGTGCTATATGCCAGTCTCCTACCCACCCCATTGAAGAATGCCCATCAGCTGTCTAATTTTCAGATTTTGTTATGGAGCATGTGGCTGCCACTTAGTCATATGGGTAACAGCCTGCTGCTGGGTACCAATGGAGGAACCACCCCAACTTGAGGTGG
Source organism: Chloranthus sessilifolius (assembly GCA_021018995.1). Classification (NCBI taxonomy): domain Eukaryota; kingdom Viridiplantae; phylum Streptophyta; class Magnoliopsida; order Chloranthales; family Chloranthaceae; genus Chloranthus; species Chloranthus sessilifolius. Next base: position 70,105,998 of record CM037595.1, read on the forward strand.
AGACAAGACGCCTACCCAAATCAGCAGCAGTAGCCACAGTAGCCCATGCCCTATAAAAATACTCAACCCTACCACCAAGGTTATGCTCCCAAGCCTCATTACCAGCAGCCCATGACCTAGCCTGTGCAGCAACCTGCACCCTCTCCAGCTGTGAGAGCACCTTCTTTCGAGGAACAAATTTTAGCCTCACTACAGAATTTGGGTCCCTTATCTCAAACTATACACTCACAGCTAAAGCATAAAAAAGATAGAAAACCATCTTGGTCAGCTGTCTAATGCTTTGACTAAGAGAGAGGAAGGGAGGCTACCTAGCCAACCATTGGATAACCTAAGGAGACAATTTGTAGTGGGTGAAGTTTCCTCCACCCATGAGGAAGCTAAATCTGTTACTACTTTGAGAAGTGGAAGGCTGGTAGATAATCAAGTGGGCTGTGAGCCTGTCAGAGATTTAGGAAAAGAAAAAGAAGTGGTTTTCGAAAGGACACAACAAGAGCCACCAATGGTGGGCAACCAGGAACAACCCAGTTTGAATAAGAAAGAGAATGAAGATTCTCAAGAAAATAAAAAAATTTAAAAGAAAGATGACCAATTGGCTAAGGCTACAAATGAGGGAGCAATCCCACATTTGCCATTTCCTAAAGTATTGCAAGCACCTTCCCCTTTTGATAAAGGGCAAGGTAAAATAGAGGAAATGATGAAAACTTTTAAGCAAGTGAAGATCAACTTGCCTTTACTTGATGCAATCAAGCAAATTCTAGCCTATGCCAAGTTCTTGAAAGACCTGTGCACCCATAAAAGACAGTCTAGGATACATTTATCCAAGAAGGTCTTTTCAGCAGAAAAGGTAAAGCAAATATTGATTATAGCCACCCCAATCAAATCTAAGACCCTGGAGTCCCCACTATCTCCTGCATCATTGGGGATCATACCACTGAAAAGGCTTTGCTAGATTTGGGAGCTAGTGTGAACTTGCTTCCATATTAAGTATATGAGAAGCTGGGATTAGGAGAGTTGAAGCCCACACATGTGGTCTTACAACTAGCTGATGAATCTGAAAGAAAGCCTGTGGGGATCATTGAAGATGTTTTAGTTGGGGTTGACAAATTCTTTTATCCTGCTAATTTTCTGGTGCTGGACATGAAACCAAGCAAGTGTGTTACTTCCATACCTATAATATTAGGAAGGCTCTTTTTGGCCACAACTAATGCTTGTATATAATGCAGGTCAGGAGTCATGGAAGTATCCTTTGGTAACATGAAGGTCAAATTGAATGTGTACAACACAGCCAATCAACCCCATCTCGATGAGGACTGTTTTTCCATCGATGTGATAGATGAGGTTGTGCAAGAAAATTTGAATATGTTGCTGCATGGTAATGAGTGGTCTAATGTTTTTGACAAAGTATGGAAGGAAACAGAGGAAGAGAAGGCCTCCACCTCTGAGATTGAACATGTGAAAATTATATCCTCTGAAGCAGAGTCAGCAAAGCATCACCCATGGAGGCCTGCTTTGTTACCTCTTCCACCACCCTCTAAAGCACCCCTATTGCCTTCCCTCATTAGTCCCCCAGATGTGGAGTTAAAACAGCTCCCAAAATCTTTGAGATATGCCTTTTTAGGAGACAATAACAAATTGCCAGTGATAATTTCTTCTTCCCTCACCCTTGAGCAGGAAAAAGAACTACTTTGTGTGCTAAAAAGGCATAAGAGGGCAATAGGATGGACCATTGCAGACTTAGGGGGGATCAATCCTGCTGTGTGCATGTATAAAATTCATCTTGAGGAAGGCTCTAAACCTTCTAGAGAGATGCAAAGGAAACTCAACCCACACATGCATGAAGTTGTGATGAAGGAGGTAGTCAAACTCCTCGATGCTGGGATAATTTACCCTATCTCAGATTCTCAATGGGTGGCACCTACCCAGGTAGTACCCAAGAAATCTGAGATCACAGTAATGGAAGTAGACTCATGTGAGCTGATTCCAACCAGACAGACCACTGGTTAGAGGGTATGCATAGATTATCAAAAGCTTAATGAGAAAACTAGCAAGGATCACTTCCCATTGCCCTTCATACATCAAATCTTGGACAAGTTGGCATGCAAGGCCTATTACTATTTTCTTGATGGATATTCAGGGTACAATTAGATCCCTGTCTACCCCCAAGACCAAGAAAAAACCACATTCACTTGTCCATTTGGAACCTTTGCATACAGAAGAATGCCATTTGGATTGTGTAATGTACCTGCCACTTTTTAAAGATGCATGTATGTCATTTTCTCTGGCATGATTGACAAGTTTTTGGATATCTTCATGGATGATTTCTCTATTGATGGAGATGATTTTAGCCAATGCCTACACCATCTCAGCTCTGTGCTGCAAAGGTGTGAGGAGACCAACCTAGTTTTGAGTTGGAAAAAGAGTTACTTCATGGTGACTCAAGGCACTGTCCTAGGACATGTTGTCTCCCACAGAAGAATAGAGGTTGATTAGGCTAAGATTGACTTAATTGCACATTTACCCCCTCCCAAACTGTCAAACAAGTCAGGTCATTCTTGGGCCATGCTGGTTTCTATAGGAGGTTCATCAAGGATTTCAACAAAATTTCCAAGCCTCTTTGCCACTTGTTGTGCCAGGAGGTTCCCTTCGAGTTCAATGATGCATGCCTAGTTGCTTTTGAATTGTTAAATAACTGTTTGACTACAACTCCTATCTTTCAAGCCCCTGATTTTTCTCTGCCATTTGAGCTGATGTGTGATGCATCAGGCTTCGCCATTGGTGCAGTTTTGGGCCAAAGAAGAGACAAGGCACCATGTGTGGTAGCTTATGCTAGTAAATCAATGGTTGATGCTTAATTGAATTACACCACGACTGAGAAGGAACTGTTAGCCATTGTATTTGCTTTGGAAAAATTCAGGTCTTATGTGCTGGGATAAAAAATCACTGTGTTTACTGACCGCTCAGCCTTGAAATACCTCTTGTCCAAGAAGGAAGCCAAAACAAGACTAATCAGATGGATTCTTCTTTTGCAGGAATTCAACTTGGAGATTAAAGATAAGAAGGGAGTTGAGAATGTGATTGCTGACCATTTGCCAAGGATCCCAAAGGCTAAAACAGAAAGCTTGCCCATTAATGACTCTTTCCCAGATGAGCAACTTTTTACTGTACAGATAAGTATGCCCTGGCTTGCCAATATAGTAAACTACCTTACTGTGAGAAGGATCTCTCCACATTGGAATAAGGATGATAGAAGTTTGTTCTTCTCATAGATTCGATATTACATGTGGGAGGATCCTTACCTCTTTAAGCATTGCGCAGAAAAGGTGATAAGACGTTGTGTACCTGAAACCGAGTTCAAAAATATTCTAACCATGTGTCATGAACAAGCCTGTGGGGGCCACTTTAGTGGTAACAAGACTGCGGCGAAGGGGCTTCAAAGTGGTTTCTATTGGCCTACTCTGTTCAAAGACCCCCAGCAGCATTGTAAAGCTTATCCTCGATGCCAGCAAATGGGAAGTATTACAAAGAGAAACTCCATGCCTTTGAAACCTATACTTGTTGTCGAGTTGTTTGACATTTGGGGAATAGATTTTATGGGACCTTTCCCACCTTCCTATGGATATAATTTCATCCTTGTAGCTGTGGACTACGTGTCCAAATGGGTAGAGGCCATAGCTACAAGAATAAATGACCACAAGGTTGTCATTAAATTTTTAAAAGACAACATCTTCTCGAGGCTTGGCATCCCCAAAGCTATTATTAGTGATGGGGGAAGCCACTTCTGTAATAAACCTTTTGACGAACTGCCTTGCCTTTAAAAAGGGGTTTAAATTCACTCAATTCAAGGCAGATCACACACATAGACTTGCAAGTATTCAGGGCCTGTTGTAGCAAGTTTTAAAAGAGTAAGTAAGGGAATGTCCACAGGGAGGTGAGTTCAAAATATGGTAAATCTCCAGATCCGAAAAAGATCTGGCACCCTAACTAATGCTAAGTCAGCTAAAAGAAAGGGGAGAGGTTAAAAAGGGTCGTCACTTAAACTAAACTATAAATAGAATGCAACTAACTGAGATCGAGTCCAAAGATCTAGATCTTGCAAGTGGAAGGGTTTAAAAATAGAAAATAAAGAAGAGCAGCTTAGAGATTGCTCTCACTGCAATCAGGTTGAGTTGATCATGTTACAGGGGTTCAAAGCACACAAATCCCTCAGCTGGCTACAAGCACAGCTGCAGGGTAGAAGACTCCACTCTAAACCAAAGGATTTAACTGATCTTAAGGCTATGGTCTGTCCACTTCAATGGTCACAAACCATCCTATAGACTTCATTCGATCCAAAGGTTTATGGTAGAAGAATCCAATTGAAACCAGAGATTGGACTGATCTTAAGGCTATGATCGGTCCACTTCAATGGTCACAGATCATCCTAGAGAATTCCTCCAAACCAAGGGTTTCAACCAGAACATTAAAACCACTACAGATGCTGCAATTTCTAGGTCACAGACATAAGAAATTGTAGGGATATCAGATCTAGGGAGATCAGATGGTATCCAAGAGGTCTACCAGTTAAGTGGGTGACCTGATCAGCAGACTCCTCTACACAAATTTGATCGAGCACCAAATGAAACTAAAGAAACTATAGATCTAATTAAAATAATAAAAACAATATTTACATTGCAATAAAACTCACTTTACAATGAAATGTTCTCAGATCTGTAGTCTGTGCAGCAATTAACCCATAATAATACTCTCAACCTTACCCAATTATAGATCTAGCCTCTCTCCTTGCTGCCCCTAGGGAATTAGCCAACCATAGTTGAGCTAAAAGAGGGAAAATGGAATTTCGCTGCAAGCTCTGATCTCTAGAATTTGATCCAAATCTCGATCTCCCCCAATTGTAATTGGGGATCTCAATATATAGCTTTCTCTCCTATTTTTCTCGCCAATGTTCCCTTCTAGAAGATCCTCAGAGTTCGTTAGAGTTCTGTCAGTGCACGTGGGTTGGTTAGGGTTTCCTAGGACATCTTTTAGATCGTCGTGCCGATAACCAAAGTGCCTCAGTTTGCGTGCAGCAGGTCACCAAGTTGCAGCGTGTGCATAGCAGATTTTCTGATAAGCTCTTCACACGATTTCGATAGGTTCTCAGGTCTCTTCTATAGGTTCCGATAGGATGAGCCTTCTCTTAAAGCTTCAGCATTCTCAGCCCTTTGCCTGGAGCATTCGACAGGTTGGAGAAACTTTTCGACAGGTTGGAGGACCATTTCGATAGGTTCAGCTCTGCATGCCATCATTTCGATAGGTTCAGGAAACCATTCGATAGGTTCTCCTTACACCTCAGGTAGGCTTTCGATAGGATGGTTTCTTCCTTTCTTTCAGGTGCTCGATAGATTCTTAGATCCTATTGAACTCCTCAATCCACACGAATCCATCCTTTCTCTGCCTTCGAATCCTATCGAACCCTTTCCAATTGCACGAATTCCTCCATTTTTGGCTCTCATCTCCTATTGAAGTTCTCAGATAACCTCTCGATAGGATGTTTTCAGCTTGTTTTCACTTCCTTCGTCTTGCCCTGTTGTTGCCACGCGCCCCAAGGGACCAATGGTGTGCTATTGCTGGGTCTGTACTGTGCTGAGAGATAAGCTTCTTTATGCGGCATTCTTGAGCGGTTTTCTGCATTTTTCCTATCTATTATTATTGTCTACAAAATAGGCTCAACAGAGGTTTATTAATGTGCTCACAGGTCCATCAAAGGTCAGGTTAAGGGGTGAAAACTGACATTTTTTACTACTTAACACACCCCCAAACCTAAGCTTTGCTAGTCCCTGAGCAAAGGAAAAACAAAGAAAATTAAAATGCCACTTTTGTAGGGATCACGGATGCATTTAGCATATGCATCAAGCCTTTTAAACCCCTAGGTGATCCCTAGTGGAGGAGTGAAGTCTCCTGAGGGTTTCCAGTTAAGGTACTCACAAACGTCTCCAATAAAATTTAGTTAATAATAGTGCAGCATGCTAAAATAGAGTTTAAGTAAATAAAATAAATTCACACGTCCATTCAATTCATTAGAGGAATTTCAACAGAAAAAGCATCAGTTCAAAACTTGAAAGTCTGTTGTATACACAAGAAACTCCAGTTATCTGAGCGGAATGAGTTGCCATTAGAAGCATATGCAAATGCCCGGATTTACAAGGAGAAGACCAAAGCCTTCCATGACAGACACTTGCTACGGAAAGAATTCAAGACAAATGACAAGGTATGGATGTTCAACTCTAGATTGAAATTCTTTCCAGGAAAGTTGCAGTCCAGATGGGATGGGCCTTTCACAGTTGTACATGTTTCTCCATCTGGGGTTGTAGAAATCATGGACCTTAGAGATGGTAGGACCATGAAAGTCAATGGTCAAAGGCTAAAAAATTTGTGTTGAAAAAACTCTTGAGCCTGAGGAGACCATTGATCTTCAGGACCCTCCAGCTCAATACTTGATTTCATTGTGTATCATATGTATCATATTTCTTTTTGTCTTGATAGTTTGCTCATGTACAATAAAATTGTCACGTTAGAGGTAGGTTGTCATCTTGATAGTGCTTGCAGTTCAGGGATCATGGGCGTATGTTTATAAGGTCAATCAATCAAATTATTGCATAGCAGTAGAAGTTTGCTGGGTGCTGAGATTGGGCACTGCACTGAAATGCAAAGTTATTGGGCTTTTGGGACCTTTCGATAGGTTGCTTGCACCTTTCGTGAGGTCAGATGATGATTTCGATAGGTTATTTGAGGTTTTCGATAGGCACTGAGACTTGTCGATAGATGAAATCAACTCTTTGATAGGATCAAGAGGGGCAGAAAGAAGGTTTCGATAGGTTCTGGATACCTATCTGAAACCTATCGAGATGATGGATCACCCACCATAAACCTATCGAGAGGATGATTCCACCTATCGGGATCCCATCGAATCATTCCATTTGAAAGCTTTATTCGCTAGGTTTTCGATTGGATGTCTTGACCTATCGGAATCACCCATCTCATCCTATCGAAATCGTTTTTCATTCTTTATAAACCTATCGTTAGGATGATCTCTTCCATTTGACACTTACTGCAAACCCTATCTCTCTCTTCCTCATTTGCCCTTCTTCCTATCAGCGAACGTTTCCATCCTTATCCATAAATCGGTGCCTCAGCATTCATTGCGCATACTTCCTTGACTTAACTACCACTCCTAAAAATAGCCCATCATGCAGTCCGCGCTCTATTTTCCACATAGCAACCACCGCTCCATTTATTCCCACTTTCATTTTCAATAATTAAGCCTGGAAGAATGCGAAACTTTTATTGTACCAATTCATATTCCAACGCCCATGCACCTTAAATATCAGCCTCGTCCAGCCCTTTCACATCCATTTCCCCTGACCTGTGCAACTCTTCCATCCCACACTCATGGCAGACGACAAGCCTCAAGACTTGCCAACCAAGTTCTACCTAGTCTGGCCACCACCGCCACCACTGGTTAAGCTAGACCCGCTACAATTCCTCTGGGATGAATATGAGGGGGTGCAGTGGATCCTCGCCAAGGAGAAAAAGGAAAAAGCCAAGAGGGAGAAGAAGAGACAGAAGACCGAGCCTCTGGCATCCCCACCTCCATCCTCCCCCACTACCCCACCCCCTGTCCCCTGATCCATAATTGTTTTTTTTTGTTGCTCTTTTTCCTTTTCTTCCTCCCCTCCTGGCTTGCAGTTCCTCTTCCATTGTAAGTAGGGTGAGGATATCCCTGTGCCAGGGGAAAAACAAATTTTGAGTGACAACGGATTTTGTTATTCTGTAGAGATTATTCTCAATTTTGTAGTGTAATATTTTAATGAAATATCTTTTTGATGTCATCTATGCTTTCAAATTTCTGTTTCTCTTTCCTTTCTCATATTATGTCTTGCCTGTTTCCTTACTACCATTCTCCCAACAGTGAGGACACTGTTTAGTTTAGGTTTGGGGGAGTGGCAGGTGTGCCAATGAAATGTGTTAATGATAGTGCAACTAGGCTAAAAAGGAGTGTTTGGAATTAGAGTAAATTCTCACTTGATTTTTTTTGGAAAAGAGGAAATTAAAAAAAAAAAAAAAAAAAACTATTTGAAACTGAAATAAGCTGTAGTCTAACAGTCTTCATGAAGCAAATGTCAATAATTTTCAAATTTTTTTTGATGTGTAGTGAACTTGAAATGAAAGGAAACTGTAAGGATACACCCCAGAAAATTTGATGGAAGGCCATATCCAGTGAGATTTGGGCTTGAAAACTTTTCTTCGAAGAGTGTCTTGGCAATTCTTCTGTTCTAAGGACTGATTGGACTCAATTATGCTCACTAGAAGTTAGGCAAACCCAAATTGAAACAACTTGACAACACTCATGACATTGATGACAAGAAGTAAGGCCATTTCTTGGACAGTTTGAGCTGAAAATATCTTTACCCTTTGAACTGCCCTTGATACACACCATTTAAGCAGTGAAATCACAATTTTTCTTCGATAAAAACCAGAAATTTTGAACCCAAAACCCCTTGACCTGTTCACCCTCAATCTAATAAATCAAGAAATAAAAGGAGAAGTAAGGTTAGAGGAGCAAGGTTTAAAATTTGATTGAGTGAGAGAAAAGCACATTTGGTGGTGTTGTGGCATTCAGGCCCATAAAAAAAAAAAAAAAAAAAACAGAGCAAAAGGATGAGAAAGAGGAGCCACTTTATTTGAAAATCTACAAGAAGATAAGAAGCTGATGAAGCTGATCACTTCAAGTCTGAAAATTCAAAAAGAAAGGGAAGAGGTGCTGAAATGAAGAAGGTTGAATTACAAATCACCTCCTTACCTTTACTGACTTCTAAAAAAATTTGAATCCCTTGTACCCCTTCATTCTTTTACAAACCTCATCCCTAAGCCACATTACAACCCAATAAAAAGACCTTACTGATCTAAAATGAATTGAGCTATCATGTGGAGATAAGGATTTATTTAATCTATGGTGAAAAGAGTTAGAAAATTTCAGGAATTAGAGCAATGCCTATGCTCATGCTTGCAGTCCTATTTGACGGCTGTAACTGCTCTTGAGCTGTGTGAAATTCTACACCCTTGATTTTTTTGTTGTGAGTAAACAGCCCTGGTGAGACTTGGGTTTGAAATCCAATTTGTTGGGGGAAATATCAGAGCATAATTCTAGAATTGATGGTGAGCCATGCATTAATTTTTAGGAGAAATGCCTTGACACTTCAAGTTTTTTCTATTGAAATTCCTCTAATGAATTGAATGGACATGGTGTGAATTTATTTAATTTACTTAAATTTTGTTTTAGCAGATGCGAGACTTCACTCCTCCACTAGGGATCACCTAGGGATGCTAAATGCATCTATGATCCCCACAAAGTGACATTTTAATTTTCTATTTTTCCTTTGCTCTTAGGTTTAACTTTGGTGATCAACACGATGATTTAAAAGATGCCCTAGGAAACCCTAACCAACCCACGTGCTTTGATAGAACTCTAACAAACTCTGAGGATCTTCTAGAAGGGAACATTGGTAGGAAAAATAGGGGAGAAAGCTATATATTGAGATCCCCAATTGTAATTGGGGGAGATCGAGATTTGGATCAAATTCTGAAGATCAAAGCTTGCAACAAAATTCTATTTTCCCTCTTTTAGCTCAACTATGGTTGGCTAATTCCCTAGGGGCAGCGAGAAGAGAGGTTAGATCTGTAATTGGGTAAGGTTGAGAGTGTTATTGTTGGTTAATTGCTGCACAAACTACAGATCTGAGAGCATTTCATTGTAGAGTGAGTTTTATTGTAATGTAAATGTTGTTTTTATTGTTTTAATTAGATCTATAGTTTCTTTAGTTTCATTTGGTGCTCGATCAGATTTGTGTAGAGGAGTTTGTTGATCAGGTCACCCACTTAACTGGTAGACCTCTTGGATACCATCTGATCTCCCTAGATCTGATATCCCTGTAATTTCTTATGTCTGTGACTTAAAAATTGCAGCATCTGTAGTGGTTTTAATGCTCTGGTTGAAACCTTTGGTTTGGAGGAATTCTCTAGGATGATCTGTGACCATTGAAGTGGATAGATCATAGCTTTAAGATCAGTCCAATCTCTGGTGTCAATTGGATTCTTCTACCATAAACCTTTGGATCTGATGAAGTCTATAAGATGGTTTGTGACCATTGAAGTGGACATACCATAGCCTTAAGATCAGTTAAATCCTTTGGTTTAGAGTGGAGTCTTCTACCTTGCAGCTGTGCTTGTAGCCAGCTGAGGGATTTGTGTGCTTTGAACCCCTGTAGCATGATCAGCTCAACTTGATTATAGTGAGAGCAATCTCCAAGCTGCTTTTCTCCATTTTTTGTTTTTAAACCCTTCCACTTGCAAGATCTAGATCTCTGGACTCGATCTCAGTTAGTTGCATTTTATTTGTAGTTTAGTTTAAGTGACAACTCTTTAAAACCTCTCCCCCTTTCTTTTACTAACCTAGTATTAGGTAGGGTGCCAGACCTCTTTCAGATCTGGAGATTTACCACATTTTGAACTCACCTCCTTGTGGACATTCCCTTACTTACTCTTTTAAAACTTGCTACAACAGTCCCTGAATACTTGCAAGTTTGTGTGTGATCTGCCTTGAATTGAGTGAATTTAAACCCCTTTTTGAAGGCAAGGCAGTTCCCCAGCATAGGGTCATGTATCTGTTTACACGTGATCTCTTTGTATCTCTCTCTCCATTTGCAAAATGTTGTGTGTACCTAGGATACTTTAAACCACTTTCTTACTTGGTTAAGACCTTTGGTCTCCATCTAATGTCATGAGTTAAAGTTTGACTTTTGTTGTAACTTGTAATCAGTTCACTAGCCTTTTTGTTTTGGTACATTACTTGTTTGACTTCTATGTGACTATTTAATATAATAAGTTTTTTTTATGATTAAGCTTCAATTGTTGAAGTATATAGCTAAGATTATATAAGATATATATATTATATTAAGTGTTTCCATCGACACTATATTACATTCATATCATAGAAATACGATAGGACATATGCATGATAAGTTAAGAATAAGATATGACACATGACAAAAGCCTTTGCCACAATTGGATTTCTTTGATGGTCATGTGAAACTTAGAATGTAGGTGTCCATGTATGGATACAACTCCTCTATGATAGTATGAGATGCCACACGAAGTACATCTCGGTTACTAAGGAATCCATCCCTTGGAAAGCGTGGTTTAGTAAAGTCTATCGCACCTTGACCCATTCTAATTAAGTTTTAAGTAAAGATGAAAAATAAATATGTTAAGATACGAGATGTTAAGAAAGTGGGGACTTAAGCCCACATAAATATGAAATGGGGACGGCGATATGTAGCGCCCATTGAATAAATGAAATGGGGACGACGATACGTAGCGCCCATGTCAAAAATAAAATCAGGGCGGGGACCTAAGCCCAGAACCGAGTAATGATATAATATGTTAAGACACGCTGTGAAGGCCAGCTGAATATGAATTAAGTTTCTATACGTTCCATACCTTACGAGCCACTGTAAGGGATAGTCAAGATAGATTTTAAGGACAATATGCTAGCTTTGTCTCGAACTAAGGAGATATTATAGTTACTATGCGCATAACCTCATCTGGCTGGATGGTGATTTATATTACGATATGAAGGTTAGGTGATTATCTACAAGTGAACCTCGTGTGGTAGACTCAAGTAGCGACCCTGGCGTAGGTCATTTAATAAGATAAGTAAGATAGGAAGTACATTGTGTAGGCGTATGGAGTAATAATAAGATTTCCGATATGCCACATAAGTTAAGCTGACAAGGCAAGTAAGAAAAGTGATAAGCATTAGAAGCATTATAAAATTTGTTATATCCTTTCAGCTTTATAGTTATGAAATGTTTATGAGAATATTTATTATATATTTTTTATATGAAATTATAAAGGTTTCACTTTCACTCACAAAGTTGCACCCATGATCACCTTGGTAGATTATGGTGGATCGGTTGTACAACCCACTGAGTTTACGTGATTAAGTAAACTTATCCCACTAAAAACTAACAGCTGTAGGTGAAGATATGGACTACACTGCCTGGTGGGCTTGATGCACTAGTAGATGATACGGTTTATGACGGTGACAATGTGGATGGCCAGTTAGACGATGCCAGGTATGTATTAAATAGTTAGAAAGACTTTTCAGTAGTTGGTCATATCTTAATTTTTGGTCATTTAGTATAATGGATTCAAATTTATTGTAAGCTTAATGAAGGAAATTTTTAATGTGAAAAGAAAAATTGGTTCACGATAATTGGGAGCCCAATTTTATATAAAATTTAGTGAGATATGTATGTTTGCTTATTGCCTTAACAATCGTGTGGTATCATAATATGGAATTCTAGGCCCTCAAGATCGGTTAAGGATTCTGGGTCGTGATAGAGATAGTATCAAAGCCTTAGCTTTACTTCCTCGATGACTGTGTGGCTCATGTAAGTATATTATGGTGATTGAGGTGATAAAGAATCTAATAGACCCCAGAAACTCTAGATCTTTTGAGGACTGAAGGATTTTAAGACAGTGTGATGATTAATGACGTAAGATTTAAATGTTCAATTGAGGATTTAAAGATCAATTTGTTAATAACTTATATGAGCTAGAAGCGTGTGAGAGAAATCAGAAATGATTTTTAAAGATTGGATAGCAACTGGAAAAGAATTTCCTAGATTGAGGGGCAAATAGAAATGATAAATTCTGAATGATTTGATAATTTAATTTTTTATTGTAGTATGAGATATCGACTATAAGAATAACTTATTATAATTGATTTCAGATTGTGAAATAAATTATTCTCTTCAACCTCAGATTAATTTGAAATAATTTATGGTCAACGAGATATAATAATGAGGATAGCCTTCAACGGACTTCTAAGAGTTATTGATTTTGAGAGGTGGTTGTAAATCATAAATAAATTATTTAAGAGGGTATGAAAAGTGTGAATTTTGAATAGTTATGGATTACAACAGAGGAAAGGTTTCTTACTGACAGAAAATTTATAAGTTTCTCTAAGGATATTGTGCAACCATGGACTTTGCGAGCCCATTGCGATGATAAGCTCGTAAAAATGGAGTTGCCACCCGGAGCTTTTGGTGTCCCGGGATATCCAAAATCAATACCTTATGCACCGAAGTGCACGATATGACTCCGAATCAACGGTCAACTCCAAAGCCTCTAGGGTAAAGACTTTAGTTATCAATCGGGAAGGTGTTAGGCACCTGATCGACCTGCTCATAAGCAGTCTCTACTATGGCCAAGTGTGTGTATATATATATATATATAAAGAGAAGAAAAATGAGTGGCACTTCCTCTTGCCCGAAGGCACTCAGATCTTATTCGGCTCTCCGCAAATACCGAAATTTCGGCGGCATAATGGTCCAAATCTTAGGATAGAGGAAAAGCAAAAAGAGAAGGTAGAGAAAAAGAAGGGAGAACCGGAGCTCTTGGGCCCTTGTAGCACCGTTATCGGATCTCTTCATCGATGCAAATATTGGTGAGCTTCCTAAAGCAAATGGTTTGAGGAAAAGGTCCTAGATTTGCTAAAGGTTAGAAGTTTGGGAGGTTAGGAATGATGGTATGGTGATATTTGGCCAATGTTTCAAAGCTTGGAAGGTCTTTGGAATGGAGGGTATGATGGTATTGATGAATGTAAGCTAAATTTCTAAGCTTGGAAAAGTTTAAGATTGGAAATGGGGAGCTATTTTTGTAGAGTTTCTTCTTTAGGATTTGCAAAAGGTGTGCTCAACAATGAAGGGGGGGTGTCTATTTATAGAGTTGATTAGGAGGGTACTTAAGTGCTAATGGGTTTTAGAAATTAGGTAATAGGCAATCTAAGATTTTCTAGGGCTTAAAGAGGTGAGAATCGGGTTTTAATGGTAGATGATAGAGTGAGGGTTTGGATGGCAAAAGGGTTAAAATTTAAGCTACTAGGGGTACTAAGGTCCTATAGAAACCCACCCCAAACTTTGGGTTGGGATCTGTGCCAAAATATCACTATATTTCGCACCCAAATATTGACACTTAGCCATCCGATGAAAGCTATCTGACATTTGTTGTGTAGTTTAGTAGTTTCAGGTGTTCTTGATGGTTGGATCTTGAAAGAGCGTAATTGAGCGTAATTAAGGGTTACATGTGAACATTGGACCATGGAGCCAACAAATCACTGAAATCAATGAAAGAGAATTGATTGGTTCAACCACAACCAGGAGAATGAAGATGTTACAGGCCATCATCAATCGATTGAGATTCAGGATTCAATCGATTGACTTGATGACATCTTTTTCCCTCTTTTAATTTGAATTTAAACCTACTCAATCGATTGAGAATTGTGAATCAATTGATTGACTTCAAATTCAAATTAAACTTCCAAAATTCAAATTTAAAGTCAATCGATTGAAATTGGAAATTCAATCGATTGAACTTTTTATGGAAATTTTCCTATCTGCACCCTAGATAAACAAAGCCATGTTTAAGGTTTGGGGGGCTTCTTCTTTGGTAGATTTTCTTAGGCTTTTTGCAATTTTTTCATTAAAGTTGTAGTTTGTAATTAGGAAAAGAGCTGTGTAAGGTTCCAATCTCTTGATAAATAAAAGAACAGATTTGTGATGGCTTCGGGTTTGCACCGTGTGTGTGGATTGAGGATGAGCAGCTAAACCCCTCGTTCAAGGAGGAAGCGACCCCTAGATGAGTAACTAATTTACTTTTAATCTTACAATTTCTTGTTAGAATTATTGAATGGTACGACTTTGAGTATGTGCCTATATATTATCCTCGAATGCTTGTTTATAGCCGTCGATTTTGGTTATCGAATAAAAGGGTTTTCCACCTAAATCGATCTTGTAGACCGATTTAGGATGTCGTGCAATTGGGTCTTACTATTGTGATTTTGTATTTGTGATACGTTATGCCTTTCGCATGATTCATGCCATGATTGGATGCATCATAATATTAGGATAGGGTATGCCGAGTCAATAATTGCATTCTCAACGATTCATTTCTCTTATAGTTAAATGATGGTATAATGATTTGACATGAAATTATATGGTTGATTGTAGAAAAAATTATAAATCTAGGGTTATCAAACTCCTTGATCATCACTTCTTTGTTACTTTCTTTGTCATAATTAATTCTCACATAGCTTGATTTAATTTTTATTATTCTATCATTAAATGTACTTTTATCTTTACTAATAGAAAATGGATTAGTCACTATTCGTCAACCACAACCTCCTCCTCACCCGATCCCGAAGAATTATGACCCTAATACTCACTGCAACTTTCATCAGGGTCTGGGTCACTCGACTGATCGTTGCTTCCCATTGAAGCATGCGATCCAAGATTTAATCGATGCGGGGAAAATCATTCCACCAGTACCTTCTCAAGTAAATCAGCATGCAAATATCTACCAGGTGCCGTTATCCCCACATCCTATCAAAGGAGCAAGTCTCATACCCACCATCGGAATGATAGAATGTGAGGAGGAGTTCGAGTTTAACCCGTTGGACTACATCAGTGATTGGGAGAGCTATGTAGCACCATTGCCGAGAAACTGTGAAGAAAGGAATATCAGGGTGATTGAACCCCTGAACTTTTCAGATTATTTTTCCAGCCCAGCGCCACGAGTTGAGCCCCTTAGATCTTAGGGTCTATTTTTCGTCACCCACTCGTGTCAATTATGTGCATATAAATGCATATCAACTATACACCACCACCCCCGTCAATTACCCGATAATCCATCATACCCTCAACCCCCCGCCAACACCTATCAGCTACCAATGGCCTACCCCTACCCCTTTTCCCCCGGTGCCACCACTCACTAGCTACACCACCCCCATTTGGCCCAATTTTGCCACCCTACCAGCTATCACCAAAGTAAACCAAGTGTTACCCACACCTTTGGAGCTCGCAGTGCAAGAGCATCCGATACCAGTAGCCATGCCATTTCAGATTCTGGGACCAACCTATAACTCACATCAAGTCCCGCTGAGTTATGAGCAAACAAACGTCAATGCTGACAACAACAGAGAAGGGGCAGTGGACTTTGTAACCCAATTTGAAAAGATTTCAAAGCAACCAGAAGCACCAACAGTAGCACAGGTCCAACCAGAGGGAAAGAAGGATAGTGCCGTGAACCCTTTTGAAAAAATGAGCCGTGAGCATATACTGGAAACTCAGTTGAGAAGAATGCCTGCTCATATTACTGTATGGGATCTGTTAATGACGTCCCCACTCCATTTTCAAACTTTAATGGGAGTGTTAAAAAATACACATGTATCGCTTCAGGTTAGCCCAGATGAAGTCGGGCAAATAATTGGTGAAGGGATGGCTCCAAATGCCATTTCATTTTTGGACACTGATTTATCGAATGAAGGAAGTGGTCATTCAAAATCCTTAAATATAACTGTTGAGTCTGAAAATGTGGTAATCCCCTTAGTTTTAATTGATAATGGGTCTGCGTTGAACATATTCCCACTGAGAACTGCCACAAAGATCGGGGTAGATCCATGCATGTTGATACCCATGAGAACTAGTGCCCCGAGGTTTTGACAATACCAGAAGAGAGATAATGGAAGAAGTTGACCTTGAGCTGTTGATTGGGCCAATGACCTTCTCCATATTATTTCAGGTAATGGACATTAAATCCTTGTTTAATCTATTATTGGGGTGCCCGTGGCTACATAAAGTTGGAGCGATCCCCTCCACGTTAAACCAAAAGCTCAAGTTCATGTTCGGGCATAAGATAATCACCATCATTGGTGAAGGGCACAGTGAGAAAGAAAAGGCCACCAATAATGTCAAAAATCTCAATGTGTTGAATGTGCCACACACAGTAGAGGACGTCGACCTCCATAGTTTTGAATACGAGGTGTCGACGATACTCCCGAAGCCCATTGAGGGCATCATTCCAAGAATCGGAAGTGGAATGGTAGCGACAATGGCTGTGCTCCAAAAGTGGGGCTATAAAAAATGAAGGGGGCTTGGGCCTCGACTGTAAGGTAGGAAGGAGCCCGTCACAGCTAAGGGCAGTCAAAAAGTCAGATTTAGGTTAGCTTACAAACCCATGGAAGAAGAGGTGAGAGAGGCTAAAGAAAAGGCCCGCACAATGGTAGCTGCAAAAACGAAGGGGATCCACATAGAGGAGAAGCCCCGTCCCAGGCCTCATATCAGAAATTCATTTGTGAGTGCTGGGGTTGTGAAGATTGATTGAAATGGGGTAACCCGATTAACCCCACATAAACCCATAGCACCAGTTCACCCCACCAATCCCTACATCACCCTTCCTAGCCTGGAGATAGACTTGGCCGCATTATCCCTCTTTGAGGAATGACGGTTTGTACCTGAACAAACTCCCCCTATGGTGAATCATCGCAAAACTATGTTAACATTTGAGGATATCATCTCAGACAAAATGGGGATCAATATGATGGAGGCTGACTCCGAAGAGTCGTATCAGTCAACACCCTCCATCCAAACAGGTAAAGGAGAAGCCTCTTAGGTATGCAACTGGGCATCTTTGCCCCAAACCCTAGAAGCAGGGAGTGGTATAACATTTGGCACCCGTTTCCTAAAAAAAATAACCTATAAAAAGTGAGATTAGCCCTTGGAAGGCAATGCCTTGTATATACACAGACTCGTGCTACCAAGGGTCCGTCTTCGAAGAAAATAAAAATTCCAAAAACATTGAAAAAATATAAAGTCTTAAAATATTGTCATTTAAAATTTTAAATAAAATCTCCCAAAAAGATGCCTTAATCAAAATACCCATCTCATGTAAAATCGACCCCTTTCCTGTAGAAATACAAGAAGAGGTAGGAGTTACGAGTCTGGACGAGGATCTCCTTTTGGAGGAGCTCCCCAATGAGCTCCTTGACTGGTTTGCTGAATTTGAGCATGGACCTACCCCCATCATTGAAGAAACTGAGGACATTAATCTAGGAATTGAGGAGATTCCCCGAATTACTAAGATCGAAATGTCACTGTCTCCCGAAGAAAGGAAAAGCATGATCGATTTCCTTCGGTCATACCAAGACATTTTTGCCTGGTTATACGAGGACATGCCTGGTCTGGACACTGATTTGGTCAAGCATGAGTTGCCGCTCTACCCTGATATGAAGCCGGTTAAGCAGAAGCTGAGACGTCTCCAACCTGAGTGGATGTTGAAAGTCAAGGACGAGATCATTAAGCAATATGACTCGGGGTTTCTCATGGTATCCAAATACCTGCGGTGGCTAGCCAATATTGTGCCTATGTCGAAGAAAGATGGAAAAGTCCGCATGTGCATCGATTTTTATAATTTGAACAAGGCAAGCCTGAAAGATGATTTCCCATTGTCGCACATTGACATCTTGGTCAATAATACTGCTAAGCACAGGATACTTTCTTTTATGGATGAATTCTTAGGATACAATTAGATTAAGATGGCAGAGGCAGATCAAGAGAAGATGGCGTTCATCACTCCTTAGGGGACCTTTTGCTATCGAGTCATGCCATTTGGGTTAAAGAATGTCGGTGTAACATACCAGAGGGCTATGACTGCACTCTTTCATGACATGGTACATAGAGAGATTGAAGTATATGTCGATGATATGATAGCCAAGTCATCAGAGTGAAGCAATCACTTGGTAAGCCTTCAGAAGCTGTTTGAAAAACTGAGAAAGTACAGGTTATGTCTGAATCCAAAGAAGTGTGCATTTGGTGTTATGTCCAAAAAACTATTGGGATTCATCGTCAGTAGGAGAGGGATCGAGGTCGACCCAGTCAAAGTTAAAGCCATCACCGAAATGCAACCACCATCTACTGAGAAAGATGTTAAAGGGTTCTTGGGTAGAATACAATATATCAGTCGATTCATTACTCAACTAACTCCAATCTACTCGCCGATCTTCAAACTACTAAGGAAGAACTCGCCCGTTGAATGGCATGATGATTGTCAGGCAGCGTTCGATAAGATCAAAAGCTACCTCCTTAACCCACTTGTGTTAGTACCACCCGAGCCAGGGAGACCACTCTTGACGTATCTCTCCACGACGGAAGTTTCGATGGGATGTGTCTTAGGGCAGCATGACGAGACGGGAAGAAGAGAGCAGGCCATCTACTATCTGAGCAAGAAGTTTGCTAATTATGAGATGCGCTATTCTCATCTGGAGAAAGCATGCCTGACTCTTGTATGGGCTACTCAGAGGCTCTGCCATTACTTGCTATCCCAAGCTGTTCTTCTTTTGGCCCGAATGGACCCGTTGAAATACCTGTTCGAGAAGCCGGCTCTCACTGGATGAACTGCATGATGGCAACTTTTATTGTCTGAGTTTGACATCGCATACATCACTCAAAAGTTGATCAAGGCGCAAGCACTCACTGATCATCTTGTTGACAATCATTTACCAGATTATGAACCTTTGAGAACTGAGTTCGCTGATGAGGACATCCTGTTCATGACGAAAGATGATACAGAAGAAGCAGAAGAATCTTGGGTAATGCACTTTGACGGGGCAGTAAATGCCAAAGGTCAGGGAGTTGGCACCATTCTGATTTTTCCAAAAGGATCCCATGTACTAGTCTCCATCAGGCTCAACTTCCCTTGCACTAACAATATGGCTGAGTACGAAGCATGTGCCGCTGGTTTGTAGGTGGCTCTCGATCTAAATATAACTCACCTCCGAGTATTTGGTGATTTGCAGTTGATCATATGCCAGAAGAATGGAGATTGGAAAATAAAAGACGAGGAACTGATCCCCTACCATGAGCACCTCGAGGATCTGATAGCTTGCTTCCAAGACGTGACATTCTCATATGTCCCTCGGATAAGGAATCGCTTTGCCGACGCACTAGCAACGTTGACATCAATGATAGAAATCCCTTATGGTGTTGAGATGAAGTCGATCATGATCGAGCAGAGAAATGAGCCGGCCTTCTGCCTACAGATTGAGGAACTTACAAAGCCTGATGATGAACCACCTTGGTTCTCAGATATCAAGAATTTCCTTGAGACTTTAACTTTCCCTGAGGGTACGTCCAAAACGGGCCGGTGAACCATTCAACGTTTAGCGGTAGGCTACACCATTTGTGGGGAATGCCTTTACAAGTGATCATACAATAACATCTTGCTCAGGTGCCTTATAGAAAGTGAAGCAATCAATATTATGAAGGAGATCCATGAGGGAGTATGCGGTGCCCACGTCAGTGGTCACATGCTCGCCAAGAAAATTCTGTGGTAGGGATACTTTTGGACCACCATGGAACCGGATTGTTGCAAACATGTTTAGAAATGCTACAAGTGTCAGGAACACTCTAGTCTGATACACACTCTTGCTATCGATCTACACTGCATGACCACTTCTTGGCCATTTACTACTTGGGGCCTTGACGTCGTTGAAATGATTAATCCGAAAGCATCAAACAAACATTTGTTCATCCTCGTTGCCATTGAGTACTTCACCAAGTGGGTAGAAGCAACATCATATGCCAACATCATAGCCAGTCACATCGAGAAATTTCTCAAGAAACAATATTATGTGCCGATTTGGAGTACCCAAGGATATTATCATGGATAATGATACAAACTTTGCGAATAAGCACATCCGAGCCTTCTGCGAGCAATACAAAGTCAAGCACCATCGCTCATCCCCTTATCGGCCTCAAACTAATGGAGCCTTGGAAGCTGCGAACAAGACGGTCATTCGCATCCTCGAGAAGATGGTCGTCACTTATCGAGATTAGAGCAAAACGCTGCCATTTACTTAGTGGGCCTATAGAACATCGATCCGTACCGCTACAGGGGCAACACCATTCTCCCTTATGTATGGAACCGAGGCCGTCCTACCGGTAGAGGTTGAAGTATGTTGGAGCATTTTAAATGCTTGCTACTGACTTGACTTCATTGAAGACAGTGATAAGAAAGGGGTGAATGAAAATGAATGAAAGGTAGAGTGATGATTATGGAGCAGCAAGCCTAAAATATGCACAGTCCTGCAAGATACAGGGCCTGTTGTAGCAAGTTTTGATAAGTAAGAATTTGTCCCACAGGGAAGTTGATCTAAAGCTCCTAGGGAGCTATCTTTAGTAGGCTCTCCAGATCTTACTACAGATTTGGCAATCCTAAATGGAAGGGGATTTAAAGTCACTATAATCTAAAGCCTACGATAACTTAATGTCTAGATTACAGAAATGGTTAAGAGAATGGTGGAGTGAGAAAATAAATATAAAAGGGTGAGAAGTATGTTATTAGGTACAGATCTGATGGGTCTTGTAACTCAGACTCAGATCTGTTGCTATAGAAATCCTGTCCAATGGCTACATTATCACCAAAGAGGAGAAAGAATCCAACTCACCCCTGTGCCATGATCCAATCCCTTATGGCTATAACCTGTCCACTTGAATGGTCACAGACTATCCAATAGGGGAACCACAATCTAGAGATGGGTCAGAACAAGCTTACCATTATAGGCACTACTTCATCCAGGCTACAAGCTCAAGAATCCATAGGAACCTCATCCTCTAAAGTTCTGTGTGTGGGGCTAAGCCTATAAAGTGCACAAGCCTGGACACACAGGACCAGCAAGAGTTTGAGTACTAGCTTTCAAGCATGGTCATTCATCACTTTAGTCGATGCAGTGATCCAGTCACAAGCCTACAATCTCTATAGCCAAATCAGATCTGCAATCTGATTATGGATCCATACAAATATAGGGGAGTCTGTCTCTGCACAATCTCTCACAAGGCTACAGGCACAAGTGCAGAGAAGAAGAATCTGTCTTAGGTCTGTAGATTGGCTTCACCCTAGGGCTATAACCTGTCCACTTAAATGGTCACAGACTATCCACAGAGGCTATCCTCCTCACAGAGGTCTAAGACAGAATAAGATCATTGCTGCCGCCACCATGTTCACAAGGCTACCAGCTCAAGCTCCCATGGGAATTCAGATTTAGTGGGTCCTGTGGTGCAGAAAGGCCTGCAATGTGCCTAACCTGGATACATAGGTCACTTGGATCTAAATAAAACTTTAAAAACAATCCTCCATTGCTTACGATACAACTTAGCAATGGAGGATCTCAAGGCAGCAGCCTTATACAGAACAACTCACAATAAAAACATTATCCTATACATGCAAGAAATCCTATTACAAAACTCCATTACAATCTATACCATATAATCATTCAAAAGGCATAGTCAGCAAGTGCTGGACTATAGAAAGAAAGAAAAAGGAAAAAGAAAACTCCTAAACCCTAACCTTAGCCTATTGTAATTCTACCGTTGGTTTCCAAGAAGAAGCACAGAAATTAAGTCCCAAAAAAAAGATCTCCCCCTCCTCAACTTGAGCTAGGCTTAGGCTTATATAGCAGTCAGCTTCCACCCTATTAGGGTTAGGAAAACCCTAATTTATCAATATGATTGCGGCCCATTTTTGTCCCTTGAATGCCTCGAGGCATGTGCACAGAGATTAGAGCATTGGAGTGTGTCCCCTAATTGCTGAAAGTCCCCAGATTGTCCTTACAGAAGTGGGGAGAAGTTTAGACCCCGATCCTCACTGGTTAGAAAAGATTTCAGATCCTTTCGCGTGGTAGAATTGGCGTCGCGAGGTTGAATTGACTTGAAGTTCATGCAGTCGCGGGATTGACATTTTTATCATCCCGAGATACTAATGTCTGTCGCGAGATTGCTCTTCCAGCTTTGAATGACGTGGGGATTGCTCGCGTGGTCATTGCGCGATAGCTGCGCGTAGGAATACCTGAAGCTCTTACTTCTGAGTGAATCGCGCGAAGCTTAACGACTCCTCTTTTGAGCTGCGCGAGACTGCGCGAATGCTTCACTCACTTATGGCTGAGCTTCACGAGAACCGTGCGAAGACTGATTTGCATTTCTTTCTGTCATCAAACTGCGCGGGAGCAGCGCGAGGACTCCGCGGCCAGTTGTTGTGCTTCCTCCATGAGCTTGCGACAACTGCGCGAAGGCATTATCTTTGGTTCAATTGAACCCTGCGACATCTGTGCGAGGCATTCTTCTTGGTTTGTTTCTGATTTGCTGTGCCTGTGCTTCAGCCAACTCTCAGTCTGGGTTCATCCTTCATTCTGCTGAGGTAGTTCTGGGGCAACATTGAGCTTCTTGGCATCGTTAGGGGTTTATTTGCAGCTGCTACTTATTACCTACAGGGGGGACTTAAAATATATTTATTAAATGATGAAGGGCCTAACAGAGATTAAGTTATGGGGTGAAAAGTGATACTTTTCAGGGCTTAACACACCCCCAAACCTAATCTTTGCTAGTCCCTTAGCAAAGCTGTAATTAAATACCACTTTCATAGGGATCACGGGTACATTTAGCATATGTACCAAGCCTTTGAAACCCCTAGGTGATCCCTAGTGGAGGAGTGAAGTCTCCTGAGGGTTTCCAGTGAAGACACCCACAAACTTCACCATTAAAATTAGTTAAGTATAGTGCAGATAATGACAACACAGATTCAAATGTTTAAAGTTTCATTCCACACCCATTTAATACTTAGAGGAAACTGCAGCAATGTTTGCAGGCCATTTAAAGCTTTAAAAGTTAACATGTGTTTGCCTGACCACCATTCATTTAGAGTTTTAATGTATAAAAATCAGTACCCAGCTTGCCTTTGATTCAAAATTCAGATTGGATACAACCCTAATGAGGTTAAAATTCAGATCCAATTCTCACTAGGGTCATCTCTCAACATTAACAACCTGAGGGTGTTCTCATTCAAAACAGCTCAAGAGCAGTTACATACCCCAAATGGGTTTGCAAGCATGAGCATAGGCCAAGCTTATAATTTCTGACATCTTCAAGGATTTTCACCATAGATTGGGCAACTCTTCATCTCCACATGACAACTCATTTGACTTTGGATCCACAAGGTCTTTTTGAAATGGTTGTAATGTGGCTTATGGCTGAGGGGTGTAAAAGAATAAAGGGGTAAAAAGGGAATCCAAATTGAGAAATCAGCAAGGTAAGGAGTGGTTCATGACTTCACATCCTTTATTTAAGCAAAAACTGCATCCTCCTTTTTGTATTTCAGACTCAAAGTGGCCAGCTTCTCCTCTTATTTTCAATTTTTAGATGATGTTGTCCCCTAGACTTCTCTTTCTTTTTCTCTTTTTAGTTCTTTATTCATTCTTTTGATAAATGCCACACAACTGCCTTTGATACACAACTATTCACAAGTTGCTTTTCTTCCCTTTCCACAGAATATTGGACCCTTCTCAGTATCTTTACTTCCTTCTCCTTTACCTTCTGAATTTTCAGAGTGAGGGTAAGGTTAACTCAGGTAATGAGGTTAAGGTGCAAGTGTTTTGGTGTTTGTGAAAAAAAATAAATATGATTTTCAGGCTCAACTAGTGTATGCAAAAGGGTAGATTTTAAAAGGTTAGATTTTCAGGCTCAAACTGTCCAAATGAGGGCCTTGGATCATTTCCTTAGTCTCCTGAGTGCTGTCAATTAGTTTTGGTTAGGAGTTGTACAACTTCTAGTTAAAGAGTCTTGATTCAATTAGTCCTTAGAGCAGAAGTAATGCTAAAAACACTCTTCCAAAGAAAGTCTTGGGCCCAAATCTCACTAGGTATGATCTTCAAATTTAACTCATGGGGTGTATTTTCATCTGTTTCTCTCCTCTTAGGCCCACTGAGTACTTAACTCAAAAATTTTTCTAATGTTTGCTTCATGGTGGTGTCAAGATCAACTTTTTCTGTTTCCAAAAGTTTGCAAAAATATATAAATTTTTTACATGTTTCCTCATTGTATCAAGTTAAGTAGAAATTAACTTTATTCATCCCAGTTATACTACCATTGCTGCACTACAATTAACTATTCTCTTGACAGACTGCCACACCCCTAAACCATTTGGAGTAGTGTCCTCACTGGTTGAAAGGTGAGAAGAGGCAGTAGATTTCAATCAGACAGACAAAAAGAAACACAGTAAAAGATAGAGAAACTGAAAAAAAAAGAATGCTAAGAACAGTATAGAACGCAAAGAAATTTGCATTAAATGTAAAACGAAAGTGGTACAAAAAGAGTGTAAAAGAAAAAACTAAATGGGGGGAGGGATCAAGGGAGAGGTGGTGGGGGAGGGTGGGAGGAAGATGGTGGGGGAGATGCAGGTGGATCCAGTTTTTACTTCTTCTTCTCTCTCTTCTCCTTCTTCCACTTTTTCTTTTCCTCCTTGGTGAGGATCCTCTGAACCTCGTCATACTCATCCCAGAGAAATTGTAAGGGGTCCGGCTCCTTGGGCGGTGGGGGATCCTCCCAGATGGGGTAGAATTTGATGGGGAACCCGAAGGGTGTGTCATCCGCCATGGGTGTGAGGAGGTATGGATGGCTAAGGTTAGAATAGGAGGGATGAGATGAAAAGGAACTGAGAGTCGTTTTAAAAGAGTTGGACAGTGGAACATGAATCGACGGAATTTAATTAGTGTCCCTTTTCAAACTTGACAATAAATGAACGTAGTGTGGGGAAAGAGGAAACAAACAACTGGTTTTGGGAAAAGAGAATGAGCAGTAAATGAATATCTAAAGATAGGCATGGTATTGAAGGGGATCCTGTGTATTGCGCGGGCATCCTCGCGAAGAGCAATCAATGATGAGTAGTTTACATTTCTCGCGCAGCTGAGCTGGAGATCTCCGCGAGGTAGCCTGACATGGCTCATTAATTTGAAAAAGAAGCCATGGAAATCCCTGAGGCAGGTATTTGCACATATTTATTCAGCCACCATCTACATCTATCCTCCACAAGGATTACTATTTCAAAGAAGCATAGCCTCCCTAAACTCATCTCCCATGAATGACAAAAAGAACAAAATAGAAACTAACAAACGGAAACAAGCACACAAAACAGAGCAATAGACAAAAACTAGAAATTCTATTTAAGTGGAAGAAAATATTTATAAATGTAGTTACAAGAAGCAAAACCTAATCTACAATCTAGAAACTAGGATCTAATCTGAACCCAAATCTGTGTAGAAATCCCAGCCCATCTTTTTAGCATGTGCCCTAAGGGCATCTCTGTCCTGTTTTTTCTTTTCCGCCCTTTCCTTTTTCTTTTCGACTGGTGTTTTCTTTGCAGTTGGAGCTTTAGGTGTCCTCACCCTTACTTTTGGTTGCTTGGGAGCTTTTGGTTCCTTGGGTTCTAGAGGGGCTTTTCCTTTGCGCTTTGTAGGAGGGGTGGCAGGGGATTTTTCTTTTCCTTTGCCTTTGGCTTCTTCAGTGGGGACTACTGGGGATTTTCCTTTTCCTTGGGACTCAGGCTGACCAGGGGAATGTGCCTCCTCAGACTGGACAGCAGGCTCTTTTCCAATTTTTAAAGGAGTAGCTTTAGGAGCAGACATCTTAGCAGTGACTTTCCTCTGCTTAGGATAAGTGTGCTCTTGTGGAGGTGCAGCAGAGGCCTTTGGAGGTGGAGGCTGTTTTATAGGAGGTGATGGGGGAGGAGCAGCTGGGGCTTTCCCTTTGTCTTGCTGGGTCTTTGGTTGTGCCTCTTCAGACTGGGCAGCTGGAGATGGAGTGGCTTTCGACTCTGGGATGGGCATTTGAACAGAGATTGGGGTGGGCTGCAGAGGAACATTTCTGGCAGCAGCCAATGTGAATTCCAAGCAGGCTATTTGGATTTGGTGTTTCAGGAGGTCCGTTTCATGGATTTCCTTTTGTATTCTGGAGATCTCCTGGGCATTGTTTAGCCTCTTTTCAAACATTCTGGCCTTCATCTTCTCAGCAGCATCATTTGATTTCTCCAACTCCAAATTCAATGCATTGTACTTAGCTGTAGCCTTGGTCTTCTGATAGGCCTCCAAAATATTTTTCCACCCCAAGGAGATGCCCAATAGTTGTTTTCTGTGGGCCTCCGTCATTTCATCAATCGGCTCCAGTAGGGGTGTCTTAATGGATTGGCGTAGCTTGGCCATACCCCTCAGGACATCCTTCCGAAGGTAAACATTATCCCTCATGTGATGGAGGCTGGTGAGGTAGGGAGGGCTGTAAAAATGATGTTTTGGTGCGATGGATAGATATGAAGTGGAAGGAGGGAGCTAGGAGAGGTCCTGGGGGGAAGAAGGGGGGGTAATAGGGGCTAAGCCTATTTGCGAGGGAAAGGGGATAGGTTCTGGGTCAGTCTATGTCTGTTTGTCTGTGTAAGTTGGAGGTGGTAGGATAAGAGGTGGGATGAAGGGTGTAGGGGGAAATGAGAATGGGGTAGGCTCAGTAAGAGTAGGGGTGGTGGGGAGGGGAAAAATGGGAATGGTGAAAGGAATGAAAGGAAATGGGGGTAAGAGGTAATGTGGATGGTGGGGGGGGGGTGTGAGTTAGGAGGGAAGTCTATTTGGGTTTCTTTGTCAGTGGATAGGACCAGGCGGGTTGAAGTGGGCGGTGGAGGGATGGGTGGATTGGTTAAGGTGTGTAGGGTGGATTGGATGGAGGTGAGTTCAATCTGCATATGATCCTGTTTTTGGGTATTGGTGGATAACTGGGCTTGGATGTCTTGGATAAGGAAAAGGATAAGGGATAGTGTGTCAGGGCTAGGAGGTTGGGTTTGGGAAGAAGAGGTTACTGGTTGGAAAGGTGAGGAAGGTGAATGATGGAAAGTGGAGGGAGGGGAAGAGTGGGGTTCAGGGGAGTCTGGGAAAGGGGTGTAGTGTTAGGCTATTTTTAAGTGCTTGCTACTGACTTTATTGAAGACAGTGATAAGAATGGGGTGAATGAAAATGAATAAAAGGTGGATTGAAAATGGCAGAGCAGCAACCCTAAAATATGCACAATCCTGCAAGATACAGGGCCTGTTGTAGCAAGTTTTGATAAGTAAGAGTTTGTCCCACAGGAAAATTGATCTTAAGGTCCAAGGGAGCCATCTTTAGTAGGCCCTCCAGATCTGACTACAGATCTGGCAATCCTAAATGAAAGGGGATTTAGGGTCACTAAAATCTAAATTCTAAGGTATCCTAATGTCTAAACTATAGAAAGGGTTAAGAAAGAAGATGACGTGAGAAAATAAATATAAAAGGGTGAGAAGTATGCTGTTAGGTTCAGATCTGATGAGTTTCATGACTCAGATTCAGATCTGCTGCTATAGAAGTCCTGCCCAATGGCTACATTATCACCACTGAGGAGAAAGAATCCAGCTCATCTCTGTGCCATGATCCAATCCCTTTATGGCTATAACCTGTCCACTTAAATGGTCACAGATTATCCAATTGGGGAACCACAGTCTAGAGATGGGTCAGAATAAGTTTATCATTGTAGGCACTACTTCATCCAGCCTACAAGCACAAGAATCCATAGGGAACCTCAACCTCTAAAGTGCTATGTGTGGGGCTAGGCCTGTATGGGAGCATGTTAGCCTGCATATAGAACCAAAGAAGAGTTTGAGTGCACCTTAGATCCAAATCCCGCTTTAGAGAGACTGCAAGTGATCCAAATGCAAGCCTACAATCTCTATAACCAAACCAGATCTGCCATCTGATGGCGGGTCTATACACATACAGGGGAGTTTGTCTCAGCACAATCTCTCACAGGGCTACAAGCACAAGTGCAGAGAAGAATAATCCGTCTTGAGTCTGTGGGTTGGCTTCACCCTAAGCCTATAACCTGTCCACTTAAATGGTCACAGACTATCCACAGAGGCTATCCTCCTCACAAAGCTCAAGATAGAACAAGAAACATTGCTGCCACCACCATGTTCATAGGGCTACAAAAGCTCATTGCCCCCATGGAGACTTCAGATCTAGTGGGTCCTGTGATGGGGCTAGGTCTGTATGGGAGCATGTTAGCCCAGACACACAGGTCACTTGGAACTAAATAAACCATAAAATCAGTCCTCCATTGCTTGTAATACGTCCTAGCAATGGAGGATCTCAAGATAACAGCCTTGTACAGAACAACTCACAAAAATCCCATAAAAGTAAAACAACCTGTCATGAAACTCCATTAATCTATTCCAAATAGTCATACAAAGGCATAGCCAGCAAATGCTGAACTATGGAGAGAAGAAAAAGTAAAAAGAAAACTACCTAAAATTTACTAGAGATATGCAGTTACTGCAAGAAAAAGATAGACTAAATTCTATTCTTAGCAGAGTGTCCTCCAAACCTAAACCAGGCTTAGGTTTACATAGCAGTTAGTTTGGTGGCGCATTAGGGTTAGGAAACCCTAATTTTAACGATGCCACATGGCTTAATATTCTCCCTTGGATGCCTCGGGGCACGTGCATAGAACTTGGAGCATTAGAATGCGTGCCTGAATTGCTGGAAGTTCCCAGAATGTCCTTTGTAGAGGTGAGGGAGAGTTAGAGTTCAGAGCCTCGCCAGGTAGCACTAGTTTCCAAGACTGTCGCGTGGTAGCACGGTCTTCGCGAGATTGGATTAGCTTGAAATTCTAGTTGTCGCGGGGTTGTCTTAGTTGCAGCTGAATCAGTCGCACGATAGGGCATTGAATCCTCGCTGGATTTCTCTGGTTTTCGCGGGATTGCACTTTCCTTCTGAATGGCGTGAGAATCGCGTGAGAAATTTATTTCTCAATGGATCTTCACGAGGATCCTCGCGAGGACGTGATGTGCATTGGTCTCTGAATTGTGCGAGAGGTTTTTCTGAAGTTTTGCATCCCGCGGCCACTGCGCGATAGCTGCGTGCCGAAATACCTAGAGCTCTCTCTCCTTAGTTGATCTGAGTGAACTGCGTGATGTTTGAGAGCTTTCTTAAGTCATGGAGACGCGCGAGTTATATTTGAGCTTGAGAGCTGCGCTGGCATGATTCAAGCCTCTCACTCAACTGCGCGAGAACAATGCGGGCAATTGGAAATGAAGTTTTGGGAAACTCGCGAGGACTACGCGAGGCTTAATTTCTGAATCCTTTAAAGCTTGTGAAAGCTGCGCGAGGTTTAATTCTTGTCTGGGTTCAGCTTTCATCCTTCTGAGGGACTTCTGGGGTAAAAGTGGGCTCCTTAATAGGGTTCGGGCCTTATTGCAGCTGCTATTTATTATCTACAGAAATGACTTAACACACATTTATTAGATGGCTAAGGGTCTAGCAGAGGCTAAGTTAAGGGGTGAAAAGTGATACTTTTCATGTCTTAACACACCCCCAAACCTAATCTTTGCTAGTCCCTTAGCAAAGCTATACTAAAAATCTACAGAAATTAACTGCCACTTTCATAGGGAGCACGGATACATTTAGCATATGTACCAAGCCTTTTAAACCCCTAGGTGATCCCTAGTCGAGGAGTGAAGTCTCTTGAGGGTTTTCAGTGAAGATACCCACAAACTTCTCAATAAAACAGTTAGTAGAAGTGCCAGATTCAAGTCAGCTGTCATGAAACAGAGCATCAGTTCACCCCTGAATCAGTAAAAATATAAGAAATTTAAATGCATTGTCTGCACAGATGTTTAAGCATCACAAACTTTCCATGATAGCACAGCATTTCCAATCAGTTCACAACAGGGAAACTACACATGTATGTTAGCACTGAGCTCATTATTAAATTAAAAATTAGGTTGTAGGTCATGCCCAATACATTCAATATCAGACTCAAAACTCTCTAGGGCATACTCTCACAAAAAACTTTTGAGGGTTTCATTGTCTCTCAAGCTCAAGAGCAGTTACATCCCCCAAATGGGTCTGTAAGCATGAGCATAGGCATAGCATTCAAGTTCTAGCATCATTGGCAGATTTTTACTATAGATTGGACAACTCATTATCTCCACATGACAGCTCATTCAACTTCGGATCATAAGGGCATTAACTGGGCTGTAATATGGTTTATGGTATTGGGTTATAAAAAGAATTAGAAGGTTGAAAAAGGGGTTTGAAATTCAGAAATCAGTAGGTGCAGGAGGTGATTCATGACTTCACCTTCTTTAATTCAGCTCCTTTCATCTTCTTTGAAATCTTCAGATTTGAAGTGATCAGTTTTTCTTCTTGGTTGATTTTTTTTTTTTTTTTGAAACTCCATTAATCTTTTTCCTCAGTTGTTACACTGCTAGAATTTCAGATAATTTTTCTTCACTCATCCAATGTTGACCCTAGCTAGTCCATCTTTAACTCATTCTCCTTTACCTTCTGACTTCTCAAAGTGAGGGTAAGGTTAAATAAGATCCATAGGTTTAGGTATAAGTACTCAGGTGTGTTTTTGAAGAAAATTAGACTTTGAAGCTCAAAGAGTGTATGAACAAGGGCAGTTGCTTTAGGGTTTGGTCTGTTTAGGCTCAAACTTTCCAAGAGAAGGCCTTGATCCTTTCCTAAGTGTCATGAGTGCTGTCAGTTGTTTCAACTTGGAGTTACCTAACTCTTAGTGAACACATTGACTCAGCCAGTCCTTAAAGCTAGAAGAAATTTGCCTCAATCACTCCTCAAATAAAAAATTTTTGTAGGCCCAATTCTCACTGGTGATGGTCTTCCTTTGAACTTTTAAGCATGCCCTTACCTTTTTCTCTCTTCAATGGTTCACTAAGTGCTTATACTAGTGAGTTTTCTGGTGTTCTCATCATGGAAATGTGAAAATTTAGAAATTTATGTTGTCTAAAGATCTGCACAAAAATTTAAATTCCTTAATTTTCATAATTCTTAAGTGAACACAGCTCCATTTCTATGTTACTCACATGATTCTGCTGCACTTTAAGTTAACTATGTTATTGGCAGACCTACCTGCCACAAATGGGGGGGGTTAAGGTGTAGCCGGGGGAGGGTTGGAGGAAGATGGAGGAGGAGATGCAGGTGGTGCCATATTTTTCTTTTTCTTCTTCTCTCGCTTCTCCCTTTTTTTCTGTTTCTTCTCCTCTAACTTCTCTCTTTTTTTCTTTTTCTTTTCTTCCTTGGCCAGGATCCGCATGACCTCGTCATACTCATCCCAGAGAAATTGCAGGGGGTCCGGCTCCTTAGGCGGTGGGGGATCGTCCCAGATGGGGTAAAATTTGATTGGGAAGCCAAAGGGGCTGTCATCTTTCATTTGTGTGAGGAGGTATGGACTTCTAGGGTTAGAAGAGGAGGGATGAGATGAAAAGGGACTGAGGGCCGGTTTAAAAGAGAAAGACAAGGGAACATGAATCGGCGGAATTGAAATTACGTCCGTTTTCATACTTGGCAATAAATGAGGGTTGTGTGGGGAAAGAAGAAAATACACAACTGGCTCTTTGGAAAGGAGAAGTAGCATTAAATGAATGTCAAAAGAGAGGCATGGTATTTAAAGAGGGAAATGTAGTGCGCGGGGATCCTCGCGAAGAGAAATAAGTGATGAGGAAAGGATCGTTCTCGCACAGCTGAGCTGGGGATCTTCGCGAGGTACACTTAAAATGGCACATCAATATGAAGAGGAAGGCATTGAATTTCCTGATGCAGGTATTGCACAAATTAGATTCAGCCACCAACGACATCTATCCGCTACATGGAGTACTTTTTCAAAGAAAAAGATCCTCCCAAAAATTGGTCTCCCAAGAATGGCAAAAAGAATAAAAGCAAAAATACCAAACAATCAGAAATAAACAGACAAAACAGAGCAATAGACAAAATTAGAAATTCTATTAAAGTGGAAGAAAAATAGTTACAAGTGGCATTTCAAAAAGAAAAACCTAAGATACAATCTAGAAGCTAGGACCTAATCTGAATCTGAATCTATAAGGAAATCCCAGCCCATCTTTTTAGCCTGTGCCTTAAGGGCTGCTCTGTCTTGTTTCTTCTTTTCTTCCCTCTCCTTTTTCTTTTCTGCTGGTGTTGTCGCTGCAGATGGAGCTTTAGGAGCCCTCACTCTTATTTTTGGTGCTTTGGGAGCCTTTGGTTCCTTGGGTTCTTGAGGGGCTTTGCCTTTACGCTTAGCAGGGGGGGAGGCAGGGGATTTTCCTTTGCCTTTGCCTTTAGCTTCAGCTTCTGCAGGGGAGACCACTGGGGCTTTCTCTTTTCCTTTAGCTTTGGGTTCCTCAGTGGGGACCACTGGTGCCTTTCTTTTTCCAGTGGACTCCGATTTGGCAGGGGACTGTGCCTCTTCAGACTGGGCAACAGGCTCTGGAGTGGTAGTTGGCGCAGGCTAAGGCACTTGAACAGAGAGTGGGGTTGGGTGGTAAGGTTCATTTTTGGCAGTGGCCAATGCCTTTTCCAATGAGGCTATCTGGACTTTAAATTTTAGGGCGTCAGTCTCATGGATCTCTTTTTGGATTTTTTAGATTTCCTGGGCATTGTTAAGTCATTTTTCAAGCATTCTTGCCCGGGCAGTCGCTGCAGCAGCATTGGAGTTCTCATACTCCTAATGAATCTGATAATAAGTAGCTGAAGCTTTCGTCTTTCGATATTCGTCCACCATATTTTTCCACCCCAAGGAGATTCCCAGTAGTTGCTCGTTGTGGGCCTCCGTCATCTCATCAATCTTCTCCAGTAGGAGGGTCTCTATTGATTGGCGTAGCTTGGCCATACCCCGCAAGACATCCTTCCTCAGGTAAGCACTATCCCGCATGCGATGTAGGATGGTGAGGTAAGGAGGGTTGTAAAAATGATGTTTGGGTGCAATTGGTAGATCGGAAGTGGAAGGAGCGAAGTGTGCTTGGTCCTGGGAGGAATGGGGAATGAGAGTAGGGAAGTCAAGTGGTGGGAGAATGGGGTCAGGTTCTGGGTCTGTTTGGATAGATTTGGCAAAGAAGGTGGGAGGGGGTAGGATAAGAAGGGGAATGAAGGGTATAGGGGGAAAAGTGAAGGGTGTAGGCTCAACCTGAGTTGGGGATGATGGGGGATAGAAAATTAGAATGGTGAAAAGGGGTAAAGGAAAAGGGTGGGGAAGAGGTGATGATGATGGTGGGAGGGGTAATGATTCAGGAGGGAAGTCTGTTTGGGTGGTATGGTCAGTGAACAGGACTAGGGGGGTTGAAGTGGATGGGGTAGGGATGGGTGGAGTGGTTAAGGTGTGTAGGGTGGATTGGATGGAGGTGAGTTCAGCCTGCATCTGGTCCTGTTTGTGGTTATTGGTGGATAACTGGGCTTGGATGTCTTGGATCAGGGGTAGGATGAGGGTTAGTGTGTCAAAGCTAGGAGGTGGGGTTTGGGAAGAAGAGGGTACTAGTTGGAAAGGGGAGGAAGGAGCATGATGGAAAGTGGAGGGAGGGGAAGAGTGGGGTTGGGGAAAGGTGTCTTAGGTAGTTGGGAGTAGTAGGTAGGCATGGTTTCAAGGAATGTAGAGATGAAGGCTTGGAAGCCTATGGATGTGTTGAGGGTTAAGTCAATGTCTGGGAGAGGAGATATAGTAGATATGGCTGGGGTGGTGGTTCCTTCAAGGTGGGGTGGGTCAATGGGGATGAAAGGTATTGAGGGTGGTGTCTGGGAGATGGTTGGGATGGTCTGAGTAGGTTTTCGTTTCTTGTAGGAGATGAGTGGGGGGACTGACAGGCTTAGTTGGAATGGAGGGGGGGATTGTGGCAATGTACTGTTGTAAGGTAGGGGAAGGGGAGTCCTCCCATGGACCAAGCACAGGTGAAGGGGGAGTGGGCATGGAGAGTGGAATTAGAGGGGTGTGAGAGATGGATGCAAGAGGAGTAGAGGATGCAGGAATAAAAGGTGGAGGGGGTGGTCTTTCTTTGCGAGGATGGAAGGGGTGAGCTCGGGGCACTTCCTGTAGCAGGGTAGACTGATTCATGCTCGCTTGCTTGGCGAGCTGAGCTTCCGCTATCTTCTTTTTCTGACCCCCCATCAAGCTTCTGCTGATTCCCCATTGCCTCTTGGCAAAGGTAGTAGGGGTAAGGGTGGTGGTTTGCTCGGTTCTTCCTATGTTGTAGCTCCCCTTGATCAGCAGCAAGGTGATAATTCTGGCATAGGGTAGGGTGTGAGGCTTCTTGTTTGACCCTAATTTCGTCACTGTCTTTCATAGCTTCAAAAATCAGCCAGGCTGCATGGAAGCCATGGCCCATGTGGTAGGAGTAGACAGCATCCGTAATGGGAGTTCTTCTCTCCTGCTGATGTCCTGAGCAATATATGTTCTTCCGCAGAACTTGGTCAATGAACAGCAGCTCAGGCTCAAGTTCCCTCCTTCTGATTGAGTCTCCGGTGGCTTTTAATCCTCTTGTTAGGGCCCTTGCAATTGTGTCAATTGATGCACGCAGAGGGGGGCCATATCCACAGCTAGGATTGAATGCTGCTGGGATGCCCAATACTTCAGCAATCATCTTAGGGCTCACTAACAAATCAAAATTGTCAATCAT
Organism: Chloranthus sessilifolius; assembly: GCA_021018995.1. Classification (NCBI taxonomy): domain Eukaryota; kingdom Viridiplantae; phylum Streptophyta; class Magnoliopsida; order Chloranthales; family Chloranthaceae; genus Chloranthus; species Chloranthus sessilifolius. The sequence continues at coordinate 70,141,209 of CM037595.1, forward strand.
CACCAGCAAGCACTCTTGTCCATCGTTGCCCTTCTTGACCTTGATATGCTGGTAAAATAGCTGCACTAGCCTTGGGTAGGCTAGTGCTGGAATTTCTCTCATCAATGGCATCAAGCCCGCTTTTCTCAGAAATTGTATTGCAGGGGCAGAGAGAGGTTCTTTTTCAAAGAATGGGATATCAAAGGTTGTTTCAGGCTCCAATGGAATTGACTCCATAAGCTCAGAAGGAGTAGAGAACTTTGTGGTTGGTACCGCCGCTTCCTCAACCACTTCCTTTCCTTTTTGGGGGGACTTTGAAGTTTTAGCCTTTTTAGGGGTGGTCTCTACAGGGTCCTTGTCCTTCCCTTTTCTCTTCTGTGCAGATTTTGGGGTCATATCTAACTCTGTCTTTGGGTGTGAGCAAATGGAGACTGAGATCTAGGGTTTGGTTTGATTTGACGCACAGGACACCTCAAGATCTCAGAGCAGAGGGCAATGGAAGAGGATGATGATAGGAACAACTCTGTAGAGTTGTGAAGTGAAGGATGAGCGGTAGGAGTGATGCTGGAGGAGAGAAGGGAGAGCGGCAAAAGCTAGGGTTTCACAGAGGGAAGAAGGAAGTAGATAATGAAAAAGGGATAAAGCGCGGGGTTGAAATACTTATCACGAAGCTCGACGCGCTTTGGAACATCTAGTCACGAGTTTAGAAATGAACCTTGCGAGGGCCTTGATTATAGCTGGATTGCGCGATAATCTCTAAAGTCGACCTTGGAGCGCGCGACAGAGTGAGCTCAATTCATGTGAATTATGCGAGCGGTTCATAAGGCTCTATTTGGATTGCACGAAAAGCTCTGAGGTTCATCTTGAATCTCGTGACAGACTTAGAATCTCGCGATAGTAAATGGAATATTTCTGTTGAATTGCGCGAGAGACTCCCAGGTTGTCTTGAGAACCTCGCGACATCCTGATAATCTCGCGATAACTACTGAATGGCTCGATGTGGACCGCGTGAGAGGTTGACAGGTACGCATGAATCTCGCGACAGGTAATGTATGTTTCTATGCGAACTGTGTGACATCCATCTAGGCTTCCTTTTGAACCTCGCGATAGGTTTCCAGGCTCCTTCTTTAACCTCGCGAGAGCTTTTTGAATCTCGCGATAGTCTCCCAAGCTTCCATTTTGGACCCCAGCGACAGTAAGGTATAAAATAGAGAGCATGTGCCCTCAGTTCTGCCCTTTTGCATTTTTGTTGTGGTTGAATCCTGGGCATGACTCTCTCCTATGACTGTCTTTAGACACATGTAAACTCAATCATACACTCAAGGACAACAAAAATGACCTCCCACATTAGGCATTCAAGAGAAGCTATCACTTCAAAAGGAGTAATAATCAAGCCAAGCATCAAAAGTTCACCACAGATAGGGCAAAATTTAGATAAGGCCATTAGCAAATCCTAGAAAATAGAAACAAAAGAAAGCAAGATAAATCAACCAAAAACTAAGTACATATGATACAGTAATGGCACACCTGTGGAATTAGTTTGAAGAAGGATCCCCTTGACAGTAAATGGTGTCCAAAATGTCGGCAGGTTTCTCAAAACAAGGCTTAAGCCTCTGACCATTCACCTTCAAGAGTCTCCCAGATCTAGGGTCCTTGATTTCCACAGCACTAGATGGGGAAACTTGCATGACAATATAAGGACCTTCCCATCTGGATTTCAATTTGCCTAGAAAAAATTTAAGTTTGGAGTTAAACAACCAAACCTTATCACCAACATTTAAACTCTTTCTCAACAACCCTTTGTAAAAGAAAGCTTTGGACCTTTCCTTGTAGATCGATGTATTGGCATATGCATCCATCCTTAGTTCTTCCAATTCCGACGGCTGCAGCAACCTGTGATGACCAGTAGAAGTTAGATCTAAATTTAAATGTTTGATGGCCCAATAGGCCTTGTGTTCTAACGCCACTGGGAGATGACAGGCCTTGCCATAGATCAGTCTGAAAGGGGACATACCGATGGGGGTCTTATAGGCACTCCTATAAGCCCACAGTGCGTCATTAAGCTTGTTAGCCCAATCCTTCCTATCAGTCCTCACAGTCTTCTCAAGGATATGCTTGATCTTCCTATTTGAAATTTTAACTTGCCCACTAGTTTATGGGTGGTAGGGAGTAGCAATCCTATGGGTGACAAAATATTTCTTGAGCAGGCTCTCGAAATTTCTGTTGCAGAAATGGCTCCCCCCATCACTGATAATGGCTCTAGGGGTACCAAATCTGGAGAAGATATTTTGCTTTATGAACTTGAGGACCACCTGATTATCATTAGTTCTTGTGGCAATGGCTTCTACCCATTTGGAAACATAGTTTACTGCCACTAAGATAAAATGAAAACCATTTGAAGGAGGAAAGGGGCCCATAAAATCAATACCACACACATCAAACAGTTCTACAACAAGGATGGCCTATAAAGGCATTGAATTTTGTTTAGACAGCCCTCCTAGTTTCTGACATCTTTCATAGGCATTGCAGTGTGTATGGGCATCTCTGAAAAGAGAAGGCCAATAGAAACCACACTGTAACACTTTGTCAGCTATTTTTCTCTCACTAAAGTGACCCCCACAGGCATTTTCATAGCACATGGCCTGAATACTGGGGATATCACTTTTGGGAACACATTTTCGAATAATTTGGTCTGCACAATACTTGTACAACCAAGGTTCCTCCCAGAAAAAGAATTTGACTTGTGAGAAAAATAGGTCTTTATCCATTTTTATCCAATGGGAAGGGATCTTGCCAATAACTAGATAATTGACAATATGTGCATACCAAAGAGCTAAAGATTGGATGGCAAACAATTGCTCATCCGGGAATACATCATTTGTAGTGAGGTCATCAACACCTTTCTCCAACATAATTCTGGACAAGTGGTTAGCCACCACATTTTCTACACCTTTCTTATATTTGATTTTGATGTCAAACTCCTACAACAGGAGTATCCATCTAATCAATCTGGGATTTGTATCCTTCTTAGACAGTAGGTACTTTAATGTTGAGTGGTCAGTGAAGATGACAGTTTTAGACCCAAGTAGGTAAGGTCTAAACTTGTCCACAGCAAAAACCACTGTCAGAAGCTCTTTCTCAGTGGTTGTGTAGTTCAAATTTGAGCTTCGAAGTGATTTCTTTGAGATATGCAATGACCACAGGCAGCTTATCCTTTCTCTGGCCCAAGACATCACCTATTGCCAAGTCAGATGCATCACGCATCAACTCAAAGGGCAGGGTATAGTCAGGTGTTTGGAGTACAGGGGCAGAAGTGAGGCAAATTTTCAAAGTTTCAAAAGCCTTTAGACAGTCAGCAGAGAAGTCAAAGGGCACATCCTGGTAGAGAAGGTGGCACAATGGCTTAGCAATTTTGTTGAAGTCTTTGATAAACCTCCTGTAGAATCCAGCATGGCTAAGGAAGGATCTGATTTTCTTGACTGTTCTAGGTGGGGGCAGATTTTTAATGAGGTCAACTTTGGCCTTGTCTACCTCAATTCCATCTTTAGAGACTACATGGCCCAACCCAATCCCTTGTGTTACCATGAAGTGGCTCTTCTCCCAACTTAAGACCAAATTGGTCTCTTCACATCTTTGTAGGACTTGATGGAGGTGTTGTAGACATTGGTCAAAGCTATCCCCATAGACCGAAAAGTCATCCATAAAAATTTCTAAGAATTTGTCAATCATATCAGAAAAAATGACATGCATACACCTCTGAAAGGTGGCAGGGACATTACACCTTCCAAAAGGCATCCTTCTGTAAGCAAAGGGGCCAAACGGACAAGTAAATACAGTTTTCTCTTGATCAATGGGGTGCACAGGGATCTGATTGTACCCTCAGTACCCATCAAGAAAACAGTAAAAAGCCTTCCCAGCCAACCTGTCCAAAATTTGATCAATGAAAGGGGGAGAGAAGTGGTCTTTTCTGGTCTTGGAGTTGAGTTTTAGATAATCGATGTAAACTCTCAAGCCAGTGGTCTCCCTGGCTGGTCTCAACTCTCCAGAGTCAGTTTTGATCACTGTTATGCCAGATTTCTTGGGTACCACCTGGATTGGTGCCACCCATTCAGAATCAGAGATGGGGTAAATTACCCCAGCATCCAGCAACTTAATGATTTCTTTCAGAACCACCTCTTGCATGTGAGGATTAAGTTTCCTCTGCATTTCCCTGGAGGGTGTTGAGCCCTCCTCTAGATGAATCCTATGCATACAGATTGATGCATCAATTCCTCCTAGATCAGCAATGGTCCAGCCTATTGCTTTCTTGTGCTTCCTTAAAACAGTTAGTGACTCCTCCTCTTGCTTACTGGTAAGAGAAGAAGAGATAATCACAGGAAGTTTCACTTCTTTCTTGAGGAAAGAATATTTTAATGTCTCTGGCAGCTTCTTGAGCTCTAGATCAGGGGCTTGTCGTATGGATGGCAGGATTGGTGTATTATTGGATGGAGGAAGGGGCAACAATGTAGGTTTCCAATTGGAATGCTGTACTAAGCCCACAGAAGACTTCACTAGGGGTGTGTCTTTTGGCATTAAAGCTATGCTTCCTTCCTCCACCAAGTTCCAAACTTCAATTAAATCAGTGGCAATGTTGCTCCACTCCAGCAGAGTGTGCAGCTCTTCTTCAACAATTTCTTCTAGTACATCCATTGTAAAGCATTCCTCATTGTCCAGTTGAGGGTGCTTTGCACTGTTGTACATATTAAGCTCAACTTTCATATGTCCGAAAGTGACCTCCATGATTCCAGACCTGCATTGAATGCATGCATTGGCAGTGGCCAAGAATGGTCTGCCTAGAATAACAGGTATCGGAGATGTACTCTTGTTGCAGCCCATGTCCAAGACAAGGAAGTCTGCAGGATAGAAGAACTTGTCTACCCCCACTAGGACATCCTCTACCACTCCCATGGGTTTCCTCTCGGACCTATCAGCCATCAATAGAACAATGGGGGTGGGCTTCAGCTCCCCCAAACCTAACTGCTGATATACACTGTATGGCAGCAGGTTAACACTAGCTCCAAGGTCCAAAAGGGCCCTTCCAATCGTGTGGTCACCAATAATACAGGGAATAGTGGGTATCCCTGGGTCTTGCAACTTCTCAGGTATTGTCATGGTTAATACAGAATTCACTGTATCAGTTGCAAAGACCTTCTTGGACAAATGGCCTCTGGCCTTCCTTTTTTGAGTACATAGGTCTTTCAGAAACTTTGCATAGGCTGGGACCTGTCAGATTACATCAAGCAGGGATAAATTTATCTTGACCTGCTTAAAGGTCTCCATCATTTCCTCGATCTGTGCCTGACCCTTATCAAAAGGGGCAGGGCCACTCAAAGCTTGAGGAAATGGCAGCTGAGGTACTGCTGGTTCCTCAGCTGCATGCCCATGGCTGAACTTTTGTTTTTTTCTTTTTTTCTATTTTTATCTCTTGCTGAGGCTCAACTACAACCTCTTTATTTTTCCCTTGTTAAAGGGCAGCATGCAGTTCTTGACTCTGTGCCTTAACAAAATCCTTATCACTTTCACATGACATTTCCTTAGGATAGACCTCTCCTTGTTCCTTTCCCACCTGGTTGTCTACCATCCTACCAGACTTTAGGGCAGTTACGGCATTGGCCCCCTCAAAATTGGAGGAGCCTTCTCCGATGGAATACTGGTCCTTAGGGTTGGCAATTGGTTGGCTTGGCAACCTGCCCTCCTCTCTTTTAGTCAGACCATTGGCTATTTGGCCAAGCTGCTCTTTTATTTTCTTAATGCTTTGACTGTGAGAAGTCACAACCTGATTTAAGGGTCCAAGGCTTTGTAATTGGGCCAAAACCTGATCCTCAAAAGAAGCACTTCGGGGCTGAGGTGGGGGAACTATCAATTGATTTTATTGTTGGGACTGCTGTTGTTGGAAATTCGACCTTTGAGCATAACCCTGGTTAAACTGCTACTGTAGCCTTTGTGGTAAGGCCAACATCTGCTATGGCTGCATATAATTTTCTTGCATCCACCTCAAATTTGGGTGGTCTCTCCATTGGTAACTAGCATTTTAGTGCTGGTATCCATATGGTTGTTTATTATAGCCACCAGATTGTTGCTGTCCAAAAGATTGGGCAGCAGCAGCCTGTTCCATTATAAACTCAGGGTATTGCCCCGCAGATAGATATTCTTCTACTGTGTGCTGTGGAGATTGGCATATCAGACATGCCTCCATCACTTGTGCAGTCATTCTGGGCTGCACCACAGTCAAAAGTTTATCAAATCTTTCAGTAAGATTGGCCATATGTATTCTCAGGTCATCATTTCCCCTAACTTCATACATTTTTCCTTTAGAAGTCTCAGCCCCCCCCAGCTTAGGATATGGTTTTTGAACAATTCTAGAAGAGGACATCTTCTGGAAAGCATTTTCACTTATGACCTCGAATAAGTCCCATGCCTCATCAGCTATTTTATGCATGTACGTTCCACCACAAGAGGCATCTACCATGTCTCTGCTCTTCTCATCAATCCCATTGTAGAAGATCTGGACAAGCTGCCAGTCAGGGATCTTGTGGTGGGGACATTGTTTGAGCATCTCTTTAAATCTATCCCAGCACTGGTTAAAATCTTCAGTTGGGGATTAGCCAAAAGAAAGTATGCCTTTGCTCAACTGGTTGGTCTTGGTCTCTGGGAAAAATTTAGACAGAAATCTTGTCTGGAGGTCTTTCCAGGAGGTGATGCTATTGTTTGGGAGAGTAGATAACTAGGTCATGGCCCTGTCCTTTAGGGAGAAAGGAAAGAGCCTTAACCTAGTGGCTTCTGGTCCCAAACCAGCAATGGAGAATGTCGTGCACAGGGCCAAGAACTGGTTAATATGCTTGTAAGGGTCTTCCTTGCTAAGCCCATGGAAAGAGGGAAGCATTTGGATGATGGAAGTTTTGATTTCGTAGTTTCCTTGAACATCAGGGAATTGGATGCTGAATGGAGAATTGTAATCATCCGGAGTATTCAATTCCTTCAATGTTCTAGGTTGTTCTTCACCCATAACTGCTATCTCAATTTCAATAGGGGGCTCAACTGTGGTGTGTCTATGCCTTCTCGGTCTTCTACCCCTTTCTATCTCAGGGTTAGCAGGCTCTAATGTAGGATTGAGGGATCTCCTTCCTAACATGCACACACACCATCAGCAGGGAAGACTATTTGCAGGCACATTATACTTAATAAAAATTGCAACTATCCTAATCAACTGCTATGCTATGGAATCTTCAAATGAGAAATAGACTGAGTTTTGAGGGTTAGCGAAGTGCAAACAGAGGTAGCTAGACTCCCAGTGCAATTCTACTCTCCTTCTCCGCTACGGTCCAAATCTGCAAGAAAATTTTCAAATGTAAATTAGCAGTATCAATTATTCACAAGTACAGCTACCAAAGAATAAAGAATAAAAAATCTAGAGTCTACTAAAAGATCAATATCCCCGGCAACAGCGCCAAAAACTTGTTAGGTTATTTTTAAGTGCTTGCTACTGACTTTATTGAAGAGAGTGATAAGAATGGGGTGAATGAAAATGAATAAAAGGTGGATTGAAAATGGCAGAGCAGCAAGCCTAAAATATTCACAATCCTGCAAGATACAGGGCCTGTTGTAGCAAGTTTTGATAAGTAAGAGTTTGTCCCACAGGAAAATTGATCTTAAGCTCCAAGGGAGCCATCTTTAGTAGGCCCTCCAGATCTGACTACAGATCTGGCAATCCTAAATGGAAGGGAATTTAGGGTCACTAAAATCTAAATTCTAAGGCATCCTAATGTCTAAACTATAGAAAGGGTTAAGAAAGAAGATGGCGTGAGAAAATAAATATAAAAGGGTGAGAAGTATGCTATTAGGTTCAGATCTGATGAGTTTCATGACTCAGATTCAGATCTGCTGCTATAGAAGTCATGTCCAATGGCTACATTATCACTACTGAGGAGAAAGAATCCAACTCATCTCTGTGCCATGATCCAATCCCTTTATGGCTATAACCTGTCCACTTAAATGGTCACAGATTATCCAATTGGGAAACCACAGTCCAGAGATGGGTCAGAACAAGTTTATCATTATAGGCACTACTTCATCCAGGCTACAAGCACAAGAATCCAGAGGGAACCTCAACCTACAAAGTGCTATGTGTGGGGCTAAGCCTGTATGGGAGCATGTTAGCCCAGACACATAGAACTAGCAAGAGTTTGAGTGCAGCCTTAGATCCACCGTATCCCTTTGCTTTAGAGACTGCAGTGATCCAGTCGCAAGCCTACAATCTCTATAACCAAACCAGATCTGCCATCTGATGGCGGGTCTATACACATATAGGGGAGTTTGTCTCAGCACAATCTCTCACAGGGCTACAAGCATAAGTGCAGAGAAGAATAATCCGTCTTGAGTCTGTGGGTTGGCTTCACCCTAAGCCTATAACTTATCCACTTAAATGGTCACAGACTATCCCAGAGGCTATCCTTCTCACAAAGCTCAAGATAGAACAAGAAACATTGTTGCCACCACCATGTTCATAAGGCTACAAAAGCTCATTGCTCCCATGGGGACTTCAGATCTAGTGGGTCCTGTGGTGGGGCTAGGCCTGTATGGGAGCATGTTAGCCCAGACACACAGGTCACTTGGATCTGAATAAACCATAAAATCAGTCCTCCATTGCTTGCAATACATCCTAGCAATGGAGGATCTCAAGATAACAGCCTTGTACAAACAACTCACAAAAATCCCATAAAAGTAAAACACCCTATCATAAAACTCCATTAATCTATTCCAAATAGTCATACAAAGGCATAGCCAGCAAATGCTAGACTATGGAGAGAAGAAAAAGTAAAGAGAAAACTACTTAAAACTTACTAGAGATATGCAGTTACTGCAAGAAGAAGATAGACTAAATTCTATTCTTAGCAGAGAGTCTTCCAAACCTAAATCAGGCTTAGGTTTATATAGCAGTTAGTTTGGCAGCGCATTAGGGTTAGGAAACCCTAATTTTAACGATGCCACATGGCCTAGTATTATTCCTTGGATGCCTCGGGGTGCGTGCACGGAACTTGGAGCGTTGGAATGCATGCCCTAATTGCTGGAAGTTCCCAGAATGTCCTCTGCAGAGGTGAGGGAGAGTTAGAGTTCAGAGCCTCGCTAGGTAGCACTGGTTTCCAAGACTGTCGCGTGGTAGCACGGTCTTCGCGAGATTGGATTAGCTTGAAATTCTAGCCATTGTGGGGTTGTTCTTAGTTACAGCTGAAGCAGTCGCACGATAGAGCATTGAATCCTCGCTGGATTGCTCTGGTCTTCGTGGGATTGCACTTTCCTTCTGAATGGTGCAGGAATCGCGCGAGCAATTTGTTTCTCAATGGATCTTCGCGAGGACGTGATGTGCATTTGTCTCTGAATTGCGCGAGAGGTTTTTTTGAAGTTTTACATTCCGCGGCCACTGCGCGACAGCTGTGCGCCGAAATACCTGGAGCTCTCTCTCCTCAGTTGATCTGAGTGAACTACGCTAGGTTTGAGAGCTGCTTTCTTGAGCTGCATGAGCAGTTATATTTGAGCTTTGCGAGAGTTGCGCGAAGTAAGATTCTGAAGCCCCTCTGTCACTCAACTACGTGAGAACAGTGCAGGCAATTGGAAATGAAGTTTTAGGAAACTCGCGAGGACTGTGCGAGGCTTAATTTTTGAATCCTTTAAAGCTTGTGAAAGCTGCGTGAGGTTCAATTCTTGTCTGGGTTCAACTTTCATCCTTCTGAGGGACTTCTAGGGAAAAAGTGGGCTCCTTAACAGGGTTCAGGCCTTATTGCAGCTGCTGTTTATTATCTACAGAAATGACTTAACACACATTTATTAGATGGCTAAGGGTCTAACAGAGGCTAAGTTAAGGGGTGAAAAGTGGTACTTTTCATGTCTTAACATGTAGTAGGCAGGCATTATTTCAAGGAAGATAGACATAAAGGCTTAGAAGCCTATGGATGTGTTAAAGGTTAAGTCAATGTCTGTGAGGGTGGATATAGTAGGTATGGCTGGAGTGGTGGTTTCGTCAAGGTGGGTTGTGTCAATGGGGATAGAAGGGATTGAGGGTGGTGTCTGGGAAATGATTGGAATGGTCTCAGTGGTCTTTCATTTTTTATAGGAGATGAGTGGAGGGCGTGCAGGTTTATGTGTAGCGGATTGGAGAATTGTGACTGTGTATTGAGGTAAGGTAGGGGATGGGGAGTCCTCCCAGGTACCAAGCACATGTGAAGGGGGAGTGGACATGGAGAATGGAAACAAAGGTGGGTGAGAGATGGATGTAAGAGGAGTAGTGGATGCAGCAGAAAAAGGTGGAGGGGAAATGGGTGCTGCTACAGCGATGGTACTGATAGGCTCTGGGGGCATCTCCTTGGTAGCAGGGATTAATCCTGATCCGGCTGCTTCTTCTGCTAGCTTGGGTAGGGCCTGAGCCTTAGCTTTCTTCTTCTTCTAGGCCTCCATCAAGCTCCTGCTAATTCCCCATTACCTCTTGGCAAAGGTAGTAGGGGTAAGGGTGGTGGTCTGCTCAATCCATCCTATCTTGTATCCCCCCTTGATTAGCAGCAAGGTAATGATTCCTGCATAGGGTAGTGTGTGAGGCTTCTTGTTTGTCCCTATCTTCTTCACTATGTCTTTCATTGCCTCAAAAATTAGCCAAGCTGCATGGAAGCCATGGCTCATGTGGAAGGAGTAGATAGCATCTGCAATGGGGGTTCTCCTCTCCTGCTGATGTCCTGAGCAATATATGTTCTTTCGCAGGACTTGGTCAATGAACAGGAGTTCAGGTTCTAATTCTATCCTTCTGATCGAGTCCCCTGTGGCTTTTAATCCTCTAGTTAGGGCCCGTGCAATTGTATCAATCGATGCACTTAGCGGGGGGCCATATCCACAGCTAGGGTCGAATGATGCTGGGATGCCCAAAACTTCAGCAATTACCTTGGGGCTCACTAACATATCAAAGTCATCAATCAGCACTAGCAAGCACTCTTGTCCATCTTTGTCCTTCTTAACCCTAATGTGCTGATAGAACAGCTGCACTAGCCTAGGGTAGGCTAGTGCTGGAATTCCTTTCATTAATGGCATCAGGCCCGCTTTGCTCATAAATTGTATGGCAGGGGCAGATAGTGCTTCCTTCTCAAAAAATGGTAGATCAAATGTTGTCTCAGGCTCTAATAGAATTGACATCATGAGCTCAGAAGGTGCAGAGAACTTAGGGGTTGGTTCTGCCGCCTCCTCAACCACTTCCTTTCCCTTTTTGGGAGACTTTGAAGTCTTGGCCTTTTTAGGGGTGATCTCAGCAAGGTCCTTGTCCTTCCCCTCTCTCTTTTGTGTAATTTTTGGAGCCATTTCTAACTTTGTCTTCTCGTTTGAGAAAAGGAGGCTGAGATCTAGGGTTTGGTTTGATTGGACGCACAGGGCACCTCAAGATCTCTGAGCAGAGGGCAATGGATGGGGGTGATGTTAGGAACAACTCTGTAGATTTGTGAAGTAAATGATGAGCTATAGGAGTGATCCTGGAGGGGAGAGGGGAGAGCCCCAGAAGCTAGGGATTCACAGAGGGAAGAAGGAAGAAAATTAATGGAAAAGGGACCAAGCGTGGGGTTAAAATACGTATCGCGAAGCTCGACGCGCTTTGGAACATCTGGTCGCGGGGTTGGAAATGAACCTAGCGAAGGTGTGGATTCAATCTGGATTGCGCGACAATCTCCCAGGTTGACCTTGGAGCACGCGACAGTGTGAGATGAATTCTTGGGAATTACGCGAGCAGCTCCTAGGTCTCTATTTGGATTGCGCGACAAGCTCTGAGGTTCATTATAAATCTCACGACAGCCTTAGAATCTCGCGACAGCAAATGTAGGATGTCTATTGAATTACGCGAGCGGCTCGTAGGTCCCTGTTGAACCTCGCGATAGCTTTAGAATCTCGCGACAACAAATGTATAGGTCTAAGGGGATGGCACGAGAGGGCCGCTGGTGTACATGAATCACACGACAGCTGATGGATGGCTCTATGTGAATCGCGCGAGAGGTTCTCAGATACACATGAATCTCGCGACAGTTATTGAATGTTTCCACGTGAACTGTGCGAAATTCTCCCATACTTCCTTTTTAACCGCGTGATAGCTTTTGAATCTCGCGAGTGTCTCTTAGGCTTCTATTTTGGACCCAACGATAGTCAGGTATAAAATAGAGAGCATGTGCTCTCTGTTCTGCCCCTTTGCATGTTTGCTGTGGTTGGATCTTAGGCATGACCCTCACTATGGCTACCTCTAGACACTCAATCATTCAATCAAGGACAACCAAAAATTGACCTCCCATATTAGGCATTCAACATAAGCTATTAATTGAAGAGCAGTAAGAATCAAACCAAACATCAACAGTTTAAAACAGATAAATCCAGATTCAGATAGGACCACTAACAAATCCTAGAGAATACAAACAAATGAAAGTAAGATAAATCAACCACAACTAAGTACATATGATACATTAATGATACACCTGTGGATCAGTTTGAAGAAGGATCCCTTTGAAAGTGAATGGTGTCCATGAGTTCGGTAGGTTTTTCAAAACAAGACTTAAGCCTCTGACCATTCACCTTCAAGATTCTCCCAGACTTGGGATCCTTGATTTCCACAGCACCAGATGGGGAAACATGCATAACAATGTAGTGACCTTCCCATCTAAATTTCAATTTGCCAGGAAAAAATTTAAGTTTAGAGTTAAACAGCCAAACCTTATCACCAGCTCTGAAACTCTTTCTCAACAGCCCTTTGTCAAAGAAAGCTTTGGACCTTTCCTTGTAGATTCTGGCATTAGCATATGCATCCATCCTTAGTTCAATCAAAGAACTCGTGAAGACCAGTGAAGTTAGATCTAGATTTAAATGTTTGATGGCCCAATAGGCTTTGTGTTCTAACTCCACTGGGAGATGACAGGCCTTGCCATAAACCAGTCTGAAAGGGGACATACCAATGGGAGTCTTATAGGCAGTCCTATAAGCCCACAATGCATCATTAAGCTTGCCATCCCAATCCTTCCTATCAGTCCTCACAGTCTTCTCAAGGATATGCTTAATCTCCCTATTTGAAATTTCAACTTGCCCACTGGTTTGTGGGTGGTAGGGAGTAGCAATCCTATGGGTGACAGAATATTTCTTGAGCAAGCTCTCAAAATTTCTGTTACAGAAATGGCTTCCCCCATCACTGATAATGGCTCTAGGGGTGCCAAATCTGGAGAAGATATTCTACTTTATGAACTTGCAGATAACCTAATTATCATTAGTTCTTGTGGCAATGGCTTCTATCCATTTGAAAATATAGTCCACTGCCACTAAGATGAAATGAAAACCATTTGAAGGAGGAAAGGGGCCCATAAAATAAATACCCCACACATCAAACAGTTCTACAACAAGGATGGGCTGTAAAGGCATTGAATTTCGTTTAGACAACCCTCCTAGTTTCTGACATCTTTCACAGGTCTTGCAGTGTGTATTGGCATCTCTGAAGAGAGAAGGCCAATAGAACCCACACTGTAGCACTTTGTCAGCTATTTTTCTCTCACTAAAGTGACCCCCACAGGCATTTTCATGGCACATGGCCAGAATACTGGGGATATCACTTTCGGAAACACATTTTTGAATGATTTGGTCTACACAATACTTGTGCAAGCAAGGTTCCACCCAGAAAAAGAATTTGACCTGTGAGAAAAATACGTCCTTGTCCATTCTTGTCCAATGGGCAGGAATCTTGCCTATAACTAAATAATTGACAATATGTGTATACCAATGAACTACAGATTGGATGGCAAACAGTTGCTCATCCGGGAAGACATCATTTGTATCAAGGTCATCAACACCTTTCTCCAACATAATTCTGGACAACTGGTCAGCCACCACATTTTGTACACCCTTCTTGTCCTTGATTTCGATGTCAAACTCCTACAACAGGAGTATCCATCTAATCAATCTGGGCTTTGCATCATTCTTGGACAGTAGGTACTTTAATGCTGAGTGGTCAGTGAAGATGACAATTTTAGACCCAAGTAGGTAAGGTCTAAACTTGTCACAAAGAAAATCAACCGCCGTAAGCTCTTTCTCAGTGGTTGTGTAGTTCAGTTGAGCTTCAGCAAGTGATTTGCTGAGATATGCAATGACCACAGGCAGCTTATCTTTTCTCTGGCTCAGGACAACACCTATTGCCAAGTCTGATGCATCACACATCAACTCAAAGGGCAAGGTATAGTCAGGTGTTTGGAGTATAGGGGCAGAGGTGAGGCAGATTTTTAGAGTTTCAAAAGCCTTCAGACATTCAACAGAGAAGTCAAAGGGCACATCCTGGCAGAGCAGGTGGCACAATGGTTTAGAAATTTTGCTGAAGTCTTTGATAAACCTCCTGTAGAATCCAGCATGTCCAAGGAAGGATCTGATTTGCTTGACTGTTCTCAGAGGGGGTAAATTTTTAATGAGGTCAACTTTGGTCTTGTCTACCTCAATTCCATCTTTAGAGACTACATGGCCCAACACAATTCCCTGTGTTACCATGAAGTGGCTCTTCTCCCAACTCAAGACCAAATTGGTCTCGTCACATCTTTGTAAGACCTTGTGGAGGTGTTGCAGACATTGGTCAAAGCTGTCCTCATAAACTGAAAAATCATCCATAAATTTTTTTAAGAATTTGCCAATCATATCAGAAAAGATGGCATACATACACCTCTGAAATGTGCCTGGGGCATTACACAGTCTAAAAGGCATCCTCCTGTAAGCAAAGGCGCCAAAAGGATAAGTAAATGTAGTTTTCTCTTGATCAAGGGGGTGCACAGGGATCTGATTGTACCCTGAGTACCCATCAAGAAAATAGCAAAAAGCTTTTCCAGCCAACTTGTCCAAAATTTGATCAATAAAGGGGAGAGGGAAGTTGTCTTTTCTGGTCTTAGAGTTGAGTTTTCGATAATTGATGCAAACTCTCCAGCCAGTGGTCTCCCTGGCTGGTCTCAACTCTCCAGACTCGGTTGTGATAACTGTTATGCCAGATTTCTTGGGTACCATCTGGATTGGTGCCACCCATTCAGAATCAGAGATGGGGTAAATTACCCCCGCATCCAGCAACTTAATGATTTCTTTCAGAACCACTTCTTGCATGTGAGGATTAAGTTTCCTCTGCATTTCCCTGGAGGGTGTTGAGCCCTCCTCTAGATGAATCCTATGCATACAGATTGATGCATCAATCCCTCCTAGATCAACAATGGTCCAGCCAATTACTTTCTTGTGCTTCCTCAAAACTGTTAGCAATTCCTCCTCTTGCTCACTGGTAAGAGAAGAGGAGATAATCACTGGAAGTTTCTCATCATTCTCAAGGAAAGCATATTTCAATGTCTCTGGAAGCTTCTTGAGTTCCAGATCAGGAGCTGTTGGATGGATGGCAGGATTGGTGTATTATTGGTTGGAGGAAGGGGTAGCAATGTAGGTTTCCAATTGGAATGCTGCACTAAGCCCACAGAAGTCCTCACTAGGGATATGTCTTCTGGCAGTAAAGCTAGGCTTCCTTCCTTCACCATGTTCCAAACTTCAGTTAAATCAGTGACAATGTTGCTCCACTCCAGCAGAGTGGGCAGTTCTTCTTCAACAATTTCTTCTAGTACATCCACTGCAAAGCATTCCTCATTGTCCAGCTGAGGGTACTTTGCACTGTTGTACACATTAAGCTCAACTTTCATATGTCTGAAAGTGACCTCCATTATCCCACACTTGTATTGAATGCATGCATTGGCAGTGGCCAAGAATGGTCTGCCCAGAATAACAGGTATTGGGGATGTACTCTTGCTGCAGCCCATGTCCAAAATAAAGAAGTCTGTAGGGTAGAAGAACTTGTCTACCCCCACTAGGACATTCTCGACCACTCCCATGGGTTTCCTCTCAGACCTATCAGCCATCAATAGAACAATGGGGGTGGCTTAAGCTCCCCCAAACCTAGCTGCTGATACACACTGTATGGCAGTAGGTTAACACTGGCTCCAAGGTCCAAAAGGGCCCTTCCAATTATGTGGTCTCCAATAATACAGGGAATAGTGGGTATCCCTGGGTCTTGCAACTTCTTAGGCATTGTCATGGTTAATACAGAATTAACTGTATCAGTCGCAAAGCCCTTTTTGGACAAGTGGCCTCTGGCCTTCCTTTTTTGAGTACAAAGGTCTTTCAGAAACATTGCATAGGCTGGGACCTGTTGGATTGCATCAAGCAGGGGTAAATTTATTTTGACCTGCTTAAAGGTCTCCATCATATCCTTGATCTGTGCCTAACCCTTATCAAAAGGGACAGGGCCACTCAAAGCTTGAGGAAATGGCAGCTGAGGTACTGCTGGTTCCTCAGCTGCAAGCCTATGACTGAACTTTTATTTTTTATTTTTATCTATTTTTATCTCCTGCTGAGGCTCAACTATAACCTCTTTATTTTTCCCTTGTTGAAGGGTAGCAGGCAGTTCTTGACTCTGTGCTTTAACAAGGTCCTTATCACTTTCACTTGACATCTCCTTGGGAATGACCTATCCTTGTTCCCTTCCCACCTGGTTGTCTACCAGCTTGCTAGACCATAGGGCAGTGATGGCATTGGCTCCTTCAAAATTTGAGGAGCCTTCTCCAATCAAATACTGGCCTTTAGGGTTGGCTATTGGCTGGCTTGGCAACCTGCCCTCCTCTCTTTTAGCCAAGGCATTGGCTATTTGACCAAGCTGCTCTTCTATTTTCTTAATACTTTGACTGTGAGAGGTCACAGTTTGATTCAAGGGTCCAAGGCTTTGCAATTGGGCCAAAACCTAGTCCTCGAAAGAAGCACTTCGGGGCTGAGGTGGGGGAACTACCAATTGATTTTATTGCTGGGGCTGCTGGAAATTCGACCTTGGGGCATAACCCTGGTTGAACTGCTGCTGTGGCCTTTGAGGTAAGGCCAACATCTGTTGTGGCTACATATAATTGTCTTGCCTCCACCTCAAATTTGGGTGGTCTCTCCATTGGTAACCAGCATTTTGGTGTTGGTATCCATATGATTGTTTATTGTAGCCACCAGATTATTGTTGTCCAAAAGATTGGGCAGCAGTAGCCTGTTTTATTACAAACTCAGGGTATTGCTCCGCAGATGGCCACTGTTCCACTGTGTGCTGTGGAGATTGGCATATCAGATATGCCTCCATCACTTGTGCAGCCATTCTGGGCTGCACCACAGTCATAAGTTTATCAAATCTTTCAGTAAGATTGGCCATCTGCATTCTCAGGTCATCATTTCCCCTAACTTCATACATTTTTCCTTTAAAAGTCTCAGCAAGCCCCAACTTAGGAGAAGGCTCTTGAATAGTTCTAGATGAAGACATCTTCTGGAAAGCATTTTCACTTATGACTTCGAACAAGTCCCATGCCTCATCAGCTGTTTTATGCATGTACGTTCCACCACAAGAGGAATCTACCATATCTTTGCTCTTTTCATCTATCCCATTGTAGAAGCTCTGGACAAGCTGCCAGTCAGGGATCTTGTGGTGGGGACATTATTTGAGCATCTCTTTAAATCTGTCTCAGGCTTGGTTAAAATCTTCAGTTGGGGATTGGGCAAAAGCAAGTATGCCTTTCCTCAACTGGCTGGTTTTGGTCACTGGGAAAAATTTAGAGAAAAAACTTGTCTGGAGGTCTTTCCAGGAAGTGATGTTGTTGTTTGGGAGAGTAGATAACCAGGTCATGGCCCTGTCCTTTAGGGAGAAAGGAAAAAGCCTTAACCTAATGGCTTCTGGTCCCAAACTAGCAATGGAGAATGTCGTGCACAGGGCCAAGAACTGGTCAATGTGCTTGTAAGGGTCTTCCTTGCTAAGCCCATGGAAAGAGGGAAGCATTTGGATGATGGAAGTTTTGATGTCGTAGTTTCCCTGAATATCTGGGAATTGAATGCTGAATGGAAAATTGTAATCATCCGGAGCATTCAATTCCTTCAATGTTCTAGGTTGTTCTTCACCCGTAACTGCTGTCTCAATTTCAATAGGGGGCTCGACTGTGGTGTGTCTGTGCCTTCTCGGTCTTCTACCCCTTTCTATCTCAGGGTTAGCAGGCTCTAATGTAGGACTAAGGGATCTCCTTCCCAACATGCACACACACCAACAGCAGGGAAGACTATTCGCAGGCACATTACACTTAACAAAAATTGTAACTATCCTAATCAACTGCTGTGGAATCTTCAAAGGAGAAATAGACTGAGTTTTGAGGGTTAGAAAAATGCAAACAGAGGTAGCTAGACTCCCAGTGCAATTCTACTCTCCTTCTCTGCTACGGTCCAGATCTGCAAGAAAAATTCCAAATGCAAATCAGCAGTATCAATTATTCACAAGTACAACTACCAAAGAATAAAGAATCAAAAATCTAGAGTCTACTAATAGATCAATATCCCCGGCAACAGCGCCAAAAACTTGTTGGAGCATTTTAAATGCTTGCTACGGACTTAACTTCATTGAAGACAGTGATAAGAAAGGGGCGAATGAAAATGAATGAAAGGTAGAGTGACGATTACGGAGCAGCAAGCCTAAAATATGCACAGTCCTGCAAGATACAGGGCCTGTTGTAGTAAGTTTTGATAAGTAAGAGTTTGTCCCACAGGAAAGTTGATCTAAAGCTCCTAGGGAGCTATCTTTAGTAGGCTCTCCAGATCTTACTACAGATCTGGCAATCCTAAATGGAAGGGGATTTAAAGTCACTATAATCTAAAGTCTAAGGTAACTTAATGTCTAGATTACAGAAAGGGTTAATGTAATAGCCCGAAAAATCACGCTAAACTATGACCTCGGGATCCGTGCCCGATTGGTCACAAGTTTGACCAATCAGGAGATCAAGAGTTAGCATAGAATGTGATGAACGGACGAGATGTGATGGGTTGAATGTCTATGTGGTGTGTGTTGTAAATGAGAAGTCGCATACACCTACCGCGGTGTATGTGCTCAACACACAAGTGAGGAAAGGGATAAAAGGGTTTAATAGCCCTAAAAGCAAGAGTTTGATGGTTGTTGAAGGAGAGTAAAGAAGAGAGAGAGAGAGAAGTAAAGAGAGGAGTAAATGCTAGTTGAGGAAGGGAGATTCGAGCAATAAACGTCGGATTCGACGCGAGGGATCCGCTAGAAGCAAAGCTGGAACCCTAGCCTTCCAACCACTGGATTGAAATCAACTTGAGATTGATTCAAGGTAAATTTTTGTGAATAAAATGCATAGATCGTAGAGTCTAAATTGTAGTTGAAAATGGTTTAAATCATAGGATAATGGTTTAGAAAAATAGATGAAAAAGTGTGGAAAAAGATGGGGAAGAACAGCTCGAAAAGGGCTGAATCTGACAATTTCGATTAATTGAAATTGAGTTTTGATTAATCAAAATTGGCCAGGAAGTTGAAAAGTCAGAGGACCCCGACTTCGAATAATCGAATTGGAGTTCGATTAATCGACTTTGGATTTTGATTAATCGATTTGGATATCGATTAATCGACTGGGAACCTCCAGTGGACCCAAGGGGGGCTGGAGGAAATGATTTGGGAAAATCGACTAATCGAAATGGAATTTCGATTAATCGATTTCAATTTTCGATTAATCGATTTGGGATCGATTAATCGATTTTAGGAACTCGATTACTCGAATTGAGAATCGACTTGGCTGAACAGAGAATTTCGATTAATCGAATTAGAATTCGATTAATCGAATGAGAATCTCGATTAATCGATTTGAAAATCGATTAATCGATATTGACTTTCGATTAATCAATTTTTGGAATCGATTAATCGAATCAGATTCGATTAATCGATTTTGGAGTTCGATTAATCGACTGAGATAATTTATGTTGACCTTTGAGTTTAACTTTAAGATTCTTGGAGGGTCTTAGACCTTCTTTGTTGCACCCTTTGTGATGTGTTTCACCTGTTATGTGGTACCATAGGTGGTACGTGTGAACTAGTGCACAAGGAGCCACGTGGGACCTTGGTGCAATGATCAAATGAAGACTTGAGGTAGGGAACACCTTGAACATGTACCTTATTTTACAAGAGCATGTATGTAGTGATATAGATTTCAATTCAATTGTTTAATTGCTTAAGAATTGTGAAAAGTGTGTGTGCGTGTGACATTCGTAAGAGCAATCATAATGAGCCATCCCCAGGGGATGAAGAAGTAAAGAGATGAGAGCATCAGGTGTGATGCAAGTGAATGGATACATCCCAGGGATGTATCCAAGATTGAATCATGTTTGATAGGGCCTAACTGATATAAGATAGCACACTTACAAGGTGAATAACTATATGTAAGGCACCGATATTTTTGTTATTTGAGGTTTGATAGGTTACCCCACCGACGTGGCGGGATATCCACGACTGACACGGCAGGATATCCATCGACCCATACGAAAAACCGTAGGCCAAATGAGGCTTATCCAGACATAGTAAGCACACCCTGTGGGTGTTGATTTGAGACAAGTGAAATCCCGCCACCAATCCCTGTGGAAAGGGGCTTGGTACTATATGGTATTCCTGTGGAATACGTTAAAACCGCCTATATAGATGACGATGAAGGGTATCTCATCGGGGCTCGATGCTATATTGCTCGGGATTACTTAAGTTGAAAGTTTAAGTTTTGCTTTAGGCCTTTTCAGCATCATTCATGAATAAATGAAAACATAAGTAATGAACAGTAAAATGAAATGCTTTTAACTGTTTTCATCAATAACTGCATAGACACATCATGCATGGCATACCATGGAATATATGTGAGTTATAATTTATATGTTCAACCGTGTTTGTTCCCTTTTGAGCTAGGATGTAGCTCACCCTATAGACTATACGTCGCAGGTCCACTACTAGCAGCTGCCGAGGCTTCAGGAGATGCTGATCCCGGCGAGTCGGACCTTGCGGCCGGTGACGAGTTGGAGCCACCTCCTGAGGACTTCTTCTAGAGGACTCTGTTGTGCCGCTTTGAGGGCTTTTTAGAGAGATTTTGTACGGCTTGGTATGTCAAGCCTTGATTTTGTTTAAAACCATGTATATAAGGAGTTGGGATAATTCTTTTGGGACGAACCATCCGTGATGATTGCTGTCATCGATGGTTCGGATCGGTTCTCCATTCATGCAGAGGCATGAGGGTAGAACTGTCTTTTGGGGAGTTGATTGATATAGATTTAAATTCCGCAATTTCGTTTATTATTCTATTATAATGCTTGATATACCAGTGTTCCGTGTTAAGCTAAGGGGCACGGTCAAGATGATCGTGCTGATGGCATGGGTTTCGGGGTGCCGAAATCCGGGCTGTCACAGTTAAGAAGAATGGTGGAGTGAGAAAATAAATATAAAAGGGTGAGAAGTATGTTATTAGGTACAGATCTGATGGGTCTTGTAACTCAGACTCAGATCTATTGCTATAGAAATCCTGTCTAATGGCTACATTATCACCAAAGAGGAGAAAGAATCCAACTCATCCCTGTGCCATGATCCAATCCCTTATGGCTATAACCTGTCCACTTGAATGGTCACACACTATTCAATAGGGGAACCACAATCCAGAGATGGGTCAGAACAAGCTTACCATTGTAGGCACTACTTCATCCAGGCTACAAGCTCTAGAATCCATAGGAACCTCATCCTCTAAAGTTCTGTGAGTGGGGTTAGGCCTACAAAGTGCACAAGCCTGGACACACAGGACCAGCAAGAGTTTGAGTACTAGCTTTCAAGCATGGCTTTTCACTGCTTTAGTGAGACTGCAGTGATCCAGTCACAAGCCTACAATCTCTATAGCTAAATCAGATCTACAATCTGATTGTGAATCCATACAAATATAGGGGAGTCTGTCTCTGCACAATCTCTCACAAGGCTACAAGCACAAGTGCAGAGAAGAAGAATCTGTCTTAGGTCTGTGGATTGACTTCACCCTAGGGCTATAACCTATCCACTTAAACGGTCATAGATTATCCACAGAGGCTATCCTCCTCACAGAGGTCTAAGATAGAACAAGATCATTGCTGCCGCCACCATGTTCACAAGGCTACCAGCTCAAGCTCTCATGGGGATTCAGATTTAGTGGGTCCTGTGGTGGGGAAAGGCCTATAATGTGCCTAATCTGGACACAGAGGTTACTTGGATCTAAATAAAACCTTAAAAACAATCCTCCATTGCTTACGATACAACTTAACAATGGAGGATCTCAAGGCAGCAGCCTTGTACAGAACAACTCACAACAAAAACATCATCCCATACATGCAAGAAGTCCTATTACAAAACTCCATTACAATCTATACCATATAATCATACAAAAGGCATAGCCAGCAAGTGCTGGACTATGGAAAGAAAGAAAAAGAAAACTCCTAAATCCTAACCTTAGCCTACTGTAATTCTACAGTTGGTTTCCAAGAAGAAGCACAGAAGTTACGTCCTAAAAAAAAGATCCCCTCCTCAACCTGAGCTAGGCTTAGGCTTATATAGCAGTCGGCTTCCCCCTATTAGGGTTAGGAAAACCCTAATTTATCAATGTGATTGTGGCTCATTCCTGTCCCTTGGATGCCTCGGGGCGTGTGCACAGAGATTGGAGCATTAGAGTGGGTGCCCTAATTGCTGGAAGTCCCCAGATTGCCCTTGCAGAAGTGGGGCGAAGTTTAGACCCCGATCCTCGCTGGGTAGAAAAGATTTCAGATCCTTCCGCGTGGTAGAATTGGCGACGTGGGGTTTAATTGACTTGAAGTTCATACAGTCGCGGGATTGACATTTTGATCATCGCGGGATACTAATGTCTGTCGCGAGATTGCTCTTTCAACTTTGAATGGCGCGGGGATTGCTCGCGCGGTCCGTCCCTTGGTGAATCTCGCGACAGATCTTCGTGAAGAAGCAGTGTTCATGAGTTTCTCGATCGCACGAGCATTTCCATGAAGGTTTATATCTCGCGGCCACTACGCGACAGCTACGCACAGGAATACCTGGAGCTCTTACTTCTGAGTGAATCGCGCGATGATTAATGACTCCTCTTTTGAGTTGCGCGAGATTGCCCGAATGCTTTACTCACTTATGGCTGAGCTTCGTGAGAACCGCGCAAAGACTGATTTGCATTTCTTTCTGTCATCAAACCGCATGGGAGCAACGCGAGGACTACGCGGTCAGTTGTTGTGCTTCCTCCAGGAGCTCGCGACAACTGCGCGAAGACATTATCTCTGGTTCAATTGAACCCTGCGACATCTGTGCGAGGCATTCTTCTTGGTTTGTTTCTTGGTTGTTGTGCTTCCTCCAGGAGCTCGCTACAGCTGCTGCTTATTACCTACAGAGTAGACTTAAAACACATTTATTAAATGATTAAGGGCCTAACAGAGATTAAGTTAAGGGGTGAAAAGTGGTACTTTTCAGGACTTAACAAAGTACCCTTGCTCCGAATCCTCATGGAATTAGGCTTACCTGAAGTAGAGAGAGAGAGAGATCCCACTTTGAATAATTGAATCTACTAGATGAGAAAAGACTCCTGCCTTGTGTCATACTCAAGTTTACCAGGGGCGAATCACACACGCTTACAATAAACATGTCCGTGGTTGAGATCTAAAGGTAGGAGACATTGTACTGAAGAAGATCTTCCCATCCCTCCACGCCGATCCGAGAGAAAAATTCAACCCAAACTGGGAGGGACCTTACGTCATCCGAGAAGTGCTGCCGAGATACGCCATCCACCTCGCCACCATGGACGGAGATCATCTTCCTGAGCCCATCAATGCTGGATACATCCGACTGTTCTACTCTTAGTCTATCACGATAATATAAGTATGGGCGAAATAGATATGTGACTGCTTAAGAACCACCCAAAAGAGGCCATCATTCCAAGCACAATAGCTAAAAAGCATCCCTGAAAATGATAATATCCTTTGCTACCCTATTTTGAACCTAGGCCTTTCTTTCAATAAACCCCTTCCCTGAAAAAGAAAGTGTGTACATATACAAAAAAAAGAGAGGAAGTAGAATTGCTATAAGAAAATCAAAAAAAAATTGGAAAAGCTAAACCTAAAAAAAAAGAGAGATAAAACAAAGAAAAAAGAAAAAAATACATGGGGCATATACAATAAAATCCCCCAAGGAAGAAGTGTGTTGTGAAAAATTGAGTCATATCAAGAAACTTTTTAGCCCAACATACCTTCAAATCCTAACCTAACCCATGGCCAGGCTACACCCTGAAGAAAGCCCTCTTTATAGGTTTACAGGCAGTCATAATATCTGTCAAGCGAACACGAGCCGAGTGTGACGGCACCATAACCCCATCTGGCCGGCCTTGATGGAATCGACGTCTATGTTGTGGCTTTTGAAGAAAATAAAAAGAAAGAAAAAATAAAATGAAAATACAAGCTCAAAGCAACATGGATGTAGTGAAAGCCCAATAGGGCGCTACGGGTTAAAACAACGAGCTTGTGCGGACCAGGTGAAAACCCGAAAGGGCCCTTGGGGTAAGAGAGCTAAATCCATAGACGTGGTGAAAACCCGAAAGGGCACCATGGGTAAAAAGAGGGCAAAATGGGCACGACGAACCCACCTTGGGCTTTGTGAACAAAAGAGTTTTAAAAGAAAAAATTAAAAAAGAGGAAAGGTTCAAATTGATTAATAAAATTGATGTTGGAGGAGCCCTCTTGGTTACTCCCCTTGATCCCCTTTTACCGGCTAAGCCGCTCATGTTAGTTCAAATCGGACCCTGACCAGAATTGTCTTTGTGAAACTGCGTTGTCAAACGTATGACCCAAGGTAAGGAGAAAGGCTTGAATCGATCCAAAGGGATTAATATTTCAGTTTTGGTCAAGATGATGAAAATCACCCAGACCCGACCACTTAAAAGAAGGTTCGACCATGCTCAAAAAGGGACCCGAGATCCCACCCGGTGATCAAGGCACCACACCAAAAAAAAAAAAAAAAAAAAAAAGAAGTCTTTATGGATATAATAGATTTTCCTTTCCCATTTACAACTGCATCGCTTACACCACATCCCAAAAAATAATCGGTGTGATGTTTAGCTTTCTTTCTTTCTTTCTTTCTTTCTTTTTACAAAAGCAGAAAAAATAAAAACATAAAGAAAAATATGTATACCAAAAGGTGTGTATTTGTAAAGGGGTTTCTTACACTCTTTTTCTCTGTATCTGATATGTGCAAAAAAGTTATTTGTGCAGGAAGGAATCAATGACCCAGCTTGCGCTTCAAGGCACTAATCTCAATGCGAAAACCATCCTCCCAGACATTCCGCTTGGTCAACCAACGACCATGCAAGCTCTTGTACCTCTTCCTAGAAGCATCAGTAGCTCCAAGGACAACACTCAAAGCTCCTTTCAGACGAAGGACCTCTCTCTCTGCTATCCCTGCTCTAACTTTCTCTTATGCTAAAAGCTTGTGTAGGACACTCTTCTCATCGATCAATAACTCAATGTGGGCTTGGAGTGTCGTCTCCTTCTTCGGCCAGGGGCCTCCCATATCAATACTCTCTACCTAATCCAGATAATCAACAGCAGGCTGCTCAGCCAATAGCCAAGCCTCATACTCAGGGGAAGACTGAACTGAATCTCCTTTCTCCATATCACACATCAGTGTCGACTGACGCAACCCCCAAAGAGCAGTGATCCGATCCACGTCCCTAAAGGACCCCCTATAAAAGATCAAGTCACATAGAGGGGGTTTTACCTCGCAAGGCACCTACTAAGAACAACCGAACTGATGCAACACTCGAAATGGGAAATAGAAGGTGCTGCCAGTCAATCCTCAGAGGGTGATACCCTCATGATCTCTGAAACAAACTATTGGAAAGGTCCGGCCCAACCAAGGAAGCCTCCATATCAGCTCGGTATCAGTCAACCAAAGATTTAAAGTTGATAAATCACCCTGCGGAAGCAAGTGACACCTACCCAAAAAGCATCGAGCCGCCCCACCTCGAGCGATGTAAAAATGTGGCATGGGTCTCAAGATGGCGAGATGCTTACCTAATCAGACTTGGAGCAGCAAAGGACATCCCCTGAGGCTCTCCACCTTGCCCAGAGCAAATGCATCAAGGCATCGGTATAATTCGGAAATGACCAAGTGCATCACTGATTGGCCCTCTACCAACTCGATCAAAACATCACAAAGAGCCAAAGAGAAGCTCTCTCCCCTATAAAAGAAAAGAACTTCCAAAATGAGACTGAGAGTAAAGGCTTTCGCATTGAAGATATTTTTAATTTTTGAAGACTTTCGTCACCAAAAAATTCTTTGAGGAATTTAATCGAACACCTTATGGGCCACCCAACGAAACTTTTCTTGTACTCAAATTTCTTCAAACCAAGGGTAAGGTGGACAAATTTAGAGTAGTTCGACATCGCCGTGACTCTTACGAGGGCCCTTGTGAAGCTTCAAGCCGGACAAGTTGGATAGCTCCACAAGTGTGGGAGTTAGCTCTCGCTTCCCAAAATGGAACACATGAGCATTTGTATCCCAAAAAGAGGTTGCCACGTGAAGTAGGACCCACCGTGGAGGAACCTCAAAAAAGAGGGGAAGACGTGATAGTCTGAGCCGCTCAAGTTCGATGAGCTCACTCTCATTCAAGCTCCCAAGCCAACTTTTGAGAAAATTGGGCCCCAAGCCCAAAGAAAGGGGTAAATTGGTTCCAAGCCCTCCATGTAAGGGAGGATTGGAAATCGGGTCCATAGATGTACAAAGATCTTTCAAAAATATAAAATTTGATGTATGTTGATGGACCCATCCTTGGGAAATCAAGGAGAGGGAAAATCAGTCAAAAAGGCCAAGTCAAAAAGAAAAGAAGGGAAATTTGGACTATCTCGAGCATATAAGGCCACACATCTCCCTAGGCCAAAACTAGCACAACTATTAGTTGTGCCAGTGCAAATTGCCCCCAATTTAAGCCTGGCGCAACTAATAGCTGCGCCAGCACAAATCTCCCCCTCCATGCCATTTTTCTAAGTTTTTTGGGATTTTTGTGGGCCTTTGTTGGCCCCCTTTGCCAATTAGCCTGTTCACTTGTTTTCTGCTTCAAAGAAACATTCACAAACATAAAAGGTGCCTAACACTGAAAAGATTTGACCTTTTGTGTAGGTGAAACCCGCACCAAGGCATGGGACTTCGATGGCCACTTTGATGAGGAATTGTCAAAACCATCCTGCAAATAGTCGAATACATGCAAGGGAGAGATAATATACAAAGGAAACTACTAAGCATATCCAAATAGAAAATCATCCAAAAAATGCCACAAATATTTGTTACAAACTTTGCAAAATCCCAATAAAATTATCTCAAAATGCTTGAAATTGTTCAAAATGTAGAAACCTAGGGCCTAATCCTTGTTGGCGCCCTTTGACTTCTTCCACTGACAAGAGGAGCTCTGGAAGGTCCGAATATCTGCCACCCGAGACCACGCCTGTGAAATCCTGCTGAGCAAAGATCGCGACTCCTTGGCACGCGCACGCTGTATGTCAAAATTAGAGATCAGGATCAATTGAGGAACCAAGGATAGTGAAACAAAGAAAGAGTTGAGCAGCAGAATATTCACTGCCTCCACGTCCCGAAACTCTGTGATGTTACGGTGATACGCCACATACTCCATAGCTGAGTCAAAGTTCTGCATTCAGAGGGATAGGAGTTCAGTTACCGAGGCAATTACAAGACACATGCATTTACAAAAGAAGCCAAGACAAAGGAAGAATGGTGGTAAGAGGGCTTACCCCTGGAATCACCTCAGGAGGAGGGACCCGGGCCGCTTCAGCAGAGATGCGCCTACTTATCCACAACAACACACAGGTATGAGAGAAAGCTATCATCAAGGCATCGAAAGGTCCCATAGACCACGAGCAGACCACCACTAAGAGCTCCCACATAAGAGGTACCCGATGGACTAGCTCCTGAAGGGCCAACACCTGAGGGACCTGCCCCTAAAGTATCAACGGTACCCTTCGCCACCCCGCCTTCATTATCCAAGTCATCCCCTTGAGCATATTGTGAACAAAATAGAAATCCACTCAGTAAAAACAAAAACTGATTTAAGACAGAAAGGGGACTAATCTAAAAAAGGGGAAAGGAGAATTACCTGAGCACGCGGGCCGCCAAAAGCAAGGAAGTTGGTGCCAGGGGCGAAGCGCAATAGGATGAACCGATACGGCAGGTACTCGTACCATATATGATAATCCCCGGGCACAAGAAGGGCATTGATAGGGAACCCATTATGGCAGAAGGCCCTAGTGAGCTCCTCAATGCTACCAGCAGGATCCAAAACATCTGTGGGCAGGTCCATGGGTATGGCATGATAGCCCTGGTACTGGTGCACCACTCGCTCCACTAGATAGTAGGCCCTCACCCACGCCCCATAGAAGAAAACAATGCGGCGATTGTTGAATAGGCGTGGCAGACCTACGACTGCCCAGCCCCAGAAAATGGAGGTGCGGTATGGGTCATGGAGGATCTGTCCAAAGGTGGCCAATCAGTCAGACATGCAACATAATAAATCAAGGACAATTTTCAAACTGGAATAAACAAAATTGAAAAGGGCATTACCTGCTTAGGAACCATCAGGTCGAGTTGGGACCTTAGGCCCATCTCTAGGTGCTTCATGCCCATGTCGCGGTGCCAGGCTTGGTTCCAGTTGCTAAGGAGGGGGTAGGTATATGCATCAGAGTGGAGAAGCGGGTGCCCAGGATGAAATTGATGGTACCTCCATACCTGAGAAGAGCAGTGCACAAAAGAACAAGTCAGTAGCATAAAAGATCATTCAAGTAAGACTGACAAAAGCAAAAGGGTTAGGGATTACCTCCAATGTCGCCCAAAAGTCGACAATAGATTTGGCCTCCCCGATGGATGCTCGGGCCATGCCATACATCAACCACACGTATCTGGCCCCGCCCCAGTCGTACCTAT
Source organism: Chloranthus sessilifolius (assembly GCA_021018995.1). Lineage (NCBI taxonomy): Eukaryota > Viridiplantae > Streptophyta > Magnoliopsida > Chloranthales > Chloranthaceae > Chloranthus > Chloranthus sessilifolius. Next base: position 70,170,097 of record CM037595.1, read on the forward strand.
GGACGTCGAGCCAGTTGTCCATAATGCTCAGCAACGCCAAGCTGACTCGACCGCCGCTCACGCTCATAAATACTACAAATAAAAAGACATACGCCGACGGATGACAGCCGTCAGCGTAGACCTTTAGAGCTGTTGGCATATATCTACGCCGATGGGTGGAAACTCTATGCCGACGTCTTCCATCCGTCGGCGATACTTTCGTTGGCGTATGTATTCGCCGACGATTTGCAGCCGTTGGCTTAAGTCATATCTCATACGCCGATGGCTTTCACCGTCATGCCAGAGATTTTTATTTTTTAATCCACGACTATTTCTTCAAATTACATGACATTTAAAAAAAAAAAAAAATTATTATTATTATTATTGTTATTAATTATTATTATTATTATTATTATTATTATTATTATTGTCCTACCTACCTAGAGGTCACAAACGGATCCACCTGAGCCTCGACTAGGATTAGGACCACTATAGCTTACAGCATTCACAAAAGAATCATAAGCCTCTTCTGCAAGGTAAACCAAAATTATTCCTGAATCAATTATGGTACCTTGATTGGTCGAAGTTGAAAAGACCGATAAATCAATGGGCAGCCTTCACCCATTGATTGAAATGCCTGCAGATTCAGATTATAATGGGGCCAGAAATTTTAACAAATGAAATCAATCAGATCTTGCTGCCAATTTAGCACTTGTATGCCGAAATCCTTCATAATTCATATGTAATAATTGAACAAGACACAAAAAGTAAAAGACATGGATTTACTGACAACAGAAATTAACTAATTCTTCAACATAAGTTACACAATGAAATATTCAGGAATGCTCACAGGTAATGGGCACTGATTTTTCCAACCCGAGATTAAGCATAAAAGGCTGGAATCAATAAAAAATGTTTCAAATTCCCAAATTTGAAAAGTGAAACAATAACAAGTGGCACTATATTACAACCAATAGTAGATTATACATGGGCACTGATTTCTCCAAATAATACTGATATATATGGTCCTGAGAGGTAGCTAATAAAGATACCAATATCAAGTTTTTAAACCTTGCTTAGAACCAAACCTCATAGTTATATAACGGAGGACAGCTTAATCCACATGGCCATAAGCCTTTCCAAGATCCACTTTACACATGATGCCGTGAAAACCTCTCTCAACAAAGAACTGTGTATAAACGGCGAGGGGAACTGTGCAAACACAAACACCATACAGGTACAAACACCATTTATTTCAGAGGACTAACAAGATTTAACTTAAACCTACCATGTAAACTCAGCATTGAAGCTATCAGCATAGTCCTCTGAAATAAACAAGTCCATGTGGCAGTATATCTGTACCTACAACTCCTACTCCACCTAGTTGGCGCTGCTGCTATATATTCTGCAATGAACAAAACAAATAAGCTTTGATTAGCTAAATTTATGAGCAATATAGATTAGGAATGATAAGCAATATAGCTAAATAAATAGGCGTTAGTGGAGTAAAAAGTTAAACCCTTATTACTTTGGACTCCTAACATGATAAGACTTGGGAAAAAATCTTGCTCCAAATCAAATTTATTTTAATTATGCGATTTGAATTCAACTATGAACTCAGGAGATCGATCCTCTCCAAGAGATCAACCATTATTTTATTTAAATTTTCCACTGATTTCAGCAATGTTACTAAGAATCTATAAAATCAGTATAAAAATGCAAAATCAAATATTATCACAGTTGTGCTCTTCATCTAATATCCTCCCATTGCTTACAAAGTAAAAAAATTTCAGAATTCTCAGATTCAAAATAAACCTCAATCAGAAGAAAAAATTAGGTAGTAGATAGATGAACAAAATATTTTTCAGAAATCAAACAAAATCATATAAAATTATAGAGCTACAGGGTTTTGATTCGTTGGAATACCTTGAGAAGCTCCGGGTAGGATCTGAGAAAATGGAAGAACCGAGAACGTATAACCCTAGAAGCTGATATATGGACGAGGAAAAGAGGTGAGATGTTTTTAACAAATAGATGAAAATAGCCATACATAAATTTGAATTGACCCAATTGGATCCTTTCGGACCACGACATCGTCATTGTGCAAAGGGCACGCTTTGTGACATTAATTTGATAGTTGATACAACTGCGGAGTTCGATCTACATGGTCATCTATGACTTCGTGACACTGCTGCTTCACTTGCATAGAAATAGATAGTCAACTTAGACTATCCACTCTTTTGGGTAGCTCTTGGGTGGGCCAGCACTAGAAAAGTGCACTGATTGGGTGTATTGTCTATTTAACTGTTGTTTGTTACTGTCATCAGACCACTTCTTAGTTCACTATCATTTGGTTTGATATATTCGTTTGCTTATTTTTGCTACTAGTGGAGTTGTTTATTCCCCTTGCACATTTACATATATTTGATCAGTCCCTACATTGGGTGCAACTTTATGTCTGATCAGTTGATGTTTAAGTAAGTTATGGAAGATATTATCCTTACAACTTCATCCGATCATGAATGGACTGGGACTAGACTAATTTATGTCTACATGATTTGTCAAATATTTTGAGATTGCATGACATCCATATACTGCTGAAAATAATCAGTCAGCATATATGCTCTTTTTTGTTTTTGTATAAATAACTAGTTATTGTATGATCTATCTAGTCTACAAATATATTTTGTTACTTAATCTTTAAAAGAAATCAGGTTTTTTTTATGGGATCATTTAATCTAATTGAATATTGTTTGCACTCATTTTGGTTTGATTGTGATCCAACTAGCAACATATAAGCAAAAATTTATGTTCAAGTTGCGGGTTCTCATTTTAGAGCTAGGACTCAGACTATTCAATTATAATTGAATGACATTAATTATATAATTTAGCACTTAGATAAGTACATAGGTGAGCCCGTAAAAAGACATGTTTCAGTTTCATGAGAAAATTTCCCAAATCGGATCAAGTGGAGTGGAGAACATGTTCAGTTCAAGTTTATTTATTTATGTTTGAGATTACATTTTTGAAAAGATCATAGGAGTAAAATAACATGATCGGAGAAAAAATTATACCAAGCGTATCAGTAAATTCCAGAGGATGAAAACAGTCAATTTCTGCACCAGCAACGGCTCAAAAGCCAAGTTAAAATTAGTATAAGAACTCTTTTTCTCAAAATAAAAAAAAATAAGGATAAAAATCTTTTACATGCAAATCATAATCTATCATAAATCAATTACCTTTGAGATCTATCTTTGTGAAGTGAGGAACATTCTCTTCAATTCTTCTATTCGTTCATCGTGCCTGTGTAGCACCTCTTCCATCTTTCTATCTCTTTCTGCATCCCTTTCTTACATTTCTCTAATTCTTTCTTCCATTTCTCTATTTCTTTCTCTCTCTTTCTTCCAATTCTACTATCTTGCTCCTCAAACAAGTCATATCCCCTTGTTTTGACATTCGACTATTGGATTTGTCCCCCCATTCTTGTGATGGAGTTGGTCCCACTCCAAGAATGCGACATCGACCAGGTCGATCCTCTTCAAAAACCCGAGAGAGGACATCTTCACGACCAGGGGGGTCTTTGGATCCCTCTAGTTGTTTCTCTTCTTGTCTATTTATTTTCTCCTATAATAATTAATAATACATTTTATTTAGAGAAATAAAACATGACTTGTAATTAAAAATAATTATAAAATTTACCAATGTATCCGCGACTACACTATTTGATGGTGTACCATTCTTGTGCGTATAAGCAATTTTGAATATATTGGCGCGACTAGGTTCTACACCATCCTCAGAAGTCTGTAAAATTAAAAAATAAATACATATATTACTATGATTTCATATAATAAGATGAAGCAGAAAGTATAAAATATACAAAGTATGATTAATAAAAAAATAACATAAATTCACTTACTTCTGATGCGATAATTGAAGGGAAACTCTTCCGTCCTGTTGTATGATGCATCATCTTTTTTTCTTGGTTGACTTTATTTATTTCAACCATTTTCTAGAAAAAAACTAATTCTTGTTATATACATTTATAATAAGTTTGAACGTATAAAAATTTAATATGTTGGGAATTATCTTCCTACCTTCGTTTTGGAGTTTTGCCAATGTCCATCTCTACCGACTAAATTCAACCACTGTCTCCCATCAACCCCTGGCGGATTTAGAGATGACGGATCTACTCCATGAGGGGGATTAGTAAAATATTTTCTTTTTAAATCGAATCGATATTCTTTCTACTTTCTTCCTACCAATTGCATGAACCAGATTCTTACTTTGTCGTCTTCTGGAATTTCAAAGCAAACCTGCATACAAAAGAAATTACGAATGATAAATAATTTGAAATACATATATTCTCAATAAAAAATAATTAATTATATTTACCTTAGCAGCGTTCCAAACCTTTTCTTTATCTATAGCGTCCACAACATCCCATGAAGGGCAATCGATGGGTAAAAAAGACCCATCTCTTGATAACACCCCGAGGTAGCTGATAAATTGTACATGCTCTCCTCCTACTGGCTGGCCCCGATTATTGAAAACAAGTTGGAGACGGTGCTTTGGTATAGTTTTATGCAAATCAACACATAAAGTTTTCCCTCGTACTTTTTTTTGTGGTGATTTATTTGGATTCATATCTGAAAGCAACATAAAGAGTAAATTAGGTTAAAATAGCATAAGGACAAGGTTAAAAAAAATCAATAGCATGAGCTAACTAGCTCAGCAAGTTACAAATTATATAACATGCAATCCTTTAAATTGATTAGTTATATAATCAATTTCATAGCTGTGTATTTAGTGGACTGCGACTGATTTCATGGCTGTGTATTTAGTGGACTGCGACTGCTCAGATTGTATAAAATGTGGATGGGGAGGAGGACTTTAAAAGATCTGGGGTATAAAAAAACAAAGAAAGAAGTGGATGAAGCTCTATTGTGTCAATGGATGTGAAGAGCTGGTTTAGAAAGCATGGCTGATTGGCATATTCTGCTGGCATAAAAATGTAGACAGAGAGAATAGGAAGTTGGGGCATAAACGAAGTAACGGGTCAAAGATTTGGAGAAATATTACGGAGTTTGCTGAGAAATGTAATGAAGGTATAAGGCTCTGTTTAACAATGCCCTAAGGAGGTAACTTCATTTAAAATGGATTCCTGTAAAAGCCAGAATGTAGAATACCCCATATCAATATGATCTTCTAAACCTAATAAAATCACATGACTCTTTCTGCTTTTTCATCTCTTTGTTTCTATTTGCCATGATTAGTCAGTTCTCTAGAGCTGTTCATCTAGACTCTATTATTGTTATTTTGCTAAGACCCAAAACTATAGAATGGCCCACCTCAATCTCATAAATGGCAATTGGTTGCTTTTTCCATTAGAGTTGGCATAGGGTAACGAGCCCCTTCACTCTGAATCTCGTAAATGTGTCAATCTCCTTATTCTAAAATGGTCAAACCTGTATTTTTTCACCCATAAATATACGTACAATTCCCATAGGCACTAATGAGACTACACATAAATGACACAAAGTACATAATACCAGAATATAACTCATTAGGGTAAATTTCCATTTAGCAGCTAAAACACAAACTCCTCTAGGTTGTTAAAGCATGAGAAGAATGCATACATGGATATTTTAAAATATTTTACAAACCTGCCAAAATTGAACAATGCATGGATATTTTAAAATATTTCAATAGTTCCAAATACGAAGCTTATTTCTGCCAAACGTGGACAGTGCATGGATAATTACGGAGTTGCATCCAATCAATGTGTTTAAAAGACGTATCTGAATAAGTTTCAGTATATATCTATGGATATTTCTCTAAATACGTTAAATATTCACTGGTAGACATGGTTGTCTCCGGGGACACTTTTCATGTTGGATTGGATTAATTGGTGGCTCCTTTTGTAATAAGGAGTAAAATTCCAAACCTTGCATACCAAAGTTTCAAAGAAATCAAGGCAATCTAACGTTATCAGTAATAGCAAGTTTCCAAGAATAAGAATTCAATAGAAGATTCCAGTAACCAAGCACTAATTGCTTGCAGGTCCTCTCTACAGCTACCATCATGATAAAACTTAATCAAAGCACTAACAGAAGTCCACAAACTAGTGATTCAAAATATTAATCTAAATATTGGTCAAAGATGGTCATGCCTGCTCAACCGAAAGTCAAAATTGGTCACCGTTATCTCATGGGCTTCATCAGAATTTTGGAGTGGTCTAGGACTAAATAACAGTTCAGATAATGTTCCAAATCTTTGTCATAATTCCCAATAACGTAAATTATCCGTTAACAAGACCCAGAATAGATAAAGACAAACCGATACATGGTCAAGCACCGAATGTCACTCCAAGGATGTATGACACAAGAACGTTATATTTTTCCTTAAGATTCTAGGAATAACTATGTTGTGGCCAAAATGCTTTGAATGAGTTGTGGATGAAAAATGGACATGGTGCAAGATGAAGTACTTTTGGGTATTTCAATTAGCATTATTTGTTTAACTAGATAGAATTAGCTACTTTCTCAAGTCATGTCAGGACTTTAGAACCGTAGGAGAGTTTAATAAATTATAAAATTGGAGCTAAGCTAGTTACAATACTTTACATCCAATCAAAGTAGGACTGTCAATTTCCTACAAGAGAAGCATTCAAGGCCGCCATGGGAAACTCCACTTTGTATGATTGAGAAAATAGAGGTATTGGCCGATACCGATACCTGAGTTGATACCTGATATGTATGGGTGTGGATATGTAATCTTATGGGAGGCTGATTTTCACATATCTTGAGGCCTTTGAAATCCTTGAAAACCTACTTTTCTTTTGGGTTGTGTTGGGAACCAGATGGTGTTTAAATGATCTTACATCATCAATAGTTTAAGATGTGGGTGATCTGTACCATCAAAGTGATAGATTGACGTGTAAGAGCCCAAAAATGGCATTTTAGGGAGATTTAGACCATCCAATCTGTTTAATATAATATCAACCATTGTTTCTAGTTTTAATGGCTAATATTGAAGTTCATCAATTGGATGGTTCACATTCACTTATAGGCATGTTTCTCTGGCTGAGATATGTTTCAATTTGGCACTTAGACAATTTCGTTTGGTCACAAATGTGCGCGCCGCCACATGACATAATGATAGATCACACTTCAATGGTGTGAGATAAAAGTAAAATTTAAAGGTTTAAGATCATATAAACACTATTTCAGTGTTTGCATGATCTGCTATAACACTCGAAAAACTTTAGGTACATTGTTCCCCTAGGTGGATTACTAGAGTCAGAATTTCATTTAGAAATGGAGTAAAGTGCAGATGATCTTGTGCAAAATTGAGATCAATGAAAGTTAAAAATTTCTCAGAATTCTATGGCTGCAGTTGCATGGTGTAATTTAGTGCTTACTCTAAGGCCTCCACATTTTCCATGTTTAAGTTTTTATCTTATATAAAAAAGACAAGGTTACATCTTAAGAAGTAATGGAACTGTGACAAAAATATTTATGAAATATATATATAGGTTCAGTCAAAAACAAAAGCTGTGATGAATGATTAATTGATTAATTGATTTAGATTCCAAAACTTTATTATCTTTGATCACTGTTTTGATCATGAAAAATTGATGATATTCGATGCATGTATAGGAAATGATAGTGTAGGATGTCATAGACTACACTTTTGCTTATTTGTGAATCATTGTAGAACAAGTAGATGTTTAATTAATTAAAGAGTCTTCATTGATTTGAAATTTTGATAAGTTTCCAGATCTTGAAAACTCCTTATCACTGTTTGATTATGAAAAATGATTGGATCTATCCTATATCCGCAGTACTAAATGAGGTAGGAACATCCAAGTGACTGATAACTGATGAACTTGTTGATTGTTTTACAATGTATACCAGAAGAAAATGATGAGAATATAAAGAATATGACCTATTCAAGCATATTAAAGAGAGGACGAGAAATACAAAACTTGAAATCGCCCCACAAAGAAGACTAATTATTTGAAGTGAGCCAGTATCTGGTGCCTGTTGTCTACGTACAAGAAGGTGTGATGTATTTATCAACATTAGAATATGTGAGAGCTCCATTGCTAAGGAGATGGTCAACAAATCCATTTTATGTGCCAATATATGGTACTCCCATCTTTAGGAATTCATGGTCAATCATATCACTGTTAGCCTATTTGGGAAGGAGCACAAGTTCAATGAAAGGGAAAAAAATTCGTTGCAGCCCTTTTGAGGGGTTGTCACTATTGTTCATCGTCATTATGAAGTCTTGTCACTACAACAATCTCACCCTCTGCATCTGCTCTAACCCACTCAGTGTCATCGTCACAATCATCATTTACATCTCCTCTATCATTTAAATTTTGGTCACTCATTAATAGTTCACGATTTTCTATTATCAACTCATAGGCTCCTTTAGGCTTGACTTTAAAAACAACCTTCCAATTTGGGTCAATAGGATCATCTACGTAGAAAACTTGTTTGACTTGGGAAGCCAACACATATGGTTCGCCAAAAAATGCTAATCGTGTGAAATTCACAAGTGTGTTCCCCAAATGATCTTGCTTTATTCCCCTTCCTTCTACGCGAACATCTACCCATTCGCATTTGAACATTGTAACCTTCAATTTATCAGAATATGTTAGCTGAATTATGTGGATCAACCGGCCAAAATATTCCACATTGCCAATAATCAGATTGATATCCCTTGCACTTGAAAAGCTAGTAGTCGCTGCCGATAGATAAACTCCAATATTTTTCATTTTAGTCTTTGATTCTCTTGCAACTGTTCTGAAATTGTATCCATTAATAGGATAGCATTTCAGCCTTTCAGCAATATGATGAGGTCCCTCGGCTAACAGCTGAAGCTCTTTTGGCAACGTAAATCTAATTTTCATTTCATCTCGTATCTATTAAGAATAGGGGAGAAAGTATTAATCATGAGAAAAAATGAGCTATATTGATGATGAATTTAGAAATATATAGTTATATACACGATCCTTAATTCAATAGATGAAATGCCTTTCGTGTTCTTTCTCTATATCATGCGGGCGTGGGCGTTTTGAATGTAACTTGTGTCGAATTACTCTTTTATGATCCCTACATAAAAGGATTCATATATTAAAATAATTGAATTAATCGACTCTCTAAATATAATAGGAATTTTTGTTAACGCATTATACTCTATATATCTTGTGACATTAACATTATTGTAGAGGACATAATGATGAGCCTGTGTCCATTCCAAATTGGTAAGATTGAACACTTTAGCGCTTCTCATTGATGTTTCCTCATCACTTCTTTTGGGTCGGTTTAGCCTTGACTCAACATTGTGTAAGTATCGAGAGCAAAATGTGAGACATTCATCCGTCAAATAGGCTTCTGCAATGGACCCCTCAGGTTTGAGCCCTATTGCGCACATACGACTTTAAAGTGAACAAGTACCTGATTCCGACAACTTAAATTTTGTGTTATTGAAACACATCAATATTCTCTCATGTTTAATTGTAAAGTGACAAGGCAACAATACAAATCTCTCAATGGGATACATCCACCGATAGTGTACAGGTCCACCAAGTAATGCATTAGATGGCAAGTGTATCGACAGGTGCACCATGATGTCAAAAAAAGCAGGCGGAAAGATCCGCTCCAAATGGCAAAGTGTCAATGCTATGTTCTTCTCAAGGTTGATCAAATCGTCAGTTTCACAAACGCTCGAACACAATCCGCGAAAGAATGTGCTCAAGTCTATTAGAGTCCTCACCACATACTTTGGTAAGATATGTCGAATACACACAGGCAAAAAATGTTGTAATATGGTGTGTGAGTAATGGCTTTTTAATCCAGATATCTTTCGTTCTTTGACATTGACAGGGCTTAAGATATTAGACGAGAAACCATTCGGAATCTTCATATTCTTAAGGACTCTGTAAAATTGTTCTTTTCCATGCCTATCCAAATTGTAAATTGACGCTGGTAATTTGTATTTGTTTGAATCTATTTGTTGTGGATGTAACTCTTTCCTCAATCCCATCTCAGCCAGGTATTTTCTCCCATTTATCCCATCCTTACTTTTTCCATCAATGTTCAAAAGAGTGAAGAGCACATTATTACAAATATTTTTTTCAATATACATCACATCGAGATTGTGTCTTAGGAGATTGTGCTCCCAATAAGGTAACTCAAAGAATATGCTCTTCTTTCTTCAATTATGCTCTTCTCCAAAAATAAGTTTATGCTCAAATTTGTTTACCTCATTCAAGACTTCTGTTCCAGACATCGGTTTTGGAGCAACTTCATTCTCGGGTTTCCCGTTGAATGTCTTTGTTTGACTTCAAAATTTGTGATCCATCGGTAGAAATCGACGATGACCCATATAACATTCTTTCTTTTCGTATCTCAACCTTTGACTACACGTATTTTTATGGCATGAAGGACAAGCTTTCTTTCCTTTAGTACTCCAACCAGACAACATGGCATAGCCAGGAAAATCACTGATTGTCCAAAGCAACGTAGCACGGAGAACGAACATCTCTTTCTCCAAAGCATCATATGTCTCCACCCCATCTAACCATAAATCGTTCAACTCATCAATCAATGGCCTCAAATAGACATCAATATTATTTCCAGGTCTTTTTGGACCGGGCATTATAGTCAATAGGATAATGCTTGGTTGCTTCATGCACAGCCATGGTGGTAAGTTGTATGAAAAAAGTACCATGGGCCATGTGCTATGGGTGATACTCATTGTTCTGAAAGGATTGAATCCATCGCTTGCTAACCTAAGTCTAACATTCGGAGGGTCTTCTTTAAACATAGGATAAAGTTGGTCCAAATGCTTCCAGGCTTGAGAATCTGTCGGATGCCTTAAAACACCATCTTTAACGCGCTCTACGTCATGCCATATCATATCAGTAGCAATTCTAGATGACATGTACAATCTCTGAAGACGTGGTTTCAACGGGAAATAGCGCAAAGTTTTTGTTGGAGTCTTCTTTTTAGTATCATCGGGAGTGTAGTTCTCATGCATCTTCCAATGTGACGTTCCACAAATGTCGCATTTCTGTTTGTCAATCGATTTTTTATAGTCCAACATGCAATTATGCGGACAACCATCGATTTTATTATAACTGAGTCCCAAGTCCGTAACTATCTTTTTGCTTTGTGTAAAATTATCTGGAATTTTCGATCCTTCAGGGAGCACCTCTCTTAACAAGTCAAGTAACATTGAAAAGGATTTGTTGCTCCATCCACAAAGGCACTTGATATTCCATAGTCTTACGATAAAAGATAATTTTGTATGTTTACACCCCATGTAGAGGGTCAACTCTGCATCATTGGCCAATTTAAAGAATCTAGCTGCATTGCCATCCAGCGTACTCTCTGTGCCTTGTCTCGGACTATCATGAATTTCTTCTTCACTCGAAACCCCACACAAATCATGTAACATGCTCCTCATATCATCAGTTGTATTATCATCTTCTTCAACTACATCAGCCAACATTTCATCTCGTGTAAAACTCGATGATGTGTTACTTTCCTCATAGAAAAATCATGTAGTGTAGCTCTTCCCAATTCCGTGCCATATGATATGATCATATGTTGTCTTCACGTCTTGTTACTAGACGTTGCAACATTTGATGCAGGGGCATTTTAACCTTCCATCATAAACTGCTCCACGAGAGTCAGCAAATTTAATGAATTCTCTTGCCCCATCGTAGTATGCTTCAGTGTTTCTATTATAGCAACATATTCCAAAAAGTCACTACTTTCACCATTTCATCAAAATATTAACTATTTGGGAATATTAATTAGTCGTAATAAAAAATGCTTACCGAGGCATCTACATCCAGCTTTTATCCATAATGTCTATACAAGAAGCTTTGAAAATAGATATTGCTTATTTGAGCTGATCTCGTGAGACTAGTGAGAGAAAGTGAGAGAAAGTGAAAAAGACTAATGATACTAATACGATCAAACACTATGATTCAACTTTATCAATCACAAGGAGGATCAACAAAATAAGTAATAGACATACCTATGATATAGGTATGAGAAGCAGTTGTCGGAAAAATTTAATATAAGTGCAAAAGAAGAGAAGAAATGCAATGAATCTTATGTTAACAAACATATAAGTGCACAATAGCAAATAAAAATACCAATGATATAACTTCTGCAATACCAGATATCAACAGTAAATCAGCAAATTGATCTTTGTTGAAGGGAAAACGTGCTTTAAAATAATACTGCATTAAGAAGCAAAATTCATAGAGAACATTTTTTTAGTTTGGTTGATACTTTCCTAGTTGCTATGTAAGTAAGTTTGGTTGATACTTTCCTAGTTGCTATGTAAGTAAGCTTGGCTGATACTTTCCTATTTTGAAAAAGTTAAAAATTTGATTCTAATAAAAAACTCAGTAGGGTAATCTTTCTTCTGTAATTAAGTGATTTTTTTAAAAATTTACTGATGGCTTTAAACGAGAAGCATCATATTTGGGGTTTTTTCTCCCCTATATTTGCTAAAGCATATGCAATTCAGTGAATTATTTAAGCAAAATTAAGTTTTTTTCTTTAAAAGTTTCCAATTCTCTCTATCTAACTGAACCAAAGCGAACTAAATTGCAAACTAGTTCCACACTGGAATGGAAAGGCTAAGGGAAAAGAATGAGGAACAAAATCTTACATTTTCTTGGAGCTTCAAACCAACTTGCTTCACAAGAACCTACAAATTCCATGTTTGAAACTAGTCAGTCATAAATCGAATGTATGAAAAACAAACAGAAAGCATATAGACAGAATCTCTATATGTACCATCATACAATCAATCCAATGCTGATGAAGCACAAGAAAGAACTACCAAAAAAATCAAATGATCTCGCTGAAAATATAACTTGCTTCACAAGAATCTACTAAATTGTCCTCGATCTTATGGATATTAAGGTCAGATTTTCTGTGTTAAAACACAGTTGAAAATAGCAGTAACAACCACTGATCTACTTAGGAACTTGTGTGAAAACACAAGTTCTAAAACTGCACGGGATTACTATTAAAACTAAATCCCAACTGCCATAGTTATGAGTATATGATGGAAAAAATAAGCAACCCACCTCTCTATTATAGGAGAGCAGTATATGAATAAACTAATAGTAGGCCAGCAAAAGATTAAAATCACCAAACATCACTAGTGCAGATCATCTATTCAGATTTAGCAGTAAATAAACATTTAGCAACAGCAGCAATAAAAGTCTAATGACTGTATCATAGCAACCAAAATCAAAGTGATATGAATTAGTTTTTTGATCATGCCTCATTCCAACCTAGCTAATTCTCTAGATTTAGTTTTCCTATATATGTATGGGTTGATGGTTAATCTTTATGATTTACATATATGTTTCTTGATAGATATCTATGTAGTGGATGGTATGATGTTTATCTTAATGGATGGTGATCACTGCTACTGGCTGAGAGCTAGTATAAGGGCACCAATGGTCGTGATCACAGTCATCAATTCTGAGGGTGTGGTATCGTTTTGCCGCGTCGATAATGTGGCTCTATTGTTTATCGGATTCAGCCCGATATTGTTAGGTCCTGAGTTGAAATCCAACCCCTTGTTGGCCACTCGCAGGGATTTATCCTACTGACTTGTGCGTCTGATGTACGCGTGTTGCACGTGTATAGGAACTTAGCCGGGTGCTCTAAAAGGCCAGATAATCTGTTATATAAAAAAAGAGAGCCCCATATTATTAAAGAGAATTTAGACAATGACATGGTAGTTTAGCATTTTAAATATCTTAATGTATCAAATGATAGATATGGGTTTTTGATGCGATCTTATAGGGTGAATCTGATGTAGACTATGATTAGAGATGATATTTTAGTACTACAATTTAAGTTGTTCTTCCTTGAGGGAGAGCTCCTCCAATTCTATAAGGGATTACAAATTTCAGCATACTTAATCCATCTCTGTTATCCTACCTGTTAGCCACTCCTACTCCAAATTCAAATATCAAATCTTATCTCTCAAGTTAGTGATGCTTGGTAAAGTGGTACTTGTTGGCAGAGTGCTCTGTTCAGGCATAAGACATGCAAGACCTGAATGGATTTTTGATTCTGTGGAGAGGTCGAGTTTATTGGTAATTGAGCCGATAAATAGCTGATAAATGGCCGATAAAACATAATGCAAAGAGAAAATACACAGTATTAGGTACTTGAGCTAAGCATCGTTGGCTGTGCTTGGGTCAATTTCTTTTTTACTAAAAAATAGTCAATCCTCAAGAGCTGCACGGCTATTTATGAGCCAATGAATTAATAATAATATTAACATTAGTACTTCAATCCTCCAATCAAGTCGTAGTGTAGTACAACATAGCAAGTGCTTAAGTTATTTGCATGTTGATAAATAATTGTGCATTTCCAAAATTTAACCATTTTAATTATTTGGTGGACAATTGATTAAAAAGATAGCGCTCATCAACAACCAAGAAAATTAATTCTATTAGTAGAAAATATGCAATCAAAATCGATATTTCAAAAGCCTATGACAGGATGGAGTGGAAGCTTGCTTTAAATGTTCTATCAAAATTTGGATTCTCACCACTTTTCATGAAGTTAATCAAGGCATGCATATCCTCTCGTTGGTTCTCGATCATTGTAACCTGCACTCCATTCGGATATTTTTCTAGTTCAAGAGGTCGTTATCAAGGAGATCCTCTGTCCCCAGCCTTATTCATCATAGCAGAGGAGGTGTTAAGTAGAGGGTTAAGTAGGTGTTAAGTAGGTGCTACCAATCTCACCTGTAAGAGTCATACTCACTGGTCTTGGACTGAAGTTTGAACCTATTGTAAAATCAAATCAGGCTCATGATACATCACTTAGTGCCGAAAAAGCAACATGCAGAAAATGATTCCACTCATGGCACTATCACAACCCTCTACTCCAAAACACCAACACTGCCATGAAAAAAAATCAACAATTGTCATTCAATAAGAACTCTGGGAATATATCCAAGCTCGATCAAGCACATCCTAGTCCCCACACATCCAACCCCACATCTGGCTCTTCTAGCAAAATTAATTTCCAAATTGGTGGTCGTCCAAATCATAGCACCATCAATTGCTATCACCGCATGAACCATGCATATCATTTTTTATTTTATAGGTAAGCTTGGTTCGACCCTGCGACGCATGAACCATGCCTATCAAGGCAAGATTCCACCACCCAAATGACTCTACCTGGTACACCAACAGTGGAGCATCCATACTCTGTTTAATTACTTGGACGTCTTGGATTAATAAAAAAGAATGTCAAGGCCTAAAACATGGGGCAATGAGGATGTTGTCTATAGAAGAATGGTGAGCTCCCATTAAACCTAATGATAAACAATCTAAATGAACTAGAAAATAACATGCCAAAAAAAAAGCAGTAATGATCTTCCATATCTTAAACCCAAACAGTAAATTAAACCACAGAAAACCTTAATTCTACAACACTCACGAAATCTGAAACTACAATCTGTCCAAACTTTAAATTGCCTCAATTTCACACTTGCAATCGGTCAAGAACTACCCCAACGACTTCCAGATTTATCAAATTTCACCAAAAATTCATTACTTTTCAGATCTAAGACTAAACGAGTAGTTTTAATTCTCCGTCGTAATTGTATATTTTCTTAGTATGTTCCTTTGAAAATACCGAGATCTTACTGCTTTAAGCTCGATTTCTTCCCCAATAACCTTGCATCAACAGAGTGAATTTTCAGAAAAACCTTAACACAACAAATCAAAAGGAAATGAGAAAACAGTGAGATTCAAAAGATACTAACGAGGATGAGATCGGGGAGATATTTTAGAGGATTGGAGCGCTTGATCGGTGGAAGAAGCTGCAACCAGAGAATCCAGCTCTAAAAGCAACTTCATTCTCTGCAACTATTCGATCTATCAGTTTCATCACTTCTTTTCACCATCTGCAATAAATCCATAACCAAAACACAGAGATCACCAATAAATCCATAACCAAAACACAGAGATCTAATCCCATATCAAAATAAAACCCCAAAACAAAGATCATTCAGATCAAAAACTGAAAATAAACACAAAAAATGAAACCTTACCGCTGTAATTGACGAGCGCCGGCATGATAACAGTCCAATGAACCCTAGCGAGCTGAATCTGCACCGATTTCCATCGCCCAACTCTTGATCGAAAACAAAATACGCGAGAAGCAAAAGAAAGGCCTAAGGTACTTGAATCGCCTGGAGATTACATAAACTCTGATCCTGGCAGGATTAGGGCTTAGTTTGGGGGTTTCGATGGGAGCGGCAGAGGAGGAGAGAAGCTAGCTAGGGTTTCAGAGGGGAGTTTAGGAAAAGGGAGAAGGGTTTGAGTTCGTGAGAAGGGAGTTCGTGTGAAGGAAAAAAAAAATTGATTTATATATGGTCTGACTAAGTGGGTCATGGGCGTTAAGTGGAGTGGCCGGGTTGGCTCTCGGGGTTTGGCCCAAATCTTCCCCTACACCGACGGCTTCTAAATTTCATCCGTCGGTGTATGCTATATTTTTGTAGTGAAAGAGGGTCTTGTCCAAAAGAAACAGGAGAGTGATATGGGCCAGGATGATCGCCCGCTCGGGCGTAATGTAAAGCTCCCTATCTGGCTAGCCCAGATCTACCAACTCATCAGTCATATAGAGCCTTGATAACCAGGCCATCTTGACCTCAGTGCCATGCATCTGCCCAGGAGGGCGGATTGTCCCCTATCAATCTCACAGTGTCCTCTCTGCTCTGCACAACAAGATTGGCTATCGGTATGCCCCCTACCCTGATGCCAGTAATCATCACCCAATCTACGGGCGTCAGCACCATCTCGGCATAGGGCATGTGGATGGTCATGGTCTCAGGGCGGAACTCCTCTATCAGAGCCTTCAGATACGCGACATCAGCCCTCATGGGGGGGCAAGACAGGAACTCCCCAAAGCCCACCTGCCCCAATAGAAACTTCACCACAGGGAAAACATAGTGGTAGAAATCATGAAAGTCCAACCACCCCCCACGGAATACAATAGGGGGCAGGTCCTGCATCAAAGGAGAAAAAGGCATCAGATCTTGGAAATAAAGAAAAGCTGCGCAAAGAAAGGAAGAATTGAACCTATCTTTTACCTTGCCCGCTAGACCGAAATTTGAGATATGAATGTACTGTTGGTGAAGGAGGCCAACTCGGGCAGCCTCACCCTGCATCTCTAGCCAGGGACTCGCTTTTTGCTCTACCACAAAAAATTGCTCCTCCCGCGGATCATAGACTACCTCGGGTCCCTCCTCAGGCACATATTCTTCGTCGTCGAACATTCTGGGGCAACAGGAAACAATGACATCAGAGTAGATCAGTGATAAAGAACTATTTTTTATGGTACATGCCAAGGGAAGGTAAATATGCTCACCCTCTTTCTGCTCATTGTCAAAAAATGAAGATACACACATACAAAAAAAAATCTCTTTTAGATTGAAAATATAAAAAAAAATCCCTTCCCTTTTATTTCCAAAAGTAAATGGAAAATAAAACAAACTTCCCTTTTTCTATGTTAAAAAAATAATAATCATAAAGCAAGTTAAAACGCAAAAAAAAATCATCATCATTTCTTTATGTTTTTAAAAATAAAAAACCAAAGAAAAAGTCCTTCTTTTATGATTAGAAGAGCAAAAAAAAAAAATCCTTGCTTTATGTTCCTAAAAACAAATACAAAAAAAAGAGAAGTCTCATCTTTTTAGGTCCTTCTTTTATGTTTAGAAAAATAAAAAAAGAATTACTTCCTTACACTTCTGAAAACAAAACCCAAAAAAAAAATCTCTTTCTCTTATGTTCAAGAATCCCTCCTTTTGTGATCCTAAAATAAAAAATCATAAATAGAAGAGCCTTTCTTTTATAAAAATAAAAACTACAAAAAAAAACCCGTAGTTTATGCCCATAAAATAAAAAAAAAAAACACAAAAATAATAAATAATAGTAAATCAATGCCTTAGTTTTCAAAACAACAAAAAATATAAAATCCTTTGTTTTCATAATTTTAAGAGAAGTCAAAAATCATTTTCCTTAATTAAAATTCAAAAAAGAAACTGAAAATCCCTTTTTCCCTAAATTAGTGTTAAAAAAATAAAAATAAAAAATCCATTGCTTTATATGCAACATAAAAATAAAAAACAAACAAACAAACAAAAAACAACAAAAATAAAATCCCCTCTATATAGACAAATAAAAACAACAAAAAATATGTATATTAGGCACCAATAAATCCATAAAATAATAAACATAGGGCATTGTTCATAAGAAATCATCCACACATCACCAATAAACATACGTACTATAAAAATAAACCATTACTCATCAAAGAATGCAAGATCATGATCATATTTGCAAGAAAAATCAAGAAAAATGAGTTTTAAATTGTTACCTTGTGAAGAAGATGGGGTCTTTGATCTAGCGTGATTCGGACGATAAAACGACATGAGCAAATGCCGACAATGGGGCATGCGTAGAGGCAATGTAAAGGAACCCTAGGGAAGATTCGATTTTCGGTTTAGAGAGGGGGAAGAAAGCAATTTCGAAAAAAACACGCTGGCTGCCCGAACTCGGGCTATTTAAATTCAAAACCTAGCCATACTTGGCGCAACTATTAGTTGTGTCAGGCCATTTTAAGCTTGCTTTTGGCTTGGCGCAACTAATAGTTGTGCCAACCACTTATAAGCGGGTCTTTTGGCCTGGTGCGGGTCAGATGCATAACCTGATACCCCCTCTCTTTGCGGGTCACGTGCCCCTAAATGGTGTGTCGATCCTCATTCGACTTACCTGGGAAGCCGTGCTAAGAATAAAATGGATTGAGAACAATAGGCGTCCCGATCCTACATAGGAAAATGCGAAAAAGTCTAAAAAATGATAAAAAAATCCTACAGAAAAAGCCAAAAATAATAGAATAACTCACATAAAATGATAAAATAATTCACATAAAATAATAGTTCTAAAAAACAAAAAAAATTCCATAAAATGATAGCTTAAAACCAAAAAAATCACATAAAATGATAACTTAAAAATCTAAAAATCCATAAAAAAAGATAAAGAAAATTCCAAAAATAATTTGCATAAAATAATGGAAGTAGTAAAGTGATAGAATCACATGAAATAATAACTTAAAAATAAAAAAAAATCATCAAAAAATCACATAAAATGATAAAATCTAAAATCTAAAAATCACATAAAATAAAAATAAAAACAAAAAAATGTCAAAAATTCCCCACATAAAATAGCAAAGATATATGTTTTGAAAATACAACACGCACTCCCAAAAAGCGTTGTGGCATCCATTCACTCCGCTCAGGTAGTCGTGCTAAATATATTTCGGGATCAATGGGTTCGCCCAAAGACCTCGAACACTTCTTCAAGCAGGGACACCTGTGGCCAGTTAAATAAGGCGGTCTGTGCCTCATATGATTGGACGCACACGCATGTTCTAATGCGGTAAAATATCAATATTTTATCGGCAATGCAGCTGTGCTATATCAATGTCCTAAGTCTAAAGGTGCGCCTTAGATTTTTTTATCCTACTTGAAAGTAGGCGCAACGGTGTCAATCCCGGTTAAATGGTCAATGTTTCGATCGAGTCGACTCCATTGCTAAATCTTTGCAACGAGCGCTCAGTTAGTGGATTCATAGGAACATGGGTGTCTAACTTGAGATTCATTATGAGCTATTTTGGAGGTGTGGACTCTTGGTCTGCACTGTCCGGTGTGTGCCCTATGGGGTTTGATGTCCGGGTAACTTTGTTATGAAAAAGGTCAATTTTTGGTTGAAACCAACCTATTGAAAATGAAACTACATGTCAATCAAACTATGTGTAAACATGCATGCAGAAGGATTCATTCCCCTTATTTCTACAAGCTTAAAACCTGTATTGGCACTATATCCCTGTAAAGTGTACGCCTTGCATCTGGGTATTCGTATGATGGTAGTTTGTTCTTGTAAATTATACTCGGACGGGATTGGGGTCGAGACTTCCATCGCCTCTATTTCTTATAGCCCCTAATGGGTGTATGTTTATGCATAGTTAATTTATTTGTAAGATCATTATCAGCAGAGACCAGGATTGGATGTCTCCTTTGGTGGGCACCCAATTTTTGCCAGATCTGTTATGTGTTATTAAAGGTTAGACACTATGGGTCATGATGATCTGGGGTACGTTGTAAAAATAGCACGTACTCCTAAAGAGTATTGTGACATCTATTCGCTCTGCTCGGATAGTCGTGCTAAATAAATTTCATAATCAATGGGTTTGCCCAAAGACCTTGAGCCCTGCTTCAAGCAGGGGCACCCATGACCAATCAGATGAGGCGGTCAATGCCTCATATGATTAGACACTAACTGTGGAGCCTTGCATACTTGTGTTGTGCCTATCTTTGAATGTGGGTCGATCACCCTCCTTACTTACGAAGCTATTATATTCAGAATGAACCTTGAATATCAAACTCCTTCAAAACATCTTGAGAAATGATCATTTTTCTCAGCTATTGGGCTTTCACAACTCATTTTCCACCTCGGTTATACCCAGTAATGTCGCTAAGCACTTGGGGACCGTTTATCTTAAGAAACGACTATTTTCTCGACATACAAGGCTTTCGTTTTCTCACCATGTTACTCATTTGATGTTTGAAGTTTGTTCTGAATGCAGTGGGTCTATCAGTAATGCCTTGGGCCTCTTCGAATGTTTCTTTTTTTTGGCATTCGATCATTAGTGATCGGATACCAAAGAGGGGCATCTGTAGACACCCAAATTTGGCCCAAGGCTTGATCGAAACACATTTCGAGGGAGGCGCACCTCCGAGATTTTGATGGCATGTATGGATCCCTTAGGAACCCTTTCAAAGCCTTAGGAGCCATCCCAAACCCTTAGGAATCAGCCTAGAACCCATTCAAGACCTAAACCTAGCCTTCCCGAGCAATGGATGAGAAGTGGTGCATCGAAAATAGCTGCGACCTTTTACTATAATAGAATCTCATACCATTGAGAAGTAGAAGTCTTCAACTTTCCAACGGGCCAAGAATCACCCGAATCGGAGCTATATACCCAAAGATATCACATTCCGAACCCAAAGGGCAGAATGGTAAATTCATGCGACCCTTAGGGATTTGGCGCAACTAATAGTTGCGCCAATTATAGGTGGATTTGGTATGACTAATAGTTGTGTTAAGCCATGTCTCCTTAGAAATGGCTTGGCGTAACTAATAGTTGCGCCAGTTATAAAGTGGACCCCACCCGTGGGTAGCCAACTTTCAGGCACTGTTCAAGCACTGTTTTACTGTGCATATGCTTTAGTTACGCCAGACATATGAATAGTAACCCCTAGTTTTGACCTCAAATTTTATGTTTGGGGTTTGACTTGTTGACCATCTTAACCTTTGGGGTGTGTTTTGCTAGTTTTGTTGCACCCATTTACTATCTATGTGCAACTCCTTAAGTGGTTTAAAGTCTCACCCTATCATCCACCATTGGAGCACCTCTTCACATTTTTCAAGGCTCTAAAAACTCTAGGAAACCTTAGATGGCCCATTACCTAATTGCTAATCCCAATTAGCCTCTAAGCACCCTCCTAACCTCTCTTTTTCCTATAAATAGAGAGGCAACCGCCTTGCAAATGGCTTGAAAAAATTTGTAATTAAGAGATTAAGAAATCCCTTCTCTCTCTCTCCTCTAGTTCACCATTCTCATACAAATTCTAGAACTTTAAAAATCCCTTTAGACCTTAGCTTTTCACCCATAAGCTCTAGGTTAGAGGTGTGTTACCCCCTAGCCTTCCCTCTCTACCTCTTAGCTAGTAAGCCATAGGAGTTAGAACCCCATTTCTCATCATACAAGCCTTCAAAAGCTCACCGAAGCAAGCCAATATAAGGCTCCATAGCGGTGCAACAAGGGCCCGAGAGCTCCGGCTCTCCCCTCTAATCCTCTACCTTCTCGATTATTCCTTCATCCTCCCATTTGTGCCGTTACGCCGTCGAACTTTTGGTAAGAACGGAGGGGCACAAATAGGATTTTAAGACCCATTTGGGTAAGACGAAGTCTTTTTCATTTCTTTTATATTATTTTTATTTTGGCCATAAGTAGAGACCGTGTTAAGTGGGTTGATTGGGTGCCTAACACCTTCCCAATCGATAACCGAAGCCCCT
This sequence comes from Chloranthus sessilifolius, assembly GCA_021018995.1. Classification (NCBI taxonomy): domain Eukaryota; kingdom Viridiplantae; phylum Streptophyta; class Magnoliopsida; order Chloranthales; family Chloranthaceae; genus Chloranthus; species Chloranthus sessilifolius. The sequence continues at coordinate 70,192,295 of CM037595.1, forward strand.
ACCCAAGAGCCTTTGGCGTAGACCGGATTCAGAGTCATATTTGTGACACTTTGGTGCTTATAAAAATGATCTAGGTTTTTCAGGACACCAAAAGCTCCGGGTGGCGACTCTATATTTTTCATTAGTGAGCGCATCGTTGCGACCCGAATCGTCAAAAATCCTACGGTTGCACAGATGACCACCTTAGTTAACTTTGTTAATTTAGTTAGTGTACAAAATTAGTTTAGATTTTTAACCTTTGTTTTATTTTGAAAAATATTTTGAAAATATCCAAAAATATTTGAAGTTTGTAAGTAACTTCACTGAAAACCTTCAAGAGACTACAAACTCCTCCACTAGGGATCACCTAGGGGTTTAAAGGCTAGTTGCATCTGCTAAATACAATCATAATCCCTACGAAGGTGGCAATTTAATTTTTTTTTCAGAATGTTTTATGTTTCCTTGTTTGCTAGGAACTAGCAAAACGTAAATTTGGGGGTGTGATCAGTCACATAATATACCAATTTATTACCCTTAACTTAGTGATGCTAGGACTTAGTTTGCTACTAATAAGTTAATGATATGCAGATATTAAGAAAAATCAGTAAAAGAGAGAAAAAGTATTAATATTCATCAAAATGAACTCAAAAGAGCAGTAAAAAGACGATAGAGTGTAAAAAGACGATTCGCTATATACCAACAGCCATAAATCGTGAGAGACGATTGAGCGTTGAATAAGAAATCATAATTTACGATTCTCCAGAAGACGTTCAAAAGTGAAGGGCGACAAAAGAGAAAAGCGATTGATCTTTATGAAGAATCGTTCATAATTTTCTAAAGAAAACTATAATAAAAGAAAGAAAATCGTGATTTACGATTTTATAGAAAAATCTTCTTGTTGCTGATAGTGCTATTGATGACCACGTGAAGATTTACACTGCCATGCACTGAATTAGAAGAACTCTTACATTAGAAGTTTGGCATATCACGGATTTGAGAAGATTGATGAAGATAGACTCCAGAAGATCTCTACTATTGAACAATCCAAAAGCGCATCAATAGATGAAAAGCAAGAAAAGATAAAGCTAGAAGTAAAGTTATATTATGATAGTTTTATTTTAGTTATTTCTTTTATTAGAATTAGAAGTTTTGTAAACCGACTCCTTATAATCTATAAATAAGAGATCTCGGTGTAGGAATAGCATCGAAGAAATTCTCAGCATCAATTGACGACTGAGGTTGAGTTTTCTTTCAATCAAATTTAGAGTAGATTTTTATTGCTTTGTAGATTAGATATCCAAGGTTTCTCAAGAGCAATTGGCGACTACAATTGGGAGCTGAAGCTTAGAGTAGATAACTGTAGTTTCTCATAAGCAATTGATGACTGCGCTGAGGGGTGAAAGATATACTTTTATTGCTTTCTAGTTTAGATTTATTTCATTACAATTTCCTGCTTTGTAAGCATCTCCAAATTTTAATGTGAATTGACGACTCAAGTTGAAGTTTGCAGATTAGTGTTTGTACTTTTCCATCTTCTGTTTTTTAGAATTTGATTAACGCCTAAGTTTAGGAGATTGTTGATTAGATTAAATCTGTATTGATAGGATTTTAGTATTGATTGATGACCAATGCTAGCAAACTTGATATATAGTATAACGGTAATGTTTAAATTCATAAATATCCGATAGTTGAAGATTGTGATTGACGACCATAATCTGAAGAAGGAGGATTAGGATTTATTTTTTAAAATTTAGATTAAGAAACAATTCTTTACTCATATTTTTCCAGTAGTTTAGGAACTTAAAAGATAAATATAAGTTTTCAGAAAAATTAAATTAATATAGAAAAATCCTGTCTTCGTGGGAATGATCCTATACTAGCTCTACAATTTCCGTTGTGTGCTTGCAATAGGTTAAGACTTAATTAAAGATACATAAAAGTAGTGTGAACATTAGGTTTTAAATCTTTGTCTACAATCTAAGTCTCTATTACCTTACACCGACAATATTAAATCCACATGCGCTTGCCCTTTTCTTGATCTTACACATGATAAGGCGTCTTCTCCTCCTTAGCACTAAAGAAGATGGGCTTCTCACATTAAAAACATTGTTATGAAGAATTCACCTGATCAAGAAAAAGCGGGAAAATACAATCTCTCTTTCACGTTAAAAAATTTGAGCCATTCTTTCACGTTTATCATCTAAAAACAATCTCTCTTTTTTTTTTTACATTGTAGACAAAATTATGAAGATGCATGGAGATCACAAGAAAAAGAGGGAAAAGAAGCATGCACCAATCCCGCACATATTCCATTACCACAATAAAAGAAATACTTTATTTCCCAAAATAAAGAAAGAAAGAGTTACAGATGTTTCTCTATATGTTCCAAATAAATGTGCAAATAAAGAAAAATGAAACAAAAAAGAATATATGATCAAGAAGCCTAGGCTCTCTTGCATCATCCCTCCTCCATCGTCGGCCCCTCTAATAAGTGAAGATGTTGACATCACCAATACGAGACCAAACCTGAGTTAATCGACCACGCAAAGAGCGTGACTCCATCTCTTGAGCCACCTGAAGATGTTTAAATGGTTAGACAAGGAAATATAGCCTGAAAATACAGAAAGCAAGCAAATCCATACTTACAATCTCTGCGCCGTTGTAGACACCCAAATTCGGCCCAAGGCCCGATCAATCTGTGCTTCGGGAGAGATGTACCCCTGTGCTTCCGATGGCACCCCCCTGAACCCTTCGGAACCTACCTAGACCAGTAGGAATCACACTAAGACCTTTAGAGCCATTCCCCCAATCCTTAGAAGTCACCCCTGCACCCTAGAATCCCTTCCCAGACCTAACTTAAACCCTTCTGGCGATTGATGGGAGGAGAGCTACAAAATTTCACACAGACCAGTACCATGGATGAGCCATATGCCATTGGAAAGAGGACTTCTCCAGCTTTCCAACAAGCCAAAGATCACCAAATTTAGAGCTACGGTTCAAACGTTATGGCCGTTTCAAGTTTCACATAAAATCATGAATTTTACACAGGCGTAGATATTACATACGCCCAGTCATTTTTACCCCAGATTGTTCAGGCGTATATATTATATACGCCTGCCTATTTTGGGGAAAATTTGGCCGGGCGTATATAATATATACGCCCAGTATAGGTGGGCCCACCACGGGTTTCATCTTCTCAAAACTCCCCTGATTTTGGTGAAAATTACTGTTCCTAAACTAGGCGTATATAATATATACACTTAGCTCTGATGAATCGCCATCAGAGCTCTCAATTTCCTCCATCTAGTTTGACCCTTTGACCATCCCCTGGGTTGAGGTGGGTGTCTTGAGATTGGTTGCACCCCCTTTGAGCTTATTGGCAACCCTTAAGTCACCCATGGTCTCACCCCATCATCCGCCATTGAAACCAGTTTCCCAAAACCCTAGGACCTTGAAAACACAAAAAACCTTAGATGGGGGATTACCTAATTGCTAAACCAATTAGCTCTTAAGTAAGCTCCTAACCCATCCCTTCTCTATAAATAGAGAGGCCCCCCACTTCCTTAAGGGTTGAAGTTTTGTTGAAGGATTAGAGAAGTGCTTAAGAGAGAACCCTAGTGAGAGAAAATGCCAATATTTTCCAGAATTCCAGCATGCATACTTCACCTATTTCAACCCATTTCCACCATTAGATCATTCCCTTTTGCTAAAGTCTAGCCTCTAGCTTCACTCTACACCCCTTACTTTATTGAATTCTAGCATTAGAACCCATTTTCACACCATTTAAGCCATCGGAAGCACGCCAAAGCGAAGATCTTCCACGGTGCAACAAGGGCCCATGAGCTCCGGCTCATCCCTCTCTTCCTCTACCTTCTTGGTGTCTCCTCCGTCCAAGGATTCAAGCCGTTACGCCGCCGAAATTTCGGTTTGGCTCAAAGCTTGATAGGACCGTATTGCCTTCGGGCAAGGGGAAACTCCGCCCTTTTTATTTTTATTCTTGGCCATAGATAGAGACCGCTACGTACGGGTTGATCGGGTGCCTAAACCCTTCCCGATCGATAACCGAAGCCCCTACCCTAGAGCCTTTGGCAAAGACCGGTAAATTAGAGTCATATTTAGCACTTCAGTGCTCAAAATATCGATTTGAGGTTTCCCGGGTCACCAAAAGCTCCGGGTGGCGACTCTACATTTTATCGTAGGCGAGCGCATCGCCGCGACGGGTTCAAGAGGATCCACGGTTGCACAGATGGCGACTCTGCTGGGGATTTCACCCTAGCGCTTCCCCTCTTGTTGGTCTTTCCTTTTATTTTGTTATTTTACTAACCATGGCTGTTTTTTGTTCTAATTTGCTGCTATTTTTCGTTATTTTTTATTGTTTTTACTAACGTACTCACCCCTACGATTCAGTCCTTTAAGTGTCTTAGCCGTTTGGCGGGCCTACTTGCGCCTTAAATTTTAGCTTTTACGATTCTAGTCATTTAAGCCGCCTTAGCCGTTTGGCGGGCCCGCTCGCATTTATTTTCACGTCATTTAAATTTCGGTGATTTACAAGCCTTAGCCGTTTGGGCCTATACACTTTATTTCGGTCATCATATTTCACCTTTGTTGAGGCGGCACGGGTTTGTCATCCCCGACCCGATTTTGGACTTAATTTCACTCCCCTATAAAAATTCGTATTTAAAAGTGAACCAACAGTATGGGGACATAATTGAATTTATTTTTGCATTTTGGATAGTTTTCGGGGGGTTTAGGCACAGAAACAATTTACCCGATTCCCAGTAAGGCGGCAGCCCTAGTGGTGATGATCCTGAAAAGAACCACCCCTTCTAGTACCTGAGAAGGCGTTTGCGCCGGAGGTATATTGGTTGGGTTGCCAATTCCGATCAAGCAGTAAAACCCGCATTGGTGAGAGCGTAGAAGACCCAAAATTCAGCCATGTATCCCTAGGAAACGGAAAGGAGGGACCCGATAACAAACACCGCAGTCCCCGGGAGCATTTCTCCCAAGAAACCAGTTCAAAGACCCACATTCGGGCTTGCTGTCCACTATCATACAGAACCTTTTGCCCGGCGTATATAATATATACGCCCAGCCAAAATCCCCAAATTTAAGCCAGGCGTATATAATATATACGCCCAGCCAAATCTGTACTTTTTTGGTCGGGCGTGCATAATATATACGCCCAAAGATATATCGGCGAACTGACCGAGGCCCAATCCACCACCCCAATTCCCCGATTAGCGGTATTAGTGTACGCGGTAGCCTCCCACATTCTCTAACACCCAATATGCCTCGATCAAAGAAGCGACTTCTTATTGATTTGCTCAGGGGATCGGGTCATTTGCGTGATTCCTCGCTTCAATAGAACGAAAGGTTCCTTTCGCTTCTTCAAGTGTGTCGGATCCGTCGTGGGACCTACTAAAGGTACATATATCGCCAACGGAGTTGACCCCGGCACCGGTCATCATCAGTCATCTAAGTAGAGGGGAGTTAATTGCAAAAAAAAAAAGAGAGAAAATCCTCATCTTCAAAAAAAAAATCCACCTTAAAAAAAAAAAGGGGGGAAAAATCAATCAAAATCAAAAATCAAAAATCACAAAATTCACTTTTCAAAACCAAAAAAAAATCATTTTCCAAAACCCAAAAAAAAAAAACACACAAAGAAAAACAATCAAAAATATACCTTGGAGTGACCGGCACTACGGCCACCTCAAACCCGCCAGAGGAGAAGAACCAGAAGGTATTCGCCCTTATCTGCGACATCAATACAACACTCAATGAGATCATGTCAAGAGCCGATACATCCCGTCATCCCTTCCCATTCTCAAGATAGGAGAAGATCCGTCTCACACCTTCACCCAAGCTAGGTTCGATATCACGGGCCCATTTGAGCGCCTGTTCACTTCCACCTCATCCCCTTCCCTTACATTCCCCAAAATACCCCTTTTCATCCCCTCAAACCCCTCATTTCCCAACCGATCCTTACATCCCCATCTCCCATCCAAACACCATCGCATCCCCATACTTCCAAAGACCCCCAGTGAGTCCCATCCCCGCCTACTTCCCACATTCCATCCCTCTCATGACCCATGCCCCCAACATCCTACATCTCATCCACCCCATCTTACATACCATCCATATCCCAACATACCCCCCCGTTTACCCAGGTCATGCCCAATTTCTCCCAACCACCTCCATCCTTAAGTAATCCATCACCCCCCAATCCCACACCTGAGTCCATGCCCTCGATGGAGGACATGAGAACAATGTATGCCCTGTGGGCTGCTTCTCACAACCCTACCTCTCAAACCCTGCATCCAAATTTCTAAAGCCTCCACACCCCATTCCCTCCCAACCATGCCCAACCACCCATCGTCCATACCTCCCAGAATCCCCCACCTCAATTCCATACCCAAACCCACACAAATCCATGGGCCCCAGCCCAAACACCACTAGAGACATGGGCTCAGGCCCAAAACCCTCACAACCCATGGGCCCAAGCCCAAGCTTATCAAGCCTAGACCCCAGCCCAAACACCTCCAAACCTATGGGCCCAAGCCCAAGCTTACCAAGCCCAGACCCCAGCCCAAACACCTCCAAACCTATGGGCTCAAGCCCAAACCCACCAAGCCCAGACCCCAGCCTAAACACCTCCAAACCCATGGGCTCGAGCCCAAATCCACCAAACCCAGGCCCAGACCCAAGACCCTCAAAACCCATGGGCCCAAGCCCAAGCCCACCAAACCCAGGCCCAAGTCCAAGCCCCCCAGGGCCCATGGACCCAAACCTACCAAACTCAAACCCAAGGCCCATGGACCCAAACCCAGCCTCTTCATGCCCCAGTAGCCCAAACTCAACAAGGCCCATTGGCCCAAAGTCATATTAATCCCACACCTGGCCCAGGCCCTGCCGATTCGAGGCTCAAAAACCATCAAACCCAAATCCCTCAAACCCAAGGCCCATCGGCCCACGCTCATCAAGGCCCATTCACTAACCCCATACCCCCCCCACCAATACCCTTCATTCACCTATACCCCTTACGCCTCCATCCCACCTCCAATGGGAAATCCAATCCAATCCATTCCTCAAAACCACAACATCCCGCCATCTCAATCACACCCCATCACCCCGAATATGCCACCAACTCAAAGACATCACTTACCCACAAAACGCCACCCATTTATCCCTTCTCATCCCCTACAAACCATGTGGCCCCACCAAGTCATCCAACCCATCACCCCCAACGTCCAAATAGCGTAGCTCGCCTCACCAATACCATGACCAACAAGTACGAGGAGGATGAGATTCAACAGGAGGAACTGCCGCTTAACCCTCCTGCCCACCATCATCACACCTAGGGTCAAACCAAATCAGGGGAAGCGCCACAAATTTCAAAGGAACCAGAGCAAATTAAAAGAATGACAGATGTAATACGTAAAATACTGATGAAGATGGAGGAATGGAACTACACTCGACGGACTTTTCAGGACTTATATACGTTCTCGACATCCCCCTTAAATTCAAGATGCCATCATTTGATAAGTATAACGGCATGGCAACCCCATTGCCCACTTGAAATCTTCATGGGGATATGTGCGATGGACTCCTCATCAAAGTGTTCCCAAGAGTTTGAAACACTGAGATGGTTCACATCCCTGGAACCATCCATGATAAAAAATTGGAAAGATCTGACACGCTTATTTCAAGAACAATATGTCTATAACATGGACATAGAACCAAGGAAGTCGGACTTGGCCCAATTAAAGCAAAGACATGATGAAACATTCAGTGCTTACTTAGGGAGGTGGAGGGCCTTAGCTCGGTAACTCATCAATTCCGATGATGAGGACATTGAATTGATAACCAAGGGAACCCTCCGGTCATCGCGAGATTTTTAGTATATCGCAGATCAAGTTTCTTGATCTGATGCGAAAATGCCAACCGTTGCGAAGACGCCATTAGAGAGGGTAGGCTAGGAAGGAATGCGGCCAACGGGGCCACTGGGGTTCGAAAAACTGCCGTACCAAGAATTGAAAGAAGACCAGAGACAGAGGTGCAGAACATTGTTTACCCCTAGCCAATACCAACGCCCCCCCGATACAACTCCAGGTTACACAACCGACCCCGACCCGTTTCGAGCAAGTACCAAGGCCAAGCAACGGACCCAGGGCCCCCATTTACCCCGAATCAGATGAAAGCACGCGAGCAGTATTCACCCCGTTGGGGCAATCCTTGAGTGTCTTACTACTGGTGTTACTACAGAAAGGCCTGGTCAATTTACTCCAACCTCGCCCCCCACCCCACCCAATACCGAGGAATTACGATCCGAATCTGCATTGCAATTTCCATCAAGGACCGGGTCACCCTACGGACCGGTGCTTCTCGTTAAAGCACGCGGTCCAAGATCTGATAGAGGTGGGAAAGATCATACCCCTGCCACTTCCCCAAGGGCAGAACCAGAATATCCATCAAGCCCTCTACCATCACACCGGGAGGCCCGGGCCTAACATACATTGGATAGAGGAAGAAGAAGAAGAGTTTGACCCTTCAGATTATATTAGCAATCAGGAGGAATTTTCGCCCCCCAGGTCAAACGAAGATGAACTATTTGTTGGGGTGATCGAGCCACTGTATCTTGCCAATTATTTTTCCACACCAGCTTGCCAAGAGGAGCCCTTAGATTTAGGGCAGTATTTTTCCACCCCCGCTCCCGCCTATCAAATCCAAACAGGCACAACCCCGCCGCAATCATACGCATATCCACCCCACGCCCAATTTATCCCATACACCCCTCCGTCACACATAAGTCATCCTATTCCTTACGCAATTCCGCTATCCCCATATTATCCTACCCCATACATGCCCTCAAGTCCCTCCACCCAATACAATGCTCCGCCATCCTCAAGTTACCCCATGCCATACACGCCTTCAAGTCCCACCACCCAATTTACCCCATACACCCCTCCATCACCCCCGAATTACCCCGCTCCATGCACCACTCCATCATCCTCAATCTATCCCATTTCATCTACCAACCCATCATCATCCCACCATTCCACAAGCCCTCTATATCCCCCCAACCCACCCACTACCCCACCATGTCCCGGCCATCCCGCTCAATGCACAACTCCATCGCCCCTAATTTGCCCCACTTCATCCACAAACCCGTCACCATCCCATCATACCTCCCCATATACAAATCCTTCATACCCCTATCATCCCGCGCCCACCACACCTCAAACGTCTCCCCGTCCCCCCAGCCCAGTCACACTCCCGCCATCCCTTCGCTATTTTGGCCCTAATCCAACCCCACCACCACCCGGACAAGCAACCCCTCACCAAATCCCCACATCACCCAATCACCACTGGTCCTACCATGCCCAGGTAACGCCAGTACAAGCCCCCTCCATGCCCACAACTCCAATTCTGTCAATTCCCCCCACTACCATTCCACCCCCCATTGGAGTTAACCTGGTCGGACCCGACAAACCAGTATATTAGGCCCAATCCTCTCTGGAATCCTCACGCACCCTATTTCTCATCCCAAAACCTGCTTATGACCCGCATCAGGTTCCATTGAGCTATGAACAGACGGACATGAATGCCGGGTGCAACCAAGAAGAGGCCGTTGAGTTTGTCACTCGATCGGGCCGGATTTCTGCCCAGCCAAAAGCATCAGGGGCAGTCAGAGGAGAAGAAAAGAAGAAAGAACAGGCCACAAGAAATCCCTTTGAAAAATGGCCAGGGAACATATACTGGAGACACAGCTCAAGAGAACGCCCGCACATATTACCGTGTGGGATTTATTGATCACGTCTCCACTCCACTTTCAAGCCTTAATGGGAGCGCTCAAGGACGCGCATGTCTCTACCCATGTAACTCCGGATGAAGTAGGGGAAATAATAGGGCAAGTGTTGGCCCCAAACGCCATCTCTTTCACCGATGCGGACCTACCGATCGAGGGGAATGACCATTCTAAACCCCTGAATATAACAGTGGAAGTAGGGAACTTGGTGGTACCATTGGTCCTGATCGAAAACGGGTTGGCACTGAATGTATGCCCTCTAAGGACGGCAATCAAAATTGGGGCGAACCCCGACACCTTCCGGCCATCCATATCAAGCGTGCGGGGATTCGACAACACTAGAAGGGAAATCATAGGAGAAGTAGACCTTGACCTGATCCTCGGACCGCAAACCTTCACCACCCCCTTTCAAGTGATGGACATCAAGTCTACCTTCAATCTGCTATTGGGCCGGCCATGGATACATAAGCTCGGAGCGATACCATCTACTCTACACCAAAAGCTCTGATTCATTTTGGAAGGAAAAATTGTCATCATCTAAGGTGAGAGCAGAGAAGACATGGGGAAGAGCGCTCTGCACATTGAGAATCCGAAAGTGCTGAACATACCACACACAGCTGAGGACGCCGATCTCCATCGATTTGAGTATGACTTCTCGAATGTTACCCTCGAACAAACTGAAAAGACCCCGAATAAAACTGGAGGAGGAATGGATGCAGCTGTGTTCATGCTCCACAGATGGGGCCATCAAAAAGGGAAAGGACTGGGCCAGCGCCTTCAAGGAAGAAGAGACCCCGTCAAGGCCAAGGGGCAATAAACTAAATTCAGCTTAGGCTACAGGCCCAGAGAAGAGGAAGTCAGAGAAGCCAAGGAGAAGATGAGAGCCGCAGCAGCCGCCAAGGCCAGAGGAATCATCTTGGAAGAGGAACCTCACGCTCGCCCCCACATCCGTGAAACCTTTGTGAGCGTCGGGGTAGTAAAAATTGATCTGAATGGGGAGACAAGGGTAACCCCACATAAGCCTACTGCAATCCACCCCACCAATCCCTACATCATCCCCCCAGACTTCGAAATGGACTTAGCCGCCCTTTCCTTGTTTGAGGAAGAAGTGCCCCGATCCACCCCTCACTTCAGCACCAACCACTCTGGGCCCCTCCTGACCGTAGAGGATAAGGTCCCGGAGGATCCCTCTGTAAATATGTTGAGGGAAGAAATGCAAGAGCCTACCGATGCCGCTCCTGATCAAAGAGGTAAAGGCCAAGCCTCGCAGGTGAGTAACTGGGCATCCTTGCCCCAACTCTTGAGAGCCGCCAAATGCCATGAAAATGGCACCGACTCTAAAAAAAAAAACAACCTGTAAAAAGTGAGGTTAGCCTCTGGACCACTCTACCTTGTATATATAGAGATCCACCTCGCCAGGGGTTGACCTCAGAAAAAATACAAAAGATCATAAAAATAGAAAAAATACCAATTCCAAAAATATTGTCCTTTAAAATTCCTAATAAAGTTAAAATCAATGTCGTGATACCCGTCCTACGTGAAGCCAACCCCTTCCCTATAGAAATACAGGAAGAGGTAGGAGTCACGAGTTTGGACGAGGAAGGCCAAACCGACGAGCTCCCCAATGAGCTCCTCAAACAATTTTCCGATTTTGAGCATGGCCCTACCCCGATCATCGAAGAGACAAAGGACGTCAATTTGGGCACCACAGAGGCCCCCAGAATCACCAAAATCGAAACGTCGCTGTCCCCTGAGGAGAGGAAAGGTATGATAGACTTCCTTCGGTCATACCAAGACGTCTTCGCATGGTCGTATGAAGACATGCCTGGTTTGGATACCGATCTGGTTGAGCATGAGTTGCCACTCTACCCCGATGTTAAGCCTATGAAACAGAAGCTGAGACGACTCCGACCTGAATGGATGTTGAAGGTGAAGGATGAGGTCATTAAATAGTATGACGCAGGTTTCCTCATGGTATCCAAGTACCCACAGTGGCTATCCAATATCGTCCCCGTACCAAAGAAGGATGGAAAGGTCTGAATGTGTATCGACTTCCGAAATCTCAACAAGGTGAGCCCTAAGGACGATTTCCCACTGCCACACATCGACATCTTGGTCGATAACACTGCAAAGCACGGGATGCTCTCGTTTATGGATGGTTTCTCAGGATACAATCAGATAAAGATGGCAGAGGTGGATCGCGAGAAGACAACGTTCATTACCCCCTGGGGAACCTTCTGCTACAAAGTAATGCCATTCGGGCTAAAGAATGCTAGGACAACTTATCAAGAGCAATATGTGCCTGTTCCATGACATGATGCATAGAGATCGAAGTATCGTCGGCGACATGATTGCCAAATCACGGAAAGGAGGACCACTTGATAAACCTTGAAGCTATTGAGAGGTTGAAAATCTGATTAACGGTTGAATCCCCAGAAATGCGCATTTGGCGCTATGTCCGAAAAGTTATTAGGCTTTATTGTCAGTAGGAGAGGGATCGAGGTCGATCCGACCAAGATCAAGGCCATCACTGAGATGCCACCACCATCTACAGAGAAGGAAGTCAGAGGCTTCTTAGGCAGGATCTAGTACATCAGCCGATTCATCACACAGTTAACTCTGATATGCGCACCAATCTTCAAGCTACTGAGAAAGGACTCACCTGTTGAGTGGAATGATGACTGCCAGGCTGCATTCGACAAGATTAAAGGTTATCTCTTGAAACCTCCGGTATTGGTACCACCCATACCCGATAGACCCCTGATAATGTACTTGTCCACAACTGAGTTTTCCATAGGCTGTGTTAGGATAGCATGATGAGACGGGAAGGAGAGAGCAGGCCATCTATTACCTAAGCAAGAAATTCATTGATTACGAGACGCGCTATTCTCATCTGGAGAAAGCATGCCTGGCGCTCGTTTGGGCTACTCAGAGACTTTGACACTCACGTTATCCTGTGCCGTTCTACTTCTAGCACGGATGGATCCGTTGAAGTACCTATTCGAGAAACCTGCTCTCACTGGCCAAACCGCACGTTGGCAACTACTCCTATCCGAGTTTGACATTACTTATGTCACCCAGAAGTCGATTAAGGGGCAAGCACTCGTCAATCATCTTGCTGAGAACCCTCTGCCAAACTATGAGCCTTTAAGGACCGAATTCCTCGATGAAGACATTTTATTCATGACCGATGAAGATATAGAGGAAACGGAGGAGCCCTGGGTAATGCACTTCGATGGGGCATCGCATGTTGAGGGCCAGGGAGTTGGCGCCATTCTTATCTCACCAAAAGGATCCCATATACCCATCTCAATCAAATTAAACTTCCCATGCACCAACAATATGGCCGAGTATGAGGACTGTACAGCTGGTTTACAGGCGGCTCTTAATCTAAATATAACTCACCTTAGGGTCTTTGGAGATTCACAGTTAATTATATGCCAAACCAACGGGGATTGGAAGACCAAGGATGAGAAACTGATCCCATACCATGAACATCTGGAGGATCTGATAACTTGCTTTGAGGAAGTCACCTTCTCTTATGTGCCACGACCAAGAAATCGATTTGCTGACGCCCTGGCTACCCTGGCCTCTATGGTTGAGATTTCATATGGAGTGGTGATGAAGTCGATCATTATAGAGCAGAGGAACGAACCGGCTTTCTGTCACCTGATCGAAGGACCTACAGAGATAGATGATGAACCACCCTGGTTCTCAGACATCAAGAATTTTCTCGAGACCCGAACTGTCCTGGAAGGAACATCAAAGGTAGACAAACGCACTATCCAGTGATTGGCAACAAACTATGTCATCTGCGGCGATCTCCTGTATAGACGGTCTCACGACAATATTCTGCTCCGATGCCTAACCCAGAAAGAAGCGGTCGAGATCATGAAGGAGATTCATGAGGGGGTCTGCGGAGCCCACGTCAGCGGTCACATGCTTGCTAAGAAAATTCTAAGGCAAGGATACTTTTGGACTACTTTGGAGACTAATTGTCGAAGCACGCATGTATGCTACAAATGCCAAGAGCACTCCAGCCTAATACACGCTCCGGCCATTGACTTGCACAGCATGGCCACCCCTTGGCCGTTCGCCACCTGGGGTCTCGACGTCGTCGGCAAGGTCAATCCTAAGGCTTCCAATGGACATCAATTCATCCTCGTCGCTGTGGAATACTTTACAAAATGGGTAGAGGCGGCCTCCTATACGAGCATTAAAGCTAGCCATGTTGAGAAGTTCATCAAGAACAACATCATTTGTAGATTCGGTGTACCCAAAGATATCATCACTGATAATGGCACTAACTTCGCTAATAGGCGCATCCGAGCCTTGTGTGAGTGGTTCAAGATCAAGCATCATCGTTCATCCCCGTACAGGCCTCAGACGAATGGAGCAGTAGAGGCATCCAACAAAACTCTTATCCGCATCCTAGAGAAGATGGTAGTTACTTACAGAGATTGGAGTGAGCAGTTACCCTTCGCACTTTGGGCCTATAGAACGTCTATCCGCACCGCAACAGGGGCAACACCATTCTCCCTTGTGTATGGGACCGAGGCCGTGCTACCCGTTGAGGTCGAGGTACCGTCACTCTGTATCCTTTTAGAATCCCATCTACCTGAAGCTGAGAGGGAAAGAGCCCGTTTTGAATAGCTAGACTTGATTGATGAGAAAAGACTCCTAGCCTTGTGCCACACTCAGGTCTATCAGAGGAGAATTGCACGTGCTTACAATAAGCGCGTCCGCGGCCGAGACCTGAAGATAGGAGACACTGTACTGAAGAAAAATTTTCCGTCTCTCCACGCCGATCCGAGAGGGAAGTTTAGGCCAAATTGGGAAGGACCCTACGTCATCCGAGAGGTTCTGCCAGGATACGTTGTTCGCCTCGCCACCATGGACGGAGATCACTTTCCCGAGCCCATCAACGCTGCCTACCTCCGTAAGTTCTACTCGTAGGTCTTGGGACAAGGTAAGTTTTGATAAAAGTAGATGTGTGACCGCTTAAGGGCTCCATAAAAGAGGCCATCATTTCAAAGTCAAGTGGCCAAAAAGAATATTCCCTGAAAACCTTCACCCCTTTTTTTGCTACACACTTCGGACCAACAACCATTTCTTTCATATACCCCACCCAAAATTCCAAAAAAGAAGAAGAAGAGAAGGGAGGAAAAATCCAAACCAAAAGAAGAAGAAGGCGCCCCCCAAAAAAAGCAACAAAGAAAAAGAGGGGTACCCAAAAAAACAAAAAACAAAAAAACCCCAAAAAAATGAATGATGACTGGGGCATAAAAAGCCCCCCAAAAGAAAAAGGAGTCCCCGGATCTAAAAATCACCCCAAACTTAGATCCAAATCCCCAGAAAAATCCAACCTGTTTGAACCCCAACCACATTACAACCCGGCAGAAAGCCCTCTTTAAGGTCTACAAGCGGTTATAACATCTACTGCATCAGAACAAGCCGAGTTAATAAACCACACAGAACTTCATTCAGCCGGCTATAACGGAATCGACGCCCATATCGTGGCTTTCTGGTTCTTGAGAGAAAAGAAAAAAAGAGAAAAGAAAGAAAAGAGAAAAGAAAAGAAAGAAAAAAAAAGAAGAAAAAATTAATTTGAGTTCAAAGCAAGACGGACGTGGTGAAAGCTCGAAAGGGCGCCATGGGTAAAAATAGCGAACTCACGCGGACTAGGTGAAAACCTGAAAGGGCACCTGGGGTAAGAGAGCGAACCCATGGACATGGTGAAAACCCGAAAGGGCGCTACGGGTAAAAACAGGGATGACAGGCATGGCGAAAACCCGTCTTGGGCGCTATGAGCGAAAAATGTCAAGAAAAGAGAGATTAGGAGAAGATCTGTCCTAGCCCACCTATTTCAGTTTGGAACCCTTAAGCCTCTTCTCCCCTTTGATGGGCCACTCATGTTGGAAATTGGATTGGATCCCAATCAAGTATGTCGTCTCTACCGCAGCATCTGATGCATGACCAAAGGGAAAGACAGAGGACTGAACCAATCCCAGGACAGCTGACCTTCCCGTGTTTAAAGGAAAAAACCTGTGCCTCACCAACAGGGTTCGACCATGCTCAAAATAGGACCCACTGACTTGGCTCCATAAAAAGAACTCACCTTGTGAGGAAGAAAATTCCAAAAAGATAATAGATTTCTCTTTCCATAAAAAAACCTCACCCTGTGAGGAAGAAAATTCCAAAAAGATGATAGATTTCCCTTTCCCATAAAAAACCTCACCCTGTGAGGAAGAAAATTTTAAAAAAGATAATAGATTTCCCTTTCCCATAAAAAACCTCACCCTGTGAGGAAGAAAACTCCAAAAAAGATAATAGATTTCCCTCTCCCATAAAAAACCTCACCCTGTGAGGAAAAAAATTCCAAAAAAGATAATAGATTTCTCTTTCCCATAAAAAACCTCACCCTGTGAGGAAGGAAATTTCAAAAAAGATAATAGATTTCCCTTTCCCATAAAAAACCTCACCCTGTGAAGAAGAAAATTCCAAAAAAGATAATAGATTTCCCTTTCCCATAAAAAACCTCACCCTGTGAGGAAGAAAATTCCAAAAAAGAAAATAGATTTCCCTTTTCCACAAAAAGCCTCACCCTGTGAGGAAGAAAATTCCAAAAAAGAAAATAGATTTCCCTTTTCCACAAAAAGCCTCACCCTGTGAGGAAGAAAATTCCAAAAAGAAAATAGATTTCCCTTTTCCACAAAAAGCCTCACCCTGTGAGGAAGAAAATTCCAAAAAGAAAATAGATTTCCCTTTTCCATAAAAAGCCTCACACTGTGGAGGAGAAAATTCTAAAAAAGAAAATAGACTTCCCTTTTCCATAAAAAGCCTCACACTGTGGAGGAGAAAATTCCAAAAACAAAAAAAAGAGAAACCCCACCAGGTGAAAAAAAGAAAAAATCCCATAAAAAGTCTTACATTGCAGGATTACAAAAAGAAAAATAAGAGCGCATGTATAGATTTCATTCCCTTCCTTTACAAGTGTTGCCCGCTGAGTGTCACGTCCCAAAAAGATAACGACATGACACACTTTCTATTTTTGCTGCTTTCTTTACAACAAAAAGCAAAACCCAAAATGTATATAGCTGTGTATATATGAAAAAAGAAGAAGAAAAGAACAGAAAAAGATAACCCAAAAAGAGATCTCTGATAGGGGGCTTTCCCCCCTGTGTATATGATCTATGATATGTGCAGGAACAGGTCAAGGGCCGGGAGCATGCTTCAAAGCGCTAATCTCTGCAAGCAGGGAGTCCTCGCGGGCATTTCGATCAAACATTCACCTACCATGAAGACTCTTCTGCCTGAAGCTTGCCAAGGACTCACCAAAAGACTGGGCAACCGAAGAACCTCGCTCTCGGCTGTAGTGGCTCTCACCTCCGCAATATCAGCTCTGACCCTTTCTTTCTCCAAAGTCTCGATCAAAGCCAGCCTCTCTACGAAAAGGGACTCGATCCGGGTCCGAAGCATCGCTTCCTTACATGGCCAGGGCCCTATCTCTACCACATCTACCAAAGCTGGGCTAGGAATAGGTAATTCCTCAGATAGTAGCAAACCCTCGTAACCCGGAGAGACAACGCCCCCTTAAACCAAGCTACACATATGCGCCGATTGGCGGGTTTCCCAGAGGGCAGCTATGCGATCAAGATCACTAAGAGAACCGCAAGAGAATATCACAGAGCACAGGGGTGGCCTCGCGGTGCACGACACATGCTGAGTATACCCGAATTGGTGGAGCACCCGAGATGGGAAGTAGTATGTGCTACCGGTCAGCCCCAAAAGTGTGATGTCCTCACAATCCCGAGAGCGGACAATCGGAAAGGTGCCGTCCGTCCAGGGAAGTTGCTGTGTCACCAGATCGATAGCTCAGCTTAGTTCCTCGACGCTCACCAGTGCGCCTCGAACTCCGGATCAGAAAACCCCAAGCCACATCCCCTCTAATCAAACAGAATCTCGACACAAGCCCCATGATAGCCAAAAGCTCTCCTAACCAAATCTGAACAAGAAGCGGCTCCTCTGAAAATCCCAACCTGCCCGAGGTCAAAGATCCAAACCTCGATACATCTCCGCCAGGACCAGGTGTACCAATGAGCGACCTCCCTCAAGTTCGGTCAAAACATCACATAGCCCGAGAGAAAAGCTCTCACCCCCAGTGAAGAAGAGAACCTCCGACAGCAAGTAAAGAGCAAAAGCCTTCACATTGAAGGGATCTCGAATAGGCAACTTTTGAAGGCTCGAGTCACCGAAAAGTTATCTCAGGAATTTCACCGAACACCTGGTGGGCCCTCCGGCGAAACATTTCTCATATCCACCCTTCTTCAAGCCAAGGACCGCGTGGACCGCCTTTGCATACCCCGGTTTCG
Organism: Chloranthus sessilifolius; assembly: GCA_021018995.1. Classification (NCBI taxonomy): domain Eukaryota; kingdom Viridiplantae; phylum Streptophyta; class Magnoliopsida; order Chloranthales; family Chloranthaceae; genus Chloranthus; species Chloranthus sessilifolius. The sequence continues at coordinate 70,210,451 of CM037595.1, forward strand.
ACACTACTTTGGCAAGGCCTCGATGCATCTTCAAGCCGGTGAGGGAGGCTAACTCTTCCAAAGTTGGGGTCAGCTCCCTAGACCCAAATTTAAAAACATGGGCCCTATGGTCCCATGATGCCAAAGCCGCCTGTAGTAGGTTGGGCAACAGAGGAACAACGAGGAGAGAAGAAAGACGGGACAACCTGAGGCCATTCAGAATAGCAAGCTCGCTCTCGGCCAAACTATCATGCCATTTTTGCAAAACGCTGGGCCCTGGGTCCAAACAGGAAATAAACTAGTCTTGGGCAGCCCCCTTCGACTTCTTTCGGCGCCGGCTCGCACTTTGAAAGGTATGGGTCTCCCCCACCCGAGTCCATGCCTGAGAGATACGGCTAAGCAAGGAGCGCGACTCCTTTTCACGAGCACGCTGCAGAGGCACACCAAAAGCCATCAGATAGAGAAATAGGCGGAAAGTAAACTAGGAAAATGACTAGGTTAGGCCAGCATTCACTCACCACTTCGGTCTCCCTAAGCCCAACGAGGTTACGGTAGTCCTCTGCCTGACTCACTGCCGACTAATAATCCTGGCCAGTAAGAAAAAGGAGGTGTTAGTCACACAGGCCATCAGCATAATTCAAAGGGAAAGAGAACAAAGCAACGAGATAGAGATTACCCCAGGAATCAGCTCGGGAGGTGGGACCTGGATAGCTTCAGCAGAAATCTGTGCCTTTTCGGCCACGTCGGCACACACGCATGATAGAAAGGCATCATCCAGGCGCTTGAAGGTCCCCTGGACCTCGACGGGCGAGCTACCAGAAGCACTGGCACCAGAAGGGTCAGAAGGTTCAGCACCTGAAGCCACGCCAGAGGCACCAGCCCCGGAGGGATCGAAAGGTCCAGCACCTGTTGCATCATAGGGAATGGCCTCCTCTTCCCCCTCATCTGAGTCGCCGCCCTGCTCAAACTGTAGAGAGAAATATTTTATCATTAAGGGCGATAGGTCAATCAAGGTAACCACATGAAAGCTGCTGAATGAAAGAAGAAAAGGGGCATTACCTGAGATCGCGGCCTGCCAAAAGCTAAAAAGTTAGCACCAGGCACAAAGCAAGCAAAGAAGAAGAAATGATAGGGCGTGAGTCGCCAAGACCGATACCCCAGAGAAGGTCATCGATAGGAACCCCATGATGAAGAAAGTGAGCAGTGAGCTCATCAATGGAGCCCTCTGGGGCCAACACGTCGGCGGGAGGAGCTTGGGGCACGGCAAAGAGAGGGCGATACTGATGAACCGCTCTCTCCCCTAAATAGTAGGCCCTAGTCCAGGACCCGTAGAGAAAGATGATACGACAGTCCAACAAAAGACGAGAGGGGCCCACTGAGGCCAAATTCCAGAAGGGGGATCCTATGTAAGGGTCGAGGATGACCTGCAAAAGAAGAAAAAATCGGAAGGGGGGGCGCACATTTGATCAGAACCCCTAGCACACAGAAGCTGAGCTACCAAATTTACAAAAAGGGAATTGTCTTACCTGCTCTGGGATCAACAGGTCAAACTGAGAGCGCAGTCCCAACTCCAAATGCTTCATACCTACGTCCCGACGGTGACCCACGTGCCAGTTACTCATAAGGGAACGAATGTCGATAAGCAAGGCGACCCGACTGAAAGTGAAGGTATCCCCAGACCTGAGAAAGCAGCCAGATGAGGACAGGTATGCTATAAAAGAAAATTGAGTAAACTAAAAATAAAAGATAAAATACCTCGATGGCAGGCTAGAAACTCACAATGGAGCTAGACTCCCCAAGAACGGCTTGCTTTAGGCTGGACATGAGTACTGCATAGCTAGCGCCGCCCCAATCGAATCGATGCATGGTCTCCCAGTTCACCATCAAGCTGAGCAGGGACAAAGAGACTCACCCTCCACTGGTGTTGGAGAGGAGAGTCTTGCCCAGGAGGAACAGTAAGGAGATGCGGGCCAGCATAAGTGCGCGCGCAGGCTCGATGTAAATGTCCATGTCGGGCTGCCCCTGGTCCACCAACTCATTAGGCCCAAACTGATCAACCAACCAGGATAGCTTGACCTCCGAACCCCGAACGCCTCGAGTACGGTAGGCCCCTAGCATGAATCACCTCCTCCTTACTGGTGTGCGGGTAGGTACCACGGCACACCTCCGACATGCACCCCAAAGGACCATAGACCAGTTCACGGAGTGAAGGCCATCTCGCCACGCCATGTGGAATGTCATCGCTCGGGTGAAAATGCTCTATCAAGACTTTTAAATAGGCCGACGGCTCTTACAAAGGGCACTAAAATGAAGTCCCCAAAACCGCAAGAAGTGAGTAGGTCCTTCACCACTGGGGAAGGTAAAGCACAAGACGCGGAGGTCAAACCAACCGCCGGAACATAATATGCGAGTGGGCTACAAGCAAAAGGCATCAATCGATAGGGTGGAGATATAATGAGGGCATTAAAGGAAAACAAAAGCGAAAAGGAGGAGGGGGTCCATCTGTTTACCTGACCAACGATCCCGAAGTTGGACATATGGGTGTGCTGGCAGTAGAGGAGGCCGGTGTGGGCGGCCTCACCTTGCTTCTCATACCAAAGCTGGGAGGAGCGCTGAGACACAATGAACTGTTCCCCCAGAGAGGCCATTTCCGGCCCTTCTTGCTGATCATGCCCCTCGTCACCAGACATCCTGAAAACATGAGACGCATCGGCATATGAGGGGTTTCCAACAAAAAAAGAAGAAAGAGAAAAACATGTATATGCACTAATCCAAAGAATAATAACAAAAAAAAAACAACCATGTGTGTATGTATACTAATCCAAAACAAAAAAAAGAGATCTGTGTGTGTGTGCTAAAAAAAAAAAAACCAAAAAAACATGTGTGTATGAATACTAATCCAAAACCAAAAAAAAAAGAGAGATGTGTGTGTGTGTACTAAACTAAAAAAAAAAAAAAAAAACATGTGTGTATGTATACTAATCCAAAACAAAAAAAAGATGTATGTGTGTACTAAAAAACAAAAAAAAAACTCATGTGTATATACTAATCCGAAAGAAAAGATGTGTGTGTGTACTAAAAGAAAAAAACAAAAAAAATCATGTGTGTGTGGGTACTAATCCAAAAAAGAGATATGTGTGTATAATAAAAAAAAAAACAAAACCATGTGCGAGTGTGCTAATCCAAAAAAAATAAGATGCACTAATCCATCGAAAACAAAAAAAGAAAGAGAAAATAGGATGAGATGAATAAATGATAGATGAAAAAAAATAGGCCTAAGGAAAACAACAAAAAAAAAAAAAAACAAAACCAAGAGAAAAGGAACATAGGCATCACATATGTTTAAATGGAAATGAAAAAAAAAAAAAAAAAAAAAAGGCATTTCACCATAAAAGAAAAAAAAGAGAGAGAGAAAAAGAAAATCATCAAACAATAATATTATCAAAATACAAAGGGAAAGTAAGGGAAGGTAATGGTTACCTTCAATGGGGGAGAAAAACGGAGAGCGGCGGAGGATAAGCGCCTTTCGATCCATACCCGCGACCACCGGTAATGGAATTCAAGCCAAATCAAATGAAAAAACCCTAAGGGGGTGTCCCGGACTCAAGAAGAAAGGAGGGAGGAAGAGAGAATTTGAAAAGTTCAGAATCGCCAGATTTAGGCGTATATAATATATACGCCCAACCATTTTTCGCCAGATTTTGGTCAGGTGTATATATTATATACGCCCGACCAAAAATGACAGTTTTTAAACTGTCCGACCTCCTTTTTTCCGATTTTTAGGCCCAACGGCCCCCTTGTATGCTATGGACCTCGATCCGGACCCCCTTCGAGGCCCACGTGTCGTCGGCCATGGTGCAAGCATCCCCAAATGACCCTTCAAGTTTTCTTCGATTGGCCCAAAGGGACCGTGTTACAACAAACGGATCCAGATCCGTAGGCGCCCACCTAATGCGCCCACAAAATCAAAAAAGAGAAAAAAAATAAAAGAGAAAGAAAAATAAAAGCAAAAAAATATACAACGCTGGTTCTCACAGGGGCGTCGCAACGTCTGTTTGCCCCACCCCGAGAGCCGTGTTAAATCAATTCAGAATGATCGGGTTCACCCGAAAGTTCTCGAACCCCGTTTCATGCAGGGACACTATGTACCTGATCCGGTAGGTAAATGAATTTCATTCATCACCGGGAGCATACACTTAGCCCCAGATCTCCCCCAGTAGAAGTCAAGGCCTGATCCGGTAGGCAAACCAAGAACCCATCACCGAAATGCACACGTCCCTAAGGTATATTGACATGGCAAGTTGATTCGCCCAAGGATACGTGCAAAAATAAAGGCAGCTTGAGCATGCCCGGAGTATCAATCAAAACAAAAAAGAGAAAAAAAAAGGAAGAAAAGGAGAAGAAATGACAACTTGTTGCTGCTTAGTGAAAACCCTGAGTGGGTTGACCCCACCTTCCACATTCACTCTGGTCATCCGCCTTGGATTGATATTGACCAAGAGTGGCCCCCGACTTCAGACCATTCGAAAAGTCTATTGTCAGTCGAAACTGACCCGTCAAAAATGAAATTACAACCAACCAAACTATGTGCGAACATACAGACCAAAGGGCTCTTTTCCCTTTTTATTTCCTTTTACACAGGCTTAAAACCTGTATAGGCACGGTGTCCCTGTTGAATGTATGCACTTGCATCTCGGTATCCGCAAGATGGTCGTTGTCCTCGTAAATTGTACCTTAGGGTCGAGGCTTCTGTTCGCGCCTATTTGCTGCTTATCGCCCCTGATGGGTGTCTATCTGTGCATAGTTACTAGGATGTGATTTCATTAGGCATGGAGGCTGAAAATTAGCCATCTCTTTCGAGGGATGTTTGGTTCTAGCTCGATCTTTAGCTTTGTCTCGAGTTAAAGCACTCTGGTCCGTGTGAATCAGGGGCACCTCACCACTGAAACGAGCACATCCCCTAGGTGCACCTATCCCTGGCAGAGCGCACGCATTCTTAAAGCGTATCAATTGACATTTGATCCACTTAAAGAGTTGTGCAAAAATAAAGTTGTCAGAGGTCATCGAGCTCTGCTTAGAGGCCTCGAAACAAAAGAGAATTTGGAAAATGACACAAAAAAAAAATTACTCAGAAAATGGGCATGCATTCCCAAGAAGTGTTGCGACATCAATATTCGCTCCACTCGGGTAAATCATGCTAAAGCAACCTTGAGGTTGATGGGTTCGCCTAGAAACTCCAACCCTTACCTAGGTAAGGGCACCTGTGGCCAACCCAATGGAGCTGTCATTATCCCATAGGATTGGACACAGTTTGAAGGCCTTCGCTTTGTGTGCTTCGCTTCAATTCCGAAGCATAGATTGATCATCCCGTTTCATGGAGCTGTCTGGTTCAGATTAAGACTCAACATCACAAATCTATAATTTCCCTCAGGAAGTGGACGATATCCCGGCTAGTGGGCTTACACTTTTTGTGATCATCGCAGTTATGCCCAGTAATGTCGCAATGCGCTTGGGGACTGTTAGCTTTGAGGTACGGACGATATCTCGAAATGAGAGGGCTTACATACACTCACCATCACCATGAATGTTTGAGAATTGAGTTGAACCAGGCGGACCCATCAAACGTGCCTTGGACCTCTTCGGATGTCTCTTGTCTTTGGCATCCGATCATTAGTGATCGAATACCAAAGAGGGGCATCTGTAGACACCCAAATTCGGCCCAAGGCCCGATCAATCTGTGCTTCGGGAGAGATGTACCCCTGTGCTTCCGATGGCACCCCCCTGAACCCTTAGGAACCTACCTAGACCAGTAGGAATCACACTAAGACCTTTAGAGCCATTCCCCCAATCCTTAGAAGTCACCCCTTCACCCTAGAATCCCTTCCCAGACCTAACTTAAACCCTTCTGGCGGTTGATGGGAGGAGAGCTACAAAATTTCACACAGACTAGTACCATGGATGAGCCATATGCCATTGGAAAGAGGACTTCTCCAGCTTTCCAACAAGCCAAAGATCACCCAATTTGGAGCTACGGTTCAAACGTTATGGCCGTTTTAAGTTTCACATAAAATTATGAATTTTACACAGGCGTAGATATTACATACGCCCAGTCATTTTTACCGCAGATTATTCAGGCGTATATATTATATACGCCTGCCTATTTTGGGGAAAATTTGGCCGGGTGTATATAATATATACGCCCAGTATAAGTGGGGCCCACCAAGGGTTTCATCTTCTCAAAACTCCCCTGATTTTGGTGAAAATTACTGTTCCTAAACTGGGCGTATATAATATATACGTCATTTAGCTACAAAGAATCGCCATCAAGAGCTCAATTTCCTCCATCTAGTTTGACCCTTTGACCATCCCCTGGGTTGAGGTGGGTGTCTTGAGATTGGTTGCACCCCCTTTGAGCTTATTGGCAACCCTTAAGTCACCCATGGTCTCACCCCATCATCCGCCATTGAAACCAGTTTCCCAAAACCCTAGGACCTTGAAAACCCAAAAAACCTTAGATGGGGGATTACCTAATTGCTAAACCAATTAGCTCTTAAGTAAGCCCCTAACCCATCCCTTCTCTATAAATAGAGAGGCCCCCCTCTTCCTTAAGGGTTGAAGTTTTGTTGAAGGATTAGAGAAGTGCTTAAGAGAGAACCCTAGTGAGAGAAAATGCCAATATTTTCCAGAATTCCAGCATGCATACTTCACCTATTTCAACCCATTTCCATAATTATATCACTCCCTTTTGCTAAAGTCTAGCCTCTAGCTTCACTCTACACCCCTTACTTTATTGAATCCTAGCATTAGAACCCATTTTCACACCATTTAAGCCATCGAAAGCACGCCAAAGTGAAGATCTTCCGCGATACAACAAGGGCCCGTGAGCTCCGGCTCACCCCTCTCTTCCTCTACCTTCTTGGTGTCTCCTCCGTCCAAGAATTCAAGCCGTTACGCCGCCGAAATTTCAGTTTGCCTCAAAGCTTGATAGGACCGTATTGCCTTCGGGCAAGGGGAAACTCCGCCCTTTTTATTTTTATTCTTGGCCATAGATAGAGACCGCTATGTGCGGGTTGATCGGGTGCTTAAACCCTTCTCGATCGATAACCGAAGCCCCTACCCTAGAGCCTTTGGCAAAGACCGGTAAATCAGAGTCATATTTAGCACTTCGGTGCTCAAAATATCGATTTGAAGGTTTCCCGGGTCACCAAAAGCTCCGGGTGGCGACTCTACATTTTATTGTAGGCGAGCGCATCGCCGCGACGAGTTCGAGAGGATCCATGGTCGCACAGCCGTGAAGTTTTGAAACGGCATGGTGATAGCTCATATGGCTTGTTACAGATGCAAAATTCTACAGAGCAAAAAGGTATAAGCAAATAGATAGGAAAGAGGCAATGCAATAATAGTTTGAAGAGTCACCTCAGGGTTCAATACTGGAGGGACATCTCTAAGTGCAATAGCTGATATACGAGCGTGCTCCTCCACGCCCTGACATAACTGATTGATCAACCCATCATCCAATCCACCAAAGTCAGGTGCCTCAGAAGACCCAGCACTCGAAGCCTCCCTTGTTTCAAACTGAAAAAAAAAAAAAAAAAATTCTCAGAAAAATGATAATGGTTGTATGAGGAATGAAGAAGAGTATGAAATTATCTAATGGTGAGGGCCCCAAAGGCTACAAAGTTTACGCCAGACATGAAGTGAGGAAGGATGGAGCGGTAGGGAAGAGCATCATTCCACGTATGATAATTCAGGTTTGGTAGGGTGAGACCCTCGATCGAGATCCCCTCGTTGTCCAACTGCTAAATAAGATCCTCCAAGTAATATATAGAGGGATCCAAAGAGCCCTCTGACTCCATCACATCACCAGGAGGGTTCAAAGGCACCAAAAGAAGGTCATGCATTTGGTAAATCACTCTCTCCCCCAAGTAATACAGACGGGTCGATAAGCCATAGAAGAAGATAATGCGGCAATCAACAAAGCTGTTTGATTGATGAACGACCTCCAGATTTAGGAAGGGGGATCCCTCGTATGGATTGAAGGTGACCTGGTCAAAGAAATTTTTTCAAAGATAATGATTAAAGTCATAACCATAAAAGATAAAAGAACTGAAAGAATGGAATAAAAAAACCATTAACCTACTCGGGCAACATTAGGTCAAGCTGCAATCTCAGACCCAATTCCAGGTGGCTCATGCTCGGGTCTCTACGGTGATCGGCGTGCCAACAACTCATCAAAGGAAAAGATGGTTCTATAGGGAGCAGGAGTCGGTGTCTTGGATCAAAGTGCAAATATCCCCAAATCTGAAAAGGAAGGATAGAGGAAGAGTAAAAAATAAGGGAATGCATGTATGAAAATGAAAGCACAAAAGCAAGAACAAGTCACCTCTACAATGGGCCATAAGCCACAGATGGAGGAGAGAGTCCCACCCGAGGCTCAGACCAGGCTATTCGTCAAGGTCACATTTTCACCACTCCATTCACACGTATGTGACAACTCTATGAATTATGCTTTGTCTCAGCCTATTGCAAGTGCACAATAAAAATCATAGCACTAGTATAGGATCGTTTCCACAAGGAAGGTAGAAATCTAAAAACTTCTATTTGCCATTGTAGACACCCAAATTTGGCCCAAAGCCTGGTCGAGACATGCTTTGAGAGAGGCGCACCCCCGAGCTTCTAATAGCATCTCCCAGACCCTTAGGACCCTTCCCAAACCCTTAGAAACTTGCCTAAACCGATAGGAATCACCCCTAACATTTAGAAACTTCTTTGAAACCCTTAGTTAACCCTCCCAGGCAATGGTTAGAGTGTGATGTACATGGGCTGGTAGGGACTTCTACTGAGACTGAATCTTATACCATTGAAAAGTAGAGGTCCCCAACTTTCCAACAAGCTAAGAATCACCTCAATCCGGGTTATACTTCAAAAGTTACGGCGATCCAAAAAAGTGCCCGAAACTGCACCTAGTTAAGGCATGCATGGCGTGTATATTATACATGCCATGCCATTTTTTCCCAGAAATGGCTTGGCATGTATATTAAACATGCCAACTATATGTGGGCCCCCTGCGGGCTCTGATTTCCAGTACATTATAGCTATGCTTGGCGTGGATAGTATAGAGTCTAAGCTTAGCTACAATAACCTCTGTTTTTGCTCGAATTTCACTTTTGGGGTTTGACTTGTTGACCATCCCAATGTTTAGGGTGGGTTTCATTAGGACTGTTGCACCCCTGTTTACCCTATTTGCAACCCTATAGTCATTTGAAACCTCACCCTATCATCTACCATTGAACCTATCCTCACACATATCCATAACCTTAAAATCCTAGGAAACCTTAGATGTTAGGATTACCTAATTGCTAACCCTAATTAGCCCTTAAGTACCCCCCTAACCCTCTCTTTTTCTATAAATAGAGAGGCACCCCCCTTGCAAATGGCTTGAAATTTTTCCAAGAGAGAAAGAGATTAAGCAATCCCCTCCTCCCCTTTGGTGCACCAAATACCCATACAAATTCTAGAATCCTAAACCACCTTAGAAACACTATCTTTCATTAAAAATCCTTAAGCTTAGGAGAGAACTGTTAAGCAGTGAAAAATACCATATTTCACCTCCTAACCTGACCTTTGGAAGACCCTTGAGGTGTCTAATAATGTGTTTTAAGTATGTTTTATAGATAAGTAATAAATTGCAGCCTTAGCACAAACAGCCAACAAAAAGGGCCAAATAAGCAATTTGCAGCCTCAGCCTGTGCTCAAACTCCAACAATCCACAAAGCCTTAGAAACTCATGGAAGGCCATGAACCCAACTAGGTGCACTTGAGACCAAGTATAGTGCCAAGGGACGAAGATTGAATCCACCCAGAGGTGACTGAGGGCGAGACAAATGAAAGACAACACATTAGAAGTGTGTGCTAGTAAAAAAAGCATGGAAATCAAGCTATCAAGGGGTTCTCTTAAGCTGCCAAGAGGATCTGGCACCTAAATTAGAAGATGTCGAGAGGATCAATTTACATGTCGAGAGGTTCAACTGAACCCGTCGTGCAGTGCAACCAATCCTGTCGACAACTGCTAGGCGTAGACCTCGAGAGGATGAAAAGAAGCTGTCGACAGGATCTGAGACAACCAATCGACGAGTCGACCACAACCTGTCAAGGGGATGAATGAGATGATTGTCAATCCTATCGACAAGCGCCGTCAATCCTCTCGATAGGTCTACAAACCTGTTGATTTGCATGTAAACCCAAACAAAACATGTCGAGAGGATCCCAGAACCTCTCGACACTCGATTTGGGGAACTTCTCAGTTCTTTCTTCAACACCTGTCCATGCCAAAAGCTTGTGCACGTGTTCCAAAGCACGTCAGCGACCCCTGAGGGTATTTTTGGCACACAATGGGCTACGCGCGAAAACCCTAACAGTATCACATGTACTTGTCAGATGAGAACCAATGGGAGAAGAGCTTCTAGAAGAGAAATCAGTCACATCAGCATAATAGAATTATCTCCTTGCATTCTAATTGGCTGAAACAGATCTGAGGACAGAGGAGGAGAGTATAAAAGCTTGGAGAAAATATAGAAGAAATGATCCAGAAATTAAGAAAACCAGAGCTCAGGGCGAGATCCATTTGTCTAGAAAATTCTCCCTTCTTCTTCCTCCTTTCCCCCTTCTCTCTTTAGCCAATCATGAGTGGATCAAACTCTTCTCAGTAGTTAGGGTAAGGTCTTAAGCTGTAAATTGAGAGATTCAAAGGCATTGTATGGAACTGTAAGATGCATAGATTGCAGATCTGAGCACAATCGTATTCTAATTTTGCAATATAATTATGGATTTTAAAGGTGATTCTTATCTATATTTTACTTTTTCGTATTTTTTTCCCTAGGTTGGATATTCTTGTAGATGTTAGCCTATGAGGGTCTCATATCTTGGCATCTATAGCATCTGCAATGATTTTCCTTTTCTAATCAAGATCTTTGAAGCAGAACAATCTTTAGGATGGTCTGTGACCATTAAAGTGGACAGATCATAGCCTTAGGATTGCTTCAATTCTCTGATTGAGATTGGATTCTTATACCTAACCTCTGCCAGGATAACCTGGGAAGCTGGGAGCCAGAAAAGAGGATTGTAGCAAATCAACTCTTAGCATTGCCGTTGATTCATTTGATTTCCAGTGAGAGACCAATACCCCTAGTTGTTGTTCTCATTCTTTGATTTTTCATCTCTTATATATTTCCCCTTACCTCTGTGTTGGATTAGATCGAGATCAGTAGTACTTAATTCTGTAGTTTGTAGTTAACATGACAAAACCCCAAAATCTCTCCTCTTAGATTAGAATAGAGTGTCAGATCCACTCTGGATCTGAAGATTTACTGAAAGTTAAATCACATTTCCCTGTGACATACTCTTACCCTTTTAAAACTTGCTGCAATAGCCCTGAATACTTGCAAGTCTGTGTGTCTGTTTGCCTTGGTGTATGTTCAATCCATAGATTTCGTAATTATTTGATTTTAAACCCCTTTTGAGCACAAGGTAAACGGTCCAACAAGAACTACCCCCTAGCCCTCTTCCTATACCCCTTAGCTATCAAGCGTTAGAGGTTAGAACCCATTCTCCAACCACTCAAGCTACCGGAAGCTCGTCAAGTGCACCTGCGCAAAGGTCCACAACTGTGCTAACAAGAGCCCAAGAGCTCCAGCTCTCCCTTCTACTCCTCTACCTTCTTAGCGTTTCCTTTATCCTCGAATTTATGCTGTTACGTCGCTGAAATCTCAGTAATTGCGGAGGGCACAAATAGGATCAACGTGCCTTCGGGCAAGAGGAAGTGCTCATTTTCTTTTTATTTTTCCTTTATTTTGGCCACAAGTAGAAACCGCGTTTGAGCAGGTTGATCGGGTGCCTAACACCTTTCGGATCGATAACCCAAGCCGCTACCCAAGAGCCTTTGGCGTAGACCGGTGAATTAGAGTCATATTTGGCACTTCGATGCATTTTAATATTAATTTAGGTTTCTCGGGACACCAAAAGCTTTGGGTGGCGACTCTATATTTTTCACGAGTGCACATTGTCGCTACAGGATCGTCAAAAATCCGCCGTTGTACAGATGGCGACTCTGCTGGGGACTAGCTAGTAGAGGTTCCCCTAGAAAGTTTACCTTTTTCTTTATTTTTACTAACACTTAGCTGTTTCTCTTGGTTTCGCTCACTCCTACGATTCTATTTATTTTTACTCATCTCGACTTTTCTCTCATTTACGTGCTTTAGCCGATTGGCAGGCCTACTTGTGCATCGTCTTTACTTTTCTTTACTTTTTCGTCATTTACATGTCTTAGCCAATTGGTGGGCTTACTTGCGCATTTACATGCCTTAGCTATTTGGTGGGCCTACATGAGATTTTACTTTTTGTAATCATATCCTAACAATGGATGCCGGTCCATAGAGGCGGTACAGGACCATCACCCCCGGTTTTTGAACATAAAGCAAACTCCCTTAAAATTGAAATTAAAATTGAACCAAGAAGGGGACTTGATTGAATTTTTACGTTGGGTAGATTTTAACAAAGGGTGGGAATTTGGGCAAAGATACAAATGTCCCAGTTCTTATTATGGTGGCAGCCCCTAGTGGTGATGATCTCGAAAAGAACCACCCCATCTAGTATCTAAGAAGGCATTGCACTGTAGGTATATCGGGTGGGTGACTGAGCCGGTTACAAAGCTTAAAACCCTGGGGGAGTGCGTTTAGTTGCCCCGAATCAAACCTTGTATCCCTAGGATCGGAAAGGAGGGACCCGTTATAATAAGAAAGTCAGTCCCCGAAAACATCGTTTTCAGAAAACCACAAAAAAGGACCAATTTCAGGCTTGTTGTTCTGCTATCACCATAGTTATATACTCTGATCTACCTAGCGTGTGTAAAATCCACGCCAAGCCTTTTTACCAAGAATTGCTCTGGCATGTATATTACACACGCTAAGCCAAAACTGAACAAAGTTAGCCTGGCGTGTAAAATACACACACCAAGTTTGTCCTGGGTTAGGCAGCCCAAATCTGAGGCCAATCTTCACCTCCCCGAGTTCCCCGCTTAGTGGTTTAGCACCCCAGATAAATCCTGCACTCTTCGACACCCAATACGCCCCTGCCGATCAAAAGAGGGTAACTTCTCATTAACTCGCTCCAAGAGATTGGGTTGTTTGTGTTGATTCTCATGCCTTCAATAGATCAAAGGGTTTCCCTTTGATTCTTCCGAAATGCGTCGATATCCCACTGCGGGAGATATTTAGGGTACGAACACCACCCGAAATGGGAATTCCAAGGCCTCAGAATTCTTCATCGTAAGGTATTCACTTGCCATTTTCAAAAAAAAAATAAAAAAGAGTCATAACAAAAAAAAAAATTGAAAAAGAAAAAAAAACATTGTGGTGCCGGCACAACAGTATCGCCTTATCCCCCGTCATCCCGCAGAGGGAGAAGGAGAAAACTTTACGGGCCCCATCCGAGGCACCCGTACCCAACCAGCCACCAAGCCATGTCATGGGTAGTGGATCCAGCATACGCCGATCCCAATTCATCCCCACCACATTCCCCAATTCATTCCCATTCGGAAGAAACTTTTACCTCCATCCCACTCAAGCAACCACCATTTACCGTCACCGGACCCTTCGGTGCACCCATCTTCCCATCCGCACCCGTCCAAAATTTTTCCCTCTCCCCGCCCTCATCCACTCAAGATCCATCCACATCCACCCTGCATATGCCCCATTTTTTACCCCATTAACCCTCAAATCCAAACAACCCTAATTTTCCCCCCTCCACCATCACCCAAAATCCACCCTATGTTTCATCATATCCTTTCCCCACCTCAACTCCAAATTCACCACATCTTCTTGCTACATCCAGCATACCTCCATCATCCCCATCTAATCCAAACGTACCACATTCTTTCACATACACCCAAGCCATGAATAATCCTCCCATATCCACTCCACATCCTTCCCCTAATCCCAATCCATCATACATCCCCCCATCAACACAGATCATGCCCAATTTTTCCCATATACCCACCCCGTCCATGCCCCATGCTCCCACTCCTTCGGATGTGCCCTTTTCATCCATCCCACCACCCAATCCGATGACTATGATGGATGAGATGTGGAAGGCCTCACAAGATAGTCTCCCTCATCCACCCCTCATAAACCCATCCCACACATTATCAAGTCTCCATGCCTCCTTCCCCCATGACCCCCCATCATCCATACCCTTCATGCCCCTCATATACCTAGAGACCCGTGGAATGGCACCCCAAGGCCCAATGGGCCAAACCCACCAAGGCCCAACAGTCCAAACCCATCAAAGCCCCATGATCCCAACCCATCCGGATCCTATGGTCCAAACCCATCCAAGTTCCTTACTCTATACCAAAGCCTAGCAAGGCCCAAGCCTTGGATCCTCATACCCATACCCTCCACAATTCCCTCAATATCTCACTCACCTACAACCCTCATACCTGGCCCTAGGCGCGAACCTGACACCTACCCTTCACCAACCCAATTCACCCATCCTCATGCACCTCAAGGCCATCCTCAAGTATCCCTCCAAATCCAATGGCCTCATCAGGTCATAACCCAAAATCCAACTTCCACTCATCCTATCACTCCACAGAGCTTCCCACCATGGATCAAAATTTCATCTGCTACCGATACATATCAGACGATACGTATCGGTATCGGACCCGAATGATATGGTACATTGAAAGTACCATATCGTTCATTTGTATGTATAAGGTCAGACGATACATTCAATGTATCGTCCGATATTTTACTGTTTCGATACGTATCATTCGATACATATCAGTTTTGAGCTTGAACGATACGTATCGGTTTAACAAGATTTTGACCCATGCTTCCCACACATACAATGGTCCCACCCAGCACCCATTCAGTCCGTTCCACACCAACAGGAAAATCTCACCCTGACTCCACCATATGTAGACCCACAATATGAGGAAGATAAGATCAGGAATAGCGGAGCTTATGTAGGGGCACTCACCAGCATCAATCCTCCACCCATAATCACTAACCTCCGGCAGCACAAAGTAAATGGAGACCGACCGTTGAAAAGGCATCCTCCCAATCTAAGGAATCAGAACAGCTGAAAGAACAACTGGACAAGATCTAAAAATAATTGATGAAAATGGGCGGAGCTGAGATCCACGCCATGGACTTTTCTGATCTGTGCCTATTCTCCGAAGTCCCCTTGCCCCTAAAATTCAAAGTGCTAGTCTTCAGTAAATATAATGGAACAGGAAACCCCATCGCACATCTCAAGACCTACTGTGGGGACATGTGCCAATACGAGGGAGATGAGTGTTTGCTCATAAAGGTCTTTCAAAAGAGCCTTATGGGTCCAGCTTGAAGGTAGTTCACATCGCTTGAACCTTCCATGATCGAAACATGGAAAAACCTGATCCATTTGTACCAAGAACAATATGTCTAAAACATAGACATTGAGCCTAGAAAATTTGATCTAGCTCGATTAAAGCAGAAGCTCGATGAAGCATTTAGTGATTACCTTGGGCAATGGAGGGCACTGACCACTCAGGTCAGAAACAGAATACCTGACAATGAGTAGATTTAAATGATATCAAAGAACACCTTGCCAGTCATCTTGGACTTCTTGGTATACCAATAGCAGTCAAGCTTTGCTGATTTGGTTAGGAACACCAATCACTATGAGGATGCGATAAGAGAAGGGTGCTTGAATAAAACTACAAATAGCGGGATCCAGAGGTTCGCCGATCAGAGAAATGAAAGAAGAACCGAGGCAGATATGCAGATAGTTGGCAATATACGACCTGTTATCAGCACACCCCCATTCCAATTTAGGGCAGCTCAGCCAACCCCACCTAAAAGTGAGCCGATGCAGAGAATCAGAAATGGCCAGGGAGCATAGATGACCCCAAAACAAAGAAAATCCATTTTGATCAAGTCTTCACACCCTTGGGGCAGTCACTGAATATTTTGTTGCCATTGTTAATTAAAAAGGGTCTGGTCACGGCACTCCAACCACAACCACCACCGAATCTGATCCCTAGAAATTATGACCCTAACACCCATTGTAACTTCCATCAGTGATCAGGCCACCCAACTAATCATTGTTTTCCTTTGAAACATGCAATACAAAACTTGATAGAGGCTGATAAAATCATCCCTCCCGCACTTCCCCAAGCCAACCAACATGCCGACATTCATCAGGTATCGCTACCCCCTCACCCACCAGGAGGGGCAAGTCCGAGACCAACTATCAGCATGATAGGGGAGGATGACAAGTAGTTTGATCCATCGGATTATATCCGTGCCCAGGAAGATTTCATAGCACTGTGACAGAGTGGCCGAGAAGATAGAAATATTGGGGTGATTGAACCCTTGAATCTGGCTGATTATTTTCCAAACCCCACACTACAAGCAGAACCCTTAGATCTTAGGGTATATTCCCCATCCCCAGGTCCTGTCAACTATGTCTAAATCAATTCCTACCAATCATACACCACCACCCCTGCCAACTACCTACTAACCGATTGTGTCTCCCATCCCCCTCCATCACCCATTAGTTATCAATGGCCCACCCCTGTCACATCACCCCCAATTCAGTCATCCACAACCCTCGCCAACCCCATTTGGCCCACCTTCTCCACCCTTCCAAAAGTTAACCACGTGATCCCCGCCCATCCCAATCCATTGGCACAGGCATCTCCGGTATCCCCTTTCACCCCGTTCCATATCCCGAGACTGACTTATGATCCCCATCAAGTCCCACTCAGTTATAATCAAACATATATTAATATCGGCATCAACAAAGAGGGGGCAGTGGATTTCGTCACCAGGTAAGGAAGGATCTCTAAGCAACCAGACACACCAATACTAGCGCCAGCCCAACCAAAGGGAAAGAAGGATACTACTGCGGTAAACCCATTTAAGAAAATGAGCCGAGAGCACATACTTAAAACCCAACTCAGGAGAATGCCGGCCCATATCACAGTCTGGGATCTATTAATGACATCCCTGCTTCATTTTCAAGCTTTGATGGGGGCATTAAAAAATGTACATGTATCTCTCCAACTAAGCCCAGATGAGGTCGAGCAGATAATCGGGCAGGTGATGGCTCCCAATGCCATCTCTTTTTAGGATGCTGATTTATCGGAGGAGGGAAATAATCATTTTAAATCCCTCAATATCATTGTAGAGACTAGAAATATGATAATTCCATTAGTATTGATCGACAATGGGTCTGCTTTAAATGTGTACCCTCTGAGAACCGCTAACAAAATAGGGGTAGATCAATGTATGTTGAGACCGACAAAAACCAGTGCTAGAGGTTTTGATAACACAAGAAGAGAGATAATGGGTGAAGTGAACCTTGAGCTCATAATTGGGCCAATGACCTTTTCCATATCATTCCAAGTAATGGACATCAAGTCCTCTTTCAACCTGTTATTAGGGCGCCCTTGGTTACACGAAGTGGGGGCAATTCCGTCGATAGTGCATCAAAAGCTTAAATTTTTGTGTGGGCAGAAGATCATCACCATCATAGGGGAAAGGCATGACGAAAGAGAAAAAGTCACCCATAGCATTGAGAACCCCAAAGTACTAGATGTGTCGCATACGACCGAAGATACGAACCTCCACAGCTTTGAATATGAGGTATCAGCAGTAGTCCTCGAGCCCCCAGAAAGCATAACCTTGAAAACCGGAGGCGGAATTGTGGCGGATGTAGCCATGCTCTAGAAATTGGGCTATTAAAAAGGAAAGGGATTAGGACCCCGATTAATAGGAAGGAGAGAGCCAGTCAAGGCCAAGGGCGGGCAGCAGATCAAATTTGGGTTAGGCTATAATCCCACAGAAGAAAAAGTGCGAGAGGCCAAGGAAAAGGCCCGAATGATATCCACTGCTAGAGCCAAGGGAATAAACCTGGAAGAGAAACCTCATCCTAGACCTAACATTTGGAATACCTTTGGGAGTGCCAGGATTGCGAAGATTGATCAGAATGGGGCAACACAGTTAACCCCACACAAATTGGTAGCCCCAGTCCACCCCACCAATCCCCAAATTATCCCTCCCAACCTGGAAATAGACCTGGTCACTCTGTCCCTTTTCGAGGAAGAGTTTTCCATACCTACACAATCTCCCCCCTGTGGTAAACCACCATAAGACCTTGTTGACGTTTGAGGACAGAATCTCAGACGAACCCTGAAGAGTCACATCAATAGACCTCCTCTATCTAAATAGGTAAAGGGGCAGTATGGCAGGTAAGGAATTGGGCATCCATGCCCCAAACTTTGGAAGTGGCAAGTGGCCTGAAATTCGGCCGCTTCTAAAAAAAAAATTAACCTATAAAAAGTGAGGTTATCCCGTGGTAGGCAATGCCAAGTATGTATAGAGACCCGCCCTCCCAAGGGCCGATCTCAAAAGAAAAAGAAAAAAAAAAAAATAAATAAATAAAAAGTTAAAAACATAAAAAAGCACAAAATAATCTAAAAATATTATTTTTTAAAATTATCGAGAAAATCAAAGAAAGGATGCCTTAATTGAAAAACCCGTCCCACGTGAAATTGACCCTTTTCCTGTAGAAATACAAGAAGAGGTAGGAGTCCCAAGTCTGGATGAGGAAATCCCTGCTGAGGAGCTTCCCAATGAACTCCTTGAACAGTACACCAATTTTGAGCATGGCCCTACCCTGATCGTTGAAGAAATAGAGGATGTCAACCTGGGTACAAAGGAGGTTCCTAGAATCACCAAGATCGGAACATCGCTATCTCCCGAGGAAAGAAAATGCATGATTTATTTCCTTCGGTCATACCAAAACATCTTCGTGTGGTCGTATGAGGATATGCCTAGTTTAGATACCAATTTGGTCGAGCATGAGCTGCCACTATATCCAGATGTTAAGTCGGTCAAGCAGAAGTTGAAACTCCTCAGGCCAGAATGGATGCTGAAAGTGAAGGATAAAGTCATCAAGCAGTATGATGCGGGGTTTCTCATGGTCTCCAAGTACTCGTAATTGCCAGCCAATATAGTCCCTGTACTAAAGAAAGATGGAAAGGTTCGCATGTGCATCGACTTCAGAAACCTGAACAAAGCAAGTCCAAAAGACTACTTCCCATTGCCATACATCGATATCTTGGTGTAGACACCCCCATTTTGTCCTCTCGAAATATACAAATTTGTTTGATCAACCTTTGACCTCATAACCCTGACGTGAGAACCATGCACTAAAATAATAGTACATGGCTAGACATAGGCTGAAACAATAGCTCTGTGGCTCAGGTCCCAACGTAGGGAGACTATATACTGAAATAATAGTATATAGTCGAAATGTCGACTGAAACAATAGTCTCGCATTTCAGACCCCTAACCCTAATGTGGGACCATATACTGAAATAATAGTATATGATTGGATACAGGCTGAAATAATAGCTCTGTGGCTCAGGCCCCATAACTCTAACGCGAGGACCATGCATTGAAACAATAGCTCTATAGCTCAGGTCCCAACATAGGGAGACTATATACTAAAATAATAGTATATAGTTAGAATACAGGCTGAAACAATAGTCTGGCATTTCAGACCCGACCCGAACCTGGACAGCTCCGAATTACGTACCCAAAATCACATGTGCAATTTGATTGCACGCAGAACCACAAGCGTGCAATCAGTCTCTTTTTCAGACCAGCCTTCTTTTCCCAGACCACCTCAAGACTCGATCACGCGCCTAATAAGAGATGCGCGATCGGATTGAGCGCCCCTCCACCGGCGAGCAATTAGACTACGCCCGACCTAGTCTTACCCTCCTTGACCACAAAGCGTCTTCGATCAAGTGCTTCGGATAAAATGCTTAATCGGATTGTGCACTCCGCACTAGGCGCACAATTAATTCTAATGTGATTAGAACTAGGAAACTTGCTAAGCAAGTCAGCCAGTCACTCACTGAGTCGGTGACCGACTAAAAGCGATTAAGCACCGGGAGACCGACGCGTAATTCAATTAAATGCCTCAAACATGGTGCGTAATTGAAGAAAAACCAATAAATATATATTTTTTTATTTCAAAGAAGAACAATAGAACGAGAGAGAACAGAATTTTTTTGGGATTTCAAAACCAGAGAATTCCGAGGACGAGCCCATAGAGCAATCTAGGCATGATTTCAAGATTCAAATTTTGAATCTTCGAGATTTCTCTCCGCAGCCTCGACCTTAGGTAATTTTTTATTCCTGACCGTAGTTCTTAGTTCTTAGACTTAGGATTTTCTTAGTTTTAATTATTAATTAATTTTCAGTCTTAGACCATAGCACCCTTTTTTATACCGTAATTTCAATCCCTAGTTCTAGTTCTTTGTTTCTAGAACCAGTCCTTAATCTGACGGCCTAATTCACCGACCCTAGACTTAATTCTATTCTAAAATCTCAATCTCCAATCCTATCATTAATCTCTAGTTCTAATTCATAGTTTCTAAAACCAGTCCTTAATCATACGGCTTGATTTTTTGATTTCGAACTCGAATTCAGTCCTTAAAATTTTAAATTCTAGTTTTAATTCCTTAGTTTAATATTTCTAAAATCCCAAACATCAATTTAGTCTTCTACAGGCCTATATTTATAATTTAATTCTTAGTTATAATCCCAAAAGTGACTCCGAAAATCCAAAAATACTATTTTATAATCCAAAATCTAATTTATTCTTAATCTCAGCCACCCGATTTGCCCAAGGGAGCTTACGGAGGGTACTCAGGAATGAGGTCAATCCTCCTTAGCATAGTGGGCTGTTGGCTGTTTTCTGAGTGTGTGCTTACTTTATTGGTTGGTGGTAAAAGTTATTTGAAAATTAAAGAAAGAGTAAAACAGGAGATGGAATCAGCACAACTAAGAAATCCTAGACCTGTAAGATACAGGGTCCATTGTAGCTAGTTTTGATAAGTAAGAGTTTGTCCCACAGGGAAAGGTGATCTACAGTTCCAAAGGAGCCATCTCTAGTAGTCCCTCCAGATCTGACTACAGATCTGGCAGTCCTAAAAGGAGGGGAGTTTAAGGTCACTTATTCTAAGTATTCTAATGTCTAAAATATAGAAAGGGTTGAGAGGATGGATGGAGTGTGGAAAATAAATATAAAAGGGTGAGAAGTATGTTATTGAGCCCAGATCAGAGGAGTTTTGTAACTCAGATTAATATCTGATGTTATAGAAATCATGTCTAGTGGCTACATTATCACCACTGAGGAAAAAGGATCCAACCCATCACTCTGCCATGATTCCACCCTTAAGGCTATAACCTGTCCACTCAAATGGTCACAGATTATCCCATAGGGGAACCACTATCAAGGGATGGGTCAAAACATAACCAGTAAATCATTGCAGACACTATTTCATCTAGGCTACCAGCTCAAGAATCCATAGGGAACCTCAACCTCTAAAGGTCTATATATGGGGCTATAGCTGTAGAGGACCATGATAGCCCAGACACATAGAACCAGCAAGAGATTGAGTACAACCTTCGATCTAGCTGTCCATTGCTTGAGTGAGGCTACAATGGTCCAGTCACCAGCCTACAATCTCTATAACCAGATCAGATCCAACATCTGATGGCGGATCTATACAAATATAGGGGAGTCTGCCTCTGTACAATCTCCTACCAGGCTTCTGTAAAGAAGAAGGATCCATCTTGGATCGGTGGATTAGAATCACCCTAAGGCTATAATCTGTCCACTTAAATGGTCACAGACTATCCCAGAGGTTATCCTCCTCACGAAGCCCAAGACAAAACAAGAATATCGCTGCTACCATCATGGTCACAAGGCTAGCAGCTCAAGCTCCCATGGGGATTTCAGGTCTAGTGGGTCCTGTGGTGGGGCTAAGGCTGTATAGGACCATGATAGCCCAGACACACAGGTCACTTGGATCTGAGTGGCCCTTTGAATCAGTCCTCCATTACTTCGAAACACAGCCAAAGCAATGGCGGATCACAAGGCAGCAGCCTTGCACAGAGCATCTCACACACAAACACAAATCCCACAAAGTACAGATCCTATTACAGAACTTCCATTAATCTAGTTCAAAATACATACAAAGACATAGCCAGCAAGTGCTGGACTATGGAGAGAAGGAAAAAGAAAAAGAAAACTACTTACAACTACAAAAAGAAAAACTAAACGATCTCAGATCAGGTCTCCCCGAAATGAGATGGGTTCCTAGCTATTCCAGGATGTAGAAAGAAAAGAAAGTCTAAGCTCTCTAAACCTAAGCTAAGTGTGGGTATTTATAGCAGTGGTGTGGTGGTGCATTAGGGTTAGGAAACCCTAATTTTAACGATGCCACATGGCCGAATAGTGATCCTTCGATGCCTTGGGGCACGTGCACAGAGATTTGAGCGTGGGAGTGCATGCCCTAATCACTGGAAATTCTCAGAAAGTCCTCAGCTGAAGAGATGGAAGTTTGAGGTTTAGAGCTTCGCTAGGTAGCCATTGTTTCCCAGACTTGTCGCGTGGTAGCTTTTGTTCTTCACTAGGATGATTTGAAATTGAAGCTTCTGCCTTCATGAGGTTGGCTTGGTTTGCTCTTCAGGCAGTCGCGAGGTTGAGTAGACATTAGAGCCTCAGATGTCGCAGGGTTGGAGCTTAAGCACTCGCGAGGCTTTGATGAGTTCTGAACTGCGCGAGGTTCCATGTCTTAACTGATCTTCGCGAGGGTGGCTTTGCCTTCGCAAGGACGCTTTCTTCTTGAATGGTGCGAGAACTGCACGAGGAGTTCTCTTCTGATAGTTTCATCCCGCGGCGACTGCGTGACAGCTGTGCAAGGAGTCTTCTGAAGCTTTCTCTTCTCAGCCGTTCTGAACTGCACGCGATTGAGAGAACTCTGCTTTGAACTATGCGAGATTGCACGAGGAGTTCTATTCTTGAGCTTCGCAAGAGCTGCGCGAGTTTATGTTTCTGAAGCTCTTCAGTCAATCATCTGCGTGAGAAGTTATTGTAGAGCTTGGGAAGCTCAGCTGGACTGCGCGAGGCTCATTTTCAGGTTTGGATTTAGACTTCATCCTTCTGAGGGATTTCTGGTGCCAAAACATGCTTTTTAGCAGGATTCCTGGCCTTATTTCACTGCTGGGTACTACCTACATAAAACACCTAACAAGGACTTACTAGGTGGCTATGGGTCTAATCAAAGGTTAAGTTAAGGGGTGAAAAGTGGTACTTTTCAGGTCTTAACACACCCCCAAACCTAATCTTTGCTAGTCCCTTAGCAAAGCTACATTAAACCTAATATAAAAATTAAATGCCACTTTCGTAGGGAGCACGGATACATTTAGCATATGTACCAAGCCTTTTGAATCCCTAGGTGATCCCTAGTGGAGGAGTGAAGTCTCCTGAGGGTTTTCAGTGAAGACACCCACAAACTTCTTCAATGAAACAGTTAACAAAAGTGCAATATCATCCAATGAGCAATCAAGGGGCAGACTTAGTTTACTCTTGCATCATTAAGCATAAAAGAAATTTAATTCATTGGTTGCACAATAACTTAAACAGAATAAACTCTTCATGATTGCACAGCATTTCCAATTAGTTTACAATCACAAAAAACTGCACTAGTGTGTGCCAGCACTGAGCTTATCATTAGGTCAAAAATTAGGTTAAGGTCATACATAATGCATTCAAGTTCAGACCCAAAAACTTTGTAGGGCATACTCTCATAAGGGTTTTGTTGAGGGGTTCATTCTCTCACAGGCTCAAGAGCAGTTACATCCCCCAAATGGGTCTGCAAGCATGAGCATAGGCAGAGTTCTTAAGTGCTGACATCATTGATAGTTCCTCACCATAGATTGGATAACTCTTTATCTTCACATGACAGCTCACTCAACTTTTGGATCACAAGGGCTTGTAATGTGGCTTATGGAGTGGGGTTGAAAGAATGGAGGGTTGAGAAGGGGTTCAAAATTGAGAAATCAGTAGGTGACAGAGGTGATTCATGACTTCACCTTCTTGAATGCAGCTCCTTTCATCTTCTTTAAAATTTTCAGATTTGAAGTGATCAGTTTCTCTTCTTGATTTTGATTTTCCAATGAATGTTCCTCTTGATTCCTCCCTTACTTCTCTTCATTGTTATTTTTGTTTCCTTCTTGTGAAATTTTCTGATATTTATTTATTTTTTTTATTTTTACTTTTCAGAAATGCCACCATGCTCCCAATTATCATACTGCCAGATTTGAGGTATTTCTTTTCCATTCACCTACTGTTGACCATAGCTAGTCCATCCTCAATTTTTTCTCCTTTACCTTCTGAATTCTCAGAGTGAGGGTAGGCTGAAGCAGGTTCATAGGTTCAAGTTCAAGTACTCAGGTGTATTTTGAAGAAATTTAGGATTTAAAGCTCAAAGGGGGTATGGACAAGGGTAGTTACTTAAGGGTTGGTCTTATTAGGCTCAAACTGTCCAAGAGAAGGCTTTGATCCTTTCCTCAGTCTCATGAGTACTGTCAGTTGTTTCAACTTGGATTTACCTAACTTCTAGTGAGCATAATGACTCAGTCAGTCTTTAGAACTAGAAGGGATTACCTTGGTTACTCCTCAAAAGATGGAAATTTTTTTTATATAGGCCCAATTCTCATTGGTTATGGTCTTCCTTTGAACTTTTAAGTATGTCCTCACCTTTTTCTCTCTCTACTGATTCACTAAGTGCTGATACAAGTGAGTTTCCTTGGTGATATTATCATGGAAATGTGGAGTATTAGAAGTTTATAATGTCAAAAGTTTGTAAAAAATTTTAAACTTCTTATTTTCATGATTCTTAAGTGAACAGAGGTCCATTTCCATATTGCTCAGATGAGTCGGCTGCACTTATGTTAGCTATTCCATTGGCAGGGTCTGCCTGGCACACCCCCAAACCTATGAGAAGCAGTGCCCTCACTGGTTCAAAGGTGTCTGTGCAGCAGAGTTATTACAGCATAGAAGACGAGAACAAGAAATAAACACACAACATACAAAGCAAAATAGTAATGATAAGAGAATAAAATTTATTAAAAATGAGAAGTGTTCAAACTACAAGAAAACAGAAGAAAAAGAGTGCAAAAATAGATAAAATCCTATGAACAATCTAGTCAGAATCTGGCTCAAAACTTGTCCCAACCCATTTTCTTGGCATGTTCTTGAAGGTAAGCCTCCTCCTCTTTCTTCCTTAGATCTCTCTCTACCTTTCTTTTGTCGGCCGTTTTGGATATGGTTGGAGCCCTGACCCTCATTTTTCTCTTCTTTGGTTCAAGAGGGATCTCTGAAGATTTATCAGTGGTTGGCTCAGGGGGTTTGGTGGGAGATTTTCCTTTGGGGCCCTTACCTTTGGAGGCTTGCCCTTGCTGGGCTGGAGGGGGAATAAGAGGGGATTGGGCTGGTGCTGGCTCAGGAGGGACAACAGGGGATTTAGCTTTTGCTTTCACCTAAGGCAAGAGAGGACTTTTCCCTTTCACTGTTTTAGGGGGAGCCACAGAAGATGGATCTTGTACTTTGGTTGCAGGAATGGTAGGGCTCTTCCCTTTCACAGGCTGGCTTAGTGGTGGTGCCTCCTCAGACTGGGCAGATTAGTCTTTTCCAATTTTCAAAGAGAGACTTGGGGGAGTAGTCCTCTTGGCAGCAATCTTCCTTCGCTGAGGATAGGATTGTTTAGCAGGGCTTGATGAAGGAGCAGCAGCAGTAGTGGGGGCACTGGGATCCCTAGGTGGTGCAGAATCAGAGTCTTAGTCAGAAGGAAAAAGTTCAGAGGGATCCAATCCAAGGGCAGCAGCAGCCTGCCTACGTTCCTCTTTGGAAAGTAGGCGACCATGGGGATCATCCTGAGTAGAAGCTCTGGTGACCTTTGGAGGTGGGGATGGAGGGGCCGGCCTTTTACCTTTTTAGGCTGCAGTGGCTCTTTTGGAAGTGGGAGTTTTCTTGGAAGGAGTGCATTTTCTTTTGGGAGCAGGAGAGGGAACTGGGGGGGCACTGAGACAGGAGCAGGAGCTGCAGTAGGGACTTTAGCAGGAGCAGGTACCTGAGTTGGGGCAGTGGAAGAAGATGGGCCTGGTTGTGTGGAGTTGGAGAGTTGGGTTTGGATGTCATGTATGAGGGAAAGGATATGAGTAAGAGTATCTGAGGTTGGTTGGGGTGGAGTATGAGGATAGGAGGGAACAGGTTGGAAAGGGGAAGTGGGGGCATGATGGAAAGTGGTAGGGGGAGAGGTGAAAGGGCTGGGGAGTGATGTGGGGAAGGGAGTGGTGAATCTGGGAGAGGGATGTCATGGGTGGGCAAGGTATCAAGCAAGGTAGTCATGAAGGCCTGATACCCTGAAGTGGTGGCTAGGTTAAAGTCCAGATCATGGAGGGAAGATGTAGGTGGGAGGGGTTGGACTAGGGGTTGGTCAATATGTGGTGTGTCTGTGGGAGTGACAGTGGAGGTGGAAGTGGGTAGAGATAAGGCAAGGGTTATGTGAGAGGTTTTCTTTTTAAGGTAGGTTATCAAGGGAGGGCTGTCAGGGTTGAGGTCAGACGATGTTGGAGGTACTGGGGCTGTGTAGTGAGGTAAGGTGGGTGAAGGGGGAGTGTTGTCATGGGGTTCAACACTTTCCACCCAGGAATGAATCACAGTGGGGGGTGGAATGGAAAAGGGAGATAAGAGAGGGAAAGGAAGAGATGGAATAGGTGAAGAAATTAGTGGAGAGGCAAGTGTGGTGGATGGAGGGACTGTTGCAGAAGCAGAGGTGATAGAAGCTCGCGCCATCTTCTTTGGGGCAGGGGCTTTAGCCTTCTTTTTGGGGGCAGGGGTGGCCTTTGCCAAAACAGCTCCCTCTCCCTGCTCGGAAACATTCTGAGCTTCAACCTTCTTCTTCTTCTTCTAGGGATCCATTAGACTTCTGCTGATCCCCCATTGTCTTTTCGCAAAAGTGGTGGGAGTGAGGTCAGCAGATAATTCCCCCACTGGTATCTTGTATCCTCCCTTCAGAAGTAATTTGGTGATGAGTCTTCCGTAGGGGAGAGTGTGGACCTTCTTTTGCCGCCCAAGCTTCACCATCATATCTTTCATGGCCTCAAAAATCAACCATGCAGCATTAAATTCGTGGCCCAGAGAGAAGGAATAGAGAGCATCAGCAATTGGTGTCCTTTCTTGCTGATGGCCGGAGCAGTAGTTATTCTTCCTTAGCACTTGATCGATGAACAGCAGCTTGGGATCCAAATATCTTCTTTTGATGGAGTCCCCTGTGGCTTTCAAGCCTCTGGTAATGGCCTGGGCAATGGTATCCAGAGGGGCATTCACAGGGGCATCATAACCACAGTTGGGATAAAAAATGGCAGGGATGCCCAAGACTTCAAAGAATCAATCATTTGGGTTACAAAGATCTCAAAATTGTCAACTAACACAAGGAGGCCAAGCTGCCCATGTGTGTCTGGTCTGACCCTAAGGTGTTGGTAAAAGAGTTGCACTAACCTAGGATAGGCTAGTGCAGAAATTATTTGCATCAAGGGGAACAAACCAGTCTTGCGTAAGAACTCAATGGCAGGAGCTGACAACGGCTCAGATTCAAAGAATGATATATCAAAAATGGCTTCAGGTTCTAAGGGAATGGACATGAGGAGCTCAGAGGGAGTAGAGTAATCGGGTGCTTTTACAGCCACCATAGGAATCACCTCCTTCCCTTTTTGTTGTGCCGTAGAGGACTTGGCTTTCTTAGGGACAGGCTCCACAGTGGCCTGGTCCCTGACTCTCTTCACAGGTGCACTTTTAGGAGCCATCAAGATTCTCCTTGGTGAGTGTGCAATTGAAATTTGGAAAAGAAAGATCAAGAGCTGAGTCTAACCCTAAAAGTTAGGGTTCTATGCAATTGGACGCACGGTGGATCGTGAGAGCTCTTAGCAGGGGGCAACTATTGATGAAAGCTTTAAGAACAAAAATCCAGAATTTCAAAGTGAGCAATGAACTGTAGACAGGAAGCTGGAGGAGAGAGATTGAGAGGAATGGGAGCTAGGGTTTCGCTGGCAAGAGAGGAAAGAGAAAGTAGTAAAGAAAAGCAGCGCGGGGTGGGATTTAAATATCGCGAGGCTCAGCGCGCTTTGAAAATATCCGCTCGCTGGATGGGCATGAATGGGTCGCGAGATTAGATGTTCATTTAAACTGTGCGAGGCAGCCCACCCAGTTATATCTGAAGCTCGCGACAGCAAAATAAAGTAGTTCTTTATGAACTGCACGAGAGGGGACCAAACCCATTATTTCAGAACCCCGCGATGGCTTAACAGAGTTAGAATTCACTCACCCACTAGTCAGCCTTTTGACCTTGACTTTGTGGGTGGATTCTCTCACAGTCTCTCTTCCAGGGACACCCATAAGCATTATAAAGCATTCACAAATTCCCATACTCTCAAAGCATTAAATTCACACATCATGAAAAGCATTCAAATACTACCATTATCATTCAATCACTTGATATTAGCAAACAAGGGGAACAAGAATAAAAGTAGGCACAAAGCACTAAATTCAGATTCCAACAAGATTGCTACAAATTCTTCTAAACTGTAAAGTACATATTATACAAAGGTGCACAGTTCTCATCATCAATTCAATGAAAGATCCCCTTTAGGGTCTGAGGATCCTTCACCAATCAAAAATTGGCCCTTGGGATTAACCACTGGTTGACTGGGCAACCTTCCCTCTTTTCTTTTGGCTAAGGTATTCGCTAGTTGTCCAATCTGCTCTTCCATCTTTTTGATGCTCTGACCATGAGAGTTCAAAGTTTGAGCCAAGGAACCCAAGTTTTGCAATGAAGTCAAGACTTGGTCCTCAAAAGAAACATTTCTAGGTTGAGAAGGGGGTAAGACCAATTGATTTTGTTGCTGATGGGGCTGCTGATGGTGCTGGAAGGTAGACCTAGGGGCATTCCCTTGATTGAACTGCTGCTGTGGCCTTTGTGGTAAGGCCAACATCTGCTGGGGCTGCATGTAGTTGTCTTGCCTCCACCTCTGATTTGGGTCGTCTCTCCTTGACATTTTGGTCTTTGGTATCGATATCATGCCTATTGTAGCCCCAGTTGTTCTTGACCATAAGATTGAGCAGGCGCAGATGTTCCAAAACCAATTCAGAAATTGCCTCAGATGGACATTCCTCCATTTGTGTCTTTGTGGGGTGGCATATCAGACATGCCTCCGCCACATGAGCAGCCCTTCTGGGTTGTATCACAGTCAATAATTTGTCAAACTTCATAGAGAGGTTTGCCATCTGCAGCTGCAGGTCATTGTTCTCAGACACCTCATAAACTTTTCCTTTTGACCCAGCGGCAGGCCCCACCTTTGACTCAGATTCCTGACTAGTTCTTGCCAGGGATGGCTTTTGAAAAGCATTCTCACTAATCACCTCAAACAATTCCCATGCCTCCTCGGCAGTCTTGTGCATGTAGGATCCACCACAAGAGGCATCGACCATATCTCTATTTTTCTCATCAATCCCATTGTAGAAGCTTTGTTCAAGCTGCCATTCTGGGATCTTGTGGTGGGGGCATTGTTTGAGCATCTCTTTAAACCTATCCCAGGACTGGTTAAAATCCTCAGTTGGGGATTAAGCAAACGCAAGAATCTCTTTCCTCAACTGGCTAGTTTTGGTCTCAGGGAAGAACTTGGTTAGGAACTTGGTCTGCAGGTCTTTCCATGAAGCAATGCTATTGTTGGGAAGAGTGGTCAGCCAGGTACTGGCCCTATCCTTCAGAGAGAAGGGAAAGAGTCTGAGCCTAGTAGCCTTAGGTCCCAAACCAGTGATATTAAAAGTGGTGCACAAGGCCAAGAACTGGTCAATATGCTTGTAAGGGTCCTCCTTGCTAAGCCCATGGAAAGCTGGCAGCATCTGGATGATTGAAGTTTTTATCTCATAGTTCCCCTGAACATCAAGTAATTGAATGCTAAAAGGGGAGTTATAGTCATTCGGAGCATTCAACTCCTTAAGAGAATTCATTTCTCTTGCTTTGGTAGTTGAAAATTTTATTGAGAAGAGAGAGAAAAGGAAGGTGAGCTCTAAAACTGAGTGTTTGTGTGTGTGCAAGATTGGAGTTGTGCATGGAATTCAGGGATTTAGGATCAAAGAGAATCCTAAATTTTCAACTATGAAACCCTAGCTTGGGCATGAACTCGTGGATCGAGGAATCGATCAACTGAAGGTGAGGAAACTTATGTGAAATTGAGATCTTTGGTTATATTATACTTTATGTATGATGTGGGTGGAAAATTAGAAGTATAGGAGTTAGATTTGAAAGAAAATGAGTTTGGGAAGTTGAAACTCGTGAATGTGAGAAATCTAACAAAATCGATCTATCGAAATAAGTATCCGATCGATCAATTTTGTCAGAGCAAAAATATGAAAGTTTCTAGAGAAATCGATCGATCAAAATGAAATTCGATCGATCAATTTGTGAAATTGATTGATCGGTTTGAACACTGATCGATCGAAATGAAATTTGATCGATCAAAATGGAATTTGATCGATCGATTTGGGAACCAATCGATCATATTATGGCACTAGAAGAGTGTGGTTTTCTGAAGGAATAGATCGATTGAAATTGAATTCGATCGATCGATTTGAAATTTTATCGATCGATCGAATTGTGACATGAAAAATGTGTTGGTTTTTTTATGAAACTGACCAATCGAAATGTATTTTGATTGATCAATTTGGAAATCGATCGATCGATTTGGATAGATTCAGGAATTTGGTTTGTAGTGTTAAGGGGACTTGGGGGAGACTTTTCATTTTACGTCATTTCTGACATATAGTTTGTGAATTCTTGTATTCTAGGTATGAGCATGAGTATGTGTGAGAGGGGCTAGCTTGGAATTAGAAGCCTTTTTTTTGGCTTTGCGTTAAGTAAGGAAAACTTTATCACATGTGCATTTGATTACAACTAGCATGGATTTTGTGATGTGATAGAAATTGTTCAATCGTGGGATCCGTGACGGTCCCGACGCGACGATGTGCTCTCTGATAAAAAATATAGAGTCGTCACCCGGAGCTTTCGGTGTCCCGGGATGCCTAGTTCATTTTTATGAGCACCGAAGTGCTAAAAATATGACTCTGGATCCGGCCCACACCAAAGGCTCTTGGGTAGGGGCTTCGGTTATCGATCGGGAAGGTGTTAGGCACCCGATCAACCCCGCTTAACGCGGTCTCTACTAATGGCCAACAATAAAATAAAGTAGAAGCAAGGAAAATAGCTTCCTCTTACCCAAATGGGCTTAGAATCCTATTTGTGCCCCTCCGTTCCTACCGAAAAATCGGCAGCGTAACGGCACAAATGAGAAGATGGAGGGAGCTAGAAAGAGATAGGAGAAGAAAGGGGAGAGCCGGAGCCCTCGGGCCCTTGTAGCACCGTAGAGGAGCCTTGCGTGGCTTGCTTTGATGAGCTTTCGAAGGCTTGAATGGTAGAGAAATGGGTTCTAACCACTTAGAACTTAAAGCTAAGAGGTAGGGGATGGAGGCTAGGGGATCACACACACCTAGGCTAAGGGTTTTGGATGCAAGAACAAGCTTGAAATGAGGTTTTGGAATTCTGGAATTTGGATGAAAATAGTACACAAAAGGGAGGAAGAACTTCTCACTTTGAGCTCTTTCTCTCTTAAGCAAATTTCTCAACCCTTAAACCAAGGGGAGGGGGGCTCTATTTATAGGAAAGGGGTGGATTAGGAGATCACTTAGATGCTAATTAGAGTTAGCAATTAGGTAATCTTAAATCTAAGATTTCCTAGGATTTTGAGAGCTTGGAAAGGTGTGAAGGTGGTTCTAATGGTGGATGATGGGGTGAGGCCTTAAGCCACTTAAGGGGTTGCCAATAGGTAAGGAATGGGTGCAACAGGACTATCAAAACACACCCCAAAGGTTGAGGTGGTCAACAAGTCAAACCCCAATCATGAATTTCAGGGCAAAAACCCACAGTCACTGTTCATATGCCTGGCGTAACTATAACTAATAGTTGCGCCAGGCAAAAGTACAGTAAAACAATAGTGCACAGTAGCCTAGAAGTTGGTCTCGCGAGGGGTGGGGGGACCCATTTATACTTGGCACAACTATTAGTTGCGCCAGGCCATATCTGGGGGAAAAAGACCTGGTGTAACTATTAGTCGCATCAGGCAAATCCAGGGGGAAACCAAAAATCCCTCTAAAAGAGCTCGATTTGCAAATGGCCATAACTTTTGATATATAACTCCGATTGGGGTGATTCTTAGCTCGTTGGAAAGCTGGAGAAGTCCTCTTTCCAATGGTATATGATTGGATATCAGTAAAAGACCTCAGCTAGTCCTAGTGTACCACGCTTCATCCATTGCCCGGGAAGGTTAGGTTTAGGGTTCGGAATGGGTTCTAAGGATCGAGATTGGTTTCTAAAGGTTTGGGATAGGTTCCTAAGGGATATAGGGTGATTCCTAAGGGTTTGAAGTGATTCCTAAGGGTTCCATTCATGCCATCAAAAGCTCAGAATTACACCTCTCTTAAAAGGTATTTCGATCGGGCCTTGGGCCAATTTTGGGTGTCTATAGATGCCCCTCTTTGGTATCCGATCACTAGTGATCGTATGCCATAGAAAAGAGACATCCGAAGAGGCCCAAGGCATTACTGACCGGTCCACTGCATTCAAAACAAACTTCAAACATCAAGTGAGTAACACGGTGAGAAAACGAAAGCCCTGGGGTGCCAGGCTAATCATTCATTTCTCGAGGTAATCGATTCCCAAGCGCTTAGCGACATTACTGGGCATAACCGAGGTGGAATGAGTTGCGAAAGCCCAATAGCTAGGAAAAACATTCACCTCTCGAGTTGTGAAAGCCCGTTAGTCAGGAAAAATATCCGCTTCTCGAGATGATTTGAAGGTGATTGATGTTCGAGATTCATTATGAATGCAACAGCTTCGTAAGTAAGAGGGGTGATCGACCCACATTTAAAGATAGGTGCGAAGTAAACATACGCAAGGCTCCACATTTTGCGTCTAATCCTACAAGGCATTTGATGACCTCATTGGATTATTCGCGGGTGCCCCTGCAGAAAGTAGGGTTCGAAATCTTAGGGCGAACCCATCGATCCCAAAGTTTATTTAGCATGACCACCTGAGAGAAGTGAATAGATGTCACAATGCTTTTTAGGAGTGCGTGCCATTTTTCAAAACATGCCCCAGATCCACATGACCCAGAGTATCCAGTTTCGACTTCCTTGAACAGATCCAGCCAAACATTGGGCACCTCCCAAAAGGGGGCATCTAATCTTGGCCTCTGTTGACAATGATCATAATCATCAATTAACTATGCATAATCATGCACCCATCAGGGGCAATAAGAAACAATAAAGGTGATGGAAGCCCCGACCCGAACCCACCCGGGTACAATTTACGAGGACAAATGACCATTATACGGATACCCAGACGCATGGCGTACACTTTATAGGGATACCGCTGCCCATACAGGTTTTAAGCCTGCATAAAATAAAAAGGGAAATGAACCTTTCTGAATGCATGGTTGCACATAGTTTGATTAACACATAATCTCATTCTCAACAGGTTGGTCTCAACCAACGATTGACCTTTTTCAACGGAGAATCTGAAGCTTAAGACAACTCAAGTTCACGCGAATCCAAAACAGAGCGCTCATCGCTCAAAAGATTTAGTAGTGGAGTTGACCCAACCGAAACATTGACTGTTTGACCGGGACTTACACCGTTGCTCCTACTTTGAAGTAGGATCCATGGATCCAAGGCGAACCTTTGACCTAGGACATTAATTTTACACATCCACGTTGTCGATAAAATATTGACATTTTACCTCATCAAAACACGCATGTGCGTCGCATGAAAACATAGATTTCTTTTTCTTTTCAAAATGATTTTCATCATTTTTTTGCTAGACCTGACGTCGGTGGTGAGATGCTTTATCTGATTTGTCCATCGCTGAAAAGTTGCCTGCTTCGAGGCTTTGGACCGTGTGATGTTCCTACACATTCTCGAGAAAACGTCAGTCCCTTTTTTGTTTATACATATAAAGAAAATGCATCCTAAACAATAAAAGAAAAAGTAGATTTCTACCTATACTTTTTCATTTTCAAGATATTTTTTTAGATTTTTGTTTTTGGAGATTTTTTATTATTTTTCTTCATTTTTGAGATTGAAATATGATGCTGAAAATATGTACATGAAAATGAGTAGAAATATATACACAGTTTTTTGGTGTTTGGATTTTTCTTGATTTTTTTGTTTTTGGCTTTTCTTCTTTCATTTTTTTGTTTTTGATGCCTTGATAGTGAGACGGAGTAAAAGGTCCCCTTTTGAGCATAGTCGAACTCTTTCATGCAGTTGGACCTGAGTGAGTTTCTGGATTTTACCAAAGCCAGAACGTTGATCCCTTTTGTGACGACCCGACTTTTCCAATCCCTCAGGTATAGGAAAGGCCGGTTCGCCAACCTATCGAATAAACGATAAGCCGGACAAACATGGCACATATCAGAGTAAAGCGTAATAAATATCCATAGCTAAAATAAATGCGGAAGCAATTAAAAGTAAAGAACCACCGATGATGGCCGACCATCATCGAATCATGGCTCATAACAGAAATCAACGTCAAATATAAAACTATGGTATCCAACTAAAATGGGCCCACAAATTCAAGTCTAACTCTCACCACAAATAAGAAAATCAGTAAGTTCTATACTGGGAAAAACTCCTCAGGAGGAACCTCAAGCTCTTCCTCAGGCACGTAGTCAGGATCGCCTCACTACGAATAGCCACGCCAAGACACGAACTCGTGACGTATAGTCGAGATGTGAGCTAACCAACAAAGCTCGAGAAGAAAGACATCTATGGCATTTTACTTTAACTAATATGGTTTCAAAACAAATATCGAAATATAGCTTGTCAAATATATAGATAATAAATCAATTTAGGTGCGTAAATCATATGTAAGATTTATTTCTAAATGTATGAAAACAATTTCAAGAACGATCACGGTGTTTGATGTTTTAGTTTCTCTAACTTCTATATGCAAAGTTCAGTAATTCATGACTTAATCCTCAACTTAAAATACCTCCCGAGTAAACTATATCTCGAGAGCAGGAATATAGCCGATGGGAACCCCTACCTACCATCGTCGCTCATGAACCCTTTTTCAGGATGCAACAAGCCCCTACGTAATGAGGGAAACTTGTGCCAGGAAATTGTTCAGGAATTTTTGAGGGGTCGTTCAGGTCAATCATAAAACAAATGCAGATACTAATATAAATCAGATGCAAGTCTCTTATACATAGTTCAGGTTCTTGATTTCAGATTTTCAGAGCTTAAGCAGATTCAGGTTTCAGGATTCAGGTAGATTTAGATTTTCAGTCATTCATATCAATTTCAGTTTACAGATGTGATTTCAATGGCATATGCAAGTTTAAAGATTTTAATTCAAAATATCCATGCGAATTAAAATAAAATACTGTAAAGATGAGATTCTCCTACCTAAAACTCGGAGTTATGCGAAGTCAAGCAAGGTCCTATTGATGGCCTCTCGCCCTCAATATACATCACAATATACGTTCATGCATTAAGATAAACTCTAATTACTAATAATATAGACCTATTTAAGCGTTTCCTCAAAAACAAGTCAAAACAGGCAAGTTGCGCCAATCCTAGAATTTGACGTAACATTCTCATATATTTTTGACTATTAATACGATTGATCCATGAGTTGGTCAAAACATACAAGTTGTAGATATTTCTATTAGCTTTCCAACTCAAAACGAATCGTCTCAATCAGAGTTCGGGACAAAAAGTTATGACTAAAATACCAAGGCAATGTCGAAGTTCGACAATACCTCGCTCGAGCGATGATAATAGCTCGCTCGAGCGATTTGATGTAACATTCTCATATATTTTGGACCATCAAGAAAATTGATCCATGAGTTGGTCAAAACATGAAAGTTATAGATATTTCTATTAGCTTTCCAACTCAAAAAGAATCGTCTCAATCGGAGTTCGAGATAAGAAGTTATGACTAAAATACCAAGGCAATGTCGGAGTTCGGTGATACCTCGCTCGAGCGATGATAATAGCTCGCTCGAGCGAGCTACAGCGACGCGATTTCGCTGGTTTTCACCCGAATCGAAACCCATACATCCCAAAGCAAAACCCATGGCTAATCTAATGATTTAATCAAAAAGTTTAATTAAAACGTACCTTTAATCTAAGGATTCCTAGATTAGAAATGAGTCACGCGAATGGAGTTTCGGAACGAAACCGACGGGTTTCCTCAACGATTCGCGTCGCGATCGATCCCACGAGTTCACAGAGACAACTCCAACACGCCCCCAATGATCTCAACCTCTCCCAATAGCCAACTACAAATCCAAGGTTGATTCAAGTTCTTTCTAATGTTTAAGTGTTTTCAACAAAGAGGGTTCTAGAGAAGGAGGTTTTCTAAACCGATCTCCTACGATGATTGAAGAAGAGAGAAGACGGAGTTTCACACGGTTGGATAACTATCCTCTTAACAAAACCTAGTATAATGCGGGAATGCAATTCCTTCTTATAATAGGATTGCTCACAAAGTAAAACACACACACACATCTTATGTATTATACACTTCTAATTTTAAAACTCAAGTCTGGTGTTGAGCGGCTACACCGAGGTCGGTGCACAACTTTCGCACGAGGGTCCAAATGGGCTCTAAATTAAAATCTGTCCGCACAATCACATCTAGATAAAAATCCAAAACAAATGGTGACGTCGGTTGCCGAGCCGAATACACACACAGGGTCAGTCTAACTCGGGTTCAAAATACGGGTCTTTACATTCTACCCTCCTTAGGAATTTTTGTCCTCGAAAATGTATGGATAGCTAAATCGAACTGCGGTAAGTCCTTATCCTAACACCAATATAAAGCAAAATCGAAACAGTCTAAAGTCAAAGAACTTTGGTCGCGATGCGGTAGGCTTCACTAAGCACGCTTTCAAGGGTCGGGATCCGTAGTAACCTGGATGTACTGCGTGTGGCATCCCATACTGCCATAGAGGATTGCATCCGTACATGGATGCATACCTTCCCAAGTGTCACGTGCCTGGAAATATACTTCACCATGACACAAACCTAGCACACACACCTACCTCACCCTTTTGGTAATTATTTGAGTAGAAATTTCAGATGTCAGAATCGAATACTTATTCAAAAGCATGATCACGTGCCTGGTAACATGTTCTAACTGATGACATGGTTCCAATGCATATACGGTTCTAACCGAGAATGAATAAATATGACATTTAAGATTTTATTGTGTGATCGTTATAGATATATATGTAAAGCATCGATGTTATGAACCAATTTAACATTGAAGACTTTGAAGAAATTCTCCCTTTTTTTTTTTTTTTTTTTTTTTTTAAAGAAGCAAATTCAAGAATTTAAAGGTACGTATGGTTTTCTTACATAACTATAGTTTACAATATACCTTCACTCGAAAAGTTGTGGAAATTGCTCGCGAATCTCCGCTTCACGCTCCCATGTGGCTTCCTCTGAAGAATGGTTCCGCCACTTCACGAGTACTAAGGGAATGCTCTTTGTCCGTAAGATTTGTTCTTTACGATCCAAGATTCGTATCGGTTCCTCAACCAAGGATAGGTCTTCTTGGAGCTCAATGGGCTGGTAGTCCAATACGTGTGTCGGGTCCTTAACATATCTTCGTAACATGGACACATGAAACACGTTGTGCATTTCCGATAGCTGCGGTGGCAAGGCTACTCGATAGGCAACCTCGCCGACTCGGCCCAATACCTCGAAAGGTCCAACATAGCGCGGACTCAGCTTCCCACGCTTCCCAAAACGCATCACGCCTTTTGTAGGAGAGATTTTGACAAATACGTTATCTCCCACCTTAAACTCAACATGGTTTCTTTTCAGATCAGCGTAGCTCTTACCGACTTTGAGCAATGCATAGTCTCTACGGATTAACTTAACTGTCTCGATTGTATTCTCCACGATCTCGGGACCTAAAATGAGTTTCTCACCCACTTCGCGTCATACAAAGCTCAGAGGGTGCCATGCCGATGCTAGCTCGGTAATCTTATTGTAAGTAACTCAATCAGCGGTAATGTTGGTCCCATGACCCCTGAAAATCTAACATGCAAGCACGTAACATATCTTCTATAATCTGATTCACCCTCTCAGTCTACCCATCGGTTTGAGGATGGAATGCTGTACTATAATCGAGCCTAGAGCTCATTCCTTCTTGAAATCATTGCCAAAACTGAGATGTGTACATCGGGTCTCTATGGATATACGATCGACGGTATACCATGCAGCCTAACTATCTCCTTGATGTATAATTCTGCGAGCTTGTTGGCGGTATACGACGTATTATAAGGAAGGAAGTGTGCGGACTTAGTCATTCGATCCACAATGACCCAGATGGCATTGTATTTTCTTAATGTTCTTGGCAATCTCAAAATAAAGTCCATAGAAATGGCCTCCCATTTCCACTCAGGTATCGGTAGTGGTTGCAACAGTCCTGCCGGATTTCGATGATCCACCTTTATTTGCTGACACACAAGACATCTCGAGACATGCACAGCGACATCTTTCTTTAAACCTCTCCACCAGAAGCTTCTCTTTAAGTCCTGGTACATCTTGGTACTGCCAGGGTGAATAGCGTATATAGACTTATGAGCCTCTTCCAAAATAGTGTCCCGAAGCTCAGTACTAGTTGGTACGCATACCCGGTTTCTAAACAACAAAGTGTCATCATCTTTGATAGAAAAATCTATTTTGCTTCCCCCAATCACATCCCGTCTGATAGCCATAAGTTCATCATCCGTCATCCAAGTCCGTGGAATGTTCTCATAGAGGTGGAACGCGAATCACCAGTAGCCATTAACGACCTTTGATCCTTTTACGTAAAATCTCATGCTACTTAGAGCCATATCTTCCAATAGATGCCATCTTCGCACCCTTGCGGTGAGATGTGATAACTGAGCAGAGAACTTCCGACTTAACGCATCTGCCACTACGTTTGCTTTTCCGGGGTGGTACTGGATGGTACAATCATAATCTTTCAAGAACTCTATCCTTCGACGCTGTCTCATATGCAACTCCTTTTGTGAGAAGAGATACATGAGGCTCTTATGACCGGTAAATATATCGAAGGTCTCCCCATAAAGGTAATGCCTCCAGATCTTCAGAGCAAAAATCACTGCTGCCAACTCAAGATCATGCGTCGAGTAATTCTTCTCATGGTCTTTTAGCTGTCTAGACCCATAAGCAATGACTCTCTCATTTTGGTTAAGCACACAGCCTAAACCCCCATATGATGCATCATCAGATATGAAAAGCCTCCCCGCTCGATGGTATAGCATCGCGCAGAGTCAATCGCTTTCTTGAGTTCCCAAAACTTTGCTCTGCGCCTGTCCAATCAAATTTAGTATTCTTCTTCGTAAGTTGTGTAAGAGGACCTGATATCTTGGAGAAGCCCTCCACAAACCTTCTGTAGTATCCTACCAAACCGAGGAAACTACGAACCTCTGTAACGGTCTTTGGCTGTTCCCAATTCATCACTGACTCAATCTTTGCTGGGTCAACTGTAATACCGGTCTCAGAGATAACATGGCCTAGGAAACTGACCTTCTCAAGCCAAAACTCACACTTACTAAGTTTTGCGTATAACTGATGGTCTCTAAGGGTTTGTAGAGCCACTCGCAGATGTTGCTCATGTTCTTCTCGCGTCTTTGAATAGATGAGGATGTCATCTACAAAAACTACTACAGACTTGTCCAAATGTGACTTGAATATTTGGTTCATCAAGTCCATAAATGACGCGGGTGCGTTTGCCAACCCAAATGGCATGACCAAGAACTCGTAGTGCCCATATCGGGTTCTGAACGCTGTCTTCTGAATGTCTTCAGACTTAACTTTCAACTGATGGTAGCCTGACCTCAAGTCGATCTTCGAGAAGAACCTTGCTCCTTGTAACTGATCGAACAGATCATCAATTCTTGGAAGTGGATAACGGTTCTTAATTGTCAACTTATTCACCATCGGGAGATCGATGCAAAGCCGCATTGAACCGTCTTTCTTCTTTACAAATAGAACCGGTGCTCCTCAAGGTGACACACTCGGTCTAATAAAGCCCTTATCTAGCAGTTCCTGAAGCTGCTCCTTCAACTCTTTCAATTCTGCAGGCGCCATTCGATACGGAGCTTTTGATACTGGTTCAGTACCCGGCGCTAACTCAATTGCAAACTCAATCTCCCTGTCAGGTGGTAATCCCGATAGATCTTCAGGAAAAACATCTGAATACTCGCAAGCAATCGTAATATCTGCAATATTTTTCTTCTCCTCCTTATGATCTTGCAAGTAGGCCAGATAACCACAACACCCGTTTCTCATCATACAGTGCCTCGAATGGCGAGAGATAAGCGGTATCACACAAGATTTGACTCATAAAATCGAAAAGATTTTCTCTTGGTGGCGGAATGTTACAATCT
Organism: Chloranthus sessilifolius; assembly: GCA_021018995.1. NCBI lineage: Eukaryota > Viridiplantae > Streptophyta > Magnoliopsida > Chloranthales > Chloranthaceae > Chloranthus > Chloranthus sessilifolius. The sequence goes on from CM037595.1 coordinate 70,250,926, forward strand.
TCGAAGACAATCCACGCTTCGTATGGTAAGTAGATAACCAATCCATCCCTAGTATCACGAACCCTTCCATGCTCAAAATGATCAAATTTGCCCTTTGTCTCGTGGTCTTCGATCATCACAATCAGCGATTGACACATGGTATCGGTGCTGCTCACCGAGTTGCCGAGAAGAATTGACACGCCAAGATGAAATCAAGGGCCTTGGGAATGATTCCCAACTTCTTGAACAATGGAGTAACAAAGAATGTAGACCCAGGGTCTATCAACACTCGCGCTTCGGTTTTGCTTACATCGCTCCCCCGATGCATAAAAAGGGTACCTTAGTTTAGACAAGCGTTTCAATTAAAAGTTTCTAAGCATGTGTGTTCATCCATAACTTATTAACAAAATTTATTAAATATCAAGCAATTATATATAACACATAAAATAAGAAGACATCTCAACTTTTAATAATACCTTGGATCACGTCGTTCGATGTTTCGGCTTCTTGAGCCATCACGGCATAAGCTCGACCTTGAACAGTAGGTCGGGTCGATCTTTGAGTAGAAGCCAAACTAGCTCTTCCCTTGTCCTCCTGAGGACAATCCTTAACCATGTGTCCGATTGTGCCACACCGAAAACACGCTCCAGTGTTCCTCCTACAATCCTCGGTCTTGTGTGGTTTCCCGCACCTTAGGCACATAGTGACCGAAACAAAAGATGGTGCACGAGAGGATCCCTGTCCCACTGAAGCTCCACTAGCATTAGAACCCGCTGGTCGTACGGATTGCACAGGTGATGATGCTGCCAATCTCTGATAAGGGGTCGGTCCAGAAGAAAATGTTGGTCTAGAAAATGCAGGTTGAGTAAGGTTCACTGGCGGCTTTGTAAACTTGGCCCTCTTATTTTCGCCTTGTACACAACCCTGTCCTTGTTCGGCTGACTGCTTCTCAAAAACCACTTTTGAATTTCTTCCTCTGCTATGAGGGCCTTTGACAGTACTCCTCCATATCTTTCCATTTCCCATATAGCCACGCTCTCCTGTATACTCGGCCTAAGACCCAGCTGAAATTTTCTGGCCTTCATCATATCGGTGGCCACATGTTGAGGTGCAAACTTTGAAAGTCGCGTGAACTCATCTCCATACTCACGCACTGACATTGTCCCCACTTGACTCGATGGTGAACTTCCATCTGATGCCTAACGATCTTGGGAAAGTACTGATCATTGAACGCTTCGATAAACTCAGCCCATGTCCAAGGAGTATTGGGAAACTCCTGCTCCCGGTGTCTAGCCACGGACTTCAACCATGGTCCAGCCTGTCCATCCAGTTTGAAGGTTGCCCATCTAACCTTCTCGACATCAGTGCACTGAAGCACCTCGAAGATCTTTTCCATCTCATCCAACCAACCTTCAGCTTCCATCGAGTCGGTCTGTCCAGAAAAATTTGGAGGTCTCATCCTCCTGAATTCGGCAAATCCTGATGATTGTTGTTGTTATCCAGCAGAAATCAGCTCTACTTTTGAAGCGATTTCTGTGAGCCATAGATGAATCTCTTTGAGCAATGTTGGTGGCCAGACTTTCCAACACTTGTTCCATTCTTTCACCCTGGCCTCTATCAACTCCGGCTCCTATAGGGACTGCATTAGAACCGGATGCGAAGGCAACTCCCCTTGATGTACCGACACCTTCAGGAATGTCCTCTAAAGGCACCGTCCTACCTCTGCCTCTGCCTCTAAATCTTGGGGCCATACTGATCTGTCATTGTGAACACCACAACATCAGTCAACATTGATTGTAAAGACAATCACAAACAGTACTAGTGATTCTGGACCTAACGACATGACTCTGATGCGAACTGTACCGGGTCACGGTTGGTTCTCATGGGTCCTTAGAGAATCTAAAAACTATGGCTCTGATACCAACTGTGACGACCCGACTTTTCCAATCCCTCAGGTATAGGAAAGGCCGGTTCGCCAACCTATCGAATAAACGATAAGCCGGACAAACAGGGCACATATCAGAGTAAAGCGTAATAAATATCCATAGCTAAAATAAATGCGGAAGCAATTAAAAGTAAAGAACCACCGATGATGGTCGACCATTATCGAAACATGGCTCATAACAGAAATCAACGTCAAATATAAAACTATGGTATCCAACTAAAATGGGCCCACAAATTCAAGTCTAACTCTCACCACAAATAAGAAAATCAGTAAGTTCTATCTCGGGAAAAACTCCTCAGAGGAACCTCAAGTTCCTCGAATAGCTACGCCGCCAAGACCGAACTCCGTGACGTATAGTCGGAGTGAGCTAACCAACAGAGCTCTGTAGAAGAAAGACATCTATGACATTTTACTTTAACTAATATGGTTTCAAAACAAATATCGGAATATAGCTTGTCAAACATATAAGCAGATAATAAACTAAATTTAGGTGCAGAAATCATATGTAAGGTTTATTTCTAAATGTATGAAAACAGTTTCAAGAACAGATGCAGTGTTTCAGTGTCTTAGTTTCTCTAACTTTTATATGCAAAGTTCAGTAATTCATGACTTAATCCTCAACTTAAAATACCTCACGAGTAAACTATATCTCGAGAGCAGGAATATAGCCGATGGGAACCCCTACCTACCATCGTCGTTCATGAACCCTTTTTCAAGATGCATCAAGCCCCTACCTAATGAGGGAAACTTGTGCCAGGAAATTGTTCAGGAATTTTTGAGGGGTCGTTCAGGTCAATCATAAAACAAATGCAGATACTAATATAAATCAGATGCAAGTCTCTTATACATAGTTCAGGTTCTTGATTTCAGATTTTCAGAGCTTAAGCAGATTCAGGTAGATTTAGATTTTCAGTCATTCATATCAATTTCAGTTTACAGATGTGATTTCAATGGCATATGCAAGTTTAAAGATTTTAATTCAAAATATCCATGCGAATTAAAATAAAATACTGTAAAGATGAGATTCTCCTACCTAAAACTCGGAGTTATGCGAAGTCAAGCAAGGTCCTATTGATGGCCTCTCGCCCTCAATCTACATCACAATATACGTTCATGCATTAAGATAAACTCTAATTACTAATAATATAGACCTATTTAAGCGTTTCCTCAAAAACAAGTCAAAACAGGCAAGTTGCGCCAATCCTAGAATTTGATGTAATATTCTCATATATTTTTGACTATTAATACGATTGATCCATGAGTTGGTCAAAACATACAAGTTGTAGATATTTCTATTAGCTTTCCAACGCAAAAAGAATCGTCTCAATCGGAGTTCGGGACAAAAAGTTATGACTAAAATACCAAGGCAATGTCGAAGTTCGACAATACCTCGCTCGAGCGATGATAATAGCTCGCTCGAGCGATTTGATGTAACATTCTCATATATTTTGGACCATCAAGAAAATTGATCCATGAGTTGGTCAAAACATAAAAGTTGTAGATATTTCTATTAGCTTTCCAATTCAAAAAGAATTGTCTTAATCGGAGTTCGAGATAAGAAGTTATGACTAAAATACCAAGGCAATGTCGGAGTTCGGTGATACCTCGCTCGAGCGATGATAATAGCTCGCTCAAGCGAGCTACAGCGACGCGATTTCGCTGGTTTTCACCCGAATCGAAACCCATACATCCCAAAGCAAAACCCATGGCTAATCTAATGATTTAATCAAAAAGTTTAATTAAAACGTACCTTTAATCTAAGGATTCCTAGATTAGAAATGAGTCACGCGAATGGAGCTTCGGAACAAAACCGACGGGTTTCCTCAACGATTCGCGCCGCGATCGATCCCACGAGTTCACAGAGACAACTCCAACACGCCCCCAATGATCTCAACCTCTCCCAATAGCCAACTACAAATCCAAGGTTGATTGAAGAAGAGAGAAGACGGAGTTTCACACGGTTGAGTAACTATCCTCTCTTAACAAAACCTAGTATAATACGGGAATGCAATTCCTTCTTATAATAGGATTGCTCACAAAGTAAAACACACACACATATCTTATGTATTATACACTTCTAATTTTAAAACTCAAGTCCGGTGTTGAGCGGCTACACCGAGGTCGGTGCACAACTTTCGCACGAGGGTCCAAATGGGCTCTAAATTAAAATCTGTCTACACAATCACATCTAGATAAAAATAAAAAACAAATGGTGACGTCGGTTGCCGAGCCGAATACACACACAGGGTCAGTCTAACTCGGGTTCAAAATACGAGTCTTTACACCTTTGGATTGAGTTAAACCTTTCTCCTTACCTCGGGTCATACGTTTGACAGTGCAGGTTTCACAAAGACAATTCTGGTCGGGCCCCGATTTGAATTAGCATGAGCGGCCCAGTCAGATAAGAGGGTATAGGAAGAGTAAGAAAAGGGTTCCTCACACATCAATCAATCATTCCAACCCTTCTTTTTCAAAAAAAATTTTTTCTCTTCTCTCTTTTTATTTATTTATTTATTTCCCTTTTTTTACCCGTGACACCCTTTCTGGTTTTAACCATGTCCATGGGTTTATCTCTCTTACCCCAAGCGCCCTTTTGGGTTTTCACCTGGTCCGCACAAGCCCGCTGTTTTTACCCGTAATGCCCTTTCGGGTTTTCACCACGTCCATCTTTCTTTGAGCTTGTATTTTTATTTTATTTTATTTTTTTAGTCTTTTTATTTTCTTTTCTTTTTTCAACAGCCACGTCATAGACCTTGATTCCGTCATAGCCGGCTGGATGGGGTTCTGATGTCGTCTCACGACTCGGCTCATGTTGACTTAACAGATATTATGACTACTTGCGAACCTACAAAGAGGGCTTCCTTCAAGGTGTAGCTTGGCCATGGGTTAGGTTAGGATTTGAAGGTATGCTGGGTTAAAAGGATTTCCTTGATACGACTTCAGTTTTCTTGACATACTTTCTTCCTTGAGAGTTTTACTGTACATGCCCTGTGATTCTTCTACATTTTTTTGTTCTTTTTGCTTCATTTCAGGCAATCTCTTTTTGAGGTTTTGCTTTTTCGATTTCTTTAGATTTTGGTAGTAACTTTATACACAAGCATCTTTTCTCTCTTTTTTTTGGTATAGGTACACATATATATATATTTTTTTGGGAGGAATGGGTTTATTGAAAAAAAGGCCCAGGCTCAAATGGGGTAGCAAAGGATATCATCATTTTTAGGGATGTTTTTGGGCTATTGTGCTTGGAATGATGGCCTCTTTTGGGTGGTTCTTAAGCAGTCACGTATCTGTTTCATCAATACTTACCTTATCGCATTGGACTAAGAGTAGAACCGTCAGACGTATCCAGCATTGATGGGCTCAGGAAGATGATCTCCGTCCATGGTGGCAAGGTGGATGGCGTATCCCGGCAGCACTTCTCGGATGACGTAAGGTCCTTCCCAGTTTGGCTTGAATTTTCCCCTTGGATCGGCATGGAGGGATGGGAAGATCTTCTTCAGCACAGTGTCTCCTACCTTCAGATCTCGACCGCGGACGCGTTTATTGTAAGCGCGTGCGATTCATCCCTGGTAAACTTGAGTGTGACACAAGGCTAGGAGTCTTTTCTCATCCAGCAAGTTCAGCTGATCAAAGCGTGATCTTTTTCTTTCTGCTTCGGGTAAGCTTGATTCCATAAGGATTCGGAGTGAGGGTACTTCAAACTCTACTGGGAGGACGGCCTCGGTTCCATACACAAGGGAGAATGGTGTTGCCCCTGTAGCGGTACGGATCGACGCTCGGTAGGCCCACAAAGCAAATGGTAGCATTTCACTCCAATCACGATAAGTGACAACCATTTTCTCAAGGATGCGGAGGTCTGTCTTGTTCGCGGCTTCCACGGCTCCATTAGTTTGAGGCCGATAAGGGGATGAGTGATGGTGCTTGATCTTGTATTGCTCGCAGAATTCTCGGATGCGCTTATTCGCAAAGTTTGTGCCATTGTCTGTGATGATATCTTTAGGTACTCTAAATCGGCACACAATATTGTTCTTGAGAAACTTCTCAACGTGACTGGCCGTGATGTTGGCATATGACGCCGCTTCTACCGACTTGGTGAAGTTTTCAATGGCGACAAGGATGAACCGATGTCCGTTTGATGCTTTTAGATTAATCATTCCGACAACGTCAAGGCCCCAGGTAGCAAATGGCCAAGGAGTGGTCATGCAGTGAAGATCAATGGTAGGACCGTGTATCAAACTAGAGTGTTCTTGACACTTGTAGCATTTTTGAACATGCTTGCAACAATCCGATTCCATGGTGGTCCAAAAGTATCCCTGCTGTAGGATTTTCTAAGCGAGCATGTGACTGCTGACGTGGGCTCCGCATACTCCCTCATGGATTTCTTTCATAATGTTGACCGCTTCACTTTCAGTAAGGCACCTGAGTAAGATGTTATTGTATGATCGCTTGTAGAGGCATTCCCCGCAAATGACATAACCTGCTGCTAAATGTTGAATGGTTCTTCGGTCTGTCTTGGATGTACCCTCTGGGAAAGTTAGGGTCTCGAGGAAATTCTTGATATCTGAGAACCAAGGTGGCTCATCATTAGGCTTTGTAGGTTCCTCAATCTGGAGGCAGAAGGCCGGCTCATTCCTCTGCTCGATCACGATCGACTTCATCTCAACACCATAGGGGATTTCAATCATTGACGCCAAAGTTGCTAATGCGTCGGCAAAGCAATTCCTTATCTGGGGGACGTATGAGAAAGTCACATCTTGGAAGCAAGCTATCAGATCCTCGAGGTGTTCATGATAGGGGATCAACTTTTCATCTTTCGTCTTCCAATCGCCATTTGTCTGGCATATGATTAACTGTGAATCGCCAAATACTCAAAGGTGAGTTACATTCAAATCGAGAGCTGCCTGCAGACCAGCGGCGCAAGCTTCATACTCAATCATATTGTTTGTGCAAGGGTAGTTGAGCTTGATAGAGACCGGTACATGGGATCCTTTTGGTGAAATCAGGATGGCGCCAACTCCTTGGCCCTCGACATTTGCTGCCCTGTCAAAGTGCATTACCCATGATTCTTCTGGTTCTTCTGTATCGTCTTCCATCATGAACAAGATATCTTCATCTGGGAATTTGGTTCTTAACAGCTCATAGTTAGGTAAAGGATTATCAGCAAGATGATCAGCAAGCGCCTGCCCCTTGATCGATTTCTGAGTGACGTACGTGATGTCAAATTCTGATAATAAAAGTTGCCATCGTGCGGTTCGTCCAGTGAGAGCTGGCTTTTCAAACAGGTATTTCAACGGGTCCATTCAGGCTAAGAGCAGAACGGCCTGGGATAGTAAGTAGTGGCGGAGCCTTTGAGTAGCCCATACAAGAGCCAAGTATGCTTTCTCCAGATGAGAATAACGCATCTCGTAATCAGTAAACTTCTTGCTCAGATAGTAAATGGTCTGCTCTCTTCTTCCTGTTTCATCGTGCTGCCCCAAGACACATCCCATCGAAACTTTAGTAGTGGAGAGATACATCAAGAGTGGTCTCCCTGGCTCAGGTGGTACCAAAACAGGTGGATTAAGGAGGTAGCTTTTGATTTTTTCGAACGCTGCCTGACAATCGTCGTTCCATTCAACGGGTGAATTCTTCCTTAGTAACTTGAAGATCGACGTGCAGATTGGAGTTAGTTGTGCAATGAACCGATTAATATATAGTATTCTGCCCAGAAACCCTCTAACCTCTTTCTCAGTAGACGGCGGTGGAATTTCAGTGATGGCTTTAACTTTGATTAGGTCGACCTCGATCCCCCTTCTGCTTACAATGAACCTAGCAGTTTCCCTGACATAGCACCAAATGCGCACTTCTGTGGATTTAGACGTAGTCGATATTTCCTCAGCCTTTCAAACAGCTTCTAAAGGTGTACCAGATGGTCGCTTTGCTCATGTGATTTAGCTATCATGTCGTCGACATACACTTCAATCTCTCTGTGCATCATGTCATGAAATAGTGCAGTCATAGCTCTCTGGTACGTTGCACCAGCATTCTTCAGCCCGAATGGCATGACTCGATAGCAAAAGGTTCCCCAGGGGGTAATGAACGCTGTCTTCTCACGATCATCCTTCGCCATTTTGATTTGATTGTATCCTGAGAATCCATCCATAAAAGAAAGAATTCCATGCTTAGCTGTGTTATCAACCAAGATGTCGATGTGTGGCAGTGGGAAATCGTCCTTTGGGCTTGCTCTGTTTAAATTGTGGAAATCGATACACATGCGGACCTTTTTGCGATATTAGCATCCTTCCTAGCCATCATGGGTACTTGGATACCATGAGAAACCCGTCATCGCTTGATGACCTCATCTTTGACTTTCAGCATCCATTCGGGTCGGAGACGTCTCAGCTTCTGCTTGACTGGCTTCATATCAGGGTAGAGAGGTAACTCATGCTCGACCAAATCAGTATCCAGACCAGGCATGTCCTCATACGACCAGGCAAAAACGTCTTGGTATGACCGAAGGAAGTCGATCATGCTCTTTCTTTCCTCAGGAGATAGTGACATTCCAATTTTGATTATCCTGGGAACCTCCTTAGTTCCTAGATTGACGTCTTCGGTCTCTTCGACAATGGGGGTAGGGCCATGCTCAAAGTCGGCAAATCGATCAAGGAGCTCATTGGGGAGCTCCTCGAGGGGGACATCCTCGTCCAGACGAGTGATCCCTACCTCTTCTTATATTTCTACAGGGAAGGGGTTGATTTCATGTGGGACGGGTATTTTGATTAAGGCATCCTTTTGTGGGACATTTTCTAGAACTTTAAATGACAATATTTTTAGACTTTGGATTTTTTCAATGTTTTTGGGATTTTTGTTTTCTTCCATGTTTTTGAGATTTTTGTTTTCTTTCATATTTTTGAGATTTTCGTTTTCTTCGGAGACGGACCCTTGGCCAGGCGGGTTTGTGTATATACAAACTATTGCCTGCCAAGGGCTTATCTCACTTTTTATAGGTTATTTTTTTTTTAGAAACAGGTGCCAAACTTTAGGCCACTTTCTGCTTCCAGGGTTTGGGGCAAAGATGCCCAATTGCGTACCTGAGGGGCCACTTCTTTACCTGTTGGGATGGAGGATGCTGGTTGATATGGCTCATTGGAGTCAGCCTCCATCATATTGATCCCCATTTCGTCTGAGATCATGTCTTCAAACGATAACTTGGTTTTGTGGTGATTTACCACAGGGGGGGTTTGTTCAGTAATCAGGCCGTTTCTTCAAAAGGACAACGCGGCCAAATCTATCTCCAAGTGGGAAGGAGATCCGAGGATTGGTGGGATGGATGGCTTTGATTTGTGTGGGTCAAATGAGTTGCCCCATTTTGATCGATCTTTATGACCCTCTGACGACAAAGGAATCACGATGTGTGGCCTAGAGCGAGGTTTCTCTTCTATGTTGGTTCCTCGAGCTCTTCTCATGGCACCCAGCTTTTCTTTGGCCTCTCAGACCTCTTGCTCTGTGGGCTTATATCCTAGCCCGAATCTTACTTTTTATCCCTTAGCCACAACTGAATCTCTTCTGCCTTGTAATTTGGGTCCCAGACCCCTTCCTTTCTGATAGCCCCACTTTTGGAGCATCGCCTCCGCTACTTCCATTCCGCCGTTGGTTGCTGAAGTGATGTTTCTAGGGGGTTCTGGGTCTACAGCCGACACCTCATATTCAAAACTATGCAGGTCGGTGTCTTCCTCAGTATGTGGCACATCCACTACCTTAGGATTTTCAATGCTGTGGGTGGCCTTGTCTTTCTCATCGTGCCCTTCACTAATGATGATGATCACCTTCTGTCCTTATATGAATTTCAATTTTTGATGGAGGGTAGAAGGTATCGCCCCAACCTCATGCAACCATGGGCGTCCTATCAGTAGATTAAAAGAGGATTTGATATCCATCACTTGGAATGGTATGGAGAAGGTCATGGGCCCGATTACGAGCTCAAGGTCAAGTTCTCCCATGATCTCCCGCCTTGTGTTATCAAAACCTCGAGCACTCGTCCTTGTTGGCCTCAACATGAAGGGGTCCACCCCATATTTTGGTGGCAGTTCTCAATGGGCACACGTTCAATGCAGATCCGTTGTCAATTAAAATCAAGGGAATTATCATGTTCCCGGATTCTACAGTGATGTTGAGAGGTTTAGAATGACTATTTCCCTCCTCTGGCAGGTCCGCATCCGAAAAAGATATGGCATTGGGAGCCATCACTTGACCAATTATCTGCCCAACTTCATTCGGGCTGACTTGAAGTGATACATGAGCATTTTTCAATGCCCCCATTAATGCTTGGAAATGGAGTGGGGATGTCATCAATAAATCCCATACAGTAATATGGGCCGGCATTCTTTTTAGCTGAGTCTCCAGTATATGTTCTCGACTCATCTTCTCAAAGGGATTCATAGTGCTCTCTTTCTTCCCCGTGGGTTGGGCTTGTGCTGCTGTTGCTGTCTCAGGCTGTCTCGAGATCTTCCCCGACCTGGTAACAAAGTCCACAGCTCCCTCTCTGCTGCTGCTGCTGCTGCTGCTGCTGCCGGCGTTAGCATTGGTTTGCTTGTAGCTCAGCGAGACCTGATGTGGATCATAGGTTGGTCCTGAGAGCTGGAATGGTATGGCTATCGGTGTCTGGAGTGCATGTACTGATGGCTCTGGGAGGGTAGGTAAGACATGGCTTTCCTCCGTGATGGATGGGGGGGTAGCAAAATTTGGCCAGGTAGGGGTGGTGAGGTTTAATGGTGGTTGCACCCGGGATAATGGTGTGTGTGCAGGCCATTGATAATTGATGAGTGCAGGAAGAGGGTTGGGGGTTTGATGGGCCATGAGGGAATTGACAGGGGTGGTAGAGTTTGCATGTGATTGAGCTGACGATAATGGGGTGGGAGCAGACCATTGGTAATTTATTGGTGGTGGGGGATTGGGGGTCTGTTGGTTTATTAGGTAATGGATGGGGGTGGTGGAATATGGTTGATACGCATTAATTTGTATGTAGTTAATGGGAGTGGATGGTGGGAAATAGGCCCTAAGATCTGGGGGTTCAACTGTTGGTGTAGGGGTAGGAAAATAATCTGCCAGATTCAGGGGTTTAATCACCCCAACAGTTCCTTCTCCTAGATTTCTCTGCCTTGGTGCCACAAACATTTCTGGATTACAAATGAAGTCTGATGGATCAAACTCCAATTCTTCTTCAAATTCCTCTACCATCCCTATGGTGGGTCTGGGACCTGCTATTCCGGTAGGGTGTGGTGGTAAAGGCACCTGATGGATATTCGCATGCTGGTTTGATTGGGTGGGTGCAGGGGAAATGATCTTTCCAGCATCGATTAAGTCCTGGACCGCGTGCTTTAATGGGAAGCAGCGATCAGTCGGGTGACCCGGACCCTGATGAAAATTGCAATGAGTATTAGGGTTAAAATTATATGGAATCGGATTGGGAGGAGGTCGTGGTTGGAGAACAGTTATTAAACCCTTTTCAATTAATAATGGTAAAAGTACACTTAGGGATTGCCCTAAAGGTGTAAAGACTCGATCATAACGGACTCTTCTCTTCGGGGTCATTTGCATTTCTCGCCCATTCCACTCTTTATCGTCTGGCAGGGAGCAAGTTGTGCTGCGTGGAATTAGAGCGGGGCTACATTGTTATTATTGGGCCGAGTGTTCACAACATTTTGCACCTCTGCCCCTGTCCTCCTGTCGTTCTTCTGCTCAGTAAACCTCCTAACCCCGCTAGGGCCCCCTGAAGCATTCTTACTCAACCGCCCTTCCCTGATGGCATCCTCACAGCGGTTGGCATTCCTCACCAAATCAGCAAAACTGGACTGCTGTTGATATACAAGAAAATCAGAAATCACTGGCAGTGTGTTCTTTGAAATCATCTCTATCTTCTCAGCGTCCGGTATTCTATTTCTAACTTGAGCTGCCAGTGCTCTCCAACGCCCCAAATAGTCGCCAAAGGTCTCGTTGGGATTCTGTTTCAAATGGGCCAAGTCAGACTTGCACGGTTCAATATCAGTATTATAGACATACTGTTCCTGGAATAAATGCGTCAAATCTTTCTATGTCTTTATCATGGATGGTTCAAGAGATGTGAACCACCTCAGGGCCGGTCCGGTCAAACTTTTCTGAAAGACTTTTATTAGCAGTCTCTCGTCCCCCCTATACTGGCACATGTCCCCACAATAGGACTTGAGGTGTGCAATCGGGTTGCCTGTGCCATTGTACTTGTCGAATACTGGCATTTTAAATTTAGGGGGCAGGGGAACCTCGGCAAACAGACATAAATCCGTGAAATCTGTGGCGTGGATTTCAGCACCGCCCATCTTTAACAATTGTTTCTGGATCTTGTCTAGTTGCTCCCTTAACTGTTTCAATTCTTTGGACATGGGGGCCATTTTCTCAACAGCCGGCTGGGACTCGCTCTATGCTATTGGGAGTGGGATTGCTACAGGTGGAGGATTAATAGTGGTCACTGCCCCGACATAGGCAGCACTATTTCTGATCTCGTCCTCCTCATACTGTTGATTTATATAAGGTGCAGTGAGGACGGGGTTCTCATACTGTTGTTGCATAGACTGGATGGGATTGGATTGGATGTGAGTTGGGTGAGCCCCTTGAATGTAAGGGAAGTGTTGTGGGGTGATGGGATGAGTGGTGGTTTGGTTTAGGGGTGGGGCCTGATTGGGCCATTGGCCATGGGGGAAGCTTTGGAAGTGGCCTTGGGGTGCGGAGCCATGGGAAAATTGGGTCTGAGGTATGGCATGGGTTTGACCTGGTTGTGAAGGTTGGGGGTGGGTGAAATTTTGGTTTAGGGGTGGGGCCTGATGGGGCCATTGGACATGAGGGAAGGTTTGGAGGTGGCCTTGGGGTGTGGGGCCATGGGAAAATTGAATCTGAGGTATGGCATGGGTTTGACCCGGTTGTGAAGGTTGGGGGTGGGTGAAATTTTGGGGGTATTGTGGAGGGCATGGGTATGGGGTTTGGGTTTGGGCCATGAACCCTTGGTCATTTTGGGCCAGGGGCCACGGATGGGTTTGGGCCATGGACCATTGGTGGGTTTGGGCTGATGGGCTTGGGTAGGTTTGGGCCACTGGGCCTTGACGGGTCTGGCCCATTGGGCTTTGGTGGGTCTAGACCATGGGCCCTTGATGGGTCTGGCCCGATGGACCTTGGTGGGTCTGACCCATTGGGCCTTGATGGGTTTGGCCCATTGGGCCTTGGCGGGTATTGGCCCGTGGGCCTTGATGGATCTGGCCCATTGGGCCTTGGAGGGTCTGGGCCATGGGCCCTTGGTGGGTCTAGCCTAGTGGGCCTTGATGGGTCTGGCCCATTGGGCATTGGTGGATCTGGGACATGGGCCCTTGATGGGTCTGGGTAGTGGGCCATTGGTGGGTCCGAGCCGTGGGGTATTGGGCCATGGGGCCCTGGGACATGTGGGTGATGGGAGTTTGGATGGTGTGGATTATGGGAGGTTGATGGGGGTCATGGGGGAGTGAAGCATGGAGGTTGGCTAAGGTATGGGATGGGTCCATGGATGTGGGGTATAAATGATAGGAGGTGTTTTGGGAAGCCTTCCATAAGGAGTAGGCTTGGAACATCTCCTCCATCATAGTCATGGAAGGAGGATCGGATGTGGATGGTGGGTCTAAGGGATGATTGGGTATAGATGGGGTGGATGTGGAGGGAAAATTGGGCATGGCCATGGTAGGTGATGGGTTAAAGGAATGGGGTGGGGCATCGGAAAAGGGGGATGGGTTGGGGATGTTTAAAGATAATGAAGGGTAAAGTGTGGGTGTGTGGGAAAAATTTGGCATGGCCTCGGTAAAACGGGCATGACCCATGTAGATGGGGGGATTGGTTAGGGCGGAGGTGACATAGGTGAATGAGGGCGGATCGGGTCTATAGGGGGATGATGGGAATTGGGGAATGGATGTGGATTGGGAGAATGGGTTAGGGTTTTGCATGGTTTGGGCAAAAGATGGAGAATGAGGGGTTGGACTTTGGATATTTTGGGGGGTAGTGGTTGGGAATATGGGGGCGCCAAATGGGCCGGTGACGGTAAAGGGAGGTTGGGAGAGGGGGATGGTGGAAAAGACTTCTCCCGAATGGGAGTGGGTTGGAGAGTATGGTGGGGATGAGTCGGGATCGGCGTAAGCCGGGTCCACTACCCACGACATTCTACGGGAGTGGGTTGGGTAAGGATGCCTTGGATAAGGCCCAAAAGCCTTCCTCCTTCTCCCCCTACTGGATGACAGAGGGCAAGATGATGCCGTTGTGCCGGCACCACAAACTATATCTTTTTGGGTTATATATAGATATTATTATTATTTATTTATTTCGAAAGAGATTTTTTTAGAAAATGACGGTTCCGAGGCCTTGGAATTCCCTTTTCGGGTGGCCTTCGTACCTTAATTCAAGTCCCGCAGCGACGATCCCGATGCACTTCGGAAGAATCGAAGGAGAACCTTCGATCTACTGAAGGCATGAAAAATGAGGCTAACAACCCGATCCCCCGGAATGAGCCAAAAAAAAGTTGCTCTCTCTTGACCGGCGGGGGCGTATTGGGTGTTGGAGATGGCGGGGCCTAAGCCATGCACTTAGCACACTGATCGGGCAATTCGGGAGGTGGAAAGGCCACAGATTCGAGCTGGAGGGCTGTCAACCAGACCTGGCGCAACTAATACTTGCGCCAAGGTTGCAGGGGACCAGTTTTACACTGGCGCAACTATTAATTGCGCCAAGGTAAAATCTAGGAATTTAAAGCTAGCGCAACTATTAGTTGCGCTAGTTATAAATGCCAGATTTTTGTGCTGGCACAACTAATACATGCGCCAGCCAAAAATGAGATTCCAAAGTGTATAACAGCAGCAACAACAGCCCAAAATGAGTCTCTTTTTTTGGGTTTTTGTGGAAGCTAGGCTTCCGAGAACTGAGCTGTTTTCTTAATGATCGATTCACTCCTCACCATCGCCTAAAGGATTGAGTCCGGTATAACTCGCTAGTGCGCTCCCCCAAGGGTTTTAAGCTTTGTAGGAATGGGAACTCACCTGATATACCTCTGGCGCAAGCGCCTTCTCAGATACTAGGTGGGTTGGGACTTTTCTGGATCATCACCACTAGGGGCTGCCGCCATACTAAGACCCGAGTGTTTGATGTGTGCCTAAACCAACCCTTTTGAAAAATCTACCCTGCAAAACAAATTAATTATGCTCCCTAACTTGGTTCAATTTTAATTTTTCAAAACTTCTCTTTTTTTGGAAGTTTTCTTTAGTTCAAAGACCGGGGGTGATTATCCCGTGCCGCCATTACGGGCCGGCGTCCACTGTTAGGATATGAATAATAAAAAAACAGGGCCAGTCAAGCGACTAGGTGGGAAATATAAAGTGCTGAAATTTAAAAAGTGCCAGTCAAGTGACTAGGCAAAAAGTTGCTGAAATTTAAAGCGAAAACATAGGGGTGAGTAAAAAAGGTGCCACTCAAATGACTAGGCAAAAATTATTGAAATTTAAAGCGGAATTGTAGGGGTGAGTAAAAAAAGGTGCCAGTCAAGTAACTAGGCAAAGATTACAGAAATTTATCGCGGAATCGTAGGGTGAGTAAAATGACGTAATCGGAGGGGTGAGTGACAAAAAAAACAGCAAAAATAATAAAAAATAGCAATAAAATGTTTGAAAAATAAAAAATATGAAAAAGGCTTAGTTCAAGGGGAAGCTCTACTAGCTACTCCCTAACAGAGTCGCCATCTGTGCAACCGTGGGATCCGTGACGGTCCCGTCGCGACGATGCGCTCTTTGATAAAAAATATAGAGTCGCCACCCGGAGCTTTCGATGTCCCGGGATACCTAGTTCATTTTTATGAGCACCGAAGTGCTAAAAATATGACTCTGAATCCGGTCCACACCAAGGGCTCTTGGGTAGGGGCTTCGGTTATCGATCGGGAAGGTGTTAGGCACCCGATCAACCCGCTTAACGCGGTCTCTACTAATGGCCAACAATAAAATAAAGTAGAAGCAAGGAAAATAGCTTCCTCTTGCCCAAATGGGCTTAGAATCCTATTTGTGCCCCTCCGTTCCTACCGAAAAATCGATAGCGTAACGGCACAAATGAGAAGATGGAGGGAGCTAGAAAGAGATAGGAGGAGAAAGGGGAGAGCCGGAGCCCTCGGGCCCTTGTAGCACCGTAGAGGAGCCTTGCGTGGCTTGCTTTGATGAGCTTTCTAAGGCTTGAATGGTAGAGAAATGGGTTCTAACCACTTAGGACTTAGAGCTAAGAAGTAGGGGATGGAGGCTAGGGGATCACACACACCTAGGCTAAGGGTTTTGGATGCAAGAACAAGCTTGAAATGAGATTTTGGAATTCTAGAATTTGGATGAAAACAATGCACAAAAGGGAGGAAGAACTTCTCACTTTGAGCTCTTTCTCTCTTAAGCAAATTTCTCAACCCTTATACCAAGGGGAGGGGGGCTCTATTTATAGGAAAGGAGTGGATTAGGAGATTACTTAGATGCTAATTGGAGTTAGCAATTAGGTAATCTTAAATCTAAGGTGTCCTAGGATTTTGAGAGCTTGGAAAGGTGTGAAGGTGGTTCTAATGGTGGATGATGGGGTGAGGCCTTAAGCCACTTAAGGGGTTGCCAATAGGTAAGGAATGGGTGCAACAGGACTATCAAAACACACCCCAAAGGTTGAGGTGGTCAACAAGTCAAACCCCAATCACGAATTTCAGGGCAAAAACCCATAGTCACTGTTCATATGCCTGGCGCAACTAATAGTTGCGCCAGGCAAAAGTACAGTAAAACAGTAGTGCACAGTAGCCTAGAAGTTTGCCTCGCGAGGGGTGGGGGGACCCATTTATACTTGGCGTAACTATTAGTTGCGCCAGGCCATTTCTGGGGGAAAAAGACCTAGCGCAACTATTAGTCGCGCCAGGCAAATCCAGGGGGAAAATGGCATGGCGCAACTATTAGTTGCGCCAGGCAAAAATCCCTCTAAAAGAGCTCGATTTTCAAATGGCCATAACGTTTGATATACAACTCCGATTGGGGTGATTCATGGCTCGTTGGAAAGCTGGAGAAGTCTTCTTTCCATTGTTATATGATTTGATATCAGTAAAAGACCTCAGCTAGTCCTGGTCCACCACTCTTCATCCATTGCCCGGGAAGGTTAGGTTTAGGGTTCGGAATGGGTTCTAAGGGTCGGGATTGGTTTCTAAAGGTTTGGGATAGGTTCGTAAGGGATATAGGGTGATTCCTAAGGGTTTGGGGTGATTCCTAAGGGTTCCATTCATGCCATCAAAAGCTCAAAATTGTACCTCTCTTAAAAGGTGTTTCGATCGGGCCTTGGGCCAAATTTGGGTGTCTACAGAAATGTATGTAATTTGTAAATTTTGTCAATTAGCATGAATTTCATTCATGGTTTTAAGTATGAAAAATGTGTGTGTATGTGCACTCAGAGGAAACTATGTATGTGTGTATGATATCAGATTTGTGTGTGTATGTGTGAAATCAAATACGTGTGTATGTGACCTCAGAAAGAATCAACTATGTGTGTGTGAGCTTTGAAATTTAAAACATCAACCCTAGTGTTAATTACCACATTTCACGGTGATAAACTATAAGTTAAATTTTACACTTTGATTTAAGAATTCATGCGGAACAAACCTTTGTGCTCTGGTACGGCGGGATATCCGTTCTTTGATTACCATTCTGCGGTAATATTTCGTTTGGCATAAATCACCCTGTTCGAAGAGGCTTGGGCATTGTGTAAATTGTTCATTGAATGACGATGGTTGGGGTTCCCATCGGTATATGTGTGGCTCTCAATGCTATATAAGCTTGAGATTGTATTTAAGTAAATGATTTAAGTTTCTATATTGTAAGAACAAGTTTTAGCAACCATGATTAGTGTGTTTTGAAATATGCATAAGATATTCATTTTGTGTCAATTTAAATACTTTTAAATTGTTATTCTTAGTAAGAAAATTGTGTTTTAAATTATGTCATGAGATACATGTGTGATGTCAAAATATATATGTTATTTATGTTTCCCTATTGAGCTTAGATGTTAGCTCATCCCTTGACTATACGTCACAGGTACAGGTGTAGATGTGGCTATTGAGGACGGACATAGATCCTGAGGACCCAGAGTACGTACCAGAGGAGGAGACTGAGCCCCCTCCTGACGAGTTCTTCTAGTGGGCTGAGCTGTGAGTGTTCGTTTTGAGATTTATCTGTGTGTAAGGCTTGGTACGTCCAACCATCTTTGTTTGTATATTGGATTCAGTACGTTACTTTTGTATTATTTTGTGAATCATTGTTTAGGTGACGGTCGGCCGTCAACGGTGGTTCAGTTTGGTTCTTTTGTCCATGTGATTTTCATGGAGAACTATCTTTTGTCATGTTCAGTGATGGAGTCATATATAGAATTGGAGATTTACTTGCTTAGTTAGAAAGTGTGCTTTGTTTCCGCTTTGTGTGTTGATGTACCAAGTGTTCGTGTGTTCCAGGATCGCCTTATGGGTGATCTGACGGCATGGGTTTTCGGGCGATAAAATCCGGGCTATCACAAAAAAGGAAAGGCCATCTTCTAAGAATCATTCACAAAAAGAAAAAGAAAATCATCATCATCCATTTCACGATTCAAAAAAAAAGAGAAAAGAAAAAGGCATATCCCATCTCTCATCACTAAAAAAGGTCCTCAATTACTTTATATTTCAAACGAAAAAAATCAAAAGAGAGAAACACCCATCTCTCCTCACAACAAAAAAGTTCTCATTTGCTTTATATTTCAAACCAAAAAAAAAAAAGCTCAAAAAGATCAATAGTTAGAAACACCCATCTCTCATCAAAAAAATCTCATTTTCTTTACATTTTTAAACCAAAGAAAATTATCATAATATATATATATATAATCAAAGGAGAGGGATATCCCATCTCTCATCTTCAAAAAAGTCTATTTTGTTTTGCTTACAAATTCAAAATCATTCAAAAAATGGGAGGGAAAGTTCCCCCTCCCTTCACATTTCAAAGGCCCTTCCTTCGGCCAGAATAGTCATATGCAAAGATCCGTTGGTAGTGCTACAAGAGCCCGAGATTTCATCTTTAGCTCTCTTCTTCTTCCTCCATCCTCAACTTCCTTTTTTATTATAGGCTTTTCTCTCACCCTATGATTTAAGCCGTTACATCGTCGAAATCCAGATAGCGCAGAGAGCTTAATAATGGTCCACGTGCCTTCAGGTAAGGATGCTGCCCACTTCTTCTCCCTTTTTTATTTTGGCCATAGTAGAGACCACATATGACTAAGCCGATTAGTGACCAGTCACATAACTTACCATTTTATCACCCTTAACTTAATGATGCTAGATCCTAGTTTGCTACTAACAAGTTAATGATATGCAGATATTAAAGTTAAGCACCAAAATAAAGTCAAAGTGTTAATATCTGTCAAAGTGAACTCAAAAAGCAGTAAGAAAGACGATTGAAAGAAAAAGATGATTCGCCATATGTTAAAAACTAGAAAATCGTAAAAGAAGATTGAGCGCTGTTGCTGAAAGAAAGAATAAGAAATCATAATTTACGATTCTTCAGAGACGTTCAAGAAGCTGAATCGATTGGAAAAGAAAGGTGATTGTTCTTAAATAGAAATCATTCCATTGGAAGCTATGCTGAAAGATAGAAAATTGTGATTTATGATTTCTCAGAGAAAGAAAGCTTGCACTGCTACTGCTTACGTGAAGATCTACACTACCATGCATATCTTTAGAAGTCTTCTATAATTAGAAGTCTGGTAGATCATGGATCTGAGAAGATTGATGAAGAAGAATCCTAGGAGACTTTGTTGCTGAAAATAAGGAACAGATTTAAAGCGCATCAACTATCTAAAGCAAAAGGCAAATAAAGTTAGAATTAGAGTTAAAGTGGGAATCTTTTGTTTTTAGTAGTTTCTTTTATTAGAATTAAATCACTGTAAACTAACTCCTTATGATCTATAAATAAGGGAGCCCGGTATAGGAATTCTTTATCGAAGAAATTTTCAGCATCAATTGACGACTGAGGTTGGGTTTTCTTCCGATCAAATTTTGAGTAGATTAATTTAGATATCCAAGGTTCCTTGATCACAATTGATGTTTGGGATTGAGAGTTGGAAGATTAGATTAGATATCCATATTTTCTCAGAAGCAATTGACACCTGCGGCTTAGGGAAAGATATAATTTTTATTGTTTTCTAGTTTATATTTATTTTTATTGTAATTTACTGCTTTATAAACATCTTCAAGTTTTGATTTGAATTGATGACTCAGGTTGAGATTTGCAGATTAGTGTAATGGTTTTACTTTTCCATCTTTAATTTTTTAGAATCTGATTGATGCCCAACTTCTAGGAGATTGTTGATTAGATTAAATATGTATTAATAGGATTCCAATTTTGATTGACGACCAATGCTAGGAGACTTGATATATAGTGTAGCGGTATTTTACTTTCATAAATATCTGAGAACAAAAGGAAACTGATTGACGACCAGAATCTAGAAGTTTGAAAATTATGATTTATTTTCTGCAATAAGAAAAAAAAACCGTTCTTTTATTCATGTTTCTCAAGTAATTTAGGATCTTAAAAGATAGATATAAGTGTTCAGAAAAACGAAATAGGAAATAAATCACTTTCTCGTGGGAGCGATCCTATGCTAGTGTTGATTAAATTGAATGTGTTGTGCTTTTTATTAAAAAGTGATGGTAAAAATATGGCAGCAATAAAGGAAAATATAAACAAATTAAAGAGGGGATGAAAATCAATTGAACACAGACACAAGGCAATCTATACACACAGTCTTGCAAGATCCAGGGTTGTTGTAGCAAGTTTCGATAAGTAAGGGTTTGTCCCATACAGAAATTTTATTTAAGAATACAAGGTTGAATAGTAGACCTCAAGATCAGGCAGCCCTAACTTATACTATGAACGCAAAGGTGAAGAAAGGGAGTTTTGGGGTGCCATAAAACAAAAATAAAACATAAAAGAAAATTACAGATCTACTTTACAAGAAAGAGTTTTAGAAAAGGATGGGAAAAACAATTGGAAAATTGGTGAGAAGTAATAAGATAGGGATTGATTTTTCACTTAAAAAGGGTTGGTCAAGCAGAGCAAAGATTGGATCTACAACTGTCCTTCATTGACTACAAGCTCAATTGCAAGGAAGAAGAATCCAATCCAACCTTGAGATATGGACTAGTCTTAGGGATATAACCTGCCCACTTGAGTGGTCACAGATTATCCCAGAGATATATTCCAGTGCTGGGGGAAAAATCAGAACATAAAAACTACTGCAACCACTATGGTTGCAAGGCTACCAGCTCATGCATCCATAGGTATAGAAAACCTATAAACTATATGCCAGCAGAGATGATAGATTCAATGGATCAAGAAAATTAGCTTTCATTCCATAAAAAAGTACTTACAATGGTTAGCCCTCAAGACTACAGTCCTGTAGAACTCTAAGACCCTTTACAAGCTTTCACACAGTCCTTTTTACAACATGAAATCAGTCCTAACTATTACTAAAGGACTTAACCAGCAAATGCTGAGCTAAGGAAGGACGAAAAAGGAAAAAGATGACCTAACACTAGAAATTACCTAACCATAGACTATCCTCTTGGCTCAGCTCAAATTAGGTTATGTTAGATGCCTATTTTTGGCTATTTTTACAACTCATATACAATCCATACAAAATATCTCTGCCCCTTGGCCAATTAGAAAGAAGAAGAATTAAGTTAGTTAGGATCTTGCTGATGTGGCCCAATTACAGCCAAGTGTTGCCTTGGTTAGTAGGGAATAACTCAGCACATTGGGATGTGTGCCCTAGATGTTGTGGAATCACAAAAAATTCCCTTGCATGTTGAATGGGATGGTTGGAACCCAAGCCTCAAGTGGATGAGGCTTCAAAATATGAACCTCGAGAGGTTCTTGAGTGGCTTGATTAATTGTTGATGCTTGCTTGACAGGCTAGAGTGGTTCAGGCAGTGCATCTCGATAAGATGGAGCTTCAAGTATTTTAACTCGAGAGGCTCTCGATAGGCAGGAATTCTTGCTCGAGCAGATACTTTCCAGTTTAGCTGCACGAGTGACTGGATTTAGCTGCTCGACAGGTTATTTCAGAAGCTCCTCGAGTGGTGTCAACAGGCTGAAGTGAATCTTTAAACTATAGCTCAACAGGTTTGATTGCTTCAGCAGCAGCCCAACAGGTTGACTTTGAACTGCTCGACAGGATAAATTACAGCTGTCATCAACTACTCGAGATCCACTCACGATGATTTTCTGAAGGTGCATCTACTCGAGATTCTCGAGCAGATGCTATTTGAAAGGCTTGATCTTCCCGAGATGTGCTCGACCTGGATTTTTGGAGTTGTGAACCTCTCGAGAGCTGCTCGAGGTTGAAAATCTGAAGCTGTCTTTGCTTGAACTACTTGAAGTAGCTCGAGATGCTGATTTGCTACAGGCCTGAAGTGCTCGAGATCCACTCGAACTTAATTTGGTGAAGGTTTAACTACTCGACTGTTGCTCGAGCATGCATTTCTGAGTGTCTATTGTTGTGCATAGCCTGCTGCAGCACTCCTCACTGCTTGGGTCCACCTATCTTTTCACTGTTGGACTTTTAGGGCCCCCAGGCATGAAAAATGGCCTTTATGGTGTGGACCGTCATGGTGCACTCTCTGTTCTTCCATCATCTTCTAGACATCAATTCAAAATTCTCTCTTCTTGGCATCCATTATGTGGACTGTTACACTAAGCTGTGATTTATTTCTTACTATAAAAACATACTCAAATGATAATTATTAGATGGCTCAAAGGTATAGTAAAGGCTAGATTAGGAGGTGAAAATTGGCATTTTTTAGTGATTAACACACCCCCAAACCTAATCTTTACTAGTCCTCGAGCAAAGCAAAAATTAAACAATTACTCTAAAAATTTAAATGCCACTTTCATAAGGAGCACGGATGCATTTAGCTGATGCATAAAGCCTTTTAAACCCCTAGGTGATCCCTAGTTGAGAAGTGAAGTCTCCTGAGGGTTTTCAGTGACGGTACTCACAAACTTCCTAATGAAAATAGTTAAAACAAGTGCATACATTGATAAGTCAGATTTCAATAGACCAAGCTTCATTCCACACCTTTATCTTTCAAATTGGAGGAGTTTTAAAACAGTAAATGCAAACAATTTAATACCTAAATCCTCATGTATGCTCATCACAGCCAATCAGTTTACATCAAGTGTGTAGTGTGTGCAAATCAATATTAAGCTTACCATTAATTCAAAAATAAGGTTTAAACAGTGCCCAAATAAATTCAATCTTAGGCCCAATTCTCACCAGGGTTGTCTCTCTCACAAATGAATTGAAGGGTGTTCCATTTCTCTCCAGCTCAAGATCAGTTACAGACCTCAAATAGGCCTACAAGCATGAGCATCGGCATTTGTTTCTATTTTTTGACATCCTCATATTCTCTTCATCATAGATCAAACATCCCCTCATCTCAATAAAGTAGCTCCATTCATTTTGTGTCACTAAGGACTTTTATTGGGTTGTAATGTGACTTAGGTTAAGATTTTAAAAAGAATGAAAAGGGCAGAAAGGTTCAAAATTGAAAAATCAATCAAGAGGTAGGAGGTGATTCATGACTTCACCTTCTTCACCCAGCACTGCTTCATCCTCCAACAGGATTTTCAGATTTGAAGTGGCTAGCTTCTTCTCCTATTTCCAATTTTTTAAGATGAAGTTCTTCTTTCCATTTCTCTTTCTTCCTCTCTTTTTTTTTTTATGATGGTTACCACAACCATACAACTGATATACTGCTTCATACAGATTTTCTCTCTTCTCCTTCTCCTTCCATCAAATGATAAACCTTGCTCACCTGTCTTCAACATCTTTCTTGTAATATCCCTGATATTTTGACATGTTTTTCGTTTACCTCGGTAAGTGTGTCAGAAAATGTGGTGGAATAATTTTGTTTTTTTGATGAACCAGGGCTATAATAAGACTAATGGCCAGAGGAATTAGCCTAGAAAGGTGTACAAGTCATGTACACAATGGCATACACATTAAAGATATGTTAGTGGTTAGCAAGGAATAAATTCCAACTTAAGTAGATAAGTTACAATTGTAAATATCTAGATATTTGTGGTTACTTAACTTGGTTATAAGAGAGAGTGCAAGAGAAGCTTTGTTTTCTCTCTCGTTGGAAAAGCTCTAAAGACCTAACCATTCAAGGTCCCATTTGATTTCCAGATCTAGGAAGAAAGAGAGCTCCTCTTTCCATCTTGACCATTGATTAGATTGGTGATGATCTTTGGATCAGTTTGAGCTATTAAAAGAAGGTTAGAGGAGAGGACATCCACATGTCATGATCTGTGCCATGGAAGAAGGGTTATAATGGAATGATCGATGCCATTAAACCTATGATTTTTAAATCGGTTCGGTGCATGAATCGGACGAAGGGATCTACCGTTTAAAGCCAAAAAGAGGTATGTATTGAAAACCTCTATGAAAATCTGTTGAGAATTGTTAGAATTAAAATATATGTTCAATAAAGAAGATGGATTAGCTGATTGGAAAAGGATTGGAAAAAGATTGGGCATGTCAAATTACTGACCACGAATCTGAAATTCAGTCGATTTGAAAATCATTGTCATTAATTAGGCTCGATGTGATTTGGAAATTCGATGGTCGATTTGGATTCGACCATCAATTTCAAATTCGACTCATCGAATTGGAAATCGATGATCGAATTTCGCCGATTTTGGGTGCGAAAATTTGTTGGATTTTTTCTTCTTGCAAGCTTCCGGGTTAAATTTTTAGCTTTATATTAACACTAAGGGTGTTAATATATGTAGGATTTGTCTGTTGGAAGTCCTTGGAGAGGACCGCTTTTGCATGCTTTTGAAACCGTTTGATTAAGGTAGGGGAATCCTAATCTTCATTTGCATAAATTATAAGCACAAACTATGATAGACGAATTACTTGAAATGCGTTAATTTGATGATAATCTGTGCACATAGTATAAACAAAGCATGAATATACGACAACATCCGAAAATTTGAAACCTTGTCATAAATAAGAATCATTGGAAATCAGAACCTCAGTTAAATTTGAATCAGAACCTCAGTTAAATTTGAATTATAACCTCAGTTAACTTTTGAATCAGAACTTCGAATCAGAACTTTGAAAAATCAGTATATGATATGAATAATAAGCTTGGATACGTGTTAGCATTTGCATTGGATTTTTGGTTCATAAGTACGATGCCCTAGATTCCACCAACAATGTTGACGGTAAAACTTTGGCGCAAGTTTCCCTCATAGCGTAGGGGCTTGTTGCATTTTCGAAATGGGTTCATGAACGACGATGGTCAGTAGGGTCTTCCCATCGGTCACTTAGTCCGCTCTCATGCTATAGGAAATTTGAGAGATAAAATTAAGTTATAAATTTAAGACAAGAAGCATGCTAAATCAGAACATTTTGAACACTTTGAACTTACTATCAGTTTTGACTCAGGATTAGAACTGGAGATTTAAATTTGAAAGCGTCTTTTGAAAAATCTTATCTGATCCGATTCCGTCTTTTGAAAACCAGTACTTATAATAAACTGCAAATAGATCTGGCTTCTTCTATTGAGCTTGGCTGTTAGCTCACCCTCGACTATACGTCACAGGTACTGAGACCGACATTGGGTCGGAGGATCCGGAGGACTCCGATTATATTCCAGAGGAGGATTTGGATATACCAGCGGAGGAGTTCTTCCCTTGATCTTTGGATCCTTGTATTTTTGGTATTTTGTCTGAATATTAATTTTGGAATATTGAGCCCTAGGCTATTATTTTGTCCTTTTGATATCACTAGAGGAACCATTATCGAGAACCTCTATTTTAGGTGATTGGATTGGCCATCACCGGTGGTTCCTTTTGGTTCCTCACAATGATATATTCTTTTGCTATCTGTAGTCTTTTGTTCCTTTTGGTTTATGTTATGATGCCTCTGTTCTTTAGACCTTTGTTTATGTTGCCGGCTTCTGTTTGTTACGGCTTATTGAGAAATCAATAAGTTGATGAACCGGCCTTTCCTATACCTTAGGGATTGGAAAAAGTCGGTTAAAGCTTGGTATCGAGCAAAGGCTCTAGGTTCATAGTCTTAGGACTAGGGGTTAGATTATCTCTAACAATTTATTCTTGATCAATTGTTATTGTTTGTTTAACAATGTGGATCGGCATGCCTCCACGGTTTAGAGGCGAGAGGCCGTGGTATAGAGGGACCTCGTACAGCTCGTATTGAGGAGATTGATGAGGGCGTAGGCACCTCATATGGCAGAGGGCGAGTTGCTGGCCCTAATCTGAGCCTTTGGGAACTGCTAGGCAAGAGCAGAGGAATGTAGAGAGGTATTGGTAGCCTTGGCTACTAATATGGCCGGCGACCATTGATAGACAGACAGAGATCTTGTGACGGACATCGCCAGAGGATTCACACGAGTTTAGGAGGATGAGACCTCCTACATTCTCGAGGTGACGGATCCTATGGAAGCCGAGGCATGGCTGGATGAGATAGAAGATATTTGAAGTGTTGCATGTATGCAGAGTATTGAGAAAGTACTGGGCATCTTTCAAACTTTTGGGTGAGGCTAGTGGTGGAAGTCTATTTCGAGAATGAGAGGCGGGACTACCTCCATGGACTTGGGCGAGTTCGTGGAGCGTTCAACGATCGTACTTTTCGAGGATCGTCGTAATCGATGGGAGGTCAATTTATTGAATTGAACAGAATGAGATGTCGGTCTTGTGAGTATGGCACAGAATTTTATAGACTTTCCCGATTTGCAGCCCTACATGTGGCCACTGAGTTGATGAGAGCTCAGAAATTTTAGAGAGGTTTGAGGTCGAACATTCAGGAGAGGGTGTCAATGTGGGAAATGGTCCAAGGCCCTCATTGCGAAGAAGATATTCAAAAGCAGCAATTGAGGCGAGGCGAGTAATAGAAATAGGTTTGGCCGAGGGACGAGTGCTTGAGCGGTGAACAAAAGCCGAGGTTCTCTAAACCTCCTCCCTACCCTAGTCAGCCATCATATTCTAGACCGGTCCATGCTTGGGACCGACGTCTTCCTATCAGAGACCTCAGAGTACGTCACCAGGACGACCTTTCAGAGCCGGGAGCACTACTGCGAGTGGAGCTTCTGTGGCTCAGGGCTCGACGAGAGGATCAGCTGTTACTCCTGTTTCTACCCCAGTGTGTGCAAGATGTGGGAAACCACATAGGACAGAGGATTGCAGACGGAACACTGGGGGATGCTTCAGGTGTGGACAGGTTGGTCACATGATCAAGGATTGTCCTGTTGTTGAGAGAGGACGCACTACGACAGTCTCTACGCAGAAGTCGACGCGACCTACAGTTCAAGGTCGGGCTTATGCGGTGACTGCACAGGACGCCCAAACGTCGAATGACGTCATTCAAGGTATCATTAAAGTTGAGATGTCATTTATGCATTGATTCAATTTTTATTGTTTAAAATTTGAATTCAAGTCAATTATGTTGAACCACATAGAAATCATTGCATATAATTAACAAAAACTTTTTAACTAAAGGTACCCTTATGATGAGTAGTCGAGATGACATGGATAAAATTGAAGCACGAGTACTTATAGACCCTGGGTCTACACACTCGTTTATTACTCCTTCTTTCTCAGAGAAGTTGGGTATTACCCCTGAACCCCTTGCTTTCATTCTAGATGTCAAGATTCCTACGGGGAGTTCGGTGTGCACTGATACAGCATGTCAGTCAGTCATCGTGATGATTGATGAGCACGAGACGTTGACCGACATGATTACGTTGAGCATGGAAGGGTTCGACGTCATTCTTGGAATGGATTGGTTGGCAACTTATCACGCGAGCGTGGTATCTTGGAAGATAGTGACCTTCCGACCGCCAGCGAAAATCCTTCCGATTACGTGAGTCAAATCCAAGGTTGCGCCATTGGTTTGACCATTAAAGCGGCGTATGATGAAGAATGGTTGTAGTGGGTATCTGGCCTATTTGCAAGATTCGACAGAGAAGAAGAACGACTTAGCTCTTATCAAGGTGGTCTGCGATTATCCTGATGTCTTTCCAGAGGACTTACCTAGATTACCACCTGACCGAGAGATTGAGTTCGCGATTGAGCTAGCGCCGGGTACAGAACCGTTATCTAAAGCTCCATATCGGATGGCGCCTGCTGAGTTGAAAGAGCTCAAGGAATAGCTTCAGAGTCGTTAGACAAAGGCTTTATCTGACCAGTGTCTCTCCTTGGGGTGCACCGGTTCTATTTGTGAAAAAGAAGGATGGATCGATGCGTCTGTGTATCGATTATAGGCAGCTCAACAAGATGACGATTAAGAATCGTTATCCTCTTCCGTGGATAGACGACTTGTTTGATCAATTACAGGGTGCAAGGTTCTTTTCAAAGATTGATCTGAGGTCAGGCTATCACCAGCTCAAGATCAAGGCGGAAGATATATCCAAGACTGCGTTTCGGACGCGTTATGGCCACTATGAGTTTCTAGTGATGCCATTTGGATTGACGAATCTTTGCATCTTTCATGGACGATGAGCAGGTGTTCAAACCACATCTTGATAAATCTGTGGTAGTTTTCGTAGATGACATCCTCATCTATTCGAAAACCAGAGAGGAGCATGTGCAGCATCTAAAGATGGCTCTTCAAACACTCAGGGACCATCAGTTGTATGCCAAACTCGATGAAGTGTGAGTTTTGGCTTGAGTCGATTTCTTGGGCCACGTAGTCTCGAATCGGGTATCTCGGTGAATCCCACAAAGATAGATTACTGTGGTGACATGGGAACAACCTCGACGATTCTGAGGTCCAAGTTTCCTTGGTTTGGCGGTACTATCGGCGATTTGTCGAGGGTTTCTCAAAGATATCTGGTCCGCTTACACAGCTTACAAGAAAGAATGCAAAGTTCGATTGGACAGAGCAGTGTGAGCAGAGCTTTCAGGAGCTAAAGCGCCGCTTGACTACAGCACCAGTGCTTGCTATACCTTGCGGCAGTGGAGGTTTTGCAGTATATAGTGATGCTTCCTATGGCGGATTAGGCTGTGTGCTTAATCAACACGAGCGGGTCATTGCGTATGGTTCTAGGCAGTTGAAGGACCATGAAAGAAACTATCCGACGCATGACTTAGAGCTAGCAGCAGTTATATTCGCCTTGAAGATCTGGCGACATTACCTCTACGGTGAAATCTTTGATATATTCACCGATCACAAGAGTCTCAAGTACCTCTTCACTCAAAAGGACTTGAATATGCGGCAGCGACGATGGATGGAGTTCTTGAAGGACTACGATTGCTCAATCCAATACCATCCGGGAAAAGCAAATGTCGTTGCTGATGCACTTAGTAGGAGGTCTTCAGCACAGTTATCACATCTTGTTTGCCGGATTCATAGATGGAAGCTATTGGAAGATATGGCTTTGGGCAGCTCAAGGTTCGATGTAAAAGGCTCGGGAGCATTGATGGCTACACTTGTAATACGTCCTACGCTCTTCGAGAACATTCGGAAGCTTCAGATGACCGATGATGAGCTGATGGCAATCAGACGAGATGTCGAGAATGGCAGTAAGAAGGATTTCTCCATTCGAGCAGATGGGACCTTGCTATTTCACAACCGGGTATGCGTACCGTCGAGTACCGAGCTTCAGGACACCATTCTGGAAGAGGCTCACAAATCCATGTATGCCATACATCCTGGTAGCACCAAGATGTATTAGGACTTGATGAAGAGTTTCTGGTGGCGAGGTTTGAAGCGCGACGTGGCTGTGTGTTGGTTTGTCAACGAGTTAAGGTTGATCATCGAATCCTGCAGTCTATTGCAGCCTTTTTACGTGCTCGAGTGGAAATGGGAAGCCATTTCGATGGATTTTATACTCGGATTGCCGAAGACACTGAGAAAGAACAATGCCATCTGGGACATTGTAGATCGACTAACCAAGTCTGCTCATTTCTTGCCATATAATACCACCTATCTGACGATGAACTTGCGAGTTTATACGAAGGAGATTGTTAGCGCATGGGATACCGGCGATGTGTATACGATCGAGACCCGTTGTTTACTTCACATTTTGGCAAAGATTTGAGGAAGGCATGGGTTCTCGTCTTGATTTTAGTTGACGTTTCACCCACAGACGGATGGCGGACGGCGCGTGAACGGATCATTGAGGACATGTTGAGAGCATGTATGCTAGATTTTCACGGGTCATGGGACCAACACTTGCCTCTGATTGAGTTCGCCTACAACAATAGCTTTCAGGCTAGTATTGGTATGGCTCCATTCGCGTTATATGGACGACGGTGCGATCACCGTTGAAGCTGGGAAGAAGTGGGTGAGAAGCTCATTATTGGACACGAGATAGTTGAGCGCACTACCGAGGCAGTTCGGTTGATACTGGCGGCGACTCTGGTAGCTCGTAGTCGTCGGAAGAGCTCGCCGATCTCAAAGCGAGACACGTGGACTTTGGTAGATTTATCATGTCAATGAGTATATTTTCTTGGTACAAATTCCATTTGAAAATAGCAATAATACTCGATTCTTTTGGTCGGCGAGAATGTTTTTCGTTGGATTTACGCCTACCAAAGGCGTTATGCTTGATTGAAATGAGAAGCGAGTCCTCGATGCGTTGGGCCTTTTGAGATACTAGGCGAGTCGGAGAGGTTGCATATCGTGTGGCGTTACGCGCAATTATCTAACATGCGATGCCTTTCATGTGTCAATCTTTGCGACGATACATCCGTGACCCGACTCATGTACTTGATTTCCAACCCATCGAACTTCAGGATGGTTTGAAGGTGGTCGAGGACCCGATTCGTATTTTGGATCGCAAGGAGCAGATCCTACGCACTAAAAGCATTCCTTTGTTTCTCGTGCAATGGCGGAATCATACACCAGAGGAAGCCACTTGGGAGCGTGAAGCTGCGATCCGAGACCAGTTTCCAAGCCTTTTCGTGTAAATTTATGAGCTTTTATATGTTGACTGTAAGATGCTTGCGATTTTATGTAATTATTGATTATATAAATATATTTTGCCGAGAAATTTTGGCGGGCCAATAAACAATAAGTATACTTCTTATTTCATAAGCAAACTGGACTAGATATTGCTTTCGTGATCAATATTGGTGATTGAAAGGTTAGGAATTTCAAAAATTTTGGAAAGTCCTTGAAGACCTCATATATTTTAAAACACGACTGACAACGAACAAATTAAATGAGTAATTTTGACAAAAGGGGTTACCATGATCCAATGCTTAAACCTATTTTTGTCCACATTTGACCGCAAATTAATTACGTACTGCTGTGGAAACCTTGATAAATTTTCGACCGAATACGGACTACTCATTTTCAATTAAAATGTGAGTAATTAACTAAAAGTTACACCTATTTTATAATTTTGTGCCTTATGCGGCGATAATTAATTGGTGAGTCCAACATGTAAAGCGGATGGAAAAGGCTTCGATAACGGTCAAATTAGATCTAATGGTAAGGTCTAGATTCCAAAAATTTGCAAAATTTTAAGCAAATTTTGTTGCCAGAAAATTCGACTGTCGATTTTGATAATCGACCATCGAAAAAAGTATAAGCTTATAATCAAATTAAAGCCCAAAACAGGACAGAGGGCTGTCTGGCGAAATCGATAGTCGATTTTCAAATCGACCATCGAATTGAAAAATCGACCATCGATTTGAAATTCGATGGTCGAATTTCTCGACTTAAGTGAGGGTTCAAACCCTCTGTTGTCATTTCGGGTTTTAGCTTTTGGAGGGTTTTTGAGCTAGGGTTTGGGGCGATTTGGCGATTTGGGACTTCTCTGTGTATTTTGGGCTGCAAATCCAAGGGGGAATGCACTACATTGTCAAGGGGATTCGAATTTATACCTTCCAAACCCGATTTGGGGCATTCCACAAGGTAAATCCCTCCCACGCCTCTAATTTCTTGGTTTTTTGCATATGTTCTGTGGGTTTTGGTAGCATTTCTGTTGAATTCTTGTAATGGGGCCTAAGAAACAGACACCCATTCGAAACCCTACCTCCAAACGACCAGCCACTCGCGCTGCGTCCACTACTAGATCCAAACAGCCCGTGGGACATTCAAATTCGGCTCCACAGCCCACTGTCCCCCTTTTGCCCGAACAACCACGAGATTTCTGGAGCATAAAAGGCTTCGCTACCGATTACGTCTTCCACCCAGAGTTGTTTGATCAACAAACGACCACACAATGGGCGGGAGAATATTTGGAAAAAGCCAAATTGACCTCACTGTGTACATCCTTTAGCGACCACTTCTATCCGCGACTCGTGCGCTTATTTTATCGACATGAGCATGAAGACGTAAAAGGATTTATACGGAAATTGATGGTCGGGATTACATTTGACCTTGAAGATATGGTGTGGCATTTGCGTTGCTCCTAAATCACTCCCGAGTGGGTTTAGGTCCCCTTTTCCAAAACCGGCTCGTTTTGAGGACGTCACTACACAAATGACGCAGGGCCGTCATGGATCCGGTAAATCTATAGTCACCGTCCAGATGCCGGAGACCATGTGGATTTTAGATAAAATTTTAAAGATCACCTTGTATCCTTTTGGTCATCACCAATCGGGCCCGGACCCCTTCAACAAATTTTATTTGCGGCCTATAAGGAAAGATGGTTCGATTGCACGGACATTCTTTTCAAGGGATCCTAAAGCCGCGAAAAATGGGAGAACATAGAAGGAAGCCCATGAAAAATATGCCCTATGCACGTGTGATTTCCGTCATGATTGAGAATTATCGAGCGGGCCCTGCTTATGACCTTCTACCTACCGAGCCCAAATCCACCGCCGGTCGGAAACTATACACCCTGGTCAATTGGGGTCAAACGTATAGTCGATTGGTAAAGGCTCCTAAGGATGCGGCGGCACCGGAGACAGATAGCGGGGACGATGAGGACCCTACTCGTGCAGCCCCTGATGCTCCTGCACCTACGGCCCCGTAGAGTGATGTCCTCACGTTATCAGAGTTTACTAGGCAGATGACCGCCATGAGCCACCAGATCCACGAGCTCACACGCCATACTAGCTCGATGCGTCAGGAGCTAGATGTCCACGGAGACGCCCTCTCTTACCTCATGCAGCATGCATTTCCTGATGACTACACATCGTATATGGCTGAGATCCGAGCTTCAGTATATCGCCCTTCGGCATCGGGCGCTGGTACTAGTATTCCTCCTTCGGCCACTACTGATGCGGGTGATGATGCTGCTGTTGACGGCGATGGTGTTTCGGATCGGGCGGGTCCATCTACAGTTGGGGATTTTTAGTATGCTTGGGAGCGGGGTTACTGATTTACTTTTTGTCACTATCGGTCTGTACTTATTTTACCGCTTGGATTATTAGGACCTGGTGGTCCTTCTTTTATTATCTTACACTATGGATTCTTAGGACCTGGTGGTCCTTCTTTTGTTATCCTTTATTTTTATGTCTTTGCGTGGTTTTAGATACTTTGTTTAGCCTTGTTTGTATATATGGATCATTCAGCATGAGTTGCTTTTGCTTATATTTTGGTAAATGTTTCTTTTAAGATACTTGTGTGGGTTTGCTTCTGTCACTCTGGTTCTACATGTTGGTTTTGATAAATTTTGATCTCGTTATGGCTTCAAGCGTCACTGTGCATCGGTCTCCCGGCACGTGACACTTGGGGTGTGGGCATCCATGTACGGATGCAATCCACTATGGCCTTCGATGCCACATGCAGTACATCCATGTTACTACGGATCCCATCCCTTGGCTTGCGTGCCCTGTGGGATCGAACCATGGTGGCCCATGTGCCCTGTTTTGCATCCAATTTTCGCGGACGAAAATTCCTAAGGAGGGGTGAATGTAATATCCCTGATATTTTGACATGTTTTTCGTTTACCTCGGTAAGTGTGTCAGAAAATGTGGTGGAATAATTTTGTTTTTTTGATGAACCAGGGCTATAATAAGACTAATGGCCAGAGGAATTAGCCTAGAAAGGTGTACAAGTCATGTACACAATGGCATACACATTAAAGATATGTTAGTGGTTAGCAAGGAATAAATTCCAACTTAAGTAGATAAGTTACAATTGTAAATATCTAGATATTTGTGGTTACTTAACTTGGTTATAAGAGAGAGTGCAAGAGAAGCTTTGTTTTCTCTCTCGTTGGAAAAGCTCTAAGGACCTAACCATTCAAGGTCCCATTTGATTTCCAGATCTAGGAAGAAAGAGAGCTCCTCTTTCCATCTTGACCATTGATTAGATTGGTGATGATCTTTGGATCAGTTTGAGCTATTAAAAGAGAAGGTTAGAGGAGAGGACATCCCTGTGTCTACAGATCTGTGCCATGGAAGAAGGGTTATAATGGACAGAACTGATGCCATTAAACCTATGATTTTAGAAACTGGTTCCGGTGCATGAATGAATGAAGGATCTACCGTTTAAAGCCAAAAAAGAGGTATGTATTGAAAACCTCTGTATGAAAATCTGTTGAGAATTGTTAGAATTAAAAATATATGTTCAATAAAGAAGATGGATTAGCTGTGAAAAGGATTGGAAAAAGATCCGGGCATGTCAAATTGCACAGCCACAGAATACAGGAAATTCGACTGTCGATTTCGAAAATCGACTGTCGAAATTGGAAATATTTAGGTCGATTCGATGGTCGATTTTGGATTCGACCATCGAATTTCAAATTCGACCATCGAATTGGAAATCGATGATCGAATTCTGCCCTGATTTTTGGGTTCGAAAATTCGTTGGATTTTTTTTCTTCTTGCAAGCTTCCAGGTTAAATTTTTAGCTTTATATTAACACTAAGGGTGTTAATATATGTAGGATTTGTCTGTTGGAAGTCCTTGGAGAGGACCGCTTTTGCATGCTTTTGAAACCGTTTGATTAAGGTAGGGGA
Organism: Chloranthus sessilifolius; assembly: GCA_021018995.1. Lineage (NCBI taxonomy): Eukaryota > Viridiplantae > Streptophyta > Magnoliopsida > Chloranthales > Chloranthaceae > Chloranthus > Chloranthus sessilifolius. Next base: position 70,285,833 of record CM037595.1, read on the forward strand.
ATCCTAATCTTCATTTGCATAAATTATAAGCACAAACTATGATAGACGAATTACTTGAAATGCGTTAATTTGATGATAATCTGTGCACATAGTATAAACAAAGCATGAATATACGACAACATCCGAAAATTTGAAACCTTGTCATAAATAAGAATCATTGGAAATCAGAACCTCAGTTAAATTTGAATCAGAACCTCAGTTAAATTTGAATTATAACCTCAGTTAACTTTTGAATCAGAACTTCGAATCAGAACTTTGAAAAATCAGTATATGATATGAATAATAAGCTTGGATACGTGTTAGCATTTGCATTGGATTTTTGGTTCATAAGTATGATGCCCTAGATTCCACCAACCGTGTTGACGGTAAAACTTTGGCGCAAGTTTCCCTCATAGCGTAGGGGCTTGTTGCATTTTCGAAATGGGTTCATGAACGACGATGGTCAGTAGGGTCTTCCCATCGGTCACTTAGTCCGCTCTCATGCTATAGGAAATTTGAGAGATAAAATTAAGTTATAAATTTAAGACAAGAAGCATGCTAAATCAGAACATTTTGAACACTTTGAACTTACTATCAGTTTTGACTCAGGATTAGAACTGGAGATTTAAATTTGAAAGCGTCTTTTGAAAAATCTTATCTGATCCGATTCCGTCTTTTGAAAACCAGTACTTATAATAAACTGCAAATAGATCTGGCTTCTTCTATTGAGCTTGGCTGTTAGCTCACCCTCGACTATACGTCACAGGTGCTGAGACCGACATTGGGTCGGAGGATCCGGAGGACTCCGATTATATTCCAGAGGAGGATTTGGATATACCAGCGGAGGAGTTCTTCCCTTGATCTTTGGATCCTTGTATTTTTGGTATTTTGTCTGAATATTAATTTTGGAATATTGAGCCCTAGGCTATTATTTTGTCCTTTTGATATCACTAGAGGAACCATTATCGAGAACCTCTATTTTAGGTGATTGGATTGGCCATCACCGGTGGTTCCTTTTGGTTCCTCACAGTGATATATTCTTTTGCTATCTGTAGTCTTTTGTTCCTTTTGGTTTATGTTATGATGCCTCTGTTCTTTAGACCTTTGTTTATGTTGCCGGCTTCTGTTTGTTACGGCTTATTGAGAAATCAATAAGTTGATGAACCGGCCTTTCCTATACCTTAGGGATTGGAAAAGTCGGGTCGTCACATTTCTCCTTTACCTTCTGAATTCTCAGAGTGAGGATAAGGCTGAATCAGATCAAGAGGTTCGGGTTCAATTACTCTAGTATTTTTTTCAAAGAAAAAAGGATTTTTTTAAGGCTCAAAGAGTGTATACAAAAGGGGCAGTTCAATGGGTAAGACTTTCAAGCTCAAACTGTCTAAATGATGGCCTTAGATCATCTCCCTAATGTCATGAGTTCTGTCAAATATTTTTAATTTAGGGGTGCCTAACTTCCAGTGAAAATATTTGAATCAATCAGTCCATAGAGCACAAAAAATTGTGAAAGACACTCTTCAAAAGAAAAAATTGTGTATGGGCCCAAATCTCACTGGGTATGGTCTTTAATTAAGCTAATGGGACATGTCCTCACCATTTTCTCTCCTTAATGGTTCACTATGTACTGATTGTAAAAAAATTTCTTGATAATCACTTCATGGAAAAGTTGAATTTTTAAAAGATTCAAGTATTAAACAGCCTACTATACATTTTAACTCTCCTTTTTTAAAATTGCTTAGATGAAACTTCACTTAATTAGTTTTAATCTTGACTAATACTGCTACACTAAGCTTAACCATCTCATTGGTCTACCCTGCCATGCCCCCAAACCTAATATAAATAGTATCCTCACTATTTCAATTGACATGTAGCTAGGGGCACCATAAATGAAAAGTTAGACAAATTGGCACACAAAAGAAATTTCCATTAACAAAATTAATATGATACAAGAGAGAAAACTTAATACAAATTTACAGGTGTAAGCAGAAACACACCATTACAAAACATTTAGAAACAGTAACTAAAGAAAAACATTGACAAACTAACTAACTACATTAACTCCTACAAGTGATCTGAATCAGAATCTAAGTCTATTGGGTCCCCTGCAGCTTTTTGTTTTCCTTTCTTCACACTATCAACTTGTGTAGCACCAGCTTTGGATCTTGTTGCAGCTGGTTTCTTTGGCTTGGTGCTGTTCTTCTCTTGGGAAGGTTCCTTGATAGACACCCCTTTGGTAGTGTGGGGTTCATGATTGAGATGGTGGCTGTGAGTGTCTCAACCAGCTGGGCAAAATGAGTTGCCCTTTGCTCATAAAGTATGTACAGGGAAAGTGTATTGTCCAACTACAGCTGCATTACTTTCTTTTCTTTCTCATGGTCCATCATTATCTTCTCCATCAGCTTCCATTAATCAGTCTTCATTAGAACAAGCTGGTCTTCATATCTTTACTGCACCATTGTTGTCACATCTTCCACGACTAAATGTACATCCCTCCCAACATATGGGTCAACATTCATAGATTTGTTGAGGGTGTAAAACCTAGGTATGGGGAGGGATTCAGCAAGGACAATGGGCCAGTTAGAAGGGTCACCTAGAGGCTCAGATATAATAGGTAGCTCAGTACCTATATTTGGAGATGATGGTGGGCTAGATGTAAGGATAATTGCCAGCTCCTTCTGAGGGGGTTTAGCCTGGGTGAAGGTTGAGGTGGGGGTAAATGGGATTAGGGCAAGCTCTTCATTTTCAAAATTGTTATGTGTAGCAGCATCAATCGTTGCCACTAAAGTTGAAGGCTGATGTGTAGGAGGAGGGGTAGGTACAGGTGTACATGGTTGGGGTGTTGGGATAAAGGTTTGAAGGGTTACCTAAATGGATTGTAGGTTGTTTTATATGGTGGCTTGGTTGTCAGTATTGGTATGGTGTTGGGTTTGGAGAGAGATATAGAGGGAAATTATTTGCGATAAGGGGTCTGGTATGGCTGGGTTATAGGATGGGTGGGTGGGGATTGGTTGGAAAGGAGAAGTAGGGGCATGTTTGAAATGGTCAGGCTGTGGGGAGTCTGGGAGGGGTGTGTACTCATGCCTGATATCCTCTACAATGGAGTTTATCATGGCTGAGTACCCCTCACTGGTGAACTGTTCTTAGTTATGGGTAGGTGTAGGTGGGAGGGAATGGGTAGGAGAGGTAATGGGGTCAATGGGTTCACAGGTCTCAATGGGGATTGGTGTGACAATGTCAGTGACCATTGGTTCACTGACATCATAGGTGAATGGTGCTAGTGGGTCTGGTGTGGGGCTTGATATAGTAGTGGGTTTTGGTCTTGGAATGGGTGTAGGTATGGTATTGGATAGGTTAGGTTCAGTGGCTGCTGTGGTTGGTTGATGGGTTTTCTTTTATTATTTTCTTTTGATGGTTGGAGTGGGTAGGTTAAATGGCAAGGTGGTTTGAGTTGGAGCTGGCACTTGGATGGTAGTGGTGGTGGTGGGTGGTGAGGATGGAATGGTAGGCATGGTAGTAGGAAGTGGAGATGGAGGTACTGAGGCTCCTACTGTAACTGTTGTGGGTAATGTGGCTGAGCTGTCAGCAGAGGGAGCTACAGGGATGGCAGCTGTTGAGTCTTTTTCAGGGAGGGTTGTTGGTGGCTCCTCAGATACCTTCTTCTTCTTTCCCATCAATGTCATGTTGATGGTCCATAGCTTCTTCCCAAACACTACTGGGGAGGTGCAATTTCTCAGTTGGCTCCCCCATCTTACATACATAACTACCTTGTTTGAGCAGGGGTGTGATGAGCCTGTTGTAGGGGAGTCCATGTGGCTTATGCTTCTTTTGGACTTTAATGTGGGTATCCTTCATTCCCTCAAAAATTAACAGAGCAACATTGAAGCAATGCCCTTGGGAGAAGGAGTACAGGGCATTCGCTATGGAGTGCCTCCTTTCCTGTTGGTGTCCAACTACAAACATGTTCTTTCTGAGAACACTGTCCATGAAGAGTAAGCTGGGGCTGAAGTCACTCCTCATGAGTGAGTCCTCAGAGGCTTTCTTTCCATTGGTCAGCTTCTCTGCGATCTCTGAGATGGAGGCATTAAGTGGTGCCCCCAATTTACAAGCTGGGCCATAGGCAGCTGGAATGCCCAAAGCCTTTGCAATATCAGTTTTGTCCACAATTGTTGTAAAATCATCAAGTAGAATGACCAACACAGGGTCTTCTTTATTAGGTTCACCCCCAGACTCCTTGAGTCTAACGTTTTGGTACCAAAGCTTGAGTAGCCTAGGGTATACCAACTCCTCTAAAGGCATTAATAGAGTATCCAGGGAAGCCTTGGTCAAAAATTTCATGGCTTCAACAGCCAAGGCTTTCTTTGTAAAAAATGCCTTATCAAAGGTAGTTTCAGGCACCAAACTCAGGGCAGCCCTAAATTCATTGGGTGTGGTCAGTGGATCAGATTCTGGGGTGGCTTCCTCCTGTTGTTTTTGCTTCTTGGGCTTGACGGATTTTGAGTCTTTGGTGGCAGTCCTTGCACTTTTCTTAGGAGCAGCCCTCTTCTTAGGTTTTTCCCGTAAAGGTTCTATGGCTTCTAGGGTGGAGGGTGTAGCAAACCTCTAGGATTTTCTGGTGGGAGTGGGAGGGTTTGTTTAGGCAGGGCTCAATAGCCCCTGCAAGGTTTCTCCAAATTCTAAATTTTCAGCCATTAAAACCATAAGTTTAATCACTCAAAATTAAACCCTAGATATCCACAACTCCAAAGAAACAACCCAGTAAATAATCCTCCCAAAAACTAACTTACCCCAGTAAAAAGAATGCCTTGCCAACTGAACAACTAAGAAGAGTTTGTAAACTTACCCCAAAAATTAGGGTTCTACAAAGGAAGATGCACAGTGAACCAAATCGCACTTTTCTAGGTGTAAAATACTCGGCTTGTGTTGCTTAGCAAAGTGGAAAAAGCACTGGGTAAATGGTGGAGCCAATGATGCAGAGAAGAAGGAAGAAGAAAATCTGCGCTGGGAGTCTGTGCTCGAGATATTTAGCAGACCATAGAAAGATAGAGTTGACTGCCGAGGGGTTTTTAAACAAGAATCCCGAGCCTCGAGAGGCTACTTTCTCAGAATATGGAACTTGAGAGGCTCTCGAGCAGATGAGTTAAATGGAAATTAGCCTCTTTAGTAGATATAATCACTGGAAATCAGCCTTTCGAGCAACGAATTTAAACTGCTTGACAGGTATATTTGTTGGAAATCTAAACCTCGATAGGCTAAGGTTCAGGTGTTTCTGCTCGAGAGGATTTCGAGCAGATGAAATTTATAAAGCAGAGCCTGTCTAGGCTATCTTTTCTTTAAGAAATGTGGCTCGAGAGGCTACTAAAGCCTCTCGAGAAAGCAAAATGTGCCTTGGCAATGGCTCGAGAGGATGCCTGATCCTCTCGAGAATGCTAGAAATAGTGGATTTTCACACTTGTGCTGTCAGGCCCACTACCATGCTACACATGCACATTTCTCATTCCTTAAAACAATGGATTCCTATGTTAAACCTAGCCTTACACCACAATAGACCAAAATTATGCACACTGATCAAGATTCATAGATCACACAAAACACAATAAATGACAGAATTGAAAACAATAAAAACAGCTATGTTACACAGTGTACAAGGCTGGAGATCACTAATCATTGGGAGGTTCCTGGAAGTGCATGGTTTCAGAGGACTCCATAGAATTTGCCACACAGAGTTTAAGCCTCTAACCATTTAGTTTCATGACCCTACCAGAAGTGGGGTCCATGATCTCCACAGCCCCAGATGGAGATGCATGGATTACAATGAAAGGTCCATCCCATCTGGATCTTAATTTGCCTTGAGTTTTGAGTTGAAAAGCTATACCTTGGCTCCATCAACAAAGTCCCTCCTCAGAAGGTTCTTGTCAAAGAAGGCCTTGGCTTTCTCCTCGTAAATTCTGGAATTTGAATAGGCATCCAGCCTCAGTTCCTCCAGCCCAGACAACTACAATTTCTTATTTGCACCAGCAGAAGTTAGGTCCATGTTCAAGCTTTTGATGGCCCAAAAGGCCTTGTGCTCTAACTCCACTGGGAGATGACATGTTTTGCCATAGACCAGTCTAAATGGGGACATTCCAATTGGAGTCTTATAGGCTGTCCTATAAGCCCACAAAGCATCGTTCAATTTAAATGGCCAATCCTTCCTATCAGTCCTAACTATTTTCTATCGGATATGCTTGATTTCTCTATTTGGAAATCTCCACTTGCCCACTAGTCTGTGGGTGGTATGGAGTAGCAATCCTATGTGTAACAACATACTTTTTTATCAAGCTCTCAAAGTGTTTATTACAGAAATGGCTTTCCCCATCACTGATGATGGCCGTAGGGGTGCTAAATCTGGAGAATATATTTTCTTTGACAAACTTAAGGACAATTTTGTGATCATTTGTCCTTGTGACAGCGGCTTCCACCCATTTGAAAACATAGTTAACAGCCACAAGGATAAAGTTAAAGCCCATAGAAGGAGGAAAGGGGCCCATGAAATTTATCCTTCATACATCAAATAGATCCACAACAAGGATGGGTTACAGTGGCATTGAATCCCTTTTTGATATGCCACCCATCCTTTGACATCTTTAATAGGTTTTGCAGTGTTTAAAGGCATCCTTAAACAAGGAAGGCCAGTAAAACCCACATTGCAACACCTTGGCAACTGTCTTTTTCCCTCCAAAGTGTCCCCCATAGGCATTTTCATGACACATGGTTAGAATACTGTGGGTGTCACTTTCAAGGACTTATTTCCTGATTACCTAGTCTGCACAATATTTATATAGCTATGGATCCTCCCAGAAAAAATATTTGACTTGTGAGAAGAACAAGTCCTTATCCATCTTGGTCCAGTGGTAAGGAATCCTACCTACAGCAAGGTAGTTTACTATATTGGCAAACCAGGTACAACAGACTGGATGGAAAATAATTGCTTATCAGAGAAGGTGTCTTTCAATGGTGTTGCAACACAATCTTCACTTAGGATCCTTGGCAAGTGGTCAGCAACCACATTTTCTACCCCTTTTTTATCTTTGATTTCAAGATCAAACTCCTGCAGGAGTAAAATCTATCTAATCAGCGTTGGCTTTGCATCTTTCTTTGCCAGTAGATACTTTAGGGCAGAGTGGTCAGTGAAAATTATAATTTTAGACCCTAGTAAATAAGGTCTAAATTTGTCCAAAGCAAAGACAACAGACATAAGCTATTTCTCAGTTGTTGTATAGTTCAGCTGAGCTTCTGTCAATGTCTTGCTGGCATAGTAACCTACACAGGACAATTTCTCTTTTCTCTGTCCTAACACAGCTCTAATAGTAAAATCAGATGCATCACACATTAGTTCAAAGGGCAGGGCATAATCAGGTGCTTCGATCACAGGGGCAGAGGTTAGACATTTTTTCAAAATCTCAAATGTTGCAAGGCATTCAGCATCAAATATAAATAGCACATCTTGACAAAGCAGGTGGCACAGTGGTTTGGAGATCTTGCTGAGGTCTTTAATAAATCTTCTATAAAATCCTGCATGTCCTAAAAATTATCTGATTTGCTTAATTATCTTTGGTGGGGGCAAGTGAGAAATCAGGTCAATTTTTGCCTTGTCAACCTCAATGTCTTTTTGGGATAGCACTGGCCAAGCACAATGCCTTGGGTGACCATGAAATGGCTTTTCTCCCAACTCAAAACTAAATTGGTTTTTCACACCTTTGAAGTACAAGGCAGAGGTTATGCAAAAATTGACTAAAATCATCCATAAATATCTCAAAAAACTTTTCAATCATATCAGAAAAAATTGTACATATGCACCTTTGGAAGGTGGCAAGAGCATTGCAGTCCAAATAGCATTTTTCTACAAGCAAAATTGCTAAATGGACAAGTGAAAGTAGACTTTTTCGGGTGGGTCTCGTGGATACGCTAGTATCTGATTACAACCAGAATATTCATCAAGAAAACAGTAATATGCTCTGTCTGCCAACTTATCCAAAATCTGATCAATGAAGGGTAATGGGAAGTGGTCCTTTCTGGTCTTGGAGCTCAGTTTTCTAGTCTATGCACACTCTCCAACTAGTGGTCTATCTTGTTAGTACCAATTCTCCATACTCATTTGTTGTGACAGTGATGCTAAACTTCTTGGGGACCACCTGGATAGGCGAGACCCACTCAGTGTCAGAAATGGGGTAAATGACCCCAACATTCAGCAATTTCACAATTTCTTTCATGACTACTTCCTACATATGAGGGTTCAATTTTTTCTGTATTTCCTTAGAGGGTTTGGAATCCTCTTACAAATAAATTTTATGCATACAAACATATGGGTCTATTCCTTCCAAATCATCAATGGTCCAACCAATTGCATTCCTATGCTACCTAAGGACCTTAAGTAATTCCTCTTCCTGCTCCACAGTGAGAGAGGAAGAGATAATCACAGGCAACTTTTCATTCTCTTTCAGGAAAGCATAGTTCAGAGATGCTGGAAGCTGCTTGAGCTCCAGATCTAGTGGACTAACTACTGAAGGTAGCAAAGGTGCCTTGGAGGGTTGAGGTAGGGGCAACAATGTAGGCTTCCATATAGAGTGCTGCACTAGGCCCACTGAAGAATCCAATGTGTTGCTTTCTTCAGCAATGGAAGTTTGGGCCTCCTGCTCAACAACCTCAGTCCACACATCTTCAAAATCATCACACATTCTATCCCAATCCAACAGATTGGATAAATTTTCTTCCACCAATTCCTCTAGTACATCAACTACAAAGCAATCCTTATTGTCCAGCTGAGGTTTCTTGGCAGCATTGTACACATTAAGCTTCACTTTCATATTTTCGAAAGTAACATTCATCACCCCAGACTTGCATTAAATGCAAGCATTGGCTGTGGCCAAAAATGGCCTGCCTAGGATAACAGGGATTGGGGTGCTACATTTGAAAGGTTCCATGTCTAAATCAGAAAGTCAGCAGGGTAGAAAAATTTATCCACCCCCACTAGCACATCTTCAATAATTCTCATAGGCTTCCTCTCATACCTGTCAACCAATTGAAGAAGTACAAGTGTTGTTTTTAGTTCCCCCAAACCCAGTTGTTCATACACTAAGTATGGCAGCAGGTTTACACTGGCTCCCAAGTCTAAAAGAGCTTTACCTATGGTGTGATCATCAATAATGCAGGGGATAGTAGGCTCCCCTGGGTCCTGAAGTTTAGCTGGTGTAGCTATAGACAAAATAGATTTGACTTTCTCAGTTTAAAGACTTAGACAAATGAATCCTTGCCTTTCTTTTTTGGGTATACAAGTCCTTAAGGAATTTAGCATAGGCTGGGACCTATTTAACGGCATCAAGCAGTGGTAAATTTATTTTAACCTGCTTGAAGGTCTCCATCATTTCCTCCATTTTGGCATTCCCCTTGTCAAAAGGAGAATGGCCTTTGAGTGCATGAGGAAATGGTAGCTGAGATACTGTTGGTACCTCAACTGCTAGCCGAGCTGTATCATTAATACTTTTTTTTATTTTACTTTTCTCATTTTTTTCTTTTTGTAGGGGTTCAATAGCAGCCCTATTATTGTGCTTCTACTTCTTATCAGTAGGAAATGAGTCTTCTTCTCCTTGTATACTCTCTTGCTTCCATGCCCTCTTGATTGTCCACCAGCTTATCACTCCTTAGGGTTGTGATTTCTTTAGCTTTCTCATGGGTTGAGAAACTATCATCAATCATATACTGACCCTTGGGGTTGGTCATGGTCTAGCTTGGGAGCCTACCTTCTTCTCTCTTAGTCAGAGTGTTGGAGGTTTGACCAAGCTGGTCCTCAATATTTTTAATACTCTGACTATGAGAGTTCACAATCTGTGATAAGAAGCTCAGGTATTGCAGTGATGATAAAACCTGCTCCTCAAATGAGGGTGCTCTAGGCTATGGTGGGGGCAAAGTCAACTGATTTGGCTGTGGAGTAGACTGGGAATATTGTTGTCTAGGAGCATAACCCTGATTATATTATTGTTGTGGTCTATATTGCAATGCTTGTTGTTGTTGCTGGGGTTGTTGATAATTATCTTGTCTCTACCTGAGATTGGGGTGGTTCCTCCATGGGAACCCAGCAGGCTGTTGGCCATATGATTGGGTAGCATTAGCATGCTCCATAACCAGCTCAGGGTATTTACCAGCAAATGGATAATCCAATAGTGAGTGTGTAGGTGATTGGCATATCAGACATGCCTCTTCAACCCGTGCAATAGTTTGGGGCTGTAACACACTAAGAACTTTATCAAAATTCTGGGACAAACTGTCCACTCTCTTTGCCAAGTCATTGTACACATTGAGCTCATACAATTTTCTCTTAGAAGTGGGTTCTTTTGTAACTCTAGTAGCTAGCTCAATGTAATTTCTTGACAGAGACTCCTGCTGCATGAAATTTTCACTTATCACATCAAACAAATCTCAGGCTTCCTCATCAGTTTCGCTGAGGTATGTGCCACCACATGATGCATCAATCATATCTATACTCTTAAAGTCAATCCCTTGGTAGAAGCTTTGAACAAGATGCCACTTAGGGATTTGGTGGTGTGGACATTACCTCAGCAGCTCTTTAAACCTCTCCCATACTTCATGGAAATCCTCAGTTGGGAATTGAGCAAAGGAAATGATGCTCTTCCTCAACTGGCTGGTTTTATTCATAGAGAAAATTTTGGCTAAAAACTGATACTGTAGGGCATTCCAGGTGGTTATGCTGTTGGGTGGGAGCATGTTGAGCCAATTTCTAGCTTTGTCCTTTAATGAAAAAGGAAAAAGCCTCATCTTGGTGGCTTCATCTCCTAACCCAGAAATTTTCAATATGGTGCACAAAGATAAAAACTCATCAATATGCTTGTAAGGGTCCTCCTTAATTAACCTATGGAAAGATGGGAACATTTGAATGATTTGGGCCTTAATTTCATAATTGCCCTCAGTATTAGGGAATTGAATGAAAAAGGGGGATGAGTATGCCCCTAGTGCATAGTAATCACTCAAAGGTCTTGGTTGCTCTCCCATCTCAAATGGCTCTATATTATCAACAAAGGTTTGTGTGGCCTGCTTAGGTCTAAGGACTCTTTCTATCTTAGGATTTAGAGGTACTAATACAAGACTAAGTAACCTTCTACCCAACATACAACACAAAAAGTAAATAGGCACTTACAACAATAATAAAACAATGCTAAAAACTACTGTAAAATATAACTGCTGAAATTAAGGCACAACAGAAGTGAAACTAAAGCAAGGGAGAAAGGGATGCAAACTAAGGCAAACAATGCTCCAGCTGCAGCTATTAGCTCCCCTCTTTGTTATTGTTCCAGATCTGCAGGAAACCAAAATAAATTCAGCAGCACCTTTATTCAAACACAGGAACTGCAACAAATAAATTTATAGACAGACAAATAAAAACTCAGATCTACTATTTAGATCAAATTTCCCTGGCAACGGAGCCAAAAACTTGTTGGTTAAATTGATTGTGTTGTGTGATTTTATTAAAAAGTGATGATAAAAATATGGCAGTAATAAAGGAAAATAAAAACAAATTAAAGAGGGGATGAAAATAAGTTAAACACAGACACAAGGCAATCTATATACAGTCCTGCAAGATCCAGCGCTATTGTAGCAAGTTTTGATAAGTAAGAGTATGCCCCATAGAGAAATTTGAACTAAGAACACAAGGTTGAATAGTAGACCTCCAGATCTAGCTACAGATCTGGCAGCCCTAACCTATACTATGAAAGCAAAGGTGAAGAAAAGGAGTTTTGGGGTGTCACAAAACTAAAATAAAATAGAAAGGAAAATTACAAATCTACTTTACAAGAAAGGGTTTTAGAAAATGATGGAAATGGATTTGGAAAAATAAATTAAAATTGGGTGAGAAGTAATAAGATATGGATTGATTTTTCACTGAAAAAGGGACGGTCAAGCAGAGCAAGGATTGGATCTATAGCTATCCTTCATTTGGCTACAAGCTCAAATGCATGGAAGAAGAATCCAATCTAACCCTGAGATATGGACTAGTCTTAGAGATATAAGTTGTCCCTTGAGTGGTTACAGATTATCCCAGAGATATACTCTAGTCATGGGGTTAAAATCAGAACATAAAACTATTACAGCCACTATGGTTGCAAGGCTACAAGCTCATGCATCCATAGGTGTAGAAAATCTATAAACTATATACAAGTAGAGATTATAGATTCAATGGATCAAGAATAGCTTTCATTGCATAAAAAATCAATCCATACAAGCTTACAAGCTTACACACAGTCCTTTTTACAAGCTTAAAAACTTACAATAGTCAACCCTCAAGACTGCAGTCCTGTAGAACTCCAAAACCCCTTACAAGCTTACACATAGTCCTTTTTACAGCATGAAATCAGTCCTAACTATTACCAAAGGACTTAGCTAGCAAATGCTAAGCTAAGGAAGGAAGTAAAAAGAAAAAGATGACCTGAGCACAGACTATCTTCCTGGCTCAGCTCATATTAGGTTATATTAGATGCCTATTTTTGTCTATTTTTATAGCTTATGTACAATCCACATAAAATATCTCTGTGCCTTAGCCAATTAGAAAGAAGAAGAATCAAGTTAGTTAGGATCTTGCTGATGTGGCCCAATTACATCCAAGTGTTGCCTTGGTTAGTGGGGAACAACTCAACACATTAGGATGTGTACCCTAGATGCTGTGGAATTCCAAAAAATGCCCTTGCATGTTGAATGGGAACCCGAGCCTCGAGTGGATGAGGCTTCAGAATATGAACCTCGAGAGGTTCTCGAGTGACTGGATTAATTGTCGAAGCTTGCTCGATAGGCTGGAGTGGTTCAGGCAGTGCATCTCGATAAGATGGAGCCTAAGGTATTTTGACTCGAGAGGCTCTCGATAGGCTGGAATTCTTGCTCGAGCAGATGATTTTCCAGTTCTACAGCTTGAGTGGCTGAATTTAGTTGCTCGACAAGTTGTTTCAGAAGCTCCTCGAGTGACTGTCGACAGGCTGAATTGAAGCTTTAAACTGCAGCTCGACAAGTTTGATTGCTTCAGCAATAGCTTGACAGGTTGACTTTGAACTGCTCGATAGGATAAATTACAACTGTCATCAATTGCTCGAGATCCTCTAGAGATGATTTTCTGAAGGTGCATCTGCTTGAGAACCACTCTAACAGATGCTATTTGAAAGGCTTGATCTTCTCAAGATGTGCTCGACCTGAATTTCTGGAGCTGTGAACCTCTCGAGAACTGCTCGAGGTTGAAAACTTGAAGTTGTCTTTGTTTGTACCGCTCGAAGTAGCTCGAGATGTTGATCTGCTATAGGCCTGAAGTGCTCAAGATCTGCTCTTGCTTAATTTGCTGAAAGTTTAACTGCTTGACAGCTGCTCGAGCATGCATTTCTGAGTGTCTGCTGCTATGCACAACCTGCTACAACACTCCTCACTGCTTGGGTCCACCTTTCTTTCCACTTTTGGACTTTTAGGGCCCCGAGGCATGACAAATGGCCCCTATGGTGTGGACCACCATGATGCACTCTCTGTTCTTTCATCAGCTTCAAGACTTGACTTAAAAATTCTCTCTTCTTGGCATCCATTATGTGGACTGTTGCACTAAGCTGTGATTTATTTCTTACTACAAAAACATAGTCAAATGACAATTATTAGATCTCAAAGGAGTAGTATAGGCTAGATTAGGAGGTGAAAAGTGATATTTTTTAGTGATTAACAGCTAGTATTACAATTTCCATTGTGCGCTGGCAATAAGTTAAGTCTTAATTAGAACAACATAAATATCACAAAAACAAGTTTTTGGCGCCGCTGCCAGGGAAGCAGATTTTATTTTATATTAGTTTTTAAAAAATAAATATTTATCTTTCTCTTTTTATATTTCTTTATCTTTTTAATTTTCTTTGATCACTTCTTTAAGCTTTTGCAGGTTTATTCGAAGCCAGAGAATCAAGGTTTTAACTTCCCTTGATTAGAGAAGCTAGAGGCTCAAATTTGTTTTCTCTCCCTACTTTATAAAATAAAAATTAGATAAAACTTAAAACAAAATAGACATTTATAATAATTGTTTTAGCCATCCCGCTTTATTCTAACTCCATTCATTATGGCAGGAAAAGACCAATTTGTGGCTAAAGCATTGGGGGAGTATTACGCACTGACACCTCTTACACCTCCCCCATGCATTCAAGTACCCCTACAGCCGGTAATGGGACTTTGAAATTACACCCAATGTGCTTCAAATACTTCCTACTTTTCATGGGCTAATGATGAAGACCCTTATTTGTATTTAAATAAATTCATAGAAATATGCACTATTATTCGAATTAAGAACTTGTCGGAAGCATCCACTCGGTTGAGGTTGTTCTCATATTCCCTTAGATATGAAGTAAAGCAATGGATAAACTCTTTGCCTAGTAATTCGATTGCTAATTGGAAAGAATTGGAATGCATGTTTCTTACAAAATTCTTTCTAATCTGCAGAACGAATAGAATTTGGCATCTTATTATAACATTTCATCAATTCCCAGATGAATCTCTTCAGGAATGTTGGAACCCTCTTAAGGATCTTCTTCACAAGTGCCCTCACCACGGGGTCACGCGCTGACAAATACTGCTCACTCTCTATGAAGGCCTTAATGATGCAACCCGACATATGATTAATGTGGCCTATGATAGAATGTTCCGTATATTGACTGCAAAGGATGCTTGGGAACTCTTTGATACCATTAGCGAGGAACCAGTGCAACACCCTCATTTAGGACACACTAATTTTAGCAAGGTAAAACCCTAGCCAATTCATCTCATATTTTTGTACCTTCAAGCTTTCCATCTCCCAACATTAGATCAAATCCAAGAATTCATTACCTATATTTGCAATCGAAATCTTGCCAGAATAGTCATATGGGAAGATCCGACGGTAGTGCTACAAGAGCCCGAGATTTCATCTTTGGCTCTCTTCTTCTTCCTCCATCCTCTACTTCCTTTTTTATTATACATTTTTCCCTCACCCAATGATTTAAGTCGTTACGCCGCCGAAATCCAGATAGCGCAGAGAGCTTAATAATGGTCCACATGCCTTCAGGTAAGGATGCAGCCCACTTCTTCTCCCTTTTTTGTTTTGGCCATAGTAGAGACCACATACGAGTGAGCCAATTAGTGATCACATAAATTACCATTTTATCACCCTTAACTTAGTGATGCTAGATCCTAGTTTGCTACTAAGAAGTTAAAAATATGCAGATATTAAAGATAAGCAACAAAATAAAGTCAAAGTGTTAATATTTGTCAAAGTGAACTCAAAAAGTAGTAAGAAAGACGATTGAAAGAAAAAGATGATTTGCCATATGCTGAAAACTAGAAAATCGTAAAAGACGATTGAGCGCTGTTGCTGAAAGAAAGAATAAGAAATTGTAATTTATGACTCTTCAGAGACATTCAAGAAGTTGAAGCGATTGGAAAAGAAAGGTGATCGTTCGTAAATAGAAATCGCTCCATTGGAAGCTTTGCTGAAAGATAGAAAATCATGATTTACGATTTCGGAGAGAAAGAAAGCTTGCACTGCTGCTACTTACATGAAGATCTACACTACCATGCATATCTTTAGAAGTCTTTTATAATTAGAAGTCTGGTAGATCACGGATCTGAAAAGAATGATGATGAAGAATCCTAGGAGATTTTGTTGCTGAAAAATAAGGAACAGATTTAAAGTGCATCAACTATCTAATGCAAAGAGAAAATAAAGTTAGAATTAAAGTTAAAGTAGGAATATTTTATTTTTAGTAGTTTCTTTTATTAGAATTAAATCACTGTAAACCTACTCCTTATGATCTATAAATAAGAGAGCTCGGTATAGGAATTCTTTATCGAAGAAATTCTCAGCATCAATTGACGACTAAGGTTGGGTTTTCTTCTAATCAAATTTTGAGTAGATTAGTTTAGATATCGAAGGTTCCTCTATCATAATTGACAACTGAGATTGACATATGGAAGATTAGAATAGATATTTTTTGGTTTGTTCTTCGAGACTCTTGCTACTATTTTATAAAGAACATTGGAGAGAATAAATCAAGAGTGGGGAATTGGAGATGGGTCAGCACAACAAGTTTGAAATAAACACAGTCCTGCAAGATACAGAGTTCATTGTAGCAAGTTTTGATAAGTAAGAGTTTGTTCCACAGAGAAATTGATCTAGAACCTAAAATGGGTTATAATAGAAGGCCTCTAGATCTGGATACAGATCTGACAATCCTAAAGAAAGGGAGTTGGGTGTCACGACTACACTAAATTAATCCTAAAAGTAGAGAAATAAAATATAGCCCTATCCTAAAGAAAGGGTTAAGAGAAAGATGGTGGTAGTGTGTGCCAAAATAAAATACAAAGATTGTGATAAGCAACTTAAACTAGAGTCAAAGCAGTGATGTAACTCAGATTTAGTCTGTCTTTGCAGTGTTCCTTGCTGGGACGCTATTAAAGCCTCAATAAGGTAAAAATATTTGGTTTAACCCTACCATTTGGGGCGCTCTTAGGGCTATACTCTATCCACTCTAATGGTCACAGGGTATCCGATAGAGTCTGTCAAATCCCATTGGTTAAAACAGATATTGCCAATCTAACCTAGGAAAGTGGACTGATCATTCCCCCAGCCACTGGGCCAGATCAAGCCATGAATACTATTACAACACTATGTAATGCTAGTGCTACAAGCTCTCCAGATCTGTGCACAGACCTGGCTGACATCCATAGGTATTCCAACTCATAAGATCCTAAGTGCTTTGCTAAGGTTAACTGCTCACTAGTGCCCACAAAAAGGACCATGCAACAGGTTGAATAAGGCTTTAGATTAAGCTAGTCATTGCTATAAATGGCCTGCAATGACTCAGCCTCAAGCTGTAATTACTATAAAGAGATTAGATCTAATATTTGATATCGGCTAGGTAAAACAGATGGGAGCCAGTTCCTGTACAAACCTCCTCACAAGGCTCTAGAAGCTCATGTGCAGGGGAGAAGAATCCTTCTCAAACATGTGAATGGGCACAACCTTAGGGCTATACTCCGTCCACTTGACTGGTCATAGGGTATCCCATTGGTCTATCCATCCCACAGAGGCCTAAGAAAGAACATGAAAACTACTGCAATCACCATGGTTCACAAGCCTCCGAGCTCCCTGGATCTCACTACAGATCCAGCATTGCTTTCTATGGGGCTATCAAACCAAGGGAAATAAGAAGGTAAGCAATAGATCTACTAGAAACTGAATGGGCTAGTCCCAAATACATGGATCCTGTAGACATCTAAAGAAACCATAAGATCTTTAGATTTAATTAAGCATTAAAATGACAATCCATTTATGAACACAAAACTTACAATGAATTGTCTCTAGGTTGCAGCCTGTACACAACTGCTCACCCAAATCTCAATGTATACCAAAAACCTATTACAAACTGAAATGAAACTAAATGTAGCTGCTTACAAGGGGGTTAGCCAGCAAGTGTTGGGCTAAGAGAGAAAAAAAATAAGAAAAAGAGATGATCAAACCTTAACCCTAGCCTGCTAGAGTTCTCAGTTGGTAGAGGATGAAGGAAAGATAAAAATAATAAACTTTAAGTATAGCTTATATACTCTGTCAAAACGGCCTTGGCTCTAAAGAGATTAACCCTAATTTTTTCAGCAAACATGACACTGTTTCAACCCTTGGATGCCTGGAGATATGCACCTCAAAATCTGTGCCTTAGGAAGTGTGCCCTAGCCTTGGGAAATTCCCAAAAAGTCCTTCAGTTAAAACTGAGAAGTGGAGAGCCCGTGCTTCACAAGGCTGGTATCTACTTTTAGCTCATTCACGCAGCTGCTTTGCCTTCGCAGAGTTGCCTTTGGCCGATGGGAAGTGTTTGCTTGTGCGTTAGCTCTTCATTTGATCGCACAGTTCGCTGGCGCTGTAATGTTGTCGTAGAGATGACCTGGAGCACCAAGATTTTTCGCTCAGTTGAGCTTCAGAAGCTCTCTCTCGCTAAGTACTCATGCAATTATGCTCCTGCGCTCGCGTAGTCAATGGTAAGGCTTCAGAGTATGCGAGATCTGTGCGAAGAGAATTCTGGGTGTCTCTCTCTTCTAGGGCTATGTGAGAACTCTGCGAGGTGACATTTTGTTTAGTGTATATACGGACTCGTTGTGGTCTTCGCGCGGCTGCTTTGAGGCTTGATCTCTGCGAGAGCTTCACGACCACAGATTCTGGGGACTTTAACCTGTGAGATCTTCACGAGGTCATTTTAGCTGTCCTTCTGACTGCGCAGCGTATCTGCGTGAGGGCCTCTTCCACTGCGTCTTTAGCTTCGCGAGAACGCTCCTCAACTCTGCGAGGTCTATCTTTGGCTGCTCTGGTGTATTGCACTTGTTGCTGTCATAGTCTCCTCCCTTATCAGCTAACTTTATTCATCTGCTAGACTTTGGTCAATGGTGATCAGCAGCAATGAGTCACCATAGTAAGGACTACCAAGGTGTTCCCTTAGGCTTTGTCTCAGCTGCCGTCTTTGAGTGTATTCTCTCTCTCTTTTGGGCCAAAAGGCAAGGAGTTTGTATTAAGATGCACATTTTATTGCTAACTATAAAACACACTTAACAAATGATTATTAGTCTGCTTCAAGGTCCAGCAAAGGCTAAGTTAAGAGGTGAAAAATGGTACTTTTTAGTGAATAACACACCCCCAAACCGAATCTTTGCTAGTCTTTGAGCAAAGGAAAAATTAAAATAACCACTCTAAGAATTGAAATGCCACTTTCATAGGGAGCACGGATACATTTCACATATGTACCAAGCCTTTTAAACCCCTAGATGATCCATAGTGGAAGAGTGAAGTCTCCTGAGGGTTTCAGTGAAGATACCCACAAACTTCTCAATGAAACAGTTAACAAAGGTGCAACATTATAAAGTTAGCTATCAAGAAATAGAGCATCAGTTCACCTTTGATTCAAAAAAAATGTGAGGGATTTGGACATGAAAAGCACAGACATTTAATCATCACAACTAGTTCCAATTAGCTCACAACAAGGGGGACATCACATGTATATCAGCACTGAGCTCATCATTAATTCAAAAATCAGGTTATAGGCTATGCCTAATACATTCAACATCAGACCCAATGCTCACTAGAGCATACTCTCATAAGGGACCTTGAGGGTTTCATTTTCTCTCAAGCTCAAGAGCAGTTACAGCCCCCAAATGGGTCTATAAGCATGAGCATAGGTAAAGCACCTAAGTCCTGGCATCATTGGCATATCCTCACCATAGATTGGACAACTCCTTGTCTCTACATGACAGCTCATTTAACTTTGGATCACAAGAACCTTAGCTGGGTTGTAATGTGGCTTATGAAGTGGGTTATAAAGAATGGAAGGTTGAAAAGGGATTCAGAATTGAGAAATCAGTAAGTGAAGGAGGTGATTCATGATTTCACCCATTTGTAGTTCAATCCCTTTTATTTTCTTTCAAAATTTTCATACTTGAAGTGGCCAGTTTCTCCTCTTCATTTTGATTTTTCCAATGAATTGTTCCTCTTGACTCCTCTCTCACTCCTCTTTATCATTGTTTTTTCTTTCTTTTTTGCATATTTGTTTTTGTTTTTATTTTCATTTTTGTGTTTGTGACTTGCCACCACTTTCCTCAGCTGCTACACTGCTAAACTTTAGGTATCTCTTCTCCATTCACACAATGTTGACCCTATCTTATCTATCCGTAGCTCCTTCTCCCTTACCTTTTGAATTCTTAGAGTGAGGGTAGGTTTGAGTCAGGTCCATAGGTTCAGGTGCAAGTACTCAGGTGTATTTTGAAGGAAATTGGAAATTAAAGCTCAGCAGGTGTGTGCACAAGGGTAGTTGATTAGGATTTGGTCTGTTTAAGCTCAAACTGTCCAAGAGACGGCCTTGATCCTTTCCTAGGTTTTATGAGTGATGTCAGTTGTTTCAACTTGGAGATGCCTAACTTCTAGTGAGGGCATTGCCTTAGCCAGTCCTTAGAGCTAGAAGAATTGCCCCAGTCACTCCTCGAAGGAGGAAAAAAAATTTTGTAGGCCCAACTCTCACTTGTTATGGTCTTCCATTGAACTTTTAAGTGTGTCCTTACCTTTTTCTCTTTTTAATGATTCACTCAGTACTGATACAAGTGAGTTTACTTGGTGTTCACATCATGAAAAAGCTAAAATTTAAAAGCTTGTAATGCCTAAAGGTCTGTAAAATTTTAAATTTCTCATTTTTCTAATGATTCTTAGGTGAACATGATTCTATTTCTGTCTTACTTGACTCTGCTGCACTTGGGTTAACTGTTGCTGCTCTAAGTGTGCATGATTTATTTATATGTTGAAAACATACTTGCGAATGATGAATGCTACTGAATTTGGAAAATTAGAACGAATAAGGAAATATCAGCACAGAGAGAAGTTAATTAGCCTGCAAGATTAGGGCCAATTGTAGTAAGTTTTAAATGTAAGTCAGTAAAAGATCGTCCACAGGGAATTTATTTAAAATGTAAGATAAACCTCCAGATCCGAGCTACCAGATCTGGCCTCTGATCCTATCTATAGAGCAAATAAGATGGGAGGTTGAATTTGTCACATTAACTAAATGATAAAAGTAAAATTAAAACTAAGTGATCCCGATCTGAGTTGGGGAGATTTTGATGTAAATTAATAAGAATGGAGAAATAATATCTAACTTTGATTTGGTCCTTGATGCACAAAGAATGAGAATAAATGTAGATCAAATGAGATGTGATCCAATCTTCATCTGGCTACAAGCACAGATGCAAGAGAAAGTAATCTAACTCAAGGGTTAGAGTTAAACTTATGGTTATGGTCTGTCCACTTCAATGGCCACAGACCATCCAATAGTCTTTAATCTGAACCCTTAATTCAGAACGAGAAACACCACTACAAATGCTGTGAGAGATTAGGTTACAAACACAAATTCTCATAGGGATAATGAATTAAGGGAAATTGCTTAAAAAATAGTAAATCTAAAGGAGTCTAGTGCAATAAGGAGATCACAGGGAACCCTCAACACGAATCCAATTGAGAACGTACGGTTCACAGCAACCTTTTCAAATTCACCATTACAATTAAATTAATTAGCGGCTCTCGGATTTGTAGTCTTGAATACAATTCTCTTTTGAATTACAAAAGTATCTCACAGCTCTCAATTACAACTAAAAGCCAGGCTATTATAGGAGTTTCAGACAAGCTATCTGAATTGGAAATGAGGCAATAGAAATGAAACTCAAAATCTGGATGCCCAAATTGGGCAAATGGTTCATCTATTTATAGTTTCCCCCAAGTCTAGCTCAGATGTGTATCGACCAATCAGAATTGGTTAGATCTGTATCAACCAATGGGAGTCGAGCACAAGGATCCAGATCTGTTTTGGCCAATCAGAACTGCTTGATTTGGTTCAGCCAATCAGATGACGTACATCAATTACATTATGTATTTCAAAAATTTGTTAGAACTTCTAGAAGTTCCCGCCAATTGATTTCATCTTCGGGTGCTCACATGGGGTGGAATATGCCTTTGGTTCGTGCTCAGAATCTTCCAGAATGTCCCTGGGTTTTTAAATACATTGGGGCGCATGCAAAAGATTACTGAATTACCCTTGCAGATGCTAGGAATCTTCAGAATACCATTTCGCATAGTTTGGGGAACTTTTCGCAAGGTACTGTGACTTCTGAAGCTCTTTTCACACAGTTCTGGTGCTGTTCGCAAGGAGTTCCCTTCTTTTCGAATAGGTCAAAAATCCTTTCGAAGAGTTCAGGTGCTCTTTGAAAACTAAGCCTGGAGCTTTTAGTTCTTTTCGCAAAGTTCAAGTTCTATTCAAAATGTTTAGATTCTTTTCGAAAAGCACTCTGTAATGCATTCTTCTGTTCGAATAGTTCCACACCTCTTTCCAGGTTACAACCAAGCCTTTGTCCTCTTTAGTTTAGGCATTTTGACAGCTCGTGAGGTTGTCCCTTCTCTTTCTTCCTTTGGATCAACATGGATCATCCTCTTTTTGGCACTTTTAGGCTGCTTTCATGGTTAAGCCTGTCTTTATTGTTAGCTGTAACACAAGCACTTAAAATACTTATTTAGTTCTCTCAAGGGTCTATCAAGGCCTAGGTTAAAGGGTGGAAAATGGTATTTTCTAGTTCACAACACACTCTCAAACCTAAGCTTTGCTAGTCCCTGAGCAAAGACAAAATTAAAAACATAATAAAAAGCCACTTTTGTAGGGAACACAGTTGCATTTAGCATATGCAACAAGCCTTTTAAACCCCTAGGTGATCCCCAGTGGAGGAGTGAAGTCTCCTGAAGGGTCAGTGAAGGTACCCACAAACTTCTCCAATAAATCAGTTAATATCAATGCAGTTTTGTTAAAGCAGACTTTTATTCAACAAAGTTATTCACACCGCATGATCAAAGCGTAAAAGATCTTCAAGAAAACATTCGTTTAAAACTAAAATTCAGCTGTAATTCCTTTTACCATTCACTCAGTTGGTGTTAAAAAGTTTTTATAAGAAAAATTAATGAAAAGCTTGCCTTCTATTTGAAAATTCAGTTTTGATGTTACCCCAAATAATTTGATTTCAAACTCAACTCTCACCAGGGCTTTCACTCACCATGCAAATATGATGGTTGTACTATTTTAGTCCTCAAATAGGACTGTAAGCAAGAGCATAGGCATTGCTTTTCAGTTCTGAATCAACTGCTCTTTTCTCCATAGATTACACAAATCCTTATCTCCATGTGACAGCTCAATCCATCATTGATCAGTAAGGACTTTGACTTGGGTGGTACTGTGGCTTATGAGTGAACTTTATCAAGAATAAAGAGGTGGAATGGAATTCAAAATTGAGAGGTCGGTCAAGGTAAGGAAGTGGTAGACACATCTTCTTTATTTCAGCCCAATTTCATCTTCTTCTTTGAATTTTCAGAGCCAAAGTGGCCATCTTTTTCTCTTTCTTTTTTCAAATTTCCAATGAAATGACTTTTTCTGACTTTTTCTGACTTTTTTTTCCTTTTCAAAGCACATTGACTGGAGTGCCACATTTCTTTTGTTGATACATCATTGCCTTCAATTATTTTTCTTCTTCTTTTACCAAACTGTTACCCAACTCTCCTTTCTTCAGCTTCCTTTGCTTTACCTTCTGAATTTTCAGAGTGAGGGTTAAGCTCGATGAGGTTGATTAGGTTGGTTGATGAGGTTACAAAGAAATCTTGGATTTATAAAGCTCAACTGGTGTGTATCAAAGGCAGTTTCAAAAGGTGGGGCTTTTTGAAGTTCAAACTGTCCAAAAGGAGGCCTTGCATCATGTCTTTAATATCATGATTGCTGTCAAGTTATTTCAATTTGAATATGTGTAACTTCTAGTGATAGTAAGCAGGTTCAACAGTCCCTAGAGTAGAAAAAATTGCCAATTCATATCTCCAAAGAATACATTTCAGGCCCAAGTCTCACTAGGTGTAGTTTTCTATCAAATTCCTGAGGTATATCATCACTGTTTTCTCTCTTTTTAGGTTTACTTAAAACATCAATTTTATTTTGAAAATTTTCTGACATTCACTTCATGAAGGTATTGGAATTACTCTAAAAATCAGTTTTTAAAAAATTTTAACTTCCTCATTTTTCAAAACAACAGGTGTGAAATTACTTTATCTTCAAAAATTCTGCTGTGATCATAAGTTGCACTGATTTTAACTAAACTATTGGTAATTCTACTACATCACCCCCAAACCAAAGATGAGCAGTGACCTCATTGGTCCGAAATACATTAGCAAAGAAGCAATCAAACAAAAAGCATAATGTCAGAGAAGAAAGAAAAGGAATGCACAGTAATTACTGATGAACAAAATATTAACAGAAAACCAGAGGTACATGTCTCAGACCCACAACACAAACATGTACAATGTAATCTAATAACTGGGGTCAAAATCTGTATCATAAGTTGGTTCAATGGGTTCAGAATTGGAGTCACTGTCAGAGTCAAAACTAGAATCAGTATTAGAGTCTGAACTCGATTTAGCCTTCTCCTGGATTATGTTTTGCAGCTCGGTGTATTCCTCAAATTTGATCTTTTTGGTGAGGCCAATATACTTTTCAAGTCTAGTAGCCCTCAATTTTTCCTGTTCAAGCTGTGCTTGCAACATGGTGACCTTGTGCTGCTCATTCCTAACCATCTGAAAAGTTTGACCCAGCAGGTCCTGCATCTTTTCTCTCTCAAATTTCATGAACAACTCCAATTTCTGAATCTGGTCTTCATAAGGGGTTCTAATGTAAGCTTGTAGATCAGCTAACCCCTTGAGTACATCGCGAAAGATATAAGGGTTCTCTTCCATAGCCCTTTTGAGAGTGGAAAATCTGGGAATGGGAATGGAGTGGTAGGGGACCAAAGGTATGCCAGCAGTTGGAGCAGAGGAGTCCAAAAGTATGACCTCAGGGTCTGTTTGGGTGGCTTGATCAGCGACATTAAGGATGGGTGTAGGTGTATCCAAAGGTAGTGCCTCAGGTTCAAATTGGGTAGCATGATCAGACACAACGACTATGGGTGAATCTAAAACTATTACCTTTGGATCTGTTTGGGTAGCATGGTCAGCAACAGTAGATACAGTGGCTAAGGTGGTTATTTGGGATGTGGAGGCTAAGGTTTGGAGAAGGGAATTTGTCACAGACTGATTGTCGATGTTGATCTGTAGTTGGGCTTGGATGGATTGGAGAAAGGTAAATATTTGGCTAATTGATTCAGGTGTGGGTGTGGTATGCAGAGTAGGGGCTGGTAAAATTGAAGTAGATGGTTGAGGTACAATGGGTGAAATGGCTGTAAAGGGGGAAGTAGCCAAATGGGTGAAATTAAGAGGGTCAGGTATAGGTACAGATTCAAGCCCAATATTCTCCAAGATAGATCCCATCAGTGATGAATAGGCCTCTGTAGTGAATATCTCAGGTTCAGGGGTATGAGTTATTTCAGGTGTATGAGTTGAATGGGCAAGTGATCCTGAGAAACTTTGGAGAAGAGGAGTACTAGGAGATTGTTCAACAAAATCTGGGGCTAAATCTTGGACATTGTTAGGAGAAATTGGTGGTGTGAGTATGGCTGGAGTGGTTGGTGTAGAGGGGGGGTTTGCAATTGGGATTATGTTGGTTATGGGAGATGGGACTGCTGGAATGGGTGAGAGAATAGGAGCTGGGCTAGGTGAAGTGGGTAAGATGATAACTTCTTCAACAATGGGTGCAGCTGAAGAGCTGGTCACCATAGGAAGGACAACTTGTTCAATGTCAGCTGCAGTTGAAATAGGTGCAGCTAAAGAGCTGGTCACCTTAGGGTCTGGTAAAGAAGATTCCTGGACAGCTGCAGGGGCTGGTTCAGCTATGGCAGTTTCAATGGCAGCTGCAGGGGCTGGCTCCGCTTCCTCCCTCATTCTATTCAACATGGTTTGGCTTGTAGTCCAAGCCTTTTTCCCAAAAGCATGAGGAGATATAACTTCAAATGGCTCTTGCTCATCAATGTCAAATTTGGCTCTTAGTAGGGCTGTGATCAACCTACCAAATGGTATTCGACTAACCGCTCCTTTTTAGCTTGGTACTAATATCAGCCACGGCTTCAAAAATCAACATAGGGGCATTGAAGAATTGCCCCTTAGAGAAATGAAAAAGAGCCTCTAAAATTGGTGTCCTTCTTTCCTGGCTGTGCCCAGTGACATAAAAACATCCCCTCAAAATAGAATCCATCAGCAAAAATTGAGGTGCTAAGTCTCTCCTCATGATGGATTGTCCACTTCCAACTATGCCTTGGGTTAAATGTGCAGCCATTTCTCTAAAAGAGGCTGTTTCTTGTCCAACGGACCAGCAGGGATCATATTGAAATGGTATCCCCAAAGCATTTCCAATGTCTTCATAAGTGATGCTTAAATCAAGAATCATCAATGAAAATTACAAGAGTAGGGGCATCAGCATCCTTCTCTATCACTTTTACCAAGTTTTGGTACCATAATCTCACCATTCGCGGATAAATTTTCTCTAGAAGAGGGGTTAGGATATTGCTCAGTGAGGCATCCCTAATGTATTTCAAAGATAACTGACATTCAGGTTTGTTGTAGAAAAAGGTCTCATCAACAATAAACTCGGGATCGAAAGCTTCAATGAATAGGTTTGGCAGTACCAAATGCAAAGGCAGAGGAGGAAGCTCAGGCTCAGGACTAGAAGCAGCTGTGGGGGTGGGTTCCTCATATCTAACCTTCTTTCCTTTCTCAATCCTGTCAGCTTTATCCATCGATAGTTTCCTTTTAGCTGAGGTTTTTGCTTTTCCTTTTGGGGTGGATTTGCTAATTTTCTTAGCAGAAGATTTTGGGAACATTACAGCCAATGATTTTTCAGTTTTCCCCATTTAAAACTTTGTTTGAATCTCCTCCAATGAATGCTGATACCAAATTAAACTTTGCAAAATACAAACAGAGGAAACGCACAAAAAAATACCGAAATCTAGGGTTTTGTTTGAACTTGTTGATCGCTTGATGAAGTCCACCAGAATCAGAAGCAAAAAGTCCCTCTCTTCAAGTGCAATCCGTCGAACAAATATGAAGAAAATTGGGGCTGAATTCTAAATACACGCAAGGAAGGAAAGAAAAAGGGTTTTCTGTGAAACAGGATGCTCTGAGAAGGCTTTCGAATATGAAACCCTTGCTTCGAAAGGGTTTAAATATGCTCAAAATGATATTCGCAAGGTATCTTTGAAGTTTTCAAAAAGTTTCAAACAGTTCTATTTACAAAAGAGAATGGCATCAGTACCATTCGAAAAGCAAATAGCTTTAGAACCAACTTTTCGAAAAGCAAAAGGATTCAGAAACAACTATTCGAAAAGCAAAACATTCTTTTCAAGTAGTTAGTTACAGGTCTAGATCCTTTTCGAAAAGAAAATTAAACTTTTCGAAATGTATTTTTTTCTTTTGCGAATTAATTTTTCACATATTATAACTTTTCGAATTGAGTGTAAACATGACTAAAAACAGAGAAGAATAAACTATGCAAAAACTACAAAACAAACATGAGTAGAATACATATGATACAGTTGTTTAACATCAGATTTGTGGAGGCTCTTGATGGTAGATGGTCAGCACATGCTCTAGGGTATTTTCAACTCATGGTTTGAGCCTTTGCCCATTTACTTTCAAGGTTCTCCCATCACTTGGGTCCAAAATTTCAACAACCCCAGAAGGAGATGCATGAACGACAGTATATGGCCCTTCCCATCTGGATCTCAACTTTTCAGGAAAGAACTTAAGTTTTGAGTTGAATAACCATACCTTGGAACCAGCTATGAACTCTTTTCTCAGTAAATTTTTGTCATAGAAAGCCTTAACTTTTTCTTTGTAAGATCTTGCATTAGTGTATGCATCCATCCTCAGCTCTTCCAACTCAGCAAGCTGTAGTTTCCTGTGATTACCAGCAGTAGTAAGATCCATGTTCAAGGTTTTAATAGCCCAAAAGGCTTTATATTCTAACTCCACTGGTAAATGGCATGCTTTGCCATAGACCAATCTGAATGGGGACATGCCAATTGGGGTTTTATAAGCTGTCCTATATGCCCATAATGCATCATTCAGCTTAAAGGACCAATCCTTTCTGTCCTTCTTCACAGTCTTTTCCAGTATATGTTTGATTTCTCTATTGGAAATCTCCATAAATTGGTCAATCATATAAAAGAAAATGGAGTACATGCATCTTTGAAAGGTAGTAGGAGCATTACAAAGGCCAAAAGGCATTCTTCTATAGCGAAAAGTGCCAAAAGGGCAAGTGAATGTGGTCTTTTCCTGATCTTTTGGATACACAGGAATCTGATTGTAACCAGAGTAACCATCAAGAAAACAGTAATAAGCTTTTCCTGCTAGCTTATCTAAAATTTGACCAATGAATGGAAGAGGGAAATGGTCTTTTCTGGTCATTATGTTTAGTTTTCTGTAATCAATACAGACCCTCCAACCAGTTGTTTGTCTGGTTGACATAAGCTCACCAGAATCTGAGGTTACAACAGTGATCCCAGATTTCTTAGGTACCACCTGTGTAGGTGCCACCCAAGCTGAATCTGAAATGGGATAAATGACCCCTACATCCAACAACTTAACAACCTCTTTCATGACCACTTCTTGCATATGAGGATTCAGCCTCCTTTGCAGTTCCCTAGAAGGCTTTGCATCTTCCTCCAAATGAATTTTATGCATTCAAACAGCTGGACTGATTCCTCCCAAATCAACAATAGTCCAGCCAATTGCCCTCTTATGTTGTTTCAATACAATCAACAACTCTTCCTCCTGCTCCTCAGTGAGGGAGGAAGAAATAATCACAGGCAGTGTTTTATGGTCTCCTTAAAACACATATATCAAATTTTCCGCAACTGCTTTCTCTACATCGTGGTGGATCGAGAATGAAGGTAACAAAGGTACCTTGGCTGTTTGTGGAAGGGGAAGAATAGCAGGTTTCCATAAAGAGAACCTTGCTGATTGATCATGAGTTCCTTGCACAACATTTACTTCCTCAGACTTTGTGGTACAAAATATTTCTTCCTCAGCATTTCTCCAAGCATCTTTAAAATCTATGGTTAAATCTTCACACTGCAAAAACTATGGTAAAGTTTCTTCTACCAGTTCATCCAACAAATCAATAAGAAAACATTCCTCAGAACTGAATTGAGGTTGTGTAACTGCATTGTAGACATTTAACTTTACTTTCATATTTCCAAAAGACACTTCCATAATACCAGATCTGCATTGAATGCAAGCATTGGCTGTAGCTAGGAATGGTCTCCCCAAAATGACAGGGATGGAAGTTTTGCTTTTTGTAGGTTCCATGTCCAATACCAGAAAATCAGTAGGGTAGAAAAACTTATCTACTCCTACCAACACATCCTCAATCATCCCAGCTGACTTTCTTTCAGATCTGTCTGCTAGTTGTAACACCACATGGGTGGGTTTTAACTCTCCCAAACCTAGTTTCTCATATACAGAATATGGAAGTAGGTTGACACTAGCACTCAAATCTAATAAAGCCTTTTCAATGGTATGTTCCCCAATAATGCAAGGGATTGTGGGGATTTCAGGATCTTGAAATTTAGGAGGTGTGGTAATGGACAAAACCTGATTAACTCTTTCCACAGCAAAGACCTCTTGGATAACTGTATCCTAGATTGTCTTTTGTGAGTGCAAATATCTTTCAAAAATTTTGCATATGCTGGGATTTGTTTGATTGCATCAAGCAAAGGTAGATTTATCTTGACTTGCTTGAAAGTCTCCATCATTTCATCTATTTTTGTGTTCCCTTTATCAAAAGGGGATGCAGATTTCATGGCGTGGGGAAATGGCAAATGGGGAACTAGTCCTTCATTTACAGCTTTAGAAACATCATTCGAATATTTTTTATTTTTCTGTTTTTCATTTTTTTTATTTTTCTGAGGTACATCAGCACCCCCAATGCTAACATCATGCTGCTCCTGCTGAATAATTCTAGCAGTTTCCTCAATTTTTTCTTCTTCCTTTTCAGTACCCACATTGTTATTTACAACTCTTCCACTTCTCAAAGTAGTGATAGCTTTTACTTCTTCATGTGAAACAGAAGCCTCTCCAACCATGAACTGTCCTTTAGGATTGTTCAAAGGTTGGCTAGGTAACCTGTCTTCCTCTCTTTTAGCCAAAGTATTTGCAAGTTGACCCAATGTTTCCTCAATCTTCTTCATGCTCTGACTGTGAAAGTTTACAGTCTGAGTTAAAGACCCTAAATTTTGGATTGAATTTAGAACTTGATCTTCAAAAGAAGGGGATCTGGAAGGGGTTGGAACTGGAGCAGATTGCTGTCCAGGTTGTTGTGGAATGGGCTGCTGAAAATTTGGCTTGGTACAAAATTCACCGATATACGAGCGCTTTGAAAGGTAATTGGTTCTTTGGTTGCTGCTGTTGTTGTGATTGATAATTGTCGTGGCTCCACCTTAAATTGGGGTGCCCTCTCCATGCATATTCATTTGACTGCATCTGTCCAAATGATTGGGCGGCATGCGCTTGCTCCACCACCAAATCTGGGAACTGTGGTGCAGCTGGACATTGATCAAGTGAATGCGTAGGGGACTGACATATCAGACATGCCTCCTCTACTCTTGCAACCATTGGATTTTTAAGTGAGTCCATCAATCTATCAAACTTCATGGTTAAATTATCCATCTTCCTTTCCAACTCATTCACCTCATAAATTTTTCCTTTGGTGGTTTGCTGATTGTTCAACCTAGCAGGATTCTCAATGTCTCTTGACAAAGATTCCTGTTGAGTTGAATTTTTACCAATTACTTCAAATAAATCCCAGACCTCCTCAACTATTTTTTGTAAGTAGGTGCCTCCACAGGAAGCATCTACCATATTCTTGCCCTTTTGATCAATTCCTTTATAGAAGCTTTGAACAAGTTGCCATCGGGGAATTTGATGATGAGGACATTGCCTTAACAGTTCTTTAAATCTTTCCCATGCTTCATGGAAAGTTTTAGTTGAGTGTTGTGAGAAGGAAATGATACTTTGTCTCAACTGGCTGGTTTTAGACATAGGGAAGTATTTGGCTAAAAATTGACACTACAAATCATTCCAAGAAGTGATACTATTTGGTGCCAACATAGACAGCCATGCTCTGGCCTTGTCCTTTAATGAAAAAGGAAAGAGCCTAAGCTTGGTTGCCTCTGGACCCAATCCAGCTATGTTGAATGTGGTACAAAGAGATTGGAACTCATCCACATGCTTGTATGGATCCTCCTTACTTAAACCATGGAAGGAAGGAAGCATCTGGATAGTTGATGATTTGATCTCATAGCTCTCAATTACAACTAAAAGCTAGGCTATTACAGGAGTTTCAGACAAGCTATCTGAATTGGAAATGAGGCAATAGAAATGAAACTCAAAATCTGGATGCCCAAATTGGGCAAATGGTTCATCTATTTATAGTTTCCCCCAAGTCTAGCTCAGATGTGTATCGACCAATCAAAATTGGTTAGATCTGTATCAACCAATGGGAGTCGAGTACAAGGATCCAGATCTATTTTGGCCAATCAGAATTGCTTGATTTGGTTCAGCCAATCAGATGACAGAAGCATCAATTCTGTTATGTATTTCAAAAATCTGTTAGAACTTCTAGAAGTTCCCGCCAATTGATTTCATCTTCGGGTGCTCACATGGGGTGGAATATGCCTTTGGTTCATGCTCAGAATCTTCTGAAATGTCCCTGGGTTTTTAAATGCATTGGGGCGCGTGCAAAAGATTACTGAATTACCCTTGCAGATGCTAGGAATCCTCAGAATACCATTTCACATAGTTTGGGGAAGTTTTCGCAAGGTACTGTGACTTCTGAAGCTCTTTTCGCACAGTTCTGGTGCTGTTTGCAAGGAGTTCCCTTCTTTTCGAATAGGTCAAAAATCCTTTCGAAGAGTTCAGGTGCTCTTCGAAAACTAAGCCTGGAGCTTTTAGTTCTTTTCGCAAAGTTCAAGTTCTTTTCGAAATATTCAGATTCTTTTCAAAAAGCACTCTGTAATGCATTCTTCTGTTCGAATAGCTCCACACCTCTTTCCAGGTTACAACCAGGCCTTTGTCCTCTTTAGTTTAGGCATTTTGACAGCTCGTGAGGTTGTCCCTTCTCTTTCTTCCTTTGGATCAACATGGATCATCCTCTTTTTCGCACTTTTATGCTGCTTTCATGGTTAAGCCTGTCTTCATTGTTAGCAGTAACACAAGCACTTAAAGCACTTATTTAGTTCTCTCAAGGGTCTATCAAGGCCCAGGTTAAAGGGTGGAAAATGGTATTTTCTAGTTCACAACATTAACTACATAATTGGCAGAACTTGCCACACCCCCAAACCTATGAGGAGCGATGTACTCACTGATTCAAAGGACAATGGTTGTACAACAGTGAACAAACAGAGAAATTAACTACCAAACACTACACTAAAGTAGGGAAAATTACGAAATGAACACTCAACACTTTAACAAACACACAAACAGACAAACAAAAATGAAATAAAGTAATAGGTACATAGAAGTAACAAAAAGAAGTTCATTATATTAGAAAATATATTTACATCACACTACTCCTAACTTTAAACATGTGCAAACATCAAGCATCTAAGTGTGGGGGGGGGGAGGTGAGTCTGGGAGAGGGTTATACTCTAGGTTGATGTCTCCTAGGATAGTAGACATCATAGTGGAAAATTCCTCTCCTGAAAATGGCTCACTAGGGATAGGTACAAAAGGTGAGGAAGTCTCAATGGACTGTTGGGGGGTGTCAAAGTTATGGGGTTGTGGGTATTAAGTTTGGAATGAAGGTGGCATCAGGGATTAGAATGGTTTGGGAAATGTAGGTGGGCTGGGGTTCTATGGGGGTTTTGCCTTTTGTGAGTTTTCTTTTCTTAGTGTAGGCAAATTTTACAGGGGGGGTTGGTATGGGCTGAAAAAGGGGGTAAGGGTGCAGTAGTGGGTAGGGTGGCAATGGTTATCATGGTTGATGGTAAGATTGGGGTGATTGGGGAGATAGGCTCAGGTAAGGGTACTGTGCTTATGAGGGGTTGTGATGTCTGGATGAAGGGTGGAGGTGGTGGGGAAATGGGTGCAGATAAAGCTAAGGGAGAGGGGGTATGTGCTGGCAATGAGATTGGAGGGATTGGCTGGCCCAACAGAGGCTGCTGCCTCAATAGTGGTAGCTGTTGTAGCAGCAACTTTCTGAATTGTTGGGGCTGCTTCTCTCAGTAATTCCTTCCTCTTCTCCCTCTTTTCCATCATTGCGCCACTGATACCCCATTGTTTCTTTCCACTATTTTTGGGGTTCAGGGCCACTGCCTCCTCCTTCCTTTTGAAAGGGTACTGTGCAAACTACAATAAGGCAGTGATTAGCCTGCAGTAGGGGAGTGCATGAGGTTTTTTCTTTACCTTCACCTTCTCACATAGATCTTTAATTCCCTCAAAAATTAACTTGGCTGCATCAAAGTAGTGGTTTCTGTGAAATGAGAGGAGGGCATCAACTATGGGGTACCTCCTCTCCTGCTCATGACCAGAGCAATACACATTTTTCCTCAACACTGCATCTATGAGCCTGAATTTGGGGTTCAAGTCTCTCTTTCTGATTGAGTCTACTGAGGCAGTGATTCCTCTAGTTAATTCCCTAGCTATCTCTATAATGGTGGCAGTCAGGGGAGGTCCCAAGCCAAACTCAGGGCTATACTCAGTTGGTATCCCTAGTACCCTTGCAATATCAGACTGGTTAAACAACATTTTAAAATTATCAATCAGTACCAGCAGTGCTGGGTTCCCATCATCACCAGTCTTCAACCTCATATTCGGATAAAATAATTTGACTAATCTTGGGAACACCAGCTGCATAGGGGGCCTCAACAGGGGCAGTAGAGATGCATTGGTCAGATACTCAATGGAGGCAAAGGTCTCTGGTAGCTCCTCAAAGTAGGCTTTATGAAAAATGGTTTTAGCCTCCAGTTGAATTGCCGACACAACTCAGAAGGGACCCTGATGTGTTCAGTAGTCTCTTCTTCCTCAACCTCAGGGGCCACAGTCTTGCCCTTTATCTATTTGTTATTTGAAATTTTAGGGCTCTCAGCAGGTGGGTGCTCTCTAGCCCTCTTCTTTGGGGCAGATTTCTTCTTTTCCTTAGAAATTATGGGGGGTCAGCACCAGGTGAGGGCACCGCAGAGGTCTCCAATGTGGAGGCCTCTGCAATCCGTACAGATTTTCTAATGGACACTGGGCTGCCACTAGGAATAGGGTCTAGCATAGCTGCCAATGTATTGATGAATTTGGAACTCTTGGCCATGGGCGCTCAAAATTTTTTAAAATGAGGGTTCACAAATCTCGAAAAATGTAGAAGGCAATGAGAGCACACAGAAGCATTAAATTTTGGCCCTACTTTTCTCTGAAAATCAAATCAATCCCAACACAGAGTGGAAATGGAGGTCGTACCATTTGAGAGCTATGGTTCCACCTCAACGTGTTCACAGCGGCTCAAATCCCCTCAAACCTTGTTCAAAGAGACCGAAAGGTGCTAGGGAATAAAATGGTAAGAGGAAAATGCTTAAGGTGGAGTGGCTTAAGGGGTAGAGAAGAAAGAAAAAATTGAGAGCTCTGGTTGAGTGCGCTAGAAACTATGGTAGACAAATGAAATGAAGAAAATGAGGGGTTTCGTTGAGTTTATAGAGCAAATCCCGTGGTTCGCGTAGTTGGCAATAGGTGCTCGCGGAGTAGAATTTTTGCACAGTTGGCTTAGGAGTTCGCGAGACATTCTGTAACGTAGCAGAGCATCTGACACCTAGTGAATTTTGTGGAGTTGGCAATAGTGGCATAGGTGCGCGAGACCTTATTTTGATTCAGAACTGTACCGTGCATGGTGCTCGTGCAGAACAACATAGCACACACTTCACGCACAAATTGGGCTCGCGGAGTAAAAAGTAGCTCTGCGAGGCACATTTTTAGCCAATGCTCTATTGTTTTAGCGCGCGAGGAAGCTAAAGGATGGCTCGCGCAGCATATTTAAGCACCTCAAATCAGCGAGCTAGCATTCGTGCACAACCTTTACTCTATTAGCCCAGTGCAGCACATTTGTTGATGCATCCATGTTGTTGTGCACCCAACCACTGTGCATTACCACCAAGCTACAGACAGGAACTTCATTTCACTCATTCAAAATACATGCCCATTTTCAATCAGCAGTCCATCAACATTACAGAATCCTAAAATAGTTTTTCAGTTCAATCTTCATGCAAAATATGATAAGGGCACCTCAACCATTTTTCAACAAACACAGTTCAAATTCAGATGAAACATAGGCACATGTATTCATGCACAACAATTCAAACACACACAAATCAAAACAAATAATTCAATAACACACTAAAAACTCAAATGACAGAATTCTAAAGAACACAATTCAACACAAAATTTTCATACATATGATACAATTATTACCAATATTTGGCTCACTGGGCACTAGCTTCCTCCTGAGTAGAGGATGCATCACCAATCATAAATTGACCTTTTGGGTTTGTTAGGGGCTGACTAGGTAATTTTCCTTCCTCCCTCCTGCTCAAAGCATTATAGATCTGACCCAACTGGTCCTCTATCTTCTTAATGCTCTGTCCATGACAATTGACAGTTTGCACTAAGCTCCCCAAGTTCTGCATTGAAGCCATTATCTGCTCTTCAAATGAAGAGGACCTGGGCTATTGTGTGGGCAGAGCCAACTAGTTAGACTGTGGGGTAGGTAACATGAAATTTTTCCTTGGTGGGTAACCTTAATTAAACTGGTGCTGGGGTCTGTATGGAGCTATCATCTATTGCTGTTGGGGTTGAGGATATGAGTCTTATCTCCACCTCAGATTTGGGTGGTTCCTCCAAGAATACCCAGCAGGCTGCTACCCAAAAGTTTGAGTAGCATTGGCATGCTCCAAAATAAAATCTAAAAATTGGTTGGCAGATGAGCAATCATGAATAGAATGTGTGAGGGATTGGCATAACAGACATGCTTCCTCCACCTGTGCAACCACCCGAGGTTGTATCACATTCATCAATTTATCAAACTTCAAGCTCAGGTTGTCCACCTTCCTCTCCAGATCACCTTGCACCTTCACTTCATATATTCCACCTCTAGGGGTGGCCTCTTTCACCATTTTAGCTGGAATCTGACTGTCATTGTGTGACAGAGACTCCTGCTGCATGGAATTTTCCCCTATTATGTCAAACAACTCCCATGCTTCCTCAGCTATCTTGTCGAGGTAGCTTCCACCACAGGAAGCATCCACCATATCCCTGCTCTTGGCATTAATTCCTTGATAAAATACTTGAACAAGCTGCCACATTGGGATTTGGTGGTGGGGGTATTGTTTTAACATCTCCTGAAATCTTTCCCAAGTTTCATTAAAGCTCTTAGTTGACGACTGAGCGAATGATAGAATATTTGTCCTCATCTGGCTTGTTTTGTTCATGGGGAAAATTTTTGCCAGAAACTTGGTTTGAAGGTCACTCCATGACTGTATGCTGTTGGCTGGGAGCTTTGATAGCCATGTGCTGGCTTTATCCTTTAATGAGAAAGGAAAAAGCCTCAGTTTAGCGGCCTCAGGCCCCAAGCCAACAATGTTGAAGGTAGTGCAAAGTGCTAAAAACTGGTCAATATGCTTGTATGGATCTTCTTTACTCAACCCATGAAATGAAGGCAGCATATTGATGGTGGAGGATTTAATTTCATAGTTCCCCTCAACGGAGGGAAACTGAATGCAGAAGGGAGAGGTGTACTCCCCAGGTGCATTGTATTCCTTCAATGTCCTCTGCCTCTCAGCCATAGTAGCTAGTTCAGTTTCAATAGCAGGGCCCTGTGTGGTGTGCCTATGTCTAAGGATCCTTTCAACCTCTAGATTTAGAAGTTCCAACTCAGGGTTTAAGGACTTTCGACCATGCACAAACTCACACCCACAGTAAGTATAGAAAATACTCACCAGCACACACAAAGAATATCAAGTAAAAATTAACAACTACACAACTTACACTAAACAAATAACAGGGACATTAACATAAATGGACTAAGATTTAGGGGGAAGGAAGTGCAAACAGAGCTAGCTACACTCCAGCTGCAACTTTAGCTTTTCCCTCCTTCTACTATCCATTTATGCAAAATTCCATAAAGAATCAGTAGTACTTTTTGTTCTAAATTAGGCACTGCTACAAAGAATTGGTTAGTCTAAATTATAATACAACTCAGGTCTACTAAAAAGATCAATATCCCTGGCAGTGGCGCCAAAAACTTATTGGTTTGTTCTTCGAGACTCTTGCCGCTATTTTATTAAGAACAGTGGAGAGAATAAATTAAGAGTGGGGAACTGGAGATGGGTCAGCACAGCAAGTCTGAAATAAACATAGTCCTGCAAGATATAGGGTCCATTGTAGCAAGTTTTGATAACTAAGAGTTTGTCCCATAGAGAAATTGATCTAGAACTCAAAATGGGCTATAATAATAGGCCTCCAGATCTAGCTACAGATCTAACAATCCTAAAGAAAGGGAGTTGGGTGTCATGACTACACTAAATTAATCCTAAAAGCAGAGAAATAAAATGTAGCCCTATCCTAAAGAAAGGGTTAAGAGGAAGATGGTGGTAGTGTGTGCCAAAATGAAATATAAAAATTATGAGAAGTAAGCAGGTTAAACTAGAGTCAAAGCAGTGATGAACTCAGGTTTAGTTTGTCTCTGTAGTGTTCCTTGCTGAGAAGCTATTAAAAGCCTCAACAAGGTAAAAATATTCGGTTTAACCCATGCCATTTGGGGCGCTCTTAAGGCTATACTCTGTCCACTCTAATGGACATAGGGTATCCGATAGAGTCTATCAAATCCCATTGGTTAAAATAGACATTGCCAATCTAACCAAGGAGAGTGGACTGATTATTCTCCCAGCCACTAGGCCAGATCAAGCCATGAATACTATTGCAGCACTATGTAGTGCTACAAGCTCCCCAGATCTGCACACAAACTTGGCTGACATCTATACTTATAATGAATTGTCTCCAGGCTGCAGCAACTGCTCACCCGAATTTCAATGTATACCAAAAACCTATTATAAACTGAAATGAAACTAAACCTAGCTGCTTACAAGGGGGTTAGCCAGCAAGTGTTGGGCTAAGAGAGAAAAAAAATAAGAAAAAGAGATGATCAAACCCTAACCCTAGCCTGCTAGAGTTCTCAGTTGGCAAAGCATGAAGGAAAGATAAAAATAATAAACTCTAAGTACAGCTTATATACTCTGTCAAAATAGCCTTGGCTCTAAAGAGATTAACCCTAATTTTTCTAACAGACATGACACAGTTTCAACCCTTGGATGCCTGGAGATATGTGCCTTGAAATTTGTGCCTCGAGAAGTGTGCCCTAGCCTTGGGAAATTCTCATAAAGTCCTTCAGTTAAAATTGAGAAGTAGAGAGCGCGTGCTTTACGAGGCTGGTATCTACTTTTAGCTCATTCATGCAGCTGCTTTGCCTTCGCAGAGTTGCCTTTGGCTGGTGGGAAGTGCTTGCTCGTGCGTTAGCTCTTCATTTGATCGCATAGTTCGCTGGCGCTGCAATGCTGTCGCAGAGATGATCTGGGGCGCTAGGATTTCTCGCTCAGTTGAGCTTCAGAAGCTCTCTCTCGCTAAGTACTCGTGTAGTTATGCTGTTGTGCTCGCGTAGTCAATGGTAAGGCTTCAGAGTGTGCGAGAACTGCGCGAAGAGAATTCTGGGCGTCTCTCTCTTTTAGGGCTACGCGAGAGATCTGTGAGGTGACATTTTGTTTAGTGTACATATAGACTCGTTGTGGTCTTCACACGGATGCTTTGAGGCTTGATCCCCGCGAGAGCTTCGTGACCACAAATTTTGGGGACTTTAACCTGCGAGATCTTCGTGAGGTCATTTCAGTTATCCTTCTGATTGCGTGACATATCTGTGCGAGGGCCTCTTCCACTGTGTCTTTAGCTTTGCGAGGATGCTCCTCAACTCTGCAAGGTCTATCTTTTGTTACTCTAGTGCATTGCACTTGCTGCTGTCGCAGTCTCCTCCCTTCTCAGCTAATTTCATTCATCTGCTAGACTTTGGTCAATAGTGATCAGTAACAATGAGTCACCATGATATGCACTACCAAGGTGTTCCATTAGGCTTTGTCTCAACTGTCATCTTTGAGTGTATTCTCTCTCTTTTGGGCCAAAAGGCAAGGAGTTTGTATTAAGTTGCACATTTTATTGCTAACTACAAAATACACTTAACAAATAGTTATTAGTCTGTTTCAAGGTCCAGTAAAGGCTAAGTTAAGAGGTGAAAAATGGTACTTTTCAGTGCATAACAATATCTGTAGTTTCTCAGAAGAAATTGATGCCTGCAGCTGAGGGGTGAAAGATATAATTTTTATTGCTTTCTAGTTTAGATTTATTTTTATTGTAATTTACTGCTTTGTAAACGTCTTCAAGTTTTGATTTGAATTGACGACTCAGGTTGATATTTGTAGATTAGTATAACGGCTTTACTTTTCCATCTTTAATTTTCTAAAATTTGATTGATGCCTAAGTTCTAGGAGATTGTTGATTAGATTAAATCTGTATTGATAGGATTCCAGTTTTGATTGACGACCAATGTTCAGAGAATTGATATATAGTGTAACGATATTTTAATTTCATTAATATTTGAGAACAGATGGAAACTGATTGATGACCAGAATCTAAAAGTTTGAAGATTAGGATTTATTTTCTGCAATAAGTAAAAAAAAACCATTCTTTTATTCATGTTTCTCAAGTAGTTTAGTATCTTAAAAGATAGATATAAGTTTTCAAAAAAATGAAATATGAAATAAATCACTTTCTCGTGGGAACGATCCAATGCTAGTGTTGATTAAATTGATTGTGTTGTGCTTTTTATTAAAAAGTGATGGTAAAAATATGGCAGCAATAAAGGAAAATAAAAACAAATTAAAGAGGGGATGAAAATCAGTTGAACATAGACACAAGGCAATCTATACACATAGTTATGCAAGATATAGGGTTGCTGTAGAAAGTTTTGATAAGTAAGAGTTTGTCCTACAGAGAAATTTGATCTAAGAACACAAGGTTGAATAGTAGGCCTCATGATCTGGCTACAAATCTGGCAGCCCTAACCTATACTATGAACGCAAAGGAGAAGAAAGGGAGTTTTGGGGTGTCACAAAACTAAAATAAAATAGAAAAGAAAATTACAGATCTACTTTACAAGAAAGGGTTTTAGAAAAGGACGGAAATGGATTTAGAAAAACAAATGAAAAATGAGTGAGAAGTAATAAGATAGGGATTGATTTTTCACTGAAAAAGGGCTAGTCAAGCAGAGCAAAGATTGGATCTACAACTATCCTTCATTTGACTACAAGCTCAATTACAAGGAAGAAGAATCCAATCCAACCCAAAGATATGGACTAGTCATGGGGATATAACCTGCCCACTTGAGTGGTCACAGATTATCCCGGAGATATATTCCAGTCATGGGGTAAAAATCAAAACATAAAAACTACTGCAGCCACTATGGTTGCAAGGCTACAAGCTCATGCATCCATAGGTACAAAAAACCTATAAACTATATGCAAGCAGAGATTATAGATTCAATGGATCAAGAAAAATAGCTTTCATTGCATAAAAAAGTACTTATATTGGTCAGCCCCTAGGACTACAGTCCTGTAGAACTCTAAGACCCTTTACAAGCTTCCACGCAGTCCTTTTTACAGCATGAAATCAGTCCAAACTATTACTAAAGGACTTAGCCAGCAAATGCTAAGCTAAGGAAGGAAGAAAAAGGAAAAAGATGACCTAACCCTAGAAATGACCTAAGCACAGACTATCCTCCTGGCTCAACTCAGATTAGGTTATGTTAGATGCCTGTTTTTGGCTATTTTTACAACTTATATACATCCACACAAAATATCTCTGTGCCTTGGCCAATCAGAAAGAAGAAGAATCAAGTTAATTAGGATTTTGTTGATGTGGCTCAATTACAGCCAAGTGTTGCCTTGGTTAGTAGGGAACAACTCAACACATTGGGATGTGTGCCCTAGATGATGTGGAATCCCAAAAAATGCCCTTGCATGTTGAATGGGAAGGCTAGAACCCGAGCCTCGAGTGGATGAGGCTTTAGAATATGAACCTCGAGAGGTTCTCAAGTGGCTGGATTAATTGCTGAAGCTTGCTTGACAGGTTGGAGTGATTCAGGCAGTGCATCTCGATAAGATGGTGCTTCATGTATTTTATCTGCTAGAATTCTTGCTCGAGCATATGATTTTCTAATTCTGTAGCTCGAGTGGCTGGATTTAGCTTCTCGATAGGTTGTTTCAGAAGCTCCTTGAGTGGCCGTCGACATGCTGAATTGAAGCTTTTGTGCGACCATGGATCCTCTCGAACCCGACGCGGCGATGCGCTCGCTTTTGATGAAAATGTAGAGTCGTCACCCGGAGCTTTTGGTGACCCGGGAAACCTTCAAATCAATATTTTGAGCACCGAAATGCTAAATATGACTCTGATTTACCGGTCTTTGCCAAAGGCTCTAGAGTAGGGGCTTCGGTTATCAATTGGGAAGGGTTTAGGCACCCGATCAACCCGCACGTAGCGGTCTCTATCTGTGGCCAAAAATTAAAGACAAAAGGGCAGAGTTTTCCCTTGCTCGAAGGCAATACAGTCCTATCAAGCTTTGAGCCAAACCAAAATTTCGGCGGCGTAACGGCTTGAATCCTTGGACGGAGGAAGCACCAAGAAGGTAGAGGAAGAGAGGGGTGAGTCGGACCTCACGGACCCTTGTTGCACCGTGGAAGTTCTTCACCTTGGCGTGCTTTCGATGGTTTAAACGGTATGGGAATTGATTCTAATGCTAGCATTCGATAAAATAGGGAGCTTAGGGTAAGACTCAAGGCTAGACTTTAGCTAAAGGGAATGATCTAATGGGGGAAATGGGTTGAAATGGATGAACTAAGCATGCTTGAATTCTGGAAAAATGTGTGCATTTTCTCTCACTAG
This sequence comes from Chloranthus sessilifolius, assembly GCA_021018995.1. Lineage (NCBI taxonomy): Eukaryota > Viridiplantae > Streptophyta > Magnoliopsida > Chloranthales > Chloranthaceae > Chloranthus > Chloranthus sessilifolius. The sequence continues at coordinate 70,327,387 of CM037595.1, forward strand.
GGTTCTCTCTTAAGCTCAAAATCCTTAACCTCCAATTTTTTCAACCCTTAAGGAAGAGGGGGGCCTCTCTATTTATAGAGAAGGGAGGGGTTAAGGGATTACTTAAGAGCTAATTGGTTTAGCAATTAGGTAATCCCCCACCTAAGGTTTTCTAGGTTTTCAAGGTCCTAGGGTTTTGGGGAATTGATTTTAATGGCGGATGATGGGGTGAGACCATGGGTGACTTAAGGGTTGCCCATAAGCTCAAAGGGGGTGCAACCAAGCTCAAGACACCCACCCCAACTAAGGGGATGGTCAAAAGGTCAAACCAGATGAAGGAAATTCGAGCTCCTGATGACAGTTACTGTAGCTAAGCTGGGCATATATATTATATACGCCTAGTTTAGGAACAGTAATTTCACCAAAATCAGGGGAATTTTGAGAAGATGAAGCCCGTGGTGGGTCCCATATATACTGGGCCTATATAATATATACGCCCGGCCAAATTTCTCCCAAAATAGGCAGGCGTATATAATATATATGCCTGACTAATCTGGGGCATAAATGGCTGGGCGTATGTAATATCCACGCCTAAGTAAAAGTCCTATGATTTTATGTGAAACTTGAACAACCATAACTTTTGAACCGTAGCTCCAAATTGGGTGGTCTTTAGCTTGTTGGAAAGCTAGAGAAGTACTCTTTCCAAAGGTATATGGATCATCCTTGGTAATGGTCTGTGTGAAGTTCTGTAGCTCTCATCCCATCACCCACTCAGAAGGGTTTAAGTTAGGTCTGGGAAGGGATTCTAGGGTTTAGGGGTGACTTCTAAGGATTGGGGGAATGGATCTAAAGGTTTTAGGGTGATCCTAATGGTCTAGGTAGGTTCCTAAGGGTTCAGGGGGTGCCATCGGAAGCACAGGGATACATCTCTCTCGAAGTACAGATTGATCGGGCCTTGGGCCGAATTTGGGTGTCTACAGATGCCCCTCTTTGGTATTCGATCACTAATGATCGGATGCCAAAGACAAGAGACATCCGAAGAGGTTCAAGGCACATGTGATGGGTCTGCCTGGTTCAACTCAATTCTCAAACATCCATGGTGATGGCGAGTGTACGTAAGCCCTCTCATTTTGGGATATCGTCCGTACCTCAAGGCTAACACTCTCCAAGCTCATTGCGACATTACTGGGCATAACTGCGATGATCACAAAAAGTGTAAGCCCGCTAGCCGGGATATCGTCCACTTCCTGAGGGAAATTATAGGTTTGTGATGTTGAGTATTAATCTGAACCAGACAGCTCCATGAAACGGGATGATCGATCTATGTTTCAGAATCGATGAAGCACGCAAAGTGAAGGCCTAAACAATGCGTCAGATCCGATGGGGTATTGACAGCTCCATTGGATTGGGAACGGGTGCCCTTACCTAGGTAAGGCTCGAAGTCTCTGGGCGAACCCATCAACCTCGAGGTTGTTTTAGCACGCTTTACCCGAGTGAAGCAAATATTGATGTCGCGACACTTCTTGGGAATGCATGCCCATTTTTCGAGTAAAAAAATTTGTGTCATTTTCTAAATTTTCTTTTTGTTTTGAGGCCTCTAAGCAAAGCTCAAGGACCTCTGTCAACTTTATTCTTGCACAGCTTCTTTAAGTGGATCAAATGTCAATTGATACGCTTTAAGAATGCATGCGCTCTGCCAGGGATAGGTGCACCTTGGGGATGTGCTCGTTCTGGTGGCGAGGTGCTCCTGATTCACATGAACCGGAGTGCCTTAACTTGAGACAAAGCTGAAAAGATCGGGCTAGGACCAATCATCCCTTGAAGGAGATGGCCAATTCTAGCCTCCATCCCTAATGAAATCACCTCTTACTAACTATGCCCAGACAGACACCCATCAGGGGCGATAAGCAGCAAACAGGTGCGAACGGAAGCCTCAACCCTAAGGTACAATTTACGAGGACAAACGGCCATCCTGCGGATACCCAGACGCAAGTGTGTACATTTAATAGGGACACCGTGCCTATACAGGTTTTAAGCCTGTGTAAAAGGAAATAAAAGGGAAAAGAGCCCTTTGGTCTGTATGTTTGCACATAGTTTGGTTGGCTGTAATTTCATTTTTGACGAGTCAGTTTCGACTGACAATAGACTTTTCGAATGGTCTGAAGTCGGGGGCACTCTTGGTCAACATAGATCCGAAGGGGAATGACCAGAGAGAAAGCTTGGAAGGTGGGGTCAACCTACTCAGGTTTTTTTTTATTATTTTTACTTATGCAATAATAGGTTGTTGTTTCTTCTCTCTTTTTTTTTTGCACATGTCAGTTCGAGACTTCGAACATGCTCAAACGGGTTTTATTTTTGCATGCATCCTTAGGCAAATCAACTTGCCATGTTGATATACCTTAGCGACATGTGCATTCTGGTGACGGGATCTTGGTTTGCCTGCCAGATCAGGCCTCAGTTCTTGCTGGGGGGACTCTGTGGGGAACAGTGACCGGAGATGGGCAAAATTATCTGCCTACCGGGTCAGGTACAAAGTGTCCCCGTATGAAACGGGGTTCGAGAACTTTCGGGTGGACCCCGATCATTCCGAATTGATTTAACACGGCTCTTAGAGTGGGGCAAATAGGTGTTGCGACGCTCTTTTGAGAACCAGTGTTATATATTTTTTCTTCTTCTTTTTATTTTTGATTTTGTGGGCGCCTACTGATCTAGACCCGTTTATTGTAGCATGGCCCCTTTGGGCCAATCGAAGTGAACTCGAAGGGCCATTTGGAGATGCGCTCACCTTTGCCTGATGATCAAGGGGCTTCTGAGGGGGGTCCGGGCCGTGGTCCAACATGCAAGGGGTTCGTCGAGCCTCAAAATCGAAAAAGGAGGCCGGGCAGTTTAAAACTGCCATTTTTCTAACCAAAATCTGGTGAAAAATGGTCGGGCGTATATATTATATACGCCCGTCCAAAATCTGGCAGTTACGGAACTGCCCGAGCCCGAGCACAAAAGGGGCCCCCCTTTTCAAATTCTATCTTCCTCCCTCCTTTCTTCTTGAGTCCGGGACAACCCCTTAGGGTTTTTTCATTTGATTTGGCTTCAGTTCTATTGCCGGGGGTCGCGGTTGTGGATCAAAGGTGCTCGTTCTCCGTCGATCTTTGTTTTTCTCTTCCATTGAAGGTAACCATTATCCTTCCTTTTCCTTTTGGATTGCCTCTCTTCTTCTTTTCTTTCTTTCTTTCTTTTTTTTTTTTTTTTTTTTTAATATGTGGTGAAATGCTTTGTGATGCCTACATTTCTTTTTGTCTCTCTTTGTTTTAGTTGTTGTTATTTTTTTTTTGTTTGAAATATTTGACTCCTTAGGCCTATTTCCCATTTATTATTTATTTATTTTGTTTTTGTGGGGTTGTTTTTTTTTTTTTTTTTCTTATTTTTTCTGGTGGGTCCATCGCCATACATTGACTGATTTTACCAAGAACATCTTTGTACGTCCATGGGCCCGCCTTTGAAAATGGGCCTAAGTTCTCATACGGGGACCGGGGTTAGTATACTTCCCTGTTTGGGAGCGAGGCCCAGTTTTTTGCAAAAATGGCATGATAGCTTGGCCGAGAGCGAGCTCGCTGTTCTGGATTGCCTCGGGTTATCCCGCTTTTCCTCTCTCCTTGTCGTTCCTCTGTTGCCCAAACTACTACAGGCGGCTTTGGCATCGTGGGACCATAGGGCCCATGTCTTTAAATTTGGGGCTAGGGAGCCAACCCCAACCTTGGAAGAGCTAGCCTCCATCACGGGCCTGAAGATGCATCGATGCCTTGCCAAAGTAGTGCCCAAACCGGGGTATGCAAAGGTGGTCCACGCGGTCCTTGGCTTAAAAAAGGATGGATATGAAAAATGTTTCGCCGGAGGGCCCACCAGGTGTTCGGTGAAATTCCTGAGAGAACTTTTCGGCGATTCGAGCCTTCGAAAGTCGCCTATATGAAATCCCTTCAATGTAAAGGCCTTTGCCCTTTATTTACTGTCGGAAGTTCTCTTCTTCACTGGGGGTGAGAGCTTTTCCCTTGGACTATGTGATGTCTTGACCGAATTGGAGGGAGGTCGCTCATTGGTACACCTGGTCCTGGCGGAGATGTATCGAGGCTTGGATGCTGTAGCCTCGGGCCAGGTTGGGATTCTCAGTGGGAGCCCGCTCCTTGTTCAGATCTGGTTAAGAGAGCATTTGGCTATCATGGGGCCTGTGCCGAGATTCTGCCTGATAAGAGGGGATGTGGCTCGGGGCTTTCTGATCTGGAGTTCGAGACTGCCTTGTGGGAGCGTCGAGGAACTAAGCTTGTGGCTATCTGATGCGGAGCTGACCTGGCAACTTCCCTGGATGAACGGCACCTTTCCGATTGTCCGCTCCCGAGATTGTGAGGGTATCACCCTATTGGGATTGACCGGTAGCACCTATTATTTCCCATCTTGGGTGCTTCGTCAGTTTGGGTATACTCAACACGTGCCATGCTCTGCGAGGTCGCCTTTGTGCTCTCTGATATTTTCTCGGGTTCTCTCAGTGATCTTGACCGCATAGCCACCCTCTGGGAGACCCACCAATCAGCGCATATGTGCAACTTAGTTCAGGGGGGTGTCGTCTCTCGTGATTACGAGGTTTTGCTGGTATCTGAGGAATTACCTACCCCTCGCCCGGTTTCGGTAGATGTGATAGAGACGGGGCCTTGGCCATGTAAGGAGATGATTCTTCAGACTAGGATCGAGTCTCTTTCTATAGAGAGGCTGGCTTTGACAGAGGCTTTGGAAAAAGAAAGGGTCAGAGCGGAGATTGCAGAAGTGCGAGCGGCCACAGCCGAGAGTGAGGTTCTTCGGTTGACTGGGCTTTTGAGTGAGTCTCGCAGCACAGCTGAAGCTTCACGGAGACGGCAGAAGAGTCTTCATGGTAGGTGGATGTCTGATCGAAATGCTCGCAAGGACTCTCTGCTTGCAGAGATTAGCGCTTTGAAGCATGCTCCCTGCCCTTGACCTGTTCTTGCACATATCATAGATCATATACACAGAGGGGAGGAATGCCCCATAACAAAGATCTCTTTTTGGGTTATTTTTCTCTCTTTATTTTTTTTTGCTATATATATATAGATATATATATATTTTTTGGTTTTTTATCTGTAAAGAAAGCAGCAAAATAGAAAGTGTGTCATGTCGTTATCTTTTTGGGACGTGACACTCTGCATGTAATATTGTAAGAAATGGAATGAAATCTATACATACATATATTTTGTTTTTCGACTTTTTTCTTCGTACGTTTCGCAACGTAAGGCTTTTTATGGAGATTTTTTTCACAATGTGGGGTTTTTATGGGAAAGGGGAATCTATTTTTTTTGAAATTTTCTCCTCCACAGTGTGGGGTTTTTTATGGGAAAGGGAAATCTATTATCTTTTTTGAAATTTTCTCCTCCACCGTGTGGAGCTTTTTTAGGAAAGGGAAATCTATTATCTTTTTTGAAATTTTCTCCTCCACAGTGTGGGGCATTTTATGGGAAAGGGAAATCTATTATCTTTTTTTGAAATTTTCTCCTCCACAGTGTGAGGCTTTTTATGGGAAAGGGAAATCTATTATCTTTTTTAAAAATTTTCTCCTCCACAGTGTGGGGCTTTTTATGGGAAAGGGAAATCTATTATCTTTTTTGAAATTTTTCTCCTCCACAGTGTGGGGCTTTTTGTGATGTCGGAAGTTATGAGGCCAAACCAGTGCGTCCTATTTTGAGCATGGTCGAACCCTGTTCGTGAGGTATAAGTTTTTCCTTTAAATACGGGGAGGTCAGCTTCCCAGGGGTTGGTCTAGTCTTCTGTCTTTCCCTTTGGTCATGCGTCAGACCCCGTGGTAGAGACGACATACTTGATCGGGATCTGATCCAATTTTCACATGAGTGGTCCCTCAAAAAAGGGGGACAAAAGGGGATCAAACTGAAATGGGCGGGCCATAACAGGTCTTCTCCTAATCTCTCTTTTCTTGATATTTTTGCTCATAGCTCCCAAGACGGGTTTTCGCCATGCCCGTCATCCCTGTTTTTACTCGTAGCGCCCTTTCGGGTTTTCACCTAGTCCGCGTGATTTTGCTGTTTTTACCCGTGGTGCCCTTGCGGATTTTCACCACGTCCTTCTTGCTTTGAACCCAAATTAATAATTTTTGTTCTTTTTTTTTTCTTTTTTTTTTCTCTCTTCTTCTTTTTTTAGAACCAGAAGGCCACGACATGGATGTCGATTCTGTCATAGCCAGCCAAATGAAGTTCTGTGTGGTTTGTTAACTTGGGTTGTTCTGATGCAGTAGATGTTATGACCGCTTGGGGACCTTAAAGAGGGCTTTCTTCTGGGTTGTAATGTGGCCGGGGTTCAAACGGGTTGGGTTTTTTCTAGGGATTCAAATCTAAGTTTTGAGTGAATTCTAGATTCGAGGACTCCTCTTTCTTTCTAAAGGCTTTTTATGCCCCAACCATTTCTTTTTTCTTGGTCCCCCTCCTCTTTTTTTTGAGGGGTTTTGCTTTTTTCTTCCTTTTTATTGGGATTTGGATTTTTCCTCTTTTCTCTTTTTTCTTTGAATTTTGGGTGGGGTATATGAAAGAAATGGATATTGGCCCGAAGTGTGTATCAAAAGGGTGAAGGTTTTCAGGGAATATTTCTTTTGGGCTACTTGACTTTGAAATGATGGCCTCTTTTATGGGGCCCTTAAGCGGTCGCGCATCTACTTTTATCAAAACTTACCTTGTCCCAAAACCTATGAGTAGAACTTACGGAGGTATCCAGCGTTGATGGGATCAGGAAAGTGGTCTCCGTCCATGGTGGCAAGGCGAACGGCGTATCCTGGGAACACCTCACGGATGACGTAGGGTCCTTCCCAATTTGGCTTAAACTTCCCTCTCGGATCGGCGTGGAGAGACGAAAAATTTTTCTTCAGTACCGTGTCTCCTACCTTCAGATCTCGGCCGCGGACGCGCTTATTGTAAGCACGTGCAATTCTCCTCTGATAGACCTGGGCGTGGCATAGGGCTAGGAGTCTTTTCTCGTCAATCAAGTCTAGCTGTTCAAAACGGGCTCTTTCCCTCTCAGCTTCAGGTAGATGGGATTCCAAAAGGATACGGAGCGATGGTACTTTGACCTCAACGAGTAGCACGGCCTCGGTTCCATACACAAGGGAGAATGGTGTTGCCCCTATCACGGTACGGATAGACGTTCTATAGGCCCAAAGTGCGAAGGGTAACTGCTCACTCCAATCTTTGTAAGTAACTACCATCTTCTCCAAGATGCGGATCAGAGTTTTGTTGGCTGCCTCTACAGCTCCATTTGTCTGTGGCCTGTATGGGAATGATCGATGATGCTTGATCTGGAACTGCTCACACAAGGCCCGGATGCGCCTATTAGCGAAATTAGTGCCATTATCAGTGATGATATCTTTGGGTACGCCGAATCTACAAATGATGTTGTTCTTGATGAATTTCTCGACATGACTAGCCTTAATGCTCGTATAAGAGGCTGCCTCTACCCATTTTGTGAAGTATTCCACAGCGACGAGGATGAACTGATGTCCGTTGGAAGCTTTAGGATTGATCTTGCCGATGACGTCGAGACCCCAGGTGGTGAACGGCCAAAGAGTGGCCATGCTGTGTAAGTCAATGGCCGGAGCGTGTATTAGACTGGAGTGCTCTTGGCATTTGTAGCACCTCAGCACGTGCTTGCAGCAATCGGTCTCTAAAGTGGTCCAGAAGTATCCTTGTCTTAGAATTTTCTTCGCAAGCATGTGTCCACTGACGTGTGCCCCGCAGACTCCATGAATCTCCTTCATGATCTTACCTGCTTCTTTCTGGGTTAGGCATCGGAGCAGAATATTGTCGTGAGACCGTCTATACAGGAGATCACCGCAGACAACATAGTTCGTTGCCAATCGCTGGATGGTGCGTTTATCTACCTTTGATGTTCCTTCTAGGATAGTTCGGGTCTCGAGGAAATTCTTGATGTTTGAGAACCAGGGTGGCTCATCATCTACCTCCGTAGGTCCCTCGATTAGATGACAGAAAGCCGGCTCGTTCCTCTGCTCTATCATGATCGGCTTCATCACAACTCCGTATGGAATCTCAACCATAGAGGCCAGGGTGGCCAGGGCATCAGCAAATCGATTCCTTGTTCGTGGTACATAGGAGAAGGTGACCTCCTCAAAGCAGGTTATTAGATCCTCAAGATGTTCATGATATGGGATCAGTTTCTCATCCTTGGTCTTCCAATCTCAGTTGGTTTGGCATATAATTAACTGCGAATCTCCAAAGACCCAGAGGTGAGTTATATTTAGATCAAGAGCCGCCTGTAAACCAGCTGTACAGGCCTCATACTCGGCCATGTTGTTGGTGCATGGGAAGTTCAATTTGATTGAGATGGGTATATGTGATCCTCTGGGTGAGATAAGAATGGCGCCAACTCCTTAGCCCTCAACATGCGATGCTCCATCAAAGTGCATTACCCAGGACGACTCCATTTTCTCTGTATCCTCGTCAGTCATGAACAGAATGTCCTCATCGGGGAATTCGGTCCTTAGAGGCTCATAGTCCGGCAGAGGGTTCTCAGCAAGATGATCAGCGAGTTCTTGCCCCTTGATCGACTTCTGGGTGACATAAGTGATGTCAAATTTCGATAGGAGTAGTTCCCATCGTGCAGCTCGGCCAGTGAGTGCAAGTTTCTCGAATAGGTACTTTAGCGGATCCATCCGTGCTAGAAGTAGGACGGCTTGGGATAACAGGTAGTGCCGAAGTCTTTGAGTAGCCCAAACGAGTGCCAAGCATGCTTTCTCCAGATGAAAATAGCGTGTCTCATAATCAGTGAATTTCTTGCTTAGATAATAGATGGCCTGCTCTCTTCTTCCTGTCTCATCATGTTGTCCTAACACACAGCCCATGGAAAACTCTGTCGTGGACAGATACATTATCAGGGATCTATCAGGTACGACAGTACTAATACCGGAGGTTTCAGGAGGTAACCTTTAATCTTGTCGAATGCAGCCTGGCAGTCATCATTCCACTCAATCGGTGAATCCTTTCTTAGTAATTTGAAGATTGGTGCGCATATCGGAGTTAACTGTGCGATGAATTGGCTGATGTATTGGATCCTGCCTAAAAAGCCTCTAACTTCCTTCTCTATAGACGGTGGCGGCATTTCAATGATGGCATTGATCTTGATCGGATCGACCTCGATCCCCCTTCTGCTAACAATAAAGCCCAACAATTTTCCTGACATAGCGCCGAAGGCGCACTTCTGGGGGTTCAACCGTAATCTATACTTTCTCAACCTCTCGAATAGCTTCTAAAGGTTTATCAAGTGGTCCTCCCTTTCTGGTGATTTGGCAATCATGTCGTCGATGTACACTTCGATCTCTCGGTGCATCATGTCGTGGAACAGGGCCGTCATTGCTCTTTGATAGGTTGCCCCAGCATTCTTCAGCCCGAATGGCATTACCTTGTAGCAGAAGGTTCCCCAGGGGGTAATGAATGTTGTCTTCTCGCGATCAACCTCTGCCATCTTTATCTGATTGTATCCTGAGAATCCATCCATAAACGAGAGCATTCCATGCTTAGCTGTGTTATCAACCAAGATGTCGATGTGGGATAGTGGGAAATCATCCTTAGGGCTCGCCTTATTGAGGTTTCAGAAATCAATGCACATTCGAACCTTTCCATCCTTCTTTGGTACGGGGACGATATTGGCTAGCCATTGCGGGTACTTGGATATCATGAGGAAACCTGCGTCATACTGCTTAATGACCTCGTCCTTCACCTTCAACATCCATTTAGGTTAGAGGCGTCTCAGCTTTTGTTTAACCAGCTTGACATCGGGGTAGAGTGGCAACTCATGCTCAACCAGATCGGTATCCAAACTAGGCATGTCTTCATACGACCATGCGAAGACGTCTTGGTATGACTGAAGGAAGTCTATCATACCTTTCCTCTCAACAGGGGACAACGATGTTTCGATTTTAGTGATTCTAGGGGCCTCTTTGGTGCCCAAATTGACGTCCTCTGTCTCTTCGACGATCGGGGTAGAGCCATGCTCAAAATCGGCAAATTGTTTGAGGAGCTCATTGGGGAGCTCATCGGTTTGACCTTCCTCATCCAGACTCGTGACTCTTACCTCTTCTTATATTTCTACAGGAATGGGGTCGGCTTCACATGGGACGGGCATCACGACGTTGATTTTAATTTTATTAGGAATTTTAAAGGATAATATTTTTAGAATTAGTATTTTTTCTATTTTTATGGTCTTTTGCATTTTTTCGGAGGTCAGCCCCTGGCGAGGTGGATCCCTATATATACAAGGTAGAGTGGTCCAGAGGCTAACCTCACTTTTTACAGGTTGTTTTTTTTTGGAGAGTCGGTGCCTTTTTCACGATATTTGGCGGCTCTCAAGAGTTGGGGCAAGGATGCCCAGTTGCTCACCTGCGAGGCTTGGCCTTTACCTCTTTGATTGGGAGTGGCATCGGTAGGCTCTTGCATTTCCTCCCTCAACATATTTACAGAGGGATCCTCTGGGACCCTATCCTTTATGGTTAGGAGGGGCCCAGAGTGGCTGGTGCTGGAGTGATGGGTGGATCGGGGAACTTCTTCCTCAAATAAGGAAAGAGCTGCTAAGTCCGTCTAGAAGTCTGGGGGGATGATGTGGGGATTGGTGGGGTGGATGGAAGCGGGCTTATGTGGGGTAACCCTTGTCTCCCCATTTAGATCAATTTTTACTACCCCGACACTCACAAAGGTTTCACGGATGTGGGGGCGAGCGTGAGGTTCCTCTTCCAAGCTGATTCCTCTGGCCTTGGCGACTGCTGTGGCTCTCATCTTTTCCTTGGCCTCTCTAACTTCCTCTTCTCTGGGCCTGTATCCTAAGCCGAATTTAGTTTGTTGCCCCTTGGCCTTGACGGGGTCTCTTCTTCCTTGGAGGCGCGGGCCTAGTCCTTTCCCTTTTTGATGGCCCCATCTGTGGAACATGAACACAGCTACGTCCATTCCTCCTCCAGTTTTATCCGGGGTCTTTTCAGTTGGTTTGAGGGTGACGGCTGAGAAGTCATACTCGAATCGGTGAAGGTAGGCGTCCTGTGCTGTGTGCGGTATGTTTAGCACTTTCAGATTCTCAATGTGCAGAGCGCTCTTCTCCATGTCCTCTCTGCTCTCGCCTATGATGGTGATAATTTTTTCTCCTGAGATGAATCAAAGCTTTTGGTGTAGGGTAGATGGTATTGCTCCGAGCTTATGTATCCATGATCGGCCCAATAGCAGATTGAAAGTAGACTTGATATCCATCACCTGAAAGGGGGTGGTGAAGGTTTGTGGCTCGAGGATCAGGTCGAGGTCTACTTCTCCTATGATTTCTCTTCTGGTGTTGTCGAATCCCCGGGCGCTTGATATGGATGGCCGGAAGGTGTCGGGGTTCGCCCCAATTTTGATTGCCGTCCTTAGAGGGCATACGTTCAGTGCCGACCCGTTGTCTATTAGGACCAAAGGCACCACCAGGTTCCCTACCTCAATTGTTATATTCAAGGGTTTAGAATGATCATTCCCCTCGATCGGTAGGCCCACATCAGTAAAAGAGATGGCATTTGGGGCCAACACTTGCCCTATTATTTCTCCCACTTCATCTGGAGTTACGTGAGTGGAGACATGTGCATCCTTGAGTGCTCCCATCAGGGCTTGGAAGTGGAGCAGGGACGTGATTAACAAATCCCACACAGTGATATGTGCGGGTGTTCTCTTAAGCTGCGTCTCTAGTATGTGCTCTCTCACCATTTTTTTAAAGGGATTCCCTGCAGCCTGTTCTTTCTTCTTCTCTTCTCCTCTAACGACCCCTGATGCTTCGGGCTGTGTAGAAATCCGGCCTGACCGGGTAACAAATTCAACAGCCTCCTCTTGGTTGCACCCGACATTCATGTCTATCTGTTCATAGCTCAATGGCACTTGATGCAGGTCATAAGCAGGTTTTGGGATGAGAAAAGGAGTGTATGAGGATTCTGGGGAGGATTGGGCTGGATATACCGATTTCTCTGGTCCAACCAGGTTAACTCCGATGGGGGGTGGAATGGTAGTGGGGGGAATTGGCGAAATTGGATTTATGGGCATGGAGGGGGCTTGTACTGGCATTACCTGGGCATGCTAGGACCAGTGGTGATTGGGTGATGAGGGGATTGGGTGAGGGGTTGCTTGCATGAGTGGGGGTAGAGTTTGATTGGGGCCAAAATAACGAAGGGATGGCGGGAATGTGACTGGGATGGAGGGATGGGGAGACGTCTGAGGTGTGGTGAGTGCGGGGTGATAGGAATATGAAGGATTTGTATATGGGGAGGTATGATGGGATGGTGATGGATTTGGGGATGATGGAGTTGTGCATTGAGCGGGATGATTTGGATATGGCTGGCTCGTGTAGGGGGTGGCATGGTGAGGTGATGGGTTTGTGGGTGAAATGGGGTAGATTGGGGATGATGGAGTTATGCATGGAGCGAGGTGATTTGGGGACGGTGGGATGGTATATTGGGTGGTGGGATTTGAAGGTGTGTATGGGATGGGGTAACTTAGGGATGGCGGAGTAATGTATTGGGTGGAGGGATTTGAGGGTGTGTATGGGGTAGGATAACACGGGAATGGCGGAGTTGCGTATGGTACGGGATGATTTGGGTGTGACGGAGGGGTGTATGGGGTAAATTGGGCGTGGGGTGGATATGTGTATGATTGCTATGGGCGTGTCTGCTTGGATTTGATAGGCGGGAGCAGGGGTGGAAAAATACTGCCCTAAATCTAAGGGCTCCTCTTGGTATGCCGGTGTGGGAAAATAATCGGCTAGATACAATGGCTCGATCACCCCAACAAATAGTTCACCTTCGTTCGACCTGGGGAGTGAAAACTCCTCCTGATTACTGATATAATCTGAAGGGCCAAACTCTTCTTCTCCCTCCTCTATCCAATGTATATTAGGCCTGGGGCCTCCTGGGTGAGGCGGTAGAGGGGCTTGATGGATATTCTGGTTCTGCCATTAAGGAAGTGGCGAGGGAATGCTTTTTCTCGCCTCTATCAGATCTTAGACCGCGTGCTTTAACGGGAAGCACCGGTCTGTAGGGTGACCCGGTCCCTGGTGGAAATTGCAATGCAAATTCGGATCATAGTTCCTTGGTATTGGGTGGGGTGGCAGGCGAGGTTGAAGTAAATTGACCAGGCCTTTCTGTAGCAATACTGGTAATAAGACACTCAAGGATTGCCCCAACGGTGTGAACACTTGTTCAAAATGTGCTTTCATCTGCTCCTGGGTAAACGGGGCTCTTGGTACTTGCTCGAAACGGGCCGGGGGTGGTTGTGTAACCTGGAGCTGTATCAGGGGGGCATTGGTATTGGCCTGGGGGTAAACAATGTTCTGAACCTCTGTCCCTGGTCTTCTTTCAATTCTCGGTAGCTTTGAACCCGGCGGCCCATATTACATTCCTTCCTAACCTGCCTTCTCTAATGGCGTCTTCGCAACGATTGGCATTTCGGACCAGATCAGTAAACTAGACTGCTGCTGATATACTAAAAAATCTGTGATGACAGGGAGGGCTCCCTTGGTTATCAATTCAATCTGCTCATCATCGAGAATCCGATGAGTTACCTGAGCAGCTAATGCCCTCCACCTCCCCAAGTAAGCACTGAATGTTTTATCATGTCTTTGCTTGAGACGGGCCAAATCTGACTTCCTTGGCTCTATGTCCATGTTATAGACATACTGCTCTGGAAATAAGCGTGTCAGATCTTTCCAATTTTTTATCATGGACGGTTCCAAGGATGTGAACCATCTCAGTGCTAGGCCCGTTAAACTCTTCTGGAACACTTTGATGAGGAGTCGTTCATCTCCGCCATACTGGAACATATCCCCACAGTAAGATTTTAAGTGGGCGATGTGGTTGCCAATGCCATTATATTTATCGAATACTGGCATCTTAAATTTCGATGGCAGGGGGACATCTGAGAACAGACATAAGTCTGAAAAATCTGTTGAATGCAGTTCTACTCCTCCCATCTTCATCAGTTGCTTCTGTATTCTGTCTATTTGTTCTTTCAACTGTTCTGGTTCTTTCGAGGCTGTAGTGGGGACTGCTTTCCCCTGATTTTGTTCGACCCTAGGTGTGATGATGGTGGGCCCGGGAGGGTTAAAACTGGCAACTCCTCCACTGTTGTGCATCTCATCCTCCTCGTATTGTTGGTCATGGTATTGGTGAGGGGCGAGTTCTGCTATTTGGACTTGGGGGGTGAGGGGTTAGATGATGTGGTGGGGCCATATGGTTTGTAGGGGATGAGAAGGGATAAATGGGTGAGCAGTTTGTGGGTAAGTGATGTGCTGAGTTGGGTGCGCATTCTGGGGGTGATGGGGGTGTGATTGAGGTGGCGAGATGTTGTGAATGGGATGGATTGGATTTCCCGTTGGAGGTGGGATGGGGGTGTAAGGGGTATAGGTGAATGAAGGGTATTGGTGGGGGGGTACGGGGTTAGTGAATGGGCTTTGATGAGCGTGGGAGGATGGGCCTTGGGTTTGAGGGATTTGGGTTTGGTGGTTTTGGAAGGCCTGGATTGACGAGCCTTGGGCTTGGGTGTGGGGGTTAATATGACTTTGAGTCAATGGGCCTTGTTGGGTTTGGGCTAATGGGCCATGAGGGGGTTGGGTTTTGGTTCATGGGCCCTGGGCCTGGGTCTGATGGGTTTGGGCTTGGGCCTTGAGGGTTTTGAGCCTAAACCTGAGCCTGATGGGCTTGGGTCCATGGGCCTTGAGGATTCTGGGCCTGGGTCTAACGGACTTGGGCATAGGCCCATGGGTTTTGAGGGTCTTGGGCCTGGGCCTGGGTCTGGTGGGCTTGGGTTCATGGGCCTTGAGGATTTTGGGCCTGGTTCTGGGTCTGATGGGTTTGGGCTTGGGCCCATGGCTCTAGAGGTGTTTGGGCTGGGGCCCATGGATTTATATGGATTTGGGTCTGGAATTGAGGTGGGGGATTTTGGGACGTATGGACGAGGGGTGGTTGGGTATGGTTAGGAGGGAATGGGGTATGGAGGTTTTGGGGATTTGGATGCGGGGTTTGAGATGTAGGGTTACGAGAAGCAGCCCACGGAGCGTACATTGTTCTCATGTCCTCCATCGAGAGCATGGATTCAGGTGTGAGATTAGGGGGTGATGGCTCCCTTAAGGATGGAGAGGGTTGGGAGAAATTGGGCATGACCCGGGTAAATGGGGGGATATGTTGGGATGTGGATGGGCCATGTAGTGGGAATGGTATGTGAGATGAGGTGGATGGGATGTAGGATGTTGGGGGCATGGATGATGAGAGGGATGGAACATGGGAAGTAAGCGGGGGAAGGGATTCCCTATGGGGTGTTTGGAAGTATGGGGATGCAGTAAGGGTGTTTGGATGGGAGATGGGGATGTATGGGTCGGTTGGGAAATGAGGGGTTTCAGTAGGGGATGAAAAAGGGGTATGTTGGGAGAATGTGAGGGAAGGGGGTGGGGTGGAGGTGAACACGGGTGCCCCAAATGGACCCGTGATATCGAACCTGGTTTGGGCGAAGGTGTCGGAGATCGAGTCTTCTCCTACGTGGGAATGGGATGGGGATGACGGTGGGGATGTATCGGCTCTTGACATGATCCGCTGACGAGTGTTGTATCGATGTCGCGGATAAGGGCCGAATACCTTTCTTCTACGGGACGAGTTTGAGGTTGCCGTAGTGACGGTCACACCAAGATATACCTTTTTCTCTCCCCCCCTTTTTTCTGTTTTCTTTTCTTATTTTTCTCTTTTTTTTTTGGTGTTTGTTTTGTTTGTTTTTGTTCGGTTTTTTTTTTTAAATAGTTTTGGTTTTTTTTTTTTTGAGGAGAGATTTTTTTTTGGTTTTCTTTTTGAAGATGATTTTTTGTTTTTTTAGATGGAGATTAATTCCCCTTTGCTTAGATGAATAATGACCTAGTGCCCAGGGTCAACTCCCGTCTCGAGCGATATATGTACCTTTAGTAGGTCCCACGGCGGGATTCGACACACTTCAGAAGAGGCGAAAGGGAACCCTTTCGTTCTATTGAAGGTGCGAGAATCCACGCAAACGACCCAATCCCCAGGAGCAAATCAATGAGAAGTTGCCTTCTTTTGATTGGGCGGGGGCATGTTGGGTGTTAAAGGATGTGGGAGGCTACTGCGGGCACTAATACTGCTAATCGGGGACTTGGGGTGATGGATTGGGCCTTAGGTCGGGTTTCTGTGGCCCATTATATACTGGGCATAGATATTATGCACGCCCGACCAAAAAATATAGATTTTGGCTGGGCGTATATATTATATACGCTATTTAACCAAGGATTTTGGTAATGGCGATATATATATACGCCTAGCTATTTTCTAGGATTTTGGGCGATATAATTATACGCCTAGCGTAAACACTCTTTTTAGTTTGACAAAGGAACAAAGAAGAATGTGGGTCTTTGAACTGGTTTCTTGGGAGAAATGCTCCCGGGGACTGCTGTGTATGTTATCGGGTCCCTCCTTTCCGTTTCCTAGGGATACACGGCTGAATTTTGGGTTGTCTACGCTCTCACCAATGCGGGTTTCACGGCTTGATCGGAATTGGAAACCCAACTGATATACCTCCGGTGCAAGCGCCTTCTCAGGTACTGGAAGGGGTGGTTCTTTTCAGGATCATCACCACTAGGGCTGCCGCCTTACTGGGAACCGGGTAAATTGTATATGTGCCTAAACCCCCCGAAAACTATTCAAAAATGAAAAAATAAATTCAGTTATGTCCCCACACTGTTGGTTCACTTTTAATTACAGATTTTTAAAGGGGAGTGAAATTAAGTCCAAAAATCGGGTTGGGGATGACAAGCCCGTGCCGCCTCAACGGGCCGGCGTTCAAAGGTGAGATATGATGACTGAAATGAAAAGCGCACGTAGGCCCGCCAAACGGCTAAGGCTCATAAATGACTGAAATTTAAATGACGTGAAAAGTAAATGCGAGCGAGCCCGCCAAACGGCTAAGGCGGCTTAAACGACAAGAATCGGAAAAACAGAAATTTAAAAGCACACGTAGGCCCGCCAATCGGCTAAGGCACTTAAAGGACTGAATCGTAGGGGTGAGTATGTTAGTAAAAACAACAAAAAATATAAAGTAAAATAGCAGAGAATAAGAAGAAAACAACAATGGTTAGTAACAAAAAAACAAGGCCAACAAGAGGGGAAGCGCTAGGGTGATATCCCCAGCAAAGTCGCCATCTGTGCAACCATGGATCCTCTCGAACCCGGCGCGGCGATGCGCTCGCTTTTGATGAAAATGTAGAGTCGCCACCCGGAGCTTTTGGAGACCCGAGAAACCTTCAAATCAATATTTTGAGCACTGAAATGCTAAATATGACTCTGATTTACCGGTCTTTGCCAAAGGCTCTAGGGTAGGGGCTTCGGTTATCGATCGGGAAGGGTAGGCACCCGATCAACCCGCACGTAGCGGTCTCTATCTATGGCCAAAAATTAAAGATAAAAGGGCGGAGTTTCCCCTTGCCCGAAGGCAATACAGTCCTATCAAGCTTTGAGCCAAACCGAAATTTCGGCGGCGTAACGGCTTGAATCCTTGGACGGAGGAAGCACCAAGAAGGTAGAGGAAGAGAGGGGTGAGCCGGAGGTCACGGGCCCTTGTTGCACCGTGGAAGTTCTTCACCTTGGCGTGCTTCCGATAGTTTAAACGGTATGGGAATTGATTCTAATGCTAGGATTCGATAAAATAGGGAGCTTAGGGTAAGACTCAAGGCTAGACTTTAGCTAAAGGGAATGATCTAATGGGGGAAATGGGTTGAAATGGATGAACTAAGCATGCTGGAATTCTGGAAAAATGTGTGCATTTTCTCTCACAAGGGTTCTCTCTTAAGCTCAAAATCCTTAACCTCCAATTATTTCAACTCTTAAGGAAGAGGGGGGCCTCTCTATTTATAGAGAAGGGAGGGGTTAAGGGATTACTTAAGAGCTAATTGGTTTAGCAATTAGGTAATCCCCCATCTAAGGTTTTCTAGGTTTTCAAGGTCCTAGGGTTTTGGGGAATTGATTTTAATGGCGGATAATGGGGTGAGACCATGGGTGACTTAAGGGTTGCCCATAAGCTCAAAGGGGGTGCAACCAAGCTCAAGACACCCACCCCAACTAAGGGGATGGTCAAAAGGTCAAACCAGATGAAGGAAATTCGAGCTCCTGATGACAGTTACTGTAGCTAAGCTAGGCGTATATATTATATACGCCCAGTTTAGGAACAGTAAATTTCACCAAAATCAGGGGAGTTTTGAGAAGATGAAGCCCGTGGTGGATCCCATATATACTGGGCGTATATAATATATACGCCCGGCCAAATGTCCCCCAAAATAGGCAGGCGTATATAATATATACGCCTGACTAATCTAGGGCAGAAATGGATGGGCGTATGTAATATCCACGCCTGAGTAAAAGTCCTATGATTTTATGTGAAACTTAAACAACCATAACTTTTGAACCGTAGCTCCAAATTGGGTGATCTTTGGCTTGTTGGAAAGCTGGAGAAGTCTTCTTTCCAAAGGTATATGGGTCATCCTTGGTAATGGTCTATGTGAAATTCTGTAGCTCTCATCCCATCACCCACTTAGAAGGGTTTAAGTTAGGTCTGGGAAGGGATTCTAGGGTTTAGGGGTGACTTCTAAGGATTGGGGCAATGGCTCTAAAGGTTTTAGGGTGATTCCTAATGGTCTAGGTATGTTCCTAAGGGTTCACGGGGTGCCATCAGAAGAACAGGGGTACATCTCTCTCGAAGTACATATTGATCGGGCCTTGGGCCGAATTTGGGTGTCTACAGCTTTAAACTGTAGCTCGACAGGTTTGATTGCTTCAGCAGCAGCTCGATAGGTTGACTTTGAATTGCTCAATAGTATAAATTTCAACTGTGATCAACTGCTCGAGATCCTCTCGAGATGATTTTTTGAAGGTGCATCTTGAGCAGATGTTATTTGAAAGGCTTGATCTTCTCGAGATATGCTCGACCTGGATTTCTGGAGTTGTGAACTTCTCAAGAACTACTCGAGGTTGAAAATCTGAAGCTATCTTTGCTTGAACTACTCAAAGCAGCTCGAGATGCTGATCTGCTACAGGCCTGAAGTGCTCGAGATCAGCTCGAGCTTAATTTGTTAAAGGTTTAACTGCCCGACAATTGCTCGAGCATGCATTTCTGAGTGTCTGCTACTGCGCATAGCCTGCTGCATAACTCCTCACTGCTTGGGTCCACCTATCTTTTCACTATTGGACTTTTAGGGCCCCCAGGCATGACAAATGGCCCCTATGGTGTGGACCACCAAGGTGCACTCTCTGTTCTTCCATCAGCTTCAAGACTTGACTTCAAAATTCTCTCTTCTTGGCATCCATTATGTGGACTGTTGCACTAAGCTATGATTTATTTCTTACTACAAAAATATACTCAAATGACAATTATTAGATGACTCAAAGGTGTAGTAAAGGCTATATTAGGAGGTGAAAAGTAGCATTTTTTTGTGATTAACACACCCTCAAACCTAATCTTTGCTAGTCCTCGAGCAAAGCAAAAATTAAACAATGACTCTAAAAATTGAAATGCCACTTTCATAAGGAGCATAGATGCATTTAGCTTATACATAAAGCCCTTTAAACCCCTAGGTGATCCCTAGTAGAGAAGTAAAGTCTCGTGAGGGTTTTCAGTGACGGTACTCACAAACTTCCTAATGAAAATAGTTAAAACAAGTGCACACATTGATAAGTCAGATTTCAACATACCAAGCTTCATTCGACACCTTGATATTTCAAATTGGAGGAGTTTTAAAATAGTAAATGCAAATAATTTAATACCTAAATCCTTATGTATGCTCATCACAATCAATCAGTTTACATCAAGAGTGTAGTGTGTGCAAATTAGTATTAAGCTTACTATTAATTCAAATATAAGGTTTAAACAGTGCCCCAATAAATTCAATCTTAGACCCAATCCACACCAGGGTTGTCTCTCTCACAAATGAATTGAAGGGTGTTCCATTTCTCTCTAGCTCAAGATCAGTTACAGACCTCAAATAGGCCTGCAAGCATGAGCATAAGCATTTGTTTCTATTTTCTTACATCCTCATATTCTCCTCACCATAGATCAAGCATCTCCTCATCTCCACAAAGCAACTCAATTCACTTTGGGTCACTAAGGACTTGTATTGGGTTGTAATGTGGCTGAGGTTAAGGTTTTAAAAAGAATGAAAATGATAGAAAGGTTCAAAATTAAGAAATCAATCAAGAGGTAGGAGGTGATTCATGACTTCACCTTCTTTACCAAGCACTGCTTCATCCTCCAACAGGTTTTTTAGACCTGTAGTGGCCAGCTTCTCCTATTTTCAATTTTTTAAGATGAAGTTCTTTTCATTTCTCTTTCTTTCTCTCTCTTTTTTTTTTTTATGATGGTTGCCACAACCATACAGCTGATACACTGCTACATATAGATTTTCTCTCTTCTCCTCCTTCCACCAAATGTTAAACCTTGCTCACCTGTCTTCAACATCTTCTCCTTTACCTTATGAATTCTCAGAGTGAGGGTGAGGCTAAATCAGATCAAGAGGTTCAGGTTCAATTACTCTAGTATTTTTTCAAAGAAAAAAGGATTTTTTTTAGGCTCAAAGAATATATACAAAAGGGGGCAGTTCAATGGGTAAGACTTTCAAGCACAAACTATCCAAATGATGGCCTTAGATCATCTCCCTAATGTCATGACTTCTACCAAACATTTTAAATTTAGGGGTGCCTAACTTCTAGTGAAAAGATCTGAATCAATCAGTCCTTAGAGCAAAAAAAATTGTCAAAGACACTCTTCAAAAGAAAAAATTGTGTATGGGCCCAAATCTCACTGGGTATGGTCTTCAATTAAACTCATGGGACATGTCCTTACCATTTTCTCTCCTTACTGGTTCACTATGTATTGATTGTGAAAATTTTTCTTGATGATCACTTCATGGAAGTGTTGAATTTTTAAAAGATTCCAATATTAAATAGTCTACTATACATTTTAACTCTCCTTTTTCAAAATTGCTTAGATGAAACTTCACTTAATTTTTTTAAATCTTGACTAATACTGCTGCACTTAGCTTAACCATCTCATTGGTCTACCCTGCCATGCCCCCAAACCTAATATAAATAGTGTCCTCACTATTTCAATTGACATGTAGCTAGGGGCAATAGAAATGAAAAGTTAGATAAAAAGCACATTGCAAATTTGCACACAAAAGAAATTTTCATTAACAAAATTAATATGATACAAGAGAGAAAACTTAATATAAATTTACAGGTGTAAGCAGAAATACACCATTACAAAACATTTATAAACAACAATTAAAGAAAAACATTAACAAACTAACTAACTACACTAACTCCTACAAGTGATCTGAATCAGAATCTAAGTCTATTGGGTCCCCTGTAGCTTTCTCTTTTCCTTTCTTCACACTATCAGCTTGTGCAGCACCAACATTGGATCATGTTGCAGCTGGTTTCTTGGGCTTGGTGCTACTCTTCTCTGAGGAAGGTTCCTTGATAGACACCCCTTTGGGTAGTGTGGAGTTCGTGGCTGAGATGGTGGATGTGAGTGTCTCAACCAGCTGGGCAAAATGAGTTGCCCTTAGCTCGTAAACTTTGCACAGGGATAGTGCATTGTCCAACTACTGCTGCATTACCTTCTTTTCTTTCTCATGGTCCATAATTGCCTTCTCCATCAGCTTCCAATAATCAGTCTTCATTAGAGTAAGCTAGTCTTCATATCTCTGTTGCACCATTGTTGTCACATCTTCCACTACTAAATGTACATCCCTCCCAACATATGCATCAGCATTCATAGATTTATTATGGGTGTAAAACCTAGGTATGGGGATGGACAGGGACAATAGCCCAGTTAGAAGGGTCATTTAGAGGCTCAAAGATAACAAGTAGCTCAACACCTCTATTTGGAGATGATGGTGGGCTAGATGGAAGGATAGTTTCCACCTCCTCCTCAGGGGGTTCAGTCTGGGTGAAGGTTGAGGTGGGGGTAAATGGGATTAGGGCAAGCTCTTCATTCTCAAAATCATTCTGTGTGGCAGCATCAGTTGTTGCCACTGAAGTTGAAGGCTGATGTGTAGGAGGAGGGGTAGGTGGTTGGGGTGTTGGGATAAAGGTTTGAAGGGTTGTCTGAATGGATTGTAGGTTGTTTTATATGGTGGCTTGGTTGTCAGTATTGGTATGGAGTTGGGTTTGGAGAGAGATAAAGAGGGAAATTATTTGCGATAAGGGGTCTGGTATGGCTGAGGTTATAGGATGGGTGGGTGGGATTGGTTGGAAAAGAGAAGTAGGGGCATGGTTGAAATGGTAAGGCTGTAGGGAGTCTAGGAGGGGTGTGTACTCATGCCTGGTATCCTCTACAATGGAGTCTATCATGGCCGAGTAACCCATAATGGTGAACTGTTCTTAGTTATGTGTAGGTGTAGGTGGGAGGGAATGGCTAAGAGAGGTAATGGGATCAATGGGTTCACTGGTATCAGTGGGGATGGGTGTGACAATGTCAGTGACCATTGGCTCACTAACATCATAGGTGAACGGTGCTAGTGGGTCTGGTGTGGGGCTTGATATAATAGTGTATTCTGGGCTTGGAATGGTGTAGGTATGGTAATGGATAGGCTAGGTTCAGTGGGTGCTGTGGTTGGTTGATGGGTTTTCTTTTGGTATTTTCTTTTAATGGTGGGAGTGGGTAGCTTAAATGGGAAGGTGGTTTTAGTTGGAGCTAGCACTTGAATGGTAGTGGTGGTGGTGGGTGGTGAGGATGGATGGTAGTGGTGGTAGTAGGAAGTGGAGATGGAGGTACTAAGGCTCCTGCTGTAACTGCTGTGGGTAATGTTGGTGAGCTGTCAGCAAAGGGAGTTGCAGGGATGGTAGTTGTTGAGTCTTTTTTAGGGAGGGTTCCTGGTGGCTCCTCAGATACCTTCTTCTTCTTCTTCCCCATCAATGTCATGCTGATGGTCCATAGCTTCTTCCCAAATACTACTAGGGGCAATTTCTCAGTTGGCTCCCCCATCTTCCATACATAACCACTTTGTTTGAGTAGGGCTGTGATCAGCCTGTTATAGGGGAGTCCATGTGGCTTATGCTTCTTTTGGACTTTAATGTGGGTGTCCTTCATCCCCTCAAAAATTAACTGGGCAGCATTGAAGGAATGCTCTTGGGAGAAGGAGTACAGGGCATCTGCTATGGGCTGCCTCCTTTCCTATTGGTGTTCAGCTACAAACTTGTTCTTTCTGAGAACACTATCTAGGAAGAGCAAGCTGGGGCTGAAGTCACTCCTCATGAGTGAGTCCCCAGAGGCTTTCTTTCCATTGGTCAGCTTCTTTGCGATCTCTGAGATGGAGGCATTAAGTGGTGCCCCCAATTTGCAAGTTGGGTCATAGACAGCTGGAATGCCTAGAGCCTTTGCAATATTAGTTGTGTCAACAATTGTTGCAAAATCATCAAGTAGAATGACCAGCACAGGGTCTTCTTTGTTAGGTTCACCCCCAGACATCTTGAGTCTAATGTTTTGGTACCAAAGCTTGACTAGCCTAGGGTACACCAACTCCTCTAAAGGCATTAATAGAGTATCCAGGGAAGCCTTGGTAAAAAATTCCATGGCTTCAACAGCCAAGGCTTTCTTTGTAAAAAATGCCTTATCAAAGGCAGTTTCAGGCACCAAACCCAGGGCAGCCATAGATTCATTGGGTGTGGTCAGTGGATCAGATTCTGGGGAGGCTTCCTCCTATTGTTTCTGCTTCTTGGGCTTGACAGATTTTGAGTCTTTGGTGGCAGTCCTTGCCCTTTTCTTAGGAGCAGCCCTCTTAGGTTTTTCACATGGAGGTTCTATGGCTTCTAGGGTGGAGGATATAGCAATCCTCTGAGATTTTTTGGTGGGAGTGGGAGGGTTTGTTTAGGTAGGGCTCAACAGCCCCTGCAGGGTTTCTCCAAATTCCAAATTTTCAGCCATTAAAACCATAAGTTTAGTCACTCAAAATTAAAACCTAGATATCCACAACTCCAAGGAAACAACCCAATAAATAATCCTCCCAAAAATCAACTTACCCCAGTAAAAAGAATGTCTTGCCAACTGAACAACTGAGAAGAGTTTGTAAACTTACCCCAAAAATTAGGCTTCTGCAAAGGAAGATGCATAATGAACCAAATCGCACTTTGCCAGGTGCAAAATACTCGGCTTGTGTTGTTTAGCAAAGTGGCAAAAGAACTGGGTAAATGGTGGAGCCAATGATGCAGTGAAGAAGGAAGAAGAAAATCTAGGCTGGGTGTCTGTGCTCGAGAGATTTAACAGACCACAGAAAGATAGAGTTGACTGCCCGAGGGGTTTTTAAACGAGAATCCCGAGCCTCGAGAGGCTGCTTTCTCATAATATGGAACTCAAGAGGCTCTCGAGCAGCTGAGTTAAATGGAAATTAGCCTCTCGAGTAGATATATTCACTGGAAATCAGCCTGTCAAGCAGTGAATTTGAACTGCTCGATAGGTATACTTGTTGGAAATCAAAACCTCAATAGGCTGAGCTTCAAGTGTTTCTACTAGAGAGGATCTCAAGTGGATGACATATATATAGCAGAGCCTATCGAGGCTATCTTTTTGTTAAGAAATTTGGCTTGAAAGGCTACCAACGCCTCTCGAGAAAGTAAAATATGCCTTGGCAATGGCTCGAGAGGATGCCTAATCCTCTCGAGAATGCTAGAATCAATAGATTTTCACAGTGTGCTATTAGACCCACTGCCATGCTACACATGCACATTTCTCATTCCTTAAAATAATGGATTCCTATGTTAAACCTAGCCTTACACCATAACAGACCAAAATTATGCACATGGGTCAAGATTCACAGATCACACAAAACACAGTAAATGACAGAATTGAAAACCACAAAAATAACTATGTTACACAGTGTACAAGGCTAGAGATCACTCAGCATTGGGAGATCCCTGGAAGTTCATGGTTTCAGAGGACTCCATAGAATTTGCCACACAAAGTTTGAGCCTCTGACCATTTACTTTCATGACCCTACCAGAAGTGGGGTCCATGATCTCCACAGCCCCAGATGGGAATGCATGGATTACAATGAAAGGTCCATCCCATCTGGATCTTAATTTGCCTGGAAAGAACTTGAGTTTTGAGTTGAAAAGCCATACCTTGGCTCCATCAGCAAAGTTCCTCCTCAAAAGGTTCTTGTCAAAGAAGGCCTTGGCTTTCTCCTTGTAAATTTTGGAATTTGAATAGGCATCCAACCTCAGTTCCTCCAGCCCAGACAGCTGCAATTTCCTATTTGCACCAGTAGAAGTTAGGTCCATGTTCAAGCTTTTGATGGCCCAAAAGGCCTTGTGCTCTAACTCCACTGGGAGATGACAAGCTTTGCCATAGACTAGTCTAAATGGGGACATTCCAATTGGAGTCTTATAGGTTGTCCTATAAGCCCACAAAACATCATTCAATTTCAATGGTCAATCCTTCCTATCAGTCCTAACTATTTTCTCTCGGATATGCTTAATTTCTCTATTGGAAATCTCCACTTTCCCACTGGTCTATGGGTGGTATGGAGTAGCAATCCTATGTGTAACATCATACTTTTTTATCAAGCTCTCAAAGTGTCTGTTACAGAAATGGCTTCCCCCATCACTGATGATGGCTATAGGGGTGCCAAATCTAGAGAACATATTTTCTTTGACAAACTTAAGGATAACTTTGTGATCATTTGTCCTTGTGGCAGCAGCTTCCACCCATTTGAAAATATAGTCAACAGCCACAAGGATAAAGTTAAAGCCCATAGAAGGAGGAAAGGGCCCCATGAAATCTATCCCCCATACATCAAATAGCTCCACAACAACGATAGGTTGCAGTGGCATTGAATCCCTTTTTGATATGCCACCCATCCTTTGACATCTTAAACAAGTTTTACAGTGTTCAAAGGCATCCTTAAACAAGGAAGGCAAGTAAAACCCACACTGCAGCACCTTAGCTGCTGTCATTTTTCCTCTAAAGTGTCCCCCACAAGCATTTTCATGACGCATGGGTAGAATACTGTGGGCGTGACTTTCAGGGACACATTTCCTGATTACCTGGTCGGCACAATATTTATACAGGTATGGATTGTCCCAAAAAAAAATTTGACTTATGAGAAGAACAAGTCCTTGTCTATCTTGGACCAGTGGGAAGGAATCCTACCTACAACAAGGTAGTTTACTATATTGGCAAACCAAGGTATAACAGACTAGATGGCAAATAATTACTCATCAGGGAAGGTGTCTTTTAACTCAGGATCCTTGGCAAGTGGTCGCAACCACATTTTCTACCCCCATTTTATCTTTGATTTCAAGATCAAACTCCTACAGGAGTAAAATCTATCTAATCAGCCTTTGGTTTGCATCTTTATTTGCCAGTAGGTACTTTAGGGTAGAGTGGTCAGTGAAAATTACAATTTTAGACCCTAATAAATAAGGTCTAAATTTGCCCAATGCAAAGACAACAAATAGAAGCTCTTTCTCAGTTGTTGTATAGTTCAACTGAGCTTCTGTCAATGTCCTGCTGGCATAGTAAACTACACAGGGCAGTTTCTCTTTTCTTTGTCCTAATAGCTCTAACAGTAAAATTAGATACATTACACATCAGTTCAAAGGGTAGGGCATAATCAGGTGCTTGAATCATAGGGGCAGAGGTTAGACATTTCTTCAAAATCTGAAATGCTTCAAGACATTCAGCATCAAATACAAATGGCACATCTTGACAAAGCAAGTGACACAATGGTTTGGAGATCTTGCTGAGGTCTTTGATAAACCTTCTATAAAATCTTGCATGTCCTAAAAATGATCCGATTTGCTTGATTGTTTTTGGTGGGGGCAAGTAAGAAATCAGGTCAATTTTTGCCTTGCCAATCTCAATGCCTTTTTGGGATAACATTGGCCAAGCACAATGCCTTGGGTGACCATGAAATGACTTTTCTCCCAACTCAAAACCAAATTGGTTTCTTAACACCTTTGAAGTACAAGGCAGAGGTGATGGAAACATTGACTAAAATCATCCCCATAAACTGAAAAATTATTCTTGAAAATCCCTAAAAACTTATCAATCATATCAGAAAAAATTATATACATGCATCTTTGGAAGGTGGCAGGAGCATTGCATAGTCCAAATAGCATTCTTTTATAAGCAAAAGTGCCAAATAGACAAGTGAAAGTGGGCTTTTCCTGGTCTCATGGATACACTGGTATCTAATTGTAACCAGAATATCCATTAAGAAAATAGTAATATGCTCTGCCTGCCAGCTTATCCAAAATCTGATCAATGAAGGGTAATGGGAAGTGGTCCTTTCTAGTCATGGAGCTCAGTTTTCTATAGTCTATGCACACTCTCCAACCAGTGCTCTCTCTGGTTAGTACCAATTCTTCAGACTAATTTGCTGTGGCAATGATCCTAGAATTCTTGGGGACCACTTGGATAGGTGAGACCCACTCAGAGTCAGAAATGGGGTAAATGACCCCAACATTCAGTAATTTCACAATTTCTTTCATGACTACTTCCTACATATGAAGGTTCAGTTTTCTCTGCATTTCCCTAGAGGGTTTGGAACCCTCTTCCAAATAAATTTTATGCATACAAATAGATGGGTTTATTCTTCCCAAATCATTAATCGTCCAGCCAATTGCATTCCTATGCTTCATAAGGACCTTAAGTAATTCCTCCTCCTGCTCTATAGTGAGAGAGAAAGAGATAATCACAGGCAGCTTTTCATTCTCTCCCAGGAAAGCATATTTCAGAGATGCTGGAAGCTGTTTGAGCTCCAGATCTGGTGGACTAACTACTGAAGGTAGCAAAGATGCCTTGGAGGGTTGAGGTAGGGGCAACAATGTAGGCTTTGATATAGAGTGCTGCACTAGGCCCACTAAAGAATCCAATGTGTTGTTTTCTTCAGCAATGGAAATTTGGGCCTCCTGCTCAACAACCTCAATTTGCACATCTTCAAAATCATCACACATCCTATCCAAATCCAACAGATTGGATAAATTCTCTTCCACCAATGCCTCCAGTACATCAACTACAAAGCAATCTTTATTGTCCAGCGGAGGTTGCTTGGCAGCATTGTACACATTAAGCTTCACTTTCATATTTCTAAAAGTTGACTTTTATCACTCAAGACTTACATTGAACGCTAGCATTGGCTATGCCAAAAATGGCCTACCTAGGATAACAGGGATTGGGCTGCTACATTTGAAAGGTTCCATGTCTAAAATCAGAAAGTCATCAGGGTAGAAAAATTTATCCTCTCAGACCTATTAGCCAATTGGAGAACTACAGACGTTGGTTTTAGTTGCCCCAAACCCAATTTTTTATACACTGAGTATGGCAACAGGTTTACACTAGCTCCCAAGTCTGAAAGAGCTCTGCCTATGGTGTGATCACCAATAATGCAAGGGATAGTAGGTACCCCTGAGTCCTGAAGTGTAGCTGGTGTAGCTATAGACAAAACAGATTTGACTTTCTCAGTTGTAAAGACTTTCTTAAACAAATGAATCCTTTCCTTTCTCTTTTGGGTACACAAGTACTTAAGGAATTTAGCATAGGCTAGGACATGTTTAACGACATCAAGCAGTGGTAAATTTATTTTAACCTGCTTGAAGGTCTCCATCATTTCCTCCATTTTGGCATTCCCCTTGTAAAAAGGAGAAGGGCCTTTGAGAGCATGAGGAAATGGCAGCTGAGGTACTACTGGTACCTCAACTGCTAGCCTAGCTGTATCATTCACACTTTTTTTTATTTTACTTTTCTCATTTTTTTCTTTTCATAGGGGCTCAACAGCAGCCCCATTATTATGCTCCTGCTGCTTATCAGAAGGAAATGAGTCTTCCTCTCCTTGTACACTCTCTTGCTTCCATGCCCACTTGATTGTCCACCAGCTTACCACTCCTTAGGGTTGTGATTGCTTTAGCTTCCTTATGGGTTGAGAAATCTTCATCAATCATATACTTACCCTTGGGGTTGGTCATGGTCTGGTTTGGGAGTCTACCTTCTTCTCTCTTGTTCAGAGTGTTGGAGATTTGACCATGCTGGTCCTCAATTTTTTTAATACTCTGACTATGAGAGTTCACAGTCTGTGATAAGGAGCTCAAGTTTTACAGTGATGACAAAACCTGCTCCTCAAATGAGGGTGCTCTAGGCTGTGGTGGGGGCAAAGTTAACTGATTTGGCTGTAGAGCAGACTGCGAAAATTATTATCTAGGAGCATAACCCTGATTATATTGTTGTTGTCGTCTATATGGAAATGCTTACTGTTGCTGCTGGGGTTACTGATAATTGTCTTGTCTCCATCTTAGATTGGGGTGGTTCCTTCATGGGTACCCAGCAGGCTGTTGGCTATATGATTTGGCTGCATTAGCATGCTCCATAACCAACTCAGGGTATTGACCATTAGATGGACAATCCAATACTGAGTGTGTAGGTGATTGGCATATCAGACATGCCTCTTCAACCCGTGTAGCAATTTGGGGCTGTAATACACTAAGAACATTGTCAAATTTTTAGGACAAACTGTCCACTCTCTTTGCCAAGTCATTGTACACATTGAGCTCATGCAATTTTCTCTTGGAAGTGGATTCTTTTGTAACTCTAGCAGCTGGCTCAATATCATTTCTTGATAGAGACTCCTGATGCATGAAGTTTTCACTTATCACATCAAATAAATCCCAGGCTTCCTCATCAGTTTCGCTAAGTTATGTTCCACCACATGATGCATCAATCATATCTATACTCTTAGAGTCAATCCCTTGGTAGAATCTTTAAACAAGCTGCCACTTAGGGATTTGGTTGTGTGGACATTGCCTTAGTAGCTCTTTAAACCTTTCCCATGCTTCATGGAATTCCTCAGTTGAGAATTGAGCAAAGGAAATGATGCTCTTCCTCAACCGGCTGGTTTTAGTCATAGGGAAAATTTTGGCTAAAAACTCTGCCAGGAGGTTCTGCTATTGGGTGGGGAGCATGTTGAGCCAATTTCTGGCTTTGTCCTTTAATGAAAAAGGAAAAAGCCTCATCTTGGTGGCTTTATCTCCCAACCCAAAAATTTTAAATGTGGTGCACAACGATAAAAACTCATCAATATGCTTGTAAGGGTCCTCCTTACTTAACTCATGAAAAGATGGCAACATTTGGATGGTTTGAGCCTTAATTTCATAATTGCCCTCAGCATTGGGGAATTGAATGCAAATGAGGAATGAGTATGCCCCTGGTGTATAGTAATATCTCAAAGTTCTTGGTTGCTCTCTCATCTCAAATGGATCTATATTATCAACAGTTGTTTGTAAGGCTTTCTTAGGTCTAAGGACTCTTTCTATCTCAGGATTTAGAGGTGCTAATACAGGACCAAGTAACCTTCTACCCAACATACAACACAAAAAGTAAAAAGGCACTTACAGCAACAATAAAACAATGCTAAAAACTACTGCAAAATATAACTGCTGAAATTAAGGCACAACAGAAGTGAAACTAAAGTAAGGGAGAAAGGAATGCAAACTAAGGAAAACAATGCTCCAGCTGTAGCTATTAGCTCCCCACTTTGCTATTGTTCCAGATCTGCAGGAAACTAAAATAAATTCAGTAGCACCTTTATTCAAACACAGGAACTGCAACAAATAAATTTATAGACAGACAAATAAAAACTCAGATCGACTATTTAGATCAAATTTCCTTGACAGCGGTGCCAAAAACTTGTTGGTTAAATTGATTGTGTTATGTGTTTTTATTAAAAAGTGATGGTAAAAATATGGCAGTAATAAAGGAAATTAAAAACAAATTAAAGAGGGGATGAAAATTAGTTGAACACAGGCATAAGGCAATCTATACACACAGTCCTGCAAGATCTAGGGCTGCTATAGTATGTTTTGATAAGTAAGAGTTTGTCCTATAGAGAAATTTGATTTAAGAACACAAGGTTAAATAGTAGACCTCCAGATCTAGCTACAGATCTAGCAGTCCTAAGCTATACTCTAAAAGCAAAGGCGAAGAAAGGGAGTTTTGGGGTGTCACAAAACTAAAATAAAACAGAAAAGACAATTACAGATCTACTTTACAAGAAAGGATTTTAGAAAAGGATGGAGATGGATTTCGAAAAACAAATGAAAAATGGGTGAGAAGTAATAAGATATGGATTGATTTTTCACTGTAAAAGGGCTGGTCAAGCAGAGCAAGGATTGGATCTACAGCTATCCTTCATTTGGCTACAAGCTGAAATATAAGGAAGAAGAATCCAATCCAACCCTTAGATATGTAATAGTCTTAGGGATATAACCTGTCCACTTGAGTGGTCACAAATTATCCCAGAGATATACTCCAGTCATGGAGTAAAAACCAGAACATAAAAACTACTACAGCCACTGTGGGTGCAAGGCTACAAGCTCATGCATCCATAGGTGCAAAAAATTTATAAAATATATACAAGTGGAGATTATAGATTCAATGGATCAAGAAAAATAGCTTTCATTGCTTAAAAAAGTACTTACAATGGTCAACCCTCAAGACTGTAGTCCTGCAGAACTCCAAGACCCTTTACAAGCTTACACACAGTCCTTTTTACAGCATGAAATCAGTCCTAACTATTACTAAAGGGCTTAGCCAGCAAATGCTGAGCTAAGGAAGGAAGAAAAAGGAAAAAGATGACCTAACCCTAGAAATGACCTAAGCACAGACTATCTTCCTAGCTCAACTCAGATTAGGGTATCCTAGATGCCTATTTTTGGCTATTTTTACAGCTTATATATAATCCACACAAAATATCTCTGTGCCTTAGCCAATCAGAAAGAAGAATAATCAAGTTAGTTAGGATCTTGCTGATATGGCCCAATTACATCCAAGTGTTGCCTTGGTTAGTGGGGAACGGCTCAACACATTGGGATGTGTGCCCTAGATGCTGTGGAATCTCAAAAAATGCCCTTGCATGTTGAATGGGATGGCTGGAACTCGAGCCTCGAGTGGATGAGGCTTCAGAATATAAACCTCCAGAGGTTCTCAAGTGGTTGGATTAATTGCCAAAGCTTGCTCGATAGGCTGGAGTGGTTCAGGGAGTGCATCTTGATAAGATGGTGCTTCAGGTATTTTGACTCGAGAGACTCTCGATAGGCTAGAATTCTTATCGAGCAGATGATTTTTCTAGTTTTGCAGCTCGAGTGGCTGAATTTAGCTGCTCAACAGGTTGTTTCAGAAGCTCCTCGAGTGGCTATCGACAGGCTGAATTGAAGCTTTAAATTGTAGCTCAACAAGTTTGATTGCTTTAACAGCTACTTGACATGTTGACTTTGAACTGCTCGACAGGATAAATTGCAGCTGTCATCTACTGCTTGAGATCCTCTTGAGATGATTTTCTGAAGGTGCATCTACTCAAGAACCACTCTAGCAGATGCTATTTGAAAGGCTTGATCTTCTCGAGATGTGCTCGACCTAAATTTCTGGAGCTATGAACCTCTCGAGAACTGCTCGAGGTTGAAAACTTGAAGTTGTCTTTGCTTGAACTGCTCGAAGTAGCTCAAGATGTTGATCTACTGTAGGCCTAAAGTGCTCAAGATATGCTCTTGCTTAATTTGTTGAAGGTTTAACTGCTCGACAACTACTCAAGCATGCATTTCTGAGTGTCTGCTGCTGTGCAAAGCCTGCTACAACACTCCTCACTGCTTGGGTCCACCTTTCTTTTCACTGTTGGACTTTTATGGCCCCCAGGCATGACAAATGGCCCTTATGGTGTGGACCACCATGGTGCACTCTCTGTTCTTCAATCAGCTTCAAGACTTGACTTCAAAATTCTCTCTTCTTGGCATCCATTATGTGGATTGTTGCACTAAGCTGTGATTTATTTCTTACTACAAAAACATACTCAAATGAAAATTATTAGATGGCTCAAAGGAGTAGTAAAGGCTAGATTAGGAGGTAAAAAGTAATATTTTTTAGTGATTAACAGCTAGTATTAAAATTTCCATTGTGCGCTTGCAATAGGTTAAGACTTAATTAGAACAACATAAATATCACAAAAACAAGTTTTTGGCACCGCTGCTAGGGAAGCAGATTTTATTTTATATTAGTGTTTAGAAAATAAATATTTATCTTTCTCTTTTTATATTTCTTTATTTTTTTAATTTTCTTTGATCACTTCTTTAAGCTTTTACAGGTTTATTCGAAGCCAGAGAATCAAATCAAGGTTTCAACTTCCCATGATCAGAGAAGCTAGAGGCTCAGATTTGTTTTCTCTCCCTACTTTCTAAAATAAAAATTAGATAAAACTGAAAACAAGATAGACATTTGTAATAATTGTTTTAGCCATCCTGCTCTGTTCTAACTCCATTCATTATGGTAGGAAAAGACTAATTTGTGGCTAAAGCATTGGGGGAGTATTACTTACTGACACCTCTTACACCTCCCCTATGCATTCAAGTACCCCTATAACCAGTAATAGGACTTTGAAATTACACCCAATGTGCTTCAAGTACTTCCTACTTTTCATGGGCTAATGGATGAAGACCCTTATTTGTATTTCAATAAATTCATAGAAATATGCACGATTATTCGAATTAAGAATTTGTCGAAAGCATCCACTCGGTTGAGGCTGTTCTCATATTCCCTTAGATATGAAGCAAAGCAATGGATAAACACTTTGCCTAGTAATTCAATTGCTAATTAGAAAGAATTGGAACACATGTTTCTTACAAAATTCTTTCCAATCTGCAGAACGAATAGAATCTCGCATCTTATTATAACATTTCATCAATTCTCGAATGAATCTCTTTAGGAATGTTGGGACCGTCTTAAGGATCTTCTACACAGGTGCCCCCACCACGGGGTCACGCGCTGACAAATACTGCTCACTTTCTATGAAGGCCTTAATGATGCAACCCGACATATGATTGATGTGGCCTGTGGTGGAATGTTCCGTATATTGACTGCAGAGGATGCTTGGGAACTCTTTGATACCCTTAGCAAGGAACCGGTGCAACACCACGCATCGGATGAGGTTGATTCAGAGACTTTAACAAATATACTTCCTAAGCAAGGAGGATTGTATAAATTATAGTCAATGATGAAAGGTCTTCCAAGCCTGAAGCTTTGGAAAGAAAAATTTCAATCTCTTGTGGGTATAAAATCGTACCCAACATGTCAAAAAGGAGAAGCTTGTGATCCTAACCATGGCCCAACTTAGGTAGTTCCCCAACCTCCAACTATTTCTCCTCACCCCACAGAAGTCCAAAGCCACACTGCTGTAGAGGAAGCCTTATTGCAAATAGTTGAAAGTTGGATGCAGCATGGCCATATCCAGACACAGTTACTCAACTCTCTTCGACAATCTATCGTAAAGTTAGAAACTCAAGTTGAGAAGCTAACCCTTTTTTAGAGAGAGTAATTTATCTCCTTCATATGCAGTTGGTACGTTTAGAGGATGTATATTTATGGGAGGCACATCAACTCCCTCTTATTCAAACTGAGCCCCTCTAGAACCCATAGAGCTACTAACTCACCCGTAGCAAACACCTGTAACATATGTACATAATTTAATATTATAGATTACTCTACAATCTACAGTGTGCAAAAGATGCATTCAATCGTAAAGACTCTTTTGTCATGTCATCATCACCGGGAGCATATGAATTTACGATTTCTCATGATTTATAGAGTCGAATCATAGAGATTACGATTCGACACTTCATAGAGTCTCATTATAATTCTCTAGAGTTGTAAATGACAATTCTAGGGAACAGGCAATTCCAGTGATTGGTCTTATTGGTTGTGTTGAATTAGGACCCATTTAATTCATAGAGGAAGCGGGCACGCATCGCATTCAATTTTACCACGTACCAACTACCTATGCCTAAAAGCCTACACCTTGACACGTGAAACTTTCCCTTCCCTATAAAATCAGACCCTTTCTTTCCAAAAGACCCGTCTCTTTCATCTTCCTTCTTCATAACTCCAGCCAGGAGCTTGGCCTTGCATATCTCAAGGATTCTATCAAGTCTTTTGCTGAAATCGCTTCCCGGATGTTGAATCGTCCTCAGAAACTACCTTTTACCCTAAACATAACCTAAATCCAAAACCATATTCCAAGAACTAACCTTTACACCATCATAACCCACCCAGAATGCGAGTTCAATTATGGTGATGGTGGGTTGAACCGTCCCTCGCCATCCCTCTCCATTGCTTATCTTCTCCCCCTGCCTGCGCTACAATCTCTTCATAGAATCATCGCATGGGAGAAATATAGGTGAAGGGGTTCTGGAGATGTGCTCACTTCTCAACTCTTCAAAACACTTCCACAGTGGTGTTGCATTTCTTCTAAGGAAGATCTGTGATGTGCTCTATTTGAGAGAGATTTTGAAGGGCAATGAAGAGTATTTTGACAGCTCTTGGAGAAGCGACCCTGCTAGGGCGTGGATGCTCTCTCTAAAGAAGAGGAGGGGAGGCAAACTCTGTTTATAGATAGCAAAATTTTGGTTAAAAGCCGAGGACCGATCTTTATCGAAGACATCTTCTTCTCTCGGGCATTGCTTCCAGTATTGTAGAAAGTGTGTGTCTAGATTTTTCCTAAGTTTATACTTTGTATGTAATTAGTTTTTAAGCACTTTATATCTATAGATTTCCTTTCATGACATTGTAAATATTTCATGAATATATGAAATTTTCCTTCTATTAACTTCATAATATAGTAATATAGTTACTGTTTCTAATTTTTCTTTCCCATTTTTGTTACTTGTGATCTGAGATTAAGCCGGATGTGTTTTTCATCAAGTTTGGAGGAAATTCTTATGACAAGATTTTTCCACCTAGTGTAATATCAGCAATTTTAAGTAATTTACGATAAAATTCTGACTGTATCCCCTATTTTTTATGCCAATGAGGGCATTGTCCAGTTTAAGTTTGGGGGGGTATACAATATTTTGATATATTAGTTTAATTTTGTAAATAACACTTCATTTTTGCATTACTTTTAGCATTCTTTTCTTTTTTGCAGAAGAAAATTTTCTGTCTGTTTTAGTTTTTAGTTTAGAATTATTTATTATTTAAACATCACATGTGAATATGATAGATAAAACTATGATTTCAAATAACCCAACGATCCATCATAGTAGTAGTTCAAGAATAAAAAAATAGAACAGTTGAAATTCATATTTTAGCGCCTTATGAACACTGTATCAGATTGAATGTTTGAAACAATAGATTGATTTGAACTGCAATATTTAGACTATAGTTTCAAAATTATATAACCAGTGAGCTTTAGAGACTAACTTTTTCTCTTTTGAGCGAGAGACTGCTTCTATTCAAATTAAAATTTTCTTGAACTTCTTGACTGTTTTAAATGAAATCTCATATTGTTGAAAAAATTGAATCAAAATATTCTATGATTATGATCTATTTCTTTTAGAACTGTCTATTAAATGTATCAAAACAATATGATATTCATGCTAGTAAATTATAAAAATGATTAAAGGCCATCTTTTATTTAACAAGAGCCAAAAGGCCAAAATCCCATAAACTATTTACCCTTTGAACCCATATTAGA
This sequence comes from Chloranthus sessilifolius, assembly GCA_021018995.1. Classification (NCBI taxonomy): domain Eukaryota; kingdom Viridiplantae; phylum Streptophyta; class Magnoliopsida; order Chloranthales; family Chloranthaceae; genus Chloranthus; species Chloranthus sessilifolius. Next base: position 70,363,981 of record CM037595.1, read on the forward strand.
AGCCTAAACCAAATTTCTTTGTACCAAAATTTTATAAACCCTTAACCATATGTACTACCCAAAGCTTTCAACCTTTGACCCTTACATTTTATGAGAGTTTAGAATGTAAAAGAAGGGAAGAAGAGGGAGTGAAAGGAGTAAAAGTTAACAGATAAGGGACCTGCCGAAAAAGGGTACAACTGAGAAGAAATTATTTTAAAGAATATGGGAGAAGAAATGAAAAATCGTAAAAGACGATTCTAATGGGATTTTACATAAACAAGAATTAGTAAATGGGAAGAGGTTATCAAACTTTTTGGATACATACTGATGCTAAAATAAAGAAGAAGAAGAAGAAATGATAGAGAAAGAAGATCTAAATTCTCATAAATGTTTTGAATCCTATCTACCTTTCCCCATTTCAAGTTGAAGGAAAGATCTTTTTGATTTACGATTTACAAATGCATGAGTCTAGTGGAGATATACAATAGATACTATGAATGAACAAAGAAGTCAAATATCCATTCCATGATATTTATCTTTAGCCAATTATCCTTTGAATTTATCATATATATCATATTGTGAAAACCCAAAAATTTTGACATTTTTTTTAGAGTATGCCAATAGTGAGAATTTAGATGAAAATATTTTCTAAATTTGCAGTTTAGAAAAATTTATGATGAATAAACCGTTCACTGGTATGCATACACTCCACGCTTTATAAAATCAAAATTGTTGAGTTCTGATCAAGGATAACTATTAGGATGGAAAGTTGTGGTTGCTAGAATCATACTTTTGAAAACCGTTCACTGGTATGCATACACTCCACGCTTTACAAAATCAAAATTGTTGAGTTCTGATTAAGGATAACTGTTAGGATGGAAAGTTGTGATGATTCAACTAGTTAGTGTACAGAATTAGTTTAGATTTTGAATTTCTTTTGATTTCAAAAATTTTTGAAAAAAATTCTAAAAATATTTGAAGTTTGTAGGTAACTTCACTAAAAACCTTCATGAGACTACAACTCCTCCATTAGGGATCACCTAGGGGTTTAAAGGCTTGTTGCATCTGCTAAATGCAATTGGGCTCCCTGTGAAAGTGGCATTGAATTCTTAGTTTAGGATACTTTATTTTTCCTTTTTGCTAGGGACTAGCAAAGCTTAAGTTTGGGGGTGTAGACACCCAAAATTGGCCTAAGGCCCTACGAAACATACTTTGAGAGAGGCACACCCTCGAGCTTCTAATAGCTTCTCCCATACCCTTAGAAATCTTCACAAACCCCTAGGAACTTGCCCAAAACCCCTAGGAACTTGCGCAAAATTCTTAAGAATCTTCTCAAACCCTTAGGAACTTGCCCATACCCTTAGGAATCACCCCAGACCTCTCCGGACCAGTAATTAACCCTCCCGGGCAATGGTTAATGAGAGATAGACCAGGGCTGGTAGGGACCTCTACTGAGACTGAATCTTATACCATTGAAAATTAAAGGTTCTTAGCTTTCTAATAAGTCAAGAATCACCTCAATCCGAGTTGTATGTCAAAAGTTACGGCAATCCGAGCAGTGCCCAGGAGTTCCACTTAGATGGGGCATACATGGTGCATGTATTACATGCGCTAAGGCTTTTTTTTCAAAAATGGTTTGGCGCATCTAATACACACGACAAGTATAGGTGGGACCCACCTCAGGCTCTGAACTTTCAGACACTATAGCTATCGTGTGCAATACTTGCGCCAGGCTTAGCTACAGTAACCATGGGTTTTTGCTCAAAATCCACTTTTGACTTGTTGACCATCTCAATCTTTAGGATGGATTTCATTAAGACTGTTGCACCCCTGATTACCCTATTTGAAACCCTTTAGTCATTTAAAACCTCACCCTATCATCTACCATTTAAGCCTATTGCCCACATTTCCAAGCTCTCAAAATCCTAGAAAACCTTAGATTACGAGATTACCTAATTGCTAACCCTAATTAGCACTTAAGCACCCTCCTAACCTCCCTTTTTCCTATAAATAGAGAGGCACACCCCCCCCCTTTACAACGACTTGAAAAAATTTTAAAGAGAGAAAAGATTAAGAGAGAAGCTTTTCCTCCCTTTGGTGCATCCATTCCATACTAATTCCAGAATGCAAAAGCCCCCCCTTAGATCCCATCTTCCACCAAAAATCCTTGAGTTAGGAGAGAACCCCCCCCAGCCTTCTTCCTCTATCCCTTAGCTATCAATCCTTAGAGGTTAGAACCCATTCTCCAACTATTCAAGCTATCGGAAGCTCGTCAAGTGCACTTACGCTAAGGTCCACATGCGTGCTACAAGGGTCCGGGAGCTCCGGCTCTCCCCTCTATTCCTCTACCTTCTTAGCTTTTGCTCTACTCTTGAATTTGTATCGTTACACCATCAAAATCTCGATAGTGGCGAAGGGGCACAAATAGGGTCAAGGTGCCTTAGGGCAAGAGGAAGTGCTCTTTTCTTTCTTATTTTTCTAGTTTATTTTGGCCACAAGTAGAGATCACTTTTAAGCGGGTTGGTCTAGTGCCTAACACCTTCCCGATCGATAACCAAAGCCCCTACCCAAGAGCCTTTGGCGTAGACCGATGAATCAAAGTCACAGTTTTGGCACTTCGGTGCTTATAAAATTGATCTAGGTTTCCTAATACACCAAAAGCTCTGGGTGACGACTCTATATTTTTTTCAAGGGTGCGCATCGTTGCGACGGGGTCGTCAAAAATCCCACGGTTGCACAGATGGTGACTCTGCTAGGGACTAGCTAGTAGAGTTTCCCCTTGAAACTTGGCTTTTTTCTTTATTTTTACTAACATTTGCTTATTTTTCTCTTATTTTTCACTCACCCCTACGATTCTGTCAATTTTCTCACCCCTACTTTTCCGTCATTTTACGTGCCTTAGCTGATCGGTGGGCCTACTTGCACATTGTCTCTATAATTCCTCTATTTTCCATCATTTACGTGCCTTAGCCGATTGGCGAGCTTACTTGCGCATTGTCTTTACGATTCCTTTACTTTCCGTCATTTACATGCCTTAACCGATTGGCGGGCCTACTTGCACATTAATTTATGTTTGATCATATCTCATCGGTGGACGTCGGCCCGTAGAGGCGACACGGGACCATCACCCCCATATTTAGACTTTAAGAAAACTCCCATAATATCTAAAATTAAAACTGAACCAAGAGGGGACTTAATTAAATTTTTACGGGGGTAGATTTTCATGGGGTGGGAATTTTAGGTAAAGATACAAACATCTTGGTTGTCAATACAGCGGAAGCCCCTAGTGGTGATGATCCAGAAAAGAACCACCCCACCTAGTATCTAAGAAGGCGCTTGCGCTGGAGGTATATCGGGTGGGTAACCTATCTAGTTACGAAGCCTAAAACCCTTGGGGGAGAGCGTTAGTAGTCTCGAATCGGCCTTGTATCCCTAGGTTCAGTGAGGAAGACCCGGTGCAACTAAGAAATCACTCCCCGAAAGCATTGCTTCTAGAAAGCCAAAAAAGGAGACCAATTTCGAGCTACTGTTCTGCTGTCAAAAATATTTGACCCCACTGTTTGTGCCTGGCGCATGTAAAATACGCGCCAAGCCACCTTTCCCCAGGTTTGCTTTGGCGCATATAATACAAGCGCCAAGCTTGGAAAGACCCATATTTTCATTGGCTCATGTAATACATGCACCAAGCTTAGTCTGACCAAATTTGGCCTGGCGCATGTAATAAACATGCCAAGCTTGACCTGAGCAGTGCAGCCCAAGTATGAGGCCTTTTTCACATCCCCGAGTTCCCCGCTTAGTGGTTTAGCACCTTCGATAGGTCCCGCACTCCAGCACCCAATACGCCCCCACTGGTCAAAAGAGGGTAACTTCTTATTGACTCGCTCCGGGAGATCAGGTTGTTTACATTGATTCCCGTGCCTTCAATAGATCAAAGGGTTCCCCTTTAATTCTTTCGAAGTGCATCGGGGTCACGCCGCAGGATTTATTTAGAGTACAAATACCACCCAAAACGGGAACTCAAGGGTCCTGAAATCCTTCATAAAAATCCACTTACAAAAAAATTTCAAAAAAATAAACCCAACAAAAAAAAAAATTGAAAAAGGAAAAACCATTGTGGTGTCGGCACAACGGCATCGCCTTACCCTCCATAGTCTCGTAGGAGAAGAAGGAGAAAGCTTTACGGGCCTCACCCGAGGCACCCGTACCCCACCCACAACCAAGCCATGTCGTGGGAAGTGGATCCGGCATACGCCGATCCTGACTCATCCCCGCCGCACTCCCCACCTCCTTCCCACATGGAAGAAGTGTTCACATCCATCCCCCTCACCCACAACCAAGCCATGTCGTGGGAAGTGGATCCGGCATACGCCGATCCTGACTCATCCCCGCCGGACTCCCCACCTCCTTCCCACATGGAAGAAGTGTTCACATCCATCCCCCTCACCCAACCCCCATTTACTGTCACCGGGCTCTTCGGTGCACCCATTTTCCCATCCACCACCACTCAAAACATCCAAAGTCCGACACCCCAATCCCCCTCATTTTCTCAAACCATGCCCATTTCTCCCTCCATGACCATCCTAAATCCCTCCCATCCTCCATTCACATCCACCCAAAATCCAACCCGATTCCCTACCTTTACCACCATACCCTATTTTCTATCTTCCCAACATCTACTCGATCCACCCGCATTTACCCATACCACACCCAATTTTTCTCATGTCCCCCTATCTACCCAGGTCATGCCCAATTTTACTGGGGCCATGCCTAGTTTTTCCCACACATCCACTTCACCCATACCCCACATTCCCTCAAATGAACAATTTCCATCCACCCCCTCTCCCATGGCCATGATGGATGAGATGGTTCGGGCTTACACTAATTGGAAAGCCTCCCAGAACATCCCCCCTCATTCTAACCACACATCTTCCAACCCATCATACACACTCCCAAGTCTCCATGCTTCATTACTTCAAACCCACCAAGGCCCAATGGCCCAAACCCCTATCATCCACACCCTTCAGGGCCTAATGAGCGAAACCCATCAAGGCCCAATGGGCTAGATTCATCAAGGCCCAATGGGCACGACCCCATCAGGGCCTAAGAGGTCAAACCCATCAGGGCCCACAGGGACAGACCCACAAAGGCCCAATGGGCCATACCCCATCAGGGCCTAATGGCCCAGACCCACCAGGGCCCAATGGCCTAAACCCAACCACGCCCAATGGGCCAAACTTCCCAAGGCCTTATGGCCCAAACCCCTCCAAATTCCCTACCTTATACCCAAGCCCAGCAAGGCCCAAGCCTTGGATCCACATACCCCTACGCTCCATAATTCACTCAATACCTCCCTCACACAAACCTCCCACCCGATCCAAGGCGGGAGCCTGGCACCTATCCTCCATCAACCCCAATTCACCCATGTCCCTGCACCCCAAAGCCATCTCATATCTTCCCCCCAAACACAGTGGCCCCATCAAAGCCCAACCTAAAACCTAAATTTCACTTATCCTATCACTCCACAGAACTTCCCTCACCTCCAATGGTCCCACCCGACACCTGCCCAGCCCAGCCAGCACCAACAAGCAAATGTCACCCTCATTGCACAATATGTAGACCCATAATATGAGGAAGATGAGATCAAGAATAGCGGGACTTATGCTAGGGCATTTGCCAGCATCAATCCTCTACTCATAATCACCAACCCCGGTAGCACAAAGTTAATCAAGGCTGACCATTGAAAAAACATCCTCACTGTCTAAAGAATCAGAGCAATTAAAAGAACAATTGGATAAAATCGAGAAGCAGCTGTTGAAGATGGGTGGAGCCGAAATCCATGCCATGGATTTCCCAGACTTATGTCTATTTATGGAAGTCCCCTTGTCCCTAAAATTCAAAATGCCAGTCTTTGATAAATATAACAGCACGAGAAACCCCATCACACACCTCAACTCTTACTGTGGGGACATGTGCCAATATGGGGGGGATTAGTGCCTGCTTATAAAAGTCTAACGAGCCCGACTTTGAGATGGTTCATGTCTCTGAAACCATCCATGATAAAAATGTGAAAGGATCTGACTCATTTATTTCAAGAACAGTATGTCTACAACATACACATTGAACCTCGTAAGTCAGATCTAGTCGATTAAAGCAGAATCCTAACAAAACCTTTAGCAATTACCTTGGGTGTTGGAGAGCGCTGGCAGTTCGGGTAAGAAATAGGATACCTGACGACGATCAGATAGAGATGATTTTAAAAAATAACTTGCCAGTTATCTCAGACTTCCTGGTCTATCAACAGTAATCCAACTTTATTGATTTGGTAAGGAATGACAATCATTATGAGGACGCAATCAGAGAAGGGCGTTTAAGGAAGAATGTATCCGGTGGGGCCAACAGGATCAGGAGGTTCTCTGAACAAAGAAATGATAGAAGAATTGGGGCAGATGTATAGAATATTGTGAACACACTACCCAATACCGATATAACCCCGTTCTAATTCAAAGCCGCACAACCAACTCCAATTAGAAGCGAGCCGATACACAGAATCAGAAATGGGCAGGGGGCACATATGACTCCAAAGCAGAGAAGGGCCCATTTTGACAGAGTCTTCACACCTTTAGGGCAATCATTGAATATCTTATTTCCCTTATTAATAAATAAATAACACTCCAACCACGACCTCCACCAAATCTCATCTCAAGGAACTATGACCCCAACACCTATTGTAACTTCCACTAGGGACCGGACCACCCAATTGATCATTGTTTCCCTTTGAAACATGCAATACAAGACTTGATAGAGGCCAGTAAAATCATCCCTCCCACACTTCCCCAAGCCAACCAACATGACAACATTCACCATGTACCGCTACCCCCTCACCCACCAGGAGGGGCAAGTCCGAGACCCACCATTGGCAGGTGGCAGAGGATGATGAAGATTTTGACCCATCATATTACATTGATGACCGAGGAAATTTTGTGGCACCGCTACAGAGAGATTGGGGAGAGAAAAGTATTGGGGTGATTGAACCGTTGAATCTAGCTAATTACTTTCCAAACCCCATGCCACAAGCAGAACCCTTAGATCTTGGGGTATACTTCCCAACGCTAGCTCCCGTTAACTACATCCAAATTAACTCCTATCAACCATACGCGGCATCCTTCACTAATTACCCAATGGCAGATTATGTCCCCATCCACCTCTGACACCCATCAGTTATCAATGGTCCACCCTTGTCCCGTCACCCCCGATACAGTCATCCGCGATCTCCGCGAACCTTATTTGGCCCATCGTCTCCACCCTTCTAGAAGTTAACCACGTGATCCCTGCCCATCCCCATCTATTTGCATAGGCATCTCCGGTACCCACTTTCTCTCCATTTCAGATCCTGGAACCAACTTACAATCCTCATCAGGTCCTGCTTAGTTATGAACAAATAGACATCAATGCCGGCAACAACAGGGAAGGGGTAGTTAATTTCATCACCAGGTCAGGGAAGATCTCCAAGCAACCAGACTCACCGGTATGAATGCCAACCCGACCAGAGGGGAAAAAGGACACCACTGCGGTAAACCCATTCGAGAAGATGCGCCATGAACATACTTGAAGCCCAGCTCAGGAGAATGCCAACCCATATCATGGTTTGGGATCTGTTAATGACATCCCCGCTTCATTTCCAAGCTCTAATGGGGGTGTTAAAAAATGCACATGTGTCTCTTTAAGTAAGCCCAGATGAGGTTGGGCAGATAATCGGGTAGGGGATGGCTCCCAATGCCATCTCTTTTCCGGATGCGGATTTACCAGAGGAGGGAAATAATTATTCTAAATCCCTCAATATCACTGTAGAAGCTGGAAATGTGGTAATTCCACTAGTATTAATTGATAATGGATCCACTTTAAACGTGTGCCCTCTAAGGACAGCTACCAAGATAGGAGTAGATCCTTGCATGCTGAAATCGACAAAAATCAGTCCCAGGGGGTTTGATAACACTAGAAGAGAAATCATTGGAGAAGTCAATCTTGAGCTAGTAATCGGGCCAATGACCTTCGCCATACCTTTCCAAGTGATGGACATCAAATCCTCTTTCAATCTATTGTTAGGACACCCTTGGTTACATGAAGTCGGGGCAATACCGTCCACACTACATCAGAAGTTTAAATTTGTGTCTAGGCAGAAGATCATCACCATCATAGGTGAAGGACATGAGGAAAAGGAAAAAGCTACCCACAGTATTGAGAACCACAAAGTACTGGATGTGCCGCACATGACGGAGGAAACAGACCTCCACAACTTTGAATACGAGGTATCGGTGATAGTCCTGGAACCCCCAAAAAGTATCACTCTGAAAATCAGAGGTGGAATGGTAGCAGTTGTAGCCATGCTCTAGAAATGGGGTTATCAGAAAGGAAAGAGATTAGGACCCCGATTACAAGGCAGGAAAGAGCCAGTCAAGGTCAAAGGCAGACAGCTGGTCCTATTTGGTTTAGGTTACAAGTCCACAGAAGAAGATGTCCAAGAGGCCAAAGAGAAAGCCCGAGCCACAACAGCTGCTAGAGCTCGGGGGATCAATTTAGAAGAGGAGTCCTGTCCTAAGCCTCTTCCGGAACACCTTTGTGAGTGTCAAGATTGTGAAGATTGATCAGAATGGGGCAACACAATTAACCCACACAAATTTGTAGCCCCTGTCCACCCCACCAATCCTCAAATTCTTCCTCCCCATCTAGAAATAGACTTAGTCACCCTGTCCCTATTTGAGGAAGACTTTGTCATACTTGCACAATCCCCCCCTGTGGTAAATCACCACAGGACCTTACTAACATTTGAGGATAAAATCTTAGACAAACCCATGGTCAACATGATGGAGGCTGACTCCAAAGAATCATATCAGCCACCCCCCTCCATCCAAATAGGTAAAGGAGCAGTACCACATGTACGAAATTGGGCTTTTATGCCCCAAACTCTGGAAGCAGCGAGTGGCCTGAAATTCGACACTCGTTTCTTAAAAAAAAAACAACCTATAAAAAGTAAGATGAACCCTTAGTAGGCAACACCGTGTATATATAGGGACTCGCTTTGCTAAGAGCCGATTTCCGAAGAAAATAAAAATCCCAAAAATATAAAAAAAATACAAAATCCAAAAATATTATCTTTCAAAATAAGGAATAAAGTTAAAGAAAATGATGCCATAATCGAAATCCCCATCCCACGTGAAATCGACCCCTTTCATATAGAAATACAAGAAGAGGTAGGAGTCACGAGTCTGGACGAGGAAATCCCTACTGAGGAGCTCCCCAATGAACTCCTTGAGCGGTTTGCCAACTTTGAGCATGGTTCTACCCCTATTGTTGAAGAAACAGAGGGCATCAATCTAGGGATTGAGGAGGTTCCTAGAATCACTAAGATCGAAACATCGCTATCACCCGAGGAAAGAAAAAGCATGATCAATTTCCTTCGGTCATATCAAGACATCTTCGCATGGTCATACGAGGACATGCTTGGTTTGGACACCGATTTGGTTGAGCATGAGTTGCCACCCTACCCTGATATTAGGCCGGTCAAGCAGAAATTGAGGTGACTCCGACCCGAGTGGATGTTAAAAGTAAAAGACGAGGTCATCAAGTAATATGATGCAGGATTTCTCATGGTCTCCAAATACTCGTAATGGTTAGCCAATATTGTTTCAGTACCAAAGAAGGATGGGAAGGTTCGCATGTGCATTGACTTCTGAAACCTGAATAAGGCGAGACCGAAAGACGACTTCCCATTACCGCACATCGACATCTTTGTCGACAACACTGCTAAGCACAGGATGCTCTCCTTCATGGATAGATTCTCTGGATACAATCAGATCAAGATGGCGGAGGAAGATCAAGAGAAGACAACATATATCCCCCCTGGGGAACTTTTTGCTACCGAGTCATGCCATTCGAGTTGAAGAATGTTGGGGCAGCATATTAGAGAGCGATGACAACACTCTTCAATGACATGATGCACCAAGAAATTAAGGTGTACGTCAATGACAGGATCACCAAGTCACCGGAGCAAAGTGACCATCTAATAAACCTCCAAAAGCTGTTTGAGAGGCTGAGAAAATAGAGGTTACGTCTGAATCCTCATAAATGCGCATTCGGTGCCATGTCAGGAAAGTTGCTAGGATTCATCGTAAGTAAGAGAGGTATCGAGGTTGACCTAGTCAAAGTGAAGGCCATCACGAAAATGCCACCATCGTCTACCGAAAAAGAGGTCAGAGGTTTCTTGGACAGGATACAGTTAATCAGTCAGTTCATTGCATAGCTCACTCCTATCTGCACACCGATCTTCAAGCTGCTAAGGAAAGATTCTCCCGTTTAATGGAACGACGACTGTCAAGTGACATTCGATAAAATCAAGGGCTACCTTCTCAACCCTCTAGTATTAGTACCACCCGAGCCAGGGAGACCATTATTAATGTATCTCTTCACGACGAAAGTTTCGATAGAATGTGTCCTAGGGCAGCATGACGAGACAGGAAGAAGAGAGTAGGCCATCTACTACCTGAGTAAGAAGTTCACCGACTACGAGATGCGTTATTCTCATCTAGATAAAGCATGCTTGGCTCTCGTGTGGGCCACACAGAGGCTCCACCACTACTTGTTATCCCAAGCCGTTATACTCCTAGCACGCATGGATCCATTAAAGTACATATTCAAAAAGTCGGCTCTCACTAGCCGAACTGCACACTGACAACTTCTCCTATCTGAATTTGACATCACATATGTCACACAAAAGTTGATCAAGGGGCAGGTGCTTACTGGTCATCTTACCAAAAATCTTTTACCTGACTACGAACCTCTAAGGACTGAATTCCCAGACGAAGACATCTTGTTCTTGACAGAGGATGATACAGTAGAGACAGAGGAGTCCTAGGTGATGCACTTCGACGGAGCGGCAAATGTCGAAGGTCAAGGAGTTGGTGCTATCCTAATCTCACCAAAGGGGTCTCACGTACAAGTTTCTATCAAACTCAACTTCCCCTGCACTAACAACATGGCTGAATATGATGCATGCATAGCTGGCTTACAAGCAGCTCTAGACCTGAGCATAACTCATCTCAGGGTGTTTGGAGACTCATAGTTGATCCTATGCCAAACAAATGGAGATTGGAAGACGAAGGATGAGAAGTTGATCCCATACCATGAACACCTTGAAGATCTGATAGCATGTTTCGATGATGTTACTTTCTCCTATGTCCCGCGATCATGATTGAATAGAGGAATGAGCCGGCCTTCTGCCTCTAAATTGAGGAACCCCCAAGGTTGGATGATGAGCCACCATGGTTCTCAGATATCGAGAATTTCCTCGAAACTCGAGCATTCCTTGAGGGGACATCCAAAGAGGACAGACGGACCATTCAATGTTTAGAGACAAACTATGTCATCTACGGTGAGTGCCTCTATAAGCAGTCATATAACAATATCCTACTTCGATGCCTAACTAAAAGTGAGGTAGCGAACATCATGAAAGAGATTCACGAGGGAATATGCGGGGCCCATGTCAATGGACACATGCTTGCCTAAAAGATCCAACGGCAAGGGTTTTTCTGAACCACCATGGAAACTGACTATTGCAAGCACATTCAGAAGTGCTATAAATGCTAAGAACACTCCAGTCTGATCCACACTCTGACTATAAATCTACATAGCATGACTACTCCATGGCCATTTTCCCCTTGAGGCCTCGATGTTGTCAGGAAAGTCAATCCAATAGCATCAAACGGACATCAATTCATCCTGGTTGCCATTGAATACTTCACCAAATGGGTAGAGGCAGCATCCTACATGAACATCACAGCCCAACATGTTGACAAATTTATCAAAAGCAATATTATTTGCCGATTTGGCATACCCAAGGATATCATCACGGACAAAGGCACGAACTTCACGAACAGGTGCATCAAGGCCTTCTGTGAGCAGTAAAATATCAAGCATCATCGCTCGTCACCATATCGTCCAAAAACCAATGAGGCTGTGGAAGCTGCTAACAAAATGGTCATTCGCATCCTTGAGAAGATGGTCGTCACCTATCAAGATTGGAGTGAAATGTTACCATTTTCTTTGTAGGCCCACAGAACATCGATCCACTCTGCTACAGGGGTAACACCGTTCTCCCTTGTATATGCAACTGAGGCTGTCCTGCCGGTAAAGGTTGAAGTACCCTCACTCCGTATACTCCTTGAGTCAGGCCCCGAAGCAGAAAGGGAGGGATCCCGCTTTAAGCAGTTGAACCTGCTAGACGAGAAAAGGCTCCTTGCCTTGTGTCATACCCAAGTATACCAGAGGCGAATCGCACGCGCTTACAACAAATGTGTTCGTGGTTGAGATCTGAAGGTAGGAGACACTGTACTCAAGAAAATCTTTCCATCCCTCTATGCCGAACCGAGAAGGAAATTTAGGCCTAACTGGGAAGGACCTTACGTCATCCGAGAGGTCCTCCCGGGATACACTATCCGCCTTGCCACCATAGACGGAGATCACTTTCCTGAGCCCATCAATGTTGGATACGTTCGACGATTCTATTCCTAAGTCTCTGCGGCAAGGTAAGTATTGACAAAAATGGATACGTGACTGCTTAAGGATACTTTAAAAAGAGGTCATCATTTCAAAGCCCAGTAGCCAAAAGTGTCCCTGAATACTCATACCCCTTGCTACACCAGTTGAGCCATTAGTCTTTCTTTCATCAACCCCTCCCAAACCAAAAAAAATGTGTGTATATATACCAAACAAAAAAAAAATGAAAAAGAGTTACTATTAAAATCCCAAAAAATCATAAAAGCAAAATCCCAAAAAGAGGATGTCTGGAAAAAAGAAGCAAAAAGAACAAAAAAATAGAAAAGAAAAAGTGGGGCATGTATAGTCAAAACCCCCAAGGAAGAAGTGTATTATGGCAGCTGGAACCCAATCAAGGAAACCTTTTTGAAAACTCAGAATACCTTCAAAATTCTTAAACCTATCCCATGGCCACGATACATTCTGAGAAAACGCCCTCTTTAAGGTCTACAAGCAGTCATAGTATCCATTGAGTCAGTGCAAACCAAGCTGAGAGGCAACAAAGAATTCCTTCTAGTCGGCTATGACGGAATCGACGTCCATGTCGTGGCCTTTGATAAGAAAAAAAATATAAAAGAAAATAAATATATATATATATAAGCTCAAAGCAAAGAGGATGTGGTGAAAACCCGAAAGGGTGCCATGGGTAAAAATAGTGAGCTTATGCAGACCAGGTGAAAACCTGAAAAGGTGCCTGAGGTAAAAATGCAAACACATGGGCCTAGTGAAAACCCGAGAGGGCGCTGCGAGTAAAAAGAGGGAAACAACGGGCACGATGGAATCCCACCTTGGGCATTGTGAGTAAGAAGGTTAAAAAGGAGAAATGAAAAATAAATAAGATCCCCTCGGTTCCCCTCCCGCATTACCCAATTCTCGACGGGGCCGCCCATGTTAGCTCAAATCTGGGTCCCGACGAAGAATGTTTTCGTAACTGCACCATCAAACGTGTGACTCAGGGTAAGGAGAAAAAGGTCGATTTGATCCAAAGGAATAAATGTTTTGGCCTTCGTCAAAATTGCTGAACTTCACTCAGGACCAATTATAAAAGGGGGTTCGACCATGCTCAAAAGGGGACCCGTCATCTCCCCGATAATTAAGGCATCAGACCAAAACAAAAGAGAAGGGGGCAAGGAGACCATTTTTGTCAAAGGTAACAGAGTTCCCTTCGCCATTTTCACACTCACACTACATGCACCACCACAAGGCAAGGAGCCCCTTTTTGAAAAAGATAATAGATTTTATTTTTTGTGCCCATACTCTGTACTTTCCATCTCAAAAGAGGTTCATCATTCAATGAAAGGAGAAATAACACTGTTTTGTAAGATAATAGATTTCCCTTTCTCATGTAGAAACCTCTATACAGCTGACACGACATCCTAAAAACTAATATGTGAGATGTTTAGCTTCTTTCTTTCTTCCTTATAAAAAGTGCAAAAACAACAAAAACATACAGAAAATATGTATACCAAAAAGATGTATCTAATTAGGGGTTTCTTTTGCCCCTTTCTATGATTTTTATCTATGTAAAAAGGTATGTGCAGGAAGGAATCAACGACCCAACACGTTCTTTAAGGAACAGATCTCTGCATGTAGAGCATCCTCCCATACATCCCGCTCCGTCATCCAGCGGCCATGAAGACTCCTATACCGCTTCCGGGAAGCATAAGTAGCACCAAGAGCGTCACTCAATGTTCCAGACGAAGGACCTCACACTCAGCTACATCGGCTCTGGCTTCTGCCACCTTTGCTCTAACCGTCTGTTTCTCTAAACTCTCATGCAAGATTTGCTTCTCGTTCATCAGTAGCTAAATATGGCTCCGAAGCATCGACTCCTTCCTTGGCCAAGGCCCCACCGTATCACTGCTTTCTACCTGATCTGAGTGACTAACAGTAGACTTCTCAGATAGTAGCCATGCCTTGTACTTTGGGGAGGACATAATCAAATTTCCCTTCTCTAAATTATACATGAGCGTCGACTGACGCGTCTCCTAGAGAGCAGCTATCCTATCCATGTCCCCAAAGGACCCCCGAGAAAAGATCAAATCATAGAGAGGAGGTTTATCATCACTCAGAGAACATAAACCGGGCGCAAAGACCCAAAATGGGAAGTAACAAGTGTTGCCGGTCAAACCAAGGAGAGTGATGCCCTTGTAATCTCTGGAGCGGACCACCGAGAAGGTCCAATATAACCAAGGAAGCCTCCACACCAACTTGGCTTCGGCCAGCCAAAGCTTTAAACCATGCATGTCTCCCAGTGGAAGCATATGGCATCTACCTAGAAAGCAGCGGGTCACCTCACCACGGGAAATATAAAAATGAGGCACGGGTTCCAAAATGGAAAGGTGCTCCCCTATCCAAACTTGAAGCAGAAGCGGGCATCCCCTAAGGCACACCACCTTGCCCAAGGTAAAAGCGTCAAGGCAACGATAAAGCTTCACCAGGATCAAATGCATCACAGAGTAGCCTCCCTCTAATTCGGTCAAGACATCGCAGAGTGCAAACCAGAAACTTTCTCCCCCATTGAAGAAAAGAACCTCAGAGATGAGACCAAGAGCAAAAGCATTCATGTTATAAACATTTCTAACTGACAATTTTTGCAGGCTCTCGTCACCAAAAAGTTCTCTCAAAAATTTCATCGAACACCTAGTGGGCCCTCCAATGAGACTTTTTCCATAATTAGATTTCTTCAAACCCAAAGTCCTATGGACGGCTTTGGCGAAACTCGGCTTCGGCATCACTCTCGCAAGACCTCTGTGCAGCTTCAAACCCGATGGGCTAAAGAGTTCTTCAAGTGTGCGAGACAACTCACGGTTTCCAAAATGAAAGACATGGGTATCCACTTCCCAAAAGGAGGTCGCTGCATGAAGAGAATCCCATAGTGGAGGAATGTTAAGAAAAGATGAGAGGCGGGCCAACCCAAGCTCATTCAAACCCACGAGCTCGCTCTCATTAAAACTCTCTAACCACTTCTTTAGGAAATTGGGCCCCACATCCAAAGAGGGAAGTATAGCGGTCCCGGGCCCCCCATGAGAGCCGGGGTTGGAAAGTGGGTCCATTGACATACAAAGATATTCCCAAGGATACAAATTCAATGTAGGACAATGGATCCACCCTTGAGAAAGCAAGGAGAAAAGTAGCAGTAAAAAATACCAATCCTAAGTTAAGAGAGAAGGAAAAGAGTGCATTCTCGGGCTTAAAAGGCCCCACTTTCCTTCGGAAGAACTTAGCGTGTGTAATACATGCGCCAGGGCACTTTTTCCCAGGTTTGGCCTGGCGCATGTATTACACGCGCCAAGCCTTTTTTTGCCTAGGATATGCCTCGCGCATGTAATACTCATGCTAGACCACTGATGCCCCCACAAGAGAGATAAGGTTTGGGGGGACAGCTTATTCTAGCTGGCCCCCTAGCTAGCCCACCTGCATTTCTTGCCCTTTGCTTGAAAAAAAAGGGGAGCATGCTAGACCACATATAGGGATACAAATTTTGGTCACATTTAACTTGTATACATTTTTCTATTTAGGAAAGGCCCGTACAGATAAGAAAATGGTGGCCAAGTGTTAACCGAAGGTATGGCCCCAAGGCTTTTTCTTGCTATCAATTGAATCCGCCTTGCAAAAGAGAGCCGACATACCACAACAGAGATGGAGCAAACAATAGTGGAGGAAAGCAATAAACATTCATCCTAAGGAGTAAAACCATAATAAAAAATAATAATAAAGCATCACATGATCCCTTACATATTGCCAAAACAATAAAAAAAATGTGTATATGTCCCAAAAGTCTCAAAATTAAAAAATCCAAAAGCAGAGCCTAATCATTATTGGCACCCTTGGACTTCTTGCGCCTACGCGAAGAGCTCTGATATGTCCTGACATCTCCCACTCTGGCCCACACCTGAGAAAGTCGGCTAAGGAGGGAGCACGACTCCTTTTCATAAGCACGCTACAAGTCATATCCAAGGCCATCAGTCAAGATCGGTTGAAAGATAAAAATAGCAAGGCAATGATTGGAACCAGACAGTATGATACTCACCACTTCCACATCCCGAAGACCGGCAATGTTGTGGTAATACTCCGCCTAGTTCACCGTCGACTCATAGTCCTACACAAAATGGAAAGAGACATTAGCTATAGGATCCACAGGCGCCAGCACATGCATTTTCCTGAAAAACAAGCATGCAGAAAGAAAAAAACTTGCTTACCACAGGAACCAATTCAAGAGGGGAATCCAGATCGCTTCAGAAGCTATGTGGGCCCGCTCCTCTACGGTCGTACATAAACCCCTAAAGGAAGGCATCATCGAAGCGCCTAAAAGTCCCCTGGACTTCAGCAGTCAAACTACCAGAGGCATCAATACCAAAGGTGCTTGAGAGACTAGCTCTCGTAGCCTCAGCAATACCCGTCGCCACCTCATCATCATCATCAGAGTCACCTCCCTGGTCAAACTATGGAAAGGAGCAGAGTTTCAGTTAGTAGAAGCAAAAATTGAATCAAAACCACTAAAAATTTGCCTAAGGAAAAGGAGAACCACCTGAGATCGCGGACCGCCAAAGGCCAAGAAATTAGCACCAGGTACAAAACGTGGAAGAATGGACTGGTAGGTCAAGGACTCATACCATAGCTGGTACCCCCCGGGCATGAGGAGATCATTGACGGGGACCCCATGATGAAGAAACCAGGTAGAATGCTCCTCAACAGTACCCCTAGGGGCCATAACATCCGTAGGAGGAGCCTGCGGTACGGCGAAGTGGTCTCGGTATTGATGGACCACTCACTCTCCTAGGTAGTAGGCCCTGGCCCAATCCCAGTAAAAGAAAATGACGCGACGGTCAACAAAGAAGCGGGACGGACCCATGGAGGCTCGATCCCAAAAGGGAGAACCGGCATAAGGATCATGGATGACCTGCCTAGGCAGAAAGGTGTCTCATCAACCAAACGTGCAGTATAACAAAAGGGGAGGCCTCGAGAAGGAAGAAAGAGAAATAGCCATACCTACTTCGAGATCAGCAAGTTAAATTGGGACCTCAGGCCCATCTCCAAGTGCTTCATACCGACGTCCCTGCGGTGATTCCTATTCCAGTTACTCATGAGTGGATATGTGTATATGTCAGAATGCAGGAGGGGGCAGCCAAGCTAGAAGTGCAGATAGCCCCAAATATGAAAAGAACAGTATACAGAAAGGATGTGTCAGAAATAGGATGGATGACTAATCAGTAAACCAAGGGAGGTAAGAATGGGTTAGTGGTTACGTCAATCACCGGCCAGAAGCCAACAATAGAAACCAAGTTCCCCAATGAGACTCGGGCTAGGCTAGACATCAGAACGGCATATCCAGCCCCACCCCCGTCGTATCTGCATGCACGTCGTCCCACTTTCCCATAAGATTAAGCAGGGACAATGAAGCCCGACTGCCACTGGCATTTGAGAAGAGGGTCTTGCCCAGTAGGAAAAGGAGCAAAATGCGAGCCAACATCACTACACGCTTTGACTCAATGAAAATATTTGCATCTAGCTGCCCCAGATCCACCAACTCATTCCTCTCAAACAGGTCGGACAACCATGACATCTTAACCTCGGAACCGTGTAGATTTTTGGAGGTGGGGTAATCTCCTATCAGTTGAACTATCTCATCCCGACTAGGGACACAAGGATTGGCCACTGGTAGCCCCCTTATCTGAATCCCCGTAATCATCGACCAAGCGACGGGGGTAAGAGTCATCTTCGCCATGGCCATATGAAATGTCATAGTCTCAGGATGGAAGCGCTCAATCAACTCCTTCAGATAGGCCGCATCGGCCCGCATGGCAGGGCACAAAAGGAAATCCCCAAAACCAGCTTAGGCGAGAAGGAACCTCAAGACCGGAGGGAGGTACAAGTAAAAGTGTTGGAGGTCCAACCAACGTCCTCGGAACGTAAAAGAGGGTAAATCTTGCATCAAAATAAAGAGGTGTCGGGTGCTGAAGATATAACAAGCTCACATAAAACAACAAGGCTTATTTCATTACCTTGCCGACGATACCAAAGTTAGAGACATGAACGTACTGTTGATGAAGGAGACCGGTACGGGCAGCCTCGCCCTGCATTTCGTACCAGGGATGGGAGGAGTGTTGCACTAGAAAAAATTGTTCCCCCCGGGGACCGTAAGCCACTTCCGACCCCTCTTCTTGCTCTTGCCCCTCCTGCATGTGCTCCTCCTCGCTCGACATTCTAAGACGGATACAAGTAATAGAATCAAGATATATCAGTAGCAAGAAATTATTTGCTAAACAGGCTAATAGGGAGGTAAGTAGGCCCCTTTTCTTTTTCATCAATCCTAATCGCCATCATCATTTTAAAAAAAAATCATCATCAAATCACCCACATTTTCAAAGAAAAAGAGAACAAAAAAACCAAAAAACCCATCATCTTCAAAGATACCATCATCAAATCACCCACATTTTCAAAGAAAAAGAGAGAACAACAAACAAAAAAAACCACCCATCATCTTCAAAAATTCACCCATCATCACCCACATTTTCAAAAAAAAATCATCACCCGCATTTTCAAAAAAAATCACCCACATTTCAAAAGAGTCACCCATATTCCAAAACAAAAAAGAAGAAAGAACAAAATTCTTTATGTGTACGCATAAAAAAAGAAGAGAGAAAGAAGAAAAAGAAGAACAGAAATTAAGATAAAATGGCTGAGCTGACTACACAACATGGAGAATTCATAGCAGATCCAGATTTCAGAGAAACGGCATGAGAAAAGGCCCATAAGGAATATGAACAGACCCTGAACAAATTACTGAATGAAAAGACTCGAGAACTAATGATAGCTCAAGGGAAATCAATTAAACTGTAAGACGAAAAAGATTCACTGATTCTTACTTGTGCAGAGCAGAAGGAAAAGATTGAGTCCATCATAAAAAAATTCTAGGTCACAGTGACAAGAGAGAAAGTTGTTTCTGATAAACTAAGGGAAGAAAATGATGCCAAGTTTATTATTATTTACCAACTATAAAGTAAAGCGAAAGAAAAGGGTAACG
Organism: Chloranthus sessilifolius; assembly: GCA_021018995.1. Taxonomy (NCBI): domain Eukaryota; kingdom Viridiplantae; phylum Streptophyta; class Magnoliopsida; order Chloranthales; family Chloranthaceae; genus Chloranthus; species Chloranthus sessilifolius. The sequence goes on from CM037595.1 coordinate 70,383,578, forward strand.
AGCTGCGAGCATTAAAAGATAAATAAGAAACATTAATAGTGGAGAAGGAAGACATCTCTGTCTCCTATGAAGCTGCTAACAAAGAATCAAAACTAGTGCTTGTGGTAGAGGAGAGTTATGATTATTCCATGGTCGTAATGACAAACTCTGATGAAGAATTGTCCAGCAGTCATTCTCCAATACTGGCCTTACAAGAACTAGCTCGACCAAGCATATCAATCATACAATACTCATCATCCTCAAGTGAGTGACAAAGAAAAATCTAGATCATTAAAGCCTCATAGGTAGGAAAAAATTTAAACATTTTAGAATATTATTGTAAATATTTAGTTCATATATAAAGTTTTATTTATTATTATTTTTTTTAACAGTACTACTAACATCTAATCAATTTTTTTTAATTCTATAAAATCGATAGTATTTTTCTCCCAAGTTTGGGGGAAGATTTTTTATTCTTTTTTGCAGATTATAAACCCGGTAACTAACCCAGTAGTAAAATAAGGTAATATTTTCCCTGTGTGTCCCCTGTTTTGCACAATGAGGGCATTGTCCTAATTAAGTTTAGGGGGGGGATACGTATCAATTTTGAAAATATATTAGTATAGTTTTTTTTTTCTTTAGAGTTTTTTAGAAAGTTAATCATTACATGAGAATTATGATAAAAAATATGAAAATCTAAAATTCTTAGCAACCCATCATTGTAGTAGCTCAAAAATCAAAATAAAACTAGTTACAATTCAAAGTAAAGCATCTCTAGAACACTGTATCAGATGAATATTTGAAACTATACGATTGATCTGAACTGCAAATATTTTAGATTATAGTTTCAAAATTATATGACCAATGAGCTACAAAGCCTATTTCCTCTTTTATTCTGAGAAAGAAAAATTATTTTTATTCATGCTAAATTTTTCTTGAACTTCTCTACTATTTAAAATCTCATAATGCTGAACTTAGAATCAAGATATTCTGTAAATATGATGATTTATTTGTTTAGAACTATCTATTAAATATATCAAAGCAATAAAACATTCATATTAGTAAATCGTGAAAATGACCAAAGGCCATCTTTTGTTAAACCAGAGTCAAAAAGCTAAAATCCCAGAATATTTTTCCTTTTGAACTCATATTAGAATCCTAAAAACTAAATTTCTTTGTACCAAAATTTTATAAACCTTTAACCATGTATACTGCCCAAAACTTTCTTTCCTTGACCCTTATAATTTTTTAGAGTTTAGAATGTAAAAGAAGGGGAGAAGAGTGAGTGAAAGGAGTATATGCGAAATAGATAAAGGATCTGTTGAAAAGGGTACAAGTAAGAGGAAATACAATCTTATGAAAGAATGAGAAAAGAAATAGAAGAAATTATAAAAAGACGATTCCATGAAAAAAAAGAAGCAAAAAGCTTCCAACTAGAAAAGAAAATTGATATTTATACTGGAAAAAAAATGGGAAGAAGTTATCCCAAATAAGGATACTTACTGAAGCTGAAAAATATAGAAGAAGAAGAGAAGGAAGAGCTAAATTCTCAAAAATAATTTTGAATCTTCTTTACCTTTTTCTTTGAAACCTTCTGAAATCCCAAAGCCCCATTACAAGTTGAAGGAAAGACCTTTGTGATTTACGATTTGCAAGAATATGAGTCTAGTAGAGATATATAAAATAGATACTATAAATAAATGAAGAAGTTATATAAACAGAACTGATTATCCTTTCCATGAGATTTATCTCCTTAGTTAATTGTCCGATGGAATTTGCATATGTATATCTATAATATTGTGAGAACCCAAAAGTTCAATTATTTTTTAGAGCATGCCAATAAGTGAGAGTTTGGATGAAAGTATTTTCTAAAAACTATAGTTTAGAAAAATCTATGATGAATAAATTTTTTACTGATATGCACATACTCCATAATGTACCAAATTGAAATTATTGAGTTCTGATAGAGAAAAATTATGATGATGGAAAGCTAAGGATAAAAGATTTGAAAATTTTTGAAAAAAAAATAATGAACATCTAATGATTGACTACGTAATTAGTATATAAAAATCTATATTTTAAAATTTTAGTTTTGAAAAATATTTTGAAAACCCAAAAATATTGGAAGTTTATAGGTAACTTTACTGAAAACCTTCAGGAGACTACAACTCCTCCACTAGGGATCACCTAGGGGTTTAAAGGCTTATTGCATTCGCTAAATAAAATCGTGCTCCCTACGAAAGTAGCATTTAAATTTTTAGCTTTAGGGTAGTTTAATTTTCCTTGTTTGCTAGGGACTAGCAAAACTCAAGTTTGAGGGTGTGATCAATCACATAATTTATCATTTTATCACCCTTAACTTAGTGATACTAGGCTTTAGTTTACTAGTAATAACTTACTGATGTGTAGATATTAAATATAAACAGTAAAAGAGAGTCTAAGTGTTATTATTCATTAAAGTGAACTCAAATAACAGTAAAGATGACGATTGAGCGTGTAAAGACGATTCGCCAATACAGGAAAGATGAGAAATCATATTTAACGATTTTGTACTACTGCTAAGGTAAAAAGAAGAAAGAAATAAATAAATAATCATAATTTTACGATTCTTTAAAAAGGCGATTCTTCATAAGCAACAAAAGAGTAAAGATGATAAGAGAGGAAAAAAGTGATTGGTTGTAATAGAAAATCGTCAAAAGACCAAGTCTATTATGAAAGCCATGAAAGAAGAGAAAATCGTGATTTATGATTTTCCAAAGAAGATATAATAGAAGAAATTGTTATCTACGATTTCCCACCAAAAAAAGCTTTCCTATTTATTGTTATTGTTGTTGATCACGTGAGAACTATCACCACCATGAACAGAATTAGAAGTTCAGCTGATCACGAATCTTAGAAGATTGATGAAGATCTACTCCGAAGGACTCTACTGCTGAAAAATAAAGAACATTCAAGAAGCGCATCAACTAAAGAAAGCAAGGAAAAGATGAAATTAGAAGTAGAGTTATAGTAAGATAGTTTTTATTTCTTTTATTAGATTTAGAACTTGTAAACTGACTCCTTATGATCTATAAATAAGAGAGCTTGGTGTAGGAATAATCATCAAATAATTTCAGCATCAATTGATGCCTGAGGTTGGATTTTTTTTCGATTAAAGTAGTGTAAAATAGTTAGAGTAGATTAGATATCCAAGGTTTCTCAAGAGCAAGTGACGATTGCAATTGAGTGTTGAAGATTAGAGTAGATATCTGTAGTTTCTCAAGAGCAATTGGCGACTGTGGCTGAGGGGTAAAGGATATATTTTACTTTGCTTTTTAGTTTAAATTTATAGCTTTGTAAACATCTCCAAGGTTTATTTTGAATTGACGACTCAGATTAGAATTTGCAGATTAGTGTAACGAATTTTACTTTTCCATCTTCAGTTTTCTAAGGTTTGATTGACGCCTAGATTTTAGGAAGTTGTTGATTAGATTAAATCTGTATTGATGGGATCTTAGACTTGATTGACGACCAATGCTAAGAACCTAGATATATAGTGTAACGGTACTATTTATTTTCATAAATATCCGATAGCTGAAGATTGGGATTGACGACCTCAATCAGAAGAAGGAGGATTTAGATTTATTTTATGCACTTTAGATTAAAACAAATTATTTTATTCATATTTCTCCAGTAGATTAGATCTTAAAGATAAATAGAAGTTTTTTAAATAAGGATTTAAATAGAAGATATAAATAAGAAGTAATCAGATAAATAAACTTCCTCGTGGGAATGATCCTATGCTAGTACTATGATTTCTATTGTGCGCTTGCAATAGGTTAAGACTTGAATTTAACATAATTTTAATACACATAATAAGCCGATCAATAGGCCTTTACTTTAAGGTCCAAAATAAATATTTAAAACCTACACACCAAGTTTCGATCCTTTGACCTCTTGTCTCACACTCAAGCCTCTAACCATTGGGTTATCACTTAGTTTCTGTCAAATAATGACATAAATAAATATAAGAGCTTTGAAAACCAAGATATGCATTCTTTAGTTAAAACATTTTGAAAAGTCAAGGCTTGCGGTGTATATGTTATTAAGCACATAAAAGAAATTTAGGTATATCAACGGCATGAAAAAATCGAGGCTTGTGATTATACCTAAAACTTAAAAAATTGAGTATTATGTTGGCTCACATCACTCTCTACACCGTTACTTTCTCTCCCTCTTTGTCTCTTCACCTCTCGCTCCATCATTTTCTCTCTCTTTCTCTCTACTCGGTTTCTCTCTTCACTGTTCTCTCTCTCCACCCTTCTCAATCTCTCTTTCTCCACCATTCTCTCTATCTCTCTTTTGATGAATGCCAAAGTCATTAAAAAGGAGGAAGGTGGGAGAGCAAGAGGCTCAAACTCACCAACGACAAAGGGGAGACTCTTAGCAGTCTCAGAAGGCCCCATGAAGGCACCCTCAATCATCTACACCACTAGCACTCGTGGGAACATATGAAAAGGACAGATTTTGATGAATAGGTGAGTAATGTTGTCATATATGTGCCCGTATTCCCAAGGTGCTCACTCTCGCTTACTGATCCGCAACACATGTCAATTAGGCAAAAGACAAATGCCCATTTCCGCATCTTTGAATTCCTCTAGATTATTAGAGTAGGTGCCCAGATGGATGGAAAAAAGAATCAAGCGTCTCACCTTCGTAGTTGGATATAAACCCATCCCCACTAGTCATACTGAGGTTTCCAAGAGCACAGTCATCGATGTGACAACTCAGATTTCCCCACATATTTTTCTAAGATATATATTTTTTTCTTTAAACTTTAAACCAAATGGGAAAACCTGGACCGCCAGATCACAGAACACAATCTTATTACAGAATACTTGGTGCATTCACACATATTACGGAATTCAAAATAGTTATAGCATAACTAGCAGAACTAAACATTTCACTTCTATACAGACAAATGACCGGAAGAACTAAAATAAATCATCGATGATGAGTAACCATCATCTAAACAATGGTATATAAATACATAGAAAAACTGAAAATCTATAATATACCAAGCTCAAATCTCAGAAGTCATTGTATCATATCTATTTGAGGTTCTTTCTCCAGTAGGTAACTTGGATCCTCCTCAAGTCCAAGGTCCTGATCAAAATCTACACTTGTGATGTATAGTCGAGGTGAGCTAACAGTCTAAGCTCTATAGAAGAATCTCAAATTCAATTGACATCTTATCATATAATCACATAGATTTAATGACAGAAGCAAAAACGAAACTAAACAGATATTCAAGGATCGTAACAAAAATAAAAATAGAGTAGGTATTCAATGATTTACAGAATTCAGTTTCCATTACTCACATCACACAGTAATTCCCTCATTTACATCTTATAGTGTATTCAAAATTCCCTTACTCACATCTTACAGTGTTCATGTCTTACAGTGTTCCAATCATACAGTTCAATGTCCTAATATTCAGATTTCAGATTTCTATCTTTCAGTGTGTCCATATCTTCAGTGTACTCACATCTTCTAATATCCTTCAGTATATATGGATAACCCACCATACCGGTCCAGTCAGTATATAAGTATTCATTCGGTGTCCAGTTAGTTTATGCAGTATCTAGTATGTACGGAAAATTCATATCGTACATGTTGGTACGCGCTTTTTCTGGGTCCCTTTCGGTCCCTTGAAATAGTAGCCCAATTCGGTCCAAGTGGACTCTGGCAAAGGCGGTGTTTTTAGAGGTAATTAAGTATTGAAAATAAAGAGGTAAATCTTGAGAAAAATACTTGGTTAGTTGCGATCACCAGTTACAGATATTTATCGACGCTACAACACGTCACTGATCACGCCTTCCAGGGTGGAGATATGGGTTGTTCTCTTTACTAAATCATTGGTCGGTCGATGTCAGCAGCACTGGGTCGCCTGTAAGTTTAGCTAAGCTAGTTTTCCTACTTCTCTTCTAACTGTTTTACCTTTCCTACTCTTACTGTGACTTTTGACTGCTTTTTTTACTTAATATTATTAGTGACATAATTAATTTTAATCCTATTAGGGGTCTAATGAATCAGGAAATTCTAACTCGACTAAGCCTCCTAATCTGACTAAGAATGCAAATACATTGATTCTATGGAAACTAATTAGGAATATACTAATTCAATTGAAACTCTAATTAATTAAAAATATATTGATTCTATTAAAATTCTAATTAAAGTAAATATATTAATTTTACTGAAAATCTAAAAAAAGAGTTTTGGCCCGCTATGGTAAGGAGGATTAGCCCCGTTCCCGGGTACCCTCCGTAAGCTCCTTTGGGCAAATCGGGTGGCTAGGGATTAGTTTAGTAATAGTATGGATTAAAAAACTAATTTTTTTCTGAAATTATGGATTTACGGATCGAAGATGGAGAATCAAGCTTAAAAATTAGAATTAAAATTCGAGAACTCAAGATGGAAGTTCTAAGACCGAATTTAAGAGTGAAATTAACGACTGATTCTAAAAACTAAGAAGCAAAATCAGAAAACTAGAAATTTATATTAAAACCTAAGATCTAAGATCTAGAATTTAAGAACTAGAGGGCTAGAACCTAAATCTAGAACTAAAATTTAAAAAAAGGAAGAACTGGTTCTAGAACCTGAGAACTAGAACCAAAACAAAGGTAAGAATCAAGGATTAAAGAGGTTTAAAATCTAAGATCTAGAACTAAAAGTTTAAGAACCTAAAGTCTAGAACTAATTATCTAGAGCTAAGAACTAGAAGAATTAAAGACAACATAAAAGTATACCTGAGGCCAGGGCTGCAGAGAGGAATCTTGAAATCCTAAGCTTGAAAGCGAGGAACTCGAGAGAGAAAATTTGTGTTGAAAATTGTGTGTTTTTGGGTCGAGGTGGTGGGTCCTGTTTATAGGTATTTGGTCAATTGCGCGCCCTATGGGGTGCACTCAATCGGTCGGTGAATTTTAATTACTCGCCCAGTCTGGTGCGCTCGATTGAATTATGCGTTTGAAACCAAACGCTCAATCACTTTGAGTCGGTGACTGACTCAATGAGTGACTGTTGGGGAATTTTAGTGTGCTGATTATTATGAAGTAAAAGAAAGAAAATAAAGTCAAAGTAAAATAGTGGATAGATTCAGCACATCTAAAATATCTTGGACCTGCAAGATATAAGGTCCTTTGTAGCAAGTTTTAATAAGTAAGAGTTTGTCCCACAGGGAGTAGTGATCTAAAACCTAAGAGGTGTATAGTAGTCCTCCAGATCTGCTATAAATCTGGTAATTCTAAGAAGAAAGAGAGCTTTTCGGGTATCACTAGATCCAATTTATAAAACTGAAATATAAAACTAAATCTAAAAGATTAAGGAAGATGGATGGTAAAATAAAATATAAAATGGGGAGAAATAGACAGCTAGGGCCTGGTTTTTACTGCAAAACAGATTAAGAGCTGGGGATTTGTAACAATCCTTCACTTGGCTACAAGCACAAATGCAAGGTATAAGAATCTGATTTAGACCAGTGGTTTGGATTGATCTTAAGGCTATGATCTGTCCACTTAAATGGTCACAGATCATCCAATAGATTTCCTCTATTTCGATGGCTTTGATCAGAACAAGATAATCACTACAGATATTATGGATGTAAGGCCACAGGCACAGGCACCCACAGGCATATCAAACTCAGGGAAATCAAATGGTCCTCAAGAGATCTACCGGAAAAGGGCCTGGTCTTGTGCCGAGTGCAAAAATCTGATCGAGAATCTAATGGGACCACAAGATCTTTAGATTTAATTAAGTTTTAAAATCAACAATTTATTTCTTTAATCAAAACCAACTTACAATAAACTTGTTCCCAGATCTGTAGTTTGTTCATCGATCCACATTTCTTCATGCCGAAATTATAATTACAAAACAGATCTAAGCTGCTACATAGATCTAATCCAACAGGCTGGATTAGAGAGAGAAGGGGGAAGAGAAAAGGGAAAAATAAAACCTAAAACTAAACCTAAATGAGCTAAGGAGAACTCAGGCTATTCCTTTGTTCTTACATTCCTTGCTAAGAAATTACAGCAGAATAGATGGGTATTTATACATATGCATCGATCCATGTGCCTTGAGTTGCAGCCAATCAGAGAGCAGAAGATTCAGTTCTGTTATGCATAGCTGAGGTGTCTTCATTTCGGCCAAGGAAAATTACATGTGGACTGTTGTCGCATGTGCAGAGTTTTGTGCCCAGCTATGTGTTCTTGCAGCTCTCAAAAATGCCCCTGACGGCCACTGATATTTGCTAATGCAGCTGCTACAGAAATATAAGTTGCTTAGTCAATAAGTGTTGCAGCAAGTTTAATAAATGGAGCATTCGATAGGTACAACTTTAGCATTCGATAGGATAATGGTTTGCTGAAGAACCAACCGATAGGTTCACTGCAACCTTGAAGAACTCGATAGGTTAGATTGCAAAAGGCAATTTCCATTCGATAGGTTGGATTGCTATTGCATTCTTTAAGCATTCGACAGGTTGAGAGGATGGCCTGCTGCTCTTCGATAGGTTGAGTTTAAATCAAGAACCTGTCGACAGGTTCAATTAATGGAGCCTTCGATTAGGTGCAATGACTGCGCTATAGCAACCATTCAATAGGTTGAAGGCTTTAAGTACAGCAGAACTCAACAGGAGCTGAAGTTCAAATCAATAGGATGAGTTGTAACCACATGAACTATTCGATAGGTTCATCATTGCTACCTTTAAGGACTACTCGACAGGTTTGATAGCTCAATTCGGTAGGTTGAAAGAGTGAAGAGTTCGACAGGTTCAAGTTGCATGTTTGAAGCTTTCAACAGGTTAATAGTCCTTGCTCCATTCGATAGGTAGCTCCAGCTGATGCACCATTCGATAGGTTCAAAACTGATGCATTGAGGGATTGTTCGATAGGTACAAAATTGTAGCATTCTTTAAGCATTCGGTAAGTTCAAAAGCAGTGGTTGACAGGTTCAGCAAACCACAACACTCGATAGGTTGGTGGCCGCTGTTAATGGTGAATCCTTTTTGCTGAAGTGTGCATCTGAAGCCTGGCCTGAACCACACATCTACCTCTGCTATATGTTGCTAAAATCTCAAGATGGTTCAACTCCACATTGCTGCAGCTTCTCTTCATCTCGAGCTGATGTTTTGTTCTAACATCAATCACACCATGGCCCTTCGTGCCTCAGTTCTAATAGATGGTTCCAAGTCCTCTTTTTGGCAATTTTACATAGGAAAACTACATTATTCTATATTTCATCCCTAACTGCAAAATATACTAAAAAGTTATTATTAACCACTCTAGGTCCTATCAAAAGCCAGGTTCAAAGGTGTAGAAAGTGGCAAAAATCAGTGCTTAACAGTGACCGGTTGACTGGCTCAGTCGGGTATCCCAATCCTAGTCTAATTAGACTAATTGGGTGTCCTGATTAGTGCGCACAATCAATTAAGCGCCGGAATTCACGCACTTAATAAGGAATTTTCAGGCGGTCTAGGGAGTTAGAGACCAGGTTTGCTTAGGAACAAATTATGCGCTTGTGATGAGGTGCATAATTCAATTGCACGCTCTTGGTAGAGCGTACAATCACGTCTTAGGCGGTTTCTAGAAGGGTACAAGGCCCGTCCAAAATGGAGTAATTGCGCACTGGTGGTAGTGCGTGCAATCTGATTACGTGCGCTTATTAGGGCGCATAATCCGGGCCTAGGGCAGTCTTCAGGAAGGGTATGCCTGGTCCAAGAGGGACCAATTACGCACCAGCTGTGGGCGTGCAATCGAGTTATGCGCACTATACAAGGTGCATAATTCAAGATTATCCTGGGTTTGAGCCGGGTCCGAGCCACAGAGCTATTGTTTCAGCTTGTGGTTTCAAAGTCTTTAGAGAAGGTTAGTCCTTTTTCGGAGATCGTGGGCAAGGTCAAAGGTTGACCGAATATGTTTGTATATTTCGAGAGAGCAAAATGGGGGTGTCTACAAATGCTCCTCTTCGGCGCGTTCTTGTGGCATAAAAATGCATCAAATAAGTAGACACCCCTCATCCAAGGTGCCTTCTCGTTTCTCTTGGGAAATCACAAATATGAATCGAGGATGCAAGTGACATCCCGTCGCATATCGCGACGTGCTACTATTAGCAATAAATGGGGAAAAAGAGGCATAACCTAATTCGTGGGTGCAAGGGGCATCCTGCCACATATCGCGACTTGCTACAAGGGGTAGTCAAATGGTAGGAGAGTCAATGTCCTAATCTGCAAGTGCAAGGGGTAATCAAACAGAGGGATATCCAATACAATCGAGGTACCGGGGGGCGTCATACGAATGTCCAGAGACAAGGTCCAAAAACTGATAATAAGATGAAATATCATATAATGGCGAAGGCTTTCGCAACTCATGTCAGACCAGGCGCGTCATTACTCACACCAATGGCGCATCAGGCATCCTTTTTCCAGTGGACATTTAGGATTTCTCATAGTTGAGCATATTTAGTGTTTAGTTTCTTAGAGGAAAAAAAAGATTGGAGTGGTGGGAAGTAAAAATTTGACAGATAGGAGATTTATTTATTGTTATTTTTTTTATTTTTTTTTGAAGATATTTTTTTTGTGAAAATTGGGGATTTAACTTAAGATCAATTCGGTTGTAAAACTTCAAAAAATGTGGCTTTCGACGTATCACTGAGCAGATCCACCGGTACGGGATTTGTGAACTCGACCGTTTGCGTGGTTGTCAAGATGACACTTGGTATGTCAGATGCTCCATCTAACCTTCTCGTGAATACTGATGATTATCTCTTATGAGAGGATTACAGTGGTTCACGAATAAAGAGACAGATTTTGAAAACATTTGACTTAATGTTATTTAACTATATTTTACAAAGAATATCGAGTGAATGAGAGGGTGATAATACTTACCTGATTTATTGCCTGCTGGAGCTTTTTGTGTGTGATGGGACTCGTTGGTTGTCGTAGTGGCGTCGTAATGGGACATGAGAGGATTTCCTCTCTTTGCTTCTGCTGCAGCGGGACCTGAGGGTCACCAATCTGGTAGGATGTCTTGGGGAGGTGAGTTTCACGATGGAACATGGTGGTCCTCCCCTTATGGTCGTGTGCTACAGTGAGTCCCGTCGATTGTAGGTGTGATGGGACCTGAGGAAAATCTGATAAGATGTTCACGCTGGAACATGGTATGGGTGCGATGGGATGTCGGAGGGCTTCCTCTCTTCTTCTGATTGCCATAATGGTAGGGCTCGCTAATTATCATGTGATGGGACGGTGGAGGGTTTATCCTCCTCTACTGCCAGTGAGTGTGTGTTTTGGTTGCGGCGATGATTGCTGCGTGCCAAGGGATTTGGGAACTGGGCTTGCTGGTTTCGCCATGAGACTGTGCAACCGTGGGATTCGGGACGATCCCTGTCGCGACGATGCGCTCTCTAACGGTAAAACATATAGAGTCGCCACCCAGAGCTTTCGGTGTCCTGGGATACCTAGTTCATTTTTATGAGCATCGAAGTGCTAAAAATATGACTCTGAATCTGGTCCACACCAAAGGCTCTTAGGTAGGGACTTTAGTTATCGATCGAGAAGGTGTTAGGCACCCAATCAACCCGCTTATTGCGGTCTCTACTTATGGCCAAAAATAAAGTGATGTAAAAGACAAGGAAATGGTTCCCTCTTGCAGAAATGGGCCTCCAATCCTATTTGTGCCCCTCCGTTCCTATCGAAAATTCGGTGGCGTAACGGCACAAATGAAAGAGTAGGGAATGCCGAAATGAGATAGGAGAAGAAAGGGGAGAGCCGGAGCCCTTGGGCCCTTGTAGCACCATAGGAGAGCCTTGTGTAGCTTGCTTTGATGAGCTCTTAAAGGCTTTGTATGGAGGAAAATGGGGTTCTAACTCCTAGGACTTGAAGCTAAGAGGTAGGGGAGGGAGGCTAGGGGATCGCACATACCTAGGCTAAAGGTTTTGGATGCAAGAACAAGCTTGAAATGAGGTTGGAAGGTTCTGGAATTTTGGTGAAAATAGTACACAAAAGGGAGGAAGAACTTCTCACTTTCAGCTCTTTCTCTCTTAAGCAAATTTCTCAACCCCTAAACCAAGGGGTGGGGGGCTCTATTTATAAGAAAAGGGTGGGTTAGGAGGCCACTTAAGAGCTAAATGAGTTTAGCAATTAGGTAATCTCACATCTATGGATTCCTAGGGTTTTTGGAGCCTTGAAATGTGTGAGAAGGTCCTCCAATGGTGGATGATGGGGTGAGGCTTAAAGCCACTTAAAGGGGTGCAAATAGGCTTCAAAAGGGTACAACAGAACTAGCAAAACACACCCCAAAGGTCAAGGTGGTCAACAAATCAAACCCCAAATATGAAATTTGGGACAAAATCCAACAATCACTATTCATATGCCTGGCGCAACTAATAGTTGCGCCAGGCAAATGTACAGTAAAACAGTGTTGAACAGTAGCCTGGATGTTGGCTTCGCGAGGGGTGGGGGGACCCATTTATACCTGGCGCAACTATTAGTTGCTCCAGGCCATTTCTGGGAGAAAAAAGCTTGGCGCAACTATTAGTTGTGCCAGGCAAATTCAGGGGGAAATTGGCTTGGCGCAACTGTTAGTTGCGCCAAGCAAAAAACTTGAAATTATGCCTGATTTTCAAATGGTCATAACTTTTGATATACAACTCTGATTGAGGCGATTCTTAGCTCGTTGGAAAGCTGGGGAAGTCCTCTTTCTAATGGTATATGATTTGATATCAGTAAAGGATATCATCTATTCTTGGTGCACCACTCTTCATCTATTGGCCGGGAAGGTTAGCTTTAGGGTTCGGAATGGGTTCTAAGGGTCGGGATTGGTTTCTAAAGATTTGGGGTAGGTTCCTAAGGGATCTAGGGTGATTCCTAAGGGTTTGGGGTGATTCCTAAGGGTTCCATACATACCATCAAAAGCTCAGAATTGCACCTCTCTCGAAAGGTGTTTCGATCGGGCCTTGGGCCAAATTTGGGTGTCTACAGATGCCCCTCTTTGGTATCCGATCACTAATGATCGAATGCCAAAGAAAAGAGACATCCGAAGAGGCCCAAGGAATTACTGACGAGTCCACTACATTCAGACCGAACTTCAAACATCAGGTGAGTAACACGAAGAGAAAATGAAAGCCCTGGGGTGCCAGGCTAATCATTCGTTTCTCGAAGTAATCGGTTCCCAAGCGCTTAGCGACATTACTGGGCATAACCGAGGTGGAATGAGTTACGAAAGCCCAATAGCTGGGAAAAATATTCGCCTCTCGAGTTACAAAAGCCCGTTAGTCGGGAAAAATATCCGCTTCTCGAGATGATTTGAAGGTGATTGATGTTCAAGATTCATTCTGGATGCAATAGCTTCGTAAGTAAGAGGGGTGATTGGCCCATATTTAAAGATAGGCGCGAAGTAAATATATGCAAGGCTCCACAGTTTGCATCCAATCCTGCGAGGCATTTGACAACCTCATTGGGTTATTCGCAGGTGCCCTTGCGGAAAGCAGGGTTCGAGATCTTTGGGCGAACCCATCGATCCCAAAGTTTATTTAGCATGACCACCTGAGCGAAGTGAATAGATGTCACAATACTTTTTAGGAGTGCGTGCCATTTTTCAAAACACGCCTGAGATCCACATGACCCAGAGCGTCCAGCCTCAAATACCACTAAACAGATCCAACCAGTTATCGGGTGCTAACCTAAAAGGGACATCCAATCCTGGTTTCTGCCAATAATGATTATAAGCATCAATTAACTATGCATAAACATGCACCCATTAGGGGCGATAAGCAACAACAAAGGCGACGGAAGCTTCGACTCGGACCCACCCGGGTATAATTTACGGGGACAAACGACCATCATACGGATACCCAGACGCATGGCGTACACTTTATAGGGATAACGTTGCCCATACAGGTTTTAAGCCTGCAGAAAATAAAAGGGAAATGAACCCTTTTAAATGCATGGTTGCACATAGTTCGATTGACACATAATCTCATTTTCAACAGGTTGGTCTCAACCAACGATTGACCTTTTCTAATGGAGAATCTGAAGCTTAAGACACTTAAGTTCACATGAACCCAAAGACAGCGCTTGGCTCAAAAAATTTAGCAGTGGAGTTGACTCGATCGAAATATTGACTGTTTGACCGGGACTGACACCGTTGCTCCTTCCTTGAAGAAGGATCCAGAATCCAAGGCGTGTCTTAGACTTAGGACATTAATTTTGCACAACTGCATTGTCGATAAAATATTGACATTTTACCGCATTGAAAATATGCGAGTGCGTCGCTCTGTGGGGCATGAAAGCATAGATTTCTTTTTCTTTTTGAAATGATTTTCATCATCATTTTTTATTTTTATTTATTTATTATTTTATTTTATTTTTAGACCTGACGTCGGTGGTGAGATGCTTTATCTGATTTGTCCATCGCTAAGAAGTTGGCTGATTTGAGGCTTTGGACCGTGTGATGTTCCTGCACATTCTCGAGAAAATGTCAGTCCCTTTTTCTTTTATACATTCTAAATAATAGAAGAAAAAGTAGATTTCTACCTACACTTTTTTATTTTCAATATATATATTTTTTGGACTTTTATTTTTGGCGATTTTTTGTTATTTTTCTTCATTTTTGAGATTGAAATGTGATGCTAGAAATATGTACATGAAAATGAGCAGAAATATATACACATTTTTTGGTGTTTGGATTTTTCTTGATTTTTTTTTTTTGGCTTTTCTTCTTTTTTTTGTTTTTGATGCCTTGATAGTGAGACGGAGTAACGGGTCCCATTTTGAGCATAGTCGAACTCTTTCATGCAGTCAGACCTGAGTGAGTTTCTAGATTTTACCAAGGCCACAACGTTGATCCCTTTGGATTGAGTTAAACCTTTCTCCTTGCCTCGGGTCATACGTTTGACGATGCGGGCTTCACAAAGACAATTCTGGTCGGGACCCGATTTGAACTAGCATGAGCGGCCCAGTCGGACAAGAGGGTACAGGAAGAGTAACAAAAGGGTTCCTCAAACATCAATCTTCTCAATCAATCCAAACCTTTCTTTTTCAATTTTTTTCTTCCTTTTTTTTTTTAATCTCCCTTTTTTACCCATGGCACCCTTTCGGGTTTTCACCACGTCCATGGGTTTATCTCTCTTACCCTAAGCGCCCTTTCGGGTTTTCACCTGGTCCGCACAAGCTCGCTGTTTTTACCCGTAATGCCCTTTCAGGTTTTCACCACGTCCATCTTACTTTGAGCTTATATTTTTATTTTATTATTATTATTATTTATTATTATATATATATATATATATATATTTTTTTTTTTCAAGAGCCACGACATATACGTCGATTCCGTCATAGCCGGCTGGATGGGGTTCTGGTGTCGTCTCACGACTCGGCTCATGTTGACTTAACATATATTATGACTGCTTGCGAACCTACAATGAGAGCTTCCTTCAGGTTGTAGCTTGGCCATGGGTTAGGTTAGGATTTGAAGGTATGTTGGGTTAAAAGGATTTCCTTGATACAGCTTCAGTTTTCTCAACATACTTTCTTCCTTGGGGGTTTTACTGTACATGCCCCGTGATTCTTCTACATTTTTTTGTTCTTTTGGCTTCATTTCAGGCTATCACTTCTTGAGGTTTTGCTTTTTCGATTTTTTTGAATTTTGATAGGAACTCTACTTCATCTTTTCTCTCCTTTTTTTTTGGTATATGTACACGCATATTTTTTTGGGGGGGGAATGGGTTTATTGAAAGAAAGGCCCAGGCTCAAATGGGATAGCAAAGGATATCATCATTTTTAGGGATGTTTTTGGGCTACTGTGCTTAGAATGATGGCCTCTTTTGGGTGGTTCTTAAGAAGTCACATATCTGTTTCATCAATACTTACCTTATCGCGATAGGCTAAGAGTAGAACCGTCGGACGGATCCAGCGTTGATGGGATCAGGAAGATGATCTCCGTCCATGGTGGAGAGGCGGATGGTGTATCCTGGCAGCACTTCTCGAATGACGTATAGTCCTTCCCAGTTCGGCTTAAACTTTCCTCTCGGATCGGCGTGGAGGGATGGGAAGATCTTCTTCAGCACAGTGTCTCCTACCTTTAGATCTCGACCGCGGACACGTTTATTGTAAGCGCGTGTGATTCTCCCCTGGTAAACTTGAGTGTGACACAAGGCTAGGAGTCTCTTCTCATCCAATAAGTTTAATTGTTCAAAGCGGGATCCCTCTCTCTCTCTGCTTCGGGTAAGCCTGATTCCATGAGGATTCGGAGCGAGGGTACTTCAACCTCTACCGGAAGGACGGCCTCGGTTCCATACACAAGGGAGAATGGTGTTGCCCCTGTAGCGGTACGGATCAACGTTCGGTAGGCCCACAAAGCAAATGGTAGCATTTCGCTCCAATCTCGATAAGTGACGACCAATTTTTCAAGGGTGCGGATGACTGTTTTGTTCACGGCTTCCACGGCTCCATTGGTTTGAGGCCAATAAGGGGATGAGCGATGGTAATTGTTCTTGTGTTGCTCGCAGAAGTCTCGGATGCGTTTATTCGTAAAGTTTTTACCATTGTCCGTGATGATATCTTTAGGTACTCCAAATCAGCACACAATATTATTTTTGAGAAACTTCTCCACGTGACTGACCGTGATGTTGGCATATGACGTCGCTTCTACCCACTTGGTGAAGTATTCAATGGCAACGAGGATAAACCGATGTCCATTTGATGCTTTTGGATTAATCATTCTGACAACGTCAAGGCCCCAGGTAGCAAATGGCCAAGGAGTGGTCATGCAGTGAAGATCAATGGTAGGAGCGTGTATCAGGTTGGAGTGTTCTTGACACTTGTAGCATTTTTGAACATGTTTGCAACAATCCGATTCCATGGTGGTCTAAAAGTATCCCTGTCGTAGGATTTTCTTAGCGAGCATGTGACCGCTGATGTGGGCTCCGCATACTCCCTCATGGATTTCTTTCATAATATTGACCGCTTCACTTTCAGTGAGGCACCTGAGTAAGATGTTATTGTAAGATCGCTTGTAGAGATATTCCTAGCAAATGACATAGCCTGCCGCTAAACGTTGAATGGTTCGTCGGCCCATCTTGGATGTACCCTCTGGGAAAGTTACGGTCTCGAGGAAATTCTTGATATCTGAGAACCAAGGTGGCTCATCATCAGGCTCTGTAGGTTCCTCAATCTGGAAGTAAAAGGCCGGCTCATTCCTCTGCTCAATCACGATCGGCTTCATCTCAACACCATAGGGGATTTCAATCATTGACGCCAAAGTTGTTAATGCGTCGGCAAAGCGATTCCTTATCCGGGGGACGTATGAGAAAGTCACATCTTGGAAGCAAGCTATCAGATCCTCGAGGTGTTCATGATAGGGGATCAGTTTCTCATCTTTCGTCTTCCAGTCACCATTCGTCTGACATATGATTAACTGTGAATCGCCAAATACTTGAAGGTGAGTTATATTCGGATCGAGAGCCGCCTGCAGACCAACGACACGAGCTTCGTACTCAGCCATATTGTTAGTGCAAGGAAAGTTGAGCTTGATAGAGACCGGTACGTGGGATCCTTTCGGTGAAATTAGGATGGCGCCAACTCCTTGGCCCTCGACATTTGCTGCCCCGTCAAAGTGCATTACCCATGATTCTTCTGCTTCTTCTGCTTCCTCTGTATCGTCTTCCGTCATGAACAAGATATCTTCATCGAGGAACTCGATTCTCAAAGGCTCATAACTAGGTAAAGGATTGTCAGCAAGATGATCAGCCAGCGCCTGCCCCTTGATCGACTTCTGAGTGACGTACGTGATGTCGAATTCAGATAATAAGAGTTGTCATCGTGCGGTTCGTCCAGTGAGAGCTGGCTTTTCAAATAGGTGCTTCAATGGGTCCATTCAGGCCAAGAGCAAAACGGCTTGGGATAGTAAGTAGTGGCGGAGCCTTTGAGTAGCCCATACAAGAGCTAGGCATGCTTTCTCCAAATGACAATAGTGCGTCTCGTAATCAGTAAACTTCTTGCTCAGATAGTAAATGGCCTACTCTCTTCTTCCTGTTCATTGTGCTGCCCCAAGACACATCCCATTGAAACTTCCGTCATGGAGAGATACATCAAGAGTGGTCTCCCTGGCTCAAGTGGTACCAAAACTGGTGGATTAAGGAGGTAGCTTTTGATTTTTCCGAACGTTGCCTGACAATCGTCGTTCCATTCAAAAGGCAAATTCTTCCTTAGTAACTTAAAGATCGGCGTGCAGATTGGAGATAGCTATGCAATGAACCGACTGATATACTGTATTCTGCCCAGAAACCCTCTAACCTCCTTCTCGGTAGATGGTAGTGGAATTTCAGTGATGGCTTTGACTTTGATTGGGTCGACCTCGATCCCCCTCCTGCTGACGATGAACCCTAGCAGTTTTCCTGACATAGCACCAAATGCACACTTCTGTGGATTCAGACGTAGCCGATACTTCCTCAACCTTTCAAACAGCTTCTGAAGGTTTACCAGATGGTCGCTTCGCTCTAGTGATTTAGCTATCATGTCGTCGACGTACACTTCAATCTCTCTATGCATCATGTCATGAAATAGTGCAGTCATAGCTCTCTGGTACGTTGCACCGACATTCTTCAGCCCGAATGGCATTACTCGATAGCAAAAGGTTCCCCAAGGGGTAATGAACGTTGTCTTCTCGCGATCAACCTCTACCATTTTGATCTGATTGTATCCTGAGAATCCATCCATAAAAGAAAGCATCCCGTGCTTAGCTGTGCTATCGACCAAGATGTCGATGTGTGGCAATGGGAAACTGTCCTTTGGGCTTTCTCTGTTCAAATTGCGAAAATCGATACACATGCGGACCTTTCCATCCTTCTTTGTTACAGGCACAATATTGGCTAGCCATTGTGGGTATTTGGATACCATGAGAAACCCCGCGTCATACTGCTTGATGACCTCATCTTTGGCTTTCAGCATCCATTCGGGTCGGAGATGTCTCAACTTCTGCTTGACTGGCTTCATATCAGGGTAGAGGGGCAACTCATGCTCAACCAAATCAGTATCCAGACCAGACATGTCCTCGTACGACCAGGCAAAAATGTCTTGGTATGACCGAAGGAAGTCGATCATGCTTTTTCTTTTCTCAGGAGACAATGACATTCCGATTTTGGTTATCCTGGGAACCTCCTCAGTTCCTAGATTGACGTCTTCTGTCTCTTCGACAATGGGGGTAGGGCCATACTCAAAGTCGGCAAATCGATCAAGGAGCTCATTGGGGAGCTCCTCGAAAGGGACATCCTCATCTAGACTCGTGATCCCTACCTCTTCTTGTATTTCTACAGGGAAGGGGTCCATTTCACGTGGGACGGGTATTTTGATTAAGGCATCCTTTTGTGGGACAATTTCTGGAATTTCAAATGACAACATTTTTGGGCTTTGGATTTTTTCAATGATTTTGAGATTTTTTATTTTTTGTATGTTTTTGAGATTTTGTATTTTTTCCATGTTTTTGAGATTTTTGTTTTCTTCGGAGAAGGACCCTTGGCCAGGCGGGTTTGTGTATATACAAGGCATTGCCTGCCAAGGGCTTATCTCACTTTTTATAGGTTTTCTTTTTGGGAAACAGGCGCCAAACTTTAGGCCACTTCTTGCTTCCAGAGTTTGGGGCAAAGATGCCCAGTTGCGTACCTGAGGGGCCACTTCTTTACCTGTTGGGATGGAGGGTGCTGACTGATATGGCTCATTGGAGTCAGCCTCCATCATATTGAGCCCTATTTTGTCTGAGATCATGTCCTCAAACGATAACTCTGTTTTGTGGTGATTCACCATAAGGGGGGTTTGTTCAGGTACCGACCACCGTTCCTCAAAGAGGAATAATGCAGTCAAATCTATCTCCAAGCTAGGAAGGGAGATCTGGGGATTGGTGGGATGGATTGGGGCTGTGGGTTTGTGTGAAGTCAAATGGGTTACCCCATTTCGATCGATCTTTACAACCCCTGCGCTGACAAAGGAATCGCTGATGTGTGGCCTAGGGTGAGGTTTCTCCTCTATTTGATTCCTCGAGCTTTTGCAGCCACGGTGACCCTGGCCTTCTCTTTGGGCTCTCGGGCCTCTTGCTCTGTGGGCTTATATCCTAGCCCGAATCTTACTTTTTATCCCTTAGCCACAACTGGCTCTCTTCTGCCTTGTAATTTGGGTCCCAGACCCCTTCCTTTCTGATAGCCCCACTTTTAGTTGCGCCAAGCAACTAAAATTGGCTTGGCGCAACTATTAGTTGCGCCAAGCAAAAAATCTGAAATTCTACCTGATTTTGAAATGGTCATAACTTTTGATATACAACTCCGATTGAGGTGATTCTTGGCTCGTTGAAAAGCTGGAGAAGTCCTCTTTCCAATGGTATATGATTTGATATCAGTAAAAGATCTCAGATATTCCTGGTGCACCACTCCTCATCCATTGCCCGGGAAGGTTAGATTTAGGGTTCGGAATGGGTTCTAAGGGTTGGGATTGGTTTCTAAAGGTTCAGGGTAGGTTCCTAAGAGATCTAGGGTGATTCCTAAGGATTTGGGGTGATTCCTAAGGGTTCCATACATACCATCAAAAGCTCAAAATTGCACCTCTCTCGAAAGGTGTTTCGATCGGGCCTTGGGCCAAATTTGGGTGTCTACAGAGACATAATCAAGCTTTCCCCTCTGTTGGTTATGCAAAGTTATGTGATGGGATTTCGAGGGGTGTGATTTGCGATGGGGTTTAGAAGGTTCGGCTCCCTATGATGGGACATTGATCGAGCCTTTCCTTCTTGATTGTGCATCGTGATAGGATGTGTTCGAGCTCCTTGGTTAGTAATATCACGATGAGACAGGTTTATGATGGGATCAAGTTGTAGTTGCATTGTGATGGGACATGTGCATGGTTGGAGTCAATTTGAATGGTGTTGGGATTGTTATGGGATTTGACTTTCGCCTTGGTGGTGTGATAGGATTTTCAGGAGGCTCATTCTTAACTCTTCGCGATGGGACATTGATCGAGCCTTCCTTTGGTTGCATGGTGTGTTAGGTCGCATGGTGATGTTTTAGCATCGCGGTAGGACATAGCTGACTTATGTTGATGTGTCAGGATGTTACAAGCCCTGTCACAGTGGGACATAGGTGTGGTCAACGACTCTCTCTCTCTAAATGGCATGTGAGGTTATGCGATGAGATGAAGGAGAAAGAGGGATTCTAATCCAGATGGGACAAAAGGTGTGAATGTGTGCATTGTGCTCGGAATGTAGTCATAGTTGAGTATTGCGCGTAGGATACTGGGCATTTGATTAAATTGCATGGTAGGCCATGTGCGTATGATTCTGGGATTAGCAAGGACATTACGCGTCAGTGTGTTTGCGTGAAATGTCATTATGCGCATTGTGAATAGCGCACAATCAAAGAGTCTCGGGGCTGGCAAAGTGGAAGTGTTCGGGTGTCGATTCGAGTTACACACATGAGTTTCAGCGTGTAATCCAATTATGTGCTAGAGTCAGTGTGTGCAATCGGAGCGTCACCAAGTCACTGTGCGGGTGTCCCTTCAGATTTCGTGGGGTAGCATAGGCGTATAATTTTATTATGCGTAGGATTAGCTGCGTACGATTATTTTGTCTGGATTGTGTATAGGCGAAAGTTCAATTCTGTGCCCCTTGAGATGCGCATGATTGTGTTTATGCGCTTCTGTATATGCGCATAATTGCATTGCGCATTTCTTGTAGAGCGTTTAATTAAGCGAGTTTCTATATATATCCGAATTCTTTTCATTTTTCTTCATTCATTCCTGTTTTTCTCTAATTCTTGAGTTATAACGATAACTTGTAATCCACCTCTCAGATTTTGATGTTGTTTCTTCCTATATTTGTGGTTTCACGTGATCTTTAGCCTAAGGTGGCTTCAGATGGTGGTGTGATTTTGAGAATGGGCAGTATTGGGAAGGAGGTCAGCCTTCACATCAGTCCCTTTTAGGGAGCAGTGAAGGCAGCGTTGAGCGGACGAGCGGCGAAGGAGGTGAAGATGGCAAAAGGGAAGGTGTTATAAGTGGAGGGATGCATTCCCCAACAAATCCTCCATCTCGCCTTTTGAAGCCTCCGATTGTACACTCCGAGCTTGGGCCTTTAGGCTTCGTTTTCATTTTGGATTGTAAATTAGGATTTTAGGTTTTCGTTTTGGGTTGTATGTTCAGGAGGTATGCCTCCAGTGACATTTATAAAAGAATTTGATATATGAATAAAAAATATTTATTGTCTATTTGCTGTATTTATTTTAGATTACGCTTTATTTTTAATTCTGCAATTGAGGGGGCTTTTATTTAAGGTTTGAGGTATTTTGTTTTAACCCTATGTTTGATTTTGGATGTGAATTGTGTGAGTTTAAGGTTTAACTTAAAAGGGTTCTAGGTGGATGTCAGGTGTCTTAATCCTATTGGTTTATCTCTTCTGTGGTAGATTTATGTTTCTTAGAAGGATAAGTGTTGTGTGATTACTGGTGTATCTAAACTTGTCATGGATTGGTGTTTCTAAAGGGGGGTATGTGTCTAGTTTAGATTTAATTAGATGGAGAAGGCTTGTGAGTGTGACACTTGTCATTTTGTGGTTTAGGGAGCATAAGTTATAAATGAGGGGTTAAGGGCTTGGGTTTTATTTTGAATTTTATTTTCAAATTGAGAAAAGACTTGGGGCATTTTTTTTATTATTTAAGAGTTAGGGCATTTTTCATTATTATTCTAGAAATCTGTGGCATTTTTTAGTTTATTAATTTTTTTTTCTTTCACTTTGTATCTCAGGTGTTAAACCCTAAATGGATTGTAATTTTTATTTATTTATTATTGTTGAGAATGAGCAGTATTGGGAATGCACGGTAGCACTAAGGTTGATGATGTTAATCTGACCCGAAGTGCTACCCCACTAGGAGAAGAGATGAAAAAGTCAAAGGAGGGGGAAAAGAAATCTAAGGAAGGAGCAGTGTCGAAGTTCTCGTGACCGACGCTAATTGTTCCTTGGTAGGCTCTGTAGATTATCCTACAGTTGGTTTCCCCTTAGGGGTTTCCAAGATTGGCCTTCCATAGGTGTATCCGTCAGATTCTGGATGGCTTTCTGTGAGCCACTCTTTCTTTTCTGCGAACTCGAGAGAGGAAGATGAGATTCTTGTTGGACTTCGTTCAGGGTGTGCTTCCTCTCTGGATTTTTCTATTATTTTCCCCTATTTTGGGCGTTTCTTTTAGGGCTGCCTCTCCTGGGTGTCTATGGGCTCGGGTGTTTTTGAGTGTGTCTCGAATCGAAATTCATCTCTCGCTCCGAGATCATAATTATTTTGTAAATTCAAAGGGTATGCCCTTGGTGTAATTTGTAACAATTTTTCCATGTTAAATAAATTTTATTTTTGATTATGTGAAATTTTATTTAATGTTAATTTGGCTTAGTCAATTTTAGTTAGGCTTTATTATTTTTATCAGATGCATCGCTATTTAGTCGGAGCATTTTCATTTAATTAGGAGGTATTAAGTCTAGTTAAGTTTATAGTATTTTTAATCTGGTTTGGTCTCAATTTGGCATAGGTTTTGGACGGGCTTAAATGGTTTTAGGTGTTTAAGTGTGGATGTATAGGTAACTCCCTAGTTTTGAGAGTGTAGGTGCCTGGGTCAGGGTATGTGTGTGAAATCTGGATTGTCTATGGGGTTTAGTGTTTTTTCCTAAGTCTAAGCTCTCATCCTTGGCGGGTGATGGCTGGCACATCTTTTTTTGTTAGGCCTGGGCAATTGCGCGCTGGATCCAGGGCGCTCAATACGATTGTGCACCATGTTAGGCGCATGAGAATGATAGACCCAGGGGTCAATTATGCGCTAGGTTTGACGCATGCAATAAGATTGCGCGCTTGGCTAAGGTCGCATGATTCGATCGGTCTCCGGTCAATGTATGGGCGACGTTTGAGTTTGCATGCAAGCCTCAGGACGTATAATCCGATTGTGCATGCTATTCAGAATGCACAACCGGTGTGTGTGCGGGCGACGATTTGGTTATGCTCATGTTCAATGGCGTGCATTTTAATTTGTGTGTTGGAGATAATGCGCGTGATTAGACTGTGCGCCCGTATTCATGTGTGCAATTAGCCGCGCTCTATATAAGCTTCAGGTTTTCAATTCAAACACGCGTTTTCTAAATCTTTTATAATTTTGAGCTCTCTTGCTTCTTTGCTCCTGATTTTCATGTTTTCGTGATTTCTTGATCTATTCGTCCATTTCGAATGTCATTTTTTGCATTCTCTATAGTTTTATGAGCTCTTCGATCCGAGATGGAATCTGAGGTTATTGATAACATTTCATGGACCGCATCTGAGGTAGAGCAGATGGTCGAGGGGGGAGGTGAGACTTCTGAGGTCCACACCGGTGGTGACGTTAAGATGGTTGTTAGGGAGGAGGTCCCTGAGACTGACGACAGGGACGGTGAGGATGCTGCTCCTCATGAGCCCGCGATCAAGATTCTGCTGGAGGAGTTCTTTGCGCGAGATCAGGTAGGTATCTATGAACAAGAGTCTCTGTTATTTCTAGGCATTTAGGTTACGGAGTAGACTTCTGTGCAACCGTGGGATCCGTGACGGTCCCATCGTGACGATGCGCTCTCTAATAAAATATAGAGTCGCCACCCAGAGCTTTCAGTGTCCCGGGATACCTAGTTCATTTTTATGAGCACCGAAGTGCTAAAAATATGACTCTAAATCTGGTCCACACCAAAGGCTCTTGGGTAGGGGCTTCGGTTATCGATCGGGAAGGTGTTAGGCACCCGATCAACTCGCTTAACGAGGTCTCTACTAATGGCCAAAAATAAAATGATGTAAAAGAAAAGAAAATGGTTCCCTCTTGCCCAAATGGACCTCCAATCCTATTTGTGCCCCTCCGTTCCTACCGAAAATTCGGCGGCGTAACGGCACAAATGAGAGGATGGAGGGAGCTAGAAAGAGATAGGAGAAGAAAGGGGAGAGCCGGAGCCCTCGGGCCCTTGTAGCACCATAGAGGAGCCTTGCGTGGCTTGCTTTGATGAGCTCTTGAAGGCTTTGTATGGTGGAAAATGGGGTTCTAACTCTTAGGACTTAAAGCTAAGAGGTAGGGGATAGAGGCTAGGGGATCACACACACCTAGGCTAAGGGTTTTGGATGCAAGAACAAGCTTGAAATGAGGTTTTGGAATTCTGGAATTTGGATGAAAACAGTGCACAAAAGGGAGGAAGAACTTCTCACTTTGAGCTCTTTCTCTCTTAAGCAAATTTCTCAACCCTTAAACCAAGGGGAGGGGGGCTCTATTTATAGGAAAAGGTTGGATTAGGAGGCTACTTAGATGCTAATTGGGGTTAGCAATTAGGTAATCTCAAATCTAAGGTTTCCTAGGATTTTGAGAGCTTAGAAATGTGTGAAGGTGGTTCTAATGGTAGATGATAGGGGGACGCCTTAAGCCACTTAAAGGGTTGCAAATAGGCATGAATGGGTGCAACAGAACTATCAAAACACACCCCAAAGGTCGAGGTGGTCAACAAGTCAAACCCCCATCACAAATTTTGGGGCAAAACTGAACAGTCATTGTTCATATGCCTGGCGTAACTAATAGTTGCGTCAGGCAAATGTATAGTGAAACAGTGAAGATGGCACCTGGAGGTGAGCTCACGAAGCTGGGGCCCACTGTTCAACTGAAATTCTGCCCGATTTTCAAATGGTCATAACTTTTGATGTACAACTCCGATTGAGGTGATTCTTGGCTCGTTGGAAAGCTGGAGAAGTCCTATTTTCAATAGTATATAATTGGATATTAGTAGAAGACCTTTGCCAATCCTGGGGCACCACTCTTCATCCATTGCCCGGGAAGGTTAGGTTTAGGGTTCGGAATGGGTTCTGAGGGTTGGGATTAGTTTGTAAAGGTTCGGGGTAGGTTCCTAAGGGGTCTAGGGTGATTCTTAAGGGTTTGGGGTGATTCCTAAGGGTTCCATACATGCCATCAAAAGCTCAGAATTGTACCTCTCTTGAAAGGTGTTTCGATCGGGCCTTGGGTCAAATTTCGGTGTCTACAGATGCCCCTCTTTGGTATCCGATCACTAGTGATTGTATACCAAAGAAAAGAGACATCCGAAGAGGCCCAAGGCATTACTGATGGGTCTGTTGCATTCAAAACAAACTTCAAACATCAGGAGAGTAACATGGTGAGAAAACAAAAGCCCTGGAGTGTCAAGCTAATCATTCGTTTCTCGAGGTAATCGGTTCCCGAGCGCTTAGCGACATTACTGGGCATAACCGAGGTTGAATGAGTTGCAAACTCCCTATAGTCGAGAAAGATGTTCACTTCTCAGGATGATTTTGAAGGTAACAATGTTCGAGATTTATTCTAAATGCAACAGCTTCGTAAGTAAGAGGGGTGATCGACCCACATTCAAAGATAGATGCGAAGTAAACATACGCAAGGCTCCACAGTTTTCGTCCAATCCTACAAAGCAATTGATGACCTTATTGGATTATTCGCGGATGCTCTTACAGAAAGCAGGGTTCGAGATCTTTGGGCGAACCCATCGATCCCGAAGTTTATTTAGCATGACCACTTGAGTGAAGTGAATAGATGTCACAACGCTTTTTAGGAGTGCGTGCCATTTTTCAAAATATGCCCCAGATCCACATGACCCAGAGTATCCAGTTTCGACTTCCTTGAACAGATCCAGCTAAACATTGGGCACCTCCCAAAAGGGGGCATCCAATCCTGGCCTCTGTTGACAATGATCATAATCATCAATTAACTATGCATAATCATGCACCCATCAGGGGCAATATGCAACAACAAAGGCGATGGAAGCCCCGACCCGGACCCGTCCGGGTATAATTTACGGGGACAAACGACCATCATATGGATACCCAGATGCATGACGTACACTTTATAGGGATACCGCCTCTGAGTTTTGAGCACATGAGAAAATAAAAGGGAAATGAACCCTTCTGAATGCATGATTGCACATAGTTTGATTGACACATAATCTCTTTCTCAACAGGTTGGTCTCAACCAATGATTGACCTTTTTCAACGGAGAATCTGAAGCTTAAGACAACTCAAGCTCACACGAATCCAAAACAGAGCGCTCATCACTCAAAAGATTTAGCAGTGGAGTTGACCCAATCGAAACATTGACTGTTTGACTGGGACTGACACCGTTGCTCCTACTTTGAAGTAGGATCCATGGATCCAAGGCGAACCTTTGACCTAGGACATTAATTTTACACATCTACGTTATCGATAAAATATTGACATTTTACCGCATCGAAACACGCATGTGCGTCTCTATGCGTAGCATGAAAACATAGATTTCTTTTTCTTTTCAAAATGATTTTCATTTTTTTGTTAAACCTGACGTCGGTGGTGAGATGCTTTATCTGATTTGTCCATCGCTGAGAAGTTGCCTGCTTCGAAGCTTTGGACCGTGTGATGTTCCTGCACATTCTCGAGAAAACGTCAGTCCCTTTTTTTTCTTATACATATAAAGAAAATGCATCCTAAACAATAAAAGAAAAAATAGATTTCTACCTACACTTTTTCATTTTCAAGATATTTTTTTGGATTTTTATTTTTGGAGATTTTTTTGTTATTTTTCTTCATTTTTGAGATTGAAATATGATGCTGAAAATATGTACATGAAAATGAATAGAAATATATACACAATTTTTGGTGTTTGGATTTTTCTTATTTTTTTTATTTTTAGCTTTTTTTCTCCTTTTTTTTCTTTTTTTTTTTTGATGCCTTGATAGTGAGACGGAGTAACGGGTCCCATTTTGAGCATAGTCGAACTCTTTCATGCAGTCAGACCTGAGTGAGTTTCTAGATTTTACCAAGGCCAGAATGTTGATCCCTTTAGATTGAGTTAAACCTTTCTCCTTGCCTCGGGTCATATGTTTGACGGTGCGGGTTTCACAAAGACAATCCTAGTCGGGACCCGATTTGAACTAGCATGAGCGGCCCAGTCAGACAAAAGGGTCCAGGAAGAGTAACAAAAGGTTTCCTCAAACATCAATCAATCAATTAGTCCAAACCTTTCTTTTTCAATTTTTTTGTTCTCTTTTTTTCTTTCTCTCTTTTTTTATCTCCCTCTTTTTACCCGTGGCGCCCTTTTGGGTTTTCACCACGTCCGTGGGTTTAGCTCTCTTACCCCAAGCGCCCTTTCAGGTTTTCACCTGGTCCGCACAAGCTCGCTGTTTTTACCCGTAATGCCCTTTCGGGTTTTCACCACGTCCATCTTGCTTTGAGCTTGTATTTTTATTTTATTTTATTTTTTCTTTTTCCAACAGCCACGACATAGACCTTGATTCCGTCATAGCCGGCTGGATGGGGTTCTGGTGTTGTCTCACGACTCGGCTCATATTGACTTAACAGATATTATGACTGCTTGCGAACCTGCAAAGAGGGCTTCCTCCAAGGTGTAGCTTGGCCATGGGTTAGGTTAGGATTTGAAGGTACGTTGGGTTAAAAGGATTTCCTTGATACGGCTTCAGTTTTCTCAACATACTTTCTTCCTTGGGGGTTTTACTGTACATGCCCCGTGATTCTTCTAGATTTTTTTTGTTCCTTTTGCTTCATTTCAGGCAATCTCTTTTTGAGTTTTTTCTTTTTTTGATTTTTTTTTTTGGATTTTGATAATAACTCTACTTCATCTTTTCTCTCTTTTTTGGTATATGTACACGTATATATATATATATATATATATATATATTTTTTTTTTTGGGAATGGGTTTATTGAAAGAAAGGCCCAGGCTCAAATGGGGTAGCAAAGGATATCATCATTTTTAGGGATGCTTTTTTGGCTACTATATTTGGAATGATGGCCTCTTTTGGGTGGTTCTTAAGCAGTCTCGTATCTGTTTCATCAGTACTTACCTTGTCGTGATGGACTAAGAGTAGAACCGTCGGACGTATCCAGCGTTGATGGGCTCAGGAAAATGATCTCCGTCCATGGTGGCGAGGCGGATGGCGTATCCCGACAGCACTTCTCGAATGACGTATGGTCCTTCCCAGTTCAGCTTAAACTTTCCTCTTGGATCGACGTGGAGGGATGGGAAGATCTTCTTTAGCATAGTGTCTCTTACCTTTAGATTTCGACCGTGGACACGTTTATTGTAAGCGTGTGCGATTCGCCCTTAGTAAACTTGGGTATGACATAAGGCTAGGAGTCTCTTTTCGTCCAGTAAGTTCAGCTGATCAAAGCGTGATCTCTCTCTTTCTACTTCGGGTAAGCCCGATTCCATGAGGATTCAGAGCGAGGGTACTTCAATCTCTACCGGGAGGATGGCCTCAGTTCAATACACAAGGGAGAATGGTGTTGCCCCCATAGCGGTACGGATCGACGTTCGATAGGCCCACAAAGAAAATGGTAGCATTTCGCTCCAATCTCGATAAGTGATGACCATTTTCTCAAGGATGCGGACGACTCTCTTATTCGCGGCTTCCATGGCTCCATTAGTTTGAGGCCAATATGGGGATGAGCGATGGTGCTTGATCTTGTATTGCTCACAGAAGTCTCGGATGCGCTTATTCGCAAAGTTTGTGTCATTGTCTGTGATGATATCTTTGGGTACTCCAAATCGGCACACAATATTGTTCTTGAGAAACTTCTCGACGTGACTGGCCGTGATGTTGGCATATGACGCCGCTTCTACCCACTTGGTGAAGTATTCAATGGCGACGAGGATGAACCGATGTCCGTTTGATGCTTTTGGATTAATCATTCTGACAACGTCAAGGCCCCAGGTAGCAAATGGCCAAGGAGTGGTCATGCAGTGAAGATCAATGGCAGGAGCATGTATCAGACTAGAGTGTTCTTGACACTTGTAGCATTTTTGAGCATGCTTGCAGCAATCTGATTCCATGGTGGTCCAAAAGTATCCCTGCCGTAAAATTTTCTTAGCGAGCATGTGACCGCTAACGTGGGCTCCGCATACTCCCTCATGGATTTCTTTCATAATGCTGGCCGCTTCACTTTCTGTAAGGCATCTGAGCAAAATATTGTTGTATGATCGCTTATAGAGGCATTCCCCGCAAATGACGTAACCTGCCGCTAAACGCTGAATAGTTTGTCGGTCTGTCTTGGATGTACCCTCTGGGAAGGTTAGGGTCTCGAGGAAATTCTTGATATCTGAGAACCAAGGTGGCTCATCATCAAGCTTTGTGGGTTCTTCAATCTGGAGGCAGAAGGCTGGTTCATTCCTCTGCTCGATCATGATCGGGTTCCTCTCAACACCATAGGGGATTTCAATCATTGACGCCAGAGTCGCTAATGCATCAGCAAAGCGATTCCTTATCCGGGGGACATATGAGAAGGTCACGTCCTAGAAGCAAGCTATCAGATCCTCGAGGTGTTCATGATAGGGGATCAGTTTCTCATCTTTCGTCTTCCAGTCACCATTCGTCTGGCATATAATTAACTGTGAAATGCCAAATACTCGAAGGTGAGTTACATTCAGATCGAGAGCCGCCTGCAGACCAGCGATGTAAGCTTTGTACTCAGCCATATTGTTAGTGTAAGGGAAGTTGAGCTTGATAGAGACCGATACATGGGATCCTTTTGGTGAGATTAGGATGGCGCCACCTCCTTGACCCTCGACATTTGCTGCCCCGTCAAAGTGCATTACCCATGATTCTTCTGCTTTTTCTGTATCATCCTCCGTCATGAACAAGATATCTTCATCTGGGAATTCAGTTCTTAACGGCTCATAGTCAGGTAAAGGATTATCAGCAAGATGATCAGCAAGCGCTTACCCCTTGATCAACTTCTGAGTGACGTACGTGATGTCGAACTCAGATAATAACAACTGCCATCGTGCGGTTCATCCAATGAGAGCTGGCTTTTCAAACAGGTATTTCAATGGGTCCATTCGAGCCAAGAGCAGAACGGCCTGGGATAGTAAGTAGTGTCGGAGCCTTTGAGTAGCCCATACCAGAGCTAGGCATGCTTTCTCTAGATGAGAATAGCGCATCTCGTAATCAGTAAACTTCTTGCTTAGATAGTAAATAGCCTGCTCTCTTCTTCTCGTCTCGTCATGCTGGCCTAAGACACATCCCATCAAAACTTCCGTTGTGGAGAGATACATCAAGAGTGGTCTCCCTAGCTCAGGTGGTACCAAAACAGGTGGATTCAGGAGGTAGCTTTTGATTTTATCGAATGCTGCCTGACAGTCGTCGTTCCATTCAATGGGAGAATTCTTCCTTAGCAGCTTGAAGTTCGGCGTGCAGATTGGAGTTAGCTGTGCAATGAACCGACTGATGTACTGTATTCTGCCCAAGAACCCTCTAACCTCTTTCTCTGTGCACGGCGGTGGCATTTCAGTGATGGCCTTGACTTTGATTGGGTCGACCTCGATCCCTCTCCTGCTGACGATGAATCCTAGCAATTTCCCTGACATGGCGCCAAATGCGCACTTTTGTGGATTCAGTCGTAGTCGATACTTCCTCAGCCTTTCAAATAGTTTCTGGAGGTTTACCAGATGGTCGCTTCGTTCTGGTGATTTGGCTATCATGTCATCGACATATACTTCAATCTCTCAATGCATCATATCATGAAATAGTGCAGTCATAGTTCTCTGGTACGTTGCACTGGCATTCTTTAGCCCGAATTTCATGACTCGATAGCAAAAGGTTCCCCAAGGGGTAATGAACGTTGTCTTCTCGCGATCAACCTCTGCCATTTTTATCTGATTATATCCTGAAAATCCATCCATGAAAGAGAGCATCCCGTGCTTAGCTATGTTATTGACAAGATGTCGATGTGTGGCAGTGGGAAATCGTCCTTTGGGCTTGCTCTGTTCAAATTACGGAAATCGATGCACATGCGGACCTTTCCATCCTTCTTCGGTACAGGTACGATATTGGCTAGCCACTGCGGGTATTTGGATACCATGAGAAACCCCGCGTCATACTGCTTGATGACTTCGTCTTTGACTTTCAGCATCCATTCGGGTCGGAGACGTCTCAGCTTCTGCTTGACCCTGACTTTCTCTATGTTGATCCCTCGAGCTTTTACTGCTGCAGTGACCCTGACTTTCTCTTTGGCCTCTCGGACCTCTTCCTCTGTGGGCTTGTATCCTAACTCGAATCTTACTTTTTGTCCTTTAGCCACAACTGGCTCTCTTCTACCTTGTAATTTGGGTCCCAGACCCCTTCCTTTCTGATAGCCCCACTTTTGGAGCATAGCCACTGCTGCTATCATACCACCTCCCGTCTTAGGCATGATGCCCTCCATGGGCTCCGGGAGTATTGCCGACACCTCATATTCAAAACTGTGAAGGTCGACATCCTCAGCGATGTGCGGTATATATAATATGTTGGGCTTTTCGATGCTATTGGCAGCTTTCTCTTTCTCGCTGTGCCCCTCCCCGATGATTGTAACAATTTTGTGCCTAGACACAAACTTAAGTTTCTGGTGTAAGGTGGAAGGTATGGCTCCGACTTCGTGCAGCCATGGGCGTCCCAATAATAAGTTAAACAAAGATTTAATATCCATGACTTGAAACAAGATGGAAAAGGTCATTGGCCCTATCAAAAGCTCAAGATCAACTTCTCCCATTATTTCTCTTCTGGTATTATCAAACCCTCTAGCACTGGTTCTGGTGGGCCTTAACATGCACGGATCAACCTCGATCTTGGTGGCGGTTCTTAACGGGCATATATTCAATGCAGACCCATTATCAATTAGTACTAAGGGAATAACCATATTTCTGGATTCAACGGTTATATTCAAAGACTTGGAATGGCTACACCCTTCTTCTGGCAAATCAGCATCAGAAAATGAAATGGCATTCGGAGCCATCACTTACCCAATTATCTGCCCGACTTCATCTTGGCTGACTTGTAGTGACACATGTGCATTTTTTAATGCCCCCATTAATGCTTGGAAATGGAGTGGGGACGTCATCAACAGGTCCCATACAGTGATATGGGCAGGCATCCTTCTCAGCTGAGTCTCCAATATATGTTCTCGACTCATCTTCTCGAAGGGGTTCACCGCGCTGTCTTTCTTTCCTTCGGGTTGGGCCTGCGCTGCTGTTAGTACTTCTGGCTGCTTTGATATCCTCCCAGACCTAGTAACAAAATCTACTGCCCCTTCTCTGCTACTACTACCGACATTGACATCTGTTTGTTTGTAGCTCAGTGGGACCTGATGAGGATCATAGGTTGGTCCCGAGAGCTGAAAAGGTATGACCGCTGGTACTTGAGGCACTTGTACTATCGGCTCAAGAGGTGGGGGTAGTACTTGGTTCACCTCGGTGGTAGTGGGTTGGGTGGAAAGATTAGGCCAAATGGGGGTTGTGAAGCTTGGGTGTGGTGGCATCGAAGGAAAAGAGGTAAAAGCAGTCCATTGATAGCCGGTGGGTACTGATGGGATATGAGGGGTCTGATGGGTCGTCAAGTAGTTGATCGAGGTGATGGGGCTTGCTGGCGGCTAAAGTGGGGATGATGGGATGGGCACAGGCCTTTGATAACTGAGGGGTGTGGGTGTTGGATTGGGGGCTTGGTGGTTTATGAGGTAGTTGATGGGGGTTGTGGTATATGGCAGTAGCTGGAATGGGGCGGGCGCCGGCCATTGGTAGTTGGTGGGTGCGGGTATAGGAGTGGGGGCTTGTTGACTCATCGGATAATTTGTGGTGTATGGTTGGTATGCATTAATATTCACATAATTGACGGGTGTGGTGGATGGAAAATACGCCCTGAGATCCAATGGTTCAACTTGCGAAGTCGGATTGGAAAAATAATCTGACAAATTCAAGGGTTCAACAACCCCGATATTCCTTTCCTCAATATTTTTTAACAGTGGTGCTACATAACTCTCCCGATCACTGATATAATCGGAGGGGTCAAACTCAAATTCTTCCTCATCCTCTATCATTCCGATGGTGGGTCTAAGACCTGCTCCTCCGATGGGATGTGGGGGTAGTGGCACCTGGTGGATATTAGCATGCTGAGAAGGTGCAGGGAGAATGATTTTCCCGGCATCGATCAAATCTTGGATCGTGTGCTTCAATGGGAAGCAGCGATCAGTAGGATGGCCCGGACCCTGATAAAAATTGCAGTGGGTATTTGGGTCATAGTTCTTTGGGATCGGGTGAGGGGGAGGCTGGCGTTGGCGGATAGCCACTAATCCATTTTCTACTAACAAGGGCATAAGAACACTCAGCGATTGCCCCAAAGGTGTGAAGACTCGGTCATAACGGGCTCTCCTCTCCTGGGTCATTTGTATTCCCTGCCCATTCCCTGCTCTTTGTACTGGCCCGGTCCTGATGGGAGCTAGTTGCGCTGCTTGGAATTGGAACGGGGCTACATTGTTATTATTAGGCCGAGTGTTCACAACATTTTGCACCTCTGCCCCTGTCCTCCTGTCGTTCTTCTGCTCAGTAAATCTCCTAATCCCACTAGGGCCCCCTGAAGCATTCTTACTCAACCGCCCTTCCCTGATGGCATCCTCACAGCGGTTGGCATTCCTCACCAAATCAGCAAAACTGGATTGTTGTTGATATACAAGAAAATCAGAAATCACTGGTAGAGTGTTCTTTTAAATCATCTCTATCTGCTTATCGTCCGATATTCTATTTCTGACTTGAGCTGCCAGTGCTCTCCAACACCCCAAGTAGTCGCTGAAGGTCTCATTCTGGTTCTACTTTAAACGGGCCAAGTCAGACTTGCGCGGTTCAATATCAGTATTATAGACATACTGTTCTTGGAATAAATGCGTCAAATCTTTCCATGTCTTTATCATGGATGGTTCAGAGATGTGAACCACCTTAGGGCTGGTCCGGTCAAACTTTTCTGAAAGACTTTTATTAGCAGTCTCTCATCCCCCCCATACTGGCACATATCCTCACAATAGGACTTGAGGTGCCCAATCGGGTTGCCCGTGCCATTGTACTTGTCGAATACTGACATTTTAAATTTGGGGGGCAGGGGGACCTCAGTGAACAGGCATAAGTCTGTGAAGTCTGTGGCGTGGATTTCAGCACCACCCATCTTCAGCAACTATTTTTGGATCTTGTCTAGCTGCTCCCTTAACTATTCTGATTCTTTGGACATGGGGGCCACTTTTTCAACAGTCAGCTGAGACTCACTCTGCGCTATCAAGGGTGGGGTAACTATAAGTGGAGGATTAACAGTGGTCACTGCCCCAACGTAGGCATCACTGTTTCTAATCTCGTCCTCCTCATACTGCTGATCTATGTAGGGTGCAGTGAGGACGAGATTCTCAACCTGTTATTGCATGGACTGGATGGGATTGGATTGGATGTGGGTTGGGTGAGCCCCTTGGATGTAAGGGAAGGTTGTGGGGTGATGGGATGAGTGGTAGTTTGGTTTAGGGGTGGGGCCTGATGGGGCCATTGGACATGAGGGAAGGTCTGGAGCCTGCCTTGGGGTGTGGGGCCATGGGAAAATTGGGTCTGAGGTATGGCATGGGTTTGATCCAGTTGTCAAGATTGGGGGTGGGTGAAATTTTGGAGGTATTGTGGAGGGTATAGGTGTGTGGTTTGGGTTTGGGCCATGAACCCTTGGTAGGTTTGGGCCAGGGGCCCTGGGTAGGTTTGGGCCAATGGGCCTGGGTAGGTTTGGACCAATGGGTTTGGGTAGGTTTGGGCCACTGGGCCTTGGTAGGTCTGGGCCATGGGCCCTTGATGGGTCTTGCCCAATGGGCCTTGAGGGGGTCTGGGTCGTGGGCCCTTGATGGGTCTGGCCCAATGGACCTTGATGGGTTTGGGCCATGGGCCCTTGGTGGGTCTGGCCCAATGGGCCTTGTTGGGTCTGGGCCATGGGCCCTTGGTGGGTCTGGCCTAATGGGCCTTGTTGGGTGTGGATCATGGGTCCTTGGTGGGTCTGGCCCAATGGGCCTTGTGGGGGTCTGGGCCATGGGCCCTTGATGGGTTTGGGCCATGGGCCATTGGTGGGTTTGGATTTGATGGGTTTGGCCCAATGGGCTTTGGGGGATATGGATAATGGGGGTTTGGGCCAATGGGCCTTGGGGATGATGGGTAGTGGGGTATTGGGCCATGGGGCCTTGGAGATCATGGATGGAGGGGAATTGGGCCATGGGGCCTTAGGGCATGTGGGAAAAGGGGGTTTGGATGGTGTGGATTATGGGGGGTTGATGGGGGTCATAGGGGAGTGAGGCATGGAGATTGGCTAAGGTATGGGATGGGTTCATGGATGTGGGATGTGGAGGAGAGGCATTTTGGGAAGCCTTCCATGCGGAGTAGGCATGGAACATCTCCTCCATCATGGCCATGGAGGAAGGATCGGAAGTGGATGGTGGATTTAATGGATGGTTAGGTATGGATGGGGTGGATGTGAGGGGAAAATTGGGCATGGCCCCGGTAGGTGATGGGATATGGGAGGGGTTAAAGGAATGGGGTGGAGCATTGGTGAAGGGGGATGGGTTGGAGATGTTTAAAGATGATGGAGGGTAAAGGGTGGGTGCTTGGGAAAACTTGGGCATGGCCTCGGTAAAAACGGGCATGACCCGTGTAGATGGGGGGATTTGTGGGGGATTGGTTAGGGTGGAGGTGACATAGGTGAATGAGGGCGGATCGAGTCTATAGGGGGATGATGGGAATTGGGACATGGATGTGGATTGGGAGAATGGGTTAAGGTTTTGCATGGTTTGGGCAAAAGATGGAGAATGAGGGGTTGGATTTTGAATATTTTGGGGGGTAGTGGTTGGGAATATGGGGGCGCCAAATGGGCCGGTGACGGTAAAGGGAGATTGGGTGAGGGGGATGGTGGAAAAGACTTCTCCTGAATGGGAGTGGGTTGGAGAGTGTGGTGGGGATGAGTCGGGATCGGCGTAAGCCGGGTCCACTACCCACGACATTTTATGGGAGCGGGTTGGGTAAGGATGCCTTGGATAAGGCCCAAAAGCCTTCCTCCTTCTCCCCCTACGGGATGACGGAGGGCAAGATGATGCCGTTGTGCCGGCACCACAAACTATATCTTTTTGGGTTATATATATTTTTTGTTTTTGATTTTTTCGAAAGAGATTTTTTGGAAAATGATGGTTCCGAGGCCTTGGAATTCCCTTCTTCCGAGGCCTTCGTACCTTAATTCAAGTCCCGCAGCGACGATCTCAATGCACTTCGGAAGAATCGAAGGAGAACCTTCGATCTATTGAAGGCATGAAAAATGAGGCAAACAACCTGATCTCTCGGAATGAGTCAAAAAGAAGTTGCCCTCTTTTGACCGGCGGGGGCGTATTGGGTGTTGGAGATGGCGGAGCCTAAATTAGGCACTAAGCGCACTAATCGGGAAACTCGGGAGGTGAAAAGGCCACAGATTCGGGCTGGAGGGCTGCTGACCCCACCTGGCGCAACTAATACATGCGCCAAGGTTGCAAGGAACAAATTTTACACTGGCGCAACTATTAGTTGCGCCAAGGAAAAATTTGGGGATTTAAAGCTGGCACAACTATTAGTTACGCCAGTTATAAATGCCAGATTTTTGTGCTGGCACAACTAATACATCGCCCAGTAAATGGGATTCAGTGTATATGACAGCAATGACCCAAAATGAGTCTCTTTTTTTTGGTTTTTGTGGAAGCTAGGCTTCCGAAACTGAGCTATTTTCTTGATGATCGATTCTCTCCTCACCGTCACCTAAAGGATTGAGTCCGGTATAACTCGCTAGCGCGCTCCCCAAGGGTTTTAAGCTTTGCAGGAATGGGAACCCACCCGATATACCTCCGGCGCAAGCGCCTTCTCAAATACTAGGTGGGCTGGGACTTTTCTCGATCATCACCACTAGGGGCTGCCGCCATACTAAGACCCGGGTGTTTGTATGTGTGCCTAAACCAACCCTTTTGAAAAATCTACCCCGCAAAACAAATTAATTAAGCTCCCTAACTTGGTTCAATTTTAATTTTTTTAAACTTTTCTCTTTTTTTTTTGGAAGTTTTCTTTAGTTCAAAGACCGGGGGTGATTATCCCGTGCCGCCACTATGGGCCGGCGTCCACTATTAGGATATGAATAATAAAAAAAAACGGGGCCAGTCAAGCGACTAGGCGGGAAATATAAAGTGCTGAAATTTAAAAAGTGCCAGTCAAGTGACTAGGCAAAAAGTTGCTGAAATTTAAAGCGGAAACGTAGGGGTGAGTAAAAAAGGTGCCAGTCAAATGACTAGGCAAAAATTACTGAAATTTAAAGCGGAATTGTAGGGGTGAGTAAAATAAGGTGTCAGTCAAGTGACTAGGCAAAGATTGCAGGAATTTAAAGCGGAATCATAGGGGTGAGTAAAATGACGTAATCGGAGGGGTGAATGACAAAAAAAAATAGCAAAAATAATAAAAAACAGCAATAAAATGTTAGAAAAATAAAAAAATGAAAAAGGCCTAGTTCAAGGGGAAGCTCTACTAGCTACTCCCCAACAGAGTCGCCATCTGTGCAACCGTGGGATCCGTGACGGTCCCGTCGCGACGATGCACTCTCTAATAAAAATATAGAGTCGCCACCCGGAGCTTTTGATGTCCCAGGATACCTAGTTCATTTTTATGAGCACTGAACTGCTAAAAATATGACTCTGAATCCGGTCCACACCAAAGGCTCTGGGGTAGGGGCTTCGGTTATCGATCAGGAAGGTGTTAGGCACCCGATCAACCCGCTTAACGCGGTCTCTACTAATGGCCAAAAATAAAATAATGTAAAAGACAAGAAAATGGTTCCCTCTTGCCCAAATGGGCCTCCAATCCTATTTGTGCCCCTCCGTTCCTACCGAAAATTCGGCGGCCTAACGGCACATATGAGAGGATGGAGGGAGCTAAAAAGAGATAGGAGAAAAAAGGGGAGAGCCGGAGCCCTCGGGCCCTTGTAGCACCGTAGAGGAGCCTTGTGTGGCTTGCTTTGATGAGCTCTTGAAGGCTTTGTATGGTAGAAAATAGGGTTCTAACTCTTAAGACTTAAAGCTATGAGATAGGGGATGAAGGGTAGGGGATCACACACACCTAGGCTAAGGGTTTTGGATGCAAGAACAAGCTTGAAATGAGGTTTTAGAATTCTGAAATTTGGATGAAAATAGTGCACAAAAGGGAGGAAGAACTTCTCACTTTGAGCTCTTTCTCTCTTAATCAAATTTCTCAACCCTTAAACCAAGGGGAGGGGGGCTCTATTTATAGGAAAAGGTTGGATTAGGAGGCTACTTAGATGCTAATTGGGGTTAGCAATTAAGTAATCTCAAATCTAAGGTTTCTTAGGATTTTGAGAGCTTAGAAAGGTGTGAAGGTGGTTCTAATGGTAGATGATGGGGTGAGGCCTTAAGCCACTTAAAGGGTTGCAAATAGGCATGGAATGGGTGCAACAGAACTATCAAAACACACCCCAAAGGTCGAGGTGGTCAACAAGTCAAACCCCCATCACGAATTTCGAGGTAAAACTGAACAGTCACTGTTCATATGCCTGGCCCAACTAATAGTTGCGCCAGGCTAATGTATAGTGAAACAGTGAAGATGGCGCCTGGAGGTGAGCTCGCGAGGCTGGGGCCCACTGTTCAACCTGAAGTAACTATTAGTTGCGCCAGGCAAAAATTTCGAAATTCTGCCTAATTTTCAAATGGCCATAACTTTTGATTTACAACTCCGATTGAGGTGATTCTTAGCTCGTTGGAAATTTGGAGAAGTACTCTTTCCAATGGTATATGATTTGATATTAGTAGAAGACCTCAGCTAGTCCTGGGGCACCACTCTTCATCCATTGCCCGGGAAGGTTAGGTTTAGGGTTCGGAATGGGTTCTAAGGGTTGGGGTTGGTTTCTAAAGGTTTGAGGTCGGTTCTTAAGGGGTCTAGGGTGATTCTTAAGGGTTTGGTGTGATTCCTAAGGGTTCCATACATGCCATCAAAAGCTCAGAATTGCACCTCTCTCAAAAGGTGTTTCGATCGGGCCTTGGGCCAAATTTGGGTGTCTACAACTTCTTAGGATGGAAACCTTCTAATTTTACATCAAACCTACATACTTGTGTCTAGTTTTAGGTTATGTTTACTTTGTCACTCTGCATTATCTTTATCATGCTTTGTGTGCTTGTTGCGAATTGTTATCCTTATTAGTCTCGTTATTGTCATTTTTACCGTTATTGCCATTAGGTAGGTTTAGTCGTCGTCTATGATTGTGATTAAGGTTAGTATAGGCCTAGGTTAATGGGTATCTTGTTTCTTGTGGTTCGTCAAGAGCCTTTGATACTAGCCATTAGTATGGCGTGGTCGGAGTCTCATGCTTGGAACCGTGCCCTGCCTGAGTTCCAGTGGGTGCGGTTAGCAGCTTTCAGCTTTAGGTCGATTTTGGAGTTAGAGCCCTTTTAAGTTGACTGTGGTCTAATAGGGGCGATTATGGAGAGATGGAGGGAGGAGCAGCAGGCATTGCTGTTCCCGACAACCATGTTGTTGCCCACCCCTACGGACTAGGTACGTATCACCGAGCTACTGTTCAAGGGAGCACCTATCACAGGGCAGCTGGAGAGTAACTATCAGGCCATGTGTAGGGAGGTGCTCGGTGTCGAGTACCAGCATAGTGGGTCTGGGACAGGGATTGTCCGGACTACTTGGTTCCTTGATTCTCTTGCTAGCAGGTCCGTTCCTCCGAGGTGTCACTCGGAGGTAAGGATAGTTTTCGATACATGCCGCGAGGCAATGGCATGTAGGGCGCTAGTGACGAAGCCAGGAGTAGCGGTAGATCGAGTACTCGGGGAGTTCTTGATGTATTTCTTCGGTGTAATCCTCTTCTCGTCGTCGACCCGAGGCTGTGTGACAGGTCTTTTCTTGACACTGTTGAGGGACATAGATCAGGTGCCCACCTATGCTTGGGAGGGGGCATTGGCGCACCTCTACGAGCAGCTTTACTGTAGAGGGAGAAGCGTCACGACCATTAGAGGTTTCCTCCCTTTTATCCAGCTGAATTTTTGTTGATTACTAGTTTCGTTGGTAATGTCTTAGTGTCTATTTTAGTGATGGTTTCTGACTTCGTGTGTCTAGTTTTGGACGTACGACCACTTCCCCTTCTTGCGCCCACGGGTCCTGATGGAGATTACTTTCACGTTCCCCCAGATGCATGTGTGGTGGCAGGCATTGGGGTGTCGTCGTCGATCTTCAGATATTCAGACCGCGCGGGGTTTGTTTGAGGATATGCACATAGGGTAGGTACATGTTGTTTGTGTTGTAATAGTTTTTTACATGTTTTAGGTCGTAGACTTGATAGGTCGTTTTGTTTACTTCTAGTCATAGGTGACTTGAGGCCCTATAGTGCAAGGGAGGATGCAGGGCAGCTAGTGATTCATTCCAGTCAGCCCTTCTTTGATGTGGACATCTGGGTCCATTATTTTGGGAAGGTGGAGCGCATCCACCTCTCTCGAGCGACTCATCAGTTGGGGCTCCCTCAGGGGGTCCCTTCAGAGATTCGCCGCCTAGTGGCGAGGAGGATGACTGGTCCCTCTAGTTGCATTTTTTCGTTGAGGATGGCGGCCTAGATTGAGGAATTTAGAGCCAGGGACCAGGTATAGACACCCCCATTTTACCCTCTAGGAATATACAAACCTGTTCGATCAACCTTTGACCTTGCCCACGAGCTCCGAAAAAGGACTAGCCTTCTCTGAGGTCTTTAAAACCCTATAAGGGGACCATGCACTGAAACAATAGTATATGATTGAAACCCAGGCTGAAATATTAGCTCTGTGGCTCAGACCCGACTCAAACCCAGGAAATTCCCGAATTATGCACCCCTTACAGCCCACATAACTCGATTGCACGCCCCATGGCTGGTGTGCAATCGGTCCCTCTTGGACCAGGATTTCACTTCCTGAGGACCGCCTAGACCTTGATCATGCGCCCTCTCAGGCATGCGTAATCATATTGCATGCTTTGTACCCAGTGTGCAATTAGTCCATTTTGGACTCACCTTCTACCCTTCTAGAAATAGCCTAAGTCGTGATTGTACGCCCTACATAGCGCGCACAATCGAATTATGCGCTTCTACACTAGCGCGTAATTGGTTCCTAAGCCAACCCGGCCTCTAACTCCTTAGACTGCCTGAAATCCCCTATTAAGTGTAAGTATTCAAGCTTTTAATTGATTGAGCGCACTAATTCGGGCACACAATTAGTCTACTTAGACTTGGACTGGGATATCCGGCTAAGCCAGTCAGCCAGTCACTCACCAAGTCGGTCACTGACTCAAAGTGATTGAGCGTTTGGTTGCAAGCATGCAATTCAATTGAGCGCACCCAAACGGGCGCGTAATTGAATTTCACCAACCAATTGAGCGCACCCCACAGGGCGCTCAATTACCCAAAAACCTATAAATAGGACCCACTACCTTGTCCCAAAACACAATTTTTTCCTCTCTTCCAAGCTTAGGGATTTCGACATCCTCTCTTCGGCGCCCGACTCCAGGTAATCCCCTAGGTTCAGGTTTCTAGTTCTTAAATTTATATT
Organism: Chloranthus sessilifolius; assembly: GCA_021018995.1. NCBI lineage: Eukaryota > Viridiplantae > Streptophyta > Magnoliopsida > Chloranthales > Chloranthaceae > Chloranthus > Chloranthus sessilifolius. The sequence goes on from CM037595.1 coordinate 70,426,020, forward strand.
TTTCAATTTTTAGGTTCTAGTTCTTAGCTTCTAGTTCTTAATTTTGGCCTCAGTCCTTAAATTTTATGATAGTTCTTAATTCTTAAGTTCTAGATTTTAGTCCTTAGTTTATGATCCCAACCTTTCCCAATTGTCAATCCCATCACTTTTATGTTTAACCTATTTTGAAGTATCAAACGAAATCGGATTGGTACAAAATTGGTCATGTTTGAAAGCTTATTGAAGTATGTTTCCAACAAGCTAAAAAAACGTGCAATTCTGACATGTATCGAAAAAGTTATGGTTAATTTTCGGAAGCTGCGTAAAGAGTGGCGTTTTTAAAAACTCCTTGTTGGATTAGAATTAGTCTCTTTATTACTTTATTTTAGAAAATATGATTCATTTCTTTTATTAGAAATAGGATCGGTTCCTTTATCGTTCTAGGACTTTATTTTATTATTTTAGAAGAACTAGGAATTAGAGTTACACTAGGATTTCTAGTAAAAGCCTATAAATAAGACCTTTATCCCTTAGCCATTCAATACACAATTCTCTTTTACACAATTCTTTTCTACACAATTCTCTCTTCTAAGTTTCTTCCTTTTAGAAAATTCTAGTCCTTAATTCTAGTTCTAAATTTTAGTTCTAGTTCTTAATTCTAGTTCTAGTTCTAAATTCTAGTCCTCTTTTTAGTTTTAGTCCTTGATTTCTAGTTCTAGATCTTAATTCTTAATTTCTAGTTCTAGATCTCAATTTCTAGATTCTAGATCTAAGTTCTTAATTTCTAAATTCTAGTTCTCTTTCTAGTTTGTAGTTCTAGTTCTTAATTTTGGTTTTAGTTCATAAGTTCAGTTCTAGTTCCTTAATTTTAGTTCTGATTTTTAATTATAAACCCTCAAAATTCTTAATTTTCAATCTTTTAATCCTCAATTTTCAATCCAAATTCAGTCCCTCAATATTTATAAAGTAATCCTTAGCCACCCAATTTGTCCAAGGGAGCTTACGGAGGGTACCCGAGAACGGGGCCAATCCTCCTTACCATAACGGGCCCAAACCCCTTTTCTTCTTTATTCCTAATTAATTTAATTTCTAATTAAAATCAAGAAATTTAGATTAATTAGACTCCTAGTAGGATTGGGAAACCTAATTAATTAGATTTCTAATAGAACTAGGATATTTTGATTAATTAGGTTCATAATAGGATTAGGAGACTAATTATATTTCTAATTGAATTAAGACATTTAAGTTAATAAAACTCCTAGTTGAATTAGGAGATTAGAGTAATTAACCTTTCAGTAGAATTAGCATATTTAGGTTAATTAAACTCCTAGTAGGATTCGGAGACTAGGTTAATTAGACTCTTAGTAGAATTAGGATACCTCTTTTAATTGGACTCTTAGTAGAATTAGGAGACCTCTTTTAATTAGACTTTTAGTAGGATCAGGAGAGTAGATTAATTAGATTCCTAGTCGGATTAGAAAACTAAATTAATTAGAGTTAGAGTAACACTAGGAGACTCCCAGTCAGCCAGACTCAGAGAATGATCGAAAGACCAAATCAATTAAACTCCCAGCAGGAATAGGAAAACCAAACTAGCTAAACCCCAAGGCAACCCACAGCTGCTGACGTTGGCAAGCCGACGATTCAGTAAAGGAGTTTAACCTACAAGCCCCAGCTCATCTTCAAGCGTGATCAGTGATGTGTTGCAGCGTCGATAAATATCTGCAGCTAGCAATCACACCACCCAGGTACTTTTCATTTAATGTTCACATATTTAATTTCAGTAATTTAATATTTCCTAATTTATTACTCCATCATTGCCTTTGCCAGAGTCCACTCGAACCGAATTGGGTCACTCTTTCCGAGGACCGAAAGAAACCCAGAAAAAGTGCGTACCAACAGACTGGCAATCGTGATGGGACATCTTGTCACCAAAGCCGCCCGTGTTTAGTTAATTTTCCTTTTCTTCTAGTTAGTTTTTTTTAGTTTTAGTTTTATTACTTTTTCGCATTTAAGTCTACTATCGCGAGCACATGAGCATACACTAGAGACTCAAGATGTCAGGAATACGAAGGATTAGAATCGGTGACCCGCCGTTATGGGGGTACCATAATAACCTGCTATACCATGACCAACCCCTCGAGGACTCAGCACGATACAACCAGAAAGTCAACATGGCCGGCGGTGAGAAAACTCCGTTCACACCTTCGAGCACTAGCCACAATGACAAACACAGAGACAGCAACTTCGGACAAAATTTCACAGCTCGATAACTTGTAGACCTCAGCGTCTAGAAATTACAAAGGGGAGGAGACGAAGTTGACGAACTACTCCACGGCTTAGCCACAGCATACGAGACCATCAAAGAACAACAGGAGGCGGAAGAACGAGAGCAACAAAGACAGGAGAGGCCACCCCTTACTCCGACGATGATATCACCACATGTGTCGCCACATGGGCACACTCTTCACACACTTCTCAGTAATGGACGTCGAGACAGAATCCATTCCCAGACTGCTAAGCAAGACGTTGTAGTAAGGGTAGAAGATTTCCCCAAAATGATCGATGAATACATGACTAAGAAAAACCTCCTTGATTTGTCATTCGGATTCGACAATTTCTGTCGAGACCTCAAATTTAATCTACCTGCGGGATTCAAACCCCCGAAGTTTAGAAAGTATACCATCACCGAGAATCCAAACCACCATCTACCGTTGTTCTATAATGACTGTCGACCTATTCGCGACAATCACGGACAGTTCTTAGATCAATACAAACATCTGATATAGGAAGCCATCAGTCTCAGTGACTTGATGACAACAAAGCAGGAAATCAAAGAAGACTTCGCCAATTTCATGTCACGCTTGAGGAAACTCGCGGCCCACACGAGAAGTCAAATGAGAGAAAAAGACACAATCGACATCATCATAGATAACGTCAGAGAGCTCCTTCGAAATGCTCTGATCATAAGTGATTGCCCAGACTTTGCTACTCTTCATCTGCGTGCCAGTCGCATTCAGCGACACATAAAGGGAGGAGACCTCGCCTTTTCAATCACAGCACCGAAGGCATCGACTTCTAGCGATTCAAAGCCTCGGAGTAATAAGAAAGGCTCAGGCTCCGAGCACGTTAACACGGTCGCTAATCAAAACCAAGGCAATGGAAATAACCAGCAAGGGAACTCCAGTCAGGTTCAGTACCAAAATCAATAATGGTACACCAATCAAAATCTGAATCCATATCCTAACCAAAACCAGTATCCTAATCAGAACCAAAACGCTGCCCGAAATCGTCCTGCCAATACCCAGGGCTATAATAATGTACCCCCGCCCTAAAATTTTAATCAGCAGACCCGAGGTCCCTATCAGCCTAGATGAGATCATTATCCTCCATTACCCAATACCATCCCCAATAATTTTCGTCTCCTAAGCGATTAGAACCTCATTCGTTTCCCACCAGAGCGGCCACGACCCTGGCCCGCTAACCTCGATTACACCAAGTTCTGCACTTTTCACCGATACGCGAGACACAACCTGAAAGACTGCTAGGTGTTGAGAGATATGATATACGACACGAACGATCGAAACCAGATTAACTGGGAATCCCTTCAAAATTCTAACCAAAATAACCAACAGCCTTCGTAAAACCTGAGAATTATCAATAACCCTCTGCCAAACCACAATCAAGGACCGGTCACCCATGTCACCACGATCGGCCTTTCGGGCTGAGCCCCTTTTCATCCATTTACTCTCATCGCACGAGTTAGTCATCCTAATGCTACAACCGGTTTGGATGATCCTCTAAGGCCCACCGTCATTCCACCTCACCCTTCTATCTTCATAACCTGAATTGAACCACCAATTCCTCCACCCTATCCAAATTTCACTCGAGTTTGAGTCCAATCTTTTCGAGCTCGAAGACCTATCATTCAACCCATAGAGCCTTCTACACCCCCAAACTTTGACGTAGTTGTCGGTAATGCTAAGCCAAAATATGAAGGCAATGTCCTTCAAACTGCAGAACAAATCGCAATGTCGGTAGATAGCGTCACCCAAAATACTACCAGTCAACAACACGAAGAGACAACTAAAGAACACCCATCAGCAGTGGAGATAAGACAGCAGGAGGAAGAGCCCGCTAAGGAAGAAGTACTAATCTCTACATTCCTCGAAGAGGAAGACTGCACTCAATACCTCCCACCTTCGAATGGCATAGCCCTAGTACGCATTCCTTCTTCGAATTTCGCTCCTTTCGCCGCAAGTACCATGTTGAATCCTCCAACGCTCCAAGCTCAACAGCAAACATGCCCAATCCTAAAATTTTGAACCAACTATCCACCTCCATCATTCCCTAGAGAAAAGCAGGACAACAACGCACAACCATCCGACCAGATAACCAAGGAACGAGGAGTGAACATGCCCCCTCCACCTAACATAATCCCTCTGCCTCTAGTACCAGTGCCTCAACCAACGCAACAGAATGGGTGTAGAGCGCATCAACCCAACAAAAAACTCACCCTGGAAACAGGTCAGGAATTTAATCTTCTTTGACACCCTGCAAAAGTGCCTGAGAAAATATTGATCCTCGAACTCATCAAAAAATCTCCAGAGCATCACCGACTGCTAGTGGAGACATTAGATGAGACGCATGTGAACGAAGATACCACTTTGGATCAGCTACATGAGATCACCTCGGTTAAGACTCAACCTCCTGCGCTTACCTTCACTGAAGCTGATATGCCTAAAGAATCATTAGGTGAAAGTTTGGCTCCTATCTATCTGACCGTCATAATCAGAGGATTTTCAGTACTGCACGCATTGGTCAACACCGGGGTAGAACTTAACATCTGTCCTATAACGATGTTGAAGAAACTTGAATACACCAAACAGGGTATAAGGCCTTCACCTCGCTTATGATGGCTCTCGACGCTTCGTCAAGGGAACCATCAAGTTACAAGTTCGCCTCGGGCCAGCCGCCAAGGAACTTTCCATGTCTCTGATTCCTCAAGCACTTACAGTATGATATTAGGAAGGAAGTGGTTGGAATCCATGAAGGTAGTAACATCGACGTATCACCAATGCGTCAAATTCCCCCACGAAGATTCCATCATCAGGATATATGCCGATACGCCCCTTAAAGAAATCAACACAGACTACATAGCAAGCATTCCAATAGTGCACGATTCGATAATGAATACAAGATGTATAAAAAAGATGCAGGAGCCTAATGACACATCGATAGCAGAAGTTAGCTATCATTGGTCCCTTCCGACCCACCAATAAAAAGTAGTGAGAAGAGGAGCTAGACCTGATCTCTCCCGGCTATATGACATAAACGCGACTGCAGTAAAGGGATGGGACCTGATGTATCAGCTAGGGTATGTCCCTCACACCGAACTCAACAAAGATAAGCAAGGATGCATAAGACCGGTCATACTGAAGAAGTTACTCAAGCTCATCGGATTAGGTTACCAATCAAACAGTAAGCAAGCCGACATCCTACCCACTTCACCAAAGTGGTCGCTCTTTGACCATTTCATATATGGAACCACCAAGAAGGCTAATGTGCTGAAGAGAGGAAAAGAGCCATCCTTCATTGAATCTCAAGCAACCAAGATCGAGCAAGTGACCAAGGCCTTCGCCGACCTGACAAACCTAAGTCGTGATAGTGATAACATGGACAAGCCACTCGAAGGAGTCGGGCCATTATTTGAAACCCCTGAAGAGCCAGAGCCACGCACAAAAGACTGAGAGTCGACCGACAAAGAGGACTTCCACATCGCCACATTAGCAGACAAAGAAGAATCAGAGTCAGGGACACCCCAGTTTCATGAACCAGGAAGAGAAGGCTGGCTCTCAATGTCAAGTGAAGAAGGAAACAACTGGACTAGCTGCATAGAAATAGAACTTGGAGATCACTTGAGAGCAGAGCAACTGAAGTTCCTCTAGGATGCCAACAATTCCCGAAGCAAAGAAAAAGACTATGATGATGATGAGCTTGATCATCAATCCTTCCTTGATAACTTGAGAGCAGAGCAACTGAAGTTCCTCTAGGATGCCAACAATTCCCAAAGCAAAGAAACAGACACTGATGATGATGAGCTTGATCATCAATCCTTCCTAGATAATTGGCGGTGTCTGCACCGCTGCCCTTACCCAGAACTACCCTATTCCAACTTGTGTTCATTTATCTTGATACAATGCGAAAGAGCTATTTTGCGTAAGACACGATGGACAGCAAGGACAAAAGATCATCATGTCGCCTTTATAAAATTCCAAGAAGAATTGGAGCTCGACGCTCTCCAATCTCTGGATGTGCCACAACTTCAAATATTCTGGAACTCACTGGAAGAGGAATGGCAATCGCCGCTGAGCGATGACAAAGACTATTGGATAGATCTCCCCATACTCGAGTTAGTAGAACAGTTGGAACATGACTTCCAAGCCCAATCAGACAAAAAGGAAGTTCTTAACCCTGGCAATAGTAACCTCAGCCCCGATCATGAAGGATGGGAATGCCTCTGGGAGTATCCCTGCATCTCTCACCCATATCAGTCTCGCTGTTAGGCTTGCATACTTTTCACCGTGTACCATGAGATCCAGAGGAAGGAATTCCCAGATTCTGACTATAATGATGATACTTTCAAGCACTTCTTCACTATATGGGAGTGCCCACGAGAGTTTCCATACATCGTTCGACCATATTAGCCTTATTGCTAGACCTGCACCATAATAATAGAAGACTTCGAATGAGAAGGTCGTAGCAATCCCCTTCCTGTACAATGGAGAATGGTCGAAAACAACCCAGGTTTAGTAATTAAGTTCATCGAACCATATCTATGGTTAATACGAAGCGAGGAATCTCAGTGACAAGCGGACCTCCGATCTGATTCCAAAAGCCAAAGTTTGGATGACTATCATCGTCAAACTCTCTTCGACGACGAAGCACTTCACATAGTAGAAGAGGAAGAGGAGTCGTCTGACAAGCCATCGCCAGCATCGCTCATCAGGAGGATCGCCCCAGAAGAGGACTCTAAAAAAATGTCAAATTCAGATAGAGTTCACATCATCTGAAGACTCGCTCGAACGGCTCCAGCGGCCGTCCTACTTCCCCAACTAAGAGAAGTAACCTCGTCGGTTCTGCCTCAGGGAACCGACCCTGTACCATATCTATTATCAAAAATATAAAAAAAATAGAAAATCCTAAAACCCATAAAAATATAAATATAGAAAATCCTAAAAAATTATAAAATCACGGAAAAGGGGGGGAGCCCTTCATCCTAAACCCATTCAGCGACCAGCAAGCAGACTTTTCTCCAAAGGATACGAGTAGTGACCACCTTAAAAAAATCAAACAAGGAGTAATCGACATGATCAGACCCGGTCATTGCCCTACCCTCAACATGGAAGAGCCTTCCCTTAACTCAGTTTGAAGTGACTATACTACCTCTTCCTCGCGAAACCGTCGAGCATCCCGACAAAGTAACAAGTCCGTAATCATCCCCTACGAGATAAAACGTGACTTCGAGAGGAGGATAAATAACCTCGACCTACATCTGACAAAGGATGTTGTGATCATAAATTAAGCCAATGAACGGTTATCTCCCACAAAACTAACCCCCCAGTGTAGTTCTTTTGCAGTGTACGAACTCATGGATGATGAAGGAGCAACAATCACCGAGGAAACCTAGGACTTCCAACGGGTCATCAAGCACTTCAATGATCAAACAAAAGCTGTCGTAGAACTGACTAAAGAGATAAATGTTGGCACCAATGACGAGCCCAAGAAGCTGCTGATTAGTGCAACACTCAAACCCAAGGAGCGACAACAAATTATCCAAGTCCTTCAAGATCACCTCAGCACTTTCGTATGGTCCTAGAAGGATATGCCTGGATTAGACCCGAGCTTAGTAGAATATCGGGGTGTCCTAGAACCTGATGCTAAATCCATCAAACAAAAACTCAGAAGGATGCATCCCCAAATAACACTATAAGTCAAAGAGGAAGTTGACAAGCTACACAAAGTGAAATTCATTCAAGTCGTCCTCTACTCTAAATGAATTTCCAATATAGTACCTATCGCCAAGAAGGATGGCAAAGTGCGAGTATGCATCAATTTCTGAAATCTCAACAAAGCATGCCCAAAAGATGACTTCCCCCTACCACACATTGACACCCTGGTCGATAACACTGTCGGACAACCAGATTAAATTAGCAGATTGAGATGTTATCATTTATGGGCGGCTTCTCCGAATACAACCAGATTAAATTAGCAGGTCAGACCAAGAAAAGATTTCATTCACCACGCCATGGGGAACCTACTGTTATGTCATCATGCCTTTTAGGCTTAAGAATGCTGGAGCCACATATCAACGCGCCATGATGGCCATATTTCATGACATGATGCACAAATGTGTTGAAACCTATGTCGATGACATACTAGTAAAGTCACAGACATGAGTAGGACATGCCGAAGCACTACGATTGGTATTACAAAGATCCGAGCAATATCAACTGAAGATGAATCCAAAGAAGTGTGTGTTTGGAGTAACCTCTGGAAAACTATTAGGATTTATAGTCAGCAAACGAGGTATCGAAATCGACCTGATGAAGGTCAGATCCATCCTTGAGATGCCACCTCCCAACAACATCAAAGAATTATGAGGCTTCATAGGAAGGTTGCAGTTCATTAGGAGATTCATCTCCCAGCACTCAGATCGATGTGATCCTTTTTATAAGCTACTTAAAGGGGGAGCCAAGTACAGATGGGATGACCAATGTCAACAGGCCTTCGACAACATTAAGAAGTACCTCCTCAACCTGCCAATTCCATCGCCACTAGTTCTCGGAAGACCCCTAATCCTCTACCTTTCAGCAAACGACAAAGCAATGAGAGTAATTTTCAGATAATATGAAGAAGACAGAAAGAGAGAGAAGGCCATCTACTACCTCAGTAGAATGATGGCTGAGTACGAACAGAAATACACGCCAATGGAGAAGACGTGCCTCACCCTAGTGTGGGCCTTAACAAAACTACGGCACTACTTCGAAGCGCATAAAATATTAGTACTAGCACGCATGCACCCACTGAAGTACATCTTTGAGAAGCCCACTACCTCCAAGAAGATCGCCCGATGGCACATATTACAACAAGAATTCGACATCACCTATGTCACACAGAAATCTATCAAAGGACAAGTGATCGCTGATTACCTCTCCAACTTACCACTCCCAAACGACGAGCCTGTGCACGCAGACTTCCCTGATGAAGACCTGCTCTCAATCCACAACGACGAGCCTGACAAGACCTCATGGACCCTCTACTTCGATCGCGCTCTCAATCATAAAGAAAAAGGCATCCGGATAGTCCTACTAAGCCCAGAAGGAGTCGTCATACCAAAAGCTTTCCAACTCAACTTTCCAGTAACCAACAACATTGTAGAATATGAAACTTTCATCGTCGGACTACGAGTAGCGCTACAGCTAGGAGTCAAGCAATTGAAGATAATTGGGGACTCCAAACTTGTAATATCGCAAGTTATCAGGGAGTGAAAAACCAAAGAAAGATGACTGATGGCCTACCTAGAGACAGCTCAGTTCTTAATAAAGAAATTTAAATGAATCTCCTTCAGGCACATTCCTAGATTGGAGAACGAGCTCGCAGACTCTCTCGCCACACTAGCCTCAATCATTCATATACCAATCGGACAAAGTACAAAATCCTTTTTCATCGAGAGGTTGACAACACCAGCACACCAAGTCGCATGGCAACTGAAATCGGAACTATCGATTGCACCAGAAGCTCACAAGAATGAAGGGCAGCCCGCCCCAAACATTTCTACGGGGAAAGAAACCACTGTAGCCATGTTCAAATTCTAAAAATCACCAATCGACGACAGGCAACTATGGTACTTTGACATCTAGAATTTCCTAAAGCATCAATATATCCCTCCTTATACTACAAAGATTGAACAGAAAACCATAAGGAATCGATGTGCGAGACTTTACATACTCGTCGAAGCCCTATACAAAGAAGCCTTCACAAAAGGAGTACTACTGGGATGCGTCACGACAGCTGAAGGTTAATACATCATTCGAGAAGCACACGCCAGTGCCTGCGACACCCACGCTCATAAACAGAGACTCACAAATCAGATCATATGATAAGGCAACTTCTGGCCAACAATGATAAGAGATTGTCACCTCCACATCCTATTCTATAAATAATGCCAAGAACACGCCCTGCTCATCAAAGCTCCCCCTATTGCATTGAATCCTATAACCTCGCCATGGTCATTCTCAATGTGGGCCTTCAACATCATCGGACCTTTTATGGACACGGTCAGGAACACTCATAAGCACACGTTCATACTCACTGCCACCGAATACTACACTAAATGGGCAGAAGCTGAATTCTATATCAAAATCACCGCTTTGACACTCGTGAGGTTTATCATTCGAAACATTATCACCCGATTTGGAGTACCCAGGATGTTCATCACCGACAATGGACCACAATTCATCGCAGAGAAGACAAAAAAGCTATGCAAGAAATTCGGCATCGATCTACACCACTCATCACCATTCTACCCTCAGGGAAATAGACAAGCAGAAGCTACAAATAAAACCCTAATTCAAATTCTAAAATGAACTGTGGAGATAAGCAATGGAGGCGACTGGCCTGATGATTACCATAAGCACTCTGGGCCTTAGGACTTCTATTCGCACTGCCACTGGCCAAACTCCTTACCTCCTTACATATGGGATGGAAGCAATCCTAGAATATGAGATACAGATACCATCCTTATGAATTCAACTCGATGATGAGCTATCCTTAGACGAAAGGAGAATTACTCTACTCGCCAAGCTAGAGCAACTTGATGAGACGCATCTAAGGGCAGCTGATCACGCTCAAGTATATCAGAGGAGAGTGACCAGAGCTTACGATAAGAAAGTCCTCGAGCGAACTTTCAACATCAGAGAATTAGTTTTGAAGAAAATCATGCCCTCTAAACACGCTCATCTAAAGGGAAAACTGAAACCGAACTGGGAGGGCCCATATGTTATAGTAGCCGCATATCCAGAGAATGCATATAAGCTGGTAAACTAAGATGCGGAAGAACTCCCCAGCCCTTAGAACGCCATGTACCTTAAAAAATACTACCCTTAACCTCGTGATTATCACATCTTATAGCCAGATACTTATACCTATCACCCTTGTAGTTGTCACGACCCATTTGTTGGTCGTACATCTTTAATTCTCGGAATATCCTTAAGACTTCCAATTTATTGCCCACCTTCTTATTCAGACAATTTGATCAAAGGACTAGTGACATACCTGACCTTTTTAAAAAAGCGTAAGTAACACCCAATTCTTATCCACCTTCCCCGCCATTGGAGGAGGCATTAGAGCACAAAAAATGAAGATGCTAGGCTCAATCAAAACTCATCATTCTTGTGCTAGCAGGTTGCTTTAAAAAAAAAATACATATATACCAAAAAATCGAGTGAAAGCAATACGACGAATGAACCACTCAATGAGCTCAGGGAAGCATAAGCAGGCCGTGAGGACATATCTTGTAACTCTACTAGAAATGTATAAGCAAGCTGCGAGGGCATCCCTGATTTCTCAATACTACTAGATGTCATCGTAAGGTGGCAGGAGGAGGACCAACTCCTGCTAACCATAGAATATGAGACTCTGATGGTGTCAAAATATGACGGAGAATTCAATCATGGCACCCCATACCCACTCTGAGGAAAAGACTGTTACTCATTCTTTTTAGAAAGCGTCAGATACAAACTATTCCCCTGCATCACTGAGTTCTTTTTTTCCTTTTTCAACCCTAATTTTTATTTTCGGACAATGAGTTGGAAGCCTCTTAGGATATTCCTAGAAATGAAACCGAAAGCCGATGAATGATGACTGATACAATCACCTAACAATGACCATGGGATAGGATGATCACTATCAAAGGTACAGATTATTTGATTAGACAACCCCCCTAGTTCGATGACAGTCTCAAGGTAAGCCTTTCTTCAAAACTAATTCACCAAATACACATGGCCTCCTATAGACCCAAAGTACTTATCAAAAACCCAGAGAAGCTCCATTGCACCTTGACACTGGGGCATTTTTAGAATCATGTTAAAAGCCCCTGCTTTCCCATAAAGAAGATGTGAAACAATGAAGTCACTACCCAAGGAATATCACTGAATATATCACACTGCTTATTCCATCACGCTCCTACACTGAGGCATTTGTTTTAGTATTAGAATTTTCTTTCAGTTATTTGCTTTCCCTGTTGTATTACTTTCCTTTCCTTATAATGAGAAGTATAAAAAAAGAGAAGGAGAAAAAAAAGGAGAAATAAAATGTCCCTCTTTTATTACCAGACCTCGGTCTGAGACATATCCCCCCTTGACAATCGGCAAGGGGGGAAATAAAATCACTAATGCCTTTATCCTCATGTGTAGATACAAGATAATCTTTGACTATTATCGGGCTAACTCAAGAAGCATCCAAGTTCCAATAACAGGCGATGGTGCCAAAAATAAGACGACGAAAGGTGACACGAAAATGAAGTGAAGCCAGGTACATCTAAACCAAAATCTCTTTTCTTTAATATATATCAAAAGTTTCTTTTACATATGTCACCGGGGGCATACCCCCTGTATATACAATGGATAATAAAAAAATAATAAAAGAATGCCCTACTCCCTCCGCTGCCTTTGTGAGCGGCTCGCTACAATCTTCCATATCCTCAACCTCTGGATCTGGGGTCTGATCCTTCGACAACTCAATACCAGCACCCGGAGTCGGAGGACACTCTCTACGAGGAGAAGGCCTAGCAACAGAACCTCCCTTGCTCGCCTGGCTGGAGGCCCGTCGAGAATGTGAACACAAAGGACCAAAGGCAAGCATAGGCCCTAGGGCCGAGTTTGCATACGCATAGGCCCTCATGCGCTCATGAACCTCTCTACGAATCTCTGCCAGTGAGCCATTAGCCCTCGACCTCGACCCTAGAAAATGGTCAATCATCCCTCTCACTCTCCCACCAACTCTCGACAACTCGTGCTGTAAAAGATCTATCGTCGAATGCTTCTCAACACGAGCCACGGCTCGGGCACTCTCTAACTCTGTTGTTCGAGTCCCTCGCTCGACCAACAAGTCTACAGTCACCTCCTGGAGGTGGCGCTCCGCGACATCAGAAGGGATCTCTCGAATCTCCTGGCGAGCTACGACGCGTTGCGTCTCTATACGCGACTACTCTAGCTCACAGACCTATGCAAGTCGAAGGCTAAGAATTTCATATGCATAACAAGACAAAGAGCGTAGACAATGAAGACATACCAACTCAACACGCTCCCACAGAAGATGCTCTACAGTGGCAGTAGTGGCTGGATCAGTTGGAGGAGCCTCGGATGCAGGTGACTACAAGAAGTAAAGAAAGAACATCAAGGATACAATGGTGCAACAAAATCAAGAACGAAAAATGACCACACTAACCAAATATACCTACGAAGGAGTGGGAGTTGACCCCTAAGGAGGAGCCTCAAGAGCAGAGTTAGGAATAACCTGCACATAAACCAAACAAACACAAAACTCACCAGATAAACCTAATTAGCAAATGAAATAAGAACCAAATAAACCACAAATAAAATACCTGACTCTTTGGGCACAAGGAAGCAGCAGTCGCCTCCCTCGCATAAAGATCCTCAGCAAGGCTGTGCTGAAAAGACGTGACGTAACATCAACAAACCACTAAACAACGCAAGGCCGGACAACTCAAAATAGCTAAGGAAACTTACCCAGTGCTCTAGCTCTGCCCGAGCTAAGCCATCATCGGATCCTCCCGACTAGAAGAAGCAACTGAAGATGGGTCGAATGTTGGAGCAGAAGCCCCAGCAGCGAAAAGCTCCACTCTCTGTAAGTATCAATAAACACATCAAACCTAACAACATCAACAAAACGCTAACAAAATAAAATAAAAATAAGACAAGCACTCACCAGTCGATCAATCTCAGAGCGTAGGCTAGTCGCCACAGCCCGGTCAGCCTGCTGCTGGCTATGGTAAGACCTAAGCAATGTCGCATGCCAAGCGACCTCACTCTCCCTCTCAGTCTGACAAACAGGAACCAACTAAGACTATTAAACTAGGAACGATTAGAGATAGAAGTGAACAAATTCATAAACAAATACACTCACCAGAGATCGCCGCCTCTGCAAATTGAACCCTCAGCTCGTCCTCTGAGGTCCTAGCGTGGAAGACCGAGTTCATCAAGGACCACAACATCTCCTCATCTGGATGAGGCACACATCCTGTCTACTCCATCGCCCTGTGAAGCGCATCCAGCACTCCGCGAATGCTCGCACCCAAGTGGCCCTGCTCTGATGCGGCCAATCTCTCCCTCATAGCAGAAGCAGACTCAAGACCACCAACCGTAGAAGAGCTGCTCCCATGAAAAGGGCGGGTGAAGAATCGACCCCCACCTATATCATGAAATGACCTTAGGAACTCTCGGACATCTGCCTCATCACTCGCCCAATAACCCTGGTCCCCCCAGCGACATCTGCCTCATCACTCGCCCAATAACCCTGGTCCCCCCAGCTCTAAAGTCCTCAATCTAGGCCGCCATCCTCGATGAAAAGATGCAATCAGAGGGACCGGTCATCCTCCTCGCCACTCGATAGCAAATCTCTAAAGGGACTCCCTGAGGGAGCCCCAACTGACGAGTCGCTCGAGGGAGGTGGATGCACCCCACCTTCTCAAAACAATGACCCAGATGTTCACATCAAAGAAGGGCCAACCAAACTGAATCACTGGCTGCCCTGCATCCTCCCCTGCACCATAGGGCCTCCAAATCACCTATTACGATAAGTAAACAAGATCACCTATCAAGTCTACGACCTAAAACACATAAAACACTCTAACAATGTAGACAACATGTAACTGCCCTACGTGCATATCCTCAAACAAACCTCGCACTGTCTGCAGATCTGAAGATCGACGACAGCGTCCCAGCACCTGTCACCACACATGCATCTGGGGAAATGTGAAAGTAATCTCCATCGAGGCCCTCGAACGCAAGAAGGAGAAGTGGTCATACATCCAAAACTAAACACACGATGTCAGAAACCATCACTAAAATAAACACTAAGACATTACCAACAAAACTAGTAATAAACCAAAACTCACCAGGATAAAAGGGAGGAAACTTCTTATGGTTGTGACCCCTCTCACTCTACGATAAAGCTGCTCGTAGAGGTGCGCCAGCGCCGCTACCCCCAAGCACACATCCTCGGGTCAAGGACGAGAGGAGGACCGCACTGAAGATATACATCAAGAACACCCAGAGTACTCGATATGTCGCTACTCTCGGCTCTGTCACTAGCACCCTACATGATATCACCTCGCGGCGTCTATCGAAAGTTGTCCTTGCCTCCGAGTGACACCTCAGAGGGACGAACCCACTAGCAAAAGTATAAAAAAAACCAAGTAGTCTGGACAACCCCTATCCCAGACCCACTGTGCCGGTACTCAACACCAAGCACCTCCCTACACAAGGCCTGATAGTTACTCTCCATCTGCCCCGTGATAGGTGCTACCTCAAATCGTATCCCGGTGATACAAACCCAGCCCTCAGGGGTGGGCAGCAACATGCCTACCGGGAATAGCAACGCCTGCTACTCCTCCCTCCATCTCTCCATAATCGCCCCAATCTGACCACGGTCGACTGAAACCAACTCCAAAATTGATCAAAAGCTAAAAGCTGCTAACCGCACTCGCTGGAACTCAGGAAGGGCATGGTACCAGGCATGGGACTCTAACCACACCGTACTAATGGCCAGTACCGGAGGCTCTTGACAAACCACGAGAAACAGGATACACATTAACCTAGGTCTACACTAACCTTAATCACAATCACAGACGATGACTAAACATACCTAATGGCAATAATGGTAAAAATGACAATAACGAAATTGATAAGAATGACAATCCACAACAAGCACGCAAAACATAACACAGAGTGATAAAGTAAACGTAACCTGAAACTAGATACAGGCATGCATGGTTGACGTAAAATTAGAAGGTTTCCATCCTAAGAAATCTGCGTCGTAACCTAGATGCCTAGAAATAATAGAGAGCTCTTGTTTACGAATACCTACCTGGTCCCGTGCGAAGAACTCCTCCAACGGAATCCTAATTGTGGGCTCATGAGGAGCAGCATCCTCACCGGCATCCTCCGCACCATCCTCACCGTCCCTATCGCCAGTCTCAGGGACCTCCTCCCTGACAACCATCTCAACGTCACCACCGGTGTGAGACTCAGAGGTCTCACCTCCCCCCTCGATCATCCGCTCTACCTTGGATGTGGTCCATGAAATATGATCAGTACTCCTAGACTTCATCTCAAATCAAAGAGCTCGAAAAACTAAAGAGAATGCAAGAAACAGCGTCCAAAATGGGTGAATGGATCGCAACAAATCACGAAAACACGAAAATCAGTAACAAGGAAGCAAGAGAGCTCAAGATTAAAAAGGATTTAGAAAATGCATGTTTAAAGTGGAAACCTTGGGCTTACATAGAGCGCGACCCAATCATGTGCCTGAATACGAGCACACAATTAAGTCACGCATGTTATCTCTTGTGCACAAATTAAAATGTGTGCCCTTAAGCATTCGCATAATCAATTCGTCGCCCGCACACACATCGGTCGCTTGTTCTGAATAGCGCGCGCAATCATATTATATGCTGTGGCTAACACGCAAACTGAAGAGTCGTCCGTACATTGACCAAAAATCGATCGAATCATGCAACCTTAGTCAAGTGTGCAATCTTATTAAATGCAAGAAACCTAGCACATAATTGACCCCTGAGTTTACCATTCCTGCACACCTAACTTGGTGTGCAATTTTATTGAGCACCCTGGATACAGCCCGCAATTTCCCAGGCTTAACAAAAAAAATGTGCCAGCCATCACCCGCCAAGGATGAGAGCTCAAACTTAGAAAAAAACACTAAACACCATACACAGTTCAGATTTCACGCACACTCTCGCTTAGGCATTCACACCTTCAAAACTCATAATTCAACCGTACACTCACGCTTAAAAACAATTTAAGCCCGTTCAAAACCTATGCCAAATTGAGACCAAACCAGATTAAAAATACTCTAAACTTAACTAGACTTAATATCTCCTAATTAAATGGAAATGCCTCCGACTAAATAAGGATGCATCCGATAAAAAATTATAAAAAATAATAATACCTAACTAAAATTAACTAAGCCAAATTAACATCAAATAAAATTTCACATAGTCACAAATAAAATTTATTTAACATGGGAAAATTATTACAAATTACACCAAGGGCATACCCTTTGAATTTACAAAATAATTACGATCTCGGAGCGAGAGATGAACTTTGATTCGAGACAAACACTCAAAAACACCCAAGCCCGTAGATACTTAAGAGAGGCAGCCCTAAAAGAATGCCCAAATAGGTGAAAATAGTAGAAAAATCTGGAGAGGAAGCACACCCTGAACGAAGTCCAACAAGAATCCCACCTTCCTCTCCTGAGTTAGTAGAAAAGAAAGAGTGGCTCACAGAAAGCCACCCAGAATTTGATGGATACACCTATGGTAGGCCAATCTTGAAAACCCCCAAGGGGACGCCAACTGGAGGATAATCCACAGAGCCTACCAAGGAACAACTAGCGTCAGTCACGAGAACTCCGACACAGCTCCTTCCTTTGGTTTCTTTTCCCCCTCCTTTAACTTTTCCATCTCTTCCCCTAGCATGGTAGCAATTCGGTTGCTACCTCACATTCCCAATGCCGCTCTTCCTCAACAATAATAAATAAATAGAAACTACAATCCATTTAGGGTTTAGCACCCAAGATACAAAGGAAAAGAAGAACATTAAGATTTTTAGAATAATAATGAAAAATGCCCTAACTCTTAAATAATAAAAAAATGCCCCAAGTCTTTCCCCAACTTGAAATAAAATTCAAAATAAAAACCAAGCCCTTAACCCCTCATTTATAATTTATACTCCCTAATCCACAAAGTGACAAGTGTCATCCCAAATCAAACATAGTCTCCTTTATAACAAGCCAATAATCACCAACCCATAGTCTTCTTTATAAACACCAACCCATGACAAGTCCAGATAAGCCAATAATCACACAACACTTACTCCCTTAGGAAACACAAATCCACCACAAAATAAATAAGCCAATAGGATTAAAACACCTAACACCCCATCTAGAATTTTTTTAAAGTAAACTCAAATTCACACATTTCCAACAAGTGTCATCCCAAATCAAACATAAGAATAAAACAAAACAAAAAAAAAAACACCTTAAATCCTGTAGACACCCAAATTCGGCCCAAGGCCCGGTCAATCTGTACTCCGGGAGAGATGTACCCCTGTGCTTCCGATGGCACCCCTGAACCCTTAGGAATCCACCCAGACCTTTAGGAATCACCCTGAACCCTTTAGAACCATTCCCCAACCCTTAGAGATCACCCCTAAACCCTAGATTCCCTTCCCATACCTAACTTGAACCTTTCTGAGCAGTTGATGGGAGAGGAGCTACAAATTTTTATACAGACCACCATCATGGATGAGCTATATACCATTAGAAAGAGGACTTCTCCAGCTTTTCAACGAGCCAAAGATCACCCAATTTGGAGCTATGGTTCAAATGTTATGGCCGATTGAAGTTTCACATAAAATCATAAAAGTTTTACTCAGGCGTGTATATTACATACGCCCAGCCAATTTAGCCCCAGATTAGTCAGGCGTATATATTATATACGCCTACCTAGTTTGGGGGAAATTTGGCCGAGCGTATATAATATATACGCTCAGCATAGGTGGGACCCACCACAGGCTTCATCTTCCCAAAACTCCCCTGATTTTCGTGGAATTCACTGTTCCTAAATTGGGCGTATATAATATATACGCCCAGCTTAGCTACAGTAACTGTCATCAGTTGCTCGAATTTCCTTCATCTAGTTTGACCCTTTGACCATTCCCTTAGTTAAGGTGGGTGTCTTGAGGTTGGTTTCACCCCCTTTGAGCTTATTGGCAACCCTTAAGTCACCCATTGTCTCCCCCCATCATCCGCCATTAAACTCAGTTTCCCAAAACCCTAGGACCTTGAAAACCTAGAAAACCTTAGATGGGGGATTACCTAATTGCTAAACCAATTAGCTCTTAAGTAATCCCCTAACCCACCCCTTCTCTATAAATAGAGAGGTCCCCCCTCTTCCCAAAGGGTTGGAATTTTGGTTGAAAGATTAGAGAGTGCTTAAGAGAGAACCCTAGTGAGAGAAAATGCCAATATTTTTCCAGAATTCCAGCATGCATATTTCATCTATTTGAGTCCATTTCCACCATTAGATCACTCCCTTTAGCTAAAATCTAGCCTTTAGCCTCACCCTACACCTCCTATTTTACCGAATCCTAGTGTTAGAATCCATTTTCTTACCGTTTGAGCCATCGAAAGCACGCCAAAGCGAAGATCTTTCACGGTGCAATAAGGGCCTGTGAGCTCCGGCTCACCCCTCTCTTCCTCTACCTTCTTGGTGTCTCCTCCGTCCAAGGATTCAAGCCGTTACACCGCCGAAATTTCGGTTTGGCGCAAAGCTTGATAGGACCATATTGCCTTCGGGCAAGGGGAAACACCGCCCTTTTATTTTTATTTTTGGCCATAGATAGAGACCGCTACATGTGGGTTGATCAGGTGCCTAAACCCTTCCCGATCGATAACCGAAGCCCCTACCCTAGAGTCTTTGGCAAAGACCGATAAATCAGAGTCATATTTAGCACTTCGGTGCTCAAAATATCGATTTGAAGGTTTCCCGAGTCACCAAAAGCTCCGGGTGGCGACTCTACATATTATCAAAGGAAAGCGTCTCGCCGCGACGGGTTCGAGAGGATCCATGGTCGCACAAATCCTAAACATCAGACCCATGCTCTCACCATGACAAAATTAAAACCCCTCAAAAATTAAATGACAAAGTTTAAATAAACGCCCATTCAAACCAAATTTCAAAAAAAATACAATAAACATTTCTTTATACAAAGATCACCAGAGGCATACCTACTAAATATACAACCTAAAATGAAAACCTAAAGACCTAATTTACAACCCAAAATGAAAACTAAGCCCGAAGGCCCAAGCTTGGAGTGTCCAATCGAAGGCTTCAGAAAAGGCAAGATGGAGGATTGGTTGGGGAATACATCCCTCCACTTATAACACTGTCTCTTTCGCCATCTTCACCTCCTCTGTCGCCCCCGCCTCAATGCTACCTTCACTTCTCCCTAAAAGGGACCGATGTGAAGGCCGACCTCCTCCTTCCCAATACTGTCCATCCTCAAAGTCACGCCACCATTTGAAGCCACCTCAAGCTTAAGATCACACGAAACCACAAATATAGGAAGAAATGACATCAAAATCTGATGGGTGGATTACAAGCTATCATTAAAATTTGAGAGTTAGAGAAAAATAGGAACGAATGAAGAAAAAATGATAGGAACTCAGGTATTTATAGACACCCGCTTAATTAAATGCCCGAAACAAAATGTGCAATGAAATTATGCGCATACAAAAAAGTGCTTAAATATAATCATGTGCATCGCGAGGTGCGCGCAACTGAACTTTAGTCTGAACGCAATCCCAACACAACCATCGCGCGCAGGTACACCTAATGCAATTGTGTGCCTGTCTCACAGCGCAAAATCCAAAGGGACACCTGCACAGTGACCTGGCGACGCTCCGATTGCACACACTGATTCTAATGCATAATCTGATTATATGCTAGTCCTCATGCGCGGAAACTGAACCGACACCCGAACACCTCCGCTCTGCTAGCCCTGCGACATTTCATTTGCACACTATCCACATAACGTATAATGATATTACACGCAACACACTGATGTGTAATCACCTCTCTAATCTCAAAATCATGCGCAAGTAGCCCACCACGCAATTTAGTTTAATGCCTTGTACCCTACACGCATCCCTCTTTCTCCTCCATCCCATAGTGTAGCCTCACAGGCCGCTAGAGAGAGAGAGCCTTTGACCACACCTAGGCACAGATATATTTTACCCGGTTCCCAGTAAGGCAGCAGCCCTAGTGGTGATGATCCTGAAAAGAACTACCCCTTCCAGTACCTGAGAAGGCGCTTGCGTCGAAGGTATATCGGTTGGGTTGCCAATTCCGATCAAGCCGTAAAACCCACATTGGTGAGAGCATAGACAACCCAAAACTCAGCCGTGTATCCCTAGGAAACGGAAAGGAGGGACCCGGTAACATACACAACAGTCCCCGGGAACATTTCTCCCAAGAAACCAGTTCAAAGACCCACATTCGGGCTTGCTATTCCTTTGTCAAAACTTCAGCTTGGCAGAGCTGTTTTGCGGTATATATAATATATATATGACAAAAATCTCAGTTACTCGGTATATAATATATCGCCGACCGCTCTGATTTAAATAGCGTATATGATATATCGCTGGCCAAATCTGCCACAGTCAGCGTGCATAATATATCCGCCAACAGATATCGGGTCACAAAGAACCCGATCTGAGGCCCAATCCACCACCCCAATTCCCTGATTAGCGGTATTAATGCCCGCAGTAGCTTCCCACATTCTATAACACCCAACATGCCCCCGCCCAGTCAAAAGAAGTCGACTTCTCATTGATTTGCTCTGGGGGATCGGTCGTTTGCGTGGATTCCCTCGCCTTCAATAGAACGAAAGGGTTTCCTTTCATTCCTTCCGAAGCGTGTCGGATCCTGCCGTGGGACCTACCAAAGGTACATATACCACCCGAAACGGGAGTTGACCTGGGCACCAGGTCATCATTCTAGATAGAGGGGAGTTAATTTCCATTAAAAAAAAAAAAGAGAAAGAGAAAAAGAAAAATCCTCATCTTCAAAAAAATCAACCTTAAAAAAAAACCATAAAAAAAATCATCTTCAAAAACCAAAAATCATCATTTTCCAAAAACCAAAAAAAACACAAAGAAAAATAATAAAAAAATATATATCTTGGTGTAACCGTCACTATGGCAACCTCAAACCCAGCCCGTGGAAGGAGAACCAGGAAGGTATTCGGCCCTTATCCGAGACATCGATACAACACTCGTCAGAGGATCATGTCAAGAGCCGATACATCCCCACCATCATCCTCATCCCATTCCCATATAGGAGAAGACCCGATCTCCGATACCTTCGCCCAAACCCGGTTCGATATCACGGGTCCCTTTGGGGCACCCGTGTTCACATCCACCCCATCCCCCTCCCTCACATTCTCCCAACATACCCCCTTTTCATCCCCTACTGAAACCCCTCATTTCCCAACAGAGCCATACATCCCCATCTCCCATCCATACACCCTTACCACACCCCTATACTCCCAAAGACCCCATAGGGAGCCCCATCCCCCGCCTGCTTCCCACGTTACATCCATCTCATCATCCATGCCCCCTACATCCCACATCCCATCCACCTCATCTCACATGCCATTCCCGTCACATGGCCCATCCACATCCCAACATACCCCCCCATTTACCCAGGTCATGCCCAACTTTTCCCAGGATATGACCGATAACCCGCCATCATCCACAGCCATACATCCATACCCCCCAAGCACAACCATCCATACCCAGGTCATGCCCAATTTCTTCCAACCCCCTCCATCCTTAAGTGAGCCATCACCCCCCAATCTCACACCTGAATCCATGCCCTCAATGGAGGACATGAGAACGATGTACGCCCTGTGGGCTGCTTCTCGGAACCCTACATCTCAAACCCCACATCCAAATCTCCAAAACCTCCATACCCCATTCCCTCCTAATGATGCCCAACCACCCATCGTCCATACCTCCCAAAATCCCCCACCTCAATTCCAGACCCAAACCCATACAAATCCATGGGCCCAAGCCCAAACACCTCTAAAGCCATGGGCTCAAGCCCAAGCCCATCAGACCCAGGCCCAAAACCCTCAAAACTCATGGGCCCAAGCCTATCAGGCCCAGGCCCAAGACCCT
This sequence comes from Chloranthus sessilifolius, assembly GCA_021018995.1. Lineage (NCBI taxonomy): Eukaryota > Viridiplantae > Streptophyta > Magnoliopsida > Chloranthales > Chloranthaceae > Chloranthus > Chloranthus sessilifolius. The sequence continues at coordinate 70,449,069 of CM037595.1, forward strand.
CAAAACCTATGGGCCCAAGCCCATCAAACCCTGGCCCAGGCCCTGAATCCTCAAGGCCCATGGACCCAAGCCCATCAGGCTTAGGTCCAAGCCCAAAACCCTCAAAACCCATGGGCCCAAGACCAAACCCCTCAGACTCAGGCCCAGTCCAAGCCCCCCAGGGCCTTTGGACCCAAACCTATCAAGCCCAAGCCTGGGGGCCATGGACCCAAACCAAACCCCCCTCATGGCCCATTAGCCCAAACCCAACAAGGCCCATTGGCCCAAAATCATACTAACCCCCACACCCAGGCCCAAGGCCCATCAATCCAAGCCTTCCAAAACCATCAAACCCAAATCCCTCAAACCCAAGGCCCATCCACCCACGCTCATCAAGGCCTATTCACTAACCCCATACCCCCCCACCAGTACCCTTCATTCACCTATACCCCTTACGCCCCCATCCTGCCTCCAACAGGAAATCCAATCCATCCCATTCCTCAAACCCACAACATCCCGCCACCTCAACCACACCCCCCTCACCCCCAGAACGTGCACCTAGCTTAGCACATCATTTACCCACAAACCGCTCATCCATTTATCCCTTCTCATCCCTACAAACCATATGGCCCCACCAGGTCATCCAGCCCCTCACCCTCCAAGTCCAAATAGTAGAACTCGCCCCTCACCAATACCATGACCAACAGTACGAGGAGGATGAGATCAGTAATAGTGGAGGGGTTGCCAGCTTCAACCCTCCCGGGCCCACCGTCATCATACCTAGGGTCGAATAAAATCAGGGGGAAGTAGTCCCCGCTATAGCCTCAAAAGAACCAGAACAGTTGAAAGAACAAATAGACAGAATACAGAAGCAACTGATGAAGATGGAAGGAGTAGAACTGCATTCAACAGACTTTTCAGACTTATGTCTATTCTCTGGCGTCCCCCTGCCACAAAAATTCAAGATGCCATTATTCGATAAGTATAATGGTACTAGCAACCCCATCGCCCACTTAAAATCTTACTGTGGGGATATGTGCCAGTATGGCAGAGACGAACGACTCCTCATGAAAGTATTCCAAAAAAGTCTAACGGGCCCAGCTCTGAGGTGGTTCACATCCTGGAGCCATCTATGATAAAAACTTGGACACTTATTCCAAGAACAATATGTCTATAACATGGACATAGAGCCAAGGAAGTTAGATTTGGCCCGTTTAAAGTAAAGACATGATGAAACATTCAGTACTTACTTGAGAAGGTGGAGGGCATTGACCGCTCAGGTAACTCACCGGATTCTCGATGATGAGCAGATTGAATTGATAACCAAGGGAGCCCTCCCAGTCATCACAGATTTTTTAGTATATCAGTAGCAGTCTAGTTTTACTGATCTGGTCCGAAATGCCAATTGTTGTAAAGACGCCATTAGAGAGGGCAAGTTAGGAAGGAATGCGACCAGTGGGGCCACCGGGGTTCGAAAAGCTGCCGAACCAAGAATTGAAAGAAGACCAGGAACAGAGGTACAAAACATTGTTTACCCCCAGGCCAATACCAATGCTCCCCCGATACAGCTCCAGGTTACACAACCACCCCTGGCCCATTTCGAGCAAGCACCAAGCCCAAGCAACGGACCAAGAGCCCCATTTTCCCAGGAACAGATGAAAGCACGGTTCGAACGAGCGTTCACACCATTGGGGCATTCTTTGAGTATCTTATTGCCAGTGTTGCTACAGAAGGGCTTGGTCAATCTACTCCAACCTCGCCCACCACCCCATCCCATCCCAAGATATTATGACCCGAATCTACATTGTAATTTCCACCAGGGACCAGGTCACCCTACGGACCGATGCTTTCCACTGAAGCACGCAGTCCAAGATTTGATAGAAGCGGGAAAAATTATTCTCCCGCCACTTCCCCAAGGGCAAAACCAGAATATCCATCAAGCCCCTCTGCCACCGCACCTAGGAGGGCCCAGGCCTAACATTCATTGGATAGAGGAGGAAGAAGAAGAGTTTGACCCTTCGGATTATATCAGTAACCAGGAGGAGTTTTCATTCCCCGGGATGAACGAAAATGAACCCTTTGTTGGGGTGATCGAGCCGTTGTATTTGACTGATTACTTTCCCACCCCGGCATACCAAGAGGAGCCCTTAGATTTAGGGTAGTATTTTTCCACTCCTACTCCCGCCTATCAAATCCAAATGGGTACAGCCCCGCCGCAATCATACACATATCCACCCCACGCCTACTTTACCCCATACACCTCCCCGTCATACCCGAGTCACCCCATACCATACATAACTCCGCCATCCCCATATTATCCTACCCCATACACACCCCCAAATATCTCTACCCAATACACTATTCTGCCATCCCCAAATCACCCTGCTCCATACACAACTCCATCATCCCCCATCTACCCCATTTCATCCAAAAACCCATCATCACCCCACCATGCCACCCCCTATACAAACCCTTCATATCCCTATCACCCCGCTCCACCCGCACTTCAGACATCTCTCCATCCCGGTCACACTCCCGCCATCCCTTCGTTATTTCAGCCCCAATCTAACTCCACCGCCACCCAAGCAGGTAACCCCTCACCCAATCCCCTTATCACTTGCTCCCAATCACCACTGGTCTTACCAAGCTCAAGTAATACTTGTACATGCCCCCTCTGCACCCACAAATCCAACCCCGCCAATTCCAGCCACTACCATTCCGCCCCTTATTAGAGTCAACCTGGTGGGACCCGAGAAACTAGCATGTCCAACCCAATCCTCCCCAGAATCACCATACACGCCCTTCCTTATCCCGAAACCTGCCTATGACCCTCATCAAGTGCGGTTAAGCTATGAACATACGGACATGAATGCTGGTTGCAACCAAGAAGAGGCTATTGAATTCATTACCAGGTCAGGCCGGATTTCTACACAGCCGGAAGCATCAGGGGCCATCAGAGGAGAAGAGAAGAAGAAAGAACAAGCAGCAGGGAATCCCTTTGAAAAAATGGCCAGAGAACATATACTAGAGACACAGCTCAAGAGAACACCCGCGCATATTACTGTGTGGGATTTGTTAATCACGTCCCCGCTTCACTTCCAAGCCCTAATGGGAGCACTCAAGGACGCACATGTCTCCACCCACGTAACTCTAGATGAAGTAGGAGAAATAATAAGGCAAGTGTTGGCCCCAAATGCCATCTCATTCACTGATGCAGACCTACCAATCGAGGGGAATGACCACTCTAAGCCCTTGAACATAACAGTGGAAGTAGGAAACTTGGTGGTGCCATTGGTCCTAATAGACAACGGGTGGGCATTGAACGTATGCCCTCTATGGACGACAATCAAAATTGGTGCGAACCCCGACACCTTCCGGCCATCCATATCAAGTGTCAGGGGATTCGACAACACCAGAAGAGAAATCATAGGAGAAGTAGACCTCGACCTGATCCTCGGGCAGCAAACCTTCACCACCCCCTTTCAGGTGATGGACATCAAGTCTACTTTCTATCTGCTGTTGGGCCGGCCATGGATACATAAGCTCAGAGCAATACCATCTACCCTTCACCAAAAGCTCTGATTCATCTCGGAAGGAAAAATTGTCACCATCTTGGGCGAGAGCAGAGAAGACAGGGAAAGAAGCACTCTGCACATTGAGAATCCGAAAGTACTGAACATACCGCACACAACAGAGGACGTCGATCTTCACCGATTTGACTTCTCAGTCGTCACCCTCGGACCAACTGAAAAGACCCCGGATAAAATTGGAGGAGGAATGGATGCAACTATGTTCATGCTCCACAGATGGGGCCATCAAAAAGGGAAAGGGTTGGGCCCACGCCTCTAAGAAAAAAGAGACCCCGTCAAGGCCAAGGGGCAACAAACCAAATTTGGCTTAGGCTACAGGCCCAGAGAAGAAGTCAGAGAGGCCAAGGAAAAGATGAGAGCTGCAGCAGTCGCCAAGGCCAGAGGAATCATCTTGGAAGAAGAACCTCATGCTCGCCCCTACATCCGTGAAACCTTTGTGAGCACCGGGGTAGTAAAAATTGATCTAAATGGGGAGACGAGGGTTACCCCACATAAGCCTGCTTTCGTCCACCCCACCAATCCCTACATCATTCCCCCAGACTTCGAGATGGACTTAGCCGCCATTTCCTTATTTGAGGAAGAAGTCCCCCGGTTCACCCATCACTCCAGCACCAGCCACTCTGGGCCCATCCTAACCATAGAGGACAGGGTCCCAGAGGATCCCTCTGTAAATATGTTGAGGGAGGAACTGCAAGAGCCTACTGATGCTGCTCCCAATCAAGGAGGTAAAGGCCAAGCCTCACAGGTGAGTAACTGGGCATCCTTGCCCCAACTCTTGGGAGCCGCCAAATACCGTGAAAATGGCACCGACTCTCCAAAAAAAAACAACGTGTAAAAAGTGAGGTTAGCCTCTGGACCACTCTTCCTTGTATATATAGAGATCCACCTCGCCAGGGGCTGACCTCCGAAAAAATGCAAAAGACCATAAAAATAGAAAAAATACCAATTCCAAAAATATTGTCTTTTAAAATTCCCAATAAAATTGAAGTTGATGTTGTGATACCCGTCCCACGTAATGCTGGCCCCTTTCCTGTAGAAATACAAGAAGAGGTAGGAATCACGAGTCTGGACGAGGAAGGTCAAACTGATGAGCTCCCCAATGAGCTCCTCAAATAATTTGCTAATTTTGAGCATGGCCCTACCCCGATCGTCGAAGAGACGGAGGATGTCAATTTGGGCACCAAAGAGGCCCCCAGAATCACCAAAATCGGAACATCGCTGTCCCCCGCGGAGAGGAAAGGTATGATAGACTTCCTTCGGTCATACCAAGATGTCTTCGCATGATCGTATGAAGACATGCCTGGTTTGGATACGGATCTGGTTGAACATGAGTTGCCACTCTACCCCGATGTTAAGCCGGTTAAACAGAAGCTGAGATGCCTCCGACCCGAATGGATGTTGAAGGTGAAGGACGAGGTCATTAAGCAGTATGACGCAGGTTTCCTCATGGTATCTAAGTACCCGCAGTGGCTGGCCAATATCGTCCCCGTACCGAAGAAAGATGGAAAGGTTCGAATGTGCATTGACTTCCAAAATCTTAATAAGGCAAGTCCTAAGGACGACTTCCCGCTACCCCACATCGATATCTTGGTCGATAACACTGCAAAGCATGGAATGCTCTCATTTATGAATGGATTCTCAGGATACAATCAGATAAGGATGGCAGAGGTTGATCGCGAGAAGACAACATTCATTACCCCCTGGGGAACCTTCTGCTACCAAGTAATGCCATTCGGGCTGAAGAATGCTGGGGCAACCTACCAAAGAGCAATGACAGCCCTGTTCCATGACATGATGCACAGAGAGATCGAAGTATATGTCAACGACATGATTGCCAAATCCCCAGAAAGGGAGGACCACTTGATAAATCTTCAGAAGCTATTCGAGAGGTTAAGAAAGTACAGGTTGCGATTGAACCCCTAGAAGTGCACCTTCGGCGCTATGTCAGGAAAGCTATTAGGTTTTATCGTCAGTAGAAGAGGCATCGAAGTTGATCCGACCAAGATCAAGGCCATCACTGCAATGCCACCACCGTCTACAGAGAAAGTGGTCAGAGGATTTTTAGGTAGAATCCAGTACATCAGTCGGTTCATCACACAGTTAACTCTGATATGCGCACCAATCTTTAAACTACTGAGAAAGGACTCACCAATTGAGTGGAATGATGACTGTCAAGCTGCATTTGACAAGATCAAGGGTTACCTCCTAAATCCTCCAGTATTGGTACCACCTATACCTGGTAGACCCCTAATAATGTACCTATCCATGACAGAGTTTTCCATGGGCTGTGTGTTAGGGCAGCACGATGAGACAGGAAGAAGAGAGCAGGCCATCTACTACCTGAGCAAGAAGTTCACTGATTACGAGATGCGCTATTCTCATCTGGAGAAAGCATGCTTGGCGCTCGTTTGGGCTACTCAAAGACTTCGGCACTACCTGTTATCCCAAGCCGTTCTACTTCTAGCACGAATGGATTCGTTGAAGTACCTATTCGAGAAACCTGCTCTCACTGGTCAAACTGCACGATGGCAACTACTCCTATCCAAATTTGACATTACCTATGTCACCCAGAAGTCGATTAAGGGACAAGCACTCGCTGATCATCTTGCTGAGAACCCTCTACCGAACTATGAACCTCTAAGGACCGAATTCCTCGATGAGGACATTCTGTTCGTGACTGAAGAGGATACTAAGGAAACAGAGGAGTACTGGGTAATGCACTTTGATGGAGCATCACATATTGAAGCCAAGGAGTTGGCGCCATTCTTATCTCGCCAAGAGGATCACATGTACCCATCTCAATCAAATTGAACTTCCCATGCACCAACAATATGGCCGAGTATGAGGCCTACATAGCTGGTTTACAGGCGGCTCTTGATTTGAATATAACTCACCTCAGGGTCTTTGGAGATTCATAGTTAATTATATGCCAGACCAATGGAGATTGGAAGACCAAGGATGAGAAACTGATCCCATACCATGAGCATCTGGAGGATCTGATAGTCTGCTTTGAGGAGGTCACCTTCTCCTATGTACCACGAGCAAGGAATCGGTTTGCTGACGTCCTGGCCTCTATGGTCGAGATTCCATACGGAGTTGTGATGAAGCCGATCATGATAGAGCAGAGGAACGAATCGGCTTGTTATCACCTGATCGAGGGACCCACAAAGTTAGATGGTGAACCACCCTGGTTCTCGGACATCAAGAATTTCCTCGAGACTCGACCTATCCCAGAAGGAACATCGAAGGTAGACAGACGCACCATCCAGTGATTGGCAACGAACTACGTCATCTGCGGCGATCTCTTGTATAGACGGTCTCACGACAATGTTCTGCTCCTATGCCTAACCGAGAGAGAGGCAATTGAGATCATGAACAAGATCCATGAAGGAGTCTATGGGGCACACGTCAGTGGACACATGCTTGCTAAGAAAATTCTAAGGCAAGGATACTTTTGGACCACATTGGAGACCGATTGCTACAAACACATGTAGAAGTGCTACAAATGCCAAGAGCACTCCAGTCTAATACATGCTCCGGCCATTGATTTGAACAGCATGGCCACTCCTTGGCCGTTCGCCACCTGGGGTCTCGACGTCATCGGTAAAATCAATCCGAAGGCTTCCAACGGGCATCAGTTCATCCTCGTCGTGGTAGAATACTTTACGAAGTGGGTAGAGGCAGCCTCCTACACGAGCATTAAGGCTAGTCATGTTGAGAAGTTCATCAAGAACAACATCATTTGCAGATTTGGCGTACCCAAAGATATCCGCACTAATTTCGCCAATAGGCGCATCCGAGCCTTGTGTGAGCAGTTCTAGATCAAGCATCATCGATCATCCCCATACAAGCCGCAGACGAACGGAACTATGGAAGCAGCCAACAAAACCCTGATCCGCATCCTGGAGAAGATGGTAGTCACTTACAGAGATTGGAGTGAGCAGTTACCCTTCGCACTTTAGGCCTATAGAACGTCTATCCGTACCGCTACAGGGGCAATGCCATTCTCCCTTGTGTATGGAACCGAGGCCGTGCTACCCGTTGAGGTCAAAGTACCGTCACTCCGTATCCTTTTGGAGTCCCATCTACCCGAAGCTGAGAGGGAAAGAGCCCATTTTGAGCAGTTGTATTTAATTGACGAGAAGAGACTCCTAGCCTTGTGCCACACCCAGATCTATCAGAGGAGAATTGCACGTGCTTACCATAAGCATGTCCGCAGTCGAGATCTGAAGGTAGGAGACACTGTACTGAAGAAAAATTTCCCATCTCTCCACGTCGATCCAAGAGGAAAGTTTAGGCCAAATTGGGAAGGACCCTACGTCGTCCGAGAGGTTTTGCCAGGATACGCCGTTCGCCTCGCCACCATGGACGGGGACCACTTTCCTGAGCCCATCAACCATGGATACCTCCGTAAGTTCTACTCATAGGTCCTGAGACAAGGTAAGTTTTGATAAAAGCAGATGCGTGACCACTTAAGGACCCCATAGAAGAGGCCATCATTTCAAAGACAAGTAGCCCAAGACAAATACTCCCTGAAAACCTTCACCCTTTTTGCTACGCACGTCGGGCCAATAACCATTTCTTTCATATACCCCTCCCAAAATTTCAGAAAAAGAGAAAAGAGAAGAGAGGAAAAATCCAAACCAAATAAAAAAAGAAAAAAGAGAGAGAAGAAGAAGAAAGCAAAACCCCAAAAAAAGAGGGGGACCAGGACTAAAAAAAAAAGAGAGGAGAGAAGTGATTGGGGCATGTACCATAAAAGAGGCCTTTGGAAAGAAAGAGGAGTCACCAAATTCACTCAAAGCTTAGATCCAAATTCCTAGAAAAACCTAACCTGTTTGAACCCCGGCCACATTACAACCCGGAAGAAAGCCCTCTTTAAGGTCCACAAGCGGTCATAACATCTACTGCATCAGAACAAGCTGAGTCAAAAAACCACATAGAACTTCATTCAGCCGGCTGTGACGGAATCGACGCCCATGTCGTGGCCTTCTAAAAAAAAAACAAAAAGAAAAAAAAAAGAAAAAAAAAAAGAAAGAAAGAACAAGAAAAAAAAAAAAAAAATTGAGTTCAAAGCAAGACGGACGTGGTGAAAACCCGCAAGGGCGCCACGGGTAAAAACAGCGAACTCAAGCAAACCAGGTGAAAACCTGAAAGGGCACTTGGGGTAAGAGAGCGAACCCATGGACGTAGTGAAAACCCGAAAGGGGGCTACGAGTAAAAACAGGGATGACGGGCATAGCGAAAACCCGTCTTGGGCGCTATGACCAAAAATGTCAAGAAAAGAGAGATTAGGAGAAGACCTGCTCTGGCCGCCCATTTCAGTTTGAACCCCTTGAGCCCCTTTCTCCCGTTTGATGGGCCGCTCATGTGAAAATTGGATCAGATCCCGATCAAGCATGTCGTCCCTACCACGGTGTCTGACGCACGACCAAGGGGAAAGACAGAAGACTAGACCAATCCACGGGAAGCTGACCTTCCCATGTTTAAAGGAAAAACCTGTATCTCATGAACAGGGTTCGACCATGCTCAAAAAAGACCCACTGGTTTGGCCTTGTAATTACCGACATCACAAAAAGATCCAAAGGGAGAAAATTTTCAAAAAAGATAATAGATTTCCCTTTCCCATAAAAAGCCCCACACTGTGGAGGAGAAAAATTTCAAAAAAGATAATAGATTTTCCTTTTCCATAAAAATCCCCACACTGTGGAGGAGAAAATTTTCAAAAAAGATAATAGATTTCCCTTTCCCATAAAAAGTCCCACACTGTGGAGGAGAAAATTTTCAAAAAAGATAATAGATTTCCCTTTCCCATAAAAAGCCCCACACTGTGGAGGAGAAAAAGTTAAAAAAAAAAAAGATAATAGATTTTCCTTTCTCATAAAAAGCCCCACATTGTGGAGGAGAAAATCTCCATAAAAAGCCTTACATTGCGAAATGTACGAAGGAAAAAGTCGAAAAACAAAAAATATGTATGTATAGATTTCATTCCATTTCTTACAGTATTACGTGCGGAGTGTCACGTCCCAAAAAGATAACGACGTGACACACTTTCTATTTTACTGCCTTCTTTATAAACAAAACACCAACAAAAAAAAAAAAGTATATATATATGCGTATATATATAACAAAAACAACAAACAAAAAAGAAAAATAACCCAAAAGAGATCTCTGTTATGGGGCATTCCTCCCCTCCGTGTATATGATCTATGATATGTGCAGGAACAGGTCAAGGGCAGGGAGCACGCTTCAAAGCACTGATCTCTGCAAGAAGAGAGTCCTCGTGAGTATTTCGATCAGACATCCACCTACCATGAAGACTCTTCTCATTGTCTCAGAAGCAGCACTCTGAGACTTTCAAAAGCCCAGTCAACCGAAGAACCTCACTCTCGGCTGTGGCAGCTCTCGCTTCTGCAATCTCAGCTTTGACCCTTTCTTTCTCCAAAGCCTCGGTCAAAGCCAGCCTCTCTACAGAAAGAAACTCGATCCTAGTCCGAAGCATCGCTTCCTTACATGGCTAAGGCCCCGTCTCTATCACATCTACCGAAACTGAGCTAGGGGTAGGTAATTCCTCAGATGTCAACCAAACCTCGTAATCAGGAGAGACGACGCCCCCCTGAACTAAGCTGCACATGTGCGCTGATTGGCGGGTCTCCCAGAGGGCGGCTATGCGATTGAGATCACTGAGAGAACCTCGAGAAAATATCAGAGAGCACAAAGGTGGCTTCACAGAGCATGGCACATGTTGAGTATACCCGAACTGACGAAGCACCCGAGATGGGAAATAATATGTGCTACCGGTCAACCCCAATAGGGTGATACCCTCACAATCCCGAGAGCGGACAATCGGAAAGGTGCCATCCAACCAGGGCAGTTGCCAGATCAACGCCGCATCTGATAGCCACGTACTCAGCTCCTCGGCGCTCCCATGAGGCAATCTCGAGCACCGGATCAGAAAGCCCCGAGCCACATCCCCTCTTATCAAGCACAATCTCGGCACAGGCCCCATGATAGCCAAATGCTCTCCTACCCAAATCTGAACAAGGAGGCGGGCTCATTGAATCCCAACCCGGCCCGAGGCCGAGGCATCCAGGCCCCGATACATCTCAGCCAAGACTAGGTGCACCAATGAGCGGCCTCCCTCCAACTCAGTCAAGACATCGCACAGCCCAAGGGAAAAGGTCTCGCCCCCAGTAAAGAAGAGAACTTTCGACAGCAAATAAAGGGCAAAGGCCTTTACATTGAAGGGATCTCGAATGGGCAACTTTCGAAGACTCGAGTCACCAAAAAGTTCTCTCAGGAATTTCACCGAATACCTGGTGGGCCCTCCGGCGAAACATTTCTCATACCCACCCTTTTTTAATCCAAGAACCACATGGACCGCCTTTGCATACCCCGGTTTGGGCACCACTTTAGCAAGGCCTTGATGCATCTTCAAGCTAGTAATAGAGGCCAGCTCTTCCAAGGTTGGGGTCAGCTCCCTAGACCCAAATCTAAAGACATGGGCCCTATCGTCCCACGACGCCAAAGGTTGGGCCAAGGAGAGAGGAAAGGCAGGACAACCTGAGGCAATTCAGAACAGCAAGCTCGCTCTCAGCCAAGCTATCATGCCATTTTTGCAAAAAACTGGGCCCCGGGTCCAAACAGGAAAGTATACCAGCCCCCGCATAAGAGCTTGGGCCCCTTTTCGAAGGCGGGTCCATGGACGTACAAAGATTTTCTTTATAAAATCAGTCAATGTATGGCGATGGACCCACTAGAAAAAAGAAAGGGAAGGAAAAGATAAAAGGAAGGGCAAAAAGGCCAAACCAAGATGGAGGAGGAGACAAGGGGGGACCAGGCTCAGGTTATAAAGAGCTCGCTGAGCCCAAATTATAGCAGGCGTATATATTATATACGCCAAGGCAAAAGTTTAAAACATTTTTCCAGGCGTATATAATATATACACCCGGCCATTCTTCACTATGGATTTGCGGTATATATATATATCGCCAATATTCTTGAACATTTTGAGCGTATATAATATATACGCCCTTTTAAAAGTTGGCAAGGCTCCCTCTCACAGTGGTCCATTTTTGTTCCCCAAGGAGGAATTTATTTTTTGTTTGGCCCACTTTTTCATCTCGGGGCAGCCCACAGGTAGGCATGCTCACACCCCCATGGGGGGGGCCTCGAATGACGCACTATCCATAGGTGATATACGGAGAATCACCTGCAGGATCACCCCCATCATTGGATGAGTGCCAGCTCGTTTTAGACCAAAGAAAAGAAAACCATCAAAGCAAAGAGATGAAACATTCATATAAAGCATAAAAATTATAAACCATCCAAAAAAAAAAATGTGTTGTTTAAAAGTTATTACATATCTCCCAAATAAACCAAAAGTCTAAATTGTTTTTTTATGTATGTCAAATTTTCAGAAAATGAACTAGTCCTGGGTAGCCCCCTTTGACTTCTTCCGGCGCCGGCTCGCACTTTGAAAAGTACGAGTCTCCCCCACCTGAGTCCACGCCTGAGAAATACGGTTGAGCAGGGAGCGCGACTCCTTTTCACGAGCACGCTGTAGAACACACCAAAAGCCATCAAGTAGAGAAACAGGCGGAAAGTAAATAAGAAAATGACTAGGTTGGGTCAGTATCCACTCACCACCTCGGTCTCCCTAAGCCCAACAAGGTTACGATAATATTCGGCTTGACTCACTGCCGATTCATAATCTTGGCCAGTAAGAAAAGGGGGTGTTAGTCACACAGGCCATCAGCATAATTCAAAGGGAAAGAGAACAAAGCAACAAGGTAGATATTACCCCAGGGATCAACTCAGGAGGTGGGACCTGGATAGCTTCAACAGAGATACGTGCCTTCTCGGCCACGTCGGCACACACACGCGACAAGAAAGCATCGTCCAAACGCTTGAAAGTCCCCTGGACCTGGGTGGGCGAACTACCAAAACACCAAAGACTGGGTCAAAGGGTCCAGACCTAAGGCATGCCCCTTCAAAGACCAAGGATCGGAGGGTCCAACATAAGGAGATGTTATCATTTAAAGTGGTAGGGCAACCAAAGTAATCACAAGAAGGCTGCTAAATAAAAAAGAGAAAAGGGCATTACCTGAGATCGCAGCCCGCCAAAAGCTAAAAAGTTAGCACCAGGCACAAAGCGGGGCAGCAGGAAATGATAGGGCAAGGAATCGTACCCGTCTGATACCCCCCAGGTAAAAGAAGGTCATCAATAGGAACCCCATGGTGAAGAAAGTGAGCAGTAAGCTCATCAATGGAGCCTTCCGGAGCCAACACATCGGCAGGAGGAGCTTGGGGCACGGCAAAGAGAGGACGATACTGATGAACCACTCTCCCTCCTAAATAGTAGGCCCTAGTCCAGGACCCATAGAGGAAGATGATGCGACAGTCCAGCAAAAAGCGAGAAAGACCCACTGAAGCCAAGTTCCATAAGGGAGATCCTATGTAGGGGTCGAGGATGATCTGCAAAAGAAGAGAAAACAGAGGAAGGATACACGCATTTGGTCGAAACCCATAGCACACAAGAGCTGTCAAATTTATAAAAAGGGAATTATTTTACCTACTCTGGGATCAACAGGTAGAAATGAGAGCGCAGCCCTAACTCCAAATGCTTCATACCTACGTCCCGACGGCGGCTCATGTGCCAGTTACTCATGAGGGGGAACGTAGCTACTTCAAACTGAAGTAGAGGGCGACCCGGTTGGAAATGGAGATACCCCCAAATCTGAGAAAGCAAGAAGATAAAGACAGGTATGCCATAAAAGAAAATTAGACAAACTAAAACCGAAGGATAAAATACCTCAATTGCAGGCCAGAAACCCACGATAGAGCTAGACTCCCCAAGAACGGCCCGCTTTAGGCTGGACATGAGCACCACATAGCCAGCGCCACCCTAATCGAATCGATGTACGGTTTCCCAGTTCACCATCAGGCTGAGCAGGGACAACGAGACTCGCCCTCCACTGGTGTTGGAGAGGAGAGTCTTGCCCAGGAGGAACAGCAGAGCAATGCGAGCCAGCATATGTGTGCGTGCGAGCTCGAGATAAATGGCCATGTCAGGCTGGCCCTGGTCCACTAACTCGTGAGGCTCAAACTAATCAACCAGCCAGGACAGCTTGACCTCAGAACCTTGAATATTCCCGAAGGTCGGGTAGGCCCCTATCAGTCGAATCACCTCCTCCTTACCCGGTGTACGGGTAGGTACCACGGGCACCCCTCCAATACGGACCCCAGTGATCATAGACCAGTCCGCAGGTGTAAAGGCCATCTCTGCCATGGCCATGTGAAATGTCATGGTCTCGGGGTGAAAATGCTCTATCAGAGCCCTCAAATAGGTCGTATCGGCCCTCACGGCGGGGCACGAAATGAAATCCCCGAAACCGGCATCGGTGAGCAGGTCCTTCACCACTGGGGGAAGGTAAAGCACGAGACGCTGGAGGTCGAACCAACCACCTCGAAACATAATCTGCGGCAGGGGCTGCTAATAGAAGGCATCAGTCAGATAGGGGCAAGGTGGTATAATGAAGACATCAAAGGAAAACAAAAGCGAGAAAAGGGGGGGGGCATCTGTTTACCTGACCGACGATCTCAAAGTTGGACATGTGGGTGTGCTGGCAATAGAGGAGGCCAGTGTGGGCAGCCTCGCCTTGCATTTCATACCACGGCTGGGAGGAGCGCTGAGACATGAGGAACTATTCCCCATGGGGACCGTAGGCCATCCCCGGCCCTTCTTGCTGATCATGCCCTTCGTCACCGGACATCCTGAAAATATGAGACGCATCAGCATATGAGAAGGTTGCCAACACAAAAAAAAAGAAAAGAAAGAGCATGCACTAATCCAAAGAAAAAAAAAATCTTCAAAAAAAATGGGGGGGGGGGTGTGTGTGTACTAATCCAAAAAAAAAAAAAAAAAAAAAAAATATATATATATATATATATATATATATACGTGTGTGCTAACCCATCCAAAAAATGTGTGTGTGTGTGTACTAATCCAAAAAGAATGTGTGTACTAACCCATCGACAATATATATATATATATATATATATATATATATATATATATATATATATACGTGTGTGTCTGCTAATCTAAAAAAATGCGTGTGTACTAACCCATGTGTGTGTGTACTAATCCATAAAAAATAAGAATAAATAAAAATGTGTGTGTGCTAACCCATTAACAAAAAAATGTGTGCATACTAATCCGAAAAAAAATGGGTGTATAAATGTACTAACCCATCAACAAGCAAAAAAAATGTGTGTGTGTGTATACTAATCCATCAAACAAAAAAATTCTATATAGATACGTATATTAATATATGTATGCGCTAAAAAAAAATGCACCAATCCATCAAATAAAATGCACTAATCCATAAAAACAAAAAAAAAAAAGAGAAGAAATAGAACAAAGTGAATGAATGATGGATGAAAAATAGGCCTAAGGAATCAAGCCTTTCAAAAAAAAAGGGGGGGAAACAACAAAAACAAAAAAAGAGAGAAAAATGAATATAGGCATCACAGAGCATTTCACCATAAAGAAAAAGAAAAAAAAGAGAGAGGCATCCAGCAACAATATCATCAAAAGTTCAAAAGAAAAATAAAGGAAGGGTAATGATTACCTTCAATGGGAGAGAAAAACAAAATCGGCGGAAGATAAGCGCCTTTCGATCCACACCCGCAACCTCCGGTAATAGAACTCAAGCCAAATCAAATGCAAAAACCCTTGGGGGCTGTCCCAAACTCAAGAAGGAAGGAGGGAGGAGGATAAAATTTGAAAAGGGCGGCCCCTTTTGTGCTCAGGCTCGGGCAGTTTCGTAACTGCCAATTTTTTTAGACAGGCGTATATAATATATACGCCCGACCATTTTCGCCAGATTTTGGTCAGGCATATATAATATATAAGCCCGACCAGAAATGGTAGTTTTTTTAACTACCCAGCCATTTTCGATTTTGAGGCTCGACGGACCCCCTTGCATGCTACGCATCTCCAAATGACCCTTCGAGTTCCCTTCGATTGGCCCAAAGGGATCGTGCTACAATAAACGGATCTAGGTCCATAGGCGCCCACCTATTGCGCCCACAAAATCAAACAAAAAAAAAGAAAAAAGAGAAAGAAAAAAGAGAAGAAAATAATATATAAATAAATAAATAAGAAAAAATTTATATATATATACAACGCTGGTTCTCAAAAGAGCGTCGCAACGCCTGTTTGCCCCGCTCCGAGAACCGTGTTAAATCAATTCAGGATGATCGGGTTCACCCGAAAATTCTTGAACCCTGTTATATGCAGGGACAACTCGCGCCTGATCCGACAGGCAAAATACTGGTCATGTTTATCCCCGGTCATTAGGAACCCACCTTCCAAAGCAGATGCTTGGGTCTAATTTGTTTAAAGACCAAGACCACGCATCCCCAGGAGTCAATACCTGATCCGGCAGGCAAATAAACTTATCCATCACCGGTCACTCCTGGGAGCATACACTTAGCCCAAGATCTTCCCCAGCAGAAGTCGAGGCCCGATCCGGCAGGCAAACTAAGGACCCATCACCGGAATGCGCACGTCCTTAAGGTATATCGACATGGCAAGTTGATTCGCCTAAGGATACGTGCAAAAATAAAAATAGTTTGAGCATGCTCAAAATCTCGAACTGACATGTGCAAAAAAAAAAGAAAAAAGAAAAAGAAGGAGAAGGTTCTGAATGACAACCCTTGAGTAAAAATCTCCTTCCAAGCATTCGATGGTCATCCACCTTCGGATCTATATGTTGACCAAGAGTGCCCCCGACTTGAGACCATTGAAAGTCTATTGTCGATTAAGCGGTCAAAAATGAAATTACAACCAACCCAACTATGTGCAAACATACAGACCGAAGGGCTCATTCCCTTTTATTTTACGCAGGCTTAAAACCTGTATAGGCACGGTGTCCCTGTTGAATGTACGCACTTGCGTCTGGGTATCCGCAAGATGGTCGTTTGTCCTCGTAAATTGTACCTTAGGGTCGAGGCTTCCGTTCGTGCCTATTTTACTACTTATCGCCCCCGATGGGTGTCTGTCTGTGCATAGTTAGTAAGATGTGATTTCATTAGGGATGGAGGCTAGAATTGGCCATCTCTTTCAAGGGATGATTGGTCCTAGCCCGATCTTTTTTAGCTTTGTCTCAAGATAAGGCACTCCGGTTCATGTGAATTAGGAGCACCTCACCACTGGAACGCGCACATCCCCCAAGGCATACCTATCCCCGGCATGGCGCACGCACTCTTAAAAGCGTATCAACTGGCATTTGATCCACTTAAAGGGTTGTGCAAGAATAAAGTTGCCAGAGGTCCTTGAGCTTTGCTTAGAGGCCTCGAAATAAAAAATTCAAAAAAAGGAAACACAAAAAAATTCACTCAGAAAATGGGCATGCATTCCCAAGAAGTGTTGCAACATCAATATTCGCTTCACTCGGGTAAAGCGTGCTAAAATAACCTTGAGGTTGATGGGTTCGCCCAAAGACTTCAAGCCTTACCTAGTTAAGGGCACCCGTGCCCAATCCAATGGAGCTGTCAATACCCCATAGGATTTGACACATAGTTTAGACCTTCGCTTTGTGTGCTTCGCATTAATTCCGAAGCATAGATCGATCATCCCGTTTCATGGAGCTGTCTGGTTCAGATTAATACTCAACATCAAAAATCTATAATTTCCCTCAGGAAGTGGACGATATCCCGGCTAGCGGGCTTACACTTTTTGTGATCATCGCAGTTATGCCCAGTAATGTCGCAATGCGCTTGGGGACTGTTAGCTTTGAGGTACGAACGATAACCCGAAATGAGAGGGCTTACGTACAGTCACCATTACCATGAATGTTTGAGAATTGAGTTGAACAAGGCGGACCTATCAAACATGCCTTGAACCTCTTCGGATGTCTCTTGTCTTTGGCATCTGATCAATAGTGATCGAATACCAAAGAGGGGCATCTGTAGACACCCAAATTCGGCCCAAGGCCCGGTCATTCTGTACTCCGAGAGAGATGTACCCCTGTGCTTCCGATGGCACCCCTGAACCCTTAGGAATCCACCCAGACATTTAGGAATCATCCTGAACCCTTTAGAACCATTCCCCAACCCTTAGAGATCACCCCTAAACCCTAGATTCCCTTCCCATACCTAACTTGAACCTTTCTGAGCAGTTGATGGAAGAGGAGCTACATATTTTTATACAAACTACCATCATAGATGGTCCATATACCATTAGCAAGAGGACTTCTCCAGCTTTCCAATGAGCCAAAGATCACCCAATTTGGAGTTATGGTTCAAAAGTTATGGCCGATTGAAGTTTCATATAAAATCATAAAAGTTTTGCTCAGGCATGTATATTACATACGCCCAGCCAATTTAGCCCCAGATTAGTCAGGCGTATATATTATATACGCCTGCCTAGTTTGGGAGAAATTTGGCCGGGCGTATATAATATATACGCCCAGCATAGGTGGGACCCACTATGGGCTTCATCTTCCCAAAACTCCCCTGATTTTTGTGGAATTCACTGTTCCTAAATTGGGCGTATATAATATATACGCCCAGCTTAGCTACAGTAACTGTCATCAGTTGCTCAAATTTCCTTCATCTAGTTTGACCCTTTGACCCTCCCCTTAGTTAAGGTGGGTGTCTTGAGGTTGGTTGCACCCCCTTTGAGCTTATTGGCAACCCTTAAGTCACCCATGGTCTCCCCCCATCATCCGCCATTAAAATCAGTTTCCCAAAACCCTAGGACCTTGAAAACCTAGAAAACCTTAGATGGGGGATTACCTAATTGCTAAACCAATTAGCTCTTAAGTAATCCCCTAGCCTACCCCTTCTCTATAAATAGAGAGGCCCCCCTCTTCCCAAAGGGTTGGAATTTTGGTTGAAAGATTAGAGAGTGCTTAAGAGAGAACCCTAGTGAGAGAAAATGCCAATATTTTTCCAGAATTCCAGCATACATATTTCATCTATTTCATTCCATTTCCACCATTAGATCACTTCCTTTAGCTAAAATCTAGCCTTTAGCCTCACCCTACACCTCCTATTTTACCGAATCCTAGTGTTAGAATCCATTTTCATACCGTTTGAGCCATCGAAAGCACGCCAAAGCGAAGATCTTCCACTATGCAACAAGGGCCCTTGAGCTCCAGCTCACCCCTCTCTTCCTCTACCTTCTTGGTGTTTCCTCCGTCCAAGAATTCAAGCCATTACGCCGCCAAAATTTCAGTTTCGCTCAGAGCTTGATAGCACCATATTGCCTTCGGGCAAGGGGAAACTCCGCCCTTTTATTTTTATTTTTGGCCATAGATAGAGACCACTACATGCGGGTTGATCGGGTGCCTAAACCCTTCCCGATCGATAACCGAAACCCCTACCCTAAAGCCTTTGGCAAAGACCGGTAAATCAGAGTCATATTTAGCACTTCAGTGCTCAAAATATCGATTTGAAGGTTTCCTGGGTCACCAAAAGCTCCGGGTGGCGACTCTACATATTATCAAAGGTGAGCGCCTCGCCGCGACATGTTCGAGAGGATCCATGGTCGCACAAATCGTAAACATCAGACCCATGCTCTCACCATGACAAAATTAAAACTCCTAAAAAATTAAATGACAAAGTTTAAATAAACGCCCATTCAAGCCAAATTTCAAAAAAAATACAATAAACATTTCTTTATACAAAGATCACCAGAGGCATACCTACTAAATATACAACCTAAAATGAAAACCTAAAGACCTAATTTACAACCCAAAATGAAAACAAAGCCCGAAGGCCCAAGCTTGGAGCGTCCAATCGGAGGCTTCAGAAAAGGCAAGATGGAGGATCGGTTGGGGAATACATCCCTCCACTTATAACACCATCTCTTTCGCCACCTTCACCTCCTCTATCGCCCCCGCCTCAATGCTACCTTCACTGCTCCCTAAAAGGGACCAATGTGAAGGCCGACCTCCTCCTTCCCAATACTGCCCATCCTCAAAGTCACGCCACCGTCTGAAGCCACCTCAAGCTTATGATCACACGAAACCACAAATATAGGAAGAAATGACATCAAAATCTGATGGGTGGATTACAAGCTATCATTAAAAATCGAGAGTTAGAGAAAAATAGGAACGATTGAAGAAAAAATGAAAGGAACTCAGGTATTTATAGACACCCACTTAATTAAATGCCCGAAACAAAATGTGCAATGAAATTATGCGCATATACAGAAGCGCTTAAACACAATCATGTGCATCGCGAGGTGCGCGCAACTGAACTTCAGTCTGAACGCAATCCCAACACAACCATCGCGCGCAGGTACACCTAATGCAATTGTGTGCCTGTCTCATAGCGCGAAATCCAAAGGGACACCTGCACAGTGACCTGGCGACGCTCCAATTGCGCACACTGATTCTAATGCATAATCTAATTATATGCTAGTCCTCATGCGCGGAAACTGAACCGACACCCGAACACCTCCGCTCTGCCAGCCCTGCGACACTTCATTTGCACGCTATCCACATAACGTATAATGATATTACATGCAACACACTGATGTGTAATCACCTCTCTAATCTCAAAATCATGCACAAGTAGCCCACCACGCAATTTAGTTGAATGCCCTGTACCCTACACGCAATGCTCTGCTATGACCACATTTCAAATAGAATGCACAACCTCACACCTCTTTGTCCCACCTCGATCAAAATCCCTCTTTCTCCTCCACCCATTGTGTAGCCTCACAGGCCACCAGAGAGAGAGAGCCTTTGACCACACCTATGTCCCACCGCGATGTTAAAATTTCACCACGCAATTTAACATGCCAACACGATCAAAGGAAGGCTTGACCCAATGTCCCATCGCGAAGAGTTAAGAATGAGCCTCCCGAAAATCCTACTATACCACCAAGACCAAAGTCAAGTCCCATCACAATCCCAGACACAATTCAAACTAACTTAAATCCATTGCATAACTAAGATCTGCCAAAGAAAAAAAAAACCATCATTACCCCATCACAACATTAAGACAACTAAGGAATCATCAAACCCCGCACATGTCCCATCGCGATGCAACTACAACTTGATCCCATCACAAACCTGTCTCGCCGCGACATTACTACCCAAGACGCTCAGACAAATCCCGTCACGATGCATAATTAAGAAAGGAAGGCTCATTCAATGTTCAATCGCAAAGTGTCGAACCTCCAGGTTCCATCATGAAAGCAGATAGCCCACTTCCCAAATCTCTTATCACGCAGCAATCATCAGACTCCACTGCAATCGAAACACACGCTTGCTGGTAGTAGAGGAGGATAGACCCTCCACCGTCCCATCGTGCAATAACCAGCGAGCCCCTACCATTACAGAAGAGGAAACCCTCCAACATGCCATCACACCCATCAAATACCACGTTCTAGCACGAACATCTCACCAGAGTCCCCCTCAGGTCCCATCATGCCTACAACTGGCGGGACTCATCATAGCGCACAATCATAAAGGAGAGGACCACCATGTCCCATAGCGAACCTCACCTCCCCAAGACATTCTATCACATTGGTGACCATCAGGTCAGCAGAAATGAAGTAAAGAGAGAAAATCCTCTTATGTCCCATTATGACGCCACTACAACAACCAGCGATTCCCATCGCATACAAAGGACCCCAGCAGACAACAATTCAGATAAGTATCACCCCTTCTCTTTACTCGATATTTCTTCTAAAATATAACTAGTTAATATTAAGTCGTATATTTTCAAAACCCATCTCTCTCTATCCATAAATCACTGTAGTCCTCCCATAAGTGATAATCATCAGTATTCACAAGAAGGTTAGACAGAGCATCCGACATACCAAGTGTTGTCTTGACAATCATGCAAACAATCGGGTCCACAAATCCCTACCAGTGGATCTGCTCAGTGATATCTCAGAAGCCACATTTTTCAAAGATTTACAACTGAATTGATCTTAAGTTAAATTCCCAAATTTTCAAAAATAATAAAAAATAATAATAAATAATAAAGTAAATGAACTCCTATCTGTCAAATTTTCACTTCTCACCACTCCAATATGTTCTTTCCCCTGGGAAACCGAACACTAAATATATTAAACTCTAAGAAATCATAAATGCTACTGGAAAGGGACGCCTGACACGCATTGGTGTGAGCAATGGCATGTCTGGTCTGACATGACTTACAAAAGCCTTCACCATTACATGATATTTCATCTTATTATCGGTCTCTGGACCATCTCTCTGGACATTCGTATGACGCCCCCCAGTACCTCGATTATGTTGTATATCTCTCTGTTTGATTACCTCTTGATCCTGCAGATTGGGATATCGACTCTCCTACCGTTTGACTGCCCCTTACAGCAAGTCGCGATATGCGACGAGATGCCCCTTGCACCCACGGATTAGGTTATACCTCTTTTCCCCTGTTGACTGCTACTAGCAGCACATCGTGATATACGGCGGGATGTCACTCACATCTATGGCATGGAATACGTCTTTCAACAGTTACCATTGGACCCTCGAATGCTCCATTTTAGCTTACGTTGATAGATAAGAAAGTCAAACATCTCATGTCAGCATCCCCAGTTCACATTTGTGAATTCCCAAGAAAAAAGGAGAAGGCACCTTGGATGAGGGGTGTCTACTTCCTCGACGCATTCTTATTCCACAAAAATGTGCCGAAGAGGGGCATCTGTAGACACCCCCATTTTGCCCTCTCAGAATATACAAACCTATTTGGTCAACTTTTGACCTTATCCACGACCTCCGGAAAAGGACTAACTCTCTGAGGGCTTTAAAACCCTATACGGGGACCATGCACTAAAATAATAGTGCATGGTTGAAACCCAGGCTGAAATAATAGCTCTGTGACTCAGACCCGACTCAAACCCAGGAAAGTCTCGAATTATGCGCCCCTTATAGCCCACATAACTCGATTGTATGCCCCATGGCTGATGCGCAATTGGTTCCTCTTAGACCAGGATTTCACTTCCTGAGGATCGCCTAGACTTTGATTATGTGCCCTCTCAGGCGTGCATAATAATATTGCACGCTTTGTACCCAGTGCGCAATTAGTCTATTTTTGACTGGCCTTTTACCCTTCTAGAAACTGCCTTAAGTCGCGATTGTACGCCCTATAAAGCACGCACAATTGGATTATGCGCTTTTACACTAGCGTAATTGGTTCCTAAGCCAACCCAGCCTCCAACTCCTTAGACCGCCTAAAATCTCCTATTAAGCCTATGTATTCAGGCGCTTAATTGATTGAGCGCACTAATTCGAACGCACAATTAGTCTACTTAGACTAGGACTGGGATACCCGACTGAGCCAGTCAGTCGGTCACTCACTGAGTTGGTCACCGAGTCAAAGTGATTGAGCGTTTGGTTTCAAGCGTGTAATTCAATTGAGCGCACCCAAACAGGCACGTAATTGAATTTCACTGACCAATTGAGCGCACCCCACAGGGCGGACAATTGGCCAAAAACCTATAAATAGGACACACTACCTCGTCCCAAAACACAATTTTTTCCTCTCTTCCAGGATTAGGAATTTCGAAATCCTCTCTTCGGCCCCCGATTCCAAGTAATCCCCTAGGTTCAGATTTCTAGTTCTTAAATTTCTATTTTTCAATTTTTAGGTTCTAGTTCTTAATTTTGGCCTCAGTCCTTAAATTTTATTCTAGTTCTTAATTCTTAAGTTCTAGATTTTAGTCCTTAGTTTATGATCTCAACCTTTCCCAATTATTAATCCCGTTACTTTTATGTTTGACCTATTTTGAAGTATTAAACAAAGTCAAATTGGTACAAAATTGGTCACGTTTGAAAGCTTATTGAAGTAGCTTTCCAACGAGCTAAAAAATATGCAATTCTAACATGTATCAAAGAAGTTATGGTCAATTTTCGGAAGCTGCATAAAAAGTGACGTTTTTCAAAACTCCTTGTTGGATTAGGATTAGTCTCTTTATTATTTTATTTTAGAAAATAAGATTCATTTCTTTTATTAGAAATAGGATCAATTCCCTTATCGTTCGAGGACTTTATTTTATTATTTTAGAAAAACTAGGAATTAGAGTTGCACTAGGATTTCTAGTAAAAGCCTATAAATAAGACCTTTACCCCCTAGCCATTCAATACACAATTTTCCTATACACAATTCTCTTTTACACAATTCTTTTCTACACAATTCTCTCTTCTAAGTTTCTTCCTTTTAGAAAATTCTAGTCCTTAATTCTAGTTCTAAATTTTAGTTCTAGTTCTTAATTCTAGTTCTAGTTCTCTTTTTAGTTTTAGTCCTTAATTTCTAGTTCTAGATCTTAATTCTTAATTTCTAGTTCTAGTTCTTAATTTCTAGATTCTAGATCTTAGTTCTTAATTTCTAAATTCTAGTTCTCTTTCTAGTTTCTAGTTCTAGTTCTTAATTTTGGTTTTAGTTCATAAGTTCAGTTCTAGTTCCTTAATTTTAGTTATGATTTTTAATTATAAACCCTCAAAATTCTTAATTTTTAATCTTTTAATCCTTAATTTTCAATCTAAATTCAGTCCTTCAATATTTATAAAGTAATCCTTAGCCACCCGATTTGCCCAAGGGAGCTTACGGAGGTACCCAGGAATGGGGCCGATCCTCCTTAGCATAACGGGCCCAAACCCCTTTTTTCTTTTTTCCTAATTAATTTGATTTCTAATTAAAATTAGGATATTTAAATTAATTAGACTCCTAACAGGATTAGGAGACCTAATTAATTAGATTTCTAATAGAGCTAGGATATTTCGATTAATTAGGTTCATAATAAGATTAGGAGACTAATTAGATTTCTAATTAAATTAGGATATTTAAGTTAATAAAACTCCTAGTTGAATTAGGAGATTAGAGTAATTAGCCTTTCAGTAGAATTAGCATATTTAGGTTAATTAGACTCCTAGTAGGATTCGGAGACTAGGTTAATTAGACTCTTAGTAGAATTAGGATACCTCTTTTAATTAGACACTTAGTAGAATTAGGGGACCTCTTTTAATTAGACTTTTATTAGGATCAGGAGAGTAGATTGATTAGATTCCTAGTCAGCCAGACTCAGAGAAAGATCGAAAGACCAAATCAATTAAACTCCCAGCAGGAATAGGAAAACCAAACTAGCTAAACCCCAAGGCAACCCATAGCTGCTGACGTTGGCAAGCCGACGATTCAGTCAAGGAGTTCAACCTACAAGCCCTCGCTCATCTTCAAGCGTGATCAGTGATGTGTTGTAGTTCGATAAATATTTATAGCTAATGATCGCATCACCCAGGTACTTTCCATTTAATGTTTGCCTATTTAATTTTAATAATTTAATATTTTCTAATTTATTACTCCATCATCGCCTTTGTCAGAGTTCACTTGGACAGAATTAGACCACTCTTTATGGGGACCGAAAGGAACCCAAAAAAGGTACATACCAACACCAGGGTTATAGGGGGCGCACGATGAGGCGAATGCCCGAGAGTTCGTACACTGGTTTCATGATATAGGCGGTGGTCGACTCTTAACCCGCCCTTTCCATGGGAGCGGTTCTTTTACAGTTGGTGGTCCTAAGTCTGCCTTCGCTCTGAAGGGGAGACTGGGCGTGTTAGAGTACGACCACTTGGGTGCCAGCATCCACGGAGCGCTAGACGCGCTTCACAGAGTGATGGAGCAGATAGGATGTGCTCCTCATCCAGACGAGGAGATGTTGCGGTCCTTGACGGACTCTATTTTTCAGGTTAGGACCTCGGGGGACGAGATGAGGACTCAGCTCGCAGAGATGCGGTAATCTCTGGTGAGTGTGTTTATTTGCAAATTTGTTCACTTCTATCCCTAATTGCTCCTAGTTTAATTGTCTTATTTGGTTCTTGTTATTCATACTGAGAGGAAGAGCGAGGTCGCCAGGCAGGCGGCATTGCTTGAGTCTTACCGTAGCTAGTAGAAAGCTGACCAGGCAATGGCGACTAGCCTATGCTCTGAGATTGATCGGCTGGTAAGTGTTTATTTTGTTTTTATTAATTGTTATCATTTTATTGACGTTGTCAGGTCTAAGGTGTTTATTGATATTTGCAGAGAGCGAAGCTGTCCACTGCTGGGCCTTCTGCTCCAATGTTCGACCCGACTTCAGTCCCTTCTTTCAGTCGAAAGGATCTGGCAATGGCTCAGCTCCGAGCGGAGCTAGAGCACTGGGTAAGTCTTCTTCGCTCTTTTGAGTTATCCGGCCTTGTGTTGTTTAGTGGTTTGTTGATATTGAGCCATGTCTTTTCAGCGCCGCCTTACTGAGGATCTCCATACGAGGGAGGCCACTGCCGCTTCTTTACATCCAAAGAGTCAGGTATATTTTATTTATGTGTAGTTTGTTTGGCTTTTATTTCATTTGCTAATTAGTTTTATCTAACAAGTTTTGTATTTGTTTGGTTCACATGCAAGTTATTCCTTACTCTGTTCCCGAGGCTCCTCCTCAGGAGTCGACTCCCGCTCCTTCCTAGGTATATTTGGTTAGCATGGTTATTTTTCTTTCTCGATTTTGTAGCACCATTGTATCCCTGATGTTCTATCTCTGCCTCTTATACTCCTTCAGCTGATTCGGCCACTATCGCTACTGTAGAGCATCTCCTTCGAGAGCATGCTGAGTTGGTATGTCTTCGTTGTCTAGACTCGTTGTCGTATTATGCATATGCACTTCCTTAGCCTTTGTCTTGTATAGGTACATGAGCTGGAGTAGTCACGTATGGAGACACAGCACGTCTTAGCTCGCCAGGAGATTCGCGAGATTCCTTCTTACATCACGGAGTGCCATCTCCAGGTTACTATAGACTTGTTGGTCAAGCGGAGGACTTGGACAACAGAGTTAGAGAGTGCTTGAGCCGTGGCCCATGCTGAGATGCAGTCGACAATAGATCTTTTGCAGCACAAATTGGCAAGAGTCGGGGGGAGAGTGTGAGGGGTGATCGACCATTTTACAGGGTCGGAGTCGAGGGCCAGTGGCTCACTGGCAAATATTCATTGATAGGTTCGTGAGTGCATGAGGGCTCATGCGCAGGCAGACTGGGCCCTAAGGCCTATGCTTGCCTTTGGTCCTCTGCTTTCACATTCTCGACGGGCCTCCAGCTAGGCACGTGAGGGAGGTTCTGTTGCTAGGCCTTCTCCTCGTAGGGAGTGTCCTCTGACTTTGGGTGTTGGTATTGAGTTGTCGAGGGATCAAACCCCTGACTCGGGGGTTGAGGATATGGGAGATGGTAGTGAGCGCCCTTCGCAGAGGCAGCAGAGGGAGTAAGGCATTTTTATCGTTTCTTTTTTTCCTTTTTCTTTTTATCCATGTTATATATAGGGGGTATGCCCCCAGTGACATATGTAAAAGAAACTTTTGATATATATATATATATATATAAAGAGATTTTGGTTTAGATGTACCTGGCTTCGCTTCATTTTCTTGCTACCTTCTTATTTCAATTGTCTTATTATGGTACCGTCGCCTATTATTCGGACTTGGATTCTCCTTGAGTTAGCCCGGTAATAGTTGAAGGTTGTCTTGTATCTGTGCATGAGGATAAAGGCATTAGTAATTTTATTTTCCCCCTTGCTGATTGTTAAGGGGGGAAAGTGTCTCAGACCGAGGTTTGGTAATAAAAGAGGGGCATTTTTTTCTTTATTATTATTTTTTTGTTTTTATACTTTTCATTACGACGAAAGGAAAATAATGCAATAGGGAAAGAAAATAACTAAAAGAAAGCTCTAATAATTAAAAAAATGCCCCGGTGTAGGAGCGTGATGGAATAAGCAGTGTGATGTCTTGAGTAACATTCCTCGGGTGCTGACTTCGCCATTCCGCATCTTCTTTATGGGCAAGTAGGGGCTTTTATCATGATCCTTCCTCTAAAAAAACAAAATGCCCCAGTGTCGAGGTGCAATGGAGCCTCTCTAAGTTTTTGATAAGTACTTTGGGCCTATGGGTGGCCACGTTATTTGGTGAGTTAGTTTTGAAGAAAAGCTTGTTTTGAAACTATTATCGAACCAAGGGGATTGTCTAATCATATCATCCGTATATTGGGGGTCTACCTTTGATAGTGGTCATCCTATCTCGTGGTCATTGTTATAAGGGGCGTGCGATGAGTATAATAGGTGATTGTATCAGTCATCATTCATCGATTTTCAATTTCATTTCTAGGAATATCCTAAGGGGCTTCCAACTCATTGTCCAAAAATAAAAATTAAGAGTGAAAGAGATAAAAGGCTCTGTGATGTGGGGGAATAGTTTGTATCTGACGCTTGCTAAAAGGGATGAGTAATAGTCTTTTCCTCAGAGTGGGTATGGGGTGCCATGATTAAGCTCTCCGTCATGTTTTGACACCATCGAAGTCTCACACTCTATGATTAGCAGGAGTTTATCCTCCTCCTGCCACCTTACGACAATATCTAGTAGTATTGGGACATCAGGGATGCCCTCACAGCTTGCTTATACATTTCTAGCAGAGTAACTAGGGATGTCCTCACTGTCTACTTATGCTCCCCTGAGCTTATTGACTGGTTCATTCATCGTATTGCTCTCACTCAATTTTTTTGTATATATGTATTTTTTTTTAAAGTAACCTGCTAGCACAAGAATGATGAGTTTTGATTGAACCTAGCATCTTCATTTTTTTATGCTTTAACGCCTCTTCCAATGGCGGGGAAGGGGGGTGAGATTCGGGTGTTACTTATGCTTTTGAAAGAGGTCAGGTATGTGACTAGTCCTTTGATCAAATTACTCGAATAAGAAGGTGAGCAGTAAATTGGAAGTCTTTAAGGATATTCTAAAAATTGAAGACGTATGACCAACGAATGGCTCGTGACAACTACGGGAGTGATAGATATA
The DNA here is from genome assembly GCA_021018995.1 of Chloranthus sessilifolius. Classification (NCBI taxonomy): domain Eukaryota; kingdom Viridiplantae; phylum Streptophyta; class Magnoliopsida; order Chloranthales; family Chloranthaceae; genus Chloranthus; species Chloranthus sessilifolius. Next base: position 70,477,494 of record CM037595.1, read on the forward strand.
AATATTTGGCTATGGGATGTGACAATCATATGGTTAATGGTAGTATTTTATAAGGTACATGGTGTTCCAAGGGCTGGGGAGAGTTCTTCCCCATCTTGGTTCACCAACTTTTATGTATTCCCTTGATATGCAACTGCTATAACATATGGGCCATCCCAGTTCGGTTCAGTTTTCCCTTTGGATGAGAATGTTTGGGGGCATGATTTTCTTCAAGACTAATTCTCCAATGTTGAAAGTTCGCTCAAGGACTTTCTTATCGTAAGCCCTGACCACTCTCCTTTGATATACCTGAGCATGATCAGCTGCCCTTAGACGCGTCTCATCAAGTTGCTCTAGCTCGGTGAGCAAAGTAATTCTCCTTTCATCTAAGGATAGCTCATCATCTAGTTGAATTTGTAAGGACGGTATTTGTATCTTATAGGGTAGGACTGCTTCCATCCCGTATGTGAGGAGGTAAGGAGTTTGGCCAGTAGTGGTGCAAATAAAAGTCCTATAGGCCCAGAGTGCTTCTGGTAATCGTTCAGGCCAGTCGGCTCCATTGCTCATCTAAACTGTTCGTTTCAAAATTCATATCAGTGTTTTATTTGTAGCTTCTGCTTGTCCATTTCCCTGAGGGTAGAACGGCGATGAGTGGTGTAGGTTGATGCCGAATTTCTTGCATAGCTTCTTCGTCTTCTCTGCGATGAATTGTGATCTATTGTCGGTGATGAACATCATGAGTACTCTAAATCGGGTGATAATGTTTCGAATGATAAACCTCACGAGTGTGGAAGCGGTGATTCTGACATAGGATTCAGCTTCTGCCCATTTTGTGTAAATTCGATCGCAGTGAGTATGAACGCGTGCTTATGGGTGTTTCCAACTGTGTCAGTGAAGGGTCCGATGATGTCAAAGGCCCACATTAAGAATGACCATGGTGAGGTTATAGGATTCAATGCAACTAATGGATCTTTGATGAGCGTGGCATGTTCTTGGCATTGCTTGCAGAATTAGACGTAGAGGTGGCAATCTCTTATCACTGTAGGCCAGAAGTAGCCTTGTTGTATGATCTAATCTGTAAATCTCTGTCAGCATGAGCACCGTAAGCATTGGCATGTTCTTCTTGGATGATGTACTGTCCTTCGGCTATCGTGATGCATCGCAATAGTACTCCTTTAGTGAAGGCTTCTTTATATAGGATTTCGCTGAGTAAGCAAAATCTCGCGCATCGATTCCTTTTAGTTTTTTATTCGATCTTTGTAGCGTAAGGAGGGATATGTTGATGCTTTAGAAAATTCCAGATGTCGAAGTACCATAGTTTCCCATCGTCGGTTGGCAATTTTTTGAATCTGAACATCGCGACAGTGACTTCTTTCTCTGTAAAAGTGCTTGGGGTATGCTGCCCTTTGTTCTTGTGAGCTTCTGGTGCAATTGGTAGTTTCGGTTTCACTTGCCAAGCAACTTTGTGTGCTGTCATCGTCAACCTCTCGATGAAAAAGGACTTTGTACTTTGTTTGACTGGTATCTGAATGACTGAGGCTAGTGTGGCGAGAGAGTCCATGAGCTCGTTCTATAATCTAGGAATGTGCGTGAAGGAGATTCTTTTGAATTTTTTTAATAAGAACTGAGTTGTCTCTAGGTAGGCCACCAGGGAAGTGTGCATGCACAGGGGTCGTCGTCTGGGAGTGGTAAGTCGATGAGATAATTGACGATCGCTTGTCCTTTGATGGATTTCTATGTGACGTAGGTGATGTTGAATTCTTGTAGTAACACGTGCCATCAAGCGATCCTCCCAGAGGTGGTGGGTTTCTCAAAGATGTACTTCAGAGGGTCCATCCGTACTAGTACTAATATTTTATGCGCTCTGAAGTAGTTCCGTAGTTTCGTTGAGGCCCACACTAGTGTGAGGCAGGTCTTCTCCATTGACATGTATTTCTGTTCGTATTCGACCATCGTTCTGCTGAGGTAGTAGATAGCCTTCTCTCTCTTGTCGTCTTCTTCATATTGTCCAAGGATTACTCCCATTGCTTTTTCATTTGTCGAGAAGTAAAGGATTAGGGGTCTTCCAAGAACTAGTGGTGATAGTATTGGCGGGTTGAGGAGGTACTTCTTAATGCTTTTGAAGGCCTACTGGCACTGACCATCCCATCTATACTCGGCTCCCCCTTTAAGTAGCTTGTAGAAAGGATCGCATCCATCTTAGTCCTAGGAGATGAATCTCCTAATGAACTGCAACCTTCCTATCAAGCCTCATAATTATTTGATGTTACTGGGGGTGGCATCTCGAGGATGGATCTGACCTTCACCAGGCAACTTCAATACCTCATTTGTTGACTATAAATCCCAATAGTTTTTCAGAGGTTACTCCAAACACACACTTCTTTGGATTCATCTTCAATTGATATTGCTTGGATCTTTGTAACACCAGTCGTAGTGCTTCAGCATGTCCTACTCATGTCTTAGATTTCACTAGTATGTCATCGACATAGACTTCAACACATTTGTGCATCATGTCATGAAATATGGCCATCATGGCGCGTTGATATGTGGCTCCTGCGTTCTTGAGCCCGAATGGCATGATGGCATAGCAGTAGGTTTCCCATAGCGTGGTGAATGAAATCTTTTCTTGGTCTGATTCTGCTAATTTAAGCTGGTTGTATCTGGAGAAGCCATCCATAAAGGATAACATCTCGTGCTCGGCAGTGTTATCGATCAGGGTGTCGATGTGTGGTAGGGGGAAGTCATCTTTTGGGCATGCTTTGTTGAGATTCCAGAAATCAATGGATACTCGCACTCTGCCATCCTCTTTGGCGACAGGTTCTTTGTTGACAATCCATTTAGGGTAGAGGACGACTCTGATGAATTTCGCTTTGTGTAGCTTGTCGACTTCCTCTTTGACTTGTAGTAATGTCTGGGGTGCATCCTTCTGAGTTATGCTTGACGAGTTTAGCATCAAGTTCCAGGACCAACCAATATTCTACTAAGCTCGGGTCCAATCCAAGCATATCCTCATAGGACCATGCAAAAGAGCTGAGGTGATCTTGGAGGACTTGGATAATTTATTGTCATTCCTTAGGTTTGAGTGTTACGCTGATCAGCAGCTTCTTGGGTTCTCCCTTGGTGTCGAAATTTATCTCTTCAGTGGGTTGTGCAGCAGCTTGAGTTTGCTCGTCGAAGCACTGGATGACCCGTTGGAAGTCCTGCATTTCCTCGGTGACTGGTGCTCCTTCTTCTTCGTCTATGAGTTCATACACTACAAAAGAACTATACTGGGGGGTTAGTTTTGCGGGAAGTAACCCTTCATCGGTGTAATTTATGATCGCGACATCCTTTGTCAGGTGTAGGTCGAGGTTATTCATCCTCCTCTCGAAGTCATGGAATATTTCGTCGGGTATGATTAGGGGCTTGTTACTTCATCGGGACACTTGACGATTTCGCGAGGAAGAGGTAGTAGGGCACTTTGAATTGAATCAAGGCAAGGTTCTCTGACATCGAGGGCAGGATGATGACTGGGTGTGATCATGTCAATTACTCCTTTGATTTCGTTGAGGTGACCACTACTCATATCCTTTGGAGAAAAGTCTCCTTGCTGGTCGCTGAATGGGTATGGGATGAAGGGCTCCTCCCTTTTCTGTGATTTTCTAATTTTTTAGGATTTTCTATTTTTCTATTTTTATGGGTTTTAGGATTTTTTATTTTTTTTATTTTTGATAATAATTATGTTATAGGGTTGGTTCCCTGAGGCGGAACCGGCGAGGTTACTTCTCCTAGTTGGGGAAGTGAGACGGCCGCCGAGGTCATTCGCGCGAGTCTTCGGATGATGTGAACTCGATCTGAATTTGACATTTTTTTTAGAGTCCTCATCCAAGGTGGTCCTCCTGATGAGTGATGATGGCGATGGTTTGCCAGACGGCTCCTCTTCCTCTTCTACTATGTGAAGTGCTTCACCGTCGAAGAGAGTTTGAAGATGATAGTCTTACAAATATTTGTCTTCATAATCAGATCGAAGATCTACTTGTAGCTGAGGTTCTTTGCTTCGTATTAATCGTAGATACGGTTCAATGAACTTAATTACTGAGCTTGGGTTGTTTTTGACCATTCTCCATAGTGTATGAAGGGGATTAGTCCGGCCTTCTTGCTCGAAGTCTTCTATTGTTATGGTGCAGGTCCGCAATAATCGATATGGTTAACGATGCATGAATCGTGGGCATTCCCATGTAGCAAGAAACTGCTCAAAGTATCATCATTGAAGCTCGTAATCCGTGAATTCCTTCCTCGGATCTCGTGGTACAGGTGAGAAGTATACAGCCTGACAAATGAGGCCGATATGGGTGAGAGATGCAGGGATACTCCTAGGGGCATTCCCATCCTTCATGATAGGAGTTGAGGTCACTATTGCCAGGGTCAAGATCTTCCTCTTCGTCTAATTATCCTTGGAAGCCATGCTCCAACTATTCTGCTAACTCGAGTGCGGGGAGATCTATCCAATACTCTTCATCATCGCTTGGCGATGGTTACCGTTCTTCTTCTAGTGAGTTCTAGAATATCTGAAGTTATGGGGCATCCAGAGATTGGGGAGCATCGAGCTCTAATTTTTCTTGGAATTCTATAAAAGCCACGTGATGATCTTTTGCCCTTGTAGTTTGTCATATCTCACACAGGATAGATCTTTCACACTGCGTCAAGACGGACATAAGTTGCAATAGGGTGATTCTGGGTAAGGGCAGCAGTGTGGACACTGCCAATTATCTAGTAAGGATTGATGATCAAGTTCATCATTAGAGTTTGTTTCCTCACTTTGGGAGTCGTTGACCTCCTCGAGGAGCTTCAACCATTCTGCTCGTAAGTGTTGTCCATGTTCTATTTCTATACGGCTAGCCTAGTAGTCTTCTTCTTCACTTGACATTGAGAGCCAGCCTTCTCTTCCTGGTTCATGAGGCTGGGGTGTCCTTGACTCTGGTTCTTCTTTGTCTGCTAATGCGGTGATGTGAAAGTCCTCCTCATCAATCAACTCTCAGCCTTCTATGCGCGGCTCTGACTCTTCAGGAGTCTCAAATAATGGTCCGACTCCCTCAAGTGGCTTGTCCATGTCATCACTATCATGGCTTAGGTTTCTCAGGTCAGCGAAGGCCTTGGTCACTTGCTCGATCTCGGTTGCCTGAGATTCAGTGAAGGACAGCTCCTTTCTTCTCTTCGGCACATTAGCCTTCTCAGTAGTTCCATATACGAAATGGTCGTATAGCGACCATTTTGGTGAAGTGGGTAGGATGTTGGCTTGTTTGTCATCTGACTGGTAGCCTAACCCGATGTGTTTACATAGTTTCTTCGGTATAACCGATCTTATGCATCCTTGCTTATCTTTGTCAAGTCCTATGTGAGGGACGTATCCTAGCTGATGCGTCAGGTCCCATCCTTTTGCCGCAATTGAGTTTATATTGTATAGTCTGGCGAGATCAGGTCCGGCTTCTCTTCTCACTACTGTTTGTTGGTGGGTCAGAAGGGACCAAGGATAGTTAACTTCTGCTATTGATGCATCATCAGGATCCTATACCTTTTTAATATGCCCTGTGTTTAGTACCTAGTCATGTGCTATTGGAATGCTCGTCGCGTAGTCTGTGTCGATTTCTTTAAGGGGCGTATCGGCTTATATCCTGACGATGAAATCTTAATGCGAGAATTTGACACATTGGTGATACATCGATGCCACTGCCTTCATGGATTCTAGCCATTTCCTTCCTAATATCAAATTATAAGTGTTTGAGGAATCAGAGACATAGAAAGTGACATCCTTGGTGACTGGCCCAAGGCGAACTTGCAACTTAATGGTTCCCTTCATGAAACGCCAAGAGCCATTGTAAGCGATGAGGGATAAAGACGAAGGGCTTATATCATTTTCGGTGTATTCAAGGATCTTCAATGTCGTTATAGGACAGATGTTTAGTCCTGCTCTGATGTCGACCAATGCTTGAGGTACTGAAAATCTTCTAATTATGACGGTCAGATAGATAGGAGTCGAACTTCCACGTAACGATTCTTTAGGCATGTCAGCTTCAATGAAGGTACGCACAAGAGGTTGAGTCATAACCGAGACGATCTCATGTAGCTGATCTAAAGTGATATCTTCGTTCAAGTGCGTCTCATCTAATGTCTCCACAAGCAGTCGGTGATGCTCTGGCGATTTCTTAATGAGTTCGAGAATCGATGTTTGTGCTGACACTTTCGCGAGGTGTCGGAGAAGATCGTATTTCTGACCTGTTTCAGGGGCAGGTTCTTTGCCTAGTCATTATGCTCTACACCTATTATGTTGCATCGGTTGAGGCACTTAAGGCACTGGTACTAGAGGCTAAGGGATTATGTGAGGTGGAGGGGGCATGTTCACACCTTGTTCCTTGGTTATCCAATCAAAATGTTGTGCGTTGTTGCTTTGCTTTTCTCTGGGGAATGGTGGAGGTGGATAGTTGGTTCTAGATTTCAGGATTGGGCATGTTTGCTGCTGATCTTGGAGCATTGGAAGATTCAATGTGGTACTTGCAGTGAAAGGAGCAAAATTTGATGAAGGAATGCGTATTGGGGCTATTCCATTCCAAGGTGGAAGGTATTGAGTGTTGTCTTCCTCTTCGAGGAACACAGAGATTAGTACTTCTTCCTTAGCGGGCTCTTCCTCCTACTATCTTATCTCCTCCACTGGTGGACATTCTTCCGTTGTCTCCTTGCGTTGTTGGTCAGTAGTATTCTGGGTGATGCTATCTACCCATGCCGTAACCAGTTCTACAGTTTGAAGAACATGGTCTTCATATTCCGACTCGATATTATCGTGAGGTACGTCAAAGTTTGGGGGTGTAGAAGGTTCTACGATTTGAATAATGGGTCTTCGAGCTAGGAAAGACTGGACTCGAACTCGAGTGAAGTTTGGGTATGGTGGCGGAGTTGGCGGTTCAAATCGGGTTATGAAGGTAGAAGGGTGAGGCGGAATGATGGTGGGCTTCGGATGATCATCTAAACTAGCTGTGGCGTCAAGATGTCAAACTCGTGTGAGGAGAGTAGATAGATGAAAAGGGGCTCAGCCCGAAAGGTCTACCGTGGTGACATGGGTGACTGATCCTTGATTGTGGTTTGGCAGAGGGTTGTTGACGATTCCAAGGTTTTGCGGAGGCTGTTGGCTATTTTGGTTAGATTTTCAAAGGGATTCTCAATCATTCTAGTTTCAATCGTTCATGTCATATATCATATCTCTCAACAGTCTTCCAATTTATGCCCCACGTATCGGTGAAAAGCGTAGAACTTGGTATAATTGAGTTTAGCAGGCCAGGGTCGTGGTCTCTCTGGTGGGAAACGAATGAGGTTCTGGACGCTTAGGAGGCAAAAAATATTAGGGATGGTATTGGGTAATGGAGGATAATGATCCCGTCTAGGCTGGTGGGGATCTCGGGTCGGTTGATTGAAATTTTGGGGCGGGGTACATTATTATAGCCTTGGGTATTGGCAGGACGGTTTCGGGCAGCATTTTGGTTCTGGTTACGATACTAGTTTCGATTAGGATATTGAATCTAATTTTGATTACCGTACCGTTGCTATTTCTGGTATTGACCCTGATCAGAGTTCCTTTGCCGGTTGTTCCAATCGCCTTGATTTTGATTAGAGACTGTGCTAACTTGCTCGAAACCCGAGCCTTTCTTGTTATTTTGGGGCTTTGAATCGCCGGAAGTTGATGCCTTCAGTGTCGTAATCGAAAAAGTGAGGTCTCCTCCCTTTATGTGTCACTAAATGCGACTAGCGGACAAATGAAGAGTAGCGAAGTCCGGGCAATCGCTTATGATCAGAGCGCTTCGAAGGAACTCTTGTAGACACCCCCATTTTGCCCTCTCAGAATATACAAATCTATTTGATCAACCTTTGACCTCATGACCCTAACGTGGGAACCATGCACTGAAACAATAGTACATGGCTGAATACAGGCTGAAACAATAGCTCTGTAGCTCAGATCCCAACGTAGGGAGACTATTTACTGAAACAATAGTATATAGTCGGAATGCAGACTGAAACAATAGTCTCGCATTTCAGACCCCTAACCCTAATGTGGGACCATATACTGAAACAATAGTATATGGCTGGACACTGGCTGAAACAATAGCTCTGTGGCTCAGGCCCCATGACCCTAACATGGGAACCATGCACTAAAACAATAGTACATGGTTGAACACAGGCTAAAACAATAGCTCTATGGCTCAGATCCCAACATAGGGAGACTATATACTGAAACAATAGTATATAGTCGGAATGCAGGCTGAAATAATAGTCTGGTATTTCAGACCTGACTTAAACAACCCCGAATGATGTGCCTAAAACCATGCGCGCAATTCGATTGCACGCAAAACCACACACGTGCAATCAGTCCCCTTTCAGACCGGACTGCCTTTCCCAGACCACCTCGAGACTCGATTAGCACGCCACATGGCATGCACGATCGGATTGAGCGCCCCACCACCGGCGCGCAATCGGCCTACGCCCGACCAAGTCTTACCATCCTTGACCCCTAAGCTTCCTCGATCAAGCGCTTCAAATGAGACGCTTAATCGGATTGCACACTCCACACTGGCCGCACAATTAGTTCTAATGTGATTGGAACTAGGAAACTCACTGAGCAAGTCATCCGGTCGCTCACTGAGTCAGTGATCGACTCAAAGCGATTAAGCATCAGGAAACCGGCGCGCAATCTAATTAAGCGCCTGAAACAGGGAGTTTAATTGGAGAAAAAACCTATAAAAGATTTTTTTTCTAATTCGCCCAAGGAGAGGCTGAAATTTTGGGAGAACAGAATTTTTTGGGATTTCGAAACCAGAGAACTCCAAGAACGAACTCATAGAGGAACATAGCCATGATTTCGAGATTCAAGCTTCGAATCTTCGAGATTTCTCTCCGCAGCCTCGACCTTAGGTAAGAATTTAATTTTTAAATTTCGACTGTAGTTCTTAGTTCTTAGACTTAGGATTTTTCTTAGTTTTAATTATTAATATTAATTTAGTTTTAGACCGTGGCACCCTTTTTCCGATCGTAATTTTAATATCTGGTTCTAATTCTCAGTTTCTAGAACCAGTCCTTAATCTGACGGCCCAATTCACCGACCACAGACTCAATTCCATTATAAAATTTTATTCTTCAGTCCTATCATTAATCTCTAGTTCTAGTTCATAGTTTCTAGAACCAGTCCTTAATCATACGACTTGATTTTCTGATTTTGGACCCGAATTCAGTCCTCAAATTTTAAACTTCTAGTCTTAATTCCTTAATTTAATATTTATAAAAACCCAAATATTAGTTTAGTCTTCTATAATCCTAGTTTCATAATTTAATTCTTAATATAATCTCGAAAACAACTCTGAAAATCCAAAAATACCATTTTATAATCCAAAATCTAATTTGTTTTAATCTCAACCACCCGTTTTGCCCAAGGAAGCTTATGGAGGGTACTCGAGAACCAGGCCAATCCTCCTTAGCATAACAGGCCCAAAACCCCTTTTTTTAGAATTATTTTATTGCTTTAATTAGAATTAAAAAATCAAGTCCATAATTTTCTTAGATTTTTAGTATAATTAATTTACATGCTTTATTTTAATTAGATCTTTAGAATAATTGCTTTGATTAGAATTCTAATAAAATTAGTTCCTTTATTTTAATTTGATAAGTCTAGCATAGTTAATTCATTGCTTTATTAGATTCCAGTATAGTTAATTCCTTTTTTTATTAATTAGAGTTTTAGTATAATTAATTCATTGCTTTAATTCTAATTCTAGAAAAAAATCAGTTCCTTTATTTTAATTGGATTTTAGTAAAGTTAATTCACTTTCTTTAATTAGAGCTTTAGTAAAAATTAGTTTTCTACTTTAATTAAAATTGCAGTAGAACTAGTATACTTACTTTACTTGGAATTTCAGTACAATTAGCATGATTGATTTAATTAGAGTTTCATTAAAATTAACATATTTGCATTCCTAGTTCAATTAGGAGACTGATATTAATTGGATTTCGAGTAGTATTAGGACAATAAATTAATTAGAATTCTAATAGGATTAGGAAGCTAAATTAATTAGACTCCTAATAGAATTATAATATTATATCAAATCACTATAATAAACCCACACCTCTAGACTCATAATAGAATTAGGAAATCTGAACCGATTCGAATTACAATAATAACAGGGAAAGAAAAGGAAAACTGGACTATCTAAACTATAAGGAAGAGCCATAACTGATGACGTTCACAGGCGGATGATTCAGTAAAAAAGTAACCCACACCCGCTCTAAAGCGTGATCACTAGCGTGTTGCAGTGTTGTTAAATATCTGCAGCTGGCGATCGCAGCACACTAGGAACCTTCCTAGAAATTCTCCTTTTTTAGTTTATTTCTAACATTCCAAACGCCACATCACTAGAGTCCACTTGGACAGAATTGGGCCACTGATTCAATGGGGACCGAGAAGAACATAGAAAAATCGTGCACCAACAGACTGGTGATCGCGATGGGACAATTTTGTTGAACTCTTTCCTTTCTTTAAATAGGTAGTTTTTAATTTGTTTTCCTGTTTTTCTTCCCTTCACGTCATTTCGAAGCCCTTTAGATATATGAGCCTTCGTCAAAGACTTGAGATGTCTGGCATACGAAGAGTGAGTTTAGGAGACCCACCATTGTGGGGATATCATGGCAACCCCATGTACGAAGAAGAACCACTTTACAATTCCAGCCCACGACAACCTGAGATTAACATAACTGATGAACAATAGAATCCCTTCTCTACCCCACACACCGGTAATAATCATAATGGGAGGATGGTAACACTGGACAAAACCTTACTACTCAACAAATCGTAGAGCTCATTATTCAGAGAATACAAAGAGGAGATGATGACTCTGAGGAATTGCTTCATGGATTGGCTGCCGCATATGAGACCATTAGATCACGACAATTTTCAGAAGACCAAGAATGACAAGAAAGGCCACCGCCTACTCCAAGTACGATGTCAGCCCGCGCCACACCATTGAGACAACCTGCTCTCACATTCTTCAACGATGACTCTCTAGACAAGGTTTGCTCACGGGCCTCTCCAAAAGACAACTCTATCAAAATTAAAGATCTCCCTAAAATGCTCGATGAATACATGGCCAAGAGGGAATGCCCTGGTCACTCATTTGGATTCAACAAATTATGTCGGAACGTTGAATTTAACTTACCAATAGGATTTAAATCGCTAAAATTGACTTATATAACTGCATGGGAAATCCGAACCATCACTTGGCCCTCTTTTGCAATGATTGTCAACCCATAAGTGATAATTAAGGACTTCTCATCCACTATTTCCAACGCTCATTAGAAGGAGAAGCTCTAGATTGGTTTGTGGGACTCTCGCTCTATAAGATAGAAACATTCGATGAATTAGTCGGTCAATTCCTAGACCAACACAAACACTTGATCCAAAAGACAGTCAGTCTCAGTGATCTAATGGCGGCAAAGCAAGGACCCGATGAAGAATTCACCGACTTCGTCTCAAGGACCGGCACTTCAATGAAAGAGAAAGACTCAGTTGGCATCATCATCGACAACACTAGGGAACCGTTAAAGAGCGCGCTTGTCATAAGTGATTGCCCTGACTTCACTGCACTCCACTCCCGAGCATCCCGACTAGGGCGACACATTAAAGGCGGAGACCTCGTCCTATCCATAGTTACGTCAAAAGTAAGCACTTCTAATGAATCAAAGTTGAAAAATAATAAGAAAGCCTTAGGAACCGAATAGGTTAACACTGTCGTCAACCAAGGACAGGACTCTGAGAAAGGAAACTTCCAACCAAGAAATTTCAGGCAAAATAAAAATCAACAATGGTACACGAACTAAAACCAAGGCGCTAATCAACAAAGATACGCAAATCAAAACTAAGGCCAGAATCAGAATTAGGGCCAATATCATAATAGAAACCAATATCCCAACACCCATCAGAACCAAAATGCGACACAGAATTGATCGGCCCACACGCCGAACTATAATAACGTACCCCCATCGCAGAACTTTAACCCAGCTAGAGGCCCCTACCAGCCGAGGCAAGAATACTATCCCCCATTACCTGATATGATCCCCAACATCTTTCATCTCCTTAACACTCAGAATCTCCTCCAATTCCCACAGGAAAGACCCCGACCATAGCCGACAAATCTAGACTAACAAATACTATGCATTCCATCGATACGCGGGACACAACCTAAAAGACTACTGGGTCCTCTGGGATGTGATCTATGACATGAATGATCGAAACCAAATAGACTGGGAAGCGCTTAGGAATCCTAACCCTAAGAATAACCAACCCCAATAAAATTTAGGGATCATGAATAACCCCATGCCTAACCACAACCAAGCAACACCGGCTCAGGTCACCACCGTAGATCTCTCCGGCCGATCCTCCTTCCAGCCTTCCACCTTAATCACTCGCATCCAACCTTTCGACACTTTTGCTACCCCTACGAGAGTTCCTTTACCCCCGTATCCCTCGGCCTTGATCACTCGAATCGTCTTGCCAAGCCTGCCTTCTCATCCAAAATTCACTCAGATATGAGTCCACTCCTTTAGGGCCCGGAGACCATTCCTCCATAGTTGCCAACCAGAACCTTCAATCCCTCTAAATCATGAGCCAATACCATTGCCACTCCCTTCGTCTGATTCTGAGCTAGAGTATGAAGACCATGTTCTTTAAACTGCAGCCCAAATTATCGCATGGGTAGAAAGTGTCACCCGAAAGACTCTGAACCTAGAAAACAAAATAAAGGCTGAGTGTTCACTAAACATAGAAGAGAGTGAGTGAGAAGAACATCCCGACCCGTGCGAGACGTTGGTCTCTGCTTTTTTAGAAGAAGAGGATTACACATAGTACCTCTCACCTTGGAGCAGCCCAGCACAAGTATGTCCTCCAATCTCGAATTTCACTCCATAAACGCATCAACGTCGAGCCACATCAGGTTCGGTCAACAACCAACTTGCCTGATTCTTAAATCAGGAACCAACTATCCACCTCCACCCTTCCCTCAAAATAAGGATTTCACGAACACACAATCACCAGAGGGGAACGTGAGATAAAGAGAAGTTAACTTACCTCCCCCACCTCATATTATCCCTCCACCAATCCTTGCACCTCAACCACTCTAACCACTTGCACCCAAGGCTCATCGGCCAGGCAAAGAACTTACACTCGAGTTAGGACAAGAATATGACCTTCTGCGACATCTTTAAAAGATCCCAACCCAGATATCTAAACTAGAACTCATCAAGAAATTGCCTGACCATCACCGGTTGTTGATAAGGACACTTGAAGACACACAAGTGGATGAGGACACAACATTGGATAAGCTACTCCAAATTGCCTCGATCATGGCGCAACCCCCGACTCTCACTTTCACAAACGCAGACATGCCTAAAGAGTCACTTTGCGGAAGAGTGGCTCTCATATACCTTATGGTTATAATTAGAGGATTCTCTATACCCCATGCATTGGTCGATATAGAGGTAGGGCTCAATATCTGCCCAATCACAATGTTAAAGACACTCAAATACATGGAGCAGGATGTCAGGCCCTCAGCACTATCTCTTATAGCTTATGATGGCTCACGTCACTTTATCAAAGGAACTATCAAACTCCAGGTTCGCCTTGGACTTGTAACAAAAGACGTCACCTTCCATGATTCTGACTCTGCTAGTATGTACAATCTTATCTTAAGAAGAAAATGGTTGGAGTCAATGAAGGCCGTGGCATCCACATACCATCAATGCGTCAAATTCTCATACGAGGACTCTATCGTCCATATATGCACTGATGCACCCCTCCAGGAGATGGATACTGATTACGCTGCGAGTATTTCGACAGCCCATGATTCCGTATTAAATACGGACCATATTCAAAAGGCTCAAATCCCTGATGAGATGACCGTTGCGAAAGTCCGTCCCCCTACCCCTCCTAGTTCTCCCCCAACACGTCAACAAAAATTGATGAGGAGAGAGGTCGGCCTAGACCTCGCTAAACTTTATGACATCAACCCTACCACGATAAAAGGTTGGGACCTCATGTATCAACTCGGATACAACCCCCACACCGGACTCGATAAAAATAAGCAAAGTCATGTAGGACCTATCGTCCCAAGGAAAATACGTAAACACATAGGGTTAGGTTACCAATCGGATAGCCAACAAGCTAACTTATTCTCTACCTCACCAAAATGGTCTCTATATGACCACTTCGTCTACGGGACCATCGAGAAAGTGGATGTACCAAAGCAGAATGAAGTGTCCGCTAAATCCCAACAAGCAAAAATTAAACGAATGACTGAAGCATTCAACTATTTGACGAATCTAAACAACGGTATTGATGAATCGCTCGAAGGAGTCAAATCTTTGTTTGACACTAAGGAGCTTACAGAAAAGAGAAAGGGAGAACCTCCCAAACTCGAGCCGCAAGTAGAAGATTGGGAATCCACTAACGACAAGAATTTTCATATAGCAACCTTGCAAGATGATGAAGAGTACTTACACTCAACATGGGAAGAGGATGACACCCTATAAGAAAACCTTGATTCGTATAGCATCCGCCTTGGCCTTGGCCTTAGAGAATGGGAATGCCCGTGAGACTCCCCGTGTATCACTCGCCCATACCAACCCTACTGTAGGGCATGCACCAGCATATTGGAATGCTTTGCTAGCTGGGTCTGACATTCTGCAACGGTAGATTCGAACGACTCCAACCTCATAACAACGGAAGCAAGTAACGACCCACCAACTCAGCTACAGGTACAAGAAGCAGAAAATCTCAATAGTCATCTGGTTGACCCAGGGGGAAACACCCACCTCACCCTCATTGACTTCGAAGAGGAACTCAAACTAGACACTCATCCATCCTTAGACATGCCACAACTCTAAATATTTTGGAAATCTCTTGAGAAAGAGTGGCAACCCCCTCCAAGTGATGATTAAGACTACTGGATAGACCTCCCTGCACTCGAGTTAGCAGAGCAAGCTAACCTAGGACTTCAAGCGCTATCAGATCAAGAAGACGAGTTCGATGCCAGCCTCGACTCTAACTCAGAAGGATGGGAATGCCCTTGGGGATCTCCTTGCATTTCTCACTATTACCAACCTCACTGTCGAGCATGCGTGCTCACCCTAACATACTATGAAGTTTAAGGGAAAGAACTCACTACTCCTGAGGATCCCTTATGAGATCACTCTCGACAAGAAGAACAACCATATTATAACTCAGAGGATGATAGTTCGACCAATTACGATCTCCAAAGGTTCTTCGAAGAGGAGGCAATCAATGTGATAGAGGAAATCTGAATGTCAATGCCGCTGCCATCAGCGTCGCTTATTCAAAAGGTTTCATTAGATGGGGACTTCAAAAAAAAATGCCAAATTTAGAAATCCACATTTTCTGAAGAATCACTCGAACGACTCTGGCAGTCGTCTCACTCCCTCAGTTAGAGGAAGCAAATCTCTCGGTGCCTTTTAAGGCGACCGACCCTGTACCATATCTATTATCGAAAATAAATAAAAAATAGAAAAAGTATAAAACCTTACAAATTTAGAAATATAAAATCCAAAAAAATTAGAAAACCCTAGAAAAGAAAGAAAACCCTTCATCCTGAATCAAGTTTGCAACCAACAAGGACACATTTCTCCTAAGACTGCTATCCCATCTCCCACATGAGGATGCAAGGCATCTAGGCTAAACAACAAGCCAATGATCATACCAGACGAGATACTTCGCGACTTTGAGAAAAGGATCAATAACCTTGACCTTCACCTTACCAAAGATCTCTCAGTCATAAATTGTATCGATGAAGGGTTACCTTTCGTAAAATCAAATCCCCAGTG
The DNA here is from genome assembly GCA_021018995.1 of Chloranthus sessilifolius. NCBI lineage: Eukaryota > Viridiplantae > Streptophyta > Magnoliopsida > Chloranthales > Chloranthaceae > Chloranthus > Chloranthus sessilifolius. The sequence goes on from CM037595.1 coordinate 70,493,373, forward strand.
TAGCAATTTTATAGTATATGAGCTTACCGAAGATGAAGAGGAGACACCGATCACTGAGGAGGCGCCAGACTTCCAATGGGTCATCAAGTGTTTCGATGAGCAAACTCAAGTTGTCGTGGAACCTACAGAAGAAATTAACTTTGGCACTGAAGAGAAACCTAAGAGGCTACTAATTAGCGCAACGCTTAATTCTAAGGAACGTCAACAAATTGCATAGGTCTTATAAGAGGACCTCGACTCCTTTGCATGGTCCTATGAGGACATGCCTAGTTTAGACCCAAGTTTAGTAGAACACTGTTTTATCTTAGAACCCGATGCAAAGCCTGTTAAGCAGAAACTCCGTAGGATGCACCAACAAATAGCCCTTCAAGTTAAAGAGGAAGTTGATAAATTAAAGAAATCCAAATTCATCCAAGTCGTCCTCTACCCCAAGTGGGTCGCCAATATAGTACTTGTCGCTACGAAAGACGGTAGAGTAAGAGTCTGCATCGACTTTCGAAACCTCAACCAGGCATGCTAAAAAGACGACTTCTCACTTTCGCACATTGACACTCTAGTCGACAACACCGCTGGACATGAGATGCTATCCTTTATCGACGATTTCTCTGGGTATAATCAGATCAAATTAGTAGAGTCTAACCAAGAGAAGACTTCTTTCACTACACCATGGGGAACTTACTGTTACGTCGTCATGCCTTTTGGGCTCAAGAACGCAGGAGCCATGTATCAACGTGCCATGATGGCTATTTTTCATGATATGATGCATAAATGTGCAGAAGTTTACATCGATGACATACTAGTGAAGTCTCAAATACGGGCAGGACATGTTGAAGTACTTCGCCTAGTGCTGCAAAGAGCTAAGAAATATCAACTAAAAATAAACCCAAAAAAATGTGTCTTCGGAGTCACCTCTAAAAAATTACTCGGTTTCATAGTCAGTAAGCAAGGGATCGAAGTCGACCCTGCGAAAGTCAGAGCCATCCTTGAGATGCCACCTCCTAGTAATATCAAGGCATTACGAGTCCTGATAGGAAAATTATAATTATTCAAGAGATTTATCTCCCAACATTCAAATAGATGTGATCCTTTCTACAGACTACTTAAAGGAGGAGCTGAGTACAAATGGATGACCAGTGTCAGCAAGCCTTCGATAATATCAAAAAGTACCTTCTTAACTCGCCAATACTATCGCCACTAGTTCTTAGAAGACCCCTAATCCTATACCTCTGAGCGAATGACAAAGCAATGGGAGTGATTCTGGGACAATATGAAGAAGACGGTAAGAGAGAGAAGGCTATATACTACCTTAGTAGGACGATGGTCGAGTACGAATGGAAATACACTTCAATGGAGAAGACCTGCCTCACATTGGTGTGGGCCTCAACCAAACTACGATACTACTTCGGAGTACATAAGATACTAGTACTAGCCCGAATGGACCCTCTGAAGTATGTATTTGAGAAGCCCGCAATATCCAAAAAGATCGCTCACTGGCATATGCTATTGCAAGAATTTGATATCACTTATGTCACGCAGAAGTCAATCAAAGGGCAAGCAATCGCCGATTACCTCGCAGATCTCCCACTCTCGAGTGATGAACCTATACACGTTGATTTCCTCGATGAAGACCTACTCACGATTCATAATGAAGAGCCCGATAAGACCTTATGAACCCTTTACTTCGACGATGCTCTAAATCACAAAGGAAAGGCAATGGGATAGTCCTCCTAACCTCGAAAGGAGTCATCATACCTAAGGCCTTTCAATTAGGCTTCCCTGTCACTAATAATGTCGTGAAATACGAAGCTTTCATAGCTGGACTGCGAGCAACACTATAATTAGGTGTTAAACAGTTGAAAACCATTGGTGACTCCAAGTTAGTAATCTCGTAAGTTATAGGAGAATGGAAAACCAAGGAAAGAAGACTAATGGCATACCTAGAAACCACTCAATATTTGGTAAAGAAATTTAAAAGAATCTTTTTCAGCACATCCCTAGATTAGAAAATGAGCTCGCAGACTCCCTAGCCACACTAGCCTTGGTCATCCAAATACCCATCAGACAAAATACTATGACCTTCTTCGTCGAAAAGCTGACAGTACCTGCCCACAAGGTAGCATGGACCATCAAGAGAGAATTACCAATCCTCCCCACGAGTACGGGACCAAAAGAAGCAATCACTCCGAAAAATCACGTCAAGACAGAAATCGAAGTCGCCAAGTTCAGATTTGAAAGATTACCAATCGACGATGGACAACCATAGTATTTTGACATTTGGAACTTCTTAAAGCATCAACACATCCCTCCATACGCCACGAAAATCAAACAAAAGATTATAAGAAACTGATGCGCCCAATTCTGCATACTCGGCAAAACATTATACAAAGAAGCCTTCACCAAAGGAGTACTGCTACAATGCGTCACAACTGTCAAAGGATAATACATCATCCGAGAAGCGCACGCCAGTGCCTATAGCACCCACGCCAGTAAACAAAGACTCGTCGATCAAATCACACGACAAGGATACTTCTAGCTGACAATGATCAGAGATTGTCACCTCTACATCCAACTCTCCAAGCAATGCCAAGAAAATGCCACACTTATCAAAGCTCCATCAGTTGCATTGAACACTATGACTTCACCATGGCCGTTTTCGATGTGGGCCTTCGATGTCATCGGACCTTTCATAGACACAGGTGGGAGCACTCACAAACACGCGTTCATACTTACAGCAAATGAATACTACACCGAATGGGGCAGAAACTGAATCCTACATCAGAATCACCACTTCAACGCTTGTGAGGTTTATCGTTTGAAATATTATCACTAGCTTTGGAGTACCCAGGATGTTCATCACCGATAATGGATCACAGTTCATCGCAGAGAAGATGAAGAAATTATGCAAGAAGTTTGACATCGATCTATGACACTCATCACCGTTCTATCCTTAAGGAAATGGACAAGCGAAAGCTATGAATAAAATATTGAATTTTGAAACGCACAGTAGAAACAAGCAATGGAGCCTATTGGCCTGAGCGACTACCAGAAGCACTCTGGGCCTATAAATCCTCTATTCGTATGACCACTAGCCAAACTCCCTACCTCCTTACCTACGGGATGGAGGCAGTCTTACTATATGAGATACAAGTACCATCTTTATGGATTCAACTTTATGATGAGTTATCCTTAGATGAGAGAAGAATTTCCCTACTAACGTAGCTAGAGCAACTTGATGAAACACGTCTAAGGGCAGCTGATCACGCTCAGGTATATCAGAGGAGAGTGGCCAGGGCTTACGATAAGAAAGTCCTCAAACGAACCTTTAATATTAGAGAATTAGTTTTGAAGAAAATCATGCCTTCCAAGCACTCCCATCCGAAAGGAAAACTGAAACCGAACTGTGAAGCCCTTACGTTATAACAACCGCAAACCTTGGGAATGCATACAAACTGGTGAACCAAGATGGGGAAGAACTCCCTAGCCCTTAGAATGCCATGTACCTTAGAAAATACTATCCTTAGTCCTGTGATCATCACATCCTGTGGTTAAATATTTATACTCATCACCCCCGTAGTCATCACAACCCACTCATTGGTCGTACGTCATCAATTCTCATAATATCCTTAAGATCTCTAGTTTATCGCCCACTTTCTCACTCGGGCAAATTACTCGAAGAACTAATGACCTACCTAACCTCTTTCAAAAGTATAAGTAACACCCTATCCTTATTTTCCTTTCCCTGCCATTGAAGGAGACGTTAGAGCAAATAAAATGAAGATGCTAGGTTCAATCAAAACTCATTATTCTTGCACTAGCAGGATGCTTTCAAATATATCTATATATCAAAAAAATTTGAGTGAGAGCATTACGATGAATGAATAAGTCAATGAGCTCAGGGAAGCATAAGCAGGCCGTGAGAACATCTCTGGTACTTTATTAGAAGCGTATAAGCAAGCTATGGGGGCACCCCTGATGTCCCCATACTACTAGATATCGTCGCAAGGCGACGGGAGGAGGACAAACTCCTGCTAACCATAGAATGTGAGATTTTGATGATACCAAAATGTGACGAAGAGCTTGATCATGGCACCCCGTATCCCTCTGAGAAAAAGATTGTTACTCATCCCTTTTGAAAAGTGCTAGTTACAAACTTCTCCCCACACCACTAAGCCTTACCCCCCTCTTCTATTTTTATTTCGGACGATAAATCAAAAGCCTTACAGGATGCTCCTAGGAATAAAACTGAAAACCGATGAATGATGACTGATGCGATCACTTACTATACCTACCGTACTTCTTCCTAATAACCACAGGATAGGATGACCACCACCCTAAGATAAACCCTCATATCCAACTGACCTAATCGAAGAGACCTCCCCCTATTCGACGACAGTACTGATGAACTTTTCTCCAAAACTAACTCACCAAATACCCATGACTGCTTATAGACCTAAAGTGCTCATCCAAAGCCCAAAAAAACTCCATTGCATCTAGACACTGGAGTATTTTTTTTTGTCAGAATAAGAATCACCTTAGAACCGCCGGCTCGTCTACCAAGGAAGATGAGGAATAACGAAGTTACCGTTCGAAGAATGCCATCGAAGACACTATACTGCCAACCCTACCATGCTCCTACACTGGGGCTTTTTTATTTATTTATTTTTGTTATTATTCTAGTTATTTGCTTTCCCTGTTGTATTATTTTCATTTTTTTTTTTTTTTTTTTTAAAAGTAGAAGAAAAAAAGAGAGACCACATATTCATCTTTTACTACCAGACCTTGATCTGAGACACTTGCCTCCCTTGACAACTAGCAAAGGGGAGAAAAAAAATTACTGATAGCGTTACCTTTATATGTGCAGATACAAAGCAACCTTCAACCACCACCAAGCTAGCTCAGGAAGCATCCAAGTCTCGATGACAGTTGACGGCGCTAAAGAAACTAAAAAGCAAAGGACAAATGCAAGAGGTAATCAAAAGAAAAGGAACCAATCAAGTACATCTAAACCAAAAATTTCCATATATATATATATATATGTAGACACCCAAATTTGGCCTAAGGCCCGATCGAAACACCTTTCGAGAGAGGTGTAATTCTGAGCTTTTGATGGCATGTATGGAACCCTTAGGAATCACCCCAAGTCCTTAGGAATCACCCTAAGTCTTTAGGAACCTACCCCGACCCTTAGAACCCTTTCCGAACCCTAACCAAACCTTCCCAGGTAATAAGGAGGAGGGGTGCACTAGAACTAGCTATGACCCTTTACAATGACCAACTCCTATACCATTGAAGAGTAGAGGTCGTCAGCTTTCCAACGGTCAAAAAATCGCCCCAATCAGAGGTGTACGTCAAAAGATATGGCAAACTGAACCCCAGGGGTAAAAAAGGTAAAAACATGTGGCCCCCTAGGGATATGACGCAACTAATAGTTGCGCCGGGTATAATTTTGCCTGGCGCAACTATTAGTTGTGCCGGGCCAACCTTCCCAGGATTTTAGCCTGGCGCAACTAATAGTTGCGCCAGGTTCAACAGTAGGCCCCACTCTCGCGAGCTCACTTCCAGGCACTGTTCTTCACTGTTTTACTGCACATTTGCCTGGCACAACTATTAGTTGCGCCAGGCATATGAATAGTAACTGTTGGATTTTGTCTCGAATTTCATGTTTGGGGTTTGACTTGTTGACCACCTCGACCTTTGGGGTGTGTTTTGATAGTTCTATTGCACCCATTCCTTACCTATTTGCAACCCTCCAAGTGGCCTAAAGCCTCACCCCATCATCCACCATTAGAACCACCTTCACACATTTCCAAGCTCTCAAAATCCTAGGAAACTTTAGATGTGAGATTACCTAATTGCTAAACTCATTTAGCCCCTAAGTGGCCTCCTAACCCACCCTTTTCCTATAAATAGAGCCCCCCAACCCCTTTGCGTAGGGGTTGAGAAATTTACTTAAGAGAGAAAGAGCTCAAAGTGAGAAGTTCTTCCTCCCTTTTGTGCACTATTTTCACCCAAATTCCAGAACCTCCCAACCTCATTTCAAGCTTGTTCCTACATCCAAAACCCTTAATTTAGGTGCGTGTGATCCCCTAGCCTCCCTTCCCTATCTCTTAGCTTCAAGTCCTAGGAGTTAGAACCCCATTTTCCACCATACAAGGCCTTCAAAAGCTCATCAAAGCAAGCCACGCAAGGCTCCTCTACGGTGCTACAAGGGCCCGAGGGCTTCGGCTCTCCCCTTTCTTCTCCTATCTCTTTCTAACTCTCTCCATACTCCCATTTGTGCCGTTACGCCGCCGATTTTTCAGTAGGAACGGAGGGGCATGAATAGGATTCTAAGCCCTTTTGGGCAAGAGGAAGCTATTTTCTTTTCTTTCACTTCATTTTATTTTTGGCCATTAGTAGAGACTGCGTTAAGCGGGTTCATCAAGTGCCTAATACCTTCCCGATCGATAACCAAAGCCCCTACCCAAGAGCCTTTGGTGTGGACCGGATTCAGAGTCATATTTTTAGCACTTAGGTGCTCATAAAAATGAACTTGGTATCCCAGGACACCGAAAGCTCCGGGTGGCAACTCTATATATTTTTTTTTCGTTAGAGAGGGCATCGTCGCGACGGGATCGTCCCGATTCCCACGGTTGCACAATATATATATATATCAAAATTTTCTTTTCTTTTTTTTACACTTGTCACCGGGGGCATACCCCCTGTATATACAATGCACACACACAATGAACACAAACTAAAAAAAAATGCCCCCAACATCATTTATACACTTCAACTAAGACCAAACTAAACTATAAAAAAAAAAGAGAAAATGAAAAAAAAAATGCCCCCCATCACTTACGCACTTGATTTAAAACTAAACTAAACTAAAAATGCTCCCAACATACCTTAGATTCAAAATAAAGGAACCAAATCAAACTAATATTAGATAAATAAGTGTCGCACTCAAAACAAGTCAAATAAGCTACCAAACAAACCAAACCAAAATTTACTAGATAGAAATTATCACAATACGCCCCCACCGGTAAAAAGAGGGCAACCTCTTTTTAGCTCATTCCGAGGGATCGGGTTGTTTGCCTTGATTTTTGTGCCTTCAATAGATTGAAGGTTCTCCGTCGATTCTTCCGAAGTGCATCGGATTCGTCGCCGTGGGTCTTGAATTAAGGTACGAGAGCCATCCGAAAAGGGAATTCCAAGGCCTCGGAACCTTTATTTTTCAAAACTTTTTCAAAAAATTCAAAAAAATATATAATCAAAACCCAGAAATAGATAGTTTATGGTGCCGACACAACGACATCATCTTGGCCTCCGTCGTCTCGTAGGGGAAGAAAGAGGAGGATTTTTGGGCCTTATCCAAGGCACCCTTACCCGACCCGCTCCCATAGAATGTCGTGGGTAGTGGACCCGGCTTACGTCGATCTCAACTCATCCCCACCACATTCTCCAACCCACTCCCATTTAGGAGAAGTCTTTTCCACCATCCCCCTCACCTACCGTTATCGGCCCATTTGGCGCCCCCATTTTCCCAACAGATACCCCCCAAAATATCCAAAATCTAACCCCCCATTCCCTATCTTTTGCCCAAACCATGCCCATGCCAAACCCATTTTCCTAATCCACATCCATGCCCCAATTCCAATCATCCCCCTATAGACCCGATCCACCCACATTCACCTACACCACTTCTACCCTATCCAACCCCTCGCAAAATCCTCCATCCATCCGGGTCATAACCATTTTTACCAGGGCCATGCCCAATTTTCCTCATCCATCCCCATCATGCCCCCCATCATCCTAAAACATACCTAATATATCCCCTCATCCACCCCATACACCCATACCTACCGTGGCCATGCCCAATTTTTCCACCACCTCCATCCCATCTATACCCCATCACCCCTTAAATCCACCATCCACATCCCATCCTCCTTCCATGGTCATGATGGAGGAGATGTTCCAAGCCTACTCCTTATGGAAGGCTTCTCAAAACACCCCCTCTCCTCCACACCCCATGAACCCATCCCATACCATAGCCAATCTCCATGCCTCACTCTCCCATGACCCCCATCAACCCCCCATAATCCACACCACCCAAACCCCCATTACCCACTTAGCCCAAGGCCTCATGGCCCAATCTCCAAGCTCCCACATACCCCAAGGCCCATTGGCCCAAACCCCCTTTTTCCACATATCCCAGGGCCCCATGGCCCAATACCCCACCACTCAAACCTACCCAGGGCCCATGGCCCAAACCCATCAAGGCCCATTGGCCCAGACCCACCAAGGGCCCATGGCTCAGACCCATAAAGGCCCATTGGGCTAGACCTACCAAGGGTCCATAGCCCAAACCCACCAAGGGCCCATGGCCCATACCCATCAAGGCCCATTGGGCCATACCCATCAAGGCCCACTGGGCCAGACCCACCAAGGGCCCTTGGCCCAAACCTACCAAGGGTCCATGGCTCAAACCTATCAATGGCCCATGACCCAGAATGCCCAAGGGTTCATGGCCCAAGCCCAAACCCTACACTCACACATTTCACAAAACCCCCAACATTTAACCCAACCTTCACAGCTGGGTTAAACCCATGTCATCCCCCAAACCCAATTCTCCCATGGCCCCACACCCCAAGGCCATCTCCAAACCTTCTCCCATACCCAATGGCCCTATCAGACCCCACCTCAAAACCAAATTCCCATCACCCAACAAACCTTTCCTTACCCCCAATGGGTTCACCCAACCCCCACTCATGTCATTCCCATCCAACCCATGCCACAATAATAAGAGAATCCCGCCCTCACTGCACATTATGCTGACCAGCAGTATGAAGAGGACGAGATTAGGAATAGTGAGGCCTATGCAAGGGCTTTGACTAGCCTCAACCCTCCTCCCATAATTGCCCATCCCCTGGTGGCCTAGAGTGAAGTCCAACAAACTGCTGAGAAAGCTGCTCCCATGTCCAAAGAATCAGAGCAGTTGAAAGAACAGTTGGACAAAATACAAAAGCAGCTGATGAAAATGGGTAGTGCTGAAATCCATTCCACGGACTTCACAGACTTATGTTTGTTCGCTGAGGTCTCCCTCCCCCCAAATTTAAAATGTCAGCCTTTGACAAATATAATGGCACGGGCAATCCTATTGCGCACCTGAAGTCCTACTGTGGGGACATGTGCCAATATGGGGAGGACGAAAGACTACTAATAAAAGTCTTTCAAAAGAGTCTGATCGGGCCGACTTTAAGATGATTCACATCATTAGAACCGCCTATGATGAAAACATGGAGGGACTTGACACATCTCTTTCAAGAACAGTATGTCTACAATATAGACATTGAGCCGTGTAAGTCCGACTTGGCCCGTTTGAAGCAGAATCAGAACAAGACCTTCAATGACTACTTGGGGCGATGGAGGGCATTGGCAGCTCAGGTCAGGAACAGAATACTTGATGATGAACAGATAAAGATGATTTCAAAGAACACTCTATCAGTGATTTCAAACTTTTTGGTATATCAGCAGCAAACCAGCTTTACTGATTTGGTGAGAAACGCCAACCGATACAAGGACGCCATCAGGGAGGGGTGTCTGAATAAGAACATGCCAAGTGGACCCAATGGGGTTAGAAGATTTTCATAACATAGGAACGAGAAGAGAACAGGGGGCGATGTCCAGAACATAGTCAATACCAGGACCAATAATAATGCTACCCCGTTTCAATTGCAGGCAGCCCCACCAGTACCTGTTAGGCCTGAGCAGACGCAAAGAATGGGGAATGGGCAAGGAATGCAAATGACCCCGAAACAGAGGAGAGCCCACTACGACCGAGTCTTCACACCTCTAGGGCAATCTTTGAGTGTACTTTTGCCCCTGTTAGTAGAAAAGGAATTAGTGGCTATCCGCCAACCGCAACCTCCTCCTCACCTGATCCCAAAGAACTATGACCCAAATACCCACTGCAATTTTCATCAGGGTCCGGGTCACCCTACTGACCGCTGCTTCCCATTGAAGCATGCCAGCCAGGATTTGATCGATGCTGGGAAAATCATCCCCCCTGCACCTTCTCAGCATGCTAATATTCACCAAGTGCCACTACCCCCACATCCTACCGGAGGAGCAGGTCACAGACCCACAGTCGGAAAGATAGAAGATGAGGAGGAGTTTGAATTTGACCCATCCGATTACATCAGTGATCGAGAGAATTATGTGGCACCATGGCCGAGGAATAATGAAGAAAGGAATGTTGGGGTAATTGAACCCCTAAACTTGTCTGAATATTTCCCCAACCCAACCCCATAATTTGAACCTTTGGATCTCCGGGCATACTTTCCATCCACCACACCCGTCAATTATGTAAATATCAATGCATACCAACCATACACCACAACCCCCATCAATTACCCTATAAACCCCCATGCCCCCAATCCTGCACCCGCACCTTCCAGTCATCAATGGCCTGCGCCCGCCCCATTTCAACTACAACCATACACCACAACCCCCATCGATTACCCTTTAAGCCACCTGGCCCCCAATCCAACACCCGCACCCATCAGTTATCAATGGCCTGCGCCCACTCTATCACCCCCAGTTCAACCACCAGCGAATTCCACCACCCCAATTAATTACCTAACGGCCCATCAGACCCCCCATCTGCCACCAGCACCCACTAGCTATCAATGGCCTACTTTTACCTCCTTCCCTCTAATACCACCACCTCAAGCTTCACCCCCCCATTTGGCCCAATCTTTCCACCCAATCCGCTGCCACCGAGGTAAATCAAGTATTGCCCACACCTCCGAGCTGACAAAGATAAGTACCTCAAGAACCGAATACTCTTCCCTTCTAGACCCACATACCCACATATGATCCTCACTAGGTCCCGCTAAGCTACGAACAAACAGATATCAATGCCGGAAGCAGCAGCAGAGAAGGGGCAGTAGATTTCATTACAAGATCAGGGAGGATATCAAAGCAGCCAGAAATACCAGTGGCAACACAGGCCCAACTCGAAGGAAAGAAAGACAGCGCGGTGAACCCCTTCGAGAAAATGAGTCGAGAACATATACTGGAGACTCAGCTGAGAAGAATGTCTGCTCATATCACTGTATGGGATCTATTAATGGCGTACCCCCTCCATTTCCAAGCGTTAATGGAGGCGTTAAAAAATGTACATGTATCACTCCAAGTTAGCCCAGATGAAGTTGGGCAGATAATTAGTCAAGTGATGGCTCCAAATACCATTTCATTTTCTGATGTCGATTTACCTGAGGAAGGAGGTAGCCACTCAAAATCTTTGAATATAACCGTTAAGTCCAGAAATATGATTATCCCCTTGGTACTAATTGATAATGGGTCTGCATTAAATATATTCCTGTTGAGAACCGCCACCAAGATTGGGGTTGATCCGTGTATGTTAAGGCCCACCAGAACCAGCGCTAGAGGGTTTGACAATACCAGGAGAGAAATAATGGGAGAAGTTGATCTTGAGCTGTTGATAGGGCCAATGACCTTTTCCATCTTGTTTTAAGTCATGGATATCAAATCCTCATTTAATCTGTTGTTGGGGTGCCCGTGGCTACATGAAGTCAGAGCCATACCTTCCACATTGCACCAGAAACTCAAATTTGTAGTTGGGCATAAGATTATCACGATCATTGGAGAGGGGCACTGTGAGAAAGAAAAGGCCACCAACAGTGTGGAGAAACCTAACATACTAGATATACATAACACTGCTGAGGATGTTGACTTCCACAGTTTTGAATATGAGGTGTCGGCCATACTCCCAAAACCCATTGAGGGCATCATGCCTAAAACGGGAGGTGGTATGGTAGCAGCAGTGGCGATGCTCCAAAAGTGGGGCTATCAGAAAGGAAGGGGTCTGGGACCCAAATTACAAGGTAGAAGAGAGCCAGTTGTGGCTAAGGGACAAAAAGTAAGATTCGGGCTAGGATACAAGCCCACAGAGCAAGAGGTCCAAGAGGCCAAAGAGAAAGCCAGGGTCGCCGCAGCTGCAAGAGCTCGAAGAATCAACATAGAAGAGAAACCTCGCCCTAGGCCGCACATCAGGGATTCCTTTGTCAGTGCAGGGGTTGTAAAGATCGATCAAAATGGGGCAACCCATTTGACCCCACACAAACCCATAGCCCCAGTCCATCCCACCAATCCCCAGATCTCCCTTCCCAGCTTGGAGATAGATTTGGCCGCGTTGTCCCTTTTAGAGGAACAATGGTCGGTACCTGAACAAACCCCCCTGTGGTGAATCACCATAAAATCGAGTTATCGTTTGAGGGCATGATCTCAGACGAAATGAGGATTAATATGATGGAGGCTGACTCCAATGAGCAATATTAGTCAGCACCCTCCATCCCAACAGGTAAAGAAGCGGCCCCTCAGGTATGCAACTGGGCATCTTTGCCCCAAACCCTGGAAGCGGGGAGTGGCCTAACATTTTGCACCCGTTTCTAAAAAAAAACAACCTATAAAAAGTGAGATAAGCCCTTGACAGGCAATACCTTGTATATACACAAACCCGCCTTGCCAAGGGACCGTCTCTGAAGAAAACAAACATCTCAAAAACATGGAAAAAATACAAAATCTCAAAAACATGGAAAAAATATAAAATCCCAAAAACATTGAAAAAATCCAAAGTCCAAAAATATTGTCATTTAAAATTCCAGAAAATGTCCCACAAAAGGATGCCTTAATCAAAATGCCCATCCCACTTGAAATCTATCCCTTCCCTGTAGAAATACAAGAAGAGGTAGGGATCACGAGTCTGGACAAGGATGTCCCCTTCGAGGAGCTCCCCAATGAGCTCCTTGACCGATTTGCCGACTTTGAGTATGGCCCTAACCCCATTGTCGAAGACACCAAAGACGTCAATCTACGAACCGAGGAGGTTCCCAGAATAACTAAAATCGAAACGTCACTATCTCCTGAGGAAAGAAAAGGCATGATCGACTTCCTTCGGTCATACCAAGACGTCTTTGCCTAGTCGTACAAGGACATGCCTAGTCTGGACACTGATTTGGTCGAGCATGAGTTGCCCCTCTACCCTAATATGAAGTCAGTCGAGCAGAAGCTGAGACGTCTCTGACCCGAATGGATGCTAAAAGTCAAAGATGAGGTCATCAAGTAGTATGACGCGGGATTTCTCATGGTATCCAAATACCCGCAGTGGCTAGCCAATATAGTACCTGTGCCAAAGAAGGACGGAAAGGTCCGCATGTGTATCAATTTTCACAATTTAAACAGAGCAAGCCCAAAGGACGAATTCCCACTGCCACACATCGACATCTTGGTCGATAACACAGCTAAGCACGGGATGCTTTCTTTTATGGATGGATTCTCAGGATACAATCAGATCAAAATGGCAGAGATTGATCGCTAGAAGACAACGTTCATTACCCCCTGGGGAACCTTTTGCTATCGAAAGATTGAAGTATATGTCGATGATATGATAGCTAAATCACCAGAGCGAAGCAACCATCAGGTAAACCTTCAGAAGCTGTTTGAAAGCTGAGGAAATATCGACTACGTCTGAATCCACAGAAGTGCGCATTTGGTGCTATGTCAGGGAAACTGCTAGGGTTCATCATCAGTAGGAGGGGGATCGAGGTCGGCCCAATCAAAGTCAAAGCCATCACTAAAATGCCACCGCCGTCTATTGAGAAAGAGGTTAGAGGGTCTCTGGGCAGAATACAGTATATCAGTTGGTTCATTACACAGCTAACTCCAATCTGCACATCGATCTTCAAGTTACTAAGGAAGAATTCGCCTGTTGAATGGAACGACGATTGTCAGGCAGCGTTCGAAAAAATCAAAAGCTACCTCCTTAATCCACCTGTTTTGGTACCACCTGAGCCAGGGAGACCACTCTTGATGTATCTCTCCACGACAGAAGTTTCAATGGGATGTGTTTTGGGGCTGCACGATGAAACGGGAAGAAGAGAGCAGGCCATTTACTATCTGAGCAAGAAGTTGACTGATTACGAGACGCGCTACTCTCATTTGGAGAAAGCATGCCTAGCTCTTGTATGGGCTACTCAAAGGCTCCGCCACTATTTACTATCTCAGGCGGTTCTGCTCTTGGCCCGAATGGACCCATTAAAATACCTATTCGAGAAGTCGGCTCTCACTAGGTGGACTGCACGATGGCAACTTTTATTATCTGAATTCGACATCACGTACGTCACTTAGAGGTCAATCAAGGGGAAGGCACTTGCTGATCATCTTGCCGACAATCCTTTACCTGACTATGAGCCGTTAAGAACTGAATTCCCAGATGAAGATATCTTGTTCATGATGGAAGACGATATAGAAGAAGCAGAAGAATCATGGGTAATGCACTTTGACGGGGCAGCAAATGTCGAGGGCTAAGGAGTTGGCGTCATCCTGATTTCACCAAAAGGATCCCATGTACCGGTCTCTATCAAACTCAACTTCCCTTGCACTAACAACATGGCTAAGTACGAAGCTTGCGCCGCTAGTCTGTAAGCGGCTCTCGATATGAATGTAACTCACCTTCGAGTATTCGGCGATTCACAGTTAATCATATGTCAGACAAATGGTGACTGGATGACGAAAGACGAGAAACTAATCCCCTATCATGAACACCTCGAGGGTCTGATAGCTTGCTTCCAAGATGTGACATTCTCATACGTCCCTCGAATAAGGAATCGCTTTACCGATGCATTAGCAACTTTGGCGTCAATGATTGAAATCCCCTATGGTGTTGAGATGAAGCCGATCATGATCGAGCAGAGGAATGAGCTGGCCTTCTGCCTCCAGATTAAGGAACCTACAAAGCCTGATGATGAGCCACCTTGGTTCTCAGACATCAAGAATTTCCTCGAGACCCTAACTTTCCCAGAGGGTACATCCAAGATAGACCGACGAACCATTCAACGTTTAGCGGCAGGTTACGTCATTTGCGGGGAATGCCTCTACAAGCGATCATACAATAACATCTTACTCCGGTGCCTCACTGAAAGTGAAGCGATCAATATTATGAAAGAAATCCATGAGGGAGTATGCGGAGCCCACGTCAGCGGTTATATGCTCGCTAAGAAAATCCTACGATAGGGATACTTTTGGACCACCATGGAATGGGATTGCTGTAAACATGTTTAAAAATGCTACAAGTGTCTGGAACACTCTAGTCTGATACACGCATTGATCTTCACTGCATGACCACTCCTTGGCCATTTGCTACCTGGGGCCTTGACGTTGTCGGAATGATTAATCCAAAAGCATCAAACGGACATCGATTCATCCTCGTCGACATTGAATACTTCACCAAATGGGTAGAAGCAACGTCATATGCCAACATCACGGCCAGTCACGTTGAGAAGTTTCTCAAGAATAATATTGTATGCTGATTTGGAGTACCCAAAGATATCATCACGGACAATGGCACAAACTTTACGAATAAGCGCATCCGAGACTTCTGCGAGCGATACAAGATCAAGCTCCATCGCTCATCCCCTTATCGGCCTCAAACTAATGGAGCCGTAGAAGCCATGAACAAGACAGTCGTCCGCATCCTTGAGAAAATGGTCGTCACTTATCGAGATTGGAGTGAAATGCTGCCATTTACTTTGTGGGCGTACCGAACATCGATTCGTACCACTACAGGGGCAACACCATTCTCCCTTGTGTATGGAATCGAGGCCATCCTCCCGGTAGAGGTTGAAGTACCCTCACTCTAAATCCTCATGGAATCAAGCTTACCCGAAGTAGAGAGAGAGAGATCCTACTTTGAATAATTAAACTTATTGGATGAGGAGAGACTCCTAGCCTTGTGTCGCACTCAAGTTTACCAGGGGAGAATCACATGCACTTATAATAAACGTGTCCGCGGTCGAGATCTAAAGGTAGGAGACACTGTGCTGAAGAAGATCTTCCCATCCCTCCATGCCGATCCAAGAGGAAAGTTTAAGCCGAACTGGGAAGGACCATATGTCATTCGAGAAGTTCTGCCGGGATACGCCATCCGCCTCGCCACCATGGACAGGGACCATCTTCCTGAGCCCATCAACACTTGATACGGCCGATGGTTCTACTCTTAGTCTATCGCGATAAGGTAAGTATTGATGAAACAGATATGTGGCTGCTTAAGAACCACCCAAAAGAGGCCATCATTCCAAGCACTGTAGCCTAAAAATATCCCTAAAAATGATGATATCCTTTGCTACCCCATTTGAGCCTGGGCCTTTCTTTCAATAAACCCATTCCCCAAAAAAAAATATACGTGTACAAATACCAAAAAAAAAAGAAAGAGAGAAAAGATGCATGTGTATAAAGTTACAATCAAATCCAAAAAAAAAAAAATCGAAAAAGCAAAACCTCAAAAAGAGATTGCTTGAAATGGAGGAAAAAGAATAACAAAAAAATATGTATAGAAGAATCACGGGCATGTACAGTAAAAACCCCCAAGGAAGAAAGTATGCTGAGAAAACTGAAGCTGTATCAAGGAAACCCTTTTAGCCCAGCATACCTTCAAATCCTAACCCATGGCCAAGCTACACCCTGAAGGAAGCCCTCTTTGTAGGTTCACAAGCAGTCATAATATATGTTAAGTCAACATGAGCCGAGTCGTGAGACGACACCAGAACCCCATCCGGCCAGCTATGACGGAATCAACGTCTATGTCGTGGCTCTTGAAAATAATGATAAAAAAAATATAAAAAAAAATAAAGAATAAAAATAATAAAATAAAAATACAAGCTCAAAGTATGATGGACGTAGTGAAAACCCGAAAGGGCATTACGAGTAAAAACAGCGAGCTTGTGCGGACCAGGTGAAAACCCGAAAGGGCGCTTGGGGTAAGAGAGCTAAACCCATGGACGTGGTGAAAACCCGAAAGGGCGCCACATGTAAAAAAAAAAAGGAGATAAAGAAGAAAAAGGGAGAGAGAAAAAATTGAAAAAGAAAGGTATGGACTGATTAGGAAGATTGATGTTTGAGGAACTTTGTTGTTACTCTTCCTGTACCCTCTTGTCCGACTGGGCCGCTCATGCTAGTTCAAATCGGGTCCCGACCCGAATTGTCTTTGTGAGACCCGCACCGTCAAACGTATGACCCGAGGCAAAGAGAAAGGTTCGACTCAGTCCAAAGGGATCGATGTTCCGGCCTTGGTACGATCTGAAAACTCACTCAGGTCCGACTTCATGAAAGAGTTCGACTACACTCAAAATGGGACCCGTTACTCTGTCTTATTATCAAGGCATCAAAAAAAAAAAAGAAAGATAATATATATAAACCAAAAATAGATCTGTATAGATGTATATAACTGCCTTTTGCATCGCTTACACCACATCCCAAAAAATAGTCGGTGTGATGACTGACGTGTTTTCCTTTTTACAAGTATAAAGCAAAAAAAAAATAACAACAAAAATATAAAGAAAATATGTATACCAAAAATGTGTGTGTATCTATAAAGGAGTTTTTTACGCCCCTTTTCTGTGTGTATGATTTGTGCAAAAAAGTTCTGTGTGCAAGAAAGAGTTAACGGCCCAGCTTGCGCTTCAAAGCTCTAATCTCAGCATAAAGGTCATCCTCTCAGACATTCCTCTCAGCCAGCCAACGACCATGCAGGCTCTTGAGCCTCTTCCGAGAAGAGTCGGCGGCTCCAAAAGCAACGCTCAGTGATCCCTTCAAACGGAGAAACTCGCTCTCCGCTGTGTCTGCTCTAACCCTCTCGCATGCCAAGAGTTCTTACAGGACCCACTTCTCATCCACCAATAGCTCGATAGGGGTTCGGAGCGCCGCCTCTTTCTTTGGCCAGAGGCCTCCAGTATCAATGATCTCTGACAAATCTGGGCCATCAGCGGCAGGCCGCTCAATCAACAGCCAGGCCTTGTACTCAGGAGAAGTTCTAACTGAGTCTCTCTGCTCAAAATCACACATCAGTGTCGACTGATGCGTCTCCCAAAGAGCAGTAATCCGATCTATGTCCCCAGAGGATCCCCTAGAAAAGATCAAATCACATAAAGGGGGTCTGGCCTCACAAGGCGCCTGCTGAGGGCAACCGAACTGACGCAATACCCAGAATGAGAAGTAGAAGGTGCTGTCGGTCAGTCCTAGGAGGGTAATGCCCTCATGGTCTCTATAACGAATCACTGGGAAGGCCCCGGTCCAACCAAGGAAGCCTCCATGTCAGCTCAGCATCGACCAACCAAAGTTTCAGAGCCGACATATCACCCTAGGGAAGCAAGTAGAATCTACCCAAAAAACATTGAGCCACCTCGCCTCGAGCAACATAAAAGCGGGGCACAGGCCCCAAAATGACAAAATGCTCACCCAGCCAGACCTGGAGCAACAAGGGGCATCCCCGAAGGCCCTCCACCTTGCCCAAGGCAAAAGAATCAAGGCATCGGTACAACTCAGCAAGCACCAAGTGCATCATGGACCAGCCCGCCTCCAACTCCATCAAAATGTCGCAAACTACCAATGAGAAGCTCTCTCCCCCGGTGTAGAAGAGGATTTCAGAGATGAGACCAAGTGCTAGAGCTTTCACGTTAAAGACACTCCTAACCGGCAATCTTAGGAGGCTTTCATCACCGAAAAGTTCTTTGAGGAATTTCAGCGAACACCTTGTGGGCCCCCCAATGAGGCTTTTCTCATATTCAAATTTCTTCAAACCGAGAGTAAGGTGAACAGATCTGGAATACCCTAGCCTAGGCATAACTCTTGCAAGGTCCCTATGAAGCTTCAGGCCAGACAGATTGGATAGCTCCTCGAGGGTTGGGGTCAGCTCCCGCTTCCCAAAACGGAATACATGGAGGTTCACATCCCAGCACGAAGCGGCGGCATGAAGGAGTTCGCACCGAAGAGGAATCTCTAGGAAGGAAGGAAGGCGAGATAGCCCAAGGCGCTCCAAGTCGGCGATCTCACTCTCGTTCAAACTCTCAAACCAAGCCATCATGAACTTGGGCCCCAGGCCCAACAAAGAGGATAAATTAGCTTCGGGCCCTCCACGTAAGGGAGGGTTAAGAAGCGGATCCATGAACGTACAAGGATCTTTTGGGAGGATAAGAATTAATGTAGGGTGATGGACGCGCCCTGGAAAAATAAGAGCAAAAAAGGCTGGTCAAAGGAGCCAAGTCAAGCAAAAAATAAATAATTTCTGGGCCAACTCGGGCATATAAGGCCCCACTGCCCCCAGGTCAAACCTAGCACAACTAATAGTTGCGCCAGTGCATTCTGCCCCCAAGTCAAACCTGGCGCGACTAATAGTTGCGCCAATGCATTGTCCCCAGTTTAGCCTGGTGCAACTAATGGTTGCGCCAGTGTAATTTCCCTGAGATTTTAGCCTGGCACAACTATTAGTTGCGCTAGACTAAAATTCCCCCTCTACAGCCATCTCAGGACCTAATTGAGGAGGGGAATTCTGCCCTTTCTGTTGGTTTTACATATTTGCACTTCCGACCATTGATGGTTTGAGAATTACTTTGCTATGTGCAAGATTGATCCTACGTTGAGGCATGCGACCCAAAAGGCCACTTTCTAAAAAGGCATTGAGTAGGCACGTCCTGCAGAGAAACAGATTTGATACCAAGTAATCGGGGCATAAAATCAAAGCAAGACCATCTCCCAAATGATAATAAAGATCAAATTTGTTTCCAAAGTACCACACCAACCATTCTCCAAATTGTTTAAAATAGATCCAAAACAAATTCCAAAAAAAATGTTGAAGGAAACTAATAGCCTATTCCTTGCTCCCCCCTTGGACTTCTTACGACGGCAAGAGGAGCTCCAATAGGTCCTCATATCCCCCACTCTAGACCACGCCTGCAAAATCCTACTGAGCAGGGAACGGGACTCCTTAGCCCGGGCACGCTGCAAGGCACAGTCAAGGACAAGATCAGTCAAGGGGCCAATGATAATGAAAAGAATGAGAGGAGTCGAGTAGCCAGGTACTCACCGTCTCCACCTCCCGAAGCTTTGTCAGATGATGATGGTACTCTGCATATTCCATGGCCGAGTTGAAGTCCTATGATACAATATTCAATTGTTAGAACACCCCTGAAAGCATGTACAGAAGGAAACCAAAATAAAGAAGTGGCTCATCAGAAAACTTACCCCAGGGACCACCTCAAGAGGAGGAACGCGTGCCGCCTGGGCAGAGAGTCGTGCCTGTCGATCTATGTTGGCACAAAGGTCTGAGAGGAAGCCATCATCAAGACGCCGAAAGGTCCCATAGGCTACAGATGAACCCCCACCAGGGACACCCGCCTGAGAGGTGCCCGACGGACCAACACCCAATGAACCCTTGCCTGAGGAACCCGCACCAGAAGGACCAGCACCGGAGGGATCTACCCCTGACATGTCAGCACCACTCGGCCCACATTCACCGTCTGAACCATCCCCCGGAGCAAACTATGAACCAGACAAGAATCTATTCAGATAAGACCAAGGCCGAGTAAAAGTGAAAGGGAAACTAATCCAAGCTGAGAAGAAGTTACCTGACCAAGTGGGCCCCCGAACGTAAGGAAATTAGCGCTAGGGACAAAACGCGGCAGGATGAACCGGTAGGGCAGGCACTCGTACGAGGCATGATAATCCCCAGGCACATGGAGAGCGTGAATGGGGAACCCATTGTTAAAGAAGGCTGCCGTCGGCTCCTCAATACTACCAGCGGGACTCCAAACGTCAGCCGGGGGGTCCACGGGTTTGGCATAGTAGCCCTGAAACTGGTGCACCACTCGCTCCCCCAGATAGTAGCTGCTGGCCCACGCTCCATAGAAGAAGACGACGTGGCAATTGTTGAATAGGCGGGAGGCACCCACGGCCGCTCGGTCCCAGAAGGGGGATGTCAGATACGGATCAGGGAGGATCTGCTCAAAAATCAAAAGGCGAGAGAGACCAAGTAAGCAACACCTCAATCAAAAGAAATGTCCAAGCTGAAAGTAAACAAAGGCTAAGAAGTTATCACCTGCTCGGGGACCATCAAGTCTAGCTGGGACCTTAGTCCCATTTTCAGGTGCTTTAAGCCCATGTCACGGCGTCGGGCCTGATGTCAGTTGCTGAGGAGGGGATAGGTGAGCACCTCCGAGAAAAGGAGCGGGCGCCCAGGGTGAAAATGGTGATATCTCCGTACCTGAAAAGGGGGCATTGCACAAGATCGGGTTAGTAGCATATATGGATCAGTCAAAAAATATGATGATAAATAAATGATAGTGATGGAAAAAGCAAAGTAAAGAAGAATTACCTGCAGGGCAGCCCAAAATCCCACGGTCGTAACCCGAGATAAGTTGTACATCAGCCAGGCGTATCCCACCCTTCCCCAGTCATGCTTGGGAACGTCACCCCAATTATCCATCACGCTCAACAAGGTCAGACTGACTCATCCCCCGCTAGCATTTGTAAAAAGGGTCTTGCCCAGCAGGAGTAGGAGGGTGATGCGAGCTAATATGATCGCCCACTCTGGCGCAATGTAAAGCACCCGGTCTGGCTGGCCCAGGTCCACCAACTCATTAGCAGAAAAGAGGGAGGTCAGCCAGGACATCTTGACCTCTATGCCATGGGTCTTCCCACGAGGAGGATAGGCCCCGATCAACCGAATAATGTCCTCCCGGCTCGGTACCGCCAAAGTAGATATCGGGACTCCCCCTATCCTAATGCCAGTAATCATGGCCCAATCAACGGGCATCAGCCTCAGCTCAGCATACGGCATGTGGAATGTCATGGTCTCGGGACAAAACCTCTCAATGAGGGCCTTCAGATAGGTGGCATCAGCCCTCATGGCAGGGCAGGACAAGAACTCCCCAAAGCCCACCTGCTCCAACAAGACTTTCACCATAGGGGGGACATAAAGGTAGAACTCGTGGAAGTCGAGCCACCCCCCGCCGAACACAATGTTGGGCAGCTCCTGCACCCAAAGAAATACACATCAGATGGCAGAGGTAAAGAAAAAAAAAATGCGCAAAGGAAAGAAGTTGAACCTATCTTTTACCTTGCCCACGATTTCGAAACTTGAGATATGGGTGTACTGCTGATACAAGAGGCCAACCCGGGCAGCCTCGCCCTGCATCTCAAGCCAGGGGCCTGCTCTCTGCTCCACCCAGAGGAACTGCTCCCCCCGCGAACCATGTACAATCTCAGGCCCCTCCTCGGGGCCCTCCTCAGAAATATGCCCATCACCGCCCGACATGCTGGGGCAACAAAACAGTCACATCAAAGCAGATCAGTGATAAAAGAACCATTTATGTGCTACAGGCCAGGGAAAAGTAAGTATGCTCATCCATTTTCTATTATTTTCAAAACAAAAAAGATACACATACACATAAACAAAAAAATCCCATTTTAAAAGAAGGAAAACATAAAAAATTCCCCTCCCTTTTGTCCTCAAAAATAATAAAAATAAAACAATTCTCCCCCTCTCTATCTTTGAAAATAAAAAAAAAATACATAATAAAAAAAAAGAAGAAAACACAAAAAAAAAAAAAATAATAAGTCTTTTTATTATGCTCCTAAAATCAAAAAGAAAGGGGAAGTCCTTCCTTTATGTTTGAAAAAAAAACTAAAAACAAAAAAAACCCCTTTCTCTTAGGCCCATAAAATCAAAAAAAAATAATGACCAACACAAAAATAAATAGATAAAAATAATAAATCAATTCCTAAGAGAAAGACGGACCAAGGTCCACAGGCACCTCAGTCCTACATAAAAAAAAAACAAAAACAACAAAAAAACCAAAAAACTAAACCTCTTTTTTTCCTTAGTTAATTTGCAAAAACCAAAAAATCATTTTCCTTAATTAAATTTTTAAAAAAATATAATAATCAAAAATCATTTTCTTTAATTAATTTTCAAAAAATAGAAACCAAAAATCCCTTTTCCTAATTAGTGTTCAAAAAACCCTTGCTTTATATTTAAAAAAAAAATGAAACAAAACAAACAAACACAAAATAAAATCTCTTCTATGTGCACAAACAAAAACAACAAATATATATATATATATATATATATATATATATATATATATATATATATATATATATTTATTAGGCACCAATAAAATCAATAAAGATAACAAAAGAAAGGCATCATTCGTAAAAAATCGCCAACACATCATCAATAAACATGTGTACAAAAGAAATAATAATAATAATAAATCATTATTTATCAAAAAAATTGTAAGATCATGATCATATTTGCATGAAAAAGTAAGAAATATCAAGAAAAAGGAGTTTCAAATGGTTACCTTGTGAAGAAGGAGTTTTTGATCTAGCGTGAGCCCGCGATCGATCCGCAAGCAAAACAATGGCAATGGGCACGCATAGAGGCAATGTAAAGGAACCCTAAGAGGAGGGCGGTTTTCGGTTTTAACGAGGAAGAGAGGGGGGAAAGAATTTGAAATGATGCCCCACAGCCCAAGTTTGGGCTGTTTTAACTGCCTAGCCAAACCTGGCGCAGCTAATAGTTGCTCCAAGCAAAAATTTGCCTTCCTTTTGCTTGGCGCAACTATTAGTTCCGCCGAGCACTTAGGTCGGGTTTCGGGTCTGGTACAGGCCAGATGGGAAAACCGGTTACCCCACCTTTTGTTGTTTGATCTGTCACTCCGATTAGATCCACGCGCCCCCAAGATGGCGTTTCGATCATCCTTCGACTTGCCAAGGAAACCGTGCTAAAATAACGGCGGACCAGGGTTCACAGGCACCTCAGTCTTACATACATAAAAAAATCAAATAAAAAAAAAAAATCCCACAGAGAAGCCAGAAGTATTCACAAAAATTCACATAATTCCAAAAAAATCACATAATTCTAAAAAAAATCATATAATAGCTTCTAATTTCCAAAAAAAAAAAACAATAATAGCTTTTAAATTTCCAAAAAAAAAAGTTCACATAAAATAATAGCTTTTAAATTCCAAAAAAAAATGATAGCTTTTAAATTCCAAAATAAAAAATAATAGCTTTTAATTTCCAAAATTCACATAAAATAAAAACTTCAAAAAAAATCACGCAAAATAACAGTCGAAAAATTCAAAAAAATCACATAAAATGATAGAAAAACCAAAAAAAAAATTTACATTCCCCATAAAGCGCACAAGCATAAAGCGGTAAAATGTCAATATTTTATCAGCAATGCAGCTGTGCCACATTAAATCCTGAGACGGAGGTTCGCCTCAGATCTTTGGATCCTGCCTTAAGGCAGGAGCAACGGTGTCAGTCTCAGTCAAACAATCAATGTTTCGATCGAGTCAACTCTACTGCTAAATCTTGGCGACGAGCGCTTCGTTTTGGACTCACATGAACTTAAGCGTCTTAAGCTTTGGATTCTTCATTGGAAAAGGTCAATCGTTGGTTGAGACCAACCTGTTGAGAATGAGATTACATATCAATCAAACTATGTGCAACCATGCATTCAGAAGGGTTCATTTCCCTTTTATTTTCTGCAGGCTTAAAACCTGTATGGGCAGCAGTATCCCTGTAAAGTGTACGCCATGCATCTGGGTATCCGTATGATGGTCGTTTGTCCCCGTAAATTATACCTAGGCGGGTCCGGGTCGGGGCTTCCATCGCCTTTGTTGTTGCTTATTGTCCCTGATGGGTGCATGGTTATGCATAGTTAATTGATGTTTATGATCATCGTCGGCGAAGGCCAGGATTGGATGCCCCCTTTTGAGAGGTGCCCAATGTTTGGCTGGATCTGTTCAAGGTAGTTGAAGCTGGATACTCTAGCTCATGTTGATCTAGGGCACATTTTTCAAAATTTGGCACGTACTCCTAAGAAGCGTTGTGACATCTATTCACTTTGCTCGGGTGGTCATGCTAAATAAACTTTGGGATTTTCAAGGATCTCGAACCTTACTTTCAACAGGGGCACCCGCGAATAATCCAATGAGGTCGTCAAATGCCTTGTAGGATTGGACGTAAACTGTGGAGCCTTGCGTATGTTTACTTCACGCCTATCTTTGAATGTGGGTCGATCACCCCTCTTACTTACGAAACTGTTGTATTCAGAATAAATCTCGAACATCAATCACCTTCAAAATCATCTTGACAAGCGGACATTTTTCCCGACTAACGAGCTTTCGCAACTCAAGAGGCGAACGTTTTTCCCAGCTATTGGGCTTTCACAACTCATTCCACCTCGGTTATGCCCAGTACTGTCGCTAAGCGCTTGGGAACCGATTACCTCGAGAAATGAATGATTAGCCTGGCACTCCAGGGCTTTCGTTTTCTCACCATGTTACTCACCTAATGTTTGAAGTTCGTTCTGAATGCAGCAGATCCGTCAGTAATGCCTTGGGCCTCTTCGGATGTCTCTTTTCTTTGGCATACGATCACTAGTGATCGAATACCAAAGAGGGGCATCTGTAGACACCCAAATTTAGCCCAAGGCCCGATCAAAACACCTTTCGAGAGAGGTGTAATTCTGAGCTATTGATGGCATGTATGGAACCCTTAGGAATCACCCCAAGTGTTTAGGAATTACCCCAAGTCTTTAGGAATCACCCTAGATCCCTTAGGAACCTACCCTGACCCTTAGAACCCTTTCCGAACCCTAACCTAACCTTCCCAGGCAATAAGGAGGAGGGGTGCACCAAAACTAGCTACGACCCTTTACAGTGACAAACTCCTATACCATTGAAGAGTAGAGGTCGTCAGCTTTCCAACGGTCCAAGAATCGCCCCAATCAGAGGTGTACATCAAAAGATATGGTAAACCGAACCCCAGGGGCAAAAAAGGTAAAAACATGTGGCCCCCCTAGGGATATGGCGCAATTAATAGTTACGCCAGGTATAATTTTGCCTAGCGCAACTATTAGTTGCGCCAGGTTCAACAGTAGGCCCCACCCCCATGAGCTCAGTTCCAGGCACTGTTCTTCACTGTTTTACTGTACATTTGCCTGGTGCAACTATTAGTTGCGCCAGACATATGAATAGTAACTGTTGGATTTTGCCCTGAATTTCGTGTTTGGGGTTTGACTTGTTGACCACCTCGACCTTTGGGGTGTGTTTTGATAGTTCTATTGCACCCATTCCTTACCTATTTGCAACCCTCCAAGTGGCCTAAAGCCTCACCCTATCATCCACCATTAGAACTACCTTCACACCTTTCCAAGCTCTCAAAATCCTAGGAAACCTTAGATGTGAGATTACCTAATTGGTAAACTCATTTAGCCCCTAAGTAGCCTCCTAACCCACCCTTTTTCTATAAATAGAGGCCCCCACCCCTTTGCTTAGGGGTTGAGAAATTTGCTTAAGAGAGAAAGAGCTCAAAGTGAGAAGTTCTTCCTCCCTTTTGTGCACTATTTTCACCCAAATTCCAGAACCTCCCAACCTCATTTCAAGCTTGTTCTTGCATCCAAAACCCTTAGCCTAGGTATGTGCGATCCCCTAGCCTCCCTTCCCTACCTCTTCGCTTCAAGTCCTAGGAGTTAGAACCCCATTTTCCACCATACAAGGCCTTCAAGAGCTCATCAAAGCAAGCCACGCAAAGCTCCTCTACGGTGCTACAAGGGCCCGAGGGCTCCGGCTCTTCCCTTTCTTCTCCTATCTCTTTCTAGCTCCCTCCATCCTCCCATTTATGTCGTTACGCCGCCAATTTTTCGGTAGGAACGGAGGGGCACAAATAGGATTCTAAGCCCTTTTGGGGAAGAGGAAGCTATTTCTTTTCTTTCACTTCATTTTATTTTTGGCCATTGGTAGAGACTGCATTAAGCGGGTTGATCGGGTGCCTAATGCCTTCCCGATCAATAACCGAAGCCCCTACTCAAGAGCCTTTTGTGTGGACCGGATTCAGAGTCATATTTTTATAACTTAGGTGCTCATAAAAATGAACTAGGTATCCCGGGACACCGAAAGCTCCGGGTAGCGAATATATTTATTTTTTTCGTTAGAGAGCGCATCGTCGCGACGGGATCGTCCCGATTCCCACGGTTGCATAATATATATATATATATATATATATATATATATCAAAATTTTCTTTTCTTTTTTTTATACTTGTCACCGAGGGCATACCCCCTGTATATACAACGCACACACACAATGAACACAAACTAAAAAAATATGCCCCCAACATCATTTATACACTTCAACTAAGACCAAACTAAACTAAAAAAAAAAAAAAAGAGAAAATGAAAAAAAAATGCCCCCCATCACTTAAGCACTTGATTTTAAACTAAACTAAATTAAAAATGCTCCCAACATACCTTAGATTCAAAATAAAGGAACCAAATCAAACCAATATTAGATAAATAAGTGTCGCACTCAAAACAAGTCAAATAAGCTACCAAACAAACCAAACCAAAATTTACTAGATAAAAATTATCACAAGTGAAATGAAATCATAATCACTTAATAGATAAAATAATTACAAAATACACCGAGGGCATACCCTTTGAATATATAACTTAAAATAAGAAACTCAAAATCCGCACGTTCAGGCGATGCCCGAATCCGGATTTATTCGGGAAACCACTTCGAATTGGGTTGATGGCACCAACCCTAGTATCACCTTGCGTTCCCAATCCCGTCCATTCCCAATAATACTCAATAATCACAACTCTTCGGGTTCAATACCTGGGATACAAAACAGAAAGGAAGATACACATTAATGAAACAAAAAAAATGCCTAAGATCACGAACAAAAAATGCCCCAAAACTTTTAATCCTAAGCTTGAAATAAAATTCAAAATAAAAACCCAAAGCCTTCAACTCACACATATAAACTATACCCTCCTAAATTATAAAGTGACGAGTGTCACACCGTTGAACCCCTCCAATCTAATTAAATCCACAATCCATGACAATCTAATAAACCCATAATCACGCAACACTTACCCCTCCAAGGGAACACAAACCTAAAGCAAAACAAACAAGCCAATAGGATTCAAACACTTAACACCCATCTAGAAACTTCATATTAAGCCCTAAATTCACACATTTCTAACAAGTATCATCTCAAACAAAAAAAACTTTAAAAAATTTTAAACAAATAAAAGAAAACTTTTTAAAGTAAGACCCTGACTTGTTTGGGACCTAATAAAAGAAATGCCCCCAACAAACCCAATAAGGTCAAGTAAACCCTCTAAATAAAACTCAATAAAACAAATTAATCTCGGGACAAATCCTGAATAAACCTGGAATGAATCCCAAAACTCTAAGATAAGTCAAATCCTAAGTTAAAGCCTAAACCAAATCAAACAAATCAGATAGACTAATCCATTAATAAGTTTAAAGAAATAAATAAGCACAATAAACAAAAACACTTCTTTATTTATAACTTTAAAAAAAAAAACTTTACAAGTATCACCGGAGGCATACCTCCTGAACTTACAACCCAAAACGAAAACCTATAACCTAACTTACAACCCAAACGAAAACTAGAGACCCGAAATGAACACTAAGCGAGGAGCAAAGCGTCCAATCGGAGGCTTCAGGAAGGATTGGTTGGATAATATATCCCTCCATTTGTAATACCTTCTCTTCCGCCATCTTCACCTCCTCCGTCGCCACCTCCTCAACGCTGCCTTCACTACTCCCTAAAAGGGATTGATGTAAAGACTAGCGCCCATATTCTCAATACTGCCCATTCCCAGAATAATGTCGTCCTCGAGCATCACCTCAGGGCAAAGATCACACAAAATTACAAATATAGAAAGGAATGACATCCCAATCCAACGGTTAGATCATCTGATATCACTAAAATATGAATTTTAGAATATAAAATATCCAGAAAAAGTAAAACTTTAGACTAAACCAGAGAATGAGAAACAAATGAAGGCTCCCTTGCTTATATAGAGTACGGACTTAATCACGCGCCCCAACACGTGCACTTAACACAGTCACGCGCATCACACGACGCGCATAATCCAAAACACGCGCCTCAACCGAAGCGCGCAATGAAACTATCGCCCACGCCAACGACATGACGCTCCGATCACGTGTAATACATGAACCGTGCAACCTTATCAAATGACACACTCCATACGCACAATATGAAAGGTTGCCCGCACAGTGACTTGGTGACACCTCGAACATGCGCTACGATTAGAGCGCATAATACAATCACAGGCACACTCAGACATCGGTAAACAACCCTTCAAACCTGTGATCGCATACCCAGAAATAGGCGCGCAATCATATTGAGCGGCATGTGCCAAGCACGCAATATTCGAATTAATCAACCTTCACATCTTTTTCACCCCATCTTGACCAAAATTCTCCTATCCCATCGCGTGGCCTCACACGCTGTTCTAAAAGAATGACACAGCCACTTACCCCTCCCATCACGATCCCACCAGAAAGAAAGAACCCGATCATGCACGTCCCGTCACGACATGACGCGCACACATGACACCACCTCAATATCTAGCCCCATAGCAATAAATTAATCACGCCACCACACATCCTCTCGTGAGAAGCTAAAGACGAAGCCAATCACGATGCAGTCACGACATGATCTCACATAACCTAAGATCTGTCAAAGAAAAAAACAGGGCACACCTATCGCATAAATATCCTATCAGTGTTCCATCGCTAACTACGCTCAGTCAATATCCCATCGTAAACATCACTACCCGAAAAAGCTTAGGCAACACCTGCCACGCCATATAACGAAAAAGAGGGAAAGCTCGATCGTATCCCATAGCTAAAGCACAGAGCTCTCTCTCCCGAATTGATCCCCACGTCCCACCAAGACTCACCCAGCATGCAACCAAAGAAAGGGAGAACCCCCAAGTCCCATCGCGGCATCACTTCTCCAAGACATTACATCACATTCGCAACCGCTAAACTCTGCCACAACGGACATAAAAAAGAGAAGAATCCCCAAAGTCCCATTGTGGTATCACCCCGACAACTCATCACGGACTACACAAGCTACGCATAATGCAGGTAAGTATCACCCCTAGGTAAGTACTACCCACTTTTCAATTACTCGATATTGCTTATAAATATAGTTAGCTATGATTAAGTCAAATATTTTTTAAACCCATCTCTCTCGACTCGCGAATCACTGTAGTCCTCCCATAAGAGACAATCATCAGTATTCGCCGAGAAGGTTAGACGGAGAATCTGGCATGCCAAGTGTTGTCTTGATAACCACACAAATTATCGGGTCCACAAATCCCGTACTGGTAGATCTACTTAACGACATCTCGAAAGCCACATTTTTCGAAGATTTACAACCGAATTGATCTTAAGTTAAACTCTCAAAATTTCAAAACCCCCTTACTTCCAAAAGAAAAAAAATTTCCTTTACTTCCAAAAAAATAATAATAATAATTAAACTACCAAGAGAAGAAACCAAGCAAAGAGACAAAGAAACTTTACTTACCAAAATTTCACCTCAAGTACCAGTCCAAACCGGCCATTCCCCTAGAAAACTGAACAATGAGTATATTTAATCTAAGAACTTACAAACACATATTGAAAAAGGAATGCCTGACGCACATTGGTGTGAGCAATGACGCACCCTGTTTGACATGACTTGCGAAAGCCTTCGACATTATATTTCATTTTATTATCGGTCCCTGGACCTATTTATGGATATTTATATGACGCCCCTCCGTACCTCGACTGCGTCATACCCTTATGTTTGGCTGCCCTTTGCAGCAAGTCGCGACATGTGGCGGGATGCCCCTTCCACCCACAGATTAGGATATGGTGATTCTCCTTTTTGTTTGACTGCCACTCACAGCAGGTCGCGCCATGCGATGGGATGCCCCTTGCACTTGCGGAATAGGATACACTGACTTCCCTCGTCGACTGTCTATGACAGTGGGTCGCGATACGCGACAGGATCGCCCCTGGGCATCCACGGCATGGAACACGCCTTTTGACAACTACCACTGGGCCCCCGAATGCTCTATTTTAGCTTGTGCTGATAGATAAGAAAGCCAAGCATGTCATGTCAGCATCCTCAGTTCACATTTATGATTTTCCAAGAGAAACGAGAAGACACCTCGAATGAGGGGTGTCTACTTTTTCAATGCGTTCTTACTTCACAAGAGTGCGCCGAAGAGGGGCATCTGTAGACACCCCCATTTTACCCTCTCAAAATATACAAATCTATTTAGTCAACCTTTGATCTCATGACCCTAACGTCGGAACCATGCACTGAAACAATAGTACATGGCTGAACATAGGCTGAAACAATAGCTCTGTGGCTCAAATCCCAACGTAGGGACACTATATACTGAAATAATAGTATATAGTCGGAATACAGATTGAAACAATAGTCTCGCATTTCAGACCCCTAACCCTAATGTGGGACCATATACTGAAATTATAGTATATAGCTAGACACAGGCTGAAACAATAGCTCTGTGGCTGAGGCCTCATGATCCTAACATGGGAACCATGCACTGAAATAATAGTACATGGATGAGCACAGGCTGAAATAATAGTTGTACAGCTCAGATCCCAACGTAGGGAGACTATATACTGAAATAATAGTATATAATCGAAATACAGGCTGAAACAATAGTCTGGCATTTTAGACCCGACCCGAACCCGAACAACCCCGAATAAAATGCCTAAAACCACACGTGCAATTTGATTACACGCAAAACCACACGTGTAATCAGTCCCCTTTCAGACTAGACTTCCTTTCCCATACCAGCTCGAGACTCGATTATGCGCGCCACATAGCACGCACGATCGGATTGAGCGCCCCACCACCGGCGCGCAATTGGCCTATGCCCGACCAAGTCTTACCGTCCATGACCCCTAAGCTTCCTCGACCAAGCGCTTCAAATGAGACGCTTAATCAGATTGCGCACTCCATACTGGGCGCGCAATTAGTTCTAACGTGATTAGAACTAGGAAACTCATTGAGCAAGTCAGCTAGTCGCTCACTAAGTCGGTGACTGACTCAAAGCGACTAAGCACCGGAAAATCGGCGTGCAATCCAGTTAAACGCCTGAAATAGGGCTTTTAATTGTAGAAAAAACCTATAAAAGATTTTTTTTTCTAATTCACCCGAGGAGAGGCTGGAATTTTAGGAGAACGAATTTATTTGGAATTTCGAAACCAGAGAACTCTGAGAACAAACCCATAGAGGAACATAGCCATGATTTCGAGATTCAAGCTTCGAATCTTCGAGATTTCTCTCTGCAGCCTCGACCTTAGGTAAGAATTTAATTTTTAATTTTCGACCGTAGTTCTTAGTTCTTAAACTTAAGATTTTTCTTAGTTTTGATTATTAATATTAATTCAGTTTTAGACTGTATCACCCTTTTTCGGACCATAATTTTAATATCTGGTTCTAGTTCTAGGTTTTTAGAACCAGTCCTTAATCTGACGGCCCAATCCTCCGACCACAGACTCAATTCCATTCTAAAATTTTAATCTCCAGTCCTATCATTAATCTCTGGTTCTAGTTCATAGTTTCTAGAATCAGTCCTTAATCATACGGCCTGATTTTCTGATTTCGAACTCGAATTCAGTCCTCAAATTTTAAACTTCTAGTCTTAATTCCTTAATTTAATATTTCTAAAATACCAAATATTAGTTTAGTCTTCTATAATCCTAGTTTCATAATTTAATTCTTAATTATAATCCCGAAAACGACTCTAAAATTCTAAAAATACCATTTTATAATCCAAAATCTAATTTGTTTTAATCTCAGCCACCTTATTTGTCCAAGGGAGCTTATGGAGGGTACTCGGGAATGAGGCCAATCCTCCTTAGCATAGCGGGCCCAAAATCCTTTTTTTTAGGATTATTTTATTACTTTAATTAGAATTAGAAAATTAAGTCCCTAATTTTCTTAGATTTTTGGTATAATTAATTTACATGCTTTATTTTAATTAGATCCTTAGAATAATTTCTTTGATTAGAATTCTAATAAAATTAGTTCCTTTATTTTAATTAGATAATTCTAGCATAGTTAATTTGTTACTTTATTAGATTCCAGTATAGTTAATTCCTTTTTTTATTAATCAGAGTTTTAGTATAATTAATTCATTGCTTTGATTCTAATTCTAGAAAAAAATCAGTTCCTTTATTTTAATTGGATTTTAGTAAAGTTAATTTACTTGCTTTAATTAGAGCTTTAGTAAAAATCAGTTTTTTACTTCAATTAGAATTGCAGTAGAACTAGTATACTTGCTTTACTTAGAATTTCAGTATAATTAACATGCTTGATTTAATTAGAGTTTCATTAAAATTAACATATTTACATTCTTAGTACAATTAGGAGACTGATATTAATTGGACTTCTAGTAGTATTAGGACACTAAATTAATTAGAATTCTAATAGGATTAGGAAACTAACTTAATTAGACTCCTAATAGAATCATAATATTAGATCAAATCACTATAATAAACCCACACGTCTAGACTCACAATAGAATTAGAAAATCTGAACTGATTCAACAATAATAACAGGAAAAGAAAAGGAAAATTGAACTATCTAAACTATAAGGAAGAGTCATAATTGCTGACATTCGCAGATGGACGATTCAGTAAAGAAGTAACCCACACCCGCTCTAAAGTGCGATCACTGGCGTGTTGCAGCGTCGTTAAATATCTGTAGTTGGCGATCGCAACAAACTAGGAACCTTCCTAGAAATCTCTCTTTTTTTATTTTATTTCTAGCATTCCAAACGCCGCATCGCTAGAGTCCAGTTGGAAAGAATTGGGCCACTAATTCAACGGGAGCCGAGAGGAACCCAGAAAAAGCGCGCACCAATAGCTCTCTGGCATTATCTATGATGATGTCGATTGTGTATTTTTCTCTCATTTGACTTCCCGTGCGAGTTGCGAGTTTCCTCCAGCGTGATACAAAATTGATGAAGTCTTCTTTGGTTTCACGCTTTGTCATCATCAAGTCGCTAAGACAGACAGCCTCCTGTATTAATTGCTTGTATTGATCTAAGCAATGTCCGGCTAATTCTTCGAATGTGTCAATTTTATGTGGCGGGAGCCCGGTGAACCAATCGAGGGCTTCCCCTTCGAGTGACCTCTGAAAGCAGTGTATTAGAAGTCTGTGACTGTCGTGAATAGGTCGGCAGTTATTGCAGAACAACGCCAAGTGGTGGTTTGGATTCCCGGTGCCGTTGTATTTGCTAAATTTCGGGGGTTTGAGTCCTGCAAATAGATTAAATTTGAGGTCTCGGGAGAAATTGTCGAATCCAAATGACAAACCAGGGCGGTTTTTCTTAGTCATGTATTCATCGATCATTTTAGAGAAATCTTCTACCCTTACAACAACATCTTGCTTAGTGTTATGAGAACAGATTATGTCTTAACGTCCGCTACTGAGGAGTGTGCGGAGAGTGTGCCTAGGTGGCGAAACGTACGATGATATCTTCGTCGGAGTAGGGGGTGGCCTCTCATGTCTTTGTCCTTCTCATTCTTCGGCCTCTCATCATTCTTTGATGGTCTCGTATGTTGTGGCTAAGCCATGGAGCAGTTCGTCGGCTTCATCTCCTCCCCTTTATAATTTTTGGATGTTGAGGTTTATAAGTTGTCTAGCTGTGAAGTTCTACCTGAAGCTCCTGTCTCTGTGTCCGTCATTGTGGCTAGTTCTCAGGGGTGTGAGCGAAGTTTCCTCATCGCCGCTCATGTTGATTTTCGGGTTGCATTGTGCTGAGCCCTCGAGGGGTTGCTCATGGTATAGCGGGTTATTATGGTAGCCCCATAACAGTGGGTCGCCAATTCTAATCCTTTGTATTCCTGATATCTCGAGCCTCTGGTGTATGCTCATATGCTCTCGATAGTAGACTTAAATGCGAAATGTAGTAAAATTAAAACTAAAAAAAACTAACTAGAAGAAAAGGAAACTTAACTAAACACGAGCGGCTTTGGTGACAAGAAGTCCCATCGTGATCGCCAGTCTGTTGGTACGTGCTTTTTCTGGGTCCCTTTCGGTCTCTTAAAAGAGTGGCCCAATTCGGTCAAAGTGGACTCTGATAAAGGCTGTATTTTTAGAGGTAATTAAGTATTGAAAATAAAGAGGTAAATCTCAGGAAAAATACCTGGTTTGTTGCGATCGCCAACTGTAGATATTTATCGGTGCTACAACACATCACTGATCACGCCTTTCGGGGTGGAGATATGGGTTGTTCTCTTTACTAAATCATCGGTCGGCCGATGTCAGCAGCACTGGGTCGCCTGTAAATTTAGCTAAGCTAGTTTTCCTAATTCTCTTCTAACTATTTTACCTTTCCTACTCTTACTGTGACTTTTGATTGCTTTATTTACTTAATATTATTAGTGACCTAATTAATTTTAATCCTATTAGGGGTCTAATTAATCAAGAAATTCTAACTCGACTAAACCTCCTAATCTGACTAAGAATGCAAATACATTGATTCTATGGAAACTAATTAGGAATATACTAATTCTATTGAAACTCTAATTAATTAAAAGTATACTAATTCTATTAAAATTCTAATTAAAGTAAATATACTAATTTTACTGAAAATCTAAACAAAGGGTTTTGGCCCGCTATGCTAAGGAGGATTAGCCCCATTCCTGAGTACCCTTCGTAAGCTCCCTTGGAAAAATCGGGTGGCTAGGGATTATTTTAGTAATAGTATGGATTAAAAAAACTAATTTTTATTCTGAAATTATGGATTTACGGATCGAAGATGGAGAATCAAGCTTAAAAATTAGAATTAAAATTTTAAAACTCGAGATGGAAGTTCTAAGACCGAATTTAAGATTGAAATTAAGGACTGATTCTAGAAACTAAGAAGCAAAATCAAAAAACTAGAAATTTAGATTAAAACCTAAGATCTAAGATCTAAAATTTAAGAACTAGAGGGCTAGAACCTAAATCTAGAACTAAAATTTAAAAAAAGGAAGAACTGGTTCTAGAACCTGAGAACTAGAACAAAAAAAAATGTAAGAATCAAGGATTAAAGAGGTTTAAAATATAATATCTAGAACTAAAAGGTTAAGAACCTAAAGTCTAGAACTAATGATCTAGAACTAAGAACTAGAAGAATTAAAGATAACAGAAAAGTATACCTGAGGCCAGGGCCGTAGAGAGGAATCTTGAAATCCTAAGCTTGAAAGCGAGGAACTCAAGAGAGAAAATTTGTGTCAAAAATTATAAGTTTTTGGGTCGAGGTGGTGGGTCCTATTTATAGGTATTTGGTCAATTGCGTGCCTTGTGGGGTGCGCTCAATCGGTCGGTGAATTTTAATTACTCACCTAGTCTGGTGCGCTCAATTGAATTATGCGCTTGAAACCAAACACTCAATCACTTTGAATGGGTGACTGACTCAGTGAGTGACCGGCTGACTGGCTTAGCCGGGTATCCCAGTCTTAGTCTAATTAGACTAATTGCGCACCCTTATTAGGGCGCACAATCAATTAAGCGCTAGAATTCACGCGCTTAATAGGGAATTTTCAGGCTGTCTAGGGAGTTAAAGACCACGTTCGCTTAGGAACCCATTATGCGCTTGTGCTGAGGTGCATAATTCGATTACATGCTCTTCGTAGAGCGTACAATCACGTTTTAGGCGGTTTCTAGAAGGGTACAAGGTCAGTCCAAAACGGACTAATTGTTCGCTGGTGGTAATGCGTGCAATCTGATTGTGCACGGTTATTAAGGAGCATAATCAAGGCCTAGGGCGGTCTTCAGGAAGGGTATGCTGGTCCAAGAGAGACCAATTGCGCGCCAGCCGTGGGGCGCGCAATCGAGTTATGCACGCTATAAGGATCATAATTCGAGATTTTCCTGGGTTTGAGTCGGGTCCGAGCCACAGAGCTATTGCTTCAGCCTTGGTCTCGACCATGTACTATTGTTTTAGTGCATGGTCCCTGTATAAAGCTTCAAAGTCTTCAGAGAAGGTTAGTCCTTTTTCGGAGATCGTGGGCAAGGTCAAAGGTTGACTAAACAGGTTTTTATATTCTAAGAGGGCAAAATGGGGTGTCTACAGTACTGGTCCAATATGTATGTAGTGTACAGTGTGTACGGATAACCCGCCGTACTAGTCCAGTCAATGTATGCAGTATGCAGTATGTACCGGTCCAGTATGCATACAGTGTACAATCGCACAATCAATGTCCAGTCTACCAATGTCAGAGTTAACATCAAATCATTTATTTTTCAAATTCAATTGCATTTCACAATTATCACTTTTCAATCAAATATTCGAATACAGTCATATTAACAAGTACTAAATTCATTGCTAAGGTCACAATTTCATTCTAATGAATATCACGTCAAATCAGATTCAAGGCATCAATTTACGAATTTCATACTAAACGATGATTCAAGTCAAATATGTAAATTGCAGGTGTCAATTCATACTAAAATCTCAAGTCCCTATTTTAAGTTCAGATGTTCAACACTCTTCAAAGAATTCAAGGTTCCAAACTTAAATCACAAATTTTAACGCACTCAAATTATATCACGAGAGCTTATGAATAAAACAGGTTATATCACGATATCTATGAATCACAGTCAAAAATATAATTGGTGGTGAGTTTCCCCTACCTTAAATTCAGAGTCGTTCAAAGTCATCCAAAGGTCCTCATATACGGTCTCCTGTGCTCAACCTAGATAACATCAATATCATCTTATGTGTCAACGTCGAAAAATGGACAGGTTCGAAGTTTCCCAGAGTAAAATTGAACTAGCCAAAATAGAGCAAATCGATCAATCGATTTCCAAAATAGAGAAATTCGATCGATCGATTTCCCAGAATATATATTTTTCAATCCCTATTTTATACAAATCGATCGATCGACTTCAAATTTGATCAATTGATTTCTAATTCGATCGATCGATTCCTTCAAATAATTTTATATATCTCTGTTCTATACAATCTGATCGATCGATTTCAAAATCAATCGATCGGTTTTGACAGGTTTAGAAATCCTTTGGGCTTCTTCGTCCTCGATCCAACCTCCTAAAATCTCTAAAAAATCTATCGGTATTGACGCACATCATATCTAAAACTTTGAAAATCACATGCTTAATGATTTAGCTAGCTGTTTACCCTCCTAGATCGTGCGTGCGAAGCTCGTGATGGTCGATATCCAAAAAGAGGGTTTCGGATTCAAGCCTGCGGCGTTCCACACTTTGCAGTTACCCGTCAGTTTGAAACCCTCGATTCTCTCAATCTCACGGTGTAGATTGAATCTTCTTGACATACACCACAACTCCCAAGGTTCTTGAATTTGAGGAACCTAACAGATGTAAACGGGGTTCTTCTCACTCAGTTCTCATGGCGACAAATCGGAGTTCTCTCGCAACAGAACGAACAAGAAGGTGGAGTTCTTACTACGAAGACGACGTGTTCTTCGCGAAGAAGCCGAAGCTTGTGGAGAGGTCTCGTGATTTGGGTTTTCAAGGAGGGTTTGAGAGGGTGGGGAGCTCTCTCTCACTCTTCCTTCTCTTATAAGCAAAACAAAATAAATATCTAGGATATTTTGTATCATTTGATCTTATCCGCCTAGGGCTTCTTTGGTGTTACACCCGCACGCCATGCGTCAGTGCACAAGTCTTCACTTAAGGCCAAAATAAGATCCTAAATTCACTTTTCCACATATTTTATATTTTTATAATTTATTTATCTTAAAAGTTTAAGGTGGCATCTTCGCCATGCCGAACATGCACACGCAATCGAGCGTGTTCGGATTTCAAATTTTTGGGATGTTACATTCTTCTCACCTTAAAGAATTTTCGTCCTTAAAAATTTACGTGTCGTATTCGAAAAGGTACGAATATGATTCAACATCCCCGAAATTAGGGTCATTACATTCACCCTTCCTTAAAGGAATTTTCGTCTTTGAAAATTCACTAGGTATTATTCAAGGCGAAAGACATAGGATCAGACGTCAAATCTCATCAACTGTCGAAATCGTTCACATTGGTTCAAATCTTTTCACCATCAAAGCATAACAGTAAATTTGCCATTAAACATTGAAGCAACACATCCACAACCATTTGATCATAATTAGATATCCACAAAACTTGTAAACACATCCCTAAGATTTAAGTCGCTCATCATTACAAAGTTTACACGATTAATCATCAAAAGTTTAACCACAACTATAAATCCTGACGATTAGTCCAAAAGGCAATGTCCACAAAAGAAATTGGAAATCATTAACTATCAAAGTTAACCTAGGGCCTCTGAATAGATGCTGAAGTTGTTCTTTCCTTTCCCTTCTCGGGACAATCATTTACTTGATGTCCTAACTGGCCACACGTGAGGCATGCGCCAGTGAACCACCAACATTCCGTTGTCTTATGTCATCCTCCACATCGTGAGCAGGACTCAACCGGTGCGGATGAAGTAGTGTGTGACCTCAGAGATGTAGACACGGGTGGTCTCGAGTAGGCAGTCTGAGCAGGCTGGATAGGTGCTGGCATTAGGAGTCTCAATTCCTTGCTTGCCTACTTA
This sequence comes from Chloranthus sessilifolius, assembly GCA_021018995.1. Taxonomy (NCBI): domain Eukaryota; kingdom Viridiplantae; phylum Streptophyta; class Magnoliopsida; order Chloranthales; family Chloranthaceae; genus Chloranthus; species Chloranthus sessilifolius. The sequence goes on from CM037595.1 coordinate 70,532,698, forward strand.
GAAGAACAAGCTAATGTTTGATGTGTCCCATCATTTTGGTTATGTTCTTTTCTTGATTGTAATAGTCCCACATTGAATAGGGAAAAGTCCTGACCCTGGGCTATATGTGATTGCAGACGCTACATGTCATGACACGTTTTAGGTGGGGACAGCGAAACGTAATGCCCATGCCAGAAACAAAACCGGACCTAAGCCCAGAACTGAACAATATTGTGGCTTGTGGGTCTGGGTCATCACAGAATGGTATTAGAGCCGAGGATGGCTCTTCTATAAGGTGAGGGGATTATAATAGTCCCACATCGGATACAAAAAAGTCTTGACCTTGGGCTATATGTGATTACGGATGCTACATGTCATGACATATTTTGGGTGGGGACGGTGAAACGTAACGCCCATACCATAAACAAAATCGGGCGGGGACCTAAGCCCAGAGCTAGACAATATTATGGCACGTGGGTCTGGGTCGTCACATTGGCACTTCTTTTATATGTCTTCCTCAATGATAAGGGCCTTGGCCATTATCGTTGCATATGTTCCTAGCTCAAACAGTGAGACCCTCTCCTGGATGCCAGGTCGTAAGCCACGTTGAAACTTCTTGGCCTTCATCAACTTTGTGGCTACATGCTGAGGTGCAAACCTCGAAAGCCTAGTAAATTTGGCCCCGTACTCGCGTATGCTCATCCAGTCTTGTTTCAATTTTATAAACTGAACTTCTCATTGATTTCTCACTACGTTGGGGAAGTATTCGTCGTTAAACTTATCTGTAAACTCGGTCCAAGTGCATGGTGCATTTGGGATCTCTTACACCCTATCTCTCTGAACTGCTTTCCAGCAGGGATCAGCCTCTCCATCCAATTTAAAGGCTACCTATCTCACTTTCTCATCCTCAGTGCAAGGAAGCACACTGAAGATCTTTTCCATCTCATTCAGCCACTTTTCGACCTCAAGTGAATCAACTTGACCCAAAAAGTTCGGAGGATGCATCTTTCTAAATTCTGAAAATCCTGAAGGATGTTGTCTAGCCACCAGTAGCTCTGTCTACTGTGCCATGGATGTCGTCAGTTGTGTCATTATGTTGGCCATGGTCTCCAACAGTTGGCTCTCACTACCATTGTGTCTACCTCTCAATGGAAAGGTATGAGGACCAGTGGCGATTCCTACACCACGTGATGTGCCCTTGCCTTCAGGGACATGTCATGTGGACCGTTCTCAATCTACCTCTACCTCCTCTAATACTAATCTGTCATGATCAAACAAAGATTTAATCAGAAGTGCTCGTAAAGATCCAAAGTCTTAATTATAATCGAACAAAATCTAAGCCCTTTTATGCTTCCTATGTTCTGACAAAACCTAAAGTCATAACCTTAGGTCTCCCATAAGACCAAAAGCTCGGACCCCGACAGAACCTACTACCATATCTCTGAACCTAAAGCTATGGCTCTGAGTCCCATGAGACCTAAAGCCTAAGCTTTGATACCAACTGTGACAACCCGAATTTTCCCACATATTTTTTTGAGATAAATTTTTTTTCCATTTAAACTGTAAATCAAATGGGAAAATCCAGACCGCCAGATCGCAGAACACAATCTGATTATAGAATACTTGGTACATTCACACATATTGTGAAAGTCAAAGCAGTTATAGCATAATTGGCAGAACTAAATATTTCACTTCTATACAGACACATGACCGGAAGAACTAAAATAAACCACCGGTGGTGACTAACCATCACCTAAACAGTGGTATACAAATACGTACAAAAACTAAAACTCTATTATATACCAAGTTCAAATCTCAAAAGTACCAAATCTATTTGAGCTTCTTTCACCAATAGGTAACTTGGATCCTCCTCAAGTCCAAGGTCCTTATCAAAATCTACACTTGTGACGTATAGTCGGGGTGAGCTAACAGTCTAAGCTCAGTAGAAGAATCTCAAATTCAATTGACATCTTATCATATTATCACATAGAGTTAATGACAAACAAAAACGAAACTGAACAGATATTCAAGGATCGTAACAAAAATGAAAACAAAGTAGGTATTCAATGATTTACAGAATTCAGTTTCCATTACTTACATCACATAATATGTCAGAATTCCCCTATTCACATCTTACAGTGTATTCAAAATTCCCTTACTCACATCTTACAGTGTTCACGTCTTACAGTGTTCAAATCTTACAGTTCAATGTCCTAAGGTTCATATTTCAGATTTCTATCTTCCAGTGTGTTCATATCTTCAATGTACTCACATCTTCTAATATCCTTCAGCATATACGAATAGCCCGTGCATCGCCCAGTTAGTGTCGCCTACTCATTCTTGTCCAATCGTTTATGCGATGATATGTACGAAAAAATCTCGTCAGATCGGTCCAGATGCATGCAAGGTAATAAGGCAGATGACTGCCGTCATCGGTCCAATCAATGCGATGCGATGAAAACTCATCGTGTCCAAAGATGCATGCAATGTACATTCAATGTCCCGAGTTAACATCAAATCATTCATTTTACAAATTCGATTGCATTTCACAACTATCACTTTTCAGTCCAAATATTCCAATACATTTAGATTAACAAGTTTTAAAGTCAATGCTAAGATCACAACTTTATTCTAACAAATATCACGTCAAATCAGATTCAAGGCATCAATTTAAGAATTTCATACTAAACGATGATTCAAGTCCAATATGTAAATTATAGGTGTCAATTCATACCAAAATTTCAAGTCCCTATTTTAAGTTCAGATGTCCGACACTCTTCAAAGAATTCAAGGTTCTAAACTTAAATCACAAATTCTAATGCACTCAAATTATATCACGAGAGTTTATGAATCGAAAATAAAAATAGATTATATCACGATATCTATGAATCACAGTAAAAAATGTAATTGGTGGTGAATTTCCCCTACCTTAAATTCAGAGCTGTTCAAAGTGATCCAAAGCTCCTCATATACGGTCTCCTTTGCTCAACCTAGATCACATCAATATTGTCTTTCGTGTCTATAGTGTCGAAAAATAGACCGGCTCGAAGTTTCTCAAAGTAAAACTGAACCAGCCAAAACAGAGAAAATTGATCGATCAATTTCCAAAATAAAGAAATTCGATCGATCGATTTCCTAGAATATATATTTTTCAATCCCTGTTTTATACAAATCGATCGATCGATTCCCATTCGATCGATCAGTTTCAAATTTGATTGATCGATTTCCAGTTCGATCGATCAATTCCTTCAAAATTCCAAATTTGATCGATCGATTTCCAAAATCGATCGATAGATTCCTTCAGAAATTTTTACATATCTCTGTTCTATACAACCCAATTGATCGATTTCAAAATCGATCGATCGGTTTCGACAGGTTCAGAAACCCTTCGGGCTTCTTCTTCCTCGATCCAACCTCCTAAAATCTCTAAAAAAATTTATCGATATTGATACACATCATAGCTAAAACTTTGAAAATCACGTGCTTAATAATTTAGCTACGTGCTTACCCTCTTAGATCGTGCGTGCGAAGGTCGTGATGGTTAATATCCAAAAAGAGGGTTTCGAAGTCAAGCCTGCGACATTCCACGCTTCGCGGTTACCCGTCAGTGTGAAACCCTCGATTCTCTCAATCGCACAGTGTAGATTGAATCTTCTTAACATACACAAGGTTCTTGAATTTGAGGAACCTAAGAGATGTAAATGAGGTTCTTCTCACTCGGTTCTCACGGTGTTGAATCGGAGTTCTCTCGCAGTGGAACGAACAAGAAGATGGAGTTCTTACTACAAAGACGACGCGTTCTTCGCAAAGATGTCGAAGCTTGCGGAGAGGTCTCGCGATTTGGGTTTTCAAGGAGGGTTTGAGAGGGAGGGGAGCTCTCTCTCTCACTCTCACTCTTCTCTTATAAGCAAAACAAAATATCTAGGATATTTTGTTTCATTTGATCTTATCCACCTGGGGCTTCTTTGGTGTTACTCCCGCATGTCGTGCGTTAGTGCACAGGTCTTCACTTAAGGCCAAAATAAGATCCTAAATTCACTTTTTCACACAATTTATACTTTTATAATTTATTTATCTTAAAAGTTTAAGGCGACATCGTCGCCATGCCGAACATGCACATGTGATCGGGCGTATACAGAGTCGAAATTTTCAGAATGTTACATTCTTCCCACCTTAAAGAATTTTCGTCCTCAAAAATTTACGTGTCGTATTCGAAAAGGTACGAGTACGATTCAACATCCCCGAAATTAGGGTCATTATAGTCGAAGACAGGGAACCATTTCTGTATTTGATTTTAATACGAAATGAATGGAATTGCCCCCAATCACACCATAATTTAGCTTTGGAGCAGCCCAGAAAACAAGGATCGGCGAAAGCCCAATGAAGAGCCTCTCTTTTTATCTCTCTCCACACCGTTCTCTCCCTCTCCTCCACCGAAGGTGCAACCACCAGGGTAACTTAGTCATTTGAAAAAGTAAGATAAATCACTTGAAAAGTGTGTGCAAGTAATGGCTCCCTTTGTTATTTAACCCTTACTTTCTATCTATTGATTGGCCAACTCAAGTCCCTTATAGCTTAGGGCTGGTCTTAGGTTTATCTTGGCCCTATGCCAGCTGGTTAGCATCCCCAGCCAGACGGAAGACCTTAGTTCTAATTCTCCCCTTAAGGCCACCGTAAGGATTTATATCTCATGCTGACCCGACATGTGCTAAACTTGGGGTGCACATGTGCCCTTGGGATTAGGCGGGTGCTCTAAGAGTTGCATACACCTAAGTTATAAAAAAAAAAAAAAAGACAACCCTAGCAAGAACGGAGGTTGGTATCAGGTGCAAGATTGGTGCACTTGCTAGGGTTGACAATGGGCCAGGTCAGGCCAAAATTTTTATTGCTTGACAGGTCAAAGGCATATGCCGGACCCAACAGCGCACCTCGACCTAACCGTGGGGTCAAGCATGTATGTTGAACCTGAGAGGACCCGATCCGACCTCGTGTAAAATCCTTTAGATAGGGGTGCAAACAGGCTGGCTGGACATGACAAGTTTTTCATATCCGACCTACAACGGATCGGGTTTAGGTTATAAAAACTCAACATATTTGGTGTGGCTTGGTTGAAAATCTCGATTTGCTACAAAAGCAGGTGAAGTTCAACATCCACAAACTAGATTCAAACCCTAATACCTGCTTGCTATAAGACATATATACATTGTATTTTTTTTATAAGTCCAGATCAGGTATGAAAAGTGGTTAATAATTTGGTTCTAAACCTGAAAATGCAATTAAATTACATTGTCAAGGTGGGCTCAGATTGGCTCTTGGTTCAGGTTGGATTCATGTTAGGTCCAAAGCTATGGGCATTTTAATAGGTCTGGATTTGTTTCAGTTCAAGGTTTAGAGGTTCAGGTCAAGGGATGTGGTTAACATGATCAGGTGAAGTTCAACATCCCCAAACCAGATTCAAACCCTAATACTTGTTTGCTATAAGATATATATACATTGTATTTTTTTTATAAGTCTAAGTTAGGTATGAAAACTGGTTAATAATTTGGGTCCAAACCTGAAAATGCAATTAAATTACGTTGTCAAGATGGGCTCAAATTGGCTCTAGGTTCAGGTTGGATTCATGTTAGGTCCAAAGCTGTGGGCATTTTAACAGGTTTGGATTTGTTTCAGTTCAAGGTTTAAAGGTTCAGGTTAAGGGATGTGGTTAACATGACCATAGTCCCAAAAGTCTCCTATTGTTTTTAGAAAAAAATGCTAAAAAACTTCAAATTAAGGGTGTGTTGAATTTCCCCAATATTACCAAATTTAGTTGAGATGAATCAACTATATACATTTATCTAGTTATATGAATTATGTAATTATGAATATGTTTTATATATAGTAGAGAGTAACAATTCAGGAGCAGTACTTGAGGAATATATCCCACATAATAAAACACTCATATTGAGTGATACATAGGGGAATAAATCCCACAACTCTCACCTTATTAAAGTAAGGGAGGAAGCAAAAGTTTATAACCCACGACCTCAAGCCTCACAAAGTAGGGAAGATACCAATCGAGCTACCACTCTATAGCTACTTGAATTATATTTTATTATATTTTTATTACTTTTTTCTCTTTGATTTTTTCGGAAAATCAAGGTTTTAGGGTTTAAAATCAATATGAAACGGGCATATATTGGCCGGGTACCAAGCCAATAGATCTCCGATTTATTGGATAGATAGCGGCCTGACTAGCCGATATGCAAAAATATTTTCCAATAAAAATCATTTAAAAATAAAAAAAAGCCAAAAAATTGGAAAAATATTAAAAAAGGAGTATACTTGGCGTTATCGGATGCATATCAGTAGGTATGATTTGATATACGCTTCGCGTTATCGGATGCATACTAGCCGGTATGAGTCAATATAACCTCATAATATCTAATATTTGGTCAGTTTGACCAGATATATACGCTTTAATGAGGATAATATCGTATCGGATGGGTGCAGACCCGATACATACACAATACAGGCGATATTTAAAACTATGTAATAGATCCTCGCCGAATTATTGCCGTATCCCGATCCTGTGATTATGTCACCACCCAATGCGCGCTCCGTTCAGCATACATGGTGATCGGGTCCGACACCCACCCCACCCTCGGTGGAAGAAGCAGAAACTCAACAACCAACCATTTTTGGTAGAGAGAGAGAGAGAGAGAATGTCGGAGCAGAAGGTTAGGGCAGCTCATCTCCTTATAAAGCACCAGGGTTCAAGAAGAAAATCGTCATGGAAAGATCCAGAAGGTCAAGTGATTAAGAACACCACCAGAGAGAGCGCCGTCGCTCAGCTCAAATCCCTCAGAGAGGATATCCTCACCGGCAAGGGCGACTTCCATGACCTCGCTTCTCGCTTCTCCGATTGCAGCTCCGCCAAGCGCGGTGGCGATCTAGGTAGATCACTTTTCTAGTTCCCGATCTTGTTTTTAGCTTTCAGGCTCCAGATTCGATTTGGAATATTTTTTTTTTGCTTGGAATTGAAAATTAGTGTTTGTTTATATTTGGTGTTGTCTTGTGGATCCTGTTGTCTTTAGTGTCGATCTGAAACTAAGAGTGACCGGTCATCAGGTTTAGCTTGGTCATCAGGTTTAGCTTGGTAGATTTTGGGATATTTAAATTTTTTTTAATAAATTTCAATTTTAATTATTAATAGCATATAAATTTTAGAATTGCAATATTTAAAAAATATATGCAAATTATTCACAAGTGGTGGGGTGTTGGTTAGCAGTATGATGGTATCACGCCCTAAAATTCTATACGCCGCGAACTTCGGAGCGTGAGCAAATTCAATAATCAAAACAAAACTAAAGGTTAACCAAACACATCATCCAATGTTCCATTCATGATCACAGAAAAATAAGGGTACATCATTGTTACAATTCATTGTTTATCGCGATTACAATTACAATTCCAAAAACCCTTACAACCAACGCAAGGCCTGACTAACTCCTTGGCTCAATTCAGGAGGTCCTCTAACGTCTCCTCTCGAGAAGTCTGATGGTTAACTTGATCCACCGCTGCAATGTTAATAACGGGAGTGAGATAAACTCAACAAGTGGCCCCCTAATAATATCTAGTAAACTACGTCTTAATAACAAGATGACAGACAATTCATAGATGAGCATTCTATCGATTTCAACCGGAGTTGTATATATATTAACAGTTTTGCCAATCGTCCCCAATACATTGCATGGGCACTATCATCAAGTATGAATGAAGTGTATGTGTCAAAAACATGACGTTTTTCTTTGAAAGGAAAACAAAAGAAAATAACTTAACATCAGCGGCTACACGTTTATAAGTGTAGGTTCTACTACTATAGTACCGGATCCATGGTACAGCCACATGTGACCCCTTTGGACTTCACCTCCGTCCAGGTGGTCCTTACCACATCACATTACATGTCTAACTTTCACGCCTTACCATGACAGGTAGGTAGGCACACGTTCTCAAAAGCGGAAGCAATAACACGGACATTCGTCCCAAACCCATGCCTGCTCGATGGGAGGATCCACACAAGAAATATCATATATTTATATCAATGCACAACGTATGCAATGGAAAATCATGTGTTCAATAATTGATGCCTTCCATAAATGGTATTCATGATGCTTTTCGAAAAGATGTGAATACTATCGTCAATTCATTTTCCTAGTCATTTTCTCTTCCTACCAGTTCATGATAAATCATGTAATAACTATGCTTACTCATATGTTCAAATACATGACATGCCCTCAAGAAATCGACTACAATTACTTCATGCAAAATTTCGATTATCAGTTATACATGGTAGAGATCAAAGAACAAGTCCTTACATGATTATTCTAGCATATTTATAATATCATCACCCAATAATGTTCCACATATGTATCACACTACCTAAGGGTTTCAATTCATAATTATAGGGTTGTGCGTAGTCGCGTATATATATCATATTTACTTAGTGTTAATTTACTTAATCAAAATCGAGTGATAAGGGTAGGTCACTTGCCTTGATGCGTGCCTACTTGGCGATTGCGGTGGGAGTGGTTGGAGTTCGGGTCGCTCGACGTGTTGCCTGCATAATACCCAGGGTGTGTTAGCGCTATGGGATGACTCGACGAAATAATTGAATAACTACGTAGAGAAATATGAATTTTGAGTTGAGTCGGTTCACGGAAGGGTTAGCCGATAGGATATCGATTGGGATCGGTCGAGTTTCAAGATCGAATGGGTCACGACACGCCGATAGGGTATGACGATCGGGTAAGGCCATAACACCGGAATATTACGAAAGGTAAACACATCGAAATCCTTTTGATAATCCATGATAGAGACATATTTTTGTAAATATTTAAAGACATATTCTATAATAATTGACTGACCTCAAAAATATTTTATAAAGTGGGTTAGGAATCTGAAAATATCCCTATCAGCCTATGGGTCAAAAACCATCAGATTTATAATGACAAAATAGATAAAAGAATACGTTTTTAAATTATAGATCTAGCATATATATATATATATAAATAAATACGTATGGACAGGTTTTTATACCTGATATTATATATATATATATATATATATATATATATATATATATCTATGTCTATATATATATAGATATATGTATATAAAAACAGAAAAATAAAGTAAAAGGGCTTCAAGGTCACGGGTTGAGTTGGCATGGAAGGAAGGTAAGGAAGATTGGTGGTGATGAAAGGGAAAAACACAGGTGGAGAAGGTGGGTTTCGTTGACTGTTCGGCACTGCCGCTGATAGGAGTAACGCCAATCACGACTGCGATGGTGAACAACGGTTGCGAGAGCGTGCCCAGTAATGACGATCACGCAAGCGTCGAAATGGACGGCCGTGATCATCGCCAGAGATCAAGCCGGCCACAAAAGAAAAACAGAAGATGGAGAAGAGAAGGAGAAGAAGAAGAAGAAGAAGAAAGCTTACCAGAGCGTTGAATAGTAGGTTGAAGAAGAAGAGGGTCGGCTCCTATTTATAGCCAGAGAGGGGGGGGAGGTGGCGTGAAGATGAGTGGTGTCGTGTGCAGGCGAGCCTGCCGTCGGATGGCGCCGGATGACCACCCCATGCTGCTCCATGCCTCCGTAGCGAGGTTCTCGCTTCAGCCTCAGGGTCGACAGATGGGGTAGGTGGGAGAGAGAGCTGGTGTTAAGCAGCAATAGAAAGAAGGGGTGATAGGGGTTTTAGGTTGGGTCTAGTCTGGGCCTGAGTTGGGCCATGGGAATGGGTCGGTCAGACAGGTTGGGTCCTCACGGATGGCCAGTTAAAGAGAATAGGGTTCGAATCCTGTAAAGCATTTATTGCATGAAAAAAGGAAGAGAATATCATGTGGTGGCCCGTTCCCCCATTCTAAGCGAAGTGGAGCGAACCGAACCTCTAATCGGTTTGCATGGTGACCTAGCAAATTAGGTGACCCTGATCAAGAGGATGATAGTCACCAGAATTGATCTTTTCTGAGATGTTTGTTGATGGTCTTCCGTGGTTTTGAGTCTTAATAGTTTGTGATATTAAGGGTTCATTATGTTGGGTTTGTCTCTATTTGCTGTTTAGAAACAACTGAGGTATTTCTTCCCAAAATTGTGCTCAATTTCATGTGAAAATTCCACAAGATCTCTTTGTTAGTTGGGGAAGAATCAACATGATTCGGATTTTTGAGTTCAGTTTTATAGCCTTAAGGATGCATATGGATATTTGGATTTACATTTTTTTTTCACATTGAAGCCATAATTTCACTCCAGTGGATTGAAAAGCAAAGGCAAGGCACTTTTCCAAAAAGAGTAAAATAACAAAGAAATATAGCAAACAAACAAACGAACCCAAAAGCGAAAGAAAAATTGTTAAAACACAAGAACAAGGCCACAATCACCGGCCTCAAGAATATGGGGACTTTTTTATTCAAAAACTAGAAATTGGTTTCCTTGTCTTTTTCCTTCTTTTTTGTTTTTGTGAACATGGTAGTCAAGGTGTCGCCATGGCGAATGACTATAGATTTTGTCATATGCATTGATATGGCGAAACTGTTAAAATGGCAACGCCATGGCACCGCCATATTCGCAATATATATATATATATATATATATATATATATATATATATATATATATATATATATATATAAAACTTATAGTTTTAAATATAAAAGGAGAATCTAGGGTTTGGAAAGCTCTTGCAACTCCTCATCTCTCGTCTCTCCTCAAATCTCGCAGCTCCTCTCCTCATTTCTCTCTGGCCCCCAGCGAAAAAAGGTACGCAATTTTTTTTTTTCTCTCTCTCGCCTCCCTTTCTTTTTTCGCAGGCACACAACCATTTCTTCTCTATCGTCTCTCTCTCACCTCCCTTTCTTTGTAGGTTTCTTGTAACCTCTATCACGAATTGAACAATGACAACACTACAGTATGTGGCACGTTATTAAATATTTCATATCTTCCAATCTTTGTATACCATATTTATATTTTACTTATTACTTATACTTGCTCATGTTGCGATTGGCGAATTTAGTGAGGTTTCATATTTCATAATTAATATTTGCTCTCTATTTATTGATATTTGTTTATGCCTGATTAATTAGTTGAATTTTTTTCATCCTCTAGAAAAAATATATGAATTAAAAATAGTAAAAAATTAAATAAAAAATAAATATTAATGATTAATAAATAAAAATAAAATTATTAAAATTCTTTTTAAAAAAATTGTAAATGGTCTCGCCGAGCCTCTTCACGATGACCTCGCCACACCGCCTTAAGTTTGTGAATGGGACTGTTGCCTAAAGGCTATTAACAATTCATCATCATCAAAACACCTTGTCCCATCTATTTGAGGTCGGATTTGCAAGTCTTATTTCTCCATGCAATTCTGTTCATGGCTAAAATAGTTGAGTAATGATTATGTAATCGAGTTCAACATTTCTTTGGCATTAGTTTCAAAGTTACATTTGCAATCTCATCATGTATGCTCTACAACATGGTGACTTAAGGCTAATTATGGATGCATATTTGATACTCTTCTGTTCACGTAATCTTTGCAACTTGATTAGTTTTGTAGCTGTCCAGTAAATTCTAGGATGCATGTATTTCATACTTCGGTAAAGTTTATAGCGAGCATCAATCTATGCAACATTTGTTGTTCTTTGAACTTGAATACCGACTTGTGTGTTGAGCATTGGAAACATGCTAGATGTTTGTCGCAACAAGCCCTATATGATTTGATGCAGGGATATGTGTGTATGATATATGGATTACGTAAGGAAAATCAACGACTTGAGCCATTTTCTTACTACCACATCTTATGGAAAAGTTTAGAGAGAAGGAAAAGTTTACATATGATTTCTATCAATTTGGAGAGGCCAATGGTAGGGTACCTAGATAGATAATTTGGTGGATGCTAAGGGGGAAAATGCATTTAAAATTAATATTGAGATTAACCAAGGCGTGTATGAAGTAGCGATTACTAGCATATGTATCAAGAGGCACAAGGAACTAATAAACGTCCCCCTTCCTCATATGTACTCGTTTCATTTTCTTCTTGATACATATTTGAAGAAAAAAATAAATTATTTTTTCAAGATACGTCTAAAATTAGGAATGAGTATATAAGAGGAAGTTTAGAGGTGTCCCAATACAAAATAAAAGTAACGAATGTTGCTTATGGGAGGAAGGTTTGGGATGTCGGCACTAGAAGGCTCCTTAGGGATAGCAAGGTGGGGTGGTATTTGGACCTGCTAGGTAGGCTATATGAGGCGCAACAGAATATCTTACGGGCTTATCAGAGGGTTTGGGTACTGAATGGTGATGGGCATTTCAATGTCAAATTGTTGGCTGTCGCGCCGACCGCTTATCAGATTCAAAGGCAAATGGCTGTGGAGTGAATCAATTCCTCTCAAGATCCGGTTTTTTGTTTGGGTGTTGTGTAAAGATAGAATCCTTACCAGGGACCAGCTGATTCGGAGGGGTAAAGACGTCCCGATTTCGTGTGTAATGTGCTCCGATGGGGAGGAGTCTGCTGCTCATCTTTTCCTTCATTGTCGGGTGACGTATGAGGTGTGGGGCGTCATCGTCAAATCTTTTGGCATATCCTGAACAATGCCTGAGACGCCTTATCTATATTTGCTTGGCTGGGATGCGGTGAAGATAGAGGGGGAGGAAAGGGTTTGTTGGAGGGCTACTCTGTTTGCCGTTCTATAGTATCTATGGTGCGAGAGAAACTGCAGAATTTTTGAAGAGAAAAGCAAACCTATGGGAATGGTTATTAGGTCCGTTTCGGAGCTGGTTAGATCTTGGGTCACGAGAGGTGGGGCTGGTGACAGCCATCTCTCTTTCCTTTGGGAGCTGGGTTAAGTGGGCCGTGCTTTCGGGGGCTTGGGATTTTGTTGTATTTTCTGTTTTTCTGTTGCCTATTGCTCTTTTGATTTTGTGTGTCGAGGTTGTATTATGCTTCAACGCCTTGCTGTTTATCTATATATAATCTCTATTACTGATAAAAAAAAAAAAAAAGTTTTGTAGCTGTCCAATAAATTCTAGGATGCATGTATTTCATACTTCAGTAAAGTTTATAGTGAGCATCAATCTATGTAACATTTGTTGTTCCTTGAACTTGAATATTGACTTGTGTGTTGAGCATTGGAAACATGCTAGATGTTTGTTGCAACAATCCCTATATGATTTGATGCAGGGATATGTGTGTATGATATATGGATTACGTAAGGAAAATCAACGACTTGAGCCATTTTCTTACTACCACATCTTATGGAAAAGTTTAGAGAGAGAAGGAAAAGTTTACATATGATTTCTATCAATTTGGAGAAGGCCAATGGTAGGGTGCCTAGACAGATAATTTGGTGGATGCTAAGGGGGAAAATGCATTTTAAATTAATATATTGAGATTATCCAAGGCGTGTATGAAGTAGCGATTACTAGCATATGTATCAAGAAGCACAAGGAACTAATAAATGTCCCCTTTCCTCATATGTACTCATTTCATTTTCTTCTTGATACATATTTGAAGAAAAAAATAAATTATTTATTCAAGATATGTCTAAAATTAGGAATGAGTATATAAGAGGAAGTTTAGTGGTGTCCCAATACAAAATAAAATTAACGAATGTCGCTTGAGATAGATTCGGCATGTCCATTGGAAATTTGAAGCAACCAATATTTGCAAAATTGAAACAATAGAATCACAAGGACAAGAAGAGGAAGACCATTGAAGACCTGAAGAGAGTTAGTGAGAAACGACATTGAGGGTTGTTTAATAGTAGAGAGCTTAGCCTTAAACAAAAATGAGTGGAGAAATAAGAAATTTTCAAGCTGACACCAAATAGATGGGACAATGTGATGATGATGGTGATGAAATAATATGAATGGAGAAAAGGCGTCTCAACCACCAATGCTAGAAAAACTTGGCATTATTTCCATGCAATAGTGAATACTAGATTTAGATGCAACGCAATTAAATTAATTGTTGTTGATGATCAGCACCTTTACCAGAAGGAAGACATTAAGGTATTCTTTCTTATTTTAAAATCCAAGGCTGAATTTTGTGACCATTGCTGGTGATGAAGTTCAGTCCTTATAAGCCACTTTTACTGAGAAAGAAGTGATGTCTGCTGTTTTTGGAGGCGAGGGGGACATGGCCTCGGGTGTTGATGGCTTTCCTGTACTCTCCTATTTGCACTTCTGGCCTGTTCTGAAGACAGACCTCCTTGAAGTGTTTTCCAATTTCTAGTGAAAAGTCTATATCAGGAAGTCTATGGGAGTGGGCTTTATAGCTCTTATTCCAAAAGTTTTTTGTGCAGAGAAGCATAATAAATTCAAGCTTATTAGCCTTATGGGCAGTTTGTATAAGGTTTTAGCAAAAGTTCTGGTAAATAGGCTGAAACCATTAATGGGTAAGTTAATTGGACCATCTCAAGAGGCTTTCATTGGTAGTAGAAAAATCTTGGATGGGCCTTCCGTGCTCATGAATACTTTCATTTCTGTAACGAGGAGAGGAGACCGTGATCATTTGTAAGCAATGTTATCATAATCGGATAATAGTGGTGGATCGATTTTGTCTTTGTGGATCGGATCATTGGATCGTTGAATAAGATGCAACAAGATCTTTTATAGGAAATAATATGAAAAATATATAATAAATCTAAACAATGAAATATGATGAAATTTTCTCATTATAAATTCTATAATACCATAAAAAGTATGCCATTAACATATCACAAACCATATATCTTACACGTAATGAAAGATTGGAAGTATAAAATCCAAAATGAAGATGTATTTCAAAGCTAGCAAACTTCTGAAGCCCATCAGTAAAAGAAAGCTTTTGGAACAAACGGCCTTGAAATCCGGGTTCATATGAGAAAGATATTTTAAATGAATAGATAGGGTCTTGAGGAAGAAGAAGACAAAACCCTAGGATGTTTGCATTAGAATAACAGGTGGGCCAAAAACCTATTTAGATGTTACTTTAAGTTATGAAGTAACTATTTTCATGTTACGGCAATCCTACTGGATCATATTTGATCGTATGATCCAGATCTCTGAATGGTACGACCCATGCCCATTTCTGGTCCAGACGTAGGATTGGTGAGGGTCCGATTTGACCTGAATCATACGATCTAGATTCTGGGTCGTACAATTCTGATAACACTATTGGTAAGCTTTATAAGGAAAAGGCTTATGATAGCCAATTAGGGGCTATGTATATTCTACTCTTGCTATGATGGTGTTTGGTAGCCAGTGGAGACAGTGGATTATGGCGTACATGTCTACTTTGATGCTTTCTATCCTTGTTACGGAACTCCCTCTGGTTTCTTAGCAAGCTTTAGGAGACTGAGACAAGTGGACCCTCTATTCCCTTTCCTTTTTAACTTCGTGGGGGAAGCCCTTAATAAGTTGTTGGAGAAAGGAGTGAGTTTAGACGACATTGAAGATTTTTGTGTTGCGTGTCATATCAATGCTATCACTCATCTTCAGCTCACCGCCACTTTTTTTGTGATGCCTCTAGAGAGACTACTCTTAGCTGGAGGAGGCCGTCATTTTGGTTGTCTTCCGGTGCCTTATTTGGGCCTTCCTTCCTTTGTGTCTTGGTAGCCCAAGGATTTCTCTCCCCATTATCAAAAGAATGGAAAAGAATATTGTTGTTTGGAAGGACAAGCTGCCCTCATTTGGCGGTAGGGTTACCTCAATTAAAATTTCCCTTTCTAATATTCGTATCTATTGTCTCTTTAATGTTAAAATCCCCAGCTAGAATCATAAACAAACTTTAATGTTTGATGAAGCAATTTTTGTGGTATGGGAGGGAAGAGAGGAAAAAAAGTCCATCTCATCAGTTGGGATTTTGCATGTCTCCCCGAAAAGATGGAGGGTTGGGCGTTGGGGGAGTTGATGTCATGAACAAAGTCTCTTATTGGCAAATGGTTGTGGAGGCTGGACAGTTGCTTAAGGATAAGGTTATATCAAGTATAAGGTTTCTAGAAATGACTGGGATATCCAATTGAAAGCCTATAGAGGGCATTCCAAACCCCCCCCCCCCCCCCCCCCCCCCCCTCCTCTCCCGTACAAACCTCCACAATCACTGAGTTTGAGGAGCTCATCGAGCTCCTTTCCACTCTTTTATGCCGCTACTCGCCCCGACCAAAGTGATGAATGCATAATCTTAAATTGTAACGTCAGGAGCCTTTTCACGTTCAAGTCTTTCTACTTCCACCTCTGCAGGAGACCCCCTTATTATTCAGGCCTGGATTTGTATTTGGCATATTTAAGCTCCCCCATGTGTTATGCTGCCTGGAATCGTATTAAAGCTGCTGATACCCTTAGTTGGAAGGGTTTAATCATATCTAATCGATGTGTGCTTTGCTTTTCAAGCTCTGAACACATGTTCATCCACTGCCCTACGATGCAAATTATTATGGAATTGTTTGAGAAGCCTCTTGCGACTTGTGGGCTGCCTGCCGGGCTGTTGTAAAGATATGCTGGTTAGGATGCTTCCATCCGACTCTTCTCCTAAAGAGAAGGTGATCTTTAGAGTGCTGATTATAGGAGTTTTTTGGATGATCTAGAAAGAAAGGAATGATCACATATTTGCTGGCCAAAGCAGACCCATCAGCGATATCTTCATAGACATCATCGATTTCGCCCTCGAATGGGCTGGTCTTGATAAGGATTTTAAAGGTTGCTCTTCATCCAATATAAGGAAAATTTGGGACTTCATGATATGTATTGGCTAGTCGAGTTTGCCGGGCAGGGTCCAGTCTTCTTTTTTGTTTTCCTTTATTTTTCTTTTATTCTTCTTTTCTAAGCTCCTCACATAGTTTTGATGTGGATGTAAATTTTACTTCTCAATGAAATTTCCATCTTTACTGATTAAAAAAAACAAGAGAAAAAAAAAACTTCGAAGCATATACCTCTTAGAACCTTTGCACTGCCACTGTCACTCGAAAAAATGTTGTCGAATGGCGACAGTAAAAGGAACTCATAAAAAAACCTCGAGTGTACAGTTGCATGAACGAATCAATCTCCATTTTATAACGATGCTGAACATCAAACAAATTTCTAATACAGCTTCTATGCCTTACTGAACTCTCTCCAATATTGTAGTATGGTTTCTAACTGCAGTTTTGCCGTCCGTTTGTGACTCCTATGTCTCACATGCACCACTCTCTACTTTCACTCCTGTGGTATTTTATCTTGTAATTGTTTTCAAAATTTTGTTTCATTTATACAGAATTTCAGCCACAGTTTCTTCTGACATTCAAGAAAAGCTGCATATTTTTTCGGCTTATCCATCAACCAGTGATCTATGTAGCTCATATCTTCATATACTGCTACATTCACCGCTTTGGATTCATCTTGTGAATTTTTTATCTTTCCGTTTCCCATTTTTACCAGTTTCAGGACTGCCAGACATGGATCAAAATCTCGGTTTCGGTTTCGTTCACCACCCAACCGTAAATTGGTCAACTTTCGGTCAAATTTTCGGTAATTTTTGAAAATATGCTCTGAACTTTGCCGAACTTTATTTTTTCGATTTTTTTTAACTCTTTCACATTATAGTCCACAAATTAGATGGCTTAAACTGCCTACAATGCCTCTTTTGGCCATTTATGATGGCTTAAATCTCCCTACAATGCCTTTTTTTCTCACACCATTGAAGTTTGATTTATCAGCCATCAATCTAAATTGTCCAAGTAGCAATCTATCATTGGAATGGCAATCTCAGCCCAATGAAATATGCGGATAAGTGGATGCCAACAATCAGATTGACGAACTTTAATATCAGCCATTAAAACTAAAAGCAACGGGTGATATTATAGTCAATGGATCGGATGGTTTAGATCTCCTTAAAATACTAATTTTAGGTATGTTGCACTTCAATATATGATCTCACTTTGATGGTTTGAATCACCCACATCTTAAACCATTGATGGTGTAAGATCATTTAAACACCAATGACAGAGAGGGCAGTCGGTCCCTTAAAAATTATGGGTTTCAATTTTTAAAAGCACGGCCAATCTTAAACCAATTTTAAAATTTGTACCTGTAGGGCCCATCTTAAACCATTGATTAATGGTCTTTAATATCAGCCATTAAATTGAAAACAATGATTGATATTAACTCCACAAATCAGATGGCTTAAATCTCCATAAAAAAACATTTTTTTGGGCCCATTGTGATTGAAATCAGATGGCTTAAACCATTAATGGTTTATGATCATTTGAACACGTTTTTGGTGTGTAAATGACGGTCACCGGAGTCGAGCCTTTTAAAATAAAAGGGTTTCACAGCTGGTTTAAAACCAAGGCCCAAATCGCAGAAAAGAAAAAAAGTTGGAGGAGGAGAAGAAGAAGAAGAAAGAAAGGAAAAAAATAAATAAATCTGATTTTGGGGGCTACAGAAGTCCTTCAGGGGCTACGGAAGTCCTTCGGGGGATTAGGGCTCAACAGCCAGGTAAGTCCTCCTTTTTCTTTTTTCTTTTTCCTTTATTTCTTCTTCTTCACCTCCAGTTTTTTATTTTTCTTCTGTTAAAGAAGTAAGCAAGGGAAAAAATGGGTTGAAAACAAGATCTGGGTGTTAATAGCCACAAAAAAATTTCAAAAATACACAGCTGTACTCTCGGCTGATAATTTGGGTTTAAGGGCGATAATTTCAAATTTTCAGGCCCCATCCGAAAATTTGCAATATTTCGTCTCGCAGGGGCCCGAAACCGAGTCATCTCTGCCGAAATCTTGAAATTTCGGCCAAGATTTTGATCCATGCTGCCAGATCTCGGTCATGTTATTATGTCTTGCCAACCAGTTCTTTCAAGCTGTTTCTCCTTTGGTACACTATCCATCTTAGGTTAAGAGGTTGCAAAATATAGGAATGAGAAATATCATTTGGAGAAAATTTGGATCACATTGTTAGTTTAATATGAATTTGTATGGCTTCTTTAAAGAATTACTAATTGCCTTCCAGGTTATCTGGTCTGTAAGATCATCTTTTCTGAATGAAGCTTTTCTGGTTGATCGGGTCTATGATGTCTTGAATCCTATCCACATATTATAGTGGTTTGGGCATATATCATCACTCGTTGGAACCTCCTATGGATAAAATGTGCTTGATGCTTATGCATAATGACAACTTGTTGATGACATTATTACCCACTCAGGTTGAACCTTTGCCCTAGTTCCAGCATAACCAACAAAAAATGCGATTTGTCCTTTGGTCTGTGCTCTAGTTTCCCTTGATTGGCTGTTGAATCTGTTTCTGTTTCTAGCATTTGTATTGCCTTTGTAAGGGACATTGTTGATGCAAACAACGGTTCATATAAGGTGTATAGGAGGCAGAAGAAAAGATCTAAAGCACTGAGACCTCCCATAGCACTTTGGATGGGCGATCAAAGTCCCATGTGCATGTGTGCACCATGTAAGAAGACCTCACATCAAGAAGAAGCCCACGTAAGACCAAAGGAGGAAGAATTGAAGAGAAGTCGTGAAAGAAAGGTCACGGTTGACCGTGGGTCATAGCAGATCGACCGTGATAAAACTCCGCTATGTTTTTCTAAGAAATAAGGAATCTCCAAGTCACAATCAACCTTAGTAATTTTCTGGTCCACCGTGACTCACGACAAGGTCGACCGCATTTATTATTCCGCGATGGGAATTTTAAGTCGCACAAGTCTACTTTGGTTAGTTTTGTACTTCGATTTTGAGGTATTTTAGTCTTAAAAGTTACAGTTAAGTTAGGATTTTATTTGAGTCCTATAAACAGTGTAAAAAGATTTTTTTATTGATGATGATTATTGTTGTTTGAAAGAATTCTTTAAAGGTGAAGAGCGATTTTTCTTGTACCGGGATAGGTTTGGTGTGAGGCCAAGATTTTACCTATATCTTCTTATTTTCTATCGATTGATGCAAGGTAATTTTATTTTCTTTGTTTCTTTTGATTAAAACCTAAGAAAAACCTTTTTCTTTCAATTTTTCTACTTGAAATCTTTAATTGTTGGGTTAGTTTTTTCTTTAAAATTCATCCTGATATTTTCTAGCCCTTTTGTTTCAGCCCAACCCCAACTATTTTTCCTTTAATTAATTTTATCCCTTTTGAGTCATAAATCCTTCAAATCCTAGGTAGGAGTCAAGAGACATCACTTTTGATTGTCACTTGATGCCCTAAACTAGAGGGAATATTGAGTTCTATCATTGGAACCCTATTTTCTGAATTTGGAAGGGACCGCTATGCGGATTGAACACTAAATCAAATTAAACCTAATTGTTTGAATGAATTTCTTTAAATATTTTGTGTTTCAATATAAATTTAGTGTTTCCATTGCTCAAACAAAATCCCAAGTTCATTTCACATCATTCCATTTAGGGTTTAGTGTCCCGTCTTACAACAATAGTCCACTCAGGTCAAAATGACTCGGCGAAGGCTTAGAGATTGGGAAATGGAGGAGTTCTGGAATCTTATGATGATATCTAGGGGTATGGCTCCTAACTCGATTAACAGGGATCAAAGAGTATGGAAGATTTCGGTTAAAGGGGATTTTTCGATGAATTCTTTCTATAATTACCTGGTGAATCAAGAAAGGATTCCCAACAATAGTAGGTGGTGGTTGGGTTTCTAGAAGGCCAAAATGCCACCCAAGGTTAAATTCTTCGCGTGGACAGTGGTTCGATGGAGAATTTTTACTCACGATCAATTGATTAGAAGACACATTCCAGCCCGGAATAAATGCCTTCTCTGTATGAGGGGAAGGGAATCAGTCGCGCACATCCTTTTGCACTGCTCCTTTGCGCGAACCATCTAGTACAAGATTTTTCATATTTTCAATGTTAAATGGCTTCTTCCCTTTTGGCCAGCCCAAATGATGGAGATGTGGAAGGAGATCAGTGTCACTAATCATAGGAGGGAGTTATGGCCTCTAACGATGTATGCGGTTTTTTGGGCGATGTGGCAGGAGAGGAACAACATAATTTTCAGACGAAAGGCAAAACCTTTTATGCCGATCATCTGCGATATCAGAGATTTGGTGATTAGTTGGAACGTTGTCAAGACGTCCGAGTTCAACGAGGATTTTCAACATTTCATGATGCTCTATGGGACTGCTGTCGCCCGTAAATACGTTTGAGACTCTTCTCTGTGATGGGCGTTCGTTTGCTTTGTGAATCTGGTCAGGTCCTTCAGAGAGTGTCTTTTGGGGGGGGGGGGGGGGAAGGAACCCGCCAAGGTATGTTTCTCGTTTTTTCTTTGATTAATATATTTGTTTTGTTATCGTTTCAAAAAAAATAATAAAAAATAGTCCACTCAGTATTTGAACGTCTTTGCTCATCTATGTACGTCTTTAGGATAATGGGAGGTCGCCTTAGGCTGCAGATAAAACTCTTCCTGTCACTGTTTTATGCCACACGGTTGACTTTTTAAACCAATTTAAATCATTCAAGTGGCTAAACATCATATGAAGGTCACTCGAGCTAAAATTTGTACTCATCAAATGATTCAAACCATTCAATATGGGTTTAATATGAACTAACATATGGTTCATATGGAATTGCTTGTCTTTGATGGTATGGATTCTCTGACGGGCATACTATTTGGGCTGCACCCACTTAGGCACTGTGTATTGGTAAAAATTGTATGCCTTATAGCACACCATATGGATTAAAAATGTGACCGTGAGAATTTTTTCTTTAGCCCGAGGTATGGAGAATGAGTTCTCTGTTCTTTTTTTCTTTTTTTTGATCAGCAAACAAGTAAAATAAATCTTATGGTATGCATCAAGCTTTGGATCATGATAACAGTTGGATTTTTATTCATTGGGTACCAACGGGAGGGCAAAAGCCATTCACAACTGACGCTGATAGAAAAAACTGTATTGCACCAGCAAATGTACACCATTTAATTACCATTAGATTCAAATTCACCAGCAGTATGTAAATTTGATCTTCTCTAGTCATAGTTTCTGTTTCTTAGGTCCAATCGGTCTAATCACCCTTGGTTTTACTGTATTACACAAGATTATCTTTGACTCCCCAAGTAATATTAATGGTTCTTGCAGGTTCGTTTGGGAGGGGAGAGATGCAGAAGCCTTTCGAAGAAGCCACATATGCTCTGAAGGTGGGAGAGATCAGCGAGATTGTGGATACTGATAGTGGGGTCCACATCATCCTGAGAACCGGGTGATTCTCCATTGGTTGATTACATTTAGAGCAGACATGGATTTTATTGACTTGTGTTTGCTCTCTCACATTTGCAATAACTTGTAGGGCTGTGGTATTATTACTGTTCACATAGCCATGCTTGAAGTGGCATAAAATTCCCTACTTGATGCATATTTACCACAAATTCTATCTTGACTGCTTGGACAGCCTAAAATCTGCAGCCACGTAATAATTCAAAGACTTTGTATAGGGAAACAGACCTATTCCTAAGGATTATTTGGAACGGGTTACCGAATTGGGGCAGATGCCACATGATTTTCATGAAGCGTCTTGTGCGATTCAATGGCAAAGATTTGGTGGGTCAAAGATTGCATCCGAAAAAGAAAAAAAAAACACTCACACACACAGGAAACGCTTTTAAATTAATGGCTACAATGTTCATCTCAAACTCAGTTTTTGGCGTTGATTTTAAACTGTTGAATGTGTGCTGAATTACATGATTTGAATGCTTTTCTTTGTGTCCCAATCTTCTGCACCATATATCGTTAGATCATGGTACACTAATGAACAATGGTGCCAATGTCAAGAACCCATATTTCTCCCGTATATGAAATCTAGTTCAAAACTACTAGAACATGTTTGTAGTAAGTGGATGCAACTTTACTGATAAGTAGCTAAATTGCTTTTTTATCTTTTGTGAAGGAATTTGAAAATGCCTTTTGACATGCTTAATTGTAGCCATAAATTCATATTTGTATATGCGCCTATTCTATGACAAGGAAAACCCACACTTTGGGTAGGAATGAAAGTTTGGTGTACTGAAACTAGTTTTTTAGGTTTTCGTTTCGGTACACCCCACACCGAAACCAAACCGAAATCCATCGGTGTCGGTTTCGGTGGTACCGAATTGTCCAAGTGCCCAAACTGAAACGAAACGAAACCGAAAATATCGGTTCACGTCAGTTTTTGGTTCGGTTCTAAATTGAGAGAAAAAAAAAAAAAAGGCCTAATGCATACCTTTTTTTGTAACTATTTCTTCTTCTTTCTTCCTTCTTCTCAGACCGGAAAATGGCGGTCACCATCTGTACGAAACGTGTTACTGATCCCCTAAACAACAAAGTAAAAGCCTGTATCTGCAGCGTCCTTTACCGGCTAACCGGCTTCGTCAGCAGTGACCAGGAACACAAACCCGACCACATCTTAGACCTCTTTTTTCTTTTTCTTTTTGAGATTTTAGGGCTTCCGCGTCGTCAAGAGGGAACTCTTTAAAGTTGCCCTAAACCAAAAGTTTAAAGCCTTTGTATGGAAATGGATCAAATAACAAGTATATTCCTTGTAATTTGATGAAAAGAAACCTCTAGTCCCTTCTTCATTCAAGTAACAAGGATACCCTTGTAATTTGATAAGAAAAACACCTACGAGTCCCTTCTTTTAGCGCTACTTAACATGACAGCTGGTTCAGGTCTGATTCAATCGGTTTGGTTCAGGTTTCTCGGTTTTTGGTCTGGTTAGGAAACCTCGGTTTTCGATTCAGAATCAAGTTTTGGTGTAGGGTTTGCATCCCTACCTTTAGGTATGAGGTTTTCGATAGGTCCAATCAGTTGAACTCTATATGCGGTTCAATCAAATCTTAAAACCCTTAGATGCAAGGGCTTCAAAAGTAAAGAAAGAGATAAGAAGATGACAAAATAGAAAAAATAATCTTTGTTATATTTTCCTTTGATAAATATAAAAGAGCTAGAGTTCTCTTTTTATAATATACTAAGTAGTGGCAATGTGGGTTAGTGGATACATGGGTAAGTGGATAGTTACGTAGAAGTGAGAATAAACATGAGTAAGTGGATAGTTATGTAGAAGTGGGAATGAACATAGGTAAGTGGATAGTTATCTAGAAGTGAGAATGATACGGTGTTGAGCGCTTATTACCCCCCATCAAGATGATGGGCATTCTTTGATCATCAGCTTGTCTTTGAGATAAGTAAACCGAGGAGATGACAGAGGTTTAGTGAATATATCAGCAATTTGATCGACGGAGGATATGTGGAAAACTTGAAGCTCATTGTTGATTACTTTTTCGCGGATGAAGTGATAATCAACCTCAATATGCTTGGTGTGGGCGTGAAATACGGGATTTGAGGCCAAAGCTATTGCAGAGATGTTGTCACACCAGATGATTGGCTTCGATCGTTTAGGAATGTATAGGTCCTGAAGTAACTGTTTTAGCCATGATACCTCAGCTGCAGTATGAGCCAATGCACCGTATTCGGCTTCGGTTGATGAGCGAGAAACGGTGGGTTGCTTCTTTGCACACCACGAAATAATGTTTTGTCCTAAGAAGAAACAAAATCCGGTAGTAGATCGTCGATCTATAATGTTGCCTGCCCAATCGACATCTGAGTAGGCTATAATATCTAAAAAATCAGGTGTGAAAGTTAAGCCATGATTGATTGATCCTTTGATAAACCGTATAATCCTTTTGACCTCACAAAAATGCTTATTAAGAGGCTTATGCATATGTTGACACACTTTATTTATCGCAAATGATATATCTGGGCGAATAATCGTGAGGTATTGTAGAGCTCCAACCAAGCTGCGATACAAGCTAACATCAGAGAATTCTTTCTCTCCATTCGGGTAGGTGGATGGCTTTATGGAGAGTGGGCTTTTGTATGGCTTGCAATCAGTCATGGAGACTCGAGCTAGGATTTCATGAGAATATTTGGTTTGGATAAGGTTGACCGATGTTGCAGTTTTTGTAACCTCAATGCCGAGAAAATAGTTGAGAAGCCCCAAATTTTTGATACAAAATTGTTGACCAAGAGTGCGTACAAATTCTGTGATGTAAGTGTTGTCGCTGCCGATGACTAAAATATCATCCACATAAACAAGTACAATAGTTATGTGACATGCACTGTGTTGTACGAATAAGGAGCTATCGGCAGTACTAGATTGGAAGCCTTGGCCGACTAAAATTTTTGACAACATTGAAAACCAAGCGCGTGGAGCTTGTTTCAAGCCGTAAATGGCTTTGCGAAGCTTGCAAACGTGTTTCGGAAAGGAGGGATCCTCAAATCCAGGTGGTTGACACATGTAAATGTCATCTTCTAAATGTCAATGAAGAAAAATATTAGACACATCTAATTGTCTAATTGCCCAATTGTAATGAATAGCCATTGAAATTATAACTCGAATTGTTGGATGTTTGGCAACAGGGCTAAATGTTTCTGTGTAATCAAGGCCATATTCTTGATCATAGCCTTTGGCGACGAGTCGGGCTTTGTGTCGCGCTATGGTACCATCTGCATGAGTTTTGATTTTAAAAATCCATTTGCACCCAATAATTTTTCTATTGTGAGGCATTGGGACTAGGGTCCACGTGCCCTGTTGAAGGAGGGCATTGAATTCATCAGACATGGCGGATCTCCATTCGGGAAGTTTAGAAGCCTGAAGGTAAGTTCGCGGTTCATGAAGAGTGGGAGAGGAACGGGTATGGAGAGAAAGTATCTGTTTCTTCTTAAACACGCCTGATTTGGACCGGGTTCGCATTGGATGAGTATTATTGATTGTAAGGGTAGAATGAGAGTGTTGATCAAGGAATGTACTAATAGAGGACGGGATGGGAGTAGGAGGTAATTGATTAGTATTTTGTGGGAAAATTGGTGGAATGATGTGGACCGGTGTAGTATAGGGGTTGATGGTACTAGGTGATGTGGAGTGAGAAATTGATAAATGATTAGGAGTGGAAGTAGCTAGTGGGGAGATTGTTTAGACGGGTGTTGAAGCAAGTGGCATATTTATAGCAATGGGACAACTTGTGGAGCCTGAAGAGGTTGGGTATAGGTCTTTGAAAGGAAAGGATTTTTCAAGGAAGTTAACATGTCTCGAAATGTGTACTTTACCTGTATTAATATCTAGACATCGATAGCCTTTGTGTTCAAAGGAGTAACCAAGAAAGCAACCTTGAGTAGACCGGGGTTCTAATTTATGAACAGAGTAGAGTTTCAACCAAGTATAACAACAGCAGCCAAATGTCCTTAGAATTGAAAACTCTGGAGCAGCATTATAAAATTTTTCATAAGGAGTTTTATTGCCAATGGTGTTCCTGGGCAATCGGTTAATGAGGAAAATAGCGGTGCATGGGGCATCCAACCAATATGTGGAAGGCATAGATGCGGTGTGCATTAGAGTAATGGTGGTTTCTATGAGATGTCGGTGTTTCCTCTCTGCAAGCCCATTTTGCTCGGGTGTATGTGGGCATGATTTTTGATGGATGATGTCATTAGTGGTGCATAGATGGAGTATTTGTTTATTAACAAATTCTCCCCCATTGTCACTCCAAAAAACTTTTATTTTGCTAGAAAATTGATTTTCAACTAAGTTTTTAAAATGAATAAAAGAACGATAAACATATGATTTTTGTATGAGAGGATATAACCAACAATATCGAGAAAAATCATCAATGTATATAACATAATATTTATATCCTCGAAAGGAAGTCAAGGGGGATGTACCCCAAACATCTGCATGGATAAGTTCTAAAGGTGCTTGAGTTTGAGATGAAAACAATTCAAAGGGAAGTTTATGGGCTTTCCCAATGTTACAATGCTCACAACATAAATGAGTTTTAGTAGAAAGGGGAAGATGAAATTTAGCAGTTAAAAATCGAAGAGTATTTGATGAGGGATGACCGAGCCGATTATGCCATATTGTTGCAGGCTGTCGAGAGAAAATAAAGGCTGTAGTGGAGTTTGGGAATGCTGATGAGGATCGGATGGGATAAAGTCCATGTTGGCTACTGCCCTTGGTGAGAATCCTCCCCATTTCTTTGTCCTGAACCACAAACCCAGAAGAATCAAAGAAAAGAACACAGTTATTATCCTTTGCAAATTTTTGCACAGATAATAAATTAGTGGACATATGAGGCACATGTAAGACATTGGTGAGAGTAAATTTATTATGAGAAGTAGAGATGATATCAGAACCTGTATTAGAGATAGAAAGCACTTTACCATTACCGATGGTTACATGATCAGACCCATGGTATGGGCTGTGAACGGAGAGTTGTGATAGATCTGATGTGATGTGGTTAGAAGCCCCACTATCAATATACCAATTAGAATCAGGAGGATTGTGTTGGGTAGCAATAAAAGCTTGATTTGGTGTGGGAAGAAGGGGCAGTTGACTCTTGTCATTGCGGTACCAACAACGGTCGGTATTATGGTTGGAGCGGCCACAAATGTGACAAAAGAATCGAAGTGCTGAGGATTGATAGGGTGGGTTAGATGTTTGATAGTAATGTCAGAGAATTCGACCACCCGAGCGATTTCCTCCAGAGCGGCCGCGAAATCCGCCATTGGCGCGGCCTCGTTGCCCGCCATTACGACCACCACGAAAGAATGATTGAAATTCAGATGTTGGAGTTTGAGTAGCAGCCATGGCTGTCGTTGTGTCGGACTTTCCATCATTATCCGCTTCGAGCTCTAGATTCAGGTCTTCACTGGATAGTAGAGAGAAAAACTCATCAAGAGTCATGGGAACAGGACGTGTTCGGATCGACGTCTTGACTGCACCGTAGGTCCGGGGAAGACCATTTAAAGTGTAGAGAATAGCATCTTCGTCATCTAATGGTGACGATGCAGCGGCGAGATCGCTAACGATTTTTTGAATCGAATCAATATACTCTTGCATTGTTAGTTTTCCTTTTTGAAGCTGCTGGAGTTGAGATTTTTTTTTGCATAATATGAGATCTGGAGGGATTGTTAAGTCTGGTATCAAGGGCAACAAACAGTTCATGAGAACTTTTAATGGAAATAACATATGGAAGAATAGAGGGTGTGATGGTGGCATGGATGGCAGAAACTAGTAACTAGTCAACTTGTTTCCATTCAGTGTGTTTTAGATTAGAAATATGTTTGCCATCTAAATCAATAATAGATGATGAAGGACAAGAATCTGGATCATCTATGTATTGAAGAAAGCCAGTAGCCTCAAGGATATTTCTAGTTTGGGATTTTCAGGTTCTGTGGCTAGAGGCATCTAGTTTCACAGTAACTAAAGAGTGAATATTAGACAACAGAAATTGAAGGTTAGAAAGTAAAGAAGGTAAAGAAGCCATGGATATATAACCACAGTTGGATCAAAGAGAGCTCGCGGGAGCTTTAATGGAGAGTCTCTGATACCATAAAGAAAGAGATAAGAAGATGACAAAATAGAAAAAGTAACCTTTATTATAGTT
Organism: Chloranthus sessilifolius; assembly: GCA_021018995.1. Classification (NCBI taxonomy): domain Eukaryota; kingdom Viridiplantae; phylum Streptophyta; class Magnoliopsida; order Chloranthales; family Chloranthaceae; genus Chloranthus; species Chloranthus sessilifolius. The sequence continues at coordinate 70,561,094 of CM037595.1, forward strand.
TCCTTTGATAAATACAAAAGAGCTAGAATTCTCTTTTTATAATACACTAAGTAGTGGCAATGTGGGTTAGTGGATACATGGGTAAGTAGATAGTTACGTAGAAGTGGGAATGGGTAAGTGGATAGTTATCTAGGCATGGGTAAGTGAATAGTTATGTAGAAGTGGAAATGAACATAGGTAAGTGGATAGTTATCTAGAAGTGAGAATGATACGGTGTTAAGCGCTTATTAAAGTAAATGTGCACTAATAAATATAAATGTCAAGATTTCCTTTCATTCGATGGTCTCAAAATTGGTTGAACGACATGTAGAGTTGAACCAATTGGACCTGATCAAAGCCCTTCTGAAGCACGTTCAAATGTTATTTTTCAAGTCTTTATTTGCTACTATCTTTTATCAGCAATAGGTTGTGACATGAAAGTCCCAACATATGTTGCACTCAATGACCCGACTGTTGTACTAATTATGCTCGAATACTAACTATCACAAGAGCACTCTGGAATGGTAGAATGCATAAGAAAAAGATAAAAACTCGTTTGTAAATTTTAAGATTGTGTTTGGCATAGTTCTCTGCTAGCTCCCTATTAGAGTAGGGTTTTCTCTTTACTAAATCTCTGCTAGCAAGTCCCCTTTTTGCTTGCTAACTCCTTAGAGCAAGATTTATCTACTCCAACAGTTCTCTCCTGCTCTTTGCTCACTCCTTGTCAAAGCAAATTTAATTTGTTCTAGCAGGAAACTAGCAAAAATGTGGCTACTAGAGTAGGTAAATCTTGTTTTGGAGGGAGTTAGTAAGCAGTAGGGGGCCTGCTAAAGTAAGTATATCCGGCTTTAGCACAGAGCTGACAAAAAAGCTATGCCAAATGCAGCCTAAATGTCTACAATAGTAGAAATCAAGTCCTTTAAATAGATGTTCAATAAGTGGGTGCTTAAGACACTTTTGGTGAAGGGTACCTCTATTAGCGCCGAAGCAATCTCTAAAAGCGCCCACGTGCACAACCCCTTCAAAATCATTAATTGCTTCGAATCAGATGATGGAGATCGCGTTTCACCCATAGCTTCCACTCAATAGATCTTGAGACGGCCAGGTTTTGATTAAACATGTCATAGATCCCCTCAAAAGTGGCCCTAAAATCACGTTTGAGCATGATGTGTGCCATAAGATTCAAGGGCTATTTTTCAGGATTGATGACATGTGGAACAAAAAACAGAGCGTTTGATAGGTGAGACATGATCTCAAGATCCATTTTGTTGAAGATTTAGGTGAAAACCGATTTCCGTTGTCGAATTTGAAGCACTCAATAGTTTTCCGACATGGGCGCTTTCAGAGAATACGTGGGCGCTAATAGAGGTACCCCTTTGGTGAAATAGATGCATGTCCAGTTTAAGGCTGCATTTGGGTTAGCTCTTTCGGGGCGAAGAGCAGCTCTTTCGCTCTTTGACTCTAGCGGGGAACTGCTTTCATGTTTGGTAACACAGCTCCTCGCCCCATTTACTCTAGTGAGGGGACTATTTTAAGTGATAAAACTGCTCTTCGCTCATATAAGACCTAACCCAAACACAACCTAAACAAACTGATCGAAACTAGATTCTTCCTAATACAAGGGACACACATAACATTGGTCAAAATGATGACTTTTGGAAGCAAAGTATAAATTAATTTTCCCTTGTCCTAGGACCTTTGCAGCAGAAGGATATGAGGATTTTGTTCATCATAGCCATCTTTATGAAATTACAACATTTAACAGTTGGTGCTGTAAGATATTATTGTCACTATCATGATAAGATTTAATGATTCTCCTAAATGTGTTGTATATTTGCCAAGTGAAAGTGTGATAAATCACGGACGACCGTGAGTGATTCACAGACGTCCGTGCCCAGACCTTATTTAAATGGAAATACAGTTCAGGTAGTTATCTCCTTTGTGAAAAAAAACTTTTAACTTCGAAAAATTAGAGGAGATTATTGAGATAAATTTACCCTATTATCATTGTTAAATTTCTCAAGGATTTATTACTTGTTAGAGTGATCTAGAGGTTTAGATCTGTATCTCGTGAGACTCGAGATTTAGAGAGAAGAAATTTCACTATAGATTGGATGATCGTGGGATGCGATTGTTGAAAGTGAGAAGAGTGATAGGGCATATCATTCTGAAAGTACTGTAAGGTTTATTTTTTATAGTGAATTACTTATTTTAAATTTGAGAAAGATCCCGTGATTTTTACCTATGATAGAGTTTTCCACGTAAAAATCTTGTGTGTTATTTGTGTGGATGTGATTGATTTTATTTAATTGCTTATATTCAGTTTATATACTTAGATAGATAAATATTTTGAAATTATAATTGGTATCAGAGTTAGGACACTTGATTAATTCTTACGAATTTAGTGTAATGTCTAATTCGAGATATCTTGATCTTCCAAGAGAAGGTGTGCCTACTGCTAGACCACCTTTATTTGATGGCTCTAACTATCCTTATTGGAAAGCAAGGATGCCAGCATTTTTAAGTTCTATGGATTCTCACATATGGTATGTTATTGAGGATGAATGGTCGCCACCTACTATAACCTCTGTCATCGATAATATACATAATACCACAATTAAACCTAGGTCTTTGTGGACTAATCAAGAGTATGATAATCTTGGATATAATTCTAAGGCTCTTAATACGTTATTTGGAGCAGTGACTGCTTCTGCATTTTGTCGGATCAGTACTTGCACCATTGCTAAGGATGCATGGAAAATCCTTGAAACGACATTTGAAAGGACACTTCAAGTGAAAATTTATAAGCTTCAGATGCTTACTTCCAAATTTGAAAATCTTCACATGGAAGAGGATGAAAATTTTTCTGATTTTTATATTCGACTAAATGATATTGTCAACGGTTCGTTTAATCTTGGAGAACCAATTCCAAATGCTAAAATTGTTAGAAAAATCTTAAGATCTCTACCGAAAAGATTCAGATCTAAAGTAAATGTCATTGTTGAATCTAAAGATGTTGACAATTTAAATTTAGATGAACTTGTTGGTTCATTACAAACTTATGAGTATGAAATACAAGATACTCATGCTAGCACAAGCATTGCATTTAAGTCATCTAAGAATAATTCTCAATCTACTAGTGATTCTGATGAATCAGATGAACTTGCAATGTTTGTTAAAAAATTTAAGAAGTTCTATAAAAATAAGAAACAACCTTTTTAAAAGATTGAGAAATCAAAGAAAATTCAATTTAAATCTTTTGAAAAGAAACCTAAAAAAGATTCATCTAAAATATAATGTTTTAAATGTCGTGGATATGGACATTATGCTGCTGAGTGTCCAAATCGAAAAAATGAAAAAGGTAAGTTAAAAGCATTGAATGTAACAAATGAGGCTGAAACTTATGATGAGTCATCTTCGGATTAATCTGATCAAGCTACGCATTGTTTTAGAGCTTTTATGTCTACTATTGATGAGTCTGTTACTCATCACACTAATGATTACTTTGTTAATTATTCATCATCTGAATCTGAAAATGATGATGAAAATCTTGATATGACTAAGGCCTATCGAGAATTATATCAAAAGTCTTTAGAACTTACTAAAGACAAACTAAAATTGAGTAAAGAAAATTGTGAGTTAAAAAATATAATAATTGATCTAAATCTGAAAATTGAAACTCACATTCAAGAGAAACTTTCTTTTGACAATGCCTCTAAATCTTTTGAAGAGAAAATTATATTTCTAAATTCTGAATTTCTGATTTAAGAAAATAAAGTTAAAACTTTAACTTTCATCAATAATAATCTAAAAGGTGAACTCAGTTCCATCAATGACAAGTATTCTAAATTCAGTAATGCCAATGAAAAACTTGAAAAAATTTTAAATAACGGTCAACGAACTAATGATAAGTCTGGTATTGGATACTCTTATTGTTAAAATCAAGAAACTCAATCAGAAACTAAAAATGCACCAAAATTTGTTAAAGAAACAAAATCTTTTCAAGTAATTTCTAAGAATAATAAATTAAAAAATACTAAGTCAACTAGTCACATAATCACTGGAAGGAGAATTCCAATTTGTTATACCTGTGGTTGGAAAGGACACACCTATGTATACTGTCCATTTTTATTTTCTTTTGAAAATTATTCTAATCCAACATTTAGACAATGGAATAAACATAAAAATGTTCAAAATAAAACTCAAATTCCAACTAACAGTATTATGACACAAGTAGGTCAACAATCATTGACACCTAAATATAAACGTGTTTGGGTCAGAAAATCTGATTTATTGGCTCAAGTTGCCCATATTTCTCTAAACGCATGTGAATCATCTAGGTGGTTCCTTGATAGTGGTTGTTCTCGTCATATGACTGGTGAGAAATCATTTTTTTCTCACCTTATTCCTTGTGCTGAAGGAAATGTTATTTTTAGGAATGGGGGAACATGTAAAATTATAGGTAAAGGAACTGTAAATGCTCCTGGGTGTCCTAAATTAAAAGAAGTTCTTTATGTTGAAGGACTTAGGGCTAATCTTATCAGTATTAGTCATTTATGCAATAATGGAATGAATATTAATTTTTTTAAAAATAAGTGCACTGTTTTTAATTCTTGTAGAAGTATTATGCTTGACGGGACTAGATCTTCAGATAATTGTTATACATTCACAGATCCAGTCTCAACCACGTGTCTAACAATTAGAATTAATGAACTTGATATATGACATCAAAGGTTAGGTCATATGAATAAAAATGATCTTTATAAATTGGCTTCTAACCAACTTGTTAGGGGTTTACCAAAATTGAGTAAACCCGACGGGTCTATACGTGGTGTTTGTCAAATGGGTAAACAGACCCGCGTTCCTCACAAGAAAGTAAATGTCTCTACTTCTTCTAGGATTCTTGAATTATTGAATTTTGATCTTGTTGGTCCTATGAGAACAAGTAGTATAGGAGGCAAAAAATATGTTCTTGTGATGGTTGATGATTTTTATAGATATACATGGGTTATTTTTTTAAGAGAAAAATCTCAAGCCTTTGATGAATTTTTAGTTATTGCTAAAAAGAACTCAAAATGAAAAAAATTTATCTATTGTTCGAATCCGTAGTGATCATGGTAGAGAATTTGAAAATGCCTTATTTTCTCAATATTGTTCTTCTAGTGGCATAAAACATGAGTTTTCTTCTCCTCACACACCTCAACAAAATGGTGTAGTTGAGAGAAAGAATCGTGTTTTTCAAGAAATGGCCCGTGTTATGATAAATGCAAACAATGTTGCTAAAAATTTATAGGCTGAAGCTATTAATATTGCTTGTTATATCACTAATCGTGTATATCTTAGACCTAGCACTACTAAAACTCCATATGAAATATGGAATGGTAAAAAGCCTCAAATTAGTTACTTTCGTGTGTTTGGAAGTGTGTGTCATGTATTAAGGGATCGAGAATCTCTTGGAAAACTTGAGTCAAAAACTGATAAAGGTATTTTTATTGGTTATTCCTTAAATAGTCGTGCTTACAGAGTTATTTCTCTAAGAACCCTGACTGTCATAGAATCAATTAATGTAGTGGTAGAAGATATCAAATCTGTACCTACTCAGTATTTAGATAGAGATGAGGAAACTCCATTGGTTCCTATAAATCGTGACAAACATGTAGATGAAAACAATGTCACTCCTACTGAAACTAATTCTGGCACATCTATATCTACTCGTATCACTGAAGAGTTAAGTGAAGAGGTAAACGATCACAACATCTATAAATCTCGGTCTACAAATAGACCGACTTACTCTCGTGACATGAAAAGTCATCCTTCCAGTGCCATCATTGGTGATGCCACTACAAAATTAATTACTCGAAATAAATTTAAAAATCTTACCAATCTTTTATGTCATTTATGTTATACTTCCTCTGTTGAACCTACAAATGTAAAAGAGGCTCTTCTTGATGAACATTGAGTAATGACAATGCAAGAAGAACTTAATCAATTTAAGAGGAATGAAGTATGGGAATTAGTTTCTCGACCTTCTAACATTAGAATAATTGGAACTAAATGAATTTTTTAAAATAAAACTAATAAAGAAGGAAAAATTGTAAGAAACAAAGTAAGACTTGTTGCTCAAGGCTATACACAGGTTGAATGGATTGATTTTCATGAAACTTTTGCACCCGTGGCTAGACTTGAGTCAATTCGCCTCATATTTGCAATGACTTGTCATTTGAAATTCAAACTCTATCAAATGGATGTTAAAAGTGTCTTTTTAAATGGTTTTCTTTCTGAAGAAGTGTATGTGGAACAACCTAAAGGGTTTGAGAATCCACATCAACCATTTGATGTCTTTAAGTTAAAAAAGGCATTGTATGGTTTGAAGCAGGCACCACATGCCTGGTATGAAAGATTAACAAAATATTTAATTGGTAATGACTTCAAACGTGGTAGTGTGGATAAAACTTTATTTTTAAAAAAAGAATCATCTCATTTAATAGTTGCATAAGTATATGTTGATGATATTATCTTTGGTTCCACACTTGATAAACTTGCTCATCAATTTCAAAAACTAATGAGTAATGAGTTTGAAATGAGTCTTATTGGTGAATTAACATGTTTCTTGGGTCTTCAGATTAAACAAGCTTCCACTAGAATTTTCATTACTCAATCAAAATATGCCAGGGAATTGATAAAAAAATTTGAATTGGAATCCAGTAAACCTGCTCGAATACCAATAAGCACTTCTGTTAAATTTTCAAAAGATGTGTCGGGTAAATCAGTTGGTGAAACTCTTTATAGAAGTATGATAGGTAGTCTTCTATATTTAACCGCTACTAGACCAGACATAACATACAATGTAGGTATATGTGCTAGATTTCAAGCTACCCCTAAAGAATCTCAGCTAACTGTTCTTATACGTATTCTCCGTTACGTCAATGGAACTTTGGATTTAGGATTGCGATATTTTTTGATACTACACATCAAATTGTGGGATTCTCTGATTCAGATTGGGTTGAGAATTCGGATGATCGTAAAAGCACCAGTGGAGGGTGTTTTTATATTGAAAATTGTCTTATTTCTTAGCTTAGTAAGAAACAAGCTTCTGTGTCTTTGTTCACAACTGAAGCAGAATATATTTCTGCTGGGAACGGATGCACTCAACTTCTTTAGATGAAACAAATGTTATCTGATTATGGAATAACTCAAGGTGTTATGAACTTATTTTGTGATAACAAAAGTGTCATTTCTATATATGAAAATCCTGCTCAACATTCTAGGACAAAACATATTGATATCAGATACCATTTCATACGTGATTTGGTAGAAGATAAAATCATAATCGTAGAGCACATAGACACTGAACGTCAATTAGCTGATATCTTCACAAAACCTTTGGATTGCGTTAGATTTGAATTTCTTCGAAAATCCATTGGTTTATATATTCTTGATTAATTTTTCAATTGAGACATTTGTAAATATATTTGTAAATATTCAATGACGTAAGCTATAGCATTTTAAGTAATGACGGACGTCCGTATTTTTTAGCGCTCTTTGTCAGTAGCACTATGGACGTCCGTTAAGGACTACGGATGTCCGTCCTCCTGTTGATTCAACTGCCACACGGTTCAGTAACCACATTTATGTCTGACAACTAATTTTTACGGACGTCCGTCAATACCCCTACGGACGTCTGTCCTTCAAACTCAACGGTCGGATTTATTTTGTGTTTCTTTTTAACGGTTATCATCAAATAGCTCACACGGATTAATACGCCACGGACCTTCGTCCAAATTCACGGACGTCCGTCCAAATTCACGGACATCCGTCATTACTTAAAAACAAAAACCTCCGGATTTCACTTTAAAAAAAAATAAAATTTCTACCACATTTTTTTAGTTCTTACTGAAATTTGCATTGAAAATTTTAATTCCTAAAATGCCGTTAAATAGGAAAAACTCAAAGAAAAATGTCGAATCATCGTCAAGATCTGCGCCTAAATTTAAAGTTGCCCAACGGTTTCCTACTTCGACACATGAAGAACGCTTTAATCGTCTTTTTACATCATGATCTCTAATCGTCGAAAGGAAAGTTCTCGAACAAGTGTTAGACCAATGTAAGAAAGACCCAACATTTTTTTGGCCAAGACAAAAAAATACATTTTATCGGCAACCCCCCAAAACTTCGAAATTTCGGCTGAGATTTTGATCTATGGGTTGGAGTGGAACTTGGATAGTTCCTTTTTGGGCTCTTGATAAACGGTACATTGAGATTGAGATGTTGTAATTAAATACAATAGTATATTCTGATCCACTGTTTAGATGGAGGTCGGCCTTCGTCGGTGGTGGATGTATAGTTCTTTTTGTGCATGTGTATATGGTAGATAGTTCTGTGGGTCTATATTATTGTCATTTTTGTCATTGCTATAGCTTTGTTATGTCTCCGTTTGCACACTTTACTTCCGCTTTTGTAAGCTTATCATTGTGGGATTGCCTGATCCTTCCTATTGTTTAACGTGGGAAAAGATTGAGCTGTTAGGAAGTGATGCCTGCACTGCGATATCATAGCATCACCATATTTTGGATCTTGTGTGTGTGTGATCCGATGGCGCGAGTTTTTGGTTAAGGAAATCCGGGCTGTCACATTGCAAGTCATTGACATGGTTTTGTGGGCAGTTTAATTGGTAAAGTTACTGCAGATTATGGTCACAAATGGGTGTTTAAGGAACCCACTGGTATGAAATCAGTTGCTTGTCTACATGGCATAATGCAGTAGATTCAATAAGCAAGCCTAGCTATTTCTTATCTACTTGAATTTTTGGGTTCTATCTTTTACCACACTTTAATTATGTTTTCTTGGTAATTTTAAAATTAGTTTTCTGATGTGGGTATTATTGATTGAATTGTTTCGATTCTGTTGGAGTGAGAATTTTAAAATTTTACCTGATAATTTATGTGGGTTTTGTTGATCAAGTAGTTCTGATGGTCTGTAAAGAAGTTTGCATACTGTTATAGTTAGTTTTATCAAGTTAGTCTCTTTGATCAGGTGATTTTGAAGATTGTTTCATAATCGATGATGATCCGTTTTCATCAATCTTGTTTCATCATCTTGATATGATCTCATTTTTTCTTTTTCCCAACACAGAAACTCAACATAAATGTATCTCGAACCCAGATATCTGGTGAGAGGAATAGCGAAGTTGTTGTAACCGACAACAGTGACGAGTACAGAGGAGTATGTGATACCCTACGGGCGAGTTGCAACAGAGTAAAGAAGGAAGCAGCACCTGAATTAAAAAAGAATGCAGAAGTATTGTAGACACCGGAGGGATTTAGTAAACTAGGGCTTATCTTGCCAGAAACTTCCTCCCATGGTTTAATTACGACCGATGTTCTTGTATGGTGTGGACACCAGAGAGAATTGATTCTCGGTCTTGTATGGTGTATGGTGTGGACACCAGAGAGAATTGATTCTCGGTCTTGTATGGTGTGGACACCAGAGAGAATTGATTCTGTTTTTTCTTGTGCAATGTACCATGTACCTATATTTTCATACATTTGTAAAATACTTTATTTTCATAGGAATTTAAATTTATAACAATTGGAATAATAATTTATAACAATATCCGTACAAAAAATTAAATTAAATGATAATAATTTTGGATAGTAGAAAGCTAGGTGTCAAATCAGTATGATCCTGCACGTGCGTTATACGTGAATGACATGCGCATGGCAATTCATGCGTAGCTCGTAAATCCTGCACGTGAACAACATGCGCATGGCAATTCGGGCGTAGCACGTAAATCCTTCACAGGCACGACATGCGCAGATGCAATTCAGGTGTAGCACATGCGTTGCACCTTCACAATATGCCTAAAGGCAATTCAGGGCAGGGGCCATAAGAAAATTTTAATAAATTAACCTTTCTTTGATAAATCAGAGTACTTTTGAGCTTAACCCAATGAATTTTAGTCATACCCTCACTCTTAGAAATTAAGAGATAAAAGGAGGTGTTGGACACTACGTGAAAAAGGCCAAAAACAACTTATCGAATCAATCATTTTTTCGAATAAAAATGACTAATTTGGTCCATCGCAAGGTCTGTTGTTAAAACACCCTTTGATTTTTTTACCGACCGTCAGAGTCAGTCACTTTTTATGAGGAAACACCGACAGCCATGACCGTTTCCAAATTACCGACGGTTATGGGTCGTCATTTTTCTTCACTAACTGCCTGTTTGAAAATGATGTTCAAATTTTAAAAACGGCTGGTATAGACCGTCGTTGTTTTTATTTTTAAAAATAATTAAGTAATTTCACCTAAGGGCTCTTATTTCTCCTGTTGCAATCCATAACGAAATTATAAATTAACATTTTGGCGACCTGTCTCATATTCTAACATTATCTAATTGAACAAAGCATAGAACAAATGAGTATTTTATTACATGATAGTACACTGCTACATTTCAAATACTCAAAGAACCTTGCTACATAACTATGCAACTGTGGGCTCTCGTGAGAACAAATGAGTATTTTATTACATGATAGTACACTGCTACATTTCAAATACTCAAAGAACCTTGCTACATAACTGTGCAACTGTGGGCTCTCGTGAGTCCCGTTGCGACGATGAGCTCGTTACTATAAATGAGTCGCCAGTCGGAGCTTGTGGTGTCCCGAGAAACCTAAATCAATATTAAAAGCATCGAAGTGCAAAAATATAACTCTGATTCACCGGTCTAGCAAAGCATAGAACAAATGAGTATTTTATTGAACAAAGCATAGAACAAATGAGTATTTTATTACATGATAGTACACTACTACATTTCAAATACTCAAAGAACCTTGCTACATAACTGTGCAACTGTGGGCTCTCGTGAGTCCCGTTGCGACGATGAGCTCGTTACTATAAATGAGTCGCCAGTCGGAGCTTGTGGTGTCCCGAGAAACCTAAATCAATATTAAAAGCATCGAAGTGCAAAAATATAACTCTGATTCACCGGTCTAGCACCAAAGGCTCTTGGGTAGGGGCTTCGGTTATCGATTGAGAAAGTGTTAGGCACCCAATCAACCCGCTCGGAAGCGGTCTTTACTTATGGCCAAAAGAAAAAGAAAATATAAAATAAAACAACACTTCCTCTTGCCAGAAGGCACTATGATCCTATCAAGCTCTCCAAAAACAATGAAAATTCGGCGGCGTAACGGCTTGAATTCTCGAATAAAGGAAAAGCAAAGAAGGTAGAGGAGTAGAGGGGAGAGCCGGAGCTCTCGGGCCCTTGTAGCACAGCTGTGGACCTTTGCGTAGGTGCACTTGATGAGCTTCCGATAGCTTGAGGGATTGAAAGATGGGTTCTAACCTCTAAGGCTTGATAGCTAAGGGGTAGGAAAAGAAGGTTAGGGGGTAGTGCTCACCTAGGCTAGGGGATTTTTCATGGAAGATGGGTCTAAGGGATGGTTTTGAATTATGAAATTTGTATGGGTTTGGTGCACCAAAGGGGAGAAGAAAATATCTAATCTTTCTCTCGTTGGAAAATTTTTCAAGTCTTTGTAAAGGCAGGGGTGGCTCTCTATTTATAGAAAATGAGAGGCTTAGGAGGGTACTTAAGAGCTAATGTGATTAGCAATTAGGACATCCTAAATCTAAGGATTTTGGATTTTTCAAGGTCATGGATAGGGGTGAAGTTAGGTTCAATAGTAGATAATAGGGTGGGGTTTCAAATGACTAGGGGGTTGCAAATAGGTTAAATGGGGGTACAACAGTCCTAAAGAAATCCACCCTAAAGATGGGGATGGTCAACAAGTCAAACCCCAAAAGTAAAATTCGGGCAAAATCTCATAGTTACTGTAGCTAAGCCTAGCGTGTATAATACACAGGCTAGGAATATATACAGTGCATGTGAGAAGTTCAAAGCTCGCTGTGGGTCCCATTTGGCTTAGCGTGTGTATTATACACGCCTGGCCAAATTCCTCTAGAAAATGGCCTAGCGTGTATATTATACACGCCAGACAAAATTCCTTCAAAAATGGCCTAGCGTGTATATTATACACGCTAGGCAAAATGACCTCAGCTCTGCCCGAAACTCAAATCATCATAACTTTTGATGTATGACTCGAATCGAGACAATTCTTGGCTCGTTGGAAAATTGGGAACTTCTACTTTCCAATGGTATATGATTCAGTCCCAACAGAGGTCCCAGTAAGCTTTGACACATATCTTTCCAACCATTGCCCGGGAGAGTTCGAAACTGGTGTGGGAAAGGTTTTAGGGGTGTAGGGTTAACTCCCAAGGGTCGGGCATAGGCTCCTAAGGGTTTAGGTTGAGTTTTAAGGGTTTGGAAAGGTTCCTAAAGGTATGGGAGATGCTTATCGGAAGCTTGGGGGTGTGCCCTTCTCAAAGTATGTTTCGATCGGACCTTGGGTCAAATTTGGGTGTCTACAGATGCCCATTTTTGGTATCCAATTACTAATAATCGAATGCCAAAGAAAAAGACATTCGAAGAGGCCCAAGGCACGCTAACTGGTCCACCGTATTCAAAGTGAACCTGAAACATCAAGATGGTAACATGGTGAGTATACGGAAACCCTGTATGTCAGAAAAAATGTCCGTTCCTCAAGGCTATCAGTCCCCAAGCGCTTAGCGACATTACTGGGCATGACCGAGATGGTACGAGTTGTGAAAGCCCAATATCCTGAGAAAAACGTCCGCTCCTCAATATGATTTGATGAGGTGTGCTGGTTGAGTTCTATTCTGAATAAAATAGCCCCGCGAGCGGGAGGGTGATCAACCCATACCTAAAAATTGGCGCGATACAAAGACGCGAAGCTCTATAGTTTGTGCCCAACCTTATGAGGCATTGATTGTCCCATTTGAATGGTCACTGGTGCCCCTATGCGAGGTAGGGTTCGAGATCTTTGGGCGAACCCATCGTTCCCAAGGTTACTTTAACACGACTTCCCGAGCGGAGCGAATATTGATGTCGCAACACTTTTTGGGAGTGTGTGCCGCTTTTGAAAAGCCACAGATTTTTGTTATATATATATATATATATATATATTTTTTTTTTTTCATGTTTTTTCGGGATTTTGAGTGTGCTCATTGTCCTTAAACATTTTATTTTAGCACAATCCCCAAGCGGATCGAATGGAAGTCGGTACCCTTATCAGGACGTGTGCCACAGTCTCTTTTTTTAATTTTTTATATTTTAGGATTACACATACGTATGCACCTAAAAGGAACACACATATATGTAAGGGAGGATTTTAAGCCTAGCGTGTATATTATACACACTGGCAAAATCTGGCGGATTTATGGCTAGCGTGTATATTATACATGCTAGGCCAAATATGGCAAATTTAAGCCTAGCATGTATATTATACACGCTAGGCCAAAAGGTGCCTTAAATCGGCCAAGCCGAGCAGAATAGGATATTTTTCAAAAAAACTTTCCCCCTCTTTCCTAAACGGAACCGGGAGGCCCTCCTTGTGCTCTCTTGATCCGATTCGAACTCCCACATCGCATCGGTGCTCAACATTGTTGATTAATCGCGCTTAGTCCCACCAGATCTAGGATTTATTTTTCATCCAAGGTAATCATTTTTTAAACCCTATTCTCTTTGATTTATCTTGATTTATCTCCAATGTGGTTAGGGATTTTTGGGATAGAGATGATGATCTTTGTATGTATGATATATCTAAATGATTTTCTTTGCATGTGTGATCTATTTCATGACAGTTGCATCCCTTTGCATGAATTTTTGTTTTAAAAAGAGGGTGTATTTTGATTTTTTTAGGGAATTCCTTTTGGAAAATGGATGGATTTTTATTCGAAAATCTTGATTTCCCTTCATACAAGTATGATCTTGATTTTTGAAATACATGGTTGTAGACACTCCCATTTTGCCCTCTCGAAATATACAAATTTGTTCAGTCAACCTTTGACCTCATAACCCTAATGTGGGACCATATATTGAAACAATAGTACATAACTGAACACAGGCTGAAATAATAGCTCTGTGGCTCAGATCCCAACATAGGAAGACTATATGCTGAAATAATAGTATATAGTCGGAATGCAGGCTGAAATAATAGTCTAGTATTTCAGACCCGGCCCGGACCCGGACAACCCCGAATTAAGTGCCTGAAACCAAGCGCTCAATTAGATTGCACACTAGATCACACGCGCGCAATCGGTCCCTTCTCAGACCAGACTCCCTTCCCCTAGACTACTTAGAGACTTGATCACATGCCTGACACCAGACGCGCGATCAAATTGAGCGCCTCACCATCGGCGCGTAATTAGCCTATGCTCGGCCTAACCTCATCGTCCTTGATCCCTAAGTTTCCTCGACTAAACGCTACGAGAGTGGCGCTTAATTGGATTACGCACCCAAAAATAGGCACGCAATTAGTTCTAACGTTATTAGGACTAGGAAACTCGCTGAGCAAGTCAGTCAGTCGCTCACTGAGTCGGTGACCGACTCAAAGAGATTAAGCGTCAAAAAATTGGCGCGTAATTCAGTTAAACGCCTGAAAAAGCGCGCGTAATTGAAGAAAAACCTATAAAAACTTTTTTTATTTTCGATCGAAAAAAGAGAACACAAGAGAGAACGAATTTTTTTGGGATTCCGAAACCAAAGAACTCCGACGATGAACACATAGAGCAACCTAGTCATGATTTCAAATTCAAGCTTCGAATCTTCGAGATTTCTCTCCGCAGCCCTGGTCCTAGGTAAAAATCTTAGTTTTAGACCTAGGAATTTTCTTTTAGGTTTAATTATAAATTTTAATTTTCAATCCGAGACCGTAGCACCCTTTTCAGACCACAGTTTTTTTTAGATCTGGTTCTAATTCCCCGAATTTAGAACCAGTCCTTAATCCGACAGTCTAATTTATCGACCCTTAGGCTTTAATTATGTTCTAAAATCTTAAGCTCCATTACATCTTGAAGCTGGGGCATTTTTTATGGATTAGAGGAAGAATTATATCAGAAGCGCCGGCTTGTCCACAACGAAGATAAGGAACGACGAAATTACCACCTGGAAAGGGCTACCGAAGATACCATACTGCCAATCATACCACGCTCCTACACTGGGGTATTTTTATTTTTAATGTTTTGTTATTATTTCTATCTTAGCTATTTTCTTTCCCGGTTGCATTATTTCTATTTCAAAAAAAAAAAAAAAAAAAACACATATTCATCTTTTGCTACCAAACTCCGGTCTGAGATACTTACCCCCTTGACAACTAGCAAGGGGGAGAACAAAAACTACTGACAGCATTACTGTCACATGTGTAGATACGAAACAACCTTCAACCATCACCGAGCCAGCTCAGGAAGCATCCAAGTCCCAATGACGGTGGATGGCGCTAAAGCAACTAAAAGGCAAAAGTAGATGCAAGAGGTAACTAAAAGAAAAGGAGTCAATCAGGTACATCTAACCCAAAAATCTCTCTCTATATACATATGTCAAAATCTTTTAATTTCTTTTTACACTTGTCACCGGGGGCATCCCCCTATATATACAACACACACATGCTATGAATATAAAAAAACACATACACATCCCTACTCCCTATGCTGTCACTGGGACGGTCGATCACCACTATCACCAGTATCATCAGCTCGGAGGTCCGTAGACTGGTCCTCTGAAAATACAATCCAGGCACCCGGAGTCCTCAGAAACTCTAAATGATGAGGCCCTGCTATAGAACCCCCCTCACTCGTCTGGCTAACAGACTACCTCGATCGAGAACAAGGAGGATACTCCACAAGAATATAATGAATGGCCGAATCCCTACGAGCATCATCCCTGACACAATCATGTGACGTGTGACGAGACTGCCCAGTCGAGGAACCCATAGCCCTCGACTCTGAGCCATCAAGCTGACTAACCAACCTATACACCCCTCACTCACTCCTCGTTAGACGATACTGCAACCGATCTAGGGACACCTGCATCGTCTGACGTGCCGCCTCTAACGCATTGGTCTGAGTCCTTTGTGTGACCATCATCTTGACGAACATGTCTTCGCAACTCTGCGTCTCCCCAAGAACCCGTCTCGCCTCGGGAGTGGCGCGCGTTCGCGCTGCCTCTAGATGCGCCTCCTCAAGCTGAAGAACCTGCACTACCACACCAAGTCAAAAGAAAGCTAATATATACATGAACAAAATAAGAAACGTTGCCCAACCGTCTCAGCAGTCACTGGATCAGCAGGAGGCACCAAAGGAACAGTGAACGTAGGCTCCTATAACAAGAGCAAATAAATACATCAGAAAAATACTATAATGACAAATAAACTACGAATACAATAACTGAAACATACTTGAGTAGGGATAGGAACAGACTCCTGAGGGGAAGCCTCGAGAGCGGAGTCCTGAACAGCCTGCACAAATAACCAAACAAACCAACACAAGACATGTCAGAACAACATAAAGATGGAATAACTGAAACAGAATTATCCCACGTCAAAAAAAAAACTATACCTGACTCTTAGGACGTAGAGAGGCAGCAGTCGCCTCTCTCGTCTGAAGATCCTCAGCAACCCAACGCTGAAATACCACATGATATTAGTAAGTTACTAAGAAAGCGAAACAATGACACCCAACAAACTAATGCAATGACACAAATAAGATAAAAGATTGAATGGAACTTACCCAATGATCTAGCTAGGCTCGAAGCTGAGCCATCGTTGGATCCTCCCGACTGGAGGAAGCAACTAAAGATTGATCAAATGCCAGAACGGAACCTCCAACAGCGAGCTCGACTCTCTACGAATAACAATAAACACATAAGTTGGCAGGTTCACAATGCTAATAATTAACAAAACCATATTTGTAAATACACCTACCAATCGATCAATCTCATATCGTAAGCTGGCCTCCACTTCTCGACCGGCCTCCTGCTGACCACGTAACAACTCGATCATCACTGTCTAACGAGCAACCTCACCCTCCCTCGTAGACTGTCCAAAATAAAATAAAATGAGACACCACAACCATGTCAGAATGATTAGAAATTTGAGTCCACATAATACAAAAAAGAACTATAAATTAACTCACCAGGAGCCGTAGAGTCTCCGCTAGTGGAGCCCCTAACTCATCCTCCACTTCCCTAGCCTAAGCAACCGAGGAGGCTATGGAGTGCAGCATCTCCTCATCCGGATGAGGAACACAGCCCATCCTCTCCGTCGCCCTATAGAGAGCGTCTAAAGCCCCCGACACTCTTGCGGTGAGATGGCCCTGCTCCAACGCAGCCAACCTCTCCCTCAAAGCCGACGCCGACTTCGGCCCATCGATCGCGAAAGAGCCACTCCCATGGAAGGGACGTGTGAAGAGGCGCTCGCCACCCAATGCACTAAACCACCACACATACTCCTGGGCGTCCGTCTCGTCACGCGCCCCAGTAACCCTGGTCCCCCCAACTCTAAAATTCGCTATCTGAAGTGTCATCCTCTCTGTAAAATTTTGGCTAGGAGGGTCGGTTATCGTCTTCGCCACTCTATGGCAAATCTCTGGAGGGACTCCCTGAGCGAGCCCCAGCTGCTGTACCACTCGAGATGTGTAGATCCTCTCCACCCTCTCAAAACAATGGACCCATATGTCCACATCAAAGAAGTGCCGGCCAGACTGAATCACTGGCATGCTGACATCCTCCTCATCCGCATACGGCCTCCAAATCACCTACAACCAAGGAAATGAACCGACCCCTCGACAAAGATTCAGATCCTAAAAGACCAAAACAAAAAAATATACATGACGATCTATACCTACCCCGCGTGCATATCCTCAAAGAGACTGCGCATGGTCTGAAGATCCGAAGACCAACGGCGACCTCTCAACGCCTCCCTCCACATGTGCATCCGCGGAAATGTGAATGTCACCTCCAACGAAACTCTCGGATGAAGAAAAGCAAAATGGTCATACGCCCAAAACTTTAAAAAAAAACACAAAAGAGAAATGATGAATAGTTACCATTAAAAGACCAAGAAAAAAAAAGAGACACTACGATATTAATTAACTAAAACTCACCTGGAGGAAGGGAAGGAAACCTCCGATCAATGCGACACCCTATCCTCGATGGTAAAGCTGCTCATAGAGGTGTGCCAATGAGGTCGCACCCCATGCATAGGTAGGGACTCGATCCAAGTCCCCGAGAACCATAAAAAATAACTCGGTGACGCATCCCCGAGTCGAAGAAGAGTACAACACCAAGGAAGTGCATCAAGAATGCTCGAAGCACCCTATCCGCAGCTAACCCCGGCTCCACCATAGGCTCCTAGCCCGCCACTATCACACAACGTGCCTCATAGGTCGCCTTCGCCTCCGAATGGTGCCTCGAGGGGACGAAGCCACCCGCAAACGTATCAAAAAACCAAGTGAATCGAACTACACCTGGCCTCGAGTAGCTCGACCTATACGGCATACCCAAAATATCCTCACACACCTCCAAATAATGTCCTGCCGTCCGTCCCATAATCGGCTCGCCCTCAAAATGAAGACTGATGATGCAAACCCAGTCCTCTGGAGTCGGCAACATCATACCAACTAGAAAGACAAGCGCCTGATGCTCTTCCCTCCACCTCTCTAAAATCACTGCGATCAAGCCACGATCGACCTGAAAGGGCTCCAGCTTCAGGATCGGTCCGAAACTGAAAGACACCAGCTGCGCTCATTGAAACTTCTGTAAGGCATGGTACCAAGTATGAGACTCGATCCATACCGAGCTGATAGCCAGCTACAAGGGCTCCTATTGAACGAAACACAGACAATAACAGTAAGACTAACACATACCTATGATGAAAGACAAACGAATTTAGAACTAAAAGCAAGTCAAATATGCCCCAAACACAACAACAATTTACAACACACAAAATGTGATAAGAATAACTGAAAAGAAATATGACCTATATCTAGATGCCGTCATGATGCATGAGTGAGCACACAATCAATCATCAATGCAGGTTTGACATAAATTAGAAGGGTTTTCAAATCCTAATAAACCTATGTCATAACCTAAGTGGCTAAGAGAATGGAAGAACTCTTACTCATGAGTGCTTACCCGGCCTCGAGTGAAGAAATCCTCCAGCGGGAAGTGTCTGCGATCCCGATGCCCCTCAGCCACACCCTCAGCTCTCTCACCCTCAACCCTCTCACCCTCATCCTCAGCACCCCCTGCTCAATCTCGAGCATCTCCTCCCTAACCCCCGATTAGTCAACCTCCAATACCTCCTCTCCAATTACCTCCCCAACATCCACCTCCCGACCACGTTGGTCCGAGCCTCGAAAGTCTCACCCATCTCCGCCCCTAACATGCTCTCCAAATCAGAAATAGTAAAATCATGCCCACCAACACCCTCAGACTCTATCCTAGAATAAAGAGGTCAAAAAAATAAAGAGAACGAAAGAAACGGCGCCTGAAACGGACAACCGGATCATGAAATATCACGAAAACATGAAAACTATAACACAAAGAAGCAAGGAAATAGAGAATCGAAGACTAACACGGATCGCGTGACGAAAATGAAAAGTTTTGAACTATTTATAAAACACACTCAAATCGCGCGTGTGAATCCAGGTGCAAAAACTAATCACGCACTACTCTCACCGCGCTTAATTCGGATCACACGACTAGTCTTAAGCGTGCAAACCAATCGTCGCCCACCCAAACTAACCCGACCATCTGGTTGCGCGCAGCCTACTCAGCGCGTAATCACTTCAAACATCCACACAGTGGTGCACGAATGCCAATGGTCGCCCGTATAGTGACTAGCCTCCGCCCTAATCACGCGCCCGATAGCGTGCGTTTAAATCGATCAAACGACAAAAAATTGGCACTTAATGACATTCTGACACTCTGAACGCGCGTCCACTCTCTGGCGTGCAATTAATTTATGCGCTCGGAGTTAAATGCGTAATTTCCCAGAAACATAAAACAAAAAAATGTCCAGGACAGCATGTTCATAGGCCTAAAATAAGCGATCTCTGACACTAATTATTAGCCTAAACCACACCCTTGTTAAGCCCGATCCAAAACATTCCAGACTTAAAAAAATATCCACCCCGATAACTAAAAGAAAATATACTAGACCAAACCAAAAACCAAAAGAAATGCCCCAACATCACCTATACACTCCAACTAATACCAAGACTAAAGAAAAACTAAAAAAAATGCCCCCCATCATCCATTCACTTGAAACTAAACTAAACCAAAAAAAACTGCTCCCAGAATACCCCAGATCAAAATAAATAAATAAGATCAGAACAAATTTAAATAAATAAGCATCATACTCAAAACAAATCAAAGCAAGCTACCAAATAAACCAAAATTTACTAAATAGAAATTGCCACAAATGAAAAAAAATATATATATATAACCATTTCATAAATAAAAAGGGGTAATAATTATAAAATGCACCGAGGGCATACCCTCTGAATATACAACCTAAAACGAGAAACTTAAAATCCACACGTTCAGGCAATGCACGAATCCTGATTTATTCGGGAAAATAAGAATCCCATCTTCCCCTCTTCCCTTAGCAAGGCAACAATTCGACTACTACCTTGCATTCCCAATCTCATCCGTTCTCAAGAATCCACGCAACAAATACAACTCTTCAAGTCCAACACCTGGGATACAAAGAAGAAAGGAAGAAAAGACATTAATAAACAAGAAAATGCCCCAAAATTTTTAATCCCAAACTTGGAATAAAATTCAAAACAACAAGAATCCAAAACTTTTAGCTCACACATTTATAAACTGTACCTCTTGAATTATCAAATGACAAGTGTCACACCTTTAAACCCTTTCAATCTAATTAAATCTAAACTAAACACATAACCCCTTTGAAAGACGTCAATCCATGAAAAACTCAGATGAACCAATAATTACACAACACTTGACCCCCTAAGAAACACCAATCCACTCAAAAATGGATAAATCAATAGAATTAAAACACCCAATACCCATCTAGAACCTTTGAAAACTCACACCTTCTAAGTCTCATGTTTAATCAAATAAAAGACTAGAACTCAAGTTAAATCAAATCTTAAATCAGAAAAAACTTTAAACAACAAAAAAACTCTCTAAAGTGAGACCCTAACTTGTTTAGGATCAAGAAAATGCCCCCAACAAACCAAACAGAACCAAGTAAACCCGCTAAAACAAGCCCCATAAAACAAACTAAATTCCAAGTTAAACTAAATAAAAAATAAATCAAATAAATCAGATAAATCTAACTAATCCGCTAATAAGCTTATACAAATAAACAAGCACAACAAAACAAACAAAAAATGCCCTTTATTCATAACTCATAAGCTTTACAAGTATCATCGGAGGCATACTTCCTAAATTTACAACCTAAAATGAAAACCTAAAACCCAAAACGACGACTGGGTTCAAAATCGAGATGAAGCGAGGAGCGGATTCCGCTCGGAGCATCCGATCGGAGACATCAGGGAGAATTGGTTGGAAAATACATCCCTCCACTTTTTACTCCTCTTTCGCTATCTTCACCTCCTCCATTGCTGCCTCCTTAACAATGCCTTCATTGTTCCCTAAAAAGGACCGATGTGAAGACTAGCACCCTCATTCCCAATACTGCCCATTCCCATAATAACGTCGTCCACGAGCATCACCTTAGGACAATGATCACGCAAAATAACAAATATAGGAAGAAATGATATCCCAATCGGATGGTTAGATCACTCAATATCACTAAAACACGAATTTTAGAACACTAGATATCCATAAAAAGGTCAAAACTCGAGACTAAACCAGAGAATGAAAAATAAATGAAAGCTCTCTCACTTATATAGAGTACGACCTTAATCACGCGCTCAAAAACGTGTGTTTAATTCAATCATGCGCTAGGCAGGATACGCACAATCCAAAACACGCGCTCTAACCAAAGTGTGCAAATAAGCCATCGCCCGCACCAACTACGTGACACTCCGATCCTGCGCACTCCATGAACCATGTAAATCTATCAAACGACACTGCTATCGTGCGACCTGAAAAGTCACCCGTACACTGACCTAGTGGTGCCTCGATCACGCGCCATTATTAGAGCACGTAAAACAATCACACGCACACTCCCACACGCGTAAACAACCCCTCAAACCTGAGATCGCACGCCTGAAAATAGGCGCACAATCGTATTGAGAGACCAAAAATAGGCGAGCAATACCTGACTTTGGATAAAATCTACGCCCTCACACCTTTCTATCCCATCGTGGTCAAGATTCTTTTGTCCCATCGCGTAGCCTCATAGGCTGTTCCGATAAAAAAAAAAAAAAAAAAAGACTTACTCATTCGTCCCATCGCGTACCCTTTGCACGAGAAGAAAGCAT
This sequence comes from Chloranthus sessilifolius, assembly GCA_021018995.1. Taxonomy (NCBI): domain Eukaryota; kingdom Viridiplantae; phylum Streptophyta; class Magnoliopsida; order Chloranthales; family Chloranthaceae; genus Chloranthus; species Chloranthus sessilifolius. The sequence continues at coordinate 70,583,407 of CM037595.1, forward strand.
TGACAGCACCCATCCCCATCACGATAACGTGTACACATGCAATATCACCTCAATATCCAGTCCCGTCGTAATAAATTAACCATACCCTCATGTCCCATTGTGAGAAGTCAAAAGCAAATCTCTCGAGAACGCGAGCACACCACCACTAACTATGCTCCGTCGACATCCCATCGCGAACATCATTACCTGAAAAGAAAAAGGCCCAGACAGCACATGCCACGCCGTATGAAGAAAAGAGGGAAAGATTGAGCGTGTCCCATCGTTAAAGCAAAAGAGCTCTCTTTCCCAAATTGATCCCCACTCCCCACCAGGACTCACCCAGCATGTAGCCAAAGAAAGGGAGAATCCTCAGGTCCCATCACGATATCATTTCTCCCAAGACATCCCATCATAACCGCCAAGCCCTGCCACAGCAAACCTGAAGAGAAGAAATCTCTAAATTCCCATCGCAACACTACGGCGCCACCAGACCGTACAAACTACGCACAATCCAGGTAGGTATCACCCCCAGGTAAGTACTACCCACTTTTTTTAATTACTCGATATTCCTTGTAAATATATAGTTAGCTATGATTAAGTCAAATGTTTTCAAAACTAGTCTCTCTCGGTTCGCGAGTCACTGTAGTCCTCCCATAAGAGACAATCATTAGTATTTGTCGAGAAGGTTAGACAGAGTATTCGACATACCAAGTGTCATCTTGACAACCATAATAACGGTCGAGTCCACATCCCGTACTGGTGGATCTGCTCAGCGACGTCTCGAAAGTCACATTTTCCCCCATTTTACCACCGAATTGATCTTAAATTTAAATCCCTAAAATTTCAAATTTTCAAAACTCTCAAAATTTCAAAATCCCCTTACTAAAATGAAAATAATAAAAAAGAGAGAAGAAAAGAAGAACAAAGCAACCAGATAAATAGACTGCCTGAACTTGCAATCAAGCGCATATTCCATTGCGCAGAATTGGATCAAGCGCACATTCCACTACGCATAATCATTTGTTCAGACACATTAGGACTAGAATACCCAATTTACAGACCCCCTGAACTTGCAATCAAATGCATATTCCACTGTGCAGGATCAGATCAAGCGCACACTCTACTGTGCAGAATTGTTCATTCAGACACATTAGGATTAGAATTCCCAACTTAGAGGCCGACTCTTGATAAATCGAGCGCATATCCCACTGCGTAGAATTCAATTGAGCACACCTCACAAGACTCTCGCCTCAATTACCAACCCAAACCGGCCATTCTCTTGGGAAACTGAACATTGAGTATATTTAATCTAAGAACTTACAAACACCTATTGGAAAATGAATGCCCGACGCGCATTGGTGTGAGCAATGACGTGCCCGGTCTGACATGACTTGCAAAAGCCTTCGATATTACATGATACTTCATTTTATTGCTATTGGTCCCTAGACCTTATTTTGGACATTTAATTGACACCTCGGTACCTCGATTACGTAAAATCCCTCTTGCTGGTGCACGCTTTTTTTGGGTTCCTCTCGATTCCCATTGAATCAGTGGCTTCCAATTCTGTCCCGATGGACTCTAGCGATGCGGCGTTTGGAATAATTAAAGTAAAAAAAATAATAATGACAGGGGTTTTCTAGGAGGATCCCTGGTTTATTGCGATCGCCAGCTGTAAATATTTATCAACGTTGCAACACGTCAATGATCACGCTTAAGAGCGGGTGTGGGTTACTTTTATACTGAATCGTCCGCCTGCGAACATCAGCAGCGTTTTGTTTCTTAGGATTAGATGATTTAATTTCCTTTTTATTCCCCTTTATAGTTATGATTCTGGTCAGTTTAGACTTCCCTGATTCTCTTATGAATTTAGTTGTATAGGTTTGTTCCAATCCGGTTAAGAGTCCAGTTAATGTTGATTTCCCAATTCTATTAGAGGTCTAATTAATATTAGTTTCTCAATACTACTAGAAGTCCAATTAGTTTCAGTCTCCTATCGATATTTGGAGCGCACGTGTATTAATTCCGATAGAACTCTAATTAAATCAAGCATGCTAATTATACTGGGGTTCTAAATAATGCAAGTATACTAGTTGTATCGAAATTCTAATCAAATCAATTATGATAGTCCTACTAGAATTCTAATTGAAATAGAATACTAATTTTACTGAAACTCTAATTCAAGCAAATAAATTAATTTCATTAAAATCTAATTAAAACAAATAAACTAATTTTTGTGTGAATCTAATTGAACTAAATGAACTGATTTTATTAAAATTCTAATTAAAGCAATGAATTAATTATACTAAAATCTAATTAAAGCAATGAAATTGATCATACTAAATTCTAATGAGAGCAAGAAATTAATCAATTAAATTCTTATTTAAAGAGATTAATCAGTCATACTAAAATCTAATGCACTTAATTGATTAAATATGCTGGAATAAAATAAACCTATTAATTAATTATACTAAAAGGATAAAATAAAAGTAATTAATTAATCCTAAAATTCCTAAAAAAAAGAGGTTTTGGGCCCGCTATGCTAAGGAGGATTGACCTCGTTCCCGAGTACCTCTGTAAGCTCTCTTGGCCAAATCGGGTGGCTAAGATTAAAGATAAATTAATTTTAGACCATGAGATAATATTTTTAGGCTTTTCAGAGTTGATTTCGGAATAATAATTATGGGTTAAATTGTAAAATTAGGATTATAGAAACTGAAATTATATTTAGGATTTTTGGAGATATTAAAATAAGAAATTAAAATTAAAATTAAAATTTCTAGGACTGAATTCGGGTCTGAAATAAAAAAATTAGACCGTATGATTAAGGACTGGTTCTAAATCAAGGGACTAGAATCAGAGATCAATGATAGGACTGTAGATCAAGATTTTAGAACTGAGTTAAAGCCTAGGATCAGTATATCGGACCGATAGATTAAGGACTGGCTCTAGAAACAGAGAACTAGAACTAGATATATAGAATTTCGGCCCGAAAAGGGTGCAATGGTCTGAAAATAAATAAAATAGACATCCTAGATCTAGAGATTAGAAGCTATGGTTGTAAATAAAAGATTAAATCCTTACCTAGGGTCGGGGCTGCGGAGAGAAATCTCGAAGATTCAAGGTTGAATCTTGAAATCATGACTAGGTTGCTCTATGGGTTTGTCCTCGGAGTTCTCTGGTTTCGGAATCCTAAAAAATCTGTTCCCTCTTGAAAAATTGCCAGCCCCTCGTGTTGTATTTTTTTCGAAATTAAAAAAAATCCTATATAGGTTTTTCTTCAATTACGTGCCATTTTTCAGACGTTTAACTAAATTACGTGTCAGTTTCCTGGTGCTTAATCACTTTGAGTCGGTCACCGACTCAGTGAGCGACCGGCTGACTTGCTCAGCGAGTTTCCCAGTCCTAACAAAATTAGGGCTAATTGCGCGCATGATGGGAGGTGCGCAATCTGATTAAGCAGTTCTTCAGAAGCGCTTAATCAAGGAAACTTAAGGGTTAAGGGTAGTGAGACTAGATCGAGCATAGGCCAATTGCGCGCTGATTTTGTAGTGCTCAATATGATCATGCGTCTGATTTGAGGCACGTAATCAAGTCTCGGATAGGTCTGAGAAGGGAAGTTTGGTCTAAAAGGGAGAGTGATTGCGCGTTTGTGGTGTAGTGTGCAATCAAATTATGTGCGAGGTTTCATGCGCTTAATTCGAGGTTGTCCGAGTCTGGTCTCTAGAATGAAATACAAGACTATTGTTTTAGTCTGTATTCTGACTATATACTATTGTTTCAGTATTTAGTCTCCCCATGTCGGGATCTGAGCCACAGAGCTATTATTTCAGCCTGTGTTCAGCCATTTACTATTATTTCAGTGCATGGTTCCTATATCAGGGTTAAAAAGGGTCAAAGGTTGACCGAATAAAAAGTATATTCTGAGAAGGCAAAATCGGGGTGTCTACAGATGCCCCTCTTCAGCGCGCTCTTGCGAAGTAAGAACGCGTCGAAGAAGTAAACACCCCTCATTCGAGGTGTCTTCTCGTTTCTCTCAGGAATTAACAAATGTGAATTGGAGATGTTGATATGACATACTTGGCTTTCTTATCTATCAGCACAAGCTAAAATAAAGCATTTAAAAGGCAAATGCTAGCTGTCTGAGGGCATATTCTGGGTCTGTGGATGCATGACGCATCCTGTAGCATGGTGCGAGCTAACAAAGAGATTTTATGTAATCGAGGTACCGGGGCGTCAATCAAATGTCCAAATCAAGGCCCAGGGACCAATAATAATAAAAGATGAAGTATCATGTAATATCGAAGGCTTTTACAAGTTATATCAAATCGGGTGCGTCATTGCTCACACCAATGCACGTCAGGCGTTCCTTTTCCAATAGGCATTTGTTAGTTCTTAGATTAAATATAGTCAATGTTCAGTTTTCCAGAGGAATGGTTGATTTGGGCTAGTAATTGAAGTGGGGGTCTTGTGAGGTGTGCTCAGTTGAATTCTGTGCAGTGGCATGTGCGCTTGATTCATTTGGAGATCGAAGGTCGGTAAATTGGGAATTTTACTTCTAATGTGTCTGAATTAATGATTCTGCGTAGTGGCATATGCGCTCGATCCAATTCTGCGCAGTAGGATATATGCTTGATTGTAAGTTCAAAGGTTGGTCTGTAGATTGGGTAGTCTAGGTTGGGCATTCTAAGTTTTAATGTGTCTGAACCAATTATTCTGCACAGTGGAGTATGCACTTTATCCAATTCTGCGCAGTAGTGTATGTGCTTGATTGCAGGTTCAGGCGGTCTTAGGAGTTAAAGGTCGGGTTCAAATGTAATTAATGTGCGCAAGTGATAGGGCGCTTAATCAAAATTTTGGCATTTAAAGGTATTTTCTTTTTTTAGTATTTAGAAAAAGGTGAGTCGGGGTCTATTCATTTTATTGCTTTATTATTTTTTTTTCTCTTTTTTTTTGGTAGTTTATTTTATTATTTTTTATTTCTTTTGAAGTAAGAGGTTTTGCTTTGTGAAATAAAGGTTTTTTTTTTTGTTGAAATAAAGAGGTTTTGAGATTTTGAAATTTTAGGGATTTTAACTTAAGATCAATTCGGTGGTAAAACGGCAGAAAATGTGGCTTCCGAGATGTCGCTGAGCAGATCCACCGGTACGGGATTTGTGAACCCAACCGTTATTGTGATTGTCAAGATAACACTTGGCATGACAGATGCACATCTAGCCTTCTCGACAAATACTGATGATTGTCTCTTATGGGTGGACTACAGTGATTCACGAGTCGAGAGAGACAAGTTTTAAAAATATTTGATTTAATCATAGCTAACTATATTTATGGGCAATATCGAGTAATTAGAAAAAAGAGTAATACTTACCTAGGGTGATACTTACCTGGGTTGCATGCAGCTTGTCCGATTCATGGTGGTGTTGTAGTGTCGCGATGAGACTTTGTGGTTATTATTGTGATGCAGTGCTCCGGATGTGATATCACGATGTGACTTTGGAGACTTCTTCTCTTCAGGTCTGCTGTGGCAAGAATTAGCGGTTGTGATACAATGTCTTGGAATAAATGATGTCGCAATGGGACCTGGGGATTAATTCGAGAAAGGGAGAGAAAGAGAGTTTATTGCCTTAGCGATAAGACAAGACCGAGTTTTCCCTCTCTTTATCATATGGCGTGGCATGTGTTGTCTGAGCTTTCTTTTATTTTCAGGTAGTGGTATTTGTGATGGGATGTCGGGTGGACGTAGTTAGCGATGGGACATTGGTAATATGTTATTTGCGCGATGGAACATTATTGTCTTTCTTTGGTGGATCTTGGGTTACAAAAGAAATTGCGTCGTGACTGCGTTGTGATTGACTTCGTCTTTGGGCGGTTTGTTTTCGGCTTTTCGCGATGGGTCATGAGGGTATGGTTAATTTATTCTGATGGGACTGGTTATTGAGGTGGTATTGCATGTGTGCACGTTATCGCAGTGGGGTCTTCCTTCTTTGGTGGGGTCATGAGGGCGTTGCAATAAGGGGCGTGTGTCCTGCCGCGACGGGACTAAGGGATGATTAACGCTATAGGATGGGTGAGTATGTAACTTTTTTCTGTCGAGACAGCCTGTGAGGCCATGCGATGGGATAAAAGGGTGTGACCGCGACGTGATAAAAGAATTTTGGCCGCGACAAGACAAAATAATCTTGACCACAATGGGACACAAAGGTGTAAGGGTGTAGATTTCGTCCAAAATTAGGTATTGCGCGCCTGTTTTCGGTCGCTCAATACCATTGCGCGCCCGTTTTCAGGCGTGCTATCTCATACTTGAGGGTTCATTTACGCGTGTGTATGTGTGCGTGAAATTGGATTACGCGCTATAATCCTTGCTCGTGATTGAAGCATCACCTAGTCAGTGTACAGGTGACCTTTCATATTGTGCATTTAAACTGGGTCATTTAATTAGTTTGCGTGGTTGATGGACTGCGCGCCATCGAAGCATCGCTCCATTATACGCCATGTGCGTGGCGTGTGATCTAATTAAGCGCACGTGTTCGGGCGCATGATTAAATTCGTACTCTATATAACCGACAAAGCTTTCATTTATTTTTTATTCTGGTTTAGTCTCGAGTTTTGACCTTTTTCTGTATACCTTGTGTTATGAAATTCGTATTTTAGTGATATCGAGTGATCTAACCGTTCGATTGAGATCTCGTTTCTTCCTATGTTCGTTATTTTGCATAATCTTCGTCCTAAAGCGGTGCTCGTGGACGGTGTTGTTCTAGAAATGGGCGGTATTGGAAATGAGTGTGCTTATCTTCACATCGATCCTTTTTAAGGAGCAATGAAGGCAGGGTTGAAGCGGCGGCGGTGGAAGAGGCGAGCAAAAGAGAAGGAATCAAAAGTGGCAGGATGTATTCCCCAACCAATTCCCCCTGAAGTCTCTAATTGGATGCTCCGAGCGGAATCTGCTCCTTGCTTCGTCTCAGTTTTGAACTCACTCTTCATTTGGGTTGTAAGTTAAAGTTTTAGGTTTTTGTTTTGGGTTGTAAATTCAGGAGGTATGCCTCCGGTGATAGTTGTAAAATTTTAAATTATAAATGAAGGGGTATTTTTTTATTTTGTTTTGTGTTTGTTTATTTGTATAAGCTTATTAGCGGATTAGCTGGATTTATCTGATTTGTTTGACTTAGTTTTGGTTTTAATTTTTAGGATTCATTCCGAATTTATTCAGGGCTTACCCCGAGGTTAATTCATTTTATTGAGCCTGGTTTAGAGAATTTATTTGGTTCAATTTGATTAATTGGGGGCATTTTTTTTCAAACCGGCCAGGGTCTCATCCTAGAGAATTGTGTTGTTTTTTTTATTATTTAATTTAAAGTTTTTGTTGGTTTAAGGTTTGATTTTTAACTTGAGTTTTGTCTTTTGTTTAATTTAATGTGAGGTTGAAAAAGTGTAACTTTTCAAAGGTTCTAGATGGGTGTTAAATGTCTAAATCTTATTGGTTTATCCATTTGCTTAGGATCTGTGTCTCTTAGGGGGGTTAAGTGTTGTGTAATCATTGGTTCATGTATGTTTGTCACGGATGGTGGTCTTTCAAGGGGGTATGTATTTGGTCTAGATTAGATTAGATTAAAAAGGTTTAAAGATGCAACACTTGTTATTCTATAGTCTAGGGAGTGTAGTTTATAAATGTGTGAGCCAGAAGTTTTGGGCTCTTGTTTCTTTTTTTTTAAGTTTAGGATTGAAAGTTTTGAAGCATTTTTTTTTAGGGCATTTTTAAAATTAATTAATTAATGTCTTTTCTTCCCTTCTCTTTTGTATCCCGAGTGTTGGACCCGAAGAATTGTGTTTGTTGTATAGGCTTTTGAAAATGAACGGGATTGGGAATGCAAGGTAATAGTCGAATTGCTGCCATGCTAAGGGAAGAGATGGAGGAGAAAAAGGTGGTAGAAAGGAAAGTCAAGGAAAAGGTAGGGTCAGAGTTCTCGTGACCGATGCCTATTTTTCCTCGGTAGGCCCTTCGGATTCAGCGCTAGTTGCTCCTCCTTTTTAGTGTTTCCAAGGAGGGCTCCTAAGGGTGGATCCTGCAGGTCCTGGGTGGTTTTTCATGAGCCACTCTTTCTTTTCTACCGGCTCGGGGTAAGGGGAAGAGGCTATTAAGGCTAGAGTTCGTTCAGGGCGCCTCCTTTCTCCGAGTTTCTCCGAGATTTCTAGTTTCCCGAATGAATCCGGATTCAGGGATTGCCTGAACGTGCAGATTTTAAGCTTCTTGTTTTAAGTTGTTTATTCAGAGGGTATGCCCTCGGTGTGTTTTATAATTATTTAATTATTTATGAAGATTATGATTTTAAATTCTTTTATAAATTCTAATTTAGTTTATTTTGCGGCTTTTTTGATTTATTTGGAGTGTGAGATTTATTTGTTTAATTTATTTATTCTGGATCGGGGCATGTTAGGAGTATTTTTTTTAATTTAGTCTGCGCTTAGTTGGAGTGTATAAATGATGATGACATTTTTGTTCTTAGTGTATAAAAAGAAGAAAAGGGGACATTTTTTGGTTATTTAATTTAACATCAATTGGGGTTGTGTGTGATATGGGGGCATTCTCTTTTTTTAGCTTTAGATCGGCGTTAGTTGAGGAAAAATTTTAGCTTTAGTCTTAGTTTGGGGCAAGTCTCCTTTTTTTTATTTTTGTTTTAGCTTTGGTTGGGGTGTGCAAACGGTGTCAGGTCATTTTTCGTTCTTCTTTTTTTTTAGGGCGTACGTTTTTTCAAGCTAGGAGTGTTCTTCGATCAGTCTTGACAAGGGGACTGTTTGGACTGGTAATTAGTGTCAAGAATCTCCTAGTTTTAGGTCTGTGAAAGTTTTGTTTTGTATCCGTATATTTTTTTTATTTTCCAGGGAATTACGTGCTTCATTATGGGCGTTTAAATGAATTGTGCGCCAATCTTAAAACGTGTATTCCAAGGCATCAAAAGGTTATAAAGCGTTAATATTCGGTCATTTAATCGAATTAAACACAAGGTGAGCGGTGCTTGAATAGGGCGGTGGTGGTTACTGTGGAAGTGACTGTTGGCATTCGCACGCGCTGGTAAGGGCGCTTGATGTGATTACGTGCCTGGAAGGCGACACGCAACCAAGTGGTCAGGTTAGTTTGAGCGGGCGATGAATAGATTGTGCGCTCTATATAGGTCGTGTAATCCGAATTATGCGCTATCAAGGTGGTGCATGATTGGTTTGGGCGCCTAGATTTAGGCGCGCGATTCGACTGTTTCCTATAAATGGCTTAAAGTTTCTCATTTTTGTCGCGCGATTCATTTTAGTCTCTGATTCTCTGGTTTTCTTGTTTTTGTGCACTCTAATTTTCATATTTTCGCAATATCTTGTGATCCGGTCGTCCATTTCAGACGTCGTTTCTTCCGTTTTCTTCAGTTTCTCGAGCTCTTCATTCTAGGATAGAGTTTGGGGGTGGTGATAGACCTGCTCTTACTATTTCTGAGTTGGAGAGGATGCTAGGGGCAGAGATAGGTGAGATGTTTCTCGACCTCTCTAATTGGACGCCCGAATTGACTTCAGTTTCTCGACCTCTCTAATTGGACGCCCGAACCGACGTTGTCGGGGATGCGGATGTTGGGGAGGTAGTTGGAGAGGAGGTATCAGAGTTTGACTAGTTGGTGGTCAGGGAGGAGGTGCTCGAGGTTGAGCAGGGGGTTGTTGAGGGTGAGGGTGAGATACCCGTGGATGAGGGAGTTGAGGGTGCTGTTGCGGAGCATCCGGATCGTAGGCGCTTCCTACTGGAGGATTTCTTTGCTCGAGGTCGGGTAAGCACTCATGAGCAAGAGTTTTTCCATTTCCTTAGTGACTTAGGTTATGACATAGGCTTATTAGGATTTGAAACCCTTCTAATTTATGTCAAACCTGCATTAATGATAGATTGTGTGTTTACTCATGCATCATGATTGCATCTAGGGGTAGGTTATGTTTCTATTCAGTTGTTCTTATCATGTTTTGCGTGTTTGTTGTAAATTGTCATTGTGTCTGGGGCATATTTGACTCGCTTTTAGTTTCTTTTTAAAATTCATTTGCCTATGTGTTAGTTTTATTATTTTTGTTCGCGTTTCGTTCAATAGGAGTCCCCGCAGCTGGCTATCAGCTCGACATGGGCTGAGTCTCATGCTTGGTATTATGCCTTACCGAAATTTTAGCAGGCACGGCTAGTGTCTTTCAGTTTCGCACTGATCCTAGAGTTGGAGCCCTTTCACGTCGATCGTGGCCTGATTGCGACGATCTTTGAGAGGTGGAGGGAGGAGCATCAGGCGCTTCTCTTTCCAGTTGGGATGATGTTATCGACTCTAGAGGACTAGGTCTACATCACTGATCTTTGTTTTTAGGGTGAGCCGATCACAGGGCAGATGGTGGGTCACTATCTAGAGGTGTGTGAGAAGATTTTAGGTGTGCCGTATAGGTCGAGCGGCTAGGGGCCAAATATAGTTTGAGTCACTTAGTTTTTCGATATGTTTGTGAGTGGCTTCCTCCCCCCGAGGCACCATTCGAAGGCAAAGGCGACCTATGAGGCGCATTGTGCAGTAGTGGTGCGTCGAGAGTCTGTGGTGGAGCCGAGGGTACCTGCGAATAGGGTGCTCCGAGCATTTTTGATGCATTTCCTTTGTGCCGTACTTTTCTCTTCTTCGACTCGAGGATACGTCACCGGGTTATTTTTTATGGTACTTGGGGATCTGGATCAAGTCCCTACCTATGCGTGGGGTGCGGCCGCATTGGCGCATCTCTATGAGCATCTTTACCATTGGGGACAGGGTGTCGCATCGATTGGGGGTTTCCTTCCATTCATCCAGGTGAGTTTTTTAATTAATTGGCATCGCGATGTCTTTAGTTTGGTTTATTTTTGGTTGTTTAATGGTAAACGTTTCTCCTCGTGTGTCGCTATTGTTGTTGTTACTTTCCTTTCAGTTTTGGGCGTATGATCATTTTGCTTTCCTTCGTCCGGGGGTTCCGTTGAAGGTGAAGTTTATGTTCCCACGGATGCACATGTGGAGGGAGGTGTTGAGGGGTCGTCGCTGGTCTTCGGATCTTCGAACCGCGCGAGGCCTCTTTGAGGATATGCATGCATGGCAGGTATAGACTGTCACACATACGCTTTCTTTTTATTTTGGTGTTTTAGGATCTGAGTCTTCATTGAGGGTTGATTCATTTATTTGGTTGTAGGTGATTTGGAGGCCCTACGAGGATGAGGAGGATGTCGGCGTGCCAGTGATTCAGTCTGGCCGGCCCTTCTTCGATGTGGACATATGGGTCCACTGCTTTGAGAGGGTGGAGCGGATCCACACTTCTCACGTGGTAGGGCAGCTGGGGCTCGCTCAAGGAGTCCCTCCAGAGATTCGCCACAGAGTGGCGAAGAGGATGACCAGCCCTCTTGGTCGGAATTTCGCGGCATGGATGGCTCTTCAAATACTGGATTTTAGAGCTGGGGGACTAGAGTTAGAGGGGGCCCGTGACGAGGCAGACGCCCGAGAGTATGCACGGTGGTTTGGCACATTGGGTGGCGGGCGCCTGTTCACACGTCCCTTCCATGGGAGTGGCTCTTTCGCGATTGGAGGGCCGAAGTCAGCATCAACTTTGAGGGAGAGGTTGGCTGCATTGGAGCAGGGCCATCTCACCGCAAGTGTGCGGGGTGCATTAGACGCTCTCCATAGGGCAATGGAGCGGATGGGGTGTGCTCCTTGTCCGGATGAGGAGATGTTGCAATCTTTAACCTCCTCGATTGCTCAGGCTAGGGCAGCGAAGGATGAGTTAGGGATTTGGTTAACGGAGGCTAGACGGCTCCTGGTGAATTAATTTGCAGTCTTTTTTTACTATTATGTGGACTTACTTTTCTGGTCGTTCTGATGTGGTTGTGGTGTCTCATTTTATTTTGTCTTGAACAGTCTGAGAGGGAGGGTGAGGTCGCTCGTTAGGCAACACTGCTGGATGTCTATCGCAGTCAGCAGCTAGCTAACCAAGAGATAGTGGCCAGTCTACGATCTGAGATTGACTGATTGGTAAGCGTCTTCACAAGTATGGTTCTGCTTAGTTGTTAGCATTATGAGCTTATCAACTGATATGTTTATTATTATTTGTAGAGAGCCGAGCTGGCTGTCGGAGGTCCCGTTCCGTCATTTGATCCGTCTTCAGTTGCTTTCTCTAGTTGGGAGGATCCAACGATGGCTTAGCTTTGGGCTGAGCTAGATCATTGGGTAAGTTTCGTTCAATCTATTATATTGTTTACGTCATTGCGTTAGTTTGTTGGGTGTCGTTGTTTTACTTTCTTAGTAGTTTACTAATATCATGTGGTATTTCAGCGTCAGGTTGCCGAGGATCTTCAGACGAGGCGGCTGCTGCCTCTCTACGTCCGGAGAGTCAGGTAAAGTTTCTTTTGATGTGGGATAATTCTATTTCGATTATTCCATCTTTTTCTTGTTCTGACATCTCTTGTGTTGGATTATTTGATTCTTTACAAGCTGTTTCGGATTCCTCTCCTAAGGCTCCCCCTCAGGAGTCTATTCCTATCCCTACTCAGGTATGTTTTAGTTATTGTGTTTTTAGTTTATTTTTCATTATAGTATTTTGATGTATTTGTCTATTTTTGTTGCAGCCGCCTACGTCTGCTCTCCCTCCTGTGCCTTCTACCGATTCAGTGACCGCTGAGACAGTTGAGCGACTCCTGGGGGAGAGGCTGGACCTGGTATGGTTCTTTCCTTTTTCAAAGTTTCTTATTTTGTTCATGTATATATTCATTTTTAATTTTTTTTGTTTGACTGGATGCAGTTCTGTAGGTTTGTCAGCTAGAAGAGGCGCATCTGGAGGTGGCACGAGCACGAGCCCGAGCCCCTCCTGAGGAGAGACGAGTCCATGGGGAGACGCAGAGTCAGGCTGACTTATTTGCCAAGATGATGGCCACTCAGAGGCATTAGAGGTGGCTCGTCAGATGACGCGGGCGGAGATGCAAGCGTCCTTAGATCAGCTACAGTACTGTCTGCTGAGGAGTGAGCGAGGGATATATAGACTAGCTCATCAGCTTGGTGGATCGAATTCGAGGGCGACGGGTTCCTCGGCTGGACAGTCTTGTCGCATGTCGCATGATGGTGCCAGGGGTGATGCTCGGGAGGATGTCGTGGTTCGTGAGGTTCTAGCGAGGTATCCTCCTCGTTCTCGATTGAGGCAGTCTATTAGCCAGGTGAGTGAGGGAGGATCTGTGGCAGGGCCTCGTCGCTTAGAGGTTCCGCCGACTCTAGGTGTCAAGATCGTATTTTTGAAGGACTAATCCACAAACCTTCGAGCTGATGATAATGGGGATAGCAGTGCTCGGCCGTCCCAGTGGCAGCGTAGGAATTAGGTGTGTGAGTGTGTGGTTTTTTGTTTGTATCTACAATGTGTGTGTGTTGTTGTATATGTAGGGGGTGTCCCCAGTGATAGGTGTAAAAAGAAATATAATTTTTTTTGACACATATATATAGAGAGATTCTTTTGATTTAGATGTACCTGATTGGCTCCTTTTCCTTTTAGTTACCTCTTGCATCTACTTTTGCTTTCAGTTTCTTTGGCGCCGTCAACCGTCATTGGGACTTAGATGCTTCCTGAGCTGGCTTAGTGGTGGTTGAAGGCTGCTTCGTATCTGCACATGTGAGAGTCATGCTGTCAGTAGTTTTGTTCTCCCCCTTACCAATTATCAAGGGGGTAAGTGTCTCAGACCGAAGTCTGGTAGCAAAAGATGGATATGTGTTCTTTTTTCTTTTTTTCTTTATTTTCTTTTTTCTAAAAAAAAAATAATATAACAGGGAAAGCAAATAGCTTGGATAGAAATAATAATAAAACAATAAAATAAAAAAATTTTAAATGCCCCAGTGTAGGAGCGTGGTAGGATCGGCAGTATGGTATCTTCGGTAGTGCTTCCCGAAGGGTTCGTCATTTCTTATCTTCTTTGTGGACAAGCCGATGCTTCTGACATGATTCTTTTTCTAATAAAATAAATGCTTCAACGTCAAGATTCAATGGAGCTTTTCTGGGTTTCAAGAGAAGCACTTTAGGTTTGTAAGTAGTCATGGGTATCTGATGAGTTAGTTTCAAAGAAAAAAGTTGATCGGTGGTGTCACCGAACTAGTGAGGTCATTTTTATGATTAGGTCAATTGTATACAGGGTCTACCCTAGGGTGGTGATCGTCCTATCCCGTGGTTATTAGAGAGAAGTATGATATGTATAATAGGTGATTGCGTCAGTCGTCATTCATCAGTTTTCTGTTTCATTTCTAGGAATATCCTGCAAGACTTCTGCTTTCCAAAAGGTGTAGGTAACAGTCTTTTTCTCAGAGGGATATGGGATTCCATGATCGAGCTCTCCATCATATTTCGGCATCATCAAAATCTTACATTCTTTGGTTAGCAGGAGTTTATCCTCCTCCCGCCACCTTATGAAGACATCTAGTAGTATGGGGACATCAAGGACGCCCTCGCAGCTTGCTTATACACTTCTAGTGAAATTACCAGATATGTCCTAATGGCCTGCTTATGCTTCCCTGAGCTCATTGACTTGTTCATTCATCATAATGCTCTCGCTCGATCTTTTTTTTTTTTTATGCATATATTTTTTGAAAGCATCCTGCTAGCGCAAGAACAATGAGTTTTGATTGAACCTAACATCTTCATTTTTTTGCTCTAGCGTCTCCTCCAATGGAGGGGGAAGGAAAGTGAGGATCGGGTGTTACATGTGTTTGAAAGAGATTAGATAGCTCACTAGTCCTTTAATCAAATTGCCCGAGTGATAAAAGGTGGGCAATAGATCTGGGGTCTTAAGGATATTCTGAGAATTGAAGGCGTACGACCAATGAATGGGTCGTGACGACTACGGGGATGGTAAGTATAAGTATTTAACCATGGGATGTGACGATCACAGGGTTAAGGGTAGTATTTTCTAAGGTACATTGCATTCCAAGGACTAGGGAGTTCTTCCCCATCTTGGTTCGCCAGTTTATAGGCATTCTCAGTTGTTATGACATATGGGCCTTCCCAGTTTGATTTCAATTTTCCTTTCAGGTGGGTGTGCTTGGAAGGCATAATTTTCTTTTAGGTGGGTGTGCTTGAAAGGCATAATTTTCTTCAAGACTAATTCTCCAACATTAAAGGTTCGTTCGAGGACTTTCTTATCGTAAGCCTTGGCCACTCTCCTCTTATATACCTGAGCGTGATCAGCTGCCCTTAGACGTATTTCATCGAGCTGCTCTAACTGCGTGAGTAGGACAATTCTCCTTTCGTCTAAGGATAGCTCATCATCAAGTTGAATCCATAAAGATGGTACTTGTATCTCATATGGTAGGATTGCCTCCATCCCGTAGGTGAGGGGATAGGGAGTTTGGCCAGTGGCCATACGCATAGAGTTCCTATAGGCCCAGAGTGCTTCTGGTAGTCGTTCAGGCTAGTCAGCTCCATTGCTTATTTCTACTGTGTTTTAGGATTCGAATCAATATTTTATTCGTAGCTTCTACCTATCCATTGCCTTGAGGGTAGAATGGTGATGAATGGTGTAAATCAATGTTGTACTTCTTACATAACTTCTTCGTCTTCTCAGCAATGGACTGTGGTCCATTTTCAGTGACAAACATCCTGGGTACTCTAAATCTGGTGATGATATTCTGAATGATAAACATCGTGAGTGTTGAAGCAATGATTCTAACATAAGATTCAGCTTCTGCCCATTTGGTGTAGTATTCGGTTGCTATAAGAATAAATGCGTGCTTATGAGTGTTCCCAATTGTGTCGGTGAAGGATCCAATGATGTCGAAGGCCCACATTGAGAATGGCCATGGTGAGGTCATAGTGTTCAATGTAATTGATGGAGCTTTAATGAGTGAGGCATGTTCTTGGCATTGCTTGCAGGATTGAATGTAGAGGTGACAATCTCTGATCATTGTCGGCCAGAAGTAACCTTATTGTGTAACTTAAATGGTGAGTCTATGTCTATCGGAGTGGGCGCCACAAGCACTGGCGTGCGCTTCTTGGATAATGTATTGTCCTTCAGCGGTCGTGACGCATCATAGTAGTACTCTTTTGGTGAAGGCTTCTTTGTATAATGTTTCGCCGAGTATATAGAATCGGGTGCATCGGTTCCTTATAGCTGGTTGTTCGATTTTCGTAGCGTACGGAGGAACATGTTGATACTTCAAGAAATTCCAGATATCAAAGTACCATGGTTGTCCATTGTCAATCGGTGATTTTTCAAATCTAAACATAGTGACTTCAGTTTTCGCCTTGATGTGCTTTTTCGAGGTGATTGCTTCTTTTGGTCCTGTACTTATGGGGAGGATGGGTAATTCTCTTTTGACGGTCCATGCTACCTTGTGGGCGGGTACTATCAGCTTTTCAATGAATAAGGTTTTGGTATTTTGTCCGATAGGTATTTGGATGACCGAGACTAGCGTGGCTAAGGAATCTGCGAGCTCGTTTTCTAATCTAGGGATGTGTGTAAAAGATATCCTTTCGATTTTTTTATTAAATATTGAGTGATTTCTAGATATGCCATTAGTCTCCTTTCCTTAGTTTTCCATTCTCCTATGACGTGTGAAATTACTAATTTGGAATCACCGATGGTTTTTAATTATTTAACTCCTAATTATAGCGCTGCTCGGAGTCCAGCTATAAAGGCTTCATATTTATGGTTTAGAGCATCGTCGAAATAAAGAGTTCGTGAGGTCTTGTCGGGCTCTTCGTTATGAATCAAGAATAGATCCTCATCGAGGAAATCCGCGTGTATAGGTTCATCAGTCGGGAGTAGGAGGTCCGCGAGATAATCAGCGATGGCTTGTCCTTCGATCGATTTCTGCGTGACATAAGTGATGTCGAATTCTTGTAAGAGCATATGCCAGCGAGCGATCTTTCCTGATGTTATGACTTTTCGAATACATACTTCAGAGGGTTCATTTGGGCTAGTACTTGTATTTTATGTGCTCCAAAGTAGTGTCGTAATTTGGTTGAGGCCCACACCAATGTGAGGCAAGTCTTCTCCATCGGAGTATATTTACATTCGTACTCGACCATCGTCCTACTGAAGTAGTAGATAGCCTTCTCTCTCTTGTCGTCTTCTTCATATTGTCCCAAAATTACTTCCATTGCTTTGTCATTCGCTGAGAGGTATAAAATCAGGGGTTTTCAAGGGACAGGCGGCGATAGTATAAGCGGATTAAGGAGGTATTTCTTGATGTTGTCAAAGACTTGCTGACACTAATCATCCCATCTGTACTCAACTCCTCCTTTAAGTAGTCCATAGAAAGGATTGCATCTGTCCGAATGTTGGGAGATAAATCTCCTGATGAATTGCAATCTTCCTATCAGGGCTCATAATTCTTTGATATTATTGGGAGGTGGCATCTCGAGGATAGCTCTGACTTTTGCAGGGTCAACTTCGATTCCTCGCTTGCTAAATAAAATCAAGTAATTTTCCTGAGGTGACTCCGAAAACACATTTCTTTGGATTCATTTTTAGCTGGTATTTCTTAGCTCTCTGTAACACTAGTCAGAGTGCTTCAATATGTCCTATTCGTGTTTAGGACTTCACTAATATGTCATCGACATAGACTTTCACACACTTATACATCATGTCATGAAATATAGCCATCATGGTGCATTGATACGTGGCTTCTAGGTTCTTGAGCCAAAAAGGCATAATGATGTAATAATATGTTCCCCATGGTGTGGTGAAGGAAGTCTTCTCTTGGTCAGACTCTGCTAATTTGATCTAATTATATCCAAATAAATCATCCATAAAGGATAGCTTCTCATGTCCTGCTGTGTTGTCGACTAGAGTGTCAATGTGTGATAGTGGGAAGACGTCTTTTGGGCATGCCTGGTTAAGATTTTAGAAGTCAATGCAAACTCGTACTCTGCCATCCTTCTTGGCGACATGTACTATGTTGGCGACCCACTTAGGGTAAAGAACGACTCGAATAAGTTTAGCTTTGTGTAATTTGTCGACTTCTTCTTTGACTTGGAGGGAAATTTATGGGTGCATCCTACAGAGTTTTTGCTTAACAGGCTTTGCCTCAGGTTCTAAGACAAGACGATGTTCTACTAAACTCTTATCTAAACTGGGCATGTCCTCATAGGACAATACAAAAGAGTCAAGGTGTTCTTGCAAGACTTGTGCAATTTGTCAGCGTTCCTTGGAGTTAAGCGCTGCACTAATTAATAACTTCTTGGGTTTCTCTTCAGTGCTAAAGTTAAGTTCTTCAATGGATTCTGCAGCAGCTTGGGTCTGCCCATCGAAGTGCTTGATAACCCGTTGGAAGTCCAGTGCCTCCTCAGCAACTGGTGCTCTTTCTTTGTCCTCGGTGAATTCATATACTGTGAAGTTATCACACTGGGGATTTGAATTTGCGAAAGGTAACCCTTCATCCGTACAATTTATAATCGAGAGATCTTTAGTAAGGTAAAGGTCAAGGCTATTGATTCCTCTCTCAAAGTCATGAAGTATCTCATCTGGTATGATCACTGACTTATTGTCTCGCCGGGATGCTTTACATCCTTGTGTGGGGAATAGGTTACAAACTTTAGGAGAAGAGTCTCCTTGTTGGCCACAAATCTGGTTAAGGGTGAAGGGTTCCCTCTCTTTTCTAAGGTTTTCTGATTTTTTTGGATTTTGTATTTCCAAATTTTTAGAGTTTTCTATTTTTTCTAATTTTTTCATTTTTGACAATAAATATGGTATAGGGTCAGTCCCCTCAAGGGGCGCTAGGAGAGTTGCTTCCTCTAGTTGAGGGAGCGAGACAGCTACTGGGGCCATTAGGGCGATCCTTCAAGAAATATGGCCTTGTTGTAAATTTGGCGATTTTTTTTTTGGAGTCCTCAGCTAATGAGACCTTTTGAATGACTGATATAGGTGATAGTGGCACTGATGTTCGAACTTCCTCTATCACGTTAATGGCCTCTTCATCGAAGAAATTCTGAAAATCATAGTCGATCGAACTATCTGCTTCTGAGTCATAATATGGTGGTTCTTTCCATTGAGGGGGATCTCCCAAAGGATCCTCAGGGGTAGCAAGTTCCTTTCCTTGATCTTCATAATATGTTGGGATGAGTGCGCATGCTCGGCAGCGAGGTTGATAATGGTGAAGAATGCAGGGAGATTCCCAAGGGCACTCCCATCCTTCTAAATTAGCATTGAAGACGGTATCGAACTCATCTTCTTGATCTGATAATGCTTGAAGTCCTAGATTAGCTTGCTCAGCTAACTTGAGTGCAGGGAGATCTATCCAGTAGTCTTCGTCATCACTCGGGGGAGGTTGTCATTCCTTTTCGAGAGATTTATGAAATATTTGGAGTTACGACGGATTCGGGGATGTAGAAGTGTCTGGTTCGAGTTCCTCTTCAAACTCTATAAAAGCAGGTTGAGTGTTTCCTTCTGGATCAAATGGATAGCCATCGGGACTCTGCTCCTTGCACCAGTAGTTGAGCTGGTAGGTCATTGCCGATTTTTGTCGTCGCGGGGTTGGAATGGTCTCATTCCTCCATTGTAGGATGTCGGGTTCACTTGGCGAAACATTTTAATATACTGGTGCATGCCCTACAACGGGGCTGGCAAGGATGAACGATACAAGGGGAATCCCACAGGCATTGCCACCCTCCAAGGCTAAGGCCGAGGCGGATGCTATACGGGTTAAGATTCTCTTGCAGGGTGTCATCCTCTCCCCACGTTGAGTGCAAGTGCTCTTCGTCATCTTGTAAGACAGCTATATGAAAGTCTTCACCATCAGTAGATTCCCAATCTTCTAATTGTGGTTTGGTTCCTGAAGGTTCTTCTCTTCTCTTCTCTATGGACTCTTTGAGATCAAACAAGGGTTTGACTCCTTCAAGCGGTTCATCAATGTCGTCATTGAGGCTTGTCAAATCGCTAAATGCTTTGGTCATTTGTTTAATTTCTGTTTCTTAGGATTTGACAAAGGACACCTCCTTACGCTTTGGCAGGTCAGCTTTCTCAATGGTCCCATAGACGAAGTGGTCATATAGAGGCCATTTCGGTGAGGTAGGGCATAAGTCGGCTTGTGGGCCGTCCGATTGATAACCTAACCCTATGTGTTTTCATATTTTTGTTGAGACGATGGGTCCTATACAACCTTGTTTGTTCTTACCGAGTCCGATGTGAGGGACATATCCAAGTTAGTACATGAGATCTCACCCTTTTGTCGCAGTGGAGTTGATGTCATAAAGTTTGGCGAGGTCTGGACCAACCTCTCTCCTCACTAAGTTTTGTTGACGTATTGGGGAAGAATGAGGATGATCAGGGGGGTGGACCTCTGCGACGATTGTGTCATCAGGGATCCGAGTCTTTTGAATATGGCCCGTGTTTAATACATAGTTGTGTGCGGTTGGTATGCTTGCCGTGTAATCAGTGTCAATCTCGTGGAGGGGTGCATCAGCGTATATACAGACAATGGAGTCCTTGTGTGAAAATTTGACGCATTAATGGTATGTGGATGCGACGGCCTTCATGGACTCTAACCATTTTCTTCCTAAGATGAGGTTGTATGTACTAGCAAAATCGAAAACATGGAAAGTAACGTCTTTCGTCGCAGGTCTGAGAACCTGGAGTTTAATAGTTCCTTTCATGAAATGATGTGAGCCATCGTAAGCTATAAGTGACAAGGCGGAGGGTCTAACATCTTGTTCTGTGTATTCGAGAGTCTTTAATGTGGTGAGAGGGCAGCTGTTAAGTCCTGCTCCCATGGCAACTAGTGTGTGTGGCACAAAGAATCCTCTAATTATGACCGTGAGATATATAGGGGTCGCACTTCCACAGAGTGACTCTTTAGGCATGTCTGTGTCTGTCAAAGTGAGCACCGAAGGTTGCACCATGACCGAAGTGATTTGATGAAGCTCATCTAGGGTTGTGTCATCGTCCACTTGCGTATCTTTGAGTGTCCTTATCAACAACCGATGATAATCAGGCGATTTCATGATGAGTTCTAATATGGATATCTGGGCTGAGATCTTCTGGAGGTGTCGCAGAAGGTCATATTCTTATCCTGGCTCAAGTGTCACTTCTTTGCCTAGCCGGTGAGCCTTGGGTGCAGGTGGTTGGAGTGGTTGAGGTTCAGGGATTAGTGGAGGGATGATATGAGGCGGGGGAGGCAAGTTGACCTCTCTTTCTCTCACATTCCCTTCTGGCGATTGTACGCTCGTGAAATCCTTACTCTGAGGGAAAGGAGGAGGTGGGTAATTGGTTCCTGACTTGAGAATCGGGTACGTCGATTGTTGGCTAGACCTGACACGAGTCGACGTCGATGTGTTTGTGGAGCTAGTGAAATTGGGGGTCGGAGCATGTACTTGCACGACACTGTTCCAAGGTAGGAGATACTGTGTGTAATCCTCCTCTTCTATGAAAGCAGAGACTAGTATCTCGCACAGGTCGGGGTGTTTTTCTGGCTCACTTTATTTCAGATTCAGTTAATGCTAGGTGGTTGTTTCGTTGTCTTGGCCTGGAGTCTTACGGGTGACACTTTCTACCGATGCGACAACTTGGGCCACAATCTAGAGAACGTGATCATCATACTCAGATTCAGATTCGAATGAAGGGAGTGATAGGGATGTTGGTTCAGGATTTGAAGGGGTTGAAGATTCTGGTGGGTGACGACGGAGGAATGGTCTCCTGGCCCTAAAGGAATATACTCGTATCTGAGTAAACTTTGGATATGGAGGCGGGCTCAACGGGGCGATTCGAGTGATCAGGGCCGAGGGGTGTAGGGGGGAGGAAGTTCTTACCGGTATGGCAAAAGCGGTAGAGGGTTGAATGCGAGTGATTAAGGTAGATGGCTGGAAGGAATGTTAACCAGGGAGATCCACGGTAGTGACCTAGGCCAGTATTGCTTGGTTGTGGTTGGGCATAGGATTGTTTATGATCCCTAAATTCTATTAGGATTGGTTATTATTAGAGCTGGGATTTCTAAGAGCTTTCCAATCAATTTGATTTCGGCCATTCATATCATAGATCACATCCCTAAGGACCCAGCAGTCTTCTAAATCGTGCCCTGCATATCGATGGAAGGCACAGTATTTACTATAGTCTAGATTCGCAGGCCATGGGTGAGGCTTCTCTGCAGGAATCGTAGGAGATTCTGAGTGTTAAGAAGAGGGAAAATATTAGGAATCATATTCGATAAAGGGGGATAGTGCTCCCGCTTTGGCTGGTAAAGGCCTCTGGCTAGGCTGAAGTTTTACGGTGGGGTTACGTTATTATAATTCGACACATGGGCCGGTCAATTCTATGTTGTGTTCTGATTCTGATAGGTGTTAGGTGTTAAGACCTTAAAAGTACCACTTTTTACCCCTTAACTTAATCTCTGTTAGACCCTTAACCATTTAATAAATGTGTTTTAAGTCTATCCTGTAGGTAATAAGCAGCAGCTGCAAATAAGGCCCTAACCATGTCAAGAAGCTTACCTTTTTGCCCCATAAGTGCCTCAAGAGAAAGAAAGTTAGACCCAACAGAACTGGCTGTAGCTTAGGCACAGCAAAGCAGAAACAAGTCAAGAAGTGAGCCTCACGCAGATGTAGCAAGGCTCAATTAAACTAGAAAGAATGCTTGACTTGCGCTGCTTGCCTACTAACTTTCTGACACTTAAAACTTTGACATAAAGAATACTTCTGAGATAGACTAAAACACTACTTTCTTTCTCTTGAGGCAGATGTAGCTTAGGCACAGCAAGGCAGCACGCCAACTGCTAGCACTGCTCTCGCGCAGATGAATGACAGAAGAGCCCAGAAAGTAGACTTCGCACAGTTCTCGTGAGGCTCAGTCATAAGCTCTCACGCAGTCTCACGCAGCTCAAGAAAGACATCTTTAATCTTCGCGTGATTCACTGAGGAGAGAGCTCCAGGCATTCCTGCGCGCAGTGGCCGCGAGATATAAACTTTCAAGGAACTGCTCGCTCGATCCAGAAGCCCATGCACATTGTTTCTTCATGAGGATCGTCGCGGGATTCATCAAGGAACGAGCCACGCGTGCAATTCCCACGCCATTCAAATGGAAAGAGCAATCTCGGAACGACCAGAGCATTCCCGCAACGACTAAAGTATCAATCCCGTGACTGCAAGAGCTTCAAGTCAAATCAACCCCGCGATGCCAATTCTATCACTCGATAAGACCTAGAAAGTCTTTCTATCTAGCAAGGCTCGGGTTCTTAACTTCTCCCCACTTCTACAAGGGCAATCTGGGAACTTCCAGCAACTAGGGCATACACTCCAATGCTCCAATCTCCGTGCACACGCCTCGAGGCATCCAAGGAACATAAATGGGCCACAGTAGCATTAATAAATTAGGGTTTTCCTAACTCTAATTCTCACAGAGCTGACTGCTATATAAACCTAAGCCTAGTTTAGGTTTAGGGGACTTCTATACTCCTTGAAACCAACTGTAGAATTGCAGTAGGCTAAGGTTAGGGTTTTGGCAGTTTCTTTTTCCCCTTTTTCTTCTCTCCATAGCCCAGCACTTGTTGGTTATGCCTTTGTATGTCTATTTGGAATAGTTTTAATAGATTTTTATAATAGGATCTTATGCATGTATGGGATTGAAGTTTGAGAGTTGTTTTGTACAAGGCTGCTGCTTTGAGATCCTCCATTGCTATGTTGCATTGAAAGCAATGGAGGATTGTTTTTAAAGTTTTATTTAGATCCAAGTGACCTGTGTGTCCAGGTTAGGCACATTGCAGGCCTATGCCCCACCACAGGATCCACTAAATCTGAATCCCCATGGGAGCTTGAGCTAGTAGCCTTGTGAACATGGTGGTGGCAGCAATTTTCTTGTTTTGTCTTAGACCTCTGTGAGGAGGATAACCTCTGTGGATAGTTTATGACTATTCAAGTGGACATGTTATAGGCCTAGGGTGAGGCCAATCCACAGATCTAAGACAGATCCTTCTTCTCTGCACTTGTGCTTGTAGGCTTGTGAGAGATTGTGCAGAGATAGACTCCCCTGTATTTGTATAGACCCGCCATCAGATGGCAGATCTGATCTAGCTGTAGAGATTGTAGGCTTGTGACTGGATCACTGCTGTCTTTCTAAAGCAGTGAACAGCTAAGCTTAAAAGCTAGTACTCAAACTCTTGCTGGTTCTGTGTGTCCAGGCTAGTGCATAATGCAAGCCTAGCCCCACACACAGAATTTTAGAGGCTGAAGTTCCTATAGATTCTTGAGCTGGTAGCCTGGAAGAAGTAGCGCCTACAATGATAAACTTGTTCTGACCCATCTCTTGATTGTGGTTCCCCTATTGGATAGTCTGTGACCATTCAAGTGGACAGGTTATAGCCATAAGGGATTGGATCATGGCACAGGGGTGAGTTGGATCCTTTCTCCTCTTTGGTGATAATAGGATTTCTATAGCGGCCGAGTCGAGTTATAAGACCCATCAGATCTATACCTAATAGCTTACTTCTCACCCTTTTATATTTATTTTCTCACACTCCATCATTCTTCTCAACAATTTCTGTAGTTTAGTCATTAGGTTACCCTAGAATTTAGATAATAGTGACCTTAAATTCCTTTCCATTTAGGATTGCCAGATCTGGAGGGCCTACTAAAGATAGCTCCCTTAGAGCTTTAGATCAACTTTCCCTGTGGGATAAACTCTTACTTATTAAAACTTGCTACAACAGGCCTTGTATCTTGTAGGACTGTGTATTTATAGGCTTGCTGCTCTTCAATCCACCTTTGATTTTCACTAACCCCATTCTTATCACTGTCTCCAATAACGTCGGTAGCAAGCACTTAAAATATCCTAACAAGTTTTTGGCGTCGTTCCCTGTAGACCCTAGATTTTTGTATTCTTTATTCTTTTGTAGTTGTGCTTGTGAATAATTGATACTGCTGATTTACATTTAGAATTTTTCTTGCAGATTTGGACAGTAGCAGAGAAGAAAAGTAGAATTGCACTGGGAGTCTAGCTACCTCTGTTTGCACTTCTCTAACCCTCAAAAACTCAGTCTATTTCTCCTTTGAAAATTCTATAGCAGTTGATTAGGATAGTTGTAATTTTTTTAATTGCAATGTGTTTACAAATAGTCTTCCCTGCTGTTGGTGTGTGTGCATGTTAGGAAGGAGATCTCTCAGTCCCACATTAGAGCCTCCTAACCCTGAGATAGAAAGGGGCAGAAGACCAAGAAGGCTCAGACACACCACAGTCGAGCCCCGTACTGAAATTGAGACAGTAGCCATGGGTGAAGAGCAACCCAGAATATTGAAAGAATTGAATGCTCCTGATGATTATAATTCTCCATTCAGCACTCAATTCCCAGATGTTCAGGGAAACTATGAGATTAAAACCTCCATCATCCAAATGCTTCCCTTTTTCCATGGGCTCAACAAGGAAGACCCCTACAAACACATTGACCAATTCTTTACCCTGTGCACAACATTCTCCATTGCTGGTTTGGGACCAGAAGCCACCAGATTAAGGCTCTTTCCTTTCTCCCTAAAGGACAGGGTCAGCACTTGGTTAGCTACTCTCCCAAATAATAGCATCACTTCTTGGAAAGACCTCCAGACAAGATTTTTGATCAAATTCTTCCCAGAGACAAAAACCAGCCAATTGAGGAAAGCAATACTTGCTTTTGCCCAATCCCCAACTGAGGATTTTAATCAATCATGGGACAGATTTAAGGAGATGTTCAAACAATGTCCCCACAACAAGATCCCTGACTGGCAGTTTGTCCAGAGCTTCTGTAATGGGATTGATGAGAAAAACAGAGACATGGTAGATGTCTCTTGTGGTGGAACTTACATGCATAAAACAGCTAATGAGGCATGGGACTTGTTCGAGGTCATCAGTGAGAATGCTTTCTAAAAGGTGTCCTTGTCAAGAACTGTTCAAGAGCCTTCTCCTAAGCTGGGGCTTGCTGAACCTTCCAAAGAAAAGATGTATGAAGTTAGTGGAAATAATGACCTAAGAATGCAGATGGCCAATCTTTCTGATAAGTTTGATAAACTATTAACTGTGATGCAGCCTAGATTAGCTGCACAAGTGGTGGAGGCATGTCTGATATGCCAATCTCCACAACACACAGTGGAAGAGTGCCCATCTGCAGGGCAATATCCTCAGTATGTGATGGAACAAGCTGCTGCTGCATAATTATTTGGTCAACAGCAATCTGGTGGCTATAACAAACAGCCATTTGGATACCAACACCAAAATGCTTGTTACCAATGGAGAGACCATCCAAATTTGAGGTGGAGACAAGATAATTATATGTGATGTTGACCTTACCTCAAAGGCCACAACAGCAATTTAACCAGGGATATGCCCCAAGGTCAAATTTCCAGCAGCAACAGCAGCCCTAGCAGCAAAATCAATTGGTAGTTTCCCCACCTCAGCTCCGAAATGCTTCTTTCGAGGAACAGGTTTTGACCTCATTGCAAAGCCTTGGAGTCTTGACTCAGACTGTGACTTCTCACAGTCAAAGCATAAAGAAAATAGAAGAACAGTTTGGCTAAATATCCAATGCCTTGGTCAAAAGAGAAGAGGGCAGGTTGCCAAGCCAACTAGTGGCCAACCCTAAGGGCCAATATTCGATTGGAGAAGGCTCCTCAAGCTTTGAGGGAGCTAATGCCATCACAACCCTAAGGTCTGGCAGGCTGGTAGACAACCAGGTGGGAAAGGAACAAGGAGAGGTCATTCCCAAAGAACTGTCGAGTGAAAGTGAAAAAGTCTTTGTTAGAGCACAGAATCAAGAGTTGTCTGCTACCCTGCAACAAGAGAAAAATAAAGAGGTTGTAGTTGAGCCTCAGCAGGAAATAAAAGATGAAAAAAGAAAAAAATAAAAGTTCAGTCATAGGCTTGCAGCTGAGGAACTAGCAGTACCTCAGTTGCCATTTCCTTGAGCTTTGAGTGGCCCTACCCCTTTTGATAAGGGGAATGCATAGATAGAGGAAATTATGGAGACCTTTAAGCAGGTAAAAATCAATTTGCCCCTGCTTGATACAATTCGACAGGTCCCAGCCTATGCCAAATTTCTGAAAGACCTTTGTACCCATAAAAGAAAAGCTAGTGGCCATTTGTCTAAAAAGGTCTTTACAACTGATACAGTTAATTCTGTATTAAACATGACAATGCCTGAGAAGTTGCAAGACCCAGAGATACCCACTATTCCCTGCATAATTGGAGACCACATAATTGGAAGGGCCCTTCTAGACCTTGGAGCCAGTGTTAACCTGCTGCCATACAGTATATATCGGCAGCTCGGTTTGGGGGAGCTAAAACCCACCCCCATTGTGTTGTTAATGGCTGACAGGTCTGAAAGGAGACCTAT
Organism: Chloranthus sessilifolius; assembly: GCA_021018995.1. Lineage (NCBI taxonomy): Eukaryota > Viridiplantae > Streptophyta > Magnoliopsida > Chloranthales > Chloranthaceae > Chloranthus > Chloranthus sessilifolius. The sequence continues at coordinate 70,610,694 of CM037595.1, forward strand.
GGGAGTGGTAGAGGATGTCTTGGTGGGGGTGGACAAGTTCTTTTACCCTACAGACTCCTTGTTTTGGACATGGGCTGCACCAAGAGTACATCCCCTATACCTGCTATTTTGGGCAGGCCATTCTTGGCCACTGCCAATGCATGCATTCAATGCAAGTCTGAGATCATGGAGGAACTTTCGGACATATGAAGGTTGAGCTTAATGTGTACAATAGTGCAAAGTACCCTCAGCTGGACAATAAGGAAAGCTTTGTAGTGGATGTACTAGAGGAAGTTGTTGAAGAAGAATTGCCCACTCTGCTAGAGTGGGGCAACATTGTCACAAGTTTAACTGAAGTTTGGAACATGGTAGAGGAAGGAAGCCCAGCTGTAATGCCAGAAGACATGACCACATTGAAGTCTTCTGTGGGCTTAGTGCAGCATTCTATTTGGAAACCTACATTGCTGCCTCTTTCTCAAACCAACAAAGCACCAATCCTGTCATCCATCCAACAAGCCCCTGATCTGGATCTCAAGAAGCTTTGCAGTGGATGTACTAGAGGAAGTTGTTGAAGAAGAATTGCCCACTCTCCTGGAGTGGGGCAACATTGTCACAAGTTCAACTGAAGTTTGGAACATGGTAGAGGAAGGAAGCCCAGCTGTAATGCCAGAAGACATGACCACATTGAAGTCTTCTGTGGGCTTAGTGCAGCATTCTATTTGGAAACCTACATTGCTGCCTCCTCCTCAAACCAACAAAGCACCAATCCTGCCATTCATCCAACAAGCCCCTGATCTGGATCTCAAGAAGCTTTGCAGTGGATGTACTAGAGGAAGTTGTTGAAGAAGAATTGCCCACTCTGGTGGAGTGGGGAAACATTGTCACAAGTTTAACTGAAGTTTGGAATATGGTAGATGAAGGAAGCCCAGCTGTAATGCCAGAAGACATGACCACATTGAAGTCTTCTGTGGGCTTAGTGCAGCATTCCATTTGGAAACCTACATTGTTGCCTCTTCCTCAAATCAACAAAGCACCAATCCTGCCATCCATCCAATAAGCCCCTGATCTGGATCTCAAGAAGCTTTCAGAAACATTGAAATATGCTTTCCTTGAGAAAGATGAAAAACTTCCTGTAATTATCTCCTCCTTTCTTACTAATGAGCAAGAGGAAGAATTACTAACAGTCTTGAGGAAGCACAAAAAGGCAATTGGTTGGACCATTGCAGATCTAGGAGGGATAGATGCATCAATCTGTATGCACAGGATCCATCTAGAGGAGGGCTCAACACCCTCCAGGGAAATACAGAGGAAATTGAATCCTCACATGCAGAACGTGGTCCTCAAAGAAATCATTAAATTGCTAGATGCTGGGGTAATTTATCCCATTTCTGATTCTGAATGGGTGGCACCTATCCAAGTGGTGCCCAAGAAATCTGGCATAACAGTTATCACAACTGAGTCTGGAGAGCTGAGACTAGCCAGGGAGACCACTGGCTGGAGGGTTTGCATAGATTATCGAAAACTCAACTCTAAGACCAGAAAAGACCACTTCCCTCTCCCATTCATTAATAAAATTTTGGATAAGTTGGCTGGAAAAGCTTTTTACTGTTTTCTTGATGGGTACTCAGGGTACAACCAGATCCCTGTGCACCCTCTCGATCAAGAGAAAACTATATTTACTTATCCTTTTGGCACATTTGCTTACCGAAGGATGCCTTTTGGGCTGTGTAATGCCCCAACCACCTTTCAGAGGTGTATGTATGCCATATTTTCTGATATGATTGACAAATTCTTGGAAACTTTTATGGATGATTTTTCTATATATGGGGACAGTTTTGGCCAATGTCTGCAACACCTCCACCTGGTCTTGCAAAGATGTGAGGAGACCAATTTGGTCTTAAGTTGGGAAAAGAGTCACTTCATGGTAACACAAGGTATTGTGTTGGGCCATGTAGTCTCTAAAGATGGGATTGAGGTAGATAAGGTCAAAGTTGACCTCATTGCAAATTTGCCCCCTCCAAGAACAGTCAAACAAATCAGATCTTTCCTTGGACATGCTGGATTCTACAGGAGGTTCATCAAAGACTTCAGCAAAATTGTTAAACCATTGTGCCACCTGCTCTGCCAGGATGTGCCCTTTGACTTTTCTGCTGAATGTCTTGAGGCTTTTGAAACTTTGAAGATTTGCCTCACCTCTGCCCCTATACTCCAAACACCTGACTATACACTGCCCTTTGAGTTGATGTGTGATGCATCTAACTTGGCAATAGGTGCTGTTTTGGGTCAGAGAAAAGATAAGCTGCCAGTGGTCATTGCCTATCTCAGCAAATCACTTATTGAAGCTCAGTTGAATTACACAACAACTGAGAAGGAGCTTCTGGCAATGGTTTTTGCTGTTGACAAATTTAGACCTTACCTACTTGGGTCTAAAACTGTAATTTTCACAGACCACTCAGCATTGAAGTACCTATTGTCCAAGAAGAATGCTAAGCCCAGGCTGATTAGATGGATACTCCTGTTACAGGAGTTTGACATTGAAATCAAGGATAAAAAGGGTGTAGAAAATGTGGTGGCTGACCACTTGTTCAGAATTGTGTTGGATAAATGTATTGATGATCCTACAAATGATGTTTTCCCAGATGAGCAATTGTTTGCCATCCCATCCTTGGTTCCTTGGTATGCACACATTGTCAATTATCTAGTTATAGGCAAGATTCCTGCCCATTGGACTAAAATGGACAAAGACCTATTTTTCTCACAGGTCAAGTTCTTTTTCTGGGAGGAATCTTGCTTATATAAGTATTGTGCAGACCAAATCATCAGAAAACGTGTTCCAGAAATGATGTCCCCAGTATTCTGGCCATGTGCCATGAAAATGCCTGTGGAGGCCACTTTAGTGAAAGAAAAATAGCTGACAAAATCTTGTAGTGTGGATTCTATTGGCCTTCTTTATTCAGAGATGCCAATACACACTGCAGGACCTATGAAAGATGTCAAAAATTAGGAGGGCTGTCCAAAAGAAACTCAATACCTTTGCAGCCCATCCTTATTGTGGAGCTGTTTGATGTCTGGGGTATTGACTTCATGGGCCCCTTTCCTCCTTCAAATGGTTATCATTTCATCTTAGTGGCAGTAGATTATGTTTCCAAATGGGTAGAAGCTATTGCCACAAGAACCAATGATAATCAGGTTGTCCTCAAGTTTATAAAGCAGAATATCTTCTCAAGATTTGGCACCCCTAGAGCCATTATCAGTGATGGGGGTAGCCATTTTTGCAACAGAAATTTCGAGAGCTTGCTCAAGAAATATGCTGTCACCCATAGGATTGCTACTCCCTACCACCCACAAACCAGTGGGCAAGTTGAAATTTTTAATAGGGAGATCAAGCACATCCTTGAGAAGATTATGAGGACTGACAGGAAGGATTGGGCTGAAAAGCTTAATGATGCACTGTGGGCTTATAAGACTGCCTATAAGACTCCCATTGGGATGTCCCCTTTCAGACTGGTTTATGGCAAGGCTTGTCATCTCCCAGTAGAGTTTCAACATAGGGCCTATTGGGCCATTAAATATTTAAATCTAGACCTAATTTCTGCTGGTCATCACAGGTTGCTGCAGTTGTCAGAATTAGATGAGCTGAGGATGGATGCATATGTCAATGCCCGGATCTACAAGGAAAGGTCCAAGGCTTTCTTTGACAAGGGTCTATTGAGAAAGAGCTTCATAGCTGGTGACAAGGTTTGGTTGTTTAACTCCAAACTTAAATTTTTTCCTGACAAACTAAAATCCAGATGGGAAGGTCCCTACATTGTCATGAGTGTTTCCCCATTTGGTGCTGTGGAAATCAAGGATCCCAAGTCTGGGAAAACTTTGAAGGTGAATGGTCAGAGGCTTAACCCTTGTTTTGAAAAACCTGCTGAACCCATGGACACCATTCACTTTCAAGGGGATCCTTCATTAAACTGATCCACAGGTGTGTCAATATTGTATCATATGTACTTTAGTTTTGTTAGATTTGTCTTGCTTTCTTTTGTTCAAATTCTCTAGGAAATTTTAGTGGCCCCACTTGAATCTGGACCTGTCTGGTTTGAATTTTTTTTATTTGGTTTGATGATTACTGCTCTTAGATTGATTATTTTTACTTGAATGCATAAAAATGTGGGAGGGTGATTTTTGTTGTCTTTGCTTGAATGGTTGATTTTAATGTGCCTGAGGGTACCCCTGGTGGTGAAAGTCATGCCTAGGATCCAGCCACAGCACAAATGGAAATGGCAAAACAGAGAGCACGTGCTCTATGTTTACTACTTTGCTGTCGTTGGGTTCACAAGGAGGCCTGAGAGACTCTTGCGCAGTTCACATAGAACCATTCAATAGCTGTCGCGAGATTCAAGTAAACCTAGGAACCTCTCGCACGATCCAAATAGAGCATTTCACTAGCTATCGCGAGATTCAAAGTGAACCTCAGAGCCTTTCGCGCAATCCAAAAGGAGGCCTGGGAGCCTCTCGCGTAATTCACATGAAATTCTTCACATGTTGTCGCGTGCTCTAAGGTGAACCTGGGAGATTGTCGCGTAATCCAAGTTGAATAGCACCTTCGCTAGGTTTCACTTCCAATCCCGCGACCAGATATTCCATAGCGCGCCAAGCTTAGCGACAAGTATTTTAACCTCGCGCTTGTCTCCCTTTCCAGCACTCTCGCTTCCTTCATCCAGCGAAACCCTAGCTTCCGGCGCTCTTCTCCGTCTCTCCTCCAACGTCGATCCTACAACCCATCATTCACACCAGAAATCTACAGATATGTTCCTAACATCACCCCTATCTATTGCCCTCTGCTCAGAGATATGCGACAGATCGAACCAAACCCTACAATTTTAGGGTAAGCACTCAAATCTCAGTCCCCATTTCTCATATTCAAAAGTAGAGTTTGGAATGGCCCCTAAGAGTGCATAAAAGAAAAGGGGCAAGGATAAGGCCCCTGTTGAGCCCGCTGCTAAGAAGGTCAAATCTTCAAAGACACAGAAAAAAGGGAAGAAAGTGGTTGAGGAGGTGGAGGAGCCAACCCCTAAGTTTTCTATACCCTCCGAGCTCATGGCTTCAATCTCCTTGGAGCCTGAGACATCTTTCGACCTTCCCTTCTTTGAGAAGGAGCCTCTCTCTGCCCCTGCCATTCAATTCATGAGCAAGGCCAGTCTGACACCCTTGATGAGAGGAATTCTAGCACTAGCCTACCCTAGGCTAGTGTAACTCTTTTACCAGCACATCAGGGTCACCAAGGACAAAGCTGGACAGGCAGGACTCCTGGTGTTGATTGATGACTTCAAAATGCTAGTTATCCCCAAGGTGATTGTTGAGGTTTTGGGTATCCCAGCTGCATTTGACCCTAGCTGTGGATATGCCCCCCCCCCCCTTGAGTGCCTCAATTGATACAATTGCAAGGACTTTGACTAGAGGATTAAAGGCCTCAGGGGATTCTATCAGAAGAAGAGAGTTGGAGCCTGGACTCCTCTTCATTGACCAGGTCCTGAGAAAGAATATTTACTGTTCAGGACATCAGCAGGAGAGGAGAGCTCCTATTGCTGATGTTGTCTACTCGTTCTCGCTAGGCCATAGCTTCCATGCAGCCTGGCTAATCTTTGAGGCTATGAAGGATCTGGTGGAGAAATTGGGGCAGAACAAGAAGCCACACACTCCCCTATGCCAGAGTCATCACTAAGCTGCTAATAAAGGGGGGATACAAGATAGCGAAAACTGAGGAGACTACCACCCTTGCTCCTATAACTTTTGCCAAAAGGCAATGGGGAATCAACAGAAGCTTGATGGAAGCACAGAAGAAGAAGAAGGCTAAGACTCAGGCCCTTCCCAAGTAGTCTGAAGAGGCAGCTGTTACAAGGCCCACCCCTATCACTACAGAGGAGATTCCAGAGCCTGTTACCACCACTACTGCAGCAGCCACCACATCTCCCCCACCTTTTACTCCAACATCCCCTACCCCTATTCCATCTCTCTCACCCTCCTTTGTCTTCATTATCTATTCCCACACCCCCTTCTCCTGTGATTGGTACCTGGGAGGACACCACCCCCCATGTCAGCCCGTCACCATCCCCTATCCTACCTCAATACACAGCCCCAATACCCCCATCATCTTCACATAAACCTGACAGCCCTCCACTCATTTCCTACAAGAAAAGAAAAACCACTGAGACAACTCCCACCATCTCCCAGACACCACCCACAATCTCTTTTATTCCCACTGACACACCTCACTTTGAAGAAGACACCACCCCTGCCATGCCTACCACATCCCCATTCCCATTCTCAGACATAGACTTAAACCTTAACACAACCACAGGATTCCAAGACTTTATGGCTAGTTTCCTTGACACAATGCCCACCCACTACACCCCCTCCCGGACTCTCCAATTATATCACAACATCACTCACCAGAACCTCAATCTCTCCCTCCTCCCACTTTCCATCATGCACCTTCCTCACCCTTTCAACCTGTGCCATCTTCTACACAAACTCAACCCCCCAGCCCAGACACACTGACACTCATCCTCTCCCTCATCCAAGCCTTCCAATCCCAACTATCCAACACTACACACACCCAAAACCAGATACAGACAGAACTCACATCCATTAAATCTACACTTCACACTTTGACAAACCCACCCATCCCTCAACAAACCACTCCAACCCCCCTGGTCCTTTCCCCACCCAACCCTATCCCCACAATCCCACCATTCTCTTTCATACCTTTCACCATTCCCATTTTCCATCCCCCATCACCCCCTACTCCTAGTGAGCCTACCCCATTTTCTTTCCCCCCCATGCCTTCGATCTCAACTCTTATCCTACCCCCTCCAGCATACACTGACAAACAGACCCAAACTGACCCAGAACCTATTACCCTCCCCCAACAACTAGACTTACCCACTGTTAACCCCATTTCCCCCACCCAAGACCAATCATAGTTTGCTCCTTCCACTTCCTCTCTGCATATCACACCCAAACACTTTTTTTATATCCCTCCCTACCTCACCATCCTCTATGCCATGAGGGACAATTCCTACCTTAGGAAGGATGTCCTGAGGGCATGGCAACAAACATCCATTGAGACCCCCAGTGAAAATGAAGGAAGCTCACAGAAAGCAACTACTGAGAATCTCCCTGGGGTGGACCAACATCTTGGAGGCTTATGAGAAGGCCAAATCTACAGCTGCTGATCATCAGCTGAATCTGGAGCTGGAGAAATCCAATACTAATACGGAGAAGATGAAAGCAAGACTATTTGAAAAGAGGCTCAATAATGCCCAGGAGATCTTTAGACTCCAAAAGGAAATCCATGAAACTGACCTCCTCAAAGCCAAAATCCAGATAGCCTCATTGGAAGTTGCTTTGGTTGCTGCCAGATCAGCAGCTCAATAGCCCACCCCACTCTCTATCCGCATGCCAGAACCTAAGCCTCCAGCTACCCAAACTCCAGCTGCCCAGTCTGAGGAGGCACAACCGAAGATCCAGCCAGATAAAGGGAAGGCCCCAACTGCCCCTCCTTAATCACCTCCTACAAAGAAGCCTCCACCTACTAAGACCCCTGCTACACCCCCTACGGAGCAAACTTATCCTAAACAGAGAAAAATCACTGCTAAGAGGACTGCTTACACAACAACCTCTATTAAAATTGGCAAGATGCCCGTCACCGAGGAGGCAAAACCCCACGGCTGAGCCCAAAGATAAAGGGAAGTCCCCCGTAGCCACCACTGAGCCAGACAAAGGAAAATCACCCTTGATTCCTCCTGAACCCAAAACTAGAAAGATGAGGGTGAGGGCACCAAAGGCTCCAACCATGAAGAAACCCCCACAACGAAAGCAACCAAGGCAGCAGAAGAAAAAGAGCCCAACTGAGAAGAAACCCAGGAAGAAAAAGACCAAAGCTCCCTCAGATAGAACCAAGTCCAAGCCCAGTTCTAAGAGCAAAGTTGAAATGAGGAAACATGCCAAACAGATGGGTTGGGACTGGTTTACAGATTCTGATTCTGATTCCTCCTCTTAGACTAGATTGTACTTAGGCTCTTATTTCCTTTCCCTTCTTAACTTCTCATTGTAATTACAGTTGTACATATCTTCTCAGTTAATAGAATTTTTCTTCTTTTTGTATATTGATTTATGTGCCATATCTATTCTGTGTGCTTGTTTATTTTTTAAATTAGTCCTAATATTGTTCACTTTTGTCAGTAACATGGGAGAGAATTTTGAGCAAAGTACTAGCACTGCAGCTATTTTGACTCTGTTTGCATCAAAGTGTTTTATCATTTGTGATTTTGTACTCGCGGAGCTATGATTCTTTTGTGCGCTTTTCCTTCTCATAAATGTACGGTTGTACTATGCGAGAATATTAGTCCGCGAATACCAGTGTGCAGCTGCACGATACACGGGATTACTTAATTACCAAGGCTAAAATTAGACCATCATTTAGTGTGAGCTCTCTTTTCCCATAATCAGTTGTATGATTTATCATTCCCCGAACAATCATAATTTATTGCCATGCTTGAAAAGGGACAAAACTTTAATATGCCGATTCATACTCCCCCGTCCAAGTATTATAAACACGCAGTTAGTTCGTCTTCATCTCATCCTTTCTCCTCTAACCTTAGCAGTCCGGCCCTACCCGTAACCATGGCGAATGATAAACCCACCGAGTTTCCAAACAAATTCTATCCTATGTGGTTGGACCCCCCACCGCCTAAGGAGTCCGACCCATTACAATTTCTTTGGGATGAGTATGAAGAAGTCCAGCGGATCCTGGCCAAGGAGGAAAAGAAAAAGGAGAAGAGAGAGAAGAAGAAGCAAAAACTCGAACCACCTGCCTCTCCCCCACTATCTTCTTCCAACCCCCCACCACCTGCTCAACACCCATCCCCATGATCCTCATCTTCCACCTCCTCCCGGCTTATAATTCCTCTTCCATGGTAGGCTGAGCATATCCCTGAGCCAGGAGGAAGAACCATTTTGTCTAACAAGAAGTGTTGCTTATATTGTTCTTAGGTTTCCAATTTTCTATCTTTTTGTAATCTGTTTTCTTTTATCTCTATAATAAATTCTGTCAATATTTTGCTTATATGGGTGCGTAAATCATCATTCATTTTTGTGTGTTCTTTTTCGCTTTTATAGTTTCTGTTTTCTTATTTTTAGGTTTTATACTTGCTGCACATTTTGAACCAGTGAGGACACTGCTCCTCATGGTTTGGGGGTGTAGCAGGGTAGGTCTGCTAATAGAATAGTTAATTTTAGTGCATTAATGATGGTGTAACTGGGATGAATAAAGTCAATTTCCACCTAACTTGATACAATGAGGAAATTTGTGAAAAATTTAAAATATTTTTGCAAACTTTTCAAAACTGAAAATGTTAAAATCTTGACACCCCCATGAAGCTAACATCAGAAAATTTTTTAGTTAGTACCCAGTGAACCTAAGAGGAGAGAAACAGATGAAAATACACCCCATGGGTTAATTTGAGGACCATACCTAGTGAGATTTGGGCCCATCATTTTCTTTTGAAGAGTTTTTTTTTGGCATTATTTATGCTCTGAGGACTGATTAAATCAAGACCTTTTCACTAGAAGTTAGGCACCTCCAAATCAAAACTGATTGACAGCACTCATGACACTAAGGAAATGATCCAGGGCCTTCATTTGGACAGTTTGAGCCTGAAAATCCAACCTTTTAAAAGCTGCCCTTTTGCATACACTAGTTGAGCCTTAAAAATCCTACTTTTCTTTGACAAACACTAGATTACTTACACCTTAACCTCATAACCTGATTCAACCTCACCCTCACTCTAAGAATTCATAAGGTAAAGGATAAGGAGTTTAAAATAGTGAGAATGGTCCAACATTCTGTGGAAGGTGAAGAAAAGCAAGTTATGAACAATAGTGTATCAATGTTATTTGTGTGGCAGTTCATCATAAAAAAATCATAAAAAGATTGAATAAAAAAGAAAAGAGAAGTCTAGAGAAGATCATCATCTAAAAATTGAAAAGAAGAGGAGAAGCTGGCCACTTTGATTCTGGAATATATCAAGTAAGATGAAGTTTTGCTGAAATGAAGGTTGTGAAGTCATGAATCACTCCTTACCTTGCTGATTTCTTAATTTTGATTCCCTTTTTACCCCTTTGATTCTTTACATCCCTCACCCATAAGCCACATTACAACCCATTCAAAAAGACCTTGTAGATCCAAAGTAAAATGAGCTGTCATGTGGAGATGAAGAGTTGTCCAATCCATGGTGAAAAGTTATGAGGATGTCAGATATTAGGAGCCTTGCCTATGCTCATGCTTGCAGGCCCATTTAGGGTCAATAACTGCTCTTGAGTTGTTTTGAATGTAAACACCCTCATATTGTCAATGTTGAGAGATAGCCCTGGTGAGAATTGGGTCTGAATTTTAACCTCATTGGGGTTGTATCCAACCTGAATTTTGAATTTAAGGCAAGCTGGGTACTGATTTTTACACATTGAATTTCTAATGTAAAATGAATGGTGGTGATGCAAACACTTGCTAAATTTTGATTTTTGAATGGCCTGCATTACTGATACAGTTCCCTCTAAATGTTAAAGAATGGGTGTGGAATGAAGCTTTATACATTGAAATCTGTGTTGTCATTAACTGCACTATGTTTAACTGTTCTAATGGTGAAGTTTGTGGGTATCTTCACTGAAAACCCTCAAGAGACTTCACTCCTCCACTAGGGATCACCTAAGTGTTTAAAAGGCTTCGAACATATGCTAAATGTACCCGTGATCCCTACGAAAGTAGCATTTAATTAGTTATAGCTTTGCTAAGGGATTAGCAAAGATTAATGGGGGTGTGTTAAGACCTGAAAAGTACCACTTTTTAGCCCTTAACTTAATCTCTGTTAGACCCTTAACCATTTAATAAATGTGTTTTAAGTCTATCCTATAGGTAATAAGCAGCAGCTGCAAATAAGGTCCTAACCATGCCAAGAAGCTTACCTTTTTGCCCCAAAAGTACCTCAGGAGAAAGAAAGACCCAAACAGAACTGGCTGCAGCTTAGGCACAGCAAAGCAGAAACAAGTCAAGAACTGAGCCTCACACAGATATAATAGGGCTCAATTGAACCAGAAAGAATGCTTGCGATTGTCGGGCTTTCAGCAAAGACGCCAATCGCCAGATCGCTTCTCAGCGCAAATGAATGACAGAAGAGCCCAGAAAGTAGACTTCGCGCAGTTCTCACGAGGCTCGGTCATAAGCTCTCGTGCAGTCTCGCACAGCTCAAGAAAGACGTCTTTAATCTTCGCACGATTCACTGAGGAGAGAGAGCTCCAGGCATTCTTGCGCGCAGCTGTCGCGCAGTGGTCGCGAGATACAAACTTTCAAGGAACTACTCGCGCGATCTAAAAGCCCATGCACATTGTTTCTTCGCGAGAATCGTTGTGGGATTCATCATGGAACGAGCCGCGCACACAATTCCCACGCCATTCAAATGGAAAGAGCAATCCTGCGACGACCAGAGCATTCCCACGATGACCAAAAGTATCAATCCCGTGACTGCAAGAGCTTCAAGTCAAATCAACCCCGCGACGCCAATTCTATCACGTGATAAGACCTAGAAAGCCTTTCTACCTAGCGAGGCTCGGGTTCTTAACTTCTCCCCACTTCTGTAGGGGCAATCTGGGAACTTCCAACAACTAGGGCACGCACTCCAATGCTTTAATCTTCGTGCACACGCCCCGAGGCATCCAAGGAACAGAAATAGGCCACGATAGCATTAATAAATTAGGGTTTTCCTAACCCTAATTCTCACAGAGCTGACTGCTATATAAGCCTAAGCCTAGTTTAGGATTAGGAGACTTCTGTACTCCTTCTTGAAACCAACTGTAGAATTGCAATAGGCTAAGGTTAGGGTTTAGGCAGTTTCTTTTTCCCCTTTTCTTCTCTCTATAGCCCAGCACTTGCTGGCTATGTCTTTGTATGCCTATTTGGAATAGTTTTAATAAATTTTTATAATAGGATCTTATGCATGTATGGGATTGAAGTTTGAGAGTTGTTCTGTACAAGGCTGCTGCCTTGAGATCCTCTATTGCTATGTTGCATTGTAAGCAATAGAGGATTGTTTTTAAAGTTTTATTTAAATCCAAGTGACCTGTGTGTCCAGGTTAGGCACATTGCAGGCCTATGCCCCACCACAGGATCCACTAAATCTGAATCCCAATGGGAGCTTGAGCTGGTAGCCTTATGAAAATGGTGGTGGCAGCAATTTTCTTGTTCTGTCTTAGACCTCTGTGAGGAGGATAGCGTCTGTGGATAGTCTGTGACCATTCAAGTGGACAGGTTATAGCCCTAAGGTGAGGCCAATCCACAGATCCAAGACAGATCCTTCTTCTCTGCACTTGTGCTTGTAGGCTTGTGAGAGATTGTGTAGAGACATACTCCCCTGTATTTGTATAGACCCACCATCAGATGGCAAATCTGATCTGGATGTAGAGATTATAGGCTTGTGACTGGATCACTGCTGTCTTTCTAAAGCAGTGAACAACTAAGCTTAAAAGCTAGTACTCAAACTCTTGCTGGTTCTGTGTGTCCAGGCTAGTGCACATTGCAGGCCTATCCCCACACACAGAACTTTAGAGGTTGAGGTTCCTATGAATTCTTGAGCTGGTAGCCTGAAAGAAGTAGTGCCTACAATGATAAACTTGTTCTGACCCATCTCTGGATTGTGGTTCTCCTATTGGATAGTCTGTGACCATTCAAGTGGATAGGTTATAGCCATAAAGGATTGGATCATGGCACAGGGGTGAGTTAGATCCTTTCTCCTCTTTGGTGATAATGTAGCCATTGGACAGGATTTCTATAGCAGCAGATCTTAATCTGAGTTATAAGACCCATCAGATCTATACCTAATAGCTTACTTCTCACCCTTTTATATTTATTTTTTCACACTCCATCATTCTTCTCAACCATTTATGTAGTTTAGGCATTAGGTTACCTTAGGATTTAGATAATAGTGACCTTAAATCCTCTTCCATTTAGGATTGCCAGATCTGGAGGGCCTACTAAAGATATCTCCCTTGGAGCTTTAGATCGACTTTCCCTACGGGACACTCTTACTTATTAAAAGTTGCTACAACAGGCCCTGTATCTTGTAGCACAGTGTATTTTTAGGCTTGCTGTCAATCCACCTTTGATTTTCACTAACCCCATTCTTATCACTATCTCCAATAAAGTCGGTAGCAAGCACTTAAAATATCCTAACATTAGGATATTGGTTTCTATTTTGATATTGGCCTTGATTTTGATTCTGACCTTGGTTCTGGTTCACATATCTCTGCTGACTAGAACCTTGATTTTGGTTGGTATACCGTTGTTGGTTTTGGTTCTGCCAAAAATTTTACGGTTGGAAGTTTTCGTTATTAGAGTTTTGCCCTTGGTTGACGACGGTGTTAACTTGCTCAGTTCCTAAGGCTTTCTTATTATTTTTTTATTTTGATTCGTTGGAAGAGCCTATTCTGGACATGACTATGAATAATATGAGATCTCTACCTTTAATGTGTCGCGCTAGCCGGGATGCCCGAGAGTGGAGTGCAGCGAAGTCACGGTAATCACTTATGATAAGTGCGCTCTTTAACGGTTCCCCAGTGTTGTCAATAATAATATCAATCGAGTCTTTCTCTTTCATTGAAGTGCCAGTCCTAGAAGCAAGTTTTCTCCATCTGGCGACGAAATCAGTGAATTGCTCCTCAGGTCCTTACTTGGCTGCCATTAGATCGCTGAGACTAACTATCTCTTGGATCAAGTGTTTGTATTGGTTTAGGAATTGACCGACTAATTGGTTGAAGGTTTCTATATTATAAAGCGAGAATCTCACAAACCAATCTAAGGCTTCTCCTTCTAGCGAACGTTGGAAATAGTGAATGAGAAGTCCTTGATTATCACGTATGAGTCGGCAATTATTACAAAAGAGGGCCAAGTGATGGTTCGGATTTCCGGTGCCATTATATTTAGTAAACTTTGGTGGCTTAAATCCTATCGGTAAATTAAACTCAATGTCTCGGCAAAATTTGTCGAATCCGAACGAGTGATCAGGGTGCTCTCTCTTGGCCATGTACTCATCGAGCATTTTAGGGAGATCTTCGATTTTGATGGTGTGGTCTTTTAGAGAAGCTCTTGAGCAAACCTTGTCCAGAGGGTCATCGTTGAATAATGTGTGGGCAGGTTATCTCAGTGAGGTGGCGCGGGTTGATACTGTGCTCGGGGTGGGCGGTGGCCTCTCTTGTCTCTCTTGTTCTTCTGAAAATTATTGTGATCTAATGGTTTCATATGTGGCGGCCAACCCTCGAAATAATTCTTCGGAGTCATCATCTCCTCTTTGTATTCTTTGGATACTGAGTTTTACGATTTGTTGGGCGTTAAGGTTCTGTCTGATGCCACCATCTCTCCCATCATGATTGTTTCCGGTGTATGGGTAGAATTATGAAACGGTTCTTCTCCATACATGGGGTTGTCATGATATCCCCACAGCGGTGGGTCTCCTAAACTTACTCTTCGTATATCAGACATTACTCTTCATATACCAGACTCTTCGTATACCCCACACACACCAAGGAGACCAAGTTCTCATAAGATAGAAGCCCACATCCATAACATATTTGAATTCAAGTTCAACCTGAAGGCCGCAATTGGTGAAGTGTACATATCATTATGGTGACATTATTATTTTTTTAGTGAAAGTGAGAAGCGTCAAAATAGTAATGAATAAAAGAAAAGATAATGAACACCTTAAAGTTCATTGACAAATATCTTCATCAGCTACCAAGAAAAGGAAGAAAATTTTATTAAATTAGGTTAGTCCAAACTACACCTATTTCTCGAAGAAGCTCTAAATCTAGCATATATAGCACCAGGGGTAAAGGTAACAAATTTTCCTACTGTACATTAACTTGTTGCTTACACAAGATACCCCATCTCATAAATTCATGTATACATTAAAGGCCAGAGAGCGAGAGAGAGAGAGCGAGAGAATAAGCTTTAAATACAAAGATAATTTGCACAGACCTAGGAATCACCTTGCACAAATTTCAAAGGAGACTTCAAGGTGGCAGGACCAGAGGTGGAAGCACAACTACCATTGCGTCTTGTTGAGGCTACCCATGGCGAGTGAATCACTTACCAATCCAACTTCATCAAAGTTGGGTCTTCCACTGACCTTCCTAAGTGGGCTAGAGTAGACTCATCCCATGATTATGAGTTACCTGAGCAAGCTTAAAATTGGGAGAATTTTCTTGATATTTCGCTATGAAAAAATCACGCAAGCTTGTGATGTTAGGAAACCGACTCTTGATAGCATGAAGTGAAGCCTACAAAATACAAGAACGTTAAAGAGGTAAAATAATATGTTGATTTGACTTCTGGGATTAAATTTAAAATTATAGGTACTTATCTTTGAATAGTTAGATTTGTATATTTGGTTGTTTTCGGTTGTACTCAAGGTCTTTGGATGCACTGTTTTGTTCAAGATCTTAGTCCTCATTAGCATAGGCTAGATCATAATTATATTTGTGGTGTTTTTCTGGGGTACTCATGGTCATCTAAAGGGTATACTTTGACCCCAAACCAGAGTAATTAGACAATACGCACAGAGTCATCATTGTCATCCAAACCAGAGTAATTAGACAATCTAAAACCTTTATAGCACCTGCACCAGATTGTCTAGTTTTGAGGCTGATTGTCTAGTTTGGTCATGGTAATCAAATTTAGGTTTATCACTAAAGCAGTGATTACAATTCAACATTAGAACGTAGTCAGCTAAGTGCGACTCTCTGGCTGAAGTTGGGAAACCAGAGGAAATCATAGAAGGTATCATGACATCTTGTTTATTGTGGTTTCTTATACTGACTAACTACTATACAATTTCCTTCAATGAAAAAATGGAGACTCTGCTCATTATGCAGATCAATTATCTTAATACCATACGTAGCGGTAGGAAAGTTTCACATTCTGAAACTAAAATAACCCAACCAAATGCCTAAGAACAGAACATACCTGGTAGTTTGAGTTTATCTTCTGTCTGTATTCTTTACGCTTCTGAACCTAATAAATGAAATGGTAAAATTATGTCATGATATATTCACTAAGAATTTACTTGTTTAATGCCAAAGAGAGCACCACTAGAAAATTATATACAAAAAACCATTACAAATATTCAATTAAAAGATGCACAATATATATTTATACCAATTCACATGCTATGGGAAGTATGTTATACATCTTCAAAATAGATAAATAATGTCCAAATGTGAAGTTAATTTTATGGAAAACAGCCAAGAATGTAAGACTACACATCCCTTTATAGAGAGAGCAAGGAAGTAAATTAGTTATAATCACCCCTGCCATTAACCTCACAGTCAAGACACTAATCTCCATCAAATCGTCGTAAACTGATAAAGGGGTCAATTTAGCCCACCTTGTAAAGAGATTGTAAGCTATGTGTAAGACAATCATCTCTTGAATGAGTTTGAATATCATTTAATCACCACTTGTGTGTTGACATTACGAAATCAAAAAAAAGAAGGTATTCTGAAAAATGAAAAAGTGATCAAAGGAATAGAAAGTCTGCATGTGGTTGTAGAAGGCCATAAAGAAATCTCAAACTAAGAATAATAAAAGTTATAGAAGAAAATATTATAGTCATCGAAAAAATGGTGAAGTCATATTAGTCAGATGCGACTTTTTTTTTTGTTGTCCACCATCTTTTGTCTTTTTAATTTACTAATTAGCATGAATTATATAAAATAATTAATATCAACCAAAAGGTCCAAAACTCCAGTGATTAAAAGTTTAAAACCAAGTACAACGGAGAGAAAAGGAGGATGTTGAAACCCTTAGCAGCCCCAAGAGCAGCCTTCATTCGGAGTTTCCAAGAAAGAGGTTGGAAAAAGAACCCCCTACATTAACATGAGAAGAATCTTATGAATATTTGTCACAATGTAATTGAACCTTAAGGCATAAGCTTAAACATGTTTCACGAACCTATATTGCAAAAAAATAAAAAATAAAAATGAAAAGGGAGCATTCATCTACAATAAGAAATAATTGCAATCCTAATGGGAAAATGATGAAAAAACTTATTCCTGAAGAGATGATTCTCCAAACTCCCCCGAGGCATGAACTCATAGACCAGTAGCCGATGCTCATCCTCTAAGCAATAGCCGATCAATTTTACGAGATTTGGATGGTAAAGTTGCCCCAGATAATTAACTTCCGCCTATGAATTCAAATGTTCAAAATAAATTAAGAAATCATGGCAGGCTATAATTTTATTCAAACTACTGGTTGGAAAAGCATAAATTTGTTTTAAATATAAAATCTTTTGGCAAGAAACCAGATAGGCTTCAACCGGTGATCCTAGGCGACCATTCTAACAAATTTCTTGTATGCAACTACAAATCTGATGTGTATGTGAGCCATACACGGAGATTAATATTGCCCAATACATATCAGATTTCCAGATGGGTGGTATTACAAGATGTGTTCTTCCCTACATGTTTTTTGACTTTTTTCCACAGTATCATTGGGAAAGAAAAATATCACATGGATCTTAAATATTATTTTCCTCTTTCTTGTCCTTTTTTTATAGTTAAGTGCTGTTTTTCGTAGTCATTATAAGATTTGCCATACTTTTGCTTAATCAATTTTTTTTAACCTTTGCATCAACTTTTCAATTCCAAAGGGTCAATGGAAGATAGTTCAATACATTTTGCATTTTACAAAGGGTCAATGGAAGATAGTTCAATACATTTTGTATTTTAAGGTGGCCACTGGCCAATACATACTCCAATGCCAACATTCCCTACAACAAAATCAAGATATGTCTAAACATGCCATTATAGATGCATGCATGCATGCAGATGTACAGATAAAGTTCAAAAGGGTGTCAACTGGACGGTTGCAGTTGCCATGTCGTTGAGGTTTTTGGTTAGTGGGCCAGTGGCCCATCAAATCGCATCCTACAACGTGAACGGTCTGGATCGATTAGTACATGCTCCAATAATATGGTAGAGATATGCCAAGGACACCACTTGATCTTTGCATAAGATACCCAAATCTACAAAGAAGGCTAAATTCCCAATATAGTAGAAGTGTTAAACAGAATAGGCACTCACCAACCATTCCCGGTGACCATGGAAACTTTCTTGGTTAAGCCTTTTCACAGCAATAATGTGCAACTATGGGAATCGGGACGATCCCTGTCGCGACAATGCGCTCTCTAACGATGAAAAATATAGAGTCGCCAGCCAGAGCTTTCGATGTTCCGGGATACCTAGTTCATTTTTATGAGCACCGAAGTGCTTAAAATATGACTCTGAATCCGGTCCACACCAAAGGCTCTTGGGTATGGGCTTCGGTTATCGATCAGGAAGGTATTAGGCACCCGATCAACCCACTTAGCGCGGTCTCTACTAATGGCCAACAATAAAATAAAGTAAAAGCAAGGAAAATAGCTTCCTCTTGCCCAAAAGGGCTTAGAATCCTATTTGTGCCCCTCCGTTCCTACCGAAAAATCGGCGGCGTAACGGCACAAATGAGAGGATGGAGGGAGCTAGAAAGAGATAGGAGAAGAAAGGGGAGAGCCGGAGTCCTCGGGCTCTTGTAGCACCGTAGAGGAGCCTTACGTGGCGTGCTTTGATGAGCTCTTGAAAGCTTTGTATAGTGGAAAATGGGGTTCTAACTCCTAGGACTTAAAGCTAAGAGGTAGGGAATGAAGGCTAGGGGATCACACACACCTAGGCTAAGGGTTTTGGATGCAAGAACAAGCTTGAAATGAGGTTGGGAGGTTCTAGAATTTGGGTGAAAATAGTGCATAAAAGGGAGGAAGAGTTTCTCACTTTGAGCTCTTTCTCTCTTAAGCAAATTTCTCAACCCCTAAACTAAGCGGTGGGGGGCTCTATTTATAGGAAATGAGTGGATTAGGAGGCTACTTAGATGCTAATTGGGATTAGCAATTAGGTAATCTCAAATCTAAGGTTTCCTAGGGTTTTGAGAGCTTGAAAAGGTGTGAAGGTGGTTCTAATGGTGGATAATGGGGTGAGGCTTTAGGCCACTTGGAGGATTGCAAATAGGTAAGGAATAGGTGCAACAGAACTATCAAAATACACCCCAAAGGTTGAGGTGGTCAACAAGTCAAACCCCAAACATGAAATTCAGGGCAAAAACTCATTGTTACTGTTCATATGCCTGGCGCAATTAATTCAGGGCAAAAACCCATTGTTACTGTTCATATGCCTAGCGCAATTAATTCAGGGCAAAAACCCATTGTTACTGTTCATATGTCTGGCGCAACTATTAGTTACGCCAGGCAAATGCACAATAAAACAGTGAGGAATAGTGCTGGAAGTTAGCTCGCCGGGTGGGGGCCACCTTCTAACCTTGGCGCAACTATTAATTGCGCCAGGCTTAAAATCTGGGAGAATTGGCCTGGCGCAACTAATAGCTGCGCCAGGAAAAATTTATACCTGGCGTAACTATTAGTTGCGCCAAGCAATTACTGGGGAGAAATAGCCTGGAGCGACTAATAGTCGCGCCAAATCCCTAGGGGGGCCACCTTGAAATTACCTTCCTGCCCTTCGAGTTCGGACTGCCATATCTTCTGATATATACCTCCGATTGGGGCAATTCTTGGCTCGTTGGAAAGCTGACGACCTCTACTCTTCAATGGTATAAGAGTTGGTCACTATAGAGGGTCGCAGCCAGTTCAGGTGCACCCCTCCTCCTTATTGCCTGGGAAGGTTAGGTTAGGGTTTAAAAAGGGTTCTAAGGGTCGGGGTTGGTTTCTAAAGGTTCGGGGTAGGTTCCTGGGGGATCTAGGGTGATTCCTAAGGGTTTAGGATGATTCCTAAGGGTTCCATACATGCCATCAAAAGCTCAAAAATGCGCCTCTCTCGAAATGTGTTTCGATCAGGCCTTGGGCCAAATTTGAGTGTCTACAAATAATAATGCCAGTACCGGGCCTGGATGCCGCATACGTGTTCTCATCAATCCAACCCTTAAACATTGATCCAAAGCCACCCTCACCCAACATACTATCCGGACGGAAATTTTGGGTAGCATTCTCGAGTTCTATTAAGGAAAAACTCTTTACATTGGAGGATTGCAAAATCTCGCCCTCGCTCCTTGGAGTAGGAGGCACAGACGATGTTGAAATCTTGCTGCTAGAACCACTTGCATCACTTACATCTTTGCTCATAACATTTTTCGAATCCAGCCCTAGAAATATAAGCCAATGATTCATTTTTCAATAAATATATTTATGACAAAAACTTAAGAAGGGGAAGAAAAAACTCCCTTGGATCATACATATAGGGTAATAATAACTTAAAGTGTACCTCATCTCCTACCTAACATAAGGCACTCGTGTGCATCAATACAAATTTCCATGTTAATCGGCATTCAATCCAAGCTCTTGCTCCAATACTTAGGATCGTCCAATCAGTGTGTTTCGGGGTGTGGTTAAGGTTGAAAATCTCAGTTGGTACCAGATTGTACCACCCAGTGCATTCTAATACCTATGACTGTCAACGGACAGGTTTTTGGGATTTTCGTAGACCCCAACATTTGGCCTTAAAAATTAGGCCCAAACCCGGCCCGATTACAAATTGGGCCAGGCTTGGCCAGGGTATAATTCAGGATGGACTGGGCTATTCAGACTAGCCCGGCCTTTCCCCTTAACATAATCAGGCTTCGCAGGGTCGGGATTTTGGTAGATCTGATTATTTTCATCTTTGAAAACTAGGCCCAAATCCACTCGGAAAAAATCGAGCCAGGTGTGGTACATGAGGGCTAGGGTTTAATATTAAAAACTAAACCCACCCCAAACAGGGCCAAAGCAAGCTAGGTCGGGCTGAAGCCCGGCCCATTGACAGTCCAGTTGGTAGACCAAGCCATACAAACCTCTAAGCTTTAATAATGAGTACTACCTAATCTTAACCCTTTTAGGTGTTTGTACCGTGTGTAACATTAGTACAATCCATAATGTACTGATACAGGCCATGAATAGTAGTACTGCACCGAGATTTAAAACTTGGTGCAAAAGTGTGCCACATGGACAGGGATTGGAATGCTCTACATGTGTCATGTGTGATGTAGGAGACCAGGATATCATTTAAAATAATACAAAACAATTTGATTCAAAATAAATTTCAGTGGATTAACAAATGTTACAGTCACAAAGTATTTCAAAATGTGCAACTTCGAGCAGTTCGATATACAGAGGAAAATCACATTTATCAGAAAATCTGAACCAAAGCACAAAGTCTATGGTAAATAAACAACCTCAAATATATATAGGGAAACCAATAGGCAATATTCAAATCCCATTAGAAAGATCCCCTATTTTGAAATGTAAAAACTTCAACAGACCTAACTCAAAGTAAATTCTTTTCTACAAAATTGAACATGAAAATCAACAATTTCCAGGAAATCAACCTCTAGTTACAATAACATGTGTAAAACTTTCAGCAAAATTAGCTCAAAGTCTCAGCCAAATCATAATTTTCAGAAGATCCATTTGAAACTTCCACAATACCCATAATTGGACATAAATCAAACTCAAAAGTCTAAAAATACACAAAAATCATGCAGAAAATCCAGCTCAGAACACACAAAATACCCAACTACAGTAGATTAAACTATTAATCCTTATGTTGTAATCAAACCCAAAATCTTGGAAATAATAAAATTTCAGCACTTAAAACTGTAGCAATACCATAAAACTCAAAATTTTGCAAGCATACAACCCCAAGCCCCTGACATCTGTAGAATGCACAAATTCAAGAACTGAAACACAATGCAATCTGGTTGAAAGTCCCACATGGTCCATCATTTTATTTAATCAAACTCAAAATACTAAAAAGCAACACCAAAAAATTAATTATGAAAAAAAAATGAGAAAACCCTTGCTCAAACAGCCTAAAATTTTAATTTATAGTAAATCAAACAAAAAAAAAGCAATAAAACCTATAATTTCATGCTAAAATATAACTCAACTACTGCAAACCACATGATTTCATCAATTATAACTCAAAATGTGACCCTAAAAGAAAATTATTGGCAAAAACACAGCCGACATAGCCCCGGTAGCCATCAAATGCATTAGGATTCGAGAACTCTCCCAACATAGCTATCACCAAATCCTTCATAAAAACACTAAAACATCTCACAACTCCAAGACACAACTCAGTAAACCAAACTCAAATATACTACCCAAAAAATCCCATCACGATCGCCAGTCTGTTGGTGCGCTTTTTCTGGGTTCCTCTCGGTTCCCATTGAATCTGTGGCTTCCAATTCTGTCCTGATGGACTCTAGCGATGTGGCATTTGGAATAATTAAAGTGAAAAAATAATAATGACAGTTCTAAGAGGATCCCTGGTTTTTTGCGATCGCCAGCTGCAGATATTTATCGACGATGCAACACGTCAATGATCACGCTTAAGAGTGGCTGTGGGTTGCTTTTATACTGAATCGTCTGCCTTCGATCGTCAGTAGCGTTTTGTTTCTTTGGATTAGATGGTTTAATTTCATTTTTATTCCCTTAATAGTTATGATTCTGGTTAGTTTAGACTTCCCTGATTCTGTTATGAATTTAGTTGTATAGGTTTGTTCCAATCCGGTTAAGAGTCCAGTTAATGTTGATTTCCCAATTCTATTAGAGGTCTAATAAATATTAGTTCCTCAATACTACTAGTAGTCCAATTAGTTTCAGTCTCCTATGAATACTTGGAGTGCACGTGTATTAATTCTGATAAAACTCTAATTAAATCAAGCATGCTAATTATATTGGGGTTCTAAATAATGCAAGTATACTAGTTGTATCGAAATTCTAATCAAATCAATTATGACAGTCCTACTAGAATTCTAATTGAAATAGAATACTAATATTACTAAAACTCTAATTCAAGCAAATAAATTAATTTCATTAAAATCTAATTAAAACAAATAAACTGATTTTTGTGTGAATCTAATTGAACTAAATGAACTGATTTTATTAAAATTCTAATTAAAGCAATGAATTAATTATACTAAAATCTAATTAAAGCAATGAAATTGATCATACTAAATTCTAATGAGAGCAAGAAATTAATCAATTAAATTCTGATTTAAAGAATCAGTCATACTAAAATGTAATGCACTTAATTGATTAAATATGCTGGAATAAAATAAACCTATTAATTAATTATACTAAAAGGATAAAGCAAAAGTAATTAATTAATCCTAAAAAAAAATTTAAAAAAGGAGTTTTGGGCCCGTTATGCTAAGGAGGATTGACCTCGTTCTCGAGTACCCTCCGTAAGCTCCCTTGGGCAAATCGGGTGGCTAAGATTGAAGATAAATTGACTTTAGACCATGAGATAATATTTTTAGGCTTTTCAAAGTTGATTTCGGAATAATAATAATGGGTTATATTGTAAAATTAGGATTATAGAAACTGAAATTATATTTAGGGTTTTTGGAGATATTAAAATAAGAAATTAAAATTTCTAGGACTGAATTCGGGTCTGAAATCAAAAAATCAGACCGTATAATTAAGGACTGGTTCTGAATCAAAGGATTAGAACCAGAGATTAATGATAGGACTGTAGATCAAGATTTCATAACTAAGTTAAAGCCTAGGATCAGTATATCGGACCGATAGATTAAGGATTGGCTCTAAAAACAGAGAACTAGAACCAGATATATAGAATTTCAGTCTGAAAAGGGTGCTACGGTCTGAAAATAAATAAAATAGACTTCTTAGATCTAGATATTAAAAGCTATGGTTGTAAATAAAAGATTAAATCCTTACCTAGGGTCGGGGCTGCGGAGAGAAATCGCGAAGATTCGAGGATTGAATCTTGAAATCATGACTAGGTTGCTCTATGGGTTTGTCCTCGGAGATCTCTAGTTTCGGAATCCCAAAAAATTCGTTCTCTCAAAAAATTGCCAACCCCTTGTGTTGTGTTTTTTCTGAAATTAAAAAAAATCTTTTATAGGTTTTTCTTCAATTACGCGCCATTTTTTGGGCGTTTAACTGAATTACGCATCAGTTTCCTAGCGCTTAATCACTTTGAGTTGGTCACCGACTCAGTAAGCGACTGGCTGACTTGCTCAACGAGTTTCCCAGTCCTAATAAAATTAGGGCTAATTGCGCATGATGGATGGAGGTAATCTGTCATTGCCTTCTTGAGCGCTTAATCAAGGAAACTTAAGGGTTAAGGGTAGTGAGACTAGGTCAGGCATAGGCCAATTACGCGCTGGTTTTGTAGCGTTCAATCCGATCGTGCGTCTGATTTCAGGCGCGTAATCGAGTCTCGGATAGGTCTGAGAAGGAAAGTTTGATCTGAAAGGGGGACAAATTGCGCATTTGTGGTGTAGCCTGCAATCGAATTACGCGCGGGATTTCATGCACTTAATTCGGGGTTGTCCGGGTCTGATCTCTAGAATGAAATGCAAGACTATTGTTTCAGTCTGCATTTCGACTATATACTACTGTTTCAGTATATAGTCTCCCCATGTCAGGATCTGAGCCACAGAGCTATTGTTTCAGCCTGTGTTCAGCCATGTACTATTGTTTCAGTGCATGGTTCTTATATCAAGGTTTAAAAGGGTCAAAGGTTGACCGAACAAAAAGTATATTCTGAGAAGGCAAAATGGGGGTATCTACACCTCTGTTAGCCCGCGCCATGCAGCAAGATGAGCCATGCACCCACAGACTTGGATAAGAAAACCAAGCATGTCATGTCAACATCCCCAGTTCACATTTGTGATCCAAGAGAAATGAGAAGACACCTCGAATGAGGGGTGTCTACTTCTTCGACGCGTTCTTACTTGGTAAGAGCGCGCCGAAGAGGGGCGATCTGTAAACACCCCCATTTTGCCCTCCTAGAATATATAAATTCATTAGTCAACCTTTGACCTCATAACCCTAATGTCGGACCATATACTAAAACAATAATACATGGCTGAACACAGGCTGAAATAATAGCTATGTGGCTCAGATCCCAACGTAGGGAGACTATATGCTAAAAAAATAGTATATAGTCGAAATGCAAGCTGAAATAATAGTCTAGCATTTCAAACCCGGCCCGGACCCGGACAACCCTGAATTAAGCGCCTAAAACCAAGTGCTTAATTCAATTGTACGCCAGATCACATGCACACAATCAGTCCCTTCTCAGACCCCCCAGACTACCTCGAGACTCGATCACGCGCCTGACACCAGACTCGTGATCGGATTGAGCGCCTCACCACCGGCACGCAATTGGCCTACGCCCGGCCTAGCCTCATCGTCCTTGATCCCTAAGTTTCCTCGATTAAACACCATGAGAGTGGTACTTAATTGGATTACGCACCCGAAATTGGACGCGCAATTAGTTCTAATGTTATTAGGACTAGGAAACTCGCAGAGCAAGTCACCCGGTCGCTCACTTAGTCGGTGACCAACTCAAAGCGATTAAGCATCGAGAAACTGGCGCGTAATTCAGTTAAACACCTGAAAAAGGGCGCTTAATTAAAGAAAAACCTATAAAAGCTTTTTTTATTTTCGAGCGAAAAAAGAGAATACGAGAGAGAACGGATTTTTTGGGATTCCAAAACCATAGAACTCCGAGGACGAACACATAGAGCAACCTAGTCATGATTTCGAAATTTAAGCTTCAAATCTTCGAGATTTCTCTCCTCAACCTCGGTCCTAGGTAAAAATCTTAGTTTTAGACCTAGGATTTTTCTTTTAGTTTTAATTATAGATTTTAATTTTCAGTCCGAGACCGTAGCACCCTTTTCAGACCGCCAATTTTTTTATATCTGGTTCTAATTCTCCGAATTCAGAACCACTCATTAATTCGACGGTCTAATTTACCGAACCTTAGGCTTTAATTCTGTTCTAAAATCTTAATCTCCAGTCCTATCATTAATTTTTGGTTCTCATCTTAAACTCTAGAACCAGTCTTCAATCATACGGTCTAATTTTCTGATTTCGAACCCGAATTCAATCCTAGAAATTTAGATTTTAATTTTAATTTCTTAGTTTAATATCTCCAAAAACCCTAAATATTAATTTTAGTTTCTATAATTCTAGTTCATAATTTAATTTTAATTTCTTAGTTTAATATATCCAAAAACCCTAAATATTAATTTTAGTTTCGACTCTGAAAAATCCAAAAATACTATTTTTATCATCACGAATCTAATTTATCCTTAATCTCAGCCAGCCGATTCACCCAAGGGAGCTTACGGAGGGTACTCAGGAATGAGGCCAATCCTCCTTAGCATAGCGGGCCCAAAACTCCTTTTTTTTTATAATTTTAAAATTAATTAATTATTTTTCTTATCGTTTTAGTATAATTAACTAGTAGATTTATTTTATTTCAGCATAATTAATTAATTAAGTTAATTAGGTTTTAGTATGATTGATTAATTTCTTTAAATCAGAATTTAATTGGTTAATATCTTGCTTTAATTTGAATTTAGTATGATTAATTCATTGCTTTACTCAGGTTTTTAGTATAGCTAATTCATTGCTTTAATTAGAATTTTAATCAAATTAGTTTATTTATTTTAATTAGATTTTTAATAAAATGAGTCTGATTGTTTTAATTAGATTTTAATAAAATTAATTCCTTTGCTTAAGTTAGAGTTTTAGTAAAATTAGTTTTCTCTTTCAATTAGAATTTTGATAAGATTGTTATACTTGATTTAATTAGAATTCCAATACAACTAGCATACTTGCTCAATTTGAATTCTAGTACAATTAGCATGCTCAAATTAATTAGAGTTTCACCAGAACTACTATATGTGCACTCCTAGTATAATTAGGAACCCTGATCACAATTAGACTTCTAATGAGATTAGGAAACTAAAATTAATTAGACTTCTAATGGGATTAGGAGACTAAAATTAATCGGACTTCTAGTAGTATTAGGACACTTAACTAATTAAGACTTTCAATAAGGATAGGAATAGTAAAAATTAATTAGACTCTTGATAGGATCATAATAGAATCAGAAAAGTCTCAACTGATCAGAACTATAACAATAAAGGAAAGAAAAGAAAAATTAAACTATCTAGATTATAAGAAAAGACATAGTTGCTAACGTTCTCAGGTAGACGATTCAGTATAGAAGTAACTCATACCCGCTCTCAAGCGTGATCATTGACGTGTTGCAGCGTCGATAAATATCTGCAGCTGGCGATCACAACAAACTAGAAACCTTCCTAGAAAACCCTTTTATTTTACCTCCACTATTCCAAACACTGCATCACTAGAGTCCACTTGGATAGAATTGAAGCCACTGATTCAACGGGGACAGAGAGGAACCCAGAAAAAGTGCGCACCAAAAATGATGGAAAAAGGTGATTTGATTTTGATTTTTTTTTAAAGCATCTCCACCCATAATTTCAATGTGTATGCATTGTGGGGTTTTTTAATCAAAATTCTGAGAGGATTTTTGTAAAGATTTTTTGAAGGGTGTATGACCTGATGATTTTTTTCGATGTGCCTTTTTGGAAAAAATTCTAGTGTGAGAGAGGCATACTCTCCTTCCTTCGATCTGATATTTTTAACAACGCCCTTGATGATTTGATTATGATTTTGGTTGATGACTGATCAGTCACATAATATACCAATTTCTTACCCTTAACTTAGTTTGCTACTAATAAGTTACCAATGTGCAGATATTAAAGAAAAATAGCAAAAGAGAACCAAAGTAATAATATTAGTCAAAATGAACTCATAAAGCAATAAAAAGATGATTGAACCAAAAGACGAGTCATTGCCTACTGAAAAGATGAAAAATTGTGTTTTATGATTTTACGAAACAAAGTATTGAAAAGACTAGAAAATTGTAATTTAAAATTTTACAAGAGAAAGCCACTCAAGAGTAATAGTACGATACAAGAGGAACGATGAGTCGTAATCGTAAATAAAGAATCGTTCAATAGGAAGCTGTGTTAGAAAATCGTGATTTAGAATTTTCCAGAAGAAGTTTCAATAAAAGAAGAAAATCGTGATTTACAATTTTCCAGTGAAGACACCTTTCGAAGTTGCTGATCACGTGAGAATTAGCACCGCCATACATAAAATTAGAAGATCTCTTAAAAGAAAAAGTCCTATGAATCACAGATCTGAGAAGATTGACGAAGAAGACTTTTAAAAGACTCTGCGGCTGAAATCTAAAAGTACATCAACATAATGAAAGCAAAGAAAAATAAAGATTAGAAGTAGAGTTATACTAGGATAGTTTTATCTAAGTAATTTCTTTTATTATAATTAGAAGTTTTGTAAACCGACCCTTATGATCTATAAATGAGAGGCTCGGCACATAGGAAAAACTATCGAAGAAAGCCTCAGCATCAATTGATAATTGAGGTTAGGTTTTCTTCTGATCAAATTCATAGTAAATTTTTATTGCTTTGTAGATTAGATATCTAAGGTTTCTCAAGAGCAATTGACGACTGCAATTGGGAGCTGAAGAATATAGTAGATATCTGTAGTTTCTCAGAAGCAATAGACGACTGCAGCTAAGGGGTGAAAGATATAATTTTATTACTTTCTAGTTTAGATTTATTTTATTGCAATTTCCTCCTTTGTAAACATCTTCAAATTTTAATTTGAATTGATGACTCAAGTTGAAGTTTGCAGATTAGTGTAATGGTTTTTACTTTTCTATCTTCAGTTTTCTAGAATTTAATTGACGCCCAAGTTTTAGGACATTATTAATTAAATTAAATCAGTATTGATAGGATTTTAGTATTGATTGACGACCAATGCTAGGAAACTTGATATATAATGTAATGGTATTGTTTAATTTCATCAATATCCGATAGCTAAAGATTCTGATTGACAACCATAATCTGAAGAAAGGGGATTAGGATTTATTTTCTACAAAATTTATATTAAGAAACAATTCTTTATTCATATTTCTCCAGTAGATTAGGAACTTAAAAGATAAGTATAAATTTTCAGAAAAATTAAGTTAATATAGAAAAACTTGTCTTCGTGGGAACGATCCTGTACTAGCTCTACAATTTTCATTGTGCACTTGCAATAGGTTAAGACTTAATTAGATACATAAAAGTAGTCAGTCAAGTTTTTGGCGCCCCTGTCGGGGACAACGTTATTTATATTAATTTAAGAAAACAAGTATTTATCTTTCTCTTTTCATATTTCTTTATATATTTTTCAATTTCTTTGATCACTTCTTAAATCTTTTGTTCGATTCTTCAGAGTGACAAATCAGAGTTTTTACTTCCCCTGATCAGAGAAGCTTGAGGCTTAGATTTATTTTCTCTCCCTACTTTCTAGAATAAAAATTAGATGAAAATAAAATAAAATAGACATTTATAATAACTGTTTTAGTCACCCTGCTCTGTGATAATTCAATTCAGAATGGTAGGAAAAGGATAATATGTGGCTAAGACGATGGGGAAATATTATACTTTAACACCACTTACACCTCCCCAATGTATTCAAATACACCCCCAAGCCAGTAATAGGACTTTTGCAATCACGCCCAATGTCCTACAAATGCTTCCTACTTTTTATAGGCTAATGAACGAAGATTCCTATTTGCATTTAAATAAATTCAGAGAAGTGTACAACATTATTCAAATTAAGAACTTGACAAAAGAATCCACTCGATTGAGGCTGTTCGCATATTCCCTCAGAGATGAGGCAAAGCAGTGGATAAATTCTTTGCCTCATTATTCGATTTTTAATTGGGAAGGTCTGGAACGCATGTTTCTTACAATATTCTTTCCAATCTGTAAGACGAATAAAATCCGATATCTTATCATAATATTTCACCAATTCTCGGATGAATCTCTGTAAGAATGTTGGAACCGTCTTAAGGATCTTCTGCACAAGTGCCCTCACCACGAGGTCACGAGCTGGCAACATGTGCTCAATTTCTATAAAGGCCTTGAAGATGCAACTGGCATATAATTGATGTGGCCTGCAATGGTATGTTTCGTACATTAACAGTAGAAGAAGCTTAGGAACTCTTTGAGACCCTTAGCGAGGAACTGGTGCAACATCACGCATCAGGCAAGATTGATTCGGAGACTTTAACGAATATACTTCATAAGCAAAGAAGATTATATAAATTAAAGTCAGTGATAAAAGGTTTTCCAAGGCTAAAGTTTTGGAAAACAAAAGTTCAATCTCTGGTGGGTATAAAATTATACCCAACATCTCAAAAAGGAGAAGCCTGTGGTCCTAATCATGGCCCAACTCAGGCAGTTTCCTGACCTCCAACTATTTTTTCTTCCCTCACAAAAGCCTAAAACCATACTGCTATTGAGGATGCCTTGTTGAAAACAGCCTACAACCAGATGCAACATTGCCGCATTCAGACACAGTTACTCAATCACCCGCTACAGTTTGTTATAAGGTTAGAAACTCAAATTAAGCAGCTAACCCTTTTCGAAAGAGAGAGTAACGTACTACCTTCACATGCAGTTGGTACATCTAGAGGGCGTATGTTTATAGGAGATACATCAACTCCCTTTGTTTTTATTGAATCCCTCTAGAACCCGTCGAGCTACCGACTCACCCGTAGCAAACACCTATAACATATGTATATAGCTTAATTTTGAAGAGTAGTCTACGATTTACAGTATGCACAAGTGCACTCAATCGTAAAGTCTCTTATGACATGTCACAATCACGTTAAGCATATGGATTTATGATTTCTTGTGATTCGTAGAGTCAAATCATAGCGAGTACGATTTGAAGCGCCATAGAGTTTTACTTTCGTTCTACAAAATTGCAAATGACAATTTTGGGGAATAAGCGATTTCAGTGATCTATCTTATCGATTACGTTGGAACTTGAACCCATTTAATTCATAGAGGAAGCGGACACGCATCGCATTCAATATCACCACTTGCCAACCACCCAAGCCTATAAGCCTCTACCTTGACACGTGAACCCTTCCCTTCTCTATAAAACCAGCTTCGCCTTCCCAAAAACTCATCTCTTTCGTCTTCCTTTCATACCCTAAACCTAATGGCGAAATAGAGCGATTTCAGTAAGCAACTTGATAGAATCCTTGAGATACACAAGGCCGAGCTCCTAGCTACAATACAGAGAGTAGAAAATCTGAAGCGTCAACGACCTATACTAGATGCTAAATCATCCTCTGAAACTACCCTTGACCATAAACCTAACCCAAATCCTACATCACATTCCAAGAACCCATTTTCCCCCACTTCCTAATATTTACACGATCACAACCCACCCCGAATGTGAGCTCCTATATGATGATGGTGGGTTGAGTCGTCCCTCGCCACCCTTCTCCATTGCTTATACTTTCCCTGCCAACTGTGTGCATTCTCTTCACATAGTCTTCGCAAGGGAGTGATATAGGTGAAGGGTGATCTGAAAATGTGCTCACTTTCCCATGCTTCACAGAACCACCACTGTGGCAATGCATTTTTTTCTCAGGAAGACTTGTGATGTGCTCAATTTGGGGGCAGAGGAATGTGTTCCTACAACTCTTGGAGTAGCAACCCTGTCAAGGAGTGGATACTCTTTTTATAGGAAGGAATGAGAGACTCTATTCAAGCAGTTAGAATCCGAGGATCGATCTTCATCAAAGATACATCCTCTCGAACATTGCTGCCGACACCTAAAATAGTGTGTCTAGCTTTTTCCTAGGTTTATATTTTTATGTAATTAGTTTTTATTTTAGTTTTTTCTTTTATATTTTCTCTTTTCATAATCGTTGTACATATTCCTTAATAATTTTTTCTTTTTTACTAACTGTGTAATTATCACTAACATTTTTTTTTATTTTTGTTATTAATGTCTCTGAGAATAAAATCGCTATGTTTTCCTCAAGTTTGGGGGAACATTCTTTACACAGTTTTTTTCACATCCGGTAAGCAATCAGAGATATCAATAATTTTTTGGTATCAATAAGTATCCCATGTTCTTGTGCCAATGAGGGCATTGTCCGAATTAAGTTTGGGGGGGATACACAATTTCTGTGTATAACAATAGTAAATTAATTAGTTTTATTCAGTTTGTCTTTGTAAATTTTAATTTTTGAGAATTTTTAGTTGATCATTACATAGGAATTATGATAGCCAAATTACAAATCTTGAAAACTTACAATCCATTATAGTAGAAGTTCAATAATCAGAATAAAGAATAGTATAATTCATGCTTAGCTCGTTAAACATTGTATTATAATAGATGTTTGAAATAATAGATTGATCTAAACTGTAAAATTTTATACTATAGTTTCAAAATTATAAACCAGTGAGATTTTGAGCCATATTTCCTCTTTTATTCAGAGAGAGAATGTTTTTATTCAACTCAAAAAAAAAATTTCTTTGAACTTCTATACTGATATGAAATCTCATATTGTTGAATTTAGAATCAAAATAATCTATGATAACCGGATTTTTTTGCCTAGAACTATCTGTTAGAAATATCAAAGCAATAGGGCATTTATGCTAGTAAATCATAAAGATGATTAAAGGACATCTTTTGTTAAACCAGAGCCAAAAAGTCAAAATCTCAAAATATATTTTATCCTTTGAACCCATATTAGAAGCCAAAATCGAATTTCTTTGTACCAATATTCTGATAAACCCTTAACCATATGTACTACCCAAAGCTTTCAACCTTTAACCCTTATATTTTCTGAGATTTTAAAATGCTAAAGAAAAGGGAAGAAGAGGGAGTGAAAGGAGTATAAGTTGACAGATAAGGGGTATGCCAAAAAAGGGTACAGATGAATAAATTAAAAGAAGAATATGGGAAAGGAGTGAAAATTCGTAAAAAGACGATTTGAAAAAAAAAAAAAGATTACGATTCTTAAGTAAAAAGCTATTTAAAAGGAGAAAAATCGTAGAATAAGATTTTACAGTGAAAGAAATGGGATTTATAAATAATAAAAAAATATGGGAAAAAGTTATCCAATTCATGGATAAAGATAGGAGAAATAAGAGCTAAATTCTTAAAAAAACTTTGAATCTACCTTTCTTTGACACCTTCTAAAACCCAAAGCCCCATTACAAGCTTAGTAGAGATATGAAAAACAGATACTATAGATTGTATAGGAATTCATATGAATAGAGTAGATTATCCTTTTCTATGAGATTGAATTTATCTTTGACTGATTTTTTCTGAAATAACATCATGAGAACTTGAAAGTATAATTTTTTCTCAAAAGTAATTGACGACTATAGCTGAGGGGAAAAAGATATAATTTTATTGCTTTCTAGTTTAGATTTATTTTATTACAATTTCCTGCTTTGTAAACATCTTCGAATTTTAATTTGAATTGACGACTCAGGTTGAAGTTTGCAAATTAGTGTAACAGTTTTTACCTTTCCATCTTCAATTTTTTAGAATTTGATTAACGTCTAAGTTTTAGGAGATTTTTTATTAGATTCAATCTGTATTGATAGGATTTTAGTATTGATTGACGACCAATGCTAGGAAACTTGATATATAGTGTAATGGTACTATTTAATTTTATAAATATCCAATAGATGAAGATTGTGATTGACAATCATAATCTGAAGAAAGAGGATGAGGATTTATTATCTACAAAATTTAGATTAAGAAACAATTCTTTATTCATATTTCTCTAATAGCTTAGGAACTTAAAAGATAAGTATAAGTTTTCAGAAAAATTAAGTTAATATAGAAAAATCTGTCTTTATGGGAACGATCCTATACTAGCTCTACAATTTTCATTGTTCGCTTGCAATAGGTTAATACTTAATAAGATACATAAAAGTAGCCAGTCAATGACGATTATGATTTTTATATACCTGCTGCATATTCCCCTTTTAGGATGTCGAGTGAAGAGGACCAGGGTCATGAGGGTAGTCCCGACGTGACTTACGGTGCCAAAGGGGAGCGCCTTATTCAGGTGCTACGCTCTTCTCTCGACTGGTGGGAAATGCAGGGTGGAGCAGCCCGCAGTGGGTTACTGTATCAGCAGTGCACCCACATCTCCAACTTTGGCATAGCCAGTAAGGTAAAAGATGTATCCCTTGGCTTTTTTTGTTTTTTTTTTTTTTTGCTCAGGCCTCTTTACTTTTGGATCTGATATCCCTTATTCTTTTGATGTAACCTCTGCCCCGGACATGTGTCGTGAAGGTTGGTTTGACCTTCAGGGCCTTTACGCTCGTCTTCCCCAGGTTGTGACATTCATTCTGGCCCAGGCCAGCTTTGGGGACTTCTTGTTGTGCCTCGCTATGAGGGGGGATATGGCCCACGTGAAGGCCCTAGTGGAGGAGTTCCGGCCTAAGACGATGACCTTCCATATGTCCATGGCCGAGGTGACCATCAACCCAGTGGACTGGTCTATGATTACTGGGATCAGGATAGGAGGGATATCAGTGATTCCTCCTCACATACCGGACCGTGCAGAGGTGATTGAGTTGATCGGTGATTACCCACCTCCCGAGATATGATCGGCTCTGAGGTCAAGCTATCCTGGCTAGCAGACCATTTTGATATTGATGAGTTGGTTGATCCGGACCAGTCGGATATGAATATGGTTATCAAGCCCGAGCGTGCACTGATGCTAGCCCATATCGCGCTCCTCTTCTTGCTACGTACGACCATTCTCGCCAATACTAGTGTTGGCCGGATCTCGCTATCCCTCCTCAATCTGATGGGAAACTGGGAGAATGTGCATCGTTTCGACTGGGGGGGCTAGGTATACCGTGTTGATGGCTAGTTTGGTCAGAGCCTCAGTTGGGGATGTGGCCTTTGTTCTCAGCTTTTGGCCTGCGATTGAGGTGACTTTTTTCACTTTTTCATCACTCATGGTTTGTCTTTTAGCTTCTTTTAACATATTTTCCTGTTTATTCGTCCTTTTAGATTTGGGGGTATTTACATTTTTAGCCGGGCTGCCCCCTCCTCTTCTCAAACGAGTTTACATACCCCCTCATGAGCACTTAGCATAAGAGTCGTCGCAGGGACCTGGGGATGCAGCATCTGGGACTGGGTATGAGGTCCTAGTTTGACATGATGATCCCGGAGTAGGTATCAACTTTCCCCCTCTCTCTCTCTCTTTTTCTTGGATTTTTTAGATGGTGTTGCTTTGACTAATAGGTGACTTTTGATCCCTATGTCAGCTCCCCCTTCTGGGATCGTGCTGCAGTGGGTCAATCCCAATTGTTTATCGATCATCACATCATCTTCTTTTACGGCTCCTGGGTCAGAGCGTATTACTTGGGGGAGAGGGTGGTGCATTAGTACCGGGACTATTTCGTAGTGTCGTAGGGTCCTCCCAGGGATGTTATGCCACCGGAGGGTACGATTGAGGAGCTTGCAGATGGGATCTTTCGCCATGGGCTTTCAGTTGATGGTCTCTTTGAGCATGGGGGGTATCAAATGTGGAATAGTCTCTCCCGTACCGGTCCCTCTTCCCACGCTTTGTGCTAGGTGCCAACTTTTTGGTATTCGAAGACCCGTAATCTCAGGTATTCTTCCTCTTTTCTTTCTCCTGTATGTGCATTCCTATTTGTCTTGATGTTTCCATATTGATCGGATTTCTGCCTCTTTCTTTAGTTTGAGGAAGAGGAGGATTCTGATGAGGACGTGGCAGAGGCAGGTCCTGCAAAGGCATCAGGTGCTAGTCCTTTAGACCCTTCTAGTGCGGGGGCCTCATGGGCCTAGACCCAGGGAACCCAGGGGACCTTTAGGCGTTTCAACGACGGGCTCCTTTCGGGCCCGTGTGCTGATGTGGCAGAGCGGGCTCGTATATCGGCTGAGGCAATTAGGGTCCCTCCTCCTAAGTTGGTTCTAGGGGTGAGTTTTCTTTTATGCCTATTATTTTGAATATATGCCTGTCTTTGTATCATTTCTCATGCAGTTGACCTCTCTTTCTGTCTTCCCCTTGCAGGATTATGAGTTGGCTGTCAACCGGGTGAAATACTACCTTAATACTGCTGGCCTTCAGGATGTGGAAGTGGTAAGTACGACACTGGTTGGTTCTGCTTGTCACTTTACTGTTCTAACTTTTGACCGACCTTACCTGACCTCTCGACGTGATGCTTGCAGTGTGCTCATGAAAAGGAGTCGCGTTCGTTGCTCAGTAGATTGTCCCAGGCATGATCTCGAGTTGGGGATGTGGGGACCTATCAAAGTACCTCACGCTGGTGAAAGAGGACCAAGGGCACCGATTAGGAGTAGCTCGCTTTTCTTTTCCTACTTTTATAAACACTTGAGACTTTTGAACATTATCTTTTTATTTTGGGAATTAATTGTAATGGATGTTTGAACACATTTTGGATGATTTATTTTTTGGAATGAATGTTATTGCTTTCCCCTTTTATTTATTCTATCTATCTCTTCTGGATGCAACATGCTTGATTATTTGCTAGATGGGTCCTGAATTGGAATAATGGCCCTTGGGTCATGTATTTGGTTAAAATATGACTGAACCCTACATGTTTATGTGGGTGGTACCTAAAAGAAAAAACATGCGGATAGGTTAGATGGTGAATTTTGGTATCCCAGCACGTGATTAGGGGTGCTTTGAAGGAGAAAAAGAAAGTGTCTGTGGGTTGGTTAAAGGATCGGTAACAAAAATAAACTCCCTATTTCTCTCTTTTTGTTGGGGTTTTCTGGCCTAGCGTGTGTAATATACACGCTAGGCAAATCTGAATGATTTTTGGCCTAGCGTGTATATTATACACGTTAGGCAATTTCTGGGGTTTCTTTGACTTAGCGTGTGTAATATACACGCTAGGCAAAATCTAAGAGATTTTGAACTAGTTTGTGTATTATACACGCTACGTATATTCTAGGCAGTGGGGGATCTTTAAGACCCGAGAATGCACCCCTTTCTTGTTATTTCTAATTGGGTTTTGAATTTTTGCTGGCATTTTTCTTTTCTCTTTCCCAAGGGTAGGTAAATCGTCCTACATTGAATTGTGAATTCTCAAACATCTTTGTATGACCACGGACCCGCTTTCCGACCCGCCTCTTTTGGGGGGTCCGGGACTTTCACACTTCCCTCTTTGGATGTGGGGCCCAGTTTTTTGAAGAAATGGCTTGACAGCTTGAACGAAAGCAAGCTTGCAGGTTTGGATCAACTCGGGTTGGCCCGTCTCTCGTCTTTTCTTGAAGTTCCTCCATTTTGGGATGGATCAACTCGGGTTGGCCCGTCTCTCGTCTTTTCTTGAAGTTCCTCCATTTTGGGATCTCATTTTTGCGGCGGCTTCTCATTGGGATGTGGAGACCCATGTCTTCCGCCTTGGGATCCATGAGCTTACTCCAACCCTTGAAGAACTATCCAATCTGTTGGGTTTGAAGCTGCATCTAGGCCTTGCTAGGATAGTGCCAAAACGAGTTACGCTAAAGTCGTCCATACAAATTGGGCTTAAAGAAAGCCGATTACGAGAAAAGCCTTGTCGGTGGACCAACCAGGTGTTTGATGAAATTCCTAAGAGAGATTTTTAGTGATAAAAGCTTATGAAAATTATCAGTTAGAAACATCCATAATGTAAAAGCTTTCGCTCTCTGTCTTCTCTCAGAGGTCCTTTTCTAACTGGGGGGAGAGCTTCTCTCTTGCACTTTTTGATATGCTGGTGGAAGTTGAGGAGGGTCGCTCTGTGATGCCTATGGTACTGGCAGAGCTTTACCGTTGTCTCAACGCTTTTGCTTTGGGCAAGGTTGAGTGCCTCCGGGAATGCCCCGCTCTGCTCCAGGTTTGGCTTGGGGAGCATCTCGCCATTTTGGGGCATGTGCCCCGCTTTTATGTGGTTTATGGAGATGCGGCTCACTACTTTTTTGGGTCGCTACCAAAGGTTGCCACAAGGGAATACATGTGAGCTGAAACTTTGACTGGCTAAGGCTGAGTTGGTGTGGAGGCTTCCATGGTTGGACAGGACCTTCCCAGCAGTTCGATCTAGAGATCATAAGGGCATCACCCTTCTTGGATTGACTGGTAGCACCTATTATTTTCCTTCTCGAGTGTTGCGCCAAATTGGTTATACTCAGCAGGTGCCCTGCTCAGAGAGACCTCCCTTGTGCAGACTGATCTTTTCTTGGGGAAACTCTGGGGACTTAGATGGGATAGCCTCTCTTTGGGAGACGCGTCAATCGACGCATATGTGCAGCTTGGAACAAGGGGATTCTCTGTTGACTTCTTCGAGGTATGAAGCTTGGCTACTATCAGAGAGGCCTTCTATCCATTGCCTGGATCAGGCGGAGAGCAGTGGTGTAGAGGGGTCTTGGCCGAGGAAGGAGTCGGTGCTTCTGGCTCAGATTGAGCTACTGGTAGATGAGAAATGGGCCCTGCACGAACGTTTTGAGAAACACAAGGTTTGAGCAGACGTTGCAGAAGCAAGAGCTGGTTTTGCAGAGTATGAGGTCCTTCATTTAGAAGGAGCCCTAAGTGCTGCTCTTGGTGCTACTGATGCTTCCCAAAAGTAGTATAAGAGCTTTCATGGCCGCTGGATGACAGATCGGGATGCTCGAGAGGATGCCTTACACGTCGAGATTCATGCTTTGAAGCGCAAGTTGCGTCGTTGACCTAGACCTGCACATACCTTTTGCATAGATGAAATCACCACAGGGAGGGGCATAAGAACCCCTGTTAGATATTTTTGGTATATATATTTTCTTCATGTTTTTATTGCTTTTCAATTTTGTAAAGGGGTACGCAAGGCATCACACCAATTAGTTCTTTTGAGATGTGGTGTAAGCGTAGTACAAACATGTAAATGGAAAAAAGGGAAATCTATTATCTTACACAAGTTCTATATTTCTTTGCTTTTGTAAAAGGGAGAAATCGGGTATTGTGCCGATCATCCTTTCGAGATGTAGTGCATGCAATATGGGGAAATGGAAAAGGGAAATTTATTATCTTTTGTAAGTGGGATCCTCTCCTTTCTCCATAAAGGGAGACACCGGTCATTGAACCGATCATCTCGAGGTGTGGTGTGCACAGTGCCGGCGTGAAAATAAGAAAGGGAAATTAATTATCTTTTATAAGAGTGGTCCTCTCCTTTCTCTGTAAAGGGAGACATCGGTCATCAAACCGATCATCTCGAGGTGTGGTGTGCACAGTGTCGGCCTGAAAATGGGAAATGGAAATTTAATATCTTTTATAAGTGTAGTCCTCTCCTTTCTCTGTAAAGGGAGACACCGATCATCTCGAGGTGTGACGTGCACAGTGCCTACCTGAAAATGGGAAAGGAAAATTTATTATCTTTTATAAGGGTGGTCTTCTCCCTTCTCCCTTTGTTTGATGCCTCAAACCTTGGATGAGATGACGGGTCCCATTCTGAGCATAGTCGAGCCCAATCATGCGGCCGGACTTGAGTGAGGCTCACCAATTTTCACCAAGGTTGGAACATCCATCCCCTTGGATTGAGTCGACCCTTTATCCTTACCTCGAGTCACGCATTTGACGATGCAGTCCAAAGATACACCTGACCAAGATCCAATTTGAGCTAACATGAGCGACCCAAATGAAGACCAGATCTTGGAATCATAACCAACGGAATAAACGACCTCTTCTCTTTCCCTTGAACATTTTTACTCACAGCGCCCAAGACAGGTTTTTGCCATGTCCGTTGTTACCCTCTTTTTTACTCGTAGCACCCTTTCGAGTTTTCACTACGTCCCTGGGTTTGCCTCTTTACTCCATGAGCCTTTTTAGGTTTTGACCTGGTCCGCACAACCTTGTTGTTTTTACCCATGGCGCCCTTTCAAGTTTTCACCACGTCCTTTTTGCTTTGAGCTTTTCCTTTTCTCTTTTCTTCTTTATTTTTTCAAAGGCCACGACATGGACGTCGACTCCGTCATAGACGGCTAGATGGAGTTCTTTTGTCGTCTCTCAGCTTGTCTTGTGCTGACTCAATGGATACTATGACTGCTCATAGACCTTAAAGATGGCTTTTTCTTGGGATATATCTTGGTCATGAGATAGGTTAGGAATTTTGAAGGTATTCTTGGGTTAAGAAGGTTTCCTCGATAGGGTTCTAGCTGCCGTAATACACTTCTTCCTCAGGGAATTTTGACTGTACATGCCCCACTTTTTCTTTTCTATTTTTTTTCTTTTTGCTTTTTTCAGACATCTTCTTGGGATTATGCTTTTCTGATTTTTTTTTTTTTTTTAGATTTGATGGTAACTCCTTTTCTCTTTTTTTGTTTGGTGTATATATTTTTTTCGTCTTCTTTTCTGGGGAGGGGTTTAACGAATGAAAAGCCAACGGCTCAATGGGTGTAGCAAGGGTATAAGTGTTCAGGGACACTTTTTTTGGCTACTTGGCTTTGAAATGATGGCCTCTTTTAGGGGATCCTTAAGTAGTCACGTATCCATCTTATCAATACTTACCTTGCCGCAGAGACTAAAAGTAGAAATGGTGTATGTATCCAGCATTGATGGGCTCAGAAAAGTAATCTCCGTCTATGGTGGCGAGGCGAAGCGCATATCCAGGGAGTACCTCTCGGATGACAGAGGGTCCTTACCAGTTGGGCTTAAATTTCCCTCTTGGGTCGGCATGGAGAGTAGGGAATATTTTCTTGAGTACTGTGTCACCCACTTTTAAATCTTGGATGCGAACGCGCTTGTTGTAAGCATATGGGATCGTTCTTTAATAGGCCTGGGTGTGACACAAGGGTGGGAGCCTTTTCTCATCTAGCAGGTTCAGTTGCTCAAAGCGTGACCTCTCTCTTTCGACTTCCGATAGATCAGACTCGATGAGAATACGAAGTGAAGGTACTTCAACCTCGACTGGTAGCACGGCTTCAGTTCCATATACAAGGGAGAATGGCGTGGCCCATGTAGCGGTGCGGATCGACGTTCGATAAGCCTATAGTGCAAATGGTAACATTTCGCTCCAGTCATGGTATGTGATAACCATCTTCTCAAGGATGCAGACGACTGTCTTATTAGCCGCCTCTATGGCTCCATTGGTTTACAACCGATATGGTGATGAGCGATGATATTTTATTTTGTACTGGTCGCAGAAGGCTCTCATGCGCTTGTTCACAAAGTTGGTGCCGTTGTCCATGATGATGTCCTTGGGTATACTGAATCGATAAACAATATTATTCTTGATGAATTTCTTGATATGATTGGTCATGATGTTCGTATATAATGCTCCCTCTACCCATTTGGTGAAGTATTTGACAGCGACGAGGATGAACTGGTGCCCATTTGATGCCTTCGGATTGACTTTCGAGTCCCCAGGTAGCAAATGGCCAGAGAGTAGTCATATTGTATAGATCTATGACCAAAGTGTGTATCAGACTGGAATGCTCTTGGCATTTGTAGCACTTCTGAACATGCTTGCAACAGTCAGCTTCCATGGTGGACCAGAAATACCCCTGCTATAGGATCTTTTTGGCGAGCATGTGTCCATTGACGTGGGCCCCGCATACTCCTTCATGGATTTCTTTCATGATGTTGGGTGCCTCACCCTCAGTAAGGCATCTGAGCAAGATATTGTTATATGATCGCTTGTAGAGGCACTTGCCACAGATGACATAGTTTGCCGCTAAACGTTGGATGGCCCGCCTATCCGTCTTGGACATACCTTCAGGGAAAGTTTGAGTTTCAAGGAAATTCTTGATATCTGAGAACCATGGTGGCTCATCATCTGGCTTTTCAAATTCCTCAATTTAGAGGCAAAAGGAAGACTCATTCCTCTACTCAATCATGATTAGCTTCATTTCGACACCATAAGGGATTTTGATCATTGATACCAACGTTGCTAATGCATCGGCAAAATGATTTCTTGCTCATAGGACATAGGAGAAGGTAACATCATCAAAGCATGCTATCAGATCCTCGAGGTGCTCATGATACAGGATTAGCTTCTCATCTTTCATCTTCCAATCTCTGTTAGTCTGGCATATGATTAACTGTGAGTCGTCGAATACCCTGAGATGAGTTATATTCAGGTCAAGTGCTACTTGTAAGCCAGCTATGCAGGCTTCATATTTGGCCATGTTATTTGTGCAAGAGAAATTGAGTTTGATGGAAACTGGTATGTGAGACCCTTTTGGCAAGATCAGAATAGCGTCAACTCCTTGACCTTCGACATTTACTGTCCCGTTAAAGTGCATCACCCAATATTCCTCTGTCTCTTCCGTATCATTCTCTGTCATGAACAAAATGTCCTCATCGGGAAACTCAGTCCTCAAAGGCTAGTAGTCAGGTAAGTGATTCTCGGCAAGATGATCAGTAAGTGCTTGCCGTTTGATCGACTTCTGAGTGACATACGTGATGTCAAATTTAGATAAGAGGAGTTGTCAGCGTGCAGTTCAGCTAGTGAGAGCCGGCTTCTCAAATAAGTACTTCAATGGATCCATTCGTGCCAAGAGTAAAACAACTTGGGATAGCAAGTAGTGGCGGAGCCTCTGTGTAGCCCATACGAGAGCCAGGCATGCTTTCTCTAGATGAGAATAGCATGTCTCATAATCGATGAATTTCTTGCTTAGGTAGTAGATAGCATGTGTTAAGACCTGAAAAGTACCACTTTTCACCCCTTAACTTAACCTTTGATTAGACCCTTAGCCACCTAATAAGTTCTTGTTAAGTGTTTTGTGTAGGTAATAATCAGCAGTGAAATAAGGCCAGGAATCCTGTTAAGGAGCCTGCTTTGGCACTAGAAATCCCTCAGAAGAATGAACTCTGAATCCAGACCTGAAATGAGCCTCGCATAGCTGACTCAAGTTTTAGAGGATTCAGGAGAAATATACCTCGCGCAGTTCAACTGAGCTTCCCAAGACTTTACAGCAACCTCTCCGCAGATGAGTGACTGAAGAGCTTCAGAAACTCAAACTCGCGCAGCTCTCACGAAGCTCAAGAGTAGAACACATCGCGCAGTGTCGCGCAGTTCTCGCGCCATTCAAGAAGAAAACATCCTGGCGAAGGCAAAGCCATCCTCGCAAAGATCAATTAAGACATGGAACCTTGCGCAGTTCAGAACTCATTAAAAGCCTCGCGAGGTAACTCGCGAAGTCCAGTAAAGAGAAGTGCTCGCGAAGTTCCCGTGCTGTTCAAATTCACTCTCGCGAAGATCAACCCAGCGAAGACCGAGCAACCTCACGATTGCTTGAACTTCAACCCCGCAAAATCTGAGACTGTGTTTTCTACTCAACCTCGCGAAGCCCAATCCAGCGAGAGCGTAATTCTCTACCGCGCGACTGCCTAAAAAGCAAACCAAGGTAACGTCACGGCGGCTGAAGCTGCAATGTCAAATCATCCTAGCGAAGAGCAAAGAGCTACCACGCGACAAGTCTGGGAAACTACAGCTACCTAGCGAAGCTCTGAACCTAAACTTCCATCTCTTCAACAGAGGACCTTCTGGGAATTTCCAGCGATTAGGGCACGCACTCCCACACTCAAATCTCTGTGCACGCACCTCGAGGCATCTAAGGATCACTCTTAGGCCACGTGGCATCGTTAAAATTAGGGTTTTCTAACCCTAATGCGCCGCCACCCCACTACTATATAAACCCATACCTAGCTTAGGTT
This sequence comes from Chloranthus sessilifolius, assembly GCA_021018995.1. Lineage (NCBI taxonomy): Eukaryota > Viridiplantae > Streptophyta > Magnoliopsida > Chloranthales > Chloranthaceae > Chloranthus > Chloranthus sessilifolius. Next base: position 70,654,197 of record CM037595.1, read on the forward strand.
TAGGTATCTGGGAACACATCTAATATCATTTTTCTTTTCTCTTTCTGTTTATCTGTAAGTAGTTTTCTTTTTCTCTTTCCTTCTCTCCATAGTCCAGCACTTGTTGGCTATGCCTTTGTATGTGTTTTTGAATTAGATCAATGGAAATTCTGTAATAGGATCTGTATTTTATGGGATTTATGTTTGTGTGAGATGCTCTGTGCAAGGCTGCTGCCTTGTGATCCGCCATTGCTTTGGTTGTGTTTCAAAGAAATGGAGGACTGTTTCTAAGGGCCACTCAGATCCAAGTGACCTGTGTGTCTGGGCTATCATGGTCTTACAGCCTTAGCCCCACTACAGGACCCACTAAATCTGAAATTCCCATGGGAGCTTGAGCTGGTAGCCTTGTGACCATGGTGGTAGCAGCGATATTCTTGTTTTGTCTTGGGCTCCGTGAGGAGGATAACCTCTGGGATAGTCTGTGACCATTTAAGTGGACATATTATATCCTTAGGGTGATTCTAATCCACCGATCCAAGATGGATCCTTCTTCTTTGCACCTGAGCTTGTAGAAGCCTGGTGAGAGATTGTACAGAGGCAGACTCCCCTATATTGGTATAGATCTGCCATCAGATGTTGGATCTGATCTGGTTATAGAGATTGTAGGGTGGTGGCTAGACCATTGTAGCCTCACTCAAGCAATGGACAGCTAGATAGAAGGTTGTACTCAATCTCTTGCTGGTTCTATGTGTCTGGGCTATCATGGTCCTATACAGCCTTAGCCCCACATATAGAGCTTTAGAGATTGAGGTCCCCTATGGATTCTTGAGCTGGTAGCCTAGATGAAATAGTGCCTGCAATGATTTACTTATTGTGTTTTGATCCATCCCTGGATAGTGGCTCCCCTATGGGATAATCTGTGACCATTTGAGTGGACAGGTTATAGCCTTAAGGGTGGAATCATGGCAGAGTGATGGGTTGGATCCTTTCTCCTCAGTGGTGATAATGTAGGCTCTGGACAGGACTTCTATAACATCAAATCTGAATCTGAGTTACACAACTCCTCTGATCTGGGCTCAATAACATACTTCTCGCCCTTTTATATTTATTTTCCACACTCCATCTATCCTTTCAACCCTTTCTATAGTTTAGACATTAGAATACTTAGAATAAGTGACCTTAAACTCCCCTCCTTTTAGGACTGCCAGATCTGTAGTACTAGAGATGGCTCCTTTGGAGCTGTAGATCACCTCTCCCTGTGGGACAAACTCTTACTTATCAAAACTTGCTACAAAGGACCCTGTATCTTGTAGGTCTAGGACTTCTGAGTTGTGCTGAATTCACCCCCTGTTTTACTCTTCCTTTGATTTTCAATGACTTTCACCACCAACCAATAATGTAAGCACACCAGAAGTCGCCAACAATAGCCTGCTCTCTTCTTCCTGTCTCATCGTGCTGCCCTAGGATGCATCTCATCGAAACTTCCATTATGGAGAGGTACATTAAGAGTGGTCTCCCGAGCTTGGGTGGTACCAACACCGGTGGGTTGAGAAGGTAGCCCTTGATCTTATCAAATATTGTTTGATAGTCGTCATTCCATTCAACTGGCAAATCTTTCTTTAGTAATTTAAAGATAGGCGTGCAAATAGGAGTTTATTGTGTAATGAAATGATTGATGTACTGTTTCCTGCCCAAGAAGCCTCTGACTGCTTTCTCGGTAGATGGCGGTAGCATTTCGACGATCACTTTCACTTTCATTGGGTCAACATCGATACCTCTTCTGCTAATGATGAAGCCTAATAATTTTCCTGACATGGTGCCAAATGCGCACTTCTAAGGGTTCAGACGGAACCTATATTTCCTCAGTCTCTCAAATAGCTTTTGGAGGTTTACCAGATGATCTTCTCTTTCTTGAGACTTGGGGATCATGTCGTCGACATACACCTCAATTTCTCGATGCATCATGTTATAGAACAGTGCTGTCATCGCTCTTTCGTATATTGTGCCGACATTCTTTAATCCGAATGGCATGACTTGGTAGCAAAAAGTTCCCCACGGGGTAATGAACACAGTCTTCTCTCGATCGACTTTGACCATCTTGATCTGATTGTATCCGGAGAATCCATCTATAAATGAGAGCATCCCATGCCCTGCAGTGTTATTGACCAAGATGTCGAGGTGTGGCAACGGGAAGTCGTCCTTCGGGCTCACTTTGTTCAGCTTTCTGAAATCAATGCACATGCGAGCCTTTCCATCTTTCTTTGGTACCTGGATGATGTTAGCTAACCACTGCGGATATTTAGAGACCATGAGAAACCCCGCATGGAACTGCTTGATGACTTCATCCTTTACTTTCAACATCTACTCTGGCCAGAGACATCTTAACTTCTACTTGACCGGCTTAACATCTGGATATAGCAGCAACTCATGCTCGACCAAATCGGTGTCCAAACCAAGCATGTCCTCATATGATCATGCGAAGACGTCTTCGTATGAATGAAGGAAATTAATCATTCTTTTTCTTTCCTTGGGAAACAGTGATGTTCCAAACTTGGTGATTTTAGAAATCTCTTCAGTCCCTAGATTGACGTCCTCTGTTTCTTGAACAATCGGTGTAGGGTCATGCTCAAAATCGGCGTACCGTTCAAGGAGCTCATTGGGGAGCTCCTCGTAGGAATTTCCTTATCCAGACTCATGATTCCTACCTCTTCTTGTATTTATACAAGAAAGGGGTCGATTTCACGTGGGACCGGTATTTTAATCAAGGCATCATTTTCTTTTATTTTCTTCAAATTTTTGATAGACTATTTTTGGATTTTACATTTTTTCTATTTTTTTATGATTTTTTTTTCTTCGGAGATGGGCCCTTAGCAAGGCCAGTCTCTGTGCACACATGGTGTTACCTACCAAAGGCTCACCTCACTTTTTATAGGTTATTTTTTTTGGAAGTCAATGTTGTATTTACGGTCATTTGCTACTTCCAGAGTTAAGGGCGCAGTTACCCAATTTCTTACCTGTGATGTCGCACCTTTACCTGCTCTGATGGAGGAGGCTAATTGGGGTGGCTTCTGGGTGTCAGCCTCTATCATATTTATCCTGGGCTTGTCGCGGACCTTGTCCTCAAATGTCAGCATGGTTCCATGGTGGTTTACCACAAGGGGGACTGCACAAGCATGGGAAACTCCTCAAAAAGAGTTAGGGAGGCTAGGTCTATTTCAAAATTAGGAGGGATGATTTGGGGATTGGCTGGGTGGATCGGGGCTATCAGCTTGTGCGGGGTTAGCTATGTTGCCCCATTTTGATCAATTTTTATGACCTTGTGCTCACGAATGTACTCCGGATGTGAGGCCGCGGATGAGGTTCGTCTTCCAGGTCTATTCCCCAGGCTTTTGCAGTAGCAAGGTTTCGAGCATTTTCCTTAGCCTCTCGGACTTCTTCTTCAGTAGGCCTATAGCCTAGGCTGAATTTGACCCGTTGTCCGCCTCTGGCTCTAACTGGGTCCTTGCTTCTTTGCAATTGAGGTCCCAATCCTTTAGATTTCTGATAGCCTCATTTCTAGAGCATAGCTACGACTGCGATCATTTCACCACTGGTTTTCAAAGTGATTCTCTCGAGGAGTTCAGGGATTACCGTTGATACATAATACTCAATGCTATGGAGGTTTGTGTCTTTGATTGTGTGCGGAACATCCAATACTTTGGGGTTCTCGATGCTGTGGGTAGCTTTGTCTCTTTCCTCCTGCCCTTCACCCAAGGGATACACGGTTGATTCGGGACGACTAACGCTCTCCCCCAAGCTTTGTAACTGGATCAGTCACCCACCCTATATACCTCCGGTGCAAGCGCCTTCTCAGATATTAGATGGGGTGGTACTTTTCCAGATCATCACCACTAAGGGCTGCCGCCGTACTAAGAATCAGGATATTTGTATCACTGCCAAAATTCCCTCCCTTTTAAAATCTATCCAACGCAAACTAAATTAAGTCCCTTAGTTCACTTTTAAGGTTTAATTTTAAAATTCAAATTTTAAAGGGGAGTTTGCTTAGGTTCAAAAACGGGTAGGCCGCCAAACGGCTAAGGCATGTAAATGACTAAAAATAAATGAAAGTAAAGACAATACTCGATAGTAGGCCCGCCAATCGGCTAAGGCACGTAAATGACGAAAAAGTAGGGGTAAGTAAAAATAGACAGAATTGTAGGGGTGAGAAAATTTGACAAAATCATAGGGGTGAGTATGAAAGAAGGAAAGAAGACAAAAAAATGTTAGTGAAAATGAAATAATAATAAAAAACAACAAGAGAGGTCAAACTTTAAGGGGAAGCTCTACTAGTTACTCATCAGCAGAGTCGCCATCTATGTAATCGTGGGCTATCGCGAATCTCGTCGCGACGATGCGCTCATTACTACAATTTTAGAGTCACCACCCGGAGCTTTTGGTATCCCGAGAAACCTAAATCAATATTAAAAGCACTGAAGTGCAAAAATATGACTCTGATTCACCGATCTAACGCCAAAGGCTCTTGGGTAGGGGCTTCGGTTATCAATCGGGAAGGTGTCAGGTACCCGATCAACCCGCTCAGAAGCGGTCTCTACTTATGGGAAAAATAAAAATAAAATATAAAATAAAACAGCACTTCCTCTTGCCCGAAGGCACTATGATCCTATCAAGCTCTCCGAAAATAATGAAAATTTGACGGCATAATGACTTGAATCCTCGGATAACAGAAAAGCAAAGAAGGTAGAGGAGTAGAGGGGAGAGTCGGAGCTCTCGGGCCCTTGTAGGACAGTTGTGGACCTTTGCTTAGGTGCACTTGATGAGCTTTCGATAGCTTGAAGGGTTGGAAGATGGGTTCTAACCTCTAAGGCTTGATAGTTAAGGGGTAGGAAAAGAAGGCTAGGGGTAGTGCTCACCTAGGCTAAGGGATGATTTTGAATTATGTAATTTGTATGGATTTGGTGTACCAAAGGAGAGAAGGAAATATCTAATCTTTCTCTCTTTGGAAAAATTTTCAACCCTTTGTAAGGGGAGGGGTGGCTCTCTATTTATAAAAAAGGAGAGGCTTAGGAGGGTACTTAAGAGCTAATATGATTAGCAATTAGGTCATCCTAAATCTAAGGATTTTGGGTTTTTAAGGTCATGGATAGGGGTGAAGTTAGATTCAATGGTAGATGATAGGATGGGGTTTCAAATGACTAGGGGTTGCAAATAGGTTAAATGAGGGTGCAACAGTCCTAAAGAAACCCACCCTAAACATGAGGACGGTCAACAAGTCAAACCCCTAAAGTGAAATTCGAGCAAAATCTCATAGTTTCTGTAGCTAAGCCTAGCATATATATTACACACGTTAGGCATATGTACAATGCCTGTGAGAAGTTCAGAGCCTGCTGTGGGGCCCATTTGGCTTAGCGTGTGTATTATATACGCTAGGCCAAATTCCTCCAGAAAATGGTCTAGCATGTATATCATACACGCTAGGCAAAATTCCAAATTCCTCCAAAAAATGGCCTAGCATGTATATCATACACGCTAGGCAAAATTCCTTAAAAAATGTTCTAACGTGTATATTATACACGCTAGGGAAAATGCCCCCAGTTCTGCCCCAAACTCATATAGCCATAACTTTTGATGTATGACTCGGATCAGGATGATTCTGGCTCGTTGGAAAGCTGGGAGCTTCTACTTTCCAATGGTGCATGATTCAGTCCCAACAGAAATCCCAGTAAGATTTAGCACACCTCTTTCCAACTATTGCCCGGGAGGGTTCGAAACTAGTGTGGGAAGGGTTTTAGGGGTGCAGGGTTAACTCCCAAGGGTCGGGCATAGGCTCCTAAGGGTTTAGGTTGAGTTATAAGGGTTTAGGAAGGTTCCTAAGGGTGCGCCCTTCTCGAAGTATGTTTCGATCGGGCCTTGGGCCAAATTTGGGTGTCTACAATAACAACTCTCTCAATTTTGAATGAATATTGTTACATAACAACTCTCTCTCTCTCTCTCTCTCTCTCTATTTATCTATCTATCACTCTATGCTGAAGTGGAGAGGACCTGTTGTTATATCAAATCCTCAAATCCTTCAACATGATCAACACTGATTACATGAAGCTCTGGATTGATTTCACGAGCAACTTGAGCAATGAACAAGAACAAATTACACAAAATGGTAGATGAAAATTCCGTTGTTAGACATGAGCAAATAACTATTATAAGAGAAATCACAAATGAGGGTGAATGAAATAAAATTTACTTTACCATTATATTTTCTCCTCTTGATGAGATATGCATCATACAATCTCCAGCACCTGCCCATACCATGCAAGTATGAATAGTGAGCAAACAACTAATATACGAGTCATGAATGACACCTTGCAAATGTATAACATTTAACAAGATGATGAAATCACAAAACAATATTACCTGCATTTTCCTAATTTCATCCTCTTCTTGATTTCTTTATGATCATGATAAATGAAAGCATTTACAATTTCAAAAACTATGAGAACTCCTGTAACCATACCAAAAAAAGAGGCATTTAGTACTCTTATGGTTAATTGATACTTAATAAGAAAGAATACATATACAAATTGAATGAAAATTATTGAAATATGTATGAAAAGAAACAAAAAGAAAAATATAAAATAAAAAGGAGAAGTTCTATATTTAAAATAGAAGAGAAGTATAGTTGTAAAAGAAAATTTGAAGCACCTCTCTAATTTTCTCAGCATTTTTAGTCATTTTTATCAATTTTCACCCTTCTACAATCCAAAATAAAGACCTTTTTTATCCAAGGTTGATTGAAGTTGCTCTGTTCGAGAGTTTGGATTGTAATATGTATGGTGGACTTGGCTTGTGAAATTTAGGATTGGGGATCCTTCAATGAGATCTTTATTTAATTCTTTGACTTAAATTATTTTTCATGGAGAATATGTGGTAAATGCAAGTTCGCTTTGCCTATGAAAACCACATATAGAGTGATTGAACCTACTTCTTTGAGGTTTTATTGAGAGAGTATGCCCGGTGAGGTTATAGTCAAAATAGAGAACTCATTGTGAGTATTGAAGCTATGTTGGGATTTTAAATGTGATTTTGGTAATGAGAATCCAGAAAATTGGTTGTACAATCAACTAGATAGCAGTGTGCCAATCAAACAAGTTAAAAAAAGTCAATTTCTTGATCGCGGATTCATTAATCAATTAAATTTAGTATATCAAAGGCCAAAATTGTGTTGTTGGATTAGTTGCAATCAACCTAGGATGTAGTACTAGGGTTGAACCCTAGGATTATGCCACTTTGGCGCCACATGGCACCCTAGCACATGTTTGAGTACCACTTGGATATGCTCAGGGTCCAACAAAGATCATTTATAAACAAGAGAAGTTGAAAATAAGTTTAATCACCATTGGTAAGTCAACACCTTACAAAATGAATTGTGCACTGAAAAATCGAGTCATTATTCATTTTCACACCTTTAGATCAAGGCCTTAGAATTTATTTTCTCTTGATTCATTTTTTTCTAAAATCACCCCCTCGCCCCTCCAACCCCACCACACACATGCGACGACCTGTGTGTTTGAATGTTAGATCATGTGTCGTGTGGTTCATGATGGCGAGTTACACTCATCCTCTAAACGTTTACCATCCCTATACGCTTTAGAAAAAATAAAATATTTTATTTTTCATTTTCCCTTCAAAACATAGGTCAAAGTTTCTCATCCGCGGCTTGAATCTGGTGCATTGAAAGCTTTAGAATATGATTCCAAAAGTGGCTTTGTTTCTCCAGTTTAGGCTTAACTCCTCGCCTTACATTAACGAACCTATAGGTCGGGTTGGGGCTCTGTGCTCTTTCTTCTCTGTGGGACATTTTACATTTTTTACCAACATTTGAATGGTGAATAAATACCCTTTTTAATGAATTTGATCAACCTTGGGCAACTTGTTGTGGCACCTGATCCCTTCAATGGGTGCCACATGGAGCCTAGTTGGTTCGAATGCACAAATGAACCGTGTAGTTAAACGCATAGTCTCGGGCCTATATATCTATATATATAGAGAGAGAGAGAGAGAAGGGGGGAAGGAATAGAAGGAGAAGAGAGAGAGAGAGAGAAAGAGAGAGGCTTAGTGTGACAGCCCAGATTTTGGCACCCCGAAACCCATGCCATCAGCACGATCCTCCAGGCCGTGCCCCAAAACTATGTACGGAACATTGGTATAACAAGCACAAATAAATAAATAAAGCTAATAATCTCATAAAGCGAAAACAGTTAATATGCTCAACTGGCATATGCAAAAGACAGTTCTACTTTCATACCACTGCATTAACAGAGAACCGACCCAAACCATTGGTGATAAACAGATCACCCCAGATGGTTCGACAAAAGAATAATCCAATTTAATTACATATTTATCAAAATAAAGGCTTGACATACCAAGCCGTACAAATCTGCTCTCACACAACTCTCTGTCAAAGTACACAGCAGAGTCTCCTAGAAGAAGTCCTAGAGTGGAGTCTCCAATTCGTCTCCAGGTACGTAATCCGAATCACCCGGATCTACGTCTCCCGAAGCCTCGACAGCTGCTATCAAAGGACCTGCGACGTATAGTCTAAAGGGTGAGCTACATCCTAGCTCAATAGGGAACAAACACAATGAACATATAAATTAAGACACATATATTCCATGATATTATAAGCATGATGTGTCTATCCATTTGCTAGAAAACAGTTTAAAAGCTGATGAATTTCATTCAAGTTTACTGGTAATTAGCATGTCTTACTTTACTGTTGATTTATCATGAATGACATTGAACAGGCCTAAAACAAAACTTAAATCTTCAACTTAAGTAATCCCCGAGCAATATAGCATCGAGCCCCGATGAGATACCTTTCATCATCGTCTAAATAGACAGTTGTTATAAAGTATTCCCTGGGAATACGACCCAAGCCCCTTTTCACTAGGCGGCAGGGTTAAACTCATCTCAACATCCCTGCGATGTGCTCACTGTTACGGATAAACCTCTACACTGGTGTACGGATTGGCCACCGTACCGGTCACGGATATCCTGCCGCGTCAGTCGTGGGTATCCCGCCACGTCAGTGGGGTATCCTATCAAACCTCAAATAATAAAAATAACATGTGCTTTACATATAGTTGTTCACCGTATAAATGTGTTATCTTATATCAGTTAGGCCTCAACAGTAATTATTCAATCATATATATATACATCCCTGGGATGTATACATACCCGCATCACACCTGATGCCTTTATTACTTTCTCATCCCCTGGGGATGTCTCAATCTCATTAGATTACTTGTTCTTAATTACTTGTATCACAAAGATGCCTTTATCACATTCTTGGTATCACACACGCACCTATTTTCACAAAGCTTTTTATAGTTAAAACAACTTCAAATCTGATAATTATATCACTATATACATGCTCTTAAAATTAAAGTACATGTTCAAGGTGTTCCCTACCTCAAGTTTCTAATGGTCCAAGCATCAAGGTCCCACGCGGCTCCTTGTGCTCGCTTTCACACGTACCACCTATGGTACATCATAACACATGCAATATGTCACTAAATATATAATGAAGAAGGTCCTGGACCCTCCATGAATCTCAAAGAAAACTTAGAAAGTTAAGCAAAACTGTCAAAGTCGATTAATCGATTCCCAAAATCGATTAATCGAAATACAATTCGATTAATCGATTCCCAAAATCGATTAATCGAAACCCAAATCGATTAATCGATTCTCAAAATCGATTAATCGAGATTCAAATTTAATTAATCGATCCCAAATCGATTAATCGAAGTCTCTAACATAATGAAGTCGATTCTCAAATCGAGTGGTCGAAAGTCTGAAATCGATTAGTCGATCCCAAATCGATTAATCGAAATCCAAAATCGATTAATCGATTTCCCAACTCGATTAGTCGATTTCTCCAGGTCTCTTTTCTCCAACCACTGGAGGTACCCAGTCGATTAGTCGATTTCCAAATCGACTAATCGAAATCCAAATTGATTAATCGAAATACAATTCGATTAATCGAAATCGAGCTTTCATGACTTTTCAACTTCTGGGCCAAAATCGATTAATCGAATCTCAATTTTGATTAATCGATTTGGCTAGATTCAGCCCCCTTTCGGGTTGTTCTTTCAAATCTTTTTCCTTCTTTTCTAAGCCTTTAATCTATCCTTTTTAAACTGTATTGACTGAATCTTAACCATCATATATCTATGCATTAACTTCAATTTAAAACTTATCTCAAGAATCCCTTCAAGGGATTGATTTGTTGGGTTTGATGGCTAGGGTTCCATCATTTGCTTCACGATCCTAATCGCTTTGAAGCCGTCAATGAATGCTCTAATTAGTTCTTAATTTGCATTCACTTCTTCCTCAATAACTCCTCTTTACTCCTCTCTCTCTCCTCTTAACTCTCTCTTCAACAACCAAAGCAAAAGAAACTAGGGCCATTAAAACCCTTTTATTCTTCTTCCAGCTTGTGTGTTAAACACATACACCAGAGATAGATGTATGTGACCACTAATTAACACTATACACCACAAATTGAGTCACATTTGTACTACGTCAGTTCATCACTCCTTGCATTCAATGTTTGACCATCACTTGGTCAAACGTACGACCAATCGGGCACGGATCCTGAGGTCAAAGTCAAACGATCAATTTTTTGAGATATTACACTTAGGATGCTATGCATAAAGGCAGCATTTTAGTGCTACCTTCGACTCAGTTGGGCGCCACATGACACCCAAACTAAAAATCGGGTACCATGGAAACCAACCCGAGAATTGGGTGCCACGACAACTTGCTCAAAGTAGTTCAAGAACCATCAAAGTAAATAAATAGGTGCTTTTCTCATTATTGAATGTTAGATCAAGGAAGGAATTTAATGAACCAAGTGGGGACTATGAACCGTGATATATGAGACCTATAATTTGAAGGGCCAAAAAGTCCAAATAAGATATTTTTGTTTTCTAAAATCTTAAGGGAGTGGATGAACCCTTAGAGGAGGAGGTGCAACTCGTGAACACATGCCACAACATATGATTGAAGATAGGAGTTTTTATTATCTCATGCAGTGAAAGGCCATTATCTGATTAAACAATTGATTGTGTTGAATCATATAATAAAAATTATGTTTCATGCCAATTTTTAGCTCCTAGGATTTTGAGATCATGGCCTTCGAATCAGACCTTATATGGTGTTTTTACATGGCATGTGTGATAGCTATTTTACTATACCAAAATTATCACCTTGCAAGTGTATATGGGAATTGTAGCACGTGTAAGGGTATCGTTCCACAAGGAAAATTTTTGAAAGGAATCCGTCTATAAGTCTTAGAAAACAAGTTGGTTTTTAGTTTTTAAAACTAAATTATAGAAAATAAACAGATTTGATTCTAAGAGTTAATTATAACTATTGCTGAAAAGTAAAGCTGCAAAAGACTGATTAGGAGAACAAGTCTGGGTTCCCTAATTACAGATTCATAATCCTAATTAATTATCTCTTATTCCTCTTAATTTTGTAATTATCTTAAGGCAACAACGACAACATAAGAAGAAGATAAGATCAGTTTAAGGTAATAACGACAACATAAACTTTTCTAACAATAATCTCGTTAATAAAACTAAGGCAACAACAATAACATAGTCGGGTGATGAAAGTCTAACAATTCTAAACCTAAGGAGCAACAACGGTAACATAAAATTTAGAATCATAGAAATCCTAGAATTCTTTTAAAACCCATAGATAAATTTTAAAACACATATTCATTAACCAATTACAATTTGAATTTAAAAGAATAAGAAATAACTAACTATTCATACTTATCTTTGATATGACGGGCTCCCAGACTTTATAAAATTTAGCCACACATCGTAAGAATGGCTTTCATTAATTGAAAAGAATTTGCAGAAAACATAATGAAAACTAAACTATCTCTATGGCAACTTCTACCTATCTATTTCTATCTGTACAGATTTGTGTTTACCAATTATCTTCTGTAGACACCCAAATTTGGCCCAAGGCCCGATCTAGACACATTTCGAGACAGGTGCACCTCTGAGCTTTTTGATGACATGTATGGTACCCTTAGATACATTTTCAAACATTTAGGAATCTTCCTGAACCTTTAGGAACCTTCTCGAACCCTTAGAACCCGTTCCGAACCTAAACCTAGCCTCCCCGAGCCAGGGATGAAGAGGGGTGCACCAAGACCAGCTAAGGTCTTCTACTATAATCAAATCTCATACCTTTGAAAAGTAAAAGTCGTCAGCTTTCCAACAAGCCAAGAATCATCCCAATCGGAGTTGTACATCGGAAGATATGGCAGTCTGAACTCGAAGGACAAAAAAATAATCTCAAGTAGCCCCACTAGGGATTTGGCGCAACTAATAGTTGCGCCAGGCCATTTCTCCCCTGAAATGGCTTAGCGCTAGTTATATTTTAGCCTGGCGCAACTATTAGTTATGCCAAGCCACTTTCCCCAGATTTAAGCCTGGGGCAACTAATAGTTGTGCCAGCATTGAGGTGGACCCCACCTCGGGAAGCCAACTTCCAGGCTACTATGCTACACTACTTCACTGTACATATGTCCGACGCAACTAATAGTTACGCCAGGCTTATGAATAGTGACCTCTGATTTTTCCCCAAATTTTGCATCTGGGGTTTGACTTGTTGACCACCTGGGTCTTTGGGGTGTGTTTTGATAGTTCTGTTACACCCCTTTGTACCCTATTTGCAACCCCTTAAGTGACTTAAGGCCCCACCCTGTCATCTACCATTAGAATCACCTTCACACCTTTTCAAGCTCTTAAAATCCTAGAAAACCTTAGATGTGAGACTACCTAATTGCTAAACCCAATTAGCATCTAAGTAGCCTCCTAATCCATCCTTTTCCTATAAATAGAGCCCCCCTCCCCTTGGATTAAAGGTTGAGAAATTTGCTTAAGAGAGAAATAGCTCAAAGTGAGAAGTTCTTCCTCCCTTTTGTGCACTATTTTCATATAAATTCTAAAATCTCCCAACCTCATTTCAAGCTTACTTTTGCCTCCAAAACTCTTAGTCTAGGTGTGTGCTCCCCCCTAGACCCCTTACTCTACCTCTTAGCTTTAAGCTTTAGGAGTTAGAATCCTATTCTATACCATATAAAGCCTTCAAGAGCTCATCCAAAGCAAGCCACGCAAGGCTCCCCTATGGTGCTACACAGGCTCGAGGGCTCCGGCTCTCCCCTTTCTTCTCCTATCTCTTTTACTCTTCCTCCATCCTTATATTTATGTCGTTACAACGCCGACTTTTCAGTAGGGACGGAGGGGCACAAATAGGATTTCAAGGCCCTTTGGGAAAAAGGAAGACCCTTTTATTTCTTTCATGCTATTTGTGTTTTGGGCATAAGTAGAGACCGCATTAAGCGAGTTGATTGGGTGCCTAATACCTTCCCGATCAATAACCGAAGCCCCTACACAAGAGCCTTTGGTGTGGACCAGAATCAGAGTCATATTTTTAGCACTTCAGTGCTCATAAAAATGATATAGGTTTCTCAGGACGCCAAAAGCTCTGGGTGGCGACTCTATATTTTTTATTAGCGATCGCATTGCCGCAACGGGATCGTCAAAAATCCCACGATTGCACAGATGACGACTCTGCTGAGGATAGCTTGTAGAGCTTCTCCTTGAAACTTGGCCCATTTATTTTTTATTTTACTAACCTTTTTATTGTTATTTTTTATCTATTTTTTTTACTCACCCCTCCGATTAAGTCATTTTACTCACCCCTACTTTCCCGTCATTTACGTGCCTTAGCCGATTGGCAGGCCTACTTGCGCGTTGTCTTTTAATTTTTTTTAAATTTCTGTCATTTAAAGTACCTTAGCCGATTGGCGAGCCTACTTGTACAATCATATTCCCACAGTAGACGTCGGCCCGTAGTGGCGGCATGGGGTCATCACCCCCGGTCTTTGAACTAAAGAAAACTTCCATAAAAAAAAGGCTTTAAAAAAAAAATTAAAATTGAACCAAGAATAGGGAGCTTAATTAACTTATTTTTACGGGGTAGATTTTAAGAGGGTTGGGTTTAGGCACACATACAATCACCCGGGTCTTAGTATGGCGGTAGCCCCTAGTGGTGATGATCCAGAAAATTCCCAGCCCACCTAGTATCTGAGAAGGCGCTTGCGCCGAAGGTATATCGGGTGGAATCCCATTCCAAAGCTTAAAACCATTGGGGAGCGCGCTAACGAGTTATACCGGACTCAAACTTTTAGGATTCAGAAAGGAGAGTATCGATCATATAAAAACAGTCAGTTCTCGAAAGCCCAACTTCCACAAAAAACCAGTTTGGAGACCCATTTCAAACTCAGGCTGCTGCTGTCATAAAAACTGGCAATCCATTTTACTCTGGCGTAAGTATTAGTTGCGCCAATGTAAAATTTCCCCAGAAATGCACTGGCGCAACTAATAGTTGCGCCAGCTTTAAAAACTGGAACTTTGCTCTGGTGCCACTAATAGTTGTGCCAGTATAGTTCTGAGCAGCCCAGTTCGGATCTGTGGCCTTTTTCCACATCCTAAGTCCCCCGATTAGTGTTTTAGTGCCTCTGGTTGGGCCCTGCCACCTCCGACACCCAATATGCCCCTGCCGGTCCAAAGAAGGTTACTTCTTTTTGACACATTCCAGGGGATCGGGTTGTTTGCCTCAATATCTATGCCTTCAATAGATCGAAGGTCCTCCTTTGATTCTTCCGAAGTGCGTCGGAGTCGTTGCCGCAGGACTTAAATTAGGGTACGAAAGCCACCCGTGAAGGGAATTCCAAGGCCTAAGAACCTTTATTTTACAAAATTCTCTAAAATTAAAAATTAAAAATAATAATAATAATAATTAAATCAAAACATAAAAATAGAATCTTTGTGCTGCCAGCACAACGGCATCATTTTGCCCTCCGTCGTCCCGTAGGGGGAGAAGGAGGATTTTTAGGCCTTACCCCAGGCACCCATACCCAACCCATTCCCGTAGAATGTCGTGGGTAGTGGACCCGGCTTACGCCAATCCCGACTCATCCCCGCCACGTTCTCCAACCCATTCCCATTCGGGGAAGTCTTTCCCACCATCCCCCTCACCCAATCGCCCTTTGCCATTACCGGCCCATTTGGCACCCCCATTTTCCCAACCGCTACAACCCAAAACATCCAAAGTCCAACCCCAAACTCTCCAACTTTTCCCCAAACCATGCCCATGCTAAATCCAACATATTTTTCATCCACTTCCATGCCAAATCCTACACATTCCCCATCCACATCCATGCCCCATTTTCAATCTTCCCCCTATAGGCCCGATCCACCCACATTCACATATACCACTTCCGCCTTATCCAACCCCCCACAAATCCCCCCATCTATCCGGGTCATGCCTATTTTTACAGGGGCCATGCCCGGTTTTTCTCACCCCGCCACACCATATCCCCATCATCCCAAAACATACCCAATACATCCCCTCATCCCTCTAATCCACCCCATATTCCATCACCTACTCGGGTCATGCCCAATTTTACCGGGGCCATGCCTAATTTATCCTCCACATCCATCCCGTCTATACCCCATCACCCCTTAAATCCACCATCTCTATCCAACCCTCCTTTTATGACCATGATGGATGAGATGTTCCAAGCCTACTCTATGTGGAAGGCTTCCCAAAATGCCTCCTCTCCTCCACACCCCACATCCATGGCTCCATCTCATACCCTAGCCAATCTCCATGCCTCATTTCCCCATGACCTCTATCCACCCCCCATAATCCATACCATCCAAATCCCCATGCCCAATGGCCCCATGGCCCAAACCCCCATGCCCCATGGCCCAAAACCCCATAGCCCATACCCATCAAGGGCCCATGGCTCAAACCCACCAAGGCCCAATGGGCCAGACCCACCAAAGGCCCATGTCCTAGTCCCTCCAAGGCCCAATGGGCCCGACCCACCAATGCCTAATGGGTCAAACCCACTAAGGGCCCATGGCCCAAACCCATCAAGGGCCCACGGCCCGAACCCTCCAAAGCCCAATGAGCTATACCCATCAAAGCCTAGTGGGCCAAGATCCTCCAAATCCCTGGCCCTTTACCCAAACCCAACAAGGCCCAAACCTTGAGGCCCCACACCCATACCTTCCACAATACCCCCAACTTTCCACCCACCCCCAACCTTCACACCCGAGTTAAACCCATGCCATATTCCAAACCCAATTTTCTCATGGCCCCATACCCCAAGACCTGCTTCAAACCTTCCCTCCTGCCCAATGGCCTCACCAGACCCCACCCCAAAACCCAACTTCCACTCATCCCATCAACCAACAAACTTTCCCTCATTCCCAATGGACTCACCCGACCCCCACTCATGTCATTCCCATTCAGCCCATGCAAGACCAACAAGAGAATCCCGCCCTCACTGCATACTATGCCGACCAGCAGTATGAAGAGGACGAGATTAGGAATAATGGAGCCTATGGTGGGGCATTGACCAGCCTTAACCCCCCTCCTATCATTCCCCACCCCCAAGTAGCACAAAGCAAGATCCAACCAGCTGTCGAGAAAGTGACCCTTGTATCCAAAGAGTCAGAGCAGCTAAAAGAACAGTTGGACAAGATACAGAAGCAGCTGATGAAAATGGATGGTGCTGAGATCCACGCCACGGACTTCACAGATCTATGTCTGTTTGTTGAGGTCCCCTTGCCCTCCAAATTTAAAATGTCGGCCTTCGACAAATACAACGGCACCGGCAATCCAATAGCACACCTGAAATCCTACTGTGGGGACATGTGCCAATATGGAGGGGACAAAAGATTGCTGATAAAAGTCTTTCAGAAGAGCTTGACCGATCCTGCTTTGAGATGGTTCACATCTTTGGAACCATCTATGATGAATACATGGAAAGATCTGATCCACCTATTCCAAGAGCAATATGTCTACAACATAGACATTGAGCCTCACAAATCAGATCTAGCCCGATTGAAGCAGAACTCCAATGAAACCTTCAGCGACTATTTAGGGCGATGGAGAGCACTAGCAGCTCAAGTCAGAAATAGGATACCTGACGACGAGCAGATAGAAATGATCTCAAAAAATACCCTTCTAGTGATCTCAAATTTTCTTGTATACTAGCATCAGTCCAGTTTTGCTGACTTGGTAAGAAACGCCAACCCCTGTGAGGATGCCATCAGGGAAGGACGGTTGAACAAGAATGCACTCAGGGGGCCCAGTGGGGTTAGGAGATTTACCGAACAAAAGAATGATAGGAGAACAGGGGCAGAGGTGAAAAATGTTGTAAACACCCGTCCCAACAATAATAATGTAGCCCCATTCCAATTCCAAGCAGCGTAGCCAGGGCCAGTTAGAACTGAGCAGATACAGAGGGCAGGGAATGGGCAGGGAATGCAGATGACTCCTGAACAAAGGAGGGCCCGCTATGACCGAGTGTTTACGCCCCTAGGGCAATCAATAAGTGTACTTTTGCCTTTATTAATAGAAAAGGGATTAGTTACTATCCGTCAACCACAACCTCCTCCTCACCCGATCCCAAAGAACTATGACCCAAATACCCACTGCAATTTTCATCAGGGTTTGGGTCACCCGATTAATCGCTGCTTCCCATTGAAGCATGCGATCCAAGATTTAATTGATGCTGGGAAGATCATTCCCCCAGCACCTTCTCAAGTAAACCAGCACGCAAACATCCATCAAGTGCCGTTGCCCCCACATCTTACTGGAGGAGCAGGTCCCAAACCCACCATCAGGATGGTAAAGAAAAATGAGGAGTTTGAGTTTGACCCGTCCGATTACATCAGTGATCGGGAGAGCTATGTAGCACCATTGTCGAGAAATATTAAAGAAAGGAATATCGGGGTGATTGAACCACTGAATTTGTTAGATTATTTCCCTAACTCGACTTCACAAATTAAACCCTTGGATCTCAGGACATACTTTTCATCACCCACACCCATCAATTATGTGCACATAAATGCATATCAACCATACACCACCACCCCCATCAATTACCCAATGAACCAACAGGCCCCCAATCCTCCACCGCCAATAAACTACCAATGGCCTGCGCCCACCCCATTACCCCCAGTTCAACCACCCAAAAACTCCACCACCCTCGTCAATTACCTAATGATCCATCAAACCCCCAATCCTCCACCAGCACCTATCAGCTACCAATTGCTTACTTTTACCCCCTTTCCCCCGGTACCACCACCCTCAAGCTTCATCACTCCCATTTGGCCCAATTTGGCCACTCAACCAGATATTATAGAGGTAAATCAAGTGTTACCCACGCCTCCTGAGCCCGCAGTGCAAGTGCCTCCAGTACCGGCAACTATACCATTTCAGATATCGGGACCGACCTATGATCCTCACCAAGTCCCGCTGAGTTATGAACAAATAGATGTCAACACTGGCAACCACAAAGAAGAGGCAGTGGACTTTGTTATAAGATCTGGGAGGATATCAAAACAGCCAAAAACACCAGCAGCAGCACAAACCCAACCAGAGGGGGAAGAAAGATAGCACAGTGAACCCATTCGAGAAAATGAGTCAAGAGCATATACTAGAGACTCGGCTGAGGAGAATGTCTGCCTATATAACTGTATGGGATCTGTTAATGGCATTCCCACTCCATTTCCAAGTATTAATGGGGAAGTTAAATAATGTACATGTGTCACTTCAAGTTAGCCCAGAAAAAGTCAGGCAAATAATTGGCCAAGTGATGGCTTCGAATGTCATTTCATTTTCTGATGTTGACTTACCAGAGGAAGGAGGTAGCCACTTGAAATCTTTGAATATAATCGTTGAGTTCGAAAACATGGTAATCCCCTTGGTTCTAATCGATAATCGGTCTGCATTGAATATATGCCCATTAAGAACCGCCACAAAGATCGGAGTAGATCCATGCATATTGAGATCCACAAGAACCAGTGCTAGAGGTTTTGACAATGCTAGGAGAGAAATAATGGGAGAAGTTGATCTTAAGCAGTTAATCGGGCCAATGACCTTTTCCATATTATTTCAAGTAATAGACATTAAATCCTCATTTAACCAGTTGTTGGGGCACCCGTGGTTGCACGAAGTCGGAGCCATACCTTCCACATTGTACCAGAAACTCAAATTTGCATCTAGGCATAAGATCATCACGATCATTGGTGAGGGGCATAGTGAGAAAGAGAAAGCCACCAACAGCGTGGAGAAACCCAATATGCTAGATATACCGCACACCGTTGAGAATGTCGACCTCCATAGTTTCGAGTATGAAGTATCGGCAATACTCTCGAAGCCCATTGAGGGCATCATTCCTAAAACTGTAGGCAGAATGGTAGCAGCAGTGGCTATGCTTCAAAAGTGGGGCTATCAGAAAGGCAGAGGGCTTGGGCCTAGACTGTAAGGTAGACGAGAGTCAATTGTTGCCAAAGGGCAGAAAGTCTGATTCGAGTTAGGTTACAAGCCCATAGAGGAAGAGGTCCGAAAGGCTAAAGAGAAAGCCAGGGTCGCTGCAGCTGTAAGAGCTCGAGGAATCAACATAGAAGAGAAACCTCGCCCTACGCTGCACATCAGAGAATCCTTTGTCAGCGCTGGGTCATAAAGATCTATCGAAATGGGGTAACCCATTTGACCCCACACAAACCCATAGCCCCTGTCCATCCCACCAATCCCAACATCTCCATTCCCAACCTCGAAATAGATCTGGCTGCCCTATCCCTATTTGAGGAGCAGCATTCCATACCTGAACAAACTCCTCCTGTGGTAAACCACCACAGGACTCTGCTGATGTTTGAGGATGAAATCTCATACAAAATGGGGATCAACATGATGGAAGCTGACTCTAATGAGCCATACCAGTCAGCCCCCTCCATCCAATCAGGTAAAGGAGCGACCCCTTAGGTACGTAATTGGGCATCTTTGCCCCCAACCCTGGAAGCGGAGAGTGGCCTAACATTGGCACCCTTTTCTCAAAAAAAAAAATCTATAAAAAGTGAGATAAGCCCTTGGTAGGCAATACCTTGTATATGCACAGACCCACGCTATCAAGGGTCCATTTCCGAAGAAAACATAAATCTTAAAAACATTGAAAAATACAAAATCTCAAAAACATTGAAAAAATATAAAATCTCAAAAACATTAAAAAAAAATACAAAATCCCAAAAACATTGAAAAAATACAAGATCTAAAAACATCGTCATTTAAGGTTTCAGATAAAATCACACAAAAGGATGCCTAATCGATTTTAAATTAACCCTTGCAAGTGTACAAGATCTGTTCTAGTAAGGCAAGAACAAGGGTGTCGAACCCACAGGGAAATCTGAAACTTTAATCAATTCTTCCTAGAGATTTAGAAAATATCCCCGAGGAAGTACCAAGGGGCAGATTTAATTTTTACCAAAAACTTAACACTTTTCTAATTGCAAGAAAGAAAATAAATTAATCTAAAAATTTTGTAATGAGAAATTTAAGAACAAATTTTAAATAGAGATCAAGGAATATGCTACCCCAGATTTGCATCCCTTTCTATTATTAAACCCACAGTTTTATTAATCATCAAACACACCATCATTCCAAAAGATCAAATGACTAGTAATTAAGCATGATCATTAACCCGGCATACCCTATCTAAAAACGATGACTCAGCCTAACATTGCGGTATGAATCATGCTAAAAGCATAGCGTATCTCATGATGTTTAGATCAAAACAACATAAACATAATCACAAACTTTGAGAAAAACGATTTGATGATGACAATATTATACTATGGCATTAAACATAAAATATGGGTACTTATCTGGGGATCGCATCCTCCTTGATCTACAAATTTAGCCTCTCATCCTTGGTGCAAGATCTTCAATTGTATTCAAAACCATTCCCAAAGTAAAGAGCAACGAAGGTGTAAAAGAAAAATATGTTCTCGGAAAATCTCAACACAATTTTATTACTCTAAGAAAACTCTCTTACAAAAGTCTCTAATTATTATACAAATTTGTCTCAAAACTAAAACTCTCTCCGAATACAAACTCCCCTCCTTTACAAAGCCGTGGGCCTCTTATTTATAATAGCCGATTCAAACTAACCCTAATTGCCTCAATCGATTGAGGCTTAGATCTCAATCGATTGAACTTTGAATAATTGCCTCAATCGATTGAGGCTTAGATCTCAATCGATTGAACTTTGAATTTAACCTCCTTTAAGACACTTTTGCCTTTTTGTCTCAATCGATTGAATTTCATGTCTCAATCGATTGACTTTCTAGGGTTGAGTTTTACTCCATCTGTCAATCGATTGACAATAATGCCTCAATCGATTGACTCTTCCCTTTCTTGATGGAAGTTGATTCTCTTCATGGCTTTCAATGCTTCTTTGGACCTTTTTATCCATAGCTCTTTTATAGCCTTTAATTTCCTTCTTTTATGCACTTGAACAATCTAACTGTCAGAAACACCTGTAAACATCAAAACTTCACAACAGCCATCAAATACTTTCATCGAACTGCTAAGTGTAGGGTTTAAGGTATGAAATATAGTCATATTTCAGCACCGATCAATGCCTTAATCGAAATACCTGTCCCACGTGAAATCGACCCCTTTCCTATAGAAATACAAGAAGAGGTAGGAATCATGAGTCTGGATGAGGATAGTCCTTTGAAGGAGCTCCCCAATGAGGTCCTTGATCGGTTTGCCAAATTTGAGCATGGCCCTACCCCTATTGTCGAGGAAACCGAGGACGTTAATCTAGGGACTAAGGAGATTCCTCGAATTATCAAAATCAGAACGCCACTATATCCTGAGGAAAGAAAAAGCATGATCAATTTCCTTCGGTCATACCAAGACATATTTGCCTGGTCATACGAGGACATGCCTTGTCTGGACACCGATTTGATCGAGCATGAATTGCCTCTCTACCCTGATATGAAGTCGGTTAAGCAGAAGCTAAGACGTCTCCGACCCGAGTGGATGTTGAAAGTCAAAGGCAAGGTCATCAAGTAGTATGATGCAAGGTTTCTCATGGTATCTAAGTACCCGTAGTGGCTAGCCAATATCGTGCCTGTACCGAAGAAAGATGGAAAGGTCTGCATGTGTATCGACTTTCGCAATCTAAATAGGGTGAGCCCAAAGGACGATTTCCCACTATCGCACATCAACATCTTGGTTGATAATATTGCTAAGTACGGGATGCTTTCTTTTATGGATGAATTCTCGAGAAACAATCAGATAAAGATGGCAGAGATAGATCGAGAGAAGACGGCTGCTATAGAGTCATGCCGTTTGGGCAGAAGAATGTCGGTGCAATGTACCGGAGAGCTATGACAGCATTATTTCACGATATGATGCATCGAGAGATTGAAGTTTATGTCGATGATATGATAGCCAAGTCACCGGAGCGAGGCGATCACTTGGTAAACCTTCAAAAGCTATTTGAAAGACTGAGGAAGTACAGGTTATGTCTGAATCCACAGAAGTGCACTTTTGGTGCTATGTCCGGAAAATTGTTAGGATTCATCATCAGTAGGAGAGGGATCGAGGTCGACCTAGTCAAAGTTAAAGCCATCACTGAAATGCCGCCACCGTCTACTGAGAAGGAAGTTATAGAGTTCTTGGGCATAATACAATATATCAGTCGGTTCATTGCGCAACTAACCCCAATCTGCACGTCGATCTTTAAGCCACTTCGGAAGAACTCACCCATCGAATAGAATGATAACTGCCAGGCAGTATTCGATAAAATCAAAAGCTACCTCCTCAATCCACCTATTTTGGGGCCACCCGAGCCAGGGAGACTACTCTTAATGTACCTCTCCACGACGAAAGTTTCGATGGGATGTGTCTTAGGTCAACATGACGAGACAGGAAGAAGAGAACAGGCCATTTACTATCTGAGCAAGAAGTTTACTGATTATGAAATGCATTATTCTCATCTAGAGAAAGCAAGCCTGGCTCTTGTATGGGCTACTCAGAGGCTCCGCCACTACTTGCTATCTCAAGCCGTTCTACTTTTGGTCCAAATGGACCCATTAAAGTATCTTTTTGAGAAGCCGGCCCTCACTGCACACTGGCAGCTCTTATTATCTTAGTTTGATATCACGTATGTTACTCAAAAGTTGATTAAGGGGCAGGCACTCACCGATCATCTTGCCGACAATCCTTTGCCAGATTATGAGCCTTTGAGAACTAAGTTCCCCAATGAGAATATCCTTTTCATGACAGAAGACGACACAGAAGAAGAAGAAGAATCATGGGTAATGCACTTTGACGGGCCAGCCAATGCCGAAGGTCAAGGAGTTGGTGCCATTCTAATCTCACCAAAAGGATCCCATGTACCAGTCTCTATCAAGCTCAACTTCCCTTGCACTAACAACATGGCTGAGTACGAGGCTTGTGCCACTGGTCTGCAGGTGGCTCTCGATTTGAATATAACTCACCTCCGAGAGTTCGGCGATTCGCAGTTAATTATATGCCACACAAATGGTGACTGGAAGGCGAAAGATGAGAAATCGATCCCTTACCATGAGCACCTCGAGGATCTGATAGCTTGCTTTCAAGACGTGGCATTCTCATACGTCTCTCGAATAAGGAATCGCTTCACCGACGCACTAGCGACGTTGGCATCAATGATAAAAATCCTGTATGGTGTTGATATGAAGCCAATCATGATCGAGCAGAGGAATGAGCCGGCCTTCTGCCTCCAAATTGAGGAACCTACAAAGCCTGATGATGAGCCACCTTGGTTCTCGGATATCAAGAAATTCCTCGAGACACTAACTTTCCCTGAGGGTACGTTCAAGACAGACCTACGAACCATTCAACGTCTAGTGGCAGGCTATGTCATTTGTGGGGAATGCCTTTAC
The DNA here is from genome assembly GCA_021018995.1 of Chloranthus sessilifolius. Classification (NCBI taxonomy): domain Eukaryota; kingdom Viridiplantae; phylum Streptophyta; class Magnoliopsida; order Chloranthales; family Chloranthaceae; genus Chloranthus; species Chloranthus sessilifolius. The sequence goes on from CM037595.1 coordinate 70,678,058, forward strand.
AAGCGATCCTATAATAACATCTTGCTCAGGTGCCTTACAGAAAGTGAAGAAACCAATATCATAAAGGAGGTACACGAAGGAGTATGTGGAGCCCACGTCAGCGGTCACATACTCGCTAAAAAAATTCTACGGCAGGGATACTTTTGGACCATTATGGAATCAGATTGCTGCAAACATATTCAAAAATACTACAAGTGTCAGAAACACTCCAGTCTGATACACACTCCTACCATTTATCTACACTGCATGGCCACTCCTTGGCAATTTGCTACCTGAGGCCTTGACGTCGCCCGAATGATTAATCTAAAAGCATCAAACAGACATCGGTTCATCCTCGTCGCCATTGAATACTTCACCAAGTGGGTAGAAGCGGCGTCACATGCCAACATCACGGTCAATCACATCGAGAAGTTTCTTAAAAACAATATTGTGTATCGATTCGGAGTACCCAAGGATATTATCACGGACAACGGCACAAACTTTGCAAATAAGCGCATCCGAGCCTTCTATGAGCAATATAAGATCACGCACCATCACTCGTTCCCTTATCGGCCTCAAACTAATGGAGTCGTAGAAGCTGCTAACAAGACAGTCGTCCGCATCCTTGAGAAAATGGTCGTCACTTATCGAGATTGGAGCGAAATATTGACGTTTGCTTTATGGACCTATGGAACATCAATCCGTACCGCTACAGGGGCAACACCATTCTCCCTTGTGTATGGAACTAAGGTCGTCCTACCAGTTGAGGTTGAAGTACCCTCGCTCTGAATCCTTATGGAATAAAGCTTTCTCGAAGCAGAGAGAGAGGGAGATCCCGCTTCGAACAATTGTACTTATTGGACGAGAAGAGACTCCTAGCCTTATGTCACACTCAAGTTTACCAGGGGCAAATCGCACGTAAATATGTCCACGGTCTAGATCTAAAGATAGGAGACGTTGTGCTGAAGAAGATCTTCCCATCCCTCCATGCCGATCCGAGAGGAAAATTCAAGCCGAACTGGGAAGGACCTTATGTCGTCCGAAAGGTGCTACCGGGATACGCCATCCACCTCGCCACCATGGACGGAGATCATCTTCCTGAACCCATCAACGCTGGATACGTCCGACGGTTCTATGCTTAGTCTATTGTGACAAGGTAAGCATTTGTATATGTAACAACCACCCAAAAGAGGCCATCGTTCTAAGCACAGTAGCCAAAAAGTATCCCTAAAAATGATGATATCCTTTGCTACCCCATTCGAGCCTGTGCCTTTCTTTCAATAAACCCCTTCTCGAAAAAAATGTGTGTACATATACAAAAAAAAAAAGAGAAGTAAAGTTACCATCAAAATCTAAAAAATTGGAAAAGAAAATCCTCAAAAAAGTTTGTCTGAAATAAGATAAAGAAAAAAAAAAGAAAAAATAGAAGAATCATGGGGCATGTACAATAAAAACCCCCAAGGAAGGAAGTATGCTGAGACAACCTCAAATAAGCAATCATAACATCTGTTAAGTCAATACGAGCCGAATTGTGAGACAACCCCACAGCCCCATCAAGCCGGCTATGACGGAATCGACATCTATGTCGTGGCTTTTAAAAAAAAAATGAAGGAAATAAAAAGAAAAAATTAAATAAAAATACAAGCTTAAAGCAAGATGGACGTAGTGAAAACCCGAAAGGGTGCTACGGGTAAAAACAGCGAGTTTATGCGGGCCAGGTGAAATCCCGAAAGGGCACTTGGGGTAAGAGAGCTAAACCCATGGACATGGTGAAAATCCCAACGGGCGCCACGGGTAAAAAAGGAGATAAATAAAAAATAATAATAATAATAATAATAATAATTGGAGGAAAGGTTTGAATTTATTAATAAGATTAATGTTTAAGGAGCCCTCTTGGTTACTCTCCCTAATACCCTTTTTTCCGACTGGGCCGCTCATGTTAGTTCAACACAGGTCCCAACCAAGTGTGTCTTCAGAACCACTTCGTCAAACGTATAACCCAAGGAAAGGAGAAAGGGTTTGACTCAATCCATAAGGGTCGACGTTCCAGTCTTGGTAAAGCTACTGAAACTCTCCCATATCTGACCACTAAAAGAGGGTTCAATCATGCTCAAAAAGGGGACCCAAGTTCTCACCCTGTGATTAAGGCATCAAACCAAATAAAAAGAGAATAAAGAGAGGGTGGAAAGCCCTCTTTGTTAAAGGGACCCATTAATAAAAAAAAACAAACAAAAGAGAAGAAGAGAAGTCTTTGTAAATATGATAGATTTCCGTTTTCCATTTACAAAATGCACCGCTTACACCACATCCCAAAAAATAGTCGATGTGATATCCAGCTTTCTTTCTTTCTTTCTTTCTTTCTTTCTTTTTACAAAAACAAAAAAAAATAAACATAAAGAAAATATGTAAACCAAAAAGTGTGTATCTCTAAAAGGGGTTTCTTACGCCCCTTTTCTGTGTATCTGATCTGCGCAAAAAGTTATGTGTCCAGGAAGGAATCAGCGGCCCAGCTCGCGCTTCAAGGCACTAATCTCAGCACGAAAATCATCTTCTTGGGCATTCCGCTCAGTCAACTAATGACCATGCAAGCTCTTATACCTCTTCCGGGAAGTACCAGTGGCTCTAAGAGCAACACTCAAAGATCCCTTCAGACAAAGAACCTCACTCTCTACTATCTCTATCCTAACATTTTCCTGTGCTAAGAGCTCGTGCAGGACCCTCTTCTCATCCACTAGCAGCTCAATACGGGCTCAAAGTGCCGTCTCTTTCTTTGGCCAAAGACCTCCCATGTCAACACTCTCCGCTTGCTCCGGACGATTAGCAATAAGTTGCTCAGTTAATCGACAGGCCTCATACTCAGGAGAAGACTGAACCAAATCTCCCTGCTCCATGCCACACATCAGCGTCGACTGACGCGTCTCCCAAAGAGCAACAATTCGGTCTAGGTCCCCAGAGGACCCCCTAGAAAAGATCAAGTCACATAGAGGGGGTTTTGCCTCACAAGGCACCTGCTGAGAGCATCCGAATTGACGCAACACTCGGAATGGGAAGTAAAAAGTGCTGCCCGTCAATCCTAGAAGGGTGATGCCCTCATGATCTCTGGAATGAACTATTGGGAAGGTCCGGTCCAACCAAGGAAGCTTTCATATCAGCTCGGCATCAATCAACCAAAGCTTCAAAGCTGACAAATCTCCCTGCGGAAGCAAGTGACACCTGCCAAAAAAGCATCAAGCCGCCTCACCTCGAGCAACATAAAAGCGTGGCACGAGTCCAAAAATAGTGAGATGCTCACCCAACCAGACTTGAAGCAGCAAAGGACATCCCTTGAGGCTTGCCACCTTACCCAGAGCAAATACGTCAAGACATTGGTACAGTTCAACAAGGACCAAATGCATCACTGATCGACCCTCCACCAATTCGGTCAAGACATCGCAAAGAGCCAGGGAGAAGCTCTCTCCCCCAGTAAAGAAAAGGGTTTCTGAAATGAGACTGAGAGCGAAGGCTTTCACATTGAAAATATTCCTAACCGACAATTTTCAGAGACTTTCATCACCAAAAAGTTTTTTGAGGAATTTTAGCGAACACCTTGTGGGCCCCCAACAAGGCTTTTCTCATATTCAAATTTATTCAAACCAAGGGAGGAGCCCGCACCGACGCATGCGGCATCAAGGGCCGCTTTTACAAGCGATCATCAAAGATCTTCCTGCGAGCAATCGGATAAATGCAAGAAAGAGATAACATTGCAACCAAAGAAAAGCACTGAACATGTCCAAACATAAATCATCCAACCAATGCCACGAATATCTCTTACAAAACTTTGTAAAAATCCCAAATAAAAGTTGTCTCAAAAAGCTAAAATGTCTTATTGTTCAAATGCAGAAACTAAGGCCTATTCCCTGTCCGCGCCCTTTGATTTCTTTCGACGATGAGAGGAGCCCTGATAAGTTCGCATATCCCCCACCTGGGACCAGGCCTGAGAAATCTTGCTAAGCAAAGATCATGACTCCTTAGCATGTGCACACTGCAAGTTATAGCCAAAATCAGAGATCAGGGCCAATCAGGGGACAAAAAAAAATGGTGGAACCCATAAGAAAAGTAGAGCAGCAGAATACTCACTGTCTCCACATCCCGAAGCTCCGCAATGTTACGATGATACACCGCATACTCCATAACTGAATCAAATTCCTACAATATCAACTATCAGGGCAATCATAAAACATGTGCAAAAGGAGGCCAAAACCATAGAAAGATGGGTCGTCAGAAAGCTTACCCCTGGGATCACATCAGGAGGGGGGACCCGAGCCGCTTCGGCAGAAATACATGCTTGCCTGTCCACATTAGCACACAGGCCCAAGAGAAAGCTATCATCAAGGCGTCGAAAGGTCCCGTAAACCATAGTCGAATCACCCCCAGGAGCACCAGCTTGAGAGGTACCCAACGAACCTATGCCAGAAGAAACCTCACCTGACAGGCCAACACCCGAGGGACCCGCACCAAAGGGGACCTCACCTGAAGGGCCTACCCCTGAGGGGTCAGCAGTACTCGCCGCTGCCCCGCCTTCATTATCTGAGCCATCCCCTTGAGCAAACTGCAAACAAAATAAAAATCTACTCAGGAAGAACAAAGGCCAAATCTAAGCTGAGGGAGACTAATCTGAAAAGAGAGAGGAGAGTTACATGGCCTAGTGGGCCGTCGAATGTAAGAAAGTTAGCGCTAGGGATGAAGTGTGGTAGGATAAACTGATACGGCAAGCACTCGTACCATATATGATAGTCACCGGGCACAAAAAGAGCATGGATAGGAAGCCCATTATTGAGATAAGTCGTTTTCCAGCTACTCAACGGTACTAACAGGGTTCAAGACATCGGTGGAGGGTCCGTGGGTATGGCATAGTAACCCTGATGCTGGTGCACCACTCGCTCCCCCAAATAGTAAACCCTCGCCCACGCCCCATAAAAGAAAATTACGCGGCAGTTATTAAGAAGGCGCGATGGACCTACGGATGCCCAGTCCCAGAAGGCGGAGTTGAGATACGGATCATAAAGGATCTGTCTAGAGCAAGAGGTAACCAATCAATCGGACACACAACATGGCAAATCAGGAAGAATTTCTGAGCTGAAGTAAACAAAGATGAAAAGGGCTTTACCTGCTCAGGGACCATTAGGTCAAGTTGGAACCTCAGCCCCATCTCTAGGTGCTTCAGGCCCACAACACGGCGTCGGGCATTGTTCCAGTTGCTCAAAAGAGGGTAGGTGGATGCATCCGAGTAGAGGAGTGGACGCCCAGGATGAAAATGATGGTACCCCCATACCTAAGAGGAGCAGGGCGCAAGAGAACAAATCAGTAACGTACAAAAATCCTTCAAATGCAACTAATAAAAGTAAAAGATTAGGGGTTACCTCAGGGCCGCCCAAAAGCCAACAACGGATTTGGCTTCCCCGATAGTAGCCCGGGCTACGCGATACATCAAACATGGGTATCCGGCCCCGCCCCAGTTGTCCATAATGCTCAGCAATGCTAGGCTGACTCGGCCTTCTCTCGCATTGGTAAAAAGGGTCTTACCCAACAGGAGGAGGAGGGTGATGCAGGCCAAGATGATCGCCCGCTCAGGCGTAATGTAAAGCACCCTATCTAGCTGCCCCAAATCCACCAACTCATCAGCAGTATAGAACGCGGATAGCCAGGTCATCTTGACCTCAGTGCCGTGTATCTGACCTTGGGGGGTAGGCCCCTATCAATCAAACAATGTCCCCTCTGCTCAGTACCGCGAGACCAGCTATCGGTATGCCCCCCATCCTGATACTCGTAATCATCGCCCAATCAACGAGCATCAAGGCCATCTCAGCATATGGAAGGTCATTATCTCAAGGCGAAACCGTTCAATCAGCGCCTTCAGGTACGCCGCATCGGCTCTCATGGGCAGGCAGGATAGAAATTTCCCAAAGCCCACCTGCGCCAGTAAGAACTTCACCACGGAGGGGACATAGAGGTAGAAATCATGGAAATCAAACCACCCCCCACGGAATACCATAGAGGGAAGGTCCTGCATACCAAAAAGAAAATGCATCAAATCATGGAAAAAAAGCAGAACTACACAAAAGAAAGAAATTGAACCTATCTCTTACCCTGCCTGCTATGCCGAAATTAGAAATGTGGATATAGTGTTGGTGTAGGAGGCCGACTCAGGCGGCCTCGCCCTGCATTTCGAGCCAAGGGCCCACTCTCCGCTCTACCCCCCCGCGGACCGTATACTTCCTCGGGCCCCTCCTCCTAGCCCGCTTCGAGAACATGCTCATCACCACCCGACATGCTGAGGCAACATTAGAGCAGATCAGTGATAACAAAAATTTTTTAATAAATGTTTTATGCTACGCTGCAAAGGAAGGTAAGTAGTGCTCGCCCTTTTCCTTTCAGAAACCAAGGTATATAAAATAAAAATAATATATATATATATATAATATAAAAGCAAAAAAAATCCCTTTACTTCATTTGCAAAAAATAAAAATAAAAGCAAAAAAAATCCCTTTACTTTATTTTGCAAAAATATAAAAACAAAAAAAAAAAAAATCCCTTTACTTTATTTTCAAAAATAAAAACAAAAACAAAAGATCCCTCTACTTTATTTTCAAAAATAGAAACAAAACCAAAAAATCCCTTTACTTTATATAAAAATAAAAACAAAAATAAAAAAACAACAAAAAAAACACACACAGGGGCATACAAATATAAATCCATAAATCATTCATAAAGCAACATTAGGCATCAATAAAATCCATAAACCAACAAAAAAGAGGGCATTATTTGCAAAAAATTATCAACACATCATAGATAAACATGTTACAATAAATATAAATCATTCATGATCAAGGAATACGAGATCATGAACATATTTACAAGAAAAAGCAAGAAAAATCAAGAGAAATGAGTTTAAAACGATTACTTTGTGAAAAGGGCAAGGTCTCTTGTCTAGCACAAGCCAGCAATCAATCGGCACAAGCGAGCAGCGGCAGTAGGGCACGCAAAGAGGCAATGTATAAGAACCCTAAATGGGTTAGTTTTCGGTTTTAAGAGGAAGGGGGGAGAAAATTTCAAAAAAATACCCTACAACTCGATCCCGGGCTGTTTAAATCACTCCCCAGCCAAGCTTAGCGTAACTAAAAGTTGCGCCAGGCAAGTTTGGAGCACCTTTTGGCTTAGCGCAACTATTAATTGCGCCAGGCAAATTTTGGCCTTCTATTGGCCTGGTGCAACTAATAGTTGCGCCAGCCATTAATAGGTCGGGTCTTGGGTACGGACCACATACGTGGCCCAAGATTCCCCCCCTTCTCATTTGCTTACTACTCTCGGTAGATGCACGTGCTCCCAAGTGGGGTATCGATCCTCATTCGACCTATCCAGGAAGCCGTGATAAGAATATAGTAGACCGAGGGCGATAGGTGTCCCGATCCCACATAGAAAAATATAAAAGTCTAAAAAACAACGAAAAAAAGAGAGAAGAGAAAAGAAAAAAAAAATCTCACAAAAAAGCCAAAAAAATTCACATAAAATGATAGCTTTGAAAAACCAAAAAAAATCACATAAAAATGATAGCTTTGAAAAACCAAAAAAATTCACATAAAAATGATAGCTTTGAAAAACCAAAAAATTCACATAAAAATGATAACTTGGAAAAACTAAAAAATTCACATAAAAATGATAGCTTTGAAAAACCAAAAAAATCACATAAAATGATAGCTTTGAAAGACCAAAAAATTCACATAAAAATGATAGCTTCGAAAAACCAAAAAAAAAAAGAAGTTCACATAAAAATGATAACTTAGAAAAACCAAAAAAATTTCACATAAAATGATAGCTTTGAAAAACCAAAAAATTCACATAAAAATAATAACTTGAAAAAACTAAAAAATTCACATAAAATGATAGCTTTGAAAAACCAAAAAAAAATCACATAAAATGATAACTTTAAAAAACCAAAAAAATTCACATAAAATGATAACTTTGAAAAAACAAAAAATCCATAAAATAATAACCTTAAAAGATTCGCACTCTGAAAATAAAAAAAAATCGTCACAAAAATAAAAACACATAAAATAATAACTTGTTTGTGTCCCCCCCACAAAGGTACACAGATGCCTAATGCAGTAAAGTGTCAATGCTTTATCAGCAATGCAGGCGTGCCATATTAAAGTCCAGAGTTCGCCTTGGGTTTTTGGATCCATCTTCAAAGCAGGAGCAAGGGCGTCAATCCCGATCGAACGGTCAATGTCTTGATCAAGTTGACTCCACTTCTAAATCTTCGAGCTAAGCGCTCTGTTTCTTATTCATATGAACTTAAGTGTCTTAAGCTTCAGATTCTCCATTGAAAAAGGTCAATCGTTGGTTGAGACCAGCCTGTTGAGAATGAGATTACATATCGATTAAACTATGTGCAACCATGCATCCAGAAGGGTTCATTTCCCCTTTATTTTTCTCCAGTCTTAAAACCTATATTGGTAGTGATATCCCTGTAAAGTGTACGCCATGCGTCTGGGTATTCGTATGATGGTCGTTTGTTCCCGTAAATTGTACCTGGGCAGGTCCGGGTCGGGGCTTCCATCGCCTTTGTTGCTTATCGCCCCTAATGGGTGCATGTTTATGCATAGTTAAATAATGTTTATGATCATGGTTGGCAGAGACCAGGATTGGATGTCTCTTTTGGGAGACACCCAATGTTTGGTTGGATATGTTCAAGGTAGTTAAAGTTGGATGCTCTAGGTCATATTGATCTGGGGCATACTTTTAAAAATGGCACGTCCTCCTACAAAGCGTTGTGACATCTATCCACTTCGATCGGGTAGTCATGCTAAATAAACTTCGAGATCAATGGGTTCACCCAAAAACCTCAAACCCTGCTTTCAGTAGGGGCACCCATGAACAGTCAGATAGGGCAATCAAATGCCTCGTAGGATTGAACGCAAACTGTGGAGCCTTGCATAGTATTGCTTAGCGTCTATCTTTAAGTGTGGGTCGATCACCCCCCTTACTTACGAAGTCGTTGTATTCAGAATATATCTTAAATGTCAAATGCCTTCAAATCATCTTAAGAAATGAATGTTTGGCCTGATATACAGGGCCTTCGCAACTCGTTCCACCTCGATTATGCCCAGTAATGTCGCTAAGCGCTTGGGGACCGATTACCTTGAGAAACGAATGTTTAGCCTGGCATCCAGGACTTTCATTTTCTCACCATGTTACCCATTTGATGTTTGAAGTTCATTCTGAATGCAGCGGACCCATCAATAATGCCTTCCTCCTCTTCGGAATTCTCTTTTCTTTGGTATTCGATCATTAGTGATCGGATACCAAAGAGGGGCATCTGTAGACACCCAAATTTGGCCCAAGGCCCGATTGAGACACATTTCAAGATAGGCGCACCTCTGAGCTTTTTGATGATATATATGGTACTCTTAGATACTTTTTTCAAACCCTTAGGAACCTTCTCAAACCTCTAAGAACCTTTAGGAACCTTAGAACCCATTCCGAACCTAAACCTAGCCTCCCCGAGCCATAGATGAAGAGGGGTGCACCAGGACCAGCTACAGCCTTCTAATATGATCAAATCATATACCTTTGAAAAGTAGAAGTCGTCAGCTTTCCAACAAGCCAAGAATTTCCCCAATCAGAGTTGTACGTCGGAAGATATGGCAGTCCGAACCCGAAGGACAAAAAAGTAATCTCAAGTGGTCCCCCCTAGGGATTTGGCGCAACTAATAGTTACACCAGTTATATTTTAGCCTGGCGCAACTATTAATTGTGCTAAGCCACTTTCCCCAGATTTAAGTCTGGCGTAACTAATAGTTGCGCCAGCATTGAGGTGTACCTCGGGAAGCCAACTTTCATGCTACTGTGCTACACTATTTCACTGTACATATGCCTGGCACAACTAATAGTTGCGCCAGGCTTATGAACAGTGACCTCTGGTTTTGCCTTGAATTTTATGTCTAAGGTTTGACTTGTTGACCACCTGAGTCTTTGGAGTATGTTTTGATAGTTCTGTTGCACCCCTTTGCACCCTATTTGCAACCCCTTAAGTGACTTAAGGCCCCACCCTATCATCCACCATTAGAATCACCTTCACACCTTTCCAAGCTCTTAAAATCCTTGAAAACCTTAGATGTGAGATTACCTAATTGCTAAACCCAATTAGCATCTAATTAGCCTCCTAATCCACCCTTTTCCTATAAATAGAGCCCTCCTCCCCTTGGATTAAAGATTGAGAAATTTGCTTAAAAGAGAAAGAGCTCAAAGTGAGAAGCTCTTCCTTCCTTTTGTGCATCACTTTCACATAAATTTCATAATCTCCCAACCACATTTCAAGCTTACTCTTGCCTCCAAAACCCTTAGTCTAGGTGTGTGCTCCCCCATAGACCCCTCACTCTACCTCTTAGCTTTAAGCCTTAGGAGTTAGAATCTTATTCTACACCATACAAAGCCTTCAAGAGCTCATCAAAAGCAAGCCACGCAAGGCTCCCCTACGGTGCTACAAGGGCTCGAGGGCTCCGGCTCTCCCCTTTCTTCTCCTATCTCTTTTACTCTTCCTCCATCTTTGTATTTGTGTCGTTACGCCGCCGACTTTTCGGTAGGGACAGAGGGCAGAAATAGGATTTCAATGCCCTTTGGGTAAGAGGAAGGCTCTTTTATTTCTTTCATGCTATTTGTGTTTTGGCCATAAGTAGAAACCGCATTAAGAGGATTAATCGGGTGTCTAACACCTTCCCGATTGAAAATCGAAGTCCCTACCCAAGAGCCTTTGGTGTGGACCAGAATCGGAGTCATATTTTTAGCACTTCGGTACTCATAAAAATGATATAGGTTTTCCGAGACACCAAAAGCTCTAACTGGCAACTCTATATTTTTGGTTAGCGAACGCATCGCCACGATGGGATCGTCAAAAATCCCACGGTTGCATATCTTCTTTTATTGATAGCTAGGACCTCTTATTTATTTAATCATAAGAGTCCTAGTTACATTCTAATTTAAAATCCTAAAAATCCTATTACAGATCCTACTAAAATTAGAACTCTACTTAGAATGGAATTTTCTAAAGATACATGTCCTTGTCGAATATTCTTGTGTCTGGCATCGTCCTTCGCAATCGTGACTTCAATCTTGACTTGGCTGAGACCTCAATTTCTACAATCGTAGTCTACAATGGCATGAAACAGGATGGAATTGTGATGTGCATTCAATCAATCATAACTCTTCTCTTCTTGGGATCGTGGCGTACAATTGTATGATCCTTCTTCTCTGAAGACTTTTCTTTGGTGTTACGATTGATCGTCGTTCTTCTTTTCTTCAATCGTGAGCATTTTTAGTCACGTCATGATCAATCGTGACTTCCTTCTCTGCAATCGTACTTCATGATTGATGGGGTGTTCTTCTCTGAAAACTTTTCATTTGGCCAAGATCAATCGTGGTTCTCTTACTTTGGACTCGTACTTAACGATTTATCATTCTCTCCTCTCTGGAGTTCTACTTTTGTTACTCTCTTACAATCATCCAAGGTCACGATCGATCGTGACCTTGTTTCTCTTGAATCTTGATCTTCATGATTCATAGTAAATTATGAGTGTTGTTTGCACAAATTTATCATTAGTGACCTACATGTTTAAGACTTAAGACTCACTCAAGAGATGTCATTAGTGCCTTAATTTGGACTAATAAGGCTTTGTATGAGGTATCAAAATATATATTTTATGTGGCTGATCACACCCCCAAACTTAAGCTTTGCTAGTCCCTAACAAACTATTACTGAGGAAACATATACTAATCTACTAAAATAAAATGCCACTTTCGTAGGAAACACGATTGCATTTAGCGTATTTAACAAGCCTTCAATCCCCTAGGTAATCCCTAATGGAGGAGTTGTATCTCCTGAAGGTTTACAATGAAGGTACCCACAAACTTCAAATTCTTTTTGTATTTTTTGAAGTTTTCAACATAATTCAATAGTTAATAACTAAATGATTGTAAAGGATTTCAGAAATCTGATTTCAGTTTTTGGTTCACTTCCTATCCAATCAGTTATCATCAATCATGATTATTAAAAGTTTCAACTCATGCAAAGCGTGTAGTGTGTGTATACCAAGTATACAAATCTATCTAATATAAATCATGTCACTTGGGCATACACTCACAATAAGATTTTTCATAGATTTTGATGTGGCAAAACAAAGAAATGGAAGTTAATTTATTCACATCACAAGGAAAATGGTTTTCACTGATTAATAAATCTCATGAAAGAATAATCTAACTATTCCACTCATGTGTTGTTGAATACCATAGTACATAACAAAAATATCTCTACTAGACTCTTACCATTATGGCTCTTGGATTAAGAAGGACTTGCATTGGCCTGTAATGAGGCTAAGGTTAAGGTTCCAAAGAAAGGGTATAGGGATTCAAAATTTCTGAGAATTCAGTCTTTAACTACTCCCCCAACCTATTCTTCTTCATCTTAAATTTGTTCAGCTCAAAATAGATCCAAGAAGTTGGATACTTCTTCCACTGTAACAACCTTTGTAACTTCATTTTCATATATATTTTTCTCTTGACTTGGTCTTTTCTTCTTTCTTTCTCTAAAGGATTTTTCTCAATTAAATCCTCCCAATTTTTCTGGTAGTTGGAAGACTTTGCTTCTCTTTTTTTTTTACAGGCACTTACCATATATTTTTTTTTCTTTTCTCCTTTCCATTTCTTTTCAACACCACATTTTTTAACCTCACATTTTCATTCAATTATCTTATTCTCCCTTTGTTCTAAATTCTCAAATGTACAAGGGTAAAAGACTAAGAATCTTATGAATATGGGTTTCAACATATTTTTCTTAGGTTACAAAGAAATATAAGGCTCTATTCATCTAGGCTTCAAATATGGGTTCAAGAGATAAAATGCATGAGTTTTTTGCTTTTATGGCTCAAACTAACAAAAGATAGCCTTCTCTCATTTCCAAGTTCACAATTAATGTTTCCATGTTATTTTGATATCTAAGGTAGGTAGCTGTAGAATCAAACAAACACAATTGTAATCATGAATTCAAATAAATAGAATGAAATTTACACAATTCTCGAAGTTCAAAGAAACTTTTGGAAATTAAGCACTTAGACTCTCACAAAGATGGATGTATGGCTCAAAAGCTCACTAGTTCTTTGTATTCTGAAACTAAAATCTAAAATCCAAAGTTTGAAGTAATTCATAGTTTCAAAATTTCAAAATCTGGTACAAGTGTGCAATTGGCTGAGTATGAATATCAACTAAACCCAATCATTAATTGAGAATGTTCTGTTAAGATATTTGTAAACTATAATTGAAATCAAAACTCTCTAAAATCTATACTCACATGTATTGAATTACCTAAGTTTTAAACACACAAATTTCAAGTATTTGTCATAAACTAAAAACAAGCAATCAAGGAAAACAAAAAAATGAAACTTAAAAAAAAAAATTATATACAGAAAACAAAAAACTGAATGTATACCCCCAAACTTAAAAGAAACAATGTCCTCATTGGAAAATCTAAAATAAGGGGATATGGAGAATGTACCTGCGAGCGTGGAGCTAATTATTAAGATGCTGTGTGGAGGGCTTTGGAGATTTTTAGGTAAAGAGGAAGAGGATGTCGGTGGCTGAGATATCATTGAGGTAGGAGGGATGCTGCTTTGTATATTATTCGTTGGAGTGTAGACTACTAACCAAGCTATCAAACATCGGCCGATACCGATACGTATCGGTTTTTTGGCAAACCGATATGTATCGGCGCCGATACGTATTAGGTATTGCCCCCAAGAAGAAAAATAATCGCTGCTTTTATGTAAAATATCCTACGAAATCCTCTGGTTTTTTGAAGATTCTTTGCAGATTTTTTGGAAGATTTTTAGTAGATATACTGTAACTGTCAGTCTGTCATAGTGAAGTGACAATTTCCAGCTCCTAGCCAACGGGTAGGAAAAGGTATTGTTGAGGTACTGCTGTTCGTGCCCACTATTTTACTAAAAGCGCCCACGTCGCAAACTCCTTTAACACCGTTGAATGCATCGAATCGGATGATAAAAGTCACATTTCACACAATAGATATTAAGATCATGGGGCACATATCCGACGATCGGTGTTTGATTAAATGTAACACAAATCCCCAAAAAATGGCGCCCTTGAATCATATGGCACATATTATGCTTATACAAGACTTTCAAGCCAGTTTTAGGGATCTGTGATATGTGTAATCCATAACTTACCATCTGATAGGTACGCCATGATCTCAAGACCTATTGTGCAGAATATCTTTGTGAAAATCAACTTCCATCATCTTATACGACCCAATCAACGGTTTTGAAGGGGTCTCCGGAGTGGGCTCTTTTGGTCAATAAGTGGGCGCTAACAGAGGTACCCAATAGAAAAGAATGGTGGCGTGCTTTTCTATGTTGTGTACTGTCATTTCAATTTTATTTTCTTTTAGACATTACAGTGCTTTTAGACATTTTAAAATTTGGGCACTGTAATGGGTGGCGTGCTTTTCCTACTCCAACGTACTGTGGAGTCTCTTTTAGGCATTTAAAAAATTGGGCAGCTATCCGATATATATCATAGTTATGAATTAAAGTCCTACACCATTGCAACTTCCTATTTTTTTATAATAAAAATACCGGATATGTATCAGTCCTCTACGGACCAATACCCGATACCGAGTTTGACACCTTGCTACCAACGCAGTGGCAACATCAATGGGATCGAATTCTTCCTCCTTCTCATTCGTAGAAGCCTCCCAGACCAAATAATAATCTCTCATTTGAAGATCTTCCTCCAAGAGATGGCCCCGTATCTCAAGTGCATCCTTCTCATCTTGTAGAATGTTGTACAGTTGTACCATGGTCCTCCTTTCTTCCTCTACATGCTTCAGTGAAGTAACGTCCTTGGTTAGTTTGGTGATAACAAAAGGACTTTAATTGGACTTTTGTTTGAAGCCTCTTGTTTTCACTTCTTAACATAGTTACGGCATGTATGCCTCCTTCATGTGTGACAGCTAATTCTTTCTTCTACCGGATGAGTTCAGATGACAACCCTTCATTCTTGGATTGAAGTTTCCAAATGATTCCTTCCTTGAGGGTAAGTTGATGAGCTTAGTCATCAAGTGTAGCTTGCATATGTGATCAGTCACATAATCTATCATTTTATCACCCTTAACTTAGTGATGCTAGGACTTAGTTTGCTACTAATAAGTTACCGATGTGCAGATATTAAAGAAAAATAGCAAAAGAGAACCAAAGTATTAATATTTTTCAAAATAAACTCATAAAGCAATAAAAAGACGATTGAACCAAAAGACGTGTCATCGCCTACTAAAAGATGAAAAATCGTGTTTTACTATTTTGCGGAACAATATAAATATAAAGTAGAAGTCGTAATTTACGATTCTTCAGAGAGAATCCGTTCAAAAGAGTACGATACAAGAGAAAGCGACGAATCATAAATAGAGAATCGTTCAATAGAAAGTTGTGTTAAAAGATAAAAAAGCGTGATTTACGATTTTCCAGAGAAAGTTACAATAAAAGAAAGAAAATCATGATTTACGATTTTACAAAATAACACTTTCCGAAGTTGCTGATCACGTGAGAATGAACACCGCCATGCACAAAATTAGAAGATCTCTTAAAAAAGAAGTCTAGTGAATCACGGATCTGAGAAGATTGACGAAAGAGACTCTTAAAGGACTTTGCTGCTGAAATAAAGGAGAAAATCCAGAAGTGCATCAACAGAATGAAAGCAAGGAAAGATAAGATTAGAAGTAGAGTTATATTATGATAGTTTTATTTTAGTAATTTATTTGATTAGAATTAAGAATTTTGTAAACCGACCCCTTATAATCTATAAATAAGAGGCTCGGCACATAGGAAAATCCATCGAAGAATTTCACAGCATCAATTGACAACTGAGGTCTGTGTTTTCTCCCGATCAAAGTAGTTTAGGATTTACAAAGTAATATCATCCACAGTTCTCTAAGGTCTTGCCTGACAACCAAGGCTGAGAAAGCTGAAAGATCAACCCTTTGGATGGTTCTACTTTTACTTTCTAGTTTAGATTTATTTTATTACAATTTACTACTTTATAAACATCTTCAGATTTTGATTTAAATTGATGACTCGGGTTGGAATTTGCAGATTAGTGTAATGATTTTTATTTTTCATCTTTAATTTTCAAGAGTTTGATTGACGCCCAAGTTTCTGGTAGATTAAATATTAGTATAAATCTATATTAAAGGATGCTAGTTTTTTATTGACGCCCAAATTTTAGAAGACTGAGATATAGTATAACGGTATCTTAAATTTGTAAATATCCGATAGCTGATGATTGTGATTGACGACCATAATCTGAAAGAGTATTTAAGATTTTTTTTCTACAATTTAGTTTAAGAAACCATTCTTTATTCATATTTCTTAAATAGTTTAGGATCTTAAAAGATAAGTATAAGTTTTTAAAAAATTAATATATATAGATATATATATACAAATACAAAAAAATCTATCTTCGTGGGAACTATCCTATACTATCTCTACAATTTCCATTGTACGCTTACAATAGGTTAAGACATAATTAGAGATACATATAACCAACGATTCAAGTTTTTGGCGCCGTTGTAGGGGATAGTGTTTTAGGTTGTATTTATATTAATTTAAGAAAATAAGTATTTATCTTTCTCTTTTTATATTTATTTATATTTTTAATTTTTTAATCACTTCTTAAGCTTTTGCAGGTTTACTCGGAATAGTGACTCAAAGGTTTCAACACTTCTGCTGGCCACAGAAATTAGAGGCTCAGATTTGTCTCTCTCCCTGCTTTCTATATATATATATATATATATATATATATATATATATATATATATATATATATATATATATATATATGCAAGGTCGTGATGAAACATCTTAGCCAAATCTTAATATGATCATACCCCTAATGGAATTTCCAATTACTCCCTGGTATCCAACCATGTTGGAGACAAAGCAGGCCTTTGCCTCTCAGTGGGTTAGTATTGAGAAACCTTATAATTCTCAGTGGGATAATCCTTATGGCTTCTCAAGGATAAATCAACAAGAATTATCTTATGTATACCCACAACATTTTCTAAATTCCCAACAATCATATAGCCGATACCAATTCTTTACGCAATAGCCATATCCTCAGAATGGAAACGATGGTGCTACTATATTCCAAATCCTTCAGGACTTGCAACAACATGCGCACCATCGCTCTAGGGAATTAGCCCAATTGTCCCAGATCTCCCAAAACTTACACTCTTGTAGTCAGTCCATTGCAAATCTAGAAACCCAAATTGAACAACTAGCCTCGCAATGGGAGGAAAGATAGTGCAACCAAGCGAGCTCACAAACACTAACTCCTATAGTTCAAGCTGTTCAGACCTTAAGGAGTGACCAGACTATTGACAATAGAGTAGAGATGCCTATCCCAGTAGTTGTCCCTACAACCATAGAAAAGAAGATGAGGCCAAAGAAGAGACTCCCACAAGAAAAACCAAAAAAATTGGAAAATAAAAAACAAAAAAAAAGTAGAAAATAAAGAGGACGACACACCTAAACCTGTAACCGAAGTACCTTATGTACCCAAGTTACCATTTTCAAACGCTTTTGGTGCACCATCCCCTTTTGACAAAAACCCAAAAAAAATAGAGGAAATTACTGAGATCTTCAAAGAGGTGAAGATCAATTTACCCCTCTTAGAGGTAATTAAGCAAGTCTCAACCTATGCACGATTCCTAAAAGAAATGTGTACGCAAAAATGGAAATGGCGAAACAATATCTCGCAAAAAGTTTTCTTGACAGAGAAAGTAAGTTCAGTCTTGCAAGCTAGAACTCCGCCCAAGATTAAGGATCCTGGAGTGCCTACAATCTCATGTATCATAGGCAATCATGAAATAAATAAAGCACTTCTGGATTTGGGAGCCAGCGTGAATCTGCTACCATACTCTATTTACAAAAATTTTGGGCTAGGAGATATGAGGCCTACTTCGGTAACTCTTCAATTAGCCGATAGATCAGAAAGAAGGGTTGTATGAATTATTGAAGATGTAATGGTTGGAGTCCACAAATTTGTCTTCCCTTTCGATTTCCTAGTGCTAGACATAGAACCATGTTCGAAATCTCCAATGCAAATTTCCGTTATACTCGGTAGACCATTCTTGGCCACGGCCAATGCTAGTATAAATTATAAAATCGAGGTAATGAAAGTTTCTTTTGGAGATATGGGTATTCAATCAAACGTCTTCACCACAGCCAACCAGATGGTTTTAATAGACGACGAGGAATGCTTCAGTATAAATGAAATTGAAGAATTAGTAGAGGAAGCATTACCTCTAATCTTATCAAAGGATGAGCTTCAGACTACATTATGGTATACAGATTTGGAAGGACCTGACCACCAATTGAAGGAGGTGATTTATCCGATGGATACTTCTATCTGTGAACTCTAATCCAAGATTTTGAAACCATGGATAAAACCTCTACCCGTTATTTACAATGAACCGTTATAACCATCTATCCAAAAAGCACCACCCTTGGACTTGAAACTACTTCCTGATACCCTTAAGTACGCTCTTCTTGGGCCTAACAAAACTCTCCCAGTAATTATTTCATCCGCTCTTAACAAGGAACAAGAGAGTAGATTACTAGCCACACTCGTAAAGTATAAGCGTGCAATAAGATGGACTATCGCTGACCTTAAAGGGCTTGACCCTTCGATATATATGCATCATATTCATTTGGAGGACAATGCCAAAACTTCACGAGAAAGCCAGCGATGGTTAAATCCAAATATGAGAGAAGTTGTTCAAAAGAAAATTGTGAAACTACTAGACGGTGAGTGGGTGAGCCCCATCCAGGTAGTCCCAAAGAAATCTGGGATTACGGTAAAAGAAAATGTAGCCGGTGAGTTGGTACCATTGCGGGAAGTCACAAGGTGGCATGTATGTATTGACTATCGAAAGCTTAACTCAATGACTCGCAAGGATCATTTTCCATTACCCTTCATAGACCAAATCTTGGAAAAACTTGCGAGCCAAGAGTATTTTTACTTTCTAGATGGATATTCAGGGTATAATCAAGTTTCGGTATACCCGAAAGACTAAGAGAAGACTACCTGCATTGCCCCTATAACATTCCAAAGATGCATGATGGCGATCTTTTCTTATATGATAGACAAGTTTCTTGAAGTATTCATGGATGACTTTTCGGTATTTGGCCGAACTTTTACTTCGTATTTTGATCCTCTTGCCCTCATCTTAGAAAGATGTGAAGAAACTAATTTAGTGCTAAGTTGGGAGAAGAGTCATTTTATGGTTCAAGAAGGTATAGTCTTAGGACACATCGTCTCTAAAAAAGGAATAGAAGTTGACAAAGCCAAAATTGATGTAATAGCAAATCTACCTCCACCAAATTCGGTACGACAGATTCGATCTTTTCTGTTCTATCGTCGCTTTATCAAAGATTTTTTAAAAATCTCGAGACCATTGGCCATCCATTAGCAAACGATGTACCATTTAACTTTGACGAAGCATGTCTTGACGCATTTAATAAGCTTAAGGCACTTCTTTCCTCTACACCAATTATTCAACCCCCTGACTACTCCCTACCATTTGAAGTGAAGTGTGATGCCTCGGATCACGCAATAGGTGTCGTCTTAGGACAGCGAAAAGAAAAGGTCCCTCATGTAATCTACTATGCGAGCCGTAGCTTGACTGAAGCTCAGGTGAACTACACTACCACTGAGAAGGAGCTTCTAGCTTCGTATTTGCACTCGACAAATTCTGATCGTACCTATTGAGATCAAAATTCGTCATCTTCTTTTATCATTCTGCACTGAAATACTTATTATCTAAAAATGATGTCAAACCAAGACTAATCGGGTGGATTCTACTTTTGCAAGAATTTAACTTCGAAATCAAGGATAAGAAGGGAGTTGAAAATATGGTGGTTGATCATCTTTCCAGAACAAAGCTACTTGAAACCATCGATTTTAACTACATGATACCTTTATGAATGAGCAACTTTATGCCATCCAAGCAATAGTACCATGGTACGCCAATATCATGAATTATTTAGCAACAGGTAAGATTCCCCCGACCTGCTCAAATTAAAACAAGTATATTTTCTTTTCTACTCAAGAAATATGGTGTTAAGCATAAAATCATGACCTCCTACCACCCACAAATTAGTGGACAAGTTGAGGTTTCCAACCGAGAAATAAAGAAAATATTGGAAAGAACTATTCACTTTGATAGAAAAGACTGGTCCATAAGATTGAATGATGCTCTGTGAGCATATAGAATGGCTTATAAAACTCTCATTGGCATGTCTCCTTTTCGATTGGTGTATGGTAAGACATGCCACTTACCTGTGGAATTAGAGTATAGAGCTCTATGGGCTATCAAAGCACTGAATTTTGAGCTAACCGCATCTGGGGAGCAACGAAAACTCGAACTCAATGAGCTTGAGAAAATTCGAAATGATGCATATCAAAATGCTCGAATTTACAAAGCCAAAACCAAGGCATTCCATGATAAACATATTCTAAGAAAAAGTTTTGAGTCGGGCTAACAAGTTTGGCTATATAATTCGAGGTTGAAGCTATTCCCAGGGAAATTACGGAGTTGTTGGGATGGACCCTATAATGTCATGGAAGCATTCCCCCATGGAGCTGTAACCATACAGGATCCCAAAGACAATCATACCTTTAAGGTTAATGGGCAGAGACTCAAACTAATGATATCTTTAGAAGAAAAAGGGACAGTGACCATAATGTCACTAAAAGACCCGAAGTATAACTAACAAACTCCCAAGCACCGTCGAGCTACTGACTCATCCATAGCAAATTTAGGTATCTTACTTGTACAATAGTAGGCGTGTCGACGGATTTTGTGATACATCGAATCATAGTGATTACGATTCATAGTATCTACAATTTTGTTGACGGATTTTTGTAGCTTACGTATCGTAGTGATTACAATTGTTGAGTGTAGACACCCAAATTTGGCCCAAGGCCCGATCGAAGCACACTTCGAGAGAGGCACACTTTCGAGTTGCTGATGGCAGGTATCGTAATCTTAGGGACCTTCCTAAAACCTTAGGAGTCATCCCAAACACTTAGAAATCACCCCTAATCCCCTAGAAACCTCCCCGAACCTTTAGAAACCAATCTCAACCTTTAGAAACCCTTCTGAACCCATACCTAGACTTTTCCTGGTAATGATCAAAGAATGGTGCATCAGGACTAGTTGATATCTTCTACTATGATTAAATCATATACCATAAAAAATTAGAAGTCTCTAGCTTTTCGACAAGCCAAGAATCATCTTATTCGGAGTTGTATATCAAAAGATATCACGTTCCGAATTTTTTGGCAAAATCGGACTTTAGGTGGGGGATCCATATGAATTTGGCACATGTATTCCATTTCTGGGAAGAAATGGCTTGGCACAAGTATTAGTTGCACCAAGTTTAAGTGGGTTCCCCCGTGGCCTTGCAACTTCTCATGCACTGTTTTATTGTACCTTTGCCTGGCGCATCTATTAGTTGTGCCAGGCTTAACTACAGTAACTGTGGGTTTTTGGCTCGAATTGCACTTTTAGGATTTGACTTTTTAACCATCTTGATGCCCTGGATGTATTTCACTTGTTTTATTGCGCCCTTCCTTATCCTATTTGCAACCCTTAAGTGATTTGGAACACTACCCTATCATCCACCATTGGAGTAGCCTTCATACTTTTCTAAGCTCTTGAAAACCTAGGAAACCTTAGATGCTAGATTACCTAATTGATAAACCAATTTAGCCTCTAAGCATCCTCCTAACCTCTCCTTTTCCTATAAATAGAGAGGTACCTCTCCCTTTGAAAGGGCTTGAAAATTTTCCTAAGAGAGAAGATTAAGAAAGAAGCTCCCTCTCCCTTTGGTGCCCCCTTTTGCATACAAATTCAAAAATTTCCAAACCTTCTTTAGACCTTACCTTTCCTGAAAAATCTCCTAGTTTAGGTG
Organism: Chloranthus sessilifolius; assembly: GCA_021018995.1. Lineage (NCBI taxonomy): Eukaryota > Viridiplantae > Streptophyta > Magnoliopsida > Chloranthales > Chloranthaceae > Chloranthus > Chloranthus sessilifolius. The sequence continues at coordinate 70,700,113 of CM037595.1, forward strand.
AGGGCCATCCTCTAGCATTCCTTCTCTACCTCTTATATATCAAGTCTTACGAGTTAGAACCCTTGTTCTAATCATACAAGCCATTGGAAGCTCACTGAAGCACGTCTACGCAAGGATTCACAGCGGTGCAACATGGGCCCGAGAGCTCTGCCCCTCCCCTCTACTCCTCTACCTTCTTTGTTCTTTTTTTATCCTTGCATTTGTGCCGTTACATCGCCGAAATTTTGGTAGGAACGAAGGGGCACAAATAGGATTTTGGTGCCTTAGGACAAGAGGAAGGACTTTTTTGTTTCTTTTATATTATTTTTGTTTTGGCCATAAGTAGAGACCGCATTAAGCAAGTTGATCAGGTGCCTAACACCTTCCCGATCAATAACCGAAGTCCCTACCGAAGAGCCTTTGGCGTAGACCGGTGAATCAGAGTCATATTTGCACTTCGGTGCAGTTAATATTAATTTAGATTTCCTGAGACACCAAAAGCACCGGGTGGTGACTCTAAATTTTTCATGAGTGCGTATCGTCGCAACGGGATCGTTAACAGTTTACAGTTGCACAAATGGCAACTCTGCTGGGGATTAGCTAGTAGAGTTTTCCCTTAAATTTTGGCCTTTTTATTTCATTTCACTAACCTTGTTGCTGTTTTTTATTTTTATTTTATTTTTATTTTATTTTTTTACTCACCCCTACGATTCCGTAAATTTTCTCACCCCTACTTTTATGTCATTTACGAGTCTTAGCCGATTGGCAGGCCTACTTGTGCTTCGTCTTTAAAATTCCTTACTTTTTTCGTTATTTACGTGCCTTAGCCGATTGGTGGGCCTACTTGCTCTTTGTCTTTACGTTTCTTTAAGTTTTTTATCATTTACACACCTTAGCCGTTTGGCGGGCCTACGTGCGCATTTATTTTCTCGTGATCATATACTATCAGTGGACGTCGACCCGTAGAGGTGGCACGGGACCATCACCACCCATTTTTTGACTTTAAAGAAAACTCCTCTAAAAATTGAAAATTAAAATTGAACCAACAAAGGGGACTTCATTGAATTTTGCGAGGTTAGATTTTCAAGGGTTGGATTTTTCTAGGCAAAGATACAAGCACCCGGTTCTTAGTACGGCGGTAGCCCCTAGTGGTGATGACCCGAAAAAGTACTAGCCTACCTAGTATCTGAGAAAGCGCTTGCGCTGGAGGTATATCAGGTGGGTAACCTATCTCGTTACAAAGCCTAAAACTCGTGGGAGAGAGCATTAGTGGACCCGCATCGGCCTTGTATCCCTTAGGTTCGGTGAGGAGAGACCCGGTGCAATTAGGCAAGCTGTCCCTGGAAGCGTAGCTTCCAGAAAAACCAAAAAAAAAAAGACTCATTTCGAGCTGCTATTTCTGCTGTTAAGCCTGTTTGACCCCACTATCTTGCCTGGCGCAACTAATACATGAGCCAAGCCAAAATTACCCATTTTTGCTCTGGCGCAACTAATACATGCGCCAAGCTTAGAATCTGAGCAATTTTGCCTGGCGCATCTAATACTTGCGTCAAGCCTGTTATAAGTAGTGCAACCCAAATCTGTGGCCTATCTCATCATCCTGGATTCCCCGATTAGTGGTTTAGCACCTCTGTTTAAGTTTCGCATTATCCGACACCTAATACGCCCCCGTCGGTCAAAGGAAGGTGACTTCTTTTTTACTTGCTCTGGGGGATCGGGTTGTTTGCATCGATTTTTGTGCCTTTAATATATCAAAGGGCTTCCCTTTGATTCTTCCAAAGCGCGTTGGGGTCTTGTCGCGGTACTTATTTAAGGTACGAAAGCCACCCAAGACAGGAATTCAAAAGTCCCAAAATCCTTAAATCATTTCATTTACAAAAAAATTCTAAAAAATTAAATAATAAAAAAAGCCAAAATAGGGATTTGTGGTGTCGGCATAACGGCATCGCCTTCACCTCCGTCATCCCGTAGGGGAAGGAGGAAACTTTACAGGTCCCACTCGAGGCACCCGTACCCTACCCGACACCGAGCCATGTCGTGGGCTGTGGACCCGGCCTACGCCGATCCCGACTCATCCCTGCCACATTTCCCAACTCATTCCCATATAGAAGAGGCCTTCACATCCGTCCCCCTTACCCAATCTCCGTTTACCGTCACCTGGCTCTTCGGTGCACCCATCTTCCCGTCCACCACCTCTCAAAACACCAAAATCCAACACCATATTCTCCATCATTTTTCCCATTCACATCCAACATACCCCATATTCCCTCCATTCCCACCATACCCAACTTTCCACATACATCCCAACCCTCCACATCCAACCCAAATTTTGCCTCCACATCCAATCCTCATAACCCCCATTTTCCCACATACACCCAAGCAATGCTCAATTTATCCCAATCCCCTCCAAATACACCTCATTTCCCTTCATTCTCTGATCCACCCCATATCCCCTCATCTACCCAGGTCATTCCCAATTTTACCAAGGTCATGCCTAACTTTTCCCACACCTCCTCTTCATCCACACCCCCAAATACCCTCAAATGCACCATCTCCATCTAATCCCTCTCCAATGGCCATGATGGAGGAGATGATCCGGGCCTACACCAGTTGGAAGGCCTCCCAAAACAACCCCTCTCATCCACACTACACACCCATGATCCCCTCCCATACACTATCAAGCCTCCATGCCTCATTTCCCCATGATCCCCATCAACCCCCCATCATCCATACCATCCAAACCCCCATTACCCAAAACCTTTAAGGCCCAATGGCCCAAACCCCCATCACCCAGACCCATCAGGGGCCCATGGCCCATATATCCTAAGGCCCAATGGGCCAAGCCCACCAAGGCCCAATGGGCCAGACCCACTAAGGCCTCATGACCCAAACTCCCCAAGGATTTATGGCCCAAACCCATCAAATCTCTTTACCCTTCACCCAAGCCCAGCAAGGCCCAAACCTTGGAACCTCACACCCATACCCTTCACAATTCCTCCAAAATTTCACTCACCCACAACCCTCATACCCAGTTCAAGCCCATGCCTTGTATCAACCCCAATTTACCCATGCCCCTACACCCCAAAGTCATTTTTAAGCTTTTTCCCATACCCAATGGCCCCATCAGGCCCCACCCCAAAATCTAACTTCCACTCATCCCGTCACTCTGCAAAATTTCCCTCACATTCAATGGTCTCATCCGACTCCCATTCAGTCCATGCAACAACAACAGGAGAATCTCACCCTCACTACAACCTATGCAAACCAACAGTATGAAGAGGACGAGATCAGGAACAATGGGGCTTATGTCGGGGCATTGGCTAACATTAATCCTCCTCTCATAATAACCAACCCCCTGGTAGCATAAAGTGAATCCCAACCGATTGCTAAAAGGGGAACCCCCCTGTCTAAGGAGTCAGAGCAGTTGAAAGAGCAGCTAGACAAAATCCAGAAATAGCTGTTGAAGATGGGTGGATCCGAAATCTATGCTACAGACTTCTCAGACTTGTGTTTATTTGCTAAACTCCCCCTATCCCCAAAATTTAAAATGCCGATTTTTGATAAATACAATGGCACTGGCAATCCCATTGCACACCTCAAGTCTTATTGTGAGGACATGTGCCAATATGGGAGAGATAAAAGACTACTGATAAAGGTCTTTCAAAAAAGTTTAACTGGTCCAGCCTTGAGGTGGTTCACACCCCTAGAACCGTCTATGATAAAGACGTGAAAAGATCTTACTCACTTGTTCCAAGAGCAATACGTCTACAATATAGACATTGAACCCCGCAAGTCAGACTTAGCCTGATTAAAGCAGAACCCTAATGAAACCTTCAGCGATTACTTAGGGCATTTGAGAGCACTGACAGCTCAGGTGAGAAATAGAATACTTGATGACAAACAAATTAAGATGATTTCAAAAAATACTTTGCCAGTAATCTCAGACTTTCTCGTTTACCTGCAGCAGTTCAGCTTTGCTCATTTGGTGAGAAACGCCAATCATTGCGAGAATGCTATCAGGGAAGGTTGTCTAAGAAAGAATGTATCTGGTGGAGCCAGCAGGGTCAGAAGGTTTTTTTAGCAGAGAAATAAGAAAAAAGTAGGAGCCAATGTTCAGAATATTGCCAACACCTGACCCAACACTAATATAATCCCGTTCTAATTCAAAGCCACTCAGTCAGCTCCAATCAGAAGCGAGCCGATGCAAAGAACCGGGAATGGGTAGGGCGCACAGATGACTCCAGAGTAGAGAAGGGCCCACTATGACCGAGTTCTTACACCCTTAGGGCAATCACTAAATGTACTTTTGTCTTTATTAATAGAAAAGGGATTAGTCACAGCCCTCCAACCAAGACCTCCTCCAAATCCCATCCCGAGGAACTATGACCCCAACACTCACTGTAATTTTCATCAATGACCGAGTCACCCAACTGATCACTGCTTTTCATTAAAGCACATAATACGAGATTTAATTGAGGCCGAAAAAATCATTCCACCTGTACCTTCCCAAGTGAACCAGCACACAAATATACATCAAGCACCGCTGCCCCCACACCCTCCCGGTGGGGTAGGTTCGAGACCCATTGTCGGTATGATCGAAGAGGATGATGAGGAATTTGAATTTGATTCGTCGGATTACATTAGTGACCGAGAAAATTTTGTAGCACCAAGGTAAAGAGATCAAGAAGAAAGAGGTATTGGGGTATTGAACCCTTGAAATTATCGGATTATTTCCTCAACCCTGCACCCCAAATTGAACCCTTAGATCTTAGGGTTTATTTCCCATTACCCACTCCTATCAATTACATACAAATTAATGCCTATCAACCGTACAAATTAATGCCTATCACCATTACTTACCCAATAGCCCATCATGTCCCCCATATCCCACCACCATCTATCAATTATCAATGGTCCACCCCTACCCCATTACCCCCCGTGCAACCATCTACAAACCTTGCCACCCCCAGTTGGCCAATTTTCTCCACCCACCCATCCCTGTCGGAGATTAGCCAAGTATCACCTACCCTTCCTGAGCCATCAGTACAAGCACATCAGATATCGGCAGCCACTCCATTTCAGATCTCGAGACCAACCTACAATCCTCATCAGGTCCCACTCAGTTACGAGCAAACAGACATCAATGTCGGCAATAGTAAGGAAGGGCAGTTGACTTTGTCACCAGATCTAGGAAAATCTCCAAGCAATCAGAAACACCAGTAGCAATACAAGCCCAACTAGAGGGGAAGAAAGATAGTGCAGTGAACCCGTTTGAGAAAATAAGTAGATAACACATACTGGAGACTCAACTGAGAAAAATGTCAGCTCATATCATGGTTTGGGACTTATTGATGGCGTCCCCACTTCATTTTCAAGCCTTAATGGGGGCATTAAAGAGCACACATGTATCTCTTCAGGTGAGCCCATATGAAGTCGACAGATAATTGGGCAGGTGATGGCTCCCGATGCCATTTAGTTTTTAGACGCCGATTTACCGGAGGAAGGAAATTGTTACTGAAAATCCCTCAATATCACTGTAGAATCTAGAAACATGATAATCTTCTTGGTATTAATTGATAATGGGTCTGCTCTGAATGTATGCCCCCTGAAAACAGCTACGAAGATTGGAGTAGATCCGTGCATGTTGAGACCTACAAGAACTAGTGCCAGAGATTTTGATAACACGAGAAGGGAGATAATGGGAGAAGTTGACCTTGAGCTGGTGATTGGGCCAATGACCTTCTCCATACTATTTCAAGTAATGGATATCAAGTCCTCTTTTAATTTGTTACTAGGGCGCCCATGGTTACACGGAGTTGGAGTGATACCATCGATGCTGCACCAAAAGCTTAAGTTCGTGTCCAGACATAAAATTATCACCATCATAGATGAAGGACATGATGAGAAGGAAAAGGCCACCTACGGCATTGAGAACCCAAAAGTGATGGATGTGCCACACATGACTGAAGATACCGACCTCCATAGTTTTGAATACGAGGTATCAACTGTAGTCCCAAATCCCTTGGAAAGCACCACTTTAAGAATCGGAGGTGGAATGGTAGCGCAGTGGCTATCAAAAGGGTAAAGGACTTGGGCCCCAACTGCAAGGCAGTAGAGAACTAGTCAAGGTCAAGGGAGACCAGTAGGTCAAATTTGGGCTAGGTTACAAGCCCATAGAATAAGAAGTCCGAGAGGCTAAGGAGAGAGCCCATGCCACGGTAGCCGCAAGAGCCAGGGGGATAAACCTAGAGGAGATATGTCCCAAGCCTCACATCAGAGATTCATTTGTCAGCGTCGGGGTTGTGAAAATCGATCAAAATGGGGTAACTCAACTAACCCCACGTAAACCCGCCGCACCTATTCACCCCACCAATCCCCAGATTATCCCTCCCAGCCTGGAAATAGATCTGGCCGCATTGTCTCTCTTTGAGGAACGATATTCCATACCTGCACAATCTCCCCCTATGATAAACCATCATAGGACTATGCTGACGTTTGAGGATAGAATCTCAGACAAACCTAGGATCAATATGATGGAGGCTGACTCTAAAGAGTCATATCAGTCAGCACCCTCCATCCAAATTCAAACAGGTAAAGGAGTGGCATCTCAAGTACGCAATTGGGTGTCTATGTCTCAAACTCTGGAAGCGACAGGTGGCCTGAAATTCGGCACCAATTTCCCTAAAAAAATAACCTATAAAAAGCGAGATGAGCCCTTAGCAGGCAATACCGTGTATATATAGGGACTCGCTTTGCCAAGTGCCCATTTTCGAAGAAAACAAAAATCCTAAAAACATAGAAAAAATAAACCTAAAAATAGTCTTTTAAATTTTTGAATAAAATAAAAGAAAAAGATGCCTTAATCGAAAATCCCATCCCAAGTGAAGTCGACCCTTTTCCTGTAGAAATATAAGAAGAGATAGGAGTCATGAGTCTAGACGAGGAGATCCCTACTAAGGATCTTCCCAAGGAACTCCTTGAACAGTTTGCCGACTTTGAGCATGATCCTACCCCTATTGTTGAAGAAACTGAGGATGTCAATCTAGGAACTGAGGAGATTCCAAGAATCACCAAGAATGGAACATCGTTGTCTCCCGAGGAAAGAAAAAGCATGATCGATTTCCTTCGATCATATCAAGATGTCTTTATATGGTCATACGAGGACATGCCTGGTTTGGACACTGGCTTAGACACTGATTTGGTCGAGCATGAGTTGCCACTCTACCCTGATATCAAGTCGGTCAAGCAGAAGTTGAGACGAATCTGACCTGAGTGGATGCTGCAAGTCAAGAATGAAGTCATCAAGCAATATGACACAGGCTTTCTCATGGTCTCCAAATACCCCCAGTGGCTAGCCAATATCATTCCAGTGTCGAAGAATGATGGAAAGGTCCGCATGTGCATTGATTTCAGAAACTTGAATAAAGCGAGCCCGAAGGACGATTTTCCGTTACCGCACATCGACATCTTGGTCAATAACACTGCTAAGCATAGGATGTTATCATTCATGGACGGAGTCTCCGGATATAATCAAATCAAGATGGCAGAGGTAAACTGAGAGAAGACAGTGTTCATCACTCCCTAAGGAACTTTCTGCTACCGTGTTATGCCATTCGGGTTGAAGAATGTCGGTGCAACATATCAGAGAGCCATGACTGCACTGTTCCATGAAATGATGCACCGAGAAATCGAGGTATACTTTGATGACATGATTACCAAGTCACCAAAGAGAAGTGATCATCTGATAAATCTCCAAAAGCTATTTGAGAGGCTGAGAAAATATAGGTTGCGGCTAAATCCTCAGACATGCGCATTTGGCGCTATGTCAAGGAAGTTGCTAGGATTCATTGTTAGCAGGAGAGGTATCGAGGTTGACCCCGTCAAGGTAAAGGCCATCACGGAAATGCCACCACCATCTACTGAAAAAGAGGTCAGAGGATTCTTGGGCAGGATACAGTATATCAGTCGGTTCATTGCACAACTCACTCCAATCTGCGCGTCGATCTTCAAGTTACTAAGGAAGAATTCACCCATTGAATGGAATGACGATTGTCAGGCAGCGTTCGATAAGATCAAAGGCTACCTCTTCAACCCTGCAGTTTTAGTACCCCCTGAGCCAGGGAGACCGCCCTTAATTTTTCTCTCCACGATGGAGGTCTCGATGGGACCTAGGGTAGCATGATGAGACAGGAAGAAGGGAACGAGCCATCTACTATCTGAGTAAGAAATTTGCTGACTACGAGACGCGCTATTCTCATCTAGAGAAAGCATGCCTGGCTCTTGTATGGGCCGCGTAGAGACTTCGTCACTACTTGTTATCTCAGGTCATTCTACTTTTAGCATGCATGAATCCGTTGAAGTACCTATTTAAAAAGTTGGCTCTCACTGGGCGGATGGCGCACTGGCAGCTTCTTTAATCAGAGTTTGACATCACCTATATCACTCAGAAGTCAGTCAAGGGGCAAGCACTTGCCGATCATCTTGCCGAGAATCCTCTACCTGACTATGAGCCCTTAAGAATCGAGTTCCCAGATGAATACATCCTATTCATGACGGAGGACGATACAAAAGAACCAGAGGAATCCTGGGTAATGCATTTTGATGGGGTAGCGAATGCCGATGGTCAGGGAGTTGGCGCTATCCTAATCTCACCGAAGGGATCACATGTACCAGTTTCCATCAAGCTCAACTTCCCATGCACAAATAGCATGGCCGAGTATGAAGCCTATGCAGCAGGACTACAGGCAGCACTAGACCTGAAGGTAATACACCTCAGAGTGTTTGGCGATTCCCAATTGATCATATGCCAGACGAATGGAGATTGGAAGATGAAGGATGAGAAATTGATCCCCTACCATGAGCACCTGGAAGATCTGATAGCATGCTTCGAGGATGTCATGTTCTCCTATGTCCTGCGGATAAGGAATCGCTTCGCCGACGCATTAGCGACTTTAGCATCAATGATAGAGATCCCCTATGGTGTCAAGATGAAGCTAATCATCATCGAACAGAGGAACAAGCCAGCCTTCTGCCTCTAGTTTGAGGAACCTACAAAGTTAGATAATGAGCCACCTTGGTTCTCGGATATCAAGAACTTCCTTAAAACATGAACTTTCCCTGAGGATACGTCCAAGATGGATAGGTGAACCATCCAGTGTTTGGCAGCGAACTACGTCATCTGTGGCGAGTGCCTTTACAAGCGACCCTATAACAATATCTTGCTCAAATGCCTTACCAAGAGCGAGACAGCCAATATCATGAAGGAGATCCTGGAGGGAGTATGCGGGGCCCACGTCAGCGGGCACATGCTTGCTAAGAAGATCCTACGACAAGGATACTACTGGATCACTATGGAAACCGACTGCTATAAGCACGTTCAGAGGTGCTACAAGTGTCAAGATAACTCCAGTCTGATACACGCTTCAGCTATCGATCTACATTACATGACCACTCCTTGGCCATTCGCCATCGGGAAAGTCAATCCGAAAGCATTAAACGGGCATCAGTTTATCCTCATCGCCATCGAGTACTTCACCAAATGGGTAGAGGCAGCGTCATATACAAACATCACGACCGGTCACGTTGAGAAGTTCATCAAAAGCAATATTATTTGCAGATTTGGCGTACCCAAGGATATCATCACCGATAATGGCACAAACTTCACGAATAAGTGCATCAAGGCCTTCTGTGAATAATACAAGATCAAACATCATCGCTCGTCACCGTATCGGACACAAACTAATGGGGTCGTGGAAGCTGCTAACAAAATGGTTGTCCGCATCCTCTAGAAGATGGTCGTCACTTATCGAGACTGGAGTAAAATGTTACCATTCGCTTTATGGGTCTACAAAATGTCGATTCGTACCGCTACAGGGGCAACACCATTCTCCCTTGTGTATGGAACTGAGGTTGTCTTACTAGTAGAGGTTGAAGTACCTTCACTTTGCATCCTCATGGAATCAGGCCTACCTGAAGCTGAAAGAGAGAGATCCCGCTTTGAGCAGCTGAGCCTGCTGGATGAGAAAAGGCTACTGGCCTTGTGTCATACCCAAGTCTATCAAAGGCGAATCGCACGTGCTTACAATAAACGTATTTGCGGTCAAGATCTAAAGGTAGGAGACACGGTACTCAAGAAGATCTTCCCATCCCTCCACACCGATCCGAGAGAGAAATTCAAGCCTAACTGGGAAGGAACTTACGTCATTCGAGAAGTGCTCCCGGGGTATGTCATCCGCCTTGCCACCATGGACGGAGATTACTTTCCTGAGCCCATCAACGTTGGGTACGTCCGACAGTTCTACTCATAGGGTCTCCATGGCAAGGTAAGTATTGATAAAATGGATATATGACTGCTCAAGGAATCCACAAAAGAGGCCATCATTTCAAAGCCTAGTAGCCAAAAAATATCCCTAAATTCTCATACCCTTTTCTACACTCGTTGAGTCGTTGGCCTTTCTTTCAATAATCCGCTCCATGGAAAAGAAAATGTGCGTACATACACTAATAAAAAAAGAAGAAAAAGAGTTACCATTAAAAATAAAAAAATCAGAAAAGCAAAACCCCAAAAAGAGATTATCCAAAAAAGCAAAACCCCAAAAAGAGATTATCCAAAAAAGCAAAAAATATATAGAGAGAAAAGGTGGGTATGTACAGTCATGGTCCCCCAAGGAAGAAGAATATTATGGCAACTAGAACCCAGTCAAGGAAACCCTTTTAACCCAGAATACCTTCAAAATCCTAACCTTTCCCATGGCCACAATACATCCTGAATAAAGCCCTCTTTAAGGTCCACGAGCAATCACAGTATTCGTTGAGTCAGCACGAGCCAAGTTGTGAGACGATCAAATGAATTCCATCCAGTCGGCTATGACAGAATCGATGTCCATGTCATGGCTTTCAAAAAAAAAAAGGAGAGACAAGAAGAAAAAAATAATATAGAAAAGAAAAAGAATAATAAAGTAAAAAAATACAACTTCAAAGTAAGATGGACATAGTGAAAACCCAAAAGGGCACTACGGTTAAAAAGAGTGAGTTTGTGTGAACCAGATAAAAACTCGAAAGGACATCGGGAGTAAAAAATGCAAACCCATGGACGTATTGAAAACTCGAGAGGGTGCTACGGGTAAAAAAAAGGGCAACAATGGGCATGACGGACCCACCTTGGGCGTTGTGAGTAAGAAAGTTGAAATGAAAACGAAAGAAGAAAAGAGAGAAAGAAGAAATCCTTTAGTCACCTACCCATGCCATCCTTTCCCCCGACCGAGCCGCTTATGTTAGCTCCAATCGGGTCCCGACCAAGTGTATCTTCTAGATTGCATCGTCAAACATATGACCCAGGGTAAGGAGAAAGGTTGATTCAGTCCGAAGGGATAGGTGTTCCGGCATGACAAAATTGTTGAGCCTTATCCAGATCCAACCATGTGAATGGATTCGGCTATGCTCAAAATGGGACCCGTTACTTCGCCTCATTGTTAAGGCATTAAAAAAAAAAAAAAAACAACAACAACAACAACAAAAACAAAAAATCTGAAATTTTCTAAAAAAATATATACTCCTTTTTTCTGCCCATGTACATATTTATGGCATTGTACTTCAATCTCAAAATAAAGAAAAAGAATTTAAAAAAAAATCTAACAACAAATCCAAAAAATATATATATATAAATCTTGAAAAATAAAAAAAAAATAGGTAAAAATTTGTTTCTCTATCAATTAGGATGCATAGTGTTACCTCTATAACCAAAAAAAAGGAACTAACGTTTTCTTGAGAAATGTGCAGGAACATCAAAATGGTCCAAAGCCTCGAAGCTGACAACCTCTCGGCGATGGACAGATCAAATGAAGCATCTCTCCACAGACATCGGTCTACTAAAGAAAAATAGAAAAAGCAATCATTTAAAAAAGAAAAAGAAATCTGTGTTTTCATTACGCACACCTATGCACATGCGTGTTTCAATATGATAAAATGCTAATATTTTATCAGCAATGCAGTTGTGCTACATTAATGTCCTAAGTCTATGGTTTGCCTTAGATCTCTGGATCCTACTTCAAAGTAGGAGCGACAATGTCAATCTCGGTCAAACAGTCAATGTTTCAATCAAATTGATTCCACCGCTAAATTCATTATGTTGATCGCTCTATTTTTGGATTCATAAGAACGTGACTGTCTAACTTCAGATTTATCACAAACTTTTTCGGAGGTATGGACTCTTGGTTTGCGTTGTCTGGGCGTGTGCCTTATGGGGTTTGAGGTTCGGGTAACTCCTTTATGAAAAAGGTCAATTGTTGGTTAAAACCAACCTGTCAAAAAATAAATTACCTACCGAGCAACTATGTTCAAATATGCATTCCGAATGGCTCATTTTAGGGTGCAGGCTTAAAACCTGCATTTGTACGGTATCCCTGTAAAGTGTACGCCTTGCGTATGGGTATCCGTTGGATGATCGTTTGTTCTCATAAATTGTACCTGGACGGGTTCTAGGTTGGGACTTCCATTCCCCTTTATTTTTATCTACTCATAATGAGTACATGTTTTTGCATAATTGTTCGATAATAAGATCATCGTTGATGGAGACCAAGATTGAGTGCCTCCTTCGGTAGGTACCCAATTTTATTCTAGTCTGCTCTGTATTATTTGAAGTTGGGTACTCTAGGTCATGTTGATTCATGACACATTTTAAAAATGGCACACTCCCAAAAAGCGTTGTGACCTCAATTCGCTCCGCTCGGGTAGTTGTACTAAAATAACTTTAGGGTCAATGGGTTCGCCCAAAGACTTCGAACCCTGCTTCACGCAGGGGCACCCGAGGCTGATCAAATGGGACAATCAGTGCCTCATACGATTGGATACAAATTGTAGACCTTCGCATTTTTGTTTTGCGCCTGTCTTAAAGTATGGATCGATCACTCTCTCAGTTATGGAGCTATTTTATTCAGAATGAAACTTGAATATCGAACATCTTCAATCATCTCGAGAAGCATATATTTTTCCCACCATTTTGGGCTTTCGCAACTCACTCCATCTCACTTATGTCCAGTAATGTCGCTAAGCACTTGGGGGTAGATGACCTTGAGAAACGGACATTTTTCTCGACATACAAGGTTTTCGTTTTCTCACCATGTTACTCACCTGATGTTTGAGGTACATTTTGAATACATCGAACCCATCAGTAATGCCTTAGGCCTCTTCAGATGTCTCTTATCTTTGGCATTCAATCATTAATGATCTGATATCAAAGAGGGGCATCTGTAGACGCCCAAATTTGGCCCAAGGCCCCATCGAAGCACACTTCGAGAGAGGTGCACATCCGAGCTTCTGATGGCAGGTATCATAACCTTAGGAGTCATCCCAAACCCTTAGGAATCACCCCTAATCCCTTAGAAACCTCCCCGAACCTTTAAAAACCAATCCCAACCTTTAGAAACCCTTTCGAACCTATACTTAGACTTTCCCGGGTAATGATCAAAGAGTAGTGCGCCGAGACTAGTTGAGATCTTCTACTATGATTGAATCATATACCATTAAAAATTAGAAGTCTCTAGCTTTCCGACAAGCCAGGAATCACCTCATTCGAAGTTGTACATCGAAAGATATCGCGTTCTGAATATTTCGGCAAAATCGAGCATTAGGTGGGGGATCCATATGAATTTGGTGCATGTGGTTTGGCGGAAGTATTAGTTGCACCAAGTTTAAGTGGGTCCCCCGTGGCCTTATAATTTTCCATGCACTGTTTTACTGTACCTTTGCCTAGCGCATCTATTAGTTATGTCAGGCTTAGCTACAGTAACTGTGGGTTTTTGGCTCGAATTACACTATTAGGGTTTGACTTGTTGACCATCTTAATGCCCTGAGTGTGTTTCACTTATTCTGTTACACCCTTTGTTATCCTATTTGCAACCCTTAATTGATATGGAACACTACCCTATCATCCACCATTGGAGTAACCTTCACACTTTTTCAAGCTCTTGAAAACCTAGGAAACCTTAGATGCTAGATTACCTAATTGACAAACCAATTTAGCCTCTAAGCATTCTCCTAACCTCTCCTTTTCCTATAAATAGAGAGGTACCCCTCCCTTTGAAAGGGATTGAAAATTTTCCTAAGAGAGAAGATTAAGAAGGGAGCTCCCTCTCCCTTTGGTGCCCCCTTTTGCATACAAATTCCAGAATTCCCAAACCTTCTTTTGACCTTACCTTTCCTCAAAAATCCTCTAGTTTAGGTGAGGGCCATCCTCTAGCCTTCCTTCTCTACCTCTTAGCTATCACGCCTTAGGAGTTATAACCTTTGTTCTAACCATATAAGCCATGGGAAGCTCACTAAAGCACGTCTACGCAAGGATCCACAGCAATGCAACATTAGCCTGAGAGCTCCGGCTCTCCCCTCTACTCCTCTACCTTCTTTGTTCTTCCTCTATTCTCACATTTTTATCGTTACGCCGTCGAAATTTTGATAGGAACAGAGGGGCACAAATAGGATTTTGGTGCCCTAGGGCAAGAAGAAGGACTTTTTTACTTCTTTTATGTTATTTTTATTTTGGCCAACAAGTAGAGACCGCGTTAAGCGGGTTAATCGGGTGCCTAATACCTTCCCGATCAATAACCGAAGTCCCTACCCAAGAGTCTTTGGCGTAGACTGGTGAATCAGAATCATATTTGGCACTTCGGTGCAGTTAATATTGATTTAGGTTTCCCGGGACACCAAAAGCTCCACGTGACGACTCTAAATTTTTCACGAGTGCGCATCGTCGTGACGGGATCATTAAAAATTCACATTTGCACACTGAGAGAACGCTTTGTTCAGGTTGCACATTCGTTATCAGAAAGGCACGACTTCCGAGACCAAAGGTGTCGCCTCGATTCACACTGCACAAACAAGTTCCTTAGCATTTAATAGGATTACCAACCGATTCATATAGATCAACGCTAACCCATAACGTCCATTTATAGCAACTCTTCGAATTCTCAGTATAGAATGGTTATAAATAAGAAAGTCACCTCTTGGTCATTTCATCCCATTCCCTTCACCTTCTTCCATAAACAAAACTCTTACCAGGGCTAAACCATTGAGTTGGTCAGAAATTTTTGAGGCGTTCGAAAGGCTCCTCCGTCGAGAAGCTGAAGAAATCTCTGCACTCCTGGAGGAAAGAAGGTGGTTGATCGATGAACTAACATCCCTCCTTCCCATACCAGAACCTGCTTAAGAAACACCACCTCCTCCCAAACGTAAGAAATCTTCTCCATCATCACCCCCTCCATCTTCTTAACCACTTTCTTTTTCCTCTTCTATTGAACCCACCTATCCAAAGAAGAGAGATATTTTTGTGGTGGCTACTTTTGGATGAACAACCGGGGACCGATCTTTATCGAAGACATCTTCTCGGACGTTCCTGCCAGTATCATAGTGTGTGTCTAGATTTTTCCTAGGTTTATACTTTTATGTAATTAGTTTTTATTTTAGTACTTTCTATTTTCTTTGTCATGTTCATTGTAAATATTCAGATAATATATGAAATTTTCTTTTGACCAACTTTTTGACTAACTGTGTAATTATTCCTGACTTTTCTTTTTCAATTTTTGTTTTTGATACTCCGAGAATAAGCCGCGAATATTTTTCTCAAGTTTGGGAAAGAGTATATATCTGGTGACAGATTTTTTTTCCGGTCCACAATCGATATTATCAGTAATTCAAAGGTAAAAACTTTAAGTATCCTCTATTTTTTGTGCCAATGGGGGCATTGTCCAACTTAAGTTTGGGGGGATACACAACTTCTATGTATAGTAGTAATTAATCAACATATAAGTATATTAGTTAGTTTTATTTAGTTTTTAGTTTTTGTGTAAAAAAAAATTGAATTTTTTTTTAATTGATCATTATATGTGAATTATGATAGAAAAAAATTATAAATCTTGAAAACTTACGATCTATCATAGTAGAAGTTTAATAATCAAAATATAGAACAGTACAATTCATGTTTAGCTCCTTGAACATTGTATTAGATTGAATGTTTGAAATAATAGGTTGATCTAAACTGTAATATTTTAGACTATAGTTTCAAAATTGTATAAATCAGTCAGCAAGAGCCAAATTTTTCTTTCTTTGAGAGAGAGACTGCTTCTATTCAAGTCAAAAATTTCTTTGAACTTCTATGCTGTTATGAAATCTCATATTGCTGAATTTAGAATCAAAATATTCTAGGACTATGATAACCTAAGTTTTTATCTAGAAGTATCTATTAGAAATATCAAAATAATAAGACATTTATGCTAGTAAATCGTAAAGATGATTTAAGACCATATTTTATTAAACAGAACCAAAAAGCCAAAATCCCATAAAATAACTTACCCCTTTGAACCCATATTAGAAGCTTAAACTGAATTTCTTTATATCAAAATTTTAAAAAACTCTTAACCACATGTTCTACCCAAAACTTTCAACCTTTAACCCTTACAATTTCTGAAAGTTTTAGAATGCAAAAGAAGGGAAGAAGAGGGAGTGAAAGGAATAAAAGAAAAAACAGATAAGGGGAATGCCAAAAAATAGTACAGCTGAAGAAATCAATTGAACAATATGGGGGAAGAGATGAAAAATCGTAAAAGACGATTTCTAAAAAAAGATTACAATTCTAAAGAAAAAAGCTTTAGAAAAGGTGAAAAATCGTAAAAGACGATTTAGAAAGAAAATAAAGAAAAATCATAAAACACGATTCTATAAAACAATTGAAGAAATGAGATTTACAAAATAAGAAAAATAAGAAAATAAAAATAGGAAGAAGTTATTCAAATCATTGGATACTTACTGAAGTAGAAAAAAAGAAGCTAAAAAGATAGGAGAAAGAAGAGCTAAAATCTCAGGAAAAGTTTGAATCTTTTTCTACCTTTCTTTGACATCTTCTGAAACTCAAAACTCATTACAAGCTAAAAGAAAGACCTTTCTGATTTACGATTTACAAAAGTATAAGTCTAGTAGAGATATGAATAATAGATACTACGGATTATACAGAGAATCATATGAATAGAATAGGTTATAATTTCCATGAGATTAATATATTTTTACAATTATCCTTTGACTGAATTTTTTTGAAATAATACATTGAGAGAACCCAAAAGTTTCGATATTTTTTTTTAGAGTATGTCAATAGTGAGTTTTTGAATGAAAATATTTTCTAAATCTACAATTTAGAAAATTTTATGAAGAATAAATTATTCACTAATGCATATACTCCCTACTTACTATGAATTGAAATTGTTGGAGTTCTAATCAAGGATGACTGTTATAATAGAAAGTAAGGATAAAGGATTTAGTCATTTTAGAAAATCATAACAAACCATGTGATGATCAATTTAGTCAACTTAATCAATTTAGTCATCGTAGTTAACTTAGTGTATAAAAATTAGTTTAGATTTTAAATTTTAACTTTTCTTTTAGTTTTATAAAATATTTGAAGTTTGTAGGTAACTTCAGTAAAAACCTTCAGGAGACTACAACTCCTCCACTAGGAATCACCCAGGGGTTTTAAAGGCTTGTTGCATCTCCTAAATGCAATCGTGCTCCCTACGAAAGTGACATTTAAATTTTTAGTATTAAGATATTTTATATTTCCTTGTTTGCTAAGGACTAGCAAAACGTAAGTTTGAGGGTGTGATCAATCACATAATATATCATTTTACCACCCCTAACTTAGTAATGCTAGGACTTAGTTTGCTACTAATAAGTTATTGATGTATAAATATTAAAGAAAAATAGTACAGAGAACCAAAGTGTTAATATTCGTCAAAATGAACTCATAAAATAATAAAAAGACGATTAAACCAAAAGACGAATCATCTCCTACTGAAAGATGAAAAATCATGTTTTACAATATTACGAAACAATGTAAATATAAAGTAGAAATTGTAATTTACGATTCTTCAGATAGAAGTTATTCAAAAGAGTACGATACAAGAGAAAGCGACGAATCGTAAATAGAGAATCGTTCAATAAGAAACTGTGTTAAAAGATAGAAAATCGTGATTTACGATTTTTCAAAGAACACTACAATAGAAGAAAGAAAATCGTGATTTACGATTTTACAAAATAACACCTTCCAAAGTTACTGATCACATGAGAAAGAGCACTGTCATGCACAAAATTAGAAGATCTTTTAAAGAAGAAGTCTAGTGAATCACGGGTCTGAGAAGATTGACGAATGAGACTCTTAAAGGACTGCTGCTGAAATAAAGAAGAAAATTCAGAAGTGCATCAACAGAATGAAAGCAAGGAAAGATAAGATTAGAAATAGAGTTATATTAGGATAATTTTATTTTAGTAATTTCTTTTATTAGAATTAAGAGTTTTGTAAATCGACCCCTTATGATCTATAAATAAGAGGCTCGGCACATAGGAAAATCCATCGAAGAATTTCACAATATTAATTGATAACTGAGGTTTGTGTTTTCTCCCGATCAAAGTAATTTAGGAGTTATAAAGTAACATCGTCCACAGTACTCTAAGGTCTTGCCTAACAACCAAGGCTGAGGAAGCTGAAATATCAATCATTTGGATGATTCTACTTTTGCTTTCTAGTTTAGATTTATTTTATTATAATTTACTTCTTTGTAAACATCTTCAGATTTTGATTTGAATTGACGACTCAGGTTGGAATTTACAGATTAGTGTAATGGTTTTTATTTTTCATCTTTAATTTTCTATAGTTTGATTGACGCCTAAATTTCTAGTAGATTAAAGATTAGTATAAATCTATATTAAAGGATGCTAGTTTTTTATTTATACTCAAATTCTAGAAGACTGAGATATAGTGTAACAGTATTTTAAATTTGTAAACATCCAATAGCTGAAGATTGTGATTGACGAACATAATTTGAAGAAGGGGGATTTAGGATTTATTTTCTGCAATTTAGTTTAAGAAACCATTCTTTATTCATATTTCTCAAGTAGTTTAGGATCTTAAAAGATAAGTATAAGTTTTCAGAAAATTTATATATATATATACAGAAAAACCTATCTTCGTGGGAACGATCTTATACTAGCTCTACAATTTTCATTGTGCGCTTGCAATAGGTTAAGACTTAATTAGAGATACATATAACCAGCGATTCAATATGCTCTTGGGCTTCAATGTAGGCCCTCTCTTTCTGACTCGGAGTTCATTGGAGCAATTGGAGTTCATACTCCAGTCAACCATCGTCTTCCTGAAATTTAGTAATCTGCGGCTCCCTACTCTCTTTTTCTTCCAACAACAACCTATGGTTGGCAACCACTTGAGTGGCGTCATGTTTAACTCTATCTATTATTATTTGGAACTGTTGGTGGATATCATGTTTAGCCTTCCGGTACATAGCAGTACCTACTTCTCGCGCAATTTGCTGCCGAACCCGCTCTTGATAGGAGAGTCTCTCTGACCTTGAAAGACCCTCGGATTCAGGAATGATAGCTTGAGATGAGGAGGCTATTGGACTAGTCGGGGCATTAGTAGTATGGGTTGTGGGGTGAATGCTAGAAGTCCCCACCTCATTGTGGACAATTGTGTCCACTCCTTGGGAAATGATTTAAGTTTTTAACACATTTACTTCATCTACCAGTCCCATTAACAAAGCGGGAATTGATGACATGCATTGTGCATTCTCCTTCTGCCAAGCTTCTCTCTAAAAATATGTGTCCTCAATCATGAGCAAGTCCTGATGTGGTAGAGATAGAAGCAACAGGGGTAGGAATGCTAGGTGGTGAGACATCATGTAATAGAGTCGTGAACTGCCCCATTGGGGTAACACTAATGCTAGTGGATGTCATGGTGCTCACCACCAGAATGCCTATGAAAGTACTGGGGACATGAGTATGCTCAACAGATTGTACAATTGAGGGGGAAGAAGCAGACTCAATATAAATAGGAGTGCTTGGCACTATAGCACTCACTGGTGATATGTGGAAGGTGGTCTGTGGGACAATCCCCTCTGCTAAGGTAGGGACAAAGGTTGGTGCAGCAGGAGATCTTGAACTAGCTATTTTACTATACTAAAATTATCACCTTGCAATTATACAACGAAATTATAGCACATGTAAAGGTATCGATCCACAGGGAAAACTTTTGAAATGAATCCGTTTGTAAGTCTTAAAAAACAAACTGATTTTGAGTTTTTAAACTAAATTCCAAAAAGTAAACAAATTTGATTCTAAGAGTTAATTATAACTAATATTAAAAAGTAAAGTTGTAAAAGACTGATTAGGAGAAAAAGTCTAGGTTCCCTAATCACAGATTCGTAATCCTAATTAATTATCTCTTATTCCTCTTAATTCTGTAATTATCTAAAAGTGACAACGACAATATAAGAAAAAGATAAGATTAGTTTAAGGTAACAATGACAACATAAACTTCTCTAGCAATAATTTTATTAATGAAGCTAACTAAGTCAACAACATCAATATAATCAGAGGATGAAAGTCTAGTATTCTAATCCTAAAGCAACAACAAAGAATTTAGAATCATAGAAATCTTGGAATTCTTTTAAAACTCATATTCATTAACTAATTACAATTTAAATTCAATAGAATAAGAAACAACTAACTATTCATACTTACTTTGATATGACGAGTTCCCAAACTTTAAAAAATTTAGCCACACATCTCCAAAATGGGTTTCATTAATTGAAAAGAATTTGCAGAAAATATAATGAAGACTAAACTATCTCTATGGCTACTTCTACCTATCTATTTCTATCTCTACAAATATGTGTCTACCAATTGTCTTCTTCTATTGATAGCAAGGACCTCCTATTTATTGAATCATAAAAGTCCTAATTACATTTTAATTTAAAATCCTATTGCAAATCCTACTAAAATTAGAACTCTACTTAGATTGTAACTTTTTAAAGATATCTGTACTCATCGAAAATTCTTAAATCTGGCATCGTCCTCTGCAATCGTGACTTCAGTCTTGACTTGGCTCGATTTTTGTAATCGTGGTCTACAATGGCATGGAATAGGATGGAATCGTGATGTGCATTCAATCAATCGTAACTCTTTTCTTCTTGGGATCGTGGCCTACGATTGCATGATCCATCTTCTCTAGAGACTTTTTTTTGGTGTTACGATCGTTCATGATTTTTCTTTTCTTCAATCGTGAGCATTTTTAGCCACCTCATGATCAATTGTGACTTCCTTCTCTGAAATCGTACTTTACGATTGTAGGAGTGTTCATCTCTAAAACCTTTTCTTCTGGTCACGGTCAATCATGGTTCTCTTGCTTTGGAATCGTACTTCACGATTGATCGCTCTCTCCTCTCTGGAGTTCTACTTTTGTTACTCTCTTGCAATCGTCCAAGGTCACGATGGATTGTGACCTTGTTTCTCTTGAATCTTGATCTTCATGATTCATCGTGAATTCTGAGTATTGTTTGCACAAATTTCTCATTAGTGACCTAATTGTTAAAGACTTAAGACTCACTCAAGAGATGTCATTAGTATCTTAATTTGAACTAATAAGGCTCTATATCATGTATTTTATGTGACTGGTCAACAAGTCCCCAAAATATTAAGTCTTTCTAGTAGACTATGTATAGTGGCTAACTTCTCCTGTGCAAGGTAATGAATCCCTTTTTTATTATTATTAAGTACATCTGTTCGCGCCCTCGCATTTACTGAAAAGCAGCCACGTTGGAACCCCTTAACACCCATTGATTGGGTCGGATCAGATGATGGAGATCATGTTGCACCTATCAGATCGATCATTTTTTGATTTCGTATTTCACATATCCCCAAAACATTGCCCTTGAATCATATGGTACACATCACACTCAAACGTGATTTTAGGGCCATATTTTGGCTATCTGTGACATGTTGATTCAAATAATGATTGTCTGATAGGTGTAATATGATCTCAAGATCCTTTTTGTAGAAGGTTTGGGTGAAGCATGATCTCCATCATCTGATATGACCCAATCAATGAGTTTTAAGGGGTTTTAAAAGTGGACACTTTCAATAAACGTGCGGGCGCAAACAGAGGTACCCTTTATTATTCTACTCCACCCATGGTAGACTATTTCTAGGTGGGAGCTACAACTTGCACACGAGATTTGTATCATGGCATATGATTAAGGGAGAAAGACTATTAATATTGGGATTGTCCTACATGAAATACCATCTTAGCCGTATGATTTCTAGACCATGATGTCAAGATCGTTACAGAAAAAAATTTGAGATGAAAAATGATCTCTATTATCTGATTTCTCAAAGGTAACCCTTAAATCAAATGATGGCCTTTGACTGCATTCTATCACATGATAGAGATCACATTTTTTGCCAAACTTTGGCCTCAAAGATCTTTCCATCATGGTCTTAGATGGCTTAGATGGTCTTCCACATGGCACAAATTCTAAAGATAACGAAGTCTTTCTTTTAACCATGTGTCATGGTACAATTCTCGTGTCAAAAGGTCCAATCAACCTGACCCAATATTTAACTTGGGTGGGTCAGGGGACAAAAATTGCGTTAGTCGGGTTAACTCGACTCGATATCTTATTGGCTCGGGAACATAACTCCCGTCGGGTAAAATCCGGTTGGTTGGGACCCTACCCATTTTTATATAAAAAATGGCAAAAGGGCATAAGCGCACAGGCGCACAGGATGACCCACCCAGTGGCTTGATCACATTCCATGTGGCGTGATCAACCCAAAACAACTCTATTTTGGTTTGATCAGCCATGGGACATCAGATTTAAGGAAAAAAAATATAGTTTTTTTTTACTTTTTTGCCCTCCGTAGATGGGTCAAAGATAAGGTTATGACCCAAAAATTTGGTGCATTGATTTTATCTCACTTTGACCACATTTTTAATGGTGGAAATGTCAGGAATTTTTTATATATTTTTTAATAGGATCTGATCGACCTTGCCTAAGTGGTTGTGGCATCCGATCCTCATGATGGACGACACGTGATGGCTAACTGCGGTGGGTATAGAGGCATAGTCTCAGGCCTCATGTGATAAAATGGAAATGGGGTTTTAATTCGCTCGGGCACCGAGTCGGATCTAGTGCACCGTCAGGTTTTTTACTTTTTTTTTTGTTTGTTTGACAGCCAAATTTGGCCCAATCCAACTGGTTGACAACCCTCTATTTCTATTGGGGCTGTCAAAGGGCCAGGGTCAGGCCGGGTTTTCACATAGGCCCGTTTTTAAATATATATATATAATGAGAGCCTGAACTCGGCCTGATAATTAATCAGGTCAGATCGGGCTTAGCCCGATTTTTAAATGTTGTAGCTCGAACCCGGCCCGGATAGCCTTTCGGGCCAAGCCGGGTTTCTACTATATTTTAAGAGTTTTATAAGGCTTAAACCGTTGAAACACTTATCGGGCCAGGCCGTCAGCTAACCGGTCCGGGCCGTTTATTTGCTACTTTGTAATCCGAACTCGAACCCATTTATTATTCGAACGGCCCGGCCCGTTTATTAAAGGAGGTAAAATCTTGGGCCTGAACCCGGCCCATAAGGGCCGGTCCCGGGCTGAAACCCGGCCTGTTGACAGCCCTCTATGAACCAATGCCCAGCTTCTTTCCTCAGCAAAAAGATTCATTAACAGTGAAGCCAAACCCAAAGCTTCCGCTTCTTTTCTCTCTCTCTCTCTCTCTCTCACTTAACCATGGCGGCTCCAGGTCCTTACTCCGGCACCAGCACTCTTGCTCTCGTGAGTCCCTTTTTTATTAATTTACTTTTCGCTCTCTCCACGTGTTTCGTTTTCAAATTTCTTCTTCTCACGTTTTGCAGGCAGCTCGTGCTTCCGCATTCACTTTCGGTCTTGTTTATGGAAGCTTCAAGCTCTCCTATCTTAAGGTATACATAATCTCCATCTACATTTTTCTCTGTGCTATCCGATTAGATCTGTTTGAGTTGTTAATGCCATTTTTATTTTTATTTTGGTTGATTTGATTTGGTGGAGTTTTCTTTCCTGAAATCGTGGTTACAAATTTAGGGTTCAGCTCTTATTTTGGGCTGATCTAAGCTTTTGGAAGCTCTTAGCTAAAATTATTTGGATGTGGGTTTTGGTTTGATTCCCTTTTGCGACTAGATTAATTAATGGGATAATGGCTCCTGACCGACATTTAAACCCCAAATGGTGTTTAAATGATCTTACACCATTAAAATGTCACTTTTTATCTCACACCATTGAAGTGTGACTTATCATTGTGCCATGTGGCACACATCTATGATCAATCTAAATTTCTCAAGTGACAATCCATCATTGGAACATGTCCCAGCCAAAGATCACACTTATAAATGGATTTAAACCATCTGATCGGTGAACTTTAACATCAGCCACCAAAATTAAGGACAACCGTTGGTATTAGAGTGCACAGATCAAATGGTTCGATTCTCCCAAAAAGTGTGAATTTTGAATCCATAGCCTTTCAATTGATTATATATCACTTTGACGGTATGGGTTTCCAAGATCATTAGCCAATAAATGGTGTAAGACCGTTTAAACACCATTTGGTGTTTAAGTGATGTCGGGAGAGTCGGTCCCTTAATTAATTAACGGTCGATTTTCAATGACACTGATTCTGATCATCATGATCATGATCATTACCAGAGCATTATCTCAACTATTTGGGGCCAGTTTTGCGCACCCTATTTCTTGACTTGTTTCTGATCAGAGCTAAGCACTTTTTAACTTTGAATCCTTTATGTACCTTCTTATTGCTTCCTTCCCGTTCTTGACTGGTTTTCCTCTTACTAGCTCCTTGTGTTTGTAAATTGTAACGTCTCAAATTTCCTCATGTATTTGTTGCTAATATTATTCTTTCTGGTTATTCTACTCCTCTATCATCTTATGGTCGCCTTTTCATAGCCAAACATTTCTCCCATATAATATGTCAGGTCTAACCATCGTCTTATAAAAACATCCTTTCCATCTCCATTTCATCCAGCCTCCATTAGTCCTATTTGAGATGTCCTCTTCAAATCCGCCCTCTGATTTTAAAGTATAGCTAAATCTATGGAAATGTGGCATTAGAATGTTCTCTATTTTAATTAAATCATTCCTCTATGCTATCATGTTCACTAGATCTACTCCATGTATTTTGTCTTTGTTCTGCAAATTTTGAAACCTGTCGACTCTAGGGCTTTTTGTCATAATTTCAGCTTATCATTTTTTTTGTTTTGGGCAATTGCCAACTACTACCACATTATTCACAAATAACATACATCATGCAACCTCTTCTTGTATGTATATGATTAACACCTTTATAATCAGAGCAAACAAATAAGGGCTTAAGGTAGATCCTTGATGTATTACACCTCCGATGGAGAACTCCTATCTCTACATTTTGTTCTGATGTAGCATCGAAAGAGGAAAGAAGATTCAAAATATAATTTCAGAAATTTAGTAAAAGACTCAACTTATTTAGCAAAGTATCTAATAAGAGAAGAGCAAAGAACACGTTCACAAGGGTCTCCATCACCAAATTAACTCCACAGATTTTTCACGCAGAAAAACTATCCCTTCACTAAATCTTCCTTTTAAATCTGTATTAAAGCAGTATTTAAAGAAAAGAAAACATATTCTACGAGTTAATAAGATTCCTATTAAAAATAATCTTTTCAAAAAAGAGTACGTGATATCTCACTCTGCCATCTCTTATTGGTTCCTACATTGTAATCTCAAGTTCTCTCTTATCCCCTTTCGTTGTTTACTTATAGACTCCTAACCACAAAAGGAAACTTCTTCATCAACATAAAACTCTATACATAATTCTCCTAATAACTAGACGCTCAAGTTTCCTAAAAAGTAAAAACACTAAACTTCCTAACCAAAATAAAAGAAATAAATAGAAACAACCTATTCAAGAGAAAAAAATAAAATTCCAATTTTTTGTAGATCAAAACTCTCGGTCAAATCCTTGTGCTGCTCCCAAATTTTGTAGACTTCTCGACGCAATCAAATTAGATGTTACCTGTCAGACTTTGTGGCAGGTCCCCCCTTTGGACCCAAATTGCAGCAACACAGACCCCATTTATTAAACCGTTTTGGGCCTGGTGTCAACCCCTGTTGGACCTTTAGTTATTCATTAATAGGTCCAGTCTAGGATCTCATTACCTTCTCTACAGAACTAGTAAAGTTCTCCTTTTTTAGAATCAGCCCCATTAGAGCCCTGGTTAGTGTTGTCAACAAAGCCATAAACAGCCCCTTTCTGCAAATTTTAATTCTGTTAACAATCTTCTTTAATGGTTCTTCAACAAGATGTTGTTTAGACTTCTGATTCAGCTGTTGCAACAACCCCTTCTCAGTCCTTTTCTGGCCCGACAACGATTTGTATAGAACTTATAAAATTAAAAGCTTGGGTCCTTGAAAACGATTTGTATAATATATTTTTAGTTAGGTTCATGACATACATTATGTATCTTTTCACTACGTATCTCAATTGGTTCTCTAAGATTTCCCTTCAATTTTTCTATATATCCTTTCTTTCTTTTTTCTTAAGGATGTGTCGCTGTATTGAAATCTTTAAAAATTGGCGTGTCAAACATCTATGACACCTTAATACTTAGCACCCATGCCATGTGTCTAGATAACACTGCTCTTAAAACCTCTTCAAATTTTACAGCAATCCCCTCTTATTGTTGCCCTCCAACACCACCTTCTTAATTTTCTCTTTGCATCATTCTCTCTCAGTTGAAAGAAACTCGACCTCAAGTTTAATTTTACAGAATTCTTTCTTTTGCTTGAACCCTTGCAATCTCCTTTTCTCATTCTGGTGATGAGGGTAGAACAATGGTGTTGCACTTGGATATGTTTTTGGAACTTCAGATAAAGTAAGAGTGTCACTTTTTCCATCTCTAGTGAACGTGTAAACATAGCTTGAGCTGTGAAGGGTGATGTCACATGCAAATTCCAAGGTGCACCCCAATAAGATGTGACATGTGTTCATCGGAATTACTTCACATCATACCTCATTTCCATAAAAGCCGATCCAACCAGAATTTCACCAAATACTTATACTTAACCGCAATATTTCCTCCATTTTGAACCATGCAACCTTGTACGATTCATCAAGCTTCTTCACTGGCAACTTCTAGTTCCCACCATTGCTTTCAACACCATGTTTCTCGTACTTCCAGTATCGATAATAACATTACATAATTTTCTCCCGACGTACATGTTGTTCAAAAAATGTTAGTGCTCATTCATCCATCACGATCTTTATTGATTGGTGGCTCGATTATCTGAGAAGCCATCAAGCTCCTCACATGTGTCTCCTTCAGCAACAATCTCTTCACACCCTTTCCTTCATCTTCTTGGTGTGCTGGCCTGTCATATAAAGTGTGACGGACATTGGCTCATTTGGACCCGTTTCTTTATGTCTTTCACCCCCCGGTTTACTCTGCTAAATTTATGCGTACTTCGGCCAACCTTTTGGGACGTTTGTAGGACCTATGCCCCTCATCATTGCATCAGAAACACTTGATTTGAACTCTAGAAACCTGCCCAATTTGTACAACATTCTTTTCCTTTCACATTAACATAGAAGGCGCCGGTTTCGTCAATTCATTGATTAAATATTTTTTTTAGATAGATTAGAACCTCCTTTATCTTCATTCCAGTGATGACCGCTGCTAAGCTTTTGTTGTTCCTCCACTTTTGAAGCCAATTGATAGGCTTTATCAATGCTGCTAATCGGATATAAATTAATTACATCTTGAATTGCCAACCATAGTTCCCCAATATACGTCACAATGGTTTGATCCTCCATTTCATTCAAGTTATTATGGATAGAGAGTTGGTGAAACTCGACAAAAACGTGCAAAAGGACCTGATTATATATGATGGTAGGAATTGTTGCGTAATTATTTTTTTCATCGTCTCATGTATCTGTTGACCCCTGCCCGTCTATATAATGCTTCTCTTTGAGTTGCTTCCACCATAGTTGTGTCATTGGTTTTAAATGTTGTCCAAGACGTCTCGCGTCTCGGGCCTCAACGAGACAGGATCATGTTGTGATTTCCACTATTTTATCTTATCATACCTGGTCTGTATGATGATCTTGTAAATAGCTGTCACGGTGTGTCCAAATCTATGCACCAAAACATTGCTATTATTTTTATTTTTTAACAGCTAGTATTGAAGATCTTTGATCAGGTGGTATACAATTGATATATAGCTGTGATTATTTAACTAAGATATGATCAGTCGTGTATAACCACTTGGACTGTTTAGATTTATCTTAAATATTTGCCACATAGCATAACAATAAATTACTCTTCAATGATGTAAGATCAAACACTTATTTTAATGGTGTATGATCATTCCAAGAATTATTTTCATTTCACGCCATCTCGCCGAGATGCGAGACGTCTCAGTCTCAGGGCTGTCCGAGACAACTCGGAAATCCGAGATTTCAAACCATGGTTGTGCGTGCCATTTAGTTTTAGCAAGACAAATTTTACCTCCCGATCATCGGTCATCTCCTTCCATTCAAAAAAAGTACTAATATTTTCTACCCAATTCAAAATTCATTCAGTTGTAGAAGACCATGGAAATCTGCATCTTGATTTAAATCCCTTGATAGCGGCTCCCGCATTCCAAGGCTCTAACCAACCAATCTTCTAGTCATTTCAGCATGGTAGAACTTGATGTACTACCATGCATAGAATGTTTGATCATTTTCATGACGATTATCCCTACCACTCTCCTCATTTCTAGGAGAATGTGCAGGTTTTTCTTGATGCAATACGACTTATGTCAAACGATAAAATTGTTTAGATAATTGCTGAACTGTGTCATGAAATTTTGAATGTCAGGATCTCTCCTGGCTCGATATCTATGAGACGACATCTCGATTTCACAGATTTCGATGCATGTTGAAATCAAGGGGCAAGGATTTCCCCGCTATGATACCAAACTGATGTACCGTGGAAAGAGAAGAACTCAAAATAAAATTTAAAATTTTAGTAGAAGACACCTTATTTAGCAATGTATCTAACAAGAAGAGAGAAGAAAAATACCTTCATAATGGCTCTCGATCACTAAATTAAGTCCACAAAATTTTCATGCAGAGAAAATAGTCATTCACTAAATCTTCCTTCCAAATCTGTATTACAACAGTATTTAAAGAAAAGAAACCTTATTCTACAAGTTGATAAGAGTCCTACTAATAATAAGCTTTCCGAAAAAAGAGTACGTGACATCACATTCTGCCATTTAGTATTGGTTCCCACATTGTAATCTCGAATTCACTCTTATCCACTTTCTTTTTTTACTCTTAACCACAAAAGGAAACTTCTTAAAACTCTAGATATTATTTTCCTAATAATTCAACCTCTAGTTTCCTAAAAAGTAAAAACACTAAACTTCTTAACCAAAATAAAAGAAATAGAAACAACCTTTTAAGAAAATAAAATTAATAACCCAATAATTTTGTAGATCAAAACTCTCGGTCAAATCCTTGAGTTGATAAAGAGTCCTACTAAAAATAACCTTTCCAAAATAAGAGTACGTGACATCGCATTCCGCATCTCGTATTGGTTCCCACATTGTAATCTCGGCTCTTATTTCCTTTCTCTATTTACTTGTAGACTCTTAACCACAAAAGGAAACTTCTTAATTAAACTAAAACTCTAGATGTTATTTTCCTAATAACTCAACTGTCAAGTTTCCCCAAAAGTAAAAACCCTAAACTTCCTAACCAAACTAAAAGAAATAGAAGCAACCTATTTAAGGAAATAAAATTAAAAGCCCAATATTTTTGTAGATCAAAACTCTCTACTACCCACCTGGATGGCTTTCAGAGACATGGGCAACATTTAGGACATGGAGAAAGAGGTTTTCAAAGAGGTGAACGACTATTCAAGATGGCAGGCAATATTCGGGATCCAAATTATTTACTGATCTTTTGGAAAGTCTTTTTTTTTTTAAAGTTATCGAGCCCTAAGTTTTAGGGGTAAAAGGTAGGAAGTTTTGAATTTACATTATAAGTCCAAGTCTAAATAGGAATCTTAATTAGGAATAGAATAGAATTCTAATTAGAGTGAGAATAGGAGTTCTCTTTTATTTTCTTATATATGTAAATCTGCAGAAGAATAAAGAATAAGAGTTATTTAGAATAAAATTTTATTTTTGTCGTTTCTTCTGAGAAATATCGCGGATTCTTACCCTTTTGCTATCATGGCTTTTGAGCCCCTAACCTTTTGTGAATCTCGAGGGTTTTAATTCTCTGACATGCTGATCTCAATCAGAGCTGTGTTCACAGTGTTTTGATGCCATAAAACAGGGATATAGGTTTTCACCTACTAACTTGGTTTAGAATATTTGAGGGTTGGGCAACCTCATTAACCACTATCATCATTATTGTATTGGTTTATGTTAGGGTCACAATAAAGCCAAAACAAATGGAATGAAAGATAAATCTTTTACCTTTAGAAGTTTGATAATGAGTTGCAGGAGAAGAAAATAATGATTTCAACAAATCCACGAGCAACTTAGTTGTAGTTGCATCATTCATATGAATATGATGCTCTAGATATTCTTCTTGTTCTTCAAGAGTCAATGTTTTTAAATATGTTTCCAAAATTTTAAATTCTTCTAATGGTTCTTCAGCTTTTCTCTTTCTTAGAGTCAGAGGGATTTGTAACTCACTAAGGGTTGAAGAAGTATCTGATTGATCAGAAGTGATATTCATTGTATCAATTTTAGTTTCACATCCTTCATTTAATTCCTGGTTATGGATGTTAACAGAGGTTCATGTTTTAAATAAACTTCTTTTATTTGAGAGATGATATTATTTCTATCTTCAACTGGAAGGGTTTCATCCAGATATAAGTTTTGTCAATACTCAATGATTTCTTTTACATTCAAGTATTCTTGATAATTATATTCAATATTTTCATTTAAGACACAAATGTCATCGATATTCGAATATTCATCTTTTTATTTTTCTAAATTTAATTGATCTAATTTTGTTATTAGATTTTCTATTTTTGATTAAGTTTCTTCTTTTAGATCCAAATTAATTAATTTTCCTAGAGAGAGGATATTCTCTTTGTTTATCATTGCTTCGTTATGAATAGCATATAGTTGTATTTCCTTATCGTCTTGTTTCTTGTATATTTTCTTTAGCCATGTACCAGTTATATCTAATAGACTATTTATACAACCACTTATTATATGCATATTATTTTCAGAATTTTTATCTATATGAAACATATGTCTATAATCATCTTGATTTTTATTTGTCCAAGAACTTATACAATCGATAGGTATTTCTAGATTTTTTCTAGATGTTTCTGCCATTTTATTTGATACAGGTACCTAAAATCGCTTAACATATGGCTGGTGCCTAAACTGTTCCCAAATAGACAAAAAGCTTTTACAGCTGCCAACGTCTTTGAAGGGATATGGGCTTTACCAAACGATAAGTATATGGGTTTTATATCAAATAAATTGACTGAAATAAATTATAAAAATCACAAATATCATTTTTTTTATAGACTGATTTGTTCCCAAATGATGTTAATATAGATAAACAACATTATGATACAAACATGAATAATTAAAAACAAAACAGCAGATATATTAAAAGTAAGAACATATATAGGTTCTATTATATTACATACTTACAATGGTTGTTGTGGCCAATACGAATGCAAACACCAAAGCTAACACCAAACACTGAAACTCTTACAACAACCAGGTTCTGATACCATTTACAAACACTGCGGATTATTTTCTAAACTCGATGTCTCAACAAGGATGAGAGCATTCCTTCTTATAGACCAACAACGAATCTCCTTTTTACAACTGTACTATTTTTCTAATCTCTTTATCCAAAGTGGATTTCTTTTTCAAAAGACGAGATCTACTTTAGTTTTTCCTAAAGTTAAGATACGATTCGAAATGTTAACACGTCATTGTTGACGTTGAGGCGTTGCAACGTGTCCTAGTGGAGGGATCCACTAGGCTTTTATGCGATTTTCTAAATTGTGGTAGAAAACCGAATCTTCTGAGGTTGGACTGTACAGATCATAACTGTCTTGCATCTCATCTTCTTCGAGCATTATTGTTTCAATCTCGATATTTTCCGGGAGGTCGAGGTTTTTTCGAGAATCAAACTTTAATAGCAAAGAAGTTGCTTCAACTTTTTATTCCTGAGTCCTCATATTTTCAATGGGTAGATTTGTAGAAAAAATTCTTCGTCCATCAGATATATTGAACTGATTATCGGCAGCACAGATTTGCCTTGCCATTGACGAAAATGTTTTCAAAGAACGAATCCAATAAGATTTTGGATTGATGGACATGATGCTGGCATTTGTCATGGGGTCTTCAACTTTATCGAACTCGTAGTCTTTAGTTTTATCTAAAAACTAGATTTGATACGGTTGATAAAAATTTTCTTTCGATCTCCATCCTATCGTGCTTGATATCCAAAACGTATAGTAGACGGTGCGATTAAGGTTTTTGGTGAGATGATAGACCATTGTTTTGATCATCTTAGGGAATTCATTGATGGGATAACCAGGAAAGACTAGTTGTTTTACTAATCCCTAATCCAACCAAAATCTTAAACCCAAATGATTGAAATACAAGCTTCAGGAAATAATCTATATTTTAGAGATACAAGGACTGCATCTTTTAATACTATAAAAGATGAATGGCTTCCTTTAAAAGCTATTGAGTCAAGAGCATCATCATCTAGTGCTCCAGAACCAACTCAAGACCAATCACATATAGTAGTCAAAAATATACAAGTTCCTATTCTACCTGGAACACAAACTCGCCCGGAAAATCTCAAGATTGAAACAACAATGCTCGAATAAGAAGATATACAAGACAGCTATGATCCGCACAGTCCAACCTCAGAAGATTCGGTTTTCTACCACAATTTAGAAAATCGCATGGAAGCCTAGTGGACCCCTCCACTATCAGTAGCAAGCAGGGACGACTCCAGTTCATCCAGGACACGTTGCTACGCCTCAACGTCAGCAATGACGTGTTTACATTTCGAATCATATCTTTACTTTAGGAAAAGCTAAAGTAGATATCGTCTTTTGAAAAAGAAATCCACTTTGGATAAAGAGATTCGATCTGTTTTGTCTGTAGTACTTAGAAAAGTAGTATTGTTGTAAAAAGGAGATTCGCTATTAGTCTATAAGAAGGAATACTCTCATCTTTGTTGAGACATCGAGTTTAGAAAATAATCCGCAGTATTTGTAAATGGTATCAGAGCCTGGTTGTAGTAAGAGTTTCAGTGTTTGGTGTTAGCTTTGGCGTTTGCATTCATATTGGCCACAACAGCCATTGTAAGTATGTAATATAATGGAACATATATATGTTCTTACTTTTAATATATCTGCTGTTTTGTTTTTAATTATTCATGTTTGTATCATAATATTTTTTATCTATATTAACATCATTTGGGAACAAATCGGTCTATAAAAAAAAAATGGTATTTGTGATTTTTACAATTTATTTCGGTCAATTTATTTGATATAAAACTCATATACTTATCGTTTAGTAAAAACTCATATCCCTTCAAAGACGTTGGCAGCTGTAAAAGCTTTTTGTCTATTTGGGAACGGTTTAGGCACCAACCATACGTTAAGCGGTTTTAGGTACCTGTATCAAATAAAATGACAGAAACATCTAATAAAAATCTAGAAATACCTATCGATTGTATAAGTTCTTGGACAAATAAAAATCAAGACGATTATAGACATGTTTCATATAAATAAAAATTCTGAAAATAATATGCATATAATAAGTGGTTATATAAATAGTCTATTAGATATGACTGGTACATGGCTAAAGAAAATATATAAGAAACAAGACGATATGGAAATACAACTATATGTTATTTATAAGAAGTAATGATAAACAAAGAGAATATCCTCTCTCTAGGAAAATTAATTAATTTGGATCTAAAAGAAGAAACCAAATCAAAAATATAAAATCTAATAACAAAATTAGATCAATTAAATTTAGAATAACAAAAAGATGAATATACGATTATTCTACGGAACTGATGAAATCAATATCGATGACATTTGTGTCTTAAATGAAAATATTAAATATAATTATCAAGAATACTTGAATGTAAAAGAAATCATTGAGTATTGACAAAACTTATATCTGGATGAAACCCTTCCAATTGAAGATAGAAATAATATCATCTCTCAAATAAAAGAAGTTTTTTTAAAACATGAACCTCTTTTAACGTACTTCCAAAATCAGCAATTAAATGAAGAATCTGAAACTGATACAATGAATATCACTTCTGATCAATCAAATACTTCTTCAACCCTTAGTGAGTTACAAACCCCTCTGACTCCAAGAAAGAGAAAAGTTGAAGAAGAATTTGAAAATTTGGAAACATATTTAAAAACATTAACTCTTAAAGAACAAGAAGAATATCTAAACCATCATATTCATATAAATGATGGCAGTTCATCATCAGGAGTAAAAGATGAGGAAATCCCAATTCTAACAAATAATAGAAGAGACGATTTGAACAAACAAAACATAGCTCAAGGTGGTACATATCTCGATCTAACAAATATTCCTTTTAATCTTTTATAATTTAAAACCATTATAGCTTTTCCGTGCTTTATTTCAGCATGATTTCTTACTAAAAATGCTGAGCTAGAATGAGGATTTTTTTGTAGAAATGAGTTTTTTCTCTAATAAATCTTTAATTTGTTGTTCAAATTCATCTATGTCTATTTTTGTATAGACCATAGGCTTAACCCCTAATTATGATATTAGGATCTCTTAATGTTATGGTACAGTACCGTGGACTTTTATGCCATAATTTTAGTAGGTTGTCACTAAAATTATCTTTGAGAATGGTGAAAAGCCAATGATTGTGATTCAGTTGTGTAATAACCTCACCACACTTGCTGGGGGCAAAACCTTTATGACATTTAGAGTTATGAACTTGAAGAAGTGGAATGTGGACCAGTTCTTTGAGAGAGAGAGACCAATAGAACCTATGGTTAAGGTCATTGGAAGATATGCAACAATGAAATTGTTACCTAACAAGAAATCACCATGCATGTTTGGAAAATATAAAATTTTAGGAATAATGAATTTTTTATCATTAAGCCAAATAGAAATCTTTTTTACTTTTAACTCAATAATTGTTTCTCTTCCTTCAATGCCTTTGACTTTGATAGGATGTTTAATGTTACGTTTAACATAAATAGTAGATCATCTATGTCAGTATCAGAATCTGTTTCGAATTCTAATTCATAAATGATACTATTATCATCACTTGAAATTTCTTCACCAAAATAAACATCTAGATCTTCTTTAGCTAAATATTTAATCATTTTAGTTATATTTTTTCTCTGTTTTGGACATTGAGGAGCATAATGTCCTTCTTTATTACAAATAAAACAACGACATTTCTTTTTAATCGTGGTCGTTTTATCTGTATTTTCAGTATGTTTTTTCTTTTTAACATATTTTTTATTTTTAACAAACTTTTTCCGCTTGTTTCAAGGTTTTCATTTGAATTTTTTCTTCTTGAAACCTTTCTTATATCCCTTTCTTTTAGGGATATTGCATCCTAATTTCCAATTTTCTTGGAGAATTTTATCACAACATTTATGACCAAAATTAGAATTCGTAATTTAATTCTTAACTTGTTTCTTAGCTTTTATATCTAAATATCTAGCAGCCATTAATCTTAGGACAAAGGAAATTTTGAGTCTTAAAGTGTCTTGTTTAGATAATTTATTAATAAAATCTGGATAGCCTTTAATGGCTAATTTGTCCCATGGTGCAAGTAGTTTATGATAAAATTGTTCTAACCAGATTATACATCGAATCTTCCTGTAGGTTTTGTTTACCCGTATGATTACAAAGATGTTCTAAAAACAAGATTTGGACACCTTTATATTGTTCTTTGACGTTTGATTCAACGTTAGAATTGCGTTAGTGTCTATATTTTAACAAAGAATGGAGAGAAATGAAACTCCCCAGTGGAATGAGCGTGAAGAAATTGAAATGATCGTTCCTAGTAATAATTATTGGACAAAAGTTGAAATAATTTTAAAATTCACAAAGCCCTTCTTTATATGCTAAGATTTGTTGTTTCTGGTAAATTAGTGCTTGGAAGTGTATGAAGGGAAAACTATCTTTGAGCATGCAAAAAGGGCTCTTCACGATGGGGAAATTTTATATCAAACAGTTTATGAGATTGTTGGTCAATGATGATATAAAATTAATACTTCATTGCATTGTCCTGCATTTGTTCTAGCTCCACAAGAGTTGTTGGATATGTTTGCTCCAAGCGTGAGAAAAGATAAAAGCCTCGTCGTATAAAAAAGTTATTTAACTGCACTACAAAGTTGATCTCGGTTAATAGATTCACAACTGATTAGAAAGGAGAAGGATTGTTTTGTTAGGAACAAAGGTGCATTCTTATGTCGGAAGCAATCACGGATCAAGGGACTTTGGTTCTATTCCTGGTGGAATTTTTCTGGTGGCTCTATAAAATTATGTTCATTGGTAGTGTGTTATTAAAGTATGGATTCATCTTGTGCAGAAAGGTGTTGGAGTACATACAACTATATTCATTGTGTGTAGTGAGTGTAGAATAATGTAGATTGTTCCCTTGCTTTTCTTTACGCATTATATGAGACAAGCTAGTCTGTATTTAGTTTCTTTTCCGCTATCACGTTCCCCCTTACTCTGTATTTGGTATCAAAGCCAAGTTTTTTTGTTAAATCAGTGGTAATTACATATGGCGGGTAGTTAATGTTGAAATTTTGAGAGAGTAGGTAGTGTTCCTAATCCCATTTTTATACATATTAAACTCTGTTAATTTTCTTCTTTGATTTATATGGGTACAAAGGAAGATCTAGACATTTATTACCGCGCTTATGGGTCGTCACTCAAGTGACGTTAGGGTGGAGGCTAAAATGCATTGAATTTGCGTTGTCGTTTTAACCTTGTAAATCGTTGACATACGAGTAAGTTTGTGGTAAATCTATTTGTCTATATATATGGAGAAGATGATGAATAATATTTACTATGTATATGAATAGTATTTCGAGTCACTATTGGCTATAATATTATTATTTCGACTTTACTATTCACATATGTAATTACACTCTTATTGGTTATTTCCAATGTCAATTTTTTATTTTCAAAATAAAAAATCAAATTCAATTAAGAATAATGAATTTGTTCAATGGTCTAATGTTCAAGACCAAATGAATAAATGGACAATTCCATCTATTATTCCTAAAACCATATATAAATATGGTTGGACTAATTGGTCCAGCGATATGTCTATCAAGACAACTGAACAAACACTTAGTCTTAATGAAGATCGAGAAGGTCTTCAGCTCTTATCTAATGAGGATCTATTAACAGATCTTCTTATATTTAAATCCTTACATCTAGGATGTAACCAAGTTGCTTTAAACCTTTAACCTTATTAGGTAACAATAATAGTCTATTGACAATTCTTAGAGATGCTCGATATCTTGACTGACACCCTTCTCTGATGGCTGCAATAGAGACTGGCTTATGTTATGGTCCAATCTATTTTAATGTCTATCCAAATCAATTTCTTTATCGTAAATCATTTTATGGATCAAATCAAACTCATAGAATTTATAAATAATCTTCAACAAATAAATTCGGAATTCTATCAGGAGAACTATGCATCATTTCGTGCATGGTATTTTAAAATATTTTCAAATGAAAAATTTCAAATACGTAGAATTCTCTTATCAAATTATTCCTTTTGTCACTTGGTTCAAAGCAACCCAATTTCCTGAAATGACTTAAGAAGAAAGAAGAAGGATTCATATTCTTGAAGAATGTCACAAATCTTGGCAGAAATTGAATGGTTCAATTGTTCAAGCGATTCATCCTCCAGTTGAAGCTTTAAGATTAACCCAAACCCATTCAACAATAACTTTGGAAGCTACTGCTTTCATTAAACCTGTTGAAATAACACACCAATCAGTAAAAGTAGATTTATCAAATCTTTACAAACAAAGCAATTTTACTAATTTGAATCTTCAAACAATTAATAATCAATTAAATATGATAGAAAATAATATTTTATTATTTTCAATTCCTAAAACTCCAGCTGTTCTAAATCTGGAACAACCAAATATTAAACCACCGGTAAAAATTACTGGATTTAATTTATCTACTAAAACACAAAGCACTAAGCAAGATGAATTTCTTGATAAATTAACCTCTAAGTTATAAGGATTATCTCTTAAACTAGGTAAGAAGGATAATCTACAAATTAATATCATTACTAAATTTGACAACGAAATTTCTAATATTGTAGAAATGCAAAATAATTTCGAATCTCTATAAAATGAAATTAATAAAATTCAATATACATCCAAATCTAAAAATAGATGGGATTTAAGTTCTAAGCATTATTATCCTAGACCTATACCCCAAGATCTTCTTTGTGAAGAAGATTATTTGCAAATGCAAACATCATATGATAATAAATCAATTTACGAATGGAACATTGATTGTAAATCTGAATATGTCATCTTTGAGAGTATACATAAGATGTTTATGTATAGCACTATTTGTAAACAAAGTTATAATACTGATCAACAAATTGCTCGTTTCATTACTGCTGGTTTTTTTGGCATGTTGAAAGGATGGTGGGATAATATTCTTACTCTTGTTCAATGTAATGAAATCCTTAATGCAATCAAACAAGTTAAAAATGAATTTAATGGTCAAATGGAAAATACTGAGGATGTTATTTATACTTTAACACAGAGCATCATTCTTCATTTTGTTGGTTCATGGATCATCAATATGATCAAAGCCGAGAGCTTCTTCAAAATCTTCGTTGCCCTTCTTTAACCCATTTTAGATGGTATAAAGATGTTTTCATGACTAAAGTCATGCAACAAGAATTTTGGAAAGCCAAATTCACTGAAATTTTTTTGGAAAGCCAAATCATTAATTACAATCAATTTACTTATGGCCAACTCACGAGTATTATTATTCGTGAAGGTTTAAGTTTGTGTAATGATTTAAAATTACACCAACAATTAAAAAAATGACTTACTGGTCGTAAAGAATTAAGAGAATTTTTTTATCAATTCTCCTACGATACTGTGCAATCGTGGATTTTTATCAATCTGTCGCGACGATGCGCTCCTACGATACTGTGCAATCGTATGAAAAATATAGAGTCGTCACTCGGAGCTTTTGGTATCCCGGGAAACCCAAATCAATATTAAATGCACCGAAGTGCTAACTATGACTTTGATTCACCGATCTACGCCAATGGCTCTTGGGTAGGGGCTTCGGTTATTAATCAGGAAGGTGTTAGGCACTCGATCAACCAGCTCATAGTCGGTCTCTACTGTGGCTGTTTGGATGTGTATATAATATAATATAATATATATATAAATAAAAGAAAAAAAAAGCGACACTTCCCCTTGCCCGAAGGCACACTGATCCTATTGAGCCCTTCCCGCTTGTCGAAATTTGGGCAGCGTAACGACTCAATTCTAAGATAAAGGAAAATTAAAGAAGGTAGAGTAGAGGGGAGAGTCGGAGCTCTCGGGCCCTTATAGCACCGCGGTGGATCTTCGCGTGAGCGTCTTTGTTGAGCTTCCGAAAGTAAACGGGTGTAGGAATGGGCTTGAATCTCTAAGGCTAGGGAGCTAAGATGTAGGAGAAGAAGGCTAGGGGCTAGATCTAACTAAATCTCAAGGATGGATGGTGTAGAATGAGTTGTCAAGGATGAAACTCAATTCTGGGATTATATGGGTTTAGTGGAGGCAAATGGGAGGGGAGCTCATTAGAATTTTCTCTCTTTGAAAATTTTCAAGCCTTTAATCCAAGGGGGGAGGAGGGTCTCTATTTATAGGAAAAGGGTAGGTTAGGAGGGTGCTTAGAGGCTAATTAGGATTAGCAGTTAGGTAATCCTAGCATCTAAGGTTTCCTAGGGTTTCAAAGGCTTAGAAAAGTGGGCAATGGTCATCAATGGTAGATGATAGGTTGATGTTTCAAATGACTAAAGGGTTGCAAATAGGGTAAGCATAGGTGCAACAGTCCTAATGAAACCCATCCTACACTTTGATATGGTCAACAAGTCATTTTCGAGCAAAAATCCATCAGTTACTGTAGCTAAGCCTGGCGCATTTATTAGATGCGCCAAGCATAGCTACAGTGCCTGGAGGTTTAGAGCCCGTAGGGGGTCCCACCTATACTTGGCGCAAGTATTAGATGCGCCAAGCCATTTTTGGGCAAAAAATGGCTTGGCGCATGTAATACATGCACCAGGCAATATCGAGTCAAACAGCCCGATTTTCGAATCGCCAAAACTTTTGATACACAACTCTGATTAAGGCGATTCTTGGCCTGTTGGAAAGTTGGGGAAGTCGTCTTTCCAATGGTATATAATTTAGCTCCAGCAGAGGTCGGTGTAAAATTTGGCACTCCTCTTTCCAATCACTGCCCAGGAAGGTTCAGAAACTGGTCCAGGACGGGTTCTAAGGGGCCCGGGAAGGTTGGGGTTGATTCCTAAGGGTTTTGGGAATGCTTTCGGAAGCTCGGGGGTGCGCCCTTCTCAAAGTATGTGTCGATCGGGCCTTAGGCCAAATTTGGGTGTCTATAGATGCCCCTTTTGGTATCCGACCACCAATGATCAAATGCCAAAGACAAGAGACATCCGAAGAGGCCCAAGGCATTACTGACGGGTCCGGTGTATTCAAAAAGAACCTCAAACATCAGGCGGGTAACATGGTGAGTAAACAAAAGCCATGTATGTTGAGAAAAATGTCCGTTTCTCAAGGTTATCAGTCCCCAAGCGCTTAGCGACATTACTGGGCATAACCGAGGTGGAGTGAGTTGCGAAAGCCGAATATATTGGGAAAAACATCCGCCTTTCGAGATAATTGAAGCTATTCGATGTTCAAGTTTCATTCTGAATAAAACAGCTCCGTAAATGGGAGGGTGATCTACCCATACTTGAAGATTAGCGCGAAGCAAAGATGTGAAGATCCACAGTTTGTGTCCAATCCCATGAAGCATTGACTGCCCCATTTGATCGGCCACGAGTGCCCCTACGCGAGGTAGGGTTCGAGATTTTTGGGCGAACCCATCGATCCCGAGATTAATTTAGCACAACTACCTGAGTTGAGTGAATATTGATGTTGTAACGCTTTTTGGGAGTGTGCCTTTTTGATAATGTGTCCTGGATCAACATGACCTAGAGTACCCAACTCCAAATAATATTGAACATATCTGACCAAAATTGGGTGCCTACCGAAGGAGGCACTCAATTTTGGTCTCCGTCAACGATAATCTCACAAACGAACAATTATGCAAAAGCATGCATACATCAGGGGCGAATAAAAATAAAGGAGAATGGAAGTCCAGGCCCAGAACCTGTTCGGGTACTATTTACAGGAATAAACGACCATCCAACGGATACCCAGACGTATGGCGTACACATTACAGGGATACCGTATAAATACAGGTTTTAAGCTTGCACCCTAGAATGAGCCCTTCGGAATGCATATTTGAACATAGTCGTTCGATAGGTAATTTATTTTTTGACAGGTTAGTCTCAACCAACGATTGACCTTTTTTTGAGGAATCTGAAGCTCAAGACACTTAAGTTCACATGAATCCAAAAACAGAACACTTAGCTCAAAGATTTAGCGGTGGAATCAACCCGATCGAAACATTGACTGTCTAACCGAGATTGACACCGTTGCTCCTACTTTAAAGTAGGATCCAAAGATCCGAGGCCAACCTTAGACTTAGGACATTAATTTAGCACAGCTGCGTTGCCGGTAAAATATTGACATTTTACCGCATTGAAGCACGCATGTGCGTAGCTGTGCGTGAAAATACAAATTTCTTTTTTTCTTTTTCAAATGATTGTTTTTTTTCCATTTTTTGAATAGATCGACATCTGTGGAGAGATGCTTCATTTGATATGTCCATTGCCGAGAGGTTGCCGACTTCAAGTGATGCGAACTTTTGATCTGCTTGTTTGAATCATGGTCGGATAAAGAGATGTCAAAAGAGAAAGTGAACCCACGAATGGGTTTTTTAAAAAGGCTCGTTAAAGACCCGTGTGCACATTAATTTAGGCAATATTTTATCTAAGTTTAGTTTCCTTATTAGGATTTTTTTAATAAATGACTTGTTTTAGGACTAGTTTCCTTATTTGAATTATTTAAGGGTCAGGCACATATATGTGATATGTGACTGTTAATCCTGTCACTTTCTGCGCAATCATCGGAAAAGTAGTCATAAGTCTACTAATATGTGTCGGAATTGTGTGATTCTTGTATTGTTGGAAAGCTACTTCGATAAGCTTTCAAACAAGACCAATTTCACGTCAATCGGACATCGTTTGACCTTTCAAAAGTGATTGCGTAATAAAAAAAGGGATTAATGGTGAAATTAATTATGACCGTTAGATTAGAAAATTTTAATGGTTGATTAGGAGTTTTATTTTAAGTAGTATTCCTAGGGTTTCTTTTCTTTATAAATACACATTATAATCTCTTATGAGAATTATTATTGATGATGAAAGAAAATTTTGAGTTTTGCTTTGTGCGAATTCTAGAGAACTTGAGATGAGTTTTCGATAGAAGAGTGATTCTTCTCCCGCTTGTGGTTTGGTGTGAGGCCAACTTTCTTCCTTGAAGCGATTCCTTGGATCTTCTTTTACCCCTATTTTCCATTTTATTTTTTATTTTAATTGAATAGCGGGAACCCTAACCCCTATCTTGCGGGATTTTCGCTATTTTAGGGTTAATGTGCGATTTTTCCCGCATCATTAAGGCTTTGGACCATTTTGATGTTCCTGCACATTTCTCAAGAAAACGTTAATCCCTTTTTTGTTTATAGAGGTAACACATATGCATCCTAAATAACAAAAAGGGGAAGCAAACTTTTTCCTACACTTTTTTATTTTTCAAGATTTATATATATATTTGGATTGTTGTTTTTAGATTTTTGTATTTTTTTCTTTATTTTGAGATTGAAGTACAATGCCCTAAATATGTACATGGAATAGAGTAGAAATATTTACATTTTTTTTTGTATTTTCTAGATTTTTCTCTCTTTTTTTTTTTCTTTCTTTTCTTCTTTTTCCCTTTGTTGTTTGATGCCTTAATAATGAGACAAAGTCACAGAGCATAGCCGAACCTGTTCATGCGGTCGGACCTGAGTGAGGTTCAGAATTTTTACCAAGGTCGGAACATCCATCCCTTTGGATCGAATCAACCTTTTCTCCTTACCTCAGCTCATACGTTTAATGGTGCTGTCTGAAGATATACCGGATCAGAACCTGATTTAAGCAAACATGAGTGGCCCAATTGGCGACCAGATAAATCGAAAATGTAACCGAAGGATTAGCTGAAAGATTTTTCTTCTCCCTTCTATTTTACTTTTTTCAACCTTTTTTACTCATAGCACCTAAGACGGGGGTTTTCGTCGTGCCCGTCGTTACCCTTTTTTTTACCCGTAGTGCCATTTCGAGTTTTCATTACGTCCATGCATTTTTACCCCAAGCGCCTTTTCAAGTTTTCAACTGGTCCACACAAGCTCGTTGTTTTTACCCATGGCGCCCTTTCAGGTTTTTATCACGTCCATTTTGCTTTGAGCTTGTATTTTCTTTTTCTTTCCTTTTTTCTTTCAAAGGCCACGACATGGATGTCGACTCTGTCATAGTTAGCTGGATGGAATTCTTTTGTTTGTCTCACAGCTTGGTTCGTGCTGACTCAACAGATATTGTGACTGCTCATATACCTTAAAGAGGGCTTTCCTCGGGGATGTATCTTGGCCATAGGTTAGGAATTTTGAAGGTATTCTGGATTTAAAAGGTTTCCTTGAACGGGTTCTAGCTGTCATAATACACTTCTTCCTTGGGGGATTTTGACTATGCATGCCCCATTTTCTTTTCTATATTTTTTGTTCTTTTTACTTTTTTCAGACATCCTCTTTTTGGGAATTTGCTTTTTTAATATTTTTGGATTTTGGTGGTAACTCTTTTTCTCTTTTTTTGTTTGGTATATACACTTTCTCTTTTTCTAGGGAGGGGATAATGAAAGAAAAGGCTATTGGCACAAGATGGGGTAGCAAAGGGTATAAGTGTTCAAGGATATTTTTTGGCTACTTGGCTTTGGAATGATGGCCTCTTTTATGGGGTCCTTAAGCAGTCACATATCCGTATTATCAATACTTACCTTACCGGATGAGAATTAGGAATTGAATCGTCGGATATATCTAACGTTGATTGTCTCAGGAAAGTGAGCTCCGTTCATAGTGGCAAGGCCGACGGATGATGTAAGGTCCTTCCCAGTTGGGCTTGAATTTTCCTCTCAGATTAGCGTGCCGTCATCGCCCTTTGGTATGTCACCTTCGCATTCTTCAACCCAAATGGCATGACTCGGTAACAGAAAGTTTATCATGGAGTAATGAACGTTGTTTTCTCTCGGTCTGCTTTGGCTATCTTGATCTGATTGTATCAGGAAAATCCATCCATGAACAACAACATCCCATGCCTAGCAGTGTTATCGACCAAGATGTCGATGTGTGACAATGAGAAGTCATCCTTTGGGCTCACCTTGTTCAGATTTCTAAAGTCAATGCATATGTCAACCTTTCTATCTTTCTTCGATACCGAGATGATGTTGGTTAACCATTGAGGGTAGTTGGATACTATAAGAAACCCTGCGTCATACTATTTGATGACTTCGTCCTTCATTTTCAGCCTCGACTCAGGCCAGAAACATCTTAACTTCTGCT
The DNA here is from genome assembly GCA_021018995.1 of Chloranthus sessilifolius. Taxonomy (NCBI): domain Eukaryota; kingdom Viridiplantae; phylum Streptophyta; class Magnoliopsida; order Chloranthales; family Chloranthaceae; genus Chloranthus; species Chloranthus sessilifolius. The sequence continues at coordinate 70,744,853 of CM037595.1, forward strand.
TGACTGGTCTAATATCTGGATATAGCGGCAGCTCATGCTCGACCAAATCGGTGTCCAAACCAGGCATATCCTCATATGACCATGCGAAGACGTCTTGGTATAACCGAAGGAAATCAATCATGCTTTGTCTTTCCTTGGGGGACAACGGCGTTCTGATCTTAGTGATTCAAGGAACCTCCTTTGTACCTATGTTGACATTCTCTGTTTCTTCAACGATCAAGGTAGGGCCATGCTCAAAATCGGCGTATCATTCAAGGAGATCATTGGAAAGCTCCTTAGCAGGGATTTCCTCGTCCAGACTCGTGACTCCTACCTCTTCTTTTATTTCTACAAGAAAGGGGTTGATTTCACGTGGGACGGGTTTTTCAATTAAGGCATCATTTTTTTTATTTTATCGAGAATTTTAAAAGACAAATTTTTTAGATTATTTTGTATTTCTTTTATTTTTGGATTTTTTTTTTCTTTTTTTTCGGAGATGGGCCCTTAGCAAAGCAGGTCTTCATATACACATGATATTACCTGCCACAAAGGCTAACCTCGCTTTTTAAAGGTTGTTTCTTTTTGGGAAGCCGGTGCCGTATTTGCGGCCATTTGACGCTTTCAGAGTTAGGGGCATTGACGCCCAATTCCTCACCTGTGGTGCCATACCTTTACCTGCTCTGATGGAGGAGGCTGATTGAGATGACTTTTGGGAGTCAGCCTCCATTATGTTTATTATTGACTCATCTTGAACCTGATCCTCAAAGATTAACACTGGTTTGGAATGGTTCAGGATGGATGGCTGGATTGGTAAGAGTTCCTCCTCAAAAAGTGATAGGGATGCCAAGTCTATTTCCACATCGGGGGGAATGATTTGGGGATTAGTTGGGTGGATAGCGGCCACCGGCTTGTGTGGGGTTAGCTGTGTTGCCCCATTCTGATCAATTTTTACAACCCCCGCACTCACGAATGTATTGCGGACGTGAGGTCTCGGAGTTAGCTGTGTTCGTCTTTCAGGTCTATCCCCCTGGCTTTGGCAGCGGCTATGGTTCGGGCTTTCTCCTTGGCTTCCTTACCTTCTTCCTCAATGGGCTCGTAACCTAACCCAAATCTGACATATTAGCTGCCTTTCGCTCTAACTGAGTCTCTCTTGCCTTTCAAACGGGACCCAAACCTTTTCCTTTCTGATAGCTCCAGTTTTGGAGCTGGCCACTGCTGCGTCCATTCCTCCAATTTTTTCAATAACCTTTCCAGAGGACACTGGTGCTACTGCTGATACAGCGTATTGAAAACTATGAAGGTCTGTGTCCTCAGCTGTATGGGGTACATCCAACACCTTAAGGTTCTCGATGTTGTGGGCCATTTGCTCTTTTTCTTCTCGCTCTTCTCCCATGACTGTTATGACCTTCTGCTCTGATGAATTTGAGTTGTTGGTATAAAGTGGAGGGCACCACCCCGATTTCATGCATCCACAGGCGTCCTAGTAGCAGGTTGAAGGAGGACTTGATGTCCATGACTTGGAATGGGATTGAGAAGGTCATTGGCCAAATGGTGAGCTCAAGATCAACTTCTCCTATTACCTCCCTCCTAGTATTATCGAACCCTCTTGCACTTGTTTTGGCTGGCCTGAATGTGGAGGGATCAACCCCTATTTTGGTTGCAGTTCTGAGGGGGCATACATTCAATGTCGAACCATTGTCTATCAATACTAATGGAATCACCAAGTTCCTCGTTTCCACCATGATGTTGAAGGGTTTGGAATTATTATTTCCCTCATCTGAAAGATCAACATCTGAAAATGAGATGGCATTAGGGGCTAAAACCTGCCCAATTATTTATCCCACCTTATCAGGGGTTACTTGGATGGACACATTTGCATCTTTTAGTGCTCCCATCAGAGCCTGGAAATGGAGTAGAGATGTCATTAACAGGTCCCAGACTATGATGTGGGCTGGCATTCTCTTTAGCTGAGTTTCTAGTATGTGCTCTCTGCTAATTTTTTCGAAGGGGTTCATTGCGGCTGGTTCCTTCTTCTCTTCTGGCCGGGCTGGTACCGATACTTCAGAGTTTTTAGAGATTCTTTCTGATCGGGTAACGAAATCAACTGCCTCTTCTCTGCCGCTATCTGCATTGACCGTCTGTTCACAACTGAACGGGACTTGATGGGGGTCGTAGGCCGGCCCTGGGATCTGAAATGGGGTGGGTGAGGGTATCGGAGATGCCTGGATTGATGGCGTGGCAAAACTGGGCCAGATCTCGTTGACTGGTGCCGGAGATGGGTAAACTGGCAGGGGTGCGACAAAATTGGGCCAACCGTATTGGATCGGTGTCAGAGATAAAGGTAGATGGGCTGATGATGGCGTGGCAAAATTGGACCAATTGTAGGGAGTCAGAGCTGATTCCGAAGGAGGGGTAAAATTGGGCACCATGTAATTGACGGGGATTGATGTTGGATATGTTCAGTATTGCGGAGGTGGTGGGGCCTAACTAGTTTGGACTTGATTAACAGGAGCTGGTGAGGGAAAATATGACCTCAGATCTAGTGGTGCTGCTTGAGGTGCCGGGCTTGGAAAATAATCGGGTAAGTTTAAAGGCTTCGACTACCCCGACGGTCTCGCTCTCCTGATTCCACTGTCTTGAGTCATCGTAGTTTTCCCCTATGCTAATATATTCTGAGGGGTCGACCTCTTCCATCACTTCCTGCAACATGTTAACTGTGGCCCTTGGACCCATTCCTCCTTATGGGTGTGGGGGTAACGGTGCCTGTATGATATTATTGTATTGATTTGCTTGAGGAGGTGCTGGGGGAATGAGTTTCCCTGCCTCAATAAGGTCTTGTATCGCATGCTTTAACGGATAACATCGATCAGTTGGGTGCCCAGGTTTTTGGTAGTAATTGCAATGTGTGTTGGGATTGTACAGGGGACATTGTTCTGCCTCTAAGCTGGATTTGTTGGTGCTGGTGCCGGCTGTGCTGCCGCGAACCGAAAGGGTGCTATGCTAGTGTTGGGCGGTGTGTTCATTATAGCTTGTACCTCTGCCTCTGATCTTCTCTCATTTCTCTGCTCGGTGAATTTTCGGACTCCACTGGGCACATTCTTGCTCAAGCGTCCCTCTCTAATTGCGTCCTCACAACAGTTGGCATTTCTTACCAAGCCAGCAAAGCTGGATTGCTTCTGGTATACCAAAAAATCTGAGATGACTGGCAAAGTGTTTTTCAAGATCATCTTGATTTGCTCATCATCTGGTATTTTGTTTCTGACTTGAGCTGCCAATGCCCTCCATCGCCCAAGGTAGTCACTGAATGTTTCGTCGAGCTTCTGCTTCAGTCGGGCTAGATCTGACTTGCGGGGTTCAATGTCTATGTTGTAGACATACTGTTCTTGGAATAGGTGGGTTAGATCTTTCCATGTTTTAATCATGAATGGTTCAAGGGAGGTGAACCACCTTGGTGCAGGGCCGGTAAGACTTGTTTGGAACACTTAGACGAGGAGTCGTACATCTCCGCCATATTGACACATGTCCCCGCAGTAGGATTTGAGGTGTGCGATGGGGTTGCCGGTGCCGTTATATTTGTCAAATGACAGCACTTTGAATTTAGGTGGCAAAGGCACCTCGACGAATGAACACAGATCTGAAAATTTTGTGGCATGAATCTCGGTTCCTCCTAACTTCATTAGCTGCTTCTGGATTTTATCCATTTGTTTTTTCAGCTGCTCGGGTTCTCTGGATAGTGGGGTTGGGGCTGTTCCCTCAAGAGGCTGCCTCCCTTCATTTTGGATGACCTAGGGATTGGTATGTGTAGGTGGTGGGGGATTAAAGTTGGCGAATGCCCCCGCATAGGCCCCACTATTTCTGACCTCAACTTCCTCGTATTGTTGATCAACATACGGTAGAAGAAGGGTGAGGTTATCCGACTGATTCTGAATGAATTGGGCAGGTGCTTGATGAGGCCATTGGGGTTGGGGGAAACTTTGATGAGTGGCTTGTGGGGTGACTGAATGAGTGAATGGTGGATTTTGGGCAAGTGCTTGAAGAGGCCATTGTACATTTTAGATATTATGGGGATTTAGTTGGGGAGGGAGTGGATGGATAAATTGGGGATGGTTGATGGTATGGGATGGGTTCCCATATTGAGTTGGGTGTGAAGAATGTGGATAAACAGGGCCCAAGCCTGATTGAGGGATCGGATGAGAGGGGTGTATTATTTGAGGGGGAATGGGGGCATGTTGGGTATAGGTAAATGTGGGATATTGGGGAAATGATGAAGGGTGGGGGTATGAGGTTCTAAGTCTTGGGCCTTACTGGGCTTGGGTATAGGTAAGGAGCTTGAATGGGCTTGGGCCATAGGACCCGGATGGGTTGGGACCATGGGGCTTTGATGGGTTTGGCCCATTGGGCCTTAGTGGGTTTAGGCCAGGGTCATTGGGCCTTGAGGCCCGCTCAATGGTCCCAAGGTTGATGGGAGCCTTGGATGGTATGGATGATGGAGAGTTTGGAGGGTATGTTGAGGGTTGGGCATTTGAGATGGATTACGGTGGTTTTGGGAGGCCCTCCATGCCATGAAGGTGTTCATCATTTCTTGCATGATGGCTATGGAATCGGGTATGGGAGCGGAGGCGGATGGTTCATTTGATGAGGAGGATGCATGGGAGAAAATGGGCATGATCTAGGTAGAGGTAGGGAAATTGTGGATGGTTGATGAGGGACTGTTGTGCATTGTTTGGGTAGATTGGGGAAAATTGGGCATGACCCGGGTAGAGGTGAGGAAATTGTGCATGGTTTGTGAGGATGGAGGAAAATCGGGTATGTTGGATGTGGAAGGAAAGCAGAGTGTATTGGGATTTGTCGGGGGAGATTGTGGTGCATTTGGAGTGGAAGAAAAAATGGGCATCGTTTGGGTGGAGGGAAAATTGCGCATGACCCGGGTAGGTGGATTTTGGGTGAATGAGGGAAAATTGGGTGTATTAGAAGAGGATTGGGATAAATTGGGCATTGCTTGGGTGTATGTGGGAATAATGGGTATATTTTGGGCTAATGTGGAGGGAAAATTTGGATTGGATGTAGAGGGAAATTGGGGTGTATGAGTAGTGGATATGGGGGGATTTGAAGTGTATGAGTAGTGGTTATGGTTGGATTTGAAGTGGAGGAAAAATGGGGCATGGCTCGGATAAATGAGGGGGAATGGGGTGTAGAACTTTGGGAAAATATGGGAAAATTAGATGTGGAAGGGGAATGGGATAAATTTTGGGTGGTGGTGGAAGAAAAATGGGGTGGATTCTAAGTGATGGAGGGGGGGAAATTAGGGTTGTTTGGATTTGAGGGGAAATGGGGTGAAAAATGGGGTAAATGTGGATGGATTTTTGGTGGATGAAAAGATCGGCAAATTTTGGATGGGTGTGGATGGGAATATGGGTGCACCGAAGGGTCCGGTGACGGAAAATGGGGATTGGGTAAGTGGGATGGATGTAAAAATCTCTTCTGCATGGGAATGTGTTGAAGAGTGTGGCAGTGATGAATCGAGATCAGCATAAGCCGGATCAACCGCCCACGACATCGTTTGTTGGCGGGTTGAGTACGGGTTCCTTGAGTGAGGACCAAAAACCTACGGGATGATGGAGGATAAGGCGATGACGTTGTTCCGACAGTACAAGCTCTCCTTTTTTGAATTTTTGATTTTCTTGATTTTTTTGTTTTTTTTTTTGTAATTTTTGGATGATGATGCCGTTCACACCCCCAATGCCTCCCACTGCGGGATCCGGATGCACCTTTGAAGAATCAAAGGAAATCCTTTGATATATGTAAGGGCACGAAAATTCACCCGACAACCCGATCCCTCGAAAGAGTCAATAAGAGGGCGACCTTTCTTGACCAGCGAGGGTGTTTTGGGTGTTAAGGGTGTGGGATTTTATCGGGAGCCTAAAAAATGACTAAGCGGGGGGTAAGGGCAATGCCCCTTAGGACTTTTTCTTCACTTTTCGGGTCCCTCCTTTCCGTGCCTAAAGGATACAAGGCTTTTTCGATTCCGCTAACGCTCTCCCCAGGGTTTTAAGGCTTGTAACAAATTCGGTCACCCACCCGATATACCTCCGGCGCAAGCGCCTTCTCAGATACTGGATGGGGTGGTATTTTTCGGGATCATCACCACTAGGGGATGCCGCCGTACTAAGAATCAGGACGTTTGTATCGTTGCCTATTTCCCACCCTTTTATAAAATCTACCCCCGCAAAAAAAATTCAATTAAGTTCCCCTCTTAGTTCAATTTTAATTTCAAATTTTAGAAAGTTTTCTTAAGTTTAAAAACGGGCGGTGAGAAACCCGTGCCGCCTTTACGGGCCGGCGTCCACTAATGGGATATGATTAAATGTAAAACAATGCACAAGCAGGCCTGCCAATCGGCTAAGGCATGTAAACAACGGAATTTAAATGCGTAAGTAAGCCCGCCAATCAGCTAAGGCATGTAAATGACGGAATTTAAATGCGCAAGTAAACCCGCCAGTCAGCTAAGGCATGTAAATGACGAAAAATAAATGAAAGTAAAGACAATGCTCAAGTAGGCCCGCCAATCAGCAAAAGCGTGTAAATGACGGAAAAATAAGGGTAGGTAAAAAATGACGGACTCGTAAGGGTGAGTATAAAAACGAAAGAGAAATAATAAAAGTTAGTAAAAACAAGAAAGACACATGCAAAAATCAAAGGGCCAATTTCAAGTAGAAGCTCTAAAGTATCCCCAACAGAGTCGCCATCTGTGCAACCGTGGATTTTTATCAATCCGTCGCGACGATGCGCTCGTATGAAAAATATAAAGTCGCCGCCCGGAGCTTTTGGTGTCCCGGGAAACCCAAATCAATATTAAATGCACCGAAGTGCCAAATATGACTCTGATTCACTGGTCTACGCCAAAGGCTCTTGGGTACGGGCTTCGGTTATCGATCGAGAAGGTGTTAGGCACCCGATCAACCCGCTCATAAGCGGTCTCTACTATGGCTGTTTGGATGTGGATATATATATATATATATATATATATATATATATATATATATATATATATAAGAAAAAAAGAGCGGCACTTCCCCTTGCCCGAAGGCACACCGATCCTATTGAGCCCTTCCCGCTTGCCAAAATTTGTGTAGCGTAACGACTCAATTCTAAGATAGAGGAAAAGTAAAGAAGGTAGAGGAGTAGAGGGGAGAGCCGGAGCTCTCTGGCCCTTATAGCACCACGGTGGATCTTCGCGTAAGCGTCTTTGTTGAGCTTCCGAAAGTAAACGGGTGTAGGAATGGGCTTGAATCTCTAAGGCTAGGGAGCTAAGAAGTAGGAGAAGAAGGCTAGGGGCTAGATCTAGCTAAATATCAAGGATGGATGGTGTAGAATGAGGTGTCAAGGATGAAACTCAATTATGGAATTATATGGGTTTAGTGGAGGCAAATGGGAGGGGAGCTCACTAAAATTTTCTCTCTTTGAAAATTTTCAAGCCTTTAATCCAAGGGAGGGGGGGGGGTGTCTCTATTTATAGGAAAATGGTAGGTTAGGAGGGTGCTTAGAGGCTAATTAGGGTTAGCAATTAGGTAATCCTAGCATCTAAGGTTTCAAAGGCTTAGAAAAGTGAGCAATGGTCATCAATGGTAGATGATAGGTTGATGTTTCAAATGACTAAAGGGTTGCAAATAGGGTAAGCAAAGGTGCAACAATCCTAATGAAACTCATCCTACACTTTAAGATGGTCAACAAGTCAAACCCCAAAAGCCATTTTCGAGCAAAAATCCATCAGTTACTGTAGCTAAGTCTGGCACATGTATTAGATGCGCCAAGCATAGCTACAGTGCCTAGAAGTTCAGAGCCCGCGGGGGGTCCCACCTATACTTTGTGCAAGTATTAGATGCGTCAAGCCATTTCTGGGCAAAAAATGGCTTGGCGCATGTAATACATGCGTCAAGTAATGTCGAGTCAAACAACCCGATTTTTGAATCGCCATAACTTTTGATATACAACTCCGATTGATGCAATTTTTGGCTTGTTGGAAAGCTGGGGAAGTTGTCTTTCCAATGGTATATAATTTAGCTCTAGCAAAGTTGGGGTTGATTCCTAAGGGTTTTGGGATTGCTTTCGGAAGCTCGGGGGTGTGCCCTTCTCAAAGTATGTGTCGATCAGGCCTTGGGTCAAATTTGGGTGTCTACAGATACTAAAATTAATTTTCCTTCAAAAGGAAAAGTATCCAAAGATTTTCCTAAACAATTTAAAAGAAGACATCGTCGCTTTTCCATAATGGATGATAAGCCTTCTTTTTCTCAAGGAAATCGAGAAAAACAATAAAAAAAGGCCAAAAAGATAACATTAACTGTTATAATGTCATTAGTTTGGTCATTATGCTAATAAGTGTAAAACCAAGCAAAAGATAGTGAATCTTCAAATAGATGAAAGATTAAGACTAACAATATCTAAGATATTGTTAAGTTCTTCTGATGAAGAAAATACTGACTCAGATGAAGTTAATAGTATTCAATCTTCTTCTGCATCAGGTGAAGAAAATCCTTTAGATTGCAATTGCAATCCTATTAGTACATCAAATGACACTTAGCAAGCCTTTGCTGCCATGAATAATCTGGGTATCAATGTACTCAGTGATCACCAACAATCATTATTGGATTTAGTTGATAAAACTGAAGATCCAATAATGAAATTCAAATTAATTGAAGCCTATAGTACTATGGCTAAAAAAGAAACTAAAAAAGAATTAATCATTCAAATCCCTATTCGATTAAAGAATTATTTAATCGAATAGAGAATCAAGGTCCAACTAGACCTGTCACAATTAATTATCTTAAGCATGAAATTAATTCATTAAAAACTGAATTAGTTACTCGTAAGCGTCAAACTGCTAATGAAATTAGCACCATACATACTAGATTAAATCTTCTTGAAAATAAAGAATAGAGAATCAAGGTCCAACTAGACCTGTCACAATTAATTATCTTAAGCATGAAATTAATTCATTAAAAACTGAATTAGTTACTCGTAAGCGTCAAACTGCTAATGAAATTAGCACCATACATACTAGATTAAATCTTCTTGAAAATAAAGAATAGAGAATCAAGGTCCAACTAGATCTGTCACAATTAATGATCTTAAGCATGAAATTAATTCATTAAAAACTGAATTAGTTACTCGTAAGCGTCAAACAGTTAATGAAATTAGCACTATACATACAAGATTAAATCTTCTTGAAAATAAAGAACCTTCTTCTAGTAATCTATTGGCTCTGATACCAAATACAACGTAAGGGGGAGCGTAGTAGCGGGAAAAAAACTAAATACACACTAACTTATCTCATATAATGTGTAAAGAAAAGCAATGGGACAATCTACACTATTCTACACTCACTATGCACAACTATTCAATACATATGAAGAAGAAATAAAAGTTTCGGAGTATTTTCCGGATGCTTAGACAAGCCCCAAGCTTAGCTATTTATAGATTGCTTTTACGGACTTCAACCAATTTCAAGTCCGAATTAATCTATAAATAGCTAAGTTTACGGTTGTCCAAGTATCTGGAAAATACTTTGAAACTTTTCTTTCTTCTTCTTTCCCTTTCCTTTGTGTGTATCAAGAGAACCAGGAGCAAGCTTGGTATCTTCCTTCCTCTCTTCCTTTTGTAATTATTGTATGCGTTGAATATATGTATTGAATAGTTGTGCATAGTGAGTGTAGAATAGTGTAGATTGTACCCTTTCTTTTCTTTACGCATTATATGAAATAAGCTAGTGTGTATTTAGTTTCATTTCCGCTACCACGCCCTTACTCTGTATTTTTTTGTAATAAACTCGCAATTTCAGTTTTACAAAGTTCAAAATGACCAAGTTTCATTTGATTGGGTCTTTACTTTAGTTGAAATATGTCTTTCATTAAAATCAGAATTACATGGTAAAAAAATAATGTGTTTCTTTCGATTCTAAAAAGCATTTTGACTATCACTGTATATATCAGTGTGATATGATTTAAGCAATTGAGAAATTTTTGCTTGAATCAGAGGAGAATCAATTTGTTTTTGTAAAGATATAATCTTTATTTCTTTTTGAAGAAAATTGATTTGTTGTTCTTTGAACAATAAATTAGTTTTAATATAATTAACTAATTTAGTTTGAGGTTGTGGGAGAAATTCAAAGACAAGATTATGTCCATTGTACTGAGCATAAATGCCAGTAGAATCTACCTTTGTCAAAGGTAAAATGGAAGTGATAAATGGTGTGCCAAGAATAACCAATTGGGTTAAATTCTGGACAAGAATAAAATTAGCAGGTATGCAAATACCTTGATTACAAATTGAAAGATAATTCAATTTATATCTAATTTGCATTTTATAACCACGTGCATTGGTAAGACTTTGAGTGATTTTGTCAAAGTATTAGGTAGGAACTAATCATTCCTGAATGCAATTCATATCAGCTCCACTTCAACAAGAGCAACAACATCCTTGATAGTGAATTCTTGGTTGATAACCAAGGTGATCTTAATATACGACTTTTGAGAAATTACTTGATGCAAGACATTGTGTAAAAAGAAACAAGATGGGTGCATCGAGGACTGACTCATTAATTTATATGCACTGTAACCCTAGAATGTTGAGCAGATTTAGAAATGACTACGTGACAAATTAGAAGAATTGGGATTTTCAAGTATTTTTTGCTTGACCGCGGGACTCGCTATTCAAAAGAAAGGGCTAACTTCAAAGAAAAGGTGTATGTGAAGTGCTTTTTTCTTTAGTGCTTGCTAGAAAGACTTGCTTAACTAAAAAGACAAAGTAGAAACAAAGAATAAAAAACTATAGGAGGAAGTGTTGGAGCAATGAAAGTTCAACGCTTGCTTGAAAAAGAAGGGCTTGCTTCCTTCTCTAGCACCATAAGTGGTAACTAGCGCACTGGACCGGTAACATAAAGGAAATGATGCTCTCTCTACTACGACACTTGCAGTGAGCCTCTCACCCAAAAGGTCACCTTCACAAACATCTGCAACCTTGAAAATGCCTCACTTTTTATGCTTAAAGGAAGAAATGTCTTGGTGAATGCAGGACTTGGGACCAATAAAATTTTGTCTGCAAGATGAGCTTACAGGAGTGCCGATCAATTGAGCCACCAGGTTTGAGAATAAGGTGGAATCCCTGGATTCAGTGGCTGCAGAAGAAGGTAATAGAGAGGATAATTTTTTGGCACGTGAGGATTATTCGAGAGTTGATTTACATAGTGAGCCTCCTCATGTTTTTTATCAACATTAAGCTCTCCATAACCTTGTAGTCCTTTATGTCCCATCTCATTGCTTCCCTCTAAATCTTTATTGATCTTCTTCTTCTCTTGTTTTCTTGTGCTTGTACTATCTCAACCCTTCATGTAAGGTCTGCTTCTAACCTCCGATTTTCACGTCCAAACCACCTCAAACGACATTTTGTAATTTTGTTACCTTTATAGTTGTCAATCTCAAATATCCTTTTTTCGTACTTGTTACTCCATACATCCTTGTGCTTCCTCTTTTCTACTTTCTTGTGCTTATAGCATCTCAATCATTTCCTTCATATAGGATCTGCTTTTGACCTCCGATGGACATGTCTGAACCACCTCAAGTTGTAATTTTTTGCTTTATAGGTGCTCCTCTCAAATTTCCTCCTATGTACTCATTCCTAATTTTATCTCTTCATGTTACCCCACTCGTACCTCTTAACATACGCTTCTCAGCCTCAGGCATTCTATCTTGGCTTTTTTCGTGTCCTAATATTCGGCGTCATATAGTATGGAAGGCCTTATCGCTTTCTTATAAAAACATTCCTTCAATCAAAGTGGGATTCTTGGGTCTTACAATACTCCATTTGCTGATCTTCATTTGATCCAATCTGCATTAAGCTTATTTGAAATATCCTCGAATCCACCATCTTATTATAGAGACAAAATATCAAAATCTTTGCAATGTGGCACTAAATGGTTTTGTATTTTAACTAAATCCTTCTCCAGGCTATTATGTATGCTAAAGTTGTCGTCCATATAGTTTGTCTTAAGTCTGTTAATTTTCAAGCCTATTCCCTCTTTAGGACCTTTCTCCATAATTCCAACTTATGACTTGTTTTCTTGCTTGAGTGATTAGTACCACACCATGTAATCTTTTCTTGTATATCTCCGGTTAACACATCCACGATGAGACAAACAAATAAGAAATCAAGGGAGACCCATATTGCGGTCTAACTCTGAAAGGGCACTCATTCATCTTTGCACATAGTTCTTATATTAGTTGCCGCTTTTCATACCTGTTTTGGATAATCTCCTAAATATTGGTTCAGGATGCATTTCTTCCTTATCATTCACAAGGTTATCTATCTTGGCTATCTATCATAAGCCTTTCGAAAATCAATGGAGAGCATATGTAAGTTTTTTCATTCTCTACCCAAATTTTTCTATAAATTACCTCATTAGGAAAATGATTTCAGCTATTGATCTTCTGGAGATAAGTTCAAACTAGTGTTTTGATACACTTGATTCCCAACTTAGCCGTTGTTTTGTTATTCTGTCTGTGTTTCATCGCCTGCCTCATAAGTTCAACGCCTCAATAGTTGGCAGAGTTTTCGATGTCTCCTTTTTTTCTTATAAAAAGAGACCACAATGCTCTTCCTCCTTTCTTTAGGCATTGAATCCCTTTTGAGTAAATCATTGGGCAAAGCACTTCGTGAAATGGAGCCAGTTGTTTCAATGTTTAATGTGAAAGAAAGGAAACAAAGAATCTCCTTGTAAATCGCTTAGAGGCTCCAAAGAATCCAACTTGACTACTATTAATTATTGAGTGGCACTTATAGGATATCCACAAGTAGATCCTTTTCCTGCACTTAAGACCAAAATTCATTTTTTTTCTATTGGTACAGACAATTCTAATCTATTATAAGTCCTGCGCAAGTCAAATTTAAGCACTAAGCCGCCACCAAAATATCTATTGGACATATCAATTTCCTTATTAGCACAATACCATTCGTTATTTGGCGCCCTCCCACAAAACCTCATTGATTTGAAGAACTGAGGTCTCTCATCCATTCGTTGAAGCTAACTGGCATTTTCTTTTCTAGGATCTTTTAGAAACTTCCCACTAAAGTGATTGGCCTGAATTCATTATATATCCTCTATGTACCTTACCTTAAAGATGAGGGAAATGAAGGTCACATATAAAGCTAGTTATGGCAAAGAACTGTTCGTCAACCTTGTACAGATCCTCAACCACAAGGTCTGAGAACTTTTGGATAGTGTTGTCAAAGGCGCGCCTCACGCCTAGGCCCACCCTATGCGCCTGCGCCTGCGCCTTGCAATTTAGGCACAGGTGCAATGAGAAGCGCCTAGGCGTGTGCCTTTTGCACCTAGGAGCAAAAGTGCGCCTAGGCGCACTTCTCATTACTTTAACAAAAAAAGATCAAATTTTTATATGACTTAGAACTTACTTGTACACAAATTATAAATTAAACTTATATTTTTCCAAGTCTCCTTAAAACTTATATCTCGTAAGTTTATAAGCTATGATGCTACACTCGAAAGTTGAGACTTAGGGCTCACTTGCTAGTTACTTAGACACCTACTTGCTAGTTTCTTAAATAATATTTTTGTAATGTACAAACATACATAATGTTCAATTGTTTATGATATTTATTTGTTTCTTATATTTTATATTTTTTTATTACTGCTATTATAGATTTATTGTATTATTTTTTTTATATATTCATGATTTATGTTGAAAATTTTAAAAAAATTAATATATAAATATAAAAAATTTAATGTTACAAATTATTAATAAAATATAATTTATTAATAGAAATATATTATCATTATTCTTATATATATATATATATATATATATATATATATATATATATATATATATATATATATATATATGAATTAAAATGCGCCTCGAAAAAAAGAGCCTTGAGCATAGGCCTCGCCTAATCTCCGGGGATCCTTGTTGCCTCGGGTGCGCCTAGCGCTTTTGATAACACTGCTTTTGGAAAAAAGCCAAGGTGAGATCATACGGGCCCCGAGCTGTCTTTATTGAAAGGGAAGACGACACTCTTTATCTCACACAGAGAGAACTGTCCTCCAGCATGTGTTAAGATATTAAGGGAGAATCTCCCCGCCCCGACCCACCCCGCAGGTTTGTACTAGATCTTAAGGTAACCACTCTCATCCTCCATTCTATTTCCCACACCATAGGCAATGTAATTCACTTCAAGAGATTCCCTTGGAAAGTAGCCTTGTCAGCAAAAGAAAACTGTATTTCTATTTCTTTCCATATAGCTCAACCACTCTGTTCCAGATTGTTGATGCCAAAATATCTCCTATCCATATTAGTAGTAGGCGCTAACATTTCAACCTATTGTTATCAAAAGGATTTTACTATTGACCAAGAGGAGATTATCTTTATTGGCATTTCTTTACTCATTTCTTTAATTTTAGTTCAAATGGATCCATAAATCTGTTTGTTCCACTTATAAGGCGTCCAGCTTCCTGAACAGTCGGTCGCCTGGGGAGCCATGCACTCTGACCATTGGTCCATTCATCTGTGGGAAAGAATTTAAAATTTTCATGTTGAAGCCACCATGCCAAAATTTATTTATCCATAACGCTGAAATTTCAGGCCTTTTGCAGTTCCCAGGACCACGCCTCAAGACGTGGAGGTTCCGAGTTAGAATCCCACCCCTTGTTGGCCACTGGCGGGGATTTATCCCTACTGACTGGTACCACTCGCGGGGATTTATCCCTACTGACTGGTACATGTGGCTGTTGCATACCCGGGGAGTTAGTCGGGTGATCTAAGAGGCTGGATGTCCCGTTATCAAAAAAAGATGTTTCAGGCCTACAGACTAGTGCCTGACAGGCACGGCATAATGACCCATCGGGGTGACCTGGTGTCCTAGTCCCTTTTCATCCCTAGCTCCTAGCCTCTTGCCATTGTCGGTTCTCTTGACTAAATCTTCATGTGTTCAAGGTTATTGATAGGAGCGTGGGGATGTTAAAAAGCCAGGCCTGGTACTCGGTCTGTTAGCTTTTGCCTTTTTTCTACTAAATTAACAAAATTGACAGGCATACCCTTAGCAGTCTATAACATGCATTCTGTAAACTTTGGAGCGCCCATGAAATCATAGAATCACAAAAATGCATTGCTATTCGCCTTAATAAAGCCAAGGGCTTCCAGTGCTATTTCATGTACCGCTTTCAAGTTCATTGCAAAGAAGCAAGATTCTATTCAACTCTATACATATGTTCCAACATTTATCTTCTTCTCTCTTCTCAGGTTAAAGCAAAGTCGCATCAAAAGGCGGAGGCAAAGGGCCATCACTGAAAGAGAGATGGGCTTCATTGTTGATTCATGGTCTCAAATTTAAAGGCACGACTTATGTAAGTGTTCTTCATTTTGTGTCAATTCTAAGGACCATTGATACTTTGGTTACAGCTCCTCATTTTATGGAAGTGTTTTCTTTTCTTTATAGCGGGTTTACCCTTTTCCTGGTGGAATAAAGAGTTATCTGTTCAGTTCCTTCTTTGACCAATTGTTATTTGTAGACTAACTGTTCAGCCCCTTTCTTGGCTCTGTTCTTGAATGGGCTCGTTTTTGGACTAAGGTTAATTTTCTAGTGACAATTTGATGCCTTGCATTGACCCTGAACAAGGCTGCTGAGCCTGAAAATCTGGTTCAATAGGGTTATTTTAGTCATTTCATCTCGTCTGTCAGGTAAAATAATGCAAATGCTGGAAACTGTGCGTTATACGGCAATGGCTCTTGGAGGCCTGCATTGCATGCTTTGTTACCAAAGTTGGCTTTATTTCTTTGAAAACGTGTTTTAATCATGTTATTGTTTTTTTTTCAGCAAAATGATGGTAACACGATTAAAATGTTTCTTTAAAAAAAAAAATTTAATACATTTTCATGTTTTAAATGTGATTTTTGCGTTTTTTCTGAAATTTTCCTGTTTTTTGCTTTTGCCAATTTTTTCCAGAATTCTAACTTGTTAACTATATGATTGCATGGACCTTGAGATGTGCACAGATCTCCATGCTCTGCATGCGGCTCTTGATGTTATGCCATATATGCTGGTGGGGGAATGGTCAAGTCCTAGAGGGCAGAACCGGATTTTCAGTCCTTCCCCATCCGCTGCCCTTGGAAATCGGAGAATCTTGACTTTCTTCATTTTCACTTTTTAGAGCATGGCGTGTAGATAAGATTCTCCTATTTCCAAGGGCAGCAAATGGGGTAGGACTGAAAATCTGGTTCTACATATTGGGGCTTGACCATTGCCTATGCTGGTGATATTGTCTCAAATGCAAAATACTAATGCTTAGGGAAATGACCAAAAGGGCACTATAGCTTATGATTAATTCTCCCAAGTTGCTCTCATTTGATAGAGGGAAACTTGCTATGTCACGGTATATCTATGAAAATGATCTTTGGTAATACTAATAATATTTGTCGGTGCAAAGTGGGCCTAATTTGAAAATTAGGTGTCAAGACAACATGCACGAGATCAATTAGGTGATTAGGTCTATTCCCTCCGAAAAAAATCTAGCGATAAAAAAATGATCTTTGGCTGGTGGATATTGAAAATACTCGTAAGTTCCTTCACCATATGCAATGGATTCAGCTTTATGATATACTCTAGAGCCCCCCACCTAAGAATCATTGACTTCTTTGAATAGACTATGGAGATCTTTTTTTGTCTCAAATATTTAAACAACTGATCTTATTGACCTCTTTGAATCAGACTATGGAGACCTTTTTTAGTCCCAATTTTTCAAACAACTGATCTTATTGACTTCTTTGAATCAGACTATGGAGATATTTTTTGTCCCAATTTTTCAAACAACTGATCTTGGGATGATGGCTATAAAACTCAAGTCACTTTTTGCTAGACAGTGTGGCGATGTAATGCAAACAATACTTGGATAATTTCCGTTCTCTCATAGGGGATCCATTTGGCAACTTGAAATATAAGCATTCTGCAAAATTCCTAGGGCCGGTTTGGATACGGGAAAAACAAAGGAATACTTAGATTTGGATTTTATTTTCCATAGTTTTTCGTTGTTTGGAAGCAACTTAAAGGTCAGAATATAAAATATAATTTTTTCGCTCATTTCCGAGTGAAGAGTAAAAGGGTATCCCTTGGCATTTCAATTTGTCGAGACCTCGGAAAGATAAGAGTGGAGAAGAAAAAGATAAGGGTACGACTCTTTTCACCCGTTTATTAGTAATATCATACAATTTTTCACGAACAAAAGCCATTGACTTATTTTAATCAATTGATGGAGATTGTTTTTTGTTCCAATCTTCCTCATGATAGATCTTATGATCATGACGCCCCTATGAGATGATCAGATGTTGATTCTATATGACACACATCTCCAAAAGTGACCTAGATTGTGGGAAAAGGAGTTTACCTTCGCTTTTAGGGACGTTCACCATTGGAATCAATGTTTGACTGTTTGATATGCACGTCATGATCTTAAGATTTATCGTGGGGAAGATTGGGGCAAAAAATGATATCCATCGTCTTATTTAAACTAGTTAATGATTTAAGCAAGTGAGATCCACGTTGAGAAGGAAGAATTTTAGGCTGAAAATGAATATACCCTTTTATATATTTCCTATTACCGCATCTCACTCCTTTTCTCTCGGGTACTTAAATTTACAACTCAAGTTATTTCTTTGAAATTCGGGTTTTATGTGTCTAAACTATTAACTTCTTTAAATCAGACAATAGAGATTCTTTTTCGCCCAATCTTTGACACACTAGATCTCTAAATCGTGGGCTTACTATCAGACGGTCAGATTTTGATCCAAACACAGGATTTAGTTAATCTTGTATTTTCTCAGATATATATCGAAACATAAGATTTTTTTACAATTTCCTGCATACGTATCCAAACACAGGATTTGACAAATCTTGTGTTTTCTTGGTTAGCAATGTAGTTATCCACACAACAAAAAACAAAGGAATCTCATGATTTCCTATAACTTAGGTATTCATGAGAAAATATAGGAATATTATTTTATTTTCTCACGTTTTCCATATTTTTATCTAAACAGGCTCACACATTTCCCCTATTATTATCCAAACATACCCATGTATTTAATTGTAAAATAGAATTTTGTATTATGCACTTTATAGTA
Source organism: Chloranthus sessilifolius (assembly GCA_021018995.1). Taxonomy (NCBI): domain Eukaryota; kingdom Viridiplantae; phylum Streptophyta; class Magnoliopsida; order Chloranthales; family Chloranthaceae; genus Chloranthus; species Chloranthus sessilifolius. The sequence continues at coordinate 70,763,011 of CM037595.1, forward strand.
TTTTTTGTAATGTATGCTTGTTTTTTAGTATTTTATAGTTGTAAAGTGTATTTTTTGGAATGTCATTCGTTTATTAGTATTTAGAGCCATAAAGTAAAGAGTGGAATGCCTGGAATTAGTGACGTGGCATTTCTTCGGTATTTTATAAAGGGTTTTTTGCAAATACCCCCCTGGGTTTTGCTGATGTTACAAATAATCCTTCAGTTATAGCTATTTGCTCTAAACCCCCTAGTTATCATTTTGGTGTTCATAAAACACCCTCTTTAACGAATGCAACTTTAAATGATTAATCAGTCATTAAAGAATAGCCTAAATATCATATTTATCCTTTTAAAAATTAAATTATTAAACTGTCACCCATTACACGTGGTTAGAGTTGGCGGCCCTCCACTTATAAAAAAGAGCAGTTTTAAATCTACCCACCAAATCTTTGAGTTCACCCACACTGAAAAACATTAATTGCATTAAATCGGATGATGGAGATCGTTTATCGTCCCAACCTTTCACACGATGGATCTTGAGATCACAGAGGCACCATTAGACGGTTGACTACATTGAATCGGACAATGGAGATCATTTATCGTCCCAACCTTTCACACATGATGTAGCTTGAGATTGTGGCGGCACCATCAGACAATTGACTGCATTGAATTGGACGATGGAGGTCGTTTATCGTTTCAACCTTTCACACGATGGATCTTGAGATCATGGTGTCACCATCAGATGGTTGACTGCATTGAATCGGACGATGGAGATCGTTTATTGTCCCAACCTTTCACACGATGGATCTTAAGATCATGGTGGCACCATCAGACGATTGGTTTTTTATTTCATGTGGTACACACCCAAAAAAATTACCTTAAAATTAATTTTAATCGTGTTCGTGATGTTAAGGTCACTTTTCTGATATGTGTGCCACAAAATAAAACACTGATCGTCTAATAGTATGCCTAAACGATCTCCATTGTTTGATTCAATGCAATCAATGTGTTTTAGCGTTGGTGAACTCAAAGATTTGGTGGATGGAAGCAGACGTAGTTAGGCAATCTAATTCTTAAAATAAAATAAAAAGATAATTTTTTTGTACAAAATGATAATATGAAGTACTACACCATTATTATATAATGATTACCATTATACCAATGATGATATGGCAGTGAATCTGATCAATAGTATAGCCATTGATTCATCAAATGGTAACAATTAATCAAATTTGGAATTTTTCTAATCCATAACTGAGCCTCAAAACTCGAGTTCTGTGGGGTAAACTAAAAAGTTGGATGGACACGATATTTTATATACAATATAGGAAATAAGGGGGTTTTGAACTGGATCGGATCAAATGAAGTAGGGGTTCAAGTCCAGTCAGCTGTCAAAATTTTGGCCTACCCCGACCCATTGACAATCTAGTCTTTACTGATTTTTAGGGTCTTGATAGTTGAAGGAATAAGTTTTTGACACAATAGGCTCTTCATAAGCTTGATATTTTCTTTATATTAATGATACCCATGATGGCCCAACAATGAAAATACTCAATCTGCATTATGAGTTATGACGTCACTTTTAGTAAACTCCACTTGGATACAACAAAGCTTGAGGATAAATAAAAAAATCGGCCTTGTTTGGCAACTCAGGTTCTAAGGATTGGCCAATACCGAGAAAAAAAATTGTATCGGTAAGTATCGGCCAATACCAATTGGTCTTTCATTTGATGAGTCTTAAATCATATAGGAAATTGGAGGGATGGGTATTTTGAATAGAACATATAGATTGAAGGTTTTCTTTTAAAGAATAATTACATCGTTTGCCACAAATCCTTCATTGGTTGAGTATTCGTCTAAATGTTGGCATACTTTAATGGGGAATCACCCATCTGATGAGTCTTGAATCTGATGGGTGAATGAAGAGTCTTTTAGAAGAGTACCTTTGAATCCACCCACTGAATCTTTAAGTTCACCCACGCTGAAACATGATTGAATTGAATCGAACAATGGAGATCATTTATCCTCCCAATCCTTCACACGATGGATCTTGAGATCATGATCGTACCATCAGACAATCAATGTTTTATTTCACGTGGCACACATCTCTTTTCATAGGTCAAATACATAAGATAGAGCCCAATTTTTTTGGTTGATAATTGATTGTTATTATCGAAGTTGCTGTCACACTCAATCCTTGTGATTAGTGCCACAAGCATAGAACTTGGGTTAGTTGAAGACAAAAAGCTTGTTAAGGCCAAAAAAAAAGTTTATCTACCAATATTTGATAAACTTGTTAAGGACAAAAAGCTTGTTAAGGCAAAAAAAAGCTTTATTTTTGGGAAATTTTCTAAAATTTCCCCCCTTTAAAGTTATTTTTCTAAATCCCCTCACATTTTTGTAACTATCTAATAAATCCATATACTTAAAACTTAATTATCTATAAAAGCAGTTTTACTATTTTCTTTTTGGATTAAAAAGTACTTATATATTTACATATTTTTTTATTTTTCTCAAAGTTTTTCCAATTTTTTGGATTTTCAATATTTTTTTCCTTTTTGGTGTGTGAAAAAATATAAGCTTTTACTTTTTTAATGTAATTTTCACTAGTCTATTGACCCAATCGACCAACGCCCAATCCGACCAACTCATTTTCTAGAATCTTTAATTTTGGTATTAAGGTGGATATCTATGGTTGAGGGAGTATTTAGATTATTATGTTTTAAGTACAAGGGAGTTTATTAGATATTTACAAAAATATGAGGGGATTTTGAAAAGTAACTTTACACGAGAGAGATTTTAGAAATTTTCATCAAGATTTTCACAATATAGCGTATCGTGCAACTTCTCTTCTTTTTCTAATCTTCTTCGTATTTTTTTTTTTATTAATATTTTTACATGGTATCAGAGTCCTAATGGCGCACACTTTTTTTGATCCACTTTTTAAAAAAAAATAAAAAAATTTATTGATTGTCCCTCCAATAAACACTCATCATAGCCTCGCAATCTCATTATATTTTTTCAAAATCTTTTTAAAGAGATTTGTCATATGATTCATTGTGAGATATCGTGAAAGACCTGATCTAATGGGTCACCGGCTTTGACAAACTCTTGATCTAGTGGGCCATTGGCTCCGACAAACTCCAAAATAAGCAGGATGCGACAGTGATGGACTTCACAAACAGGCAAGCAGTGACTACCAACAAGCAAGATCGAGTTTCTGCAATATCATCGCGAAGATCTAAGGGCTCATTTTCTTTTAACCAATCACACATCCCTTTTTCAAATTACAGATGATTGTGAGAGAGTAATAGAGAATCTTTAGGGTTGTTATATATATGTGTAACCGAAGTTTAAGATTATGATTAATATTTTAAGAGAAGTTTGTTAAGATTAGGGTTCTTAGGGATTATGTTTATTTTAATGAAAAAACATTAAAATTTTCACAGTGTTGGTGTAGCCTATCTTCTCTCACGCATCTTCTTTTTATATTTCTTTATTTTAATAATTTCTACACGGTATCAGAGCATGTAATTACATGGATATAGAGAGACACGTTACACTGAGGGGGCGTGAGCGATAGTCCCACATCGCTTGGGTATCATGACCTTGGGCTACATATAATCCTGAGACAATCCCCACCTCACCAGCCGGTTTTGTGAGGTTGTGTTAGGCCCATAAAATTCTACACTACATGCCATATGGTTGATGACTCCAAATCGGGTGCCATTTTGGGGATCATGTGGCACGTGATCACATAATGTCCTAGCCAAACTCTTGCCTATTTGTCACTACAATTAGGCTCCGATGTAGAGTTACTTAATACAATGGACACCATAGCCAACTCTTGTCTAATTCTCACTATAAATGAGATCTAGTGCACTGCATTGCTACCCGCAAAATGTGTGTATGTAATATGCATTTAACGAGGCCTTTCTAGAGTTGGCTGTCAATCTAATGGCGGAATTCATATATATATATATATATATATATATATATATATATATATATATATATATATATATGAGATACAAGGGTCACCATAGCCAACTATTGTCTAGATCTAACTATAAATGAGGTCTATTGCAATGCATTGCTAGCCGCAAAATGTGTGTTTGTAATATAAATTTAACGAGCTCTTCCTGGAGTTGGCTGTCAATCTAATGGCGGAATTCATATATATATATATGAGATACATGAGGCCTGGTCGGGGATTATGCGCCCGAGTGTAGAGAAATCTCTACATTTATTGTCAGTTGACCATCATGTGGCTTCTATCACGAGGATTCAGTGCCACGGCAACTTAGTTAAGGTCAAACAAGTGTCATTAAAAAAAATTGTTTTTTATAACTTTTCTACCGTTAAAAATATAGTCTCTATCAAAAAAGAAAAAACATATATAATTAAAGTTGGGGAAAATCAATGCACCAAATCTTTGGGGCATTGCCTTATCTTGACCAATCAAATGGAGGCAAAAAGGTCAAAAATAAAAAAATTTAAATCACGTATCTCATGACTGATTAACTCAAAATGAAAGTTGTTTTGGATTGATTATGCCATGTGGCATGTGAAATGCGACCGGGGTGCACAATTCATCCATTGCCCCCGAGCGCATTCTCTCCTCTACCTATATATATATATATATATATAATTTTTATTTTTATTTTTTTATATGCAACATCGAATTCCTTCCCAGGATCAATATAGTGTCGTGCATTTCATTTATATCGTGAAGACTATGTCTTCCATATATCCTTTTATAATCTTTCAGACTTTCCCATTTGAACTTGTCTAATCATCTTTGGGTGCAAAAAATTTGTTTTCATTTTTTTTTCGCTTTAATCCATCTTGCGACACATCATTACTGTTTTGCTTAATGCAGCTTATCACAGATAAGTACTTATACATTTATATCCTTATTCAAAATAATTTAAACCATTATAATCTTTTAATGGTCAATATCTTAACCTCTATAATTTTTCATCTTTAATTTTTTTTTTTTTTCATCTTTATTGTCTGTGCCAATCCCATTTTTAGTAAAAACCCTTTCTTAAATAAAAGGGTTTGAATCCATCCCTGAGAGTTTTCAACTTTCTCATCTACGTACATCTATCTCTTCTAAATTACTTAGGGTGTGTTTGGAGACGAAGAAAATGACGTAATTTAATGGGTCGGATTTATAAATTCTACATTTTCTATCACTTAAATTGTAAATAAGGGTAGCAAAACAAAACCCTAACTGCATGCCTAAATTTTTCGAAACAAAATTCCAAGGGGAACTCCCGCACTTTATTATACGAGTCCTTTGGAAAATAAGATATTTCTCCTATTATCTAGGCGCCAACAAATTACAACATTTTATTTCTTTTTTCCAGTGGGTACTTTATTTTTAAACCAAAGATTTCTTATTCCCCAACTTGGGTTTCATGTGGTTACATAGTTGACTACTTTGAATCACATGATAAAGATGATTTTTCATCCCACTCTTCAATATAATAGAACTTGAGATCATGCTTCCATCATCAAAAGGTTAAGACTTTGATTCCACGTGGCACACATCAATAATATATGAACATGATCATTAGTGTATACCAAATGTTATTTGTGAATCAATTTTAACCATGGGGAATCAAAATCTGACCATTTGATGGTAAAAGTATAATCTCAAGATCTATTGTGCCAAAGATTAGGATGAAAATCAATCTCCTACGTCTAATTATAAGCAATCAACAGTTTAAGAATGTAAAACTTCGGTTGGGAGGGAACAATACTGGATGAAAAATAAGGACAACTGTCTGCAATAGATCCGACAATCTCTCTCCAACCTTTTTGGTGCCACCTTGTTGGAGGTCAAGGAACCGCTTAAATTCTATCTTTTTGGTGCCACCTTGTTGGAGATCGAGGAACCGCTTAAATTCTGATTGTCTCCTTATAGGACATCAAATTTTGATACTTTTTTTTAGTGTTTCTTGTGTTCGTGAATTGCAGCTTGCTCGACTTAGTTCCAACTCTTTAAGGGCCCCATTTTATGGGATTATGAGTTTGATATGTATGTCTACTTAACGCCTTAAAAAGCAAGCAGAGTCATAATGCGGAATTTTAAGGCCTCGGGATTGGATAGGATTTCGAGTCGTTACAAAATGATATCACGACTCTTCTATAAGGCGGGGGGATTATAGTAGCCTCATAATGAATAGGGAAACGTCCAGAGGTTAGGCTATAAGGTGTATCCTTATATGTGGAGGACAATATGTATAACGATGCATTTTGGTAGGGGCAACGCACTACAAAAAATAAGATCATTAGCGGCAGTTTTTGGCTGCAAAAAACTGTCGCTATTAAAAAAACACTATAAACGAATAATGAGACTATTAGTGGCAGTTTTTGGTTGCCGCTAATAGTCTTATTTCTTGTAGTAACTATATGTAACGCGTATGCTAGGAATAAAATCGGGACAGGGACCTAAGCCCATAAGTGGACAATATTGTTGGCATGTGGGTCCGGGTCGTCATAGTTTCATACCAAACTTGTTTTCCATGTTGTAGTTGAAAAGAATCAAATTCAGACCGCACAAAGGGAAGGAAGCTGATAGGATCAAAACTCTTGATGCCTCATTCTCATTAGCTACTTTGCAATTATTATTATTTTAAAATAGGGATACTTAAAAAAACGTCCATATTTTTCAAACGTTTTAGCTTATTATACTAAAACTCAACTTTTTATCAAATAGAGCTTTCATGATTTTTAGGACTTTAAATGAGTGTAAGATACAATTTTCTTCCCACTTGTAAATTAATGGCTGACTAGTGAATTTACCTATCTACCCATTGGAAGCTATCTCCTTCACCTCCCTCTTTCAACGTCTCCAAGTTTCTCTGCAATTTTGTCCATGCATTCGAACCCCAAACTGATAAACCAATAGACCCCTATGTCCCTTTGATTCTACCCATCCAAACCCAAATCGAAACCATTAACCCTGCCCAAGCGTCGTCCAAGCTCGATGGTGAAGATATCTCTGCTATTTTCCCCATCAAAGCTGGACTGCGAAGCTCTCTCTATGATTTTACCTATCCAAACCCAAATTGAAACCATTAACTCGACTATTCAACCCATCGATCCCAATCTCTCTACACATCTAAACCCAAATCGACCCCATTAACTCTGCGATTTTACCTATCGAGATCGCAAATCGAAATTAGAATCTTCCGAATTAGCTAGTTTTTTATAGTTTGAAATTATTTCTTATAAATCAAAAGAATCCAACCGTAATTAGCTGGTTATTATTAGTTTGAATTTAATTTTTATGAATCAAAAACAGCCAAACAGCCCTAATGAAGGTTCTTGTCTATACCAAGGAGCGAGGGTTTTTTTACTACTAAATCTAGCTCTTTATAGGGTAGATAGGTAAATTTACTAGTCGGCCATTAATTTACACGTGGGAAGAAAATTGTATCTCACACCCATTTAAAGTTCTAAAACACGTGAAAACCCTATTTGCTAAAAAGTTGAATTTGTTATAAATATATTTTTTATGATGGATGACCATTTAGTTTCCAACTTGATGACCTTTTAGTTTCTAACTTTTGGGATTCTTAACCACATTTATGTTGTCCGTTGAAATTCTTATTCATTACTATATCTCTTTTAGAATTATGACAATGTGCATGTATCTTTCTAATCTTTCATCTTCCCCCAACCTTTCACATTCTCACATTATAATTCTATACAAAGGGGTCTTGTGGAAGTATGAAATAACTTAAGAAAAGTGAATGATATATAGTTCTTGAAGAATTAATTTTATACTCTATTTTCTTTTAATTTTATAGCACGTTATCAGCATGAAGCTCCGATCAATTATTGGGTCTCTTATCTTTGGCATCAAAAGCTATCGGTGTAATATTATTTGTTGGCGGTATATTTTTTTATAATTTAACAATCTATTTTATTAATTATTTTTTTATTTAAAGTATGGAGAATCATATTATAACATATGAATATGTTTCATGTGAGATAATATGGGTTAGAAAATCATCATATTAGTGTCAATAATATTTGATAATTTTAATTTGTTATATTTTATATGATTTATCTAATTCTCAATATAATTTTCTCATAAATAATGTCAAATCTTACAAAACTTGAGTTTACCGCTCTTGATGTTTCTGGCAATAATTATTTATCTTGGATCTTTGATGTTGAGATCCATCTTGAGGCTAAGAACCTTGAAAATACTATTAAGAAAGGGAATCAAGCATCCCAGCAGGATCGTGCTAAAGTCATAATTTTTATTTGTCATTATCTACATAAAGAGTTAAAAGTTGAGTACCTTACTATAAGATATCCCTTCACTTTGTGGAATAGTTTAAGGGAGAGATACGAGCACCAAAAGACCATAATCCTCCCAAAATCTCGTTATGACTGGATGCATCTAAGATTGTAAGATTTTAAGACTGTTAGCAAGTATAATTCTGCATTCTTTAAAATCAGCTCACAATTAAAATTGTGTGGAGAAAAAGTCACTCAAGAAGATATGTTAGAAAAAACATATACTACTTTTCATATCTCAAATGTGCTCCTGCAGCAGCAATATCAAGAGCGTAAGTTTACAAATACTCTGAATTAATCTCTTGTCTTTTAGTGGTTGAACAAAACAATGAGCTTTTAATGAAAAATCATTAATCCCGACCAACCAGTTCTACACCATTCCTTGAAGCAAATGAAACCTCATTTCATAGTTTTAAAGGAAATCGAGGTCGAGGACGTGGGCGCGGACGTGATAGGAAGAATTATCAATTTCAAGGGATACGTACTTATAAAAATGTATTATACCACAAGAAGTGGAATCACAATGAGAAAAAAAAAAGGTAAAAATAAAGGTTTACAGAATAAGCTTACAAAGAGCTATGAAGATAAATGTTACTAATGTGGTATGAAAGGACATTGGTCGCATACCTGTCATACACCTAAACATTTGGTAGAATTATACCAAGCCTCTATCAAAGAAAAAGAAAAGGGAATTGAAATGAATTTTACTGATCATCATAATCTAATAGATCATAATATTTGCCTTGATAATCAAAATGGAGTGAATATAACTCATCTTGATATTTCTGATTTCTTTGTAGACCATATCTAGAAAGCTTATCTTTTAGTTTGTAATGTATATATTTACAAATATGTCTTTTTGGATTCTATTATGTATTTCGTTTTTAAGTAATGAAATTTAATATCTAAATTTTTTTATGTAAGGTGGCATGATACTGATTGATTAAATCTTAAGATGATTGATGAAGATATTTGTTTAGTAGACAATGATACAACCCATACAATTCTTAAAGATCGGAAATATTTTCAATATTTGACATTAAGCAAAGCTAATGTCAATACTATATCTGGTTCATCGAATTTAATTGAAGGATACGGAAGAGCATTTATCATGTTACTAAGAGGCACAAAATTTTGTATTGATGATGCTTTGTATTCTTTAAAATCTCGAAGAAATTTATTAAGTTTTAAGAATATTCGTTGTAATGGTTATCATGTTGAAACCGCAAATAAGGATTATCTTTATATTACTTCAATAAATTTAGGCCAGAAGCTTATATTAGAAAAATTGTCTGCTTTCTCTTCTGAGCTATATTATATAACTATGAGAACAATTGAATCGCATGTTGTAATGTACCAGAAGTGCTCTGATCCAAAGGTTTTTGTACTTTGGCATGATCGTCTTGGTCATCCGGGATCAATTATGATGCGTTGAATCATTAATAACTCATATGGACATCCTTTAAAGAACTAAAAGATTCTTTTACCAAGTGATTATTTGTCACTTGTTCACAAGGTAAACTAATTGTGAAATTATCTCCTTCTAAAGTAATTATCGAATATTCATCATTTTTAGAAACAATTCATGGGAATATATGTAAACCAATACATCCATCAGATAGACCATTTATATATTTTATGGTTTTAATAGATGCATCAATAAGGTGATCACATGTTTATCTTCTTTCTACTCGTAATGTTGCATTTATTAGACTTCTCACCCAAATAATTAGGCTACGTGCACAATTTCGTAATTATTTAATTAAGTCTATTCGTTTAGATAATGTCGATGAATTTTCGTCTCAAGCTTTTAATGAATATTGTATGTCAATCGGAATTAATGTTGAACATTCTGTTGCACATACTCATACTCAGAATGGTTTAGCTTAGCCATTTATTAAACGACTTCAACTTATTGCTAAACATTTGCTTATGAGAACAAAACTATCGATTTCTGATTGGGGACATGCAATATTACATGTTGCATCATTAGTTAAGATTAGACCAACTGCTTATTATAAATACTCTCCATTACAACTTGCATTTGGTCAACCTCCAAATATTTTTCATTGTCGCATATTTGGTTGTTTTGTTTATATTCCTATTATACCTCTTCAACGCACTAAGATGGGTCCTCAACGTAGACTTGGTATTTATGTTGGTTTTAATTTTTTCGCTATTATTAGATACATTGAGCCTTTAACTAGTGATATTTTTAAGGCACATTTTCAAGATTGTCATTTTAATGAAACAATCTTTCCACCATTAGGGAAACAAAGTTGTTGCCTGCAGCACGATGAGAAATCACTTGGAATACATCAACGTTATCTCATCTTGATCCTTGAATAAACCAATGTGATTTGAAAATTCAGAGAATAATTCATTTGTAAAGTATTTCCAATCAATTATTAGATGTATTTACTGACAATAAGAAAATAATAAACTCTCATATCCCATCTATTAATACTCCAGCAAAGATCGAAGTCCCTATAGAGGATAATTCATTTGCAGAGTATTGTCAATCAATTACTGGATGCATTTACTGACAATAAGAAAATAATAAAGTCTCATATCTTAGTTGTTAATACTCCAGTAAAGTTCGAAGTCCTTGTAGGACAACCAGTCAGTATATAAGTAAATGAATCAAATGCACGTATGAAGCGTGGAAGACCTATTGGTGCAAAAGATAGAGTCCCCCGGAAGAGAAAAATACAAGCAAATGAAATTGACACTCCTGAAGAGACTATACCCACAGAACATGCAACAAAAATATTAGATCCATCCAAACTTTTTATACAATATTCTCCTGAAAAAGAATCTCCTGGAGATGAATCTCCTGAAGAGTTATCTTCTGAAGAGGAACAGGTACCTGAAAATAATGAGATCTCAATAACATATTTATATGGATCACTAGATAATAATATATACATGAAAATTCTTTTGACTTTGAATAGTGTATCGAGATCTTTGAACAATGTACCTCGGTGTATGCGTGCTGATCATGCTCGATGTTATGAAATTACTTACGTAAGTTAAATTGGGCTGGTCTTGAGTGGAAAAAGGCCGAATTAGATTGTGTGTTGAGCATTAGGTGGTGTCTTATGCACCAAGCTTTGGTGTATGTTAGTGGATGGTTTGGTGTGTATAATCAAAAAAACTATTTTGTTATGAGATAACACCTAAAGAAATGCGTTAGTTTTGATGCAGGATTTAGATCCTTAGATGAGAACTCTGAAATGACAAGTATATGTGTTTTGTGATGGAACCTGATATTTAGTTAAAGGCAATTTCTTCTTTTGGGAGCTAACAGGTTTACTGAGGTTTTGTTTTAGGTTTGAGTTTTTGAGGAAAAGAGAAGGAGGAGATGAAATGAGCGTCTTGAATCCATGAGTCGAGCCTTAGATTTCTTGTGAAAAATATTTGTGAGATCGTCAAGGGAAGATGTATCGATTTGGCGTTTAGTTGTGATTTTATGGGTTTTAAAACCGTTTGGGGTTTGAAACCCTCTTCTTACCAAGATTAAAGTTTTGATCCATAAATGGTACAATTGGTTTTGCGTGAATATTTATTGAAAGAAGGATTTGAGTTAATTTAATTGGGTTTGGTTGTGATCTTAAAAAGATGATCGATGGGTTTAAACTATTTTATCTAACGAAGAAACGATCGATTGGTAAATCACCATTTAAAAGGTAAATGCATTCTTAAAGAATTTAATTTGAAATATATGTTGGTTAGATGTGTAAATGCAAAATTAGGATCAAAATTGAATTTTGTGAAAAAAATTTTTATTCATCAATCAACATATACGAAAGTTCAAGCACTTTTATATAGATAATCATACATTAAATGGTCGAGTTTTGACAAAAAGATTAAGAAGAACTCCCAAATCGATTAATTGAAGAAATTTTTAATCGATTTCAAATTCGATTAATCGATTTTGAAAATCGATTAATCGAGTTTACTAGCTTCTTGATTCACTAATATTTCAGCTTAACTTACTAGCAAGATACATTGGCGTGATTCTTGTCGTTAAGAAGCATGAAATGAGATTAAATATGTTCAATCGTTTTAAAATTAACCGAGAATAAATTATTTTATCCAAGTGAATCAAATTCATAATTTGTGACAACCCGAATTTTCCCAACCTGAATTTTGAGACTTTTTTTTTTTTTTTTTTTTTTTTTTTAAACACGAATGGGAAAACTCGGACCGTCGGGTCGTAGAACACGTTCTGAACACAGAATGCTTGGTACAAAACCTAGCATGCAGAAATCAAAGCAGATAATACATATGACATGAATAAATCTCTAATTCTAACATTTAATATTACAATAACTAACAATGGCCACCAGTGATGTACCAACGTCACCAAACAGTGGTGTATAAAATTATATACGAGTTCAAAGGGTACCAAGTCTGAACTCACCAATCTCCACAAAGTACTCAATCTACGACCCCGAATATCATAGCCCTCCTCAATTCCTCAATCTGCAAGTCCAAAGGTCCACGTAGAAGCTATACCTGTGACGTATAGTCGAAGGGGTGAGCTACATCCTAGCTCAGTAGAGGAAATTTCAATACTCATTCACATCTTATCATAAGGAAACATAGATTCAATGTCACAATCAAACCTTTTCTTATTTAAAACTAAAACTCGTTTCAAAGGTACTTTTTCTTATCAACAAAGACTGATTTCAAATACTATTTTCTTATCACATGACTGATTTCAAAACTGACTTCCTTTTTCACATAAAACTGATTCAAAAGCTGATTTCCTTATCATACAAAACCGATTTCAAAATTGATTTCCTTTTTACACACAAAAGTGATTTCAAAACATTTATTTATCCTTCAAAACTGATTTCAAATCTGCCCCGGCGGCCCACATGGTACTTGCACTCCATATCCACGATAAGCATAATCCGCCACGTTCACATACATATAATCCGCCCATAGCGGTCCACATGCACAATATCCGCCCATAGCGGTCCACTTTAATCTCACGACTTATGGTTTGATTTACGAGGTATAATCCAAAGAGTACATAAAATGCCGCAAAAGCGGTCCAAGGGCGTACATGACTACATCGAAATCCAAGGGTGTACGTAAATCCCGTGCACAACGAGTCCGAGGGTGTACGAAATCCCGTAAAACGGGTCCAAGGGCGACATGAGCACAACAAGTCCAAAGGTGTACGTAAAATCCTCGTAAAACGGGTCCAAGGGCATATATAAGCACAACAAGTCTAAAGTTGTACGTAAAATCCCGTAAAAACGGGTCCAAGGGCTGTACATAAATCACAATGGGTCCAAGGGGTGTACCTTCTCACAAATCTACAAGACTCAAAGATTTCGAAGTTCACATTCTAGTTCGATTTCTAAATCACGATCCAAAGCTCACATTCTTGCTTAAAAGGTTTTAAACTCACCATTTAAAATCAAGTTTAAAAATCGAATACCATAGTACAAATTCTAGGTTAAGTTCATAGCTCAAAATTCACCGTTTTCAACTCACGGATTTTAAATTTCTATTTTGCAAGGAGTTCAAGTTATAATTCAAATATCTATCAAACTAACATCAAAATACATCAAGAAAACTTATCATTTTTTTCATATGAATACCTCAAAGAAACAATGAATCAAAGTTAAACATGCAGGTTTGTGTTGAAGTTCTCCTACACGTCCAATTAGATTCAAGCATCGATTTTAAATAACAAAACTTCAAATCACACTTATCATTTTCATTTGATTAAATCAAGGCATCTATGAATCAATTTCAAAAATATAATCAAATATTAAATTTCCCCTACCTTAACCTCGAAGCAAGCAAGGTCCCATCGATGGCCGTCCACCCTTAATCTACATCACAAGCATACAATGATGCATCAAGGATTAACCCCAACCACTAATAACTTAGATTATTTAAGTGTTTTCTAAAAAATTGAGTCGGAACGAGCAAGTTCGCGCCAACACAGAAATTGATGTAACTTTTCTCCTAAATTTTTACCTTTAAAAATTTAGATTCATAATTTGGTCAAAACACAAACATTGTAGATCTCTTTGTTATCTTTCCAACGCCTCAAGAATCGCATCAATCGGAGGTCGGAGAAAGTTATGGTCAAAATACTAAAGCAAAGATCGAAACTCATAAAATCGACTAATCGATTTTCAAAATCGATTAATCGATTTTCCAAAGTCGATTGATCGATTTTATCTCGATTGATCGATTTTCAAAGAGCCAAAATCTTTTTCACTATTTGAGACCAGTCGACATCACCCAATTTCGATTAATCGAATTAAAAATCGATTAATCGATTTTACTGACATCGGTTTCGCTTTCGACAAAATTAGAAATTTACCTAACTTATTACTAAATTTTGACCTTTAAAACGATTGATTCACAAGTTGGTCAATTCATGAAAGTTGTAGGATTTCTGTCTTCTTTCCAACGCAACAAGAATCACGTCAATCCGAATTCGCACAAAACGTTATGGCTGAAATACTACAGTAGTGTCAAGAAGCTAGAAACTCGATTAATCGATTTTCAAAATCGATTAATCGAATTTAAAATCGATTAATCGAAATTCTCTTGATTAATCGATTTCGGGAGTTCTTCTTGAATTTCTCTCTTGTCAAAAACTCGACATCGAGTTTCAAAATCGATTAATCGATTTTGGCAGTTTCGAGCACTTCTGTTTGAACCTTGAAACCCATTTTTTCATCAAAATTCAACTTTTGATCCTAATCTTGCACACATCTAACCAACATATATTTAATTAAATACATGGAAGAATTGCGTTATTTACCTCTTTAAATCGGTGATTTACTCAGATCGGATCGCCTTCTTCGTTAGATAAAAGGGTTTCCAAACCCACCTCGATCATCTCCGTGCTCCAAGATCACAACCAAACCCACGAAATTAACGGCAATCCTTCCACACACACTTCACGAAACTCACGCTACGATTTGCGGATCAAAACTCACGATCTCTTTGCAAGAAGAGGGTTTCAAACCCCAAACGGCTCCAAAACCCATAAACCACAACCAAACGTCAAATCGATACGATCTTCCCTTAGATGATCTTACAAATATTTTTCGAGCAAATCTAAGGCTCGGCACTCATGGATTCAACACGTTCATTTCATCTCCTCCTCTTTCTCTCTTCCTTCTCTCCTCAAAAACCCAAAACCTAAAAAAACTTGTGCAAACCGGGTGTTAGCTCCCAAAAGAAGAAATTGCCTTCTTTAACTAAATGGGATCGGTTTCCATACAAAACACATATACTTGTCTTTATTAGTTCTCATCTAAGGATCTAGCTCCGTGTGAAACGAACGCATTCTATTTAGGTGTTATCTCATAACAAAATAGTTTTCTTTGATTAGGTGTGGGCCTACACACCCAAACCATCCACTAATCGGACCCGGTGTTGAGCCCATACACCAAAGCTTGGTGCATAAGAAACCACCTAATGCTCAACACATAATCTAAATCCGTCTTTTTCCACTCAAGACCAAACCCAATTTAACTTACGTAAGTAATTTCATAAAATCGAGCACGTGACCAGTCGGGCACGCACACCGAGGTACACTGTTCAAAGTCGGGCATACATCCCGGGATACATTATTTAAAGTCAAAATTTTCAGGCTGTTACATAATTAGTTGGATATGCAGACGCAAGTTATCTCTCTAATCCACATAAAGGTAAATCACAAACGGGATATATATTTACATGTTGTGATATAATTATCTCATGAAAATCTGTCAAACAAATACTAGCTGCTACTTCTTCAAATCATTCAAAGATTATTGCAATCCATGAAGCAAGTTGAGAATGTATTTGACTACGATCAGTCATTTAACACATTCGAGAAAAAACTGATTTATCTGCAATCAAAGATAGTTTAACAATATTATATGAAGATAATAATACTTGTATCACACTAATTAGATAAAGTTATATCAAGGTAATAAAATCAAATACATTTCACCAAAATTCTTTTATACACATGAGCTCCAGAAGAGTGGGGATATTGATGTTAAGCAAATACAATCATGTGATAATTTGACGAATTTGTTCAGTAAAATATTACCAACTACAACATTCAAGAAGATGGTGCACAACATTGGAATGCGTTTAATCAAAGATTGTTGTTCATAAACATTAGATATTTGCGTTCTTTGAGGGGGAGTAAATAATTAAGCGGATTGTACTCTTTTTTCTTCACTAAGGTTTTTTTCCTACAAAGTTTTCTTTTGCAAGGTTTTAATGAGACAATCTTAAATATTTTTTATGACACAAGAATAATGTACTCTTTTTCCTTCGCCACAGTTTTTTTCCCACAGAGTTTTTCTTGACAAAGTTTTAACGAGGCATGTATTCTTTGTGTATGGTCATCCAAGGAGGAGTGTTATAAATATATTCTTTATGATGAATGACCTTTTAGTTTCTAACTTTTGGGATTCTTAATCACATTTATGTTGTCTCTTAGAATTCTTATTCATTACTATGTAACTCTTAGAATTATGACAATGTGCATATATCTTCCTAATCTTTCATCTTCCTCCAACCTTTCACATTCTCACATTGTAATTCTATATAAAGGAGTCTTGTGAAAGTATGAAATAACTTAAGAGAAGTGAATGGTATATAGTTCTTAAAGAACTAGTTTAATAGTCTCTCTATTTTCTCTTTATTTTCTTTTAATTTTATAACAGAATTTTAGTATAATAGGTTAAAATGTTTTTGTAAAGTTCTTTTTAAAATAAATCAGAATATTGGTGACTAAAGAAACAAAAGAATCGTAGGAAAAGATAAAAGAGGCCGAGTGACTAAACAACACATTAGCCATAGTAGTAATTTGAGATTCACCAAAAAAAACTTAGAAATATGAGTAAATAAGATTTGTAACTTGTTAGGAAATATCAGGAAGAGGCCGAACAAACTACATATCAATCATGGTTGTAAATATCGTTCGAGATGGGACATATTAGGCTATATGTTCATGGATCAAAATGCCGGAAAACCGGTACGTATCGTCCCGCCGGAAAATCGGTACATATCGGACGATACGTATCGGTGCCAGTCCGTATCGAACGATACATTGAATGTATCGTCTATGGTATGTATCGAACGATACATTGAATGTATCGTTCACGTCCGATACCGATACGTATCGTCCGATACATATCGGTATCAGATGATATTTTGATCCATGTATATGTCTGCATCTTGGGGTTGAGCGAGAAAATA
Source organism: Chloranthus sessilifolius (assembly GCA_021018995.1). Classification (NCBI taxonomy): domain Eukaryota; kingdom Viridiplantae; phylum Streptophyta; class Magnoliopsida; order Chloranthales; family Chloranthaceae; genus Chloranthus; species Chloranthus sessilifolius. The sequence goes on from CM037595.1 coordinate 70,780,566, forward strand.
TCCATACCACATTTCGTGCCGAGATGTTGGAGAGAAACTTACCATTTTTTAAGGATGAATTTATATGAGATATTAAACTAGTTTATATTTGGAAGTATATACAAATCGTCACATTTATATACATAGCACTATTCTGGTTCACTATGTACACTATTTCGATACAATCTTATGTTATATCCAATCTATATGACGATCCCATGAACAACTATTATGCTTTGTCCAAATCTGTGTTCCCTCTAATTTTAATGTCTAATATTAAAGCTGATTGATCAAATGGTTTGCATCCTTGAAGGTATGATTCTTTAACTTAGCTATGTTTTAATTAGAGTTACCTAATTTGTTAGGTAGCTCTGTGAATCGTGAACCGGTTCAATGTAAACCAATTTAAGGATTGATTCACTCTGGTTCGCTCAAAATGGGTGAACGGGCCGACACATCTCCCTCTATCCCCTCTTTACTCTTTTTTTCTTTTTTAATGTTAGATGTAAAAAGTAGTCTAAGTTTTTTCCATCTTCCAAGATTTAATGTGGAGAATTTCTGAAACATTGTTTCAATGTCATGTAGAGCTCTGATGTATTACTTAGATTATTTTTTAAAAAATAATAATAATTTAAAAACTCATCTCCACCATGGTTCTTTAAGAATTGATTAAAATCATCCACCCATGCTCCACGTAGACTGTCGAGAGCGGTGGCCGTCCTCTCATAAAAGACGAAACCGACTCCCATTTTTAATTATTTATTTATTTATTATTTAAAGCTCATCCCTAACAAATCGGGTTTGGTTGATATAACGAATCGTGAATTACAAATCTGAATCCGATCAACTTTAATAGTGGAGTCAACTTTAATATTATAAAATCAAACACATATTTTAATAGTATAAAATTATTTAAATATTATTTTCGGTATCACTTTGTATCGCCCAAAGACATCTCGGTGATGCAAGAGACCATGGTTTCAACTATTGGCCAATACTGATAAGTATTGGCGATACGTATCAATATTTTGGCCAAACGATAGTGATAAAATCCCGATACAGTATCAGCGTCATATCGGTATCAGCCGACATGTATCCGGTACTGGTTGATGTTAGTACAATAGGTTCAGGTTGCAAAAGAAGATAAAGATCGGAATTAAAATATACACTGATCCGGTTCGAGGCACGTTAAATATCGTTGTCTTTAAACCGAGATTTTCCCCGACCACTATGATCTAATGGTCACCAATAGGTTATTGGCATATCGGTTCCAGGATACAACGAACTGGGAGCGTATCCGTGTGATCAGATTTGGTGAATCAGATCACGCCACCAGAACACCAAAAACTAAAGCGAAACTCTGAGAAGGAAAAAAGCTTAAACTCGCGTAGAAGAAATTTGCGAAAATATGCAGTGTATAAAATGAGGGGTCTTAGGACCCTTTTATAGATAAAACAAGTGTAATTGAATGGACATGTCCGTTGCATATAACTGAACTGTCAGATAAGACATATCCATTTAAAAAATAACGGAATGATTTAAAATTTAAATGGACGGTTACACACTTGTTCAAAAGTTCAATTAAATTACCGTATCGCCATGCCACATACACGTACATGTGCTCGTGCCCGTCCCGTCCCGACCCGACTCGGCTCGACTCGGCGCGCGCACGCGCGTGTGTGACTGATGGGTTGCATGGCGGTAGAAGCCACAAAATTCGATGCCCCCTGGGTGAAGGCTACAAGCCTTGAGCCAAGACAATGATATATAAGCTAAACCCAAAAAAGAGTTTACACGATGTGGGACAAATCTCAATTTCAAAAGCTTATTTTTTAAAACCATTAAAATATTCAACAATCCCCTACTATTTTAAAGATTTAAAATAAAATAAAATTAAAAACTTAAAAAAAATAAAAATAAATAAACAATCCCCCACTATTTTAAAGATTTGAAATAGAGCAACGCTAGAAAAATATGCATAAATGAAAATTTCTTACAGACTTGAATTTTCACTTTAATAAAAATAATTCAAAATTTATCAAGATCTTTAGTGAAACTAAGTCTTGAACTAACGATCTTATATGACAAATCGGAATTATTTCACACACATATTTCACATATTTTGGTGTTCAATAAAAGGTTAGCGCATTTAGGCCCTATGCTAGTACCCCAGTTTTCATAAGTGTTTATGAGATAAAGTCAAGTCTCATTGAAAGCGGCTCTACCTTCACACTTATATAGGTAGACCTATAAGAGATGTCCCTGTAACTGTAGCATCTCAACACATAGTGTTATAGGACTGTTAAGAGCAATGCTCTACCTCCCCTTATCCATTACAGGTGAAACACTACTCTTCCTGGGATGTATATGAGATTTATTTCTCATCAATGTAGTGTCCTTTAGCTGCCACTGATTTACGACTTGTTTTTCCCTTTGAACCTAAACATTGATTAAACAAATATTAGGTAGGGTTCCAATCATAAGTGGGTGTTTAGGTTTAATGGCTTTAAACCCATTTCGATTGAAGTTTTATTAATCTCATCTCTGCCAAGGCTTTTAGTAAACGGAACCGCCAGGTTTTCTGCAGACCTGACCCCAATCACTGAGATTACTCCATCTCTAAGTAATTATTTTACATAGTTATGTTTTAAACAAATGTGTCTATTTTTTCCATTATACATTTGACTATAAGCCTTTAATAGTGTTGCTTCGCTATCACAATGTATAGAGATAGGTGGCAATGGTTTAATCATAATTGGAATTTCAAGTAGTAAATTTCTTAACTATTCTGCTTCTTTTCCACTTGCCGCTAAGACAATGAATTTCGATTCCATAGTAGAATGTGTGATACAAGTCTACTTCTTTGATCCCCATGAGATCGCAGCACCTCCAAAAGTGAATATTCATCCACTTGTAGACTTTGATTCTTCTGAACCAGATATCTAACTTGCATCGCTATATCATTCTAAAACTTGAGGATATCCAGAAAATTATAAATCATAATTAATAGTACCCTTTAAATATCTAAAAACATGCGAAATAGCATTCCAATGAACAGAATTAGGGTTACTTGTAAATCTACTTAACTTACTGCAAACGTGATGTCATGTCGTGTACAATGCATTGCATACATAAGTCTACCAATAACCCTTGCATATTCTAACTGTTGCACACATCGTCCATCATTCTTAATCAATTGAAGATTAATATCTAAAGGTGTATTGGCAGATTTCAAATCAAAATAATTAAATCTTTTCAAAATCTTTTCAACATAATGAGATTGAGTTAAAGTTAATATATTTTCGTTTCTTATAATTTTGATTCCCAAAATTACATCTGCCTGACCCATGTCTTTCATGTTAAAAGATGAACTTAAAAAGTTTTTAGTTTCTAAAATAACTTCTAAATTAGTTCTAAAAATAAGTAAATCATCCACATAAAGACATATAATAGCACCATTATTATGAGAAAATTTATAATACATACATTTGTCGACTTCATTAGTTTTGAATCCAAAATTGGTAATAGTATTATTAGACTTTTCATGCCACTGTTTTGGTGCTTGTTTTAGCCCATATAGAGATTTAATAAGTTTACAAACTTTCTTTTCTTGTCCAGATAGCACAAAGCCTTCTGGTTGTTCCATATAAACCTCTTCTTTTAAATCACCATTTAAAAAAGCGATTTTAACATCCATTTAATAGATTTGTAACTTATGTATAGAAGCTAAGGCAATTAGAAGTCTTATAGTCGAAATTCTAGCAACGGGTGCGTAGGTGTCAAAATAATCAACACATTCCTTTTCTCTATATCCTTTGGCAACCAATCTTGCCTTAAATTTTTTTATAGTTCCATTTATTCTAAGTTTTCTTTTAAATATCTATCTACATCCTATGGGTTTAGATCATTCTGGTAAATCTACTAATTTTCATGTTTTGTTTCTCATTATTGAATCAATTTCATCATTGATAGCTTCTTTCCAAAAAACACTATCTCTAGATTTCATTACGTCGTTAAAAGTGATAAGATCATCGTCTATATTTAGACACAAATGTTTCTTAGTACTTTTGGTCATATTTCCTTCAATCAAATAGATATAATAGTCTTTTGAAAGACTAGTTTCAAATCATTGACGTTTACTTCGTCGAGGTTCAAGGATGAACTCTTCATCACTTGAAGATTCAATAACTTCTTTAGATTTTGAAGATTCTCCATCTTCATAAGTTTTACTTTCAATATTTAATTTATTAGTTAGAGTAGTGAACTTAGATTCATAGAATATAGCATCTCTAGATTCTATTATAGTATTTTTATTGATGTTATCATTAGATTCCATATCTAGAAATCTATAAGCTTTACTATTTTGTGCATACCCAATAAATGCACACTCAATAGATCTAATCCATATCTTAGGTCTTTTAGGATCTACTAATCTAACAAGTGCCCTACACCCCCACACTTTAAAATAGGTTAGACTAGGTTTTCAATTCTTCAAAAGTTCATATGGTGTAGTTAAACTTTTCTTATGTGAAATTCTATTCAAAATATGAGTAGCAGTTAACAAAGCTTCACCCCATAAATTTTTATCGGAATTAGCGTTAACTAACATTGCATTAGTCATTTCTACTAATGTTCTATTTTTTCTTTCGGCAACTCCATTTTGTTGTGGCGTATAAGGAGCCGTCACCTCATGACGAATTCCATGAATTTCACAGAAATCAGAAAATTCATTTGACATGTATTCTCCACCCCGATCAGATCTAATGACTTTTATTTTTTTATTTAATTGATTTTCTACTAATGCTTTATAAACCTTAAATTTTTCAAAAGCCTCATTTTTAGTATTTAATAAATATATATGAGAATATTTCAAAAAATCATTTATAAAAGTAATAAAATATCATTTTCCTCCTCTAGTAGGAACATTATTTAAATCACAAATATCACTGTGTATTAAATCTAATAAATATGAATTTCTAATAATACTAGGAAAATGTTTTCTAGTAATTTTAGTCTTAGCACATATACTACAAGTACTACTATCAAAATATTCGTGTTTTAAAATTAACTCTAAGTTAGTCATACATTTCATAGACCTACAATTAACATGTCCTAATCTATCATGTCATAAATTAGAAAGAGAGACCGAGTAAGAAGAATGAGAGATTTTATTGATTGAATCAGTTACATTGAGTTTGAACGTGCCTCCCATGGCATATCCCTTTCCAACAAATTCGCCATTCTTGGATAAGATAAACTTATTCGATTCAAATATAAGTTTGAAATCATGTTTGATGAATAAACCACCCGAAACGAGATTTTTGCGGATATCGGGTACATAGAGCACATCAGTAAGTGTAACGACCTTTCCGGATGTGAAATTTAATTTCACTTGTCCACGTCCTATGATCTTTGCCGTAGATGAGTTTCCCATGAAGAGATCTTGATCATCATCAGCTTTGTCATACGTCCCAAACATGTCACGATTATTACATACATGTTTTGTGGCACCGGTGTCGATCCACTATTCATTGATGTCACCAATCAGATTGACTTCCAAAAGAACGGCTACAAAGTTGTTTTGCGCTTCCACTGCATTCGCTTGATTCTTCAACTTCTTGAAGAGGCGATAATCCCGTTTGAAATGTTCGGATTTCCTACAATGGTAGCAACCACCATTCTTCGGTACTATGGTCTTATTCTCCTTGGAATGAGAATATCCTCTCTTCCTCTTCTTGAACGGTCCACTAACAAACTTAGACTCAACCAAGTGTGCCTTTGATGTCATATCGATATGATCTTCTGTTTTGCCCCTAACTCAGGATTCTTCCTCAATACGTAAATGAAGAAGAAGATCTTCCATAGAAATCTTCTCATTATTACGCTTAAGGATTTTTCGGTAATCTTTCCATGATAGAGGCAACTTGACGATTACCGCAGCAACCAGAAAATCCTCATCGAAATGAGAACCATTAGCAACCATATAATTTATAATAACTTGAAAATCATGAACTTGGCTAAGAATAGGTTTATCATCAACCATCGTAAAATTAAAAAACTGACTGATAATATAAGAAATATACCATGCATCTTCAGTTTTATATTTCTTCTCGAGTGCATCCCAGAGTTCCTTCGAAGTGTCGTAGGTGCGGTAGACGTCGAACAAAGAATCTGACAGTGCATTCAAATGTAGCCTTTGCAAGTGTAGTCGTCGTCGTCCCATTTATGCTTTTTACGGCCTTCAACGAGAGTGGATGATTTGATAATAGTCGGACACGGAGTTGTGATAACGTATACAACTTTCAGTGTGGTTAATAGAAAATACAATTTTTGTTGCCACCGTTTGAAATTCGAACCATCAAAACTGTCTAACTTGTGGATGCCATTAGGCAGCGCTGGATGAATCTTATCATTCAGTAGAGCAGAAGTGGAGGACTAAATATGAGCCATAAATCTCGGTTTAAAATTGTTAGTACAATAGGTTCATGTTGCAAAAGAAGATAAATATCGGAATTAAAATATACGCTGATCCGGTTCGAGGCACGTTAAATATCGTTGTCTTTAAATCGAGATTTGCCCCTACCACTATAATCTAATGGTCACCAATAGGTTACCGGCAAATTGGTTCCATGATACAACGAACCGGGAGCGTATCCGTGTGATCAGATTTGGTGAATCTGATCACGCAACCAGAACACAAAAAACTAACACGAAACTCTAAGAAGGAAAAAAGCTTAAACTCGCGTAGAAGAAATTTGTGAAAATATGCAGTGTATAAAATGAGGGGTCTTGGGGCCCTTTTATAGATAAAACAGATGTAACCGAACGGACATATCCGTTACATATAACTGAACGATCGGATAAGACATATCTGTTTAAAAAATAACTGAATGATTTAAAATTCAAATGGATGGTTACACACTTGTTCAAAAGTTCACCCCTGCCCGTCCGACTCGATTTCATTTCGTGCGGCGTGTGTGTTGATAGGTTGCATGGCAGTAAAAGCTACAAAATTCGGTGCCTCCTGAGTAAAGGCTACAAGTCTTGAGCCAAGACAATGATATATAAGCTAAACCCAAAAAAGAGTTTACACGATGTGGGACAAATCCCAATTTCAAAAACTTATTTTTTAAAACCTTTAAAATATCCAACAGTTGGTATGTATAGGATATCGGCGCATACGTATCGGATATCAGCCGATACGGACTAGCTGTTGGGCGATACCTCTTTTATTTGTTTTTTAATAAAGGCATATGGTATCAATATCGGCCGACATGTATCCGTCCTCCATGAAGTATCCGTCCTCCATGAAGTGATACCTGGTACCCATACCCGAGTGGATACCTTTGCACGGAACATCTTGGGTATCTGCTCTATCCAATAGGTTTCAAATTACCGAAATTAAAAACCGAAACCATGATGAGAATGGCTGTTTGTTTCCGCTCCCACTCCCACTCCCACTCCCACTCCCATCAAAAGAAATCGAATAGCATCAAATTTTTTTGAAGTTCCAACGCTTTCGAACAGTGTGCGACTCAGTTTATTAATTATTTATTTAATCAATAAAATCCCCATTTCCCAAACAATGCTATCATTTCTACACTCAGCTGACCGTCAGATCTGGACCGTTCGATTTAGATCCTTTTCCTGATATTCATGGAGGACCGTGGGGATGACCACACGCAAGTACCAGTGTACCACTTCCCTACTCCGGAGCCGACACGTCTCTGTAAAAAGCGTACCGTGCACCGCACGCGTGATGGACGGTCAGATTGACACGCAAGCCAGACTGCTGCCATTAAAGAACAAGCGGCCGTACGGTACAAGCGCATGCGCACGATAGCACACCCACCACTGGTACACATTCTTTCCAGTTACTTACGTAGCAACCAGAATTTAAAATGGATGAGTTACTGCCACACTTCTTTTTTCTATATAGCCACCTCACTTAAGCAAGCCAAATAATGCAAAGCAAGGAAACCTCATTTTTGGGCGGCAGGGCAAAAATGGCAAATGAGGTGTGCAAAGTCAAATTTGGCATCATAGATAATAAATAAACTATTAAAAACAGTAGGTAATACCTTAATATATTAAAAAGGTTATTTTAAAATGAATAAAATACGCTAAAAAATAAATTAATTAAAGTGACATGTCAAATTTGATATTGCAAGATGACATGCCAAATCTATCCATTGTGAATGCTACCATGAATTCTGAATACAAGGTAGGTTGGAGATGGTCTTAAGGATCTTTTATAACGCAGCTCGAGAGTGAGCGTAATAAGGTAAGCTTGATTATAAATAAACCAAGCTAGAGTTAAACAGTCTAGCTCTGCTCTATTCGTCTCAGTTATAAAATATATTATATTACTAATTTAAATTTATAAAATTTATTTTAAAATTGCAAATACACCCATAAAATTAATCATTAGAACACGCCATATTTTAAAATTACTGAAATACCGTTAAAAAATTAGAACACTCCATATTTTAAAATTACTGATACACCCTTAAAATTAATACATGACTAATCTTAACTAAACTTAGGCATGCACGTACTTTGCACTTCGTACGTGCACATCGTCGCAAAGAGAGGTTTTACTTTTTAATCAAGTAGATCCAACAGTCAAATTATTTATGTGCCGGGTGGAGGCCTAATGGACCACTAATTAGTGGGTCAATTCGGTTCTATTGGGCCAAACGGATTGATCAAATATTGACCATTGGACCTAACCGTTTCATAATCGCTTATAAAAGTGTGCAATCGTTCGAATTTGAATTCAAAAAATTGTAACCTTTCATACAACCGTTGGATGAAGCAGTTGAGATTTTTGAAAGATCTGAGCAGTTCAAAATATGACTGTTGGTCCAATAATTATATTAAAAATTCTATAAAATGAGGCCTTAGGATATAGATTTGAAAATACTCTGAAATCCATTGGATTCCTTGCATAAACTTGAGAATTTCTCTTGCTTTCTTTTTTTGGTGGTACTTCGTCGGATTGAGTTTTCTGAGGTGATCCTTTACTGTTGCAAAGTAACGTATTGCATCCAAGAGATTGAGCTCGTTGTATCCTGAAAACGTTTCGCTGAAACCCTTTTACAAATTCGAGAATTTATTTGAATAGGAAACGAATAGCATTTTAAAGACAACGATTACGTGCCTCGAGTCCAATTCTCTTGCCTATTTAATCATTTTTGAATTTATGTTCTTATTTTTATCTAACATAAAGAAAATAAATTTAGATTATAAATTAAAATAACAAAACCTGTTGGAAGTTTATATGATTTATATAATCATAATTAGTCCTAAAAGCCTAACTTTAGAACTCTGACTTATCCTACCCTAGAGTCCTAATTCTTTGAAATCTCTTTTAAAATTAGTATTAAAATAATATAGCTCGAGCTCGATAGAGTTGAGCTAAAGCTTTAATTTTTGGACTCGAAAATTCTATAGTTGAGCTCGAGGATGAAATGATAGAGTTGAGTTAGAGCTGAACCTAACTTGACTCGAGCTCGGCTCGTTGACAACCCTAGTTACCATGGATATATATATAAAAGATCCTGCATTTATGGTGAAAATCATTTTTCCTCTTATTTTTTCACACAATAGATCTTGAGAATATAAGCTTATCATCAAACGGATGTATGTTGATTCTGCGCGTGGCGTATGTTGATTCCGTGCGTGGCATATATCCTAAAAAATGAATGTGATCATGATGTACCATCAAACATGATTCAAACTTGATCATGACGTACCATCAAGTGTAAACTCAACATCTGATTGTTTGATGGTAAGCTCATATGAGGCTTTTAATGAGTTAAGTTCGAGTCTAAAACTACTCATCTCTATCAAGCCTAATAAGATGCTACCATAATAAGATGCTACTATAATCTTTGTCTATTTAGATTCATTTCTTATTGGTTTTTTTTTTCCTTCTATTAGATTTTAATATATTTTTATAACTAAATAATTAAATTTTTTTGTCTTTTAATCAAAGTTTTTAATTTTATAGAAACAACATCAGAAGTATTCCTATAATGGAAATGAGAGCATTTAAGCTGATAGGTTTAAATATTTATTAGTAAACTGAGGGTTTATTTAAAAATTAAGTTACTAAAATGCTTTAAATGCCAAACCACTAAAAACTTCTAACTTTTAAGGTATTTGAATAATTTAAGTTATTTATAATATTTTATTTAAACATTGAAAAAGAAGCATTGCAAAAAAAATTTACCCCCTATTTTAGAAACTCGTATAGGACCACAAAATCGTAGGGTTGACCCTGGATGAACTGAGCTACAAACTTAGCCAGCTAATTATCGGCTCCATTATAAATAGACTCTTAACTCATAGTCATAGCTCAATTCGGCTCGCGAGCTGAGGTCAAGAAACGTGCAAGCTCATTGTTTTTGGACAGAGCCGAGCGAGCTCAAGATCTATTATTAAAAGGAAGATTAGAAGAAAAAAGCCATCACCACTGTTTAAGATTTTGTTTAACGGTAAGTGATGTGGGTATAACGAAAAGGGTGCGGCAGTAACACTTCTCATTTAAATACCCAAAGCGCTGAAAATATAAAAAGCAACCTCTGTTGTCAGTGCTCTGTTTTCTAGTTATCATCTTCGTTTTCTGCAGAAGAAAAAAAAAGGTTGGTGCGTAGGATAAGTAAAGTGCGCACACTTTTTCATGGTGAGAGCAAAAAGAAACAGGGATTCTGGCAATTAGACAGTGAAGAGAATCATGCTCTTCTGTCGAAAGGTCGGTTTCTTTGTCCCGCGTATGTTAGCATGCATCATATGCTTTGGGTTGGCGTGCAGGTGAACTCGCTTTCTTTTGATGTGAGGTAGTAGTGGAAGACCCACTTAGATTTCAGTACCCTTTTGCAGGTTTTGGATGTTGCGTTGGTTTGTACTGAAGAATTTGATGGGTTTGAAGTAGAAAATGTGAGCGTTTTGGCCGTGGTTTTGGTGATTTTCCGTAGAAATGAGAGCCCTTTTTTTGATTTTTTGGGTTTTGAGTTTTGGAGAAGCTTAATAATGGGGGTCCTCTGTTTGAGCTAGAATGAGAGTGTTTTTTTTTTTTTTAGTGAATTGGGGTTCTGGGTTTTGAGTTTTGCAGTTTGATGATTCAGAGCAATGGGTTATGTGATGATGTGATGAAGGATGGTAGTTATAGTTTGGAAAAATAGAATAAAGGAAGATGCTTTCTTGTAGTGAAGAGAAGATGAATAATGGGGTAACTCTGCGTGAGCAAATGAAGCTGTTAGGAGAGTTTCAGAATCAATCAGGTTGGTTTTGTTATTATTATGTTACATAAATGTATGACTTGTTTCTTGATATGTTGAAAGATTGTGAAATTTTGAATTGTTTCTCAATTAAGTAAGCTTGTCAATGTTGAGCGATTCATTTCATGTTTAGAGTATGTTACAAGTGTCTAGATTATAGATTTTGGGCACACTTGATAGCATCTAAGGCCTCCTCAAAATGCATTTAGAAGCCTTCTCACATACCGTTTTGATAGCACTTAAAGGAGCCTTCTCAAGTTCCATTGACCAACCATGAATGTATGTAGATGACTTTTTTCGCGAAAGGTGTTTTGTCACATTTTGCACTACGCTTATGAGAAATTGAATACGAGGATATGCCTGACCTACGTGTAACACTGGATGCACATTTTGTGGCTTAAACGAGTCATTGGGTTACCCACATTCAAACGTGCCCTTTATAATGCAAAGAAAAAAAGATTTTAGAATGAGACTGATATTTGGGTTAAAATTTCGCTTGGTGATAGGAGTGAGGAAGACGATAAATTCGGAGCTTTGGCATGCATGTGCTGGACCGCTTGTATCCTTGCCTGAAGCAGGGGCCGTTGTATACTATTTCCCACAAGGACATACTGAGCAGGTATTCTATCTTGTTATGTTTGAAACATCCCCCTCTCCCATAAATATATTTCATTACTTCTATTTATATGTACTAGTGGGTCCCACACTGCCTTAAAAAAAAATTGGGTTGCACACTTGAACTTGCAATGCAAGTGATGCAGGAGAGAGAGAGAGAGAGAGAGAGAGAGAGAGAGAGAGAGAGAGAGAGAGAGAGAGAGAGAGAGAGAGAGGGAGGATTATAGATGAGATGGAGGGGGGGAGTTCTTTCTTTACTTTGAGAATTGATTAAAAAACTTTAATGCCATTATTTTTTGTTGTTGATTAAGGTCTGTTTACTATGTTAACAATAAAATGATAGGTATTTTTCCATTATAAAGAAAATTAATTCGTGAGTTCGCATGCTCTCATTATATATATATATATATATATATATATATATATATATATATATATATATATATATATATATATATATATATATAAAATCTAAGCAATGCACTCGTGCTCTGTGTGTGCCAATTAGAGGTTTTCCCCAATCCTTGAGGACGCTTGAGAGTACTCCAATGGATGACGAACACCTTTTTCATATATATATAGGGAATGGGTTGGAATGCATAGTGGCTCCATGCATTCCAATCAAGTGTGGTTCATGGGGAAAAGTATCAAGGTGATCGGATGAGACGGTAACTTGTCCATATATGATTGGAGATCACTCAAGAAAATTGGGAATAATCCGATACATATCCACTGTCCAAAATGTGAGTGAGGGAAAAAATTTGATGCACCAAAATATGTGCGGTGGTGCCCAAACTTTGACCACAATTTTGACCACTAAAAGAGGGTTTTTAAAATTTTTTAAATATTTTTCCTAGATTACATGCTAGATGGCACATGATCCAAAGACAGGTTGTTTTGGGATCACCTGCCACGTGGCACGACCTGAGATTGGAATGCACAGATTGATTCAGCCATTCCAACCCATATGCCCTTTTCCTTACATGTGTGTGTGTGTGTGTGTGTGTGTGTGTGTGTGTGTGTGTGAGACCAAAATGATGCCTGCCTGATATTTAATATGTAAAAAAAGAGGGTTATTTTTCAAGTAGCCAAAACGTTGTTACGCACGTGGCTATGCTGGTCCTGCATGAGTTTAACTGGCGCCATGCTGAGAAAATCGTACAAAATTTGGTATACCCAAAATAAACTTGTGAATTCTTGGAATGCCCTCATACGTAAAATTATCCAAATAGCCCTTCGTATATACCGGTAATACCCTCATACGAAAATTATCCAAATAGCCCTTCCTATATACCGGTAAGGTGTCCCAACCTTATACAGTACATGAAATTTTTTTAAAAGGCAAAAGTCAATCATTGTTTGATTTCAATGGTCCAGCTTTCAAGGCTAAAAAAAAGCATAGTGGAGAACTGGCGATGAGTTTTTGAGTTTTTTTTTCCCCTAAAGATAATCTAAAGAATGGATAGCCTGCTTCTACACCACTAATTCTTCCGCTGGAGAAGAGTGTCCTGCTTTTTTGGGCTGCCTTTTGGGTGGGTTTGAGTGGGACTGTTGGTGTTTTTCCCTTCTTTCTTTTGGTAGCTTCTCACTATCCTGTCCTGGTATGCATTTTTCTTTTCCCTTTTTAATGAATTTCTTTGTTATCGATAGAAAAAACATGATGATCTAAAGAATGCATCGTTGCTCCACGTGGCATTGAAGCAATGTTTTGGGTGCGACGTGGAGCTCCACATGGAACGTTGGGGCACGCTTACCCCATAACAATGGGGCACACAACCTTTTTCCTATATATATATACCTAATTATTAATATAATGAATCTTTACTTCCGGCCTATCCATCAAAATTTCTTTTTAGTAATGTATGTATATATATGTGTTTTAGTAATCTAACCGTCAAATTGGCCTAAATTTTTTTGAGTATAGACCATACTAATAGATCATGGATACATCATACGTATGAAAATTTAACTGCATTATTTTTCATTTTTAAACGTGTAAAAAATGTTCCATGATCTACGATAAAATAGCACTTCACCGAAATTTTAATCCTAATTTTTTATGCATTTAGTAATAATATTTATTAAAATAAATAAACGGGTAATGATTACTTGACTCAAGCACGCCGTGGGTCAAGCATCCAACGTCTGCATCTCTAGCATGCAGCCGTTCGATCCTCGACTCATCACATAACTTGAGTCATGTTATGATTCCCAAACAAAAATCGTTCAATAACACTATAATCATATTTAAGCAAAATAAGATATTATCATCACTTTCTTCCCTTTAAACAATAAAAGTAGTAATAATAATTCATAAAAGCATACTCTTTGTCATCATTGTAGATGCAAAAAATCCATATCTAAACTCTAATAATGGGTAAATGAAATAAAAGGGCACGAACCACACACCTCAATGTGCGCAAAAGAAACACGAATTTTGATTAAGGTCCCTCTTCAGCTTTTCTTCTTCTTTGCTCTCCAAGCCTTAACATCGCTCTCTAGATTTAGGGTTAGACTGGGCTAGGGTTTCTCTCTCTCTCTCTCTCTCTCTCTCTCTTTATATATCGTTATGTATATCATGGTTTTAAAACACGAAAACTCGACTTGACTCAAAAGTCAACTGAGTAGAGTCAACTCGGAAACTCGCTCCGATTCGACTCGCTCTAACTCAGGTTATTTAATAAAATTTTAAATATATATTATATATAATTACAAAAGAATTTGCACAGAATCTGTGCAAACAAAAATAAAAAAACATAAAGGGTGCCATCTAAGCAATATGATATGAAGATTGAAGACTGTTGTACCGTGGTGTATGTTTAAAAAAAAGACTTAGTTGTTTTGGGGATCTGTGCCAGTTGGAACACCATCTAACCCATACTATGTGAAGAGCATTCAATCAGATGATACAGATTGTGTTTCATTATAATCATTGGCCACAAAGATCTTTACATCATGGTCTTCCAATCGTATGACTTAGATGGTCCAAGTGGCACAGATCCCAAAAAAAGTTTTTTCTTTCTAACCATTTCCCATGGTGCAAATCTCGTGCAAGGTTTAGCTCCCAAAATAAAATAAAAAATTCTTCAACAAAATGAAAAATATGAATTCAAACAAAAAAAATAATGAGATTAGGGCTGTTCCACGTGAATCATGAGATTAGGGCTGCCTCCAACAAAAAAAATTAAAATTAAATACTCACAAAAGCTAGGTTCTTCTTCTTCTCAGTAGCTTAGGGCTGCCATTACGACATGAAATTGGGGCTGAGGGTTGCGGTTTGGGATGCGAATAGGGCTGCGATATCTACTCTTAATCTTCTATCGAGATTTTAGGGCTGGAGAGATTTTAGGGCTAGAGAGATTTTAGGGCTCAGGAGACGGAACAATTGTAGCGAGTACTGAGAGGGGAGTTTCTGTTGAAAGCCAAGACTTTGATATTTATAGAACCAAATTACAGTTTTACCCTTTTAAATTAAAGAAAACGCCTGCCAACCCTCTATTCACACCACTTAAGTCGATTCGCTGCTCCCAAAGACTTGGTCTAGTTTTCGAGTCGGCTCGGCCAGTCGCCTGATTTTATAACCCCTTTGATTCTTATAGCGAGTCGACTTAGAACTAGGTCAAGCCGAGTCAACTCGTCGAGTTTTGGTACACAGCTATATATATATATATACACACACACACACGCGCGCGCGCACACTCACACATTTAAATAAACTATCTTTTTCTCTAATTCGTCCCAATTAAGGCCACTCCTCTCTTTTTCTATACTTTTTTTATTTTAATCTCTCTTTCCTAATCCTACGCCAATATATATATATATATATATATATACACACACACACACATTTAAATAAAATCTCTTTTTCTCTAATTCGTCCCAATTAAGGCACACCACTTCTCTCTTTTTCTGTACTCTTTTTATTTTAATCTCTCTTTCCTAATCCTACGCCTACTCCAATTTTCTCCAATCTTACTCTCCTATTCTGTCTCTAGCACTCTCTTCTTTCTACATCTCTTCCCTCATCCCAACTTCTCTTCTAATTTCTCAAATCCTAGTTTCCAATTTCTCTCTTTAACATCTATTAAAAATTACCCCTAGAGCCCTACGTAGTCTTCTTTTTCTTAAATCTTTATAAAATCTGATAGAATGTTGCTCCCTCACACCATACATGCTAATATAGGCTAGATTTATTACGATGCAAAATAAACTGCATTCAAGGAGAATTGAACTCTTGACCTCATGGAATAAAGTGGAGGTACTACCCAATTAAACCAACACACACAAACATATACGTATACACACGTGTGTGTGTGTGTGTGTGTGTGTGTGTGTGTGTGTTATGTGAATTATGATAATGACCACAAACTAGAATCACTCTGTGAATCGAGCATCCACCGGTTGCATCTCTAGCATGCAGCCGTTGGATGCTCTAGTCACGCTGATTCGAGTCTTATGATCATTTTCCATATGTACATTTAATAATTTAATGTGAATCATTAATAGTCAATGAGCATATATATTATCTATAGAGGCCCAGGGATATGCTTTCGCATGCACGGCTGGTGCCGTTCATTTGAGCATGTTGGTTGCCACTTGGCATTCATTCTAAGTATTGAGTGCCACGTGTATATGCCTAAGGTCGATCAACGACCATCCAATATAAGGTGATCTACCAGACTACCACTATTGATTCTTTGGTCAAAAGTAAAAATTTTAAAGACGTAATTTTTGGGTGGCAAACTCATATTTTTTGACCCGTGTAAGGAAAGGCAAAATGTCCGAAAGAATTTTTTTTATCTAAAACCCTAGTGGATGCGGTGAACTGTTAGAGGATGCGTTGCAAGTGTGCAACTCGCAATCATGTGGCACGTGATCTAGCACTTGAGTGAATGACCTAGATCATATGGTTTTCCCCATTTCTTTTATTTATATACTGTTTTTTATATCAATTCTTATTGTTATTTATATATAACAAACATGTTTAATATGCTAAACACTAACCCCAATCACCTTATATATACACACACACACACACGCACAAAAGATGAAATTACAATACTAATCATTAAAACTATCACATTTAATTATTAGATCTAGCACATAAAATGTCTTGATCACAAAATAAATACCACACCAACCATCTTTTTTTTCGATGAGTATTTGAAGTTAAAGTGTCCCTACCCTTTCGTTAAAGAAAGATACGTTGATTTCTTTCAGTTCATAAATTCCAACTCGTGGTTGCAAAGGCAATCCGTATCATAGCAGCATGATGACTCTTTTGATTTTTCCTTACAATAAGTGAGCTCCTCATCAAGGGAACTATAATTATTTTTAGCAATCAACCACCTCGTCAGGAGGGATCACCATATCCAATTAGAGTAAAAACACTTCTGAAGTAAGTGATCATGCGCTTTCAAACCGGACCAACAGAGGACAACAACTCGAAGGAATGGAGAAACCTCTCTTGATTAAATTATCAAAAGTCATGAGCTTGCCACAAATTGCAAGCCAGACCCAAAGAGAATGCTTCGGTATATGATTACGCTGTGTTTGGGATTTCTCTTTGGAGGCAAAGAGCAGCTCTCTGCTCTAGCGCAGAGCACTTTAATATGGGATTTTGTTTGGTTGCAAGTGCTCTTAGCTCTTTCGGAGAATGAAAGAGCTGAAGTTGGGACTCTTTAAAACAGCAATTTAATCCTGCTCGTTTAAGTGGGCTGCTCTTTGCCTCCAAAGAGAAATTCCAAACACAGCCTAGGATGCCATAAAGACTGGTGGAAGAAACCTTTTCATTAGTAGGCCTTATGATGTTCCATGCAGATTTCAAGGTAAACTAGCTGCTTCATTTTCCTGTTTCTAAACTAGATTATCTTCAAAGAGATTTGTAGGAAAGTCATGGCTATTAGTTTCCACCCAAGCTTCTTCCGTTCTCCTAGTTTTAGGAGAATGGAAGAAGCTTATTCGAAAGTAATATATCTTTATAGTGCCAGATTGAATCATGGTCCTTCTATCGTATTTTTGAAGTAAGGTGCCTTCTTCGAGGCAAGGGTCATCCAGAAATGAATAGTAGATCCATCCCGTCAATAACCCTCTCTCTCTATCACTAAGCATAGAAATTTTATAATGCCACAAACACCCTTCATGAAGGACGTAGATCATTACTGCACTCCACATGCTACCATTTGACAAATCCCTTGTGGAAGCTATTTTTTTTTTAAAAAGCTTTTTAATTTGGTTTTTTATAGCCATATAAAATATCATTTCCTCGTATTCAACATGAAATTATTATGAGATTTGAAAAATTACAAGAACTAGGCTATGAGTAAACAAACGAGCCATAAGAAAAACAAGTCCTAGTTGCATAAACTCTAGGTAAATTCAATGCTCCTTCAGATTTTGAACAAATCCAAATGAGGTAAGTATCTCATGCAAACACATTCCAACTTAGAGATGCCTGCTTACGATCATAAATAGATTGGTACAACAAACAAACATTGTATTCTCTCTTCGTGGGGACTAAACTTGTTGGAGATGTTATTTCTATTGTATGAGTGTATATTAAGTAACTCTGGGTGTGTGTGTAGTTAAGTGAATTTCAAGTTGTACAATTCACTTAACTCTGGAACCATGTAATACGTGAACATGCTAAGATGATATAAATAGTATTTTGCATTGGGATTTGAGTCACATTGACTCAACCCTAATATCTTCTTCTTCTTCTTCCTCCTTCCTATTATTAAACCCTAACCCTAAATTACAGTTTTGTCTTGGTATCAAAGCTTGGTTCGATTTACGGATTTACGAAAGCTTTTACGTAATGAAAATCCAGGTCATCGCTGACGTCATTAGCAATGTGTTGATGCCATCATTGAAGTTAGCTGCCACAGGCGAGCTCGCCAGAATTGTTTGAAAGTTCAGGGGTTTGATCGGAATTCTAAGGGGAGTATTTTTCCCTCCTTGACACAAGCCATTTGAGGGCTGGAACCCTAAGTTCTAAGCATGGATCAAAATATCGTCCGATACCGATACGTATCGGTATCGGAGGTGAACGATACGGTACATTCAATGTACTGTATCGTTCACTTTAATGGAAAGCCCGGACGATACATTCAATGTTTCGTCCGATTTTTTACTGTTCCGATACATATCGTCCGATACGTATCGGTTTTGAGTTCGGACGATACGTATCGGATACCCGATATTTTAACCCATGGTTCTAGGTCGTCTTCTTCCTTGAGCTCCACCATCTCTGGCGACTCACAGAGAGCCAGAGACCCTTGGGATTCACCTTGCAGCTTGGTATGAAGCATAAAAAACATTTCAAACTGGATTTCGATGCTTCCCAAGTAAGATCTGTGTCAGATCTAGGCTGCATGAGCCATCTACACTTAGTTATAGCAATATGTACCCAAACCAGATCGTTAGAATTGTTGAAAAAGTCGTCGGAATGAGAGCTGAAGCCCCCGGCAGCCCAGTTGACGACTCCCAATCGTCTTTTGAGTATTTCTCGATGAATCTGAACATCAGATTGGTCATTTGAGCCCCAAAATCAACGAGATCTCGTTGTTAGTTGATGACTCCCAATCTTTATTCTCTCTGTTTGGAAGCTGTGGGCCTTTCTATTTTTTGAATTGTTTTGATCTCGGTATCTCTTAATCATGGATGAGAATAAATCCGGAATCGTTGGTGGGAGAGATATTTCTCATAATTTACAAATTACTATGAAGAAATTGAATGGGGCCAATTATCTTTCGTGGTCACGGTTTGTTGCTATGTACTTAGGGATGAAGAAAAAATTGCGTTACATTTACGGGACTATCCCAAAACCAAAAGAAGATGACCCTAAGTATGTTGATTGAGAAAGTGATAATCTAACTGTTATGACATGACTGCTATACTCAATGCAACCAGACATTAGTGATTCTTTTATGTATGCCAGTGATGCTAAACAATTATGGGAGGCCGTGAGGGATGCGTTTCTCGCAGAAATAAAATCTCGCAAAAATGTTTCAAGTTAGTGATAAAATTAACACTATGAAGCAAAGTGATAAGACTATTGGAGAGTATTACACTCACATGAGTCTGTGGGATGAACTTCCCCAATATTAAGAAAAACTGTGCAGCTCGTGTACCGGCAAGACTGGTAAAAATACTGAAAGGAGAGTGTTTGACTTCCGAAAAGGGGTTAGACCTGAACATGAGAATGTTAAATTAAACATTCTAGGAAGAGAGGAGTGTCCTCCACTTGGTACCGTGTATGCCCTCCTTCAGCATGAAGAGAGCAGGTAACAGTTTATGCAGATTCCTGGTGGTGATGTATCTGAGAGATTTGCTCTACCATCCTTCACTCCTTTTGGTCGTGGTGAATGCAAATCTGGTGGTAGAGGTGGTGGTTGTGGAGGTTGTGGGAGCCTCTCACGTGAAGAAAGAGAAAAATTATTGTGTTCTCATTGTGGCAAGAAGGGTCATACCAGAGAAAGATGTTGGGAATTACATAGGAAACCGAAATTCCTTCCAGGTCGTGCATTCCAGTTCTCCACTGAGGAAACTTCTAATTCAATTGGTGGTCAAAGTATCCCTACTGCTTCTGTCCAACCTCCATCTGATTTCCAGAGCTTACAGAGAGAGCTTCAGGATCTCTAGGGCAGCCTTCAACGCATGACGGTAACACAGGGACATGCATCTTCCTCCCACATAGCTGAGTCAGGTACCTATGGGTTTGCACATGTGACCTCCTCTCAGTCCCCATGGATCATCGATTCTGGGGCAACGGATCACATGTTTGGTATGATAGATTTATTTTCATCCGTGTCTAGTCTTTCTGATTTTATTCATATTCGTATTGCTGATGGATCCCTTGTTCCCGTAAAGGGCAAAGGGAGTGTTCAATTAGGCACCTTGTCTCTTGACTCTACTCTTTTGATTCCTAACATGCCTATGAATCTGTTATCTGTCAGTAAAATTACCAATTCCTTACATTGTAGTGTGACATTCTTTCCATTATATTGTGTTTTCCGAGTACTGAAATCGGGGAAGATCCTTGGTCATGGTACTGAAGAGAAGGGGCTCTACCTCGTTCAAGATTTGCGTGGTGCATCTCCTTCTACAACTATGGGGGTTTCTATTGATGAAGCAAGATTGTGGCACTCCCACTGTGGCCATCCTCGTATTAGTCGTTTGAGACTTTTATTTCCAGAAAAATTTCATGGATTTGATAGTAGTTTGTTTAATTGTGAGACTTGTTAGTTCTCTAAACATGTTCGCAATTCTTACCCCTTGAGTGGTAGTAAATGTGCTATTCCTTTGAAGTTATTCACTCTGATGTGTGGGGGCCTTCCCCTATTACTGCTTTGAATGGTTATCGTTATTTTGTTACTTTTATTGATGACTGTACTAGACTCACTATGCTTTTTCTTATGCGCACCAAAGATGAAGTTACCTCTATTTTTCCTATATTTCACAGACTAGTTAGCACCCAATTTCATGGACATGTTAAGGTTCTTCGATTGGATAATGGTGGGAATATTCTTCTCATGTTCTCTATTCTTATCTTCACTCTCATGGAATTGTGTGGCAAACTACTTGTCCTTATATCCCCCAATAGAATGGGATTGCTGAGAGGAAAAATAGACATCTTTTTGAGGTTGCTCGATCTCTGTTGTTTGATATGAATGTTCCTAAACATCTTTGGGGTGAAGCTGTACTCACCGCTGCCTACCTCATCAATCGAATGCTTACACCTATTCTAGAAGGACGTTCGTCCTTCCAGCTTGTGTCTCCTCATCAACCTCTATTGTTGGTGCCACCACGTTATCTTTGATTCCTTGTGTTTTACTCATATCCCCAATATTCAGCGAAATAAACTTGATTCCAAGGCTACCAAGTGTATTTTTATTGGGTATCTTTCTTCTCAGAAAGGATACAAGTGCTTTGACCCTCTCACTCGTCATGTGATAGTTACCATGGATGTCACATTCTTTGAGGGTACTCATTTTTTTAGTCCTCCGAGTTCTCTTTAGGGGGAGAAACAACTTAAAAAATGAAGAGTACTCTGAGATGTTTAAAGTTTTACCTATAGGAAATGATGAAGATTGTGAAGAAGTGGATGATGGAGCTATTAAGCCAGCTGTTGAGCCACAAAAAGCGAACAATCCACCTTTGATAAATATGGAAAGGGAAAGATGTATGTGCGACGGAACAAGAAAAACATTGTTGAAGCCACTTGTCACGGGGTCGCACTTCTGCAACCTCAGTCCCGTGCGGCACCTAACGCACGCTGCGCTAGGTCAGCCTACTTCTGATACCAACAGTCTCGGGGCGTCCTTCGACGCGCTTTCAACCCGCGCGGTGCTTAGCTATCGCGTGCAACGAAGCCAACCCATCTACATATCAGCTCTGATACCACCCGCCAAGAGGACGGGAACTCCCCCAATGTGGTTACCTCTGTTTCGTGGCCTACCATCCAACTGTATCGTGTCCCTTACGACATGCTCATTTGCACCACTGTGCTAAACTTGGCCTGCTCAAGCTTCACCTTGTGCACTGCACTAGTATCTCGCTTCGCAATAGTCTTGGCATGCAGCTCCCCATGCCACCATGTCTTGCTCACATACCGAACCAAGCCTATAGCCTTGTGCCTCACGCTCGCGTGCTCAACTGAGTCCCACGCAGCCTGCCTTCGTGTGCGTTCCTAATTACTAGCACCCGTTCATCCTTGGCCCCAAGGATCAAAATGCCGATTTTCCGGTACGTATCGTCCGGGCCGAAAACCGGTACGTATCGGACGATACGTACCGGAACAGTAACATACCGGATGATACATTGAATGTATCGTCCGGTATTAGCCATATAAATGGGCGATACGGTACATTTAATGTACCGTATCGTCCACCTCCGATACCGATACGTATCGTCCGATACGTATCGGTATCGGACGATATTTTGATCCATGCTTGGCCCACATGCTGTCGTGCTCAACTGAGTCCCATGCAGTGCTTGTGTTCTCACGAGGTTGCCCAGCCGTATGCACCGCGACGCGTAGTCCGGAGCCATACATCAACCTCCCTTGGGTGCCACCCGGCATCGCTGCGTCGACATCCTAGGCCCACCCTTTCAGGCCTAGGAGACACTTGCGCCCCCTCTGGCAACGCAAGGCCCCGTGTGGGTGGAAGGCAACTCTCCAGCTCCTCTCCCACATAGAACGGTAAAACAGTCATTCAACCCGAATGGCAGGAGGACCTCAAACCCCTTGGTTTGGCATACCGCAACGCCTCCTGCATCGCTAGCCCACCTTGGTTGTGTCGCGTCTGTGTCGCGACCGCGTCGCTCCCACGTCTTCCCCCCCATGCGACCGTGTCGCGTCCCCGCAGCGCGACTACATCACAAGGCCCTCTTGGCCCCCATGTCGCGCGCCCTCTTGGCACCACATGTCGTGCCCCAAGCACCATGTTGCAAGCTCGAGTATTGGCCCCGTCACATCCTCGACCACTCCATAAATGTCAACGTCCTCGTTGACGCATTATCGTAGTGAACTGACCCCGCCAACTCCTCCCAGCCTGTGAGCATCAAATTTTTAGTTCTTAGGTCCGCACCTTCCCACTAGCTCCCCACCGTCACCCCGACCGGGTCAACTTGGTTCTGCTGTCACAAGGCCCTCACCTGTTAACTAGCTCAGGGATATCGCATGTCCTCTTGACACCACACTGCGTGCCTGCGCACCAATTATTCATGGATGTCGCGTGCCCTCTTGACACCACATCGCGTGCCTTCGCACCAATTTGCTCAATAGCATCATCGCTTCTGGATCGAACTTGGCTCTGATACCAAATGTCACGGGGTCGCATACGCAACCTCGGTCCGTCGCGGCACCTAACGCTGCGCTAGTCGACCTATACGATACCAATATGGGCGTCCTTCGACGCTTTCAACTCAGCGGTGCCATCGCGTGTAACGAAGCCAACCCATCTACACATCAGCTCTGATACCACCCGCCAAGAGGACGGGAACTCCCCCAACGTGGTTACCTCTGTTTCGTGGCCTACCACCCAACTGTATCGTGCCCCTTACGACATGCTCATTTGCACCACTGTGCTAAACTTGGCCTGCTCAAGCTTCACCCTATGCACTGCACTAGTACCTCGCTTCGCAACAGTCTTGGCATGAAGCTCCCCATGCCACCATGTTTTGCTCACATACCGAACCAAGCCCACAACCTTGTGCCTCATGCTCGCGTGCTCAACTGAGTCCCACGCAGCCTGCCTTCGTGTGCGTTCCGAATTACTAGCACCCGTTCATCCTTGGCCCACATGCTGTCGTGCTTAACTGAGTCCCACGCAGCGCTTGTGTTCTCACGAGGTTGCCCAATCGTATGCACCGCAACGCGTAGTCCTGAGCCATACATCAACCTCCCTTGGGTGGCACCCGGCATCGCTGCATCGATGTCCTAGGCCCACCCTTTCAGGCCTAGGAGACACTTGCGCCCCCTCTGGCAACGCAAGGCCCAGTGTGGGTGGAAGACAACTTTCCAACTCCTCTCCCACATAGAAGGGTAAAACAGTCATTCAACCCGAATGGCAGGAGGACCTCAAACCCCTTGGTTTGACATACCGCAACGCCTCCTGCATCGCTAGCCCACCTTGGCTGTGTCGCGTCCGTGTCGCGACCGCGTCCGCGTCGCTCTCGTTTCTTCCCCCCCTATGCGACCGTGTCGCGTCCCCGCAGCGCGACCACGTCACAAGGCCCTCTTGGTCCCCATGTCGCGTGCCCTCCTGGCACCACATGTCGTGCCCCAAGCACCATGCTACAAGCTTGAGTATTGGCCCCGTCACACACTGCACATGAGAATATAGATGAGTCAACTTCTCAGAATACCGACCAGGATCCATTACACGAAGAGGGTCCTCTTATTTCTGATCTTCATCTACCCATTGCTCATAGAAAACTTCCTAGATCGTGTACTCATCATCCCATCAGTAAGTATGCGTCATATTACAATCTCTCATCATCTCATTATGATTTTATTTGTTCTCTTGATTCTATCACCATTCCTTCTATTTTTTCTGATGTCTTATTGCAGCCAAAATGGAAGGATGCTATGATTCAGGAGATGAAAGCACCCTTCCTTCTATTGTTTCTGATGCCTTATTGCAGCCAAAATGGAAGGATGCTATGATTCAGGAGATGAAAGCACCCTTCCTTCTATTGTTTCTGATGCCTTATTGCAGCCAAAATGGAAGGATGCTATGATTCAGGAGATGAAAGCTCTGGAATATAATCAAACTTGGAAAATTATTGAACTCCCAGAAGGAAAGAGAGCTGTTGGTTGCAAATGGGTGTATATAGTTAAGTATAGATCTGATAGTGCTGTTGAAAGATATAAAGCAAAGCTTGTAGCAAAGGGGTTCACTCAAACACAAAGGAGATCAAAACACCTTTGCACTTGTAGCCAAGTCCAACACAATAAGGTATTGTTATCTCTGGCTGCCCACAAAGACTGGCCACTCTCTCAACTTGACGTGAAGAATGCATTTCTTCATGGTGATCTCAAGGAAGAAGTCTACATGGACTTTCCTCCTAGATTTGTAAAAGAAGGGGAGAAGAGAAAGTGTGTAGATTGAAGGAATCTATCTATGTATTAAAACAATCCCCAAGGGTCTGATTTCAAAAATTTAGTGATTCTATTATCAGATTCAGGTACCGAAGAAGTGTCACTATGATCATATTCTATTTGTAAAAAGGGGAATCAAGATGATTGCCATACTAGTCTATGTTGATGATATCATCATTACTGGTGATGATAGTCATGAGATTAATAAACTGAAGGAGTATTTGAGCGGAGTGTTTGAAATTAATGACTTAGGAAGCTTGAAATATTTCCTTGGCACTGAAGTGGCTAGATCTAAGAAGGGCATCTCATTGCCATAGAACTCCTTCATGGTACAAGTTTTTGGGGTGTAGGCCTGCTGTGACCCCTATTGAACAAAATCACTGATTAAACGGTGAAGGTAATCTTTTTAAGGATCCACGTACCTATCAGAGATTAGTTGGTAAACTGATTTATCTAACCCTGTCTCATCCAGACATTGCTTATGCAGTAAGTGTGGTGAGTCAATATATGCACTCACCAAGGACAATACATTTGGAGGCTGTTTATAGGATCCTGAGATATTTGAAAGGAAGTCCTGACAAATGACCTCTATATAAAAATCGTGGTCATTTGGATGTAGAGATATTTACTGATGCCGATTAGGCCGGGTCTCAACTACTGAATATTGTACCTTCTTGGGGGGTAATTTGGTTATATGAAAATCTAAGAAGTAACATGTAGTATTAAACTCCAGTGCCGAGGGGGAGTACTGCACCATGTCCCAAAGTGCAAGAGAAGACATGAGGCTTAAATTCATCTTGTCAGGCAGGAGAGTTGTTGTATCCTCTTCAATTATCTTGTATGGTGACAATGAAGCCGCTCATCATATTGCAGAGAATTCTGTCTTTCATGAAAGAACAAAATACATTGAGGTGGACTGTCACTATATTCGCGAGAAAGTCAAGTCCAAAGAAATCAGTATTCCTCAAGTTAGAACTGAGGAACAACTTGCTGACATCTTGACTAAAGGTGTTGGTGGCAAAAGACTTTATTACATCTCCTTCAAGTTGGGTATGATCGACATATATACTCCAACTTGAGGGGAAGTGTTGGAGATGTTATTTCTATTGTATGAGTGTGTAGTAACTTTGGGTGTGCGTGTAGTTAAGTGAATTTCAAGTTGTACAATTCACTTAACTCGGGAACCATGTAATACGTGGACATGCTAAGATGATATAAATAGTATTTTGCATTGGGATTTGAGTCACATTGACTCAACCCTACTATCTTCTTCTTCCTCCTTCCTATTACTAAACCTTAACCCTAAATTACAGTTTTGTCCAAACCAATGAGTTCTTCTACATAAATGTCTTCTTGAAGGTTTTCATTTAGAAAAACAGTTAGCATTCTAGCCATTTTTCATACATAATGGCAAGCTAAATTCGGATGGATTTCAGCATATAGCCACATGCAAAATAGGTTTCCTTTTAATCAACAATTCCGAATCACACCCTGAAACCGAGTTATTGATCAGTGGATGTGCATACATTGTGGCTGTATGGTATTGACTGCTGTTTAAATTTAATTTTCTGGTCGATTCTTGCTGTTTTCAGTAGGTCCTGTTGCAAGCAAAGAAGTCTTCCGTAAGGTTCGATCCCTGTTCAACTACAATTGGCATGAGACCTCCAACCAACTGTCCGTCCTTAGTTTTCATGTCTACTTAATGTAAATTATGTTATATATTAAAATATCAAATTCATATTTTATATAAAACTTATTAAAATATTTTTTAATTTTAATTTTTATTTATTAAAAACTCATCCTACCAGCCAGTGTAACCTAGGCACTTATACTTTTGGGATTTTTTCCATGCCGACGCTTGGTGGAACTTGGATACTCCTCAACACATTACAATCTTTCTAGACATGTATGAAAATACTACATAATATCATCGAAATGTTACTCGTTTTGACACAATAAAATGAACCATTTTATTTAAAAAATGTAAAGTTTGGTAGCGTATAAAATAAAAACCTTGGTTTCTTGAAAATGATTTGTATAATATAGTATACAGTTAGGTTCATGACATACATTATGTATCTTTTCATTGCATATTTCATTTGGCTCTCTGAGATTTCCCTTCAATTGTTTTTCTAGATAGTTCTATTTTTTCTTAAGACCGTGCTGCCATATTGGAATCTTTAAAAATTGGCGTTCCAAACATCTATGACACCATGACACTTGGCACTCGTGCCACATGTCTAGGTAACCCTGCTACCAAAGAACCAGGTTCGCTTGGATCTTGCGAATTGCGAAGTGCGAACCCGTATTCATACCGAGTGAATTAGCCAATCAGGTAACATTGGTTCAATCCATCACATGTTAATGTACCCAGTATTAAAGCAAAGTGATCCAGGAAATGTCACCTTCATGACCCTCAAATAGCTGCGTACCGCGAGAAGCAATTGTCTATGTTAAATGCTGTTGATTTGATTGGAATGCTCATTTGTTTGAATCAGGTGACAGCGTCTACTAAGAGAGGAGCTAACTCTCAAATTCCTAACTACCCAAATCTCCCATCTCAGTTGATGTGCCAGGTTCACAATGTCACGCTTCATGTACGTGTTGTTTAAATAAATTACACGAACATGCTAATTGATGGTTTAGTTTTATGCACCATGTTATCCATTGCTTAGTAGATTTTTCTGATATGATCCTTTTTCCATAATTATTTGGGATTCCAGGCGGATAAGGACACTGATGAGATTTATGCACAAATGACTCTTCGGCCCATAAACTCTGTAAGAAATAGTTAATTCTCGTTTTCATGAAATCCTTGCTACGAAGCTGTGATCTGTAAACTAATGTTACTGTACTAAATAAGTATCAATGAAATCTTTGCTAGAATTAAATAATTCTATTGAGCAATTGATTTAAACTAGTAGTTAATGTTGGAGAAAGAGCTATTGCAAAATTTATGAACCATGTGGCAGTAGTCTTGCTAATGTCAACTTTCCCAAGGCTCAGATGAGTTATGCTGGTTAATTTTTTACCACCATCTTGACTGGTGAACCTAAATTAAGTATTGGGTAGCCTTATTAACACCCATGGAATCTTGGCGGGCACCTACGCCAAAAATCATTGATTGCTTTGAATCAGACGACGGAGATCATTTTTCGCCCCAATCTTCTACATAAGGGATCTTGAGACCATGACTTTACCATCAGACGGTCAGTTTTTGATTCCATGTGGCACAAATCCGATAAAAGTGGCCCTAAAATCACGTTTGAGCGTGATGTGTGCTATGTAATTTTAGGGCCACTTTTTTGGGATCTGTGCCACATGGAATAAAAAATGACTGTTTGATGGTATGCTTATGGCCTCAAGATCTTGTGTGGAAGATTGGGGAGAAAAATGATGTCCATTGTCTGCTTCAAAGCAATCAATGGTTCTTGGCGTAGGTGCTCACCAAGATTTTGTGGGTGTAATTGAAGCTACCCTTAAGTGTTATGCAGTTAATTTCTTACCACCACCTTTACTGGTGAACCTAGGATTTGATCGTTAGGTATTATGGCCAAATAAATGTTACAATAGGAATTCAACTGTTAGTATCATCAGAGCTTTTATAGAGGAAAGAAAGATGGTGATAAAATACTAACCATTGAATTCCTATTGTAACATTTTTTTGGGCACAATAATATGTAACGATCAAATCATAGGTTCTCCAGTAAAGGTGGTGATAAAAAATTAACCGCATAATACTTAATTATCATATCCTAAGTAATTTTTTATCACTACCTTTAAATATCCTGCTGTTATTTATTTGTTGTGGTCAATCTCTTACCAGGAGACGGATGTTTTATCAATCCCCGGGTTTGGACCAAAGCAAAGTAGTCAGCCGAGTGAGGTCTTTTGTAAGACTTTAACTTCAAGCGATACGAGCACGCATGGTGGTTTTTCAGTGCCACGTAGGGCCGCAGACAAGCTATTCCCTTCGTTGGTGGGTCTCGTTTTGAACAATAATATAACAATCTGTTTTATAGGATTGAAGGGCGCAAATAATTTTCACAGCTTCACATCACTCTCTCTGTTTCAGGATTATTCAATGCAACCTCCAACTCAGGAGCTTGTTGTTAGGGACTTGCATGATAACTCGTGGACATTTCGACACATATACCGCGGTGGGCACGCTTGTGATAGATTTAAGTAATTTTTTATTTAAAATTTTAATTTCATTAATCTTTACAGGCATCTTTTTTTCGTGTGCACATGTGCGAGATGTTGTATTCTTAATAAATACGCATTTTACTATGTTCAAGAATCTCAAACCATCTATAGACTATTTGACTGGTCGATAGTGCCGCATAAAGCTTTACTCCTATCAATTCAAGTTTGAATATTATAATTAAGTACAATTGCAATCCACGAGTCAAATATTTGGTTGATAATTTGAGATTTGTGAATATGAAAAATTATTTTCTTTTAGAATGCAACATTTTGCTTCATATTTAGCACTGGGTAGCTGGATCCTTCCCTAGCCAAGGAAGTTGGGGAAGGGCCAGTTATATTTACGTGGTGCCCCATGCACAACTTTGGGTGCCACGTTAACATAGGGTAGGGGTCATTCAAACAATATTAAAAAGATCAACGGTGGTCAATGATTTAAAAATGAATGGTGAACTAGAAAATGTTTCAACATTCATTTTATCACCTTAAGGTCACGATCCATATAATTTTTTTTCTATAACCCTTTGACGAGGGGTCAACCTTTGGGCGGTATGGGTGCCACGTGACAGACAAATAGGGACGCATGGGGCATCATATAGGGACTCACGTGGCACCCAAATAGGGATCCTTCCCAATGAATTCTTGGTTGTGGAAGGATCCAGCCAGCCTTTTTCCTTAATAATGTGGGGGACTCTTCTTAGGGTCATACTCTCTTTTAAAAAGAGAGTATGTACATCTTTGTTGCAATATTCCTATGAGAAATGGACTTTTACGGATCTCAAGGGTGATTAAATTATTTGTTCAACCTTCTAGTCCTTGAAAATTCATGTTTTCAGTGGTCCCTGTGGCTAAGAGGTGCGTGTCTTTTTGTAAAACGGAGTATATATATATATATATATATATATACACATGCATACATTGTTGTCCCTGGACTTTTATGGATCTCAAGGGTGAATAAATTATTTGTTCAACCTTCTAGTCCTTGAAAATTCATGTTTTCAGTGGTCCCTGCAGCTAAGAGGTGCGTGTCTATATATATATCTGACTCGAGTCATGTGTGACTCGAGCGGGTGACAGTCAGATTGTGGTCAAACATTGACCACAGTGTGATCTGACGGTCACCCACTCGAGTCATGCGTGACTTGACTCAGGTGATCATTACCCATATATATATATATATATATATATATATATATATATATACACACACACACACACACACACACACTCATATACATGCATACATTGTTGTCCCTAAAGGTGCATATGCATTTATGCGTGTGTGCGCGCGCACACACACACACACACACACACACACACACACATATATATATATATATATATATATATATATATGAAGTGAGACACACATATACATGTGCATGAGACACGCATATACAAGCATACATTGTTGTCCCTAAAGGTGCATAGTACACACACACACACACATGTATAAATTATAATATTTTGGCTGTGAAAAATAAATATCTAACACACAATGTCAAATTTTGAGGGCATAGAGTTTTAAGAAGTTAAGGTTTCATGTTCATTAGGGGTACACAAATTTAAGAAGAAATAAGAAGAAGAGAATGTGAGAGGAAATAGAATAGAGAAAGAAATGACATGATTCAAGAGGGACACATGCACTGTTGCACATCCTCCCAATCTTGCCTTATACTATTATTAACTTGATGGGAGTTACACTCTGCCATTAATGAAAAAGCAATAATACCTTAACTTCCCTCACTAACTAATATCACTAAAAACATATATATGCTTAACAAGATTTGGCATAAATACAAACTTAACCCTTGTATACTAATTCTAACACTCCCCGTCAAGTTGGAGCATATATATCCTTAATGTTCGATTTGGAGATGACTTGAACTAAGGCCCGTGTGCCTTAGTGAACATGTCAGCCAGCTGATTCAAGATTTGACGTATGGAGTGGAAATCTCTTGTTACTTCTGTTCTGAATAAAGTAACAATCAAATTTAATATGCTTTGTTCTTTCATGGAACACCGGATTGTTGGCAATATGTGACCAAACTTAATTATCAAAATATGGCTTCATAGGCTCGTCTACTTTCACCCTATTTCTGTCACAAGATTCTTCAATCATAATATTGACATGCATAGTCATAAAAGTCTCCGATTTTTCTTTATATTTTTTTTCTTAGAAAAAAAATGCTAAAAACTATTTGAATTTAGGGTGTGCTAAAATTTCCCGAATTTTATTAAATTTAACTGAGAGTAATCATGCATACACATTTATATGGTTCCATGGATTATGTAATTAAAGATATGCCTTGCATCAAACACCTTGTAACTTATTTTGTTTATTAAAAACATTATTTGTAACCATAGTGACAAATTTCGTTTTCGGTAATTTTTCGGTGGGTGGTCCTTTCGGTACATTTCGGATTAATTTCGATACATTTCAAAAAAATTTCGGGAATTAAAAATATAAAAAAAAAATATTTAATATTAAAAAAAATAAATTAGCAATTGATCCAAGTGGCCAAGCACTGACACAGAGCTCAAGCATTGAACTATAAAAGACATATTGACAAAGGGTACAGTTAACTCACCCAAAGGCTGCCTTTTCATCTCACCTCCTCCACTAGGCATGCATTGACCGCCTTTGATCAGATGGTGGTCATTTTTCGTCCCCATATTTTACGCAGTGGATATATGGATCATGAGCATACCATCAGACTGTCACTTTTTTATTACACATGGTACACATCCCAAAAAGTGACGCTAAAATCATGCTTGAGCATGATAGGGGTCATATGCTTTTAGGTCACTTTTGAGATATGTGTCGTGTATAGTAAAAAACCGACCGTCTGATGGTATCCCTACGATCCATAGATCCATTGTGAAGAAGATGGGGACGAAAAACAACCTCCACCATCAGGTTCAAGGCAGTCAATGATTACCAGCTGAAGAAGTTGGGATGAAAAAGCAACTAAGGAGAAGGGAGTTTCTGTCGTTTACAAACTATTTTAGTCCCACATCGTTTAGGAGAAAAAACCTCCACACTCTATCCACCTATATAAGGGGTTTCGTTCCCAGTTAAGCATCCCACGCAGCTGTGTGCTGGCTCACCGATTAAATTATCAATTTATTCGGAATATTAAAAAAAAAAAACAAAAAACAAAAAGGGGGAAAAAATGCTGAAATTTTCGGAATTTACCGAAAATTCAGAAATTTCGTCGAGAAATATCGAAATTGCCGAAATTACCGAAAAATGTCGAAATTTTCGGTTGACCCCCAATTTGGCTATTTTCGCGAAATTTCGCCGAAATTTGTCACTATGTTTATAACTTGAATATATTTCAATCTATTTTTATGGTTTTAATTATTTCTATTTTCCCAAATCTTTTTGTACTTTACCGAATTTTCCCAAATTGACCACTTACCAAAGTGTTGCCACATCCTGACTTTGTGACTATGCTCACTTATATTATGTGCCATGACTCTATACTTAGCCTCGACACTCGTCCTTGACACAACACATTGCTTCTTACCTTTCCATGTTATTAAGATCACCTCCAACAGATGTATGGTAATATTTGTTGATCTCTTATCACTTGGTGATCTTGCTCACTCAGCATCCTAATAGTCTTCAACTCTAAGATGCCCATTTAACTAGTATAGAATACCATGGCTCGGAGCATCGTTTAAATATCTCAGAATACTAATTACCTCATTCATATGAGGAACTCGAGGAGGCTTCATGAATCTGCTCACTGCATTGATTGGATATGAGATGTTTAGTAATGGTGAGATAAATGAGTTTACAAACTAATCTGCGGTACCAGCCTTGATCCATGAGAATTTCTCGCTCAACTCCCAACTTGAGGTTGAGATCCACAAGGTATTGATGGGTTGGGCCCTAAAATACTAACTCATTCAACAGATCAATGACATATTTTGACATTGATTCCTGCCTTGGATTTAGCAACTTCAATCCCCACGAAATATTGAAAGTTGTCTATGGTTTTTAGTGTGCAAGTGCTCTTTTAGAGATTGCTTCAAATCCTTGATTCCCTTATTGTCACTATCGGTAATCATGATGTCATCGACATATAACACCAACACTATATATCCATGGTGGCGTTGCCGAATAAAGCTTGACTTTGATGGAGCCAAAAAGAGAACAACTTTATTGAATTTATCAAACCATGCACGAGGGGACTGTTTAAGTACATATATCTCCATCCTTAGGTGACAAACGTGAGATGCTGAACCCCCTTGAGTAATAAAACCTGGTTGTTGCTCCATTTAGACCTGTTCTTGTAAGTCACATTGTAGAAAAACTTTCTTTACATGATCGCGCTGGTAATAGTCATAAAGTTGGGAGTCGCCAATAAATCGGCAAGGGTCTAAGTGAAGAACAATCGGCCAAAGTTGGAAAAAATCGGAGAAAACTAATAAACTCAAAAAAATATAAAAAAGTTCAAAATTATCATAACATATTTCGAGTTAGAAATCAAAGTTTTAATGGGCGGAGTAGTATAAAATAATGGCTTTAGTGAACAAAGGAGTACAAAATATGGAAGAAGAAGACAACAGTGAGCTCTGTCTCCTCAGCAGACAGAGCTAAAATTTAAAAGCTTATACTTTTCAACCTCAGGGCTGTAAATAAAGAGTCAATAAATGAGTGGAAATGCATTTCTGAAAAGCTTTTTGATGACGGCTGTCATGGATCTATGCCACAACTATATAGTTGGGAAGATTGAGATGCTGACTCTTTTCGATTTTTTCGAAAAAGTACTTTTGTGACTATGCCTGGTAGGGAGGTCACGATTGATTATCCGTGTGGGACAGGATAACATTAACGGAAAAGTTCTTAGTAATGATGCCATTCAACTGCGAGTATCTGGTTGCCTCACCGAGCTTTTAATCGATAAACACTACGATCAGGAAGATATTTAATCGTGTAGAGCCAACAACACACTTTCCCTAAAGAAGATCAGCTAGGTCCCATGTATGCTTATAGCCAATCGCATACAGTTCTCAATCATAGCCTTCTTTTAGCCAATATGAGACAAAGCATCCTGTAGAGATTGGAGAACAAAAACAAAGCGCAATATAAGAGTGGGTCGAAATAAAGAAGATGACAAGCAATCAAAGACACAAATTGAGAAATGGGATAAGTAGTAGAACGTCTATCTTTACTCAATGCAATTGGAAACTTCGAAGATGGAGTAGACATTTCAGCAGAATTTGTAGCTAAGGGTGATGATGGCGGGCCAGGCGGAGGTTCGTGGACTAGTTGATTCGCTTTCTTTCATATCCCTGCCATGGAGGAATGGGTGTATCACTGGGATGAGAGACTTCCTCGGTTGACTGAACAAGAATGAGGAAAAGTGGATTTTGAATATTGGATTGTGTGGATACAATATCCTCTAAGAAGAAAGATGTGGACTCAAAAAGTGTAACATCAGCAAAGATTTTTACTAAGAGTGGGAATCCAACACCAATACCATGTTGAGTACGAGAGTATCTAAGGAACACACGTTTAATAGACCTGGGGTGGAGTTTTTCATTTCCTGGGGGTCTAAGATATGGACAAAGAGACACATTGAATACACGAGGATGTACAGGATAAAAGTGGAGTCAAAGATTCAAACAAGTAACAAAAATACAACATATATGGACATTTATGTGGAGTCAAAGTCCACCTCAACATGAATGAGACACTAGCTGGGTTAGATGAAATTCGTGAAGCACCTATATAATCAGCATAATAGAGGATGTAGGCATGGAAATATGAAATGAAATATTAATCTCAACATGAAGTTTGTGAAATGAGCAAATGTACTGAATAAATGGAAGAATTGCCATTTGAAGTCGTAAAATATAGGAAGCAGATTGTTCGAAGCACTGTTTTAAAACTTGCCGAGTCGACTCGACTCAGTTTCGGGTTGACTCGGCTGTAGACTCGATTTGGGCTGAGACTCGGTTGACTCGAAAACTCGGCCGAGTTTGTCGGCTCGGCGAGTCAACTTTAATGACCCAAGAAGGAAGAAGAAGAAGAAAGAAGAAAGAAGAAAGAAGAAAGAAGAAAGAAAGATGAAAGATGAAAGATGAAAGAAAAAGAAGAAAGATGAAAGATGAAAGATGAAAGATGAAAGATGGAAGAAGAAGAAGAAGAAGAAGAAAGAAGAAAGAAATGAAAAAAAAGAAAGAAGGAAAAAAGGAAAGAAAGCAAAGCAAAGAAACAAAGAAAGAAAGCAAAGAAAGAAAGAAAGAAAGAAAGAAAGAAAGAAAGAAAGAAGAAGAAAGAAGGAAGAAGGAAAGAAGGAAAGAAAAAAAGAAGGAAAGAAAAAAAGAAAGAAAGAAAAAGAAGGAGAGAAGGAAAAAAGGAAAGAAAGCAAAAAAATAAAAAATAATATATATATATATATATAAAAAATTTTAAATAACCTGAGTCGGAGTGAGTTGACTTGGACCGATTTTCCGCGTTGACTCTACTCAGATGATTTCTGAGTTGAGTCGAGTTTCCGTGTTTTAAAACCATGGTTCGAAGTACTAGATTATTAGTTGGATGCAATCTTAGGACAATTCACATGACATGGATGAACCTTCCAAATCTTCACCTATACGAGTTTCAGGTTTAGGACTGTCAGCGGGCCGGGCTGCCAAAGGGTCAGCACTAGCCCATCCATAGGCCAGGCCAGCATGTACTCAGCTCTGTCCCGGCCCTAAGCCGGGATGGACTATGGCCGGTTTACGGCATTCCTACTTCCGTCACTGTCATATCTCATATAACTCAGCTCTAATTTTTTTTTTCTTTTGGGGGTGGGGGAAGAAAAAACAGCAAACAAGTTTTCAGAGAAGATCAACTTACCAAAATTTGATACGCCAGCAATGTGGATAAAAATCACAGAGAAACCTGTTGTTAATGCAACTGCTAATCATAATTGCAGGATCCTCATCTGATAATAACCAAATAATTATTTAATTAAACAGAAGAGGTATTGCTATAATCTATGGGTTTAAAGGAAGCAAGGTTTCAGACGAAATGAATATTCATCTTATAGTATCAGAAGAAAAAAAATCCTTTGTATAATTATGAGTTGCGAAATAAAGTGCTGAATTGCTGATAGTGATTATCTAAGACACATGTGCAGATGATATTCACAAATAGCTCAGCAAAAATGAAACAAATGTCGTTCCTAAATCCACAGTTGATCTCTCTACGGATATCATATTCATGTATGCCAATAAACTCTACACCTATACCATTAAAGGTTAACTGAAAACGAAACATATAACATATTGATTTCTATAATATGCAAGGTGACCAGACTTTGCAAGACCAAACTGTCATGAAAACCCGGGCGGGCTAGAGGGCCAAAAAAATACATTTCTTACAGGCTGGGCTGTACCAGATCACTGGGTCAGCCTGGTCCATTGACAGCTCCAGTCAGGTCTATAATTGGATCACCACCAGTTTGGGCTGGTAACTCATCTAGAAGGTGAATTATGACAAAACCTTGAGCTCTAGGCTTAATTCTTGCTTCTCCGCTAAAAAGAAAAGACCATCGCCATCTTATTATACTTTCCATTCAGATCCAATTTTATGTCAATCTTTTTTACCTGCAAAATTGTAAATGATACCTTCTCATAGATACTTTGGACATATATGATACCGATGAACGGATTTTTAAACTTTCATGAAAAAAAATGCTGAAATGCAATAGTCATTTGAAACTGCTCGTAAGATGCATTTAATGCATTATCTAGTTGAAGAACCCCTGTATCACATCCTCTACGAAGTAGATCATCTACATAAACTAACAGAATTATAATTCCTTTCTAAGGCTCGTTTAAAAAGGAGTTATCATGTTCCCTTCGAGTAAACTCTTCCTGCTTGACCGACTACTTTGTAAAATTTGTTGAACCAAGCATTGGATCTCTTTTTGAGCCACATAAGCGCTTCCTAAGTTTGCAAACCAAACAAGAATTCAGAGAGAGTGGTAATCATGTAGGGTGGACAACTACAACTATAACAAAGGTAGGCATACACTTTATAATATAAATCAACATCAACAAAACTTTAATACCCATTAAACCACTTTGCAAAGGAGCACAG
This sequence comes from Chloranthus sessilifolius, assembly GCA_021018995.1. Lineage (NCBI taxonomy): Eukaryota > Viridiplantae > Streptophyta > Magnoliopsida > Chloranthales > Chloranthaceae > Chloranthus > Chloranthus sessilifolius. The sequence goes on from CM037595.1 coordinate 70,818,367, forward strand.
GGAAACTGATGAAATGATTCTTTTAAGTTTACGTTGGTCACCGTCATCAATTGATAACACCCTTATCTTCACATTTTTAGGTTACTTGGTGCCATGTGGCACACGTGTTTTACCAATCCACTCCGTCCAAGTAGCAGGACACCATAAACAAATATTGGTAGTATCTAATCCAAGCACTTCAATATGGACCATATGTTAGTTATTGACAATGTTTCATATTGAAGTGTGCGGATCGGACGGTTTGAATTCTCTGGTGGGTCCATTATTGGGCTAACATCAGTTTATACACTTCCGCCACTTGGACAACTTGGATTGATGGGCAACATGTGCCATAAAAAATTTGTATTCTCCCTCGAACCAAACAGAAAATTTCTTTCTTATATGGCACACGGCTTTTACCCTTTTACCACATAGTGTCTTGAAACCTTAACTCAAATTTATATGAAATGAAATAAGTCCATATATGGCAGTGATGTTCATTTGTAATTAGCCATTATACTGCAAACCACCTTCAGAAGAAGTTATGTAGGACCCTTAGAGAAGTTAAGTGGTTGATTTTCAAGTAACACGATCTAATTCAAATTATTAATGGTTTTCTAATACAGGGCAGCCAAAACGACACCTTTTAACAACTGGTTGGAGTTCCTTTGTTGGTGCAAAGCGGCTTAAAGCTGGTGATTCTGTACTATTCATCAGGTAATTACAATTCATGGACCTAGCTTGACTCTCCAAATACAGTGCTTGTCTCGTAGTGGGATAGTGGAGATGTGCAGCTCCAAACCAATGTTTTGAAAATCGGACCGGACTGGCCAGTTTGACCCGATTCAACTGGAACCGGCAGTCCAGTGGTCTGGCTAGGCAAATAAGCTGTTTTAATGGTTTTTTTGAAGTAAACTGGCAGACCGACCGGTTTTTAAATAAAATCAAATAAAATCATCCAGTTCATTTTTATTTTTATTTATTTTGTTATTTTGCCTTCTTTATCCAAATTGCTAGAAAATCTTAAAATTTTACTCTACAATTTGATTCATTCTTTTATATATATATATATATATGTATGTATGCATGTATGTATCCTGTGTTCAAAATTATTAGTAAATCAATACATTTTCTTAATAAAGAGATGAAAGTTCCAATTCGTTGGAGTTGTTTGTGTGTAATTTATTTTGGACATCAATTTCATGGTAGATAATCTCCATTAACTGACATTGCTTATTCCCATTGGAAAAGGGATAAAAAGTCGCAACTACTACTGGGTGTGAGGCGCGCGACTCATCAGAACACAATATTACCATCATCTCTTCTCTCTGCTGACAGCATGCTTATTGGAGTCCTTGCAGCAGCTGCTCATGCTGCCACTAATCGCAGCCCATTTACTGTTTTCTATAACCCGAGGTAAGGTTCAATTGGCCCCTTTTTTTGTTTCTACTGTTTGAGTTTTTGGTAGCATGCTTTCTGAAAATTTTGAGTCCTTTTTTCATTCATTTTCTAATTATATTTATTAATCTGTGTAGGGCATGCACTTCTGAATTTATCATTCCTTTGGTCAAACATCATAGAGCTGTGTATGGCACCCATGTTTCAATTGGGATGAGATTTGGAATGATGTTTGAAACCGAGGAGTCAAGTAAACGCAGGTATTTTAATACAGTGCTGCCATTAAATTCTCTAGTTTTTACAAAGGGCCTGACTCTCCTGACCGTCATTTAAACACCTGATATTACACTATCATTGGTTTAAGATGTCGAAGATCCGTACCGTCAAAGTGATAGATCATAGATTGAAGTGCAACAAGCCCAAAAATAGTGTTTTAGGGAGATTTAAACTATCCGATCTGTGAACTTTAATATCAAGCGCTATTTTCAGGTTTAATGGCTGATATTAAAGTTCTCAATTGGATGGTTCACATCCACTTACAAGCATACTTCTTTGGGCTGAGACATGTTCCAATGCTAGATTGCCATTTAAAAAATTTAGATTGATCACAGATGTTCACTGCATGGTACAATGATAATCACACTTCTATTGCTTTAGATTAATAGTCTAAATTTAATGGTATAAGATCATTTAAACACCACTCTGGTGTTTAAATGTCTGTCAAGAGCCATTATCCCTTTTGCAAAACATCCATTTTATTCAAACGGTACTAAATAATTTCATCAACCTGCTGGTCATTGGAAATTATCTTGCTAGGAATTACAAGTGTTAATAAGATATTGAATTACCTCAAACTATTAATGGACGACAAAGACCGATTTCACTAGGTCTTATGATTTTTGCTAGGATTTACAAGTGTTTATAAGATATCGAATTACCTCAAAATATTAATGGACGACAAAGACCTATTTCACTATCTCTTATGATTTTATCCACAGAGATAATATTTCAGTATGAAATAGAACATGAAAAAAATTCAATGTCCCTATTGCACAATAAAAGTTAATCACTTTTTGATAAATCCATCCTCACTTTCAATGTGTTCGTCCCCCTTTTTATGTTAACTTCTAAGCTAAAAATGCCCCCTATAGAAGAGGTGTGTTTCTACTTGAAATGATAACGTGGTCACTTTTCATCCCAAAATTACCAAAAAAGCATAGAAGGCAGATGGATAAAAAGGTGGGGAAGGATTTACCAATAACTGAATCATTTTACTGGGACTGTGTCATATGTTGTGATTTGTTTGGCTAGTTAAGAGTACTTTAATATCATTTTTCTTAGCTTCATCATTCACTGTTTAAGAGGATATGATGTTGAATCTCTTGAAAGATAGGTCATAAATAAACAAATTAATTGTCACTTCCAGTACCTTATTTCATGAAAGTTAAAACATTGCATTTAGTTCGTGTTTATAATTTTAATATTAAACTTTTACATAGCTTTATTTGTTTACGGGTAAACTTGATATTTTAGTTTTATTCTTATAAAAGTGGCATAAGGAATTATTTTATTTTATTTTAATTTTTTTCACTTTATGCATAATCTAAGAAGAGAGGACATGTGAGATAATTATCTGTGTCCTTACTCTGGCTTTTCCGTCTCTTTCGTTTCGCTCTTCGCCTTCTCATCTTTCTTTTCTTTTCTCTATCTCTAGCTATCTCTTAGCTATCTCTTATTAGAGATGTAATGGTGAAATATGTGTTGGTGAGTAACACCAGATACACTACTATGAGAGGCTTTGGAAGAGGATGGGGTTGTGGAAGCCCTAGGAATAGGAGCTAGGACCATGGCCCGTCTGATTGGAGGATTGAAGCTGGCCATCTCTCTGATACCTTGTAGAAACTCTTTTAATGGAAGACTGTTTTTATTATCTCTAAACTAGTACGAGAGGAAGAGAGAGAAAGATATGGGCTACATTGTGATAATCTTGCTTAGTCCCACATCGGGTATTCATAGCCTTGTCTCTCCTCTTATAAGACCTTGGGCCCCTCCACTCATGGTCAGTTGGTTTTGAGATGGATACCCAAATTCATCATAGTATAAAGCAGGCCTTTCTCAACTCCACATCATCCAGTTCAATTGTCCACGTGATTTGGCTCAGTTCAGCTAACATGTGTAGGGGCGTGTTGAAGTTTAGTCCAACATCGGGTATTCATAGCCTTGTCTCTCCTCTTATAAGATCTTGGGCCCCTCCACTCATGGCCAATTGGTTTTGAGATGGATGCCTAAAATTATCATCTCTTCTCTGTCTTTCTTCTCTTAATATTCTAATCTCTAGGGTTTCAACTCCTCTCTGCCATTTTTTATTTCAAGTTGTGACAGCCCAATCATTCCTAGTTGTTTCAGAGCAATCAGATTCTTTTCTTTTAAACAATTTTTTTTCTCCCCCCCCCTAAACTACCTTGAGGCTGGTTTCCTCTTTGGAAATCTACGTTTCTGTCTTGTACAACTCAGTGTAACAACCATATGGTATTTTATATATGCATGTTCTGTGCTGACACGTGATGTTCTTCTAATTGAATGAAAATAGAAGAAATAGTAAATCTGTATCAATGTGTGTGTGGTTAATCCGGCATATGAGAGAACTCTACTTCCATTCCAGCAAAGAAGCCAGATTTTTGTGGTACAACCACCTCTCTTTATGAAAGAAGTGATGGTGTATCGTGTGAAGACAAGAAGGGATTTAGTATTGGGTGCAACTAACGTGCTGGTTAGTATCGTGTGATGATTTTGTGACTTGTGGTCCACCCTTAGATGCGTATATAGGTATATGCTAAAATGTGAGCTAGGTCAAAAGTTATTAGAGATGATCAAAACAAGAGTAAAGCCGATTGAATATGGAGTCCATGAGGCAGTTGAGGTATGGGTAGAGCTTGAAGTTAATAATATGTTTGTCTGCCAGTTTGGACAGCTCCTATGACATGATATCAAATCCAAGGAAATAATTTGATTGTTGATTACATTATCTTGGACTCGAAAGATGATGTTCAAGCAGTTAGTGACAAGATTTTTAGCTTAAAGGATGGTTCGATCCAGGGTTACCTAATTTTCTAGGTATCCCTGCGATCTTCAAACCGTTTTGCTGGCCGGTTCACCCAGCTGGTGGACGAACTGTTCTATAGTCAATTAATATGTCTTTTTTTCTTCCCTTTTTCCTGGAATAATTGCTTCTAAGAAGTGTCGAACCGTGCCGAAACTGTAATTTTTAGTTGCCCATTGATCCAGTCAATTAAGCGATTTGATTTTGGTGAAAATTCTTTGAAAACTTGGGTTTATGGTTCCTAATCACATTAAGAAACCAATTAATTAGCAAGTGGGAGTTATTAATTGATTTAGGAAAGCCTCGATAGAAGGGAATTGTAATTATAGTATATTAGTGCTAATCTCTTCCATGTGGTAAGATGTCATTGGGATAGAACTGCTATCAGCAGTCTGTTAGAATTTGTCAAGGAATTACCACGTGCAAATAAGCATGTGTGCTTATGTGGCAGTGTATGATAGGGAGAGTTTATGAAAAAGGGTTATTTTCTGCGGTCAGTCTTGGAAAAAGCACATTAATTTTTGGTCAATGGTGACATTGTAGATTGACAGTTTGGTGCCGCTTGATTCAAGTTAGGTGGGAAATGAATCTCAAACTTGCACACGAGATTTGTACCGTGGCACATGGTTAAAGGAAAGACTTTATTATTTTTGAGATCTCTGCCATGTGGAACGACATCTAAGGCGTCTGATTTGAAGACCATGATGTAAGGAACTTTGAGGCCAAAGATTGGCACGAAACACGATCTCTATAATCTGATTCTATATAGTCAAAGCCCATCATCTCGATCACAGAAGAAAGAGAACAAGCCTACAGAGTCCATTAGGAGCGAGACTTGGAAACTTTCAGGAAACCTTCCGTCAGGCGATTGAGTCGGCCTGACAAATCAGATGATAGAGATCGTATTTCCCGCCAAATTTTGCCTCAAAGATCTATACACAGCTGGCTTATATGGTGTTCCATGTGGCACAGATCCCCAGATAACAAAGTCTTTCTTTTTAACCATGTGCAATGGTACGATTCTTGTACTGTGGGAAATAGAACTTGCTCGGTCATTACGGAGAGACTTAAATTTTGAGGAAAACCTTAGAAAGTCAATGCTTAGAAGTTAGAGCTAGTAGGTAGCAGAAATAGACAGATAAAAATCCAATAACTTATAGAGCTCTGATTCGCTTTTAGCTTGATCTTACAGATTTGTTAGATCTCTCTCTCTCTCTCTCTCTCTCTCCTTTTGGTAAGAGCCATGGACTCATTTATTACATTTTTTCTTGCAGACATTCTTACTAATGAATGGGATATCCTAATTATGTTGGAATCTTGTGTTCTCACTTGTTCTATTTCAATAATTTTCATTTCAAACCAGTTGATTTTAAGGGGAAAACTATGGAGTACTTGTACATTTGTACCAAGCATTATTTAATTAGTGCACCATCCACTACGTGTTGATCAGAACAGTTATTATAGGCGTAATTTGTGGCGACAAGGGTTAATGTTTTCTCTTACTTTTTTCAGATATATGGGGACAATCATAGGAATTAGTGACATAGATCCAGTAAGGTGGCCCAATTCGAAGTGGCGAAATCTTCAGGTAACACCATGCTAACATGTGTGAAGCTCTATTCCTTTTAGCTACAAAATTAGCTACGGCATTTGTTGAACTAAAAATTCCTGCATATGAGTTTGGTGTTGGTTGTTGAAATCTTCAGGTAACACCATGCTGAGATGTGTGAAGCTCTATTCCTTTTAGCTACAAAATTAGCTACGGCATTTGTTGAACTAAAAAATCCTGCATATGAGTTTGGTGTTGGTTGTTTATTGTTACAAATGTCTCTTTTAATCAGGTAGAATGGGATGAAACTGGTTGGGATGATAGACAAAATAGAGTTAGCTTATGGGAAATTGAGACACCTGATACTCTTTTCATTTTTCCTTCTTTGCCTTCAAGTCTTAAACGGCCATCTCATTCTGGACACACAGGTCAGTCATATAGCTTCCAATTGTTCTGTGCTCATTTAATTTATTTTCCTCTTTTTTGTTTTTATTTTTTTATTTTTATTAGGACAACCTTTATTGTTGTCTGCAAGCAATGAAAGTATTTAATACATATTTGTATCATCATTTGTCTTCAATTTTGTTCATTATGAGTCTTGGATTGGTCATACCGCTCTTGCGATAAACTTCATGAAGATGCTTTATTTAGCTATATATGTAAGAAACTTGAGGTATTAGTTTCAGGATTCAATTTCAGACCCCCTTGTCTAGAAACATAGTGATAAACCATTTCCATAATAGTTGATGACATATGAATTTTGCATGGTTTTGGATTCATGTTTAGGACATTTAATATGTTACTTTGATTTTTATGTAGTCTCCCCGAATGGCATGTTCGATTTTGGACAGAGTGGTTTTCATCCTAATACAACAATGAGACAAGTAGTTGGTCGCTATCTATCCAAAATAAGTCTTGGCTATGGAGCATTGTGGTTTTTATGAGTGTTTTTTCTAGGAGAAAGGGGAAGTTGTGGCGTCCAGCTCTCTGAGAAGGTGGGGTCTATACATAGACGATACGTATTGGGTGTCACCAATAAATTCAATTAGTCAATCATACAATGGATATATTGGTAGGTATCGATGATACATACCCAATGTATCATTTATCGGTAGGCTTCAATACTGATAGCCATATCTATGCACAGACAGCAATACAAGTTGGGTCAAAACAAGGTCAAGTCGGGCAAATCAACACAACCAAACCACACAAAACATACACCCCTATGCATAAAAACAAAAACAAAAACGTGCACCCCAGTTACACCGGCAAGGTTGAGTCGGGAAAACAAGGACAAACTCTTGTCCAGGGTGGACATTTTCTATAGACATTTGCGCATTTCTGCATACTTTGATGCAGATAGGTCAAATGTCAAAGCTGAGTACGGAACTAGGGCTCATGCTACGTGGGAATTGGTATGGTTGTAAATGTTACCACCTGAAGTTTGGTGTTAAGGATACTGTTATTTACACCCCATGAAACTCTAATCTCACCTCATCTCCTCTGCCAGAATGCATTGACCCTTTGAATCAGGCTATGGAGATCATTTTTTGTTCTGATCTTCTGCACTATGGATCTTGAGATCATGAACTTACCATCATTCCGATAGATTTTGATTCCACGTGGCACGCATGATCCTATAATCACGTGGCACACATAATCTGGCCGTGTGATGGTACACCCATGATTTCAAGATCCGATGTGTAGAAGATTGGGACGAAAAGTGATCTCCATCGCCTGATTCAAAGTGGTCAATGCATTCTGGCTGGAGGAGATGGGGTGAGGTTACAGTTTCATGGGATGTAAATAATGGTACCCATTTATATATTCTCGTGGACTCATTTTGCAGCAATCGGATTGCTATTTAGAGTCTCAAATCTGCTCTAGATATTGATTTCTATTTTGTCATACAACATAGAAATGCACACACCTTCAGAAGATGTCTGTTCTAACGTTTACATAATGCTCTGTTCCTTGCAATTAGTCACTCGTCCTCTTATAATCTCCTGCTATCTTCTTCTACTTAAAATCCTAACTATAAACTCTGTCAACAATGTGAATTTTCCTATTAGCTTTAATTATTTCGTTATTAATATTATTATTTTCACACCCCACGAGACTGCTTTCTCACCCCCACTTAAGAAAGATAAATAAAAATGAAGTGGGGGTGTGAGTTTTACAAGAGTCCTCTTTTAGTGGGGTTTTTCAACAGTGGGGTGAGAAAGCAGTCTCATGGGGTGCGAATAAAGGTACCCTTATTATTATTGTTATGTTATCCTGAGGTCTAAGTGCTCTTTGCATAGCATACCATAATTTTATAGCTTTTGAATATGGATTATTTTAAGGTGATTATGTAATAAGATCTACATGGATTAGCTAATGTTGCACTCTAAAGAGCAGAAACAGAATTGGAGAATATGATCAAAAGACCTTCCCGGGTTCCAGAAAATGGAAATGTTGATTTCCACTATCCTCTGACTCCAGGCATTGGTTCGGAGCAACTGATGAAGGTGCTACGTAAAAGCGTTACTAGCCCCAGTATCCAACTAGAAAGTCATCAGCCTCTGGATTCAACTGTTGCACAACACCTCAGAAATAATGAATTTCCTAAATCCTTTTCTTCTTCTGGACCAGCATTCCAAAATATTTTGATTCCAAATCAGAATGCTCGTCATTGCATTGAACATCTGCAAGTAGTGAGTTCAAATTTATCATCACGTGATCATATACATGCAGAAGAACAATTCAAGGAAGCGATGCTGCCCAAACAAATGAATTCCTGTGTTCAGGATAAGGATAATGAACAAACAAAAGACCAACCCGTAAATAATTATGAATCCCCGTTCCTACACCAACAACATGCCGAGAAACTAGACACAGCACCCGAGGAAGCATTGGATCAGCAGAAGGAGCATACTCAAAGAATTATGCGACTACCACTTCAGCAGATGAATACAAGAAATCTCTGCCAGTTCATTACTCCAGAGATTTACAGTGAAGAAAAAACTGCTGGGATTTTTCCGAGTTCTCAGAACCTCGTAAATCAGCTATTGCTAAACCAAGGGGTACCATTTCAGTTGCAAACAGGTGCTCATATTGTGCCGCAACAGCTTGAACCACAAACAGAAACACCCCCATTGGAGACAAATAATCTAAACAGCTTTCAACCATATTCAAGCCTTCACTCACCCCAGTACTTGGAAATTGAGGATTGTTTGTGGCAGCCTTCCAGTTATCAATCTCTTACCAGCATTCTGAAATCGCCCAGATCTCTATGTGGGTCTGCTAAACTTGGTACGACATTTTTATCGGCCTCCGATAATGCAAGTATGATGTCAAATCCTCATTCGCTAGCACATCCAGAAACAATTAATACTATAGAGAGAGTTCAGTTTCCTTACAAGGCACATGGCTCATTTGGGCAAGAATTGGTGGGATCTCCGCAGCTAAAATACGTAAGATATCTATCCCAAACAGAGCAGCATACTTCAGGATTTCAATCATCTAGAGTGCCTGATTTATCTGTTCAACCAGATACGTCTATTTTTTGTGGGTTGAGAGACTTTGTGGAGGAGAGTATCAATCAAAGTATGACATATGGAAGTCTTCATTTTGAAGCAAGCAACGGAAGCATGGATTTTGAGGACTTCAGCACAATTCAAGATGGCAGTTTTCAAAACCCTTCGGGAAGCATGGTCGGCAATTTCAGCTCAAGCCAGGACGTTCAATCCCAGATTACCTCGGCAAGCCTGAGCGACTCTTATGCCTTACCTCTTCAAGAGTTCTCCCACAACTCGGGAGTTACGTCTTCAAGCAATGTGGATGTTGATGAGAGTAGCTTATTGCTTAAAGACTCGTGGCAACAGGTGCCCCTGCCTTTGAGGACTTATACTAAGGTATGCAATTGGAACCATCTTTGGTTGACATTATGAGAAAGTGAATTTATTTTTTCAGTATCTTTTAATGTTAGAATTTATCTTACATTAACAGGTCCAAAAGCTAGGATCTGTTGGGAGATCAATTGATGTTACACAGTATAAAAATTACGATGAGCTGAAGTTTGCAATTGCATGCATGTTTGGACTTGAAGAAGAATTCAATGACCCAAGTGGTTCATGGGAACTTGTTTATGTGGATTATGAAAATGATGTCCTTCTTGTTGGAGATGATCCATGGGAGTAAGTCTCCTATTCTTTCTCATGCATGTACATCTACATAATAGGCTTACCCTTTTAGGATCTAGAAGAAGTTATATATATATATATATATATATATATATATATATATATATACACACACACACACACACACACACACATATTTGAAATTTGAATGCAATTTATTATTATTTTTTTAAATTCTTCTTGTTGTCATTATTTTTATTGAGCAAATCTCCTTGCAAGCTTCATCAAAACTCATCAAAAGCTAACATTATTTTTTTTGGGGCCCCAAAATCAGTAAGTATTTTCCAAGATTCAGTGAATAAGGGGTCTTCCATTCGTGACAGCTCTAACTCTTAAGTGTTCCTTTTTGTTTGATTTTATTATTTTGTCATCTCACAAAGCATATACATATTTGTTTATTGGTAATTTTAGTACTGTGAATACATCCTATATTGCATTGTTAGGTTAAAAGGGCAGTTTACATTACAAGCATCACAAAGCAACTGAAATGTAGTTTACTTTTGCCCCTTGGCATATTACTATCCTAGATTGCATTTTCCTACTGAATTTTTTTTACTGTTAGTCAAGTTGCTCAACTGTTATTCTTTGTAATCACTAAGTACTCTTTAAAGGTAGTTCAATTTTCTGTAGGAAGTGCCTTCTTGATAGAGGACCACACAAGGGAAATTGCTAAGATTATGGTTGAACTCAAAGAAAAATGGGCCTTATGTTTATATTTTTAGTGTATGAAAAGTGTACAAATTATAGCATTTTAGGCATGAGGTAGCTCCCAATAACATTACTGCTTGAAAAACGTGAGTTACTTATTTTCTTTTGGCATAATGGGATTCCAATGTATTATTTCCTTCCGAATTGAATGAAGTATATAGAGCGGTAATAGGGCCAACACGATTGATACAAGATTTAATTAAATTCAATTTTGATAGCACTTCTTGTATGAATCATAGTAGGTAGGGAATTATGGGTATGATCCAAAATGATAGATGTATTAGTGTAATGGGGTTCTCACTCTGAGTTTTGTTAAATTTCTGATGATATTGAGTAAAGAGCACCTTCTGAAGGATCATTTTTTCTCTCACCACAGGGTCCACGTCTCTCTCTTGCTGTCATCAGTTTCCGCCTTGCATTGCAATTTTCTCCGTTAATATAATTTCACTAGGAAAAAATTGACGGTTTCGGTTTGATTTTTTCTAATCTGAAAAAGGGTAAGTATGGGACAGCTGGCTTAGCTACAACTTAGTTTTCTTAATGCGTGTAAGACCCCTTAAGGTTGTTAATACAATAATGTATATTTAATGTTTCCTATGTTATATATTTTATCAGCACCACCACCCCTCCTCCTCCACTTCCTCTTTGTTACTCCACAATCCATCATGTCAATTTTGGATACTTCTCTACAAATTTTTATTTGCCTTCCTCCTCGCTTCTTTGTAATTTTTTCTGTTCATCGCACAGGGGCTGTTTCAAGTCTCTGTTGGACATGCCCAAACCAAATCAAGTGACATTGTATTGTTTTCTCTTTTATTGGGGTTACTCCTAAACTTTCTCTTATTAATTGTTCCTATTTTATCCTTACGTTGTGTATCTGTATGAGTCCCGGGGATATGCGTTCAAAAGCCACGACAACTTGCCCAAGGGCAATCAGGTCCATTTAAATGATATAAAAAGTTAAAAAGGGTGGATATCGACACTCTAGAATGTGGTCATAGGGGAAGAAAATTAATGCACCAGGATGTTTGGGGTGGTACCGAAACTTTGACCAAGGTTTTGACTGCCAAAAAACTTTTTCAAGTCTCTGTTGGACATGCCCAAACCAAATCAAGTGACATTGTGTTGTTTTCTCTTTTATTGGGATTACTCCTAAACTTTCTCTTATTTACTTGTTCCTATTTTATCCTTACGTTGTGTATCTGTATGAGTCCCGGGGATATGCGTTTGAAAGCCACGACAACTTGCCCAAGGGCAATTAGGTCCATTTAAATGATATAAAAAGTTAAAAAAGGGTGGATATTGACACTCCAGAATGTGGTCAAAGGGGAAGAAAATTAATGCCCCAGGATGTTTGGGGTGGTTCCCAAACTTTGACCAAGGTTTTGACTGCCAAAAAGCTTTTTTATTTTTTTTTGTAAATCACATTCCACATGGCATATGATCCCAAAACGGGTGTTGTTTTGGGATCACGTGCCACCTTGCACGTAATCTGGGGTTCGAACGCATAAGGGTTCGAATGCACGCATGGGTTCATCCATGCACCCATGCATTCAAACCCTTATGCCCTTTTCCCTATTTCTATTTGGGATCTATTTTTAGTTAGATTTTAGTGATAGGTTTTCTTTTCGCTAGTTGTGAGTCATTTTTTATTTACTTGAACGCAGTCTCTTAGTTTAATCTGAATCAAGATCTAGTGTCTTTTTCACCTTGGAGCTATAATCTGAATCTCTCTCTCTCTCTCTCTCTCTTTCTATATATATATATTATGTATATGTACTCTCTTCATAGGTTAATTTAATTGATACGAATTGTACATATGTTGGAGTGTCCATGGAAATTTTTTGGCTAATAGACTAGCCCATACAAAAAAAAGACTAATTGAGAAACTAAGATATTTAAGGGCATAATAAAGGGACTCTGGTACTAAACATATAAGAAATCTAGTAAATAATTCTAATAGTGTTATACATTTACTGTTGTTATAAGTTGTATAATTCTAATAGCATATAATGTCCATTAGAACATCTTATGTCATAAAATACTTCATGTAATTAATGCATATGCATATATAGTAGATGGTCCAAAGAGTTTGACAAAAGTTAATAGTCAAACTTGGACTTGACTGGGAATTTCAAGTGAGGAGTCTGAATAACTTTGTCTAACTCCTGCTATGTGCACCATTGCTTCATGTAATCTGTATTCATTAGAAATGAACAATCATGTTTCCCGCATTCGGTCTCCAGTCATCTTTGTCGACCATTATCTGTTGGTTAAGTTGGCTAGGTTTTGTACCCCGTGGTAGCTACTTGATGATGTGTTGGATCTAGCGTTGATTCACTCCTATTTGCCACATTAGCTTCATTTTCACATAACATGCTAACCATTTGACAATGTGCTCGACTCAACCTTCACTTTCCCTTTGGTTGTAGGGCATCTTCCGCTTTTGTCATTCTACCAGTGATTTTTAGTGGTTTGGAGATCCAACTCATCTATTGGTGTACATTTGACTTTTGTGCACACTGACTTGGGCAATTCTCTAGTCTATTAGCATCGAGTTTACAAGGATACTGGTTTGTGAAGTTCAACACTCTAATGGCTATTGTTCAGCCCATTTGTTTGAGATCTAACGATCATGGTTTTAAAACTCGTTGAGTCGACTCGGAACTCGGGCGAGTTGACTCGACCCAGTTTTGGGTCGACTTGGCTACTAACTTGAATTGCACTGAGACTCGGTAGCTTGGCCGAGTTTGTCAACTCGGCGAGTTGACTTAAACCTCAAAGGTTTGGTTTGCTGGCTGGCGGGGCATTTAAATGATTAGTAAGGGCATATTTGTAATTTTTCAAGTATGCCCTTTATATATATAAAGCAAGGGCTTTTTTTTTTTTTGAGGATATAAAGCAAGGGCTTCAGCCCACCGTCTCCACAGAACCCAACGACGAGAGAAATGAAGAAAGAAGAAGAAAGAAAGAAGATGAAAGAAAGAAGATGAAAGAAAGAAGAAGAGGAAGAAGAAGGAAAGAAGAAGAGGAAGAAGAAGGAAAGAAGAAGAAGAAGAAGAAGCCCCAGCTGCTAATCGCCAGCCCTCAGCCCCACCAATGAGAAGAAGCCCTAGCTGCTGCCAGCCCTCAGCCCCACCGGTGAGTATATATATATTTTTTTCAATATATAAATCCTAAAACAGTAAAATGATTTTTTTTTTTTTTTTTTTTGAAGAAAGAAGAAGAAGAAGAAGAAGCCCTCAGCTGACAGAGCTTAGCCATTAAAATGTGAGAATTTTTATTTCTATTTTTTTATAAGCCCTAAAAATCTATATATATATATATATATATATATATTTTTTTTTATATAAACATAGTGACAAATTTCGTTTTCGGTAATTTTTCGGTGGGGGGTCCTTTCGGATTAATTTCGGAAAAATTTCGGGGATTAAAAATATATTTAATATTTAAAAAAAAAAATAGCAATTAATCCAAGCACTGACACCAAGCTCAAGCATAGACCTATAGAAGACAAATTGACGAAAGGTGCCATTCTACTCACCCCACCAGGCTGCTTTCTCAACCCACCTTCAGTCGGCATGCATTGACTGCCTTTGAATCAGATGGTGGAGGTCGTTTTTCTTCCCCATCTTCTACACAATGGACCCATGGATTGTGGGCGTACATCAGACTGTTGGTTTTTATTACACATGGCACATATCTCAAAAAGTGACCCTAAAATCATATGACCTCCATCACGCTCAAGCATGAAAAAGCGTCACTTTTTGAGATGTGTGCTATGCGTAATAAAAAATTGATCGTCTGATGCTACGACCATGATCCATAGATCTAGTTTGCAAAAGATAGGGATGAAAAATGACCTCCACCATTTGATTCAAAGGCCGGTCAATCATACCAGGTGGAGAAGGTGGGGTAAAAAAGCAGCCTTTTGGATGAGTAATCGGTACCCATTGAGCAACTGCAGTTATGTTTTTTTGTCCCACGTCGGTAGAAAAAAAGTTGACACTAGAAGCCACCTATATAACATAGGTTCACGTATGACAAGTTGACAACCTCACCAGCTGTGTGGTGACTCTGGTGAGTTGACTGGTGAGCAATATCTAAAAAAAAAAAAAAGTTACACATTAAATATTAGAAAAAATATACCGAAATTTCAGAAATTCGTCGAAAAATATCGAAATTCTCGAAATTATCGAAAAGTCTAGAAATTTCGTTGAAATTTTCGTTTGACCCTCATTTCGGCGAATTTCACGAAATTTCGCCGCATTTCGACGAAATTTGTCACTATATATATAAGCCCTAAAAATCTTTTTTTTTTTTTTTTAAGCCACAGGTAGCTTTAAAATCTGGTATTTTTTTTTTTATTGTTTTTTTAATCTGGGTTTAAAACCTGACTTTAAATCTGAGTTTAAAATCTGGGTCTAAATAATCTATTTTTATTTTTTGCCATTCATTTATAAGCCACAAATGGCTTAAAATCTAATTTTTTTTTGTAAGCCATAGGTGGCCTAAAATTAGGCTTTAAATCATAGTTTTATAACACATGTGGCTTAAAATCTGGCTTTAAAACCATGCTTTAAGTGATATGATTTTTTTTTAGCCACAAATTTATAATAAGCCACAGGTGGTTTAAGTTTGTTTTTTTTTTTATAGCCATAGGTAGCTTAAAATCAGACTTTAAATCATGGTTTTATAACACCTGTGCGTTTTGTTTATGAATTTAGATGGATGGTGTTTTAGATGGATGATGTTTTAGATGTAATAAATATAGATATGAATTTAGATGAATGATGTTTTATTTATGAGTTTCTAATTGTTAAATGGATGAGATATGGACAAATAATGAATTTTTACCGATTGAATATTTAAATTATATATATATATATATATATATATATATATATATATTAAATAACCCGAGTCTGAGCGAGTCGAGTCGGACCGATTTTCCGAGTTGACTCTACTCAGCTGACTTTTGAGTCGAGTTGAGTTTTCGTGTTTTAAAACCATGCTAAAGATTACAATATATTGTATTGTCAATGAGTTTAAGGGGAAGTCTTTAGCACACAGACTCAACATTGGTTGTTAGTAGTTTTTATAATTGGTTGCTCCTACATATAAAGATGTATTGTTCTCTCCATTTTTATCTTGAAATTTCGGGGTAATCGATGATATAACTAGCGATACAATAATGTAAACAGTAAAAGTAAACAATCATAACCACAAAATAAACACAAACGATTTTGACGTGGAAAACCCTTTCACGGGTAAAAATCATGGGATCTATCTTAGATCTAAGGGAAACAATTTACTATGACAAATAAATTCTTACAGTGCTTAAGAATGAAATGCTCTATCACTCTTGTCACCAACAATGACCGTGATTCGGGCTTTTATCGTACTAAGTCTTAACCTATTGCAAGCGTACAATGGAGATTGCAGCACTAGTATAGGATCGTTCCCATGAGGAAGGTATAGTTTTGTGTATTTTAAAAATTGGTATGTCTTTTAAGACCCTAAACTATTGGAGAAATCTCCTAAAATTTGGGCGTTAATCAAACTCAAGAAAATCGAAGATGGAAAAGTAAAACCATTACACTAATTTGAGTCGTCAATTCAAATAAAAAACTTTTAGATGTTTACAAAGCAGTAAAAGTGCATAAAAATAAATCTAAACTAGAAAGCAATAAAAAGATCTTTCATCCCTCAGTCACAGGCGTCAATTGTTTTTGAGAAACTACAGATACTCTACACTAATCTTCCAGCTCCCAATTGCAGTTGTCAATTGCTCTCGAGAAACCTTGAATATCTAAACTGAACTAAACTAAAGTTGATCGGGAGAAAACCCAACCTCAGTCGTCAATTGATGCTGAGAATTCCTTCGATAACTCTTCTCCTATGCCAAACTCTCTTATATATAGATCATAAGGAGTCAGTTTACATTATTCTTATAAAAGAAACTACTAAGAATAAAAGGTTCCTAGTGTAACTCTAACTTCTAATCCTAGTTCTTCCTTGCTTTAGATAGTTGATGTGCTTAGGGATTGCTCCTTGATTCCAGTAGCAGAGTCCTTTAGGAATCTCTCTGACGGGGAACGTCAAGATCGAATTAGGTCGACAGAAACACTAAGTTCTAGAGTGATATTTCGATCGATCGAAAGTTAAATTCGATCGATCGAATGCCGACGGCGATATTTTATATATATATGAATTTCGATCGATCGATTTTCACTTTCGATCGATCGAATTTCAATTTCGATCGATCAAATTTGAATTTCGATAGATCGAAATCGCGCCGAGTGGTTTTAGAAGTTTAGTTTCGAACTTAAGTTTTAGGGGTTTATTTGTCTTTTATTTAATATTCGTTTTAGGATTTTCTTTTATTGTAAGACCTCCTATATAAGGTCCTTAAGCTGAACAATGTAATTAGTTGATTGATTATTTGAATGCTTTTATGCTTGTGTAATCTTTGCCTGAGATGGGTTTGGTGTGAGGCCAAGGGAGTGATTCCCAAAGCCATTATTATCTTCTCTATTCTATTTGCTATTTCTCGATTTGTGTTTGCCTCCCTAAACGTTAGCCTAATTGTTGCCTTTCAATCCCGAAACCTAAACCTTTTGAATCCATAAACCGCATAAAGCCCACAACCCTTTCCAAAACCATAAACCGATCTGAAAACCATAAGCCTTTTACAAAACGTAATTCCCTTTCGCAACCTAATTTGGAATCCGTGAATCTACATCGGATTGAAGACGAGCGCCTAAGCCTGGGAAAAACTAGAGTCCTATCTCTAGGCTGATCTCGCCTCAACTCTAAACGTACTTGCACATTGGACTAGACCCTATCTGGATTTCGTGTGATCTACCCATCATAATTCTGCAAATCCTAAAGGTATCAAAGATAATTTTGGGATTAAACTTGAATTAATTTAATTAATTTCGACAAAATCTGCGTCAAATAATATTCACGCATTTTAGGGTCGTTGTCCCGCGTCACTCTCTTCATCAATCTTCTCGAATCCGTGATCTACCAGACTTCTAATTTAAGAGGTCTTCTAATTATATGCATGGCGGTGTAGATCTCATGTTCAACAGCAACAACGAGCTTTTATTCTTGAAGAATCGTAATCACGATTTCCTTTTCTGCACAACTTTCTCTCAAAACGATTCTTCGTTACAAACGATCGCATTTTGCGTTTCTGCCTGACAGGTTTCTTGAAGAGTCGTAATTCACGATTTCTCATTTCTCTTTCACTACGTTCCATCGTCTTTTACGATTTCTAGCTTTCAGAAGTGGTTTGGGTCGTCTTTACGTTCAATCGTTTTTCTTATTGCTTTTTGAGTTCATTTTGACGAAGATTAACACTTTGGCCTTCTTTTCCTGTTTAACCTTAATATTTGCATATCATCAACTTGTTGGTAGCATACTGGGGTCTAGCATCACTAAATTAAGGGTGATAAAATGGTATATTGTGTGACTGATCACACCCCAAACTTACGCTTTGCTAGTCCCTAGCAAATAAGGAAAATAAACTAATTTAAATATTTAAATGCCACTTTCGTAGGGAGCATGATTGCATTTAGCAGATGCAACAAGCCTTTAAACCCCTAGGTGATCCCTAGTGGAGGAGTTGTAATCTCCTGAAGGTTTCCAATGATGTTACCTACAAACTTCAAAATATTTTTTGGATTTTCAAAATTTTTTCAAACAAAACAAAGCTAAAAATTCTATCCTATGGTTATCATGTTTTTTTCAAAAAGTACAATTCCATCATCCTTAACTTTCCATCATAGCAGTTATCATTGATCAGAACTCAACAATTTCAATCCAGTAAAGTGTGGTGTGTGTACCAGTGAAAAGTTTATTCATCATAGATTTTTCTAAACTGTAGATTTAGAAAATATTTTCATTGAAACTCTCACTGTTGGCATACTCTAAAAAAGATATTGAAAATTTTGGGTTCTCTCAGTATGATATGTATGATAATTTCAAAGGACAATTGACTAAAAGGATAAATATCATGGAATGAATAATCAATTCTATTTATATGTTCCTTATTTATCCATAGTATTTACTATAAACATCTTTACTAGGCTCATGCTGTTGTAAATCACAACATCAAAAAGGTCTTTATTCGGCTTGTAATGAGACTTTGGGGTTAAAAGGTTCCAAAGAAAGGTAGAAATGATTCAAAGATTTATGAGAATTCACCTCTTCTTTCACCTGTCTTCTTCTTCAGTAAGTATCTGGAAAGTCGGGTACTTCTTCCCATTATTCTTTTTCTATTTTGTTGTGTAAATCCCTTTTCTTCAGATATCCTCTTGAATTTTCAGCCTGGAAGCTTTTTGCTTTTTTTTTTTTTTTAGAATCGTAATTACGATTTCTTGATTCTTTCTCATATTTTTTTTCATTTTATATCTTCTTAGTTGTACCCTTTTTCGACATATCCCTTGTCTGTTATCTTATACTCCTTTCACTCCCTCTTCTTCCCTTCTTGCGTTTTAAGCTCTCAGAATTATAAGGGTTGAAGGTTGAAAATTTTGGATAGTACATATAGTGAAGGGTTTATAAAATTTTGGTACAAAGAAATTCGGTTTAGCCTCTAATATGGGTTCAGAGCGTAAATATTTTCTGGGATTTTGACTTTTTGGCTCAAACTCAATAAAAGAAGGCCTTAGATCATCTTTATGATTCACCAGCATGCATGTCATATTGTTTTGATGTATATAATAAACAGTTCTAGAAAAACAAATCATCATAATCATAGAATATCTGATTCTAATTACAACAATATGAGATTTCGTTAACACAGTCAAAAAGTTCAAAGAAAATTTTGAATTTGAATAGATAGTAGTCTCTCTCAAAATAAAAGATGAATTATGACTCAAAAGCTCACTGGTTATATAATTTTGAAATTATAATCTAAATATTGCAGTTTAAATCAAAGTATAGTTTCAAACATTCAATCTGATACAGTGCTCAAGAGGGTTATCATGAATTGTAACTGCTCTATTGTTTTGATTATTGAACTTCTACTACGATGGATCGTAAATTTTTCTGAAATCGTTATTTTTTATATTTTTTTACCATAACTCACATATGATGGTTAGCTATTCATTAAAAAATAAATCTACCATTAAAATAAAGAAACTAAGGATAAAAACTCCAAACTAAACTAATATACACAGAAAGTGTATCCCCCCTTAAACTTGAATAGGACAATGTCCTCATTGTGCATAAAAATAGGGGACACTCAAAATTTTTAGATCATACCTTAATGATGCTGCTAAGGTATCGGACATATATTCTGCAAAATTATTCAAAAATCTCCCCCCAAACTTGGGAGAAATTACTTTCGGCTTATTCAGACAGAAATTTACATCATAAATAAAATAACTTTATATATATATATATATATAAAACAAAATATTTACAGAAATGGTAGAAAAGAAAAATGATTACATAAAAGATTAAACCTAGGAAAAATCTAGACACATCCTAACTACGACACCAGCAACAACAAAATGGTCTCCCCCCTCCCCGGGTGGTGGTGTATCCAATAGAAGATGTAGAAGGACGATTTAAGGAGAAGGTGGAGGGGATGTGGATTGCCTTTGACGTTTTGGAGATGGAGGCTGTGTTTCGTCAGCGGGTTCTGGAACGGGAAGGAGAGATAAAATTCCTCTATCAACCTCCTCTCCTCTCCTCAAGAAGTGTAGAGATTGCCTTGGTGTCTCCTCGGAGGAGCTGTTCAAATGCATCAGCGATCTCAGACTAACTCAGTTGTTTCGCCATGAGAGAAATGTTGCGGATAAAGAGAACAAAGAGAATGTAATGGATCTAACTAAGAGGGGCATGAGTATTAATAGGAACAACGATGAAGAGACGAAAGGTCGCTATTATGGGAGAGCGTAGAAAAGGCGTACTGGTAGGTGCAGACAATAAATGTGAAACGGTGAATTTGCAGCTCTGTATAATATCTAGGCGTCTCTTCAGCTTTTTAGGAAGTTACGAGAACATTGTGGCCGTTCGTACACAGAGGGTATTGGTTCACCGTTAGTCGGGCCTTTTCATG
This sequence comes from Chloranthus sessilifolius, assembly GCA_021018995.1. Taxonomy (NCBI): domain Eukaryota; kingdom Viridiplantae; phylum Streptophyta; class Magnoliopsida; order Chloranthales; family Chloranthaceae; genus Chloranthus; species Chloranthus sessilifolius. The sequence continues at coordinate 70,839,363 of CM037595.1, forward strand.
CCCGCATTCGCTACACGTTAAATGTAGAAAACCCTAATAATCTCGAGCGATCGTAATCACTACGATCAAGTTGAAATACTAAATGAAATCGCTGGTATGTGTAATGCTTTACGTATGCCCCCTAAATGAACAAAACAGTCCTAACATTATACAACCTAGAATGATTACATACCCTAATCAATAGTATACAAATGTACTACGGATGAGTCAGTAGCTCGACGTTGCCTTGGAGTATATTACTTATACTCTGGGTCTTTCACATCCCTTTTCCTTCTTGTGTAATCATCAGTTTTAATCTTTGCCCATTAACCTTAAACGTACAACCGTCCTTGGGATTTTGGATGGTTACGGCCACGTGAGGGAATACTTTTATAACATTATACGGTCCATCCCAACGACTTCATAATTTCCCTAGGAAAAGTTTTAATCTCGAATTAAATAGCCAGACTTGTTGGCCCGACTCAAAACTTTTTCGTAAAATATGCTTGTCATGGAATGCCTTGGTTTTGGCTTTATAAATTTGAGAATTTTCGTAGGCATCATTACGAATTTCTTCCAGTTCATTGAGCTCAAGTTTTCGTTGTTCACCAGACGCATCTAACTCGAAATTCAGTGTTTGATAGCCTATAGAGCTCTATGTTCTAATTCCACAGGTAAATGGCAAGCCCTCCCATATACCAACCGATAAGGAGACATGCTGATGTGTGTTTTATAGGTTTATCTGTATGCCCACAAGGCATCATTCAATCTCATGGACCAGTCTTTTCTATTAGGCCGAGCAGTCCTTTCCAATATCTTATTTATTTCTCGGTTAGAAACCTCAACTTGCCCACTGGTTGATAGGGGTTGCGATTTTGTGAGTAACACCATATTTCTTGAGCATACTCTCAAAATATATGTTGCAAAAATGACTTCATCACTTCTGATAGCTCGTGGGGTTCCAAACCGTGAAAATATATTCTCTCTGATGAAAGAGACTACCACCTTATGATCATTTGTTTTTGTGGCTGCAGCTTCGACCCATTTTAACACGTAGTCGACGACCACAAGTATATACATGAATTCGAACGAAGGTGGGAAATGACCCATGAAATCTATGCCCCACACATCAAAGGGTTCTGCAACCAAGATTGGTTGGAGGGGGCATCATATTCCTTCGGGATATGGCTCCTGCCTTCTGACATCGATAATAGGCCTGACAAAAATTCTGGGCATCTTTAAATAACGATGGCTAATAAAATCCCGATTGTAGTACTTTGACTGCTATTTTCCTTCCACCGAAGTGGCCCCCACAAGCATATATGACAGAATTGCATAATATTGTGGGTGTCACTATCGGGTACACATTTCCTAATTATTTGGTTTGAGCATATTTTAAATAAATCCGGGTCCTCCCAAATATAATATGTAACATTAGAAAAGAAAACATTCCTGCCTTGTTTAGACCAGGTTGAGGGAATCTTACCTGTTGCCAAATAATTCACGATATTGGCATACCATGATACTGCAGTTTGGATGATAAAAAGATGCTCATCCGGAAAGGTATCGTGCAGAGATTCTTTGCTGATTGCTTCTGGTAACTCTATCCTGGACAAGTGATCTGCCACTACATTCTCTACTCCCTTGTTGTTTTTAATCTCGAAGTTGAATTCCTGCAAAAGTAGGATCCATCTGATTAACCGTGGCTTGGCATCCTTTTTAAATAATAAATACTTTAGTGCAGAATGGTCAGAGAAGATAAACGATTTTTTATCCTAATTAGGTATTCCCAGAATTTATCCAATGCAAACACGACATCTAGAAGCTCTTTCTCAGTAGTGGTGTAGTTCACCTGAGCTTCAACCAAAGTTCGACACACATAATAAATTACATAAGGAACTTTGTCTTTCCGTTGGCCTAGGACTGCACCTATTGTGTGATTAGAGGCGTCACACATTACTTCAAAAGGTAGGGAGTAGTCAGGAGGTTGGATGATTGGTGCAGATGAAAGAAGTGTTCAAAACTTATTAAATGCGTCAAGACAGGCATCGTCAAAATCAAAAGGTACATCGTTTGCTAATAGGTGGCACAACGGTCTCGAGATTTTTCAGAAATCTTTGATGAAGCGGCGATAAAAGCCAGCATGGCCAAGGAAAGATTGAATCTGTCGTATCGAAGTTGGTGGCAGTAGATTTGCTATTACGTCAATTTTGGCCCTGTCAACTTTTATTCCTCTTTCAGAGATAATATGCCCTAAGACAATGCCTTCTTGAACCATGAAATGACTCTTCTCCCAACTTAGCACCAAATTAGTTTCTTCGCATCTTTCTAAGACGGGGGCAAAATGATCAAGACAAGAATCAAAGTTCGGCCGAATACCGAAAAATCATCCATGAAAACCGCAAGAAACTTATCTATCATATCGGAAAAGATAGCCATCATGCATCTTTGGAATGTTGCCGGCGCATTACATAACCCAAAGGGCATGCGTCGATAAGCAAACGTCCCAAAAGGACACGTGAAGGTAGCCTTCTCATGATCTTTCGGGTAAATCGAAACTTGATTATACCTTGAATATCCGTCTAGAAAGCAAAAATATTCCTGACAAAATTTGATCAATAAAGGGCAATGGAAAATGATCCTTGCGAGTCATTGAGTTGAGTTTCCGGTAGTCAATACATACGCGCCACCCTGTGGTTTCGCGTAATGCCACCAACTCTCCGGTTGAATTTTCCTTGACAGTAATCACATACTTCTTTGGGACTACCTGGATGGTACTCACCCACTCACTGTCGGAAATCGGATAGATAATACGGCATCTAATAATTTCATGATTTCTTTTTGTACGACTTCTTGGATTTAGTCGTCGTTGACTTTCTCGTGAAGTCTTGACATTGTCCTCTAAATGAATTCGATGCATACATATCGTAGGATCAAGCCTTTTAAGGACAGCGATAGTCCACCCTGTTGCACGCTTATACTTTACAGGTATGGCCAACAACTTACTCTCTTGTTCCTTGTTGAGAGCAGATGAAATGATTATCGGGAGAGTTTCGTTACGCCCAAGGAAAGCGTATTTAAGGGTGCCGGGAAGTAGTTTCAAATCTAAAGATGGTTCCTTTTCGATAGATGACTGTGACATGTCGTTGTAAGTAATGGGTAAAGGTTCTATCCATGGCTTCAAAGTTCTTGATTGGGAATCACGGGAAGAGGTGTCTAGTAAATAAGTCACCTGCTCAGATTGTTGCTCAAACTCTCCCAAGTCTGTATACCATAGTGCAGTTTGAAGCGCATCCTTGGATAAAACTAGAGGCAATGCTTCCTCTTCTGGTTCTTCAATTTCGTCTATACTGAAGCATTCCTCGTCATCAATTGAAGCCATCTTGTTGGCTACTGAGAAGACATTTAACTGAAGCCGCATATCTCCGAAAGAAACTTCCATCACCCCGGTTTTACAGTTTATGCAAGCGTTGGCCGTGGCCAAAAATGGTTTACCGAGAATGACGAGAATTTGTGTTGGAGATTTCGAACTTGGTTCCATGTCCATTACCAAGAAATCGATAGGAAAAATAAATTTGTCGGCCTTAACCATTACATCTTCAATAATTCCTATCGGCATTCTCTCTGATCTATCGGCTAACTGAAGGGTTACCGAAGTAGGCCTCATTTCTCCGAGTCCCAATTTTTCATAGATAAAGTATGGCAGCCGATTTACGCTGGCTCCCACATCCAGCAGTGCTTTGTTTATTGCATGATCACCTATGATACATGGAATTGTGGGCACTCTAGGATCTTTAAGCTTAGGCGGAGTTCTAGCTTGCAAGACTGAGCTTACTTGCTCTGTTAAGAAAACTTTTTACGAGACATTATTTCATCGTTTTCGTTTCTTCGTGCACATCTCTTTCAGGAATCGTGCATAGGCTGGGACTTGCTTGATTGCCTTGGAGGGCCAAGTTAATCTTCACTTCTTTGAAGATTTCAGTGATTTCTTATAACTTTTTGGGGTTTTTATCAAAAGGTGACGGTGCACCAAAGGCATTACGAAAGGTAACTTTGGTACATAAGGTACCTCAATTACAGAGTTAAGTGCAGTGTCTTTGTTATTATTTTTTTGATTTTCTTTTTTTCTGGCAGTGGGACTTCTTCCATGGCTTCCCTTTCTTTTTCCTCGGTCTCAGGGACGGCTACTGGTGTAGGCATCTCTACCGTATTGTCAACAGTTCTGTGACTTCTTATGGTCTGAATATCTTGAATGTGAGATGTGGGAATTGGTGTATTTCTCTCACTGAATTCCGTTCCCAAGTTGTTCGCTGTTAGTGAACACACTTGGTTATTTCTCTCTCCACCCATTGTGTAGCTAGTTACCCAATTTGGGTTTTTAGGTTTATAATGGTTTGAGTACATGAATGTAGTCTTGGGAGATTTGGGTAAGTCGAGATAGCTCCTTAGAACGTTGGCACGCCTGTTGTTGTAGATCTTGGGATCTGAACAATAGGAGCATCATTATCTCCCTTGGACCGTTGGTCAAATGATTAGTTTGAGACATTTACCTGTTGGTAGTTTTGAGGATATTGTGGGTATATATAAGATAATTCTTGCTGAGTTACCCTTGAGAAGTCATAGTAGTTTCCCCACTGAGGATTATAAGAACTCTCGAAACTACCTCACTGAGAAACAAAAGGCTTGCTCTGTTTTTGCTATGGTTGGATAAAAGGGAGTGGTCGGGTATTCCATCAGGACATAAGTCAAATGGTAACTTGGCCAAAAGTTGTGGCCTTGCATAGCTGTCTATTTATATATATATATATATTTTATTATATAATTTTTTTTTCTATATATATATATATATTTTATTATATAAATATTTTTTTTTTGACAAAGCAGGGAGAGAAGAAAAATCTGAGCCTCTAGCTTCTTTTGTCAGTAGAAGTGTTGGAACCTCCGACTCACTCCTCCGAATGAACCTGCAAAAGCTTAAGAAGTGATCACAGAAAATTAAAAATATAAAGAAAAATAAAAAGAGAAAGACAAATATTGGTTTCAAAAACAACAAAAACAAAACAAGAAAAATTCGCTTCCCCGATAGCGGCGCCAAAAACTTGATTTGGGTTTTTATCGTACTAAGTCTTAACCTATTGTAAGCGCACAATGGAGATTGCAGCATTAGTATAGGATCGTTCCCACGACGAAGGCATTTATCTTTTATAATTTTGTGTATTTTAAAAACTGGTATTTGTCTTTTAAAACCCTAAATTACTAGAGAAATATGAATAAAGAATGATTTGTTTAAAAGTGATTGTAGAAAATAAAATTAAATCCCCCTCCTTTCAAATTATGGTCGTCAATCACAATCCTTCAGTTCTCAGATGTTTACAAAATTAAAGTATCGTTACATTGTATTTCAGTCTTCTAGAATTTGGGCGTCAATTAAAAACTAGAATTCCTTAACACAAATTTAATCTAATCAACAATTCTTCTAAAATTTGGGTGTCAATCAAACTCAAGAAAATTGAAGATGGAAAAGTAAAACCGTTACACTAATCTGCAAATTTTTAATCTGAGTCGTCGATTCAAATAAAAAACTTTTAGATATTTACAAAGCAGTAAAAGTGTATAAAAATAAATCTAAACTAGAAAGCAATATAAAGATCTTTCATCCCTCAGTCACAGGCGTCAATTGCTTATGAGAAACTACGGTTACTCTACCATAATCTTCCAGCTCCTAATTGCAGTCGTCAATTGCTCTCGAGAAACCTTGGATGTCTAAACTAAACTAAACTAAAGTTGATTGGAAGAAAACCCAACGTCAGTCATTAGTTGATGCTGAGAATTTCTTCGATAACTCTTCTCCTATGTGGAACTCTCTTATTTGTAGATCATAAGGAGTCGATTTATATTATTCTAATCCTAATAAAAGAAACTACCAAGAATAAAAGGTTCCTAATATAACTCTAACTTTTAATCCTAGTTTTTCCTTGCTCTAGATAGTTGATGCGCTCAAGGATTGCTCATTGATTTCAGTAGTAGAGTCCTTTAGGAATCTCTCGTCATCAATCTTCTCGAATCCGTGATCTACCAAACTTCTAATTTAAAGAGGTTTTCTAATTATATGCATTGGCGGTGTAGATCTCACGTTCAACAACAACAACAAGCTTTTATTTTTGAAGAATCGTAATCACGATTTCCTTTTCTGCACAACTTTCTCTTAGAACGATTCTTCATTACAAATGATCGCGTTTCTCTTTGTATTGCCTTTCAGCCTGAAGCGTTTCTTGAAGAATCGTAATTCACGATTTCTCATTTCTCTTTCACTACATTCCATCATCTTTTACGGTTTCTAGGTTTTAGAAGCGGTTTGAATCGTTTTTACGTTCAATCGTTTTTCTTACTACTTTTTGAGTTCATTTTGATGAAGATCAACACTTTGACCCTCTTTTGTTGTTTAACCTTAATATCTGCACATTATCAACTTATTAGTAGCAAATTGGGGTCTAGCATCACTAAGTTAAGGGTGATAAAATGGTATATTCTGTGACTGATCAGACCGCGTCTCACGATCATCCCTTTTACAGTGTAAAGCTATTGCTTCAACCATCATCTTTTACAATGATCCACTCGTTCCACACGAGCCAACAACAAATTTCATACAAACAACCTCAGATCTCAGAGGCAAAGTTTTCTTTGAGATTTTGTGACGCGGGACGGTAATCCTAAAATGCGTGATTAATGATTTAATGCAAATTTTCGAAACTAAATGAAGTAATTCAATCTTAATTTCAAAATTATTACGATGCCTTTGGGTTCTAAGGATTCAAATGGGTAGATCACGCGAGATCTGGCTAGGGTCTAATCCGATGCATAAGACCCGTTAACTTTTAAGGTGGGATCGGGCCTGGAGATAGAACTTTAACTTTCTAGGCTTGGGCGTTCGTCGTCGATCCGATGTAGATTTACTAATTCTTACTAGGGTTGCGGAATCGGGATGATTTGATTGCTCAGATTAAAGCTAGGGTTTTAGGTTGATTTAGGGCTTCAAAAAAGATGGATGAATTAGATAGAAGATAATAGGGGAAAACAAAGGTAGGGAATAAAAAAGATAAAAAGATAACTTTGGAAATCTCTTCCTTGGCCTCACGCTAAATCTATCACAGGGAAGAAGAATCTCTCTCCACAAAGCAAAAACTCATTCAATAATAATCAAAAACTAAATAATTGTGTTTACAAGCCTCCTTATATAGGCAAGCAAATAATAACACGAAATAAAGAGTCCTAAAACAATTAAAAGACTAAAAAAATGTAAGTTTTCGCAAAAATAAAAGTTTCGTCGCGGGGCTGAACATCTCCACAGACGTCCGTGCCCTACAGACTTCTAAACCACAGACGTCTGTGAATGGTCACGGACGTTCGTGCACCAAAACAATGTGGTGCACTATTTCCGAATGTCCGTCCTGATCCTACGGACATTGGTCGCCTGAAGACGCCTTTTGCCTCCATTTTCTCCTAAAGCTGTAACACTCGTGCTTCCTCTTCGTTTCTTCCGACGTCGGTAGAAGCGATGTGATCCAAAACCGATGTCCACGTATTGAATGTCCGTGAGTTCAGTCACGGACGTCCGTTCAACTGACAGTGATAGATGTTCTGTCACACTGAATCCACTTGGCATTTTAACACATGTTGGGATCACTTCTAGGTTTAATCATGATTATTACAAAATAACTTACAATCTCCTCCTTTGTCACAATCATTACAAAACCTAGCTTACAATGACTCAACGAAAAAAAAGTTATATCAGATTATCACTCATCTATGTCCTATACATCAATCTGGTATGCAATGCAAAAATTACAACTCTATTGCTCCCCCAAACTGATTTGCCAAGTATGATCAGATAACCTAAAGACTTGAACTTTTTATTGTATGTCTTCACATTGGTACATTTATCACATTTATCTCTTACCTCAAACAATAAAACAGAAGATCAAGTGTAACAAAGAATATTTATTTTATATAAGAAATTATATAAGAAATTGGATAAAAAATTATAAATATCTCCCCCTTTTTTTTTTCATAATGTGACAATGGAATTAAAATGAACAAACATCCGTGAATGAATAAGAACACATTCACAAGCAAAATGATACATAGATTTGAACAATTAGAAATCAAAATTACAAAGAGATGCTTGTGAAACTGAAAAAAAAAAAAACATTTGAACACATCTAACACATCGCACATTTACAAAAAGTGCTTGTACGAACAACCAACAACCATCTATAGTCACTTTAAAAACAAACAACCACAAACAAATACACAAAGAAACAAACACTCACATTCACTGCGGTGGAAAACTGAGCACTAGGCGGAGGAAAGACGATGTCAAAACGAGCCATCATCGCAGCAAACCCATTTTCCGTAGACATTTGAAGGGAAGATAGTTGCTTCCCATACAAGGTAAATCCGTTCTCAACCTCAGAGGTCAATGCCCGGATGTCAGCATCGAGACGATCAAAATGGGGATCGTAGTAATGCGCCGTCGGACCAAGAACAGGAGGACGACCCTGAGATGGAATGGCACTAGAGCCAGACCCAATATCACCCTTTGCTGGCGCACCAATACCCTCATCATCATAACCTTCATCGCTATCATCAACGAACTCAATGTCATTAATATTAACATGTACTGACGCGGGACGATAACCCTAAAATGCGGAATATGATTTTAATGCGATTTGCCGAAATTAATTAGAATTTGATCAAGCGTAATCTCAAAACTATCTTAAATACCTTAGGGTTCAGAGAATTCAGGTGGGTAGATCACACGAGATCCAGTTAGGGTCCAGTCCGATGCGCGAGTACTATTAGATTTGAGGCAAGATCGGCCTAGAGATAGAACTCTAGCTTTTCCAGGCTTAGGCGCTCGTCTTCGATCCGATGTAGATTCACGGTTCGAACGTGGTGGAAATAGGTTATGGGTTTGTAATAGGTTTTGGTTTTTATGAGTTTATGGTTTTGATCGGTTTATGGTTTAGAAAAAAGGTGTTGGCTATGTTTGATTTAGGGTTTCAAAAGGCTTAGAGTTTTGGGATCGAAGGAAACAATTAGGCTACGGTGTAGGGAAGCAACACAGATCGAGAGATAACCAATATAATAGAAGATAACAATGGCTTTTAGGAATCACTCCTTGGCCTCACACCAAACCCATCTCGAGCTGCAAAGAATATTCAAGCATAAAAGCATTCAAAATATTCAATAACTAATTAAAAAGTCTTTACAAGCCTCTATATATAGGCCACCAATAATTAAAATTCGAAATAAAGAGTTCTAATAGAAATAAAATACAAAAAAGCAAGTTTTCGCTAAAAAAAACTCAAATTTCTAAGTCTTGATCACGGCGTCCCACGGACGTCCGTAGTGTCACGACGTCCGTGACCTACGAACGATGAAGGGGCAAAATCACGGACGTCTCGCTCATCACGGACGTCATCCTGACGTCCGCGGACGTCATCCTTTGTCACATGAACAGAATTTTTTTTTTTTTTTTTTCGTGACGCTCCCCGTCATTCTCCTCCACTCAAAATGTTTCATCACCGATGAAACACTCATGTGGTACTTTGATTCGCTCCTCTCCTCTTTCGACGCCAGAGAAAGCGATGTGGTCCGAATCCAATGTCCATGTATGTGGCGTCCCCATCAATTCCCGACGAAAAGGTTTCATCACCGGCGAAACACGCCGTGGTAGATATCTAGCGTGCTCGGGGTTCAAGCGGCGAACTTCATTCTCGTGGACCCAAGTGTTTTCGGACTCCGGTTTGCCGACCCATTTGACCAAGTATTTCTGGAATCCCTCGTCCTGTGTAGAGACGACATGATCGTTAATTATATCCTCTATCTCATCTGATCTCTGTCTGCGTGGGGAAGGAAGAGGTATAGGTTGCAAGGTTGGATTAGGGCTGGGACTAGGGGGTGGCTGGAGTGGGTTTTCAGGAGGTGGGGTGAAACCCAAGTAAGGAACGATGTCCTCCACATTGAACGTTGAACTAACCCCCGTACCTGGAGGAAGCTCGAGCACGTATGCATTAGGACCACTCTTAGCCAAAATTCTAAAAGGCCCAGCGCCTCGAGATTGGAGCTTCTTTGCGGATCCCGCTGGGAACCGCTCAGGCCTAACCCGGACCATCACATAATCACCCACGTTAAATTCTTTAGAACGCCTGTGAGCATCTGCAGATAATTTATATTGATTGTTGCTTGAATTAATTTTTACATTTAATTTGACATCTGAGCTATGAATATGTTGTGCAAATGCATGTGACTCTGACACTCTATGGGATACAGACATGGGGATCAAATCTAATGGGGTCCTAGGCCTATGACCATGCACTACCTCAAAAGGACTCATGCCTATGGACCTATTGACAGAATTATTATATGCAAACTCAGCTGTGAGTAAGATGGTATCCCAGGTTCTAACATGATCACCGACAAGACTACGAAGGAGGTTCCCAAGGCTCCTATTGGTGCTTTCAGTTTGGCCATCCGTTTGAGGGTGGTAAGCTGTTGAGAATTGGAGCAATGTGCCCATCATGTGCCAAAGGGTCTTCCAAAAATAACTCGTGAATTTAACATCCCTATCAGACACAATAGTTTTGGGCAAGCCATGAAGACGCACTACCTCCGCAAAAAATAGTTTAGCAATATGAGATGCATCGGAGGTTTTGGAAAATCGGTCCACTACGACATAGATGGAGTCGTGCTTCCTAGGGGTCTTAGGAAGTCCAAGCACGAAATCCATAGAGAGGTCTTGCCACGGTGTGTGTGGCACGGGTAAAGGAGTGTACAAGTCGGTATTTTGTTTGATGCATTTTGACACTTGGCAAATCGACAATATTTGACAACTCGGCGACATCTCTCATCGCTAGGCCAAAGAACCTATCTCTCTACGAGCAGGTTTTATTACAAAATGTCCGGCCATCCGTCCAACATGTAACTCCCAAATGAGAAAGTCACGTAATGAAGTGCGAGGGATGCAAAGGCGATTACCTTTAAACAAGTACCCATCATGGATGGTGTACACAGAGTGTGAACTGATCGGGTTACTAAGGAGAGCAGTGTACTCAATCCCAAAATCTGGGTACTCGGTACTCATCCTTTAACTTTTCAACTTTGGACGACCTCGGTGCTCATTGTGCAAAGTCACCACTCATGAACTAAGTGCATCAATGACCCTATTTTATTTTCAGACCAGCCTTATGCTTTAATATTGAAGGTACTCCACCCACTTCGCGTGCCTTGGGTTCAACTTCTTACGTGAAGCAAGAAAGCGTAAGGCTTCATGGTCGAGAACGACAAATTCCTGCGGTCTAAGGTAATGTTTCCAATACCAAAGAGATCGAGCGACCGCATAGAATTCCTTGTCATAGGTGGAGTATTTTGCTTGCCTCGTTAAGTTTTTCGCTAAAATAGGCCACAGGGTGACCCTCTTGGCTAAGCACTCCTCCTATGCCTACACCCGATGCATCACATGCAACTTCAAAGACTTTGGAAAAGTCCGGCAATCGCATGACGGGTGCGCTACTCATTCGTTGTTTGATCTCGGCAAAGGCTTTTTGTAGCTTTGCCCATTTAAAATCCCCTTTTTTCATGCAATCTGTAATTGGGGCCATAATGGTGCTAAAGCTTCTGATGAAGCGACGATAGAAAGTAGCCAAGCCATGGAAGCTGCGGACATCGTGTATGTTCTTTGGTTCAGGCCACTCCACAATGGCTTTCACCTTTTCAGGGTCCGCGACCATTCCATTGGCCGAGATAATGAATCCCAAGAAGACAACAGAATGTTGCATGAAAGTGCACTTCTTGAAATTGGCAAACAACTTCTCGCCCTTGAGGGTTTCACAAACCAGCCTAAGGTGGGTCAAGTGTTGATCCTTGTTGTAACTATAGATCAAGATGTCATCGAAATAAACAAGGAATTTGCCTAGAAACGGCCTCAACACTTGGGTCATGAGTCGCATGAAAGTACTCGGGGCATTAGAAAGCCCAAAAGGCATGACCATCCACTCGTAAAGACCATCCTTAGTCTTAAAGGCGGTTTTCCACTCATCACCGGGGCGGATGTGGACTTGATGGTAGCCACTTTTAAGGTCTATCTTTGAAAAGATAGTGGCACCAACCATCATGTCGAGCATATCATCGAGCCTTGGTATGGGAAACCGATACTTAACGGTAATCTTATTGATCGACTATCCACACACATGCGCCACGTACCATCTTTCTTAGGAGTGAGTAGGGCAGGTACGACACACGGGCTCAAACTATCTTGGATGAACCCCTTCTGAAGGAGCTCATTGACTTGCCGAGTTAACTCGGCGTGTTCAACCGGATTCAACCTATAGTAGGGCAGGTTTGGTAAGGTAGATCCGGGAACCAAATCTATTGCGTGTTGGATATCACGCAGAGGAGGGAGTTCGTTTGGTAAGTCTTCAGGGAAGACATCCGTAAACTCTTTTAAAATCGGCTCAACCTCCTGGGGACACTCGCTCACCGACTCGATAGCACTCTCTACGGTGACAACTACGTACACCACACTCTCATCTTTCGATGCTTTCTCGAACTCAGAAGGGCTCACAATATTAATGGATTTAGAAGACTCGCCCTTCTTTTCAACGGTGTTGGTCGATGGTGTTTTGGGAGGCAAAGGGTGTAAAGTGATCTTTTTGCCCTTATGCATGAATGTGCAGATGTTTGTTCGACCAGAAAGAGTCACGTCCATGTCGTAGAGCCACGGCCTTCCCAAAATAATATGGCCCACATCCATCGGCACCACATCGCACCATAAGGTGTCCGAATAAGAACCTAATTGAATCAGATGAAAGAATTGACCCATGCGACTTTATAAGGTCTCGTGGGCTTGTGTAAGCCTAGCGGCGTCTCCATGAGTTAATATAACATTAGTGCAACTACCGCTATCCACGATGACCCTACAATTCTTTTCACCGAATCTGGCATAGGTGTGGAAGATGTTCTCCCTACGCCAGTCATCCTTTTCATCCCGTTGAGGCTGTGCAAGAGCACACCTCACAACTAAAGCATGACCAATAGCATCACCCTCCTCATCACTGGGTGTGCTAACCGGTTCAAATCCTTCCTCTCCAACCACTACCACATCATCATCCCCCTCTCCCTCAATGAAGAGAGTCCTTTGGGGTTCTTTCGTAGGGCATTGGGCAGCAAAGTGTCCCATCCCATGACATTTATAGCATTTTACTTGAGAATTAACCCTTGAGGATTCTCCTCGCCTTTTCCTTTTCAAACCTAGAATTGGTAGGCGGGTTGTGTAGGTTTGGGAGGAGGATTGAATAAATCCCTCCTTTGGATCGTTGGCTACTATATTAGGACTCGGTCCTCTTCACCACCATAGTTTTCGAATCTGCTCGAGATCTTGCACAACATAGCATCTTTCAAGAGTTTCTGGGTGAGAAATCAACTCTTTGCAAATCAAGTCGCAATCCGGATCGGAATCTAGAGAGTGATTTGTGGTCTTCCGATATTTTTGCCCTCATCATGAATTCTTCGAATTTGGCAATGTAATTGGTGACGGGCATACCACCTTGGCGTAAGTTTTGCCTTTGAGTCGAGGCGTTGGTGGTATGATAAAGGAACATACTTCTCAGTAAGTCGTTCCTTCATGTCGTCCCAACGGGTAATGGGAGGACAACCCGCGTTCACTCTAATGCGCTCAACATTGAGCCAGAAAAGCCGAGCTTAGCCACAACCAACTTCATTTTTTGAGTCTAACGCAACGGTCGTCATTCATGGCATACCAATCAAAGTGTTGGTCCATGTCAGAAAGCCAATCGAGGAAGACGGTAGGGTCCATTCTTCCATCGAAAGTCGGAATCTCAACTCGGACATTCTTAAGGAGTTGAACTTCGGGGTCATAGTCATCTCTACGATGATCCCTACGGTTCCGATTGTCTTGGCGACCATTACGTTCCAAGTGGGGACATTCACGCTCTTGGTGCTGATTTTCCAGCCCATCCATCGCTTCCAGTTGGTTGATTCGATCACGTAATCTATCATTACCAACTCCTAGGGATGTTTGGGCTTGCTCAATGGTATTCAAACGTGCACTAATTGCACCCAATTATTCTCGCATAGCTCTAAGAGTATTAAGAACCTCATCCGAAGCCATGGTGATCACAAGGTCTTTAGGGTTCTAATATGGCATGCAATATGGACTCACAAACGAAAAAAAAAATAATGCAATAAAATAAATATGACAAATAAAATGCCCTAACCTAGAAAACCTAGGGCTCTGATACCAAAACTGACGCGGGACGATAACCCTAAAATGCAGAATATGATTTTAATGCGATTTGCCGAAATTAATTAGAATTTGATCAAGCGTAATCTCAAAACTATCTTAAATACCTTAGGGTTCAGAGAATTCAGGTGGGTAGATCACACGAGATCCAGTTAGGGTCCAGTCCGATGCGCGAGTACTATTAGATTTGAGGCAAGATCGGCCTAGAGATAGAACTCTAGCTTTTCGAGCTTAGGCGTCTTGATCCGATGTAGATTCACAGTTGAACGAAATTGTGAAATAGGTTATGGGTTTGTAATAGGTTTTGGTTTTGTAACAGGTTTATGGTTTTCAGATCGGTTTATGGTTTAGAAAAAAAGGTGTTGGCTATGTTTGATTTAGGGTTTCAAAAGGCTTAGAGTTTTGGGATCGAAAGGAAACAATTAGGCTACGGTGTAGGGGAAGCAAACACAGATCGAGAGATAACCAATATAATAGAGAAGATAACAATGGCTTTTAGGAATCACTCCCTTGGCCTCACACCAAACCCATCTCAGGCAAAGAATATTCAAGCATAAAAGCATTCAAAATATTCAATAACTAATTAAAAAGTCTTTACAAGCTTCTATATATAGGCCACCAATAATTAAAATTCGAAATAAAGAGTTCTAATAGAAATAAAACACAAAAAGGCAAGTTTTCGCTAAAAAAAACTCAAATTTCGGAAGCCCGTCACGACGTCCACGGACGTCCGTAGTGCCCCACGGACGTCCGTGACCTACGGACAGTGAAGGGGCAAAATCACGGACGTCCGTCACTGTTCACATGAACAGTAAATTTTATTTATTTATTTATTTTTTCGTGACGTTCCCCGTCATGTACTCTTTTTCTGATCTTTTTAAGTTTTCCAAGCGAGGCCATCATTCGAGTGGTCGCTAGGAGAGGAGGAAGCGTCATCTGTGAGGCTACAACCTTTCCGATGAGGATTGGAAATGGTAGAGACGTCTTGGACGTTTTGTCGCGCACACGACGGGCGACCAGTTCAAAAATAATTGTCGAGATACACATAGGACGTTCCTTTTCAAGTAGGAACATAAGATAGATGGTGTCCCATCTAACTTGATCTTTGTTCCCGACACGTGGGGTGAGTGTGGCAAAAAGAATATGACGAAGCCACTGTAGTCGCGGTTTGAGTGATGTGTAATGTAACGCTACACCAGGAGGATGACCACGAGTGTCGCATACGAAATCATAAACAAAAGATGGTTGAAAATGGAATATATGTTGCTTTCATCGACAGGAAAACTATAACCATCCAGATTTAAAGGAATACCAAGTACCTCGGAAATAATGAGTGGGGAGAAGCGAATCTGACTATCGAATACGTATGAGGTGACGTAGCATCGACAAAGTTACTTTTGATTAAATTTGCATAGAAACACTGAACAACATCAGTGTACGCTGAACCAGAGAGAGAGACGAGAGAAAGCCACCCCCGACTCTCAAACATGGAGAATAGATTGTGATCGCGTAGAAGTTGCTCAAGAGGAACTCTTTCAACAACCAAAGATCGCATGGCGAAGAATCAATTAAACCGCTCTTCGTGCGCTATAGACGGAAACCGCTGAGCAGGTGAAGAAGGGGGTGAGGACCCAGAAGCGGATGCCGTACCCGATTTTTTAGTCGAAGTTTTACGTCTGGTAGACATTGTAGAAGATATTCCGGTGAAAAATAGAAGAGATTTCGGTGAAAATGGGTTCAAAAGACAACCGGACGTTCTTTTGAATTAAAGTCCACATACGCTCGTTAATGTAGGCCACTGACGTCCGTCCAAGATCAACGGCCATGGAAGAATGAATCTGCGTGAAAAAGCATCTGAAACTGTCCAAAGAAAACACAAATTCATGCACGAACGCTCGTTGAAGATATATGGACGTCCTTGAGTGGCAGTTATTAAACATTAACTGCACTTGAACCACGTTCGAGGCAGTTGAAAAGACACAATCACGGTCGTCCGTGTTAGGGTTGTGGACGTCCGTGACAATGAATGCGCACTGTAACAGAACAGTCGGAAAACTACGGACGTCCGTGGATATACGATGTCCGTCCGTCCAAATAGGGGTGCACTGGATCAGTGGGAACTTTAAAATGCGGACGTCCGTGATTGGTCAACGAACGTCCATCCAAATGTATTCGATACTCATGAATAGAAAGTTATAAAAACTAATCAATAGCAAAAACTGTTTATCCAAAGAGTCGAATAATCTATCATGGAATGGTTCATAAATTATGTGATCAACAACACGATTTCAGCATATGAAATGAAGATAAAAAAATATATCATCAAATTTTACTTAATATGCTAGAGATCATCTACATTTCACATGAGACTATTTTATCACTGCTTATTCATTAGATATAAATTAAATCTGTGAAAGAAATACGCACGTAATAGATGAATATGTCATTGTCAACCGATGAGAAACCTATCAAGAGAGGAAATAAAGATGAAATTCACTTGCTACCAATGATTTATACTTAAACTTTTGAGACAATAGCAACATGACTTGTGCAATATTCGAACCTTTTAAAGCTTTCTAAGTGACCCTTGTATTGATCTTTAGAACAATGACTCCCAACTAGATAGTTTAGGGCATTAGTTGTTCCGACATCCTTATGGTTCTACTTGCTCGAGTCAAATAGGCTACAAGGTTGAGCGAGTCACAGGGTGATTTTTTATAGGTGATAAAGACGATATTGCTTTGCCCAGACCCATATAACGAGTGTTAGGCCAATGACTCCCAATCTAGTTGACTCAGGGCATTAAGTATAAAATACTCCTACAGGCTTAATAACTCGAGTTGAATAGGCATGATGTAAGCAACAATCAGGAATTGACATTGTATCAATAATTTCCTATGAAGAGTTTCAAAAGAGTTACAATGACATATATGATTTTGAAGAACATACTTCGTTACAAAAACAATGAGTATCATGAATTAACAGTGATTAAAAAGAGTCATAGTGATGCAAGGTTAACTCAGGATATATTAAGTTAGATCTCATGACATCTGATCATATGCATTTCCCAAGTGTATCATGTTGTATCATACATAATCATGAATCATCGCAAATGGATCAAAAGTTTCTTTGAACGAACAACACAAAGTAATAAGCGTTTAACTCATCAAAGAAATATTTACAAACAATCAGTTGAAAAATTATTCAAGAAAGCATAAACTAATGGATTTTCGAAGAAATTCAAAACGAAAATGATCCAATGACTTTGTACACAGATCGACCAACTGACGTTCGATGTCTATGTGCTCAAGGAGAATGATTTTATCTTCAACCAATTCACAAATGAAATGATGTCGGATATCAATGTGTTTGGTCCTTGAGTGTTGGACAAGATTTTCAGATATACATATAGTGCTGATATTATCACAGAACAGGGTCATAACACCTTGAGATATCCCGTAATCGGACAACATTTGCTTCATCCAAGGAAGCTGAGTACAACCATTTCTAGCAGAAATATATTCTGCTTTGGCAGTGGACAGAGATACAGAGGCTTGTTTCTTACTAAGCTAAGAAACAAGACAATTTCCTATATAAAAACACCCTCCACTGGTGCTTTTGTGATCATCAGAGTTACAGGCTCAATCAGAATTAGAGAAACCCACTATTTGAGATGTGGTATTAAAAGGATACCAGAGACCTAAATCTAGAGTTCTGTTAATATAACAAAGAACACGTTTAAGAACAGTAAGATGAGATTCTTTTGGGGAAGCTTGAAATCGAGCACACATTCCCCCACTGTATGGTATGTCTGGTCTACTCGCTGTCAAGCATAGTAAACTACCCATCATACTCCCGTAGAGAGTTTCACCAACGTGTTTATCAGACACATTTTTTGATAATTTCACCGAAGTACTCATCGGTGTGTGAGTAGGCTTGCTAGATTCCAAGCCAAATTTTTTAATCAATTCTCTGACATATTTAGATTGAGTAATGAAGATGCTAGATGAACATTGCTTTATCTGAAGACCCAGAATGCAAGTTAGTTCTCCAATCAAACTCATTTCAAATTCTTTACTCATTAGATTTTCAAAATTATGACCATACTGATTAAGTGTGGAGCCAAAACTGATATCTTCTACATATATTTGTGCAACAGTTAGATGACACGATTCTTCTTTTAAAAGCAAAATTTTGTCTACACTTCCACTTTTGAAGCCATTACTTATCAGGTATTTTGTTAATCTTTCATACCAAGCACGAGGTGCCTGCTTCAAACCATACAAGGCCTTTTTCAGCCTAAACACATCCAGAGGTCGATGTGGATCTTCAAACTCTTTAGGTTGTTCCACATACACTTTCTCTGAAAGAACACCATTAAGAAATGCACTTTTGACATCCATTTGATACAATTTGAACTTCAAATGACAAGCCATAGCCAAAATGATACGAATTGACTCAAGTCTAGCCACAGGTGCAAATGTTTCAAGGAAATCAATGCCCTCAACCTGTGTATAACCTTGAGCCACTAATCTCGCCATGTTTTTCACAATTTTACCCTCTTCATTAGTTTTATTTTTAAAAATTCATTTTGTTCCAATGATTCAAATATTAGAAGGGCGAGACACCGGTTCCCATACTTTATTTCTCTTAAATTGAGTGAGCTCTTCTTGCATAGCCAGAACCCAGTGTTCATCAAGAATAGCTTTGACATTTTTGGGTTCAAGAGAAGTATAGCAAACATGACAGAAGATTTGTCAGATTTTTAAACTTATGTCTGGTCATCATTTTGGCAGAGGCATCACCAATGATTGCACTAGAAGGGTGACTTTTCATGTCAAGAGCATAAGTAGGCCTATTTATAGAGTGAGCTTCAGAGACAGACTGATCTGCTTCCTCTACACGAGAGTCTTTTGTGCTACATGGAGGTGTAGGAAGAGAAGGAACATTTTCAGAAGGTGTGGCATTGTTCCCCTAATTTTTTTTTTCACGAGTTATGGGAACAAAAGGTGTGTCATCATCTCTATTGACACAGTTGGTAGGCGTAAAATTGATATCTTCTACAACAACATTGATTGACTCCATGACAGTTAGGGCCCTTAAATTAAAAACCCTGTAAGCCCGACTATTTAAGGAATAACCAATAAAAATCCTAGTGTCAGTTGTTGAGTCAAATTTTCCAAGGGATTCTCGATCCCTTAAGATACGACAAATACTCCCAAAAACACGAAAGTAGCTAACTTGGGGTTTCTTCCCATTCCAAATTTCATATGGGGTCTTAGATGTGCTTGGTCTAAGATAGACACAATTAGATATATAGCACGCAATACTTTTTCCTCGGCCCACAAATTTTTTGCTACTTTACTGGCATTTATCATTAAGCGAGCCATTTCTTGAAGGATGCGATTTTTTCTCTCAACCACACCATTTTGCTGAGGTGAGGAGCATAGAACTCATGTTTTATTCTGCTAGAAGTGCAAAATTGAGTAAAAGATGCATTATCAAATTCTATTCTATGATCATTGCGAATTTTAACAATGGAAAGATCTTTTTCAACCTGAGTTCTTTTGGCACTGATGCCAAACTCATCAAAAACTTGTATCCTCTCAGAAAGGCAACCCAAGTGTATCTACAGAAATCATCAGCCAAAACAAGAACATACTTCTTCCCCCTAGGCTACTAGTTCGCAAAGGACCAACAAGATCAAACTGTAATAGCTAAAGGATCCTAGAAGAGGTCGAAACATTTACCTTCTTATGGGGAAGACGGGTTTGTTTACCCATTTGACAGGCACCACAGATAGACTCGTCAGGTTTGCTTAGTTTTGGTAAGCCCCTAACTAATTGATCAGAGGCTAATTTATAGAGGTCATTTTTGTTCATATGCCCTAGCTTCTGATGCCAGATATCAAGCTCATTCGTCCTAGTTGCAAGACAAATGAATGGTCTTGAAGGGATCTTTGAAGGTATATCAATTATCAGATGATCTAGTCCCTTCAAGAACGCCGTTTCCACTAGGATCAACAACAGTGCACAAATTTTTTGGAAAGTTGATGTTCATCCCATCATCGCACAAGTGGCTAATACTTATGAGATTAGCCTTAAGTCCTTCAACATAAAGCACTTCATTTAATTTTTGACAGCTAGGCAGATCCACTGTTCCTTTTCCTGCAATCTTACAGGAGCTCCCGTTTTCAAAAGTGGCATTCCCTTCTAAGCAAGGATGTAGGTGAGAAAATAATGATTTCTCACCAGTCATGTGTCTAGAACATTTGCTATCAAGAAACCACCTTGATGGTTCACCCGCTTTGAGGGAAATATGGGCAACCTAAGCCAGCAAGTCAGATTTTCTGACCCAAACATGTTTATATCTAAGATTCTGTGGTCTTTGACTTACTTGTTTCCTAATGTTTTTAACAGTGTCAGGTCTTACTGGAGGAATGAATATCTTTAGGAGTTTTATGCTGGGTACTTTTATGATTCTTCCATTTCCTAAAGTTAGGACTAGGATAAGAAAAAAATTCAAAAGTAAAGGGGCAGTAAACAAAAGTGTGGCCTTCCCAACCACACATATATCAGATCGGAACTTTTCTTTCAGAGACTATAGGACCAATAGATGTAGTGTTTTTCAAAACAGCTTTAGAAATTACTGGAGTTTGTTTGGTTGCCTCCACAAATCTAGGAGCATGACTGGTCTCGGGTTTAGACTTTTGGGTAGAAGAATGATTGTACCCAATACCAGATTTATCAGAAGTTCTTTGACCAGCCCTTAATAGTTTCTCAAATTTCTCGTTTGCATTGCAAAAGTTTGAATATTTGACAGTAATGGAACCAAGTTCACTTTTTAAATTTTCATTATTAAAGTGAGAGAATTTACTTTATTTTCATGTTCCATAAATTCAAAGTTTAGAAACCTCACTTTGTCCTCAAGAGATTTACAAGATATTTCAAGGGAAATTTTTCTTTGAATCTGGGTTTCGAGTTGAGGGTGAAGATTACTTATCGTATTTTTTAATTCAACATCTTCCTTGGACAATCTTAATTTTTCTTTGGAAGTTCTATAGATTTTAGGTATAGTTCACCATAGGCATTAGTCATATCTAAAATATCACCGTCATTTTCAGAATCAGAAAATGAAAAAATAACTGAACTAGTCTCGTTGGTAGAACTTTTAGATTGAGGAGTATCCGGCTCAACAATCGAGGCCACAAAAGCTCTAAAGCCGTTTGAGGCTTGTTCAGATTCATCAGAGGATGATTCATTTTGTATTTCAGACTCTTGTGTGGCAGCCAATGCTTTGGACTTGCCCTTATCCTTTTGTCGATTAGGACATTCTGCAGCAAAATGTCCATAGCCACGACACTTATAGCATTGAATAGTGTCAGAAGAGTCTTTTTGTGGTTTCTTCTAAAAAGGTTTAAATTTTCCTGACTTATCGGTTCTTAACAAAAAGAGCAAGTTCTTCTGATTGGTCCGAATCACTGTTAGATTCAGACTCATCTTTAGATGATTTGAAAGCAACACTTTTATTACCATGAGTATCTTGTATTTCATACTCATAGGTTTGTAAAGAACCCACAAGTTCGTCCAAATTTAGATTGTCAATATCCTTAGATTCAACAATGGCGCTGACTTTGGATCTGAATCTTTTAGGTAAAGATCTTAAAATTTTTCATACAATTGTTGCATTAGAAATAGGTCCACCTAAATTAAAGGAACCGCTGACAATATCTTTTAGACGAATATAAAAGTCAGAGAACTTTTCATCCTCTTCCATGCGAAGAATCTCAAATTGAGATGTGAGTATTCATTTGATGAGTCCCTTCATATGTGGTCTCAAGGATGTTCCATGCATCCTTAGCTATAGTGCACGTACTAATGTGGAGGAATTCGGAAACAGTCATAGCCCCAAATAAGGCATTAAGAGCCTTGTAGTTATAGCCAAGGTTATCATATTCCTGATCAGTCCATAAAGATCTGGGTTTTATTGTGGTAATAGGTATGTTATCAATCACGGAAGTCGTAGTAGGTGGTGACCAACCATCCTCTACAACATTGGTGACCAACCATCCTTCACAACATACCAAATGTGTGGATCCATAGAACTTAGAAAATCTCTCATCCTTGCCTTCTAGTAAGGATAGTTAGAGCCATCGAATAAAGGAGGTCTAGTTGTGGATGCACATTCTCTAGGAAGATCATGATATCCTGAGTTGGCCATGATTCGTAAGAATCAATCCAAGTGTACTGGCTCTGATACCAATTGAAATTTCAGGGTAATCGATGATATAACTAGCGATACAATAATGTAAACAATAACAACCACAAAATAAACACAGACGATTTTGACGTGGAAAACCCTTTCACAAGTAAAAACTACGGGATCTATCTCAGATCCAAGGCAAACAATTAACTATGAAAAATAAATTCTTACAGTTCTTAAGAATGAAATGCTCTATCACTCTTCTCACCAACAACGACCGCGTCTCACAATTATCCCTTTCATAGTGTAAAGCTATCGCCTTCAACCGTCGTCTCTTACAATGGTCCACTCGTTTTACACGAGCCAACAACAAATTTCAAACAAACAGCCTCAGCTCTCAGAGGCAAAGTTTTCTTTGAGATTTAGATCAATTCGGAATAAGAATAAATTATCTCATAGAGAAGGGAAATAGAGAAATCTGGAGAGATATTTAGAAACTGAAAAATTTTCCCGGAAATTCCAACTTCCCAAAACTAATTTCCCTTTTTAAACTGTCGGGACACGGTGTTCGTGAGTTCAGTCACAAACGTCCGTTCAACCGACAGTGACAGATGTTTTGTCACACTGAATCTACTTGGCATTTTAACACATGCTGGGAGCACTTCTAGGTTTAATCATGATTATGACAAAATAACTTGCATATCTCAATTAAGTTGTAGCATCTTCTGCATCTCAGAGGTATAAATTTTACAATGTTTTAGTATTCTAATAAAGAAGCCAGGGAGTCCGGACTATATGTGCAGACTAAGCCTCTACACTCAAGCCAGTTGGCCATGTGGCACCGTATCCAAGAATCAGTTTCCGTGCCATGCACAAGGTCAATCAATGAATGTTTTAGAAATAAAATAAACAATAAAAAATCTGATCTTGCACCTTGATTTTGTTGTCAATGGTGAAAATTTTTAATGATAAAATTTATATATAGAAATATCTTTGACTGTGAAGGGCATACATTTCCTATTTTTTTCTAAAACCTAGAGGGTGTATGCCTACTCGCAGTCATGTGCCACGGGGAACATGATCTAGCACTCGAGTGCAGCACCCAGGCGCTGCACTCGAGTGTGTTGTTCCATTTCTCTAATAAAAATATTTCTTTAGGGTTTATTTTTTATTTTCTTTTTGTTAAAATAATAAATTTTCTTCAGTGGGCTTCGGCAAAGGACTGGGGTCAAATTCAAGCTACGATGGTGATGTTACAGAGGCAGGGTTAGATATCATTCACTTTGAATCTTTTGTTTTGGTTTTTCTAATGTCTGTCATATGCTTTCTGCTCCATTGTTTTTTTGTTCATAAAATTTGGAAGCAATTTTTCCCTAGGTGCTTGGATAGTCTAGTACAGGCCAGTTCCCATTCGCCTTTTTTGATTTGATTTGCTCGTAACTCCACCAATTTGTTCAATGTTGTCAAACTGAGCCTTCACTTCTGTTGCTCCTGCATTGGTTGCGGGGAAAAGGCTGTTGATAGAACTGTCGTTGTTTTGAATAGGAGACTTCCAAATAGATCCGGTCTTGACTTTCTTAAAGAATATAGTTTTTTTTTTCCTTCAATAATTAATGGGTAAGCTGGGCACGAACCTGCAATGTTGAGGTTGCAATATCTCAACGTTCCATCGTGATCCACATGCCCCAGCCATTTCTTCAAAAAATAGAGTTGATAATCTAAGGAGAGAATTGAGGTGTGCTTGGGTGGAACTTGAATAATTTTCACTCCCCATAGGGTATGAAAGGTGTCCATTATTCTGCCTTGCATTGTTTTTGATCCATTAGAATAAGTCATCCATTTGTGCTCATATGGATTTCTTGCACATCAACCTGACAATTGTCTAGTTTATTAGCTATCGGTTGGCTAAATATCTGAAGATTTAAGTACTGTACAATTGGTTTGAGGGCATGTTGCTAATATAAACTACAGCTTAGTTTTATTATTGTGTGGTGGGCTTGTTCCCACACTGGTTCTGAGTGTGGCAATCGGCCCATTTTCTCTCCCTTTCTAATCTCTCTCCTCTCACCGCTCTATTTTTTAGTGAAAGACCTCTCCCTCTCTCTCTACGTTACGTTAATCACATTTTTTATGTTCTAAGTTGTGTGACAAATCTTGACTTCCTATTGATTCCTGTACAGGGAGTTTGTTAGTTGCGTTCGATGCATCAAAATTCTATCGCCTTCTGAAGTTCAACAGATGAGTCAGCAGGGGATGCAACTTCTTAACAGCACTATCATCCAAGGGAACACGGCTTCCTTCCCAAAAGGCTCACATCTACGGGATGGCCCCTGATTTGGTTTTCCAGATAAAATGTAGCATAGAACTCATGCAATTTATATGGTCTTGAGCTTCCGCATCCTGCCTAGATGACTGTGTTTGGTTAGCACCAGATAAAATGGTATCATTGGCCCTGCGAAACGCATCCCTGTGAGATTGGGAATGTTGAGGGATCATAGTTTCAAAGAAAAAAGTCGCCTATGCTTTTTAAGAAGGCATGTAGTTTGTTTTTTTTTTGTTGATAAGTGCATGTAGTTTGTTGTATGAGTTGTATTTTACCAATTACTGTAGTCTTTTATGGTTTTGGGTCAGAAGTTATTTAATGAATTGGGTTAGGATCAAATGAAAGTAAAATGTCATATGACCTCCTTTAAACCAGTGTTTTGAGTTGAGCCCGGTGGATGGTCTGGTTGGACTTTTTTTTTCTTGTTGAGCTGGTTCACCAGGCAGTTTTTGCATTGAACCGGCCCGGTTCAACATGAACCGACTCGGTTCATCATTTTATCTTTAAAACAGATTATGCTATGATCAAAAGTGAGCTGAAAACCTGAACCATCTGATCGATGCATTCTAAAATGATCTGTTGCTCATTTCTAACAGATGAAATTAAAGTGCACCTATCATATGATTAGAATCCTCTAGGAGGCTGAGATGTGTTAATGATGGGCTGCCAGTTGAGCTACTTGGATTGATCAAACATGTGTGCCATGGCGTGAAAGTGGATGGTCTTGCAGTAATCTAGTTAAAGGTAGTCATAGGAGTTCGACCAAGCTCCAGCTGTAGGTGACTTGTTCATGGGTACCTTTTGGGACACCATTTGGCTTCATCATGGTAACCTTGTGTCTAAAAATCTATGGTGTAAAGGTTGGGAAGAAAAAACATATCTATGGTGTGATTCAAAGTAGTCACCGACTTTTAAAATTAACTACAACCTAGTAAATCAATAATGAAAATTTCTAAAATCTCTCTGCTTCAAGGTTACTTTTCTAAATCCTCTCCATATTTTTTTTAATATCTAATAAACTCCTGCACTTAAAATTAGTTATCTAAATACCCCTAAATCTAAAAATTTTATTTAATACTAAAACTACTTAAATCATGTATAAAAAATAAAATAAAATAAAAACAAAATCGTGAATCTTAAAAAGAGCTTCCAAATGGCACCATGATTAGAATCTCGTTGGCAATCAATTGAAGTTTTGTTAGCGATCAGACGGTGTTTAGGTATTTTTCTTTTTATTTTTAATTTTATTTTTTTTGCATGATAAAACACTATTTTTACATTTTAAATGCATTTTTACTATTTTTCCTTGAGATTAAAAAGTATTTATTTATTTACATAGTTTACTCAGTTTTTTGAGTTTTGTTTGAATTTTACCTGGCCTATTAGCCCGTCCGTCCAACCTATTTTCTAGAATCTTCCCCCTTTAAGGTGGATATTTATTGTTGAGGGGGCATTTAAATAACTAAATTTTAAGTAGAGGGGTTAGATTCTAAAAAAATATGGGACTGATTTAGAAAAGAAACTTTAAATAGGAGTGATTTTAGAAAATTTCCCAAATCTTTGACATTATTAAATTTTAAAGTGCGTTGACTAAATCTTTTTACAGGCGTTGATTGCTTTGAATCATTTTATATAGAGGTTTTCTTCTTAAATTTCAAGCCCATAAATCTTTAGATTATGATATTCAAATTACCATATTGTTATACTGCATGCTTGTTAAGGTGATAGACGGATATACACATAACTCATAAATCGACTTAATATATGGATAGAGATGTTTTAATATTGCAATTAATGATAAAAGGCTTATAAATAACAACGGAAAGCACATATGACATTAAAAAATTAATTAATCTTAACCACACATATAGGATATAAAATAAAATAAATTTTATGTAAGGTAAAATGGTCCCAAACGTAAATTTATAAAAAGTATCAAAAGACTAAAATATGTCTTTCAATAAAATAAAAGGAAATTAGAGCTAAAGGGCTCTCAAGGCCCGTAAAAATTTGTCGGATCTACGCTCTCATCTGGGTGGTAGCTGACGTCCTTATCTATATAAGTCGCCTCTGGTACAGCTACTTCCACGTCAGCATAAGCAAGATGATCGGGGTCTTCACTTGAAAGTATTAGATTTTGGAGGGAGGTGAGTTTACCTAGTCGCGTAAACTCAGTGAGTTGCACAATCGATCTACCATAACTTACCAAGGTAATCAAGTGTGCAATCGCTTGAGTTGCGGTGTATTTTGAAATAAACTAACAACTTGTAAAATTATAATGATATCTATGATTCTCACAACATACATATCGAAACTGAAAAGCATAAAATAGAATGAAATATGCATGATGTATATATATATATATATATATATATATATATATATATATATATATATATATATATATATATATTTTTTTTTTTTTCATATTTGTCTCATCAACTTATCATACGTGACATGTCGGAAGTCTTATTATTACTCCATATGCCTATACAACGTACTTCATATTTTACTTATCTTACTTAAACGACTTGTGCCAGGGCTGCTGTTCGAGCCTACCACGTAAGGTCTATGTGTACATAATCACTTAACCTCCATATCATAATATAAATCACAATCAAGTCAGATAAGGTTGTTCGTATAGTAACCAAAATGTCCCTTTAGTTCAAGACAAATCTAACATTGTCCAATGAATGGTATCTCGAGTGGTCGAATGCGTATTTCGATCGGTTGATATGGAACAGAGGACAGAAGTCCTGCTTAAACTGTAATCTCGACTGGTCAAATTAGATTTCGATCGGTCGAGTTGGTTGAAATAAGGCTGAAAGAAATCAACCTCGACAGGTCAAAGATGTGTTTTGAACGGTCGAGAGAGGGTGAGAGATGTTCTGAAGGAGTCAGAACTCGACTGGTCGAAAATGTAATTTCGACCGGTTGAGTTTCTAAAAGTTAGAGAAGTACTCCATTTTGATCGGTCGAAATAGAAAAATGAAACAGAGACTCTTGTCTCTTATATATAATATCATCTCGACCAGTCCAATTTGGATTTTGACTGGTCGAAACTGCAATTTTATGGATAGGTCGAGTTTTTCAACCACACTTCCAGATTATTTTTCTTCTTGATTTCTTTTAGGATTTAATTAGGGTTTCTTGTTTACAAAAATTACTGAATAATTTAAGATGAATTTAGAGGCCCCCACTTATTGAAGCGTGAATTGATTTTCGCGATGGTTTAGGTTGTCAGCGATATGATTTGAGCGATGTTTTGCCCAAGTTATGTTGTGTGAATCCTTTCTCTTATGGTAGATCGATCGCAACGATGAGGAGCCTTGATGGGGGAAGATTAGACTCCAGAATTTGATGCACAGGTCGTTGATACGATGGTGGATTGAAACTCGCGGTGTTGATTAGATTGAAACTCGATAGTGATCCGGTGAGAGAGATGTAAAAGATGGAGTTGTCGAAACCTTTGTAGAGAAAAGAAGGCAAGAGAGAGGGAGACGACTGAGAAAGAAAAAGGAAAATATGTATATAATTTCAAATCTCTTTAGGTTCTCTATTTATAAGGAGAGGCAATTTAGAGAAAGAGCCTATTTGACAGGTTGACCTCCTTTAAGGGTTTTGATTGCTTGCCAAATCAAATCCCAAGAATATTGGAATTAAAATACTTACCTTAGATGATTTATTGCAACAGGATTTTTAGGAAATTCGGTTGCTATTTTTAGGTGGACCAAATCATATATAGAATTTCATAAATTTAAACATGTGGGCCATGATAGGGTGTGTGCTCAAGCACTGGGTCTTGGTGCTTCGCCCATCTATCACCATTAAATAGGGTAAAAAAGACCCGGGTCATAACAATATATTACCTAGTTGATGTTGTTGGTTGTTGGATGGCTTATGAGAAGCCTCTTACCAAGGCTAACTTAATTGCATTACAACCCATAAACTTTTGCAAGACTACATTTTATAGGGTTTGGTTGCTAAGGTTATTCATAAGTTTGGTAATTTAATAACGTTTATAGAAGTTTAATCCCATTTTTTGTATGCCCATATTTGTGTAAAACGAATAGAACAAATTAAGATAGAATAAAGGAAAATTTACACCTTTGGCCCTATAAGTTTGCGTATTTGTAAAAATGGTCCTATAATTTTAATCTTTATAAAATAGGTCAGCTCCAAGCTAAATCGTTTCCACATCAGCATCGACCTTTTTTTATTATATATTCATTATATATATGTTTCTTCCTTTATATTTCATTGTTTTCTGTTGCCTGTTGTTCCTATTTCCAATTTAGACTACACTGTAGCCTTGTGAATGACAACCGAGTAGTGGTAATCTAAAATTTTTGATATTGAACATCAGAAATTGTAAGATAACGCCACAAGAGAAAGATCCGCTATTTTAAGATTGCGCACCGCTACCTTAAGATAGCGGATCGCTATCTTAAGATAATAGTCGCTACAACAGTCACTATCTTAAGGTAGTGACTATTATCTTAAGATAGCGATCTGCTATCTTAAGGTAGCGGTTGAGTGACTCTTAAGCTGTATGCTAAGTATGATATTTTTTATCTCTTAATTTTCATTATTTTTGATATTTTAGGTTGAAATGGATGTTCTTCTACTTTGTCATTTTGATGGTGTCCGTGTCGGCAATAATACTTACAACGGTGGACATCGGAGGATTATCACTATCACAGAAAATATCATTTGATCAGTTCATATAGAAAATGTATAAGGTCAGTAGGACTTGACCGAAAGAACATTCTATTACACTATCGGTTTCATTGCGCATAGGGAAGGAGTTGGTGTTTGCTGAATTGTCGGACTCCATTGATCTTGCAAACTTATCCAGTGTATATCGTATTGGTGATGGTGTGATAAATGTTTATATCAAAAAATTATTAGCCACTCCCGTCATGAAAATTTTATCATCTTTCGAAGCAATTCAACCATTCCAGGAAACAAACGAAGATCATAAAAAATATGAGGAAAACGTCAGATTAAGAGATGATGATGGTGTGAAACCAGAACATTCAATTAAAAATGAAGGAATACGATTTGAAGAGGAGAACATCGCTGCACCGATGATCGTCGACTATGATAGGAATATGAATATAGGATTTCACCCATACTGTAGGTCACTAGAGCAACCCTCTTCAGACATTCCAATGAGAGAAGGTGATGAGGATAAAAGATATTGCCCTCAAATGATTTCGATACATAATACATGTCAGCATAACTTCGAATCGATAAATAATACATTCAATTGGAATTAGTGGAAAATATTTTTAGGATGCCATAGTCCATACCAATGGCCTTCCGAACCAACAACTTCGGAGCCAACGGTAATCGAGACCACAACATAAGAGCATATCACACTCCAAACATCCCGACCTCGGCGAACCGCAATCGAAACAACTGCACCTCAACCAACTGTTCCTCGATGGACTCAACCCCAAGCACGTAATAATCATCCAGTCGATGACAGTGATAGTGATCTTGAAATAATGAAGCACTGCCTTTGCCCACTTTGCGTGTTGATACTAATAGGAGAATTGATCAACCTCTAGTGGACGAAGACTATGATCTTAATGACTCGGAAGGCGAGTACATGGATTCGGATGATGAGAAACTGTATGAAGGAGGGCCATTAACTGTTGGTCAGACTTTCAGAAAAAAAAAATCCTTTGAGAAAGTCCTTAAAGAGTTTTTCATGACGAATAATTTCTAAATTAAACCAATAAAAATTAGTCGTTTTCGAGTTACGATGAAATGTGTTGAAGTAGGGTATGTTTGACGAATACATGCATAAAAATTGGTGAGTGTGGACATGTTTGTCGTGAAGACTTTCCACCCGAAACATATATGTGGAAGGCCAGCTTTCGAAAGCGGACATCGCCAGTGGACGACATCATAGATAGCTTCCTTTGTGAGGGATAAGTTGTTAAAGGGCTTTGACGAGAGTCTTGCTTCAATAATTTTTATATTGAAAAAAAATACGGTGTAACAGTAAGTTATTGGAAAGCGTAGAGAGGGAAAGAAATGATGTTGAATGACATCCGAGGTAGTTGAAAGGAGCAATTTAAGATGTTACCATCCTATGTCGCCGAATTACAGCGGGTCGATCCAGACGTACAAACCAGATTATATCGTGAGCCGGATAATGTCTTTTAGAGGTTCTTCGTGACATTTGGACCTTATATTAGAAGCTTTCGTAACACTTTGTGAAGAATAATTGTGGTAGATGGGACGCATTTGCGCGAACGATATAAATAAGTGCTATTAATAGCTATGAGGATAGATGAGAATAGACAATTATTCTCTATAGCGTTGGGCATTGTACCCAAAGAAAATAAAGATCATTGGACATGATTTCTTGAACTATTAAGAAGTCGCGTAATCAGAGACTTTGAAGAGCAATTTATGTTGATATCAGACCGATAGAAGGGGTTGATGGAAGCTGTGCATAATTTTTTTTCTAACGCCTTTCACAGCTACTATATGCGACACCTAGCTTTGAATCTTTTTGATATATATAAGGATACAATCTTCCGACAACTGTTTTAGGTTGTTGCCTGTGCATTATCGGAGGTAAAATTTAAATAAAATTTATGAAAAATAGAAGATGAGTCCCCCCGAAATGTACAATATGGATTAAAAAAATCGGTGACTATTTCTGGGTGAGCGCATATTTTTCAGGGAGATTTTATGATATGCTGACAACGAATATAGCTGAAAGCATTCACAGTGTATTGAAAATAGCCAGGGAGGAATCGATCGTGACTATACTAAAAATTATTCGCATGAAGGTAGCTGAATTCTACCTTCGATAGGAAGAAGGAAATAAAATGACACAGTGTTGACACCGATGGCGGAAGAACACATAGCACGAAATTCAGGGTGGGCCCATTGAAAGAACATTGTTCCCTATGGTCACGATACATTTTAAGTTAAACGGGGGCAATACACTCACAGTGTTGGTCTAGAGAAACGAATGTGCACATGCAGACATTGGGCTATACTTGGATTACCATGTTCACATGCGATCGCTGCATTATCGCACAAGAACAGGGAAAAAGAGATTCTCCAGTTTTGTGAGCATTGGTTATCCAGTGCTCTATTTAGGAAAACTTATAAATAACACTTTATTTTGACCGTTGATAAGTGCCAATGGACTGTTCTAAGGGAAGACATCGAGGTTTTGCCTCCGCACAAGATATGTAAAACCGATCGCCCAAAGAAAATGAGGATAAGATCTAAAGGCAAAGTTTGACCACTATGATATAAAAATTGTAACGAATACGATCATAATTGTCGCTCGTGTAAATTTGTTAGAATATGAAATCTATTTCGTAGCACAACCTCACCCTAGTCCAACATTCCCCTTGCTATTATGCTCTTTATTTGAATCTAGGAACCAATGGTTCCTGGAAGTATGAGATTGTTATTCTATAAATTATATGAGTAATGGTTCGTAGTTGTTATTGTTTTAAGTTTTCAGTAGTAGAGTAATTTTTATTAAGAATATTAAAAGATAATCCAATTGTAAAACAGTTGTCCGCTATCTTACCATAGCGGACCGATATCTTAAATTAGCAGTCCGCTATCTTAAATTAGCTGTCTGCTATAGTAAGATAGCGGGTCCATTATCTTATCATATCGGACAACTAATTTAAGATAACGGACCGCTAATTTAAGATAGTAGACCGCTAATTTAAGATAGCGAACCGCTAATTTAAGATATCGGTCCTCTATCTTACCATAGTGGATCGCTAAGGTATCTTCCAAAATTAGTAAAAAAAATAAAGAAAATTTACACAAATCAAAATTTAATTATATAATTTAATTTATACAATTATTAACTTGCTACAAAATATACAAGCGACCTAAAAATTTAAGACCTAAACGTGAACAATGAATGTCCGATTTCTATCCTTTGCTGCATGTCTTTCTCCTCGAAATAGATTGTCCGCCGTTCGGAGAAGCATTCAACATACTTTAGTACAAAAATATCACAGTTTCAACCGTTGTGTTGGCGTGAAATACCGGCACTGCCCATCACCGTTAGCCGCCACGGTTGATTGAGGGCAAAACTCAGATCGACAACGTAAAGAAGTTGCAGCAGATGATGCAATAGACTTTCTTTGAGCTCTTTGAAATTTTGTGAACACTTTCTGTCGGCCGGGTCTATCAGCTTAACAACGTAATCCGCTACGGGCACAATAGCCAAGGTCCAATGGTGATATTTCTGGCTATGTATCGGAAAATAAATCTATGTGAAACTAGAGATCTAATCAGTACTGTGTTAATTAAAAAATATAAAAATCGTTAACGTGACTTAAAAAAGAACTTGCCATCCCACAATCAATAGCATCAATATTGCGTGTCGTACTCCTAAGCTGGGCCTCAAGCGGCTTGCAACGGTGACGAACCTACCACTTGTCACAGTAAGCCTATCACCTATCTAAGTCGTTGAGTGGTCCCAGATTTTCATCATAGATAAATTTTTAAAATTTTGAGTGGTCATCTATAATCAGGTTTGAAATTGGTCATTAGAATAAGTCATGAACTGAAAGATGCGAATGAAGTAAATAAATAATTACAGATTAATAAAGAAGAAAATAATAAAGAAAAGAAACGATACTAGAGTCGTGGTAGATGCGAACCAGCTCTTGTCCGCCTTTTCGAAAAACAGAGTCGTTCTTACTCTTAAGGACCTTGAAGTAGGCATCCATAACTTCATTGTCAAGCCACGTTCGCCCCTGGAGGACCCTTAAATTCCTGATGGTGACGTCAATACCTGAGATAGTATTGACAATCGCAGAATCATTGTCCGCAAGTCGGTTCCACACACTGACTATGAATTTATACTCCATGGACTGTGGCTCAACCTCTTCCACTACGTCCACTTTTGGTCGTTATATACAAGCTTTACTTATCGATGTCTTTCTCTTCTTGTTTGCTCGCAGGTCATATCTCGTGCCCTTTCTTTATCCGTTGGCCTTACTCTTTGATGTAGAGAGTTTTATTAGTAAGGATTTAAGTGTTACCGATTGCGACTCGTGAGAAGACTGGGTAAGTGGAGCATCGACCACTAGGTCGAAACCCTTGACCGGCAGTTGGTGGGTAGGGGGTTGAGTAGAAGATGGCTGGGGTGCAGAGGGTTGGGGGGCAGAAGGTTGTGGGGTAGGGGGTTGGGGGCAGGGGCTGAGGGTTGTGGGGCATGGGGTTGAGGGGCACAAGGTTGAGAGGCAGGGGGTTGGGAGGCAACGAAGGCATAAAAGAGAACTGAAAAAAGAATATCATCCTATATCAGTACAAAAAATGAAATTAAAATTGAAGGGCTAAATAAAAAGTGAATTCAACATCTTAAGCTAGCAAGATCGCTATCTTAAGTTAGTGGTCTGCTATCTTAAGATAGCGCATCACTATCTTAAGATAGCAGATTGATATCTTAACGCTATCTTAATATAGCGATCCGCTATCTTACCATAATGGAACCCTATTTTAAGTTAGTAATCTGCTGTCTTAAAATATTTATTTCAAAAAATTGAAATGTGTTAAAGTTAGGCTAAGTACTTTTGATATATGAGCCTTGATAGCATCAAAGTCCTTCCTTATTACTACATTTTCGTTTGTTAAGTAGGCTATCTGATCTTCTAGAGACCCTACTTACTCCTGTAGGGTCTTCTTGTCTCTCATGAGTTGCTTAATAGTTATAGCTTGTCCTTTTAGAACTATAAAGGCATGCTTGAAATTGATCTTTATCTTTTTAACCACCATCTGGAGAGATGTGCACTCTTTCCTCAGCTCGATTACTTCATTGATAAGTTGGGGTTGCCTAGCCGGCTGATCCCTGGTTGGCTGCTGCCTACTTTCTGGTTGTTTGTTCTTTGATTCCGACTGTTGACGTATAACGACCTCATACTCGTCGTTTTTGTCACTGTCATTATCGCCATCGTCATTATCCTTATCGTCATCATCGTGAGGCTCCTATTCTCTTTTTTGTATCGAGCACTCTCTTTCCATCTCTCTTTGCCTGAAGAGTTAAACTAGTCGATATTGTAATTCGTATTTTTCAACATCGATATCTACGATGACCGGAGAGTTAAGAATTTTTTCTCGAAAATAATTTGGAGTCTGGCTGAATTTCAGGGCTTCCAATTTCATCAGTCTCAGAAATGGATTTGTCAGCTGAGTATGAGCGAGGTCGACTCCTGGAAAATGCTCCAACGCCCAAATCGAGAGGGTGATAGTGCACCCGTAGATGTTATATTGTTCCTTTGCCGACATTTTTGCCGCTTCCCTTCTGATTATCGCTTTTAATATGTACTCCACTAAATTTTTATAAACTACCAGCCCCCATAAAAACTCGTTGAACTTTTCTGAGGTTATCAATTAAGTTCAAGTGCTAATATCCACTTCTTGGTATGTGTTCGGAAGTAAGAAGGAGCATACGAGAAACAACAACGATAGTTTCAAAAATTTATCGTTGGAGAGTTCGGCATCCACTATTTCTTTAATACGAGCCCTTTTAGCCGGCTGCTCCCGAAAGAATTTGTATCGAATGGTTTCTCGCTCTGGCATAGAGACATGCTCAGACTCAGGTTCCCTCGACATGTTAAGGCCTAATATCAATGATATATCGGGCTCCTGCAGTACTACTTTGGTGTTTTCACCTTGAACACGTTTATCTTGAACCTAGAAGCTCAATATCGCGCCAATTAAGTCTCCAATAAACACTAATTTTTCAGAAATCCTAAATAGATGACCGAAAATTGATTCATCTAGTATTCTCTTCCTCTCTTCGTTGCAATACATGTAAAATTTCTTAACACTAACTCTTATATACTTTCTGAATGACTTTAGAGACTTCAACATCTTAGAATCAGTTAGTGGAACTGTAAATAACATAAGAATAATTAAGTAATAAAAAAAAAATGATAAAATCAATCTGCTATCTTACCGATAACATGCCACTATCTTAAGATATTAGCCGCTACTTTAAGATAGCGGATCACTACCTTAAGATAGTGGTCGATATCTTAAGATAGCGTCGCTACCTCAAGATAGCGGATCGCTACCTTAAGATAGTGGCCGATATTTTAAGATAGCGCCGCTAGGGCTGCAACAGAGCCGAGCTAGCTCGACAACTCTGCTCGGCTCGACTTGAAAAATAATAGCTTTTCTCTTTAAAGCTCGGCTCGAGAGCTGAGTCGAGCTGGATAGTTTGTAGCTTGAATGAACAGAGCCGGGCTCGAGCTAAGGCCAGCTCAGCCCGACTCGGCTCTATGGCTTGGTTTATAATTGTTTATATATATATATAGGTAATTAACTTTGAGAGGTCTATTTTACCCTTCAAAGTAACCGTTTAAGTTTATCTAACGGTTATTTTGAAGGGTAAAATAGGAACTTTTGCTCTCCACTTGGCCTAATTTTCACTATATATATTATATAGACTATAGTACCTACTGTTACTCCTACCTACGGCTGCATCCTGCAACTCAAGTACTCAACTCGTACTTCTTCTCTCTTGTTACTGAAGCTCTCTCACCTTCTCTCTCTCTCTCTCATAGAGTCACAATTTCACGCATACAGGCTACGTCAGCCCTCCAACCTCCTCTCTCTCATAGAATGGATATTTAATTGGGTAGAAATTTTAAAAAGTATTAAGAGAAATTTTTTTATAATAGAACATACTTGGCTCAAAGCTCGGTCGGAGCTCGGAGAGCCGAGCTAGAGCTTGGAATTTTTGAGCTCGAAGAGCCTAAAGCCGACCTCCAGCTCGGCTTGTATAAGATAGAGCCGAGCTAGAGCTAACCCGAGCTCAGGCTCGGCCCGGCTTGGTTGCAGCCCTAAGCGCCGCCACCTTAAGATAGTGGCATGTTATCGGCAAGATATCGGTCTGCGTGGGAAAGATAGCGGATTAGTAAATTTTATAAAATGTAAAAGAAAAATACTTGAAAATTATCTATCGCTATGTTTCCGCTCTCTCAATTTTTACAGAAGTTAGTTAAAATTTAAAAGTGAAATAAAGTTTAAATATATAAAGGATTTTAAAAGCCAAAGGTTTTTTAGACATTTCAGAGGTCGGTGCTGACGTGAAAATGACTTGGCTTGGAACTGGCGTATATTGCAAAGATTGAAACTTTAGGGCCATCTTTGCAAATATGAAAACTTATAGGGCCGAAAGTGCAAACTTCCCTAGAATAAATGGTATGTAAATTTGGTAAACATAATAGCTAGGAGGGCATATCATAGATTTCATTATTTAGGCTATACTCACAGATGGTGGGTGTGAAGATGAGGTTTCAAATAAGATTAATGTAGGTTGGATGAAATGGGCAAAAACATATACAATTTAGTCTAAGTCAAGGGTTGACATTTTAAGACGAAGGTTAGTCCTATAATAAAATATTGGGAGAAATGTTAGGCCTCGAAAAATCGATAAAAATAGAGTACATGAGGCTGAGATACATATATTAAGATGAATCTATGGAGCGAAAAGAAAGGATAAAATTTGGAAGGTCTATATAAGAGGAAACTTGAGAGCGATCCGAAAAAGAAAAAAATTATAAAATATTATTTGTGATGGTTTGGATGTATCGATAGGAGGTCAAAAGTAGACCTTGTACAAAGAGTTGAAAAGTTATAAACAACGTAACAATCCGGATTTTCTTAATTTTATTTAATGGTATGAGATGATGTTTTGCATTATGCACAATGTTAGCGCTCTACACTGAAATCAATCATATTTTTAGAAAACCTATGTAATCTACGTAACTCTCTTTTCACATTTCTTATTTTAATTTTTTAAGAAAACCTAGCCGTATCCTAACTCTTATTTTTTTCTTCTTGTAAGATACCCTAGCCGTCACAACCTCTCTTCTTTACCTTATCTCTCCCAAAACTCCCTAATCTCTTCCTTCAAAACTTTTGTGTGTTTTTTAACAAGAACCGCCGCGATTTATTTCCACCGACAAGATCAATAAGGAAGAAGAAGAAAGCTTGGATGAACTGACAATTTGAGCATCTTCAACAGGTGGGTACCCATCAATCCACTGTGTTCTTCTCAGATCCCATCTTGTAGGGTGCGTTCGATCGCACATCGACGGGTTAAATAAAACGAACCCATATATTTCTTTTTATTTAAATATTGCTATAAAAATAATATGGCTAATTATAACTATAATTTTATTTTATTTATTTTCTTATTATTTTTGGGTCTTATTTTGAATCTATGAGATTAATGCGATAATGAACCCATAAGGCTTAGTATAGAAGACACTACTTGAAATAGAAACTGATGTTATATTTTAAAAGGTTTAGTAGATAAAAATCTATGCTAAAACGTATTGGGATTGCACCACCATACATTTTTGGGTTCAAACTCGAACTCGAACTCACGAACATCGATGTATTGGACTTGGTATTTTGACCACTCCGACCTCGGATTGGTGCAATTTTTGTGGAATTGGAAAAAAGATAGAGCTTTCCAACTTTGTATTTATGAATCCGTTATTTTAAAGGTTAAAATAGAGCCACATATTGGGATCAGTTCTGAATGATTAAAGGCTGCATGAATTTACTGTTAATTTCTGATTTTCATGACCAAAATTTCTATGTATATTATATTTTACTAAAGGTCTTTCGATCGATGATTATGATAAATTTCAACTTAGGAATTATAAATATCCTTCAATTTAATCATCCAATTATAGTATAGTATATATATATCAATTTTATCGCTTCAACGTGATCTCCGCGATAGTATGAAGATTTAGAAATTCAATGCCCTCATACAATCGAATTCTAATTTTCACGTTCTTGATGTCACGCACTCTGATAACTATCTTACTCTATAGTTATATTGAGATGCTATATAAATATATACGTACCAACATAATGTAACCTTGAATTTAAATCTTCTATTATTTAAATAATGCTATGCTTCCATTTTGATTATATTGCACGAGTTATGGATAGGCTAAGTCATGTACGCGAACGTTTTGAATCATGCCTCACAACTCATGATGGTATTTGACATTATGATAAGTGGAGAGTGCGAATTTAGTATAACCTCATACACCGAGCCATATACGGTGATCCTATCACCCATGAGCCTTAAATATGATGATTAAGTGTATGACTTGTTTAAGATTAATTTAAGGTTAAGTTAAGTGTTAAGGTATGAATATGATAATAATACACTACTATGTAGGCCAATATAAGATTAAGAACTTAATTCTATAGTGTCATATCTTATGTAATCACTATAAGGACCATACCGTCTATAGTCAAGATAGGTCTCAAAGAAGACAATATGAGTTATATTACGAAGTACGTATTTTTGCCTTTAGAGACCGTACACAATGGCCAAGTCTCTCCATAGGTTGAATGAGGTGTATGAGTATGTCATATTATGGTGGTAAGCTACTATGGTGACCCTCACATGATAAGTTCGAGCATCAACTCTACCACATGTTGTATTAAGATTACGAGTATGTAGGTACGGTCATGCGATGTACAGACACATGTGATGTGATAATAAATTATGTTATGTTTATGAGGTATGGTGAGATACATTAGGATTGAAGTGCGTATTGCTCATGGTGTTGCATATATGGTATGATATGAATTCTACGATTCGTATGAATTTATTGTTTTCTTCTTTCAGTTACATTGCTATACTATTATTATCACTCACGTGATGCACCCACAATGCACCTGAGAAGAGTAGGGTGGATTGGTGGTGTATCTATCAAGTTGCGCGTCGTTTAGCAACTCAGTCCTCGTGACTTTTATTATTTCAGTTGATTATATCGACGGAATGGACACTGACTATTCTGATCCTAATGGCATTGACTTCATTGATCCGGTGGACGCTGAGTACTAGGAGTTTTGGAAGAGCGATGCGACAAGTTATCAGGAGGACCTTAGTGCTGATTTTGACCCAAGTGTAGACTATTGATAGTTATAGTTTCGGTACTGAGACTAGTTTCATATGGTTATTATCTATTTATAGCCACACACTTTTCATTTATGTTTGTTCTTTATTTTGCCATTGATTATTAGATATTTTATAAATTTTCTCGCATTTATTATCTTTCATCTTTATTCGTTAGATTCACGGATTTTATAGAACCGTGTTAGCGTGAGAACTCTAACTATGTGTTTCTGTTTAACGTATTTGGGATGCGTGCGAGTCATAACTCAGAATTTTAGGCTCTTATGATGAGATAGAATTTCGGTCGTGACAACAAAGAAATAGGAGAAACGAAAGACTAGTGAAGATTCGAGGAATGAAAATGTTCAAACAACTTACCTCTAATTAGGAACGAGTGGAGAAATATGACTTGCATATGGGACTCCAAATAGATAGGATAAGGCTATAATGGTCATATAACCAAGCTTGTATTCAGGAATCATTTTGTAAGGTGAGTTTGGTTTAACTTGGATACATTCCGAAAAGATGTTGGGAAAAATTCAATAAAACTCGATGACTTTAAAAAATAATAAATGATTTCAATGCATAAATATATGTTAACCTATTCAAACTTAAAATGATGTCTTTAATCATTAAATAGTTAAATAAGTGTATGACATAGTTTGCATGCTTTAACACTTTATAGTTATGAAAAATAATACAAAGTATGTGCCATGATGATAAAAATATATTCGAAAAGATTTGAAAAATTTGTTAAATTCATAATAATTCAAAAAAAATTTCAGGGAATCAATATTGAATGTTTGGAGAAAAGTACGACTGACCATCTATTCATAGAAATTTTGCAAAAATTTCGATTAATTTGGAGAAGGGTTCAGCTATTCTCACCAATTTAATAGTAAGTATCACAATTATTTCATGGACGAAAATCATTGACTGATTTGAATCAGATGGTAAAGATTGTTTTCTGTTCCAATTTTCCTTACGATAGATCTTAAGATCATGGCGCACTTATCTGACGGCCAGATATTGATTCCACATGGAACACGCCCTTAAAATTGAAGGCCAACTCTTTTGCCCATGACCTATATTACTTTTGGAGATGCATGCCTTGTAGAATCAATATCTGACCGTTTGAAAGGCACGTCATGATCTTAAGATCTATCTTGAGAAAGAGTGGAACAAAAAACAATCTCTATTGTCTGATTCAAATTAGTCAATGTTTTATGTCCACGAAAAAATAATAACACTTAACATTAAACGGGTGAGAATAGCCGTATCCTTTTGAGAATTTGGTGACAGAGATAATGTGTGTATAGTGATGATGAGATCAATGTG
Source organism: Chloranthus sessilifolius (assembly GCA_021018995.1). Lineage (NCBI taxonomy): Eukaryota > Viridiplantae > Streptophyta > Magnoliopsida > Chloranthales > Chloranthaceae > Chloranthus > Chloranthus sessilifolius. Next base: position 70,880,481 of record CM037595.1, read on the forward strand.
TCTGTTTAATGCATGCATATTGGATATTGTGATTTGTTATGAATTTATTGAAATTTTATTTTAGAAAATGTATATTTATAAAATGACCATTCTTACTTGAAAGTAAATGAGTGCACATTTGGGGTGGTTTCAACTTCTAAAATATTGGTAAAGAGCAAGCCTGATTCGGTTATATTCAGGCGGGCATGGGCATGCTAAGAAGTTTGTTTAAAAGCTTGATGCGGTAAATTCTTCTTCAAAGAGGCGAGATATCTTTAATAAAGGTCAGCTCATATATAACCTATGAGGTACTTAATTCACTTTTATCATTAAAGAATGCACGCATATATATATATATATATAGTCGCTTGGTCTTTATTATCTGTGAGCAAATTATGATTTTACCACAAGATTTTCTGATAAAAAATATTTTTAGATAAAAAAAATAAGAATATATAAGAGAGAGATTATTATTTATGTTGTGTCTTGCGTCTTTCTAATCGGAGATCTTAGTTTTATTTATAGAGAAAATTTCGAATTATTGTATCTTTTCAGATAACGATAAAAAGATTTAATTGATTTCACTTGTGTTTGTTCAAATTTACGGTGAAGAGATATATCAAAATCTGAAAAGACACTTTTTTGGAAAAAAATATGAAAAAACACTACGAAAAAATGATTTAAGATTTAAAATTTTTTAGAGATTTAAAAGCGGTTAGAGATAATCGTTGGGTTTAAGTTTCATTGGAAGCCACCAACTTATTAGCCTTAAAGACGATAGGATTTTTGGCCCCTGCCTTTTGGGTGTGTCTCTTTCTTTGTTTCTTTCTTTTATATATATATATATATATATATATATATATATATATATATACATATTAAAACTTATTTTCCTTATTTATTTGTGCACAAAGTAAATAAATTTTTATAAGTTTATTATTAAATTATTATTAATATATAATAATAATTATAAACTTAATTTCAAAATAATAAAATATATATTACTACATTAATATATATAATAGAAAAGACATTTTGCTTCCCGACAGTTAAAAGGGCATATGCCTGGCCCTACCTGACTTGAAGGTGCACCTGGACCGTAAAAACTGACGACCCAATTAAAATCCCCCTATTTCTCATTGACTTTGTATTTAAAATATCAAGCTGGTTCAACCCCACCAGATTTTGTGTGGATGGATTGACTTTGTATTTAAAATATCAAGCTGGGGAAGTCGGTTATCGGGCAGACCAAAACCGACCCGTCTACAACCGTAGTCCTATGCTTGCGATTGGGAAGAATGTAGCAGGCATTAGATTTATGTACATAAAATGTGGAAAAATTATTTAAGCTGGGTACATCTAACAAGTTCTTAGAAACTTTTTGATTCATTGAGTGAATTTATAAGAAAATTTACTGATTTTATTCCACTATAAGGACATGTTTATCAAATTGGATTCAATAGGGTCAAATCCTTAGAAATGAAGATTTTCCTAAGTTCCAAATTATTAGAAATGAAGATTTTCCTTTAAAAAAAATTGCAATGACTAAAGCAGCATTGGGCATAGCTCTTTTTCAGCTCTCTACCTGAGGAGCCGGATAGACTTGCTTTAGTAGACCCCATTCTCCTTGCTAACTCCCTGCAAAACATGATTTACCTCCTCTCTACTAACTCTATGCCAAAACATATAAAATCTGCTTTAATAAAGAATGAGCATAGAGCAGGGGGGAGAACTGTTGGAGTAGGTACATCCTGCTATGAAGGGAGTTAGCAAGGAGAAGGGGAGTCTGCTACAACATGTAGCAAGGATTTAGCAAAGAGAAACGGAACCTGCTAAAGTAGGTGAAGTCTGCTCTGTTAGGGAGCTAAGAGAGAGCCATGCCAAACACAACCCAAGTCTTCAAGCATCCTCTTTTTTATAAGAAATTAGTTATCAACAGGTCAGGTTGAATCAAAAAGTTCAGTGTCGGATTGGGTTCAGGTCCACCCGGATTCCGTTCCAAACTGACCTGTTGACAGACCTAATAAGAAATGCCCATTATTCTCATACTTTCTAAGCTTTCTTCTCTTCCAATCACCTTCCTGCAGGCGGCAGCCGCGGACCTCCGGTGAAAAATCTGCTGAAAAGCTCTTATTTGTTCAATTTTCTTCCTTGCAAGTTATAACAACCTTTTAATGATGGAATCTAAATGGATCTGACGATCCGACCGTCCAAAATTAAGCCGAGAGATCTAGGCGCACGATCAATCAAAACCAATAAACCAACCATCTATAAATTAGATATATGTGCATACCTTGAGCGTTAGCCATTAATGGTTGCCGATCTTCAACGATCTTCTCGCGTTCAATGTCTCCTAGCACAATGAGGATGCTCTCGCCAATAGGGAGGATTGAATTACGTCGAGCTATCGTTGGGACCAGACACCCCTTATATTTATAGCCAAAGAGTCCTATCCCATTAAGGACTGAAATTACTAATTATAGTGTGATTAGAAATCACAATCATACCTTAATTGAAAGATTCAATAAGCAGTTGCCTATTCTCTTCAAACTCACCAGAATAGCAATTGTACATCTCAAGGTTAATCTTATACCATTCACCGGTCAACGGGTTTGACCATAGTGATGGCCACCAAAATAGGAACTTCTAACAGTCTCCCACTTGGCCAAACTATGTCAATAAACTCCGATTACCCAATGTTAGCTAACTTTTTTTGAATAGTAAGTCACAATCAATCTCAATCAAAGTCTTTATTATCAGTCCGGTCCAGTGAGAATTTCAACACAAAATCAATGTAGTCAATATATTATATCATCGATATATGACCGCTCATTAGTCACTGTATTGGAAGTCATCACCGACATGGATTCCAACTAGTATGATTTCACATAGATTGTAAGTTTACAAACTGAATGGTGAGTACATGTAAACTCAATCTAATATTGGTCCTACTTTATTACCATCTACTGGCACCGTATGTTCCAAGGAATTATTTGCATAAAAATGGAAAAGCAAATAAATAAGTTTTATTTCTGAATCAATTTAAACAAATGTATTCACTCGCATATATCCACTCTCAAAGGCTATCAAAATTATTCGTTAACCCCATGCGCGCAACATGCTCCAAAAAGAGCGTGAGAGATAAACCTTTAGTGAGAGGGTCAACCAACATGAGTGTCGTACTTATCTTTTCAACAGATACAATTTGATTCTGAACTTTCTCCCTGACAACAAGATATTTTATATCAATATATTTGGAACCCCCACTAATCTTGTTGTTATTGGAGATAGCAATCGCAGCGGAATTGTCACAAAAGATTCTCAGTGGCTTTGAAATAGTATCAACAATTCGAAGCCCTGAGATAAAATTTCTCAACCATATCGCCTCACATGTTGCCTCAAAACATGCAACGAATTCTGCTTCCATAGTGGATGAAGTAGTCAGCGTTTGTTTAACGCTCTTCCAAGATATAGGTCCACCTGCAAGCATAAAAATATAACCCGATGTGGACCTACGAGTGTCTTGACACCCAAAGATAGTCAAGATCATCGTATAACCAATAACTTCAAGGTTATTCGACCTTTTGTATGTGAGCATGTGTCTTTTAGTCCCTTGTAAATAGCGAAAAACCTTCTTAGCTGCTTTCCAATGATCCAAACCAGGATTACATTGGTACCTGCCAAGCATGCCAACTATATACGCTATATCCAACGAGCATGACTTTTTGCATACATGAGACTCCCAACTGCCGATGCATAGGGAATTATCTCCATCTGTTTTTTCTCCAGATCGATCCTGGGACTTTGAAGTAGACTAAATTTATCACCCTTAATGACAGGAGCAACAGTAGCAGAACAATTGTGCATGTTAAACCTTTTAAGAACTTTATCAATATAAGCTCTTTGAGACAATCCCAATATGCCACGGGCTCTATCTCGATGAATCTCAATTCCTATCAAGTAGGAAGCTTCACCAAGATCTTTCATATCAAAACTCTTTGATAAAAAGTTCTGTCTCATATAACATGCCCAAATTGCTACTCGCAAGTAAGATATCATCAACGTATAAGACAAGGATGATAAACTTACTCCCACTGATTTTAAGATATATGCATTGATCCACAGTATTTTCTTTAAAACCAAAATTTGAAATGACTTCGTGAAATTTTAAGTACCATTGTCGAGATGCCTGCTTTAAACCATATAGAGACCTTTTGAGTCTACAAACTAAATGACTCGCCCCCTCAACCTGAAAACCTTCAGGTTGTGTCATAAAGAAATCTTCATGCAAGTCGCCATTCAGAAAAGCAGTTTTAACATCCATTTGATGCAATTCTAAGTCAAAATGAGCTACTAATGCCATGATTATCCGAAAGGATTCCTTTCTAGAGACAGGAGAAAATGTCTCTTTATAGTCTATTCCTTCTTTTTGAGTGAAACCTTTAGCGACTAACCTGGCCTTGTATCTTTCTATATTACCTTTGGAGTCTTGCTTGGTTTTAAATACCCATTTACAGCCTACAGGCTTAACTCCATTAGGTAAGTCACAAAGATCCCAGACCGAGTTATGTTTCATTGATTCCAACTCATCTTTCATGGCTTCAAGCCATTGAGTGGATTTGTCGCTCTTCATGGCTTGGCTAAAGGAAATAGGATCTGATTCCTTTCCAAAATCAAACTCACTCTCATTTAGGTAAACTATATAGTCATCAGAAATGGCAGGCTTCTTTGCTCTCTCTGATCTACGCAATGGTAGATCAGTGGCAGTCGCCATGGGAGCAAGAGCCTCCTCAATGTGGGGTGTGTCAATAGGTATAGCCACAGGTGCATCAACACTGGCTTGAATAACTGGTGTTAGTGCCACTCTTTCTTGGATAAAAGGGATAGGAATTATAACCCGATTCTCCTCAAAAGTGAATTTTCTAAGCTCTATACTCCCACTGATCTCACGATCCTCAAAGAATTTTGCATGTCTAGTCTCAACAATCCGGGTACTATGAGTGGGGCAATAAAATTTGTAGCCTTTTGATCTATCAGGGTAGCCAATGAAATGACAACTTATAGTTTTAGAGTCCAATTTTCCTAATTGTGGGTTGTACACCTTTGCTTCAGCGAAACAGCCCCAAATGTGTAAATATCCTAAAGTCGATTTTCTTCCTACCCATAGCTCATAAGGAGTCTTGGGAACTGCCTTACTAGGAACTCGATTTAGGATATGCATCTCTGTTTTCAAGGCTTCTCCCCACAAGAACGTAGGCAACGTAGAGTTGCATAACATGCTTCTCACCATATCCATAAGAGTACGATTTCGTCAGCCACTACAATTCTCGTTTCAGGTGTTCCCGGCATGGTGTATTGAGCGACAATGCCATGCTCTTGTAGATACAGGGCGAAGGGTCCTGGATTGCGACCTGTTTCAGAATATCTACCATAGTACTCTCCGCCTCTATCAGATCTCACAATTTTAATCTTCGAATTGAGTTGTAACTCAACTTCGGCTTTATAGATTTTAAAAATATCCAGGGCCTCAGATTTCTCGTGAATGAGAAATATATAACCAAAACGAGAATAATCATCAGTGAAGGAAATAAAATACTTTTGACCACCAATAACGGGAGTTGGAAACGGTCCACAAATATCAGTGTGGACTATTTCCAGCAAACTCGTGCTTCTGAGAGCCCCTTTCTTATTAGTCTTTGTGAGTTTCCCTTTAACGCAATCAACACAAGTATTGAAATCAGAGAAATCGAGCGCATCGATTATATCATCTTTAATTAACCTCTTCATTCTATCCTTAGATACATGGCCTAAACGTTTATGCCATAAAATGGAGGAGTTATCGAGTGCTCGTTTTCGTTTCTTACTTATTTTATCATTCACATGCATAGAAACTAAAGATTGGGCGTAAGATGAATCCAGGTTCAACTGATAAAAATTGCTCACTAATGAGCCACCATCCACAATATTGGAATTAAATAATAGAGTAAACATATTATGTCCAAATTTAAATTCAAAACCTAATGAATCCAATTTAGAAATTGAGATAAGGTTTCTAGTGATACTGGGAACATAAATAGTATCAACTAAATCTAAAATGAAACCACTATCTAAAATGAGACGGAGAGTCCCAATGGCCTCCACGTCTGCTTCTACTCCATTCTCGAGTTTGATGGTACGTTCGCCTTTACTTAGCTTCCTGCTAGATCGAAATCCCTGCATTGAATTACTTATGTGAATAGTTGCACCAGAATCTATCCACCAAGTATTGCGTGGAGCACAACATAAAGTGATTCAAAACACACAAAAGCAAGGTCATTACCTTTCTTAACTAGCCAATCTCTGGATTTCTGACAATTCTTCTTAATGTGTCCTTTCTTCTTACAGAAGTGACACTTGATGCCAGAAGTAGATCTGCTAGCTTCTCCTTGTTCCGGTGGAGGAGCTCTCACGTTCTTTCCTTTATATTGTCCCGATTTTCGCTTAAAATTTCGTTTCGATGGGCCAAGAGCGGCGTAATGGGCACTTTCAGGTTTTTCAGCCCGAAGTTGTTCTTCTTCTTGGACACAGTGAGCAATTAGCTCGTTCATCTTCCACTTCTCTTTCTGCGTGTTATAATTGATCTTGAACGGGTCAAATTGTGCAGAAAGGGAAGTCATAATGAAGTGAACAAGATAACCCTCAGAAAAACTCATGTCCAGTTCTTTCAATTGAGTGGCCATGCCACTCATTTTCATAATGTGCTCCCGGACGCCGCTATGACCATCATATTTCATGGTTCCCATTTTAACAATTAGACTACTGGCAAGGGCTTTAGAAGTCCCTTGAAATTATTCCTTAATGGCTTGCATGTATTCTTTGCGATTTGCAGTCGAGAATACCTCCCCGAATCGCATCAGCAATGGAACTCTTTATGATCATGAGGCTCATACGATTTGATCTATCCCATTTTTCTAAATCCGTATGGTTCACTGCCAGATCCTCAGCCGAGGCATAAGCGGTGAGCACCTTGGGTTTATCAGATCGTATAGCATAGTCAAGATCCATGCAGCCTAGAACAATTACAACTTGTTCCTTCCATTTCTTATAATTTGATCCACTCAAAAGTTTAATTCCACAAATCATACTGGTTATGATAGACGGGTTCAATGCTGCACAATAATTAAGGGCTTTATTATGTCCACATACAATCGAAGTAACTATCAATTCCACAAGGTTATAATTATAGTATGTGACGTGAAAGTTAAAATATGTCAAGGAATATAAAAATTAAAACCAATGTGGTTTTATTGAGAAACGATTTGTGTCATTATGACCCTCCGTTGGGTCGAGCCATAACACACTAGTCGCTTCCTCAATCTATATTAATGATGGTGGTACTAATTGCGTCGTTATGACCCTCCGTTGGGCCGAGTCACAACACGCGAGCAATACCTACACACAAAATAATGAATAGTGAAACACAGCCATCATATAACATTAAGTGATTCATCACCGTTGGGCAGAAGAATCCCTTATGTTGTAACGCTAACGTTCACTACACACTTTCACTGGATTTGTAACACGGTCTTGGACAAAATTAAACCTCACTATGAAAACCACGACACTAGGAAAGACCATCACCGTTGGGCAGAAGAATCTTTCCAAGCCATGTTTTCAAAATAGGTTTGATAATATTTTAGAAGATCACAAACCGTGTTATGAGGAAGTGTCAGAATAGACAATAAACGAACATTATTGTGTGTAAGTACCAGCCATGGTGGTGGAGCACAACCTCCACTACCCATTTCTAATGAATGATACTTGAACAAAAATTGATTACACAATTAAAAAATGGAAAAAATAACATCAAGTCATGAAAATATCATAATAGAGAGCTCATTATCAAAAATAGACCTAAAAAACGGATCCGAAATGTCCGAAATAGTCAAAATGCATATATAATGTCCGAAAATCGGACCTGTAAATAGCCCAGAAAAGGCCCGAGAAGATTAGGAAATAGGGTGGTTATGTTGGGCCGAGTACCAAAACCGGGCCATGGGCCTTAGTGACCGAGTGGGCCAAGGGCCTAGTGGGTCGGGCGGACTCGGGCCAAATAGGCCAAGAGCCGAATGGGCTTAGGGCCTAGTGGGTCGGGTCCTCCGGGTCGACAGGTGGTGGAGCCAAACGGGTGTGGGCCAAATAGGCTGGCTGGTCGAGGTCGCCGAGGTGCAAATAGGCCAGGCGGGTCTAGGCGGGTCGGGCCAGGGTGCAAATAGGCCTGGTTGGGGCCAACAGTGGGCAGCCACAGCACAAGGGCAGTCGACAGGACCCGCCCCAAACCCCCCTTGCTTCTTCTTCTTCTTCAGTTTTTTTTTTTTTTTTTTTTTTTATCAGTTGCAGTGGCACCAGCCCACTGTGCAGGCTTACCGCGCCTCCAGGTGTGCAGGCCACGTCCGGCTCCGGCAAATCGCCCTGGCACGGAAGTCGGTAGGAAAAAGACCCACGGCGTCGGACCGTCGGCCACAAAAATCCCAAATTTTTATTTTTTTTGTTTGATTTTTGGTTTGCGTACCACCCGCTCCTCGGTGACGGACGAGTGCAGTGAGCCATCCGATTGCCACGCAGCCGTAGCCGTTGTTAATCCGGTGGTCGGAAAAAAAAAAAACCACCGGCAATCACCCCTTGATTTTTTTTTTTTTAAAACAGTCAAAAAAAAACTTTGATCAGTGCCGGACCAAAAGTTTTTTTTTTTTATAAAACAGCCATATAAAAAAATAAATAATAAAAGCTCATTTTAAAGTTTTGACCGATCATAACGCCAATCATGGCTCTGATACCAATTGATGGAATCTAAATGGATCTGATGATCCGATCATCCAAAATTAAGCCTAGCAATCTAGGCGCACGATCAATCAAAAACCAATAAATATACAAACTATAAATATGCGCACCTTGAGCGTTAGCCATTGATGGTTGCCGATCTTCAACGATGTTCTCGCGTTCAATGTTTCCTAGCACAATGGGGATGCTCTCGCCAATAAGAAGGATTGAATTACGTCGAGCTATCGTTGGGACCAGGCACCTCTTATATTTATAGCCAAAGAGTCCTATCCCATTAAGGACTGAAATTGCTAATTATAGTGTGATTAGAAATCACAATCATACTTTAATTGAAAGACTCAATAAGCAGTTGCCTATTCTCTTCAAACTCACCAGAATAGTAATTGTACATCTCAAGGTTGATCTTATACCATTCACCGGTCAACGGGTTTGACCATAGTGATGGCCACCAAAATAGGAACTTCTAACATTTAATGCCTAATTGAGCTTGGCCTACGCATTCCATTTGAACAGTCCTCATATCACCATTGGATCTTTCCCGTTAACTCCCAACATTGCTAATAATTTAAGAAGTACAAATTCATGTTCTACGACGTTAGAATGCGCGCTTGCTTCTATTCGACATAGTAACCTCCCAAGTGCTCAAGCATTTCCGTTAGTGCAGGAACATGAACCCATATTAAAAATTATTACAGGTTAAATCATTTACAATTACAGATGAAGAAGCAAATCAATGTGACATTGTCGATGGGGTCACCACAGTTTGAGTCTGCGATCTATGTGCGTAATCTGCCAACCTGCATAGTTTGAACAGACTATGATTAGAATGATTCAAACTTATGATTAGCATAACTTGTCGGATTATAATGCCCACAAGAACAGGAAGCTTTTTTTTTTTAATATATATATATATATATATATATTATTATCAATATTGTTTTTTATTGGTATGAAAACTGGAACATCATATGCTATCAACCTTAAAACAAAATTATGGGTAAGGTTAAAAATCTTGGCATTAAATCCCGTAAAGTCCGCTTCAATACTGATTCATATTCTCAACACACATTTATGTGCGTTTGCATCAGAGTACAAGGACATGGGCTCAGCTTGAATTTTGTCCAATATACAATGATAAGGATATATAAATATATATTTTTATTTTTTCTCTTTTCATAACTACTTCTTAAAAGAGAACAAAAAATTTGAGTAAATGCTAGCGGAATGAGGAAAACTCAGCACGAGGAAGAAGAGTTACACCAGGGGAAAGGCAACTCCTTTTTGCTAGTGCATCAGCTTATGAGTTTGTAGCTCTAGGGATATGGCGAAGGACAAGTTAGGTAGCATGTCTCCTATTTCACCCATTATACTCTGCAACTTCAAGATGATCTCGGCTTTTGCTAAGCCAAGCTGAAACGAGCTTCAATCCCTTAAATGATCACATAACTAATCTTCCGCCAAAGAATCTCTAATGCTCTCTTCAACTTCAGATGCCCCATCAATAACTAGTTTAATTTCCCAATCCGTAAGGCTAATTTGAGGGATATCTAGATCGTCAAACTGCAACCTAAAAAACCCATCAACAGTATACAACTTTAAAAACTCAACAAATGCTCACTGATTTCGGCAAGCCACCCCATAGAGGGCATTTGATCTCAATATATTCCCCAATTCTTATTTTTTTCATTAAAATAGGCCATTGTTACTTCCATCTAATCCACTTCCTCCAACGAAAGAGGGCCAAGTTCTTTCATCACGGCTTGGGTGATCTCGAGAATGTTGCTTTTATCTTGGAATATATTCCAACATTCATACTGAATCGGGCTGAACCTATCCATAATAGATAACACCTCGTTATTGCGACATCTCACACCTGGCAATAGAGTTGAAATATCAGAAGTTATTATCCCCTTTTTCCATCCACCTCACATGGGACTTTTGACGCCAATTTATATACTGATTCTGATTTTTCCATTATCTCAGCCTTTGAGACTTCCATATCCTCCACTTCCTCCAATGAACGAGGGCCCTGTTCTTCTATAAGGTTCAGGGCTTTGATGATCTCGAGCTATGTTGCTTTTAGCTTGGAATATATTCTCAACATCATACTTATTCCAATCTTTTTCTCTTGAACATTAGCATCTTCTATTTATTCATGATTCACCCTTGCCAAGGTTCGTTTACATCTTTTTTTTTTTTTGATCGGTAATAGAGATTATATTAAAAACAGCAAGACGTTGAGCGACAATACAATCCCAGTATACAGACATCAAACCGGATAAAGGAAATGAAAAACAGCAAAAACAAACAACAATGACACACACCACAGCGAACCACAGCCAACGCGGGTTGCACTCAACCCGGATCCCACGAGAAATCAGTGCACCTCTCGCCACCCCCCCTCTTGACCACCCAAAATCTCATCAAATCCGTGACCGCCTTGACGACCATCCCCACCGGTTTGCTCCTATTCTCGAAAATTCTGGCATTCCTTTCGCACCATAAACACCAGAGAACAGCAAACAAGGACGCGGTCCAGTATCCCCCACTCTCCCCGTCAATCCTTGCACCGGCCCAACTCAACACCTGCTGATAGGGTGTCTCCGGCACGACCCATCTAACCTTAAACACCTTATACATGGCCGTCCAAACCTCGACTGCGAAACTGCAGTGCAGGAATAAATGGGGAGCGGATTCCTCACCATTGGCACACATCACGCAAGCATTCAGTACATCGAGGCCCCTCTGGATCAGCACGTCCCTGGTGAGAATCCTATCCTTGCAAATCATCCATCCAAAAAATCGAATCTTCAACAGAATGGGCAACCTCCACAACCATTTTCCATCGAAAGTAGTGAGTGGCCGTCACGACAGCAGCCCATAAAAGGACTTGACAGAGAATTTACCGTCCCTGCTAGGATCCCAAATTCGTTGATCCTGCCCCAGAGGATTCCGCTGTAGGTCATATAGTCGCAACATCAAAGCCGTGAAGCACCCAACCTCACTATCCCTCAACGCCTTCTTGTGCCAACCTCCCAAACAGCCCCTCCCTGCGTGTAAGTCACGAAATTGTTAATCATGCCCCCTTGGTTCGAAGCAACGGCGAAAATCACCAGGAATTCATCCTCAAGAGCAGCCCCATCCACCCAGACATCCTCCTAGAACCTGATGCGAGTTCCACATCCCCACCGATGCCGCAGGCCCTTAGCAAACCTCCCCCATATACTACAAACTCCTTTCCACCACATAAAGGATCCTCGCTGAACCGTGGGGCGTATTCCCCACACACCTGTAGAAGTGCCATATTTCTCAGCCAACACCAACCACCATAAACTGCTCCTCTCCTCAGCCTTCCCCGCTCTCCAATGCCACTTACGAAGCAAAGCCAGGTTAGTCAATTTAAGGCTACGAATGCCCAACCCACCACAAGGAACCGATAGCTGACAACAGTCCCAATTAACCAAATGATATCTTTTTTGCAAACCCGATCCCTCCCAGAGAAACGACCGCTGGATTTGTTCTAACTGGTTGACAACCTCCATAGGACATCTAAACATGGACATGAAAAAAATAGGCATCGACGATAACACTGCTTTGAGGAGAATCAACCTGCCGTCACTGCTTAACAGCTTCCCTTTCCAAGAAGAAAGTCGTTGCTCAAACCTTTTCACCACCGGAAGCCAGTCACGGGCCGTGGACTTCTTCAGCTTAAGGGGCAACCCGAGGTCCTTGATAAGTAGCTTCTCGCTAGCACAGTTGACCGTATGTGCCAATTCTTTAACCATAGAATCCTCAGCGCCAATCCCCGTGACAGCAGACTTGTGAAAATTAATCAGCTGCCCCGACACGGCCTCATACACCGATAGAACCCCAGCAAGCACGCTGAACTCAGCAACATCAGCCTTCCCAAATAAGATCGTGTCGTCAACAAATTGCAGATGCGAAATGTACCTTCCCTCAGCCCCCACCTGTCCACCGGATATCAGCTGCAGCTCCTTGGCACATGACATCAGTCCTGTAAGTGCCTCCCCAACCAGAATTAAAAGGAACGGGGATAAAGGGTCCCCCTGCCTGATACCCTTGGAGCTCTTGAAATACCAAGCAGGAGTACCATTTATCATCACCAAGAGCCATGGAGAGGAATAGCAGCCCCGCATCCACTTCCTCCAAGTCACACCGAACCCCAAACAAACATAGCATATAATTGATATTCTCCCAATTGACCCTATCGTACGCTTTTTTCCATATCTACCTTCCAAATCACAGCTGGAATCCGTTGGATATGGGCCGAATGAATGGTCTCGTGGGCCACCACAATAAGATCCGTTAACTGCCGGCCATGAACAAAAGCCCCTGATTCCCAGAAATGATAGTGCTCATGACATGCTTGAGCCTATTAGCGAGCACCTTCGAAACGATCCTGTAAAGGCAATTGGTGAGGCTGATCGGGCGATAATCCGCAATATTCTCAGCCCCACACACTTTGGGGATGAGGGTAATGAAAGTGGAGTTTAAAGCCCTTTCAATAAACCTGGACTGATGAAACTCACACATGACGTCCATCAAATCAGCCTTGATAGTCGACCAACACGCCTGATAGAACTCCATGGTAAACCCATCCGGACCCCGAGCCTTGTTTCTACCCCCACTCTTTATCGCCCTCCAAACCTCCTCAGTAAAACCTCCCTCAAGCCCCCTACTCACCTCCTCCGATATGGACTTAAAGGGCAGCCCATCCAGCTGGGGTCTCATCCCCCCCTCCTCCGTATACAATCGCTTATAAAACCCCACCACACTCTCACAGACCTGGTCATCGCCCGTGCACAACGTCCCATCAACGACAATGTTACCAATATATTTCATGCTATTTTTTGCATTGGCAACAGCGTGAAAATATTTAGAGTTAGTGTCCCCTTCCTTGAACCATCGAACCTTTGCTTTCTGCATCCAAAAGAGTTCTTCGGCTTGGCACGTATTGTTGAATTCCGTCTTATACCGGTACCTATCCTCCCTCTCCTCAACCGTAAGAAGATGGTCCTCTTCAACGCAGTCCAACTCCTTCAGTTTCACAAGCAGCCTCTCCTTATTGACATTAACCCGGCCATACTCGTCCTGGTTCCAAGTTTTAATGCAGTCCTTTAAACGCCGTGGTTTGGACAGAAACCGAAACGCAGGAGTCCCAGGTCTGATCGGTTCACCCCACCATCCTTGCACCTTCTCCTGGAAAGATCCGTTCAGCAGCCACATGTTCTCAAACCGGAATGGAGTAGGCCCTTTCCCTTTGGATTCAGTAATTAGCGCTAAAGGTCGGTGGTCCGAGACGGCATGAGCGACAACTTCAAGTCGCGCCCCGGGAAACAGGTTCAGCCACTCCGTCGTGCACAAGAAGTGATCAATCCTACTAAACGAAGGATTATCCTGGAGGTTAGACCAGGTGAACCGTGTGCCAGTTAACGGGATGTCCATTAATCCCCAATCTGAAATGAGGGAGTTCAAATATCCGACGGCCCGCCATGTTTTTCAAAGCCCCATCGAATTGCATTAAAGTCCCCAGCCAGGCAAAAGGGCAGGTCCCACCTAGCAGCCAATGCAGCCAGCTCATACCAAAACTCCTCCCTCTCACGGTCCACACTCGGGCCATAAATCCCCGCAAACATCCACTGAGTACCTGCCACCTTATCGCGCAGCACCACAGCCGCCGAATACAGGCCCAATTCCTCATCAACCTTGTCGAAAAGTACCGACGACCAGGCGACCAAAATTCCACCCGATGCGCCAACCGAGTTAACACCAATCCAATCCCAATTGCCACCGCCAAGGACCGACACGACTTTTCTCCTATCGCTGCTGCCCCATTTGGTCTCCTGTAAGGTAACAATAGTCGGTTTAAAACTCGCAATTACATGTTTCACTCCAGCCTGTTTATTCCTATCACAAATTCCCCTCACATTCCACGATAGCATCTCAATAACTAACCCATTTGGAGCCCGCCTGCAATTGGAGTGCAGCTACACTCCCCCCGACCCTCTCCCATCCGACATTCCCCATTCCAACCGCGGAAGTTCCCGCCCTCCGCTTCGCTGCTTTCGCTTATTCCCTTGACGGCCGAGCAGAGTAGTCCGGAACACCTTCCGCAGCTCCTCAGGCCCTCTGAACGACATCCCAAGGTTCCGACCTAGGGCAATCAAACGGTCAATATCCTCCATCAGCTCAGACCCCTGACGAGACCCATCCCCATCTGCACCATCCAAAGCCAAGTGCTGGCCTTCCCCGTCCACTGGATTCCCCAACTCCTCCCCGAAATACTCCGGTAACCCCATCATCCGGCAGTTGAGAGGCTCCACATCAGATCCAGTCCCCAAACCTGCAGTCGCCGTCGGCAAATCCCTTTGGCCGTCGATTCTACAACTTGCCTGTGTTGTAAGAGAAGAAGACCTTGGTCGGGTAAGATCGGAGACGCCCCAGCAAACCCAAACCACTTAAACCTTTCACGTGCCTCGCACGCCGTAATGCGGTTGACGAAAAGGCCCCTCATCAAGCATCCCCGGGCTATTGGGTCGGACCCGACCGAAATAGAAACGAGTGTAGTCATGGGGTTCCGACCCGACAGAATAGCAAAGGTCCCCCGGTCCTCCGAAGCACAGGCTCGAATGAGGCCCGTCGCCATCTGTCCCCCAAGACCAACGCCCCTCTCGAAATCCCTCCACGTGTCGACAAGAACCAATTGGTCCCCCCCAGCTAATCGTATATATTCATCACCCTTTGACCTCAGCGAGCTTCGAGAACCTTCAGCCAAACCACGTGTCACCCGCCCCATCCGTCCCACACCCCGAGACACCCTCCACCCCTTTCGTCTTCGAGTATAAACCGCCAATCCCCGCCCTTTGTCCCCATCATCTTCCTTCCCTCACCAACCCCTTGTCCTTGTAGGTGTACTGAATCGGCCTCACCGTACGAAGAAATCTCAGCCGTAGGAGATGCCAATGGTGCGCTAGCCAACGGATCGCCCCCAACGGCAATAGAGGAGTCCCCGTCGATCGAAACCACTTCTCCCACCGGAATCTCCTCCTTTTCCGCCTGCAAACCATGAGTCAACCCTGGGAATCTGAGGATCGCACCGTCCGTCCCCGATGAGGGCAGGCCCCTAGATGGTCAGACGTCTGGCCGTGAGAACAGTAGAAACCTGTGAAACCACCACTTGCCGAGACGGATGGATAGAGGAACGATTGAAGTTCTACTATAGATCTATCGAGGCCGCCGACGCCGATATCTCGGACCCCCTTGGATCCTTCCAAACGGTTGATGCTACAGGAAGACCCGCTCGAGTCGCGCAATCTCTATGAAGAGTTGCACCACTTGGCCGCCAATCAGGACCTCACAGACCCTTGGAATGCAGTCCAGCGAGTCACCCCGAACCAAGATCCTGGCATGGCTGGTATCCCAGAGGCCGGCCGTATGTCGATCAACCCGAACGAAACCACCGCACCGATCGCCAATCCCCCTGAAGACCTCTGGAGTCCATGCATGCACCGGTAACCCAAAAATGTACATCCACAGTCCATGACTCTCCCGCTCTATTTGAAGATCCTCCACCGTCTATTCCCATGATCGGTAAACCACCGGACAATTTTGAATGTGCAAATGCTTGACCCGGCAAATAGCGCTAGCCTCCTCCTCCGAGCCAAACCGCAGGAGGAATTTAGTCCCAGAGATAGTGGAGACCATAGGTCTTATAGGAACTTGCCACCTGTAATTAATCCATTGATGTACATGTAATAAAGACACAATATCCTTAGTAACAGATAGAATCACCCAGTAAGAACGTAGATTAACCGCGAGAGACTAGAACTATGCAGATTCAAAGAGTAATCGGCCAGAACTTGGCTTCACAGTGCCGTTCTCCCCGGCAAAAACCCCCCGGTCATGCCCAACCGGCCTCGCAATATCCGGCCCGGACTGGCCACAACTCCGGTCATTAGTCATGTCCATCACCTTGCCGTAAGCCCTACTGGCGATGGACCATCCCTGCTGCACATCACACAATTGCGATTTCGCTAGAACTGGGTGCTTCCTCGTACCCGCCTTGGGGACCCAATCTTCCCCCGCCTTAACAACCAAGCCCAACCCTCTCGGAGAGTCACACCCGTATCGTTGACAAATCGCCTGGCGTCGAAAATTGACGTTTCGGCACCGAGCAGATATCCAGTCACCCGCCCGGAGTACCAGGCAAGAACCCGCTGGAGTACTCTTTAAGCTCATTTTCATCTTGTACCCACCATTCTCCCTTATCGCGATCAGTTGATAATTTCTAATTCATCAAGATTTAAAATGAGATATTTTGTGTTGAATAAGTTACGGGCTTCCTGACCATAAAACAAAATTATGGGTAAGGTTAAAAATCTTGGTATTAAATCCCGTAAAGTCTGCTTCAATACTGATTCATATTCTCAACACAGATTTATGTGCGTTTGCATCAGAGAGTACAAGGACATGGGCTCAGCTTGAGTTTTGTCCAATATACAACGATAAGGATATATAAATATATATTTTTATTTTTTCTCTTTTGCCGATGCACTAGCAAAAGAGGGAGTTGTCTTTCCCCTGATATCTAGATTGTCAAACTGCAACCTAAAACCCATCAACAGTATACAACTTAAAAAACTCAACAAATGCTTACTGATTTCGGCAAGCCACCCCATAGAGGGCATTTGATCTCAATATATTCCCCAATTCTTTTTTTCATTAAAATAGGCCATTGTGACTTCCATCTAATCCACTTCCTCCAACGAACGAGGGCCAAGTTCTTTCATCACGGCTTGGATGATCTCGAGAATGTTGCTTTTATCTTGGAATATATTCCAACATTCATACTGAATCGGGCTGAACCTATCCGTAATAGATAACACCTCGTTATTGCGACATCTCACACCTGGCAATAGAGTGGAAATATCAGAAGTTATTATCCCCTTTTTCCATCCACCTCACTTGAATAAGTTACGGGTTCGTTTACATCTAAGCCAGCTAAACCATAACCACTTGCACAGCAGTGCCACATTAACCTCTTTGAGGCATCTTACCACAAAGCAGTCATATTCGGTCACACACCAGTCCACAAGGTGGGATCTTTTTAAGGTAATCAGCCCCATTCCAAAGAGAGTCCTGCTATAATTTTACTAAAACATTCCTTATCCAAACGAGGAACTATAAGAGGGACATATGGTAGATCGGCAAAGATGGGATTACATATGATAAAAAAAATTAAAAATAAATAAAATAAAATTGATAAGAGTAACCTGGCCTACCAATGAAAGCAATTTTCCCTTCCAATGAGCCAATTTGTGCTTGACACTATCAGTGACTGGGTTCCACAGAGCTGTGTGGCTTTCCAATGTTCAACAGCAGTCCCAAGTATAAGGTGGGAAGCTTTCAAATTGTACATCCAACACCAAAAGTAAGAGCAAGGTTTAACAATATGATCAAACTTTTGATGCCAGAAATCTCAGAATTAGTTCTCATCAAAAGATGAGAACTAATGGTATGGGGGGTCACCCATCTCCGGTTCCCAGATCATATGCTGACCTTCTCTGAAACTGACCATATTAAGATAGACCATGTTAGGATCCTAAGACGTTTTGAAGTTCTTTCAGGGCTGAATTCACAAAACCCTTAGTAAGCCTTAGCTGGTTTGACTTGGGAGAAGGTGACTATGCTTGCGCAACAATTATGAACAGAAGCAGAGAGCGGGGATCATATTGCAGCCTATGTGTACTGTGGAAGTAGCCATGAGGAGTTCTGCTCAATAGAATAGAGAACCATGCCAAAGAAAAGTACATCTCAAATTCCACTGAATCCACCTCACACTAAACCCCATACGAGTAAGCAGAAAGGACCAATCAACATAATCATGTGCTTTTTCTAGATTAAGTTCAAATATTATACCTGGGATATTTTTCGATGTTTGGAATCCAAACTTTTGTGGCCCATAAAAATGCTGGGCAGGATCGGTTTCCCTTCGATGAATGAACTCTGGAATGGTGAGATGATGCTTCCTACTACCCTTTTAAGTTTGGTCGAAAGCACCGTAGCGAGAATTTTATAGATGTTACCCGCCAATATCATGTGCAGAAATTGTTTTATCTCAGCTGCACCTCTCTTAGGCACAGGGGTAATAAATGTGGACTTTATATTGTGGCTCATGCTAGCCATACAGTAAAAGAATTTTAATCTCCATTTTATAAGTACTTGAGGAGATATATTTACCAATCCTTAAACCCTCGACCTTAATAGGTAACCATCGAGCCCAAGTGCCTTGTTGATGGGGACATCACGATCAAGAGCATCGGACTTTGAATGTGAAAACGTTTTAGTTGGTTAGGATTTTTTAATAAGTGGTTTGTCTTAGGATTAGTTTCCTTATTTGAATTAATTAGGGGTCAGGCACATATATGTGATATGTGATTATTAATTTCGCCACTTTCTGTGCAACCATCGGAAAAGTGGTTATAAGTTTACCAATATGTGTTAGAATTGTGTGATTCTTGTCTTGTTGGAAAGCTACTTCGATAAGCTTTCAAACAAAACCAATTTCACGTCAATCGAACATCGTTTGACCCCTCAAAAGTGGTCGTGTAATAAAAAAAGGATTAATAGTGAAATTAATTGTGACCATTAGATTAGAAAGTTTTAATGATTGATTAAGAGTTTTATTTTAAGTAGCATTCTTAGGGTTTTGGTTTACCTATTTAAAGGTTTGTAAACAACTTTATTATAGTTTTTTGATTAATGAAAATTTGAGAGTTGCTTTTGTGCAAACCCTAGAGAACTTGTGAAGAGTTTTCGATCGAAGGAGTGAATCTTTCGAAACTTGAGGAGTGTTTATACATTTCTTATATGACTTGGTGTGCAGCCGACGTGCAGCCTTGGTGCGAAGCCTTGGAAATCCTTGGTGTGAAGCCTTGGACCTCTATCCTCTTATTCCATCTTTTCTCTACTTATCATATGGTAATATTTTTCCTTAGCTTTGATAAATTCCCAAACCCCCAAAATATTAGTAGTTTCAATCTTTTGATCTACCATTCTATTTGTTTTAATCCTTCAAGCCATATTTATTCACCCAAGAGGAGTCAAGAGACGATACCATGATTATCGCTTGGTACCCTAAACTAGAGCAAAACTTGAATCCTTCATAGGATCCGTTTTTCTAAATCGGGAAATTTTAATGCATGCGAGCGCTAAATTGAGTTACTCTAATTGTTTAATTAAATTCTTTGAACTTCTTTATGTGTTTGGGCGATTTCAAATACTTCCATTATTCAATTTAATTTGTGGGTAATCCCAAACTTGCATAATTAGGGTTTTAGCGTTTGTTCCACATCACTTGTCCCGTATTCAGGTTGAATGACTATTTTAATTTCCTCCTTCAAAGATTTCTCCACGGCGTGGCAAAGCGTAGCATGTATCCAGCCATCCGAACTACTTACTGAGGGGCAAGCACCAACGAATTACTCACTTCACTGACAGCATAGCAAGCATCTAGCCATCCGAACTACTTACTGAGGGGCAGGGACCAACAAATTACACACTTCATTCATAGCAGGGCTAAGTTTAGGGAGCTAACTTGAGTTTTGGTGTTGGATTAGGATTAGGCTCATAGGATTAAGGTTGGATTGGAGGAAGAAGAAGAAGAGAGAGAGAGAGAGAGAGAGAGAGAGAGAGAGCTAGTTAGGATTGGAGTCCCTAATGGCCTTTATACTAATGATGACCAACAAGACTACCTTTACAACACACACCCAACATTATGACTAATACACCACTGTTATAGATATACATACATCAAAATACTCCCCCACAAGTTAGTGCAAATTTATCATCCTCAACTTGACAAGAATACTCTGAATTGAGAGAGACCAAGCGTCTTAGTGAAAATATCAGCCAACAGTTCTGAAGAGGAAACTTTAGGTGTGTCAATGATGCTAGCTTAACTTTTCTCCTAAATAAATGAATGCCGCCTTCAATCTGCTTCGTTCTTTCATGAAGAACAGAGTCAACAACAATATCAAACGCAGGCTATGAAAAAAAACAATATCAAATGCAACCCGATTATCACAATGCAGAGGTGATAATCAATGATACTAGCTTAACTTTTCTCCTGAATAAAATGAATGTCGCCTTCAATGTGATTCGATCTCTCATGAAGAACGGAGTCGACAACAATATCAAATCCAACCCGATTAGCACAATGCAGAGGCATGGGAGGGGATGGAGGATATTGGAACTCAGTGAGAAGGGAGCGAAGCCATAAGAGCTCACGTGCCATGTGTCAGAACTCTATACTAGGATTCAATACTTAGATTTAGAGACAACATCTTGCTTCTCACTGAGACCTAGTTAGGATTAGACAACAACATGACGCGGGACAAAACGCTAAAACCTAATATGCGAATTTGGGATTAACTTTTAGAAATAATTGAATAGCGGAAATATTCAAAATCATGCAACACCTTAAAACTAATTCAATGAAATTAATAAAATAAGTTAGATTAATCCGTTTAGCATCTGCATGCGTGAAAATTTTCCCGATCTAGAAAAACGGCTCCGATGAAGGAACTCGGAATTCGTTCTAGTTTAGGGCATCATTCGACAATCGCAATATCGTCTCTTGACTCATCGGAGATTTTAATCGAAATAAAGCTTAGAATAATTTAGTAAAGGAAAACAATTTTATGGATTTTGATTTTATCAACGGAATTAAAGAAG
Organism: Chloranthus sessilifolius; assembly: GCA_021018995.1. NCBI lineage: Eukaryota > Viridiplantae > Streptophyta > Magnoliopsida > Chloranthales > Chloranthaceae > Chloranthus > Chloranthus sessilifolius. The sequence goes on from CM037595.1 coordinate 70,902,036, forward strand.
GATAATACTTGACAATAACTAAAGAAAAGATAAAATAAAAAGATAGATTCCAAGGCTTCACACCAATGGTTTTTCGAAGCTTCACACCATGGCTGTATGTCGGCTTCGCACCAAGTCGCACGAGAAACGATTGCTCACTCAAGGTTTTGAAGGATTCACTCCCTCGGTTGAAAACTCTTCACAAGCTTTCTAGGGTTTGCATAAAAGCAACTCTCTTTCATTCAATAATCAAAAACTCATTAAAAGTTTTTACAAGCCTCTATATATAGGCCACCAAAAATAAAATTCGCAATAAAAGAGTTCTAATACTAATAAAACACAAAAAAGAAAGTTTCCATAAAATCCCGTCGCTGAAGCTCACTCGAGCGAGGATTATAATCGCTCGCGCGAGGGCCTGCTCGAGCAAGTTTAAGTGATCGCTCGAGCGAGGGCTCGCTGCGGCATTGTTCTCCTTTATGTTCGGTTCTGATTTCTTCACGGGCCGTTTGAAAGCCCATTTATGGGTCCATTTCTTCCTTGCTGATTTTCTTCTATTGGCTCGGTCACGGTCCAAACATGCAGATCTGAATTTCCTGTCAATCTCCTCGACTTTGAAAAAGTTCAACCTCGAACTTTGGTCGACATCGATAAGCGTTATCAAGTATGTTTGTTCCTCATGGATCTCGAACTTTTGAATGGTCTCGGACTCGATAGGGACAATCACAGATGTCGGTGCTTCGATGATTGCGGGTTCGATAGGGCCTATCATGGATGCTTGGACTTCAACGATCTTGGGCTCTTCAACGGTTTCGAGATCTGCCATGGTCTCAACAACTGGTATGAACTCTTCAATCGGACGTTGTTCCAACACAAGATCAAGGCGGATAACTGGATTTACATAAACAACGGGCACCATCGGTTCTTCCATAGGCATGGGAGTACTTTGATTTGCGATGGGTTCGGTATCTTCCACCGATACAGTTGGGTTAACGAACACGGGTTTTGAAAGCTTAAATCTCAAAGATTCATGTCTTACCGATATGATTTCCTCTTGTAGTTTGAGGAGAAAATCTTCAAGGAATTCTTGAACGAGACTCTTGTTTAATGCCTCCGCTATCTCACGCGTATTCGTTAACTCACGTCTAATCTCAAGAGTAAATGCTCGATCATATAAAGCTGGCCAATATCGAGGTGTTGAATCCAAATACCTCAGACTCTGCGATCTAGATTTTACTGCCTCCCAAGTTTGTCTAATCTTACCAATCGTCTAATACAAATCAAGGAGCTTTCGCCGATCCACGCACGATCCCATTCTCACCATCATGAATCCATTTAACTCGTGTAAGACTTCGATAAATTGTTCTTTACTCATGATGGACAACCCTAAACTAAAACTGTGCTCTGATACCAAAACTGACGCGGGACAAAACGCTAAAACCTAATATGCGAATTTGGGATTAACTTTTAGAAAGAATTGAATAGCGGAAATATTCAAAATCATGCAACACATTAAAACTAATTCAATGAAATTAATAAAACAAGTTAGATTAATCCGTTTAGTGTCTGCATGCGTGAAAATTTTCCCGATCTAGAAAAACGGCTTAGATGAAAGAACTCGGAATTCATTCTAGTTTAGGGCATCATTCGACAATCGCAATATCATCTCTTGACTCCTCGGAGATTTTAATCAAAATAAAGCTTAGAATAATTTAGCAAAGGAAAACAATTTTAGGGATTTTGATTTTATCAACGGAATTAAAGAAGGATAATACCTGACAATAACTAAAGCAAAGACAAAATAAAAGGATAGATTCCAAGGCTTCACACCAAGAGTTTTCCGAAGCTTCACACCACGACTGTACGTCGGCTTCGCACCAAGTCGCACGAGAAACGATTGCTCACTCCTCAAGGTTTTGAAGGATTCACTCCCTCGGTTGAAAACTCTTCACAAGCTCTCTAGGGTTTGCACAAAAACAACTCTCTTTCATTCAATAATAAAAAATTCACTAAAAGTCTTTACAAGCTTCTATATATAGGCCACCAAAAATAAAATTCGCAATAAAAGAGTTCTAATACTAATAAAACACAAAAAAGAAAGTTTCCATAAAATCCCGTTACTGAAGCTCGCTCGAGCGAGGATTATAACCGCTCGTGCGAGGGCCCGCTCGAGCAAGTTTAAGTGATTGCTCGAGCGAGGGCTCTCTGCGGCACTGTTCTCCTTTATGTCCGGTTCTGATTTCTTCACGGGCTGTTTGAAAGCCCATTTATGGGTCCATTTCTTCCTTGCTGATTTTCTTCGATTAGATCGGTCACGGTCCAAACATGCGAATCTGAATTCCCCGTCACAACAACAACAATATTATGACTAACACACCATTGTTATAGATATACATATATCAAAATACTCCTCCTCAAGCTAGTGCATAAATATTTATCATCCTCAGCTTGACAAGGATACTCTGAAATTGAGGGGGACCAAGCGCATTAGTGAAAATATCAGCCAACAGTTCTGAAGAGGTAACTTTAGGTGCGCCAATGATGCTAGCTTAACTTTTTTCCTAAATAAAATGCATGTCAATTTCAATGTGCTTTGTTTCCTCATGAAGAATGGAGTGAACAACCATATCAAATGCAGCCCGATTATCACAATGCAGAGGCATGGGAAGGGATGGAGGATATTTGAGCTCAGTGAGAAGGGAGTAAAGCCATAAGAACTCACGTGCCATGTGTCAGAACTCTATAGTAAGATTCAACACTTAGATTTGGAGACCACATCTTGCTTCTCACTTTGCCACACTATCAGGTTACATCCAAAGAAAGCATAATATCCAGAAGTGGATCAACGATCAGTAGGAGCACCTACATATTTGGCATCATGTAGCAATTGATAGAAGATTGACCACCATTAGAGTAGAATACTTCTCTTCCAAGAGACGACTTAGTACAGTGTAATATGTGATGCACAAGATCTAAATGAGGCATGCTGGTGCATGCATGAACTGGGCAACCACCTATACAAAAAATGTTAAGTCTGATCGTATTGGCAAGATAAATAAGACGTCAAATAAGAAGATGATACTCAAACTAAAAGACGCTCTCCAATATAAACATGAACATGCTTAGGATCAATGGGAGACTTGACAGGTCTACATCCAAGCATGTCAATGTCCAGTAACAAATCAAAAGAATATTTCCTCTGTGAGAGAGATATCGCTTGAGGAGAATGAGCAATCTCTATACCAAGAAAGAATCTGAAACGGCCCAAGTCTTTTACATCAAATGTCAGACTTACTTCTATCATTACATGAGTGATAAAGGCAATCACTACCTATGACTACATATCGTCATCATACACCTATAAGATACTCCTCGCAGACCTCTTGATCCAGTATGAATAAAGCACGTGTGATCTGAGTGGGCATCAGATGAAACGGATAAGAAGAGTAACAAACCAAAATGTCTGAAATCAAGCTTTAAGAGACTGCTTCATCCCATAAATCAATTGGTGATGGCGACAAACTTTCCCTAAATACCCCCTTGAAGACGAAGGCTAGATGGGGCATTTAGAGCTCCTCGCTCAAATGCCAATGAAGAGAGGCATTTTTAACATCTAGCTAATACAAAAGCCAATGATAACGATACACTAAAGAGAAATCGACTCAAACTGAAATGAGCTTAGCAACATGAGCAAATGTCATAGTGAAATTCAATCCTGGCATCTGAGTGAAGTTTTTGGCCTCAAGGCGAGCTTTATAACATCTCAACCACTCATTTACAACTGGGCATTTGTAAGGAGGGGATCAACAAGCTCCCATGTCTACTTTTTCTCAAGACCCTTCATTTCTTCGTGCATTGCCCAAAACCAGTAGGGATGTTGAAGAGCCCCACCAACTAAGTGAGGAATATAATTAGTGGAAGCTCTAGCAAAGGAGGAACGATATGAAGGAGATAAAGCCTGATAGGAAACATATTGAGTAACACGGTAAGCAATGGTGCAACTCTTTTAGAGGTCATCACCAATAGGAGGGGGGATAATAATGGGAAAAGCTAAAGGAGAAGATGGCATAGATATACCATAAGGACCCGAGTCTAATTGATTTGGAAGTACAAGAGTTCAAGTGGGAGGTACAAATTTACTTCAACATTGATAGGTGTGCTTAAGAGGAAGTGACCACATGTAGACATTGGAGGAACATCCTTAAATAACGTAGCATCCATAGAGATAAACAACCTCCCGAACTTAGGATCATAACACCAATATCGTTTAGACAATGCAGAATGCCTCAGAAAAACACAATTAATGACTTTGTCGTCAAGTGTATGTCTCCGAGGATGGAGGTATTGGACAAAACCAGTGCACCCATACACTTGGGCTCAATCACAAACAAAGTAGCATGACTTAAGATGCAAAGAAGTTTTTCCATTTAAAATTCAACTTGGAGGACGACTAATCATGTGTAGCAGTAAGCAAAGCAACAGACCAATAAGATTGGGGAACATGCATCTCATAAAGAATAGATCTCGTAAAATCCATATGATGTCTATTCTTATGCTTCACAGCACCCTAATTGTGGAATGTAGATAAAAGAAAGTTGATGCATGATTCCCACCTGTTCAAGATACGATTTGAAAGCATTAAAAGTGTACTCTCTACCATTATCAAATCGAAGAGGTTTAATAGACATGTCAAATTGAGTTTGGACCATAGTAGTAAAACTAATAAAGGCGGAAAGTACATTCTCTCGAGTTTTAAAAAGGTATACCCAAGTAAGACACGAGTAATCATCAATAAATGCTACCTAATATCGAAAACCATAAAAAGAAGTGAGAGGGGAAGGTCCCTAAACATCACTATGCACAATATTAAACAAGTTATCACTACGACCCATGTGAGGAGAAAAGGAAGTACGAATATGCTTTGACAGTTCACAAGTTTGACATTGAAATTTAATTGTATTGCATGCACTTTTGAAAGATGGAAACAACAAACACAAATGTTGCAGATTAGCATATCCATAGTTTTCATAAAAAAACATTCACTCTCTAGTGGTATCGTTCTCTGATTTACAACACATTTGGATTTTTTAGGGGACTAAAACCTTTCATTCCAGGGGAAGATCACTTTTACTAATACTACACAAGCCAATCTACAGATCTATTAGATCTTGATTTTTCAGATGTCAACATCTATGGCTGGAAGACTTCAAAGGCCCACGGGAACCGGTCTCAAACAAATGTTTTTCTTATGTTTTTTTTTCCCGTGTTTTCTTCCTTTCTTCTGGTTTGGTCCCTTACATTTTGCTGGACAGGCTCCTTGATCCATTGTTCGTGTGCGAGGAGCTGCTAGTGTGCATCTCTTTCACTGATGAAGAACGGTCATGGTACCGATCAAGCATGTCGGGGTCTAGGCGGCGGACTTCGTCTTCATTAATCCATGTATTCTCAGATTCTGACTTATGGACCCACTTCACTAGATATCTTTGAAATCCCCTGTCATGGGTGGAGACCACTTGATCATCTAAGATCTTCTCAATTACATCTCTTTTTGGTTCGCTTGGAGGAGGTGGTGTTGGTTGCGAATGCTTGGGTCGGTTCGGGGTTAGGAGACGTTTGGAAAGGATTGGAAGGGGGTGGGGTTGCACCTAGATAAGGAACTAGGTCTTTCACGTTGAACGTTGAACTAATCCCCAAATCTTGAGGAAGCTCAAGAACATAAGCATTCGGACCACTCCTCGCATCAATCCTGAACGGTTCGGCGCCATGGCTTGGAGCTTTTTCGTGATTCTCGATGGGAACCGTTCCGGCCTATCCCAAACCATCACATGCTCACCGATTTGGAATTCCTTGAAACGCTTGTGGAAATTCGCCGATAATTTGTATCATTACTCGAATTAATTTTACGTATAATTTCGACATGCAAATTATGAATATACTGTGCAAATGTATCTGCGGACTCTGACGTGTGGTGAGATGCGGACATGGGGATCAAATCTAGGGGTGCCCTTAGCTTGTGACCATGCACCAAATCAAATGGACTCTTACTAGTAGACCTATTGATGGAATTATTATATGCAAACTCGGCTAGTGGTAGAATGGAATCCTAAGTCCTAATGTGGTCACCGACAAGACAACGGAGGAGATTGCCTAAACTCCTACTAGTGGCTTCCGTTTGGCCATCAGTTTGAGGGTGATATGCTGATGAGAATTGGAGCATCGTACTCATCATTTGCCATAGGGTTTTCCAAAAGTAACTAGTGAATTTGATGTCCTTATCCGACACAATGAACTTGGGTAGCCCGTGGAGGCGTACCACCTCTCCGAAAAACAACTTCGCGATATGAGTCGCGTCAGAGGTCTTGTTGCAAGGTATGAAGTGGGCCATCTTGGAAAAATGGTCCACAACAACAAAAATGGAGTCGTGCTTTCGCAAAGTCTCGGGAAGCCAAGCACGGAGTTCATTGAGATGTCTTCCCAAGGCATGTATGGTACCGACAAAGGAGTGTACAAGCCAGTATTCTGTCTTCTTTGCTTTGAGACTTGGCAAGTATGACATTGTTGCACGATTCAGGTGACGTCTCGCATGAAACCGGCCAAAAGAATCTATCCTCAACGAGTGCAATAGTTTTGTTGCGCTCGAAGTGACCGGCAATCCCTCTGGCACGCAACTACAAAATGAGGAAGTCACGCAATGAAGTACGAGGGATGCATAGGCGATTGCTCAAGAACAAATACCCGTCTTGTAGGGCATACTTGGAGTTAGTGCTGGTCGGATTATTAAGGAGATCAACGTATTCTGCCTCGAAATCTGGGCACTCGTGATACTCTTTTGTCAATTGCTCAAATCCCACAACGTCAGTGCTCATAGCTTGCAAAGTCGCTACCCGACGACTAAGCGCATCAGCTGCTTTGTTCTCCGCACCGGCCTTGTGCTTCAACATGGATGTGAACCCTGGAAGGTACTCGACTCATGTCGTGTGCCTTAGGTTCAACCTCTTTTGGGAAGCAAGGAAGTGTAAGGCTTCATGGTCAAAAAACAATATAAATTTTTGTGATCTAAGGTAGTGTTTCCAATACCACAGAGATCTAACAACCGCATAGAACTCCTTATCGTAGTTGGAGTATTTTTGCCTTGCCTCTCTGAGTTTTTCACTAAAGTAGGCCACAGGGTGGCCTTCTTGGCTAAGCACTCCGCCTATTCCCACACCCGAAACATCACATGCGACCTCAAAGACTTTAAAAAAGTCCAGTAGCCGTATGACGGGTGCACTTGTCATTTTCTCCTTGATCTCGACAAAGGCTTTCGTCTCGACATTGCTCCATTGAAACTCCCCCCTTTCTTCATATAATTGGTGATGAGAGTCATGACGGTGCTAAAACTTCGAATGAAGCGATAAAATGTAGCCAACCCAGGAAGCTGCGGACATCATGGGTGTTTTAGGTTCGGGCTATTCTACAATAGCCTTAACCTTTTTTGGATCCGCCACGATTCCATCAGTCGAGACAATGAACCCCAAAAAGACAATAGATTGTTGCATGACCGTGCACTTTTGAAGGTCGCATATAGATTCTCTCTCCTTAGGGTCTCACAAACCAACCAAAGGTGGGCCAAGTGTACAAACGCTAAAACCCTAATTATGCAAGTTTGGGATTAACCACAAATTAAATTGAATAATGAAAATATTTGAAATTGCACAAACGCATAAAGAAGTTCAGAGAATTTAATAAAACAATTAGAGTAACCCAATTTAGAGTTTACATATATTAAAATTTCCCGATCTAGAAAAACGGATCCGATGAAGGATTCGAGTTTATCTCTAGTTTAGGGTACCAAGCGTTAGAAAAATTAGGAACATAATTCCGAAAATGATGAAATGGGTAAGAGAAATTGGACTCGAGACGCGCAATCGCTATCTTTAAAACGCTATTCTCTCCCTACTCGAGTAAATCCTCGAGTTTGCAAAAGGATTCTAGCGAGAAGTTTCCCGGATACAACGAGCCCAATCTCTTGGATGCGATCTGTTACTTTGCAACAGTAGAGGATCACCTCAGAAAACTCAATGTGATGAAGTACTAATAAAAGAAGAAAGCAAGAGGAATTCTCAAGTTGTATGCAAGGATTTCGATGGATTTCAGAGTGTGAAATTCTATCTAGAGATCTCCTTATATAGATCTCAAGTACTTTTTCAATATGACTGTTGGACGACTTAGATCTCTCAGAGATCTCAACCGCTTCATCCAACGACTTTATGAAAGGTTGCACATTTTCAAATTCAAATTCGAACAGTTGCACACCTTTACAAGCAGTTATGAAACGGTTAGATCCAACGGTCAACATTTGACCAATCCGTTTGGCCCAATAGAATTGAATTGACCCACTTATTAGTGGCCCATTAGGCTTGAACCGACCCATGAATAATCTGACCGTTGGATCTACCTGATCAAAAAGTCAAACCTCTCCTTGCGACAATGCGCATGTGCGAAGTGTAAAGTGCAAAGTACGTGTGCGCTTAAAGCGCCAATGCGCCTAAACACCAATCGCCACGCACAAGCGCGCGCGCGCGCAAACGTGGCGGCTAGCCGCTAGGCACACTCTTCTCTTCTTATTGTTAAACAATAATAGAAGGTGAAAGATTCTATATATAGCATGAACCACTATGATATTTACTAATGTGGGACTATTTATTTACATACAAAAGTTGAGAGAACATCTATTACCTAAAAAACCAACCTACAAAACTAAGAAATAAAGAGAAAGTTTTATTTTCTTTAAAATTATCTAAAATATTTATTATATAATAAATAAATATAACAATCCCCCACAATTTTCAAATAAAATAAAGACACTAGTATCGAAAATATGTGCATACCATGAAAGGTATCTTTTGGGTTTGAACCTTCACTTAGTGCAAACTTATCAAAGTCTTATCAGGGTGCAAAGAGACCATGGTCTTGAACTGAGGACCCTATGTGACAAGACCGGATAAATAATACATACATATTTTCTTAAGATCGAGTTTTCTATAAAGCTAGTACTATTATGACCTTGTGCTTATATCCTGGTTTCATGAATGCTTTTTGAGAAAAACCATAATCTCATATGAAGCGGTCGCATCTCCACATTCACATAAGTAAGTCTATCGAATGTGTTTATATAATCAAACACATTAACATAAAATGTTACAAATTTATTAAGAGTAAATGCTCATCCTTCTCTTTTTCATTACAGATTCCAAACACTTTACACATGTCTTGGGATGGACATTTTAACTAAATTAAAGTGCTTATAATCATCACTCTCATGTCATACTCTTCTATTGAGCTTAAGGATTTGTTGAACAAATATTAAGTTGGATTTCTGACAAAGGTGATCATCTATATGGTTTTAGTCCTATCCCTATAGATGTTTTCTTTACCAATTCTCTAGAAAGTCCTTTGGTAAACAGATCAGCCAAATTATTATTGGTTCGAATTGAGTCTATCCCAATTACTCCATCATTGAGTAATTCTCTAACATAACGGTGTCATAGACCAATATGTCTATTCTTTCCATTATAAACTTTATTGTAGGAACTTGCTCTTGTAGCCTCACTATCATAATTTATTGTAATAAGTGACAAACTTTGGCCACATAAGAATTTCCAAGAGTAAATTCCGAAGCCATTCTGCCTCTTTGCCACGTCTTTAAGGCAATAAACTCAAATTCCATTGTGGAATGAGTAATGCATGTTTGCTTTGTAGATCCTCATGAGATCGCAGCACCACCGATGCCTTGGATTCATCTGAATATGAATTCCAACTTGCATCACTGTATCCTTCTAAAACATTAGGAAAACCAGAATAATTTAATTCATAATTTACAGTTCCTTTTAAATATCTAAATACACGAGATATAGCATTCCAATGATCATGACATGGATTACTAATATATCTACTCAATTTTCCAACTGCATATGCTAAGTCAGGTCTAGTACAGTGCATTGCATACATCAAACTATCGATTACTTTAGCATATTCTAACTGATTTACAGATCTACCTTTATTATAAAAAGTTTGATGCTAGGATCATATGGTGTAGATCCAGGTTTACCATCTAAATGATTAATTTTTTGAGAATTTTCTCTATGTAATAAGACTAAGTTAAAGTAAGCTCATTATCATTTCTTATTATTTTGATTCCTAAGATGACATCGGCATTACCCATATCTTTCATATTAAAACCGGAAGAGAAGATTTGACATTCATTATACTGTTTAAATCAATACCAAATATTAGCATATTATCTACATATAAACATATGATAACTCCTTTATTTGCAGAAAATTTATTATAAATACATTTATTAGATTCATTAATTTTGAAACTGTTAGAAACAATAACACTTTCAAATTTTTCATACCATTGTTTAGGAGCTTATTTTAAACCATAAAGAAATTTAATTAATTAACAAACTTTATGCTCTTGTTCGGTAATTACAAAACCTTCAGGTTGTTCCATATAAACTTCTTTTAATTCACCATTTAAGAAAGCGATTTTTACATCCATTTGATGAATTTGCAAATGATAAATAGAAGCAAGTGCTATTAAGATCCTAATAGTTGAAATTCTGGCTACCGGCGCATAAGTATCAAAAGAGTCAATACCTTCCTTTTGTCTAAATCCTTTTGCCACCAGTCTGGCCTTAAACTTATCTATAGTTCCATCAACTTTTAGTTTTAGTTTGAAAATCCATTTACAACCTATAGGTTTAGATCCTTTAGGAAGATCAACTAGTTTCCATGTTTTATTACCTATTATAAATTCTATTTCATCATTTATTGCTTCCTTCCAAAAGGCAGCATCTTGTGATTTCATAGCCTCATCAAATGTTAAAAGATCACTTTCGATATGAAAAGAAAACATGGGTTCCTTTACTTGTTCTGATCTTGTTCCTTCTACAACAAATATATAGAAATATAAACCAAAAGATTTTTCTCTTCGCATTCTTTTACTTCTTCTGAGATCCATGTTTTCTATATTTCAGAATTTATAATTAGTTTTTTTTTATCAGAATTTTAATTAATTCTAGGAATAGAAGAAAAATAGTGTTCATACAATTCAACATCTCTAGATTCAATTATATTGTTTTGATCAATTGCACCCTTAGATTCGGTTACTAAAAATTTGTAGGCATCACTGGTTAATGAGTATCCAATAAATATACATTCAATGACTCTATTACCTAATTTGGGTCTTTTAAGATTTGATAATCTAACCAGTGCACGACAGCCCCACACTTTGAGGTATTTAAGATTTGATTTTCTTTTCTACCATAACTTATAGAGAGTTATACTAGAACTCTTTTGTGACACTATTTAAAATATGACGAGTAGTGAGTAGTGCTTCACGCCATAAATTTAAATTTAAGCCTGAATTTAAAACCATGACATTTGCCATTTCTATAAAAGTTCGATTTTTTCTTTCTGTTGTACCATTTTGTTGAGGAGTGTAAGGTGTAGTTGTAAGATGTACGACCCCCACATTTTCACAAAATTTACTAAAATCATTTGAAGTGTATTCTCCTCCTCTATCAAATTTTAAAATTTTAATTTTAAAATTTAATTGATTTTCAACTTCTTCTTTATAAGCTTTAAATTTTCCTAAAGCTTCATCTTTATGTTTTAACAAATAAATATAAGTATGTTTAGAATAGTCATCAATAAATGTTATAAAATATCTTTTTCCTCTAGTTAATAAACTATTTAAATCACAAATATAGTATGAATGAGTTCTAAAATTTGAGATTTCTTTCTATTTTATTGAAAGGTTTTCTAGTGATTTTAGTTTGAACACAAATTCTACATTTTTCATGAATATTTTTCTTGCATCTAGGAATTAATCCTAATTCTATCATAGAATTTAAACGATTAACATTTACATGCCCTAATCTATCATGCCATAATGAAAGAGAATCAATAGTATAAATGGAAGAAGGCATTTCATTGATTACATTCAATTTAAATATCCCATTACAGACATATCATTTCCCCACAAATACACCACTCTTAGTGATTACAACTTTATCTGATTCAAGCACTAACTTGAAACCATGTTTTTTGAGAAAACTGGTCGAAATCAGATTCTTACGAATCTCACGAACATACAATATACCGGTCAAAGTAAGGGTCTTATCAGAGGTCAATTTGAGATTGAATTTTCCTGAACCCTTGACTTTTGCAGTTGAAGCGTTCCCTATTAAGAGCTCTTGTCTGTTTGTGTCCTCCACATAGTTGGCGAAGAAAAATCGGCAGTTACAAACATGCCTAGTGGCACTAGAATCGATCCACCAGTCTTTTTTGCTTCCAACCATATTGATTTCGGAAATCATGGCTACGAACTTTTCTTCAGTCACATTCGCTTAAGCTTCTTTCTCCCTTTTTAGAAGTTTGCAATCCTTTTTGAAGTAACCGGGTTTACCACAGTGATAACAACTGCCCTTTTTCTTCTGGCCCTGATGGCATTGATTCTTATTTTTCTTGTTAGCCTTATCACAATTGAAGTTGCCTTTCCGCTTTCCATGTGATTTGGACGTGCCAACTTCCACCATATGAGTATTTGAAGTTAATTGAGATTGCTTGTCTTTCTTGTCGCGAACACGAAGTTCGTCTTCGACTTGAAGATGGTAGCACAACTCTATAAACGAAAGTTCTTTCTTTTTATATTTGAGAGTATTTCTGCAGTCCTTCTATGAGGCAAGCAATTTGTGGATAATTGCATGATTGTGAAATATGAGATCCATTTTTACGCTCTCTTGATTAATTTAGTTGATAATATATTGAATCTCATGAACTTGATCGAGAATCGATTTATTATCAGCCATTTTGTAATTTAGATACCGACTTACAATGAAGCTTTTTGTACAGGCATCTTCTGTTTTGTACTTTGTCTTAAGCGCCTTCTAAAGTTCCATTGCAGACGGCATGTTCTGGTACACATCGAAGAGTGAATTTGCTAGTATATTGAGAATGTGCCATTTACAGATATAATCATCTTGCACCCATTTATGACGATTACGAACATTGGCAAAAGATTCTCCATCAGAATCTTCAGGCTCCGAGGGTTTTGGAGTGGTTAGGACATAAGCAACTTTCAAAATCGTCAATACGAAATGTATCTATTGTTGCCATCTTTTGAAGTTGTTGCCGACAAATCACTCCAATTTGACGAAATTGTGAGTCATCACTTTCAGATTTGAAGCCATGATAATATAGAATAGCGTTTTAAAATTGTTAGAAAATTTAGGAACAGAAATATGAAAATGATGAAATGGGCAAGAGAAATTAGACTCGAGGCATGTAATCGCTATCTTTAAAACGCTATTCACACCCTACTCAAGTAAATCCTCGACTTTGCAAAAGGGTTTTAGTGAGACGTTTCCAGGATACAACGAGCCCAATCTCTTGGATGCAATCCGTTACTTTGCAGCAGTAGAGGATCGCCCCAGAAAACTCAATCTGATGAAGTACCAACAAAAGACGAAAGCAAGAGGAATTCTCAAGTTGTATGCAAGGATTTCGATGGATTTCAGAGTGTCTATCCAGCGATCTCCTTATATAGATCTCAAGTACTTTTTCAATATAACTGTTGGACTAACAATCATATTTTGGACGGCTTAGATCTCTTAGAGATCCCAATCGCTTCATCCAACCGTTGTATGAAAGGTTGCACCTTTTAGAATTCAAATTCGAACAGTTGCACACCTTTATAAGCGATTATGAAATTGTTAGGTACAACGGTCAACATTTGACCAATCCGTTTGGCCCAATAGAATTGAATTGACCCACTTATTAGTGGCCCATTAGGCCCGACCCGGTTCATGAATAATCTGACCGTTGAATCTACCTGGTAAAAAAGTCAAACCTCTCCTTGCGATGATGTGCGTGTGCGCCTAAAGCGCTTAAACGCTAATTGCCACGCACACACGTGCGCGAACGCGGCGGCTCACCGCTAGGCACACTCTTCTCTTCTTATTGTTAAACAATAATAGAAGTGAAAGGTTCTATATATAGCATGAACCACTTTGACATTTACCAATGTGGGACTATTTATTTGCATACAAAAAGTTGAGAATAGATATTGTCTAAAAAACTAACCCACAAAACTATGAAATGAAAAGAAAGTTTTATTTTCTTTAAAATTATTTAAAATATTTGTTATATAATAAATAAGTATAACACTAAGCGAAAATCACGATATCGTCTCTTGATTCCTCTTGGGTGAATAAATAAGGCTTGAAGGATTAAAACAAATAAAAGGGTAGATCAAAAGATTGAAACTAATAATATTTTGGGGGTTTTTGAATTTATCAAAGCAAAGAAAAAATATTACCATATGATAAATAGAGAAAAGATGGAATAAGAGGATCGAGGTCCAAGGCTTCACACCAAGGATTTCCAAGGCTGCACGTCGACTTTATACCAAGTTGCACGAGAAATGCATAAACACTCCTCAAGTTTCGAAAGATATGCTCCTTCGATCGAAAACTCTTTTCAAGTTCTCTACGGTTTGCACAAAAGCAACTCCTAAATTTTCATTAATAAAAAACTATAATAAAGTTGTTTACAAGCCTTTAAATAGGCAAACCAAAACCCAAAGAATACTACTTAAAATAAAACTCTTAATCAATCATTAAAACTTACAAATCTAACGCTCATAATTAATTTCACCATTAATCCCTTTTTTATTATGCGACCACTTTTAAAGGGTCAAACGATGTCCAATTGACGTAAAATTGGTCTTGTTTGAAAACTTACCGAAGTAGCTTTCCAATAAGACAAGAGTCACACAATTCTGACACATATTAGTAGACTTATGACCACTTTTCCGATGATTGAGCAGAAAGTGACGAGATTAACAGTCACAGATCACATGCGTCTGACCCCTAATTGATTCAAATAAGAAACTAATCCTAAAATAAACCACTTATTAAAAGAATCCTAATCAACTAAAACATTTTTCACATTCTTTTTTCGCCTTTGAAACGTCACTGACGGCTGCTTGAATCTGATGTCCCCATCAATCCTCCCCGGGTTGGAAAAACTCATCTCCGATGAGTTGTAGAACCCGCGTGTGGTACCTTTCGGATGCTCAACTCTCGGCTTTCCCTTCCATGCTGTGAGATACGTCTGATTTTTATCCACCTTGGTATCGAAGTTTGGATCCTCTAGAACCTCATCATCCACCCTTTTCTCAAGATTGGGAAAGGTTCAACATGATTAGGACTATCGTGAATCAACACAAAATTGCCATTATTAAATTCAGTAAACATATTCAATGGGTCAATGCGATTATGCGTATTTCCATTGTTCAAAAAAATCTGGTTGTTAATCCCATGCAAATTAGAATGATGATATGTTCCAACTGATTCTAATGACTCATGCAGTATGGACTTACTACCAACACTTTCTTCGGTAATAGGAACCCTTCAAACAAAACCTACGGTTCTCACGGGAACCTCATCCTCCTCATCAATTGGCATTCCCATAGGTTCGTAAACTTCTACCTCTAACCCTTCGTTCTCCTTCTCATTATCCTGTTGGATAATCAAAGGTTTGTGATTTACTGGGACACTGAGACGCGTAGTGACCAAAACCTTGGCACTTGTAACACTGTTGTGATGTGCGTCGAGAATTATCGACCAGTGGTACTTTACCCTTGTTAATTGGAGAACTCACGGGTTTGGGGGATTGACCACAGGTATTATTCGTCTTTTCAATAGGATTAGATCCAAAATCGGGATTAGAAGGCTTAGATCGATTGGTAATTGGAGCGTCGAGATACCTCTCTAACTCTTGTACTCTAACATAATAAAAGAAATAAACCCTAAAACTTATATGAACACCGATAACCCTAAACTAAAACTATTCTCTGATACCAAACTGATGCGGGACGAACGCTAAAACCCTAATTATGCAAGTTTGGGATTAACCATAAAATAAATTGAATAATGGAAATATTTGAAATCGCCCAAACACATAAAGAAGTTTAAAGAATTTAATTAAACAATTAGAGTAACTCAGTTTAACATTCGCATGCATTAAAATTTCCGGATCTAGAAAAATGGATCCGATGAAGGATTTGAGTTTCGCTCCAATTTAGGGTACCAAGCGATAATCATGGTATCGTCTCTTGATTCCTCTCGGGTGAATAAATAAGGGTTGAAGGATTAAAACAAATAAAAGGGTGGATCAAAAGATTGAAACTAATAATATTTGAGGGTTTTGGAATTTATCAAAGCAAAGAAAAAATATTACCATATGATAAATAGAGAAAAGATGGAATAAGAGGATAGAGGTCCAAGGCTTCGCACCAAGGCTGCACGTCGGCTTCACACCAAGTCGCACGAAAAATGCATAAACACTCCTCAAGTTTCGAAAGATTCGCTCTTTCGACCGAAAACTCTTCACAAGTTCTCTAGGGTTTGTACAAAAACAACCCTCAAATTTTCATTAATCAAAAACTATAATAAAGTTGTTTTCAAGCCTTTAAATAGGCAAACCAAAACCCTAAGAATACTACTTAAAATAAAACTCTTAATCAATCATTAAAACTTTCTAATCTAACGCTCACAATTAATTTCACCATTAATCCCTTTTTTTATTACGCGATTACTTTTAAAGGGTCAAACGATGTCTGATTGACGTGAAATTGGTCTTGTTTGAAAGCTTATCGAAGTAGCTTTCCAATAAGAAAAGAGTCACACAATTCCGACACATATTGGTAGACTTATGACCATTTTTTCGATGGTTGCATAGAAAGTGACAGGATTAACAGTCACATCACATATATGTGCCTGACCGCTACTTGATTCAAATAAGGAAACTAGTTCTAAAACAAACCACTTATTAAAAGAATCCTAATCAACTAAAACATTTTTCAAATTCTTCTTTCGCCTTTGAAATGTCACTGGCGGCTGCTTGAATATGATGTCCCCATCAATACCACAAGGAATTTGCCCATAAATGGTCGCAACACTTGAGTCATAAACCTCATGAATGTGCCCGGGGCATTAGAAATCCCAAAGTGCATGACCATCCACTCATAAAGACCATCCTTGGTCATGAAGGCGGTTTTCCATTCATCACCTGGATGGATGCGGACTTGAAGGTAGCCACTTTTAAGGTCTATCTTGGAGAAGATAGTGGCACCGACCATCATATTCAACATATTGTCGAGCCTCGATATAGGGAACCTATACTTTGACTGTAATCTTGTTGATGGCCCGACTATCCACACACTTTCGCCAAGTGTTATCCTTCTTGGGTGTGAGTAGTGCGGGTATGGCACATGGGCTCAAGCTCTCTTGGATGAACCCCTTCCGAAGGAGCTCATTGACTTGCCGCGCTAATTCGGCATGTTCAACCGGGTTCAACCTATAATGGGGCAGGTTCGGTACGGTAGATCAAGTCTATTACGCGCTAGATGTCACGCATTGGAGGGAGTTCATCGGGCAAGTCTTCCGGGAAGACATCCACAAATTCCTTCAAAATTGGCTCAACCTCCTTAGGGTGTTCTCCCATAGACTCGAGAGCACGCTCAACGGTGTTGACAACATACACCACGTTCTCACCCAAGGAAGCCCTCTCAAACTTCAAAGGGCTCACAATATTAATGGTCTCAGATGACCACCCTTCTTATCAACCTTCTTGTCTGATGGTGTCTTGGTAGGCAAGGGGTTTAATTTTATTTTCTTGCCTTCATGCATGAACGTGCACACGTTAGACCTTCTAAGGAGGGTCACGTTCATGTCATAGAGCCAAGGCCTCCCTAAGATGATATGACCCACATCCATCGGCACCACATCGCACCACAATGTGTCTGAATGCGAGGCTAATTGTATCGGCACACGATATCTTTGGGACACGAGAATGGAAGAGGAGTCGGCCCATGCGACTTTGTACGGTCTCAGGTGTTGATCGGGTGTAAACCCTAAGCAGGTAATGTGTGTGTCAACACGACATTCGTGCAACTCCCGCTATCCATGATGACCTTACAACTTTTCTCTCTACACTTGGAGTAAGAGTAAAAAATGTTATCCCTACATCACTCATGTTGAGGCTGTGCAAGGGCACACCTCACAATCAAGCAATCTCGAATGCAAGCTAGTGCACGATTACCATCGTCACCCTCCTCATCACTAGGAGTGACTTCCAGTTCATACACTTCCTCTTCGACACCTTCTTCCTCATTGACCTCTTCTTCAATCAAGAGATTCCTTTGGGAGTCTCTCATAGGGCCTTAGGCGGCAAAGTGGCCAAACCTATGACACTTATAGCACTTGGTTTGAGATCCACCCCTTGATGACTCACCCACCACACCTTTCCCTTTGTCAAACCTTACAACTATAGGAGTGGGTTGTGTAGATTTGGGAGGTGAGTTTCCGACACTAGGCCTCCCTTCTCCGGCTGGATGACTACCGGCATGTGACTCAAATTGTCTCACCACCGTACCGGTCAAGGTCTTGCACAATGGCATAACACTCAAGAGTGTCAACGGGGTGGGAGATCAACTCCTTTTGCAACTCCATTCGCAATTTAATGTGGAATCGAGAGAGGGTGACTTGCAGATCTTCCGACACATTTGCTCTCATCATGAACTCCTCAAATTTGCCAATGTACTCGGTCACGAACATACTACCTTGGCGCAAATTTTGCCATTGATCAAGTAGGTGATAGTAGTATGATAAAGGAACGTACTTTTTTGTAAGTTGCTCCCTCATGTCCTCCCAACCGTTAATGGGTGCACGACCCACATTTGCTCACATGCGCTCGACGTTGACGTAAAAGAGTCGGGCTTGACCAATGAGCTTCATTTTAGCGAGTCTAACATTTTTGAGGAGACCCAATCGAGGAAGACTTTAGAGTCCATTCTTCCATTGAAGGTTGGAAACTCAATTCGAACATTTTTGAGGAGTTTCTCATCCGGGTCGTAGTCATCCCCGCGATGAACAGCTTCCCTTTGATTTCGATTTTGGCCTTCGGGCCGACCACCGCACTCAAAACGCGGACCGTTACGCTCATGACATCGGTCTTCTCGCTCCTCATCTCTTTCCAACCGGTCTAAGCGGTCAAAAAGCGCATCATTAGAGGCAACCATAGCCGTTTGGGCTTCCTCCATAGCATTCATCCTCTCATTCATGGTAATTATCATGGCTTGGATGCCCTTAAGAGCATCGACAATCACATTCGAGTCCATGGTGACTACGACTCACTATTATGGGTTCTAAATGACACAACTATGAAACACAATGGATGAGTAATTGTATCAAACACGAGATATGCACGCAAATAAACACAAATGAACACACAAAATACACTAACCTAGAACCTAGGCTCTGATACCAAAACTGACGTGGGACAATGACCCTAAATTACATGAATGCCCATGATATGCTAATTTGCCAAAATTAAACTAATTAATTGAGCAAATTAATCACAAATTAAAGCGATACCTTAGGGTTTCGCGGGATTCCGCTTAAGTGGCCACGCTCGGCTCACGTAGGGTCCAATCCGGTGCGCGAGATCTTTAGGAAATGCAGAAGAGGTGATCCTAGAGATAAAACTTTAGCTCCTTCTAGGTTGGGGCGTTCGAACGTGGTTCGTGGTAGAGTCGGTAGCTCCTCACTAGGGCTTTTGAATTGAAGCGATTACTGGCATGAATCGAGCTAGCTCGAGCCCAACAGCGGTTGCAGCTCGGCGGGCTTGGGTTGGATTCGATCCACAAGGATGGGCGTCAAGGTTGCTCTAGATCTAGGGTTTGGGAATTAGGACAATCAATAAAAGGGGGAAAATTGGATGTAAGATATTAATGGGGAAAATAGAAAGATCAAATGGGAACAAGAAGTAAATGAGAAGATCAAAGTAACATGGGCATCTCACCCATGGCCTCACACCAAACCCACATGGGGAAGAAGACTCACTCTTCAAAACTCATCTCAAGCTTAATGCAAAACATTTTTATTAATTCATCAACAAGTGCTAAAAATGATATAAAATTATGCTTTATAGTAATTACAAATGGGAATACCCTAAAATAGAAAAGTATTATGTTACCCCAAAAGGGTAACTTACATTTGACACAAAAGAAAAACAAAAAGAAAGGATAAAAAGGACAATCTCGTTACGTGACTCGCTCGAGCGACCTTTGGTTCTCGCTTGAGTGGGAATCTTTACGAGGAGTCGCTTGAGCGACAACCAAGGGTCGCTCAAGCGATAATTGGGGTTCACTCGAGGGACTTGAGGCCAAAAGTTTTGGCCTTGATTGTGGGCACAATCTCACACAAGCGACCAAAAATTGAAAGTTTTGGTCAAGTTTCTGAAGCGCCTCGCTCTAGCGAAAATGATGTTCGCTCAAGCGAGCCTGGGCAGCGGCCCTCTTCTTAAGGCTGCTCCTCAAAGTCTTTCTCCGTTGGATCTTGGCGCTCCATGGTTCCTCCATCGCTTATTCCGCCAGTACACCTAGTACGGCCTGAAACCTAGATCTTTGATGTTGGCGTCTCAGTCATATAGGCCACATTCATATGTCGCTACTTGGCCAAGCCATGTGGGCTCTAGTACAAGTCACATTTATATGCTTGACATAAGCCACCAATTCTACAATTGTCTTGGCTGAGTTGCAATAACTTCGTTGAATCTTTAAAAACTGATTCAACCCAAATGAGACTTAGCTACTTTTGAATGTTTAACAAAATTACCTGGAGTTGTGAAGTGATAAGCCGATACCATAAGTATTGAGTCCGAGCAACTTGGCCAACTAATTTACGTAAATAATGCCTTCATCTGGGTCATCTCCATCCCACTCTTTTTCTTCCTGAGATGAATTGGAGGAATCTATTTGTCCTTCATCTGGAGCTTCTGAAACCTTTCTTTCTTCTTTTAACCTGTCCAATATTGCAATCACCTGCAAGAACAAACATCAAAAGATTACAAAGCTGCTAAGATGCAAATGGTTTACGCATGCATATAAAATGTAATTGGTGTAAAATGTGTTTCAAGTTGTTGTTTAAGAAGGATATCAAACTCAGTAATACTGCAATCATGCAGCAGAACAAGCAGAATACAAGGAAAATCATAGCATGTCAAAGTAAATTGATTTCAAATAGTTGGCAAGATATTTATTGACTGATTTTACCTAATTGGGTATCAATCTGGGAAACGATAAGTACATGAAGTCCATGCTTATTTATAAACTCCGAAAGATAGCAATAGTAAATGGCTTAAATCATGTAAATCTTCGACCCACTAGACAATACAGAAGAAAATATGCCCCATCGGAGATGGAAAATGATCCAATGGTGCAGGCACAGTTGCACTTACATTTTAACTTGCAAAGCTAATGCACCACTGGATCACAAATTTAATGGTGCACCTTACTCTACAAACAAGCATCTCAGTGTAAAGAATAACCACATTAGAATATTTCCAATAGCTAAAACACGAGAAAAATTCACAAGAGATTAGAGTATTTGTTAGAACCCTCGCCATGGCTGATTGACCATCAACAAGATCCAAATGGGTATAGCTTGTCTCTTCCACCAAATCAAATGTGAAGAATGCTCGCTTTTTTTTTTGGCTATACTTGATAAAAATAGAAGTAAACAATGCTCACATCGAAATTTATGGAGGCTACACAAGAAGCAAAATTTTGTAAACATGCACCAACATTCTAACTTCATGGAGGCAAAGAGTAGGCCCACTGCTTACATCAAAATATCCTATCCACAAGTAAAATTCTGCACTCTTGTTTATTTACCCGTTTCAAATGCATGTCAAGTTTCAAGACAGTGGCAGTTCTTCAACGATGTAATTTTTTCAAAGGATTACACATATTGTCCTATCAGATAGTTATTGTGCAATACCCATCAGGAATTTAGGAGTTAAGTACCAAAAACACATGTTATTGCACTATGTGCTTTCACATTATAGGTTTGTACGAGCCAAGTTTTTATTAAGTAGACGGGCCGCGTAACTCTGGTCGTACACGGGCCACTCTCATTCTGCCTGCACGAGTTAACTTTTGGACGTGCTCATATCAACATTCCAAAAATCTGAGCATGTTCAATTTTTACCAACCAGACAAACTGAAAAGGGTCCGTGCACCGCCGGCAGTACACCTGCATACCTTCATACAAACTCCATATTTCTTTAGTTTTCTAATTTTTAATTTCTTCATCCATAAAACTTGCATCACATAATCCAAATACATTTCCGAGACAAATCAGTATCAGTTACACATCAGTTTTGAGCTTCGGTATGCATACGCTGGACAAATAGTTTAATCTCTGCTTTCTAGTCCCACTCTATTACGATTGATTATGTCCTTGGTTTTGACTAGATATGATTGCTATATTAAATTTATCAATAGCATACATTCCAGAAACTAGCCTTTCATATCATATGCAAGTTTATGGGAATTTAAATAAACAATACTCTGATTGAGCCACTATACATAAAAACGGTGCGCTTGCTAGAATCAAAATGGCTGGATGAAGAGTCCATGGACCTCGGAATAGCATTTAGAACTCCTCAAATCAATGTCTGCAGATGAGGCTCTCAAATAAATGAGTCAAGGGTTGCAATATGAATTTGCTTCATCTATATTATACACATAGCAAGCATGATCATGGATCCAAACCCACAATGTGGCAAGCATATTGACAAAGTATTGATAAGCGCTTAATATAGTGAGTGAAACGTTGGAAAAATGGAAAAGGGTACCTTTAAATACGCCCATAGAATCTTGAAAAGCCCCCATGCTAAAAATCAAATGATTGCTTTAAATCAGACGGAGATCGTGTTTTGCTTCATCTTCACACAAGGGATCTTGAGGCCATGAACATACCATCAGACGGTCAGTTTTCGATTCCTCCCAAAAAAACTGGCCCTAAAGTCACATGGCACACATCATACTCAAACGTGACTTTAGGGCCACTTTTTTGGGATCTGTGCCATGTGGAATCGCCGTCTGATGGTACGTTCATGGTCTCAAGATCCCTTGTGTGGAAGATTGGAGTGAAACATGATCTCCAGCGTCTGATTTAAAGCAATCAATATTTTTGGCATGGGTACTTTTCAAGATTCTATGGGGTATTTAAAGGCACCCAATGGCCGAGTAGAAGTTGGGAAAAATGGAAATATAAATATAAAAAAATATATTTAAAATTAATACATTTAATTGTTCAAAATTAATTTTTAACATATTGTTTTAGCATAATACTACACTATTTAATATTATTGTCAACTATTAAGTGATATTGCGATAAACTGTTAATTAACATCCATGATCCATCAATAGACAATATAAATAGTCAAAAGTCACATTAAAACAAATGTAGAGGCATTTGGGACTCCATAGTTCATAATCCATACATACAGTCATACCACTCACTCATGACCAATGGTCATCATATCAAATTATAAAGGGAGCCACTACTTGCACATACAATGTGTGTCCTTGCACATTAATAAGAAATCCCTAATTTTATTTTTTAAATGATCATACCCATTTCAGTTATGGAGGCAACCAAGGCATGTATGTGTGCATGGTAAATTTTTTTAATTTGTGTGCAAGTACTGGATCCCAATTTTAGATTACAGATACCAGATACGTATCGTTTTCAAGGGTGGGGGGGCGATACGATAAAAGCCTCTTTATCGGGTACCTCTTGAAACAATCAAATTATCGTCCGATAAGGGCAAATTATTGCCCATATTGGACGATAATTTGATGGTTTGACATGTCCCCATTAAATACCCAAATTATTGCCCATATCGTCCGTATCGGACGATAATTTGGTAGTTTGACATGTGGGCCCCCCTATAGATGTGATGCACGAAAGAGGGTTTGAAAACCCCTCTTTCCTTCCTTTTTTCCCCAGCTGCTTCTTCTTTCTTATTTTTTCTTGCTGCTCTTCCACCAGAGAACAAAATTTTGTATTTAACGTGTTGAATCGATGCCGAATCACCACCTGAAAAGTGCAGGATCGCTGTCGAATCACCGAAAATCGTAGAGAAGGCACAGGTTTTACCATTTTCTCCAAATTTTCTTATATTTTAGGGGTTTATTTTTCAAGATCTACCCTTAAATATGGTAGATCTTGAAATTTGAAGCCCAAACTTGGGGGTTTTGTGTTAAACCCCACCTAATTTGACCCTATATTATCATATTTGGGGGTTATTTTTTGTGTTAGTAAATAATGTCTCTAATAATTAATATATGTTAGTAATACTTTATTTATTTATTATATAAAAAATATTTTTAAAACTTAAATAATAATGTCTCTAATAAGGGGGATGATGACGATAATGGGGGTGTTGAGGGTGATGGTGGAGGCGATGAAACCCACGTTGGCACTAGTGGTGGAGGGGATAATGTTGATCCCTCTTATTCTTGTGGAGGTATTGCTGCATGGGATGATGAACCGGTAACAATGTTTGACACTCCTACTTTTAGAGGTGGAGAGGTTAAGGAAGATAAGCGTCATAATCTTACCAAACACCACCACCACCACCACCACAAGGTCCACATGATAATTTGGGTTATATGACTTCTAGCTTCGGGGGATTTAGTTTGCAAAATATTACAAGATTCAACAACCAGTAACCCATACCGGCCTTAACCAACCTATCCCGGGCCATATGACTTCGTTGGTCAAGTTTTTGGAGGACCAACTTTTACCTATTACACTGAGTCATAATCGTCGCTAATGCTTCAGTTTTAAGGGGGCAAGTACTGGATCCCAATTTTAGATTACAGATACCAGATACGTATCGTTTTCAAGGGTGGGGGGGCGATACGATAAAAGCCTCTTTATCGGGTACCTCTTGAAACAATCAAATTATCGTCCGATAAGGGCAAATTATTGCCCATATTGGACGATAATTTGATGGTTTGACATGTCCCCATTAAATACCCAAATTATTGCCCATATCGTCCGTATCGGACGATAATTTGGTAGTTTGACATGTGGGCCCCCCTATAGATGTGATGCACGAAAGAGGGTTTGAAAACCCCTCTTTCCTTCCTTTTTTCCCCAGCTGCTTCTTCTTTCTTATTTTTTCTTGCTGCTCTTCCACCAGAGAACAAAATTTTGTATTTAACGTGTTGAATCGATTCCGAATCACCACCTGAAAAGTGCAGGATCGCTGTCGAATCACCGAAAATCGTAGAGAAGGCACAGGTTTTACCATTTTCTCCAAATTTTCTTATATTTTAGGGGTTTATTTTTCAAGATCTACCCTTAAATATGGTAGATCTTGAAATTTGAAGCCCAAACTTGGGGGTTTTGTGTTAAACCCCACCTAATTTGACCCTATATTATCATATTTGGGGGTTATTTTTTGTGTTAGTAAATAATGTCTCTAATAATTAATATATGTTAGTAATACTTTATTTATTTATTATATAAAAAATATTTTTAAAACTTAAATAATAATGTCTCTAATAAGGGGGATGATGACGATAATGGGGGTGTTGAGGGTGATGGTGGAGGCGATGAAACCCACGTTGGCACTAGTGGTGGAGGGGATAATGTTGATCCCTCTTATTCTTGTGGAGGTATTGCTGCATGGGATGATGAACCGGTAACAATGTTTGACACTCCTACTTTTAGAGGTGGAGAGGTTAAGGAAGATAAGCGTCATAATCTTACCAAACACCACCACCACCACCACCACAAGGTCCACATGATAATTTGGGTTATATGACTTCTGATTTAGTTTGCAAAATATTACAAGATTCAACAACCAGTAACCCATACCGGCCTTAACCAACCTATCCCGGGCCATATGACTTCGTTGGTCAAGTTTTTGGAGGACCAACTTTTACCTATTACACTGAGTCATAATCGTCGCTAATGCTTCAGTTTTAAGGGGGCAAGTACTGGATCCCAATTTTAGATTACAGATACCAGATACGTATCGTTTTCAAGGGTGGGGGGGCGATACGATAAAAGCCTCTTTATCGGGTACCTCTTGAAACAATCAAATTATCGTCCGATAAGGGCAAATTATTGCCCATATTGGACGATAATTTGATGGTTTGACATGTCCCCATTAAATACCCAAATTATATGATAATTTGGTAGTTTGACATGTGGGCCCCTATAGATGTGATGCACTAAAGAGGGTTTGAAAACCCTCTTTCCTTCCTTTTCCCCACCGCTTCTTCTTTCTTATTTTTCTTGCACGCTCTTCCACCAGAGAACAAAATTTTGTATTTAACGTGTTGAATCGATTCCGAATCACCACCTGAAAAGTGCAGGATCGCTGTCGAATCACCGAAAATCGTAGAGAAGGCACAGGTTTTACCATTTTCTCCAAATTTTCTTATATTTTAGGGGTTTATTTTTCAAGATCTACCCTTAAATATGGTAGATCTTGAAATTTGAAGCCCAAACTTGGGGGTTTTGTGTTAAACCCCACCTAATTTGACCCTATATTATCATATTTGGGGGTTATTTTTTGTGTTAGTAAATAATGTCTCTAATAATTAATATATGTTAGTAATACTTTATTTATTTATTATATAAAAAATATTTTTAAAACTTAAATAATAATGTCTCTAATAAGGGGGATGATGACGATAATGGGGGTGTTGAGGGTGATGGTGGAGGCGATGAAACCCACGTTGGCACTAGTGGTGGAGGGGATAATGTTGATCCCTCTTATTCTTGTGGAGGTATTGCTGCATGGGATGATGAACCGGTAACAATGTTTGACACTCCTACTTTTAGAGGTGGAGAGGTTAAGGAAGATAAGCGTCATAATCTTACCAAACACCACCACCACCACCACCACAAGGTCCACATGATAATTTGGGTTATATGACTTCTAGCTTCGGGGGATTTAGTTTGCAAAATATTACAAGATTCAACAACCAGTAACCCATACCGGCCTTAACCAACCTATCCCGGGCCATATGACTTCGTTGGTCAAGTTTTTGGAGGACCAACTTTTACCTATTACACTGAGTCATAATCGTCGCTAATGCTTCAGTTTTAAGGGGGCATATATGATCATGGGTATCAATATGGCCAACACTACAAGGAAAACTCGCGCACTGATGATGATGATCACGAGGGCCAAGAACTACCATGAAATTCAACGTGACTTTAAAGTAAGTTTTTCATGTACAATGTACATTTTAATTTTGATCATGAGTCATGTACAATGTAATTTAGGTTCTGCGTTGATAAAATTTCGAAATATGCATCACATAAACCTTAAATAAATTTAAAAAAATTTGAAATAAATAGAAAACTATTAAATATAATTTTTCTGATTTTTAGAGCATTTTTTGGGATTTTTTTGAAAAACAAAAAGTATCAAAACGATACATTGAATGTATCGGGCGATAAGTTCGATATTTTGATCCATGTTACAGACCACAAGTTCAAAGTTTAATTGTTTTAAGGCTATCTGCCTAGAATCAAAAGTCAAAACGGAAAGTTCCTCAAAGCATCAAAATCATCTTCTGGCACTTGATTCAGGTTTCAGGTTTCGAGCTTTGTAGGTTTCGGGTTTTCAAATAAGGGCTCATGTTTTTAAGTAATATATAAAAGGGCATATAAAATAAAAAGGTTCTTATGTTTTAAGTTTAATTTATTTTTTAAGTATTTTAAAAATATGAAAAAATCGAAAAACGGGTTTAAACTGTGGAAAAAGGGTTTTAATAAAAATATGCGTTTAATACAAGTTTCATAAGTTGTAACAAAAATAAGCATATTGAAAGCATATTTTTCAAAAAAAAAAAATCGAGTTTTTTGTCACAATGATACCAAGTCATCCCATAGTAAAACGGAGCAAAAAATAAAGTGATCATCATGACCACACAATCAACATCATATAATGCACATTAAATATAAACCATTGCACATAGACCTTCCAAGTTCCAAGCATCCTTTGTAGATAGAGAATGAAATTCGGGGATGTGAAGCAAAATCCATGAAAGAACCTCCACTAGCTTTAGTTTGAGTTTGGCTAATCCCTACCTTCGTAACTACCACGTTATCAACAACCAATTTACTCGTTAAGTTCCAATGAGGAGGCAATCGTTATCACATCATATTATCTTGATGATGAAGTTGAGGAGCCTTAGTGCTCCATAAGATTGCAGATAAAAATGCCATAAACCCACCATAATACCCTAATCATGGTTGTCAAGGCACTGCTATAGTCTCGTCATGGCGAATAGCAATCGGAAACACCGTATACAACCAAATAGCTATGATGGCTTAATAGCAACGCCATAGCGTTGCCATGGCAAAATAGCACTATGGCATCATTATGCACGTTATTGATTTTTTTGGATAATAACGTATAATACTTATAAAATAGATAAGTTATAAGTATGGCATTGCTATAACTTATAATACTTATTAAGTTATAACATTTTAAAATATATAAGTTACAAAACCTCAACTTATAAGTTAAAATATCATTGACTCTCTCTCTCTCTCTCTCTCTCTCTCTCGCCACAAGAGGCTACTAACACCGACATTTCAAAGAAGGGCTACCTATTTATTTAAACCTTAGCATCAACGACACTACTGGATGCGTACTTGATATTTCATAATTTTTAATATTCTATATTTGTTGATATTTTATATTTATTTATTTATACTTACCATGTTGCAAATTTGTAGATGTTCCATATTTGATTTTGTATTTATTGATGTTTGTTTATGCCTAGAACATGAAATCCTCAATATTAAAATCAAAGTATAATTCTTCAGTAATTGAATTTTTTTCTTCTTATATATATATATATATATATATATATATATATATATATATATATATATTATTTTCTTCCTATATAGAAAGTATAAATATATAAAAAATAGAAAAAGAATACTAATAATTAATAGATCAAATTTTATTTTATTTTTAATTAATAAATAGCCTCGCCATGGCTTCACCATGGCATAGCCAGCCTCTTCGCCACGACGTCACTACACAACCTTAACTACCTTGACCATAAGGCCATAACGACCCTAGTAAGGCATTTACTGCACCCAGAATTTCAGCACTCCATCATAGGAATATTAGACTTCAATAAATAATCACAAAGGTAGTCTCCAAATATTTTAAACTTTTTAGTCATTTATCACTGAATTAAGTATTTGTTTTATAATTTTTTGTCAAAAGAGCCATTCCATAACATTTGATTGCTTTGGCAAAAGCCTCGAGATGTTTAAAGTGGGAATCAGTATCTTTGCTAAAAACTAGCATATCGTCAATGTTGGCAATGGCAAAAGTATTGAAGGGTTTGATGAAATATCAGTAACCTTTTGAAATTTCGGATGGCGTGTTTTTTAGGCCAAACAGCATAACACACCATTCATATGGTACAACAAAAGCAGTTTTGTACCTACACATTTTACCATGTTTGATTTGCCAAAATCACAATTTTGAATCAAACTTGCCAAATAATCTAGCCCCAGAAATATTTGTAAGCAGCATTTGCCGATTTGGAATGGGATAGCATACCTATTAAAGAGTTTCATTTAGTGGCTTATAGTTAATTACCAAGGGATCTTATCCTTGATTGGATAAACACTATCGGTAGCAAATCCACATATCCGAAAATCTTAAGGCATCTACAACCACTTTGGAGTGAGTGCAAATTTGATTTTTACAAAAGCATTTCATGGGAGACCCACTCCCAAGTATACTGACTATAGGATTCCTTGGGATTGAGAAACCATACAATATCTTCAAATTTCTTCTGTAACTCTCCAATATTTTCTCTCACTTTGGTATCTTTTAGTTGTTCAGAGATTCTGATTGGTGGGGTTTCCTTTTTCATGGTTTTGATCACGATGTTGATTGTTTCTTCCCTGTCTTAGTGCATATATTCAATTCTCAATGATCGGGGAGTGTGCGAAATGGGATTTTCCATTTACTTGTCCTTCCTTGGAGAAAGTCAATGGCCAAAACTGGGTTAGTATGGGATTTCCCAATAGGGAATGTTCTAATAGCTGAAATAACGAGGAAGTCCAGTGATGCGAAATTGAAGCCTACACGCCTAGATCGTGACCGGATAAAGAGGAGACATCGAAAGAGAAAGTAGACCCACGAATGAGTTTTTAAAAGACCCGTTAAAATTGATGGGAATATCCAATTCAGAGAACCGCCTATGGTCCATCGGAGACGAAGGAAGCATGCGAAAATATCCCAAACAGCTCCAAAATGAAGAATGAAGGTGTTCTAAAAATTAAGGCAATGACATTTGTGCCCAAGGACGTCCGTGCTCCAAGTCATCTGTGCTCAAGGACATCCGTGCCCACGGATGTCCGTGACATTCATACTTACATTCGTGATTTAGACACCGCTTTGTTTTGTGGAGGACAGATGTCTGTAACTTTCGGACTGACATCCGTGAGTTGCGTTTATAAGTTAGAGGTTTTAGTTGTTTTCTTATTTTGAATTTACGGAACTGTTTTGTGCACGATGGACGTCCGTGAATACGGGACGAGCATCCGTGAGCACAAGACGGATGTCTGAGTTAGTTGCTTTCTTATTTCGAATATATGATTAGTTAGGGTTGTTTGCCTATAAAAGGGGATTGTAAAGACAATTTTAGATAGTTAATGGATGATTAATAAAATTTATGAGTTTCGCTTTGTGCAAATTCTAGAGAATTTGAGATGAGTTTTCATTAGAAGAGTGATTCTTCTCTCGCGTGCGGTTTGGTGTGAGACCAACTTTTCTTCCTTAGAGTGATTCTTTGGATCTTCTTTTACCTCTATTCTCTCTTTTATTTTTGTTTTAATTGACGAGTGAGAACCCTAACCCCTATTGTGTGAGATTTACGCTATTTTAGGGTTAGCATGCGACTTTTCCTGCATTAAATTAGTATCAGAGCAAGTTCAACACTTTGCACGTGGAGTCCATCATGAGTAAAGAATAGTTTATCGACGCCTTTCGTGAGTTGAATGATCAGATGGCTAGCATGGGATCGTTCGTGGATCGGCAGAAGAGCCTTGATTTGCATCAGGCGATTACTATGATTGGACAAGTATGAGAGGCAGTGAAAGCTAGATCGCGGAGTCTGAGGTATTTGAATTTAACTCAATATGGGTCAGTTTTAGAGAATCAAGCATTTACTTTTAAGATCTGTCGTGAATTGAAAATTTCACGTCGAATAGCAGAGGCGTTAAGCAGGAGTTTCGTTCAACAATTTCTTAAAGATTTTCTTCTCAAACTACAAGAAGAAATCATATGAGCGAGACTTGAAGCTTTGAGATTAAAACTTTCAAATTTCGTGCCCATAAACCCAACCCTATCGCCAATCATTCATTTTAATCCCATAACCGTTGTAACACCTACACCCGTTACAAATTTAATTATTGGAGTAAAATCGGTTGAAGATTCCGAACCAATTGATGAAAACCCTCTTACGGTCAATATCAGTACTAATCCCGAGAACGTTGAAGAGCAAGTTTCTGCAATAAATCCTATAAAACCCGAGATCGTTGGAGAACAATTATTCGCAATGAAGTCTATCAGTCTCATGACCACAGGTCCCAGGATCGTGCTGGTTATGTGTTGATGTTGATTCCTATCAGCATATCAAAGATAAATCGGATCTCGCCAGAGTTGAATCCGGTTTACTTGTCCAAGCCACTTTCGATCGAGGTTCCCTATATGTTGTCTGTGACCTCTGTAATGAAAATCCATGTCAGCCAAAGTTCGAGGTTAAACTTCTTCAAAGTAGGGAGGAATGATGCGTTATTGAAGCCTACACACCGAGATCGTGGCCAGATAAAGAGGAGACATTGAAAGAGAGAATGGGTTTTTAAAAGGCCCGTTAAAATTGGTAGGCACATCCGATTCAAACGACTGCCTATAGTCTATAAGAGGCGAAGGAAGCGTGCGAAAACATCTCAAATGACTCCAAAATGAAGAATGAAGGTGTTCTGAAAATTAAGGTAAGGACATCCGTGCGCAAGGATGTTCGTGCTCAAGAATGTTTGCGCTCAAGGACATCCGTGCCCACAGACGTCCGTGACATTTGAATGGACATCCGTGATTTAAACACCGTTCTGTTTTGTGGAGGATGGGCATTCGTGACTTTCGGATGGACATCCGTGAATTGCGTCCGCAAGTTAGCGATTTTAGTTGTTTTCTTATTTTGAATTTATGGAACTGTTTTGTGCACGACGAACGTCCGTGAATACGGAACGGACATCCGCGAGTACAGAATGGATGTCCGTAAGTTAGTTGCTTTCTTATTTTGAATGTATGATTAGTTAGGGTTATTTGCCTGTAAAAGGGGATTGTAACAACAATTTTAGATAGTTAATGGATGATTAATAAAATTTATGAGTTTTGCTTTGTGCGAATTCTAGAGAACTTGAGATGAGTTTTCATTAGAAGAGTGACTCTACTCCCGCGTGCAGTTTGGTGTGAGACAAACTTTTCTTCCTTGAAGTGATTCCTTGGATCTTCTTCTACCCCAATTCTCCTTTTTTATTTTTGTTTTAATTGACGAGCGAGAACCCTAACCCCTATCATGCGGGATTTACGCTATTTTTGGGTTAGCGTGCGACTTTTCCTGCATCATCCAGATTCACGATTTCCCTTCCTTCACAAATAGCAGTATCTGCCTTAAGCTTTTCAGAGGATTTACCCCTCATTACCTGGCAGGTACCGATGGGGTTTTATGATATTGAAGTTTAACCCTGAGTCAAAGTTGGCGTAGATGTATTTGCACATTTCGACTCTTTAACATTTTGGATAGGAAGGTCACACACTTTTGGGCCTTAAGGGTGGGTCATGGCGCTTATGAACAAGTCCTCTTCATTTGGACTTGGCGGTCCTTCGGAATTTTCGAGTGTGCGGATTCGACTGTCGAGGTTTCTTCTGCATGACATCAGCCGTAATAGCTGGGTTTGGAAATCATGGATGGATGGAGGTACTACTTGATAAGGAGCATCTTGGTTGTCTCCCTTCATTGTACGAAGATGCTCAGGTGAAACTAGCTTTGACTTTCCCTTTTGCTTGCTAGGTGGGCGATTAGGTAGTGGGATCCTTTGGATAGGTTCAATTTGTAAGACTTTTTCGGTGTCATTTTCCTCGGATATTATTTTGACAGAATCAAAGCTTCAAAATTGCTGGGTGTCCATATTGACGTCCTTCAACTGGGTACTAGGTTGACCAGCCCGTAAGGGAGGTTGGATAGGATCTGCTCTTTACAAACCATATAACAATTTGTCATAAAAAAAATTCTTTCTAGGAAAATATTTTTTATACCATGCGTTGTCGATGAGGGTTCACATTCTCAAGGAAAGGAGCACTTCCGTGTGCTTGTTTGTTTCCATTGTAAAGAGGGCTATGCCTCTACCTAAGTGATTTCTAATCGTAGTTAGGAGGATATGAACCGGATACAGGATTTCCTATACTTCAAAGTCTAGCTCAGGGGCACCATTGTCACCAACGAGTATTGCACTTTCGATCAGTTCTTTGGCAAAAAACTATTCCTACAGTTCCTTCAGCCATCAGTGAAACCAAAACACATGTTGTATGCATTTAGTTGTGCACATCCCAGTAGCTGTAGGAATCAAGATTGTTAAAGGCGCTAGGTGGGGCAGAAGCGGAGAGCCCCATGAGAGCTAAATGAGGTTTAGGTGGGGTTAGGAGGTTAGGCGGAGGGGCCAGTAATGCTATAACAATTGTTTAACCTTTATAGCAGTTTATAGAAGAGCCACAATAAAAATAATGATAAAATTGTGATTATATAACTATGTATTAGGTGCATAGAAAATATAGAAAATTATAGATTCAAAAAGTAACAATTAACAATGAGCAAGTAAAACTTAGCAAATTAAGGGTGTGTTTGGATATGGAGAAAATGACAGAATTTAAAGGGTCGGATTTATAAATCTGCTTTTTTCCACTGTTTGGATTGTAAATAGGTGTCAGAAAATAAAATTCTTTCCTATATTTTCCGAAAATAAAATCTGAGGGGAACCTTGCAATTTCTTTTACGAGCTCTTCGGAAATGTGAGGTAGGCGCTCTCTTTCTCTCCCTCTCTCCTATTTTTTAGGCGCCACTAAATCTGCCCATACCACTCTTCTCAAATTATAGGGCACGATCTCTCTCTCTCTCTCTCTCTCTCTCTCTCTCTCTCTCTCCCTCTCCCTTTTAGGTGCCAACAACCCAGCCCCTAAAACTTCTCTCTTCCCAAATCATGGCACGTCTCTCTCTCTCTCTCTCCTGTCTTTTATGTGACAACAACCCATTTCCTAAAACTTCTCTGTTCCTGTATCATATGGCACGAATCACTCTATTCTCATCTTTTGGGTGCCAACAACCCAACCCCTACACCTTTTCTCTTCTCAAATCATATGGCCAGTGCTACATTGGCACATCTACTTTTGGAATTTTTGCTGTGTCGACACTTCGTGGCATTTGGCACACATACCGATACTTGGTCACTCCTCAAACAACACGAAACTTCTATATATGAAAATACCACATAGTAATATCAAAATGCTCATCGTTTTGACAATGATAATGAACTTCATTTAACGAAAAAGTTGTATAAAGTTTGGTAACAAATAAATAATAGGTTTGGATCGTTTTTATGATATCCTATACTTTTATTTAGGTTCATGACATATATTATGTATCTTTTCATTACATATCTTAATGGTCTAAGATTTCCCTTCAATATTTTTTCCATATATGTTCTATTATGTTCTATTTAAATAATTTATTTTTCTTAAGGTTGTGCTGCCGTATTAGACTATTTAGGAATTGACGTGCCAAACATCTGTTGGCACCTTGACACTTGCCACCCAAGCCACGTGTCTAGGTAACACTGCATATGGCACAAACACTCTGTTCCTCTCTCCTATCTTTTAGGCACCAACAACCCAATTCCCTGTGACGCGGAATAAAACCCTAAACTACGTGAATGACTATGAGGTGATGAATTTGCCGAAATTAAACTAGAGTAATTGAGCAATAAATATGAAAATAACGCGAATATCTTAGGGTTTCATAGTTTTCCATTTGGATGATCGCGTTGTGATTCAGATAGGGACCGATCCGTCACGCTAGATCCGTTAGCCTCGCGAAAGGGATCCTAGAGGTAGAACTCTAGCTACTTCCAGATTAGGGCTCGCTCGTAGATCAACGATGCAATCGTCGGGTCGATCTAGGGTTCTTGGAAACAAATCAATCTAATGGTTTAGGTTATGGCTAGGGTTTATAATCTCAGGGTATTTGAAAGAGTAAAGGCTGAATTTATGGTTATGGAAAACAAAATAAAAGCAGGGAAAAATAAATGAAAGGAATAGATAGGGGATAAAGAGAAATCGTGGGCTTCACACTAAACCCTTCTCGGGAAACAAATAATCACTCTTCATGGAGGCTCATCTCAAGCACACACAAGCAATAACTTTTCATTAATCAATCAATTATCTCAATTATAATGTTTAAGGACCTTTTATATGAGGCCCCACAATAGAAAACCCTAAAACATAAATAATTATGAAACTACCCTAAAGTACTTAATACGAAACAAGAGAAACCTAGGAAAAAAAAATAAAGAAAAAGTCAAAACTCGACTTGTCTCGCTTGAGCGACTTATTCCAGAGAAGATTCACATGTCGTCTTCAATATCTCGCTCGAGCGACCACCAAAGTCTCTCGAGCGACTTTTGGCCAAGAGATTGACCCTTATTCTGGAGCATTCTCGCTCGAGTGAGAAGTGAGGTCGCTCGAGCGATCTTGGGCAGCGAGCTTGGAGCTTGTATCCTTCTTTAAACTTGGTTCTGGCTCCCGTTCTACTTCTTCCGCCGCCGATACACACGATATGGTCCATAACCGATGTCCACAATGTCGGTGTCCCCGTCACTCTGTTCTCTCTTCTCAATTCTTTTTTTAGCCATTTCCTCACTCCTAGAGTTTAGTTTTTTTGCAGCTATTTTTCAGACAGGTTATTAAGCTATTCAAACAATGAAAACAAAGGAATCCAGTGTATTCCTACAAGCCCAAATTCAGAGGAATCCATGAAATTCATAAATCCATATCTGCCATTTTGCTAGGTTTTATCCAAACAGACCCGATAAGAAAAAAACAATAATAAGTACAACATTCCTTTTGAAAAATAGAGCTCTTACGGGATCGGACCTTTGCTTGAATGGGAACGCCCTCAAGCATGTTCGGTTGCTTCAAGGCTTTAAATCGCTACCCCTTTTATGTTCTTAAGATATAAGGGTAATGATTGATGAGAGCTATTTTTTTCCCTAAAAAGGGTGAAAATGAATCATTTGTAAGCTTGGGAGTAGTTTTTGTCATCTGACTTAATAGCATTATGGTGGCCTTACGTTGGCCCACTTAAATGCTATGCTAGAAATCTAGCATGTCTTCTTATGGCACCTAAGGTGGAAAAAATGTAAGCGGGCTATGCCTAAGCGGCAACCCTCTGTAAGTAAGGCCTAGGCGTAGATTTTGACAAAAGCGATTGGAATTGGGCGTGACGATCATCAGCCCCAATATCTTATTGATTTACTCCTCGTTTTGATTGTCAACTGACCAAGGATAGATATTTTGATCATTAAATTCCCCTTGGTAATAGACTCGATCTTCATATGATAAGTCAATCAGTGCAGATCTTTCTTCAATTGTCTTTCAAGGGCGCCTATCCTTCTTGCTACTGTTTCCAGCTTCCATTTGTTGAGGTCTACAAAACTGAATTATACTAACCTTCTGACGTGTTACTGTAATAATCCTTTGCATCTGTGGAGGAAGCTCCATTGATTATGGTCACAATTCGAGACCAGAACCACTCCCCTTTTGTCTTAGATGGAAGAAACAACATAAACTACCTCCACACCAATGCAAATATGAACCCTTGATTGACTAGTAGTACCGCTTTCTCCTATATCTGTTTTAATCAGATTTACGAACTCAGAGGCTCGAAAAGGCATTTTCCAATTGTTAATATTCATCACCTCTGGTTCGTATCGCCTCGGTAAGCAAAAGAGGAAGTTTTGCTAAATTCACTAGTCTAATCAAGACTGGTCTTCTGATCAATGGATATCAGAGTGGTGTTCGTCCAATTTAGTTGGTCCCTCGTAAGTGTAATCCCCCTTTTGTTTTAGGGGAAACATGAATGATAGGAAGCGCAGATTGGTCGACTTCTCCATCAAGGAGAATGGGTTCATGCGAAGGAAACGTTGATGGAGGAAGAGTGTCTTGAGTATCGGCACAAATTCATATTGGTTTTTCTATTGACCCCAATGACCCCACATTCTTCTTCCACGTCCGTTGGTCCATAAATAAAGGCAGAACACCTTTACCACTGGATTTGACTCAAGCTAGGCATCACAAAAACTTCTTTGCATTTCTGGAGTAAAGTAGAAAAGGAACTGTCAATTCCACAAATCTTCTTGATATCTGGGAAGTTTGTACTTTTGTTCTGCTTCGGTCATGTGTTGCAATTTTGGAGGTTCATCGCAGATACAGTCGAAATAGATCTTACAGATATAGTGAGGTGTTGAGGGTTGACCCATCTTCTTCAAACAGTCTTTATTCCATTTCTCATGTAGAATGACCCATGACCATGGGTGCCATTGAGATTGACCTCCGAGGTTATATGGGTCACTAGAACCAGACTTTGCATCCTCAATCATCTTCTCCTCTTCCAAGGTAAGGACGATTTCATTTCTATTGGTTTTGAATGTCAGCAAAGACCCGCATTGGACCTTAGTTTGTTTGGGCTTGATTGGCACCAAAGTCCATGACTTTGGTATGTTGAAATCTTGAGCTTGTAATTCGAACGACATCAAAAGACACACTCCAACAACTCTTAGGGAGATTAGGCCATTGAATAATGAAGTTTTTGGAATGAATGGAGAAATCGTGTTAAGGACAAAGGAGCTTGTAGCATAGTTACCTAGAAGCCCTTTTTAGCCTATCCTACCAATCCTTGCGCATACAAGTAACGAGGACTAATACGAATTGTTTCCGAAACGTTAATAGAAACGTGTTGCAATGTATAATTGAAACGTGTTTCATTAAAAATATAAAGTCGATTGGCCACGAACGAAAGGCGGCCGATTGGCCGGCCTTGAAACGTGGCCGATCAATCGGCCACAAAGTGTGACCGATCATCCTTGAAACTTGGAAATTTTTCAATAATCACATTTTAGATATGTTCCAAATAGAAAAACTTCAATCATTTCAATATGTTTGAAAGGGGAGAGAAAGAGAGGTAATCTCTATCCCTAAATATGAATATGAATCGCCCATGAATCTCAATGCATGTGATTGAAAATTATATATACATATTAGATAAGTTTCTAATGAAATTTTTAAATAGAAAATTTTGATCACATGTTTTTTCACCCAGTGATAGATGATTCCAACAAATCATGTGTAGACTCTAAAATTCAAATCTATAAATATTAATACTTATAAATGTAATTATAATATATAGGTACACAAAAGTACAAATGTTACACTAATATCATACAAATGGTACACCGATATCATACAAATGTTACACCAATATCCTACAAATGCCGCATTCATTTCGCATCTACATTGCACCAATAAAGTTTCTATGGCGAAGCCATCTCGTATCTATTTCATACCTATAACAAAATTTTGTTTATACTTCATACCTGTAACGTATCTAGTTCGTTTTGATGGCGAGCCAATATCATACCAAAGACATATCAGTAGAAACATACCCAAAACTTTTGTCACCCAAACGTATCAGTAACGGTACCCGTACTAGTACCCCATACCAACTCCTGGCAACTATGGCTTGTAGCCAAATTTCCAAGTGAAACTTATATTTATATATATCCCGAGAGCATGTTGAATCTTGATGACTAAACTTTCAAACGAAGCACCTAATTAAGTTGATCGACAAGTGCTAAAAAACAATTGGGGCCAAGGTAAAAAACCACCTTTACTTTGTCCATTGGTGTGAACTGTTCCAATCAACATGAAGGTGTTAGGTCTATTGTTAGTATTGGATATATATCGACGTTCTTATGTTCTGAGTGTGTTTAGTAGTATGGGTGTGTATGTATAATTTTTCCTCTTAATACAAATGCTAGTGAGGGTCCCCTATCTCACTAAGCCTTCTCATTCTTTCTTTCTCTTCTCTAGTTCTAATCTTAAACCCAACAAACCCTAACACCAACTTCAACCTTCCAAACCCTAATAAAATCAACTTCTTCTTGGTATCAGAGCCAAACCCATTGCCACTCACCATCATCGCTGACGCCAACCAGGTCAAACAGTTTGACCACAAAATGAGATGAAGCTTATTGGGGATTGATCTGTTTTTTCTGCTGACCATTTTTCTCTTCTTGGTCGATGGGATCTGAGCTTGTCTTCTGGATGTTTTGAAAGGATTTTTGAAGCCACGTGAAACCCTTCAGTTCTCTGTTTTCTCTTTCCCAAATTCTCGCGCTATCCTATTTCTCCCTTGCACATTGGGGCTTGCACTAGTTCTTTCTTCCTAATGTTTTGGTGCAAAGATTACAACAATCAGTGAAGATCTGAAGTGTTTGTGTTTTTTTTTTAGTTTCCTTGGATATGATTAAATCTGAAAGTGGACAACTATATGATTTTAGACATATGATTAAATATGGATCCGCGATGTCTGTGGGCAGTTCTATGGGTGTCGCCTGCGCTCTCTATTTACCATGATTGTGGACAGCTATATGATTTTATTTGTTAGAATTACTGCTGGATTATGTTGTTTGAGAACTGCACATCAGCTGTTTGTCGAAATGACATAGAGGGGTCTGACTGAAAATCAGTAAAGTGCTGCCATCCATCCGTTGATGATTCTGTCCAAATCTATACTACAAAATTGTGAGTTGTTGCTGTGTTTTTTATGCTTGTTTGCTGGATTTGCTGCTGAATTTATGGTGTCAATTGGTTGAAGTACCTAGCTTTGATTGCTGAATTTGTTCCGCTAGAAAGATTCGTGTGCTACAGATTTTAGTGGACAGTTTGTGGTTATAATGGCTGTATTTTTTGGGTTATCTGATCCCACATCTGGTTCGATGTCTCTTGATTCTAGGGTTGCTTCAGCTACATCCGGTACTCCCTCCATCTTGCCTACCACATCTACATCTCCTTCATATTGGGTCATTGATTCTGGAGCCACTGATCATTTGACCGGAGAGTCTCAGGGGTCTCATTCACCACCATTGTCGGCTTCTCAGGTTCGATTTGCTGATGGTTCCTCCACTCCTGTTCGAGGAGTTGGAACCATTCCGGTATCATTTTCCCTTTGTTTATCAACTGTTCTTCATGTTCCCAATTTTTCTACTCAATTTTTATCCGTGAGTAGTCTCACAAAAATTTGAACCACTCTATCATGTTTTTCCCTCTCATTGCATTATTCAGGATCTGGCATTGAGAGGGGTGGCCTCTATTACTTGGATGTTGAACAGAAGTTTCCTTCTGCTTCTGTTGTTGCTACAACTTTACCCCCAAATCATCATCATGTCTTTCGTTTCCCATCAATACTAGTTTGGAGAACCTTTTTTTATGCCATGCCAAATTGGGACAAGTCGGATTTAAGACTTTATGCACCTTGATTCCGTCTTTTCATAGTGTTTGCACCTCCTCTAACTTTCAATGCGAAACATGTGCCGTTTCTAAACAAGTACGAAGTGTTTATCCTTCTCACATGCATAGGTGCACGTAAACCTTTTGAGATGATTCATTCCGATGTTTGGGATCTATCTCCCGTCACATCCCTTGAGGGGTTTCTTTACTATGTAGTGTTTATTGATGACTACAATTGGGTTACTTGGGTTGTTCACCTCATGAAATCTAAGAATGAAGTTTTTTCCAAGTTTAAGGAATTTCATGCAATAGTTCAAAATCAGTATGGTGTTTCTATTAAAACTTTTCATTCTGATAATGGTGGAGAGTACACTTCTCAACCATTTTCTCGACTTCTACGAGACCATGGGATTGTCCATCAATTTTCTTGCCCCTATACTCCTTAACAAAATGGAGTTGTTGGGCGCAAACATAGACATCTTATAGGAGTCACCCGATCTTTATTGAGGGGTATGAATGTGCCTAAGTCCTATTGGTCTATGGGTCTTCTCACTGCTTATTTTTTTATTAATTGAACACCTTCAAGAATTCTTCAAGGTAATACTCCTTTCTCCATGTTGCATCCTCATGATGTTATGTTTCTTCTTGAACCCAGGATGTTTGGGTGCACTTACTTCGTTCAAGACCTTCACCCTAATCGACATAAATTAGAAGATAATTCTGTGAAATGTGTCTTTATTGGTTACTCTAGTGTCTCCAAGGGATATAGATGTTATGATCCTAAAACTCGTAGATTCTTTACTTCTATGAATGTCACGTTTTCTTTATTTTCCTTTACATCAATGTGAATCACCTCGTAGTACTGCACCTACCACTCTCCCCATTCCTTCGCTCATTGAACATTGCTTCTCTACCATTTTCTGTCCCTATTCCTACGCCTCCTCCACAGCCTCTTGCTCCGCAGCTCATTGATACACCACCTCCTACCTAGCCTCCTATGCAGCATCAAAAGCAGTATCAAATTTATATTCGCAAACATGTGCATGGACCCTCCTCTGTTAGGCCACCACCTAAGTTATATGTGTCGGTAGATGCAAGTGAGAGCACACCTCCTCTTTCTTCTTCTACTTCCGACTTTCATCCTTCTATTCCTAGTCCCACAACTACTTTTTACTTGAATGTCCCTATTGCCCTTCGGAAGGGTGTCCGCTCTTACGTTACACATTATCCTATTGCTCGGTATGTTTGCTATCAAGTGATCTCATCTTCTTATCGACCCTTTCTATCTGAGATCGATTTGGTTACCATCCCTCATACTGTTCATAGTGCTCTTTCTCAGCCTGTCTGGAAGGCTATTATGGTGGATGAAATGAATGCCCTTGAAAGAAATCATACATGGGATATGGTAAATCTTCCTCTCGAAAAAAAGACTGTGGGATGAAAGTGGGTATTCGCTATTAAGCATAATCCATATGGCAGTGTTTCTCGCTATAAGGCTTGGCTTGTTGCTTGAGGTTATACTTAGAGTTATGGGATCG
The DNA here is from genome assembly GCA_021018995.1 of Chloranthus sessilifolius. Lineage (NCBI taxonomy): Eukaryota > Viridiplantae > Streptophyta > Magnoliopsida > Chloranthales > Chloranthaceae > Chloranthus > Chloranthus sessilifolius. The sequence continues at coordinate 70,944,145 of CM037595.1, forward strand.
ATTATGATGCTACCTTTGCTCCTGTGGCTAAGTTGACCTTGATGCGTGTTCTTATCTCGATTGCGGCCAATCAAAATTGGCCCTTATATCAACTGGATGTTAAAAATGCTCTTTTACATTGTGATCTCATTGTCTACAGGGACCCCCCCTCCTAGCTTTCAACTTTAGGGGGAGCCTGAGAAGGTTTGTAGACTTCGTAAGTCTATCTATGGCCTTAAGCAGTCACCACTAGCATGGTTTCTTCGTTTTAGTGGAGTGATCATTGGTATGGGATTTCAACGGCGCCACTCTGATCATATAATTTTTTATCACTCCAGTCCAGTTGGCCGCACGATTCTGTTGGTTTCTGTTGATGATATAGTCCTTACTGGTGATGATTCCTCTTTTATATCTCATGTCAAAGCGGGACTTGGCAGATACTTTGAAGTCAAAGATTTAGGCAACTTGAAATATTTTCTTGGCTTGGAGGTAGCCAGGTCGAGGAAAGGGATTTCTTTCTCAGGGGAAATATGCCCTAGATATGTTGAATGACACAGGGATGCTTGGATGCAAGCCTGCCACTTTCCCTATGGATTCTAAGATCTCCCTCCATGAATGTGAGGGGAAGTTGTTGTCTGATCCTCATGTTTATCAGCGTCTTGTGGGGAGGGAGATTGATCTTACTCTTACGACAGCAGATATTACTTTTGCAGACAGCCTGGTCAGCCAATTTATGCACGCACCTCGTGCTCCTCATCTAGCCGTTGTTCATCGTATTATCAGATTCATTAAAGCTAGTCTAGGTAGAGGAATTGTTTATCACTTTCATGATCACCTTCATATATAGGGATATGCTGATGCTAATTACACTGGCTCCATTACTGATCGCAGGTCTACATCTGGGTATTGTGTTTTTCTTGGTGACAACCTTGTTTCATGGAAAAGTAAGAAACAATCGATTGTCTCTAGATCCAGTGCTGAGGCAGAGTATCGAGCGATTGCTTATGGCACATGTGTGCTTCTGTGGCTTAGATCTCTCCTTTCTGACCTTGTCTTTTCGGTTAGTGATTCTATGCCTATACATTACGACAATGGCACTGCAGAAAAGATTGCTTTCGACTTTGTGCTACATGAACGTACAAAGCATGTTGAAGTGGATATTCATTTTGTTAGAGAAAAAGTTTAGGACCGCAGAGTAGAACTTGTGGACGTTTCTTCTTCCCAACAGCTTGCCGATATTTTCACTAAGGCTGTTGGGCGTCAACTTCTTCGACACATTACTGTCAAGCTAGGCATGCATGACTTGTACGCTCCAGCTTGAGGGGGAGTGTTGTTAGTATAGGATATATATCGATGTTCTTATGTTCTGGGTGTGTCTAGTAGTATGGATGTGTATGTATAATTTTTCCCTCTTAATATGAATGCTAATGAGGGTCTCCTATCTCACTAAGCCTTCTCATTCTTTCTCTCTCTCTCTCTCTCTCCTCTAATTCTAATCTTAAACCCAACAAACCCTAACACCAACTTTAACCTTCCAAACCCTAATAATCTCAACTTCTTCTATGTCGACATTCCAATATACAAAAAACCGCAGCGGCCTTTACATCCCTCTAGTCCAACAAGACCTGAAGGTTGCTATGCGATATGATCTGAGCAACACTCCCTGAATATGGACAAAACATTTTGAACCTTTGTCAAAGAAGTAGGCTCAAACACCTTTCACGGGTTGTTAGGCGTTTTTTTGGACTCCAAGAGAACAAATTAGTGGAGCTTGATGATGATTAGTCAAGCTCCCAGTCAAACCCCTCCTGCCAACTTGCAAGGGAGGAGAATGGGATATAATCTTCTTTCACTGAAGCCATGAAAGTGAAGCTAACAACAAGTACCTTGACCCCTAACTAGCAACTTCTTTTTACAGTTAAAATTGTTTGAGACAAAGGCTGATGACAGATTTGTTATCCAAAGTATGCTTAATGGCCTACTATGCATGCACCTGGAGGTAACTTGACATCAAAAGTTAGAACGGAAAAATAACAAGCATGAGTATTAAATAATGCAATACTGGATACGCTAGTGCATCTGATGGTCGAAATCCTCAAGAGAAAAAACATGGATAAGAATGAGTAACTAGACCATTTATCTTACTTTACAACAAGCTAAGTAACTTATTCTACAAGCAAGCTACTACATTACCTTCGATAAAAGAAGCCAGTATATATGAGTCATGGCCAGTGCAACATATACATTGCTTCTACAACACCTAAACACCAAAAAGAAAAAGAAAAGAAGGAAGATAAGCTTACCCTGCTACCTCTCTCCAGAGACTCATCCTCTATAAAGCGTATCTCTGGAGTCAATCGCAGCTTCATACGCCTCCCCAATTCACTGCGAACATACTTGGCCTTTGACTTCAGTCCTGCAATAGCAACCTCTCTACCTCTTTCATCCCCAAACACAGATACATATACTTTAACCACCTGTGAACATGCAAAACACCAGAAGTTGTAACTTTAATATATTTTTTAATCAAATGAAATCAAGAAAGATCGATCGAATTGAGAATAGCCATGTCATAATTTTGCATGGTTCAAGGCCTGTTTGCTTCTTTCATTCAAATGTCATCAAGAAAAATTGACTGAATTATAATAGCATATAATAATTTTGCACGGTAACAGTAGATCAGGGCAATCGTTTGCTTCTTTCGTGCAAATGGCATCAAGAAAAATCGATTGCAGTGAAAATATGCACATCATATAATTTTGCACAGAAGCAGTAAGTTAAGGCTATATTTTACTTTTTTCATTCAAATGGCATCAAGAAATATCAATTGAACTGAGAACACCCATATCATAAAATCTTGCATGGTACCAGTAGATCAAGGTCATAGTTTGCTTCTTCCAATTGAAATAGAATCAAGAAATATTGATCGAATTGAGACTACTCACTTCATAATTTTTCATCGCACCTGTAAATCAAGGCACAGTTTGCTCCTTTCATTCAAATGACATTAAATTAGGTACAAGTAGATCAAAGCTATAGTTCACTTATTTCATTCAAATGGCATAAAAAATTCGATTGAATTTAGAATAACTATATCGTGCTTTGCACCGTACCTGTAAATCAAGATCATAGTTTACTTCTATCATTCAAATGACATTGAATTAAGTATACCTGTTAACGCACTTAAAACAGAAATAGATCAATCTCATTTTTTTCCACACTGTTTTGCCATACATCATCTTATATTTATACAACCAATGGACCCTTCTAGACTATAGAATATTCTCTTCGGTTTGTTACAACAGACTTAATATTATTAGAAATCTCTAGAGCCTTGTGATCTTGTGTATAGCTTACATTCCCCCACAAACGAATGGGCATCTCGACCATGAGTTTGGATCGAAGAAAGTTGAATCGCTGCGAAGAGAGCGATTTGGTGAAAATATCTGCAACCTGATCAACGGAGGAGATGTATTGAACATGTAATTCCTTATTTACAACTTTTTCGCGTACAAAGTGGTAATCTACTTCAATGTGTTTGGTGCGCGAGTGAAAAACTGGATTTGAAGCGAGAGAAAGTGCAGAAATGTTATCGCACCATAGAAGTGGTGGCTGCCTTAGAGGAACTCGCATCTCAACAAGGAGCATCCATAGCCAAGTGATATCTGCAGCTGTGTGGGTGAGAGCCCTATATTCAGCTTTAGTAGATGAACGGGCCACCGTTTGTTGCTTCTTGGCACACCACGAGATTGAGTTTTGGCCAAAGAAAACACGAAAGCCAGTCGTGGAGCGTCAGGTCAGTGGATCACCAGCCCAATCAGCATCCGAATGAGCCTGCAAAAACAGAGGGCCTGATTGGAAATGTAGCCCATGATGAACTGATCGCTTGATGAAGCGGAGTATTCTCTTGACTGCAATGAAATCTGATTTTGATGGGCTGTGCATTTTCTGGCAAACCATATTAACGGCAAATGAAATGTCTGGAGGGGTATCTGTTAAATATTGAAGTGCCCCGACCAATTGCCGAAATAAAGAAGGATCAGGGAAGCACTCATTATTAGCTGAAGAAGGCTTGAGTTTCGAGGAGATGGGGGTCGCACAAGGTTTGCAATTGGCCATGTCTGCTCGATGAAGTAATTCTGATGCATATTTTGTTTGTGAAAGTAACACTCCTTTGTGCAGTTGGAAGCACTTCTATGCCCAGAAAATAGTTGATCACACCTAAGTCCTTCTTGAAGAACTGATTGTGTAGCTTTGTCATGAGTTATCTAATGTTGAGGCTACTGTTACCCGTGATGAGTATGTCATCGACATACACAAGAACCAGCGTAATATCACCAAGGGAATGCGCAATGAACAAAGATGGGTCGTTGCGGCTGTTGATGAATCCAATGGAGAGAAGAAACCTTGAAAAAGTGTCATACCAAGCTCTTGGAGCTTGTTTGAGCCCGTAGATTGCTTTATGAAGCTTACAAACATAGTTCGGATATAGTGGATCAATGTGACCTTGGGGCTGGGCCATGTACACTTCATCTTCAAGAATGCCATGAAGAAAGGCATTAGAGACATCCATTTGTTTAATCGGCCAGTTATAGTATAAGGCGAGAGAAAGAACAACCTGGATGGTGGGTTGCTTCGCCATGGGACTGAAGGTTTCTTGATAGTCCATCCCCTCTTCTTGTGTGTAACCTTTTGCGACCAAGCGGGCTTTGTGACTAGCGATAGACCCATCGGCATTCCTTTTGAGCTTACAGATCCATTGCAACCCACAATCATCCGATTTGATGGTGGCGGAACAAGAGTCTATGTTCTTTGCGATAAGAGAGCTGAGAATTCATCGGCCATTGCTTGTTGCCAAGAGCGCTGCTTAGCTGCTTCGATGTAGGTCTTTGGCTCAAATAGGGAGGAGGAAATGGTGAGAAGGGAAAGCAACTTTTTAGGTTTAAAGATACTAGATTTGGATCTAGTGGTCATGGAATGTGAAGAGAGTTATAGTGTTTTGGGTGGATTGGTGTCGATTTCACTGGAGGCTGAATTTTGGGCTGTTGCAGTGGGTAAAACAGGGGATATTTGAGGTTGTTGTAAGTTGGGAGCAGGGGTAGTGGTAGGAGCAGGTTGATGAATAGGTGTAGAGGGAGTGGTGGATGGAAGATTGTTATTGAGGGCTGGGGTAATTGATTGGGAGGCAGGGAAAGGAGTGGCTGATGGAACTAGAAAGGTGGGGGCTTCAGTGGAAGTAGGAGGATTTAGTTGAGGGCTCATAGGGGTTTTTAACTGGGCTGTGAGGGTTGAGAATGGAAATGAATCTTCATCAAATGTGACATGCCTTGACATATATACCCTACCGGTGAGTGGATTGAGACACTGATATCCCTTGGAAGTAACACAATATCCAATGAACACACATTGTTTAGACCTCGAGTGAAGCTTATGAGCACTATATGGGCGAAGCCATAGAAAACATGCACACCCAAATGTCCTTAGCAGCTGAAAATCAGGTTTGGCCTGATAAAGCATTTCATAGGGGATTTTGTATTGCAATGGTGCACTAGGAAGCCGATTTATAAGGAAGGCAGCTGTAGATAAAGCATCAAGCTAGTATTTCGTTGGGATCGAAGCTTGAGTGAGAAGAGTAATGGCAGTCTCAATGAGATGCCTGTGCTTACGCTCCGCAACACCATTTTGTTGCGGAGTGTGAGGACAAGTTACTTGATGTACAATCCCATTTGATGCAAATAATGAGGACATGTGGCAATTAACAAATTCACCTCCATTATCGGATCTAAAAAATTTAATAGTAGAGGAAAAGTGATGTTCAACAAGAGATTTAAAAAGCAGAAATTTATTATAAACCTTGAATTTGTATTTCATTGGGAAAATCCACAAAAACCTTGTACAGTCATCAACTAAAAGAAGATAATACCTAAAACTATTGAAAGAGGGAATTGGGGATGGACCCCAAACATCTCCATGAACTCACTGGAAAGGAGAAGGAGCCTTAGATGTAGAAATATCAAATGGCAGCTTATGACTCTTACCCAAACTACAAGCAATGCATTGAAATTTATTTGATTTTAAACTAGGAACACCATATTTGGAAATCAAGATGTTATAGACCTAAGAGGGGGAATGACCCAAGCGGTTGTGCCACGTGGATAAAGTCGACCTGGAACACAATAACACAGGAGAAGATGACGATGATCTGAACGGATAGAGGCCCTGCTCACAAGGGCCCTGAAAGAGAATTTGATTTGTGTTGCGATCCTGAACAAGAAAACCATTAGCATTAAAAACAATGGAGCAATTATTATCTCGAGTAAGCTTATGTACAGATAGTAAATTATGAGAAATACCAGGCACATGATAAACATTAGGAAGGGCCAAAGATTTGGAGGGGGTAGGGAGCAAACCAGAGCCTTGATGTTGAATGGGAAGATGGCTACCATTGCCCACATTGATTTTATCCGAACCGTGATAATCTCGGTGAATCAACAGATTCAAGAGATCATTGGTAATTTGATTGTTGGCTCCTGAATCGACATACCAATTGGAATCGGGCAATGATGGTGAAGTAGCTACAAAAGCTTGAGATGTATCCGCAAACAAAGGTCTTTGATAACTGAGATTTGGACGATGCCAACACTCGGAAGCCAAGTGATTATACTTCCCACAGATCTGGCACATCAGCTTTGAAGATCCACTCGGTGCTAAATAGTGTTGATTTCCCTTTGAACGATTTTTGTAACTGAACTGAGATCAACCACCCCGTGGTGGCTGAAAGTGGCAGCCTTCAGATCGGAAATTACCACCAGTACGGGTGGAAGTGGCTACAAGAGCAGTAACAAACTCAGAGGGTTTTGAATTAGGAACATCCATTGCAATATGAATTTCTTTAGAGATTAGAAGAGTGTTGAGCTCGAGTAGGGAAATTGGATTTGAATGGGTCCTGATCGAAGTCTTGAGAGGATTATAATCACTTGGCAATCCTTGCAGTGTATAGAAGACAAGATCCTCTTCAGAGAGAGGAGACCCAGCTGAAGCCAATTTATCCGCTAAATCATGAATTTGATCTAGATATGTAGAGACAGAGAGGTCATTTTTCTTCAAATTGAAGAGCTTATATTTAAGCCCGTGTATATGTGACCGAGAGAGTGATGCATATCGAGCATCCAATGCACCCCAAAGATCAAAAGCATGCTCAAAATGCATTACATGAGCGAGCACAGAAGTTGAAAGAGTAGCAGAGAGACTTGTGAGGAGATAGCAATCAATAGAATTCCATAGAAGATATTGGGGATTTGGGGTTTTAATACCTGATTCAGAATCGATGATTTCAGCTATTGGACATGGAAGATTTCCATCTACGTTGCTAAGGAGCATGTTCGTGCGTAGGGCATTTCACACTTGCGTCTTCCAGATCGAGAAATTGGTAGCATTGAGTTTTATGGGAATGAGAGAATGGATGTTTGAAACAAAGAATAAGAGACCTGGGGGAAGAGAAGGAGATGAAGATAGAACAGAGAAATCCATGGAAGCCATAGAGGAAGCGAAGCCTTAGGATCAAAGGGAGCACAGGCGAGCGAGATCGGCGGCGATGAAAGTTGCATAGAGCCGCCGAGCTTGATACTATGTTAACGCACTTAAAACAGAAATAGATCAATCTCATTTTTTTCCACACTATTTTGCCATACATCATCTTATATTTATACAACCAATAGACCCTTGTAGACTATAGAATATTCTCTTCAGTTTGTTACAACAGCCTTGTGATCTGGTGTATAACTTACAATACCCACTTCCTAATTTTGCATGTACCAGTAAATCAAAGCTATAATTCTCTTATTTCATTCAAATGGCATCAAGAAATCGATTGAATCCAGAATAACACTGTAATTTTGCTTCTGTACCAATAAATCAAGACAACCATTTGCGTCTTTAATTCAAATGAAATTGAATTAAGTATACCCACTTCATTAATTGGCATGGTACCAGTAAATCAAAGTTATAAATCGTTTATTCATTCAAATGGCTTCAAGAAATTGATTGAATTCAGAATACCCACATCATAATTTTGCATGGAGTCTGTAAATCAAGGCTACAGTTTGGTTCTTTCATTCATATGACATCGAATTAAGCATACCCATTTCATAATTTTGCACGGTACCAGTAAATCAAAGCTATAATTCGCATGTTTCATTCAAATGGCATCAAGAAATCAACTGAATTCAAAATACCCACATCGTAATTTTGCTTTTTTTACCTGTAAATCTCCAGATACCTCGACGTCACTGATGGTGGTGAGCGATGACAAGTAGCGGTCGGCGCCGAGGGCGGCTTCAGGTAGAACAGCATACTGGAGGACCTTATCGGTGAGCAACATGTCAGAGAGCTCTCTTCTGATTTGCTTGGCCACCATCTTAACTCTTCTTTGATTGGCCATGCATTTGATGGTGGGTTTAAGGAAGATAAAGTGGGTTTTGGGGCTTGGTTTTCTGGGGTTCACACATGGGTTGAAGAGATTGGTAATGGGTGGAGAGTGAAGAAATGGAGAGAGTTTGGGGATTGGTGGTGACTGGAGATGGTGCTGACGAAAGAGGTGAGGCATTTCAGGTTTTTTTTTTTTTTCACAATTTCCTTCTTTTTCTTGGTATTTTTATGCCTGTGACATGATGGTTCCTTTCTTCCTTTCTATCAGTAGCTCATGGGTGATAGGGTGGGTGAGTTGGTGCAGGTTTTATGGTTATATGGTTTCCGGCCTCCGGGATGGAGCCCGTCAAGTAGGGCTGTCAACGGGTCGGGTTGATCTGATACCCGACCTGAATTTTTAACCTGATCCATCACATAAATTTGACCCATCGGGTCGGGCAATGAGACATTCAATAACCGGGTCTTGCATATAAAACTGACCTATTGGGTCGGGTTCAGCATGGAGACATCCAACTGGACATTGAGATAGGGTTGGGTTGGGTCGACCAGACTCCAACCAACCCAAATTTTGTATATAAAATCATGGAATATAGCCAAATAGAAGGGTTTTATCAAGTCGGGTTGGATAGGGTTGGGCCGACCCAACCCAACCCGATATTTTATATACAAAATCACGAGAAATAGGGGTTTTATCGGGTATATACCCTTAACTCGTCTGGTTGGATCGAGTGAACCATCAAGTCGGATTAGGTCGCGTATACCCTTAATTCCTTAGGTTGGGTCGGGTGAACCATCAAGTCGAGTTTGGTTGGGCATATGCCATTTTTCTGTTGGGCAACCAAAATTTTGGCCCAACCTTGCCCAGCCCATTGACAGCCCTATGTTGGGCCATTGCTATAGGTTGCATAAATGGGTTCGATGGGCTGGAGTTCACCCTCACTATGTGGGCCATTGCCCAAGCCCATAAACTGGCTCGATTTTATTCAAGTGGGCAAAAGTTTATCTAACTTTTAACTCGGTCCCATTACGTGTCAGAGGGGGTCGCTGGGCCTTATTTTCGAGCCAATTAAAAGGGAAATTTAAAAAAAAAACTTCTGAACTTACACCTAAATGCCCCTAAAACATCTGAACTTTGCATAATAGTAACTATACCCCTGAAGAATACAAATGCACAAAAATCAGACCCTTGCCATCACACCTCATTATCTTCTCGAAGGAAACTGTTGACGTGGAGCCCTAAACCCTTTAAAGCACTGATGTGGACGATTACGTTGCAAGATGAGCTGGATTTGGAGAGAAAATTTCAAATGTGACTTGCACATGATGCACAACAGGCTAATAAGACGTTGGGTTTTTTTTTTCTTCGTCTGTCTCTTTCGTCTTCCTCAACCCAATAGTAATGGAGTTCTTTTTCATGCGGGCCTTGGAGATTTAGAGCCTCTTCTTCATCCGATTTGGATTTTCTTCATTTTCTAGCCGGATTCTCCATTCTAGGGCTAAATACATTGAAATATCATATTTTTAGCCCATCTGCTGCTACTTCGTTTTCTTCTTCCTCTTTCTTCTTCGTCTTCTTTCTTCATTTTCTAGTCGGATTCTGCAATCTCCTACATATACTGAAATACCTTGTTTTCAAAGGGTTAAAATGGTTTGGGGTAAGAAAGAAGTCGTATGCAAGATGCCTCGCTACGGTAAGTTTGATTTTTGAATTTATTTTGTCAGTATTTTTCTATATTTGTGTCAATATTTGCTTGAATTGATTGATTTGTCTGTTTTTTTATTTGTATTTCTGTATTTATGTAAATGTTGATTATATAAATGCAAAAAAATAGGGTTTATATAAATATTGATTATGCTAATTATTTAATTGAGTGTTAATCCTATTATGTAACTGCATAAAAAATAGGGTTTATGTAAATTTTGATTATGCAAATGCTAATTTTGCTGATTATGTAAATGATGATTATTTTAATTGAGTGTTAATCTTATTTTATGTAAATGCAGAAAAAATAGGGTTTATGTAAATGTTGATTATGCTGATTATGTAAATACTGATTGTTTAATTTTTTTGATCGATAAATGCTGACTTTATACGGATTGGAGAAAAAAAAACTAAAACATTGCAACGTTAAGTCCGTCAACCCATGCAAGTTAAAGCCTAGTCCTCCAGTCCTCCATTAAAAATTATGCATCATCCCACCTATACAATTAATATTATTACAGACACACTACACATAATCTAGCATTTGTAGCATAGTAAATAGCTTCAGTATTTACAATCATTATACCTTATAAAACTTTATCCAGACAAACAATAGTCTCTTACAGGTAGTCATTGACCACTACAATTTACAAAAATCAAATCTTAAACAGAAGCAGACAAGATAGGACTATGAACATACTACCAATTTTTTAACTCAAAGACAGAAGGAGATAAAACCTGACCATTAAAACTGTTATGAACTTGCAAATGTCCCTGATGTACTTAGCCTTTTTCCTAGTCAGGTTCACTCTGTGTATCTAAGGGTTTACAAAAGTATCAAGTTAGTATAAGGTAATTCGAAAAAAAGGGAGAGATCCAATTATCAGGAAATTAGCATGGAATTGTAAATTCAATTCTCATATTTGAATTCTGAGTTCTCAATCACAGCTTTAAGTGTTAAGTTTAAAGCGATATGAACCATTGATTATTGACTTTATAATAGAAGTGCAGGAAGAAATTTCTTAAGTAGATTTCCTCACTGTAATCTTTCAGCATATTGTAATGGAAATGGAATTTCTCTTGTATCTTTGGATTTTTTTTAAATTTTGGGCTTCTAGTTTAGTTATGTTGCTACCTATTTCTCCACATGGTATCAAACTGCAACTTGTTTAATGTTCAGTTTTATTGCTTCCTATTGCTCTAAGTAAATATATTCTTTTACTATGTTGGTTATCTATGAGTTGTGACTCTTATGCGAGTAATTGTTTTATTTGTTTAATGTGCAGATAAAGGCTCCGATAACTTTATGATTAGATTATTTTATGGAGATAATTTTTGAGATACACCAGCCGCCAATGGATATAAAAGAGGTCATTTCAGCTTCTTTGATCACTGCCACAGTGATGAGATGCCCCTATTGTAGTTATTCCATATGGTTGAAGAGTTGGGATACCTTAGTTCCGTAGAATTCTATGATACTATTCAAGGCAAATTTGTTATCATCGAAACTGATATGCAAACCTTGGAGTTAGGGAATTTGATTTGTTCTGATGGGGTAGTCGATGTGTTTATGGTTCCTCTCTTATTATTAAATGTGGACACCCAAGAGAGTCAAGTCCAGCACGAACATCCTAAAAGGATAGCAGCTACGACACGGACCAAGACTTCACAAGCCAAAGGAAAGGACAACAGTCTTCATATGGGTTAGGGTATTTTAGATGACGAGGGTAATGATGATTATGACCTAGAGTCCAAATCCTCGTCTTCTGACGAAGATGAGATGTGGGATAGTGATTACTTGATCTCTGATGATGATGCATTGTTCGATGAGTTCGTGGAAGCGAACTCCGAGTTTGTCGGGTTAGAAATTAGAGAGGTAGGGAATGAGGGTCTATCCGGAGTTGAAGGCGACATGGATATGGGAGAGTTATCTGATCCTCCTTCAAAGGACAAGTTGAGAAGTTTAGATACTGATTCAGAGGCCGACGGGCAGGGAAAACAGAAAAGAGAACGTATCAGGTATTTAATGAGAAGACGGATATATAACCCAACTTTCTGTGTTGGGATGGAGTTCAAGACGCATGAGCTCTTTAGGGAAGCTGTGAAGGAGTATGCCATAAAGTGTGGTAGAGAGAAAAGTTTTGTAAAAAATGATAGGTATAAAGTAAGGGCGGTATGTAAGGAAGGCCGCCCTTGGTTGATATATTATTCGTATGTACCAAAATGCAGTTTATAGAGTGAAAACCCTAAATGATCTACACAGTTGTAATAGATCTTTTGAGGTGCTTTGGGTGACTACTAGTTGGATAGTGAAGAGGTATGAGGAAAGGATTAGGTTGAATCCTACGTGGCCAGTGAAATCACTAGTGAACACAATAGAGACCGAGAAGAATGAGAAGGTTGACATTCAAAAGGTCTATAAGACAAGGAAGAGGATAATGCAAATGGACAAAGGATCTTGAGCACTTAATTTAAGTTATTATGGGGGTATGCTAAGGAATTGAGAAATACAAATCCTGGGACAACTGTAAAGATGTTTATGAAGCCAGCGAGTGGAATGCAAGGAGTGGTGAAGTTCAAAAGTTTGTGTGTGGTGGGGTGTGTTGAAGAAAGGGTTTATAGATGGTTGTCAACCTGTCATAGGTCTCGATGGCTATCACTTGAAGGGGCCCCATGGTGGCATTCTGTTATCAGCCGTAGCGATTGATGTAAACAATTACTCTATCCTTTTGCATATGTTGTTGTGGAGAAGGAGAAGAAGAAAATATGGGCGTGGTTTCTAGAGTTGTTGAGAGCAGATCTTGTGGTTGAGAATTCTGCTCACTACACCTTCATCAACGACAAATGGAAGGGGTTCATTAATGTAGTAACAAACTTATTTCCATGTGCTTCCAATAGATTTTGTGTGCGACGCCTCTATAACAATTTCAAGATAGATTTCAAGGGGCTTCACATGAAAGATATCTTATGGAGGGCAGCTAGAGTGATAACGGTCCCTGAATTTAAAAGGGTGATAACTGAGATAAAAGAGAAGAATGTTAGTGCTTATGAATGGTTGGTGGAAAGATCACCAGTTAATTAGAGTAGATCACACTTCGATACTTGGGAGAATAAGGGTCGTTCTTATGGAAACCGTTCATAAGAGAAGGGATGCGAGGATGAAGGTTAAGGGCCCTATTTGTCCAAAAATAGTGAAGAAGATTGAGAAGATGGAGACAGCTGGTGTATGGATTGCAAGATGGTGTGGTGGCGATGGTTTTGTAGTAGTTGGTGCTCATGGGGAGTAGTTTGCTTTGGACTTGATGAAGAGAATTTGTAGTTGTCGAAGGTGGGAGCTCTTGGGTTTGCCTTGTGTCCACGCAATAGCCGCGATGAAATATATTAACAAGGACCCACTAGAGTATTGTCATGATTGCTACAGGGTGATTATGTACCTAAAGTGCTACAGTATTTTTGAGACCGATAAGTGGAAGAGAGCAATGGCCAAATACCGATGATGCAGTCATGATGCCTCCAGATGTGAAGAAGAGAGTCGAGAGACCTAAGAAGGCAAGAAGGAGAGAACCCGATGAGCCGGCTAATCCCTCAAAATTGTCAAAGAAAAGTGTGAAAATGAGGTACACTAATTATCTAGAGGTGGGGCATAACAAGAGGGGATGAAAACAGGCAAAGGTAAAAAATATTTATGAAGTTTATTATATTTGTTCATCGCATAATGACGTAACTGAATAATGTTTGTCTACATGTATTATTGCAGAGAGGAGGGTAAAAAACTGGGGGTGGACCAACTGATGGACAACAACCTAAAAGGGGCAAGATACCGATAAGTTATATATTTTTTTCATTGACATATTACTATAAATTACTCTCCGTTCTCTTGACTGACAATTAGTACATTGTAGATGAAGAGGGATCAACAAGCCATAGGCCCCATCCCTCAGGTTGCTGCTTCAAATTGTGGACCCCAACCTAGTTCAGTTAGAGGACCCCAGCTTAATGCTCCTTCTTCAATTAGTGGACCCCAGCCTCAGACTTCTACTTCGGTAATAGGACCCCAGCCTCAGCCCCTGACTTCTACCAATTCAAGTAGTCGAGTACGCTTCACAAAAGCTCAGATTCTACAACAAATGCAAAAGCAAGGATGAAGAAGTGGATGGTTTACAAAAAAAAAAAATTGCTGAACGACAGAGTACATGCCTAGTTTTGTAAAATTTTTTTTGTTGAATGACAGGGTACATGGGTTTTTTGTACAGTTTTTAATGTCTATAACATGTACATGGGTTTTTTGTACATGGGTTTTATGTATATGGGTTTTTTATGTACATGGGTTTTATGTATATGGGTTTTGAATGACAGAGTACAATGCTGATTTTATGTACATGAGTTTTTAATGTCTATGACAAAGTACATGGCTGAAACCTCCTTTTTTTGTTGAATGACAGAGTAATATATGATGTGGTTTTTTATGTGGTTGTTGAATGTGATGATAGAGTAATCTGATGGGGTTTTTGTCTGTTCATTTCTACACAAAAGTGATCAATCTGATGTGGTTTTTGATGTGGTTGTTGAATGTGGTTTGTCTATAACAGGTTGGCTCATGTTACAAATTGCTTAAATCAGGTGTATAACAGGGGACCAAGTGTTCTTGTTTGTAGATAGCTTAAATCAGGTGTATAGCAGTTCTTGGATCTCTGGTTTCAAGTATTGCTTAAATCAGGTGTATAACTTGTTGCAGCTTCTTGTATTTAGCTTTGAGGTTCACAAATTGAGGTTGAAAAATTCTCTTAATTTCCTCCAGATTTTGCTGGTGCTACTCCTTGAGCTTTTGCTGCTCAAACCAATACCAATGTTTGATTTGGAGCATGTTTCACAATGCTACCATGATTGATATTTTCAAAAAATCAAGATGCCTCTAGTTTATCTTCCAATTCGGATTTTCTTATGCAGCTTTATATATCTATACACACTACTATACAGGTTGCATATGAGGTCGACTGCATACTTGGGTCACTTCTTTGAAATATATCCTACTAATAAAAATTAATGATTTATGCATTTATTTTCGAACCAAAAGTCAACTCTTAAGAAGTTATATGGTGTTTATAATTCTGAAGCCTTTGTATTTGTGCACATAAGTGATCAATTTGATGTGGGTTTTGAATTACAGAGTACAGGGCTGGTTTTATGTAAATGGGTTTTATGTACATGGTTGTGGTTTGTCTATAGCAGGTTGAATGACAGAGTACATGGCTGGTTTTAAAAAAAAAAATTGTTGGATGACAGAGTACATGGGCTTATGTTGAATGACAGGTTGTCTTCTGTATATGATTTTTTTTGTTGAATGACAGAGTATAGGGCTTATGTTGAATGACAGGTTGTCTTCAGGTTGTATATGATTTTTGAAACTTGTTTCTGAAATCAACATAGAGGTTGTAGATGATTTCTGATTGGAAAATATTAGAAGATAGAATGCTGCCGCAGAAGAATAAGGAAATGGTTAGCAGTTGTAGACACCCAAATTTGGCCCAAGGCCCGATCGAAACACCTTTTAAGAGAGGTGCAATTCTGAGCTTTTGATGGTATGAATGGAACCCTTAGGGATCATCCCAAACCCTTAGGAATCACCCTATATCTCTTAGGAACCTATCCCAAACCTTTAAAAACCAATCCCAACCCTTAGAACCCATCTCGAACCTAACCTTCCCAGGAAATGGATGAAGAGTGGTGTACCAGGACTAGCTGAGGTCTTTTACTAAAATCAAATCATATACCATTGGAAAGAGGACTTCTCCAGCTTTCCAACGAGCTACGAATCACCTCAATCGGAGTTGTACATCAAACGTTATTGCCATTTGAAAATCGGGCAGAATTTCAGGATTTTTGCCTGGCGCAACTAATAGTTGCGCCAGGTATTTTTCCCCCAAAAATGGCCTCGCGCAACTAATAGTTGCACCAGGCATAAATGGGTCCCCCCACCCCTCGCGAGGCCAACTTTCAGGGAACTGTGCAGCACTGTTTTACTGTACATTTGCCTGGCGCAACTATTAGTTGCGCCAGGCATATGAACAGTAACTGTTTAGTTTTACCCCGAAATTTGTGCTGGGGGTTTGACTTGTTGACCACCTCAACCTTTGGGGTGTGTTTTGATAGTCCTGTTGCACCCATTCCTCGCCTATTGGCAATCCCTTAAGTGGCTTAAGGCCTCACCCCATCATCCACCATTGGAGGATCTTCCCACACCTTTCAAGGCCCCAAAAACCCTAGGAATCCTTAGATGCAGGATTACCTAATTGATAAACCCAATTAGCATCTAAGTGGCCTCCTAACCCACCCATTTCCTATAAATAGAGCCCCCCTCCCCTTGGTTTAATGGTTGAGAATTTTGCTTAAGAGAGAAAGAGCTTAAAAGTGAGAAGTTCTTCCTCCCTTTGGTGCACTATTTTCACCTAAAATTCCAGAATTCTAAAACCCCTTCCAAGCTTGTTCTTACATAAAAAACCCATAGCCTAGGTGTGTGTGATCCCCTAGCCTCCCTTCTCCTTCCCTTAGCTTCAAGCCTTAGTGGTTAGAACCCATTTCTCTACCATTCAAGCCTCCAAAAGCTCATCAAAAGTAAGCCAAGCAAGGCTCCTCTACGGTGCTACAAGGGCCCGAGGGCTCCGGCTCTCCCCTTTCTTCTCCTATCTCTTTCTAGCTCCCTCCATCCTCTCATTTGTGCCGTTACGCCGCCGAATTTTCGGTAGGAACGGAGGGGCACAAATAGGATTAGAGGCCCATTTGGGGCAAGAGGGAACCATTTTCTTGTCTTTTATATTATTTTATTTTTGGCCATTAGTAGAGACCGCGTTAAGCGGGTTGATCGGGTGCCTAACACCTTCTCGATCGATAACCGAAGCCCCTACCCAAGAGCCTTTGGTGTGGACCGGATTCAGAGTCATATTTTTAGCACTTCGGTGCTCATAAAAATGAACTAGGTATCCCGGGACACCGAAAGCTCCGGGTGGTGACTCTATATTTTTATTAGAGAGCGCATCGTCGCGATGGGACCGTCAAGGATCCCACGGTTGCACAGATGGCAACTCTGCTGGGGAGTAGCTAGTAGAGCTTCCCCTTGAACTAGGCCTTTTTCATTTTTTTTATTTTTCTAACATTTTATTGCTGTTTTTTATTATTTTTGCTGTTTTTTTATCACTCACCCCTCCGATTACGTCATTTTACTCACCCCTACAATTCCGCTTTAAATTTCAGTAATTTTTGCCTAGTCATTTGACTGACACCTTTTTTACTCACCCCTATGATTCCGCTTTAAATTTCTGCAATCTTTGCCTGGTCACTTGACTGGCACCTTTTTTTTTTACTCACCCCTATAATTCCGCTTTAAATTTCAGTAATTTTTGCCTAGTCATTTGACTGGCACCTTTTTTACTCACCCCTACGTTTTCGCTTTAAATTTCAGCAACTTTTTGCCTAGTCACTTGACTGGCACTTTTTAAATTTCAGCAACTTTTTGCCTAGTCACTTGACTGGCACTTTTTAAATTTCAGCACTTTATATTTCCCGCCTAGTCGCTTGACTGGCCCCGTCTTTTTTTATTATTCATATCCTAACAGTGGACGCTGGCCCGTAGTGGCGGCACGAAATAATCACCCCCGGTCTTTGAACTAAAGAAAACTTCCCAAAAGAAAAGAGAAAGATCTTGAAAAATTAAAATTGAACTAAGTTAGGGAGCTTAATTAATCTGTTTTGCGGGGTAGATTTTTCAAAAGGGTTGGTTTAGGCACACATACAAACACCCGGGTCTTAGTATGGCGGCAGCCCCTAGTGGTGATGATCCAGAAAAGTCCCAGCCCACCTAGTATCTGAGAAGGCGCTTGCGCCGGAGGTATATCGGGTGGGTTTCCATTCCTACAAAGCTTAAAACCCTTGGGGAGCGCGCTAGCGAGTTATATCGGACTCAATCCTTTAGGCGTCGGTGAGGAGAGAATCGATCATCAAGAAAACAGCTCAGTTCTCGGAAGCCTAGCTTCCACAAAAACCAAAAAAAGAGACTCATTTCGGGCATCAGTGGCTGCTGCTTTTTATTCTGGAGAGGCAGTTTTTTCTTGGCGCATGTATTAGTTGCGCCAGTGTAAAAATACTGGAATTTATAACTGGCGCAACTAATAGTTGCGCCAGCTTCAAACTCCCATATTTTACCTTGGCGCAACTAATAGTTGCGCCAGTGTAAAATTTGTCCCCTGCAACCTTGGCGCATGTATTAGTTGTGCCAAAAGTTCGGACACCTAGCGCGAATCAGCCGTTTCACCTCCCGAGTTCCCGATTAGTGTGCTCAAGATTGCCTTGTTTGGGCCCCCATACCTTGACACCTGTCGCCCCCTTGATCAAAAGAGGGCAACTTCTTTTGGCTCATTTCGGGGGATCGGGTTGTTTGCCTCATTTTTCGTGCCTTCAATAGATCGGAGGTTATCCTTCGATTCTTCCGAAGTGCATCGGAACCGTCGCCGCGGGTCTTGAATCAAGATACGAGGGCCACCCGAAAAAGGAATTTCAAGGCCTCGGAACCTTTGCTTTTCATAAACTTTTTCAAAAAATTCAAAAAAAAAAAAAATATATATATAATCAAAAACCCAAAAAAATATATAGTTTGTGGTGCCGGCACAATGGAATCATCTTGTCCTCCATCGTCCCGTAGGGGAAGAAGGAGGAGGATTTTTGGGCCTTATCCAAGGCATCCTTACCCAACCCGCTCCCGTAGAATGTCGTGGGTAGTGGACCCGGCTTACGCCGGTCTCGACTCATCCCCACCACACTCTCCAACCCACTCCCATTCGGGAGAAGTCTTTTCCACCATCCCCCTCACCCAACCTCCCTTTACCGTCACCGGCCCATTTGGCGCCCCCATATTCCCAACCACTACCCCCCAAAATATCCAAAATCCAACCCCTCATTCTCCATCTTTTGCCCAAACCATGTAAAACCCTAACCCATTCTCCCAATCTACATCCATGCCCCAATTCCCGTCATCCCCCTATAGACCTGATCCACCCTCATTCACCTATGTCACCTCCGCCCTAACCAATCCCCCACAAATCCTCCCATCTACACGGGTCATGCCCGTTTTTATCGAGGCCATGCCCAATTTTTCCCAAGCACCCACCCTTTACCCTCCATCATCTTTAAACATCTCTAACCCATCCCCCTTCACCAATGCTCCACCGCATTCCTTTAACCCCTCCCATATCCCATCACCCACAGGGGCCATGCCCAATTTTCCCCTCACATCCACCCCATCCATACCTAACCATCCATTAAATCCACCATCCACTTCCAATCCTTCCTCCATGGCCATGATGGAGGAGATGTTCCAAGCCTACTCCACATGGAAGGCTTCCCAAAATACCTCTCCTCCACATCCCACATCCATGAACCCATCCCATACCTTAGCCAATCTCCATGCCTCACTCCCCCATGACCCCCATCAATCCCCCATAATCCACACCATCCAAACCCCCTTTTCCCACATGCCCCAAGGCCCCATGGCCCAAACCCCCTTTTTCCATACACCCCAAGGCCAAATGGCCCAACCTCCAAACTCCCACATATCCTAAGGCCCATTGGCCTAAGCCCCCTCTTCCCACATGTCCCAGGGCTTAATGGCCCAACACCCCATCACCCATGCTCCCTAAGGCCCATTGGGCCAAACCCATCAAATCCAAACCCATCAGGGGCCCATGGCCCAAATCCACCAATGGCCCATGGCCCAGACCCAGCAAGGCCCATTGGGTCAGACCCACAAAGGGCCCATGGCACAGACCCACCAAGGCCCATTGGGCCAGACCCAGCAAGGGCCCACGACCCACACCCACCAAGGCCCATGGGGCCAGACCCACCAAGGGCCCATAGCCCAGACCCAGCAAGGCCCATCGGCCCAAACCTACCAGGGGCCCATGGCCCAAACCCATCAATGGCCTATGACCCAAAATGATCAAGGGTTCATGGCCCAAACCCAAACCCCAGACTCATACCTTCCACAATACCCCCAACACCTAACCCAACCTTCACAGCCGGGTCAAACCCAGGCCGTCCCCCAAACCCAATTCCCCCATGGCCCCACACCCCAAGGCCATCCCCAAACCTTCCCTCACACCCAATGGCCCTATCCGACCCACTTCAAAACCAAATTCCCATCACCCAACAAGCCTTTCCACACCCCCAATGGGCTCACCCAACCCCTACTCATGTCATTCCCATCCAACCCATGCAGCAACAAGTTGAGAATCCCGTCTTTACTGCACATTACACCGATCAGCAGTATGAAGAGGACGAGAATAGGAACAGCGGGGCCTATGTTGGGGCTTTGACCAGCCTCCACCCCCCTCCCATAATTGCCCATCCCCTAGTGGCCCAGAGTGAAGTCCGACTGACAGTCGAGAAAGCAACCCTGATATCAAAAGAGTTAGAGCAGCCGAAAGAACAGTTAGACAAAATATAAAAACAGCTGATAAAAATGGGTGGTGCTGAAATCCACGCCACGGACTTCATAGACCTATGCTTGTTCGCTGAGGTCCCCTTGCCTCCCAAATTTAAAATGCCAGTATTCGATAAATACAATGGCACAGGTAACCCGATCGCACACCTCAAGTCCTATTGTGGGGACATGTACCAGTACGGGGGGGATGAAAGGCTACTAATAAAAGTCTTTCAGAAAAGCTTGACCAAACCGGCCCTGAGGTGGTTCACGTCCCTTGAACCATCCATGATGAAGACATGGAAAGATTTAGCGCATTTGTTCCAAGAGCAGTATGTCTATAATACTGATATTGAACCGCGCAAGTCTGATTGGCTTAAGTTAAGCGAAATTCAAACGAGACCTTCAGCGACTATTTGGGGCATTGGAGAGCACTGGCAGCTCAAGTCAGAAATAGAATACCTGACGAGGAACAGATTGAGATGATCTCGAAGAGCACTCTGCCAGTGATTTCAGACTTCTTGGTATACCAAATGATTCGTACTTTTGTCGGTAAGAAATGCTAACCGATGCGAGGATGCCATCAGGGAGGGGCGTCTAAATAAGAACATACCGAGCGGACCAAGTGGGGTTAGAAGATTTTCTGAGCAGAGGAACGAGAAGAGAACAGGGGGCGATGTTCAGAACATAGCGAACACTAGGCCCAATAATAATACTACCCCGTTCCAATTTCAGGCGGCCCCGTTAGCACCAGTTAGGCCTGAGCAGACGCAGAGAATGGGGAATGGGTAAGGAATGCAGATGACCCCGGAACAGAGGAGAGCCCGCTACGACCAAGTCTTCACACCTCTGGGGCAATCTTTGAGTGTACTTTTGCCCCTGTTAGTAGAAAAGGGATTAGTGGCTATCCGCCAACCGCAACCTCCCCCTCACCCAATCCCAAAGAACTATGACCCAAATACCCATTACAATTTTCATCAGGGTCCGGACCATCCTACTAATCGCTGCTTCCCATTGAAGCACGCGATCCAAGATCTGATCGATGCCGAGAAAATCATTCCCCCTGGCCTCCTCAGCATGCTAATATCCATCAGGTGCCACTACCCCCACATCCCACCGGAGGAGCAGGTCTCAGACCCACCATCGGAATGATAGAGGATGAGGAAGAATTTGAGTTTGACCCATCCGATTATATCAGTGATCGGGAGAGTTATGTAGCACCACTGTTAAAAAATATTGAGGAAAGGAATATCGGGGTTGTTGAACCCCTGAATTTGTCAGATTATTTTCCCAACCCGACTCCGCAATTGGAACCTTTGGATCTCAGGGCATATTTTCCACCCACCACACCTTTTAATTATGTGAAGATAAATGCATACCAACCATATACCACAAATCACCCAATAAGCCACCAGGCCCCCACTCCTATACTCGCACCCACCAACTACCAATGGCCGGCGCCCGCTGTTAAGACCTGAAAAGTACCACTTTTCACTCCTTAACTTAACCTTTGATTAGACCCTTAGCCACCTAATAAGTTCTTGTTAAGTGTTTTGCGTAGGTAATAATCAGCAGTGAAATAAGGCCAGGAATCCAGTTAAGGAGCCTGCTTTGGCACCAGAAATCCCTCAAAAAGATGAACTCTGAATCTAGACCTGAATGAGCCTCGCGCAGCTGACCCAAGCTTTAGAGGATTCAGGAGAAATATGCCTCGCGCAATTCAACTGAGCTTCCCAAGACTTTACAGCAACCTCTAGCGCAGATGAGTGACTGAAGAGCTTCAGAAACTCAAACTCGCATAGCTCTCGCGAAGCTCAAGAGTAGAACACATCGTGCAGTGTCGCACAGTTCAAAGCAGACCTCTCTCAATCTTGCGCAGTTCGCTTAGAACGAATGAGGAGAGAGAGCTTCAGAAGATTCCTCGCGCAGTTGTAGCGGGATGCAATTATCAGAAGAACTCCTCGCACAGTTCTCGCGCCATTCAAGAAGAAAACATCCTGGCGAAGGCAAAGCCATCCTCGCGAAGATCAATTAAGACATGGAACCTCACGCAGTTTAGAACTCATTAAAGCCTCGTGAGGTAACTCGCGAAGTCCAGTAAAGAGAAGTGCTCGCGAAATTCTCACACTATTCAAATTCACTTTCGCGAAGATCAGCCCAGCCAAGATCGAGCAACCTCGTGACTGCTTGAACTTCAACCCCGCGACATCTGAGACTGTATTTTCTACTCAACCTCACGAAGCCCAATCCAGTGAGAGCGTAATTCTCTACCGCGCGACTGCCTGAAGAGTAAACCAAGGCAACCTCGCGATGGCTGAAGCTTTAATGTCAAATTATCCTAGCGAAGAGCAAAGAGCTACCACACGACAAGTCTGGAAAACTACAGCTACCTAGCGAAGCTCTTAACCTAAACTTCCATCTCTTCAGCAGAGGACCTTCTGGGAATTTCCAGCAATTAGGGCACGCACTCCCACGCTCAAATCTCTGTGCACGCGCCCCGATGCATCCAAGGATCACTGTTAGGCCATGTGGCATCGTTAAAATTAGGGTTTCCTAACCCTAATGTGCCGCCACCCCACTGCTATATAAACCCATACCTAGCTTAGGTTTAGGTATCTGGGAACACATCTCAGATCATTTTTCTTTTCTCTTTTTTTTTTAGCTGTAAGTAATTTCCTTTTTCTCTTTTCCTTCTCTCCATAGTCCAGCACTTGCTGGCTATGTCTCTGTATGTATTTTTGAATCAGATTAATGAAAGTTCTGTAATAGGATCTGTACTTTATGGGATTGGTGTTTGTGTGTGAGATGCTCTGTTCAAGGCTGCTGCCTTGTGATCCGCCATTGCTTTGGCTGTGTTTCAAAGCAATGGAGGACTGATTCTAAGGGCCATTCAGATCCAAGTGACCTGTGTGTCTGGGCTATCATGGTCCTACAACCTTAGCCCCACCACAGGACCCACTAGATCTGAAATCCCCATGGGAGCTTGAGCTGGTAGCCTTGTGACCATGGTGGTAGCAGCGATATTCTTGTTTTGTTTTGGGCTCCGTGAGGAGGATAACCTCTGGGATAGTCTGTGACCATTTAAGTGGACAGATTATAGCCTTAGGGTGATTCTAATCCACCGATCCAAGATGGATCCTTCTTCTTTACACCTGAGCTTGTAGAAGCCTGGTGAGAGATTGTCTGACGAGACTCCCCTATATTTGTATAGATCTGCCATCAGATGTTGGATCTGATCTGGTTATAGAGATTGTAGGCTGGTGACTGGACAATTGTAGCCTCACTCAAGCAATGGACAGCTAGATCGAAGGTTGTACTCAATCTCTTGCTGGTTCTATGTGTATGGGCTATCATGGTCCTATAGAGCCTTAGCCCCACATATAGAGCTTTAGAGATTGAGGTTCCCTATGGATTTTTGAGCTAGTAGCCTGGATGAAATAGTGCCTGCAATGATTTACTTGTTGTGTTTTGACCCATCCCTGGATAGTGGCTCCCCTATGGGATAATCTGTGACCATTTGAGTGGACATGTTATAGCCTTAAGGGTGGAATCATGGCAGAGTGATGGGTTGGATCCTTTCTCCTCAGCGGTGATAATGTAGCCCCTGGACAGGATTTCTATAACATCAGATCTGAATTTGAGTTACAAAACTTCTCTGATCTTGGCTTAATAACATACTTCTCACCCTTTTATATTTATTTTCCACACTCCATTCATCCTCTCAACCCTTTCTGTAGTTTAGACATTAGAATACTTAGAATAAGTGACCTTAAACTCCCCTCCTTTTAGGACTGCTAGATCTGTAGTTAGATCTGGAGGGACTACTAGAGATGGCTCCCTTGGAGCTGTAGATCACCTTTCCCTGTGGGACAAACTCTTACTTATCAAAACTTGCTACAATGGACCCTATATCTTGTAGGTCTAGGACTTTTGAGTTGTGCTGATTCCATCCCTTGTTCTACTCTTTCTTTGATTTTTAAATGACTTTCACCACCAACCAATAATGTAAGCACACACACTCAGAATCCGCCAACAAATTTTTGGCGCCGCTGTCGGGGAAAGATGATCTATTAGTAGACCCTTAATTTTTGTATTATTAGTATCCTTTGCACATGTGAATAATTGATACTGCTGACATAATTTTGAATCTTTTTTGCAGATCTAGACAGCAACAGCGAAGGACAGTGGACTACATGTGGAGCTTAGCTACCTCTGTTTGCAAACTCTCTGACTTTTAAAACTCTGTCTATCTGTCTTAAAATTTTTTTCTAGCAGTATCTAGGATAGTTTAAATATATTCCTTGAATAGCTGTAAACTAGTTAGATAAATTTGTTAGTATACAATTATTCTTTCGTAATGTGCTTGGAAGAAGCTTTCCTTGCTGGTGGTGTGCTTATACGCTAGGGAGGAGATCCCTCAGCCCTGCTTTAGAGCCTCTTAACCCTGAGTTAGAAAGGGGAAGGAGACTTAGGAGAGACAGGCACACCACAGGAGAGCCCCCAAGTGAATCTGTGACAGCAATTATGGGTGAAGAACAACCCAGAACCCTCAAGGAGTTGAATGCTCCGGATGACTATAACTCCCCTTTTAGCATTCAATTTCCTGATGTTCAGGAGAACTATGAGATAAAAACTTCAATCATCCATATGCTGCTAGCTTTCCATGGGCTTAGCAAGGAGGACCCTTACAAGCATATTGACCAGTTCTTGGCCTTGTGCACCACTTTTAATATCATTGGTTTGGGCCCTGAGGCTACTAGGCTCAGACTCTTTCCCTTCTCTCTGAAGGATAGGGCCAGTACCTGGCTGACCACTCTTCCCAACAATATCATTGCTTCATGGAAAGATCTGCAGACCAAATTCCTAACCAAGTTCTTCCCTGAGACCAAAACTAGCTAGTTGAGGAAAGAGATTCTTGCGTTTGCTCAATCCTCAACTGAGGATTTTAACCAGTCCTGGGATAGGTTTAAAGAGATGCTCAAACAATGCCCCCACCACAAGATCCCTGAGTGGTAGCTTGTACAAAGCTTCTACAATGGGATTGATGAGAAAAATAGAGATATGGTCGATGCCTCTTGTGGTGGATCCTATATGCACAAGACTGCTGAGGAGGCATGGGAATTGTTTGAGGTGATTAGTGAGAATGCTTTTCCAAAGCCATCCCTGGCAAGAACTAGTCAGGAATCTGAGTCAAAGTCGGGGCTTGCTGCAGGATCAAGAGGAAAAGTTTATGAGGTGTCTGGGAACAATGACCTGCAGCTGCAGATGGCAAACCTCTCTATGAAGTTTGACAAATTATTGACTGTGATGCAACCCAGAAGGGCTACTCATGTGGCGGAGGCATGTCTGATATGCCAGTCCCCACAGCACACAGTGGAGGAATGTCCATCTGCAGGGCAATTTCCTGAATTGATTTTGGAACATGCTGCTGCTGCTCAATCTTTTGGCCAGCAATAATCAGGGGGCTACAATAGGCAGCCATATGGATACTAGCACCAAAATGCTGGTTATCAATGGAGAGACCACCCAAATCTGAGGTGGAGGCAAGACAATTACATGCAACCCCAGCAGATGTTGGCCTTACCACAAAGGCCACAACAACAGTTCAATCAAGGGAATGCCCCTAGGTCTACCTTCCAGCACCATCAGCAGCAAAATCAGTTGGTCTTACCCCACTCTCAACCAAGAAATGCTTCCTTTGAGGACTAGGTCTTGACTTCATTATAAAACCTGAGATCCTTGACTCAGACCGTGAATTCCCATGGTCAGAGCATCAAGAAGATGGAAGAGCAGATTGGCCAACTAGCTAACACCTTAGCCAAAAGAGAAGAGGAAAGATTGCCCAGTCAACCAGTGGTTAATCCCAAGGGCCAATTTTTGATTGGTGAAGGATCCTCCAACCCTGAGGGGGATCTTTCATTAAATTAATGATTAAGAACTGTGCACCTTTGTATAATATGTACTTTACAGTTTAGAAGAATTTGTAGTGATCTTGTTGGAATATGAGTTTAGTGCTTTAATGCCTACTTTTATTCCTGTTCCCTTGGTATGATAATTTCAAGTGATTGAATTATGATGGTAGTATTTGAATGCTTTGAGAATATGGGAATTTGTGAATGCCTTATAATGCTTATGGGTGTCCCTGGAAGAGAGTCTGTGAGAGAATCCACCCACAAAGTCAGGGTCGAAAAGCTGACTAGTGGGTGAGTGAATTCTAACTCAGTTAAGCCATCGCGGGGTTCTGAATAACGGGTTTGGTCCCCTCTGGCGCAGTTCATAAAGAACTTCCTTGTTTTGCTGTCACGAGCTTAAGATATAATTGGGTGGGCTGCCTCGCGCAGTTTAAATGAACATCTAATCTCGCGACCCATTCATGCCCATCCAGCGAGCGGATACTTTCAAAGCGCGCCGAGCTTCGCGATATTTAAATCCCACCCCGCGCTACTTTTCCTTACTACGTTCTCTTTCCTCTCACCGCCAAACAAACTCCCATTCCTCTCAATCTCTCTCCTCCAGCTTCCTATCTACAGTTCATTGCTCTCTTTGAAATTCTGGATTTTTGTTCTTAAAGCTTCCATCAACAGTTGCCCCCTGCTAAGTGCTCTTGAGATCCACCATGTGTCCAATTGAATAGAACCCTAACTTTTAGGGTTAGACTCAGCTCTTGATCTTTCCTTTCAAAATTTCAACTGCACACTCACCAAGAAGAATCTTGATGGCTCCTAAAAGTGCACCCGTGAAGAGAGCCAGGGACCAGGCCACTGTGGAGCCTGCCCCTAAGAAAGCCAAGTCCTCTACGGCACAACAAAAAGGGAAGGAGGTGATTCCTGAAGTGGCTGTAAATGCACCTGATTACTCTACTCCCTCTGAGCTCCTCATTTCCATTCCCTTAGAACCTGAAGCCATTTTTGATATATCGTTCTTTGAATCTGAGCCACAGGGGACTCCATCAGAAGAAGAGATTTGGAGCCCAAACTGCTGTTCATCGATCAAGTGCTGAGGAAGAATATCTATTGCTCCGACCATCAGCAAGAAAGGAGGACACCAATTGCGGATGCTCTCTATTCCTTCTCTCTGGGCCATGGATTTAATGCTGTACGGTTGATCTTCGAGGCTATGAAGGATACAATGGTGAAGCTGGGGCTGCAAAAGAAAATCCACACTCTCCCCTATGGGAGACTCATCACCAGACTACTTCTGAGGGGAGGGTACAAGATATCAGTGGGAGAGTTATCTGCTGACCTCACTCCCACCACTTTTGCCAAAAGACAATGGGGGATCAGCAGAAGTCTAATGGATCCCCAGAAGAAGAAGAAGAAGGCTGAAGCTTAGGCTGTTTCTGAGCAGGCAGGGGAAACTGCTGTGGCAAAGGCCACCCCTGCCCCCAAAAAGAAGGCTAAAACCCCTGCCCTAAAGAAGGTGGCACGAGCTTCTGTCACCTCTGCTTCTACAGCAATCCCTCCATCCACATCCACTGCCCCTCCTTCCTTTCACTTTCCACCCATACCTTCTATTCCACCTCTTCTCCCACCCCCTCCTCAATTCACTGACCATTCAACACAGACTACCCCAGCCACTTCCACCTCTTTGCTTGACTTCATCCTTACGCCACCCACTCTTTCCCCCCAGGATCAATCCCCTTCTACTTCTTCCACTCCATTTCTACCCATCTTACCCAGACACTCCTATTACACCCCCCCTACTTCACCCTCCTCCATGCCATGAGGGACAATCCCTATATCAAGAGGGATGTTCTCAATGACATGGCCCAACTCTGCCAAGTCGTCGAATACCCCTTGCTGCAGAAACTTAGTGACTTGAAGCTTGCTCACCGCGAGTAGCTGAGAGATATTTCCAAAGGGTGGGAGGCAATTTTGGAGACCCTAAATGCGAACAAGGCTGCGGAAATATATTACAGAATGACTACTGAGATTGAAAAGGCCAATGCAGAGAGGGCGAAAAAGCACAACAGGCTATTAGAGAAAAAAATGAACAATGCTCAGGAGATCAACCGACTCAGTAAGGAGCTTGCAGATACCAATCTCCTGTGGGCTAACAAGAAAATTGAAATCTTGGAATAGAGAGTTGCCTTCCTACTTTCCCAACCCATACAACCCACCCCTCTCCCCATCTTCTTCCACACAACCAGGCCCATCTTCTTCCACTGCCCCTACCCCAACACCTACACAATCTGTTCCCCCACCTCCCACAGCCCCAACTCTGGTACCTCCTCCTGTTCCTCCTCAAATGCCTACTGCAGTTCCTTCTGCAGTACCTACACAACCTGTTGCTCCTGCTCAAATCCCTACTGCAGCTCCTGCTCCTCTCTCAGTGCCCCCCCTGTTCCCTCTCCTGCTCCCAAAAGAAAATGCACTCCTTCCAAGAAAAAGCCCACTTCTAAAAGAGCCACTGCAGCTCAAAAAGGCAAAAGGCCGGCCCCTCCATCCCCACCTCCAAAGGTCACCAGAGCTTCTGCTCAGGATGATCCCCATGGTCGCCTACTTTCCAAAGAGGAACGCAGACAGGCTGCTGCTGCCCTTGGATTGGATCCCACTGTGCTTTTTCCTTCTGACTCAGAATCGATCTTTGCACCACCTCGGATCCCGGTGCCCAACCCTCATGTCTTGCTCCTTCATCAAGCCCTGCTGCACAATCTTTTCCTCAGCGAAGGAAAGTTGCTACCACGAGGACTACTCCCCCAACTGCCTCCTTGAAAATTGGTAAAGCCAAATTTGCCCAGTCTGAAGAGGCCTCACCAAAAAGCCAGCCAGTGAAAGGGAAGAGCCCGACCATTCCTTCAGCCAGAGAATAGGATAAATATTTTGTGCCTCCCCCTAAACCTGTAAAAGGGAAAAGTCCTCTCCTGCCTCAGGTGCAAGCAAAAGCTGAATCCCCTGTTTCCCCTCCTGAGCCAGCACCAGCCCAACCACCTCTTATTCCCCCTCTACCTCAGCAAGGGCAAGCGTCCAAAGGTAAGGGCTCCAAAGGAAAATCTCCCACCAAACCCCCTGAGCCAACCACTGATAAATCTTCAGAGATCCCTCCTGAACCAAAGAAGAGAAAAATGAGGGTCAGGGCTCCAACCATACCCAAAACTCCCGAGCCAAGAAAGGCAGAGAGGGAACGAAAGAAGAAAGAAGAAGAGGCTCTCCTGCAAGAGCATGCAAAGAAGATGGGATGGGACAAGTTTTGAGACAGATTCTAACTAGATTTTTCCTAGGATTTTCTCTATTTCTTTTGCTTCTATTTTCTTGTATTTTGTACATTTCTAATTTTTCATAGACTTTTCCCCTGTCTTTACTATCTTGCTTTGCCTGTTGTGTGTTTTGTTCCCTGTTCTTTCGTTTTCTTTTAGCCTCAATAGTTCTGCTGCACATTCACTTTGAACCAGTGAGGACACTGCTCCTCATAGGTTTGGGGGTATGGCAGGCAGACCCTACCAATGGAATAGTTAACATAAGTACAGCAGACTCATCTGAGTAATATGGAAATGGATCTATGTTCACTTAAGAATCATGCAAATAAGAAAGTTAACATTTCTGCAAACTTTAGACAGTATAAACTTTTAATATTCCACATTTCCATGATAATATCACCAAGGAAACTGACTTGTATCAGTACTTAGTGAATCATTAGAGAGAGAAAAAGGTGAGGGCATACTTGAAAGTTCAAAGGATGACCATAACCAGTGAGAATTGGGCCTACAAAATTTTTCTATTCTTTAAGGAGTAACTAAGGCATTTCTTTTAGTTCTAAGGATTGGCTGAGTCACTGTGCTCACTAGAAGTTAGGTAACTCCAAGTTGAAACAACTGACAGTACTCATGAGACCTAGGAAAGGATAAAGGCCTTCTCTTGGACAGTTTGAGCCTAAAAAGACCAATCCTAAAGCAACTGCCCTTGTCCATACCCCCCTTTGAGCTTTAAATCCTAAATTTCTTAAAAATACACCTGAGTACTTGAACCTGAACCTATGAACCTGATTCAACCTACCCTCACTCTGAGAATTCAGAAGGTAAAGGAGAAAGAGTTGAAGATGGACTGGCTATGGTCAACATTAGGTGAATGGAGAAGAAGGATCTCAAAAATCTGGCAGTATGGTAACTGAGAACATGGTGGCATTTCTGAAAAGTAAAAAAAAAAAAAAAAACAAAATAAAAAGAAGGAAACTCCAGTAAAAAAAAACAAAAATAATAATGAAGAGGAGTAAGAGAGAAGTCAAGAGGAACTTTCATTGGAAAATCAAAATCAAGAAGAGAAACTGATCACTTCAAATCGGAAAATCTCAAAGAAGATGAAGGGAGTTGAATTATGGAAGGTGAAGTCATGAACCGCCTCTGTGACCTACTGATTTCTCAAATTGGAACCCCT
Source organism: Chloranthus sessilifolius (assembly GCA_021018995.1). Lineage (NCBI taxonomy): Eukaryota > Viridiplantae > Streptophyta > Magnoliopsida > Chloranthales > Chloranthaceae > Chloranthus > Chloranthus sessilifolius. The sequence goes on from CM037595.1 coordinate 70,975,091, forward strand.
TTTCGACCTTCCATTCTTTTTAACCCTACTCCATAAGCCACATTACAGCCTAGTTAAAAGCCCTTGTGATCCAAAGTTGAGTGAGCTGTCATGTGAAGATAAGGAATTATCCAATCTATGGTGAGGAACTGCCAATGATGTCAGCACTTAATAACTCTGCCTATGCTCATGCTTACAGACCCATTTGGGGGATATAACTGCTCTTGAGCCTGTGAGAGAATGAACCCCTCAACAAAACCCTTATGAGAGTATGTCCTGCAAAGTTTTTGGGTCTGAACTTGAATACATTATGTATGACCTTAACCTAATTTTTGACCTAATGATAAGCTCAGTGTTGGCACACACTTGTGCAGTTTTCGGTGGTTGTAAATTGATTGGAAGTGTTGTGCATTCATGAGAAGTTTATGCTGTCTAAATCTTTATGCAATCAATAGATTAAAATTCTTTTATGTGTACTGATTCAAGAGTAAACTAAATCTGATTCCTTGACTGCTCATTTAATGATACTGCACTCTTGTTAGCTGTTTCACTGAGAAGCTTGTGGGTGTCTTCACTGAAAACCCTAAGGAGACTTCACTCCTCCACTAGGGATCACCTAGGGATTTAAAAGGCTTGGTACATATGCTAAATGTATCCGTGCTTTCTACGAAAGTGGCATTTAATTTTTAGAGTAGATTTAATGTAACTTTACTAAGGGACTAGCAAAGATTAGGTTTGGGGGTGTGTTAAGACCTGAAAAGTACTACTTTTCACCCCTTAACTTAACCTTTGATTAGACCCTTAGCAACCTATTAAGTTCTTGTTAAGTGTTTTGTGTAGGTAATAATCAGCAGTGAAATAAAGCCAGGAATCCTGTTAAGGAGCCTGCTTTGGCACCAGAAATCCCTTAGAAGAATAAACTCTGAATCCAGACCTGAAATGAGCCTCGCACAGCTAACCCAAGCTTTAGAGGATTCAGGAGAAATATGCCTCGCGCAGTTCAACTGAGCTTCCCAAGACTTTACAGCAACCTCTCGCTCAAATGAGTGACTGAAGAGCTTTAGAAACTCAAACTCACGTAGCTCTCGCGAAGCTCAAGAGTAGAACACATCGCGCAGTGTCGCGCAGTTCAAAGCAGACCTCTCTCAATCTCATGCAGTTCGCTCAGAATGGATGAGGAGAGAGAGCTTCAGAAGATTCCTCGCGCAGCTGTCGCGCAGTCACTGCGGGATGTAATTATCAGAAGAACTCCTCGCGTAGTTCTCACGCCATTCAAGAAGAAAACATCCTGGCGAAGGCAAATCCATCCTCGCGAAGATCAATTAAGATAAGGAACCTCGTGCAGTTTAGAACTCATTAAAGCCTCGCGAGGTAACTCGCGAAGTTCAGTAAAGAGAAGTGCTCGTGAAGTTCTAGCACTGTTCAAATTCACTCTCGCGAAGATCAGCCCAGCGAAGACCGAGCAACCTCGCGACTGCTTGAACTTCAACCCTGCGACATCTGAGACTGTGTTTTCTACTCAACCTCGCGAAGCCCAATCCAGCGAGAGCGCAATTCTCTACCGTGCAACTGCCTGAAGAGCAAACCAAGGCAACCTCGCGACGACTGAAGCTTCAATGTCAAATTATACTAGCGAAGAGCAAAGAGCTACCACGCGACAAGTCTGGGAAACTACAGCTACCTAGCGAAGCTCTTAACCTAAACTTCCATCTCTTCAGCAGAGGACCTTTTGGAAATTTCCAGCGATTAGGACATGCACTCCCATGCTCAAATCTCTATGCACACGCCCCGATGCATCCAAGGATCACTATTAGGCCACGTGGCATCGTTAAAATTAGGTTTTCCTAACCCTAATGCGCAGCCACCCCACTGCTATATAAACCCATACCTAGCTTAGGTTTAGGTATCTGGGAACACATCTCAGATCATTTTTCTTTTCTCTTTCTTTTTAGCTGTAAGTAATTTTCTTTTTCTCTTTTCCTTCTCTCCATAGTCCAGCACTTGCTGGCTATGTCTCTGTATGTATTTTTGAACTAGATTAATGGAAGTTCTGTAATAGGATCTGTACTTTGTGGGATTGGTGTTTGTGTGTGAGATGCTCTGTGCAAGGCTGCTGCCTTGTGATCCGCCATTGCTTTGGCTGTGTTTCAAAGCAATGGAGGACTGATTCTAAGGGCCATTCAGATCCAAGTGACCTGTGTGTCTGGGCTATCATGGTCCTACAGTCTTAGCCCCACCACAGGACCCACTAGATCTGAAATCCCCATGGGAGCTTGAGCTGGTAGCCTTGTGACCATGGTGGTAGCAGCGATATTCTTGTTTTATTTTGGGCTCCGTGAGGAGGATAACCTCTGGGATAGTCTGTGACCATTTAAGTGGACAGATTATAGCCTTAGGGTGATTCTAATCCACCGATCCAAGATGGATCCTTCTTCTTTACACCTGAGCTTGTAGAAGCCTGGTGAGAGATTGTATAGAGGCAGACTCCCCTATATTTGTATAGATCCGCCATCAGATGTTGGATCTGATCTGGTTATAGAGATTGTAGGCTGGTGACTAGACCATTGTAGCCTCACTCAAGCAATGGATAGCTAGATCGAAGGTTATACTCAATCTCTTGCTGGTTCTATGTGTCTGGGCTATCATGGTCCTATACAGCCTTAGCCCCACATATAGAGCTTTAGAGATTGAGGTTCCCTATGGATTCTTGAGCTGGTAGCCTGGATGAAATAGTGCATGCAATGATTTACTTGTTGTGTTTTGACCTATCCCTGGATAGTGGCTCCCCTATGGGATAATCTGTGACCATTTGAGTGGACAGGTTATAGCCTTAAGGGTGGAATCATGGCAGAGTGATGGGTTGGAGCCTTTCTCCTCAGCGGTGATAATGTAGCCCCTGGACAGGATTTCTATAACATCAGATCTGAATCTGAGTTACAAAACTTCTCTTATCTTGGCTCAATAACATACTTCTCACCCTTTTATATTTATTTTCCACACTCCATCCATCCTCTCAACCCTTTCTGTAGTTAGACATTAGAATACTTAGAATAAGTGACCTTAAACTCCCCTCCTTTTAGGACTGCCAGATCTGTAGTCAGATCTGGAGGGACTACTAGAGATGGCTCCCTTGGAGCTGTAGATCACCTTACCCTGTGGGACAAACTCTTACTTATCAAAACTTCCTACAATGGACCCTGTATCTTGCAGGTCTAGGACTTCTGAGTTGTGCTGATTCCATCCCTTGTTCTACTCTTTCTTTGATTTTTAAATGACTTTCACCACCAACCAATAATGTAAGCACACACACTCAGAATCCGCCAACACCCGCCCCATTCCAGCTACCGCCATATACCACAACCCCCATCAACTACCCCATAAACCACCAAGCCCCCAATCCAATACCCACACCCATCAGTTATCAATGGCGTGTGCCCCTCCCATCATCCCCAATTCAGCCATCCCAAGCCCCATCACCTCATCAACTACACGATGGCACCATTTCATATACCTACTCATATCCCACCACACTCAAGCCTCACAACCCCCATTTGGCCCAATCTCCACCCAACCACCCACTACCATCGAGGTGAATCAAGTATTGCCCCCACCTCTGGCCAAGCGGTACAAGTGCCTCAAGCACCAGCAGTCATACCTTTCCAGCTCTCGGGACCAACCTATGATCCTCATCAGGTCCCACTGAGCTACGAACAAATAGATGTCAATGCCGACAGCAGCAATAGAGAAGGGGTAGTAGATTTTGTTACTAGGTATGAGAGGATATCAAAGCAGCCAGAAGCACCAGTAGCAGCACAGGCCCAACCCGAAGGAAAGAAAGACAACGCGGTGAACCCCTTCGAGAAGATGAGTTGAGAACATATACTGGAGACTCAGCTGAGAAGGATGCCAGCCCATATCACTGTATGGGATTTGTTGATGACATCCCCACTCCATTTCCAAGCATTAATGGGGGCATTGAAGAATGCGCATGTATCACTCCAGGTTAGCAAGTGATGGCTCGAATGCCATTTCATTTTCGATCGATTTTCCAGAAGAAGGGTGTAGCCATTCCAAGTCTTTGAATATAACTGTTGAATCCGAAAACATGGTCATTCCCTTAGTACTAATTGACAACGGGTCTGCATTAAATATATGCCCGTTAAGAACCGCCACCAAGATCGGGGTTGACCCATGCATGTTAAGGCCCACCAGAACTAGCGCTAGAGGATTTGATAATACCAGAAGAGAAATAGTGGGAGAAGTTGATCTTGAGCTATTGATAGGGCCAACGACCTTTTCCATCTTGTTTCAAGTCATGGATATTAAATCTTCCTTTAACTTATTATTGGGGCGCCCGTGGCTGCACGAGGTCGGAGCCATACTGTACACTTTGCACTAGAAGCTCAAATTCGTGTCTGGGCATAAAATTGTTACAATCATTGGGGAGGGGCATGGTGAGAAAAAAAAAGCCACCAATAGTGTTGAAAAACCTAATATGTTGGATGTACCACACACCGCTGAGGACGTTGACCTCCACAGTTTCAAATACGAGGTGTCGGCAATACTCCCGGAGCCCATTGAGGGCATCATGTCTAAGACGGGAGGCGGTATGATAGCAACAGTGGCTATGCTCCAAAAGTGGGGCTATCAGAAAGGAAGGGGTCTGGGACCCATATTGCAAGGCAGAAGAGAGCCAGTCGTGGCTAAAGGACAAAAAGTAAGATTCGGGCTGGGATACAAGCCCACAGAGGAAGAGGTCCGAGAGGCCAAAGAGAAAGCCAGGGTCACCGCAGCTGCAAGAGCTCGAGGAATCAACATAGAGGAGAAGCCTCGCCCTAGACCGCACATCAGGGATTCCTTTGTCAGCTCAGGGGTCGTGAAGATTGATCGGAATGGAGTCACCCATTTGACCCCACACAAACCCATAGCCCTAGTCCATCCGACCAATCCCCAGATCTCCCTTCCCAGCTTGGAGATAGATTTGGCCGCATTGTCCCTTTTCGAGGAACGACGGTCGGTACCTGAACAAGCTCTCCTTGTGGTGAATCACCACAAAGCCGTGTTAACATTTGAGGATATCATCTAAGATGAAATGGGGATTAATATGATGGAGGTTGACTCCAATGAGCCATATCAGTCAGCACCCTCCATCCCAACAGGTAAAGAAGCGGCCCCTCAGGTACGCAACTGGGCATCTTTGCCCCAAACCTTGGAAGCAGGAAGTGGCGTAAAGTTTGGTGCCTGTTTCCCAAAAAAAAATAACCTATAAAAAGTGAGATAAGCCCTTGGCAGGCAATACCCTGTGTATATAGCAACCCGCCTTGCCAAGGGCCCGTCTCCGAAGAAAGCAAAAATCTCAAAAACATGAAAAAAATACAAAAACTCAAAAACATGGAAAAAACACAAAATCTCAAAAACATTGAAAAAATCCAAAGTCCAAAAATATTGTTATTTAAAATTCCAGAAAATGCCCCACAAAAGGATGCCTTAATCAAAATACCCGTCCCACGTGAAATCGACCCCTTCCCGATAGAAATATAAGAAGAGGTAGGCATTACGAGTCTGGATGAGGATATCACTTTGGAGGAGCTCCCCAATGAGCTCCTTGACCGATTTGCCGACTTTGAGCATGGCCCTACCCCCATTGTCGAAGAGACCGAGGATGTCAACCTAGGAACTGAGGAAGTTCCCAGAATAACCAAAATCGAAACGTCACTATCTCCTGAGGAAAGAAAAAGCATGATCAACTTCCTTCGGTCATACCAAGACATTTTTGCCTGGTCGTATGAGGACATGCCTGGTTTAGATACCGATTTGGTCGAGCATGAGTTGCCTCTCTATCCCGATGTGAAGCTAGTCAAGCAGAAGCTAAGACGTCTCCGACCCGAATGGATGCTGAAAGTCAAAGACGAGGTCATCAAGCAGTATGACGCGGGGTTTCTCATGGTATCCAAATACCCGCAATGGCTAGCCAATATATCGCAAGAAGGATGGAAAGGTTTGCATGTGTATCGATTTCCATAAGCAGGCGAGCCCAAAGGATGATTTCCCACTACCACACATCGACATCTTGGTCGATAACACAGCTAAGCACAGGATGCTCTCTTTCATGGATGGATTTTCAGGATATAATCAGATAAAGATGGCAGAGGTTGATCGCGAGAAGACAACGTTCATTACCCCCTGGGGAACCTTTTGCTATCGAGTCATGCCATTCGGGCTGAAGAATGCCGGTGCAACGTACCAGAGAGCTATGACTGCACTATTTCATGACATGATGCATCGAGAGATTGAAGTATATGTCGACGACATGATAGCCAAATCACCGGAGCGAAGCGACCATTTGGTAAACCTCCAGAAGCTGTTTGATAGGCTAAGGAAATATCGACTACGTCTAAACCCACAGAAGTGCGCATTTGATGCTATGTTAGGGAAACTGCTAGGGTTCATCGTAAGCAGAAGGGGGATCGAGGTCGACCCAATCAAAGTTAAAGCCATCACTGAAATGCCACAGCCGTCTACCGAGAAAGAGGTTAGAGGGTTTTGCGAATCTGATATCGTCGATCGGTTCATTGCACAGCTAACTCCAATCTGCACGCCGATCTTCAAGTTACTAAGGAAGAATTTGCCCGTTGAATGGAACGACGATTGTCAGGCAGCGTTCGAAAAAATCAAAAGCTACCTCCTTAATCCACCTATTTTGGTACCACTTGAGCCAGGGAGACCACTCTTGATGTATCTCTCCACGACTGAAGTTTCGATGGGATGTGTCTTGGGGCAGCACAATGAAATAGGAAGAAGAGAGCAGGCCATTTCCTATCTGAGCAAGAAGTTTACTGATTACGTGACGCGCTACTCTCATATGGAGAAAGCATGCCTGGCTCTTGTATGGGCTACTCAAAGGCTCCGCCACTACTTACTATCCCAGGCCGTTCTGCTCTTGGCCCGAATGAACCCGTTGAAATACCTGTTTGAAAAGCCAGCTCTCACTGGACGAACCGCATGATGGCAACTTTTATTATCTAAATTCGACATCATGTACGTCACTCAGAAATCGAACAAGGGGCAGGCGCTTGCTGATCATCTTGCTGACAATCCTTTACCAGACTATGAGCCACTAAGGACCGAGTTCCTAGATGAAGATATCTTGTTCATGACGGAGCACGATACAGAAGAAGCAGAAGAATCATGGGTAATGCACTTTGACGGGGCTGCCGATGCCGAGGGCCAAGGAGTTGGTGCCATCCTGATTTCACCAAAAGGATCCTATGTGTCGGTCTCTATCAAGCTCAACTTCCCTTGCACTAACAATATGGCTGAGTACAAAGCTTGCGCCGCTGGTCTGCAGGCGGCCCTCGATCTGAATGTAACTCACCTTCGAGTATTTGGCGATTCACAGTTAATCATATGCCAGACGAATGACGCTTGGAAGACGAAAGACGAGAAGCTGATCCCCTATCACGAACACCTCGAGGATCTGATAGCTTGCTTCCAAGATGTGACTTTCTCATACGTCCCCCGGATAAGGAATCGCTTTGCCGACGCATTAGCAACCTTGGCGTCAATGATTGAAATCCCCTATGGTGTTGAGATGAAGCCGATAATGATCGAGCAGAGGAATGAGCCGGCCTTCTGCCTCCAGATTGAGGAACCTACAAAGCCTAATGATGAGCCACCTTGGTTCTCAGATATCAAGAATTTCCTCGAGACCCTAACTTTCCCAGAGGGTACATCCAAGACAGACCGAAGAACCATTCAACGTTTAGCGGTAGGTTATGTCATTTGCAGGGAATGCCTCTATAAGCGATCATACAATAACATCTTACTCAAGTGGCTTACTGAAAGTGAAGCGGTCAACATTATGAAAGAAATCCATGAGGGAGTATGCGGAGCCCACATTAGCGGTCACATGCTCGCTAAGAAAATTCTACGGCAGGGATACTTCTGGACCACCATGGAATCGGATTGCTGTAAGCATGTTCAAAAATGCTACAAGTGTTGAGAACACTCTGATCGATACGCTCCACGCCATTGATCTTCACTGCATGACCACTCCTTGGCCATTTGCTACCTGGGGCCTTGACGTTGTCGGAATGATTAATCCAAAAGCATCAAACAGACATCGGTTCATCCTCGTCGCCATTGAATACTTCACCAAGAGGTAGAAGCGGCGTCATATGCCAACATCACTGCCAGTCATGTCGAGAAGTTTCTCAAGAACAATATTGTGTGCCGATTTGGAGTACCCAAAGATATCATCACGAACAACAGCACGAACTTTGTGAATAAGAGCATCTGAGACTTCTGTGAGCAATACAAGATCAAACACCATCGCTCATCCCCTTATCGGCCTCAAACTAATGGAGCCATGGAAGCCGTGAACAAGACAGTCATCCGCATCCTTGAGAAAATGGTTGTCACTTACCGAGATTGGAGTGAAATGCTACCATTTGCTTTGTGGGCCTATCAAACGTCGATCCGCACCGCTACAGGGGCAACACCATTCTCCCTTGTGTATGGAACCGAGGCCGTCCTCCCGGTGGAGGTTGAAGTACCCTTGCTCCGAATCCTCATGGAATCAGGCTTACCCGAAGCAGAAAGAGAGAGATCATGCTTTGATCAGCTGAACTTACTTGATGAAAAGAGACTCCTAGCCTTATGCCACACTCAAGTTTACTAAGGGCGAATCGCACGCGCTTACAATAAACGTGTCCGCGGTCGAGATCTAAAGGTAGGAGACACTGTGCTGAAGAAGATCTTCCCATCCCTCCATGCCGATCCAAGAGGAAAGTTTAAGTCGAACTGGGAAGGACCATACGTCATTCGAGAAGTCTTTCGGATCGCCATCCGCCTCGCCACCATGGACGGAGATCATCTTCCTGAGCCCATCAACGCTGGATACGTCCGACGGTTCTACTCTTAGTCCATCACGACAAGGTAAGTATTGATGAAACAGATACGCGACTGCATAAGAACCACCCAAAAGAGGCCATCATTCCAAATACAGTAGCCAAAAAGCATCCCTAAAAAAAAAAATGATGATATCCTTTGCTACCCCATTTGAGCCTAGGCCTTTCTTTCAATAAACCCGTTCCCAAAATATATATATATATATATATATATATATATGAGTACATATACCAAAAAAAAGAGAGAAAAGATGAAGTAGAGTTACTATCAAAGTCTAAAAAAATTGAAAAAGCAAAAACTCAAAAAGAGATTGCCTAAAATGAAGCAAAAAGAACAAAAAAATTCTAGAAGAATCACGGGGCATGTACAGTAAAACCCCCAAGGAAGAAAGTATGTCGAGAAAACTGAAGCCGTATCAAGAAAACCCTTTTAACCTAGCGTACCTTCAAATCCTAACCTAACCCATGGCCAAGCTACACCCTGAAGGAAGCCCTCTTTGTAGGTTCGCAAGCAGTCATAATATCTGTTAAGTCAACATAGTCGAGTCGTGAGACGACACCAGAACCCCATCCAGCCGGCTATGACGGAATCAAGGTCTATGTCGTGGCTGTTAAAAAAAAAAAATGAAAAGAAAATAAAAATAAAAAAAATAAATAAAAATACAAGCTCAAAGCAAGATGGACGTGGTGAAAACCCGAAAGGGCATTACGGGTAAAAACAGCAGGCTTGTGCGGACCAGGTGAAAACTCGAAAGGGCGCTTGGGGTAAGAGAGCTAAACTCATGGAGGTGGTGAAAACCCGAAAGGGCATCACGGGTAAAAAGAGGGAGATAAAAAAAAAAAAAAGAAAAAAAGGGGGGGAAAAAAAAAATTGAAAAAGAAAGGTTTTGACTGATTGAGAAGATTGATGTTTGAGGAACCCTTTTGTTAATCTTCCTGTACCCTCTTGTCTGACTGGGCCGCTCATGCTAGTTCAAATTGGGTCCCGACCAGGATTGTCTTTGTGAAACCAGCACCGTCAAATGTATGACCCGAGGCAAGGAGAAAGGTTTAACTCAATCCAAAGGGATCAACGTTCTGGCCTTGGTAAAATCCAGAAACTCACTCAGGTTCGACTGCATGAAAGATTTCGACTATGTTCAAAATGAGCCCCGTTACTCCGTCTCACTATCAAGGCATAAAAAAAAAAAGAAGAGGAAAAAAAAAAAGCCAAAAACAAAAAAATCAAGAAAAATCCAAACACCAAAAACTGTGTATATATTTCTACTCATTTTCATGTACATATTTTCAGCATCATATTTCAATCTCAAAAATGAAGGAAAATAACAAAAAATCTCCAAAAAATAAAAATCCAAAAAAATATTTTGAAAATGAAAAAGTGTAGGTAGAAATCTACTTTTTTTCTTTTGTTGTTTAGGATACATTTTCTTTATATGTATAAACAAAAAAGGGACTGACGTTTTCTCGAGAATGTGCAGGAACATCACACGGTCCAAAGCCTCGAAGCGGGCAACTTCTCAGCGATGGACAAATCAGATAAAGCATCTCACCACCAATGTCAGGTCTAACAAAAAATAAAAATAAATAAATAATAATAATAATATATATATATATATATATATATATATGAAATCATTTTGAAAAGAAAAAATCTAAGTTTTCATGTCTACGCCCAGCTACGCACTCGCATTTTTTTGATGCAGTAAAATGTCAATATTCTACCGGCAACGCAACTATACAAAATTAATGTCTTAGGTCTAAGGATCCTACTTCAAAGTAGGAGCAACTGCGTCAATCCCAATCAAGCGGTCAATGTTTCAATCGGGTTGATTCCATTGCTAAATCTTCGAGCTAAGCGCTCTATTTTTAGATTTATGTGAACTTAAGTGTCTTAAGCTTCAGATTCCTCAGAAGAAGGTCAATTGTTGGTTAAAACCAACCTATCAAAAAGGAAATTACCTATCGAATGACTATGTTCAAATATGCATTCTGAAGGGCTCATTTTAGGGTGCAGGCTTAAAACCTGCATTTGTACGGTATCCCTGTAAAGTATACGCCTTGCGTCTGGGTATCCGTTGGATGGTCGTTTGTTCTCATAAATTGTACCCGGACGGGTTCCGGGTCGGGACTTCCATCCCCCTTTGTTTTATCTACCCCTGATGAGTGCATGTTTTTGCATAATTGTTCGATAATAAGATCATCATTGATGGAGACTAAGATTGAGTGCCTCCTTCGGTAGGCACCCAATTTTGGCCGGATCTATTCAGTTTTATTTGAAGATAGATACATGGGGTCTTTGATCTAGCGTGAGCCCGCGACCAATCTGTGAGTAAAACCACGGCAATGGGCACGTGGAGAGGCAATGTAAAGGAACCCTAGGTGTAGGGCAGTTTTCAGTTTCAAAGAGGAGAGGGGGAGGGAGAAAATTTTGAATTAAAGGCCCCACAACCCGTGTTCGGGCTGTTTTAAAACCCCCAGTTAAACCTGGCGCAACTATTAGTTGCCCGACACTAAACAGTCTTGGGCCGGGTTTGGGCCAGATGAGAAGAATGGGTCCCCCGTTCCCTTTGGATGGTTCATTCCGCTGCTCCCGTCCGATGCACGCGCCCCCAGGACGGCGTTTCGATTATCCTTCTACTTGCCGTGGAAGCCGTGCTAAAATAAAATGGACCAGGGTCAGCAAGTACCTCGGTCCTATAAAAATCCCCAGCAGAGAAGCCAGAAGCATTCACAAAAGACTTCACAAAAAAAAGGTAACACAATAAACTTCAAAGTTCCATAAAATCCAAAAATATATACATACATATAAAACTTCAAAAAAATTCACATAAAATGATAGCTTTTAAAAAAAAAAATTCACATAAAATAATAGCTTTTTAATTCCAAAAAATTCACATAAAATTATAAACTTCAAAAAATCCCAAAAATCATACAAAATAACAATCAGAAAAAAAAAAAAAAATCATCATAAATGATAGAAAACAAAAAACAAATGGATTCCCCACAGGACGCACATGCGTGTTTTGATGCGGTAAAATGTCAATATTTTATCGACAATACAGATGTGCAAAATTAATGTCCTAGGTCAAAGGTTCGCCTTGGATCCATGGATCCTACTTCAAAGTAGGAGCAACGGTGTTGGTCTCGGTCAAACAGTCAATGTTTCGATTGGGCCGACTCCACTGCTAAATCTTTTGAGCGATGAGCGCTCTATTTTGGATTCGTGTGAACTTGAGTTGTCTTAAGCTTCAGATCCTCCATTGAAAAAGGTCAATCGTTGGTTGAGACCAACCTGTTGAGAATGAGATTATGTGTCAATCAAACTATGTGCAACCATGCATTCAGAAGGGTTCATTTCCCTTTTATTTTTTGCAGGCTTAAAACCTGTATGGGCAGCGGTATCCCTATAAAGTGTACGCCATGTGTCTGGGTATCCGAATGATGGTCGTTTATCCCTGTAAATTGTACCCGGGCGGGTCCGGGTCGGGGCTTCCATCGCCTTTGTTGTTGCTTATTGCCCCTGATGGGTGCATGATTATGCATAGTTAATTGATGATTATGATCATTGTCAACAGAGGCCAGGATTGGATGCCCCCTTTTGGAAGGTGCCCAATGTTTGGCTGGATCTATTCAAGGAAGTTGAAATTGGATACTCTGGGTCATGTGGATCTGGGGCACATTTTGAAAAATGGCACGCACTCCTAAAAAGCGTTGTGACATCTATTCACTTCGCTCAGGTGGTCATGCTAAATAAACTTCGAGATCGATGGGTTCGCCCAAAGATCTCGAACCCTGCTTTCCGCAGGGGCACCCGCGAATAATCCAATGAGGTCATCAAATGCCTTGTAGGATTGGACGCAAACTGTGGAGCCTTACGTATGTTTATTTCGCACCTATCTTTGAATGTGGGTTGATCACCCCTCATACTTACGAAGCTGTTGCATTCAGAATAAATCTCGAACATCAATCACCTTCAAATCATCTCGAGAAGCGGACATTTTTTTTGACTAATGGCCTTTCGCAACTCGAGAAGCGAACGTTTTTCTCAGCTATTGGACTTTTGCAACTCATTCCACCTCGGTTATGCCCAGTAATGTCGCTAAGCGCTTGGGAACTGATGACCTCGAGAAACAAATGATTAGCCTGGCACTCCAGGGCTTTCGTTTTCTCACCGTGTTACTCACTTGATGTTTGAAGTTCGTTCTGAATACAGCGGACCGTCAGTATTGCCTTGGGCCTCTTCGGATGTCTCTTTTCTTTGGCATACGATCACCAGTGATTAGATACCAAAGAGGGGCATCTGTAGACACCCAAATTTGGCCTAAGGCCCGATCGAAACACCTTTTAAGAGAGGTGCAATTCTGAGCTTTTAATGGTATGAATGGAACCCTTAGGGATCACCCCAAACCCTTAGGAATCACCCTATATCTCTTAGGAACCTATCCCAAACCTTTAGAAACCAATCCCAACCCTTAGAACCCATCCCGAACCCTAAACCTAACCTTCCCAGGCAATGGATGAAGAGTGGTGCACCAGGACTAGCTGAGATCTTTTACTAATATCAAATCATATACCATTGGAAAGAGGACTTCTCCAGCTTTTCAACGAGCTAAGAATCACCTCAATCGGAGTTGTACATCAAAAGTTATGTCCATTTGAAAATTGGGCAGAATTTCAGGATTTTTACCTCGCGCAACTAATAGTTGCTTGAATTCCCTGATTTGCTGGCGCAACTAATAGTTCTTGATAAATGGGTCCCCCACCCTCACGAGGCCAACTTCGAGGTATGCTGACCTTTGTTTCTTGTACATTTGCCTGGCGCAACTATTAGTTGCGCTAGACATATGAACAGTAACTGTTCAGTTTTGCCCTGAAATTCGTGCTAAGGGTTTGACTTGTTGACCACCTCAACCTTTGGGGTGTGTTTTGATAGTCCTATTGCACCCATTCCTCACCTATTGACAACCCCTTAAGTGGCTTAAGGCCTCATCCCATTATCCACCATTGGAGGACCTTCCCACACCTTTCAAGGCCCCAAAAACCTTAGGAATCCTTAGATGCAAGATTACCTAATTGATAAACCCAATTAGCATCTAAGTGGCCCCTAACCCACCCATTTCCTATAAATAGAGCCCCCCTCCCCTTGGTTTAATGGTTGAGAATTTTGCTTAAGAGAGAAAGAGCTTAAAAGTGAGAAGTTCTTCATCCCTTTGGTGCACTATTTTCACCTAAAATTCCAGAATTCTAAAACCCCTTCCAAGTTTGTTCTTACATCAAAAACCCATAGCCTAGGTGTGTGTGATCCCCTAGTCTCCCTTCTCCTTCCCTTAGCTTCAAGCCTTAGTGGTTAGAACCCATTTCTCTACCATTCAAGCCTTCAAAAGCTCATCAAAAGCAAGCCAAGCAAGGCTCCTCTATGGTGTTACAAGGGCCCGAAGGCTCCGGCTCTCCCCTTTCTTCTCCTATCTCTTTCTAGCTCCCTCCATCCTCTCATTTGTGCCGTTACGCGGCCGAATTTTCGGTAGGAACGGAGGGGCACAAATAGGATTGGAGGCCCATTTGGGGCAAGAGGGAACCATTTTCTTGTCTTTTACATCATTTTATTTTTGGCCATTAGTAGAGACCGCGTTAAGCGGGTTGATCAGGTGCCTAACACCTTCCCGATCGATAACCGAAGCTCCTACCCAAGAGTCTTTGGTGTGGACCGGATTCAGAGTCATATTTTTAGAACTTCGGTGCTCATAAAAATGAACTAGGTATCCCGGAACACCGAAAGCTCCGGGTGGCGACTCTATATTTTCATTAGAGTGCGCATCGTCGTGACGGGACTGCCACGGATCCCATGGTTGCACAGCAGTATATATTTGTACTGATAGACTTAATTAACACTGCAAGGGTGGAGTTGTGAAATTGGCACTATCCTATTTGGTTTCCTATTCCTTATATTTTGATCTAGCTTTGTTGGATGGATATAGTTCATTGTTTCTATTTCAAGCTTCCACTTCATATGAAGGTGGATATCTTAGAATGAGTCATGCTTATAGGATGCCTTAGAATTTTAATGGCATATAGGATTTCTTAGAATCTTAGTAGTTCTTTAAAAGAGAGCCATTGGACATTGTAAATAAAAAAGCTTAAGAGATGGTTCCTTAAGCTGTTCCTATGTAGGGATGGCTCAACTGAAGGCACAAGCTTAAGAGATATTTTTAGAACTTATTGACACATCAACAAGGCTTCAGCTTTAAACCACATATGGTTTTCCTCAAATTACACAGACATGTACCAAAACAGAACAACTCAACTACATTGCTTAGATTTAATAAAGCATTTTCCATTAAATCTTGAGAAAACATCATAAAACAGAACGGTAACACAAAAGAATGACTGCACCGTTCTACTTGTAATTTAACTTCTAGTTATATACCTAAGGATTGAAATCTCAACATTGTGTCTCCCAGCTGAAAAGCTTGTGTATCATATGACAAAGTTCCTATTGGCTCGTCACTAATCATAGCTTTTTATCGCTCATTAGGAGTGAGAAGAATTTGTTGGATTCACTAGACAATTGCAAGGACTTCTTCAAAAATTACTACAATTTAAGTGGGTTTTGGCTGATTTTTTTTTTCTAGGGTTTCATTGGGTTCTTTTTTAATGAACACTTTGTAGGCAGCAGTAGAGCATCTAGCTCTTTCCAATCCCTATAAATAGTTGCGAAGCAATCTCATACATGAACATCCAATAACAGCTGCTATTTGATTTATTGCCGAAAGAACCTATAAGCAATTGCATCTACTAAGACAATAGTTGTACCTATAAATGGCTGTATTCCAGCAGGACATCAGTTGTACCTATAAATGGCTGTATTCCAACAGTTGTACCTATAAGCAATCTCATGTACTAGGATAGCAGTTGTACCTATAAATGGCTGTACTTATAAATGGTTGTGCTTTAAACAGTATAAATGGCTGTATCATAGTACCTATAAATGGCTCTACCTATAAGCAGCTGTATTACAATATAAATGGTTGTATTATTGTGCTATAAACAATATAAAGAGTATAAACAGCCAGCTAGTAGGTAGTAAACTAAAAAAAATGAATGAGAGCAAAGGAAACCTAGCTCAATCAATGAACCAATCATACATGTTTATATAAGAAGCAAGTGAAGCCATCTTGCACCTTCATATACCTACTGGAAGTCAAGATCAATTTTTTAAATTATTAAAATATATTTCTATGCAAATTTATATAATTAAAAATATTAATATTGTGATGGAAGATGAGAATGGTGATTCAGATAGGTTATCGTGATGGAAGATGAGAATAGTCATTCAGACAGGTTAATTGTGGACTTTGATTTCAGGTCTCAGCTTGAACTAGCAAGACCCACTTTATTGTGGACATTGATTTAGCCAGGTTAATTGTGGACATCTTTTAGAGAACACAGAATAAAATAGTGGGGTTCTGTAAAAAATTGTGACTAGTGGGCCATATACATTTGTTTATTATGAGTGTTTTAATGAACACTATAGGCAGCAGAGCATCCAACTCTTTCCAATCCCTATAAATAGTTGTCGAGCTTGTGGTCAAGTCTTCTATAATCTAGTTGTAACTGTTCAGTAGCTATTCAAGTCTTCTATAAATTGCCCGTGACTTTCATGTTTGTTATAAGTAATTTCTTTCATAAAATAAACACAATGTGGTGTCGAAATCTGCTATCTGGGACACATATTAGTAACTGTTGTTACTAATGGGGTGTCAAAATCTGATTCTCGGTAATGGTCTAGTTTTTGGGTCTCCTTCAGGTGGTTAACTAAAACCAAGGGTAACCTCTCTCAAGTTAAAAGGACTGATGGAGATTGAGAGAAATGAGTTATAATACTAGGAGTGACAGAAGGGTCTCATTTTCTTCCCTTGAGAAGAAACTTTGGGTAGGGCTGTGGTAGCCCTAGCTAGTAGCAACTTAGTAGGGGGCTTTTATCGGCTACTCTGCCTCCACAGCAGCAGCTTAGCAGCAACTTCTAGTAGGACAACTAATAAAGAAATAGATAAATATATAAATCCAAGCAATCTATCAAAAATAAGCATATCTCATACATGAACATCAAATAGCAGCTGCTGGTTTGGCCATTACTTTTGCTTATAAATTGCAGCTGCTGGTTTGAGGATAGAAATTGCAACTGTTATTTGAAACTATAACAACAACTGTTATAGCTATAAAAATTGCTATATAAGTTGCAACTGCAGCTATAACATCAGCTGTTGGTTTGGCTATAGAAACTGCTATTTGATGTTACATGAACATCAAATAGCAGCTGCTGGTTTGGCTATAGAAGTTGTTACTTATAAAGCATATCTCATACATGAACATCAAACTATATATTTAAGCCTTAATTGTGGACATTTTCTTGGCTCTCGAACGAGGCCCTAGGGTATCCTATATATTTAAGCCTCCTCACATTGGCATCTAACCAAAGCCTGATTTGCTAACTCCTTTCTCTTAATTGTGTAAGTGGTTAATTGGTAATGCCGTTCAAGGCAACAAATTTTTGTTTGCTAATGCCTACATTTCTTGCTTACCATTTCCTGCATTTGGTTAATTATGATTATAAATGATGACTGAATGTGATCCAAAAGAAAAAAAATTAGATGTTTCTTGTAATGTTTCCCACATCCATTTCTCAGTTTGGCAACTTTGGCTAGTAAACGTGTGTGGAAAGATTTTCAAATTTCAATATTTGTCCTGCATGGTACAGGAATTACAGTTCAAACATCAATTAGATGGTACAAGAATTTGCAAGTTTGGAATTAAGTTTTTTTTATTAGTAACTATTTATTTAATTTCATTAATAAAGATTCTACCAATGTTTTGTTTTCCAACTTTTCATCACATTTTTTTGCTGTTAGTCTCTTCCTTTTTATTGGCTAGCATGATTCGTAGGCACTGAACCCATTATATTTTCTTGTGACAAATGCACTCCAGAGGTAATGCACTTGCAAAGGATGTTGATTTTGATAAAATAGCAAGAAGAACTCTTGGTTTCACATGAGCCGATCTACAAAACTTGATGAACGAAGCAGCCATACTCCAGGTTCAATGTTCAAAGGGTCTGATTAATTGGTATTTTCATTAGCATTCATCACGTGAACATGATATAGAGCAACATTCAAAACACATAACTTCATTTCATTTCGCCCAATGTTACAAAGGATCTACCATTTCATTGAAATGTGGCTTACATTCATCACTTTTGCCACAAAAAAAACACCCTAAACCCTAAACTAAAACAAAACCCTAAAAAAACCCTTATCATCGAGATATAAACAAAAAAATCCATGAGGCAGCCAATGCCACCCACAACACCTTCTCTCGGCGATTTCTTCTCATGATCTCGGCCTCGAACCTGTTACATCTCCGAAGGAGCCTTGGAATGATTTGTGTGGATCTTTCGCAGATGGGTGGATCGATCCAGACAAAGTCTCGGCACGATCGATTGGGGCAGGTCAGAAACCTCCTCCCCGGATTGTGGGATGTCCACGATGTTTGAATGTTCCTTCGATTGCCGCAGATGGGGCATGGTTTCTTTTCTATCAACGCCAAAATCTCTGAAGGGGATCGCATGACGGAAGATGCCGAGTTTCTGGGCGAAGTAGCAATAGCCATGAAGAAAGAAGATGAAGAAGAAAACGAAGTAGCAGCAGATAGGTTAAAAATAAGGTATTTCAATTTATGCAACCCTAGAATGGAGAATCCGGCTAAAAAATTAAGAAGAAGATCCAAATTGGGTGAAGAAGAGGCTCTGAATCTCCAAGCCCCTCATGAAAAGGAACGCCATTACTATTGGGTTGGGGAAGATGAAGAAGAAAACATAACCCAACGAGTTATTAGCGTGTTGTGCATCAGGTGCAAGTCACGTGCAAAATTTTTCATCCAAACTAGCTCAGCTTGCCACATCACCGTCCACATCAGTGCTTTAAAGGGTTTAGGGCTCCACGTCAGCAGTTTCCGTCGAGAAGATAACGGGGTGTGACGGCAGGGGTCTGATTTTGGTACATTTGTATTCTTCAGGGGTTTAGTTGATATTATGCAAAGTTCAGGTGCTTTAGCAGCATTGAGGTGAAAGTTCGGAGATTTTTCTGAAATTTTCCCCAATTAAAATCAGTGCTATTTAACGCCTCACCCGACCCATTGACACCCTAACTCGGTTTCAAGTCAAGTTCTCAAGTACAAGAGAGTTTTAAATAAAAACATTATTCCCATAAAAAAAAAGAAGACATTACGGGTGTGTATGGATATAGGGAAAATGGTAGAATTTTGAGAGTCAGATTTATAAATATGACATCTCCTAGTGTTTAAGGGTTGAAATATAAAATCCTAACTGCTTAGATTTTCTGAATTTTTTTTTCTGAGGGTCCCCTTGCACTTTCTTTTAAGAGTCAATGGAAAAAATAAAGGTAGACACACTTTGTCTTTCTATCCTATTTTTTAGGTGCCCACTAACTTAGTCGAGCTACAATTTCTTTTTCCAAATAGTACCTTTATTTATAACCCAAGATTCTTCCTTCAACTTAAGCTTCACATGCTTAAATCGTTGACTACTTTAAAATAGATGATGGAGATCCTTCTTTGTCCCAATCTTCAATAGAATAGACACTACAAAAAACGAGACTATTAGCGGCAGCCAAAAACTGCTATTATTAACAAAAAACTACCACTAATACCCTTGCTGCTAATAGTCTTTAATAGTTTTTGTAGTGAGATCTTGAGATCATGGTTCTATTATAAGAAGACCGATTTTGATTCCATGTACCACACATCCCAAAAATATGAAAAATTTGATTATGATAATTAGTGTACATTAAACATTGTTCTCGAATGACTTTTGGGATGTCAACCAAGTAAAATCAACATATGATCATCTGATGATTGGAGTATGATATTAAGATCTGTTGTATCAAAGATTGGGACGAAATCCGATCTATGTTTTAAATACAATTTGAGTAAACTGCTATTCAAACAAATTATTTTTTAATTATTAGGTTATTTGATTACCGTAATTGAAAATGCTATTAAACCAAAAATTGTTATTATCATGCTTGACTTGTCCATTGTATTTGTATTTTCGTGATGGTGGGGAGGTGAGAAAGCTTGTGGTGCAGGAGATAGGGAGATATTGGTGGTGTGGTGTAGTTGGTGGAGGAGTTGATTGTGGTAGGAGGTGTTGGTGTACTAGTGGTGAGTTGGTACATAGTTAGTGGTGGTGAATTCACTCACTCAAATTTGGTTCACAGTTTCATGGTTTGCTAATTTCTAGCGAACCCGATTTAATAGGGTTAAAACTGAATTTATAATTATTATTATTTTGAATTGACCTTCGAATTGGTTCGCAATTTGGGGGACCCAGCGAATTGGGTAACCTTGTGTGAGAGTACCATTTAAACAATGACGCACCAAATAAAAATTCCTTAACGAGTCACAAAGTCAATCTAACTCTATCACTTTAAGTATCTTTTGTTAGTATCGAGCCTCACGGTCGCTGGTTTGAACCCAACTTACTTATAAACAAAAAGAAAAAAACGGATGCGTTTGGATTTTATATTTACATCAATTGAATTCATCTAATTAAAGTTTATTCAAAATTTGAATTTAACTAAAGTAAAATTTATGTTTCCATTGGCATGTGTCTTCTTTTCCGACACTACATAAACAATAAGTTGTTTTGCATTAAATAGGCATGACTTGCTAACTACTTTAGGACCTGATGTGGACCAATTAGAATATATAATAGGTATATATATGTCTTACAACAAATAGTTCTCAGGTCGGATTCAAGTCGCTTCGTATTGTATAACTACCGACTCTGCTAATTTCTACATAGTGATTCATTCCTACAACACAAGCGCACTTTCATCGCTATCAAGCATGCAGGATTCAAAAGAATAGAAACAAGATAATTGAAAAGGAGAACAGATCTAAGATAAGAAAGAAGATCAAACCTACAAAAAAGTAAAAATGTTAGACTAAGAAATGAATGGTAGAAATAAAAATTACATAAAACGCTACAAGAAGTAAACAAAGAGGAAATATCAAAAATTATAAACACGGATTTAAAAAGTCCTCATGCTTAGGGGGATCACATCCAAACACTTGAATCCCCTTGATTTTCTCCCAGGACATAAATCAGTCTAAAATTATATAGTTTTGAAGGAACATTATGATGGTATTATGATGTCTGGGGTCCGTTCTTTTAGGGTTAGGGTTGATCTCTCAAGATCGAGGAGCCAAGTTCTCGAGGACAACGCCCTAGGATACAAATCTTGATCTCAAACTTCATGTATCTTCCTAGAACCTAGGTTCAAAATGCAGGAAAAGTTCTGCAAAATGCTATGAAAATCCTTTGCATATATATGTAAGTCCCAAATTGGGGTTTGAGGGCCCTATGTATAGGATTTTTGTGTACCAGAAATGACAAGTCGAACTTGAATGCACGCAAGGTGGCACGCATAATCATCCAAACTATTACGGTAAATAATATTACGCGCGCAGTAGTGCACACATATTCCACCTTTCATATGAGAGAAGTGCAATTACGCGCGCCAATGTGTGCGTGCAATTACTTTCCAAATAGGATGAAAGAAAAATTGTGTGCCAACGGTGCGCACAATCCCTCTTGTTATCGTTAGGATCCCAGACCATAGGGAGTTGGATTCAATGTCCAGTTCACACAGGGTGACTCGGGTACTATGGCTGGTGCATAATCCATTTTATACCTTCTAGAAAGTTTGAAAACATGGTAGTGTCTCTCACCCGCATAATGCTTCGATCTCAGCCCTTGAGAAGCTATTAGGAAGATTGCAATTCCAGATATCAAATGGGAAAAATAGACTTCGAAGTGCACTAGTTGGACCAATAGGACTTTTTGGAGACAAGGTTCTAAAAAAGTTGAGACCCCTGCATTGTTCTAATAAAATATTCTAGGAAGCTCAAGTCCACCTTCTTCTTTAGGTCTACAAATTTTCTTACAACTAATAAGGTGCATTAATTGTTCTAAGGAAAGCCTTCTCCAAAGGAATTTGGTGAACATGGATTTGATCTTGCTTGATGATTCTTCTTGGAAGATAGAAGACTGATCATTTAAAATATGAAACATTGCAGGTGCACAAATTCGAAGTAATAGGGTGTGTATAAGGGTGTCAAACCACATGGACTGGTCGTTTACTCCTAAATAAAGTCTTAATTAAAGAAAGATTTAAAAAAAGTTTTCTAATCAAATTAACTTAAAAGCAGTAAAAAGCAGAGATGGAAATTAGTGAGAAAACAACTCGTGATCCCTCTTGAATCACAAAATCGTACATAACTTAAATTCTATTCTTAACCTATTATAAATTTCGGGTAACAGTTCTGCTCTTCGCTACAAGCTCAAACGAGGTAAATGAATAAGGTCTTATTCATAGTCACAGACCAGTCGGGATGATAAGATCTGTCTAATCACTAGCAACCTAATTAGTAAGCAACATTGCACGTAACCGACGAAATTAGGCTACAAACACTAATCCGAAGGTGCCTGTCCTATTAAATCTAATCCTAATCCCTACAAGGCCATTAGAATTATCAAAAATAGAAATAACTCGATAGAAATCTCTCCTACGATAACAAAAGTAAACCACAAACGTGCTATCGTTACCACAAAGAATTCAAAATAGGAAAAAGGAATGAAATTTAAATTAGATACTTATCTGTGATTTTACAAGGGATCCCAAACTTGGAGAATTTAGCCACACATCGTCGGATTGTTCTTCATCATTACTGAATCGATCATCGGACGATGATTACAAATCTCTCAAACTCTCACAACTCTCCAAAATCTGGAAACTATAAACTAGAAAGCAAAAATGTGAACGAAAACTATCCTAGGAAAGAGCTCTCCTAATTCTAACCCTAGGGTCCTTATTTATAGAATCATAAGGACCCAGTACAGTGTTTAATTATAACAAGTAACTCTTAAAATCGCCTTAAGAATCAGCTATGGAAGAAGGATAAACATGGACTCTCGGAGGCCAGCTGAACTAGGCTATCATGCTTGAGAATTTGCATACAAACCTTGTTTCGACCGGTCGAAAATGGGACTCGACTGGTCAAGTTTGAAATTGTTCTCAGGCTTCACAGATACTCTTTTCTTGTTGAAATTCAACCGATCAAAAGTGCAATTCGAGCAGCCCAGTTTAAAATCTTTGCTGCTGCATTCTCTAGTCTCGACCGGTCGAATTTGGTTTTGACTGGTCAATTTTATTTCTATAAGAAGCTCTCTTTCTTTGTTTGGTTTCAACCGGTCGAGTTCACTCTCGACCGATCCACTTTGCATCTTCTGAAGCTCTTCTCTTCTCGACTGGTCGAGTTCAACTCTCGACTGGTCCATTCTGGAATTTTGAAGCTTATGTCCACTCGACCGGTCGACTTGGACATCTTGACCGGTCAAAACTACTGTTTCTTTTACTTCTTCTTTTCCTCTGCTGCTGCATTTTGACAGATCCAAAATACAATCCTGACATGTCGAAATTGGCTCTTTTGGTCTTCTTTGCTTTGTTTTCAGCTCAGTTCTTTATCATGGTTTCGGGTCTTCCTTTATTTTGCTTTGTTAACCACTTTTGCACACTTTTGGTCTTCAAACCTGTTATACTTTATCATGCACTCAAAACAAACATTAGCAGTTATGAGGTCTAGCAACATCGAGATTAGGGTCTAAAATAAACAATTTTGAAGGCTGATTATATCCCCAAAACCTCAACTTTGCTAGTCCTCAAGCAAAGGAAAAATTTAAAACTAGACCAGAAACAATTACTCTATAAAAATAAATGATACTTTCGTAGGGAACACAGTTGCATTTTTCGTATGCATCAAACCTTTAAACCCCTAGGTGATCCCTAGTGGAGGAGTTGTGTCTCCTGAGGGTTTACAGTGAAGTTACCCACAAACTTCCAAAATAATTTTGAAACCATTGATAAAGTTGAGTTTTCAAAACTGGTTTTCATAACATATATACTTTGCAAAAACAAAACCATTAACTACTTCAACAGGTGAATCCTCATTGTCAAATATCAATGTCATGCCAATCTCACTAATGTCTGTTCAAGTTAGTCTAATGCTCACATATTTAGATATTCCATCCATTCATGCCTAGACGTGAAGTGTGTGCATACCAAAGCTAAATCCTTTCATATCGGAATCAATCCAAACAGTTAATCATCGGATCCATGTTTTGCACGCATGTGAGAGATCAATACAAAGGAAATCACTCCAATGAATGGGTAAGTTTTCGCACGCATGTGAGAGATCAATACAAAGGGAATGTCTCACATGATAAAGAAAATATGGTGTATCAGAGGACAAAAAGAAATTTCATAAGAAAAGATACTTGTATATCCTAACCATGCCATATCAAGTGCCATAGGCATCACATATTCACTCTCCATAAAGCAATTACCATATCAAGATCAGATCATGAAGGTCTTTTTAAGGTTGTAATGGGGCTCAAGTAAGGGTAAGAAAGACAGGAAATTGGGATTCAATGTTTCTGACAATCAGAAAAGGAACTCGCTTGATTTTTCTTCTTTTTTTATTTCTCAACTTTTTCTTTTCACTGTTTTTCTCTTTTTTTTTTTTTCTTTCTTTTTCTCCCTTTTTTTCTTTTCTCACTCCTTTTGAATTTCTTTTTGGAAATACCTCATATTTTTCATTCTTTTTCAAAATTTTGTTTTCCTTTCTTTTTCTCCCTTTTTCACTCATTTTTCTGCCGTACGCTCTCAGTAAACACCACAACTTTCTATCCCTTCACTTACTCTCGTTACAACTATTCTCATCTCTCGTTCCTAATTTCTCAGAAATAATAAGGGTAAGGTTAAACATTCGAAAATAGTGTAGGGATAACGGTTAACATGGCTTATCGAAGAATAAAGGCAAATTTTTTTCAATAGGCTCAAAAAGGGGTACTAGAAGGTAACATTATATGAGGTAGAGTATTTTAAGCGCAAACGAGCCAAAGATGGCTTTCAATCATGTCCTCAAAAGATGGTAACTATGCCTAATTATCTTGGACAAATATACAATACGTTCTAGCACAATGATAGGATTTTGATGTCATGCAAAGTCACAAGTTGAAGTATAATGTATGAGATTGTGAAAAATTGATTCGTATTCAAAGAAAACTCCAAGTTTATGTAACCACTCATTAAGGACAGATATATGGCTCTAAAGCTCACGGGTTTATTCTCCACTAAGATCCTAAGGTTCAAAGTTCATACTAGTTCCCTGATTTCTAAATCCTAGCAAGGTATTAGTGCAAAGAGTGTCTACGCATGAATTTTAAAACTATCCTCAAATTTTCACATTAAATTTTATAATTGTGGACACAAGTAATCATAACATGGCATCAACATTCTGAAAATAAAATTCACATGTATTAACAAATGAAGTTTAAAAACTATAGAAAAGTAGCATATGATGGCTCAAAATTCTTCACAAAAATGGAGGTTTTAAGGATGCCAAAACTTTGGTGTGATAAAATAAGGTAGTGGTCTACAAAAGATGCATATATACAAAAAATAAGGACCACAAAACACCCCCAAGCCTGAATAGTACAATGCCCTAATTGTACAAAATAATAAATAAGAAAGCATGACAATAGGGCAATCAAGAAAATAACACAGTAAAACATAAGCACCAAAGCTACATACTCAATGTCCCTTCTGTTTGCGGGAGGACGAATGAGGGGGCGGGGGATCGAAGGCTACCCATTTTTCACGGGAAGGAGGGGCCTCCACCCATATCCGCATCCTCGGCATCAAGGTCAATGGGAGACAACTAGGCACGTAAATTACTCACTTCTCTCTCCCATTACCCTTTTGCCTCCGCATGCTTTTTGGCATCCGCCTGTCGAAAATATCACTCGTAATTTCAGTGGAGATGCATGTCCTCATAGTCCTCCTTCATCTTCATCTAATTATGCTGAAGATAAACTTTCATAGATCTTTCGGTCACCAAGGTGGCGTTGGATTGTGTCAGTTCCTTGTCAAGGGTCTCAGCATAAGCACCCATGACATGGACAAGAGCGGCATCGACAACGACTTGGGACCGAATAGGTTCTCTGTGAAATGATACAATGGCCCAGGTCGAAGAGTCGGAAGTAACGAGGTCAAGTGAACCCTCGCTAGTCACAACTAAAACAGTGGAGGGCCCATCAGTAGGCTCCTCCAGCACATCCCCCTTAATGATTGGGGGTGAGGTAATGGGACCCTCAGAATCCATGGGCTCTGAAAAATGGCTAGCCCCCAGCTCTTTTGATGAAGTAGGGGGAGCAGGGCCAGCGGGCTCCATGACCGGAGTATTAGAGTAAGCAAATATGGAACTCTTCTCTAAAAAGGGCACACTAGCTGGCGGTGGTGGGGGAGGACTGGGAGGAGGCGCAGGTCCATCATCATGGGAAGACCCACTCGGACCTACCATTGATAGAAAAATAAATACCCCCCCTCATCACCTCAGTTAGTAAGCCCCTCATAGCAACGAGCTCGACACGGATCTCCAACTGCCCCTCCTCCAATGCACTAAGATGCTGCTCCATTGTGGACTGAGAAGTAGAAGTGACATGTGACTCCACAAATGGGGCAACGCCATCATGGATGACCTCATCCATCAAACCTCGAAAACCTCTGACACGAATATCAAAGGTGTTAGGCAGAAAGGTAGCGAGTAGGGGTAGGGATGGAGAAGTAGAAGTGGAGGTGGAGGTCACACGCTCTGATGTGATGATGGGATCGATGAATAGCATGGTGACCGGAGGGAGTGTGGTAAGCGGGGGAAAAGGCGGTGCCTCAGTGTAGGTGAATGGTGACAATGGTTTGGGAGACGAAGGGGAGAAAGTAAGGTCCTCCGGCTCAAGGGGAGGGGAAGGGGATGGGGTAAAAGGTATGGGCTTGGAAAAAGAGGGTAAGGGTAAGGAAGGGATAGGTGTGCTGGCTGCTCCAGCAGTAGATCCAGCGGGGGTAGGGACGAAGACTTTCAGAGTCTCTGTCGGAGGTGTAGCCATTGAGGAGGCCATAGCTGGTCTTTCCTCCGTTGGCTTGCCTCATAGAGTTTGGGGAGAACTTTTAGTTGGGGTTCAGACGGATCGATCTTGTACCCATGACGGAGTGATAAGCGCGTGATAAATGGTCCATATGCAAGCCCAAGTGTCACCCGGTGGTACCACGACAATGCTAGTTTTCAAAGGGTTTCGAGCAACCCGAAGAAAACAAGTTTGGCGAGTTGAAACCACCAGCCCTTTGAATGGCATACAGGATTCGAAGGAGATCAAATCGCTGTTGGGTCCTATGGGATATCGGGTATAGTGTTTTGTATAACACTACATCCACCAAGGATAGATCCCGGTGAAGTGCCTCTTGGTATGCTCTCTTTCTAGATTCCTTTCAGACCTTGAAAGAAGTGGCCCAATTCGATCCCTGAAAGAAGTGGCCCAATTTGGTCAATGTGGAATTTGGTGGAAAGCGATGAATAATCTAGGAAATATTAAATGCTGAAAGGAACAGGTGAATTTTAAACAAAGAGTACCTGGGTTGATGCGATTGCCAGTTGCAAATATTTATCAACGGTGCAACACGTCATTGATCACGTACGAAGATGCAGGTTGAATCCTTTATTGAGTATCGGTTGGCTGACTTTAGCAACCGTGGATTGCCTATGGTCTATCTAGTTTGGTTTTCCTAATCTATCTAAAAGGGGGGGGGGGGGTTGTGGCCCTCTATGCTAAGGAGGATTGGTCCGGTTCCCGGGTACCCTCTGTAAGCTCCCTTGGGCAAATCGGGTGGCGCAGATTAGAAACTAGGGAAGGTTTGGGACCTAATGGGCTCTAGGTTAAGAAATTTGGGCAGGGATTTCCTAAGGATCTAAGGCTAAGGGTGCTTATCCCTCCTATACTCCTTCGAGAATTAGAGGTAGCTAGCCAGTGTCGCTAGCCTAACTACCTGGGGTCTTAGAGAAGAGTTTGCAATTCTAGAAGCCTAGAAGAGCAGCTCAACCTCTTTTGTTGAGAACCCCAAAGAGAACCTTGAAATTTCTAAGAAGAGCTAAGCTTAAAAGAGGAGAGATTGCTATAAAAATTGTGTTGTGTGAAATTGGTGAGGTAGGGGGGTCTTTTTTATAGGTAATGGGTTAATTACGCGCCCGATGGTAAGAGCACAATTGGTGAATTGCGTGCATGCTCATTGGTGTGGAATTGAATTGCACGCCTTGTCTAGGGTGCATAATCTACTAGAAGTCGGTCACTGATTGATGAATGACTGGCTGACTGGCTCAGTCAGGTATCCTAGTTCTAATATTCCATAGAATCAATTACACACCCAGTGGGGAACGCATAATCCAATTATGCAATGGATCAATGCGCATAATTGAGGAGTTAAGGCGGTCTTGGGTTTCAGAGACCTGGTCCAATTGGAGACCAATTGTGCGCCTGTGGGGAAGCGTGTAATCAATTGTGTGCCCTATTATAGGCACATAATCAGGTCTTTAGGCGGTCTACAGAAGGTGGAAACCTGGTCCAAGTGGGACCAATTGCGCGCCACAAGTGATGTGCACAATTGAACTACGCATTAGGGCTCCAACGCGTAATTCGGGTCTTAGGGCGGTCCACAGGAAGGAGGAACCTGGTACAAATTGGACCAATTGCGTGCTTATGTGCGGGCGCGTAATTTGGGATCTTCCTGAGTTGAGTCGGGTCTAAGACTGTGAGCTGAGGTTGTAGTCCAGGTCTCAACCAAATACTACCGTTTCAGTATATAGTCCCCGGATTTAGGGTTTTAGGGCTTTTGGAGAGGGTCTGTCCCTTTTCGAGAGTGATGGGCAAGGTCAAAGGTTGATCGAACAGGTTTGTATACTCCGAGAGGGCGAAAATGGGGTGTCAACAGTGCCACCCGTGTAGTGTAAGTTGGACCAACGGGCGGGTGGCTTGAGAAGGTGAGGACCATCTCGGCAAATGGGGGAAAATCATGGCATCATGGCATATCACAACCCTCAGGGGATCATTAGGGAGACCCATGTGGGGGGCAAGTTCTACCCAATCGAACGACATATTGAATCCGTTGATCTGTGTTGCACAGCAGCCCGACCTAGTAGAATTGTAAACCAGGCGCTCATAGAAGAGTCGGACCAACTAGGGGTACACTGGCGTGAGCGAGGGTATCAACAGAACATCGAGGTCGGCTCGCTTAAGATATGCCATTGAAAACTGGGCCTCAAGTAATTTCTCAAAATATTTCATGTCGAACTCTGGTTCGACAAAGAAATCATGGTGCATCATGACAACCAAGGGGTTGTCTCACATCACAGGTGGGGAAGTGGGTGGTGTGGGTGAGGTTGATGGCGGGGAAGATGTGGCCGTAGTGGATGCCCGCGTGTCGATATAGATACTGGCGTTGGGGTTTCAAGGCACATAGGGCCTAACCTTCTCTTTAGGCGGGGCATCCACCATTGGTGCCTTGCCTTTATCTCTTTTTCGGCCCATGAATGAAAAACACAAAAGAACACAAGAAAATTAAAGAGAAACTAGAAAGAAAAGAAAGAGATTACCCTTGTAGCGTGAACGCGTGCGAAGGACGTCGATCTTGGCCGAAGGATGAAGAATGCACACCCCATGCTTTGTATATATAGATGTGAACCGGTGGGATTTGAAATGGTGCGAAGGCGCAAAGGTGACTTGAATTTGTGGATTTGAAAAGGCAAGGAGATGAAAAGGTGGGAGATGAAGGGGTTTGTAACGGCTAGAAGGTGAAAAGGCACAAATATTTGAAAAAAATTTGAAGGAGGGTCGCGGGAACGAAGAAAAGGGAAAAGGACGAAGGGAAGAAGGAAAAGAGAGGGATTGGATAAGTCGAAATGGAATTTTGACCTGTCCAAAGCCCTAAATATTGGCCTTACAAATCTATTTCAACCAGTCAAGATGGAATCTTGACCTGTTGAAACTGGGCAGAGAAATGGGTTTTCTTTGCTTTGCTTCGATTTTGAAGCAAGGCCAATCTCGACCGGTCCAAAACCAATTTCGACCGGTCGAGACATAAAAATCTCAACTTCTTTGTTTGTTTTTATTATTTATTTATTTTTATAAATCATATGGCACCTCGACCGATTGAGATCCAGACTCAACCGGTCGAACTGGACAAAGATTTTGGTTCTCTGTTTAGTTATAATTTGGACTGGTTGGGAATCCATCTTGACTGGTTGAGACTGAATAGAAAGCACATCTTTCTATTTAGTTTATAATTTCGACTGGTCGAGAATCCATCTCAACCACTCGAAATTGGGTAAAGAGCCAAACCCTCTATCCCATTTGCAAAATTTTCGGTTGAAATCCAATTTCTACCGGTCGAATCTGAACAGAGAGCTCTTCTCTCTTATCCAGATTCGAAACTCAACTCTCTCTTTGATTTTTTTTTCTTTATTTGTTTATTATATTTGTATACAAACGCCATGCATGGAAACCTGCACATACACAAACAAATCAAATTCAAAAATACTGAAAACAATAATATACAGGGAGCTTGGGTTGCCTCCCAAGAAGCGCTACGAATGAGTCGGTAGGTCAACAAGGTCAAGGTCAGAGTCAAAGCATTGCTAGGGGAGCATCGAGGGTGATGCTCTCGGTCTCCAGCGGTTGCTCAATTTCAATCATAGGCTTCACCCGTTGGCCATTTCCCTTCAATACCCTCTTGTCCCTAGGGTCAAGTATCGTAACCATGCCATGAGAAGAAGCATGAGTGAAAATGTAAGGGCCATCCCATTGGGACCGCAGTTTTCCTGGAAAGAGGCGACGTTGAGAGTTGAAGAGCCACACACGTTCGGGCGTGAAGGTTTTGCTCAAAATAAGTTTGTCATGGAGAAGCTTCGTCTTCGCCTTGTACAACTTAGTGTTCTCATACACCTCATTTCTGAACTCGTCTAGCTCGTTGAGTTGGAGACGACGGTGAGAGCAAGCCTCAATCATATCAAAATTGAAGGCCTTGATAACGTAGCAAACTCGTTGCTCTAACTCGACGACCAAATGACAAGCCTTCCTGAAAACTAATTGATAAGGGGACATCCCTATGGGAGTTTTGTATGCTGTACGGTATGCCTAAAGGGCATAATTTAAGCGCAAAGATAAGTCCTTATGATCTGGTCGAACCATCTTCTCAAGGATCTTTTGATTTCTCGGTTTGAAACCTCCACTTGACCACTAGTTTGTGGGTGGTAGGGTGTAGCAACACGATGAGCAACCGAGTACTTTTTGAGCAAGCTCTCAAAGTGGCGGTTACAGAAATGGATACCACCATCACTAATAATGGTTCATGGAGTTCCAAATCGGGAGAAGATGTTCTCCTTGAGGAATTTCACTACAACCTTATGGTCATTCATTTTTATTGTAAGGGCTTCAACCCATTTTGAGACATAATCAACAACTACCAAAATAAATGAATTACCATACGATTGCAGGAAGGGTCCCATAAAATCAATACCCCATACATCGAACAACTCTACAATCATAATCGGGTTCAAGGGCATCATATCCCGGCGGGACATTGCCCCGGTACGTTAGCACTGATTACATGATTTACAGAAGTCATGTGTATCCTTGAAAAGAGTGGGCCAATAAAAGCCAGATATCAAGACTTTGGCTATGATTTTCCTTCCATTGAAGTGCCCGTCACAAGCATGTGAGTGGCAAAAAGTGAGGATGATGTGAAACTCCTCGGGCACACACTGTCTGATGTTGTGATCCAAATAGACTTTGAAGAGCTACGGATCCTCCCAAATATGCGATCAGATCTTCAAGAAGAAAATATCTTTTGCATTCTTATCCCAATGGAGAGGGATCCGACCGATAGCCAAGTATGAAAATATATGCATACACGGGTGCTGATTTAGTTTCTATGTCAAAAAGTTGCTCATCTGGGAACGAGTCTTTAATAAGCATATTATCACTCACTCCCTCAACTACAATCCTCGAGAGGTGGTCAGCGACGACATTCTCAACTCCTTTCTAGTCTTGGATTTCAAAATTGATTTCTTGAAGGAGGCAAATCCATCATATGAGTTGAGGTTTATTATCCTTTTTAGAGAGTAGGTATTTCAGCACGGAATGATAAAAAAGAAATTATAATTTTCGAGCCCAAGAGGTAAGACTGGAACTTGTCCAATGCGTAAACCACCGCAAGCAACTCCTTCTCTGTCATAGTGTAATTCAATTGAGTATCAGAGAGGGTTTTACTCACGTAGTAGACAACTTGTGGAACAAGATCCATTCTTTGGCCCAAGACAACACCAATTACATAGTCCGATGCATTGCACATTACCTCAAACGGGAGAGAGTAGTCAGGGGCTTTGATGATAGGCATTGTGGATAGGAGTTCTTTGAGCTTTATAAAAGCTTCTAGACATGGCTTATCAAAGACGAAAGGGATGTCTTGCGCCAAGAGATGACACAAGAGTTAGGCAATCCTGCTAAAGTCTTTGATGAACCATTGGTAGAACCCTGCATGGCCTAAGAATGAGCAGATCTACCTCACCGATGAAGGAGGAGGAAAATTCGCTATCAAGTCAACCTTGACCTTATCCACAGTGATCCCTTTATTGGAAACCACATGACCCAACACAATACCCTCGCGGACCATGAAATTACTTTTCTCCCAACTTAGAACTAAGTTGGTTTCTTCACACCGTTGTTGGTACACACTTTTTCTAAGGACCTTTTGGGTCTCGGAATAAGTTGCCCAATACAGTCCCGAGTGAACTCTATTTTCAACGGTTGATGAAGAACGATAAGATAATAAGAGGGTATTTTATGTGCACCTGCGGAGATATGTTGTTATTAATAAGATGAATTCTAAATAGAGTGTACCTGGTTTGTCGACACTGTAGAACGTCACTGATCATGTACGGATAGGGTGCAGCTATGGGTCAGACTCCTATACTAAACATCGGCTTGCCGACTTAACAGCTATGGGTTGCCTAAGGTTTAAGTAGTTTGGTTTTCCTACTCCTATTAGACCTATCTAAGAAAAGAGGGTTGTGACCCGCTATGCTAGGGAGGATCGACCCCGTTCCTGGGTACCCTCTATAAGCTCCCTTGGGCAAATCTGTGAGGGAAGGGCAATTTTATAAATACTAAGAAGGGTTAGGGACCTGATTGGCGCTAGGCTAAGAATTTCAGTAGGGGTTTCCTAGGGGTTGGTTCTAAGGCTATGCTTTTATCCCTTCAATACTCCTTTGAGAATAAAGACGAGTGGGCTAGTACCACTAGCTCGATTACCCTGAGTTTCTAGAGCAAAGTTTACAGTTCTAGGAGCCAAAAACCTAGTGTGCAGCTCAACCCCTTTCTTTGAAATCTCAGAGCGAACCTCAAATTTTCCAAAAGGAACAAACTTGAGAATTGATGTTGTGTTGTGAATGGTATGGGGCAGGGGCCTATTTATAGGTATTTGAGAAATTGTACGCAAGTGGCCATGTGCACAATTACGGAATTGTGCGCATGGAGTCCTGCGTATAATCGAATTGTGCATAGGGTTCCCTGAGCATAACTCTGGGAAAGTCGGTCACTGACTATGGAGTGACTGACTGATTGGCTCAACTAGGAATCATAGTCCTACTCCAACTGGACTAATTATGTGCATGTGACCATGCGTATAATCGAATTATGCGCATGGTTCTATGTGCATAATCTGGGTCTACAAGCGGTGCACGGGAAGCCTATTCCCAGTCCAACTTGGACTGATTGTGCATAAATGAGTATGCACACAATTGAATTATCCGCAAGGTGGTCTGCGCATAATTCGAGACTTCGGGCGGTGCACAGAAGGTGTGTCTTTAAATTGATTATGCACAGTCGGGCTTGCGCATAATCAAATTGTGCACATGGATCCATGCACATAATTAGGGACTTTTTGGG
The DNA here is from genome assembly GCA_021018995.1 of Chloranthus sessilifolius. Taxonomy (NCBI): domain Eukaryota; kingdom Viridiplantae; phylum Streptophyta; class Magnoliopsida; order Chloranthales; family Chloranthaceae; genus Chloranthus; species Chloranthus sessilifolius. The sequence continues at coordinate 71,008,943 of CM037595.1, forward strand.
CCGAGTCTTTGAGCTGATATTTCAGCCCAGAACTCAATTATATACTATGTATCTAGCATATAATCCCCAGATAATAGGGTTTTAGAACTTTTGGAGAGGGTCGGTCCCTTTCCAAAAGTCATGGGCAAGGTCAAAAGTTGATCGAACACATTTGTATGCTCCGAGAGGGCAAAAATAGGGTGTCTGCAGATGCCCCTCTTCGACGCATTCTTGTGGAGCAAGAGTGCATCGAAGAAGTATACACCCCTTCAAGGTGCCTTCTCGTTTTCTTGAGGAATCACAAGTGTGAACTGGGGAGCTATCATGAAATGCTTGGCTTTCTTATCTTTCGACAAATGCTAAATGAGAGGGTATTCGAAGGCCTTTAGTAGCAATCTAGAGGTATTTCCACAGTCGTGGATGCATGTCGCATCCCGTCACATATCGCGACCTGCTGTACATCGCAGTCAAATGGGGGGAAGTGAACTCAAACGAAGTACGGGTGGCGTCGACCAATGCCAAGATAAAATGGTAATTGATGATGTAATGTTGGCGAAGGTTTTTGCAAATCATGCCAGACCGGGCACACCATTGCTCACCCCAACGATGTGTCAGGGGTCCCTTTCCAGTGGACATTTGTGATTTCTCAAAGTTGAGTATACTCGGTGTTCGATTTCCTAGGGGAAAGAACGAATTGGGGTGGTGAGAGATAGAATTTTGATAGATATAGGGTTTTAAAAAATTGGGTTTTAACTTAAGATCAATTCAGTGAAAACTTTGGAAAACGTGACTCTCGAGACATCGTTGAGTAGATCCATCGGTACGGGATTTAGGGACCCGACCTTTGTTTGGTTGTCAAGACGATGCCTGATATGCTAAAATACACCTTCTAACCTTTTCACGGACATTGATGATTGTCTCTTATGGGAGGACAATAGTAGTTCCATGAATAAGGAGAGTTGGGGTTTGAAAGCGTTTGACTTAATATTAAAATAATTATATATGGGAATATCAATTTAAGGGATGATACTTATCTGAATAAGTGCAGAGACTCGCGTGTAGTGGTTAATCTTTGCTCGAGATAGAATGACGAATATTCTTCGATGAGGGGGTTGATATCGACTCTTGTCTTCCTTATCTTGAAGTGCGAAGGGTTGATTCATCTGGAGATCGTTGTAGTGATCGAGGGGCATTTATCATTGCCGTGGGTGCATATCGCGACTGTACGAGGGACTATACCATAGTTGAGGAACAGGTGGTACAACCAGAGTGATAATAAGATAAATTTAATATAGAAGGTGTCGAAAGGTGTTAAGTGATATCAACCATGAGTGCATCAGATTGTAGCTAGAAAAACGGTGTTCTTTGAGGAATATTCGATTATTCTTTGGAGAAAAGATTCTGGCATTATTATTTAGGAGTGATTCTATAGTCATTCTTGGTAAGATGAGTTACGTAGAGAGAGTAAAATAAGAAAGAGAAGGAGCATGAAGAGATGGCAAAGATATACTTTGTTGTTTATGTATTTCATATATTTTTTTTGTTTTGTGTATAAGTTGGAGAATAGAGTTTGTAAGAATGAAAAGAGTGGAAAAGGCTTTTTTGTATTTTTTTGGGGGTCACACGGTGTGAATTTTAGTTTTTGGTTATCTGGTGGGACTTTGAAAGGATAATGGTATATATTTTTGTTTTTTGTAGCGGGACCAAGGTACCCCTTTCATTTTATTGTTTGTTATTTTTTGTGTTATAAAATTATTTTACTTTTTTTTTGGGTTCTACGGTGGGATATTGGGGGGAGAAAAGTAAGAAATAAAATAAATTAAAAAAAAAAGCCCTAGTTTGAGGTGTTGGTCTCGTGATCCGGTTCTTGCTACTAAGGCGGTAGTGCTAAAAAAATAATGCCCCAGTGTCAGGTGACGGTGGGACTTTTCTTAACCTCGCAGATGTCCTGGAGCGGCTTAAGAAATCTGAATGAGCTATGTTTGTAATGATCCCATGTTGGTAAGTACTTCGATTATTTTGGCTGTATGCCAGGCTTGATTCTATAAGTACTGAATGATCATCATGTATCATAGTTTTTAACAAGATTGAGGTGCGTGATAGGTAATGAGTGGTTGCATCGCTTACCATTCAAAAGTTTTCAATTTTATTTTTAAAAGAGTTTGAAAATCATTTGACTCATTTTTCAAAAAGAAAATAAAGGGTGTCATGGGGTAAGGTTCATTGATGTAGGGACAACTTCTTATTCAACCAATTTTGAAATAGTAGTCAATTACTTTCTTCTCGGGTGTGTAGTCCGGTGCCATAATTGAGCTCTTCGTCATGTTTCGGCCCCATCAAATTATCAAATTCTATAGTTGGCAAGAGTTTTGTCCTCCTCCCATTACCATACGATGACATCTAGTAGTGTGAAGATGTCAGGGACGCCCTCAGAGTTTTGCTTATGCTTCCCTGGATTCATTGACTTATTCATTCCTCACATGCTCTCACTCGGTTGTGCTTCTTTTCTCTTTTTTTTGTCACCTTTTTTTTTTGAACTATATATGTATATTTTATGAAACAACCTACAAACGCAAGAATGATGATATTTGATGGAACTTTGCATTTTCATTTTTTGTGCTCTAACATAAACAGCAATGGCGGAAGAGGTGTGTAAGAATCCAGAGTTTTCTAGAGTTGTATGATCCACTGGACCTTTCGATCATATTTTCCAAATTAGAAGGTGGTTAATGAGTAAGATGATTCCCAAAATATTTTTCGAAAATAATTACCTACAATTGGCGAATGCCTTGTGATGACAATGAGGGTGATAAATATATGAGTATACCTGTTTAGGCTACGATACATGATGATGATCGAATTATGAATATCGTTCCAAGGTTTAGGAAGTTCTTCCCTTGTAGCTGTTAAAATAATATAAGGTCTTCCCATGTGGGCTTTGATTTCCCTCCAGACGAGATTGTTGTGTAGACATTGTTTCCTTAGCACTAGCTCCCCAACTTCGAGTTTTTTGGTCAAAATAAAGAAATTTTAAGTTTGGACACAAAATCTGGGGTCAGAGATGTTGCTGGGTAAAAGAGAATATATGATTATTATTATTATTATTTTGTTTATATATATATATATATTTTGGTTGTTTAGGTATTTATATATATATTTTATTTTTGGGGTGTTTATACTTTTTATTTTTATTTTTTTGAAGTGATTATTACTATTTATTTTATTTTATTTTTACTAGGATACAACATCAATTCCTTAAGAAGGGACTGACTCAGAATGTCTAACTAGTAGGACATATTGAAAGGTCGGAGTGACTGCCCATTTATTGATTTGTTGAATCAATTTTTTTTCATGTGGGGCCTCGATCACCTTCGATCTGATGGATCAGGGATGAGAGAGAGGATACGTTTAGTTTTGTGATTTGGGTGTTGTAGAATTTATCAAATAAGGTGTGATGTCGTTTGATTTCTTCTTTTGATAAGTCTTTTATGTTTGGAGATTCCTTATCAGGAGGGACCTTCTTTAGTCTCTTGAAGGAGTGAGACATCTTGTAGAGTTTGAGAATGAGACAGGGTCCTTCCCATGTGGTTTTAGTTGGTGGTTATTAGAGAGAGTTCTTGGATTGAGTTGTTTTGATTTGATGAAAGGAGTCAACTGAAAAGGAGGGTGATGTTGACTTTGTAAAGAGAGTGATCAGATGAGACATAAGCAAAACAGAAGAGGGACGTAAGGGGGTGTAGACCATGGTGGACCCTTCCTTGGCATGGGGAGGTTTATTTTTGTTTGATTTTACTTGTCTTGTTGGATACATGCTTTAGGCTTATCGTGATATTGTTTCAAGGTTTTGTTTATGATTTTTCAGGGGAGTTTGAATTTAGGGGTTTGATGTTGTTGTTGGTCATGATTCTATGTGGATTTTGATCGCAAGATCTATGGAAATTTGGACCCAGGGGTCAGAAGTGATTTTAGTTGCGATTTTGATTTCATGTTGTGGCGAGATTTGAGGATTTGGTGATATGTTAATTTGAATGTTGATCGGGGCCGTGAGGTTTGAGTTTGGTTTGATTTTGGAAGTGGGAAGAATTGGGGGGGGGGTCTATGGATTGGTTCATCGATTGGCTTAATGGTTGATATTGGTGTTGTAGAGGTAGATTCGATGATAGGTTCGGGTTCAATGATCAGTTTCGATTTGGTGACAAGTTCAGGTTCGATGATAGGTTTAGGTTTGATAGTCGGTTCATGTTCGATGATAGGTTCAAGTTTGATGATAGGTTTAAGTTTGGCGGTAGGTTTAGGTTCGAGATTTAGTTTCGAAGTTGGTAAATTGAGTTCAAGGTTTGAAGTGGGTGTCGGGATTGGTTCGTGAGTTGGTTCTGATATTTGCTCAACGGTTGATTCTGGAGTGAGTGAAATGGATGGTTTGGAGGTATGTTTGATAACAAATTCAGGTTCAAGATTTTGTTTTGAACTTGGTGAGGTGATGAGTTTGGTAGTGGGTTCAGGTTCTGAAATGGGTGTAGAGGTTGATTCGAGGTTCGATTTTGAGGTTGGTGGGGTGATGTGTTTATTGTTAAGTTCATATTTTAAAGTAGGTGTAGGGATCGATTTGAGGGTTGGTTTCGAGATTTGTTGGGCAACGTATTTGATAATGCGTTTGACAATGAGTTCAGGCTCGATTGATTTTGAAGTTTGTTCAGGGATGGGAAGGCTAGTGTTTCAGAAGTAGGCTTGATTATGGGTTTAGGTTCAAAATTTAGGTTTGAGATTAGCGGGATGGTTGGTGGTGTTATGATATGTTGATAGATTGGTTCAGGAATTGCTTTTGAAATGGGTATGTAAGTTTGTTCGGGGGTAGATTGTGTAATTGGTTTGGATGCTTATTCAGGGAGCATGAGGATTGGTGAGTTATCGAGTTTAAAAGTAGGTTGAGTTTGTTCGGGGATAGGTTTGCTGATCTTGAGGATTGGTTGGGTTAATTCATAATTGCATTTGATGATTTTAGTGATAGGTTGGGGCATTTTAGGAGTATGTTGGGTTAGTTTAGGGGTGAGTGTGTCGATTTTAGTGACGGATTGAGTCAGAATAAGTTTGGTGATAGGTTGGGTTGGGATGAGTTTAGTGATAGGTTGAGTCAGGAAAGGCTTAGTGATAGGTTAGGTTTTAATAATTTTAGTGGTTGGTTCAGTGTGAAAAGTGGCTTTAGGTTTAATGGTGTGAGGGGCGAGATTTGTTGGTTGTGAGTGAAAGGTGTGGACATGATTCGAGGGAGGTTTGATTCTGCGGATTAGGCTAGCCGAATGGATTGGAGCCGGAAAGATTGAAGGTGTGAAGTTCAATGTGAGTTGGAGGTTTGGTTGAGTGTAGTGTGGTAAGGAATTGTAAAAGACAGGGTTGGTTTGTATGTTGTTAGGGCATTGGTTTTGATCTTGGTTGGAGTATGAGTGTGCGTTTTGGTTGGGTACAAAGGTTGGTGTTGGTTGGGGTGTACATGTTGGTTTTAGTGCTTGTTGGCGTATTGGTTTTGATTTTGATTGTCTTAGTTAGATGGGTGGGGGTTTATTTGGTTTTGTTCTTAGTTCGTGTTGATTTGTTCAGGGCTTGGAGTTTCATTTTGGGTGTTTGTTTTAGGGTTGTTGGAAGAGGGTCCATCAGACGTTAGTGTAGATAGATTAAGGTTCGCATTCTTCATGCGATGCTATATGCGCGAAGCGCGTTGATAAAGGCTAGAGAAGTCAGGGTAGTTACTTAATATGAGAGTGCTTTGAAGGGGCTCCCAAGTGTTATCGATTACAATGTCTATCACGTCTGTTTTGTTCATGTGATAACCTGCTTGACCAGTAAGCGTTCTCCAACGATTAACGAAAGTTGCAAAGTCTTCGTTGTCCTCTTATTTTGTGTTCATCAAGTCACTGAGACTGATCTCTTCACGAGTCATGTGTTGGTATTAGTTTAGGAATCTATCGGCTAAGTCTTCGAATGGCTAGATTTCGGCTAAAAGTAGAGCAACGAACCAGTCAAGGGCTTCTCCTCCTAAAGATATTTGGAAGTAATGGATTAGAAGTCCGTGATTAGTGCAGATTGGCCAACAGTTGTTACAGAATAGGGCTAAGTGGTGGTTCAGATTTCTCGTATCGTTATATTTGTTGAATTTTGGCAACTTAAAATTGACAGGTACAGTAAAGTCAATGTCTTGATAGAATTTGTCGAATCTGAAAGATTGTTTTTGTTTTTAATGCTCTCTCTTAGCCATGTAGTTGCCTAGAAATCGAGGGAGATCGTTTATGTTTATAGTGGCATCTTTTTTAGATGTCTCGGGGTAGATTTGTCTCCAATGGTTGTCATTGTATAAGGTGTAGGAAGTGTGTCTGTTAGGTTTTGAGGCATGTGGTGGAGTCGGTGACCTTTCTTCGTGTTCGCTTCTCAGAGTAACATGTCATTCGTCTCTCAGTCTTTGGTCTGTTGCAACTTTGTATAAGTCGGCCAGGGACCGGAGCAAGGCATCGACTTCTTTTCCCCCTTTTACAAGTGCATTGGCAGTGAGGTCTATAACTTGACTAGCAATGTAGAACTGCTCAGCGTCATTTTTTCTTCGATTAATATTCAGTGGAGTAAAGGGAGATTTTTTGCCTTCTCTGACCATATTTATCCAACTATGACGTTGGGCTATCTGTTGAGATGGCCTAATGTTATATTCAGGATTGTTATGGCAGCCCAATGAGGGTGGTTCAATATCATTAATATTCAATTTTTTGATGCTTGACATTTTTATGATTTGAAAAAGCCGAAAGCACGAGCGCTCAATCTCACAGGTTTTTGGGAACTAGGGGAATGAGATTAGTCAACTTTGGGTACATAAGTTTTCCTTTCTGAGTATGCAGTGTGTTCTCCGGGGTAAGGTGGGTGGGTACAATTCCTGCCTGATTAGGTCTTACAGGATGTCTGAACTGTAGGAAGTTCCCTAGATCGAATCCCTGAAGAGATGATCACATCGGCCCTTTCACAACAGAAGGTGGGTAGCAGAGAATGGTTTCTAGATGCCTAAATGCGTGAAGGTGTGTAAGAAAGTGATAAAAGAAAATAATAAAAACCAAATTAATTAAACTGGGGCAACCCTAGCAAAAGGAGTCCCATCACGATCGTCGGTCTGTTGGTACGTGCTTTTCTAGGGCACTTTCGGGTCCTGGAATAAGTGGCCCAATTCGGTCCCGAGTGGACTCTATTTTCAACGATTGGCGAAGAGCGATAAGATAATAAGAGGGATATTTATGTGCACCTGCGGAGATATGTTGTTAGTAATAAGATGAATTCTAAATAGAGTGTACCTAGGTTGTTGCGATCGCCATCTACAGATTTATTGACGGTCTAGAACATCACGGATCACGTGCGGATAGGGTGCAGATGTGGGTCGGACTCCTATACTAAATGTTGGCCTACCGACTTTAGTAGCTATGGGTTGCCTAAGGTTAAACTAGTTTGGTTTTCCTACTCCTATTATACCTATCTAAGAAAAGGGGGTTGTGGCCCGCTATGCTAGGGAGGATCGACCCTATTCCCGAGTACCTGATTAGCACTAGGCTAAGAATTTTGGCAGGGGTTTCCTAGGGGTTGGTTCTAAGGCTATGCTTTTATCCCTTCAGTACTCCTTCGAGAATTGAGACGAGTGGGCCAGTACGACTAGTTTGAATACCTTGAGATTTCTAGAGAAAAGTCTACAGTTCTAGGAACCAAAAAGCTAGATGCAGCTCACCCCCTTTCTTTGAAATTTCATAGCGAACCTCGAATTTTCCAAAAGGAACAAGCTTGAGAATTGATGTTGTGTTGTGAATGGTGTGGGGTAGGGGCCTATTTATAGGTATTCGAGAAATTCTACGCAAGTGGCCATGTGCACAATTCGGGAATTGTGCGCATGGAGTTCTGCGTATAATCGAATTGTGCACAGGGTTCCTTGCGCATAACTCGGGGAAAGTCGGTCATAGAGTAAGGAGTGACCGGCTGACTAGCTCAGGCGAGAATCACAATCCTAGTACAACTGGACTAATTATGCGCATGTGACCATGTGCATAATCGAATTATGAGCATGGTTCTGCGCGCATAATTTGGTTCTATAGGCGGTGCACGGGAAGCCTATTCCCGGTCCAACATGGACTGATTGTGCGCAAATGAGTATGCACACAATCAAATTATGCTCAAGGTGTTCTGCACGTAATTCGGGACTTCGGGTAGTGCACAGAGGTTGTGCCCCAGTCCTATTTGGATTGATTGTGTGCAATCGGACCTGCGCATAATCGAATTATGCGCACGGATCCATGCTCATAATTCGGGACCTTCCAGGACAGGTTACGTCTGAGTCTGTGAGTTGATATTTTCGCCTGGGACTCGATTATATACTATGTATCTAGAATATAATCCCTAAACTATAGGGTTTTAGGACTTTTGTAGAGAGTCGGCCCATTTTTGGAAGTCATGGGAAAGGTCAAAGGTTGACCAAACACATTTGTTGTGATGACCTCGAATTTCCAAGGATGTTAAATCATTAACCCTGGTGGAGAATATGGTTTTCGGTATTCGGGCTATCAAGTATCCGTACCCCTCTGACTAAGGCACACTAATTTTCGAGGACAAAAATTTGTAAGGTGGGAAGGATGTAACAACCTTGAGTTTTCTAGCATTAAATCTTTGACCTTCGACGATGATACGACTGCCTTGACTGAGTTGACTCTGGGCAAGATGTTGAGTGGAACTGTGATGGGGCCTCTGGCCCATCCACCTTGACTGGGTGGACGCACTCGATACCCAAATTCTGATAATCGATTCCTAACTCGAACATTGAATCGAAACCCGAACCCTAGTGAGAAGTGTGTGTTGCACATGACTTGAACCCGGGATCAGACCAAGTTCGATCATTTGCACCCAAAGCACCAAAGCACAAGCCTAAACTGAGACCATTGACCCAAACCATTATGTGGTTACATGTATAGATATACATTGTCTATATATAAATATTGGGGTAAATAAATACATAAACCACATGATGGCACGATGGTTTGGGGACTGGGTTAGCAAATAAGAGGTCTAGTGATCAAAACATGTTAAGTGAATTCTTAGAACTCATTTTGGACCGTTAAACAAGTGCCCATACACTGATTTGTGGTGTACCACCCCCACACCTAACCAACTACACTTAATATAAAAAGCAAAACCTCATACCCTTAGCCCCATTTGCAAATTCATTGGAGAGGAGAAAAGGGTCGAGAGAGGGAAACCGAGAGAAAGCCTTCATCTTCTTCTCATTTCTTTCCTTTTGGTGAGATCATAATCGTTGATCTTCTCTCAAATTTCTTCCTTCACCTTGGGAAATCATTGCTTCACCTTGTACCATCATGAGACTCTGATCTTCAACACCGCTAGTCTCAAATGGAGGAAATCTAGCCATTGACCTCCTTAAATCTCTCTTTTCAAGGAATGATTTGGTCTGTAACCTCAAAGAAGTGATCGATCAGTGGATGAATAGGAAGTTCGATGTCGATTACCTTGATTTCAGCCATCGCAATCTTTGCATGCGAACTTAACGAAGGTAACCTTCAAAATATATCTCATGCATGCGTGGATTTTAGAATGATTTGTGAGATTTAGATGTGATTAGTATGTGTTTTCGGATTTCGTGCAAGGTTTGGGAAATTCGAGGTCGGATGAGAGGTGGAGAGCTTCGGCGTCGATTTCCGTCGATTCGAGCATCGTAAACCCCATATACAAGCTTTAAAGGTGAGATTTATGTTTTAATCTGGTGAAATTAGTTTAGAAGTGATTATGGAATGATTTTGGGTGTTTTGGAACGAAGGAGGAAGAAACCAACATGAAACGGATCATAGCAATCTCGCCGTGGCGACCCAGAACCTCGCTGCGGTGAGGCATGTGCTGAAGACCTCACTGCGGCGAGTGCCCCTTGAGTTTGCAAGCCATTTTTGGCTTTGTGCAAGATCGTTGCGGTGAGCTTTTGGTGCTTGAAGACCTTGCCGCGGTGAGCTACATTCCTGCTGCGGCGAGCTACTGTTCAGAGTGTGCCAATACCTATTCGGTATTTCGGTCATAACGTTTGACTCGTAACTCCAATTGGCACGATTCCTAAGGCGTTGGAAAGAAGACAACGAGCTCTATAACTTTAATGAATTAAACAATTCATGATTCTAATGTTTTAAAGGTTAACATTTAGTGGCAAGTAGGGACGAGTTTCACATGATCCAAAGTCAATGCGAACTTGTCCTTTTAGTCCTAGTTTTGAGATAACTTTAGGAACTTTGACATGTGTGATATTTAGTCATTAACATGTGAGTATACGAATGCCTTGTTATGTAGGTTAAGGTTTGGAAATATCTATGAGGATTTTTATACCATTTTACATGACTTTGCATGATTTCACAACCGAGGTAGAGGAAATTCACTACTCAATTGCATTTTGATTTCGATTCATAGATTTGTATGATGGATTTGGTTTGAATGTGTGAAATGCTTTTGACTATTAAGATTTGATTTGCATCTGGATAATTGAAAAATGAATATGAGTCTTTACTTCGGATATTTTGAATTGAAATCATGCTTTTAGAAATGGAATTAGCTGAACCTTTGAAATTCCTTGAATTTTTGTTAGCATTGAACTCCTTGAACTTCGAATATGAACTTTGCATGTTTCATTGGATTTTAACTTCGAATGTGATCATTAGAACTGATTTGGAAATTTGATTTTTAAATTATTAGTTTGTTTTTGAAAGCTTTGAAATATCGAACCCTTGACATTTGACTGCATCGAACTTTAAATCTTTGAACATGAACTTTGAATCCGAATGTGACATACGAATCTGAATATAAACTTTGAAATTAGAACTTTGAATCTGAAATTGAACCATTAGTTTAAACCTTGAAAATATGAACCGTGAATGAAACCGACACAACGGGATATCTGTGAATTGAACTGGTACGACAATTAATCTGTGAATCAAACTAGCACGGTGGGATATCTGTGAATTGAATCGGCATGGCGGTTAAACCCATGAATTGAACCGGCACGACGGGATATCTGTGAATCGAACTGGCACGACAGGATATTTATGAATCAAATAAGTAAACCATGTAAATGAACCAAAATATAAGTCAAATCAATTGAAGTGGGCCGCTATAGGCGGATTGATCGTATAATTGTGGACCGTTACAGGCGGAATATGGTAAAATTGTGGACCGCTATGGGCGAAACATTCGTACGATGGTGGACTGCTATGGGCAGATTGATCGTATAATTGTGAACCACTATGGGCAGATTAAATATAAGAGAATGTAACGTGATCTTCGAATTCGAATTGCACTCGACTTTTGAACCCTTGTGAAACTCTACCTACGACACGTGATTTTTAATTTCATTTTGACATGAGAAAAAGACTTTATATATTTTGTTTGATATGAAAATGACAACTGTTTTGAGATGAAAATGATTTTGAAGCATATCCCTGTTTTAAAATGAAATGCTTTTGAAAACTTGTATTTACATTTGTATTTTATGCGAAACTGCTTTGAAATCTTGTCATTTAATCTATACATGATATGATGAAATGTAATTGTTCTTAAGTTTCTCTACTGAGCTTTGACTGTAGCTCACCCCTCAACTATACGTCATAGGTGCAGGTCTTGAGTGAGTTTTGGAGTTCGAGGTGAATCTTCTACCATAGACCGGTGGATTTGATCTCGATTTAGTTATGAATTTTGAGGTTTGGACTTGGTATGCCCAATCTTCTTGTAGACTCTTAGAATTAGACTTCGGATGTACATCCTTTTGGGGTACCACTGTTTAGGTGATGGTTGACCATCACCGATGGTTTTAAATTGTTAGCCTATATTTTGTATAATGATAGAATCTTTTATTCCTATCATATGTATTAATTGCTTTGAATTCCGCATTGTGTGGAGATGCCAAGTAAAATTATGTATTCAGATCGTGATCTGTAAGACCCATCGGTCTGGGTTTTCCCGAATATTCATATTGTTAAAAAAATAAAAATGTGTCAGGAAAATTCGGGCTGTCACAGTTAGTATCAAAGCCATGGCAGTAGAATCTATCAGGACATAGGAGACCCAACTGTGACTCTGTCACAGTTGGTATCAAAGCTAGACTTTAGGTCTTTTGGGGACCCAAAACTATGATAGTATATTTTATCAGGGCATAGGAGACCCAACTGTGACTCTGTCACAGTTGATACCAAAGCTTAGGCGTTAGGTCTCATTGGGACGCAAACGCGATGACATTAGATTCTATAAGAACTTAGGAGGGATTCACGATCCCTATTATGAAATCTTCTAGAGATTCAGAGCCATGTCTCTGAATGACTTTAGATTTTATCAAAGCTTAGGTTTATTTTGTCAGGACGTAGGAACCTTAAATAGACTTGTTTTGGATCTTCATGATCACTTTTGACTAAAACCTTGTTTCATCATGATAGATTAGTATCCCTCCATGAGGTCGACCAAGAGTTGTCCGTACCAGCGACACGGGAAATGATGAGGTAGTAGCCATTTGCGCCAACGACGTTCGTTTGGGAAAAGGAAGCAATAGCAGTCGCATCGAGCAGTTGCTAGAAACCATGGTCAACCAGCAAGCAGCACTACTAGCAGAGAGATGCCAATCCTCAGGATTCTAAGAGTTCAAGAGGATGAGACCTCCTAGCTTCTATGGTCAAACTGACCCGTTTGAGGCAGAATCATGGTTAAATCAAATGGAAAAGACCCTCTGAAGAAGTCTTTCCACTGAAGAGGAAAAAGTGAGTTGGGCTTCCTTCCAACTCGAAGGAGAGGCGGATTAGTAGTGGAAATCTGTTGAAAGGACCCGAGCACCAGGGACACTTTGGACCTGGGCTGAATTTACTGAGGTCTTTAATGAGAAATACTTCTTGGCACCGGAGAGATGTCAAATGGAGATCCAGTGTGCAAATTTGGTACAAGGATAAATGACGATTCGTGAATATGAGTTAGAATTCATGAGGCTTTCTAGGTTCGTACCAAAACTAGTGGCCACCGAACTAATGAAGGCCCAAAAGTTTGAGTACGACCTGAAACCGGTTATTAAGGAGAGGATTTATCTATTTGATCCAACGACATATGCACAAGTTATAAGATTGGTCCTCATCACCGAAAAGGATATTGATAGTATGTATAAGAGAAGAAAAGAACAAAATTAGAATAGGACAAGTCATATGTATCCATATATCCATTAGTCGGCGAGCCAGAGACCGAGGCTCTTAATGTCAACATCCAGCCAACCTGCTCAAACCGTCTCTACCCTGACTGTGTCCTTCCAACCTTTAAAACCCACAATAGTTGAAACATTGAACGGGCAACAGACTTCGCACATTGCCCCTTCTGCATCGGTTGAGCCCTGCTCCCGATGTGGAGGGCCACAAAAAAAGGAGTGTTGGTAGGTAGCATGCGCATGCTTCAAGTGTAGCCAGAAAGGACACCGGATGAAGGACTGTCCCAAGGCGAAAAAGAACAAAAAGATAAATTAATGCATGAAAATGTAAATGGTTCAAACTTCTTTTGTTCTAGGTGATGTGATATGTTTATGGGCCAATAGTTCATATCAGTAGTTCATACTCTGAACTTATGTTACTAATGTCTTTTGATGGAGAATTTTACTGCATTTTGATAGATAGTTTCGTTATAGTGGACTACGTGGTTTACGGTTAACTTTGGAGATCTCTAGATTAAATTTTCTTTTGTTGAAACAATTTACTTTGGATTCGGCTTACGGTCGCTTGTTAATGGGTTTTGTTCTAGTGAATATATACTTTTCGATTTCTGGTTGTGGGGAATTAGTTGCTGGTTTAAGCCTTGTGATGTTGACGACATTGTCTTGTTGGCGAAAATGACACCTTTATATATATCGGCAAACTATTTACCTTTGACATCAAAGCATCCACTATGTGAACACACCAGAAGTCACATCACAAATTTTTAAGGACAAAAATTCCATTATGGAGGGGAGAATGAACCCCGAATTTCCAAGGATGTAAAATCATTAACCTTGGCGGAGAATATAATTACTGGTATTCGGGCTATCAAGTCTCTGTACCCCTCCGACTAAGGCACACCAGTTTTTGAGGAAGAAAATTTTGTAAGGTGGGAAGGATGTAACAACCCTGATTTTATTAGTTTTGAATCATTGAACTTCGACGATGATATGACTACCTTGACCGATTTGACTTTGGTCAAGATGTTGAGCGGAGCTGTGACGGGGCCTCTGACCCATCCACCTTGACTGGGTGAACGCACCCGATACCCAAATTCTAATAACCGATTCCTAACTCAAATACTGAATCGAAACCCGAACCCTAGTGAGAAGTGTGTGTTGCACATGACTCGAACCCAGGATCAGACCAAGTTCGATCATTTGCACCCTAAGCACGAACCTAAACCGAGACCACTGACCTAAACCATTATGTGGTTAGATGTATAGATATACATTGTATATATATATAAATATTGGGGTAAATAAATATGCAAACCACGTGATGGCACGATGGTTTGGGGACTGGGTTAGCAAATAAGAGGTCTAGTGATCAAAACATGTTAAGCGCATTCTTAGAACTCATTTTGGACAGTTAAACAAGAGCCCATACACCGATTTGTGGTGTACCAACCCCACAGCTAACCAACTACACTTAATATAACTAAAAAGCAAAACCTGGTACCCTTAGCCTCATTTGCAAATTTGTTGGAGAGGAGAAAAGGGTCAAGATAGGGAAACTGAGAGAAAGCCTTCATCTTCTTCTCATTTCTTTCCTTTTGGTGAGATCATAACCGTTGATCTTCTCTCAAATTTCTTCCTTCACCTCGAGAAATCATTGCTTCACCTTGTGCCATCAAGAGACTCTGATCTTCAACACCGCTAGTCTCAAATGGAGGAAATCTAGCCATTGATCTCCTTAAATCTCTCTTTTCAAGGATTGATTTGGTCTGTAACCTCAAAGAAGTGATCGATCAGTGGATGAATAGCAAGTTCGACGTTGATTCCCTTGATTTCAGCCATTGCAATTTTTGCATGCACACTTAACGAAGGTAACCTTCAAAATATATCGCATGCATGCATGGATTTTAGAATGATTCGTGAGATTTAGATGTGATTAGTATGTGTTTTCGGATTTCGTGCAAGGTTTGGGAAATCCGAGGTCGGATGAGAGGTGGAGAGCTTCGACATCGATTTTCGTTGATTCGATCATTGTAGTCCCGTATAAAAGTTTTAAAAGGTGAGATTTATGTTTTAATATGGTGAAATTAGTTTAGAAGTGATTATGGAATGATTTTGGGTGTTTTGGAACGAAGGAAGAAGAAACCAACATGAAACAGGTCATAGAAATCTCGCCGCGACGACCCAGAACCTCGCTGCGGCGAGTGCTCCTTGAGTTTGCAAGCCATGTTTGGCTCTGTGCAAGCTCACTGCGGTGAGCTTTTGATGCCTAAAGACCTCACCGCGGCGAGCTACATTCCCGTCGTGGCGAGCTACTGTCCATAGTGCGCCAGCACCTGTTCGGTATTTTGGTCATAACTTTTGACCTTGAACTCCGATTGGCATGATTCTTAAGGCGCTGGAAATAAGACAATGATACCTATAACTTTAATAAATAAAAAAATTTCATGAATATAATGGTTTAAAGGTGAAAATTTTGTGGCAAGTAGAGATAAGTTTCACATGATCCAAAATCAATGCGAACTTGTCCTTTCCGCCCTAGTTTTGAGAAAACTTTAGGAACTTCGACATGTGTGATATTTAGTTATTAAGATGTGAGTATACGAATGCCTTGTAATATAGGTTAAGGTTTAAGAATGTCCGTGAGGATTTTTACACCGTTTTGCTTGACTTTGCGTGATTTCGCAACAATTCACTACTCAATTACATTTGGATTCATAGATTTGTATGATGGATTTGGTTTGAATGTGTGAAATGCTTTTGACTATTAAGATTTGATTTGCATCTGGATAATTGAAAAATGAATATGAGTCTTTACTTCCAAAATTTTGAATTGAAATCATGCTTTTAGAAATGAAATCAGTTGGACCTTTGAAATTCCTTGAATTTTTGTTAGCATTGAATTCCTTGAACTTCGAATATGAACTTTGCATGTTTCATCGGATTTGAACTTCAAATGTGATCATTAGAAGTGATTTGGAAATTTGATTTTTGAATTATGAGTTCATTTTTGAAACCTTTGAAATATCGAATCCTTGAAATGTGACTGCATTGAACTTTGAATCTTTGAACATGAACTTTCACTACAAAAATAAGGTGTTTTAGCGGCACTTGCTGTTAAGGCAATTTTTGGTAGTGGCAAGACTAATAGCAACAGTTTTTGGTAGCGACAGGACTAATAGCAGAAGTTTTTTGTTAAAAAAACTGTCGCTAATAGTCTTATTTTTTATAGTGTTTGAATCCGAATGTGATATCTGAATATGAACTTTGAAATTAGAACTTTGAATATAAAATTGAACCGTCAGTCTGAATCTTTAAAATAAGAACCGCGAATCGAACCAGTACGGCGGGATATCCAAGAATCGAACTGGTACGGCAGTTAATGCATGAATTGAACCAGCATGGCGGGATATCCGTGAATCGAACCGGCACAGAGGGATATCTGTGAATTGAACCGGCACGACGATTGCACCCGTGAATCGAATCGGCATGACGGGATATTCGTGAATCAAACCGGCACGACGGTTAAACTCATGAATCGAACCGACACGGCGAGATATTCGTGAATCGAATTGGCACGGTGGGATATCCGTGAATCGAATAAGTAAACCATGTAAATGAACTAAAATATAAGTCAAATCAATTTAAGTGGATCGATATGGGCAGAAGATTGGTACGATTGTGGATTGCTTAGGGCGAAATATGGTAAAATTGTGAACCGCTATGGGCAGAATATTCGTACAATGGTGGACCGCTCTGGGAGGATTGATCGTATAATTGTGGACCGCTATGGGGGGATTAAATATAAGAGAATCTAACGTGATCTTCGAATCCGAATCGCACTCGACTTTTGAACCCTTGTGAAACTCTACCTAAGACACGTGATTTTTAATTTCGTTTTGACATGAGAAAAAGACTTTGTATATTTCGTTTGTTATGAAAATGACATGACTGTTCTGAGATGAAAATGGTTTTGAAGCATATCCCTATTTTAAAATGAAATGCTTTTGAAAACTTGTATTTAAATTTGTATTTTATGCGAAACTTTGAAATCTTGTCATTTAATCTATGCATGATATGATGAAATGCAATTGTTCTTAAGTTCCTCTACTGAGCTTGGACTGTAGGTCACCCCTCGACTATACGTCATAGGTGCAGGTCTTGAGTGAGTTCCGGAGCTCAAGACGAATCTTCTATCATAGACCGGTGGATTTGATCTCGATTTAGTTGTGGATTTTGAGGTTTGGACTTGGTACGTCCAATCTTGTTGTAGACTGTTAGAATTAGACTTGAGATGTACATCCTTTTGGGGTACCACTGTTTAGGTGATGGTCGGCCATCACCGGTGGTTTTAAATTGTTAGCATGTATTTTGTATAAGGATAGAATCTTTTATTCCTGTCATATATATTAATTGCTTTGAATTTCGCATTGTGTGGAGAAACCAAGAAAAATTATGTGTTCACATCATGATCTGTATGACCCGACGGTCAGGGTTTTCCTGAGTATCCTTATTGTAACAAAAAAAAAAAGTGTCAGGAAAATTTGGGCTGTCACATTTGTATACTCTGAGAGGGTGAAAACGGGGTGTCTACAATAGTTCGAAGACAAGTTTCAAATTTCGTAGACATGAGTCAAAGGAGGTTCCAAAGAAGGAAAAGTTGTTCATGAAGACCTCCAAAAACTTGTCTACCATGTCGAAGAAGATCGACATCATGCACGATTGAAAAGTTGCGGTTGCATTGTACAACCCAAAGGGCATCCTTCAGTAAGCAAAGGTGCCAAATGGGCATGTGAAGGTGGTCCTCTCTTGGTCAGCGAGAAACACGAGGATTTGGTTATACCCCGAGTATCTGTGAAGAAAACAATAGTATTCATGTCCCACTAACTTTTCTAGGATCTCGTCGATAAAGGGTAGTGGAAGATGGTTGATTAGTCATATAATTTATTATTTTATCACCCTTAACTTAGTGATGCTAGACCGCAGTTTGCTATTAACGAGATGATGATGTGCAGATATTTAGAAAGGATAACATAATAGAGCCAAAGTATTAATCTTCCCCAAAATGAACTCAAAAAGCAGTAAGAAACAAGATCGTATGGAGATACGATTCAACCGTGTTTGACGCCAGTCTTTAACCTGAAAGAAAGAATATATACGATCCATCGTAATCTCGAGAGAGCGAAAGAAGAAAAGAAGAGAAATTGTCTTTATGATTCCTCAAAAGATGCTCAAGACTGGAGGACACAAAGCAAGGATACGATCGATCATGTTGAAAAAATTGTACTGAATGAAGAGATAAATCGTAATCACGACTGTACGAACCAAAGCTCGCTGCTGCTGATTACGTGAAGATATGCACCGCCATGAATAGAATTAGAACATCACTTAAATTAGAAGTCTGGCAACCCTCGGATCTGAGAAGATTGGTGAAAGAATCCTAAAGATCTCTGCTACTGTAAAATAGGAACAAATCCTACACACATCTACCATCCAAAGTGAATAATGTTAACCGACCCCTTATGATCTACAAATAAGAGGGCTCGACTTAGGAGAAAATTTATCCAAAGAATTCTCAACATCAATTGATAGTTGAGGTTGGAATTTTGGATGATCACCTTAGAGTAATTTTTATCAAGTAAACTTGTCCACAGATTCCTGAAAGTCTTGCCTGACAACCAAAACTGAAGAGTCTAAAAGATCAACCCTTTGGATTGTTATAATTGCTTTCTAGTTTAGATTTACTGCTTTCCTTTACTACTTTGTAAATATCTAAAAGTTCTTGATTTCAATTGACGACTAAAGTCTTAAATTTAATGATTAGTGTAACGGTTTTTATTTTTCATCTTCAGTTTTCTTGAGTTTGATTGACGCCTAAATTTCTGGAAGATTGTTGATTAGTATAAATCTATGTTGAGGAAATCTAGTTTTTGATTGACGCTCAAATTCTAGAGGACTAAGATACAGTATAACGGTATTTTACTTTTGTAAGCATTCGAGAACTGAAGGATTGTGATTGACGATCATAATCTGGAAGTAGGAGGATTTAGATTTACTTTTCTCGTAATTAGATTAACAATTATTTTCTTATTCATATTTCTCATCCTTTAAAAGACAAATAAAAGTTTCAGAAAAAGAAAAAAAAAAGAAAGTTTGACCCTCCCTCTGGGAATGATCCTATACTAGTTCTACAATTTTTGTTGTGCGCTATCAATAGGTTAAGGCTAAGTAAAATTAATGCCGTATCAAGTTTTTGGTACCATTGTCGAGGAGGCGATAATTTTATTTTTCTTTCTGAAAATAAATATTTGTCTTTCTATTTTTTATTTTTTTATTTTTTTACTTTCTTTGATCACTTCTTCATCTTTCGTAGGTTTATTCGGAGCAGCTAATCAAAGGTTTCGACACTTCTTCTGCCAATAGAAGCTAGAGGCTCAGATTTGTTTCCTCTCCTTGGCTTTTAAAATAAAAATCAGATAAAAATTAAAAATATACAAAAATATATACCTTTTCGGTGTATGCATCACACTCGATCTCGAAGTTTAGAATTCTTCGAGTGTGACCCAAAAATTGAAAGGACTCTCTTTCGTAATCTAGCATTTAACCGATCTTCTATAAGAGAAATCCAAACTATGGCTGACGACCGCCCTATCCAGGCACACTTTAGCCCAATTACTCTGATTGCACCCTCTTGTATAGTTATTTCGGAGGTAGCAACTGGTCAGAATTATGAGATCAAGTTCAATACACATCAAGCTTTACCCACTTTTCACGGGCTTGATCGAGAGGATCCCTACCAACATTTAAGGGATTTTATGGAACCTTGCACTATGTTACAATTGTTAGCAACTAATGATGAGGTTGTTAAATTGCGGTTGTTTTTCTTTTCTCTCAAAGATAGAGCCAATGCATGGCTAATTTCATTGCCCGCTAGAAGTATTACCAATTGGGATGGACTACAGTCAAAATTTTTGAACGAGTACTTTCCGATTGGTAAAACTAGTCAAATTCGCTAGACAATTCAGGACTTTAGGCAATTTCTTGGAGAATTATTCCATGAGAGCTGGGAATGCATAAAAGATTTATTAAGAAAATGTCCTCATCATGACGTGCCAAACTGGTCTATTGTGCAAATTCTTTATCAAGGGTTAAGTGAAACCAACTAGTTTACAATTGATGCCGTAAGTAGAGGAGCCTTCATGTCTCAGAATGGGCAGTAATCCTGGAATTTATTTGAGAAACTGGCTAACAATTTAAAATAGAAATAAGTTTTGCTAAGATTTGACCCAGATGTGATTCGCCACACCCCGCTCATGAGGGGTGGTCATTAAGATGTCTGTAAGGACAAAGTAAAGAAGGAGGATGACATGAGTGCTAAGGTTGCAACACTGGAGCAACAAATAACATCATTAATGACTGCCAAACCAAGCACTTCAAAAAAATATACAGCAGCCTGTTCAAATTGCCTGAACTTAACCTATGCCATAGTCGAGAACCCAGCTGCGCCATCATACTCAGACACACTGGAAAAAGAACAAATTATGGCCTTTCAGAGGAGAGATTATGGGAATACATATAACTTGCCATGGAGGAATCACCCATGATTCAAGTATGGTTCCACGAGTGCGGCTTAATGAGCACCATCTCTTGCACAACCTGGATTTCCCCTTACCCAAGTTTTTCACCAAAGACCTCAAATGTCGGCTGTGCAGCCACCAGTCGGTCCACTGAGCAATGCACCTGATGCTACAGTTCTTCAAAGGATCTGCAACAACAGTCACATCAGCATTCAAAAGACTTATCCCAACTAGCTCAATTTTCTCAGGTACTTCATTCACACACCCAATCCATCATGAAGTTGAAAAGCCAGATTGGCCAACTAGCTTCACAAGTAGTAAAGAGAGAAAGTGGCCAATTGCCAACACAGCTTGTTAATAATCCAAGAGGACAAGTGTTCCTGGGGGAGACATCCACTCCCCATAATCCAAATTGAAATCCTCACGGATAACGTCGAGCTACCGACTCATTCGTAGCACCTTTTGTAAAATATGTAAACTATTCCTTTTTTTGTTTTGAAATTTTAGGAAATACATTACGAGCCAAATCGTAACTAAATATGATCGATCATAATGCATTACCTGATGTAAGCTATTGCGAGCAATCGTATGGATTCACGTGCGCTCGTAATTCTTGTTAAGTCCATTGGCTAAGTCGTAGCAATTACGAGTTAATAGATACGAGAGTTTGAACTTACGAAAGCTGAAAAGTTAGAGTCGAACAGACGACTCTAGGTTAAACATACGCGTGATGACCGGTTCAATAGGTCATCACTGAAATTAGGGCCTACATATTTGTGAGAGAATACGTCGACCCCATTTTCGAATTCTTTAGCTAATCTTTCTCTTCTCCCTCCAATTTTCAAATTTCCTGTAGCTAACCCAACTGCTTTCTTACCTACCCAGCTCCTTTGGAAATCTCTTCGATTTGGCTTTATTTTGAAATATTAATTCGATCTTGTGAATTGTTGTAGAAGAAGAATTACATCATGTCGAAATCGAAGACCAAGAGATAGAGGGAAGAAGATGAAGCTTAAGGTAATATTTCTGATCATTCTTCACTCATAAGGCACATCGCATGGGTTGATGCCCTTATAGCTAAATAGAAAACAATAACCCCACCCAAAAAGAGATCAAAATCTTCTGGGGTATTTATTAGAGAATCATCTGAAGAGAGAATGGAGACGGAAACTGTGTCTACCCCTGAAGAAGGCACACAGCCAGATAAAGACAAAAAGCCAACATCCACCGGAAGAACATTGGATCAGCCCCCAACCTCCATGAAACATCATTTGTGGGAACCGAAGTTGCAGTGGATGGGAGAAATTGGACTTTGGTAAAGCAGTCATTAAGTACTTCAAAGATGCAGGGCTTACTTATTTCCTAGAACGTGGAACAATGCCAGTCTACCCTAGAGTAGTGAAGTTGTTTTATAGAAGAATGACTAACAGTAGCAAAGGTCAAACCCCAATACTCTCTACAATAGTAGATGGGCTGACCATTCAATTGACTAAGGAAATGGTTGCTGGTGTTCTGAGTGCACCACTATAGAGACTAGAATTGTTCCCTGGCAAATCGGAAGCCAATATGTTACGAATCCCACCCCATACCCTTTCGGATTTTGCCCAAATGGCAACAGAACTGCTAGGAGAACCCCCGAAGGACAGATCATATTTCTTGCGGAAGGATCTGAAAGCCCAAAGTTTATCACTTCATTTCCTGGATGTCTTGATTCATAAGACTATCCACCCCACCGGCCATGGAACAAGAGGAGAGCCCTGTTTGTGAAAGCCTTATAGATGATGGCTAACTGCTTTTAGTTCAATGTACCCTCCTACCTCTTGGAGGTAATCAACATTGTGAGGGAAAAATTGAACAAAGATAAATATGAGAAAAATAAGTTGAGCCTTCCTTTTGGAGGCCTAATTACAAATTTACTGATGAATGTCGGTTACAAATTTGAACCCAAGGAAAAGGCTTTGGACAGACCAGAGGAGGTCCTAACGGCGATGGTCTATAGGAGAACCCTGAACCCCGAAAATAAAAAGAAGATACCTGATTCTAGTCTGTCGGAGGGTCAAAAACCACACAGGCCCTAGATGCAATTACTGAAATAAAAGAAAAGCCTGGTGTTGAAACAATAACTGAATCAACGACTCCTATTGGGGCAGTTGTGACAGAGGGAGTGAGTACTTCTACTCCACTCCAAGAGAGATTGGAGAATAGCTCCCCAATGCTTAAGGGACCTATTGAACTAGAATCGATGGTTGTGTCAGTACTTGCTGAACAACAAGCTAATCTTTATGACCCAGCTTTAGACTCTCCAATAGGGCCTGCCATGCCTTCCTTACCTATGGAAGACACATTTCGAGCTAATTTCGAAGTAGATCCTATGAGCCTAATTATCCCTGAAGCAGAAGAAATTCCCCCCCCCCCCACCGGTTGAACAACATATCCCTGAGGTGACTACTTCCAATCCTGTTCATATACATACCGAGTCTACTCCTCCACCCATGATTACATCAACTACATAGTAGACTCCTATTTTTTATACCACAGAAGTAGAACCTACTACTGGAACTTCACGAGGAGGCTTCACAGAACTATCAAATGCAGAATCATCTCCTAGAAGGACCATCAATGACTCATCAATTCCCACTTCATCAGGAATATAGGCTGATTGGGAAAGGAGATTACTAGAAGTAGAAAAGTGGTAACATACACATGCTCCACAGTTAATGCCCACATCAGAGTTAGTCAAAGGAATAATTGAAAAAATTGGTAGAGTGAAAAATAGAGTCTTTGATGTCATACCTACAGTCAGGGAAAAAGCAGAAATAGTAGATAACCTGAGGCAAAAGGTCGTGCGTGATCATCAAGCACATTAGAGGGCTGAAATAGCATAGAAAGTTCGAGAAGCCACTACTGCCTTTCAGGATCAAATTGTGCAACTGCAACAATAGAACAGTATGTTAAGAAACTACCAACATACATGGGAGAGCCAGAAGAAAGATTACGAGGAACAAATAACCCATCTAAAAGGCAAGATTGGAGATTTACTTGCAGACCCTGATGAGAGGGAGCTTGCCCATCTTTAATATCAGCATTCGCTCAATGTCCAACTGGATGAGAAGACTCATCAACTCACGTGGGTAGAAAGAAAATTATTAAATCTTCAAGAGGACAAAGACTCCCTAGTCCAGATCTACGAAAGTCAAAAGCAGCAGATACAAAGTCACTGACAATAGCATCATCACAGTGGATAGATTAAAAGCAGAAGCAGATAAGCTAAGAATTGAGGCCAAAGAAAAATTTACAATAATTTGTAAACTGAAAGATGACCTGAAGGAAAAAGAAAAGGTTGAAGAAGAGCTGCAAGGTCTGATTGAAAGGTATAATAAATTGATGGTTGAGAAAGAGAGTGCTGATGCGCTCCACGAGGAAGAGAGTGCCGAAAGGTATAATAAATTGGACCTGAACTGTATGATGACCCTGCTCTTGAATCATAATGAATTGAGACAAGCTCTATTGACATTGTGTCCAACTCTGAGGAGGAATTGTCAAGCAACCCTTCTCCGCGTCCAACCTTACCAGCACCAAAACCAACTCCATCTGTAGCAATTATTCCATACCCATCATCATCTAGTGAGTAAAGGTTAATTTCTCTATATTGAAGCCTCACAAGTATGTTTTAAACTTTTTTTAGTATCCCCTATTTTGACAACAATGAGGACATTGTCCTATTTAAGTTTAGGGGGGGGGGGATGTTAGGCTATTTTTAAGTGCTTGCTACTGACTTTATTGGGGGTAGTGATAAGAATGGGGTGAATAAAAATGAATGAAATGTGGATTGAAAATGACAGAGCAGCAAGCCTAAAATATGCACAATCCAGCAAGATACAGGGCCGGTTGTAGCAAGTTTTGATAAGTAAGAGTTTGTCCCACAGGGAAGTTGATCTTAAGCTCCAAGGGAGCCATCTTTAGTAGGCCCTCCAGATCTGACTACAGATCTGACAATCCTAAATGGAAGGGGATTTAGGGTCACTAAAATCTAAATTCTAAGATATCCTAATGTCTAAACTATAGAAAGGGTTAAGAAAGAAGATGGAGTGAGAAAATAAATATAAAAGGGTGAGAAGTATGCTATTAGGTTCAGATCTAATGGGTTTCATGACTCAAATTCAGATCTGCTACTATAGAAGTCCTGTCCAATGGCTACATTATCACCACTGAGGAGAAAGAATCCAACTCATCTCTGTGCCATGATCCAATCCCTTTATGGCTATAACCTGCCCACTTAAATGGTCACAGACTATCTAATTGGGGAACCATAGTCCAGAGATGGGTCAGAACAAGTTTATCATTGTAGGCACTACTTCATCCAGGCTACAAGCACAAGAATCCATAGGGAACCTCAACCTCTAAAGTGCTATGTGTGGGGCTAGGCCTGTATGGGAGCATGTTAGCCCAGACACATAGAACCACCAAGAGTTTGAGTGCAGCCTTAGATCCAGCTATCCACTGCTTTAGAGAGACTGCAGTGATCTAGTTGTAAGCCTACAATCTCTATAACCAAACCAGATCTGCCATCTGATGGTGGGTCTATACACATATAGGGGAGTTTGTCTCAGCACAATCTCTCACAGGGCTACATGCACAAGTGCAGAGAAGAATAATCCATCTTGAGTCTGTGGGTTGGCCTCACCCTAAGGCTATAACCTGTCAACTGAAATGGTCACAGACTATACCAGAGGTTATCCTCCTCACAAAGCTCAAGATAGAACAAGAAACATTGCGGCCACCACCATGTTCACAAGGCTACAAAAGCTCATTGCTCCCATGGGGACTTCAGATCTAGTGGGTCCTGTGGTAGGGCTAGGCCTGTATGGGAGCATGTTAGCCCAGACACACAGGTCACTTGGATCTGAGTAAACCATAAAATCAGTCCTCCATTGCTTGCAATACGTCCTAGCAATGGAGGATCTCAAGGTAACAGCCTTGTACAGAGCAACTCACAAACAAAAATCCCATAAATGTAAAACACCCTATCATAAAACTCCATTAATCTATTCCAAATAGTCATACAAAGGCATAGCCAGCAAATGCTGGACTATGGAGAGAAGAAAAAGTAAAAAGAAATCTACCTAAACCTTACTAGAGATCTACAGCTACTGCAAGAAGAAGATAGACAAAATTCTATTCTAAGCAGAGAGTCCCCTAAACCTAAACCAGGCTTAGGTTTATATAGCAGTTAGTTTGGCGGCGCATTAGGGTTAGGAAACCCTAATTTTAACGATGCCACATGGCCTAATACTGTTCCTTGGATGCCTCGGGGCGTGTGCATGGAACTTGGAGCATTGGAATGCGTGCCCTAATTGCTGAAAGTTCCCAGAATGTCCTTTGCAGAGGTGAGGGAGAGTTAGAGTTCAGAGCCTCGCCAGGTAGCACTGGTTTCCAAGACTGTCGCGTGGTACCACGATGTTTGCGAGATTAAATTAGCTTAAAATTCTAGCCGTCGCGGGGTTGTCTTAGTTGCAGCTGAAACAGTCGCGCGATAGGGCATTGAATCCTCGTTGGATTGCTCTGGTCTTCGCGGGATTGCACTTTCCTTCTGACAGGCACGGTAATCGTGCGAGCAGTTTATTTCTCAATGGATCTTCACGAGGATCCTTGTGAGGACGTGATGTGCATTGGTCTCTGAACTACGCGAGAGGTTTTTCTGAAGTTTTGCATCCCGCGGCCACTGCGCGATAGCTGCGCACAGAGATACCTGGGGCTCTCTCTCCTCAGCTTATCTGAGTGAACTGCGCGAGGTTTGAGAGCTGCTTTCTTGAGCTGCACGAGACTGTGCGATCATTTATATTTGAGCTTTGCGAGAGCTGCGCGAACTATGCTGCAGGAGCTCTTCTATCACTAAACTACGCAAGAATGGCGTGAACAATTTGTATGATGCTATGGGAAACTCGTGAGGATTGCGCGAGGCAGGCTTTCTGAGTCATGTGAACCCTGCGACAGCTGCGCAAGGCTCATTTCTTTCTTTGCTGCTGTTGTGCTCTGCCTTCATGCAGTCATGCTCTCTGTCTTCCATTCTTCTGAGAGACTTCTGGGGCAAAAGTGGGCTCCTTAGCAGGATTAAGGCTTTATTGCAGCTGCTGTTTATTACCTACAGAAATGACTTAACACATATTTATTAGATGGTTAAGGGTCTAACAGAGGCTGAGTTAAGGGGTAAAAAGTGATACTTTTTATGTCTTAACACACCCCCAAACCTAATCTTTGCTAGTCCCTTAGCAAAGCTACACTAAAAATCTACAAAATTAACTGCCACTTTCGAAGGGAGCACGGATACATTTAGCATATGTACCAAGCCTTTTAAACCCCTAGGTGATCCCTAGTGGAGGAGTGAAGTCTCCTGAGGGTTTTCAGTGAAGATACTCACAAACTTCTCAATAGTCAAGTTAGCAAATAAGAAATGCAGTTCACCCTTGAATCGGTAAAAATATAGGAAATTTAAAATACATTGTCTGCACAGATGTTTAAGCAACATAAACTTCACATGATGGCACAACATTTCCAATCAGTTCACAATAGGGAAACTACACATGTGTGTTAGCACTGAGCTCATTATTAAATTAAAAATTAGGTTGTAGGTCATGCCTAATACATTCAATATCAAACCCAAAACTCTCTAGGGCATACTCTCACAAAGAACTTTTGAGGGTTTCATTGCCTCTCAAGTTCAAGAGCAGTTACATCCCCCAAATGGGTCTGTAAGCATGAGTATAGGCATAGCATTCAAGTTCTGGCATCATTGGCAGATTTTTACCATAGATTGGACAACTCATTATCTCCACATGACAGCTCATTCAACTTTGGATCACAAGGGCTTTAACTGGGCTGTAATGTGGCTTATGGTATTGGGTTATAAAAAGAATTGGAAGGTTGAAAAAGGGGTTTGAAATTCAGAAATCAGTAGGTGCAGGAGGTGATTCATGACTTCACCTTCTTTAATTCAGCTCCTTTCATCTTCTTTGAAATTTTCAGATTTGAAGTGATCAGTTTCTCTTCTTGTTTGATTTTTTTCCAATGAATGTTTCCTCTTGATTCCTCTCTTACTCGTCTTCATTATTATTTTCTTTTCATTCTGGTGCAGTTTTTTTTTTTTTTTGATGAATTGCCACCTTTTTCCTTAGTTGTTACACTGCTAGAACTTCAGATAATTCTTCTCCACTCATCCAATGTTGACCCTAACTAGTCCATCTTTAACTCTTTCTCCTTTACGTTCTGACTTCTCAGAGTGAGGGTAAGGAGAAATCAGATCCATAGGTTCAGGTACAAGTACTCAGGTGTGTTTTGAAGAAAATTGGACTTTGAAGCTCAAAGAGTGTATGAACAAGGGCAGTTGCTTTAGGGTTTGGTCTGTTTAGGCTTAAACTGTCCAAGAGAAGGCCTTGATCCTTTCCTAAGTGTCATGAGTGCTGTCAGTTGTTTCAACTTGGAGTTACCTAACTTTTAGTGAACACATTGACTCAGCTAGTCCTTAAAGGTAGAACAAATTTGCCTTAATCACTCCTCAAATAAAAAAATTTTATAGGCCCAATTCTCACTGGTGATGGTCTTCCTTTGAACTTTTAAGCATGTCCTTACCTTTTTCTCTCTTCAATGGTTCACTAAGTGCTGATACCAGTGAGTTTTCTTGGTGTTCTAATCATGAAAATGTGAAAATTTAGAAATTTATAATGTCTAAAGATCTGCAAAAAGTTTTAAATTCTTTAATTTTCATAATTCTTAAGTGAACATAGCTCCATTTCTCTGTTACTCACATGATTCTGCTGCACTTTAAGTTAACTATGTTATTGGCAGACCTACCTGCCACACCCCCAAACCTAGGAGGAGCAGTGTCCTCACTGGTTCAGAGGTGAGAATAAACGGTAGAATCCAAGGAAACATACAGAAACAAACACAGAAGAAGAGAGAGAAATAAAAATGCAAAACTGAACAGTATGGAACTAAAAGAAAACTTTCATTAAAAGAAAAAGAAAATATGACAAAAAGATGGAAAAGAAAAAGAAAAGAAAAGAGAAAATGGGGGGGGGGGTTAAGGTGTAGCTGGGGGAGTGTTGGAGGAAGATGGAGGGGGAGATGCAGGTGGTGCCATATTTTTCTTTTTCTTTTTCTCTCTCTTCTCTTTTTTTTTTTTTTTTTTCTTTTCCTCCTTGGCCAGGATCCGCTGGACCTTGTCATACTCATCCCAGAGAAATTGCAAGGGGTCCGGCTCCTTAGGCGGTGGGGGATCGTCCCACATGGGGTAAAATTTGATTGGGAAGCCAAAGGGGTTGTCATCCGCCATTTGTGTGAGGAGGTAGGGACTTCTATGGTTAGAAGAGGAGGGATGAGATGAAAAGGGACTGAGGGCCGGTTTAAAAGAGAGGGACGAGGGTACATGAATCGACGGAATTGAAATTGTGCCCGTTTTCACACTTGGCAATAAATGAGGGTTGTGTGGGGAAAGAAGAAAATACACAACTGGCTCTTTGGAAAAGAGAAGTAGTATTAAATGAATGTCCAAAGAGAGGCATGGTATTTAAAGAGGTAAGTGTATCGCGTGGGGATCCTCGCGAGGAGCAATAAGTGATGAGGAAAGGACATTTCTCGCGCAGCTGAGCTGGGGATCTTCGCGAGGTACACTTATGATGGCACATCAATTCGAAGAGGAAGCCATTGAAAGTCCTGAGGCAGGTATTTGCAGAAATTTATATAAACACCATCTCCGCAACATGGATTACTGGTTCAAAGAAAAATATCCTCCCAAAAACTCTTCTCTCATGAATGGCAAAAAGAACAAAATCACAAGTAACAAACAATCAGAAAGAAACACACAGAACAAAGCAATAGAGAAAACTAGAATTTCTATTAAAGTGGAATAAAAATAGTTACAAGTGGAATGACAAGAAGAAAAACCTAAGATACAATCTAGAAGCTAGGATCTAATCAGAATCAAAATCTGTAAGGAAATCCCAGCTCATCTGTTTAGCCTTTGCCTTAAGGGCAGCTCTGTCCTCTTTCTTCTTCTCCTCCCTTGCCTTTTTCTTCTCGGCTGGTGTTTTCACCGCAGTTGGAGCTTTAGGTGCCCTCACCCTTACTTTTGGTGCTTTGGGAGCTTTTGGTTCCTTGGGTTCTTGAGGGGCTTTGCCTTTACGCTTAGCAGGGGGGGTGGTAGGGGATTTTCCTTTACCTTTAGCCTTGGGTTCCTCAGTGGGGACCACTGGTGACTTTGCTTTTCCAGTGGACTCAGGTTTGGCCGGGGACTGTGCCTCTTCAAACTGGGCAGCAGGCACTTTGCCAATTTTTAAAGGAACAGCTTTGGGAATAGACCTCTTGGCTGTGACTTTCCTCCGCTGAGGATAAGTTTATTCTTGTGGAGGTTTAGCAGAGGCCGTGGTAGGGGTAGGTTGCTCAGTAGATGGAGGCTGCTCCTTAGGAGGTGAAGCAGGAGCTTTTCCTTTATCTTTTTGGGGCTTAGGTGGTGCCTCCTCAAACTGGGCAGGTGGAGCTGGAGTAGTAGTTGGCGCAGGCTGAGGCACATGAACAGAGAGTGGGGTTAGGTGGTAAGGTTCATTTCTGACAGCGGCCAATGTGGATTCCAATGAGGCTATCTAGACTTTAAATTTGAGGGCGTCAGTCTCATGGATCTCCTTTTGGATTTTTTAGATTTCCTGGGCATTGTTAAGTCATTTTGCAAGCATTCTTGCCCGGGCAGTCGCTGCAGTAGCATTGGATTTCTCATACTCCCAATTAATCTGATAATAAGTAGCTGAAGCTTTCGTCTTCCGATATTCCTCCACAATATTTTTCCACCCTAAGGAGATGCCCAGTAGTTGCTCGCTGTGGGCCTCCGTCATCTCGTCAATCTTCTCCAGCAGGGGGGTCTCAATTGATTGGCGTAGCTTGGCCATACCCCTTAGGACATCCTTCCTCAGGTAAGCATTATCCTGTATGTGATGTAGGATGGTGAGGTAAGGAGGGCTGTATAAATGATGTTTGGGTGCAATTGGTAGATAGAAGGTGGAAGGAGCGAAGTGTGCTTGGTCCTGGGAGGGGGGAGGGGGAATGATAGTAGGAAAGTCAAGTGGTGGGGGAATGGGGTCAGGTTCTGGGTCTGTTTGGGTAGATTTGGCAGAGAAGGTGGGAGGGGGTAGGACAAGAGGGGGAATGGAGGGTATAGGGGGAAAAGTGAAGGGTGTAGGCTCAATAGGAGTTGGGGGTGATGGGGGATGGAAAATTGGAATGGTGAAAAGGGGTAAAGGAAAAGGGTGGGGAAGAGGTAATGGTGATGGTGGGAGGGGTAAGGATTTAGGAGGGAAGTCTGTTTGGGTGGTCTTGTCAGTGAACAGGACCAGGGGGTTGAAGTGGATGGGGAGGGATGGGTGGGGTGGTTAAGAAGTGTAGGGTGGATTGGATGGAGGTGAGTTCAGCTTGCATCTGGTCCTATTTGTGATTATTGGTGGATAACTGGGCTTGGATGTCTTGGATCAGGGGTAGGATGAGGGTTAGTGTGTCAAAGCTAGGAGGTGGGGTTTGGGAAGAAGAGGGTACTGGTTGGAAAGGGGAAGAAGGAGCATGATGGAAACTGCAGGAGGGAAGAGTGGGGTTACAGGAAAGGTGCCGTGAGGTAGTTGGGGAGTCTGGCAGAGGGGTGAAGTAGGTAGGCATGGTTTCAAGGAATGTAGAGATGAAGGCTTGGAAGCCTATGGATGTGTTTAGGGTTAAGTCAATGTCGGGGAGAGGAGATATAGTAGATATGGCTGGGGTGGTGGTTTCTTCAAGGTGGGGTGGGTCAATGGGGATGGAAGGTATTGAGGGTGGTGTGTGGGAGATGGTGGGGATGGTTGGAGTAGGTTTCCATTTCTTGTAGGAGATGAGTGGGGGGGAAGAAGGCTTAGTTGGAATGGAGGGGGGAATTGTGGCAATGTACTGTGGTAAGGTAGGGGAAGGGGAGTCCTCCCATGGACCAAGCACAGGTGAAGGGGGAGTGGGCATGGAGAATGGAATCAGAGGGGGGGTGAGAGATGGATGCAAGAGGAGTAGAGGATGTTGGAATAAGAGGTGGAGGGGGTGTGGGGCTTGCTGCAGGGATGGAAGTGATGAGCTCTGGAGGCACTACTTTTGTAGCAGGGGTAGGCTCTGATTCAGCTACTTTTGCATACTTGGGCAGGGCCTGAGCCTCAGCTTTCCTCTTTTTCTAACCCCCCATCAAGCTTCTGCTAATTCCCCATTGCTTCTTGGCAAAGGTAGTAGGGGTAAGGGTGGTGGTTTGCTCGGTCCTTCCTATCTTGTAGCCCCCCTTGATCAGCAGCAAGGTGATGATTCGTGCATAGGGTAGGGTGTGAGGCTTCTTGTTTGATCCTAATTTTGCTACCGTGTCTTTCATAGCCTCAAAAATTAGCCAGGCTGCATGGAAGCCATGGCCCATGTGATAGGAGTAGACAACATCCGCAATGGGGGTTCTCCTCTCCTGCTGATGTCCTGAGCAATAGATGTTCTTCTGCAGGACTTGGTCAATGAACAGCAGTTCAGGTTCGAGTTCCCTCCTTCTGATTGAGTCTCTGGTGGATTTTAATCCTCTTGTTAGGGCCCTTGCAATTGTGTCAATTGATGCGTGCAGAGGGGGGCCATATCCACAGCTAGGATTGAATGCTGCTGGGATGCCCAATACTTCAGCAATCATCTTAAGGCTCACTAACAAATCAAAATCGTCAATCATCACCAGCAAGCACTCTTGTCCATCGTTGCCCTTCTTGACCTTGATGTGCTGGTAAAACAGCTGCACTAGCCTTGGGTAGGCTAGTGCTGGAATTTCTCTCATTAATGGCATCAGGCTTGCTTTGCTTATGAACTGTACTACAGGGGCAGAGAGAGGTTCTTTCTCAAAAAAGGGTACATCAAAGGCTATTTCAGGCTCTAATGGGATTGACTCCATGAGATCAGAAGGGGTAGAGAACTTAGTGGTTGGTACCGCCGCCTCCTTAACCACTTCCTTTCCTTTTTTGGGAGACTTTGAAGTCTTGGACTTTTTAGGGGTGGTCTCTGCAGGGTCCTTGTCCTTCCCCTTTCTCTTTTGTGTAATTTTGGGAGCCATTTCTAACTCTGTCCTCTAGTATGAGCAATGGAGATGGAGAGCTAGGGTTTAGTTTGATTTGATGCACAGGGCACCTCAAGATCTCAGAGCAGAGGTCAATGGATGGGGGTGATGATAGGAACAACTCTGTAGAGTTGTGAAGTGAATGATGAGCTATAGGAGTGATGCTGGACGGGAGAGGGGAGAGCGGTAGAAGCTAGGGTTTCACAGAGGGAAGAAGGAAGCAGATAATGAAAAAGGGACAAAGCGCGGGGTTGAAATACTTATCGCGAAGCTCGACGCGCTTTGGAACATCTGGTCGCAGGGTTGGAAATAAACCTAGAGAGGGTGTTTATTACATCTGGATTGCGCGACAATCTCTAAAGTCGGCCTTGGAGCGCGCGACAGAGTGAGATTAATTCATGTGAATTGTGCGAGCGGTTCCTAAGGCTCTATTTGGATTGTGCGAAAAGCTCTGAGGCTCATTTTGAATCTCGCGACAGACTTGGAATCTCGCGACAGTAAATGGAGTATTTTTTCCGAATTGCACGAGATTCTCCCAGTTTATCTTGTGAACCTCTCGACAGCCTGATAATCTCGCGACAGGTAATGTATGGCTCTATATGAATTGCGCGAGAGGCTCTCAGCTACACATGAATCTCGCGACAGCGAATAGAATGTGTCCAGGTGAACTACGCGAACTTCTCTCAGACTCCCTCCTTTAACCACGCGATAGGTCTCTAGGCTTCCTCTTTTAACCTCGCGAGAGCATATGAATCTCGCGATAGTCTCTCAAGCTTCCATTTTGGACCCAGCGACAGTAAGGTATAAAATAGAGAGCACGTGCCCTCTGTTTTGCCCTTTTGCATGTTTGCTGTGGTTGAATCCTGGGCATGACCCTCTCCTATGACTGTCTTTAGTCATATGTAAACTCAATCATACACTTAAGGACAATGAAAACGACCTCCCACATTAGGCATTCAACAGAAGCTATCAATTCAAAAATAGTAGGAAGCAAGCGAAACATTAAAAGTTCACAACAGATAGGGAAAAATTCAGATAAGGCCACTAGCAAATCCTAGAGAATAGAAACTAAAGAGAGTAAGATAAATCAACTAAAAAATAAGTACATATGCGAAAGTAATGACACACTTGTGGAATCAGTTTGAAGAAGGATCCCCTTTACAGTGAATGGTGTCCAAAAGGTTGGTAGGTTTTTCGAAACAAGGCTTAAGCCTTTGACCATTCACCTTCAAGAGTCTCCCAGATTTAGGATCATTGATTTCCACAGCACCAAATGGGGAAACATGCATGACAATGTAAGGACCTTCCCATCTGGATTTCAATTTGCTTGGAAAAAATTTAAGTTTGGAGTTAAACAACCAAACCTTATCACCAGCATTGAAACTCTTTCTCAACAACCCTTTGTCAAAGAAAGCTTTGGACCTTTCCTTATAGATCCTTGCATTGGCATATGCATCCATCCTTAGTTCTTCCAATTCGATATTGCAAAGAACTGTGATGACCAGCAAAGAAGTTAGATCTAAATTTAAATGTTTGATGGCCCAATAGGCCTGTGTTCTAACTCCTGGAGAGATGACAGCCTTGCCATAGATCACCGAAGGGGACATCATATCGATGGGGGTCTTATAGGCAGTCCTATAAGCCCACAGTGCATCATTAAGCTTGTCAGCCCAATCCTTCCTATCAGCCCTCACAGTCTTCTCAAGGATATGCTTGATCTCCCTATTTGAAATTTCAACTCGCCCACTGGTTTTGTGGGTGGTGGGGAGTAGCAATCCTATGGGTGACAGAATATTTCTTGAGCAAGCTCTTAAAATTTTTGTTATAGAAATGGCTTCCCCCATAACTAATAATGGCTCTAGGGGTACCAAATTTGGAGAAGATATTCTGCTTTATGAACTTGAGGACCACCTGATTATCATTAGTTCTTGTGGAAATGGCTTCTACCCATTTGGAAACATAGTCCACTGCCACTAAGATAAAATGAAAATCATTTGAAGGAGGAAAGGGGCCTATAAAATCAATACCACACACATCAAACAGTTCTACAACAAGGATGGGCTGTAAAGGTATTGAATTTCGTTTAGACAGCCCTCCTAGTTTCTGACATCTTTCACAGGCCTTGTAGTGTGCATGGGCATCTCTGAAAAGAGAAGGCCAATAGAAATCACACTGCAATACTTTGTCAGCTATTTTTCTCCCACTAAAGTGACCCCCACAGGCATTTTCATGGCACATAGCCAGAATACTGGGGATATCACTTTCGGGAACACATTTTCGAATAATTTGGTCCGCACAATACTTGTACAAGCAAGGTTCCTCCCAAAAAAAGAATTTGACCTGTGAGAAAAACAGGTCTTTATCCATTTTTGTCTAATGGGAAGGGATCTTGCCTATGACTAGATAATTGACAATATGTGCATACCAAGGAACTAAAGATTGGATGGCAAAAAATTGCTCATCCGGGAATACATCATTTGTAGTGAGGTCATCAACACCTTTCTCCAACATAATTCGGGACAAGTGGTCAGCCACCACATTTTTTATACCTTTCTTATCTTTGATTTTGATGTCAAACTCCTGCAACAGCAGTATCCATCTAATCAATCTGGGCTTTGCATCCTTCTTGGACAATAGGTACTTTAATGCTGAGTGGTCAGTGAAGATGACAGTTTTAGACCCAAGTAGGTAAGGTCTAAACTTGTCCACAGCAAAGATCACTGCCAGAAGCTCTTTCTCAGTGGTTGTGTAGTTCAGTTGAACTTTAGCAAGTGATTTGCTGAGATATGTAATGACCGCAGGCAACTTATCCTTTCTCTGGCCCAAGACAACACCTATTGCCAAGTCAGATGCATCACACATCAACTGCAGAGGCGAGGTGAGGTGAGGCAAATTTTCAAAGTTTTAAAAGCTTTCAGACATTCAGCGGAGAAGTCAAAGGGCACATCCTGGCAGAGCAGGTGGCACAATGGTTTAGCAATTTTATTGAAGTCTTTGATAAACCTCCTGTAGAATCCAGCATGGCCAAGGAAGGATCTGATTTGCTTGACTGTTCTTGGAGAGGGTAGATTTTTAATGAGGTCAACTTTGGCCTTGTCTACCTTAATTCCATCTTTAGAGACTAAATGGCCCAACACAATTCTTTGTGTTACCATGAAGTGGTTCTTCTCCCAACTTAAGACCAAATTGTTCTCTTCACATCTTTGTAGGACTGGATGGAGGTGTTGTAGACATTGGTCAAAGCTATCCCCATAGACCGAAAAGTCATCCATGAAAATTTCCAAGAATTTGTCAATCATATCAGAAAAAATGGCATATATACACTTCTGAAAGGTGGCAAGGGCATTACACAGTCCAAAAGGCATCCTTCTGTAAGCAAAGGTGCCAAAAGGACAAGTAAATGTAGTTTTCTCTTGATCAAGGGGGTGCACAGGGATCTGATTGTACCCTGAGTACCCATCAAGACAACAGTAAGAAGCCTTCCCAGCCAACTTGTCTAAAATTTGATCAATAAAAGGGAGAGGAAAGTGGCCTTTTCTAGTCTTGGAGTTGAGTTTTCGATAATCGATGCAAACTCTCTAGCCAGTGGTCTCCCTGGCTGGTCTCAACTCTCCAGAGTCGGTTGTGATCACTGTTATGCCAGATTTCTTGGGTACCACCTGGATTGGTGCCACCCATTCAGAATCAGAGATGAGGTAAACTACCCCAGCATCCAGCAACTTAATGATTTCTTTCAGAACCACCTCTTGCATGTGAGGATTAAGTTTCCTCTGCATTTCCCTGGAGGGTGATGAACCCTATGCATATAGATTGATGCATCAATTCCTCCTAGATCAGCAATGGTCCAGCCAATTGCTTTATTGTGCTTCCTTAAAACTGTTAGCAACTCTTCCTCTTGCTCACTGGTAAGAGAAGAGGAGATAATCACAGGAAGTTTCTCTTCTTTCTCAAGGAAAGCATATTTTAATATCTCTGGTAGCTTCTTGAGCTCCAGATCAGGGGCTTGTTGTATGGACGGCAGGATTGGTGTATTGTTGGCTGGAGTAAGGGGCAGCAATGTAGGTTTCTAATTGGAATGCTGCACTAAGCCCATAGAAGACTTCACTAGGGGTATGTCTTTTGGCATCAAAGCTAGGCTTCCTCCATCCACCAAGTTCCAAACTTCAGTTAAATCAGTAGCAATGTTGCTCTACTCCAGCAGAGTGTGCAGTTCTTCTTCAACAATTTCTTCTAGTACATCCACTGCAAAGCATTCCTCATTGTCCAGCTGAGGGTGCTTTGCACTGTTGTACACATTAAGCTCAACTTTCATATGTTCGAAAGTGACCTCCATGATTCCAGACTTGCATTGAATGCATGGATTGGCAGTGGCAAAGAATGGTCTGCCCAGAATAACAGGTATCGGAGATGTACTCTTGTTGCAGCCCATGTCCAAGACAAGGAAGTCTGTAGGATAGAAGAACTTGTCTACCCCCACTAGGACATCCTCGACCACTCCCATGGGTTTCCTCTCGGACCTATCAGCCATCAATAGAACAATGGGGTGGGCTCCCCCCAAACCTAGCCGATATACATTGTGTATGGCAGTTAACACCGCTCCAAGGTCCAAAAGGGCCCTTCCAATTGTGTGGTCACCAATAATACAGGGAATAGTGGGTATCCCTGGGTCTTGCAACTTCTCAGGTATTGACATGGTTATGTAATTAACTGTGATCCCACAAAGACCTTCTTGGACAAATGGCCTCGGCCTTCCTTTTCGAGTACTGAGGTCTTGAAACTTTGCATAGGTGGGACTATCGGATTGCATCAAGCAGGTAAATTTATCTTGACCTCGCTTAAAGGTCTCCATCATTTCTCGATGCGGCTCCGACCCTTATCAAAAGGGGCAGGGCCACTCAAAGCTTGAGGAAATGGCAGCTGAGGTACTGCTGGTTCCTCAGCTGCAACGCCATGGCTGAACTTTTATTTTTTTCTTTTTTCTATTTTTATCTCCTGCTGAGGCTCAACTACAACCTCTTTATTTTTTCCTTGTTGAAGGGCAGCAGGCAGTTCTTTACTTTGTGCCTTAACAAAATCCTTATCACTTTCACATGACATTTCCTTAGGATAGACCTCTCCTTGTTCCTTTCCCACCTGGTTGTCTACCATCCTACCAGACCTTAGGGCAGTTATGGCATTGGCCCCCTCAAAATTGGAGGAGCCTTCTCCGATGGAATACTGGCCCTTAGGGTTGGTAATTGGTTGGCTTGGTAACCTGCCCTCCTCTCTTTTAGCCAGAGCATTGGCTATTTGGCCAAGCTGCTCTTCTATTTTCTTAATGCTTTGACTGTGAGAAGTCACAGCCTGATTTAAGGGTCCAAGGCTTTGCAATTGGGCCAAAACCTGGTCCTTAAAAGAAGCACTTCGGGGCTGAGGTGGGGGAACTATCAATTGATTTTGTTGTTGAGGCTGTTGTTGTTGGAAATTCGACCTTTGGGCATAACCCTGGCTAAACTGCTGCTGTAGCTGCATATAATTGTCTTGCCTCCACCTCAAATTTGGGTGGTCTCTCCATTGGTAACTAGCATTTTGGTGCTGGTATCCATATGGTTGTTTATTGTAGCCACCAGAGTGTTGCTGTCCAAAAGATTGGGCAGCAGCAGCCTGTTCCATTACAAACTCAGGGTATTGCCCCGCAGATGGACATTCTTCTACTGTGTGCTGTGGAGATTGGCATATCAGACATGCCTCCATCACTTGTGCAGCCATTTTGGGCTGCACCACAGTCAAAAGTTTATCAAATCTTTCAGTAAGATTGGCCATCTGCGTTCTCAGATCATCATTTCCCCTAACTTCATACATTTTTCCTTTAGAAGTCTCTGCCACCCCCAGCTTAGGAGATGGTTCTTGAACAGTTCTAGAAGAGGACATCTTCTGAAAAGCATTTTCACTTATGACCTCGAACAAGTCCCATGCCTCATCAGCTATTTTATGCATGTACGTTCCACCACAAGAGGCATCTACCATGTCTCTACTCTTCTCATCAATCCCATTGTAGAAGCTCTGGACAAGCCGCCACCGTGGATCTTGTGGTGGGGACATTGTTTGAGCATCTCTTAAATCTATCCTAAAGATTGTTAAAATCTTGATTGGGATGGGCAAAAGAAAGTATGCCTTTCCTCAACTGGCTGATCTTGGTCTCTAGGAAAAATTTAGACAGAAATCTTGTCTGGAGGTCTTTCCAGGATGTGATGCTGTTGTTTGGGAGAGTAGATAATGAGGTCATGACCCTGTCCTTTAGGGAGGAAGGAAAGAGCCTTAACCTAGTGGCTTCTGGTCCCAAACCAGCAATGGATAATGTCGTGCACAGGGCCAAGAACTGGTCAATGTGCTTGTAAGAGTCTTCCTTGCTAAGCCCATGGAAAGAGGGAAGCATTTGGATGATGGAAGTTTTGATTTCGTAGTTTCCTTGAACATCAGGGAATTGGATGCTGAATGAAGAATTGTAATCATCCGGAGCATTCAATTCCTTCAATGTTCTAGGCTATTTTTCACCCATAACTGCTATCTCAATTTCAATAGGGGCCTCAACTGTGGTGTGTCTATGCCTTCTCGGTCTTCTATCCCTTTCTATCTCAGGGTTAGCAGGCTCTAATGTAGGATTGAGGGATCTCCTTCCTAACATGCACACACACCACCAGAGGAAGACTATTTAGCACATTGCAAAAAAAATGCAACTATCCTAATCAACTGCTATGCTATGGAATCTTCAAATGAGAAATAGACTAAGTTTTGAGGGTTAGAGAAGTGCAAACAGAGGTAGCTAGACTCCCAGTGCAATTCTACTCTCCTTCTCTACTACGGTCCAAATCTACAAGAAAAATTTCAAATGTAATTCAGCAGTATCAATTATTCTCAAGTACAGCTACCAAAGAATAAAGAATCAAAAATCTAGAGTCTACTAAAAGATCAATGTCCCCAGCAACGGCGCCAAAAACTTGTTAGGCTATTTTTAAGTGCTTGCTATTGATTTTATTGGGGGCAGTGATAAGAATGGGGTGAATAAAAATAAATGAAATGTGGATTGAAAATGATAGAGCAGCAAGCCTAAAATATACACAATCCTGCAAGATACAGGGCCGGTTGTAGCAAGTTTTGATAAGTAAGAGTTTGTCCCACAGGGAAGTTGATCTTAAGATCCAAGGGAGCCATCTTTAGTAGGCCCTCCAGATCTGACTACAGATCTGACAATCCTAAATGGAAGGAGATTTAGGGTCACTAAAATCTAAATTCTAAGATATCCTAATGTCTAAACTATAGAAAGGGTTAAGAAAGAAGATGGAGTGAGAAAATAAATATAAAAGGGTGAGAAGTAGGCTATTAGGTTCAGATCTGATGGGTTTCATGACTCAAATTCAGATCTGCTGCTATAGAAGTCCTGTCCAATGGCTACATTATCACTACTGAGGAGAAAGAATCCAACTCATCTCTGTGCCATGATCCAATCCCTTTATGGATATAACCTGCCCACTTAAATGGTCACAAAATATCCAATTGGGGAACCACAGTCCAGAGATGGGTCAGAACAAGTTTATCATTGTAGGCACTACTTCATCCAGGCTACAAGCACAAGAATCCATAGGGAACCTCAACCTCTAGGCACGTATGGGAGCATGTTAGCCTGGACACATAGAACCAAGAAGAGTTTGAGTGCATTTAGATCCCCATCACCGCTTTAGAGAGACTGCAGTGATCCAGTCGCAAGCCTACAATCTCTATAACCAAACTAGATCTGCCATTTGATGGCGGGTCTATAGACATACAGGGGAGTTTATCTCAGCACAATCTCTCATAAGGCTACAAGCACAAGTGCAGAGAAGAATAATCCGTCTTGAGTCTGTGGGTTGGCTTCACCCTAAGGCCATAGCCTGTCCACTTAAATGGTCACAGACTATACCAGAGGTTATCCTTC
Organism: Chloranthus sessilifolius; assembly: GCA_021018995.1. Lineage (NCBI taxonomy): Eukaryota > Viridiplantae > Streptophyta > Magnoliopsida > Chloranthales > Chloranthaceae > Chloranthus > Chloranthus sessilifolius. The sequence goes on from CM037595.1 coordinate 71,049,796, forward strand.
TCACAAAGCTCAAGAAAGAACAAGAAACATTGCTGCCACCACCATGTTCACAAGGCTACAAAAGCTCATTGCTCCCATGGGGACTTCAGATCTAGTGGGTCTTGTGGTGGGGCTAGGCCTGTATGGGAGCATGTTATCCCAGACACACAGGTCACTTGGATCTGAGTAAACCATAAAATCAGTCCTCCATTGCTTGTAGTACGTCCTAGCAATGGAGGATCTCAAGGTAACAACCTTGTACAGAACAACTCACAAATAAAAATCCCATAAATGTAAAACACCCTATCATATAACTCCATTAATCTATTCTAAATAGTCATACAAAGGCATAGCCAGCAAATGCTGGACTATGGAGAGAAGAAAAAGTAAAAAGAAATCTACCTAAACCTTACTAGAGATCTATAGCTACTGCAAGAAGAAGATAGACAAAATTCTATTCTAAGCAGAGAGTCCCCTAAACCTAAACCAGACTTAGGTTTATATAGCAGTTAGTTTGGCGGCGCATTAGGGTTAGGAAACCCTAATTTTAATGATGCCACATGGCCTAATATTGTTCCTTGGATGCCTCGGGGTGCGTGCACGAAACTTGGAGCATTGGAATGTCTGCCCTAATTGTTGGAAGTTCTTAGAATGTCCTCTACAGAGGTGAGGGAGAGTTAGAGTTCAGAGCCTCACCAGGTAGCACTGGTTTCCAAGACTGTCGCGTGGTAGCATGGTGTTCGCGAGATTGAATTAGCTTGAAATTCTAGCCGTCGCGGGATTGTCTTAGTTGCAGCTGAAACAGTCGCGCAATAGGGCATTGAATCCTTGCTGGATTGCTCTGGTCTTCGTGGGATTTCACTTTCCTTTTAAATGGCGCAAGAATCGCGAGAGCAGTTTGTTTCTCAATGGATCTTTGCGAGGATCCTTGCGAGGACGTGATGTGCATTGGTCTCTGAATTGTGCGAGAGGTTTTTCTGAAGTTTTGCATCCCGCGGCCACTGCGCGATTGCTGCGCGCAGAGATACCTGGAGCTCTCTCTCCTCAGGTGATCTGAGTGAACTGCGCAAGGTTTGAGAGCTGCTTTATTAAGCTACGCGAGACTGCGTGATCATTTATATTTGAGCTTCGCGAGAACTGCGCGAACTATGCTGCAGGTGCTCTTCTGTCACTAAACTGCGCGAGAACGGCGTGGACAATTGGTATGATGTTATGGGAAACTCTCGAGGATTGCACGAGGCAGGCTTTCTGAGTCATGTGAACCTTGCGACAGCTGCGCAAGGCTCATTTCTTTCTTTGCTGCTGTTGTGCTATGCCTTCATGCAGTCAGGCTCTCTGTCTTCCATTCTTCTCGGAGACTTTTGGGGCAAAAGTGGGCTCCTTAGCAGGATTAAGGCTTTATTGCAGCTGCTATTTATTACCTACAGAAATGACTTAACACACATTTATTAGATGGTTAAGGGTCTAACAGAGGCTAAGTTAATCAATTCACCGCATTTTTGTGCTCTTGTACCAAATCGGGGTATAAGGGAGCTGCCAGGCTATCGGGGACTACGTGAGCGGGGCTTTGGAAGATGCCACAAGCTTCACTTATTTGAGATATTGGGTGCGATTTCGTACCCAACATAGAATCAATTCATACAAACCTCCTCGCCTTGGAGGTGTACTTAGTGAAACCTCAGGACCAGTCTTACTCAATGCGCCATGTTGCATCGAGTTCTCACTTAAGTTCTCGAATAGTTCCCAAGCGTCATCTGTTGTCTTTGCGAGAAAAGTACTTGCACAAGAGGCATCTATCATGTGCTAGTTATGCTCGGTTAACCCTTCGCAGAATCTCTGCACTATTTTCCAGTTCGGTACCTCGTGATGATGACACTTGCGCAAGTGCTTGTTAAGCCGTTCCTAGCTCTCATGGAATGATTCATCCGAATTTTGATGAAACATCATAATTGCTTTCCGGATTTGATTCGTCTTGCCAATTAGAAAGTACTTAGTGAGAAACCAGCTTTATAACGCTTCCCAACTCGCAATCGAATTCCTAGATGAAGAGTTCAGCCATTGATTTGCCCTATCCTTGAGAGAAAACAGAAACAACCTTAATCAAGTGGACATTTCCGTACGGGTGGATATTTTGAAAATGGTGCAGACTTTCAAAAAATCAGCCAAGTGCTTATAGGGATCTTCATTATTAAGCCCATGAAATTTCGAAAGCATTTGTATGAAGTTGGGCTTAATCTCAAAGGTATCATTACCGGTGGCCGCAGGAAAGCGAATGCATGAGGGAGATGCAAGAGTCGAGGGAGTATAATACTCTCTCAAAGTTTTAGCTAAGGGGAATTCCTCTCCCTCCATATTGAAACGAATAGGGGAAGAACTGGATGGGTAGATCGGTCAAAACTGACAACTTGTTGAGAGGAGCGTGAACTAGCGCAAATGTGCATGCAAATCCTCTCAATCTCAAGGTCGAGTCCCTCTAAGGAGGAAAATTGTGATCTCAACCTTGGCATATACTAAAACAGAAAATAATGTAAAAACAACCTAAAAATTTTGGAAATTAAAGGCACGTACCTTAGCCTCTCACGGAGTCCCTTGAAAATTTCCTGTAGACTCGAGCATTGATCTCCAAACCTACAAAACAGAAGTAAACGAAAACTATAATTAGAAAATGTACAGATTAAGACAATAATTTAAGTAAATCTGAAGCAACGACGCTAAAAACTTGATTTTTTAAAATGTGAAACCTTGCAAGTGCACAAGTTCAAAGTAATAGGGTGCGTACAAGGGTGTCGAACCACAGGGACTTGTCATTTACTCCTAACTAAAGTCTTAATTAAAGAAAGATTTAAAGAAAGTTTTCTAATCAAATTAACTAAAAAGCAGTTAAAAGAGAGATGGATATTAGTGAGAAAACAACCCGGGATCCCTCTTGAATCACAGACTCGTAAATAACTTAAATCCTACTCCTAGCCTATTTTGAATTCTAGGTAACAGTCCCACTCTTCACTACAAGCTAAAGTGAGGTAAATGAATTAGGTTCTATTCATAGTCACGAATCAGTCGAGACGATATGATCAGTCTAATCAATAGCAACCTAATCAGTAATCATCATTACACGTAACCAACGAAATTAGACTACAAGCACTAATTCGAAGGTGCCTATCCTATTAGATCTAATCCTAATCCCTTCAAGGCCATTAGAATGATCAGAAATAGAAATAAATTGTAGAAAGCTCATCTACGATAACAAAACTAAACCACGAATGTGTAATCGTTACCACAAAGAATTCAAAATAGAAAAAAGGAATGGAATTAAAATTAGATACTTATATGTGATTTTACATGGGATCCCAGACTTGGAGAATTTAGCCACGCATTGTCGGATTGATCTTCATCATTGCTATATCGATCATCGGACGATGATTATAAATCTCACATACTCACAACTCTCTAAAATCTGGAAACTATAAACTAGAAAGCAAAAACGTGAATGAAAACTATCCTAGGAAAGAGCTCTCCTACTTCTAATCCTAGGGTCCTTATTTATAGAATCATAAGGCCCTAGTACAATGGTTAATTATGGCAAGTAACTCCTAAAATCCCCCTAAGAATCAGCTGGGGAAGAAGGATAAACATGGACTCTTTGAGGCCAGCAAAACTAGGCCGTCATGCCTGAGAATTCACATAAAAACCTTGTTTCAACTGGTCAAAAATGGGACTCGACCGGCCAAACTTGAAATTGTTCTCAGGCTTTGAAGATTCTCTTTTCTTGTTGAAACTCGACCGGTCGAAAGTGCAATTCGATCGGTCCAGTTTAAAATTTTTGTTGTTGCATTCTCCAGTCTTGATCGGTCGAATTTGGTTTCAACTAGTCGATTTTATTTCTATAAGAAGCCCTCTTTCCCTGTTTGGTTTCAACCAGTCGAGTTCACTCTCGGCCGGTCCACTTTGCATCTTTTGAAGCTCTTCTCTTCTCGACCAGTCGAGTTTAACTCTCGACAGTGTAGACACCCTCATTTCGCCCTCTCGGAGTACGCAAATTCGTTTGGTCAGCCCTTGACCTTTTTAACCATCGACATGGGACCATACAATTGTACATGGCTGAACACAAGCTGAAATAATAGCTTTGTGGCTCAGATCCCAATGTAGGGAGGTTATATACTAAGCAATAGTATATAGCCGGAATGCAAACTGAAACAATAGTCCTGCATTCCATTCTTGAGACCATATCTAGAAAACTCTGAATTAAGCCCTTGAAAACCCGCACATAATTCAATCCCACACACAACCACAAGCACGCGATCAGTCCCCTTTCAAACCAACCTTCCTTTCATAGACCATTTTGAGACTCGATTACGTGCCTGAAAACAGACCCGCGATTGGATGGAGCACTACACCACTAGCGCACAATTGGACTACGCCCGACCTAGTCTTCTACCCTTGACTCCTACGTTTTCTCAATTAAGCACTTCAGGTAACATGCTTAATCGGATTACGCACATTCCACCACGCACGTAATTAGTCTTGATTTCGTTAGGACTAGGAAACCTGCTGAGTAATTCAGCCTGTCGCTCACTGAGTTGGTGACCGACTCAAAGCGATTAAGCACCAGAAAACTGGCGCGCAATTTAGTTAAACGTCCAAAAATGGGTGTGTAATTGAATGAAACCTATAAAAGTTTTTTTCTCGAAGAGAGAGGAGGCTGCGAAATTTAGAGAGGAGAGACCAGAGAGTTCCGAAGCAACCCCTAGAGCAACTTAGGCATGATTTTGAAATTCAATCTTTGATGATTTCTTTCTGCAGCCCCGACCCTAGGTAAGAATTTAATTTTTAATTTCCGACCGTAGCTTCTAGTCTTTAGATTTAGAATTTTTCTTAGTTTTAATTATCATTCTTATTTTTCAGTCTTAGAATGTAGCACCCCTTCTTTTTTTAGATCGTAATCTCTATATCTGGTTCCAGTCCTCAATGCCCAGAACCAGACCTTAATCTGATGGTCTAATTCACCGACTCTTAAGGCCTAATCCTATTTCAAAATCTTAATTTACAGTCCTATCATTAATCTCTGGTTCTAACTCTTAGAGTTCAGAACCAGTCTTTAACCCTACGGTCTGATTTTTTTGATTTCGACTCTGATTTCGGTCCTTAAATTTTTTTTAACCGTTAATTTTAATCTTTAGATTCTAGTTCTTAATTTTTAAGTTTTAGAATTCATCCTTTAGAAAAATCTCTACCCAAATCCTTATTTTAGAGCCAACTAGGTCTTTCCAACATTTTCTCAATTGTCAATCCCATCACTTTTATATTTAGCTTATTTTAAGGTATCAAATGGAGTCGAATTAAGGTGAAATTGGTCACGTTGGAAAGCTTATTGAAGTAGCTTTCCAACGAGCCAAAAAACGTATAATTCTGACATAAATTGAAGAAGTTATGGTCAACTTTCGACCGCTACGTAAAAAGTGATGTTTTTCAAAACTCCTAGTTGAATTAGGATTAGTATTTTTATTATATTATTTTATAAAATAGGATTTAAGCTAAAAGCCTATAAATAAGACCTTTACCTCCTATCCAATTTTCCTCTACATAATTTCCTCTATACAATTTTCCTCTATACAATTTTTCCTTATACAATTTTCCTCTATATAATCTCCCTCTACACAATTTAGACGATTTCTACAGGTAATTCCTTAATCCTTAATTTTCTGATTCTAGTTCTTAAGTTATAGAACCAGTTCCCCTTTTTTATTCTAGTTCTAGATTTAGGTTCTAGCCCTCTAGTTCTTAAATTTTAGATCTTAGATCTTAATTTAAAAATTTAATTTTCTAATTCTAGTCCTTAGGTTCTAGAATCGGTCCTTAATCTCACATTCCAAATTCTCCTAATTTCGACCCCGATTGTGGTCCTTAGATTTTAGCTCTAGTCTTAATTTCTCATAATTCTAAATTCTAAAATTTGCTTTATAGTTACGGTTCTTAATTCTTTTTTTCTTTTAGCCCTAAAATCTTAGCCCTTAAATACCAATCATCAATCTCTCAATCTATAAAAAAAATACTACGTGATAATTCAAATTCAGTCTTTTCAATTTTCAGCCATCCGATTTGCCTAAGGGAGTTTACGGAGGGTACTCGGGAACGAGGCCAATCCTCCTTAGCATAACGGGTCACACCCCCCTTTTTTCGTTTATTTATTTTGTTTTATTTTAATAAAACTAGCATGCTTATTTAAAATCAGAATTTCCATAGAATTGACATATTTAATTTAGTTAGAGTTTTATTCAAATTAGTAAAATTCTAATAAGTCATAACATAATTAAGAACGGTTGTATTCCTAGTACAATTAGGGGACTAATATTAATTAGACTTCTAATAGGATTAGGAAACTAAATTAATTAGAGCTCTAAAAAGATTAAAATGTTTAAATTAATTAGACTCCTAGTGGGATTAGGAGACTTAATTAAATTAGACTCCTAGTAGAATTAGGAGACCCTTTCTTAATCAGACTCTCCGGTAGGATTAGGAAACTAAATCAATCAGACTCCCAGTAGGATTAGGAGACCAAATCAAATAAAATCCCAACTGGAATAGGAAAACCAAACCAGTTACATTAAAGCCAACCCACAGCTGCTGACGTTCGTCGGCGGATGATTCAGTAAAGGAGTTCAACCTGCAAGCCCCCGCTTCCCTTTAAAGCGTGATCAGTGACGTGTTACAGCGTCGATAAATATCTGCAGCTGGTGATCGCAAATCAACTAGGAATCATCCTAGGAAATTTCTCCTATTACTATTTATCCCCACCTTATCACATACACCGTATTGCTAGAGTCCAACAGGACAGAATTAGAAGCCACTTATTCAACGAGAATTGAGAGGAACCCAGAAAAAGTGCGCACCAACAGACTGGCTATCGCGATGGGACACTTTTGTAAGCCCCTTCTTTTTCTTTAGATAGTTAGCTTTATTTTACTTTCCTATTTTTCTTTCCCTTCGTGTCATTTAAATTTAGATTATATATATATATATATATATATATATATATATATGAGTCGTTGCCAAAGACTCGAAATGTCTGGCATACGTAGAGTAAGTTTAGGAGACCCGCCGTTATGGAGATTTCATAACAACCCTGCCTACGAGGAAGAACCACCTTATAATTTTAGCCCATGACAACCTGAAGTCAACATGGCTGGTGAACAAGAGAACCCCTTTTCTACACCACACGCCGGTAATAGCCATAGCGATAGAAATAATAGCTTTGAACAAAATCTCACCACTCAACAAATCATAAAACTTAGCATCCAAAGAATACAACGAGTAGGTGATGATTTCGAAGAGTTACTTCGAGGATTCGCTACTACATAATCATTAGGGGATAACAAAATTTGGGACAACAGGAGCGACAAGAGAGACCACCTTCTACCCCAAGCACGGTGTTAGCCCGCGCTACGCCATTGAGGCAACATACTCCCACATTCTTTAATGACAGTTTGCCAGACAAGGGTATCTCACGCATCACTCTCAAAGACAATACTATAAAGGTTGAAGACATCCCAAAAATGCTCGATGAATACATGGCCAAGAGGGAATGCCCAGGTCACTCGTTGGGATTCGATAAATTCTGTCGAGACATTGAATTTGACCTACCCATAGGATTTAAACAGCCAAAATTTACTAAATACAATGGTACCAGAAATCCGAACCATCACTTGACCCTCTTTTATAATGATTGCCGACCTATACGCAACAATCAAGGACTTCTCATTCACTACTTTCAACATTCACTAGAAGGAGAAGCTTTAGACTAGTTCGCGGAGCTCCCACTTTATAAGATAGAGACTTTTGATGAGCTAGTCGGTCAATTCCTAGACCAATACAAACACTTGATTCAAGAGACGGTTAGCCTCAGCGACTTGATGGCGGCCAAGCAAGGACCAGATGAAGAATTTACTGACTTCGTCGCTAGATGGCGAAAGCTTGCTGCTAGAACTGGTACTTCAATGAAAGAAAGATTCAATTGACATCATCATTTACAATACTAAGAAACCACTAAGGAGCGCCCTAGTCACTAGCGATTGCCCCGACTTCACTGCACTTCACTCTCGGGCGTCCCGACTGACACGACACATCAAGGGCGGAGATCTTGTATTATCTATAGTCACGTCAAAGGTGGGCTCCTTTAACGAGTCGAAACCGAAAAATCATAAGAAAGCCTCAGGAACCGAACAAGTTAATACGGTTGTCAATCAAGGGTAAAATTCAAATAACGAGAACTTCCCACCACACAACTTCGGGCAGAACTAGACCCAACAATGATACACTAGTCAAAATCAGGGCGTTAATCAACACAGGTACGCAAACCAGAACCAGGGCCAAAACCAGAACCAAGGCCAATATCAAAATAGAAACCAATACCCTGACACTTATCAGGCCCAAAACGCAGCACATAATCGACCGGCCCACGCGCAAAATTATAACAGCGTACCTCCACCTCTGAACTTTAACCCGGCTAAGAGACCCTACCAGCTAAAGCAGGAACACTATCCTCCTCTACCCGATACTATTTCTAACGTTTTTCGCCTCCTTAGCACCCAGAATCTCTTATGATTCCCACAAAAAAAGCCTAGGCCATGGCCTGCAAATCTCGACTATGGTAAATACTGTTATTTCCATTGGTACGCGGGACACAACCTAGAGGACTGTTGGGTTCTCAGGGACATGATCTATGACATGAATGACCAGAATCAAATTGATTGAGAATCGCTTAGGAACCCTAACCCTAATAACAATCAACCCCAATAGAATTTAGGGATCATAAATAACCCCATGCCCAACCACAACCAAGGGACACCGACCCAGGTCACTACTGTAGATCTCCCCAGTCAACCTTACTTCCAGCCTTCGACATTAATCACTCGTATCCTACCCTCTGATGCTATTACTATCCCTATAAGAACTCCATCTGCCTTACACCCCTTTGCATTGATCACACGGATTGCGCCACCGATCCCGCCTCCATATCCAAAGTTTACTCAAATACGAGTCCATTCCTACAGGGCTAGGAGGCCATTCCTCTATCATTCCCCACTAGAGCCATTGACTCTGCCAAATATCGAATCACCAGTGTTACCACTCCATTCACCCGACTCTGAATCAGAGTGTCGAGACTATGCTCTCTAAGCCGTCATTCTGACTGTCGCACGGATAGACAGTGTCGCCCACATGACTCCCAACCAAGAGAGTGAAGCCAGAACTGAGTATCCGTCAGATGAAGAGCAAAGTGAATTAAAAGAATACCTAAAGCCATGCAAGACGTTGGTCTCCACTTTCTTAGAGGAAGAGGATCACATGCAATACTTCCCACCTTGGAGTAGTACCATACGGGCACGCTCTTCGACCCTTAACTTCACTCGCTTCACAAATGCACCGACATCGAGGCATGATTGGTTCGACCATCAACCGACCTACCCTATTCTTAAGTCAGGAACCAACTATCCACCTCCCACTTTCCCGCGAAATAAGGATTTCATGCATGCACAACTACCCGAGGGGAACACGAGAGAAAGGGAAGTTGACTTACCACCCCCACCAATTCCCGTACCACAACCACCTCAGCCACCTGCACCTAGGGCCCATCGGCTGGGCAAAGAAATAGCACTTGAGCCAAGGCAAGAGTACAATTTGTTATGACATCTCCAAAAGATCCCAACCCAGATATCTATACTAGAACTCATCAAGAAGTCGCCTGATCATCACCGACTGTTAATAAGGACACTTGAGGACACTCAAGTGGACGAAGACATGACCCTGGATGAGCTTCATCAAATTACCTCTGTCATGGCACAACCCCCCGCCCTCACATTCACAGACCCAGACATCCCTAAGGAGTCACTTCATGGGAGCGTTGACCCTATATATCTTATAGTCATAATCAGAGGGTTCTCTGTGCCCCATGCACTAGTCAACACAGGCGCGGGACTCAATATTTGCCCTCTCACCACATTGAAAATACTTGAATACACAGAACAAGACGTCAGGCCCTCAGCCTTGTCGCTCATAGCCTACGACGGTTCGCGTCATTTCGTAAAAGGAACTATCAAACTTCAGGTCTGCCTTGGACCCGTGACAAAAGATGTTACGTTCCATGTTGCTGACTCCGCTAGTACATATAATCTCATTTTAGGCAGAAAATGGTTAGAATCAATGAAGGCTATCACGCCCACATACCATCAATGCATTAAATTCCCGTATGAGGACTCCATCGTCCGTATATACACTATGCACCTCTTCAGGAGATGGATACCGATTACGCGGCAAGTATTTCGACGGCCCATGAATCCATACTAAACACAGGCCACATCCAAAAGATGCAAATTCTTGATGAAGTAGCTGTTGCAGGAGTCTGCTCACCTGCCCTTCTTGGTTTCCACCCAGAGCGACAACAAGAGCTAATGAGGAGGGAGGTTAGCCCAGACCTCGCTAGATTATACGACATTAGCCCAACCGCGATGAAAGGATGGGATCTTATGTACCAACTCGGATACGTACCCCACACCGGACTCGGTAAGGATAAGTAAGGGCGTGTGAAACCTATATTCCCAACTAAAATACGCAAGCACATAGGATTAGGTTACCGATCGAACAACCAACCAGCCGATTTATTCCCTACCTCACCGAAATGGTCTCTTTATGACCACTTCGTCTATGAAACTACTGAGAAAGTAGATGTACCGAAGCAGAAGGGAGTGTCCTTCATCAAACCTTAGGAGACCGAAATTGAACTAATATCCAAAGCATTCAATGATTTGACAAACCTGAATGATGATATCGACGAACCCCTTGAAGGAGTCAAACCTTTATTTGACACTAAAAATCTTATAGAAGGAAGAAAGAAAGACCCTTCGAAAATTGAACCATAATTATAGGATCGGGAATCTATGGATGACCAAGATTTTCACATAGCGGCCTTACGAGATGACGAAGAACACTCACGGTCGCCATGGGTATGGGATGACACCTTGCAAGAAAATATTAATTCATATAGCATCCACCTTTTCCTCGGCCTTAGAGGATGGGAATACCCATAAGACTCGCCTTGTATCTTCCACCCATATCAACCCCGATGCGAAGCATGCACTCGCATACTAGAGTAATTTGCTAGCAAGATCACATATCCTATAATGACCGAGGCGGACGAAGCCAACCCTACAACCATAAGCACGACCAATAATCCACCAACCTCGCTCTTGGCACTAGAAGGGAGAAGACTCGATGATCAGTTATTCAACTCAGGAGGAAACACCCACATCCCACTCCTAGAGTTTGAAGAGGAGTTTGAATTAGACACTTATTCGTCCCCTGATGCACCACAACTCCAAATATTTTGGCAATCGCTCGAGGAAGAGTGGCGACCTCCACCAAGTGATGACGAGGACTACTGGATAGACCTCCCTGCACTCGAATTGGCAGAGCAAGCCAACCTAGAACTTCACGCCTTATCAAATCCAGAGAGTGAGTTGGATAATATCATCAACCATAACTTGGAAGGACGGGAATGTCCTTGGGAATCTCCCCGCATTTCTTACCATTACCAGCCCCGCTGTCGAGCATGTGCGCCCATCCCAACATATCATGAAGATCAAGAGAAAGAGTTCCCTCCCCTTGGGGACCTTTAGGAGATTCCCCCTCACAGGAAGGACAATCATCTCATAACTCCGACGATGATCGTTTAATCGATTATAATCTCTCGATCTTCTTCAAGGAAGAGACAATCAACCTAGTAGGGAAACTCAAACTATGATACCCCTGTCATCAGCATTGCTTATTCGAAAGATTCCATTGGATGAGGACTCCAAAAAGAAAATGCCAAATTTGCAACAAGTCCGCGTTCCCCGAAGGATCGCCCGAACGGCTCCCGCAGTCGTCTCACTCCCTCAATTAGAGGAAGCGGCTCTCCCGGTGCCTCTTGAGGCCACTGACCTTGTACCATATTTATTATCAAAAATCAAAAAATAGAAAATATAGAAAACCCTAAAAAACTAGAAACACAAAACCCAAAAAAATCAGAAAATCTTAAAAAAGAAAGGAAACTCTTTATCCCGACTCAAGTCTACAGTCAATGAGGGGGCTTCCCTCCTCTAACTCCTGACCCGTCTCGCGCGCAAGGACGCAAAGCCTTTAGGCTAAGTAATAAGCCAGTCATCATACTGGAAGAGATACTCCATGACTTCGAGAGAAGAATTAATAGCCTTGACCTTTAGTTTACCAAAGATCTTTCGGCCATAAGTTGCACTGATGAAGAGTGCCCTTGCGTAAAAATAAATCCCCAACCTAGTAATTTCATGATATATGAGCTTATCGAGGATAAAGGAGGAACACCAGGCCTTGATGAGACTCAGGACTTCCGATGGGTTATTAAACATTTTGACGAACAGACCCAGGCTGCCACCGAATCCACAGATGAAATAGATTTTGGCACCGACGAGAAGCCCAAGAAACTATTAATTAGTGCGACGCTCAATTATAAAGAATGTCAACAGATTGTACAAATCCTATAGGAACATCTCGACTCTTTTGCATGGTCCTACGAGGACATGCCTGGTTTAGACCCAAGCCTAGTAGAACATCGTCTTATCTTAGAACCCGATGTGAAACTTGTTAAGCAGAAACTCCGCAGGATGCACCCCCAAATAGCCCTTTAAGTCAAAGAGGAAGTTGACAAGTTACACAAAGCTTAATTCATTCGAGTTGTCCTCTATCCCAAGTGGGTCGCCAACATAGTACCTGTCGCCAAGAAAGACGGCAGGGTACGGGTTTGCATTGACTTTCGAAACCTCAATCAGGCATGCCCAAAAGATGACTTCTCACTCCCACATATTGACACTCTTGTTGACAACACCGCTGGACATGAGATATTGTCTTTCATGGACAGTTTCTCTAGATATAATTAGATCAAGTTAGCAGAGTCTGACTAAGAGAAAACTTCCTTTACCACACCATGGGGGACTTATTGCTACGTCGTCATGCCTTTTGGGCTCAAGAATATAGGAGCCACATATCAACGCGCCATGGTGGCTATTTTTTACGACCTTATGCATAAGTGTGTAGAAGTTTATGTCGATGACATATTAGTGAAGTTCTAGACGCGAGTAGGACATGCTGAAGCCCTTCGGCTAGTGCTACAAAGAGCTAAGAAATATCAACTAAAAATGAATCCTAAGAAATATGTTTTCGGAGTCACCTCTGGAAAATTACTTGGCTTTATAGTTAGCAACCGGGGGATTGAAGTCGACCCTGTGAAAGTGAGAGCCATTTTAGAGATGCCACCTCCCAGTAATATTAAGGAATTACGAGGTTTGATAGGAAGATTGCAATTCATCAGGAGATTTATCTCTCAGCATTCAAACCAATGCGTTCCTTTTTACAAACTACTTAAAGGAGGAATTGAGTACAAATGGGATGACCAATGCCAGCAAGCTTTCGATAGTATTAAAAAATACGTCCTTAACCCGCCAATACTATCGCCACCAGTTCTCAAAAGACCCCTAATCCTATACCTTTTAGCAAACGATAAAGCGATGGGAGTAATCTTAAGACAATATGAAGAAGATGGCAGGAGAGAGAAGGCCATTTACTACCTTAGTAGAACGATGGTCGAATACGAACGAAAGTACACCCCTATGGAGAAGACATGCCTCACATTGGTATGGAATTTAACTAAATTACGACATTACTTTGGAGCACATAAGATACTAGTGCTAACTCGAATGGATCCTCTGAAGTACATATTCGAAAAGCTTGCCACATCAGGGAAGATCGCCTGCTGGCATATGCTATTACAAGAGTTCGATATCACTTACGTCACCTAGAAGTCGATCAAGGGGCAAGATATTGCAGATTACCTCACAGATCTTCCACTCCCGAACGATAAACCTATACACACGGACTTTCCCGATGAAGACTTACTCACAATTCATGACGAAGAGCCTGATAAAACCTCATGGACTCTTTATTTCAACGGTGCTCTAAATCACAAAGGGAAGGGCATCGGAATAGTCCTTCTAAGCCCGAAAGGAGTGATGATACCCAAAGCTTTCCAATTAGACTTTCCTGCTACTAATAATATTGTAGAAGACAAAGCTTTTATAGCTGGATTGTAGACAACGTTATAATTAGGTGTCAAACAGTTAAAGACCATAGGTGATTCTAAATTAGTAATCTCGCAAGTCATAGGAAACTGGAAAACTAAGGAAAGGAGATTGATGAGATACCTAGAGACTGCTCAATATTTGGTGAAGAAATTTGAAAAGATCTCTTTCACACACATCCCTAGATTAGAAAATGAGTTAGCAGATTTTTTAGCCACACTAGCCTCTATCATCCAGATACCTATCGGCCAAAATACCAAGACCTTTTTCATTGAAAGATTAATAGAACTCGCCCACAAAGTAGCATGGACCATTACAAGGGAACTACCAATTCTCCCTGCCAGCACAGAATAAAAAAAATAACCACTCTAGAAAATCATGCTGAAACTGAAACCGAAGTCGTTATGTTCAGATTCGAGAAATCACCAATCGATGACGGACAGCTATGGTATTTTGATATCTGGAATTTCTTGAAACATCAACACGTTCCCCATATGCCACAAAGATTGAACGAAAGACTATAAGAAATCGGTGCACCCGATTCTGTGTACTCGACGAAAAAGTATACAAAGAAGCCTTCACCAAAGGAGTACTACTGCGATGCGTCATGATTGCCGAAGGACGATACATCATCCGAGAAGCTCACGCCAGCACCTGTGGTGCCCACTCTGGTAGACAAAGACTCGCCGATCAAGTTACATGATAAGGCTACTTTTGGCCGACGATGATAAGAGACTGCCACCTCTACGTTCAACCTGCAAACAATGTCAAGAGCACGCTGCACTTATCAAAGTTCCATTAGTTACACTAAACACCATGACTTCACCGTGACCATTTTCAATGTGGGCCTTTGACATCATTGAACCATTTACAGACACTGTTGGGAATACTCACAAGCATGCGTTCATACTTACAGCGACCAAATACTACACCAAATGGGTAGAGGCCAAGTCTTATATCCGAATCACCACTTTGATGCTCGCGAGGTTTATAGTTCGAAATATCATTACCCGGTTTGGAGTTCCTAGAATGTTCATCACCGACAACGGACCGCAATTCATTATAGAAAAGACAAAGAAGTTATGCAAGAAGTACGACATCGATTTGTGCCACTCATCGCCGTTCTACCCTTAAGGCAATGGACAAGCAGAAGCTACGAACAAGACGCTGATTCGAATCCTGAAACGAACTATGGAAACAAGCAATGGATCCCACTGGCTTGAACTATTATCGGAAGCACTTTGGGCCTATAGGACCTCTATTCGTACGACCACTGGCCAAACACCCTACCTCCTCACCTATGGGATGGAGGCAGTCCTACCATATGAGATACAAGTCCCATCTTTATGCATCTAACTCGATGATAAGCTATCCTTAGACGAGAGGAGAATTACTTTACTTACTCAGTTAGAGCGACTCGATGAAAGGCGCCTAAGGGCAGCTGATCATGCTCAAGTATATCAGAGGAGAATGGCTAGGGCCTACGATAAGAAAGTCCTTGAACGAACCTTTAACATTGGCGAACTAGTTTTAAAGAAAGTTATGCCTTCAAAACACGTCCATCCAAAAGGAAAATTGAAACCGAACTGGGAAGGCCCTTACGTTATAACAGCAGCATACCCTGGAAACGCATACAAATTGGCGAACCAAGATGGGGAAGAGCTCCCTAGCCCTTGGAATGCCATATACCTTAGAAAATACTATCCTTAGTCTTATGATCATCACATCTTGTGGTTAAAATACTTATACTTATCATCCCCATAGTCATCACGACCCATCCATTGGTCGTATGTCTTCAATCCTTAGAATATCCTTAAAAATCTCCGACTTGTCACCCACCATTTACACTCGGGCGATTTGATTGAAGGATTAGTGACCTACCTAAAACTTTTTTTCAAAAGTGTAAGAAACACCCGATTCTCATTCCCTATTCCCGCCATTGGAGGAGACGTTAGAGAAAAAAAATGAAGATGTTAGGTTCAATCGAAACTCGTCATTCTTGTGCTAGCAGGATGCTTTCAAAAAAATTGTACACAAAAAAATATATATCGAGCGAGAGCATCACGGCGAATGAACAAGTTAATGAACTCAAGAAAGCATAAGCAGGATGTGAGGGCTTCTCCAGTAATTTTACTGAAAGTGTATAAGCAAGCTGCGAGGGCATCCTTAATATTCTCATACTACTAGATGTCTTCGTAAGGTGGCGAGAGGAGGATAAACCCCTGCTAGCCATAGAATGCGAGATTTTGATGGTACCGAAATATGACGAAGAGCTCGATCATGGCATTCCATACCCCTCAGAGGAGAAGATTGTTACGTACCCCTTTTGAAAAGGTATTAGTTACGAACTATTCCCCATATCACTAAGCCTTACCTCTCCCCCTTCTAGTTTTATTTTGGACGATGAATCTGAGACTTCATAGGATATTCCTAGGAATGAAAATGAAAACCATTGAATAACGATTGATGCAATCACCCATTATACTTACCATGCTTTTCCCGAATAACCACAGAATAGGATGATCAATACCCTAAGATAGACCCCTGTACGCTATTAATCGAAGGACCTCCTCCCGGTTCGGAGACAGTACTGATGCACTTTTCCGCAAGATTGATTCACCTAATACCCATGACTACTTATAAACCCAAAATGCTTATCTACGGCCCAGGGAAGCTCCATTGCATCCATACGCTAGGGCATTTTTTTTTATGGAAAAAGAAGGTAAACTATACTGGAAGCACCAACCTGACCACCAAAAGATGAAGAATGATGAAGATACTGTTCAGATAGCGTTATCTAAATATCGTATCGCAAGCTCAACCATGCTTCTACGCTGGGGCATTTTTATTTTTATTTTTATTATCATTATCTCTATTGTCATTTGCTTTCCCTGTTGCATTATTTATTATTTCAAAAAAAGAAAAAGAAAAAAAGAAGAAAAGAGAGAAAGTAAAAAAAAAAGAAGAAAAAAGAAGAGAAAAAAAAGAGAGGCTTATATCCACCTTTCTATCACCAGACCCAAGTTTGAGATATTTTCCCCCTTGACAACTGGCAAGGGGGGGAACAAAACTACTGATAGCATTACCTTTACATGTGCAGACACAAAGCGACCTTCAAACCAACACCAGGCCAGCTCAGAAAGCATTTAAGTCCCAGTGACGGCTGACGAGACCGAAGGCAAAAAGAAAATACCAAAAGGAAATCAAAGGAGGAGAAGCAAATCAGGTACATCTAAACCAAAAATCCCTATATATATAGACATGTACCAAAAAAAATAAATAATCCTTTCTCTTTTCTTCACATTTGTCATTGGGGACACTCCCCCTATATACAATGCATATACAATGAATATAAACAAACGCATACACCCCTAATCCCTACGCTATCGCTGAGGAGGACAAGCGCCACTATTGCCGGCATCGTCAGCCCGGAGGTCTGTAGACTGATCGTTTGAAAGCACAATCTCGGCGCCCGGAGTCCTCGGAACCTCTAAACGGTGAGGACCCACCACCGAACCCCCCTCACTAGCCTGATTGACCGCCCACCTCGACTGAGAATGAGGAGGATGCCTCGCATGACTCCCCCGAATGACAGAATCCTCAAGACTATCGCTCCTATCGCGACTGTATGAGGTATGAAAAGACTACCCAGCTGAAGAACTCGTAGCCCTCGACTCCAACCCCTCACGATGACTAGCCGGCCTGCGCAACCCCAGCTCGCCTCTCATCAGGCGATACTATAACCTATCCAGGGATGCCTGCATCTCTGCCTGTGTCATCCGACACGCTGCTGCTAGTGCGTCTGTATAAGTCCTCTGTGTGACCAACATCTCGACCACCAGATCCTCACAACTCTCCACCTCTTCGAGGACCCGTCTCGCCTCCGGAGTGGTGCGCGCCCACACTACCTCTAGCCATGCCTCCTCAAGCTGACGAACCTGTATAACTCTAATGAATCAGAAAAAGTAAACATATGCATATACGAACAACAACAAAAGTCGAAATGGAAAATACATATATACCAGATCTAGCCTCTCTCTCAGAAGTCGCTCGACTGTCTCCGTGGTCACAGGATCAACAGATGGCACCTGAGGGACGACAAATGTAAGCGGCTGTAACGAGAATAAATAAATGCATCAGATAAATACTATGATAACAAATAACTTACAAACCCAATAACTAAAAGATACTTGGGTAGGGATAGGAACGAACCCCTGAGGAGGAGCCTCGGGAGCGGAGTCCGGAACTGCCTGAATAACAAAAAAACAAACGACAAGCCAATACGAACGCATTAGAATAAATAGAAATGAATAATCTAAACTAAATTATACTAAACCATAGCAACTAAACAGACACTCGTTAGTAAACCAACATAATGATAACGCCATAATAAACCAATACGATTGCAAGTAAGAGTCAAGAGTGATGGAACTTACCCAATGCTCCAACTCAGACTACAGACAAGCTATCGCTGGATCCTCTCGACTGGAGGAGGCCACTGAAGAAGGATCAAATGCCCGAGCCGAAGCCCCTACAACGAAAAGCTCTGCTATCTAAAAATGCCACCAGTATGCCAACATTAGCGAGGATCCCTGAACCGTCAATAGTTAATAAGTCCAATCCAAGGTACTTACCAATCGGTCTATCTCCGAATGTAAACTAGCCTCCACCGCACGACCCGCCTGCTGTTGGCATCGCAACAGCTCGATCATCGCCGCCTGGCGAGCAAACTTAGGCTCTCTCTCAGACTAGCCATGATAAAAATAAGACCACTATGTTAAAAACATTACCAGAATAAACCAATATAACGCATGGATGAATTAAAACCAGTAAACTAACTCACATGAGCTGACGAGCCTCTGCTAGTCGAACTCTTAACTCATCCTCTGCCGCTCTGGCCCTGGCAATTGACTCAGTCAAAGAACGCAACATCTCCACATTAGGATGAAGAGCATGCCCCATCTGCTCCATTTCCCTATGGAGGGCGTCCAATGCTCCCCGCACACTCGCCGTGAGGTGGCCCTTCTCTAATGCGACCAACCTCTCCCTCAGTGCCGATGCCGACTCCGGCCTGCCGACAGCGAAAGAACTACTACCATGAAAAGGACACGTGAATAGACGCCCACCACCTAACATGCCAAACCACCTCCTATACTCCCGCACATCAGCCCCATCACACGCCCCCATGACTCTAGTCCCCCTAGCTCTGAAATCGGCTATCTAGAGCGCCATCTGCTCTATAAAATTCTCGCCTGGAGGGCCGGTCATCCTCTTAGCCATCCTGTGGCTAGTCATTAGAGGGACTCCCTGATCGAGTTCCAGCTTTCGTACCACCCCAGAGGTGTGAATCCTCTCCACTCGCTCAAAACAATGAACCCATATGTCCACATCGAAGAAGGGCCGACCGGACTCAATCACCGCCTCACCCGTGTCCTCTGCACCATCATAAGGCCGCCAGATCACCTATCCGGATGAACAAATCAATCCATGAGTGAAGCCTAAGGGCCACCAAAAAAAAAAGATGAGGTCAAATGAAAACATCAACGCCATATACATACCTGCCCTGCATGCATATCCTTGAAGAGGCCTCGTGCAGTCTGAAGGTCAGCCGACCAGTGACGACCGATCAATGCCTCCCTCAACACACGCATCTGCGAAAACATGAACGAAATCTCCGACGGAACCCCCAGGCGCAGAAAAGCAAAATGATCGTATGCCCAAAACTGAAAACAATAACATAACAACAATGACCACACGCAACAAATATTAAGATCGTCACTATGACCAAAGGTTAAAAAGAAAGAGTCACCACGATACCAATTTAACTAAAACTCACCTGGAGAAATGGGAGGAAACCTCTGATCGACGCTATCCCTTGACCCCGACGGTAAAACTGCTCATAGAGATGCGCCAACGTAGCCGCACCCCACGTGTAGGTCGGGACTCGGTCTAAATCCCCCAGAATCATCAAAAATAACCTGGTGACGCATCCCCGAGTCGAAGAAGAGAAAAGTATTGTGCCCAAGAAGTGCATCAAGAATGCTCGGTGCACCCTATTCGCGACCAATCCCAGCTCGGTCACGGGCTCTCGGGCCATCACCCTGGCACAACATGCCTCGTAAACTGCTGCTACCTCCGAATGATGCCTCGGAGGGGTGAACCCACTCGCGAACGTATCAAAAAACCAAGTAACCCGAACAACACCGGGCCCCGATCCACTCAACCTTTAAGGCACACCCAGGATCTCCTCACATACCTCTAAATAACTCCCTGCCATCCGCCCCGTGATTGGCTCACCCTCAAAACAAAGACCAGTAATGCGGATTCAATCCTTAGGGGTCTGCAGCATCATACCGACTGGAAAAAGAAGCGCCTGATGCCTCTCGCTCCACCTCTCTATAATTGTCGTGATCAAGCCCCGATCAACCTGAAAAGGCTCCAACTCTAAAATCATCCCAAACCCAAAGGACACCAACCACTCTCGCTGAAACTCAGGCAAGGCACGGTACCAAGTATGAGACTCGGTCCATGCCGTGATGATAGCCAGCTGCGGGGGCTCCTATTGAACGAAACACAAACAATGACAATAAGACTAACACACACCTATGAAGAAAGATAAACAAATTTAAAGTGCAAGCAGATGAAAGATAAACATAATAATAACTCACAATGAACACACAAAATATGATAAGAACAACTAAACACGACATGCTGTCATAATACACAAGTAAACACGACCCATAATCAATGCAGGTTCGATGTAAATTATAAGGGTTTACGGATCCTAACGAGCCGATGTCATAGCCTGAATGCTCAAGAAAATAGAAGAACTCTTACTTACGGGGACCTACCCGGCCTCTGGCAAAGAAATCCTCTAGTGGATAATGCCTACGATCCCGAGGCTCAGTGCCTGGCTGCTCCTCACCCGGCTCACCCTCAACTTTATCGCCCTCCTTCTCGGCTACCCCTAGCTCAGCCTCAGGTACCTCCTCCCTGACCACCATCTGGTTGCCCTTGGGGACTCTCTCTGTGACCATCTCCCTGATATCTGCCTCTATGGCAACGACTCTAGCCTGTGCCCCTGAACTCTCACCTCCCTCGCTCATCAACATCCCCTCTAACTCAGAAATAGTGAGCTCCGGCCTACCAACTCCCTCACCCTCCATCTAATACAAAGAGCTCGGAAAATTGAAGAAGATGGAAGAAACGACACTCGAAACAGAAGACCGGATCACAGGATATTACGAAAATATGAAAAAATGAGCACACAAACACTAGGAAACAAGAAAATCAAAGACTAAAATGGATTGCGTGACGAAAATAAGAAGTTCTGAACTATTTATAGAAGCCGCCCGAATTGCACGCTTGAAATAAAGCGCTCAATCGGATCACACACCACTCATAAAACACTTAATTCGGATCACACGCTCACTGATGAGCGCACAAATGGTCTGTCGCCCGCTCACATCTATCTGACCGGTAGATCACGCGCGTTACTGAGAGCGCATAATCACCTCAAACGTTATACATTGACGCGGGAATGCTAGCGGTCGTGTTCATCCTGCGCATAAGTTCAAACAATTAAATGAATTAAACGCCTATGAACTAGTGCATAATAACTCTTCACCTTTCCGAAATGCGCGTTCGAATTTTGACATAATTAGATTAAACGCCCGAAAATAAATGCGTAATTTGCCGAGAAACAAAATTTTCACACCCAAGACACAAGCCAAAACCCGAAATTAGGACATTCCTGACATTTACTACCGACCCGAATTACACCCTTAGGAAAACCACCAAAAACACTTTTAACTTAAAGAAGCACGCGCCCCGAAAGGAAAAGAGAGCCCCCCAAGACTACGACTGTACGATAAAAATGCACTCTCCTTCACATTCATCAATTACACCAAAAAGAAAAGGTAGCTCCCATTTTCCATACATTCCAACAAAAATATACATATAACAAAAATGCCCCCCAACGCCTCTATATCCCTTAAGCTAAAGCTAAAAAAAAATAAAAAAGAAGGGGAAACTACCCCTGGTGCTCCCTGAGTTTAATAAATCTAAATTAAACTAAACCGAAATAAACAAACATCACATGAGTCAAACACGATACCGAGAAAGTCAAACCAAAACAAGACAAGAGATATAGAGAACACAATCACTTTATAGATCAATAAAATAATTACAACACACACCGAGGGCATACCCTCTGAATATATAATTAAAATAAGAATACTGAAATCGGCACATTCAGGCAATGCCTGAATCCGGATCTATTTGGGAAACTAGAAATCTCAGAGAAGCTCGGAGAAGGAAAGCACCCTGAGCAAATTCTAACCGTGATAGCCTCTTACCCTTGCCCCGAATTGATAGGAAAGGAAGAGTGGCTCACAGAAAGCCACCCAAGACCCGTGGATCCATTGTTGGAAGCTCCCCTTGCACACATTAAAAAATGAGGAGCAACTAACATTGAGTTCGTAGAGCCTACCGAGGAAACATAGGCATCGATCATGAGAACTCTGACCTTGCCTTATCCTTGGGTTCCCTCTTTACCACCTTTTTCTCTTCCATCTCTTCCCCCGATGGGGTGGCACTTCAAGTTGGATTGATAGCACCAATCCTAGCGTCACTCTGAATTCCCAATCCCGTCCATTCTCATTATCCACTTAATAAGCACAACCCATCTGGTCCAATACCCGGGATATGAAACAGAAAGGAATAAAAGACATAAATAAATAAATAATGCCCCAAAATTACAAACACAAGATGCCCCAAACAAAAAAAAGGGGAGAACACTTTCAAACTTTAAACTTGAAATAAGAGAATAAAATATTCAAACCCAAAACCTCAGACTTAGACATTTATAAACTATGTCCTTTGAATCACCAACTGACAAATGCCACACATCTGAACCCCCTACCAAGCTGATTGGATCTAAAATCATAGACATACCCCTTTAAAAGACCACAATCCATGACAACCAGGATGAACCAATAATTATACGACACTTGCCTCTCTAAAAAAAAATAAACTCCTCAAGTCTAGATAGGCCAATTGGATTCAAACACTTAACACCCATCTAGAAACTTTAAATTAAACCCTAAATCCATACGCTTCTAACAAGTGTCATCTCAAATTAAAAAAAAAGACTAAAACAAAATACTTTAAACTTTAAATGAAAGAATAATTTTCTAGAATAATACCTTGACTTATTTGGGACCAAAAAAGAAATGCTCCCAATAAACCCATCAGAACCAAGTAAACCCTCTAAACAAAGCTCAATAAAATAAATTAATCTTGAGATAAACCCTCAATAAATCTGGAGTGAAACCCTAAACTAAATTAAATCCTAAAATAAATCAAACAAATCAGATAAATCCAACTAATCCATCGATAAATTAAATCAATAAACGAGTATAATAAAATAAAAAAATGTCCCAAACAAGCCTGATAAAAATCAAGTGAACCTACTAAGTAAGACCTAATACGCTTATTTTAATCACGCGCTACACACATAGCGCCCAATCCAAAACTCGCGCTCCTAACCAGGTGCGCAATACGACTGTCGCCCGCACAGATAGAGCGACCTCCTGATCCCTAACTATCTATAGATTGTGCAATCCAATTGAACGACAAATAGTTGACATTTAATGTGAAAGGTCACCCGCATGGTGACTTGGTGACTCTCCAATCTTGTGCCCCTGCTATGTCGCATAATCGGTTTAAACGTCACTGTAGCCGCGCAAGACGGAAAAGTTGCCTACCTGATGACACAGTAATGCTCCAATCGTGCATAAATACTTCCTTTAGACCCTGAATTGCCCGCCTGGAATCAGGCGCGTGATCAGTTTAAGTGGCTGATGTCAGGCGCTTAATTCCTGATTTTGCCTGAAATTTACCCCTTCTCGAACGAGAGTCCCCTTTGTCCCATTGCACAGCCTCATGAGCCAGTAGAGTGAAAAGGGACCGTCACTCGCTGTTGTCCCATCGTGTAACCAAAAAAGAATGTTGACCATGCCTCTGGCCCTATTACAGACAACATAAATGCCCCACGTGACACCATCACCCCCTCACCACATCGTTCATTTCATCTTAATTGAAACCATCTCTCCTTGTCATGCAGCCACTCAAGCATGTCCCACCACAATGAAAACACACACACACGATACCACCTTGACGTTTAGTCCCATCGCAAAATTCTTGCCATGCCCTCATGGCCCATCATGAAAAGCCAAAAACAAATTTCCTGAAAACTCAAATACACCAAACAATAAAAAAAACTTAGCCAATCACAACGCAACTATAACATAATCTCACCAGAACCCAAGATCTGCCAAAGAAAGAAACTAGACACACTTGTCACATTAACACCCTACCTAGCGTAACGCTTAGCTCGCTTCACATCGTGGACACCACTACCCAAAAAAAAAATTTCAAACAATACCGGTCGCATTAAAAGAAGAAAGGGAGAAAGCATGAACATGTCCCATCGCCGAAACAAAGAGCCTCCCCTGAAGTGCCTGCCACAAACCTACTAGACGCCACTGCAATATAAAGGCAGGAAGACGTGGGACTCCTCCCATGTCCCATCGCATTTCACTACTGCCAAGCTACATCGCGAACGTCCTAGCAATACCTCTCAAGTCCAATCGCGGTACCACTACAATCACCAAGGCCCCATCACGACATCATGCCGACAACCGCCAACCACCGCTTAAGCAACAAGTGAAGAAAAAAAGGGTACCCTACTACGACATTGCACCCGGAACATTACATTATGATGATAGCCACCAAGTCCCGTCGCGATGCTACAATACTGCCAAAGTACCACTGCTACAATATTCCCAAGGTCTCATCGCACAATTCAAGTAAGTATCACCCCCAGGTAAGTATTACCCCCTTTTTAATTACTCGATATTTCTTCTAAATTATAATTATCTATGATTAAGCCAAAATGTTTTCAAAACCCGTCTCTCTCAACTCGCGAATTACTGTAGTCCTCTCATAAGAGACAATCATCAGTATTCGTCGAGAAGGTTAGATGGAGTATCTGGCATGCCAAGTGTCGTCTTGACAACCACATGAACGGTCGGCTCCACAAATCTCGTACCGGTGGAGCTACTCAGCGACATCTCGGAAGCCACGTTTTTCATCGTTTTACCACCAAATTGATCTTAAGTTAAAATCTCCAAAATTTCAAAACCCCTTACTCATTTTAAAATCTTTTATTTCAAAAATCTTTCTTCTCTTACTTGCAAAGAAAAAAAAAAGCAAAAAAGAAAAAGAACAAAATAAACAAAATACATAGACCTGACCCACCTTTCTTTAAATACCCCAACCAACTAAACTTAGCCTTGACCTTTAAATCCTAAAGCCCTCTGAACTCGCAATCAAGCGCATACGCCACTGCGCAGGATCGCTTGTTCAAATGTAAAAAAAAAAAAAAAAAAAACTCCAGATGAATTGAGCGCATATGCTACTGCGCAGAATTCAACTGAGCACACTTCACAAAATTTACCTCAATTATCAGCCCAAATCAACCATTCTCCTGCGAAACCAAACAATGAGTATACTCAATCTAAGAACTTACAAATGCCTATTAGAAACAGAACACCTGATGCGCATTGGTGTGAGCAATGACGCGCCCGGTCTGACATGACTTGCAAAAGCTCTCGATACTACATACTATTTCATCTCTTTATTATCGGTCCCTAGACCTTGTTTTGGACATTTGATTGATACCTCGGAACCTCGATTGCGTAAAATCCCTCTGTAAGCTCGAGCCATACGACGGGATATGCCATGCACCCACAGACCCGTAATATGTCCTTCGACAGCTACCATTTGCCCTTCAAATGCTCCATTTTAGCTTGCGCTAATAGATAAGAAAGCCAAGCTTGCCATGTCAGCATCACCAATTCACATTTGTGAATTCCCAAGAAACGGCAAGGCACCGCGAAAGAGGGGTATTTACTTCTTCAACACGTTCTTACTTCACAAAAGCGCGCCGAAGAGGGGCATCTGTAGACACCCTCATTTCGCCCTCTCGGAGTATCCAAATTCATTTGGTCAGCCCTTGACCTTTTAACCCTTGACATGGGACAATGCAACTGTATATGGCTGAACACAAGTTGAAATATTAACTTTGTGGTTCAGATCCTAACATAGGGAGGCTATATACTAAGCAATAGTATATAGCCGGAATGCAGACTGAAATAATAGTCATGCATTCCATTCTTGAGACCATACCCGGACAACCCTAAATCAAGCGCCTGAAAACCCGTGCATAATACAAGCACGTGCACAACCACAAGCGCGCGATCAGTCCCCTTTCAGACCAACCTTCCTTTCACAGACCGTTTCGAGACTCGATTACGTGCCTGGAAACAGACGCGCACTTAGATTAAGTGCTACACCACTAACGCGCAATTGGTCTACGCCCGACCTAGTCTCCTACCCTTGACTCCTACGTTTCCTCGATTAAGCGCTTCAGGTAACACGCTTAATCGGATTACGCACGTCCCACCACGCTCATAATTAGTCCTAATTTTGTTAGGACTAGGAAACCCGCTGAGTAATTCAACTCGTCGCTCACTGAGTTGGTGACCGACTCAAAGTGATTAAGCGCCAGAAAACTGGCGAGGAATTCAGTTAAACGTCCGAAAACGGGTGCATAATTGAATGAAAACCTATAAAAGATTTTCTTCTCAAAGAGAGAGGAGGAGGCTGCGAAATTTAGAGAGGAGAGACCGTAAATTCAAAAACCAGAGAGTTCCAAAGCAACCCCTAGAGCAAATTAGCCATGATTTTGAGATTCGATCTTCGATGATTTCTCTCCGCAGCCCCGACCCCTAGGTAAGAATTTAATTTTTAGTTTTCGACCGTAGCTTCTAGTATTTAGATTTAGGATTTTTCTTAGTTTTAATTATCAGTCTTAATTTTCAGTCTTAGACTATAGCACCCCTTCTTTTTTTAGACCGTAATCTCTATATCTGGTTCATGTTTCAAAATCTCAATTTATAGTCCTATCATTAATCTCTGGTTCTAACTCTTAGAGTTCAGAACCAGTCTTTAACCCTACAGTCTGATTTTTCTGATTTTGACTCCGACTTCAGTCCTTAGATTTTTTTTAGCTTTTAGTTTTAATCTTTAAATTCAAATTATTAATTTTTAAGTTTTAGAATTCAGCCCTTAGGAAATCCCTGCCCAAATCCTTATTTTAGAGCCAACTAGGTCTCCTCAACCTTTTCTCAATTGTCAATCCCATCACTTTTACATTTAACTTATTTTAAGGTATCAAATAGAGTTGGATTGAGGCAAAGTTAGTCACGTTGGAAAGCTTATCAAAGTAGCTTTCTAACGAGCCAAAAAACATACAATTTTGACATATATCAAAGAAGTTATGGTCAATTTTCGATCGCTGCATAAAAAGTGACGTTTTTCAAAACTCCTAGTTGAATTAGGATTAGTATCTTTATTATATTATTTTATAAAATAGGATTTATGGTAAAAGCCTATCAATAAGACCTTTACCTCCTATCCAATTTTCCTCTATATAATCTCCTCTACATAATTTCTTCTATACAATTTCCTCTATACAATTTTCCTCTATACAATTTTTTCTTATACAATTTCCCTCTATACAATTTCCCTCTGCACAATTTAGAAGATTTCTACAGGTAATTCCTTAATCCTTAATTTTATGGTTCAAGTTCTTAGGTTCTAGAACCAGGGGCAGAGCCAAGATTTCTTCATAGGGTGGTCATCTAATCAATTATTGTTGAAAAATTATATAAATTTTTTTCTCCTAAGAAAACGCTAAAAATATATATATTTGTAAAAAAAAGCATTAAAAATATATAAAAAACAAAAGCAAAGTATATCATCTACTTACAAAAAATGTATCTTTCATAGATCGTTGTTAATTATTATGGCAATTGTCCACGACGAGTTTCCATTTTCTGAAAGTAATTCATAATTTTTTCATCACCGATGCTATTAAAAACATCTTTCTCGATATATGTGATTAAATAATCACTCATCAATTCATCTTCCATCTAATCAAATCCATTAGACTGTCCATATCGAATGATTAATTTTTTAAAAAAAATATTGATTTTTGGGATCACTGTCTTTCAAGTTAAGAATAATTATTATAAATTAAGAATAATTATTATTTTTTTCAATGAGAGTTCTAGATAATTAGGGTTTTAGTATTAGGGTTCCGAAAAAGTTTAAAAAAAAATTATATGGGTTTAGAGAATGAGAGTTCAAATCCATTAAGTGATTAGAGTCTTAACTAAAATTAAAAAAATAAATATAAAAATAAAAAGTTAGATAAAATTAAATTTACATTAGGGTAATAAAGTTTTAGTATTAGAGTTTTAAATTAATCCGAGTTTTAGCATTAATCTAAGGGTAGCTCTGTTCAGTTCAGTCGTGGATGGCCGAAATCGAAAACCAATCGGTTCAGTTTCAGTTTTGGTTTTGGGTCACAGGTTCGGGCTCAGCTTACCTATCAAAAAAATTTAAAAAAAAAAAAGTAATAAATAAATAATTGATTGGGTAGTTTAAGAAATTCAACCCAAAAATAAAAAATAAATAAATAAATAAAATGAAAAAAGGAAACCGAGCCAAAACGATTTTTTTCGATTTCGGTTTGGAGTTTCCGAAATTTAACCAAACCGAAATTTCCGATTTTGTTCAGTTCAGTTAACCTAATATGCACTCTACCCTAACCTCAATAATTTTTCACAAATAAAAAGTTTAACTCAGATCACTAATCCAATCAACGTGTTGTTCATGATCGAATCGAGCATCAAATCAAACACATTTGATGGAAGTGCCAATTTCCACAAAATCATTTTAAAACTTAACAGAACAATACTAAGATCGAAAAAATCTAAATATAATCAGAACAAGCAAATTATGTGATGCATCGTCTTCTTTAGAAACAACTCATAAATGTTATATACTAAACATGTTGTCATGCTATACTTAAAATCTCATAATTACTTAATTAGAACCTAAAAACTCAAAGATCTAATCATAACAATAACTCAATAAAAAAACTACAACAGGAAAAAAAAAATAAAATTAATAAAAAAAAAAAAAACCTGCTTGTTCTTACAAACCAAATTCTAAATCCGCGAAGATGCCAACACAAAATCTCCAATCTCGTGTAGTGAGAGAATTTGGAATGCGGAGAGAATCTCAAGAGAGAGAGTGCGAAGATAGAGATTGGATTTAGAGAGAATCGAGAGAGAGAGAGAGAGAGAGAGGGTGTGGAGAAAATCCCAAGAGCGAGAGGTAGAGAGAATGCGGAGATTAGATTTAGAGAGAATCTTAAGAGGGAGAGAGAGAGAGAGAGAGAGAGAGAGAGAGAGAATCTCAAGAGAGAGAATGTGTGGAGAAAATCTCAAGAGAGAGAGAGTCCGGAGAATAGATAGGGATTAGAGAGAATGAGAGAGAGAATCTAGAGATGAGAGATTTTAGTTTCTAAATTTTAAAAAAAAAAATATGGGTTATGAAAACAAACACCTTAAAAAATTTATTTCAAGTTTTAAAATAAATTGGGTGGTCAATATAATTTTAGATGGATAAGCATCCACTAATATAAATTAGGATATTTAAAAGTTAATAAGAAACTTTTACTAAATTTGGGTGGTCAATTGACCACCCCATCTACAACGTGGCTCCGCCATTGCCTAGAACTAGTTCCCCCTTTTTTATTCTAGTTCTTAAATTCTAGATCTTAGGTCTTAATTTAAATTTTTAATTTTCTAATTCTAGTCCTTAGGTTCTAGAATCGGTCCTTAATCTCACGGTCCAAATTCTCCTAATTTCGACAACGATTGTGGTCCATAGATTTTAACACTAGTCTTAACTTCTTATAATTATAAATTCTAAATTTGCTTTATAGTTACGGTTCTTAATTATTTTTTTCTTTTAGCCCTAAAATCTTAGCCCTTAAATACCAGTCATCAATCTCTCAATCTATAAAAAAATTACTACTTTATAATTCAAATTCAGTCTTTTCAATTTTCAGCCATCCGATTTGCCTAAGGGAGCTTATGGAGGGTACTTGGGAACGAGGCTAATCCTCCTTAGCATAACGGGCCACACCCCCCTTTTTTCGTATATTTATTTCGTTTAATTTTATTTCAATAAAACTAGCATGCTTATTTAAAATCAGAATTTCCATAGAATTGGTATATTTAATTTAGTTAGAGTTTTATTCAAATCAGTACAATTCTAATTAGTCATAACATAATTAAGAACGGTTGTATTCCTAGTACAATTAGGGGACTAATATTAATTAGACTTCTAATAGGATTAGGAAACTAAATTAATTAGAGCTCTAATAAGATTAAAATGTTTAAATTAATTAGACTCCTAGTGGGATTAGGAGACTTAATTAAATTAGACTCCTAGTAGAATTAGGAGGCCCTTTCTTAATCAGACTCCCAGTAGGATTAGGAAACTAAATCAATCAGACTCCTAGTAGGATTAGGAGGTCAAATTAAATAAAATCCCAACAGGAATAGGAAAACCAAACCAGTTACACTAAAGGCAACCCACAGCTGCTTCCCTTTAAAGCGTGATCAGTAACGTGTTGCAGCGTCGATAAATATCTATAGCTGGCGATCGCAAAACTAGGAATCATCCTAGGAAATTCCTCCTATTACTATTTATCCCCACCTTATCACATACACCGCATCGCTAGAGTCCAACAGGACAGAATTGGAAGTCACTTATTTAACGGGAACCGAGAGGAACCCAGAAAAAGCGCGCACCAACAGATAGGTCCATTCTGGAATTCTGAAGCTTATGTCCACTCGACCGGTCAACTTAAACATCTCGACTGGTTGAAACTGTTGTTTCTTTTGCTTCTTCTTTTCCTCTATTGTCGCATTTCGACCGGTCCAAATGGGATCCTGACCAATCGAAATTGACTATTTTGGGCTTCTTTACTCTGTTTTCAGCGCAGTTCTTTGTCATGGTTTTAGGTCTTCCTTTATTTTGCTCTTTTAACCACTTTTGCATACTTTTGGCCTTCAATCCTATTATACTTTATCATGCACTAAAAGTAAACATTAGTAGTTAAATGAGGCGTAGCAGTACCAAGTTTCGGGTCTAAAATATACAATTTTGAAGGCTGATCAAAGAGTCTAGACCAATAAACATAAAACAATTAAGAACGGTTTTAATGATTTCCAATCTACCAGCATAGGAAAGTAGATTGCCTTTCCACCTTTTAAGAGCGTTTTGAATCTTCTCTAAAAGAGGATGGAAAAGTGCTCAAGATAACCGACCAAGAAAAAAAGGAAGACCCAAATATTTAATTTAATCGGGAGATTCCCACCTAAAAATTAAGAGCATCCCTGATTTGGTTCTTATAAGAGCAAGCAACACTAAATATAATGGTTTTTAGAGTCATTAACTTTAAGGCCTGATATGAGTTGGAACTTGTTTAGACGAAGACGGAGTTCAACTGCAGAATTATCATTTTCTTCGATCATGATAAAGAGATAATTGGTAATGATTAAGTTTGATAATGGAGGAGTACTATGAATTGAGAGAGATGAAATGTCCCCATCTACGATCTTCTCTCCCAGGAGACAAGTAGAGCCTCCACACTTACGATCAAAGTGGCCTGGTGAAGAACCATCAATCAAGAGCGAATACGTAGGGATACATCTTTGATATGAGATATCTAAGTCTAGTAGAGCCCAAGTTGATGCAGAATGTCTA
Organism: Chloranthus sessilifolius; assembly: GCA_021018995.1. Lineage (NCBI taxonomy): Eukaryota > Viridiplantae > Streptophyta > Magnoliopsida > Chloranthales > Chloranthaceae > Chloranthus > Chloranthus sessilifolius. The sequence goes on from CM037595.1 coordinate 71,081,670, forward strand.
GGAGAAACTCTATCAAGCATTATCAAATCTTTTTGTTTGTCATTCTTTTCATAGAAGTCTTTAGGTCTGAAGTTAAGATGAAAGTTCCGAACAAGTTCATGAGTAAGCAATACATTCTTAGTGATTTTCCTTCCCTTGATAAAAGCTGATTGGTTTCTACTAATAAGCATTGGTAGACCTAACAAAAGGCGGTTAGCCAAAATTTTGTGAAAACTTTGTATAAAAAGTTACACAGAGCAGTGGGCCTGAATTTGTCTATAGAATCGCCTCCATCTTCCATAGATATGAGGATAAGGAAGGTGGAATTAGGAGATTTAGGGAGCCTTTTGGAATAAAAGAATTGATTTACAACCCTCATAGTGTCATCCCTAACAATATCGCAGTAGCTTTGGATGAATTCTATAGAAAGCCCATTTGAACTTGGAGTTTTATTATACAGAGCTTGAAAGATAATTCTTTGATCACTTCAGTAGTGACTGCCCGAAAGAGATGAGTTGCTAGCAAAGGGTGAGCCTGTTCTTGAAGGGAATAATCAGAGTCAACACATCAGGAGATGGAGTTTAAATATTCTGATAATAGAATACTGTTTGTTCACCAATCTCCTTGGGTTCAGTGATACAAGTGCCATTCGGAAGAGTCAACTCATTAGAAAGAATTCTTAGTGATTCTAGAGGCAACAATGGCATAGAAAAAAAAATATTGTTGGAGTCTCCAAAGTGCAGACATTGCACTCGTGCTTTTTGCCAGATGAAACTTTTTTCAATTTCGAAAGTGCGATGAAGGGAAAGAGAGGCTTTCTTCTCAGCTTGAATTAGAGAGTTGCACATAGGGGCATTTTGAAGCGCATTTGAATGTCTTATAGAACCTACCTTGCATCATCCTTCGGAGAATGAACATAACCAAAGGTGTTCCTATTCCATCCACTAAAATTGGACTAAATGCCTTTAAGTTTCTGCTGCATAACATAGATGGGATTACCTTGAAATTCAATGCACCAACCAACATCTCTTAATCCTAGCTGCTTGCTCCATATGTCAAAGTACATGAAATGTTTTGGGTACTTATGATGAAACTCTTTAATTTTATAAAAATGAGAGTATGGTAAAAAAATATTGGGGGCCATGGAATCCCCAACTATATTCAGGAAGATATTCTTCCATTCTGAAGTAGCTGGTGATTTGACTAATAATTTTCGGAGACCGACAATGGAGCAGGATTTTGGGAAGCCTTATCCAAACTGGGATTAACTGTTATCATTTCTCTCAAACTTTTATGGGACGGAGACCATTTGTGCAACCGTGGATTTTTTACAATCCGTCGCGATGATGCACTCGTGTGAAAAATATAAAGTCGCCGCTCAGAGCTTTTGGTGTCTCAGGAAACCTAAATCAATATTGAAAGCACCAAAGTGCAAAAATATGACTCTGATTCTGGTCTACGCCAAAGGATCTTGGGTAGGGGCTTCGGTTATCGATCGGGAAGGTGTTAGTAATCTGGCCAACCCGCTCGTAAGCGGTCTCTACTATGGTTGTTTGGATGTGTATATAAATATAAATATATATATATATATATATATATATAATTATATATATAAAGAGAAAAGAAAATGAGTGGCACTTCCCTTGCCTAAAGGCACACTTATCCTATTGAGCCCTTCCCACTTGCAAAAATTTGGGCAACGTAATGGCTCAATTCTAGGATAGAGGAAAAGCCAAAGAAGGTAGAGGAATAGAGGGGAGAGTCGGAGCTCTCAGGCCCTTGTAGCACAGATGTGGTCCTTCACGCGAGAGCGTTGTCGGTGAGCTTTCAATAGCAAACGGGTTAGGAGATGGGTTCTAATCTCTAAGGCTTGGTAGCTAAGAGGTAGAGGAAGAAGGCTAGGGGGTAGTTCGAGCTAAATCTCAAAGATTGATGGTAGAAAATGAGGTTTAAAGGGCAAAGATCAATTATGGAATTTGTATGGGATTGGGGCACTAAAGGGGGAAAAAGGTTACTCTTAATCTTTTCTCTCTTTTGCTTTTTTTTCAAGCCTTTGTAAAGGGAGGGGTGCCTCTCTATTTATAGGAAAAAGGGAGGTTAGGAGGATACTTAAGATCTAATTTATGTTTAGAAATTAGGTAATCTTCTAATAAAAGGTTTCCTAGGATCTTAAGGGCTTAGAAAAGTGGGCAATGGTCATCAATGGTAGATGATAGGGTGGGGTTTCAAATGACTAGAGGGTTTTAATAGGATAAATGAGGGTGTGTCAGTCCGAATGAAACCCACCCTAAATATTGGGATGGTCAACAAGTCAAACTCTAAAAGTAAATTTCGAGCAAAAACCAACAGTTACTGTAGCTAAGCTTGGCGTGTGTATTATCCACGCCAAGCATCGCTACAGTGTCCTGGAAGTCCAGAGCCCGCAAAGGGGGCCCACCTATACTTGGCGTGTGTATTATCCACGCCAATCCATTTCTGAGAAGAAATGGTCTGGCATATGTATTATCCATGCCATGCAACATCCCGTCAAACTGCCCGATTTTTAAATCACCATAACTTTTGATATACAACTTTGATTGAGGAGATTCTTAGCTCGTTGGAGATCTGGGGAAGTCCTCTTTCCAGAGGTATCTAACTCAGCTCTAGAAAAGGTCTATGTAAACTTTTCCACTCCTTCCATCCACTACTTAGGAAGGTTCAGAAACTGGTCCGGAATGGGTTCTAAGGGGTCCGGGAAGGTTGGGATTGATTCCTAAGGGTTTGGGATGATTCCTAAGGGTTTTGATATTATTCCTAAGGGTTTGAGAGATGCTATCGGAAGCTCAAGGCGGGGCGCCTTTCTCGAAGTATGTTTCGATCGGGCCTTGGACCGAATTTGGGTGTCTACACCATTTTCAAAGAATAAATGGCCTGTCTCCACATGTCTAGACCCCTGCTTCAAGAGCTTTATTCAAGTTTTCTTTAAGATAAAACTTGAAGAGAAAAAAAACCAATATCAGATTCAGGACAGATGATGAAATCTTCAATGGCATCAGGAACATACTCAAATTTAGTGTAAGAAGAAGAGATAGTAGATTTACTAAAAAGGTTTGCTCATTTCACGTTGTTAGGATGATATGGGGGTTGTTTCTCCATGGAGAATCCAAAGGTAAGGGAGAAGAACTATGCTCATGACACTACAAAATACATGATTTTTATTGACGACTACTAATTTTTTTTTATAATACTGACGGCTACTATTAATAGACCATAATAAGCAAAAAATTTTGTATTAACCACCATCATTTCAACCGCCGTAGGTTCCTCAACCCTTGCCCCCTATAAACAGCCAACTAAATATGTTCTCTTTCGCAGATCGCCAACTGTTCTCTTCCGCAGAAGGAGGGCCGACGAAATTAGGGTTTTTTCTCATAGAGCGTGGACGAACGCTAGGGTTTCTTCTCAAAGAGCATGGATGAAAGGAAGTTTGCTTATCATTCAAAAATGGGTTGTGATGATCCTGTGCTGCCTCTACCGGCTGACGTCCACTGTTAGAATATGATTGCGAAAATGTAAAAGCTCAAGTAGGCCCGCCAAACGGCTAAGGCGTGTAAATGCACAAGTAAGCCCACCAATGGGCTATGACATTTAAATGACAAAAAAGAAATTAAGCTATGAAGTAGCCCACCAATTGGCTAAGGTGGTAAAGAGCTCAAGTAGGCGCGCCAATCGGCTAAGGCGTGTAAATGATGAAAAAGTAGGGGTAAGTAAAAAATTGACAGAATTGTAGGCGTAAGTAAGTAAGAAATGAATAAAAAGTTAGTGAAAAGAAAAAACACATGCAATGAAAAAGGACCAAAACTTTAAGGGGAAGTTCTACAAGCTCTCTCCAGCTGAGTTGCCATTTGTGCAACCGTAAATTTTTTACAATCTGTAGCGACAATGCACTCGTGTGAAAAATATAGAGTCACCACCCAGAGCTTTTGGTGTCCTGAGAAACCTAAATCAATATTGAAAACACTGAAGTGTAAAAATATGACTCTGATTCCGGTCTACGCCAAAGGCTCTTGGGTAGGGGCTTCGGTTATTGATCGGGAAGGTGTTAAGCACCTGACCAACCCGCTCGTAGGCGGTCTTTACTATGGCTATTTTGATGTGTATATATATATATCTATATATATATAATTATATATATAAAAAGAAAAGAAAATGAGCGACACCTCCCCTTGTCTGAAGGCACGCCAATCTATTGAGCCCTTCCTGCTTGCCAAAATTTGGGCAGCGTAATGGCTCAACTCTAGGATAGAGGAAAAGCCAAAGAAGGTAGAGGAATAGAGGGGAGAGCCGGAGCTCTCGGGTCCTTATAACACCGATGTGATCCTTTGCGTGAGAGCGTCGTTGGTGAGCTTCCGATAACAAATGGGTTAGGAGATGGGTTCTAATCTCTAAGGCTTGGTAGCTAAGTGTTATTCACTGAAAAGTATCACTTTTCACCTCTTAATCTAGCCTTTGATAGACCTTGAAGCAGTCTAATAATCATTTGTTAAGTGTATTTTGTAGTTACCAATAATCTGTGCAACTTAACACAAAATCCATCCTTATTGGCCTAAAGAAGAGGAAGAAGACATGCAAAGATGACAACTGAACTAAACACTAATGGAACACCCTGGTAGTGCTCACCATGGTGACTAGGTGCTGATCATCATTGACCAAAAGCCTAGCAGATGAACTAAGTTGGCTGAGAATGGAGAAGCTGTAAAAGTAGCAAGTGCAATGCAGTAGAGCATAGAAAGATAGATCTCACAAAGTTGAGAAGCTCCCTCGCGAAGTTGAGGATGTAGTGGAAGATTCCCTCGCGCAGATAGGATGCAAAGTTAAGAGGAGAGCTATAAAGACATTGCGAAGATCTCACAGATTAAAATATTCAGAATTTACGGTCGCAAAGCTCTCGCAGAGATCAGGCCTTCAAGCAATCGCGCGAAGAACATAGCGAGTCCATGTGTGAACTGAACTAAAATTCACCTCGCGGAGTTTGTGTGTGGCCCTGGAAGGGAGAGACGCCCAGAATTCTCCTCGCATAGATCTTGTGTACTTTGAAGCCTTATTAATTACTACGTAAGTGCAGGAGCATAACTGTGCGAGTACCTAGTGAGAGAGAGAGCTTCTGAAGCTCTACTGCGCGAGAAGTATAGGCACTCTAGATCATCTCCACGATAGAATTACAGCGCAAAGGAACTGCATGGTTTACTGAAGATTTACTGCACGATTGAGCACTTCCCACCAACCAAAAGCTACTCCACGAAGGCCCTGCAACTGCGTGAATAAGTAAATGCATATGCCAGCCCCGCGAAGCACGGGTTCCTCACTTCTCAGGTTTAACTCAAGGACATTTTAGGAATTTCCCAAGGTTAGGGCACACATCTCGAGGCATAAATTTCGAAGTGCACGACTCAAGGCATTCAAGGGATGTAATAGTGCCATGTTTGCTAGAAAAATTAGGGTTAATCCCTTCAGAGCTAAGGCAGTATGGACAGAGTATATAAGCTACACTTAGAGTCTAGTTTTATCATCAACCCTTCTTTTTATCCTCTACCGGTTGTGAGCTCCAGCAGGCTAGGGTTAGAGTTTGATCACCTTTTTTTCTCCTTTTTCTTCTCTCTTAGTCTAGCACTTGCTGGCTAATCCCCCTGTAAGCAGCTAGGTTTAGTTTTATTTTAGTTTGTAATAGGTTTTTGTATACATTGGGATTATGGATGAGTAGTTGTGTACAGGCCGCAGCCTGGAGACAGTTCATTGTAGTTTTGTATTAATCAATGGATTGCTATTTTAATGCCTAATTGGATCTAAGGATCTTATGGTTTCTTTAGATGTCTATAGGATCCATGTATTTGGGACTAGCCCATTCAGTTTCTAGTAGATCTATTATTTACCATCTGATTTCCCTTGGTTTGATAGCCCCATGAAAAGCAATGCTGGATCTGTAGTGAGATCTGGGGAGCTCGGAGGCCTATGGACCATGGTGGTTGCAACAATTTTCATGTTCTTTCTCAGGCCTCTGTGGTATGGACAGACCAATGGGATACCCTGTGACCATTCGAGTGGACAGAGTATAACCCTAAGGTTGTGTCCATTCACATGTTTGAGAAGGATTCTTCTCCACTGTACATGAGCTTCTAGAGCCTTGTGAGGAGGTTTGTACAAGAATTGTCTCCCCTCTGATTTACCTAGCCGACATCAGATGTTAGATCTTATCTCTCTATAGTAATTGCAACTTGAGGCCGAGTCATTACAGGCCGTTTGTAGCAATGCTTAGCTAAATCTAAAGCCCTATTCAACCTATTGCATGGTCCTTTTTGTGGGCACTAGTGAGCCGTTGGCCTTAGCAAAGCACTTAGGATCTTATGGGTTGGAATACCTATGGATGTCATTCAAATCTGTGTGCAGATCTGGGGAGCTTGTAGAACTTACATTACATAGTGCTGGAATAGTATTCACGACTTGATCTGGTCCAGTGGCTGGGGAAATGATCAGTCCACTCCTCTGGACTAGATGGGCAACTTCTAGTTTAACTAATGGGATTTGACAGACTCTATAGGATAGGCTGTGACCATTTGAGTGGAGAGCCTATAGCCTTAAGAGCACCCCAAATGGCATGAATTAAACTAGATATTTATACCTTGTTGAGGCTTTTGATGGCGTCTCAGCAAGGAGCACTGCAGAGATAGACTAAATTTGAGTTACATTACTGTTTTAACTCTGAACTTGACTTGCTTACTTCTCACCATCTTTTATATTTTATTTTAGTACACACCATCACCATCTTCCTCTTAACCCTTTCTTTAGGATAGGGCTATATTTTATTTCTCTATTTTTAAGATTAATTTAGTATGGTCGTGACACCCAACTCCCTTTCTTTAGAATAGTCAGATCTGTAGCTAGATCTGGAGGCCTACTATTATAGCCCATTTTTGGGTTCTAGATCAACTTCTCTGTGGGACAAACTCTTACTTATTAAAACTTGCTACAATAAGCCCTGTATCTTACAGGTGTAGGAGTACTCTAGTTGTGCTGAATCCATTCTTTTATTTCATTTTGTTTTTAATTGGTTTCCACCACATAATAAACTGAAGCACAGCTGCCAAACCAAAAAGTTTTTGGCGCCGTTGCCGGGGATGTTGATCTTTTTAGTAGACCTGAGTTGTACTATAATTTAGATTTCCAAATTCTTTGTAGCTGTACCTAAACAAGAATAAAAGTACTACTGATTCTTCGTAGAAATTTTCAAAAATGGACAGTAGAAGAAGGGAAAAGCTAGAGCTGCATTTGGAGTGAAGCTAGCTCTGTTTTCACTTACTTTCCCCTAAAATCTCAATCCATTTATGTTTACTTCCCTGTGTTTGTCTAGTGTAAATCTGTGTAGTTGTAAATTTTTGTTTGAACTATTCTTTGTGTGTGCTTGTGAGCATTTTCTGTACTTACTGTGGGTGTGAGTATATGCATGGTAGAAGGTCTTTAAGCCCTGAGCTAGAACTTCCAAATCTAGAGGTTGAAAGGATCCTTAGAACTAGACGCACCCCACAGGGCCATGCTATTGAAACTGAACCAGCTATCATAGCTGAGAGGCAGAGAACATTGAAGGAGTACAATGCACTTGGGGAGTACACCTCTCCCTTCTGCATTCAATTCCCCTCTGTTGAAGAGAATTATGAGATTAAATCCTCCACCATCAATATACTGCCTTCGTTTCATGGGCTTAGTAAAGAAGATCCCTACAAGCATAGACCAATTTTTATCACTTTACACTACCTTCAATATTGCTGGCTTGGGACCTGAGGCCACCAAATTGAGGCTTTTTTCTTTCTCACTAAAGGACAAAGCCAGCACATGGCTATCAAAGCTCTCCCAGCCAATAGCATACAGCCATGGACTGACCTTCAAACCAAGTTCCTGGCCAAATTCTTTTTCATGAACAAAATCAGCCAGATGAGGACAAATATTTTATCATTCACTCAGTCCTCAACTTAGGATTCTTATGAAGCTTAGGAAAGATTCTAAGAGATGTTAAAATAATGCCCCCACCACCAAATCCCAATGTGGCAGCTTGTCTAAGTATTTTATCTAGGAATTAATTTCAAGAGTAGGGATATGGTGGATGCTTCCTGTGGTGATAGTTACCTCCACAAGATAGCTGAGGAAGCATGGGAGCTGTTTGACATAATAGGGAAAAATTTCATGTAGCAGGAGTCTCTGTCACGCATGATAGCCAGACTCTAGCTAAGATGGTAAAAGAGGCCACCCCTAGAGGTGGAATATTTGAAGTAAAAGTGCAAGGTAATCTGAAGAGAAAAGTGGACAACCTGAGCTTGAAATTTGACAAACTCTTGAATGTGATACAGCCCCGAGTGGTTGCACAGGTGGAGGAAGCATGTTTGATATGTCAGTCTCCCACACATTCTATTCATGATTGTCCATCTGTCACCCAGTTTTCAGACTTTGTTATGGAGAAAGCCAATGCTGCTCAAGCTTTTGGGTAGCAACCTGCTGGGTATTCTTGGAGGAACCACCCAAATCTGAGGTGGATACAAGATTCATATCCTCAACCCGAGCAGCAGCAAATGGTAGCTCTTTACAGACCCTAACACCAGTTTAATCTTTTTATTTTTTTTACTTATAATGAAATGCCTTTTTTTGATGTTCTTTTTGTATACCTGTGTGTTTGTTTTTATATTGTTTGTTATGTGTTTTTCTCTCTTCTAGTTTCTGTTCTGTTTATTTCTAGGTCTTGAGCCTACTGCATATCCACCTTTGTATCAGTGAGGACATTGCTCCTCATAGGTTTGAGGGTGTGGCAAGCTAGCTCTGCCAATGAACAGTTAACTTTAGTTCAATAGTGTTGGTTTAATTGGGATGAATAAAATCAATTCCCACCTAACTTGTTAGAATGAGAAAATTTGTGAAAAATTAAAAATTTTTACAGACATGTTGAAACTAAAAATTTTAAAATCTCTGTACCACCATGAAGTTAACATCAGAAATTTTTTTCACTTAGTACTTAGTGAACCTAAGAGGAGAGAAAAAGGTGAAAATACACCCCATGGGTTAATTTGAGGACCATACCTTGTGAGATTTGGGCCCATCATTTTCTTTTGAAGAGTGTTTTTGGTATTATTTCTGCTCTGAGGACTGATTGAGTCAAGACCTTTTCACTAGAAGTTAGACACCTCCAAATAAAAACTGATTGACAGCACTCATGACACTAAGGAAATGATCCAAGGCCTTCATTTGGATAGTTTGAGCCTGAAAATCCAACCTTTTAAAACTGCCCTTTTGTATATACTCATTGAGCCTTAAAAATCCTACTTTTCTTTGACAAATACTGGAGTACTTGCACCTTAACCTCTTGACTTGATTCAACTGTACCCTCACTCTGAGAATTCAGAAGGTAAAGGAGAACGAGTTGAAGATAGTGAGAGTGGTCCAACGTTTGGTGGAAGGAGAAGAAAAATAACATATGAGCAATAGTGTATCAGTGGTTTTTATGTGACAGTTCATCATAATATATATATATATATATATATATATATATATAAACAAAAAAAAAAGAGAAAAAGAAAGAGAAGTCTAGAGAAGGACATCATATGAAAATTGAAAAGAAGAGGAGAAGCTGGCCACTTTGATTCTGAAATATATCAAGTAAGATGAAGTTGTGCTGAAATGAAGGTAGTGAAGTCATTAATCACTCCTTACCTTACTGATTTCTCAAGTTTGAATCCCTTTTTACTCCTTCATTCTTTATATCCCTCACCCATAAGCCACATTACAACCCATTCAAGAAGACCTTGTAGATCCAAAGTGAAATGAGCTGTCATGTGGAGATGAGTTGTCTAATCTATGGTGAAAAGTTATGAGGATGTCAGAAATTAGAAGCTTTGCCTATGCTCATGCTTGCAGGCCCATTTGGGGTCTGTAATTGCTCTTGAGCTAATGAGAATGTAAACACCCTTTTGATTTACATGATTGAGAGATAGCCCTGGTGAGAATTGAGTCTGAATTTTAACTTCTTTGGAGTTGTATCCAACCTGATTTTTGAATTCAAGGCAAGCTTTGTACTGATTATATGCACATTGTATCTCTGATGTGAACTAATTGGTGGTGATGCACATGCATGTTGATTTTTGAGTTTTAAATGGCTGCAATTCTATAATTTCCTCTGATTTTAAAAGGATAGGTGTGGACTGAGACTTTATTCATTGAAATTTATTTTGTCATTGTAGACACCCAAATTTGGCCCAAGGCCCGATCGAAACACCTTTCGAGAGAAGCGCATTTTCGAACTTTTGATGGCATATATGGGGTCCTTAGGAATCACCCTAAAGCCTTAGGAATCACCCTAGATCTCCTAAAAATCGACCCCGACCCTTAGAACTCTTTTCAAAATCCTAACCTAACCTTCCCAGGCAAGGATGAGGAGGGGTGCACCGAAACTGGCTACGACCCTCTACAACGACCAACTCTTATACCATTAAAGAGTAGAAGTCGTCAGCTTTCCAACAAGCCAAGAATCGCCCCAATCAGAGGTATATATCAGAGGATATGGTAGCCCGAACCCGGAGGGCAGGAAGGTAATTTCAAGGTGGCCCCCCCTGGGATTTGGCGTGACTATTAGTCGCGCCAGGCTATTTCTCCTCAGAAATGACCTAGCGGAACTAATAGTTGCACCAGGCATTAATTTTGCCTGGCGCAACTATTAGGAATAGTTGCGTCAGGCCAATTCTCCCAGATTTTAAGCCTGCCGCAACTAATAGTTGCGCCAAGTTTAAAGGGTGGCCCCCACCCCGCGAGCTAACTTCCAGCACTATTCCCCACTGTTTTACTGTGCTTTTGCCTGGCGTAACTATTAGTTGCGCCAGGCATATAAATAGTAACATTGGGTTTTTGCCCCAAATTTTGTGTTTGGAGTTTGACTTGCTGACCACCTCAACCTTTGAGGTGTGTTTTGGTAATCCTGTTGCACCCATTCCTTACCTATTTGCAACCCTCCATGTGGCTTAGAGCCTCACCCCATCATCCACCATTACAACCACCTTCACACCTTTCCAAGCTCTCAAAATCCTAGGAAACCTTAGATTTGAGATTACCTAATTGCTAACTCCAATTAGCATCTAAGTAGCCTCCTAATCCACTCATTTCCTAAAAATAGAGCCCCCCACCCCTTGGTTTAAGGGCTGAGAAATTTGCTTAAGAGAGAAAGAGCTCAAAGTGAGAAGTTCTTCCTCCCTTTTGTGCACTATTTTTACCTAAATTCCAGAATTCCAAAACCTCTTCCCAAGCTTGTTCTTACATCTAAAACCTCTAGCCTAGGTGTGTGTGATCCCCTAGCCTCCATCCCCTACCTCTTAGCTTTAAGTCCTAGGAGTTAGAACCCCTCTTTCCACCATACAAGCCTTCAAAAGCTCATCAAAGCAAGCCAACGCAAGGCTCTCCTACGGTGCTACAAGGGCCCGAGGGCTCTGGCTCTCCCCTTTCTTCTCCTATCTCTTTGTGGCATTCCCTACCCTTTCATTTGTGCCATTACGCCACCGAATTTTCAGTAGGAACGGAGGGGCACAAATAGGATTGGAGGCCCATTTGGGCAAGAGGGAACCATTTCCTTTTCTTTTACATCATTTTATTTTTGGCCATAAGTAGAGACCTCATTAAGCGGGTTGATCGGGTGCCTAACACCTTCCCGATCGATAACCGAAGCCCCTACCCAAGAGCCTTTGGTGTGGACCGGATTTAGAGTCATATTTTTAGCACTAGGTGCTCATAAAAATGAACTAGGTATCTCGGGACACCGAAAGCTCCGGGTGGCGACTCTATATTTTTCATCATTAGAGAGCGCTTCATCGCGACGGGGGATCGCATCAATTCCTACGGTTGCACAGATGGCGACTCTGCTGGGGAATATCTAGAAGAGCTTCCCCTTGAACTAGGCCTTTTTTATTTTTTATTTTTCTAACATTTTATTGCTGTTTTGTTATTATTTTTTCTAATTTTTTATCAGTCACCCCTCCGATTACGTCATTTTACTCACCCCTACGATTCCGCTTTAAATTTCAGCAATCTTTGCCTAGTCACTTGACTGGCACCTTTTTTTACTCACCCTTAATATTCCGCTTTAAATTTCAGCAATCTTTGCCTAGTTATTTGACTGGCACCTTTTTTACTCACCCCTACGATTCCGCTTTAAATTTCAGTAATTTTTGGCTAGTCACTTAACTGGCACCTTTCTTTTACTCACCCCTACGTTTTCGCTTTAAATTTCAACAACTTTTTGCCTAGTCACTTGACTGGTACCTTTTAAATTTCAGCACTTTATATTTCCCGCTTAGTCGCTTGACTGGCCCCGTCTTTTTTTATTATTCACATCCTAACAGTGGACGCCGGCCCGTAGTGGCGGCACGGGATAATCACCCCCGGTCGTTGAACTAAAGAAAACTTCCAAAAAAAAGAGAAAAGCTTTGAAAATAAATTAAAATTGAACAAAGTTAGGGAGCTTAATTAATTTATTTTGTAGGGTAGATTTTTCAAAAGGGTTGGTTTAGGCACACATACAAACACCCGGGTCTTAGTATGGCGGTAGCTCCTAGTGGTGATGATCCAGAAAAGTCCCAGCTCACCTAGTATCTGAGAAGAAGCTTGCACTGGAGGTATATCGGGTGGGTTTCCATTCCGAAGCTTAAAACCCTTGGGGAGCGCACTAGCGAGTTATACCAGACTCAATCCTTTAGGTGCGGTAAGGAGAGAATTAATCACCATAAAATAGCTCAGTTCCCGGAAGCCTAGCTTCCACACAAAAAAAAAACCAAAAAAAGACTCATTTCGAGCATCAGTGGCTGTTCTACTTACGGAGGCGGTTTTGCGTGCATGTATTAGTTACGCCAGTGTAAAAACACTAGATTTTATAACTGGCGCAACTAATAGTTGCGCCAGCTTTAAACTCCCAACTTTTACCTTGGCGCAACTAATAGTTGGGCCAGTGTAAAAGTCCTCCCCTGCAACCTTGGCACAAGTATTAGTTGCGCCAGGTCTGTTTAGCATCACCCAATCCGAATCCTTGGCCCTTTCCACCTCCCGAGTTCCCCGATTAGTGTGCATATTGCCTTGTTTAGGCCCCGCCATCTCCGACACCCAATACGGCCCCGCCGGTCAAGAGAAGGCAACTTCTTTTTGGCTCATTTCGGGGGATCAAGTTGTTTACCTCGATTTTTATGCCTTCAATAGATCGAAGGTTCTCCTTCGATTCTTTCGAAGTGCCTCGAAATCGTAGCCGCGGGTCTTGAATCAAGGTACGAGAGCCACCAGAAAAGGGAATTTCAAGGCCTTGGAACCTTTGTTTTCCAAAAACTCTTTCAAATAATTCACAAAAAAATAAATAATTAAAACCTAAAAAGAAATAGATAGTTTGTGGTGCCGGCACAACGACATCATCTTGCCCTCCGCCGTCCCATAGGAGAAGAAGGAGGATTTTTGGGCCTTATCCAAAGCACCCTTACCCGGCCCGCTCCCGTAGAATGTCGTGGGTAGTGGACCCGGCTTACGTCGATCCCGACTCATCCCTGCCGCATTCTCCAACCCACTCTCATTCGGGAGAAGTCTTTTCCGCCATCCCCCTCACCCAACACCCTTTTACCGTTACCGGCCCATTTGGCGCCCCCATTTTCCCAATCACTACCCCCCAAAATATCCAAAATCCAACCCCCTATTCTCCATCTTTTGCCCAAGACATGACAAGTCCAACTCATCTCCCATCCACATCCATACAAAATCCAAACCCATTTTCCCAATCCACATCCATGCCCCAATTCCCATCATCCCCCTATAGACCCGATCCACCCACATTTACATACACTACTTCCACCCTATCCGACCCCATAAAATCCCCCATCCATCCGGGTCATGCCCTTTTTACCAGGGCCATGCCCAACTTTCCTCATCCCTCCTCATCATGCCCCCATCATCCCAATACATCCCCTCATTCACCTCATACACCCCCACCTACCGTGGCCATGCCCAATTATACCGGGGCTATGCCCAATTTTTCCACCACCTCCATCCCATCTATACCCCATCACCCCTTAAATCCACCATCCACATCCCACCCCCCTTCCATGGCCATGATGGAGGAGATGTTCCAAGCATACTCCTCATGGAGGGCTTCCCAAAATATCTCTCCTCCACACCCCACATCCATGAATCCATCCCACACCTTGGCAAACCTCCATGCTTCACTCCCCCATGACCCCCATCAACCTCCCATAATCCACACCATCCAAACCTCCATCACCCACATACCCCAAGGCCCATTGGCCCAAACCCCCTTTTCCCACACATCTAAGGGCCCCATGGCCCAATACCCCTCCATCCATGGCCCAATACCCCACTACCCATCATCTCCAAGGCCCATTGGCCCAAAACCCCATTTCCCATATCCCCCAGGGCCCATTGAGCCAAACCCATCAAGTCCAAACCCATCAGGGGCCCATGGCCCAAATCCACCAATGGCCCATGGCCCAGACCCAACAAGGCCCATCGGGCCAGACCCATCAAGGGCCCATGGCCCAGACCTAACAAGGCCCATCGGTCCAGACCCATCAAAGGCCCATGGACCAAACCCAACTAGATCCATCGGGCCAGACCCAACAGGGCCCATGGCCCAGACCCAACAAGGTCCATTGGGCCAAACCCACCAAGGGCCCATGGCCCAAACCCATCAAGGCCCATTGGGTCAGACTCACTAAGGGCCCATGGCCCAAACCTACCCAAGCCCATTGGCCCAAACCTACCCAGGCCCATTGGCCCAAACCTATCCAGGGCCCATGGCCCAAACCCATCAGTGGCCTATGGCCCAAAATGATCAAGGGTTCATGGCCCAAACCCAAACCCCATACTCATACCTTCCATAATACCCCCAACACTTAACCCAACCTTCACAGCTGGGTCAAACCCATGTCATCCCCCAAACCCAATTCCCCCATGGCCCCACACCCCAAGGCCATCTCTAAACTTTCCCCCATACCCAATGGCCCTATCAGGCTTCGCCTCAAAACCAAATTCCCATCACCCAACATACCTTTCCTCACCCCCAATGGGCTCACCCAACCCCTACTCATTTCGTTCCCATCCAACCCATTCAGCAACAGGTTGAGAATCCCGTCTTCACTGCACATTACGCCGACCAGCAGTATGAAGAGGATGAGATTAGGAACAGCGGGGCCTATGCTGGGGCATTGACCAGCCTCAACCCTCCACCAATAATTTCCCACCCCGTGGTAGCCTAGAGTGAAGTCCGACAGATGGCCGAGAAAGCGACCCCTATATCGAAAGAGTCAGAGCAGCTGAAAGAATAGTTAGCCAAAATACAAAAATAGCTGATGAAAATGGGTGGTGTTGAAATCCATTCCACGGACTTCACAGACCTATGCCTGTTCGCTGAGGTCCCCTTGCCCCCCAAATTTAAAATGCCAGTATTCGACAAAACAATGGCACAGGCAACCCAATTGCACACCTCAAGTCCTATTGTGGGACGGGAGGATGAAGACTACTAATAAAGTCTTTCAAAAGTTTGATCCGCCCGAGGTGGTTCACATCTCTTGAACCATCCATGATGAAGACATAAAAAGATTTAGCGCATTTGTTCTAGGAACAGTATGTCTATAATACTGATATTAAACCGTGCAAGTCTGATTTGACCCGTTTAAAGCAAAATCCAAACGAGACCTTCAGTGACTACTTAGGACGATGGAGAGCACTGGCAGCTCAAGTCAGAAATAGGATACCAGATGATAAGCAGATAGAGATGATTTCAAAGAGCACTCTGCCAGTGATTTCTGATTTCCTTGTATACCAGCAGCAGTCTAGTTTTACTGATTTGGTGAGGAATGCCAACCGCTGCGAGGATGCCATCAGGGAAGGGCGTTTGAGTAAGAATAATTCAGGGGGATCTAGCGGGGTCAGAAGATTTTCTGAGCAGAGGAACAAGAAGAGAACAGGGGGCGATGTCCAGAACATAGCCAACACCATGCCTAATAATAATACTGCTCCATTTCAATTTCAGGCGGCCCCACCAGCACCAGTTAGGCCTGAGCAGATGCTAAGAACGAGGAATGGGCAAGGAATGCAAATGACCCCGGAACAGAGGAGAGCCCGCTACGATCGAGTCTTTACACCTCTGGGGCAATCTTTGAGTGTACTTTTACCCTTGTTAGTAGAAAAGGGATTAGTGGCTATCTGCCAACCGCAACCTCCTCCTCACCCGATCCCAAAGAACTATGACCCAAATACCCACTATAATTTTCATCAGGGTCCGGGTCACCCTACTGATCGCTGCTTCCCATTGAAGCACGCTATCCAAGATTTGATCTATGCCGAGAAAATCATTCCCCCTGCACCTTTTCAGCATGCTAATATTCATCAAGTACCACTACCCCCACATCCTATCGGAGGAGCAGGTCCCAGACCCACCATTGGAATGATAGAAGATGAGGAGGAGTTTGAATTCGACCCATCCGATTACATCAGTGGTCGGGAGAGCTATGTAGCACCACTGTTAAGAAACATTGAAGAAAGGAATATAGGGGTAGTGGAACCTCTAAAATTGTCAGATTATTTCCCCAATCCAACTCCACAAATTGAACCCTTAGATCTCAAGGCATACTTTTCATCACCCACACCCATCAATTACGTGAATATCAATGCATACCAACCATACACCACGACCCCCATCAATTACCCGATGAGCCAACAGACCCCCAATCCTACACCTGCACCCATCAGTTATCAATGGCTCACCACTCCATCACCCCAAACCAACCACCGCAAGTTCCCCACCCCAATTCAATTACCTGATGGCCCATCAGCCACCCGCACCCACTAGCTATCAATGGCCTACTTTTACCTCCTTCCCTCCAATGCCACCACCCTCAAGCTCCACCACCCCCATTTGGCCCAATCTTTCCACCCAACCCACTGCTACCGAAATAAATCAAGTATTGCCCACACCTCCTGAGACGACAGTACAAGTACCTCAAGAACCGGCAGCCATACCCTTCCAGCTCTCGGGACCCACATATGATCCTCATCAAGTCCTGCTAAGATACGAACAGACAAATATCAATGCTGGAAGCAGCAATAGAGAAGGGGCAATAGATTTTGTTACCAGGTCAGGGAGAATATCGAAGCAGCCCGAAGCACCAGCAGCAGCACAGGCCCAACTCGAAGGAAAGAAAGAGAGCACTGTGAATCCGTTTGAGAAGATGAGTCGAGAACATATACTGCAGACTCAGCTGAGAAGAATGCCTGCCCATATCACTGTATGGGATCTGTTAATGACGTCCCCACTCCATTTTTAAGCATTAATGGGGGCGTTAAAAAATGCGCATGTATCACTCCAAGTTAGGCCAGATGAAGTCAGGCAGATAATTGGTCAAGTGATGGCTCCAAATGCCATTTCATTTTTTGATGCCGATTTACCTCAGGAAGGAGGTAGTCACTCAAAATCTTTAAATATAACTATTGAGTTCGGAAATATGGTTATCCCCTTGGTACTAATTGATAATGGGTCTGCATTGAATATATGCCTGTTAAGAAGTGCCACCATAATTGGAGTTGATCCATGCATGTTAAGGCCCACCAGAACCAGCGCTAGAGGGTTTGACAATACCAGGAGAGAAATAATGGGAGAAGTTGATCTTGAGCTATTGATAGGGCCAATGACCTTTTCCATCTTGTTCCAAGTCATGGATATCAAATCCTCATTTAGCTGTTGGCTGCATGAACATGGAGCCATACCTTCCACATTGCACCAGAAACTCAAATTTGCATCTAGGCATAAGATCATCACGATCATTGGAGAGGGGCACAGTGAAAAGGAAAAGGCCGCCAATAGTGTTGAAAAACCTAATATGCTGGATGTACCACACACCGCTGAGGATGTCGACCTCCACAGTTTTGAGTACAAGGTGTCAGCTATACTCCCATAACCCATGGAGGGCATCGTGTCTAAAACAGGAGGCGGTATGGAAGCAGCAGTTGCAATGCTCCAAAAGTGGGGCTATAAAAAAGGAAGGGGTCTAGGACCCAAATTGCAACGCAGAAGAGAGTTAGTTGTGACTAAAGGACAAAAGGTAAGATTCGGGTTAGGATATAAGCCCACAGAGCAAGAGGTCCGAGAGGCCAAAGAGAAAGCCAGGGTTGCCGCGACAGTAAAAGCTCGAGGAATCAATATAGAAGAGAAACCTCACCCTAGGCCGCACATCAGGGATTCCTTTATCAGTGCAGGGGTCGTAAAGATCGATCGAAATGGGGCAACTCGTGTGACCCCACACAAACCCATAGCCCCAGTCAATCCCACCAATCCCCAGATCTCCCTTCTCAGCTTGGAGATAGACTTGGCCGCGTTATCCCTTTTCGAGGAACGACAACCGGTATCTGAACAAACTCCCCCTGTGGTAAATCACCACAAATTGAGTTATCATTTGAGGACATGATCTCAAATGAAATGGGGATCAATATGATGGAGGTTGACTCCAATGAGCCATATCAGTCAGAACCCTCCATCCCAACAGGTAAAGAAGCAGCCCCTCAGGTATGCAACTGGGCATCTTTGCCCCAAACTCTGGAAGCAGGAAGTGGCCTAAAGTTTGGCACCTGTTTCCCCAAAAAAAATAACCTATAAAAAGTGAGAGAAGCCCTTGGCGAACAATACCTTGTGTATATAGCAACCCGCCTTGCCAAGGGCCCGTCTCCGAAGAAAACAAAAATCTCAAAAACATGGAAAAAATATAAAATCACAAAAACATGGAAAAAATACAAGACCCTAAAAACATTGAAAAAATCAAAAGTCCAAAAATATTGTCATTTAAAAGTCTAGAAAATGTCCCACAAAAGGATGCCTTAATCAAAATGCCCGTCCCACGTGAAATCGACCCCTTCCCTGTAGAAATACAAGAAGAGGTAGGGATCACGAGTCTGGACGAAGATGTCCCCTTTGAGGAGCTCCCCGATGAGCTCCTTGGTCGATTTGCTGACTTTGAGCATGGCCCTACCCCCATTGTCGAAGAGACCGAAGACATCAATCTAGAAACTGAGGAGGTTCCCAGGATAACCAAAATCGGAATGTCACTATCTCCTGAGAAAATAAAAAGCATGATCGATTTCCTTCAGTCATACCAAGACATTTTTGCCTGGTCGTACAAGGACATGCCTAGTTTGGATACTAATTTGGTCGAACACGAGTTGCCCCTCTACCCTGATATGACGCTAGTCAAGCAGAAGCTGAGACGTCTCTGACCAGAATGGATGCTGAAAGTCAAAGATGAGGTCATCAAGCAATACGATGCGGGGTTTCTCATGGTATCCAAGTACCCACAATGGCTAGCCAATATCATACCTATGCCAAAGAAGGATGGAAAGGTCTGCATGTGCATCGATTTCCGTAATCTAAAAAGAACAAGCCCAAAGGATGATTTCCCACTACCACACATTGACATCTTGGTCGATAACACAGCTAAGCACGGGATGCTTTCTTTTATGGATGGATTCTCAGGATGCAATCAGATCAAAATGGCAGAGGTTGACCGCGAGAAGACAATGTTCATTACCCCTTGGGGAACCTTTTGCTATCGAGTCATGCCATTCGGGCTAAAGAATGCCGGTGCAACGTACCAGAGAGCTATGACTACACTATTTCATGACATGATGCACGGAGAGATTGAAGTGTATGTCGATGAAATGATAGCCAAATCCCCAGAGCGAAGCGACCATCTGGTAAACCTTCAAAATCTATTTAAAAGGCTGAGGAAATATAGACTACGTCTGAATCCACAAAAGTGCGCGTTCGGGGCTATGTCAGGGAAACTGCTAGGGTTCGTCATCAGCAGGAGAGGGATCGAGGTCGACCCAATCAAAGTCAAAGCCATCACTGAAATGCCACCGCCGTCTATCGAGAAAGAGGTTAGAGGATTTTTGGGCAGAATAGTATATCAGTCGGTTCATTGCACAACTAACTCCAATCTACACGCCGATCTTCAAGTTACTAAGGAAGAATTCGCCCATCGAATGGAACGACGATTGTCAGGCAGCGTTCGAAAAAATCAAAAGCTACCTCCTTAATCCTCTTGTTTTGGTACCACTTGAGCCAGGGAGACCACTCTTGATGTATCTCTCCATGACAGAAGTTTTGATGGGATGTGTCCTGGGGCAGCATGATGAAACAGGAAGAAGAGAGCAGGCCATTTACTATCTGAGCAAGAAGTTTACTGATTACGAGACGCGGTATTCGCATCTGGAGAAAGCGAGCCTGGCTCTTGTATGGGCTACTCAAAGGCTCTGCCACTACTTTCTATCTCGATTACGCTTTTGGCCCAATGAAAGCCCATTGAAATACCGCACGATTTGAAAACTTTTATTATCTAAATTTGACATCGATGGTAACTTTTATTATGAGTGTCGATCATCTGACAATCCTTTACCGATTATGAGCCGAGATATCTTGTTCATGATGGAAGACGATGCTGAAGAAGAAGAGGAATCATGGGTGATGCACTTTGACGGGGCGGCAAATGTTGAGGGCCAAGGAGTTGGCGCCATCCTGATTTCACCAAAGGGATCCCATGTACCGGTCTCTATCAAGCTCAACTTACCTTACACTAACAATATGGCTGAGTATAAAGCTTGCACCGCTGGTCTGCAGGCAGCTCTCGATCTGAATGTAACTCACCTTCGAGTATTCAGCGATTCACAGCTAATCATATGCTAGACGAATGGCGATTGGAAGACGAAAGATGAGAAACTGATCCCCTATCATGAACACCTCGAGGATCTGATAGCCTGCTTCCAAGATGTGACTTTCTCATACGTCCCCCGAATAAGGAATCACTTTGCCGACGCATTAGCAACTTTGGCGTCAATGATTGAAATTCCCTATGGTGTTGAGATGAAGCCGATCGTGATCGAGCAGAGGAATGAACCAGCCTTCTGCCTTTAGATTGAGGAACCTATAAAGCCTGATGATGAGCCACCTTGGTTCTCAGATATCAAGAATTTCCTTGAGACCCTAACTTTCCTAGAGGGTACATCCAAGACAGACCGAGGAACCATTCAACGTTTAGCGACAGGTTACGTCATTTGTGGGGAATGCCTCTACAAGTGATCATACAATAACATCTTACTCAGGTGCCTCACTAAAAGTGAAGCGGTCAATATTATGAAAGAAATCCATGAGGGAGTATGCGGAGCCCACGTCAGCGGGCATATGCTCACCAAGAAAATTCTGCGACAAGGATACTTTTGGACCACTATGGAATCGGATTGCTGCAAACATGTTCAAAAATGCTACAAGTGTAAGGAACACTCCAGTCTGATACACGCTCCTGCCATTGATCTTCACTGCATGACCACTCCTTGGCCTTTTGCTACCTGGGGCCTTGACGTTGTCAGAATGATTAATCCAAAAGCATCAAACGGACATCGGTTCATCCTCGTCGCCATTGAATACTTCACCAAGTGGGTAGAAGCGGCGACATATGCCAACATCACGGCCAGTCACGTCGAGAAGTTTCTCAAGAATAATATTGTGCCCCGATTTGGAGTACCCAAAGATATCATCATGGACAACGGCACAAACTTTACGAATAAGCGCATCTGAGACTTCTGTGAGCAATACAAGATCAAGCACCATCACTCATCCCCTTATCGGCCTCAAACTAATGGAGCTGTGGAAGTTGCAAACAAGATAGTCGTCTGCATCCTTGAGAAGATGGTCGTCACTTATCGAGATTGGAGTGAAATGCTGCCATTTGCTTTATGGGCCTACCGAACGTCGATCTGTACTGCTACAGGGGCAATGCCATTCTCCCTTGTGTATGGAACTGAGGCCGTCCTCCCGATGGAGGTTAAAGTACCCTCACTCCGAATCCTTATGGAATCAGGCTTACCCGAAGCAGAAGGAGAAAGATCACGCTTTGATCCGCTGAACTTATTAGACGAGAAGAGACTCCTAGCCTTGTGTCACACTCAAGTTTACCAGGGGCAAATCGCACGCACTTACAAAACGTGTCCGCAGTCGAGATCTAAAGGTAGGAGACACTGTGCTGAAGAAGATCTTCCCATCCCTCCACGCCGATCCGAGGGGAAAATTCAAGCCAAACTGGGAAGGACCTTACATCATTTGAGAAGTGTTGCCTACGCCATCCGCCTCGCCACCATGGACAGAGATCATCTTCCTGAGCCCATCAACGCTGGATACGTCCGACGGTTCTACTCTTAGTCCATCACGACAAGGTAAGTGTTGGTGAAACAGATACGTGACTGCTTAAGAACCACCCGAAAGAGGCCATCATTCCAAGCACAGTAGCTCAAAAACATCCCTAAAAATGATGATATCCTTTGCTACCCCATTTGATTCTGGGCCTTCCTCGCAATAAACCCATTCCCCCAAAAAAATATATACGTGTACATATACCAAGAAAAAAAAGAGAGAAAGATGAAGTAGAGTTACTATCAAAATTCAAAAAAATCAAAAAACTTAAACCACAAAAAGAGATTGCCTGAAATAAAGCAAAAAGAATAAAAAATAAAAATAAAAGAATCACGGGGCATGTACAGTAAAACCCCCAAGGAAGAAAGTATATCGAGAAAACTGAAGCCGTATCAAGGAAATCCTTTTAACCCAGCATACCTTCAAATCCTAACCTAACCCATGGCCAAGCTACACCCTGAAGGAAGCCCTCTTTGTAGGTTCACAAGCAGTCATAATATCTGTTAAGTCAATATGAGCCGAGTCATGAGACGACACCAGAACCCCATCCAGCCGGCTATGACGGAATCGACGTCTATGTCGTGACTGTTGAAAAATAAAATAATAAAATAAAAATACAAGCTCAAAGCAAGATGAAGGTGGTGAAAACCCAAAAGGGCATTACGGGTAAAAATAGCGAGCTTGTGTGACCAGGTGAAAACCCGAAATGACGCTTGGGGTAAGAAAGCTAAACCCATGGACGTGGTGAAAACCCGAAAGGGCGCCACGGGTAAAAAAGGGAGATGAAAAAAAAAAGAAGAGAAAAAATTGAAAAAGAAAGATTTGGACTGATTGAGAAGATTGATGTTTGAGGAACCCTTTTGTCCTCTGTCATTTGGGCCGCTCATGCTAGTTCAAATCGGGTCCCGATCATAATTGTCTTTGTGAAACCCGCACCATCAAACATATGACCCGAGGCAAGGAGAAAAGTTTAACTCAATCCAAAGGGATCAATGTTCCGGCCTTGGTAAAATCTGAAAACTCACTCAGGTCCGACTGCATGAAAGAGTTCGACTATGCTCAAAATGGGACCCGTTACTCCGTCTCACTATCAAGGCATAAAAAACAAACAAAAAAGAGAAGAAAATCCAAAAACAAAAAATAAAAAAAAATCTAAACACAAAAAAATATGTACATATTTCTACTCATTTTCATGTACATATTTTCAGTATCATAGTTCAATCTCAAAAATGAAGAAAAATAACAAAAAATCTCCAAAAATAAAAATCCAAAAAAATATCTTGAAAATGAAAAAGTGTAGGTAGAAATCTACTTTTTCTTTTATTGTTTAGGATACATTTTCTTTATACGTATAAACAAAAAAGGGACTGACATTTTCTCGAGAATGTGCAGGAACATCACACGGTCCAAAGCCTCGAAGCAGGCAACTTCTCAGCGATGGACAAATCAGATAAAGCATCTCACCACCGACGTCAGGTCTAACAAAAAAATGATGAAAATCATTTTGAAAAGAAAAAGAAATCTATGTTTTCATGTGACGCACATGCGTGTTTCGATGCGGTAAAATGTCAATATTTTATCGACAACGCAGATGTGCAAAATTAATGTCCTAGGTCAAAGGTTCACCTTGGATCCATGGATCCTACTTCAAAGTAGGAGCAACGGTGTAAGTCCCGGTCAAAGAGTCAATGTTTCGGTTAGGTCAACTCCACTGCTAAATCATTTGAGTGATGAGCGCTCTGTTTTGGATTCGTGTGAACTTGAGTTGTCTTAAGCTTCAGATTCTCCGTTGAAAAAGGTCAATCGTTGGTTGAGACCAACCTGTTGAGAATGAGATTATGTGTCAATCAAACTATGTGCAACCATGCATTCAGAAGGGTTCATTTCCCTTTTTATTTTCTGTAGGCTTAAAACCTGTATAGGCAGCGGTATCCCTATAAAGTGTACGCCATGTGTCTGGGTATCCGTATGATGGTCGTTTGTCCTCGTAAATTGTACCCGGGCGGGTCCGGGTCGGGGCTTCCATCGCCTTTGTTGTTGCTTATTGCTCCTAATGGGTGCATATTTATGCATAGTTAATTGACGCTTATGATCATTGTTGGCAGAAACCAGGATTGGATGTCCCTTTTGGGTTAGCACCCAGTAATTGGTTGGATCTGTTTAGTGGTATTTGAAGCTGGACGCTCTAGGTCATGTGGATCTAAGGCGCATTTTGAAAAATGGCACGAACCCCTAAAAAGCGTTGTGACAACTATTTACTTCGCTCAGGTGGTCATGCTAAATAAACTTTGGGATCGATGGGTTCGCCCAAAAAATCTTGAACCCTGCTTTCGGCAGGGGCACCCGCGAATAATCCAATAAGGTTGCCAAATGCCTTGTAGGATTGGACGCAAACTATGGAGCCTTGCGTATGCTTGCTTCGTGCCAATCTTTGAATGTGGGTCGATCACCCCTCTTACTCACGAGGCTGTTGCATTCAGAATGAATTTTAAACATCAATCACCTTTAAATCATCTCAAGAAGTGGACGTTTTTCCCAGCTATTGGGTTTTCGCAACTCATTCCACCTCGGTTATGCCCAGTAATGTCGCTAAGCGCTTGGGAACCGATTACCTCAAGAAACGAATGATTAGCCTGGCACTCAAGGGCTTTCATTTTCTCACCATGTTACTCACCTGATGTTTAAAGTTCGTTCTAAATGTAGCGGACCCGTCAGTAATGCCTTGGGCCTCTTCGGATGTCTCTTTTCTTTGGCATACGATCATTAGTGATCGGATACCAAAGAGGGGCATCTGTAGACACCCAAATTTGGCCCAAGGCCCGATCGAAACACCTTTCGAGAGAAGGGCTTTTCCGAGCTTTTGATGGTGTGTATGGGGTCCTTAGGAATCACCCTAGATCCCCCATAAATCGACCCCGACCCTTAGAACCCTTTTCAAAACCCTAACCTAACCTTCCCAGGCAAGGATGAGGAGGGGTGCACCAAAACTGGCTACGACCCTCTACAGCGACCAACTCTTATACCATAAAAGAGTAGAGGTCGTCAGCTTTCCAACAAGCCAAGAATCGCCCCAATCGGAGGTATATATCGAAGGATATGGCAGCTCGAACCCGGAGGGTAGGAAGGTAATTTCAAGGTGCCCCCCCCTGGGATTTGGCGCGACTATTAGGCGCGCCAGGCTATTTCTCCCCAGAAATGGCCTGACGGAACTAATAGTTACGCCAGGCATTAATTTTGCCTGGCGCAACTATTAGTTGCGCCAGGCCAGTTCTCCCAGATTTTAAGCCTGCCGTAACTAATTTTTGCGCCAAGTTTAAAGGGTGGCCCCCACCCCGCAAGCTAACTTCCAGCACTATTCCCTACTGTTTTACTGTGCTTTTGCCTGGCGCAACTAATATGAACAGTAACATTGGATTCTTACCCCGAATTTCATGATTGGGGTTTGACTTGTTGACCACCTCAACCTTTGGGGTGTGTTTTGGTAGTCCTGTTGCACCCATTCCTTACCTATTTGCAACCCTCCAAGTGGCTTAGAGCCTCACCCCATCATCCACCATTAGAACTACCTTCACACCTTTCCAAGCTCTCAAAATCCTAGGAAACCTTAGATTTGAGATTACCTAATTGCTAACTCCAATTAGCATCTAAGTAGCCTCCTAATCCACTCATTTCCTATAAATAGAGCCCCCCACCCCTTGGTTTCAGGGTTGAGAAATTTGCTTAAGAGAGAAAGAGCTCAAAGTGAGAAGTTCTTCCTCCCTTTTGTGCACTATTTTCATCTAAATTCCAGAATTCCAAAACCTCTTCCCAAGCTTGTTCTTACATCTAAAACCTCTAGCTTAGGTGTGTGTGATTCCCTAGCCTCCATCCCCTACCTCTTAGCTTTAAGTCCTAGGAGTTAGAACCCCTCTTTCCACCATACAAGCCTTCAAAAGCCCATCAAAGGAAGCCAATGCAAGGCTCTCCTATGGTACTACAAGGGCCCGAGGGCTCAGGCTCTCCCCTTTCTTCTCCTATCTCTTTGTGGCATTCCCTACCCTTTCATTTGTGCCGTTACGCCGCCGAATTTTCGGTAGGAATGGAGGGGCACAAATAGGATTGGAGGCCCATTTGGGCAAGAGGGAACCATTTCCTTTTCTTTTACATCATTTTATTTTTGGCCATAAGTAGAGACCGCGTTAAGCAGGTTGATCGGGTGCCTAACACCTTCCTGATCGATAACCGAAGCCCCTACCCAAGAGCCTTTGGTGTGGACCGGATACAGAGTCATATTTTTAGCACTTAGGTGCTCATAAAAATGAACTAGGTATCCCAGGACACCGAAAGCTCCGGGTGGCGACTCTATATTTTTCTTTGTTAGAGAGCGCTTCGCCGCGACGGGGGATCGCATCGATTCCCAAGGTTGCACAGTCATTGACTGCACTACTTTTAACTGTTTTAATAAAGAAATTTGTGGGTACCTTCACAGAAAACCCTCAGGAGACTTCACTCCTCCACTAGGAATCACCTAGGGGTTTAAAAGGCTTGGTACATATGCTAAATGTATCCGTGCTCCCTACGAAAGTGGCATTTAAATTCTTAAAATAGCTGTTTTAAGTTTTCCTTTGCTTAGGGACTAGAAAAGATTAAGTTTGGGGGTGTGTTATTCATTGAAAAGTACCACTTTTCACCTCTTAACCTAACCTTTGATAGACTTTGAAGTAGTCTATTAATCATTTGTTAAGTGTGTTTTGTAGTTAGCAATAATCTATTCAGCTTAACACAAAATCCATCATTATTGGCCTTAAGAAAAGGAAGAAGACATGCAAAGATGACAGCTGAACCAAAGCCTAATGGATCACCCTGGTAGTGCTCACCATAGTGACCAGGTGTTGATCATCATTGACCAAAAGCCTAGCAGATGAATGAAGTTGGTTGAGAATGGAGAAGCTGTAAAAGAAAAGGATGCAATGCAGCAGAGCATATAAAGATAGATCTCGCAGAGTTGAGAAGCTCCCTCACGAAGCTGAGGATACAGTGGAAGATGCCCTCGTGCAGATAGGACACGCAGTTAAGAGGAGAGCTGTAAAGACATCGTGAAAATCTCACAGATTAAAATCCTCAGAATTTATGGTCGTGAAGCTCTCGCAGAGATCAGGCCTCAAAGCAACCGTGCGAAGAACATAGCGAGTCCATGTGTGAACTGAACTAAAATTCACCTCGTGGAGTTCGTGTGTGGCCTTAGAAGAGAGAGATGCCCAGAATTCTCCTCGCGCAGATCTCACGCACTCTGAAGCCTTACCAATTACTACGCGAGCGCAGGAGCATAACTGTGCGAGTACCTAGTGAGAGAGAGAGCTTCTGAAGCTCTATTGCGCGAGAAGTATAGGCACTCCAGATCATCTCCGCGATAGAATTACAGCGTAAAGGAACTATGTGATTAATTGAAGATTCCCTGCACGAGTGAGCACTTCCCACCAACCAAAAGCTACTCCGCTAAGGCCCTGCAACTGTGCGAATAAGTAAATGCATATGCCAGCACCGTGAAGCATGGGTTCCCCACTTCTCAGGTTTAACTCAAGGACCTTTTGGGAATTTCCTAAGGCTAGGGCACACATCTCGAGGTGTAGATTTAGAGGTGCATGACTCAAGGCATTCAAGGGATGTAACAGTGCCACGTTTGCTGGAAAAATTAAGGTTAATCCCTTCAGAGCCAAGGCAGTATGGACAGAGTATATAAGTTACACTTAGAGTCTAGTTTTATCATCAACCCTTCTTTTCATCCTCTATCGACTGCGAGCTCCAACAGGCTAGGGTTAGGATTTGATCACCTCTTTTTTCCCTTTTTCTTCTCTCTTAGCCTAGCACTTACTGGCAATCCCCCTGTAAGCAGTTAGGTTTAGTTTTATTTCAGTTTGTAATAGGTTTTTGCATACATTGGGATTGACGATGAGCAGTTGTGTACAAGTTGCAGCCTGGAGACAGTTCATTGTAAGTTTTGTATTTATCAATGGATTGTTATTTTAATGCTCAATTACATCTAAAGATCTTATAGTTTCTTTAGATGTCTATAGGATCCATGTATTTGGGACTAGCCCATTCAGTTTCTAGTAGATCTAATATTTACCATCCGCTTTCCCTTGGTTTGATAGCCCCATGAAAATCAATGCTGGATCTATAGTGAGATCTGGGGAGCTCGAAGGCCTGTGGATCATGGTGGTTGTAGCAGTTTTCATGTTCTTTTACAGGCCTCTGTGGTATCGACAGACCAATGGGATACCCTGTGACCACTCGAGTGGAAAGAGTATAGCCCTAAGGTTGTGCCCATTCACATGTTTGAGAAGGATTCTTCTCCCCTACACATGAGCTTCTAGAGTCTTGTGAGGAGGTTTGTACAGGAACTGGCTCTCCTCTGTTTTACCTAGCCGACATTAGATGTTAGATTTGATCTCTCTGTAGTAATTACAGCTTGAGGCCGAGTCATTACAGGCCGTTTGTAACAATGCCTAGCTGAATCTAAAGCCCTATTCAACCTATTGTATGGTCCTTTTTGTGGGCACTAGTGAGCCGTTGGCCTTAGCAAAACACTTAGGATCTTATGGTTTGGAATACCTATGGATGTCAACTAGATCTGTGCACAGATCTGGAGAGCTCGTAGCACTGGCATTATATAATGCTGCTATAGTATTCACGACTTGATCTGGTCCAGTGGCTGGGGAAATGATCAGTCCACTCCTCTGGACTAGATGGGCAACTTCTGGTTTAACTAATGAGATTTGACAGACTCTATAAGATAGGCTGTGACCATTTGAGTGGACAACCTATAGCCTTAAGAGCACCCCAAATGGCATGGGTTAAACTAGATATTTCAACCTTGTTGAGACTTTTGATGGCATCTTAGCAAGGAGCACTGCAGAGACAGACTAAATCTGAGTTACACTACTATTTTAACTCTGAACTTAAACTGCTTACTTCTCACTATTTTTTATATTTTATTTTGGTACACACCATCACCATCTTCTTCTTAACCCTTTCTTTAGGATAGTACTACATTTTATTTCTCTATTTTTAGGATTAATTTAGTGTAGTTGTGACACCCAACTTCCTTTCTTTAGGATTGTAAAATCTGTAGCCAGATCTGGAGGCCTACTATTATAGCCCATTTTTGGGTTCTAGATCAACATCTTCGTGGGACAAACTCTTACTTATCAAAACTTGCTACAATAGGCCCTATATCTTGCAGGTCTAGGAGTACTCTAGTTGTACTGAATCCATTCTTTTATTTCATTTTGTTTTTAATTGGTTTCCACCACATAATAAACTGAAGCACAACTGGCACACCAACACTAAGAAGTAGAGTAAGAAGGCTAGGGGGTAGTTTTAGCTAAATCTCAAAGATTGATGATAGAAAATGAGGTTTAAAGGGCAAAGATCAATTATGGAATTTGTATGGGATTGGGGCACTAAAGGGGGAAAAAGGTCTCTCTTAATCTTTCCTATCTTTTAGATTTTTTTCAAGCCTTTGTAAAGGGAGGGGTACCTCTCTATTTATAGGAAAAAGGGAGGTTAGGAGGGTACTTAAGAGCTAATTAGGCTTAGAAATTAGGTAATCTTCTAATCTAAGGTTTCCTAGGATCTTAAGGGCGCTAAGAAAAGTGGGCAATGGCCATCAATGGTAGATAATATGGTGGGGTTTCAAATGACTAGAGGGTTGCAAATAGGGTAAATGAGGGTATAACAGTCTTAATGAAACCCACCCTAAATATTGGGATGGTCAATAAGTCGAACCCCAAAAGTGAATTTCGAGCGAAAATCAATAGTTACTGTAGCTAAGCTTGGCGTGTGTATTATCCATGCCATGCATCGCTATAGTGTCCTCAAAGTCCAGAGCCTGCATACGGGGCCCACCTATACTTGGTGTGTGTAATATACACGCCAAGTCATTTCTAGAAACAAATGGCCTGACATGTGTATTATCAACGCCAAGCCATTTTTGGGAAGAAATGGCCTGACGTGTGTATTATCCGCGCCACGCAACATCCAGTCAAACTGCCTGATTTTCAAATCGCCGTAACTTATGATATACTACTCCGATTGAGGTGATTCTTGGCTCGTTGGAAATCTGAGGAAGTCCTCTTTCCAATGGTATATAATTAAGCTTTAGAAGTGGTCTGGGTAAACTTTTCCACTCCTTCCATCCACTGCTCAGGAAGGTTCAGAAACTAGTTAGAGACGGGTTCTAAGGGGATTGGGAAGGTTGGGGTTGATTCCTAAGGGTTTGGGATGATTCCTAAGGGTTTTGGTATTATTTCTAGGAGTTTGGGAGATGATATCGGAAGCTCAAGGGGGGGGGGACGCCTTTCTCGAAGTACGTTTCGATCGGGCCTTGGGCCAAATTTGGGTGTCTACACTATTTTCAAAGAATAAATGGTCTGTCTCCATAGGTCTAAACCCTTGCTTCAAGAGCTTTATTCAAGTTTTCTTTAAGACGAAACTTGAAGAGAAAAAAACCAATATAAGATTTAGGACAAATGATGAAATCTTCAATGGCATTAGGAACATACTCAAGTTTAGTGTAAGAAGAAGAGATAGTAGATTTACTAAAAAGGTTTTCTCATTTCCAGTTGTTAGGACGATATGGGGGTTGTTTCTCCATGGAGAATCCAAAGGTAAGGGAGAAGAACTATGCTCATGACACTATAAAATACATGACTTTTAATGGCGACTACTATTTTTTTTTTTTAATACTGGTGGCTACTATTAATAGACCGCCACAAGCAAAAAAATTTGTATCGACCACCATCATTTCGACCGCCGTAGGTTCCTCAACACTTGCCCTCTACAAACAACCAATGAAATAAGTTCTCTTTCATAGATCGCCAACTCTTCTCTTCCGCAGAAGGAGGGCCAACGAAGTTAGGGTTTCTTCTCATAGAGCACGGACGAAAGCTAGGGTTTCTTCTCATAGAGCGTGGATGAAAGGGAGTTTGCTTATCGTTCAAAAACAGGTTGTGATGATCTCGTGCCGCCTCTACGGGCTGACATCCACTGTTCGAATATGATTGCGAAAATATAAAAGCTCTAGTAGGCTCGGCAAACGACTAAGGCATGTAAAGGCACAAGTAAGCCCGCCAATTGGCTAAGGCATTTAAATGAAAAAAAAAGAAACTAAGCTATCAAGTAACCCGCCAATCCGCTAAGGTGGTAAAGAGCTCAAGTAGGCCCGCCAATCGGCTAAGGGGTGTAAATGACGGAAAAGTAGGGGTAAGTAAAAAATTGACGGAATCGTAGGGGTAGTAAGTAAGAAATGAATAAAAAGTTAGTGAAAATAAAAAACACATGGAATGAGAAAGGACCAAAACTTCAAGGGGAAGTTCTACAAGCTCTCCTCAGTAGAGTCGCCATCTGTGCAACCGTTAATTTTTTACGATCCGTCGCTACGATGCGCTCGTGTGAAAAATATAGAGTCACCACCTAGAGATTTTGGTGTCTCGAGAAACCTAAATCAATATTGAAAGCACCGGAGTGTAAAAATATGACTTTGATTCTGGTCTACGCCAAAGGCTCTTAGGTAGGGGCTTCGGCTATCGGTCGGGAAGGTGTTAGGCGCTCGACCAACCTGCTCGTAAGCGGTCTCTACTATGGCTGTTTGAATGTGTATATAAAAATATATATATATATATATATATATATATATATAATTATATATATAAAAAGAAAAGAAAATGAGCGACACTTTCCCTTGCCCGAAGGCACACCGATCCTATTGAGCCCTTCCCGCTTGCCAAAATTTGGACAATGTACTGGCTCAATTCTAGGAGAGGAAAAGCCAAAGAAGGTAGAGGAATAGAGGGGAGAGCCGGAGCTCTTGGGCCCTTGTAGCACCGATGTGGTCCTTCATGCGAGAGAGTCGCTGGTGAGCTTCCGATAGCAAACGATTTAGGAGACGGGTTCTAATCTCTAAGGCTTGGTAGCTAAGAGGTAGAGGAAGAAGGCTAGGGGGTAGTTTTAACTAAATCTCAAAGATTGATGGTAGAAAATAAGGTTTAAATAGCAAAGATCAATTCTGGAATTTGTATGGGATTGGGGCACTAAAGTGGGAAAAAGGTATCTCTTAATATTTTCTCTTTTTTGAATTTTTTCAAGCCTTTGTAAATGGAATGGTGCCTCTCTATTTATAGGAAAAAGGGAGGTTAGGAGGGTACCTAAGAGCTAATTAGGTTTAGAAATTAGGTAATCTTCTAATCTAAGGTTTCCTAGGATCTTAAGGGCTTAGAAAAGTGGGCAATGGTCATCAATGATAGATGATAGAGTGTGATTTCAAATGACTGGAGGATTGCAAATAGGGTAAATGATGGTGTAACAGTCCTAATGAAACCCACCCTAAATATTGGGATAGTCAACAAGTCAAACCCCAAAAGTGAATTTCGAGCAAAAACCAATAGTTACTGTAGCTAAGCTTGGCGTGTGTATTATCTACGCCAAGCATCGCTACAGTGTCCTGGAAGTCCAGAGCCCGCAAAGGTGGCCCACCTATACTTGGCATATGTAATATACACGCCAAGTCATTTTTGGAAACAAATGGCTTGGCGTGTGTATTATCCATGCCAGGCAACATCCCATCAAACTGCTCAATTTTCAAATCACCATAACATTTGATATACAACTCCGATTGAGACAATTCTTAGCTCGTTGGAAAGATGGGGAAGTATTCTTTCTAATGGTATATAACCCAGCTCTAGAAGAGGTTTGTATAAACTTTTCCAGTCCTCCTTCCATCGACTGCTTAGGAATATTCAGAAACTTGTCTGGGACGTGTTCTAAGGGATCCGAGGAAGGTTGGGGTTTATTCTTAAGGTTTTGGGATGATTCATAAGGGTTTTGGTATGATTCCTAAGGGTTTGAGAGATGCCATCAAAAGCTTAAGGGGGGGGGGGTTTCTCAAAATTTGTTTCGATCGGGCCTTGGGCTAAATTTGGGTGTCTACAGATGCCCCTCTTTTGTATCCGATCACTAATAATCGAATGCCAAAGACAAGAGACATTCGAAGAGGCCTTAGGAAATATTGATGGGTTTGCTGTATTCAGAACAAACCTCAAATATCAGGTGGGTAACATGGTGAGTAAACAGAAGCCATGTATGTCTGAAAAAACATCTGTTCCTCAAGGCTATCAGTCCCCAAGTGCTCAGCAACATTATTGGGCAGAACCGAGATGGAGCGAGTTGCGAAAGCCTCATATACTGGAAAAAATGTTTGCTTCTCGAGATGATTGAAGATGTTTGATGCTCAAGTTTCATTCTGAATAAAACAACTCTGTGAGTGAGAGGGTGATCGACCCATACTTAAAGATAGGCGCGAGACAAATGCGCAAAGGTCCACAGCTTGTGTCCAATCATACGAGGTATTGATTACCCCATTTGATCGGCCACGGGTGCCCCTACACGAGATAGGGTTCAAGATCTTTGGGCGAACCCATCGATCCTAAAGTTAATTTAACACAACTACCCGAGCGGAGCGAATATTGATGTTGCAACGATTTTTGAAAGTGTGAACCATTTTTGATAGTGTGTCTTAAATTAATATGACCTAGAGTACTCAACTTCAAATTATATTAGACAAATTTGACCAAAATTGGGTGCCTACAGAAGGAGGCACTCAATCTTGGTCTCCGTCAACGATGATTTTATTTCTCGAATAATTATGCAAAAACATGCACATATCTGGGGTAGATAAAAATAAAGGGGAATGGAAGTCCCGACTCATAACTCATCTGGGTACAATTTATGAGAACAAACGACCACCCAACGGATACCCAGACGCAAGACGTACACTTTATAGGGATATCTTACAAATGCAGGTTTTAAGCCTTCACCCTAAAATGAGCCCTTTGGAATGCATATCTGAACATAGTCATTCAATAGGTAATTTCCTTTTTGACAAGTTGGTTATAACCAACAATTGACTTTTTTCTAAGGAATCTGAAGCTTATGGCACTTAAGTTTGCATGAATCCAAAAATGGAGCGCTTGGCCCAAGAATTTAGCAGTAGAATCAACCTGATCGAAACATTAACCATTTGATCGGGATTGACACCGTTGCTCCTACTTTAAAGTAGGATCCAAAGATCCAAGGCGAACCTTAGACTTAAGACGTTCATGTAGCACAGCTGTGTTGCCGATAAAATATTAATATTTTACTGCATTGATGTGCATAGCTGTACGTGACAAAAAGTATCACAAAAACAAAAAAAATTTTTATTTTCTTTTTTAAATGATTTTTTTTTTCCATTTTTTTTAATAGACCGACGTCTGTGGAGAAATGCTTCATTTGATATGTCCATTTCCGAGAGGTTGCCGGCTTCGAGGCTTTGGGCCATTTTAATGTTCCTGCACATTTCCCAAGAAAATGTCAGTCCCTTTTTTGTTTATAGAGGTAATGCATATGCATCCTAAATAATAGAAGGAGAAGCAACCCACACTTTTTTATATGTCAAGATTTATATATATTTTTTTATTTTTTAGATTTTTTATTCTTTTTCTTTATTTTGAGATTGAAGTATGATGTCATAAATATGTACATGGGCATAAAAAAAGGGGAGTATATTTTTTAGAATTTTTCAGATTTTTTTTGTTTTTTGTTTTTTCTTTTTATTTTATTTTATTTTATTTGATGCCTTAACAATGAGGCGAAGTAACAGGTCCCATTTTGAGCATAGTCGAAACCCTTTATGTGGCCGGATCCGAGTGAGGTTCAACATTTTTTACCGAGGTCGGAATGTCCATCCCTTTTGATCGAATCAACCTTTTATCCTTACCTCGGGTCATACGTTTGACGGTGCGACATAAAGATATACCTGATCGAGATCTGATTTCAGTTAGCATGAGCGAGCCAAATGAAGATCAGAGCTTGGGATTGTAACCAGGGGAGTAACTGAAGTTTTTCTCCTTTTCTTTTTTCTGTTACAATATTTTTACTCACAGCGCCCAAGACAGGTCATCGCCATGCCTGTTGTTGCCCTCTTTTTTGCCCATAGCGCCTTTTTAGGTTTTCACTACGTCTATGGGTATGCATTTTTACCCCGAGTACTTTTTTAGGTTTTCACTTGGTCTGCAGAAGCTCGCTCTTTTTACCCATAACGCCCTTTCAGGTTTTCACTACGTCTATTTTGCTTTGAGCTTGTATATTTTTATTTTTATTTTCTTTTCTTCTTTTTTCTTTCAAGCACCATGACATGGACATCGATTCTGTCATAGCCGGCTGGATGGAATTCTTTATGTTGTCTCCCAGCTTGGCTCGTGCTGATTCAATGGATACTGTGACTGCTTGTAGACCTTAAAGAGGGCTTCCTTCAGGGATGTATCTTGGCCATGGGATTGGTTAGAAATTCTTTGAAGGTATTCTTGGGTTTAAGAAGATTTTCTTGATAGGGTTTTAGTCGCCATAATATACTTCTTCCTTAGGAAATTTTGACTGTACATGCCCCACTTTTCCTTTTCTATTTTTTTTCTTCTTTTTGCTTATCCACTTTTGGCATTTTGCTTTTCTGATTTATTTGGATTTTGATGGGAACTCTTTTTCTCTTTTTTTTTTTGTTTGGTATATACACTTTCTCTTTTTCTAGGGAGGGGATAATGAAAGAAAAGGCCATTGGCACAAGATGAGGTAGCAAAGGTTATAGTGTTCAAGGATACTTTTTGGCTACTTGGCTTTGAAATGATGACCTCTTTTATGGGGTCCTTAAGCAGTAACGTATCCATATTATCAATACTTATCTTACTACAGGAGACCTAGGAATAGAATCATCGGACGTATCCAGAGTTGATTGGCTCAGGAAAGTGATCTCCATTCATGGTGGCAAGGCCAACGGATGATGTAAGGTCCTTCCCAGTTGGGCTTGAATTTTCTCTCGGATCAGGGTGCCGTCATCGCCCTTTGGTATGTCGCCCCAACATTCTTCAACCCAAATAGCATGACTCGGTAACAGAAAGTTTATCATGGAGTATTGAATGTTGTCTTTCCTCGGTCCGCTTCGGTCAACTTGATCTGATTGTATCCGAAAAATCCATCCATGAACGACAACATCCCATGCCTAGCAATGTTATCGACCAAGATGTCAATGTGTGGCAACGAAAAGTCATCCTTTGGGCTCGCTTTATTGAGATTTCTGAAATCAATGCACATGCGAACCTTTCCATCCTTCTTCGGTACTGGGGCGATGTTGGCTAGCCACTGTGGGTATTTAGAGACCATGAGAAATCCTGCGTTATAATATTTGATAACCTCATCCTTCATTTTCAGCCTCCATTGTGGCCTGAGGAGTCTCAGCTTCTGCTTGACTAGCTTAATATCTGGATATAGCGTAGCTCATGCTCAACCAAATCGATATCCAAACTAGGCATGTGCTCATATGAACATGCGAAGACGTCTTGGTATGACCGAAAGAAATCAATCATGCTTTTTCTTTCCTCAGGAGATAATGACATTCCGATCTTGGTGATTCTAGGAACCTCCTTTGTACCTAGGTTGACATCCTCTGTTTCTTCAACGATCGGGGTAGGGCCATGCTTAAAATTGGCATACTATTCAAGGAGCTCATTGGGAAGCTCCTCAGCAGGGTTTTTCTCGTCCAGACTCGTGACTCCTACCTCTTCTTGTATTTCTACAGGAAAGGGGTCGATTTCACGTGGGACGGGTTTTTCAATTAAGGCATCCCTTTTCTTAATTTTATTGAGAATTTTAAAAGATAATTTTTTTTTGTTATTTTATATTTCTTTTATTTTTTTTGGATTTTTCTTTTTGTTCGAAAGTGGGCCCTTGGCAAGGCGGGTCTCTGTATATACATGGTATTACCTGGCAAGGGCTAACCTCACTTTTTAAAGGTTATTTCTTTTTGGGAAGCTGATACCGTATTTGTAGCCATTTGATGCTTCAAGAGTTAAGGGCATGACGCCCAATTCCTCACCAGAGGTGCCATACCTTTACCTGCTCTGATGGAGGAGGCTGATTGAGATGGATTTTGGGAGTCAACCTTCATCATGTTTATCATTGGCTTATCTTGAACCTGATCCTCAAAGGTTAACACTGGTTTGGAATGGTTCAGGATGGGTGGCTGTACAGGCATGGGTATCTCCTCCTTAAAAAGTGATAATGAGGCAAGGTCTATTTAAACTTCATGAGGGATGTTTTGGGGATTGGTTTGGTGGATGGCCACCTACTTATATGGGATCGTTGCCCCATTCTGATCAATTTTTACAACCCCTACACTCACGAATGCATTTTGGATGTGAGGTCTCGGGCGGGGTTCGTCTTTCAGGTCTATCCCCCTGGCTTTGGCAGTGGCTATGGTTCGGGCCTTCTCCTTGGCTTCCTGAACCTCCTCCTCAATGGGCTTGTAACCTAATCCAAATCTGACATGTTGGCCGCCTTTCGCTCTGACCAGGTCTCTCCTGCCTTTTCCTTTCTGATAGCCCCATTTTTGGAGCATGGCTACTGCTGCAGTCATTCCACCTTTAGTTTTTATGGTGACCTCTCTGATAGGTTCTGGCCCTAATGTTGACACATCATACTAGAAGCGGTGAAGATCTGTGTCTTCAGCTGTGT
This sequence comes from Chloranthus sessilifolius, assembly GCA_021018995.1. Taxonomy (NCBI): domain Eukaryota; kingdom Viridiplantae; phylum Streptophyta; class Magnoliopsida; order Chloranthales; family Chloranthaceae; genus Chloranthus; species Chloranthus sessilifolius. Next base: position 71,119,507 of record CM037595.1, read on the forward strand.
GGGGTACATCCAGTAACTTGAGATTTTTGATGTTGTGGGGCATTTTCTCTCTTTCTTTTCGCCCTTCTCCTATAATTGTTATGACCCTCTGCTCTGATATGAATTTGAGCTGTTGGTGTAGAGTGGAGGGCACCACCTTGATTTCATGCAGTCACGAGCACCCTAGTAGCAGGTTGAAGGAGGACTTGATGTCCATGACTTGGAATGGGATTGAGAAGGTCATTGGCTCAATGGTGAGCTTAAGATCAACTTCTCCTATTACCTCCCTCCTGGTATTATCAAACCATCTTGCACTTGTTCTGGTTGACCTGAATGTGGAGGGATCAACTCCTATTTTGGTTGCAGTTCTGGGGGGCATACATTCAATGCTGAACTATTATCTATCAGCACCAAAGGGATTATTAAGTCCTTTGATTCTACCATAATATTGAGGGGCTTGGAATGGTTGCTTCCTTCACATGTTAGGTCATCATCTGAAAATGAGATGGCGTTGGGGGACTAAAACCTGCCCAATTATTTATTCCACCTCATCAGGGGTTACATGGATGGACACATGTGCATCTTTTAGTGCTCCCATTAGAGCCTAGAAATGGAGCGGAGATGTCATTAACAAGTCCCAGATTGTGATGTGGGCTGACATTCTCTTTAGCTGAGTTTCTAGTATGTGCTCACTGCTCATTTTTTCAAAGGGGTTCACTGCGACTGGTTCCTTCTTCTCTTTTGGTCAGGCTGGTATCGATACTTCAGAGTTTTTAGAGATTCTTCCTGATCAGGTGACAAAATCAACTGTCCCCTTCTCTGCCGCTTCTTGCATTAATGTCCATCTATTCATAACTGAGCGGGACTTGATGAGGATCATAGGTTGGCCCTGGGATCTAAAATGGGGTGGGTGAGGGTATTTGAGATGCCTGTATTGATGGCATGACAAAACTGGGCCAAATCTGGTTGACTGGTGCTAGGATGGATAAACTGGTGGGGGTACGAAAAAATTAGGCCCATTATAATAGAGTGGTACTAGAGGTGGATTGATTGGGGGTGGAGAAAAATTGGGCCAGCTGCATTGGATTGGTGCTGGAGATGGATTGGGTGACTCAGTGATCGGCTATTGGTGTTGGGAATGGCTGATATATCTGGGGTGAGTAAAAATTGAGCTCCATATGGTTGACATGCGCGAGTGTAGGGAAATACATCCTCAAATCCAGAGTTGTTACTTGCGGTGTAGGGTATTGAGAAATAATTGGCTAAATTTAATGGCTCGAACACCCCTATGATCTCATTCTTATGACCTTGTTGCCCGGGTGGCATGAGACTCTCTTTTTCAGTGATGAATTTTGAGGGATCGAATTCTTTCATCCCTTCCTCCAACATGTTAATGGTGGCCCTTAGGCCCATTCCTCCCTGTGGGTGCGGTGGTAATAGTGCCTGTATGATATTAGCGTACAGGTTCACTTGGGGGGTGCTGGGGGTATGAGTTTCCCTACCTCTATCAAATCCTCTATCATGTGTTTCAAAGGAAAGCACCGATCAGTTGGATGTCTCAGCTCTTGATGGAAATTACAATGTGTGCTAGGATCATAACCTCTAGGGGGCAGATTCAGCGGAGGTCGTGGTTGGAGTATGGTGATCAGACCCTTTTCGACTAGTAGGGGCAACAAGATATTCAGGGATTGCCCCATGGGAGTGAATACTTGGTTATATCGGGCCCTTCTATGTTCAGGGGTCTGCTACCCCTGGGCACATTGCTTTGCCTTGGATCCTAATTTGTTACTGCTGGTGTTGGTTGTGTTACCGCAAACTGAAAGGGGACCATGTTAGAGTTGGGCTGTGTGTTCATTATATTTTGTACCTCTGCCCCTGCTCCTCTCTCAGTCTTCTATTCGGTGAACTTTCGGACCCCACTGGACACATTCTTGCTCAAACGTCCCTTTCTAATTGGGTCCTCAGAACAGTTGGTATTCCTTACCAAGTTAGCAAAGCTGGACTGCTATTGGTATACTAAAAAATTTGAGATGACTGAAAGAGTATTTTTTGAGATCATCTCGATTTGCTCATCATCGGGTATTCTATTTTTTACTTGGGCTGCCAATGCCCTCCATTGCCCTAGGTAGTCACTGAATGCTTCGCCGGGCTTCTGCCTTAGTCGGGTTAGATTTGACTTACGGGGTTCAATGCCTATGTTATAGACATACTGCTCTTGGAATAAATGGGTCAGATCTTTCCATATTTTAATCATGGATGGTTCCAGGGAAGTAAACCATCTCAAAGCCGAGCCCGTGAGACTCTTCTAGAAAACTTTTATGAGTAAACACTCATCCCCTCCACATAGCACATATCTCCACAGTATGATTTTAGATGGGCAATTGGATTACCCATGTCATTATATTTATCAAATGTGGGTACTTGAAATTTGGGTGGCAGTGGCACCTCAGAAAAAAGGCACAGATTTGAGAAATCTGTGGCATGATTCTCGGTTGCCCCTAACTTCATTAGCTGCTTCTGGATTTTATCTATTTGTTCTTTTAGCTGCTCGAATTCTCTGGATGGTGGGGTTGGGGCTGTTCCCTCAAGAGGCTGCCTCCCTTCATTTTGGATGGCATGGGGATTGGTAATTGTCAGGGGTGGAGGATTAAAGTTGGCGAATGCCCCCAAATAGGCCCCACTATTTTTGACCTCATCTTCCTCATATTATTGATCGACATACGGTGGAGGAAGGGTGAGGTTATCATGCTGATTCTGAATGGGTTGGGCAGGTGCTTGATGAGGCCATTGGGGTTGGGGGAAACTTTGATGAGTGGATTGTGGTGTGACAGGATGAGTGAATGGCGGATTTTCACCAGGTGCCTTAAGAGGCCATTGTACATTTTGGATATTATGGGAATTTAGTTGGGGAGTGAGTGGATGGATAAATTGGGGATGGTTGATGGTATAGGATAGATCCCCATATTGAGAAGGGTGTGGGTGTGATGAATGTGGATGGACGAGGCTTATGCCGGATTGGGAGATTGGGTTTCTTTGAGGGGGAATGGGGACCTGTTGGGTATAGGTAAATGTGAGATATTGGGAGAATGATGAAGGGTTTGTAAATGGGGCTTCCAAGTTTGGGCCTTGGTAGACTTGGGATGTTTGGCCTTGATAGGCTTGGGTATAGGGCAATGGGCCTTGATGGTCTTGGGGTACTGGGCCTTGATGGGCTTGGGGTATTGGGTCTTGATGGGCTTGGGGTATTGGGCCTTGATAGGCTTAGGTATTTGGCCTTGATGGGCTCGAGGGTGATGGGCCTTGATGGGTTTGGGGTATTGGGCCTTGATGGGCTTGGGGTATTGGGCCTTGATGGGTTTGGGGTATTGGGCCTTGATGGGCATGGGGGTGGTGGGCCTTGATGGGCTTGGGGTATTAGGCCTTGATGGGCTTGGTGTATTGGGCCTTGATGGGCTTGGGGTATTGGGTCTTGATGGGCTTGGGTATAGGGTGCAGGGCCTTGAAGCCCACTCAAATGGTTCCATGGTTGATGGGTGCCTTAGATGGTATGGACAATGGAAGGTTAATTAGGATTTTGAGGGAATGGGGTGTGGAGATTGAGATTTTGAAGGGTTTATTGGGGATTGGACATTTGGGGTGGATGAGGATGGCTTTGAGAGGCCTTCCAAATGGCGTAGGCCTTCACCATGTCCTCCATCATGGACATGGGGTTTGAAGTGGATGACTCACCTAATGAGGGGGATGTATGAGAGAAAATGGGCATGACTTGAGTAGAGGTAGGGAGTTTGTGCATGGTTGATGAGGGAATGTTGGGCATTGTTTGGGTAGATTGGGAAAAATTGGGCATGACCCAGGTAGAGGTGGGGAAATTGTGCATGGTTTGCGAGGATGGGGGAAAGTTGGGTTTGTTGGATGTGGAAGGAAACCGGGATGTATTGGGATTTGTGGGGGGAGATTGTGGTGCATTTGGAGTGGAAGAAAAAATGGGCATGATTTGGGTGGAGGGAAAATTGGGCATTACCCTGGTAGATGGAGGGAAATGTTATGGATTTTGGGTGAATAAGGAGAAGTTGGGTGTATTTAGAGGGTATTGGGATAAATTGGGCATTGCCTGGGTGTATGTGGGAAAATGGGGGTTGTTGGTATTGGTTGTGGAGGAAAAATTTGGATTGGATGTGGAGGGGAAATGGGACAAATCGTGGGTGGTAGAGGAAGAATGGGGTGTTTGTTGGATGGATGTGAAAGGTGAATTCGGAGTGGATGTGGGAGAAAAATGGGATGGATTTTGAAAGAGTGTGGGGGATAAATGGGGTAAATTTTGGGTGGTTTGAGTGGTTGTGGATGGGGGAAAATTTGGATTTGAGGGAAACTGGAGCAAAAAATGGGTGGGATGGATGTGGATGGATTTTGAGTAGATGTGGATGGGAAAATGGGCAAATTTTGAATGAGTGTGGACGGAAATATGGGTGCACCAAAAGGTTTCGTGACAGCAAATGGGGGTTGGGTGTGTGGAGTGGAGATGAGAATTTCTTCCATGTGAGAATGAGTTGGGAAATATGACGGGGATGAATTAGGATTGGCATAAGCCGGATCAACCACCCACGACATGGTTTGGCGGCGGGTTGGGTATGGATGCCTCGGGTGGGGCCCAAAAATTTTCTCCTTCCCCTACGAGATGACGGAGGGTAAGGTGATGCCGTTGTTCAGCACCACGAGCTCTCCTTTTTGGATTTTGATTTTTTCCTTGATTTTTTTTTTTTTTTTGGATAAAGCAAATGAACCTTTCTAACATGAGTTCCGGGGCCTTGGAATTCCCATTTCGGGCGACGTTTGTACCTTAAATATTTCCCACGGTGGGATCCCGACACACTTCGGAAGAATCAAAGGGAAATCCCTTGATCTATATGAAGGTACGGGAATCCACGCGACAAACTCGATCCCTTGGAACAAGTCAATAAGAGGGTCACCTCTTTTGACCAGCGAGGCAGTATTGGGTGTCAAAAAGTGAGGGATTTATTAGAGGCACTAACCACTAAGCGGGAAACTCAGGGAGGTGAAGAAAGGCTTCAGACTCAGGCTACCTAGCCTAGACAGGCTTGGCATGTGTTTTATATGCGCCAGGCCAAAATCTGGGGCGTGTTTATTATACATGCCACAGCTAAATCTGGACAGGTTTAGCTTGGCGTGTGTAATATACATGCTAGAGCAGTTCTAGGAAAAATTGGTTTGGTGTGTATTTTACACACGCCAGGCACAAATAGGGTATATACTTATATTGACAGCAGAACAGCATGCCCGAAATTGGTCTCTTTTTCTGGTTTTCTGGAAGCGTTGCTTTTGGGGACTGATTTCCTTGTTGTAATGGGTGCCTCCTCTCCGATCCTAGGGATACAAGGTTTATTCGAGGCAACTAAACGCACTCCCCATGGGTTTATATTTTGTAACCGGCTCGGTCACCCACCTAATATACCTGCAACACAAACACCTTCTCAGATACTGGGTGGGGTGGTTCTTTTTGGTATCATCACCATTAGGGGCTGCCGTCGTACTAAGTACCGGGACATTTGTATCATTGCCTAAATTCTCAACCCTTTAAAATCTACCCCCACAAAAAAATGATTTAAGTCCCTTAATTCATTTTTAAGGTTTAATTTTAAATTCAATTTTAAAAGGGAGTTTGCTTATCGTTCAAAAATGGGTTGTGATGATCCCGTGCCACCTCTACGGGCCGATGTCCACTGCTAGAATATGATTGCGAAAATGTAAAAGCTCAAGTAGGCCTGCCAAACGGCTAAGGTGTGTAAATGCGCAAGTAAGCCCGCCAATCGGCTAAGGCATTTAAATGATAAAAAAGAAACTACGCTATCAAGTAACCCTCCAATTAGCTAAGGTGGTAAAGAGCTCAAGTAGTCCCACCAATCGGCTAAGGCGTGTAAATGATGGAAAAGTAGGGGTAAGTAAAAAATTGACGAAATCATAGGGGTAAGTAAGTAAGAAATGAACAAAAAGTTAGTGAAAAAAAAAAATACATGCAATGAAAAAGGACCAAAACCTCAAGGGGAAGTTCTACAAGATCTCCCCAGCAGAGTCGCCATCTGTGCGACCGTGGATTTTTTATGATCCGTCGCAACGATGCGCTCTTATGAAAAATATAGAGTCGCCACTTGGAACTTTTGGTGTCTCAGAAAACCTAAATTAATATTGAAAGCACCGAAGTACAAAAATATAACTCTGATTCTAGTCTACGCCAAAGGCTCTTGGGTAGGGGCTTCGATTATCGATCAGGAAGGTGTTAGCACCCGACCAACCTACTCGTAAGCAGTCTCTACTATGATTGTTTGGACGTGTATATAATATATATATATATATATATATATATATATATAAAGAAAAGAAAATGAGTGGCACTCTCCCTTACTCGAAAGCACACCGATCCTATTGAGCCCTTCCCACTTGCCAAAATTTGGGCAACGTAATGGCTCAATTCTGGGATAGAGGAAAAGCCAAAGAAGATAGAGAAATAGAGGGAAGAGCTGGAGCTCTCGAGCCCTTGTAGCACCGATGTGGTACTTCGCGTGAGAGCGGCGCCAGTGAGCTTCTGATAGCAAACGGGTTAAGAGACGGGTTCTAATCTCTAAGGCTTGGTAGCTAAGAGGTAGAGAAAGAAGGCTAGGGGTTAGTTCTAGCTAAATCTCAAAGATTGATGGTGGAAAATAAGGTTTAAAGAGCAAAGATCAATTATGGAATTTGTATGGGATTGGGGTACTAAAGGGGGAAAAAGGTCTCTCTTAATCTTTTCTCTCTTTTGAATTTTTTTCAAGCCTTTGTAAAGGGAGGGGTGCCTCTCTATTTATAGAAAAAAGGAGGTTGGGAGGGTACTTAAGACCTAATTAAGTTTAACAATTAGGTAATCTTCTAATCTAAGGTTTCCTAGGATCTTAAGGGCTTAGAAAAGTGGGCAATAGTCATCAATGGTAGATGATAGGATGGGGTTTTAAATGATTAGAGGGTTTCAAATAGGGTAAATTAGGGTGTAACAGTCCTAATGAAACCCACCCTAAATATTAGGATGGTCAACAAGTCAAACCCCAAAAGTGAATTTTGAGCGAAAACCAATAGTTACTGTAGCTAAGCTTGGTGTGTGTATTATCCATACCAAGCATCGCTACAGTGCCCTGGAAGTCCAGAGCTCGCGGGGGGGCCCACCTATACTTGGCATATGTAATATACACGCCAAGCCATTTCTGAAAAGAAATGGCCTGGCGTGTGTACTATCCATGCCAAGCCATTTCTAGGAAAAAATGGCCTGGCGTGTGTATTATCCACTTCTCAGGAAAAAATGGCCTGGTGTGTGTACTATCTATGCCAAGTCATTTCTAGGAAAAAATGGCCTGGCGTGGATAATACACACACCTCCTCCTTCCATCCACTTCTCAAGAAGGTTCAGAAACTGGTCTGGGATGGGTTCTAAGGGGTCCGGGAAGGTTGGGGTAGATTCCTAAGGGTTTGGGATGATTCCTAAGGGTTTTGGTATTATTCTTAAGGGTTTGGGAGATGCTATAGGAAGCTCAAGGGGGGGGGGGTGCCTTTCTCGAAGTATGTTTTGATCGGGCCTGGGGCCAAATTTGGGTGTCTACACCATTTTCAAAGAATAAATGGTCTGTCTCCATATGTTTAGACCGCTGCTTCAAGAGCTTTATTCAAGTTTTCTTTAAGACGAAACTTGAAGAGAAAAAAACCAATGTCAAATTCAGGACAGATGATGAAATCTTCAATGGCATTAGGAACATACTCAAGTTTAGTGTAAGAAGAAGAGATAGTAGATTTACTAAAAAGGTTTGCTCATTTCCCGTTGTTAGGATGATATGGGGTTTGTTTCTCCATGGAGAATCCAAAGGTAAGGGAGAAGAACTATGCTCATGACACTACAAAATACATGACTTTTACTAGCGACTACTATTTATTTATTTTTTTAATATTGGCGGCTACTATTAATAGACCGCCACAAGCAAAAAAATTTGTATCGACCACCATCATTTCGACCGCCGTAGGTTCCTCAACACTTGCCCCCTATAAAAAGACACCAAAATAAGTTCTCTTTCGTAGATCGCCAACTCTTCTCTTTCGCAGAAGGAGGGCCAATGAAGTTAGGGTTTCTTCTCACAGAGCGCGGACGAAAGCTAGGGTTTCCTCTCCCAGAGCGCCGACAAAAGCTAGGATTTCCTCTTCTTCTAGTAGTTTTGGTTGATTCAATTCATTTTTGATAAAAAATCTAGTCATTTCTGACAGATTTTTTACCCTTCCGGACAGTTTTGGCTAGATTCATTGCCATCTTCACCAAATAATTCCAATTTCTTATCAAAATCAGTTTCCTCTTCATTTTTCCAGATCTCGTGAATGATTTAAGTGAGTTTGCTAGGATTAATTTTGCTTCAGATCATTCAATTTTAATGTAAGTTATGGATTGTAATTTTCTCATTTTCTGCTTCAGATCAATCGACTTTATCAGTTCATGAGATGATCTTTGGTGGATTGAATTTGCTAAAGTTAGGTTTTCTAATTTCCTTGTTTTCTGCTTCATATCGATTTTGTTTATTATTAATCGTAGCTAATTTGTTCTATTCTACTTGATAACATTAAGATCCATGGCTGGGGCTTGTTGGCTTTCTAGGGATATATACATATATATATATATATATATATATATATATATATATATATATATATATATATATATATATATATATTTGGGTTGCTTGTGTGCATACTCAACAAATCCGCAAATAATTTAAGATAGGTTATACAAATTAATCACGAATTTGTGTTCTTATTTTTTAAAAATTCATGAAATTCATGAAATTTGTGAAAATTTCCTTATTTTTTCAATACTTCTTGATTTTTAATATTGTTAGATTTTTATACTTTTTATTCTTATTAATTTTTTTATCTCCGATTTTTTCCCTAAACTTGCTGATTTTTCTAGATTTTTCTAAATTTTAACATTGCCAACTTATTATTGACCTAGCTATGAGTCTCCTAGACAGCTCGCTTGGTTGACCTTGCATCTTCTGTATTTTCCTTAATTATTTAATGTAATATATATATATATATATATATATATATATATATATATATGTGATCGCTTAGTCAAGGTGGCAATCCTTTGACAACAATTATTTGTATGAAGCTTATTAGGTAGGTGACTCACTCCAAATACCCTACACTCTCACCCTATGGGTAGAATACACAGTATGAAACCACAAAGTAATGGGCCGATTTAAAGGTCTTTTGCATTAGCTTCTACCTTGATACTTGCCATAGTTTATGGTGCAACAATTTGAATATTGCATATAATGACTTTTATTTATACACTGATGAGCTCACACTATTTTCATGATGCAATTCCTCTTTTTCAGTGGTCCTTTTTTCTTCCGTTTCAATATTATACACTTCGTTACTATTCATGCTTATTAAAATTACATTGAATTCAAGTCTTAACCTATTGCAAGGGTACAATGGAAATTATAGTACTAGCATAGGATCGTTCCCACGAGGAAGTTTATTTATCTAATTACTTCTTATTTATATCTCCTACTTAAATCCTTATCTTGAAGCCTTCTATTTATCTTTAAGATTTAATCTACTGGAAAAATATGAATAAAAGAATTTGTTCTAATCTAAAATGCATAAAATAAATCTAAATCCTCCTTCTGATTGAGGTCGTCAATCCCAATCTTTAGCTATCGGATATTTACGAATTTAAACAGCATCGTTACACCATATCTCTAGTTTCTTAGCATTGGTCATCAATCAAGTCTAAGATCCTATCAATATGGATTTAATCTAATCAACAACTTCCTAAAATCTGGGCGTCAATTAAACCTTAGAAAACTAAAGATGGAAAAATAAAAACCGTTACACTAATCTGCAAATTCTAACTTGAGTAATCAATTCAAATTAAAACTTGAAGATGTTTACAAAGCTATAAATTTAAACTAAAAAGAAAAGTAAAATATATCCTTCACCCCTCAGCCACAGTCGTCAATTGCTCCTGAGAACTACAGATATCTGCTCTAATCTTTGGCACTCAATTGCAGTCGGTAATTGCTCTTGAGAAACCTCTGATATCTAATCTACTTTAACTATTTTACACTACTTTGATCAGAAGAAAATCCAACCTCAGGCGTCAATTGATGCTAAAATTCTTCGATGATTATTCTAACACCAAGCTCTCTTATTTATAGATCGTAAGGAATCCGTTTACAAAGACTTCTAATTCTAATAAAAGAAACTACTAAAATAAAAAATTCCTAATATAACTCAAATTCCTAATTTTATCTTTCCTTACTTTAAACGGTAGATATGCTTCTGGATTGTTCTTTAGTAACGGTAGCAAAGATCTTCGCAGTATATCTTTATCAATCTTCTCAGATCCATGATTCACCAGACTTCTAGAGATCTTCTAATTTAGTGTATGGCGGTGATAGTTCTCACGTGATTAGCAATGGTAGAAAGTTTCCATTTTGGGAAATCGTCAATCACAATTTCTTCTTCTATTATAACTTCTTTGGAAAATCATAGATCACAATTTTCTATTCTCAGGGCTTTCATACTGAACTTGGTCTTTGGACGATTTTCTATAACAAACGATCACTTTTTCTTCTCTTGTCGTCTTTTACTCTTTTGTCGCTTCTGAAGAATCACCTTTTTTAAAGAAACGTAAAATTACGATTTCTCATTTCTTTCTTTCTTCTCACTTCAGCAGTAACGCAAAATCGTTAAGTATGATTTCTCATCTTTCTTATAATGGCAAATCGTCTTATACGCTTAATCGTCATTCTTACTACTATTTGAGTTCACTTTGATGAATATTAACACTTAGGCTCTCTTTTATTGTTTATCTCTAATATCCACACATCAGTAAGTTATTAATAGCAAACTAAAGTCTAGCATCACTAAGTTAAGGGTGATAAAATGGTAAATTATATGACTGATCACACCCCGAAACTTAAGTTTTACTAGTCCCTAGCAAACAAGGAAAAATATCTAAACTACGAATTTAAAATGCCACTTTCGTAGGGAGCACGATTTCATTTAGTGAATGCAACAAGCCTTTAAATCTCTAGGTAATCCCTAATGGAGGAGTTGTAGTCTCCTGAAGGTTTTCAGTGAAGTTACCTACAAACTTTCAATATTTTTTTAGATTTTTCAAAACTAAAAATTCAAAATATAGATTTTTATATACTAATTACTCAGCCAATCATTAGCTGTTTATTATTTTTCAAATTTTTTTAAATCTTTTATCCTTAGCTTTCCATCATCGTAATTATCCTCTATCAGAACTCAATAATTTTAATTCGGTATAGCGTGGAGTGTGTGCATATCAGTGAAAATTTTTTTCATCATAAATTTTTCTAAGCTGTAATTTTTAGAAAATATTTTCATCCAAACTCTCACTTTTTGGCATACTCTAAAAAATAATCAAAATTTTTCGGGTTCTCACAATATTATATATATATATATATATATATATATATATATATATATACGCAAAGTTCATCGAATAATTAACTAGGAAGATAAATCTCATGGAAAGGATAATCAGTTCTGTTCATATAACTTCTCCATTTATTCATTGTATTTATTTTATATATCTCTACTAGACTCATATTCTTGCAAATCGTAAATTACAAAGGTCTTTCCTTCTGCTTGTAATGGGGCTTTGGGTTTTCAGAAAGTTTCAAAGAAACAGGCAAAGAGGATTCAAAATTATTTATGATAATTTAACTCTTTCTTCTCTTCTTCTATATTTTTCAACTTTAGTAAGTATCCTTATTCTGGATAACTTCTTCCCATTTCTTTTCTTTTTCAGGTTGGAAGCTGTTTGCTTTTCTTTTTCATAGAATCGTCTTTTTACGATTTTCTTCTTCTTTTCCCATATTTTCATATGACTGTATTTCTTCTTACTTGTACCCTTTTCAGCAGATCCTTTATCTGTTACGTGCATACTCCTTTCACTCCCTCTTCTCTCCTTCTTTTATATTCTAAACTTTCAGAAATTATAAGGGTCAAGGATATAAAGTTTTGGGCAGTACAACTGGTTAAAGGTTTATAAAATTTTGGTTCAAAGAAATTTAGTTTTTAAGCTTCTAATATGGGTTCAAGGGTAAAATATTCTGGGATTTTTAGCTTTTTAGCTCTGGTTTAACAAAAGATGGCCATTGGTCATTTTCACGATTTACTAATATGGACGTCTTATTGCTTTGATATATTTAATAGACAGTTCTAAATAAATCATCATATTTATAGAATATCTTGATTCTAAATTCAACAATATGAGATTTCAAACAGTAGAGAAGTACAAGGAAAACATAGTATGAATAAAAACAGTCTCTCTTTCTCAGAAAAGAGGAAATAAGCTCTATAGCTCACTTGTAATATGATTTTGAAACTATAATCTAAAATATTTACAGTTCAGATCAATCGTATAGTTTCAAACATTCTCTTGATACAGTGTTCTAGAGATGCTTTACTTTGAATTGTAACTATTTTTATTTTGATTTTTAAACTACTACTATAATGGGTTGCTAAGAATTTTGAATTTTCATATTTTTTTCATAATTCTCATATAATAATTAACTTAAAAAAAAAAAAAAAAACTTGCGTAAAAAAAAAACTATACTAATATGTTATATTTTCAAAATTGATATGTATCCCCCTCAAACTTAATTAGGATAATGTCCTCATTGTGCAAAACAAGATAAACACAGGAAAAATATTACCTTATTGTACTACTATAACAACTACACTAATACTGTGACAGCCCGGATTTTGGCACCCCGAAACCCGTGCCATTAGCACGACCCTCAAGGCCGTGCCCTATGATTCTGTATGAAGCATTGGTATATACAAGCCAACAACTGCAATTAAGGCACATATATCTACTCTAAACAAGTACTCATTTATTTAAAATAAATAGGGTCTCTAAAGGCAGTTCTTGTCCCATGCCAATTCATGGGCATAAGAACTTACCCAAACCGTTGGTGATAACAGTTCATCCCAGACGGTTTGTCAAAAGAAAAATGGTATTTAATTACATTCAAATAAAGAGGCTTGACATACCAAGCCGTAACTAATACTCTCAACTCACTCTCAAAGTACGCAATGGGTCTCCTAGAAGAATTTCACAGGAGGAGGCTCTGACTCTTCTGTGGGCACGTAATATGAATCCCCTGGATCAACGTCTCCAGAAGTCTCTGTTGCCGCTAGTCCTGGACCTGCGACGTATAGTCTAAGGGGGGTGAGCTACATCCTAGCTCAATAGGGAAACACAGTAAACATATAGATTAAGCTCTCACATGTATGTTAAAAATAGTTTAAAAGCATGATTTATCTGATTTAACTGCTGAAAGACAAATTGAAACACACGGAAGTAAAATGATGGATACACTGTTACTCTGCATGACTTTATTATTCTCATCTTACTATTATGGTAACGGATTCGACCTAATCACTTAAATCTTAACTTAAGTAATCCCCGAGCAATATAGCATCGTCGTATAAATAGACACTTGTTATGTGTTACATTTCAATACTAACCAGGCCCCTTTCTCTTAGGCGGCGGGGTCTATTCTCAATTTAACATCCCTGGGATGTGCTAGGGTGTACGGTTTGGCCACCGTACCGGCCACGGATATCCTGCCGAGTCAGTCGTGGATATCCCGCCACGTCGATAGAGTATTCTAAATAAACCTTAAATAACAAAAATATAAAGTGTGCTCTACATATAGTTATTCACCGTGATTGTGCTAGTTATATTACATTAGGCCTTCTCGTTCTTCGTTTGTTTTATCATTTGGCTTCATATGCATCCCTGGGATGCTACTGATTTAATGCATCATTACGATGTCCAATGTTATAATTCTATGTCCCCTGGAGACTTCATGACCTCCTTTTAGATTCATACACACACACATGTTGGAAAACGCATTTAATATGACTATTCTTTTGAGCTGCTCTATATGATTGAAATACTCTACATACATGATGTTTAACGAATTAAAGTACATGTTTCAAGATATTCCCTACCTCAAAGCAAATCCAAAGCAGTCCTCTCTCATAGCGGTGATACGCAACGATCCCACGTCAATCTACATTGCATGCGTTAAGAACATGCTTAGAATGGTCACTAAGGCCCTTGGAGCACACAGTTCCCATGAACTGTGCTAAAATTTAATAAAACCCGTGTAGTGCCTCGCACGAGCGAGCACTATTCCTCGCTTGAGCGGTCACTTAGCCGCGCTTGAGCGAGCACTTAATCTCGTGCGAGCGGTTACAATAAGGTACCAACCCTCGCGCGAGCGAGTACCTTTCATCGCTCGAGCGGTTAAAACGAGGTCGCTCGAGCGGTTAAAGCGAGCTACATAAAGCCTCGCTCGAGAGAGCTTCCCATATACTATAGGTCTCGCTCGAGCGAGCCCAGAATGAAAAAATATACTCAGTTTTATATTCTATCCTCGCTCGAGCGAGCCAAATAGGTCGCTCGAGCAAGCCACGATAGATACAAGTGCTCGATCCATTCGAGAAAATACTTCCTTCTTTATCCAATGTCTTATTAGCATTAAATAACAAAAAAGACCTTTTAACAATTCCTTCCTACATTATCTAATCACCATAAACGCATTTAAGTCATACCTCGATCGATGTATTTGATGAAAAACCGATCCAAGTTTCAACTAGATGAAAAGCTCTTCATGGTTCCTCATCTAGCCTTCCTCAAAATTTACTACGGCTTAAACCAACGAACCTAACCTTTCAATTTCCTCTCTTCTTTCTCTCTTTTCCTTTTTCTCTAGGCTAAAATTAGGTTACGTATAGGGCTCCTCTCTACTTCCTTTTTACTTATATACATATTAGTAAAAGTTAGTGTGTTTCTCACACACACACATAGCGTATACATGTTATTTTTTTTTGTTTCCTTGTGAACCACACATACGCGTGCATGGTTCCCAAAAATCTGGGGTCATGACATTCACCCTACCTTATAAGATTTTCGTCCTCGAAAATCGATGATATCGTAGAAAGTAGAGTACTCTAGAACAACCCACAATCACATAATCCAATGACTCATAGTTTAACCTGCATTAGGCAATTATTCACACCTTATAGTATTACCTAACCATACACTTATTGTAGTCAATCTAAACGGTACGAAAATATCGACAAGAATATCGATGATAAGATACTTACTAGAGTTTCCACAGTCATATAGTAATTGACCACATGGTAAGGCATATACGATGCTATTATAAAGTTAACCATCAACATTTTGTGACAACCATGTCATGATAGTTTATAGAATAATAAAACCACTCCATCAAAATGATACCAACTAAAATATTACAACCAAAATTTCATTACCGTTTCCAAAAAGAAATATGACTACCTAATCATCATCCTCCTCATACTCGTCGTCGTCGTCGCCGGAGCCATCATCATCATCGTAGTCCTCATCATCCTCATCCTCGTCAACCTCCCTGGCGGTAGTGGTACCCGCTGTAGTGCTCCTTGTAGCAGAGCCCGAGCTAGATGCTCCAAAAATAGCGCCTCTCATAGCACCGACACGCTCCATGTATGACTGCGGGTACGCATGGCCCATAAGGTCTATGAGTAGCGCCTCCTGAAACCTCTGATGTAACCTGATCTCCTGCCCCTGCTGGAGGATCTCTCACATCATACCGGTGTCGGTGGTAGGTAGGGGCTGTGAAGATGAAGTAGAGGGAGCAGTCGGTCCCGCCGGTGCTTGTTGCGTGGCTTGTCAGGAAATTTGGCGATCTCTCTTCTTATTGACACTAGTTTGAAGGCTCTTTAAATTTCGACTTAAGTATTGGGCTAAATAGGGGAAGACGTTATCGGTAAAAGATAATTCGTTGGTTCGGATCTTGAATCCTTCTTTCCCATTACGTGCATCGAGGAGTCGGGATATCAAATGTGCATATGGTAGGCGGTTGATAGGTGGAGGAACAGCGCCCTTGACATTTCTTCTATAGGCATGCACCATGCCTTTGATGACTACCATGGGTGCACTAAACCACCTGTTGTGAAAGGCGGAGTGCAAGGCTCACAAGAATGCGTCTCGGCGCTCTTGATCATGGCCAGTAGGGTGCAAATTCTTCTTAAAAATAATATCTAAAAGCCACATGTGTGGTGGTAGCTGGGATCGGGTGATGGATTAACCCGATGCAGACGTGCCGCCAGTAATATCAGAAATGATAGTTGGGAATTCTACGTTCCCGGTAAAAGGTGGTTGAGTGTGTGGGCTCCGGGTGTAGACATTACGGCAGTTCATGGCGGTGGAAACATCGCCACTTCCAAAAGTTAACTCTTTTCCGTCAATTGTGACGAGGATGGTGTCCTCATTCACATTCGTATTGAGAGTTTGATAAAACAGTTTTACGAGCCTCGGGTAGTACCAAGCTTCGAATGGTGTTAGCAATGGTTGTAGGTGGTTGTTTGTTAGAAAATCCGAAGTTCATTTGGTGGACGTCAGATCAACAAAACAAGAGGGATGAATTTCCCATTCGGGTTCCATGATTTTGGCTCCCCACCAATCATTTAATTGGATAGGGGTGGCTGATGGGCATGGTGGTGGTGGTGGTGGTGGTTGTTGTTGTGGCGCCTTGTTACGCGATGATGGCGATCAAATCGCCATTCGTTTCCTTGGTTGGGGGTTAGGGCTTGAAGAAGCCATTTGATCTCTATAGAACTTTTTGAATGCAATAAAAATTGGAAAAGGGTAGATTTTACCTTACAAAGTGTTTTTGACGGATCGGATCATTCGAATCTGACTCAAATCGATCGGAAAAGCGTGAAGATCGAAAACCCTAAACCCTCGCTTTGCTCGGATCCCTCACTTAAAGACGAAATGAACGTTTATCCTTCCGTCTGCAGTATATATAGTCTGTCATCGCTCGAGCGGTCATTAGTTATCGCTCGAGCGAGCTCAGAACACTGACTGATATAAATTCATGGCCTAGCTCGAGCGGTCACTAATCCTCGCTCGAGCGGTCACTAACCCTCGCTCGAGCGATCCTAGAATACATCCTGTTTGTTATTTTATGTGGCTCGTGCGAGCGAGCATAAAATCTCGCTCGAGCGAGCCCAGAATGTCTTTCTGGCTTCCTTAAGCTTATATTTTCGCTTGATCTGTTTGAAAGTTGAGGACATCATTCGTTCCTGATTTCCTTTGTGGACATTTGAGATTTTTTTTTTTCACATGAACCGATCTTCCTGGCAAAAATTTTAAACTAAATGCTCGAATTTTCAATCTCATTTGTTTACTAGTTTCAAATAGAAATCAATATACTGTCAAAATATCACATATCATCATATTTAAGAAACAACTAGTTAACGTTCTCAAACAAGTTGGGGTATTGTTCTTTGACATCTGCCTCTCTCTCCCACGTTGCTTCCTCAGCCGGATGGTTATTCCAGCGCACAAGCACTAAAGGAATAACTTTGGTGCGTAGCACTTGTACCTTTTTATCCAAAATCTCCGCCAGTTCTTCTATCATACTCATGTCCTCATACATCTCCAAAGGTTGTCCTCCCAAGATGTGGGAAGGATCGTTCACGTACTTCCTGAGCATAGATACGTGGAAGACGTTATGTACCCGATCAAATCATGGTGGTAAGCCAACATGATACGCAACCTCCCCTACTCGACCCAAAACCTCGAAAGGTCCAAGATAACGGGGACTCAACTTGCCTCTCTTTCCAAATCTCATCACGCCTTTCATCGGCGACACTTTTACAAACAAGTGCTCTCCCACTTTATAGTTCACGCTCGTCCGCTTAATATCAGCGTAGCTTTTCTGTCTGCTTTGAGCCGCCTTTAGTCTTTCTCTGATCATGCGGACAACAGCAGCGTTATCTTCAAGTAACTTGGGTCCCAAAACAAATTTCTCACCAGTTTCCTCCCAATTGATTGGCGATTTACATCGCCTTCCGTACAAGGCTTCATATGGTGCCATCCTAATGCTCTTTTGAAAACTGCTGTTATATGCAAAGTCAATCAATGGTAGGTGTTGATCCCACGATCCTTGTAATTCCAACATACATGCCCAAAGCATGTCTTCAATGATTTGATTGACCCTCTCATTCCTTGTAATTCCAACGCCGTACTGAAATCTAGTCTCGTTCCCATTCCTTCTTGAAATTTCTTCCAAAACTTTGATGTATACAATGGGTCCCGATCTGAAATGATGCTACTCGGAATCCCATGCAAACGGACGATCTCTTTCATATACAGCTCTGCCAGTCTTCCCACCGTATACATCGTGTGGTAAGGCAAGAAGTGTGCTGACTTGGTCAATCGATCGACCACTACCCAAATGGCATTGTACTTCTTTGCAGTTCGTGGTAGCCCGACGATGAAGTCCATGGAGATCGATTCCCACTTCCATTCCGGTATAGGTAGGGGTTGCAATAGACCTGCGGGGTGTCTATGATCAATCTTCACTTGTTGGCATGTCAAACACCGCGACACGTACTCTGCCACGTCTTACTTCAAACCTCTCCACCAGTTATTCTTTTTCAGATCTTGATACATCTTTGTGCTCCTCGGGTGGATAACATAGCTTGACTTGTGGGATTCATCAAGAATCGTTCGTCTAAAATCAGCATTGTCCAGAATACAGAGACGGCCCTTGAACAATAAGGAGCCATCCTCCTTGATTGAAAAGTCGGATCTGATGCCCTCAGCTACATCTTGACGTATCTTGGTTAGTACTGGGTCTTCTACCTGAAGTTCTCATATATGTTCGAAAATCACCGGCTTCACTGATATATTGGCCAAAAAGGCTCCTATAGCTAGTGACTTGATGTCCGCACCATATAGTGCTAGATCTTCCAATAGCTTCCACCGGTGTATACCCAAAATTAGACTAGCCAACTGAGCTAAACTCTTCCGATTCAAGGCATCGGCCACTACGTTAGCCTTGCCTGGATGGTACTGTATAGAACAGTCATAGTCCTTGAGAAACTCCATCCATATGTGCTGCCTCATATTTAGTTCCTTCTGTGTAAACAGATATCTGAGGCTCTTATGGTCGGTGAAGATTTCAAATGTTTCTCCGTATAAATAATGTCGCCATATCTTCAATGCGAATATGACCATTGCTAGTTCCAGATCATGCGTCAGATAGTTCTTCTCATGTTCTTTCAACTGTCTTGACCCATAAGCTATTACCTTTTTATGTTGATTGAGCACACAACCCAAACCATTATACGAAGCATCACTGTAGATCGCGAATCCCCCACTGCCTGATGAAATGGCTAATACTGGAGCTGAGGTGAGTCTCTTCTTGAGTTCTTGAAAACTCTTCTCACACGCTTCACTCCACTCAAATCTTGAATCCTTTCTTATAAATCTCGTAAGAGGTCCCGATATCTTTGGAAACCCCTCAATGAAACGTTGATAATAACCTGCTAGTCCAAGGAAACTTCGGACGTCTGTCACGGTCTTTGGTTGCTCCCAGTTCACTACTACCTCGATCTTAGCAGGATCTACTGTGACACCATGCTTTGAGACAACATGTCCCAAAAAGCTAACCTCTTCTAACCATAATTCACATTTGCTGAGCTTGGCGTACAATTGGTGTTCACACAAAGTTTGTAGAGCGACCCGTAAGTGTTCTACATGCTCCGTCCTCGATTTTGACTAAATCAGGATGTCGTGAACAAACACGACAACGCAGGAGTCTAGGTGTGGTTTAAACACCCGATTCATTAAGTCCATAAATGACGTCAGTGCATTTGTCAATCCGAACGGCATCACTAAAAATTCATAGTGTCCATACCGTGTTCTGAATGCCGTTTTTTGGATGTCCTCGGCCTTAACTCTTAACTGATAGTATCCAGATATCAGATCGATCTTGGAAAAGTGCTTCTCTCCTTGCAATTGATCGAACAAGTCATCTATTCTTGGCAAAGGGTATCGATTCTTCACAGTGAGTTTGTTCAATTGTCAATAGTCAATGCATAGCCGCATCGACCCATCTTTCTCTTTCACAAAAAAAATTGGTGCTCCCCATGGAGACACGCTTGGTCTTATGAACCCTTTATCCATGAGCTCTTGTAACTGTTCTTTCAATTCTTTCAACTCAGCAGGAGCCATCCTGTATGGTGCTTTTGAAACAGGCTCCGTTCCCCGTGCTAAGTCGATAGCGAATTCTACTTCTCTCTGAAGGTAATCCGGGCAATTCTTCTGGAAATACGTCTTCAAATTCTCGCACTACTGCAGACATGAGTGGCACCTGTGTCGATCTCTCTCCTTGAAATCGAAATGATCTCCTTGTGTTAGGTCAGAAACTAACAACCTTGTTCTTGCAATCCACTGTTGCACAATGATGGGACAGCCAATCCAGGCCAAGGATCACGTCGAATCCTTACATGTTCAACAATATTAATTGTGCATCTAATTCGTAGACAGCGTCATCCCGGAAGCTCACTACTACCGATTTGCAGACTAACTCTGTGTCCACTAATTCTCCCGTTGGGATAGACACTGATAACACAAAGTCCAGTGTCTCCGGGACGATCTTCATTTTCTTTGCAAATCTAGGGGTGATGAAGGAGTGGGTAGACCCTGGGTCTATCAACACTCGTGCGTCACGTGCTACATAACACCCTTTTTCATAGACTTGTAACGTACCTACAACACATACATACACATACACAGCACATACTTTGTTTAGAATCGTCTAACGTACAAACACGAGTCTACACACTATTCTAATGAATGCACCTTCTCTATCCAAAATTGTATTAAATTGAAATTCTTTATTTAAAAAGAATTTCACCTTGAATGATGTCATGTACACTCCCTGCTTCTTGGGCGGTAATTGCGTAGGCTCTCCCTTGAACAACTGGCTTTCGTGATTGAATAGGTCGTGGCATGGAAGCTGGGGTCGTCTTCTCCTTAATTGCCTCAGGGCAATCTCTAATTACGTGGCCTATCTTGCCACATTTAAAATAGCCTCGCATTCCTTGCCTGCAATCTGCCATTTTATGGGATTTGCCACACTTGGCACAAGTCTCTCTTGGTGTTGAAGAAGCAGCTCTAAAAAAACCTTGTGTAACTGTGGCTCCAGTGGAAATAGCAGGACCCTCATACCTCATCGGTCTCCCTGATGTCAGCAATGGGAATCTTTGATGAGTAGTTTGTTGTGTGGCTCTCCCATACCCTATCTGGAACAGTTGCCTCTGATTTGGTGCTACGAACCTCGGCTTCTTATTCATTGATTCATAACTCCCAGTCCTGCTTTGATCTATGCTTCCTCTTCCCTGCTGTTTCCTCTGACGGTATCGGTTATTATTTTCTTCTTCAACCACTAATGCCTTACTCATGACCTCTCCATAGGTCTTCAGCTGAAATGGCACAACCCCTCCTCGGATGTCTGACCTTAAACCCTGTTAGATCCTCTTCGCTTTCATCACATCAAAAATTACGTAGTCTGTAGCGAAACGAGCCAATCTCATAAATTCTACTCCGTACTCTCTCACGGTCATTTTTCCTTGCATTAGTTGCAAAAATTGAGTCTCCATCTGATTTCTCACAACCTCCAAAAAATACTGCTTATTGAACTCTTCAACGAATTCATCCCAAGTCCAAGGCATATATGGAGTTTCTTGAGTTCTAGTACGCGAAACAGATTTCCACCAAGGTCCAGCTTCTCCATCTAGAATATACGCTGCCCAACGGACACTCTCATCCTCTGTGCATGTCAGTACACTAAATACCTTCTCCATTTCACCCAGCCAATTTTCAGCTGCCATGGTGTCTGCCTGCCTTGAAAAGCTAGGAGGTCTCATCCTCCTAAATTCGGTAAATGCTGAAGCCACTGGTAGTGTAGGTCCTCACCGGGGCGAGGTGTCCGATGTGGTTACAGGGGCATGCATGTTAAGGATGTCGCCATCCATTGTGTGCATCATTCTCTGACGCTCCTCTCTTTCTTCATTTCTCTCCCTCACTCTATCTTGTTCCCTTTGATCTCGATCCTGACGGTCTCGATCTTGATTTTCTGCTTGATTTTGGTTCTCTCCTTGGCCACTGCCATTGGGAATCTCCCTATTTCCCAATGGCACCCTATTGGTAGGCGAGACGAACCCATCTCTACTGCATAAATTTCTATCGTGACCACTCCTGGGTTGGCCTCTTCCTCTAGGAAACATAACGATCTACATGAGAAATCACGGTTTCGTTAGCAGAAGTCCCTATGTTCTGACCAACTGATTGTCAGAGACTAAAAGAAAGGCTTTGATACCAACTGTGACAGCCCAAATTTTGACACCCCGAAACCAGTGCCATCAGCACTACCCTCAAGGTCGTGCCCTATGATTCTGTACGAAGCATTGGTATATACAAGCCAACAACTGCAATTAAGGCACATGTATCTACTCTAATCAAGTACTCATTTATTTAAAATAAATAGGGTCTCTAAAGGCAGTTCTTGTCCCATGCCAATTCATGGGCATAAGAGCTTACCCAAACCGTTGGTGATAACAATTCATCCCAGATGGTTTGTCAAAAGAAAAAAGGTATTTAATTACATTCAAATAAGAGGCTTGACATACCAAGCCATAACTAATACTCTCAACTCACTCTCAAAGTACGCAATGGGTCTCCTAGAAGAATTCCTTAGGAGGAGGCTCTGACTCTTCTGTGGGCACGTAATCTGAATCCCCTGGATCAACGTCTCCAGAAGTCTCTGCTGTCACTAGTCCTGGACCTGTGACGTATAGTCTAAGGGGGGTGAGCTACATCCTAGCTCAATAGGGAAACACAGTAAACATATAGATTAAGCTCTCACATGTATGTTAAAAATAGTTTAAAAGCATGATTTATCTGATATAACTGTTGAAAGACAAGTTGAAACACACGGAAGTAAAATGATGGATACACTGTTACTCTGCATGACTTTATTATTCTCATCTTACTATTATGGTAACGGATTCGGCTTAATCACTTAAATCTTAACTTAAGTAATCCCCGACCAATATAACATCCAGCCCTGATGGAATACCCACCATCGTCGTCTAAATAGACACTTGTTATGTGCTACATTTCAATACTACCCAGGCCCCTTTCTCTTAGGCGGCGGGGTCTATTCTCAATTTAACATCCCTGGGATGTGCTAGAATTATCTGGTTTGGCCGTGCAGTCACAGATATCCTGCCGAGTCAGTCGTGGGTATCCCGCCACGTCGGTGGAGTATTCTAAATAAACCTTAAATAACAAAAATATAAAGTGTACTCTACATATAGTTATTCACAGTGATTATGCTAGTTATATTACATTACGCTTTCTCGTTCTTCTTTTGTTTTATCATTTGGCTTCATATGCATCCTTGGGATGCTACTGATTTAATGCATCATTACGATGCCCAATGTTATAATTCTATGTCCCCTGGGGACTTCATGACCTCCTTTTAGATTCATACACACACACATGTTGGAAAACGCATTTAATATGACTATTCTCTTGAGCTGCTCTATATGATTGAAATACTCTACATACATGATGTTTGATGAATTAAAGTACATGCTTCAAGATATTCCCTACCTCAGAGCAAATCCAAAGCAGTCCTCTCTCGTAGTGGTGATACGCAACGATCCCACGTCAATCTACATTGCATGCGTTAAGAACACGCTTAGAATGGTCACTAGGGCCCTTGGAGCACACAGCTCCCATGAACTGTGCTAAAATTTAATAAAACCTACGTAGTGCCTCGCGCGAGCGAGCACTATTCCTCGCTCGAGCGGTCACTTAGCCGCGCTTGAGCGAGCACCTAATCTCACGCGAGCGGTTACAACAAGGTACCAACCCTCGCGCGAGCGAGTACCTTTCATCGCTCGAGCTGTTAAAATGAGGTCGCTCGAGCAGTTCAAGCGAGCTACATAAAGCCTCGCTCGAGCGAGCTTCTCATATACTATAGGTCTCGCTCGAGCGAGCCCAGAACAAAAAAATATACTCAGTTTTATATTCTATCCTTGCTCGAGTGAGCCAAATAGGTCGCTCGAGCGAGCCACAATGGATACAAGTGCTCTATCCATTCGAGAAAATACTTCCTTCTTTATCCAATGTCTTATTAGCATTAAATAATAAAAAAGACCTCTTAACAATTCCTTCCTACATTATCTAATCACCATAAACGCATTTAAATCATACCTCGATCGATGTATTTGATGAAAACTCGATCCAAGTTTCAACTAGATGAAAAGCTCTTCATGGTTCCTCATCTAGCCTTCCTCAAAATCTACTACGGCTTAAACCAACGAACCTAACCTTACAATTTCCTCTCTTCTTTCTCTCTTTTCCTTTTTCTCTAGGCTAAGATGTGCATAGTATAAGATGTGCATGGTATAAGATGTGCATAGTTCCCAAAAATCTGGGGTCATGACAAATACACACTACCTGATGGACACCTTAGATGAAAGGATCATGCTAGGTGATCCGACGACGCGACGGTTCCTTAATGATATGAAAGGAAACGACGGGTTGTCACAGGTGGTATCAGAGCACACGGCATTAAGTCATTGGAGACTAAAACTCTAGCGTACATATATGGCAAAATGTTGGTTAATAGTAGGAATTAGATTGAGTGATGTTGTCTGATCAAGTTGGTATCTGAACAAAATAGGTAGAGATGCCTCCACGTCGTGGAAGAGGTCAGGGTAGACCACCATTGCCCCATCACACTGGGCCGAACGCGATTCCCGTAGCAGGCTATGAGCACGACACTGTGTCGAGAAGTGGTGAGCATGTAAACATGGCTGAAAGTGGAACGACGATGGAGAATTTTATAAAGCATACTCCGCCAGCGCAGACTCCGCCAGTTGTAAATATTCCTCTGATTGGAAGTGCTCCTGGCGTTGAACAAAATGCGGGACACAATCCACAGTTGATAGAAACCATGGTCAACACTATGGCCATGCTTGTTGTTCGACTTCCCGAGGGTTTCACAGAGTTTGTTTGACTCTGAAAACCCAGTTTCTATGGTCAACATGACCCGATGGAGGCTGAGAAGTGGTTAACACAGATCGAGAAGGTGCTGCAAAGAGTCACTAGCACCGAGGAAGAAAAAGTAAGCTAGGCGACGTATAAATTGGAGAGTGAGGCAGAGCCATGGTGGCAGTCTGTCGAAAGAACAAGAATGCCCGGAGTACCATGGACATGGGCAGAGTCACTGAGGCATTCAATGAAAAATATTTCCCAGTACCTAAGAGACATAAGCTAGAGGTACAGTTTGCAACCTTAGTTCAAGGCTAGATGACTGCACGAGAATACGAGGCAAAATTCACACGTCTCTCTCGTTTTGCACCTTCGTTGGTTGCTACCAAGTTGATGAAAACATAAAAGCTTGGGCGCGGTTTGAAACACCTGATAAAGGAACACATTTCATTGTTTCAAGCAACGACCTATGCCAATGTGATGAAATTGGCCCTGATAGTGAAAACCGATGTGGATACCATGTTCAAAAGGAGAGAAGAAAAACAGAAGGTCAGAAAACCTCCATCCTAGTTCTATAGTACTGGTCAAAGCAGTAAACGACCACGATTCCAAGGACACGCCGCATTTCAACCAGCTGTAGGAGCATATGCACGACCTTCCAGTTCGCCGACGTTTCCATTACCACCAAGGATTCCACGTGTGGAGAACCAATCTTTTCCACTGGCAGCCAAAAGTACATTTGGATTTTTACAAGCACGGTCGACAGGTTCTCGCACGGGATCTTACAAGGCTTCATCGGTAGCTACAAAAGAAATTTGTGAGAAATGTGGAAAGGCACATAAAATAGATGAGTGCCGTAAAGCTTCTGGTGCATGTTTTTGATGTGGTAAGATGGGACACCAGATTAAAGAATGCCCGAAAATAGTCGGAATAGCAGCAAAGACAGGACCGGATTATGACGACACGAGTTAGCGGTACAAAGAGCAATTTATGTCATATCGCAAAGGATGCAAGAACTAGCCATGACATAATTCAAAGCTGGTCCATTAAGTATTTACGCTAATATTTGCTATACATTATTTTTTTGTTTTAGATAGAGAAAGTGCATCTAATAATAAGGACCCATCGTGCTTAATCGAGAATTCTGGTTGTAGCCCACTTTGTACTCCCTGTCGGATGGAAATAAGCTCTGCATCTTGCATCTGGAGCTCTCTGACCCTATTGAAAAGTGGAGCCCAGATCATTACTGTCTCGAATTGATAATTGATGAGTGTTGTTGTTACTGTTATTACAGTTCTATCTGTTTTATGTAGCTTTTGATTGCGGTTCTATTTATTTGATTTAGATTTTGTCTTATTTATCTGAGGTCTCCTATATTTTACCTTACTGTATATATTTCTTATTGTCAAGTACCACATGTTGTATGGGCATTGCGGCATTGATGTTCGCTATTGCGGCATTCACCTGCTGCCCATTGTTGTCTCGGTTTATTTTCGAGGATGAAAAATCCTTAAATAGGGGAGAATGTAATAACTGCACTAATACACACTACTTGATGGACACACGGGTCCGGATAGGCATGTGCCTACCATGGGACAGAAAGTGTAGTTGGGTGGCTCAAATTGATACAAGTATCTGAGAGTTTTGATTACTAAGATAGCCAGTGAACAAAATTAGACCATGGAACACATGTTGTATTTTAATTTAAATTATATATAGCTACCTAGCTGAAATATATGGGTACTAAGATAGCTCAGCCATTTTCCCTTTAAGTATAACCATGTGTATGCTTAGTAGGGAGATTAAACTATTTTTGAGGCACCTGCTTATATAAGCAATAGCCTTATGAGTTTTGTATTGTAGGTAAGACTATTTTTGGCTTACCTGCCTATACACTAAACTATACCTTGGGGATTTGCATGAGATCCCATCCTAAAAGGATTATGCATCTAAATAGGAAAGGTGTTGGACATCCAAGGAACGCCTGATTTGTTTTATATGCGATACAATTAACCACCAAGTATTGACTTAAGAAAGGATACGAACCCTTAATAGCCTACATGACAAAAGAGAGAATGGACGCATAAACCTTTGTTGTATCTGCTGATAGAGTTATGCCTACATGCTAGTCTTAAACCTGATACTACCGTTGACTATATTATAAGCAGCTTGCATGATAAATAAGCTACACGACCCAATGAGTCATTCTCCATCTCCATGCACGCAAAGTACTACTTGGGTATTATAAAACAAAGCAAGGGAATGTCTTTCATCTTCCCGTTTCCAATTCTTGGCAAGCCGACGCTGCACCTAGGAAATTACAACCATAATTCCAGTTTCATCAACCATAGAACTTCCTTTCTGTTATGCTTCTGGTGCTCAAGATCACAAAGTAACCTGACAAATACGGTTACGTGATTGCGCTTCTCAATTGTCGAGCCCGGTATCTTGATATAAGGTCGGCTGTATCATATCCTCGCATCCACCAAAAATGTATGCCGTCAATGTACATTAAAAATATAGGGTCATAGATTAAACAGTTGGACTTGAAGCAACAGCTCTGAACTCAACGTGCATACATGAAGCCTGAGTGTAGATTATTGCACTCCGGATTCTTCGTTGAAGACTTGCTGAATTGAAAACTATGTACATCTATAAATGCTACAACTTTATATATATATATAGATCTATATCTATATAACATATATATATATATATAGATATCTCAGCAAGATTACAAAGACACCAATACTAGAGAAGCCAGGTAGAAACCACGGTGGGTTGCCGTGGCAAGATCTCCTACTGAGTGGCTTGCCGCGGCAACCCTAGAAGCATGCCGCGACAACCTCTATCAGCTGGTGTTTTGGGCTGTGCTTTGTGCATACCAAACCTTGGGTCCATTACTGGTCCAGATGAGCATATAGTAGGGTCTCAGGTAAATCATGAGCCCATCTGATTGTAGACTAAATATATATATTAATAAAGATTTTATTTGATAGGTGCAACATGGTGCATATATTTAGTTTACACAAATTAGACAAGAGTGATGGTCTCTAACGCATGAGCTCACATCTGATCGAATCGAATCAGGTAGGGAATGTACTTTGTTAATGTGTGTTGAGATTGATCATTCTCCTTGAGAGTGAAACCTATAATGTTAAATTAAAAGATTTATAGATATCCGATGACCTGATGATGCACATGCTAACTTATAAGTTAAATTCAATTAAATGATAGCGAGGAAAAGTAACTATTAGCATTGTGAATAATGAACTCATGTGACCTGTATGAACCTATAGTAGTAGTGTTAACCACTGTTCATAAAATTTGAGAATATCCAATTTTAAAATCAATTATTTGCACATCAATTGAATAGACATAAGTATCAGTTGTGCCTAGAAAGTTTATAATATGTTAATGCTAGTTAGAGACAGAAAGGAATATAAGTTGGTATGATGCAGTATGATAACATACATAACATGCTAGTTAAAAGTAAGCATGCATGTTCCTTGATTTCATATCTTGTTCATTAGTCAGATCCTACTGTTTGTGGTATCCTTTCTACATTGTTATTCTAGGTTAAAGCAAGTGATCCCGCTAACTCGGGAGCTTGAGGTTCTTGGTCCAAGTGATCCCGCGAACTAGGGAGCTTGACAAGTGATCCCGCTAACTCGGGAGCTTGATCTATCCTGGTCCAAGTGATCCCGCCAACTCGGGAGCTTGATTTTGCTGTTACGACCTGCATGGGTATGTTTTTTCAGCCTAATTTTTTTTATACTTATTGCATCATGCGTTAAATGCAACTTATCAACATATTGTAGCATCATATTAATCATATAATAGTAAAGTCATATTCTTTATGCTTCTCGATGAAAATGCGATAACTTGTCAATGTATGTTAGCAAATGTAATATTCTCTACTGAGCTTAGATGATAGCTCATTCTACGACTTAAATGTCTTAGTTGCAGAGCTTGATCCGGAGCACGCTGTAGATCCTACGTATGTGCCCGACGAGGAAGAGGGAGAAGACAACGACGACGAAGTCGAGGAAGACGATTTCACCGAAGAGTTCTTCCCAAAATAGGTTGTGAAGTGGGGATTAGAGAGAGATAGAGAGAGAGAGAGGTAGAGATAGATAAACTTGAAAGAATTGTAAAACGTATATACGGTAGTTTCAGATATTTTGTGTTTCGATGTATAGATTTTTTTTCCATTGTTTAGATGACGGGTGGCCGTCATCGGTGGAAAGCTCTACATCAGATCTTTTGAGCTTGTCTATATCGTTGCTAGTACTGCATAGATAAGTAAAACTCAATTATTTTACCATATTATCAACTGCCAGAGTAACTACATTGCTTCCGCATTTGTAAAACTTTGTGCAAGAAATAAACCCTTAGATGAAAGGATCATGTTAGGTGATCCGACGACGCGGCGGTTCCATAATGATATGAAAGAAACGTCGGGTTGTCACAGGTGGTATCAGAGCACACAGCGTTAAGTCATTGGAGACTAAAACTCTGGCGTACATATATGGCAAAATGTTGGTTAATAGTAGGAATTAGATTGAGTGATGTTGTTTGATCAAGTTGTTATTTGATCAAAATAGGTAGAGATGCCTCCACGTCGTGGAAGAGGTCTACGTAGACCACCGTTGCCCCATCGCACTGGGCCGAACGTGATTCTCGTAGCAGGCTATGAGCACAACACTTTGTCGGGAAGTGGTGAGCATGTAAACATGGCTGAAAGTCAAACGACGATGGAGAATGTTGCAGACCATACTCCACCAACGCAGACTCCGCCAGTTGTATATACTCCTCCGATGGGAAGTGCTCCTGGCGTTGAACAAAATAGAGGACACAATCCGCAGTTGATAGAAACTATTGTCAACACTATGGCCATTCTTGTTGTTCGACGTCCTGAGGGTTTCATAGAGTTTGTTCGACTCCGACCACCCAGTTTCTATGGTCAACATGATCCAATGGAGGTTGAGAAGTGGTTAACACAGATCGAGAAGGTGCTGTAAAGAGTCACTTGCACCAAGGAAGAAAAAGTAAGTTGGGCGGCGTATAAATTGGAGAGTGAGGCAGAGCCATGGTGGCAGTCTGTCGAAAGAACAAGAATGCCTGAAGTACCATGGACATGGGTAGAGTTCACTGAGGCATTCAATGAAAAATATTTCCCAGTACCTGAGAGATATAAGCTAGAAGTACAGTTTACAACCTTTGTTCAAGGCCAGATGACTGTACGAGAATATGAGCCATAATTCACGCGTCTCTCTCATTTTGCACCTTTGTTGGTTGCTACCGAGTTGATGAAAACACAAAAGTTTGAGCGCGGTTTGAAACCCCTGATCAAGGGACACATTTCGTTGTTTCAAGCAATGACCTATGCCAATGTGATGAAATTGGCCCTGATAGAGAAAAATGATGTGGATACCATGTTCAAAAGGAGAGAAGAAAAACAAAAGGCCAGAAAAGCTCCATCCTAGTCCTATAGTACTGGTCAAAGCAGTAAACGACCACGATTCCAAGGACACGCCGCATTTCAACCAGCTGCAGGAGAATATGCACGACTTTCCAGTTCGCCGACGGTTCCATTACCACCAAGGATTCCACATGTGCAGAACCAATCTTTTCCACTGGCGGCCAAAAGTACATCTGGATTTTTACAAGCATGGCCGACAGTTTCTCGCGTGGGATCTTACATGGCTTCATCGGTAGCTTCAAAAGAAATTTGTGAGAAATGTGGAAAGGCACATAAAACAGATGAGTGTCGTAAAGCTTTTGGTGCATGCTTTCGATGTGGCAAGATGGGACACCGGATTAAAGAATGCCCAGAAATAGTCGGAATAGCAGCAAAGACAGGACCAGTGTTACGAGCGACATGGCCTACGGTAGAAGGCCGGGCATATGCTGTTACTACAAAGGATGCAAGAACTAGCCATGACATCATTCAAGGTATGCTGGTCCATTAAGTATTTACGCTAATATTTTCTATACATTAATTTTTTGTTTTAGATAGAGAAAGTGCATCTAATAATAAGGACCCATCGTCCTTAATCGAGAATTCAGGTTGTAGCTCACTTTGTACTCCCTGTCGGTTGGAAATAAAATCTACATCTTGCAACTGGAGCTCTCTGACCCTATCGAAAAGTGGAGCCTGGATCATTACTGTCTCGAATTGATAATTGATGAGTGTTGTTGTTACTGATATTACAGTTCTATCTGTTTTATGTAGCTTTTGATTGTGGTTCTATCTGTTTGATTTAGATGTTGTCTTGTTTATCTGAGGTCTCCTATATTTTATCTTACTGTATATACTTCTTGGTGTCAAGCACAACATGTTGTATGGGCATTGCGGCATTGATGTTCGCTATTACGGCATTCACCTGCTCCCCATCATTGTCTCAATTTATTTTTGAGGATGAAAAATCCTTAAATAGGGGAGAAAGTAACAACTGCACTAATACACACTACTTGATGGACACACGGGTCCGGATAGGCATGTGCCTACCATGAGACAGAAAGTGTAGTTGGGTGGTTCAAATTGATACAGGTATCTGAGAGTTTTGATTACTAAGATAGCCAGTGAACAAAATTAGACCATGGAACACAAGTTGTATTTTAATTTAAATTATATATAGCTACCTAGCTGAAATATATGGGTACTAAGATAGCTCAGCCAATTTCCCTTTAAGTGTAACCATGTGTATGCTTAGTAGGGAGATTAAACTATTTTTGATGCACCTGCTTATATTAGCAATAGCCTATATGAGTTTTGTATTGTAGGTAAGCCTATTTTTGGCTTACCTGCCTATACACTAAACTATACCTGGGGGATTTGCATGAGGTCCCATCCTAAAAGGATTATACATCTAAATAGGAAAGGTGTTGGACATCCAAGGAATGCCTTATTTGTTTTATATGCGATACAATTAACTACCAAGTATTGACATGACAAAGGATACCAACCCTTAATAGCCTACATGACAAAAGAGAGAATGGACGCATAAACCTTTGTTGTATCTGCTGATAGAGTTATGCATACATGCTAGTCTTACACCTGATACTACCCTTTACTATCTTATAAGCTGCTTGCATGATAAATAAGCTACACGACTCAATAAGTCATTCTCCATCTCCATGCATGCAAAGTATCGCTAGGGTATTATAAAACAAAGCAAGGGAATGTCTTTCATCTTCCCGTTTCCAATTCTTGGCAAGCCGACCCTGCACCTAGGAAATTATAGCCATAAGTCCAGTTTCATCAACCATAGAACTTCCTTTCTGTTATGCTTCTGGTGCTCAAGATCACAAAGTAACCCGACAAATACGGTTACGTGATTGCGCTTCTCAATTGTCGAGCTCAGTGATCTTGATATCTGGTTGGCTGTATCATAACCTTGCATCCACCAAAAAGGTATGCCGTCAATGTACATTAAAAATATAGGGTCATAGATTAAACAGTTGGACTTGAAGCAACAACTCTTAACTCAACGTGAATACATGAAGCCTCAATGCAGATTGTTGCACTCTGAATTCTTCGTTGAAGACCTGCTGAACTGAAACTATGTGCATCTATAAATGCTACAACTTTATATAAATATATAAATATATATATATATAGATCTATATCTATATAACATATATATATATATATATATATATATATAGATATCTTAGTAAGATTACAAAGACACAAAAACCAGAGAAGCCAAGCAAAAACCACGGCAAGCCATGCTTGCTGCGGCAACCTCAAAGGGTTGCCGCGACAAAATCCCCTGCTGAGTGGCTTGCCGCGGAAACCTCATAGGGTTGCCACGGCAAGGTGCTTGCTGCGGCAACCTCTATCAGCTGATGTTTCTGGCTATGCTTTGTGCATACCAAACCTTGGGTCCATTACTGGTCCATATGAGCATATAATAGGGTCTCAGGTAAATCATGAGCCCATCTGATTATAGACTAAATTTATATATTAATATAGATTTTATCTGATAGGTACAACATGGTGCATATATTTAGTTTATGCAAATTAGACAAGAGTGATGGTCTCTGACGCATGAGCTCACATCTGATCGAATCGAATTAGGTAGGGAATGTACTTTGTTAATGTGTGTTGAGATTGATCATTCTCCTTGAGAGTGCAACCTATCATGTTAAATTAAAAGATTTATAGATATCCGATGACCTGATGATGCACATGCTAACCTATAAGTTAAATTCAATTAAATGATAGTGAGGAAAAGTAACTATTAGCATTGTGAATAATGTACTCATGTGACCTGCATGAACCTATAGTAGTAGTGTTAACCACTGTTCATAGAATTTGAGAATATCCGATTTGGAAATCAATTATTTGCACATCAATTGAATAGACGTAAGTATCAGTTGTGCATGGAAAGTTTATAATATGTTAATGCTAGTTAGAGACAGAAAGGAATATAAGTTGGTATGATGTAGTATGATAACATACATAACACGCTAGTTAAAAGTAAGCATGCATATTCCTTGATTTCATATCTTGGTCATTAGTCAGATCCTACTGTCTGTGGTATCTTTTCTACATTGTTATTCTTGCTTAAAGCAAGTGATCCCGCTAACTCGGGAGCTTGAGGTTCTTGGTCCAAGTGATCCCGCGAACTCGAGAGCTTGACAAGTGATCCTGCTAACTCGGGAGCTTGATCTATCTTGGTCCAAGTGATCCCGCTAACTCGGGAGCTTGATTTTGCTGTTACGACCTACATGGGTATCTTATTTCAGCCTGATTTTTTTTTATACTTGTTGCATCATGCGTTAATTCCAACATATCAGCATATTGTAGCATCATATTAATCATATAATAGTAAATTCATATTCTTTATGCTTCTCGATGAAAATGCGATAACTTGTCAATGTATGTTAGCAAATGTAATATTCTCTACAGAGCTTAGATGATAGCTCATTCCATGACTTAAATGTCTTACTTGCAGAGCCTGATCCAGAGCATGCTGCAGATCCTACGTACGTGCTTGACGAGGAAGAGGGAGAAGACAACGATGACGAAGACGAGGGAGACGATTTCGCTGAAGAGTTCTTCCCAAAATAGGTTGTGAAGTGGGAATTAGAGAGAGATAGAGAGAGAGGTAGAGATAGATAAACTTGAAAGACTTGTAAAACGTATATACGGTAGTTTTAGATATTTTTATATTTTGATGTATAGGTTTTTTTCCCATTGTTTAGATGACGGGTGGTCGTCATCGGTGGAAAGTTATACATCAAATCTTTTGAGCTTGTTTATATCGTTGCTTGTACTGCATAGATAAGTAAAACTCAGTTATTTTACCATATTATCAACTGCTAGAGTAACTACATTGCTTCTGCATTTGCAAAACTTTGTACAAGAAATGACCCCTTAGATGAAAGGATCATGTTACATGATCCGACGATGCGACGGTTCCTTAATGATATGAAAGGAAACGTCGGGTTGCCACAGGTGGTATCAGAGCACACGGCGTTAAGTCATTGGAGACTAAAACTCTGGCGTACATATATGGCAAAATGTTGGTTAATAGAAGGAATTAGATTGAGTGATGTTGTCGGATCAAGTTGTTATCTGATCAAAATAGGTAGAGATGCCTCCACGTCATGGAAGAGGTCAGAAAAGCTCCATCCCAGTCCTATAGTACTGGTCAAAGCAGTAAACGACCATGATTCCAAGGATACGTCGCATTTCAACCAGCTGCAGGGGAATATGCACGACCTTCCAGTTCGCCGATGTTTCCAATACCACCAAGGATTCCACGTGTACAGAACCAATCTTTTCCTCTAGCGGCCAAAAGTATATCTAGATTTTCACAAGCACGGTTGACAGGTTCTCGCACGGGATCTTACATGGCTTCATCGGTAGCTACAAAAGAAATTTGTGGGAAATGTGGAAAGGCACACAAAATAGGTGAGTGCAGTAAAGCTTCTGGTGCATGTTTTCGATGTGGCAAGATGGGACATCGGATTAAAGAATGCCTCGAAATAGTCAAAATAGCAGCAAAGACAGGACCAGTGTTACGAGCGACATGGCCTACGGTACAAGGCTGAGCTTATGCTGTTACGGCAAAGGATGCAAGAACTAGCCATGACATCATTCAAGGTATGCTGGTTCATTAAGTATTTACGCTAATATTTGCTATACATTATTTTTTTGTTGTAGATAGAGAAAGTGCATCTAGTAAACTATGAATATTCCATTAGTAATTTCTGAATTGGCATATTGTTATCTAGCTAACACTAGTATGTATGCTTTAGGTATCCTACAATTATATCCAAAAGATGCTTATTTGTGTTATGACGCACGAGTCTTGATAGATCCTGGATCTACACACTTGTTTGTTACACCCCAGTTTACTGAAAAATTGAAGAAGTTGGGAGGTATCCCAGAACATTTTGACTTTATTCTCAATGTAACACTTTCGACTGGACAGTTTCTCATAACTGATATGGTATATCGATCGGTTATCATTTGGATCAAGGACTACTGGGGATATGAAGCAGTAGCCGACTTGATCTTACTGCTGATGCAAGGATATGACGTTATCCTTGGCATGGATTGGTTGTTCAATCACCATGCGACTATTGCTTGTCGACGAAAGATTGACTCTTTTTGGCCGTAAAAGAAGAAACCAGCTAAATTCTATGGGGTACCGTCTACTAATCTTTCTTTGATATCCGCAATTCGAGCACGGCGATTACTTGATGATGGTGCTCAAGGGTATATTTCTTTCGTGCAAAGTAAAGATCGAGAAGTGAAGACACTTTCACTTTCATATGTACCAATTGTCTGTGAATTCCCTGATGTGTTCCCTGATGAGTTGCTAAGCTTACCTCTTGACAGGGAAGTGGAGTTCGCTATTGAGTTAGCTCCAAGTACCGATCCAGTATCAAAAGCACTGCATAGAATGGCACCGGCAGAGTTGAAAGAGCTCAAGGAGCAATTGCAAGAGCTTCTTGATAAAGTCTTTATTAGACCGAGCATGTCTCTGTGGGACGCATCGGTGTTGTTCGTGAAAAAGAAAGACGGTTCGATGCGCCTTTGTATTGATTATCGTCAACTCAAAAAACTGACGATCAAGAATAGATATCTGCACCCCCGAATCAACGATCTCTTTGATCAGTTACAAGGAGCGCGCTTCTTTTCAAAAATTGATCTACGATCAGGATATCACCAGATGAAGGTGAAAGCTGAAGATATTTCAAAGACAGCTTTCCGAACGCGCTACGGTCACTACGAGTTTCTAGTCATGCCTTTCGGGTTGACCAATGCACCTGCTGCATTTATGGACTTGATGAATCAAGTCTTCAAACCTTATCTTGATCAATGTATCGTGGTATTCATCGATGATATACTCATTTATTCAAAAACAAAGATAGAGCATGAAGATCATCTACGTCTGGCATTACAAACATTGAGAGATTCGCAGTTGTATGCGAAATTCAGTAAATGCGACTTCTGGTTGAATCAAGTAAGTTTCCTAGGCCATATTATCTCAGAAGCAGGTATTACAGTTGATCCTACAAAGATCGAGGCTGTGGTACAATGGAAGCAGCCACAGACAGTAATCAAGATTTGAAGTTTTCTAGGCCTTGCGTAATATTACAGACGCTTTGTAGAAGGATTTTCATGATTTGCAGGACCACTCACGCAGCTCACTCGAAAGAATGTTAAATTCGAGTGGACCGAGGCATGCGAATAGGGTTTCCAAGAGTTAAAAAGGAGACTCACATCTGCACCTATTTTAGCATTATCATCAGGCAGTGATGGTTTTATCGTCTTCAGTGATGCGTCATACAGTGGGTTAGGTTTCGTTTTGAATCAATGGGAACGAGTAATTGCCTGTGGTTCCTGTCAGTTGAAAGACCATGAGAAGAACTATCCCACTCACGACCTGGAATTAGCAGCGGTTATTTTCACATTAAAATTTTGGAGGCACTATTTGTATGGTGAAACATTCAAAATTTTCACCGATCACAAGAGTCTTAAATATCTCTTTACCCAGAAAGAGTTGAATTTGAGACAGAGAAGATGGATGGAATTCTTGAAAGACTATGACTATTCTATTCAGTACGATCCCGACAAAGCCAATGTTGTAGCTGATGCGCTTAGTCGCAAATCATCTGCTCAGTTATCTCATCTTGTGACACGATTAAAAAGGTGGAAACTACTCAATGACATTGTATCATCGAGTGCCACTCTGCGAGCAACGACAACTGGAGGTTTACTTGCTATAGTAATGATTCGGGCTTCACTTTTCGATAGGATCAGAGAGCTCTAGATGCAAGATGCAGAGCTTATTTCCATCCGACAGGGATTACAAAGTGGGCTACAACCAAAATTTTCAATTAAGGATGATGGGTCCTTATTATTTTGAGGTCGAGTATGCGTACTTGATGATCATGTCTTATGTCAGGAAATTCTCGAAGAAGCACATAAGTCAGCCTATGTTATTCATCCTGGTAGCACGAAGATGTACCAGGATCTACAGAAGACATTTTGGTGGAACGGTTTAAAACGCGACTTTGCGGAATATGTTGCAAAGTGTTTAACCTGTCAGCAAGTAAAGGTTGAGCACAAGCACCCTGTTGGTCTGTTGCAGCCACTGCCCATTCCAGAGTGGAAATGAGAAAATATTTTCATGGATTTTATTCTTGGTTTGTCCCGTACTCAAAAAGGTTACAATGCGATTTGGGTGATTATTGATCGTCTCACCAAATCAGCATATTTTGTACCCTATATTACGCGATATACAACGTCAAAATTGGTTGAAATCTATCTATGAGAGATTGTACGATTACATGGAATACCCGTCAGTATTGTGTCAGATCGCGACCCTTTATATACTTTGCGATTTTGGCAGAGTTTCCAAGAAGGTATGGGTTCCAAGTTAAACTTCAGTACGACATTCCACCCTCAGATCGACGGGCAGACAAAGAGGGTAAATCAGGTGATAGAGGATATGTTAAGGGCCTGTATGCTAGATTTTCAAGGATTGTGGGATAAGCATTTACCCTTAATCAAATTTGCATACAATAACAGCTTCCAGTCAAGCATCGGTATGGCACCATTTGAGGCACTATATGGACGCCGATGTAAATCTCTGATTAACTGGGAAGAAGTTGGAGAGCATTTGATTTTAGGCCCTGATTTGATCGAAAGCACCAATGCAGTTGTTCACGTTATTCGAGAACTATTGAAGAGTGCTCAAAGTCGACAAAAGAGTTACGCCGATCTCAAAAGAACAAGTGTTGATTTCAGGTAATACCCAACACTGATAAGTCTTTTGTGACTTCACTAAACTATATTATCATTATGATAAATGGTATACAGATTGGCGAGCATGTCTTTATCAAAATCTCTCCGAAAAAAGGCGTGATGCGGTTTGGGAAACGAGGCAAGTTGAGTCCTCATTATGTTGGACAACTCCCCGTTTTGGGCAGAATAGGGGAGGTCGCGTATCGACTCGCTTTACCTCCGCATCTATCTGGCATTCATGATGTATTCCACGTGTCTATACTGAGAAACTACATAGCGATCCAACGCATTTGTTGGATTATCAACCGTTAGATATCCAGGAAGATTTAACGGTGACCAAAGAACCAGGTCAGATTTTGGACCGCAGAGATCAAATTTTACGAACAAAATGAATCCCACTCGTCTTGATCTAATGGAAGAATCATGGATCGCATGAGGCTACTTGGGAACGCGAAGTTGATATTCGTGCTCAGTACCCTCAATTCTTTACATAAGGTACATACATAAAAGTACACCTACAATATGATTATGCTTGGTTATATGAATACTTATAAGTCATACCTAATTAGAAATAAATGACCAGAAATAATGAATGCTACATGTATAATTTTATTATTTTAATATTCTGTTTGATGCACCCTGTACCCGTCTATAAGGAATCACATCAAATATAGTACACCCACTAAGCCTTAGAGATAGATAAAATAAAATACAATTACATCATTGTAATTTAGAACTAAAATACAAGTATTTAATTTTAGAAATAAAATAACAATAATTTTGTTTTTTGTTTTTGTTGAAATGGTTAAAAATAAATTTTGAAGAAACAATAAAGTTGCAAATTGTTGAGGATGACACCTAAGCGTGGTGACACATCCCAGCATACTACACAAGTCCTAGTTAAACACTACAAGGCCATATATGGGCTGCCCCAGTATTTTCCCACTTACTATTTCATCAAACTAAAATAATTTCATATAGCAACACATGTAAAAAAGGTCAACACATATTTTTCTACAGACCTTGTACCTGATAAGTATACCCAGGAACTAACACATTTTGCACCAAAGCCACGGGGCCTCGAAATCTGGGCCAGAAAAAGTTTGACCTCCTTGTTGCGGCAAGGAACAGTGTTAGCCGCGGTAAGCAACTTGCCACGGCAAGCATAAATGGTTGCTGCGGCAACCCTATATAGGTTATGTGGGTCCGAAACCCACTTCAAGGCTGTTTTCTGTTATAGAGTTGTGGAGTTTCTTGTTTCTCCTACCTTCCAAGCCATTTTACCTGCATGCACTCCACAAGATCAAGCCAAAATCTGTTGCATGCTACTAATCTCCTCTTGGCATCTCTTCATTTTCTCCTGGTTCACTAATTCAAGCACATTTGGTGGCTGTGTGAGGTAAAACCAGAATCGTAGCTCCAATTATTCCTTTATTGTCTTTTAAATTCATTAAGATGCCTCCTAGGAAGACTGGGGTATCAAAACCCCTAAAAGCCTCAACTCAAGCAAAGGGCAAGGCCCCTGCTCCTTCCCATGACCCAATCGATCCAACCATTGAGCAAGAACAACCCGTCCCATGGTGGGCTGCGAAGGATATGGAACCCGAGTGGATTGTCGACGATCGATTATTGACACCGAACGACCAGACTGCATGGTCCATTAGGTATATGGAATAGGCGCGGTTAGACGCCTTATATCAACCATTTCATACCCAATTTTATCCACATCTTGTCCGTTTATTTTACCAAAATCTAAAAGTATCACCAACAGTTGGCCAATTGGAGACTGAAATTGATAATCGGAAATTTTATTTCAATTTACAAGACATAGCACAAGCTATGGATTGTAGTCCAAATTTCGATGTCAGTCTCAGACTGCAGATGCCTCGACAAAGGGATGTGAAATTTTATCACATCACTACAAAGATTACTGATGGGCAGACCTCTTCTGCTCACGGCCTTACAGTCCATCGTAGCCAATTATCACAGAAAATGTGGTTTCTTGACTATGTATTCCATTGTAATTTATACCCAATGCAGCATGAGAGAGAGCGCTGAGATGCTCTCTTACAAGCTCTACTCACTGTGCATGAAAACCGATGGTTAAATGCCCCTAGGGTGGTATGAGAAGGCATTAAATATGCCAACATCCATTTATAAAGCAATGTCTCTAATCCCATGCCATCATGCCCCTATCCTCGTTTAATTTTCCGTCTTTTAGAAAGACATTCGGATAGTGTGAATCAAGTTCCCTATCAGATTCCCCAGGGGTGAAGAAGTCTGCACGGATAATATGCGGGTCTTTAGCCCAGCTATTTAGTGAAGTGTATGTCAAAGGTCATCCCAACCCAAGACATCCCCATTCCCCCTCAATCTTACACTCAAGCTCAAACCGAATCGGTTCCCTTGGCACCTGAGACATACACCAATGCTGCTTTGGCACAGCTCATGCATGAAAACCATGAGCAGACCCTTCTCCAATTCGATAATTTATATCGAAATCATTATATGCTCCATCAACGCATTGATTATATTGAAGAAGCAACAAACATCATGATGGAGCATACATTCCAAACTGCTGCAACCCCTTACATTGGACGGGCGCGCAATTACGTCTCCCCATACACCCGCAATGCAGCACTATTTGTACCGGAATTCCAGTAAAACTTTCAACAACAAGATGCTGGTCCATCATCAACTGGGCAACAGCAACCAAGCCCACAACCTGGTAAGTTATAACCTCACAAGCTAGTAGTTTATATATGACATTTTAATTTTGCATCAGATTCATTTGAGTTCATCTACAACAAAATGGTATACTTGTGTTTATTTGTGTAATATGTATATCACTTATGTCTCCAA
This sequence comes from Chloranthus sessilifolius, assembly GCA_021018995.1. Lineage (NCBI taxonomy): Eukaryota > Viridiplantae > Streptophyta > Magnoliopsida > Chloranthales > Chloranthaceae > Chloranthus > Chloranthus sessilifolius. The sequence goes on from CM037595.1 coordinate 71,160,639, forward strand.
TTGATAACTTATGAGTGTTGTTGTTACTGATATTACAGTTCTATCTATTTTATGTAGCTTTTGATTGCGGTTCTATCTGTTTGATTTAGATTTTGTCTTGTTTATCTGAGGTCTCATGTATTTTACCTTACTGTATATATTTCTTGTTGTCAAACACCACATGTTGTATGGGCATTGTGGCATTGATGTTCGCTATTGCAGCATTCACCTGCTGCCCATCGTTGTCTCGATTTATTTTCGAGGATGAAAAATCCTTAAATAGGGGAGAATGTAACAACTGCACTAATACACACTACTTGATGGACACACGGGTCCGGATAGGCATGCGCCTACCATAGGACAGAAAGTGTAGTTGGGTGGCTCAAATTGATACAAGTATCTGAGAGTATTGATTACTAAGATAGCCAGTGAACAAAATTAGACCATGGAACACACGTTGTATTTTAATTAAAATTATATATAGCTACCTAGCTGAAATATATGGGTACTAAGATAGCTCAGCCAATTTCCCTTTAAGTGTAACCATGTGTATGCTTAGTAGGGAGATTAAACTATTTTTTATGCACCTGCTTATATAAGCAATAGCCTGTATGAGTTTTGTATTGTAGGTAAGCCTATTTTTTGCTTACCTGCCTATACACTGAATTATACCTGGGGGATTTGCATGAGATCCCATCCTAAAAGGATTATACATCTAAATAGGAAAGGTGTTGGACATCCAAGGAATGCCTAATTTGTTTTATATGCGATACAATTAACCACCAAGTATTGACTTGACAAAGGATACCAACCCTTAATAGCCTATATGACAAAAGAGAGAATGGATGCATAAACTTTTGTTGTATCTACTGATAGAGTTATGCCTATAGGCTTGTCTTACACCTGATACTACTCTTAACTATCTTATAAGCTGCTTGCATGATAAATAAGCTACACGACTCAATGAGTCTTTCTCCATCTCCATGCATGCAAAGTACTGCTAGGGTATTATAAAACAAAGCAAGGGAATGTCGACCCTGCACCTAGGAAATTATAGCCATAATTCCAGTTTCATAAACCATAGAACTTCCTTTCTGTTATGCTTTTGGTGGTCAAGATCACAAAGTAACCCGACAAATACGGTTACGTGATTGCGCTTCTCAATTGTCGAGCTCAGTGATCTTGATATCTGGTTGGCTGTATCATAACCTTGCATCCACCAAAAAGGTTTGCCATCAATGTACATTAAAAATATAGGGTCATAGATTACACAGTTGAACTTGAAGCAATAGCTCTGAACTTAACGTGAATACATGAAGCCTGAGTGCAGATTGTTGCACTCCGGATTATTCGTTGAAGACCTGCTGAACTGAAAACTATGTACATCTATAAAGTCTACAACTTTATATATATACATATATATATAGATATATTTATATAGATCTATATCTATATAACATATATATATATAGATATCTCAGTAAGATTACAAAGACACCAAAACCAGAGAAGCCAAGAAGAAACCACGACAAGCCTTGCTTGCTACGGCAACTTCAAAGGGTTGCCGCAGCAAGATCCCCTACTGAGTGGCTTGCCGCGACAACCTCATAGGGTTGCCTTGCCGTGGTAACCCTGGAAGCTTGCCGCGGCAACCTCTATTAGCTGATGTTTTGGGCTGTGCTTTGTTCATACCAAACCTTGGGTCCATTACTGGTCCATTACTGGTCCATATGAGCATATAGTAGGGTCTCAGGTAAATCATGAATCCATCTGATTATAGACTAAATTTATATATTAATATAGATTTTATCTGATAGGTACAACATGGTGCATATATTTAGTCTACACAAATTAGACAAGAGTGATGGTCTCTGATGCATGAGCTCACATCTGATCAAATCAAATCAGGTAGGGAATGTACTTTGTTAATGTGTGTTGAGATTGATCATTCTCCTTGAGAGTGCAACCTATCATGTTAAATTAAAAGATTTATAGATATCTGATGACCTGATGATGCACATGCTAACCTATAAGTTAAATTCAATTAAATGATAGCGAGGAAAAGAAACTATTAGCATTGTGAATAATGTACTCATGTGACCTGTATGAACCTATAGTAGTAGTGTTAACCACTGTTCATAGAATTTGAGAATATCCGATTTGGAAATCAATTATTTGCACATCAATTGAATAGACATAAGTATCAGTTGTGCCTGGAAAGTTTATAATATGTTAATGCTAGTTAGAGACAGAAAGAATATAAGTTGGTATGATGCAGTATGATAACATACATAACATGCTAGTTAAAAGTAAGCATGCATATTCCTTAATTTCATATCTTGGTCATTAGTCAGATCCTACTATTTGTGGTGTCCTTTATACATTGTTATTCTGGTTTAAAGCAAGTGATCCCGCTAACTCGGAAGCTTGAGGTTCTTGGTCCATGTGATCCCGCGAACTCGGGAGCTTGACAAGTGATACTGCTAACTCGGGAGCTTGATCTATCCTGGTCCAAGTGATCCCGCTAACTTGGGAGCTTGACAAGTGATCCCGCTAACTCGGGAACTTGATTTTGCTGTTACATCCTTCATGGGTATCTTATTTCAGCCTGATTTTTTTTATACTTGTTGCATCATGCGTTAAATCCAACATATCAGCATATTGTAGCATCATATTAATCATATAATAGTAAAGTCATATTCTTTATGCGTCTCGATGAAAATGCGATAACTTGTCAATGTATGTTAGCAAATGTAATATTATCTATTGAGCTTAGATGATAGCTCATTTCACGACTTAAATGTCTTAGTTGCAGAGCCTGATCTGGAGCATGCTGCAGATCCTACGTACGTGCCCAACGAGGAAGAGGGAGAAGACAACAACGACGAAGATGATTTCGCCGAGGAGTTCTTCCCAAAATAGGTTGTGAAGTGGGGATTAGAGAGAGATAGAGAGAGAGGTAGAGATAGATAAACTTGAAAGACTTATAAAATGTATATACGGTAGTTTCAGATATTTTGTGTTTGGATGTATAGGTTTTCTTTCTATTATTTAGATGACGGGTGGCCGTCATCGGTGGAAAGCTATATATCAGATCTTTTGAGCTTTTTTATATCGTTGCTAGTACTGCATAGATAAGTAAAACTCAATTATTTTGCCATATTATCAACTGCCAGAGTAACTACATTGCTTCTGCATTTGCAAAACTTTGTACAAGAAATGACCCCTTAGATGAAAGGATCATGTTAGGTGATTCGACGACGCGGCAGTTCCTTAATGGTATGAAAAGAAACGTCGGGTTGTCACAACTACTGGATTAGTTACTGGGTTTATAATATGCAAAAAGAATAAAAAATCTTCCCCCAAACTTAGGAGAAAAATACTACCGGTTCTATGGAATAATAAATAAATGTTAGATGTTAGTACTATTGTAAGTAAATTAGTCAAAAACAGCAAAGAAGAAAAAACTATTTTGCATATATGTGAACTAATTATAGAAATATGGAAAGAAAATTAATTATATTGAAAGAAATTCCTAAGAAAAATATAGACATACACTAAACTAAGATACTGGCAGCAATGTCCAAGAGAAATCCTCAAAATGTATCCCGTCAAAAATGGCTTGCCTTTCTGGCTCCAGAATGTCTTCAACTTGCTGCTCTTGGTAGAGGAACTACAAGATAGGAAGGGGAATAGCAAGAATTAGGGAGAATCAGGGGGCGGTAGCTGAGCAGGGGGCGGATGAAGAGTAGAGGAGGTGAAGATGGGAGGTGTGTCAGAAGAGGTAGGTGGTTCCATCTTCCTATTTTTCTTTTTCTTCTTTTTATTCTTTTTCTTTTCTTCCTTCTCCCAAATCTTCTGAACTTCCTCGTACTCGTCCTACAGAAACTATAGAGGGTTTGGCTCTTTTACTGGTGGTGGGTCCTCCCACACTGAAAAGAACATTATTGGGTTATAGTTGGTTTTATCGTCTGTCATTGGTAAGAATGGGATGGTAGGGACGAGAGGGAATGATTTCGCTAAGGATGGTTTGATCCTGTATTTGAAGTGCTTAAATGGTGAAAAACGAGTCGTCGTTTTAAATTTTCTCATCCTTCCGATCTTAATTGCCATAATGATTTTACAGAAGGTTAGTTGGCAATAAATTGGACGTTGGCTGGAATAAATATAAAACGTCGTACGAATTATTATGGGTGATGATATAGAGGAGTACATATGATGGGTAATAATTGTTTTCATGTGGTGGTAATAATTGTTTTCATGTATTGTATGTATACATGAAAGACTTTGAGATGAATTTGAGCATAACTACTTATTTTTATGTTTTTAGCTATATATGATTTTTATTTTAAAGAGAAGGGAGAGAAACAAATTTGAGCTTCTAAATTTCATGGCCGACAGAAGTTGGAAACTTCTAATTCACTGTTACGAATAAACCTGTAAAAGATCAAGAAGAGATCAAAGAAAAATAAAAATATAAAGAAATATAAAAGAGAAAGATAAATATTAGTTTCTAAAAGAATAAAAATATTAGATAAAAAAAGAAATAAAGATAAATTCCACTTCTCCGACAGCAGCGCCAAAAACGTATTCGTGCTTACTATGTATATTAAAATTATATTGAATTCAAGTCTTAACCTATTGCAAGTGCACAATGAAAATTATAGTACTAGCATAGGATCATTCCCATGAGGAAGTTTATTTATCTAATTACTTCTTATTTATGTCTCCTACTTAAATCCTTATCTTGAAAACTTCTATTTATCTTTAAGATCTAATCTACTGGAGAAATATGAATAAAAGAATTTGTTCTAATCTAAAATACATAAAATAAATCTAAATCCTCTTTCTGATTGAGGTCGTCAATTCCAATCTTTAGCTATCGGATATTTACAAATTTAAATAATACCGTTACACTATATCTCTAGTTTCTTAGCATTGGTCGTCAATCAAGTCTAAAATCATATCAATACAGATTTAATCTAATCAATAACTTCCTAAAATCTGGGTGTCAATCAAACTTTAGAAAACTGAAGATGGAAAAATAAAAATCGTTACACTAATTTACAAATTCTAGCTTGAGTCATCAATTCAAATTAGAACTTGAGGATGTTTACAAAGCTGTAAATTTAAACTAACAAGCAAAGTAAAATATATCCTTCACCCCTCAACCGCAGTCGTCAATTGCTTCTGAGAAACTGCATATATCTACTCTAATCTTTAGCACTCAATTGCAATCGTCAATTGCTCTTGAGAAACGTCTGATATCTAATCTACTCTAACTATTTTACACTACTTTGATCGGAAGAAAATTCAATCTCTGGCATCAATTAATGCTGAAATTCTTTAATGATTACTCCTACACCAAGCTCTCTTATTTATAGATTGTAAGGAGTCCATTTACAAAGATTTCAAATTCTAATAAAAGAAACTAGTAAAATAAAAGATTCCTAATATAACTCTAATTCCTAATTTTATCTTTCCTTACTTTAAACGGTAGACATGCTTCTGGATTGTTCTTTAGTAATGGTTGCGAAGATCTTCGCAATGTATCTTTATCAATCTTCTAAGATCCATGATTCACTAGACTTCTAGAGATCTTCTAATTTGGTGTATGGCGGTGATAGTTCTAACGTGATCAGCAACGGTAGAAAGCTTCCATTTTGGGAAATCGTCAATTATAATTTCTTCTTCTATTATAGCTTCTTTGGAAAATCGTAAATCACGATTTTCTATTCTCAGGGCTTTCATATTGAACTTGGTCTTGGGATGATTTTTTATTACAAACGATCACTTTTTTTTCTCTTGTCATCTTTTACTCTTTTGTCGCTTCCGAAGAATCGCCTTTTTCAAAGAATCGTAAAATTACAATTTCTCATTTCTTTATTTCTTCTCACTTCAGCAGTAATGCAAAATCGTCAAGTATGATTTCTCATCTTTCTTATAATGGCGAATTGTCTTATACGCTCAATCGTCATTCTTACTACTATTTGAGTTCACTTTGATGAATATTAACACTTAGGATCTCTTTACTGTCTATCTCTTATATCTGCACATCAGTAAGTTATTAGTAGCAAACTAAATCCTAGCATCACTAAGTTAAGGGTGATAAAATGATAAATTATGTGACTGATCAGTTACTATCTCTGATTGTGTGTTAATGATCTAATATTGTATACGGAGATTTTTAACTAGTAACCTCTAATATGGATGTCACTATGGACTATTTTTCCCAATTTCCCATAGTTTGTGGTTTCTGTTTTGGAATAGAGAAGCTACTGTCACTTGTACTCCTGATATAGATTGATTGTTGTTTCTGTTATGTTTTTGAAGGTTTAAGACTTTATTTTTCTTTTTCTACTATTGTATTTCTTATTTGTGATTCAGTTGAGTCATATTTTCCCAATTAGAGATTCAGATAATATGGCTTCTAGATGGGCATCTCCCAATCAGTTTCCCTATTATACTTTTATCATAACCTATACATCAGCAAAGCTTCTAGTGGGCATCTCCCTATTTGTAATGCTGATATAAACATGACAGCGACAGTTTTTTAATTGCCACTACTATTGACAACTTAGAGACAGTTGTAAAAACTGCCGCTAATACCCTCACCAGCAGTTGTAAAACTGCCGCTAAAATAAAATAGCGGCAACACTAGTAGCGACAGTTTTTACAACTGCCGGTGAGGGTATTAGCGGCATTTTTTTTATTAATAGCGGTAGTTTTTGGCTGCTGCTAATAGTCTTATTTTTTGTAGTGTGAAATCTTATGATCTAGAGCAAAGTCACTCTCCTTAAAATTCCGGAAACAAATCACTTTATTCCAATTACCCTATTCGTTGGTTCGCTTGGTTTGAATTAACATTTGTAATTCGCGATTCGTTACATCTGAATGACCCGGATTTGCTAGGGATAGGATGAGTTAAAACAATATATTTTAAAATTTTAATTATTAATAACATATAAATTTTAGATTTACAATATTAAAAGGATATTTGCAATTTGTTTACAAGCTGATGTGATGGACCGCTAGTTAGCCGTATGACGCATAAATGAAGAGAATAGGGATCAAATCCTGTCAACACATTTTTTGCACTTAAAAAAATAATCATGTCTTGACCGATGTTGTGAGTTTAAAAGTGTTACTGGCAAGTACACGAGTCGTACCATAGTAAACGGGTGCAGAATACGAGGTCGATCCCACGAAGATGCCAAATGGTATTTAAAATGAATATGTGCATCAGTCTAAGAGCTTACTTGAACTAAGGACAATCTTAACCTAGCCTACCAAAGTTTGACAGATGAAAAGATAAACGCAATACACGATAACGAAAATAATCACGAGAAAAGAGAAAGGGTTAGGATACTAAATCCTCTAATCCTTGGTTTATTTCTCACACTATCAGGTCCAACAGTTGGAATTAACTAGATGCAAAACCACATGAATCATCGAAGCCAATCAATAAGCTATGAAAATAAAACAATTAAATCAAAATAAATCCCTAATATATTAAACAATAGAACCTAAACATTCACTAAATTTGAAATGAATCTAATCATAATGAATAAAATAGTCTATTCTAATCAATAGAATCCATATTAGGATTTCTACTCACAAATCTAAGATCATGGGAAGAGCAAGATGAAATCCCATATCTCGGATCTGTGATTAGAAACCAACAATAGGCAAGAATAAATGTTAATAATTCCACCCAAACATCTAGTTCATTTCCAACCATGGATCTAATCTATGAATAAGCCCTAATATTAGATCAGAAAACACTAAAAATTTAGCCACACATCTCTACACAAAACATAAAATGAAATAAAATAAAGTAATAAAAAATCATTAAAATTACCCAATTACGATCCACACAAGTGCTACTTGATTAACAAAGCGGCTACATTTCGATCTTCCGTACAATAGTTCTTACAAAATTAGGGCTATTATCCTTTCTAAAAGCTAAAAATGATGGAAAAACAGAGAGAAAAATAACAATAATGTGTGAAAAAAAAAGGAGATCCCTAACCCTAACTTTAACTTTTCCTTTTATAGGGTTCTCCTGGAAACCCTATTCCCCCCCCCCCCCCCCTCAAATTTTGAATTTCAAATTTGCATTCCAGATCACTTAAATCGATCGATCATTTCTCAAAATTGATCGATTGATTTTAGTTCAAATAGAATGTTCATTTTTTCCATAATTTTTTATCGATCGATTCTCAAAATGGATCGATTGATTTTGGTCCGAACAGAAACTACATATTTCTATATAATTTTCGATCAATTCTCAAAATCAATCATTCAATTTTGGTTCGAATAGAATGTATACTTTTTTAGTTTAAGTTTCGATCGATCGATTCTGGATCTGATCGATCCATTTTCTTCGATTTCTATGCAAAGTGATCCCTTCGGTCCATATTCCAGTGAATCTCTTCATTATGCTCCTATATGCTCTTGAATTGATCTAAGGGTTAGATTCCCCTGAAATCATCAAAACTCTAAAAAAATAGTTAGATTACTCTCATCAGACGGCTAAGTGTACATCCTAGGTGTTGTACGCGTTTTCGAGGACCCTTTCAAATTCAGGAAAATGGTACCAAATTGGTCACAAGGGCACTCTGTTTGCAAAGGGAAGAGCGAAAAGTATGATAGAAATAAAAGCTAAGGTATTTAAATGCCCCTTATAGATGCCCAAATTCGGCCCAAGGCATGATCGACACGTAATTCAAAGAAAGGCATGCACCTAAGTTTATGAGAGCACTTCCCAAACCCTTAGAGAGGCCAAACAGGCTCATAGGACCCAAATATGAACCAACCTGACCAATGGATAGAAAGAAGCATGCCAAAGTTTTCAGGGATATCTTCTAGGGTTGAGGCCTATACCATTGGAATGTTGAGGTTCCCATCTTAAAGAAGCATGCCAAAGTATACAGGGACATTTTCTAGAGCAGAAGCATAAATCATTGGAAAGTAGAGGTTCCCATATTTCCAACGAGCTAAGAATCGCCAAATTCCAAGTTGTACATCAAAAGTGATGATGATTTGAAAAATACGAAAAAATGCAGGAATTGCACGTTCGTGCACAGTATGCACGCAACGACAATTTGGATTTTTTTGCTTCAGAACTGCTTTCTGCGGACCTGCACTTCTAGCTTTCTGGACCCAAAATTTATCCATGCATGCATATTATGCACGCATGCCTAATATATTTGATTTCGTGAAAAATGGCAAATTTCAGAAATGGGATTGACTTGTGGACCATCCCAGCCATTAAGTGTATTTTTTTAGGACTGTTAAACCCCTCCCAACTATCAGTTTCACTCTCTTTCCATCCAACCCATCACCCTACCATCTATCAATCAAACCCAATTCCCACCTAGAAAACCTAGAAAACCTTAGATTTAGCATTACCTAATTGCTAACCCAATTAACACCTTAGGCACCCCCTAATTACATCCAACTCTATACATAGAGAGCCACCCCCCCTTGATTAAGACTTGAAAATTTTTCACAAGAGAGAAAAAGCTTTAGAGAAATATCTCCCTTTTTCAAGTCTTGGTTTGCATCCATAAAAAAACAGCACCTTTAATTCAAAACACACTCTTAGCTTAGAGACCTTAGCCAATACCATCAAACCACCATCCCTAATTTCCCAAACTCACATCTTCCAAGCCTTAGCATAGTTAGAATTGTTCTCTAACCCCTTTTGCCTTCAGAAGCTCATCGAAGACGCTCTCACGTGAAGATCCAACCAATGGTGCTACAAGGGCCCGAGAGGTCTGGCTCTCCCCTCTATTCCTCTACCTTCTTTGTTTTTCCTCTATTCTAGAATTGAACCGTTACGCAGCCAAAATTTTCACGGGTGCGAAGGGTTCAATAGGATCGGTGTGTCTTCGGGCAAGAGAAAGTGCAGCTCACTTTTACTCTCTTTTTATATTTATATAATTATATATATATATATATATCTATTTTATATACATCTAAATATCGACTTGGCCATAGTAGAGACTGCTTACGAGCGGGCCGATCGGGTGCCTAACACCTTCCCTATTGGTAACCGAAGTCCTTACTAAAGAGCCTTTGGCGTTGACTGGTAATTCGGAGTCATATTTGGCACTTCGGTGCATATAATATTGAATTTGGCTATCCCGGGACACCAAAAGCTCCGGGTGGCGACTCCATCTTTTTTTAGAGAGCGTATCGTCAGGACGAACTCGCGAGAGCTCACAGTTGCACAGATGGCGACTCCGTTGGGGATAAGCTTGTAGAGTTTCTCTTTGAAATTTTGACCTCTTTTTGCATGTGTTTTTCTTTTTTGCTAGATTTTTACACATTTTGCTTACTTACCCCTACGATTCCGCCATATTTACTTACCCCTACGATTCCGCCATATTTACTTACCCCTATGATTCCGTCTTTACTCGCCTTAGCCGTTTGGCGGGCCTACTTGAGCATTTACGATTTTGTCTTTACTCACCTTTGCCGTTTTGTGGGTTACTTGATAATTTAGCTTTATTTTCCTTCATTTTACCACTTTAGCCATTTGGCGGGTTACTTGATAGCTTAGCTTTATTTTTCATCATTTTACCATCTTAGCCGCTTGGCGGGTTACTTGATAATTTAGATTCATATTCCATCAATGGATGCCGGCCAGTAGTGTAACACCCCCGATTTTCGAACCTGATTCTCTGGGTGTTACATGAGCTCGCTAAACGAAAATAACTTGCACCTTATAACATAGACAATTCAATCACTATTTTAAAATAAGGATTTATATAATTGATGGTGTGTCAGGGCACACTAGATTCCAATCCAAACTCTATGTGGGTTATATATATATATATATATATATATATATATATATTTATTTATTGTATATAGCTCAAATCTCGAGCACTAGAACTTGAACCCATACCAAAATACGAGCCCTCTATCTTACTCAGATCCAAACCAAACTCAGGACCAAGCATGGGCGACTCCAAACTCAAGACATTACTTGGACCATTTTCAAATATATATAGTATATATAAACTATAGAATATATGTATGTGTGGTGCTAGATGCATCCATACACACTTTGTGTTAAGCATGAGAACACACTAGCCCAACTCGAGCCCAATAGCCCAATATAGGTGATCATGAGCCATGAGATACAAGCCCGTACACGGAGTTTGGTGTACCAACCCCACGTCAGATCAGCCCCACTTGATACACTTAGTATAAAATGCAAGAACCCTTTAGAAATTTCCCCATTTGCAAAGCTGGTTGAAAGAGAGAGAGAGGTGAGGAACCGAGCCCCACCTCCATCCCATTTCCCTTTGGAAGAGATCTCACCCTTGATCTCCATCACTAATCGCACCATCGACATTGTCACGACCGAAGCGATAGATCAAAGCATCGGGCGGTCGAACGCGGAGCTATGCATCAAATTCCGTCGCAATCGATCTCGATTTATGAACCCCACATGCATGATCCATGAAGGTAAATATCCAATTTACTCTATGTGAGAATTAATTTCTTAGAACTAGGGTTCATTTTGTACATTTTGAGCTTCATGCGATGAAATTTCTGAAAGATCAGATGCGTGAGAGGCTTTGGAGCTGATTTGCTCCTATCCTGATGTTTCGGATGTCGCATGCGCAACCAAATCAGGGAAATAGGTTCGAAATTGTTTCATAAACATGAATCTAGGTTAGATATAAGGTGTAGGATGGCTAATCGGTAAGAAAATTAAAATTTTGAATCCATAAGAAAGAGAAGAAGAGAAACCACAGAGGATAGACCGGATGATGTCCACTCAAGCGTGATTTGGAGCCGCGCGAGCGGGAAATCTAGAGCCTATGCTCGAGTGGGTTTTGTAGGATTTATTAACATGGGTCAAAACCGCTCGAGCGGGATGTGTGTGTTGTGCTGAGAAAGCCGCTCGAGCGGGAAATCATCTGGAGCCTACGTCAGATGGAGATCTAGTTCGTGATGTTGGAGCAAGGACAAATGATAGTGCGAGAGTATGAGTCAGAATTCACTAGACTCTCTTGGTCTGCACCATTGCTTGTGGCCACTGAACTTATGAAAGCCCAGAAGTTTGAGTATAGACTAAGGTCGATGATCAAGGAACGAATTTCCTTATTTGAGGCGACAACTTATGCACAAGTCATCAGATTAGCACTCATCACTGAATGGGACATCGAAATAGGAACAATGAGGGCAAAGAACAAAGTCAGAATAAGACAAGTCAAGTGTAGTAATATGTTCATGAGCCTGCGAGCCAGAGACCGGAGTTCCTAATGCCAACACCCAGTCATCTGGCTCAGAATACCTATTCGCAGCCACCTTCGGTTACATCTCCTAGACCTTTTCGCGTTTCACGTTCTACTACTCCCAGAGCAGCAGGAATTCAATAAACTACTTGCATCTCTTCATCCACACCAGATGAACTATGCTCAAGATGTGGCAAACACCCTCAGACAGAGGTGTGTCGGTGGACCATGGGTGCTTGTCTTAGATGTGGCGCACAAGGACATCGCGTAAGGAATTGTCCCGAACCTAGGGAGTGGACGCCAATTGCAGCCAATAATTCGGGGCCCTCTTAATTTTATGGATAGAGGCACTTTTGTCGTCTCTGCACACAGTAGTAGCATCATTCGAGGTACTTTTCCTCCTTCCTTTATCTAATTACGTAAATTCCTATTGATAATATATATGAAATTCACTTCTATTTGAAACGCCAGGAGCGCCACAAATCCCCTGTGTACACTCCAAATTACATAGTCAACATAAAATCTAGCAAACCTACACCTAGAGCAGAGCAGTGACAAACTCGTGAAGCAAACCTTCAGGGGTAGGTGAACATAGACATAATTTATCGAACCCTTATCACATGACAGGACACATAGGAGAGATAGGGTCACTGTGAGTACTGGTAGGAGGGGTCCCAATCCTTTAATTAAAGAATCCATAATGCCCCAGCCTGATTTCCATTGTCCACTCGACATGTTCAGCTTTGTTTAATTCTTGACCCTTCCAAATACCACGTGGTGAATTTTCGGGGTCAAAAATTTCCTTAAAGGAGGGGAGAATGTAACGACCATGGCCTTGTTGGAAGTTGAATCACCAACTCTTGAGGAGATCATGACTGCTCTCGTTCGGAAACGACTAAGCATCCATCAGTCGTCGAATACGGCATGCCAATTTTCGAGGACGAAAATTTTTTAAGGTGGGGAGGATGTAACACCCCCGATTTTTGAACTCGATTCTTTAGGTGTTACACGAGCTAGCTAAACGAAAACAGCCCGTGCCTTATATCCTAGACAAATCAGTCACTATTTTATGTAATTGATGGTGTGTCAGGGAACACTAGATTCCAATCCAAACCCTATGTGGGTTATATATATATAAATATATATATATATATATATATATTTATATTTATATATTTATTTATTGTACACGACTCGAATATCGAGCACAAAACTGAACTTGAACCCGTACCAAAATCCGAGCCCTCTATCTTACTCAGATCCAAACCAAACATGGGACCAAGCATGAGCGACTCCAAACCCGAACCCAAGACATTACTTGGACCATTTTTAAATATATATAGTATATATAAACTATGGAATATATGTATGTGGTGCTAGATGCATCCATACCCACTTTATGTGTGAAGCATGAGAACACACTACCCCAATATAGGTGATCATGAGCCATGACATACAGGCCCGTACACGGAGTTCGGTGTACCAACCCCACGTCAGATCAGCCCCATTTGATACACTTAGTATAAAATGCAAGAACCCTTTAGAAATTTCCCCATTTGCAAAGCTGGTTGAAAGAGAGAGAGAGGTGAGGAACCGAGCCCCACCTCCCTCTCATTTCCCTTTGGAAGAGATCTCACCCTTGATCTCCATCACTAATCACACCATCGACATTGTCATGACCGAAGTGATAGATCAAAGCATCGGGTGGTCGAACGCGGAGCTACGCATCAAATTTCGTCGCAATCGATCTTGATTTATGAACCCCACATGCACGATCCACGAAGGTAAATATAGAATTTACTGTATGTGAGAATTAATTTCTTAGAACTAGGGTTCATTTTGTACATTCTGAGCTTCATGCGATGAAATTTCTAAAAGATCGGATGCGTGAGAGGCTTTGGAGCTGATTTGCTCCTATCCCGATGTTTCGGATGTCGCATGCGCAACCAAATCAAGGAAATAGGTTCGAAATTGTTTCATAAACATGAATCTAGGTTAGATCTAAGGTGTAAGATGGCTAATCGGTAATAAAACTAATATTTCGAATCCGAAAGAAAGAGAAGAAGAGAAACCATAGACGATAGACCCGATATGTTTGCTCAAGTGTGATTTAGAGCCGCTCGAGCAGGAAATCATCTAGAGGCTACGCTCGAGCGACTTTTGTAGGCTTAATTACCTCGGGTCAAAACCGCTCGAGCGGGATGTGTGTGTTGTGCTGAGAAAGCCACTCGAGTGTAAATTGAGTCGCTCAAGCGGGAATCACATGCTTAATTCACTCGGGTCAGAACCGCTCGGGCGTGTTTTGTAGGCGCGGGTATGCTCGAGCGGGAAACTCTGTTCTAGACTGACTTATTTGTGTGCTTATGAGTCATGTGTATTTAAGCATGCTAATGGCTGATTACTAAGACATGTGTTAGGTCTTGTGGATAAGGAGAAAAGCATGGGGAAACGTCTTGATTTGAACCTGATAGAATCGACACGTGTGCTTGACGCGACTTGCGGTAGGTTAATTAAACACACAAGTTCATTTTGATGCTGATTCATGGACTTTATTTTGTTTTATACTAGAACATTTGATAGCTTTGAAATGCCCGAAATCTAGATTTGTGTTTGATGAAGTGAACTTCGAATTTTGTTTTGTTTCATGTTACCATCTGATTTCCATGTCTTAACTAAACTCCATATATGAAAAGCAATTTTAAAATCTGCATATGCTTATGAATCTGAGTTGGAATATGATATTTGAACCTGATGAGTATGTTTTTGAACCCAAATATTTTGAAGTACTTGAAACCATGAATTTTACCTTGATGATTCGAATTATTAGATTAGTATATGATCTTTGAAACATGCCTTGATTTGAATTCCGTGATTTGAATTCTGTATATGAAATATGATTTGGATAGGAAACTAGAAGTGAATCTTGTCTTGAAATTGATTTCTAATAAGAATCCGAGAGCATAAGTCTATATAAGAATCTGAATCGGAATGTGAGAATTGAACTCGAAGATCTAATGAAGACTCCGAAATTGAACTTGAAATCTGAAGCATGTTTTGTATATATGAAACCTCAGGCCTTGAACGTGAATAGAATTCAAACTGTGAATAAGTACGTGAATCTGGACTAACACATGAATAACATGGAATACGATACCTGGACACTTGAACATACCGCATATCGAGCACACTACAATCGGACCGATCTGCGGTTAAACCAGTACACATTGCAATCGCATGTTGGACGACATCGGATGGTATGGTGGGTTAAAGTACATACGCATCAGATATCGACGGACGCATACCTCATTATTGGATCGGTATGGCAGGTTAAACCGTACACATTGCATTGCATACTGGACACTGCATATTGCATTACTGGATCGCTAAGGCAGGTTAAATCGTATGCACTGCACTGCATACTAGACACAATAAACTGCATTACTGGACCGGTACGACGGGCTAAATCGTACATCATGTACTGCATACTGTACTGATTGATATTGCATTTGACACTGAAAATTGATACTGGACCGACACGTTGAGTTACATTTTATATGAAAGATACTGATTGAAATTAAAATAGAATGAACACTGACCGAATCTGCGCCCAAGTGAACTAGAATTTGAGAATCCCACTTGTACACTTTGATTTTTAAATACATGATAATGTTTTGCTTGAACTTTGAATTTGAAGTACATGAAAAGGTTTTGCTCGAATTGGATTTGTAAGTCCATGATGATGTGTTTCTTGAATTTGAAATTATTTTGATTCGAAAAATAATGAAACTGAAGTTTGATTTCATCGATTGGATTTTAAATAAATCAACTCTGTTTTTGTCTGGAAAGATGTATATTGGTATTTTTTTTCTTTACTGAGATTGGATGAAGCTCATCCCTCGACTATACGTTACAGGTACAAGCTATGAGCGAAACTTGGGGTTTTGGCGGATCCTTCTATGTCGCAAACCTTCCGTCTGAGTTTTTTTTACCGGTGGCCTGAGTGTTATTTTGGGTATCGTTAAACTTGAGAACCTGTACATGTAATAAGTTTTGTAAATCAGATTTTTGTATGTGTTATCTTCACCACTGTTTAGGTGACAGTCGGCTATCACCGGTGGTTCTTTTGTTTGTTACATGTACAAGCTTGAAACTTTTATTTTGCCATTTCACTGCTTGAAAAATTTTAGTTAGTATGCTTGTTTGGGGGGCCATATCTGTATGGAGCATGGTCTACAATCCGACGGCACAGATTTTTGTGATAGAAAAATTTGGGCTATCACAGGTGGTATCAAAGCTAGGCGTTAGGTTTTCTTTGGGACTTAAACGCGATAGTAGTACATTCAATCTGGAAGTAGGAGGGATCTATGATCCCTATTCTCTAGGTCTTCTAGGGATTCAGAGTCATGTCTCTGTTTAGGTGTATGTGGTCAGGACATAGGAACTTGAATTGGTCATGCTTTTGATCTTCACGAGCACTTCGCACTGAAATCTTTGTTTATCATGATAGATCAGTATGCCTCTACGAGGTCGACCACGAGTTGATCGTGCCAACGACATTCCTTTAGGAGAAGGAAGCAATAACTGTTGTCTCGAGCAATTGATAGAGACTATGGTCAACCAACAAGCTAAATTGCTAGCGGAGAGACACCTACCCTCAGGATTTTAGGAGTTTAGACGGATGCGACCTCCTAACTGCTATGGTTAAACTGATCCGAGGGAAGCAGAGTGATGGTTAAACCATATGGAGAAGGTTCTTCGGAGAATCCCATGCACCGAAGAAGAGAAAGTGAGTTGGGCTACTTTCCAACTGGAGGGAGAGGCAGATCCATGGTGGAAGTTCGTCGAGAGAACCTGAGCACTAGGGACACCATGGATATGAACTGAGTTTACTGAAGTCTTCAATGAGAAGTACTTTCCCATTCCAGAACGACATCAGATGGAGATCCAGTTTGCAATGTTGCAGCAAGGACAAATGACAGTGCGAGAGTGTGAGTCAGAATTCATTAGACACTCTCGATTTGCACCATTACTTATGGCCACTGAACTTATGAAAGCCCAAAAGTTTGAGTATGGACTAAGGTCGATGATCAAGGAACAGATTTCCCTATTTGAGGTGACAACTTATGCACAAGTCATGAGATTAGCACTCATCGCCGAAAGGTACATTGAAAATAGGAACAAGGAGAGCAAAGAACAAAGTCAGAATAGGACAAGTCAAGTGCAACCATATGTCCATGAGCCTGAGAGCCAGAGACCGGAGTTTCAAATGCCAGAACCCTGTCAGCCAGCTCAGACTACCTATTCGTAGCCACCTTCGGTTACATCTCCTAGACCTTTTCGCCTTTCGAGTTCTGCAACTCCCAGAGTAGTAGGAATTCAACAAACTACTCGCATCTCTTCATCTGCACCAGATGAACTATGGTCAATATGTGGCAAACACCCTCAGACAGAGGTGTGTCGATGGACCATAGATGCTTGTCTTAGATGTGGCGCACAAGGACATCGCATGAGGGATTGTCCCAAACCTAGGGAGCAGACGCCAACCGCAGCCAATAATCCAGGGCCCTCTCAATTTTCTGGATAGAGGCATTTTGCCGTCTTCGCACAGTAATAGCATCATTCGAGTTATTTTTCCTCCTTCCTTTGTCTAATTACGTAAATTCCTATTGATAAATATATATGCAATTCACTTCTATTTGAAATGTCAAGAGCGCCATAAATCCCCTATGTGTACACTTCCAATTACATAGTCGACATAAAATCTAGCAACCCTACACCTAGAGCAGAGCTGTGACAAACCCGTGATGCAAACCTTCTGGGGTAGGTGAACCAAGCCCCACCGTCCTCACATTTCCCTTTGGAAGAGATCTCACTCTTGATCTCCATCACTAATCGCACCATCGACATTGTTGCAACCGAAGAGATAGATCAAAGCATTGGGTGGTCGAGCGCGGAGCTACGCATCAAATTATGCCGCCATTGATCCCTATTTCAGAACCTACATGCGCGATCTGTAAAGGTAAATATCCAATTTACTGTATGTGAGCATTAATTTCTTAGAACTAGGGTTCATTTTGTACATTCTGAGGTTCATGTGATGAAATTTCTGAAAGATCGAATGTGTGAGACGCTTTAGAGCTGATTTGCTCCTTTCCCGATGTTTCAGATGTCGCATGTGCAACCAAATAAGGGAAATAGGTTTGAAATTGTTTCATAAATATGAATCTAGGTTATATCTAAGGTGTAGGATGGCTAATCGATAAGAAAGTTAAGATTTCGAATTTGGAAGAAAGAGACGAAGAGAAACCATAGAGGACAGACCAGATGATGTCCGCTCGAGCATCATTTAGAGCCGCTCGAGCAGGAAATCATCTGGAGCCTACGCTTGAGTGGGTTTTGTAGGCTTAATTAGCTCGGATCGAAACCACTCTATAGACACCCAAATTTGGCCCAAGGCCCGATCGAAACACCTTTCGAGAGAGGTGCAATTCTGAGCTTTTGATGGCATGTATGGATCCCTTAGAAATCACTCCAAACCCTTAGGAATCACCCTAGATCCCTTAGAAACCTACCCCAAACCTTTAGAAACCAATCCCGACCCATAGAATCCATTCCGAACCCTAAACCTAACCTTCTCGGGCAAAGGATGAAGGGTGGTGCACCAAGGCTGGTTGAGGTCTCCTAATAATATCAAATCATATACCATTGGAAATAGGACTTCTCTAGCTTTCCAACGAGCAAAGAATCACCTCAATCGGAGCTGTATATCAAAAGTTATGGTCATTTAAAAATCGGGCTTTTTTTTAGGGATTTTTGCCTGACGCAACTAATAGTTGCGCCAGGCCATTTTCCCCTTGGATTTGCCTGGCGCAACTAATAGTTGTGCCAGGTATTTTTCCCCTAGAAATGGCCTGGTGCAACTAATAGTTGCGCCAGGCATAAATGGGTCCCCCAACCCCTCGCGAGGCTAACTTCCAGGGAACTATGCAGCACTGTTTTACTGTACACATGAACAGTAACTGTTCAGTTTTGCCCCAAAATTCGTGATTGGGATTTGACTTGTTGACCACCTCGACCTTTGGGGTGTATTTTGATAGTTTTATTGCACCCATTCCATGCCTATTTGCAACCCTCCAAGTGGCTTAAGGCCTCACCCCATCATCCATCATTAGAACCACCTTCACACCTTTCCAAGCTCTCAAAATCCTAGGAAACCTTAGATTTGAGATTACCTAATTGCTAACTCCAATTAGCATCTAAGTGATCTCCTAATCCATCATTTTCCTATAAATAGAGCCCCCCTCCACTTGGTTTAAGGGTTGAGAAATTTGCTTAAGAGAGAAAGAGCTCAAAGTGAGAAGTTCTTCCTCCCTTTTGTGCACTATTTTTATCCAAATTTCAGAAATCCAAAACCTCCTTTCAAGCTTGTTCTTGCATCCAAAACCCTTAGCCTAGGTGTGTGTGATCCCCTAGCCTCCATCCCCTACCTCTTAGCTTTAAATCCTAAGTGGTTAGAACCATTTCTCCACCATTCAAGCCTTCGAAAGGTCATCAAAGCAAACCACGCAAGGCTCCTCTACGGTGCTACAAGGGCCCGGGGGCTTCAGCTCTCCCCTTTCTTCTCCTATCTCTTTCTAGCTCCCTCCATCCTCTCATTTGTGTCGTTACGCCACCGATTTTTCGGTAGGAACGGAGGGGCACAAATAGGATTCTAAGCCCTTTTGGGCGAGAGGAAGCTATTTTCCTTGCTTCTACTTTATTTTATTGTTGGCCATTAGTAGAGATCGCGTTAAGCGGGTTGATCGGGTGCCTAACACCTTCCCGATCGATAATCGAAGCCCCTACCCAAGAGCCTTTGGTGTGGACCGGATTCAGAGTCATATTTTTAGCACTTAAGTGCTCATAAAAATGAACTAGGTATCCCGGGACACCGAAAGCTCTGGGTGACGACTCTATATTTTTATTAGAAAGCGCATCGTCGCGACGGGACCGTCACGGATCCTACGGTTGCACAGATGGCGACTCTGCTGGGGAGTAGCTAGTAGAGCTTCCCCTTGAACTAGGCCTTTTTCATTTTTTTATATTTTTCTAACATTTTATTGCTGTTTTTTATTATTTTTGCTATTTTTTTGTCACTCACCCCTCCGATTACGTCATTTTACTCACCCCTACGATTCCGCTTTAAATTTCTGCAATCTTTGCCTAGTCACTTGACTGGCACTTTTTTTTACTCACCCCTACAATTCCGCTTTAAATTTCAGTAATTTTTGCCTAGTCATTTGACTGGCACCTTTTTTACTCACCCCTACGTTTCCGCTTTAAATTTCAGCAACTTTTTGCCTAGTCACTCGACTGGCACTTTTTAAATTTCAGCACTTTATGTTTCCCGCCTAGTCGCTTGACTGGCCCCGTTTTTTTTATTATTCATATCCTAACAGTGGATGCCGGCCCGTAGTGGCGGCACGGGATAATCACCCCCGGTCTTTGAACTAAAGAAACCTTCCAAAAAAAAAGAGAAAAGTTTTGAAAAATTAAAATTGAACCAAGTTAGGGAGCTTAATTAATTTGTTTTGCGGGGTAGATTTTTCAAAAGGGTTGGTTTAGGCACACATACAAGCACCCGGGTCTTAGTATGGCGGCAGCCCCTAGTGGTGATGATCCAGAAAAGTCCTAGCCCACCTAGTATCTAAGAAGACGCTTGCGCCGGAGGTATATCGGGTGGGTTCCCATTCCTACAAAGCTTAAAACCCTTGGGGAGCGCACTAGCGAGTTATACCGGACTCAATCCTTTAGGCGTTGGTGAGGAGAGAATCGATCATTAAGAAAATAGCTCAGTTCCCGGAAGCTTAGCTTCCCCAAAAATAAAAATAAAAAGACTCATTTTGGGCTGCTGTTGCTGCTGTTATACACTCTGGAAGCCCATTTTTGGCTGGCGCATGTATTAGTTGCGCCAGCACAAAAATCTGGCATTTATAACTGGCGCAACTAATAGTTGCCAGCTTTAAATCCCCAGATTTTACCTTGGCGCAACTAATAGTTGCGCCAGTGTAAAATTGGTCCCCTCCAACCTTGGCGCATGTATTAGTTGCGCCAAGTGGGGTCAGCAGCCCTCCAGCCTGAATCTGTGGCCTTTTCACCTCCCGAGTTTCCGATTAGTGCGCTTAGTGCCTGGTTTAGGCCCCGCCATCTCCAACACCCAATAAGCCCCTACAGGTCAAAAGAGGGCAACTTCTTTTTGACTCATTCTGGGGGATCGGGTTGTTTGCCTCATTTTTCGTGCCTTCAATAGATCGAAGGTTCTCCTTTGATTCTTCTGAAGTGCATTGGGATCGTCGCTGCGGGACTTGAATTAAGGTACGAAGGCCACCCGAGAAGGTAATTCCAAGGCCTCAGAACCGTCATTTTCCAAAAATCTCCTTCGAAAAAAATATATATATATATATATATATAACCCAAAAAGATATAGTTTGTGGTGCCGACACAACGGCATCATGTTGCCCTCCGTCATCCCATAGGGGAAGAAGGAGGAAGGCTTTTGGGCCTTATCCAAGGCATCCTTACCCAACCCACTCTCGTAGAATGTCATGGGTAGTGGACCCGGCTTACGCCGATCCCGACTCGTCCCCACCACACTCTCCAATCCACTCCCATTCGGGAGAAGTCTTTTCCACCATCCCCCTCACCCAACCTCCCTTTACCGTCACCGGCCCATTTGGCGCCCCCATATTCCCAACCACTACCCCCCAAAATATCCAAAATCCAACCCTTCATTCTCCATCTTTTGCCCAAACCATGCAAAATCCACATCCATGCCCCAATTCGCATCATCCCCCTATAGACCCGATCTGCCCTCATTCACCTATGTCACCTCCGCCCTAACCAATCCCCCACAAATCCCCCCATCTACACGGGTCATGCCCGTTTTTACCGAGGCCATGCCCAATTTTTCCCAAGCACCCACCCTTTACCCTCCATCATCTTTAAATATCTCCAACCCATCCCCCTTCACCAATGCTCCACCCCATTCCTTTAACCCCTCCCATATCCCATCACCTACCGGGGCCATGCCCAATTTTCCCCTCACATCCACCCCATCCATACCTAACCATCCATGAAATCCACCATCCACTTCTGATCCTTCCTCCATGGCCATGATGGAGGAGATGTTCCAAGCCTACTCCGCATGGAAGGCTTCCCAAAATACCTCTCCTCCACATCCCACATCCATGAACCCATCCCATACCTTAGCCAATCTCCATGCCTCACTCCCCCATGACCCCCATCAACCCCCCATAATCCACACCATCCAAACCCCCATCACCCACATACCCCAAGGCCCATTGGCCCAAACCACCTTTTCCCATACATCCCAGGGCCCCATGGTCCAATACCCTTCCATCCATGATCTCTAGGGCCCCATGGCCCAATACCCCACTACCCATCATCCCCAAGGCCCATTGGCCCAAACCCCCATTACCCATATCCCCCAAGGCCCATTGGGCCAAACCCATCAAATCCAAACCCACCAATGGCCCATGGCCCAAACCCATCAAGGGTCCATGGCCCAAACCCATCAAGGGCCCATGGCCTAGATCCAATAAGACCCATTGGCCAGACCCACCAAGGGCCCATGGCCCAGATCCAACAAGGCCCATTGGGCCATACCCACTAAGGGCCCATAGCCCGGACCCACCAAGGCCCATTGGGCCAAACCCATCAAGGGCCCATGACCCATACCCCCTCAAGGTCCATTGGGCCAGACCCATCAAGGGCCCACGACCCATACCCCCTCAAGGCCCATTGGGTCAGACCCATCAAGGGCCCATGGCCCAAACCTACCAAGGCCTAGTGGCCCAAACCTACCCAAGCCCATTGGTCCAAACCTACCGAGGCCCATTGGCCCAAACCTACCCAGGGCCCCTGGCCCAAACCTACCAATGGTTCATGGCCCAAACCCAAACCCCACACCCATACCCTCCACAATACCCCCAAAATTTCACCCACCCCCAATCTTCACAACTGGATCAAACCCATGCCATACCTCAGACCCAATTTTCCCATGGCCCCACACCCCAAGGCCATTTCCAAACCTTCCCCCATACCCAACGGCCCCATCAGGCCCCACCTCAAAACCAAATCCCCATCACCCGACAGACCTTTCCTCAACCCCAATGGGCTCACCCCACCCCCACTCATATCATGCCCATCCAGCCCATGCAACAATAACAAGAGAATCCCGTCTTCACTGCACATTACACCGATCAGCAGTGTAAAGAGGACGAGATTAGGAACAGCGGGGCCTATGCTGAGGCCTTGACCAGCCTCCACCCCCCTCCCATAATTGCCCATCCCCTAGTAGCCCAGAGTGAAGTCCAATTGATAGCTGAGAAAGCAACCCCGGTATCAAAAGAGTCAGAGTAGCTGAAAGAACAGTTGGACAAAATACAAAAATAGCTGATGAAAATGGGTGGTGCTGAAATCCACGCCACGGACATCATAGACCTATGCTTGTTCGCTGAGGTCCCCTTGCCTCCCAAATTTAAAATGCTAGTATTCGATAAATACAATGGCACAGGCAACCCGATTGCACACCTCAAGTCCTATTGTGGGGACATGTGCCAGTACGGGGGGGATGAAAGACTACTAATAAAAGTCTCTCAGAAAAGCTTGACCGGACCGGCCCTGAGGTGGTTCACGCCCCTTGAACCATCCATGATAAAGACATGGAAAGATTTATCGCATTTGTTCCAAGAGCAGTATGTCTATAATGCTGATATTGAACTGCGCAAGTCTGATTTGGCCCGGTTAAAGCAGAATTCAAACGAGACCTTCAGTGACTATTTGGGGCGTTGGAGAGCACTGGCAGCTCAAGTCAGAAATAGAATACCGGACGATGAGCAGATAGAGATGATTTCAAAGAACACTCTGCCAGCGATCTCTAATTTTCTTGTATACCAACAGCAGTCTGGTTTTACCGATTTGGTGAGGAATGCCAACCGATGCGAGGATGCCATCAGGGAGGGGCGTCTAATTAAGAGCACATCGAGTGGGCCCAGTGGGGTTAGAAGGTTTTCAGAATAGATGAATGAGAAAAGAATAGGGGGCGATGTCCAAAACATAGCCAACACTAGGCCCAATAATAACATCGCCTGCTTTCTTTTAGCAGCCCCACCAAAGACCGCTAGGGCCCGAAAGGCATACGTAGAATGGGGAATGGGCCAGGAATGCAAATGACTCTGGAGCAGAGAAGAGCTCGCTACGATCGAGTTTTTACACCTCTGGGGCAATCATTGAGTGTACTTTTACCCTCGTTGGTGGAAAAGGGATTAGTTACTATTCGTTAGCCGCAACCTCCTCCTTACCCGATCCCAAGGAACTATGACCCGAATACCCACTGTAATTTTCATCAGGGTCCGGGTCACCCTACTGATCGTTGCTTCCCATTAAAGCACGCGATCCAAGATTTGATCGATGCCGGGAAAATCATTCCCCCTATACCTTCTCAGCACGCCAATATCCATCAGGTGCCACTACCCCCACATCCCACCGGAGGAGCAGGTCCCAGACCCACCATCGGAATGATAGAGGATGAGGAAGAGTTTGAGTTTGACCCGTCCGATTATATCAATGATCGGGAGAGTTATGTAGCACCACCGTTAAAAAATATTGAGAAAAGGAATATCGGGGTTGTTGAACCCCTGAACTTATTAGATTATTTTTCCAACCCGACTCTGCAATCGAAACCTTTGAATCTCAGGGCATATTTTCCATCCACCACACCTGTTAATTATGTGAATATAAATGCATACCAACCATATACCACAAATTACCCGATAAGTCAACAGGCCCCCAATCCTACTCCCGCACCCGCCAGTTATCAATGGCCCACGCCCGCCCCATTTCAATTACCACCACACACCACAACCCCCATTGATCACCCCTTAAGCCACCAGGCCCCCAATCCAACACCAGCACCCATCAATTATCAATGGCCTGTGCCCATTCCATCACCCCAAGTTCCGCCTATGAACCCCATCACCCCGGTCAATTACCTAACGGCCCATCAAACCCCCCATCTACCACCAGCAAACTATCAATGGCCTGCCTTTACCTCCTTCCCTCCAAGGCCACCACCCTCAAGCTTCACCACCCCCATTTGGCCCAATCTTTCCACCCAACCATCTATCACCGAAATAAATCAGGTGTTGCCCACACCTCCTGAGCCGATAGTACAAATGCCTCAAGTACCAGCAGCCATACCTTTCCAGCTCTCGGGACCAACCTATGATCCTCATCAGGTCCCACTGAGCTATGAACAAATAGATGCCAATCGGCAGAGCAGAAGAAGGCGGTGGACTTTGTTACAGGTCCGCAGGAGGATATCAAGCGAGGCACCGGCAAGCAAAGAAGGCCCAACCGAAGGAAAGAAAGGCAGTAGGTGAACCCCTTCGAGAAAATGAGTCGAGAACATATATTGGAGACTCAACTGAGAAGGATGCCTGCCCATATCACTGTATGGGACCTGTTGATGACGTCCCCACTCCATTTCCAAGCATTAATGGGGGCGTTAAAAAATGCACATGTGTCACTACAAGTCAACCCAGATGAAGTCGGGCAGATAATTGGGCAAGTGATGGCTCTGAATGTCATTTCATTTTCTGATGCTGATTTGCCAGAAGGAGGAAGCCACTCGAAATCTTTGAACATAACGGTCGAGTCTGGGAACATGGTGATCCCCTTGGTTCTAATCGACAACGGGTCTGCATTGAATATATGCCCGTTAAGAACCGCCACCAAGATCGGGGTTGACCAATGCATGTTAAGGCCCACCAGAACCAGCGCTAGAGGATTTGATAATACTAGAAGAGAAATAATGGGAGAAGTTGATCTTGAGCTATTGATAGGGCCAACGACCTTTTCCATCTTGTTTCAAGTCATGGATATTAAATCTTCCTTTAACTTATTATTGGAGCGCCCGTGGCTGCACGAGGTCGGAGGCATACCGTCCACTTTGCACCAAAAGCTCAAATTCGTGATTGGGCATAAAATTGTTACAATCATTGGGGAGGGGCATGGTGAGAAAGAAAAAGCTACCAATAGTGTTGAAAAACTTAATATGCTGGATGTACCACACACCGCTGAGGATGTCGACCTCCACAGTTTCGAATACGAGGTGTCGGCAATACTCCCAGAGCCCATGGAGGGCATCATGTCTAAAATGGGAGGCGATATGGTAGCAGCAGTGGCAATGCTCCAAAAGTGGGGCTATAAGACAGGAAGGGGTCTGGGACCCAAATTGCAAGGTAGAAGAGAGCCAGTTGTGGCTAAGGGACAAAAAGTAAGATTCGGGCTGGGATATAAGCCCACAGAAGAAGAGGTCCGAGAGGCCAAAGAGAAAGCCAGGGTCGCCGCAGCAGTAAAAGCTCAAGGGATCAACATAGAGGAGAAGCCTCGCCCTAGGCCACACATCAGGGATTCCTTCGTCAGCGCAGGGGTCGTAAAGATCGATCAAAATGGGGCAACCCATTTGACCCCATAGAAACCCATAGCCCTAGTCCATCCCACCAATCCCCAGATCTCCCTTCCCAGCTTGGAGATAGATTTGGCCGCATTGTCCCTTTTTGAGGAACGACGGTCGGTACCTGAACAAGCTCCCCCTGTGGTGAATCACCACAAAACCGTGCTAACATTTGAGGATATCATCTCAGATGAAGTGGGGGTTAACATGATGGAGGCTGACTCCAATGAGCCATATCAGCCAGCACCCTCCATCCCAACAGGTAAGGAAGCGGCCCCTCAGGTATGCAACTGGGCATTTTTACCCCAAACCCTGGAAGCAGGAAGTGGCCTAAAGTTTGGCGCCTGTTTCCAAAAAAAAAACAACTTATAAAAAGTGAGATAAGCCCTTGGCAGGCAATACCCTGTGTATATAGCAACCCGCCTTGCCAAGGGCCCGTCTCCGAAGAAAGCAAAAATCTCAAAAACATGGAAAAAATACAAAAACTCAAAAGCATGGAAAAAACACAAAATCCCAAAAACATTGAAAAAATCCAAAGTCCAAAAATATTGTCATTTAAAATTCCAGAAAATGCCCCACAAAAGGATGCCTTAATCAAAATACCCGTCCCACGTGAAATCGACCCCTTCCCGATAGAAATACAAGAAGAGGTAGGCGTTACGAGTCTGGATGAGGATATCACTTTGGAGGAGCTCCCCAATGAGCTCCTTGACCGATTTGCCGACTTTGAGCATGGCCCTACCCCCATTGTTGAAGAGACCGAGGATGTCAACCTAGGAACTGAGGAGGTTCCCAGGATAACCAAAATCAGAACGTCACTATCTCCTGAGGAAAGAAAAAACATGATCGACTTCCTTCAGTCATACCAAGATGTTTTTGCCTGGTCGTACGAGGACATGCCGGGTCTGGATACTGATTTGGTCGAGCATGAGTTGCCCCTCTACCCTGATATGAAGCCCGTCAAGCAGAAGCTGAGACGTCTTCGACCCGAATGGATGCTGAAAGTCAAAGATGAGGTCATCAAGCAATACGATGCAGGGTTTCTCATGGTATCCAAATACCCGTAGTGGCTAGCCAATATCGTACCTGTGCCAAAGAAGGATGGAAAGGTCTGCATGTGCATCGATTTTTGCAATTTGAACAGAGCGAGCCCAAAGGATGATTTCCCATTACCACACATTGACATCTTGGTTGATAACACGACGAAGCACAGGATGCTTTCTTTTATGGATGGATTCTCGGGATATAATCAGATAAAAATGGCAAAGGTTGATCGCGAGAAGACAACATTCATTACCCCCTGGGGAACCTTTTGCTATCGAGTCATGCCATTCGGGCTGAAGAATGCCAGTGCGACGTACCAGAGAGCTATGACTGCACTATTTCATGACATGATGCACCGAGAGATTGAAGTATACGTCGATGACATGATAGCCAAATCACCGGGGCGAAGCGACCATCTGGTAAACCTCTAAAAACTGTTCGAAAGGCTGAGGAAGTATCGACTACGACTGAATCCACAAAAGTGCGCATTTGGTGCCATGTTAGGGAAACTGTTAGGATTCATCGTCAGCAGGAGGGGGATCGAGGTCGACCCCGTCAAGGTCAAGGCCATCACAGAAATGCCACCGCCGTCCACCGAGAAAGAGGATAGAGGGTTCTTGGGCAGAATACAGTATATCAGTCGATTCATTGCACTGCTAACTCCAATCTGCACACCGATCTTCAAGTTACTAAGGAAGAATTCGCCCGTTGAATGGAACGACGATTGTCAGGCATCGTTCGATAAAATTAAAAGCTACCTCCTGAATCCACCTGTTTTGGTACCACCGGAGCCAGGGAGACCACTCTTGATGTATCTATCCACGGCAGAAGTTTCGATGGGATGTGTCTTAGGTCAGCATGACGAGACGGGAAGAAGAGAGCAGGCCATCTACCATCGAGCAAGAAATTCACCGATTACGAGACGCGCTATTCTCACCTGGAGAAGGCATGCCTAGCCCTTGTATGGGCTACCCAGAGGCTCCACCACTACTTACTGTCTCAAGCCATTCTACTTTTAGCCCGAATGGATCCGTTAAAATACTTGTTTGAAAAGCCAGCTCTCACTGGACGAACCGCACGATGGCAACTTTTATTATCTGAATTTGACATCACGTATGTCACTTAGAAATCGATCAAGGGGCAGGCACTTGCTGATCATCTCGCCGACAATCCTTTACCCGACTATGAGCCATTAAGAATCGAATTCCCAGATGAAGATATCTTGTTCATGACGGAAGACGATACTGAAGAAGCAAAAGAATCATGGATAATGCACTTTGACGGGGCTGCCAATGCCGAGGGTTAAGGAGTTGGTGCCATCCTGATTTCACCAAAAGGATCCCACGTACCCGTCTCTATCAAGCTCAACTTCCCTTGCACCTGATGCAGCGACTCTCGATCTGAATGTAACTCACCTTCGAGTATTTGGCGATTCACAGTTAATTATATGTCAGACGAATGGTGACTGGAAGACGAAAGATGAGAAACTGATCCCCTATCATGAACACCTCGAGGATCTGATAACTTGCTTTCAAGACGTGACCTTCTCATATATCCCCCGGATAAGGAATCGCTTTGCTGACGCATTAGCAACCTTGGCATCAATGATTGAAATTCCCTATGGTGTTGAGATGAAGCCGATAATGATCGAGCAAAGGAATGAGTCGACTTTCTGCCTCCAGATTGAGGAACCTACAAAGCCTGATGATGAGCCACCTTGGTTCTCAGATATCAAGAATTTCCTCGAGACCCTAACTTTCCCAGAGGGTACATCCAAGACAGACCGACAGACCATTCAACGTTTAGCAGCAGGTTACGTCATTTGCGGGGAATGCCTCTATAAGAGATCATACAACAATATTTTGCTCAGATGCCTTACAGAAAGTGAAGTGGTCAGTATTATGAGAGAAATCCATGAAGGAGTATGCGGAGCCCACGTTAGCGGTCACATGCTCGCTAAGAAAATTCTGCGGCAAGGATACTTTTGAACCACTATGGAATCGAATTGCTGCAAACATGTTCAAAAATGCTACAAGTGTCAAGAACACTCCAGTCTGATACACGCTCCTGCCATCGATCTTCACTGCATGACCACTCCTTGGCCATTTGCTACCTGGGGCCTTGACGCTGTCGGAATGATTAATCCAAAAGCATCAAACGGACATCAGTTCATCCTCGTCGCCATTGAATAGTTCACCAAGTGGGTAGAAGTGACGTCATATGCCAACATCACTGCCAGTCATGTCGAGAAGTTTCTTAAGAACAATATTGTGTGCCGATTTAGAGTACCCAAAGATATCATCACGGACAATCGCACAAACTTTACAAATAAGCACATCCGAGACTTCTGCCAGTAATACAAGATCAAGCACCAACGCTCATTCCCTTATCGGCCTCAAACTAACGGAGCCATGGAATCCGCGAACAAGACAGTCGTCCTCATCCTTGAGAAAATGGTCATCACTTACCGAGATTGGAGCGAAATGCTGCCATTTGCTTTATGGGTCTACAGAACGTCGATCCGTACCGCTACGGGGGCAACACCATTCTCCCTAGTGTATGGAACCGAGGTCGTCCTCCCGGTGGAGGTTGAAGTACCCTCACTCCGAATCCTTATGGAATCAGGCTTACCCGAAGCAGAAGGAGAAAGATTATGCTTTGATCAGCTGAACTTATTAAACGAGAAGAAACTCCTAGCCTTGTGTCACACTCAAGTTTACTAAGGGCGAATCTCACGCGCTTACAATAAACGTGTTCGCGGTCGAGATCTGAAGGTAGGAGACACTGTGTTGGAGAAGATCTTCCCATCCCTCCACGCCGATCCGAGGGGAAAATTCAAGCCAAACTGGGAAGGACCTTACGTCATCAGGAAGTCTTTAGGATCGCCATCCGCCGCCACCATGAATGAGTCATTTTCTGAGCCCATCAATGGGATCGTCCGGTTCTACTCTTAGTTCATCACGACAAGGTAAGTATTGATGAAATAGATACGCGACAGCTTAAGAACTACCCAAAAGAGGCCATCATTCCAAATACAGTAGCCAAAAAAGCATCCCTAAAAATGATGATATCCTTTGCTACCCCATTTGAGCTTGGGCCTTTCTTTCAATAAACCCATTCCCCAAAAATATATATATATATATATATATATATATACGTGTACATATACCAAAAAAGAGAGAAAGGATGAAGTAGAGTTACTATCAAAATCTAAAAAAAAAAATCAAAAAAAGCAAAAACTAAAAAAGAGATTGCCTGAAATGAAGCAAAAAGAATAAAAAAAATCTAGAAGAATCATGGGGCATGTATAGTAAAACCCCCAAGGAAGAAAGTATGTTGAGAAAACTAAAACCGTATCAAGGAAATCCTTTTAACCCAGCGTACCTTCAAATCCTAACCTAACCCATGGCCAAGCTACACCCTGAAAGAATCCCTCTTTGTAGGTCCGCAAGCAGTCATAATATCTGTTAAGTCAATATGAGCCGAGTCGTGAGACAACACCAGAACCCCATCCAGCCGGCTATGACGGAATCAAGGTCTATGTCGTGGCTGTTGAAAAAAGAAAAGAAAATAAAAATACAAGCTCAAAGCAAGATGGATACGGTGAAAACTCAAAAGGGCATTACGGGTAAAAGCAGCGAGCTTGTGCGAACCAGATGAAAACCCAAAATGGCGCTTGGGGTAATAAAGCTAAACCCACGGACGCGGTGAAAACCCGAAAGGGTGCCACGGGTAAAAAGAGGGAGATAAAAAAAAGGAGAAAAAGAAAAAAAAAAAAGAAAAAAAATTGAAAAAGAAAGGCTTGGACTAATTGAGAAGATTGATGCTTGAGAAAACCTTTTGTTACTCTTCCTGTACCCTCTTGTCTGACTGGGCCGCTCATGCTAGTTCGAATCGGGTCCCGACCATAATTGTCTTTGTGATACCCACACTGTCAATTGTATGACTCGAGGCAAGGAGAAAGGTTTAACTCAATCCAAAGGGATCAACGTTCTGGCCTTGGTAAAATCTGGAAACTCACTCAGGTTCGACTGCATCAAAGAGTTAGACTATGCTCAAAATGGGACCCGTTATTCTGTCTCACTATCAAGGCATCAAAAAAAAAAAAGAAAAAAAAAAAGCCAAAAATAATTTTTAAAAAAATCAAGAAAAATCCAAACACCAAAAACTGTGTATATATTTCTACTCATTTTCAAGTACATATTTTCAGCATCATATTTCAATCTCAAAAATGAAGAAAAATAACAAAAAATCTCTAAAAACAAAAATTCAAAAAAAATATATCTTGAAAATGAAAAAGTATAGGTAGAAATCTACTTTTTCTTTTATTGTTTAGGATGCATTTTCTTTATATGTATAAACAAAAAAGGGACTGACGTTTTCTCGAGAATGTGCAGGAACATCACACGGTCCAAAGCCTTGAAGCAGGCAACTTCTCAGCGATGGACAAATCAGAAACAACATCTCACCATCGACGTCAGGTCTAACAAAAAAATGATAAAAATCATTTTGAAAAGAAAAAGAAATCTATGTTTTCATGCGACACACATGCGTGTTTCGATGCGGTAAAATGTCAATATTTTATCGATAACACAGATGTGCAAAATTAATGTCCTAGGTCAAAGGTTCGCCTTGGATCCATGGATCCTACTTCAAAGTAGGAGCAACGGTGTCAGTCTCGGTCAAACAGTCAATGTTTCGGTTGGGTCAACTCCACTGTTAAATCTTTTGAGCGATGAGCGCTCTGTTTTGGATTCGTGTGAACTTGAGTTGTCTTAAGCTTCTGATTCTCCGTTGAAAAAGGTCAATCGTTGGTTGAGACCAACCTGTTGAGAATGAGATTATGTGTCAATCAAACTATGTGCAACCATGCATTCAGAAGAGTTCATTTCCCTTTTTTTATTTTCTGCAGGCTTAAAACCTGTATGGACAACGGTATCCCTATAAAGTGTATGCCATGCGTCTGGGTATCCGTATGATGGTCGTTTGTCCCCGTAAATTATACCCGGGTGGGTCAAGGTCGGGGCTTCCATCGCCTTTGTTGCTGCTTATTGCCCCTGATGGGTGCATGATTATGCATAGTTAATTGATGATTATGATCATTGTCAACAGAGGATAGGATTGGATGCCCCCTTTTGGGAAGTGCCTAATGTTTGGCTGGATCTATTCAAGGAAGTTGAAACTGGATACTCTGGGTCATGTAGATCTGGGGCACATTTTGAAAAATGGCACGCACACCTAAAAAGCGTTGTGACATCTTTTCACTTCGCTCAGGTGGTCATGCTAAATAAACTTTGGGATAGATGGGTTCGCCCAAAGATCTCGAACCCTGCTTTCCGCAGGGGCACCCGCGAATAATCCAATAAGGTCATCAAATGCCTTGTAGGATTGGACGCAAACTGTGGAGCCTTACATATGTTTACTTCGCACCTATCTTTGAATGTGGGTCGATCACCCCTCTTACTTACGAAGCTGTTGCATTTAGAGTGAATCTTGAACATCGATACCTTCAAAATCATCCCGAGAAGTGAACAACTTTCCCGACTATAGGGAGTTCACAACTCATTCCACCTCGGTTATGCCCAGTAATATCGCTAAGCGCTTGGGAACCGATTACCTCGAGAAACGAATGATTAGTCTGGCACTTCAGGGCCTTCGTTTTCTCACCATGTTACTCACCCGATGTTTGAAGTTTGTTCTGAATATAGCGGACCCATCAGTAATGCCTTGGGCCTCTTCGGATGTCTCTTTTCTTTGGCATATGATCATTAGTGATCGGATACCAAAGAGGGGCATCTGTAGACACCCAAATTTGGCCCAAGGCTCGATCGAAACACCTTTCGAGAGAGGAGCAATTCTGCGCTTTTGATGGCATGTATGGAACCCTTAGAAATCACCCCAAACCCTTAGGAATCACCCTAGATCCCTTAGAAACATACCCCAAACCTTTAGAAACCAATCCCGACACTTAGAATCCATTCCGAACCCTAAACCTAACCTTCCCGGGCAATGGATGAAGAGTGGTGGACCAATGCTAGCTAAGGTCTTCTACTAATATCAAATCATATATCATTGGAAAGAGGACTTCTCCAGCTTTCCAACGAGTCAAGAATCACCTCAATCGGAGCTGTACATCAAACGTTATGGCCATTTGCAAATTGGGCTTTTTTTGAGAGATTTTTGCCTGGCGCAACTAATAGTTGCACCAGGCCATTTTCCCCATGAAATGGCCTGGCGCAACTAATAGTTACGTCGGGCATAAATGGGTCCCCCAACCCCTCGCGAGGCTAACTTCCAGGGAACTGTGTAGCATTGTTTTACTGTACAGTTTTACCCAAAATATATATATATATATATATATATACGTGTACATATACCAAAAAAGAGAGAAAAGATGAAGTAGAGTTACTGTCAAAATCCAAAAAAAAAAAATCGAAAAAAGCAAAAACTCAAAAAGAGATTGCCTGAAATGAAGCAAAAAGAACAAAAAAAATCTAGAAGAATCATGGGGCATGTATCTGGGTCGGGGCTTCCATCGCCTTTATTGCTGCTTATTGCCCCTGATGGGTGCATGATTATGCATAGTTAATTGATGATTATGATCATTGTCAACAGAGGCCAAGATTGGATGACCCCTTTTTGGAGGTGCCCAATGTTTGGCTGGATCTGTTCAAGGAAGTTGAAATTGGATACTCTGGGTCATGTAGATCTAGGGCACGTTTTGAAAAATGGCACGCACACCTAAAAAGCGTTGTGACATCTATTCACTTCGCTCAGGTGGTCTTGCTAAATAAACTTTGGGATCGATGGGTTCGCCGAAAGATCTGAACCCTACTTTCCACAGGGGCACCCGCGAATAATCCAATAAGGTCATCAAATGCCTTGTAGGATTGGATGCAAACTGTGGAGCCTTGCGTTTGTTTAGTTCGCACCTATCTTTGAATGTGGGTCGATCACCCCTCTTACTTACGAAGCTGTTGCATTTAGAGTGAATCTCGAACATCGATACCTTCAAAATCTTCCCGAGAAGTGAACATCTTTCCCGACTATAGGGAGTTCGCAACTCATTCCACCTCGGTTATGCCCAGTAATGTCGCTAAGCGCTTGGGAACCGATTACCTCGAGAAACGAATGATTAGCCTAGCACTTCAGGGCTTTCATTTTCTCATCATGTTACTCACCTGATGTTTGAAGTTTGTTATGAATACAACGGACCCATCAGTAATGCCTTGGGCCTCTTCGGATGTTTCTTTTCTTTGGCATATGATCACTAGTGATCGGATACCAAAGAGGGGCATCTGCAGACACCCAAATTTGGCTCAACGCCCGATCGAAACACCTTTCGAGAGAGGTGCAATTCTGAGCTTTTGATGGCAAGTATGGAACCCTTAGAAATCACCCCAAACCCTTAGGAATCACCCTAGATCCCTTAGAAACCTACCCCAAACCTTTAGAAACCAATCCCGACACTTAGAATCCATTCCGAACCCTAAACCTAACCTTCCCGGGCAATGGATGAAGAGTGGTGCACCAAGGCTAGCTAAGGTCTTCTACTAATATCAAATCATATACCATTGGAAATATAACTTCTCTAGCTTTCCAACGAGCCAAGAATCACCTTAATCGGAGCTGTACATTAAAGGTTATGGCCATTTGAAAATCGAGATTGTTTTGAGGGATTTTTGCCTGGCGCAACTAATAGTTGCGCCACGCCATTATCCCCCTAGATTTGCCTGGTTCAACTAATAGTTGCGCCAGGTATTTTTCCCCCAAAAATGGCTTGGCGCAACTAATAGTTACGCCAGGCATAAATGGGTCCCCCAACCCCTCGCGAGGCTAACTTCCAGGGAACTGTGCAGCACTGTTTCACTGTACATTTGCCTGGTGCAATTATTAGTTGCGTCAGGCATATGAACAGTAACTGTTTAGTTTTACCCCAAAAAAAAAAAAATATATATATATATATATATACATGTACATATACTAAAAATGAGAGAAAAGATGAAGTAGAGTTACTATCAAAATTAAAAAAAAAAATTCGAAAAAAGCCAAAACTCAAAAAGAGATTGCCTGAAATGAAGCAAAAAGAACAAAAAAAATCTAGAAGAATCATGGGGCATGTATAGTAAAACCCCCAAGGAAGAAAGTATGTTGAGAAAACTGAAACCGTATCAAGGAAATCCTTTTAACCCAGCGTACCTTCAAATCCTAACCTAGCCCATGGCCAAGCTACACCCTGAAGGAAGCCCTCTTTGTAGGTTCGCAAGCAGTCATAATATCTGTTAAGTCAATATGAGCTGAGTCGTGAGACAATAATAGAACCCCATCCAGCCGGCTATGACGGAATCAAGGTCTATGTCGTGGCTGTTGAAAAAAGAAAAGAAAATAAAAAGAAAAAATAAAATAAAATAAAAATATAAGCTCAAAGTAAGATGGACGCGATGAAAACACTAAAGGGCATTACGGGTAAAAACAGCGAGCTTATGCGGACCAGGTGAAAACCCAAAATGGCACTTGGGGTAAGAAAGCTAAACCCACGGACGTGGTGAAAACCCGAAAGGGTGCCACGGGTAAAAAGAGGGAGATAAAAAAAAAAGGAGAGAAAGAAAAAAAAAAGAAAAAAAATTGAAAAAGAAAGGTTTGGACTAATTGAGAAGATTGATGCTTGAGAAAACCATTTGTTACTCTTCCTGTACCCTCTTGTCCGACTGGGCCGCTCATGCTAGTTCGAATCGGGTCCCGACCATAATTGTCTATGTGAATCCCACACCGTCAATTGTATGACCCGAGGCAAGGAGAAAGGTTTAACTCAATCCAAAGGGATTAACGTTCTGGCCTTGGTAAAATCTGGAAACTCACTCAGGTCCGACTACATCAAAGAGTTAGACTATGCTCAAAATGGGACCCGTTATTCAGTCTCACTATCAAGGCATAAAAAATAAAAAAAAAAAAAAAAAGCCAAAAATAATTTAAAAAAAAATCAAGAAAAATCCAAACACCAAAAACTGTGTATATATTTCTACTCATTTTCATGTACATATTTTCAGCATCATATTTCAATCTCAAAAATGAAGAAAAATAACAAAAAATCTCCAAAAACAAAAATCCAAAAAAATATATATCTTGAAAATGAAAAAGTATAGGTACAAATCTACTTTTTCTTTTATTGTTTAGGATGCATTTTCTTTATATGTATAAACAAAAAAGGGACTGACGTTTTCTCAAGAATGTGCAGGAACATCACATCAAGGCCTTGAAGGTGCAACTTCATGGACAAACCGACGAGATCTGACATCACCATCGACGTCATGTCTAACAAAAAAATGAAGAAAATCATTTCAAAAAGAAAAAGAAATCTATGTTTCATGCGACGCACATGCGTGTTTCGATGCAGTAAAATGTCAATATTTTATCGATAACACAGATGTACAAAATTAATGTCCTAGGTCAAAGGTTCGCCTTGGATCCATGGATCCTACTTCAAAGTAGGAGCAACGGTGTCAGTCTTGGTCAAACAGTCAATGTTTCAGTTGGGTCAACTCCACTGTTAAATCTTTTGAGCGACGGGCGCTCTGTTTTGGATTCGTGTGAACTTGAGTTGTCTTAAGCTTCTGATTCTCCGTTGAAAAAGGTCAATCGTTGGTTGAGACCAACCTGTTGAGAATGAGATTATGTGTCAGTCAAACTATGTGCAACCATGCATTCAGAAGGGTTCATTTCCCTTTTTTTATTTTCTGCAGGCTTAAAACCTGTATGGACAGCGGTGTCCCTATAAAGTGTACGCCATGCATCTGGGTATCCGTATGATGGTTGTTTGTCCCCGTAAATTGTACCCGGGCGGGTCCGGGTCGGGGCTTCCATCGCCTTTGTTGCTGCTTATTGCCCCTGATGGGTGCATAATTATGCATAGTTAATTGATGATTATGATCATTGTCAACAGAGGTCAGGATTGGATGCCCCCTTTTGGGAGGTGCCCAATGTTTGGCTGGATCTGTTCAAGGAAGTTGAAACTGGATACTCTGGGTCATGTAGATCTGGGGCACGTTTTGAAAAATGGCACGCACACCTAAAAAGCGTTGTGACATCTTTTCACTTCGCTCAGGTGGTCATGCTAAATAAACTTTGGGATAGATGGGTTCGCCCAAAGATCTCGAACCCTACTTTCTGTAGGGGCACCCGCGAATAATCCAATAAAGTCATCAAATGCCTTGTACGATTGG
Source organism: Chloranthus sessilifolius (assembly GCA_021018995.1). Classification (NCBI taxonomy): domain Eukaryota; kingdom Viridiplantae; phylum Streptophyta; class Magnoliopsida; order Chloranthales; family Chloranthaceae; genus Chloranthus; species Chloranthus sessilifolius. The sequence continues at coordinate 71,198,660 of CM037595.1, forward strand.
ACGAAAACTGTGGAGCCTTACGTATGTTTACTTCGCACCTATCTTTGAATGTGGGTCGATCACCCCTCTTACTTACGAAGCTGTTGCATTTAGAGTGAATCTCGAGCATCGATACCTTCAAAATCATCCCGAGAAGTGAACATCTTTCCCGACTATAGGGAGTTTGCAACTCATTCCACCTCGGTTATGCCCAGTAATGTCGTTAGGCGCTTGGGAACTGATTACCTCGAGAAACGAATGATTAGCCTGGCACTCCGGGGCTTTCGTTTTCTCTCCATGTTACTCACCTGATGTTTGAAGTTTGTTCTGAATACAGCGGACCCATTAGTAATGCCTTGGGCCTCTTTGAATGTCTCTTTTCTTTGGCATACGATCACTAGTGATCGGATACCAAAGAGGGGCATCGGTAGACACCCAAATTTAGCCCAAGCCCCGATCGAAACACCTTTCGAGAGAGGTGCAATTCTGAGCTTTTGATGGCATGTATGGAACCCTTAGAAATCACCCCAAACCCTTAGGAATCACTCTAGATCCCTTAGAAACCTACCCCAAACCTTTAGAAACCAATCCCGACACTAGAATCCATTTCGAACCCTAAACCTAACCTTCTCAAGCAATGGATGAAGAGTGGTGCACTAAGGCTGGCTGAGGTCTTTTACTAATATAAAATTATATACCATTAGAAAGAGGACTTCTCCAGCTTTCCAACGAGCCAAGAATCACCTCAATCGGAGCTGTACATCAAACGTTATGGCCATTTGAAAATTAGGCTTTTTTTGAGGGATTTTTGCCTTGCGCAACTAATAGTTGCGCCAGGCCATTTTCCCCCTGGATATGCCTTGCGCAACTAATAGTTGTGCCAGGTATTTTTTCCCCCAGAAATGGCCTAGCGCAACTAATAGTTGCGCTAGGCATAATTGGGTCCCCCAACCCCTCGCGAGGCTAACTTCCAGGGAACTGTGCAGCACTGTTTTACTGTACATTTGCCTGACACAGCTATTAGTTGCGCCAGGCATATGAACAATAACTATTCAGTTTTACCCCAAAATTCGTGATTGGGGTTTGACTTGTTGACCACCTCGACCTTTGGAGTATATTTTGATAGTTCTGTTGCACCCATTCCATGCCTATTTGCAACCCTCCAAGTGGCTTAAGGCCTCACCCCATCATCCACCGTTAGAACCACCTTCACACCTTTCCAAGCTCTCAAAATCCTAGGAAACCTTAGATTTGAGATTACCTAATTGCTAACTCCAATTAGCATCTAAGTGATCTCCTAATCCATCCTTTTCTTATAAATAGAGCCCCCCTCCCATTGGTTTAAGGGTTGAGAAATTTGCTTAAGAGAGAAAGAGCTCAAAGTGAGAAGTTCTTCCTCCCTTTTGTGCACTATTTTCATCCAAATTTTAGAATTCCAAAACCTCCTTTCAAGCTTGTTCTTGCATCCAAAACCCTTAGCCTAGGTGTGTGTGATCCCCTAGCCTCCATCCCCTACCTCTTAGCTTTAAGTCCTAAGTGGTTAGAACCCATTTCTCCACCATTCAAGCCTTCGAAAGCTCATCAAAGCAAGCCACGCAAGGCTCCTCTACGGTGCTACAAGGGCCCGAGGGCTCCGGCTCTCCCCTTTCTTCTCCTATCTCTTTCTAGCTCCCTCCATCCTCTCATTTGTGCCGTTACGCCGCCAATTTTTTGATAGGAACAGAGGGGCACAAATAGGATTCTAAGCCCTTTTGGGCGAGAGGAAGCTATTTTTCTTGCTTCTACTTTATTTTATTGTTGGCCATTAGTAGAGACCGCGTTACGCAGGTTGATCGGGTGCTTAACACCTTCCCGATCGATAACCGAAGGCCCTATCCAAGAGCCTTTGGTGTAGACCGGATTCAGAGTCATATTTTTAGCACTTAGGTGCTCATAAAAAAGAACTAGGTATCCCGGGACATCGAAAGCTCCTGGTGGCGACTCTATATTTTTATTAGAGAGCGCATCGTCGCGACGGGACCGTCACGGATCCCACGGTTGCACACACTCAAGCGGGATGTGTGTGTTGTGCTGAGAAAGCCGCTCAAGCATAAATTGAGCCGCTCGAGCGGGAAATCATCTGGAGCTTACGCTCGAGTTGGAATCACAGGTTTAATTTGCTCGGGTTAGAACCGCTCGAGCGTGTTTTGTAGGTGCCATTGGGGTATGCTCGAGCGGTCTTGAACCACGCTCGAGCAGGAAACTCTGTTATGGCCCGACTTATTTGTGTGCTTGTGAGTCATGTGTATTTAAGCATGCTAATAGCTGATGACTAAGACATTTGTTAGGTCTTGTGGATAAGGAGAAAAGCACAGGGAAATGTCTTGATTTGAACCTGATAGAATCAACATGTGTGCTTGGCGCGACTTGAAGTAGGGAAATTCAACCCACAAGTTCGTCTTGATGCTGATTTATGGACTTGATTTTATTTTATTCTGGAACATTTGATAGCTTTGAAATGCCCGAAATCTCTATTTGTGTTTGAATGAAGTGAACTTCGAATTTTGTTTTGTTTCATGTTACCATATGATTTTCATGTCTTGACTGAACTCCGTATATGAAAAGTGATTTTTAAATCTGGATATGCTTATGAATTTGAGTTGGAATATGATATTTGAACCTGATCTGTAGGCTTTTGAAGCCGAATATTTTCAAGTACTTGAAACCGTGAATTTTACCTTGATGATTCGAATTGTAAGATTAGTATATCTTATTTGAAACATTCCTTGATTTGAATTCCGCATATGAAATACGATTTTGATAGGAAACTATAAGTGAATCTTTTCTTGAAATTGATCTCCAATAAGAATCTGAGAGCGTTAGTCTATATAAGAATCTAAATCGGAACGTGAAAATTTAACTCGAAGATCTAATTAAGACTCCGAAATTGAACTTGAAATCCGAACCATGTTTTGTGTATATGAAACCTCGAGCATTGAACGTGAATAGAAATTCGAATTGTGAATAAGTACATGAATCTGGACTGAAACATGAATCATGTGAATGCTGGATATTGAATACTAGATACTAAACACTGAATACTGTACACTGGACACTGAATACTCGGCACTAAGCATACTGCATATACTGAGCACATTGCAATACTGGACCGGTACGGCGAGTTAAACCGTACACATTGCTTTACATAATGGACACTACATACTGCATTACTGGACTGGTACGACGGGTTAAACCGTACACACTGCAATGCATACTGGACACTACATACCGCATTGTTGGACCGATACGGCGGGTTAAACGGTACACACTGCACTACATACTGCATTTTTGGACCGGTACGACGGGTTAAACCATACACACTACACTGCAAACTAGACACTACATATTGCATTATTGGACTGGTACGACGGGTTAAACTGTACATCATGTATTGCATACTGTACTGACTGACATTGCAATTGGCACTGGAAATCGATACTAGACCGACACGTCGAGTTACATTGTATAGGAAAGATACTGACTGAAATTGAAATAGAATGAATACTGACCGAATTTGCGCCCAACTGAACTAGAATTTGAGAATTCCGCTTGTACACTTTGATTTTGAAATACATGATAATGTTTTGCTCGTACTTTGAATTTGAAGTACATGACAAGGTTTGACTCGAATTGGACTTGTAAGTACATCATGATGTGTTTCTTGAATTTGAAATTGTTTTGATCCGAAAAATAATGAAACTGAAGTTTGATTTCACCGATTGGATTTTAAATAAATCAACTCTATGTTTTTATCTGGAAAGATGTATATTGGTATTGTTTTTCTCTACTGAGCTTGGACGAAGCTCATCCCTCGACTATACGTCACAGGTACAAGCTATGAGCGAAACTTGGAGTTTTGACGGATGCTTCTGTGCCGCAAACCTTCTGTCCGAGAATTTTTTTTTATCGGTGGCTTGAGTGTTATTTTGGGTATCGTTAAACTTGAGAACCTGTACATGTAATAAGTTTTGTAAATCAGATTTTTGGATGTGTTATGTTCACCATTGCTTAGGTGATAGTCGGCTGTCACCAGTGGTTCTTTTGTTTGTTACATGTGTAAGCTTGAAACTTTTATTTTTCCATTTCCGATGCTTGAAAAATTTCAGTTAGTATGCTTGTTTAAGGTACCATATCTGTATGGAACGTGATCTATGATTCGACGGCACAAATTTTTGTGATAGAAAAATTCATGCTGTCACAAGTAGAGGTGGCACGGGATTGTCAAAACCTATTTTTGGACTTAAAGAAAACTCTCTTAAAATTGAATTTTAAAAGTGAACCGAGGGGAGACTTAATTATATCGTTCTCGTGGGTTGCTTTTTCAAAAGGGGGGGAATTTAAGCAGCGATACACTCATCTTTGTTTCAAGTAGTGCGGTAGCCCTGGTGGTGATGATCTCGAAAGGAACCAGTCCATCCAGTATCTGAGAAGGCGCTTGCGCCGGAGGTATATCAGGTGAGTGATCGAACTTTACAAAGCCTTAATACCTTGGGGAGAACATTAGTCACATCGAAACAGCCTTGTATCCCTTAGGTGCGGAGAGGAGGGACCTGAAAAACAAAGAAAAATAGTCTCTGAAAGCATTACTTCCAAAATACCCATTTTTAGCCCAACTCGGTCTTCTGCTGGAAAAATATAAATATATAAGCCTTGCGTGCATAATATGCACGCATAGCCAAAAATCTAGAAAATTAGCCTTGCGTGAATAATATGCACGCATAGCCAAAAATCCAGAAATTTAGCCTTGCATGCATAGTATGCATGCATAGCATAATTGCTTAGTAGCCCAAATTTGGAGCATTTTTTCACAGTTCCTGGAACTCCCTGCTTAGTGCTTTTAATACTCTCGATAAATCCCACACTTTTGACACCCAAAACGCCCTTGCCGGTCAAGAGAGGTCGCCCTCTTATAGATTCATTCGAGGGATCGGGTTGTCGTGTGGATTTTCATGCCTCTACATAGAATAAAGGATTTCCTCTGTTTCTTCAAAAATGCATCGGGATCTCGCCGTGGGAGGCATTAGGGGTGTGAATGCCACTTGAAAAGGGAGTTCCGAGGCCCCGAAGAGCACCGTAAGAATCAAAGAGAAAGAGATCCAAAAAAAAATATCATTTCCAAAAAGTTCAAAAAAATAAAAAAAATTGTCATATACAAATAACCAAAAAGAGAACCAAAAGAGAATATTTGGTGTCGTAGCCACGACATTGCCTCACCCACCATCATCCCATAGGGGAAGGAAAAAGAAAGTGTTTGGATCCTACCCAAAGAACCCATATCCTACCCGCCAACAAACCATATCTTGGGCGATCGACCCAACCGTCTTTGACTCGGGTCCATCCCTACCACATTCCCCATCCCATTCCCACATGGAGGAGACACCCATCTCCGACCCCTCCACCCAATCCCGATTCAATGTTACAGGCCCATTTGGAGCCCCCATTTTTCCCTCCACATCCTCTCAAAATACACTGCATTTTCCATCAACATCCACTTTAAATACACCCAATTTTCCACATACCTCCACTCAAAATACACCCCATTTTTCATCAACATCCACTCCAAATGTTCCCCTTTTTTTTCTCCACATCCAATCCAAATATACCGCATTTTCCCCCATTCACCCAAGTCTCACCTAATTTTTCCCACACATCCACCCAAACCATGCCCCATTTTCCCTCCACATCCAATCAAACCACACCCAATTTTCCCCCATCCACCCAAACCATTCCCAATTTTCCCCCATCCACACAAGTCATGCCCATTTTTCCCCCACATCTAACCAGGTCATGCCCAATTTTCCCCATGCACCCCCCTCATCAGAAGGGCTATCCACATCTATCCCCATAACCGATCCCATGATCATGATGGAGGACGGTTAGGGCTTACACCGCCTGGAAGGCCTCCTAAAGCCTTCCTCATCCATCCCAAATACCTCTAAATCCATCACAAATCCTCCAAAATCTTCACACCCCATTCTTCCAAAATCCCAATCAACCCCCCATAATCCATACCATCCAAGGCCCCTCCCATCAACCTAGGGGCCATCCGAGTGGGCCTCAAAGGCCCAATACCCAATCCCAAGCTCATTTAGGCATAAACCCAAGGGTTGCATTCTCAAATCTTCCATCATTCTCCCAATTTCCCACATACACCTATACCCAACAAACCTCCATTCCCCCTCAAATAGCAAACCCCTCTCATCCAATCCCCCAGTCCGGCATAAGCCATACCCATCCACACCCATCATTACCAACTAAGTATGGGAATCCATTCCATAGGATAGACCATCCCCAATTTACCCATTCACTCACTCCCCAACCCAATCCTCAAAATCCCCAAAATACCCATCTGATACAATGGTCTCATCAGGCCCCTGCCTAAAACTCACAATCCACCTATCCCCTTACCCCACAAGCCACTCATCAAAGTTTCCCTTAACTACAATGGTCCCATCAGGCACCTACTCAATCCCTCCAAAATCCAATCAACCTCACCACCCCTCCACCACTCTTTGATGTGGTTCATTAATATGAGGAGGATGAAGCTCGAAATAGCGAAGCCTACCTAGGGGTGGTCGCCAGTTTCAACCCCCACCACCACACACCCCAACCAACAGGTCGTCTAAAATGAATGAAGGCAGCCTAGAGGAGGACCAGCCCCAACTTTGCCATCTAGGGAGTCAGAGCTGCTGAGAGAACAAATGGACAAGATCCAAAAGTAGTTAATGAAGTTGGGTAGAGCCGAGATCCATGCCACAGATTTTTTAGATCTATGCCTATTTGCTAAGGTGCCATTGGCACCTAAGTTTAAAGAGCCATCATTCGATAAATACGACACCGACAACCCCATTGCACAGCTCAAGTCATATTGTGGGGACATGTGCTAGTATGGAGGGGATGAGCGCTTACTCATAAAAGTTTTTCAAAACAGCCTTATAGGTCCGGCCTTAAGATGGTTTATGCCTATTGAACCATCTATGCTTAAAACATACAAACCTCACTCACCTGTTCCAAGAGCAATATGTCATCAACATGGACATTGAGCCGCGCAAATCCGATTTGGCTCGTCTAAGGTAGAAACCCAATGAAATGTTCAATGAATACCTTGGAAGGTGGAGGGCCCTAGCAGCCCAAGTAAGGAACATCATCCTGGATGAGGAACAAATTAAGATGATCTCAAAAACTGCCCTACCCATTATCTCTGATTTGCTAGTGTACCAGCAGCAAGCTAGCTTCGCTTATTTGGTAAGAAATGCCAACCGCAACTAGTGGGGCTAGTGGGGTCCGTAAACTTACTGAGTAGAGAAATGAGAGAAGAGCAGGGGCAGAGGTCCAAGCTATAATAATTGCACAGCCTAGCACCAGCATGGTACCTGTCTAGTTTGGGGCAGCACAATAAGCCCCAGTACAAGTAGAATCAGCATAGCGATAGGGCAACATCCGATGGGTACAACAAACCCCCGAACAGAGGAGGGACCAATTGAGTCGAGTATTCACTCCCTTGGGGAAATCCCTAAATATCCTATTACCGTTGTTAATAGAAAGAGGCTTGATCACACCATTCCAATATGCATTGCAATTTCCATTAGGGGTCGGGTCACCCAACCGATTGATGCTTTCCTCTGAAGCATACAATACAAGACCTCATTGAGGAAGGGAAGCTCATTCCTCCAGCACCTCCCCATGCCAATCAACACACTAATATTTTGCAAGGGTGTTCGGGCTTTTATCGTACTAAGTCTTAACCTATTGCAAGCACACAATGAAAATTACAGCACTAGTATATGATCGTTTCCACGAGGAAGGTGATTATTCTGATGTATTTTTCATTTATTTGAAAACTTAAAATTGTCTTTTGAGATCCTAAACTACTGGAGAAATATAAATAAATGAATGATTTGTTTAAACTAATTGCAGAAAATAAAACTAAATCCTCCTCCTTCTAGATTATGGTCGTTAATTACAATCTTTCAGTTCTCGGATGCTTACAAAATAGAATACCGTTACATCGTATCTCAATCCTCTAGAATTTGTGCGTCAATCAAAAACTAGAATTCCTTGACATAGATTTATACTAATCAACAATCTTCTTAAAATTTGGGCATCAATCAAACTCAAGAAAATTGAAGATGGAAAAGTAAAACCATTACACTAATCTGCAAATTTTCAATCTGAGTCGTCAATTCAAATAAAAAACTTTTAAATGTTTACAAAGAAGTAAAGTGTATAAAAATAAATCTAAACTAGAAAGAAATAAAAAAGATTTTTTATCTCTCAGTCATAGGTGTCAATTGCTTCTAAGAAATTACAGATCCTCTACTCTAATCTTCCAGCTCCCAATTGTAGTCGTCAATTGCTCTCGAGAAACCTTGGGTATCTAAACTAAACTATACTAAAGTTAATCAGAAGAAAACCCAACCTCAGTCGTCAATTGATGTTGAGAGTTCCTTCGATAACTCTTTTCCTATGCTGAGCTCTCTTATTTATAGATCATAAGGAGTCCGTTTATATTATTCAAATCCTAAGAAAAGAAAACTACTAAGAATAAAGGATTCCTAATATAACTCTACTTCTAATCCTAATACTTCCTTACTTTGATTGGTAGATGTGCGTAGGACTTTTCTTCTATTTCAGCAATAGAGTTCTTTTAGGAGTCTTTCATCAATCTTCTCAGATCCATGGATTAGTGAACTTCTAATTCAAGAGATCTTCTAATTCTATGCATGGCGATGTCATTCTCACGTGATCAGCAACAACATGAGCTTTCATTCTTGCAAAATCATGAATACGATTTTCTCTTTTCTGTGCATCTTTCTCTTTGTACGATTTTCCAGTATGAACGATCACAAGCCTCTTGTATCGCATTCTTCTTAAAATGTCTTTTGAGGAATCATAAATCATGATTGCTTGTTTTCTCTTCAGCTTTGTTAAATCGTCTTTTACGATTTCTTACTTTACTAGCTTCCAAGTAGGATTTGAATCATCTTCTGTGCTCGATCATCTTTCTTGCTACTTTTTGAGTTTATTTTAATGAAGATTAATACTTTGGCTCTTGTTTGTCATATGTTCTTAATATCTGCTCATCATTATCTGGTTAGTAGTAAACTAGGGTCTAACATCACTAAGTTAAGGGTGATAAAATGACATATTCTATGACTGATCACACCCCCAAATTTAAGCTTTGTTAGTCCCTAGCAAACAAGGATAGAGTAAACTAATCTAAAAACTTAAATGCCACTTTTGTAGGGAATATGATTGCATTTAGCAGATGCAACAAACCTTTAAACCCTGAGGTGATCCCTAGTAGATGAGTTATAGTCTCCTGAAGGTTTTCAATGAAGTTACCCATAAACTTCAAATATTTTTGGATTTTCAAAAATTTTTAAATCAAAATAAAACAAAAGATTAAAACTCTAAACTACTTTTGTACACTAACTTGTTTTAATCATCACATGATTATTACGATTTTTGAACATATGATTCTTTCAACCACACTTTCCATCCTAGCGGTTATCCTTGATCAGAACTCCAACCATTTCAATTCATATTAAGCGTGGAGTGTGTGCGCATCAGTGAACTATTTATTCTTCATAGATTTTTTTAAACTGCAGATTTAGAAAATATTTGCATCCAAACTCTCACTATTGGCATACTCTAAAAAAGAATAGTGAAAATTTTGGGTTCTCTCTATATGATATGTATGATAAATTCAACGGATAATTAACTAAAAGGATAAATCTCATGGAATGGATAATCATTTCTATTCATATGCTTCCTTATTTATTTATAGTGTTTATTATATACATCTCTACTAGGGTCATGCTATTGTAAGTAATAAATCAAGAAGGTCTTCATTCGGCTTGTAATGCGGCCTTGGGTTAAGAGGTTCCAAAAAAGGGTAGAAAGGATTCAAAGATTTATGAGAATTTAGTTCATCTTTCTCCTATCTTTTTCTTTACTCTTCTATTTCTGTTTCAGTAACTATCCAAGAAGTTGGGTACTTCTTCCCATTTATTTATTTTTGTTTTCTTGTGTAAATCCCTTTTCTTGATTCTTTTCAGAGATACTCCCTTGGTTTTTCGCTTGGAAGCTTTTTGCCTCTTTTTCAGAATCGTAATTACAATTTCTCAACTCTTTCCCATATTTCTTTTCAGAAAATTATTTCTTTCAGCTGTACACCTTTTTTGCATATCTCTTATCTATTATTCTTTTAATCCTTTCACTCTCTACTCCTTCCCTCTTTCGCGTTCTAAACTCTCAGAAAATATAAGGGTGAAGAATTGAAAGCTTTGGGCAGTACATATGGTTAAGGGTTTTATAAGATTTTGGGTACAAAGAAATTTGGTTTAGGCTTCTAATATGGATTCAAGGGATAAATAAATTTCTAGGATTTTGACTTTTTGGCTCAAACGTAATAAAAAGATAGCCTTTTATCATTTTTACAATTCACTAGCATGAATGTCATATTATTTTGATGTATCTAATAAGCAGTTCTAGATAAACAAGTTATCATAATCATAGAATAATTGATTCAATTTTCAGCAATATGAGATTTCATTATGATGCAGTCAAGAAGTTTAAAGAATTTTTTTGATTCAAATAGAAAACAATCTCTCTCAAAATAAATGAGGAAATATTGTCTCAAAAGCTCACTGGTTATATAATTTTGAAACTATAATCTAAATATTGCAATTTAAATAAAAGTATAGTTTCAAACATTCAATCTGATACAGTGTTCAATAGGGTTAACATGAATTGTAATTGCTCCATTTTGATGGTTGAACTTCTACTATGATGGTTTATAAGGCTAATGGATTCATAACTTTTTCTATCATAACTCACATATGATGGTTAAATAAAACTACTACAAATAAAAATAAACTTAAAAATAGAAAGAAAAAAAAAATAAATATATATATATATATATATATATTTTCAAATAAACTAAAATATTATACACAGAGAGGTGTATCCCCCCAAACTTGAATAGGACAATGTCCTCATTGTTGCAAAAATAGGGGACACTCAAAATTTTATTACCTTGATGGTGCTGCTACTGTACCTAGTATCTAATCTTCAAAGAAAATCAAAGGTCTCCCCTAAACTTGGGAGAAATCATTTCTGACATTTACAAATAGAGATTGCACCATAAAAAAAAAGGATTAGACAACATAAACTTCTATATATCAAACAAAATATTTACAGAGATTAGTGAAAGGAAAAAATGATTACATAAACGATTAAACCTACGAAAAATCAAGACACACCCTAACTACGACACTGACATCAACATTCGAGGCAAAAGGTTTCTTCGATAAAGATCGGACCTCGACTTCTAACCACCTTCAATTAGAGTCTTATCTTCCTCATTCTTTAGAGACTATCCACACCTTGGAGGAGTCGCACCCTATGTTTTCCAGGCGTCTCTCCCAAACAGAGCACATCACTCGCTTCCCTCTGGAGAAGCAGAATGCACTTGGAGAGTGCTTTGAAGAGTGGGAAGTAAACACATCTCCAGCCTCCCACAGCCTATACTACTCCCCTGCAAGCATTCTCCCAAGGAGCATGTGATTTAGATAGGGGAGAAGATGAGCAATGGAGAAGGGTGGCGGGGAAAACAAGGAAGAAATGGGAGATGACCCTGGAAATTACATCCCACCACCATCGTAAAGGAACTCGTAGTCGAGGTGGGTTGTGATCGTAGAATGGTTAAGAAGTGAGGGAAGATGGGTTCTCGGATTGAGGTTTTGGATTTGGGTTAGGTTTAGGGTAATGGGTAGTTTCGATGGACGAATCAGCATCTGGTATGGGTCGCTGGCGCTTCCATTTCTTTACTTTCTTTATTGCAACTAGGAACTTAGCACTTTGTATCTCAAGAATTCTATCAAGTCTTTTACTGAAAATGCCTGGATGGGGCTCTTTCACCATAAGGGTTAGGGTCATGAAGATGAAAGAGATGGGTGTTGCTTGCTGGGGGCCTAGTTTTATAGGGGAGGGCTGGGTTTTGAACCATCTCCTTGAATTAATTTTTGAAGAATAAACATCAAAGCTCGGTTAGGTGGGGTAGGTTGGAGTTGGTGGGTCATAAGTGCGATGCTTGTTTGCTTCCTTCATGATTTAAGTGGGCTTAAAATCCAAGGTAACTAATAAGACTCATCATCGGATTCTCCTGTTCCCTAGAATTGTCATTTATGATCCTGGAGAACTCGGTGACACTTTGATTCGTAATTGCTACGATTTGACCCTATAAATCACAAAGAATTTCAAATCCATACGCTCAAGGTGATTATAACTCGAAAGAGGGGACCTTATGATTGAACGCGCTTTCGTGCACCTTAGATCGTATGGTACTCTCTAACAAAATTTCCAAATAGTGTACATATATTACAAGGTTTTGCTATGGGTGAGTCGGTAGCTCGACAATCTATGAGGAACTCACTTTAGGTCAAGGGGAGTTTATGTGCCTCCAATAAAAATATGTCCTCTTGGGGTACCCACAGGCCATGATGAAGAATAACTACTCTCTCTCTTATTGACTAAGATAGTTAGCTGCTCAACTATCTACACTAAGAATAGATTGATGAAGAGCGAGGAGTGGCTTTGATTGGTTCAGGTCATGCTGCTGGCAATTTCTTCATGTTTGCAGCATGGCGTCCTTCATAGCAACAATATGGTCTTGGGTGATTGTGGGGAAACTAGGTACATAAGGATACTGGGGGCCTCCCTGAGATGGACCATGGTTAGGACCACAAGCTTCTCCTTGTTGAGATGTTGGGTGCGATTTTATGCCCAACAGGGACAAAATCTTTGTCTTCCAAATCTTTAGCTTCGAGAGGCAATATATCATCAGCTTTAGTTCATCTGGTCCTCCTCGCTTAGGAGGCACATTTCTTAAAGTCTCCGAATCAATCCCACTCGATGCATGGTTTTGCATCCGTTCTCCGCTAAGGGTCTCAAAAAGTTTCCAAGCATTTTCTGTAGTCAATGTATGAAATATTCCTCCACAAGCGACATCAATCATGTTTCGGGTTTGTTCATTAAGGCCTTCATAGAAATCAAACACTATTTGCCAGCGCGGGGCCTCATGATGAGGGCACTTGTTCAAAAGCTCGTTAAGATGCTTCTAGCTCTCTTGCAGAGACTCATTTGACAATTGATGAAACGTTGTGATAATAATCCGAATTCGATTCCTTTTACTAATTGGGAAGTACCTTGTGATAAAATTGGTCTGTAATTCTTCCCAATTAGCAATTGAATTGCTAGGCAAAGAGTTTAACCACTACTTTTCCCTCTCTTTAAGGGAAAATGGGAAGTGCCTAAAATGTAGCCTCCTTCGACAAGTTTTTAATTTTAACAATTGCGCAAATTTCTAGAAAACTCATTACGTGCATATACGGATCCTCCTCATCAAACCCATAACAGATAGGTAGGAATTGAAATACATTGGGTTTGATTTCGAAGGTTCCGTCACCGGCCGTAGGGGGCAATTGAATACATGAGGGAGGAGTAAAAGGTGTCAATGCATATTACTCTCCTAACGTCTTAGCCACAAATTGGTCTTTACCTGCCATAATGAATGGGATTAGAAACAAAGCAGGCTGGCTAGAAAGATTATATAAATGTCTATTTTAATTTTCAGTTTATCTGATTTTTATTTTGGAAAACAGAGAGAAAATATATCTGAGTCTCTAGCTTCTCTGATCAGGGAAAGTGTTGAAACTTGTGATTCGCTACTCCGAGTACACCTGTAAAAGACTAAGAAGTGATCAAAGAAAGTAAAAATATAAAGAAAAATAAAAAGATAAAGATAAATATTGGTTTTCAAAATAATAAAAAAAATAAAATAAATAAAGAATAAAATCCGCTTCCTAGGCAACGGCGCTAAAAACTTGTTCGAGCCTTTATCGTACTAAGTCTTAACCTATTGCAAGCGCACAATGAAAATTGCAGCACTAGTATAGGATCGTTCCCATGTGGAAGGTGATTATTCTGATGTATTTTTTGTTTATTTAAAAATATTTATGTCTTTTGAGATCCTAAACTATTGGAGAAATATAAATAAAAGAATGGTTTGTTCAAACTAATTGCAGAAATAAAACTAAATCCTTATCCTTCCAGATTATGGTCGTTAATCACAATCCTTCAATTCTCAGATACTTACAAAATAGAATTTCATTACACCGTATCTCAGTTCTCTAGAATTTGGGCGTCAATCAAAAACTAGAATTTCTTGACACAGATTTATACTAATCAACAATCTTCCTAAAATTTGGGCGTCAATCACATTCAAGAAAATTGAAGATGGAAAAGTAAAACCGTTACACTAATCTGCAAATTTTCAATCTGAGTCGTCAATTCAAATAAAAAACTTTTAGATGTTAACAAAGCAGTAAACTGCATGAAAATAAATCTAAACTAGAAAGTAATAAAAAGATCTTTCATCTCTCAGTCACAGGCGTCAATTGCTTTTGAGAAATTACGGATACTCTAATCTTCCAGCTCCCAATTGCAGTCATCAATTGTTCTCGAGAAACCTTGGATATCTAAACTAAACTATACTAAAGTTGATCAGAAGAAAACCCAACCTCAGTCATCAATTGATGCTGAGAGTTCCTTTGATAACTCTTTTCTTATGCTGAGCTCTCTTATTTATAGATCATAAGGAGTCCGTTTACATTATTCAAATCCTAAGAAAAGAAAACTACTAAGAATAAAGGATTCCTAATATAACTCTACTTATAATCCTAATACTTCCTTGCTTTGATTGGTAGATGTGTGTAGGATTTTTCTTCTATTTCAGCAACAGAGTTCTTTTAGGAGTCTTTTGTCAATCTCCTTAGATCTGTGGATTACTGGACTTCTAATTCAAGAGATCTTCTAATTCTGTGCATGGCGGTGTGGTTCTCATGTGATCAGTAGCAACAGGAGCTTTCATTCTCTTTTCTGTGCATCTTTCTCTCTATACAATTTTCCAATACGATCGATCACAAGCCTCTTTTATCACATTATTCTTGAAACATCTTTTGAGGAATCATAAATTATGATTTCTTATTTTCTCTTCAGCTTTGTTAAAATCGTCTTTTGCGATTTCTTACTTTACTGGCCTCCAAATATGATTTGAATCGTCTTCTACACTCGATGGCCTTTCTTGCTGCTTTTTGAGTTCATTTTGATGAAGATTAATACTTTGGCTCTTATTTTCTGTTTGTTCTTAATATCTACACATCATTAGATTGTTAGTAGTAAACTAGGGTCTAGCATTACTAAGTTAAGGGTGATAAAATGGCATATTCTGTGACTGATCAAAGCGCCATTACAACCACACCCGCAGGGAGGAATGAGCCCAAGGGCCACAATAAACATGTTAAAGGAAGAGATGGAAGAGATCAACCCCTCAGAATATATCAACACAGGGGAAAGCTATGAAATGTCAGGGCAGTGGAAACAAGAAAGCGTAACCATCGACGTAGTCGAGCCTTTGAACTTAGCCGATTATTTCCCAATCCTACTACCTAAAGTAGCACTGGTAGATCTGAGGTTATATTTTCCCACACCTGCTCTAGTTAATCAGGTCCAACCCAGTTGGGCCTTACCCCACTGTATCATCCATTTTCGGCACCAATTCCCGTTAATTACATAGTGCCTAATTTTATGCCACCTTCGAAATCAATTCCCTTCAACCACACTTGGCCAAATTTTTCCACGGCATCATCAGTCCATCCACCTCTATCTCCAATACCGACCCCCTATAGTTGGGCAAGTTTTGCTGCATCACCACCAGTCCCTCCACTCCTAGTACCAGTCAACCAAATCTGGCCTAGATTCACCACACCATCCCTGCCTGTTTAATCATATCCGGTGCCTCCACCCATCCCATTCCAAATCCTCGGATCATCATATGATCACCATCAGGTCCTTCTCAACTACAACCAAACGGATGCCAATACAGGCGACAGTAGAGAAGGGGTTATTGAATTTATAACCCGATCTGGTAGAATCTATAGACAGCCTGAGATACTAGTACCAACCAAACCAGAAGAGAGAAGGGAACCGACAGTGGTACATCCAATGGAATGCATGAACCAGGAGTATGCGTTAGAAACTCAGTTAAGGCGAACTCCGGCCCACATCACCATCTAGGACCTATTAATGACGTCTCCACCACACTTCAAAGCTTTAATGGTGGTATTAAAAGATGCCCATGTATTAGACAAGGTCTCCCCAGATGAAGTGGGGCAAATGATTGGCCAAGTGTTGGCCCCTAACGCCATCTCATTTTTCAATGTCGATCTTTTGATTGAAGAATGGAGCCACTCCAAATCCCTCAATATCTTGGTCGAAATTGAAAACTTGGTAATATCGCTTGTATTAGTTGACAATGGTTCAACATTGAATGTGTGTCCTTTGAGAACCGCAACCAAGATAGGGGCTGACCCATCAATGTTCTGACCCGCCAAAACAAGAGCCTGAGGGTTCAACAATACAAGGAGGGAAGTAATAAGAGAAGTCGATCTTGAGCTCACCATTGTGACAGTGACCTTCTCCATCACTTTCCAAGTCATGGACATCAAATCCTCCAATTTGTTGCTAGGGCGCCCGTGGTTGCATGAAATCGGGGCAGTGCCCTCAACCCTACATCCACAGCTCAAGTTCATCTCGTAAGAGAAAGTTATATCCATCTTGGGAGAAGGGAGAGAAGAAAGAGAGAAAATAGCCCACAACATCAAAAATCTCAAGGTGTTGGATCTACCGCACACGACTGAAGACATAGTGCTTCATAATTTTCAGTTGATGCGTTAGCGGCAGTAGCGCTAGAATCCTTCGAAAAGGACAGAGGAATGCTCTAAAAGTGGGGTTACCAGAGAGGTAAAGGATTGGGCCCTCGCTTGCAAGGCAGGAGGGACCTAATCAGAGCAAAAAGTGGTCAACGTGTTAGATTCGGCTTAGACTACAAGCCTACCGAAGAAGAAATCCAAGAGGCCAAGGAAAAGGCCTGAACCATTGTCGTTGCCAAAGCCAGGGGGATAGACCTGGAAGATGAACCCCATCCCTGACCACACATCAGGAGCACATTTGTAAGTGTCAGGGCCATTAAAATTGATCAAAATGGGGTGACACAGCTGACCCACACAAAAAGGCCACCATCCACTAAACCAATCCCCAAATCATTCCCCCAGAAATTGAGATAGACTTGGCCTCCTTATCACTCTTCGAGGAGGAAGTTCCCTCACCCATACAGCAGCCGGTCCTAAACCACCCGAAGCTCGTGTTAATGTTTGAGGACCAGCTCCCATACGAGCCAACGGTAAATATGATGGAGGCTGACCCTCAAAAGCCATCTCAATCAGCTTCCTCCATAAGACTAGGTAAAGGTGTGGCACCTCAGGTGAGGATTTGGACTTCAATACCCCTAACTCTGAAAGCATCAAATGGCCATAAATACGGCCCCGACTTTCCAAAAAATAAAAATTAACCTATAAAAAGTGAGGTTAACTCTTGGTAAATAACACCATGCATGTATAAAGACCCACCTTGCCAGGGGCCCATCTCCGAAGAAAAGAAAATTTCTAAAAAGTTAGAAAAAATATAAAAAAATCTAAAAATATTATCTTTTAAAATTTCAAAAAAAGTAAGAAAAATGATGCTTTAAAAGAAAAATCTGCCCACGTGAAGTCGACCTCTTTTCTTTAGAAATGCAAGAGGAGGTAAGAGTCACGGATCTGGATGGTTAGGACTTAATCGAGGAGCTTCCCAATGAGCTCCTTGAGCGATATGTCGATTTTGAGCATGGCCCTACCCCGATCGTTGAAGAGACTGAAGATGTCAATCTCGGTACTTAGGAGGTTCCTAGAATCACTAAAATCGGAACGTCACTATCTCCCGATGAAAGAAAAAGCATGATTAATTTCATTCGGTCATACCAAGACGTCTTCTCATGGTCATACGAGGATATGCCTGGTTTGGACACTGATTTTATCGAATATGAACTGTCGCTATATCTAGATGTTAAGGTAGTCAAGCAAAAATTGAGGCGACTCAGGCCAGATGGATGCTAAAAGTAAAGGATGAAGTCATCAATTAGTACAATACCGACTTTCTCATGGTCTCTAAATACCAGTAGTGGTTGGCCAATGTCGTGTCAGTGCCAAAGAAAGATGGAAAGGTTCGCATGTGCATCAACTTCAAAAATCTTAACAAGGCGAGCCCAAAAGACGACTTCCCTTTGCCATATATTGACATCTTGGTCGATAATACTGCCCGACATGGGATGCTCTCATTTATGGACGGATTCTCTGGGTACAATCAAATAAAAATGGTTGTGGCGGATCGAGAGAAGAGAACATTCATTATCCCATGGGGGACTTTCTGTTACCAAGTCATACCATTTGGATTGAAAAATGCCAGGGCAACATATCAAAGGGCCATGCCAGCACTGTTCCATGGCATGATGCACTGAGAAATCGAGGTATATGTCAACGACATGACAGCCAAGTCTCAGGAGAGAGGTGATCATCTGGTAAACCTCCAAAAGCTATTCGAAAGACTGAGAAAGTATAAGCTACGTCTAAACCCATAAAAATGCGCATTCGATGCCATGTCAAGAAAGCTACTAGGTTTTATCATCAGCAAGAGAGGCATCAAGGTTGACCTAATCAAAGTAAAAACCATCGTCGAATACCTCCACCATCTACCGAGAAAGAGGTCAAAGGTTTCTTAGGCAGAATACAGTATATTAGTCGGTTCATTGCACAGTTAACTCTTATTTGCATGCCAATGTTCAAATTACTGGGAAAACATTCCCCCGTTAAATGGAACGATGATTGTCAAGCGACATTCGATAAGATCAAAGGTTGTCTCTTCAATCCCCCAATTTTGGTACCCCCAGTACCCGGGAGGTCATTCCTAATGTATCTCTCAACGCCAAAATTCTAGATGGGATGTGTCCTAGGGTAGCACGACGAAATCGAAAGAAGAGAGCAAGCCATCTACTATCTGATCAAGAAGTTTATTGATTACAAGACACACCATTCTCATCTATAGAAAGCATGCTTGGCTCTCATATGGGCAACACAGAGGCTTCGTCACTACTTACTATCTCAAGTCATTCTCCTTCTAGCACGAATAGATCCATTAAAATATTTGTTTGAAAAGTCGGCTCTTACTGGGCGAACTGCACACTGACAGCTTCTTTTATCCAAATTTGACATCACATATGTCACCCAAAAATCAATCAAGGGGCAAGCACTCATTGATCAGCTTGTCGAGAATCCCTTACCTGACTATGAACCTTTGAGAACCGAGCTTCCTGATGAGGACATCTTATTCATGACAGAAGATGACACGGATGAAACAGAAGAGTCCTATGTAATGCACTTTGATGGCGT
The DNA here is from genome assembly GCA_021018995.1 of Chloranthus sessilifolius. Taxonomy (NCBI): domain Eukaryota; kingdom Viridiplantae; phylum Streptophyta; class Magnoliopsida; order Chloranthales; family Chloranthaceae; genus Chloranthus; species Chloranthus sessilifolius. Next base: position 71,218,063 of record CM037595.1, read on the forward strand.
CGACACGATTCTAATATCGCCAAAAGGGCCCCATGTACCAGTCTCCATCAAACTCAGCTTCCCCTGCACCAACAATATGGCTGAATACGAAGCCTACATAGTCAGCCTATAGGCAGCTCTCAACCTGAACGTAACTCACCTCAAGGTGTTTGGCGACTCATAGCTGATCATATGCCAAACCAACGAAGATTGGAAAACAAAGGATGAAAAGTTGATCCCATACCATGAACATCTTGAGGATCTGATGGCCAGATTCAACAACTTTACATTCTCCTATATCCCGCAAGTAAGAAATCGGTTTGCTGACGCACTCACAACCTTGGCATCAATGGTCAAAATTTCGTATGGCATTGACATGAAGCCTATCATGATTGAGCAAAGAAACAAGACAACCTTTTAGCTCCAGATCGAGGGATCTATAGGTATAGATTATGAGCCACCTTAGTTCTCAGATATTAAGAATTTCCTTGAAACACGAGCATATTTGGATGTCATCTGCAGCAAGTGCCTCTACAAGCGGTCATATAATAATATCCTACTCAGGTGTTTAACTGAGAGCGAGGCAGCCAACATTGTAAAGGAGATACACGAAGGGGTATGCGAGGCCCACGTCAATGGGCACTTGCTCATAAAAAAGATCCTACGGCAAGGGTATTTCTGGATTACCATGATAACTGACTATTGCAAGCACGTTCAGAAATACTACAAATACCAAGAACACTCTAGTCTAATACATGCTCCAGCCATAGATCTACACAGCATGACCACTCTGTGGCCATTCGCCACATGGGGCCTCGATGTAGTCGGAAAGGTCAATCCAAAAGCTTCAAAGGGGCATCAGTTCATCCTGGTTGCTATCGAGTACTTCACCAAATGGGTAGAGGCAACATCTTATGTGAGCATCGTGGCCAATCATGTTGAGAAGTTTATCAAGAATAATATCGTTTATCGATTCAGCATGCCCAAGGATATCATCATGGATAACGACACCAATTTTGCGAATAAGCACATCAAAGCCTTATGCGAGCAATACAAAATCAAACACCATCGCTCGTCACCATATCGACCATAAACTACTGGGGCCGTCGAAGCTACCAATAAAATAGTGGATTGAATCCTTGATAAGATGGTCGTCACTTACCGAGATTGGAGTGAAAAGTTACCTTTTACACTATGGGCCTACCGAACGTCAATCCGTACCGCTACAGGGGCAACACTGTTGTCCCTTGTGTATGGAACCGAGGTTGTGCTACCAGTTGAAGTTAAAGTACCTTCACACCGTATCCTCATCGAGTCTAATTTATCGGAAGCCGAAAGAGAAAGATCCCATTTCAAATAGCTGAATTTGATTGAGAAAAATAGTCTCCAAGCTTTGTGTCATACCTAGGTTTATCAGGAAAGAATTGCGAGCATTTACAACAAACATGTTCGCATTCGAGATTTAAAGGTGGGTGACATGGTACTAAAGAAAATCTTCCCCTCTCTCCACGCAGATTTGAGAGGAAAATTCAAGCCCAACTGGAAAGGACCTACGTTATCCGAGAAGTACTCCCTGGATACGCACTCTGCCTCGCCACAATGGATGGAGAATATTTTTTCGAGCCCATTAATGCTGGACACTTACGACGATTCTACTCGTAGTCTCCCGCGACAAGGTAAGTATTGACAAGATTGATACGTGATTTCTTAAGGACCCCGTAAAAGAGGCCATCATTTCAAAGCTAAGTAGCCAAAAAGTATCCGTGAATGATCATACCCTTTGCTACACCCATTGAGCCATTAGCCTTTCTTTCATAAACTCCTCCCTAGAAAAAGAAGAAAGAAAAAATGTATATACCAACTCAAAAAAAAAGAAAAAGAGTTACCATCAAAATCTTAAAAAAAAATCAGAAAATTAAAATCCCAAAAGGAGGATGTCTGAAAAAAGGAAAAAAAATAAAAAAACAAAAAAGAAAAGAGACAAAAAAAACATGGGACATGTACAGTAAAAATTCCCCAAGGAAGAAGTATATTACGACAGTTGGAGCCCAATCAAGAAAAACTTTTAAACCCAAGAATACCTTCAAAATTCCTAACATATCCCTTCTAACCCATGGCCACGATACATCCCTAAAAAAAGCCCTCTTTAGGGTCTAAAGCAATCACAATATCCATTGAGTCAGCACAAGCTGAGCTGAGAGATAGCAGAAGAACTCCATCTAGTCGGCTATGACAGAATCGTTGCCCATGTCATGGCCTTTGAAATGATGTTAAAATGAAAGAAAAAAGAAAGAAAAATAAAAATATATAAGCTCAAAGTAAAATGGACGTGGTAAAAACCTAAAAGGGCACTACGGGTAAAAAGAGCAAGCTTGTGCAAACCAGGTGAAAATCAAAAAAGGAAGCTGGGGTAAAAATGCAATACCCATGGACGTAATGAAAATTTGAAAGGGCATTACGGGTAAAAAAGAGGGTAATAACAGGCATGACGAAAACCCATCTTGGGCGCTGTGAGTAAAAAAGGCTAAAAAGAGAAGAATAAAGAAAGGAAAATCATCAGTTACTCCTTTGACTATATTTCTGGGTTTTCTAGTTGTCTTTGGGCCGCTTATGTTCAAATCAGGTCTTGATCAGGTATATCTTCATAGTCGCACTATCAAACACATGATCCGAGGTAAGGATAAAGGGTTGATTCAACCCAAAGGGATGGACGCTCCGACCTTGGTAAAAAGTTTGAACCTCACTTAGGTCTGATCGCATGAACGGGTTCGACTATACTCAAAATAGGACCCGTTACTTCGTCTCATTGTTAAGGCATCAAACAAAAAAGAGAAGAAAAGAAAGAGAAAGAAAGAAAAAATATGAAAAATATCAAATATATATACTTCTTTTTATGTCCATGTACATATTTGCAGCATCGTACTTTCATCTCAAAGAAGAGAGAAAAAGGAAAAACTAAAAAAATCTAAAAATATAAGTCTTGAAGGAAGAAAAAATAAAAAAATAAAGGTAAAAGTTTGCTTCTTCTGTTAATTAGATAGCATATTGGTTATCTGTATAAATAAAAAATGGACTGACGTTTTCTTGAGAATGTGCATCTCACAACTCACATCGGCCTATTGAAGAAAAAAAATGGAAAAAGCAATCATTTGAAAAGGAAAAAAAGAAAAAAAAATTGTTTTTGTTGTACTTTTTATCACGCATAGCTACGCACATGCATTCTTCAATCCGGTAAAATGTCAATATTTTTTCAGCAATGCAGCTATGCTAAATTAATGTCTTAAATCTATGGTTCGCCTTAGATCTTTGGATCCTACTTCAAAGTAGGAGTGACAGTGTCAATGTCGGTCAAACAGTTAATGTTTCGAACGGTCCGATTCCACCGCAAAATGAGATTACTTATCGAACAACCATAGTTTTACAGAGTTGATCTGATTATAAGATCCTTATCAAAAGTGGCACACTCCCAAAAAATATTACAATATCAATATTCACTCCGCTCGGGTAGATGTGCTAAATTAACTTCGGGATCGATGGGTTCACCTAGAGATCTCGAACCCTATCTCGCGTAGGGGGACCCGTGACCAGTTAAAGTGGGGCAATCAATGCCTTATGCGATTGGGCACAAGTCGGTTAGAACTTCACGTCATTATTTTACACAAATCTTTAAGTATGGGTCAATCACCCTCCCCCTCGCGGGGCTATCTTATTTAAAATGAAACTCAAACATCATGCACCATCAATCACGCCATCACGATTTTCCCCAGTAATATCGCTAAGCGCTTGGGGACCGATAATCTTGAGGAACAAATGTTTTCCCAACATATTGGGCTTCTGCTACTCTCTAGTCGAGGAATAAATGTTTTCCCAACATACTGGGCTTTTGCTACTCTCCTTTCGAGGAATAGACGTTTTCTCGACATACTGGGCTTCCTCTACTCTCCATATAAGGAACGAACGTTTTTCCAATCGTTAGAAATTCCACTACTTTCTATATTTTTTTCTTTTTTTCATTTTGATATTAGAGGTGCGCTTTGAATTCGGTAGATCCAAGAGCATTTACCTTGGGCCTCTTCGGATGTCACTTTCTTTGGCATACGATAATTAGTGATCAGATACCAAAGAGGGGCATCTATAAACACCCAAATTTGGCCCAAGGTATGATCGACAGGTACTTTAAAGAAGGGGTGCACCTGAGCTTTTGAGAGCACTTCCCAAACCCTTAGGAGCCAACCCAAACCCTTAGAAAACCTAAACAGGCCCATAGGACCCAAATCTAAATGAACCTGATCAATGGATAAAAAGAAGCATTCCAATGTTTTCATGGACATCTTCTGGAGTTGAGGCCTATACTATTGGAAAGTAGAGGTTACGAGCTTTCCAACGAACCAAGAATTGCCAAATTTTGAGTTGTACATCAAAAGATATGGCGATTTGAAAAATATAAAAAAATGTTGGAAATTACACGTGCGTGCATAGTATGCACGCAAGGGCAATTTTTGGCAGAAATTAGCCATGCGTGCATACTATGCATGCAAGGCCAATTTGGCTTTTTTTGCTTCAGAACTGCTCTTTGCGGATTAGTACTTTCATATTTCTGGACCCAGAATTTAGCCATGCATGCATATTATACACACATGCCTAAAATCCTTGATTTTCGTGAAAAATGGCAGATTTCAAAATTGGGGTTTGACTTTTGGACCATCCCAGCCATTAAGGTGTGTTTCTTTAGGACTATTATACCCCTCCTAACTATTAGTTTCACTCTTTTGCCATCCAACCCATTACCCTATTATCTACCATTGAAACCCAATTCTCACCTATCTAAACCCTTGAAAACCTAGAAAATCTTAGATTTAGCATTACCTAATTGCTAACCCAATTAACACCTTAAGCACCCTGTAATTACATCTAACTCTATAAGTAGAGAGCCACCCCCCCTTGATTAAGACATGAAAATTTTCCACAAGAGAGAAAAAGTTTTACAGAAATATCTCCCTTCTTCAAGCCTTAGTTTGCATCCATAAAAAATACAACACCCATTTAATTCAAAACATCCTCTTAGCTTAGAGACCTTAGCGTATACCATCAAACCACCATCTCTAATTTCCCAAGCTCACATCTTCCAAGCCTTAGCATAGTTAGAACTGTTCTCTAACCCCTTTTTCCTTCAGAAATGCTCTCACGCGAAGATCCAACCAACGGTGCTACAAGGGCCCGAGAGCTCCAGCTCTCCCCTCTATTCCTCTACCTTCTTTGCTTTTCCTCTATCCTAGATTTGAGCCATTATGCTGCCAAAATTTTTTCGGGTGTGAAGGGCTCAATAGGATTGGTGTGCCTTCGGGCAAGAGGAAGTGTCACTCCCTTTTACTCTCTTTATATATATATATATATATATATATATATATATATATATATATATATATATATATATATATATATATATATATATATGGGAGTCGGTTAGGTCCTCCAATGGAGGACGGTCACCATCCTCCAAGATATGCATGGAGCTCCATGTGGCATCCAAAACACTGTTTGGGTGCCACGTGGAGCACAAGTGGACGGTATAGATCAATATTAAAAAAAAAAAAATTGAAAAAAACTTTTTAAACCCACAAGTCAAAGTTTGACGGGTTTCATTTGTCCACATTTCACTGTTAAAAAAATACACGGTGGAGATGAGTTTTCAATTTTTTTTTTTTTCAAAAATGATCTAAGCAATACACCCTAGCTCCACGTGGCATTGAAATAATATGTTGGCTGTCATGTGGAGCTCCACGTGGAAGCTTGGAGGACGGTGACCGTCCTCCCATGGAGGACGGAGGCCTTTTCCTCTCTCTCTCTCTCTCTCTATATATATATATACATCTAAACATAGACTTGGCCATAGTAGAGACTGCTTACAAGTGGGTCGATCGAGTGCCTAACACCTTCCCCATTGATAAACGAAGTCCTTACCCAAGAGCCTTTTGTGTTGACCGGTAATTCAGAATCATATTTGGCACTTCGGTGCATATAATATTGATTTTGAGTATCCCGGGACACCAATAGCTCCAGGTGGCGACTCCATCGTTTTTAAGAGAGCGCATCATCGTGATGGAATCGCGAGAGCCCACGGTTTCACACACCTACAGGAAATTGTTAGTTACCGTCTGAATTTAAATATTATACCTATCGTGATCGCCATCTACAAATTTATCGACGCTGTAGAACATCATTGATCGCGAGGATAGGGTGTGGGATTAGGGCTAGACTCCTATGCTAAACACCGGCAGGCCGGTTTTAGCAGCTAAGGTTGCCTAAGGTTTTAACTAATTTTATTTTTTTTCCTATCCTAATTAGTCTAACTAAAAGGGGTAGGGGGTGTTGGCCCGTTATGCGTGGAGGATTGACCTTGTTCCCGAGTACCCTCCGTTGGCACCCTTCGACAAATTAGGTTTAAAGGCTATGATTGGTTTTGAAAATATGATGAGTGGTATGGACCTAATTTGATCTAAGTTGGGAATTTTGGCAGGGGTTTCCTAAGGATTGGATCTAAGGCTAGCTTTTCTTCCACCAGACTACTCGGGAATCGAAACAGATGGGCCAACCCCACCGTGCTTGACTACTCTACGAGACTTTTAAAAGAGAGTCACAATTCTAAGAGCCAGATACTTAGAGTGCGACTCTATTCTATTTCAAAATCTCAAAGCTAACCTTGAGTTTTTCAGAGAGAATAAGCTAAAACATAAATTGTGTGTTGAATGAGAGAGCAACAGCCTTATTTATAGCAAGCTGGAAGTCCGAAATATAATCTGAAATATACTTGAACCATAGCCTATAATGAATTGTAGGCTATGGTTATAGCGTATAATTTGGGTGGCCACCGGTTGGAATCGGTCAAGTGACTAGATCGGTCTAGAGGGGAAGAGTCCCTGTCCAAAACGAACTGATTATATGCTAGTATCCCAACGTATAATGAATTATACATTATTGTTTCAACGTATAATCCAGGCAAGAGAGTGGTTTCGAGAAGTAAGCGTGCCCTAATCCAAAGTGGACTAATTATACACTGGGGTTCCAACGTATAATCAATTATATGCTGGGATTCCAGCGTATAATTAGGAACTTATCCCGAGTCGGGTTGGGTCCAATTATACACTGGCGGTTCAACGTATAATCAATTATACGCTAGATCTCTAGCGAATAATTTCTTGAGCTATGGGTTTTGAGGCTTCTATCTAAGGTTAGCTTTTCCAGAGCTCAAGGCAGGTTGTAGAAGGGGATAGACTGGCAGGCAAGGAAAGACATGTAAACATATTTACATATAATATCATTGAAGTAAATATCATTACTCTTTTCTTTCCATTTACTTAAGATATTACATGTAAATAGCAAAATGCCCCCCATTTGAATTCAATAAAAATAGTCCCGAATAAAAAATTTCAAAGAATAAAAAGTCAACTTTCCAGTTCAAGAACAAAATCCATTTTTTTGCAATTTAGTCAAATTTCTAACTTTCAAATGACAATCTATTTTGTGAAACTTTAAAACCCATAAATTCTATCATATCAAAGTATTGCTAAAATACGAAGTCCAGAAAAAAAAGTTCACATCTAGGCTCCCAAATGGGGAATATATAAAGACTTTCGATCAACAGGACTTGGGGTCTAAAATATAATAGTTAGGACGCCACATATGATCTAGAAATGTCAAAAATGGGGTGTCTACACTAGGGTGTGAAATATCATCTTATTTCAATATTTATCACACCCCCAAGTGTATGCAACAAGCCTTTAAACCGCTAGGTGATCCTTAGTGGAGGAGTTGTGCCTCCTAAAGGTTTACAGTGAAGGTACCCACAAACCTCAAATATTTTTTTTTAACCAACGATAAAACTAAGTTTTTCACATCATGGTTTTCATATACATATGTTATCTTTGAAACACAAAACCATTAATTAACTCAACATGCATATTTTCAGTCTAAAACACCAATGTCACACCAATTATACTCATCCATTCAAATTGGTCCAATTTTAATTTTCAAATATTTATACCATTCTCGCATAGATGTGTAGTGTGCATACCAAGACGAAGATTCATTGATCTCAGAACTATTCCAAACAATACACCGCCAGATCTCGTATATCTTGATTCAATCCTCACCAAAGATATGCTCTCTCATGAAAAACACTATGATGAAAGGTAAGATTTTCACGCATATGTGATAGATCAAAACAAAGCAAATATATATGGTTGCACATGATAAAAGAAATACGATGTAATCAAGAATATATGCAAATCTCTTATGAAGGATACTTGTCTATCCCAAGCATGTCATATCAAGTACCATAGAAAAATAAATCTAAATCCTCCTACTTCCAGATTATGGTCATCAATCACAATCCTTCAGTTCTCAAATATTTAAAAAATTAAAATGTCGTTACACTAAATTTATGCCTTCCAAAATTTGGGCATCAATCAAAAACTAGAATTCCTCAAAATAGATATACTAATCATCAATCTTCCAGAAATTTGGGCGTCAATCAAACTCTAGAGAATTGAAGATGGAAAATAAAATACCATTACACTAATCTACAAATTCTCAATCTTAGGCATCAATTAAAATCAAGAACTTTTAGATGTTTACAAAGCAGTATATGAAAGTGTAAATCTAAACAAGAAAGCAAATAAAAAAGATCTTTTATCTCTCAGTCACAGGCGTCAATTGCTCCTGAGAAACTACAGATTCTCTACTATAATCTTCCAGCTTCTGATCACAATCATCAATTGCTTTTGAGAAACCTTGGGTATCTAAACTAAACTAAACTACTCTAGGGTTGATCTTCAGGAAACCCAACTTCAGTCGTCAATTGATGCTGAGATTTGATAAGTTTTTCCTCTATGTCGACCCCTCTTATTTATAGCTCATAAGGGGTTAGTTTACATTATTTGAATTCTAATAAAGGTGACCTATTTAAACAAAAGATTCCTAAAATAACTAAAACTTCTAATCCTAATCTTCCTTGCTTTGGATTAATAGATGCGCGCAAGAATTTTCTCCTTATTTTCAGTAGTAGAGATCTTCAAGATATTTTCACCAATCTCTCAGATCCGTGGATTAGCAAACTTCTAATTTAAGAGATTTTTCCATTTCTACATGACTTTCACATGATCTGTAGCAATGAGTGCTCCAATCTCATACAATCGTGAATACGATTGCATCTTTTCTTCAATATGATTCTTCATTCTTTACGTTCAATCGTGTCCTCCTTTCGTGCTTGAGCGTCTTTTGTGTAGGATCGTGATTTACGATTCCTTCTTTTTCTTCTTTTGGTTACGTTTGCTCATGGTTACAATTGTATCATAACTTAGTTGTAGACACCAAAATTTGGCTCAAGGCCCGATTAACTTACACTTTGCGAAAGGTGTGCCTTCCGATCTTCCGAGAGCACTTCCCGAACCCTTACAACTTAAACCAAACCCTTAAGAACCTATCCCTGACCCTTAGGAATCAACCCTAACCTATTGAACCCATCCCGAACCCATTTTAAGCCCTCCCGGGCAATGGTTAAAAAGGAGAATGTCGAGGTTTGCAAAAACCTTTGCCAAAACTAAGACTTACCCTATCAGAGAGGAGGTTCCCAGCTTTCCAACAAGCCAAGAATCACCTCACTTGTCCATGGATTCTGAACCTCTAGGATCCCTAGGAATAATGTTCCCATACTTAGCATTTGTAATACATATGCTAAGCTTAGGAACAATGTTCTTTTAGATTTTTGTCAAAAATTGAATTTAGGGTTTGACTTGTTGACCACCCCATCCATTAGGGTTGATTTCGGTAGGACTATTATACCCCTACTAGCCCTCTTTTTAACCCTTTTACCACTTAGGATCCCATCCTATCATCTACCATTGAAACCAAATTCCCACCTATCTAAGCCCTATAAAAGCTAGAAATCCTTAGATCCCTATTATCTAATTGCTAACCCAATTAGCCTCTTTAACCCTTTACTAATCCTCCCTTTGTCTATAAATAAAGAGCCCCCCCCCTCTTGGATTAAAGGCTTGAAAGATTTTCCAAAGAGAGAAAAATTGGTGAGCTCCCTCTCCATTTCAAAACAGCCATCCTCCATACAAATTCCAGCACTTATATTCCTCATTTAAACTCCATCTTCCATCACCAATCCTGTAGGTTTAGCTAGATCAAGGCCATAGCCTATCTCCCCTACCTCCAAGCTCCCAAGCCTTAGAAATCTAAGCCCGTTTTTCAACCAAGTGCTATCGAAAGCTCTCAGAATCGGCCTCAACGCGAGGGTCCACAATTGTGCTACAAGGACCCGAGAGCTTCAGCTCTCCCCTCTATTCCTCTACCTTTTTTACTTTTCCTCTATCATAGAATTTAAGCTGTTACGTCGTCGAAATTCCTGTAATTGCGGGAGGCTTAAATAGGATTCGAGTGCCTTTGGGCAAGAGAAAGTGCTATTTTTTTTATTTTTCCTATCTTTTTTTGCCATTAGTAGAAACCTCTTACGAGCGGGTTGATCAGGTGCCTAACACCTTCCCGATTGATAATCGAAGCCCCTCCCCAAGAGCCTTTGGCGTAGACCAGAATCAGAGTCATATTTTTGCACTTCGGTACTTTCAATTTGATTAGGTCCCGGGACACCAAAAGCTCTGGGTGCCGACTCTTTATTCACTAAAAAAGAGTGTATCGTGGCGACGGACTCGTGAGAGCCCACGGTTGGACAGATGGCGACTCCACTAGGGAGAGCTTGTAGAGCTTCTCCTTGAAGTATTGGCATCTTTTGCTTATTTTTGTTATTTATTCATTTTACTAACCTTTTTGTCTCTTTTCATACTCACCCCTACGATTCCGTCAATTTTTACTTGCCCCTACTTTTCCGTCGTTTACATGCCTTAGTCGTTTGGCGGGCTTACTTGAGCATTTACTTTTTTTGTCAGTTACATGCCTTAGCCGATTGGCAGGCTTACTTGTGTATTTTACCGCCTTAGCCGTTTGGCGGGCCTACTTGAGCTTTTACCTTTCTCGCAATCATATTCCATCAGTGGACGCCGGCCCGTAGAGGTGGCACGGGATAGTCACAACCCATTTTTGAACACTAAGCAAACTCCCCTTTAAAAATTGAATTTAAAATTAAACCTTAAAAGTGAACTAAGGGACTTAATTTATTTTTACGTTGGGTAGATTTTACAAAGGGGTGGAAATTAAGGCAGCGATACAAACGTCCCGGTTCTTAGTACGGCGACAACCTCTAGTTGTGATGATCTGAAAAAGTACCACCCCATCCAGTATCTGAGAAAGTGCTTGCACTGGAGGTATATCGGGTGGGTAGCCAAGCTCAAGAAAAAGCCCTAAAACCTTTGGGGAGTGCGTTAATTGTCCCGAATCGACCTTCTATCCCTAGGTGCGGTGAGGAGGGATCTGAAATAACAAGAAAAAATAGTCCCCAAAAGCACTGCTTCCAAAAACTCAGAAAAATAGACCAATCTCGAGCCTGCTTTTGCTGTCAATATATATATATATATATATATATATATATATATATATATATATATATACACTGTTTTAGCGTAGTGTGTGTAATAGACATGCAAAGCCTAAAACCTCCAGAAATTTCCTAGTGTGTCTAATAGACACTCTAAGCTAAAATCCTAGAAATTTAACCTAGCATGTGTAATACACACACTAAGCCAAATCTCCAAGATTTTTGCCTAGTGTATGTAATACATACGCTTGACCATTCTGGGACTAGCAACCTAAATCTGAGGCTTTCTTGTCACCGTTCCTGAATCCCCCACTTAGTAGTTTAGTATCCCTGATAAAACCCACACGTTTCAACAGCCAATATGCCCTTGCCAGTCAAAAGAGGTCACCCTCTTATTGACTTTTATCGAGGGATTGGGTTGTCGCATGGACATCCGTGCCTTCACATAGAACAAATGGTTTCCTTTGTTTCTTCTGAAGTGCGTCAGGATCCCGCTGTGGGAAATAGTAGGGGTGTGAATGCCACTCGAAACAGGAATTCCAAGGCCCTAGAAAAGCACCATGAGAAGGTTCAAAATCTTTATCCAAAACATTAAAATAAAATAAAATCAAGAGAAATCTAAAATAAAAAAATATAGAGCTTGTGGTGCCGGAACAACGACATCGCCTTATCCTCCGTCCTCCTGTAGGGGAAGGCGAAGACGGGTTTTTGGTCCTCACCCGAGGAACCCGTACCCAACCCACCAACAAACCATGTCGTGGGTGGTCGATCCAACCTACGCCGATCCCGATTCATCCCCACCCCATTCCCAACTACATTAGGAGATCCCTATCTCTATTCCTCTCACCCAACCCGCATTTACCGTCACCGTCGGTACACCCATATTTCCGCCTACATCCTCCACCACATTCACTCAAAATCCATCATGTTTTCCCCCATATCCACTCCAAATTCACCCTCCACATCCATCTCATGTACACCCCCATTTCCCTTCACCTCAAGTCAAAGCATCCCCAATCCTTCCACATCAAACCAAGATACCCTGAATTTTCCCACACCCAACCCCAATGTGCCCCATTTTTTCCCCACATCCAATTTAAACAACCCTCACTTTTCCACATTCACCCAAGCCATGCCCAATTCTCCCACATCCACTCCCCACTTTTCCACATACACCAAATCCATGCCCCATGCTCCCCCCTCATCAGATGGACCATTTACATCCACCTCCTCACCTAATCCCATGACCATGATGGATGACATGGTTAGGGCCTACACTATTTGGATGGCCTCTCAAAGTCTCCCTCACCCATCCGACACATCTCCAAACCCATTCCATACACTCTAAAATCTTTATGCTTCATTCCCCCCAAACCCTAATCAACCTCCCATTATCCATACTATCCAAGGCTCCCATCAACCATGGGGCCATTTGAGTGGGCCTCAAAGCCTGACACTCTATACCCATGCCCATCAAGGATAAAACCCAAGAGCCTTATTTTCAAGCCCTCCACCATTCCCCTGATATCTCACATTCACCCAATAAGCCTCCATCCCCCCTCAAATAATGCACCCATCCCATCCAATCCCTCAACATGGCATAAGCCTCACTTATCCTCATCCCTCACACCCAACCCAATATAGAAATCCATCCCATACCATCAACCACCCCCAATTCACCCATCCCCATACCTCTCAAACCCAGCCCCAAGGATTCCTTCAAATGCAGTGGACTCATCAGGCCCTGACCCAAAACCCACAACTCACTCATCCCATCACCCTGTAGGTTACTCATCAGAGCTTCACCCATGTACAGTGGTCACACCAGGCACCCATACAGGCCACTCAGTACCAACAGGAAAACCTCACTCTCCCTTCACCTTACGTGGATCTATAGTATGAGGAGGATGAGATCAGGAATAGTGGGGCCTACGCAGGGGCATTCACTAGTTTCAGTCCCCCACCACCCACATTCACCAACCCACCAGTAGCCCAAAGTGAGTGGAGGCAGCTTGTTGAAGGGTCAGTCCTGCCATATAAGGAGTCAGAGATGTTAAAAGAATAAATGGATAAAATCTAAAAACAGCTGATGAATATGGGTGGAGCTGAAATCCATGCCACGGACTTTTCTGACTTACGCCTGTTTGCAGAAGTCCCTTTGGCCCAAAAATTCAAGGTGCCAATTTCTGACAAATAAAACGGCATGGGCAACCCCATTGCACACCTCAAGTTCTACTATGGAGACATGTGTCAGGACGATGGAGATGAATGACTCCTCATCAAAGTATTCCAGAAGAGTCTTACAGGCCCGACTTTGAGATGGTTCACCTCCTTGGAACCTGTCATGATTAAAACCTCGAAGGATTTGACCCACTTGTTTCAAGAGCAGTATGTCTACAACATAGACATTGATCCCCGTAAGTCAGATCTAGCCTGGCTAAAGCAAATGCTCGACGAAGCATTCAGTGACTACCTTGGGCAGTGGAGGGCATTGGCATCTTAAGTGAGAAACATGATACCCGATAATGAGCAAATCGAGATGATCTCGAAAAACACTCTGCCGATCATTTCAGATTTCCTAGTGTACCAATAGTAGTCTAGCTTCGCTGACTTGATAAGGAATGCCAATCATTGTGAAGATGTCATAAGAGAAGGGCAGTTAAATAAAACCATAAATAGTGGGGTTCGAAAGTTCACTGAATATAGGAATGAGATAAGAACCGGGGAGGATATACAGATAGTCATAAATGCACGGCCCAATACCAACATAACCCCATTCCAGTTTAAGGCAGTACAGCCAGCTCCAACGTGAAGCCAACAGATACAAAGAACTAGAAATGGACAAGGGGCACAGATGACCCCAAAACAGAGGAGGGCCCGTTTTGATTGAATCTTTACAACTTTAGGGCAGTCTTTGAATGTCCTGTTGCCCTTATTGATCGAAAAGGGTTTGGTCACCGCACTCCAGCCGCGACCTTCACCAAATCTTATCCCAAGAAATTATAACCACAATACCCACTATAATTTCCATCAAGGACCAGGCCACCCGACTGATCGATGCTTCCCTTAAAGCATGTGATACAAGATTTAATAGAGGCTAGCAAAATATTCCTCCAACACTTCCCTAGGCAAACCAGCATACCAATATACACCAGGTTTTGTTGCCACCACATTCACCAAGTGGAACAGGCCTGGGGCCCACCGTCAACATGATAGAGGAAGATGGAGAAGAGTTTGACCCTTCGAAGTATATCCTCATCCAGGGAGACTTCATAGCATCGAAGCAGAGAGATCAGGAAGATAGGAGCATAGGAGTAATTGAGCCCCTGAACTTGGTTGATTACTTTCCCAATCCCACACCCCTACAAAACCCTTAGATTTGAGGATGTATTTTCCACCACCAGCTCCAGTCAGTTATGCCCAGCCTAGCATATATCAATAACAACCCTTATCAATTATCCAATGGCCAATTTAGCCCCATTCCTCCCGCCGGCACTGATTAATTACCAGTGGCCCACCCCCACTTTTGCCACTCCTCCGACCTATCCACTCTAACAGAGGTTAACCAAGTGTTATCCACCCATCCCAACCCACCAAACCAAGCACCCCCGAGGCCTGCATCCACTCCGTTCCATATCCCGAGACTAACCTATGATCCTCGTCAGGTTCCCCTCAGTTATGAACAAACAAACATCAATACAAGTGACGACAGAGATGGAGTAGTTGATTTTGTTATCCGATCAGGAAGAATCTTTAAACAACCTAAAGTACCAGTATCAGCCTGGCCAGAAGAGAGGAAGGAACCTGTCGTAGTGCACCCCTTCGAAAAATGAGCAGAGAGCGCATATTGGAAACACAGTTGAAGAGAATGCCAATCCTCATCACTGTTTGAGACCTTTTAATGACATCCCCGCTCCATTTCCAAGCTCTTATGGGAGCTCTAAAAGATGCACATGTGTCCATCCAAGTAACCCCAAATGAAGTAGGGCATATAATTGGGCAGGTGTTGGCTCCCAATGCCATCTCTTTTTCAGATGCTGATCCGCTAGATGAAGGAAATAATAATTCCAAGCCCCTCAACATCACAGCAGAAGCAGGAAACCTGGTGATTCCATTGGTACTAATAGACAATGGATCAGCCTTAAATGTGTGCCCTCTGATAACCGCAACCAAGATCGGGGTGGATCCCTCCACGTTCAAGCTAGCTAGAATGAACGCTAGGGGATTTGATAACACAAGAAGAGAAATACTTGGGGAGGTCGACTTTGAGCTCACTATTGGGCCAATGACCTTCTCCATACCTTTCCAAGTTATGGACATCAAATCCAAATTCAATCTGTTATTAGGGCGACCATGATTACACAAGGTCGGGGTAATACCTTCAACCTTGCACCAAAAGCTTAGATTCATTTCGAAGCAGAAGATCATCACCATTCAGGGTGAGGGGTAGGAGGAAGGAGAAAAGGTTACTCACAGCATTGAGAACTTTAAAGTGTTGGATGTGCCACACATGGCTAAAGACACAGACCTCCACAGCTTTGAATATGAAGTATCAACAGTAATCCCTGAGCCCCTCGAGAGGATCACCTTGAAGACCAGAGGCAGACTGGTTGTAGCTATGGCGATGCTCTAGAAATGGGGCTATCAAAAAGGTAAAGGACTGAAACCTTGTTTGCAAGGTTGGAAGGACCCAGTAAGAGCCAGAGGCGGACGACAAGTCAATTTGACTTAGGCTACATGCCCACTGAGGAAGAAGTTTAGGAAGCGAAGGAGAAGGCCCGAACCATTGCTGTCACCAAAGCTCAGGGAATAGACCTAGAGGATAAACCTCGCCCTCGAACTCACATCCGGAGTAGATTCGTGAGTGCGGGGGTCGTGAAAGTTGATCAAAATAGGGAAACACAGCTGACCCCATACAAGCCGGTAGCCACTATTCACCCAACCAATCCCCAAATTATCCCCCCCTGCTATGGAAATAGATCTGACATCCCTGTCCCTCTTCGAGGAAGAGGGACCCCCATCAATGTGCCCCTCTACGGTAAACCGTCACAAACCCATGTTAACGTTTGAAGATTGGGTCCGGACGAGCCCATGATAAACATGATGGAGGTTGACCCCCAAAAGCCATATCAATCAGCCCCTCCATCAAACTAGGTAAAGGTGCAGCACCGCAGGTAAGGAATTGGGTGTCTCTGCCCCTAAATTTGAAAGCATCAAATGGCCACAAATACGGCACCAACTTCCCAAAAAAAAAAATCTATAAAAAGTGAGATTAGCCCTTGGCAAGCAATACCATGTTGTACAGAGACCCACTGTAACACCCCAAATTTTCAAACTCTAATACACATACTATAGATGTATATGCTTAACAAGGCATATGACATAGACTGCTAATTTCTGAAATAATTTTAAACTTAAAATTTTACACCTTGGTCTAAGAAGGACTCATGTATATAATTGTGTAAATAAATACACAAGCTCTGTGAGAGCACTAGTGGTAAGAGACTTGAATTCTAAGCAAGGGGTCTAGGGATCAAACCTTGCTAGAGACTTCAAAAAGCTTTATTTTAGACCTTAAACCAAAAGCCTATACACCTATGCTCGGTGTACCAGCCTAACACCGAATAATAGCCAAAGAGTTGGAAAAAGGCAACTCATGTACACATTCTAATTTTCAGAGTTCTCGGAAGGCTATTTCCTAAACCCTCTAAAACTCTAAATAGAATGAACCGTA
The DNA here is from genome assembly GCA_021018995.1 of Chloranthus sessilifolius. Taxonomy (NCBI): domain Eukaryota; kingdom Viridiplantae; phylum Streptophyta; class Magnoliopsida; order Chloranthales; family Chloranthaceae; genus Chloranthus; species Chloranthus sessilifolius. The sequence goes on from CM037595.1 coordinate 71,235,270, forward strand.
AGAGAAACCCTAGTTTTCTCTTTAAATAACAACCTAGCCTCTTCTCTTTTTCATAATTCCAGAATTCTCTTAAGGAAAAACCCTAGCTTCTTCTTCTTCTTCTTCAACCTCTCTAAAGGCCATTAAGACACCTTGATCTGTGATCAAGAGGAAGAAGAGAACTCAAGCGAACATGTGGAAAGTCGATAGGTCATCGTCGATTCGTAGTTCACGCTTCAAAGGTAATATACCCATAACTTTTGATATAAAAGTCTGATTTATCATTCTAATATATTAGTTTGGGGTAGCTTGAGATGATACATCTAATGGGTTTAATAGCATCCACAGCGCGCTATCATAAAGACCACAGTGCACTGTCATAGGTCACAGCGTGTTGTGATAAACTCATAGCTCGCTGTCACTAGAAGAAAATCAGTATCGCTGTCTTCCGATGGCCATAACTTTTGATAGAAAACTCCAATTGACCATTATAATATATCATTTTTGAGTAGCTCGAGACAAATGCATCCAATGGGCATGAAAGTATCCATAGCTCACTATGGTATATATGACAGCTCGCTGTGGATACCGAAGTAATGCATATTTTTATGTTTGCAACCATAGCATTTTGTGAGCATTGAAAATCAGGAATATTTCGATACAGTTAAGTTATCCGATTCTGAACTTTTAGTGATTTATTCCTTTATGTGTAAATTATACATGGACCATAGAAGGGATAATTAGACCTATTGCAAGGAGGATATCTCATTCCGAACCGTACAATCTTTGAAATTTAGGTAGGGGAAATTCACTGCATAATTATATTTTGATTTTGATCCATGGCTTTAGTGATATTCTCGAAATAAATCTCTGAAAATTAGCATTGAACCCATTGAAATTATTGCATCAAAAGTGAGAATTATTTTGAATATTGCACATTAGAATTTACTTTGAATCATGAAACTTTTGTATCTGAATAATTGCATGTTTAATATTTATTTCTGCATTAGATTTCGTATATTGAATTAAATCTAAATATTAAAACCTTTGAATAACCTTTTGAACTTTAGAACCCTTTGGCCTCCTTAGACTTTGAATTATGAATCATGAACATTGAATTATGTGATAGAAATTTGCATGTGATTTATAGAGATTCATGTGGAATGAATCCTGTGTTTCAACACCTTTGGACCTTTGGACTGCACAAGTATCCCTCACAAAGCATGGGCTTGAGCACTTTGGAAAATTGTTCTTAGAACGACGATTGTTAGGATTCCCATCAGTTTTGACTTCGACTCTAATGCTATATACACTATCTACAAATTATTTAAGTTATGGATTTACGATCTACATTGAATAAGAAACTGTATGTGAATCCTAAGGATTAGTCTAATTAAATCTTGCATGAAAAATTATTATGAAAATATGTGTTTCGCTCTTTGCACCTCAGAAATTATGTTTTATCATTTAAGCAAATACTCCGAATCTATCATTGGAACTATGTTTTGATCGTATGAAATATAATTGTGTATTGCACTACCCTACTGAGCTTAGACTGTTAGCTCACCCCGATACTATGTGTCACAGGTACTGAAGTAGTTTTGGACCCTGAGTTAGAAGAAGATTCGAACTTCATACCAATAGACGAGGCACATCTTCCTCCTGAGCTGTTTTATCCATAAATTTCTTTGGACACTTAGATTTGGTTTAGTTAAATGAACTTTTGAACCTATTAACATTATTTTGGATGTTAAGCACCACTGTTTGTGTAATGAACGGCTGTCACCGGTGGTTTTACTTTTCATTTAAGCTTTCATTATGGACATATATGCACTAGTTTTTATTTAATGACTTGTTTTCTATTGATACTAAAGAATCTATATAATTAGATTATGATCTAGGATCTAGCGATCCAGGAATTTTCATGTGTTTCGGGTTGAAAATTTCGAGGTTGTTACAGTTGGTATCAGAGCTATGGCGTTAGATCCCATGTGACACCATAAGAATGAATCAACTGTGACACCATGTGTTATAATTGGTATTAGAGATACGTCCCATGTGCCACCATAAGAACGGGTCCACTGTGACATCATGTGTCACAGTTGGTATTAGAGATATGGCATTAGATTATGTGTCACACCATCAGAGCGGGTTCAACTGTGACACCATGTGTCGCTGTTGGTACCAGACCAGTAGGTTTAAGTCCTATCACAATATAGACCGGACTCTCACGACTTCTTCTAATTATAGCTTTGTTCAATCGTGACAGGTCCTTATGGCTCCTCATCATAGATCAGAGACCACTAACACTGAGGGCCCCTCCAATAGAGCCAAAATTGCCACAGGTGCCAATAACATTTTGGTGGGAGGAGAAAATAACAATGCACGTGTCAATCAAACCTTGGAGACAATGGCAAATTCCATGGCACAATAGGCGAACACTATGGCACAACAGACTACCCTGCTTGCAACCAGGTACCAACCCTCTGGATTCCAGGAATTCAGAAGGATGAAACCTCCCAGCTTCTTCGGAAAGGCCGACCCTGGCAAAGCAGAAGCATGGCTGAACCAAATGGAAAAGATCTTCCGCATGGTACTTTGAATGGAAGATGAAAAAGTCAGATGGATGTCATTCCAATTAGAAGGGGAAGCAGATCTGTGATGGAAATCAATGGAAATGACCCAGGAACAAGAAACGCCGAATGCACCATGGACATGAGCTCAGTTTACCAAGAAGTTTAATGAGAAGTATTTCCCTGAAGTAGTCAGAGATCAGTATGAAGTCGAATTTATTTAACTGCAATAAGGCCAAATGACTGTGGCAGAATACGAGACAGAGTTCACATGGCTTTCAAGATTTGCTCCCGATTTTGTGGCCACGGAAGCAATGAAGGCAAAGAAATTCGAATGGGGATTGAAGCCAACAATCCAAGAAAGAATATCTCTATTCAAACTGAGAACCTTTGCTGAGGTGATGGACATGGCTCTCATTGCCGAGAAGGACATCGAGAAGATGTATAAGAGGAGGGAGCATCAAAATAAAAATAGGATGAGTCAAAGGCAAGCAAATACCGATGACCAGTCAAACAAGCGGACAAAATTTTTAGTCCCAGTGCCTTCTCGATTCATTCAAACTACTTACTCTAGGCAAGTCTCATCAGCACCTACGAGACCTTTTCTTCCATCACAGCCTGTTACTTCCAAAGAATCAGTAGTACAAAGGACACAGTACACTACCTCCTCCGTATCGACTGAATCCTGCCCACGATGTGAAAAGCGTCACAGATTAGATGAATGTTGGTGGAATTCGGGTGCATGTTTCCAATGCAGCCAGTATGGGCATTTAATCAAGGACTGCCCTGAATCAAAGAAGGAAAAGATGATAGTCAGATCTATGTAAATCTACGCCACTCTGATTCAGGACGCTCATCTCTGCTTAAGAGGCCCAAACAACAAATGATGCCATTCAAGGTACAATTCTATTTAAATTTTAAACTAATCACCTTATATTTAAATAGTGATTTCTCTTCAAATTTGGAATTACGTTATATCATTGCATGATAAATACAAACCATTACACATTAGTGATTGAATTAAACACATGAGTCTTAGGTACTTTAAATATGTATCAGAGTAGCGACATCTGCCAACATAACGAATGTGTTTTGATAGATCCGAGCTCTACACACTCGTTCGTGACCGCTCAGTTTGCTGTTGAACTGAGCATCACACCAAAGCCATTGGATTTAATCTTATTTGTATCAGTCCCTACAGGGAACTTAGTAGTCATAGAAACTATCTGTTGATCGACAATCATTCCTATTGAAGGTCACAAGAAATCAGCTAATTTGATCATTTTGGATATGCAAGGATTTGACGTAATCCTTGGCATGGACTGGCTATCTACCCATCACTCAAAATCAACGAGAAGAGAAGGTCACCATTACCGATATTCTCATCGCATGCGAGTTTTTCGATGTGTTTCTAGAAGAGTTATCGGGATTACCGCTAGACAGAGAAGCTGAATTTGTAGTGGACTTAGCACTAGGCACAAAGCCAGTATTGAAGGCACCATACCGTATGGCACCGACAGAGCTGAAAGAACTCAAGGAACAACTATAAGAACTCCTAGACAAAGGGTTCATCAGACCGAGTGTTTCTCCATGGAGAACACCTATACTGTTCATCAAGAAGGACAGGCCAATGCAACTTTGCATCAATTATCATCAATTGAACAAGTTGACGATCAAGAATTGCTACCTACTTCCTCGTATTGACGACCTCTTCAATCAGCTTTAAGGTGCAAGATTTTTCTCGAGATCTGAGATCAAGATACCATCAGCTTAAAGTTACGATAGAAGACATTCTGAAAATTACTTTTCGCACAAGATATGGCTACTATGAGTTTCTAGTGATGTCATTCGGGTTAACAAATGCACCAGCATCCTTCATGGACCTGATGAACAGAGTGTTCAGACCACATCTCGACAAGTGTGTGGTAGTCTTCGTGGATGACATCCTCATCTATTCGAAGACCAGAGAAGATCACAAACATCATCTACGTCTAGCTCTTCAGATACTTCGTGATCATCGGCTATATGCAAAATTGAGCAAGTGTGAATTTTGGTTGAAACAAGTGAGTTTCTTGGGACATGTAATATCCGAGGAAGGCATTAAAGTCGACCCATCAAAAATTGAGGCCATTATAAAATAGGAACAACCAAAGATAGTGACCAAAGTTCAAAGTTTTCTCGGCTTAGTCGAATATTACAGAAGATTTGTAGAAGGGTTCTCCAAAATTACAGGACCATTTACTCAACTTATAAGAAAGAATACAAAGTTTGAATGGAATGACTTATGTAAAAAGAGCTTCCAAGAACTCAAAAAGAAGTTAACTTCTGCTCCAGTACTAGCAATACCTTCAGGTAGTGGAGGTTTCGTAGTATTCAGTGATGCCTCGCATAGTGGATTGGGTTGTGTACTCAACCAAAATGAGAGAGTTATCGCTTATAGTTCTCGACAACTCAAGGATCATGAGAAGACCTACTCGACTCATGACTTGGAATTGGCAGCTGTTATTTTTGCCTTGAAGATTTGGAGGCACTACCTCTATGGTGAAATATTCGAGATCCTGACCGATCATAAAAGCCTCAAATAGTTTTTTACTCAGAAGGACTTGAACATGAGGCAAAGAAGATGGATTGAATTCTTAAAGAATTATGATTGCACCATTCAGTACCACCCTGGTAAAGTGAATATAGTAGCTAACGCTTTGAGCCGAAAGTCATCTGCTCAGTTATCAAACCTCATCACGAAAATTCACAGATGGCGATTGTTTGAGGATATATCACTATATGATAAGAAGTTTGAGATTAAAGAATCTGGAGCTTTACTAGCTAACATCATCATTAAGCCAACAATATTCGATAGTATTCAAAAACTCCAGATGACCGATGAAGAACTTCTGGCAAGTAGACAAGGTGTGATCAATGGGGATATGCTTGATTTCTCCATCAAGGAAGACAGTTCCTTACTATTCAGAGATCGACTGTGTACCATCAGATACTGACCTTCGACGTCTAATTATTGAAGAAGCACACAAGTCAATGTACACCATCCATCTGATTGTACAAAGATGTATTAGGACTTAAAGAAGAGCTTCTGGTGGAGAGGCTTGAAGAAAGATATAGTAGAATATGTATCGACATGCTTAGTGTGCCAACAAGTGAAGGTTGACCATCGAAACCTGTTTGGTTTATTGCAACCTTTGCCGATACCAGAATTAAAATGGGAAGCTATATCCATAGATTTTATCCTTGGATCACCAAGAACTATGAAAGGGCATAATGTGATTTGGGTGATCATTGATCTCTTAACCAAGTCTGCACACTTCCTGCCATACAACACGAGATATACAGCAAGTCAGCTTGTAGAGTTGTATTTCAAAGAAATTGTTAGATTACATGGTATCCCAGCCAGCATCGTCTCAGATAGAGATCCGATGTATATGTCAAAGTTATGGCAAAGATTTCAAGAAGGAATGGGCATAGGATTGGAATTCAGTTTCTCATTTCACCCTCAAACAAACGGCTAGACCGAAAGGGTGAATCAGATTATCGAAGACATGCTTCAAGCTTACATGTCAGACTTTCAAGGGTCATGGGACAAACACCTACCCTTGATTGAGTTTGCCTATAATAACAGTTATCAGACAAGCATAGGAATGGCTCCGTTTGAAGCACTCTATGGTCGGAGATGTAAGTCTCCGCTCAATTCGGAAGAGACCGGGGAGAAATTCATATTAGGCCCCGAGATTATTGAGAGTACAACCGAAGCGATTCGATTAATTAGAGAAAAATTAAGGGTCGCTCAAAGCTGATAGAAAAGTTATGCTGACCTCAAGCGAACAAGTACCGAATTCTAGGTAGACTTAGTAAAAAAAATAAAAAATTTATTACTTTTGTTCCCTTTAGTCCATATGCATTATTGAGACAATGCATTCCTTGCAGATAGGATACAACGTCTTCATAAAAATCTCGCCTACAAAGGGCGTGATACGATTTAGAAAGCGTGGAAAACTGAGTCCACGCTATGTTGGACCCTTTGAGATATTGGGTCGAATCGGCGAAGTTGCATATCGGATTTCTTTACCACCTCAGCTATCGGGTATGTACAACATATTCCACATATCCATGTTGAGGAAATACATCAAAGACCCAACTCACATCTTGGATTACCAGCCCATTGAACTCAAAGAAGATATGACAGTCATTGAAGAACCAATTTAGATACTGGATCATAAGTAGCAAATCTTACATACCAAGTGAATCTCGCTCGTGCTTATTAAGTGGCGGAATCACTCATCCGCTGAAGCCACTTGGGAACAGGAAGCGGAGATTCACAATCAATACCCGCACCTCTTTGAATAAGGTACGTAAATTTTTGAGGACAAAAATTCTTTTAAGGAGAGAAGGATGTAACACCCTAAAATTTCAAACTCTAATATACATACTATACATGTATATGCTTAACAAGGCAAATGGCATAGACCATTAATTTTTGAAATAATTTTAAACTTAAAATTTCACGCCTTGGTCTAAGAAGGACTCATGTATATAATTGTGTAAATAAATACACAAGCTTCATGAGAGCACTAGTGGTAAGAGACTTGAATTCTAAGCAAGGGGTCTAGTGATCAAACCTTGCTAGAGACTCTAAAAAGCTCTATTTTAGACATTAAACCAAAAGCCTATACAACTATGCTCGGTGTACTAGCCAAACACAGAATACTAGCCAAAGAGTTGGAAAAAAGCAACTCACGTACACATTCTCAATTTGAGAGTTCTCGGAAGGCTATTTCCTAAACCCTCTAAAACTCTATATAGAATGAACCATAAGAGAAAACCTAATTTTCTCTTTATATAAGAACCTAGCCTCTTCTCTTTTTCATAATTCCAGAATTCTCTTAAGGAAAAACCCTAGCTTCTTCTTCTTCTTCTTCTTCTTCTTCAACCTCTCTAAAGTCATTAAGACACCTCAATCGGCGATCAAGAGGAAGAAGAGAACTCAAGCAAATGCGTGGAAAGTCGATAGATCATCATCGATTCGTAGTTCATGCTTCAAAGGTAATATACCCATAACTTTTGATAGAAAAGTCCGATTTATCATTATAATATATCATTTTGGCATAGCTCAAGATGATACATCTAATGGGCTTGAAAGCAGCCATAGTGTGCTGTCATAAAGACCACAACATGCTGTCATGGGTCACAGTGTGCTGTGATAAACCCACAGCTTGTTGTCACTGTAAGAAAATCAGTATCGCTGTCTTCCGATGGCCATAACTTTTGATAGAAAACTCCGATTGACCATTATAATATATTGTTTTGGGGTAGGTCGAGATGATGCATCCAATGGGCATGAAATAATCTATATCTCACTGTGGTATATATTACATCTAGTTTTGGATACCAAAACAGTGTATATTTTTATGTTTGCAACCACAGCTCCTTGTGAGCATTGAAAATCAGGAATATTTCTATACAGTTAAGTTATTTGATTCTAAACTTTTAGTGATTTATTCCTTTATGTATAAATTATACATATACCATAGAAGGGAGAATCAGACCAATTGCAAGGAGGATATCTTGTTTCGAACCGTATAATCTTCAAAATCGAGGTAGACGAAATTCACTGCATAATCGCGTTTTGATTTTGATCCATGGCTTTAGTGATATTCTCGAAATAAATCTTTGAAAATTAGCATTGAACTCATTAAAATTATTGCATCGAAACTGAGAATTATTTTGAATATTGCATATTAGAATTTACTTTAAATCATGAAACTTTTGCATATGAATAATTGCACGTTTAATATTTATTTTTGCATTAGATTTCGTATGTTGAATTAAATATGAATATTGAAACCTTTGAATCAACTTTTGAACTTTGGAATCCTTTGGCCTCCTTGAACTTTGAATTATGAACCATAAACATTGAATTATGTGATAGAAATTTGCATGTGATTTATAGAGATTCATGTAGAACGAATCCTGTGTTTTGACACCGTTGGACCTTTGGACCACACAAGTATCCCTCACAAACCAGGGGCTTGGGCACTTTGGAAAATTCTTCTTAGAATGATGATGGTTAGGATTACCATCGATTTTGACTTCGGCTCTAGCGCTATATACGCGATCTAGAGATTATTTAAGTTATGGATTTAAGATCTACATTGAATAAGAAACTGCATGTGAATCCTAAGGATTACTCTCATTAGATCTTGCATGAAAAATCACTATGGAAATATGTGTTTCACTCTTTGCACCTCAGAAATTATGTTTTATCATTTAAGCAAATACTCTGAATCTATCATTGGAACTATGTTTTGATCATATGAAATATAATTGTGTATTGCACTACCCTACTGAGCTTAGACTGTTAGCTCACCCCGATACTATGTGTCACAAGTACTGAAGTAGTTTTGGACCCTGAGTTAGAAGAAGATCTGAACTTCATACTAATAGATGAGGTAGATCTTCCTCCTGAGCTGTTTTATCCATAAATTTCTTTGGACACTTAGATTTGGTATAGTTAAATAAACTTTTGAACCTATTAACATTATTTTGGATGTTAAGCACTACTATTTGTGTAACGAACGGCCGTCACCGGTGGTTTTACTTTTCGTTTAAGCTTTCATTATGGACATATATGCAATAGTTTTTATCTATTGACTTATTTTCTATTGATACTAAAGAATCTCTGTAATTAGATTATGATCTATGATCTTGAGATCCGCGAATTTCTATGTATTTCGGGTTGGAAATTTTGGGGTTGTTACACCCACTCTGCCAAGGGCCGATATTCAAAAAAAAGAAAATTCCTAAAAAAATAGAAAAGATATAAAAGACCAAAAAAGTGTTTTTTAAAATTTCTGAGAAAAAGAAAAATGATGCCTTAACTGAAATAAAAGAAGAGGTAGGAGTCACGAGTCTGGACGAGGAGATCTCCACCGAGGATCTCCCCAATGAGTTCCTTGACCGGTTTGCTGATTTTGAGCATGGCCCTACCCCTATTGTTGAAGAAACGGAAGACGTCAATCTGGGTACCAAGGCAGTTCCTAGAATCACCAAGATCAGAACATCACTATCTCTCGAGGAAAGAAAAGGCATGATTAATTTCCTTCGGTCATACCAAGGCGTCTTCGCTTGGTCATACGAGGATATGCTTGGTTTGGATGCCGATTTGGTCGAGCATGAGCTGCCGCTATATCCAGATGTTAAGCTGGTCAAGCATAAGTTGCGACGCCTCAGGCTAGAATGGATGCTAAAAGTAAAGGATGAGGTCATCAAATAATACGATACAGGGTTTCTCATGGTTTCAAAGTACCCACATTGGCCAGCCAACATCGTCCCCGTACCAAAGAAGGATGGAAAGGTTCGCATGTGCATTGATTTCAAAAGTCTTAACAAGGCGAGCCCAAAAGATGACTTCCCGTTGCCACACATCGACATCTTGGTCGATAACACTGTGAGGCATGGGATGCTCTCGTTCATGGATGGAGTTTCTAGATACAATCAGATCAAGATGGCAGAGGTAGACCAAGAGAAGACTACGTTCATTACTTTCTGGGGAACTTTCTGCTACAAGGTCATGCCATTCGAAATGAAGAATGTCGACGCAACGTACCAGAGGGAGATGACAGCACTCTTCCATGACATGATGCACCAAGAAATTGAGGTATACATCAATGACATGATTGCCAAATCACCAGAGAGAGGTGACCATCTGATAAACCTCCAAAAGCTATTTGAAAGATTGAGGAAATACAGGCTACGTCTGAACTCTCAAAAATGTGCATTCGGTGCCATGTCCGAAAAGCTATTAGGCTTCATCGCCAACAGAAGAGGCATCGAGGTTGATCCGGTGAAGGTAAAATCTATCGTCGAAATGCCACCACCATCTACCGAGAAAGAGGTCAGAGGCTTCTTAGATAGGATATAGTACATCAGTCGATTCATGGCACAACTCACTCCTATCTACACTCTGATCTTCAAGCTGCTAAGAAAAGATTTGCCCATTGAATGGAATGACGACTGTCAAGCAGCATTCGATAGGATCAAGAGTTACCTCCTCAACTCGATAGTATTGGTACCACCCGAACCAGGGAGATGACTCTTAATGTATCTCTCCACAGCAGAAGTTTCAATGGAATGTGTCTCAGGGCAGCATGATGAGACAGGAAGGAGAGAGCAGGCCATCTACTAGCTGAGCAAGAAATTTACTAATTATGAGACACACTATTCTCATCAAGAGAAAGCATGCTTGGCTCTCGTATGGGCTACACAGAGGCTCCGCCACTATTCGTTATTTCAAGCACGCTGACAGCTTCTCTGGTCAGAATTTTACATCACATATGTCACTCAGAAGTCGATCAAGGGGCAAACACTTGTAAATCATCTAGCCGAGAATCCCTTACCTAACTACGAGCCTTTGAGAACTGAGTTCCCAGATGAAGACATCTTGTTTATAACAGAGGATAACGCAGAGGAGATAAAGGAGTCCTAGGTAATGCACTTCGACGGAGCAGCAAATGTCGAAGGTCAAGGAGTTGGTGCTATTCTAATCTCGCCAAAAGGATCTCATATACCAGTCTCCATCAAACTCAATTTCCCCTGCACTAACAACATGACCGAATATGAAGCCTGCGTAGCAGGCCTACAGGCAGCCTTGGACTTGAATATAACTCATTTCAGAGTATTTGGCGACTCACAATTGATCATTTGCCAAACCAACAGAGACTGGAAGATAAAGGATGAGAAGCTGATCTCATACCATGAACTCTTGAAAGATATGATCGCATGTTACCTTCTCCTATGTCCCCAGAGCATGAAACCGCTTTGCCGATGCACTAGTAACTTTACCGTCAATGGTCAAATTTCCATATGGCGTCAAGATGAAACCAATCATGATTGAGCAAAGGAACGAGCCTGCCTTCTACCTCCAGATCGAGGGATTTGAAAATCTAGATGATGAGCCTCCATGGTTCTCAAATATCAAGAATTTTCTCGAAGCTCGAGCTTTCCCTAAAGGTGCGTCCAAGATAGAAAGACAGACCATTTAGCATTAAGCAGCTAATTACATCATCTGTGGTGAGTGCCTCTACAAGCGATCATGTAACAATATCCTGTTCCGTTGTCTAATTGAGGGCAAAGCAACCAACATTATGAAAGAGATCCATGAGGGAGTATGCAGGGCCCACGTCAATGGGCACATGCTCACCAAGAAGATCCTATGGCAAGGATATTTCTGGACTACCATGAAAACTGACTATTGCAAGTACGTGCAAAAGTGCTACAAATGCAAAGAGCACTCCAGTCTAATACATGCTCCTGCCATTGATCTACACAACATGACCACTCCGTGGCCATTTGCTACATTGGGCCTCGACATCTTCGAAAAGGTCAACCCAAAAGCATCTAATGGGTATCAGTTCATCGTCGTTGCCATTGAATACTTCACCAAATGGGTAGAGGCAATATCATATACGAACATCAAGACCAATCATGTCAAGAAATTCATCAAGAATAACATTGTTTGTCGATTTGGTGTACCCAAGGACATCATTATGGACAACGACACCAACTTCGCGAACAAGCACATAAGAGCCTTCTACGAGTAGTACAAAATAAAACATCATCGCTCATCACCATATTGGCCGTAAACCAACGGTGTTGTAGAAGCTGCTAACAAGACAGTCATTCGCATCCTGGAGAAGATGGTCGTCACGTACCACGATTGGAGTGAAATGTTACCATTTGCACTATAGGCTTATCGAACATCGATCCGTACTACCATAGGGGCAACACCATTTTCCCTTGTGTATGGAACCGAGGAAGTGTTATCAGTTGAGGTCGAGGTAACCTCACTCTGCATTCTCATTGAATTTGATCTATCGAAAGCTGAAAGAGAGAGGTCCCGCTTTGAACAACTGAACCTGCTAGATGAGAAAGGATCCTAACCTTGTGTCACACCCAAGCCTATCAGAGAAGGATCGTGCGTGCTTACAACAAGCGTGTTCGCATTCCAGATTTGAAGGTGTGTGACACTATACTCAAGAAAATCTTCCCTTCTCTCTTCACCGATACAAGAGGAAAATTCAAGCCCAGCTGGGAAGGACCTTACGTCATCCAAGAGCTACTCTTGGGATACGTAATCCGCCTCGCCACCATGGACGGAGATCACTTTCCTGAACCCATTAATGCTAGACACATACGCTAATTCTACTCCTAGTCTCTACGACAAGGTAAGTATTGATAAGATGGATAATTGACTGTTTAAAGGACCCCATAAAAGAGGCCATCATTTCAAAGACAAGTAGCCAAAAAAGCATCCCTGAACACTTATACCCTAGCTACACCCGTCGATCTATTAGCCTTTCTTTCGTTAAAACCCCTTCCAAGAAAAGAAGATGAAAAAAGTGTACATACCAAACAAAAAAAAAAGAGAAAAAGAGTTACCATCAAAATCCAAAAAAAAAATTGAAAAAGCAAATTAAACACCAAAAAGAGATTATTTGAAAAGAAAAAGAACGAAAAAATAGAAAGGAAAAAATGGGGCATGTATAGTCAAAATTTCCCAGGGATGAAGTTTATTATGACAACTGGAGCCCTATCGAGGAATCCTTCTTAACCCAAGAATGCCTTCAAAATTCCTAACCTACCCTATGGCCAAGATATATCCCTAGAAAAAACCCTCTTTAAGGTCTACGAGCAGTCACAGTATCCATTGAGTCAGCACGAGCCAAGCTGAGAGACAACAAAAGAACTCCATCCAGCCAACTATGCGGAGTCGACGTCCATGTCGTGGCCTTTGAGAAAATAAAGAAGAAAAGAAAAAGAATGCAAGCTCAAAGCAAAACGGACGTGGTAAAAACCCGCAAGGGCGCTATGGGTAAAAAGAGAGAGCTTGTGCGGACTAGGTGAAAACCTGAAAAGGCACCTAGAGTAAAAATGCATACCCAATGGACGTAGTGAAAATCGGAAAGGGCACTACGAGTAAAAAAGAGGGCAACTGTGATAGCCAAAATTTTGTCGCTCCGAAATCCGTGCCATCAGCACGACCCTCGAGGTCATGCACCTTATATCTATGCAGAACATCAATTAACAAGTAAAAACCAACAATTCAAATACTAAAGTTTTGAACTAACTAAGTCCCCGTGTTTCATCAAAGTCTTGCAACCAACAGACAGTTCCGGTCTCATGCCAATTCATGGGCAAAGGAACTGTCCCGAACCATTGGTGGCAATCATATCACCCCGATGGTTCGTCAAAAGGAAAGTATAGTATTTAATTATATTTAAAAGAAAGGACTTGACATGCCAAGCCACGAGTACTCTTTACTCACCACTTTTAAACGTAAAGAACTTCTAAAAGGATTCCTTAGGAGGAGGTTCTAACTCTTCTTCGTCCGCGAAATCTGAACCTTTTGGACCAACGTCTCTCGAAGCCTGTGTTGCCGCGAGTGTTGCACCTGCGACGTATAGTCTAAGGGGTGAGCTACATCCTAGCTCAGTAGAGAAACGTAAAGAACATATAGATTAATTCTGACATATATGCTGTGCAGTAAAAGAAAAATACAGTTTATCTGCTGTTACGATCTGGAAGGACAATCGAAATAACTGAAGGGAAAGATGAATACAACTACTTACTTTGCATGGTTTTGTTCTTTCTCATCTTACTCGTTTAGTTGTGAATTCGGCCTAATCACTTAACTCTTTAACTTTAATAGTCCCCAAGCAATATAACATCGAGCCCCGATGGAATACCCACCATCGTCGTCTAACTAGACAGTTATCAATTTTGTATTCCCTGGGAATACTGCCCCAAGCCCCTTTCTCCTAGGTGGCGGGGTCTACTGTTAAATCTACATCCCTGGGATGTGCTACTGTATACGGATTAACCGCCGTACCGGTCACGGATATCCTGCCGAGTCAGTCGTGGGTATCCCGCCACGTCGGTGGGGTATTCTAAACAAACCTTAAATAACAAAAATATCAAGTGTGCTTTACATGTAGTTATTCACCGTGATTGTGCTAATTTTTAATATATTAGGCCTTATCACCTTACTTTCTTTTCCCCACTGCTTCTCATCTGCACCCCTGGGATGCTACTGATATATCGTATCATATAGGTATTCATCTTGTAGTTCTTGCGTCCCCTTGGGACCTCTGGCTTCATTTTCTGAAGTCTACACACGCACGCTCTATTTACGTGACATGATGAGATACTTAGTTTAGCAATTAAATCTGTACTACACATATGCGAAATTGAACAATGTACATGTTTCGATAAGGTTCCCTACCTCAAGGCAAAACCCAGTGGTCCCTTCACGTAATGATGACACGTACTGATCTCTCATAAATCTACATTTCATGCGAAAGGACATGCCTTAGAATGGTCACCAGTGGTCACTAGCACTCCTAGAGCGCATAGTTCATATGAGGTATATTTATATATATAAAAGAAATTAAATTTTTTTTTTAGTTTTTGGGGCCTCGCTCGAGTGGTTACTTAGCCTCGCTCGAGCGACCTCTTAACCTCGCTCGAGCGGTTGCCCAGCCTCGCTCGAGCGTCCTCTTATCCTCGCTCGAGCGGTTAAAACGAGGTGTCAGATTACCTCGCTCGAGCAAGCCTATTCTTTCAATATGGGTCTGCTCGGCGTCCCGTAACGCACTATTCTCAGGTATATATTCTGTCCTCGCTCGAGCGAGACGTTTAGATCGCTCGAGCGAGGAGCGGAAACCTTCACTCCGTGATTCTTCAAGAAAACTATCCTATTTCCTTAAATCTTAAATATGATTAATCGGCCATTGCCCGATACATTGCATGTTATCATTAAGACATACCTAAGCACTTATCAAGCATTATCTCTTACCTCAATCGGCGGATCTCGAAATGGCTTGATCTAGCATTCGAATCCCTGTTACTTCGAAGAGTTCTCTACGTTTCTGGTCCGACCTTCTCTCCAGGTCTTCCACCGGTTTACACTCCAACAAGGCCTTAGCCTTTCTTCTCTACAAGACTCTCTTTTCTCTTTCTCTATTTTCCTCCTCTCTATTTAAGTTAAAATTATGTTACGTAGGGGAGAGACTTCTCTCCACTTTCACTTATATAGTGAAAGGAAGAGAAAAATATAATATGTTACACACATATACACACCGTGTGTATATGTTGACCCAGGTTTCCTTGTGAACCACACATACACGTGCGTGGCATATGGCTTGTACGGTTCTGAAAATCTGGGGTTGTTACATTCACCCCCACTTATAAGATTTTCGTCCTCGAAAATCGATCATGACCCAAAGCAAAAACTACATATTTTACAGTTGTGTCCTTGATTAACTCATACTCATTTATCAGTTAGTCATATGGTCCCGTGACCCGAAAGATCTATTTAAAGATTACAAGTGTTTGTAACCACCTGAAACGGCCTGATGAGTTTAGAACCTGACAACCGATCATTTTGAGAGTTGAACAGTTGTTCATACCACACCACGCATGAAGACTTTTGTCATGTTCTACGGTCATTCTATCAGAATCATTTAATCACAACATGCATATATATAACAGAAATTTAGTGCCCATTAATTATAATTTGTGACAATCATGTCACAGCAGTATCAAGCATTCACCATACCAACAAAATTTTTAGTTTCATAATATTAACAAAAAAAAGTATATCCACAGCGACCTAGTCGTCTTCCTCCTCGTACTCATCGTCGTCATCGCCTGTGTCCCATTCTTCGTCACTCTCCACACCGTCTCCCTCGCCCTCACCAATGGTCTCACCGGCATGGGCGGCACCCTCTGTAGTGGTCCTAGCCGCCTGGGCCGAACTAGATGTCCCAAAAATGGCATCCCTCATCACCGCAACCCGCTGTCGGTACGTCTGCGGATAAGCTTGACCCATGAGGTCAATGAGAAGCGCCTCCTGGAACCGCTGATGTAGTCGGGTCTCCCGTACCTGTTGGAGAATCTCCCCTAACATACTGGAGTCGATGGTATGCAGATGTGGTGGAGGCATAGTGGAGGGAGTAGCCGGTCCAGTCGATGGTGGCTGTGGTGCTTGCCTTGCGGCCTGACGATCTCTTTTCTTGTTCACACTATTTTGAAGTCCTTTTAGGTTTCGGCTGAGGTCCTGGGCTATGTAGGGTACAACGTTATCGATAAGCGATAACTCATTGGTGTTGATCTTGAATCCATCCTTCCCATTACGTGTATCGAGGAGTCGGGAGATAAGACGTGCGTATGGGAGGCAGTTTATCGGCGGAGGAATAACGCCCCTAACATTTCTCCTATAGGCATGCACCATGCCTTTAATGACGACCATTGGGGCGCTAAACCACCTATTGTGGAAAGCGGAGTGCAAGGCCCATAAAAAGGTGTCACGACGCTCTTGGTCATGACCGGTAGGGTGTAAATTTTTCTTGAAAATGATGTCCAAAAACCACATGTGTGGTGGGAATTGGGATTGGGTGATGGATTGACCCGATGCGGATGCGCCGTCAGTAATATCATCAATGATCGTCGGAAACCCGACGTTCCCAACAAGTGGAGGTTGTGTATTTGGTGTCGGGGTGTAGGTGAGAGGGCAGTTCATGACGGCGGATACATCGCCGCCACCAAAGGACAAATCCTTCCCGTCAATTGTGACGAGGATGGTGTCTTCATTTACATTGGTCTTGAGGGTCTGATAAAATAATCGAACTAATCTCGGATAGTATCGAGGTCCAAACAGTGTAAGTAAAGGTCGGAGGTGGTGGTTTGTCAGGAAATCCAATGTCCATTTCGTGGATGTCGGATCAATAAAGCATGAGGGATGAATTTCCCACTCGGGTTCCATTTCTTTCGTGCCCCACCAATCATCAAGTTGGATCGGGATGGGTGCCGGTGGTGGAGGTGGTTGTTGTTGTGGTGCCTTATTTCGTGATGATGGCGATCGGGTCGCCATTCGCTTCCTCGGTTGGGGATTAGGGCTTGAAGAATCCATTAGAGTGATAGAGTTTAAAAACGTAAAGGAGTGTGGAGAAGGTAGATTTTACCTAGGAAAATGGTTTGGACGGTTCGGATTTTTCGAATCCGGCTTGAATCGGACGGAAAATGCTTGAAAGTGAAAACCCTAGATCCTCGCTCGGCACCCAAACTCCTCGCGTGAAGAAGAAGTGGGCGTTTTAGCAATCTGTCCACTATACATAGTATGTCCTAGCTCGAGAGGTCGTTAGTTATCGCTCGAGCGATCACAGAACTGTAAATGGTATATAATCTTGGCCTCGCTTGAGCGGCTTGGAATCCTCGCTCGGGCGACCAATACACCTCGCTCGAGCGGTCATTATTCCTTGCTCGAGCGATTCCAAACATGTCTATTTTGTTAGTTTATGTAGCTCCCGCTCGAGCGAGTATGAGGTTTCGCTCGAGCGAGCCCATCATATGATTCAGTGCCCATAGGCTCGTATCTTGTCTTCCTCCGTTCTTACGTTTGGGAACATTGTGATTCAAATCACCTCCTAACATCACTTAAGGACACGGTGATCGGAAACGCATGAGGAGGCCGCCGTAACAAACAATTTAAGCTAGAAAAATATAGGAATTTATACTTGAAGTCAAAGTGTCGTGTGACGTCACCATTTACAAAAAATTCTAATTGACCCTCTCAAACAACTTGGGGTATTGTTCTTTGACATCAACCTCCCGTTCCCATGTTGCTTCTTCGGTCGGATGATTCTTTCATCGAACAAGTACTAAGGGAATGATTTTGGTGCGTAGCACTTGGTCCTTTCTATCCAGTATCTCTGTCGGCTCTTCTATCATACTCATGTCTTCACACATCTCTAGTGATTGACCCTCCAAAATGTGGGAAGGATCATTCACATATTTCCTTAGCATAGAAACGTGGAAAACGTTATGTACTCGATCGAACACCGGAGGTAAGCCAATGCGATATGCAACTTCGCCAACTCGGCCCAAAACTTCGAATGGTCCCAGATATCGTGGACTCAATTTTCCCCTCTTTTCGAATCTCATCACTCCCTTCATAGGTGACACCTTGACAAACACGTGTTCACCCACCTTATAATCGACGCAGGCCCACTTGATATCAGCATAGCTTTTCTGTCTGCTTTGAGCCGACTTAAGTTTCTCCCTAATGATTCGAACGACTGTGGCATTTTCTTTCAGCAGCTCGGGCCCTAACACAAATTTCTCTCCGGTTTCCTCCCAATTGATGGACAACTTACACCGCCTTCCGTATAATGCTTCATATGGCGCCATTCCGATGCTTGTTTGGAAACTGTTATTATATGCAAATTCGATTAACGGTAAATATTGATCCCACGATTCTTGCATTTCCAACATACAAGCTCTAAGCATGTCTTCTATTACTTGATTTACCCGTTCTGTTTGTCCGTCTGATTGCGGATGGAAAGCTGAACTGAAATCTAGCCGTGTCCCCATCCCTTCCTGAAACTTCTTCCAAAATTTTGATGTATATAACGGATCTCGGTCGGAGATAATGCTACTTGGAATTCCGTGTAGGCATACTATTTCCTTCATATAGAGTTTCGCTAGCTTTCCTACTGTATACATCGTGTTGTAAGGTAGGAAATGTGTTGATTTGGTCAGTCGGTCCACGATTACCTAGATGGCATTATATCTCTTTGTCGTACGCGGTAGTCCAACGATGAAATCCATAGATATTGATTCCCATTTCCATTCTGGTATTGGTAGAGGTTGCAACAATCCTGCAGGGTGTCTATGGTCAATCTTCACTTGTTGACACGTCAAACATCGTGAAACGTATTCTGCTACATCTTGTTTTAAACCTCTCCACCAATAATTCCTTTTCAGATCTTAGTACATTTTTGTGCTGCCTGGGTGTATCGCGTAACTTGATTTGTGTGACTCGTCAAGGATAGTTTGCTTTAGCTCAACATTGTCCGGAATACAGAGTCGACCCTTGAACAACAAGGAACCATCCTCCTTGATTGAGAAGTCTGATCTGATGCCCTCGCCACGCCTTGACGACTCTTCATTAACGCTGGGTCCCTCATCTGTAGCTCATGGATGTGCTCGAATATTACTGGTCTCACTGATATGTTACCCAAAAAGGCCCCTGTAGCGCGTGGCTCAATATTCGCATCATACATCAAAAGATCTTCAAACAACTTCCATCTATGCATACCTGTAACCAAATCGCAGAAATTGGACCCTTCCGACTTAGGGCATCGGCTACTACGTTAGCCTTACCTGGATGATACTGTATGGAACAGTCATAGTCCTTAAGAAACTCCATCCATCTGCGTTGTCTCATATTTAGTTCCTTCTGTGTGAACAAGTATCTGAGGCTCTTATGATCGGTGAAAATTTCGAAGGTCTCACCGTATAAATAGTGTCGCCAAATCTTCAACGCAAATATGACTGCTGCTAGCTCTAGGTCATGTGTCGAATAATTCTTCTCATGTTCTTTCAACTGTCTTGACCCGTAAGCTATCACTTTCTTGTGTTGGTTGAGAACGCAACCCAAACCATTGTACGAAGCATCACTGTACACTACGAATCCCCCACTGCCTGAAGGAATTGCTAATACTGGGGCTGAAGTGAGTCTCGTTTTGAGTTCTTGAAAACTCTTCTCGCACGCCTCACTCCATTCGAATCTCACATCCTTCCTTGTCAGTCTCGTGAGAGGTCCCGCTATTTTTGAAAACCCCTCAACAAAACGTCGATAGTAACCTGCCAGTCCAAGGAAACTACGGATATCGGTCACTGTCTTAGGCTGTTCCCAATTCACTACTGCTTCGATTTTGGACGGATCCACTGTGACACCATGCTTGGAGACGACATGTCCCAAAAAGCTAACCTCTTCTAACCAAAACTCGTATTTGTTGAGTTTGGCATAAAGTTTGTGCTGACACAAAGTTTGTAGAGTGAGTCTTAGATGCTTCTCATGTTCTTCTTCTGACTTGGAATATATCAAAATGTCGTCGACAAACACTACGATGCAAGAATCCAGATGTGGTTTAAACACCCGGTTCATTAAGTCCATGAATGACGCCGGTGCGTTTGTCAACCCAAACGGCATCACTAAAAATTTGTAGTGTCCATACCGTGTTCTGAATGCAGTTTTTTGAATATCTTCGGCCCTAACTCTCAACTAATGGTATCCCGACCTGAGGTCGATCTTAGAGAAATACCTTGCTCCTTGCAGTTGATCGAACAAATCATCAATTCTCGGCAACGGGTATCGGTTCTTCACAGTTAGTTTGTTTAACTGTCGATAGTCAATGCATAAACGCATTGACCAATCTTTCTTCTTTACAAATAAGGCAGGTGCTCCCCAAGGAGACACACTTGGTCTTACAAACCCTTTATCCATAAGTTCCTGTAACTGTTCCTTCAATTCCTTCAACTCAGTAGGAGCCATTTGGTATGGTGCCTTTGAGACAGGTTCCGTTCCTGGCGGTAAGTCGATAGCGAATTCCACTTCCCTCTCTCGAGGTAACCCTGGCAATTCGTCTGGGAACACATCTTAAAACTCTCGCACCACTGCGATTTTTGAAATGACATTCTTCTCTTCCTTATCAGCCTTCAAGAATGCCAAGTAACCGCCGTAGCCCTTTCTGATCATCTTCTGGCCTTTCATCGCCGAGATCGGCATATAGATGACGACCTCACTCCTTGAAACCGAAATGATCTTCTTGTATTGGGTCTAAAAATGACGACCTTGTTCTTGCAGTCGACTGTTGCACTGTGTTGCGCCAACCAGTCCATGCCAAGGATCACATCAAACCCCTGCATGTCCAGCAGTATCAATTCCACTTCCAATTCATGCACCTCTAGGTCTTGAACTGCTACAATGACGGATTTGCAAGCTAACTCCGTGTTTATTAATTCTCCAGTCGGAATAGACACAGATAGGACGAAGTCCAACACCTCTGGAACAATCTTCATCCTCTTGGCAAATCGTGGGGTGATGAATGAGTGGGTAGACCCTGGGTCTATCAACACTCTAGCGTCATATCTAAAGACACATCCTTTCTCATACATGGTTAAAGTACCTATAGTATACATACATACATACAAAAATTTACACATCCTTTCACATCCCTAGTTCACAAATAAATTTAGTGTTTAGCAAAAGAAACTACACTATTTCTATTGAATGCACCTTCTCTATCTAAGGAAATGAAATTTCTTAAAAAATTTTTTTATATATTTCTCACCTTGAATGACGTCATGCACGCTCCCTGCTTCCTAAGCAGTGACTGCATAGGCTCTCCCTTGCACGACCATTTTCCTTGCTTGCATTGGTCGTGAAATCAAAGCTGAAGCTGTCTTCTCCTTGTTTGCCTCAGGACAGTCCTTAATCACGTGGCCCATCTTGCCACATTTAAAACAACCTCGCATCCCTTGTCTGCAATCAGCCGTTTTGTGGGACTTGCCACACTTGGCACAAGTATCCCTTGGTGTTGAAGATGCAGCTCGTGAGAAGCCTTGTGTTATCGCAGCTCCAGTAGAAATGGCAGGATTCTCATATCTCATCGGTCTCCCTGATGCCGGAAATGGAAACCTTTGATATGTGCTCTGTTGTGTCGGTCTCCCATATCCTGCTTGAAACGGTTGTTTCTGATTTTGTACTATGAATCTCGGCTTTTTGTTTATTGGCTCGTAGTTCCCAGTTTACATCCACGTTTGTTCTTCCCTGTTGTTCCCTTTGACGGTAGCGGTTGTTGTTCTCTTCTTCCACTACTAGCGCCTTACTCATAACCTCTCCGTATGTTTTCAGCTGAAATGGAGCAACTCCTCGAATATCTGGCCTCAAACCCTGTTGAAACCTCTTTGTTTTCATCGCTTCTGTAACCACATAGTCAGAAGCGAAACAAGCAAGTCTCATGAACTCCACTCCGTATTCCCTTACTGTCATGTTTCTCTGTTGGATTTGTAAAAACTGTACTTCCATCTGATTTCTCACCACTTCGGGGAAATACTATTTATTGAATTCTTCCACAAATTCATTCCACGTCCATGGCACATTTGGGATCTCCTGAGCCCTAGTTCGCGACACAGACTTCCACCAAGGTCCAGCCTCCCCATCTAACATGTACGCTGCCCAACGGACGCTCTCATCTTCCGTGCAAGTGAGTACGTTGAAAAGCTTTTCCATCTCACTTAGCCAATTTTTAGCAGCCATAGTGTCTGCTTACCCTGAAAAGTTAGGAGGTCTCATCCTCCGGAATTCCGTAAATGCTGAAACTGCTGGGGGTGTTGGCACCACTGGAGATGTAGGTGGCTGATACTGATTACCAGTATTTTGAGCCGACAAGGATGCTACCATGGCAGCCGCCATGGTTTCCATAGTGTGCATCATCCTCTGACGCTCCTCTCTCTCTTCATTTCTCTCCTTGATCCTATCTTGTTCTCTCTGATTTTGACCCTGACGATCTTGATCGTGATTTTCGGTCTGGTCTTTATTCCCTTGACTACTACTCTCAGGAATTTCTCTTTCTCCCAACGGTACTCTGTTCGTTTGCGAGATGAACTCACCTCTACTGCGTAAGTTCCTATCATGACCACCCCTTGGTCGTCCTCTCCTTCCCGAAGACATCACGATCTGCATATGAAACTAACTTTCGTCAGCAGAAGTCCCTATGCTCTGACAAAAGAATAATTTGTCAGAATTTCTAGAAGAAACGCTTTGATACCAATTGTGACAGGCCGAATTTCGTCGCTCTGAAATCCGTGCCATCAGCACGACCCTCGAGGTCATGCACCTTATATCTATGCGGAACATCAATTAACAAGTAAAAACCAATAATTCAAAATACCAAAGTTTTGAACTAACTAAGTCCCCGTGTTTCATCAAAGTCTTGCAACCAACAAACAGTTCCGGTCTCATGCCAATTCATGAGCAAAGGAACTGTCCCGAACCATTGGTGACAATCATATCACCCCCGATGGTTCGTCAAAAGGAAAGTATAGTATTTAATTACATTTAAAAGAAAGGACTTGACATGCCAAGCCACGAGTACTCTCTACTCACCACTTCTAAACGTAAAGAACTTCTAAAAGGATTCCTCAGGAGGAGGTTCTAACTCTTCTCCGTCCGCGAAATCTGAACCTTTTGGACCAACGTCTCTCGAAGCCTGTGTTGCCGCGAGTGTTGCACCTGCGACATATAGTCTAAGGGGTGAGCTACATCCTAGCTTCGAAGAGAGAAAGCGTAAAGAACATATAGATTAATTACGACATATATCTTTGTGCGATAAAAGAAAAATCTGATTTATCGCTATTACGATCTGGAAGGACAATCGAAATAACTGAAGGGAAAGATGAATACAACTACTTACTTTGCATGGTTTTGTTCTTTCTCATCTTACTCGTTTAGTTGTGAATTCGGCCTAATCACTTAACTCTTTAACTTAAATAGTCCCCGAGCAATATAGCATCGAGCCCCGATGGAATACCCACCATCGTCGTCTAACTAGACAGTTATCAATTTTGTATTCCCTGGGAATACTGCCCCAAGCCCCTTTCTCCTAGGTGGCGGGGTCTACTGTTAAATCAACATCCCTGGGATGTGCTACTGTATACGGATTAACCGCCGTACCGATCACGGATATCCTGCCGAGTCAGTCGTGGGTATCCCGCCACGTCGGTGGGGTATTCTAAACAAACCTTAAATAATAAAAATATCAAGTGTGCTTTACATGTAGTTATTCACTATGATTGTGCTAATTTTTAATATATTAGGCCTTATCACCTTACTTTCTTTTCCCCACTGCTCCTCATCTACACCCCTGGGATGCTACTGATATATCGTATCATATAGGTATTCATCTTGTAGTTCTTGTGTCCCCTTGGGACCTCTGGCTTCATTTTCTAAAGTCTACACACGCACGCTCTATTTACGTGACATGATGAGATACTTAGTTTAGCAATTAAATCTGTACTACACATATGCGAAATTGAACAATGTACATGTTTCGATAAGGTTCCCTACCTCAAGGCAAAACCTAATGGTCCCTTCACGTAATGATGACACGTACTGATCTCACGTAAATCTACATTTCATGCGAAAGGACATGCCTTAGAATGGTCACCAGTGGTCACTAGCACTCCTAGAGCGCATAGTTCATATGAGGTATATTTATATATATAAAAGAAAATAATTTTTTTTTTTAGTTTTTGGGGCCTCGCTCGAGCGGTTACTTAGCCTCGCTCGAGCGACCTCTTAACCTCGCTCGAGCGGTTGCCCAGCCTCGCTCGAGCGTCCTCTTATCCTCGCTCGAGCGGTTAAAACGAGGTGTCAGATTACCTCGCTCGAGCGAGCCTATTCTTTCAATATGGGTCTCGCTCAAGCGAGCCCAGAACGCACTATTCTCAGGTATATATTCTGTCCTCGCTCGAGCGAGACGTTTAGATCGCTCGAGCGAGGAGCGGAAACCTTCACTCCATGATTCTTCAAGAAAACTATCCTATTTCCTTAAATCTTAAATATGATTAATCGGCCATTGCCCGATACATTGCATGTTATCATTAAGACATACCTAAGCACTTATCAAGCATTATCTCTTACTTGAATCGGCGGATCTCGAAATGGCTTGATCTAGCGTTCGAATCCCTGTTACTTCGAAGAGTTCTCTATGTTTCTGGTCCGACCTTCTCTCCAGGTCTTCCACCGGTTTACACTCCAACAAGGCCTTAGCCTTTCTTCTCTACAAGACTCTCTTTTCTCTTTCTCTATTTTCCTCCTCTCTATTTAGGTTAAAATTATGTTACGTAGGGGAGAGACTTCTCTCCACTTTCACTTATATAGTGAAAGGAAGGGAAAAATATAATATGTTACACACATATACACACCGTGTGTATATGTTGACCCAGGTTTCCTTGTGAACCACACATACACGTGCGTGGCATATGGCTTGTACGGTTCCGAAAATCTGGGGTTGTTACAGCAACTTTGGGCAAAGTGAAAACCCTTCTTGAGCGCTGTGAGCTCAAATCAGGTCCCGACTAGGAATATCTTCATAAACCGCACCGTCAAACATATGTCCCAGGGTAAGGATAAAAGGTCAATTCAATACAAAGGGATGGACATTCCGAACTAAAAGATTCCTGACCCCAACTCAGGCCCGACCACATGATTGGGTTCGACTATGCTCAAAAGAGTACCCGTCACCTCATCCTATGGTTAAGGCATCAAACAAAAGAGAGAGAGGAGAAAACCCCACTTATAAAAGATAATAAATTTCCCTTTCCCATTTTCATGCCGGCAATATGTGTACACCACTTCTCAAAAGGATGACCAGTGTGATACCCAGTTCCTCCCTTTAAAAAGCAATAAAAGCAAATCATCAAAAAAAAGAAAAAGAAAAGAAAGATAATACTTGTGTAAGATAATGGATTTCCCTTTTCCATTTACATGTCTATACTGTGCTTACACCACATCTCAAAAAGATACTCGGTGTGATGCCTTGCTTTTACAAAATTGAAAAAACTAAAACAATAAAAATATTTAGAAAATATATATAACAAAAAATATCTAACAGGGGTTCTTATGCCCCTTCCTATGGTGTTTTGATCTATGCAAAAAGTATGTGTAGGCCCAGGTCAATGACCCAACTCGCACTCCAAGACATGAATCTTTGC
Source organism: Chloranthus sessilifolius (assembly GCA_021018995.1). NCBI lineage: Eukaryota > Viridiplantae > Streptophyta > Magnoliopsida > Chloranthales > Chloranthaceae > Chloranthus > Chloranthus sessilifolius. The sequence goes on from CM037595.1 coordinate 71,261,450, forward strand.
ACGTAAACCATCCTCACGAACATTTCGATCTATCATCCAGCGACCGTGAAGGCCCTTACATCACTTTCGGGAAGCATTAGTAGAACCAAGAGCATCACTTACGGCTCCTCCCAAAAGAAGAACCTTACACTCGGCCGCACCAGCTCTTGCTTCTGTAACATCAGCCCTAACCTATTTTTTCTCTAAACGCTCGTGCAGGACCCACTTCTCATATATCAGCAACTCAATCTAGGTCTGAAGCGCCAACTCCTTCCTCGGCCAAGGCCCCTCTACACCACTACTCTCCGCTTGATCCAAGTAATAGACAGAAGGCCTCTCAGATAGTAGCCAAGCCTCACACCCTGGAGAAGTCAAAAGAGAATCCCCTTGCTCCAAACCGCACATATGTGTCGACTGATACGTTTCCCAAAGAGCGGCTATCCTATCCAAGTCCCTAGAGGACCCCGAGACAAAATCGTCCATACAAGGGAGGTCTCTCCAAACAGGGCACCTACTGAATATAACCAAACTGGTGCAGCACCCGGGAGGGGAAGTAATAGGTACTGTCGGTCAGGCCGAGAAGGGTGATACCCTCGTGGTCTTTGGATCGAACTATCGGGAAGGTCCTATCAAGCCATGAGAGCCTCCATACCAGCTCAACCTCAATTAACCAAAGATTCAGCTCGCATATATTCCCCTGTGGCAATTTATGGCATCGGCCCAAAAAGCAGCGAGCCACCTCCCCTCGAACAATATAAAAATGAGGCATGGACCCCAAAATGGCAAGATGCTCCCCAAGCCACACCTGGAGTAGAACAGGGCATCCTCGGAGGCACTCCACCGTGCCCAAGGCAGAGGCGTCAAGACAGTGCTTAAGCTCCGCAGTACCAAATGCATCACGGAGTGGCCCCCTTCAAGCTCCGCCAATATGTCGTAGAGTGCAAGAGAGAAGCTCTCCCCCCAGTGTAAAAAAGGACCTCTGAGAGAAGGCAAAGAGCGAAAGCTTTCACATTATGGATATTCTTGGCCGACAATTTTTGCAAACTTTCGTCACCAAAAAGTTTTCTCAGGAATTTCATCGAACACCTGGTGGGCTCACCAACAAGGCTTTTCTCAAAATCATCTTTCTTTAAGCCTAAAATTGTGTGGATGACTGTAGCATAACCCAGTTTTGGCACCACCTTGGCAAGGCCTCGATGCAACCTCTAACCTGACAGATTGGAGAGCTCTTCAAGAGTTGGAGTTAACTCACAAATCCCAAAGCAAGAGACATGAGTTTCCACTTCCCAATGCGAAACCACCGCGTAAATAAGGTCCCAAAACAAAGGAACCTCAAGGAAAGAAGATAGGCGGGCCAACCCGAGTTGATCCAAATTTGCAAGCTCGCTCTCATTCAAGCTATCGAGCCATTTTTTAAGAAAACTGGGCCCCACACCAAAAGAGGGAACTATAAAGGTCCTGGACCCCCAAGAGAGACGGGATCGGAAAGTGGGTCCATGGTCATACAAAGATGTTCAAGGAATCTCAATTCGATGTAGGACAATGGACCCACCCTTCGGAAGAAAAGAAAAATTCAAAACCTAACTCAAAATAATGAGCAATAAGGGAGCAAAATTTAGAACCTAACTCAAAATAGTGAGCAATAAGTGTATTCTCGGGCTTTATAAACCTACCACTGTCCAAAATTGCCTAGCCTATGTATTAAATATGCTAGGCCAAAACATGCCAAGAATTGCCTAGCGTATGTATTACATACGCTAGGCCAAAAAATGCCAAAATTTGTTTAGCGTATGTATTACATACGCTAGGTCAAAAGGTGCCCAGAAATGCCTAGCGTATGTAATACACATGCTAGACCAAAGAGGATGAAGAAAAGGAGAGGAGGGTCTATCCTACTTCCCTTAAACACCTATTCACATGCATGCAATAAACTAAGTTCTATTCCTTTTTTTATTTTTTTTTGGCACCCTAGGCCATGAGCTGGGACACCGGGATTTATCACGTAACCTATGTTACACTTTTTTTTTTTTATAGGGACCATTGTTCACAACAAGCAAAGAAGAAGCATATGGACCCCAGCCATTACGGCCAACGCCTCAATTAGGGGGCATTCCCCCTATTTTATCGCCAAACTTACGGCTATCCTAAAAAATAGTACGAGATACAAAGTACAGTTTCACAAGCCACCTAACATCACGTTCATTTTCCAAGCAAGAAGGTCACATCAAAATGGGAAATAACAAGGCAAAGAAGAAATTAAAGACATCCATTCAAAAGAGGATCCAAGGTGCGCCAAGCGGTCACATCGTTATTACAAATTGGTTCAAATGTGCTCAAAAGTTCAAATTTTCATGAAAAAGGAAAAGAAAAGGCAACAGAGGCAACCTCTAATCATGCTCCAGGTCCTTGAGAGTCCCTCTTCCGCGAGCGCTTCGTCCTTTGAAATGTCCAAGTGTCCCTCACACGAGGCCATGCCCTGGACAGCCGACTGAGTAGCGAACGTGACTCCTCCCGAGCACGGTGAAAGCACCATGCCAGAAGGATCAGTTAGGGGAAAGCATAAGCAGAAAAGAAAAAAGCAAAAGGGACAAACCAACATCATACTCACCACTTCAGCCTCCTGAAGGTCAACAATATTACGGTAGTAGTCTACCTGCTAAACGGCTGACTCATAAACCTATAAAGAAGACATGGAAAGGTCATCAGCACGAAAAGACTAGGGAAAGCATGTATACCCCTAGAAAAGAGCTCACCCTTGGAATTAGCTCGGGAGGAGGAACTCTAAATACCTTGCAGAAAGGTGGGCACGCTCAGCAACATCAACACATAGGCCAAAAAGAAACGCATCATCCATGCCCTAAAAGCACCCTGGGTCCCTGCGGCAGATGCCCCTGCACTAGAAGCATCCGAAGGTCCCGCGCCTGTCTCCCTTAAGGGTCCCACCTCTGTACCCACACCAGGTCCCGCCGCCTCATTAAACTGAAATAGAAGAGGAGAGTGAGAGAATCGATCAGCAAAGCACTATCTTAATAAACCAAAAGGATGAATCGATCAGCAAGGGAAAGGTCAGAAAAGTACTTGGCCCCGTGGCCCTCCAAATGCCAGAAAGTTAGCACCAAGAACAAAGCGTGGAAGGAGGGTCCGATAGGGGAGGGACTCGTATCACTGGTGGTACCCCCCATACTGGAAAAGGCCGTCAACCGAAACCCCATGAAGAAGGAGTCTCCTCCTAAGCTCCTCAATCGTACCCTCTGGCACCATGACATCCTCAGGGAGACCCAATGGTACAGTAAAAATGTCTTGGTACTGGTGCACAACCCTCTCCCCCAAATAATAGGCTCGGACCCATGCACCGTAGAGATAGACGATCCTACGATCAACGAACAGTCAAGACTGCCCAACAACAGCACGAAAAGGAAAAGGGGAGCTGACGTACAGATCAAAGGAAATCTGCATAAGAAAGAAAAGGTCCGTCGATTAATCAATGCAATCATAGCTCAAGAAATCTAACCAATCAAAAAAAAGGAGAGTCAAACCTGCTCAGGGATCGTCAGGTCAAACTGCGACCTCAGACCCAATTCAAGGCGCTTCATCCTCGACTCTTGATGATGGTATGGGAGCTAGCTGCTCACAAGAGGATAGGTATACTCATTCGAAAACAGCAGGGGACAGTTAGGTAGGAAGTGCAAGTACCCCTAAATCTGAAAAAGAGGGACAAACAAAGAACATATCAAAGTAAACAATAAGAGTCAGAAGTGACAAACCAAGAGGGGAAAAATCAAGTGGGTACCTCAATCACATGCCAAAAGTTGAGGACAAAGGCAACCTCCCCGACCGACTCCCTGGCCAGGCTATCCATCAGCACCGCATAACCGGCACTGCCCCAGTCAAAACGATGCACGTTCGCCCAATTCTCCATCAAACAGTGGAGAGACAACACAACATGACCTCCACTGGCATTGGCAAGAATGGTCTTGCCCAGAAGGTAAAGAAGGGAGATGCAAGCCAGCACCAAGGCGCGCTCAGGCTCAACGACAATGTCTACATCGGGCTAGTGCGGATCAACCAGCTCGTCGGCCTCAAATAGCCTCTCCAACCAAGATAACTTGACCTCAGTACCGGTCATGCTGTTGGAGAAGGGGTATGACCCGATCAGCCGAGTCACCTCCTCATGATCAATAACGCGAGGATAGACCACAAGCATTCCCCCTATCGCAACCCCTATGATCATAGACCAATCTACGAGAGTGATGGTCATCTCAGCTACGGGCATATGAAAGGTCATCGTCTTTGAATGAAACCTCTCCACCAGGGGCCTCATGTAGGCCGTGTCACCACGCATAGCAGGGTAGGATAGAAAGTCTCCAAAACCCGCAGGGCTAGGAGAAACCTCACTGCAAAGGGGAGGTGGGCATAGAAATGCTGAAGATGAAACCAACTCCCGCAAAACATAATCTGGGGCAAGGGCTGTAACAAAAGAATGGAGGATGTCAGATCCTAGATTAAAGAGCATGAACAAAAAGAGGCGATTAAAGAACTTTTTTTACCTGGCTGTCAATCTCGAAGTTGGAGATGTGGGTGAACTGCTAATGGAGTAACCCACTACCAGCCGCATCACCTTGCATCTAGTACCATATACGAGAGGATCTCTACACCTGGATGAGACGTTCACCCCTAATACCAAAAATCACATTAGGACTCCCCTCATGGGCCTGGTCCTCATCGCTTGATAAATTCTGTGCTATCCTGGAAAGAGATACACTACCAAACAATTAAAGGATGATGAGTCAGAGAAAATACTACACTTGTCTAAAGGATCATGAAACCAAAAAAAGGTAAGTCTGCCTCGTTCATACTGGAATATTCAAGAAAATAAAAAAAAAAAAGAGAGAGAAAAGGAGAGAAAAGAGAAGAGAAAGAATAATAAGACAAAGAGGAAAATATGCATAAAAATCCCCCTTTACCATAAGAAAAATCAATGATTTTTAACCCACACATTTTCAAAGAGACCACCATCGATCAAAAATTTTGTCAGAATCCTTTTCAAACATGCATATACATCACTGATTCAATCAAAAGCATTTGTCTTCCTAAAAAAAATCCATTTTATCTTAGCCCTAATGCATTGATAAAATAATTTAAAAAAAAAAAGAAGAGAGAAGAAAAAGAGAAGAGAGAAGAAGAAAAAAGAGAGAAAAGAAAGTCGAGAAAAATCCAAAAAAGGGGCATGAATCACCCAAGTTTTCACTAAAATCCCTTCAAATACACATAAAATTTTTGATCATCTAGATGCAAGAACCCTAACCACATTGGCATATGATCAAAGAAATTTCTAAAGAAAAGGGTTTTTAGATTGATTACCTTTGTAAAGTTTTAAGCCCTAGGTCCGACATGGAAAGCGCGTTCAATCGACGATAACGACACTCGCACAATGTTGAGGTTTTGAATCGGATCTAGGAAGCACAAGGTAGAACTCCCATTTCGGTTTGGAGAGAGGGAGAGGAGGAAATTTTGGAGAATAGGCTATTTTCGGGTCTTAGGTTGCACTCGGCCATTTTAAACCTTTTTTTGGCCTTGCGTATCTAATACATACGCTAGGCATAAATTTTCCAGATTTTCCCTAGCATGTGCATTACACGCGTTAAGCTTAATTTCCCCCGGTTTTGGCCTAGCGTGTCTAATACACACGCTAGGCTTAATCTTTGCCCTCGTTAGACTTTGTTTCATTTGGTGATGGCCCGATAGCCAGGTTTGAATGGCTGGACCAAGATGCACATGTTACCAAAAAGCGTATCGACCTTTATTTTGATTTGCTTGGAAAACGGCGCTAAAATAAAAGTGTTTAGAGGTCAATGAGCACGCTCAAAAACCTCGAACAAAAACAAAACAAAAATAAAAACAAAAACAAAAATAAAATAACAAAAAATAATAATAAAATAATAATAATAAAAATAATAAACTAATAATATAGGATATATATAGGTAATAAACATAAAAATAACAAAATATGTGGCTTAAGGAAAAAGGGGCACACACTCCCAAAAAGCGTTGTGACATCAATATTCGCTCCACTCGAGTAGTTGTGCTAAACTATCTTTGGGATTGATGGGTTCACCCAAAATTCTCAAACCCTACCTCGCATAGGAGCACCCCTGACTAATCAAATGCGGCAGTCAATGCCTCATGAGATTGGACACAAACTGTTGATCGTCGTGTCTTTGCTTTACGCCCGCCTTGAAGTATAGGTCAACTCCCCCCCCCCCACGCTGACAGGGTTGTCTTATTCAAAATGGAACTCAAACATCACACTTCATCAATCAAATTGAGGAGTGGACATTTTTCCTAACATATTGAGCTTTCACAACTCGTACCATCTCAGTCGTGCTCAGTAATGTCGCTAAGCGCTTAGGGACCGATAGCCTTAAGGAACATGCATTTTTCCCGACATACAGGGCTTCCATACACTCACCATGTTACCATATGATGTTTGAGGTTCACTTCGAATACGGTTGACTCGTTAGTGTGACTTGGGCCTCTTCGAACGTCTCTTTCTTTGGAACACAATCATTAGTGATCGAATACCAAAGAGGGGAATCTGTAGACACCCAAATTTGGCCAAAGGCCCGATTAACTTACACTTTGTAAAAGACAAACCTTCCGAGCTTTTGAGAGCACTTCCCGAACCCTTATAACTTAAACCAAACCCTTAGGAACCTATCCCCGACCCTTAGGAATCAACCGTAACCTATAGAACCACTCCCAAGAGGAGGTTCCCAGCTTTTCAATGAGCTAAGAATCATCTAAATCTAATTTGTGCACTAGAGGTTATGGCAAATTGAAATACAGGCATAAATGCAAGATTTTTATAATTTTGGCAGTTTTTGGCCTAGCGTGTCTAATAGACACGCTAGGCCAATTTTAGAAAATTTGGGCCTAGTGTATCTAATAGTCACGCTAAGCAAAAATTTGGCTTTTTTGGGTCCCTACAACGGATTTTGAACCTCTAGGATCCCTACGAATACTATTCCTATACCTAGTGTATGTAATACATATGCTAACCTTAGGAATAGTTTTTTTTTGGATTTTTTATCAAAATTTGATTTTGAGATTTGACTTCTTGACTACCCCATCCATTAGGGTTGATTTCGGTAGGACTGTTATACCCCTACTAGCCCTCTTTTTAACCCTTTTACCACTTAGGATCCCATCCTGTCATCTACCATTGAAACCCAATTCCCACCTATCTAAGCCCTAGAAAATCTATAAAACCTTAGATCCCTATTACCCAATTGCTAACCCAATTAGCCCCTTTAACCCTTTACTAATCCTCCCTTTCTCTATAAATAGAGAGCCCCCCCCCCCCCCCCCCCTTGGATTAAAGGCTTGATTTTCCAAAGAGAGAAAAATTGGTGAGCTCCCTCTCCATTTTAAAATAGCCATCCTCCATAAAAATTCCAGCACTTATATTCCTTATTTAAACTCCATCTTCCATCACCAATCCTCTAGTTTGAGCTAGATCAAGGCCTTAGCCTATCTCCCCTACCTCCTAGCTCCCAAGACTTAGAAATCTAAGCTCGTTTCTCAACCAAGTGCCATCGAAAGATCTCGGAATTGGCCTCAACACAAGGGTCCACAATTGTGCTACAAGAGCCTGAGAGCTCCAGCTCTCCCCTCTATTTCTACCTTCTTTGTTTTTCCTCTATCCTAGAATTTAAGCTGTTACGTTGTCGAAATTTTAGTAATTGCGACAGGCTTAAATAGGATCCGAGTGCCTTCGAGCAATAGGAAGTGCTATTTTTTTTTCTTATCTTTTTTAGCCATAAGTAGAGAGCGCTTACGAACGGGTTGATCGGATGCCTAACACCTTCCCGATCGATAGCCCCTTCCCAAGAGCCTTTGGCGTAGACCGAAATCAGAGTCATATTTTTGCACTTCGGTGCTTTCAATATTGATTTAGGTTTCTCGGGACACCAAAAGCTTCGAGTGGCGACTGTTTATTCACTAAAAAAGAGTGCATCGTCACGATGGACTCGCGAGATCCCACGGTTGCATATCTGTCTTTTGACTTGCACTAGTGTTAATCGTGATTGGGAACATATCCTCATACGATCGTGATTCTTACTGCTTTTTGAGCTCATTTTTACAAAGATTAACACTTTTGCTCTATTCTGCTATCTGTTATAAATATTTGCACATTAACATCTTATTAGTAGCAAATTGGGGTCTAGCATCACCAACTTAAGGGTGATGAAATGGTAAATTATGTGATTGATCACACCCCCTGTAATATCCCAAAAATTTTGCGTTAAACAGTGACCTCGAGATCCGTGCTCGACTGGTCATAGGTTTGACCATGTAAGAGTTCACAAGTTGACATAGGATAAGATGAACAGATGAGATGTGAGAATTTAAGTGAATGTGTGGAATGTGACGAAATCTGGAGTCACATACACCTACTTCTAGTGTATGTGCTCAACACACGGGTTGGAGGGGAGATAAAAGGGTTTAATAGCCCTAGTTTCTCTTTTGTTTGGGTTGTTGGAGAGAGTTAAGAAGAGAGAGAGAGAGAGAGAGAGGAGTAAAGAAGGGTGAGTGATCAAGGAGTTATTGCAACTGATTGGAAGGAGGATTTGAGCATTTAACGTCGGATTCAACGCGAGGGATCCGCTAGAAGCAAAGCTGGAAACCCTAGCCTTTCCAACCACTTGACCTAATCAATTAGAGATTGATTGAAGATAAAATTCTTGTAGATTAAATGCATAGATTGAAGGGTTAGATTGTAGTTAAGAATGGTTTAAACTATAGGATAAAGGCTTAGAAAAATGAAGGAAAAAGAGTAGGAAAAGATTGGGAAGAACAGCCCAAAAAAGGGCTGAATCTGGCCAATTCGATTAATCAAAATTGAGATTCGATTAATCGATTTTCGCCAGGAAGTTGAAAAGTCAAAGAACCCGAATTCGATTAATCGAACTGAGTTTCAATTAATCAACTTTGATTTTTGATTAATCGATTTTGGTGTCGATTAATCGACTGAGAACCTCCAGTGGACTCCAGTGGATGGAGGAAAAGGACCTAGGGAAATCGACTAGTCGAAATTGGATTTCGATTAATCGATTTCAAATTTTGATTAATTGATTTGGGATCGATTAATCGATTTTGGAAATTCGATTACTCGAATTGAGAATCAAATGGATAGAGTAGAGAATTTCGATTAATCGAATTGGGATTCGATTAATCGAATGGGAATCTAGATTAATCGATTTTGGGAATTGATTAATTGATTTTGAATTTCGATTAATCGATTTTGGGAATCGATTAATTGAATCAGATTTGATTAATCGACTTTGAAGTTCGATTAATCGACTGAGCCAATTTTTGTTGACTTTTTAGTTTGACTTCAAGATTCTCGGGGGGGTCTTGGACCTTCCTTGTTACATTTTTAATGATGAGTTGCATGTGTTATGTCGTACCATAGGTAGTACGTGTGAACTTGGGCACAAGGAGCCACGTGGGACCTTGATGCGTGATTTATCAGAGACTTGAGGTAGGGAACACCTTGAACATGCACTTTAATTCACAAGAGCATGTATGTAGTGATATAGAATCAAATTGAAAACTGTTTATTGCTTAAAGTTTTGTGAAAAGTGTGTGTGTGTGTGTGACATCAATAAGAGCATCTAATAATGAGCCATCCCCAGGGGACGAGGAAGTGAAGTAATAAGAGCATCAGGTGTGATGCAAGTGAATAGATACATCCTAGGGATGTATCTAAGATTGAATAATGTCTTATAGGGCCTAACTGATATAAGATACCACACTTACACGGTGAATAGCTATATGTAAAGCACCTGATATTTTTATTATTTGAGGTTTGATAGGATACTCCATCGACGTTGCGGGATACCCACGACTGACGCAGCAGGATATCCGTGACCGATATGACAGCAAAACCGTAAGCCAGTGTGGAGGCTTATCCGTACACAGTAAGCACACCCCAGGGGTGTTGAATTGAGATAAGTTTAAACCCCTCCACCGATCCCCAGGGAAAAGGGGCTTGGGTACTATTTGTATTCCCAGGGAATACGTTTAAAAACTGTTTATATAGATGACGATGAAAGGTATCTCATCGGGGCTCGATGCTATATTGCTCGGGGATTACTTAAGTTGAAAGCTTAAGTTTTGCTTTAGGCCTATTCAGTGCCATTCATGATTAATTAAAAGACATGTGTAAACTATCAGTAAAATGTGATTCCTTTTCAACTGTTTTCTCAATAACTGCATAAACACAGCATGCATAAGCATATCATAGAATATATGTGAGGTTTTAATCTATATGTTCACTGTGTTTTGTTCCCTATTGAGCTAGGATGTAGCTCACCCCTTTAGACTATACGTCACAGGTCCACTATTAGCAGCTGCTGAGGCTTCAGGGGACGCTGACCGTGGTGAGTCGGACCTTGTGCCTGGTGACGAGTTGGAGCCACCTCCTGAGGACTTCTTCTAGAGGACTCCGTTGTGCATCTTTGAGAGTTTTTGTGAGCTTGTTTGGTACGGCTTGGTATGTCAAGCCTTGTTTTTGTTAAACAATGTAATTAAATTATGGGATTATTCTTTTGGGGTGAACCATCTATGATGATCGACGATCATCGATGGTTCGGATCGATTCTCCATTCATGTAGGGGCATGAAGGTAGAACCGTCTTTTGATTAGTATTTAAAGAGTAAATTATTTCTGCAATCATTGTTATCATTTTCAGTCCATTTATATTGCTTGATATACCAGTATTCTGTGCTTAGCCAAGGGGCATGGTGAAGATGATCATGCTGATGGCACGGGTTTCGGGGTGCCAAAAATTTGGGCTGCCACACCCCCAAACTTAAGCTTTGCTAGTCCCTAGCAAACAAGAAAAGATAAACTAATTTAAAATTTTAAATGCTACTTTTGTAGGGAGCACGATTGCATTTATCAGATGCATTAAGCCTTTAAACCCCTAGGTGATCCCAAGCGGATGAGTTATAGTCTCCTTAAGGTTTTTAGTGAAGTTACCTACAAACTTCAAAATATTTTTGGTTTTTTCCAAAAATTTTCTTATAAAAACAAATTCTAAAAATTAAAATAGATCTAATTACTAAACAGTTGACCATTACATGTTCGTTTAGATTTTCAAAAATATGATTCCATCAGCTATGACTTCCCATCCTAGCAGTTATCCTCTATCAGATACTCAACAATTTTAATTTAGGTAAAGCGTGGAGTGTGTGCGTATCAATGAAAGAATCTATTCATTATAAATTTCTTTAAACTGTAGATTTAGAAAACATTTTCTTTCAAATCCTCACTGTTGGCATACTCTTAAAAAGAATATTGAAATTATTGGGTTCTCTGAATATGATATATAAGATGAATATTATTGAGTTCTCTCAATATGATATATAAGATGAATAATTCAAAGGATAATTGACAAAAAAGAAATCTCATGAATTCGATAATCAATTCTATTTCATATGTTTCTTGTTTCTCTATAGGATTCATTATACACATCCCTACTAGGCTCATGCTTCTGCAAATAGTAAATAAAAAAGGTCTTTATTCAGCTTGTAATGGGGTTAAGGGTTAAAAGGTTCCACAGAAAGGTAGAAAGGATTGAAAAGTTCTAAGAATTCATCTCATCTCTCACCTAACTTTTTCTTCTTTTTCTACTTCAGTAAGTATCCAAAATGTTGGATAACTTCTTCCCATATACATTTTTTTTCTCAGTAAATACCTTTTTCCTTCTGATTTCTTTTTCAGAGATCCTCTTGATTTTTCTCAGGTTGGAAGCTTTTTGCTTCTCTTATTGTAGAATCGTATGTACAATATCTCTTGTTTTCCCATATTCTCCACACTTTTTATTTCCCTTTCAGTTGTTCCCTTTTCGCATATCTCTTATCTATTCTTGCATACTCCTTTCACTCCCCTATTTCTCCCTTTGTTCTAAATTCTCATAAATACAAGGGCAAAAGATTGAAAGCTTTGGATAGTACATATGGGGTCAATAAATTTTTAGTACAAAGAAAAAAAATCGGTTTAAGCTCTAATATGAGTTCAAGGGATAAATATAGTTTAGGATTCGGGCATTTTGGCTCAAACGAATCAAAAGATGACCTTAAATTATTTTCACAATTTACTAGCAAGAATGTCATATTGTTTTGATGTATATAGCAAACAATTCTAGACAAACATTCGACATAATTATAGAATATTTGATTCAAATTTCAGCAATATGAGATTTCATTAAAAACAGTCAAGAAGTTCAAGGAAAATTAGAATTCGGATAGGAAACAGTCTCTCTAAAAAAGAAAGGAAATAAGGTCAAATGCTCACTAGTTATATGGTTTATTAAAAATATAATCTAAATATTGTAGTTTAAAGCAAAGTATGATTTCAAGCATTCAATTTTTAATACAGTGGACAATAATCTGAATATGAATTGTAGTTGTTTCCTATCATAGATGTCTGAAACTTCTACTAAGATGATGGTTAAGGCTTATGGAATCGTAATTTTATCAATCGTAATTCTCATATAATGGTTAACTAAAAATAAAGATAAAGAAAATAAAACTAAAAATTCTACATCTAAAATAGAGCTAAAAACTAAGAATCTTAGTTATTTTTTATTTTTATTTTTTTTTCAAAAAAAATAAAATTAATATACACAGAGTGTGTACCCCCAAACTTAAATAGGACAATTTCCTCATTGTTCTCAAAATAGGGGAATTGAAAAAAAATTACTGAGTTTGCTACGTGTACCGGCATAAAATCTACAAAAATATCCAAAAATATCCCCCAAACTTAGGAGAAATTACATCCACCACGATCACACAGAAACAGTATTAAAAATAAGAATTAGAAAAAAAAATAATAAAAGAACCAAAAGAAATTTCTATATATATAATGAAAGATTTACAAAGATTGAAAGGAAAATGAAAATTAATTACATAAAAAAATCCTAGGAAACATCTAGACTCGAACTAACACTATGACACCGACAGCGACCGACCAAGGCAAATATATTCTATAAAGATTGTCCGCCCTCCCGGCTCCGGGATGTTGTCAACTTGCTACTCTTGGAAGAGGAACTGCAAGCCGGGAAGGGAAATAGTGGGGTCAAGGAGATGGGGGATAGTGGGGGATGAGGTGTACGAGGCATTGAGTGTGGTGGCATCGATGGTACATCAGGGGGATCTTGAGTGGGGAAGAGAGAGAGAATTTTGTTGATCAGCCGCACTCGTTCTTCCAAAAGTGTGAAGATTTCCTCCACCTCACATCGGAGGAGTCGTTCGAAGGCATCAACGATCTTGGACCAACTCGGCTGTTTTGCTATGGTAGAAGTGTTGGATGTGAAAGAAGATGAAGAGAATGGATTAATTGAATGGAGGTTTAGATGTGTATTTATAACAAAAGGGCGGGGCTGTGGAGGGTTTCTATAAATGTTCGATATGAATAAGCGTTGAAAATATGTACCGTTTGGTGGTGACAATAAATTTTGAACGGTTACACAGGGCTGTGTGATGTTAGTCGAGGCATCGCATTTGAAAATAATGAGGTTCTTACGATATCAATTGCGCGACCGAAATTGGACAGAACATTCCCTTGTCAGTCGTAATCACTGTGACAGGTCGTGAGAGAAATCACAATCTGTGAGAAGTTGTAATCACTATGATGTTCTAAGGAATGGAATAATGACTTAATTGATGATATCTCAGTCGTACGTAATGCATTACATACAAACGAAAATCATCCAAACAATCCTAATATTATAAGATCTATAAGAGAAAATGAGTTAGCCTAAAGAATGTTGTACACAAATTTGCTATGGATGAGTCGCTAGCTCGAAAGTGGCCATGAGCATATCAACCATACTCCAGGTCTTTTAGGGACATCGTGATCACTGCCCTTTTTTCTTCTTATGATATCATCAGTTTTAATCTCTGCCCATTAACATTAAAGATACGACCGTCTTTGGGATCCTGGATTCTTACAGCCCCATGAGGGAATTTTTCCATAACATTATAGTGTCCATCCCAACAACTTCGTAGTTTTCCTAAGAATAACTTTAACCTCGAATTAAATAGCCAAACTTGCTGGCCAAGCTCAAAACTATTTCATAGAATATGTTTGTCATGGAAGGCTTTTGTTTGGCCTTGTAAATTCGAGCATTCTCATAAGCATCATTATGAATTTCTTCTAATCATTGAGTTCGAGTTTCCATTGTCCGCCAGATGCGGACAACTCAAAATTAAATTCTTTGGTATCCCATAGAGCTCGGTGCTCTAATTCCACAGGTAGATGGCAAACTCTCCCGTACACCAACCGGGAATCATGCAATCTCATGGACCAATCTTTTCTATTAGGGCGAACAACTCTCCCACGCATCTTCTTTATTTCCCGATTAGAAACCTCCACTTGCCCACTGGTTTGTGGGTGGTAAGGGGTTGCAATTTTATGGGTAACAAAATACTTCTTGAGCAAGCTCTTGAAGTATCTATTACAGAAATGGCTTCTCCCATCACTAATGATGGCTCATGAAGTTCTAAATCGCACGAAGATGTTCTCCCTAATAAAAGACAGCCACCAGGATATACATAAATCCAAAGGAAGGTGGAAAAGGTCTCATGAAATCTATGCCCCATACGCCAAAGTGCTCTACGACCAAGATCGCCTGGAGAGGCATCATGTTCCTTCAGGAAATGGCCCTTGCCTTTTGACATCGGTCACAGGCCAGACAAAAGTTCTAGGCATCTTTGAATAAGGACGGCCAATAAAACCTAGATTGCAGTACTTTGGCAGCCGTTTTCTTTCCGCTGAAGTGACCCTCACAAGAATAAGTATGACAAAATTGTAAAATATTGTGGGTGTCACCATCGGGGATACATTTCCTAATTATCTGGTCTGGGCATATCTTAAAGAAATTTGGATCCTCCCAAATATAATATTTAATATTGAAAAAGAATACGTACCTGTCTTGTTTGGACCAGGTCAGAGGAATCTTACATGTAGCCAGATAATTTACTATATTTGCATACTATGGTATCGCCACTTGGATGGAAAGAAGTTGGTCATCCGAAAATGGAATGTTCAGGCTTTTAATCGTATAAGTTTGAACCTATTGCAAGCGCACAATAGAAATTGCAGCACTAGTATAGCATCGTTCCCACGATGAAGGTGATTATTCTGGTATATTCACGTTTGTTTAAAACCTTGTACTTTTCTTTTAAGATCCTAAACTATTGGAGAAATATGAATTAAAAAATGGATTGTTTAAACTAGTTTACAGAAAATAAATCTAAATCCTCCTCCTTTCAGATTATAGTAGTTAATCACAATCCTTCAGATCTCGGATGTTTACAAAATATAATACCGTTACACCATATCTCAGTCTTCTAGAATTTGGGCGTCAATCAAAAGCTAGAATTCCTTAACATAGATTTAAACTAATCAACAATCGTTCTAAAATTTAGGTGTCAATCGAACTCAAGAAAATTGAAGATGGAAAAGTAAAACCGTTACAATAATATGCAAATTTTTAATGTGAGTCATCAATCCAAATAAAAAACTTTTAGATGTCTACAAAGCAATAAAATGCATCAAAATAAATCTAAACTAGAAAGCAATAAAATGATCTTTCATCCCTCAGTTGTAGGCGTGAATAGCTTCTGAGAAACTATAGATACTCTACTCTAATCTTCCAGCTCCCGATCACAAGCATCAATTGCTCTTGAGAAATCTTGGATATCTAAACTACTTTACTCTACTTTTGATTAGAAGAAAACTCAACCTCAGTCGTCAATTGATGTTAAGAATTCTTTCCATAAAGAATTCCTATGTCGAGCCCCGTCATTTATAGATCATAAGGGGTCGATTTACATTATTCTAATTCCTAGTAAAAGAAAACTTCTAAACAAAAGATTCCTAATATAATTCTACTTCTAATCCTAGTTCTTCCTTGTTCTAAATGGTAGATGCGTGCTGAACTTTTCTCCTTAATTTTATTAGTAGAGATCTTCAGGGTTCTTTTGTCAATCTTCTCTGATCCATAAGTTGTCAAAGTTCTAATCCAAGAAATCTTCTAATTCTGTGCATGGCAGTGTAGACTTCACATGATCAGCAACATAAGCTTTATTTCATACAATCGTGTATACGATTTTTCTTCTTCCTGTATGATTTCTGCTCTGTCGAACATTCGAGATCTTATTTTTGTTCCTCCAGTCATAGCTTATTTCGTACGTTCGAGAATCATGATTTATCTTTCTTCTTTCTTTTTCATTTGTTCGAGATTTAATATATTTTTTTCTTGGCTCATCGACTGGTCCTTCGTTGGAGTAGATCTTTTCTTTGAAAGATCGTAATTATTAATACTTTTTGAGTTTATTTTGGCAAAGATTAATACTTCGGCTCTAATCTGCTCATTATTTTAAATATCTGCACATAACATCTCAGTAGTAATAAACTAAGGTCTAGCATCACTAAGTTAAGGGTGGTAAAATAGTATATTCTGTGACTGATCACACCCTCAAACTTAAGCTTTGCTAGTTCCTAGCAAACAAGGAAAGAAAAATTCTAAGAAAAATTAATCACTTATTGGCCTACTCTCAAAAAGAATATTAAATTTTTTGGGTTCTCTATATATATAATGAATGGCTCCAAGGACAATTAACATAAAAGAAAATCTCGTGGAATCGGTAATCAATTCTATTCATATGCTTTCCCGTGTCTCCATAGTATTTATTATATGCATCTCTACTACGCTCATGCTGTTGTAACCCATGAATCAAGAAGGTCTTTTTTTTCGGCTTGTAATGAGGCTTTGAGTTAAGAGGTTTTCAAAGAAAGGTTGAAAGGATTCGAAAATTCTGAGAATTATCTCATCTTTCTTCTATCTTTTTTTCTTGTTTTTATTTCTGCTTCAGCAAGTATCCAAAAAGTTGGATAACTTCTTCCCATTTTTCTTGTATTTCTTTTCAGTAAATCCCATTTTTCTTTTCATTTGCAAGCTTCTTGCTTCTCTTTTTGTGGAATCGTATTTTAGGAATTCTCTTGATTTCCCATATTTTTTTCAATTTTTTTCTTTTTCATATATACCCTTTGTTACATATCCCTTATTTGTTATTCTTTTACTCCTTTCACTCTCTCTTGTCCCCTTTTGCATTCTAAATTCTCAAAAAATAATAAGGGTAAAAAGGTTGAAAGCTTCAGGTAATACAAATGGTTAAAGATTTATAATATATTGGTATAAAGAAATTCGGCTTGGGCTTCTAATATGGGTTCAAGGGGTAAATAAATTTCTGGGATTTTGACTTTTTAGCTCTGACGAATAAAAAAAATAACCATTTATTATTTTCATGATTCACTAGCATGATTGCCATATTATTTTGATGTATCTTATAAACAATTTTAGAAAGACAAGTTATCATAATCATAGAATATATGATTCAATTTTTTAGCAATATGAGATTTCATTATAATGCAATCAAGAAGTTCAAAAGAGATTTAAGTTTGAATAGAAAGTAATCTCTCTCAGAAAAAAAGAGAAAATATGGCTCAAAAGCTCACTGGTTATATAATTTTGTGACTATAGTCTAAATATTGTAGTTTAAATCAAAGTATAGTTTTAAACATTCAATCTAATACAGTGTTCAAGAGAGCTAGACATGAATTGTAACTGCTCTATTGTGATTGTTGAACTTTTACTACGATGGATTGTAAAGTTTGTAGAATCATAATTTTTTTCTATCATAACTCACGTATAATGATTAGCTATTCAGAAAAGAAAGTCTAAAAGTCTATTTTAAGAACTAATTTTTTTTTTCTTTATTTCGATATGCAAAAAGCAAAACTACAGCAAAATAAGGCAACTAAAGACTAATAAACTAAGCAAAACTAATATATACAGAGAGGTGTATCCCCTCCCAAACTAAAATATGACAATGTCCTCATTGTTTTCTAAAAATAGGGGATACTTAAAATTTTGGATCATACTATATTGTGTGTATCGGGCTTATAATTTACAGAAATAGTCAAAAAGTTCCACGAAAATGAGAGAAATCACATCCGGCATAGATCATATAGAAAGATAATCATAAAAAAAAAATAGAAACAATAAAAATAATCGAGATTTTTATATGGCAAACCAAATATTTACAAGTTACATTAAAAAGAAGTAAAAGTGCTTATAGAAAAGATTAAACCTAGGAAAAATCTAGACACACCCTAACAACGACACTGGCAGCACTTGTCCGAGGCAAAAAAAAATTTCAATAAAGATTGGCTCTCAACTCTTGTTCAAAATTGTCCCACCTAAAAAATGGTTCGTCCTTTTGGAACCGAGGTGGGTGCCTCCAATAGAAAAGGAGAAAAGGACGATTCAAGAAGATGGAGGGGAAGGGGGGGTGAGGAAGAAGTAGTGGGTGGTTTGTGGCTAAGTTACACAAGAGATTCCTTTCAATTTCTGGTCACACTCAAAGAAATCTAAGCTTCAAGATCGAGTGTGATACATACACCAGAAATGTAAATATTTTTTGTGTTTTTAGTTTTATCTAATTTTTATTTTAGAAGGTAGAGATAGAAAATAAATTTGAGCCTCTAGCTTCTCTTGTCAGTAGAAGTGTTGAAATATTTGATTCGTCGCTCCGAATAAACTTGTAAAAGATAAAGAAGTGATTAAATAAAAAAAAATAGAAAAAAAATAAAATAAAAAAAGAAAGATAAATATTAGTTTTTAAAATAAAGAATAAAATCCGCTTCCCCAGCAACGACGCCAAAAACTTGTTCTGGCTTTTAATCGTACTAATCTTAACATATTGCAAGCGCACAATGGAAATTGCAGCACTAGTATAGGATCGTTCCCACAAGGAAGGTGATTATTCTGGTATATTCGTGTTTGTTTAAAAACTTGTATTTGTCTTTTAAGATTCTAAACTATTGGAGAAATATGAATAATAAATGAGTTGTTTAAACTAGTTTGCAAAAAATAAATCTAAATCCTCCTCCTTCCTGATTATGGTCGTCAATCACAATCCTTCAGATCTCGGATGTTTATAAAATATAATACCATTACACTATATCTCAGTCCTCTAAAATTTGGGCATCAATCAAAAGCTAGAATTCCTTTAACACAGATTTAAACTAATCAACAATCTTCCTATATTTGGGCGTTAATCAAACTAAAGAAAATTGAAGATGAAAAAGTAAAACCGTTACACTAATCTTCAAATTCTCAATCTGAGTCATCAATTCAAATAAAAAAATTTTAGATGTTTACAAAGTAGTAAAATGCATAAAAATAAATATAAACTAAAAAGAAATAAAAAACTCTTTCATCCCTCAGTTGCAGGCATTAATTGCTTCTGAGAAACTACAGATACTCTACTCTAATCTTCCACTCCTGATCATAGGCATCAATTTCTTTCGAGAAACCTTGGATATCTAAACTACTCTACTCTAGTTTTGATCGGAAGAAAACCCAACCTCAGTTATCAATTGATGCTGAGAATTCCTTCGATAAAGAATTCCTATGTCGAGCCCTATTATTTACAGATTATAAGGGGTCGGTTTGGATTATTCTAATTCCTAATAAAAGAAAACTTTTAAACAAAATATTCCTAATATATTTCTACTTCTAATCCTAGTTCTTCCTTATTCTGAATGGTAGATACATGCTGGATTTTTCTCCTTAACTTCTAATCCTAGTTCTTCCTTGTTCTAAATATCTACACATGGCATCTCATTAGTAATAAACTAACATCTAACATCACTAAGTTAAGGGTGGTAAAATGATATATTATGTGACTGATCAAGTATCATGTAGAGATTCTTTACTGATTGTTTTCAGAAATTCTATCTGAGGCAATTCTTTACTGATAATTTTCAGCATTTTCAACTCCCTTTTTATCTTTGGTTTCAAAATTGAATTCCTGCAAAAGAATGATCCATTTGATTAGCCTTGGTTTGGCATCCTTTTTCGATAATAAATATTTCAGTGCAGAATGATCAAAGAAGATGATGATCTTTGATCCCTATAGGTACTATCGAAATTTATCTAATGTAAACACGACAACGAGAAGTTCTTTCTCAATGGTGGTATAATTCACCTGAGCTTCTATCAAGGATCGACTCTCATAATAAATTACGTGATGGATCTTATCTTTTGGCTATCTAAGAACTGCACCTATACATAATCAAAAGCATCACACATCACTTCAAAAGGGAGTAATCTGGAGGCTAAATGATGGGCGCGGATGAGAGAAGTACACATAACTTATTAAATACATCAAGACAGGCATCGTCAAAATCAAAAGGAACATCATTTGCTAGCAAGTGGCATAGAGGTCTCGAGATTTTTGAGAAATCTTTAATATAGTGGCAATAGAAGCCAACATGGCCAAGAAAATATCGTATCTGCCGTACCGAAGTTGGTGGAGGCAAATTCGCTATTATATAAATTTGGCCCTGTCTACTTCTATTCCTCTTTTAGAAACAATTTTCCCTAGAATTATGCCTTCCTGAACCATGAAATGGCTCTTCTCCCAACTTAACATCAAATTAGTCTCCTTACATCTCTTTAGGACGAGAGCAAGATGATCGAGACAAGAATCAAAAGTTCGACCAAATACCGAAAAGTCATCCATGAATACCTCAAGAAATTTATCTATCATGTCAGAAAAGATGGCCATCATGCAACTTTGGAATGCCGTCAGTGCATTGCATAACCCAAAGGGCATGTGGCGATATGTGAATGTTCCAAAAGGACATGTGAAGGTAGTCTTTTCTTGATCTTCTGGGTATACCGGGACTTGATTATATCCTGAATATCCGTCTAGAAAGCATAAATACTCCTAACGTGCAAGTTTTTCCAAAATTTGGACAATAAATGGCAATGAAAGATGATCCTTGCAAGCCATCGAATTCAGATATAAGTAGTCAATACATACGCATCACCCTATGGTTTCGTGCAATGGTACTAACTCATCGGCCGAATTTTCTTTAGCCGTAATCCCCAACTTCTTTGGGACTACTTGAATGGGACTCACCCACTTGCTATCAGAAATCGGATAAATAATACCATCGTCTAATAATTTTATGATTTCTTTTTGCACTACTTCCCTCATGTTTGGATTGAACCATTGCTGCTTTCTCGTGAAGTCTTTACATTGTCTTCCAAATGAATTTGGTGCATGCATATTGAGGGGTCAAGCCCTTTAAGGTCAGCGACAGTCAACTTACTCTTCTGATTTGCAGTGAGGGCAGAAGAAATGATTACTGGAAGAGTTTCGTTGGGCCCAAGAAAAGCATACTTAAGGGTGTCGGGAAGTGGTTTCAAATTTAAGGTGGGTACTTTTTCAATAGATGGTAGTAGCAGTTCATTGGAAGTGGTGGGTAGAGGTTTTATCCATGGCTTCCAAGTTCTTGACTGGGACTCACGGGAAGAAGTGTCTAGTAAATAGGTCACCTCCTCAGATTGCTGCTCAGATTCTCCCAAGTCCTTATACCATAATGCAGTTTGAAGCGCATCCTTGGATAAAAGTAGAGGCCATGCTTCTTCTCCCATTTCTTTAATCTCATCTATATTAAAGCATTCCTCATCATCAATCGAAGCCATCTGATTGGCTACTGAGAAGACATTTAACTAAATTCGCATATCCCTAAAAGAGACTTCCATCACACCAGTTTTATAGTTTATGCAGGCATTGGCCGTGGCCAAGAATGGTCTACCGAGTATGAAGAGAATTTGTGTTTAGATTTCGAACTTGGCTTCATGTCTAATACCAGGAAATCGACAAGGAAGACAAACTTGTCGACCCCTACCATGACATCTTCGACGATTCCTACGGCCTTCTTTCTGATCTATTGACTAACTGAAGATTTATCGACGTAGGCCTCATATTAGCTAGTCCCAATTTCTCATATACTGAGTATGGCAGCAGATTCACATTATCTCCCAAATCCAAGAGTGCCTGATTAATGGCGTGGTCACCAAGAATACACGAAATTGTGGGTACTCCGGGGTCTTTGAGCTTAGGTGGAGATTTGGCTTGCAAAACTAAGCTCACTTGCTCTATTAAGAAGACTTTTTGTGAGACATTATTCCGCCATTTTCGCTTTTGCGTACACATCTCTTTGAGAAAACATGTATAAGCTAGGACTTGTTTGATTAACTCTAGGAGGAGCAAATTAATCTTCACCTCTTTCATGATTTCAGTAATTTCTTCTAATTTTTTGGAATTTTTATCAAAAATAGACATTGCACTGAAAGTGTTTGGAATGGGTAACTTCAGTACATACGGTACTTCTATCACAGAGTTAGGTGCACTATCATTATTATTTTTTTATTTTTCATTTTCTGATTTAATTTTTTATATTTTTCTAGCAATGGAACTTCTTCTATGGCTTCATGCTCTTTTTCCTTGGTCTCGAGGATGACTGCTGGAGTAGGCATCTCTACCCTATTATCAATAGTTTTGCCACTTTTTAAGGTCTAAAAAACTTAGATGTGTACTATGGAAATTGGTGTATTTCCCTCATGAACTTTTCCTCCCAAGTTGTTCAGTGATTGTGAGCACACATGGTTACTTTCTCTTTCCACCCATTGCGTAGCTAGTTGCCCAATTTTGGTTTCTAGATTCGTAATAGATTGAGAGCAAGAATGTAAATCTCAAGAGATTTGGGTAAGTTGAGATAATTCCCTAGAACATTAGTGCATCTGTTGTTGCAGATCTTGGAGGATATGGACAACAGTAGCATCATCATCACAATTCTGAGGACTAAGTTGTTGTTCAAAAGATTGATACAAGGCATGTGGCTATTGGAAATTCTAAGGATATTGTGGGTATGTATAAAATAATTCTTGTTGAGTTACTCTCGGGAAGACAAAATAACTTCCCCACTAAGGATTATAAAAATTCCCAGAGCTACCCCACTGAGAAATAAAAGCTTGCTGTATTTCTATTATGTCTGGATACAAGGGGGCCGTTGGGAATTTCATTAGGGCTTGGGCTAGGTTATAATTTGGCCAAAATGATTCATCGTGGCCTTGCATAGCTATATATTTTTATGCTTTTAATTTTTTTTTTTTATTTTAGAAAGTAGGGAGAGAAAACAAATTTGAGCCTCTAGATTATATTGTAAGAAGAAGTGTCAAAACCTTTGAATAGCTGCTCTGAAATAAAACCTGCAAAAGGTAAAGAAACGTTGAGAGAAAAAAAAAATAGAACAGAAAAGAGGTTTGAAAGATAAATTTTGGCTTTCAAATTTTATCCGCTTCCACGGTAGCAGCGCCAAAAACATGGTACGCACTATTAATTGTACTCAGTCTTAAACTATTGCAAGCGGACAACGGAAATTGTAGCACTAGTATAAGGTCGATCCCACGAGCAAGGTCAAAAATCTAAATGCTTTTATTTGCCTTTAAAGAATAAAGAATGGTTATTTTTACTAAACTAAGATGTAAAAAAAGAAATCTAAATCCTCCTACTTCTAGATTATGGTCGTCAACCACATCCTTCAGTTCTCTGATATTTACAAAATTAAAATACTGTTACACTATATTTAAGCCTTCCAGAATTTGGGCATCAATCAAAAACTAGAATTCCTCAATATAGATTTATACTAATCATCAATCTTCCAAAATTTTGGGCATCAATCAAACTCTAGAGAATTGAAGATGGAAAATAAAATACCATTATACTAATATGCAAATTCTCAATCTTAGGTATCAATTAAAATCAAGAACTTTTAAATGTTTACAAAGCAATAAATGAAAGCAATAAATCTAAACTAGAAAGAAAATAAAAAAGATCTTTCATCTCTCAGTCATTGGCGTCAATTGCTCCTGAGAAACTATAGATACTCTACTCTAATCTTCCAGCTCCCGATGACAATCATCACTTACTTTCGAGAAATCTTGGATATCTAAACTAAACTACTCTAGGGTTGATCTTCAGGAAACCCAATCTCAGTTGTCAATTGATGCTGAGAATTCCTTCGATAAGTTTTTCCTCTATGCCGAGCCCTCTTATTTATAGCTCATAAGGGGTTGGTTTACATTATTCAAAGTCTAATAAAAGTGACCTACTTAAACAAAAGTTTCCTAAAACAACTAAAACTTCTAATCCTAATCTTCCTTGCTTTGGATCGATAGATGCGCGCATAACTTTTCTCCTTATTTTTAGTAGCAGAGATCTTCAGGATTCTTTCGCCAGTCTCTCAGATCCGTGGACTAGCAATCTTCTAATTTAAGAGATCTTTCTATTTCTGCATGGCTTCCATGTGATCAACAACAATATGGGCTTCAATCTCATACAATTGTGAATACGATTGCATCTTTTCTTGAGTACGATTCTTCATTCTTTACATTTAATTGTGTCCTCCTTTCGTGCTTGAGCGTCTTTTGTATAGGAACTTGATTTACGATTCCTTCTTTTTCTTCTTTTGGTTACGTTCGATCATGGTTACAATTGTATCATAATTCTGTCTTTTGACTTGCACTAGTGTCAACTGCGATTGGGAACATATCTTCATACGATCATGATTCTTACTGCTCTTTGAGTTCATTTTGGCAAAGATTAACACTTTGGCTCTATTCTGCTATCTGTTCTAAATATCTACACATTAACATCTTATTAGTAGCAAACTGGGGTCCAGCATCATCAATTTATGGGTGATAAAATGGTAAATTATGTGACTGATCACCTGATGAAATATAGTTATAGCTTTCTGGATCCAATTCATTTTGGTAATTGGGAAGTACTTTGTGAGAAACTTGGTTTGTAACGCTTCCCAACTGGCGATCGAATTGCAAGGCAAAGAGTTCGGCCACTTCTTTGCCTTGTCCTTAAGAGAGAAGGAAAAAAGCCTCATATGAGCGGCCTCTTCCAACAACGTGTTTATCTTAAAAATCATGAAAACTTCTAGAAAAGCCTTGAGATAATCATAGGGATCTTCATTACTAAGCCCTTGAAAGCTTGAAATCATTTGGACTAAGTTGGGCTTAATCTCGAAAGTCCCATTACCGGTGGCTGCAGGTAAACGATTGCACGAGAGAGATGCAAGAGTAGATGATGTATATTACTCTCTCAACATTTTCGCCACTGGTTGTTTCTCTCCCGCCATATTGAAATGAATTGGAGGAAGGGCGGGGCGGCTAGAACGGTCAAAACATACGACGTTTTGAGAAGAACGTGATCTAGCACGGATACATCGACAAGGTCTCTCAATCTCAAGGTCTAGCTGCTTTAGAGAAGAGAATTGTGACCTCAACCTTGGCATAAACATAAAACAAAAGTAAAATACTAACCTACCTACTAGAAATCAAAAACATGTACCGTATCCTCTCGTGGTGTCTTGTGACAAGCTTTGGTAGACTCGAGCTCTCGATCTCCCAAGCCTATAAACAAAAATAAAAACAAAAAGAAACTAGGGTTGGTATAATGTACAGATATACAAAATAAGACAGAAATTAAAAACATAAAGCCGAAGTCCCCGGAAAAGGTGCCAAAATTTTTAATCATTTTAAATATAAAACCTTGCAAGTGTATAAGTTCGAAGTACTCAGGCGAATACAATGGTGTCGAACCATAGGGACTTGTGGTTTATCTTTTCTAACTACTGTCTTATCCTAAAATACCTTATAAATTAAAGTTTCCTAAATTAATTTACTATAAAGCAAGGTAATCTCAGTTTTGGATAAGATGTGAGAAGGCAGATT
Source organism: Chloranthus sessilifolius (assembly GCA_021018995.1). Classification (NCBI taxonomy): domain Eukaryota; kingdom Viridiplantae; phylum Streptophyta; class Magnoliopsida; order Chloranthales; family Chloranthaceae; genus Chloranthus; species Chloranthus sessilifolius. The sequence goes on from CM037595.1 coordinate 71,287,170, forward strand.
GGGATCCCTCTTGGATTACAGATTCATAAATAACAAACTCCTATTCCTCTCCTCTTTCAAATTCCAGGTACACCCCCGCTCTAGGCTATAAGCTCTACAACTAGATATAAGAATTAGATCCTATTCATAGTCATGGACCAGTATAAACTGATATGATCCGTCTAATCACTAGCGGCCTAAACATGCACGTAATCGACAAGACTACACTACAAGCCCTAATCCGTTGATGAGTATCCTATTAAATCTAATCCTAATCCCTACAAGGCCATTAGAATTAAACAACATGAAAATAAACCTTTACGAAGAGCATTCTCGATACAACCAGAACCTCAAACACGCAATCGTACCAGTAAAACAGAATTCAAAATAAGAGAAAAATAAGATTTTATTAAGCACTCATTCGAAATTTACAAGAGCCCCAGCCTAGGAGAAGTTTAGCCTCGCATCAATCGAATGATCTTCATCATCGTTGACTTGATCCATCTCCCAATAATTATAATTCAATCTCACAACTCTCCAGAACTGAATCTATCCTAACCTATGAACTCTTATAGCTGAAACTCTCTAGAAAAGACTACCGAAAAAGACATCTAAAACCTAACCCTAGGGTCCTTATTTATAGTTTCATAAGGCCTTAGCATAGTTTACACACGACAGGCAATCAAAGAAATCCCAAAAAATCTGCTGCGGAAGAAGAATCTGGATGGACTCTTGGATGCCAATCAAACACAGTTGTAGAACCTAGTTTTTCGCAACAAAAGATTGTCTCGACCGGTCGAGAATGAATCTCAATCGGTCGGGCTTCAATTCTTCTCTTCAGATCGCACATGTGCTCTTTTCCTTAATTCTCAATCGGTTTCGATCGGTCCACAACTTCATATTCCTTTAATGCTTAGCTTCAGGCTCAACCGGTCGAATCCAATTTTGACCGGTCCAAATTATATATATACGAGTTATATAACTCTTTGTTAGATCTCGACCGGTCGAACTAAACTCGACTGGTCCACTCTGAAATTTTTGAAGCTCCTAAATTCTCGACCGGTCGAAATGTCAATTTCGACCGGTCAACTCAGCCAATCTTTTCTCCTTATTTTCTTTCTGGCTTTCTCTCTGCTGAGCAATTTCGACCGCTCAAGAGTGCATTCTCGACGGGTCGAAAGGACTAGTTTGGGCATTTCTACCTTTGTTTCTTCTTGGATTTTCTGTCGTTGCTTCAAGTTTTCTTCTACTTTGCTCCTTTAACTCTTTTTGCATTCTTTCAGCCTTTAACCAGTTACAACACATCATAAACTAAAGGCAACCATTAGTAGTTAAGTGAGAGCTAACAAGGCCGAGATTTGGGCATAAAGTATGCCATTTTGATGTTGATCAGTAATACATCTACTCTCCATAAGGCAATTAACAAACAATATCAGATCATGAAGGTCTTTTTCTTGGTTTGTGATGGGACTGAGATTACCGATCCAAAAGAAAGGAAGTTGGAATTCAAAATTTTATGAGAAATTGAAAGAAGAACATACTACAACTCTTTTTTTTTTTTTCCTTTTCGCACCTTTTTCTTCTTTGAATTTCATTTCCTCAAAATACCTTGCTTTCTCTTTTTCAGCATTTCTTTCCCCGCCCCCTTTTTTATTATTCATTTAGTACCCTATACTCCTACGCAAACACCACTTCTCAATATTCCTTCACCTACTCTCTTTTCATTCATTTCATCCCTCGTTCCATTTCTCAAAAATAAAAAGGTTAAGGCTAAATTTCATAAATGGTGTAGGGTGTACAGGTTAATGTGGCATATCAAAGAATATTGGCAAATATTTCAATAGATTCAAAAGGGGTACTAAAAAGGTACAAAAAACATAAAATGAAATGAAATAAACCAATAAAAATTCATTAATATTACCTGATTATGATCTGCACAAGTGCTACTTGATTAACAAAATGGCTACACTTTAATCTCTCGTACAATGATTCTTATAAAATTAGGGCTATTCCCCGTGCTAAAAGTTAAAAATGATGAAAAAAGTAGAGAGAAAAATAACAACAATGTGTGAAAAAGGAGAGTTCCCCAACCCTAACTCTAACTTTGCCTTTTATAGGGTTCTCTCTGAAAACCCTATTTTTTCCCCTCAAATTTCAAATTTCAAATTTGCATTCCCGATCACTTAAATCGATTGATTTTAGTCCGAACAGAATGTTCACATTTTTCCATAATTTTTGGTCGATCAATTCTCAAAATTGATCGATCAATTTTTGTCCAAACAGAAACTATATATTTCTATATAATTTTTTATCAATCGATCAATTTTAGTCCGAAAAAAATGTATAATTTTTTCATTTAAGTTTCGATTGATCAATTCTAGATCCGATCAATCCATTTTCCTCAATTTCTATGTGAAGTAATCCCTTGGGTCCATATTCCTGTGAATGTCTTCATTATGCTCCTTTATACTCTTGGATTTATCTAAGGGTCAGATTCTCCTAAAATCATCAAAACTCTACAAAAATCACTAGATTACTCTCATTGGGCGGTTAAGTGTACATCCTAGGGTGTGAAAATATCATCTTATTTCAACACCTAGCCAATTTGCCCATTCTAAGTGAACCGGAGAGTGATCACCATGTAGTGATCTGATTGTTAAAAGAAAATATATTTTCTCATTTTTGCCCCCCTCGAGCCATTATAAGGTTCCCACTTTTGTAATAAAGCGTAGGAATCTTTGATTAATAAATACTTCATCACTCATAAAGTCGCAACCCCTTATCACCAATAATCGAGTGACAAGTAGAGATTTCAAATCGAAAAATTAAGGAAATCTTAGAGAAAACCGTTAAGGTTGACCGAAAGGATTGATCACAATGGTTGACCGATGCACTTTGGGCATATCGTACTACTTATAAAACATTGGTCGAAATGTCTCCTTACCTACTAGTTTATGGGAAAACATGTCACCTACCCATGGAATTGGAGCACCGTACATTTTGGGCCATACAAGTATTTAATTTTGATATGAAAAATAGTGGAACGAATCGTAAGCTTCAAGTAACCGAATTAGAAGAAATCTGGAAGGATGCTAATGAGAATGCCAAGATTTACAAACAGAAAACAATGACATTCAATGATAGGACAATTCTCTGTAAATCATTCCCTCCGGATAAAAAAGTCTTACCCTATAATTATAGGTTGAGACATTTCCCTAGGAAGCTACTATTGGTACGCACTTTTTCTGGGTTCCTTTCGGTCCCCTGAATAAGTGGCCCAATTCTGTCCATGTGGACTCTAGTGGAAAGTGGTAGAATAATAAATTGAGAAATATTAAATGCTGAAAAGAAAGAGGCAAATTCTAAATGGAGAATACCTGGGTTGATGTGATCGCTAGCTGTAGATATTTATCGATGCTGTAACATGTCAGTGATCATGCTTTGCGAGACACGGGTTGACTCCTTTACTAAATGTCAGCCGGCCAACTTCAGCAGCTATGGGTATCCTAAAGTCTATCTAGTTTTATTTCCTATTCCTGCTAAACCTATCTATAAAAAGAGGGAGTCGTGCGCTATGCTAAGGAGGATCAACTCCATTCCTAGGTACCCTCCGTAAGCTCCCTTCGAAAAATTGGATGGCTGGGGCAAAAAACTAGAAGTGGTTAGGGACCTAATTAGCTCTAGGTTAAGGATTTGGGCAAGGGTTTCCTATGATCTAAGGCTAAAGGCTTATTCCTTAAATACTCCTTCGAGAGTCAGGGTTAACTCGCCAGTACAACTAGCCTAACTACCTTGAGGTTCTTAGAGAAGAGTCTATAGTTCTAGAACTCTGGAATGCAGCCCAACTCCTTTCTTTGAGAACCTCAGAGAGAACCTTGGATTTTATGAAAATACAGCTTGAGAAAGAGAAGAAAGAGCTATTGAATTGGTAAGTTTGGGCATGGAGTGGGGGTCTTTTTATAGGTATATGAATAATTATGCGCATAAAGCTATGTTCAAAATTTTCCAATTAAGTGCATGAACACTGGTGCGCAATTCAATTGCGCGCATGATCTCATGCACGTAACTTCCCGAAAGTCGATCACTGACTGGGGGATGACCGGCTGACTAGCTCAGTCAGGTATCCTAGTTCCAACTCACTTGGAACTAATTACGCGCATAGAGCCATGCTCATAATCTGATTATATGCATGGGCCCATGCGCATAATAGGAGAATTCAGGCGGTGTTGGGAATCTCAAACTTGGTCCAACTCGAGACCAATTGCACGCACCCATTTGTGTGCATAAGGGAATTGCGCGCCTGGTCTTAGGCGCACAATTGGGGTCTATGGGCGGTGCACGAAAGGTATACCCTAGTCCAACTTAGACTAATTATGCATGTGTATCCATGCGTGCATTTGAATTACGCGCATGGTTAAGTGCACGAAATTTGGGAACCTACTGGACTGAAATGGGTCTGAGTCAATGGGTTGTGATTTCAACTCAGAACTCCCCATACACTATTTGTATGGTGTATGTGTCCCAAATAGGGTTTTAGAGGGTTCTAAGACTTTTGGAGAGGATTGGTTCCTATCCAGAAGTCATGGGAAAGGTCAAAGGTTGATCGAACAGGTTTCTATACTTCGAGAGCGAGAAAATGGGTTATCTACATATACCCTTCTTCGGTGGGTTCTTGTGGAACAAGAATGCATCGAAGAAGTAGACACCCCACTTTCAGGCTGCCTTCTCATTTCTCGAAAGATCACAAGTGTGAATCGGGGAGCTGACATGAGATGCTTAGCTTTCTTATCTATCAGCGCAAGCTAAAAGGAGCCATTCGCGGTCCATATTGTAGCAATTGAGAGGTGAATCCTCAACTGCAAGTGCATATCTCATCCCTTCGCATGTCGCCACCTGCTGCATATTGCAATCAAACGGAGGGAAATTGACACACACGAGGTACAAGTGGCGTCATACGAATGTCCAGAAATATAGTCAAGTGACCAAATAATATGATGTAATATGATGGCGAAAGTTTTCACAAGTCATGTCAGACGGGGCGAGTCATTGCTCACACCAACCGTGCGTCAGGGGTCCCTTTCCAGTGTACTTTTTATGATTTTTCAAAGTTGAGTATACTTAGTGTTCGATTTCACAAGGGAAGAAAGGATTGGGGTGATGAGAGGTGAAAGTTTGATAGATAGGATTTTTTGAGAATTCAGGTTTTTAACTTAAGATCAATTCGATAAAATTTTTGGAAAATGTGGCTTTCGAGACATTACTGAGAAGATCCATTGGTACGGGATTTGGGAACCCTACCTTTGTTTGGTTGTCAAGACGACACTTGATATGTTGGATACGCCTTCTAACCTTATTGCGAATACTGATGATTGTCTCTTTGGGAGGACTACAGTGATTCGCGAATCAGGAGAGTCGGGTTTTGAAAACCTTTGACTTAACATTAATGTAAACACCCAAATTTGGCCCAAGACTCGACTGCCCATGCTTCTAGAGCGGCGTACTCTCAAGCTTTCGAAGGCATTCCCCAAACCCATAGGAATCATCCCAAACCCTTATGAACCATCCCAAACCCTTATAAATTTACCCTAACTTTAAAAAACCTTTCCAGACTCTTAGAAACTCCAAGCCAGACCCATAGAACCCTTTTAAAATCCAAACTTAACCCATACTAGACCTATCCTAGGCCCACAAACCAACCCTTCAATTTGTTTTCGAAGTTTGGCCTATGCGTACATGTATGTACGCATAAGCAATTTCTGGTGGAAATTGGCTATGTGTACATACAATGTACGCATAGACTATTTTGGGACTATGCGTACATATTATGTGCGCATAGGCAATGTCTGGCAGAAATTGGCTATGTGTACATAGTATGTACGCATAGCCAATTTTTTGGCTTTTGCTTTAGAACTACCCCAGCTCGGGCTCTGGACTTCTCGTTTCTGTGAAAAACACTGTAGATCAGATTCGATGAGGGCTAATGGGGGTGCAACAGTCCTAACAAAACCAACCCCAATAGATGGGGTGGTCAACAAATCAAACTCCAAATTCCAAATCTGACCAAATCCCCAAAAATCATTGTTCTTAAGCCTAGCATGTGTATTTGACACGCTAGGTATGGGAGCAGTGTTCTCTGAGAATCCTGGAGGTTTAAAATCCGCCATGGGTCCCACAAAAGCCAATTTTGCATAGCGTGTCTATTAGACACGCTAGGCCAAAATCTGTCAAAATTGGCCTAGCGTGTGTAATACACACGTTAGGCTAATTTCCTGCCTTTATGTCCGATTTTCAAACTGCCATAACTTTTGGTATACAACTCAGATTGAATCAATTCTTAGCTCGTTAAAAAGCTGGGAGCAACCTCTTTCTGATGGGATAGGTCTTAGCTCCAATAGAGATCTGTGTAAACTTTGGCAATCCTCTTTTTCAACCACTTCCTGGGAGGGTTTAAAATGAGTTAGAGAGGGGTTCTATAGGTTAGGGCTAATTCCTAAGGGTCTGGGATAGGCTTCTAAGGGTTTGGGTTAAGTTCTAAGGGGGCCAGGAAGTTCTCTCGGAAGCTCGGAGGGTACGCCTTTCTTGAAGTGAAGTTAATCGGGCCTGGGGCCAAATTTGGGTGTCTACAGATGCCCCTCTTTGGTATTCGATCACTAATGATCGCATGCCAAAGAAAGAGACGTCCAAAGAGGCCCAAGGCATGCTAACGGGTCTGCCGTATTCAAAGCGAACCTCAAACATCAAATGGTAACATGATGAGTATACGAAAGCCTTGTCTGTCGGAAAAAAACATCCATTCCTCAAGGCTATCGATCCCCAAGCGCTTAGCGACATTACTGGGCATGACCGAGATGGCGCAAGTTGCGGAAGCCCAACGTGTTGGGAAAAATGTCCGCTCCTCGATAAGATTGATGAGGTGTGATGTTTGACTTCCATTTTGAACAAGACAATCCCGTAAGCGGGAGGGTGATCGACCTATACTTAAAGATTAGCGTAAAGCAATGACGCAAAGATCCATAGTTTGTACCCAACCTTATGAGGCATTGATTGCCTCATTTGATTGGTCACGGGTGCTCCTACGCGAGGTAGGGTTCGATATTTTTGGGCAAACCTATCGATCCCGAGGTTAATTTAGCACAACTACCCAAGCGGAGTGTGTGATATTTTATCAAGCCACATATTTTTTTATTTTTTATTTTTATGTTTTATTCTATGCATATATATATTTTTATTTTTATTTGTTCGTTCGAGTTTTTTGAGCGTGCTCATTGACCTTTAAACATCTTTATTTTAGCACAGTTTCCCGAGTGGATCAAAATGAAGGTTGATGCACTTTTTGGGAATGTGTGCAACTACTTGGTCTAGCCAATCAAACTTGTCTGTCGGGCCAGACCTGAATGAAGCAAAGCCAACCGGGGGCAAAAATAAGCCTACCATGTGTATTAGCATGTTAGGCCAACCCGAGGGGGAATTAAGCTTAGTGTGTGTAATACACATGCTAGGCCAAATCTGGGAAAATTATGCCTAGCATGTATATTAGACACGCTAGGCCATTCTATGGTTTAAAAGTGGTTGGGTACGACCAAAGACCCGAAAAAGCTCATTTTTCAAACCTCTCCCCTCTCCCTCTCTCCAAATAGAAATGGGAGTTCTACCTTGTGTGCCATAGATTCGATTCAAACCTCGACATTGCATTGGTGTTGCTATCGCCGATCGAACACATATTCCATGCCAGATCTTGGGTTCAAACTTTCACCAAGGTAATCATTTTAAAACCCTTTTTTTTTTATTTCTTTTGATTTTATACCAATGTGGTTAGGGTTCTTGTATCTAGATGATAAAGGGGTGTTATATCTTGTAAATGTGATCCTTTGTGATCCCTATTGTTATTTTATGTGCATATTTGTAGGGATTTTGGTGAAAACTTGGGTGATTCGTTCCCCTTTTTTGGACTTTCTTGACTTTTTACTTTATCAATGCATTAGGGCTTCTATATCTAGGGCAAAAATGGATTTTTTTTTTCGTGACAGCAAATGCCTTTGATTGATTCAGTGATGTATATGCATGTTTAGAACGGATTTTGACAAAAGATTGGTCGATTTGCACCTGTTCCTCTCTCTCTTTTTTGGTAAATGGTGGCCCTTTTGAAAAATGTACGGGGTTAAAAAATCGTTGATTTTTCTTGGCAAAGAGATAATTTTTTTTTTCTTGTCTTTTTGTTTTTTTGCTTCTTTTTTTTTATTGTTTTTTTTTTTTTGAAATGACGGGATGCATCTCCCCATTCTTTTTTTGATTTTTCTTGGACATTTTGGCATGAATGAGGCATACTTACCTTCGTTCGGTTTCATGTTTCTTAGACAAAAGTTTGATTTCCTCTTGCTCATCATCCTTTAATATTTGGTGTTGTATCTCTTTTCAGGATGGCACATGATCAATCAAGCGATGAGGACCAGGCCCACGAGGGTAGCCCTGACGTGATCTTCGATATCCAGGGTGAGCGTCTTATCTAGGTGCAGCGCTCCTCTCATATCTGGTATGAGATGCAGGGTGAGGCGGCCTACAGTGGGTTGCTCCATTCGCAATATACCCAGATTTATAATTTTGGGATCGCTAGCAAGGTAAAGATAAGAGTTCTTTGGTTGCTTCTTTGTGTTCATGCTCCTTTGTTCTAGGATCTAACATCTTCTACTCTTATGATGCAGCCCTTGCTCAGATCATGTTCCGTGGGGTTGGTTTCATCTCCAACACTTCTATGCCCACCTCTCTCATGTTGTGAAGTCTCTCCTGACCAAGCTAGTTTTGGAGACTTTCTATCTTACCCTGCTAAGCGAGGTGACTCGGATTACGTGAAAGCTTTGGTGGAGAGTTTTCGTCCGGAGATGATGACCTTTCATATGTCTGTAGCCGAGATGACCATCACACCCGTGGATTGGTCCATGATCATGGGGATTGCGATAGGAGGGGTGCCAGTGGTCTGTCCTCACGTCCCTAATCTTGAGGATGTGACTCGATTGATTGGGGCCTACCCTTCCTCCAACAACATGACCGGCTCTGAGGTCAAGTTGTCTTAGTTAGAGAGTTCATTTGAGGCTGATGAGCTTGTTGATCGGCACCAGCCTGATATGGACATTGTTGGCGAGCCTGAGCGTGCCCTGATGCTGGCTCATATCTCCCTTCTTTATGTTCTGGGCAAGACCATTCTTGCCAATGCCAGTGGGGGTTGTGTTGTATTGTCCCTTCTCTATCTAATGGAGAACTGGGCGGACGTGCATCGCTTTGATTGGGGTGGCACCGAGTATGCGGTGTTGATGGATAGCCTAGCCAGAGCTTCAGTTGGGGAGGTTGCTTGTGTCCTCAGCTTTTGGCCCGTGATTGAGGTAGCCCATTTGGTTTTGCCCTTCTTAGTTTATCATTTCTGACTTTCATTTTCTATTTTTTGATTTGGTATGTTCCTTATTTGTCCATCTTTTTAGATTTGGGGGTACTTGCACTTCCAACCTGGCCGCCCCCTGCTCTTTTCCGATGAGTATACGTACCCCCTAATGAGCTACTGGCTCTCGGACCGTCGCTGGGAGTCAGGGATGAAGCACTTAGAACTAGGTTAGAGGTCTCAGTTTGACTTGATGATCCCTGAACAGGTTTCACTCTCTCTTTTCTTTATCGGTTAGACTTTTGAGTTGTGATTGCATTGATTGACCAACGGGCTTCTTCTTTTCTTTTTTTATGCACATTGTATTCGACTCGTACGTCGGCTCCCCTTTTCTAGATCACGCCGTTGTTGGGCGGTCATGGCTATTCATTGACCGCTGCATTGTCTTTTTCTACAGTGCTTGGGTTCGAGCCTACTATCTAGGGGAGAGGGTCGTGCATCAATACCGGGATTTCTTTGCCTTGTCATTGGGTCTCCCTGAGGATGTTATGGCGCCAGAGGGTATGGACGAGGAGCTCACCGAGAGACTCATCCATCATGGGATTCCTATTGATGGCCTTTTCCAGTATGGGGGGTACCAGCAGTGGTACGAGTCTCTCCCGTATCGGACCCTCCTTCCACATTTTGTTCTAGGTGCCAACTATTTGGCAATTGGAGGGCCATGAAGCCAGGTACTTTTTCTTACCCTTCCCTTGCTTATCTGTTCATCTTTTTTATTCACTAGGGTAGTGCTTTGCTGATCAATTTTCTTCCTCTTTTTTTCTTTTTTTGTTTGAGGAGGCAGCGGGACCTGATGCGGGTGCAGAGGCGAGACCTTCAAAGAGGCAGGTGCAGTACCCTCGGGCACTTTCGGTGTAGGGCGTTCAGGGACGTCTATCGTAGGGATCCAAGGGGTGTTTTTAGGCACATGGATGATGCATTTATTTATGGTCTGTGTGCCGACGTGGCTGAGCGTGCCCGCCTTTCTAATGAGGTGGTTAGAGTACCTCCCCCTGAGCTGATCTCGGGGGTGAGTCCCCTTTTTGGGGGTATGCATGCCCTCTTCTGTCTTTCTGTGCTACTGACTTCTCCATTCTTCCCCCATTGTAGGTTTATAAGTCAGTCGTTCAGCAGGCGGATTACTATTGTCATATCGCTGACCTTCGGGAGGCTGAAGTGGTGAGTATGATGTTCATTTGTCCCTTCTGCATTTTTTCGGTTTATGCTTTCCCCTAACTGATCCTTCTGGCATGATGCTTTCAGTGTGCTCGGGAAAAGGAGTCCCGTTCACTACTTAGCCGGCTGTCCCAGGCGTGGTCTCATGTGGGGGATACCCGAACGTTTCAAAGGACTAAGTGCTCACAGAAGGACTCTCAAGGTCCTGAAGCATGATTGGAGGCCACCTCTGTCACTTTTTTTCTTTTATGAACATTTGATCTTTGAGTACTTTTGGAACTATTTGTAATAGCTATGCGACTCCTTGGTGTATTTTGAATATTTTTTTGAATGGACATCTTTGTTTTTCCTTCTTGATTGTTATTTCCTATTTTGGATGTGACTTGCTTGCCTGAAAAATGAAAGATAGGTTAGATGGCTTGTGAAACTGTAATTATGCCTCATACTCTTCTTCAGGATAGCCATGAGTTGGGCAAAAATGGGGGAATGCCCCGTGATTTATTCATTGGCTGAAGTGGCCAGGGTCCAGGCACTTCTCATTTGTTTGTTGTGAGCATGGTTCCTGGAAAAGGAGAGTGTAAAACAGGTTAAGTGGTAAACCAAGGTGTCCCAGCTCGTGGCCTGGGGTGCCATAAAAGAGAAGTTAGTTTATTGTATGCAGGTGGATTGGTCCTAAGGAATGGGAAGACAAACCATCCCCTTTCCTTCTTTTCCTTCTTCCTCTTTTTTTTCTGTTTTTTTTTGTCTAGCATGTGTATTACACACGCTAGGCATTTTCGAACTTTTTTGGCCTAGTGAGTGTAATATACATGCTAAGCATTTTTTTGAAAATTTTGGCTTAGAGTGTGTAATACACACGCTAGGCAATTTCTTGGAAATTTTAAACTAGCGTGTATATTATACACGTTAGGTGCTTTTGGGCAGTGGTGGGCCTATAAGACCCGAGGAAGCATTCTTTTTTTTCTATTCTGAGTTGGGTTTTGGATTCTACTCCAACATTTTGTCTTTTCTTATTGAGGGTGGGTCCATTGTCCTACATTGAATCGTGATTCCTTTAAATGGCTTTGTATAACTATGGACCCGCTTTACGACCCCGCCCCTCCGGGGGGTCTGGGACTTTTATACTTCTCTCCTTGGGTGTAGGGCCCAGTTTTCTAAAGAAATGGCTTGATAGCTTGAATGAAAGCGAACTTGTCGGTTTGAATCAACTCGGGCTGGCCCGTCTCTCATTTTTCCTTGATGTTCCTCTGTTTTAGGACCTCATTCACGCAGCGGTTTTGCATTGGGATGTGGAAACCCATGTCTTCCGCTTTGGGACTCGTGAGCTAGCTCCAACACTTGAAGAGCTCTCCATTTTGTCAGGTTTGAGGCTACATTGAGGCCTTGCTAAGGTAGTACCAAAATTGGGTTATTCTAAGGTCATCCACACGACTTTAGGTTTGAAAAAAGATGGTTATGAGAAAAGCCTTGTCGGTGGGCCCACTAGGTGTTCAGTGAAATTCCTGAGAGAACTTTTTGGTGACAAAAGTTTGAGAAAATTGCCGGTCAAGAATATTCATAACGTGAAAGCTTTCGCTCTTTGCCTTCTCTCAGAGGTCATTTTTTATACTGGGGGGAGAGCTTCTCTCTTGCGCTCTACGACGTACTAGAGGAGCTTGAAGGGGGCCGCTCCGTGATGCATTTGGTATTGGCTGAGCTTTATCACTATATTGATGCCTTTGCCTTGGGTAAGGAGGAGTGCTTCCGGGGATGCCCTGTTCTGCTTTAGGTCTAGCTTGGGGAGCATCTTGCCATTTTGGGGTCCATGCCCCACTTTTATTTTGTCCGGGGAGAGGTGGCTCGCTGCTTTTTGGGCCGATGCTCCAAGTTGTCACAGGGGAATACACGCGAGCTGCATCTTTGGTTGACCGAGGCTGAGTTGGTATGGAGGCTTCCATAGCTTGACAGGACCTTCCCGACAATTCGATTTAGAGACGACGATGGTGTCACCCTTCTCAGTTTGACTGGCAATACCTATTATTTCCCATCTTGGGTGCTATGCCAGTTTGGTTATACTCAGCAGGTGCCTTGTGCGACAAAACCACCCCTATGTACCTTGATTTTCTCTCGGGGGTCTTTTGGGGATTTGGATAGGATAGCCGCTCTTTGGGAAATACGTCAGTCGATGCATATGTGCAACCTGGAGCAAGGGAATCTGACTTTGGCTTCTTCAGAGTATGAGGCTTGGCTACTATCTGAGAGGCCTTCTGTTCATTGCTTGGACCAGGTGGAGAGCAATGATGTAGAGGGGCCATGGCTGAGGAAGGAGTCAACACTTCGGACCCGGATTGAGTTGCTAATAGATGAGAAGCAGGTCCTGCATGAGCGTTTAGAGAAAGAGCATGTTAGAGCTGATGTTGGAGAAACAAGAGCCGGTGTTGCAAAGTATGAGGTTCTTCGTCTGGAAGGAGCCCTAAGTGATGCTCTTGGTGCTACTGATGCTTCCCGGAAGTAATATAAGGGCCTTCATGATTGCTGGATGACTGATCGGAATGCTCGCGAAGATGCTTTACGTGCAGAGATTCATGTCTTGAAGCGCAAGTTGGTCGTTGACCTGGTCTTGCACATACTTTTTGCATAGATCAAACACCATAGGAAGGGGCATAAGAGCCCCTGATAGATATTTTTTGGTATATATCTATTTTTTCTCTCTTTTCACCTTTTTTTGTAAAGGTAAAGAGTTGGGTACCAAACCGGTTATCCTTTTGAGATGTGGTGCGAGTAAAGTGTAAAGATGAAAGTGGAAAAGAGAAATCTTTTATCTTGTATAAGTATCTTTTCTTCTACCCTCTTCTTATTTTTTTTTATCCCTTGACAATGAGGCGAGGAACGGGTCCCATTTTGAGCATAGTCAAACCCGCTCATGGTCAGACCTGAGTGAGGTTCATAACTTTTACCAAGGTCGGAATGTCCATCCCTTTAGATTGAATCAACCTTTTATCCTTCCCTCGGGTCATGAGTTTGATGGTGTGGTCAAAAGATCTACCTGATCAAGACCTGATTTGAGTGAACATGAGCTGCCCAATTGGCAACCAAATAATCAAGAACGTAACCAAGGTAATAACTGGAGATTTTCTTCTTCTCCTTTTCTTTTTCTCTTAACCTTTTTACTCACAGCACCCAAGATGGGTTTTCACCATGCCCGTTACTTTTTTTACCTGTAGCACCCCTTCAAGTTTTCACTACGTCCATGGGTATGCATTTTTACCCCAGGCATCTTTTCAAGTTTTCACCTGGTCTACACAAGCTCGCTGTTTTTACCCATAACGCCCTTTTAGGTTTTCACCACGTCCTTTTTACTTTGAGCTTGTATTTTTTCTTTTTATTTTCTTCTTTATTTTCTCAAAGGCCACGACATGGATGTCGACTCCGTCATAGCCTGCTGAATGGAGTTCTTTTGTTGTCTCACAGCTTGGCTCGTGCTGACTCAACAGATACTGTGACTTATCGCAGACCTTAAAGAGGGCTTTGTCACGGGATGAATCATGGCCACGGGTAAGGTTAGGAATTTTAAAGGTATTATGGGGTTAAAAGGTTTCCTTGATTGGGTTCCAGCTGCCATAATATACTTCTTCCTTGGGGGATTTTCACTGTAAATACCTCATGATATTTCTATCTCTTTTCTTGTCTATATATATTTATATATATATTTATTTTTAGACAATCTCTTTTTGGGGTTTTGCTTTTTCAATTTTTTTTTAGATTTTGAGGGTAACTCTTTTCTCTTCCCTCTTTTTTTTTGTTTGGTATATATATATTTACCACTTCTTTTTTTCTTCCTAAGAGGGGTTTACAAAAGAAAGGCTTATGGCTCAATAGGTGTAGCAAAAGGTATGAGTGTTCGGGGATGCTTTTTTTTGGCTACTTGGCTTTGAAATAATGGCCTCTTTCGTGGGGCTCTTAAGCAGTCGCGTATCCATCTTATCAATACTTACCTTGTAGTAGGAGACTTAGGAATAGAATTGTCGTACGTATCCAGTGTTGTTGGGCTCAGAAAAGTGATCTCCGTCCTTGGAGGCAAGGCGGAGCGCGTACCCCAGGAGCACTTCTGGGATGACATAAGGTCCCTCCTAGTTGGGCTTAAATTTCCCTCTTAGATCGGCATGGAGAGAAGGGAAGATTTTCTTGACTACTGTGTTACCCACCTTTAAATCTCGGATGCGAAAATGCTTGTTGTAAGCTTGTGTGACCCTTCTCTGATAGGCCTGGGTGTGACACAAGGTTAGGAGCCTCTTCTCGTCAAGCAGGTTCAGTTGCTCAAAGCGGAACTTCTCTCTTTCGGCTTTCAGAAGATCAGATTCGTTGAGAATGCGGAGTGAGGTACTTCAACCTCAACTAGTAGCACAACCTCAACTAGTGCGGTACGGTTCGATGTTCGATAGGCCCATAATGCAAACGGTAACATTTCGCTCCAGTCTCGGTATGTGACAACCATTTTCTCAAGGATTTAGATGACTGTTTTATTAGCTACCTCCACTGCTCTGTTGGTTTGTGGCCGATACGGTAATGAGCAATGATGTTTTATTTTGTACTGCTCGCATAAGGCTCTGATGCGCTTGTTTGTAAAATTTGTGTCGTTATCTGTGATGATGTCCTTGGGCATGTCGTATCGACAAACGATGATGTTCTTGATGAACTTCTCGACATGAATGGTCATGATGATTGTGTAAGATGTTGCTTCTACCCATTTGGTGAAATATTCAATGGCAACTAAGATGAACTAATGACCATTTAAAGCTTTCAGATTGATTTTTCTGACAACGTCGAGGCCCCATGTGGCGAATGGCCAAGGAGTGGTCATGTTGTGTAGATCTATGGCTGGAGCATGTATTAGACTAGAGTGTTCTTGGCATTTGTATCACTTCTGAACGTGCTTGCAACAGTCAGTTTCCATGGTGGTCCAGAAATACCCTTTTCGTAGGATCTTCTTGGCGAGCATGTGCTCATTGACGTGGGCCCCTCATACCCCTTCCTGAATCTCTTTCATGATGTTGGCTGCCTCGCCTTCAGTTAGGCATCTGAGCAGGATGTTGTTATATGATCGCCTGTAGAGGCACTCACCACAGATGACATAGTTCGCCGCTAAACGTTGGATGGTCCGCATGTCCGTCTTGGGTGTAACTTCGAGGAAAGCTCGAGTTTCAAGGAAATTTTTTATATTTAAGAACCATGGAGGGTCATCATCAGGCTTTTCGAATCCCTCAATCTAGAGGCAAAAGGCTGGCTCATTCCTTTGTCCGATCATAATTAGTTTCATTTTGACGCCATATGGAATTTCGACCATTGATGCTAATGTTTCTAGTTCATCGGCAAAGCGATTTCTTGCTCGCGGGACATAGGAGAAGGTAACATCATTGAAGCACGCGATCATATCTTCGAGGTGCTCGTGGTATGGGATCATCTTTTCATCCTTTGTCTTCCAGTCTCTGTTGGTTTGGAAAATGATCAGCTATAAGTCGCCAAACTCTTTCAGATGAGTTACATTCAAGTCCAAGGCTGCTTGTAGGCTTGCTATGCAGGCTTCATATTCGGCCATATTGTTAGTAAAGGGGAAATTGAGCTTGATGGAGACTGGTATGTTTGACCCTTTTTACGAGATTAGGATAGCGTCGAGCCCTTGGCCTTCTACATTTGCTGCCACTACCCAGGACTCTTCGGTCTCCATTATATCATCCTCTGTCATGAACAAGATGTCCTCATCTGGGAATTCAGTTTTCAAAGGCTCGTAGTCAGGTAAGAGATTCTCAACCAGATAGTTAGCTAGTGCTTACCCCTTGATTGACTTCTGAGTGACATACATGATGTTGAATTCAAATAAGAGAAATCTCTAGAGTGCAGTTTGGCCAGTGAGGGCCGGCTTTTCAAATAGGTACTTCAACGGATCCATTCGTGTTAGTAGGAGAACGGCTTGGGATAGCAATAATAACGGAGCCTCTGTGTAGCCCAAACGAGAGCTAGGCATGCTTTCTCTTGATGAGAATAGTCTATCTCTGTGCAACCGTGGGCTCTCACGAGTCCGTCGCAACAATGCGCTCTTCACTACAAATTTAGAGTCGCGACCTAGAGCTTTTGCTGTCTCGGGAAACCTAAATCAATATTTGATAGCACCGAAGTGCTAAAATATGACTCTGATCCGGTCTATGCCAAAGACACTTAGGTAGGGGCTTCGGTTATCGATCGGGAAGGTGTTGGCACCCGATCCACTCGCTAGTAAGCAGTCTCTACTTATGAAAATAAAAATAAAATAGCACTTCCTCTTGCCCGAAGGCACTCCGATCCTATTTCCACCCCTCCCAATCACCAAAATTTTGGCGGCGTAACGGTACAAATTTAAGGATAGAGGAAAAGTGAAGAAGGTAGAGGAATAGAGGGGAGAGCTGGAGCCCTCGGGCCCTTGTAGCATGGCTGTGGACCTTCGCATGGGTGCACTTAAGGAGCTTTCGATAGCTAGAAAGGTTGAAAAATGGGTTCTAATCTCGAAAACATAGTAGCTAAGGGGTAGAGGAAGAAGGCTAGGGGGTAGATCTCACCTAGACTAAAGGATTTTTTATGGAAGATGGGATCTAAGAGATGGTTTTGAATTCTGAAATTTGTATGGATTTGGTGCACCAAAGGGGAGAAAGGGATCTCTTAATCTTTTTCTCTCTTAGAAATTTTTCAAGCCATTTGCAGGGGGGGCTCTCTATTTATAGAGAAAGGGGTGGTTAAGGGGACACTTAAGAGCTAATGGGATTAGCAATTAGGTAATCCCCAATCTAAGGTTTCCTAGGGTTTTGAAAGCTTAGATATGTGGGAAAGGGGTTCAATGGTAGATGATAGGGTGCAACAATCCTAATGAAACCCACCCTAAACATTAGGATGGTCAACAGGTCAAACCCCAAAAGTCATTTTTTGGAAATATCCAAGAAATATTGTAGCTAAGCCTAGCATGTGTATTATACACGCTAGGCATATGTACAATGCTTGAGAAGTCCAGAGCCCGCTAGAGGGCCCATCTAAGCTTAGCATGTGTATTATACACGCTAAGCCAAATCTATGAAAAAAATGGCCTAGCGTATATAATATACACACTAGGCAACATTTCTCTCTGAAATGGCTTAGCGTGTGTATCATACACGCTAAGCATACCAAAGCTTTGAGAGGTCCAGAGAGGGGGTCACTCAAATGCAGTTTTCAGGCTCCAAACTTTGGATTGCCATAACTTTTGGTGTAGGACTCGGATCAAGGTGATTCTTAGCTTGTTGAAAATTTGGGAACCTCTAATTTCAAATGGTATATGATTTAGTTTTAGCAAGTATCCCCACAAGCTTTAGCACACCTCCTCCCAACCACTGCCTGGGAAGGTCAATAAGAGGTTTGGAGAGGGTTCTATAGGTTGGGGTTAATTCCTAAGGGTTTAGACAAGTTTCTAAAGGTTTGAGAAAGTTCCCAAGGGTATGCGAGATGCTATCGGAAGCTCAGGGGTGTGCCCTTCTCGAAGTATGTTTCGATCGAGCCTTGGGCCAAATTTGGGTGTCTACAGATGCCCCTCTTGGTATCCAATCACTAATGATTGAATGCCAAAGACAAGAGACATTTGAAGAAGCCCAAGTCAATGCTGACGGGTCCGCCATATTCAAAATGAACCTTAAACATCAGGTGGTAACATGGTGAGTAAACGGAAGCCCTGTATGTCAGAAAAAACTTATGTTCCTCGAGGTTATCAGTACCCAAGCACTTTGCGACATTACTGGGCATAAACAAGATGGTACGAGTTGTGAAAGCCTAATATGGTGGGAAAAACGTCCGCTTCTCTAGATGATTGAAGATGTTTGATATCCAAGTTTCATTCTAAATAAAATAGCTCCGTGGGTGAGAGGGTGATCGATCCATACTTAAAGACAGGCGTGAGATAAAAATGTGAAGATCCACAGTCTATGTCTAATCATACGAGTCATTGATTGCCCCAGTTGATCGGCCACGGGTGCCCCTATGTGAAGCAGAGTTCGAAGTCTTTGGGCCAACCCATCGATCCCGAAGTTAATTTATCACGACTACCCGAGCGGAGTGAATTGATGTCACAATGCTTTTTGGGAGTGCGTGCTGTCTATGGTAAGTCACACACACACACACACACACACACATATATATATATATATATTTGGTATTTTTATGTTTTATGTATTTTTGTATTTATTATTTTGATTATTTATTACTTATTATTTATTATATGCACATTTATTATTTATTATATATACATTCATTATATATATATATATATTATTTTTTGTTTTTGATGCTTGTTCGAGGTTTTGAGGATGCTCAAAGCCCTTAAACCTTTTATTTTTGCACAATCCTTGAGCGGGCCGAATGGAAGTCGACGGGCTTCTCGGGACGTGTGCCACAAAAAGAGAAAGCTTCCATGTGCAAGGGAGGTTCTAAGCCTAGTGTGTGTAATATACATGCTAGGCCAAACCTGGCAGGATTATGCCTAGCGTGTATATTCCACACGCTAGGCCAAATCTAGCAAAAATAAACCTAGCGTGTATAATATACACGCTAAGCCACACAAAGGTTTAAATCGGCCGGGCCTGAGTGAAGAAGGGCATTTTTCAAAATTCACTTTCCCTCCCTCTCCTAAACCAAACCGGGATAGCCTCCAAGGGTTCTATTGATTCGATTCGAACCCCTATATCATGCCGGTGCTCAACATTGCTGATTTAAACGTGCATCCTATGCTGGATCAAGGGTTTATTTTTTTCTCAACCAAGGTAATCATTTTAACCCCTATTTTTCCTTGAATTTTCTAATTTTTAATCCAATGTGGCTAGGATTTCCTATATTTAGATGAAAAATGAATGATTTTCCTTATGAATTCGATCGTTTATGTCCTATTTGATTGATTTCATGTGTATCGGTATTGATTTTTTTAAGGGAAAATGTGATTGAAAGGTGCCCTAATTTTTTTTCCTTTTTTCTTTGATTTATCTTTTTCATCTTTTTTTTTTCAATGTGGTTAGGGTTCCTGGATCTAGATGATTTCCTTTGCATGTATGACTCATTTTGTGAAGATTTCCTCTATCTGAATGAATTTTTGTTTGAAATAAAGTGCTTATTTATTTTATTTTATTTTTTTTTTTGTTTTTGTTTTTTTTTTTTTTTTTTTGGTATATATATTTTGGTTTCTTCTCTCTCTCTTTTTTTTTTTTTTGGAATTCTTTTTGAAAAATATGGATGGTTTTCTTTATTCAAAAATTTTGATTTCTCTCCACATGAATGTGATTTTGGTTCTTGAAATACGTGAGGGAAAAATGGTCCAATTTTGGATTGATTACTTTTTGGAATGCCTCACCACCCATAATACATGTGCATTTGTGGAGGTTTTTGACTGAAATATTTGAGAGGACAAAAGAGAGAATTTTTTTGTTTTGTTTTTGTTGTTTTGTTTTTTTTTGTCTCTCTTTTCGTGAGAAGATAGAAAACTGTGGAGGGGGTATGAGAAGAAGAAATGAATGACTAGAGCATACTTACCTCCCTTGAGCCTGCAGTACTTGATTTCCATTTGTTGATATTCTCCTAACATTCGCTGCTTGATCTCTTCTCAGGACGTCGAGTGAAGAGGAGCAGGGTCAGGAGGGTGTTTCTGAAGTGATTTATGGTCCCCAGGGTGAGCAGCTTATTCCAGTGCAGCGTTCCTCTCGGATTTGGTATGAGATACAAGGCGAAGCAGCCTGCAGTGGGTTACTTCATCAATAGTACACCCACATTTCTAACTTTGGGATTGTTAACAAGGTAAGAAATAATCTTTTGTGGTTTCCCTTTGTGCAAACTTTATTTGTTCCAAGTTTTAACACCCTTTTTTACTTCTGCTGCAGCCTTTGCCCTCGATCATATTTCACAAAGGTTGGTTTGATCTCCGGCTGCTCTTTGGCTTCCTCCCTTAGGTTGTGAAGTTCCTCTTAGCCCGAGCCAACTTCGAGAACTTTCTTTCATGCCCCGCTATGAGGGGCGATGCGGCTTACATGAAGGTCATGGTGGAACAATTTCAACTCGAGACCATGACATTCCATATGTCAATGACCAAGATGACTATCACCCCAGTGGACTGGTCGATGATCATAGGGATCAGGATAGGGGGAACACCGGTGGTTGGCCTTCGCGTACCGGATCGGGCTGAGGTGATTCAGTTGATCGGGGAGTACCCCTCCTCCCAGGATATGTCCGGTTCCGAGGTCAAGCTATCTTGGTTGGCTGACTTGTTTGCTGAAAATGAGCTGGTGGATCCCAACCAGCCGAACTTGGATGTTGTTATTGAGCCTAAGCGTGCATTGATGTTGGCCCGTATCTCGCTCCACTTTCTTCTGGGTAAAACTCTTCTTACCAATACTAGTGGTGGATGTCTCATTATCCCTGCTCAGTCTTATGGGGAATTAGGAGAATGTGCATCGGTGCGACTGAGGCGATGCTGGGTATGCCGTACTGATGGCCAGCTTGGCTCAAACTTTGGTTGGGGATTTGGGTTCCGTTCTTGACTTTTGGCCCATGATAGGGGTAACCCCTGACTCTTCTAACCCTCTTGGTTCATCATTCATTTTACCTCTGATACGTCTTTCCCATTTGCTTTTCCTTTCAGGTTTGGGGATATTTACATTTTCAGTCGAGCCGCCCCCTCCTCTTCGCAGACGAGCATATATATCCTCTTATGAGTAATTGACATAAGAACCGTCGAAAGGACGTGGGGATGAAGCATTTGGAGTTGGGCCTGAGGTCCCAATTTGATTTGATGATCCCGGAGCAGGTATGGATACTTCCCTTTTCTCTTTCTCAAAGAGATTTTTTGGTAATAGGACTCCCTTTACCTGAGCAGGTCACCTTTGATCCTTACGCCAGTTCTCCCTTTTGGGATCGAGCTATCGTGGGCCAATCTCGACTGTTCGTGGACCGTCGGATTATCTTCTTCTATGGCGTATGGGTCAGAGCGTACTATTTGGGAGAGAGAGTGGTGCATCAATACTGAGATTATTTTACTGTGCCGCGGGGTCCTCCCAAGGATATCGTGCATGGACGGTATCAGATGTGGTATGAGTCTCTTACTTATCAGTGCATCCTCCCACGCTTCATGCCAGGTGCCAACTTTTTGGCCTTTGGCAGCCGACTATCTCAGGTAGTTCCTTTCTTCTTTTGTGCAGGTTCCTGATGGTTTGGGTTTGATTTTGATTTGACTGACCGGACCTCTGCCTCCTTCCACAGTTTGACGGGGGAGATGATTCTGATGAGGATGATGCAGCAGTAGGTCCTGACGAGGCTCCAAGTGTTGGATCCTCCGGCCCTTCTGGCACGGGGGCTTTTGGTAGTTCGGTTGTAGAGACCCAAGGGACCTTTAGACGCCTTTACGATGCCTTCCTCTCAAGTTTGTGTGCGGATGTAGCTGAGAGAGAGTGGTGAAGCCCAAGTTGTATGGAGAGTTGCTACAACAAATTATACAAAAGCACTTGAGGAAACCAGCAATGCAGCAGGTTATATATTCAGCAGTGCAGTTGCTCAAATGGCACAAATACAACTATTGCTAAAGCAGCAGTGAAGCATTATTAAAGCTGCCAAACAGCTTGAGTATTCTAGTTGAACAGCTGCTAATGTCCCACAGCCGTCCTATCGAGCTGAATGCTGAAGGAAACTTGGAGCTTAAGTAGTTAAAGCCAACCATTTGAGCTGTATGTTGATGCAAACCATCTTGTCTAATGCATACCTGAAGCCCAAGTGAAGATCTCGAGCAGTTTAAAGTCTTGGCAAAGCAACCATTCGAGTTGAAGTTGATGAATTCGAGCAGCTCATAGTTGTAGACTACACTACTCGAGCAGTTCATGAATGAACTCGAGTAGTTTGCTGAAGCAAACCAAATATTTGGAGCAGTTCAGCCCCCATTCCATGCCGTCAATGTGTTGTAATGTTGTTGGAAATGAACCACTCGAGTGGTTCATGCTGAAAGCCAACTCCACGAGTTGTTCTCATGTTGAAATTGAACTCCACGTGAGGTTCTGATGCTGAAATTGAACTCCACGAGAGGTTCTAATGCTGAAATTGAACTCCATGTGAGGTTTTGACACTGAAATTGAACCTGTCGAGTGGTTCATACTTGAAGCCTTTAACCTATCGAATAGTTGCCTGAACCTCTCAAGAATGAAGTTCTGAAGCTCCAACTGAATGAGGCACGAGTTTCAGCTATCTATTGCACACTTCAGGGATATTTTGGGGATTCCAATGCATCTAGGGCACACATCCCAATGTCCCAAACATCTCAAGGCATCCAAGGGTTGAAAATAGGCCACGAAGCCAGCTCCAAAAGAACTTCAATTCTAATTGGCTGTTGCACACAATTGTTAGGGATTGCTTATAAATAGCTCACATTCCGTATTGTAAAACTATCCAGGATTAGCCTGAGATCACCTTTAGGGTTTTCTATTTTTTAAGTTAGGTTTTGTTTCCTTTCTTCCCTCCTTAGCGCACAAGTCATGCTGAGTTAAATCTATGTAGTAGCTAGGTCTAGTTAAAGTTGTAATCTAGTTTCGTAAGAGAATTGTGAGCATAGTTTTGGGATTTCTTGCACAGACTGCTACCTTGAGGGCAGATAATTATAAGTCCTTTTTATTCAATGAAATGTTATATTTAATGCTTCATTAAATCTCTATTTTCCCTGTGTTTTCACATAGATCTGTATGGTTTTAATGCACCTATGGATGCATGTACTTGTAGCCATGCACCCATAGTGGCAGCAGTAGTTTTCATGTTCTATCTCCAATCTCTGCATGGATTAATCACTGGGATGATCTGTGACCATTCAAGTGGACAGATCATAGCCCTAAGACAGATCTAGACCATAGGTTGGAGTTGGATTCTTTTTCTTTGCCTTTGTGCTTATAGCCAAAGGAGGGACAGCTACAGATCCAGCTTCTCTGTTTTGCAAAGCTATTTTTAGTGAATAGATTTAAGATTTTTGTACAGATTGTAGAATTGAGAGCTTGGTCATTGCAGGCCTTTTTGTAGCAATGACCAGCTGATTCTAATGTCTCATTCAATCTGTGAGATCTGGTGGTTCTCATTAAGTTTTCATGGATTGTTTGATCCTATGGTTGTAAGAGCTTGTAGCCTTACAAGCATAGTGTCTGCAATAGTTTTCATGTTCTAACCTTAGCACCTGTGATTAGATCACCTCCCTACGATAATTTGTGACCATTTAAGTGGACAGATTATAGCCTGAAGAGCAATTCAAATTACAGGGTTGAGTTGGATTCTTCTACCTTGCAGTTGTGCTTGTAGCCAAGTGAAGGAATGCTGCGGATCTAGTTCTTAATCTGAGTTGCAGTGAAGATTATCCCATAGCTGCCTACTTCTCCACATTTTCACTTTATTTTACCACACCATCGTCATTCTTCTTTACCCCCTTCTTTAGTTGTAGTTTATTCCTGTTTTTCATTTAGCTTAGTATTGTGACACCTAAACACCCTCTCTTTACTTTGCTTTCTAGTGTAGGTTTAGAGTTGCTAGATCTGTAGTTAGATCTAGAGTTTACTATACGCCTTTAGGTTTTTAGATCATCACTCTCCATGAGACAAACTCTTACTATCGAAACTTACTACAACATCCCTATACCTTGAGGTTGTGTTTAGATTGTTGTTTTGTGCTATTTCATCCCATTCCATTTTTGTGCTTTTGCTACCATATTTTACCACACATTTTTAATAATAAATATAATAGCAAAGCAATTTTAACCAACACTTCTCAAACCATCTTTGTATGACCATGGACCCGCTTTCTGTCCCCGCCTCTCTTGGGGGGCGGTGCCTTTATACTTCCCTCATTAGGCGTGGGGCCCAATTTTTTAATGAAATGGCACGATAGTCAGAATGAAAGCGAGCTCGTGGGTTTGGATCAACTCGGGCTGGCCCATCTCCTGTCCTTCTTGGATGTTCCCTTGCTTTGGGATTTGCTCTTTGCAGCGGCTGCTCATTGGGACGTGGATACCCACGTCTTCTACTTTGGGAATCGTGAGCTAACTCCCACCCTTGAAGAACTCTCCAACCTATCAGGCTTGAAGTTACCCAGAGGTCTTACCAAAATAATGTCGAAACCTAGTTATGCTAAAGTCGTCCACAGGACCTTGGGTTTGAAGAAAACTGATTACGAGAAGAGTCTTGTTGTTGGGCCCACCAGGTGTTCGATGAAATTCTTGAGAGAGCTTTTTGGTGATGAAAGCCTACAAAAACTGCCAGTTAAAAACATCTATAATGTAAAGGCTTTCTCTCTCTGCCTTCTTTCTAAGGTCCTCTTCTACACTAGTGGGAAGATCTTCTCTCTTGCCTTTTGCGATATGCTAGCGAAAATGGAGGCCGGTCGCTCTGTGATGCATATGGTATTGGTGGAGCTTTACCGTTGCCTCGACACCTTTGCTTTGGGTAATGTTGAGTGCCTCTGAGGATGCCCTATTTTACTCCAAGTTTGGCTTGGGGAGCATCTTGCCGTTTTGGGTCCCGTGCCCCAATTTTATGTGGTTCATGGATAGGCGGCTCGCTATTTTTTGGGCCGGTGCCATAAATTGCCCCAAGGGAATGTGGGTGAGCTGAAACTTTATCTGGCTAAGGTAGAGTTGGTGTGGAGGCTTCCATGGTTGGACAGGACCTTCCCGATAGTTCGATCTAGAGATCATGAGGGCATCACCCTTCTTGGTTTGACCAGCAACGCCCACTATTTTCCCTCTCGGGTACTGTGCCAGTTTGGTTCCTCTTAGCAGGTCCTTGTTCGGAGAGACCTCCCTTGTGTGGACTAATCTTATCTCGAGGGTCCTCTGGGGACATGGATAGGATAGCTGCCCTTTGGGAGACGTGTCAGTCGATGCATATGTGTGGCTTAGAGAAAGGGAATCTAATTTTGTCTTCTCCAGAGTATGAGACTTGGCTACTATTTGAGAGGCCTCCTACTTATTGCTTGGACCAGGCAGAGAGTAGTGATGCAGGGGAACCTTGGCCAAAGAAGGAGTCGATACTTTGAACTCATATTGAGTTGCTGATAGATGAGAAGCGAATCCTGCACAAGCAATTAGAGAAATAAAAGATTACAGCAGAGGTGGCGGAAGCACGAGCTGGCGTAGCTGAATGTGAGGTTCTTCGTCTGGAAGGAGCCTTGAGTGACGTTCTTGGTGCTACTGATGTCTCCCAAAAATGATATAAGAGCCTTCACGGCCGCTAGATGACAGAGCAGGATGTTCGGGAGGATACTTTACGTGCAGAGATCTGTGCCCTAAAGCGTGAGTTGGGTCGTTGATTCCATCCTGCACACTTCTTTTTGCATAGGTCAAAACCATAGAAGGGGGCATAAGAAACCCTTGTTCAAATACATCTTTTTGGTATAGATATTTTCTCTATGTTTTTTATGTCATTTTCAACTTTTGTAAAAACGAAAGGGACGCTAGACATCACACTGATTATTTTTTTAGATGTGGTGCAAGTATAGTACAGGCATTTAAATGGAAAATGGAAATTTATTATCTTACATAAATTCTATCTCTCTATCTAATTTTGTAAAGGGGGAAACTGGGTATTATGTCGATCATCCTTTTGGGATGTGGTGCACACAGTGCCAGCCTGAAAATGGGAAAGGAAAATTTATTATCTTTTGTAAATGTGGTCTTTCTAGTCATCAAACCAATCATCTCGGGGTGGGGGTGTGAACAGTGTTTGTTTGAAAATGGGAAAGGAAAATTTATTATCTTTTACAAATGTGGTATTTTCGGTCATCTTACCAATCATCCTCGAGTGGGGTGCACACAGTGCTGGCCTGAAAGTGGGAAAGGAAAATTTTATTATCTTTTGTAAATGTTGTCTTTCCGATCATCGGACCAATCATCCCGGAGTGGGGTGTGCACAGTGTTGGCTTGAAAATGGGAAAGGAAAATTTATTATCTTTTGTAAATGTGGTCCTCTCCCTTCTTCATTTGTTTGTTGCCTCAACTGTGAGTCCCATTCTGAGCATAGTCGAACCCGTTTACGCGGTTGGTCCTAAGTGAGGTTTAGCAATTCCTACTAAGGTGCCCATCCCTTTAGATTGAATTGACCTTTTATCCTTACCTCAGGTCATGCATTTGACTGTGCAGTCTAAAGATACACCTGATCAAGATCTGATTTGAGCTAACATGAGCGGCCCAAATGAAGACCATAGCTCGAAAATGTAAGTAATGGAGAAACTGATTTTTCTTTATTCTTTTTCCTTTTTTAACCTTTTTTACTCACAGAAGATGGGTTTTCACCATGCCCGTTGCTTCCCTCTTTTTTACCTGTAACGCCTTTTCAGGTTTTCACTACATCCATGGGTATGCATTTTTACCCCAGGTGCCTTTTTAGGTTTTCACCTGGTCCGCACAAGCTCGCTGTTTTTACCCTGGCGCCCTTTTAGGTTTTCACCACGTCCTTTTTACTATGAGCTTGTATTTTCCTTTTACTTTTCTTCTTTATTTTTCCAACGGCCATGACATGGATGTTGATTCCGTCATAGCCAGCTGGATGGAGTTCTTGTTGTCTCTCAGCATGGCTCATGTTGACTCAACGGATATTGTGACTGTTCGCGGACCTTAAAGAGGGCTTTCTCCAGGGGTGTATCTTGGCCATGGGTTTGAAAGGGATATGTTAGGAATTTTGTAGGTATTCTAGGGTTAAAAGTTTTTCTTGATTGGGTTTTAGTTTCCATAATATACCTCTTCCATGGGGAATTTTAACTGTACAAGCCCCACTTTTTCTCTTCTATTTTTTATTCTTTTTGCCTTTCCCAGACATCCTATTTTGCTTTTCTGATTTTTTGGGTTTTGAGGGTAACTTTTTTTCTTTTTGGTTGGCAACTCTTTTTCTCATTTTTTTGTATATATACACACATTTTCTTTTTCTGGGAGAGGTTTATTGAAAGAAAGGCCAATGGCTCAACAGGTGTAGCAAGGTTATAAATGTCGAGGGATGCTTTTTGACAACTTGACTTTGAAATGATGGCCTCTTTACATACGACAGCCATACATGTTTTCTCCAGATGAGAATAGCGTGTCTCGCAATCAGTGAATTTTTTACTAAGATAGTAGATGGCCTGCTCTCTTCTTCACATCTGATCATGCTGCCCTAGGACGCATCCCATAGAAACTTCCATTGTGGAGAGGTACATTAAGAGTGGTCTTCCTAGTTCGGGTGGTACCAACATCGGCGGGTTGAGAAGGTAGCTCTTGACTTTATCAAATGCTGCTTGACAGTCATCATTCCCTTCACGGGCGAGTCTCTCCTCAGTAGCTTGAAGATCGGTGTGTAGATAGGAGTTGTGCAATGAACTGACTGATGTACTGTATCATGCCCAAGAACCCTCTGACCTCTTTATCGGTAGATGGCGGCGACATTTTGGCAATAGCTTTTACTTTGATCAGATCAACCTCGATGCCTCTTCTGCTGACGATGAAGCCCAGCAGCTTCCCTGATATGGCATTGAATGTGCATCTCTGAGGGTTTAGATGCAACCTGTATTTTCTCAACGTCTCAATTAGCTTTTGAAGGTTCATCAGATGGTCACTCCTCTCTGGTGACTTGGCAATCATGTCGTCAATGTACACCTCAATTTCTTGGTGCATCATGTCATGGAAGAGTGCAGTCATCACTCTTTGATATATTACGTTAGCATTCTTAAGTTCGAAAGGCATGACTCGGTAGCAGAAAGTTTCCCATGGGATAATGAATGTTGTCATTTCTCGGTCCACTTCGACTATCCTGATCTAATTGTATGTGGAGAATTCGTCCATGAACGAGAGCATCCCATGCCCAACAGTGTTATCGACCAAAATGTCGATGTGTGGCAACGAGAAGTCATCTTTTGGGCTTACTTTGTTCAGATTTTGGAAGTCGGTTCACATGCGAACCTTCCCATCCTTCTTTGGTACTGGGATGATGTTGGCTAGCCACTGTGGGTACTTTGAGACCATATGAAATCCTGCATCGTACTATTTGATGACTTCGTCTTTTACCTTCAGCAACCACTCTAGCCGAAGACGTCTTAACTTCTGCTTGACTGACCTAACATCTGGATATAGTGGCAGCTCATGCTCGACCAAATCGGTATCCAAACAGGCATGTCTTCATATGACCATGCGAAGACGTCTTAGTATGACCGAAGGAAATTAATCATGCTTTTTCTTTCCTCGAGAGATAGCGACGTTCTGATCTTGGTGGTTCTAGGAATCTCCTCGGTCCCTAGATTGACATCCTCTGTTTCTTCAACGATAGGGGTAGGGCCATGCTCAAAATCGGCGTATCGTTTAATGAGCTTATTGGGAAGCTCCTTCGTAGGAATTTCCTCATTCAGACTCATGACTCCTACCTCTACTTGTATTTCTATAGGATAGTGTTCGATTTCATGTGGAATGGGCTTTTCAATTAAGGCATCATTTTCCTTGATTTTCTCGAGAATTTTGAAAGGCAATTTTTTTGGATTATTTGGTATTTCTTTTATTTTTTTTGGATTTTTTCTTTTTTTCGGAAATGGGCCTTTGGCAAGGCGGGTCCCTATATACACATGGTACTATTTCCCAAAGGCTCATTCCACTTTTTATAGGTTGTTTTTTTTTGGGAAGCGGGTGCCGAATTTCAGGCCACTCAAAGCTTCCAGAGTTAGGGGCATGGACACCCAATTCCTTACTTGCGGTGTCGCCCCTTTACCTGCGCGGATGGAGGAGGCTGATTGATGCACCCTTGGGAGTCAGCCTCCATCATGTGGATCCTGAGTTCATCTAGGACTCTATCCTCAAATGTCAGTAGGGTCCTATGGTGGTTTATCACAGGAGGAGATTGTGCAAGCATAAAAAATTCCTCCTCAAAAAGGGATAAAGCGGCTAGGTCTATTTCCAGGTTGGGGATGATTTGGGGATTGGTTGGGTGAACAGGGGTTGCCGGTTTGAATGGGGTTAGCTGTGTTGCCCCATTCTAATCAATCTTTACAATCCTCACGCTCACAAAGGTATTCCGGAATGTGAGGCCTAGGACGGGATTCGTCCTCTAAGCTTATTCCCTTGGCTTTTGCTGTATCAATGGTTCGGGCCTTTTCCTTAGCTTCTCAAACTTCTTCTTCGATGGCCCTGTAAACTAACCCAAATCTGACTTGTTGTCTGCCCTTGGCCCTGACTGGCTCCTTTCTGCCTTGCAATCGGTCTCTCAGTCCCTTTCCTTTTTGATAGCCCCATTTTTGGAGCATGGCTACGGCTACGACCATCCCTCCACTGGTCTTTATAGTAATCCTCTCGAGGGGCTCAGAGATTACTGTCGATACATCATACTCAAAGCTATGGAGGTCTGTGTCTTTGATCGTGTGTGGCACATCCAATACTTTGGGTTTCTCAATGATGTGAGTAGCCTTCCCTCTCTCATCTTGTCCCTCACCCATAATGGTGACGATCTTCTGTTCAGATACGAGCCTAAGCTTTTCGTGCAAATTAAGTTGAAGGTATTGCCCCGACCTCGTGTAACCATGGGCACCATAAAAGTAGATTGAATGTGGATTTGATGTCCATTACCTGGAATGGTATGAAAAAGGTCATTGGCCCAATCATGAGCTCAAGATCGACTTCCCTAATTATTTCTCTTCATGTGTTATCAAATCCTCTGGCGCTTGTTCTCGCTGGCCTGAAAGAGAAGGGATCCACCCCTATCTTGGTTACCGTTCTCAGAGGGCATACATTTAAAGTTCATCCATTGTCTATTCATACCAACGGGATCACCAAATACTCCTCAACATCACTGAAAAAGAGATGGCATTGGGATCCAACATCTGCCCAATTATCTATCCCACTTCATCAGGGCTTACTTGGATATATACATGTGCATTTTTAAAGCCCCCATCAAAGCTTGAAAATGGAGAGGGGAGGTCATTAATAGATCCCATACTGTGATATGGGCCGGCATTCTCTTTAGCTGAGTTTCAAATATGTGCTCTCAGCTCATTTTCTCAAACGGGTTTACCGCAGTAGGTTCCTTCTTCTCTTCTAGTCGGGCCGGTGCCGGTACTTCTGATTGCCTTGAGATTTTTCCTGATCGGGTGATAAAATCCATTGACCCCTCTGCTGCTACTTGTATTGATGTCTATCTGTTCATAACTGAGGGAAACTTGATGGGGATTGTAGGTTAGCCCCGGGATTTGGAATGGAGCAGCTGTAGTTCCTTGAGGTATTTAATTTGGTGGATTGGGATGAGTGGATAATACTTCGTTAACCTCTGTTGGGTAGGTCGGGGGAGTGGACAAAATGGGTCACGTGGAGTTAGTGGGGATTGTAAGTGGTTCTATCAGGGGTGGTGTGATTGGGTGAGGCCATTGGTAATTAACTGGTGTTGGTAGGGGATGGGGGGCAAAATCGGCCCTAGGATAATTGGCAGGAGCTACTATATATGGTTGATAGGAATTGATTTGGATGTAGTTGATGGGAGCTGGTGATGGAAAATACACCCTTAAATCTAGGGGTTCTGCTTGTGGTGTGGGAAGGGGAAAGTAATCAGCAATATTCAAGGGCCCGATCACCCCAATGATTCTATCCTCCTGGTCTCGATATTACAAACTCTCCCTGGGTGCAGATATACTCTGATGTATCAAACTCCTCGTCATCCTCTTCTATTATGCTGATGGTTGGCCTTGGGCCTGCTCATCCTGATGGATGTGGTGGCAGTGGCACTTGGTGTATATTGGCATGCTGATTCGCCTGGGGGAGTGTCGAGGGGATGATCATATCGGCCTCTATCAAGTCTTGTATCATGTGTTTCAAGGAGAAACAACAATCAGTTGGGTGGCCTGGCCCTTGGTGAAAGTTACAATGGGTGTTGGGGTCATAATTTCTTGAGATTGGATTCGGTGGGGGTCGTGGCTAGTGTCGTGACCAAACCCTTTTCAATTAAGAAGGGCAACAGAATATTCAGTGACTGCCCCAAGGGTGTGAAAACTCGATCAAAGCAAGCCTTTCTCTGTTATGGGGTCATATGTCTCCCTTGTCCATTTCCGGTCCTCTGCAATGGCTCATTGGAGCTGGCTATACTGCTTTAAATTGGAATGGGGGTATGCTAATATTAGGTCGCGTATTTACGATCGTTTATACATATGCCCTAGTTCTTCTATCATTCCTCTATTTAATGAACCTTCGAATGCTTAAGCGCCCTTCTCTGATACCATCTTCACAACGATTGACATTTCTCACCAAATCAGCAAAGCTGGACTGCTGTTGGTATACTAGGAAGTCTGAGATGATTGGTAGGGTGCATTTTGAGATCATCTCGATTTACTCACCGTCAGGTATTCTGTTCCTAACCTGAGCTTCCAATATTCTCCACCGCCCAAGGTAGTCGCTAAACGTCTCATCGGGTTTCTGTTTTAAGCGAGCTAGATCTGACTTGTAGGGTTCAATGTCTATGTTGTAGACATATTGCTCCTAGAACAAGTGGATCAGATCTTTCCACATTTTGATCATGAAAGGTTTTAAAGAAGTGAACAACCTCAAAGCGAGACCCGTGAGGCTCTTTTGAAAGACCTTTTATGAGCAAATGCTCATCCCCTCCGTATTGGCACTTGTCCCCACAATAGGATTTGAGGAGTGCAATGGGATTACCCATGCCGTTATATTTGTCGAAGATTGGCACTTTGAATTTTGGGGTAAGGGGACCTCTGAAAATAGTCATAGGTCAAAAAAGTCAGTTCGGTTCCACCCATCTTCTTCAGCTGCTTTTGGATCTTGTCCATTGGTTCTTTCAACAGCTCTGATTCTTTGGATGGTGGGGCCGTCTTCTTAGCAGGCGGCCTCCATTCACTCTGGGTTGTCGGGGGGTTAGTGACTATGGGTGGTGGGGGGTTGAAGCTAGTGAATGCCTCGGCATACGCCGCAATATTCCTAATCTCGTCTTCCTCATACTATTGATCTATATATGGTGGAGGAAGGGTGAGACTATCCTGTGTTGGTGAGATGGGTAATTGGTGGGGCCACTATATATGGGGGAATCCTTGGGGAGGAGCTTGAGAGATATACTGATGGGTGGACTGAGGGTGGTTGATGGCATGGGATGGATTCCCGTATTGAACTGGGTATGAGGGTTGTGGATGAGTGAGGCCCATGCTATGTTGGGAGACTGGCTGATGTGGGTGCATCATCTGGGGTGGAATGGGGGCCTATTGGATGTATGTGGGGTATTGGGGGAATGAGGGAGGATGGGAGAATGGGGCTCCCAGGTGTGGGCCTTTATGGGCTTGGTGAATGGGGCCCTGGTGGGCTTGAATTTGGGCTATTGGGTTTTGATGGGATTGGGTCATTGGACCTTGGTGGGCTTGTGCCATTGGTCCTTGGTGGGTTTAGGCCATTGGGCCTTGGTGGGTTTGGGCCATGGAGCCTTGATGGGTTTGGGCCATTGGGCTTTAGTGGGTTTAGGCCATGGGGCCTTGGTGGGTTTGGGCCATTGGGCCTTAGTGGGTTTGGGACATTGGGCCTTAAGGCCCACTCCAATGTCCCCATGGTTGATGGGAGCCTTGAATGGTATGAATGATAGGGGGTTGATCCGAGTCTTGGGGAAAGGAAGTATGAAGACTTTGGAGGGTATGGGATGAGATTGGAGGTGTGTGGGTTGAATGGGGGGACTGTTTTGAGAAGCCTGCCAATTGGTATAGGCCCTAACCATCTCATCCATCATGCCCATTGGATTGGGTAAGGGGGTGGGTGTAAAGGGTGCACCCGATGGGGAGAGGATGTGGGGAAAATTGGGCATGACCCGGGTAGATGGGGGGACATGGGGTGGATTTTGGGTAAATGAAGGGTAATTGGGTGTATTTGGAGGAGGTTGAGACAAATTGGACATTGCCTAGGTAAATGAGGGGGAAAGGGGTGTAGAATTGGGGGGAAATATGGGGAAATTAGATGTGGACGGGGAATGGGATAAATTATAGGTGGTGGTGGTAGAAAAATGGGGTGGATTTTGAGTGATGGTGGAGGGAGGGAAATTAGAATTATTGGGATTTTAGGGGAAATGGGCTGAAAAATGGGGTGTATGTGAGGTGGTTGTGGACAGATTCTGGGTGGATGGAAAAATGAGCAAATTTTGGGTGGGTGCGGAAGGAAATATGGGTGCACCGAAGGGCCCGGAGACGGTAAATGGTGGTTGGGTGAGTGGAATGGAGGTGAATATTTCCTCCGAATGAGAATGGGTTGGGGAGCGTGGCGAGGATGAATCAGGATCGGCATAAGCCTGATCAACTGCCCACGACATGGCTTGGTGGTGGGTTGGGTACGGATGCCTCGGATGGGGTCCATAAAATTTTCTTCTCCTCCCTCTTCGGGATGACGGAGGGTAAGACGATTTGAAAAAGTAAATGACCCTTTTTTTATGGTTTTCAAGACCTTGAAATTCCCGTTTTCGACGGCATTCACGCCCCAAATATTTCCCACAGCAGGACCCCAAAACACTTCAAAAGAATCAAAGGGAAATTGATCTATGTGAAGGCACGGGAATCCATGCGACGACCCGATCCCTCGAAGAAAGTCAATAAGAGGGTGACCTCTTTTGACCGACGAGGGCGTATTGGGTGTCGATAGGTGTGGGATTTATCAGAGACACTAAACCGCTAAGCGGGGGATTCGGGGGAGTGATAGAAGGCCTCAAATTCGAGCTTCCAAGCCCAGAATGGGCATAGCGTGTGTAGTATATATGCTAGGCCAAAATATAGAGGTTTTGGCTTAGCGTGTATATTATAAATGTTAGGCAAAACCTAATATTTTTGGCTTAGCGTGTATATTATACACGCTAGAGCAATTCTGGGTTTGTTTAGATTAGCCTGCATATTATACATGCCAGGCTAAACAATATATATGATATATTTTGACAGTAGAACAATAAGCCCGAAATTGGTCTGATTTTCTAGTTTTCAGGATGCAGTGCTTCCGATGACTGATTTTTGTGTTGTAACAGGTCCCTCCTTTCCGAACCCAGGGATACAAGATTGATTCAGGGCAACTAAATGCACTCCCCAAGGGTTTTAAGCTTCATAACTAGATCGGTCACCCACCCTATATACCTCCGGTGCAAGCGCCTTCTCATATACTAGAAGGGGTGGTACTTTTTCAGATCATCACCACTAGAGGCAGTCGCCACACTAAGAATCAGGACGTTTATATAGCTGCCTAAATTCCCAACCCTTTAAAAGCTACCCCCGCAAAATGATGTAAGTCCCTTAATTCACATTTAAGGTTCAATTTTAATTTCAAATTTTAAAAGGGGAGTTTGCTTAGGTTCAAAAATGAGTTGTAATGATCCTGTGCTGCCTCTACGAGCTGGTGTCCACTGATGGTATATGAGTGCGAGAAAATAAAAGTTCACGTAAGCTCGCCAAACGGCTAAGGCGTGTAAAATGCGCAAGTAAGCGCGCCAATTGGCTAAGGCATGTATATGACCGGAAATGAAATAAAAGTAAGGACGATGCGCTAGTAGGCTCGCTAATCGGCTAAGGCTTGTAAATGACGGAAAATAGGGGTGAGTAAAATTTGATGGAATTATTGGGGTGAGTAGAAAAGAGACAAAAAGGTTAGTAAGCACAAAAATAAATATAAAACAAAAGGAGACAAAATTTCAAGGGGAAGCTCTACAAGCTACTCCCCAGCAGTGTCACCATCTGTGCAACCGTGGGCTCTCGCAAGTCCGTCGCGACGATGCGCTCTTCACTACAAATTTAGAGTTGCCACTAGGAGCTTTTGGTATCCCAAGGAACCTAAATCAATATTTGAAAGCATCAAAGTGCTAAAATATGACTTTGATCCGGTCTACACAAAAGGCTCTTGGGTAAGGGCTTCGGTTATCGATCGGGAAGGTGTTATGTACCCGCTCGTAAGCAGTCTCTACTTATGGCCAAAAGGAAAAAATAAAATAAAAATAAAATAGCAGTTCCTCTTGCCTGAAGGCACTCCGATCCTATTTCCGGCCCCCGCAATCACCAAAATTTCGGCGACATAACGGCTCAAATTCAAGGATAGAGGAAAAGCGAAGAAGGTAGAGAAATAAAGGGGAGAGCTGGAGCTCTCGGGCCCTTGTAGCATGGTTGTGAACTTTCGCGTGGGTGCATTTGAGGGGCTTCCGATAGCTAGAAAGGTTGGAAGATGGGTTCTAAGCTCTAAAACTTGGTAGCTAAGGGGTAGAGGAAGAAGTTAGGGGGTAGATCTCACCTAGACTAAAGGATTTTTTATGGAAGATGGGATCTAAGAGATGATTTTGAATTCTGGAATTTATATGGATTTGGTGCACCAAAGGGGAGAAAGGGATCTCTTAATCTTTTTCTCTCTCTTGGAAAATTTTCAAGCCATTTGCAAGGTGGGGGGGCCTCTCTATTTATAGAGAAAGGGGTGGTTAAGGGGACACTTAAGAGCTAATGGGATTAGCAATTAGGTAATCCCCAATCTAAGGTTTCGTAGGGTTTTGAGAACTTAGATATATAGGAAAGGGATTCAATGGTAGATGATAGGGTGAGGGTTCAAATGACTAGAGGGTTGCAAATAGGGTAAATGAGGGTGAAACAATCCTAATGAAACCCACCCTAAACATTGGGATGGTCAACAAGTCAAACCCTGAAAGTTATTTTCGGGCAAAATTCAAGAAATACTGTAGCTAAACCTAGCGTGTGTATTATATAAGCTAGGCATATGTACAATGCTTGAGAAGTCCAGAGCCCGCTGGGGGGCCCATCTAAGCTTAGCGTGTGTATTATAAAGGCTAAGCCAAATCTGTGAAGAAAATGGCCTAGCATGTATAATATACATGCTATGCAACATTTCTTTCCGAAATGGCTTAGCTTGTATATTATACACGTTAAGCATACCAAAGCTTTGAGAGGTCCAGAGAGGGGGTCTCTCAAATGCAGTTTTCAAGCCCGAAACTTTGGATTGCCATAACTTTCAGTGTAGGACTCGAATCCCCACAAGCTTTGGCACACCTCCTCCCAACCACTGCCTGGGAGGGTCAATAAGAGGTTCCAAGAGGATTCTATAGGTTGGGGTTAATTCCTAAGGGTTTAGACAAGTTTCTAAAGGTTTGGGAAGGTTCCTAAGGGTATGGGAGATGCTATCGGAAGCTCAAGGGTGCTCCCTTCTCGAAGTATATTTTGATCGGGCCTTAGGCCAAATTTGAGTGTCTGCAGTCTCATAATTAGTGAATTTCTTACTCAGGTAGTAGATGGCCTGCTCTCTTCTTCCTGTCTCATCATGCTGCCCTAGGACGCATCGCATCAAAACTTATATTGTGGAGAGGCACATTAAGAGTGGTCTCCCTGGTTCGTGTGGGTCCAACACTGGCGAGTTGAGAAGATAGCCCTTAATCTTATCAAATGCTACTTAATAGTTGTCATTCCATTCAACAGGCGAATCTTTTCTTAATATGTTGAAGATCGGCATACAAATAGGAGTGAGTTGTGCGATGAGTCAACTGATGTATTGTATCCTGCCTAAGAAGCCTCTGACCTCTTTCTTAGTAGATGGCGGCGGCATTTCGATGATGGCTTTTACCTTGACCGAGTCAACCTCGATGCCTCTTCTGTTGACGGTGAAGCCTAATAGTTTTCCTGACATGGCGTCGAATGCGCATTTCTGAGGGTTCAGATGCAACCTGTATTTTCTCAGCCTTTCAAACAGCTTTTGGAGGTTTATCAAATGATCACCTCTCTCTGGTGACTTGGTGATCATGTCATCAACATATACCTCAATTTCTTGGTGCATCATGTCTTCGAAGAGTATTGTCATCGCCCTTTGGTACATTGCCTCAGCATTCTTCAACCCGAATGACATGACTTAATAACAGAAAGTTCCCCATGGAGTAATGAACGTTTTCTTCTCTTGGTCTGCTTCGGCCATTTTGATCTGATTGTACTCGGAGAATCCATCTATAAATGAGAGCATCCCATGCCTGGCAGTGTTATTGACCAAGATATCAATGTGTGGCAACGGGAAGTTGTATTTCGGGCTCGCCTTATTCAGGTTTCTAAAGTTGATGCACATGAGAATCTTTCCATCTTTCTTTGGTACAAGGACGATATTGGCTAGCCATTGCAGGTATTTAGAGACTATGAGAAACCTTGCATCGTACTATTTGATGACCTCATCCTTCACTTTTAGCATACATTCTAGCTTGAGGCATCTCAACTTCTACTTGACCGACTTAACATTTGGATATAGCGATAGCTCATGCTTGGCTAAATCGGTATCCAAACCAGGCATATCCTTATATAGCCATGCGAAGACGTCTTGGTATGACCAAAGGAAATCAATCATGATTTTTCTTTCCTCAGGAGATAGCGGCATTCCGATCTTGGTGATTCTAGGAACCTCCTTTGTGCCCAGGTTGATGTCCTCTGTTTCTTCAATGATTGGGCTAGGGTCAAGCTCAAAATTAGCAAATTGGTCAAGGAGCTCATTTGGGTGCTCCTTAGTAGGGATCTCCTCATCCTGTCGTGACTCCTGCCTCTTCTTGTATTTCTACAGGAAATGGGTCGATTTCATGCGGGACGATTTTTTCAATTAAGACTTCATTTTTTTTTATTTTATCAAAAATTTTAAAAGATAATTTTTTTAGATTATTTTATATTTCTTTATTTTTTTAGATTTTTCTTTTTCTTCAGAGATGAGCCCTTAGCAAAGCGGGTTTTTATATACACATGGTATTGCCTGCCAAGGGCTAATCTCGCTTTTTATAGGTTATTTTTTTTTAAAGCTGGAGCCGTATTTACGACCACTTGATGCTTCCAGGGTTAGGGGCATTGATGTCCAATTCCTCACCTATGGTGTCGCACATTTACCTGTTATGATGGAAGAGGCTGACTGAGATAGCTTTTGGGAGTCAGCCTCCATTGTGTTTATCATGGGCTCATCCAGGACCCAATCCTCAAACGTCAACACGAGTTTATAGTAGTTTATGGCGAGGGGTGATTGGGCTAATTATATGTGAGTCTAATTAAGTCTTTGGTTCATTACAAATGCACAATGGAAATCATAGTACTAGCAAAGGATCATTCCCACAGAGTTAGGTTAAATTATATTAACTTAATTTTTATGAAAACTTATACTTATCTTTTAAGTTCCTAAACTACTAGAAAAATATGAATAAAAGAATTGTTTTTAAGCTAAGTTTGTAGAAAAT
Organism: Chloranthus sessilifolius; assembly: GCA_021018995.1. Classification (NCBI taxonomy): domain Eukaryota; kingdom Viridiplantae; phylum Streptophyta; class Magnoliopsida; order Chloranthales; family Chloranthaceae; genus Chloranthus; species Chloranthus sessilifolius. The sequence goes on from CM037595.1 coordinate 71,325,948, forward strand.
AAATCCTAATCCTCCTTTAAATTATGGTCGTCAATCACAATCTTCAGTTATCGGATATTTATAAATTTAAATAGAACCGTTACACTATATATCAAGTCTCCTAGCATTAGTTGTCAATCAATACTAAAATCCTATTAATACAAATTTAATCTAATCAACAATCTCCTAAAACTTGAGCGTCAATCAAATTCTAGAAAACTGAAGATGGAAAAGTAAAAATCGTTACACTAATCTGCAAATCTCAATCTGAGTCGTCAATTCAAATTAAAATCTGAAGATATTTACAAAGTAGGAAATAAAAGAAAATAAAATCTAAACTAGAAAGTAATAAAAATTATATCTTTCACTCCTCAGCCACAGTCGTCAATTGCTTATGAAAAACTATAGATATCTACTCTAATCTTCAGCTCACAATCGCAGTCGTCAATTGCTCTTGAGAAACCTTGGATATCTAATCTACAAAGCAATAAAAATTTACTCAAAATTTGATCGAAAGAAAACCCAACCTCAGTCGTCAATTGATGCTGAGAATTTCTTTGATGATTATTCTTATATCGGGCTCTCTTATTTATAGATCATAAGGAGTTGGTTTACAAGTCTTCTAATTGTAATAAAAGAAATAAAACTACCCTAAAATAACTCTAATTCTAATTTTATCTTTCCTTGCTTCCTTTAGTCGATGTACTTCTGGCTTGCTCAGAAGTAGAGATGTAACATCCCAAAAATTTTGACCTTTGAATAGTATGCCTTGGTGTGCGTGCTTGACTGGTCACGTACCCGTCTTTGTGAAAAACATTAACTAAGTTATTTGGGGTTGGGTCAAAAGTGAAAAAGGATGGTTTAGATTGTGTGTCGGTCATTAGATGACTTCGTATACACCAAGCTTGGATGTATTGGCTTAACACACAAGCCTATCTTTAAAACATAAAAAGGAGATTTTTAAGCATGAGAAGTTATTTCTCTTATGCTTTGGGTTCTAAAGAGAGAGAGAGAGAGGAAGAGAAAAGAGAAGGAAGGGAGAGAGAGCTTGTGCACGTGGGCTTGTGCTTGCAAGGATTAAGTTTTACGTGAGATGGTGGACTTGGGATCGTGTGGAATCAAAAGTTTCAAATTTTGAAACCCTAGTTGCGTGTGAGAGCGTGAATCGAGAAATCGATCAACCTAAGTATGGAAATTGTGTTAAATTATGATTTAGAGTTGAGTTAATTTGATTTATGTTATGGATGAGAAATATTAAAGAATAAAAGAAGATAGATCTGAGAAAATTTGGATTTGAAATGAGAAAATTATGTGACAGACGAAATCTATCAATTTCGATCGATCAAAAATGGACATGATCCATCGAATTTGACTTGAGATTATGAAATATGATTTTTGAAGGATTTCAACCGATCAAAATTAAATTCGATTGATCAAAATGTGTTTCGACCGATCGAGTTGGAAACTCAATCGATCGAAAGGTATATAATAGAGAATGTTTAAATTTTTTTGATGAAATTCGACCGACCGGAATATATTTCGATCGATCAAATTTTGTATCCAATCGATCGAATTAGAAATTGATCGATCAAAGTTGTGGTGCCAAAAGATTGGTTTCTAAAGAAATTTGATCAATCGAAATAAAATTCGATCGATCGAAATGAAATTCAATCGATCGAATTTGTCTGAGCTTACCGACACTGCTTTGGTATTTTGGCCAAAAAATTTTACTCCAAACTCAAAATCATTTAATTCTTGAGGTGTTGAAAAGAGGACAATGAACTCTACAACTTTTGTGACTTGACCAACATGTGAATCCAAATATTTCAAGGTCAAAAATTAGGGAGAATATTGCATCAAATTCTAGGTCAGCATGAACTTTTTCGTTTCTACCTCGTTTTGAGAAGACACTTAAATATGTCTAAGTTATTAGTGATTAAAGTTAATCCTTAATGAATCATTATGTGCTTGTGATATAGTTTGAGGGTGGGAAGCCATTGATAGGACTTTGCTTGGCTCCGCGTAACTTCAAGATTAAGGTAGGAGAAACTCAACCTAAATTTATATGTTTGATTTGATTCATAGTATTAGATGTGTTTGCATGAATATGATGAGTTGATCGGAGTTGGATATGTTAGAATTGGAATCTTATAATTTGGAATATGAACTCGTGAAATCGTGAATATGCATGTGATAATGTTCGATTTTAGATAACCTTTGATATTGTTGAGCTTGACTCGTGTTTTGAAAGTAAGATCTTGAGATCACTGGTGACACTCGTGAATCATTTTGACACCCTTGGAACTGTGATTTACTCAATGATGCTTGGACTTTTGACATTGCATTTGTATTATGAATCCTTTGGATTCTTTAACTGCATCCCTTGGGCCGGTCGGTGGCCTATCCGTACACGCGTTCATATATACGCTACATATGCATCCCTTGGAACATTATTGCATCCCTTGGACACTTTGGAATCATTGGATACCTTTGGAAATCATTGCATCCCTTGGACACTTTGGAAACATTGAACACTCTAGGAAACTTGAAACACCCTTGGACACCCTTGTGCTGTTTGTGTTTGCAAATTCGACATTGTTTGCAAATGTGTGTGAAATCTTGGATACTCTTAGATAAGTCTAATTATTTTAATATTCTTTTCAATTCTTTTCGGTATGTGTACTTTTGGATGGAATATCATGGTAAAGTTAAATATTTAAGGTTGAGTTTTGAAATAGAAGAAATTGATGAATGCTTTGAAAAAAAAAATGTGTTTGAAAAGAAGGGGAAATGATTAAGTTTTTGAAAGCAGAAATTAAATGATGGTTTTGACTCTTGTTAGAAGCTATGTTTTCGAATGTTAAATGTAAATTTATGTTGTTTGTCCTCTACTGAGCTTAGATGTTAGCTCACCTCGACTATACGTCACAGGTGTAGGTTAGAGGATAGCCCAGATTACATACTAAAAGAAGGGAGCTTCCGCATAAGGATTTGTACCCTGTTCTGGAATCGTAGAATTAGTGCTTTGTGGATTTGGTGAGTTAAGGTTTGGTGCATTCGTACTAGTGTACACCATTGTTAGGTGATGGTTGGTCATCATTGGTGTTTATTTAATTTTGTTCTTATAGGATATTAGAAATGGAGATTTAAATTATGCCATATGTTTTATCTACTTTAATTTCTGCATGTTTATTGATGTACCAAGTAAATCCTGTGTTCAGATTACGATCTACAATCTGGCGGTTCAATTTTTTCCGTTTGGATTAATTAGAAAAAATATATATATCTCGAGAATTTAGGTTGGAAAATTTTGGGCTGTCACAAGAGATCTTCTACAGTCTATCTTCATCAATCTTTTTAAATTTGTGATCAGCCAATCTTCTAATTCAAGAGTTCTTCTAATTTTGTTCATGCTGGTGAAATCTTCACGTGATCAGTAGCAGTGAAAGTCAATAGGAAAGCTTCATAATCGTATTCGTAAATCACAATTATCTTTTTTCTTCTCTTTTTCTGGAAAATCGTAAATTACGATTTTCTATCTTTCATAGCTTTCTTATTGAATGATTCTGTGGATTACGATTCATCGCTTTTTATTCTATATCGCTTCAGCTTTTTGAACGTCTTTTGGGTAATCGTAAATTATGATTTCTCATTTTCTTCTTTAGCAGCAACGCTCATTCGTCTTTTCACGATTTTCTAGCTCTCAGTATATAGTGACTCGCCTTTTTATGCTTAATCATCTTTTACTCCTCTTTTTGAGTTTATTTTGATAAAGATTAACATTTCAACTCTCTTTTACGGATTTTCTTTAATATCTGCATATCGGTAACTTATTAGTAGCAAACTAAGTCCTAGCATCACTAAGTTAAGGGTGATAAAGTGGTATATTATATGATTGATCACACCCCAAAACTTACGTTTTGCTAGTCCCTAACAAACAAGGAAACATAAAACATTTTATTAAAAATTAAATTGGCACTTTCGTTGTAACGTCCCCAAAATTTGGGCCTTGAATAATGACCTCTGGATGCGTGCCTGACTAGTCGTAGGTTTGACCAAGTAGAAGTCAACTTAATGACTTAGATTAAATTAAGTCATATATGAATGTACTAGTGAGAGTAAGCTTGTATTTCATCTTTGAGGGTCACATATACCTGTTATTGGCATAGGCGCTTTACACCAAAGCTAAAGATGAGTTAAAAGGGTTTAAACAACTAAGAGTATTCATTTCTCTTTTAGTTTGGTTGGTAGAGAGTTAAGAAGAGAGAGAGAGAGAGTAAGAGGTGGAGTAAATGCAAAAGGAGTTGTGTGGATTGAGAATTGAAGAAGGGCTGAGCAATTACTCCGGATCCGACGCGTAGAAGTTCGTTGAAGTCGGAGCTAGGAGCCCTAGCCTTTGAGCCAAACCATTCAATCAACCAAGGGTTGATTTCAGGTGAGTTTTATTGGATTTAAAATGAATGTGTTGTTGTGCATTACCTTTAGGATAGATTGGTTAAATGTCAAATTAAACAAGTACAAAAAGAATGGAAAAATAGTAAGGAAGAAAGCTGGAAGAAATGCCCGCAAAGGGCTACATTTCTGACCAAATGATTGATCGATTTGGAAATTCGATCAATCGATTTTGACCTAGAAGGTAGCTGGGAAAAGATGCCCGAAACTGATTGATCGATTTCGATTTTAGAATTTCGATTAATCGATTTTAAATCGATTAATCGTTTGAGCATTCCCAGTGGCTGGAAAATTAGAGCTTGGGAAAACTGATTGATTGATTTGAGAAATCGATCAATCAATTTTGGAATTTTAATTAATCGACGATTAATCGATTTTGAGAGTTCGATTGATCAATTTTAGAGATCGATCAATCGATTTGGACAGTTTTTATTGGCTTTTATTTGAGACTTTGAGGTTTAAGGAGGGTCTTGTACCTTCTTTATTGCATCTTTTTTTATGCTTTGCTTGTACTATGGTATACCATAGGTTGTACGAGTGAGTGCAAGCATGAGAAATCGCGTTGGACCTTGATGCTTGGAGATTTATACACATGAGGTAGGGAACACCTTGAACATGTATTTTAATAGCAAGAGTATGTATGTAGTGATATAGAAATGAGTAATTGTGCATCTAAAATGTGAATACTAAGTGTGTGTGTGTGTGTGTGTGAACAAAAGATAAAATAAAATGAGCATGTGACGTCTCCAAGGGATGTGAATGTGATAAAGGCATCTGTGTGATGCATTGAGTTGAACATCCCAGGGATGTATGTGAAAATGTAAAGCAAAGCTAATGAGATTGATGAGGCCTAATCTATTATAATTAGCACAATCACACGGTGAATAACTATATGTAGTGCACTATGATATTTAAGATTTAGAGAATACCCCACCGACGTGGTGGGATACCCACGACTGACTCGACAGGATATCCGTGACCAGTACGGCGGCCAATCCGTACACCAGTTAGATATCCCAGGGATGTAATTATGTTGAGACTAAACCCCGTCACCTATGAGAAAGGGACCTGGGTAGTATTGAATGAATGAAAAAGGATATGAAAATGGTCTGATTAGATGACGATGGAGGGTATTCCATCGGGCGCCCGACTCTATAGTAAGTTGGGGAATATTTAAATTATGTTTAAGTCTTTAGGCCGAATCATTGTTTTATATGAACAGAATGAGAATAAATGAAACATATAAAGTAACAGTAGCCTACAGTGCTTTTTTTCAGTTGTTTAAACTGCTTTTCCAGTTAATTAATTGATACATCATGTTGTTAAATATCATGGAATATATGTGAGAGATTAACTTATATGTTTATTCAGTTGTTTCCCTATTGAGCTAGGATGTATCTCACCCTTTAGACTATACATCACAAGTCCCATGCCTGCGTCTGCTATTGCTTCTAGAGGCGTAGATCCGAAGGATTCGGATTACATATGGGGAGTGGATTTGAAGCCCCCTCCTGAGGACTTCTTCTAGAGACCCCCTGCGTACTTTGATTCATTTTGAGAGAGTGATTGTACGGCTTGGTATGTCAATCCTTTTTGAGAAAAATATAATTAAGCTATGATGATATATTCTTTTGGCGAACCATCTAGGGTGACCTTGCTATATCACCGATGGTTCGGGCCGGTTCTTCTGCTCATGCAGTGACATGGGATTAGAACTGTCTTTTGAGCTTCTACTATAATATATCATTAATGCATGGAGATTTAGTTCGATTCAGTTCTTATGCTTTATTTTACTTCGTTGTTGCTTGGTTATACCAATGTTCCATACAGGATTATGGGGCACGGCCTTGAGGGTCGTACTGAGGGCACAGGTTTCGAGGAGCTAAAATTCGAGCTATCACAATTGGTATCAGAGCAGTTTCTTCTAAAAATTCTGACAATTCTTGCTTTGTCAGAGCATAGGGACTTCTGCTAATGAGACTTTAGTTTCATGTGCAGATCGTTATATCTTCTAGAGGAAGACGCCTACCCAAGGGCGGTCACGATAGGAACTTACGTAGTAGAGAAAATTACATCTCGGCTACGAATAGAGTGCCAATGGGAAGCAGAGGGGCTTCAGGAAGTGGTGGCCAAGAGAGCCAAGATCAGGACGAGAGCCAAGAAAGAGATCGTCGGGATAGAGAGCAGAGAGAACAAGAAAGAACAAGAGAGAGAGAAATGAGGAGAGATAAGAGCATCAGAGGATGAAGCACACTATGGAAACCATGGCAGCCGCCATGGCTCAGCAGGCAGCGTCCCTGACAGCTCACAACACCCCTGAGCAGCATTAGCCACCTACACCTCCAGTAGGTCCTACGCAGCCAGTGTCCTCAGCATTTACGGAGTTTAGGAGGATGCGTCCTCCTAACTTTTCAGGAAAAGCTGAGCCAATAGCTACGGAGAATTGGCTGAGTGAAATGGAAAAAGTGTTTAGTGTGCTCACATACACGGAGGATGAGAGCGTCAGATGGGCAGCTTACATGCTAGATGGGGAGGCAGGCCCTTGGTGGAAGTCCGTTTCTAGGACTCGGGCTCAAGAGACCCTAGGATTGCCTTAGACGTGGGAGGAATTCGTAGAAGAATTCAACAAACAGTATTTCCCTGAGATTGTACGAAATCAGATGGAAGTGAAGTTCTTATAGCTTCAACAGGGAAGAATGACAGTTAGGGAGTATGGGGTTGAATTTATGCAGCTTGCCCGCTTTGCTCCTGATTATGTAGTCACAGATTTAATGAAAGCAAAATGACTACAACGCTGCTTGAGGCCAGACATCAGAGGAAAAGTAGCAGTTTTTGAGTTGAAGGCCTATGGAGAGGTCATGAGCAAAGCCTTGGTCATCGAGGAGGACGATGACGATAAATATCAGGGAATAGATCAGCAGGGGAGAGGAAGAATGGATCAAAGTAAAGTTGGGAACTACGAGCCGGTGAACAAAATGCTGAGATTCGTAGCGCCTATTCAGAGGCAACCGTTCCAAACAGGGTATGTGAGATCGGCACATCAGACAAACTATCAGAGATTATCAGTGCTTACATCGGGGAGGCCAATCAGATATGAGAGCCCTGCTACCACCACAGGAGCAACAGTTACACAAGGTTTCTCACGAGTAGCGTCAACTACAGCAGAGACTTGTGCCAAGTGTGGCAAATCTCATAAGACGGCAGATTGCAGGAGAGGTACTCAGGGTTGCTATAAATGTGGAAAAGTGGGCCACATCATCCGAGATTGCCCTGAGAAAGCTAAGGAGAGGAAGACTTCTGTTTCAATGCCACGACCGCTACAAGCGAGGAAACCGATCGTACAGGGAAGAGCCTACACAGTTACGGCTCAGGAAGCACTCAATACCACCGATGTGATCCAAGGTGAGACTTTCTTTTAAATAAAGAATTTCAATTTCCTAAAAGTTTTAGATAGAGAAGGTGCATTCATGTAAGAAGTAGAATATATTGATTCTCTTCCATAAATTTTGATCTATATAGGGTGTTATGTATATGTAAATGTATGATATAGGTACCTTACAATTATACGGAAAGGGAAGTGATGTAGCTTATGAGGCTAGAGTGTTGGTGGACCCGGGGTCTACCCACTCATTTACTACTCCCCATTTTGCAAAGAAGATGAAGGTCAACCCGGAGACGTTGGATTTCGTCTTAGCGGTATTGATTCCGACTGGAAAATCGGTTGATACGGAAAGGGTTTATAAATTAGTGATAGTGACCATCAGGGACGGAGGTGACTTTGAACTATCGGCGAATTTGATTATGTTAGACATGCTAGGATTCAACGTGATCCTTGACATGGATTGGTTGTCGCAGCACTGCGCGACGGTAGATTACAAGAACAAGGTTGTCATCTTCCGACCTAATACTAGGAGATCATTCCAATTTTGAGGAGAGAGATCAACGTTTATGGCACTTATTTCTTTAGTCAAGGCCGAGCGTTTAATCAAAAAGGGATGCAGTGGTTACTTGGCATTCTTAAAGAAAGATAAGGAAGGGAAGAACATCACCTCAGAGATAGCAGTTGTACAAGATTTTGAAGATGTATTTCTGAAGGAATTACTAAGATTACCTCCAGATAGAGAAATGGAGTTTGCTCTCGACTTGGCACCTGGAACGGAGCCTGTTTCTAAAGCACCATATAGGATGGATCCTACTGAGTTGAAGGAATTGAAGGTGCAGTTACAAGAACTGATGGATAAGGGGTTTGTGAGACCGAGCGTGTCTCCATGGGGAGCACCGGACTTATTTGTAAAGAAGAAGGATGGGTCAATGCGACTGTGCATTGACTATCGCCAGTTAAACAAACTAACTATCAAGAATCGATATCTGTTGCCTAGAATTGATGACTTATTCGATCAGCTACAAGGTGCAAGGTATTTTTCCAAGATCGATCTAAGATCTGGATACCATCAGCTGAGAGTCAAGGCAGAGGACATCCAGAAGACAGCATTCAGGACACGGTACATACACTATGAGTTCTTACCGATGCCGTTTGGTTTGACATATGCACCGGCCTCGTTCATGGATTTGATGAATTGGGTGTTTAAACCACACCTAGACTCTTGCATCATAGTATTTGTTGACGATATCTTGATATATTCTAAATTGAAGAAAGAGCATGAAGAACACTTGAGAGTTGCTCTACAAACTCTACGTCAACACCAGTTATATGCCAAATTTAATAAGTGTGAGTTTTGGTTGAACTTTTTGGGACATGTGGTCTCAAAGGAAGGTGTCACAATAGATCCGGCTAAGATTGAAGCAGTGGTAAACTGGGAACAGCCAAAGACGGTGACCAACGTCCGTAGTTTCCTTAGTCTAGCTGGCTACTATCGACGTTTTGTAGAGGGATTTTCAAAAATATCAGGACTTCTTACAAGACTTACACGGAAGGATGCAAGATTTGAGTGGAGCAAAGCTTGTGAAAAGAGTTTTCAAGAACTTAAGATGAGACTCACTTCAACTCCAGTGTTAGCAATTCCTTTAGGCAGTGGACGGTTCGCGGTATATAATGATGCTTCATATAATGGTTTGGACTGTGTGCTCCACCAACATAAGAAGGTGATAGCTTACAGGTCGAGACAGTTGAAAGAGCATGAGAAGAACTATCTGATACATGAACTGGAACTAGCAACGGTTATATTTGCGTTAAAGATTTAGAGACACTATCTGTACGGTGAGACCTTTGAAATTTTCATCGACTATAAAAGCCTCAGGTACCTGTTTACACAGAAAGAGTTGAATATGAGGCAGCACAGATAGATGGAGTTTCTCAAGGACTATGATTGCTCCATACAATACCATCCAGGCAAGGCTAATATAGTAGCCGATGCCTTGAGTCGAAAGGGTTCAGCTCAATTGGCTAATCTGATCATGGGGATGCACAGATGGAAACTGTTTGAAGATCTATCATTATATGATACAAATATTGAGGTTCAAGCTACAGGAGCCTTTTTGGCTAACATATCAGTGAGACCTATGATCTTTGAGCATATCCATGAGCTACAGATGAGAGACCCAGAGTTAACCAAGATTCATCAAGACATGATTGAAGGCATCAGACCAAAGTTTTCAGTGAAAGAAGATGGTTCCTTATTGTTCAAGGCCCATCTTTATATTCTAGATGATGCCGACCTGCCGCAAACTTTCCTTGATGAAGCACACAAGTCAAAGTATGTTATCCACCCCGGTAGCACAAAAATGTATCAAGACATAAGGAATAATTACTGGTGGAGAGGTTTGAAGCAAGACGTGGCCAAGTACGTGTTATGGTGTTTGACGTGGCAGCAGGTGAAAGTTGATCATAGACATACTGTTTGGTTATTACAACCTCTACCCATACCAGAGTGGAAATGGGACTCAATCTCCATGGATATTATTGTTAGACTACCGCGTAAAGCAAAGAGATACAATGCCATTTGGGTAGTCATAAACCGACTAACCAAGTCAGCACACTTCTTGCCTTATAACACGATGTACACAACAGGAAGACTCACGGAGTTGTATATGAAGGAGATCGTACGTCTGCATGGAATTCCTAGTAGCATTGTCTCTGATCTTGACCCATTATACACTTCAATGTTTTGGAAGAAGTTTCAAGAAGGCATGGGTACACGATTAGACTTCAGTTCAGCTTTCCATCCGCAGACCGATGGGCAAATGGAATGGGTAAACCAAGTGATAGAAAACATGCTCAGAGCGTGTATGCTTGAACTACAGGGATCATGGGATCAACACATACCGTTGATCGAATTTGCATATAACAATAGCTTTCAAACAAGCATTGGGATGCACCATACGAAGATCTTTATGGAAGGTGATGTAAGTCACCTATCAATTGGGAGGAAACCGATAAAAAGTTTGTTTTGGGACCGGAGTTGCTAGAAGATAACGCAATCATTGTCCGTATGACCAGAGAAAGACTTAAGTCGGCCTAGAGCAGGCAGAAAAGCTATGCCGGTATCAAGAGAACGAGTGTAGACTACACCGTTGGTGGGCATGTGTTTATGAAAGTGTCACCTATAAAAGGCATTATGACATATGGAAAGAGAGGCAAGTTGAGTCCCCGTTACCTTGGACCCTTGAGGTTTTGGGTCGTGTAGGGGAGGAGGCATATCACGTTGGATTACCACCATGATTCGATCGGGTACACAACATTTTCCACGTATCTATACTCAGGAAATATGTGAATGACCCTTCCCATATCTTGGGAGGTCAACCTATGACAAGGCACAAAGATATGAGCATGATAGAGGAACCGGCGGAGATATTGGATAGAAAAGAGCAAGTGTTGCGCACCAAAGTGGTTCCTTTAGTACTTGTTCGATGGAAGAATCATCCGGCCTAAGAAGCTACATGGGAACGAGAGGCGGATGGGAGAGAGCAATACCCGGATTTGCTTACTAAGAATTGAGAGCCAAATTGTAACTTTGCATGTATGCCTTTGAATTTGAACCGTTAATGTAATCAAGTGTTGCATGTATGTGTCAACCTATTTAACGAATGAATGGAACAAATGTGAGTTCAAAATGCACCGTAGTGTGATCCAAATGTATGGCGTAATGATGATCGCATCATGGAAACAATGATAAATGTGTGCCCCACAAGGCTAAAAGCACCCTGGCAAGGAAATAGAAGGAAGTCAAGGGAAATAAAAAGCAGAAAAAATTTTGAACTATCTATCAAAACTGATTGATCGATTTGGATTTCCAAATCGATCAAATCAATTTTGGAAATCGATCAATCGATTTCATTCGATTGAACGACTGGCACACGCTAGTGAGATGCAAAACTTGGAAATTTAAAAGCCTTAAATTTTGATTAATTGAGTTCAATTCGATAATCAATTTTGAAAATTGATTAATAGATTTTTGAAATCGATCAATCGATTTCGCGAGACTGGTATTAAGTTGTAAAAATCAATCAATCGATGTTTGAAATCGATCAATTGATTTTTGCCTATATATGACAGTTTTGGGATTTTTTCTTCCCATTCGAATTTCAGTTTGCTTTCTTCTTTGGGCGCCATTTCTTTTCCCTCTTTTTGCTCCCATAACAGCTAGGATTTGAAGCTTTTGCGACATGATTTTGGATCAAAACCTTCGCTATTCGGATCGAACGCGCAAGGTAAACCCTACCTTTTCGATTTCTTTCTGATTTAAATCACCACAGCCCTAGTTTTTTGGAGTTTTCTTACTTATAGACCATAATGCCACCCAAAACTAGGTTAGCTTTTAAGCAAGCTACCTCCAAACTACTGGTACAACATAAAAATGCCATGCCACCACCACCTTCACCATCATCATCGACAGATTCTTCTTACTCGACGGACGCATCATCACGCAAATCGTCGCCACCACCCCCACCACCCAGAAATTTGCTCCAACCAAATGAGTGGTGGGCGGCAAAAGAATTTGAAAATGAGTATATGATCGAACCGGCATTGTTTACCGATACCGATGTCGAGGGTGAAACCCAATCGGCCCGACAATACCTTCTTAAAGCGGGTCTCGATAACCTTTTGAAACCTTTGCACGAGTATTTTTATCTTCGACTCATGAGGTTATTTTATCAAAACCTAAAGGCGGGTCGAGTGGACGACACCGTCACGACCGAGATTGATGGTCGTCACTACCTGTTCACCCGACGCCATGTCCATGAATCTTTAGAGTGTTATCTCAACCACGTACCCTAGACCACCCTTTTCCCACCATTCGATAAAGACATTGCTTTTAAAGAAATTATGACTGAACTGATGAGGGGAAACAAGGGATCTGACAAATCCATACGGAGGGTAGACTTGCCTCCTTACATATAATGCTTGATTCAATAATCAAGTGTAATCTATACCCCATGCGTCACGACACCGAGAGGGTAGAGTTGGTCCAACAGGCCTTATACGCGGCATACTGCGGCCGTTGGTTCGACGCTATGAAATTAGTCATTGAGGGTATGATTTATATCAAGGGGAAAATGATGAAAGGGCCTTTGAGACCCAAGGAGCGTATGCCTTACGCTCGACTTATCTCAAGTATGTTGGAATGCTACTCTGCCGCCCTAGAGTATATCATTTCTCCTACTGAGCAGAGGACCACCGATCACGTGAAGCATTACTCCATCACTTCGTGGGGTCGTAGTTATTGGATGTTAGCAAAAGATCTACCAATTGAGGGGCCAGCACCTACACAGGCTGGTGATGTACCACCACCACCGCAGGACCCACCAGTAGGGGGAGCAGCCTGTTATGACTCCATAGGACCACGCCGAGGGAGAGCAACCTCATGACCCAATATTACGCGAGGGGCATCCGTCAGTGCCACCTAGAGGTCCTTCGCAGTCCACACTTACAGCTCCGATCTACTCACACCGGAGGAGGGCATCATGACGAGTACCATTGATGACGTTCTCGCCCTCATGGAAAAGAACAATCGTCAGATGCTAGAGTACTAGCAGCATATGGAGGTGACCAGCACTCGCATGGACCACAGGCTCAATTTCCATGAGGCCTTGCTCTACCAGAGGATGTAGTACATGTATCCGACTGATTACTAGCAGCGCATCGCGGCGATGAGGACATGGACTCCAGATGTGTCGACTTCTGGTACGCATGCTGCTGACGGGGAGGACCAACCAGAGGATGGGACTGCTTGATAGTTAGCATGAGGTTTTTCTTTTTGACAATTGTAATTTCTTTTGGGAGATTGTAATTATTTTGAAAACTACTAGGTATCGAACTATCTTACATGGATGCCATTGTTTTTTTTGGAAATTTACTTGTTTGGGTATCGAATGCAACTCCACTTGGAATTCGTAAATTATTTTGACTTGTCCTTAATTACTCCAATAGTTGCAAATGAAATTACTTTTCATCCAAAATGTGCATTGACTGTTACTCAATGTAGTTAGTTTTTCATGCAGGGTGTGTGGTATTTGCTTTTAAATGACACCACCTCTATCACTGTGTGCGGGTATTCCACATAGACGCCTTGAGTACATTTTCGAGGACGAAAATTCCCGAGGTGGGGAGAATGTAACGTTCCTAAAATTTGAGCGTTGAATAGTGACCTCGGGATGCGTGTCTGACTAGTCATAGGTTTGACTAAGTAGAAGTCAACTTAACGACTTAGATTAAATTAAGTCAGATATGAATGTACTAGTGAGAGTGAGCTTCTATTTCATCTTTGAGGGTCACATATACCTGTTACTGGTATAGGGGCTTTACACCAAAGTTAAAGATGAGTTAAAAGGGTTTAAACAACTAAGAGAATTCATTTCTCTTTTCATTTGGTTGGTAGAGAGTTAAGAAGAGAGAGAGAGAGAGAGAGTAAGAGGTGAAGTAAATGAAAAAGGAGTTGTGTGGATTGAGAATTGAATAAGGGTTGAGCAATTACTCCGGATCTGACGCGTAGAAGTTCGGTGAAGTCGGAGCTAGGAGCCGTAGCCTTTGAGCCAAACCATTTAATCAACCAAGGGTTGATTTGAGGTGAGTTTTATTGGATTTAAAATGAATGTGTTGTTGTGCATTAGCTTTAGGATAGATTGGTTAAATGTCAAATTAAACAAGTAGAAAAAGAATGAAAAAATAGTAAGGAAGAAAGTTGGAAGAAATGCCCGCCAAGGGCTGCATTTCTAACCAAATCGATTGATCGATTTGGAAAATTGATTGATCAATTTGGAAAATCAATCAATAGATTTTGACCTGGAAGTTAGTTGGGCAAAGATGCCCGAAACCAATTGATCGATTTGAAATCGATCAATCAATTTTAGAATTTCGATCAATCAATTTTAAATCGATTAATCGTCTGAGCATTCCCAGTGGCTGGAAAATCAGAGCTTGGGAAAACCAATTGATCAATTTGAGAAATTGATCAATCGATTTTGAAATTTTGATTAATCAATTTGGGATCGATTAATCGATTTTGGGAGTTTGACTGATCGATTTTGGAGATCAATCAATCGATTTGGACAGTTTCTGTTAGCTTTTGTTTTAGACTTTAAGGTTCAAGGAGGGTCTTGTACCTTCTTTATTGCATTTTTCTTGATGCTTTGCTTGTGCTATGGTATACCATAGGTTGTACGAGTGAGTGCAAGTATGGGAAACCGCATTAGACCTTGATGCTTGGAGATTTAAATACATGAGATAGGGAACACCTTGAACATGTATTTTAATAGCAAGAGTATATATATAGTGATATAGAAATGAGTAATTGTACATCCAAAATGTGAATACTAAGTGTGTGTGTGTGTGTGTGTGTGAACACAAGGTAAAGTAAAATGAGCATGTGATGTCCCCAGGGGATGTGAATGTGATAAAGGCATCTGTGTGATGCATTGAGTTGAACATCCCATGGATGGATGTGAAAATATAAAGCAAAGCTAATAAGATTGATGAGGCCTAATCTACTATAATTAGCACAATCACACTGTAAATAACTATATATAGTGCAATATGATATTTAAGGTTTAGAGAATACCCCACCGATATGGCAGGATACCCACGATTGACTTGACAGGATATCCGTGACCGGTACAGCGGCCAATCCATACACCAGTTGGATATTCCAGGGATGTAGTTATGTTGAGAATAGACCCCGTCGCCTATGAGAAAGGGACCTGCGTAGTATTGAATGAATGAAAAATGATATGAAAATGGTCTAATTAGATGACAATGGAGGATATTCCATTGGACGCCCGACTCTATAGTAGGTTGGGGAATATTTAAGTTATGATTTAAGTCTTTAGGCCGAATCATTGTCTTATATGAGTAGAATGAGAATAAATAAAATATGTAAAGTAATAGTAACCACCAATACTTATTTTTAGTCATTTAAACTATTTTTTCAGTTAATTCATTGATACATCATGTTGTTAAATATCATGGAATATATGTAAGAGATTAACTTATATGTTTATTCAGTTGTTTTCCTATTGAGCTAGGATGTAGCTCACCCTTTAAACTATACATCATAGGTCCCGTGCTTATGGCTACTACTGCTTCTGGAGGCATAGATCCAGAGGATTCGGATTATGTACTCGGAGAGGATTTGGAGCTCCCTCCTGAGGACTTCTTCTAGAGACCCCCTGCATACTTTTATTCTTTTTGAGAGTGTGATTGTACGACTTAGTATGTCAAGCCCTTTTGAGAAAAATGTAATTAAGCTATGATGATATATTCTTTTGGAGAGCCATCTGGGGTGACCTTGATATATCACCGATGTTTAGGACCGGTTCTTCTGCTCATGCAGTGACGAGATTAGAACTGTCTTTTGAGCTTCTACTATAATATATCATTAATGCATGGAGATTTAGTTCAATTCAGTTTTTATACTTTATTTTGCTTCGTTGTTGCTTGGATATACTGATGTTCCATATAGGATTATGGGGCACGGCCTTGAGGGTCGTGCTAATGGCACGGGTTTTGGGGAGCCAAAATCCGTGCTGTCACATTCGTAGGGAGCACAACTGCATTTACTAGATGCAGCAAGCCTTTAAAACCCCTAGGTGATCCGTAGTAGAGGAGTTGTAGTCACTGAAGGTTTTCAGTGAAGTTACCTACAAACTTCAAAATATTTTTGGATTTTTCAGAATATTTTTCAGAAATAAAAATTCTAAACTAATTTTGTACGCAAAATATATTAACTAAATTACCTAAATGGCCAAATTGGTCACTACATAGTTTATTGTGGTTTTCTATATATTTTTCAGAAAAATTCAATCAAAGATATTTGCAAAAATTAATGAATCTCCTAGAAAAGAATAATCTATTTTATTCATATGAATCCCTGTACAATCCATAGTATCTAGTATCCATATCTCTACTAGGCTTATGCTTTTGCAAATCATAAATCAGAAAGGTCTTTCCTTCAGTAAGGTAGAAAAAGATTCAAAGTTTTTTCTGAAATTTTAGCTCTTCTTTCTCGTATCTTTTCAGCTTCTTCTTCTTTTCTTTAGTAAGTATCCATAAATTGGATAACTTCTTCCCATTTTTTTTATTTTTTATTTAATAATCCCATTTCTTCAATTGCAAAATCGTATTTTATGATTTTTTGGTCTTTGAAAGCTTTTTACTTAAAAATTGTTCTCTTTTTCAGAAATCGTCCTTCACGATTTTTCATTCTTTCCCATATTTTTTTCTTTTTTATTTCTTTAGTTGTACCCTTTTTGGCATTCCCTTTATCTATTTTTGCTTTTTACTCCTTCCACTCCCTCTTTTTCCCTTCTTTTGCATTCTAAAATCTCAGAAAATATAAGAGTTAAAGGTTGAAAGCTTTGATTAGTACATATGGTTAAAGGTTTATCTGATTTTTGGTACGAAGAAATTCAATTTTAGGCTTCTAATATGGGTTCAATGGATAAAATTTATTCTGAGATTTTGGCTTTTTGGCTCTGATTTAACAAAAACTGGCCTTCAATCATCTTTATGATTTACTTGCATAGATGCCTTATTGTTTTGATATTTCTAATAGATAGTTCTAGACAAAAAATCAGGCTATCATAGAATATTTTGATTCTACATTCAGCAGTATGAGATTTCATATCATTATAGAAGTTCAAAGAAAAATTTTGATTTGAATAAACGAAACAATCTCTTTGAATAAAAGAGGAAATATAGCTCAAATGCTCAAAGGTTTATAATTTTGAAACTATAGTCTAAAATTTTTGCAGTTTAGATCAATCTATTGTTTCAAATATCCATTCTAATACAATGTTCAATAAGCTAAGCATGAATTATAATTATTCTTTTTTTCTGATTGTTGGATTCCTACTATAATGAATTGTAAGTTTTTCAAGAATTATAATTTTTTCTATCATAATTCCTATGTAATGATCAACTAAAATAAAAATTTTGAAAGTTTTTCTACAAAAACGAATTAACTAAAACTAAAATTATTTACTATTATACTACTATTGTACACACAAATTGTGTATCCGCCCAAACTTAAATCGGACAATGCCCTCATTGGCACAAAAATAGGGGACACTAAAAATTTTTACTTAAAAATTAATAATATCTCTGATTGCTTACAGAAAAAAAATCTATCACCAGATATATACTTTTCCCCAAACTTGAGAGAAAATAATTGCGGCTTATTCTCGGAGTATCAATAACAAAAATGTTAGTCGAGTCAGTAACAATTACACCGCTGGCAAAAATAAAAGTTAGTCAAAAGGAAAGAAAATTTTATATATTACTGAATATTTACATCAAACATAAAAGGAAAGTATAAAGAACTAAAATGAAATAAACTAATTACAGAAAAAAAAAAATAAACCTAGGAAAAATCTAAACACACTAATTTAGATATGACACCGGCAGCAACATCCGAGAGAAGCCTTCGATAAAGATTGGTCCTCGGCTTCTAACCGCTTGAATAGAGTCTCTCATTCCTTCCTATCAAAAGAGTATCCACTCCTAAGTAGGGTCGCCACTCCAAGAGCTGTCAAAACACTTCTCTGTGCCCTTCTTTATCTTGCATCCCCTCTTCTGATTCATCAACTGCACCCTTAGTGTAGGTGAGTGAAGAAGTTGAGGAGATGGAAGTGGGTACCTCTCCCGCCTCCCACAAAAAGGGCACCTCACATTCCTTCCGTGGAAGAAATGCAATCCCTCTGTGGAGGTCCTTTGAAGAGTGAGAAGTGAACACATCTCCAGATCAACCTCCACCTATACTGCTCCCTTGCAAAGATCCTACCTAGAGATTGAAAATCTGGTAGGAGAAGAGTATGAGCAATGGAGAAGGGTGGGAAGGGACGGCTCAACCTACCATAATCATACAGGAGCTCGCATTCAGGGTGGGTTGTGATGGTATAAAGGTTAGGAAGTGAGGGAAAATGGGGTTTTAGAATGTGATGTTGAATTTGGGTTAGGTTTAGGGTCAAGGGTAGTTTTAGAGGATGATTCAGCATCTTGAATAGGTCGCTTGCGCTTCAGATTTTCAACTCATTGTTCTGCAACTAGGAGCTCATCTTTATGTATCTCAAGGATTCTATCAAGTTGCTTACTAAAATCACTCTGTTTGGTTTCTTTCATCATTAGGGTTAGGGGATGAAAGGAAGACGAAAGAGACGAGATTTTGGGAAGGTGAAGGCTAGTTTTATAGAGAAGGGGAAGGGTTCACGTCAAGGTATAGGTTTATAGGCTTGGTGGTTGGAAAGTGAAGGTATTGAATGCGATACGTGTATACTTCCTCTATGAATTAAATGGGTTTAAGTTACAATGCAACCGATAAGATTGATCACTGGAGTCGCTTGTTCCCCAAAATTACCTTTTACAATTCTGTGGAATGAAAGTGAGACTCTATGATGCTTCAAATCGTACTCGCTATGATTTGACTCTATGCATCACGAGACATCGTAAATCCATACGATTAAAGTGATTGTGACTATACAAAAGAGGCTTTACGATTAAGTGTACTTTTATATACTATAAATCATAGAATATTCTTCTAAATTATATACATATATTATAGGTATTTTCTATGGGTGAGTTTGTAGCTCGACAGGTTCTAGAGGAGTTCAATTAAAAATAGAGGGAGTTGATGTGCCTCTCATAAATATGCATCCTCTAGATGTACCAACTACATGCGAAGGTAGTACATTGCTCTCTTTCAAAAAGGGTTAGCTGCTCAATTTGAGTTTCTAACCTTACTACATATTGCCGCAGGTGATTGAGTAAATGTGTTTGGATGCAGCTATGTTGCCCCAGCTGTCTGCTATTTGCAATAAGGAATCCTCATTAGCAATATAGATTTGGGCTCCTGTGGGGTAAGGAGGAACAGCTGAAAGTCGAGACACTGCCTGAGTTAGGCCATGGTTATGACCCCAAGCTTCTCCTTTTTGAAATGTTGGGTATGATTTTATACCCACCAGAGATAGAACTTTTGTTTTTCAAAACTTCAGTTCTGAAAAACCTTTCATCATTGACTTTAATTTATATAATCTTCCTTGCTTAGGAAGCATATCTGCTAAAGTCTCTGAATCAATCTCACCCAATGCGTGGAATTGCACTGATTTCTCCCTAAGGTACTCAAAGAGTTCCCAAGCTTTTTGTACTGTCAAATTACGAACCATATCACCACAGGCTACATCAATCCTATGCTGGTTTGCATCATCAAGACCTTCATAAAAAGTGAGCACAAGTTATCAGCGCGTAACTGATCGGCTTACTATATATGTCTAATTAAGTCTTAATCAATTGCAAGCACACAATGGAAATTATAGAGCTAGTATAGGATCGTTCCCACGAAGAAGTTTATCCCCTTATATATATATATATATATATATATATATATATATATATATATATATATAAGTTATATTTATCTTTTAAGGTTCTAAACTACTTAAAAACTATGAATAAAAGAATGGTTTCTTAATCTAAAGTGCAGAAAATAAATCCTAATCCTCCTTCAGATTGAGGTCGTCAATCCCAATCTTCAATTATCGGATATTTATAAAAATAAATAGTACCGTTACACCGTATTGCAGTCTTCTAGAATTTGGGCGTCAATTAAAAACTAAAATTTCTTAACACAGATTTAATCTAATCAATAATTTCCTAAAATTTGGGCGTCAATCAAACTCTATAAATTTGAAGATGGAAAAGTAAAAACCGTTACACTAATCTGCAAATTCCAACCTGAGTCATTAATTCAAATTAAAACTTGAAGATGTTTACAAAGCATGTAAATAAAGTAAATAAAATCTAAACTAGAAAGCAAATAAATATATCTTTCACCCCTCAGCCGCAATCATCAATTGCTTTTGAAAAACTAGAATATTTATACTAATCTTCAGCACCCAATAGCAGTCGTTAATTGCTTTAGAGAAACCTCTGATATCTAATCTACTCCAGCTATTTTACACTACTAATCGGAAGAAAATCCAACCTCAATTATCAATTAATGTTGAAATTCTTCGATGCTTATTCCTGTACAGAGCTCTCTTATTTATAGATCATAAGGAGTCAGTTTACAGAGTTCTAATTCTAATAAAAGAAACTAATAAAGTAAAAGTATCCTAATATTACTCTAATTCCTAATTTTATTCTTCCTTGCTTCCAAACCGTAGATGTGCTTCTAGAGTATTCTCTGATTCTCAGCAACCGAGATTTTCTAAGAGCTTATCTTCATCAATCTTCTCAAATCTGTGATTCACCAAACTTCAAATTTCATATATCTTCTGATTCTATACTTGGCAGTGATAATCTTCATTCACGTGATCAGCAGCAACAGCTATAACAGGAAAGCTTATTTTCTGGATAATCGCAAATTACAATTTTCTCTATTTTTTCTTCTTTTTCTTAGAAAATCATAAATCACGATTTTCTATCTTTCATAGTTTCCTATCTGGATGATTCTCTAGATTATGATTTTTCGCTTTTCTTCTTTTGTCTCTTTTGCAAAATTGTAAATTACGATTTTCTGAGTTTTAGTAGGCGGGAAATCGTCTTTTTCTCTCAATCGTCTTTCTTACTGCTTTTTGAGTTTATTTTGACGAATATTAACACTTTAACTCTCTTCTACTGTTTTTCCTTAATATCTGCACATCATTAATTTGTTAGTAGCAAACTAAGTCCTAACATTACTAAGTTAAGGGTGATAAAATAAAAAATTATGTGACTGATCAAACTTAAGCTTTGCTAGTCCCTAGCAAACAAGGAAACATAAAATATCTAAACAATGAATTTAAATGCCACTTTCATAGGGAGCACGATTGCATTTAGCAGATGCAGCAAGCCATTAAACTCTTAGGTGATCCCTAGTGGAGGAGTTGTCTCCTGATGGTTTTCAGTGAAGTTACCTACAAACTTCAAACATTTTTAGATTTTTCAAAATATATTTTTTTTCTTTAAAAGTAAATAAAAATGTAACTAATCTAATTAATTGGTCAATACATAATCTATTATGATTTTCTAAAATTACCAATTCCTTATCCTTATTTTTCATTACAACAGTTATCCTTGCTTAGAACTCCAACAATTTCAATTCACAATAAGCACAGAGTGTATATGCACTAGTGAACAATTTACTCTTCATAAATTTTTCTAAACTGTAGATTTAGAAAATATTTTCATTTTAAAAAATTTACTATTGACATACTCTCTTTTTTTAAAGATATTGAAACTTTTAGGTTCTCTCAGTATATTTTTTAGAAGAATTCAATCAAAGATAATTGCAAATATAAATCTCATAGAAAAGATAATTTTATCCTATTTTTATGATTCCCTGTATAATCTGTAGTATCTATTATCCTTATCTCTACTAGGCTTATGTTTTTACAAATCGTAAATGAGAAAGGTCTTTCCTTCAACTTGTAATGGGGTTTTGGATTTCAGAAGGTATCAAGAAAAGGTAGAAAAGGATTTAAAAAATTTTCTGAGAATTTAACTCTTCTTTTTCCTATCCTCTTCTGCTATTTTTTTTCAGTAAGTATCCATTATTGGATAACTTCTTCCCATGTACTTCTTTTCTTTTATATATATCCCAGTTCTTCAACTATAAAATCGTCTTTCACGATTTCTCTTCTTTTCACAGCTTTTTGCTAAAGAATCATTCTTCTTTTTCACCATTTCCCATTTTTTTTTTTTCTTCTTTTGTACCTCTTTCTATCATTCCTTCTATGTTTCATTCTTACACTTTTCACTCCCTCTTCTTCCCTTCTTTGCATTCTAAACTCTCAGAAATTGTAAGGGTTAAAAGTAGAAAGCTTTGGGTTACATATGGTTAAAGGTCTATAAAATTTTGGTACAAAGAAATTCGATTTTAAGCTTCTAATATGAGTTCAAAGGATAAAATGTTCTGGAATTTTGGCTTTTTGGCTCTGGTTTAAACAAAAGATGGCCTTAAATCATCTTTACAATTTACTAGCATAGATGCCTTGTTACTTTGATATTTCCAATAGATAGTTCTAGACAAAAAATTAGTTCATCATATTCATGGAATAATTCGATTCTAAATTCAACAATATGAGATTTTATATCTGTATAGAAGTTTAAAGAAATTTTACGATTTTGAATAGAAACAGTCTCTCTCAGAAAAGAGGAAATATAGCTCAAAATCTCACTGGTTTATAATTTTGAAACCATAGTCTAAATTTTTTTCAGTTTAGATTAATCTATTGTTTTAAACATTCATTCTAATATAGTGTTTCAATGAGCTAAACATAAATTATAACTATTCTAAATTCTAATTATTAAACTTCTATTATAATGAATCGTAAGTTTTCAGGATTTGTAAATTTTTTTCTATCATAATTCCTATGTATTGATCAAAAAAATAATTTTCAAAAAATTCAAAATAAAATCAAATAAAATTACTACTAAACACAGAAATTGTATATCCCCCAAACTTACATCAGACAATGCCCTCATTGGCATAAAAATAGGAGACACAAAATAAATAAAAAAATTATTGATATACTGATTATTTATTGAAAAAAATCTATTACCAGATACATACTCTCCCACAAACATGAGAGAAAATACCCGCGGCTTATTCTCAGAGTATCAATAACAAAAATGTTAGTAAAAGAAAAAAAAATGTTAGTAATGTTAGTAACACACGCAATTAGTAAAAATAAAAGAAAATTTCATATATTACTGAATATTTACAATGATCTGAAAGTTAAAAATTAAGAAATGAAAATCTATGGGGATTATACCTGTGAGGTTTGTAATGCTCTATAATATTTTTACTCACTGGTAGAATATGATATAAGGGTGGAATCAGTGGGTTCATTCTCCCCATCTGGCATCTCCGCTGTCGAATAACCATCTTTATCTGCAATTGAATCCCCTGTGCTGCCAATTCAGCTTCTGTTGTATGTCCTTCTTCCGCAGTCCTTGGATAAGAAGTACCTTCCAGGCACTGTTTTTCTTTATCGGCCTTTTCTTTGAGATTTGCAATTAGCTTCTTAATGACAACAAATTTTAGTTGATTCTCTGTTCTCAGCTTCTCTGTCTTGGCTTTTTCCTTTGCTAATGCAATAAGGTAAGTTTTAATTTGAGACTCAATCATTTTTTCCTGTTTATCATTGACTGAGCATAGGAAATCTCTATCCTCTTGCAGTTGCCTTACTTTCCCTTCTACTACAGTCAGTAAGTGAGTCTTTTCTTTTAGCTGTTGCTGGAGAGTTTTCTGATAGTCCTTAAGGGCTTTTTCTCTCATAGTTTCTACATCATCAGGAACTACCATCAAACCTCTAAACTTTTAAAAGATACTGGCAATTTTCTCTTCATATACTCTCTTCTCTTCTTCCCAAGCTTGTTGTTTTTCACTCATTTCTGTAGTTTGTTCCACTAGTTGGACTTGAAGGGATGAGGTAACATCCTGAACTTTCTTTTCTGTTTCTGCTGCCCATCTCGCACCTTACTCTTGTACAGCTCTTCTTCGCAACTTATCCATTATCTCTGCCCGTTCTTGAGCTATCAATGTGGTATCATGGACTCTCTATTTTAATTCATGAAATTCTCCCATCCACTTTCTTACTATTCCTAGCAGTTGTATCAAAGGTGGGGCATTTGTAGAAATCCATTGCTCTAGTTTTCTCACCTTTCTATTTACTTCTGGTAATGGCAATAGATTAGGTTCATGTGTGAGTTGCCATTGCTCTACTGTCTTTAATCTCCTTTCTAAATCGTGAATTGATGTGGTGGGGACTGGAGGATCGTCAGTGGGTGCTTCTTCTCTATGTAGCAATTCTGTAAAGCTCTCTCTTGGTAACTCTGAGCTTTGATCTCCTTTAACTACTTGGGTTGTGAGAGTTTGCTCGGTATTGACTATAGGCTGAGCAACAGGTTCAACTAGTACAAGGACATGGCTAGAAGTAGCTATTCCCACAGCCTGTTGATCAATTGCAGAAGGAGGTTCTTCTAATCTTTTTAGAATGGGGCTCACAGGGTCTGCTTCCGTAATGATTGGCAGTATGTCTGCCTCTGTTGAAGGGGGCATAGCAGGCCCTACGGGTGAGTCCAAAGCAGGGTCATACAAACTAACTTGGTCTGCAACTGGAGTTCTTAATTTGATTATTCTTTCGGATATCAGAGAGCTGTTCTCTGCTCTCTCTTGAGGTGGAGTGGTCACACCTTCTAAAACTACATCTTCTAGCCCCACAAATTCAGTTGTCTGCACTATATTAGTCTCCTCTTTCCTCATGAATGTGAGGGACTTGAGGTACAGAGGGGGTACTTTTGGTGTGAGGAGCTAATGGGATTCTCTTCTTATTTTCAGCACCTAAAGTTCTCTTATAAGCGAAAACTTTTAAGCCTTTCTCTGGTCTTGGTAAAGATTTTTCTTTCGGGTCTATACTATACCCCACATTCATCAGCAGATTCGAAATAAGTCCTCCAAATGACAGGGTCAACTTTTTCTTCTGGTATTTTTCTTGACTCAACTTCTCCCTCACGACAGTGATTACCTCAAAAAGGTAAGAGGGCATATTGAACCAATAGCTATTTGCCATTAAGTACAATGCCTTGGCAAATAATGCTCTTCTCTGTGTTCCATGTTCCGTGAGGTGAATAGTTTTATGGATAAGTACATCGAAAAAGTGGAATGATAAACTCCTTGCTTCTAGATCCTTTCTACGGAAAAAGGACCTGTCCCATGGAGTTTTTCCTAATAATTCTGTTGTCATTTGGAAAAAATTGGGGAGAGTATCTGATGGCATCCTCAAAAGGTTGACCTCTGAGTTATCCTGGGATAATTGTGGTATCTCTAGGGATGCATTCATAGCCCTGGCGACCATTTCCTTCAAAATTTTGATCGAAAGTCCATCAATACTGGTGGAGAGGGTGGGCAGTAGTCCTTGGCTGCCTTTGGTCATATTTTTGTAAATAGTCTCACCAATATAGGATAGACTAGTGTGACTCTTGGTTCCAAGAAATAGGTCAGCCCGACATCTTTAAAGTACTTAATAGCTTCTCCACCCATTTCTAATTTTTCTACAGATTCAACATCCACTGCAATTTCAGCATCCACAATATGATGTTTCATTGAAGTAGGGACTTTACCTATTGGCATAACAGAGGATGTTGGCTTTTTTTATTTATCTAATTTTAATCCCTTTTTAGGGACAGACTCATCCTCTATCCCAGTTATGGATTTAGAGGTTTCACTGATAACTACCCCGAAAGACTTTGGTTTCTTCTTAGGTGAGTCTGCTGCTTTTGAATTGTCGGGCAGCAGACCGTGTGATACGGTGAATGATTAGGGTATTATCAGAATCATTACCTTCTTTTTCTTCCACTTCTTTCCTTTGTCGTTTGCCCATTTCGTTTGTCATGCTTCTACTCACTTTTATGCACAGATGAATATCAACACTATTAATTAAACTTAAATTCTAAGTATTGAATAAAATCTCTTACAGAAACCTTTCCTTTTCACAATTAAAATCATCACCTTACCTTTTTAACGATTGAAACCCTAATTTGTAATTGTAGAATAAAATGTATGTAGGATTCTTTATAATCAAACAGAGGAAGTAAGGGGTTTTTAAGAAAATAAACAGTTAGATTGAGTGGAAGAACGGTTAAGATTACGGATGATTTGAAAAAGAGAGGGAAGGTAGGAGAGAAAACTTGGAAGGTTTTGAAAATAGGACCGACATATCCTTTTTACAAATATGTAGGTCTCATCTTCAATGATGACTTGCTGAGCCTATCATTATTGAGTTTTAACCTAGAATCGTAAGTTGATTCTAGCCTTCAAAAAAATCACAATCGTTGTGTTTCTTAGACAAACATAACTACGAACAATTGTAAATCCATACGATTGTCTACTTATAATATACAATAGGTATGAATTACGATCTATCATTTTTTATTTTTTTTTAACGAAATGGGTCGTATTATAATTCCTACATTAACTAAGAAAAGAAATAGTTTACATAATTTACACTTGGTGCTACGGATGAGTCGGTGGCTCGACAATCCAAGAGGTTTTCTTAAATTGAGTTTTGGGGAGCTAATGTCTCCCCCTGGAATGCTTGTCCTCTGGGTTTATTGACCAGTTGTGTCGAAAACTATCCACTCTCTCTCTTTTCCAGCTGGCCAATCTGGCTTTTCAGCTTCGTAATGGACTGTGTATGTGAATGGAGTGTCTGAGAGAATTGAGCAAGCTAATGCAAATCCTTAGAATGATTATGTGATTGTTGCTATAAATCCCTAAGGATTTGAACAATCATGGCATCAGGTGCACTGCTATGTTGGACAAGTTGGGGTTGCACGGCCGTTGGTTGAGGTCTTTGGTGGAAAGCTTGAGTCTGAGAAAATCTGGGCTACACAGCTATTGGTGCTAACTGCTCTCCAGCGGTAGAAACATAGTTAAATCCCGAGTGGTTCCTCCATGCTGAGTGGTATGTGTTCCCATAATCTCGCCCTTGGAAGGCCATTACTTGTTCGATTTCCACCATCTCTTGGTCTAATGGCACAACAAGGTTCTCGGTTCCTGTGATATTCTGGCAATTGAAACAGTTTGCCAAGGATCTCTCCATAGTGCTTGGTTTGGCAGGTATTAAAATGACGATTTGTTGCTCAAGAGTCGAAACCTTTGCACTCATGTTATCTTCCTTCTTTACTTTATCCTTACTAATATCGTAAAGTCCACCCCTCGCAAGTGGGCGCGGTGGTTAACATCAGGATCAAATCTTAACAAAGTTTATTTCTGCTTTAAATTATCAGCCAATTTTTCAAATAAGTTCCAAGACTGCTGGCTATTTTGAGCCATAAAGGATCCTCCGCTTACGGCGTCGACTGTAGCTTGATTAGTTTCAGTCAACCCTTGTGTGCAACCGTGGGATTTTCAAAGGTCCTGTCGCGATGAAGCGCACTCGTGAAAAAGATATAGAGTCGCCACCCAGAGCTTTTGGTGTCCCGAGAAACCTAAATCAATTTTATAAGCACCGAAGTGCTAAAAATATGACTCTAATTCACCAGTCTACGCCAAAGGATCTTGGGTAGGGGCTTCGGTTATCGATCGGGAAGGTGTTAGGCACCCAATCAACCCGCTCTAAAGCTATCTCTACTTATGGCCAAAGATGAAAGAAAAATGAAAATAAAAAGAGCACTTCCACTTGCTTGAAGGCACTATGATCCTATTTGTGCCCCTCCCTAATTACCAAAATTTCGGTGGCAAAACAGCACAAATTCAAGGATAGAGCAAATGCTACGAAGGTAGAGGAGTAGAGGGGAGAGCCGGAGCTCTCGGGCCCTTGTAGAACCACTGTGGTCCTTCACGTGAGGACGCTTTAGTGAGCTTCTGATGGCTTGGATGGTTGAATGAAGGGTTCTAACTCTAAGGCTTGGTAGGTAAGGGGTAGAGGAAGAAGGCTAGGGGGTAGTGTTCTCCTAAACTCAAGGGTTTTTGAAGAATGATTGGGTTTCTAAGATGATTTAGAATTCTGGAATTTGTATGGATATTTGGTGCACACAATGGAGGGATGGATCTCTTACTCTTTTCTCTCTTGGAAATTTTCAAGCCTCTAATCCTAGGGGGGCGCCTCTCTCTTTATAAGAAAAGGGTAGGTTAGGAGGGTGCTTAAGTGCTAATTAGGGTTAGCAATTAGGTAATCTTCTAATCTAAGGTTTCCTAAGATTTTGAAAGCTTGGAAATGTGGGAAATGGGCTTCAATGGTGGATGATAGGGTGAGGTTTCAAATGACTAAAGGGTTACAAATAGGGTAATCAAGAGTGCAATAGTCCTAATGAAACCCATCCTAAACATTGAGATGGTCAACAAGTCAAACCCCAAAAGTAAATTTCGAGCAAAAACCAACAGTTACTATAGCTAAGTCTGGTGCATGTATTACACACGCCAAGCATAGCTACGGTGTCTGGAAGTTCAGAGCCCGAGGTGGATCCCACTTATGCTTGGCGTGTGTATTAGATGCGCCAAGCCATTTCTAGAGAAAAATGGCTTCGCACATGTAATACATGCACCACATATGCCCTAGCCAAGTGTGGTTCCTGGGCATTGCTCAGATCGCCGTAACTTTTGACGTACAACTCGAATTGAGGTGATGCTTAGCTTGTTGGAAAGCTGAGAACCTCTATTTTTTAATGGTATAAGATTCAATATCAATAAAGGTCTCTGCCAGCCCTAATTCATCTCTCTCTAACCATTGCCTTGGAGGATTAACTATGGCTCCAGAGAGGTCGAGGGTAATTCCTAAGGGTATGGACAAGTTACTAAGGGTTTGGAAAGGTTCCTAAGGGTTTTGGGCAAGTTTTTAGGGGTTCGAGAAGATTCCTAAGATTTGGGAGAAGCTATCGGAAGCTCGGGGGTGCGCCTCTCTCGAAGTATGTTTCAATCGCGCCTTGGGCCAAATTTGGGTGTTTACAAATGCCCCTCTTTGGTATCGGATCACTAATGATCGAATGTCAAATACAAGAGACATCCGAAGAGGCCCAAGGCATCCCTAATAGGTCCGCCATATTCAAAAATGAACCTTAAACATCAGGCGGGTAACATGGTGAGTAGACGAAAGTCCTATATGTCAGGAAAAACGTCTGTTTCTCAAAGTTATCGGTTCCCAAGCACTTAGCAACATTACTAGGCATAACCGAGGTGGAGCAAGTTGCGAAAGCCCAATTTGGTGGAAAAAACATTCGCTTCTCTAGATGATTGAAGATGTTCGATGTTCAAGTTTCATTCTGAATCCAACAGCTATGTAAGTAAGAGGGTGATCGACCCATACTTAAAGATAGGCGTGAAGCAAATACGCGAAGGTCCATAGTTTATGTCCAATCATGTGACGCATTGATTGCCCCATTTGACTGGTCACAGGTGGTCCTGCATGAAGCAGGGTTCGAGGTTTTTTGATATTTTATGTGAATTTCTTGTTTATTATTTCATGTGAATTTCTTTTGTAAAATTTTTTGGTATTTTATGTGAATTTTTTTGTTATTATTTCATGTGAATTTTTGTGTTTTTATGCAGATTTCTTTTGTGAAATTTTTGGTATTTTATGTGAATTATTATTATTATTTCATGTGAATTTTTGTATTTTTATGTGGATTTCTTTGTATATTCCAGAATTTGAGCATGCTCATCGTTCCTAAACCGTTTATTCTAGCACAGCTTCCCCAGCAAATCAAATGGAGATTGACGTGTCGTTTTAGAGGCGTGTGCACCACCTCGGATCCGAGGAAGATCAGGCTCGGTGTGTGCAACACCCAAGCCAAGCCAAAATGGGCCAGGAATAGCCTGGTGTGTGTATTAAATACGCCAGGCTAAATATGGCCAAAAATAGCGTGGCATGTGTAATACATGCGCCAGGCCACAATGGGGCCAAATTATGCTTGGAGCGTGTATTAGACTCACCAAGCCAAAGCTGCTGGGCTTTTAAAATGCCCGAGCCCAAACCAAAAGGGGTTTTTTTCAAATCTCCTTCCTCCCCCCTTCTCTAAACCGAAATAGAAGTTTCTCCTAGGGTTCCCTTGGATCGATTTGAATCATGCTTCATTGTCGATGCCTGCTCGTGTCGATTAAACACTCGCTCTACGCCGGATCAAAGACCCATTTTCTTGAAGGTAATCGATGTCTAACCTCATTTTCTTTTATTTTTTCTTGAATAATTTGTAATGTGGTTAAGATTTTTTATTTTTTGAATGATGAATGAGTGATTCCTCTTGCAAGTATGATTATTCATCTCCTCCTAGATCTATTCCATGTGCATTGGCCCCGATTTTGAGCAAAAATATGATTTTTTAGTGATGTCCTACTCTTTTTTTCCATTTGTTGATGTTATTAGGGACCTCTCCCCCTCTTTTTTGTACGGATCTAGACGGCTCTCTTCTTTTTGTGTGCAATGCGAGATGATTTATTATTGTTTATTTTGCTATTGCATTTTTATTGTGTAAGCTTTTATTGTTATTATTTTTTTATGTTTGTTTGGAAAAGGACTCTCTTTTTTTTTTGTATTTTTATACATGTTTTTTCTCTTCTTTTTTCGATTTTTTTGGATTGCATAAATGCACACACATATGCATTTTTTCTTTTTTCCCTCTTTGATTTTTTTTTGGTTGCATAAATGCACACACATATATATATATATTATTTTTTTGGATTCTTGTTTTTTTTTTTTTTTGTTACACAAATGCACACACATATGTATATTTTTTTGTTTTCTTTTTGGATTTTTTGGTTACACAAATTCACACACATGCGTATATTTTTTTATTATTTTTTATTCTCTCCTTTTCTTTGAAAATGCGGGTGATTTGATGATGATTTTCTTGAAAATGATGGGTGATTTTTTTGTTTTTTTGTTCTCTCTTTTTCTTTGAAAATGTGGGTTATTTGATGATCATTTTTTTTGAAAATGATGATGACGATTAGGAAAGAAAAGGGTTCTACTTACCTCCCTGTTAGCCTGTTTAGCAAACGATTTCTTGCTATTAATATATCATGATTCTATTGCTTGTATCCATCTCAGAATGTCGAGCGAGGAGGAGCATCTGCAGGAAGAGGGGCAAGAACATGAGGAGGCGCCGAAAGTGATCTATGGTTCATGAGGGGAGCAAATTTTTGTGGTGCAATGCTCTTCCGATACCTGGTTCGAAATGCAAGGTGAGGTCACCCGTACTGGTCTCCTTCATCTACAATATACTCAAATCTCAAATTTTGGGATCGCCGGCAAGGTAAAAAGCTTTGTTGTTGTTCTTTGTACGAGCTTGCAATATCTTTAGGATCTGATACCTCTTTATTTGGATGCAGGACTTGCCTTCCATCACCTTTCGAGAGGCTGGTTGGACCTCCAGTGCTTCTATCTCTACCTCCCTCTAGTCGTGAAGTTCCTTCTTGCCCAGGCCGATTTCTGGGACTTCCTCTCGTGCCCTGCCATGCGGGCCGATGCGGCCTATCTGAGGGCCCTGATTGAGCGCTTTTATCCCAAGACTATGACATTTCACATGGCCATGGCGGAGATGGCTCTTACCCCGTCGATTGGTCTATGATTACGGGGATTCGGATAGGGGGTATACCGATGTCTAACCTTCGCATGCCCAATTGAGATGAGGTGGTTCAACTAATTAAGGATTATCCCACCTCCACAAATCTACATGGCTCCATGGTTAAAATGTCATGGCTGTCCAATTTGTTTGAGAAAAATGAACTGGTGGATTTAGGCCAGCCAGATGCAGATATTTCTATTGAGCCAGAGCGCGCAGTGATGTTGGCTCATATTTCGCTCCTTTTCCTGCTGGGCAAGACCCTCTTCTCAAATGCCAGTGGTGGCCGAGTATCATTATCCCTGCTTAGTCTTATGAGAAATTGGGACGACATGCAAAGATACGACTGGGGCGGGGCCAGATACGCCATGCTAATGTCTAGCCCAGCTCGGGTTTCAGTCGAGAATGCAAAGTCTGTTGCCGGCTTCTGGCCGGCGATTGAGGTAATCACTGACCCCTTTTTACCTCCCTTGGTTTACTTATTAGTCATCCATCCTATTTCTAATACATCCTTTCTGTATATGAAACATCCTTTCTGTATACTGTTCTTTGCAAATTTAGGGCTATCTACACTTTCAGCCTGGCCGCCCCCTCCTGCATTCTGACATATACACATATCCACTCATGAGCAATAGGAACACTCATCACTGCAAGGATGTTGGTATGAAGCATTTGGAGATGGGCCTGCGATCCCAGTTCGACCTACTGATCCCGGAGTAGGTACAACTATTTCTCTTCTCTTTCTCAACATTTCTTTTTATGCTACCTGCTTGGCTGATGGGACACTTTTCTATCTGGGCAGGTTATCCATGATCCCTACATTGGTTCTCCTTTTTGGGATTTAGTTGTTGTGGGCCCGTCTCGCTTCTTCGTCGATTGTCGCGTCATTTTCTTCTACGACGCCTAGGCCAGGGCATATTATCTTGGAGAGAGAGTGGTCCACCAATATCGAGACCACTTTACCGTGCCGCAGGCTTCTCCTACGAATGTTATGGCTCCTGGGGTATTGTTAAGGAGCTCTCTACCTAGTTTCTTCATCATGGGGTCCCCGTCAATGATCTCCTCATATCCGGGGAGTACCAGCAACGGTATGAGTCCCTGCCCTACTGGTTCAGTCTTCCGTGCTTCGTACCTGGTGCCAATTTCCTAGCTTTTGACGGTCCGCCATCTCAGGTGGTTCTCCTTTTCCTTAGGCAAATATTCAGTGGTTCTGATTCAGTTTTTGCTTCTACTGACTGAAACTCTGCTACTTTTCACAGTTTGAACAGGGAGGTGACTCTAATGATGATGATGAGGCAACAGCGGGTACTGTTGAGGCTACAGAAGCTAATCCCTCGAGCACATCTGGTACTAGTACCTCTGATAGTTCAACTGTGGAGGTCCAGGGGACCTTTAGGCACCTCGATGATGCCTTCCTTTCGGGTTTATGTACGGCCGTAGAGGAGCGAACCCGCATATATGTTGATGCGATCCAGATCCCCCCTCCTAAATTGGTTCCTGGGGTAAGCAAGTTTTTTCTTTCTGCATGCTTGTTTTTCAGGAAAATGCATGGGCTGGCACCTGTGGCTCTTGTAGCGGATGTCTCTCTCCTTTTTGCGTAGGACTATGAGTCGTCGGTGAATCAGACAGAGTATTACCACAATATAGTCAGTCTTCGGGATGTGGAAGTGGTGAGTATCATACTGACTGGTTCCATTCATTACCTTGCTATTTTTTATCTTTCAACCGATCTTGACTGATGGGGTTGAATATGAATTGCAGCATGCTCGTGAAAAGGAGTCGCGCTCCCTGCTTAGCTGACTTTCTCAGGCGTGGGCCTGAGTGGGAGATGTCAGGACATATCAAAGCTCTTCGCGCAGGCACAAGAAGTCCAAGGGTGCCAATAAGGATTAGGCTCTATTTTTTAGATTTTCGAACTTTGAGACTTTCAGGGACACATTTTATTTTTGAATTTTGGAAATATGTAATGGATGATGTGACATTGTTATTATTTTCGGATGGTTCTTTTTCAGCTTTTCCAGATGAATATTAGTGCCCTTTGCATATTCTATCTCCCTTTTGCTTGAGTGTGTCAGATTGCTTGCAGGATGGGCTTGATTTTTTTTCAAAATAAAATGGCCTCTAGGGCCACATACTTTGTTAACACTTGGCCCTCATTTCCATGCATGTGTGGATCTTTCCTGCACGAAGATTTATATAAGTTAGATGTGACCAATAAAATTGTCCTACGTATGTGATTTAATGTGCTCTTTTAGGTAAAAGGCAGTAAACACAGGCAAGTTGTCCAGGGGATCAACGTAAACTCCCTCCCCAACCATAATTTTTTCTTGCAGGGGGAAAAATGGTCTAGTGCATGTATTGCATGCACCAGGCATATCCCAGAAACAAAAGGCTTGGCGCACGTATTACATCCGCCAGGCATATCCTGGGAAAACAATATTTGGCACGTGTAATACATGCGCTAGGCAAAATCTGGGAAAAAACGGTCTGGCACATGTAATACATGCGCCAAGTGCTTCCTGAGGAAAGTGGGGCCTTTTAAGCCCAAGAATGCACTATTTTCCTTCTCTCTCAACTTAGGCTTGGTACTTTTTGCTGCTGCTTTTTCCCTTGCTTTCTCAAGGGTGGGTCCATCGTCCTACATTGAATTTGTATCATTGGGAATATCTTTATATGTCAATGGACCCACTTTCCAACCCCGCCTCACATGGGGGGCCCGAGACTGCTATACTTCCCTCTTTGGGCATGAGGCCCAGCTTCCTAAAGAAGTGGTTAGAGAGTTTGAGCGAGAGCGAGCTTGTGAGTTTGAATGAGCTTGGGCTGGCCCGCCTCTCATTTTTCTTGACATTCCTCCACTATGGGACCTTCTTCATGCGGCGGCCTCCTTTTGAGAAGTGGATACCCATGTCTTTTGTTTTGGGAACCGTGAGTTGTCTCTCACACTTGAATAACTCTCTAGCCTGTCGAGTTTGAAGCTGCTCAAAGGTCTTGCGAGAGTGATGCCGAAGCTGGGTTACGCCAAAGCCATCCACAGGACTTTGGGTTTGAAGAAATCTAATTATGGAAAAAGTTTCATTGGAGGGCCCAGCAAGTGTTCGGTGAAATTCCTAAGAGAACTTTTTGGTGATGAGAGCCCGCGAAAATTGCCAGTTAGAAATGTTTATAACGTGAAGGCTTTTGCTCTTGGTCTCATCTCTGAGGTTCTTTTCTTCACTAGGGGAGAAAGTTTCTCGCTTGCACTCTGCGATGTCTTGACCGAATTAGAGGGAGGCTACTCTATGACGCATCTGATTTTGGCGAAACTTTATCGTTGTCTTGACACTTTTGCCTTGGGCAAGGTGGTGTGCCTTAGGGGATGCCTACTTCTGCTTCAGGTTTGGGTAGGGGAGTACCTTATAGTTTTGGGACCCGTGTCTTGCTTTTATATTGCCCGTGGTGAGGTGAACTGCTGCTTTCTCGACAGATGCCATATGCCTCCACTGGGAGACATGCAGGGTTTTAAGCTTTGGCTGGCCAAAGCCGAGTTGGTGTGGAGGCTTCCTTGGTTGGACAGGACCTTCCCGATGATCCATTCCAGAGATTATGAGGGTGTCACCCTCCTTGGCCTGACTGACAATACCTACTAGTTCCCATTTCGAGTGCTGCATCAATTTGGTTGCTCTCAGCAAGTACCCACTGCAGTGAAACCTCCCCTATGTGACTTGATTTTCTCTCGAGGGTCCTCTGGGGAAATGGATAGGATAGTTTCTCTCTGGGAGACGTGTCAGTCGACGTTCATGTGCGATCTAGAGTAGGGGGATTCGATTTTTCCCAGAAGCGGTATAGGAGTCTTCATGGCTGCTGGATGACGAAGCAGGATGTACGGGAGGATGCTCTACATGCAGATATTCATGCCCTAAAGCATGAGTTGGGTCGTTGATTCCCTCCTGCACATACTTTTTGCATAGATCAAAATCATAGAAAGGGGCATAAGAAACCCCTAATTAGATACATTTTTTTGGTATACATATTTTCTTTATGTCTTTGTTATTTTTGCACTTTTTATAAGGAAGAAAGAAGCTAGACATCTCACATATTATTTTTTGGGATGTGGTGTCAGCTGTTCTTCATGAAAAGGGAAACCTATTATCTCACAAAACAGTGTTATTTCTCTTTTCTTTGATTGGTGAACCTCTTTTGAGATGGAAAGTGCATAGTATGAGCACAGAAAAGAAAGTCTATTATCTTTTACAAAAAAGGGCTCCTTGCCCTGTAGTGGTGCACACAATGAGGGTGTGAAAAATGGGGAAGGGAAATCTGTTGTCTTTGAAAAATATGGTCTCCTTGCCCTCTCTTTTTTTGTTTTTCTTTTTTGTTTGATGCCTTAATTATCGGGGAGATGACAGGTCCCCTTTTGAGCATGGTCAAACCCTCTTTCATGGTTGATCCTGAGTGAAATTCAGTAACTTTTACCAAGGCTGGAATATTTATTCCTTAGGATCGAATCAACCTTTTTCTCCTTACCCTGGGTCATATGTTAGACGGTGTAGTTATGAAGACATTCTTGGTCGAGACCCATATTTGAGCTTACATGAGCGGCCCCGTCGAGAATCAGGTAATGCGGGAGGAGAACCGAGGGGATCTTATTTATTTTCTTTTTCATTTCCTCTTTTTCTTTTCAACTTTCTTACTCACAATGCCCAAGGTGGGTTTCTGTCATGCCTGTTGTTTCCCTCTTTTTACCCGTAGTGCCCTCTCGGGTTTCACTACGTCCATGGGTTTACATTTTTATCCCAGGCACCTTTTCAGGTTTTCACCTGAACCACACAAGCTCACTGTTTTTACCCATGGTGCCCTTTCAGGTTTTCACCATGTCCTTCTTGCTTTGAGCATGTATATATTTTATTTTCTTTTCTTTTATCTCATCAAAGGCCACGACATGGACTTTGATTCCGTCATAGCCGGCTAGATGAAATTCTTTTATTGTCTCTCAGCTTGGCTGCGCTGACTCGACGGATACTAGGACTGCTTGTAGACCTTAAAGAGGGCTTTTTTCTTGGAATGTATCATGGCCATGGGATAGGTTAGGAATTTTGAAGGTATTCTGGGCTTTCAAAAAGGTTTCCTTGATTAGATTCTAGCTGCCATAATACACTTTTTCCTTGGGGGATTTTGACTATACATGCCCCATTTTCTTTTCTATATTTTTTGTTTTTTTTTGCTTTTTTCAGACATCCACTTTTCGGGATTTGCTTTTCTGATTTTTTTGGATTTTAATGGTAATGCTTTTTCATTTTTTTTATTTGGTGTATACACACATTTTTGTTTTTGGAAGGGTTGATGAAAGAAAGGTTAACGGCTCAACTGGTGTAGCAAGGGGTATGAGTATTCAAGGACGCTTTTTGGCTACTAAGCTTTGAAATGATGGCCTCTTTTTAAAGTATCCTTAAGCAGTCATGTATCCATTTTTGTCAATACTTACCTTGCCACGGAAACTTAGAAATAGAATCTTCGGACATATCCAGCATTGATGGGCTCAGGAAAGTGATCTCCGTCCATGGTGACGAGGCGGATAGCATATCCCGAGAGCACCTCTTGGATGACGTAAGGTCCTTCCCAGTTGGCCTTGAATTTCCCTCTTGGACCGGCCTGGAGAGACGGGAAGATTTTCTTGAGTATGGTGTCTCTTACCTTCAGATCTCAACCGCAAACATGTTTGTTGTAAGCGCGTGCGATTAGCCCCTATTACATTTGGGTATGACACAAGGCTAGGAGCCTTTTCTCGTCCATCAATTTCAACTGCTCAAAGCAGGATCTCTCTCTTTCAGCTTTGGGTAGGCCTGACTCAAGGAGTATATGGAGCGAGGGTACTTCAACATCTACCGATAGGATGGCCTCAGTTCCATATACAAGAGAAAATGGTGTTTCCCCTGTAGCTGTGCGAATCGATGTTCTGTAGGCCCATAAAGCGAATGGTAATATTTCACTCCAATCTTGATAGGTAATGACCATCTTCTCAAGGATGCAGACGACCATTTTATTAGCAGCTTCCACGACCCCATTAGTTGTGGCTGATATGGCGATGAGCTATGGTGCTTGATTTTGTACTGCTCGTAGAAAGCCCTGATGCGCTTGTTCGCAAAGTTAGTGTTGTTGTCCATGATGATATCCTTGGGTACGCCAAATCGGCAAACAATATTGCTTTTGATGAATTTCTCAACATGCTGGGCCATGATGTTCATGTAGGATGCTACCTCTACTCATTTGGTGAAGTATTCAATGGCAACGATGATGAATTGATATTCGTTTGATGCTCTCGGATTGACTTTCCCGATGAGGTCGAGGCCCCAAGTGGCAAATGGCCATGGAGTGGTCATACTGTGTAGCTCTATAGCCGAAGCATGGATTAGACTAGAGTGTTCTTGGCATTTATAGCACTTATGAACGTGCTTGCAACAATCAGTTTCCATGGTGGTCTAAAAATACCCTTGTCGTAGGATCCTTTTGGCAAGCATGTGCCTATTGATGTGGGCACCGCATACTACCTCGTGGATCTCTTTCATGATGTTCACTGCCTCACTTTCAGTTAGGCATCAGAGTAGGATGTTGTTATATGACCGCTTGTAGAGACATTCGTCACAGATGAAGTAGTTTGCTGCTAAATGTTGAATAGTTCGTCTGTCCTCTTTGGATGTCCCCTCAGGAAATGCCGGAGTTTTAAGGAAATTCTTGATAT
The DNA here is from genome assembly GCA_021018995.1 of Chloranthus sessilifolius. Taxonomy (NCBI): domain Eukaryota; kingdom Viridiplantae; phylum Streptophyta; class Magnoliopsida; order Chloranthales; family Chloranthaceae; genus Chloranthus; species Chloranthus sessilifolius. The sequence continues at coordinate 71,364,584 of CM037595.1, forward strand.
GTATGAACCACGGTGGCTCATCATCCAACCTTGGGGGTTCTTTAATATGGAGGCAAAAGGATGGCTCGTTCCTCTGTTCAATCATGATAGGCTTCATCACAACACCGTAGGGGATTTCCACCATTGATGCCAATGTCGCCAGGGCATTGGCAAACCAGTTTCTTGCTCGCGGGACATAGGAGAAAGTAACATCATCGAAGCTTCCTATCAGATCTTTGAGGTGTCCATGGTATGGGATCAACTTCTTATCCTTCGTCTTCTAATCTCTATTTGTCTGGCATATGATCAACTGTGAGTCACCAAACACCCTGAGGTGAGTTACGTTCAGGTCTAGAGCTGCTTGTAGGCCAGCTATGCATGCCACATATTCAGCCATGTTGTTAGTGTAGGGGAAGTTGAGTTTGATGAAAACTGGCACGTGGGACCCCTTTGGCGAGATTAGTATAGTGCCAACTCCTTGACCTTCGACATTTTTTGCTCCGTCGAAGTTCATCACCTAGGACTCCTCTGTCTCTAATGTATCATCCTCTGTCATGAACAAGATGTCCTCGTCTAGGAATTCGGTCCTTAGAGGCTCATAATCGGGTAAGAGATTATCGGCAAGATGATCAGCGAGCCCCTACCCCTTAATTGACTTCTGTGTGACGTAGGTGATGTCAAACTCAGATAGGAGAAGTTGTCAGCACACTGTCCGCCCAGTAAGAGTTGGCTTCTCGAACAAGTACTTTAATGGATCCATGCATGCTAGGAGTAGAACGACTTGGGATAGCAAGTAGTGGCGGAGCCTCTGTGTATCCCACACGAGAGCCAAGCATGCTTTCTCTAGATGAGAATAGCGCGTCTCGTAGTCGATGAATTTCTTACTCAGGTAGTAGTGTAGACACTCCCATTTTGCCCTCTCGGAGTATATAAGTTTATTTGGTCAACCTTTGAACTCGACTGTGAGTCTTCAGAAAGGACTTACCTTCTTCAAGGGTTTCAAAACCCTAACGTGGAGACCATATACTGAAACAATAGTATATGGCTAGACACAGGCTGAAACAATAGCTTTGTGGCTCAAATCCCATAAAGGTAAGGACCATATAATAAAATAATAATATATGGCTGGACACAGGCTGAAATAATAGCCCTGTGGTTTAGATCCCATAACCCTATGGGTGGAGACTATGTAGTGAAACAATAGTTTATAGCCGAAACGCAGGCTGAAACAATAGCCTTGCGCCTCGGACCAGACCCAGACCCAGACTCAGAATAATCCCGAATTACACGCAATGAACCATGTGTGCAATTCGATTGAACGCCACACCACCAGCACTCAATCAATCTTGTCAGACCAAACTTCCCCTCTCTTAGACCACCTCGAGACCCGATTGCACGCCTCAACAAGTGCTCACAATCGGATTGAGCATCTAACCATCGACGCTCAATTAGTTTGTTTCAGGCCTGGTCTCTAACTCCTAAGACTGCCAAACTCCACGATTAAACGCACTTAGTACTGCATTCAACCAAATTGTGCATCCCAAACCAAGCGCGCAATTAATCTAATCAGGATAAGACTGGGACACCTCGGCTGAGCCAGTCAGCCGATCACTCACTGAGACGGATGTCTCCTCAAAGTGGTTAAGTGCCTGATATAGGGGTGCACAACTCAATTTATAGGTTATTTTTTTTGGAAAATAGGTGCCAAATTTTAGGCCACTTGCCGCTTCCAAATTTTGGGGCATAGACTCCCAATTTTGTACCTATGGTGCTACTCTTTTACCTATTTTGATGGAGGGGGGTGGCTGATTCTTTGGAGTCAACCTCCATCATGTTGATCATGGGTTTGTTTCAGACTCTGTCCTCAAACGTCAGAAAGGTCCTATAGTAGTTTGCCACAGGGGGAGATTGTGCGGGTATGGAAGACTCTTCCTCAAAAAGGGACAGAGCGACTAAGTCTATTTCCAGGTTGGGAGGGAAAATTTGGAGATTAGTGGGGTGGACAAGGGCTGTGGGTTTGTGTGGGGTTAATTGTGTTGCCCCATTCTAATCAATCTTCACAATCCCGGCACTCACAAAGGTATTTCGGATATGAGGCCTAGGACGGGACTCCTCTTCTAAATTGATTCCCCGAGCTCTTGCTGCAGCAATGGTTCGGGCTTTCTCCTTAGCCTCTCGTACTTCTTCTTCTGTGGGTTTGTATCCTAACCCAAATCTGACCTGCTGTCACCTTTGGCTTTGACTGTCTCTTTCTTGCCTTGTAATCGGGGTCCCAATCCCCTTCCTTTCTGATAGCCCCACTTTTGAAGTATGGCCACAGCTGCTATCATTCCTCCTCTGATTTTTAGGGTGATGCTTTCTGGGGGTTTCAGGACTACTGCTGACACCTCATATTCAAAGTTGTGGAGGTCCGTATCCTTGGTCATGTGCGAAACATCCAGCACTTTGGGATTCTCAATACTGTGGGTGGCTTTTTCCTTTTCCTCATGCCCTTCACCTATGATGATGATCTTTTGCCCAGACATAAATTTAAGCTTCTGGTGTAGTGTCGAAGGTATCGCCCCAACCTCATGTAACCAGGGGTGTCCTAATAACAGGTTGAAAGAAGATTTTATATCCATTACTTGGAAAGGTATAGAAAAGGTCATTGGCCCGATCACGAGCTCAAGATCAACTTCCCTAATTATTTCCCTTATTGTATTATCAAACCCTCTAGCGCTAGTTTTTATTGGTCCCAACATACAAGGGTCCACGCCTATTTTGGTGGCAGCTCTTAGAGGGCACACATTCAGAGCGGACCCATTATCAATCAACACCAGTGGGATTACTATGTTTTCGGCCTCTACGGTGATGTTGAGGGATTTAGCATGATTATTTCCCTCCACCGGTAAATCCGTATCCGAAAAGAGATGGCATTAGGAGCCATCACCTGTCCGATTATCTGCCTAGCCTCATCTGGGCTTACTTAAAGAGACACATGTGCATTTTTTAACGCCCCCATCAGAGCTTGAAAATGAAGTGAGGGCGTCATTAATAGATCCCAAACCGTGATATGGGTCGGCATTCTCCTTAACTGAGTTTCAAGTATGTGTTCTCGGCTCATTATTCAAACGGGTTTGCGGCAGAGGTATCCTTCTTTCCCTCCAGTTGGGCTGGCGCTGGTGCCGATGCGTCTGGCTGTTTGGAGATCTTCTCTGACCTAGTGATAAAATCAACTACCCCTTCCCTGCTGCTGCTTGTATTGACGTCCATTTGATCATAACTGAGTGGGACCTGATGAGGATTATATGTTGGTCCTGTGATCTGGAACGGGATAATAGGGGGTGCTGGAGATGCCTGTGCCAATGGATTGGGATGGAGGGGGGTCATGTGGTTAACTTCTTAAAGGGTGGAGAAGGTAGGCCAAATAGGGTTAGCGGAGATCGCGAATGACTGTATCGGGGGTGACGGGACAGGGGTGGACCATTGATAACTGATAGGTGATAGAGAGGGATGGGGGAGATAATCAGCCATGGGATAACTGGTGGAGGATGCAGCGTATGGTTGGTAGGTGTTTATTTGGACGTAGTTAACGAGAGTTGGCGCTAGGAAATATGCCCTAAGATCTAAGGGTTCTATTTGTGGAATGGGGTTGGGAAAATAATCCGCCAAGTTCAGAGGTTCAATTACCCCAATACTTCTATCTTCTCAGTCTCTTTGCAATGGTGCCACAAAATTTTCCTGGTCGCAGATGTAATCAGATGGGTCAAAGTCATCATCATACTCTGCTACCATGCCAATAGTGGGTCTCGGACCTACCTCTCCTGGTGGGTGCGGGGGTAGCGGTACCTGGTGAATGTTGGCATGTTGGTTGGCTTAGGGAAGTGTAGGGAAAATAATTTTCCACGCCTTAATCAGATCCTATATTGCATGCTTTAATAGGAAGCAGCGATCAGTAGGATGACCCGGCCCTTGGTGGAAGTTGCAATGGGTGTTGGGGTCATAGTTCCTTAGGATGGGATTTGGTGGAGGCCACGGTTTGAGTGCTGTGACCAACCCTTTTTCTATTAGTAAGGGAAACAAAACATTCAGTGATTGCCCCAAAGGTGTGAACACTCGGTCAAAGCGGGCCTTTCTCTGTTCTGGGGTCATCTGTGCCCCCTGTCCATTCCTGGTTCTCTGTATCGGCTCGCTTCTTATTGGAGCTAATTGTGCGGCTTTAAATTAGAATAGGATTTTACTAGTATTGGGCCTGGCATTTGTGACATTCTGCACATCTATCCCAATTCTTTTATCATTCCTCTACTCAGAGAATCTCCTGACCCCTTTGGCCCCACCTGATACATTCTTGCTTAAACGCCCTTCTCTGTTAGCATCCTCGCAATGATTGGCGTTCCCCATCAAATCAGCAAAGTTGGACTGTTGTTGGTACACGAGGAAGTCAAAGATGACTAGCAAGGTATTTTTTGAGATCATCTCAATTTGCTCATCATCAGGTATTCTATTTCTTATCTGAGCTACCAGTGCTCTCTAACGCCCAAGGTAATCGCTGAAGGTCTTGTTAGAGTTCTGCTTTAACCGAGCCAGATCTGACTTGTGAGGTTCAATGTCTATGCTATAGACATACTACTCTGGGAATAAATGCGTCAAATCTTTCCATATTTTTATCATGGATGGTTCTAGGGATGTGAACCACCTCAAGGTTGAGCCCATCAGACTTTTCTTAAAAACTTTTATAAGCAGGCACTCGTCCCCCCATATTGGCACATGTTCCCATAGTAGGACTTAAGGTGTGCAATGGGGTTACCCGTACCGTTATATTTATCAAAGACCGATATTTTGAATTTTAGGGGTAAGAGGACTTCCGCAAATAAACATAAGTCCGAGAAATCCGTGACCATGGATTTTGGCTCCACCCATCTTTAACTGCTGCTTCTAGATTTTGTCCAATTATTCTTTCAACTGCTTAGACTCTTTAGACAGTGGGGCAATTTTTTCAATGGTCGACCTTGATTCACTTTGTGCTTCTGGGGGGTTGGTGATTATGGGTGGAGGATTGATGTTGGCAAATGCCCCAGTGTAAGCCCCGCTATTCCTGATCTCATCTTCCTCGTATTATGGGTCTACATAGGTGTAGTGAGGGTGAGATTTTCTTATTGGTGATGGCTGGGCTAGATAGGTACCAGGTGGGACCATTGGAGGTGAGGGAAGTTCTGTGGAGTGATAGGATGAGTGGAGTTTGGATTTTGGGTTAAGCGCTGATGGGGCCATTGTGTTTGAGGGAATGTTTGGAGATGACTTTGGGGTGCAGGGACATGGGTGAATTGGGGTTGATGGAGGATAGGTGTCAGGCTCCCGCCTTGGGCTGGGTATGAGGTTTGTGTGTGAGGGAGGTATTGAGAGAATTATGGAGGGTGTGGGTATGTGGACCCAAGGTTTGGGCCTTGCTAGGCTTAGATATAGGATAAGGAACTTGGAGGGGTCTGGGCCATAAGGCCTTGGTAAGTTTGGCCCATTGGGCCTGGTTGGGTTTGGGCCATTAGGCCTTGGTGGGTCAGGCCCGTTGGACCTTGGTGGGTCTAGCCCATTGGGCCTTGATGGGTCTGGCCCTGATGGGTCTGGCCCTGATGGGCCTAGTCCATTTGGGCCTTGGTGGGTTTAAACCATTGGGCCTTGATGGGTCTGGCCCATTAGGCCTTGATGGGTCTAGCCCATTAGACCTTTGTGGGTCTGGCCCATTGGGCCTTGATGGGTCTGGCCCATTGGGCCTTGAAGGGTCTGGCTCATTGGGCCCTGAAGGGTGTGAATGATGGAGGTTTGGGCTATGGGGCCTTGGTGGGTTTGAGGTAATGAAGCATGGAGACTTGGGAGTGTGTATGATGGGTTGGAAGATGTGTGGTTAGAATGAGGGGGGATGCTTTGGGAGGCTTTCCAATTGGTGTAAGCCCGGACCATCTCATCCATCATGGTCATTGGAGAGGGGGTGGATGGAAATGGTTCATTTGAGGGAATGCGGGGTATGGGTGAAGTAGATGTGTGGGAAAAACTGGGCATGGCCTTGGTAAAATTGGGCATGACCTGGGTAGATAGGGGGTATGTGGTGGATTGGAGAAACTGGGTGTGGTATGGGGGAAGGCGTGTGGATCTGGTATATGTTGGGAAGATGAAGGATGGGGTATGGTGGTAAAGGTAGGGAATTGGGTCAAGTTTTGAATGGATGTGAGTGGAAATTGTGATTGATTTGGCATAGACATGGGGGGAAATGGGCATATTTTGGGAAAATGATGGGGAATGGGGTGTCGGATTTTGGGTGTTTTGAGAGGTGGTGGAAGGGAAGATAGGGACACCGAAGGGGTTGGTGACGGTAAATGGGGGTTGGGTGAGGGGGATGGATGTGAACATCTCTTCCGCATGGGAATGAGTTGGAGAACGTGGTGGGGATGAGTCGGGTTGCCGTATGCTGGATCCACTGCCCACGGCATAGCTTGGTGACGAGTGGGGTACGGGTGCCTCAAATGGGGCCCGTAAAGCTTTCTCCTTCTTCCCCTACTGGATGATGGAGGATAAGGTGATGCCGTTGTGCCGGGACCACAATGGTTTTTTCCTTTTTCGATTTTTTGGTTTATATATTTTTTTGAAGATTTTGAAGTGGATTTTTATGACGAAGGATTTTGGGGCTCTTGAATTCCCGTTTCGGGTGGTATTTATACCCTAAATAAATCCCGTAGTGTGACCCTGACGCACTTCGAAAGAATCAAAGGGGAACCCTTTTATCTATTGAAGACACGGGAATCAACGCAAACAACCCGATCCCCCGGAGTGAGTTAATAAGAAGTTACCCTCTTTTGACTGGCGGGGGCGTATTGGGTGTTGGATAATGCGGGACCTAATCAGAGGTGCTAAACCACTAAGCGGGGAACTCGGGGATGTGAAAAAGTCCTCAGACTCAGGCTGCACTGCTCAGGTCAGGCTTGGCGTGTCTATTACATGCGTCAGGCCAAATTTGGTCAGACTAAGCTTGGCACGTGTATTACATGCGCCAATGCAAACCTAGGGAAAGGTGGCTTGGTGCGTATTTTACATGTGCCAGGCACAAACAGTGGGGTCAAATGTTTTTTACAGCAGAACAACATCCTGAAATTGGTCTCTTTTTTTGGCTTTCTAAAAGTAATGCTTCCAGGGACTGATTTCTTAGTTGCACCGGGTCTCTCCTCACTGCACCTAGGGATACAAAGCCGATTCAAAACTACTAACGCTCTCCCCAAGGGTTTTAGGTTTCGTAACTTGATAGGTTACCCACCCGATATACCTCCGGCGCAAACGCCTTCTCAGATACTAGGTGGGGTGGTTCTTTTTTGGATCATCACCACTAGGAGCTACCTTCGTACCGAGAATCAGGACGTTTATATCTTTCCCTAAAATTCCCAACCCATGAAAATCTACCCTAAAAAAAAAATTAAATTGAGTCCCCTCTTGGTTCAGTTTTAATTTCATATTTTTGGGGAGTTTTCTTTAAAATCTAAAAACGGGGGGTGATGGTCCAGTGCTGCCTCTATGGGTCGGCGTCCACTGATGAGATAATGATCAAATATAAAGTAATGGGCAAGTAGGCCCGCCAATCGGCTAAGGCACGTAAATGATGGAAAGTAAAGGAATCATAAAGACAATACGCAAGTAGGCTTGCCAATCGGCTAAGGCACGTATATGACGGAAAATAGAGAAATTATAAAGACAATGCGCGAGTAGGCCCGCCGATCGACTAAGGCAAGTAAAATGACGAAAAAGTAGGGGTGAGAAAATCGACGAAATCGTAGGGGTGAGTGAAAAATAAGAGAAAAACAAGCACATGTTAATAAAACCAAAGAAAAAGGTACTCCCCAGCAGAGTCGCCATCTGTGCAACCGTGGGATTTTCGACGATTCCATCACTATGATGCACACTCATGAAAAAAATATAGAGTCGCCACCCGGAGCTTTTTGTGACAGCCCGGATTTCGGCACCCCGAAACCGTGCCATCACACGATCCTCCAGACCGTGCCCCAAAACTGTGTACGGAACATTGGTATAACAAGCACAAATAAATAAATAAAGCTAATAATCTCATAAAGCGGAAACAGTTAATATGCCCAACTGGCATATGCAAAAGGCAGTTCTACATTCATGCCACAGCATGAACAGAGAATCGACCCGAACCATCGATGATAAATAGATCACCCCAGATGGTTCTCCAAAAGAATAATTCAATTTAATTACATGTTTATCAAAATAAAGGCTTGACATACCAAGCCGTACAAATCTGCTCTCACACAACTCTCTGTCAAAGTACACAGCAGAGTCTCCTAGAAGAAGTCCTAGGGTGGAGGCTCCAACTCGTCTCCAGGTACTTAATCCGAATCACCCGGATCTACGTCTCCCGAAGCCTCGATAGCTACTATCAAAGGACCTGCGACGTATAGTCTAAAGGGTGAGCTACATCCTAGCTCAATAGGGAACAAACACAATGAACATATAAATCAAAACGCACATATATTCCATGATATTCTAAGCATGATGTGTCTATGCATTAGCTAGAAAACAGCTCAAAAGATGGTAATTTCATTCAAGATTTACTGATAATTTGTATGTCTTACTTTACTATTGATTTATCATGAATGACACTGAACAGGCCTAAAGCAAAACTTTAATCTTCAACTTAAGTAATCCCCGAGCAATATAACATCGAGCCCCGATGAGATACCCTTCATCGTCGTCTAAATAGACAGTTATTATAAAGTATTCCCTGGGAATATGACCCAAGCCCCTTTTCAGTAGGCGGCGGGGTTAAAAACTCATCTCAACATCCCTGGGATGTGCTTACTGTTACGGATAAACCTCCGCACTGGTATACGGATTGGCCGCCTTACCGGTCACGGATATCCTCCCGCGTCAGTTGTGCGTATCCTGCCACGTCGGTGGGGTATCCTATCAAACCTCAAATAACAAAAATAGTATGTGCTTTACATATAGTTGTTCACCATATAAGTGTGCTATCTTATATCAATTAGGCCTCAACAATAATTATTCAATCATACATATATACATCCCTGGGATGTATACATACCTGCATCACACCTGATGCCTTTATTACATTCTCATCTCCTGGGGATGTCTCAATCTCATTAGATTACTTGTTCTTAATTACTTGCATCACACAGATGCCTTTATCGCATTCTTGGTGTCATAAACGCACCCATTTTCACAAAGCTTTTCATAGTTAAAATAACTTCAAATCTGATAATTATATCACTACATACATGCTCTTGAAATTAAAGTACATGTTCAAGGTGTTCCCTACCTCATGTTTCTGATGGTCCAAGCATCAAAGTCCCATGGGACTCCTTGTGCTCGCTTTCACACGTACCACCTATGGTACATCATAACACATGCAATACATCACTAAAGATGTAATGAAGAAGGTCCTGGACCCTCCATGAATCTCAAAGAAAACTTAAAAAGTTAAGCAAAACTATCAAAGTCGATTAATCGATTCCCAAAATCGATTAATCAAAACCCAAATCGAATAATCAATTCTCAAAATCGATTAATCAAAATTCAAATTCGATTAATCGATTAATCGAAGTCTCTAAAATAATGAAGTCGATTCTCAAATCGAGTGGTCGAAAGTCTGAAATTGATTAGTCAATCCCAAATCGATTAATCGAAATCCAAAATCGATTAATCGATTTCCCAACTCGATTAGTCGAAATCTCCAGGTCTCTTTTCTCTAGCCACTGGAGGTACCCAGTCGATTAGTCAATTTCCAAATCGACTAATCAAAATCCAAATTGATTAATTGAATTACAATTCGATTAATCAAAATCAGACTTTCATGACTATTCAACTTCTAGGCCAAAATCGATTAATCGAATCTCCATTTCGATTAATCGATTTGGCCAGATTCAGCCCCCTTTCGGGCTGTTCTTCCAAATCTTTCTCCTTTCTTTTCTAAGCCTTTAGTCTATTCTTCTAAGCATATTTGACTGAATTTAATCACCCACACTCTATGCATTAACTTCAATTTAAAACTTACCTCAAGAATCCCTTCAAGGGATTGATTTGTTGGGTTTGATGGCTAGGGTTCCATCATTTGCTTCACGATCCCAAATCGCTTTAAATCCGTCAATGAATGCTCTAATTAGTCCTTTAATTTGCATTCACTTCTTCCTCAATAACTCCTCTTTACTCCTCTCTCTCTCCTCTTAACTCTCTCTTCAACAACCAAAGCAAAAAGAAACTAGGGTTATTAAAACCCTCATATCCTTTCTTGGCCTTGTGTGTTAAACACATACACCAGAGATAGGTGTATGTGGAATAATCTACACTTAGGTCACACTAATCTCACATTAGTACATAACTTCATGAGCTCAATGTTTGGCCATCACTTGGTCAAACCTACGATCAATCGGGCACGATTCCCGATGTCAAAGTTAAACGTTAATTGTTCGAGATATTGCATTCTCCCCACCTTAGGAAGTTTTGTCCTCGAAAATAACCCAAAGGTGCTTGCTTGGGTAACCCACACACTGGGGTGGCACGTACCCACACACGCAAAAGATAACGCATACATTACACAGTGCATGAAATCGAATATAATGCCAGTACCTCAAAAAAATTGCCTGTATTTGATTATGAAACTTTCAAAATTACAAGTGGCTTCAACTGTTGCTGATAATACACTTTACAATTTAATTACAACAGCATAAAATATGCAAAAAGTAACTACAAAATAAACTATCGTCCTGTGCTCACGCCGTCCCCTCTCCTGGGTGATCTGATGCTGGGGCGAGTTGCTCCGACGGGACTGGCGGCTCCGGTGGTGGCTGGATCGTCTCTGTGGGTTGCTTGGGCTGCTAGGGCACCGAGCCGGATGCATCGATAGCCGATGTGGTCGCATGGAACACTGGACCGGTATGAAAGGTAGTCTGACCTGCTGTCCATGCCTCCTCCTGAGCTAGGCGCTGCTGGTAGTCCAACTGATAGATGTACCACATAGTGTGGTACATCAAAAAGTCCATCTGCCGATTCATCCGCTCGTTGTTGGCCTCCATCCTGGCCAACACATCTTCGATCGTAGGAGCCTGGCAAGCTGCTCACCGGCGGTAAGAAGATGTTGGTGTGGCCGTCGCGGACTGCGCTGGCGGCGTAGGTGAAGCGGTGGTATGGGAGGGTGCCCCCTCCGCTAGTGGCTCAACCGGGTGTGCCCCACCCACGGGTGGGTCCTGATGTGGTGGTGGGGGTGGTGGTGGTGTTGCTACTGCTATTGCTGCTTGTGCGAGACCCGGACCCGGTAGGGTCCGCTTAAGTAAATTATAACTACGACTCCATGAAGAGTTTGAGAACATCTTCACTCGGTCCATTTCCCTCTCCTCATGGGGCTATATCGCGTACTCGGGAGCGTTGGAGTAACACTCCAACATGCTCGAGATGAGCCAAGCGTAGGGCATTTTCTCCTTGGGCCTTAGATTGCCCTTCATCAACTTGCCCTTGATATACCTCATCCCCTCTAGGATGACCATGGTAGCATCAAACCAACGGCCACAGAAGGCCGCGTAAAGTGCCTGCTGCACCGCCTCCACCTGCTCGATGTCGTGTCTCAACGGGTAGAGGTTGCACTTGATTATGGAATCAAGCATCCACATGTAGTGGGGAAGGTCGACCCTCTTAATGGAGGATCCCGACCCCTTCTTCCCGTTGGTCATGCGGGTCATGATCTCCTCAAATTTTACCTCCTCCACAAAGGGTGGAAGGAGGGTGGTCTCAGGTACGAAGTCGAGGTAACATTCAAGTACCTCATGGATGTGGCGAAGGGTGAATGTGTAGTCCCGACCCTCAATCTTGGTCAAAACAATATCGTCGATAGGGTCGTCTGTTAGCCCTTGGTAGAATAAACAGACCAATCGAGGGTAGTAGGACCCACGGATGGGTTTCAAAATATTATTGAGATTGGCCTTTTGGAGGTAATTATGAGCCCATTGGGTCTCGCCCGGTACATCAGGAATTGTAAATAGGGTTTGATCGATGATGTACTCGATATCAAAGGTCTTAGCCGCCCACCACTCATTAGGTTGAAGTACATTGGTGGGTGGTGGTGGCATGGGCGTAGACTCGTGTGAAGACTCGCGCGAAGCCGCGCTCATCGAACCGGAGGTGGTCTCCGATGCCGACGGTGATGGAGTCCTCACCAATGATGGGGTAGGTGGTGGCGGTGCAGCATTCTTACGCCGGACCGGAAGCTTAGAGGTTGCCTTCTTCGAAGACAACCGCATTTTAGGCAGCATTTTAGGTGAAAATTCACAAAAACTAGGGTTTATGTGGTTTGAAATGGAAAAGAAGCAGAAACTAGGGTTTTACCTTAGGTATTTGACTCAATGTAGCGCGATTTCATTCCGAAATCGACTCAAAATGCCCAAACCCTAGGTATCTCGGTCGGTTGGAGAAGAGGAAGAAGAAGGCACGCAAAAGAAAACTCCAAATGATTTCGAATGAAGTGAAAAACCCTTCGATTTATATATATAGGCTCCGGCTCGATTAATCGATTTCCAAAGTCGATTAATCGAGATTCAAAATTAGGTTAAGCCGCGTGAAATCGATTAATCAATTTCCAAAATCGATTAGTCAAAACTCAAAATCGATTAATCAAAACCATTTCGATTAATCGAAATCGTATCCGTTAAAAATTTTAAGTTTTGGAGCTCACTGGCGTGAGCCAGTCGATTAATCAAAATTCTAAAATCGATTAATCGACGATTAATCGAAATCGTGCAGTCCTTCAAATTTTTTCTAAAATCCTTAAGTTACTCAATTAGTCGAACTTCTAGTTCGATTAATCGAAATTCCAAATCGATTAATCGAATTCTTCCTCGATTAATCGAAATCATATAAAAATCCTTTAAGTTTTTCTAAAATTCTCAAGCTACTCGATTAATCGAATCCCCAATTCGATTAATCAAAAACATAAATCGATTAATCGAAACAAAAATCGATTAATCAAAATTCCACTTTGTCATTTTTCTGAATCCTTTTCAAGTTTACACTCACTGGCACATGCCAGTCGACTAATCGACCAAAATCGATTAATCGAATTCCCAAATCGATTAATCAATTTGAAAATTGATTAATCGGTTTTGATCAGATTCTATAGATTTTCAAAGTTCTCTATTTCTTTTGGTTCCTTGGTAAAAATATGATCAGTTGGTCCTTGGTTCTACTAAACACATCATCACGGCCATGTGCGGATAAAAATTGTTTCTATTGCATACGTTGATCAAAAATCAACATTGGATTACAAGTATGGTTAAAATCCACAAACATGCTTGCGGTGATACAATTTTGACTCTTAAGCTGTCGCAAACAAGTTTGGATATTGTTCTTTCACGTTGGCCTCTCGTTCCCATGTAGCTTCTTCGGCCGGGTGGTGCTTCCATCGAACAAGTACTAATGGAATCACTTTTGTTCGCAACACTTGTTCCTTTAGATCCAAAATCTCCACCGGCTCTTCGATTATAGTCATGTCCTCATGCATCTCGAATGATTGACCTCTCAACACGTGATCAGGGTCGTTAAGGTACTTTCTGAGCATAGATACGTGGAAAACCTTGTGTACTAGATCGAATAACGGTGGCAATCCAATTCTGTAAGCAACTTCCCCTACTCGACCCAAAACTTCAAACGGTCCAAGATAGCGGGGACTTAGCTTCCCTCTCTTTCCAAATCTCATCACCCCCTTCATAGGTGACACTTTTACAAACACGTGTTCACCCACCTTGAAGTCTACACTCGTCCGCTTGATATCGGCATAGCTTTTCTGTTTGCTCTGAGCCGCTTTGAGTTTTGCCCTTATCATCTGAACATAGGTGGCATTATCTTCAAGTATTTCAGGTCCCAAAACAAATTTCTCACCCGATTCTTCCCAATAGATGGGCGATCTACATCGTCGTCTGTAAAGTGTTTCATATGGTGCCATCCCAATGCTCGTCTGAAAGTTGTTGTTATATGCGAAGTCAATCAAGGGTAGTTGCTGATCCCACGATCTTTGCAATTCTAACATACATGCCCTAAGCATGTCCTCAATGATCTGATTGACCCTCTCAGTCTGTCCGTCAGTTTGCGGATGGAATGTCATACTAAAATCTAGTCGTGTTCCCATTCCTTCTTGAAATTTCTTCTAGAACTTTGATGTATACAATGGATCACGGTCCGAAACAATCCTACTCGGAATCCCATGCAAACGGACAATCTCTTTCATATACAGCTCTGCCAGTCTTCCCACCGTGTACATCGTGTTGTAAGGCAAGAAGTGCGCTGACTTGGTCAATCGATCGACCACTACCCAAATGGCATTGTACTTTCTTGCAATACGTGTAGTCCAACGATGAAGTCCATAGAGGTCGATTCCCACTTCCATTCCGGTATAGGTAGAGGCTGCAATAGACCTGCGGGATGTCTATGATCGACCTTCACTTGTTGGCACGTCAAACACCGAGACACGTACTCTGCCACATCTTGTTTCAAGCCTCTCCACCAGTAATTCTTTTTCAAATCCTGGTACATCTTCGTGCTTCCCGGGTGGATAGCATAGCTTGACTTGTGAGATTCATCAAGAATTGTTCGTCGTAGATCGGCGTTATCCGGAATACAGAGGCGGCCCTTGAACAATAAGGAGCCATCCTCCTTGATTGAAAACTCAGATGTAATGCCTTCAGTTACATCTTGACGAATCTTTTTTAGCACCGGGTCTTTCATCTGTAGTTCCTGGATATGCTCAAATATCATCGGTCTCACTGAGATATTAGCCAAGAAGGCTCCTGGAGCTTGTGACTCAATGTTTGCATCATATAGTGCCAGATCTTCAAACAGTTTCCATCTATGCATACCCAAAATTAAGGTAGCCAATTGAGCTGAACTCTTCTGACTCAAGGCATCAACTACCACATTAGCCTTACCTGGATGATACTGTATGGAACAGTCATAGTCCTTGAGAAACTCCATCCATCTGCGCTGCCTCATGTTTAGTTCCTTCTATGTAAACAGATATCTGACGCTCTTATGATCGATGAAAATCTTGAAAGTCTCACCGTATAAATAATGTCTCCAAATCTTGAGCGCCAAAATGACCGCTGCTAATTCCAGCTCATGTGTCGGATAATTCTTCTCATGCTCTTTCAACTGTCTCGACCCATACGCTATCACCTTTTTATGTTGATTAAGCACACAGCCCAAACCAGTATACGAAGCATTGCCATACACTGCAAACCCTCCACTGCCTAAAGGTATAGCTAACACTAGAGCTGAAGTGAGTCTCTTCTTAAGTTCTTGAAAACTCCTCTCGCATGCCTCACTCCATTCAAACCTTGCATCCTTCTGTGTAAGTCTCGTGAGTGGTCCCGATATTTTTGAAAAACCCTCAACGAAACGTCGATAGTAACCCGCTAATCCTAGGAAACTGCGGATGTCGATCATGGTCTTTGGTTACTCCCAATTCACTACTGCTTCGTTCTTTGCTGGATCTACAATGACACCAAGCTTTGAGACGACATATCCCAAAAAGCTAACTTCTTCTAACCAAAACTCACACTTGCTAAGCTTGGCGTATAACTGGTGTTCACGTAGAGTCTGTAGGGCTATTCTCAAATTCTTTTCATGCTCTTCCTCTGATTTTGAATAGATCAGGATGTCGTCAATAAACACTACGACACAAGAGTCTAGGTGTGGTTTAAACACCCTATTCATCAAATCCATGAATGACGTCGGGGCATTTGTCAACCCAAATAGCATCACTAGGAACTCATAGTGTCCGTATCGAGTCCTGAATGCAGTCTTCTGAATATCCTCTGCCTTGACTCTCAACTGATGGTATCCCGATCTCAGATCGATCTTAGAGAAATACTTCACTCCTTGCAGTTGATCAAACAAGTCATCTATCCTAGGCAAAGGGTATCGATTCTTGATGGTGAGTTTGTTTAATTGTTGATAGTCAATGCACAGACGCATTGACCCATCTTTCTTCTTTACAAATAAGACCAGTGCTCCCCATGGAGACACGCTCGATCTAACAAACCCCTTGTCCATTAATTCTTGTAACTGTTCTTTCAACTCCTTCAACTCAGCAGGAACCATTCTGTATGGTGCTTTAGAAACAGGATCCGTTCCTAGTGCTAAGTCGATAG
Organism: Chloranthus sessilifolius; assembly: GCA_021018995.1. Taxonomy (NCBI): domain Eukaryota; kingdom Viridiplantae; phylum Streptophyta; class Magnoliopsida; order Chloranthales; family Chloranthaceae; genus Chloranthus; species Chloranthus sessilifolius. Next base: position 71,380,747 of record CM037595.1, read on the forward strand.
CAAATTCTATTTCTCTCTCTGGAGGTAATCCGAATAATTCCTCCAGAAATACATCGGCGATGTCCTGCACAACTGCTATCTCAAAGATAACATTCTTCTCCTCCTTATTCTCCTTCAAAAATGCCAAGTATCCACTACACCCTTTTCTGATCAATCACTCGGCCCTGACTGCTGAGATAAGTGGTAGGTGTGTCGACCTCTCTCCTTGAAATCTAAACGATCTTCTCGTATTGGGTCTAAAAATGGAAACTTTATTCTTGCAATCTACCGTCGCACAGTGAGTCGATAACCAATCCATGCCAAGGATCACGTCGAATCCTTGCATGTCTAATAGAATTAGGTTCGCCAATAGCTCAAATACATCTCCATCCATGACCCTCACGATCACGGAGTTGCAACCCTTTTCGGTATCAACTGATTTCCTGAAAGGAACAGTCACGGTTAAAACAAAGTCTAATTTTTCTAGGTCGACTTTCATCCTCTTCGTGAAGCAAGGTGTAACAAATGAGTGGGTAGACCGTGGGTCTATCAACACTCGAGCTTCGTATGTCACGTCGCTTTCCTTCTTATAAATTTGTAATGTACCTAACCATACATACACACATATATATATATTATTCATTATCATACTAGAATTTATCACATGCAAGTTTTTCTTATATCTCCTATATGTAGATGCACCTTCTCTATCTAAAATTTCAAGAATTGAAATTCTCTATTTAAAAGGAAGCTCACCTTGAATCACGTCATTTGTGTTCTGAGCCTCTTGAGCTGTGACTGCGTAGGCTCTTCCTTAGATGATCGACTTCCTCGCTTGTATAGGTCGTGGAATAGGTACTGAAGCTGTCTTCCCTTTGTTTATCTCAGGGCATTCCTTGATCAAGTGGCCCACCTTACCACATCAAAAGCAACCCCGAGTGCCTATCCTACAATCCGTTGTCTTGTGAGGCTTGCCACACTTGGCACAAGTCTCATGAGGTGTGGAAGAAGCTGCGCGAGAAGCCCCCTGCGTGATTATAGCGTCGGTAGTGATAGCAGGGCTCTCGTAGCGTATCGGTCTCCCCGACGCGAACAATGGAAATCTCTGCTAGTTGCTCTGTTGCGCCGGTCTCTCATAACCTCTTTGGAACGGTGGTTTCTGATTGTTTGGTATGAACCTTAGCTTTTCTTCACCGGTTCATAATTCCCCATTCTACTCTGATCAGTGTTCCACCTTCCCTGTTGCTCTCTCTGGCGATATTTATTATTATTCTCCTCCTCCACTACGAGTGCTTTGCTCTTGACCTCACCATAGGTCCTCAGTTGGAATGGTGCTACTCCTCCCCTCACGTCCGGCTTCAAATCTTGCTGAAACCTCTTTGCTCTCATCATCTCAGTGATGACATAGTCGGGGGCAAAGCGAGCGAGTCGCATGAACTCCACTCCGTACTCTCTCACACTCATCTTCCCTTGCACCAATTGTAAAAACTGAATTTCCATCTGGTTCCTCACCACCTCTGGAAAATGTTGCTTGTTGAATTCCTCAACAAACTCGTCCCAAGTCAAGGGCATATCTAGAGTCTCCTGGGCCCTAGTCTGTGAAACGGACTTCCACCAAGGCCCAACTTCTCCGTCTAACATGTAGGTTGCCCAACGGATGCTCTCATCCTCCGTGCACGTCAGTACACTGAATACCTTCTCCATCTCACTCAGCCAATGCTCTGCCACTATGGGCTCTCCCTGTCCAGAAAAGCTAGGAGGTCTCATCGTCCTAAACTCAGTAAAAGCAGATGATGCTGGCGGTGTCTGAGCCAATGGAGGTGTCGGTGGCTGATGCTGCTCATGAGCTGTATGAGCTGCCAAAGATGCTGCCTGTTGAGCCATAGCAGCTGCCATGGTCTCCATGGTGTGCATCATCCTTTGACGCTCCTCTCTATCCTCATTTCATTCTGTAACTCTTTCCTGTTCTCTCTGATCTTGATCCTGACAATCTCGATCATGATTCTCTCCCTGATCTTGGCTCCCTTGGCCACCACTGCCAGAAGACCCTCCATCTCTTATAGGTACTCTATTGGTATCTGAGATAAAATCATCTCGACTACGCAAGCTTCTACTATGGCCGCCCCTGGGTCGGCCCCTTCCTCTAGAAGACATAACAGTCTGCATGTGAAAATAAAGTTTTCATTAGCAGAAGTCCCTATGCTCTGACAAAAGAATGATTGTCAAAGTTTCTAAAAGAAAATGCTTTGATACCAACTGTGACAGCCCAAATTTCGATACCCCGAAACCCGTGCCATCAACATGATCCTCCAGACCGTGCCCCAAAACTGTGTACGAAACATTGGCATAACAAGCACAAATAAATAAATAAAGTTAATAATCTCATAAAGCGAAAACAGTTAATATGCCCAACTGGCATATGCAAAAGACAGTTCTACATTCATGCCACTGCATGAATAGAGAACCGACCCGAACCATCGGTGATAAACAGATCACCCCAGATGGTTCACCAAAAGAATAATTCAATTTAATTACATGTTTATCAAAATAAAGGCTTGGCATACCAAGCCGTACAAATCTTCTCTCACACAACTCTCTGTCAAAGTACACAGCAGAGTCTCCTAGAAGAAGTCCTCGAGTGGAGGCTCCAACTCGTCTCCAGGTACGTAATCCAATTCACCCGGATCTACGTCTCCTGAAGCCTCGACAGCTGCTATCAAAGGACCTGTGACGTATAGTCTAAAGGGTGAGCTACATCCTAGCTCAATAGGGAACAAATACAATGAACATATAAATCAAAACTCACATATATTCAATGATATTCTAAGCATGATGTGTCTATGCATTAGCTAGAAAATAGTTCAAAAGATGGTAATTTCATTCAAGATTTACTGGTAATTTGTATGTCTTACTTTACTGTTGATTTATCATGAATGACACTGAACAGGCCTAAAGCAAAACTAAAATCTTCAACTTAAGTAATCCCCGAGCAATATAGCATCGAGCTCCGATGAAATACCCTTCATCGTCATCTAAATAGACAGTTGTTATAAAGTATTTCCTGGGAATACCACCCAAGCCCCTTTTCACTAGGCGGCGGGGTTAAGAACTCATCTCAACATCCCTGGGATATGCTTACTGTTATGGATAAACCTCCGCACTGGTATACGGATTGGCCGCCGTATCAGTCACGGATATCCTCCCGCATCAGTCATGGGTATCCCGCCACGTCAGTGGGGTATCCTATCAAACCTCAAATAACAAAAATAACATGTGCTTTATATATAGTTGTTCACCGTATAAGTGTGCTATCTTATATCAGTTAGGCCTCAACAGTAATTATTCAATCATACATATATACATCCCTGAGATATATACATACCCGCATCACACTTGATGCCTTTATTACTTTCTCATCCCCTAGGGATGTCTCAATCACATTAGATTACTTGTTCTTAATTACTTGCATCACACAGATGCCTTTATCACATTCTTGGTGTCACACACGCACCCATTTTCACAAAGCTTTTCATAGTTAAAACAACTTCAAATCTGATAATTATATCACTACATACATGCTTTTGAAATTAAAGTACATGTTCAAGGTATTTCCTACCTCAAGTTTCTGATGGTCCAAGCATCAAGGTCCCACGCGGCTCCTTGTGCTCGCTTTCACACGTACCACCTATGGTACATCTTAACACATGCAATACATCACTAAAGATGTAATGAAGAAGGTCCTGGACCCTCCATGAATCTCAAAGAAAACTTAGAAAGTTAAGCAAAACTGTCAAAGTCGACTAATCGATTCCTAAAATTGATTAATCGAAATACAATTCGATTAATCGATTCCCAAAATCGATTAATCGAAACCCAAATCGATTAATCAATTCTCAAAATCGATTAATCAAAATTCAAATTCAATTAATCGATCCCAAATCGATTAATCAAAGTCTCTAACATAATGAAGTCGATTCTCAAATCGAGTGGTCGAAAGTCTGAAATCGATTAGTCGATCCCAAATCGATTAATCAAAATCTAAAATCGATTAATCGATTTCCCAACTCGATTAGTCGATTTCTCCAGGTCTCTTTTCTCCAACCACTGGAGGTACCCAGTCGATTAGTCAATTTCCAAATCGACTAATCGAAATCCAAATCGATTAATCGAAATACAATTCGATTAATCGAAATCGGGCTTTCATGACTTTTCAACTCAATATAATCGATTAATCGAATCCCATTTGATTAATCGATTTGGCGGTCATACTTCTGCATGCTCTTCCAAATCTTTTTCCTTTCTTTTCTAAGCCTTTAGTCTACTCTTCTAAGCATATTTGACTGAATTTAATCACCCACACTCTATGCATTAACTTCAATTTAAAACTTACCTCAAGAATCCCTTCAAGGGATTGATTTATTGGGTTTGAATGCTAGGGTTCCATCATTTGCTTCACGATCCCAAATCGCTTTGAATCCGTCAATGAATGCTCTAATTAGTCCTTTAATTTGCATTCACTTCTTCCTCAATAACTCCTCTTTACTCCTCTCTCTCTCCTCTTAACTCTCTCTTCAACAACCAAAGCAAAAAAGAAACTAGGGTTATTAAAACCCTTATATCCTTTCTTGGCCTTGTGTGTTAAATACATACACCAGAGATAGGTGTATGTGACTGCAACTTAACACAATAATCTACACTTAGGTCACACTAATCTCACATTAGTACATAACTTCATGAGCTCAATGTTTGGCCATCACTTGGTCAAACTTACGATCAATCGGGCATGGTTCTCGAGGTCAAAGTTAAACGTTAATTATTCGGGATATTACACTTTTGGTGTCTCGAGAAACCTAAATCAATTTTATAAGCACCGAAGTGCTAAAAATGTGACTCTGATTCACCGGTCTATGCCAAAGGCTCTTGGCTAGGGGCTTCGGTTATCGATCGAAAAGGTGTTAGGCACTCGATTAACCCGCTCTAAAGTGGTCTCTACTTATGGTGAAAGATGAAAGGAAAATGAAAATAAAAAGAGCACTTTCTCTTGCCCGAAGATACTATGATCCATTTGTGCCCCTCCACAATTATCGGGATTTCGGCGGTGTAACAGCACAAATTCAAAGATAGAGCAAATGCCAAGAAGGTAGAGGAGTAGAGGGGAGAGTCAGAGCTCTAGGGCCCTTATAGCACCACTATAGTCCTTTGCGTGAGGGCGCTTTAGTGAGCTTCCGACGGCTTGGATGGTTGAATGAAGGGTTCTAACTCTAAGGCTTGGTAGCTAAGGGGTAGAGGAAGAAGTCTAGGGGGTAGTGTTCTCCTAAACTCAAGGGTTTTTGAAGGATTGGGTTTCTAGATGATTTAGAATTCTGAAATTTGTATGCATATTTGGTGCACACAAGGGAGGGATAGATCTCTTACTCTTTTCTCTCTCTTGGAAATTTTGCAAGCCTCTAATCTAAGGGGGGTGCCTCTCTATTTATAGGAAAAGGGTAGGTTAGGAGGGTGCTTAAGTACTAATTAGGGTTAGCAATTAGGTAATCTTCTAATCTAAGGTTTCCTAGGATTTTGAGAGCTTGGAAATGTGGGCAATGGGCTTCAATGGTGGATGATAGGGTGAGGTTTCAAATGACTAAAGGGTTACAAATAGGGTAATCAAGAGTGCAACAGTCCTAATGAAACCCATCCTAAATATTGAGATGGTCAACAAGTCAAACCCCAAAAGTAAATTTCAAGCAAAAACCAACAGTTACTGTAGCTAAGTATGGCGCATGTATTACACACTCCAAGCATAGCTACAGTGTCTGGAAGTTCAAAGACCGAGGTGGGTCCCACCTATGTTTGGCGTGTGTATTAGATGCACCAAGCCATTTCTAGGGGGAAATGGCTTGGTGCATGTAATACATGCGCCACATATGCCCTAGCCAAGTGTGGTTCCTGGGCATTGCTCGGATCACCGTAACTTTTGACGTACAACTCAGATTGAGGTAATTCTTAGCTTGTTAGAAAGCTAAGAACCTCTACTTTTCAATGGTATAAGATTTAATTTCAGTAGAGGTCCATGCATCATTGGTTCATCTCTCTCTAACCATTTCCCGAGAGGGTTAACTATGGGTCCAGAGAGGTCGGGGGTAATTCCTAAGGGTATGGACAAGTTCTTAAGGGTTTGGGAAGGTTCTTAAGGGTTTTGGGCAAGTTTCTAGGGGTTCAGGAAGATTCCTAAGGGTATGGGAGAAGCTATCGGAAGCTCGGGGGTGCGGAGCGCCTCTCTCGAAGTATGTTTTGATCGGGCCTCGAGCCAAATTTGGGTGTCTACACCTTGGTAGAAACTTTGCGCAAAGGACCAATTTGGCACTTAATGATGAGGGCATTTTCTTAACAAGTCTTTCATTTCTTCCCAACTCTCATGAAATAATTATCCTGGATTTTAGTCGAAATCTTGGGTTGCTTGGCGAATTTAATTTGTCCTATCAAATGGGAAGTATTCATTTAAGAACTTGGGCTGAAGTCCTTCCCAAGTAGTAATACTTCTAGCAGGTAATGAAATTAGCCATGGCTTCGCCCAATCTTTGAGAGAGAAAGAGAACAGTCGCAGCTTAATTGCCTCAATATTGGTGTTGGGTGCTTGGAACATGGTGCAAATTTTTATAAAATCATGAATGTGTTGATAAGGGTGGTCTTCACTGTCAAACCCAAGAAAGGTTGGTAACAACTGGAGTACGTGGGACTTGACTTCAGCATTTTGTCCTATCACTACCTTTGGTATCACTACACAAGAGGGATTGGTCAAGGCAACCGGGCTAAAGTGTTCTTGAATTGAATGGTCGTCAGCCATGGTTGGAAACTCTCTTCTGGAAGTTTGATTTAATGCGAGATTACGCAGGAGAGTTCATTCGATTTCTGGGTCATGCTCAAAGAAGTCTAAGCTTTGAGATCAAGTATGGTGCATGCACCAGAAATGAGAATAGTTTGTGATTTTTAACTTTTTCTGATTTTTTTTTTAGAAAGCAGGGAGAGAAAACAAATCTGGGTTTTAAGCTTCGCTGATTAGGGAAAGTTGAGACTCTGAGTTATTGCTCCGAATAAACCTACGAAAGATTAAGAAGTGATCAAAGAAAGTTAAAATATAAAGAAATATAAAAAGAGAAAGATAAATATGTATTTTTAAAATAAAAATATATATAAAAAGATAAAGACAAAACTTCCCCGACAATGGCGCCAAAAACTTGACCGACTTACTATGTATGTCTAATTAAGTCTTAACATATTGTAAGTGCACAATGGAAATTGTAGAGCTAGTATAAGATCGTTCCCACAATAATTTTATCCTTTCTATATATATATATATATTTATATATTTATTTATTTATTTATATTTTAAAGTTATATTTATCCTTTAAGGTTCTAAAGTACTTAAGAAATATGAATAAAAGAATGGTTTCTTAATCTAAGGTGCAGAAAATAATTCCTAATCCTCCTTCTTCATATTAAGTTCGTCAATCCCAATTTTAGCTATCGAATATTTATAAAAATAAACAGTACCGTTACACCGTATTGCAGTCTTCTAGAATTGGGCGTTAATCAAAAAACTAAATTCCTTGACACAGATTTAATCTAATCAACAATTTCCTAAAATTTGGGTATCAATCAAACTCTAGAAAATTGAAAATAGAAAAGTAAAAACTGTTACACTAATCTGCAAATTCCAACTTGAGTCGTCAATTCAAATTAAAACTTAAAGATGTTTACAAAGCACGATGTAAATAAAGCAAATAAAATCTAAACTAGAAAGCAAATAAATATATCTTTCACCCCTCAACCGCAGTCATCAATAGCTTCTGAGAAACTAGGATATCTACACTAATCTTCAGCACCCAATAGTAGTCATCAATTGCTCTTGAGAAACCTCTGATATCTAATCTACTCTAACTATTTTACTTACTGATCGGAAGAAAATCTAACCTCAGTTGCCAATTGATGCTGAAATTCTTCGATGCTTATTCCTATATCAGGCTCTCTTATTTATAGATCATAAGGAGTTGGTTTACAAAGTTCTAATTCTAATAAAAGAAACTAATCATGTAAAAGTATCCTAATATTACTCTAATTCCTAATTTTATTCTTCCTTGCTTTTAAATCATAGATGTGCTTCAAGAGTGTTCTCTGATTTTTAGCAACCGAGATTTCCTAAGAGCTTATCTTCATCAATCTTCTCAGATCCGTGATTCACCAAACTTCTAATTTCATATATCTTCTAATTCAGTTCTTGGTGGTGATAATTTTCATTCACGTGATCAACAACAATAGCTATAACAGGAAAGTTTCTTTTCTAGATAATCGCAAATGACAATGTTCTATTTTTTTTCTTCTTTTTCTTAGAAAATCATAAATCATAATTTTCTATCTTTCATAGTTTCCTATCTGGACGATTCTCTGGGTTATGATTTTTTACCTTTTTTCTATTGTCTCTGTTGCATAATCGTAAATTACGATTTTCTGGCTTTTAGTAGGTGGGAAATCATCTTTTTCGCTCAATCATCTTTCTTACTGCTTTTTGAGTTCATTTTGATGAATATTAACACTTTTGCTCCCTTTTACTATTTTTCCTTAATATCTGCACATCGTTAACTTGTTAGTAGTAAACTAAGTCCTACCATCACTAAGTTAAGGGTGATAAAATGGTAAATTATGTGACGAATCAGTAACCCCATTGTGAGGGCACTTGTGCAAAAGATCCTTGAGACAGCTCTAACATTCCTGAAGAGATTAATCCAAAAATTATAAAAATGTCATAATAAGATGTCAGATTTTATTCGTTCTGCTAATTGGAAAAAATTTCATAAGAAACATGTGTTCCAATCGTTCCTAATTAATAATCGAATTATGAGGCAAAGAGGTTATCCACTGCTTTTCTTCATCTCTGAGGGAATATGTGAATAGTCTCAATCGAGTGGATTCTTTCATCCAGTTCTTAATTCGAATGATAGTGCATACTTTTACGAATTTATTTAAATGCAGATAGGGTTCTTCGTCCATTAGCCCAAGAAAAGTCAGAAGTACTTGAAGCACATTGGGCAAATTTTCAAAAGTCCTATTACCGGCTATAGGGTGTATTTGGATACATGGGGGAGGTGTAAGAGGTGTTAAAGTATAATATTCCCTCATTGTCTCAGCCACATATTGGTCTCTTCCTGCCATAATGGAATCAGGACAAGATGGCTAAAACAGTTATTATAAATGTCTATTTCATTTTCATCTTTATTTGATTTTTATTCTAGAAAGCAGGGAGAGAAAACAAATCTAAGCCTCGAGCTTCTCTGATAAGGGGAAGTTGAAACTTTGATTTGTCACTCCAAATAAACCTGCAAAAGATTTAAGAAGATATCAAAGAAAATTGGAAATATAAAGAAATATAAAAAGAGAAAGATAACTACTTATTTTCTTAAATTAATATAATCAAATGGTAATCCCTGCCAGCGGTGCCAAAAATTCGATTGGGCTACTTTTATGTATATCTAATTAAGTCTTAACTTATTCCAAGTGCACAATGGAAATCATAGTACTAGTAAAGGATCATTCCCACAGATATAGGTTAAATTATGTTAACTTAATTTTTATAAAAAAATTTTACTTATCTTTTAAGTTCCTAAACTACTAGAGAAATATGAATAAAAGAATTGTTTTTAAACTAAGTTTGCAGAAAATAAATCCTAATCCTCCTTCTTCAGATTATGGTCATCAATCACAATCGTCAGCTATCAGATATTTATAAATTTAAATAGTACCGTTACACTATATATCAAGTCTCCTAGCATTGGTCGTCAATCAATACTAAAATCCTATCAATACATATTTAATCTAATCAACAATCTCCGAAAACTTGGGCGTCAATCAAATTCTAGAAAATTGAAGATGAAAAAGTAAAAACCGATATACTAATCTGCAAACCTCAATCTGAGTCGTTAATTCAAATTAAATCTAAAGATGTTTACAAAGCAGGAAATAAGGGAAAATAAAATATAAACTAGAAAGCAATAAAAATTATATCTTTCACTCAGGTGCAGTCGTTAATTGCTTCTGAGAAACTACAGATATCTACTCTAATCTTCAGCTCACAATCGCAGTCGTCAATTTCTATTGAGAATCCTTGGATATGTAATCTACAAAGCAATAAAAATATACTCTAAAAATTTGATCGGAAGAAAACCCAACCTCAGTCATCAATTGATGCTGAGAATTTCTTTGATGATTATTCCTATATCGGGCTCTCTTATTTATAGATCATAAGGAGTCAGTTTACAAGACTTCTAATTCTAATAAAATAAATAAAACTATCCTAATATAACTCTAATTCTAATTTTATCTTTCCTTGCTTCATTTAGTCGATGTACTTCTGGATTGTTCAGTAGTAGAGATCTTCTGAAGTCTATATTCATCAATCTTCTCAAATCTGTGATCAGTTAATCTTCTGATTCAACAGTTCTTCTAATTATGTTCATGGTGGTGGAATCTTCACGTGATCAGTAGTGATGACAGTCAACAAGAAAGCTTCATAATCGTAATCGTAAATCACGATTGTCTTTTCTCTTCTCTTTTTCTGGAAAATCGTAAATTATGATTTTCTATCTTTCATAACTTTCTTATTGGACGATTCTCTGGATTACGATTCATCAATTTTAATTTTGTATCGCTTCAGCTTCTTGAACGTCTTCTGGGGAACCGTAAATTACGATTTCTCATTTTCTTCTTTAGTAGCAGAGCTGAATCATCTTTTCATAATTTTCTAGCTCTTAGTATATACTGAATCATCTTTTTATACTTAATTATCTTTTACTGCTCTTTTTAAGTTTATTTTGACAAAGATTAACATTTCGGCTCTCTTTTACCAATTTTTCTTAATATCTACACATCAGTAACTTATTAGTAGCAAACTAAGTCTTAGCATCACTAAGTTAAGGGTGATAAAATGGTATATTATGTGACTAATCAGGGGGGTGCATTGACGGGAGAACCTCTTCCTCTAAGAAGGATAGGGATGCTAGGTATTTTTCCATATAGGGATGCCGACTCGCATATGTTCATTTGTGTTGCCCCATTCTGATCTATTTTAACGAACATGCTTCGAATGTGAGGCTGCAATTGAGGTGCGTCTTCTAGGTCTATTCCCCGGGCTTTGGCAGTGGCAATGGTTCGGGCCTTCTCCTTAGCTTCCTGAACTTCTTCCTCAGTGGGCTTGTAACCTAATCCAAATCTGATCTGTTGCCTGCCTCTGGCTCTAACTGGGTCCGTTCTTCCTTGCAAACAAGGGTCCAACCCTTTGCCTTTCTGGTAGCCCCATTTCTGGAGCTTGGCCACTGCTGCAGTCATTCCACCTCCTATTTTTGTGGTCACTTCTTTGATAGGTTCTGGTGCTACTGTCGACACATCATACTGAAAGCTGTGAAAGTTTGTGTCTTCAACTGTATATTGTACATCCAGCACTTTGAGGTCTTTGTTGTTGTGTGTGACCTCTACTCCTTCCTCCTGCCCCTCGCCTAAAATGGTGACGATCTTCTGATCTGAAATAAATCTGAGCTTCTGGTGTAAAGTCTAAGGTATTGCTCTAATTTCGTGTAGCCACGGACGACCTAGTAGTAGATTAAAAGTGGATTTGATATCCATAACTTGGAATGGGATGAAGAAGGTCATTGGCCCTATGATGAGCTCAAGATCGACTTCTCCAATTATTTCCCTCCAATTTTCAAATCCTCTGGTGCTTGTTCTAGTTGGCCTGAACGTAGAGGGATCCACCCCTATCTTAATTACGGTTCTCATAGGGCACACATTCAAGGCCGATCCATTGTCTATTAGTACTAATTGAATCACCAAGTTCCCTACTTCTATCGTGATGTTGAGGGGTTTGGAATAATTATTTCCCTTATTCAAAAGATCAGCATCCGAAAAAGAGATGGCGTTGGGAGTGAAGTGGTGATATCATTAAGAGGTCCCAGACGATGATATGAGCTGGCATTCTCTTCAACTGTATTTCCAGTATGTGCCCTCGACTCATTTTTTCAAAGGGGTGTACCATAGTAGTTTCCTTCTTCCTTTCTGGTCGGGTTGGTGCTAATACCTCGGGGTGTTTGAAAATTCTCCCCGATCGAGTAACAAAATTGATTGCCCCCTCTATACTGCCACCCTCATTGATGTCTGTTTGATTGTAACTGAGCGGGATCTGGTGGGGGTCATAGGTCGGCCCTGCGATATGAAATGGATTAGATGAGGGTATCGGAGGCACAGGGATAGGTGGTGCAAAATAATTGGATAACACTTGGCTAAATTCTGCTAAAGGTGGAAAGGTTGGAGGAGTGGTGAACATGGGCCAAATGGGATCTACAGGAGTTGGAGATGACTACATCGGTGATAGTATGGAAGGGTGAGGCCAATGGTAGCCAACCGGTGTCGGAGGGGGAATTGAGGAAATGCCATGCATTGAATAAGTAGAAGGGATTGGTGTTTGATATAGGGATAAGTAGGGGTTCGACATAACTAATGGGCTGGTGCTGAGAAATACGCCCTTAACTCTAAGGGCTCTACTTAGGTGTTGGACTGAGGAAGTAATCAACCAAATTTAAGGGCTCAATTACTCCTATGCTTCTATCTTCCTGATGTATCTGCTTTGGTGCTATAAAGTCTTCCCAGATGAGGATGTACTTTGAAGGATCAAACTCTTCACCGTCTTCCTCTACCACTCTGACGGTGGGCCTTGGGCCCATTCCTCCTGGTGGATGTGGTGGCATTGGAACCTGATGTATGTTGGCGTGCTGGCTTGCCTGGGGAAGTGTCGGAGGGATTATTTTATCGGCGTCTATTAGGTCATGTATCACATGCTTTAAACGAAAGCATTGATCAGTCGGTTGGCTTGGTCCTTGGTGGAAATTGCAGTGAGTATTGGGGTCATAATTTTTGGGGATTGAATTTAGTGGTGGGCGTGGTTGGAAAGGTGTAACAGGACCTTTTTCAACTAACAAAGGTAGAAGGATGTTCAAGGATTGCCCCAACGGTTTAAAGCCTCGATTGAAACGGGCCCTTCTTTATTTTGGGGTCATCTGTGTCCCTTGCCCATTGCATGTTCTTTGCATCAGTTCATTTTGTGTTAGGGTCGGTTGTGTCCCCTTAAACTGGAATGGGGTTATTCCCATGATGGGTGGTGTATTTACGACCGTCTGTATATCCATCCAGTTCTTCTCTCGTTCCTCTATTCAATGAACTTTCGAACCTCACTAGTTATGTTTTTGCTTAACCGCCCTTCTCTGATCACGTCCTCCCAATGATTGGCATTCCTTACTAAGTCAGCAAAGCTAGATTGCTGTTGGCATACCAGGAAATCCAAAATGACCGGCAGAGTGTTTTTCAAAATCAACTCAATTTGCTCATCATCGGGTGTTATATTCCTGACTTGGGCTGCCAATGCTCTCCATCGCCCAATTTAGTCGTCGAATGTTTTGTCAGACTTTTTCTTTAGTCGGGCTAGATCTGACTTGCGGGGTTCAATGTCTATGTTGTAGACATACTGCTCTTGGAATAGGTCAGTCAGATTTTTCCAGGTTTTAATCATGGATGGTTCAAGGGAAGTGAACCATCTCAAAGCTAGGCCCGTAAGGCTTTTCTAGAACACTTTGATGAGGAGTCGTTCGTCTCTGCCGTACTGGCACATATCCCCGTTACAATGGGGTTGCCCATGCCATTGTATTTGTCAAAGGTTGGCATCTTGATTTTTTGGGGCAAAGAGACTTCTGCAAATAGGCATAAGTTGAAAATTTCTATGGCATGAATTTCAGCTCCACCCATCTTCATCAGCTATTTTTGAATTTTATCCATGTATTCTTTTAACAGCTCTGACTCCCTGGATGATGGGCCCCTCAACAAGCTGCCTCCATTCACTTTGAACTGCCTATGGATTGGTCTACACGAGATGTGGGGGGATGAAATTGGCAAAGACCCCCACGTATGCCCCACTATTTCAAGCTTCATCCTCCTCATACTGATTGTTGGTATCAATAATAATTGGGGGAGGAGTGGGATTGATTTGATTTTGGAAGTTTTGGGCAGGTGCCTAGTGAGGCCCTTGTAAGTGGGGGAAGCTTTGCTAAGTGTTTTAGAGGGTAAATGGGTGGGTCAATGGAGGGTTTTGAGTGGGAGCCTGGTGAGGCCATTGTGCTTGGTGATAATTTTGATGGCTGGGTTGGGAGGTAAGAGGATGGGTGAATTGGGGATGGTTGATGACATGGGATGGGTCTTCATATTGGGTTGGGTGTGAGAGATGTGGATAAATGGGGCACATGCCGTGTTAAGAGATTAGATGAGATGGGTGTACTATTTGAGGGGGAATGGGGGCCTGTTGGGTATAGGTGAATGTGGGATATTGGGGGAATGATGAAGGGTTTGCAAATGGGGCTCCCGAGTTTGGGCCTTGATGGGCTTGGGTATAGGGCATTGGGCCTTTATGGGCTTGGGAATGGGGATATTAGGCCTTGATGGGCTTGGGCCTGAGTTGTTGGGCCTTAATGGGATTTGGCCTTGGGGTATTTGGCCTTGATGGGCTTGGGCCAAAGGTATTGGGCCTTGATGGGCTTGGGTATAGAGTGTTGGGCCTTAAGGCATGCTCGGATGACCCTATGGTTGATAGGAGGGGCCTTGTGTGGTGTGAATTATGGGAGGTTGATTGGGGTTGGCATTTTGGGAGAATGAGACATGGAGGTTTTGGAGAGTATGTTGAGGGTTGGATATATGGGATGGATGAGAAAGGCTTTGGGAAGCCTTCTAGGCTGTGTAGGTTCTGACCATGTCCTCTATCATGGCCATTGGATTGGTTATGGGGGTAAATGGGGATGACCCTTCCAATGTATGGGGAGATGTGGGCATGACCTGGGTAAAAGGGTGAGGAAAATTGGGCATGACCTGGGTAGATGGGGGGATATGTGGTGGATTTGGGTTGGGGGGAAGATGTGGAGTGGATATGGGAAAATTGGGCGTGGCTTGGGTGTATGTGGAAAAATGGGGTGGATTTGTGGAAAATAAATGGGGTGTGCTTTAGGTGGAGGTGGATGGAAAATGGGATGGACTTTGGGTGGATGGGGGGAAATTGGGTATGTTGGAGGTGGAAGGGAAATGGGATAGATCTTGGGTGGTGGAAGAGGAATGGGGTAGAAAATGTGGCGGATTTTGAGTTGATATGGGGGGAAGGGAATTTTGGTTTGAGGTGGAGGGGAAGATGGGTGTACCGAAAGGTCTGGTGACATTGAAACGAGTTTGGGCGAGGGAGTCGGATATGGGTATATCCTCTAAATGGGAATGTGTTGGGAAATGGGGTGGGGATGAATCAGGATCGGCGTAAGCCGGATCGATCGCCCAAGACATGGTTTGGCCGCGGGTCGGGTATGGATTACTCGGGTGAGGCCTGAATATTTTCTTCCTCCTTCCCCTACAGGGTGATGGAGGGTAAGGCGATGTCGTCATTCCGGCACCATTAGATTCCTTTTTTAGGTTTTGGATTTTTTTCTTGATTTTTTTTTGTTTTATTATTTTGACTGACAAAATAAAATTCTCTCCCTTGATTATGGTGGTGCTTTATCTGAGGCCCTGGGGAACTCCCTTTTCGGGCGGCATTCACACCTCCGACGCCTCCCACGGCGGGACTTCAATGCTCTCCAAAAGAATCAAAGGGAATCCTTCGATCAATGTGAAGACATAGAAATTCTCACGATGACCCGATCCCCCGGAGGAGTCAATAAGAGGGGTGACCTCTTTAGACTGTCGAGAGCGTTTTGGGTGTCGAAAGGTGGGGGAACAATTACAGGTATGAAAATCGCTAAGCGGGGGGCTCAGGAAGGGTAAAAAGGGCCTCTGATTCAGGCTACCAGAACCAAAACAGTCTAGCGTATGTATTATATACTCTAGGCTAAAATCCTGGAAATTTGGCTTAGTGCGTGTATTATACATACTAGGCTAAATTTCTGGGGGTTTATGGCTTAGCGTGTATATTACACACACTAGGCCAAAACAGAATATATATATATATATATATATATATATATATATATATATATATATATATATATATATATATATATATATATATATTTTTTTTTTTTTTTTTTTTTTTTTTTTTTTTTTTTTTTTTATACAGTAACAGCAGGCCCGAGTTGGTTGATTTTTTATATTTTCTGGAAGCAGTACTTTCGGGGACTATTTTTCTTATTATTCTGGGTCCCTACTCACTGTGCCTAGGGATACAAGGCTGTTTTGGGGTATCTAATGCGCTCCCCAAGGGTTTTAAGGCTTTTTCTTAAGCTCGGTCACCCACTCGATATACCTTCGGCGCAAGCGCCTTCTCAGATACTAGATGGAGTGATACTTTTCGGGATCATCACTATTAGGGGCTGCCTCCATACTAAGAATCAGAACGTTTGTATCGCTGTCTATTTCCTCCCTTTTAAAATCTACCTAACGTAAAAATGAATTAAGTCCGTTGTTGGTTCAATTTTAAGTTCAAAAACTTTTTTTTTTAAAGGAGTTTTCTTAAGTTCAAAAACGAGTAGTGAGAATCATGTGCCGCCTCTATAGGCCAGCATCAACCGATGGGATATGATTGACAAGAAAAGTAAGTGCTCAACTAGGCTCGCCAAATGGCTAAGACAGTAAAATGCACAAGTAAGTCAGCCAATCGGCTAAGGCATGTAAATGACAAAAATATAAATGCTCAAGTAAGCCCGGTCCGCCAAGCTGCTAAGGCGGTAAATGACTGAATCGTAGGGGTGAGTATAAAAAAATGACAGAAAAGTAGGGGTAAGTATAAAACAAACGGAATCGTAGGGGTAAGTATGCAAAAAGAGAGGAAAGTTAGCTAAAAAAATGATAAAAAATGCATGCAAACAAGGGGCCAAAACTTCAAGGAGAAGCTCTACAAGCTATCCCAGTGGAGTTGCCATCTGTGCAATCGTAGATTTTTATCAATGTGTCACGACGATGTACTCTAAATTTGGAGTCTCCACCCAGAGCTTTTGGTGACCAGGGATACCTTAAAATCAATACGTGAGCACCTAAGTGTAAAAATACGACTCTAGCTTACCGTTCTATATCAAAGGCTCTTGGGTAGGGGCTTCGGTTATCAATCAGGAAGGTGTTAGGTACCCGATCAACCCACTCGTAAATGCTCTCTACTATGGCTGTTTGGATGGATATAACATATATATATATATATATATATATATATATATATATATATATATAAAGAAAGAAAAAATGGATAGCACTCCCCCTTTGCCCGAAGGCACTCCGATCCTATTGTGCCCTTCATACCCGATGATTTTCGAGCAGCGTAATGGCTCAATTCAAGGATAGATGGAAAGCAAAGAAGGCAGAGGAATAGAGGGGAGAGCCGGAGCTCTTAGGTCCTTATAGCACCGATGTGAACCTTCACGTGGGAGCGTCTTTGATGAGCTTTCGAAAGCAAATGGGTTGAAGGATAGGTCTTAAATTCTAAGGTTTAAGAGCTAGAGGGAAGGGGAGATGGACTAAGGCTTTGGTTTCACCTAAACTCAAGGTTTAATGGTGGAAAAATGGGATCAAAGGAGCAAAAAGGGTGCTGGAATTTTGAGGGGTTTAGTGTTGGAAA
This sequence comes from Chloranthus sessilifolius, assembly GCA_021018995.1. Classification (NCBI taxonomy): domain Eukaryota; kingdom Viridiplantae; phylum Streptophyta; class Magnoliopsida; order Chloranthales; family Chloranthaceae; genus Chloranthus; species Chloranthus sessilifolius. The sequence goes on from CM037595.1 coordinate 71,398,376, forward strand.
ATGGAGGGAGGAGCTCACTAAAATTCTTCTCTTTTTAGAAAATTTTCAAGCCTTTATTCAAGGAGGGGTGGCTCTCTATTTATAGAAGAGGAGAGGATTAGTGAAGGGTTAAAGGGCTAATTGGGTTAGCAATTAGATAATAGGGATCTAAGGTTTTCTAGGTTTTTTAGGGCTTAGATAGGTGGGAGTTGGGTTTCAATGGTAGATGATAGAGTGGGGTTCTAAGTGGTGAAAGGGTTAAAAAGAGGGCTAGTAGGGGTGCAATAGTCCGAATGAAACCAACCCCAATGGATGGGGTGGTCAACAAGTCAAACTCCAAATTTAAAATCTAACCAAATCCCCAAAAATCATTTTTCCTAAGCCTAGCGTGTGTATTAGACACACTAGGTATGGGAACAATGTTCTCTAAGAATCCTGGAGGTTTAAAACCTGCCATGGGGCCCACAAAAGCCAGTTTTGCCTAGCATGTGTAATACACACATTAGGCTAATTTCCTACCTATCTGCCCAATTTTCAAACCACCATAACTTTCGGTACACAACTCGGATTGAGGAGATTATTAGCTCGTTGGAAAGTTGTAAACATCCTCTTTCTAATGGGATAGGTCTCAACTCCAAAAAAGGTTTTTATAAACTTTGGCACTCCTCTTTTCAACCACTGCCAGGGAGGGTTTAAAATTAGTTACGGAGTGGTTCTATAGATTAGGGTTGATTCCTAAGGGTCGGGGATAGACTTCAAAGGTCTTGGGTCAAGTTCTAAGGGGTCGAGAAATGCTCTCAGAAGCTCGGAGGGTACGCCTTTCTCAAAGTGTAAGTTAATCGGGCCTTGGGCCAAATTTAGGTGTCTACATCGTCTTTTGGGCTCTCTTTGTTAAGATTTCTAAAATCGATGAACAAGTGAACCTTTCTATCTTTCTTCGGTATAGGGACAATGTTGGCTAGCAATTGTGGGTATTTGAAGACCATAAGAAACCCCTCGTCATACTACTTTATGACTTCATCCCTCACTTTTAGCATCCATTCTGGCCAGAGTCGCCTTAATTTCTACTTGACCGGCATAACATCTGGATATAGCGATAGCTCATGCTCGACCAAATTAGTATCTAAATCAGGCATATCCTCGTATGACCATGCGAAGACGTCTTGGTATGACTGAAGGAAATCAATCGTGGCCTTTTTTTCCTCGGGAGACAGCGACGTTCTAATCTTGGCGATTTTAGGATCTTCCTCAATCTCCAGATTGACCTCCTCAATCTCTTCAATGATTGGGGTACGGTTATGCTCAAAATTGGTGTATTATTCAAGGAGCTCCTTGGGAAGCACTTCGATTAAGTCCTCGCCATCCAAATCCGTAACTCCTACCTCTTCTTGTATTTCTACAGGAAAGAGGTCGACTTCACATCGGGCGGGTTCTTCTCTTAAAGCTTCATTTTTCCTTTTTTTAGAAATCTTAAAAGACAATTTTTTTGGATTTTGTATTTTTTTTATTTTTTTAGGATTTTTCTTTCCTTCGGAGATGGGCCCTTGGTAAGGCGGGTCTTTGTACATGCATGGTGTTATTTTCCAAGGGCTAATCTCACTTTTTATAGGTTTTATTTTTTTGTTAGGAAGTCGGTGCCATATTTACCGTCATTTGATGCTTCCAGAGTTAGGGGCATTGAAGCCCAATTCCTCACCTGAGGTGTTGCACCTTTACATGGTCTTGTGGAGGAGGCTAGTTGCGATGGCTTTTGACGGTCAACCTCCATCATATTTATCATTAGTTCATCCGGGCCATGGTCCTCGAACCTTAACACATGCTTGGGTTAGGACCGACTGCTGTATGGGTGGGGGTACTTCCTCCTCGAAAAGTGATAAGGAGGCCAAGTCTATCTCAATTTTTGGGGGAATGATTTTGGGATTGGTTTGGTGGATGGCGGCCTTTTTGTGCGGGGTCAGCTGTGTTGCCCCATTTTCATCAATTTTAATGACCCCGACACTTACAAATGGGCTCCTAATTCTTGGCCGTAGGCGGGGTTCATCTTTCAGGTCTATCCCCCTAGCTTTGGCGACGGCAATGGTTCGGGCATTTTCCTTAGCCTCTTGGATTTTTTCCTCGGTAGACTTGTAGCCTAAGACGAATCTAACATGTTGACCGATTTTTGCTCTGACTAGGTCCCTCCTACCTTGCAAGCGAGGGCCCAATCCTTTACCTCTCTGGTAACCCACTTTTGGAGCATTCCTACCGCTGTAATCATTCCTCCATTTTTTTTCATGGCCTTTTCGAGGAATTCTAACGCCACTGTCGTTGACACATCATATTGAAAACTATGAAGCTCTGTGTCCTCATCTGTGTGCAATATATCTAGCATCTTGAGAATTTCGATATTGTGGGTCATTTTCTCTATTTTTTCTCGCCCCTCTCCCATGATGGATACAACTCTCTTCTAAGATGAATTTGAGTTGTTGGTGTAGAGTGGAGGGTATCGACTCGATTTCATGCATCCATGGGCGCCCTAGCAGCAGATTGATGGAGGACTTGATGTCCATGACTTGGAACAGGATTGAGAAGGTCATTGGCCCAATGGTGAGCTCAAGATCGACTTCTCCAATTACCTCTCTCTTCGTATTATTGAACCCTCTGGCTCCTATTCTGGTCAGTCAAAACATTGATGGATCGACCCCAATCTGGGTTGCGGTTCTCAGCAGGCATACATTCAATGTTGAACCATTGTCTACTAATACAAGTGGTATTACCAAGTTCCTAATTTTGACCGTAGTATTTAGGGATCTAGAATGATTCCCTCCTTCTGCTAGAAGATCGACGTCCGAAAATGAGATAGCATTAGGGGCCAACACTTGCCCAATCATTTACCCTACTTCATCTGGGGAGACCTTATCAAAGACATGGGCATTTTTTAGGACCACCATTAAAGCTTTAAAGTGTGGTGGAGACGTCATTAATAGATCTCAAATGGTGATGTGGGTCGAAGTTCGCCTCAACTGAGTTTCTAGCGAGTACTCCCGGCTCATGCGTTCCATGGGATGTACCGCTGTCAGTTCCCTTCTCTCTTATGGCTGGGCTAGTACCGGTACCTTAGGCTATTTGGAGATTCTGCCCGACCGGGTTATGAACTCAACTGCCCCTTCCCTATTGTCGCCCGCATTGGTGCCCGTTTGGTTGTAGTTGAGTGGGACCTAATGGGGATCATAATATGGTCCAGGGATTTGGAATGGGACGGGTAAAGGTATTGGATATGATTGAACTGGTGGGGATGGTGTGGTGAAGTTGGGCCAGATTTGGTTGACTGGTGCTGTGAGTAGAGCCACTGGTGGTGACGCGGCGGAACTGGCCCAACTATATTGGATTGGTGTTGGAGGTGAATATACTGGTGGCAGTGCGGCAGTACTGGGCCTGCTGTATTAGGTTAGTGCTGGAGGTGAAGGTGGATAGGCTGATGATGGATTGGCGAAATGGGACCAAATGTGGTTGACGGGAGCTGACTTAGAAGGCGAGATAAAATTGGGCAGCATATAATTGATGGGGGTTGATGTCGGATATGATTGGTATTGCGGAGGTGGGGTCCAGCTGGGCTGAATGTGGTTAACAGGCATGGGCGTTGGGACGTATAGCCTTAAATCTAAAGGCGCCACCAGGGGTGTTGGGCTTGGAAAATGATTGGCTAACACAAGGGGTTCGGTTTCGCTTTCTTGGTTCCACTTCCTTGGCATTTCATAGCTTTCCCCCGTGCCAATATATTCTAAGGGGTCGACCTCTTCAAGTTCTTCCTCCAGTATGTTAATGGTGGCCCTTGGGCCCATTCCTCCTTGCGGGTGCGGTGGAAATAGTGCCTAATGAATGTTGGTGTGCAAATTTGCTTGGGGAGCTATCGGGGGAATGAGCTTTCCCGCCTCTATTAGATCTTGGATCGCATGCTTTAATGGAAAGCAGCGATCGGTTGGGTGCCCTAGTTCCTGATGGAAGCTACCATGTGTGCTTGGATCGTAATTCCTCGAGATTGGATTCGGCGGAGGTTGTGGCTAAAGTATAGTGACCAAACCCTTTTCGACTAATAAGGATAAAAGGGCATTCAGGGACTGCCCCAGGGGAGTGAATACTCGGTTATGTCGGTCCCTTCTCTGTTCGGGGGTCATTTGTGCCCTTGGTCCATTGCCCTGCCTTTGAACTAGATTTACAGGTGTTGGGGCTTGAGGTGTTGCCCCAAATTGGAAAGGTACCATGCTGGTGTTGGGCTGCGTGGTCATTATACTTGGACATTTACCCCTGTTCTTCTCTCACTTCTATGTTCAATGAATTTATGGACCCCACTGGCCCCACTGGTTACATTTTTGCTCAACCTCTCCTCTCTTACAGCGTCTTCACAGCGGTTGGCATTTCTCACCAGGTCAGCGAAATTGAATTGCTGTTGGTATACTAAAAAGTCTGAGATGACGGGTAGGGCAGTTTTCGAGATCATCTCGATTAGTTCCTCATCGGGTATATGATTTCTCACTTGAGCTGCTAGGGCCCTCCACATTCTGAGATATTCATTAAATGTTTTGTCAGGTTTTAGCTTTAGCCAGGCTAGATCAGACTTACGGGGCTCAATATCTATGTTGTAGACATATTGTTCCTAGAACAGGTAGGTTAGGTCTCTCCATGTCGCTACCAAAAACTGCTGCTATTAGTCTTGCTGTTACTAAAAATTGCCTTAATAACAAGTGTCGCTAAAACACCTTATTTTTATAGTGCCATGGGGTAAATAGAGCCTCCTCTCTCCCCTTATAACATCCTGGCCCCTCCACTCATTATCAATTGAATTTAAGTTGGATGCACTGATTTATCATGGTATGAGAGTAGGTCATTGAGCATTTTCTTTTAGAGACGGTGTAGGGTAAATAACCCCTCCATTATTTAATGTGAATGGGTTATTGATTCTATACAAGTGGTGCTCCATTATGTAGATGGTAAGACCTTAATAGGACATAGCAAAACATTTGCATCATGAGATTAAGAACCTAAAAGGGCTGTCATAAAATGAATGGCTACTATGTAATTAATTAAATTTCTTTTAACAATTCATTTTTCGGGGCTCGTAATCTCTTAATCACAAAATAAAAATAGTTTTTTGATGTAATTTAATTGATAGATCATTCCAATCTATCTGAAGGCTCCGTGAATCATGAAACACCAAACCCTAAACCCTAAACCTCTTAATCACAAAATAAAAGTAGTTTTAATGTGATTTTATAGATTGTTCCAATCTATCTAATGGCTCCATGAATCATGTAACAACATATGGCACAAAAAATGGCAAAGTGTACAAAATTAATGACATGTTTATATTTGAGATCCGCTGACATCAAAACATATACAAGCGTAATAGTAGCAGTAATAATTATGTGCAATTTGAAAATTGTGCATCTTCTAAATAATGCACGTTTTCCGTTATATGTCTTACTGATTAAGTTATATGATCAATCATATTTGCCATCAAAATTTCTAATTTAAAATTTCATTTGGATAACCATGTGTAAGGCACATGCACTTTCAATAATAAACTTTAAAAGAAAGAGATCTAGAGAGAGAGCATGTCTTACACTCTTACAATACGCATATATAAATTTAAAATAGTTATTCAAACCGGTTCAATTAATTCATTAATTAGATCACAGATACTGATCCATTAATTAGATCACAGATCTAGCTACCAATTCGAAAAACTCAGATGGTAGGTTATATAAGGTACATAAATTGAAGTTAAAAAAAGAGAAACAAAAAAGAATTGAAGTTAGAAGCACATACATCATAAACCACACCAACTAATTTTACTGCCACCTCACTAAAATAAAGGAAAAGTTGGTTGATTACTTTAAATTAGATGATGGAGATTGTTTTCATCTCAATCTTCCACATAATATATCTTGAGATCATGGGCCTACAATGAGACGGTTACATATTGATTCCATATGCCACACATCCCAAAACGCGAACCACGAATGATGATATGCTATGATCATGTTCACTTTTTGGGCTATATGACATGTGGAATCAGCATCTGACCGTTTGATGATAGGTCTATAATCTCAAGATCTGTTGTGTGGAATACTGAGATGAAAAGAAATTCCATCATAGATCTGATTCAAAAGATTCAATGAATTCTTTTCTTTCCATCATAGATCTAATTCAAACGATCAAATGGATTCTTCCTATGTTTAAGTGATATGGCTGTAATATAAAATGGTGAGGTAGTAAGACCAACCTATTCTATCTAGATGGGGATCCGTTTATTTTTCTCTCTTGATCTGCAAAATGGTTAGAATGGTCAAATTAGTGAGTTCATCAAGTTGAATTTCATCCACGAGATGATCTTCCATCTTGACAATTCGTATTGATAGCCATGTTTGGCCATGCTATACAATAAACTTGGAATAAACAAAACAAAATAAAGGAGGGTTGGTTCTTTCCCAAGGAATTTTCTCAGTTCATGCACACGCCTTCAGTTTTCTCTTCATGCCGCCCATTGTATTCATTTCATTCATTTACTTCTCCATTGTCAATCATAACCTCGATCCATGCAAAACCTCTTTTATGAATATATATATAGATCAATTAACGAACAGAAAAGCCCATGAATGGCATCACATGTAGCCGAGTTTGAGGAGGCCAACGTGGCATATATATATATATATATGACTGCAACGATCAGGTGCCTAGGGTAAAGTTTGAAATTTTTTAAGGACAATTGTTTTTTAGTGAAAAAATTATATCTTTGACTCCCAAAATGAAAAGGAGAAAAGTTAATTTTAATATTACTTTTTTAAAACCCTATAAGGGATTGGAGAACCTTAAAAATTGTAGTCCAACCCGAAATCGCATGCAACCTAGCTAGCACGGGATCTACACTGGAGTATAGAGTTGAGACTCTATAACTCAAGTGGACAGACCCTTTTATATATATATATATATATATAACGTCAAATCCTTCTTGTTGATAAAAGGCATTAGCCACAAGGCAAGCCTTATGTAGTTCCATCGACCTATCAAAACATCACTTTACTTGAAAGACCCACAAGGCAAGCCTTATGTAGTTCCATGAGATTTGAAACGAAGCCCAAACTAGTTAAAAATAACGTGTCTAGATAGATAGATGTGCTCATTTTTTTATATCTAGGCCATAACACTCTTGATGATTAAGCGGGTAACCCAAAAACACATTGCTTCGACCTTAATTGAGGTATAATTGTATTAGAAGGTCTTAAGTAACGGAATCACATAGAGTAATAAAATACTATGTCTATCTTTTTGTTCTGCGACCCGATTTTGTTTTGGAGCATGAGTATGAGGAATTCTTTTTTGATAAACTATCTTGAAATCACTCACTAAGATACTCACTATTGACATCGGTTTGTAATAATTTATTAGTATATAAGAATAGATTTTCAAAGATAATAACTTTGAAAAACAGTGAAAGTCTTCATGCTTAAACTATAGTGGGAATTTCCATGAGTATTTGGAATAATAATCAACAAATAATAAATATTACGTAAACCTTTTATTGAATAATATGAAAAAGTCTACATATCAGAGTGCACTAATTTTAAAGGACTAGAAGCAACAAAAGAGGAGTGTTGTAAAGGAAGTTTAGTACTCTTACCCAAAGCACACAAGTCACCAAAACTATTTTGGAGCGATCCTTGGTACAATAAATGATTTTGAGAAGCTTAGCGCTTCATTATTTGAAAAGCAAAATGCCCTAATTGAGGGCAATGGCAGGTCCCACTAGGACTATTAGCGACAGTCATAAATTGTCGCTATTAACAAAAAAATTACCGCTAAAAATCTTAATAATTTTTTATTAATAGCGGCACTTTTTAGCTGCAAAAAACTATCACTAATAATCTTATTTTTTGTAGTGTCCAATCACGTTGAATTGGATTTTGAGTCCAACCACATCTGCAGCTTTTGGATAAGGAAGAATCTTGACTTTCATTGCTTTCACTTTTATAGGAAGACGTCCAGCCAAGATGCTCCCACATATAAAGGCTGCAGATGTGGTTAAACTCAAAATTTGGATCAACCCAATTGGACTTTGACCATTGCCCCCCTAATCGATGATGAAGATAAAGCAAATATATTTCATTTTCACTCGTCCCGTCAATCGTCTCCTGTATGTGTATCCAGTGGCGGAACCACATGTGGGCGATTGCGGGCGCTAGCCCGCAATCAAAACCCCCAAACCCAAAAAGAAATTAAATTCGTTACCTTTTGAAAAGTCATCTCCGCCCTCTCTCCGACTACCTGACACCCACTTATCCTTTTTATTTGTTCTGTATTTAAAACCTCACAGCCACTCATCCTTTTTATTTGTTTTGTATTTAAAAGCCTTGTGACGCCTCTCTTTTTATTTGTTTCTTTTTTTAAAAGCTTTCTCACACCTTCTCTCCCTACTTACACCCTCTCTATCATCCTTTAAATGCGTTTAGACGGTCAAGCCATGGGAAATACAAATTTATTTATGCACAAGCTCTTCTTAAAAATTCACTTTGCTTGAAGTGTTTTGAGTGAGATCATTAAACTAAGGGTACGACTCTCCATTAATAGATTCAAAGTGTGGGCCATTTGCACCGTCAAAATGATAGATCATACTTTGAAAGACATGGGCTCAAAAATCAAATTTTTTGAGAGGTTTTAACCATCCGATTTGTGCACTCGAATATCAACCATTGTGTTTAATTTTGATGATTGGTATTCAAATTCGCCAATCTAATGGTTCACATCCACTTATGGATATAATTCTGTGGCTAAAACATTTTCCAACGATGAATTACCTCCTAAACTATTTAGATCGATCATAAATAGATGTCAATGGCATAATAGAAAACCACACTTTAATGGTGTAAAATAAAAAAAATTAATTTAACATTGGTACATCGATAGGAAACCACACTTTAATGGTGTGAAATAAATAAAAAAATAATTTAGCATTGGTACATTGTTTAAGCACCATTTGGTGTTTAAATGTCCATCAGGAGCCATTATCCCTTAAGCTAGTTATCAAAAGGAAAAAGGGGGGGTGGGGGCAGTAGGATCATTTGTAGCTAACTCGATATCCCAAATTAGTTTTGGCAGGTTGGGCCGAATTTAACAAAAAAATAGGGGAGCGTTATTTACACTCGTAAAACTAAATTTGTCACCATAAAAATCCATTGACTGTCTTGAATTAGATGATGGAGATGTTTTTCATCCCAATCTTTCACACAATAATTCTTGAGTTCATGGCACACCTATCAGACGGTCATATGTTGATTCTGCATGACAAATATATTCAAAAGTGATCGTTTGATAGGTATGCCCATGAACACGATCACTTTTGGGGATGTATGCCATGTGGAATCACAATCTGACCGTCTAATAGATGCACCATAACCCCAAGATCTATTGTGTGGAAGATTGGGATGAAAAATGATCTCCATCGCATGATTCAAGTCGATCTGATTTTTATGGTGGAAAATGGAAATGCATGTGTTCTTCACAAGTTTAATGAGTATAAATAATGCTACCCATATTTATCTGAGTATTTTTGTTTGCGCTTACTTCTGAAACCTACTGCAACTCATTGACATCTTGAGATCAGACAATGCAAATTATTTTCCGGGCCAATCTTTCACACAATGTGGCACCCATTTCGAGGCTCAGGTGTCACATAACTTGGACAAGATCGATGAGGTACAACTCAAAAAATTTAGGCATGATCTAATACATATCCACCATTGAAATAAGGTGCTCAAATTCAATGCACCAAACTGTATCGGTGTTATCCTGTCATTGACCCATCAAATTGTAAACACCTGTTTTTGGCCCGCCTAATTAAATTGACGTGAAATTCAAGTTATTTGGAGGCCCAGACACGCATTAACATATTAGGGAAGCTTGTAATGATATCACATGAGATCCCTCAAAGTTTAGAGGCGAAATCTCAATGTTCATAATTTTTTAGGTAAAATTATAACACGAGAGAATCATTTACTCGCGTGTTTTAAAGTATCTAATTTTGTTTCGGGCAAGTTCTTACCTCATGGATTTCTTATTTAGATTAGATAGGTGCGAGAGTGCTATAAATAAATAATTTAATTTATAAAAAATTAAATTAAATTTATTTTGTATCCCGACTGGACGAAAATCCTGATTCCACCCCTATTTGTATCCCTTCCTGTATGTGTATCCCTTGGATAAAAATGGTCAAGGAAAAAACAAAAGTATATTTATCTTGTGAAAAGATTTGTAGAAGTCGTACTGAGACGATATTCAAAAGAAATTTAGAGAAGTCATAATTAAGAGTATTATAAGTTTAGAACAATGTTTGAGATTGTCAAACATGCACTGTTACCGATAGCCACCTGATCAAACCCATTATATCCATGCATTGTGGATTATTTATCCTACGTAATATGATTAGAGGCTCCCCTATCCGTATACAAAGTTTAATCATGAGCGTTTAATTATGAGCGGAAGCACCGGATGAAGAGACCATAGCAGCCAACTTTTTCGTTGGAGGACGACCTTGGATAGCAATTTATAGTAAAATGCCCTACACACCCATAAATTTGGCAACAAACATGTATCGAACCTTGGGCCACAACTCAACATTTTTAATATAAGGACTAGAGATAAAGAGCAATAGCATGTGAGTCAAGACATCCCACTTTTCGTTCTTTAAAATGCATTTTTGCGCTTAAGAGAAGACTCATGGATCAAATTTTTGTCCGATACCGATACGTATCGGATGATGTATATCGGTATCAGACTTGAACAATACGGTACATTTAATGTACCGTATCGCCATTTTACTATTCCGATATGTATCGATTTTGAGCTCGAATAATACACATTCGATACTCAAAATTTTGACCTATGAGAAGACCTATCAAGTCATCAACAGAAATCGGACTTCCTCATGCCTGAATAAACTTGACTATGCTCTCATAGGCAGGTCCTACCAATATTCGTAAGCATACCTTTATCTCTAACCCAGCAAGATTCATTCTTCTCAACTCATGCTTCACATCGTTAAATGATGACTACTTTGAATAAGACAATGGGCATTGTTTTTGTCCCATCTTGAACACAACAGATCTTGAGAATATGGCCTTTCATCAACCGATCAATTGATTCCACATAGCATACATACAAAAGAATAAACACGATCATAGCAAACATCAAATGTGATTCTCGAATCACTTTTGGAAAGTGAGCCATGTGGAATTAAAATTTGACCATCTACTGATTGGACCATGATTTCAAGATCGATTGAGACGAAAAACAAATTTTATCGTTTGATTTATATTAGAGAACGCGTAGGTTTAAGCACGTTTAACTTGGGTTGAGTATTAAGAATCATGAGTTTAAAGTGACTGTACCATACATATTCGTAAAATAGTTACGCATGAATAGAGCATAAAGTTAAGCTTTTATTACTTTTGACTTATAAGGGACGTTTATAGGATGGATAAAAGTATGATCATAGAAATGTGACCCAATTAGAGCCCAACCCCAACCGTACCATTGGACCATCCAAATGAGAAGACAAAAGGAATCAGGCGAAAACATCAGAGTGGCAGACTCGTAACTTTGGTGTTCACGTGGGTTGACAAATGAAAGTAGAAACTTTATATAACATTATAAGTTTATAACATGGAATGTACTGCCATGGAATATGATGCTACTCCCATTTCTATCCCCTATCTTATTAACCTTCATGATGATCAGAGCCGTCTGAATCAATCATAAGCCACTCAGATAGTCTAGAACACAATAACAACAAATTCCAAATTTGACAGGCTGATCAATCGTGACATGTATCAATTAATCATAGAAATCTCATTTTTACCACTCTTCAGTCAATTAACGAATTACATTCATTTACAGAGAGAGAGAGAGAGAGAGAGAGAGAGAGAGAGAGGGTCAACTCGACCGCCTCCTTATTTGTTCTTCCGATTCGAACACGGGACGACTCGGCTATAGATTTTCTTTGTCATCTCCGAAGAACCTCCGGAGCAAAACAGGTTAACCCCAATCGATAGTAAGGGCAAACTGGGAATAAGAGAAGCCACCCGAGTACTGGACTCGGCCGACTCATCCCCTTTTATCTTCCGTGTCCGACCCAGTTTTCCATTCGACTCACTCCACCCGAGCACCCAACTCGGCTCTTGAAAAACGGCTCGAAACAACTCGGACGGTTCCGACTCGGCCGAGTCAGAATCCCTATACGAACAAAAAAAATGCGTGGATTCTCCTAACAAACCGATTTATCGGCGAGAGCTTGTAGCAGAGGCCGAGATTCAGTCAACAGCTCTAAACCCCTCCGACCAACATTAGGAAACCTCTGAAAATCCTCGAAATTCGTGAAACGCGACGATTTACTGCTGCCCGATTCGTAGTTTCGGGCGAGGAATCTGAGGATATCGTCAAACAGCGACTCGTCACACGGAATCACCAACGGTCCATGGTTAGTGAACCCGTATTCTTCCTCTGCTTGGTTGAGAAGCCTCTCGAAGACCGGGTGGTTCAGATACGTGGCACGTACAACGTACCTTTTACAACTGGTTCCCACACAGACTGCCACGTGCCCCGCCGGTACGTCGGCCGGGATTCCGCCTGCGATGGAGCCGAAGGTGCGTCCAGCCGACGACGCTTTGTGCCTCCAGCGGCGAAGCATTTGACGCATTCGCACAATGCACCGGATTCTGACGCATTTTCCGATGCCGTCGGCCATTTTCGCCACTGAAGAGAGAGAGAGAGAGAGAGAGAGAGAGAGAGAGAGAGAAAATGGAGTTGTCTTTGTTTTATGTTTGATTGTTTCCTTCTTGTTGTTCAAATTTTGCATATGGAGTCGGGAAGGAGGGAGGTTTTTAAATGGTGGTGGTTTTAGAAGGGGCTAAGTTTAGGAGATAATTACAATGTTGCCATGTGGAATTTTTAATTTGGTCGGACAAAAGAGACCTTCATAAAAAAGAACTGGATGTACTTTTTAGTGGGGCTGTGGGAAGAGGTTGAAACCCACCGTATATGTACGTTGGAAAGTGGTATTGAACTATAATATCCATGAACAGCGGCGGACCTGTGGATTTTGAATTTCTTTTTATTTATGTATTTTTTTTTTTGGGAATTTTCTTACAACTAACTTATGGTACATAAAAAAAATTAGGTTTGCTCACTTTTTGAAATGTGTGTCATATAAAATTAAGATGTGTACCATCTTACAGCTACCCATGATCTAAAGATATTTCTCTTAAAAGATTAGGGCAAAAAATATCTCTAAAATTAATTATTATAATGTTAATCTAATATATTATTAATTTTATTTTGAGTTTGAATCCATTGAATCGAGGCATACATATCGTTCCCATTGAAATCTTTTTGTTTGGGTTAAATTACATAAAGTATGTGATGGTTTTACATAACCCCCATCTCGACGAAGTTTCTTAACTATCAAAAGCATCAGCTCTGAAATCATGTGCCCAAATATTAATATAAAAATTTAAGGGATCAAATAGAGCATTTAATACGCTAAAAGGAGGGCAACTAACTTTAACTAACTAACCTTTCTTATACTAATTGAGTAGTAGTTTAGTTGGTATTCTCCCTTCCTTGTGAGGGTTGAGGTTGTGGGTTCAATACCTCACATTGCTTCTCAATTGTCATACTCTCTATAATATGTAATACACATCCCAATTGTCTATGCCACATGACATTATAAATATTTTTATTTTTTATTTTATTTTATTAAAAAAAAAAAACCTTGATATTTACGTTTTATTTGTAAAGTTTATAGGGGCAACTACATTTTAAAATTTTAGGCGGTAATCCCTTGATTCAATCTGACCCATGGGTCAAGCGAAATGTTTGGTTTCGGTCCCCACCGAAAGCGAAACGAAAACTCAAAATTTCGGGGTATTATGTATGGGCATAAAAATTTCAGATTTCGATTTTGGTCCCCACTGAAATCGGGATGCAATCCGACATTTTGATGCTTGATTTGACCTACACTTGTTAACTTTTGAACCTTGACCTGAATTTGACTAGTTAAAAATACCTTGACTTAGACTTCACTTGAACTCGACCTGCTACTTTGACTTGGTTTGATCTAGGCTTGCACCTAACTTGAACTTGACTTGCTAATGTAATTAATGGCATATTCAGGTTTCGACCTGACCTGTTAACCACTTTCAGGCCTAACCTAGACTTGTTAGAAGAATATAATGTACAATGTTTTGTAGCAAACATGTACTAGGTTAGGTTCAAGTTGTGTTTGGTGCTGCCCTAGGCCTGATTTATTTCGATAACGGTTGATACTTTCAACTTGACCAAATTGATCGGTCGAATTTCTTAAATCGAAACCCGACTTATAGCGGGTTGCTTCTAATAAACTTCCTAGGTCGACCAGGCCCCTTTGCACTAGGGTTGTCAATGGGTTGGGTCAGGTCAGGCCAAACTCTTTTTGTCTAATGGAAAATTGGCATATGCACAATATGACCCGACTTGAAAATCCGACCAGTTGACAGCCCTACTTTGCATTAAGGCCATCGTCTAAATCAAACTCAAACAGTCAAACATCTTGATCATTGTAAGACTAAAATATTACTTTTAATTATTTAGTATGGGTCATTGTCTATACAAGATTTATTCATCCATATATAAGATCTTGCTGAGATTGGGAAAAACTCTGGTTGTTGAATAAGATTTAGGCAACGGCCAAGTGGACAATCTCTGATGCGGGAGTCCATCTACCAAATCACTACTCCTTTACTTACTTGGCAGAAAAAGCCAAGCAGGCGGTGCATCTAAACTGTTCATTGATTGAGATAAAAGGTGTTAGATTCACCAATATAGTTGACAGTTCAGAAATTAATATGGGCAAGTATATATTATCATGAAAAGTGTATGTGTCTTACAAGTAATCCTCTCCCCTTTCATTTTGCTGTTAGAAAGGTAGTTGAGTATAGAAGATGCCTCCAACAATAAAATATACATGCATCTGACCACTACCCATGTGCAAGGATACTTATTCTTTTCCTATCAAATTATTTTTCTATTTCATAACCAAAGTACTTGTTGTCATATAAATAGTAAACATAAAACAGTTAAATTTTTTATTTACCGAGGGTTCAGGTTTTTAAATGTTTACCTAGCAAGGGTAGGTAAAATGTTACTTCTAAAACAGTACGGCCAATTTCCTCAAAAATCATATTTTCAATTTCAAAAATGTTAGCTCAATTTTAAGTTAACAAATTAACGCAAATAAGTTAATTTGGTCAGCCTTAAAAAATATTGATTAATCTCAAAACAATGGATTAAAATTTCGTCCGATACCGATATAGTACATTAAATGTACCATATCGGTCATATATATATATATATATATATATATATATATATATATCGAATGATACATTCAATGTATCGTCCGGTACCATCCGATACCGATACGTATCGGTTTTGGACTCGGACGAAACGTATTGATTTTTCGGCATTTTGATCCATGCTCCAAACAGATGATCGGTCTCATAGGAGACCGATTGGTTAGTTTGGAGGCTGAACGAATTACCCACGTGTGTGTTAATTCGTTCACTTAATGTAGATTTATAGCAATCAAAATATATAATAATAAATAAATAAAAGCAATCGCAAACACAAGATCTAGGTGGTTCGACAATTTGCCTATGGCCAAGGGTGATGTCGAGTTCCTTTCACTAAATATGTGAAAAATAGGGTTACAAATATCTCAAACATCAAATTCCTCACTTCGAAATTGAATTATGGCTTAGTGTGCAGTCCAATCTGTTGATTAGTACCACCAACAAAATTCAAAGCACAACCTCAACAATTACGATTAAGGGTTATTTATTTTCGTTATGGAAAATACATGTCATGGGAAAGTGACCTTTTGGGGTAAATACCTTTGAAAAGTGAGGCCTTGCCGAGTAAATATTTATAAATTGACTCTGGTGGGTAAAAAACTAAAAATATTCACTAGATTCAGATACTTAGAGGATTCAAGTTTCGGTGCGCTTCTTAAGAGTTGTCTACTTTGGCGGCATGGTTGACCCAATCACTTTAAGGTGTCAATGAATGTTGCAGTTTAGTATCCTATCGGACAAATATAGCATTGTCTCTCCTCTTATAAATCTTTGGCCTCTTTGGGCATTACCAATTGGTTTTTGAGTTAAATGGATGTATGAAACTATCATGATATGAGGCCTTTCTCCGTCATGTCAACGAGCTCATTCAGTGCTAGACATTGTTACCAAAATCTATGATTTTTTGAAAAACAAACTGGTTCAAAACACTTTTTTTCATGAATTGTTCAAGACTCGTATTTTTTCAAATGACTTGTATTGTTTTAAAAATCGTGTTTTTAAGTTTTAAATGATTATTTTACAAAAAGTTTTCGAAAGTTTCTCATTTTGTCAAAAAATTAATAATTTTTTAATATTTATAGATATGTCAATTACTTTTTTCCAATTGGTTCCCTATTATTTTCCAATTCTACCAATTTTTTCATGTTTTTTTTTGTTTTTTTTCCTCACGGATTTTTTCCCTAATTCTAATTTGGTAACTATGGCTGTGTTTGGATTGCTCTTTAGAGGCAAAGACCAGCCCACTTATAAGAGTAGGTTTAAATTGCTAAATTCAACTCTTTCACTCTCTGAAAGAGCTAAGAGCAGTTACAACCAAACACAATCCCATACTAAAGATCTATGCACTAGAGCAAAGAGTTGTTCTTTGCCTCCAAAGAGCAATCTCAAACACGGCCTATACTGCTAGAGAATCGCATAGTTATCAGAGTTTCCTAGCCCAAGCCTAGCCTACATGCAGGCCCCACTCAAGTAGTACCCTTTGGCCCCGTGAACCAACCTAACCCTACGAGATGGATCGATGGTATATGCCTGATCCAACCTGAAAAATTAGATCAAGTCGGCCTGCTCCTCGATTCTCGACGCTGTCTCAACTGTATAAGAAAAAAATCTAGTTTAAAATCTCCTAAACCCTTATAGTTATATGCCAAAATATTGAGTCAGGTTGAGCAAATTTTTGTTTGACTTGACTAGATCTTTCAGTCTGCCCGATTTCATCATTTTGAAGGTCAGGTGGAGGCTTCATGCCGGCCCTAACCCTAACCCTACGAGTCAAATTTATGTTCCTAGCCAAGGATTTAAATTGGATACATATCGAGAATATCGGTTGGATCTCAAGCCGATAGTATCGGGTTTATGAGATATGAATTGGTCAAACCTTCTGACTTTTTAAGGGTTAAAAATATAAAAAAATTGTCTATAGGATATTTTGAACATTATTTTCTATTCGTATCGGTGCATATCGTTCAATATGGACCGGTATCGACTAATGTTGGTGCCTATACCATAACGGTTGCCTATATTATATTGGGTCAAGCCAAGACAGATACATAATGACCGACATGTATTTAGTCTTGGTGGAAATTCAACTCTGTTTAAACTTGGTCGGGTAACAAGGCAACTCGACGATTAACTGCAAGGTTGTGACCAAGGGAGTTATCGGGTCGAGTCGGTTTTCATGCTATACTGAAACCGTACCGGGTTGTGTCGGTTTCAAGTTTTCCCAAATTGAAACTGACCCAGACATCTCTAAACCGACCTGAAATCGATTCCAATCGGTTCGGTTGGTTTAGTCAGTTTTCGACTTTTAAACTTGAATATTTACCATCATATAAATTTTAGAAATTTTAAGATCTAGGCTCGAATCACACGATCAAATATACATCTTCATATGAACATGCATACCTTGTATTTATTCTCGGGTCGTCGCGCCAATGATCTCCGCAATGAAACCGATGATCTCCGCAAGAGAATACGAATCCACGTTACCTCTCATCTTCTTTAAATGTAGCCTCTAGATGGAAATGTGCTAAGGTTAAGAGGAAGAGGGGATGGTGGTCTTTTTATATAACCACCTCTCTTTCCTAACTCATCAAAATAAGAGAGTGGAGACATATCACTTATATTAAGAAATTACTTGCTTCCTATTGTCTTGATAAACGCGTGGTCAAAGGTCCAACCCAATTTTTAATGGAAACCCAAAGATGAGTTAAAGTGTTGACAACAAAAATCCAACATTTTCTCTCACTTTGTGAAAACCTTAACTCATCTAAACATAATTTTGAAAACGACTCTCTGGGTTGACAAACATTGAAAAGCATATGGCCATCCAGTTTTTATTTTAAAAAAATTATCGACCCTCACTCTCTCAATGCTTCGTAATAACCACCCAAATTTAATAACAATACCAGTGAAGGATCATGTCACACAAAGTATTTCATCTTACGAATCGACACTAGGTAATCAATGGCCACAAAACTAGCAACATTAATGAACTTAAGTTATCAGGCAACTCACATATCTATACAGTTCATATATTTATCTATGCATCATAACCCTAAGGATATGTCGTTCCTAAAATATTATTAGCTCCCCGCCTATGACTTTCTGTCACCAAACTATCAGAACGAAGGTTTACCGATATGGTGCCTAATCACATCTAGCTCAAACAAATTCAGGCATAACGAGGTACAACCTCACCATTTGTCATGTGATAAAATCTCTATGCAGATGGATAAAGTATAATCACATATACTCTAAAAAGCATGTGCACAACAACTTAAGATATGATGCAGCAATAAAAAAATAAACTAATCAATACTAAAGAGACAACTCCTACTAAAACTGCACGGTCAAAGTCTACTAAGGTGATATAAACATCACAGTCTTAAAACTCATGATAACTATCAACAATTATAAACTCCCACTGATTTCGTCGTTCCTAAGAATAATCACTGTGATAACGTAGAAGAATCGGATAGTCTAATCATAAATATTCCACCAACTATCTGAAAGTGGTGTCATGTACATTAGAACAATATCAATCAATTAATTATCTGATTTATATGAAATTCAATACTTAACTAAGGTTTGATTCTCAGTTCGAATGTTTTGTCCAATATTTGCTTCGATAATTTCATTTATTACTATAAATAATGTTCACCTCAAAAGAATCAATACTATGGAAGCGAAATTACGAGGTGAATTACTTATCGATTTACGTTGATATTCTAAATTGTTCTCTCACATGTTTTATTTCCATCACATATGAGGTTATTCAAGTTTCGATCTCATTTATCAATGTACGAATCATCATCATCATCGTCTTTTTAACTTTAATATTATAAAATCCTTAGCTACATGCTATAGCGTATGGTTCAAGCTGTTTAGAGGCTCAACACCAGTATAAACTAATAAATGATAAATACATCTATGACTGCAGTAACAGTGACCATATGTCAAATATTATACTTCTAAAACTTATAAAATATCTTGATCATATATCATTGACTATTCTTTGTGAAATACATCATAATCATATATTTGATGGATCTATAACCATATGTTACTGACTATCCACATGGGATACGCCCGAACCATATGTCACAGATTGTCCAAGAGAATTACGTTTTGACCATATGTCACTAAAAGTTCATCAAGAACTATAACCATATGTCAGTAACTAACTTCTAATGACTTAACTCGAATCTAGGGTCATATTCGAATTAATTAGAGTAGCAATCATGTGCAAACTTTCACTCTATTGGTCAGCTCGATCGCATCATCTCAGAATCACCTTTGAGCAGAAACTTTGATATGCAATTTTCTTTCTAAGATCATATTTGAGAAAACACGTATATACCTAATCACTCGTGTTGTACGATTAATCCAAACTTGCCATCAGGTTTGGTCAGAAAGATTATCTTTCTCTCCTTTAAACATATATGACTATTATATTCACCCTACTTACATGAAACTTCTAAATCAGCTTTTGCCAGAAGTTAGAAATCTCATGCAAGGATGTGTCTATCCGATCTTAATGAGGCACAAGTCTCAAGATCCAAGAGTCATGCAACCTACATAGGTGGGCCTTTGGCCAGACCTTGGCCTATTTCAGCTACGTACCCTCGAACGATTGTTTTGTTGATCTACATTTACCCCTAAGGAAAGACCTAGATCTCTTCAACCGAATCAAGTTTAATTTAAGGTTTCAAAACGTATTTCTAGATATGTCTATATCAAACAAACTAATCCACTTTCGATAAATAAATAAATGTCAAACATTGTAATTGATAAACCAATTAATCGAAACTAAACGATTCTGAGATACGCAGGAATTCAGTGAACAAATTATTTATAAATCACCAAACTATGATTATGAAGGCATGCATGTCACAAATCTAAGAAACATCAACAGTATAATATAAAATCGCACATAATATTAATCTTGAACCAGATACAAGAATAGGAACAAAAGAGCTAAAACATCATACAATCATTTATCCAAACATGCTTATTTTCACCCTTGAGTCAAACAAGAGATCTTAAGAACAATTAAGTTGGAACAAAATGGCTGAAACATTGTCCAAATGCAACTCTTTTCTAGTCCTTTATAAAAGGCCCATAAATTCATGCAAAAGAAGATTTCAATCTTTTTATAACAATCTCAA
Source organism: Chloranthus sessilifolius (assembly GCA_021018995.1). Classification (NCBI taxonomy): domain Eukaryota; kingdom Viridiplantae; phylum Streptophyta; class Magnoliopsida; order Chloranthales; family Chloranthaceae; genus Chloranthus; species Chloranthus sessilifolius. The sequence goes on from CM037595.1 coordinate 71,418,942, forward strand.
ACAGTCCTAATAATTAGACCATCATGTAGTTGGATTAGTAGAGATTGACTACTTATAATCTAAGTTGGACTTACAATGAGCAAGTAATGTTCAAAATATCTTCACTAAAACAAGTTCAAAATATTATTTTTTTCTTAGTGAAAAAACACCGAGTTTGATGCTCCCCCATACATCCAAGTCAAGCTCTATAAAAGAAGTAAATAAGTAAAGAAGCCATGATCACATGATCTCATTCATTACACATAATACAAGAAAGACAAAATTGCAAAAGACCAATGAACTTACAATATCAGGGTGCATCAAGCCCTACTACATCAAAGTTATATACAACCCAAAAATTTAAAATTACAACTTGTACAGAAACTAGGAGACGTGTTAAAGTTAGTAACCACGACATAGTGGTGCGCCCCAAGATTCAAATGCTAAAAGTATGGAGAAGGTCACTGAACTTAGTGCACCCAAACCACACACGATCTAAGCATATCAACTCATCATCATTCATCAAGTGAGATGCTTGTATAAATAAGAGAGGCATTTACTTTAATTCTCCACTTCTACACTAAATCATTTCCAACTAAGTTTTATTTTTAGTGGCTCCTATGCACAACGTATAAAAACTTTAAAAAAGAAAAAGAAAAAAAGAAAGCTCTTCTTTACGGGACTCTGTTTCTGAGTCCGAAAATTGTGATTTTCAAGATAGTATTGTGGTTTTCAAGTTGCGTGTATGAGAGCGGATGGACGGCTACAACGCCCATCACAACAATCGGAAATAACACAAAAACAAAGAGTTTTCTCTCTCGAATTCTCTTTGTGATCTTGATACCCAGTGATCTTGGGAGAACATAAAATCGTTTGATTTTTGTTTGAACAACTATAAATTCTCTAAAATCTTCTTCTTGAGTGATGATAGTAGGTTTCATAAATCTTATTGTAGAATCCATATGAAAGAGGAAAATCAAAGATTCTTTGAGGAACTAAAACATAACAACAATCACAACTATCTCAAAGTAGAAGTTATATAAACAAATATCATATTGGATGTATCATAATTTTGTTCGTTTAATTGAGCTGTCATGGCTCTGATACCAATTGTTAGAAAATTTAGGAGCTAGGCTCGAATCACACGATCAAATATACATCTTTATAAGAACATGTGTACCTTGTATTTATTCTCAGGTCGCAACACTAGTGATCTCTGCAATGAAATCGATGATCTCCACCAGAGAATTTGAGTCCACGTTACCTCTCATTTTCTCTAAGTTTAGCCTCTAGATGAAAATGTGTTAGGTTTAAAAGGAAGTGGGAACGGTGGTCTCCTTAGACGGCCATTATTTTATTCCATGTGTCACATATTATTAAAAAATAGTCCAAAATTTACGTTTGAGCGTGATGTATGTTATATGATTCAAAGGCCATTTTTTGGGGATATATGACACATGAAATCAAAACCTGGCTGTCTGATAGGTGGTTCATGATCTCAAGATCAATTGTGTGGAAGATCTAGCTGAAACATAATTTCCATCATATAATCTGAACCAATCAATAGTTTTGGAGGGGTTTCGGACGTGAGCCATGAGCGCTTCTAGAGAATGTGTGAAGAAGAATAGAGGCACCCTTAAATGAAGGGGAGCTGTATTGTGGCACATGTTATAAAAAAATACTTTATTATTTTGAGAATTTGTGTCATGTCTAATACCATCTAAGTCATCTAATTTGAAGATTATGATTAAATTTAGGCAAAAAATTTGGCATGAAATATGATTTATCAAAGTCAACCATTGAACCACTTGATGGGTTTTTAGTGTAGTCAACTAGAGATAGAGATCTAGTTTCCTGCAACCATTTGGGGTGTTGGCATTGCCGAAGCTCTCTTCATCTAGGGTGTTATTTTGTTTTAATTTTTTCCTTTGTATGATATTTCTTACTTATCAGAAATTAAAAAAAGTTTTCCTGCCACAAATTGGTCTCAAAGATTTTTATATCATGGTTTTGAAATCGGACCACTTAGCTGATGTTCCACATTACAGTTGTGTAGAAAACTGATCAAACTAACCCGACCTGATCGACCGAAACCAACCGAAATTTCGGTTCGGTTTCGGTTTTACGGCATATTGGTTCGGTTTTAGTTTTGGAAAAGTGATCTATCGGGTTATCAGTTCGGTTACGGTTTTGATGTAAAAAATTCGAAACCGAATTGCTGATAATAGGGTTAATAGGGTATTACTTAGGTGCATAAAAAAATTGGTTGCAATTAAAATTTTATCTTGTAAAACTTAAACTTAAAAGCTAATTGAAACTAGAAAATAAGGTATAAACTTTAAAACTTAATACTTAAAACAAGCAAAAAGCTAAAAAAACACTCTTGTTGTTTTATATCTCATTCGTTTCCACTTCCCCCACCGGCCACCATCCGCCGTTCGCCATCTGCCGTCCTTCCGCTTTCCATCGCCGGCACCGTCCATGACAAGCCTATACGGCCAAACTCCAAAGCAGACAACATGTTTCTTTCTCTCTCTCTCTCTCTCTCTCTCTGTTTCTCTCTATGTTTCCGTCCCTAGCTTTGTTTATTCTTCATTGTTTCTCTCTTCCTTGTTTTTTTTTAAATTTTATAAATAAAAAAACTGAGATTTAGAAATCGAAAATCAACCTAACTGATAATTATCAGTTCGATTTCGATTTAGAGGCTTATCGGTTTGGTTTCGTTTTGAGATACTAGAAACCATAGTTATCAGTTCGGTTTTGGTTTAGCATGGAAACCAACCAATAACACCCCTATTCCACATGACACATATCTCAAAAAGAGCAAAATCTTTCATTTTAAGCATGTGTCAAAGTACAAATCTCGTGTGGAAGTTGTAGCTCCCTTAAAAAGGAAAGACTTGACATTTTTTGTACTTGTGCCACGTGGAAGGCCATCTGAGCCATCTGATTTGAAGGCCCTTTGTAAAGATAATGTTAGGTGTCAAAGATGGGCATGAAACACTATCTCTATCTTTTGACTTAATAAAGTCAAAGCCCGTCATCTGATTCAATGGTTGACTCTGTTGAATCAAATGATAGAGATCGTGTTTCATGCCAATCCTTGGCACCATACATCTACGTCATGGCCTTCAATTCCGATGGCTTAGATGGTGTTCCAGGTGGCACAAGTCATAAAATACCCTCTTTCATTTGAATATGTGCAACAGTGTAATCTTGTGTGCAAATTGTCACTCTTAGTGGCATTTCCTTTATGGGAGCTACAACTTGCACACCAAATTTGTATCGTTGCACATAATTAAAAAGAAAGACCTTATTTTTTTGGGATCTGTGCCACGAGAAATACCATCTAAGCCGTCTGATTTTAATACCATGATTTCAAGATCTTTGCAGCAAAAAATTGACACGAAAAGTGATATCTATCATTTGATTTCTCCAAGTCAACATTAAATCAAATGACGACCTTTTACTGTATTCAATCATAGGATAGAGATCACATTATGTGCCAAACTTTGGCCTTGAATGAGATAGTCTTATGGAGAGTAGGTAAAAGTTACTTTTGCTATTTACGTTTTAGCCTTTTAGGAAAAAAAATTTGAATCGGGCAAACCCAATAATCAATGTGAGTTAGTCTACTGAATAGCTTCACCTCTAGGGCTTCTCCTCGACGACCGTGGGAGTTTCCTCTTCTCCTCTCGCTTTTGAGAGTAAAAGCTTTCCTCCTTCCATTTGTGCTGGTTAATGTGAAGGTTTTTCTCCTCTTTTTTTCTTTTTTTCCATATTATTACCCCTTGCCGTGTTGATTCTGTTTGGGGACACTATGGAGAATAGTGTAGATTGTGTTATCCATGATTTACGGAAGAAGCTAACCCTTACGGAGTCGGAAAGGGAAGTGTTATAATAGATTATGAGGAGCTTTCTTCTCCGAAGGGTCCTTTTTTGTTGGGCAAAATCATTTCTTCCAGAAAGATTAATTCGGAGGCGTTTAAAGATGTTATTGGTAGGATGTGGAATTTAAAGACGGAGTTGAGAATGTTTGAAGTTGCTAAGAACACGTTCCTATTCCAGTTTTTGGATGACGCACAACGCCATCGCATCAGAAGGCTTGGACCTTGGAGTTTTGACAATAATTTGTTGGTGTTGGCTGATTATAATGTAAAGGAGGCTATTGAGAATACTGACTTTTCGAAAGCGGAATTCTGGATCAGAATGATGGGTTACCTATTGGTGCAATGAACAAGCAGGTTGGCACTAAGCTAGCCAGCACGGTTGGATCAATGATTAATGTGGATTCGGATGAGTTAGGACGTTGTTGGGGCCAATATCTACGTGTCCGAACAACTATTGACATCACAAAGCCTCTGCGTAGAGGAATTATATTTCAAATGAAAGATTCTCCCCCAAAATGGATCACATTTGAATATGAACGTCTCCCTATTTTTTGTTATATTTGCGGGGTGATTGGGCACCCAAAAAGAGATTGCCTCATCCCGTAGGTCGATCGTAATGCGGCCGAGGTAGCTTTGCAGTATGGATCGTGGCTCCAGGCACCCCTCCCCCCCTCCCATCATAGCTTTGCAGTATGGGAGATTAACTGGTTTTTATGGAGCACCTGAATCTCATAATAGATTGGAGACTTCGAATCTGTTGAAAATTTTAAAGAATTAGTGTGGGTTGCCGTGGGTGGTGGTAGGTGATTTCAATGAGGTTATGTTTCATCATGAGATACGAGGGGAAAACCCGAAACCGCACAGTCAGATGGGCCTTTTCCGAGACACCCTTGACGATTGTGGTTTAAGGGATTTGGGGTACAATGGCCGAAAATTTACATGGTCAAATAAAAAGTTGCATGGCAATTTTATAGAGGAAAGGATTGATAGGGCTGTTGCTTCTAAGGAGTGGGTGGCTTGGTTCAACAATGCAAAGGTTCATCATCTGATTAGCTCTAGATCAGATCATGTCCCCCTTCTTATCGCCGATAGTTCTGTCACCTCAGGCTGGCTTAGAGGCCCCAAACTTTTTAGATTTGAATCTATGTGGACAAGGTTCGAGCAGTGTGAGGAGATTATCCGAAAATACTGGGATCAGATCGGTGGCCTAGATGATAGAGAAGCGTCAAGTATCTTTGGGAAGATTGAGGGCATCTCCGTAAAATTGGCTAATTGGAATAAGGTCTCTTTTGGTAACATCCAAGCCCAAATTCGTAAATGTAAAAATCAGACTGAATCTATTCGGGCATCAACATCTTATGATGAGAGATGGCGTGAAGAGGAGCACAAAAGGAACCTTGATGATTTGCTTGAAAAAGAGGAACTTCTATGGAAACAACGTTCAAAAGATCTATGGTTAAAAGAGGGTGATAAGAATACTAAGTTCTTTCAATCAAACGCGTCTAGAAGGAAAAAACACAACCAGGTGGAGGGTCTAACCGATGAGTTACGTGAATGGAGGACTGCTAAGGAAGATGTTGAAAATATTATCTTAGACCACTACTCCAGCCTTTTCTTGTCTAGTCATCCTTCAAGGGTTGAGGAAGCTCTTGAGAGAATTCAGCTGAGAATTTCTGAGCAACAGAATTTTGTGTTTGAATGCCAATTTGCAATGGATGAGGTGCGCAAAGCAGTATTTCAAATGCACCCTTTAAAATCTCCCGGCCCGAATGATATGTCTCCCTTCTTTTATCAAACGTATTGGTCTATTGTTGGTAATTCGGTATCAAAATTAGTTCTTTCTTATCTTAATGGGACTACTGATCTAAATTGTCCCCCTCTTTTAACAAGACCTATATTGTCCTAATCCCTAAGGTCAAAGACCCTAAACATGTATCCCATTTCAGACAGATTAGCTTGTGTAATGTCATTTACAAAATAATCTCTGAAGTTCTTGCTAATTGTTTAAAACTGATTCTTCCTAGTATTATTTCAGAGTCTCAAAGTGCTTTTGTCTCGGGAAGACTTATCACTGACAATACTCTTGTGACTTTCGAAATTGCGCATTTCCTTAAAAATAAACGAAAGGGAAGGAATGAGTGGTGTTCTCTCAAATTGGACATGAGTAAGGCTTATGATTATGTCGAGTGGCTCTTTTTAGAAAAAACAATGACTAGAATGGGGTTTGAGAGTAGGTGGGTCGAGTTGATTATGGGGTGTGTTACATCTGTGTCCTTCCAATTCCTTGTTAATGGACATGTCATTGAGAATGTCGTGCCTAGTAGGGGCGTACGTCAAGGGGACCTGTTATCCCCTTATTTGTTCATATTGTGTGCTGAAATTTTTTCTTCCCTTCTCCTTTCGTCGGTGTTAGATCATAGGTTGTCCGGGATTAATATTTGTCATGGTGTCCCGACTATTTCCCACTTGTTCTTTGTTGATGATAGTCTTATCTATCTTTGAGAAATAGAAGCTAAAGGTCGGGAAATTGTATATATTCTTAAGTTGTATGAAGAGGCGTCTGGTCAAAAGATTAACCTTGACAAATCTACGCTCTCCTTTAGCTTGAATGTACCACAAAATTTTCGATGTTGTATGCTTAATATTTTACAGGTTAAAAATACGGGCGCACAGGAGAAATATCTCGGATTAACTTTGATGGTCAGCAAATCGCGAAAATATCTCGGATTACCTTTGACGTTCGGCAAATCAGGGAAAAAAAGTCTTTGAATCAATCTTAGAAAGGGTGTGGCATCGACTTGCTAATTGGAAGGATAAACTACCATCAAAGGCTGGTAAAGAAATTTTGATTAAAGCTGCCATTCATGCTATACCATCGTATTGCATGAGTTGTTTCAAGCTTCCCAGCTCTCTAATTAATGAGATCTCAGCTCTTATTGCAAAGTTTTGGTGGGGGAAAGTGGGTAACGCCAAAGGAATTCATTGGAAAAATGGGCCAATTAAACAAAATAAAAAATTGATGGTGGGCTTGGGTTCAAGGACCTGACGGCGTTTAACATGGCAATGTTAGCAAAACAGGGTTGGCGCCTCCTACACCGACCTTTCTCCCTCCCAAGTCAACTTCTCAAAGCTTGGTATTACTCGAATACCTCCTTCCTGAACGCAAAGCAAAAGTCACACTCTTCCTACATGTGGACCAACATCTTGGATACAAGATTAGTGGTGGAAAAGGGCTTAATATGGAGAGTCGGTGATGGCCGATCCATTAATATTTGGAAAGATCGGTGGATTCCTAGAGTGTCTACGTACAAATTAATTTCTCCGAGAGGTACCTATAAGGTGGAAAAGGTGTCTGATCTTATTGACAACGGGGCTAATCAATGGAACGAGGAACTTATCAAGAGTTCTTTTATTGGGGCTGATGCAGAGACTATCTGTAGAATTCCACTGTCTGGCTCGACTAGAAAAGATAAATAGCTTGGGTATTTGATAAAAAGGGAAGATTCTCTATGAAAAGTGCTTACAAGATCGCTTTGGGGCTTTGTAGCAATGGGAACGTTGTGGCTGCTTCGAGTTCAAAGATTGTGTCTAATTTTTGGAGGGATCTTTGGAGTCTCTGTCTGCCGAATAAAATTAAGATATTTATATGAAGGGCATGTATGAACATCCTCCCTATTAGATTTCTCTTACATAAGAAACTGGAGTCATGAGTCAACCCGAGGTGTAGCATTTGTGATAATTTAGCCGAAACTATTGTGCATGCTCTACATAATTGACTTAAAGCTACTTGTTGCTGGTTTTCTTCGTCATTGGGAGATGGGGTTCCACAGGATGCATATTCTAGTTTCTTTGCATGGATTGTGGAGTTTTATAGTATATTTGGGAAAAACAATTTGGGCAGATTCTATGTGGTGGCGTGGGCAATTTGGAATGAGAAAAATAATACGATCCATGGGGCGAAGGCTAGAAACCCAGCTGTGATAGTAAATGGTGCTGAGAGATATATATCTTTATGACTTTTTCACAATGAAAAAGGAAAGGATTGCGGTAAATGATGACCCGGACCAGACGCCCATGTTTCCCCCAGCTATTTGGACACCTCCCCTGAACAACTTTCTTAAGGTTAACTTTGATGGTGCTTGGAACGAGAAGGATAATATAGCTGGCATTAGAGTTATTGTTCGAGATTGCAAAGGTAAATTTATGGCAGCCTGTGCAAAACACTGTCGAAAGATTTCAGAGTGGACTATGATAGATCAAATATATATTAGGCAATTTATTTCAATCAAAATAATATGATGCAAGGGTAGAACATACCTTGCCGCCGAAGAGAATGATCCGTAATAGATGATTCCGATATGCCGCTCGCCAGAACTTGAGAATAATATTACCGCACTTCTATCTCCCTTTATACGATGGGCGTGATTTCATTGAGTGGAGATGAAGAGGGGACGTTGTCCTCTTTTATAGCATGCCCTTGAATCCTAACCCATCAAGGATTCAAGAGAGGATTCAAGGGAGAGGTGTATCACTAGAAGATAGGGATTGGCTTACCACAAACCAATCAAGTTGAAACCAACTCCTTAAGTTGCGTGGAGTGGAATCATGTTACAAGGAAAATCCAAAGTCTTTAGTCAATCATATTTTAATTAAAATAGGAAAAGAGTAAAGTTATTGTGTGGGTCACAAATACCCAACAATCTCCCACTTGAACCACACATTAACTTTAATAATAATAATATATATATATATAGATATTTTTTTTTTATAAAACAAAAGAAAAAAAAAATGAAAAACATCATGATTGACTTAGTTCAAAAACGGATGACCATCCTTTAAAGTTTTGTAAAAATATTGACTTTCAAGATTTCGATGTAACACACATTCTCCCAAGTTCAATAACAATCTTAATGTCGAATCATGAATGTCAATAATGTATCACTTCTTCAAATCGCATTATGACAGTTTCATAGTCAAGACACTAATATCAATAATGAACAGGAGAGCTCATTGTGGTTTTAGTGATAGCAGAAAATATACACTTTAATGTAACTTCTTGTGTATATCCCTTCATTCATCCTGCTTCATACCCTAAGGTATGTTGTCCTAATATATTACGGCATGCGCCATGCGAAAATCATCATCCACCTATCAGGACAAAAACTATACAAATCGTAGTGCCTAATCACGATAGCTCAAGCAACCTTATTTGAGCACTTATGCTCCCAGACAATAACATTGCATATGCACAAATTATAATAATAATGATGATAGTACCAAAATAAATGCATCATTTAAATAAAGCATAATATATGCAATAAATATATCATAAAATAAGATAAATCATTATGGAAACAGAAGCTCCCACTCAAATAAAGTCCTCAAAAGACTCTAATATTCTCAATCTGATCACCTCAATTTAAATGAATATACTGATCATTAGTGAATTTGATATTGTCCTTTATTCTTAACTCCCACTAAATGTCTCATCTTCAAGAAAATTAATATAACTAATTTTAACGATTGTAATTATTTTGTCCTTTATTCTTAACTCCCACTAAATGTCTCATCTTCAAGAAAATTGATATAACTAATTTCAACGATTGTAATTATTTACTAAAGAACCACATTCAATACTAATAGAATTCAAAGTAATAGTCAAATTATCACCTAGAGGAGTAAAATTATAAATAACTCTAATAAGTCTAAGATTAATAAATAACTCTAATAAGTCTAACATTAGCAATAAAATTTGTCCAGAATTCCTCCTCATTGCCAAATAATAGCTTTTCATTCAACCTGGGGCTCCTCCTGCTGATTAGCCTCTCCTTGCTACTTCTGATGATTAGCCCCTCCTTGCTGCTTCTTCTTTATAATATTTTTTCATAAGTAGCAATCTTTCTTGATATGACCTTTCTTCTTGTAGAAGTGGCAACCATCATCATTGTCAATCTTTATAACATTCAGATTGAAATCTTCATTTATTCTCTTACCATTGTGGTAGCTCTGCTTCTGACCATTCTTCTTAAAATTCTTCTTATGAGCTGGCTTATAAGCCGGCTTATAGCCAAAATTAGCAGACTCTACTTGGTTTCCTCGAAGCCCCTCTTCTTCAATCACACACATCGAGATCAATTGATTTAAATCCCATTTATCCTTTTGAACGCTATAATTTACTTTAAAGGTATCAAATTACTTAGGAAGAAAAGCAACAGCTAAATGTATTACGACATCTTCTTCAATTGTAATTCCTTGTTCTTTAAGCTTCATAGCCAACATGGATATTTTAAGAATAAATTCTCACACACTCCCATTTCCATCATATCGCATATTGATCAATTGCACTAAATAGCCGTACTGTAAGGACTTTGTTGTTCCAACAAACTGGTCTTGGATGATCTTCAACAATTCTTTGGCTATTTCAGTGGTTTTAATACCACCTCTAATGGATTCAGTAATAGAAGCGCGTATGATCATCATTGTCCTATGATTTGCCTTGTCCCATCGAGCGTATTCAGTTTTTTGAATTTCAGTGGCGTTGGACGGTAAAGTTGGCTTGTCCTCCGTGAGAACAAAGTCATAGTCCATATATCCAAGGGTCAAATCAAGACCCATCCGCCAAGAGTTATAGTTGGTGCCATTAAGTTTTTCAATACTGGTCATCTATTGGTGTAAGACTGATCCGTCCATAGCTGATATGAAAAATAATGACTATCAGCACATTGTTCAATTAGAACTTTATAAAATAAAAATTCATACCCAGGGTCAAGGTTGAATTAATCAGAGTGTAAACAAGCATGTGCAAAGGAACATTCACTCTGAGGGACAGACTTCACTCATAGTCTCAGCATCACCTTTGGGCAGAAGCTTTGACTTATCATAAGTCTCCCTAAGTTGTGTTTAGGAACGCACATAGACCTAGTCAGATGTATTTTCAGTTTGATCGAAGCTATCCATCAGCTTAGGTCAGAAGTGTCGCTCCTCTCTCACCTAGACACACATGACTATTCTACTCATTCTATCTACATGAATTTTCTAAATCAGCTTTGGCCAAAAATAGTAGTTCATATAGAGGAATGCACATGCAATCTTAATGAAATTGGATTTCAAAATTTAAGGATAGCATGTCCTCTATAGATCGGTCATCTTTAGGTAGATTGCAAACCTACTTTGGCCACGCATCCCGAAACGATTGCTTTACCGTTCTACTTAAACCCCTTTATAGATAGAACTAAAGCTCTTAGGCATTCTATAATGTCATTAGTTCAATGTTTCATATCCTAAATACGTTCACATACCAAGTTTAGGGAAAATAGAGTCAAAAAGTGAAGATGCATATGCAGTAACTATGAACAATGACATGATAGTGTGAGAGAATTCATATAGAATATTCAAAAAGGGTTCAAAATTTTGTTTGTAGAATAAAGCAAATTTATGACCTTTAAGTGGCATTTTCAAGTCTAAAACAGTGTCAAAACGTCTCATAAATCAGTCCAAAGTGTAGATCTCAGCGAGTAGACCAAAATCGATAGGCCATATGCGCGAATCAGAGTTGTAAAACTCTAGATATCGCGTTTTAACGTTTGAACCCGAAAAGAGTTCAGTTTGGTTGCAAAAACAAATTCTGAGTTTAAAATTTTGTCTGCAGCCGGCGGAAGCAGTGCAGTATGGTGGATGAAAACAAAATCTAAATAGAAGTGGTTTGGGTTGTCAGTACGCGGGTCACTGGGCCGGGTTACCCAATTCAGGTGGGCCGACAATGGACCTAACCCGGTCCGAGAATCCCTAAACATAACCCTAAGTCTACTGTTCATCTTCTTCTAATTTTTTTTTATTTTTTTTTTTTGAAGTTGCGAAGCAAAAGTGGCCTCATGGGGCTTAACCTCCTTCGTGATCACCGCAATCAACTGGTGTGTCGTCAGAATTACCGGCTGCGGTTGTCGGTAGATACCGATGGCGAAAACCCCCACCGTGGGACTATCGGCCAATAGGAATATTTTTTTTTTGTTAAGTTGCAGGAAGTAAAACCTCCAGCCCCCGCCCCTCTCTAGTCATCGGACCCGGTCCGATGTGTCGGTCTGGTGAGCCCCGTCTTTGGCCGTCAACGATGCCGGTCGGTGGCCGAGCGGTCTTGACGGTGATAAACCGTCGGTCCAAATTTTATTTTATTATTATTATTATTATTTTGATTGAAAATAAATAACCCTTAAACCGGACTCTGATACCAATTGTTAGATCAAATACATATTAGGCAATTTATTTCAATCAAAATAATATAATGCAAGGGTAGAACATACCTTGCTGTCAGAGAGAATGATCCGCAATAGATGATTCTGATATGCCGCTCGTCAGAACTTGAGGATAATACTACCTCACTTCTATCTCCCTCTATACGATCGGTGTGATTTCATTGAGTGAAGATGAAGAGGGAACGTTGTCCTCTTTTATAGCATACCCTTGAATCCTAACCCATCAAAGATTCAAGGGAGAGGTGTATCACTAGAAGATAGGAATTGACTTACCACAAACCAATCAAGTTGAAACCAACTCTTTAAGTTGCGTGGAGTGGAATCACATTACAAGAAAAACCCAAAGTCTTTAGTCAATCATATTTTAATTAAAATAGGAAATGGATAAAATAATTGTGTGGGCCATAAATATTCAGCAGACCACTATGAGGCCATTGTCTTTCGACATGCGGTAATGTTTGTGTATGAGTGTGGTTTCAAAAGGGTGAGTTTGAGGGGGATTCTTGGTGTGTTATTAATAGTGTGGCAGGCAATGCAAATGATGATTCAGATTTATCTATTATCTTTGATGACGTTAGGGATGAACGGTTACTGTTTGATATCTCCTCTTATCATCATGTCAAAAGGGTAGATAATAGGGCTGCTGATGCTTTAGCAAAATTAGGACTGAAGGCTAAGTGTGATGAGTTCTGATTGAAAGATGCTCTGCCTATGATCTATGATGTAATCCTTTCCCATTCTTAGTTTTATGAATTTTCGACTCCTTTATCACAAAAAAAAAAAAAAAAGTCTTACACGTGGCACAAATCCAAAAGATTTGAGTACAATTTCAAGTAATAATGGTTGCCTCATAGAAAACCCTTAAGGTCCCACTGTAAGATATAACGTGTCACATGGCACCTCACCCATTGGCTGCTTGGGTGAGCACGGTTATGCCACATCATCATATACTGACATGGCACCTCCTTGGAGACGGCAAACAAGGGTCGTGGTGGGCTCCCCCAGGTTTTCCAAAGGCGACCAGGTTCGAAGCCACTTAGTTGTACAGCAAGTCCGCAATAGCATAGATTGTTGTCACGGCTGTGAAGATTCTATGATCATCCGTTTGTGCACCACCAACAAAAATAAAGTTGGGAGGGGCCAACTTGGCCTACGTATAGACAAGTTTGTTCTTCACGTGTGGCTTTATTTGAACTCCACGAAATTTCATGGGCAACCCACATGTGAGTTGCATTGGAAGGTTGCAAATGAAATAACTCTTCCGCTATTTTATGAGTACCTTTAAACGTGCTCACGCGTTCTTTGAAAGTGCCCACATCTCAAACCCTTTGAAAACTATTGATTCTTTCGAATCAGATGATGGAGATTATTTTTCTTCACAATTGTCCACACAATAGTCTTGAGATCATGACACACCTATAGTTCTACGTGTCACAAATCCCAACATAATGCCCCTAAAATCACATTTGGGCATGATGTGTGTGTCATATGATTTAAGGGCCATTTTGGAGAATCTATAACACATGAAATAAAAAATTGACCATCTGATAGATGTGCTATGATTTCAAAATCTATTGTATGGAATATAGTGGTGAAAAATGATCTCCTTCATCACATGCAAAGGAATCAATCGTTTTCAATGGATATGGGATGTGGGCGCTTCTAGAGAATGCATTGGTACCTTTTGAGCTACCCTATTTTACTTGCTAGCTACAAAACTTCAGGTGACCATCCAGGTTGCATTAAACGATTTGTAGGGAATGAGCCACCCTTTTCTTCACGCCCGTCTGAAAATCCGCCCACGTGAAGTGTTGGATCCACCTATTGTTAGCTTTTGTGTTTTGAGTGAGAATGCCCCTCAATTATGTCAAACAAAGTCTAGCTTGGTAGTTAGAGGTGCAAATGAGTTGCGTCGACCCGACAATTAGTTAGAGGTGCAAATGAGTTGGATCGACCCGACAATTGGTTTTGAACCTGATCTGCTATAACTCTCGGCTCGGGTTTAGAAAATTCGACTTGTTAGGTTGATACTAGTCCAAATCTTGACTTATTACAGAAACAAGTTGAGTTCAAGTTAGCCTTAAATCCCAAACCCACTAAAGTATAAGCCCTAGAATTCTATTAGGCCTCATTCGACAGCCGGATTTTACCCAGAATCTGAGTTTCTACTTAGATTATAGCTAGAATCTGGGTTTTCTGGGAAGAATCTACCGTTCGAGAGTCATCCTTGGAAAGTGGGATTCCGAATCGTTTCCGAGTGAAAACGACAGCAAGTCGTCCGAGAGAAACGCTCAGATTAGCTCAGAACATGGGTAAAAAAATCATTCGATACCGATATATATCGTCCGATACGTATCGGTTTTGGACTTGGGCGGTATGATACAAAGGCATTGTATCGTACCTGTAGCGACCCGAGATCTCACATCCTCTTGATTGTAAAATTTTAGGTCGTACCTTCGTATCGTGAACCATAGAAACATATTAAGGCGATAAAAGCACCTTAAACAGCGAAAAGCTAAAATTTCTTTAAAACATTAATTAATCAAAATAAAACTCATGATAATGTTCCTATTCCAATAACAAGTCTAACATTATTAACGCTTAAACAGTTTTGATAAAATACTAACTGATCAATGCCTCATTTATTTAAAACCACTAATAATAATTAGAAAGGAAATAGATAATTAGGCCACGAAGCCATCATCGCCATTCAGTCCAGTTTCCTAAGCACCACGTGCAGTCTCATCGCCATAGACCCATACGTTGTCATCGGCGACACCTGTCTCATCTGATCACCCACATCAACAAGGGGTGTAAGTTTACACTTGTATGAACCAGACATACAATCCATCGAAGCATAAAATATCAATCATAACTATATGAACATTTCGGTATATTTTATGTGTGTGTGCATGTGACATGTATAATCTCAATAAGCTGAAATGAAACATATATATCAATGTTATATAAATGCATCATTTCTTTTAATTTCATCTTTCTTGTCATTTAAGGCACGTTAGACTCTGTCCCGTTCAAGACGTTGGATCGTAATCATGCTTATCCCTTATTTAGTTAGACTCTGTCATGCTTAAGACGTTGTGTGACGACCCGACTTTTCCAATCCCTCAGGTATAGGAAAGGCCGGTTCGCTAACCTATCGAATAAACGATAAGCCGGACAAACAGGGCACATATCAGAGTAAAATGCAATAAATATCCATAGCTAAAATAAATGCGGATGCAATTAAAAGTAAAGAACCACCGATGATGGCCGACCATCATCGAAACATGGCTCATAACAGAAATCAACGTCAAGTATAAACTATGATATCCAACTAAAATGGGCCCACAAATTCAAGCCTAACTCTCACCACAAATAAGAAAATCAGTAAGTTCTATACTGGAAAAAACTCTTCAGGAGGAACCTCAAGCTCTTCCTCAGGCACGTAGTCAGGATCAGTCTCACAACCCTGAATAGCCACGTCACTACCTGAACCTGTGACGTATAGTCGGAGTAAGCTAACCAACAAAGCTCAGTAGAAGAAAGACATCTACGGCATTTTACTTTAACTAACATGGTTTCAAAACAAATATCGGAATATAGCTTGTCAAACATATAAGCAGATAATAAACTGAATTTAGGTGCGGAAATCATATGTAAGATTTATTTCTAAATATGTGAAAACAGTTTTAAGAACAGATGCAGTGTTTCAGTGTCTTAGTTTCTCTAACTTCTATATGCAAAGTTCAGTAATTCATGACTTAATCCTCAACTTAAAATACCTCCCGAGTAAACTATATCTCGAGAGCAGGAATATAGCCGATGGGAACCCCTACCTACCATCGTCGTTCATGAACCCTTTTTCAGGATGCAACAAGCCCCTACGTAATGAGGGAAATTTGTGCCAGGAAATTGTTCAAGAATTTTTGAGGGGTCGTTCAGGTCAATCATAAAACAAATGCAGATACTAATATAAATCAGATGAAAGTCTCTTATACATAGTTCAGGTTCTTGATTTCAGATTTTCAGAGCTTAAGCGATTGTGTTTGAGATTGGGTAGATTTAGATTTTCATCATTCATATCAATTTGATTTCTGATGTGATTTCAATGGCATATGCAAGTTTAAAGATTTTAATTCAAAATATCCATGCGAATTAAAATAAAATACTGTAAAGATGAGATTCTCCTACCTAAAACTCGGAGTTATGCGAAGTCAAGCAAGGTCCTATTGATGGTCTCTCGCCCTCAATCTACATCACAATATACGTTCATGCATTAAGATAAACTCTAATTACTAATAATATAGACCTATTTAAGCGTTTCCTCAAAAACAAGTCAAAACAGGCAAGTTGCGCCAATCCTAGAATTTGACGTAATATTCTCATATATTTTTGACTATCAAGACGATTGATTCATGAGTTCGTCAAAACATACAAATTGTAGATTTTTCTATTAGCTTTCCAACGCAAAAAGAATCGTCTCAATCGGAGTTCGGGACAAAATGTTATTACTAAAATACCAAGGCAATATCGAAGTTCGACAATACCTCGCTCGAGCGATGATAATAGCTCGCTCGAGCGATTTGATGTAACATTCTCATATATTTTTGACCATCAAGACGATTGATCCATGAGTTGGTCAAAACATAAAAGTTGTAGATTTTTCTATTAGCTTTCCAACGCAAAAAGAATCGTCTCAATCGGAGTTTGGGATAAAAAGTTATGACTAAAATACTAAGGCAATATCGGAGTTCGGTGATACCTCGCTCGAGCGATGATAATAGCTCGTTCGAGCGAGCTACAGCGACGCGATTTCGCTGGTTTTCACCCGAATCGAAACCCATACATCCCAAAGCAAAACCCATGACTAATCTAATGATTTAATCAAAAAGTTTAATTAAAACATACCTTTAATCTAAGGATTCCTAGATTAGAAATGAGTCACGCGAATGGAGCTTCGGAACGAAACCGATGGGTTTCCTCAACGATTCGCGCCGCGATCGATCCCATGAGTTCACAGAGACAACTCCAACACGCCCCCAATGATCTCAACCTCTCCCAATAGCCAACTACGAATCCAAGGTTGATTCAAGTTCTTTCTAAGGTTTAAGTGCTTTCAACAAAGAGGGTTCTAGAGAAGGAGGTTTTCTAAACCGATCTCCTACGATGATTGAAGAAGAGAGAAGACGGAGTTTCATACGGTTGGATAACTATCCTCTCTTAACAAAACCTAGTATAATACGGGAATGCAATTCCTTCTTATAATAGGATTGCTCACAAAGTAAAACACACACACACATCTTATGTATTATACACTTCTAATTTTAAAACTCAAGTCCGGTGTTGAGCGGCTACATCGAGGTCGGTGCACAACTTTCGCACGAGGGTCCAAATGGGCTCTAAATTAAAATCTGTCTGCACAATCACATCTAGATAAAAATCCAAAACAAATGGTGACGTCGGTTGCCGAGCCGAATACACACACAGGGTCAGTCTAACTCGGGTTCAAAATACGGGTCTTTACACGTTGGGTCTAATGAATCATATCATTTATTGCATGTCAAATTTTGTCTCGCTCAAGACGTTGGGTTTAATCATGCTCATCATACTCTTATTTAGTTAGACTCCATCTTACACAAGATGTTTGGTCTAATGCTCCTTAATCGTGTTTAGTTAGACTCCATCATGTACAAGATGTTAGATCTAATGCTCCTTAATCGTTTTTAGTTAGACTCCATCAAGCACAAGATGTTGGGTCTAATACCTTCTTAGACTCCATCATGTACAAGATGTTGGGTCTAATGCTAATTGATCATGACTTGACATTTTATCATATTTTATGTGTCTTGATTGTGCATTATATAGATCATCATGGAACATGTAAAGTGTATCAGAGTGATATCATAAACATAAGCATTTAAGTGTATTTAATCATGGTATATAAATATTGAAGTGTACACAATCATGGTGCATAAACATTATAGTGCATATCATACGATCATAGTGCATAAACATTGACATTTAATGACACTGTTATGAGAAGAACTTGAATATAGAACTTAGCTATTCACACTCAATCTATTGAATTCATGTTCAGGCTCAATCTATTGATTTCTCAATCCATTGAACTCTATTCATGCTCAATGGATTGATTTCTCAATCCATTGACATAAATTCATGCTCATGCTCAATCTATTGAGTTTTATCTGTTATCATTTAATGTTCATCCTCAATCGATTGATATCCAATCGTCAATCGATCGACATAATTCTTTGTATTTTTCTAAAATAATATCATTTAATCCTCAATCGATTGACATCCAATCGTCAATCGATTGACATAGTTCTGTGTATTTTTTTAAAATAATATCATTTAATAGTATCTACTTTAATATCCATCCTCAATCGATTGACATCCAATTATCAATCAATTGACATAATTCTGTATATTTTTCTAAGATAATATCATTTAATCCTCAATCGATTGACATCCAATCGTCAATCGATTGACATGATTCTATGTATTTTTCTAAAATAATATTATTTAATAGTATCTGCTTTAATGTCCATCCTCAATCGATTGATATCCAATTATCAATCGATTGACATAATTCTGTGTATTTTTTCAAAATAATATCATTTAATTCTCAATTGATTGACATCCAATCGTCAATCGATTGACATGTTTCTGTGAGCACACATCAAAATGTATCAAATCACATGATGGGAAGCATGATTTCTCCATACCTAGATCGATTGTATCACCACGGTTAGATCGAGATCCCAACAATGATGATGATTTTAGAAGGAGGCGAAGGCCGCTTGAGAATATATGCCAACGTCTCACCGATCTTTCAAAAGAACGATTCTAGAAAGGTATATTTAAAATTTCTTCTCCAAGGTCTCTAGGGTTTCTGACGGCTCTATTCTTAAGAACTCTGAATGAGATTATAATTTAAGGTTCTCCGTAACACACTTATTTATAACATTTTGAGGATTATCCGATGTTAAATAGAGGTTTAGAACACACATAACAAGGTTTGATCCCTAAACCTCTTATCTAAAACTTAAAGCCTTTAACCAGTGGGCTACCACATAACTTGTGTCCATAAATGACTGAAATAAATATAAAAGCTTGGAAAACTAAAACATGTATTTTTAGTTAAATTTTTTTTAAAAGTCACGGCATGTGGGGAATACGATATTAAGCACATACACATATTTTAAGTGTATCAAAGTCATAAAATTCAGATCATAACAGTACCCCCTTAAAAATAATGTACTTATCGTCCGATACAAGCAATGTATCGCCTGTATCGGACGATACATTAAAATTATCAGACGATGGTTTCAATGGATCGTCCGATAATATGTATAATATGTATATATTTTATTTTTTTCGATTGTCTACACAATCGATGGCGACTGTATAGACAATAGCCATCGATTGTGTAGACAATCATGTAGACAAACAAAAAAAAAAATTCACGAATAAGCTAAATAAATTTTTAAAAAAGTAAAAAAAAAAAAGAAAATCATTAATTTTTTTTTTTTAAATTTTTTAAGTATTTTTTGAGATTTTTTGAAAAAAATAAAATAAAATTCAATGTATCAAACTAATACATTCAATGTATCGCTAATACATTGAATGTATCGGCCGATACCCGATACGTATCGTCCTGGAGGTCAGGACGATACGTATTGGTTTACCGATATTTTGATCCTTGGCTCAGAAGCTGAGCTCAGATTGTAGGCGGCAAGTATACTTTCAATTTTGTATACATCAGATCCAACCTCAGTCAACGGTCATATGCCCTTCAAAAGTATGTCTTCTTCCCCAAATGTCTTTGAGGATTGCAGCAAAGACAGGTATTTGTAAATTAGGTATTCTGCTCTCTAGAAATTTCAATTCCATTTACCTCCTCTGTTATTTTTTATTTTTAATTTTTGATATTTCATCTAGCATTTCGAAATTGTGTTTGCATTTTGCAATATAATTCATTATAAATTTATTTCATTTTTCCATTTAAAGATGTAGTTTTGTTTTATGATTATGATTTAGGAACTTGTTGTATTTCTTAAGGATCTCGGTTGAGATTATAATTAGGGTTTTCTTAGTTATGTGATTTGTGTGGAATTATAGATAGGAATTCACATGTATCAGTTAGGTTATGCAAAAAATTTTACAGTCTTTGATTTATAGCTAATTTGGCTCTATTTTTAAAGTGTCGGATTCATAGTTGCAAAACGTCATGAAACAAAATAAGGAATTAAAAATTTGTTAAAATGTGTAAAAATTTATTTTAAATGGTAAAAACTATAAAATTGCATAAAATATGAGAAAATTAGGAAATGAAACATTTATAAAAATATGTATCTTTATAAAGATATATGATGTAAATTAGTGGAAGCTAGCTACTCATCAAAGAACCAACTTATTTTATGATGGGAACAATTAAATGATAATTCCATTACAACAGGCAGACAAAAGGTACCTGAGCCATCCACGCTTGAAAACCTGAGGAAGAAATTCGAACTCACAATCATGAGAATGAACACTCAATGAGCTAGCAAAATTATCTTGTTTGTTGCCTAGTTATAAAACAGACAAGAAGTCAACTGAAGATAAACAAAAGTGAAGGCCAGGGAGAAAAACTTCTCTTGCCCCTCCAATGGAGGTAAAAGATACTTTGATAAAAAAATAACTTTTGCAATATCAAAAGAACTACTGCTCAAGCAGTAGTATAATAATTCACTGCCAAAACCAATTGTTTATTATATTAAGGCAGTGGTGGATTCTTTGGATCAGCAACTTAGTTGAGTTGTTTTAAACAGCAACATTGTAAACAACAGTATTGCTGGAACAGCAGCTTAGTGGAGCTGTGTAAGCACCAGCTTTGGCCGTGTTTTCTATTGCTCTTTGGAGGCAACGAGCAACCAGTTAAAAGAGCGTGTTTAAATTGATCTTTTAAAGAGAGCCAAATTCAGCTCTTTCACTCTCCAAAGGAGCTAAGAAAATCATCAATCAGCATGGATCCTTTGAGTTATGGCTACCTATATTCTCCATGATGAAAAAAAAATAGGAAAATTTATCTCAAAGACAGTAAAATCCCTAATCTAATATATTTTTCTACTCATGTCTTAAGCATGCTTTCGGGTTTGTATGCAGCGCCTCACGGTGGCCCTTTAGCTTCCCTTTAGCTTTGCTCCCAGGCCACAATTTTGATATTGTTGATTTACGTCGGTAGTGTTTTGTGCTGCTTTGGAGCATCTTTTCCTGTTTTTTTGTGCTGCCGTGTTGTGTCCCTTTAGCTTCCCTTCATCTTTGTCATAACAATTTTATGTTTTCAAATCAACCACCAAAAAAAAAGGATGCCTCATAAAGGTGCTCAATGGATTTGGGTCCATGGAAGACCTTTTTCGCACAAAGAATTTTCTAAAATGAAGTACGATTCTAAAGAAATACCAACCACACAAGGAGACACATTCCGCATGTGAGTGGCTCTATGACTTCCAAACAGCAAAATGAGCTTGTAAGTCTTTGAGCAATCCAATAGTTAAGTTGTCCTTGCACAACTTGGTTAGAAGGGTAATGATTTTCTCTTTGCCCAAGTTCAAAAATCAAGTGGTCCCATGAAACCTAATTTACTCAACTCAAATTTGAGGGTAACAACACAAAATAATAAATTGGGATCACCCAATCGCCAGAGATTTAATGTCAAAATTATCCCAAGCTTCCAACTGATTTTTCTTGGAAAAATACAACTGTAACACAAATTGAACTCAAAAACTAAACATCGGGAGGCCATTTTACCCCTCAAGGTCTTTAGTGGGCCCTGTGAAGTGAACTAGAATGTCTTTTAATCTCTATTTTTTCAACAAAAGATGGCCGTCGTGAGAAGAACTAATGTCGACAGGAATCCTAGTTGGGATAATTCTTCAGTGTAGAACATTTTCTAGGTCAGCCCGAACTATTTTAGACTTTAAAGTTCATTGTGGCTTTGAGGTTGGTCGGTATTCATTAGTTCCAGTTTATGTTGTAGTTCCTGTTGCAATGGCCAAGTTTTTTCATTGAAAGATATAAAACTCAAAGAAAATGAATGTATTCCACTTTGAAATAATAATTTTTTTTTTTTTTTAAATAACTTTAGCTTTTCTTCTTGGCAAAGGGCAGGGGTTGACAGTATAGCAACATATCTGATACAAACAACATATAACTGAGGAGTATATGCGTATTAAAAAGAAATGATATAGGGTAACTAACCCATTCTCAATCTAGATTGGAACAGGTTCACTTTTTTGGTCATGTGGCACTATATTTTATCATCTGTACCATGTGATGCGAAGGCCATGATCTTAATGATCTGTGGTGTTGATGATTGCATAGAAAAAACATCTCTATCGTATGATTCAGTGTTCAAACGCCTTTCAAACCACTTTAAAGGCATTTGACCAGTTGAATCAGATGATCAAATCTTTGACCCACCATATTTTCACACCGAATCCTTTGCTTGACTTGGCACACTTGATGAAAATATTGCTACATGTCCAAAATCAGTGATCGGTTCACAATCTAGATTGGAGACCGTGAATGGGTTAGTTACCCTATACAAAATCTTAAAAAAAAACACACAAATTTCTTACTCACAGCGACTTGGTTCATCAACATCAGTGAGCTCATTTTTCAACCCACACTGAAGCCTGACCTGTAAAAAGAATAATGCACAATGAGAATTGCAGTCCCACATCTCTAGTTTTGATGCCAGAAGACGTATTGTAGACTACCTTTATACTTCTGCTAGGGCCATTCCAGCATCCATCACCATGTGAAAATTGCATAGACCTATACGAATCCTCAAATTTATCCCAGTGCCTGATGATTTCTAGAAATGGAGTGAGTTGGTCAAGGTTGTACACTTGGAAGAAAACATAATTTTTAGACCCTTAACCCTTCACCTTGATGAGTCACTATAAGCTTCTAAAATTGATTTCAAAACATTTATCTAGCTGAACAACCTTTTCTGAACCATGGAATGAATTGTTCCTTTGTTTTAATTTTTACGGAACTGGTTCCTGTAAAGTAATTTTAGCATAGCTCTCGGGGCAACTGATATATATATATATATATATATATATATATATATATATATATATGAAGTTCTTCAAAAATATGCATGAATTTATCGAGCAAATATTTGGCTCCATTCCAAATACATTTGCCATGTAGCTGTAAGCCTTTAACCTTGTTTTATTGGTAAATGATAACTTATATTAAGAAGTAAAGTAAAGGTACAAAGCCCAAACCAAACTGCTTCAGCACAAGACATAGCAACTGAACAGAATCAGAAGAAAAAATAAACACTAAAAAAGATGCAAAAAAGACCTCCTTCAAGGAGAGACCCAACAGGTATTCCCCCAACTAGGAAACTGTGTCCAAGCGGTGAGAAAATGAGCACATCTAGTGGGCATACAACTGATCCCCATATTGCGCAAGACACCTTGCAGGGAAGGAGGAAATGGTCCACATTTCTTTTCTTGATACATAATTGGGGTTGAGGGATGGTTCAGTTCTCTTCACACTTCCCACACGTCACATATCGGGTAACAAGACACAATCCCCTATACTGAAGGTGACTTCCTGCAAGGATTTTGTCCAATGCAGCAGTCCAACAAAAGAACTGAATCTAGGAGAGGCACCTTTTTTGGTATGTGTTTCTTGTCTTTGTTAGAGTTGGAATTTAATGGGGATTAGAACTGAAACCAAATGAGTTTTTTCAATGTGAAGTGAGACAAACTATGCTCCTTAAAAAATTCAGGAATATATTGTAACATGTGTCTATTGGCCAGTGTTGTGACTCCATTATCTATAGAAAATATGAATCTCCATCTCGAGAGCATTTCGTCTCTTGATTTGGCTACTACCAAAATTTTTAAATTTTATACTCCAGGGGTTGATCCACCACTAGGATGGATGATCCATGAATTTATACCATTGGCTTGGATTAGAGGTTGTTTATGTCCTGGGTAGGGGTCTTAATGGGTTGGGCTGGACCTTGATTTGGCCCCGGGCTCACGATGTGCATGGTATGGGCTAAGGTAGGTAGGCCTGATGTATAAATGTGCTGACCCGATCTTGTCCGATTAGTAAGCCGATCCAGTTATGGGCTAGTTGTAAAAGTCCAATTCAAAATTGGCCTGTTTAAGATCTGCCCGAACACGGTACAACTTGATTAATTATGTTCTTTTGTATAGGAATTGTCGGGCTGGCACGTGGCCCAGCCCATAATGGGTCTGGTGTGGACTATGGTAAGTAGTCTGATTCATAAATGCTAGGCTTGATCCGGTTAGTAATTGGGCTGGGTATGGGCTAACTCCAAGAAGCCTGATTATAACCAGCCTGTCTAAGGCCCGATCAGAACCCTGCCCAGTGACAATTAACATGTTTGGTACTTTGCCTTTAACATGTTTGGTTATTTTGCCATTTTTTTTATATTTGAAAGAATTGTCTACAATGAGATAATGCCTCTTATTCGACTCATCTTAGAGAATGAGCTGATGCCTCATGGCACATGAAATGACATTCATTTGCAGGGGTGCTAATTTGGGTTGCGGGTGTATTTAAGTTTGTTGATAAAGATAGAGGGTTGTATAGCAATGGGTTGAGGCCATATGTGTGCCCTTTTTACTGTTCTTTCTCTGGCTATCAGGTGTGCTAATTTTCAAAAGTCCACTTATCTCTGTTTCATGAGTTTTCTAAGGGTCTTTTTTATTTAAATTTCTCTGATTTTGTTTTGAAGGATGAGTTACTGTGGGAAGCTGCTTGGCTTCATAAAGCCACCAAAAACCCAATTTATCTAAACTACATTCAAGCCAATGGGCAGATTCTTGGAGTTGATGAGAGTGACAACACCTTTGGATGGGATAACAAGCATGTTGGAGCAAGAATCCTTCTATCAAAGATCAGATATTTCTCTTTCTATCTCTATTTTAAAAGAAATAAAAATCAGTTTCATATCTTATGCTAATGAAATTTTTATGCTTCATTTCCTACTTGCTAGAGTGGGTAGCCAATGAAATTTACAGTTTGATGCATTTGTATTTTGAGGTTACAATATTGGCGGCCTTAATAGACTACTATTTTTTTTAATGGGTAAGGTGGGCACAAACCTGCGACATTGAGGTTACAATATTGCCAACCTTCATTGTGTTGTGGGCCCAAGCCCTACAGTAGACTACTTTATTATGTTCTATAGACGTGTTGGTGATGATGGGCTCAAATCTGTGACTGATCTTATTTCATATATCATATATGATGGTTCTATTTTCTTCAGTGGTTGTTTGGGGACCATTTTGTTTGGTGTGTAATCAGTGCGCGTTTTGGAACAATTTCATTAGTTCTAACTATTGAAAATTAATTTAGTTCTCTCAGCAGTAGATGGAGTAAAAAAATTGGTTCAATCAGCACATTGCTGAGTTGTATATAGTTGCTTTAAGCGCAACCCAACTCGAATCAGCTGGAGCTCACAATCTTCATTGTATTTTCTATAACTCTTTTTAAAGAATCCAACAATGGAACATCCATTGGAATCTCTTACCATGCCCCAACACCAGCATTACCATTTAGTTTAGCTTCATACACATTGAATTTAAAGAGACCTCGTTGTGGAGGATCCAATGGAACATCAAGCCGTGTATTTTGGAAACCTTCTATGACGGCTTATACTAGTTCCATGGTATGAAACTTCTATTTAAAGTCAACATTTTGAATGTCGTTCAAAACAAAGAGGGGAGGGGGTTTGTTTCCTCTTTCTTTTTAGGATTTCTAGTTAATTCTGAGCAGTAGTGAATCAACACGAACCCATATGGGCATAATCCTATATCAGGTGAACCGCATAAATTTGTGATATGTGGTTTGCATGTGTTTATTTTATTTTTTTCCTTCGCAAATTATAAACGTAGGACAGATTTGTTGAGGACAAAATGCAGGCGGCAGATGTGGTGCGATGTGACTAGCTGCACCGACCTGCATTAATTGAGCCCCACCGCACTTGCAACAAATTGCATTGCGCCACATCTGCCTCCTGCACTTTTTCTGCATAAAATTTGTCCTCCATATAACAGTCCTTTTTCTTTTATATTTTGCATATCCAGTAGTGTGTGTTTCCAACATTACTTTATATGGTGCCTAGCATTCAATTTTTTTAAAAAAATCTATTTTCTTTCAATTATGCTCCTATATTCTACTGGTCTAACAAAATGTTCCATTTACTTTGCAGTTTGGTGATAAACAAAATACAAACAAGAATCTTTTCGAGGAGGCGAACAAATAAGGCATCTTTGTTAAAGATAAAATAGAAGAAACATATATGATTCCAAATATAGCTTTTGAGGTAGGAATGTTGGATTTCACAAATCCTGATGCAAGTGATTGGTTCAGGCAATCCTATGGGAAATGATTGATAGTGGAGTGATGGGTATGGAGGGTGAACCAATGCACATGCCACTTTCTATGGAGGTGGTGATGCTTCAGGGACTATGGGTATGCACTTTTTGTTCTCATCATGTACTCTAGGACCATTTTAGAGGTGACCTTTTGATATAATGGTATTTTGTTCATGTTTCTTGTGTTTTAGGTGGTGCTTATGGGTATGAAAATCTCTGTAGTCAAGGTTATGGGACTAATACTGCAGCATTGAGCACTTCCTTCTTCGACAATGGGTTGAGTTGTGGGTCTTGTTATGAGATTAGGTGTGTAAATGACCCAAAATGGTGGCTCCCTGGTTCTATTGTGGCCATTGCCACAAATTTTTGCCCACCAAATAACGCCCTCCCAAACAATGCAGGGGGTTGGTGCAACCCTCCACAGCAGCATTTTGACCTCTCTCGGCCTGTCTTCCACTATTAAACCTATCATTCACTGATACCTTTCTTTTCTTTTTAGAAGACTGATGAAGGCACAGACTCTTGGAGACGCATCAAGTTTGGAGTTCATGAGAGGGAGGAGAATATTGGAGATCAATCCGGACCATCTGATTATTAGGATCTAAATGTAAGATTCCTCAACTTGTTGAATGTTGGATTAGTCATTTTTAGAACTTGTACTTGCTCATTGTCGTGGCCAGAAAAAATGCAAATTGGAAGCTTTCCATCAACCTATAGACTTCCAGATCTATGATCTCTATATATCAGTATAATTCGGCATTTTACAAAGAAAATTGGTTAATATGGGATGGATAATATTTTAGTTGTATATAATTTAGTAAAATGAGGTTTGCTTTCATCTATTGCAACTATAAACTGAACTAGGGTGTAGCTCTGATACCCTTCATGTAGACTGCAACCGACGATTATGAAAGAGATCAAAAGGAGTCAAAAGGGTTGGTTTCACAGTTGCTATTTGTGGGCAGAGATGAAAAATCACTGTTGCTCTTGGGTATTTGAAGGGCTAACAGACAACCTGCAAATATTTCATCATCAGTTTTGTCAAGTGATAGTATGCATATTGGGACACTACCGGTAGCAGCCCACACTGCTGCAAACCACAACCCTTTCACCATAGTATGCATATTGGGATACAAATGTTTAACACTGGCTACTATTTTGTTTTCTACTCAACTTTTTAAAGGAAATTTTGGGTAGTGAACTTGTTTTGGACTATCACATCCTCATTCATTGTTTCTATGCAGATACCATTCTTCAACGACAAGGAAGAAACATAACACACTAAAGGCAAATGCTCTTTTCATCTATGGTAGAATCCAAGAGCATGGTCATTCATCCCGTGGAACAGTGGCCCTCAAGAACTAGTGTACAGAGCAGGGTCTTTTGAGAAACATATCTACTCATGCTTGTATTGTTATCAAGGATTAAAATTTTGGTCGAAATGACCGAAATTTCGGTCCAAATTATCGGTTTCTTTTCCTGTATGTTTATCTTCTCTTATCTAAGGATAAGTGTTTGGAATTAGGCCACCAATAATGAGAAGTGGAAGAGTTGGACATGGTCATGACAGAGAGGGTCCTCCAAGAAGTTATGATAATAGAAGCAGTGAAAAGGCAAGTACAGTTAGGCAAGTTGAGGGCATCTTGACTTCTCGTATAGGAGTACGCGTTCCACACCCAGTTGGAACAGCTTGGATGGATCAGACAATTATATGGTTCATAATCATCTTGAGGAGGGTAGGCCTGTCATGAAGTCGTGCCACAATCCAAGACCAGATTATAGTTCTACTAGCACCTCCTTACAGGACCTGAGCAAGCAACCCACCAGACCTAGGTGCAATTTGAAGAAGTTTCAAGTACCCTGGACAATAGCACAGTGAAGAAGAAGATGATCGATCTGCCGATTTGTTAAAACTGCGGCACATTACGCATCTATGGTTTGGGCTTATATTAGGCTGGGCCTTAAATGGGCCTATAAATAGAATCTTACTAGCCTAATTTAGTATTCGATTCTTTTGGAACTTGTTAATAAATCCAATTTGATTGAACTATTAGATTCGGTAAAAACAAAACTGAAACTTCCAAAGCCCACCTACTGACACCCCTTGACACATTAGAATGCATGTGTTAATGAGTCCAAGGACTCCAAACTATTTCCTTGTTTTTTGGCTTAATTTATGAGCCTTCTTTTAATTTGCTGAAACCAGGATTGCTACAACTACTGAGGCCATGTACTAGGTGCATCGTACTGTGTTCTCTTTGGCTCTCTCTATGAGTTGTGCCACCTGGAAGTCTTTTCTATATGCTAAATCAAAAAGCTATAAGTTTAAAAGGTTCATTTATGGGGGAAAAAATTCCCTTTTTTTTTCAAAAAAAATAAATTCTTTACCGGCAGTATAAAACTGTCGAGAATTACCTTAAGGATAACATTTTTCTAGGAGTTTTAAACTGCTGGAGAATCTAAAAAAAAAATAATTTCCCGACGGATTTAAACTGTCGTCATGAAAATTGTCTAACTCTGGTGGCAAGCACATCTTTGACCTTTTCCCGACGATTATAACTGCCAGAAAAGGAAACTTATTGCCGATGGTATAAACCACGGGGAACACCACTAGGTATTAGTGGTTCATTTTAAAAGTCATGACTATTAAATCAGGTTCGAAAAAAGACTCCGTCAAATATGTTCAGCCCCATCTCAATTGATTGCCCATAAATTTTGGTGCTTAGGAGTTACACTATATGCATGGTGCAACTCCTTTGTGCCCCATAGATGAAAGATACTTATATATATTTATATAATCATTATTTTAAGATTGAGCAAGGTGATCTTTAAATCTAACGATTCAGATTGAGTGATCGAACCCGAGAGTCTATTGTGGCTATCACTGCACTAAAACCATTGATTTGTCAAGTCTTTGATTTAGCGATCAGGTTCCCTAGAGGTAAAATTAGAGGTTGGGTCCAGTGATCTACCCCTAATTATTTTATATTTATTTTCATTCCGATGGATCAGATTGGATGTATTAAACTCCTAATTCATATATCAGTTAATTGATATTATAATATAAAGTTTAAAACTATAGAAAATACATATTTTTAACTTTAAAAATCACACAAACCTTATTTGAAGAAACTGGGTTGGATCAAAAGGTTTTTCAGTGTTCCAGACGCGATGGCATAGTCCGTTTAGCCGTGCGATTTATCGTTTATGGCATAAAAGCTAATACCCCTTATTTATAAGTATAAAATAATTATAAACTTATGTTAAAATTAAATGGTAGATATTAGAAGTGTTATCGGGTCGGTTCGGGTCGGTTTTCGTGCAAAATCAAAACCGAACTGATAAGGTTCAAAACTGAAGCTGAACCAGTTCGGTCGGTTTTCGGTTTTTAAACCTCATTTTTTTAAACTTTTTTTTATTTATAACATTTATATAAAAGTTTTAATCCATTTTAATGAAATTAATCAAACATAGTGGATTAATTTTTAAATGAAATTAATCCATTTTAGAAACCTCATTTTAATGAAATTAATCCATTTTAAAAGAGAATTTTTTGTTTGCAACCTATTTTTTTGTATGCAACTGAGTAGTACCACTATTGGTTTCTTATCGATTCGGTTTCAGTTTTTTAACGTTAAAATCGAAAATGAACCAATAACTATCGGTTTCTATTTTTTGAAACCGAAATCGATATGTCCCAAGACTAAACTGAAATTTCGGTTGATTTCGGTCTATTTTCTACACAACCCTAGTAGATATTTTCCAACACTGACATCCATTTAAAATGAATTAAATGGTAGATATTTTTTATAATTTTAATTTAATTTAATTTTTTTATAATTTTTCTTAAGATTTTTCCTCCGAATATTTCCCCGAACTTTTCGAATTTTTTCGATTTTAAACCTCGTTGAATTATTGCCGAACCCCGATTTGGTGACTATGTTGGGTATTAGTGGCCCATTTTAAAAGTAATGGCCATTAAATTAGATTCGAAAAAAGACTCCGTCAAATATGTTCACCCTCATCTCGATTGGTTGCCCGTAAATTTTGAGAGAAATCCGAGTACGACACATAAATCAATTATTAGATCACATTTCTATGATCATAGCATAACCACTAATTGAATTGATTCTAAGGCTTTTCTGAGAGGAACTTAAAAACAAAGGATTTTGAGTTTCATAATAATCTGTCAGGAATCTGAGTAACTTAAGAACGCATATGGGGAAAATAAGGAATCTGAGTCTGCTAAGAATCTGTCAGGAATCTGAGTGTCCAAGAATCTGAGCTTTTCTGGGAAAAATCAGGAAACACTTGAACGAGGCCTTAGTGTCACGACCCAAAATTCTACCCATCTCGAGAGTCTAGAATTCCGAATAATGACCCGCACACATCCTAGATATGCTAAGCGGACATACACATAATTAAAGTTCTTGCGTAAATCTGGTTCCACGAAATTCGTAAAAGCCAACAAATAAAAGCCAATAAAATGAGCAACCATAAATATGAATAAAAATGATAAATCCAAAAAATCCACAAATAAACGGTAATGAAAGTTAGAGAGAAATCCGATACAATAAACTATAGAATCCATAACACTAATATCAAACGAACTCAATACTGAGTCCACAATGGTCAATCGGATAAAAAAAGCTGACATCCATCCCGTTGATATAATCACCTGCAATTATTGAATTTTTGTGGGATGAATTTGCTTAGTCAAATAAACTCAGTGGATATACCACCAATCCACCCCATGCCACACAAGTGCATTGTGGGTGTATCACGTGAGTAATAAACATAGTATCTCAAAGCAAATGTAAGAGGATATAATCAAAACTTATGCATAATGTAAAACTCATATCATAACATAAATGCAGGACCATGATCTAGATACTCATATCCTAACGTACCTCACCATAACTCGTAACATACCATATCTTTTTATTATTTTTACATATACGTCTGTACATCGTATGAGTGTAACTAACATACTCATAAATCCTAAACAACATGTGCCAGAGTCATTACTCGAGCTATCATGTGAGGGTCGTCATAGTATCATACCACCATATCATAATACTACCATAACGCCCTCCCTATCCTACTTATACTCTCTACCCAGCCTAATGGGAAGATATATGAGCAAATGTAACTCATAACATACTCATAGGTCGCATTTGGGTTAGCTCTTTTAGGGCAAAGAGCGGCTCTTTGCTCTTTGGCTCCAGCAAAAAACTGCTTTCATGTTTGGTAATACAGCTCCTCGCCCTATTTGCTCTGGCGAGGAGCTGTTTTAAGTGATAAAACTGCTCTCTATCAGCTCTCTGTCAGAGCAAATTTTATCTGCTCTGATAGAGAGCAAGCAGAGAGTTGCTTCTGCTCTTATAAGAGCTAACCCAAACACAGCCATAATGTCTCTCAGAGACCCGCCTTGGCTGTACGACGTTGTTGCTTTTACGGTGATTATACAAGGAATGATACGTACAGACTTAAATTTTTAATCTTATATTGGCATACACAACTATATCTTATTATTGTACTTATATCATAACTTATCTTACAGACTTATATCTTATCAAATTATTACCACTTAACTCTAGAACGAGCTATATTAGGATAATTTCACTAAATCACGCTACCCAAGGAAAGGGTTTCGTAGTAATCTGGATGTACTTTGTGTGACAGTGAAAAGATTTCGCTATTAGAGAGATTTCAAACCATCATAGATGGATTGCATCCGTACATGGACACCTACATTCCTAGAATCTCGTATCATATCATATTAAAACTCAGGGTGAAAGGGTCACCGTATATGAGGTTACACTAAATTCACACTCACCCTACTCATCATGATATCTCATAACACCATTAATTATAGGGCATGTGAATATGATGTATTCCTTTTTTCGATGCTATCTCGGTGAATCACCGTGCTTAAGCTTAGGCATGATCTCGTACACTCGCGTACATATAAATTAACCTACTCATAACTCATATAATGTCAGAAACACAAAAATATTATGCATACAAAAAGATTTATCTCAAATTTTATTATGTTTATACATATAATTTATTTACACATCATCTCAATACAATATAAAATAGGGTAGGTATAAGTGTGATTTTGATAACGTGAAGGTCAGAGTTCGATTTTCACGAGACATCGAATTTCTAACACTTCGTGTTATTGAAGTGATCGTGTTGAAGCGATAAAAATGATATATTATTATTATTATTAAATGCTTAAATAGAAAAATATTATTATTTTAAAGGTTAAGTGAATCACAATCATCGATCGAAACGTTCACGTGATTAATGTGCACTAAATTTTGGTCTTACAAAAGTGAAATTATAATGTAATTAAGGTCGTTTGTTTGGATGAGAATCGATCAATCGATTTTGAAAATCGATTGGTCGAAATTACATTATATAAGTTATTTAATTCGAGTACAGACCGATCAATTGGTTTTTGGAATCAATCGGTCGAATTTAAAGTGATTTAAAATACACAATAGTTCGGTTCTGTTCAGAATCAATCGATCGAATATAAGAAATTGATCGATCGAATTTAATAAAGTAAGCAGACGTTTTGACTCAGGATTGATCGATCGGTGTTAAGTGTCGACCGATTAATGAAGCAAATTCGGAACATAAATTAAAGCCATGCATGTATCTAAAAATGATTATTTATATTATTATAAGCAGTATAAGTTAAAAAGGAATATATAATAGAATAGAATATAATATAATATTTTATTAGATTACTATTATATAACCATCATTACCTTACATATAATATGATATATTATATGTCCATAGTCCCATCAAATACACCATTAACCAAACAAACTTAAGTTAGATCCCTTGTGCATATATTTGATTGATCGATCGAGTATTTAACTTAACTAAGAGTTTTTATGATTTAATAGAGAGCTTCTGTCGCAATTCAGAATTAATTGATCGATCGAAAGTGTAAATTGATCGATCAATTATCGGGATTTCTGAATAGATTAGGGTTCCGAAAAATAATGTTCAACACAAAAATAATAGCGAGAGTGTAATCAAAATTAAATCACAATTAGGTTTAGCCATTTTTTCAATTCTAAAGCAATATTATCTAGAAATAAATCTAGGGTTCATTTAATAGCCCATCGATACGCTATCAAATGTATCCTACGCGACGGGATCTGAGAAGAATGAGATGGATTAGCAGGTACCCACCTCTTGAAGTGTGAACGGTAGATCTACTGTGATTAAGGCAAAGAGATCGACGTTCAACGCGTACATCCATCTAAGATTACTTCTTCCTCCTTTTCCTTGATCTTGACGGCAGAAATAAACCATGGTGTTATTTGTGGAAGAACATACAAAAGATTTCAAAATTTTTTTAAGGAGTTTTTAGAAAAATGTGGGCAGAGAAGAAGTTGTGACGGCTAGGGTTTCTTAAGGAGAAGAAAAGAGAAGAGATGCCTAGGGTTTTCTTAAAAGAAGAAAAGTGTATTGTGATTTGCGTATCTTAAACTTAAATAGAGTTTTTCTTAAATAGGTTAGGTTCTGGTATGGATCACTAACACTATGCACGTGCAAAATACATCCAACACTATTAAATAAATTAGCAAAAATCTGGGTCTTTACACTAACCCTCACCACTATAGTTAATGCTCTCAAACGCTGTTCCGCAACTGTCATATGTGTATGCGTATCTGCTCATCGATTCTCGAGGTTGTCTCGACCGAATGCCTGTATAAAAATAAAAAAAGAAAAAAAATAAAATAAATAATATAACTGTTGTATTAAATTTCACAAGCAATAAAAAACTGATCACAACTCTATTCCTAAAGTTTAAATAGAATATGCTAACCATAACTTAATCTAATCCTTTTTATCTAAAATAAATAATAAGAAAGGACTATGATATAATAAAGAAATCCTAATAAAAGTATTAAATTATCTTGTAGTAAATAAATTATAAAAATACCCTAAAACATCATCAAAACAATCCCAAAGTGCAAATCTAGTAGGAATTAAAGTTATGGCTTCTAAAGTGCTAGATTTTTTATTTTATTTTTTATAACAATAGTGCTAGATTTGGTGCAACAAAAGAAACAAAATCGGAATCGGACTTGTGTATCGATCCATGGAGGACCGATACGAATCGCCCGATACCAATACGTATCGGCTCCTTTAAAAAAAAGAAAACAGTCTCAGACTTAAACCCATACGTATCGACCGATATTGATATCAATTCCGAATTATAAAACCGATACGTATTATTTTCCTAGATACTAATACGTATCCGCATCAGCCTATTTTTTATACCATGGGTGCAACATTATTTAACCTAGGTTGGATATAAAAAAGTAGACATTGAAGTAAAGTACATATCCATACACGAAGGCACATAATATGTTGTCGTTAAAGGCAGTTAGCAAATGTTGGTACGAGTATATATAAATTAATTTTTTTTTAACATTTGCGTATTAGTCTTGGAGAGACAAAAAAAAACCCAAATTAACGCCACATGCATTGCTGTCTGCACGGCTAAACCTCCTACAGAAAATCAGAATAGATTTTATGTCAAACACAAAAATCAAGAAAAAAGGTAGGAAAACTTGTTTAGGAGGGAATCGGAATGACCTGGAAGAAACCAAAAAAGGTGGGAAAACTTGTTTAGGAGAAAACCGAAATGACCAAGAAGAATTTGGAATGACAAGAAAAAACCTCCTACAATCCAGAGAAAATAAAGATAAACCTACCAAAAAAGGACCAAGTATATATTTAATAATAAGACCAATAGCTGACCTTTTATGCATGATTAAAGCTTATGAATGAGAAATCTATTAAAATAGGATGGCAGGGTTGGTCTAAAGGTTTTAGTGGCCTATGTTGAGATTATGAAATAGAGCCTATCTATATAAATGAAAATAATTTCTATAATAACTCTCACGGCTAGTCTCAAGGATGTGTGACATGTGGAATCAAGATTGAACCGTCTGATATGTGCACCATAATCTCAAGATCTATTGTGTGAAAGATTGGGATGAAAAACGATCTCCATCATCTAATTCAAGGCAGCCAACGATTTTTTTATGATAGAAATGCATATGTTCATCTTCATAAGAAAAAATGGGTGCTAATAACGCCACTCTTTCTAAAATATATGACATTATTTTTTTTTCAAATTTTACATATTAATTAAATTTTTTAACTCTACACATAATTTAGTAAGCACTCTAATCGTTGAATTAGTTGCTTGTGACTCATAGGTTGTAAGTTCAAACCTTCTTTTGTATAAGGTTCTCATTTTAATTTATTTTACTAGAGTCTATCCACTCTACTTGACACAATAGCAAAGCCTCTTGTAAAAGAAAATACACATTTTAAACTGTTGACTTTCATGAATCAGACAAATTTTTTTGTCCTAATCTTCCACACAATCGACCTTCATATCATGATATATCTATCAGATGGTCAGATCTTTATATAGTTTTATCGATAGTATAATATATTTATTTTTGGTATCGAACTTACATGTAGGTCATGGGACCTAAGGAGATCGGTCGGGGGCCTAGCACGTCCACTGCCCCACTTGATACTCTCATGGGCCGGCCCTGATTGATGGCAATGAGCGACCACCGGTCTAACGACAATATCATCTCCTGGATTGCTATATGTGGCATAGATTTGGCTGTCTTTCATAAAAATGATAGCTTTCATGATTGATGAAAGATGTGTGCCATATGTCTAGGAAGTGTCGGTCTATAAAAAAGACTTGCTCCTTTTCTTATTATACTTAAAGATTTCTATTTTGGGCATGGAAGTAACATGCCGTACAAGCGGGCACTAGCAACTACACTCGTAAATCTTACACCGTCCACGACATTAAATGGTTGACTCGTTGCCAACACATTAAAGGAATCTCTTCTCATATTTTCTAAATATTTTTAACCACCGGTAGTAGTTAAGATCCTCAATGAGAGACGCTCAATAATATAAATATTTTATTATAATAGTTTAAAATTATGATAACAAGACTATGAGTTAGTCAATAAAGCCGTTTTAGGTAAGAATTATCAGCTCACGGGTGATGGCAAGCAAGATCATGCCACCTGCCGTCTCTAAATTGCTAACTACAAGATTTGATGTCCCATTTCAATACTCTTCCCTCCTTGGAGTGAGGACTCCACGGTCCCTTACTCCTTCAGAGATTTCCTCGAAATCTTATTTGATTTTCTTCCTAAGGCGATTGCCCTCAGCTAAGCTCACCAGACCCAATTAAATCAAACGGTGGAGATTATTTTTTATCTCAAATTTTCAAAAATAGATCTTAAGATCATGTCAGACCTATAAGTCTATTATATGTTAACTCCACATTACAGACATTCTCAAAAGTGACTTAGATTATGGGGAAAGGAATTAAACTTTACTTTCAAGAATATGTGTCATATGGAATCTGTTAGTTTGAGTGGCAGAGATGCTACTTGTATAATATCTAGGGTGTGCGTAATATACACCGTATAATAGTCATATTATGGTTACCTATTATCATATGACTTTAAAGATTGTAACTTACGGATGTAAAAATCTTTTATCTCACAAGTTCTCCTTCTCTAAGCCTAAACCCTAGAGTTGTGATCATCCTTTTACGGTGCCATCAATCACCGTCGGATCCACGTGGAGTATAGATAACGTCGTCTTCTCTGATAGTTGGCGGCTCGAATTAACGAGCATTAAATTATCTCGACTTTTCTCGAAGTGTGTAGAATCGATTGCGATCCACACATTGCTTCCGCGCGATTAGGAATCACAAATCCCATCAGTGGTATCAAAGCTTTTTTCTTGCAGTAAGGACGAATCTGATGTTTTGTTTTAGTAGATGGAGGTGGACCGGTGCCACATTTTTTCTTATCCTTTTGAGGTTCCTTAGTCTTTCGAAATTTGCTAGTGGGAGCTTTGCGTTTCCGATCCTCGGTGTAATAGATAAGAGAAGCTTTTGGTAGGATTAAGTTCATTTCTATCTCATGCTCCAGGCGACGACATAAATCTCTGAAGGTTTTGATAGACTCATTGTAATTGAAAATTTTCTTAGTAAGATCTCAAGAGGATGGTAAAGAGCCTAACATGGTATTGATTTTCTAGTTTTCACTCAAATTACTCCCTACACTCCTAAGGTCTGCTATCATCTGATTCATCTTACGAATGTGGTCTCTAATCGTACACTCATGAGACATACGATATGCTTGAAACTTTATTTCCATAGCACGAATCTTTGCGTCATATTTTTTAGCGTACGCCTCGTAAAGAGCGTCTTATAACTCCTTCGCAGTAGAATAAGACTCATATGTATGAAGGAGTTCTTTGTGAAGACTCAAAAAGATAAGGTTCCAAACTGTGTGATTATGTTTCAGACATTTTTGTTATTTCTCATCTGCAACTTTCACAGTCACAATGGGTACATTCTCATTAGGTTCGTCCATAATTTCTTCTATGTCATATTGGATATCCTTCTCATCCAGGAAAATTCTAATTAGGTGAGACCAATCATCGTAATTATTATCATCTAACTTCTCAATCTTAATCAAGTTAGCAAGTAAGAATTTGGCAACCATTTATACCACTATTTAAAAAAAAAATACTAATTATTGGACAATAATATTATATTTTATGAGCAATCTTATCAGTATTGTCCAAAATGTTAAAGAAATTTCTCGATGTTGAGATGACTTTAACAGTTATTAGATCGGTCTGAAAGTATCACATACCCAATTGGACGTTGTAAAAATAATCAAGATTAATTACATAACTGTTGAGTATCTCACCATTGATAATCTCAATGACAAACCTGACCTACTAATCTAGGTGTGTATCCAAATTTATGATGGGTGAATTACATAAGATAATCTCAACCGGATCATAAAAGATTATCAAGGTAAGCGAGTCAATTATTCAACTAATTGCATCTCACATAAATAACAAGATAAAATATTCACGAACACAAAGTTGCGTTATCGAGTAATCTTGAAATAATTTAAGCTCATGAATAGTTCCCATGTGAATCTATAGTTTAAGCCCTAAAACTATTCTTCCACAACTAGAATCATTTATTATAACTCGAGTCATCATATAAATGCAACACCCTATGAAACTAATGGAACTACTCATTCACATCAATTGGCACACATCTCCTGAGAGCTCAGTCATGCCTTTTGATTGTTTGTGTCATAGGTACATCTCCATAAGGGTGCAAGTTCGTATTCATGTATTCACAAATTTACAAAATGAAGAAAGAAAGAAAAATGGACTCGATCTAATATAATTTGATCAATTAATAAAACATTCTAAGATGCATGTCATACTCGATAACAAAACGATGTTCATAACCCACAACCAATCAACTGTAAATGATCACACTTCCACATCTCATAATAGAATAAAAAAATTAAATTTTTTAATCATCGGGACTGACAATAATTAAATATCATAATTAAATATTATGAATGATATTCAAAAATTTCTGAGCGGATCAAACCGTAAAAAAAAATTCTAATTGGTCCAATCTGTAGATCTCATCGAGTTGATTAAAATAGACTACTTATGGGCCTAAATCCAATAAGTAATGAGAAAGTTATTGCCAAAATAAAGAGGCAGTCAAACTATTGAAATTTTAAAAATTGCGCTGGTGCGCACGTTTGACCGATCAGATTGGATCATTCGAATAAATAAAATATGTGATATTTTTTCAGAAGGCAGTTCAGCAAGAAAACATACTATCTAACAACTCATATTTTACAAAAGGGAAAAGATCAATGTTAAAAAAAAAAACTTCAAAACAGCCCAAAAAGAGGTTGTAATGTTCAATATATATACTTTTATATTGAAATAAATTGCATCTTGTTGTTAGCAGGGTTGGTTTAGAGTAGTCTCATGCTATCTCTTGGAGAAGAGGTTGGGGGTTCGAATCCCCCACCTCCAAAAATATTTTAAATTTATGCCTTTGCATTAGGCAAATTAACGGACCTGATTCAGACCCGGACCAAATCCGATTGGATCCAGTCCAAAAACTGTCGGCAAGCGGTCCAAAAACAGGTCCAGTCCCGATCTAGACTCGGTCCAATATTGAACCAAGACCCATCCAGATCTGGCCCAATAGCTACCTGAATGAACCTAGCCCAAAATAGCCAGACCCGATCTAGACTTGGTCCAGCATGGAATAAGACCCATCTAGATCCGGCATGGACCCAGTCCCGACAAGCCCACTATTTAGAAATCATGTGCACTAGGAAACCCTAGCACACAAGAAAGAAGAAAGGGAAAAGCTCACCCAGCAATGACAGCCAGTGGCCGGCGACATCCCCGGCGGCCGACCAACTCCGGCCGTCGACATCATCGATGGGTACCGGATTTTTTTTTTATTCTTTCACTTTATCACCCTTTTCATCTTTTAATACCAACAACGGGTATAAGATTAAACAAAAAAAATACCATAATCTAATCATAAAATAAGATAAACAAAATTTATACTTATACAAGCGAAGAAATCGATAAGATTGCTCTGATACCATTGTCGGAATAAACGAGAGGACAAGGGATAGATACAACCTTTGCAACATCTTTCCTCATCTTGCACTCTCTGGCATAATGGCCGGCCTCACCGCATACGAAACACTAGATTTGATCACGAGACTTTTCCCCTGTGTCTTGATTTCCCTCAATTCAAATGATCTTATCTTTAGTTGCGTGCATAGACTTAGAACTCTATCATATGGGACCGCTTTTCTAAATGGTAATCTAGAGGAAGAGATTTTCATGCAATAACCCATTAGTTTTACCAAGAAAGGTAAGACCTTCAAAGTGTGTAGACTTTTAAAGTTTCTTTATGGGTTGAAGCAGTCTTCTAGAAAAAGATATATGCGCTTTCATACGACCGTTATCTCGTTTGACTTCTTTATGAGTGAGGAAGAGAACTATGTGTATATTAAACGATCTGGTAAACATTTCATCTTTTTGTCATTATATATCGATGACATCCTCTTAGCTAGTGAGACTACCAACAACGCTATCAAAGAATGACTGCCCTCTAACTTTGAGATGAAAGACTTAAGTGAGGCCAATTTTATTTTAGGCATTAAAAATATTATGAATCGTTCTAAAAGGTTCTTAGTTCTTTCTCAAACTTTTTACATAAAAAGAATCCTTGAGCGTCTTCATATGAGTAATTCCAAACCGATAAAGACTCCAATAGATAAATATTCGAAGTTGAGGAAGGATATGTATCCCAAAATAGATACTAAGAAATTGACTATGTATGTTGTCCCTTATGCTAGCGTTGTTGGTAGTCTCATGTATGTCATGCGGTGCACACATCTTGATATCTGTTATGAGGTTGGATTGGTCAGTCGTTACCAGAGTAATCCAGGCCAATTACATTGGAATGTTGTCAAACAGATCTTTCTATATCTTAGAGTCACTAAGGATTTAATATTATGCTATGGAGGCACTGATTTAAGAGTACACACATACTCTAATGCTGCTTATGGAGATGATTTTGATGAGAGAAAATCTACCTCTGGCTTCATATTTTTAATGGGAGGTAGAGTTATTTGATAGAGTAGCAACAAACAGGCATGTAACGCGCTCTCCACCATGGACTCTGAATATGTTGCTACTTCTGCTGCGGTTTAGGAAGGAGTTAGGATCCTAAGCTTGGGTGTTATTTCTCACGCTCAAGACCCACTTTCTCTTAGGATGGATAACAAATTTGTCATCGATTTAGCAAAGAATTCTAAATTCTATGAGAAATTGAAACACATCAAAGTCAAGTATTATTACATCAGAAATCTTGTTAGGGACAAGAATATCATACTCCATCAAATTCCTTCCAGAGAAATATTAGCAGATCTTATGACAAAATCCATTGCGAGAGATGTTTATGAGATACATGTTAGGTATATGGGTTTATGTAGACTTTCAGTGAGTAGACTCAAAGTTGTGCAGGTGTCAGTGGGAGTTATGATTTCGTTACTATTTCATATTTTTTGTTTATATATGATTGTTATTTATTGGACATAGAAATCATTTTATAATTACGTTTTATTTTTACATTATATTTTAGTAGTTTATGCAAAATATAGATAATTTATTATCTTTATCAATATTTATATATATATTCTTATGATGATTATTGTGTGATTACGTGAGTAGGTACGATCACTTCTATGTAAAAAAAAATGATCTTTCATCAGTAGGCCACTTGCCCACTCGTATAGGCTAATCGTAAGTCTAGAGTAGAAGAAAGTGATAGGTTATACAAGTAGGTGAAAACCACCTTCAAATGACTCCATACGGGAGTGGCACCTATTAAACACTATTGCACATGAGTGTGAGCTGCGTTTGGGGATGAGACCTAGAGTGAAATGACTTATTCACTGGTATGATCTAGTGATGATATCATTGCCTAAATGAGAACCAGGCTAGTGTTGCTGATAGATCTCAGTTAGCCTGTGTATTGCAGAACTGACGAGCATTGATTGAGTTTAGTTTGACTATTTTACAGCGTGGATGAACGATCACATGTTTGGAGCATAGAGTGCTCCTGGACTTCCTTACTTACTGTTGCCTGATCCGATTTGATCAATATATAGTGCGAGCTACCAGTCTCGTAGATGATTCTCATGCCCTTAGCTACCCACTTTTATTATATAAGGATTAGATTAGGTGTCGTTGCTTGAGTATATAATGACGATGATTGTGACTAATATGATCGGGTGTATACACTACTAGGAAAGCGGCTTAGTCGAAATCTGAACTACGTAGTTGCATGGGAAAGTTTCTTGACATTAACACCAGACTCTTAGGGCCAATGATACGCACCTGTAAGATTTATCTATCAGCATCATAAATTACAAAAGATTTAAATGATAATTTTTTTTGAAAATGTATGAATTTATTAAATATTTTATTTTCAAAATTGATTCGAAGAAACTATTTTAAAATTATTTTGATAAGTTAAATAAGTACATATAGTATGAGATTGCGATTTTATATCGAAAGTCATATATTCCGGTGTGGCCATGCGGACTAGGGCAGACATAGAAAAGCTTGGGTGATGGCGCACTAGAAAGATGACAATTTAGTATGCGCACACCTGTGTGAGAGATATGCGATCTCGACTGGTCCCACTCCACATGTCCTTTATTTTGTATGGACTATCACGATTCTATTTTTGGACTCTAGAGAACCTGCTAATCATGACACTACTCTCTATGGGGTTGAATGAGAGATGTTGGTTTGAGTGACAGAGATGTCACTTGAACAACCCCTAGGGTGTGCGTGATATATACCGTATAACAACCATATTAGGGTTACCTATTAATATATAGCTTTAGAAATTATAACTTATGGATGTGAAAATCTTCTTTCTCACAAATTCTCCCTTCTTCTCTGAGCCTAAACCCTAGAATTGTGATTATCCTTTTACGGTGTCATCAATCACCGTCGGATCCACGTGGCGTGTAGATAATGTCATCTTCTTTGGTAGTTGGCGGCTCCGATCAATGAGTATTAAATTATCTCGACTTTTCTCAAAATGTGTAGAATCGATTGCGATCCACTTATTGCTTCCGCATGATTAGGGATCTCAAATCCCAATAGAATCAACATAAATGACCGTTTGATAGGCGCGCCATGATCTTAAGATCTATCATGAAGAAGATTGGAGTAAAAAATAATCTGCATCATCTAATTCAAATCATACAATATTTTGTCTGTGAAAACCTGTGTGGTCCTTACTCGAAAAACGGGTGAGAATAGCCGTACCCTTTCAATTTTACTTAAGTGGCAGTGGACAAGTCCAACTAGTTGTTGAACCTAAATTCGTATGTAACCAATTTTGCAGCCATCAAATAGAAAAAGTTCTTGGCAAAATGTCATCCTATAAGGGCTTGTTCTGGAGCCATGGAATGACTTTCCTTGAGCATTTTTTGCAGAAAATGACTTCCCTGAGCATTTCCTGAGTTTTTCTTGTGTTCTTGAGTGTACAACCGTGGGAATCGTTACGATCCCGTCGCAACAATGCGCTCTGTAACGATAAAATATAGAGTCGCCACCCGGAGCTTTCGGTGTCCCGAGATATCTAGTTCATTTTTATGAGCACCTAAGTGCTAAAAATATGACTTTGAATCCGGTCCACACCAAAGGCTCTTGGGTAGGGGCTTCGGTTATCGATTGGGAAGGTGTTAGGCACCCGATCAACCCGCTTAACGCGGTATCTACTAATGGCCAAAAATAAAATGAAGTAGAAGAAAAAAAAATAGCTTCCTTTTGCCCAACAGGGCTTAGAATCTTATTTGTACCCCTCCGTTCCTACCAAAAAATCGGCAGCGTAACGGTACAAATGAGAGGATGGAAGGAGCTAGAAAGAGATAGGAGAAGAAAGGGGAGAGCCGGAGCCCTCGGGCCCTTGTAGCATCGTAGAGGAGCCTTGCGTGGCTTACTTTGATGAGCTCTTGAAGGCCTTGTATGGTGGAAAATGGGGTTCTAACTCCTAAGACTTACAGCTAAGAGGTAGGGAAGGGACGCTAGGGGATCACACACACCTAGGCTATGGGTTTTGAATATAAGAACAAGCTTGGGAAGAGGTTTTGGAGTTCTGGAATTTGGATGAAAATAGTGCACAAAAGGGAGGAAGAACTTCTCACTTTGAGCTCTTTCTCTCTTAAGCAAATTTCTCAACCCTTAAGCAAGAGGGGTGGCTCTCTATTTATAGAGAAAGGGAGGATTAGAGGGTTACTTAAGAGATAATTGGTTTAGCAATTAGGTAATCTCCCATCTAAGGTTTTCTAGGTTTTTAGGGTTCTAGGAGTTTGGGAAACCAGTTTCAATGGTAGATGATGGGGTGAAACCATAGGTGACTTAAAGGTTGCAAATAAGCTCAAAGGGGGTGCAACCAACCT
This sequence comes from Chloranthus sessilifolius, assembly GCA_021018995.1. Classification (NCBI taxonomy): domain Eukaryota; kingdom Viridiplantae; phylum Streptophyta; class Magnoliopsida; order Chloranthales; family Chloranthaceae; genus Chloranthus; species Chloranthus sessilifolius. The sequence continues at coordinate 71,463,452 of CM037595.1, forward strand.
TAAGACACGCACCTCAACCAAGGGGATGGTCAAAGGGTCAAACCAGATGGAGGAAATTCCAGCATTTGATGACAGATACTGTAGCTAAGCTAGGCATATATATTACATACGCCCAGCTTATACACAGTAAAATTCATGAAAACCAGGGGGAATCTGAGAATATGGGTGCCCGTGTTGGTGGCCACCTATGCTGGGTGTATGTATTATATACGCCTGGACAAATTTGGCCCAAAAATGCCGGGCATATATAATATATACGCCTGACCAAACTAGAGCCAAATTTGCTGGGCGTATGTAATACATACGCCTGACCAAAAGTCATGATTTTATGTGAACTTTCAATCAGTCATAACTTTTGAACCATAACTCCAAATTGGGTGATCTGTAGCTCGTTGGAAAGCTAGAGAAGTCCTCTTTCCAATGGTATATGATTTGATATTAGTAGAAGAACTCAGCTAGTCTTAGTGTACCATTCTTTATCAATTACCTGGGAAGGTTGGGTTTAGGGTTTGGAATGGGTTCTAAGGGTCGGGGCTGGTTTCTAAAGGTTTGGGATAGGTTCCTAAGGGATCTAGGGTGATTCCTACAGGTTCCATACATGCCATTAAAAGCTCAAAAATGCGTCTCTCTCTAAATGTGTTTCGATCGGGCTTTGGGCCAAATTTGGGTGTCTACAGATGCCCCTCTTTGGTATCCTATCACTAGTGATCGTATGTCAAATAAAAGAGACATCCGAAGAGGCCCAAGGCATTATTGACGGGTCTACTGCATTCAAAATGAACTTCAAATATCAGGTGAGTAACATGGTAAGAAAACGAAAGCCTTGGAGTGTTAGGCTAATCATTCGTTTCTCGAGTTAATCGGTTCCCAAGCGCTTAGCGACATTACTGGGCATAACCGAGGTGGAATGAGTTGCGAAAGCCCAATAGTTGGGAAAAACATCTGCTTCTCGAGATGATTTGAAGGTGATTGATATTTAAAATTCATTCTGAATGCAACAACTTCGTGAGTAAGAGGGACGATCGACCCACATTTAAAGATAGGCGCGAAGTAAACATACGCAAGGCTCCACAGTTTGCGTCTAATCCTACAAGGCATTTGATGACCTCATTGGATTATTTGCGGGTGCCCCTGCTGAAAGCAGGGTTCGAGGTCTTTGGGCGAACCCATCGATCCCAAAGTTTATTTAGCATGACCACCCGAGCGAAGTGAATAGATGTCACAACGTTTTTTGGGAGTGCATACCATTTTTCTGAAAATGTGCCCTGGATCAACATGACCTAGAGCATCCAGCTTCAACTACCTTGAACAGATCCAACCAAACATTGGGTGTCTCCCAAAAAGGGGCATCCAATCTTGGCTTCCGCCGACAATGATCATAAACATCAATTAACTATACATAACCATGCACCCATAAGGGGCAATAAGCAACAATAAAGGCGATGGAAGCCCCGACCCGGACCCGCTCGGGTACAATTTACGGGAACAAATGACCATCATACGGATACTCAGACGCATGGCGTACACTTTATAGGGATACCGCTGCCCATACAGGTTTTAAGTCTGCAGAAAATAAAAGGGCAATGAACCCTTCTGAATGCATGGTTGCACATAATTTGATTGACACATAATCTCATTCTCAACAGGTTGGTCTCAACCAACGATTGACCTTTTCCAACGGAGAATCTGAAGCTTAAGACAACTTAAGTTCACACAAATCCAAAACAGAGCGCTCATCGCTCAAAAGATTTAGCAATGAAATCAATCCGATCCAAGCATTGACTGTTTGACCGAAATTGACACTATCGTTCTTACTTTGAAGTAGGATCCAAGGATCCAAGGTGAACCTTAGACCTAGGACATTAATTTTGCACAGCTGCGTTGCCGGTAAAATATTGACATTTTACCGCATCGAAAATACTCGAGTGCATAGCATAAAAACATAGATTTCTTTTTCTTTTCAAAATGATTTTCATTCTCTCATTTTTTAATAGACATGACGTCGGTGGTGGGATGCTTTATCTGATTTGTCCATCGCTGAGAAGTTGCCAGCTTCGAGGCTTTAGACCGTTTGATGTTCGTGCACATCCTTGAGAAAATGTCAGTCATTTTTTTGTTTATACATATAAAGAAAATACATCCTAAACAACGGAAGAAAAAGTAGATTTCTACCTACACTTTTTCATTTTCAAGATATTTTTTGGATTTTTGTTTTTAGAGATTTTTTGCTATTTTTCTTCATTTTTGAGATTGAAATATGATGCTGGAAATGAGTAGAAATATATACACATTTTTTTTGGTGTTTGAATTTTTCTTGATTTTTTTGTTTTTAGCTTTTCTTCTTTTTTTGTTTTTGATGCCTTGATAGTGAGGCGGAGTAATGGGTCCCATTTTGAGTATAGTCGAACTCTTTCATGCAGTCGGTCCTGAGTGCGTTTTCAGATTTTACCAAAGCCAGAACGTTGATCCCTTTAAATTGAGTTAAACCTTTTTCCTTGCCTCGGGTCATACGTTTGACGGTGCGGGTTTCACAAAGATAATTATGGTCGGGACCCGATTCGAACTAGCATGAGCGGCCCAGTCGGACAAGAGGGTACAAGAAAAGTAATAAAAGGGTTTCTCAAACATCTCTTCTCAATCAGTCCAAACCTTTCTTTTTCAATTTTTTTCTCCTCTTTTTTTTTTTTTATCTCCCTTTTATTTTACTCGTGGCGCCCTTTCTGGTTTTCACCACGTCCATAGGTTTAGCTCTCTTATCCCAAGCGCCCTTTCGGGTTTTCACCTGGTCCGCACAAGCTCGCTGTTTTTACCCGTAATATCCTTTCAGGTTTTCACCACGTCCATCTTGCTTTGAGCTTGTATTTTTATTTTATTATTCTTTTTTATTCTTTTTAATATTATATTTTTTTTTTCAAGAGCCACGACATAGACGTCGATTCCGTCATAGCCTGCTGGATGGGGTTCTGGTGTCGTCTCACGACTTGGCTCATGTTGACTTAACAGATATTATGACTGCTTGCGAACCTACAACGAGGGCTTCCTTCAGGGTATAGCTTGGCCATGGGTTAGGTTAGGATTTGAAGGTATGCTGGGCTAAAATAGTGTTTTCTTGATACGGCTTAAGTTTTTTCAACATACTTTCTTCCTTGGGGGTTTTAATATACATGCCTCATGATTCTTCTTTTTTTCTTTTTGCTTCATTTCAGGCAATCTCTTTTTGAGGTTTTACTTTTTCGATTTTTTTTTTTTTTTGGATTTTGATAGTAACTCTACTTCATCTTTTCTCTCCCCTCTTTTTTTTGGTATATGTACACGTATATTTTTTGGCGGAATGGGTTTATTGAAAGAAAGGTCCAGGCTCAAATGGGGTAGCAAAGGATATCATCATTTTTAGGGATGCTTCCTGGCTATTGTGTTTGGAATGATGGCCTCTTTTGGGTGGTTCTTAAGTAGTCATGTATCTGTTTCATCAATACTCACCTTATCGCGATAGACTATGAGTTGAACCGTCAGACGTATCCAGCGTTTATGGGCTCAGAAAGATGATCTCCGTCCATGGTGGCGAGACAGATGGCGTATCCCGGTAATACTTCTCGAATGACGTACGGTCCTTCCGAGTTCGGCTTAAACTTTCCTCTCGGATCAGCATGGAGGGATGGGAAGATCTTCTTCAGCATAGTGTCTCCTACCTTTAGATCTCGACTGCGGACACGTTTATTATAAGCGCATGCTATTCACCCTTCGTAAACTTGAGTGTGACACAAGCCTAGGAGTCTTTTCTCATCTAGTAAGTTCAGCTGATCAAAGCGTGATCTTTCTCTTTCTGCTTCAGGTAAGCCTGATTCCATGAGGATTCGGAGTGAGGGTACTTTAACCTCAACCGGGAGGACAACCTCGGTTCCATACATAAGGGAGAATGGTGTTGCCCCTGTAGCGGTACGGATCAACGTTCTATAGGCCCAGAGTGCGAAGGGTAACTGGTCACTCCAATCTCTGTAAGTGACTACCGTCTTCTCAAGAATGCGGATCAGAGTTTTGTTGGCCACCTCTACGGCTCCATTCGTCTGAGGCCTATATGGGGATGATCGATGATGCTTAATCTTGTATTGCTCGCAGAAGTCTCGGATGCGCTTATTCGCAAAGTTCATGCCGTTGTCTATTATGATATCTTTGGGTACTCCAAATCGGCACACAATATTGTTCTTGAGAAATTTCTCAACGTGAATGGCCATGATATTGGCATAGGATGCCACTTCTACCCACTTGGTGAAGTACTCAATGGCGACGAGGATGAACCGATGTCCGTTTGATGCTTTCAGATTAATCATTCCGACAACGTCAAGGCCCCAGGTAGCAAATGGCCAAGGAGTGGTCATGTAGTGAAGATCAATGGCAGGAGCGTGTATCAGACTGGAATGTTCTTGATACTTGTAGCATTTTTGAATATGTTTGCAACAATCTGATTCCATGGTGGTCCAAAAGTATCCCTGCCGTAGGACTTTCTTAGCGAGCATGTGACCGCTGACGTGGGCTCCGCATACTCCTTCATGAACTTTCTTCATAATATTGACTGCTTCAGTTTCAGTGAGGCACCTAAGTAAGATGTTATTATATGATCGCTTGTAGAGGCATTCCTCGCAAATGACGTAACCTGCCGCTAAACGTTGAATGGTTCGTCGGTCGGTTTTGGATGTACCCTCTAGAAAAGTTAGGGTCTCGAGGAAATTCTTGATATCTGAGAACTAAGGTGGCTCATCATCAGGCTTTGTAGGTTCCTCAATCTGGAGGCAAAAGGTCGGCTCATTCCTCTGCTCGATCATGATCGGCTTCATCTCAACACCATAGGGGATTTCAATCATTGACGTCAAAGTTGCTAATGTGTCGGCAAAGTGATTCCTTATCTGGGGGACATATGAGAAAGTTACATCTTGGAAGCAAGCTATTAGATCCTCGAGGTGTTCATGATAGGGGATCAGTTTCTCATCTTTCTTCTTCCAGTCCCCAATCGTCTGGCATATGATTAACTGTGAATCGCCAAAAACTCGAAGGTGAGTTATATTCAGATCGAGAGCTGCCTGTAGACCAGCGGCGCAAGCTTCATATTCAGCCATATTGTTAGTGTAGGGGAAGTTGAGCTTGATAGAGATCGGTACTTGGGATCCTTTTGGCGAAGTTAGGAAGGCGCCAACTCCTTGACCTTCGGCATGCGATGCCCCATCAAAGTGCATTACCCATGATTCTTCTGCTTCTTCTGTATCATCTTCCGTCATGAACAGGATATCTTCATCTGGGAACTCAGTCCTTAGAGGCTCATAGTCAAGCAGAGGGTTCTCAGCAAGATTATCAGCAAGCACCTGCCCCTTGATCGATTTCTGATTGACGTACGTGATGTCGAATTCAGATAATAAAAGTTGCCATCGTGCAGTTCGACCAGTGAGACCAGGTTTCTCGAACAGGTATTTCAAGGGATCCATCTGCGCTAGAAGTAGGACGGCTTGGGATAACATGTAGTGTCGAAGTCTTTGAGTAGCCCACACGAGCGCTAGGCATGCCTTCTCCAAATGAGAGTAGCACGTCTCATAATCAATGAACTTCTTGCTCAGGTAGTAGATGGCCTGCTCTCTTCTTCCTGTCTCATCGTGTTGTCCTAACACACAGCCCATGGAGAGCCCTGTCACAGACAGGTACATTATCAGGGGTCTACCAAGTACAGGTGGTACCAATACTGGAGGATTTAGGAGGTAACCCTTGATCTTGTCAAATGAAGCTTGGCAGTCGTCATTCCACTCAACTGGTGAGTCCTTTGTTAGTAGTTTGAAGATCGGTGCGCATATCGAAGTTAACTGTGCAATGAACCGACTGATGTACTGGATTCTGCCTAAAAAGCCTCTAACCTATTTCTCTGTAGACGGTGGTGGCATTTCAGTGATGGCCTTGATCTTGGTCGGATCGACCTCGATGCCTCTCCTACTGACGATAAAACCTAATAGCTTTCCTGACATAGCGCCGAATGCGCACTCATGGGGATTCAACTGCAACCTGTACTTTCTTAACCTCTCGAACAACTTCTGAAGGTTTACCAAGTGGTCGTCCCTTTTTGGCGATTTGGCGATCATATCATCGACATACACTTCGATATCTCAGTGCATCATGTCGTGGAATAGGGCTGTCATTGCTCTCTGGTAGGTTGCCCCAGCGTTCTTGAGCCTGAATGGCATCACCTTGTAGCAGAAGGTTCCCCAGGGAGTGATGAACGCGGTCTTCTCTCGGTCGGCCTCTGCCATCTTAATCTGATTGTAGCCCGAGAACTCGTCCATGAAAGAAAGCATCTCGTGCTTAGCAGTGTTATCAACCAAGATATCGATGTGGGGTAATGGAAAGTCATCCTTAGGGTTCGCCTCGATGAGATTTCGAAAATCAATGCACATTCAAACTTTCCCATCTTTCTTTAGTACGGGGACGATATTGGCTAGCCACTGTGGGTACTTGGATACCATAAGGAAACCCGCGCCATACTGCTTAATGACCTCGTCCTTGACTTTCAACATCCATTCAGGTCGGAGACGTCTCAACTTCTGTTTAACCGGCTTGCAGTCAGGGGAGAGGGGCAACTCATGCTCGACCAAATCAGTATCCAGACCAGGCATGTCCTCGTACGATCAAGCAAAAACGTCTTGATATGACCGAAGGAAGTCGATCATGCTTTTTCTTTCCTCAGGAGACAGTGACGTTCCGATTTTGGTTATTCTAGGAACCTCCTTAGTTCCTAGATTGACGTCTTCGGTCTCCTCGACAATGGGGGTAGGGCCATACTCAAAGTCGGCAAATCGGTCAAGGAGCTTATTGGGGAGTTCCTCGAAGGGGACATCCTCGTCTAGACTCGTGATCCCTACCTCTTCTTGTATTTTTACAGGGAAGGGGTCGATTTCACGTGGGACATGCATTTTGATTGAGGCATCCTTTTGTGGGACATTTTTTGGAGTTTTAAATGACACTATTTTTGAACTTTGGATTTTTTCAATGTTTTTGGGGTTTTGTATTTTTTCCATGTTTTTGAGATTTTGTATTTTTTCCATGTTTTTGAGATTTTCTTTTCTTCAGAGACGGACCCTTGACAAGGCGGGTTGGTGTACATACAAGGTATTGCCTGCCAAGGGCTTATCTCACTTTTTATAGGTTATTTTTTTTTGAAAAACAGGTGCCAAACTTTAGGCCACTTCCTGCTTCCAGGGTTTGGGGCAAAGATGCCCAGTTGCGTACCTGAGGGGCCGCTTCTTTACCTGTTGGGATGGAGGGTGTTGACTGATATGACTCATTGGAGTCAGCTTCCATCATATTGATCCCTATTTTGTCTGAGATCATGTCCTCAAATGATAGCACGACTTTGTGGTGATTCACCACAGGAGGGGTTTGTTCAGGGACCGATCGTCGTTCCTCGAAAAGGGACAACGTGGCCAAATCTATCTCTAAGCTGGGAAGGGAGATCTGGGGATTGGTGGGATGGACTGGGGCTATGGGTTTGTGTGGGATCAAATGGGTTACCCCATTTCGATCGATCTTTACAACCCCTGCATTGACAAAGGAATCCCTAATGTGCGGCCTAGGGCGAAGTTTCTCTTCTATGTTGATTCCTCGGGCTCTTGCCGCTGCGGCGACCCTGGCTTTCTCTTTGGCTTCTCGGACCTCTTGCTCTGTGGGCTTGTATCCTAGCCCGAATCTTACTTTCTACCCCTTAGCCACAACTGGCTCTCTTCTGCCTTGTAATTTGGGTCCCAGACCCCTTCCTTTCTGATAGACCCACTTTTGGAGCATTGCCACTGCCGCTACCATACCGCCTCCTGGTTTAAACATGATGCCCTCGATGGGTTCTGGGAGTATAGCCGACACCTCGTACTCGAAATTGTGGAGGTCGACATCCTCGGTAGTGTGTGGTACGTCCAGCATATTGGGTTTTTCAACACTATTGGCAGGCTTTTCTTTCTCACTGTGCCCCTCTCCAATGATTGTGATAATCTTATGCCCAGATGCAAATTCAAGTTTCGGGTGTAATGTGGAAGGTATGGCTCCGACTTCATGTAGCCACGGGCGCCCCAATAACAGGTTAAATGAGGATTTGATATCCATGACTTGAAACAAGATGGAAAAGGTCATTGGCCCTATCAACAGCTCAAGATCAACTTCTCCCATTATTTCTCTCCTGGTACTGTCAAACCTTCTAGCGCTATTTCTGGTGGGCCTTAACATGCACGGATCAACCCCGATCTTGGTGGCAGTTCTTAATGGGAATATATTCAATGCAGACCCGTTATCAATTAGAACTAAGGGGATAATCATATTTCCGGACTTAACGGTTATATTCAAAGATTTTGAGTGACTACCTCCTTCCTCAGGTAAATCGGCATCAGAAAATGAAATGGCATTTGGAGCCATTATTTGACCAATTATCTGCCCGACTTCGTCTGGGCTAACTTGGAGTGATACATGCACATTTTTTAACGCCCCCATTAATGCTTGGAATTAGTGTGGGGACATCATCAACAGATCCCATATAGTGATATGGGCAGACATTCTTTTCAGCTGAGTCTCCAGTATATGTTCTCGACTCATCTTCTCGAAGGGATTCACCTTGTTTTCTTTTCCTTGGCTGGCTGTCTTCTTCGTGCTTCTGTTTGATATCCTCCGACACAGTAACAAAATCTACTGCCCCTTCTCTGCCGCTGCTTTCGGCATTGACATCTGTTTGCTCGTAGCTTAGCGGGACCTGATGAGGATCATATGTGGGTCCCGAGAGCTGGAGAGGTATGGCTGCTGGTTCTTGAGGTACTTGTACTGTTGTCTTAGGAGGCGTGGGCAATACTTTATTCATCCCGGTGGCAGTGGGTTGGGTGGAAAGATTGGGCCAAATGGGGGTGGTGAAGTTTGAAGGTGGTGGCATTGAAGGGAAGGAGGTAAAAGTAGGCCCTTGATAGCTAGTGGGTGCGGGCGGCTGATGGGCCGCCAGGTAATTGATCGGGGTGGCGGAACTTGCCGGTGGTTGAGCTGGGGGTGATGGAGTGGGCACAGGCCATTGATAAGTGATGGGCGCGGGTGTTGGAATGGGGTCTTGGTGGCTTATTGGGTAATTGATGGGGGTTGTGGTGATGGTGGTAGTTGGAATGGGGCGGGCGTAGGCCATTGATGACTGGCGGGTGCGGGTGTAGGATTAGGGGCCTGTTGGCTCATTGGGTAATTGATGGGGGTTGTGGTGTATGGTTGGTATGCATTGATACTCACGTAATTGACGGGTGTGGGAGATGGAAAGTATGCCCTGAGATCCAAGGGTTCTATTTGTGGAGTCGGGTTAGGAAAATAATCTGACAAATTTAGAGGTTCAACTACCCCAATATTCCTTTCTTCAACGTTTCTTAACATCGGTGCTACATAACTCTCCCGATCACTGATATAATCGGATGGGTCAAATTCAAATTCCTCCTCATCTTCTATCATTCCAATGGCGGGTCTGGGACCTGCTCCTCTAGTAGGATGTGGGGGTAGTGGTACTTGATGAATATTAGCATGCTGAGAAGGTGCAGGGGGAATGATTTTTTCGACATCAATCAAATATTGGATGGCGTGCTTCAATGGGAAGCAGTGATCAGTAGGGTGACCCGGACCCTGATGAAAATTGCAGTGGGTATTTGGGTCATAGTTCTTTGGGATCGGGTGAGGAGGTTGCGGTTGATGGATAGCCACTAATCCCTTGTCTACTAATAGGGGCAAAAGTACACTCAAAGATTGCCCCAGAGGTGTGAAGACTCGGTCGTAGCGGGCTCTCCTCTGTTCCGGGGTCATTTGTATTCCTTGCCCATTTCCCATTCTTTGCATTTGCTCAGGCCTAACAAGTGCTGGAGGGGTTGCCTGAAATTGAAACGGGATAGTATTATTATTGATCCTGGTATTGACTATGTTCTGGACATCGCCCCCTGTTCTCTTCTCGTTCTTCTATTCTGAAAATCATCTAACCCCACTGGGTCCACTTGGCACGTTCTTATTCAAACGCCCCTCCCAGATGGCATCCTCACATCGATTAGCATTCCTTATTAGATCAGCAAAGCTGGTTTGCTGTTGATATACCAAAAAGTCTGAAATCACTGGCAGAGTGTTCTTTGAAATCATCTCTATCTGTTCATCATCAGGTATTCTGTTCCTGAGCTGAGCTACCAATGCTCTCCATCGCCCCAAGAAGTCGTTGAAGGTCTCATTCTGGTTCTGCTTTAAACGGGCCAAATCAGACTTGCGCGGTTCAATATCAATATTATAGACATACTGTTCCTGGAACAAATGCGTTAAATCCTTCCATGTCTTTATCATAGATGGTTCAAGAGATGTGAACCACCTTAGGGCTGGTCCAGTCAAACTTTTCTGAAAGACTTTTATTAGCAGTCTCTCGTCCCCCCGTACTGGTACATGTCCCCACAATAGGACTTGAGGTGTGCAATCGGGTTGCCAGTGCCATTATATTTGTCGAAGGCTGGCATTTTGAATTTGGGGGGCAGGGGGACCCTAGCGAACAAGCATAAGTCTATGAAGTCCGTGGTGTGGATTTCAGTACCACCCATTTTCATTAACTTCTTCTGTATTTTGTCCAACTGTTCTTTCAGCTGCTCTGCTTCTTTGGACACGGGAGCTGCTTTCTTGACAGCTGGTTGGACTTCACTTTGGGCCACCAGGGGATGGGCAATTATGGGAGGAGGGTTGAGGCTGGTCAAAGCCCCAACATAGGACCCGCTATTCCTAATCTCGTCCTCTTCATACTGCTGGTCGGCATAATGTGCAGTGAGGACAGGATTTTCCTGTTGTTGTGGCATGGGTTGGATGGGAATGACATGAGTAGGGGTTGGGTGAGCCCATTGGGGGTGAGGAAAGGTTTGTTGGGTGATGGAAATTTGGTTTTGGGGTGGGGCCTGATAGGGCCAGTGGGTATGGGGGAAGGTTTGGAGATGGCCTTGGGGTGTGGGGCCATGGGTGACTTGGGCTTGAGGGATGGCATGGGTTTGACCCGACTATGAAGGTTGGGTTAAATGTTGGGGGTATTGTGGAAGGTATGAGTGTGGGGTTTGGGTTTGGGCTATGAACCCTTGGCCATTTTGGGCTACGGGCCATTGATAGGTTTGGCCCATGGACCCTTGGTAGGTGTGGGCCAGTGGGCCTGGGTAGGTATGGGCCAAGGGCCCTTGAGGGGTATGGGCCATGGGCCCTTAATGGGTTTGGCCTAATGGGCATTGATGGGTCTGGGCCATAGGCCCTTGGTGGGTATAGCCCAATGGGCCTTGATGGGTCTGGGCCATGGGCCCTGGGTAGGTTTGGGAGGTGGGGTATTGGGCCATGGGGTCCTGGGATATGTGGAAAAAGGGGGTTTGGGCCAATGGGCCTTGGGGTATGTGGGAGTTTGGAGATTGGGCCATGGGGCCTTGGGGTAAGTGGGTAATGGGGGTTTGGGTGGTGTGGATTATGGGGGGTTGATGGGGGTCATGGGGGAGTGAGGCATGGAGATTGGCTAGGGTATGGAATGGGTTCATGGGCATGGGGTGTGAAGGAGAGGGGGTGTTTTGAGAAGCCTTCCATAAGGAGTAGGCTTGGAACATCTCCTCCATTATGGTCATAGAGGGAGGGTTGGATGGAGATGGGGGATTTAAGGGATGATGGGGTATAGATGGGATGGAGGTGGCGGAAAAATTAGGCATGGCCCCGGTATAATTGGGCATGGCCATGGTAGGCGGGGAGGTATGGGGTGGATGAGGGGATGTATTGGATATGTTTTGGGATGATGGGGGGCATGATGAGGAGGGATGAGGAAAGTTGGGCATGACCTCGGTAAAAATGGGCATGACCAGGATGGATGGGGGGTTTTGTGGGGGGTTGGATAGGGTGGAAGTGGTGTATGTGAATGTGGGTGGATCGGGTCTATAGGGGGATGATGGGAATTGGGGCATGGATGTGGATTGGGAAAATGGGTCTGGCATGGAAGTGGATGGACTATGGGGTAGGTTTAGCATGGGTATGGGATGGAAAACGAGCATTGTTTGGGCGAAGGATGGGGAGTTGGGGATTGGATTTTGGATATTTTGGGGGGTAATGGTTGGGAATATGGGGGCGCCGAATGGGCCGGTGACAGTAAAGGGCTGTTGGGTTAGGGGGATGGTAGAAAAAACTTCTCCCGAATGGGAGTAGGTTGGAGAATGTGGCGGGGATGAGTTGGGATCGGCGTAAGCCGGGTTCACTACCCACGACATTCTTCGGGAGTGGGTCGGGTAAGGATGCCTTGGATAAGGCCCAAAATATTTCCTCCTTCTTCCCCTACGGGACGGCAGAGGGCAAGATGATGCCGTTGTGCCGGCACCACAAATTATCTATTTTTCAGATTTTTGATTATATATATATATTTAAATTTTATAAATTTTTTTTTATTTTTTTTTAAAAACAAAGGTTTCGAGGCCCTGAAATTCCCTTTTCGGGTGGCTCTCGTACCTCAATTCAAGACCCGCGGTAACGATTCCGATGCACTTTGGAAGAATGGAAGGAGACCCTTCGATCTATTGAAGGTACGGGAATCGAGACAAACAACCCGATCCCCCGGAATGAGCCAAAAAGAAGTTGCCCTCTTTTGACCGGCGGAGGCATATTGGGTGTCGGAGATGGCGAGGCCCAAACAAGGCACTAAGCACACTAATCGGGGAACTTGGGAAGTGAAGAAGGCCACAGATTCGGGCTGCTTAAACCCAGTTCATACTGGGCGTATGTATTATATACGCTTGACCAAAACTAAACAGATTTGGCTGGGTGTATATATTATATACGCCTGAGTATTTCTGGGGATTTTTTGGCTAGGCGTATTTAATATATACGCCTGGCAAAACTGTTCTTTCAGCTTGGTTTGATAGTGTGCACAACAAACCCAAAATGAGTCTTTTTTTTTTGTTTTTGTAGAAGCTAAGCTTCCGGGAACTGAGCAGTTTTTTTTTATGATCGATTCTCTCCTCACCTCACCGAAGGGGTTTGAGTCCGGTATAACTTGCTAGCGCACTCCCTAAGGGTTTTAAGCTTTTTGGAATGGGAACCCACCCGATATACCTCCGACGCGAGCGCCTTCTCAGATACTAGGTGGGCTGAGACTTTTCTAGATCATCACCAATAGGGCTGCCGCCATACTAAGACCCGGGTGTTTGTATGTGTGCCTAAACCCAACCCTTTGAAATTCTACCTCGTAAAAAAAACAAATTAATTAAGCTCCCTAACTTGGTTCAATTTTAATTTTTTTTCAAAGTTTTTTCTTTTTTTAGAAGTTTTCTTTAGTTTAAAGTCCAGGGGTGATGATCCCGTACCGCCACTACGGGCTGACGTCCACTGATGGAATATGAGTGCACAAGTAGGCCCGCCAATCGGTTAAGACACTTTAAATAACGGAAATTTAAAGGAATTGAAAGACAATGCACAAGTAGGCCCGCCAATCGGCTAAGGCACTAAAATGACGGGAAAGTAAGGAAATTAAGAGACAATGCGCATGTAGGCCCGTCAATCGGCTAAGGCATGTAAATGATGGAAAAGTAGGGGTGAGAAAAATGACATAATCGGAGGGGTGAGTAAAAAAAGAGCAAAAATAAGACAAAAAAAATAGTAATAAATGTTAGGAAAAATAAAAAATAAAAAAGGTTCAAGGGGAAGCTCTACTAACAAATCCTCAGCAGAGTCGCCCTCTGTGCAACCGTGAGAATCGTTACGATCCCATCGCAATGATGCGCTTTCTAACGATAAAATATAGAGTCGCCACCCGGAGCTTTCGGTGTCCCGGGATGCCTAGTTCATTTTTATGAGCACCTAAGTGCTAAAAATATGACTCTGAATCTGGTTCACACCAAAGGCTCTTGGGTAGGGGCTTCGGTTATCGATCGGGAAGATGTTAGGCACCCGCTCAACCCGCTTAAAGCGGTCTCTACTAATGGCCAAAAATAAAATAAAGTAGAAACAAAGAAAATAACTTCCTCTTGCCCAAAAGGGCTTAGAATCCTATTTGTGCCCCTCCGTTCCTACCGAAATATCGGCGGTGTAACGACACAAATGAGAGGATGGAGGGAGCTAGAAAGAGATAGGAGAAGAAAGGAGAGAGCCGGAGCCCTCGAGCCCTTGTAGCACCGTAGAGGAGCCTTGCGTGACTTGCTTTGATGAGCTCTTGAAGGCCTTGTATGGTGGAAAATAGAGTTCTAACTCCTAAGACTTACAGCTAAGAGGTAGGGAAGGGAGGCTAGGGGATCACACACACTTGGGCTATGGGTTTTGAATGTAAGAACAAGCTTGGGAAGAGGTTTTAGAATTCTGGAATTTGGATGAAAATAGTGCACAAAAGGGAGGAAGAACTTCTCACTTTGAGCTCTTTCTCTCTTAAGCAAATTTCTCAACCCTTAAGCAAGAGGGGTGGCTCTCTATTTATAAAGAAAGGGAGGATTAGAGGGTTACTTAAGAGCTAATTGGTTTAGCAATTAGATAATCCCCCATCTAAGGTTTTCTAGGTTTTTAGGGTTCTAGGAGTTTAGAAAACCGGTTTCAATGGTAGATGATGGGGTTAGACCATAGGTGACTTAAAGGTTGCAAATAAGCTCAAAGGAAGTGCAACTAACCTTAAGACACCCACCTCAACCAAGGGGATGGTCAAAGGGTCAAACCAAATGGAGGAAATTTGAGCATTTGATGACAGATACTGTTGCCAAGCTGGGTGTATATATTACATACGCCCAGCTTATGCACAGTACAATTCATGAAAACTAGGGGAAATCTGAGAAGATGGGTGCCCATGTTGGTGACCACTTATGCTGAGCTTATGTATTATATATGCCCGGCCAAATTTGGCCCAAAAATGCCGGGCGTATATAATATATACGCCTGACCAAACTGGGGCCAAATTTGCTGGGCGTATGTAATACATATGCCTGACTAAAAGTCATGATTTATGTGAACTTTTAATCGGCCATAACTTTTGAACCATAACTCTAAATTGGGTGATCTTTGGCTCGTTGGAAAGCTGGAGAAGTCCTCTTTCCAATGGTATATGATTTGATATCAGTAGAAGAACTCAGCTAGTCCTGGTGTACCATTCTTTATCCATTTCCTGGGAAGGTTAGGTTTAGGGTTTGGAATGGGTTCTAAGGGTCGGAGCTGGTTTTTAAAGGTTTGGGTTAGGTTCCTAAGGGATCTATGGTGATTCCTAAGGGTTTAGAGTGATTCCTAAAGGTTCCATACATGCCATTAAAAGTTCAAAAATGCGCCTCTCTCGAAATGTGTTTCGATTGGGCCTTGTGCCAAATTTGGGTGTCTACATTGAGTTTCTTTGGGTTGCGTATTTTTCGAGCAATTTCTGTTGAAAGTGATAGATGATTTTCGGAGGAATTTGCTCAGGAAAGCTCAGTTTTTGAACTGAGTTACAATTTGTATAGGATTGATATTAGGTACCCCACCCATGCACCAAGGGCAGTGGACGGATCTAATTCCTTTGACACCTATATATTTTAGTGCAATTTATAATAAAAATAAGGACTTTACATGAAGTTTAGTTATGGTTGTATATAAGATGATCTTCACCCTGCACATGATGAAGAGAAGTTTGGTTGAATCGATTTGAAAATTTTAAATTTGACAACTTATAATTTTTGTTCATAATATTATTTTCGATTTTAATACACTCATCCGATGGTCAATCAAATGTTGGTGGATTTTTTTATTTTGACTTTGTTTTGATTGGATATGGTGGACTGACTCTAATTTAAAACTCAGGGATCAACTGAATATGATGTACCCCAATTTTGTTAGCCTTGTGTTACATATTGTAGTCCTATGGACGACCCATTTTTCTCTACTATGCACACTAACCAAGTTTGGATTTAGCAACTATTGGGTCAAAGCGGTTTAATTTGGATAAATTTGGGAAAGATTTGGAAAAAATTCTGAAAAATTCCAGCGATTATAAAACATAAATATTAAAAAATATAAAAAGATATAACCTATTCAAAGTTTAAAATAATATTTTTAAGCAAGAAAATAAGTGCATTATATAATCCAAATGCATCTCAAATCCATAATCATAAAAAAAGAACAATACATAGGATGTTTAAAACAAGTGTCAAAAATCATACAAATTCAAAAAAATTCAAAAGATTCAGCGAAGACCCATGATTTCAAGATCTTTTTATGCATGGTTGGGATGGTAAAGACCCATAATCCCATGATCCCTCAAATTATTTATTTATTTATACTAAACTGAAACTGAACTGATAACTATCGATTTCTAGTTTCTCAAATCGAAAGTGAACCGATAACACTACAAAAATAGTAACCTACGCCGACGGCTCCCAGCCGTCGGCGTAGAGTATCAACGCCGTCGGCAAAACGAATCGCCGACGGCTGTAATATCTACGCCGGCGCCGACACACCGTCGGTACTATTCTCGTCGGGGAATCTAACCACCGACGGTTTTCAGCCGTCGGCGTAAGCCATAAATCTACGCCGACGGCGTATGCCGTTGGCGTAGGGTTATTAAATTTTTTTTAAAATTTATATAAATTTTAAATATATACTCCTACGCCGACCGCTCATGCCCTCGGCATAGTTGTTTTAAAAAATATTTTAAATACTCTATGCCGTGACAAAACGTCATGAGGCCCTTTTTTTTTTTTTACCAATTTTTTTTTTTTTTTGAGGGGGGGGGGGGGGTATATATATATATATAAATATATATATATATATATATAAAAGCTCTTATAAGAGCTAATCAAAACACAAATTAGACGATAGATCATTTTTCACCCAAATCATCCACACAATAAATCTTTAGATCAACACACCTATCACTCCATGTTTTTAATTCATGTCACAAATCATTAAAAATATGGCCCAAATTCAAGTTTGAACATAATGTGTATCATATGATTCAAAGAACATTTTTCAAAGATTATGAGTAATAGAACAAAAACAGACAACCTAATAGATGAAAAATAATTTATTGTATGGAATGATCTAAAGATCCATTATGTAGAAGATCTAGGTGAAAAATGATTTCCATCATCTAACCCAAAGCAATGGTTTTTAAGAGGCATAAGATGTGGGCACTTTCAAAGTGCATGGGCACAAACAAAGAGGTAATAGGTGCACCTACCGTGAAAAGCTCAATCACCCATCACCAAGCTTTTGGAAACAAGAGAGATGTACAGCTAAACTGCATTTGGGTTAGCTCTTATCAGAGCAAAAGCCGCTGTCTGTTTGCTCTCCCCCAAAGCAAATTTTATCTGCTCTGTTGGGGAGAAGGGAGAGATCAATTTTATCACATAAAACAGCTTTCCATCAGAGCAAATGAGGCAAAGAGTTGTGCTACCAAATGTGAAAGCAGTTCTCTGTTGAAGCTAAAAGGAAAAAGAACTTCTCCTAACCCAAAAGCAGCCACTAGCTTTTGATAAGAGGACCCACTCACTGCTCGGACTGCATTCCAGATACAGGGCTTTCTGAAAGGAGAGAGAGAGAGTAAAGAGCATTCACCAACATTAAAATCAAAACCCAGTTTTCAGTTCACAGAAGTTTACAAAAAAAACCATTTGATGTAACAAGTGCACAAAGCAAATACCTGACCAACAGGTATTTGGTCACAATGCTTTAGCATAGCAATTAATGTGTCAAAATAAAACAGGACCCATGTGAAAAAATATCCCGATATGTGAGAAGGTGAATGTAGAGATTACCCCTAAGTTCTTTAGACTCGTTGTAACATCCTCTTGTTGTTGTTGAAGGGTGGTCCTCAGTTCTTGAAATTGCTGGTGCCAATTCTATTAAAAAAACATAGCACATATATAATTGAAAAAGTTAGAGAGTGTTTAATGGTCTTACTGATCGTAATTGCTCCACTTCAACATTGAGCGACTTTTTGAGCTCTAAAATCTCCTGCATGTAATAAATTAGGATTACGAAGAGCAGAAAAGGACATATATATATACACGCGTGTGTGTGTGTGTATAAAATCATGCGGTCAAAAGAGCCATTTGCACGTAAAATGAATGATTTTGTTTTACCATTCATATTACGTGCAATTGACTCTTTTGACCACATGATTTTATATTTTTCATTTTAATTTTTTTTTCACAAAATAATTGTGATCATCAAGCCGCTCCTATCCATGGCATCTGATCATGAGAATGGTGCCACGTGGCTGAAAATTAGTGTAGGACCAAGCAAGTTACCTGGTCCATGGTAACAAGCTACCTTTACCCTATAAATGTATATTTCTCAATGACAAAAAAAGGAGTTTGCATTGTATCAACTTATACAAATCTGATACGCATAACAGATCCTTGAGTGATTAATACATGTTCCAAAACCAATACAAGCACATTTCAAATAACAATATAACTTCCAAGTATATGTGTATGATTGGCTGATTGCTATAATTATGCTGTCCGTCAAAATGGTTTCTTGCACAAGTTCACTAAAACTAAAATGGCGCAGCCTGAAAGTAGGAGTTGAGAGCTATTCAGTGCTCATTTAAGAAAATCATGCCTAGAATTCTTGAACATTTGCTTGAGACATGATATATATATCGCAGACCCAAGTCAGTCACGCATAAACTCAATATGCCTTAGTTACAGAGAAGATTGATGATTTATTATCCCAACGTTACATTTCATCCCTTGACAATCCTGAACTTCCCCAGTTCAGTCAAGCCAACCTTTTTTCATTAGACATAGCTTTCCTAAGAGACCACAGCTCTATATAAACTAAAATCAACCCTCTTTCCAACAATTTTAAAAAAAAAAATAATGTAAATGGATTAACCAGGAATGAGCCTCCGTGTAATTAAGAGTAAAAGTGTAAAACAACACTTATTGGCATGGAAGAGACCAGGGTGGGAAAAAGAGGACTGACTACTTGAAGCATTGATTTGCTATGCTAAAGCACAAAGCAAAGGCCTAAGGAAAATGGACTTTCAATTCCTGTTGTTCAATGCAATGGCCATAGCAACAAAAAATGATAATAAATTCATCAAAAATATGAAAAAATAGAAAATATTGGATATGGAGTATGATTCATCCATAAAACATAATAACACAGTGAATACTCACATTTCTCTTTATGAACTATATTCACAATCGTAGGTGTTGGGCACTAGGCCTATATGAACTTTATAAAAGTAACTTAACCTTGGAGATCTAATTTGCTTTAATGTTTTGAAGGAAAAAAAGAGAAAATTTGACTCTTTTCCGTGAAAACATGACCTGTGAAACTCACTGATCACAAAATACACCACTCGCCTGCCATTACGATTGACGGGATTCCTTATAATGCAAGCAAGGACACCATAGCCATAAATCAAAGAAGAATGCTATTAAACTACTATTGAAGAAAGAACAGAACATATAAAAAAGGTAAATCAATTACCTTCGATATCTATCTTTGTGAAGCGAGGAACATTCTCTTCAATTCTTCTATTCGCTCATCGTGCTTGTGTAGCGCTTCTTCCATCTTTCTATCTCTTTCTATGTCTCTTTCCTGCATCTCTCTAATTCTTTCTTGCATTTCTCTATTTCTTTCTTTCTCTTTTTCTTCCAATTCTGCTATCTTGCTCCTCAAACAAGCCATCTCCCCTTGTTTTGACATTTGACGGTTGGATTTGCCCCCCCATTCTCGTGATGGAGTTGGTCCCACTCCAAGGATGCGACATCGACCAGGTCGATCCTCTCCAAAAACCTGAGAGAGGACATCTTCACGACCGGGGGGGTCTTTGGATCCCTCTAGTTGTTTCTCTTGTTGTCTATTTATTTTCTCCTGTAATAATTAATAATATATTTTATTTTAAGAAATAAAACATGACCTGTAATTAAAAATTATTATAAATTTTACCAATGCATCCGCGACCACACTATTTGATGGTGTACCATCCTTGTGCGTATATGCAATTTTGAATATATTGGCGCGACTAGGTTCTACACCATCCTCTGAAGTCTGTAAAATTAAAAAATAAACACAGATATTAATATGATTTCATATAATAAGATGAAGAAGAAAGTATATAATAATTATAAAATATACAAAGTACGATTAATCAGAAAATAATATAAATTCACTTACTTCTGATGCAATAATTGAAGGGAAACTTTTCCGCCCTGTTGTATGATGCATCGTCTTTTTTTCTCGGTTGACTTTATTTATTTCAACCATTTTCTGGAAAAAAATTAATTTCTATTATATACATTTATAATAAGTTTGAATGTATAAAAATTTAATATGTTGAGAACCGTCATCCTACCTTTGTTTTAGAGTTTTGCCAATGCCCATCCCTTTGGACTAAATTCAACCATTGTCTCCCGTCAACCCCTGGCGGGTTCAGAGAGGATGGATCTACTCCTTTAGGGAGGGGATTAGTAAAATATCTTCTTTTTAGATCGCAGCGGTGTTCCTTCCACTTTCTTCCTACTGATTGCATGAACCAAGTTCTTACTTTGTCGTCTTCGGGAATTTCAAAGCGAACCTGCATACGAAAGAAATTATCAATGATAAATAATTTGAAATGCATATATTCTCAATAAGAAATAATTAATTATATTTACCTTAGCAGCGTCCCAAACCTTTTCTTTATCTATAGGGTCCACAGCGTCCCATGAAGGGCAATCGATGGGTAAAAAAGACCCATCTCTTGATAAGACTCCAAGGTAGCTAATAAATTTCACATCCTCGCCTCCTACTGGTTGACCCCGATCATTGAAAACAAGTGGGAGACGGTGCTTTGGTATATTTCTATGCAAATCAGCACATAAAGTTTTCCCTCGTACTTTTTTTTGTGATGGCTGATTTGGATCCATATCTGAAAGCAACATAAAAAGCAAATTAGGTTAAAACATTTTACACCCAATACTAATTTTTGGAAAGCTTATCAACATATATAGAGGTAAATCTCCACCATAGTTCCCCAAGAAGCTGTCTCATTAGCAATCTTTTTGTAAATATTCAGTCTTTGCAATCAAGGTTTTCTTAATTGAAAAGGAACATCTTTACAAATCTTTACAAATCTTTTCGAGGAACATCTTTACAAATCTTAAATGCACCAAGTGGCAGATTGTGCTGTAGATGGGTTTCAATCATGGTTCAAAATCTTATCAAAGCATTGCTTTCTTGCATTGGTTAAGGAGAGAAAATTCAGCTCCATCTTCCTTAGAATCCCTCCACAAAGAATAGTAGATACAACTTGAATAATTAAAATGGCATATACTATCGAGTATAGTAAGGAATAAAAATTCAATTATTTAAGAAAGAAACAAGAGAGCGATAAGAGAGTAAGTTTGCAAGAAGTCTCGCCCCAGCTCTAAGTATTCATTCAACATAAATTCTAACCATAAATAGTGTCTTAAAACAAGTCTAGAAAGAAAACTTGATGTAAAATCTTGTTTAAAGAAAGAAAGAAGGGAAATATTAAGCGCTTGAAAACAACAAGTTAAAAGTCACGGACATGATCTTATAGAGAATAAGAAAGATGAGTAAGTAAATTCATTTGAGTAGTGAGACTCAAAAGCAATCTAGTTTTTCGATATAGTCTTCCATCCACAAGCCATTGAGTTACTCTCAAGCATTCCAGTTGTATTCGATCAATCAATAAGCTACCAAGCACATCTAGATCTCTCATTCAATAGTATTATCCATTCTCATCAAAATTGAAACTGCCTACAATCAGTAAAAATGGAAAATTTTGATATCCGAGTTGGAGACCTTTTGCCAGTGTTTTTTTCCATTTCACCTCTCATTTTTGTAGTTCATAAAGCATTGACATTAATAGTATTTTTGTATGGTGTCGCATCAGCCGCATCTTTCAAGTTACTCTAGATGTGGAACAGATAATGACATTGCTTCTCTATACCTATAAATGCAGATTATAACAGGTGAGTGCTTTTAAGGTTAGCAGATTTAGAGGTTTGGTTGTCTCCTGCTATCGAATTACATTTGAAAATCCTAGTGCAATGCATAAACCGATGTTTATTGATTACATTAATCTTGAAGGTTTGATCCAGATGGTCTTATATTCTGCTACTTGATAAAGTGACATATTTGTGTAGAAGGGATCTTGCAAGGAAGGATTTGAGGCTATGGGACAACTTCGTAGGGCTACAATACACAAGACATTGCTCCAATGGCTTCAATGTAGAACCTTCCAAAAAAATTGACAAGAATTAAATGGAAAGATCGAGCTCCAATAAAGTACAATCAAAGTGATCTAACATATTGTATCATAAATAAAAGTTGTTTAATTATTTATTTTTCTGATGGGAAATAAAAGTTATTTATTTATTTATTTTTCTGATGGGAAATAAGTTGGAGTTAAATGCGAAACCTGGTTTAAAGAGGTGAAAATGCTATAACCAAGAAATAATTCACTTTATGAATCTGAGAGAAATAGGAATTTTCCATTTATCCTCATAAAATGGGATATAAAATAAAATACACAAAAATCAAAGCAAGAGTAGCAGCATTGAACTGGTATATTATTGATTGAGAAAAAAGGGTGATGAAGCTAAAGCATGGGCTCAAAAAAGTACATAGTATAAAAGGGCAATTAAGGATTTTTTCTCCCCATGAGTCAACCAGAATCCCAATACTACAGCCTGCCTGCAGATCGTCTAATTCAAAGAAATGAAAATGGTCTTTGGTGTAGGTGTCCTCTAAGATTCAGTGGGATGTTAATAAAGGTACCCTTTGCATCAAAGTGTATTCAACCAAGAACAAAATACATTATACAAAATATAGCTCTTCATCTCATAACCTCATGAAAAGTGATAATTAGAAGGCTCTAAGGAACATTCAATTTTGAATTTGCGTTCACTTTCTCTTTTCTGTCATATGCAAAGGCTGCACATGGGAAGATCGGTGTGGTTGCCTCCCATTACTTATGAGTTATGAACACATATATTTCCGATTATCAAAATAAAAACTAATTGAAGACCCTAAAATGAACTCTAGAAACAGCAAAATAGAAAAAATAAAATATAAATTATAAATAAAAGATACCTTGATGACGATTCGAGATTGTAGGCGCTACAAATCTTTCAATAATAGTTGGGAAAACCTTGAAAAAAAATATATTTTGACCAATGATTCTTAAGCAAATTATACAGGGAAAAAAAAATATTAAAGGCCCTAGACTAAAATAGGAAAAAAGGTATATAAATAAACCAGTAAAATAAAAGCAAATAAACCATGATAGTCGCCATAAATCTATAAAAAGTAGATTAAATAAAAGTTGTTTAATTTTTCTATATATTTTATTTACTATCATTCCAATATATATCTGCGTCACTTATGTATCTTTGATATGATAAAAATTAAGAAGCAAATGATAAACTGATTTTTTTTTTTTTACAAATTTAGATGCGCAGGTTCCGTTTTAGGTCCATCCCAGAGAAACATACCACCAGGTCGGCATGTGCCAAGCCTTTTCAGCCAAGTCGCTCAGTGCGGGCCTCTAGTGTGTGCAAGTACAGGAATGCATGTGCAGTAGCATGCTTATGCATTTATGTCAATGACATGTAATCTACGCCAGCTGGGTAGACAACGTAAACATGCATGCGAATGGTTTATTTCTTGTTAAAGCTGGCTTTTGTATATTCCAACAAAAAATTAAGCAAACAAATAAAGATAAGTTACCTTACAAATAAGTTCCCCCTGAAATCCTCCAGCTATTGGTAGCTTATCCTTCATAGCTAATATACTAACTTGGGTTTGAGTAAATCCTTCTAACAGACTCCCTGGGTGTTTCTATATTAGAAAGGTCAAAGACAAGTTCAAACATTGTTAAGAATGCAGAGTAATAATTAAAAAATACATATTATTAATAGACAAGGCAATAAATTTTAACTGTATGACAGATCAAAAAAGAAAAGTTTGCTCTCCAATGTATTTATTGGGAAAAGCATGCACCTCGCATGGTGCCACATGTCCTTGAACATTGACCAATACAGAATTTCAACAAGGCTTCTAATACTATTGTTCATTGTCATTATGAAGTCCTGTCACTACAACAATTTCTCCCTCTGCATCTGTTCTAATCCACTTAGTGTCATCGTCACAATCATCATTTACATTTCCTCTATCATTTAAATTTTGGTTACTCATTAACAGTTCACGATCTTCTATTCTCAACTCAGAAGCTCCTTTGGGCTTGACTTTAAAAACAACCTTCCAATTTGGGTCAATAGGATCATCTACGTAGAAAACTTGTTTGACTTGGGAAGCCAACACATATGGTTCATCAGAAAATGCCAATCGTGTGAAATTCACAAGTGTGTTCCCCAAATGATCTTGCTTTATTCCCCTCCCTTCTCCGCGAACATCTACCCATTCGCATTTGAACATTGTAACCTTCAATTTATCAGAATATGTTAGCTGAATTATGTCGATCAATCGGCCAAAATATTCCACATTGCCAATAATCGGATTGATATCCCTTGCACTTGAAAAGCTAGTAGTCGCTGCCGATAGATAGACTCCACTATTTTGCGTTTTAGTCTTTGATTCTCTTGCAACTGTTTTGAAATTGTATCCATTAATAGGATAGCATTTCAGCCTTTCAGCAATATGATGAGGTCCCTCGGCTAACAGCTGAAGCTCTTTTGGCAATGTAAATCCAATTTTCATTTCATCTCGTATCTATTAAGAATAGGGGAGAAAGTATTAATCATGAGAAAAAATGAGCTATATTGATGATGATTTTAGAAATATATAGTTACATACACGATCCTTAATCCAATAGATGAAATGCCTTTCGTGTTCTTTCTCTATATCATGCGAGCGTGCGTTTCGATGTCACTAGTGTGAAATTACTCTTTTATGATCCCTACATAAAAGGATTCATATATTAAAACAATTGAATAAATCAACTCTCTAAATATAATAGGAATTTTTGTTAACGCTTTATACTCTATATATCTTGTGACGTTAACATTATTGTAGAGGACATAACGATGAGCCTGTGTCCATTCCAAATCGGTAAGATTGAACACTTTGGCGCTTCTCATTGATGTTTCCTCATCACTTCTTTTGGGTCGGTTTAGCTTTGACTCAACATTGTGCAAGTATCGAGAGCAAAATGTGAGACATTCATCCGCCAAATAGGCTTCTACAATGGACCCCTCAGGTTGAGCCCTATTGCGCACATACGACTTTAAAGTGAACAAGTACCTGATTTCGACAACTTAAGTTTTGTGAAACACATTAATATTCTCTCATGTTTAATTGAAAAGTGACAAGGCATCAATACAAACCTCTCAATGGGATACATCCATCGATAGTGCACAGGTCCACCAAGTAATGCATCAGATGCCAAGTGTATCGACATGTGCACCATGATGTCAAAAAAAGCAGGCGGGAAGATCCGCTCAAAATGGCAAAGTGTCAGTGCTATGTTCTTCTCGAGGCGGATCAAATCGTCGATTAAACAAACTCTCGAACATAATTGCGAAAGAATGTGCTCAAGTCTATTAAAGTCCTCGCCACATACTTTGGTAAGATATGTCGAATACACATAGGCAAAAAATATTGTAATATGGTGTGTGAGTCATGGCTTTTCAATCCAGTTATCTTTCGTTCTTTGACATTGACACGACTTGAGATATTAGACGAGAAACCATCCGGAATCTTCATATTCTTAAGGACTCTGCAAAACTGTTCTTTTCCATGTCTATCAAATTGTAAATTGAATGGTAATTTGAATTTGTTTGAATCTATTTGTTGTGGATGCAACTCTTTCCTCAATCCCATCTCTAAGTCTTTTCTCGCATTTATCCCATCCTTACTTTTCCATCAATGTCCAAAAGCGTGAAGAGCACATTATCACAAATATTTTTTTCAATATGCATCACATCGAGATTGTGTCTTAGGAGATTGTGCTCCCAATAAGGCAACTCAAAGAATATGCTCTTTTTTCTCCAATTATGCTCTTCTCCAAGAATAGGCTTATGTACAAATTTGTTTACCTCATTCAAGACTTCTGTTCCGGACATTGGTTTTGGAGCAACTTCATACTCGGGTTTCCCATTGAATGTCTTTGTTTGACTTCGAAATTTGTGATCCATCGGTAGAAATCGACAATGGCCCATATAACATTCTTTCTTTCCGTATCTCAACCTTTGACTACATGTATTTTTATGGCATGAAGGACAAGCTTTCTTTCCTTTAGTACTCCAACCAGACAACATGGCATAGCCAGGAAAATCGCTGATTGTCCAAAGCAACGCAGCACGGAGAACGAACATCTCTTTCTTCAAAGCACCATATGTCTCCACCCCATCTAACCATAAATCCTTCAACTCATCAATCAATGGCCTCAAATAGACGTCAATATTATTTCCAGGACTTTTTGGACCCGGTATTATAGTCGATAAAATAATGCTTGGTTGTTTCATACATAACCATGGTGGTAAGTTGTATGAAAAAAGTACCACAGGCCATGTGCTATGAGTGATAGTCATTGTTCTGAAAGGGTTAAATCCATCGCTTGCTAACCCAAGTCTAATATTTCGAGGGTCTTCTTTAAACGTAGGATAAAGCTGGTCCAAATGCTTCCAGGCTTGAGAATCTGCCGGATGCCTTAAAACACCATCTTTAACGCGCTCTACGTCATGCCATATCATATCAGTAGCAATTCTAGATGACATGTACAATCTCTGA
The DNA here is from genome assembly GCA_021018995.1 of Chloranthus sessilifolius. Lineage (NCBI taxonomy): Eukaryota > Viridiplantae > Streptophyta > Magnoliopsida > Chloranthales > Chloranthaceae > Chloranthus > Chloranthus sessilifolius. The sequence continues at coordinate 71,490,170 of CM037595.1, forward strand.
AGACGTGGTTTCAATGGGAAATAGCGTAAAATTTTTGCTGGAGTCTTCTTTTTGGTATCATCAGGAGCGTAGTTCTCATGCATCTTCCAACGTGATGTTCCACAAATGTCGCACTTCTGTTTGTCAATCGATTCTTTATAGTACAACATACAATTATTTGGACAAGCATCAATTTTATTGTAACTGAGTCCCAAGTCCGTAACTATCTTTTTACTTTGTGTAAAATTATCTGGAAGTTTCGATCCTTCAGGGAGCACCTCTCTTAACAAGTCAAGTAACATTGAGAAGGATTTGTTGCTCCATCCACAAAGGCACTTGATATGCCATAGTCTTACGATAAAAGATAATTTTGTATGTTTACACCCCGTGTAGAGGGCCAACTCCGCATCATCGGCCAATTTAAAAAATCTAGCTGTATTGTCATCCAATGTACTCTCTGTGCCTTGTCTCGGACTATCATGAATTTCTTCTTCACTCGGAACCCCACACAAATCATGTAACATGCTCCTCATATCATCAGTTGTATCATCATCTTCTTCAACTACATCAGCCAATGGTTCATCTCGTGTAAAACTCGATGACGTGTTATTTTCCCCATGAAAAAACCACGTAGTGTAGCTCTTCCCAATTCCGTGCCATATGATATGATCATATGTTGTCTTCACGTCTTGATAGTAGACGTTGCAACATTTGATACAGGGGCATTTTAACCTTCCATCATAAACTGCTCCACGAGAGTCAGCAAATTTAATGAAATCTCTTGCCCCATCATAGTATGCTTCAGTGTTTCTATTATAGCAACATATTTCATAAAGTCATTACTTTCACCACTTCATCAAAATACTAGCTATTTAGGAATAATAATTAGTCGTAATAGAAATGCTTACCGAGGCTTACGCATCCGACTTTTATCCATAATGTCTATGCAAGAAGCTTTGAAAATAGAGATTGATTATTTGAGTGAGCTCGTGAGACTAGTATGAGAAAGTGAGAGAAAGTGAGAAATACTAGTGATACTAATACGATCAAACACTATGATTCAACTTTATCAATCACAAGGAGGGTCGACAAAATAAGTAATAGACATACCTATGATATAGGTATGAGAAGCAGCTGTCAGAAAAACTTAATATAAGTGCAAAAGAAGAGAAGAAATGCAATGAATCTCATGTTAACAAACATATAAATGCACAATAGCAAATAAAAATACCTATGATATAACTCCTGCAATACCAGATATATATATCGTAGAATCAAGAAATTGATCTTTGTTGAAGGAAAAGCGTGCTTTAAAATAATCGCATTAAGAAGCAAAATCCATAAAGAACATTTTTTCAACATTTTTTCATGCCAATAATGACTAGAAGCTGCATTGTGCAGAATTGGGACAAAGGTACTTGTAATGATAGATAGTATTACCAAGAAATGTACTGATCTAAAAAAAGAAAAAAGATTACCAAGAAATGTATGGTCAAGGAGTCAAAATATTTGGTCCATAACGTGGTACCAATCACCTTGAATTTGTACATTTTACATAAGCGTATGCAACAAAACCCGAATGTAGAAGACAGAACTTGTTTTATCAACTTTTAATGATATGCTCTTTAAATCATTAAAAATAGAAAAAATATTGACATTGGGTTATTGGATGGAGTCCACATGCATAAAAATAGTTTTCAATAGAAAATAGACATAATTGAGAACATCAAAAGGAAAGCAAATATTGCTACTGGAACTCTAAATATATCGAAGGGAAGCATTGACCTTGTGTTACTCTAGGATACCTCCGGATACTATTAACACCACCAGTTTCCTTAACACATTTCATATACCATATTGCCTCAAACACGTCTTAGACCTTATCCTAAACATGTAGCTTTGTGTGGACTCAACATGGTAGGTTAATGCATCAGCCTGTACATTCCAAAGAGTGAATCATGATAAATCTGTGCATCCAACTCAAAACCAATTGGCCATGGGTAGAGGGGCACAGGATATTATAAGGGGAGAGACAAGGCTATGATTTTACCCGACGTGGGACTGAACTTCAACATGCCCCAGTATGGCGGGACTGAGCCAAATCATGTGGACAATTGAACTGGCTGACATGGAGTCCTGCTTTGATACCATGACACACTCAAAACCAATTGGCTATGAGTGGAGGGGCCAGGGGAGTGATAAGGCTACAATTTATCCGATGTGGATAAATCCTTCGTAATTCCAATCATTAACATAACCATTTATAATATACTGTAAGAAAAAATATCTACAAAGCCAGAAACTACTGACCTCGCTTTATGAAGTCTGATAAACCGACACCAAGTGAATAATTTTTGTGAGTATAAAATAAACATTTATCTTCCTCTTTGGTAGGGCAAACAATGTTACAAAGCAGGAAAATTAACTGATTTTAGACCAAAAAGAAGAAAAAACATATCTGGCTTTTGCATATCATAAAAAATAAATGAGGTTTTATCATCATATCTGACAGGTACCCCCTTTAAGCAAACTTTAACTCCCATTATGTTTAGGCGCATCAGTTCATTGATGGTGGATGATGCACACTCTGCCCATCAAGTCAAATGTTGGGATGCATACACAAGTTTAGATTCGTGAAGCCCGTGAATGTATATTTTTTGACCATTATAAGAGAAAGAATTGAGGTGTGCCGTGCCCAGTTAGCGAACTACCAACTATATATTAAAATAATTTCAGTGGCGTTTCTTTAGGTAGAAACAGTGAGAGTTTCTTATGGTGTTGTAACGCGTTCTACTAATAGTAGACAATGCAGGGCACTCATTTCATGCATACGCCTCCAACTCCGCTCTGAGTCATGAAGATGGGCTTCAGGTTGCTTTAAAGCTTCATGTAGCTAGAAACATTAGTGGACTAGATAATTTGGAACCAATCTTGCAACTTGTAGCTACTAATTTGCACATCTTGTTGAATCATCATCATCGTGGCCCTAATTTTCATGTATTGTTGCATGTGTGAAATAAATATAACATTGAATCTTGTGAAGTTAATTTTTTGTAGCTACCCTTTTCAAGTACTCCAAACTATTTTGATAGAACTTATTTGCTGAGTAGCTAGCATTAGGGCTTTTTTGTGCTAAATTTGACTATAAAAGTTAAAAGATCGTTTATGATTGATAAAATATAGATTATCCTAGGGGAGAGTGAATAGGCCATATAAATTTTTAATAAATCACACAAAATAAAAATCTCAATCACAATGGAAACAAAAAAAATTAACATGGTAAAACCCTAATAAAAAAAACATCCTGACCTCATCCAGAGAAACAAATCCACTTAGAAAGTTATAGATGACTTAAAGTACATAATGATATGAAACCTATCACTCTAACGCATCCTACGGTAATAGGCATATCAAACCTTTATGCCTACCAACAATTTCCAGATCCATCCCTTCAAAGTGCTCCTGCTTCGCTTCCAATCGATCCCTGATGTTACCCACGATGATCAGCACTCAAATTAACGAGCAACAATGTATTTGAGACAACAAGTACATATTCAAACCAATTAGATTAGAGAACTATAGCAAACGAAGAAGTTGAAAGTAAATACATAAATATTATTAAAAATACTTACCTTCGCTTTAAGAAATCAACAACTAAAAATAAATACGACAAAATCTGAATGGAGGAGATTTCGAGGCTGAAATCAAATCGAAGGAGTTAGGGTTTTGTGATTGGAATTTGGGAAAAAATAAAATTCAAAGATCTACCTTTTTAATGTGCGATTAACTCCGAAAATTTCTAAGATCTTCTATGGCAAAGGATGTAGATGAAACGAAAGATCGACATCGATTGAATCTGATTCTTCGGGCTCAAGTGACTGCTTGAAATGGCGACAATAGCTAGCTAGGGTTTCATACTCTCATTGGCAGAGAAGTGAAAAGGAGAAAGAGATTTAGGGTTTGAGCAAGAGAGATTTAGGGTTTGAGCGAGAGGGATGAGGGGATCGAGAAGAGAGAAGGGATCAGAGAAGGGAGATGGGAGATGGGAGATGGGAGATGGGAGAAGGGAGATGAAGATGGGAGATGGTTTGAGTTCGGGAGAAGGGAGCTGGGAGACGAAAAGCTCACTTATATATTGACCCGATTGAAGGGTCGTGGGCTTAAGTGAAGTTGTCGGGTTAGCTGTTGGGGGTTGGCCCAAATCCTCCCCTACGCCGACGGCATATTAATTTCCACCGTCGGCGTATCCGGCAATTTTTGTAGTGTAAAAATCGGTTTTCGAGTAAGTCCCCATCGGTGTACATATTTAAGATAACATTTCGAGAAATTGTCCGACCAAAGTATTAAATACATTACTGATATAAATTATATAAATTTTGACAATCATCTGATCAATATAATTGCTTTGATGAAGGTATATTATGACCAAAGATATATTATGAGCAAAGAAAGAGTAATTTAATGGGAATTAAATGAGAATTCAACTCCTCACTTCTAATCATTAATTTAGAGCGGAAGCCTAACTGAGGATAGTAGGCGAGCGGCTACTTTCGTGTAGAATCACTTTTGTGATACATGGCATATAAAATGTTATCTAAACTTAGCAGCGCACCCATCATCATCCGGCAATCATGATTATTTCTCGTGTCAGGTGTCTAAAACAGTGACCCCCATACCTAAGAGACCTGCCAGCTTATACAAATACCTAACTAAGGGCAACGGTTCATGAACAACCAATTTTGCAGCAATTCGATTGCAGGAAATCTTTGCTTTTACGGTTTTCACTTTTATAGGATGACATTTAGTCATTATTTTTTTCTATCTAATAGTTGGAAAACATGTTAAACACGAAATTAGGTTCAATCAGTTACACCTTATCACCATTATCCCTTAAGTAAAAGAGTTAATCTATCATGGCTGTCCACTCATTATGAGTGGACATCGCAATCCACATATCTTTGTGATTGAGTGACTTACACGAATTTTCATTGGTTGCACTTGATCACCATTGCCCCCTTAAGTAAAAGAGTTAGTCTATAATAGGTGTTAACTCATCATGAGTGGACATCGCAATCCACATGTCTTTGTGACAAAGTGACTTGTACGAATTTTCATGACCAATCACAGGTATATGTGGCTTGCAATGTCCACTCATAATAAGTGAACGCCCATTGTAGACTAAATCTTTAAGTAAAATTGAAATAAGGCATCTAGTCTCGTAGTTAGGACTTTAGAAAAGCTATGTGGCATGATTTTGTTTATCACCATTCTCACCACCCGCTTTGATCATAATTCTTAAGCAAACTCTTTCGTAAACGCCTATATTGATTGGTAGGAGGGCTAAAGTTTATATTTTATTTTTAATTTTTTTAACTTTTCTAGCATATTTTGATTGGTAGGAGGGCTAAATTCTAAATTTTATATTTTATTTTAAATTTTTTTCAACTTTTCTATCATATTTATATATCGTTGGACTCTTTCCCCTAAAAATCTTGTCACGAGTTACGGCTGCTTTTAATTCATTCGGGTTTCATAAGTATGGAATATGTTGAACGGGTTATGCTGCATATATTAAATGGACAAGGGGAACCGCAGGGACCACAATCCTCTTTTTAAAAGTTTACACTAAGTGTCCTATTCTGTAAGGGACGTGCACAAATTGCATTAAAACTAAAGGGCAGTGCATTAATTGTACAAATATGAGTGAACTGTACGGATTAATTGATTCATTGATAATGGGGAAATTTACCTGATCAACCCTGTCAGATGTACCTTTTATGTCAGAGGCCCTATAGTTTTACCTTTATTCAAATCGACTCGCTGCGAGCAGAGTCATCTTCCGCCTTTAAGAAATATCATATTTACCCCAATGTAATAAATAGCCGTATTCACCAAACCCTTCATTGTTTACCTTTTTACTTTTTACTTTTTTGTTCGAAGTCGGTAAAGAGGCGGTCGCAAGTCGCTAGCATTCCGTTCTTCAATCTTCAAGCTACCAAACCTTTAAGTAGCTAATAAAATTATCATTAATTGCTGTTGAGTTTTTTCTTCTTTTTTCGTCGGTGTCCATTTTGTCATAATTTTTAATGTTCTTATAAATACAATCGATTGTATATATGATCGATATCGATTGTATATATAGTCGATATCGATTATAAACACAATCGATTTATAATCGATATCGACTATATATACAATCGATATTGATATATTACAGTTCATTTAACATTTAACTAATGAGTGTTAGTATAAGACTCTGTTCATTTTAACAAGTTGTCAAGATAGGACCCATTATATGAACTCTTCGAAGCCTTCACCCATAATAAATATGATGTTTTATTTATATCAGCCGACGTCCAATTTATTGCCAACTAACCTTCTGTTCAACCATTATGGCAAGAAAGCTCGGAAGGATAAGAAAATTTAATACAAGACTTCGTATTCCACCATCAAAGCGCTTTAAATATAGGTTTAGTTCATCTTTAACAAAATCATTTCCTATTATCGATTGTATATATGGTCGATATCGATTGTTAATGCGATCGACAACTATTGGTCATACAATCGATGACGATTGTGTAAACAGTCGATGATGATTGTATATACAATCGATATTGACCGTATATACAATCGATGATGATTGTGTAAATAATCGATACCGATCGCATTAACAGTCGATTCGATTGTCTAGGGAATTGGCGATTTTTTATGTAGCCTGATTATAAATAATATCTTTTAATTTTATTACAGTTCATATACAGAAGTCGGCAAAATGGTTGTACAACGGGCTGTTGGAAAATGCTCTCCTACTGGCATTTCGAAGATCTACGATGACGCTAGCCCGCAGCGGAAGGAGTTGCTAAGTACATCAGTTTTTGATGGAATATTTCAAATGCCAAAGGGTGTTAGTTTTGTTGGAGATGTTGTGGATGCTATGTTAAGTTTTTGGGTTGAGAAGAACCACTTCCGAATCAGAAGGCACTATGTGAAAATGGAGAATAAGCAACACCAGTTGCTTAAATGCAACCACGGTTTCTAGCTGTTGTAAACGAAATTAATCAGTGCAACGACCCAAAACTGGTGTTTATGTGAAACAACGGCTCACTTCAATGCCATTTTTGCATATAAGCGAGTTCGAACATATGACTTTAGGTTCAGATTGGGCGCTGAATCTAAAAAAAAAAAAAAAAAAACGTTCGCGCTCAAATATCAAATTTCTAGACGAAGTTGCGCGCCGGGGGTTCCTTATTCTTCTTCGTCTTCTTCTTCCCACTAGAAATAAGAGTCGTCACTATCTCACCCTCTCTCATTCTCACCTCTAGCATGACACACACAGTCTCTCTCTCTCTCTCTCTCTCTCTCTCCCCCTCTTTGTCTCTTTGCAAAACAGAAACCATCACAAGAGATTTACATGATGTTGTTGCCAGAAATAGAGAAGGAGTAGACCAATCTAGTGTGAGCATCGTCAGGGATGAATCAATATTGCCGGTAAAACCACAGTTTGAGAAATCTAGGGTTGCAGTGGTTGGGCTTATATCTCGTTACATGGGGGTTTGAATATGAAACCCCCTTTCTCGTTAGATCTGAGTTCCACGAGGCCATCAACAACTCACAACATCACCACACCATCAGTATTAAATCCGAGAACAAGAAGAAAATCATTTTTTCGGTTAATTGTTTCTTTTATTTTATCTTTTACTGATAGTGCAACCCTAAACCAGTATTTTAGGTTGGTTGATTTTTAGTAATATTTATCTTTACTTTATACTAAATCATATATTGTGATTACATATTTGTCCACAAAAAGGGTGTATGCATGTCATGTGTTTGAGGTTTGGTGTAAAAGAAGGTATGTGGACCATTTCATGTAGTTTTAATGTTAATTGAGTTGATGGTAAAACTATTGCACGATAAATGTTTGAAAAAATACTTGATTGGATATTTTATTTTCATGATGGTTTTTCCCATATTTCATTAAAACGCAATGATGTCTTTTTGCCCAAGCTTAAGGATTGTTTCATGGTGGTCTTGAGGTTGTGATGTAAACGTTGAGCTTATGATTTTGGAGTAACTTTTGATGATTTGGTGTGATCTGACAATGGATGTTTTGTTCTAGGAATTTTTTTTTGTTCTTTTGTTTGGAATTAGATTTTTTTTAACTAATTAGTGGTGTGATTTGTGCGGTTTATAGCTATTTTAAACGATTCTTTCTTTCATTTTGGATTATATAAGTTTTAGGGTTAATTATTGGAGTCTATATTGCTTTTTCTTGTACTTTATTGTCTTTCAGTCTTAGATCTGATATTTTGGATGAATGAGAAGTAAACTGCTATCTATCTTTATTTTTTCTAGTGTCTATAGGTATGTTTTAGGGATTTATGTCTTTCTCTCATCTGAAAATGTAATTTTGGATCATATGGAAGAATGTGATTTGGGATCTGCCATTTAATGTGGCTTCAAGAGCAACATATGAAGAAGCTTTTTTACTATTTTTGTCTTTCTAATTTGTTGTTGTTCTTGTGGTGGACATTTTGTTCGAGTCCAGAAGTGGATGATTTGTTATTGGTTGGAAGGAGCTATAGGAGTGCCTTGGCTTTTTATGTTTGATTTCAAGTAGAAGTTGTTAGATTTGCTCCCATTTGGAAGTATCCATCCTTTCTTGTCGACTTTTGTGAAGCATACCCTAAATTTGGATGGTTGTTACTTTTCTGATTTTTGCTATTTGGTACTATTTAAGTGGAAGTTGTGAGATTGTTGGTGTATGTGAGGATTTATGTTGTCAATGTGATTTTTTTTTTTTTTTTAGGGGATCGATTTTCTCTAGAGGCTACTTTTTAGATTAACTTTCCTATGCCGTTTGATTTGTGAATCATTAGGAGTGTTGGGATCTTTTAGTATGTTTTTTAATGAATTGTTGGTCAATTGCGCACTTCATCGGAACTGTTTTTCTTGTTTTGCTTTTTTCTGACATTGTTTATCTTTATCTCAACTTTATATTTGGTTCCTCTCTCTTGAATTGGATGTAGCATTGGGAGTTTTTGTGCTTTTGGCTGCTTGTTTATCAAATATCTCACAGGGCGTTGTCTTCTTTGCAGTGATAATTCGATAGGTGTTGCACATGATGCTTTTAACACCTTTAGTGAAACTGGTGTTGGAAAGCATGTGCCCAGAGCTATATTTGTCGATCTAGAGCCAACTGTTATCGACAAAGTTAAAATTGAGACTTATCGGCAACTTTTTCATCCTCAGTAGCTTATTTTTGGGAAGGAAGATGCTGCTAACAATTTTGCTAGAGGATATTATACGGGTAAGATACAAGACTTTCTTTTGCTGAAATTCTATGTCTAATTTTACATGGGACTTGAAATCTATTTTGGTGATCAACTGCAGTGGGAAAGGAAATCGTAGATCTATGCCTTGATCAAGTCAGGAAATTAGCAGACAATTGTACTGACTTGCAAGGATTTTAGGTTTTCAATGCTGTCGGTGGACATACTGGATCTGGTTTGGGTTCCTTACTGTTAGAAAGGTTGTCCGTGGATTATGGGAAATAGTCGAAACTTGGGTTGACCATCTATCCATCCCCTCAGGTATTAATAAAGCTTTTTTAATCTTCAGTTTAGTTGAAGTATTCAGAGGGTCATTTTTTCTATGTACATGGGGGTTAGTTTAGTCCCTAGAAAATATGAATGTTTCCTTGTGTTTCACTTTTATATTAAATAGGAATAGGTCATAAGCCAAGAGGGGTAAAAACTATTCATTCGTTAGCTTCTTTCTTTTAATTTCATCAGTTAAAGTTGGATTGCAATATTCGGGGTTGAAGTGTTGAATCAAACACCAGTCCTTTGGTATTTATGCTTCAACTATCTTATGGTTTATCATAAGATGGTGATGATGAGTGGGATGCATCAAACATCATCATGACCATCATCATTTTGCCATTATCTCTCTATTTTTTTTTTATGTTTTGAGGGACTAATGGTCAAAATAAGATTTGGCGAGATTTGTACGAACGGCTGCATGCTTGATGCTGACCCCCCTCTTTTTATATCTGGGTGTGGGACTAGCATAGACACACTTGGGATGAATCACCTTTCATATGCATAAAATGGGGACATGTTGATGCTTTCCCATGGGGTGATGGGTCCTACTACAACCTCATCAATGGCTAATCAGAAATTTAAAATTTAAAGTAGGCCTAAACAGATGTCTTGCATTTTTTAGAACACTAGATCTTTCCTCATTTTAGGTGTAGACTTGCCTGGTCATTTTTTTTTCTTCCAATTCTCAGCATTATCCATCAGTTCATGACACCAACTTTTTGGAATTGGAATGAATACCTTTGCAAATTCTATGTAATGTGGATTTCATCATATTCTGTTTATCCTGTTTGATTGCAGGTTTTCACTGCTGTTGTCGAGCCATATAACAACGTTCTATCCACTCATTCCCTGCTTGAACACACTGATGTGGCAGTTCTTTTGGACAATGAAGCTGTTTATGATATTTGCCGTAGATCTCTAGATATTGAGAGGCCAACTTACACCAACTTGAACAGGTTGATCGCTTAGATCATTTCATCCTTGACTACTTCTTTGAGGTTTGATGGAGCAGTCAACGTTGATGTGACTGAGATCAGCTATCAATACCCTATCATCTCTGCTGAAAAGGCATACCATGAACAACTATCAGTACCTGAGATCACAAATGCAGTGTTTGAGCCTTCGAGCATGATGGCAAAATGTGACCCGAGGCATGTTAAATAAATGGCCTGCTGGTTGATGTACCGTGGAGATGTCGTACCCAAGGATGTCAATGCTGCCGTGGAAACTATTAAGACCAAACGCACTGTTCAGTTTGTTGATTGGTGAGCATCTAATTATTTTTTCTCTAATTTTGTCGATTCTTGCTAATTAATTCCCAAATTCCCACTATATTCGGGTAGTTGTTTGTTTGATGCATAGCAGATATTTCACGTTACTCATCAACCGAGTTTATAGGTGCCCCACTGGTTTTAAGTGCGGGATCAACTACCACATAAATTTTTAAAATAAATTTGTTAGAATATTCACAATTGCTTATGACCTTATTGTACAGAAAAAATAGAGTTCAACTAGTACAGTGACGAGGACACAAATATTAGTGTAATATTCCACTCCCTAAAACAGTGGTTTTTGAAGTTAAAACACTACGTGAAAATGTCAAATAAGCAACACCACTTGTTCTAAGAAAACCACGGTTTGTGGTCGTTGTAAATAAATCTGCTTATACAACAGCCCAAAACAGAGGTGTATGGAATGCAACGGCCCACTGAAAGCTATTTTCTGTAAGCAAGCAGGTTCGAACCTGTGACCTTTCTTCCAAAAAGAAATTGGGCCCCTAAATACCCTTTTTTAAAAGAACTTTAGAACGCGTTGTTGCATTCTTCACTACCGCCCAAATACCCTAGCAAGCGAGCGCAGGCGTCTTCTTCGACTTCTTCACTAATGCTTCTTCTTCGTCTTATCCAAATGTCGAAACCCTAATGCCTCTTCTTCTTGTTCTTCATCTTTGTGCTCGTCATTTGGTCACAGCCCTACATAGCTTTTGATCTCTCCAATGTTTAACTTGAAAACCCTCATATAGAATCCACTTCTTCAACCCTAGCAGTTCATTAGCCGACGACCCTTCGACGTCCCAAGAATCGCGGAATCAACTCGACACCACACACTGATCTCAAGCAGCTCTGAAACAGGGTTCTCCCACCTCTTCGAAGCTGCAGAATCAACTCAGCTCCATCTTCAAAGCGTGATAACTCAGGTGGAGGCAAATAGAGGAAGAAGGTTAGTGGATCTGATACCTATTTATAGTTTTCTTGATCTTTTGGTCAAATTTGGTTAGAAATTGTTGTTATTCTTATATCTTGTGAAAGAAAAGGAACATAGGCTATTAGATGCTTGTTTTTGGTGTGAGAGTTAGGTTTTTTTTGTGGAGAAGAAAAGGCGGTTTGGAGTGGCATCATACTCCATTGATCAAACAAGGCTTGTACCAAGAAAAAGTTGCTATTCACGTCACTGATAACCATGATATGATTTCTTAATGCCTTTTTTTTGTATTGTAAAGCAATTTTCTATTTTTTTGAGTTCATTAGAGGACACAATACCATTCTAAGTATCTATAGATTACTCAAGGTTTCTGTATTAGTACCTCTCATATTTCTGCATTTGTTCACTTATAGGCTGGAATTTGACTAACTATAAGTTCACTATATAAACTAATAAAATTTTGGGATAATTAGAGAAACATGCCTCAAAAACAAACTTTTAGCAAAAACTACCCGACCTCAAACGTTTTAGAAAAACGGTGCTTTCACGGATTTTGGAACTTTAGAAAACAGTGAAAGCACCATTTAAAAAAATAAGTGCTTTCATGATTTTTTGAAGTTCCAAAATCCGTGAAAGTACAGTTTTTCTAAAACGTTTGAGGTTGGGTCTTTTTTGGCTAAAAAGTTTGTTATTGAGGCATTGTTTTCTAAAGTGCCCTAAAAATTTGACAGAAAAGCTTCAGATCTGTTTTCTAGTATTTATAGTGTTTAATCAAAATCAGGTATCTTGGAGTTATTATTACATTGAACTACTGCGGTTTTTCACCAAGCCAGGGCCATATCTATTCTTTTCAATCATTTATTGTCGTGGTTTTTTATGCATTGAAAAGCATCCTAATCATAGTTTCGGAGCAACATAATATTTAGTATGTGCAGACTCTAGTGACTTAATTAGTTTAATCTTCGAGGGAGATGTATGTTCTTATATTACAATTAACTAAACAGGAACATGCCAACAGCATTATGTTGTGGTGTTGTCTAGTTAGTTGTCCATATTTAGTAAATTTCCACCTTGAGCCATTTCCATAATTAGGAATATCCATAAGTAGGAACATACGAAACAGAACTTGTATGTTCTAAAACTCATATGGCTAGAGGATATAATCGTGACAAACTTGAGCCCAAGAAAGGGATAAAAAAAACGTGTACATAAGACAAGAAAATGAAAAGGCCGATTATTTTTGCCGACTATTTGAAAAACATCTTCCCGTCCCAGCTAGAAAATGAGGAATCAAGGAGCATCGTTGATATCACTATAGAGTCAACTTGGATAGGTTTCTTTTTTTTTTTCATGGAGAAAAAAGAAAAAAAGGTTGTTTATGAGTTTTCTACTGTGACTGATATAATTTCATTTAGGATGTGTGATTGCTATAATAAGATCCATTTAGGATGTGTGATTGCTATAATAAGATTCAATTCAGGAAAAAAATATGCCTTATATTATTAATATAAAGGAGTCTTTTGTAATGTTGGTTTGCGCTACTGTTTCTTTGACGGGTCGAGTGATGCTTTGGGGATTGTGTGTGGAATTATATTGTATGTGTTGCTAAATCCGAGAGAGATGGATTAATTGTTCTTGAGTCTTGCCCAGTGGGGGGTTAATAATTTCTCTAGCTTTGGATCTTCTATGAATGTGTAGAACTAGGAGATGGAGAGGAGGGGTTTTGACTTTTGAGTCTTGCCCAGTGGTGTTAGTTAAGGATTGCCTCTTTTAAAGATGATGAACCTGGGGTGTGATTGAAACCCAATAAATCTTCACTTATCTGTCAAGTGACTGTTTCGACTAATTTATTTTACTAAAAATAAAGTTGAGCAATATATTTGCAGGTAGAAGAGTACATGAACTGGCTTCTATGAGATAATGAACTTGGGGTGTGATTGAAACCAAAATCCTGAGAAGGGGGGCATGATCTTGTGCACTCTTTTCTCTGCACCAAGGTAGAGATTGGTCGAGTTCGGGCTTAGATTTCAAACTTGATTAATAAATGGGCCAGACCGGAGCCTAAATGTATTTCAACATTTAGGTCAGGCAAACTCGCCAGCTTGATCAGTTTATGCAGCAGGGCATGACCTATTTCCGTCCCAATTGATAAATGGACCAATCTTTGACCCGGGTAAAATTAGCCTCTTGAAGGCCCTGTCTACCCTTTGACTGTCCCTAGCTTATGTATTTCTATGATTGATACGGTCTTGACATTGGGTTTTTTGAGAGTCTTCTTTTGGCCAATGATGCATATGTCCCCGATGTGCACTTGATTTTAATCTAACAAGCATAGATCAAATTAGGAAAATTCAGGAAGCTTACTAATCAAAGATGAATCATATATTTTATAATAATTAGGAGAATTCAGGAAGCTTACTAATCCTAGTAAACTCTTCTGGTCAACCGTGTCACATTCTGCATCTTGATCTGCAAATCAGAATCAACGTTAAGAAAATGAAAACAAATACGTATTTCATCGGCCTATTAGGGAGCATTGAGCTAGCTAGTTTCTATATCCAAAGGTGGTGCGACGTACGTGGAACTCGTAGTGCCTTGTTACTCCATTTGTAGCACATACAAGCTCAGGCAAGAGCCACAAGGCACTCATTGCAAAGAGAAAAGCTGCCATGGAAACTGATGTTGGAACGAGAGAAACACCCATTTCTCTGTCTCTATATGGATTATAGATACATTTCAGCTCTTGATATGGGTCGCGGAAGCTTGTGAGGTAGTTTATATAGAGTTGATATAGCAGGTTTGGTTCATTTTGGTGTTGGTCAAGTTGAACTTTAGAGTGCGGACCAAGTCAGCCACCTTTTTCACTTTCTAGAGAACTTTTTCTAAATAGGATACCTCCAAAATCACCTCCATTTGGTCTTCTCTATAAAATTTATCTAAAAGTTTAATGCATACCGATTGAAAAATTGAAAATTATTCTTTTAGGATAATTTTTTTCATTTAGAGGTATTATTTGGAATTGAATACTAGTTACCAAAACCTACTCAACCATGTCACATATAACAAAAATTTTCCATTTTTACAACCCAAAATGAATATTCCAAAGCTAGCCTACCAGTAGGCTATACTGTCATACTTCTGATGTATTACTTAGTTGTACCTAGGGGTCTTAATGGGCTGGGTTCGGGTTTGGCCTTAAACAGGCCGATTATAATTGAGCTTCTTGGAATTAGCCCATAACCGGCTTGATTACAATCAGGCCGGGTTGGTCAAGCCATTTATTAACTGGGCCTAGTTACCTTATACTGTTCCCAGCCCAGGGAGGGCTGGGCCGGAGCTTGCATGGGCTACCCAACAATTTCTATACAAATTGATTAGGCCGGGCTGAGTTCGCACCAAGCTTAAATAGGCTAGCTTTTAATTGGGATTTTGAAACTAGCCCATACCCGGACTAATTGGGATGGGCCATCCCATGCATTTATATATTAGGCCTACCATCCTCAGCCCATACCTAGCCGATTGTGAGCTGGTTTGGGCCAGGCCGGTCTCTAAGCCTATTCTATTGAGACCCCTAGTTGTACATGAATAAAAGCTTTCTTGCTAATGGCTTACCACCATCTGACCTTGGCAATCAATGCAAATTAAAGGGTTCGCCCTTTCCTAATGACCCATGTTTCGGTACCTAAGTTGGTAGCATTATATCATCCTAATCTGCTCATAACAGACAAGTGCAGGACCATAGAAACCATGAGTTCAAATATCAATTTTATAAAAAAATAGCATATCAACTGCAGGACCATCCGATTGGTTTGATATTATCTTACGGTAGAATAGTATGTGCCAACTAAGCTCTCACTTCT
Source organism: Chloranthus sessilifolius (assembly GCA_021018995.1). NCBI lineage: Eukaryota > Viridiplantae > Streptophyta > Magnoliopsida > Chloranthales > Chloranthaceae > Chloranthus > Chloranthus sessilifolius. The sequence continues at coordinate 71,505,813 of CM037595.1, forward strand.
TTTCGAATCTATTATATCAAAAATGGACAAAGAGAGAGAGGTATAAGAGAGAGACGTATGACCCAATTGAATCAATTGACTACCCATAGCCCTCTCACTTTATTTGACAATTAATTGACACTAAGAGATTGTGGGTTCGTTGTCTATTAATGATACCATCCAATAACAACTTAACAACCTTGACCTCCTTTGATCCCTTTCTTTTTATCGGGTTCCTAATCAGCAGGAAAAAGAAAAAGAGGGAAAAAACCAAACAAGAGAGAGTAGGTGTGAACTTCTTTCTGTTAGTGATATTAATAACTCGTGAGGAACACAACAGTAAATTCATGGTTGTACCAACTAAGCTCCTTCTAGGCCTTCTCTCCCAAACTACTTAGATGTATGCCCAAAGATGATCATGGGTTCATAGTTTAACAATGTACATAACCTAATTCAAATCCCAAATTCCTCAAAACACAAACACACACAACACACATAATTCAAATCCCAAAGATGATCATGGGTTTATAATGTTGACAGTAGCATTAGTTAACTTGATTGTGAAAGTTAGGGCTAAACATGCCCATATATTGACATTTGTGGAAGAGTATGCTTGAGGAATATTTAGCTTTCAAAGGGTCTTATTTGAATCGGGTGTCGTATATTTTGTGGTCAGATGAAGGTCAGGCCTCATAAATGTCTTTGGCTCTGAAAGCTGTTAATCCTTTGTGAAAAAATCTAGATCACCTCTGCTTCTTTCCTTTCAGTGCAGGAATGCAGACATCAATTGAGAGCGAGAACTATGTTTTAGCTGCTGAGTTGTGTGATGAAGTTACTAAACTTGAGGTAAAATTTTCAAACTGCTCTAATTTCTCCCACTCATTTTTCTCTGTGTTCCTTTAGTTTCGCTGGAACGTTCAACTTCAAATTCTTTCATATGATTTTCTGGAAATTTCTTCAAGGTTTTAGAGATATAATCAGCAATCCTTAAATGCAGGCAATCTCTGGCTGCATCAGCAAAAGTTCTGGCATATGAAAATGCACAATATGCATTTCGGCTAGCCTTCATTTCAGCAAAAGCGCTGGGCTGAAAGTAAGGCATAAGATATTTGGTATGCAGCTTGCTTGCCTTCTCAATCTCACTTTTAGGGGCTAGTTTTATGCTATTTTGATATTAAGTTTTTTTATATCATTATATCCTTGCTTCTTATAGCTCTAAAATTCTAACATATATCAATTATTGGAAGGAATAGTTACCTCATTTTGACACAAAACACAATTTTATGATAAAGATCAAATCTTGTGCGATTCTTTTTCATTTTGGATCTTTAGATCATGCCCTTCAAATCGCTAAGGATATTTTCAGAATCCATTTTGAAGTTCATGTCCGACAATCTTAGACTTTGTATGAATTGATAGAATACTTGACAACTGCATCCTGTTTTTTATGATACCGGACTTCTGTCAATGGCCAATGCGGGTATACTAATGGTTCACAATTCTTCATTACTACAGTCTCAATAACTGGTAAGTGAGCTGACCTACCATTTGGATTCAATATTGTCCATTTCGTAGAGAGAAATTATCGATACTGTATATTCCCATTGGATCGGATTATAGTGACCAAAAACACGTTTCTTTCCCTGAGTTCACAGAGAATGCCAGATTCAGCAGTGTTTCTTTTCCTTGTTTCACTGAGAATGCCAGCTTCAGCAGTGTTTCTTTTCTTGGTTTCACTGAGAATGCCAGCTTCAGCAGTGTGTCTTGCCCTATGTTCACAGAGAATGCCAGCTTCAGAAATGTCCTTTCCACTTCTTACATCTTTATCAGGTGTATGTGTGCGTGCATAATATACAAAGGTAACACCTATTTGCTCTTCATTTAGGGTTATTTTTCTAAAATGATATCCATTTCTCGTGGGCATTTTATTTCTGTTTCTTTTTTTTTACAGGGAGGACGAGTGAACAAGTATAGTGCAATGTTAGCTTGTGGGAACTATGATGGAGTTGTGGGTTTTGCTAAAGCTAAAGGTCCAATGCTTCCAATTGCCCTTCAAATGGGATTTTTTATTGCTTGGTGTTCTTATTCTGTTTTACCTCGTTTTTTTGGCTGGAGTGAAAAATCCCAGTGGTAAGGGAGTTCAAAGTGGTTGTTTTATTGTGTACACTTAATATAAACTTTAAAGCAGGGGCTGTTTTAATTATGTAATTCTTCATACAGGGGCTGTTTTATTATGTACACTTAATATAAACTTTAAAACAATTCACCATAAGATTATTATCACTTTATGTATTCCAAATTTTTTGAGGTTATAAAAAAAAAAAAATTATGTTTTTGGGTACCAGTATTTACAACTGAAGATTTTACCATTAATTAATCTTACTGCCTTAAATCTGACAATAGAGATCGCTTTTTGTCCAAATCTTCCACATAATAGATCTTGAGATCATTGCCTAGTACCTATCCCACAGTCAGATGTTGTTTCCACGTGGAACACTTCCTCAAAAGTAACCCGAGGACCAATCTCATAGTACTACATGATGACAGTCTTCCTTGAGATGTGTGCCACATGGAATCAACATCTGACTGTCTATAGGTGGGCTATTTTCTCAAGATGTAATGTGTGGAAGATTGGGATGCAGAACGAGCTCCATTGTCTGATTCAAGGCTGTCAATGGTTTTAACAACAAAAACTCCTCATCAATTGCAGGTACTAATGAACTAAGGTTTGTTTTCCTCAATTAGCTATGTTTTTTTCCCTAAAGACTTTTTTTGCAGTTAAATATTAAAAAACAAAAACACCAATTTTAAAAGAAGCATTATCACACATATAAACATGCCTGTTATTTATAATTGATCTGCTAGGCTTTGCTTATATACAACAAGGTTCCCTACTAAGGTCTAAAATTTATGAGGTAAGGCTGTCAATTGATCCCTACTAAGGTCTAATATTTATGAAGTTGCAATGCTTGAGTGATTTTTATAGGAGCTTAACATTTGTAAATTTCAAAGAGTAAAGTCTTGATTTAACTGAATCATTAATGGTTTTGAGGTGGCCGTATCTGTAATTTTTATTCTAAATTTATGTGTTATACATATATATTGTTGCAGAATGGTTCCAATCATATGTGTAGATGAAAAAGGGCCCCATTGAACTGGGTCTGGGTTTAGGGGTTGGTCCCAACAGGCTGACTTCTGTTTCAAAGTTGAACTTGGTTGGAACTAGAGTCCAAGTCTGGATCACCCCAACTGGACCCAAATCTTACCCCACCTGATTATTAATGGTTTGGGTCTGGATCTGGCCTGCTAGGACCCAATATATACCCACTAACCATTCTGACTTGGAACTGATCCAATTTTTAGCAGGTTGGATCTGGTGTCTGAATTCTTGTTCCATAATTGGTTGGGTCCAAGGCACCCTTGATCTGATGTCTGAAATTCTACTAATTTTCTGGGTTGACAAAAGAAAAAATTAGAATGTGCTCTTGATACAACCTTGAGGTTGCGGGTTCCACAATCTCCTAAGAATTAACTTCCAGTATAGCAAAATGGACCATGTTACCAATTTTGTGTTTTTTTTCTGTCTTGGCAGGTTTTTCTGTAATGAGAGGAATCGGCAATTCGGGAGCTAGGAATGGTAATAACAGAGAAGCCTCCCCCACAACTAGCCGGTTAAAGAGTCAAATAAGTATTTCACGGAGGCAACAACCTTCAATGGGTCTAATGCCTTAGATCAGCGAAATTGGGAGTGAGAGCATTGGAGCAAGAAGTTCTGATGATGGCAGCTTAGGAAATGGTAATGGTACCGGACGGTGTTACATCCCTAGTTACCCTGTTACATCTTGGGATGATTCCCCTATTGTTTCGGAGAGCTTCTCTGGATTAAAGAGAGTTAGAGATATTAACGGGAAAATGATTTCTGGTTTAAATCAATCAGAGACTCAGGTATCATCTTTTTTCTCTTCACTTATTTGTTTCCTATCTGATTGTCTGAGTAAGTTTGGAGTAAGATTTGTTTTTGCTTATCAGAAAGGAGTAGGAAATCATGTTGCCAGTTTGAATCGCTATTTTAGTTTGCCAAAGACTTCATCCGCGATGGCGGCAATGGAAACATTTTTGCAATTTCAAGACTGTTCCTTCCAAGATCCGAGCCAAACGTGGTTGCTCTATTCACCCAAGAAGCATCTCAGAGAGGGTAATAAGATTAGTTACCAGTAACATATTTTCTTCTTTGGCCGGTGTCCTAACTTATATCTAGTTCAAATACAGAGTTTGCAGGCTCTCCGTAGTTTAATGCCTTGTATTGTAAAACTTATCTGAATTTTTCCAGATGAGAAGAACACGGATAAGCGAAAGGATGAGGAAATTAAAGGAGCTCGTCCCTAATATGAATAAGGTGATGTAACATAGTTATGAAAACTTGGACCACAATATCATGTTAGTGTATATGTTGTATTTTAGACCAACAGCTGAACAACTGTCTCTATTATTTAATAATTTGATGCCTACCCTTCATTCAGTCCTCATGATAGTTGTATGGCCGGAGTAGCAATATGTCCAACAAAAATGATCAGCATTTATGGGTTGGGGCCATTTTAGATCAACTAGAAGGTTGACAATATTGCAACCTTGTGGTTGAAGCTAAATAATAAATAGTGATCATCATTTATACAAATTTAGACAAAAAAAAGGGTTCCCAAGCTCAAAATTGATTTCTCTTGGCAGCAAATGAACAGGGCAAACATGTTAGATTTGGCGGTGGATTACATTAAATATCTCCAGAAAGGGTGTTGTTTTTCCTATCAGAGTTTACGGGATAATGTTGTTTTTCCCAAGTTCAAAATTAATTTACTCCTGTTGCAAGTTCATGGTGGATTGGGTACCTATCAGAGTTTACGGGAACCATGTAGTAAAAGAGTATTGGCTTTGGATCATCCTTTGCTTAAGGATTACAAAATCCAGGTAATTTGTTTTTCTCTTCATTGTTGAAGTAATAAGGACTATAGCTGTTTTGCTAGGAACTAATAAGTTGAGATGAAAGTTTGATTTGCCTTTGTTTATAATATTCATCTTTTGTGATGCCTTTCATATGTTTAATATTATAGATCATGGAAGGATTAAATATTGTTAGGAAGAAGGCTCATAATATAATGCAAGAAGTAGCAGTGAATCTGGCTGGACCATGTTTGTTGACTCCTCGATGCATAGTGCCGATATTGCTGTTGAAGATGAAAGTGTTTGCTTACTCAAATCGGCTGCATGTTTTCGAAGTTGTTTACAAAGTTTAATAGCTATAAAAAAGAATTAGTTTACATTTGTTCTGTAAAATAATTTAGGAAAGTGTTGATTCTTTAACTGTCTGAATTTCTAAGGAACTGTAAATCACTATATATTTTTGTGCATTTACATTTCTCATTGCACCAATTGTAGGCAATATTGGCGTAACAGTTTTCTGATTTTAAATTAATTTTATTTTTGGCTTCTTATTTTTTTATTCAGTTGAATGAATTATATTTTTTTTCCCTTCTATGGTGATATGTGATTAATACAATAATTATAACAGGTTCTAATTACAAAAACAAAAAAGGAAGCTATGCATTTAAAAAAAAAAAAAAAAGTTAAAAAAATAACAACGGTTCATAACCGTTGTTTTTAGAGTAAATTAACAACGGCTCAAAACCGTTGTGCTTTTGCAATGGATATATACTACTAACTTAGACCGTGGTTTCGATAGAAAAATAACAACTTTTTTGGTAAAGAACAACGGCTTCAAACCATTGTACCTTTGCAACGGACATATACCACTGATGTAGGTCGTGATTTTGGCAGAAAAATAACAACTCTTTTCTGCAAGGAACAACGGCTCACAACCGTTGTACGTTTGCAACAGACATATACCACTGACATAGACCGTGGTTTAGGTAGAAAAATAACAACCCTTTTCTGTAAGGAACAATGGCTTAGAACCGTTGTAATTTTGCAACGGACATGGGCCATTGTTTATGAGGTAAATAAACAACGGTTATAGGCCATTGTTTAGCAAAACCACTGCTCTATAAACAACGGTCGTTACCACGACTCAAAATCGTTGTTTAGCAAATTTACAATGGTTTTGGGCCATTATTTTTTTTTGATTTTCACGTAGTGAGGAGAGATGTCTATCTTTGGAAGATGGACGTTGTCTTAATACTGGGCCTTGTGGTGGTTGAACCCCAACAGTATACCCCTTCCATTAAAGCACCTGAAGAGGAAACCATTCGATACAAATATTTTCGGGGACTATCGGCCGAAAAAATTATTCGATCTCATATTGAAAATGGATTGAAGCTAGCGCAAAGTGATGACGACTTCGTCAAGTTAGCTCTTCTTTTTGTTCTATGTACATTCTTTTTTCCCGGGTCCCATCATCAATTGTCGGAAGAGCACGTTGAACTCGTCGATGACGTGGAGAACTTAAAAAAAACCTCGTGGGGCCTCTACGTGTTTAAAGACTTGCTGAAGTATATAGAGAAGGGCGTGGTAAATAGAAAGACTGTCGACAACGATAAAGCTCTTAAGCCATATAATATTTATGGCTGTATGTGTGTACTTCAATGGTGGGCCTATGAGATGCTGCCTGACATCTCACCTCAAAGAATGTCAATGATAAACCCTTTTTCCCGATTGTTGAAGTGGGTGGAGAAGCCACAAACGAGGACTAAAGGCCACACTCATGTGAAGATGGTGGACAGTAAGGTATGATGTCGTTTTAAATAATTTAAATTTATAAAGGTAAATTTATAAGGACTTTAAAGAGTAAAGTGGAGGATTCTAATTACCAAATCAATCGATATCGATTGCCTACGTAGTCGGTATCGACTGACTACGCAATCGGATCGATTGACTAAGCAATCGGTATCGACTTCCTACATAATCGGTATCGACTTCATACACAATCGTTATCAACTGTAGATGAAATCGGTATCCACTGGTTAAGAAATCGTTATATTGTAGTGATTGTTTAATTTTCTCAGTAATTTTTCTATGTTATTTTATAACCTGTCCTTTTTCGTAACAGATTTACGCTCCCCTCGAACCCGTTACCTTCGAGTTGGAGATACCCCTCGTAAGGGATTATCAATAGGGTCTAAAGGCTGTTGGGGAGAAAATTGGGGGGAAGAGGAAAGAGATTGAGGAGGTCAAGAAAGCTGTGGAAGTTGATCTGCGGCCCAAGAAGAAAAGAAATTATATTTCGGTCAAAGTAGTTGAAGAGGAAGAGTTTGAGGACAAAACAATGTCTGACGAAGGCTGGTCGTCAGATGAGGTCCAAGTCCAATTAGATCGACCTAGAAGGGTCGCCGCAAAGACAAGCGGCAGTACACCAACTTCCTCTAATCAAGAGTTGTTGAGGAGGATTGATGGTTTAGAGTTGGATAACTTGAAACTCAACCAAAAAGCGAGCCATTTGAAAGAGTTAATTAACCAATTGGTGGAAGGGAATAAGAAGTTGGTGGAGGAGAATAAGCTCCTCCGGACACAGTGCACCTCCTTTGATGACCGGCTCACTTCAAGGGATGTTTAATTGTAAACGGCGGATCACTTCAACAAAATAATCCTGAAAAGGCAAGGAAAATTTTAGAACTCCTTCAAATGATCTTGGAGGTGACACCCAAGGTATGAGTGGTAGTGTAGTATGCTTTAGTTTACCTCTATTGTTTATTGAATTGCTAACGATTGTATTTACAATCGATACCGATCATATTTACAATCATTATCGAATGATTTTCCAATCGATACCGATCATATTTACAATCGCTATCGATTGTATTTACAATCGTTATCGATGATAAATTCAATCATTTTCGATCGTATTTACCATCGATAACGGTTGTAAATACGATTGGTAACGATTGTAATTATGATCGGTATCGATTTTAAATACAATCGGTATCGACTGTAAATACGATCGGTATCGATTGTAAATACGATCGATTTAGATTGGTTTCAGAATCGATTTAAATTATTTTTAGAGGTCATTCTATTTTCACAGTTCTTCTTGTTTATCAATTTTATGTCTTTTGATGTTCAGGATGGTGCTGTTTTGAAGTTGTTATCCGAAGTGCCTCTTATTGCCGATATGGGACCAGAACCTGCTGGTCCAGCTGACCGGGGATCAGCAGATGTGGCATCAGCTCTTCCCGCACAAGAGGAGTTGGCAGCAGCTGATAACCAATCCCACGGTCATGATGATAAGGGTGGTCCAACTGGTGATGAGCAATCCGAGCAACCATTCGATGCTTGCTTGAGGCCTAGGATTAAAGCAAAACATGTTGTCGTGAAGCCTAAGATCGAAAAAAGCAGCCGATAAAAAATCCTCCAACCGAGACGATGCCCCCTCCTACGGTTGAGCTGACAGATGAGCAGAGGTTCATGAATGTCATCTAGACAGCTTCCGAAAAGGATGTCGAGTAAGTTACATATATTCGTAATTTGTCCATTTTTTAGATGATAGTTAGTTATTAGTTAGAACTTAATTTTGTTTTGAATTAAAACTTTGGCCGTTATGTTTTTTGCAGCACCTACGTAAGCTCCGTGGGTGATTATACACTCCGGATACATACTTTCAAATGTTTGGAAGGTAAGGGATACTTAGACAATCTTGTAAGTAACAAAATCTCTCATATTCAATTCTTAATTCTTTTCAAAGATGTTATTTTCTTTTAATATTTTCTGACAGTAATGACTGATTAAAAAAATAGAACGATTGCCCAGATAGTGGATCGCGATTATTTACACAATCGATAACAACTGTATAAATAATCATGATCGATTATCTTAACAGTCCATACCGACTATCTAGGAAATCGTTAACGATCGTCTTAACAATCGATACCGACTATCTAGGCAATCGTTAATGATCATCCTAACAATCGATACCGACTCTATATAGAATCGATAACGATTCTCTGAATAGTCGATTACTAAAATTTGTTATCTTTTAGATAATTAGAGCCTACTTAAGACTTTTGGAAGTCATGGATGACACTGCTCATCCTGAAGTTGCGGATAAATTCTTTCTAATGAGTCCCACCGGTTTGTCCTATATCTCCATGGATTATAATGATTTTAGATTCTTTGTTGAAACTGAAAAACTCAATGCCCAATCGATGGCCATGCAAATTGAACGGTAGGCTAGCCTTAAGGAAGAAGCCAACCCATGCAATAAGGTGCTCCAAAACTTCTTCTTTAATAGGTTGAGAGATCTATGGGCTCACCAATGAAACACGGTACATTACGGTCTCTGTAAACTGTCTATAATTTTCACCATTGTGTCCTATAATATATTATTCATTTCAGATATTTGTCCCAGTCCATAGTCACGATCCTTTACATTGGGCGCTTGCGATCGTTAAGGTTTTAGAACGATCGGTAATGATCGTTGATCCAATTTTGGATAGGTTATCTAAGGAGAAGTATCTCATCCAAATGAACGTCCTGGTAAGAATTATCCACACTTTCAAATTAATTAATTTTCAATTTACGCTTATTTAATTGCCCACAGAATACGATTGTATAAGTAGTTGACATCGACTGTTAAAACAGTCATTAACGACTGGTTATACAATCATTAACGACTGGTATACGATCGTTAACGACTGCTTTAACAGTCGATAACGACTCTTTGACCAGTCGATGTTGACTGTTGCAGCAATTGATAAAGACTGTTGAGGAAGTCGATAACGACAGTTTTAACAGTCGAAATCTGAGAAAATTCTGAAGATAGTTGTAATTATTTTCTTTGTTTGCTTATCTTAGCTACTTATCTTATTAAACATTATCTAACATTGCACTTTTCAAAACAGACCAAATATCTTCCTGGGCTTTTACATGTATACGGAGACTCCACTGCATTGAACGCTGAGACCTATTCGTGGTCAAGTTCTGATTATAGGGTCAAATCCGTACCTCGACAGAGCAATGGGTGGGACTGTGGGGTATTTGTTTTGAAGTACATAGAGTACTTCATGACGGGAAAGAAATTCGACTTCAGCCAAGGCAATATGAGTCAGATCAGGGTAGAAATTGGCCATGCCTTTCGTTAAATTTACTGTCGATGGAGAAACCAAGAACGCCACCGATGTAGAACCGACAACTGATGCACCACCCTAGTTTTTTTCAAAAGTTAAAATTGCATGTAGTTGTAAGCAGAACATTCAAGGATATTTGTATGGATATTTGTAAATGAAAATTTTAATTTTTACAACATTTGACTTTTTATGGAAATTTTTAATCTCAAGTATGTAAAAATATATAGGTTGATTAATAATAGGCTGATTTTGGGCGTGTCGCAGCCCTATTGACAGTCATCGACTAAATATAGAGAGTTAAGTAAAGAGTGCTCAAGCTGTCGATATCGACTGCGAATACAATCGATATCGATTGTATAAGAAGTCGATATCGAATGAATATGCAATCGTGTTCAATTTCATACGCAATCGTTATCGACTGTGAATACAATTGTGTTCGATTGTATAAGCAATCGTGTTCGATTTCATAAGCAATCGTTATCGATTTCATAAGCAATTGTTGTCGATTTCATAAGGAATCGTTATCGATTGTAAAGGTACTCGATATCGATCTCCTATAAAATTGACATCGACTGTATTCGCAGTCGATATCGACCGTATTTACAGTCGATATCGACTATCTATGCTGACAAAACGTTAAGAAAATGTTTAAAAGTTTTATTAAAATGTACTTCTTTACATTTTTAATTTATAGCTAGTGGAATGTGGCGTGTAGTTGAATATATAGCTGACTTCTCATACTGTATCAACTCATCGGCCCAATTGTTGTGTAACTCCTGCGATTATGACCATACTTACTGCACCTGTCACACTGTAGGGCCTTAACCTCACCCTTAGACCTTATCATTCCCTTTCTCGGACGGCTGGCTTGCTTTCGACAATTATAGGGTGGTCTCACTTTCATATTTTCAGGCAGTTGCTCAGCTGGGAATGCCCATTGGCTTTTATCGAGGGTGGGAAGCCATTGTTCGTCGTATGTTTGTATAAAGTAAGCAGTGAAAAATCACTTCTCATAGAAGTTATGGTAATCGTAACTTTTCCGATTGATGGCCGCCATGCCATGAGAGCAAGGCAAGCCATGAATGTGCCAACTGCGGCAAGTACACGTCTTGTGTTTCAAGTCGACGTGATGAATGAAATTTCCAGAATTGACCTAAAATTGATCGCGCCCATATGGTTGAGCTCTCTTTCTACCGGCCCATTGCAGCACCTTCTTCATGTGCTCACCTGCTTTTGGGCAGAGGAGGGTGGTCCATTTCTCAGATATCTGTCAGTGCTTTTAAAAATGATCGGCGACTTTCTTTCTAGTAGTTCTGATTAGGTCGATAATTGGTCTCTCTCGAGCTATCTTTAGTACGTTGTTTATGCTTTCGACATTATTCGTAGTCAGGGAATCATATTACCTTCCTTTCATATATGCGCGTGCTCAATGCTTTGGATATATTTTCAAAATATACTCTACGGCTCGAGGATCAGCAGGATCTTTCTTAATTTTGTTAATAAAATAATTAAATTTCTCTACTGAATATGCACGCGCGGCGCACCATCATAAACCCTTCACATTATTCCTGGGATACTTGTGTTGTAAATTTTGTTTCATATGTCGCATGCAATAGTTGTGTGCATCAGGGAAGATATGTTTGACTGCCTTAATTAAACTCTTCGACCTATCCATGATAAAAATGAAATCTTCGATAAACTCACCGATTACGAACGCACCTACCCGTTCAAGAAACCACATCCACGTATCATCTTCTTCTAATTCGACGACGGCAAATGCTAATGGTAATATATGGCCATTACCATCTTGCCTCGAGGCGATAAGTAGGATCCATTCGAAATATCTCCGTAGGTGTGTGCCATCTACAAGTAGTGTGTGACGAAGTGTATTGCGGTAGCTTCCGATGCATGGGCCAAAACTCCAAAAAAATCTTTGAAATTTATCGTCAAGTGTTAGTTGAAAGGATGTTTGTATATTAAGATCTACCCTCTCCATCTCCTTCACGTAGGCTGATAGATCCACAAATTGTCCTTCCCAACTTCCTCTAACATCATTAAGGGCAAGTTCTTTCTCCCTCCAAGCCTTAGCATATGAGATTTGCATATTATAAGCTTTTATAATATCAAATATTATCGACGCCGGGGTGTAGTCGAATCCTTTCATAAGTTTCTCCCGTACATAGTTGGCTACGAAGGATATTGTTGCATTACGGTGACTGTGCAGTCCGATCTTAGCAGCCCCGCATGTGTGAGTACTATTGAACGTCTTGATTTGGAAAGTGTCAAGCCCAGTTAATTTAGACGCATGTATTCGCCATGAACAACCAGGTTCGTAGCATGTGGCTGTCACTCAGTAATTAGCGGTTTTCAAAGGTCGAATTTGGAATTTTTTCTCCACCGCGTGCTCTTTCAATGCTCTTTGAAATATTTGTTTGTCTCTGAAAATCTCTCCAACTTCAAACGTCCAATTCCGATATTCGATTTTCACCTCTTGATCGAAAGACTCGTCCGATGTCTCTGACACTTCGTAAGCTCCATCTACTAAGGGATTATCAATGCCTCTCATAAAATATTTCAGATCCTCTTTTATAAACCCATTCGGTTCGTCATCATAATCTTTAACGTTCTCTTCACTAGCAGTGTTTTGAGGTGGTTCACTAAATCCTTCTTCACCGAAGGGGTTCTGATGTGGTTGACTAGGCCCTTCACGGAACGGGTCATGACATGACTGACTAGGCCCTTCACCGAATGGGTTCTGACATGGTTGACTAGGCCCTTCACCGAAGGGGTGATTATATGTATGGAAATAGGGTTGAGCTCCTTCGTTAATCCCCATCGATGGCATAGTAGAACATAATTCATGAGTCAGTCAAGTTATGAATCCACCGGAAAAGATATGATGAAAATCTTCTTCATCCCCCACTCTTAGAGACGTGTAGTCTAACTCTTGACTACAATGTGCCCCATGCATATTTTGTAGTGGGTCATCATATGATTCAACTGGGGCATGGTTTAGATCAATAGTTGCCTTCATGGTGGATATGTTTGTCGCAAAATCGCCGTCTTCGCCTAACTGAATATAATATGTAAGTCCTTCCTCCTCAAACTTACATGGCTGGAAAGAATGGTTGTTCACAAAATTAGTCCCACCTAGAGGTACTTGTTCAGCTTCGAATCAGAAGGAGGATGATTCTTTTATGATGAATACCTTTATAATGTCTAACCCAGATTTATAAAACGAAAATAGGGTGGTCAAATCATTCGAATCCAAAACGTCTGCCAGCACAGGGGTATTCACTATCTTCATAGAGAACTTTATGGAAATTGTTTGATCTGCTCTTGCAAAACTGACAGCAGAAATTCACTTTCTGAACCGTTCATAAGATATACCCGTCAAAATTGTAATAACCCTCCGGCGGTTACCTTGATAGAAACCATCATCGTTTACAATATGGCCATCAAAGTGACAGAGAAGAGGAATTTCCACACCAGACATCGCCTGTTTAAGGAGAAGGAAGAAGTCATAAGATGGATGAACAAAAGGAATAACAAATTGGTAGCAAAACAACTGATACACAATCGATATCGATTGTGTATCCAATCGGTATCGACTTCATAAACAATAGTTACCGATTGAGTATCCAATCGTTATCGATTCTCTTTACAATCGATATCGATTGGATACTCAATCGGTAACGATTGTTTATGAAGTTGATACCGATTGGATACACAATCGATATCAATTTTTTTAATAGTCGATATCGATTCTATTTACAATCGATATCGATTGTGTTAACAGTCGATGACGATTTTATGCAATCGATATCGACTCTTCGCATATATTTATCCAGTAAAATCAAATTTTCAAAATAACTTTTGATATGGTTTACACTGGATTTGAACATACCTCGCGTCGGAATAGGAAACTCCAGGATGTTCAACTTCCAATGGCAAAATGCAGGAGCTTCTTCTCCCAAACCTTTGTTTTCTTCTTCCAGGTAGCAGATCTGAGGCAGAAGACATCGTCACCTTCACCACCTAGCACATATTAAAATGAGGAAAAAGGAGATGTATTCGTGGGTTAAAGAAAGTCAAAGAAGGGGGTAATATGGACTTTTTATTCTCCTTAGGGTTGACTCGGCTTCGAGCTAGTCGGTTTGGGTAAAGGTGAAACTATAGGGCCTCTAACGTAAAAGGTACATCTGACAGGGTCGATCAGGTAAATTTCCCTTGATAAAGTTGGATCGGGGTGCCCGATGTCACATAGGTAATGCAGCTTAACTCTCGAGCCATCCGCAATGCTACTCGTACACTTAGTGCTCCGCATAGGAGTATGCTATGTAGTGTCAGGAAGGCGCACGACATGAAGCCATGAGAACTTCTTGATGCGATCGTGACACGGTCGCATGGGAATATGATGTGGGGAGTAATGAGCATAATGGTTGGGGGCATGACACTGTGTGCCATGGGCAGAAGGTGTGTGACATGGGAGTATGATAAACCAATTCGTTTGAGGTCCTCAGATTGTTTGCCATAGATAGTGTTTGGACCATCTATGTGGGGGAGGTGCTGGATGAATGCCTCCCACCCACACGGGGCCTTGTGTTGCCAAAGGGTGCGTAAGTGGCTCCTAGGCTTGGAAGGGTGGGCCTAAGACATTGCTTTGGCAATGCCGTGTGACACCCAAGGTGAGGTTGCCATGTGGCCCTGGGCAAACGTCGCGGTGCACATGGGTCGGCTAAGAGGGAGGAACTCGAGGGTTGCGTGGGACACTGTACTGCATGGTAGCTGAGGGCCGGATGCGAATGTGTGTTAGTAAAGGAGAACGCACATGATGGTAGGCTTGGTTCGGTATGTCGGCATGATATGTTGGAATGAGACGACATGAGGAGCTGCATGCCCCTGTTGCGAAGCGAGGTATAAGTGTCGGGCACGAGAGTGAAGCTTGAGTAGGCCAAGTGTGGAACAGAGGTGCTGTCATGCATGTCATGAAGGGACACGATGCGTCAGAATGATAGACCTCAGGAAGAAGGTAACCACGAATGGGAGTTCTCTTCCTCTAGGAGGGTGGTATCAGAGTCTGATGGAGAGATAGGTTGGCTTCATTGTACACAGCAGTGAGACACTGCACTGGTATGATGGCACATCGGAGCGCACCTCTGTGACAGTTGGTATCAAAGACAGGCTGGCGTAGCTTCGAAAGTTAGGTGCCACACGCAAGGGCACGTCAAAAGAAGTGACTCCGTGACATTTGGTATCAAAGCCAAGTTCGATCTGGAAGGGACGATATTGAAGAGCTAGTTAAGAGGTGAAGACCTAAGAACTAGGGTAAATTGAAGGAGTGCTTGAGAAACAAAGGGGTGAAGACAGGACCGAGGTGTTTTGAAAGCATACTGTTGGGTTACATAGTTGCTTTGTCATGAAACGACAAGGCACCGATGGCGTGTAGTGAAAACTTGAAGTTCAGGGACTACAACATCAAGTGAGGGCATATTCAAGATAAAGAAGTGTCTTCGCGTCAATGGAGACATTGACAATTTTGAGTGGAGGAGGTGACGGAGGTACACAACGTGGCTCCCGGGCCATCCGTAGCGCCACTCGTGCACTTGGTGCTCTGCGCAGGGGTACATTTTGTGGTGCCAGGAGGGTGCGCGACATGAAGCCATAAGAGCTTCACGACATGGTCGCGACATGGACGCATGGAAAGATGATGCAGAAAGTTATGGGTGTAATGGTTGGGGGCATGGCACTGTGTGCCACGGGCAGAAGGTGTGTGTCATAGGGGTATGATAAATCAATACATTTGAGGTCCTCAGGTTATTTGCCCATAGATGGTGTTTGAACCATCTATGTGGGAGAGGTGCTGGATGAATGCCTCCCACCCACACGGGGCCTTGCGTCACCAGAGGGTGCGTAAGTGTCTCTTAGGCCTGGAAGGGTGGGCTTAGGACGTTACTTCGACAATACCGTGTGACACCCAAGGTGAGGTTGCCATGTGGCCCCGGGCTGACATTACGGTGCACATGGGTCAGCTAAGAGTGAGGCACTAGAGGGCTGCGTGGGTCAATGTAGTGCATGATAGCTGAGGGCCAGATGCAGACGTGTGTTAGTAACGGAGAATGCACACGATGGTGGGCTTGGTTCTGTATGTCAGCAAGACATGTTGGAATGAGATGGCATGATGAGCTGCATGCCCATGTTGTGAAGCAACGTATAAGTGCTAGGCACGAGAGTGAAGCTTGAGCAGGCCAAGCGTGGCATGAAGGTGCTGACATGCGTGTCGCAAAGGGACACGATGCGTCAGAATGGTAGGCCTCAGAAAGAAGGTAATCACAAACGGGAGTTCCCGTCCTCTAGGCGGGTGGTATCAGAGTCTGATGGAGAGATAGGTTGGCTTCGTTACACACAACAATGAGGCATCGAGCGGGTATGATGGGGCGTTGGAGCGCGCCCTCACGACAGTTGGTATCAGAGATAGGTTGGCGTAGTTAGGCGCCACACGTAAGGGCATGCCAAAAGGAGTGACTCCATGACATCGAGCTATTGAAGGAATTAATTATTAAATCCTAAACTTTGAAGCAGTAGATACTTGCTTCCTTTCAACTGGTATCTCACGATTAGGGTTTACGAGTCTGGTTGTGTGTTGTACACCGAGCCATTTATTTATTTATAGCCAACTCGTCTATCCTGTCTCTCTAGGATTAGGGTTTACGAGTAGAAATTATAGTTTCCAAAATTATTTATGCACTTGCTAAAACTAAAATACTCCAAAAAATACAATAATTAATCCTATCATTATTCATAAAACAAAGGTTATGTCATGGTAGATCTAGTGATCCAGTGCTTGATACTTGAGAAAATTCGTGAGTTCTTTTCCATTTTGTCTTCGGTGTTCCACTTCTCTCTCTCTCTCTCTCTCTCTCTCTCTCTTCTTACGTCCTTGGTTTGGTCAAGGATAGGGCCAATCCTCAATGAAAATGGACTCGTCTTCGTCACTAATCATAAATTGATCATCCTTATGTCTACATGCCTACGCACCCTTGCTCCGGCTAACACGGTTCAACGAACATTACAATAATAACGAGATTTTCTGAATTGTGACTCACTACATTCAAGGGCTTACTCCTTCTAGGGTGAGTATAGAAATAAAATATGAGAATAAAATTGAAAAATATAATTGCACAAAATTGGAACGAAGACCTGATTGTTTTAGATTAAAACCATGCAAGTGTACAAGTTCAGATGTACCCACAGGGACTTGTCGTTCACTTCTAAATAAAGTCTTAATCAAAGAAGGTTTTGAAAAAGTAAATTCTAATTAAGTTATCTATAAAACAATTAAAACAAATTTGAGAAATAATGAGAAAACAGCCTGTGATCCCATTAATTGTAGATTCATAACTAACTCGCATCCTATTCTTAATCTAATCAGACTTCTGGGTTATTAACCTTCCTTTCGCTACAAGCTAAGTCCAGGTAAAAGAATTAGGTTCTATTCATAGTCACGGGCCAATCAGGATGATATGATCCGTCTAATCTCTAACAACCTAATCAGTAAGCACCATTGCACGTAATCGATGAAATTAGGCTACAAACATTAATCCGGCGATGGGTATCCTATTAATTCTAATCCTAACCCCTACAAGGCCATTAGAATTATCAACAACATAAATAAATTGATAAAATGTGTGTTTACAATAACAAAAGTAAATCACAAACACCGTATCAAAAAAAAAAAAAGTAAACCACAAACATGCAATCGTTACCACAAATATTAAAAATAGAAAAGAAATAAAAATTTAAATTAGATACTCATCTTTGATTACAAAAGATCCCAGACTTGAAGAGTCTTTTAACCGCGCATCATTGCCATGATCTTTATCATCGCTGAATCGATCACAGAACGATGATTACGAATCTTTCATAATTCACCAATCTCTCAAATCTAGAAAAGAAACTAAACTTAGAAAGCAATCTAACCCTAGCTATTGGAAAAAAAGGATAAAAGAAAAAGACAAACAAGACCTAAAACAAGAGGTCCCGACCCTAAACATCCTTATGTATATATAGGCCTCGGCTCGGAACCCTTCTATTTTAGAATCGATCGATCGAATATGACAATTCAATCGATTGAATTTAAAATATGATTTGAGCGGCAAAAAGTCTCATAAACTCGATCGATTGAATCTAAGGTTTCCATCGATCGATTTAGACCTGGTTCTTTTGACACATTAAAAGTTTGTCAGTCAATCGATTTAATTTGATGACTCAATCGATCGACTTTGGCCTGTGACTTTTGAGCAATTACGTCTTCTCAGCGACGATCGATCGATTCAAGGATATATCGATCGATCCCTCATGAATTTCAGTGCTCCGGATGGCTCCATGGTTCAATGTTCTCGTGTTGTCCTTAAGTATGCTCTTTTATGCTTCTGAAACATCAAATGATTGAAAATACCTAAAACCATCAAAACTAAACAAAAGCCGTCAGATTGCCCTCATTGGATAGCTAAATGTCTGCTTTAGGGTACGAAATATGATCATATTTCGACACCGATCATAACCCCAAACCTACACTTTGCTAGTCCTCGAGCAAAGAGAATGATAAACACGTCAGAACAAGTAAACTAACATCCTAAGAAAATAAATGTCACTTTCGTAAGGATCACGATTGTATTTAGCATATGCAATAAGCCGTTAAAATCCTAGGTATCCCCAGTGGATGAGTTGTGTCTCCTGAGGGTTTACAATAAACTTACTCACAAACTTCCAAAACTATTTTCGAAACTATCGGTAAATTGAGTTTTCAAAATCAGGGTTTTTATAATGTATATACTTTTGAAAGTCAAAAACCAGTAATTATTTTAACATGCAAACTTTCATTCTCAAATACTGATGTCATATTAATTCTACTATTGCCCAATCAAATTGATTCAATGTTCTGATCCTTAGATACTTCCTTCAATCATGCTTAGAGTGATGTGTGTATGCTTACCAATGCAAAAAATTTTTTCATCGCAGGATCAGTCCAGACAAGGAATCGTCAGATCCCAAGTCTCGATTCAATCCTCAACTTAGGTATACACTCAAAACAGAATTGCTCTGATGAATGGTTCAGTTTTCACACACATGTGAGAGAGAATTATAACATAAATCAAAGAGTCTCACATGATATAAGAAACACGATGCATCTAAAAATAAAATGAATCTCATAATGAAAGATATTTGTATCCTAAGCATGTCATACCAAGCACCATAGACATTACACTCTCACTTTCCATAAGGCATTTACCAATCGAGATTTGATCAAGAATGTCTTTTTACGGGTTTTAACGGGGCTTAGGTAAGGGTTAAGAAAGAAAGGAAAATTGGGCTCAAATTCTCTGAGAAACTGGAAAAATAACTAATTTGATTTTTTCATTTTTTCATTCCTCATACTTTTCATTTCCTCCCCCTTTTTCTTCTTCTTCTTCTTCTTCTTCTTTTTTTTTTCTTTTTTCTCTCTCCCTTTTTCACAAAGTTTTCTACCATATGCTCCTAGTAAACACTACACTCATTCCTCTTCACTTACTCTATTTCCATTTACTCTCATCCCTCGTTCCCAATATCTCATAGATAGAAGGGTGAAACTTAAATTTTCAGAAATGGTATTAGGTTATGGTTAACATGACTTATCAAGGAACATATAAAGGTAAAAATTTTCAACAAGGCTCAAGAGGGGTATTAAAAAGGTAAGACAGTATGAGGTGGGATATTTTAAGCACAAACGAGCTAATGATGACCTTCAATCACTTCCTCACAAGATGGTACGAATGCCTATTTATCTTGAGCTAAAGTGTAATGTGTTTTAGTATGGCGATACAAAATCATGCACAGTAATAAACCAAGATGCAATGTATGAGATTAAGCAAGCAAACACGTATTCAAAGATACTCTGAGTTTATATAAGCACTCATCAAGAATGGATGGATGGATCTAAAGCTCATCGGATTCAGTCTTTCCTAGGATCTTAAGATTCAAAATTCAAACTAATCCTTTGATCTCCTGACGTAAGCATGGTAGAAGTGCAAAATTTTTCTAAGCATGACATTTAGACCTATCCTTAAATGCTCACATTGAAATTGATAATCCTAGATAACAACAGTCCTAACATTGCACAAATATTTTTAGACTAGAATTCACATGCATCAACAATAATGGTTTGAAAACTATGACAAAATAAAACAAATGATGGTTAAAAACAAAAGGTTTTGAGGGTGTCAAAACAGTGGTTGTTAAAAGATATATGAGCACAAAATATATATAACCACGAAAATAAGTACAAATACCCCCAAACCTGAGTGTTGCAATGCCCTCATTGCACAAAATAATAGACAATCAAAAGATAGTAAGAGGGCAATCAAAAAAAGATATAACAAGTCAGCACAAACACCAACGATTCTCACTCAACGTCTCTTCCGAAGGAGGAGGGGGGTGGAGGAGGAAGAGCTAAGGCTACTCCCCTCTTTTTTTTTTTTAACACCTAATACCTGCACAAAAACCAAACTAATTAAGTCTAATAAAAGCAAAATAAAATCCCTAAATTAATAATATACAAGGGGCTTGGGTTGCCTCCAAAGAAGTGCTAAGTTTTCGGTCTTCAGCTAGACCCCCTCAACCCACAAGAGGTACGAAGAAGATCTGTTCATATAGCATGTTATGGAAACCCTTTTTTTCAATTAAGGTCTTGAAGCTTTTTGTGGGTGAACTTTCAACCAACTCATCCACCATATAAACCATGATATATTTGGATTCAGTGTGTGTTGGTAATTTGAGAGCTCCAGATAAATCATTATTTAAGACTAATCGACTTGACGGTTTGTCTAAACATTATAGAAATGAATCTCTGGATATACAAAGTGCCTCATGTATAATGCTCGACTGCTCAATCGATGTAAAATAAGGAATTGTGTCCTCCTCATGCAATTGTTATTGAGGTATTATAGGGGTATTACAAATTGGTTGGCTATTTTCCACTGTTTAAATTTTATGTCGGCCAACCACATCTTTCTTGTAAACTACCTCATGTCCACTCCTAAGGGTCACAGTCTCAACCTTAGGCTCATGGGCGGGGGTAGTTTCTTCTCTCTAAATCAGGTCTTGCAAGATGCTTATTGGTTGGATAGGCAAGGTATCTGCTTCCCTAGCCATGGTATTGGTCAACTGTCCTATTTGATATTCAAGTCTTGTAAGATGGTCAAACTGGGATTGGAGTTGTTCTTCTAACATAGATAACATCCTGTCTTCGAAACCAAAATTCCATGGGAATTGTGAGTATTGTGGGTCAAACTGAGGTTGGGTTGAAAAATTTGGCGTAAAAAATTGATTTAATTCACAACCTTGATTTGGTTCCCACCAATTAGGATCATTCGCCCCATATTCATCCTAATTTTGATATGGAGTCTCATAATTAAATCCATAAAAAGATAGGGTCATTGGGATTGTGGGATACTCTATCTCAAAGACATAAACTTAGAAAATGAAAAAGCAATTACAAAAACCTAACTACATCTGAAAAAATCTCCTGTAAATCCTACAAATCCTACACCAGAAAAGAAAGAAAGAAAAGAAAATCCTACAAATCTTACACAAGAGAAGAAAGGAAGAAAATAAAATCTTATAAATCCTACAAAAAAAAATCCTACAAATTTTACAAATCCTGCACAAGAAAAGAAAGGAAGAAAAGAAAATCATACAAATCCTATAAATCCTATAAATTCTACAAAAAATCCTACAAATCCTACACAAGAAAAGAAAATCTTACAAATCCTAGAAAAAATCCTACAAATCTTAGAAATCCTAAAACTCCTACATAAGAAAAGAAAGGAAGAAAAGAAAATTCAACTGTATCTAATTGTACCTAAGAAAATCTTCCCCGACAACAGCGCCAAAAACTTGATCGTTTTAGATTAAAACCTTGCAAGTGCACAAGTTCAGATGTACCAGGACGAATACAAGAGTGTCGAACCCACAGGGACTTGTCGTTTACTTCTAAATAAAGTCTTAATCAAAGAAGGTTTTGAAAAAGTAAATTCTAATTAAGCTATCTATAAAGCAATTAAAATAGATTTGAGAAATAATGAGGAAACAACATGGGATCCCTTTATTCGTAGATTCATAACTAACTCGCATCCTATTCTTAATCTAATCTAACTTTTGGGTAATCAACCTTTCTTTCTATACAAGCTAAGGTGAGGTAAAAGAATCAAGTTCTATTCATAGTCACAGGCCAGTCAGGATGATATGATCCATCTAATCTCTAGCAATCTAATCAGTAAGCACCATTGCATGTAATCGATGAAATTAGGCTACAAGCATTAATTCGGCGATGGGTATCCTATTAATTCTAATCCTAACCCCTACAAGGCCATTAGAATTATCAACAGCAGAAATAAATTGAAAAAAGGCGCGTTTACAATAATAAAAGTAAACCACAAACATGAAATAGTTACCATAGAAATTCAAAATAGAAAAGAAATAAGAATTTAAGTTAGATACTCATCTTTGATTACAAGAGACCCAGACTTGAAGAGTCTTTTAACCGCCCATCGTTGCTGTGATCTTCATCATCGCTGAATCGATCATGGAACGAGGATTACGAATCTTTCATAATTCACCAATCTCTCAAATCTAGAAAAGAAATTAAACTTAGAAAGCAATCTAACCCTTGCTATAGGAAAAAAAGGGTAAAAGAAAAAGACAAACAAGGCCTAAAACAAGAGCTCCCAACCCTAAATATCCTTATGTATATATAGGCCTTGGCTCAGAACCCTTCTCTTTTAGAATCGATTGATTGAATTTAAAATATGATTTGAGCGGCAAAAAGTCTCATAGACTCGATCGATCGAATCTAAGGTCTGAATCGATCGATTTGAACCTGGTTCTTCTGAAGCATTAAAAGTTTGTCAGTCAATCGATTGAATTTGATTACTCAATCGATCGACTTTGGCCTGTGACTTTTGAGCAATTACGTCTTCTCAGTAATGATCGATCGATTCAAGGATATATCGATCAATCCCTCACGAATTTCAGTGCTTCGGATGGCTCCATGGTTCAATGTTCCCGTGTTATCCTTAAGTATGCTCTTTTATGCTTCAGAAACACCCATCGATTGAAAATACTTGTAACCATCAAAACTACACAAAAGCCGTTAGATTGCCTTGATTGAATAGCTAAGTGTCTGTTTTAGGGTGCGAAATATGATCATATAGCTGTTGGTAGAGAAAATGGAACCTGCTGGCTAGGTGAATTTATGAAAATCTGCTTTCTTATATGAATTATCAAGTGAATTTGCATTCTTATCTTGAAGGCATCAACTTTTGGACACTAGCTAGGTGAGAATCTGCTTTTATGATTTTCTATGGAGATCGAGCTGGAAAGTAACAGTGTGATAAATGTGCCCTGGGGAAAGAAACTTATATTGTTGCTTGATATTGGCTTCTACTTCTTTTTTCTTTATTCACGTTTGGCTCCTAGTGAATACTTCTAGGGCAATGATCTCAATGTTTTTAAAAATTTTGAAGTCCTAGATACGTAATAATAGACTTCATGGCTGGAGGAGTGATTTTTTTTTATGGTATTATTCAATTTTCTTCTAATAAGTTTGTCGTTGTAACTTTAACAGTTTAAATAAGGTAGATCTAACTATTATTAAGAGTGTACCAATGTTCAATTTTATCCTAGTCTTTTTCTATAATATATGAAATAATCCAACTATGATAAAAGGAAGAGATCAACATTTGTGATATCTCTTTTTAAGACCTCTCTTTTGGCTCGAATTCTGTCATCGGAGATGTCGTCTAAGATTCTAAGAAGCTGAAAATGAGCGAGGTGATCTCCTTGTTCATAATCTAGAGGAATTACCCAACTGTTGATATAGTTGGGTAGTGTGAGATATTTATTGTCAAAATAATGACAAAAATTAGTGGTGCTCCTTAGAATTTTAAGTTGGCCAAGTAAAATTCAAATGACTAACTGTTTGTCATTTGTGGACCCACGGACGTCCGTAATGCACTCATGGACATCCGTGGTCACGGACGACCGTGAGTGATTCACTGACGTCCGTGGCCCGAAATCCTATAAATTCTAGGAAGTTCGGACAGTTTTAAAACCGATATAATAATCCTCCATTTTCAAGAGTCATTGATTTAATGACAGTAAGAGTTCTTAGGTTAAAAACCCTATAAGCCCTACCGTTCAAAGAGTAACCAAGTAAATTTTCATTGTCAGTTTTAGCATCAAATTTACTAAGAGATTCACGATCCCTTATAATGTGACAAGCACTACCAAAGACACGAAAATAACTAACTTGAGGTTTTTTATCATTCCATATTTCATATGGAGTCTTAGTAGTGTAGGGACTAAGGTATCCACGATTTGATATGTAACAAGCAGTACTAATGGCCTCAGCTCACAGATTTTTAACCACATTGTTAGCATTTAACATAACCCTAACCATTTCTTGAAGTACCCTATTTTTCCTCTCAACCACACCATTTTGTTGAGGTGTGTGAGGAGTAGAAAATTCATGCTTTATTCCATTTGATGCATAATATTTAGCAAAAGATGAATTTTCAAATTCTTTACCATGATCACTACGAATTCGAACAATAGAAAGATTTTTCTCAATTTGAGTTATTTTGGAAATTATAATAAATTCATCAAAAGCTTTAGATCGTATTGTGAAAATTTAAACAGACGTCAAAAGGTTTTTCTCAATTTTCTAACCAATCCTTATTGTGAAAATTAAGTTGTACTCGCTAGTGCACGAATCTTGATGTAGTCAGTGGGTGCAGAGTACGAGATCGTTCCCACGAGGATTGGTTAGAAAATTTAAAATAAAAAATAATAATTAACCAAAAGAATTTCCACAAATCTATCACAGTATTTTCTAAATTAAAAACTTAAGAACTTGGAAAATGAGATAAACACTAACCACTAATTGAAATTTAAACAAATTATGAAAGGTAAGGATTAAGATACTAAATCCTCCCATCTTAGGTTTATCATTTGTGCAATACAAATTTGTGGATTGAGATGTGAGATCTTTAACAGATATCTAAAAAGAAGCACTGCCCCAAACACACGTGAGTTCTAAAGTATAGATTTGAGATCACGGAGATGTATGATTAACATCTCATGTGTATGATTAATGCTCACACCTCAGACAATACCCAAAACCCAATCTCAAGATAATTTCTAAAATATGATCTAAGATCAAGGAGATGTATGATTAACACCCCATGAGTGTGTGATTAACACCCACACCTCAGATAGTGATTGAAACTCACAACTGGGATAAAGTCACACTATTAATCCGAGATCAAAGAGATGTATGATTAACACCCCATGAGTGTGTGATTAACACTCACACCTCAGATGACAGTAAAACTTCACCCCGAGATGGGTAATAATTAGGATAAAGTCATTATTGCAGATCTGAAATCATAGGGCATGATTAGCTCCTAGATCTCAGATTGAAATAAGATTTTACCATTTTCAATAACAACATTAGGGCCTTTAAAAGCATCTGACATCTTAATCACATATTTATATTAATATAAATGATTCCCTAGGATGGGGTTCATTAGTTCCCCATCCCTAATAAAACTATCCACACATAATTGAAATAAATTGTCATGACCCCAGATTTTTGGGAACCGTGCACATCTTATACCATGCACGCGTATGTGTGGTTCACAAGGAAAAAAAAAAACTAACATATAAACGCTATGAGTATATGTGAGAAACACACTAACTTTCACTGATATGTATATAAGTAAAAAGGAAGAAGAGAGGAGCCCCATACGTAACCTAATTTTAGCCTAGATAGAGAAAAGGAAAAGAGAGAGAAAGAAGAGAGAAAATTGTAAAAGAAGGTTAGGTTCATTGGGTTAAGCCCGTAGAAGATTTTGAGGAAGGCTAGATGAGGAACCATGAAGAGCTTTTCATCTAGTTGGAACTTGGATCGAGTTTACATCAAATACATCGATCGAGGTATGATTTAAATGCGTTTATGGTGATTAGATAATGTAGGAAGGAATTGTTAAAATATATTTTTTTGTGTTATTTAATGCTAATAAGACATTGGATAAAGAAGAAATTATTTTCTCGAACGGATCGAGCACTTATGTCTATCGTGGCTCGCTCGAGCGGCCTATTTGGCTCGCTTGAGCGAGGATAGAATATAAATCTGAGTATATTTTCGTTCTGGGCTCGCTCGAGCAAGACCTATAGTATATGGGAAGCTCGCTCGAGCGAGGCTTTATGTAGTTCATTTTAACCGCTCGCGCGAGACTAAGTGCTCGGTCGAGCGAGGCTAAGTGACCGCTCGAGAGAGGAATAGTGCTCACTCGCGCGAGGAACTATGCGGGTTTTATCAAATTTTAGCAAAATTCATGAGAGCTGTGTGCTCCAAGGGCCCTAGTGACCATTCTAAGCATGTTCTTAACGCATGCAATATAGGTTGACGTGGGATCGTTGCGTATCACCGCTACGAGAGAGGACTGCTTTGGATTTGCTTTGAGGTAGGGAATATCTTGAAACATGTACTTTAATTCGTCAAAAATCATGTATGTAGAGTATTTCAATCATATAGAGTAGCTCAAGAGAATAGTCATATTAAATGTGCTTCCAACATGTGTGTGTGTGAATCTAAAAGGAGGTCATGAAGTCCTCAGGAGACATAGAATTGTAACATTGGGCATCGTAATGATGCATTAAACCAGTAGCATCCCAGGGATGCATATGAAGCCAAATGATAAAACAAAAGAAGAAGGAGAAGGCCTAATGTAATATAATTAGCACAATCACGGTGAATAACTATATGTAGAGCACACTTTATATTTTTGTTATTTGAGGTTCATTTAGAATACCCCACCGACATGGCGGGATACCCACGACTGACTCAGCAGAATATCCGTGACCGGTACGGCAACCAAACCGTACACCCTAGCACATCCCAGGGATGTTAAAATTGAGAATAGATCCCGCCGCCTAAGAGAAAGGGGCCTGGGTAGTATTGAAATGTAACACATAACAAGTGTCTATTTAGACGACGATGGTGGGTATTCTATCGGAGCTTGATGCTATATTGCTCGGGGATTACTTAAGTTAAGATTTAAGTGATTAGGCCGAATCTGTTACCATAATAGTAAGATGAGAATAATAAAGTTATGCAAAGTAACAGTGTATCCATCATTTTACTTTCGTGTGTTCCAATTTGTCTTTCAACAGTTCTATCAGATAAATCATGCTTTTAAACTATTTTAACATACATGTGAGAGCTTAATCTATATGTTTACTATGTTTCCCTATTGAGCTAGGATGTAGCTCACCCCCCTTAGACTATACGTCGCAGGTCCAGGACTAGCGGCAGCGGAGACTTCTGGAGACGCTGATCCAGGGGATTCAGATTACGTGCCCACAAAAGAGTCAGAGCCTCCTCCTGAGAAATTCTTCTAGGAGACCCATTGCGTACTTTGAAAGTGAGTTGAAAGTATTAGGTACGGCTTGGTACGTCAAGCCTCTTTATTTGAATAAAATTAAATACCGTTATTCTTTTGACAAACCATCTGGGGTGAACTGTTATCACCAACGATTTGGGTAAGTTCTTATGCCCATGAATTGGCATGGGACAAGAACTGCCTTTAGAGACCCTATTTATTTTAAATGCATGAGTACTTATTTATAGTAGATACATGTGCCTTAATTGCAGTATTTGGCTTGTATATACCAATGCTTCGTACAGAATCACAGGGCACGACCTTGAGGGTCGTGTTGATGGCACGTGTTTCGAGGTGCCAAAATCCACGCTGTCACAGTTGATATCAAAGCCTTTCTTTTAGTCTCTGACAATCAGTTGGTCAGAACATAGGGACTGCTGCTAATAAAACCGTGGTTTCTCATGCAGACAGTTATATTTCTTAGAGGAAGAGGCCGACCCAAGGGTGGTCATGATAGGAATTTGTGCAGTAGAAATGAGTTCGTCTCGCCTACCAATAGGGTGCCTTTGGGAAATAGGGAGATTCTCGAGGGCAGTGTCCAAGGAGAGAACCAAAATCAAGCAGAAAATCAGGATCGAGACCGTCAGGATTGAGATCAAAGGGAACAAGATAGAGTGAGGGAGAGAAATGAAGAAAGAGAGGAGCGTCAGAGGATGATGCACATAATGGAAACCATGGCAACTGCCATGGCACATCAAGCAGCATCCTTGGCAGCACATGCCGCCCAGAACCACATCAGACACCTACGCCCCCAGTAGGACCTACACTACCAGTGGCTTCAGCATTTATCGAATTCAGAAGGATGAGACCTCCTAGCTTTTCAAGGCAGGCAGACACCATGGCAGCCAAAAATTGGCTGGGTCAAATGGAGAAGGTATTTAGTGTACTGACATGCACAGAGGACGAGAGCGTCCGTTGGGCAGTGTATATGTTAGATGGAGAAGTTGGACCTAGGTGGAAATCTGTTTCGCGGACTAGGGCTCAAGAAACTCCAGATATGCCCTAGACTTGGGATGAATTCGTTGAAGAGTTCAATAAGCAGTATTTTCCAGAGGTTGTGAGAAATCAGATGGAGACTCAATTTTTACAACTAATGCAAGGAAAGATGATCGTGAGAGAGTACGGAGTAGAATTTATGAGGCTGGCTTGTTTTGCTCCAGACTACGTAATTTCTGATGTGATGAAAGCGAAGAGGTTCCAACAGGGTTTAAGGTCGGACATCCGAGGAGGGGTTGTGCCATTTCAGCTGAAGACCTATGGAGAGGTCATGAGTACGTTATTAGTGGTCGAGAAAGAAAATAATAATCGATACCGTCAGAGGGAACATCAGGGAAGAGGAAGCATAGATCAAAGCAGGACTGGGAGTTATGAATCAATGAATAAGAAGCTGAGGTTCGTAGCACCGAATCAGAGGCAACCGTTCCAGACAGGGTATGGGAGAGCCGCACAACAAACTACTCATCAAAGATTCCCATTGCTGGCATCAGGGAGACAGATGAGGTATGAGGGTCCTGCTATTTCCACTGGAGCCACAGTTACACAAGGTTTTTCGAGAGCTGCTTCTTCAACACCAAGAGAGGCTCGTGCCAAGTGTGGCAAGTCTCACAAAACGGCGGATTGCAGGCAAGGAATGCGAGGCTGTTTTAAATGTGGCAAGATAGGCCACATAATTAGAGATTGCCCTAAGGAAATTAAGGAGAAGACGGCCCCAGCTTCCATGCCACGACCTATTCAATCACGGAAGCCAGTTGTTCAAGGGAGAGCCTACGCAGTTATCGCCTAAGACGTAGGGAGTGTACATGACGTCATTCAAGGTAAGATTCCTTTTAAATAAAGAATTTCAATTTAATACAATCTTAGATAGAGAAGGTGCATTCATTAGAATAGTGTGTAGACTTTTGTTTGTATGTTAGATGATTCTAAATAAAGTATGTGCTATGTATGTATATGTATGTGTTGTAGGTACGTTACAAGTCTATGAAAAAGGGTGCTATGTAGCACGTGACGCACGAGTGTTGATAGACCTAGGGTCTACCCACTCCTTCATCACCCCTAGATTTGCAAAGAAAATGAAGATTGTTCCGGAGACATTGGACTTTGTGTTATCAGTGTCTATCCCAATGGGAGAATTAGTGGACACAGAGTTAGTTTGCAAATCGATAGTAGTGAGCGTCCGAGATGACGCTGTCTACGAATTAGATGCACAATTAATATTGTTGGACATGCAAGGATTCGACGTGATCCTTGGCATGGATTAGCTATCCCATCATTGTCCAACAATGGATTGCAAGAACAAGGTTGTTATTTTCCGACCTAACACGAGGAGATCGTTTCAATTTCGAGGAGAGAGATCGACACAGGTGCCACTCATCTCTGCAGTCAGAGCAGAACGTTTAATAAAAAAGGGGTGTAGCGGTTACTTGACATTTTTGAAGGGAGATAAAGAAGAAAAGAATGTTATCTCCGAGATAGCAGTAGTGCGAGAGTTCAAAGACGTATTTCCAGAAGAATTTCCAGGATTACCTCTAGAGAGAAGTGGAATTCGCTATCGACTTAGCACCAGGAACGGAGCCTGTTTCAAAAGCACCATACAGGATGGCTCCTACTGACTTGAAAGAATTGAAAGAACAGTTACAAGAGCTCATGGATAAAGGGTTCATAAGACCAAGCGTGTCTCCATGGGGAGCACTATTTTTGTTTGTGAAAAAGAAAGATGGGTCGATGCGGCTGTGCATTGACTATCGAAAATTGAACAAACTCACTGTGAAGAATCGATACCCTTTGCCAAGAATAGATGACTTATTCGATCAGTTACAAGGAGCGAAGTACTTTTCCAAGATCGATTTGAGATCTGGATACCATCAGTTACGAGTCAAGGCCGAGGACATTCAGAAAATGGCATTCAGAACATGGTATGGACACTATGAATTTTTGGTGATGCCATTCGGATTGACAAATGCACCGACATCGTTTATGGACTTAATGAACCGGGTTTTTAAACCACACCTAGACTCCTGCGTTATCGTGTTTGTTGACGACATCTTGATTTACTCAAAATCGAGGACGGAGCATGAAGAACACTTACGGGTCGCTCTACAAACTTTGCGTGAACACCAATTGTACGCCAAGCTTAGCAAATGCAAATTCTGGTTAGAAGAGGTTAGCTTTTTGGGACATGTCATCTCAAAGCATGGTGTCACAGTAGATCCCGCTAAGATCGAGGCAGTAGTGAACTGGGAGCAACCAAAGACCGTGATAAACGTTCGAAGTTTCCTTGGACTAGCAGGTTATTATCGACATTTTGTTGAGGGGTTTTCAAAGATATCGGGACCTCTTACGAGGCTTACAAGAAAGGATTCAAGATTTGAGTGGAGTGAAGCGTGCGAGAAGAGTTTTCAAGAACTCAAGAAGAGACTCACCTCAACTCCAGTATTAGCCATTCCGCCAGGCAGTGGGGGATTAGTGGTCTACAGTGAAGCTTTGTATAATGGTTTGGGTTGCGTGTTCAATCAACATAAAAAGGTAATAGCTTACGGGTCAAGACAGTTGAAAGAGCATGAGAAGAACTATCCGACGCATGATCTAGAACTAGCAGCGGTCATATTCGAATTGAAGATATGGCGACATTATTTATATGGAGAAACGTTTGAAATCTTCACCGACCATAAGAGCCTCAGATTCTTATTTACGCAAAAGGAACTTAACATGAGGCAGCGCAGATGGATGGAATTCCTCAAAGACTATAACTGTTCCATACAGTACCATCCAGGCAAGGCTAACGTGGTAGCCGATGCCTTGAGTCAGAAGAATTCAGCGCAGCTAGCAAGTTTAATTTTGGGAAGGCACCGATGGAAATTTCTTGAAGATCCGGCACTATATGGTGCGGACATCCAGTTGCAAGCTACAGGAGCCTTTCTAGCCAACATATCAGTGAAACCAGTGATATTCGAACATATACGAGAACTACAGATGAAAGACCCAATACTAACCAAGATACGCCAAGATGTAACTGAAGGCATTAGATTGGAGTTTTCAATCAAGGAGGATGGTTCTTTATTGTTCAAGGGTCGTCTCTGTATTCCGGACAACGCCGATTTACGACGAACGGTTCTTGATGAATCCCCCAAGTTAAGCTATTGTATCCACCCGAGGAGCACGAAGATGTATCAAGATCTGAAAAAGAATTACTGGTGGAGAGGTTTGAAGAAAGACGTGACAGAGTACGTGTCGCGGTGTTTGACGTGTCAACAAGTGAAGATTGATCATAGACACCCCGCAGGTCTATTGCAACCCCTACCTATACCGGAATGGAAGTGGGAATCGATCTCCATGGACTTCATAGTTGAGCTACCGCGAACTGCAAAGAAGTACAATGCCATTTGGGTAGTGGTCGATCGATTGACCAAGTAAACACACTTCTTGCCTTACCACACGATGTACACGGTGGGAAGATTGGCAGAACTGTATATGAAAGAGATCGTCCGTTTGCATGAGATTCCGAGTAGCATCATTTCAGACCGGGATCCATTGTATACATCAAAGTTTTGGAAGAAATTTTAAGAAGGAATGAGAACGAGACTAGATTTCAGTACGGCGTTCCACCCACAAATCGACGGACAGACTGAGAGGTTAATCAAATCATTGGAGACATGCTTAGGGCATGTATGCTGAAATTACAAGGATCGTGGGATCAACACCTACTATTGATTGAGTTTGCATATAACAACAGTTTTTAGACGAGCATTGGGATGGCACTGTATGAAGCCTTGTACGAAAGGCGATGTAAATCGCCAATCAATTGGGAGGAAACTGGTGAGAAATTTGTTTTGGGACCCGAGTTACTTGAAGATAGCGCCGCTATTGTCCGCATGATCAGAGAAAGACTAAAGGCGGCTCAAAGCAGAAAGAAAAGCTACGCTGATATCAAGCGAACGAGCGTGGACATTAAGGTGGGAGAACATGTTTTCGTGAAGGTATCACCTATGAAGGGCGTGATGAGGTTCGGAAAGAGAGGGAAGCTAAGTCCCCGCTATCTTGGACCGTTAGAAGTTTTGGGTCGAGTAGGGGAAGTTACTTACCGCATTGGATTGCCACCGTTATTTGATCAGGTACACAATGTGTTCCATGTATCTA
This sequence comes from Chloranthus sessilifolius, assembly GCA_021018995.1. Classification (NCBI taxonomy): domain Eukaryota; kingdom Viridiplantae; phylum Streptophyta; class Magnoliopsida; order Chloranthales; family Chloranthaceae; genus Chloranthus; species Chloranthus sessilifolius. The sequence goes on from CM037595.1 coordinate 71,538,535, forward strand.
CGCTCAGGAAGTATCTTAATGATCCTGATCACGTGTTGAGCGGCAATTCATTCGAGATGCATGAAGATATGAGCATGATCAAAGAGCCAGCGGAGATTTTGGATCGAAAGGAACAAGTGCTACGCACCAAAGTTATTCCTTTAGTGCTTGTGCGCTGGAATAACCATTCGGCTGAGGAAGCAACGTGGGAGAGAGAGGTAGATGTCAGAGAACAATACCCCAACTTGTTTGAGAACGTTAACTAGTTGTTTTCTTAATTATGATAATATGTGATATTTTGACAGTATATCGATTCTTATTTTGAAACAAGTAAACAAATGAGATTGAAATTGAACATATTAGCTTAAACTTTTGCCTCAAAGGACTTCTCTTGTGAATAAAATTTCAAGTATTCCCAAAGGAAATCATGTATGAATGATGTCTTCAACCTTAGAACATATCAAGCGAAAATACCAACTTAACGAAGCTAGAAAGACATTTCTGGGCTCGCTCGAGCGAGATTTTTATACTCTCTCGCGCGAGTCGCATAAAATAATATATAGGAAGTATTCTAGGACCGCTCGAGTGAGGGTTAGTGACCGCTCGAGCGAGGCCATAAAATTTTATCAATAAGTGTTCTGGGCTCGCTTGAGCGATAACTAATAACCGCTCGAGCGAGGACAGGCTATATATTACAGGCGGAAGATTAAACGATCATTTCATCTTCAAGCGAGGAAATCTGAGCCGAGTGAGGGTTTAAGGTTTTTCAATTTTCAAGCTCTTTTTCCTTTCGATTCAAGCCGATTTCGGACGATCCGATCCGTCAAAAACGTTTAAGAAGGTAAAATCTACCCTATTCCTAATTTTACTCCATTCAAAAAGTTCTATAGATATCAAATGGCTTCTTCAAGCCCTAACCCCCAACCAAGGAAATGAATGGAGATTCGATAGCCATCATTGCACAATAAGGCGCCACAACAACAACCACCACCACCATGCCCATCAACCACCCCTATCCGATTAGATGATTGGTGGGAGCCAAGATTATGGAAGCCGAATGGGAAATTCATCCCTCTTGTTTTGTTGATCCGATGTCCACCAAATGGACTTCGGATTTTCTAACAAACAACCACCTACGACCATTGCTAACACCGTTCGGAGCTCGGTACTACCTGAGGCTCGTAAAACTATTTTATCAAACTCTCAAAACGAATGTGAATGAGGACACCATCCTCGTCACAATTGACGGAAAAGAGTTAACTTTTGGAAGTGGTGATGTTTCCACCGCCATGAACTGCCCTAATACCTACACCCCGAGCCCACACACTCAACCACCTTTTGCTGAGAATGTAAAATTCCCAACTATCATTTCTGATATTACTAGGGGCACATCTGCATTGGGTCAATCCATCACCCGATCCTAGCTACCGCCACACATGTGGCTTTTATATATTATTTTTAAGAAGAATTTGCACCCTACTGGCCATGATCAAGAGCGCCGCGACCCATTCTTGCGAGCCTTGCACTCCGCCTTTCACAACAAGTGGTTTAGTGCACCCACGGTAGTCATCAAAGGCATGGTGCATGCCTATAAAAGAAATGTCAGGGGTGCTATTCCTCCACTGATAAACCGTTTATCCTATGCACGTTTGATTTCCCAACTCCTCGAATCACGAAATGGGAAGGAAGGATTTCAAATCAAGACGAATGAAATCGTGCTCACCAACAACATCATTCCATACCTCGCCCAAGACTTAAGCCGAAATTTAAAGAGCCTTCAAACTAGTGTCAATAAGAAGAGAGATCGCCAAATTTCCTGACAAGCCACGCAACAAGCACCGGCGGGACCGACTGCTCCCTCTACTTCTTCATCTTCACAGCCCCTACCTAGCACCGACACCGGCATGATGCGAGAGATCCTCCAGCAGGAGCGGGAGATCAGGTTGCATCAGAGGTTTCAGGAGGCGCTACTTATAGACCTCATAGGCCATGCGTACCCGCAGTCATACATGGAGCGCATCGGTGCTATGAGAGGTGCTATTTTTAGAGCATCTAGCTTGGGCCCTGCTATGAGGAGCACTACAGTGGGTACCACTACCGCCAGGGAGGTTGTCGAGGATGAGGATGATGAGGACTACGACGATGATGATGACTCCGGCGACGACGACGAGTATGAGGAGGATGATGATTAGGTAGTCATGTTTCCTTTTTGGAAACGGTAATGAAATTTTGGTTGTGATATTTTGTTTGTAATATTTTAGTTGTGATCATTTTGATGGTGTGGTTTTATTATTCTATAAACTATCGTGACATGGTTGTCACAAAACATTGATGATTAACTTTATAATAGCATCGCATATACTTTATCATGTGGTCAATTACTATTATGACTGTGGAAACTCTCGATAGTAAAATCTTATCATCGATATTTCTTTACCGTTTAGATTGACTACGATAAGTGTATGGCTAGGTAATACTATAAGGTGTGAATAATTGCCTAATGCAGGTTAAACTATGAGTCATTGGATTATATGATTGTGGATTGTTCTAGTGTACTCCACTTTCTACGATATCATCGATTTTCGAGGACGAAAATCTTATAAAGTAGGGTGAATGTCATGACCCCAAATTTTTAGGAACCGTGCACATCTTATACCATGTACGCGTATGTGTGGTTCACAAGAAAACGAAAAAAAAAAACTAACATGTAAACGCTATGGGTGTATGTGAGAAACACACTAACTTTCACTAATATGTATATAAGTAAAAAGGAAGAAGAGAGGAGCCCCATACGTAACCTAATTTTAGCCTAGATAGAGAAAAGGAAAAGAGAGAGAAAGAAGAGAGGAAATTGTAAAAGAAGGTTAGGTTCGTTGGGTTAAGCCCGTAGAAGATTTTGAGGAAGGCTAGATGAGGAACCATGAAGAGCTTTTCATCTAGTTGGAACTTGGATCGAGTTTACATCAAATACATCGATCGAGGTATGATTTAAATGCGTTTATGGTGATTAGATAATGTAGGAAGGAATTGTTAAAATGTCTTTTTTTTTATGTTATTTAATGCTAATAAGACATTGGATAAAGAAGGAATTATTTTCTCGAACGGATCGAGCATTTATGTCTATCGTGGCTGGCTCGAGCGACCTATTTGGCTCGCTCGAGCGAGGATAGAATATAAATTTGAGTATATTTTCGTTCTGGGCTCGCTCGAGTGAGACCTATAGTATATGGGAAGCTCGCTCGAGAGAGGCTTTATGTAGTTCCTTTTAACCGCTAGCGTGAGACTAAGTGCTCGCTCGAGCGAGGCTAAGTGACCGCTCGAGCGAGGAATAGTGATCGCTCGCGCGAGGAACTATGCGGGTTTTATTAAATTTTAGCACAATTCATGGGAGTTGTGTGCTCCAAGGGCCCTAGTGACAATTCTAAGCATGTTCTTAACGCATGCAATGTAGGTTGACGTGGGATCGTTGTGTATCACCGCTACGAGAGAGGACTGCTTTGGATTTACTTTGAGGTAGGGAATATCTTGAAACATGTACTTTAATTCGTCAAAAATCATGTATGTAGAGTATTTCAATCATATAGAGTAGCTCAAGAGAATAGTCATATTAAATGTGCTTCCAACATGTGTGTGTGTGAATCTAAAAGGAGGTCATGAAGTCCTCAGGAGACATAGAATTGTAACATTGGGCATCGTAATGATGCATTAAACCAGTAGCATCCCAGGGATGCATATGAAGCCAAATGATAAAACAAAAGAAGAAGGAGAAGGCCTAATGTAATATAATTAGCACAATCACGGTGAATAACTATATGTAGAGCACACTTTATATTTTTGTTATTTGAGGTTTATTTAGAATACCCCACCAACGTGACGGGATACCCACGACTGATTCGGCAGGATATCCGTGACCGGTACGGCGGCCAAACCGTACACCCTAGAACATCCCAGGGATGTTAAAATTGAGAATAGACCCCACCACCTAAGAGAAAGGGGCCTGGGTAGTATTGAAATGTAACACATAAAAAGTGTCTATTTAGACAATGATGGTGGGTATTCTATCGGGGCTCGATGCTATATTGCTCAGGGATTACTTAAGTTAAGATTTAAGTGATTAGGCCGAATCCGTTACCATAATAGTAAGATGAGAATAATAAAGTCATGCAAAGTAACAGTGTATCCATCATTTTACTTCCGTGTGTTCCAATTTGTCTTTCAGCAGTTCTATCAGATAAATCATGCTTTTAAACGATTTTAACATACATGTGAGAGCTTAATCTATATGTTTATTATATTTTCCTATTGAGCTAGGATGTAGCTCACCCCCCTTAGACTATACGTCGCAGGTCCAGGACTAGCGGCAGTGGAGACTTCTGGAGACGTTGATCCAGGGGATTCAGATTACGTGCCCACAGAAGAGTCAAAGCCTCCTCCTGAGGAATTCTTCTAGGAGACCCATTGCGTACTTTGAGAGTGAGTTGAGAGTATTAGGTACGGCTTGGTACGTCAAGCCTCCTTATTTGAATGAAATTAAATACCGTTATTCTTTTGACAAATCGTCTGGGGTGAACTGTTATCACCAACGGTTTGGGTAAGTTCTTATGCCCATGAATTGGCATGAGACAAGAACTGCCTTTAGAGACCCTATTTATTTTAAATGTATGAGTACTTGTTTATAGTAGATACATGTGCCTTAATTGCAGTATTTGGCTTGTATATACCAATGCTTCGTATATAATCACAGGGCACGACCTTTAGGGTCATGCTGATGGCACGGGTTTCGGAGTGCTGAAATCCGGGCTGTCACATAAATTACTCAATAAATGCAGAAATTGAAAATGACATTAAAATACCGTAAGGAATGATCCACAAAAATCTATGAAAGCTTTAATCTAACCCGGTACAATCCTTCTTCAAATGTAGAAATTAAACTAATCTAGAACCTAAAACTAGGAAATAGAAAGAACAATGCTTGAAAAATAAAAGGCTCCCCAAAGGGAGAGACTCCCAGAATCTTCAGATTTTTCTCTTTAAATATCTCTCTATTTCGAAATTTGAATGTTGAACTTGGTCGATTGATCGATCAATTGACCAGATATAAGTTTGAAATTAAAATTCAAATATCTTTTGTTATGTCGATGCATCGACCTTAGGGGGTTGATTGATCGAGTTTGTTGGTCGATTGATCGACCTTCCCAGATTTTCGTGAAACTCGGCCCAACTCTTCAACAGATACAACTTCAATATTTTGGTCATAACTTTTTATCCCAAAGTCAGATTGAGGCGATTCGTATGGCGTTGGAAAGAAGATGACGAGCTCTACAACTTTGATTTTTTAACTATTTCGTGAATCTAATTTTTTAAAGGTCAAAATTAAGCTTTAAGTCGGGATAAGTTCTGAATGATCCAAGGTAGCACAAATTTGATGTTATATTCTGAACTCTTGGGTTATTTTATGCTCAACACATCTCCAGACCTGTAAATCACTAAAACTATATAAAACATATTAAATAGCTTTCATCAGGTAGCTAAATATAGGTCTTTAGGGGTGAAATATCATCATACCCCCAAACTTACACTTTGCTAGTCCTCGAGCAAAGACGAAGATAAATAAAACTGAAAAATAAACTAACAACCTAAGAAAAGTAAAGAATGCTACTTTCGTAGGGAGCACGATTGCATTTAACGTATGCAACAAGCCTTTAAACCGCTAGGTGATCCCTAGTGCAGGAGTTTTGTCTCCTGAGGGTTTTCAGTGAAGTTACCCACAAACTTCAATACATTTTTGAAACCATCGATAAAATTGAGTTTTTAAAACAAAGTTTTCATGTATCTTTTCAAAACTCAAAATCATTAATAAATTCAACATGCAAATTCTCAATTTCAAACAACAATGTCAGACTAATCATACCAATATCCATTCAAATTAGTCTAATGCTCAAATCGTTAGATAACTCATCAATTCATGCCTACACGTGAAGTGTGTGTATACCAAAACCAAAATTCATCCATCTCGGAACTAGTCCAAACAGTAAACCATCAGATCTCATGTCTTGATTCAATCCTCACTTTAGATATACTCTCGAAAATAGAAATACTCCAATGATGGGTAAATTTTCACATACATGTGAGAGATCAATACTAAACAAATAAAAGGGTCTCACACGATAAAAGAAACATGACGTAATCAATGAATAAAAGTAAATCTCATAGGAACAAATACTTGTATATTCTAAGCATGTCATATCAAGTGTCATAAGTATCATATATTTACTCTCCACAAGGCAGTTACCAATACAAGATCGGATCATGAAGGTCTTTTTTAGGGTTTTAATGGGGCTCAGGTAAGGGTAAGAAAGAAATGGGAAGTTGGGATTCAAAATTTCTGAGAAATTTGAAAAGAAACTAACTTTTGATTTTTCTATTTCTCTTATTTTTCTTTTCTAATCTCTCGCTATCTTTCTCAATATTTTTCTATTTTTTTCAACTTTCTTTTCCTTTTTCACTCATTTTTCTTCTTTTGAATTTCATTTTCCTAAAGCACCTCATATTTTTCATTCTTTTCAATTTTTTTTTTCTTTTTCTCCTCCTTTTTTTTTTTAATATTTTTGTCATGCACTCAGTAAACACCACAACTCAGTATCTCTCCCCTTACTCTCTTTTCATTCACTCTTGTCTCTCGTTTCTAATTTCTTAGAAATAAGAAGAGTAAGGCTGAATTTTCAGAAATGGTGAAAGGGTAAAGGTTAACGTGGCTTATCAAAGAATGTATAAAGGCAAATTTTTTAATAAGCTCGAAGGGGTATTAGAAGGATAAATTTATATAAGGTGGGGTATTTTAAGCACAAACGAGCCAAAGATGACCTTCAATCATGTCCTCAAAAGATAATAACTTTGCCTATTTGTCTTAACTTATGATACATTCTAGCACAACGATATGAATTTAATGTCATGCAAAGTCACAAGTCAAAATAAAATGTATAAGATTATATAAAAATAATTCGTATTTAAAGACAGCTCCAAATTTATGTAAACTCTCATCAAGGACGGGAAATTAGCTCTAAAGCTCACCGGGTTTAGTCTCCACTAAGAACCTAGGATTCAAAGTTTAAATTAGTTCCTCGATTTCTAGATCTTAAGTATGGTATACGTGCACAAAATGTCTAGGCATGAATTTCAGGACTATCCTCAAATTATCACATTAAATATCATTATCCTAGATAAAAGCAATCAAAATATGACATCGCTATTTTTAAAATTAAATTCACATGCATCATCAACTAAAGTTTGAAAACAATCACAAAATAACATGTGTCACGGTTCCAAAGTTTTTATTTTTTATTTTTTATTTATTTTTATTTTACAGTTATCAAAATAATAAAATCACACAAACTACACCCCCAAACCTAAACAAAACAATGTCCCCATTGTTAACAATAAATAAACTATTGAATTAAAGTGACAAAACATACCTGGAGTAATGATTTGAGGCGCGTGATAGCACATGAAAAGGGAAGAAGTAAGAAAAATCCTCCCCCAAACTTGCATGAAAATATACCAGTATATCCAAGCATCCTGACCACACGAAAAAAAATGTCAACAATAGTGAAGAGATTTTCAAAACTAACAATATACTTACTTGAATAATATTATCAAAATCATAATCATTAATCATTAAAACGAGTGTATCTAAGTAATTTTTTTTTTTTTTCTTTCAGACTGTCAATTGATCGAGGTATTTGCTCGATTAATCGACAGTTAGAAATTTTCACAGAATCGTGCGAAAATGGAAAATTTTTCTTTCCATTGAAATTTTTCTTTTTTTTTCTTTTAGACTGTCGATTGATCGAGGTATTTGCTCGATTAATCGACAGTTAGAAATTTTCACAGAATCGCCTGAAAATGGAAATTTTTTCTTTTCATTGATTTTTTTTTTTTTTTTTTTTTTACAAATCCTAATCCTACATAAACTTTAAAAACATAAATCTAAGATCTAAACAAACTTTAAAAACTAAACATTCTAAAACTAGAAACTAAAACAAACAATGTAAAAAGAAATCCTAATTCTAATCATCTTCTTCTTCCTCTGCCTGCCTTGCACGAACCATCATCTCGCCATAGCCATCGGGCCACAATTGTTGACCCAATTAATATATGAAGGATCGATCGTAGCGGTTGCGACAGAGATTTTGATTGTTCTGCTGCTGTTGCTCATCGATCAAGGAGTTGATCTGAGCTTGCATTAATTATAGGGAAACTCCCTCATTGCGAACTGGTTCTGGCACTGGCTCGACGACGGCTTCTTCTTGGTTCACACGACGACGCTGATGTGCAGGCTAGGCAGGGGAATGTTGAGCATCAACATTGCCGGCTCCACCAGGATTCCCTAAGAGACGCATACTTCATTTCTAATTCATCGCCCCATAGTGATAAAATTAAAGGTCCCCAATATTATCATCAAGATAAAATGGGAAACCTAGGTGATGCAGAAGTTGCATCACCAGATGGGGAAAGTAAATAAGTGCTGCATCACCAGTAGGAGGGTTGACAATCTCATTGTGGCATCGCCACATCGAATCATGCAAAAACCACAAAATATTGAGCAAAGAATTTGTATAACCACCATACAGAGCCTTCACCCGAGGTCCAGTTCATTCTTACACATGACCTCGTGGGCAAAGACTAGAAGACACGACGATATCCCAAAATAAAATATCGGCCAGTGAAGCCGATCACTTGGTAGCATTTACTCGTGATGCATATATGCCATTGCACATATCATCAATCACCGGTCTTTGGTCAACGTCGAGTTCTTCTCCAAGTTGGTGGTTCAGTGGACACTTAGTAAGAATGCCAAAAGCATTCGCGATCGTATCCGAATAAATCTTCCTTTTCCAACCGTCAATGGAGATAGTGAAATGGGCATCGTCATGAGTCTCGATCGATGCACTTTTCCACTCCATATTCTGATAATACAAATGAACCACACGCTCCGAAATGTTAATTGCCAGTGGCGTCATTAGAAAATGGAGATTGAGAGCAGCAATATACGTGAGTGACACTGCACACTCAGGCATCGCGTGGAATGCCGGCAGATCGTACACATATTCTGATGATATTTCCTTGGTTGCAAAACGACCTTTGGGTCGTTCTTTAAAGATTCCTTGCCGTCGGGGAGGAAGTCTTGCAGAGGAAGGTTAGAGAATTTCATAGCAGACTAGGAATGTTGGTGCGAATGAAGAATGGAGAGGACGTTCAATCTTTAAATAGGCATAGAGGCGACTCCTTACTTCGGTCGCATTGCTTCAGTCGATTGATCGAGACCCAAAGCTCGATTGATCGACTGAGAAAGATATCAGCCTGAAAAGGCATGACAGTAAATGCCATGAATTGAATGCGGATTGATCGAAAAAAGCTCAATTGATAGACCAATCGTCTTATCAATCAATCGAGATATAGAGCTCGATTGATCGACCCTTTTTTTTTTTTTTTTAAAGGAAAATTGCAAAATTAATCTACAATTAAGGTGTAAATTAATTCCGAGTCCACCAGGATCCCAAATCTTCATGAAAAATTTTCTAAGCAAGATCAGTGATTTATTTATTCGTCCCTGCATTTCTCTTATCAGGGACTTGGTTACACCCCTCTGATGTGCCCATGTTTCACTACTATGGTCTCTCTCTAACCTTTCAATTTCTACCCTTTACTTGATATTCCTAAAATCGCACTCTAGATTTAAACCCATTAATCTTTTTTCGACATTATATTGATTATCTATGTATTCAATGAATGGGCAACATATTTGAAATTCCACTTTCTCCCCTAAACCGAATTCACACTCATCGGAAAAAGTTATGTCTCCCTTATTAGGTGCTGTAAGGGTGCCATTTTCTTTCTCTCTCATCTCAATTTGATTCTCAATTCTCTCCTCGACATAAGTATTATCATTCCATTCCATTTCCTCTTTTCCTCGCACTTGCACTATCTCAATGCTTGTTATGCCATTCTCAAGCGTAGTGACCAATTGATCATCCTCATATTTCTGAACGAAATTAGAGGGGTCCTCATCATTCCGACTGGTAAGGGACTCCTCTATTTTATCTTCCATTTGTAAGTACTCGATCATCTGACTAACTTGAGATTGTATCATAGAAATTCTTTAAGTGTTGGTGTACACCAATCATTTTAAATATTCTAAAGTGTAAGAAGAATTTTGGGCTGGTTCATATGATTCTGTATCTTGAAAGTATTGAGTTTGTTGTGACAAGTCATAAGGAAAATTGTTGGGATAAGAACTTTGATCATTGTTAGGCATTATATCACAGATTGGAGGTTGATTAAACCCACACATGTTATTAGGTTGACACTGTCGATAACTTTGATCATCGTAAGGCATCATGTCACACAATAGAGGTTGATTAAACTCACCCATGTCATTGGGTTGACTCTGCCAGCAACTTTGATCAGAGTAAGACATCAAATCACACATTGGAGGTTGATTAAACCCCCACATATCATTAGATTGACTCTGCAAGTCATGAGTATTCCAAACAGGATTTGGCTGGACTTGTTCAAGGTAATAATTTGAGTTGTTCAAGGGACACATAGGTGTAATATGTATCGAATTTTCACAAATAGCACATGATTCTAGATTGAATCCATGCATTGACATGATTTCACCAATACCACCAATTTTTTTGTTTTTGTTTTTTGTTTTTTTTTTTTTTTTTTTTCAGATTCGATTGATCGAATGGTTCACTCGATCAATCGCGAATTTTTCAAATTTTGAAACTTTGAATTATTTAATTTTGATATATATATATATATATATTTTTTTTGGGATTTAAAATTTTAAATTTTAAATTTTGAATTATTTATTTATTTATTATTATTAATTTTTTTAATTTAATTTAATTTAATTTAATTTTATTTTATTTTTAAATTTTATTTTATTTATCAATTTATTTATTTTTATTTTTTTTGAATTTTAAATTTAAAATTTAAAATTTTTTTTGATTTCTTGATTTTTTTTATTTTTTTTAAATATTCACATTACCACCCCCAAACCTATATTGTGCAATGTCTTCATTGGACCAAAATTAAGGGGGGACCCTCAAACCTGCAATTAAAGTTCTCACAGACTAAAAAACAAAAACAAAGGAAGTGACACGCATTAGTGAAACTAAAAGAGAATTTATTAAGAAAATTACTGGAAATTACACTTATTCAAATCAGAAAATATGAAATCCTAAAGCTACCTAAAAACAAAAAATATGCAGAACTAAAAATAAAACCTAAAAAATCCTAACACATCCAAAAGGCTGTTAATTTCTTTTTCTCAAACATCAGTTCCTGACCCTAGCTTTGGCTTTGGAAAAGCAAAATTTCACATTGCTTCGGTGATACTCCCCGGATTCAAAGAATCAGGAGTCACACCCGGGGGCGGTGGTGTTGATGGGTTGGCCATACTACTCGTGGCCAGATCCCGAAGTGTCGTAGCCAGATACAACTTCGCCCAAGTCTCAGTTGGTATGAGATCAATAACCTCCTTTGGGATTGATTTGGGAATAAATGCAGCTAATGGAGTTGGTGGCGGTATCGATGAAGAGAAAGGAATGGGTGATGGTGATTTTGTGATGGGAGATGGAATCGGATCCAAATCAATCATCTCGATATCGCTGGAGAAGATCGGGGTGGGCTTGACTGATCTATTAGCTCTTTTTTGTGCTGGCTCATCCCAAAGTTGAATAGGTACATGATCAAGATCTACCACATTGATGTTGGTTAGATCCAGTGGAGATTGTGATCCAGTACCCCGTTCCCTTTTTCTTGCTGTTTCGTTCATCTTCCTTAAAGTTGACCTTGTAAAATGGTTTCTTCCGGCCATTGATGAGAATGAAGAGATGAAATGATGATGAAAATTTTAGGTAAAGTTTCAGGGTTTTGGATATAAATAGAGAAAGAGTGTTTGAGATTTCTAAAAGACTCCTACGAAGGAAAACAAAGTGTCCTGAAATATTAAACTTCTAAAAAGATTTGGGAACGAATTTTTAAATTTTTTTTTTTTTCAGCAAGTGTATTGGTCGATTTATCGACTAATACAGTTAATTATGATGACTTTATATAACCTTGATTGATCGACAAAAGATGGTCGATCAATCGAGAGGTTAACCAAACAGAGAGTCCTCAAAAGAAATTTTTTTTTTTGTTTCGTAAAAATTCGAATTCAAAATTTAAAATTTAAATTCAAATTTAGATTTAAATTCAAAACTCAAAATGTAAATTCAAATTCAAAAGTTAAATTCAAAATCAAAATTCAAAATTTAAATTCAAATCCTAAAAAGGCAATAAACTAAAAAGAAAATCTTACAAATCCTAACAACCCACAAAATCCTACAAATAAACTAAAAGGCAATAACTTAAAAAGAACCTACAAATCTTATAAATTCTAAAAATTATACAAATCCTAAAAAGGCAATAAACTAAAGATCCTAAAAAAAAATCTTAAAGATCCTAAACTAGAAATCTTAAAAAATCCTACCAATCCTAAAAAAATAAATCTTCCAAATCCAAAATTTCAAACAATTCAAATTTCAAAAGTTAAAATTTAAAAATTCAAATTTCGAATTAAAAAATTTAAATTTCAAAATGTTAAATTTCAAAAATTTAATTTTTTCAAATTTTTTTTCACTTAACAAAAAAAAAAAATTTTTTTATATTTTTTTATATATTTTTTTTTATTTCGAATTTAGAAATTCAAAAATTTTGAATTTTTAAATTCTAAAAATTCGAATTACACAAGAGAGAGAAAGTGTGCGAATTTTTGAGAGTCGATTGATCGATCTCAATATTTTTTTAATTTTTTTGATATTTATTTATTTATTTATTTTTATTTATTTATTTTTAACTTTGAAATTCCAAAAATCAAAAGATTAAGGAGAAATTTGCGGATTTTTTTTTTTTCGGAGTCGATTGATCAAAGGTTTGGCTCGATTGATCGACCTCAAAATTTTTCGATATATATATATATATGTATTTTTTCGAAACTAATACAATTACTGATTTAAACCTACAGAAATACCTAAAATTAATTTTCTATTTCTTAAAAATTTTAAATTTTCTACGCTCAATCCTTGGCAGCGGCGCCAAAAACTTGTTGTAAAATTTAAGTTGTACTCGCAAGTGCACAAATCGTGATGTAGTAAGTGAGTGTTGAGTACGAGATTGTTCTCACGAGGATTGGTTAGAAAATTTAAAATAAAAAATAATAATTAACCAAAAGAATTTCCATAGATCTATCACAGTATTTTCTAAATTAAAAATTTAAGAACTTGAAAAATGAGATAAACACTAACCACTAATTGAAATTTAAACAAATTATGAAAGGTAAAGATTAGGATACTAAATCCTCCCATCTTAGGTTTATCATTTGTGCAATACAAATATGTGGATTGAGATGTGAGATCCTTAACAAATATCTAAAAAGAAGCACCACCCCAAACACACGTGAGTTCTAAAGTATAGATATGAGATCACGGAGATGTATGATTAATATCTCATGAGTGTATGATTAACACTCACACTTCTGACAATACCCAGAACCCAATCTCTAGATAATTTCCAAAGTACGATCTAAGATCAAGGAGATGCATGATTAACACCTCATGAGTGTGTGATTAACACCCACACCTCAGATAGTGATTGGAACTCACCACTGGGATAAAGTCACATTATCAATCCAAGATCAAGGAGATGTATGATTAACACTCACACCTCAGATGGCAGTAAAACTTCACCCCAAGATGGGTAATAATTAGGATAAAATCATTATTGCAGATCTGAAATCATAGGGCATGATTAACTCCTAGATCTCAGATTGAAATCAGATTTTACCATTTTCAATAACAACATTAGGGCCTTTAAAAGCATCTGACACCTCAATCACATATTTATATTAATATAAATGACTCCCTCGGATGGGGTTCATTAGATCCCCATCCCTAATAAAACTAGCCACACATAATTGAAATAAATAACTCAATAAATGCATAAATTGAAAACAATATTAAAATATCGTAAGAAATGATTCACAAAAATCCATGAAAGCATTAATCTAACCCGGTACAATCCTTCTTCAAATACAGAAATTAAACTAATCTAGAACCTAAAACTAGGAAATGGAAAGAACAATGCTTGAAAAATAAAGGGCTCCTCAAAGGGAGAGACTTCCAGAATCCTCAGATTTTTCTCTTTAAATATCTCTCTGTTTCGAAATTTGATTTTTGAACTTGGTTGATTGATCGACTTGAGTGGTCGATCAATCGACCAGATTTAAGTTTGAAATTAAAATTCAAATCTCTTTTGTTATGTCGATGCATCGACCTTAGGGGGTCGATTGATCGAGTTTGTTGGTCGATTGATCAACCTTCTCAGATTTTTGTGAAACTCGGCCCAACTCTTCAATAGACATAGCCTCAGTAATATTGTCATAACGTTTTATCTCGAAGTTGGATTGAGACAATTCTTATGGCGTTGGAAAGAAGACGACGAGCTCTACGAATTTGGTGTTTTAATCATTTCGTGAATCGGATGTTTTAAAGGTCAAAATTAAGCTTTAAGTCGAGATAAGTTCTGAATGATCCAAGGTAGCATGAATTTGACGTTATATTCTGAACTCTTGGGTTATTTTATGCTCAACACATCTCCAGACCTATAAATCATGAAAACTATATAAAACATATTAAATAGCTTTTATCGGGTGGCTAAATATGGGTCTTTAGGGATAAAATATCATCATATTTCACTACTCATCAGTATACACGATTTGATATGTAACAAGCAGTACTAATGGCCTCAGCTCATAGATTTTTAGCCACATTGTTAGCATTTAACATAACCCTAGCCATTTCTTGAAGTACCCTATTTTTCCTCTCAACTATACCATTTTGTTGAGGTGTGTGAGGAGCAGAAAATTCATGCTTTATTCTATTTGATGCACAATATTTAGCAAAAGATGAATTTTCAAATTCTTTACCATGATCACTACGAATTCGAACAATAGAAAGATTTTTCTCAATTTGAGTTCTTTTGGAAATTATAATAAATTCTTTAAAATCTTTAGATTTATCTCTAAGAAAAGTAACCCAAGTATACATAAAAAAATCATCAACCAATACAAGCACATATTTCTTACCTCCTAATTGCTAGTTCTCATAGGGCCTATGAGGTCAAAATATATTAATTCAAGTATCCTAGAAGAAGTAGGAACATTAACTTTCTTGTGGGGAACACAGATCTGTTTACCCATTTGGCATGCACTACAAATAGATTCCATCTGGTTTACTTAATTTCGGTAAACTTTTAACAAGTTGATCAGAGGTTAATTTGTAAAGATCATTCTTATTCATATGGCCAAGCCTCTGATGTCAGATATTGATCTCATTTGTGTTAGAGATAAGATAATTATTTTTGAGAGGATCACTAAAGGTGTAACAGTTATTAGAAGATCTAATCCCTTCAAGAACAAGTTGACCATTAGAATCAACTACAGTGCACAAATTTTTCGTAAAGCTAATATTCATCCCATCATCACATAAATGGCTAATACTAATGAGATTAGCCTTAAGTCCTTCAACATAAAGGACTTCATTTAATTTAGGACATCCAGGTGCTTCAACTGTTCCTTTCCCAATAATTTTACATGAACTTCCATTTTCGAAGGTCACATTTCCCTCTGAGCATGGACTTAAGTGAGAGAAAAATGATTTCTCACCAGTTATATGCCTGGAACAACCACTATCAAGGAACCACTTAGATGATTCACTAGCTTTTAGTGAATATGAGCAACCTGTGCAGTAAAATCAGATTTTCGAATCCAAATACGTTTGTATTTAAGATTTGATTTATTTTGAATCACATGTTTGTTGTTATTTTTATTTGAACTACTCAACGAGACGAATTTGTTTTGCTTCAAAGTTTGAATGTTAGGGACGTAGTACAAAGAGTATTCAAAGGTGAATGGGCAATACACATAAGTATGCCCTTCCCAACCACAAGTATAACAGATTGGAACTCTTCTAGTAAAAGATCTTGAAATGATAGATCTAGATTAACTTGAAGTTAGTTTAGAATTCGTAGAAAGTGATTTGATTTCTTTAACAAATTTTGGGGCATGAGTTATCTCAGGTTTAGGATTGTTATTTACTAAATGATGATATCCAATACCTGATTTGTCAGTAGTTCTTTGACTAGAATTTAGTAACTTTTCCATTTTCTCATTTACCTAATAAAAATTTGAATATTTTACAGAAATGGAATCAAGTTCCCTTTTTAAATTTTCATTTATTAAAGTGAGGGAATTTACTTTATTTTCCTGTTCCATAAATTTAGAAGTGAAACAATTTATATTTTCTTGAAGAGTAATATTTTCTTGAACATGTGTTTTGACTTGAGATTGAAGATTACTGACAATATTTTTTAACTCGACCACTTCCTTGGTCAATTTAATTTTTTCTTTGGTTAGATAAATTGACTCTTGATAAAGTTCATCGTAAGCATGAGTCATATCCAATACATCACCATCAATATTAGTATCAGAAGATAGTGATGTAATAGAGTCTGTGTCAATAAGGGATGGTGCATAAGATTGAGAATTATTAGATTCAATCATTGAGGCCACAAAAGCTCTAAATCCATATGAGGCAGATTTATCAGAAGATGACTCATTTGATTTATCAATCTCATGAGTGGCAGCCAAGACTTTAGATTTTCCCTTATCATTTTTTTTATTAGGACATTTATTAGCATAATGCCCATAACCATGACACTTAAAGCATTGATTAGTGTCAGTAGATTCCTTTTTCAGTTTCTTCTCAAAAGATTTAAAATTTTTTTATATATATTTTAAAAGTTTTTAACAAACAAAGCAAGTTTATCTGATTGATCAGAATCACTGCTTGAATCAAACTCATCCTCAGATGATTTGAAAGCAACACTTTTAGTAACATGATTGTCTTGAATTTCATATTCATAAGTTTGTAAAGACCCGACAAGTTCATCTAAGTTTAGATTGTCAACATCTTTAGATTCAACAATGGCATTGACTTTAGATCTGAACCGTTTAGGTAGAGACTTTAGAATTTTTCGTATAATTTTCGTATTAGAAACAGGTTCTCCTAAATTAAATGAGCCATTCACAATATCATTTTAGCGAATATAAAAATCAGATAACTTTTCATCCTCATCCATACGAAGATTTTGAAACTGAGATGTGAGCATTTGAAGTTTGAAAATCTTCACTTGAGGAGTCCCTTCATAAGTGGTTTCTAGAATTTTCCATGCATCTTTGGCTATAGTGCAAGTATTTATTCAGCAAAATTCGGAAGTAGTAACTGCTCCAAATAAAGCGTTAAGGGCCTTATAGTTATAACCAAGATTATCATATTCTTGATCCGTCCATAAAGATCTAGGTTTGATAGTGGTATGTGGTACATTATCGATAACAAAGGTCGTAGTTGGTGGCAACCATCCATCCTCAATAGAATACCATATATGAGGGTCCATTGAATTTAAAAATGTTCTCATCCTTGCCTTCCAGTAAGGATAATTAGAGCCATCAAACAGAGGGGGTCTAGCAGTAAACACACCTTCTCTAAGAAGATTGTGAAATCCCAAATTTGACATTACACTTAATTTGTTAAAATTTATAAAGTGACCTCGCTCTGATACCAATTGAAATTTGGGAATTTCTAATAGTCTATAAAAAATTAAACAACTTATTACTACTCACAATCAACACACAACAATAAAATGAACGCAAGTCGTTTTTAATGTGAAAAACCCATCACAGGTAAAAACCACGGGATCTATCTTAGATCCAAGAAAAACTTCACTATGAATAAATAACCTTACAGTGCTTTTTGGTATGATATGCCCTATCACTCCTATCACCAACAATGACAGCCTCTTACCATCATCCTATCTACAGTGAACAATTCCAACAACCTGTCGTCTCTCATGAAGGTCCACTTGTCTCTCACAAGCCGTATACTCTCAAATAAGGATTAGAGAAAAACACACTCATCATTGAGATTTAGGATTCAAATGAACAAAATGAAAGTAATCTCAAAGATAGAAGTTTGGACCAGACTCTTGAAAATGGAGGATTTTCATATTGGTTTTAAAACTGTCCGAACTTCCTAGAATATATAGGATTTCGAGTCACGGACGTCCGTGAATCACTCACAGTCGTCCGTGACCACGGATGTCCGTGAGTGCATTACGGACGTCCATGGGTCCACAAATGACAAACCATTAGTCATTTGAATTTTACTTGGCCAACTTAAAATTCTAAGGAGCACCACTGGTTTTTGTCATTATTTTGACAATAAATATCTCACAGGTAGTAGCCATCCTTAACCACTAAGAGCTCATTTGTCAAGGTTGACTGTAAAAAGTTGAGATCCTTCGGTTCATTAATAATATTTTTTAAAACTACTTATATCTTATAAAGGTTGGTAATTTTGATTTGTGTCATTAATTCGTGCAATTGGAAGGTAATCAAGAAAACATTTGGTTAGACACATGAAGTCTGCAATTTGTTATCTAGTAAGAGAATTTATCGTTTACAAGATAAACTCTCTTTCTTCTTGATAAGTTTTAGGGAGGATGGGTTCCATAAATTCTTGAGCAAAAAATGAAATGTCAAAATAGACTTGAAATTACAGTCCGAAATACATAATAGATTTATGATTTTTCTGAGAAGTCTGAACTATCTATTGTTTAGTAGCAACAATCTTCTTAAAGGAATGTGTTGTCTGATTATCTTACATTTCAGAATGATTTCTCGCTGATGCTTCATATGTCTAATAGCAGAAATTATGGTCTGCTTGAATTAAATTTTGAGATTGTTAATAGCAATGTGCCATAACAAATCTGCAATAGTTAATTTCTCGCAAGAGAAATAATTTCAAATTTTCAATACCTGAAAACTACTTTTCTTTGACAAAGAGTGGATACTACAATCCACTAATTACTCTGCTATAAAGATTATCTGCTTCGAGTCATTTTCCAGAGGGATAAGGATCTAATTAATATCTGATATGATGGGATTGGTTGTCTTGTGACCAATTGTAGTCCATAATATTTGTTCTTCCTCTATCTTATAGTCTTCAAAATACATAGTGTCTAGTGTTGGTGACTAGTATGCTTCAAAGTATAAAGCATCTGCTTAGATGGTTTCATTCTCTATCTAAGTACGAAGACGTACCTCGTCCTCTTCTACGATTAGTGTGACCAAACATTCTTTGTTTCAAATTGGTGTAGCCTCTCGAGATGGCTCCATTTCTGTTCTGATCATGACATTAGCAAATCGTGAATCTTTGGAAAGTAAGTCTCAAATGAAATTATATTTTCTAGACTTATAAGTTCATAGGTAAATGAATTAAGATAAATGT
Organism: Chloranthus sessilifolius; assembly: GCA_021018995.1. Taxonomy (NCBI): domain Eukaryota; kingdom Viridiplantae; phylum Streptophyta; class Magnoliopsida; order Chloranthales; family Chloranthaceae; genus Chloranthus; species Chloranthus sessilifolius. The sequence continues at coordinate 71,557,968 of CM037595.1, forward strand.
TAATCATATCTAGTTCAAATGGATTAGTTAGACTAGTCTTTCTAAGCTTAGTAGTTAAACTTTCTTTCTTTTGATAATATTATTATCAACACAGTTTAATGTTTCTAAAAAACTTGAAAATTTTATCTGACTTTATCCGATATGCTGGATTTGCTTAAATTGCAATAAATGATAAAATAAACTGAGTATAAAAAAAATCACAAGCATTCTATCATACAGACACAACGATTTTAACATGATAAAACCCATTTCAGAGAAACATCCATGGGACCCAATTCAAGATCCAAGACACAAATCCACTAAGAAAATAGAACACTTACAGAAGGTAACGAACCATAAATAGACCTATACGCTGACAAGTCCATGACAATAGTCGTATAAAACCCTTTTTAGTAACAACATGTTGAGTCCACAACCCTTCCCTTCCTTATAGTGTATCAATCTGAAACGCCTCCAATCACCGAGTAACACAATGATCCACTCATGTCCATGTTGGTGTATTTCGGATGCTTGCAGCTAGTTTATTTAAAAACAGTGGAGAAAACAAATCAAGAGTGAAGAGATGGAAATGGGATAGCACAATAAGTCTAAAATATACAGACCTGCAAGATACAGGGCTTGTTATAGCAAGTTTTGAAAAGTAAGAGTTTGTCCCATAGGGAGTGATGATCTGATACCTCAAGGGTGTATAGTAATCTCCAGATCTCGCTACAGATCTGGCAATTCTAACAGAAAGGGAGTTTAAGTGTCACTAGCTATACTAAAACTATAATAAATCTAAAATAAACTACAGCTAAAGAAAGGGAAAGTGAAGGATGGTGATGATGTGTAGTAAAATAAACATAAAATTGATGAGAAATAGGTAGCTAATTAAGAGTAAGTTAGTTATGAAACTCAGATTTAGGGCTGATTCTGCAGGAATTCTTTTGAAGGCTACAAGAACATCAACAAGGAAAAAGAATCTAAGGTAACCCTGCAATCTAGACTCCTCTTAAGGCTATAACCTGTCCACTTAAATGGTCACAGACTATCTAATAGAGGAGGTTCAATCACTTGAAGGGATTGGTCCTAAGGCTATAACCTGTCCACTTAAATGATCACAGACTATCCAAGAGATTTCTTCCTAGCAATGGGTTAAATCAGAACAAGAATACTACTGCAGACACTATGTTTGTAAGGCTACAAGCACATACATCCATATGAGCAATCAGTCCTTAAAATGAGATGAAAACCACCTTAAATCAAGGACCAAAAGGGGCTTTAGACTCAGCTGATCATTACTACAAAAGGCCTGTAATGATCCAGCTCACAAGTTTGCAATCTTTGTAACCAAATCAGATTTATAATCTAATGATGGCATTGCAAATAGAGGGCAGTTTGTTTTTGCACAATCTTTCACAAGGCCAACCAGTTCATGCGCAGAGAAGAAGAATCTATCTCAGATCAATAATTTAGACCCCTCTTAAGGCTATAACCTGTCCACTTAAATGGTCACAGACTATCCAATAGAGGAGGTTCAATCATAGAGGCCTGAGACAGAACGATAAACCTACTGTTACCACCATTGTTGCAAGGCAAAACAACTCGAACAACAATGGGATCATCAGATCTATAGGCATCTATGTCTAGATCCAATAGATTTTTATGCAAGGAAAACACAAAAACTACAGATCTAATTAAAACGATAAACATGAAAAAATTGTAATAGAATCTTACAATACTTGCCCTCGAAGGGAACAACCAATGCAAACCCCAAATCAGCTCCCAAAGTTTTCACAAATGCCCATTGCAATACCAAATTAATCTCAACTACTTACAAAAGAGTTAGCCAGCAAGTGTTGGACTAAGAAAGAAGAAAATAGAAAAAGGTAAGGAAACTAAACCCTAAATGATCTAGGCTATTCCTGGATCGAGACCCTAACCCTAGGTGATCACAGGTTAACCCCCTGGATAGTTTTATAAAACAGAAAATGAGCTATTTATACAATCTATAGCAGCTTGTGTGCAACAGCCAATCAAAAATAAGAAGCTTTGGAGTTGATTTCGTGACCCATCTATGGCCCTTGGATACCTTGAGATGTCTGGGACATTGGGATGTGTGCCCTAGAAGGTGTGAAATACCCAAAACATCCTTGGAGTTTGAAAATAGGTGGCTGGAATCCGTGCCTCACGAGGATAGAGCTTCAAAATTTCATCTCGCTAGGCTCAAAGTTTCAGCATTTCCATCTCGCTACGCTCATTTCCAGCCTTGAAAGGCTCATTTCCAGCCTCGCAAGGCTCATACAGCAGCTCGCCGGGTTGATTTTCAGCAATTTTCAGCACTACACCTGTTCGAAAAAAAATGCTTCAGTAGAAGAACAACTCAAATGTCTTTATTTTTCCGCTTTACACCACTCGACTTCGAGTCTGCAGCTCGTGGGGTTTAGTTGGAATGCTCAAGAGTGCACCATAGCTGCACAAGTGTGCACAACAGCTGTTCGACAAACTGTTTTCAGCCTATACACTACTTCACAGTTCTGCTGGCTTCAACATTAACCTCGTGGGGTTCAATCTCAGCTTGGTTCCAGCAATGGTGTACTCGAGTGGCTCGGGTTCCGTGCTGAACTATTCGAGTTGATCAAGTATGCACAGTATACAGCTTGGGTGCTCTCATTTATGAGCTGCTGCACAACAGCTTGCTTCATAGGATAACAACAGTAGCAGTTGCTGTAGTTCAAAGCTGCTCGATAGTAAGCCTTGGAGTTAAATGCAACAGCTCTGCTGGTTATTTGCAGCTCATGAGGATGTCTGGCTTCAGAGCTTGGTGCAACCTAACAGCTTGGGTGATTACAGCAGCAAGTTTGTTTGGGTATATACAAATTCAGTGCACAACAACACTAATGGTGGTTCAGTTAACTACAACTCGTGGGGTTCATGCTGCTCCACTTCAAATGATTTAATGTAGTAGCCCCTATGGCTGACTTTGGAACTGCAGCTTGACATGTTGATTTACTTCTCGTGTTGATCTACATGCAGGTCGAGAGGATTAGAATAGCAAGTTCTAGCTTGTGGATTTAATGTTCAGGATTTGCAGCTTTAATGGCTTGAATGGATTGAGAGCAGCTGTTGTGCAACTCAAGAGGCTGGAGGTCTCAGCTACTCGACAACAATGTGATTCTCTGATGATTGTTGGCTGCAACAATTGCGGCTCTATAGCTTCAGGTAGCCAGCAATGGTGCCACACACATGGTTCAAATATGTAGCAGTATGCTGCTCAAGTAGTTTGCTTTAATGCAAACAAAGATGTAGCTTCAAGGAATGGAGTAGCAGCTCTGCCAATCAAGAGGGTGGAGGCTTCAGGTATGTCTTCGCTAAGCTCTCGCTGGGCTTCACTCCATGCTCGCGAAGATCAAAGTAGCAGCTTCCCAACTCGGTAGGCTTTGCATGCATTTGCTAACACTTCTCTCGAGGATGACATTTGCAAAAGCTCCAGCTTCAGCTGCTCACTGCTCGTGAGGATGAAAACTATATGCAGTTGCTCCAGAACAGCTCGTGAGGATGGAATGGGAGCCAGGTTTACACTTATCAGGTTTGCGAGGATTAAGTTTCAGCAGCTCCAGGTGTTTCTCGCGAGGATGGCATGTAGTGTACTCCAGAACCAGCATCTCGCTAGGATAAACATACGAGTGCTGCTTGCTTGCTTGGTGCAATAGCTATGCAGTAGCAGGCTTTAAAGCAACAACTTTATGGGCTGCTTGAGTGTGTGGTTGTTGTAGTGTTGAGATGTTGAAGGCTTAGTGCAACAGCTGATGTAACTGCTGGTTTGAGTGTGACAACTGCAGTTTTGAAATGCAGGAACTATCAGCTGCTGCAATTGGTTGTTTGTTCAGCCTTTGTAGGTGGTCTGCATGTTGGTGCTTACGAGGTGCAAGTGCCGCAAGCTTTGTAATTGCAGCTGCTGCTCTCTTGGCATGCTGACATCACTGTTGCAGCATTAGATTGCAGGAACTGCTCAACAACAGCTGCAAATTAGCTTTAGGCTTGGATGGGAGGGTGCAGATGTTAGAGTGCATGGATGATTTCAGTACAACAGCTGGTCTGCCCTCTGATGTGCTTGAGAGGTTCATGTGTAGGCTTTGAGTGCTCAAGCTCCAAGCTCCCTTTAGCATCCATAGCTCGACAGATCCAAGTGTGGGCTGCTTGAAAGTTAAGTTGGCAGCAGCCATTGCAGTTGTTGCCTTACTTGGTGGTTGCTGCAATCTTGAAATGCTTGAAGGCATGGTTTCTCAGCAAAGCAGCTCCATTGATTTGGTGCAACATTATTTGCATGGGCTGTTGGTCTGCTTGAATTGCAATAATAAAAACTCCATGCAGCAACTCCTGCTTCACATCTTCAGGTCCACAGCTTGGGTACTTAACTGCAGCAGTTGTAGCTCAAGAGGCTCTAGTTTGCAGTAGTAGCAGTGCTTGATTTTAGGCTTCACCATTGCAACTGCATTCAACTGTGGAATTGTTCTCTATAATCCCCTGCAGCAACACTTCATTACTCCGAGCTCCCCCTTTCTCTCTCATCAGGACTTCTAGGACCCAACTGCACGCAGAGCAGTCCCAATGATGTAAACCATATAGATGCAGTCCTTGTGAACTCATCAGCTCCACAACTTAGCTCAAAAATCCTTCTTCTTGGCACTAAAACGATGGATTGCAATAGTTAAACTCTTATTCTGCTGTTATCTACAAAGCACACTTAAAGCACATTATTAAATGGCTCAAAGATCTGTCAAAGGCCAGGTTAAGGAGTGAAAAGTGGTATTTTTCAGAGCTTAACACACCCCCAAACCTAATCTTTGCTAGTCCTCGAGCAAAGGCAAAATTAAAAACAATTATTAGAAATAGAAAATAGCACTTTCATAGGGAGCACGAATGCATTTAGCATATGCACCAAACCTTTTCAACCCATAGGTGATCCCTAGTGGAGGAGTGAAGTCTCCTGAGGTTTTTTAGTGAAGATACCCCCAAACTTCACCATTAAAACAATTAAATATAGTGCAGTCAATGGCAAAATAAATTTTAATAAATAAAGCTTCATTCCATGCCTATTCTTTTAAATTTAGAGAAAATCACAGTAATAATGCAGCCATTTAAAACTCAAAATCAACATGCATGTGCATCACCACCATTCGATTCACACCAGAAATACATTGTGCACAAATCAGCACTAAGCTTGCCTTAAATTTGAAAATCAGGTTTGTATACAACCCCAATGAAATTAAAATTCAAACCCAATCCTCACCAGGGCTATCTCTCAATAATGAGAATTTAAGGGTGTTCACATTCAAAGCAGCTCAAGAGCAGTTACAGACCCCAAATGAGTCTGCAAGCATGAGCATAGGCAAAGCTTCTAAGTTCTGACATCATTATAACTTTTCACTATAGATCAGGCAACTCCTCATCACTACATGACATCTCACTTTACTTTGGATCCATAAGGTCTTTTGATGGGTTGTAATGTGGCTTATGGGTGAGGTTCATAAAGAATAAAAGGGTAGAATGGATCAAAATTGAGAAATCGGCAAGGTAGGAGGTGATTTATGACTTCACAACCTTCATTTCAGCACTACTTCATCTTCCTTGAGATTTTTCACATTCAAAGTGGCTAGCTATTCTCTTCTTTTCAATTTTTCAGATGAAGTATTCAGTTGACTTCTCTTTATTTTTATTTTTATTATTTATTTATTTTTATTATTTATTTTTTATGGAATGCCACACATATACCACTGCTACACTGTTGTTTACAAGTTGCTCTTCCTTTCCTTCCACCAAATGTAGCACCACTCTCACTACCTTCAGCTGCATCTACTTTACCTTCTGAATTCTCAGAGTGAGGGTCAGGTTGAATCAGGTCATGAGGTTAAGATGCAAATACTCCAGTGTTTGTTCAAGAAAAATAGGATTTTCAAGGCTCAAAGAGTGTAAGCAAAAGGGTAGTTTTAATGGGTAGAAAATTTTAAGCTCAATGTGTCCAAATGAAGGCCTTACATCATCTCCTTAGTGTCATGAGTGTTGTTAATCAGTTTTGATTTGGAGGTGCTTAACTTCTAGTGACAAAGTGTTGACTCAATCAATCCTTATAACAGAAAAAATGTCAAAAGCACTCTTCAAAAGAAATTTGATAGGCCCAAATCTCACTGTATATGGTCCTCAAATTAACTCATGGGGTATATTTTCACCTTTTTCTCGCCTCTCTAGTTCACTAAGTACCAATTGAAAAAATTTCATGATGTTAGCTTCATGGTGGTGCTAATTTTTCAATGATTTTCAGTTTTAAAAAGTTTCAAAAATTTTAAATTTCCTCTCTCTATCATGGTTAGGTGAGAATTGACTTTATTCATCTCAATTAAACCAACATTTTCTGTACTAAAATTAATTACTTTCCTGGTCTACCTACCCTGCCATACCCCCAAACCTATGAGGAGCAGTGTCCTTACCAAACCTATGAGGAGCAGTGTCCTTACTGTTTCTAGCAAAAATGTAAAGGGGCAGTAGGGTGGATGACAGACACACACTAAACTACAACAGGAAATGAAAAGAGAATTAAACTAAAAGATTGCAGAAAATTAAACTAAGAAGGAGAAAAAGACAAAAGACACAACATGACTACTAAGAAAATAAAACAATGACACAAAATCCAAAAAAATAGCAAATGTAAACTGCAAAAATTAGACTAAAAGCAGCAGGTATATACAAGCATTAACTATTCTAAAACATGTAAAACAGAAAAAATCCGAAAGAGAACTACCTAAACATGATCTGAGTATGAATCTAAATAGATGGCAATTTCAACATGAATAGCACACATTTAAAAGCATGATTCAACAAAAATCATATCACAGAAATAAAATATTTACACATAGTCCGGATGGGGGATCATGAATGACAAAAATATTGGCATCCCATCTGGAACTCAATTGAATTGGAAAGAATTAAAATAGAAAAATGAAAGGCCATACCTTTGCATTTGCATCAAACCTGAGTCCTTCCATTCAGCAGTTGATAGTTGCAATAGATGCAAGGAGCAGCTCCAACTCTATAACAGGTGAGCAATTAATAGAGGGCTGGGGGAGCACATGGGTGGGTGCCTCCTCAGTCCAAACTTCACAAATTTAGCACACACCTCAGCCCATGTTCCTCAAGGGCAGCAACTGTTTAAAACAGCCTGCACTTCCTCCATGAAAGCCTGAGGAAATGGGGCTCACCACGGTCTATTTTGTTTATTTATTTATTTATTTTTTTGATTTTTTATATTTTTTTTGTGGGGGCTAAAAAACAACCCATTATTTGGCACCTGCTGCTAATCAGTAGGGGCTCAACTCTCTCTCTCTCTCTCATATGCACTTCTTTTTCCATTAAACACTTCTTGGTGCTCCTCCACTTTACCAGCCCTCTGGGCATGAATGGCCCTAGCATCTTCATTGGTTGAAGAAGCTTCACCAATCATGTAGTGTCCTTTTGGGTTGGTCATAGTTTGGCTTGGGAGTCTGCCCTCATCCCTCTTTGTTAGAGCATTTGAAATGTGGCCCAGCTGGTCCTCAATTATTTTGATGCTCTGACTATGGGAATCCACCATTTGTGAGATGGAGCTGAGGTTTTGCAATGATGTCAAAACCTACTCCTCAAAGGAGGGGGTTCGTGGTTGACGTGGGGGCAAAGCTAAAGTACTTGGCTGGAGGAACTGGTGTGGGAAATGTTTTCTTGTGGCATAACCTTGAAGGGACTGCTGGTTAGACATGTAGGGCAGTGCCTGCTACTGCTGGGTATGAAGCAAATCAACTTGTCTCCACCTCAAATTTGGGTGGTTCCTCCAAGTGTACCCAGCAGGCTGCTGTCCAGATAATTGGACAACATTGGCTTGCTCATTTAAAAATTTAGGAAATGGACCAGCAGAAGGACATTCAAGCTAGGAGTGTATGGGTGAGTGGCATATCAGACATGCCTCTCTAACCTGTGTAGCCATGTGGTGCTGTAACACACTCAACACTTTGTCAAATTGTCCATCCTCCTCTCAAGGTTACTGTGTGCAGTTAACTCATACACTTTTCCCTTGAAAGTGGGTTCATTTGTACTCCTAGCAGATGGCACAATGTCATTGTTTGACAAAGACTCCAACTACATGGAGTTTTCACTTATAACATCAAATAGTTCCCATGCTTCCACATCAGTCATGCTGAGGTAAGAACCACTAGATGCATCAATCATTGCTCTACTTTTGGCATCCATCCCCTGGTAGAAGCTTTGAACAAGCTGCCACCTAGGGATCTGGTTGTGTGGGCATTGCCTCAACAACTCCTTTAATCTCTCCCAAGCTTCATGAAATGTTTTAGTTGGGAGCTGAGCAAATGAGATTATGCTCTTCCTCAACTGACTTATTTTACCAATTAGGAAAAATTTAGTCAAGAATTTGCGTTGGAGATCATTCCAAGACTGTATGCTGTTGGCTGGAAGCATAGAGACCCAAGTGGTGGCTTTATCCTTCAAGGAAAAATGAAAAAGCCTCAGTTTGGGGGCATCCTCTCCCAGTTCAGCAATATGAAAAGTAGTGCATAGAGCAACGAACAACTCTATATGCTGGTATGGGTCCTCTCTATTTAGCCCATGAAAGCTTGGCAACATTTGGATGGTTGAGGCCTTGATCTCATAGTTGTAGACACTCCTCATTTTTCCCTCTCAGAAAATACAAATCTGTTCGGTCAACCTTTGACCTCATAACCCTAATGTGGGACCATATACTAAAACAATAGTATATGATTGGCATAGGCTGAAACAATAGCTCTGTGGCTCAGGCCCCATGACCCTAACGTGGTGACCATGCACTGAAATAATAGTACATGGCTGAACACAGGCTGAAACAATAGCTCTGTGGCTCAGATCCCAACGTAGGGAGACTATATACTGAAACAATAGTATATAGTCAGAATGCAGACTGGAACAACAGTCTCGCATTTCAGACCCCTCACCCTAATGTGGGACCATATACTAAAATAATAGTATATGGTTGAACACAGGCTGAAATAATAGCTCTGTGGCTCAGGCCTCATAACCCTAACGCAGGGACCATGCATTGAAAAAATAGTACATGGCTGAACACAGGCTGAAATAATAGCTCTGTGGCTCAGATCCCAATGTAGGGAGATTATATACTGAAATAATAGTATATAGTCAAAATGTAGGCTGAAACAATAGTCTGACATTTCAGACCCGACCCGGACAACCCCTAATTATGTGCCTAAAATTATGGGCACAATTCGATTGCACGCAAAACCACAAACGTGCAATCAGTCCCCTTTCAGACTAGACTCCCTTTCCCAGACCACTTCGAGACTCGATACGCGCCCACCATGGCATGCCCGATCGGATTGAGCACCCCACCACCGGCATGCAATTGGCCTACGCTTGACCTAGTCTCACAGTCCTTGACCCCCTAGCTTCCTCGATTAAGCGCTTAGAACTAGATGCTTAATCGGATTGCACACCCCACAATAAGCATGCAATTAGTCCTAACATTGTTAAAACTAGGAAACTTGTTGAGCAAGTTAGCCGGTCGCTCACTGAGTCGATGACCGATTCAAAGTGATTAAGCAGTGGGAAATCGACGCGCAATTCGATTAAACACCTAAAACATGGCGTGTAATTGAAAATTAAGTGCACCCCATAGGGCACACAATTAGTAAAATACCTATAAAAAGACCTTTCCATTACGACCCAAACTCTGGCCCCCACAACTTTGAGATTCGAGTTTCGAGTTCTTCGTCTCTAAGCTTCGAATTTAGAAATTCCTCTCCGCAGCTCCGGTCCTAGGTAAAATTTTCCTTTTAGCTTTTAGTTTTTTATCCTAGTTTTAATTCTTAGATTTAGATTTTTCTGTTTTAACTATTAGCATTAAATTTTTAGTCTTAGACCGTAGCACCCCCTTTTTTTTAGACCGTAATTTTTAATATCTGGTTCAAGTTCTCAGAATCTGGGACCAATCCTTAATCAGACAGCCTAATTTCTGACTTTAAACCTTAATTTTATTTTGAAATCTCAATCTCCAGCCCTATTATTAATCTCTAATTCTAGTTAGTTTCTAGAATCAGTCCTTAATCATACAGTCTGATTTTCTAATTTCGATCCCAAATTCAGTCCTTCGAATTTTTTTGCCTTTAGTTTTAATTTCTAATTTCTTATAGTTTTAAACTTTAGATTCTAATTTTTAATTCTTAAGAAGTTTTAGAATTTAGCCCTTAGGAAATCCCTGCCCAAATCCGTAGTCTAGAGCCAACTAGGTCTCCCCAACCTTTTCTCAATTGTCAATCCCGTCACTTTTATGCTTAGATTATTTTTAGGTATCAAACAAAATCAGATTGAGGTAAAATTAGTTATCTTAGAAAGCTTATCGAAGTAGCTTTCTAACGAGCTAAAAAACGCACAATTCTGATAAGTATCAAAAAAGTTATGGTCAATTTTCGATCATTGGGCAAAAAGTGACGTTTTTCAAAACTCCTAGTTGAATTAGGATCAGAAAATAGGATTTATAGTAAAAGCCTATGAATAAGACCTTTACCCCCCCTAGCCATCCCCCTATACAATTCTCCTCTATACAATTTTCCACTACACAATTTTTCTCTATGCAATTCTCCTCTACATAATTTTCCTCTACACAATTCCCCCTACACAATTTCCATCTACACAACTTCCCTCTATACAATTTCTGTAATATCCCGAAAAAAATCACGTTAAACAGTGACCTCGGGATTCGTGCCTGATTGGTCACAAGTTTGACCAATTAGGAGATCAAGGGTTAGCATAGAGTGTAATGAACGGACGAGATGTGATGGTTTGAGTGATTATGTGGTGTGTGATGTGAATGAGAAGTCGCATACACCTACCGCGGTGTATGTGCTCAACACACAAGGAAGGGGATAGATAAAAGGGTTTAATAACCCTAAAATCTGAAATTTGGTTGTTGAGAGAGGAGTAAAGAAGAGAGAGAGAGGAGTAAAGAGGTTGAGCAAGAATTATTGTGAGTGATTGGAAGGGAGATTCTAGTATTAAAGAGACCGATTCGACGCGGAAAATCCGTTCAAGCTAAAGCTGGAACCCTAGCCTTTCCAACCATTGATTTGAAATCAATTTGAGATTTATTGAAGGTAAGATTTTTGTAGTTTAAAATGCATGGATTAAGGGGTTAAATTGTAGTTAGAAATGGTGTAAAATGTGAGATAAGAGCTTAGAGAAATGAATGAGAAAGTAAGGGAAGAGATTGGGAAGAGCAGCCAAAAGAGGGCTGAATCTGGCAATTTCGATTAATCAAAATTGGGTTTCGATTAATCGAAATTGGCCAAGAAGTTGAAAAGTCAATGGACCCCGATCTCGATTAATCGAATTGAGTTTCGATTAATCGACTTTGGATTTCGATTAATCGAATTGAGAATCGATTAATCGACTGGGAACCTACAGTGGACTCCAGTGGAGAAAAGAATTTAGTTTGAAGAAATCGACTATCAAAATGAGAGTTTGATTAATCGATTTAGAATTTTGATTAATCGATTTGGGATCGATTAATCGATTTTGGAAATTCGATTACTCGAATTGAGAATCGACTGGATAGAGTAGAGAATTTTGATTAATCGAATTGGGTTTCGATTAATCGAATGGGAATCTCGATTATTCGATTTGAGAATCGATTAATAGATATTGACTTTCGATTAATCGATGTTGGAAATCGATTAATCGAATCAGATTCGATTAATCGATTTTGGAGTTCGATTAATCACTGGACCAGTTTATGTTGACTTTTGAGTTTTACCTTAAGATTCATGGAGGGTCTTGGACCTCCTTTATTGCATCTTTAGTGATGTGTTTCACATGTTATGTGGTACCATAGGTGGTATGTGTGAGCTAGTGCACAAGGAGCCACGTGAGGCCTTGATGCATTGATCAAACGAAGACTTGAGGTAGGGAACACCTTGAACATGTACCTTATTTTGCAAGAGCATGTATGTAGTGATATAGATTTAAAATTCCAAATGTTTTATTGCTTAAAGAGTTTGTGAAAGGTGTGTGTGTGTGACATCAATAAAAGTAATCAAAACGAGCCATCCCCAGGGGATGAGGAAGTAAGGAGATAAGAGCATCAGGTGTGATGCAAGTGAATGGATACATCCCAGGGATGTATCCAGGATTGAATCATGTTTGATAGGGCCTAACTGATATAAGATAACACATTTACACGGTGAATAACTATATGTAAGGCACCGATATTTTTGTTATTTAAGGTTTGATAGGGTATCCCACCGACGTGGCGGGATATCCACGACTGACACGGCAGGATATCCGTGACCGTTACGGCGGCAAAATCGTAGGCCAGTGCGGAGGCTTATCCGTACACAGTAAGCACACCTCAGGGGTGTTGATTGAGACTAGTGAAACCCAGCCACCAATCCCCAGGGGAAAGGGGCTTGGGTACTATTTATATTCCCAGGGAATACGTTAAAACTGTCTATATAGATGACGATGATGGGTATCTCATCGGGGCTCGATGCTATATTGATCGGGGATTACTTAAGTTGAAAGTTTAAGTTTTGCTTTAGGCCTTTTCAGCATCATTCATGAATAAATAAAAGACATGAGTAAACTACCAGTAAAATGTGATACTTTTTAACTGTCTTCATCAATAACTGCATAGACACATCATGCATGACATATCATGGAATATATGTGAGTAATAATTTATATGTTCAACTGTGATTTGTTCCCTATTGAGCTAGGATGTAGCTCACCCTATAGACCATACGTCGCAGGTCCACTACTAGCAGCTGCCGAGGCTTCAGGAGACGCTGACCCCGGTGAGTCGGACCTTACGGCCGGAGACGAGTTGGAGCCACCTCCTGAGGACTTCTTCTAGAGGACTCCGTTGTGCCGCTTTGAGGGTTTTTGGGGAGATTTTGTACGTCTTGGTATGTTAAGCCTTGGTTGATTAAACATTGTATATGTATCAATTCGTGATTTTTCTTTTGGGCGAACCATCTGTGATGATTAGCAATCATCGATGGTTCGGATCGGTTCTCCATTCATGCAGAGACATGAGGGTAGAACTGTCTTTTGAGAAATGCTTATATAGCAATCTAACTTCGCTGTTTCATTTACTATTTCAATTCTGTGCTTGATATACCAATGTTCCATGCTTAGCTAAGGGGTACGGTCAAGATGATCGTGCTGATGGTACGGGTTTCGGGGTGCCGAAATCCGGGCTGTCACAATTTCCCTCTACATGATTTAGACGATTCTTCAGGTAATTCTTTAGTCCTTAATTTTCTGGCTCTAGTTCTTAGGTTCTAAAATCAGTTCCTTTTTTTTTATGTTCTAGTTCTAGATTTAGGTTCTATCCTTCTAGTTCTTAAATTCTAGATCTTAGGTTCTAGATTTAGGTTCTATCCCTCTAGAATAGTCTTTTAACTTTTAGGCCCTAGTTCTTAGGTTCTAGAATTGTTCCTTGATCTCACGGTCCAAATCATAAAAATTTAGATTTTAGCTTTAGTCTTAATTTCTTATAATTCTAAATCATAAAAATTTGCTTTATAGCTTCAGTTTAGCTTCAGTTCTTAATTCCTTTCTTAGCCCTAAAATTTTAAACCTTAAATATCAATCATCAATCTTTCCCAAAAATACTACTTTATAATTCAAATTCAGTCTCTTTCAATTTTAGCCATCTGATTTGCCCATGAGAGCTTATGGAGGGTAACTGGGAACGGGGCCGATCCTCCTTAGCATAGCGGTCCCAAGGCCCCTTTTTTTAATTAATTTAATTTCTAATTAAAATTAGGATGTTTAAATTAATTAAACTTCTAGTAGGATTAGGAAACTAAATCAATCAGACTCCCAGTAGGATTAAGAGACCAAGTTAAATAAAATCCCAGCAGGAATAGGAAAACCAAACAAGTTAAACTAAAGGTAACCCACAGCTGCTGTCATTCGCCGGCAGACAATTCAGTAAAGGAGTTCAACCTGTAAGCCCCCGCTCCCCTTTAAAGCATGATCAGTGACGTTTTACAGTGTTGATAAATATCTGCAGCTGGTAATCGCATCTTCTCAGGTATTCTTCATTTAGAATTCGTCTATTTAATTTCAGTATTTAATATTTCCTAATTTATTACTCCATCATCGCCTTCGCCAAAGTCCACTTGCACCGAATTGGGCCACTGATTTCAGGGACTGAAAGGAACCCAGAAAAAGCGCGTACCAACAGACTGGCGATCGCGACGAGACTCTTTTTCGCTAAGATTGCCCCGATTTAATTAATTTGGTTTACTATTTTCCTTACTTTATTTAATTTGGTTATATATTTTTTTCTTTTTATTTTGATTTTTATTTTATTTTGCTTTATCACTTTTCTTCAAACACTTGCACGTGGATAAACTTAAAAAAAAAATAAAAATAAATAAAAAATAAATAAAAAAATATAAAAAGATTATTTTAAAATGGCTGACATCAGAAAATTAAACTTTAATAATATCGACCCACCCGTGTGGGGCTCCCCTAGTGATCCCGAGCATAACGTTAGGCCGTCTTGTTGGAAAGCCCAGCGTCGTGCTCGGGTAAATATGATTAATGATAGCGAAAAATACCCCTTCGTTCCATGAATTATAAATCATAGTGATAGTATTGAAGAAAGTACTACAGAGTGGAGCTACTTGGATACTCAAGTTATGGACCACACTCCCGGTGCACTCACAAAAGGAGGAAAAGAAGTTGATGCATGGCTTAGGTCACAAAGACAAGTTACTCTGTGGAACATACAAAAGGAAAGAACGCCGACTCCTCCACATGCTCCGACTCCCTCGACACATAACATATATACCTCTCACACCTTCTACAACAACAACTGCCGAGGATAACCCTCTCCCAAGGCACCTAGAAAAGACACTACCATAAACATAAACAACCTCCACCAATTTCTAGATGACTACATGGCTAACAAAGAACGCTCTTGTCACACTTTTGGATTCGATAAATTTTGCCGAAACATCGACTTCACTATACCCGCTGGTTTTAAACCTCCAAAATTCAACAAATATAATGGTACGGGAAACCCAAAGCACCACTTGGCCCTATTCTGCAATGACTGTCGACCAATCCGCACCAATCATAGGCTCCTGATCCATTACTTTCCGAGATCACTAGAAGGAAAAGCCCTTGACTGGTTCGTGGCCTTACCTTTAGCCGAAATCGAGACATTCGAAGACTTAGCCGATAGATTCCTAGATTAATACCAACACCTGACTCATGAAGAAATCAGACTCGCTGACTTGATACACACAAGACAAGAGGACGGTAAAGACTTCTCGCCATTCGCCAACCATTGGAGAAGACTTGCCGCCCGAACAGGGAATCAAATAAAAGAAAGCGCGCGATAGAAATCGTGATTAGCAATACCCAAAAGAGCCTCTTCAGATCATTCTGATCCTAAGCGACCATCATGACCTCGCTAGCCTTTCTCAACGCACCTCACACATAGAACGTCGACTGAAGAATGGAGACCTTAGTCTTCCTACCTTAACATCCAACGGACCCTCCTCCGACAACCCAGAGACAAACACCCTAAACGAAGCCATAGACTCCGAACAAATCAATGCGAACCATGAATAAAACCAAACTAACCCTCAACCATACCACCTATATGACCAAGCTCAAGACCTCTACACAAACCTGTACCCTGACTATAACCAACCTCTACACCCTGACCAAGACCAACCACTATACACTAACCAATACATGAACCCATACTATGACCAAAACCAGTACCCTAATGACACGCAAACTAACACCAGATATTACAACCCATTATTCAATCAAACTCAACTCGCATACGAGACTGTACACTTATTCACCCCCGCCCCATTCCACCTAGCTAGCCTGATCTGAAGAATTGAACCTCCCTCAGAGAAAGACCATACTATTCACTTACAACTAACCAACCCTATCCCACACACCTATAAACGTGAAGTTACCTTTCGCCCTGAATCGGTTACCAAGATCAGTAAACTCCAAACTATCACCTAATCCACCCCTAAACTAACTCAACCCATCACCAAACTCATCGCCGAGCTCAACGCGCTCATCTTCGAACCAACTCAACCTACCCTTGAATCCGATAACCTACCAACAAACGAATCAATCCCCACACCTCCTGAACAGACGCCCAAACTAATGACACAAACTACCCCCAAACAGGCTCACGTGCCGACTCTAGAGGTAAGTTTTGAACCAATCAATCGGTGTTATACGAAGCCGTTCATACTTAAATCAATCACAAAACTAAACTTTGAACCCAAATCAGTAATCAAATCTACTCCCAAAATCACCAGCCCTCTTGCTTCCAAATCAACTCCGAAACTAACCGCCAAAACCGGATACATTGCCCCACCAACCTTAAACTCGACCCTTGAACTAATCCCTACACCTTCTTTAAAACTCGAACTCGACAACAAACACATCACCCCACAAACCTCAGCATCGACTCTTGAATTACCTTCTACGCCCACTTCGAAACCTAAACTCACTATCACCTCACCAACCACCAAACTGAACCCCAAAATCAAACCTATTATAAAACCTAAACTTATCATCAAAACTAAACCTATTATAAAAACTAAATCTATTATAAAAACTAAACCTATTATAAAACTTAAACCTATTATCAAAACTAGACCTATTATCGAATCTAAACATATCCTCAAACATGAACCTATCATCGAACGTAAACCCATGATTGAAATTGAATCTGTCTTCAGACCTGAAACCAAACCAATCATTGAACTTAAACCAATTGTCCAATCCAAACCCGAACCTATCATCGATCTTGCACCAATCCACAAGCTCGAACCCTCCATCAAAGGCGAACCCTCCATCAAATCTGAACCTATTGTCGAACCTGAACCTGTCGTTAAACCTAAACTGATCACCGAATACAAACCTGACATCAAGCCTCCGACTATCAGCGAATCTAAATCAATCCTCAAACCTGAACCTACAGTCGAATCTAAACCAATCACCAAACACAAACCTGCCATTAAACCTCAAACTATCAACAAATCCAAGCCCATCATCAAACTTGAACCCATTATTGAAGCCTATTATCGAACACGAATCCGGTACTAAAACCGAACCTATTCCTACAACGCCAACCCCACTCACCTTTGAGCCTACCACAAAACTTGTCAAGGAGTCAATCATCGCTCCCACTTTCGAAATCAAACCAAACTCAAATCTTACGACACCAATCACCATCCAAATCAACATACCTCAAATCCCATCAAAACACAAAATCAACGTCACAACTAAAATCACTTCTGATCATCAGATCTAAATCTCTGCGGACCTCACAATCAAAACCTTCATCGAACTCCAATAGGCGACAAAACTACTATGTCAAACTTCTGATACTCAACCTCCTTAAAAAATTATAAATAAAACTTTAAAACAACCTCACAATAAACCCAAAGTGCGAATCAAACCAACCAAGCATAATCAAACAAAACTAGACCGCCCCACACGTAGGAAAGGTCAACCTTGGACTACGCCCTCGATTCTCCTCTTCCTACTCTACCTCTGCCTTATCTTATCACCATCTTTACAACACTACCATCCCTCTCAACGGTTTCCACTCCAACTTCACTCGTGGACAGCTTTCCAACCACCTGCAAATGACCCCGAAGAACTCTTTAACAACTCTATGCTTCATCTCTACGAGATGCTTCACTCCGTCGAAAAATAAAAGAAGGTACCTCCTGATAGGGAGACCCTGGACACAAAAGACTTATCGAAGGAAGAAATCAAATGACACCACACTTATTTTGATAAACCCTATACCATCCAAAACAAAAACCTAAACATAACCTCTCTCTCATCGCTCATCGATTAGATCGAAAGGGATCAAGGACCCCGAAACAATATAATCTAATTGAACAGTCACTTAGACCATCCAACATGGCCCACCAAGCAGACTTCCTGAGTCAGTCCCCTGCCTAAGGAACTGATGTAGTACCGTAACACAGTAGTAATAACAAAAAATAATACAAAAATAAAAAATAAAAAATATAGAAAAGTATTAAAAAAAACTAAAAGTATAAATGCCCAAAACGTAAATACTTGAAAACAAAAATACTCTTCTATGCCCCAAACCCTTCGGACTCATGCTCGACCGAGAACTCGAAGTCGGGGTGCTAGTGCTAAGGAAAAATTGCCTACAACTGCCGCGCCTGGAGAAAAATAAATCCATATGAGAAGTACTTATATTATCTCGGCAACATGCTCAGGAAACAATCACAGGGGAAGGACTTTCTGACCCTTAAAATCATAACTCAATGACCATCATGTCTCATAGCTTAAACATGCATACTTATATACTTATCATCCTCGCAGTCATCACAAGGCATTTGCCAGTGGTAGGACATTATTTTCGAAACCATTTTGGGGATCATCTGACTTATTGACTACCCTCCTATTCGGACAAGTTGATCAAAAGGACCAGTGGATCATGAAACTCTCTTTTTGAGATATAGAAAACTCTGGATTCTCATACACCCCTTCAGCCATTGGAGTTAATATTAGAGCAGAAAAAATGAAAATATAAGGTTCTATCGAATATCATAATTCTTGCGTCAGGGAGGCCCTCGCGGTTTGTTTATGTTTAAAAAAATTATACATAGATGCTTAAAAAAAAAGAGAGACAAAAAAATATACCGAGAAGAAGCACAATTGAGCGAGAGTAATACGACGAATGAACAATCAATGAGTTCAGGGAAGCATAAAAAAATTGTGCGGGCATCCCTGGTATTTTTATTTGGAGAGCATAAGCAAATCGCGAGGGCCTCCCTGACATTTTCACACTACTAGATGTCGTCTTACGGTGGCGGGAGGATGACAAAACTCCTGCTAATCATAGAATTTGAGGATTTGATGGTGCTGGACCATGACGGAGAGCTCAATTATGGAACCGCATTATCCACCCGAGAAGAAAGTAGTTGACTACTATTTCAAAATTTGGTTGAATAAGAAGCTACTCTCAGATCAATAAACCTTACCTCCTCTTCACCCTTTATTTTCTTTCCAGACAATGAGTTAGTTGATTTTCAAAGTCTCTTCGGAATAAAATCGAAAACTCTTGAATGACAAGTGATGCAATCACACATTATCTACCATACATCTTAATCTTGTTGAAAGCTACGATACATGATGATCGTTCAACACTTATAAAATCAAGCCCGGCATGTGGCCGAAGCAATCGAACTACTTTCCGACATGAGATTATTACCATTACACTCCAGGATATCTGTTAGGCAGATAAAAGTCTCACCGTCACTTGACACTGGGGCATTTATATTTAAAGAGCGCTCACATCTTGATAGCCATACTTAGGTCACAAGATCGATACCCCAAACAGGGGCATTTTAAAAAAAAAATTCAATTTAGTTCTTGCTTCCCCACCTTGAAATACACCAAATTGGAGCATTTAAATTATTATTTTTTTAGTTCTTACTTTTCCACCATGGAACCCCAAAACGAACACCTGAAATAGAACAACAGAGCTACACTTGAAAAATAAATACCATACTCTAATACTACCCATTCCCCTCTAACATAACATACAACAATAAACATAAACAAATAGAAATGAAACAAACACAATAAGAGAAAAATATCGCTCATTCTCAGCAATAAAGAAAAAAAAATAAAAATTACAAACCTCTTAGGATTTAATACTTGGGATGCAAAATAAAAAAGGAAGAAAAGACATTAGAAACTGAAAATGTCCTAAACTTTTAAATCCTAAGTTTAGAAAGAAAATTCAAGACAAAACTAAGTCCCTTAGCCTCTATTGATAGCGTACACCTCCTAAATCACAAAACAATAAGTGTCGCCCTCACAAATATCCTCCATTTAATTAAATCTATGGTAAACATAGATGAGCCAATGATCATATAACACTTAACCCCCTAAGAGACACCAATCAACTCAAAAATAGATGAACCAATAGGATTAAAACATCTAACACTCATCTAGAGCATTTAAAAAAAAACAATCAAAATTTATACCTATCTAACAAGTGTCATCCTAAATCCAAACATAAGAACAAAACAAACAAACCTTAATCCTAAACACAGGATTCATTCTCTCATTATGACAATAAAAGTTAGCCAATCATAAAAATTAAAGGAATAAAGCAAACATAATAAATAAAATAACCTTTTATTTAATAAATATATTTTATACAATATCACCGGGGGCATACCTCCTGAACATACAACCCAAAAAGAAAACTTAGAATCGAACCTACAACCCAAAACGAAAACTAAACCTAAAATTGAGACCAAGCTAGGAGCAGCGCCCGACTTGGAGCGTCCAATCGAAGGCTTCAGGAAGGATTGGTTGGGGAACACATCCCTCCATTTATAATACCTTCTCTTCCACCATCTTCTCCTCCTCCGCCGCTGCCTCCTCAACGTTGCCTTCACTGCTCCCTAAAAGGGACCGATGTGAAGACTAATGTCTTCTTCGTTCCCAATACTGCCCATTTCCAGAATAACAACATCTCCAAGCATCGCCTCAGGGCGAAGATCACGCGAAATAACAAACAAAAGAAAAAATGACATCCCAATCGGACGGTTAGATCGCCGCCCAATATCGCTAAAACATGAATTTTAGAACACAAAATATCCAGAAAAAGTAAAACTCGAGACTAAATCGGAGAATGAGAAACAAATGAAGATTCCCCCACTTATATAGAGTACGGACTTAATCACGCGCTCATACACGTGCGCTTAACTCGGTCACGCGCATCACACGATGCACTCAATCCAAAACACACGCCCCGACCCGAGGGCGCAACTGAACCATCGCTTGCGCCGACGGTGCGACGCTCCGATCACGCGCTTACTATAAACCGTGCAAGCTTATTAAACGACCACCTCACTCCGCGCAATACGAAAGGTCACCCACACAGTGACCTGGTGATTCAATCACGTGCAAGGATTAAAGCGCATAACTAAATCACACGCACACTCAGACACACATAAACAACCCTTCGAACCTGTGATTACACGCTCAAAAATAGGCGCACAATCATATTGAGCGATCTAAAATAGGCGCACAGTATCTGGCTTTGGACAAAATCTACACCTTCACATCCTTCTACCTCACCTTGATCAAAACTCTCCTGTCCCATCGTGCAGCCTCACAGGTTGTTCAGAGAGAAAGAAGGAGAGAGGGTCAGCCGCTCACGCACATCCCACCACGACAAGATGTACACACATGACACCACCTCAATATCCAGTCCCATTATAATAAATTAGCCATGCCCTCATGTCCCATCGTGAAAAGCCAAAAGCACACCGCTAACCAAAACTAAGCCAATCACGATGCAATCATAATGTGATTTTTTTTCACAACCCAAGATCTGCCAAAGAAACAAACAAACACAGCTATAGCCCAAATATCCTATCAGCGTCCCTTTGCTAACTATGCTCAGCTAGCATCCCATCGCAAACATTACTACCTAAAAAAGCTTAGACAACACCTGCCACACCATATGATGAAAAAGAGGGAAAGCTTGATAGTGTCCCATCGCTAGAGCGAAGAGCTCTCTCTCCTGAATTGATCCCCACGTCCCACTAGGACTCATCCAGCACGCTGCCAAAGAAGGGAGAATCCTCAAGTCCCATCGCGACATCATTTCTCCAGGACATTACATCACAACTGCCAAGCCCCGCCACATCAGACACAAGAAGAAAGGAGAGACCTCCAAAGTCCCATCACGACACTATAGCACCACAAACCATACAAGCTATGCACAATCCAGGTAAGTATCACCCCCAGATAAGTACTACCTACTTTTCAATTACTTGATATTGCTTATAAATATAATTAGCTATGATTAAATCAAATATTTTTAAAACCTGTCTCTCTCAACTTGCGAATCACTGTAGTCCTCACATAAGAGACAATCATCAGTATTCGTTGAGAAGGTTAGATAGAGTATCCGACATGCCCAGTGTTGTCTTGACAACCACAATAATGGTCGGGTCCATAAATCTCGTACCAGTGGATTTGCTCAGCGACGTCTCGGAAGCCACGTTTTTCGTAGTTTTACCACCGAATTGATCTTAAGTTAAATTCCATAAAACTTCAAAATTTCAAAACCCCTTACTCCCTGACAAAAATCTTTTACTTCCAAAAAAAAAGAAGAAGAAACAAAAACTAAACTCTTACCACTTACTCTTAAAACCAAAAATCTTATTTCAAAATCAAAAATCTTTTATTCCCAAAACAACAAAATAAGAAAGAAATAAAAAAATATATATACAAAGAGACTCACTTATCCAAATTTCACTTCAATTACCAGCCCAATTACCAGCTCAAGCCTGCCATTCCCCTGGGAAGCCGAACCATGAGTATATTTAACCTAAGAACTTACAAACGCCTATTGGAAAAGGAACGTCTGACACGCGTTGGTGTGAGCAATGATGCGCTCGGTCTGACATAACTTGCGAAAGCCTTCGACATTATATTGCACTATATTATTATTGGTCCCTGGACCTATTTATGGACATTTGTATGACGCCCCCCGGTACCTTGACTGCGTCATACCCCTCTGTTTGGCTGCCCCTTACAGCATGTTGCGACATGCGGCGGGATGCCCCTTGCACCTACAGATTAGGAAATGGTGATCCTCCTTTTCGTTTATCACTCATGATTCGCGCCATGCGTGCGGATGCCCCTTACACCCATGAGAATAAGATATCCGACTTTCTCGTCGATCATTTATGACAGTGGGTAGCCATACGCGACGGGATTGCCCCTGGGCATCCATGGTATGGAACAAGCCTTTCAACAGCTACCACTGGGCCCTCGAATGTTCCATTTTATCTTGCACTGATAGATAAGAAAGTCAAGCATGTCATGTCAGCATCCCCAATTCACATTTGTGATTTTTCAAGAGAAATGAGAAGACACCACGAATGAGGGGTGACCACTTCTTTGACGCGTTCTTACTTTACAAGAGCGCGTCGAAGAGGGGCATCTGTAGACCCCCCCCCCCCATTTTTTTCTCTCATAATATACAAATCTATTCGATCAACCATTGGCCTCATAACCATAATGTGGGACAATATACTAAAATAATAGTAAATAGCTGGACACAAGCTGAAACAATAGCTCTGTGGCTCAGATCCCATGACCCTAATGTGGGAACCATGCACTAAAATAATAGTATATAGCTGAACACAGGCTGAAACAATAGCTCTGTGGCTCAGATCCCAACGTAGGGAGACTATATACTGAAATAATAGTATATAGTCAGAATGCAGACTGAAACAATAGTCTCTCATTTTAGACCCCTCACCCTAATGTGGGACCACATACTGAAACAATGGTATATGGCTGGACACAGGCTAAAATAATAGCTCTGTGGCTCAGGCCCCATAACCTAACGCAGGGACCATACACTGAAACAATAGTACATAGTTAAACACATGCTGAAACAATAGCTCTGTGGCTCAGATCCCAACGTAGGGAGACTATATACTGAAATAATAGTATATAGTCGAAATGCAGGCTAAAATAATAGTCTGGTATTTCAAACCCGACCCGAATAACTCCGAATTACCCACCTAAAACCGCATGCGTAATTTGATTGCACGTAAAACCATAAATGTGCAATCAGTCCCCTTTCAGACCAGACTCCCTTTCCCAGACCACTTCAAGACTCGATCATGCACCCACTACGACACGTATGATCGGATTGAGCGCCCCACCACCGGTGCGCAATTGGCCTATGCCCGATCTAGTCTCACAGTCCTTGACCCCCAAGCTTCCTCGATTAAGCACTTAGAACTAGATGGTTAATTGGATTGCGCACCCCACAATAAGCGCGCAATTAGTCTTAACATTGTTTGAACTAGGAAACTTGCTGAGCAAGTCAACCGGTCGCTCACTGAGTCGGTGACTGACTCAAAGCGATTAAGCACTGAAAAACCATCGCGCAATTAGAAAAATACCTATAAAAGGACCTTTTCATTACGACCCAAACTCTAGCCCCCACAACTTTGAGATTCGAGTTTCTAGTTCTTCATCTCCAAGCTTCGAATTTTGAGATTCCTCTCCGCAGCCTCGGTCCTAGGTAAAATTTTTCTTTTAGCTTTTAGTTTTTTATCCTAGTTTTAATTCTTAGATTTAGATTTTTCTGTTTTAACTATTAGCATTAAATTTTCAGTCTTAGACCGCAGCACCCCAATTTTTTAGACCGTAATTTTTAATATCTAGTTCCAGTTCTCAGAATCTGGGACCAGTCCTTAATCAGACTGCCTAATCCTTGACTCTAAACTTTAATTTTGTTCTAAAATTTCAATCTCCAGTCTTATTATTAATCTCTGGTTTTAGTTCTTAGTTTCTAGAACCAGTCCTTAATCATACGGTCTGATTTTCTAATTTCAGTCCCGAATTCAGTCCTTAGATTTTTTTTAGCCTTTAGTTTTAATTTTTAATTTCTTATGGTTCTAATCTTTAGATTCTAATTCTTAATTCTTAAGTTTTAGAATTCAGCCCTTAAGAAATCCCTGCCCAAATCCTTAGTCTAGAGCTAACTAGGTCTCCCCAACCTTTTCTCAATTGTCAATCTCATTACTTATATATTTGGCTTATTTTGAGGTAACAAATAAAGTTAGATTGAGATAAAATTAGTCACGCTGGAAAGCTTATCGAAGTAGATTTCCAACAAGCCAAAAAACGCACAATTCTGACAAGTATCGAAGAAGTTATGATCAATTTTCGGCCACTGCACAAAATGTGACGTTTTTCAAAACTCCTAGTTGAATTAGGATTAATATCTTTATTATATTATTTTAGAAAATATGATTTATGGTAAAAGCCTATAAATAAGACCCCTAGCCATCCCCCTATATAATTCTCCTCTATACAATTTTCCTCTACACAATTTTCCTCTACACAATTCCCCCTACACAATTTCCCTCTACACAACTTCCCTCTATACAATTTCCCTCTACATTATTTAGTTGATTCTTTAGGTAATTCCTTAGTCCTTAATTTTCTGGTTCTAGTTCTTAGGTTCTAGAGCCAGTTCCTTTTTTTTTTATATTCTAGTTCTAGATTTAGGTTCTAGCCCTCTAGTTCTTAAATTCTAGATCTTAGGTTTTAATTTAAATTTCAAAATTTCTGATTCTAGTCCTTAGGTTCTAGAACCAATCTTTTAACTTTTAGGCTCTATTTCTTAGGTTCTAAAGTTGGTCCTTAATCTCACGGTCCAAATTTTTCTAATTTCGATTTTGATTTTGGTCCTTAGATTTTAGATTTAGTCTTAATTTTTCATAATTCTAAATCATAAAATTTGCTTTATACCTTTAGTTCTTAATTCCTTTCTTAGCCCTAAAATTTTAACCCTTAAATACCAATCATCAATCTTTTACAAAAAATACTACTTTATAATTCAAATTCAGTCTCTCTCAATTTAAGCTATCTAATTTGCCCAAGGGAGCTTACGGAGGGTACTCGGGAACGGGGCCAATCCTCCTTAGCATAGCGGGCCCAAGCCCCCTTTTTTTAATTAATTCAATTTCTAATTAAAATTAGGATATTTAAATTAATTAGACTTCTAGTAGGATTAGAAAACTAGATCAATCAGACTCCCAGTAGGATTAGGAGACCGTGTTAAATAAAATCCCAGCAGGAATAGAAAAACCAAACCAATTAAACTAAAGGCAACCCAGAGCTGCTGACATTCGCCGGTGGACGATTAAGTAAAGGAGTTCAACCTGCAAGCCCCCGCTCCCCCTTAAAGCGTGATCAGTGATGTGTTGTAGCGTCGATAAATATCTGTAGCTGGCGATCGCATCTCTTAGGTATTCTTCATTTAGAATTTATCTCTTTAATTTCAGTATTTAATATTTCCTAATATATTACTCCATCATCGCCTTCGGCAGAGTCTACTTGGACCGAATTGGGCCACTAATTCCAGGGATAGAAAAAGCGCGTACTAACAATAGTTACCCACAACATAAGGGAGTTGGATGCAAGAGGGGGATGAGTATGCCCCTGGTACATTGTACTCTCTAAGTGGTTTAGATTGCTCACCCATCACAACTGTTGTTAAATTTTCAGCAGGGGTGTGTGTTGCTGGCCTAGGACTCAAGACTCTCTCAATCTCAGGAATCAAAGGTTTAAGCTCAGGATTGAGAGACCTTTTGCCCAACATACAACACACACACACACACACACACACAACAAAAAGAAGGCCCTCACAGCAGATAGAATAAAAATTACTAAAGACTACACACTATTGCTGAAATTTAAAACTGCAGAAATAAAAAGACAGCATGGGAGAGAGATGCAAACTGATGCAAAATTGCTCCAGCTATAGCTGATCTATCTCTTATGTTACTGCTCCAAAGCTGCTAAAATAAAAAACTTCAGCAAAAATTTATTGCACACTAAACAGGAAACAAATGGAAAGCAGAAAATAGAGAAAGACTGCAAAATATTAGGAAAGATTGTAGTAGGAATTTATTCGAACACTACCTAAGCAATTACAGAAAATAAATGTAAACAAAATATATTACAACTGTAATTTATTCACACACTACATCTACAATGAATAAAGCTATAAAAACTCAGATTTACTATACTAGATCAAAACTCCCCGACAGCGACGCCAAAAACCTGTTGGTGTATTTCAGATGCTTGCTGCTATTTTATTTAAAAACAGTGGAGAAAACAAATCAAGAATGAAGAGATGGAAATGAGTTAGCACAGCAAGTCTAAAATATACAGACCTGCAAGATACATAGCCTGTTGTAGCAAGTTTTGAAAAGTAAGAGTTTGTCCCATAGGGAGTGATGATCTGATACCTCAAGGGTGTATAGTAATCTCCAAATCTCGCTACAGATCTGGCAATACTAATAGAAAGGGAGTTTAAGTGTCACTAGCTATACTAAAACTAAAATAAATCTAAAATAAACTACAACTAAAGAAAGGGAAAGAGAAGGATGGTGATGGTGTGTAGTAAAATAAATATAAAAATGATGAGAAAGAGGCATCTAAGAGTAAATCAGTTATGCAACTCAGATTTAAGGCTGATTCTACAGGAATCCTTCTGAAGGCTACAAGCACATCAACAAGGAAAAAGAATCCAAGGTAACCCTGTAATCTAGACTCCTCTTAAGGCTATAACCTGTCCACTTAAATGGTCCCAGACTATCCAATAGAGGAGGTTCAATCACTTGAAGAGATTGGTCCTAAGGCTATAACCTGTCCACTTAAATGGTCACAGATTATCTAAGAGATTTCCTCATAGCAATGGGTTAAATCAGAACAGAAATACTATTGTAGATACTATGTTTACAAGGCTACAAGCACATGCATCCATAGGAGCAATCAGTCCTTAAAATTAGGTAAAAACTACCTCAAATCAAGGACCAAAAGGGGCTCTAGACTCAGCTGATCATTGCTACAAAAGGCCTTCAATGATCCAGCTCACAAGTCTACAATCTCTGCAACCAAATCAGATCTACAATCTGATGATGGCATTTCAAATAGAAGGCAGTTTGATTTTGCACAATCTCTCACAAGGTTAACCAGCTCACATGTAGAGAAGAAGAATTTATCTCAGATTTGTAATTTAGACCCCTCTTAAGGCTATAACCTGTCCACTTAAATGGTCACAGACTATCCAATAGAGGAGGTTCAATCATAGAGGCCTGAGACAAAATGATAAACCTACTGTTACCACCATTGTCGCAAGGCAAAACAGCTCGAACAACAATGAGATCATCAGATATATAGGCATCTATGTCTATATCCAATAGATTTCTATGCAAGAAAAACACAAAGACTACAGATCTAATTAAAATGATAAAATTGTAAAAGAATCTTACAATACTTGCCCTCGAAGGCAATGGCTAATGCAAACCCTAAATTAGCTCCCAAAGTTTTCATAAATGCCCATTGCAACACCAAATTAATCTCAACTGCTTACAAAAGAGTTAGCCAGCAAGTGCTGGACTAAGAAAGAAGAAAATAGAGAAAGGAAAGGAAACTAAACCCTAAATGATCCAGGCTATTCCTGGATCGAGGCCCTAACCCTAGGTGATCACAGGTTAACCCTGGATAGTTTCATAAAATAGAAAATGAGCTATTTATACAATCTATAGCAACTTGTGTGCAACAACCAATCAAAAATAAGAAGCTTTAGAGTTGATTTTGTGGCCCATCTGTGGCCCTTGGATCCCTTAAGATGTGTGGGGGCATTGGGATGTGTGCCCTAGAAGGTGTGAAATACCCAAAACATCCTTAGAGTTTGAAAATAGGTGGCTGGAATCCGTGCCTCGTGAGGATAGAGCTTTAGAATTTCATCTCGCAAGGCTCTCGCTAGGCTCAAAGCTTCAGCATTTCCATCTTGCTAGGCTCATTTCCAGCCTCGCAAGGCTCATACAGCAGCTCGTCGGGTTAATTTTCATCATGTTTCAACACTACATGCTCGATAAAATGCTTCAGTAGCAGAACAACTCAAATGTCTATATTTTTCCGCTCTACACCACTTGACTTCGAGTCCGCGGCTCGTGGGGTTCAGTTGGAATGGTCAAGAGTGAACCACAGCTGCATAAGTGTGCACAGTAGCTATTCGACAAAATGTTTTCAGCCTATACACTGCATCACAGTTCTGCTAGCTTCATCATTAACCTCGTGGGGTTCAATCTCAACTTGGTTCTAGTAATGGTGTGCTCGAGTTCCTTGTTGAATTTTTCGAGTTGATCAAGTATGAAGGGCACACAGCTTGGGTGCTCTCATTTATGAGCTACTATATAATAGCTTGTTTCATAGGATAATAGCAGTAGCAGCTGCTGTAGTTCAAATCTGCTCGACAGTAAGCCTTGGAGTTAAATGCAACAGCTCTACTGGTTATTTGCAGCTCATGAGGATGTCTGGCTTTAGAGCTTGGTGCAGCCTAACAGCTTGGGTGATTACAGCAGCAGGTTTGTTTGGGTATATACAAATTCAGTGCATAATAGCACTAATGGTGGTTCAGTTAACTGCAACTCGTGGGGCTCATGATGCTCCACTTCAAATGATTTAATGCAGTAGCCCCTATGGCTGACTATGGAACTGCAGCTTGACATGTCGATGTACTGCTCATGTGGATATACATGTAACTCGAGAGGATTAGAACAGCAGGTTCCAGCTTGTGGATTTAATGTTCAGCATTTGCAGCTTTAATGGCTTGAATGGATTGAGAGCAGCTGCTGTGCAGCTTAAGAGGTTGGAGGTCTCAGCTGCTCGACAATAATGTGATTCTCTGATGATTGTTGGCTGCAACAATTGCGGCTCTATAGCTTCAGGTAGCCAGAAATGGTGCCGCACACATGGTTTAAATCTACAACAGTATGCTACTCAAGTAGTTTGCTTCAATGCAAACAAAGATGCAGCTTCAAGGAATGGAGCAGCAGCTCTGCGAATCAAGAGGGTGGAGGCTTCAGGTATGTCTTCGCTAAGCTCTTGCTGGGCTTCAGTCCATGCTCGCGAGGATCAAAGTAGCAACTTCCCAACTCGCTAGGCTTTGCATGCATTTTCTAACACATCTCGCGAGGATGACATTTGCAATAGCCCCAACTTCAGCTGCTCACTGATCGCGAGGATGAAAACTATATGCAGTTTCTCTAGAACAATTTGCAAGGATGGAATGGGAGCCAGGTTTACACTTAGCAGGTTCGCGAGGACCAAGTTTCAGCAGCTCCAGGTGTTTCTCACAAGGATGGCATGCAGTGTACTTCAGAACCAGCATCTTGCGAGGATAAACATACAAGTGTTGCTTGCTTGCTTGGTGCAACAGCTATGCAGTAGCAGGCTTTAAAGTAGCAACTTCATGGGGTGCTTGAGTGTGTGGTTGTTGCAGTGTTGAGATGTTGAGGGCTTAGTGCAACAGCTGATGTAAATGCTGATTTGAGTGTGACAACTGTAGTTTTGAAATGCAAGAACTATCAACTGCTGCAATTGGTTGTCTGCTCAGCCTTTGTAGGTGGTCTGCATGTTGGTGCTTACGAGGTGCAAGTGCTGCAGGCTTTGTAATTGTAGCTGCTGCTCTCTTGGCATGCTGGCATCACTGCTGCAGCGTTAGAGTGCAGGAACTTCTCAATAGCAGCTACAAGTTAGCTTCAGGCTTGGATGGGTGGGTGCAGCAGTTAGAGTGCATGGATGATTTCAATACAACAGCTTGTCTGCCCTTTGATGTGCTTGAGAGGTTCATGAGTAGGCTTTGAGTGCTCAAGCTCCAAGCTCCCTTCAGCATCCATAGCTCGATAGAACTAAGTGTGGGATGCTTGAAAGTTAAGTTGGCAGCGGCCATTGCAGCTGCTACTTTACTTGGTGGTTGCTGCAATCTTGAAATGCTTGACGGCATGGTTTCTCAGAAAAGCAGCTCCATTGATTTGGGCTGGTTGTCTACTTAAATTGCAATAATAAAAACTCCATGCAGCAACTCTTGTTTCACATCTTTAGGTCCACAGCTCGGGTACTTAACTACAGCAGTTGTAGCTCAAGAGGCTCTAGTTTGCAGCAATAATAGTGCCTGGTTTTAGGCTTCACCATTGCAGTTGCATTCAACTGTGGAATTGTTCTCTGTAATTCCTTGCAGCAGCACTTCATTACTTTGAGCTCCACCTTTCTCTCTCATCAGGACTTCTAGGGCCCAACTGCATGCAAAGCAGTCCCAATGATGTGAACCATACAGATGCAGTCCATGTGAACTCATCAGCTCCACAACTTAGCTCAAAAATCCTTCTTCTTGGCACTAAAAGGATGGATTTCAGCAGTTAAGTTCTTATTCTGCTGTTATCTTCAAAACACACTTAAAATATATTATTAAATGGCTCAAAGGTCCGTCAAAGGCTAGGTTAAGGGGTGAAAAGTGATACTTTTCAGAGCTTAACAGTCCAAACGAGCTACAACAATCTTTTGAATTCATAATCGATAGAATCAAATGCATTGCCTAACTTTTTGGCTAGCAATGGTATAAACTGGAATAATGCTATTAGAGTATGTAATGGGTTGGATTATTCTGAAGATTTATTATGTCCATGCAGTGTGGAGTGATGAGGATGTGGAAGCTCCTATTGGAGACGGCTTCATATGTAGTCTCCACTAACCACTTATTAGAGATGATGTTTTCAAAAGCTGTCACTAGTGCTATTATTGGAGACATTTTGGCCGTTTCCTTAACTATAACAATAACAATATATGGAGACGGCCATGGTCGTCTCCATAATTTTCACTCCATGCATACGTGGGGGAACCTTTAGAGACAACATAGAAAACAGTCTCCAAAAGATTGCGAAGGTGCGCTGAAAACTCTCTTCTTCCTAAATGGTTCCAAACATGTGTGGGTTATTTACTACGTGAGCCTAATATGTATTTTTGCGCATTGGCATTTTAGATTTCAGGCTTCATTTGATGATCAAAATTGAAATCCTTTTTCATCCCTCGGTTTCTACTCGAATCCCTAACCCACACATGTTTTAGTTTGTTTACAATATGATTTTATATTTTAGTTTTAGTTGGGTTACAATCTGATTTTGTCTTTAAATTTTGGTTTATGTTAAAATATAAATATAATGAATCATGTTATGAGATTATAAGAGTATTTAAAATAGAGTCAAAATTCTGTTTAAATATTAAATTAGATCTTATTTAAGGGTTTTTAAACTAAATTATAAATCAAAGTTGTTTTAAATTAAGGATTTCAAAAATCGAATGTTTTCCAAAATAGGAATTTGAAAATAACTTGATAGAATCCAATATAACTTCGATGACCTACCGTAGTTCGCTCTCTCTCTCTTCATGACTAATTTTCCCTTGTACCCAGATAACTATCGGAACCATGAAACTTCACACTGTCCTCACAAGACCCCTGAATCCGACGGTTGAGGCAAGTGACCTATCCCATAACATGTTTTACACACGTACCTTATTAGATAATAATGCTTTTATTCTTACATAGCATATACAATCATATTAATAAGTAGATGATTGAATGATTAATGATTGTATGGATATTTTTATACTTGTCTTGTTCAATTATGATCATTTCATTTTGAATCATGTTAGAAAAATATAAATGTCGTAAACATGGTATATTCGATTTATTTATCATATGATATTGTTTACATTGAAATATCACATTGTTTTAGAATGAGAATTGGTAAAGTTTGTTGAATAAGTTTTACAAAAGAAACTAATATGAATGACTGTAGAAATGATGAATATCGTAAAGATGATTATGATATAATTTTGATTAAGATCCCCATGGGGCCGCATGGTAGTATTGGATGAATAAGTCCATTTGTGTACGTCTATAATACGATGTAAACCCGTCAAACCGGATCGGCACGATTGACAATGGGATTGATGATCCTTGTGACTGGTATCCATGATGAATGGTGATATGAATGCAAATACACTTGGATCGGTGCTATTAATTAACAATTGTACAATATATGAAGTATAATTGTAAACTAAGTTATTTTCTTCTTTATATTAAATCATTAGATGGTATAGCTAATGTTATTTCTATTGATATACAATTCTCAATTTGAAACTGATAAAATTGATAAAAGAGTTATATTATTTATGGGAGGTTACTTGTTGATTTTTATCTCATCCCTGTTGCTATTTAAATTTCAGAGGCCGGACCTTGTGGCTCAGAAGCTGCATTTCAGGAGAAGACCCTAGAAGACTTATTGGTTTAGCCTTGGTTAGGATTTGTTAAATGTTATAATTGGAAATAAATATACTTTTGAATTTTATTAATGAGAATGGACCGTTGTGTTTCCTTTATTTAAATTTTGATTATTGAATGCGTTCATGTGCCGAAATGGATCATGTATCGGATTTCGGGGCGTGACAATTTGGTATCAGAGCTCGAGTTTAGTGAAACCTTAGGTGACCTTAGGTTATGGACCCATAGGTTAAAAATAAATAGAATTTAACTATAGAGATTAATTTGGGTATTTCCTTGGTTACTAGAAAATGGTGAGAATGCGTCATACTGCTAGAAAATCTTATGTTAGACATCCACGTACACCGTTTCAAGAATGGAATGATATTAGTTACCCATCTTCGTCTGAGTCTTCTAACGAGCCTTACTATACATCAGGACCCGTAGAAGTGATAGAAATCTCTGACGATGAAGACATCGAGGTTTATACACCGTCTGAATATATCATACTCTCTGATGATGAAGATGTAGAGGACGGCTTAGAACCGATGGACATAGAAGAATCATCTGATTACAACCCGGAGGGAATAGCTGCTTCTTCTGAGAATGAAGAATAAAATGAAGTTGATGCCTCTTCGGATTATGAAGGAAATAGAGGATCATGACCCAGTCGAGCCTGAGATAATAGATATCTCAGACGATGAATAGATTAGTAATATCTAGAATAAATTAAGTGGAAGTTTAAGTTGTTATTTATTTTTCATTAAACCATGTTACATGTAATTGCTCTTCGATAAATAAATTGGGTGAAAATTTTATGAAGTATTCTTATAACCTTTTGATTACAATTAGTAGTTATTGTGCCATTTTATTAGTACTAGATGACTGAAGAGCATATTACTCCACCTATTACTACACCTACCACTAACTCGATTAATGTCGAGAAAGTATTGGAGAATGCAAGCAGTTCTGACATCCATGGCTAGGAAAGGAACAAATTCCACATCCTCTGACCACGACGCTGGAGCAGGACTCGAAAGATTAAAGAAGATGAACCCTCCTATATTTAGGGGATCAACCAATCCGTTAGAAGCTGAGCAATGGATCGAAGATATCGAAAATATCTTTTTGGCGATGAAATGTACTGAAGAGATGAAGGCTACCTACGCTGTTTTCTTGCTGGCTGGAGAAGCCAAGCGATGGTGGAAGATGATGGTGAGATCTCAGGTGGAAAAGGGCGAGGTGATAGTGTGGGAGAAGTTTACCAAACTATTTTTCAAGAAGTACTTTCCAAAGCATATTCAATAAAGGAAGGAAAGTGAATTCCTTACGTTAAAGCAGGAGAATCTGAGTGCCACTGATTACGAACCTAAGTTTGTGGACTTAGAAAGATTTTATCGGCACTCTCTATCTGATGCAAAGAGAGCAGAAAAGTTTGACAGGGGTCTCAGGCCCGATATTCGTTCGCGTATTTCTATATTCTTTTCAGAGAATTACGCCTTGTCAGTTCGACAATCCTTGAAGGTAGAAGAAGATTGCCAGGACCTCCGCGAATTCCACGTGAAGAAGAGGGAGTCGTCAGGCACTAATGGTAAGGCACCAGTTATGCCAAACCATAACTTCAAACGACCATGATTTGAAGGTTTGTAGGCGGTTGCTCTTCCTAGTCCCTCATGCACAATCTGTGGAAGGCAACAAGGTACCACGCCCTGTAGAATGGTGAATGCAACTTGCTTTAATTATGGAGAGTCTGGACATGTGACTCGAACATATTTAAAACCAAAGAAGACCTGCAATGGGTGTGAAAAAGTGGGACATATATAGAAATATTACGGGGTGACGAGGAACGCTCCATCAATTCAATAGCAGTACCCGCAGCAGCAGCAGTACTCTCAGCAGCAGCAGTACCTATAATAACAATAACGACAACAGCAATTGGTGCAGTACCAACCGTGCCAAGGAAATCAATAGGCCACTTAGCAATGATTCACTCCACAGCAACGTCCAAATGTTCGAGAACAAGTGGTCGCCTTAACTCAGAAGGAGGCAGAAACCTCGGAGAACGTTATTCAAGGTACCTTAACTATTTATGAGAAAACTGCTAAAGTCTTGATTGATTCTGGTTCAAGTCATTCTTTTACTTCACTAGTATTTGTTAAGCATTTGAAACCTATGCCACAATAATTAGATTTTTCACTATCTGTATCCATACCACTTGGGGATTTATTAGTTACCAACACGATATATAGGGAGTGTACAGTTAACTTAGAAGGTAAAAACCTACCAGTCAACTTAATTCTACTTGATATGTCCGACTTTGATGTTATCTTGGGTATGGATTGGATCTCTGCTTACCATGCTAGTATCGATTGCTTTTGAAAACGAGTCAGTTTTTGTATTAAGGGTCAACCAAGATTCTCTTTCCAAGGAAAAGTTATGAATTCTAAATTTCCTGCAATTTCTGCCATCAAGGTAAGAAGATTTCTTAATAAAGGTTGTTAGGGTTTTCCAGCTTATGTTCTAAGTGAAGAAACGAAGAAAGAGTCCAAAATTTCTAGTATTCTCATTGTTTCTGAGTTTCCCGACGTCTTTCCTGATGATCTACCGGGGTTACCTCCCTCTCGCGAGATTGATTTCACTATTGATTTCACTATCGATTTACTACAGGAAACAACTCCAATCTTGAAGGCTTCATATCGCATGGCAGCGGCTGAATTGCAAGAATTGAAGAAATAATTAGAAGAATTGATAGAGAAGGGTTTTATCTGACCAAGTGTTTCACCTTGGGGCGCTCCTGTTCTGTTCGTCAAGAAGAAAGATGGGACTATGCGGATGTGCATTGACTACCGTCAATTGAACCAAGTAACTGTCAAGAATAAGTATCCTCTACCTCGTGTCAACAACCTTTTCGAAAAACTACAAGGCTCTTCAGTCTTTTCGAAAATTGAGTTGAGATCGGGTTACCACCAGTTGAGAATCAACGATAAAGACATAGCAAAATCTGCTTTTCGGACGCGTTATGGACATTACGAGTTTTTAGTAATGCCTTTTGGTTTGACAAATGCCCTAGCTGCATTCATGGATTTAATGAATAGAGTTTTCAAACCTTTCTTAGATATATTCGTTATTGTGTTTATCGACGATATATTGGTCTACTCAAAGAATCGTGAGGAGAACGAGAAACATTTGAAGAAAGTTCTGGAGATGTTGCGAGAGCATAACCTTTACGGGAAGCTGAGTAAATGCGACTTCTGGTTAGATAAAGTCTCATTCTTAGGTCACGTCGTTTCAGGAGGAGTCTCTGTCGACTTAACCAAGATTAAAGCCGTCGTAAATTGGGAGAGGCCACAGAATGTAACGGACATAAGAAATTTCTTAAGTCTGGCAAGGTACTACCGAGGATTTGTGAAGGATTTTTCAAAGATCGCACTTCCAATAACTAAGCTCACTAGAAAGGGCACCAAGTTCATTTGGACGGACTAATGCAAACAAAGTTTTCAAGAATTAAAGAAATGGTTGATATCAGCACTAATCTTGGCAATTCCATCAGGAAGCGGAGGATTTCAAGTTTGCAGCGACGCATTAGGAAGAGGTTTTGGCTGTGTACTTATGTAGCACAAGAAGGTCATCGCCTACGCATCAAGACAGCTGAAGCCTCATGAACAAAACTATCCAGTTTATGACCTGAAACTTGTAGCGATTATCTTTGCCTTAAAGATTTGGAGGCATTACTTTTACGGAGAGAAGTCTAAAATCTTCACCTATCACAAGAGTTTAAAATACCACTTTACACAAAAGGAATTGAACATGCGGCAACGACGATGGATGGAGTTTCTAAAAGATTACAATTGCACTATTCAGTATCATCCCGGCAAGGTGAACGTAGTTGCCGATGCATTGAGTCGAAAATCCTCAGGGACACTTGCCACACTCATGGTCAACAAGTGGAGACTGCATTAAGATTTTGTAAATCTGGGAGCAACCATTCGAGAGAAAGGATCAAAGTTCTTATGTGATAATCTCAGCATTCAATCGACCATCATCGAGAAGATAAAAGAAAATCAAGCAATTGACCCTTAGATGAAAGAGCTGATGGACGACATAAAAAATGGAGAAAAGGTAGAATTCAGAATATGTGTGGATGGTTCATTGCGATATCGAGATCGGTTATGCATACCAAGCAATCCAGAGCTAAAGAAGGAACTGTTGGATGAAGCTCACATGTCTCGATATACGGTTCATCTGGGAAGTACAAAGATGTACCAGGACTTAAAGCGACACTTCTGGTGGAACAACATGAAGAGAAAAATTGTTGAATA
This sequence comes from Chloranthus sessilifolius, assembly GCA_021018995.1. Lineage (NCBI taxonomy): Eukaryota > Viridiplantae > Streptophyta > Magnoliopsida > Chloranthales > Chloranthaceae > Chloranthus > Chloranthus sessilifolius. The sequence continues at coordinate 71,595,078 of CM037595.1, forward strand.
TGTATTAAGATGTTTATCCTGTCAACAAATTAAAGCCGAAAATAAGAACCCAGCATGATTATTACAACCTTTGCCAATACCGGAGTGGAAATGGGAGCAAATCAATATGGACTACGTCACTGGGTTGCCCAGAACAAAGAGCGGTCATGATTTGATTTGGGTAATAGTAGATGGACTTACCAAAAGCGTGCACTTCTTACTAGTTAAGATTACCCAAACAGTGGAAAGTCTCGAAAAGGTATATATTAAGGAGATTGTTCGATTGCACGGTGTACCAATGAAGATCGTGTCAGACCGGGACTCAAAGCTTACGTCAGGACTTTGGAGGAATTTACAGGAAAAGTTGGGCACCAAGTTACAATACAACACTGCTTTTCATCCAAAAATTGATGGACAGGTTGAAAGGATAATTCGCACGTTAGAAGATATGTTACGAGCTTGCACGCTGGACTTTAAAGGAAACTGGGACGATCATTTGTCGTTGATCGAGTTTGCCTACAACAACAACTATCAAGCAAGTATCCAGATGGCACCCTTCGAGGCACTCTACGGAAGACCTTGTCGATCGCCTGTATGTTGGGAGGAAGTCGGAGATCGAAGCCAGCTCCGACCAGAACTAGTGAAAGAGACCACAGAAAAGATTCAAATCATTTGAGAATGTCTCATTGCTGCTCAGAATCGCCAAAAGAGTTATGCTGACTGGGATCGTCGAGAATGTCAATACGAAGTTGGAGATCACATATTCCTGAAGGTATCACCAACAAAAGGAGTTTTACGATTCGGAAAGGAAGGAAAGCTCAGTCCTAGATTTATCGGACCGTATGAAGTTCTCAAGAAGATTGGAAAAGTCGCTTACCAACTGGCTTTGCCTCCTTCACTAGCCAACGTGCATAACGTCTTCCACGTATCGATGTTGCGAGATTATAAATTTGATCCCACACATGTGTTAGACCCTGCACCTTTAGAAGTACAAGAAGATTTGTCTTTTGTGGAAGCCCCAACGCATATCATCGATTGGAAAACTCACGGTAATAGAAGCAAAAGAATTCCTCGAGTAAAAGTTCTATGGCAACATCACTCCGGAGATGATGCAACATGGGAACATGAAGATGAGATGCGCCAGATATACTCGCACCTGTTCGACACTGCTTAAGGTAAATTTCGAGGATAAAATTCTTTTTAGGGGGAAAGAATGTGACGACCCAAACTCTTATGAACCCTAACTCGACCCGACCCAACTCAACCCAACTCGATTCGACCCAAAGCACACACACACACGCACTCTAACTTATACAAGGTTTATACCTAAACTTTTCCCTTACTCCTTAAATCCCCAAAATCAAACCATGCGCATAGCAAAGCCGTTTCTTCCATTTTCTTTCTTCTTCTTCAATTCGATAACGCCAACCATTGATCACAGAGTTAATTAAAAATCCGAACGATCACCTCAACCGAGCCTATAAATAGAGCCCTATTCCTCCTTTCTTTTCCACACCAAGCCATCTTTTCCAAGCTCTTATCTTCAAGATTTTACCATCTTCTCCAAGCTCTTGTCTTCAAGATTTTCTTCTTTCCTTCATTTTTCAAGGTATGCTTCTTTTAGTTATTTTTTATAGAATATAATTAAATTCCTTATTTTAATATTGATAAATCTATTTTAATACTCTAAAATTGTTAAGGAAATACTGGTTGTATAAAGTAGCCGATTCTGTATTTTTAAATCTTAATTATGTACTGGTTTAGTAACAATTGAAATTGCTTTTTATTTTGCCTCATAATCTGAAATTTCATTAGAAATCATGGTTTTAATTATGGTTTATATTTGGACTTAATATTCGGATATTGTATTTCTGGTTTTATATTTATGATTTTATAATTTTAAAACAGGAACTTCTGATTTTATTCTGATTTTTATTCGAATATTGTATTTTTTAACTCTTATTTTACACATTAAATCTCTGAAAATATATTCTTATAATTTGATTATATGTGGTTTAGTATTTTATGTTCAGTTTTAATTTTATTAAATATGGACTAGTTCTATATTCTGTTTTTATATTTAATAAATATGGTTTGATTAAAATGATGGGTTAAATCCTGGTTTTTATTGGTTTTATATTTTAACTCTAATTTTATATTTTAAAATGCTGATTTATATACTGATGGTGTATTTAAATTTTAGTTATAATATAAAATTATATTCTATTTTAATTAGTATTATGATATGATTTTTATATTCTAGTTTAATTGGTTTACAATCTAATTTTTATATTCTATTAATATTATAATCAGATTTTAGTTTTAGTTTGTTTACAATATGATTTTATATTTTAGTTTTAGTTGGGTTACAATCTGATTTTGTCTTTAAATTCTGGTTTATGTTAAAATATAAATATAATGAATCATGTTATGAGATTATAAGAGGATTTAAAATAGAGTCAAAAATTCTGTTCCAATATTAAATCAGATCTTATTTAAGGGTTTTAAAACTAGATTATAAATCAAAGCTATTTTAAAATAAGGATTTCAAAAATTGAATGTTTTCCAAAATAGGAATTTGAAAATAACTCGATAGAATCCAATATAACTTCGTTGACCTACCGTAGTTCGCTCTCTCTCTTCATGACCAATTTTCCCTTGTACCCAGATAACTATCGGAACCGTAAAACTTTACACTGTCCTCACAAGACCCCTGAATCCGACGGTTGAGGGAAGTGACCTATCCCATAACATGTTTTACACACGTACCTTATTAGATAATGATGCTTTTGTTCTTACATAGCATATACAATCATATTGATAAGTAGATGATTGAATGATTAATGATTGTATGGATATTTCTATACTTATCTTGTTTAATTATGATTATTTCATTTTGAATCATGTTAGAAAAATATAACTGTCGTAAATATGGTATATTCGATTTATTTATCATATAATATTGTTTACATTGAAATATCACATTGTTTTAGAATGAGAATTGGTAATACCTGTTGAATAAGTTTTATAAAAGAAACTGATATGAATGACTGTAGATATGATGAATATCGTAAAGATGATTATGATATGATTTTGATTAAGGTCCCCATGGGGCCGCATGGTAGTATTGGATTAACGGATTCATTTGTGTACTTCCGTAATACGAAGTAAACCCGTCAAATCGGATCGGCACGGTTGACAATGAGATTGATGAAAGTATGGAACCCTCCTTGTGACTAATATCCATGATGAATGATGATATGAATGCAAATGCACTTGGATCGGTGCTATTAATTAACAATTGTATAATATATGAAGTACAATTGTAAATTAAGTTATTTTCTTCTTTATATTGAATCATTAGATGGTATGGCTGATGTTATTTCTATTGATATGAAATTCTCAATTTGAAACTGATAAAAATGATAAAAGAGTTATATTATTTATTGGGGGTTACTTGTTAAGTTTTATCTCACCCCTGTTGCTATTTAAATTTCAGAGACCGGACCTCGTGGCTCAGAAGTTGCATTTTAGGAGAAGACCCTAGAAGACTTGTTGGTTTAGCCTTGATTAGGAGTTGTTAAATGTTGTAATTGGAAATAAATATACTTTTGAATTTTATTAATGAGAATGGACCGTTGTATTTTTTTTATTTGAATTTTGATTATTGAATGCGTTCATGTGCCGAAATTGATCATGGATCGGATTTTGGGGCGTGACATTTACCGATATACGTAAGTCTCTTGATATGATAGCCAATCTTATAGCTACGACGTATAGTCGAGGAATGAGTAACAGTCCAAGCTCAATAGGGAAAATTAGTGCTAAATTACCTTGTAACATTCTTATTCATAATCTTTATGAATAAATAAAGCAATTTTAAAGAAGCAAAGACATTTAACTATAGTGTCAAAGTAGATCATATCATACATGTAATTAACCATGCTGAAAGTAATGCATATCGAATCAAGTAAAACGTAACAAGAAACATAGGAACAAATCAAGAGAATACATCACGAGAACGTGTAACACGAATTCAAAATGGTGTCAAGATGTCAAGCCCTTGAGCTACGTTAACAGGGTCACTTGAACCATGAAGTCAAACCCCTGAGCTACATTAATAGGGTCACTTGAACCAAGAAGTCAAGCCCCTGAGCTACGTTAACAAGGTAACTTGGACCAAAAAGTCAAGCCCCTAAGCTACGTTAACAAGGTCACTTGAACCGAAATGTCAAGCCTCTGAGCTAAGTTAATAGGGTCACTTGAACTGAGACATCAAGCCCCTGAGCTACGTTAACAAGGTCACTTGAACCGACACATAACAAAGATACGGAATTAATCGCGTACATAAAACAGGCAGCAATGATATAATTCAAATTGAGGAAATTGAAGCTTATTGGAACAATTACTATAACATAGCAAGATGCTGATTACAAAAGCTATGCAAATCACATACGAAAATCAAATTAAAACCTTCCTAACATATCAAGATTTCATGTTTAGCAATTCTAGAAAATATCATGTATTTACATATTTTATTAGTGACATGAATTCGAGAAAACAAGTAGTTGGGCAAGATGTTCTTCCCTACCTCAAAGTCGAAACTTCATGAGTAAAATCACATGGATCAAGGTTAGTTCCCTCTCAAATGGGTCCTCACATTCACCCTAAATTACATATCGCACATTTACGAATAGTTAATGAGCAATACATGGCTTAAGCAAGGACTGACAAGGCTTTAAAAGGCACAAAACCAAGCTTCACAAAACAGGGGTACCTCGCTGTGGGGAGCTACAGGGTTGCTTCGGTGAGGTTCATAGGTGCCACATGACTCAACCTTCTCACCGTGGTGATAAATTCCAGAGCCGAAATGGCCTAGTTTTCAGGGTAGCACTCACCACGACGAGTGCTTCAGGTTAGCCTGACAAGCTAGCACTCCTTTTTATTTTCCTCTTCTAACCTCGTGGCTCAATGTCTCAGCCATAACTCTCCTCTTATATGGATAATCGAACATAAATGGTATCATTAAGCTAAATCTTTAGCCTCTAACCTATTTTTATTGCACGAGCCATGTTTTGAAACATCGAGAATCAGAGAACTCGGTCTTTATGTTCCTCATGCGTCCGATTCTTGAAGTTTCGAGGCATGCATTTCCAGAGCTCGACTAAATTGGATCCGATTTAGGAAAAATCGAGGCTTCCTATCCTCATTTGATCATGCATGCAAACATTTCGAGGCATCGAAATTCAAGAATTCGGCTATGAACCCTTCTGCATGTCCGATTTTCGAATTTCATCGTATGAGATTCTAGAATTTACGTGAATCGATCCTAAATTTAGGAAACGAGATTTACGAGACGGAGTTAGACTATTTACCGTAGCGGATTCTTCGCATGCAAAGTCTCTGATCTTTGTGGTCGTTCTATTTCTCAATCGTAGGGGTTCATAGTTCGAGAGTTCGTTAAGATGATCGGAAAAGCAATGACTTCTCCGTTACGATTGCCGGTTCTCGTTGACGGATTAGGAGTCCGAATGTCCTTGGGGTTCTTGAGTAGAGGGAAACAAACAGGAGAGAAGTCTCAACTCTCACAAGCAATTTCAAATCCCATGCATTGCTTATGCGTGGGAGTTGGCTTTTAATTGATTGCCAAGATCTGGTGTGAAGCCAGTACATCAGCTCTTGTGTACAGGCATGCTCAAATAGAACAAGCAATGTTCTAGTGTGGAGTCGGTACACCCGACTTGGTGTATGGGTCTGTCTTAGGGTCTCAACTAATGGTCTAAAACCCTTGGTCTGATTGACTAATGGGTCTTGATCTTGGGTTGATAACTAATTTGACTTTTATCAATGTGTTATACATGGGTCTGGGTACCGAGTATTGTCAATATACTACATACTTGATAATTGGGTCCTATCCCCAAGTTACCCAGTTCTTATTGATGGACCGGGTTATGTTGGTTATCAGTCGTACATCGATTCGTGTTTTTAGTATCAGTACATACCCTGTGTACTCGGGTGTGGGAAATTGGCAGGGCGTTACATCCTCCCCCCCATAATTAAATTTTCGTCCTCTAAAATTGACGACGGTATTTGGGAAATGGAAGACGCTTCTGGATTGTATCTTTAGTAACGATGTACGTCATGTCATTAAAAGACATCGACGAAAGTGGGTCGCTATGTGGTTATGGGAAATTTCACACAGGTTTCAATCAATTTCGAAGCTATGCTAAGAATTTGGAGTTATCCATACTGTGATTCTACCCATGACATGAATTTCAATTTTTTTGTTTTTATTCGAAACCAGTAAAAGAATTATTATGATTCATCAATTCTACTTATGTCTACAATGCAGAGTAGAATTTGTATTGAAATCTTAGGGTCATGCACAAATTACCAATCTGCAAGCAGTATATTAAATGAACGTTCAACTATAATAGAAATTAATTAATAATGAGCAGGTCTATCAGTGATCCGAACTCTCACCAGGCTGCTCCGCTGGCTACTTGTCGCGGCGTCTAGCTCTAGAATCAGATGGACTAGTCGCATTCCTTGTGTACTCGGAGGTAAAGTCCCGTGTGTGAGCCACAAATGGAGGGTAGCTTGTCGGATATGCCTTTTCTATCAACCGGGATAGGATTTCGTCGTGAAAATTCAACCTTTAGTGCAACAGATGGCTATCTTGGTGCAAGATTTCTAACTACCTAAAGGTCTGCTGCTGTTGCACTTTCATTTGTCTAGTGAACTCGGCCAAAGTGAGGAGTTCACCATGCGGCATAGGGGGCTGTTGGGGTTGAGCATGCATATGGGGTGTGGCTCCGGGTGCCTGCTGATCAGAGTTTTCTTGTTGTGCACCCCCACTCGGCTGCTGCAGATTTTGATTCTTAACAGTTAGCTGACATATCTTTACGATTAAACTCCATTTATTTTTTTGTAAACTTCCTAATATTATCGGTCCTTGCTTCTTTGCCCGACGGTATCTCATACGGATCCTCGTTGTCATCATCCTCATGGTCCTCAAGAAGTTGGGAGATGATACGGGCGTAAGGCATGGAAGTTGGGGGTTTTGGGATAGTACTTTGCATTGGCTCACTGGCATAAATCATGCCCTCGTAAACAACGCGAGGAGCATTGAGTCATGGATTCTCATGTACGACAAACAAGGCCTGGAGCAAGGCATCCCATCTTTCTCTCTCATGCTGGAGGGGATATAGGTTGCTCCAAAATATGACATCCAAAAACCACAAATGATTGGGTAACTAGGTCCAGGTTATAGACTGACCGGATGCTTGAAGACCACCGATCATCCTAGCAATGATCTGATGGAACTTCACCTCTTTGGGGTGAGGTGCCAGTAGACCCTGACTGTTATCATATTCTACACTACAGCCCATGGCTGCGGCAATGTCGTGGAGGTCAATGCAGAAGGTCCGTCCATCAATCACCGTGGTCAATTTCCCATCGGTGTCATTCTTTTTGAGGTTTTAGTAAAAGAGCTTGACCAAGCGGGGGTAAAAATGGGGATGAGCGGGTCGGAGTAACGGCTCTAACTTGGCACATCTAAGAATCTAATGACCAAACAACCGAGTCGTCATTAGTGAGAACATCCTGGTTAAAGGACCATTCGGGTTCAATGGCTTTAGCGCCCCACCAATTCGCATATTGTTCTCGGGTCGATTGTGGAGGCTCAGAACTAGTTGGGGCTTTGCCCTTTGAACTCGTAGACGGTTTCGGTCTAAAAACCATAATTTTGGTTGTGACTTTCTTTTTGGAAGCCATGCACAAGGGAAATCGAATGAAATGGAGGGATCTATGGTTTTACCTCACAGTGTAGCTTAAAACGGAGGAAATCGGATTCAGCGGAGACACATGCACGTCAATCCTTAAGGTTTCGATGGATTTGGTATGAGAAATCACCTTTTTCAAAGGGAATTGGATTTGTTCCACACGGGAGAGGAGAAGAGAGAAGGGTCCCACACTAGAAACTTTGAAAATGACAGATTTAGGGGTTTTCGGGCCCATTAAACCTTTCATCAGTCACCGCGGCAACCTTAAGTTCTAGTCGCGGCGTGGCATAATTTGAAACTCTCACCGTGGCGAGCTTTAATCTCACTGCGGCGAGGTGTACAAGAAACATGCATTTTGTTATGTGGCTTTGTTTTGACTTGATGCACTTTGTTTCAGATTTCTACTCATATGTATTATTGTATGGGGTCTCTAACGTTAATAATTACCACTATTTTGACCTACACATGTCGACAATACATAAACATTAGCGACATTTGAGTGTTAGGCGCACTACAAAATGACCATTAATGTACCTACATGATATTCGTTTGATCATTGATACTAATATATAGTGAAGTGGCTAAATAGTCCCGGATATTGATCTTGAATTTCTGCTTCACACGTCGCGTCGGTGGTAGAGTGGTTGTGTCATTAGACTAAGACAAGTGGGATTCACTTGGTTCTCAAAATTTGCTCCTTGCGGTCTAATATCTTTATCGGCTCTTCGACCAGTGTCAAGTCCACTTGGACTTCAATTGGCTGGTAGTCTAATACGTGTGATGTGTCTCTCACATATTTTCTTAGCATCGACACATGAAACATATTGTGGATGCGTGACAACTGCGGCGGTAAGGCGATGAGATAGGTCACTTCGCCAACGTGACCCAAAATCTCAAAAGGGCTAATATATCATCGGCTGAGATTTCCTCGCTTCCCAAATCACATCATGCCCTTGGTCGGTGAGATCTTCACAAATACATGGTCTCCAATTTGAAGAGCACATGGTTGTTAGCATTATTCATATTAAATTGAAATGTAATACAACATTGTGCACTAAAATTACCTGAATTTCAATGTTTGATCTCATAAGATCAGCATAACTCTTTTGCCGGCTCTGGGTGACCTTTAATTGTTCACGTATGAGCCAGACAGTCTCATTTGTGCTCTCGATGAGTTTTGGGCCCAATAATACACGCTCTCTAACATCTTCCCAGTTGAGCGGAGATTTACATCAACGACCATAAAGTGCTGCAAAAGGAGCCATCCCGATGCTTGTTCGGTAGCTATTATTGTATGCGAACTCGATCAAGGGAAAGTGCTTCTCCCATGATCCTTGGAAGGCTAGCATACAGGCCCGTAACATATCCTCAATCACCTGATTCACCCTTTTAGTTTGTCCGTTGGTTTCGGGGTGAAATGTCAAGCTGAATTCTAATTTGGAACCCATCCCTTCTTGGAATCGTTGCCATAATTGAGATGTATAAAGCGGGTCCCGATCTGATACAATGCTCGATGGTATACCGTGCAATCTAACTATCTCCTTCAGATACAATTCTGCCAGCTAGTTAGCTATATAGCGTGTACTGTAAGGCAAAAAGTGTATTGACTTGGTTAATCGGTCGACAACTACCCAAATTGCATTATGTCCCTTTTGAGTTCTCGGCAAATCAAGGATGAAATCCATAGAGATGTTCTCCCATTTCCACTAGGGGATTGGTAGTGGCTGCAATAGACTAGAAGGGTGTCTATGGTCGACTTTAACTTGTTGGCAAACCAAGCATTTTGTTACATGCTCTGCGGCATCTCTTTTCAACCCTTTCCACCAAAAATTCTTTTTAAGATCATGATACATCTTGGTGCTGCCCGAGTGGATAGCGTTTACGGACTTGTGGGCTTCCTCTAATATCTCATGTCGCAAGTCGACATTGGTCGGCATGCACAATCGTCCTTTGAACAACAAGGACCCATTGTCCTTAATAGAAAACTCTGGCTGATTTCCACTAAGTACACTGTCAAATAGCCATTAATTATGTATCGATCATTTGCATCTCACGAGTCTTATAAAAAAGTGTAGACCTCACAATGGTGTTAGCCATCAATGCTCCAAAGTCTCTAACATCAAACTTTGTTTCACACAGAGCCATGTCTTCAAGTAACCGCCATTTGTGTCTCCTGGTAATGAGATGTGACAACTGAGCAGATGATTTTTGACTTAATGCATCAGCTATCACGTTTGCCTTCCCTGGATGGTACTGGATGGAGCAATCATAAAATCTTTTAGGAATTTCATCCATCTCCTCTGTCTTAGATTTAGATCTTTCTGGGTAAATAAGTATTTGAGGCTCTTGTGGTCGGTGAATATCTCAACTGCTTTTCCGTAGAGGTAATGTCTCCAAATTTTTAAGGCAAAAAAAGATCGCTGCTAGTTCCAGGTCGTGCGTAGGGTTGTTCTTCTCATGATCTTTCAGCTGCCTTGAACCATATGCAACAACCTTCTCATGCTGATTTAATACGCAACATAACCCATAGTGGGATGCGTCGCTGAACACTATGAATCCTCCACTGCCTAATGGTAGGGAGAGTACTGGTACGGAGGTCAATCTTCTTTTGAGCTCTTGAAAACTCTGTTCACACGACTCGGTCCACTCAACAAGCAGTCTTTTGAGTGAGACGTGTGAGTGGTTCAGCAAGCTTTGCAAACCCTTCAATAACCCTTCTGTAGTATCCGGCTAATCCCAAAAAACTACGAATTTCAGTTACGATTCTTGGCTGCTCCCATTTGATTATAGCTTCTATCTTAGCTGGATCCACTTCTATTCCGGCTTCTGAAATGAAATGTCCAAGGAAGCTCACTTGCTCTAACTAAAATTCGCACTTGCTGAGGATTGCATATAATTCGGAGTCTCGAAGCATTTGAAGTGCTAGCCGTAGGCACTGCTCATGTTCTTCTCTTGACCTTGAGTAAATGAGAATATCATCAATGAAAAAAACTGCCAATTTATCCAGATAAGGTTTGGACACTCGGTTCATGAGGTACATGAAAGACGCGGGCACATTGTTTAGGCAAATGGCATGACGAGAAATTCATAATGACGATATCTCGTGTGAAAAATAATTTTTGAAAAGTCTTCAACTTTCACCTTCATCTGATGGTAACCTGACCTCAAGTCGATCTTAGAGACGAATCTCACTCCTTATAATTGATAGAAAAGATTGCCGATTCTTGAGAGCAGGTAGCGGTTCTTTATCGCCAGCTTGCTTAATTGCCTATGATAGAAAAACACATAGAACAATTATTTGTTCAGACAAATAGCACAGGTGCTCCCCATGGAGACACACTCGGCCTAATAAACCCCTTATCTAGAAGCTCTTTAGCTACTCTCTAAGCTCCTTCAATTTGGCTGGTGCCATACGGTATGACGCCTTCGATACCAGTTCTGTGCTGGGAGCTACATCAGGGAAGTCACACACGATAGGAATATTAAAAAATTTAATTTCCTCTTCTCTTCGACCTTGTAAAAATGCAAGGTAACCCTGACGACCACTATTCATTAGCCGTTCGACTTGTATAGTTGATATAAAAGGTGTGATGGTTAATTGTATGCCATAGAACCCAAATGGTATACTCTTTTTGAGGCGAAAGGTGACGATCTTCCTATTGCAATTGACGTTGGCATGGTGTGTGGATAACCAGTCCATGCCAAGGATTACGTCAAATCCTTACATATGTAGTAGGATCAGGTCAATTTCTGTTTCATGATCTTTGTAGTCTTCGATGGCAACAATAACTGATCTATACACTATGTCTATGCTAGCAATACTTCCAGTCGGGGCTAACACTGCTAAGATAAAATCTAGTGGTTTTGGAATGACTTTCAACTTTATTGCGAATTGAGGTGTTACAAACGAGTGTGTGGATCTTGGATCTATTAACACTTGAGCCTCGTAATAGTAATAATCACTCTTCTTATACATGTGTATGGTACCTAGGTTTCATGCACAACATTCAATTAGATGTATACATACCCGTGTTATGACATTTAAAGATACAATTTCAAAAGCTATTTTTTTCTTTATGCACCTTCTTCATCTAAAATGCAAAGAAATTAAATTGACTAATATGAAGGAATTTTATACCTTGAATCACCTCATTGTTGGCATGGACATCTTATGCCAAAACTGCATATGCTCGGCCTTGCATCGTAGGCCGTGTCGATCTCAAGATTGGCGTTATCATGGTTGTACCTTCCTTCATTTCGGGGCATTCTCTAATCCGGTGCCCCATCTTCCCACATTTAACACATGCTCCCATAGTCTTTCGCCACTCCTCGGTCCTATATGGTTTTCCACACTTCACACATACATTTACTGGTGTAGAGGAGGCAGTACGAGAAGCTGTGTGAGCTGTCGTTGGTGGTGCTCTTGGTACACCCGTTGTTGTCGGGTTATGTACTGAAAGGCTTTTGGGACCTTGGAAGTAAAGACGATAAGCTGTCGAGTTAAATGACTTTATCGACGCCTCAGGAATAGGTTGTGGCTGTAATGTCATCAAATACCTCAGCCTCTTGCTGGCCTGCTCTTAGCTAACTGCTTAAGACTGAGTCTTTTTTGCTTCTATTTTGCTCATCTCGTCTCTTCCACATACTATCAACATCTCTTTCAACAATGAGAGCCAGTCTTACCACTCGCTCGTATGTCGTCGCTTCAAACAATGATATCCTCACCTTGATGACCAGATTCAGGCCTTATTCAAACTTATGTCTTCATCAGTTCGGTGGCCACTAGCGCTGGTGTGAACCATAATAAACAAGTGAATTCGGTCTCGTATTCTGGCACGCTCATTTGCCCTTGTACAAGATTTGCAAATTGGATTTCTAATTGGCATCTCTTCGATGCCGGGAAGTATTTCTCATAAAAATCCTCGGTGAATTCAGCCCATGTCCAAGGTGTCCCTGGCGCTCGGGTCCTTTCAACATATTTCCACCAAGGGTCCACTTCACCTTTTAGTTGGAACGAGACCCAACTCACATTCTCTCCCTCTGTACAACGGACTCTCTGAAGTACCTTCTCAATTTGATTTAACTATTTCTCAGCTTCTATGGGATCGACCTATCTATAAAAGGTCGGAGGCCTCAATCTTCAAAAGTCTTGGAAACAAGATAGTTGTCTTCTCTTAGCCAGGATCGCCATGGTGTTCACCATGGTTTCGAGCAGCTGCTAGTTATTGTTGTCTTTGGGAACATTTCCAATGTTGTTCCCCGCTCCAGATGCATTGTTGTTGTTATTTACAGGGAACGCGTTTGAACCCAAGGCTAATCCTCCATCATTTGTGGTGTCTCTAGTATTTACGGTCCATGGTCTTCTCCATCGCAGAGGCATATTGACTTGTCATGACCAAGAAAACGCTAAGTTAGATCGATCCTAAGACTAGGGTCTAAGGAATAGGTGAACCTAATGCCATTGCTTCGAACCTAAGTCATAGCTCTGAACGCCCATAAGACATACAACCTAGGGCTTTGATACCCACCTGTGACAGCCCGGATTTCCTTACCACAAAAATTGTGCCGTCAGATCACAGACATGATCTGAATTACAATTATACTATGGTATCGAAGTACAATAAATCACTTCCTGATAGCTCGATCTTTCCTTAAATCAAATAATAGGAAGGAACGGGCCAACTAACATTGGTAAGATACAAAAGTGCGGAAGCAAAGTGCGCAAAGTGAAAAACAGAGATATAACAAAAAGCAAAATGACAACATAACCCAAAAAGCTAACCATCATACACATATGTCCAAACACTGTAATCCACCGGTGAAGGCTGACCTTCACCTAAAGAGTGGAACAAAATATACAATCATATTCAGTTGACATAACACTGTACCGTTTATCAAAATTCAAAATCTCCAAGCTCTCAACCCAACACATCTAAAGAAAGAACCCTTCAGGTAGTTCTTCCTCGTCCTTAGGATTGTAGTCCGGGTCTTCCTCTTGCTCCGGATCCCTCTCAATATCAGCTTGTGCAGCTGCGATGTATAGTCGGGGAATGAGCTACAGTCCAACCTCAATAGGGAAAAACAATGCTAAATTACATTTTAACATTCTTATTCATAATCTTGATGCATAAATAAAACAATTTTAAAGAGCAAAGACATTTAGCTACAGTATCAAAGCAGATCATATCATACATGTAATTAATCATACTGAAAGTAATGCATATCAAATCAAGTAAAACATAACAAGAAACATAGGAACAAATCAAGAGAACACATCACGAGGACGTGTAACAAGAATTCAAAACGGTGTCAAGATATCAAGCCCCTGAGCTACGTTAATAGGGTCACTTAAACCACGAAGTCAAGCTCCTGAGCTACGTTAACATGGTCACTTGAACCAAGAAGCCAAGCCCCTGAGCTACGTTAACAGGGTCACTTGGACCGAGAAGTCAAGCCCCTGAGCTACGTTAACAGGGTCACTTGAATCAAAACGTCAAACTCCTGAGCTAAGTTAATAAGGTCACTTGAACTGAGACGTCAAACCCCTGAGCTACATTAACAAGGTCATTTGAACCGAGACATAATAAAGATATGGAATTGATCACATACACAAGAAATGCATCAATGATATAATTCAAATTGAGGAAATTGAAGCTTATTGGATCAAATACAATAATATAGCAAGATGCTGATTATAAAAGCCATGCAAATCATGTACGGAAATCAAATTAAAACCTTCCTGACATATCAAGATTTCATGTTTAGCAATTCTAGAAAATATCATATTTTTACATATTGCATCAGTGACATGAATTCGAGAAAACAAGTAGTCGGCCAAGATGTTCTTCCCTACCTCAAAGTCGGAACTTCACGAGTAAGATCACATGGATCAAGGCTAGTTACCTCTCAAATGGGTCCTCGCATTCACCCTAAATTACATATCGCACATTTACTAATGGTTAATGAACCATACATGGCTTTAGCAAAGACTCAAAAGGCACAAAACCAAGCTTCATAAAACAGGGGTACCTCGCTGCGGCAAGCTACAGGGTCGCCGTGGCGAGGTTCACAGGTGCCACATGAATCTAGCTTCTCGCCGCGGCGAGAAATTCCAGAGCCGAAATGGCCTGGTTTTCAGGGTAGCACTCGCCGTGGCTAGTACTTCAGGATCTATTTTGCCGCCGCAAGACTTAAGGTTGTCGCGACGAGCCTAACAAGATCGCACTCCCTTTTACTTTCCTCTTCTAACCTCGTGGTTTGATGTCTTTGCCATAACTCTCCTCTTATATGGATAATCGAACATAAATGGTACCATTAAGCTAAATCTCTAGCCTCTAACCTATTTTGATTGCACGAGCCATGTTCCGAAACATCGGGAATCGGAGAACTCGGTCTTTACGTTCTTCATGCGTCCGATTCTCGACGTTTCGAGGCATGCATTTCCAGAGTTTGACTAAATCGGATCAGATTTAGAAAAAATCGCGGCTTCCTATCCTCATTTGATCATGCATGCAAACATTTCGAGGCATTGGAATTCAAGAATTCAGCTATGAACCCTTCCACATGTCCGATTCTCGAATTTCATCGCATGAGATTCTAGAATTTGCATGAATCGATCCTAAATTTAGGAAATGAGATTTACGAGACAGAGTTAGACTATTTACCGTAACGGATTCTTCGCATGCGAAGTCTCTGATCTTCGTGGTCGTTCTATTTCTCGATCGTAAGGGTTCGCGGTTCTAGAGTTCGTTATGACGATCGAAAAGTGATGATTTCTCTGTTACGACTGTCGGTTCTTGTTGACGGATTAAGGGTTCGAATGTCCTGGGGGTTCTCGAGTAGAGTGTAACAAACAGGAGAGAAGTCTCAACTCTCACAAGCAATTTCAAATCCCATGCACAACTTATGCGTGGGAGCTGGCTTTTAATTGATAGCCAAGATCTGGTGTGAAGCCAGTACATAAGCTCTTGTGTACAGGCATGCTCAAATAGAACAAACAATGTTCTAGTGTGGAGTCGGTACACCCGGCTTGGTGTATGGATCTGTCTTAGGGTCTCAACTAATGGTCTAAAACCCTTGGCCTGATTGACTAATGGGTCTTGATCTTGGGCTGATAACTAATTTGACTTTTATCAATGTGTTATACGTGGGTTTGGGTACCAGGTACTGTCAATACACTACTTACTTGATAATTAGGTCCTATCCCCAAGATACCTAGTTCTTATTAATGGACTGGTTTATCTTGGTTATCCGGCGTACATCGATTCGAGTCTTTAGTATCAGTACATACCCTGTGTACTCGGGTGTGGGAAATTTGCAGGGCGTTATAGACGGCTTATGACGGACTCCAATAAGCTCAAACATTTGGGACGGCCCGAAGCCGCCTCTCCGTTTGGTCTTCAAAGACATTGGAGATGACGACATTTTAGACAACATGAAAGCCGTCTCAAATACTATTGGAGACTACTTGGACACCTTTGAAGACAGATTTGGGCCATCTCCAATAAATGTGTTTCCCGTAGTGGTGGATGTTGATAGATTCTCCTTTTATGTATTTACTGTATTCATTTTATTTATTAAACGGTCGATTTGATTTAATAGAAGGGTGAAGTTACTAATCTCAAGTTTACTGATAAAAAAATAAAATAAAAATATGCATATGATTTTCTTTTCCTAAAGGGCATATTTCTTATCTTGAACGTACTCTATGCCTTTTTGAAGTATTTCCTCTTATTCTTCATTTAGGTCTTATCCTAAATTTCTGCGTGATGATATTTGTATCATCAAAGGATATCAGATTGGTGTTAATAGACTTGAGAGGAGAAAGCACGATAAGCTGCTTCTTTATCAACTATAGGAATCTACTTTTTGTTCCAAACTGTAAGTGGAAATCTCCAGAGGCTATCTTCATTGAGCTATCATAAATTACCATTAATTAAATTCATGTTTAATTAGTATACTCAAACTACGTCTGCAGATTTGATCGTCTCACTAATATTTTTAATCCTGCATGTCTGATTATGATCTCTCTGAAATTGGTTTTGAGTAAGAGTTGTCATTCCTGATTCTAGAATTCCTGATCAGATTAATCTGACTGACTAGGTCACCTTAGGTGACAAGTAATATGAAAGAATAAGGAGTAACTGAGAGCTCAGACCTAAATAAAAGGCTGGTGTTACTGTTACACCACTTTATATTACAGCCACCTCACTTAATTAAAGTAAAAGATCTTGACTATACTTTAAATCGGATGATGGAAATTGCTTTTCACCCCAATCATTGACACAATAGATCTTTAGATCACGAGCCTACCATCAGACTATAATTAAATGTTGATTACTCGTGGCACACCTCTAAAAAAGTGAACGTGATAATGGCGTACCATCAAACATGATTCATGAAATTAACATCGTCTGACGGTAGGTCATGATCTCAAGATCTACTTTGGGGAAGATTGAGACGGAAAAAGGCTCTCTATCACCTGATTCAAAGCAATCTATAAATTTTTATACTTCTTAAGTGAGGTGACTGTAATATAAAGTGGTGTGGCACAAATAAAAATGAGTTGAGAGTTAAATAAGACTTTGGAAAGCTGGAGAATAAATATATGCAGATAATGATGACAATAGTCTTCAACCCTGACAATTGGGGTTGATGAGCATGTGCACAACTTGCATATAATGAGGATCAGACCACCTGAAAAAGTTAGTTTGATCTCATGCTGCCTCTAGTTTTGCACACATATATGCCACTTGTTTCTCTACATACCGCCCATGTTATATATTATACATGCATTCCTCCATTGCCAATCATAGCCTCGGTCCTTGAAAAATATTAAGAAAGTTAGACAAACAAAAAGGTCATAATTTGTCTTCCCCATGAATTAATTGCTATGGCAGATCTTATGTGTTGTTATTGAAAAAATATAAATTAAACTATTCTAAAAGGATCTCAAAAACACAAAAAAGGGTGGCTTTATTGGTTGCTAATAGCCACCCAAAAAACCGTGATGATTTGATTCATTGATTGGAGCTGTGCCTTAACTTAGGCGGGATTTGATATGCCCAGGCCTAGCCCTACACAGGGCGCAGGGCAGAAATAAAATCTCTATTATTTGATTTAACACAATCAATCATTAAATCATATGATTGGCTATGCTATATTGAATCAAATGATGGTGATTTTGTCTTGAGCCAATATTTGGCATGAAATCTTTACATCATGACTTTCAAATAAGACGACTTAAATAGTGCTCCAAGGCTTTCTTTTTAACTCATGTGCTACAGTACAAATCTCGTGTGCAAGTTTTAGACCCCTTAAAAAAATTGCATTGGGTACTTTTATTAACACTCATGGAATCTTGGAGGGCACCTACCCTAAAAATCATTAGTGCTTTGAATTAGATGGTGGAGATCATTTTTCATCCTAATATTCCACACAAGAGATCTTAAGATTATGGGCGTACCATCAGACGGTCAGTTTTTATTCCCTATCGCACATATTCCCAAAAGGGATCCTAAAATCATGTTTGAGTGTGATGTGTGCCATGTGATTTTATGACTACTTTTTTTGGATTTTGGTTATGTGGAATAAAAAATTAATCGTCTGATGGTATGCTCATGGTGTTTGGATGATTGGGGCGAAAAATGATCTCCATTGTCTTCTTCTAAGCAATCAATGATTTTTGGTATAGGCAAGAGACTGTGAGTGTTAATAAAGCTACCGATTTACATTTTATTCCATTAACGATTTTTTAAGAGGTCGCCATTTTTTTAATAAGCGCGATTAAAACCTGATTTAATCGTGGACTGAAATAGTCGGTATTAAAACGCAACCGTTTTTTAAAAAGGTTGAGTATTCGGTCACACTGCTTGGAGCAAGTGCCTCTAGTTTCTCTCCCTGCCGCCACGGTATTACCACATTCAGTCATCCATTGCCAATCATAGTTCCGAAACATAATAAAATAAACGGAAAATATTTAAATTCCCTATAAGCTTAGTTTTCTAAATTCCCCCAAAATTTTTTATAATATCTTATCAACGTGTATTTAAAATTTATATTTTAAATACCCCTAAAATATGTAATTTAATAGCAAAATTTATATGTTAAATAGCCCTCAAAATTGATTTTGTAATACCAAAATATAGCCCATCTCTCAGTGCTTCATTTCGTCCATTGTCAGCGTCGTTTTGGCAAAATATAAGTTAAAGATCTAACGTTTTGATGAAAAATAAGTTACAAATCCAATAAAAAAAAATTAAAAAAATTATTATGAAAAATAAGAAAGAAAGGGGCATTTTTTATTTTAAATTACTGCTTAGAATTAAGGGGATATATATATATATATATATATATATATATATATATATATCCTTACTACTATATAAAAGCACAGATGATACTTCTTATTTCTGTCAATTTTGATGTTTTCATACTTTAGGAACAAACTATCCTTAAGAACAAATACTCCTAAGCTTTTCTCTCTACCCTCATGTTTTTCCTTATCTATCCCTATATTTTTTGAAAATATAGCAGAGTTTTCGGAACTACTTCTAATTAGATTAGGCTTGTGCCAAAAGAATATCTAATCATATTATACCAACTGAGAAAATAGATACGAACCTTGTGACAAAAGAACTTCTAATCATATTAGAGTTATTGGAACTACTTCTAAATATAGAAGAAAGGGGAGGTAAAAAAAAAAAAAACATCTCGAAAGCAATTGAGAAAATAAATACAAACCTTGTGCTAAAAGAACTTTTAATCATATTAGAGTTATCGGAACTACTTCTACTTCTAAATATAAAAGAAAGAGAGGAAGAAAAAAAAAAACATATCGAGAGCAACTGAGAGAATAAATACGAACCTTGTGCTAAAAGAACTTTTAATCATATTAGAGTTATCGGAACTACTTCTAAATATAGAAGAAAGAGAGGAAGAAAAAAAATAAAAAATAAAAAACATATCGAGAGAGAGAGATAATAAATACGAACCGTACACTTCCATTGATCTCCGATTCTATTGATCTCAAATATATAAGAAAGAGAGCAAGAAAAACGAAAAAAGCATATCGAGAGAGAAAGAGATACTGCAAGATACTGTGACCAGGTACGTGAATACTAATAATAATTTCTAAATTTTATAAAAGAGAAAGGCGGAGATTGAATTTTACATCACCGAATCCTCTCAAAAATTAGTCCAATAATGGTTTGATTTTTAAAAGAAAAAATCTTTCATACCATATTAAAATTTTCATCTTGCAGATATATTTCTAATTGAGTCATTTATATATTTCACAGAAATTAGAAAAAAAAACCCTTCATTTATATAAATAACGAAAAAATAAAAAGGGTATTTATCAAATAAAAATAAACACTACAGAGAATTTAAACTCTCGGAAAAACAAATAAGAAAGAAAAAATTAAGAAATAACGGAAAAACAAGATGGAGTGGTGGTGTTGGGTTGATGATGGGCATCAAATCTCCAAAGTGTTAGGCTCGATGCATAACTCAGACGCGTAAATTACCCATAGAAAGTGTTAGCATCGGCGCATAACTCACTAACATCTCCAACATCAAATCCCCTGTCCACTGCATAATCAACAAAGCTGTAGAGAGGAACAACCCCCTCCTCAAACCTACGGGGCCGGCCCTGGACCAAGGCCAGCCAGGCAAGAGTCTTGGGCCCCCGATTTTTAGGGGCCCCCAAATCCTATTTGCCTATTAAAAAATAGGGTTTTTTTTATAAAAAAAAATAAACTTCTATAAAGCAAAAGGCCCCGAATTTGGTTACCTTACTCTTACCCGATACCAATTTTGTATCTTTTCGAGCTAAAATTTTGTTTAGAATTTCCATCATTTTCATCAGAGTAGTTAATTATTTTCTTTAAAAGTCTATTTGATTGTTTGCACCCACACGTTTTCTAAAAGCTCCCACGTGTGTAACCCCATAAAACTCCTTGATTGGGTCAGATCAGAGTCCGATGGAGATTTTTTTAACCCCGATCTTCCACACAAGGGATCTTGAGACCATATACCACCTATCAGACGGTCAATTTTTGATTCCACATGTCACATATGACATTTCCCCAAAAAGTGCATCTTGTGTGCAATGACACACATCACGCTCAAACGTGGTTCTAGGGTCATGTTTGGGGGATGTGACATGTTGAATAAAAGTAACCATATGATAGGTGGGAGACATGGTCTTAAGATCCATTGTGTGGAAGATCGAGGTGAAACACGATCTGCATCGTCTAGTCCGACCCAATCAATGAGTTTTAAGAGGATTAGGAAAATCCTTTTTCTACGTGAGTTCAGATCAAAATCTCCATGAAGATTTGATCACTCAAATGGTCATATGTATAAGTCTTGTTGTATTGACTTTTATTTAAAAAGTGAAGATTTGACCAAATACTAACTGATCTATTGGATTGGTACCTGTATAAATCAAGTGAACCTTGTTCCGTAGGATCTATAAAAGACAATAGGTATTAGGATCAATCTAGGATCATTTTTTGCATTTATAGTTTCATCATCATTATCATCATCATCATAATAGTCTTCCCATCTATTTAGAGTCAGCTTTTAGGGAATTAATAGGGTCTTTTTACAACCGTTTATCAACGTGACACCAACCCCCTCTTTTCTCATCCGGGATTGGGATCGACAATTGCCTCATAAAATTGTTTAAAGGCTATTTGATTCGAGAAGAGAAGGCGTATGATAGATGGCTTCATTCAACATTTTATTCTAGAATTTCTTACACAATTTGAATTTTTTTAGTATTAAATTTTCTTTTTTTATTGCATTTTCCTTTAATATTTACTTGTATTAAATTTTTAGTTACACTTTCAAATTATATATATAGTAAACTAGAATATGAGTACTATTTTGTGGGAGCCATTACTTGCACATGCTTTTCAAGTGATTGCACCAAATTTAAAAGAAAGACTTGCAAGTTTGGCAACCTCTACTATGTGAAAACACCATCTAAGCCGTTTGATTTGAAGGCTATGATTTAAAGATATCAATTGCAAAAGATTAGAACAAAATATAATTTTCATCATTTGATTAAATGGAGTCAAAGGCTATTATATAATTCAACAGTTGACTACAATAGATCATATGACAAGTATCGTGTTTTGCTCCAATTTTATGCCCCAGAGATCTATTGATCATGAGCTTCAAATCAGACGCGCCATTTTGCAATTTTACATATCACATGTCCCTAAAATACCAAGTCTTCCTTTAAATTCGGTGCAATCACTTGAAAAATGTGTGCAAGTAATGGCTCCCCTATTTTATTTGTCAACAAAAATATGTGGCGAATTTTTTATATATTATAAAGTAATATGAAACAGGGGCCCCATTTTAGGAACTCACCTTAGGCCCCCAAAATGTCAGGGCCGGCCCTGCAAACCTACCAAACGAATCAAGCTCTCCCTTAGCCTTCGCTCTAAGCTCCTCCGTCACCTTTACTGCCCTATATAAACCATTTACCTCGACATAACTGCCCCTATCAACATCACCCTTTCTCCCACTCCCTTTTTTTCTCTTCTCTTCCAATATATCATCAACAACCTTAAACAAAACCCCAATGGCCCTCCCATACCTCGTGACCAGCCACTCGGCCAATCTCTCTAAACTTCTTTTCAGGTAGAGAGAGAGAGAGAGAGAGAGAGAGAGAAAGGTCTTCAAAGGGGGTCGTATATGTAGGCGATTTTAAGGTTAGAGATTTGAGAAAGTAAAGTAAAGTGCTTTCAAGAACATACAAATGGGTATTCTAAAGTATTTACCTGTTCATTTTATGGACTGAACGGTTATAGATGTATCTGTCACTATCTAAGGTGCGTCGGCTAATATTGGGAGTGCAAGCTTGCACAGGAGATTTGTAACGTGGCAAAATGGTTAAGGGTACCTCCGTCAATGCATTTCCTAGAAGCGTCAACATGTCAGGTCCACTGAAAATTATTGATTGCTACAGATAGGATGATGGAGATCGTTTTTCACTTCGATCTTCCACAAAAAGGATCTTGGGATCATGGTGCACCTATTAGACAGTCAGTTTATGATTCCACGGGTCACAGATCCCAAAAAAGACCCTTGAATCATATGTCACACATCACACACAGGCATGATTTTAGGTTTTTTTTTGGGATCTGTGACACGTGGAATCACAAACTATCCGTCTGACAGGTGCTCAATGTTCTCAAGATCCATTTTGTGAAAGATCAGGGTAAAAATTGATCTCTATAATTTGATTTGAAGCAATCAATGGGTTTAAAGCGTCGTTTGAAATCTTGGATTTCCAAGTTATCTTAGATAGCTCCAATCTACACCATCAAAGAATACCTCACTGTTATGTCATGTTGGAAATATTTGGGATCAATCTAAACAATCTAAGTGGTTGTTCATGATCGGAACACATTATAGTAAAAAATAAGATGTATATCGTCCAAGTTGGTCATGAATTATTTATTTATTTATATCCGTGGGTGTCCGGGTCAGCTTGCGCACACCTCAACTAATCCCACGGGGCCCAAGAGCTAACGACCAGGTAATACTCCAGTGGCCTTGAGGGGAATCGAACTGGTAACCATTGGGGAGCAAACCCAAGGCATGACCAACTGGTGGCTGGTCATGATTGAATCACACCTATTAACCAATTGTATACTGATCAAGGATCTTTAATATTAATCGTTAAAAGATAAGAGAAAATAATTGTTAATTTTTAATACCATTTACTGTGTACAAGAATTGTTTCATAGAAGAATTGAGGTCAATTCACAAATGTGCTTGTATATGGTGCATGGCCCGTCCATCTGGCCAGGGGCTTTAATCCCTGTAAAACAGACTTTGAGGCTCTTAAAGTCCACGCAAATCCCATAGCTCATGCCATGCTCAGCTTAAAGTCCGTGTGCTAATATAACATACTATACAAATTCCACTATGAGTATTAGTATGTCTGGTGACGAGAAATCGTCTGTTTCTCTTCTTGCTGAGCCCGCCCGAAATGTCTTTTCTCGGGTGACATTTCAAACCATGGTTTTCATACTCGATATATGTCTAAAAATCAAGTTCAATCATTTAAAGGTCCTAAGGCCCACGTGCATTTGTACGTGCATGTTTACTAATATATATATATTTTGCAACCATGGACTTTGTGGGTTCCGTCGCGATGATGCGCTCACAAAAAAAAATGGAGTCGCCGCGCGGAGCTTTTGGTGTCCCGGGACACCCAAAATCAATATTATAAGCACCGAAGAGCGAAATATGATTCCGAATCACCGGTCAACGCCAAAGCCTCTAGGTAGGGACTACAGTTACTAATCGAGAAGTGCTAGGTACCCGATTAGCCTGCTCGTAAGCGGTCGCTACTGTGGCAAAAAATAAAACAAAAAAATAAACTATACTTTCCCTTTCCCCGAAGGCACTCCGATACTATCTGAGCCCCCGCAATCACCGAAATTTTGGTAGCGTAATGACCAAATGTTAGGATAGAGGAAAAGCAAAAGAAGGTAGAGGAATAGAAGAAGAGAGCCAAAGTTCTCAAGAAAAGAGTTGAAGCTCTCAGACCCTTATAGCATCGCCACTGGATCTTCGCTTTGATGCTAACTCTGGGGAGCTTTCGAAGGCAAATGGGTTAAAGATGGGTTTTAGCTTGCTACGGCTTGGAAGTTGGAGGGCATGAGGGATGAACTGAGATTTCCTAACTGGCTAAGGCTGGGAAATGGTATTGGGGGAAGTATGGAGGTAGGGGATGAACCTGGGTTTCAAAACCTAGAAGGTTTGAGCTTTTAGAAAATTTTCTCTGCTCTGTCTTTTAAAATTTTTTTTCTCTGCTCTAGGCCGGTTGTCTTTTTTCTTTCTCTAGAAAATTTTTTAGGTCTGAAATTTTTCTCTTTTTTTCTTCGGGCTCATAAATTTTTCTCTGTAGAAATTTTCTCTCCGTCTAAAAGTGAAGGGTAGGGGCTTCTATTTATAGAAGTTGATGTGATTAGTGAAAGGTTAAGTCACTAATTAGATTAGAAATTAGGTAATGGGCAATCTAAGATTTTATAGGGCTTAGAAAAGGTGAAAAAGGGTTTTAACAGTGGATGATGGGGATAGCCACGATTGAATCCTGAATCCTATTTATAACTGCATTTTGAATACGATTTTGAATTCTGAACCCTGTTTACAATTGTATTTACGATTGTATGCATTCTGAACCCTGTTTACGTTCCCTCTTGATTACGATTTTGCGTTCTGAACCCTGTTTACAATAGTATTTACGATTGTACTGAATTCCTGCTTATGTTCCCTCCTGATTACGATTTTGCATTCTGAACCCTGTTTACATTCGTATTTATGATTGTACTTAATTCCTGCATTTTTGCGCATTCTTCATTTCACCAAAACTTTTGATGTACGACTTGGAATCAAGCGATTCTTGGCTGTTTGAAAAGCTGGGAACCTCTACTTTCCAATGGTATAGGCCTAAGCTCTTACAAATATCTATGTAAACTTTGACACTCCTCTTTTCATCCGCTGCTTTGGCACTCCTATTTACAATCGTATTTACGATTGTATTGAATTCTTACATTTCTGCACGTTCTTCATTTCGCCATAACTTTTGACGTACAACTCAAAATTAGGAGATTCTTAGCTCTTTAGAAAGACGTGAACCTCTACTTTCTAATAGTATAGGCTTATGCTCCTGCTGATATCTATGTAAACTTTGACCCTCCTCTTTTCATCTGCTATTTTGGATTGGTTCAAATCGAGTTCTATGAGTCCATTTGGGCTTTCTAAGGGTTTGGGTTGATTCCTATGGGTCTAGGAAGGGTTCTAAGGGTTTTGGAGGTACTTTCGAAAGCTCAAGAGTATGCCTTTCTCGAAGTATAGGTCGATCATGCCTTGGGCCAGATTTGGGTGTCTACAAATGCCCCTCTTTGGTATCTGATCACTAATGATCATATGCCAAAGAAAGAGACATTCGAAGAGGTCCAAGACACATACTAACAGGGCAGCCCTATTCAAGCTAACCTTAAACATTAAAATGAAAGAAATAAAAAATGTAGAAAGTAGCGAAAGCCCAAACGATTAGGAAAACATCCGTTCCTTAAATAGAGAGTAGTGGAAGCCCAGTATGTTGGGAAAGCATCCGTTCCTCGAAAGGAGACTAGTAGAAGCCCAGTATGTTAGGAAAACATCAGTTCTTCGAATGGAGAGCAGCGGAGGTCCAGCATGTTGGGAAAACATCCATTCCTCAAAGCTATCGGTCCCCAAGCACTTAGCGACATTACTGGAAAAAATCGTGATCATGTGATTGATGATGCATGATGTTCGAGATTCGTTTGAACGAAACAGCCCCACGAGCGGGAGGGTGATCGACTCATATTTAAAGATTGGCGTAAAGCGATAAAGCGAAGATCCAACGGTCTGTGCCCAATCTCATGAGGCATTGATTGCCCTACTTTGATTGGTCACGAGTGCCTCTACGCTAGGTAGGGTTCGAGGTCTTTGGGTGAACTCAAGGACCTTGAATTTAATTTAGCACAACTACCCGAGTAGAGCAATTATTGATGTCGCAATGCTTTTTGAGAATGTGTGCAATATAACAAGCCACACAATTTTTATTTTATATATATTTTTTCTTTTCATACATTTTATTTTAGCACAATTGCCCGAGCAGATTGAATGGAGGTCGAAGCGCTTTTTAGGAGTGTGTGTCACTTAACAAGCCACATATTTTTTTTCTTATATATATATATATATATATATTTTTTTTTTTTTCTTTTTTCAATTTTTTGTTTTTCTATACTATGAATGCAATCTATGCACGTATGTCATAAAGGCACCCGTGGGTCTATATAGGCCTGAGAATGACCTCTTTCCTCTTCCTTTACCTTGGGTCTTGATTTCTCTTCCCCTTCTCTTTTCTTTTCTTCCCAAGGATGGGTCTATCGTTCTACATTGAATTTTGATCCATTTGGACGGCTTTGTATGACCATGGACCTGCCTCACTACCTCGCCCTTTTGGGGGGTCTTAGGGTCTTTACATTTCCCTCTTTGGGTGTAGGACCCAGATATCTGAAGCAATGACTCGATAGTTTGAATGAAAGCGAGCTCACGAGTCTAGATTAGCTTGGGCTTGCCCATCTCTCCTCTTTTCTTGATGTACCGCTTTGGTGTGCGTGTGCGAAAACCCAATATTTGGGACCTCATTCACGTGGCTATTTCACATTGGGATGCAGAGGCTCATGTCTTCTGTTTTGGTGCACGTGAGCTGACCCCAACCCTTGAAGAGATGTCTATTTTGTCTGGTCTAAGACTCCACCGCGGTCTTGCGAAGGTGGCACTGAAGCCAGGCTATGCTAAGATCGTCCATAAGACTTTAGGCTTGAAGAAAAATTAATATGAGAAAAGCCTTACCGATGGGCCCACTAGGTGCTTGGTGAAATTTCTGAGAGAACTTTTCGGCGATGAAAGTTTGCGAAAATTGCCGATTCGAAATATTTATAATGTGAATGCTTTTGCCCTTGGAATTCTCTCGGAGGTCCTTTTCTACGCGGGAGGAGAGAGCTTCTCCCTCGCATTATGTGACATACTGGTGGAGCTTAAAAAGGGTCATTCCTTCATGCATTGTGCTGGCTGAGCTCTATCAGGGCTTGATGCTTTTGCTTTGGGTAAGGTGGAAAACTTCTAGGGATGCCCTATTCTCCTTCAAATCTAGCTTTGTGAGCACCTTGCTATTTTAGGATTCGTGCCTCATATTTATGTGATGAGAGGAGAGGTTGCTAGATGCTTTTTAGGCTGATGCTTCAGGTTGCCTCAAGGGAATACACGCGAGATGCGCCTATGGTTGTCCGGTGCTGAGCTTGTGTGGAGGCTTCCCAGGCTCAATGGGACCTTCCCGATAGTGCGATCCAGGGATCAGGAGGGCATCACACTTCTGAGACTGACAAACAGTACTTACTATTTTCCTTCACGGATTTTGCGCCAATTTGGCTATGCCTTGTATGTTCCTTGTGAGGTGAGACCTCCCCTATGCGACTTGATCTTTACTCTGGGATCTTTAGGGGATCTGGAGAAGATAGCGATACTCTGGGAAACGCGCCAATCGTCGCACATGTGTGACTTAGAGCGAGGTCACGTTCTTTCGACTTCTCCAAAGTATGAGGCCTAGTTATCCTCCGTGACATCCTCCACGCACCGACTTGTTCCGGCTGAGAGCAGTAATTTTGAGGGACCTTGGCCGAAGAAGGAAGCGGTGCTTCTAACCTGAAGAATGCTACTTGTAGATGAAAAGCGGGTTTGGCAAGAGCGCTTTGAGAATGAGCAAGTGAGAGTTGATACTACTGAATGTGAGGTCCTTCGTCTAAAAGGAGCCTTGAGTCTAAAAGGAGCCTTGAGTGATGTTCTCGACGCTACTGATGCTTCTCGGAAGCGGTACAAGGGCCTCCATGGTCGGTGGATGAGTAACCAAAATTCTCACGAGGATGCATTACTCGAGTAGATTCATGACTTGAAGCGCGAGCTAGGCCGATGACCTGGTCCTGCACATACTTTTTGTACAGATAAAATACCACAGGGAGGGGGTATGAAAAACCCCTGACAGATATATTTTTTTATTTTTTTTTGGTTTTGTGTTTTTTAATGTTTTTGTTTCATTTTCAAACTATAAAGGTAAAAAGCAGGGTGCCACACCGATTATCTTTTGAGATGTGGTGCAAGTAAAGTACAGAAAATGAAAATGACAAAAGGGAAAAACTTTTTTGGGCATATGCATTTTTCTTTTCTTCATTTTTTTTGTTTGATGCCTTAAATGCGAGAGGAACTAACAGGTTCCATTTTGAGAATAGTCGAACCTGCTCATACAGTTGGGCTTGAGTGAGGTCCAAAATTTTATCCAGGTTGGAACGTCCATCCCTTTGGGCTGAATTAACCTTTTCTCCTTGCCTCGGGTCATACGTTTGACGGTGCAGTATGAAGATACTCCTGATCTGGACCCGATGCGAACTAATATAAGTGGCCCAATCGAAGACCAGATAATCCGAAGATGTAACGAAAGGGGTAACCGATTCTTTTTCTTTTTTCTTTCATTTCTTTTAACCTTTTTACTCATAGTGCCCAAGATGAGTTTTCGCCATGCCCGTTATCGCCCTCTTTTTTACTTGTAGCGCCTTTTCAGGTTTTTACAACGTCCATGGGTATTGCTTTTTTTACCCTAGGCGCCTTTTCAAGTTTTCACCTAGTTTGCTCAAGCTCGCTCTTTCACCCGTGGAGCCCTTTCGGGTTTTCACCACGTCCTTTTTACATTGAGCTTGTCTATTTTCTTCTATATTTTTCTCCTTTTTTTCTTTATTTTTCTTAATTTTCAAAGACCACGACATGGACGTCAATTCCGTCATAACTGGCTGGACGAAATTCTTTTTGTTGTCCTCTAGCTTGGCTTGTGTTGACTCAACAAATATTGTGACTGTTTGTAGACCTTAAAAGAGAGCTTTCTTCAGCGATGTATCGTGGCCATGGGTTAGAAGGTTATGAATTTTGAAGGTATTCTCGGGTATAAAGGTTTTTCTTGATTGGATTCCAGTTGCCGTAATACACTCCTTCCTTGGAGATTTTGACTATACATTTCCCACTTTTTCTTTTCTATATTTTTTTGTGCTTTTTCTTTTCAGACAATCTCTTTTTCTGAATTTTTTTTTCTTTTCTTGGATTTTGATGATGACTCCTTTCTCTTTGTTGTTGGTATATACACACATTTTTCCTTTTTCTGGGAGGGGTTAATGAAGGAAAGGTCATTGGCTCAAATGGGGTAGCAAAGGGTATAAGCATTCAGGGACACTTTTTGGCTACTTGGCTTTAAAATGATAACCTTTTTTAAGGGGTCCTTAAGCAGTCACGTATCCATTCTTATCAATACTTACCTTGCCATAGGAGACTAGGAGTAGAATCGTCGTATGTATCTAACATAAATTGGCTCAGGAAAATGATCCCCGTCCATTGTAGCGAGACCAAGTGTGTATCCAGGCAGTACCTCTTGGATGACATAAGGCCCTTCCCAGTTAGGCTTGAATTTTCCTCTCGGATCAGCATGGAGAGAAGAGAATATCTTCTTGAGTACAGTGTCACCCACCTTTAAATCTCAGACACGAACACGCTTATTGTAAGCACGTACGATCCTCCTCTGATAGGCCTGGGTGTGACACAGGGCTAGGAGTCTTTTCTCATCGATCGAGTTTAGTTGTTCAAAACGGGATCTCTCCCTTTCGATTTCTGATCAGTCACATAATATACCAATTTATTACCCTTAACTTAGTGATGCTAGGACATAGTTTGCTACTAATAAGTTAATGGTGTACATATATTAAGGAAAATTAGTAAAAGAGAGCCAAAGTGTTAATATTCGTCAAAATGAACTCAAAAGAGCAGTACAAACCCGATTGAGAGTAAAAAGATGATTTGCTATATATCGAAAGCTAGAAAATCGTGAAAGACGATTGAGCGCTGAATAAGAAATCGTAATTTATGATTCTTCAGAAGATGTTCCAGAAGCTGAAGCGATACATAAGAAAAGAAAAGAGAACAATCATAATTCAGAGGACCGTTCAGAGAGAAAGCTATGAAAGATAGAAAATCGTGATTTACGATTTTCCAGAAACAGAAGAAAGAGACAATCGTAATTTACGATTGTAAAAGCTTCTCGTTATTGATGTTGATCACGTGAAGATCTACAACGCCATGCACTAAATTAAAAGAACTCTTGAATTAGAAGTTTGGCATATCACAAATCTGAGAAGATTGATGAAGATAGACTACAGAAGATCTCGGCTGCTGTTAAAAGAAAGAACAATCCAGAAGTGCATCAACTATAGAAAGCAAGGAAAGGTAAAGTTAGAAGTAGAGTTATATTAGGATAGTTTTGTTTTAGTTATTTCTTTTATTAGAATTAGAAGTCTTGTAAACCGACTTCTTATGATCTATAAATAAGAGAGTCCGGTATGGGAATAAGCATCGAAGAAATTTTCAACATCAATTGATGACTGAGGTTGGATTTTCTTCCGATCAAATTTAGAGTAGATTTTTATTACTTTATAGATTAGATATAGAAGGTTTTTCAAAAGCTATTGACTACTGCAATTGGGAGCTAAAGATTAGAGTAGATATCTGTAGTTTCTCTTAAATAATTAATGACTGTGGCTGAGGGGTGAAAGATATAATTTTATTGCTTTCTAGTTTAGATTTATTTTATTCCAATTTCCTGCTTTGTAAACATCTTCAAATTTAAATTTGAATTGACGGCCCAGGTTAAAGTTTGCAGATTAGTATAACGATTTTTACTTTTTTATCTTCAGTTTTCTAGAATTTGATTGACGCCCAAGATTTAGGAGATTGTTGATTAGATTAAATCTGTATTGATAGGATTTTAGTATTGATTGATGACCAATGCTAGGAAATTTGATATATAGTATAACAGTGTTGTTTAAATTCATAAATATCTGATAGCTGAAGATTGTGATTGACGACCATAATCTGAAGGAGGAATAGGATTTATTTTATGCAATTTAGATTAAGAAACTATTGTTTTATTCATATTTCTCCAGTAGTTTAAGAACTTAAAAGATAAATGCAAGTTTTCAAAAAAATTAAGTTAATATAGAAAAATATTGTCTTCGCGGAAACAATCCTAGACTAGCTCTATAATTTTTATTGTGCGTTTGTAATAGGTTAAGACTTAATTAAAGATACATAAAAGTAGCATGAACAACTTTCGGTAGATCAGATTCGATGACGATACGGAGTGAGGGCACCTCAACTTTAACTGGTAGCACTGCCTCGGTTCCATACACAAGGGAAAACAATGTTGCCCCTGTAGTGGTACAGATCAATGTTTGATAGGCCCATAGTGCGAAAGGTAACATTTCAATTCAATCCCGATAGGTGACGACCATATTTTCAAGGATACGAACAATTGCTTTGTTGGCAGCTTCGACGACCTCATTAGTTTGCGACTGATAAGGTGACCAGCGATAATGTTTGATCTTGTATTGCTCGCATAAGTCTTTGATGTGCTTGTTTGCAAAGTTGGTGTCATTGTCTGTGATGATATTGTTAATCAGTGCAAAATATCATTTTTTCACTTCCTAACCTGACCTTTGGTGGACCTTTGAGCTAACTAATAAGGTATTTAAAGTGTTGTTTTGTAGTTAGCAATAATCTGCAGAGAAGTGCAGCCAATTGTGCTTATGGCTAAAAAGAAGGGAAAGCAAAGTCAACCTTTGACTGATGAAGAAACCCAGAAATGACAGTTGCTGCCATCAGTAGCAAAGGCTCACAAAGGACAGTTCGAGTAGTTCACTGCACCTGCTGAATGTTGTTGAAGCAGAAGTATGAACTATTCGAGCAGTGCTAAAGTAGGAATTCAACCTATCGAGTACTCCAATGCCGAAGCTGAGTACCTGTCAAATGGTACTAAAGAAGGAATCCAACCTGTCGAGTGCTAGAGGTGCTCCAGCCAGCCTATCGAGCAGTACCTGAAGTTGCACTGAAGAATTCAAGCAGTGCTGAAGCTGAAAGCCAACCTATCGAGTGGTGTAATACGTTCTGAACTACACCTAAAAGCCAAAGCACCTATCGACAGGTCCGCTGCACCTATCGGGAATGCATTTTTGGAACATGAACCTATCAGCAGCCTGTCGAATTATAGAAGCCTGGAGCCTAAACTTGTCGGGAACCTCTCGATAGGAACGCTGCACCTATTGAAGCACGATTTTGGAAGTTTAAATCCTTCATTTGAGAACACATGATGCTTTAATCACTTGAGGCACATGTGCTGAAGCAGTCAGTCATTATTGGCGGGAATTTGTGGAACCCCAAAAGCATAAGGGAGCAGATCTAACCAATTCACATGGGCTAAATTGATTCTCAATAGAATTGACCCCCTTCCTCTTCGATTGGCACAAATATCATTCACATGGATTAAAATAAACGAAATTAATTCTTCTCCTCTGATTGGCAGGGAATAAAGGCACATAGATCAAGGAAAATGTATAAATAGAAGCCCTTGAGCTGTAATGAGGGGGGAGAATCGAGGATAGATAATTAGAGAGAAATAGAAAGAGTTTTGTAGTTTCAATTTTAATTTTTCCTTTTTCCTTTTCCTTCTCTCTTCAGCCTAGGACTTGCTGATTGAGATTTTCAGTAATAGATAGGAATTCTGATTTGTAATCTGTAAGAAAAGCTGTGAGAATTGAGAAATTTGTAATCTACATTGGCTGGAGGCTTGAGACAGATCATTGTAAGTACATTTTCGAATTAATGAAATACTGAATTTAATGTTCAATTAGATCTGTAATTTCCTTAATGAATTGCTTTTGGTTTTTATGGATCTGATGCACCTATGGATGCCTGAGCTTGTAGCCTTGCATCCATAGTGCCTGCAGTGGTTTTAATGACTTGATCCCAATTCTCTTGACTGTAATTTATCTCTGGGATGATCTGTGGCCACTTAGTGGACAGATCACAACCCTAGGACTATTCCATATAAGTTGAATAGGATTAGATTCTTTATCCTTTCATTTGTCTTGTAGTTGGGTGAAGGAATTGTGTGGATCTATTTTTTTTCATTACCCACTCAGCATATCTTTCAACACAAATCTCTGTCCCTATTTTATTACTTCTCACCATTTTCCTTTTATTTTCCATATCCATTTTCATCTTCTCTAAATCCTTTCTGTAATATGGATTTGTTGATTTTCTATTTTTAATTTTAGTTTAATTATGTGACACAAAAACTCCCTTCCTTACCTTTGCTTTCTACTTTAGCTTAGTGGTGCCAGATCTGTAGCCAAATCAGGAGATCTAATATTTACCTTTAGGTTTTTAGATCAACTTTCCCTGTGGACAAACTCTTACTTACTTTTAAAACTTGCTATAACAATCCTGTATCTTGCAGGACTGTGTTTAGACTGCTATTTGTGTGTTGATTTCATCTTATTCCATTCCATATTTTAATTTATTTTGCTGCCATTGATTTTTACCATCACACTTTTTAATAAATATATCAGCGCAACATTTAAAATCCAACAAGTTTTTGGCGCCGCTGCCGGAGAATCTTTGATCTAAATAGTAGATATGAGTTTTTTTTATTTTGGTGTTATATAAATTCATTGGTTATAGTCTACATGTATGAATAAAAGTACTACTGAGTTTAATTAGATTTTGTGCAGATTTGGATTGGCAACAAGAGGAGTTGGAAGTTGCTATCAGAGCTTGCTTGCTTTAGTTTGCATCCCTTTTCCCTTGTCTTTTGTCTCCTTTCTGACTACTGCATTAAATTCAACAATAGTTTCAGTAATTCTGTTATAATTTTTTGTGTGCTATTGGTGTCTATTTTTACTTCTTGTTTGTGTGTGTATGCTGGGTAAGAGATCTCTTAATCCTAATTTAAAGCTTTTAAATCCTGAGCTAGAGAGAGCCCATAGACCTAGACAGACCACACAAACCCCTACTACAAATTTTGAGTCAGCTGTGATGGGTGAGCAACAAAGAACACTGAAGGAATACTATGCACCAGGGGTGTATTCATCCCCCTTTTGCATTCAATTTCCCGCAGTTGAAGAAAATTATAAGATCAAATCATCAATCATCAATATGCTGCCATCATTCCATGGGCTGAGTAAAGAAGACCCATACAAGCACATAGATGAGTTCATTGCTTTATGCACAACATTCATCATTGCTGGTTTGGGAGAGGAAGCCACTAAATTGAGACGTTTTCCATTTTTACTAAAGGATAAAGCTAGAATATGGCTCTCCATGCTTCTAGCAGACAACATACAATCCTGGACTGATGAGGTCTGGGGATGTTATTAGTGAGAACTCCATACAGCAATAGTCTCTGTCTCGTAAGGACATTGAGACTCTAGCTAATATAATAAAAGAACCAGCCTCAAAAGGAAGGATGTATGAAGTTAGTGTGAACACTTACTTAGAAAGAAAAGTGGACAATTTGAGTTCGAAATTTGATAAACTGATGGGTGTGATGCAACCTAAAATGGTTGGAAAAATTGAGGAGGCATGTCTGATATGCCAGTCCCCATCACACTCACTTCTAGATTGTCCATCATTTGGTCAGTACCTAGACTTGGTCATGGAGCATGCAAATGCTGCTCAGTCCTTTGGGCAATAGCAACCTGCTGGGTATCCATGGAGAAACCACCCCAATATTAGATGGAGGCAGGATAATTATCAAATACCCCAGCAGCAGCAAGCTCCACATTACAGACCATAGCCCCAGTACCATCAGGGGTATGCACCTAGGCAACCTTTCCCTCAATCTGTCCCACAGCCAAGCCAATTGACTTTGCCCCCACCATAGCCTAAATTTGCCTCGTTTGAGGAGCAGGTTTTGGCATCACTGCAAAATCTGAACTCCTTGTCACAAACTATGAATTCTCACAGTTAGAGCATTAAAAAAATAAAGAACCAGCTTGGTCAAATTTCTAATGCACTGACCAGGAGAGAACAGGGCAGGCTACCAAGCCAACCTATGAACAATCCTAAGGGTCAGTACATGATTGGAGAAAGCTCCTCAACTCATGAGGAGGCTAAAATAGTGACAACCCTAAGGAGTGGTAGGGTGGTGGACAATCAGGTGTGTATGAAGAAGGAAAAGAGAATTGGAGAAAACAAGGACTCATCCCCTGCTGATGTGTAGCAGGAGTACAATAATGGGGCTGCTGTTGAGCCCCAACAAAATAAAAAAAATGTAAAAAGTAAAAAAGAAAAAAATTCTGATGAGATGGATAGGCATGCAACTGAGGTACCAGCAGTACCACAACTGCCATTTCCTCATGCTTTAACAGGCCTCTCTCCTTTTGATAAGAGGAATGCTAGAATGGAGGAAATGTTGGACTCATTCAAGCAAGTTAAGATCAATTTACCTCTACTTGATGCAATTAAACAAGTACCAGCCTATGCCAAATTCCTCAAGGACCTTTGTACTCAAAAGAGGAAGGCAAGGATCCATCTGTCTAGAAAGGGGTTTGTAGCAGAAAAAGTTAAATAAGTGTTGTCTATTACCACACCAACAAAATTGCAGGACCCAGGGGTGCCTACCATTCCTTGTATCATTGGTAATCACACCATCAACAAAGCTCTCATGGACTTGGGAGCCAGTGTCAACCTGCTGCCATACTCAGTGTATGCACAACTAGGTTTGGGGGAGCTGAAACCAATATTTGTTGTGCTTCAGCTAGCTGATAGGTCTGAGAGAAAGCCAGCTGAAATTGTTGGAGATGTGCTAGTTGGGATAGATGAATTCTTTTACCCTGCTGATTTTCTTGTTTTGGATATGGAACCTTAAAAAAGTAGCACTTCTATTACTGTCATTTTCGGCAAAGTATTTTTGGCCACAACCAATGCTTATATACAATGCAGATCAGGAATAATGGAGGTGACCTTTGGGAACATGAAGGTAAAATTGAATATATACAATGCTACAAAACAATATCAACTTGATAATGAGGACTGTTTTGTAGTGGATGTACTAGATAAAATTGTGGAAGAAAATTTCTCCAATCTACTAGATTGGGAGGATGATTTTGAAGAGGTTTGGATTGAGGTGTCTAAGCAGGAGGCCCCAATTTACATGGCTAAAGACAATAGCTCATCACAGTCTCCAATGGGCCTAATACAGCACTCCACATGGACACCCAAGTTGCTACCTCTACGTCAGCCCTCTAAGGCACCTTTGCTGCCTTCTCATGTCAGTCCACCTAATTTGGAGTTGAAACAACTCCCAAGCACACTCAAATATGCATTTTTAGGGGAAGATCAAAAATTTCCTATGATTATTTCTTCTTCCCTCAATGAGGAGCAAGAAGAAAAATTGCTTTGTATGCTCAAAATGCATAAGAAAGCAATTGGATGGACTATAGCTGATCTGGGGGGAATTAACCTAGCTGTATGTATGCACAAGATTCATTTGGAAGAGGACTCCAAGCTCTCAAGGGAAATGCAAAAGAAGTTAAACCCTCACATGCAAGAGGTTGTTTTAAAGGAGGTGGTAAAACTGTTGGATGCTGGGGTCATTTACCCCATTTCAGATTCTGAGTGGGTCTCACCTACACAGGTAGTCCCTAAAAAATCTGGCATCACAATTGTTACTACTAAAGCTAGGGAGTCAGTACCAACTAGAGAGACCACTGGCTGGAGGGTATGTATTGATTATCAAAAGCTGAACTCCAAAATAAGAAAAGACCTTTTTCCCTACCATTCATTGATAAGATATTAGATAGGTTGGCTGGAAGAGCATTTTATTGCTTCCTAGATGGTTATTCTGGTTACATTCAGATACCAGTGTATCCACAGGATTAGGAGAAGACCATCTTTACTTGTCCCTTTGACACTTTTGCCTATAGGAGAATGCCTTTTGGTCTATATAATGCTCCAGCCACCTTCCAAAGGTGCATATATGCTATTTTTTTGACAAACTTGACAAATTTTTGGAAATTTCTATGGATGATTTCTCTGTGTATGGGGACAATTTTAGTCAATACTTACATCACCTTAGCCTGGTTCTTCAAAGATGTGAAGAGACCAACCTAGTCTTGAGCTGGGAGAAAAGCCATTTTATGGTTACACAAGGCATTTTCCTTGGTCATTTGGTCTCCCAAAAGGGTATTGAGGTTGATAGAGCTAAAATTAACTTAATTGCACATTTGCCCCCACCAAAAATAGTCAAACAAGTCAGATCATTCCTTGGTCATGCTGGGCTCTACAGGAGATTCATCAAGGATTTCAGTAAAATTTCTAAACCCCTTTGCAACCTGCTGTATTAGGATGTACCTTTTGTATTCACTACTGAGTGTTTAACTACTTTTGATGTCTTAAAGAATTGTTTGACTTCTGCTCCCATCATGCAAGCCCCTGATTACTCCCTCCCTTTTGAGCTCATGTGTGATGCTTCAGATTTAGCCATTGGTACAATTTTGGGACAAAGAAAAGATAAACTACCTAGTGTTGTTTATTATGCTAGAAAGACATTGGCTGATGCTTAGCTCAATTACACCACCAATGAGAAAGAGCTATTGGTTGTTGTTTTTGCTTTGGAGAAATTTAGGTCCTATATCTTAGGGTCTAAAATCATTGTAATCATTGACCACTCATCCCTGAAATACCTGTTGTCTAAAAAGGAAGCCAAGCCTAGGTTGATCAGATGGATCTTCCTACTGCAGGAGTTTGATCTAGAGATCAAGGATAAAAAGGGAGTGGAGAATGTGGTTGCAGACCACTTGTCTAGACTTGTCATTACTAATTGTGCAGGCATACTTGTGAATGAGTCTTTCCCTGGATGAGAAACTTTTTGCCATCGCAAGGAGAGTGCCCTGATTTGCAGATATTATGAATTTTCTTGCTGCTGGAAGGATCCCCCCTCATTGGTCCAAGATGGACAAAGACCTATTTTTCTCTTAGGTCAAACATTTTCTGTGGGAGGACCCTTACCTTTACAAGTATTGTGTAGATCAAATTGTTAGGAGATGTGTGCATGAAAGTGAGTTCCACAACATTCTTTCTATGTGCCATGAGCAAGCATGTGGAGGTCACTTTAGTGGGAAAAAGACAGCAACAAAAGTATTGTAATGTGGGTTCTACTGACCCTCTTTGTTCAGAGATGCCCATGTACATTGCAAAGCTTGTGAAAAATGTCGAAGGATGGGAGGCATTTCCAAGAAAGATTCAATGCCATTGCAGCCCATCCTTATTGTGGAACTGTTTAACATCCGAGGGTTAGATTTTATGGGTCCCTTTCCTCCTTCCATGGGTTTCAATTTCATTCTTGTAGCAGTGGATTATGTCTCCAAGTGGATAGAAGCCATTGCCACAAGAACCAATGAACACACAGTTGTCCTCAAATTTTGGAAGGACAATATTTTCTCTAGATTTGGCACCCCTAGAGCTATCATTAGTGATAAGAGGAGTCATTTCTGTAATAGGCCTTTTGAAAATCTACTAAAAAATTATTCTGTTACACATAGGGTTGCTACTCCATACCACCCTCAGAGCAGTGGGCAAGTGGAGATTTCCAACAGGAAAATTAAGCATATCTTAGAGAAAACTATGAGGACTGATAGAAAAGATTGGGCATTGAAGTTAACTGATGCACTATACGCTTATAAGACTACCTATAAAACTCCCATTGGTACGTCCCCATTCAAGTTAGTATATGGCAAAGCCCATCATTTGCCAGTTGAGTTAGAGCACAAGGCCTACTGGGCCATCAAGGCATTAAATTTTGATCTAACTGCTGCTGGCATGCACAGGAAATTACAGCTGTCAGAATTGGAGGAGCTAAGAATGGAAGCTTATGCAAATTCAAGGATTTACAAAGAGAAAGCCAAGACTTTCTTTGACAAAAGCCTACTGAGAAAGAACTTTGAGGTTGGTGCCAAGGTATGGCTATTCAATTCCAAGCTTAAATTTTTTTCAGGGAAGTTAAGATCCAGATGGGATGGACCTTACATTGTGAAACATGTTTCCCCATCTAGAGCTGTTGAAATCATGGATCCCACTAATGGAAGGATCATGAAAGTAAATGGGCAAAGGCTTAAAGTTTGTGTTGACAATACAGTGGAGCCTATCGTCTCCATTGACCTTCAAGACCCTCCCACTGCTGAGTAATTTTCAACTCTGTATACTGTGTACCATAGCTTGAATTCCCTCTGTTTTAAGTCTGTCTTTTTAGTTGTACATTTATGTAGTTTTGCCTATTTTTGCATTCTGTAGATATCTGAGAAACTATAGCTTGTAAACTGAATGAGTTTTGTTGATGCTGAGGTGGATTGGTGACTGTTTGCTGAGTTCAAGACAGCCAACATGTAAAGAGCATGCTGTGATGCAGTTTGGAAACCTGCCGATAGGCTGCAACTACCATTCAACAGGTGTTGAAGGATGCTTGTGAGCATCCAATAGGTTATGCAGGTGTTTTTAAAGAGGAATCGACAAGTTCTGACTACCTATCGATCAGTTCAAAGTTCCTATCGAATTGCAGTGTCTGAATCAATGTACTTGTCGAAAAGTTATGGGTTCCTATCGAACTCGTCATTCTAGAGCTTCCTGTGCCTTAGTGTATTCCATCTGTTCGATAGGAAGATTTGCATTGATCGACCACTATAATCTTGGTTTTCATTTGTTCGATTGGAAGATTTACACCTATCGAAATCATGTTTAGGGCTTTTAAAACAATTCGACAAGTGCAAAGTGGGCATTTCTCTACTTCTGCTCCAATTCCTCTGCTCGTCTTCTTCCCAAAACCCACTGTGAATTTTTCTGAAGTAGTTCACCAGTGCTCTTCCTTCTTCCTTTTGCTTCTAGACATTGAAATAGCATGGAAAAGTCGACATTTTGCTCCTACTTCCTGCCAGATTTGTTCTCTGTACTTGATTTGCCAAGAAACCCTAGCTTTTGGTGTAAGTTCTTCACAGTTTCAATTTTAATTGTCAAATTTGTGTTATTTTGAAAACTATTGTGTGAGAATAGTTGATTGTAGTGAGGAAGTACTCTGCTGAGTAATTGAAGGACTGTTGTTGCATACTTGAGATTTTTGTGTGTTCAAATGGCTGACCCAAATCAATTCACTGATTCCCTGGCCAATTTGGTTCAACCTTCACCCAAGTCAACTAGGAAATCTAGTAGACTAGCCTCTTCTTAGTCTCAAGTGAACCCCCCTACTAAAAGGAAATTGAGTGAGGCAGCTGGGTCCAAGAAGCCCTTGAAGTCTAAGAAAGCCAAGAAGCCCAAGGCCAGTGAGAGCATGACTAAGGAGGTACCTATGGTACCTGAGCCACTCACAATGCCAAATGAGTTTTTGGCTGCCCTGAGTCTCATCCTTGAGACAACCTTTGATTTGAAGCCCTGAGTCTCAGGCTGATAGAGGAACAATGGCCTATTTGGACAAGGCTGATTTGAAGCCCTTGCTGACTCCAATGAGGGAAAAAGTATACCCCAGGTTGGTGAAATTGTTTTTCCAAAACATTTGGTTGAAAGAGTATCTTGGGCCATCTGAGCCTATGATTATAGTGTTGATTGATGACTGGAAAGGAGTTGTGGATGTCAAGGACATAGGACTGGTGATGGGGATTCCATTTCAACATGACCCAGCTAAAGGTTTAGATGCCCCTGATATAGTAACTTTTAGGGATATGGCTCATCACTTGACCCAGGGGATAGTGGGATCTCGAGAATCCCTGATGAGGAGAGATTTGAACCCCAGTCTATTTTTCATGGACACAATTCTCATAAAGAATGGTTTTGTGGCTGGGCATAAGCAGGAGAGGAGGACACCTATAGTAGATGCCCTGTATTGTTTCTCAAAAGGGTAGTTTCTGAATGCCCCTGAGTTGATTTTCAGAGGGATCGTGGATATTCATAAGAAAATAAAGAAGAAACAGCTAGTGTTGGGCCTACCCTACAGCCGAATTATCACTGCTTTGTTGAAGCAAGGGGGGTATGTGTTAAAAGAAGGAGAGCCTACTGAAGACTTGCCTCCTCTGGCATTTGGAAGAAAGTTGTGGTCAACCAGCATGACCCTGATTGGCAAGAAGAAGAAACTTGCTGTGGGTACTTCAGAAGAAACTGCTGTGGCCACCTCCAAGGATAACTCAGCCTCTGTGCTCCCAGCTGTATCTTTAGGGGAATCAACTACACCCACAACTGCAAGCTCCATCCCTGTGATCCGTACTACCTTGCCACCACTTCCATCAGTAGAGTTGATGCCAGCCACCTCTTCCATGCCCACATCCTCTATATCTGCATCCTTACCTCTCATTCCCACATCCACACCCTCCACAGTCTCCGTGACAACCTTACTTGTGTCTATTCCTCCTCCCATTGATCCTCAAACCTTACCCACATCCACCATCACCTACCAGAGAAAACCTCACCAGCCTCAACTTACTACCAGCTTCCCTAGCTCTCCCATTCCAGAACCTTCCATTCAAAGATCAGAACCTTCAATTCTTGACCTACCCTCCCCATTCACCTATATACCCCTTGAGGATGAGCCTGTTATCCCCACTGACCCAGCCACTTCTCTTTCCCCTATCCATACCCAAGAATTGGAGCATTTTACTACTGAGGGGTGCTCTTCCCTAATTGACTCCATTGTGGAGGATATTGGGCATGAGTACAACCCCCTACTTGATTCTCCACAGCTTGATCATTTCCAACATGCCCCTACCGCCCCTTTTATTCCTATCTCCCCTACCCAACCTGTCACCCAGTCCCTCCCTTCCTCATTTACTCAAATACTTTCCCTCCTCACATCTATCCACTCTCTGCTCCATACCAACACTGAGAACCAATCTGTCATGCAAACCTACCTCCATTCTATTCAATCCACTCTACTGCCATCCACCCAGCCTTCCATTTCTGTGGCCACTGCCATTGCTACCACTCAGACAGACATTATTTCTGAGGAGTTGGTCCCTGTCCCCCCTCCCTATTGTTGGTGTGCACTTTTTCTAGGTTCCTCTCAGTTCCCGTTGAATCAGTGGCTTCAAATTCTGCCCAAGTGGACTCTAGCGATGCGGCGTTTGGAATGTTAAAAATAAAGGGGTTTTCTAGGGAGGTTCCTAGTTTGTTGCGAACGCCAGCTGCAAATATTTATTGACACTATAACACGTCAATGATCACGCTTGAGAGCGGGTATGGGTTACTTCTATACTGAATTGTCCGCCTGCGAACGTCAACAGTAGTATCTCTTTCTTATATTTTAGATAGTTTAATCTCCTTTTATTTCCCCTTATTATTATAATTGTGATCAGTTTAGGCTTCCCTAGTTCTATTGTGAGTTTAGCTGTGAGTTTGTCGGAGTGAGTGGAACTATTATAATGTTATAATTCTATGAAGGGTCTAATTAACTTAGTTCCCTAATTTTATTAGAGTTCTAATTAATTTATTGTCCTGATGCTACTAGAAGCCCGATTAATTTTAGTCTCCTGCTGGTACTAGGAGTGCAAATGTATTAATTCTAATAGAATTCTAATTAAATCAAGCATGCTCATTATATTGGGACTCTAAACAAAGAAAGTGTCCTAATCGTGCTACGATTCTAATTAAAGCAAGTCTGCTAATTGTGTCGCAATTCTAATTGAAGCAAGTAAGCTACTTCTACTGAAAGTCTAACTAAGGCAATTATAATAATTCTACTATAATTCTAATTGGAATAAAAAAAAGACTGACTTTGGCTAGAATCCTAATTAAAGCAATGAATTTAATTTTTTACTAAAATATCAATTGAAATAAAAGAACTGATTTTTCTGGAATCATAATGATTGATGAATTAATTATGGCAAAGTCTAATTAATCATGAATGAATTAAATTTCCTAAAATTCTAATCAAAGCGATTGAATAACTGAAGTGAAAAATCTGATTAGAGTAATTAAATAATTATATTAAAGCCTAATCAATGCAATTAATCAATTATATTGAAATATAACTAATTAAAGTAATTAATTAATCCTAAAAATTCTAAAAACAAAAGGGTTTGGGCCCGCTATGCTAAGGAGGATTGGCCTCGTTCCCGAGTACCCTTCGTAAGCTCCCTTGGGCAAATCTGGTGGCTGAGATTAAAGACAAATTGAATTTTAGACCGTAAAATAGTATTTTAGGCTTTTCAGAGTTGATTTCGAAATAATAATAATGAATTAAATTATGAACTAACATTATAAAAACTAAAAGTAATATTTTGGATTTTTTAGAGATATTAAAATAGAGAATTGATATTAAAATCTAAATTTTAGGACTGAATTCGGGTCCAAAATCAGAAAATCAGGCCATATGAATAAGGACTGGTTCTGAATTTAGAGAATTAGAACTAGAAATTAATGATAGGACCGTAGATTAAGACTTCAGAATGGAATTAAGGGCCTAGGTTCGATAAATCAGACCGATAAATTAAGGAATGGTTCGGAATTCGGGAGAATTAGAACCAGATATAAAAATTTGTTGTCTGAAAAGGGTGCTACGGTCTCGGACTAAAGATTAAAACTATAATTGAAATTAAGAGAAATATCCTAAGTCTAAAACTAAGGTTTCTACCTAGGACCGGGCTGTGGAGAGAAATTTCAAAGATTCGACGCTTGAATCTCGAAATCATGACTAGATTGCTCTATGGATTTATCCTCAGAGTTCTTTGGTTTCAGAATCTAAAAAAAAATATGTTCTCTCTCGAAAATTGCCCGCCTCCTTGGGTTGTTTAAGAAAAATCTTTTATAGGTTTTCCTTCAATTGCGCACCATTTTCCAGGCATTTAATCGAATTGCGCACCAATTTCCTGGCGCTTAATTGCTTAGAGTCGGTCACCGACTGGCTGACTTGCTCAGCGAGTTTCCCAGTCCTAACAAGCTTAGAACTAATTACATGCGGGTTTTGTGGCGCTCAATCTGATTAAGTGATTCTTCAGAAGCGCTCAATCAAGGAAACTTAGGGGTCAAGGACAGTGTGGTTAGGCTAGGCATAGGCCAATTGCGCGCTAGTTGTGTAGCACTCAATCCGATCGCGTGTCAGGTTTCAGGCACGTGATCGAGTCTCGAGATGGTTAGGGAAAGGAAGTTTGGTCTGAAAGGGGGACTAATTGTGCATTTGTGGTCTGGCGTGCAATCGAATTATGCGCGGGTTTTCAGGTGCTTAATTCGGGGTTGTCCAGGTCTTGTCTCTAGACTGAAATGCAAGACTATTATTTTAGTCTACATTTCGACTATATACTATTGTTTCAGTATATAGTCTCCCTCTGTATAAATCTGAGCCACAGA
This sequence comes from Chloranthus sessilifolius, assembly GCA_021018995.1. Lineage (NCBI taxonomy): Eukaryota > Viridiplantae > Streptophyta > Magnoliopsida > Chloranthales > Chloranthaceae > Chloranthus > Chloranthus sessilifolius. Next base: position 71,639,651 of record CM037595.1, read on the forward strand.
GCTATTGTTTCAGCCTGTGTCCAGTCATGTACTATTATTTTAGTGCATGGTTCCCATATCAGGGTTATGAGGTCAAAGGTTGACTGAACAAAGTACGTATATTTTGAGAAGGCAAAATGGGAGTGTCTACAGATGCCCCTCTTTGGTGTGCTCTTGCGAAATAAGAACGCGTCGAAGAAGTAGACACCCCTCATTCGAGGTGTCTTCTTATTTCTCTTGGGAAATCACAAATGTGAATTGGTGATGCTGACATGATATACTTGGCTTTCTTATTTATCATCGCAAGCTAAAATAGAGCATTTGAAGGGAAAATGGTAGCTGTCGAAGGGTACATTTAGGATCTGTGGGTGCATGACACATCCCGTCGCATGGCGCGAGCTAACAGAGGGATTTTATACAATCAAGGTATCAAGGTGTCAATCAAATGTCCAAAATAAGGTCCAAGGACCGATAATAAAAATATGAAATATCATGAAATATCGAAAGCTTTTGCAAGTCATGTAAGACCGGGCGCGTCATTGCTCACACCAATGCGTGTTAGGCGTTTCTTTTCCAACAGGCATTTGTAAGTTCTTAAATTAAATATAATCAATGTTCAGTTTCCTAGGAGAATGCCCGGTTTGGGCTGACAATTAGGAGATCTTGTGGAGTGTGCTCAATTGAGTTCTGTGCAGTGGAGTGTGCGCTTGATTCATTTGGAGTTCAAGGGTTGGTAAATTGGGAATTCTAGTGCTACTGTGTCTGAACTAATGATTCTGCACAGTGGAGTATGCGCTTGATTTAATTCTGTGCAATGGGATATGCGCTTGATTGTGAGTTCAGGGGTCTGCCTGTAAGTCGGGGATTTTAGTCCTAAGGTGTCTGAACAAATGACTCTGCGCAGTGGAGTATGTGGTTGATCCAATTCCACGCAGCGGGATATGCGCTTGATTATGAGTTCAGAGGTTTTAGGGGTTAAAGGTCAGGTTTAAGTATAATTTATTATGCGCGGGTGATGGGGGCGCTTAGCAGATTTTATTTTTTTTGTATTTAAAGAAAAGTGAGTCAGGTCTATTTATCTTGCTGCTTTCTTCTCTTTTTTGTTATTATTATTATTTTGTATGTTTTTTTGTTTTTTGTTCTTTTTTTGAGTAAGTGAATTTTGCTTTGTGGAATAAAGGTTTTTTTTTTTTAAATAAAAAGGTTTTGAGATTTTGAAATTTTAGGGTTTTTAACTTAAGATCAATTTGGTGGTAAAATGACAGAAACCATGGCATCCGAGACGTTGCTGAACAGATCCACCAGTATGGGATTTGTGGACTCGACCATTATTGTGGTTGTCAAGACGACACTTGGCATGCCGCATACTTTGTGTAATATTCTCGACGAATACTGATGATTGTCTCTTATGGGAGGACTACAGTGATTCACAAGTCGAGAGAGACAGGTTTTAAAAATATTTGATTTAATCATAGATAACTATATATATATATATACGAGGAATATCGAGTAAAATAAAAGAAAGTGGGTAGTACTTACCTGGGGGTGAAACTTACCTGGATTGTGCGTAGTTTGTACGGTTTGGTGGCGCCGTAGTGTCGCGATGGAACTTCAGAGATTTTTTCATTCTTCAGGTTCGTTGTAGCAGGGCTTAGCGGTGGTGATGTGATGTCTCGGGAGAAATGATGTCGCGATGGGATTTGGGGATTCTCCCTTTCTTCGTCTGCGTGCTGGGTGAGTCCTGGTGGGACGTGGGGATCAATCCGGGAGAGAGAGAGAGCCCTTTGCTTTAGCGACGGGACATGATCAGTCTTTCCCTCTTTTTGTCATACGACATTGTTGGAGATTTTCTTTTTTTCTTTTTTCAGGTAATGTTGCTTGCGACGGGATGTCAACTAAGCGTAGCTAACAGTGACATGCTAGTGGGATATTTGCGCAATGAGACGTTGGTGCCTTTCTTTGGCAGATCTTGGGTTATAAAAGAAATCACATTGTGGTTGCGTCGTGATCAGCTTCGTCTTTGGGTAGTTTACTTTTGGCTTTTCACGATGGGTCATGAGGGTATAGTTAATTTATCGTGATGGTATTGGATATTTAAATGATATTGCGTGTGTACATGTTATGACGATGGGGATGGGTGTTGTAGGTCTTTTCTTTTCGTGCAAGGGTAAGCGATGGGACGGGTGAGTGGTTATTTTTTCGGAAGGGCAGCCTATGAGGCTACGCGATGGGACAAAAAAATTTTGTCCACAATGGGGAAATAAGGTCTTGGGGGTGTAAATTTCGTCTAGAGTCGGGTATTGCGCACCTGTTTTCAGGCGTACGATCGCCGATTTGAGGGGGCGTTTATGCATGTAGGAATGTGCGAGTAATTCTATTACGCGTTATAACTGTGGCGCGTGATTGGAGCGTCACCAGGTCTGTGTACGGGTGACTTTTTGAATTGCGCAATGTAAATGTGTCATTTGATTGGATTACGCGGCCTATGGCCTGCGCGTGCTTAGAGCGTCGCACCGTTGGCGCGGGGCGATGGTTTATTTTTGTGCTTTGGTTAAGGCATGAGATTTGAATTATGTACAGCTTTCGCGGCGCGTGATTTAATTAAGCACACGTGTTCAGGCGAGTGATTAAGTTCGTACTCTATATAAGCGAGAGAACCTTCGTTTGTTTTTCATTCTCTGGTTTAGTCTCGAGTTTTGGCTTTTCTGGATATCTTATGTTATGAAATTCGTGTTTTAGTAATATTGAGTGATCTAACCGTCCGATTGGGATGCCGTTTCTTCCTATATTTATTATTTCACGTGATCTTCGTCCTAAGGTAATGTTTAAGGATGGTATTATTCTGGGAATGGGCGGCATTGGGAATGAGGGTGCTAGTCTTCACATCGATCCTTTTTAGGGACTGGTGAAGGCAGCATTGAGGAGGCGGCAGTGGAGGAGGCGAAGATGGTAGAAGAGCATGACTAAAAGGTGGGGGGATGTGTTTCCCAACCAAAGCTCTCTGAAGTCTTCGATTGGATGCTCCGAGCGGAATCTGCTCCTTGGTTTGTCTCAGTTTTGAACCCAGTCTTCGTTTTGGGTTGTAGGTTAAAGTTTTAGGTTTTCATTTTGGATTGTAAATTTAGGAGGTATGCCTCCGGTGATACTTGTAAAATTTTTGAGTTATGAATAAAGGGGCATTTCTTGTTTTGTTTGCTTGTTTATTTGTTTAGAGTTATTAATGGATTTTTCTAGATTTGTTTTGACTTTATTTTAGGATTTAATTTAGAGTTTTAGGATTCATTTCGAATTTAATAAGGGCTTATCCGAAGGTTAATTTGCTTTTTTGAGTTTGGTTTAGAGGGTTTACTCGGTTCTGTTCGATTTATTAGGGGCATAAACAAGTTAGGGTTTCACTTTAGAGGGTTTTTTTTTTTGTTTTAAAGCTTTGTTTGGTTTAAGGTTTGATTTAACTGAGATTTTGGTCTTTTGTTTGATTCATCATGAGGCTTAAAAGGTGTGAGTTTTCAAAGATTCTAGATGGGTGTTAAATGTTCAACTCCTATTGGTTTATCTAGGCTTGGGGGGATTGGTGTTTCTTAGGGGGTTAAGTGTTGTGTGACCATTGGGTTCATTTGAGTTGTCATGGATTGTGTTATTTCAAAGGGGTTATGTGGTTGGTTTAAATTTAATTAGATTGGAAAAGCTTAAAGGTGTGACACTTGTCATTTGGTAATTCAAGAGCTATAGTTTATAAATGTGTGAGCTAAAAATTTTGGGTTCTTATTATTTTGGATTTTATTTCAAGTTTGGGATTAAGAGTTTTGGGGCATTTTTTTTGTTTATTTTCTTGTTCATTAATGTCTTTTCTTTCTTTTTTTTGTATCCCGGGTGTTGGACCCGAAGAGTTGTATTTATTACGTGAATTACTGAGAATGGACGAGATTGGGAATGCAAGGTAGTGGTCGAATTGCTGCCATACTAAGGGAAGAGATGGAGGAGAAAAAGTTGGTAAAAAGGAAACCCAAGGATAAGGCAGGGTCAGAGTTCTCGAGACCGATGCCTATCTTTCCTCGGAAGGCTCTACAGATCTCGTATTAGTTGCTCTTCCTTGTTATGGTTTCCAAGGTGAGCTTCTAAGGGCGGGTCCCGCAGGTCCTTGGTGGCTTTCCGTGAGCCAATCTTTCTTTTCTGCCGGTTCGGGGCATGGGGAAGAGGTTATTACGACCAGAATTCGTTCAGGGTGCTTCTCCGAGATTTCTAGTTTCTCGAATAAATTCGGATTCAGGCATTGCCTGAACGTGCTGGTTTTTTTTTTTTTGTTTCAAGTTGTATATTTAGAGGGTATGCCCTCGGTGTATTTTGTAATTATTTTTATCTATTTATGAAGTGATTATGATTTTAATTATGCTATTCGTAAATTCAAGTTTAGTCTGTTTCGTAGCTTATTTGATGTATTTTGAGTGCGAGGTTTATTTATTTAATTTATTCATTTTGGATCGGGGCATGTTAGGAGCATTTTTTTTTTCGTTTTGATGTAGTTTGAGCTTAGTTAGAATGTATGAACGATGGGGATAATTTTCTTGTTTAGTTTCACCTTAGTTGGGGCAAGTTTTTATTTAGTTTTACTTCAAATGAATGGATGATAGGGGGCATTTATTATATTTTTTTTTTGGGGTTTGGTATTAGTTGAAGCATATAGGTGATGTTGGGGCTTCTTTTTGGTTTGGTGCATTTTCTTTTGATTATCGAGTAGATTTTTCTTTAGATCTGGAGTGTTTTGGGTTGAGCTCAACAGGGGCGTGGTTTGACTAATAATTAGTGTCGAAAATAAACCAAATTAGGCCTGTAAGTGTGCTGTTCTGGGCATTTTTGTTTTATGTATATGGGGAATTGCACACTTCAATTAGGGTGCATAAATTAATTGCGTGCCAGGGAGCGAATTCACATTCAGAGCGTCAGAGGATAATTAAGCATCAGTTTCCTATCACTTGATCGGTTTAAACACAGGGTACAAGGTGCGCGATTAGGGCGGTGGAGTTGTTGTACGGATGGCTATTGACATTCACGAGCCAATGTATCGACGCTTGAAATGATTATGCGCTTGGATGGATGCGCGCAATCAGATGGTCGGGTTAGTTTGGGCAGGCGGTTCGGTTTACGCGCTCGGTGCCAGGCGCTTAATCCAAATTAAGCGCGTTCTGAGTGGTACGTGATTCATTTATGCGCCAGAATTTAAGTGCGCGATTCAGCTGTTTGCTATAAATAATTCAAAACTTTTCATTTTTATCGCGCGATCCATGTTAGTCTTTGATTCTCTATTTCCTTGTTCCTGTGTGCTTTAGTTTTCGTGTCTTCACGATATTCGTAATCCAGACGTCCATTTCAGGCGTCGTTTCCTCCGTTTTCTTTATTTTTTCGAGCTCTTTGCTCTAGGATGGAGTCTAAAGGTGGTGATAGGAAGGACCTTACTGTTTCTAAGTTAGAGAGGATGTTAGGGGTAGAGATGGGTGAGACCTCTAAGGCTCGGACCAACGCTATCGGGGAGGTGGATGCTGGGGAGATAGTTAGAGAGGAGGTCTTGGAGTTTGACCAGTTGGGGGCTAGGGAGGAGGTGCTCGAGATTGAGCGGGGTGGCTGCTGAGGATCTTCAGGCGAGGGAGGCGACTGCTGCCTCTCTACGTCCCGAGAGTCAGGTATATTTTTTTTGTGATGTAATTCTGCTTAGGTTATTTCCTCTTTATTTTATTCTAACATGTCTTGTGCTGGTATGTTTGGTTCTTTGTGCAGGCTATTCCGGACTCCGCTCCCGAGGCTCCCCCTTAGGAGTCCGTTCCTATCCCTACTCAGGTACATTTTAGTTATTGTGTTTGTAGTTTAGTTGTTATTATAGTAACTTTCTAATGTATTTGTTTATTTTAGTTGCAGCCGCCTAAGTTCGCTGTTCCTTTCGTGCCTCCTGTTGATCCAGTGACTGCTGAGACGGTTGGGCGACTCCTGGAGGAGAGGCGGGATCTTTTATAATCCTTTCTTTTTCAAAGTTTCTTATTTTTTTCATATATATATTAGATTTCGTTTGACTTGGTGCGGTTATGTAGGTTTATTATCTTGAGGAGGCGTGTCTAGAGGTGGCGCGAGCGCGAGCCACTCCTGAGGCGAGGTGAGTCGGTGGGGAGACGCAGAGTCGGGAGGACATGCTTGTTGAGATGATGGCGACATAGAAGACTCAGACTGAGGCGTTAGAGGCGGCTCGTCGAACAACGCGGGCATAGATGCAGGCATCTCTAGACCAGCTACAGTATCGTCTGATGAGGAGTGAGAGAGGGATATATAGGTTAGCTCATCAGCTTGGTGGATTGGGTTCGAGGGCTACGAGTTTTTCAGCTGGGCGGTCTCGTCACACGTCACATGGTCGTGTCAGGAATGATGCTCATGAGGATCCTATTGTCCGTGAGGTTCTTACGAGGTATCCTCCTCGTTCTCAATCGAGGTGATCTGCTAGTCAGGTGAGTGAGGGGGTTCTGTAGTAGGGCCTCATCGCTTAGAGGTTCAGCCGATTCTGAGTGTCGGGATCGTATTTTCAAAGGACCAGTCTACAGACCTCCGAGCGGATGATACCGGGGATAGTAGCGCTCGGCCATCCCAGTGGCAGCGTAGGGAGTAGGGGTGTGTGTGTGTGTGTGCCTTTATTTTGTATCTATGGCATGTGTGTGTGAGTTGTACATATATGGGGGGATGCCCCTGATGACAAGTGTATAAAGGAAAAACACTTTGATATATATATATGGAGATTTGGTTTAGATGTACCTGATTAGCTTCATTTCCTTTTAGTTACCTCTTGCGTCTACTTTTGTCTTTTAGTTGCTTTAGCGCCGTCATCCGTCATTGGGACTTGGATGCTTCCTGAGCTGGCCCAGTGATGGCTGAAGGTTGCCTGCTATCTGCACATGTGAGAGTAATGTTGTTAGTAGCTTTTGTTCTCCCCCTTGTCAGTTGTCAAGGGGCGTAAGTGTCTCTGACCGAAGTCTGGTGGTAAAAGATAGATATGTGTTTTTTTTCTTTTCTTTTTCTCTTCTTTTTTCCTTTTTTTTCTTTTTTTCTTTTTTGAAAATAAAAATAATACAACAGGGAAAACAAATAGCTAAAATAGAAGTAATAACAAAACAGTAAAATAAAAATGCCCCAGTGTAGGAGCATGGTAGGATTGGCAGTATGGTATCTTCGGTAGCATTTTCTGTATGGTAACTTCGTCGTTTCTCATCTTCTTTGTGGACAAGTTGGCGCTTCTGATATGATTATTCTTCTAATATAAAAAAAAATGCCCCAGCATCAAGATGCAATGGAGCTTTTCTGGGTTTCGAGATGAGCACTTTTGGTCTATAAGCAGTCATGAGTATTTGGTGAGTTAGTTTTGAAGAAAAGTTGATCGATATTGTCACCAAAACGGGGAGGTCTCTTTGGTTAGGTCAATTGTATATGGGGGTTTATCCTAGAGGTAGTGGTCATCTTATCTTGTGATTATCGGGGAGAAGTATGATAGGTATAGTAGGTGATTGCATTAGTCATCATTCATCAATTTTCAGTTTCATTTCTAGGAATATCCTGTAAGGCTTCTGATTTATCGTCCGAAAATAAAATAGAAGAGGGGAGTAAGGGTCAGTGATGCAGAGAATAGTCTGTATCTAGTACTTCCCAAAAGGGATTGGTAAAAATCTTTTTCTTAGAGGGGATACGGGATGCCATGATCGAGCTCTTCATCATATTTCAGTACTATCAAAATCTCACATTCTATTGTTAGCAGGAGTTTATCCTCCTCCCGCCACCTTTCGACGACATCTAGTAGTATAGGAAAATCAGGGATGCCCTTGCAGCTTGCTTATACACTTCTAGTAAAGTTACCAGAGATGTTCTCATGACCTGTTTATGCTTCCCTAAGCTTATTGACTTGTTCATTTGTCGTAATGCTCTCACTCAACTTTGACATGTAAATGCGTATTTTTTGTTTTGAAAGCATCTTGCTAGCGCAAGAATAATGAGTTTTGATTGAACCTGACATCTTTATTTTTTTCTTTGCTCTAACGTCTCCTCCAATGGCAGGGGAAGGGAAATGAGGATCAGGTATTACTTATGCTTTTGAAAGAGGTTAGATAGGTCACTAGTCCTTTAATCAAATTTCCTGAGTGAGAAAAGGCGGGCGATAAATCGAAGGTCTTAAGGATATTCTGAGAATTGAAGGTGTATGACCAATGAATGGGTCGTGACGACTACGGGGGCAATAAGTATAAGTATTTAACCACATGATGTGATGGTCACGGGGATAAGGATAATATTTTCTAAGGTATATGACATTCCAAGGGCTAGGGAGTTCTTCCCTGTCTTGGTTCGCCAGTTTGTAGGCGTTTCCAGGGTATGCGACTGTTATGACATATGGGCCTTCCTTGTTCGGTTTCAATTTTTCTTTCGGATGGGCATGTTTGGAAAGCATAATTTTCTTCAAGACTAATTCTCCAATGTTAAGGGTTCGCTCTTTCTTATCGTAAGCCCTGGCCACTCTCCTCGGATATATCTGAGCGTGATCAGCTGCCCTTAGACGTGTTTCATCAAGCTGCTCTAGCTGCGTGAGTAGGGAAATTCTTCTCTCATCTAAGGATAGCTTATCATCGAGTTGAATGCGTAAGGATGGTACTTGTATCTTATATGGTAGGACTGCCTCCATCCCGTAAGTAAGGAGGTAGGGAGTTTAGCCAGTTGCTGTACGAATAAAGGTCCTATAAGCCCAGAGTGCTTTTGGTAGTCGTTCATGCCAGTCAGCCCCATTGCTTGTTTCTACTATATGTTTTAAGATTCGAATTAGTGTTTTATTGGTAGCCTCTGCCTGTTCATTACCTTGAGGGTAGAATGGTGATGAGTGGCATAGATTGATGCCGTATTTTTTGTATAATTTCTTCGTCTTCTCCGCGATGAACTGTAGTCCATTGTCAGTGACAAACATCTTGGGTATTCCAAATCTAGTGATGATATTTCGAATGATAAACCTTACGAGTGTTAAAGCGGTGATTCTGACATAAGATTCAGCTTCTGCCTATTTGGTGTAATATTCGGTCGCTGTAAGTATGAATGCGTGCTTATGAGTGTTCCCAACTGTGTCAGTGAAAGGTCCAATGGCATCAAAAGCCCACATAAAAAATGGCCATGGTGAAGTCATAGAATTCAATGCAACTGATGGAGCTTTAATGAGTGTAGCATGTTCTTGGCATTTCTTGTAGGATTGGACGTAGAGGTGGAAATCTCTGATCATTGTCGGCTAGAAGTAGCCTTATTGTGTAACTTGATCGGCGAGTCTCTGTCTATCGGAGTGGGCACCGCAGGCACTGGTATGTGCTTCTCGGATGATATATTATCCTTTGACAGTCGTGATGCATCGTAGTAGTACTTCTTTAGTGAAGACCTCTTTATATAATGTTTCGCCGAGTATGCAGAATCAGGCGCATTGGTTCCTTATAGTCTTCCGTTCAATCTTCGTGACATAGGGAGGGATATGTTGATGTTTCAAGAAGATCCAAATGTCAAAATACCACGGTTGTCCATCGTCGGTCGGTGATCTTTCAAATCTAAACATAGCGACTTTGGTTTCTACCTTGATGTGCTTGTGCGAGGTGATTGCTTCTTTTGGTCCTGTACTTGTGGGGTGGATGGGTAGCTCTCTCTTGACGGCCCATGCTACCTCATGGGTGAGTACTGTCAACTTTTTGATGAAGAAGGTTTTGGTATTTTGCCTGATAGGTATTTGGATGACCGAGGCTAGCGTGGCTAGGGAATCTGCGAGTTTGTTTTCTAATCTAGGGATGTGCATGAAAGAGATCCTTTCAAATTTCTTTACTAAATATTGAGCGGTTTCTAGGTATGCCATTAGCCTCCTTTCCTTAGTTTTCCATTCTCCTATAACTTATGAAATTACTAGTTTGGAATCACCGATGGTTTTTAACTATTTAACCCCTAATTGTAGCGCTACTCGTAGTCCAGCTATAAAGGCTTTGTATTCTGCGACATTGTAGTGACGAGGAAGTCTAGTTGAAAGGCTTTAGGTATAACGACTCCTTCTGGGCTTAGGAGGACTATCCCGATGCCTTTTCCTTTGTGATTTAGAGCACCGTCAAAATAAAGGGTCCATGAGGTCTTATGGGGCTCTTCGTTATGAATTGTGAATAGGTCCTCATAGGGGAAATCCGCGTGCACTGGCTCATCACTCAGGAGTGGGAGATCTGCAAGGTAATCGGTGACTGCTTGTCCTTTGAGCGACTTTTGTGTGACGTAAGTAATGTCAAATTCTTGCAGGAGCATATGCCAGCGAGCAATCTTTCCTAATGTTGCGGGCTTTTCGAATCCATACTTTAGCGGGTCCATCTGAGCTAGTACTGGCATCTTATGTGCTCCAAAGTAGTGTCATAATTTAGTTGAGGCCCACACTAATGTGAGGCAAGTCTTCTCCATAGGAGTATATTTTTGTTTGTATTCGACCATCGTCCTACTGAGGTAGTAGATAGCCTTCTCTCTCTTGTCGTCTTCTTTGTATTATCTCAGAATTACTCCCATTGCTTTATCATTCATTGAGAGGCATAGAATTAGGGGTTTTCTGGGGACAGGTGGCAATAGTGTCGGTGGGTTAAGGAGGTATTTTTTGATATTATCGAAGACTTGCTGACACTGATCATCCCATTTGTACTTAGCTCCTCCTTTAAGTAGTCTGTAGAAAGGATCACATCTATTAGAATGCTGGGAGATGAATCTCCTGATGAAATGCAATCTTTCTATCAAGCCTCGTAACTCTTTGATATTATCGAGAGGCGGCATCTCGAGGACGGTTCTGACTTTTGCAGGGTCAACTTCGATCCCTCTCTTACTAACTATGAAACCAAGTAATTTTTTAGAAGTGACCCTGAAGACACATTTCTTTGGATTCATTTTTAGCTGATACCTCTTAGCTCTTTGCAGTACCAGTTGGAGTGCTTCAACATGTCCTACTCGCGTTTGGGACTTCACTAATATGTCATCTACATAGACTTCTACACACTTATGCATCATGTCATGAAAGATAGCCATCATGGCGCGTTGATACGTGGCTCCTGCATTCTTGAGCCCAAAAGGCATAATGACGTAATAGTATGTCTCCCATGGTGTGGTGAAGGAAATCTTCTCTTGGTCGGACTCTGCTAATTTGATCTGATTATATCCAGAGAAACCGTCCATAAAGGACAGCATCTCATATCCCGTGGTGTTGTCGACTAGAGTGTCAATGTGTGGAAGTGGAAAGTCATCTTTTGGGCATGCCTGGTTAAGGTTTCAAAAGTCGATGCAAACCTGTACTCTGCCATCTTTCTTAGTGACAGGTACTATATTGAATCGAGGTGTTCTTGTAGGACTTGTGCAATTTGTTGACGTTCCTTTGAGTTGAGCGTTGTGCTAATTAATAACTTCTTAGGTTTCTCTTCAGTGCCAAAGTTAAGTTCCTCTGTGGGTTCCATGGCAGCTTGTGTTTGCTTATCGAAACGCTTGATAACTGGTTGGCAATCCACTGTCTCCTCGACAACTGGTGCTCTTTCTTCATCTTCGGTAAGTTCGTATACTGTGAAATTGCTACACTGGGAATCTGAGTTTGCGAAAGGTAACCCTTCATCAACACAATCTATGACTGAGAGATCTTTGGTAAGGTGAAGGTCAAGACTACTGATCCTTCTCTCAAAGTCACGAAGTATCACGTTCGATATGATCACTGGCTTGTTGTTTAGACAGGATGCTTTACATCCTCGTGCGAAGAATGGGGTAGGAACCTTAGGAGAAAAGTCTCCTTGTTGATCATAGATTTGGTTCGAGACGAATAATTCCCTTTCTTTTATAGAGTTTTCTAATTTTTTTAGATTTTGTATTTATAAATTTTTAGGGTTTTTTATTTTTTCTATTTTTTTTATTTTTGATAATAAATATGGTACAGGGTTGGTCACCTCAAGGGGCGCCGGGAGAATTACTTCCTCTAGTTGAGGGAGCGAGACGGCTGCTGGGGCCGCTCGAGCGATTCTTTGAGAAATGCGAACTTGTTGTAAATTTGACATTTTTTTTTGGAATCCTCTTCTAATGAGATCTTTTGAATGAGTGACGCTGGTGACTGCGGCACTAACATTTGGGTTTCTTCTACCATATTAATAGCCTCTTCTTCGAAGAAGCTTTGAAGATCATAGTCAATTGAGCTATCATCCTCTGGGTTATAATAATATTATTCTTCTCACCGAGGGGAATCTCTCAAAGGATCCTCAGGGGTAGCGAGTTCCTTTCCTTAATCTTTATAATATGTTAGGATGAGCCTGCATGCTCGGCAGCAAGGTTGATAATGGTGAAGAATGTAGGGAGATTCCCAAGAGCATTCCCATCCTTCTAAGTTAGAGTCGAAGGCGGTATCGAATTCACCTTCTTGATCTGATAGTGCTTGAAGTCCTAGGTTAGCTTGGTCCGTTAACTCGAGTGTTGGGAGGTCTATCCAGTAGTCCTCGTCATCACTTGAGGGTGGTTGCCACTCTTCCTCTAGAGATTTCCAAAATATTTAGAGTTGCGATGAATCCGGGGATGTAGAGGTGTCTATTTCAAGTTCCTCCTCAAAGTCTATGAGGGTGACGCGAGTGTTTTCCTCTAGGTCCATCAGATGACTGTTGGGATTTTTTGCTTCTTGTGCCAGTAGCTGAGTCGATGGATCATTACTTGTATCAGTAATCACAAGATTGAAATCATTCGATACTCCTACCGTAGAGTGTTGGATTCAACTACCAAAGCATGCTAATATGCTAGTGCAGGCCCTACAGTAGGGTTGGTATGGGTAAGCGATGCAAAGGGAGTCCCAAGGGCATTCCCATCCCTTAAGGCCAAAGCCGAGGTGGATGCTATACGAGTTAAGATTTTCTTATGGGGTATCATCTTCCGCCCATGTTGAGTGTAAGTACTCTTCACTATCTTGTAAGGCTGCTATGTGAAAATCTTCGTCGTCAGTGGACTGCCAATCTTCTACTCGTGGGTCAAGTTTTGGAGGTTCTTCTCTCCTTTGTTCTATAAATTCCTTAGCGTCAAACAATGGCTTGACTCCTTCGAGTGGTCTATCGATATCATCGTTTAAATTGGTTAAATCATTGAATGCTTCAGTCATTCGCTCAATCTTCGCTTCTTGGGATTCGGTAAAGGATACTTCCTTATGCTTTGGCACATCTGCTATCTTAGTAGTCCCATAGGCGAAGTGGTCATATAGAGACCATTTTGGTGCGATAGGGGACAAGTCAACTTGCGAACCGTCCAATTGGTAACCTAACCCTATATGTTTACATATTTGTGTTGGGACAACGGGCCCTACATGACCTTGCTTATTTTTATCGAGCCCGGTGTGGGGAACGTATCCAAGTTGGTACATAAGGTCTCAGCCTTTTGTCGTGGTAGGGTTAATGGTGTAGAGTTTGGCGAGGTCTGAGCCAACCTCTCTTTTCATTAATTTTTGTTGACGCGTTGGAGGAAAACTTGGAGGGGTAGGGGGACGGACTTCTGCAACGGTTGTCTCGTCAGGGATTCGAGTCTTTTGAATATGGCCTATGTTTAACACATAGTCGTGAGCAGTTAATATGCTTGTCGCGTAATCAATATCCATCTCCTAGAGGGGTGTATCAGTGTATATACAGACGATGGAGTCCTCGTATGAGAATTTGATGCATTAATGGTATGTGGATGCGACAACCTTCATTGACTCCAGCCATTTTCTTCCTAAGATGATGTTATACATACTAGCAAAATCAGAAACATGGAAGGCAATGTCTTTCGTTATAGGCCCGAGGTGAACCTGTAGCTTGATAGTTCCTTTGACAAAGCGATGAGACCCATCATAAGCTATGAGTGACAGCTCGGAGGGCCTGACGTCCTGCTTCGTGTATTCAAGCATTTTTAACGTGGTGAGAGGGCGGATGTTAAGCCCTGCTCCTATGTCAATGAGCGCGTGTGGTACGAAGAATCCTCTAATTATGATCGTAAGATATATGGGGGTCGCACTCTCGCAGAGTGACTCTTTAGGTATGTCTGTGTCTGTAAAAGTGAGTGCTGGAGGTTGCGCCATGACTGAAGTGATTTGATGAAGCTCATGTAAGGTCATATCCTTATCCACTTGTGTGTCTTCAAGTGTCCTAATCAATAACCAGTGATGGTCAGGTGATTTCTTGATGAGTTCTAGTATGAATATTTAGATCGGGATCCTTTGAAGGTGCCCTAGAATGTCGTATTCTTGCCCTAGCTCGAGTGCGATTTCTTTGCCTGGCCGATGGGGCTTAGGTGCCAGTAGTTGGGATGGTTGAGGTGCAGGAATTAGTGGAGGGATGATATAAGGCGGGAGAGGAAAGTTAACCTCCCTTTCTCTCACATTCCCCTCTGGTGGTTGGGCGTTCGTGAAATCCTTACTTCGAGGGAAAGGCAGAGGTGGGTAGTTGATTCCTGATTTAAAGATCGGGTAAGTCTGTTGTTGATCGAACCTGGCGCGGCTTGACGCGGAGGTATTTGTAAACTGGGTGAACTTAGAAGTTGGAATGTGTACCTGAATGGTGTCGCTCCAAGGTGGGAGGTATTGTGTGTAATCTTCCTCTTCTAGGAAAGCAGAGACCAGCGTCTCACATAAGTCAAAATGTTCCTCTAGCTCACTCTCTTCTAGATTCAGTGAACGCTCGGTGGTTATTTTGTTGTCTTGACTTGGAGTCTTTCGGGTGATACTTTCTACCCATGGAACAATCTGGGCTACAGTTTGGAGCACGTGATCTCCATACTCGGGTTCAAAATCGGATAAAGGGAGAGGCAATGGTGTTGTTTCAGGATTTGGAGGGGTTGAAGGCTCTGGTGGGTGACTACAGAGGAACGGTCTCCTAGCCCTAAAGGAATGGACTCGTATCTGAGTGAATTTTGGATAAGGAGGTGGATTCGATGGGGCGATGCGAGTGATTAGGGTCAAGGGATGTGTGGGTGAAGGAGCTCTCGCTGGTGTGGCAGAAGCGGCAGAGGGTTAAATGCATGTGATTAAGGTGGAAGGTTGGAAGGGAGATCGACCGGGGAGGTCTACGGTGGTGACCTGCGCCGGTGTCGTTTGGTTATGGTTTGGCATGAGGTTATTTACGATCCCTAACTTTCGTTGGGGTTGGCTGTCATTAGGGTTAGAATTCCTAAGCGCTTCCCAATCGATCTGACTTCAGTCATTCATATCATAGATTACGTCCGTAAGGACCCAACAGTCTTCTAGGTTGTGTCCCGTATATCGATGGAAGGCACAATACTTATAATCTACATTTTCTGGCCATGGGCAAGGCTTTTCCTGCGACAATTGAAGGAGATTCTGAGTGTTAAGGAGATGAAAGATGTTGGGAATGGTATCCGGTAAAGGGGGATAGTGTTCCCGCTTGGTTGGTAGGGGCCTGTGGCTGGGTTAAAGTTCTGCAGTGGGGGTACGTTATTATAATTCAGTGCATGGGCCGATCGATTATGTGCCACGCTTTGGTTCTGACAGGTGTTAGGGTATTGGTTTCTACTTTGGTATTGGCCTTGATTCTAATTCTAGCCTTGGTTTTGATTTGCGTATCGTTGTTGATTAGCACCTTGGTTTTGGTTGGTATACCATTGTTGATTTTGATTTTGTCTGAAGTTCCGCGATTGGAAGTTCCCATTATTAATGTTTTGTCCTTGGTTTACAATAGTGTTAACTTATTCGGTTCCGAAGGCTTTCTTATTATTTTTCGATTTTGATTCATTGGAAGAGCCTGCTTTCGAGGTGTCTATGGATAGAGCAAGGTCTCCGCCTTTAATGTGTCGCGCTAGTTGGGATGCCCGTGAGTGGAGTGCGGTAAAGTCGGGGCAATCACTTATGTCAAGTGCACTCTTTAACGGTTCCCTAGTCTTATCGATGATGATGTCCACCGAGTCTTTTTCTTTCATTGAAGTGCCGGTCCTAGCAACGAGTTTTCTCCATCTGGCGACGAAGTCAATAAATTCTTCCTCAGGACCTTTCTTGGTTGCCATTAGATCACTGAGACTGACTGTCTCTTGGATCAGGTGTTTGTATTGGTCTAGGAATTGACCGACTAACTCATCAAAGGTATCTATCTTATAAAGCGAAAGTTCCGCAAACCAATGTAAAGCTTCTCCTTCTAATGAGCGTTGAAAATAGTGAATGAGGAGTCCTTGGTTATCACGTATGGGTTGACAATCGTTATAAAAGAGGGCCAAATAATGATTCGGGTTTTCGGTGCCATTATATTTAGTGAATTTAGGTGGCTTAAATCCTATTGGTAAATTAAACTCGGCATCTCGGAAAAATTTGTCGAATCCAAATGAGTGACCGGGGTGCTCTCTTTTAGCCATGTACTCATCAAGTATTTTAGGGAGATCTTTGATTTTAATGGTGCTATCTTTTGGAGCGACCCGTGAGTAAACCTTGTCTAAAGAGTCGTCATTGAAGAATGCATGGGCAGGTTGTCTCAATGATGTGGCGCGGGCCGACACCGTGCTCGGGATAGGAGGCGGCCTTTCTTGTCGCTCTTGTTCCTTTAAAAATTGTCGTGATCTAATGATTTCGTATGTGGCGGCCAACCCTTGAAGCAACTCCTAGGAGTCATCATCTCCTCTTTGTATTCTTTGAATATTGAGTTCTATGATCTACTGAGCGGTAAAGTTTTGTCCAATATTACCATCTCTCCCATTATGATTATTACTAGTGTGCGGGGTAGAGAAGGGATTTTCTTATTCGCCAGCCATGTTAATCTTAGGTTGTTGTGGGCTGGAGTTATGAGATGGTCTTCTTCGAACGTGGGATTGCCATGATATCCCCACAATGGTGGGTCTCCTAAACTCACTCTTCGTATACCAGACATATCGAGTCTTTAACGCAGACTCATATATATATATATATATAAAGGATCTAACAACGCAACGAAAAGGAAGAAAAAGAAAATAAGACGGAAACTGGCTATCTAAAAAAAAAAGTTTGCGCAAGAGTCCCATTGCGATCGCCAGTCTGTTGGTGCGTGCTTTTTATGAGTTCCTCTCGGTTCCCGTTGAATCAGTGGCTTCCAATTCTGTCCAAGTGGACTCTAGTTATGCGGTGTTTGGAATGTTAAAAATAAAGGGGTTTTCTAGGGAGTTTCATAGTTTGTTGCGATCGCCAGCTGCAGATATTTATCGACGCTGCAACACGTCAATAATCACGCTTGAGAGCGGGTATGGGTTACTTCTATACTGAATCGTCCACCTGCGAATGTCAGCAGCAGTGTCTTTTTCTTATATTTTAGATAGTTTAATCTTCTTTTATTTTCCGTTATTGTTATAATTCTGATCAGTTTAGACTTCCCTAGTTCTATTGTGAGTTTAGCTGTGAGTTTGTCAGAGTGAGTGGAACTATTTTAATGTTATAATTTTATGAGGGGTCTAATTAACTTAATTCCCTAATCTTATTAGAGTTCTAATTAATTTAGTGTCCTGATGTTACTAGAAGTCCGATTAATTTCAGTCTCCTGCTAGTAGTAGGAGTGCAAATGTATTAATTCTAATAGAACTCTAATTAAATCATGCATGCACATTATACTGGGATTCTAAACAAAGCAAGTATACTAATCGTGCTGCGATTCTAATTAAAGCAAGTATGCTAATTGTATCGTAATTCTAACTGAAGCAAGTAAGCTACTTCTACTGAAAGTCTAACTATGGGAATTATAATAATTCTACTATAATTCTAATTTGAATAAAAAAAAAGACTGACTTTAGCTAGAATTCTAATTAAAGCAATGAATTTAATTTTTTACTAAAATATCAATTGAAATAAAAGAACCGATTTTTCTGGGATCATAATGATCGATGAATTAATTATGCCAAAGTCTAATTAATTGTGAATGAATTAAATTTTCTAAAATTCTAATCAAAGCAATTGAATAATAGAACCAAAAAATCTGATTAGAGTAATTAAATAATTATGTTAAAGCCTAATCAATGCAATTAATCAATTATATTGAAATAAAACTAATTAAAGTAATTAATTAATCCTAAAAATTCTAAAAAAAAAGGGGTTTGGGCCCGCTATGCTAAGGAGGATTGACCTCATTCCCGAGTATCCTCTGTAAGCTCCCTTGGGCAAATCAGGTGGCTGAGATTAAAGACAAATTGAATTTTAGACCGTAAAATAGTATTTTAGGCTTTTCAGAGTTGATTTTGGAATGATAATAATGAATTAAATTATGAACTGGAATTATAAAAACTAAAAGTAATATTTTGGATTTTTTAGAGATATTCAAATAGAGAATTAAAATTAAAATCTAAATTTTAGGACTGAATTCGGGTCCGAAATCAGAAAATCGGGCCGTTTGATTAAGGACTGGTTCTGAATTTAGAGAATTAGAACTAGAAATTAATGATAGGATCGTAGATCAAGACTTTAAAATGGAATTAAGGGCCTAGGTTTGATAAATTAGACCGATAAGTTAAGGACTAGTTCTGAATTTGGGAGAATTAGAACCAGATATAAAAATATGCGGTCTAAAAAGGGTGCTACGATCTCAGACTAAAGATTAAAACTATAATTGAAATTAAGAGAAATATCCTAAGTCTAAAACTAAAGTTTTTACCTAGGACCGGGGCTGTGGAGAGAAATCTCAAAGATTCGGCGCTTGAATTTCGAAATCATGCTAGATTGCTCTATGGATTTGTCCTCGGAGTTCTTTGGTTTCGGAATCCCAAAAAAAATCCATTCTCTCTTGAAAATTGCTCGCCTCCTCGGGTTGTTTAAGAAAAAAATCTTTTATAAGTTTTCCTTCAATTACGCACCATTTTTCAGGCATTTATTCGAATTACATGCCAGTTTCTTAGCGCTTGATCGCTTTAAGTCAGTCACCGACTCAGTGAGCGACCGGATGACTTGCTCAGCGAGTTTCCCAGTCCTAATAAGGTTAGAACTAATTATGCACGGGTGTTGTGGCACTCAATCTGATTAAGCAATTCTTTAGAAGTGCTCAATCAAGGAAATTTATGGGTCAAGGATAGTGAGGTTAGGCCGGGCGTAGGCCAATTGCGCGCTGGTTGTGTAGGGCTCAATCCGATAGTATGTCAGGTTTCAGGCGCGTGATCGAGTCTCGAGATGGTCTGGGAAAGGAAGTTTGGTCTGAAATGAGAACTGATTGCGCGTTTGTGGTTTAGCATATAATCGAATTACGTGCGAGTTTTCAGACACTTAAGTTGGGGTTGTCTGGGTCTGGTCTCTAGACTTAAATGCAAGACTATTGTTTCAGTCTGCATTCCGACTATATACTATTGTTTCAGTATATAATCTCCCTATGTCGGGATTTGAGCAAAGAGCTATTATTTCTACCTGTGTTCAGCCATGTACTATTGTTTCAGTGCATAGTTCCCATATTAGGGTTATGAGGTCAAAGGTTGACCGAACAAAGTATGTATATTTTGAGAAGGAAAAATGGGGGTGTCTACACCTATGCCTCCTCCTCCACCCAGACAGATTTTGAGGAGGAAGTACCCATTACTCCACCAACCCAGCAACCTTCATCATCACCCATCCCTGATCGTACTCCTTCAATTTTACCCCAACTCTCACCTATAGTAGTCACAATAGCTGCTACCACTCAAACTGACTCAGAACCAGAGGAACTACCCCTCCTCCCTATCTACATCTCTGCTGCTACCCAACTGAGCCTTTAGAGGAGGAGCTGCCACCAACCCTCCCACACCCTTCAGCTATCCCATCATCCTCAACCATGGTCCTGACATCCTCGAACCTTGTGCCCCCATTTCCACCTTAAAAATGCCATGCCTGTCAACCCTTATATCCACAGAGATGTCATAAGAGGGATGACTGAGTTTCAAACTTTGGTGAAGCAACCATTGGTGGCTAAAATTGCTCAGCTGGAGCTAGATCATAGAGTGGAGAAGAGGAAGTGGGAGCATTTATTACTGGACACCCTCAATTTATATGAAGAACAAAAGTAGAAAGTAGAAATGTTGGGGAGACTTGTGGACACACTCCAAAAATCCTTCTCAGTTGTGCACCAGACCTCATCAGCTAGGGTGTCCATCAATGAGCCTACCATGCAGCAGAGCAACACCAAGCCACAAAAGCCACCTCCCAAAAGGACAAAGGCTGGTGCTACCAAAACCGACAATTTGAAGAAAATGTATAATGAATGTGCAGATATATATGGATGGGACCTAGTTATTTTATCAAGCTCAGATTCAGACTAGGAGTAGGCTGTACTTAGGATTTTACCTTTTATTCTGGAATTTCTGTATTGTATATATTTTATATGTAGGATTTTGCTTGCGTATATATTCTTGCTTCTTTCACATTACTTTTTGTTAAATACAATATCTCTTTTTAGCTGTACGTCTTACTTTCTTCCTTTTGTTCATTTAATTTTCTTTTGTACATGTAATTTTCCTACCCTGCTGCCTCCTTTTCATTGCACCAGTGAGGACACTGTTTCTCATAGGTTTGGGGGTATGGCAGGGTAGACCTATGAAATAGTTAAACTAAGTGCAGTAGTGATTAGTAGGATCAAAATAATTAAAGAAAAGTTTCACCTAAGCAAATTTGAACAAAGGAGAATTGAAAAAGGATAGTAGATTGTTTAATGTTAGGATCTTTTAAAAATTCAACACTTTTATTAAGGAGGTCACCAAGAAATATTTGTCATAATCAGTATATAGTGAACCAGTAAGGAGAGAAAAAGGTAAGAACATGCCTTATGAGTGCAAAGGAAGACCATACATAATGAGATTTGGGCCTGTAAAAAAAATAAAATAAAATTTAAAGAGTGTTTTGGCAATTTTTTTGCTCCAAGGACTGATTGAACCTATTTTTTTTCACTACAAGTTATGCACTCCAAGTTGAAACAACTTGATAGTATTCATGATACTAAAGACATGATGTAAGGCCTACATTTGGACAGGTTGAGCCTAAAAATCCATACCCTTTGAACTGACCTTGATACACACCATTTGAGCATTGAAAATTTCTATTTTGTTTGACAAAAACCAAAGAACTTAAACCCAAACCTCAGTCAGCCTGACCCTCACTTTGAGATTTCAGAAGGAGAAGAAGTTGAAGAAGTTGGAGTTGGTTTAACATGTGGTAGAAGAACAAAAAAGGACATTTGATAATAGTTGTGTAACTGTGGCATTATAGCCCATACATATAAAAAAAAATGAGAAAAATACAAAGAAAAAATAAAACAAAAAGAGAAAGAGAATTCAAAGAAGTACTTCATTAGAAAATTTGAAAAGAAGAGAAGAAGCTGGCAACTTTGGCTCTGAAAATTTCAAAAAGAAGATGGAGTTGTGCTGAAAATTTGAAGAAGGTGAAGTCATGAATCACCTCCTCTCCTTACTGATTTCTCAAATTTGAATCTTTTATACCTTTATTCTATTAAAACCTTAACCATAAGCCACATTACAACCTAATAAAAAGACCTTATTGATCTTGAATAGATTGAGCTGTCATGTGGAGATGAGGAGCTGTTTTGATCTATGGTGAAAAGAGCTAGAAGATTTCTGGATCAAAGAGCCATGCCTATGCTCATGCTTACAGTCCTATTTGAGAGTTGTAATTGCTCTTGAGCTGGAGGGAAATCAAACACTTTTTAAACTCAGTTTTGAGAGTATGCCTTTGTGAGAATTGGGTCTAAGATTGGACTTATTAGGGCATTGTTTGAACCTGATTTTTTTTAACTATTGGTAAACTGTATATTGATTTACACATACTATACTCTTGATGCTTGCATGGTGGTTGTAATGAATATACATGAAGATCAAAGCATTAAATTATTTACTTGCACTATTTTAAAACTTCTTAATTTGAAAGAGTAAGGTGTCGCATGAAGCTTAAATTGTTAAAAATCTAACTTATCACTGGGTGCACTTGGTTTAACTGTTGTTCATAAGGAAGTTTGTGGGTACCTTCACTGGAAACCCTCAGGAGACTTCACTCCTCCCCTAGGGATCACCTAAGGGTTTAAAAGGCTTGATGCATAGGCTAAATACATCTGTGCTCCCTACAAAAGTGGCATTTACGGTTTTGAATAAATAACTTTAATTTTTGCTTTGCTCGAGTACTATCAAAGATTGGGTTTGGGGGAGTGTTAATTAGTGAAAAATACCATTTTTTCACCTCCTAACCTGACCTTTGGTGGACCTTTGAGCTGACTAATAAGGTGTTTAAAGTGTTATTTTGTAGTTAGCAATAATCTACAGAGAAGTGCAGCCAATTGTGCTTAAAAGACTAAAAAGGAGGGAAAGCAAAGTCAACCTTTGACTGATGAAGAAACCCAGGCATGACAGTTGTTGCCATCAGCAGCAAAGGCTCACAAAGGATAGTTCGAGCAGTTCACTACACATGTTGAATGTTGTTGAAGCAGAAGTATGCACTGTTCGAGCAGTGCTAAAGCAGGAATCCAACCTATCGAGTAGTCCAATGCTGAAGCTGAGTACTTGTCGAATGGTACGAAAGAAGGAATCCAACTTGTCGAGTGCTAGAGGTGCTCTACCAAACCTATCGAGCAGTACCTAAAGTTGCACTGAAGAATTCGAGCAGTGTTGAAACTGAAAGCCAACCTATCGAGTGGTGCAATACGTTGTGAACTACACCTATCGGGCACCTATCGAAAGGTTTACACCTAAAAGCCAAAGAACCTATCGACAGGTCTGCTGCACCTATCGGGAATGCATTTTTGGAGCATGAACCTGTTGGCAGCCTGTCGAATTGTAGAAGCCTAGAGCCTAAACCTGTTGGGAACCTATCGATAGGTATGCTGCACCTATCGAAGCACGATTTTGGAAGTTTAAATCCTTCATCTGAGAACACATGATGCCTTAATCATTTGAGGCACATGTGCTGAAGCAATCTGTCATTATTGGCGGGAATTTATGGAACCCCAAAAAATAAGGGAGCAGACTAACCAATTCACGTAGGCTTAACTGATTCTCAACAGATTTGATCCCCTTCCTCTCCGATTGGCCTGGAATAAAGGTACACAGATCAAGGCAAATGTATAAATAGAAGCCCTTGAGCTGTAATGAGGGGGGAGAATCAAGGATAGAGAATTAGAGAGAAATAGAAAGAGTTTTACAGTTTCAATTGTAATTTTTCCTTTTTCCTTTTCCTTCTCTCCTCAGTGGCTGTGATCTGCTGTAATAGATAGGAATTCTGGTTTGTAATCTGTAAGAAAAGCTGTGAGAATTGAGAAATCTGTAATCTGCATTGGCTAGAGGCTTGACACAGATCATTGTAAGTACATTTTCAAATCAATGAAATGCTAAATTTGATGTTCAATTAGATCTATAATTTCCTTAATCAATTACTTTTGATTTTTATGGATTTGATGCACCTATGGATGCCTGAGCTTGTAGCCTTGCATCCATAGTGCCTATAGTGGTTTTAATGACTTGATCCCAATTCTCTTGACTGGAATTTATCTTTGGGATGATCTGTGGTCACTCAGTGGACAGATCACAACCCTAGGACTATTCCATATCAGTTGGATATGATTAGATTCTTTAACCTTTCATTTGGCTTGTAGCTGGGTGAAGGAATTGTGTGGATCTTTTTTTTTTCATTGCTCACTCAGCCTATCTTTCAGCACAAATCACTGTCCCTATTTCATTACTTCTCACCAATTTCGTTTTATTTGCCAAATCCATTTTCATCTTCTCTAAATCCTTTCTGTAGTATAGATCTGCTGATTTTCTATTTTTAATTTTAGTTTAATTTTGTGACACAAAAACTCCCTTCCTTACCTTTGCTTTCTAGTTTAGGTTAGTGGTGCGAGATCTGTAGCCAGATCTAGAGATCTACTATTTACCTTTAGGTTTTTAGATCAATTTTCCTTATGGATAAACTCTTACTTACTTTTAAAACTTACTACAACAGCCCTGTATCTTGTAGGACTGTGTTTAGAATGTTGTTTGTGTGTTGATTTCATCTTATTTCATTCCATATTTTAATTTGTTTTGCTGCCATTAATTTTTACCATCACACTTTTTTTAATAAATATATCAGCACAACATTTAAAATCTAACAGATATCCTTGGGCATGCTGAATCGACAAACAATGTTATTTTTGATAAACTTCTCAAATTGATTGGCCGTGATATTCATCTAGGATGTCGCCTCAACCCATTTGCTGAAGTACTCAATAGTGACCAAGATGAATTGATGCCCGTTAAAAGCCTAAGATTGACCTTTCTGATGACATCGAGGCCCCACATGGCGAATGGCCATGGAGTGGTCATGTTGTGTAGATCTATAAAACGAGCATGTATTATACTGGAGTGTTCCTGGCATTTGTAGCACTTTTGGACGTGCTTGCAACAGTTAGTTTCCATGGTGGTAAAAAATACCCTTGTCGTAGGATCTTTTTAGCGAGCATGTGTCCATTGACGTGAGCTCCGTATATCCCTTTATGAATTTTCTTCACGATGTTTACTGCTTCGCTTTCACTCAGGCATCTAAGCAGGATATTGTTATATGACCGCTTGTAGAGACATTCGCCACAGATGACATAATTTGTTGCTAAACGTTGGATGGTCCGCGTGTCCACCTTGGACATGCCTTTAGAGAAACCTCATGTTTTGAGGAAGTTCTTGATATCTGAGAACCATGGAGGCTCATCATCTAACTTTTCTAATCCCTCGACCATTGATGCCAATGTTGCTAGTGCATCGACAAAGCGATTTCTTTCTCGTGGGACATAAGAAAAAGTAACATCATCAAAGCACGCGATTAAATATTCCAGGTGCTCATGGTATAGGATCAAAATTTGCATCCTTGGTTTTCCAATCCCCATTGGTTTAGCATATGATCAACTGTGAGTCTCCAAACACCCTAAGATGAGTTACGTTCAGGTCTAGAGCAATTTGCAAGTCGGCTATGTAGGCTTCGTATTCAACCATGTTATTGGTGTAGGGGAAATTAAGCTTGATGGAGACAGGTATGTGGTACCCTTTCGGCGAGTTTAGAATAGCGCTGACTCCTTGACCTTCGACATTTGATGTCCCGTCAAAGTGCATTACCCAGGACTCCTCTATTTCTTCTGTTTAATCCTCTGTCATGAACAAGATGTCCTCATCAAGGAATTCAGTTCTCAAAGGTTTATAATAAGGTAAATGATTTTCAGCAAGATAATCAGTGAGTGCTTACCTCTTAATTGATTTCTGGGTAACATATGTGATGTTAAACTCTGATAAGAGAAGTTGCCAGCGCTTAGTTTACCCAACGAGAGTTGGTTTTTCGAACAAATACTTCAAAGGATCCATCCTAGCTAGAAGGAGAACTACTAGAGAGAGTAAGTAGTGGTGGAGCCTTTGTGTGGCCTAGACGAGAGCTAGGCATGCCTTCGCCAGATGAGAATAGCGTATTTCGTAATCAATGAACTTCTTACTCAGGTAGTAAATGGCCTGCACTCTTCTTTCAGTTTCAATGTGTTGTCCCAGGACACATCCCATCGAGAATTCAGTTGTAGAGAGGTACATTAGTAGCGGCCTCCCCGAGACTGGTGGTACTAGAATGGGCAGGTTAAGAAGATAACTCTTGATTTTATCGAATGCGGCTTGACAGTCATCGTTCCATTTGATGAGTGAATCCTTCCTCAGTAACTTGAAGATCGACGTGCAGATAGGAGTTAATTGTGCAATGAGGTGACTGATGTATTGTATTCTGCCCAAGAAGCCTCTGACTTTTTCTAGGTAGATGATGGAGGCATTTCTACGATGGCTTTCACCTTGATTGGGTCACCTTTGATACCTCTTCTGCTGACGATGAAGCCCAACAATTTTCATGACATGGCACCAAATGCACATTTCTGAGGGCTCAGACTAACCTATACTTTCTCAATCTTTCAAACCACTTTTGGAAGTTCACCAGATGATCACCTCTCTCCTGTGACTTGATGATCATGTTGTCAATGTACACCTCAATTTCTCTGTGCATCATGTCATGAAACAGTACTATCATCGCTCTTTGATATGTTGCCTCGACATTCTTTAACCTGAATGACATGACTCAGTAGCAAAAAGTGCCCTATGGAGTGATGAACGCCGTCTTTTCTCGGTCTGCCTCTGCCATTCTGATCTAGTTATAACTAAAAAAGTCATCCATGAATGAGAGCATCCCATGCCTTGCAGTATTATCAACCAAGATATCGATGTGTGGCAAAGGGAAGTCATCTTTCAGGCTCACGTTGTTAAGATTTCTAAAGTTTATGCACATGCGAACCTTTCCATCTTTCTTTGGTACTGACACGATGTTAGCCAACCATTGTGGGTATTTAGAGACTAGAAGAAACCTGTAATGTACTGCTTAATGACCTCATCTTTCACTTTTAACATCCACTCTGGCCGGAGATGCCTCAATTTCTGCTTGATAGGCTTCGCATCGGGATATAGTGGCAACTCATGCTTGACCAAATCGGTGTCCAAACCAAGCATGTCCTCGTATCACTATGCGAAGATGTCTTGGTATGACCAAAGAAAATCAATCATTCTTTTTCGTACCTTGAGAGACAAGGACATTCTTATCTTAGTGATTCTAGGAATCTCCTCGGTACCCAAATTGACATATTCAGTCTCTTCAACGATCGGGGTAGGGCCATGCTCAAAATTGACATTTTGTTCAAGGTGCTCACTGGGAAGCTCATTCATTAAGTCCTTGACATACAGATTCGTGATTCCTACCTCTCGTTGTATTTATATAGGAAAGACGTCGGTTTCACCTCAGACGGGCTTTTCAATTAAGGCATCTATTTTCTTACCTTTTTAGAGAATTTTAAAAGACAATATATTTAGAATTTTTTGCATTTCTTCTATTTTTTATGATTTTCGTTTTCTTTAGAGATGCACCCTTTGGCAAGGCGGGTCCTTATATACACATAGTATTGCCCACCAAGGGCTAATCTCACTTTTTATAGGTTATTTTTTTTTTTGGAAGCTAGTGTCATACTTACGATCATTTGATGCTTCAGAAGTTAGGGGCATAGGAAACCAGTTCCTCACCTGAGGTGCCGCACCTTTCCTTGGTCTTGTGAAGGAAGCTGATTCACATGAATTTTTAGGGTCAACCTCCATCATATTTACCATTGGTTTGTCTGGGACCTAGTCCTCAAACGTTAACACGAGCTTGGGGTGGGTTATGGTAGGTGGCTGTATTAATAGGAGTACTTCCTCCTTGAAGAGAGATAAGGAGGCGAGGTGTATTTCGATCTCAGGGGGAATAATTTTGGGGCTGGTTTCATGAAAAGCCACCGATTTATGCAGGGTCAACTGTGTTGCCCCATTTTGGTCAATTTTGATGACCCTTGCACGCATGAATGTGAGGCTGCGATCGAGGTTCATCTTTCAGGCCCATCCCCCTGGATTTGGCCATAACAATGGTTCGAGCCTTCTCCTTGGCCTCCTGGACTTCTTCTTCAGTAGGCTTGTAGCCTGAGCCAAATTTAACTCATTGTCCGCCCTTGACTCTGACTGGGTCTCTTCTGCCTTGTAGGTGAGGATCTAACACTCTTCCTTTTTGGTAGCCCCACTTCTGGAGCATTGCCACTACTGCAATCTTTGCTCCTCCAGTTTTTTCCATGGCCTTTCCGGGGTAATCTGATGCCACTACCATGGACACATCATATTGAAACTTATGAAGCTCTGTGTCCTCATTCGTGTGCGGTATATCTAGCATCTTCAGATTTTTGATGCTATGAGCCATTTTCTCTATTTCTTCTCGCCCCTCTCCCATGATGGATACAACTCTCTTCTGAAATGAATTTGAGATGTTGGTGTAGGGTGGAGGGCAATGCCTCGATTTCATGCAGCCATGGGCGCCCTAGCGTAGGTTGAAAGAGGACTTGATGTCCATGACTTGGAATGGGATTGAGAAGGTCATTGGCCCAATGGTGAGCTCAAGATTGACTTCTCTTATCACCTCTCTCCTCGTATTATCGAACCCTTGGACTCCTATTCTGGTAGGTCGAAACATAAACCGATTGATCCCAATCTTGGTCATTGTTCGCAAAGGGCACACATTTAATGCTAATTCGTTATCTATTAACACCAACGAAATCACCATGTTCTCGGTTCCGACAATGATATAGAGGGATTTGGAGTGGTTCCCTCATTCTAATAGAAGATCGGCGTCCGAAAATGAGATGACATTGGGAGCCAACACTTGCCCGATCATTTGCCCCACTTCATCTGGGGAGACCTTGTCTGATATATGGGCATCTTTTATTGCCACCATTAAAGCTTTGAAGTGTGGTGAAGACATCATTAATAGGTCCTAGATGGTGATGTGGGCCGGAGTTCTCCTTAATTGAGTTTCTAATGCATACTCCCGGCTCATGTGTTCCATTGGATGTACCACTACCAGTTTCCTTCTCTTTTGGCTAGGCTGGTACCGATACCTCAGGCTATTTGGAGATTTTGTCTGACCGAGTTATGAACTCAACTGCCCCTTCTATCCTGTCGCTTGTATTGGCATCCATTTGATTGTAGTTGAGTGAGACCTGATGGGGATCATATGATGGTCCGAGGATTTGGAATGGGACAGGTAAAGGTATTGGGGATGACTGGGCCGGTAGCGTGGCGAAGCTGGACAAAATGTGGTTAACTGGTACAGGAGGTGGCTAGACTAATGATGGTGTGGTAAAATGAGGCCAACTATATTGGGTTGGTGTTGGAGGTGAATATACTGGTGGAGTGCAGCAGTATTGGGCCAGCTGTATTGAGTTGGTGGTGGAGGTGAAGGTGACTAGGCTGATGATGGTGTGGTAACATTGGGCTAAATGTGGTTGACGGGAGCTGACTCAGAAGGTGAGGTAAAATTGGGCACCATATAATTAACGGGAGTTGGTGTCGAAAAGGGATCGTATATTAGGGGTGAGGCCCAATTGGGTTGGACCTGATTAATGGGAGTAGGTGTGGGAAAATACAACCTCTGATCTAGCGGTAGTGCTTGGGGTGTTGGGCTTGGAAAATTATCAGCTAAGTTTAAAGGCTCAACTACCCCGATGGTTTCACTTTCTTGGTTCCACTACCCTGGTGTTTCGTAGCTTTCCCCTGTGTCAATGTACTTTGAGGGGCTCTTCCATCTCTTCCTATAACATGTTAATTATGGCCCTCGGGCCCATTCCTCCCTGCGAGTGTGGCGACAATGGTGCTTACAGAATATTGGTGTGTTGATTGGCCTGAGGAGCTACCAGGGGAATGGGCTTCCCCGCCTCTATCAGATCTTAGATCACATGCTTTAATGGAAAGCAGTGATCGATAGGATGCCCTAGTTCATGATGGAAGCTACAATGCGTGGTTGGATCGTAATTCCTCGGGATTGGATTTGGCGGCGGTCGCGATTGGAGTACGGTGATCAAAACCTCTTCAACCTGTAAGGACAAGTTAGGTCTTAAGGTGCCCTTATCTGTTATATCAGGCCCTTATCTGTTCGGGGTTCATTGGTGCCCATGGGCCATTGCCCTGCCTTTGAACTGAATTTGCGGATCTTAGGTCTTAAGGTGCTGCCCCAAATTGGAAAGGTACCATGTTGGTGCTGGGTTGCGTGGTCAATATGGCTTGGACTTCTGCACCTGCCTTTCTTTCTGTCCTCTACTCGATAAATTTTTGGGCCCCACTGGTCACATTTTATTTAACCATCCCTCTCTTACCGCGTCTTCGCAGTGGTTGGCATTCCTTACCAGATCAATAAAATTGGATTGCTGCTGGTATACCAGGAAATCAGAGATAACGGGTAGGGCTATTTTCAAAATCTCGATTTGCTCCTCATCCGGGATGCGATTCTTTACTTGGGCTGCTAGGGCCCTCCACCTTCCAAGGTATTCATTAAACGTCATGTCGGGCTTTTGTTTCAATCTAGCCAAATCAGATTTGCGTGGCTCGATGTCAACATTGTAGACGTATTTCTCTTGAAATAGGTGGGTTAAGTCTCTCCATGTTTTCAACATAGATGGTTCAATAGAAGTGAACCATCTCAAGGCTGGACCTGTAAGGCTTTTTTGGAATACTTTGATGAGGAGTCATTCATCTCTGCCGTACTGGCACATGTCCCCACAATATGACTTAAGGTGTACAATAGGCTCATCGGTGCCATTGTATTTATTGAATGATGGTACTTTGAATTTAGGTGGCAAAGGTACCTTGGCAAATAGACACAGATCTGAAAAATCTGTGGTGTAGATCTCGGTCCCACCTAACTTCATTAACTGCTTTTGAATTTTATCCATTTGTTCTTTCAATAGTTCTGACTCCCTAGGTGGTAATGAAGGGGCTGGTCCCCCACTAGGCTGCCGCCATTCATTTTGGACGACCTGCTGGTTGGTGAGTGTGGGTGGTGGGGGATTAAAACTGGCGACCACCCCTATGTAGGCTTCACTATTTTGGGCCTCGTTCTCCTGATATTGATTACCCGCATCAAAGAGTGGTGGAGGAGGGGTGAGGTTCATGGGATGTTGGAGGGATTGGGTAGGTACCTGATGGGGCGGCCATTGTATGCGGGGTAAGGCGATGGGTGAATTGTGGATTTTGGGCAGGTGCTAGATGAGGCCATGGTATATTTTGGGGATTTTGGGGATTTGATTGGGGAGTGAGTGGATGGATAAATTTTGGATGGTTAATGGTATGGGATGAATTCCCATATTGAGTTGGTAATGATGGGTGTGGATGGGCATGACTCATGCTGGGTTGGTGAGTTGGGAGGAATGGATTTACCATTTGGGGGGAAATGGGGTGTGTTTGTTGGACGTGGGTGTATGTGGGAAATTGGGAGAATTGTGGAGGGTTTGAAAATGTGGCCTTTGGGTTTCGGCCGAAATTTGCTTGTGGTTGGGTATGGGACCTTTGAGGCCCACTTGGGTGGCTCTAAGGTTGATGGTGTGAGCCTTGGGTGTTGTGGATTATGGGTGGTTGATTAGGATTTGGGTTTTGAGTGAAGGTGGGGTCGAGATTTTGGAGAATATATTGGGGGTTTGACGACATTTGAGGTGGGTTGGGAACGCTTTGGGAGGCCTTCCATGCCGTGTATGCCCTCATCATCTCTTCCATCATGACCATATGATCGGTCATGGGGGCGGATATGGATGGTTGACCTGATGGGAAGCATGTATGAGGTGGTGGTGGTAATGCTTGGATTGATGTTGTGGGAAAATTGGGGAGCCTTTGGTTTGATGTGAAAAAATTGAAGGGACTTTGGTTTGATGTGGGAGGAAAATTGGGGATATTTTGAGTGGATGTAGAGGAAAAAATGAGTATATTTTGGGTGGATGTGGAGGGAAAATTGGGTGAAAAATTGGGTGTATGTTGGATTGATTGATCAATCATAAAATATACCATTTTATCACCCTTAACTTAGTGATGCTAGACCCCAATTTATTACTAACAAGATAATGATGTGCATATATTAAGAACATACATCAAACAAGAGCCAAAGTATTAATCTTCGTCAAAATAAATTCAAAAAGCAGTAAGAAAGACGATCGAGCGTAGAAGATGACTCAAATCGTACTTGGAAGCCAGTAAAGTAAGAAATCGCAAAAGATGATTTAACAAAGCTGAAGAGAAAATAAGAAATTGTAATTTGCGATTCCTCAAAAGCCGTTTCAAGAAGAATGCGATACAAGAGACTTGTGATTGTTCGTACTGGAAAATCGTACAGAGAGAGAGGGCTACATAGAAAAGAGAATCGTATTCACTATTTTGCAAGAATGAAAGCTCCTATTGGTGCTGATCACGTGAGAACTACATCGTCATGCACAATATTAGAAGATCTCTTGAATTAGAAGTCTAATAATCCACGAATCTGAGAAGATTGACGAATGATTCCTAAAAGAACTCTGTTGTTGAAATAGAAGAAAAATCCTGTGCACATCTACCAATCAAAGCAAAGAAGAATTAGGATTAGAAGTAGAGTTATATTAGGAATCCTTTATTCTTAGTAGTTTTATTTTCTTTTGATTTGAATAATGTAACCCGACTCCTTATGATCTATAAATAAGAGAGCTCGGCATAGGAGTAGAGTTATCGAAGGAATTCTCAGCATCAATTGACGACTGAGGTTGGATTTTCTTCCGATCAACTTTATTTTAGAATAGTTTAGATATTCAAGGTTTCTCGAGAGCAATTGACGACTACAATTGAGAGTTGGAAGATTAGAGTAGAGTATCCGTAATTTCTCATAAGCAATTGACACATGTGACTGAGAGATGAAATGTGATAGCCCGAATTTCACTAACCCAAAATCCATGCCGTCAAATCACCGTTAAGGGGATTCACGAGTTACCGTATACTTGGTACATCCATATAAGAAAAACACAAAGTTGATATATCTAATTAAGCAGATAGAGTCATCATAATCAGCAAAAGAAAATTCTACATCTATCTTTTAAAACAGATCAAAATAACGGTTCTAATTCCATGCCAAGATACATGGATAAGGAACCGAAACAAACCATCAGTGATGGACAACCATCACCTAAACAATAATTCACAAACAATATCCAAAAATAATTACATGATCCACATTTCTAGTTCAAATGGCTGGACATACCAAGCCCTTCATACAAAATAATGCTTAGTTCTGGCACAATCCCTATCGAGGGAAAAGCTCCTCAGGCAGGGGCTAAATCTCCTCCTCATAAATGTATTCCGAATCGCATTCTGGATCCAATTCTTTCCCTAAATTCGCACTTATGACGTACAGTCAAAGGGTGAGCTAACAGTCTAAGCTTAATAGGGACACATCAAATGCACTTATATCATATTGAAAGCATGAATTTCTATGACTAAGTTGCTTAACTTACATGTTTCAAATAATTCATATTCAAAGATGCATGAATCAAAGTAAAGCGAGCATTTAACACAGTTTCGTAAGCATCTTTTGATTTCTAAATTTTTTTTCATTAATCAGATTTTTGTTTTATATTCTTGTTTCACATCTTATCATACTTAAACAATTAACTTAAATACAATCCCAAGCATATATAGCATTGGGAGCCACATATATACCGATAGAAATCCCAACCATCATCATTCAATAAATCATTTTTTACATATTGCATAAGTCCCTGCATTATGAGGGATGCTTATGTCAAACACAAAATTTTACCGTTGCCCGGTAAGAAAATGAACAGATATACCACCGTACCGGAGCACAAATTGGGATTCGTTTCACATGAACCTTCAATCAAAGTGCTGAATTTAACTTATAGTTTAACACCATGTAAAGTGATTTACTTATAACTAGTTTTGAAGTTTCACAAGATGTATTACTCACACATACTTATCACACACACATGAACTTATCACACGCATGTACTTGTCACACACACGTAATTATTATTTTCACATTTAAATTGTATGATTGAATGTGTACGAAGCTCAAATAACACAATTCACATTCTTACTTATCACATCACAATTTTTAGGTATTTAGTATTAATATAATTGGTTGAGGATGTTTCCCCTACCTCAACCACTCTTCACGCAAATCAAGCTAACTCAAGACCCCTCATGATAAATCACGCTTTAACCTACATCCCAATTCACCTAAGATTCCTTTAAAATGCTTAAGAAAGCCTAACAATCTATATTTATGAAGAATTCACACAAAAAGGCTTAAAATAAGCCTAACTCTGAATCTCACGCGCGCGAGATACAGGGTCGGGAGCGCGAGCGGAAAGAAGCTTACTGAAGCTTCTTTTCCTCTGCCGCCTCGGGCGCCCGAGGCTCATACGGCTTCTCTGAAGGCATCTTGCGCGAGCGAGTCCAATGGCACGTATCAGCTCGCGTGAGTGAAGCATCAGAGACTCACTGGAGCCTCTTATCTCGTTCACGTGAGGCACGACTGGCCCTTTCTGAAGGCTCCTCGCGCGTGTGAGAACCACAGCTCGCGCGAGCGAGTTTAGAAACTCTGTAGATCTGAGTTTTTTAAACTTGATCTTCTCGCGATTTCTTTACCATTCACACCCACACTTTTCACACCATTTTCAAGGCATCTATTTCTACAAATTTAATATCGTTGGAAGTCGATTTCTTACCTTCTAAACTAGAGAATTCTCCGAGTAATTCGAGTGAAAAATCGAATCCGAAGAGAGGGTTTCACAATGGATCCAAAGGAATGACTGTGGGGTCGGATCATCACCTCTCGTTCACGGATTTCTTCCACTTTGCAATGCAACAGAGACAATTTCCTTGAGATCACTTTGTAGAAATGGCACAAAGATTTGGAGCTTCTGAGTACATGGATTTGGTGAATCCTTCTTCCTCTTCACACCCTTTCTCACTCTCTCTCTCTAAACAAACCAAGCAAAAGAAATAAATGCAAGGAGGGTTTTGCATGTGAGGTAATGCCCACAAAGCCTAACCAATTCTTTGGTTCCTTGTGAAGCACCACTGCAAAAAACAAGACTATTAGCAGCAACCAAAAATTGTCGCTATTAACAGAAAACTGCCGCTAATACCCTTGACCGCTGATAGTCTTTAATATTTTTTTGTTAATAGCGCCAGTTTTCTGCTCTGAAAAACAGCCGCTAATAATTTGTTTTGTGTAGTGCACAAACACACTCTTGTGTGCTTGCTTCTTATCCAAAAGCCTATCCAAAGTTCTCCCTTGGTGTGAGTCCAAAACACCTAACCTATATGTTAAGTTCTCACAAAAACACGAAATCGGCATGGTGTGTGGCTAGCACATCCTAACCACATGTTAGGTAGGTATGATGCTAAGCCATAACACCGTAACCGTGTGTTAGTCTCTTACATCTTCGAACGAAACTCAAATAGTTTCAACAGACACGTGCTGAAATTTGGGGATATTACATCCTCCCCAACTTATAAAAATTTTTGTCCTCGAAAATTGACCTAAATCACTTGGTCATTTACACGCTATTCAACATGCACGTCTAAACCTAAGTACACACTTGTACGCACACAGATACATATCCCTTATCTGTGGAAATAGCCATAGCTACACATCCACACACGTTCAGACGTAAAATCCCCATACAAACACTACACACACAGCTACCTGCATACAACCCATTCACATCAATGCACACTCATCTCCATAGTCCACCCATCTACTCAAGCCATATATTTCACAATCACACACGTACTTGTATGGAAACTTTACACTTTATACTGGTACACATCCACAACCATATTCACAACCCGCATGAAAATCTAGAACCACATACACATCAACACATCCAAAACCATATACACGCAAAAAAAAATGGAACAAATTGGAACACACATCCAAATTTCACGGTTGGTCAATAGTGACCTACAATTGTACTTGCACTAAGATCCACACTTTACTCAATTACACAAATTTTCATATATCAGCACATCCCACACATTCACAACCATATACACCACCTGCATGAAAAGCTATTCACAATCAACCTAAAGGTGTATAAGGCATCTCATATCACACAAGCATAACAACAATTGAAATACATTTGGATTACAAATCCAATGCAACAATTGGTCAAATTTGACCAAACCATTGTACCTGCACAAAAGTCCACAATTGACATATTCATTTAAGAAATTTCAAAACCGAGAGATCCACACCACAGTTATCCACTAGCGTAAGCACACAAAATCAAAATTTATAAGAAACTAACAACGTATAATACGCGACATCCAAAACCATGCACATTCACAGTCAAAACTATCCACACATTCACATTCTAAATTTAATAATCCACAGAGGTAAGTGAGAAATCCATAACCAAAACCATTTACATCCAAAATTTACAATTTTCCCACATCACAATTATCCAAAAGTTACCATTATCCAAAATGTACAACCATCCAAAATTACAAAATGTTGTAAGTGTTAAAAGAACAAAAGTTGTAGGCCGAAGTCGTCGGCTAGCTCTCGGCACCACCCACGTGCGTATCATCATCATCATGACCCACACCACTGGCTCTGAATCCAGAAGCACCTGATGTAGAGGCTTGAGCCATCATCATACGCTGCATATAGTCGGTAGGGTACATGTAACACATAGCCTCAACGTGTAGGACCTCATGGTAGTTGAGTTGGATCCTCAAACCGTCATTTTGCCACATGATGCTGGCGAGCGCTTGGTCATATAGGCTCATCCTATGTAGCAACTCTGTGTAGAAATGCTCATCGGGCTCTGGAGGGGCCTGCTGTGGTGGTATTGGAGGCTGAGCTGCCTGCTCATGTCCTGGGTGAGGGGGTTGTTGTTGTTCCTATTCTTGTTGTGCACGTTGCGCAATTTCTCTTTCCCTTGTCATTCTAACACTTGCTTGAAGGCTAGTGTAATTTAGGTTCAGGTTCTTAACCCGATAAGTTTTAACATTATCAGTGAATAGGGGTTCATCCTGGCAAACCTCATAACTATCGGCTTCTGCTGAGGGCTTGTACTCTTCAATCATCCTTGAGATTAGCCGAGCATAGGGTAATTGATCTATCACTGTGGGAACTGCTCTAGGGTGAGTACGTTCACGAGCGTATTTCATTCCTTCTCTCTCCAAGGCAGGTGCATTAAACCACCTATTTTAGTGAGCCGCAAACAGAGCTTGAAGGAATGGATCTCGCCGTTCTTGTTCATGGGCCCAAGGGATAAAGGTTCTTCCTGATAATTATGTCTAAAGACCACAAGCGTTCTGGAAATTGGGCTGTCGTAACCAATTTCCCGGATCCAGTCTCTCTGTTCGTCATTTGAGTCGCAATGTGGTGAAAATTTACTATCTCACGGATCGGGGACCTGACACCCCCATCCTCCAAAAATTTCCAAGAGCAATTCATTGCTCTACCAATATCTTTTTGGTCAAAGATTAGGGTTTTCTCGTCAATGGTGACGATTAGTTTAGTGTTGGTTGGGTCGGTTCGTAAGGTTTGGTAAAATTGTTTAACCAAACGTAGGTAGTAGCTATCATAAAATGGTCGCAAAATGGATAGCATCTTGGTCAAGGCAAGATAATTGTGGGTCCACTCCATGACCGGTTGGTCCTCAAAAATTTCATTGTGAATTGACCATTCCATTTCAAACACTTTAGGCTCCCACCATTCGATGGTTTGAGCACGAGGGTTCGGTGGAGGATCCACCTTGGCTCGCTTAGAACTCGAAGGTTTCATGGCTAATTTCTTTCTAGGCTTTGGGGATTTGGTTGCCGTTCTAGGGCTTTTGCAACAAAAACAAAAATGGAATTATAAAACCGTAAATCTAACCTTTGGTGCGTAAAATATCCAAGGAATGTCACCAAGAGATCATTGCCTCGCGCGATTTGGAAGAAAATTCGTCGCTTCCTCGAAGAAAAATAGGAAAACCCCTCTTTCGTTCCATGCAAAATTGCAAAGAAAAAGGTTTAAACCCTTTTATATCCCGATTCTTATGCGCGACTACTAAGGATTAGGCGTGCGAGTCTCAGTCCGTCATTGGAAGTCAAATCCTCTTTTTTTATTTTTTTTCTTTCTAAGTGACTCGAACGAGCGAGCTTGGAACCTCAGGCGCACAAGTCTTAGTAACTCATAGGGAATCGAATTCTCTTCGTATTTTTCCCTTCCTGAGTGCCTCGCGCGAGCGAGCACTAAAACTCGGGCGTGCGGGAACTTAGGTACCTCATTTTCTGCCTATTTCTTGATTTGTTGCTCATTTCTCCTTCTTTCAACACCATTTCTATGATGTTTGAGACACCAAGTGGCATCAATTTTCATACCTGAAAATGCACATAGTCAAGCTAACTTACTGTGCTTATTCACAACGATTTCGCACTAAGTTAACACCATTTCACAAGAAAATTTAGATTCAAATTCTCATTACAAAACCTGAAGTTTTACATGGTCTATTCAAACAACTATGGACACGCATCACACACGTCCAACTCGTGTTCCCATTTAGCTTCTTCCGGTGAATGGTTTTGCCATTTGACAAGCACTAATAGAATCCTTTTGGTGAGTAGTACCTATTTCTTTCTATCAAGAATTTGCACCGGCTCTTCCCGAAACCATCAAGTCTTCCTGAATTTTGATTAGTTCGTAATCTAGGGTGTGAGTTAGATCCTTCACGTATCGTCTCAGCATCGACACATGAAACACATTATGCATGCTTGCGAGTTACGGTGGTAGAGCAACTCGATAAGGAACCTCTCCAACACGTCCCAAAACTTCAAAAGGTCCCACGTAATGTGGACTCAGCTTTCCATGCTTCTCGAAACGTATCACGCCTTTAGTAAGCAAAATCTTGATGAAGACGTTGTCTCCAGCCTGAAGCAATGTACAACATTAATATTATAACTATACCTACCTATCCATCGCATTTTGCATCATAACTAAAGCATTAAGTTTACTTGAAACTCAACGCTTGTTCTTTTAAGGTCAGCATAACTCTTTTGTCTGCTATGTGCGACCTTTATTCTTTTACGAATAAAATGTACCGCTTCGGTGGTACTTGCAATAATTTTTGGTCCCAAAATAAACTTTTCTTTCATTTCTTCCCATTGATTGGAGATCTACATCGTCTCCCATACAAAGCTTCATATGGTTCCATACTGATACTCGTCTGATAGTTGTTGTTGTATGCGAACTCGATCAAGGGTAGATATTGATCCCATGATCCTTGAAAATCAAGCATACAAGCTTGTAGCATGTCTTCTATAATCTAGTTCACTCTCTCAGTCTGACCATCTGTCTGTGGGTGAAACGTTGAATTGAAGTCCAACCTCGTTCCTATCCCTTCTTGAAATTTCTGCCAACACTGAGAGGTATACAACGGATCTCGATCTGAGACAATGCTCATAGGAATATTGTGCAATCGGATGATCTCTCTCATGTACATTTTTGCAAGCCTGCTCACCATATATGTCGTATTGTATGGAAAGAAATGGGCTGACTTGGTCAGTCTATCGACGACCACCTAAATTACATTGTGCTTCCTCACTGTCCGTGGTAATCCCAAAATAAAATCCATGCAAATGGATTCCCACTTCCACTCTAGTATCGGTAATGATTGCAATAATCTTGATGGATGCCTATGATCCACCTTCACCTGCTAACATACCAAACACCATGAGACGTATTCAGCTACATCTTTCTTCAAACCTCTCCACAAAAAAAATTCTTAGGATCTTTGTACATTTTAGTACTACCAGGAAGGATCGCATATTTTGACTTATGGGCTTCTTCTAAGATGGTATGCCACATATCGGCATCGATCGGTATACATAGATGCCCTCTAAATAGTAATGATCCATCACTCTTAATACAAAAGTCCTGACTAGTACCGTCTATCACCCTTGGCGAATCTTTAATAATTCGACATCTTTCATCTGAAGCTCATAGATATGATCAAAGATCGTTGGTCTGATTATGACGTTTACTAGGAAAGCTCCTAAAACTTTAACCTCGATCCTTGTATCATATAATAAAATGTCTTCCAATAGTTTACATCTATAGAGTCCTAGAATGAGACTTGATAACTGAGCCAAAGTTTTTCGACTCAAAGCATCTGCGACCATATTTGCCTTGCCTAGATATATTGAATGGAGCAATCATAGTCATTAAGAAACTCCATCCACCGTCTCTGTCTCATATTCAAATCCTTCTGTGTAAATTGATACTCGAGACTCTTGTGGTCTGTGAAGATCTCAAAGGTTTCTCCATATAGATAATGTCTCCATATCTTCAAGGAAAATATTACTACCGCTAACTCAAGATCATGTATTTTGTAGTTCTTTTCATGATCTTTAAGGTATTTCGACCTGTAGGCGATAACTTTTCGATTCTGGTTAAGCACACAACCTAAGCCGCTGTATGATGCATCGCTATAAACAACAAAACCTCCACTCCTTGATGGAATGGCTAAGACTGTTGCGAAGGTCAATCTCCTCTTGAGTTCTTGGAAACACTTTTTACATGCTTCAGTCCACTCAAACTTAACATCTTTCCTTGTAAGCCGTGTCAATGGCCCTGAAATCTTGGATAACCCTTCCATAGATCTCCTATAATACCCAGCCTAACCGAGGAAACTGTGAATCTCAGTTACAATCTTTGGTTGTTCCTATTTTACTACAGCCTTAATCTTTGTCGGGATCCACTGTAACACTTGCTTTTGAGACTACGTCTCCCAAAAGCTCACTTCTTCTAGCCAAAATTCACACTTGTTGAGCTTTGCATATAACTGGTGTTCACACAGTTTACAGAGTGATATTCAGATGCTGCTCATGCTCTTCTCAAGACTTTGAGTAGATGAATATGTCATCCACAAACACAACCACACACGCATCCAAATGTCGTTTGAATACTCTGTTCATGAGATTCATAATTGAAGCTGGTGCGTTGGTCAAGCCAAAAGGCATCACAAGAAACTCGTAATGCCCATATCTGGTTCAGAGTGTTGTCTTCTAAACATCCTTGGCTTTCACCTTTAGCTAATGATAACTAGATCTAAAGTCGATCTTGGAAAAGAATCTTGCCCCTTGTAATTGATCAAAGAGATCATCGATTCTGGGTAAAGGATATCGGTTCTTAATTGTCAACTTGTTCAACTGACAATAGTCGATGCACAATCTCATCGACCTGTCCTTTTTCATAACAAATAAGACTGGTGCTCCCCAAGGAGACACACTTGGTCTTATAAAACCTTTGTTTAAAAGTTCTTGTAGTTGATCCTTCAATTCCTTCAATTCAGCTGGAGCCATCCGATAAGGCGCTTTAGATACTGGGTCTGTACCTGGGGCTAAACCAATCGTAAACTTAACCTCTGGATCAGGTGGTAGTCTTGGTAACTCTTCTGGAAAAATATCTTGAAACTCGCACGCCATCAGAATTTCTGTTATAACGTTCTTCCCTTTCCGCTACTTCTGTAAAAATGCTAAGTATCCACTATATCCATGTCTCATCATCCGTTCTATGCGAATCGTAGAGATGAACAGTACAAAGGTTGATCGCATGCCAAGAAACCTGAATGATCTACCCACATTTGGGTGAAAAGTAACCATTTTTCTCTGGCAATCGACATTTGTGTCATGAGTGGATAATCAGTCCATGCCAAGGATTACATCGAATCCTTGCATATCTAACAGGATCAGATTAGCCACTAATTCTTGATCTTCATAATCCCTAATAGCGACTATAACTAATCGATACATTGTGTCGGTACTAACTGAATTTCTCGTTGGAACTGATACTACTAAAATAAAATCTAAGGTCTCGAGAATGACCTTAACTC
The DNA here is from genome assembly GCA_021018995.1 of Chloranthus sessilifolius. Lineage (NCBI taxonomy): Eukaryota > Viridiplantae > Streptophyta > Magnoliopsida > Chloranthales > Chloranthaceae > Chloranthus > Chloranthus sessilifolius. Next base: position 71,680,897 of record CM037595.1, read on the forward strand.
TTGCCGCAAACTGAGGAGTCACAAATGAGTGAGTAGACCCTATGTCTATCAAAACTTGTACTTCATAACAACAATACTCGCTTTTACTATACATTTGTAAAGTACCTATGTTATACACATACTACAAATTAGATATGTACCAAAGAAAATCTAACATTCAAATGTAAGAATTTTAAAGACTTCTTTTAAATTTATGCGCCTTCTTCATATAAAAATTTTAAATAATAACATACTGAAATTAGATAGGTAATTATACGTTGGATTATCTTGTTATTGGTCTGGGCATCCTTGGCGATAACTGCATAAGCACGACCTTGAACTGTAGGTCGCCGTTGTCGTATAGGCCGTTGTGCTGCAATTGATACCTTACCCTCATTTTTTAACTTTGGGTAGTCTCTTATTATATACCCCATCTTACCACATTTAAAACCTGCCCCTGTACCACGTCTACAATCCATAGTCTTATGCAATTTACCACAATGTGCACAAGTCTCTTGCGGAGTAGATGATGCAGCCCTCGAAATTCCCTGAGCAACTGACTCTCTAGTGGTCATAGCAGGGCCAAACGGGCGAAAAGATCAAACTGGTGTAGATATAGATTGCCTAGCATAAGTGGCCTGACTAAACTGTCTTGGAGTTGGTGCCACAAACCTTGACTTTTTATTCACTGGGGAGTAGTTACTAAACCTCCCTTGGTTTGCCTTTCCTTTGCTCTGTTGATCCGTTCTTTTATATATTTCCTCAATGTCTTCCTCGACAACCAAGGCCATGCCCATTAATTCCCCATAAGTTTCTAACTCAAGAAATGAATTTATATGGCGGATATTTGGCCTCAATCCATACAGAAACTTCTTGGATTTCATCTGATCAGAAGCCACATGCTCAAATGAAAATTTGGACAACCTTGTAAACTCTATTCCATACTCTCGTACGGACATCTTCCCTTGTTCTAGATTTATGAATTTTACTTCCATCCGATCTCTCACTTGTTTGGGGAAATACTCTCTATTGAATTCTCAATGAACTCTTCCCAAGTCCATAACATACCTGGAGCAACCTGCTCCCTTGTCCTTGATGCTGACTTCCACCATGGGCCTGCTTTCCAATCTAGCTTGAACGCATCCCATCTATGATTGCAGAAGGTTGCGGTGGTAGCGTATATCTATTCCCATTATTTTCCGTGATCAGCTCAGTTTGTTGTGCCATGGCATTAGCCACCATTTCCATGGCATGTGCCATCCTTTCTCTCTCTACTCTTCCCTGATCTCCTTGCTCAGGAGGATTTCCTTCTCTAACTAGAGGATTTATCTCTCTGACTGCAGTCATGTTTGGATTCGTAGTAACATTCTCACCCACCATAACATTATCTAATCCAGTGTTAACTCCTTCACCACTCCTTGTGGTTCGGGGTCGACTACCTCTGGGTCGCCTTCTACCTCTAGGAGGCATACTATTCTGTTAATATGAAACAAAAGTTTCATTCACAGATGGTCCCTATACTCTGAAAAATTCTTAAACATATAGCATTAGTCTAAGACCTATAGAAATTTCTAAAGCTGATGCTTTGATACCAACTGTGATAGCCCAAATTTCAATAACCCAAAATCCGTGCCATCAAATCACCGTTAAGGCGATTCACGAGTTACACTTGGTACATCCACACAAGCAGAACACAAAGCCAATATCTCTAATTAAGCAGATAGAGTCATCATAGTCAGTAAAAGAAAGTTCTACATCTATCATTTAAAATAGGTCAAAATAACGATTCTAATTCTATGCCAAGATATATGGATAAATAACTGAAATGAACCACCGGTGATGGACTACCATCACCTAAATAATGGTTCACAAAATAATATCCAAAAATAATTATATGATTCATATTTCTAGTTCAAATGGCTGGACGTACCAAGCCCTTAGCACAAAACAATACTAAGTTTTGACACAATCCCTATCTAGGGAAAAACTCCTCAGGCAAGGGCTCAATCTCTTCCCCAGGAATGTATTCCGGATTGCTTTCCTTATCCAATTCTTTCTCTAAATCTGCACCTGAGATGTATAGTCAAAGGGTGAGCTAACAGTCTAAGCTCAATAGGGGCACATCAAAAGCACTTACATCATATTAAAAATATGGATTTTATGACTGAGTTGCTTAACTTACATGTTTCAAATAATTCAATATTCAAAGATGCATGAATCGAAGTAAAGCAAACATTTAACACAGTTTCGTACACATCTTTTGATTTCTAAATTCTTTTTCATTAATCAGATTTTTGTTTCATATTCTTGTTTCACATCTTATCGTACTTAAACAATTAACTTAAATACAATCCTAAACATATATAGCATTGGGAGTCACATATATACCGATGGGAATCCCAACCATTGTCATTCAATGAACCATTTTTCACATATTGCATAAACTCCTACGTTATGAGGGATGCTTGTGCCGAACATGAAATTTTACCATTGACCGGTAAGAAAATGAACGGATATCCTGCTGTACCGGAGCACAAATTGAGATTCATTTCACATGAACCTTAAATCAAAGTGTTGATTTTAACTTATAGTTTAACACCGTGTAATGTAATTTACTTATAGCTAGTTTTGAAGTTTCACAAGATGTCTTGCTCACACATACTTATCACAGACACATGGACTTATCACACACACGTATTTGTCACACACACGCACTTATCATTTTCACATTTAAATCGTATGATTGAATCTGTGTACAAAGCTCAAATAACACAATTCACATTCTTACTTATCACTTCACAATTTCCATATATTTAGTATTAATATAAATGGTTTAGGATGTTTCCCCTACCTCAACTATGCTTCACGCAAATCAAGCTAACTCAAGACTCCTCACAATAAATCGCGCTTTAACCTACATCCCAATTCACCTAAGATTCCTTAGAAATGCTTAAGAAAGCCTAACAATTTATATTTTTGAAGAATTCACACAAAAGGCTTAAAAAAAGCCTAACTCTGATTCTCACGAGCGCGAGATACAGGGTCGGGCGCGCGAGTCCAAAACCACACAAACATCTCGAGCGCGTGAGTGAAAAGAAGCTTACGGAAGCATCTTTTTCTCTACCTCCTTGGGCGCACGAGGCTCATACAGCTTCTCTGAAGGCATCTCGCGCGAGCGAGAAATAAGGTTTGAGCGAGCAAGTCCAATGGCACCTATCAGCTCGCGTGAGCGAAGCATCAGAGACCCACTGAAGCCTCTTCTCTCGTTCATGTGAGGCACGACTGGCCCTTTTTGAAAGCTCCTCGCGAGCGAGAACCACAGCTCGCGCGAGCGAGTTTCAGAAACTCTTTTGATTTGATTTTTTCAAACTCGATCTTCTCGCGATTTCTGCACCATTCACACCCACACTTTTCACACCATTTTCAAGGCATCTAGTTCTACAAATTTAATATCTTTGGAAATCAATTTCTTACCTTGTAAACTAGAGAATTCTCTAAGTAATCCAAGTGAAAAATCAAATCCGAAGAGAGGGTTTCACAACAGATCCAAAGGAATCTTTATGGGGTTGGATCACCACCTCTCGTTCCCGGATTTCTTCCACTTTGCAGAATGACGGAGACAATTCCCTTGAGATCACTTGGTAGAAATCTCACGAAGATTTGGAGCTTCAGAGTGCACGGATTTGGTGAATCCTTTTTCCTCTTCACACCCTTTCTCACTCTCTCTAAACAAACCAAGCAAAAGAAATAAATGTAAGGAGGGTTTTACATGTGAGGTCATGCCCACAAACCCTAACCAAGTCTTTGCTTCCTTGTAAATCACATATACACTCTTGTGTGTTTGCTTCTTATCCAAAAGCCTATCCAAAGTTCTCCCTTGGTGTAAGGCCTAAACACCTAACCTATATGTTAAGTTCTCACAAAAACGCAAAATCGGCATGGTGTTTGGCTAGCACATCCTAACCACATGTCAAGTAGGTATGACGATAAGCCATAACACCGCAACCGCGTGTTGGTCATTCACATCTCCAAATGAAACTCAAACAGGTTCAACAGACACGTGCCAAAATTTAGGGATATTACATGAAAGATCTTTTTATTACTTTCTAGCTTAGATTTATTTTCATGCACTTTATGCTTTGTAAACATTTAAAAGTTTTTTATTGAATTGACGACTCAGATTGAAAATTTGTAGATTAGTGTAACGGTTTTACTTTTTCATCTTCAATTTTCTTGAGTTTGATTGACGCTCAAATTTTAGAAAGATTGTTGCTTAGTATAAATCTATGACAAGGAATTCTAGCTTTTGATTGACGCCCAAATTCTAGAGGACTGAGATATGGTATAACGGAATTCTATTTTATAAGTATCCGAGAATTGAAGGATTGCGATTGACAACCATAATCTAAAAGGAGGAGGATTTAGTTTTATTTTCTGCAATTAGTTTAAACAAACCATTCTTTTATTTATATTTCTCCAGTAGTTTAGGATCTCAAAAGACAAATATAAGTTTTTAAATAAACGAAAAAAATACATCAGAATAATCACCTTCCTCGTGGGAACGATCCTATACTAGTATTGTAATTTCCATTGTACACTTGCAATAGGTTAAGACTTAGTACGATAAAAGCCCAAACAAGTTTTTGGCATCACTACCAGGGAAGCGGATCTTATTCTTCATTTTTTTTTGTTATTTTGAAAACCAATAATTGTCTTTCTCTTTTTCAGATACTAGGTGGGTTGGGACTTTTTTGGATCATCACCACTAGGGGCTACCGCCATACTAAGACCCAGGTAGTTGTATGTGTGCCTAAACCCAACCCTTTGAAAATCTATCCCGTAAAAACAAATTAATTAAGCTCCCTCACTTGGTTCAATTTTAATTTTTTTAAAGCTTTTCTCTTTTTTTGTAAGTTTTCTTTAGTTCAAAGGTCGGGGGTGATTATCCCGTGCTGCCACTACGGGCTGGCGTGCACTGTTAGGATATGACAAGAAATAATAAAAATAAAAATAAATGACGGGGCAAGTCAAGCAACTAGGCGGGAAATATAAAGTGCTGAAATTTAAAACCGAATCGTAAAGGTAAGAAAGGTGCCAGTAAAGTGACTAGGTGAAAATTGCTGAAATTTAAAGCCGAAACGTAGGGGTAAGTAAAAAAGGTGCCAGTCAAGTGACTAGGTAAAAATTGCTGAAATTTAAAGCCGAAACGTAGGGGTTAGTAAAAAGGTGTCAGTCAAGTGACTAGGCAAAAATTGCTAAAATTTAAAGTTGAAACGTAGGGGTAAGTAAAAAGGTGCCAGACAAGTGACTAGGCAAAAATTGCTGAAATTTAAAGCCGAAACGTAGGGGTAAGTAAAATGACGTAATCAGAGGGGTGAGTAAAAAAAGTAAAAAAAAATGCACTAAAAAATAGCAATAAAAGGTTAGTAAAAATAAAAAATAAATGGGCCAATTTCAAGAGGAAGCTCTACTAGCTGTATTCCCCAGCAGAGTCGCCATCTGTGCAACCGTGGGAATTGATACGATCTCATTGCTATGATGCGCTCTCTAACAAAAAATATAGAGTCATCACTCGGAGCTTTCGGTGCCTCGGGATACCTAGTTTATTTTTATGAGCACCTAAGTGCTAAAAATATGACTCTGAATCTGGTCCACACCAAAGGCTCTTGGGTAGGAGCTTCGGTTATCGATCGGGAAGGTGTTAGGCACCCGATCAACCCGCTTAACGTGGTCTCTACTAATGGCCAAAAATAAAATGAAGTAAAAGAAAAGAAAATAGGTTCCTCTTCCCCAAAAGGGCTTAGGATCCTATTTGTGCCCCTCCGTTCCTACCGAAAAGTCGACGGCGTAACGGCACAAATGGGAGGATGGAGGGAGCTAGAAAGAGATAGGAGAAGAAAGGGGAGAGCCGAAGCCCTCGGGTCCTTGTAGCACCGTAGGGGAGCCTTGCTTGGCTTGCTTTTGATGAGCTTTTGGAGGCTTGAATGGTGGAAAGAGGGGTTCTAACCTCTAAGGTTTGCTAACTAAGAGGTAGAGAGGGAAGGTGAATGGGTAGCATATATCTAAACTAAGGGATCTAAGGTGAAAAATATCACTCAAAGGAGGTTTTGGAATTCTGGAATTTATATGGGAAGTGTACACCAAAGGGAGAAAGATCTTCTCACTTTAAGCTCTTTCTCTCCTAGGCCAAAATTCTCAACCCTTAAACAAGAGGGGTGGCTCTCTATTTATAGAGGAAGGGAGGATTAGTGAGGGGTTAATGTCCTAATTGGATTAGCAATTAGGTAATGGGCAATCTAAGGTTTCCTAGGGTTTTTGGAGCCTTGAAATGTGTGGGAAGGTCCTCCAATGGTGGATGATGGGGTGAGACCTTAAGCCACTTAAAGGGGTGCAAATAGGCTTCAAAAGGGTGCAACAGAACTAGCAAAACACACCCCAAAGGTCAAGGTGGTCAACAAGTCAAACCCCAATCACAATTTTTGAGGCAAAATCCAACAGTTACTGTTCATATGCCTAGCGCAACTAATAGTTACGCTAGGCAAATGTACAGTTAAACAATAATGAACAGTAGCCTGAAAGTTGGTTTCGCGAGGGGTTGGGGGACCCATTTATACTTGGCGTAACTATTAGTTACGCCAGGCCATTTCTGGGGAAAAAGGCCTAGCGCAACTATTAGTTGTGCCAGGCAAATTCAAGGAGAAAATGGCTTAGCGCAACTATTAGTTCCGCCAAGCAAACAACCCAAAATTCTGCCCGATTTTTGAATCGCCGTAACGTTTGATATACAATTCCGATTGAGGTGATTTTTGGCTCAGTGGAAAGCTAGAGAAGTCCTCTTTCCAATGGTATATAATTTGATATTAGTAGAAGAACTTAGATAGTCCTAATATACCACTCTTCATCCATTGCTCGGGAAGGTTAGGTTTAGGGTTCGAAATGGGTTCTATGGGTCGGGATTGGTTTCTAAAGGTTCGAGATAGGTTCCTAAGGGATCTAGGATGATTCCTAAGGGTTTGGGGTGATTCCTTAAGGTTCCATACATGCCATCAAAAGCTCAAAAATGTGCCTCTCTCGAAATGTGTTTAGATCAGGCCTTGGGCCAAATTTGGGTGTCTACAGATGCCCCTCTTTGGTATCCGATCACTAATGATCGAATGCCAAAGAAAAGAAGCATCCGAAGATGCCTAAGGCATTACTAACGGGTTCGCTATATTCCAAATGAATTTTAAGCATAAGATGAGTAATCGGTTCCCAAGAGTTTAGCGACATTACTGGGCATAACCGAGGTGGAATGTGTTGCAAAAGCCCAATAGCTAGAAAAAAACATTCGCCTCTCGAGTTGCGAAAGCTCGTTAGTCGAGAAAAATGTCCGCTTCTCGAGATGACTTGAAGGTGTTTGATATTTAAAATTCAATCTGAATGCAACAGCCTCGTGAGTAAGAGGGATGATCGACCCACATTCAAAGATAGGCATGAAGTAAACATACACAAGGCTCCACAGTTTGCGTCCAATCCTACAAGGCATTTGATGACCTCATTGCATTATTCGCGAGTGCCCCTGCTGAAAGTAGGTTCGAGATCTTTGGGCGAACCCATCGACCCTGAAGTTTATTTAGCATGACTGTTCGAGCGAAGTGGATAGATGTCACAACACTTTTTGGGAGTACGTGCCATTTTTCAAAAATGTTCCCTGGATCAACATGACCTAGAGCATCCAACTTTAACTATTTTGAATAGATCCAACCAAACATTAGGTGTCTCCCAAAAAGGGGCATCCAATCCTACTTCCGCTGACAATGATCATAAACATCAATTAACTATACATAATCATGCACCCATCAAGGGCAATAAGCAACAACAAAGGCGATAGAAGCCCCGACCCGGACCCGCCCAAGTATAATTTACGGGGACAAACGACTATCATACGGATACCCAGACGTATGGCGTACACTTTACAGGGATACCGCTGCCCATACAGGTTTTAAGCCTGCAGAAAATAAAAAGGGAAATGTTCCCTTCTGAATGCATGGTTGCACATAGTTTGATTGACACATAATCTCATTCTCAACAGGTTAGTCTCAACCACTGATTGACCTTTTCCAACAGAGAATCTGAGGCTTAAGACACCCACGTTCATATGAACCCAAAGACAGAGCGCTTTGCTCAAAAGATTTAGCAGTGGAATCAATTCGATCCAAGCATTGACTGTTTGACCAAAATTGACACTATCGCTCCTACTTTAAAGTAGGATCCATGGATCCAAGGCGAACCTTTGACCTAGGACATTAATTTTGCACAGCTGCATTGTCGATAAAATATTGATATTTTACCGCATTGAAAATACGCGAGTGCGTAGCTCTGTGGGGAAGCACAAATTTATTCTTTTTCTCTTTTTTCTTTTTTTTAAAGATTGCTTTTTTTCATTTTTTTTTTTTAAATAAGCATTATCTGGACCTCGAAACTCAGGAGGCACACACCCAGACAACGCATACCAAGAGTCTACACTGCTGAAAATATCATGTGACGAGTTTGAAGTACAAGGCACTCAAGTTCACCTGAAACCAAAATATGGAGTGATCAGGGCGAAGATTTAGCGGTGGAATCAATCCGATCCAAGCATTGACTGTTTGACCAAAATTGGCACCGTCGCTCTTATTTTGAAATAGGCTCCATGGATCCAAGGCGAACCTTAGACCTAAGACATTAATTTTGCACAACAGCGTTGCCGGTAAAATATTGACATTTTACCACATCGAAAATATGCGAGTGTGTAGCTATGCGTAGCATGAAAACATAGATTTCTTTTTCTTTTCAAAATGATTTTCATCATTTTTATTTTTTATTTTTATTTTTTTGTGTTAGACCTGACGTTGGTGGTGAGATGCTTTATCTGATTTTTCCATTGCTAAGAAGTAGCCCGCTTCTAGGCTTTGGACCGTGTGATGTTCTTGCACATTCTCGAGAAAACGTCAGCCCATTTTTTGTTTATACATATAAAGAAAATGCATCCTAAACAACAGAAGAAAAAGTAGATTTCTACCTACACTTTTTCATTTTCAAGATATTTTTTAGATTTTTGTTTTCAAATATTTTTTGTTATTTTTCTTCATTTTTGAGATTGAAATATGATGCTGGAAATATGTACATGAAAATAAGTAGAAATATATACACATTTTTTGGTGTTTGGATTTTTCTTGATTTTTTGTTTTTGGCTTTTCTTCTCTCTTTTTTTTTTGTTTTTGATGCCTTGATAGTGAGACGGAGTAACGGGTCCCATTTTGAGCATAGTTGAACTCTTTCATGCAGTCAGACCTGAGTGAGTTTTTGGATTTTACCAAGGCCGGAACGTTAATCCCTTTGGGTTGAGTTAAACCTTTCTCCTTGCCTCAGGTCATACGTTTGACGGTGTGGGTTTCACAAAGACAATTCTAGTCGGGACCCGATTTGAACTAGCATGAGCGGCCCAGTCAGACAAGAGGGTACAGGAAGAGTAACAAAAGGTTTCCTCAAACATCAATCTTCTTAATCAGTCCAAACCTTTCTTTTTCAATTTTTTCTCTTCTTTTTTTTTTTTAAAAAAAATTTATTTATCTTCCCTTTTTTTACCCGTAGCGCCCTTTAGGGTTTTCACCACGTCCATGGGTTTAGCTCCCTTACCCCAAGCGCCCCTTAGGGTTTTCACTTGGTCCGCACAAACTCGCTGTTTTTATCCGTAGCGCCCTTTCGGGTTTTCACCACATCCATCTTGCTTTGAGCATGTATTTTTATTTTATTTTTTCATTTCCTTTTTTCAACAGCCATGACATAGACGTGGATTTCATCATAGCCGACTAGGTGGGGTTCAGGTGTTGTCTCACAACTCAGCTCATGTTTGACTTAACAAATATTATGACTGCTTGTGAACCTAAAAAGAGGGCTTTCTTCAGGGTGTAGCTTGGCCATGGGTCAGGTTAGGATTTGAAGGTATGTTGGGCTAAAAAGTGTTTCTTTGATACGGCTTCAGTTTTCTCAACATACTTTCTTCCTTGGGGATCTTACAGTACATGCCCCATGATTCTTCTATACATATTTTTTGTTATTCTTTTTGCTCCATTTCAGGCAAGCTCTTTTTGAGGTTTTGCTTTTTCAATTTTTTTTGGATTTGATAGTAACTTTACACACATGCATCTTTTCTCTCCCTTTTTTTTTTGGTATATGTACACGTATTATTTTTTTTTTGGGGACGGGGTTTATTGAAAGAAAGGCCCAGGCTCAAATGGGGTAGCAAAGGATATCATCATTTTTAGGGATGCTTTTGGACTACTGTGCTTGGAATGATGGCCTCTTTCGGGTGGTTCTTAAGCAGTCACGTATCTGTATACCTTATCGCGATAGACTAAGAGTAGAACCATCGGACGTATCCAGCGTTGATGGGATCAGGAAGAAGATCTCTGTCCATGGAGGTGAGGCGGATGGCGTATCCCGACAGTACTTCTCGGATGACGTAAGGTCCTTCCCAGTTTGGCTTGAACTTTCCTCTTGGATCGGCATGGAGGGATGGGAAGATCTTCTTCAGCACAGTGTCTCCTACCTTCAGATCTCGACAGCGGACACGTTTATTGCAAGCGTGTGCGATTCGCCCTTGGTAAACTTGAGTGTGATACAAGGCTAGGAGTCTTTTCTCATCAAGTAAGTTCAGCTGATCAAAGCATGATCTTTCTCTTTCTACTTTGGGTAAGCCTGATTCCATAAGGATTCGGAGCGAGGTACTTCAACCTCTACCGGGAGGATGGCCTCGGTTCCATACACAAGGGAGAATGGTGTTGCCTCAGAGCGTACCGGATCGACATTCTGAGAGGCTCACAAAGCAAATGACAGCATTTCACTCCAATCTCGATAAGTGACACCCATTTTCTCAAGGATGCGGACAACTGTCTTGTTCGCGGCTTCAACGGCTTCATTAGTTCGAGGTCGATAAGGGGATGAGCGATGGTGCTTGATCTTGTATTGCTCGCAGAAGTCTTAGATGCGCTTATTCACAAAGTTTATGCCATTGTCCGTGATTATATCTTTGGGTACTCCAAATTGGCATACAATATTGTTCTTGAGAAACTTCTCAACGTGACTGGTTGTGATGTTGGCATATGACGCCGCTTCTACCCACTTGGTGAAGTATTCAATGGCGACAAGGATGAACCGATGTCCGTTTGATGCTTTTAGATTAATCATTCTGACAATGTCGAGGCCCCAGGTAGCAAATGGCCAAGGAGTGGTCATGCAGTGAAGATCAATGGCAGGAGCATGTATCAGACTAGAGTGTTCTTAACACTTGTAGCATTTTTGAATATGTTTGCAACAATCTGATTCCATGGTGGTTCAAAAGTATCCCTGCCGTAGGATTTTTTTAGCGAGCATGTGACCGCTGACGTAGGCTCCGCATACTCCCTCATGGATTTATTTTATAATATTGATCGCTTCACTTTCAGTGAGGCACCTAAGTAAGATGTTATTGTATGATCGCTTGTAGAGGCATTCCCCGCAAATGACGTAACCTGCCGCTAAACTTTGAATGGTTTGTCGGTCTGTCTTGGATGTACCCTCTAGGAAAGTTAGGGTCTCGAGGAAGTTCTTGATATCTGAGAACCAAGGTGGCTCATCATTAGGCTTTGTAGGTTCCTCAATCTGGAGGCAGAAGGCCGGCTCATTCCTCTACTAGATCATGAACAGCTTCATCTCAACACCATAGGGGATTTCAATCATTGATGCCAAAGTGGCTAATGCGTCGGCAAAGCAATTACTTATTCGGGGGACGTATGAGAAAGCCACATCTTGGAAGCAAGCTATCAGATCCTCGAGGTGTTCATGATAGGGGATCAGTTTCTCATCTTTCATCTTCCAGTCACCATTCATCTGGCATATGATTAACTGTGAATCGCCAAATACTCGAAGGTGAGTTACATTCAGATCGAGAGCAGCCTGCAGACCAGCGGCACAAGCTTTGTACTCAGCCATATTGTTAGTGCAAGGGAAGTTGAGCTTGAGTTTTTGGATTTTACCAAGGCCGGAACGTTAATCCCTTTGGGTTGAGTTAAACCTTTCTCCTTGCCTCAGGTCATACGTTTGACGGTGTGGGTTTCACAAAGACAATTCTAGTCGGGACCCGATTTGAACTAGCATGAGCGGCCCAGTCAGACAAGAGGGTACAGGAAGAGTAACAAAAGGTTTCCTCAAACATCAATCTTCTTAATCAGTCCAAACCTTTCTTTTTCAATTTTTTCTCTTCTTTTTTTTTTTTAAAAAAAATTTATTTATCTTCCCTTTTTTTACCCGTAGCGCCCTTTAGGGTTTTCACCACGTCCATGGGTTTAGCTCCCTTACCCCAAGCGCCCCTTAGGGTTTTCACTTGGTCCGCACAAACTCGCTGTTTTTATCCGTAGCGCCCTTTCGGGTTTTCACCACATCCATCTTGCTTTGAGCATGTATTTTTATTTTATTTTTTCATTTCCTTTTTTCAACAGCCATGACATAGACGTGGATTTCATCATAGCCGACTAGGTGGGGTTCAGGTGTTGTCTCACAACTCAGCTCATGTTTGACTTAACAAATATTATGACTGCTTGTGAACCTAAAAAGAGGGCTTTCTTCAGGGTGTAGCTTGGCCATGGGTCAGGTTAGGATTTGAAGGTATGTTGGGCTAAAAAGTGTTTCTTTGATACGGCTTCAGTTTTCTCAACATACTTTCTTCCTTGGGGATCTTACAGTACATGCCCCATGATTCTTCTATACATATTTTTTGTTATTCTTTTTGCTCCATTTCAGGCAAGCTCTTTTTGAGGTTTTGCTTTTTCAATTTTTTTTGGATTTGATAGTAACTTTACACACATGCATCTTTTCTCTCCCTTTTTTTTTTGGTATATGTACACGTATTATTTTTTTTTTGGGGACGGGGTTTATTGAAAGAAAGGCCCAGGCTCAAATGGGGTAGCAAAGGATATCATCATTTTTAGGGATGCTTTTGGACTACTGTGCTTGGAATGATGGCCTCTTTCGGGTGGTTCTTAAGCAGTCACGTATCTGTATACCTTATCGCGATAGACTAAGAGTAGAACCATCGGACGTATCCAGCGTTGATGGGATCAGGAAGATGATCTCTGTCCATGGAGGTGAGGCGGATGGCGTATCCCGACAGTACTTCTCGGATGACGTAAGGTCCTTCCCAGTTTGGCTTGAACTTTCCTCTTGGATCGGCATGGAGGGATGGGAAGATCTTCTTCAGCACAGTGTCTCCTACCTTCAGATCTCGACAGCGGACACGTTTATTGCAAGCGTGTGCGATTCGCCCTTGGTAAACTTGAGTGTGATACAAGGCTAGGAGTCTTTTCTCATCAAGTAAGTTCAGCTGATCAAAGCATGATCTTTCTCTTTCTACTTTGGGTAAGCCTGATTCCATAAGGATTCGGAGCGAGGGTACTTCAACCTCTACCGAGAGGATGGCCTCGGTTCCATACACAAGGGAGAATGGTGTTGCCCCTGTAGCGGTACGGATCGACATTCGGTAGGCTCACAAAGCAAATGACAGCATTTCACTCCAATCTCGATAAGTGACACCCATTTTCTCAAGGATGCGGACAACTGTCTTGTTCGCGGCTTCAACGGCTTCATTAGTTCGAGGTCGATAAGGGGATGAGCGATGGTGCTTGATCTTGTATTGCTCGCAGAAGTCTTAGATGCGCTTATTCACAAAGTTTATGCCATTGTCCGTGATTATATCTTTGGGTACTCCAAATTGGCATACAATATTGTTCTTGAGAAACTTCTCAACGTGACTGGTTGTGATGTTGGCATATGACGCCGCTTCTACCCACTTGGTGAAGTATTCAATGGCGACAAGGATGAACCGATGTCCGTTTGATGCTTTTAGATTAATCATTCTGACAATGTCGAGGCCCCAGGTAGCAAATGGCCAAGGAGTGGTCATGCAGTGAAGATCAATGGCAGGAGCATGTATCAGACTAGAGTGTTCTTAACACTTGTAGCATTTTTGAATATGTTTGCAACAATCTGATTCCATGGTGGTTCAAAAGTATCCCTGCCGTAGGATTTTTTTAGCGAGCATGTGACCGCTGACGTAGGCTCCGCATACTCCCTCATGGATTTATTTTATAATATTGATCGCTTCACTTTCAGTGAGGCACCTAAGTAAGATGTTATTGTATGATCGCTTGTAGAGGCATTCCCCGCAAATGACGTAACCTGCCGCTAAACTTTGAATGGTTTGTCGGTCTGTCTTGGATGTACCCTCTAGGAAAGTTAGGGTCTCGAGGAAGTTCTTGATATCTGAGAACCAAGGTGGCTCATCATTAGGCTTTGTAGGTTCCTCAATCTGGAGGCAGAAGGCCGGCTCATTCCTCTACTAGATCATGAACAGCTTCATCTCAACACCATAGGGGATTTCAATCATTGATGCCAAAGTGGCTAATGCGTCGGCAAAGCAATTACTTATTCGGGGGACGTATGAGAAAGCCACATCTTGGAAGCAAGCTATCAGATCCTCGAGGTGTTCATGATAGGGGATCAGTTTCTCATCTTTCATCTTCCAGTCACCATTCATCTGGCATATGATTAACTGTGAATCGCCAAATACTCGAAGGTGAGTTACATTCAGATCGAGAGCAGCCTGCAGACCAGCGGCACAAGCTTTGTACTCAGCCATATTGTTAGTGCAAGGGAAGTTGAGCTTGAGTTTTTGGATTTTACCAAGGCCGGAACGTTAATCCCTTTGGGTTGAGTTAAACCTTTCTCCTTGCCTCAGGTCATACATCGTTTGAGTGGGTTTCACAAAGACAATTCTAGTCGGGACCCGATTTGAACTAGCATGAGCGCCCAATGGACAAGAGGGTACGGGAAGAGTAACAAAAGGTTTCCTCAAACATCAATCTTCTTAATCACCCAAACCTTTCTTTTTCAATTTTTCTCTTCTTTTTTTTAAAAAATTTATTTATCTTCCTTTTTACCCGTAGCGCCTTTAGGTTTTCACCATCCATGGGTTTAGCTCCCTTACCCCAAGCGCCCTTAGGGTTTTCACTTGGTCCGCACAAACTCATTGTTTTATCCGTGGCGCCCTTTCGGGTTTTCACCACATCCATCTTGCTTTGAGCATGTATTTTTATTTTATTTTTTCATTTCCTTTTTTCAACAGCCATGACATAGACGTGGATTTCATCATAGCCGACTAGGTGGGGTTCAGGTGTTGTCTCACAACTCAGCTCATGTTTGACTTAACAAATATTATGACTGCTTGTGAACCTAAAAAGAGGGCTTTCTTCAGGGTGTAGCTTGGCCATGGGTCAGGTTAGGATTTGAAGGTATGTTGGGCTAAAAAGTGTTTCTTTGATACGGCTTCAGTTTTCTCAACATACTTTCTTCCTTGGGGATCTTACAGTACATGCCCCATGATTCTTCTATACATATTTTTTGTTATTCTTTTTGCTCCATTTCAGGCAAGCTCTTTTTGAGGTTTTGCTTTTTCAATTTTTTTTGGATTTGATAGTAACTTTACACACATGCATCTTTTCTCTCCCTTTTTTTTTTGGTATATGTACACGTATTATTTTTTTTTTGGGGACGGGGTTTATTGAAAGAAAGGCCCAGGCTCAAATGGGGTAGCAAAGGATATCATCATTTTTAGGGATGCTTTTGGACTACTGTGCTTGGAATGATGGCCTCTTTCGGGTGGTTCTTAAGCAGTCACGTATCTGTATACCTTATCGCGATAGACTAAGAGTAGAACCATCGGACGTATCCAGCGTTGATGGGATCAGGAAGATGATCTCTGTCCATGGAGGTGAGGCGGATGGCGTATCCCGACAGTACTTCTCGGATGACGTAAGGTCCTTCCCAGTTTGGCTTGAACTTTCCTCTTGGATCGGCATGGAGGGATGGGAAGATCTTCTTCAGCACAGTGTCTCCTACCTTCAGATCTCGACAATGACACGCTTTATTGCAAGCGCAGCGATTAAGCCTTGGTAAACTTGGGTGTGATACAAGGCTAGGAGTCTTTTCTCATCAAGTAAGTTCAGCTGATCAAAGCATGATCTTTCTCTTTCTACTTTGGGTAAGCCTGATTCCATAAGGATTCGGAGCGAGGGTACTTCAACCTCTACCGAGAGGATGGCCTCGGTTCCATACACAAGGGAGAATGGTGTTGCCCCTGTAGCGGTACGGATCGACATTCGGTAGGCTCACAAAGCAAATGACAGCATTTCACTCCAATCTCGATAAGTGACACCCATTTTCTCAAGGATGCGGACAACTGTCTTGTTCGCGGCTTCAACGGCTTCATTAGTTTGAGGTCGGTAAGGAGATGAGCGATGGTGCTTGATCTTGTATTGCTCATGAAGTCTTAGATGCGCTTATTCACAAAGTTTATGCCATTGTCCGTGATTATATCTTTGGGTACTCCAAATTGGCATACAATATTGTTCTTGAGAAACTTCTCAACGTGACTGGTTGTGATGTTGGCATATGACGCCGCTTCTACCCACTTGGTGAAGTATTCAATGGCGACAAGGATGAACCGATGTCCGCTTTGATGCTTTTAGATTAATCATTCTGTCAATGACGAGGCCCCAGGTAGCAAATGGCCAAGGAGTGGTCATGCAGTGAAGATCAATGGCAGGAGCATGTATCAGACTAGAGTGTTCTTAACACTTGTAGCATTTTTGAATATGTTTGCAACAATCTGATTCCATGGTGGTTCAAAAGTATCCTCGCCAGTAGGATTTTTTAGCGAGCATGTGACCACGACGTAGGGCTCCATACTCCCTCATGGATTTATTTTATAATATTGATCGCTTCACTTTCGGAGGCACCTAAGTAAGATGTTATTGTATGATCGCTTGTAGAGGCATTCCCCGCAAATGACGTAATCTGCTGCTAAACGTTGAATGGTTTGTCGGTCTGTCTTAGATGTACCCTCTAGGAAAGTTAGGGTCTCGAGGAAATTCCTGATATCTGAGAACCAAGGTGGCTCATCATTAGGCTTTGTAGGTTCCTCAATCTGGAGGCAGAAGGCCGGCTCATTCCTCTACTAGATCATGAACAGCTTCATCTCAACACCATAGGGGATTTCAATCATTGATGCCAAAGTGGCTAATGCGTCGGCAAAGCAATTACTTATTCGGGGGACGTATGAGAAAGCCACATCTTGGAAGCAAGCTATCAGATCCTCGAGGTGTTCATGATAGGGGATCAGTTTCTCATCTTTCATCTTCCAGTCACCATTCATCTGGCATATGATTAACTGTGAATCGCCAAATACTCGAAGGTGAGTTACATTCAGATCGAGAGCAGCCTGCAGACCAGCGGCACAAGCTTTGTACTCAGCCATATTGTTAGTGCAAGGGAAGTTGAGCTTGATAGAGACTGGTACATGGGATCCTTTCGGTGAAATCAGGATGGCGCCAACTCCTTGGCCCTCGACATTTGCTGCCCCGTCAAAGTGCATTACCCATGATTCTTCTTCTTACGTCTTACATCGCCATGAACAGGATGCCCTCATCGGGGAACTCAGTTCTCAAAGGCTCATAATCAGGTAAAGGATTGTCGGCAAGATGATCAGCAAGCGCCTGCCCCTTGATTGACTTCTGAGTAACGTATGTGATGTCGAATTCAGATAATAAAAGTTGCCATCGTGCAGTTCGTCCAGTGAGAGCTGGCTTTTCAAATAGGCATTTCAATGGGTCCATTCGGGCCAAGAGCAGAACCGCCTGAGATATCAAGTAGTGGTGGAGCCTTTGAGTAGCCAATACAAGAGCTAGGCATGCTTTCTCTAGATGAGAGTAGCGCGCTTCATAATCAGTAAACTTCTTGCTCAGATAGTAAATGGCTTGCTCTCTTCTTCCCGTTTCATCGTGCTGCCCCAAGACACATCCCATCGAAACTTCCATCGTTGAGAGATACATCAAGAGTGGTCTCCCTAGCTTAGGTGGTACTAAAACAGGTGGATTAAGGAGGTAGCTTTTGATTTTTTTGAATGCTGCCTGAAAATCGTCGTTCCATCCAACGAGCGAATTCTTCCTTAGTAACTTGAAGATTGGCGTGTAGATTAGAGTTAGTTGTGCAATGAACCGACTGATATACTGTATTTTTCCCAGAAACCCTCTAACCTCTTTCTCGATAGACGACAATGGCATTTCAGTGATGGCTTTGACTTTGATTGGGTCGACCTCGATCCCCCTCCTGCTGATGATGAATCCCAACAGCTTTACATAGCAATCAATGCACACTTCAGGTTCAGAATTCGCATTTCTCAACCTCTCGAACAGCTTCTGAAGGTTTACCAAATGGTCACTTCACTCTGGTGATTTGGCTATCATGTCATCGACATACACTTAGATCTCTCGGTGCATCATGTCATGAAATAGTGCAGTCATAGCTCTCTGGTATGTTGCACTGACATTCTTCAGCCTGAATGGCATGACTCAATAGCAAAAGGTTCCCCAGGGGTTAATGAACACTGTCTTCTCGTGATAAACCTCTGCCATTTTGATCTGATTGTATCCTAAGAATCCATCAATAAAAGAAAGCATCTCATGCCTAGCTGTGTTATCGACCAAGATGTCGATGTGTGGTAATGGGAAATCGTCCTTTGGGCTTGCTCTATTCAAATTGCAAAAATCGATGCACATGCGGACCTTTCCATCCTTCTTTGGTACGGTTACGATATTGGCTAGCCACTGCGGGTATTTGGATACCATGAGAAACCCTGCATCATACTGCTTGATGACCTCATCTTTGAGTTTCAACATCCACTCAGGTCGGAGATGTCTTAGCTTTTGCTTGACTGACTTCATATCAGGGTAGAGGGGCAACTCATGCTCTACCAAATCAGTATCCAGACTAGACATGTCCTCGTACAACCAGGCAAAAACGTCTTGGTATGACCGAAGGAAGTCGGTCATGCTTTTTCTTTCCTTAGGAGACAGTGACGTTCCGATTTTGGTTATCTTGGGAACCTCCTCAGTTCCTAGATTGACGTCTTCGGTCACTTCGACAATGGAGGTAGGGCCATACTCAAAGTTGGCAAATCGGTCAATGAGCTCATTGGGGGGCTCCTCGAAGGGGACATCCTCGTCCAGACTCGTGATCCCTACCTCTTCTTGTTTTTCTACAGGGAAGGAGTCGATTTCACATGGGATGAGCATTTTGGTTAAGGCATCCTTTTGTGGGACATTTTCTGGAATTTTAAATGACAAGATTTTTGGACTTTGGATTTTTTCAAGGTTTTTAGGATTTTGTGTTTTTTTCATGTTTTTGAGATTTTGTATTTTTTCCGTGTTTTTGAGATTTTTCTTTTCTTCGGAGACGGGCCCTTGGCAAGGCGGGTTGTTATATACACAAGGTATTATTTTCCAAGGCCTTATCTTACGTTTTATAGGTTGTTATATACACAAGGTATTATTTTCCAAGGCCACTTCCTGCTTCCAAAGTTTGTACCTGAGGGGTCGCTTCTTTACCTGTTGGGATGGAGGGTGCTGACTGATATGACTCATTAGAGTCAGCCTCCATCATATTGATCCCCATTTCGTCTGAGATCATGTCCTCAAATGATAACTCAGTTTTGTGGTGATTCACCACAGGGGGGGTTTGTTCAGGTACCGACCGTCGTTCCTCGAAAAGGGACAATGCGGCCAAATCTATCTCCAAGCTGGGAAGGGAGATCTGGGGATTGGTGGGATGGATTGGGGCTGTGGGTTTGTGTGGGGTCAAATGGGTTGCCCCATTTCTATCGATCTTTACGACCCCTGCGCTGACAAAGGAATCCCTGATGTGCGGCCTAGGGTGAGGTTTCTCTTCTATGTTGATTCCTTGAGCTCTTGCAGCCGCGCGACCCTACCATTCTATTTGGCCTCTCGGACCTCTTCTTCTGTGGGCTTGTATCCTAACCCGAATCAGACCTTCTGCCCCTTGGCGACAACTGGCTCTTTTCTTCCTTATAATCTGGGTCCCAGACCCCTTCCATTCCGATAACCCCACTTTTGGAGCATTGCCACTACCGCTACCATACGACCTCCTATTTTAGGCATGATGCCCTCGACGGGATCCGGGAGTATTGCCGACACCTCGTACTCGAAACTGTGGAGGTCAACTTCCTCAGTGGTGTGTGGTATATCCAGCATATTGGATTTTTCAACGCTATTGGCGGCCTTTTCTTTCTCACTGTGCCCCTCTCCGATGATTGTGATAATCTTATGCCCAGATGCAAATTTGAGTTTTTGGTGCAATGTGGAAGGTATGGCTCCTACTTCATGTAGCCACGGGTGCCCCAATAACAGATTAAATGAGGATTTGATATCCATGACTTGAAACAAGATGGAAAAGGTCATTGGCCCTATCAATAGCTCAAGATCACTTCTCCCATTATTTCTCTCCTGGTATTGTCAAACCCTCTAGCGCTGGTTCTGGTGGGCCTTAACATGCACGGATCGACTCTGATCTTGGTGGCGGTTCTTAACGGGCATATATTCAATGCAGACCCATTATCAATTAGTACCAAGGGGATAATCATATTTCTAGACTCAACAGTTATATTCAAAGATTTTGAGTGACTACCTACTTCCTCAAATAAATTGGCATCAAAAAATGAAATGGCATTTGGAGCCATCACTTGACCAATTATCTGCCCAACTTCATCTGGGCTAACTTGGAGTGATAGATGCGTATTTTTCAATGCCCCCATTAATGCTTGAAAATGGAGTGGGGATGTCATCAACAGGTCCCATACAGTGTGATATGGGCATGCATTCTTCTCAGCTGAGTCTCCAGTATATGTTCTCGACTCATCTTCTCGAAGGGGTTCACCGCGTGTCTTTCTTTCCTTCGGGTTGGGCCGATGCTGCAGCTGGTGCTTCTGGCTTCTTTGATATCCTCCCTGACCTGGTAATAAAATCTACTGCCCCTTCTCTACTGCTGCTGTCGGTATTAACATCTCTTTATTTGTAGCTTAGCGGGACCTGATGAGGATCATATGTGGGTCTCGAGAGCTGGAAAGGTATGGCTACCGGTACTTGAGGCACTTGTATTGTCGGCTCAGGAGGTGTAGGCAATACTTGATTCACCTCGATGGCAGTGGGCTGGTGGAAAGATTAGGCCAAATGGGGGTGGTAAAGCTTGAGGGTGGTGGTATTGGAGGGAAGGGGGTAAAAGTAGGCCATTGATAGTCGATGGGTGCTGGCGGCAGATGGGGGGTCTGATGGGCCATTAGGTAATTGATCGAGGTGGTGGATTTTGCCGGTGGCTGAACTGGAGGTGATGGGGTTGGTGCAGGCCATTGATAACTGATGGGTGTGGGTGTTGGATTGGGGGCTTGGTGGTTTAAAGGATAATCGGTGGGGGTTGTGGTGTATGGTGGTAGTTGAAATGGGGCAGGCGTAGGCCATTGATAACTGGCGGGTGCGAGTGTAGGATTGGGGGTCTGGGGGCTTATAGGGTAATTGATGGGGGCTGTGGTGTATGGTTGGTATGCATTGACATTTACATAATTGACGGGTGTGGTGGATGGAAAGTATGCCTGGAGATCCAAAGGTTTGAATTACGGGGTTGGGTTGGAGAAATATTCAGACAAATTTAGGGGTTCAATTACCCCAACATTCCTTTCTTCATCATTCCTTGGTCATGGTGCCACATAATTCTCCCGATCATTGATATAATCAGATGGGTCAAATTCAAACTCCTCCTCATCTTCTATCATTCTAACGATGGGTCTGGGACCTGCTCCTCCGGTAGGATGGGGGGGTAGTGGCACTTGGTGAATATTAGCATGCTGAAAGGGTGCAGGGGGAATGATTTTCCCAGCATCGATTAAATCCTGGATGGCATGCTTCAATGGAAAGCAACAATCAGTAGGGTGACTCGGACCCTGATGAAAATTGCAGTGGGTATTTGGGTCATAGTTCCTTGGGATCGGGTGAGGAGGAGGTTGTGGTTGGCGAATAGCCACTAATCCCTTTTCTACTAATAGGGGTAAAAGTACACTCAATGATTGCCCCAGAGGTGTGAAGACTCGGTCGTAGCAGGCTCTCCTCTGTTTCGGGGTCATTTTCATTCCTTGCTCATTCCCCATTCTTTGTGTCTTCTCAGGCCTAACAGGTGCTGGTGGGGTAACCTAAAATTGAAACGGGGTTGTATTGTTATTGGGTCGGGTATTGATTATGTTCTGGACATCGCCCCCTGTTCTCTTCTCATTCCTTTGCTCTGAAAATCTTCTAACCCCACTGAGTTCACTCGGCATATTCTTATTTAGATGTCCCTCCCTGATGGCGTCCTCGCATCGATTAGCATTTCTCACCAGATCAGCAAAGCTGGTTTACTGTTGATATACCAAAAAGTATGAAATCACTGGTAGAGTGTTCTTTGAAATCATCTCTATCTGTTCATCATCAGGTATTCTATTCCTGACCTGAGCTGCTAATGCTCTCTATCGCCCCAAGTAGTCACTGAAGGTCTCGTTCTGGTTCTGCTTTAAACGGGCCAAGTCGGACTTACGCGGCTCTATGTCTATATTATAGACATCCTGTTCTTGAATAAGATGCGTCAAGTCCCTCCACATTTTCATCATAGGCGGTTCTAAAGATGTGAACCATCTTAAAGCCAGCCCGGTCAAACTCTTTTGAAAGACTTTTATTTGTAGTCTTTCATCCTCCCCGTATTGGCACATGTCCCCACAGTAGGACTTCAGGTGCGCAATAGGATTGCCAGTGCCATTATATTTGTCGAAGGCTGGCATTTTAAATTTTGGGGGGCAGGGGGACCTCAGTGAACAGATATAAGTCTGTGAAGTCCGTGGCATGGATTTTAGCACCACCCATTTTCATCAGCTACTTTTGTATTTTGTCTAACTGTTCTTTCAGCTGCTCTGACTCTTTTGATACAGGGGTCGCTTTCTCGGCCGTTAGTCGGACATCACTCTAGGCCATCAGGGGATGGGCAATTATGGGAGGAGGGTTGAGATTGGTCAAAGCCCCAGCATAGGCCCCGCTATTCCTAATCTCGTCCTCTTCATACTGCTGGTTGGCATAGTGTGCAACGAGGGCGGGATTCTCCTGTTATTGTTGCATGGGTTGGATGGGAATGACATGAGTGGGGGTTGGGTGAGACCATTGGGGGTGAGGAAAGGTTTGTTGGGTGATGGGAATTTGGTTTTGAAGTGGAGCCTGATAGGGCCATTGGGTATGGGGGAAGGTTTGGAGATGGCCTTGGGGTGTGGGGCCATGGGAGAATTAGTTTTGAGGTATGGCATAGGTTTGACTCGGCTGTGAAGGTTGGGTTAAATGTTGGGGGTATTGTGGAAGGTATGAGTATGGGGTTTGGGTTTGGGCCATGAACCCTTGGCCATTTTGGGCCACAGGCCATTGATAAGTTTGGGCCATGGACCCTTGGTAGGTTTGGGTCACGGGCCCTTGGTGGGTGTGGGCCAGTGGGCCTGGGTAGGTATGGGCCAAGGGCCCTCGAGGGGTTTGGCCCAATAGGTCTTGATGGGTTTGGGCCATGGGCCCTTGGTGGGTCTGGCCCAGTAGGCCTTGATGGGTTTGGGCCATGGGCCCTTAGTGGGTCTGGCCCAGTGGGGGGTATGGGGAGGATAAGGGGATGTATTGGGTATATTTTGGGATGATGGGGGGCATGATGAGTGGGGATGAGGAAAGTTGGGCATGGCCCTAGTAAAAATTGGCATGACCCGGATGGATGGGGGATTTTGCGAGGGGTTGGATAGGGTGGAAGTGGTGTATATGAATGTGGGAGGATTGGGTCTATAGGGGGATGATGGGAATTGGGGCATGGATGTCGATTGAGAAAATGGGTTTGGATTTTGTATGGATGTGGATGGGAGATGAGTTGGACTTGGCATGGGCATGGCTTAGGCAAAAGATGGAGAATGAGGGGTAGGACTTTGGATATTTTGGGGGGTAATGGTTGGGAATATGGGAGCGCCGAATGGGCCGGTGATGGGAAAGGGGGGTTGGGTGAAGGGGATGGTGGAAAAAACTTCTCCCGAATGGGAGTGGGTTGGAGATGTGGCAGGGATGAGTCGGGATCTGCGTAAGCTGGGTCCACTACCCACGACATTCCTCGGCAGCGGGTCGGGTAAGGGTGCCTTGGATAAGGCCCAAAATATTTCCTCCTTCTTCCCCTACGGGACGGCGGAGGGAAAGATGATGCCATTGTGGCGGCACCACAAACTATCTATTTATCTTTGGGTTTTGATTATATATTTTTTTGAATTTTTTTTGAAAAAAAGTTTTAAAAAATAAAGGTTCCAAGGCCTTGGAATTCCCTTTTCGGGTGGCTCTCATACCTTAATTTAAGATCCGCGGCGACGATTTCGATGCACTTCGAAAGAATCAAAGGAGAATTTTCGATCTATTGAAGGCACAAAAATCAAGGCAAACAATCCGATCCCCCGGAATGAGCTAAAAAGAAGTGGCCCTCTTTTGACCGGCGGGGGGCATTGGTTGTCGGAGATGGCGGGGCCCAAACAAGGCACTAAGCACACTAATCGGGGAACTTGGGAGGTGAAGAAGGCCACAGATTTGGGCTGGTGTGGTGCAAAACAAACCTGGTGCAACTAATACATGCGCCCAGGTTGCAGGGGCCCTTTTTTACACTGGCGCAACTATTAGTTGCGCCAAGGTAAATTTTGGAATTTTAAAGCTGGTGCAACTATTACTTGCGCCAGGCAAAAATTTATCCTCCAGAACAAATGACAGCAGACACTAATGCCCGAGATGAGTCTCTTTTTTTGGTATTTTGTGGAAGCTAGACTTCCGAGAACTGAGCTATTTTTTGGTAATCGATTCTCTCCTCACCGCACCTAAAGGGTTTGAGTCCGGTATAACTCGCTAACGCGCTCCCCAAGGGTTTTAAGCTTCGGAATGGGAACCCACCCGATATACCTCCAGCGCAAGCGCTTTCTCAAATACTAGGTGGGCTAGGACTTTTCTGGATCATCACCAGTAGGGGCTGCCGCCATACTAAGACCCGGGTAGTTGTATGTGCGCCTAAACCCAACCCTTTGAAAATCTACCCCGTAAAAATAAATTAATTAAGCTCCCTAACTTGGTTCAATTTTAATTTTTTCAAAGCTTTTCTATTTTTTTGGAAGTTTTCTTTAGTTCAAAGACCGGGGGTGATTATCCCGTGCCGCCACTACGGGCGGGCGTCCACTGTTAGGATATGACAAGAAATGATAAAAATTAAAAAAAATGACGGGGCCAGTCAAGCAACTAGGCGGGAAATATAAAGTGCTGAAATTTAAAACCGAATCGTAAAGGTAAGTAAGAAAGGTGTCAGTCAAGTGACTAGGCAAAAATTGCTGAAATTTAAAGCCGAAACGTAGGGGTAAGTAAAAAAGGTGCCAGTCAAGTGACTAGGCAAAAATTGCTGAAATTTAAAGCTGAAACGTAGGGGTAAGTAGAAAGGTGTCAGTCAAGTGACTAGGCAAAAATTGCTAAAATTTAAAGCCGAAACATAGGGGTAAGTAAAAAGGTGCCACTCAAGTGACTAGGCAAAAATTGCTGAAATTTAAAGCCAAAACATAGGGGTAAGTAAAATGATGTAATCAGAGGGGTGAGTTAAAAAAGTAAGAAAAAAATGCACTAAAAAATAGCAATAAAAGGTTAGTAAAAATAAAAAATAAATGGACCAATTTCAAGGGGAAGCTCTACTAGCTGTATTCCCCAGCAGAGTCGCCATCTGTGCAACCGTGGGAATTGATACGATCCCGTCGTGATGATGCGCACTTTAACGATAAATATAGAGTCGCCACTTGAAGCTTTCGATGTCCCGGGATACATTTTTATAAGCACCTAAGTGCTAAAAAAATGACTCTGAATCCGGTCCACACCAAAGGCTCTTTGGTAGGGGCTTCGATTATCTATCGGGAAGGTGTTAGGCACCCGATCAACCCGCTTAACGCGGTCTCTACTAATGGCCAAAAATAAAATGAAGTAAAAGAAAAGAAAATAGCTTCCTCTTGCCCAAAAGGGCTTAGAATCCTATTTGTGCCCCTCCGTTCCTACCGAAAAGTTGGCGGCGTAACGGCACAAATGGGAGGATGGAGGGAGCTAGAAAGATATAGGAGAAGAAAGGAGAGAGCCGAAGTCCTCGGGCCCTTGTAGCACCGTAGGGGAGCCTTGCTTGGCTTGCTTTTGATGAGCTTTTGGAGGCTTGAATGGTGGAAAGAGGGGTTCTATCCTCTAAGGTGTGCTAACTAAGAGGTAGAGAGGGAAGGTGAATGGGTAGCATATACCTAAACTAAGGGATCTAAGGTGAAAAATATCACTCAAAGGAGGTTTTGGAATTCTGGAATTTATATGGGAAGTGTACACCAAAGGGAGAAAGATCTTCTCACTTTAAGCTCTTTCTCTCTTAGGCCAAAATTCTCAACCTTTAAACAAGAGGGGTGGCTCCCTATTTGTAGAGGAAGGGAGGATTAGTGAGTGGTTAAAGTACTAATTGGATTAGCAATTAGGTAATGGGCAATCTAAGGTTTCCTAGGGTTTTTGGAGCCTTAAAATGTGTGGGAAGGTCCTCCAATGGTGGATGATGGGGTGAGGCCTTAAGCCACTTAAAGGGGTGCAAATATGCTTCAAAAGGGTGCAACAGAACTAGCAAAACATATCCCAAAGGTCAAGGTGGTCAACAAGTCAAACCCTAATCATAATTTTCGAGGCAAAATCCAACAATTACTGTTCATCTGCCTATCGCAACTAATAGTTGCGCCAGGCAAATGTGGGGGACCCATTTATACCTAGCGCAACTATTAGTTGCGCCAGACAAATTCAGGGAGAAAATGGCTTGGCGCAACTATTAATTGCGCCAAGCAAAAAACCCAAAATTCATCCCGATTTTTGAATCACTGTAACTTTTGATATACAATTCCGATTGAGGTGAGTTTTGGCTCGTTGGAAAGCAAGAGAAGTCATCTTTCCAATGGTATATAATTTGATATTAGTAAAAGATATTAGATAGTCATGGTGTACCACTCTTAATCCATTGCCCGAGAAGGTTAGGTTTAGGATTCGAAATGGGTTCTAAGGGTCGGGATTGGTTTCTAAAGGTTCGGGATAGGTTCCTAAAGGGATCTAGGGTGATTCCTAAGGGTTTAGGGTGATTCCTAAGGGTTCCATACATGCCATCAAAAGCTCGAAAATGCACCTCTCTCGAAATGTGTTTCGATGGGGCCTTGGGCCAAATTTGGGTGTCTACATAGCGCAAAGTTTCTACCAAAGGTTAACTGGGACCAACCAGTCTACAGTTGATGTCGTGAGTGGAGGAGCCTTCATGGCTCAAAATGGCCAACAATATTGGGACTTATTTGAAAAACTAATAGATAATTCAAAGTAGAAACAGGTCTTGTTTCGGGCCGATCCAGATGTGATTCGCCATAGCTCGCTTAAGAGGGGTGAACTTTATGATATCAGCAAAGATAAAGTAAAGAAGGAGGATAACATGAGTGCAAAGGTTGCAGCTCTTGAGTAGCAAATCGTAACATTAATGACTACTAAAC
Source organism: Chloranthus sessilifolius (assembly GCA_021018995.1). NCBI lineage: Eukaryota > Viridiplantae > Streptophyta > Magnoliopsida > Chloranthales > Chloranthaceae > Chloranthus > Chloranthus sessilifolius. The sequence continues at coordinate 71,708,420 of CM037595.1, forward strand.
CAAACACTCTGGATAAACCTGCGGTGGCCTGTTCAAATTGCCAGATTTTAACTTATGCCGAGAGCCCTGCTGTGCCATCATACCCGAAGGTGGTGGAAAATGAACAAGTAATGGCCTTTCAAAGGAGAGATTACATGAACTCATATAACTCGTTGTGGAGGAACCACCCTAGATTTAACTATGAATCCACGAGCGGGGCAGAACTATCACCATTAGTTGTGTAATCTCGATTTCCCTAGACCCAGTTTTTCCACTAAAGACCTCAAATGCCAGTTGTACAGTCCCAATTTGGACCACCAAAGACCTCAAATGCCGACTGTACAATCCTAATTTTAACTGATGGTAGCCGGATCTCAAATAGATCTTAAAAAAGAACCTTGCCCCTTGCAATTGATCAAAGAGATCATCGATCCTGAGGAGTGGATAACGGACGATAGCCAATGCACAATCTCATCGACCCATCCTTCTTCTTGATAAATAAGACTGGTGCTCCCCAAGGAGAAACACTTGGTCTTACAAACCTTTTGTCTAAGAGTTCTTGCAATTGTTCCTTCAACTCTTTCAACTCGCTCGGAGCCATCCTATTCGGTGCCTTAGATACTAGGTTCGTGCCTGGGGCTAAGTCAATTGCGAACTCAACTTCTTGATCTGGTGGTAATCCTAGCAACTCTTCAGGAAACACGTCTGAAAACTCATATGCAATTGGAATATCGATAATGTTGTTCTTCTCTTCCCGTTGTTCTTAAAAAAATGTGAGGTATCCACTGCATCCGTTTCTCACTAGTCGTTCAGCTAGAATTGCAGATATAAATGATGTTACACTGGATTTGATACAACAAAACCTAAACGACTTTTCCTTCGGAGGGAGGAAAGTAATTACTTTTTATACGCAATTGACCCTTGCATAATAAGCGGATAGCCAATTAATGCTAAGGATCACATCAAATCCTTACATATCCAATAGGATGAGATCTGTCGTAGTCTCGTGTCCCTCAACTGAAATGACAATTGATCGGCAAAACATATCTGTGCTCATCGAACTTCCCGTAAGAACTGACACTACCAAAATAAAATCTAAAAATTTTGGAATGATGCTCAATTCAATCAAGAACTGTGGAGTTACGAAGGAGTGTGTAGAACCCGAGTCTATTAATACTTGTGCTTCATGATAACAAATGTCGCTACTTTGATATAGATGTAGAGTACCTATGTGTCAAACATGCAACTCGATTTAGAGTGTACAAGCGTGTGCGATGGTACTGATGATTTGCACATATTAAAAACAAACTACAATAAGCTCCATTAAGAAATTTAAGTGAAGACTGATAATTCAAATGGATTATACCTTGTGTGACATTGTTGGATGTCTAAGCATCTAGGGTAGTAACAACATATGCACGGCCTTGAACAGTAGGTCGCGTGGGTCGTGTACGCCTCTGTGTTGCAGCTGAAGCCATCCCTTCCTTTCTTAGCTAAGGGCAATCTCTTATCATGTACCCCACTTTGCTACAATTAAAACATCCTCCTAAATTCCGTCTACAATCTGCGGCCTTATGTGCTTTCCCACAACGTGCACATGTCTCAACCGGAGTAGAGGATGCTACTCTTGACTGGCTTTGTGCAACAGATGCCCCCGATGTAATAGTAGGGCCTGATGGACAAGCGAATCTACTAAGCGTAGGCATAAGCAGTCTTGAGTAGACACTCTGACTCGATTGCCTTGGTTTCGATACTAAAAACTTAGGCCTCTTATTTGCCTGCTCATAGCCACTGGACCTCACCTGATTTGCCTTACTCTTATTCTGTTGATCCCTTCTTTTGTATATTTTCTCTATGTTTTCCTCGGCTACAAGGGCCTTTCCCATAACTACTGCATATGTCTCTAATTCAAACATTGAGATTCTATCTTGAATATTCGGCCTTAAGCCGTGTTGGAACTTCATAGCCCTCATTGCCTCCAAGGCTATGTGTTCTAGTGCAAATTTTGAAAGTCTTGCAACTCTGTTCCGTACTCTTGTACGGTCATCCGACCTTGTTCCAATTGAATGAATTTAACCTCCATTTGATTCCTTACCACTTTGGGGATATACTACTCATTGAATTCCTCAACGAATTCTTCCCAAGTCCATAGAGTATTTGGGTTAACTAGCTCTCTAGTCCTTGATATTGACTTCCACAATGGGTCGACCTCCCCGTCCAAGTTGAAAGCTACCCATCTAACCTTCCCATCCTTAGTGCAAGGAAGCACATTGAAGATTTTCTCTATTTCATTAAGCCACTTTTCTGCCTCAAGTGGATCGGCTTGTCCTGAGAAACTTGGAGGGCGCATCCTCCTAAACTCTATGAATGTTGAAGGTTGAGGCTGATGATTATTAGCATTATTCATAGCCATCAACTCAGTTTGTTGTGCCATTGCATTAGCCACAGTCTCCATTGCCTGTGTCGACCATTTCCCTTCATCTCTTCCTTGATCTCCTTCTTCTGGAGTATCCCTCTCCCCAATCAGAATCCTATTTGAACTAGTGGTGATCCCTTCACCACTCTTTGTATTTCATATACGACCGCCTCTCGGTCTGCCTCTACCTCTAGTGGACATACTGATCTATAAATATGAAATAAAAGTTTCATCAACAGACAATCCCTATACTCTGACAAAACCTTAAACTCCTGTTCCAAGTCTAGATTCTATCAGAAATTTTTAAAGCCATATGCTTTGATATCAATTGTGACAGCCCAGATTTCCTACCCAGAAACTTGTGCTGTCAGATCAATGGTTTCTCTTTCTTGAATGCATGCATCAACAACACTGGCAGTAACTGTTGCATGAGGATATGATAATCATGTGACTTCAAGCCTTTGAGTTGGAATTCCATCAAACATATCTTGTCCTTCTAATTTCCACTATATCCAATAGGAACCTTCAAATTATGTAAGGTTTTACAAACTATTTCTTTTTCCGCTCGTGATAAGTAAAATGGAGCTTTAGGACAATACAACTTGTCATTTTCTTCCACGGGCCACAAATTTTTCCTTATATTCATATCGTTGAGATCATAACAGGCTTCAACACCATCTTTGGTTTACCCTTTGTATCCATAATTGTAGCAATTAGGTTCTCTATGACATTTTTTTCTACATGCATTACATCCAAATTATGACGAATAAGAATATCCTACAAACATAAAGGACATGTGTTAATATTCGAGTGATGTGAAGTACAAATTTCATATTAAAAAAATAAAATATATTAATTATCTACCTTCCAATATGGTAAGTCATATAAGATTGATCTCTTTGACCATGCACTGCTCTTTTCATGATCAGTCTCAGATCTCTTCCTCTTTTTCCTTGGTACCTTTCCAAATTCTATTTTAATGCATCTCATTTTACATAGTACTTTAGAACCACTCAACCAGAGGGGATGCTTTCTATGCTCTTCCTTCTCATTAAACTATGACTTTTGAGATCTGAAAGGATGACTCTTATTAGTAAGAAATTTTCTATAGCCCATGTATGCATATTTCTTTCCATGTGATAGTCATGTCGAATCAACCTCTTCACTACAAACATGACAATCATACTTTCCTACTGTCCTACATCCCAAAAGATAGCCATATGCTAGAAAATCATGTATAGCCCATAATAGAATTGATTTCATGTTGAACAGAGACTTTTTATAAGAGTCATATGTTGTAGCATCAGCGGACCATAATTCATTTAACTCTGCAATCAGTGGCTGCAAATAGACATCAATGTCATGGCCTGGACCTTTTAGGTCTAGAATTAATAGAGTTAACATTGTAAGCTCTTTTCGCATACACATAGATGGAGGAAGATTAAATTGAACAATCATAACATGCCAGCAACTATAAGAATTACTCCGAAAGGATTAAATCTGTCCGTTGCAAGTCTTAAATGAACATTACGTGTCTCGAGAGAAAAGTTACTCCAACGAGCATTGATTAATTTCCATCTTGAAGAATCGACTGGATGACCCATGTAACTTTCATTTTCAATTGCATTTGCATTCCATGTCATCGTCTTTGCAATCCATGGTACACTGTACAATCTTTAAAGTTTTTGGGTTAGTCGAAAGTATCTTAACTCCTTCCACGATAATTGTTTAAAACTTGGCTTTAAAGCTAACACGGGTCTCCATCTGCTCTCACCACATGTAGGACAATCATTTTTATCTGCATGATCTCTCTAATATAATATGCAATCATTGCGACAAGCATGAATAATCTCATGCTTCATGCGTAAAGACTTCACAAACTTCTTTGCATTGTAGGTGCTATCAGGTAAAGTATTTGTGGCGGGCAAAATTTCTTTTAATTCCGTGAAGCTTTTATCAGATCACTGATGTCTAGCCGTCATACTCAATAACTCAACTATAGTTGAAAATTTCATATGCTCACCCTTACATGACGGATATAGTGATTCTAATGCATGTTTCTTCAAATTACTGTACACCATATCCTCAGGTAAATCATGTGGATCCTGATCATCATCTTCATCTTCATCCTCAGCCTCAGGTAAATATTCAAGATGAACATGTCCAAATGTGTTGTTCAACATTTCTTCCATTCTTGGAAATATTTCATTATTTTGGTTACTAGTTGAACTATTAGAAACCCCAACATTGACATGATTTGTAGAAGACGACTCCCCGTGATACATCCATGTCGTGTACGACCTATCTATGCCATCACAAATTAAATGCTCCGTAATGGTGTCAAGGTTATGCTTTTGAAAATTTTAACATTTAACACATGGACATCAACACCAATTAACATCTTCTACATTTTATTTTGTAAACAAAATAAATGTTGCAACGCCATTGAGATATTCAGAAGTCAGGCGTTCTCCTAATGTCATCCATTTTTTGTTTGGAATTGCTGGAGGCATTTTCTATAGAAAAAAAGAAAAAAACTCAAGTAGGAGAATTGAGGGAAAACACAAGTATCAATAATAAAAGATGAAGCATGTTAACCATTCATGGGGTCATTATAAAGATTGGATACAACCTAAGATTATTCCTAAGATTATATCAAAATAGTATACATGTGAGTCAAAAAAATAGCTCACCTTCTAGATTCTACCAGAAGGGTACATTGTTCAGGAGTTTTATCAAAACTGATGTCTAGCTCACTTGCAGTATAGATGTACACAGAACACCGAGGACAATATAAGTGAAGGGTGAATCTAAGTGACAATATGATTGAAACATCTCAGCAGGAGGAATCACACAAGTGACACAAAATTATAAATGAAAGCATTAATCATGTGTGTAACTCAACTGATTCCAACTGATTAATAAATTAATTTAACAAAAATAGAGGGTGTACATCAAACCTAATTAACCAATGTGTATCTTTTGATCTTCAAAGGGCCAATTGATTTATTTTTAAATCCCAACTCCCAATAAAAAATTAACCTACTGTTCAAGAAACCTATCAAGTTCTCTTACTCAAAAATCAAGTTCTCTTACTCAAAAATCTTCAATGATATAGTCGAGTACTAAACTGAGTTCCCATTTACTTGGCTTCAAGCCCTTACCAATTCCAACTCAGTTTTATTTTTTAACCTTGATATAGATAAAAGTTTATTCTTACACAACAAAATTTATGTAAAGATCTTTCAAGTCATTTTCAGTCCCTGATTGGTATTTTCGAGATTGAAAAATGAATGCATAAAAAATAGAAGCATTGTAAGTGACAAATAGTTACAAGGAGATATGTTAAAAGAAGAAGTGACAAACAGTTGCAAAGTGAGAAGAGCAAAAATGACACAAGTTCATGCGAACCGGAAGGCACCACTGGAAAGGTTGCATAAAGAGATCCACAGATAAAGAATTATTCATTAAACTTTGCCTAAACAAACCCTCTAAATTAATATGTGTGTGTGACATGGCAAATTAAGTGAAGAAAGTCACAAAAACTCTCACACGATGTGGGACTATTCGAGAAGAGTAAACATTAACAACAGCAAAAAATTTTAAAACTAATAATTATAAGAAATGACCACTTTTATTTGTGACACCAAGTTCTCACTTAAATTGAGTGAAGAAAATATGAAAAGGTTAAGTCAGGAGACATCAGCAATTGAATCAACTGCTCTTTTTTATTCCTCTTCTACTTGACCTTGTTCACCGTTGGCAAGGCTAGAACCAGCCGTCTGCTATAGCAATAGTGAGACTATTCTCCTTCTTCATGCGGAGATCTAAGGAACATTAGCTACCCTTTCCACTTAAAAGGCGATCCTCCAAATTGGGGAGACCCCGACTACGAACTCATGTGCGAGGAAGGTAACAAAACTGTGCTTACTGCTAAATACTACATTAAGGATATCGTGTACGAAAACTAGACACTGTAGCTCATCGACATTGGCCTGGCCAAGGCACTTGCAATCTCCCTTACAAATCTTTTCCTAATACTGCCTACGACAATGATTACTGATATACAATAGCTTCGCGTTCTATATGGGGTACTTTCGTGAACTGCTCCATGGAATTTGAAGATGATCCAATATATATAATTGTCCTTGCCTTAGCAGAGACAAAACCTATGTGTATGCTATGTACGATGTATATCAGGTATCCCACCTCAAGCCGTCATGCCACTTTGTTTCGATGGTTCCCGTGGCCGCCGCTGATAGCAACTACGAGCTGAATGCTCTTTCCTTCTCAGCTATTCAATGGATCCTTGAAACTGGGGTTCTGATTCTCATGGTCACTCGAATGTCGCAAGTGTCCGTTAGCTAGAGGAATTTGCTCAGCAGAGTTAATCAATTTGGGGCTTGTATGTGGATCAGAAGGTAATCACCCATTCCTTCAAATTTACATATTAGACTATTATTTTTTAACTACTCTTCTTTGATTATTCGAAAGTGATCTTTTGATTGGTGACTTCCTATCAAGGTTTTAAAACTTGGTATTAGTGTCCAGATTTGTTTGCCAAAAACTGATATGTATTGCTGATACGAATGAAAAATTTCTACGAAAAAAGGGGAAAATTGATCCCTATAGCTGAGTTTAACTTAAGACAACATAAGACCTATACTGCTATGTTGTATCATAGAAGTATCAGTTTTGGTTAAATCTAAACCAATGCGTATCAGCAGTTATGCATCGGTATCAGCAGAGATGAAACCATGCTTCCTATATCATCTTGCAGTAATAAGAATCAGGGCCAGCATGTCCTGTACCTGTTAAAAAACAGAGCAGGTAGTCTGAAATCAAACACGGTTTATCGAAAAGCAAATAATTTATGGAAAATATGCATGAATGACTAAACAAGGTTTTAGAATTAAGGAGAGAATGGGTTGCTCTAAGGAAATGAATAGATTCTTCATTTATTCGTCTCTATAAAACAAAATGGAGTCATTCCTTGCACACATAAAATTGGTAGAAGAAAGAATCGGTATCTCGGGGGACTTGTGCCCTATGAAAACACCACCTAAGCCATTTGATTTGAAGGTCATCTAAAGATTGGCCCCAAACTCCATATCTACCATATGATTCAATGCAGTCAATGGGCATCATCTGATTCGATGGTTGACTTTGTGCTAAGTTTTTGCACCAAAGATCTCTAGATCTTGGCCTTCAAATCAGATGTCTTAGATGGCTTGTTCATTGGAGTGACGCCCTTTTAGGCCATACAACACACATCTTTGATTAATCTAAACCACAACTATTAAAGGATTCAAAACATCTAATTGGTGTACTTTAGCATTGACCGTTACAAAATTATGAACAACAACTCATTTAAAATGCATAGATAGCTCAGATCCCCAAGTTTGATCTTTAAGCTCACTTCGGTTCAATATATGAGCTACAATTTTGATGAATTGATTACTCAACTATAGTTCCCTCATAGCCTAAACTTAGCTTAGTTGGGTAAGTGGTGTTAGTTGATCTCTATATTTGTCAAGCGCAAACTTGTAAGGACAACATGAAACTCGACATTTGCTTTTCAATTGATCATATCAAAGAGTGTTTTGGAATCAAGAAAGTGACTAAATAGTTGCAAGGTTGTCTATAACCTAATTGAGGCCACATTAACACTGTTGCACTACAGTTAAATCAGCTGTATACTGATGCACCATAGTGGATTTGGTTGGAAGCTAACCAGCTAGCTGGAATGGCACGGTTGGCAAGACTCAGTTTCCACATGTTTTAAGTACGTCATGTGCCATGTGGTGTTCATGACGTGACACTGATTGATTGGCCTGGGGTGACCTAAATATTTATTTTAGGAATACAATGCTCCAAGTGGTAATTATAATTTGATCATTTTTCAAGGTTTATTTCCCAGCATATCAAAATTAACGCCTTCTAATAATTTGTCTACTTGGGTAAAGAAAGAAAGGTGTTTACAACTAAATTATACATAGTGTAGAAAAGGAGTTTATAGAACATGATTAATTTTTTTTTTAAATGAAGAAAGTCTGGTACATAACAACGAAAGCTAGCGAGAAATGATTGCGATGGTGACAGAGTACACTACCTCGATACCAGTCAATGTTGCAAAATGACCTCTACTAGGAAGAGACACAAAGCGTTCAATAGAGATGTAAGGAAGCTCTTGCCCGACACTATGGTCTACAGTAGCTATGCAATACTTGCAACCAAAAATAAAATAAAAGTTGAAATTAGATAGAAAAAAACCCTAGATGATAATAAATAAATTTTTATTTGAAAAATTAAAAAGAGAAGTTCAATATTTTACAAAATAAATTTGGAAGATACATAAATCAAAATACTAGATACGTTTGAGATGTGATCATTTTTCATAAAATTAAAGTTGAAATCATACAAAAATATCCTACATGAAAGAATATTAAAATAAAAATATATAATATATTTTACAAAAGAATTTGTAAAATGCATAAATTAAACTATACTATATGCGTTTTGTAGGAAAGATAAAGAGAGAAAAGAGTTTGGAATTAGGATGCCCGACAGATTTGCACGTGACGAGGGAATAGAGGTGCACGTGACACTATTTTAACTTATAAAATGACGGTTTTATAAGTTACATCGCTGTCTTAAGCAGTGGAATATTACACCTCTATTTTAAGCAGTGGTTTATTTTATGTTGCTATGGTCATTTTTTCCTCATCTGAAATCATCTGAGTGTCCTGCTCACAGAGATAGATTGAGTCAACAGAGATATATCTACAGTCAAATATACAATATAAAATGATTATTATCACAAAAAATATGGTGGCAGCCGAGATGGAAATTATAGTGAACAATGTAGCCCTAACACTACTTTATTTCAGCCGGAATTCATCAAATGCATATAATCCATATTCAAAGTAATGTTAGAAGCATTCATGATCAAGATCTTCCATCAGGTCAAATGAAATTCAAAGGCATAGCAGATACTTGAACTACTTGTTTTGTGTAGCAATGGTTAAATTGAAATGTAAATATTTGAAAGATAATAACTCACATTTTGGAAGACACTAAACACTTTTTGTGTTCCAAAAACACAGAATATATCCAAGCTACTACTATTGGGATGATACCTAAGAAAATTGACACCTGCAACAATTAAGATATGTCAGCTATACCTTGAGTAGCAATGAAATAAACTCTATGGAATCTTGTCCACTGTCAAACATTTAAAACTTTGAATATTTCACAGAATTGTTGGAAGAATTGTATGACCTAGGAAAAAAAAGAAGTCAAATAGGATGTAAAGAACGGACACCTACTAAGTGAATGGTGGAGCTAATGTGTATGTTACTAATGCAGTAATTCAAACTACAAATGCCAGAGAACCCAAAATAAGGTCTGTTTAAAAATGGTGTTGTGTTAGGCCCTGCTTAGCAACCCTTCTTTAATAAATTAGGCCCTTTTTGGTAACCCTTTTTCAAAAAGCAATTTTCAAGAGTTGTATCAAATGATGCTTCTCAAATGGTGCTTCTCAAAATAAGGACTCTCATATGTTAAAAATGGTGTTGTGTGAGAAGCAGCTTCTCAACACAACACCATTTTCAGCTAGAGCTTGACAGGTATTTGGGTGAAAAGTACTTTTCAGTTTTTACCCAACATTTTTCACATGAAAAGTAGTTTTTAGAAAATGGTTGCCAAACGGGGGCCTTAAGCAATTGAATACAACTGCTTTACATTTGGGAAAGGGAAGTACTCAGGTCCAACATATATAACCAAAGAAAAATGAAGCAGAGATAGAGGAGATTGATGGGCAAGAAGAGGTAGCTCCATTGGATAATTAGATATTGTGTACCGATCTTAAGAAAAACGTTTCGGGCTTTATTACAAGAAGAAATCTATTGGCATATAGATAAAGCATGGTGATAGGAATTTTGCTTTCTTTCATAGAACAGTTGAGGCCATAGTGAGGGGGGAAAAACCTTCAAAATCCATGTAATATCCCCAATTTTCCTTGACCTGCTTACAACCCGCTAGGTGCACGTGTCAATTATGATACGCTGTACTGATTCAGATTTTCGAATAAATCGTTTAGATTTGTTTTGGGATTCATTAGAACTTTTGACCAAAGGTTAATACACCGTTACGGTTTAATGGCTTAGTATCGAAATTTAGCAGATACGTGGTTTGGGTGTGTTGGTTCCACATAGGACCAAACCCCCATTTGAATGGAAAAAAAACTAACATCTCATTATGATGTTTGTGGTTAGCAAGCAACTAAACCATTGGAAAAAGGGCAAACACACAAGTTGTGTGTACTCACCTCACAAGAAGGCGATGCCTTGTTTAAATAGGAGTGGCTATTCACGTAAGCCACTCTAGAGAGAAAGAGATAGAGAGAGCTTGAGAGGAAAAGCCCGATTTTTTTCGACATTCCCGTTGATCTTCCTCCCAAAGCCTCTTCTTTGAAGTTTATTAATGCAAGAGAACTTAGGCTGTTGAATTTGTAGCGATTCGTAAGCGAGAGAGAATGTGGCTACGAAACCCTCGTCCTAGAAGATTTCATCTCATGATCGGGTAGTGTGTGAAGGATTTGATCTTCGCGTGCGTGTTCAATATGATCACGAGAAAGTGGGTTTCAAAACCCATTTCACGTACAAGAAGCGAAAGCGCCAATGGTTCCGAACCACGATCGTCGTACACTTGAATCTCACGAGTGAAAGGTGAGATTTCCTTTGATTTTAATGGTCTAAATAGTAGAATAAATACTTGAAGTAGTTTAGCATGTGTGTGTGTGCAAAAATAAAGTGAATCCGATAAGATTTGAGGATGAATGAACCCGGGAAGATTAGAAAAAGAAAAAAATGAAGCGAGTTCTGTTTATCCTGCTTGAGCGACCCTGTAAACAGCTCGAGCGGGATCCTTTCTGATGCTCCCGCTCGAGCGGGTGCTCTATGAATTTCCAGGTCAAAATGGAACTAGTAAATCCTGCTCGAGTGCGTCTGAAGTGCCATGTGAATCCCACTCGAGTTGCCTTGAATACCGCTTGAGTGGGTTAGAGCGATGTCCCAACATGGTTCCTGCATTTTGGCCATAACTTTTGACCCTGAACTCCAATTGGAGCGATTCTTGAGGTGTTGGAAAAAGGAAAACGAGATCTACAATTTTCCTGAATTACCAAATTTAAGAATTAAATGTTTTAAATGTAAAAATTAAGGATGAAGTAGGGACAAGTTCTACTTGATCCGAAGATAGTATGAACATGTCCTTCTGCCTCGGCTTTGAGAAAATATTTAAGTATGTCGATGTTATTAGTAATTAGAATAAATATTTAATGCATCATCTATGATGTGATCTAGCTTAAGGATGGGCGACTGTTGATAAGAGCATTAGAATCATTTTGAACGAGTCTGAATCTAAGGTAGGAGAATCTCAAAAATCACTTACATTCTATTTAATCCACATGAGTATTTTGCAATCAATTTGAATACCGATAAATTTGAGTTTTGATTTTAAATATGATCTTTGAACTTGTGCATATGACATTTGAACGTTGCATCTAAAAGCTTGAACATGATTAAGAAATCTGAATCTGCAGTGAAAATGAAATCTGAATCCTGAATCCTGAACTTTGAACTCTGAATTATATATTAGAATCCACATCTGAATTATGTATTAGAATCTGCATTTGATTTATGATTCACTTGAACGAACCCCTCAATTCCTGAACAATGTGAGTTATCTTAGCATAAGTTACCCTCATAACGCAGGGACTTGTTGCATTCCTGATAAACTACTCATTGAACGACGATGGTTAGGTAGGGGTTCCCATCGATATATTCCTGCTCTTATGATATAGTAATTTGGGAGAAAATTTAAGTTAAAATTTAAGTCATTTAACAAGAAAAGTTTGCATGCATAAGTTATGAATGAATAAGAGTCTGAAATAATCTGAAAGCATGATTTGTTTGCTTCTGATTTAAGAATTTGCTTTTGAAATTTTGTACATGACATTGCATCTGAGCATAGCATTTGAATTCAGTCATCTAATCTATTTTGAATATCTACTTTGAAAATTGTACATTTCTAAATATGTTTGAAACCATGTTTATTAAGATATGATATGATTGAGATGTGTTTCTTCTATTGAGTTTAGTCTTTCAGCTCACTCCGACTATAGGTCACATGTGTAGATAATGCGGTTCAAGGATACGAGAGTGACCCTGACAACATTCCTGAGGAAGAGCCTGAGATTCCTCCTGAGGAGTTCTTTCCGGATTAGACTTCTGCATTGTTTTACGTGTTTCTTTTTGGGACAAACCACTTGGGCTTGATACATCCAACCTATTTGTTGTGTTGTAAAATCATGTAATTATTGTATCTTTTTTTTTAGGAACCATGTTTCTGTGATGGTCAGCCATCACCGATGGTTCGTTTCGGTTCTTTTTGTCACGTGTTTTCGCATGGAATTAGAACCGTTATTTTATCTTGCATTTTGAGTAGAAATGGAGCCTCCTTTTATTATACTCTAATAATTGTTTGAATTATGTCCGGCTTATCGATTTATCGATAGGTTGGCGAGCCGACCTTCTCGGTATTTCGGATACGGAAAAGTCAAGAAGAGTTGGTATCAGAGATATAGCATTAGGTCTGTATTCCATAGGGCGATGGGCTTGATTGTTTTTACAATCGACACTGATAATGTTATTGTTTTAACAATGACAGATCAGTATGGCCCCACATTTTAGAGGAAGAGGCAGAGGTAGAGGTATGGACGGATTGAGGACGATTCCGTTAGTAGACATCCTAGAAGGGGTGGGTATGTCGAGGGGAGTTGGATTCGTTTTTTATTCTAATGCGGTTCCGGTAGGAGTTGGAAGAGGTCGTGAGGAACATGTTGAGCAAGTGTTGGAGGCTTTGGCCAATAATATGGCACAACAGACGAAGTCTATGGTTCAGCAAGCACAATTACTTGTGGTAAGGAATCAACCTTCTGGGTTTGTTGAGTTTCTGGGGATGCACCTTCCTAATTTTTTGGGTCAGACTGATCCGTTAGAAGCCGAGAAGTGGCTCAATGATAAGGAGAAAATGTTTGAGGTGCTTCAATGCATTGAGGTAGAGATGGTACGGTGGGCAGCTTTCACTTTTGATGGAGAGGTTGACCCATGGTGGAAGTCAGTGAAGAGGGCCTGGAACATGATACTCCAAATGTTCCATGGACCTGGGCTGAGTTTGTGGAGGTCTCCAATGACGAGTACTTTCCTCATATTATGAGGAATCAGTGGGAGGTCCAGTTCATCAAACTGGAGCAGGGCGACATGACAGTGCGTGAGTATGGAGCTGAGTTCACGAGACTCTCAAGGTTTTCACCTCTACACATGGCCATCGAATTGATGAAGGCTCGAAAATTTCATCTTGGACTGAGGCTAAATATATAGGAGAGAGTTTCGATGTGGGAGATGGAGACCTATGAGGGAGTTATGTCAAAGGCCCTCATTGCTAAGGAGGACATTCAGAAGTAGTTTTTGAGAAGAGATTAGATGAATCGAAACAAGATTGGCCAGGGGCAATCTAGTGATTCTGAGCAAGCAAATAAGAAGCCGAGATTCTCGAAACCGCCAATATATCCTACTCATTCGGCTTATTCGAGACTCGCTGCATATTTTTGGCCGACCTCTTATCAGAGACTGTGTGGGACATTATCTGTATGACCTTTCCATCCTTTGGGCACAGTTGTGAGTGGACCCCCCTTTTTCAGTAGGGGAGCGAAGCTAAGGTATAACAATAGAGTTATTTCACTATTAAAAACTCTCAGCCCCTTCGCTAAGCAGCTGCTAAGCTGCTCTCCATCTGTGGCACAAGGATCTTCACGTGTTGCGCCTATTACTCCTGCTCCATTATGTACTAGGTGTGGGAAACCACACAAGATGGATAACTGCAGGAGGAACACAGAAGCTTGCTTCAGGTGTGGCAAGATTGGCCACATGGTCAGGGATTGTCTAGAGGAGCACAAGGAAAGGACTGTTTCGGCATCTACTCAGAGATTTTCTTGACCTATTATTCAGGGTCGGGCTTATGCCGTCACAGCGGTTGATGCCCAGACGTCCAATGACATCATCCAATGTATGATTTAAGGTGGATTATAAGTTTATATTCTCGTATTTTAGATAGAGAAGATGGATAAAATAAGATAATCTTAGGAAATTTTCCTTTCTAATGCAGTAAATCAGTTGAATAAACATCTAATTGAATAACGTGCATGAAAACTATGTACACTACAAATGTATCACGAGGGTGATTTTGTTGTTACGAGACACAAGTGTTGATAGATCCAGGATCTACCCACTCTTTTGTGACACCCCAATTTGCAGCGAGATTGAAAGTCACTCCTGAACTTTTGGATTTCATTCTAGTTGTATCAATCCCTATGGGAAAATCGATGACCACCGACACAGTGTATCGATCAGTTATTGTCGCCATAAGGGATTACGAAGATCATGAAGATGTCGCCAACCTGTTCTTAGTAGATATGCAAGGATTTGATTTCATCCTTGGTATGGACTGGTTGTCCACTCACGATGCAAATGCTGACTGCCGAAGAAAAATAGTTACCTTTTGTCCCAGTGGGGATAGATCATTTAGATTTTTTGGCATGCGATCGACCATTGTACCGTTCATCTCTTCGATTCGAGCTCAGCGTATGATGATGAACGAATGCAGTGGATATCTCGCTTTCTTGCAAGAGCAACCAGACAGGAAGCCTATTATTGCAGATATTCTAGTTGCGTGCGAGTTTTCAGACGTATTTCCCAAGGATCTCCTTGGACTACCACTGATGTGTATTTTAATTGTAATGTTTTACTCGCAAGCGCACGAATTAGATTGTATATAGTGGGTGCAGAGTACGAGATCGTTCCCATGAGGACTATTTTTGAAAGATCTAAAAAGATAAGATAGTAATTCAAGAAATCCACTAAGATCTAACAGTATTCTACCAGTCTTATGATTTAATTTTATGAGATGACAATTACTGACTACAAACTAAAACTTAACTGATAATTCAAAAATAAAGATAAAGATGAAGATACTAAATCCTCCCATCTTTGGTCCGTTCTTCCCGTAATATAAATCTAAGGATTAAGCTATGAGATATGTCATTGAAAACAAACATCTTTTATGGAAGATAAATGGTCAAAACCCAAATAGGTTCCACGCTGCATCCCTGCAATCAGGACTTAGATGATTTTCATATATAGATCTGGGATCAAGGGCATGGCTCAGCACACTTGATCTCAGGTTCAAATAAAAATCATCCCCAAAGGGGGTGAAAATTCCAACAAAAATACCACCATAGATCTGAAATCAAGGGCATTGCTCGGCACACTCGATTTCAAATTAGGGAGTAATTAAGATAAACTTACCATTACAGATCCAAGATCCAGGGCATGGCTCGGCACACTCGATCCCAGATCATAATCATAAGTAGATCCACACGATGAAAGCAAAAAGACCATATAACAATGATTGGGTAAAATTACCGTCACAGATCTGAGATCCCGGGCATGACTCGGCACTCGCGATCCCAGTTAGTGGCGGGGATTTCATCCGTTCATGATAGCATAACAACTATAAAAATAAGATCTCATATTTTAATCCTAAATTTATATTATTAAAAGTGCATCCCTCGGATGGGAATCATTAGATCTCCATCCCTATGAATTTAGCCATACATATTATAATTAAATGACATAAATAAATAAGGAAAAATAACATTAATTTAATAAATTAAAAATACCTCAAACTTTAACAGAAATTACTTTGATCCAAAAGTATGATGATCTTCAGAAACAAAATTAATGCAGGAATCAACTTGAACAAAAATAATAAACTGAAGGAATGAATACTGAAAGATTAAAAGAACAAAGCTCTCAAAAAGGAATAATAAAAACTCTCTATTTCTATGTCTAACTATGAAAAATAAAAACTAAAACTAACTCTCTAATCTCTTAATTAATAATTCTTTTACTCGAAGTGTTTGATCCGCTTTAAATAGCACTCACATCGCAGAAGTCTCCCAGCCGCAAAGTCAGGGTCGATTAATCGACCCTGCAAAAGAGGCTAAAAATCTGCTTTAAAGTAGTCAATTCCGTGTCAGACTCTTTTTGTCCTCGATTAATCGACCAAAAGGGTCGATGCATCGAGCTCCCAGAAATTCGTGAATTCCAGCCCATTTTTGCATCAGACACTACTTCAATATTTTGGCCATAACTTTCTGTCCCAAACTCAGATGGATATGATTCTTACACCGTTGGAAAGCAGACAGAAAGATCTACAACTTTTATGTTTTGATAATTTTATAATTCGGCCGTCTTGAAGGTCCAAATTGAGTTTCAAGTCGCATTAAGTTCTCGATGACTCAAAGTTGCAGTGTTTTGACATTATTTTCAAAATTCTTAGGCCGTTTTCTGCACTTGGCTTGTATATACCTGAAACACTTCAAATCTAATAATTCTCATCAGATAGCCTTCATCGGACGACTAAATATAGGTATTTAGGGGTAAAATATCATCATATTTCACTACTCATCAACCACTTGATCGAGAGATTGAGTTCACGATCGAGTTGGCTCTAGGTATCGAGCCGTTGTCAAAAGCTCCGTATCGCATTGCTCAAGCCAAGTTGATGGAACTGAAGGAGCAACTGCAAGAGCTTCTAGACAAAAGGTTTATCCGACCTAGTGTGTCTCCTTGGGGAGCACCGGTCTTGTTTGTCAGAAAGAGGGATGGTTCAATGCGGCTCTGCATCGACTATTGACAGTTAAACAAGCTGACGATTAAGAATCATTATCCACTTTCATGAATTGATGACCTCTTCAATCAGCTACAAGGTGCAAAGTTTTTCTCAAATATCGGCTTGAGGTCAGGATACCATCAATTAAAAATCAAGGCGGGAACGTTTCAAAGACTGTGTTCTACACGAGGTATGGTCACTATGAGTTCTTAGTGATGCCATTTGGGTTGACGAATGCGTCGACATCATTTATGGATATGATGAACCGGGTATTCAAACCACACCTCGATAAATCAGTGGTTGTTTTTGTAGATGATATTCTCATCTATTCGAGAATAAAAGAGGAGCATAAGCAGCACTTATAGTTCGCTCTTCAGACACTCAGAGACCACAAGTTATATGCAAAACTCAGCAAGTGTAAGTTTTGGCTTGAACAATTTGTTTCTTGGGCCATGTCATCTCTGAGGCTGGCATAACTGTTGATCCAACCAAGATTGAGTTAGTGGTGAACTGGGAACAGCCGAAGATGGTAACAAAAGTTCGTAGTCTCCTTGGATTGGCAAGTCCGCTTACACAGCTTATCAGAAAGAATGCTAAGTTTGATTGGACAGAGCAATATGAGCAGAGTTTTCAGGAGCTCAAGAAGAGATTGACCACCACGCCAGTACTTTCCTTACCTTCAAGCAGTGGAGGTTTTGCAATATACAATGACGCTTTGTACAGTGGTTTGGGCTACGTGCTAAATCAAGACAAGAGAGTCGTTACTTATGGCTCCAAGCAACTGAAAGACCACAAGAAGAATTACGGCTCCAAGCAACTGAATGACTTATGCCTTCATATCTTCGCTCTGAAGATATGAAGGCATTACTTATATAGGGAGACGTTAGATGTCTTCATGGATCATAAGAGCCTCAAATATCTCTTCACTCAGAAGGATTTGAACATGAGGCAGCGACGCTGGATGGAGTTCTTGCAAGACTTTGATTGTTCCATCTAGTAACACCCTAGGAAGGCTAAGTTGTGGCAGATGCTCTGAGCTGAAAGTCTTCTGTTCAATTGTTACATCTCATCGCGAGGGTGCATAGGTGGCACCTACTTGAGGAGATGGCTCTGTGTGACACGAGGTTCGATGTGAAAGGTTTCGGAGCCTTGATTGCTACTATTGTGATTCGGTCGACGCTCTTCAAGAACATCTGGAACTATAGATGACCGATGATGATCTTATGGCCATCAGACGGGGTGTGATTGACAGAAATAAACCAGATTTCTCGATCAGGGAGGACGAAACATTACTATTCAAAATCGGGTATGTATACCGACTAATACTGAGCTTCGAGACACTATTTTAGAAGAAATGCACAAGTCTATGTATGTCATACATCCTGAAAGTACCAAGATATACCAAGATTTGAAGAGAAGTTTCTGGTGGAGAGGCTTAAAGAGAGATGTAGCCGAGTACGTGTCGAGATGTTTAGTATGCCAGCAAGTCAAGGTTGATCATTGGAATCCAGCTGGATTGTTACAACCATTACCGATACCCAAGTAAAAATGGGAGGTCATTTCTATGGACTTCATTTTGGGGTTACCAAGAACATTAAGGAAACACAATGCCATCTGGGTCATTGTTGATAGGTTGACTAAATCCTCTCATTTCCTGCCATACAATATGATATATACTATCCACAAACTCGCAGAGTTATACCTCAAGGAGATCGTTAGGCTGCATGGTATACGGGCTAGCATCATATCCGATAGAGACCTACTGCACACGTCTCAATTTTGGCAGCAATTTCAAGATGAGATGGGCTCTAGGCTTTTTTTTAGTTCGGTATTTCATCCTTAGACAATGGGCAAACTGATCGGGTGAGCCAGATCATCGAGGACATGCTATATGCGTGCATGTTAATTTCCAAGGGTCATGGGACAAACACATACCTGTGATTGAGTTCACCTATAATAATAGCTACCGGGCTAGCATCGGAATGACACCATTCGAGGCTTTATATGGGCGGAGGTGCAAGTCTCCGCTTAACTGGGATGAGGTTGGTGAGAAGCTTGTTTTATGATCGAAGATCGTGGATCGTACGATCGAAATGGTTCGATTGATCCGCGAAAGATTGCGAGTAGGTTAAAGTCACCAAAAGAGTTATGCCGGTCTCAGACGAACACATGTTGAGTTTTAGATTGGGGACAACTCCTTCGTGAAGATCTTGTCTACGAAGGGCATGATGCATTTCGGCAAGCATGGGAAGCTAAGCCCACGTTATATTGGGCCTTTCAAGATATTGGGCCGGGTCGGCGAGGTTGCCTACAGAATTGCCCTATCGCCGCAACTGCCTAGCATGCATAATATCTTCCATGTATCAATGTTGCAGAAGTACGTTAAGAACCCGACTCATGTGTTGGATTACCAACCTATTGAAGTTCAGGATGATTTAACGGTAACAGAGGACCCGATACAAATTTTGGACCGTAAGGAGAAAACCTTATGAACCAAACAGATTCCCTTAATATTGGTGAATGGAGGAACCACTCTTCCAAGGAAGCCACTTGGGAACACGAAGTGGAGATCCGCGCTCACTACCCTCAATTATTCGAGTGAAACTCGCCAACTCGGTGAGTAGCAATGCGATAAAACTATAAAAAAGTTTAGATGATCTTGTCAATTCGATCTACCTTAGTATAATTACTCATAAATTGTTTTGTAGTGCCTTTACTTGTTATACATCATGAATCTTTTGAGAAATGCAAGAGGGTGGCATGTTGGCCATACCTGAGATATAATGTGTATGAATGGTTTTTTTGCTTTTAATGGTTTAAGTAGGTTGTGGATATTTAGGATTGTCTTTTGTATTGCAGGGTGAATTGATAGTTCACACCCCTCGTTGAGAATTGGGATTAGTTGTGGATACTAGGATTGCCTTTTTGTATTGCAGGTTGAACAAATTTTTCACATTCTTTGTGAATGTTTGAAATTAGTTGTGGATATTTAAGATTGCTACAAGTGTTTGTGGTATTATCAGGAGTATGTGATTGGTACTAGAAGTACTTTCTAGTTCATCTTTCTGTATGTGTGTGCATGTGTTCTATTTTTTTGAATGCGTGAATTGCTAGATAACTGAATCTTAAATTTTAGTTAGTATGGGTATTATCTGGTAATCGTATGTGATTTCTATGTTTGAATGATTAAGGATCCGGTTGGATTCGGGGTTATGTCCACAGTTTTCGAGGACGAAAACTTTTATAAGAGAGAATGTAATATCCCCAATTTTCCCCAACCTGTTTACAACCCACTAGGTGCACGTGTCGATTACGGTACACTGTATCGATTCAGATTTTTGAATAAATCGTTTAGATTTGTTTTGGGATTCATTAAACTTTTGACCGAAGGTTAGCACACCGTTACGATTTAATGGCTTAGTATCAAAATTTAGCAGATACATGGTTTGGGTGTGTTGGTTCCACACAGGACCAAACCCCCATTTGAATGAAAAAAAAACTAACATCTCAATATGATGTTTGTGGTTTGCAAGTAACTAAACCATTGGAAAAAGGGCAAACACACAAGTTGTGTGTACTCACCTCACAAGAAGGTGATGCCTTGTTTAAATAGGAGTGGCTTTTCACGTAAGCCACTCCCTTGCAAATGTTCTTGAAAACGTAGAGAGAGAGAGAGAGCTTGAGAAGAAAAGCCCGATTTCTTTCGACATTCCCGTTGATCTTCCTCCCAAAGCCTCTTCTTAGAAGTTTATTAACGCAAGAGAACTTAGGCCGTTGAATTTGTAACGATTCGTAAGCGAGAGAGAGAATGTTTCTACGAAACCCTCTTAATAGAAACCCTCGTCCGTAGAAGATTTCGTCTCGAGATCGTGTAGTGTGTGAAGGATTTGATCTTCGCGTGCGTGTTCGATACGATTACGAGAAAGTGGGTTTCAAAACCCATTTCACGTACAAGAAGTGAAAGCGCCAATGGTTCCGAACCTCGATCATCGTACACTTGAATCTCACGAGTGAAAGGTGAGATTTCCTTTGATTTTAATGGTCTAAATTATAGAATAAATACTTGAAGTAGTTTAGCATGTGAGTGTGTAAAAAACTAAAGTGAATACGATAAGATTTGAGGATGAATGAACCAAGGAAGATTAGAAAAAGAAAAAAATGAAGCAAGTTCTGTTTATCCTGCTCGAGCGACCCTGTAAACCGCTCAAGCGGGATCCTTTTTAAAGCTCCCACTCGAGCAGGTGATCTATGAATTTCCAGGCCAAAATGGTGCTGGTAAATCCCGTTCGAGTGGGTTTGAAGTGCCATGTGAATCCCGCTTGACCGGCCTTGAATCCTGCTCGAGCGGGTTAGAGCGATGTCCCGACATGGCCCCTGTATTTTGGTCATAAACTTTTACCCCGAATTTTGATTGTAGCGATTCTTGAGGTGTTGGAAAGAGGACGACGAGTTCTACAATTTTCTTGAATTACCAAATTCAAGAATCAAATGTTTTAAATGTAAAAATTTAGGATGAAGTAGGGACAAGTTCTACTTAATCCGAAGATAGTATGAACTTGTCCTTCTGCCTCGACTTTGAGAAAATATTTAAGTACGTCGATGTTATTACTAATTAGAATAAATATTTAATGCATCATCATATGATGTGAGCTAGGTTAAGGATGGGCGACCATTGATAAGAGCATTCGAATCATTTTGAACGAGTCCAAATCTAAGGTAGGAGAATCTCAAAATCACTTATATTCTGTTTTAATCCACATGAGTATATTGCAATCAATTTGCATACCGATATACTTGAGTTTTGATTTTAAATATGATCTTTGAACCTGTGCATATGACATCTGAACCTTGCATCTGAAAACTTGAACATGATTAAGAAATCTGAATCTGAATATGAAATCTGAATCCTGAATCCTAAACTCTAAACTCTGAATTATATATTAAAATCTGCATCTGAATTATGTATTAGAATCTTTATTTGATTTATGATTCACTCGAACGAACCCCTCAATTCCTTAACAATGTGATTTATCCTAGCGCAAGTTATCCTCATAACACAGGAACTTGTTGCATTCCTGATAAACTATTCATTGAATGGCGATGGTTAGGTAGGGGTTCCTATCGGTATATTCCTTCTCTCATGATATAGTAACTTGGGAGGAAATTTAAGTTGAAATTTAAGCCATTTAAGAAAATAAGTTTGCATGCATAAGTTATGACTGAATAAGAATCTAAAATAATCGGAAAGCTTCGTCTGTTTGTATCTGATTTAAGAATCTGCTTTCGAAATTTCGTACATGACATTGCATCTGAGCATAGCATTTGAATTCAGTCATCTAATCTATTTTGAATATCTGCTTTGAAATTGTACATTTTGAAATATGTTTGAAACCATGTTAATTAAGATATGATATGGTTGAGATGTGTTTCTTCTGCTGAGCTTAGTCTGTTAGCTCACTCCGACTATATATCACAGGTGTAGATACTGCGATTTAGGGATACGAGAGTGACCCTGACTACATTCCTGAGGAAGAGCCTGAGATTCCTCCTGAGGAGTTCTTTCTAGATTAGGCTTCTGCATTGTTTTGGTGTGTTTCTTTTTGGGACTAGACACTTGGGCTTGGTATGTCCGGCCTGTTTGTTTTGTGTTCTAAAATCATGTAATTATTGTGTCTTTTTCTTTTGAAACCATGTTTCGGTGATGGTCGGCCATCACTGGTGGTTCGCTTCGATTCTTTTTGCCACATGTTTTCACATGAAATTAGAAACGTTATTTTGTCTTGCATGTTGAGTAGTAATGGAGCTTCCTTTTATTATATTCTGATAATTGTTTGAATTTTGTCCCGCTTATTGATTTATCGATAGGTTGGCGAGCCGGCCATCCTAGTATTTCGGATATGGGAAAGTCGAGTCGTCACAATCCATGAGATGGGACAGAAGAAGCTATAATGGACTATTTCAATAATGTATACAATTCCAAGTGGTGTAATTGTCACTATGTAGATGGAAACGATATCATGTATTAGCATGGTATACGGTGTGCTGTTAGTGATCTTGTCATCAAGTGTCTATTAGATCATTTGTGAAAGAGAGGTGTCAGTCCTTATAGCACAGGCAAGTGATCATCCATCATTATTAGGAAATAGGGCATTTTGGATCCCTTTCGTACAAGCGGGGTTTAACAATAATAGAGTGCTCCATGACCTCCTAAGTCGGTTTAACATCTTGAATAAACACATTTTATCTAGAAAGCTTTGCACACACTCTGTATCCTGAGCTATCACATCCCTTTTGTACTTCCCTATCAAATTGCTTGTTTTTCTTTCTCAAGGAATTTGGTATTTAATTAATTTAGATTTAACTACATGATAACAAAACTTCTTAACAAATTATGGAATGAGTGGCAAAGGCGCTAAAGGAAACATTTGAGCAAAATGCATCTTTGATATCTTTTTGACAGTATTGCAGATAGTTTGGAATGTACCAATCCCCACATATTTCAACCTAAAGGACAAACATATTTTTTGTTATTACCAAGATCCTTTTCCATGTGGCAGGGAAGCTTGCATTATCAGTTGTCTCAATGAGGTTTGGAGATAAAATAGATCAGCTTGTGCTGCTGCACTACAAAGGATTTCTTTATATTAAAAGAGCTTGCTAGCTACTAACACTTTAAACTTACTTTTTATTTAAAAGATTCAACTTGTATCTTGTTACCTGGTTACACCAATATATATAAGGATAAAAGTACATTGAAAAAGTAAAAGACACTTTGAAATATGAAAAGACACCTAGAACCTTGAAAAGACACCTAGGAAATGACTTCTAGGCAATGACTTCTAGGAAACAAAATAAAATAATTATTTCTCTCTTGAGAAATGAAAGGTCTTCTTGGCAAATAAAATGTCACCTTATAACTTGAAAAAGTTACTTAAAGCATGTCCCAAAATAATTTTTCAAGGTGTACAACCCAAGACCTACTTATTTTAGGTTTGTATTCTAACACTCCCTCTCAAACCCAAGTTTCGAAGTTATTCTAAGTAAAGTCTTCAATCCTTGAAATGTATGAAACTTTAAAGGCTTCGTAAAAATGTCCGCAACTTGCTCTTCGGACTTGCAATAGAGAGCTTGACTTCATTCTTCGTCACTTGATCTCGGATAAAATGATATTTTGTATCAATATGTTTGCTTTGACTATGAGACACAGGATTCTTTGCTAATGAAATGGCTGATCAATTATCAACATAGATCGTTACTGGTTGATTTGTAGAGTGATGCAACTCCTTTAATAAAATTTTCAACCAAATAGCTTGACAAGCATATGCTGTAGCAGCTATATGTTCAGCTTCACATGATGAGAGAGCAACAACATGTTACTTTCTTTATGATCACGAGACTGCAGCTGAACCAATATTGAAAATATATCCTGATGTACTTTTTCTTTCATTAGGATCTCCACCAAAGTCACTATCTGTGAATCCTATAAGATTAAAAGTATTAGTAGGCTTATAAAACAAACTATGATCAATTGTACCTTTGATATATCATAAAACTCTTTTAGCAGCCAAGAAGTGACTGTGTTTTGGTGCTTCCATGAATCTACTGATGATTCCAACACTATGAGCAATATCAGGTCGAGTGACTGTTAAATATCTAAGAATTCCAACCAAGCTTTTGAAGAGTGTAGGATCCACCGAATTGCCTTGTTCTTCCTTTTGTAGCTTCAAACCCACTTCCATAGGTGTGCTTGCCGAATTGTAATTGTTCATTTTGAATTTTTCAAGAATTTTTTTTACATACTTTTCTTGTGAGATAAAAATTCCTCCCTTTGTTTACTTTACCACTATCCTAAAGAAAAATGACATTTTTTCAATGTCGGTCATTTCAAATTCCTTGATCATGGATTTTTTAAAATCTTCAATCAAAGGAAGATTATTTTCTGTGAAGATCATGTCATCAACATACAAGCAAATGATCATTATATCCCTAACACCGTTTGTTTTGGTGTATAAGGCATGGTCATATGGACATTTTATGAACTCATTCTTTTGAAAGAATTCATCAATGCGAATATTTCATGCTCTTGGTGCTTGTTTAAGCCCATACAATGCTTTCTTTAATCGGTACACACATGCCTCTTGACCCTTTTTTATGTAGCCTTCCGGTTGCTCTATGTACACTTCTTCTTGAAGATAGCCATTCAAAAATGCTAACTTTACGTCTATTTGAAAAATATTTCAACCATTTTGGGCAGCTAAGGCTATAAGGAGCCTTATAGTATCAAATCTTGCAACTAGTGCAAACACTTCTTGATAATCAATGCCTTGACGTTGTTTGTAGCCTTTGACGACTAGCCTCGCTTTCTATCTTTCAACTTCACCTTCTTGATTATTTTTCTGTCTTGTAGAACCATTTCACTCCTATCGCCTTTTTTCCTTTTGGTAGAGTAGTGTGCGCCCATGTATCATTCTTTTTTATTGTTTTAATTTCTTCATCCATAGCATTGTGCCATCTACGATTAATAATAGCTTCTTCAAAATACAACGGATCACAATCCGTAAGAAGGCAAAATAAAGTGAAATCGACCACCTCCATTTGATCGTAGATATCATTAAGACTTCTCATTTTTATCAGTGCCCTTGATTGACTACTTGATGATGTAATATCAGTCAACGGAAATGATGATGGTGAATAAGGAGTTTGGAGAGGAGTTGGAGGAGGAGTTTGATTCTCCTTATCATTCTCTTTGATGACTTCTTCAACTAGAATTTTTTCTTTACTTTATTCTTCACATTTGTTCCATTCCCAAGATGTTTCTTCATCAAAGATAACATCTCTAGAAATAATGATCTTTTCGGTTACGCAATTGAATAATTTGTAACCCTTTGTAAGTTCATCATATCCAAGGAATATGCATTTTCTCCCTTGTCGTCAAACTTCGTTCTTCTTTGACTTGTAATATGTGCATATGCAATGCACCTAAACACTTTGAGGTACCCAACTCCGGGTTTGTAGTCGCTCCATGCTTCTTGAGGTGTCATGAACTTGACACTTTTGGTGGTGCTTCTATTAAGCAAATAGACAGCACAAGCAACTGCCTCTGCCCAAAACTCCTTTGGCATGTTCTTTCCTTTGAGCATACTCCTTGTAATGTCAAGGATGATGCGATTCTTCCTTTCTGCGATGCCATTTTGTTGAGGAGTGTATGCAGCCATCAACTGATGTTTGATTTCATTTGACCTGCAAAATTCTTGAAATACACTTGAGGTGTATTCACCACCTCTATCAGATCTTATAGTTTTAAGAAAATAATCACTCTGTTTTTCCACCATTGATTTAAATTGCATGAAAGTCTCAAACACATCTGATTTTGTTTGAGAAAATACACCCAAGTCTTTCTGCTGAAATCATCGATAAAAGTGAGAAAATACCTATTTCCCCCTTTTGATGTGACCTCCATTGGACCCACAACATCAGAGTGAATAACTTGAAGAGGTTCAAAAGCTCTTCTTGATTCTCCCACCGGAAAACTCAACCTATATTGCTTACCCAAAATACATCCTTCACATAATTATTTTGGATGCTCAATTTTAGGTAAACCTTTCACCATATTAGTTTGAGATCACAATTTTAGCCCGCTAAAACCAAGATGCCCATAGCGCAAATGCCATAACCAAGAATTATCTTTCACAATAGAATTAAAGTATTTAACTGCATCATTCTTGATGTTTAAAATGAAAAGTCTATTCTTTGACATCTCCACCTTTGCAATGACATCATTATTGTAATTTTTAATAACAAAAGTGTGGCCCTTCATGTGTATGTCATAACCCTTTTCTAAGGGTTGTCCCAAACTCAGATTATTGCTTCGTATTGTGGGAACATAATAAACATCGAAAATATATTGATGATCACTATTTTCTAATTGAATCATAATTTTTTCCTTTCCTTTTACTGGAGTTTTAGATGAGTCGCCAAACGTCACATCACCTTTTACAGACTCATCAAACTCGATAAACATTTCTTTTTCACCACACATATGATTATTAGCCTCAGTATCAAGAAACCAAGTGGTTTGATTTCTTGATTCATCTCCCTTATATGCAAGTAACACAGTAGTTACTTGTTCAACATTTTCTTCAGAGAGATTAGCTTGTTCATAAACATCATTTGTAGATTTATTTCTACATTCATTATTATAGTGATCAAACTTTTGACAATTATAACATTTTACTTCTGATTTATCATACCTTGGCGTGTATGATGAATTGGAAAGATCTCTATAACCTCTTCCTATTTGGCCTCATCCTCATTCATTTGAAAAATCACCATGATCACCATGTCCCTTTTCATTATGGTAATTACCACGGCTACCATGAGTAAAACCTCTGCCTCGATATCCTCTGTCACGTCCTCTAAAGTTCTTTTTATCTTCTTTAAGGACTAATTTGCTTTGCAAAACTTGCTCTACTTTTTCATTAGAGTTTTGTTTCATTCTTTGTTAATGGGCTTCAAGTGATCCCATGAGTTCATCAATGGAAAGAGTGGACAAATCTTTCGCTTCTTCAATCGCTACGACAACGTGTTCAAATCGTTGTATCAACGATCTTAGAATTTTTTCTATCACCCGCATATCCTCCATGCTTTCACCATTTCTCTTTATTTTGTTAACAAGAATTAAAATGTGAGAAAAATATTCTAAAATCGACTCACATTTGTTCATACGAATGGATTAAAATTCAACTCGAAGAGCTTGAAGACGAACCTTTTTTGCTTTATCAACTCCTTTGAATGAATTTTGCAAGATCTCCCAAGCTTGCTTAGACGATGTGGCATTTGATATTTTTTCAAAAATTGATATTTCAACTCCTAGGTAGATTAAGAAAAGTGCTTTCTTATCCTTCTTTCGTACCTCTTTCAATACCTCTTTTTGGGTTGCCGTAAGTGTCGCTTCCGCTTGTGGTGATTTCAATTCATTATAGCCGTTATCGACGATGTCCCACAAATCTTGCGATCCTAATAAGACGTTCATTTGGATGCTTCAATTATCATAGATGTCTTTTGTTAAGACTGAAATTTGGGGCTGAATCATATTCGCCATCTTCCTTAATCGAACGGAGCTCTGATACCAATTTGATGGAGATAAAATAAACCAGTTTGTGCTACTGCACTACAAAAGATTTCTTTATATTAAAAGAGTTTGCTAGCTACTAACACTTTAAACTTACTTTTCATTTAAAAGATTCAACTTGTATTTTGCTACCTGATTACACCAATATATATAAGGATAAAAGTACATTGAAAAAGTAAAAGACACTTTGAAATATGAAAAGACACCTAGAACCTTGAAAAGACATCTAAGAAATGACTTTTAGGCAATGACTTATAGGAAACAAAACAAAATAATTATTTCTCTCTTGAGAAATGAAAGGTCTTCTTGACAAATTAAAGGTCACCTTGTAACTTGAAAAAGTTACTTAAAGCATGCCCCAAAATAGTTTTTCAAAGTGTGCAACCCAACACCCACTTTACTTGGGTTTCAATTCCAACAAGGTTCTCTATCACAGGCTCACTAGATTCGCAAAGAAATATGTTATAACTATAAGTCAAATTCAAAGCTAGAGATATTTGTGCAAATTTGGTTGGATAAAGTTGAATCTTCTATAACAGGAGATGAAGTAACAGGGTGGAGTCATCTTCACCAATTACTGTGGTGAAGAGATCTTGTCCTATGCCGCTTGGTGGGACATTTGTCTACAATGGAAGCAACAATCAGGGTATTATGGACAAGTATTGAAATTTTTAAGAGAACAGACCACATGCATCACTCTTTGGAAGAAAATACACTACGTGAAAAAGCCAACAAAACCACTGTCTTTGACAGTGATTTATTTTCAAAAAATCACTGCCCTAAACAGTTATAAAAAAAAGAGTGATTTTTTTTTACCACTATACAAAGCAGTAGTTTATGAACTTCAACAACGACTGCTCTTAATAGTCATAGAAAAAATCACTACTTTTGGCAGTGGTTTTTTTATGCAAATTTAAAAAAAAAAAATACTATTTTTTTAAAAAAAAATACTATTTTAAAAAAAAAAAAATTACGTCCACAATTTTTTTTTAAATAATATTTTTTTTATGCTTTTTTTTTAATGCAATTTTTTTTATTTTTTTTTAAATGTAATTTTTTTAATGTAATTTTTTTAATACTTTTTTTAATGCAATTTTATATATATATAATTTTTAAATATTTTTTTTAATGCAATTTTTTTAATGTTATAAAAAAAATTATATAAAAAAAAAAAATTATTGATCTCATATTTCTACACATCCATTCAACTCAAATACAAATCATTCAATGTCATTAATAAAAAAAATAGATGTCCAATTCTTTTATTCAAACAAAATGTTGCATCTCAACCTATGATCCAACCTTTTAAATCCGTCAAACATTTTAAACTCTACATATCCAACCATGTTATTCAAACAAAAATAAGAAAAGAAAGAGAATTAACAATCTAAGGATCCCATGACCCATTTTCAAAAAAAAAAAAAAAAAACAATCTAAGAATTGTTTCGCCACTCCTGCCAAGTGTCCCCGTTCCCTAGTAATCCGTTTGAGGCGAGCTTGAAATCAGAAAGCTTTGCCTAAAATAAAAAAGATAACATCATTAAAGTCTAGGTCATGATGTATTAACTCATGCAATTCATTTTCCTAAAATCTGAAAATATAAGTGACAAACTGAGCTAGTAAGAACCTAACCTGCTGGTAGATATGAACTCCAATATCTCCGAGCACCAATGGAATCAGACTATGTTCAAGCTGTAAGCATCACTATATGATTCTAATAATGGAGATCAGTATCTTTTCAAAAAAAAAAAAAAATGGAGATCAGTACCACTGGATATTTCATACAATAGAAAGTCTCAAGGAAGATGTATGGTAAGTGTATTTCCTTATGGACTCATTCCAACTAACGTACACAAAATAATGGGATGCATAGATAAGGGAAACAAAGTTCTGCCTGACAAACTAGTGGACATGAAGGTACAATATGTATGTTGGGCAAAGCAATTTTTTTGTGATATTAATTCACTTTCATAAATAAAGAAAATCACTACTATTAACGAGGAGTTAAAAAGAAACCTATAATGCTTCAAAATGACGGTCATATTAATAATTGGGTCTGAGTTTCACGTTTTGATCCATAATTTCATGCATACATAGCATGCATTAAAACAAAAAATGGTAGTGTGTAATACTCTATAGAACCTAAAACTAAACCCTACAACAAATTAACAAGTCTGAATTTTCAAATCCTAAAATAAATTCCAAACTATTTCGGTACATATTAGCAAATCACGATGCTCATAGAGAACTTCTCTGAACCATATAGAGCAAAAAGCATGTGAACCAGACAATCATAATAGCCCACTTCCAACAAAAATAAGTTGAGTTTGAATTAAGTTCAGAATTTTGGAGCTACAGTAACTTTTTGTAGTAGCAACTTTCCATATTTTGTAAAATGAATATATGCAGTCTTTTTGTGGGAAACTGCTAAAGAATGGATAAGGTCATAAGGAGTTGTTCTTTTCTGCCCTTGCCTTAGTTGAATCATAACAGAAGTTGGATTTTGGGCAGCTATCTTATCCATAGTTTGTAAAATGAATATATGTAGTCTCTCTTTTATTTTCTAGGGAATGATGGACAAGCTTTAAATTGAGGGAAAATGGTAAGACTTCATTTTTTTTTAAATTCTATGGGAACTACTACTAGTTAGATGTGTGTGTTGGGCATCTAAGGCATTTCTTCTCCAACCCGTTTTCATTATTGTCACTATAGCAACCAAAAAGCCGCAGTAAGCAGCAGCCCCATCTCTTGTTGCATATATCTAATATGAGTGGATTTTGGGGCAACAATAGGTACAGTAGTAATTAGACTTTGAGCTGGGGTTAGTGAGTTTATTAATAGAAATTTGGGTAATAGAGAGGTATATTATGAGTATTGGGAGTTGAGTTGGGTGTTGAAGGGGTATTTATGGGCATGAAATTTGGGGCATCCTATATTTATATATAATCTAGTATGAGGACAGGAGCCCGAATTGATGTGAGCTAATTTGCATGCTTGGAAGGTGTTTTTTTTGGCAGGCCTGAATGACCTATGATCAGAGGAGATAGGAAGCGTGTGACGACCCGACTTTTCCAATCCCTAAGGTATAGGAAAGGCCGGTTCATCAACTTATTGATTTCTCAATAAGCCGTAACAAACAGAAGTCGGCAGCATAAACAAAGGTCTAAAGACAGAGGCAACAATGTTAATCCAAAAACAAAAGCTTCATATAATAAAATTAGATATATCACTGTGAAGAACCAAAAAGAACCACCGGTGATGGCTAATCCGATCACCTAAAATAGAGGTTCACAATAATGGTTCCTCAAGTGATATAAAAAAGAACAAAAATAATAGCCTAAGGCTCAACATTTCAAAATTTATATCCAGACAAAAATACCAAAAATACAGAATCTAAAATCACGGAAAGAACTCCTCAGCTGGTATGTCCAAATCCTCCTCGGGAATATAATCGGAGTCCTCCGGATCCTCTGACCCAAGGTCCCTCAAAGACTGTGACGTATAGTCGAGGGTGAGCTAACAGCCAAGCTCAATAGAGGAAGACAGATCTATTTGCATTTCTTTATAAGTAAAGGTTTTCAAAAGACGGAATCGGATTAAATATAGTTTTTCAATGATGCTTTTCAAATTAAATCTCCAGTTCTAATCCTGAGTCAAAACTGATAATATAATCTAAAGTGTTCAAAATGTTCTGATTTAGCATGCTTCTTGTCTTAAATTTATAACTTAATTGTATCTTCCAAATTTCCTATAGCATGAGAGCGGACTACGTGACCGATGGGAAGACCCTACTGACCATCGTCGTTCATGAACCCATTTCGAAAATGCAACAAGCCCCTACGCTATGAGGGAAACTTGTGCCAAAGTTTTACCGTCAACACGGTTGGTAGAATCTAGGGCATCGTACTTATGAACCCAAAATCAAATGCAAATGCTAACACATATCCAAGCTTATTATTCATAACATATACTGATTTTTCAAAGTTCTGATTCGAAATTCTGATTCAAAATTTAACTGAGGTTCTGATTCAAAATTTAGCTAAGGTTATGATTTCCAAGGATTCTTATTTATGACAAGGTTTACAAATTTTCGGATTGTGTCATATGTTCAAAGTTTTAATTACACTGTGTGCAACGAAATTTTCAAATTTTATGCTTCTAAAAGAAATGGTCTATAACAGTTTATGCTTATAAATTCATGCAAATAATAATTAGGATTCCCCTACCTTAACCAAGAAGTTTCAAGTCTAGCACAAACAGTCCTCTTGAAGGACTCCCCATAGTCACAACCTACATATATTAACACTCTCAGTGTTAATATAGAACCCAAAAATCAACCCAAAGGCTTATAAAATAAAAATCCAACCAAACTTTTTAAAAGCCAAAAGCTGGACAGAATTCGACTATTGATTTCAAATTCGATGGTCGAATTTGAAATTCGATGGTCGATTTTAAATTCGACCATCGAATTTCAGAACTCTGTCTCAGGCTAAAATTCTCATTTCGACTGTCGATTTTCAAATCGACAGTCGAATTCTCCAGGCTCTGTGGTTGTTAACTTAACATGCCTGGATCATTTTTCTTCATTTCCAAACACAGCCTTAGATCTCCTTTAAACTTACCACATACAATTCTAAACCTAAATTGAATTCAAAAGATAAAAGGATGTTTTAAAGGTCTACCTCTTGTAGTTTAAGCCGTTGCTTTCTTTGAACCGCTTCACGTCCGAAAAAGATCTACAAGCTCAAGGGTTTTAGATCTTCAAATCGGTCCAGAAAAAATGGTTACAGCCACATCACTCAACAAGATCACACAGATTTTCACCCTCTCCACATCACTCTTCTTTTTCAATAATGCAAACTGATCAGAATTCATGCACTACTCTAATCAATGGTTGAGATGGTGAGAGGAACTCTAAAACTTCCAAGATCTGGGATCCAATGAGGCAAAACCTTAGAGGTTTGATTTCCAACGAGAGGGAGAAGCTAACTTCTCTTGCACTCTCTCTCTCTTATAAGATAAAAAAATTCTAAACAAAAAATCTAGATACTTTTATTTACAACTTATCCTCTAACTTTGCAAAATATTTCATGTTGAACACATACAACTATCCTAGTGTGTAAGTTATCGTTTTCATGACTTACACACATCTATTGACAATACTATTTTTACCATCATTCCCATCAAATACAAAGCTAACCAATAGTTTAAACAAAACCCGTAAAATTTTTCGGACACGCTTATCGAGGTAAATGAATTTAGGTCAAAATATCAGGGATATTACATTCACCCCTCCTTAGGAATTTTCGTCCGCGAAAATTGAACATAACACACACCAGACAACAAAAGAATAGAAAACATGGGGCACCGTGTTTCGATCCCATAGGCCACGCAAGCCAAGGGATGGGATCCGTAGTAACATGGATGTACTGCATGTGGCATTAAAAGGCCATAGTGGATTGCATCCGTACATGGATGCCCACACCCCAAGTGTCACGTGCCGGGAGACCGACGCACAGTGACGCATGAAAGTCATCATGATAACAAAAATCCACCAAAGAAATAGAAGGACAAAAGTGACATAGAGAGTAAATCCACGCAAGTATCTAAATGAACCATATACCAAAATAACAGCAAAATCAACTCACACGGAGATCGAAAATGCATATAGAGAAGATCAGAACAAGTATCTAACTGAACCATATACAAACAAAAATAACATAGTATCTGAACCAAAGTAAAGACAGAAAGATAAACGATAACAAAAGAAGGACCACCAGCTCCTAAATAATCCAGGCTGTAAAATAAATACAGACCATAACCACCATAAATAAACCAGGACCCCCCCCCCCAAACATGCTAACAATCCCCGGCAGAAGATGGACCCGCCCGATCCGAAGTACCATCGCCCGCAGCAGCATCATCATCACCCGTATCCGCTCTGGCCGCAGAAGGCATGCTAGTACCAGCGCCCGATGTCGAAGGGCGATATACTGAAGCACGGATATCGGCCATATATGTCGTGTAATCATCCAGAAACGCGTGCTGCATCAGATAAGAGAGAGCGCCGCCATGGACATCCAACTCCTGACGCATAGAGCTGGTGTGGTGGGTGAGCTCTTGAATCTGATGGCTCATGGCGGTCATCTGTCGGGTGAACTCGGAGAGTGTAAGGATGTCACTCTGTGGGGGCTGAGGAGGTGCAGTGGTAGCAGTGTCAGGGATAGAATGAGTAGGGTCATCATCATCCTCGCTAGCTGTATCAGGTGCCTCTGCATCCTTTGGAGTCTTTACCAGCCTACTGTAGGTTTGACCCCAATTGACCAAGTTATAAATTTTTCGACCCGCTGTGGATTTGGGTTCAGTAGGAGGGATATCATAAGCAGGGCCCGCTCGGTAGTTCTCAATCATCACTGAAATTAAGCGAGCATAGGGCATAGTCTTCAACGGTTTCTTCACATGTTTACCCATTTTCTCTCGGGCTTTGATAATCCCTTTGAAAAGGACGTCAGGAGCACTAAACCATCGCTCCTTATAGGCCGCAAATAGAATTTGTTGGAGGGGACCGGTGCGCTCAGATTGATGACCAAAAGGGTAAAGGGTGGCCTTTAAAATTTTATCCAAGATCCACATGGTCTCCGGCATATGGACCGTGATTTATGGATTTACGGACCCATGACGGCCTTGCGTCATTTGTGTAAACACATCCTCAAAACGAACCGGTTTGGGGAAAGGAGGACCTAAACCCATGGTTTGGGAGTGATTTAAAGGGCATCGCCACGTACCCATGTCCTCTAGATCAAAAGTATAATCTCGGCCATCAATCTCCGTATATATTCTCTTCCTCTTTCAAGGCTCATGCCGATAAAATAGGCGCATTTAGCCTGTCGGGATAGAAATGGTCACTAAAAGATGTGCATGTGGAGGTTAATTTGGTTTTCATGGGAGGTTAATTTGGCCTTTTCAAGGTATTCACCCGCCCATTGTGTGGTTGTTTGTTGATCAAACAACTCCGGGTGAAACAAATATTCCGTAGTGAAGCCTTTAATGCTCCAAAATTCGTTGGGTTGCTCAGGCAAGGGAGAAACAGTGGGTGGTGGAACCGATTGTGGTGGTTCTGTGGGCTGTTTTGAGCGGCTTGTAGACGCAGCTCGAGAGGCTGGCCTCTTTGAGGTGGGATTTCGAATGGGGGTCTGCTTCTTAGGCCCCATTGAACAAAAATATACAGAAAAAGAAAAACAACAGACAAAGAGGATGAAAAATCCCCAAATAATGTAGCTGTGGGAGGAGATTACCTATAAAAAGCCCAAATCTGGTTTCCACAAGGTAAAATCGAAGCCCCTTGTCCAATTTGCAATGGATCTCTCCCCCAAATTCGGCCGAAATGGATGATACACCCCAAAATCGCCAAAACCCCTCAAAACCCTAAGCTCAAAACCCCCAAATTTGGAACCCGAAATGCCAAAAGAGTTTTAGACCCCTAACTTAAATCGATAAATTCGACCATCGATTTCAAATTCGATGGTCGATTTTCCAAATCGATGGTCGATTTTGAAATCGACAGTCGATTTCCTCAGGATTTCTCAGGTCCTGTTTTTGGCTGAAAATGGCTTGAAAGCTCATATAAATTCGATGGTCGATTTTGCATTTCGACAGTCGAATTTTTTGTTACACTGTTGTCTTAAAAATTTTTCAAAATTTTAGGAATTCCAACCATCCTATTGGGTCTAAATGGACCGTCTTTGATCCCTTTTTATTCCCAGCACCTTTTCGGACCTGGACCGCATTATCACAGCCGAAATTAGCGTAGAAAATTAAAGAATAGGCTAAGAAATCTTTTGGCCAATTTATTTCATATAACCATTCGGAAAAATAATAAGTCCGGGTTTGGTCGGGCTCGCAAAATTGTCAGGATTTCCACAACATAACGCAAATAAAAGCTATAAAATATGGGCAAAACAATTGGTATATGTATAGGGCCATGACACCAGTATCAAGGCCAAAATTGCTTATGGATATAGAAGTGAATAGTTGACCATAGAGCGAAAAGTAGGTCACCAGACCAATAAGGAGTAACATACCAGTATTTGTCCAAGGCCCAAAATTGTTTGATAAACAAGCGCAATTTAATGTATATTGGACCGCAAAAAAAAAAAAATTCTCGCCAAAAGTATTTATATATAATTGGAAATTACTTCAAAATTCATAGGATCATACATTCAACACATAATTTCGCAAAAAAAATTAATCAAAAAGGGTCGGAAATTGGTCTCGGAGCTCAGCTTCACGCTCCCAAGTGGCTTCCTCCGGTGTATGATTCCGCCATTGTACAAGAACCAAAGGAATGCTTTTAGTGCGTAGGATCTGCTCCTTGCGATCCAAAATACGAATCGGGTCTTCAACTACCTTCAAACCATCCTGAAGCTCGATGGGTTGGTAATCAAGTACGTGAGTCGGGTCACGGATGTATCGACGCAGCATCGACACATGAAAAATGTTGTGCATGCTAGATAATTGCGGCGGTAACGCCACACGATATGCAACCTCGCCGACTCGGCCTAATATCTCAAAAGGCCCAACGTACCGAGGACTCAGCTTCCCTCATTTTCTGAACCGCATGACGCCCTTGGTAGGCGAAATCCGAACAAAGACATTCTCGCCGACCTGAAAAATCGAGCATTAGTGCCAATTTTACATGGAATGTATACCAAGTGAAGAAATACACATTGACATATCAAAACTACCTGAAAATCCACGTGTCTCCGTTTGAGATCGGCGTAGCTCTTCTGACGACTCTGAGCTACTCGTAGTCGCTCGCGTATCAACCGAACCGTCTCGGTAGTGCGCTCAACTATCTCAGGTCCAATAATGAGCTTCTCACCCACTTCTTCCCAGTTCAACGGTGATCGACACCGCCGTCCATATAAAGCCTCGAACGGAGCCATACCAATGCTAGCCTGAAAGCTATTATTGTAGGCGAACTCTATCAGAGGCAAGTGTTGGTCCCATGACCCATGAAAATCCAACATACATGCTCTCAATATGTCCTCAATGATCTGGTTCACGCTCAATTTGGCCATCCATCTGTGGGTGAAACGCCGAACTAAAGTCAAGACGAGAACCCATGCCCTCCTGAAATCTCTGCCAAAAATGTGAAGTAAACAACGGGTCTCGATCAGACACAATACTAGCCGGTATCCCATGCAGTCTAACAATCTCCTTCAGGTATAACTTTGCAAGTCTACTGGCTGTATAGGTGGTATTATATGGCAAGAAATGAGCAGAATTGGTTAGCCGATCTACAATAACCCAGATGGCATTGTTCTTCCTCAGTGTCTTCGGTAACCCGAGTATGAAATTCATCGAAATGGCTTCCCATTTCCACTCAGGCACAGGTAAAGGCTGCAATAGGTCTGCAGGATTCTGATGATCAACCTTAACCTGTTGACAAACCAAGCACGACGCATCACGACGTCGCGCTTCAAACCTCGCCACCAGAAACTCTTCATCAAGTCCTGATACATCTTGGTGCTACCAGGATGTATGGCATACATGGATTTGTGAGCCTCTTCCAGAATGGTGTCCCGAAGCTCGGTACTCGATGGTACGCATACCCGATTGTGAAATAGCAAGGTCCCATCTGCTCGAATGGAGAAATCCTTCTTGCTGCCATTCTCGACGTCTCGTCTGATTGCCATCAACTCATCATCGGTCATCTGAAGCTTCCGAATGTTCTCGAAGAGCGTAGGACGTAATACAAGTGTAGCCATCAATGCTCCTGAGCCTTTTACATCAAACCTTGAGCTGCCCAAAGCCATATCCTCCAAAAGTTTTCATCTCTGAATCCGGCTAACAAGATGTGACAACTGTGCTGAAGACCTCCTACTAAGTGCATCAGCAACGACATTTGCCTTTCCCGGATGGTATTGAATCGAACAATCGTAGTCCTTCAAGAACTCCATCCATCGTCGCTGCCGCATATTCAAGTCCTTTTGAGTGAAGAGGTACTTGAGACTCTTGTGATCGGTGAGTATATCAAAGATTTCACCGTAGAGGTAATGTCGCCAGATCTTCAAGGCGAATATAACTGCTGCTAGCTCTAAGTCATGTGTCGGATAGTTTCTTTCATGGTCCTTCAACTGCCTAGAACCATACGCAATGACCCGCTCGTGTTGATTAAGCACACAGCCTAATCTGCCATAGGAAACATCACTATATACTGTGAAACCTCCACTGCCGGAAGGTATAGCAAGCCGTGTCTTGTAGTCAAACAACGCTTTAACTCCCAGCTCTGCTCACCTGCTGTCATCGATCTAACTTAGCATTCTTTCTTGTGAGCTGTGTAAGTGGACCCGATATCTTCGAGAAACCCTCGACAAATTGCCAATAGTACCCTGCCAAACCAAGGAAACTTCGGACCTCTGTAACTGTCGTAGGTTGTTCCCATGTCACCACAGAATCTATCTTTGTAGGATCCACTAAGATACCCGCTTCAGAGACTACGTGGCCCAAGAAACTGACCTGCTCAAGTCAAAACTCACACTTACTGAGTTTGGCATACAACTGATGGTCCCTGAGTGTTTGAAGAGCCATCTTCAGATGTTGTACATGCTCCTCTCTGGTTTTCGAATAGATGAGGATGTCATCTACGAAAACTACCACAAATTTATCAAGATGTGGTTTGAACACCACATTCATCGTGTCCATGAAAGATGCTGGTAGCATTCACAATCCAAATGGCATCACTAGAAACTCATAGTGGCCATAACGCGTCCGAAACGCAGTCTTGGATATATCTTCCGCCTTGATCTTGAGCTGGTGATAGCCTGACCTCAGATCAATCTTAGAAAAGAACCTTGCACCCTGCAATTTATCAAACAAGTCGTCTATCCGCAGAAGAGGATAACGATTCTTAATCGTCATCTTGTTGAGCTGCCTATAATCGATACACAGACGCATCGATCCATCCTTCTTTTTCATAAATAGAACCGGTGCACCCCAAGGAGAGACACTCGGTCGTATAAAGCCTTTATCTAACTCAAAGCTGTTCCTTGAGCTCTTTCAACTCAGCAGGCGCCATCCGATATGGAGCTTTAGATAACGGTTCTGTACCCGGCGCTAGCTCAATCGCGAACTCAATCTCTCGGCCAGGTGGTAATCCAGGTAAGTCCTCTGGAAATACATCAGGATAATCGCAAACCACCTTGATAAGAGCCAAGTCGTTCTTCTTCTCGGTAGAATCTTGCAAATAGGCCAGATACCCACTGCAACCATTCTTCATCATACGCTCAGCTTTAATGGCTGAAACCAACGGCGCAACCTTGGATTTGACTCCACAGAATCGAAAGGATTTTCGCTTTGGCGGTCGGAAGATCACTATCTTCCGTAGACAGTCCACGCTAGCGTGATAAGCTGCCAACCAATCCATTCTGAGAATGACGTCGAACCCTTCCATGCTCAACGTAATCATGTCGGTCAATGTCTCGTGCTCATCAATCATCACGATGGTACCGACATCTTTATATCAATACATACCGAACTCCCGTAGGAATCTTGACATCTAGAATGAAAGCAAGGGGTTCGGAGTAATATAACTTCTCCGAGAAGGAAGGAGTAATAAGCAGTGTGTAGACCGAGTCTATAAGTACTGTGCTTCAATTTTATCCACGTCGTCTCGACTACTCATCATAAGTGTACCTTTAGTTAAAAAGTTTGTTAATTATATGCAATGATTCCTATGTGTTTTAACATAATTGACTTGTATTTAGATTTAAACAATAATAATTGAATCAATGCATAATTGACGTCTCAACTTTAATGATACCTTGAATGACGTCATTCGACATTTGGGCATCCGGTGCAGTCACCGCATAAGCCCGACCTTGAACTGTAGGTCGTGGTCGACTTCAGAGACCGTCAGAAGTCCGGCCCTTTCTCCACCACCGGCGTCCTTGATCATGTGACCAACTGTCCACACAAGCATCCTCCGGTGTTCCGTCGCAATCCTCTCCGTCTTATGTGGTTTCCCACATCTTGCACACACCGGGTAGAAAGCAGAATAAATTTGATCCTCTCGTCGAACCCTGAGCCACAGAAGCTCCACTCGCAGTAGTGCTCCCGGCTCTGAAAGGTCATCCTGGTGACGAACTCTGAGGTCTCTGATAGGAAGACGTCACTGGTCCTGAAGCAATAGCCGGTCTAGAATATGATGGCTGACTAGGGTAGGGAGGAGGTTTAGAGAACCTCGGCTTTTTGTTCACCTACTCTGAAGCACTCTGCTGTCCCTGACCAAACCTATTTTTATTACCCTTCTCTCGCCTCAAGTACTGCTTTTGAATATCTTCCTCTGCAATGAGGGCCTTGGACATCACGCCAAGATCGTCTCCATTTCCCACATCACACCCTCTCACAGATGTTCGGCCTCAATCCTCTCGAAATTTACGAGCTCTCATCATTTCGGTGGCCACATCTGAGGGTGCAAATCGGAAAGTCTATCAAATTCTGCATGCCATACTCGACATCTCATTCATTTCAATTCGATAAATTGGACCTCCCATTGATTACGTACGATCTTGGAAAATCTGATCGTTGAATGTCTCCACAACTAAGTCCATGGAGTATTGGGGTAGTCTGCTCTCTCATCCTGAACAGACTTCCACCACGGGCCTCGCCCAAAAGTTTGAAAGATGCCCTTGCGTACTTTCTCGACATCGGTACCGCAAAACTTCAAATATTTTTCTATCTCCTCCCCATGCCTCGGCCTCCATAGGATTAAATGCCTACGAGAATGTAGGAGGTCTCATCCTCCTAAACTCTGCGAATCCTCCTGGCTGATGTCTGGCTGCCAGCATCTCGGTCTGTCGGTCAATGGCTGCAGTCTGCTGGGCCATGTTAGTAGCCAAGGCTGCCAACACCTCGTCCACATTTCCTCTGTTTTGCCTAGCAGCTCCCAAAGGCTCATTGATTAGGCCGAAGCAACTCTTCTCCGCCATATGAGGTGCCTCATCTATCTCCTCAATTGAGGTCCCTCTATACCTCGGCCTCTGCCTCTAAACCGTGGAGGCATGCTGATCTGTCATTGTTAAACAAACAATAACAATTAGATCAGTAATTAATTGTTAGAAATAATTTAACCCCTAGTCCTAAGACTATGAACCTAGAGCCGCGCTCTGATACCAACTGTGACGACCCGACTTTTCCAATCCCTAAGGTATAGGAAAGGCCGGTTCATCAACTTATTGATTTCTCAATAAGTCGTAACAAACAGAAGCCGGCAACATAAACAAAGGTCTAAAGACAGAGGCAACAATGTTAATCCAAAAACAAAAGCTTCATAGAACAAAATTAGATATATCACTGTGAGGAACCAAAAAGAACTACCGGTGATGGCCAATCCGATCACCTAAAATAGAGGTTCACAATAATGGTTCCTCAAGTGATATAAAAAAGAACAAAAATAATAGCCTAAGGCTCAACATTTCAAAATTTATATCCAGACAAAAATACCAAAAATACAGAATCTAAGATCACGAAAAGAACTCCTCAGCTGGTATGTCCAAATCCTCCTCGGGAATATAATCGGAGTCCTCCGGATCCTCTGACCCAAGGTCAGTCTCAGCACCTGTGACGACCCGACTTTTCCAATCCCTAAGGTATAGGAAAGGCCGGTTCATCAACTTATTAATTTCTCAATAAGCCGTAACAAATAGAAGCCGGCAACATAAACAAAGGTCTAAAGACAGAGGCAACATTGTTAATCCAAAAACAAAAGCTTCATATAACAAAATTAGATACATCACTGTGAGGAACCAAAAGGAACCACCGGTGATGGCCAATCCGATCGCCTAAAATAGAGGTTCACAATAATGGTTCCTCGAGTGATATCAAAAGATCAAAAATAATAGCCTAAGGCTCATCAATCCAAAATAATATCCAGACAAAATACCCAAAAAAAATACAGAATCTAAGATCACGGGAAGAACTCCTCAGCTGGTATGTCCAAATCCTCCTCGGGAATATAATCGGAGTCCTCCGGATCCTCTGACCCAAGGTCAGTCTCAGCACCTGTAACGTATAGTCGAGGGTGAGCTAACAGCCAAGCTCAATAGAGGAAGACAGATCTATTTGCATTTCTTTATAAGTAAGGGTTTTCAAAAGACGGAATCGGATCAAATATGGTTTTTCAATTATGCTTTTCAAATTAAATCTCCAGTTCTAATCCTGAGTCAAAACTGATAATATAATCTATAGTGTTCAAAATGTTCTGATTTAGCATGCTTCTTGTCTTAAATTTATAACTTAATTTTATCTCCCAAATTTCCTATAGCATGAGAGCAGACTACGTGACCGATGGGAAGACCCTATTGACCATCGTCGTTCATGAACCCATTTCGAAAATGCAACAAGCCCCTACGCTATGAGAGAAACTTGCGCCAAAGTTTTACCGTCAACACGGTTGGTAGAATCTAGGGCATCGTACTTATGAACCCTAAATCAAATGCAAATGCTAATACATATCAAAGTTTATTATTCATAACATAATTCTGATTTTTCAAGGTTCTGATTCGAAATTTAACTGAGGTTCTGATTCAAAATTTTGCTGAGGTTCTGATTCAAAATTTAGCTGAGGTCTGATTTCCAAAGATTCTTATTTATGACAAGGTTTACAAATTTTCAGATTGTGTCATATTTTCAAAGTTTTAATTATACTGTGTGCAACCGAATTTCCAAATTTTATACTTCTGAAAGAATTTGTCT
This sequence comes from Chloranthus sessilifolius, assembly GCA_021018995.1. Classification (NCBI taxonomy): domain Eukaryota; kingdom Viridiplantae; phylum Streptophyta; class Magnoliopsida; order Chloranthales; family Chloranthaceae; genus Chloranthus; species Chloranthus sessilifolius. The sequence continues at coordinate 71,751,499 of CM037595.1, forward strand.
ATAACAGTTTATGCTTATAAATTCATGCAAATAATAATTAGGGTTCCCCTACCTTAACCAAGAAATTTCAAAGGCAAGAACAAACAGTCCTCTTCAAGGACTCCCCATAGTCAAAACCTACATATATTAACACTCTCAGTGTTAATATAGAACCCAAAAATCAACCCAAAGGCTTACAAAATAAAAATCCAACCGAACTCTTAAAAGCCAAAAGCTGGACAGAATTCGACTATCGATTTCAAATTCGATGGTCGATTTTAAATTCGACCATCGAATTTCAGAACTCTGTCTCAGGCTAAAATTCTCATTTCGATTGTCGATTTTCAATTCGACAGTCGATTTCCATTTTCGACAGTCGATTTTCAAATCGACAGTCGAATTCTCCAGGCCCTGTGGCTGTTAACTCAACATGCCCGGATTCTTTTTCTTCATTTCCAAATACCATATACTATTCTCCAGCCTTATATCTCCTTTAAACATACCATATACTATTCTAAACCTAAATCTAATTCAAAAGATAAAAGGATGTTTTAAAGGTCTACCTCTTGTAGTTTAAGTCGTTGCTTTCTTTGAACCGATTCACGTCCGAAAAAGATCTCCAAGCTCAAGGGTTTTAGATCTTCAAATCAGTCCAGAAAAAGGGGTGGCTACAGCCACATCACTCAACAAGATCACACAGATTTTCACCCTCTCCACATCATTCTTCTCTTTCAATAATGCAAACCGTCAATTTAGGCACTACTCTAATCAATGGTTGAGATGGAGAGAGGAACTCTAAAACTTCCAAGATCTGGGATCCAATGAGGCAAAACCTTAGGGGTTTGATTTCCAACGAGAGGGAGAAGCTAACTTCTCTTGCACTCTCTCTTTCTTATAAGATAAAAATTCTAAATAAAAATCTAGATATTTTTATTTACAACTTATCCTCTAAATTTGCAAAATATTTCATGTTGAACACATACACCTAACCTAGTGTGTAAGTCATCATTTTCATGACTTACACACATCTATTGACAATACTATATTACCATCATTCCCATCCAATACAAAGCTAACCAAAAGTCTAACAAAACCCGTAAAATTTTCCGGACACGCTTATCGAGGTAAATGCATTTAGGTCAAAATATCAAGGATATTACATTCACTCCCCCTTAGGAATTTTCGTCCACAAAAATGGAACATAACACATACCAGACAACAAAAGAATAGAAAACATGGGGCACCGTGTTTCGATCCCACAGGGCACGCAAGCCAAGGGATGGGATCCGTAGTAACATGGATGTACTGCGTGTGGCATCAAAAGGCCATAGTGGATTGCATCTGTATATGGATGCCCACACCCCAAGTGTCACGTGCCGGGAGACCGATGCACAGTGACGCATGAAAGCCATAAAGAGAATAACAATACACCAAAGCAATGAGGAAGAACAAAAGTGACAGAGAGAGCAAATCCTCACAAGCATCTAACTGAATCATATACCAAAAATAACAGCAAAAGTAACTCACATAGAGATCCAAAACGCACATAAAGAAGGTAAAAACAAGTATCGAACTGAACCATATACAAACAAAAATAAGCAGAGTATCCAAAGCAAAGCAAAGACAGAAAAGATAAAAGAAAACAAAAGAAGGACCACCAGGTCCTAAATAATCCAAGCTGTAAAATAAATACAGACCATAACCACCATAAATAAACCAGGACCCCCCCCCCAAGCATGCTAACAATCCCCGGCAGAAGATGGACCCGCCCGATCCGAAGTACCATCGCCCGCAGCAGCATCATCATCACCCGTATCCGCTCTGGCCGCAGAAGGCATGCTAGTACCAGCGCCCGATGTCGAAGGGCGATATACTGAAGCACGGATATCGGCCATATATGTCGTGTAATCATCGGGAAACGCGTGCTGCATCAGATAAGAGAGAGCGCCGCCATGGACATCCAACTCCTGACGCATAGAGCTGGTGTGGTGGGTGAGCTCTTGAATCTGATGGCTCATGGCGGTCATCTGTCGGGTGAACTCGGAGAGTGTAAGGATGTCACTCTGTGGGGGCTGAGGAGGTGCAAGGGTAGCAGTGTCAGGGATAGAATGAGTAGGGTCCTCATCATCATCACGATGACTGACTGACATGCTGTATCAGTGCATACCGAACTCCCCGTCGGAATCTTGACATCTAGAATGAAAGCAAGGGGTTCGGGAGTAATACCCAACTTCTCTGAGAAGGAAGGAGTAATAAACGAGTGTGTAGACCCAGGGTCTATAAGTACTCGTGCTTCAATTTTATCCACGTCGCTTCAACTACTCATCATAAGTGTACCTTTAGTTAAAAAGTTTGTTAATTATATATGCAATGATTCCTATGTGGTTTATCATAATTTACTTGAATTTAAAATTAAACAATAATAATTGAATCAATGCATGAATGACGTCTCAGCTTTAATGATACCTTGAATGACGTCATTCGACGTTTGGGCATCCTGTGCAGTCACCGCATAAGCCCGACCTTGAACTGTAGGTCGCGTCGACTTCTGCGTAGAGACCGTCATAGTCCGTCCTTTCTCAACAACAGGACAGTCCTTGATCATGTGACCAACCTGTCCACACCTGAAGCATCCTCCAGTGTTCCGTCTGCAATCCTCTGTCTTATGTGGTTTCCCACATCTAGCACACACTGGGGTAGAAAGCAGAGTAATGTGATCCTCTCGAATCCTGAGCCACAGAAGCTCCACTCGCAGTAGTGCTCCCGGCTCTGAAAGGTCGTCCTGGTGACGTACTCTGAGGTCTCTGATAGGAAGACGTCACTGGTCCTAAAGCAACAGCCGGTCTAGAATATGATGGCTGACTAGGGTAGGGAGGAGCTTTAGAGACCCTTGGCTTTTTGTTCACCTGCTCTGAAGCACTCTGCTGTCCCTGACCAAACCTATTTTTATTACCCTTCTCTCGCCTCAAGTACTGCTTTTGAATATCTTCCTCTGCAATGAGGGCCTTGGACATCACGCCAGCATACGTCTCCATTTCCCACATCGACACCCTCTCCTGAATGTTCGGCCTCAATCCTCTCTGAAATTTCTGAGCTCTCATCAGCTCAGTGGCCACATGTAGGGGTGCAAATCGGGAAAGTCTATCAAATTCTGCGCCATACTCGCGCACTGACATCTCATTCTGTTTCAATTCGATAAATTGGACCTCCCATTGATTACGTACGATCTTCGGAAAGTACTGATCGTTGAACGTCTCCACGAACTCTACCCAAGTCCATGGAGTATTGTGGTAGTCCTGCTCTCTCATCCTGGAAACAGACTTCCACCAGGTGGCCTGCCCAAAGTTTGAAAGATGCCCAGCGTACTTTCTCGACATCGGTACACTGCAACACTTCAAATATTTCCTCTATCTCATCCAGCCATGTCTCGGCTTCCATAGGATCCGTCTGCCCTGAGAATGTAGGAGGTCTCATCCTCCTAAACTCTGCGAATCCTCCTGGCTAATGTCTGGCTGCCAGCATCTCGGTCTGTCGGTCAATGGCTGCAGTCTGCTGGGCCATGTTAGTAGCTAAGGCTGCCAACACCTCGTCCACATTCCCTCTGTCTTGCCTAGCAGTTCCCAAAGGTTCTGCATTAGGGCCAGAAGCAACTCGCCCTCTGCCATATGAGGTGCCTACGCCCTCATCTATCTCCTCAATGCGAGCTGTACGAGGTCCCTCTATACCTCGGCCTCTGCCTCTAAACCGTGGAGGCATGCTGATCTGTCATTGTTAAACAAACAATAACAATTGATCAGTAATAAATTGTTAGAAATAATCTAACCCCTAGTCCTAAGACTCTGAACCTAGAGCCTTGCTCTGATACCAACTGTGACGACCCGACTTTTCCAATCCCTAAGGTATAGGAAAGGCCGGTTCATCAACTTATTGATTTCTCAATAAGCCGTAACAAACAGAAGCCGGCAACATAAACAAAGGTCTAAAGACAGAGGCAACATTGTTAATCCAAAAACAAAAGCTTCATATAACAAAATTAGATATATCACTGTGAGGAACCAAAAGGAACCACCGGTGATGGCCAATCCGATCACCTAAAATAGAGGTTCACAATAATGGTTCCTCGAGTGATATCAAAAGATCAAAAATAATAGCCTAAGGCTCATCAATCCAAAATAATATCCAGACAAAATACCCAAAAAAAATACAGAATCTAAGATCACGGGAAGAACTCCTCAGCTGGTATGTCCAAATCCTCCTCGGGAATATAATCGGAGTCCTCCGGATCCTCTGACCCAAGGTCAGTCTCAGCACCTGTAACGTATAGTCGAGGGTGAGCTAACAGCCAAGCTCAATAGAGGAAGACAGATCTATTTGCATTTCTTTATAAGTAAGGGTTTTCAAAAGACGGAATCGGATCAAATATGGTTTTTCAATTATGCTTTTCAAATTAAATCTCCAGTTCTAATCCTGAGTCAAAACTGATAATATAATCTATAGTGTTCAAAATGTTCTAATTTAGCATGCTTCTTGTCTTAAATTTATAACTTAATTTTATCTCCCAAATTTCCTATAGCATGAGAGCAGACTACGTGACCGATGGGAAGACCCTCTCGACCATAAATGGTTCATGAACCCATTTCGAAAATGCAACAAGCCCCTACGCTATGAGAGAAACTTGCGCCAAAGTTTTACCGTCAACACGGTTGGTAGAATCTAGGGCATCGTACTTATGAACCCTAAATCAAATGCAAATGCTAATACATATCAAAGCTTATTATTCATAACATAATTCTAATTTTTCAAGGTTCTGATTCGAAATTTAACTGAGGTTCTGATTCAAAATTTAGCTGAGGTTCTGATTCAAAATTTAGCTGAGGTTCTGATTTCCAAAGATTCTTATTTATGACAAGGTTTACAAATTTTCAGATTGTGTCATATTTTCAAAGTTTTAATTATACTGTGTGCAACCGAATTTCCAAATTTTATACTTCTGAAAGAATTTGTCTATAACAGTTTATGCTTATAAATTCATGCAAATAATAATTAGGGTTCCCCTACCTTAACCAAGAAATTTCAAAGGCAAGAACAAACAGTCCTCTTCAAGGACTCCCCATAGTCAAAACCTACATATATTAACACTCTCAGTGTTAATATAGAACCCAAAAATCAACCCAAAGGCTTACAAAATAAAAATCCAACCGAACTCTTAAAAGCCAAAAGCTGGACAGAATTCGACTATCGATTTCAAATTCGATGGTCGATTTTAAATTCGACCATCGAATTTCATAACTCTGTCTCAGGCTAAAATTCTCATTTCGACTGTCGATTTTCAATTCGACAATCGATTTCCATTTTCGACAGTCGAATTCTCCAGGCCCTGTGGCTTTTAACTCAACATGCCCGGATTCTTTTTCTTCATTTCCAAATACCATATACTATTCTCCAGCCTTATATCTCCTTTAAACATACCATATACTATTCTAAACCTAAATTGAATTCAAAAGATAAAAGGATGTTTTAAAGGTCTACCTCTTGTAGTTTAAGCCGTTGCTTTCTTTGAACCGATTCACGTCCGGAAAAGATCTCCAAGCTCAAGGGTTTTAGATCTTCAAATCAGTCCAGAAAAAGGGGTGGCTACAGCCACATCACTCAACAAGATCACACAGATTTTCACCCTCTCCACATCATTCTTCTCTTTCAATAATGCAAACTGATCAGAATTTAGGCACTACTCTAATCAATGGTTGAGATGGAGAGAGGAACTCTAAAACTTCCAAGATCTGGGATCCAATGAGGCAAAACCTTAGGGGTTTGATTTCCAACGAGAGGGAGAAGCTAACTTCTCGTTCACTCTCTCTTTCTTATAAGATAAAAATTCTAAATAAAAATCTAGATATTTTTATTTACAACTTATCCTCTAAATTTGCAAAATATTTCATGTTGAACACATACACCTAACCTAGTGTGTAAGTCATCATTTTCATGACTTACACACATCTATTGACAATACTATATTACCATCATTCCCATCCAATACAAAGCTAACCAAAAGTCTAACAAAACCCGTAAAATTTTCCGGACACGCTTATCGAGGTAAATGCATTTAGGTCAAAATATCAGGGATATTACAGCACCTGTGACGTATAGTCGAGGGTGAGCTAACAGCCAAGCTCAATAGAGGAAGACAGATCTATTTGTATTTCTTTATAAGTAAAGGTTTTCAAAAGACGGAATCGGATCAAATATGGTTTTTCAATGATGCTTTTCAAATTAAATCTCCAGTTCTAATCCTGAGTCAAAACTGATAATATAATCTAAAGTATTCAAAATGTTCTGATTTAGCATGCTTCTTGTCTTAAATTTATAACTTAATTTTATCTTCCAAATTTCCTATAGCATGAGAGCGGACTACGTGACCGATGGGAAGACCCTACTGACCATCGTCGTTCATGAACCCATTTCGAAAATGCAACAAGCCCCTACGCTATGAGGGAAACTTGTGCCAAAGTTTTACCGTCAACACGGTTGGTAGAATCTAGGGCATCGTGCTTATGAACCCAAAATCAAATGCAAATGCTAACACATATCCAAGCTTATTATTCATAACATATACTGATTTTTCAAAGTTCTGATTCGAAATTCTGATTCAAAATTTAACTGAGGTTCTGATTCAAAATTTAGCTGAGGTTCTGATTTCCAAGGATTCTTATTTATGACAAGGTTTACAAATTTTCGGATTGTGTCATATGTTCAAAGTTTTAATTACACTGTGTGCAACGAAATTTCCAAATTTTATGCTTCTAAAAGAAATGGTCTATAACAGTTTATGCTTATAAATTCATGCAAATAATAATTAGGATTCCCCTACCTTAACCAAGAAGTTTCAAGTCTAGCACAAACAGTCCTCTTGAAGGACTCCCCATAGTCACAACCTACATATATTAACACTCTCAGTGTTAATATAGAACCCAAAAATCAACCCAAAGGCTTATAAAATAAAAATCAGCAAACTTTTAAAGCCAAAAAGCGGGCCAATTGACTATGATTTCAAATTCGATGGTCGAATTTGAAATCGATAATCGATTTTAAATTAGAGCCATCGAATTTCGCTATCTCAGCTAAAATTCTCATTTCTCGATTTCCAATTCGACAATGATTTATTTTCGACGACGATCGATTTTCAAATCGACAGTCGAATTCTCCAGGCTCTGTGGTTGTTAACTTAACATGCCCGGATCCTTTTTCTTCATTTCCAAACACAGCCTTAGATCTCCTTTAAACTTACCACATACAATTCTAAACCTAAATTGAATTCAAAAGATAAAATGATGTTTTAAAGGTCTACCTCTTGTAGTTTAAGCCGTTGCTTTCTTTGAACCGCTTCACGTCCGGAAAAGATCTACAAGCTCAAGGGTTTTAGATCTTCAAATCGGTCCAGAAAAAATGGTTACTGCCACATCACTCAACAAGATCACACAGATTTTCACCCTCTCCACATCACTCTTCTTTTTCAATAATGCATACTGATCAGAATTCAAGCACTACTTTAATCAATGGTTGAGATGGAGAGAGGAACTCTAAAACTTCCAAGATCTGGGATCCAATGAGGCAAAACCTTAGAGGTTTGATTTCCAACGAGAGGGAGAAGCTAACTTCTCTTGCACTCTCTCTCTCTCTTATAAGATAAAAAAATTCTAAACAAAAAATCTAGATACTTTTATTTACAACTTATCCTCTAACTTTGCAAAATATTTCATGTTGAACACATACACCTATCCTAGTGTGTAAGTTATCGTTTTCATGACTTACACACATCTATTGACAATACTATTTTTACCATCATTCCCATCAAATACAAAGCTAACCAATAGTTTAAACAAAACCCGTAAAATTTTCTGGACACGCTTATCGAGGTAAATGAATTTAGGTCAAAATATCAGGGATATTACAAAGCGTGGGCCAAACTTGTGAGATTCTGGATAAAACTATCATGTTCATTGTCTACATATGACAAGTCTTCTAGCTTGTTCACTTAGGTCAAAGGTTACTAATGATATATATATACAAAAAACATAAAACATTGGCAGAACCCAGTTTTTAAGTCCCCCAAATTTTAAAAATCGTGAGTGCAGTTTTTAAGTCCCCGTAAATTATAGCCTACATTTAAACCAAATTGGCTCCTCACATACATTTGCAATAAATAAATATAGGCAGGAACCAAATTTGGTTTAAACACCACTTTGCAATAAAAATATAAGTGACAAAATAAATGAGTTGGCCTGATCCGGCCCGATTAGTAAACGGGCTGGGTGTGGGCTCGCTCCATGAGGCTCCATTACGATCGGCACATTTAAGGCCATCTTGAAACCAGCCCGGCCCATTGAGACCTCTAACAAGCTCATAACCTCGTAAGCACCAGTCGCCAACTCGCCATGTTACCAAGTGTCTACTAGTGTGTGGCTTAAAAAATATTTTTAAAAGGACAAAAATACCTTCATATATATATATATATATATATATATATATATATATATATATATATATATATATATATATATATTCAGATAGTTTATTTTTTTTTTCGTGTTAAAAAATAGAAAATAATAATATATTAAAAAACTCCAATCAGATGAGTTCTAAGGACAATTATGAAGGTGCTTAACTGGTATTTAAATGATTTTACACCATCAAGGGTTGAAGATGTGGGTGATCTGTATTGTAAAAGTGATAGATCAATGATTGATAGGTCCAACAATGGTGTTGTAAGGAGACATAATCCATCTTATTTGTGGACTTTAATATCAACCATTGTTTTTAATTTTAATGGCTGATATTAAAGTTAATCAGTCAGGCTTTGTGCATACTTGATGTCCATATGGACCTGTCTGAGGAAGATTATGTCCTCTTGTGGTGGGGCCCATGGCCTGCTCTTTAACAAGAACAGTAACTGCAGATGTCATCAGTGAAAGAAATGTTGTGACGCCGAAAACAAACCTGCAATTCAGGAAGATCGAAAAAGTAGTATAAACACTTAATTATTTTTCAGTTATAGGCAACAATATATATTTAACTTAGCCTATGAAACATGCCTTACACCATAAGCATCGACCGGTGAGCCACTAAAGTAGGCACTTACTATCCCCCCAAAAGCTGAAGATCCCCAACATAAAGATTGGAAAGATCCAGATGTGCTTTGAGACTCCCCACCAGCCCTTTCGACAACCATGGAATCTATAACCTGTAATCAAGATGCCTCAGTTTTCTAGATCAAGAGTACAGAGAGAGAGAGAGAGAGTACTAATTGCAGCCTACTTTAAAACTTGCTGAAAAAAAGTTGAATAATTGCAATTGCTAAATTGGCCGTGCATAACGATAGAATTAACTATTTCTCGTTACAATTATGCAAAGAACGAGTCGTGGTCATGACTAATATATGAACATATGTTTTGTTGATAAAATTTCACGTGGAACTCTTTGAAAGTCAAATACTTCATGTAAGATTCAAGTTAAATACAGTTATAAATAGAGAGGACCAAGCATATAAATTAAACCTGTGATCATGTGAACCATTAAGTCTTCAAGTGATCATGTGAACCATTACGTCTTCTTTATCTTCTCTTGAACTGAGAATCGGATCACATCAAGCTGACAACTTGGGTTGACACAACTATAGCATGATCAACTTTGGAATCAAGTGAAAGCAGATTCAAGTCACTGCAATTGGTACGACTAAAAGACTCTACATAAGTCTAAACTGATGTTGTGCATCTTATCCTCCCATCAAGCTACAAATGTCAAACTTCCTTTCTATGCAACTTTAGTTATGGTATATTTGGACACATCTGTTTATACTGGTCAGATTGATATTTCTTCTAAAAGACTATAAAATACTCAATGGACTCTAATTATCATAAAAATAAGGACGCACACTGCATGCGGCTGGACTGAGCCAGTTTGATAGGCTTTTAGTGTTGTGCCAAGGGCTTCGCAGCAGCAGCTCAGCCAGACTGGTGCAGGCTTTGACAGGCCCAATCGGGCAAATATTTTGCTTTGACGATTCCAATTGCTTTGCGCAGCCACCGGGCCGCCTCATAGATTCTTGCCACTGAAAAAGAAAACCAGAGATTTTGTTCCTTTTAGACAAATTCAATTCAACAAATATTATAATTACATATCGAGAATCACAGTGATCGATGCCCTATCTAACTACTGTTTTAAAACATTTAAAGTTCAGAAAGAAAAGGGAAAAATTAAGTATCTCCATGAAAACAGATCTCCATCAAAACCTAACAGTAAAATCAACCTTAAAAATAAATCAAACACCATCAAGAACGCGAAGAATCAAAGAGACTGATCACCTGCTTCCTTTGCTTTCCTAGATGCCAAGTCGGTGTCGCTTAGACGGTTTCCATGCTGCTGATCCTCAACCACAGAAGCCATGGAGAATTCATCCAACATAAGAAAAGGAAAGCTGGCCAAGCTTTGCTGGGATTTCTCCAGATATATTGTTGTTCTGTAATAAGCTGAAACTCAATCCAAAACTAAAATTAGAAAGAGGGATTTCTTATTTTTTGAAATTAAATTGATAAACCTTCAGAGTGAAAATTAGACGCATAACTGATTGAATTAGTAATTTGATCTTGTCCCCAGGCGAGATTGATCTCCTGGAACCTCAGAGTGAAGATTATATGCATTATGCTTTGAGTAGATAATTCTGCATCAGGTCACAGGCAGGTCGCCTTGGCTCCAGGCTAGGTTGACCTGCTGGAACCCTATATGATCACTGAACCTAAATTAGCCTTAGATGATTATTTCCCACCTACAAGATGCCCCTCTACTCGCTATGTGGTTGCTCGAAAATAAATTTGCCTACGAGATTATAGTTCATCTACTAGTCGCCAACACTACTACCCTAACAATATTGGGTACATCAATTTGTCCAAGTTACGGCAATTGGGACGACCATAACATGACTGGCATATCTTCGTCAGCAGTGCGTACTATCATAAAATCTTACGCAGTTACTCAAACCTAGGGAAGCCCAGGTGACCATAACCGAGGCACCAGATCCCCTTCTAGATGTGCAGGCCATCGCCCATGATGACACTAGGTAGAAAAATTGACCCATCACAGCAATTGGGAGGATCACTAAACCACAATTGGATCTTGATTCAACGGTGGTGCAATGGTAAATTGGTAACACCACCATATTAGAACACAACCTATTTCTAATACTTAATTTGGAGTTTTAAATCAAATACTGGATCAGATCAGCGAAGATGTGTTATGAAAGAGATCCCAAAAGTAAAGAATCCTTTTTGGTCTGCCAATTGTCAATCGTTGATTCCTAGCCGTTCTACCCAAAATGCATGCTTCCACAACACATGAGCATTGTCATTTCCTTTCGTTAATGTAAACTTTACTTCACTAAATCAGCAATTCCAACACACAAACATATGGCACGTAAGATCGGATCCTTTCGTTAATGTAAACTTTACTTCACTAAATCAGCAATTCCAACACACAAACATATGGGCACGTAAGATCGGACCCAGCCGTGCCTGGGCTTGGGCTATGCATGGGTTTTCTCCCCAATTAGATCAGCTCAGCTGGTTCAAGCCGGGTTCGGGCCAACTTTGATAGGCCTAATTCTTTTCAACCTAGGCTCAAGCCATGCCTCAACAAGCGGAGGTTTTGAGCTTTCGAATCTCACCTCTTATTGGCCACTCGTGTGTAGGTGTTGAAGTATCTGGGATTTAGTCAAGTTCTCTGAGAAACCGAATACTTTATTATAAAAAAAACTAGGCCCGAACCGATTTATAATCGGGCTGGCTTTATCTGTGTGATTTTGGGTTCCAGTATATACATTTTCTCACCCGAATCGGGCCAGGCCTGGGGTACAAGCTTGGGCTAAGCCCGACCGTTTGACAGCCCTATTTAAATTAGACCTTTTGGAGGGGTGAGCTTGACCCACTCAGTGCTTTGGGTACTTAATTCCATCTCTCATTTTTTTTGGCAGTCAATATTGACTCGTGCAGTGTACGACTCGTGCACCAATACAAACTTTGCATCTTACATCTTAGGTTTTGTTCTTCATCTGATATGTCTGGGTATTGCAATTTCAATTCCATGTAGGAATTGCAAGTTTTGACCCGAAATGCGAACCTGATCCAAAAACCGGCGAAATCGAACTGGTTCGAATCGAAAACCGATCCAAAAATGAAACCGTACCGACTCCAGTTTGAATTCAGGTTTGTTCGGTGGCATAGTGATAAATTTCTCCGAAAATTTTCAAAATTTCTTAGAAATTCAGCGTAATAGGATCGGACGAAATTTTCAATGAAATTTCGGAGCTTTCTCCGAAATCATTGTCTATTAGGTATGGCCATGATCCATAAAGATATGTAGTGTCAAAGACTTGAAATGCATTCCCTTGAATCTAAGGCTGTTATGTCCTTGGCTATTACTTTAATATTCTCAAGATTCAAGACTAAATGATTCCTTTTTATGTTCCTTGGTATTCAAAATTGAGATAACAAAACACTCACTTTTTTTTAATTTTTTCATAAATTATAAAGTTTTAGTCTTCTCTAAAACCATTATATAGTCTTAATAACTTCTCCTAACTGTTAAGGTAAGACCCACATTTGCACCTTATCCTCAAGTGGGTCAAGTGGGACTCTCATAAGCAGATACACATAAAAACAAGAGAGCTTTTTTGAACCTCATAATGAAAATAAAGAAAGGTGAGAGGTAAATTTTAAAGCATTTATTATATTGAGGTCATTTAAAAAGCCCAAAGGTGTTTATTTAGACAAAACAAGCTTATCTATACACATGAAATTGACTAGTTTACATAAGGGTGATGTAAAGGTTGCGCAGCTAGGTAGATTTTTAAAGTTCATTAGTCATATCTCTTGGAAAGAGATGTGAAGGTGGCTTTTTCTGCTCTTTTAGTGAAAGAGATGGTTCACAGAGATTTTCCTGGATTAAAGTGAATTCTAATGTTAAAAGTTGAACCAATTATTATGGCATGAAAATTTATATTGAAGCATACCTGGTATTCCTTTTCATATTCATCCATGTTAGTAGAAAGATCCTCTACCTTCTTTTTCAGGTCAGCTGCTCCATCTTCAGCTTTTTTTACAGCAGTGTCCCTCTCTCCAATGGATCTTTGAATATCCTCAATACTTCTAACAACCTTTAAAAACATTAATACAAAATCCTCAAAACTTGCAAATTATGCAGTTATTTGTATGCACTAGATTCACTTTCGCAATGATGCCATAAAAAGAATCAGTAAAACTAGAAAAAGAGAACATAGTACAACGAAAGAAACTTATGAGCCCAAAACTTATGAAATGGAAAATAGATAGAATCCCATGCAAACCACTAGTGTTAAGTGGTATGGAAGCCACTGATATTTAGTGGTGGGATCTGAAAAAGTGAATTTTATCAAGAAACCAAGTCAAAAATTTTTTGCAATCACAGATAATTGTAGATAAAGTTGGATATACACTAAGAATGAGGATGTTCATCTTATCATAGTAAGCTAACCTTAACCAATATCATTGCAGCATATAAGTGAATTGGATTGAAGGAAACAACCGTAGATACCAAATAATAAACAAAATGAATGTTGCATCCCGTGGTCTTGATTACTCAACAAGTGGACACATAAATAGCCCATCAATTTACCTTACTTGAAGACAAGCACCCAAAGAGAGAGAGAGCGAGAGAGGTCATACAGGCAAGCTGGTTGTTTTTTTTTCATACTACATAATATCCCCTCAACATTACCATTGTGTTGTCCCATCTATTTGATTCAAAATAAAATCATTTTCTAAGCAAAAAGAGCGATAGAATATGAGTTAGTTTCCTCCAACAAATGAGTTGGAACAAAGATGCTATACTAATGTGATTAGAGACCTAAACTAAATTCTACTTTTGTCTTCCATAGGAAAAGATGAGGAACCCCTGCCCTCCAATTTGAGTTTCCATTTCCCAAAGCCGCTTGCTCATAAAGTATGAGTTTGTGGACACGGAAGTAACATGAATGGGGAATTTATTTACCAGGGCCATGTAGCTTGTAAAACTTTCATCGCCAAGATCTGCATAATAGTAACCTTTCAACTGATCTAGCTTTAGCTGACCTTTGTAAACGATAGTCATGCTCCTGCCAAACTAGAACAAGATGTAAGCTATTTAGCTGCAATGGATTCTGCCACTTTAAGTAGGTATTCTAACTCAATAATTTACGATTCTCAAAAAAGGCACCTTGAAGATAGAGAACATATATAAAAGTCCTTCACACCACCATATTGCTGATTTAAAGCAGCTCGGATGGCCACCATTGAAACCCTCCTCAATATGTTCATCTGTGTTATAGAAAATTTGCCATGAAAATATTATTCATGAAGAATAAGAGTTTTTCATAATACTACCATAATTATACCGTAATATTGAAAATTGTATTCCATAATAAAAGTAGGTAAGACTTAAGGTGGAGAAGAAACCAATACCTGTTGCTCAAAATCAGCACTTGACCTTGGGCTTGGAGTAAGAAACACTTCTTCAACAATAGGTTCTGTTTGAATAGCCGAATTGCCCAATCCTGTATTGTCATTTGGGACAAAACGCCACCCAAGAACAACATGGCCCAATGATTCCGCAACCTACATGTAAAATTATGAACTTAGAACGAGGAATTGTTCTAAAGAGATAATAACCACATCCGTAACAAAAAGGCAAGATGCAAAGGAGAAGGATGAAGGTATATAAGCACCAGGTGTAAAGCCAAGTCAATACAACAGGTAAAAAATGGATCACCAAATAGAACAGATTGAATTGCAATATCCCTAGAAATGTAGGATGTGCATTAATTAAGTGGTATATTTTACACACATGATAGAAGGAGTTGACCATTTGTAGACAAGTGGTTGATACAAAATCTACAGGATTAGATTTCGATGGAGTATAAAAGATCTTACCACTCCATTTTTGGATCAAACCAGAAATGAACTAAAACTTGTTAATATAAATTAAACATCAGCAAACTCGAAATTGCTGAATTAATAAACACAGCTTAATATTTTAAGGTGATGAAAATTTTCGTTAGACAGAATGACTACATGAAAATCATTGGGCAATCAAAAGGAAAAGGGAAATAATGTGACAAACATAGACACGAGAGAAGACAAGATGCAAGTAGTTGTTCCCAAATAAATGTGTGTTAGAACAACAACTTACTTAATGTCAGTATCAAGTACATATCACCATTCACCCCTCCTAGAAATCAATATGTATTGCCCCAAAACATGCATATAGGATGCGCATCAGACAATACAACATGAAATTTTTTGGTCAACGAGATAGAGAAAAGGAAAAAAGAAAGAGAAATAAAATTTTAATTAAAAACATTATGATAGCTATAAGATGTGTGGTCAGCGAAGTTAAGAAAGAAATAGCCCAAATTTTCTACAAGGTATATTCAAGTAGTTCCTAGGTGATATTATCCACTTGAGGCCGCATATGCAAGCACAAACGATGGTGTTAGAGAAATCTATAGCAATCAAGTGGAATTGTTGACTGTCAATCCGAATCATTGACATGGCAGGCCACCATTACGGCTGTCAACAGGCCAGTATTGGGCCAGGCCAGGATCCATCCTAGCCAGGCCCTAAGCATCAATACTGAGCCCTAGTGCCCTGATTCATGTTAGGCCAGGTGGGCTGGGTTCGTGCCATTTTCTATTTATTTCTTTCTATATTATTTTGTTGTCTTTGTTAGGATAATAGCTAACAGGATTTCTTAGAAATTTTTAGGGGGTCTTGCCAACATTATTTGCACCAAGCATCGTCAACATCATACAAATAAGCAAAAAAATTAATTAAAAAAACTAAAGAAAAATAAAAATCGTGCAATTTAAATTTATAATGCAAAATTAAAGGAAAAATGTAAATTTGTCACGCTCCATATCAACCAGCCTTTTCCCTTTGGCCCCAAAACAAATATCATAATTCCTAACCTACCCTTAACCGTGGTTACTTCATACCCGTGACCCTGGTTGCTTTCTATTTCAATTTACGAGACGACCTTGGCAAAGAAAAAGAAAAATTTTTCAATATTTCTCTAAAACAATTTTTTTTTTAACTTAAAAACCAAAAATATCATTCAAAACCTAGAAGATTTATAAAGAAGGTGATTTACAAAGAGAGAGATTGTGATCTATATATATATTAGCTAGGATTTAAAACTTCGTAGCACGATCTACATTTCGTGTTCGAGATTTGTACAGAGAAACCAATTGTTTTAACTTCTAATTCAAAAAAAAAAAGAAGCAGAGAAATTTGGATTTAAGAAAGGTGAAAACATGTGAAAAATATAGGAAAAACCTAAATACAAGTTTTATGTGACTTTAAACTACTTACTTGATGAGAGATTTCTTCTTCTTCGATTGATCTGAGGTCCAGCAGAGATGACTCTAAGGTTGCGTTGTGGTAGGGAAGTAGAGGGAAAATGGCGCACGAGACAGATTTGAGAATCAGAGCTAAATCTGATTGAACAAGAGAGATTGGGGAGAGATCGGCGAGAACGAGATAGATTTGGGAGAGATTAGCTAGAACGAGAGATTGTTTCGGAACGTGGTTGGGTGCGTGGGTGTTGTTGAGACTCACTAATTCGGAATCTGCTCTTCGAGGAGCTAGATCTCACCTCTACAACTCCTCACGGTCTGAATCCCCAATCCATCCACAAAAACCTCCTTCAATTTCAATGGATCTATCATCCGCCCCTCCTCAAATTCATCAACAAACGAATGAATCCCGTAGTCGGATCATTTCTTCGTCGGATCAATAGAGAAAATAGATTAGGGTTTCATGTTTTAGAGAGAGGGAGAGGGAGAGAGGCTAAGATTGAAGATGAAAAGAAAAGAACGAGGAATAGATATATAAAGAGAGATGAGAGAGGAGTTTTTGGAATTAGGGTTCCGGATAGCGTTGCACGTGACGAGGCACGTGACTGTATTTTAACTTCTAAAAACAACTGTTTTATAAGTTACACCACTATTTTTAGCAGTGAAATATTATACCGCTATTTTAAGCAGTGGTTTATTTTTGTTGCTAAAAGTGGTTTTTTCCTTATTTTGACGTAGTGATATTGATAAATAAGAAATAAAAGAGTAAAAAGAAACAAGAAACTACTTCTATGATATTCAATGTTTAGGGTTGATCTAAAAGCATACAGTGAGGTATTCTCAAATGAATTACAGTGGAACTGCACACTGTCATTGCAGTACAAGCTGGAAAGAAGTGGTGTAGGACTATTTGAAGGAGTAATTACCTTGGCATGACCAAAATGTAGATACCCATTTGGTTCAGGCGGGAAGCGAGTGAATACTTTGCCCCCTGTTGCTTTCAGATGGCTTTCAAGCTTTTCCTTTGTATTGTGAGGTCTCCATATGGTTCCATTGCTAAAATATATTTCAGTATGCACCTAGTGAATCCATAAAATAAGTCCAGTCCAACTCCAACAAATAATCATTAATGGCATAGGACTGAGAAATTGAAATAAGTTGAACAACAATCCACACACACACACACATATACGTAAAACTTTAATTACAGAAATAAAAAAAAGCATACATTTAGTCCAAGCTGTTCACTCTGAAAAATAAAAGTGCGATTATAGAATAGATTTAATCTCCACAAACATGTGGAGTACCTAAAAAAATGGAGTTAATATAAAGTAGTAGCTTAATTATATGAATGTAATCATGGTTGAGGAAATTGTCGGAATTTTTACTATAAGGTAATGGATCGGACTAGTCTTGTTTTTTTTTTCTTTTCTTTTTTGAGCAGGTGAAAGAAATTTTAATAAAAGAATAACGCGAAGACTATCACATATTAACCTACCCCTCTCTGAAAAAGATCATTATAAACATAGTACAACCAGGCCCCATAAGTAAATTAAGAGTACACATGGGCATAAGTAAATCAAGAGTACACATGGGCATATATTCTTATGAAAAATTGGAAAAACAATTACAATAAGCCACACTGAAAAAGAAAAGAAGCAATTCTCTTTAAATCTGAAGGACAAAATCAAAATGTAATCAATAAAAATAATGAATTGTTGTCATTTGGCATAAGATGAACAATTTGTTATGAAAGTAGTGCAGAGTTGCGGAACCAACACAGGCAATGTAGTCAGCAAACCAATGAAGGCAACCCAATCAGTAGATTGTTATATATTCAAAGTTTTCTCTATTGATTCCATGGCCTTGTTATGCAGCGTGGACCAAGACAGAGACCGAGTACGGTTGTGACTGGGGATAAGTGGAAGCCACCCAAACCACTTTGATAAAGATTCGATGCATCGTTTAACATAGGCTATATCAGGATTATATAGAAATTTTGGATCAAGATTCTCTTTTGATATAGATGACATTTCATTAATCCATGTAGTCTTTGAAATCAGTTTGAAAGAAGTTGATGCATATGAGCATTGTGTCGCATGCAGTTATTAGTGAGAGCGATGTGAGAAGTTCGGGGTCGTGTTTAAAACAGCGAGGGAAGAAGTCAAAAGAAATGGGCAAAAATAAAAAAAAAGTTGGAAAAATGCAGCAGCTACTAAAAATTAATAAATATATCAGTTGGGAAAAAATTGGCAAAAATGGGGGAAAAGGAGAATATTAAAATATTGAAAATTTTCTGTTAAAATTATATTTTTATTTTCTCTACATATTTTGAACATAATAATATACTACAATGGGCATTTAGAACTATTAATCTTAGACTTTCTAAAATCTAACCAAAGGTTTCAAATATCTAATTGTTCCACAAGTTATGACTCAATCTAATAAACCTCATAACTCATAACACCCGTATAGAATATGATCATTTTTTGAAATGCTCATAGGAAACAATTTTCAATAGAAACATTCCATACGTAAACCATGTTTCCAAAACAATGAGTAGCCTCACATAGGGAATATTAAATACTAGGTCATATGTAAAATCTCATGGAAATTTATCAATTTAAATATCTTTAAAAGAACATAACTTCTATACATGACACACAAGCTGATGCACCCCGGACCACAGCTTGGTGCTGTGCAGTCCGGATGCATCGAATATACAACCACAAAAGCTCTTGACTATGGATAGTGCAAATTTAAGAAATGGCATTAAGTCCAAAGTCCATCTTGCTATAATTAATAATGACAAGCAGCATATAGGAAGAAGAAATGGCATTAATTGAAGACTTGGAGATTGACATATCAGCATGCATATATACGATACAAGCAGCATATAGGAAGAAAAAACCAACAATCAACATCACCTACTCCCTGAGCAGTTGCAAAACATGACATGCAATAGTTGAAAAGTAGAGAGTTACAAGATCTACATATAATCAATTGCATACAATAAAGTATAATATAACATCCACCCTTACAACAATTTTTCACTAGCTAATTCTTATCAATTAGGATTTTGTAAAATGCCAAGAAGCTATTCATTTCAATTTTACAGTCTCATAACAAAACGCAATAGTTTTACAAGTGATCCTCAATTCCACAGAAATAGAGATGGGTCTATGATATCACATTACAAGAAAAACATTACGATGTATTCCAAAAACGCAAAAACCTTATCAAATCCACTAGAACAAAAAACAATCTCCTAAAAACAAATCAAATTCTCGAATCCTAGATCTGAAAATGGGATCTGAGTGACACTAAATTCTGGATCTATAAACCGTAACAATAGATCTAAAAAATTTGAACTTTAAAACGAAAACTAAAACAGAATTGAAACAGATCTATCCACTACTCTCTAATTCAAAAGATCTGAAGATCTATCTACTCTTCTCTTATTCATAAACTAAACAGATCAAAACCAAATCACACAAACAGATGCAAAATTGATGAAAATCTAAAACTCGGATATCAAAATCCATGCCTACATCAAAAACCCTAACGGATCCATCCAAAAAACACTAAAGATACCAATAATCCACATACAAAACATGAATCAAGCACAGAAATAGGAATTTCGTCGAATCATATGCAAAATCTATAGAAAAAGAAAGGATAAAATTAGATCACCAGATCTTTTATGATTTGAAAAAATCGACGTTGTGATGGAAAAATCAGGGTCACCGATTCGCTCCAAATGAAGATCCGAAGAAAGACGCTGGAGATTTCGATGCCAAAATCTAATCAAAGAGGTTGGATGCTCGTCCGAATTGAATGAGGGGTGAGAGAACGACTTTTAGGAACTCCCTCTCGCGAATTGGTGACGGAATGATCAAACAGTAACTTACAGAGATGAGAAATTTAAAGGGAAAGAATGATCGAGCAGCTAGGGTTTTGTCCAGAGAGAGAGGAAGAGGAGAGAGGCTAGCGTTTCAAAGAGAAAGAAAAGAGATTTCTGGAGATGGCGGTTTTGTTAGAAAGATAAAGAGAGAAAAAGAGAGGCTTGGGGGGGGGGGGGGTGGTGTTCCGATAGATTTGCACGTATTATCATCACTTGAAGAGAGGATTATTTATTAATCAATTTTTAACTTAAAAAACCAATGCTTTAACTTAAAAAACTATTGTTTTAGGTAATGGAATATTATACCACCATTTTAATCAGTAGTCTATTTTATACTGTTACAGTGGTTTTTCCCTCATTTTGAGGTAGTGAACCTTGGTTAAAAAGAAACTAAAAAGATGATTGAATCCCATGAAAGCACCAAATAATCAGTTGTTTGGTGCAAGAACTAGTAGTACAAGGTCCAACGAAGATTTTGCTTGCACAAAAGACATGGGTCAAAATTTTGGAGTTAGACAACGGTCTAGTAGGACTGATGCGAAAGGTATGCCTAGAAATATTCGTTGTTTCAAATGTTGGCCATGTTTTTGCAGATTGTAAAAGGCGTGTGATAAATTTAGCCGATGGCACTTAGTCTAAAGAAGGGAATATGTTGTAGAAGAACCCATTTATGATGATGAGTCGGAGCTGGTCTATGATGCTGATAGTGGAGAAGAAACCATCACTAGGGAAGAAGAGTGGGAGAAGTCTATTAGCACCAAAGAAACCTAAGGAAGAAGAGTGGTTGTGCTCCAATATTTTCTATATTACTTGTGCCATCAATGGGAAAGTATGTGGACTAATAATTGAGGGCGGCAGTTGTGAGAATGCCTTTTCTAAAGAGGCGGTTGACAAGCTGCAGCTTAAGACTGACAGACATCCACATCCACATAAAGCTTTCTTGGTTCAAGGAAGGTAGCGAGGTAACCGTTTCTTTTTTTTTTTTTAATAATAGGTAAACCTATGAATAAAAGAACTAATGAAAATAAGTGACAATATAATAATAAATTTGAGGAGGAGGATCCTCCATCCAAACTTCATCACAATCCTCTCTTAATCCTATTTTAGTTAGTGCATCAGCTATCAAGTTACCCGATCTCCGGATAAGGGTGCAACATGAGTATTCCAACATGGAGATCCATTGTTTAATATCGTCAAATAGAAAAGATAAATCAAACACATCCCTCTTCGAGCACGCCACAATATTGATAATCCTTAAGGAATCTCCTTCAAAAATTAGTTTCTTGAACCCGTATTACACCGTAATTTTACTCACTTCAAGAAACTCCAACGCCTCAGAAGGATCAGAAGATGATGCACACCTAATATTCTTTGCTAACGAGGCCACCACTTGTCCCTTATGATCCCGAATAATAACTCCAATCCCAGCAGTTTTGCTTTGATGCCTCCAAGATCTGTCAAAATTGGCTTTAAAGACACCCCAGGAGGAGACTATCTAAAAAATTGAAGAGTTGCTCATAAGAGTTGAAAAAGCAACAACATCGCAAGAGCTTGGTAAATTAGTCATTTCATAATTAAGGAGGTATGCTTCAACCCCAGCTGAAATAAGGCTTGAGGTACTAGATTTTTTCCCATGGCAAACACCATTTCTTTCCTTCCAAATTGCCTAAGTGATGATAAAAAATGTATGAAGCTGATTTTTTCCAAACATTTTGTGAAAATCCATAGTCCAATCTTTGAAACTATACTCCCGGAAAATATAGGCACGAATACTTAAAGAAGAGGAAACCAGCACAGTTCAACTTTAGGGCAATCCCTAAGAACATATTCACAAGTTTCAATTTGATCCTCACAAAACTCGCAAAAATATAAGATATCTTCAATTTTCTTGTGGAGAGAGAACTTCACAGGGAAAATATGATGGCAAGCCCTCCAAGCAAGCAAAAATCTTGACCCTATTTGGGATAGGCAATCCCCACACATCTTTCTAAAAAGTTCCCTCTTTAAAGTAGCTTGAAGATGCATTATAATTGTGAAGGTGAAAATCAAATCCACTTTATAAGCACTTTAACCGCTTCTCACATATGTCTAGTTAACTTTTCAATTGGAGAAATGTATCATGATAATATTTGGTGCGACGTCCAAGGAATGGATGCGTGCCATATATTATTAGGGAGGCCATGGCAATATGATCGAAAAACTTACCATAATGGATTCAAAAATAAATATATATTTTGGAAAAATAAGAAATGAATTGTCTTCAAGTCCATGAGAGAGAGGATCCGAGCAAAAACTGCATTGACGGGGACGCAACTCTTCTTTCCCATGCAAAGTTTCAAGAAGTGAAGGACAGTGGTATGTGTTATGTCTTGATTGGTAAAGAATTTTGGTCCATTACATCTATAGAACCTCTCATTGCTGAATATAAAGATGTATTCCCGGAGGAGTTACCACCCAGATTGCCACTGATGAGAAATATCCAATGCTGCATTGATTTGGAGCATGTATCTAGTTTACCAAATCGGGATGCCCATCAAATGAGTCCAAAAGAGCATGACGAGCTAAAGCGACAAGTCTCCGAGTTAATTGATTTGGGCTATGTTCAAGAAAGCATGAGCCCTTGTGCAGTACCCGCTCTAGTTACACCAAAGAAAAACAGTACTTGACACGTGTGTTGATAGCCGTGCCATAAATAAAATTTCAATCAAGTACCGATTGCCTATACCGTGCTTGGATGACATGTTGGATATGCTAGCTGGTGCTAAAATTTTGTCTGAAATTGACCTTCGAAGTGGCTACCATTAGATTCGGATTAGGCTGAGTGATGAATGGAAGATTGGCTTTAAGACGCGGGAATGACTTTACGAATGGATGGTCATGCCATTTGGGTTGTCAAATGCACCTAGCACTTTCATGAGATGCATGAATCAAGTTCTCCGCCCCTTCATTGGAAAGTTTGTTATGGTATATTTTGACAACATGCTTAAACAAGTAAACTGATATGGCTTATTTGCTAAGAGTACTTGATTCATTGTGAAAAGAATAGTCATATAAATAGACGATACATAATTTTGACCCAAAAATCTGCCTAGCAGTTAGTTACGTTGCCATATAAAAGAGAAATCGGAACTTGCAATAGTAGTTACAGCAAGAGAAATACACTTGTAAAAGACTATTTGTCCTTCAAATATAATTTGGAACACATCTGCTCTCTAGAAAAAAACTCTATCGATATAAAAAAAAAAAAAAAAAGAAATCAATAAATAAATAAATAATGATCTCAAGCTCTAAATCGATAGATCGGGATAATAATCGATCAATCGGTATTATAAGCCAATAGAGAGCTATTGTCATCGTCCTAAATCAGATAAGTCACGATCGAACATCAGATGGGTCAAAGTCCAACATTAGATGGGTCATGATCCACATCAGATGGGTCACAGTCCAACACCAGATGGGTCACGGTTCAACATCGGATGGCCCAAGCTCTAATATCAGATAGGTCAAAGTCCAACATCAGATGAGTCACAGTCCAACATCGAATGGGTCACAATCCAACACCAGATGAGTCATAGCTCAACATCAGACGGGCCAAACTCCAACATCAGATGGGTCATGGTCCGACATTAGTTGGATCATGCCCACGAAATAGCTCAATAGTCTTTCAAGAATTCGATCAAAATCGCAACAGTAAGTCATTAAAGCTCTAGCAGTGTCGCTCTAACTTTGTCACTCCCTATTTATTGATTTGAGCGACCCCATCTTATTTTGTTTATCAACAAAATAGCTATTCAAAGGGAGATTACCTATTCACCGGCCTTGATGCACAAGTCCGGCACCTAATATGACCCCATCTTATTTTGTTTATCAACATTAAATATTCCCAAGGTATGAAGGTTTGAGATATTAGTGTCATGACCCAGAATCCTTACCCGACCTCAAGGGCCTAGAATTCCGTGTTATGACACCGCACGCTTGTTAAGGCGATAAGCGGACATACACATAATTCTTATACCGATTTAGCATATGGATCAAGGCATTTAATAGCATCATTTAAAAATAAATTATTCAAGAAAACAACAGCGGAAAACGTAGATAACGTTAATTAAGTGATAAATCCTAACCATGCATCTATAATCGAAAGCAAGCAGAGGTTTTACGTAGAATAAAACAGTCCCAACGCAAACTCAAGATTGGTGCTGAAAAATAAAAGTATCTAATAACAAATCTCCCCTGAAAAATAATAAAACTATGACTAAGAATCGCTCAATGCTCAAAGTAATCCGCCGGATCTATTCCCTCGTCCAAATGGTAACCGACGTCTTCACGCTTTTGAGCCGCATCGAATAAAGACATCCCCATCCTCAGTGATGGAAAAATCGGAGTTCTCACCTGCAACTGTTAGTTTTGGGGAGGGGGTGAGTTTACTCAGTCACGTAAACTCAGCAGGTTGCACAATCGATCCACCATAAAATACTCAGGTGATCGTGTGTGCAATCGCTTGAGTTCGATACATTTTGAAATAAATCAACAATATAAATGATTACAAAACATCTAAGATCTCATATCTATCATAACAAAGAAAAATATAGCATAAAAGAAAAGAAGTAACATAAAATGAAAAGACGACATAACATGAAATAAATATGATGCATCAAGTTACGATCTCCTTTTGTATACCTTGTCGACTTTTCCTATGTGGCATATCTTAAGACTTAATATTGCTCCATACGCCTACAACGTACTTCACATCCTACCTAATTTTCAGATCGACTCGTGCTGTACGCTTCTAAGCCTATCACGCGAGGTCCACGTGTAGATAACCACCTAACCTCCATATCATATCATATACCATCATCCAGCCCGATGTGGTTGCATGCATTTAAATCTGTCCCCTTACATTGGGACACCGTCAGTATCATATTGTCCTTAAGACCCGTCTTGGCTGTAGACGTTGGATCTTGCGGTGGCACGCAAGACATGGCACGTATAGAAACTTTATTTATATTTTCGGCCTTCAACGTAACAATTATCCGTATTAAGTAGCTTACCTTATCTTACATATCATTTCTTATTGTTTTCTTTGAAAACTTAATTTGAAGTGAGCCACGGTCTGCGATAAGATTCACAAAATCACGCTTTCAAAGAACGCGGGTTTCGTAGTAACCTAGATGTACTTCGTTTGACAGCCCATACTCCCATAGAGGTGTTGCATCCGTACATGGATGCCTACATTCCAAGTTCCACGTGACCGTGACGGGAACCCCACCATGACGAAGGCTTAAAAGTCGTGTGACATAGCTTATTTCTTTTTAATTGTGCGTATGCCCTATCGTGATTTTTCTATGTGGTGCATGCTATATGATGAAAGGACTAACTTGGCCTAAAGAAACTATTTCATACACCTTACATACTTGTGAATATAAAATAATAATTAACATTTGAACAGAACAGATATTTCATACAAAAAAAAATTGTGAAGAAACCTTCTATGGGCCGTCAGATTACTGATCGGGCCTTCTGTTTTTAAAGTTTCATAATATTTGTGCAGTCTTAGTATCGACACCTTTTACTAATTTGACCTAAGAGTGGGTCAATGTGGCAGTCAAATGATCCACTTAGCCTAGTTATACAAGGGTTAATATCCCTCACTAAATTTTCCAATTTCTGAGCCTCAAAAAGCGTCCTAGAAATTTTAGTGACACTTTCTGATCCATTAGATTACATTGAGTTACTATTGAGATCGTTTTGAAGTTGGTCCTATGGGCCACTTGCGCCTTAATTCTCAAAAATTAAGGGTCAAAGGTAACCCATGTATTATTCCATGTGGCACCTAAGGCTAAAATAAGAAGGCACGAACTTTGAGTCATTTATCCTCTAATCTGAACCATTGGATGGTTAGACAATAAAATTTTACCTAAGGTTGATTCTTTTGTCCCGATCCCAATTCGATCTCTAGCACACAAGATCTTCCAGTCAACGTTTTACAAGATCTAGCAGTCAAGTGCACACTTAGTGTACCTACCATGTGTCGATCAAATTGAATAGATCTGAACCATCAGATATTTAAGAAAAATGATTATAAGGTATTAGGTCGTTGGGCCCAATTTATTTTGACCTCTAAGGTCTCAAATCTAAGGGTCAAATCCTTCATGTTCACTGATCTCTAAATAGCCTTTTAATTTTCTTGATTTGTGGGCCAAATTCTCGAGTTCTGAACCATTAGATGTCTCGAGGATTTCAATTTGTGGAGATGGTCCATCTCTGTTCTATTTCTTGGGTTGGGCCCACCAGGTCCAACCTTGAATCTATTTCATTTGAAATCAATGGTGCTAAAAGGATGGTTGCACCAAAGTATTCATATCAGGTAAAATTCTTCAAAGTGCCCAACTACAATAGTTGGCACGGGCAAGTTATCACCGGCATTGTCGGCGTTTAGTTGGGCCGATCCCCGAAATATATCTTATCTTCACTGACGAAATTGTGGAGAAGAAGAGCTCTCTCTCTCTCTCTCCACTGTAAACACCTATATAAGCAATACAAGACACTATATATATTCATTTTATATCTATATATATCAAGGGCAACTATTATATGTCCATGTATAGGATTTATGTTATTATACACACCGAAATACATGTATATATATAACTTTTGAATACCTAAATAAGATAAATAGATATTCATTTAATATATATATATATATTTATTTATTTATTCTTATTATTATTAAAATAAAAAGTTGAATATTTTAAGATGATCGAGGGGCACCCACCTGTTGGAGCGTGCACGTAGGAGTTGATTTCAAGCGCTAGATCGGCGATGCGACTCCTACGCGTCGATTCGGCGATGTGCTTTCGGCAGTGGATCGACGGTTTCACACTTATGCAAATCAGATTCAAGGCAACACTTTGGCTCGGGTGTGGTATTTGTGCGCCACCCCGTGGGCCGTCAGCGAGAGAACTTTGCAAGCGTTTTGGAAGGGCGTTTCAAAAGTGAGAGAGAGGGAGGAGGAAGATGGTACATTTGGTTTAGTGGGTTAAGATATATGTATATTTATAAACAAGTCTATCTATATATAGAGAGGGAGGGTAAGGTTTTAGGTTAAAAGCCTTTGGTGGCTCTTATTTATAGAGAGAGGAAGAGACGGACGTGGGTGACCTAAATGGGTAAGTTCCCAAACCTAAAAGGGGCAAGAGTTCCAAGAGAGTAGGAGTCCTTTTTGGGACTCTTCTTATTTGGTAAACAAAATAATTTAGTTGCCCTATACATTAATAAAACGTAATAAAATAGAAATTCCTAAAATTAGCATTTGTGTGGGTCAGGATAGAGTGTGCGTACACGTACCCCCTCTTGGTGCATCCTAAATCTATCGCCATTCATTTGAGCCACAGATAACCGGGTCATAACATTCTTCCCCCCTAAAAAAAATTTTCGTCCTCGAAAATTACGTACCAGTTACTCGAAAAGTTCAGGATCTGTTGTTTTGATGTCGTCTTCATTCTCCCAGGTTGCTTCCTTTGGCGTGTGATGTTGCCATTGAACCAACACCAACGTGATCGTCTTATTTTTGAAAACTTGCACCTTTCGATCGAGGATCCTAATGGGCCTTGAAATGATAGTAAGATCCTCTTTGATATTGATGGGCTCGATTTCCACTATGTGTGAGGGGTCATACACGTATCGCCTCAACATAGACACGTGGAATACGTCGTGGATTCCCGAGTATTGTGGTGGTAGAGCAACTTTATAAGCAACCTCGCCCACACGTTTGGTGACTTCGAAAGGTCCTACGTATTTGGGGCTCAACTTCCCACGCTTTCCAAAGCGCATAACTCCTTTGGTCGGGGAGACACGAATGAATACACGTTCTCCAACCTGACAGAAGATTTTACCATTCAAAATACGAATAAAATTTTAATGAAATTCAATCTTTTGAGTCGAAAAGTTGTACCTCGAATTCCAAGTTACGACGGTGGGGGTTGGCATACTTCCTTTGACGATCCTGGGCGATTCTAAGCCGTTCACGTATTAGCTTGACTTTTTCAGTCGTGGTTTGAACTAGTTCGGGTCCAAGCATCTTTCTCACTCCGACTTCATCCCAACACAAAGGTGTTCTACAACTTCTCCCATATAACGCCTCGAAAGGAGACATTCCGATGCTTGCCTGGTAGCTATTATTATAGGAGAATTCGATCAAAGGGATGTGATCATCCCAATTCCCTCGGAAGTCTAGCATACAAGCTCTCAACATATCTTCGACTACTTGGTTAACCCTTTCGGTTTGTCCGTCAGTTTGCGGATGGAAGGCAGTACTGAAATCCAAGCGTGTCCCCAAGGCTGTTTGGAAGGTAGTCCAATATTTGGAGGTAAATTTCGAGTCTCTATCGGACACGATGCTTACTGGCACACCGTGCAATTTCACGATTTCCTTCAAGTAAGTCTCTACAAGTTTTTCTCCATCTGCAGTCGTTTTAAAAGGTAAGAAATGTACAGACTTTGTTAATCTGTCGACTATTACCCAAATGGCATCGTTCTTCTTCAACGTTTTTGGCAGGCCAACGATGAAGTCCATTGATATATTTTCCCACTTCCATTCCGGAATGGGTAAGGGTTGAATGAAACCGGCCTGTTTTTGGTGCTCTGCTTTGACCTGTTGGCACACTAAGCATTTTGATACATATTCAGCTATTTCTCGCTTCATGTTTGGCCACCAATACCAGTTCTTCAAATTTCGATACATCTTAGTGTTGCCTGGGTGTACTGAGTACCCTGATTTGTGACCTTCATCGAGTATTTCCTTTTTAACCTTAGGGTCATTAGGTACGTACAATCTCCGTCTAAAGAGTAATGCTCCATCTTCTCTGAGACTAAAATCAGGTTTTGATTCCTTATTCATGGCCTTAATGATTCGTAGAATTTCTGGATCTGTTTGCTGCAACTCCTTGATTTTATCTATGATAAATGGATTTATCAGAATTTTCGCCAGATATACACCTTCTTCGAGCTTTTGGAGATAAAAATCTTCTTCTGCTAGTTCATCGAGGGTCCTCGAAGTTTTTAATCGGGCCAAAAATCCTGACGTTTTTCTACTGAGTGCGTCAGCGACGACGTTCGCTTTACCAGGGTGATAATTAATCGAACAATCGTAATCCTTCATGTACTCGACCCATCTGCGTTGTCTGAGGTTCAAATCTTTTTGTGAGAAGAGGTACTTGAGGCTCTTATGGTCAGTATATACTTTGAACGTTTCACCATAGAGGTAGAGTCGCCATAATTTGAGAGCGAAAATGACTGCTGCCAATTCTAAGTCGTGAATGCGAGTAGTTTTTCTCATGTGGCTTCAGATTGTCTTGACCTATGCAACGACCCTCCTATCTTGTTGCGATACAACCAAGTCCTTGGCGAGATCGTCGGTGAATAATTCAAATTTACCCTTATGCGTATTAGAGGGTAAGGTTAGGAAGTCTTTCTTCTTCAACTCGAAAACTTCTTTCACACTCATCGACCATACAAATTTTGTGTTCTTCTTAGTAAGGCTTGTAAGGGGTAGAGCAATTGAGAGAATCCTCAACGGCGTCGATAGTAACCTGAGTCGAGGAAACTCCTTATTTGATAATGCAGTTTTGGTGCACCGCCAATTGATCACCGCCTCAATTTTTGTTGGGTCAATGAATACCTTCCTGCAGATATCACATGCCCTAGAAAGGTTACTTGTTTGAGCGAAATCGACTTTGCTAAGTTTAGCATATAATTGGTGATCACGAAGTGTCTGAAGTGAGAGGCGGAGGTGTTCTTCATGTTCTTTCTCCGATCGTGAGTAAATGAGGATGTCATCTACGAACACAATGATGAATTCATCAAGATACTGCCTGAATACTCGATTCATCAGGTCCATGAATACAGCTGGTGCATTTGTTAGTCCGAAGGGCATGACTAAGAACTCGTACAATCCATTCTTGCAAGAAAGTATCCTCGTTCCTCACTTTCAATTGATGATAACCCGATCTAAGGTCAATCTTAGAAAAACACTTGGCTCCTTGGAGCTGGTCGAACAAATCATCGATACGGGGGAGGGGGTATCGATTTCTGATGGTTACGCTATTCAACTGACGATAATCGATGCATAGCCTCATCGAACCGTCTTTCTTCTTTACGAAGAGCACTGGGGCTCTCCATGGCGACTGACTTCGTCTGATAAATTTCTTTTCTGACAGCTCCTTGAGCTGTATCTCCAATTCCTTTAATTCTGCAGGAGCCATCCGGTATGGTGCCTTGGCAATTGGAGCGGTTCCTGGGATCAGATCGATCTTGAACTCGATTTCTCGGTCGGGTGGGACACCGGGTAAGTCCTCAGGAAATACGTCGACGAAGTCTCTGACGACTGGAATTTTTGTAGGATCGACCGCCTTATCTTGCTCTTCGTCTAATGCTGCCAATAGAGGTGCGCCCTTCGTTTTAATTCCCCGAAATCTGAATGGAGGCTCTCCGAGTGGTTGGAAAATGACCACTTTAGAGAAACAGTCCACCGTGGCGTGGTAAGTGGCTAGCCAATCCATGCCCAATAGGATATCGAAATCACGAAAGTCTAACACGATGAGATCTCGGGAGTTCATGACCCTTGATGTTTATGATAGTATTTCATACCGGTAGCTATCAACTTGCTTGACGGTGTTGAAATTACCGTTTCTTCTCCGAGGGTGTAGGTATAGTGCGTATTTAATAAAAGAGTGTAGAACCCAAATCTATGAGTGCGAGCTAAGTGCCTATTAGTATTCTCTGGGTGGATGACCAATAAATTACCTGTTTATACGATATGAGATTAAGAATATTATTGATCTTATATTGATTATGCAGACTTTTATATTTAATAAGTTATGCTAATAATTGAAATAGTAACTTCTACTAGACAGGCATACCTTGGATCACTTCGTCACTAGCTGTGGTGTCTGTTGTGGCAAAGTCTGAATACTGCCCTTGGTTCAAAGGCCTCGCTTGTAGGCCTTGAGGTTTCTCCCGACATTCCCTAGCAATATGTCCTTCCTTTCCACAGTTGTAGCATTTTCTGGTGCCTTGCATGCACACACACGGTCGATGTCGCTTGTTGCACTTAGGGCATGACTCGAGCAGTACATAACTTCCCCTGGTGGCTTTGTGAAGGGGCACGATGTTCCCCGGTTGGAAGGTAGTGGCTGGTTGAGTTTGTTGAGATAGGAATCGAGGCTTTTTATTCACTTGAGGGTTAGTGTAGGGCTGAAACCTCTGATAGGAGGTAGGTGTCGGCCTCTGAGGAACAATAGGGGCTCGCTGGACTGCCTTATTTTTTTGAGCCTCAATTCTAGCAACTTTTCGGTTCACCATTTCTCCCGACTCTTTCTCTTGAATCTGGGCACGTTCCACGAGTTCTCCATATGTTTCAATCTTCATAGCAGCTAACTTCTCACGAAAGAAGGGTCGCAAGCCGTTCTGAAATGCAAAGCGCTTTATCGCCTTCATGCTCGATTCCCAAATCTAGATAACTGGTCAAATTTGGCCTCATATTCGGCCACTGTCATATTCCCTTGTCGTAGGTCAATGAATTCCTTCTTCTTCTGAGCCCTGGTGGCTGCAGAGATATACTTCGTGAAGTAAGCATTCCTAAACTGTTGCCAAGTCCATTCCTCTTCATTGTTTCGATTTGCAGCTCTCTTTGCTGCTTTCCACCAGTTCTCTGCTTCCTGGTCTAGGTAAAATGCTGCCCACTTTACCTTTTCGTGTTCTGCAGGTGAAGAGATTCCGAAGAATTTCTCGATTGTACTTATCCAATCTTCCGCGGCGACTGGGTCGAGCTGACCATGGAAATAGGGAGGTCGAGTTCTGCTGAATACTTGGAATCCAGTGGGTGCATAGGGTAGAATTTCCTGCCGAGGAGAAGGCTGGCGTTGATTGACAAGCTCTTGGATGGCCTGCCTTTGCTGCTCCCTTTGCACTTCCATCTCGTGCAGTAATTGAGTCCTTTCCTGCTGGTGTGACTGCGTCAGCTGAGCCATCTGTTGACTAAAAGTAGTCACCATTTCACGTAATAGGCGCATCGCTTCAGATTCTTGAGGACCTTCCTGTGATGAGGCCTCATTCACTTGAGAGCCATTAGTTTCTCTGCGTCGTGGAGCCATTAAGTCCTGATTCCACAAAACGTCGTATGTTAGTAAATTCGTACGACATAGTACCAAAAGGAAGTAAAGCCTAGGCTCTGATACCAACTCTGTCACGACCCAGAATCCTTACCCGACCTCAAGGGCCTAGAATTCCGTGTTATGACACCGCACGCTTGTTAAGGCGATAAGCGGACATACACATAATTCTTATACCGATTTAGCATATGGATCAAGGCATTTAATAGCATCATTTAAAAATAAATTATTCAAGAAAACAACAGCGGAAAACGTAGATGACGTTAATTAAGTGATAAATCCTAACCATGCATCTATAATCGAAAGCAAGCAGAGGTTTTACGTAGAATAAAACAGTCCCAACGCAAACCCAAGATTGGTGCTGAAAAATAAAAGTATCTAATAACAAATCTCCCCTGAAAAATAATAAAACTATGACTAAGAATCTCTCAATGCTCAAAGTAATCCGCCGGATCTATTCCCTCGTCCAAATGGTAGCCGACGTCTTCACGCTCTTGAGCCGCATCAGGAACAGCAGCATCCCCATCCTCAGTGATGGAAAAATCGGAGTTCTCACCTGCAACTGTTAGTTTTGGGGAGGGGGTGAGTTTACTCAGTCACGTAAACTCAGCAGGTTGCATCAGTTATTTATATTGTTTATGGGCAATGAGATTCTTATATATTTTTAACTAATGCCAACAGATTCAGGGTGTAGAGAACTAGAATTGAGAGAATATCCAAAATTGATGAATATTTAAGCATCACCTGCATCAATAGACAGAGCGCTCACAAACACTTGCCATGTGTCTTTTACCAATACAAGGTATCAAAGTGGCAGAACATCATGTGAACCGCTCTTAGCCTGAAAAGGGTGCCCATCAAAGGATGTGAACCATTTCGACCCTGGTACAGTTAATACAAATTGTCATTCATATCTAACATGGTGTATCTATTAAAGCGCTTGGATTGAATGATACAGGTCGTTGATGGGCAGTTTGGGCTAAGTGAAGTTCACATGTTGTCTAACCGTTTGGACAAAGTAGCTTGGTAAAATAAATATGCACAAGAATGGAAGTTTGTTGGTGAGGGTGTCATCTATTGATATAGGTGACCAGAATCAAATCTTCAGGTTGTTGGCCAACTGAAGAATGACTGGGAAATATTAATGTCGAAGTAACGGAAATATAACAAGAGGGTGCACAAAAATTGGATATAGAGTTTTGCTTGTGTAATGGCCACATGCAAAGTTGTTAGCTGCATCTTCTTTTCCATTGATGAGTTGCTCTGGGTGAAAGAGCTGGCGATAAGTACCAGTCCTAACTTCATCAATGACGGTGGGTTCGAGATCAATGAATACAGCACGAGGGGCATGCTTCCCAGCACCAGTTTCACTAAAGAATGTGTTGAATGCATCATCACCTCCTCCAACTGTCTTATCACTTGGCATTTGGCCATCAGGCTGCAGGAAAAGAACTACATATGAATAAACATAGGTTGCGACTAAATACAGATGAAATGAAGGGAATATAGCTTTAAGCTATTCTATGAAATTTCCAATGAAAGGCAACATAATGGCCTTTCGAAGAAGGGTTAAAAAAGATGGAACATTGAAATTAGGGCATTTATTTTTTAACAACCAAATACCTTAAATAAGGGCAACTAATAAATTAGGGCATTTATTTTTAAATAAAGTGACTAAATGCACTATATAAATAAAGATGGAACTGGTGGGGCAATGTTTTGAAACCCAACGCTCATGCCATTCATTTCATTTCCCTTTTTTCCCACCCCACCATTTATAATTCCACCAACCATATGGGTACTGCCCATCTTAATGTTTGCTCCATTATTGGTATTTTTCTTCTCAGATCCACCACCTGTGTTTTTCACCATGCTCTAATTATTACTGTTTGCTGCAACATTTTTGTTGGTTTCCTCCATGACAACCCACACCAACTTTCTTCCCACCACTACCCATTTTATTTCTGTTTGCTGCAACATTTTTCGTTGTATTGGCCTTATTTGCTTGCCTAAGAAGACCCATATGGTTTGCTTTGAGAAACTTGAACTCTTCTGCTTCCCATCATCCTCATAGTCATCTTCCTCATCTTCAGAGCTAGAAGTCTAAAACTTTTTCTAGTGTTTGAAGACATTGAGGCCTTTCATCAGGCCTTCCTTCTGCTCTTTGGTGCTCTTCCCTCCTTGGTGCAATTGGGTCGCTATGATTTCTGGTTTTGGTTGGACTTTTGTGACAAACCTCTGCGTGCTTAACAGATTTGACCAGTTTTGCAATCAAGACTACGAAACACATTTCTGAGGATGTAACCATCGTGCCCAAACATGGCATAGGAGCTTATCCATACAATATGTAGCATATATTGTTGTAACACCCAAATAAAAAGCAGAACCCAAGGAATATCATAAATTAAAAAGCAGTAGCAATAACACCCAATGGAACCCAAGGAATATCAAAAATTACAAAGTCCCCAACAATATATCTTTACGCAAAACCAGTGTTTATGATCTTCTGTTGTACATGTATACAAATATATCCCTCATTGGCATTGGACATTGATATCTTAAGATACAGGTACATCATGCTAATCCCGTCTAATCCATGATCAGATGGTATTGGACGTGGGAATTTTATGTTGCATCACAATCAGTATATCTAGGACATCTTTGTTTTAAATCTCAACACCTTTCAATCTTAGATTGGGTGGTATTAATATCCAACGGAGCGTAAATATATTTATTAAAATATGTGAAAGAAGAGCACATTTGCACGAAATCAAAACACTAAAACAACCAAAATAAGTCGGAAAAGGGCATGGTGGTAATGCTAGATTTCTTTGATATCGTTGGAACACTTGGCTATATTGAAAATCGACATCCATATACAAAATAAAGAAATTTTGTCTCAAGATATTGCGGTTTCTTGGAGATTTCTAAGAGAATTGTGCTTTGGAATTGTCAGTTTCAATTTGTTCATGTTTCCATCAATAAACCAGCACATAGACCTACTTGTATCAGGGCCCATTGCCAATTGGGTTAAGGATTTGGCTAAAAGAGCTGATTGGGTTCATAATGATTTTGAGAATGTTGAATCCCTGTTCAATAGGAATCCCAGCACCCCACTTCAATACGGGTTGTTTGGAAACTTGAGATTTCTCCATGTACAAAATAGTCTGCATCTAATCACTTCAATACGGGTTGTAATGGAATATATAGCAGGAGGAAGACTCTCAGAAAAATTGGTGAGTTGTCTATTTTCTGCCTTCTGAAATCTCCTTTTTTCTGGCATTTTGATTGTTTTCTATTGGATTTATGCTAGTCTTCTATTCATCCACTATTACATCAGGTTAAGTGAAGGGGAGGCCAGAAAATATTTCCAGCAGTTGATTGATGTTGTGGACTACTGTCATGGCAAAGGTGTTTATCACAGAGACCTTAAGGTTAGTGTCCTACTTGTCAAATTATTTTTTATTATTTTTTGTCTGCTGCTATGGACATCAAGTTAACTTGGGCTATAAATGATGTTTCCATTCCACTGAAATAAACAGCCCGAAAACTTGCTACAAGACGGAAAAGGGAATTTAAAGCTCTCCGATTTTAGATTCAGTGCATTGCAAAAGGTAAGATCAAGTTAAAACTACCACAAATCTAGGTAGGTTCAGACCTGACTTTGTATCTACTTCAATGCCTAGTAGTTGGTATCCGCTTTCTTTGTTGTCTTAGGGATAAATTTAAGTAGTGAGATTTGACCGAATAATGGTGTTTCAGTAGTAGGGAGATTTACTATCTAGTACTTGTGGGTCTCCAAGCTACGTCTCTCCTGGGGTACACAAAAATATTTCAAAATTATTAGATGTACCTATTGCTTCTAGATGACGAAAACTAAAATAACATGAGTAAATGAAATTCTCATAGGTTATGAATAAAATATAAAGTAGAAATCAAAATATTCCTACATGTTCAATGCTTAGACTAATTTGAAGACGAGATCATTCTTTAATTCCATTTTTGTGAATAATAGATGATTGCATATAAGAACTATAGAGGAGCAGCTGCAGATGTTTGGTCTTGTGGGTTAACTACTAGCAAGTTATCTCCCATTTCATGATCAGAACCTACTGAGCTTGTATAGAAAGGTAAGTTCTTATATAAGATTTTCCCAATTCTTAAAGTCTACTTTGCTGGCTTGCTTGCTGATATTTATGTTTTTCAACAAATTAAAGTAATGGATATAGTAATCTTCCTATGTCAAGAACCTACTTTTTTCTTTAGGACCATCAATGCCTTGACTTGGTTTTGCGAGACTTATTCCTTTAATCAATTCTATTCAGGGCTAAACTCGGTTACTCTTCGATCGTTCAATACTTCTAGTGTTTTCAATCCTTTGCATAGTGGCTGTCTCAAGCCTCTGACGGACATGCCCAAATAAATCCCAAATGAATCAAAGTAGCAACTCTCAGTGAATAATTTTAAATCCCTAGACGAAATGCCAAGGTATCATACATTGAATCATAACCGTTTACTTACATTGGCAGATTTTTTATGGTATTTAATTTTTTTTTTTTCCCTCAAAACTACTAGTATCTATTGAAAATCTCATTCATACCAGAAAATACAGGCCTGTATTTTCGAGATTTTAAACTAGGGAAATAGTACAAGTTGATAAAAGTAAAATGGCTTCCATTTTACTT
The DNA here is from genome assembly GCA_021018995.1 of Chloranthus sessilifolius. Taxonomy (NCBI): domain Eukaryota; kingdom Viridiplantae; phylum Streptophyta; class Magnoliopsida; order Chloranthales; family Chloranthaceae; genus Chloranthus; species Chloranthus sessilifolius. The sequence goes on from CM037595.1 coordinate 71,788,651, forward strand.
AAAACTTAAATAAATGAGATACCATATGTCAGTGTAAATAGTTGAAATTCATCATACTTTGAAAAGTTCAACATGTCAGTATAAGAAGATATCAAGGATTCCAGAAATTACCTTTGCATGCTTCATTAATCTTTTGGACTTTCAGTGACAGGAACTATCGCCCTTTTGTTTCCAGTGATTGGACTATAAAAAAGTTCAACAAGATACATTTTTAGTTTTCTCTTTTGTGACTTGTGCCATCATCATCCCCAAACCCCATCTAATTCAACAAGCATCATATTCATATGCCTAAAGGGCAAGCAATTCAAAGCAGATGATAGAAATGATCAATACTATCTAAAAGATGAGGATTAATAAGAGAGATTAATTTACTTGGTGTTGTACCTCAAAGTTTTCTTTTTTGAGGTTCTCATTTTGTGTTCACTAGGCTTGAATCTTCGCTTCTTCTATCTAGGATATTCATACCCATCAAGCTAATCAATTTTGTACCTGAAAAATTATGAAAAAGGAGTCAAGATCAATCAATTGGGTTCAATAAAATACAAATTTAGGAACTAAGTCTTGTGATATCTGTAGATTTATGTGTAAACGTTTAACTTTGAGAGAAGGAGGAAGGTAGTGGGAAAAAAAAGGACCTTTAAAAGAAAATCAGAGAATACCAAAAAAGACCTTAAAGACCTACAATGGCAACGAGTTCAGTGGCAAAAGGCTACAACTGCTGCTACAGAAAAAGTTGGTCAGGTCCAACTGGTTGAATCGGATTTTGTGTTCAACCAGATTTGCAGCCCTTAGAAATAGGAGAATCTTCACTGCATGTCGTCCTATAAAAATGGAAGTCAAGATTCTCCTCGATCCAAGGGCTACAAATCTAGTTGAACCAGTTGGACCTGATCATTGCCCTTGTCTCATCTACTATCTGATAGTAGTCAATGGGGCCAGGATGTCCCAATTCTCATCTCCATCTTCTTTAGGTAGGAACTAGAATATGAAATGGTTAACAGGTAGGGTGGGGTTCAGGTCAACGGAAGAGGTTAACAGATAGGGCCGGTTCAGATCAAGGGAAGCGGTTAACAGGTCATGTTCAAGTAGAACTCTAAACCTATCTCGAACCCAAACTGTCTACACCCCTACTCTCGGGTCAAACTCAAACTGTAAACCTTGGTATGTGTGCTGATAATTTTTAGCACCAAATCAGTGAAAGGTCAAAAGTGAACTTTCACTGATTTGTGTGTTCATAAACAGTCATGCGCATCCCAAGGCTTGACCATTTGGACAAAAGGAGATTGACCAAAGTGCAGCCTCTGACACTCGGGTTGGGTGCCTAATACCAGCTCTTTAGCGTAGTAGGTGAACACATATACAGGGTATGCATCTGCTGCATTAAAGAATAGGAATGCAAATCAGTGGAAGTACACTGTTGAGATTTCATTTATTTGGTGCTAAAAAATGTCAGTACTTTTTTCAAGGTTGATGAAGGGAGATTGAAGCGCTCAGTTCAAATACCTTATATCAAGTATTTTTCTTCTAATTGCCTCATGTCTGGTTGCAATTGAAATCCATAACCAAAAAAAAAAAAAAAAAATCTAATTCTTGCACTTCAAGTATAAACTTTGTGTAAAATCAATCTGCAATTCTGCAGATATTTCGCCCATAAGTTACCTAAACTTAACATAAGTTACCTAAGCTTAACATAACATATCAAACTTCCACACATTAATTAAAACCATCAAGTACTAAATTCAGTGATAAGAATTTAAACAAAAAACAGTTAAAAAATTAAACTTTATGCAAAAACTATTTGAGCTTGTATTCGGTCAGACCGAAATGCCAGCAGTGGCACTCGGGTCAGTCTCTTTTTGTTCAGATGGTCAAGCCTTGGGAAATTCACTGTTATTTATGAGCACACAAACTAGTAGAGTTCACCAAACCATGAAATTCCATAATCAAACTCTATACTCAAGATTCGAATAGAGCGCCTATCTCTAATAAATGGGTAATTAATTAAAAAAAAAAAAAGAGGGAATGCAATGACGGATTAAAAAATAAATAAACAGAGCTTTATCCAGAGTTTAAAATATTATATAGTATGATGGAGAAGATTAGTTAAAAGGAAGTAAATTTCTTCCTAGGACGTAAATTAACGCCTTCTAACAATTTTTCTACATGTGTAAAGAAAGAAAGGCATTTACAACTAAATTATACATAAAGTAGAAAGGAGTTTATACAACATGATTTTTTTTTTAAAATGAAGAAAGCCCGGTATATAACAACCAAAGCTAGTGAGAAATGATTGCGATGGTGACAGAGTACACTACCTCGATACTAGTCAATGTTGCAAAAAGACCTCTACCGGGAAGAGACACAAAGCTTTTAACAGAGATGTAAGGAAGCTCTTGCTCGACACTATGGTCTACAACAGACCTGCAATACTTGCAAGCAAAAATAAAATAAAATTAGTTCCACAGTAAAGAGCAAATAATGAGAATATCATATCATATTTTTGCAAATGGAAATGGTAGGCACTTTTATAGTGACTATGGGGCTCAAATATCATATGACAACTCTTTGTCAAGACTTAATATGTAGTGAGCTAATTTCTCTCCCATGACATACTTGCCCACACTCGCACACAAGCGTATGCCACATGATCAAAAAATGAAGAGGTAAGTTCTCTTCCTCGGCTATTTTTTATTATAAATTGTTCCATTACCAGATCTCGAATAGATTTAGAAGGATTTCTTCTAACACAAGGCCAAGGTAGCTATAGCATACTCTACTCAAGTTTGTGTCCTACTCACTCTACCAAATGTCTAAATACAACCCCCCCTCCACACCTACTCCTACCACTGTTCTATAAAGATAACTTAGGCATCAAAATATAAGGTTTTCGAACTATTTATTTATAGCCTGCCCCAAGAAAACTAAGAATCCAACTCCAAAAAGTGTAAAAAATTTCAATCCAGCCAAATAACTTCAATCAAAGCCACAAAACAACTAAAATAAACTAAATCGTAACCAGATCTACGAGATTAGACTCTGAAATGGTAATACCTAGACTAGAAATAGGAGTGCAACTTCGGTTAACCAAACCAAAACCGAAATTTCGGTTCTGCAAAACGAATCCGAACTGAAGCATTTCAGTTTCGCCTCAAACCGAAACCAAACCAAACTGGTCCGATTTTGGTGTCGGTCGGTTTCAGTTCGGGCCAGTTCAATCCATCAGTTTCCACTTGATTTTTTGGTTCAAATCTGCACCCCTAATATATAAATCAATCGCAGATTATACCAAGAATGAAACCCCCAATCCTAAATATTACCACGAAAATTCATGGCAATCATTACACAATACAAAAGAAGAAGAAGATCCAGAAATATTACAGAAACCCTAATCACATAGGGAAGATTAAAAAATAAATTTAAAATAAAAATCCTAAATTTTCACCTGAAATCATCTGATGAACAGCAAATGCAAATACAAATGCACTTAAATCCCAAACTCCTCACTACAAAAAAAGTAGGAAATACCCTAAAACACACATGAAACGAATAAATATCTTAAAAAACAGCTTCAATAATACTTCAAATAAAAAAAAAACCAAATATCTACCTTTTTAATATGCAGCTTTGACTCCGAAAATGCCTAAAGCTCCTTTGTTTCAATCGAATCCGCCATTAACAAACTGATCAAAGTCATAAATTTCCGATCTGTGATTGAGATATCTAGAGCCTCTTCTTTCTCTTCTCCTAATCAAACAACAAAAATCCTAACCTGAACAGATTTAGAGTCTCTTGCTCTCTATATAGCTTCTCATACTTCCGATCGAACAACAATGGCCGATTCACGTCGAAGAATGAATGTTCGATTCACATCAGGCTCAATCCCCTCATCCGATCATCTAATTTTGAGAAAAAAAATAGTTGATTATGCATTTGCATGTGAATCGATCATAGTAAAAATGGATCATCAGAAAACCCCTAATCAGTCAGGCAAAGAGAGAGAGAGAGAGGGAGAGAGATTTTGTAAGAAGAGAGCATACTAGGGATTTGGCACAAAAAAAATAGGAATCGAACCTTCCAAATCTCGATTTCCAGCCAATACTAGGGTTTTTTGAGAGAGGAAAACGAGAGAGAGGGTAGGGTTTCGGAGAGAAAAAGAAGAAAGTGTTCGGAGAAAAATGAAAGAAATTGTTGAGAGAGGCATTTCGGGTTAATGATAAAAGAGAGAAAAGAGACGCTTGGGGGTCGGCCCGATGGATTACACGTGATGATAGCACGTGATAAGAGAATGGTTTATTAAACCACTGTTTTAACTTTAAAAACTATTATTTTAGGCAGTAGAATATTACCCCACTATTTTAAGTAGTAGTTTATTTTATATTGCTACAGTAGTTTTTTCCTCATTTTGACGTAGTGTTAAGGGGATAGAGATCGGTGTCCACGATTTTGCCTACTTCTTCCTTCTTGATCTTGACGGCAGAGATAACTCAGAGATCGGTGTCCACGATTTCGCCTACTTCTTCCTTCTCGATCTTGACGGCAGAAATAACCCACGGTGTTCTTTGTGGAAGAAAACGCCAAGGATTTATGGAAGAGATTAGAGGGTTTTTAGAAAAGGGGTGGGTGGAGGAGTTGTGATCGTTAGGGTTTTGGAGAAGGAGAAAAAGAAAGAGATGGCTAAAGTTTTTAAAAAGATTTCTCAAGTTAGACTTTTGTACTAAGTTTCGACTTTTAAACCTCTTGTTTATAATTCAAACATTTTACCAACAAGTTATCACATAGCCTGTGTTAAATAAAGACGACTTTAAATATAAAAGCTTTTGAAATATTCAAATGTGTACTTTCTCAACTAGAATAGGTTCCAGTGTGAAGTGCTACCACCAAGGATGGTGCAAAACTCTTCTAACACCACAAAGTTAGGATTTAAAAATCAGGGTCGTTACAGAGTGTGTGCTAATTAAGACACATCAAAGCAAGCCCATTGAGACCCATCAAACCTCATAAAACCGTTGCATATAATCTATGACTTGAACTGTCACACGATCTATATATTCTTCATCGTCATCAAATTCCAAAGAAGTGCAGCCTGGGTATCGAACAGGTTGTTTTTTTGGGGTATGTGGGTAGTGCAGATGGTATGCGGGTTGATCATGAGAAGGTTCAAGCTATTCAATATTGGCCTAACCCTCTCACTGTCCATGAAATACGAAGTTTCCTTGGATTGACAACATTTTACTGCCGATTCATTCGAAATTTCAGCACTGTTGCAGCACCATTAATTGATTGTTTAAAGAATTGACAGTTTACTTGGACCATAGCAGCACAAAAGAGCTTTGACGAGATTAAATGGAAGTTGACCGAAAAACCTGTCCTTGCATTACCAGACTTTGAAAAAGTGTTTCAAGTAGACTGTGATGCCTCACCTGTGGGCATTGGGGCTGTTTTGAGTCAAGAAGGAAGACCAATTGCATTTTATAGTGAAAAGCTTGACAGGGCAAGAACACGATATTCGACATATATATGGTCTAGAATTCTATGTCATTGTTCAAGCAAAGAAGAACTGGACGCATTATCTTGTGCTTAGGGATTTTGTGCCCTATTCTGATCAAGAGGCTTTGAAGCATTTGAATGGACAACCAAAACTGAATAGAAGACATGAAAAATGGGGGAAATTGCTACATGAATTCAACTTCCAACTGAAGCATAAGGCTGAAGTTCATAATTGGGTCGCTGACGCACTAAGCCGAAAAGTGGGTCTATTGTCTACAATGTGTGCGAAGGTTGTCGGATTTGATTCTTCTTGTGAGCTGTATGCATATGACAGATTTTGAATCTATATGGGCTGGTTTGGAAAGTGGACAGCACGGGGACTACACTTTGCACGATGGTTTTTTATTCCGGGGGAGGGGGAGGGGGGATGGGAATCAAATTATGCATGCCAAACACTTCTCTACGAAGACATTGCAGAAATTCATGCTGGGTCACTTTCAGGTCATGAGGGGCGTAACAAGACAATTGCATTGGCAGGCGATAAATATTATTGGCCGACGATGCATAGAGATATAGTAGCACGTTATGTGGAAATAAGTCACACTTGTCAAATGGCAAAGGGTCAAGAGCAAAATGTGGGGTTATACATGCCACTTCCTATTCAACAAGCACCTTGGGAAGATGTTTGTATGGATTTTGTCCTTAAGTTTACCGCACACTCAGAGGTAATGATTCTATATTTATAGTTCTTGATCTATTTTCTAAAATGGCGCATTTTATTCCATGTGAAAAAACACACAATGCCTCAAATATTGCTCGTCTCTATTTTAGCCATGTTGTGAGACTACTAGGAGTCCCCAAGACCATAACATCGAACCGTGATGGCAAGTTCCTTCGCCATTTCTGGAGTACGTTATGGAACCAATTGGGCACCAATCTCTGTTTTAGTAGTGCTTATCACCCACAAACAGATGGTCAAACTGAGGTAGTGAATCAAAGTTTGGGGAATATATTGAGTCTTGTCCACAATAAGCCTAGATCCCAACACACTACAGAAAATATGATTATTGGAGACGGCTTTTAGCCGTCTCTAAAGATGTCCAAGTCGTTTCCAATGCTATTAGAGACGGCTTCCTTGTAGTCTCCGATAGTCCCTTCTCCAATGTCTTTAGAGATCACATATTGGAGACGGCTTTTGGCCATCCCCAATATTTGAGCTTATTGGAGACCGTCATAAGCCGTCTCCATTGTCATATCAACACATGTTAGAGACGGTTTTCAACCGCCCCCAATAACAATCTGCTACTATTGAAGACGGTCTGAGGCCGTCTCTAATAAGTTTTACTCTATTATTGGAGACGGCTTTGAAATTTATTTTTTTATTAATGCTATTTTTTTTTTCCCAGATACCATATTACCCAACTGTATATATCCATAACCTGTAAATAATATAAAAGAAATAATTATTCTATTTTATATTTAGCACAAGAAGAACGACACGGTAATTTCCGTACTGGTTGGAAACCGTCAGCGATAACTTCGTTGGCATATATCTATGCCGACGGTTGAAGCCGTAGACATAGATTATAGATTCAACACCGACGACTACAGCCGTCGGCAAAAACTTTTCCCCTTTCTCTGCCGACGACTGAAGCCGTCGACATAGCATTTTCTTTTTTTTATTATTAATTTTTCTATTTTAATAATTATTTTATTTTATAATACCATAGGTACCCCATAATAGGTCGTGTTTTAAACTAAATAATTCAATGAAAAAAAATGGCATCATTAGTGATTGTTTATAAGACTCATTTTAAGTATCTGATTTATATGCTAAGTAGAAATTTAAAATGTACATACTCTTGCCGCATGCTGAATTTTCTTTTAACAGATCACTAAATCGCACTACTAAGATGAGCCCATTTGAAAAAGTGTATAGGGAAAATCCAACAAATGTGGTCGACATGATTCCTATACTAGTGTTAAGGAAGCCTAGTGGTGATGTGGAAGAATTAACTCGCAACATCAAGATGATACAGGACCAAGTTCGTTGCGAAATTGAAAAAAGTACAATGGGGTACAAACTTGTTGTTGATCAACACAGGAGAAGCAAATTTTTAATGAAGACGATCTCACATGGGTTTATATGAGAAAATAAAGATTTCCTTTAGGGCCTGTTTGGATAGAAGGAAAGAAAAAAAAATCATTGGAAAGGAAAGGAAATGTAATACTTTCTTATGTTTAGCAACAAAGTTCTCCCACTCGAAATCATAGAAAAATTTAAAATTTTCTTTTCCATTGGAAATCGACAAATCTCTTTAAAATAGGAAGATTTCATCGAAAATTTTTTGTCATTCTCGATTTCTCTCTTTCTCTCTCCTCTATCTCTCACTCTCTTTTTTAATGAATATATTCAAACAAAATCAACTATTGAAAAAATTACAAAAATTAAAATAAAATAATAAAAATTAAAAATAAAAAAAATAAAGATAAAATAAAAATAAAAAAAATAAAAAATAAAATAAGACTTTAAAAATATATATATAATAATAATAACTAATAAAAATTTTAAAAATAAAAAAATAATAATTAAACAAACTTAACAAATAAATTAAAAAATAAAAAATAAATTAAAAAATTAAAAATTAAAATAAAATAAATTTTTAAAAAAATTAAAAAAAAAAAGATACAAAGAAAAAAAAAAAAAATTAATAAAATAAATAAAAAATAAATTAAAATAAAAATACAAAAATAAAAAAAATTTAAATTTAAATTTAAAAAATTTTAAAATATTAAAAATATAAATGAAAAAATAAAAAATAAGATTTAAAAAAATATAAAATAAAAATTAAAAAACTAAAAATTAAAAAATATTTAAAATAAAAAATAAAAAATATTTTTTTCTTATTAAATAAATAAATAATAAAAAAATTAATAAAAATTTAAAATTTTTAAAAATTAATTTTTTTTTTAAAATTAAAATAAAATTACAAAAATAAAAAATAAAATAAAATAATAAAAAAAATTAATAAAAAAAATAAAAAATAAATTAAAATAAAAAATAAAAATGTAAAAAATAAAAAATAAATTAAAATAAAATTGAAAATTTTAAAATAAAAATACAAAAATAAAAATAAAAAATAAATTATAAAAAATAAAATAAAAATTAAAAATTAAAAAATTAAAATGAAATAAAATAAAAATAAATAAATAAATAAAAATACAAAATTTTTAAAAATCAAAATTTTAAAAAAATATATACAAAAATAAAAAATAAAATATTTACTAAAATAAATAAAAAATAAAAATTTAAAAATAAAATTTAAAATTTTTTAAAAATATAAAATAGTCAAATAATAAAATAAAAGAAAATAATAAAATAAAATTAATAAATAATAAAATAAATAATAATAATAATAAATCAAACAATAAAATAAAATAATATAAATAAATAAATAGTTTTATTTTTTATATTTACTTTTTTATTTTTTTATTTTTATTTATTTTATCAAAAGAAAAAGACAGAGAGAAAGAGAGAGAGTGATTTTATTTTTTATTCTTTTTATATTTTTATTTGTTTACTTTTTATTTAATTTTTTATTTATTTTAAAAATAAAGTAAAATAATAATAATAATTAAATTAAATATGAAAATTTTAAAAATTTTAAAATATTTAAGAAAGAAAAAAATTAAAATTAATAATAAATAAATAATAATTAAATCTCTTTATGTCTGTCTCTCTCTCTCTTTCTTAACTCTCTATTATTATTCTCCTTTTTATATGTCTCTCTCTCCGAGTCTCTCTCTACATGTTTCTTTTAATTTTCTCTCTTAATTTCTTTCTCTTCAAATTTCTCACTTTCTCCTAAACTCACTTTTTCTCTCATGAAATTTCCTTCATAATAGAAAGTTAAATTTATTGGGTGTGTGAGGTATATAATATCGATAATGGTCTTTTTCTATTTTCTATGTACTAATTGCACAATCCAAACACCGAAAAATAATAAATTCCTATGAATTCCCAAAGAGCTGGAATCCATTGAATTTATAAAACCTTTTCCTATGTTTTCCGAAAATTTGTCAAATAGACCCTTAGGTTCATATAACAAACTCAAACAATAGAAAATTGTGTCATGCAAGATCAATGACAATGCATACAAATGACAACTCCCAGATAACGTAAACACATCAAATATCATCAATGTTGCGGACCTTACATTATACAAGGCGAAGTAGAGGAGAATAATGACTATAAAGATTACATAGATCATGTGACAGTTCAAGCCATAGATTATATGCAATGGTTTGATGGGTCTTCATGGGCTTGTTTTAATGAGTCTTAATTAGCACATACTCATTGTTAAACTATTAGGGTTATTTTAGTCTTTTAATTTTTGTAATTTTTTAATGGTTGGGATTAGAGTATTAGTTAGTTAGTGTTTAATCAATGGTTTGTATTAGAGTTACTTGTAACTGATGTAACTACTATTGCAAGTTCAATTTTTTTTTAGTATAGCTGTGATAAACACTGATGATCCCCAGAACAAATAAAGAATGTCTGCCCATGTAGCGAAAATTATAGCAGACACTATCTAAAGAGGCAGATAGTGTGACAGCCCAAATTTTGACACCTCGAAACCCGTGCCATCAGCACGATCCTCCAGACCGTAACCGAAAGCTATGCACGGAACATTGGTATGACAAGCAAAGACAAATAAATAAAGTAAATAATTACATAAAGCGGAAAAGTATCATGCCCATCTGGCACAAACAAAAGACAGTTCTACTTTCATACCACTGCTTGAACAGAGAACCGATCCGAACCATCGGTGATAGACTGATCACCCCAGATGGTTCGCAAAAGGAATTAAGTCAATTTAATTACATGTTCATTAAAAATAAAATGCTTGACATACCAAGTCGTACAATTTGTTCTCAAAACTACTCTCTGTCAAAGTATACAGCTGAGTCTCCTAGAGGAAGTCCCCGGGAGGAGGCTCCAACTCGTCTCCAGGCACGTATTCCGAATCACGCGGATCTACATCTCTCGAAGCCTCAGCTGCTGCTATCAATGGGCTTGCGACGTATAGTCTAAAGGGGTGAGCTACATCCTAGCTTAATAGGGAACAATCACAATGAACATATAAATTAAAATCTCACATATATTCCATGATATTCTAAGCATGATGTGTCTATGCATTTGCTAGAAAACAGTTTAAAAGATGATGATTTGCTTTCAAGTTTACTGGTAATTTGCATGTCTTACTTTACTGTTGATTTATCATGAATGACACTGAACAAACCTAAAGCAAAACTTAAATCTTCAACTTAAGTAATCCCCGAGCAATATAGCATCGACCCCCGATGGAATACCCACCATCGTCGCCTAAATAGACAGTTGTAAAAAATATATTCCCTGGGAATACTACCCAAGCCCCTTTCTCAATAGGCGGCGGGGTTAAATCTCAACTCAACATCCCTGGGATGTGCTTACTGTGTACGGATAGACCTCTGCACTAGTGTACGGATTGGCAGCCGTACCGGTCACGGATATCATGTCGCGTCAGTCGTGGGTATCCCGCCACGTCGGTAGGGTATTCTAACAAATCTCAAATAACAAAAATAACATGTGCTTTACATATAGTTGTTCATCGTGTAAAATGCTATCTTATATCAGTTAGGCCTCAACAGTAATTATTCAATCATATATACATCCCTGGGATATATAACTTACTCGCATCACGCTGATGCCTTTATTACTTTCTCATCCCCTGGGGATGTCTCATTTTCATTAGATTACTTGATCTCAGTTACTTGCATGACACAATTGCCTTTATCACATTCTTGGTGTCACACACACACACCCATTTTCACAAAGCTTTTTATAGTTAAAACATTTTCAATTCTGATAAATATATCACTACATACATGCTCTTGCAATTAAAGTACATGTTCAAGGTGTTCCCTACCTCAGGTCTCCGAAGGTCCAAGCATCAAGGTCCCACGCGGCTCCTTGTGCTCGCTTTCACACGTACCACCTATGGTACAATACAGCACATGCAATACATCACTAAAGATGTAATAAAGGAGGTCCTAGACCCTCCATGAATCTCAAAGTAGAACTAGAAAGTTAGGTAAAACTGCCAAAGTCGATTAATCGATTCCCAAAATCGATTAATCGAAACTCAAATCGATTAATCGATTTCGAAAATCGATTAATCGAAACTCAAATCGATTAATCGATTCCCAAAATCGATTAATCTAGATTCAAATTCGATTAATCGATCCCAAATCGATTAATCGAAACCTCTAACATAGTGAGGTCGATTCTCAAATCGAGTGGTCGAAGTTTCGAAATCGATTAGTCGATCCCAAATCGATTAATCGAAATCCAAAATTGATTAACCGATTTTCCAACTCGATTAGTCGATTTTCCCAGGTCATGCTTCTCCAGCCACTGGAGGTACCCAGTCGATTAGTCGATTTCCAAATCGATTAATCAATCTTCCAAATCGATTAATTGAAATTGAGCATCTTTGACTTTTCAACTTCTGAGCCAAAATCGATTAATCGAACCTCTATTTTGATTAATCAATTTGGCCAGATTCAGCCCCCTTTCGGGTTGTTCTTCCAAAACCCATTCCTTTTCTTTTTCCTTCTTTTTCTAAGTCTTTAATCTATGATATTAACTATGCTAGACTGAATTTAACTCATCAATTCTCTAGGTATTGAAATCTAATACAACATACCTCAATAAATCCTTTAAAGGGTTGATTTGTTGGTTTTGATGGCTAGGGTTCCATGTTTTCGCTTCAACGGCTCCTCAAGCGTTGAATCAGCATTCAATGCCCTAATCCCCTCTTGATTTGCATTAACTCCAAGCATCCATAACTCCTCTTTACTCCCTCTCTCTCTCTTCAACAACCAACAAAAGGAATTTTAGGGTTATTAAACCCTTATATCTTCCTTCCTGTTTCGGTGTTAAGCGCATACACCAGAGATAGGTGTATGTAGCTCAAAACCAATACCATTCACTACACTTAGTCACATTTGTATCACATCAGTTCATCACTTCATGTATTCAATGTTTGACCATCACTTGGTCAAACCTACGACCAATCGGGCACAGATCTCGAGGTTAAAGTTAAACACTCAATTTTTTAGAATATTATATTCTCTCGACCTTGGGAATTTTTGTCCTCGAAAATAACCCAAAGGTGCACTAGTGTGGCATCCCACACACAGCGGTGTCACGTAGCCGATCACAAAAATTAACTATATATGATACAATGCAAGAATAACACATAATGCAATCGAATTTAAGGAAAATGTATATTTCACTATTCAATTCCCAAAATGTAGAATTTGTTGATTTACATCCTTTTAATTACAATCAAAACTCTCCAAAAATCAGCCACACAAACAAAAAAACATCCTCGTCTCAGTCTCACGCCGTCCCCTCTCCTGGCTGATTTGATGCAGGGGCGGGCTGCTCTGATTGAACTGGCGGCTCAGGTGGTGGCTAGGTCATTGTGGAAGGCTGCTCGGCCTGCTGGGGCGCCGAGCCAGATGCATCGGCCTCAGATGTACTCGCGTGGAAACCGGCACCCGTATGGAAAGCAGTCCGACCTACAGTCCAAGCCTCCTCCTGCGCGAGGCGCTGCTGGTAGTCCAACAGATAGATGTACCGTAGAGTGTGGTACATCAAAAAGTCCATCCGCCAGTTCATCCTTTCGTTGTTGGCCTCCATCTGAGCCAACACATCCTCTATCGTGGGCGCCAGGCGAGCCTCTCGCTGGCGGTATGAAGAAGTCGGTGTGGCTGCCGCAGAGTGCGCTGGTGGCGTAGGCGAGGCGGTGGTATGGGAGGGTGCCCCCTCAACTGGTGGCTCAATGGGGTGTGCTCCCCCCACAGGTGGGTCCTGATGTGGTGGTGGGGGTGGTGGTGGTGCTACTAGTGCTGCCGCTGCTGGGCCCTGAACTGGCAGGGATCTCTTGAGAAAATTGTAGCTATGGCTCCATGAAGCAATGGAAAAATGCTTCACGCAATCCGTAGCCCTCTCCTCATGGGGCGAGATGGCGTACTCTAGAGCATCTGAGTAACACTCCAGCATGCTCGAAATTAGGTGAGCATACGACATCTTTTCTTTGGGCCTCAAGTTGCCCTTCATCAACTTTCCTTTAATATACCTCATCCCCTCTAGTACAATCATGGTGGCGTCGAACCAACGGCCGCAGAATGCCGCGTATAAGGCCCGTTGGACCAACTCCACCCTCTCTGTGTCGTGACGCATCGGGTAGAGGTTACACTTGATTATAGAATCAAGCATCCACATGTAATGGGAAAGATCGACCCTCCGTATGGACGATCCGGACCCCTTTTTCCTGTTGGTCATCCTAGTCATAATCTCCTCAATCCTCACCGTCTCCTCAAAGGGTGGGAAGAGGGTGGTCTCGGGTACGAAGTCCAAAAAGCATTCTAGGACCTCGTGGATGTGGCGACGAGTGAAGGTGTAGTCACGACGCTCGATCTTGGTCGTAACTACGTCGTCTGTGGGCCCATCCTCCAAGCCCTGGTAAAATAGATGGACCAATCTAGGGTAGTAGGACCCGCAGATTGGTTTCAAAAGGTTGCCGATGTTGGCCTTTACTAGGTAGTTTCGAGCCCATTGGGTCTTGCCCGACACATCGGGGTTAGTGAACAACTCTACGTCAATAATATACTCCGTTTCGAAGGTCTTTGCCGCCCACCATTCGTTTGGTTGGAGTATGTTGACAGGTGGTGGTGGCATTGGTGAAGACTCGCGCGAAGACGCGCTTGTCGAACCGGATGTGGTATCCGATGCCAACGGTGATGGGGTCCTCACAGGTGATGGGGTAGGTGGTGGTGGTGCGGCGTTCTTACGCCGGACCGGGAGCTTAGACATTGCCTTCTTCAAAGACAAACGTGTTTTAGGCGGCATTTTTGGAAATAAATCAAAGAAAACTAGGGTTTGATAGTTGGAAATGGAAGAAAGTAAAAATCTAGGGTTTACCTTTGGTATTCGATCCAATTTCACACGATTTCGATCCGAAATCGATCCCTAGTTTGCTCGGTGGTTAGAGGAGGAAGGAGAAAAGGCGCGCATGGAAAGAAAACTCAAAAATTTCGAATGGGGAGAAATCTCCCTCGATTTCTATATATAGGCCCCGATTCGATTAATCGATTTCTAAAATCGATTAATCAAGATTCAAAACTAGGTTCAGCCATGCGAAATCGATTAATCGATTTCCAAAATCGATTAATCGAAACTCAAAATCGATTAATCAAAATCATTTCGATTAATCGAAATCGTGGTCATTTAAATTTTCAAGTTTTCGAGCTCACTGGTGTGAGCCAGTCGATTAATCGAAATTCAATTCGATTAATCGAAACCCAAAAATCGACTTTCACTTCGATTAATCGAAATCATGTAGTCCTTCAAATTTTTTCCTAAAACTTCCAAGTGGCTCGATTAGTCGAACCTCCAGTTCGATTAATCGAAATCCCAAATCGATTAATCGAATTCTTCTTCGATTAATCGAAATCGTATAAAATTCTTCAAATTTTTTCTAAAATTCTTAAGTTACTCGATTAATCGAATCTCTAGATCGATTAATCGAAATTCCAAATCGATTAATCGAAATCCAAATCGATTAATCAAAATTTCATTTCTTTCATTTCCTGAATCCTCATTAAATTTCCACTCACTGGCGCATGCCAGTCGACTAATCAACCAAAATCGAGTAATCGAATTCCCAAATCGATTAATCGAATTGAAAATCGATTAATCGGTTTTGATTAGATTCTTCAGATTTTATTTTATTTTTAATTTTTATGTCTCTCTTGGTTCCTTGGTAAAGCATGACCAGTTGGTCATTGGTTCTACGAAACACGTCATCATGACATTTAACATTGCATTAGGAACGCTATGTGGATAAAATTGTTTCTCTTGAATGAAATGATAAAAAGGTCGGCATTGAATTACAACATATAACTTAAATCCACAACGATGCTTGCGGTGATATAATTTTGACTCTCAAGCTGTCACAAACAAACTCAGATATTGTTCTTTCACGTCGGCCTCTCGTTCCCACGTAGCTTCTTCGGCCAGATGATACTTCCATCGAACAAGTACTAATGAAACCACTTTTGTCCGCAACACTTATTCTTTTCGATCCAAAATCTCCGCCGGCTCTTCGATCATAGTCATATCCTCATGCATCTCAAATGATTGACCGCTCAAATGGTCCAAGATAGCGGGGACTTAACTTCCCTCTCTTTCCAAATCTCATGACCCCCTTCATAGGTGATACTTTCACGAACACATGTTCACCCACCTTAAAGTCTACACTCGTCCGCTTGATATCGGCGTAGCTTTTCTGTCTACTCCGAGCCACTTTGAGTTTGGCCCTTATCATCCGAACATAGGTGGCATTATCTTCAAGCATTTCGGGTCCCAAAACAAATTTCTCACTGGTTTCCTCCCAATTGATGGGCGATCTACATCGCCATCCATAAAGTGCTTCATATGGTGCCATCCCAATGCTCGTCTGAAAGCTGTTGTTATGTGCAAACTCAATCAAGGGTAGGTGTTGATCCCACGATCCTTGCAATTCTAACATACATGCGCTAAGCATGTCCACAATGATCTGATTGACCCTCTCAGTCTGTCCGTCGGTTTGCAGATGGAATGTCATACTGAAATCTAATCGCGTTCCCATTCCTTCTTGAAATTTCTTCCAAAACTTTGATGTATATAATGGGTCATGGTCTGTAACAATGCTACTCGAAATCCCATGCAAATGGACAATCTCCTTCATATACAGCTCTGCCAGTCATCCCGCCGTGTACATCATGTTGTAAGGCAAGAAGTGCGCTGACTTAGTCAATCGATCGACTACTACCAAAATGGCATTGTACTTCTTTACAGTACGCGGTAGCCCAACGATGAAGTCCATAGAGATCGATTCCCACTTCTATTCTGGTATAGGTAGAGGGGCTGCAATAGACCTGCGGGGTGTCTATGATCGATCTTGACTTGCTGACACGTCAAACACCGCGACACGTACTCTGCCACATCTTGTTTTAAGCCTCTCCACTAGTAATTCTTTTTCAAATCTTAATACATCTTTGTGCTTCCCAGGTGGATAGCATAGCTTGACTTGTGAGATTCATCAAGAATTGTTCGCCGTAGGTCGGCATTGTTCGGAATGTAAAGACGGCCCTTGAACAATAAGGAACTATCTTCCTTGATTGAGAACTCAGATCTGATGCCTTCAGTTACATCTTGAAGAATTTTTGTTAGCGCCAGGTCTTTCATCTATAGTTCATGGATATGCTCAAATATCACCGGTCTCATTGAGATATCAGCCAAGAAGGCTCCTGTAGCTTGCGACTCGATGTTCGCATCATATAGTGCCAGATCTTCAAATAATTTTCATTGGTGCATACCCAAAATTAAACTAGCCAACTGAGCTGAACTCTTCCGACTCAAGGCATCGGCCACTACATTAGCCTTGCCTAGATGGTACTGTATAGAACAGTCATAGTCTTTGAGAAACTCCATCCATCTGCGCTGCCTCATATGTAGTTCCTTCTGTGTAAACAAATATCTGAGGCTCTTGTGGTCAGTGAAAATCTCAAAAGTCTCACCGTACGAATAATGTCTCCAAATCTTGAGCGCGAAAATGATCGCTGCTAATTTCAGGTCATGTGTCGGGTAATTCTTCTCATGCTCTTTCAACTGTCTCAATCCGTACGCTATCACCTTTTTGTGTTGATTTAAGGCGTAGCCCAAACCAGTATACGAAGCATCACTGTATACCGCGAACCCTCCACTGCCTGAAGGAATTGCAAGTACTAGAGCTGAAGTGAGTCTCTTCTTGAGTTCTTGAAAACTCATTTCGCATGCCTCACTCCATTCGAACCTTGTGATGTGATTTTAATTGTGATGTTTTACTTGCAAGCGCACGAATCAGATTGTATATCGTGGGTGCAGAGTATGAGATCGTTCCCACGAGGACTATTTTGGAAGATATAAAAAGATGAGACAATAATTCAAGAAATCTATCAAAATTTAACAGTGCCCTACCAATATTATGATTTAAGCGGTTTTATGAGATGATAATTACTGACTACAAAATAAATTTTAATTGATAATTCAAAAATAAAGGTAAAGATGAAGATACTAAATCCTCCCATCTTTGGTTTGTTTTTCCCGTACTACAAATCTAAGGATTAAACTATGAGATTGTGACAGCTCGGATTTTGGGACCCCGAAACCCGTGCCATCAGCACGATCCTCTAAATCGTGCCCCAAAACTTAGCACGGAACATTGGTATAACAAGCACAATTTAACAAATAAAGCAATTAATTTCATTAAAGCAAAAAAATATTAATATGCCCAACTGGCATATACAAAAGACAGTTCTACTTTCATGCCACTGCATGAACAGAGAACCGACCCGAACCATCGGTGATAATCAGATCACCCCAGATGGTTTGCTAAAAGAATAATCTAATCTAATTACATTGTTTCAAAAATAAAGGCTTGACATACCAAGCCGCACTAATATGCTCACAAAACTGACTCTCTATCAAAGTTCACAACAGAGTCACCTAGAAGAGGTCCTCGGAGGAGGCTCCAACTCGTCTCCAGGTGCGTAATCCGAATCACCCGAATCCACGTCCCCCGAAGCCTCCGCTGCTGCTATCAGTGGACCTGCGACGTATAGTCTAAAGGGGTGAGCTACATCCTAGCTCAATAGGGAACAACACAATGAACATATAAATCAAAACTCACATATATTCCATGATATTCAAAGCATGATGAATCTATGCATTTCCTAGAAAACCAATTAAAAGCAGATTGTTTACACTCAATTTACTGGTAAGTTGCATGTATTACATTACTGTTGATTTAATCATGAATGACACTGAACAGGCCTAAAGAAAAACTTAAATCTTCAACTTAAGTAATCCCCGAGCAATATAGCAGCGAGCCCCGATGAGATACCCTTCATCGTCATCTAATTAGACAGTTGTAAAAAATGTATTCCCTGGGAATACGACCCAAGCCCCTTTCTCACTAGGCGGCGGGGTTAAATATCACAAAACATCCCTGGGATGTACTTACGGTCACGGATAAACCTCCATCTTTGGTATGGATTCACGGATTACCATGACGGTCACGGATATCCTGCCGCATCAGTCGTGGGTATCCCGCCACGTCGGTGGGATATCCTCCAAACCTCAAATAACAAAAATATCATGTGCATTACATATAGTTGTTTACCGTGTAAGTGTGCTATCTTATATCAGTTAGGCCTCAACAGTAATTATTCAATCCTATGTATACATCCCTGGGATGTATACATACCCGCATCACACCTGATGCCTTTATTACTTCCTCATCCCCTAGGGATGTCTCAATCTCATTAGATTACTTGTTCTTAGTTACTTGCATCACACAGATGCCTTTATCATATTTTTGGTGTCAAACACGCACCCATTTTCACAAAGCTTTTCACAATTTAAAAACAACTTCAATTTGATAATTATATCACTACATACATGCTCTTGAAATTAAAGTACATGTTTAAGGTGTTCCCTACCTCAAGTTCCTGAAACTCCTAGCATCAAGGTCCCACACGGCTCCTTGTGCTCATGATCAGACGTACCACCTATGGTACAACATAATACATATAACTCATCACTAAAGATGCAACAAAGAAGGTCCAAGACCCTCCCTGAATCTCAAAGTCAACTATAAAGTTTAAGAAAAACTGTCAAAGTCGATTAATCGATTCCCAAAATCGATTAATCGAAACCAAAATTGATTAATCGAAACCAAAATCGATTAATCGATTCTCAAAATCGATTAATCGAGATTCAAATTCGATTAATCGATCCCAAATAGATTAATCGAGGTCTCTAACATAAAGCAGTCGATTCTTAAATTGAGTAATCGAGATCTCAAAATCGATTAATCGATCCCAGATCGATTAATCAAAATCCCAAATCGATTAATTAAAATCCCAATTCGATTAGTCGATTTCCCCAGGTTTCATTTCTCCAGTGGCTGGAGCTTCCCAGTTGATAGTCGATTTCCAAATCGACTAATCAAAATCCAAATCGATTAATCGAAATTTATTTCGATTAATCAAAATCCAAGTCGATTAATCGAAATTCATTTCGATTAATCGAAATCGGGCCTTCATGACCTTTCAACTTCTCAGACCAAATCGATTAATCGATTTGGCCAGACTCAGCCCCCTTTTCGGGTTGTTCTTCTAAATCCTTCTCAAACAATCTTCTTTCTTTTTCTAGGCCTTTATCCTATGATTTTAAGTAAATTTTGACTGCAATTAAACCTCTATGATCTATGGATTTAATTCACATAAATTTTACCTCAATCAAATCTCATTTTCTTGGATCTCAAGGTTGGAATGGCTAGGGTTCCAGCTTTGTCTCTAGCGGATCCCTCACGTCGAATCCGGCCTTAAATGCTCGAATCCCCTCTTGGCTTGCATTCACTCCTTGCACAACAAACCCTCTTTACTTCTCTCCCTCTCTCTCTTCTTAACTCTCTTTAACAACCAAACAAGAGTAATTTAGGGTTCTTTAACCCTTTTATACTCATTTCCCATGTGTTGAGCACATACACCCCAGATGGGTGTATGTGGCTCCAGATTTCACCTCACACTACACACGCTTGCTTTAATTTCACATCGCATCCGTTCATCATTCCTCGAGTCAACTAGTGAACTCCTACTTGGTCAAACCTATTACCAGTCGGGCACGGATCCCAAGGTCAACGTTTAACGTAATTTTTTTCAGGTTATTACAGAGATATACCATTGAAGAAAAACATCTTTTATGGAAGATAAATAGTCAAAACCTGGATAGGTTCTACATTATATCCCTGCAATCAGAACTTCATTTCAGAGATGATTTCCATATATAGATCTGAGATCAAGGGCATGGCTCGGCACACTTGATCTCAGATTTTAAATAAAAATGATCCCCAAAGTGGGTAAAAATTCTAACAAAAATACCACCATAGATCTGAGATCAAGGGCATGGCTCGGCACACTTGATTTCAGATTAGGGAGAAATTAAGAGAAAATTACCATTACAGATCCCAGATCCAGGGCATGGCTCGGCACACTCGATCCCGGATCATAATCGTAAGTAGATCCACACGATGAAAGCAAAAAGACCATATAACAATGATTGGGGTAAAATTACCGTCACAGATCTGAGATCCAGGGCATGGCTCGGCACACTCGATCCCAGTTAGTGGCGGGGATTTCATCCGTTCGTGATAGCATAACAACCATAAAACAAAATCTCATATTTTAATCCTACATTCATATTATTAAAAGTACATCCCTCGGATGGGAATCATTAGATCCACATCCCTAAGAAATTAGCCACACATGCTGTAATTAAATAACATGAACAAATAAAGAATGAAAAATAACATCAATTTAATTAATTAAATATACTCAACCTTTAATAGAAATTCGTTGATCCACAAGTACGATGATCTTCAAAAACGAAGTAAAAGAATGCTCTATACTGAACTTTAGATTTTAAATTATGAATCAACTGAACAAAAATACTAAATTGAATAAAGGAATGTTAAAAAGGTTAAAGGAACAAAGCTCTCAAAAGAATAATTAATTTCTATATCTCTACGTCTAAAAAATATAAATTCTAATCTCTAATCTAGCTCTCCCATCCGAGTTATTGATTTGGCTTTAAATAGTATCCAAGTTGCGTAGGTTCCCTGGCTCGAAAAGTCAGGGTTGATTAATCGACTCTGGGGGATCGATGCATCGACCCTCCTAAAAATCCTTAAAAATCTGCTTCAAGAGTCATTTCCGTGTCAAATAGAATTCTCTTACTCGATTAATCGAGTGTATGGTCGATTAATCGACCTTCCTTTAGTTTTTCAGCCAAAAAGTGCCTTTTTGTGTCAGACTCTGTCACTGTCCTCGATTAATCGAGTGTAAAGTCGATTAATCGACCTTCCCAGATTTTCGTGAATTCCAGCCCACTCTTGCATCAGACAATGCCTTGGTATTTCGGCCATATCTTTCTACTCTGAACTCGGATTGACATTATTCTTATGGCGTTGGAAAGATGACAGAAACCTCTACAACATTTGTGTTTTAGAAATTTCATAATTCTGACATCGTGAAGGTCCAAATTGAGCTGCAAGTCGCACCAAGTTCTCGATGACCCAAAGTTGCAGTGTTTTGATATTATTTTCAGAATTCTTGGGTTGTTTTATACACTTGGATTATATTTACCTGAAACACTTCAAATCTAATAATTCTCATTAGATAGTCTTCATCGGATAGCTAAATATAGGTATTTAGGGGTGAAATATCATCATATTTCACTACTCATCACACCCCCAAACCTACACTTTGCTAGTCCTCGAGCAAAGCAAACTAAAGAAAAATAAATGCCACTTTCGTAGGGATCACAATTGCACTTAGCGTGTGCAACAAGCCTTTAAACCCATAGGTGATCCCTAGTGGAGGAGTTCTGTCTCCTGAGGGTTACAGTGAAGTTACCCACAAACTTCAATACATTTTTAAAACCATCGATAAAATTGAGTTTTCAAAACATGATTTTTTTTTGTAACATATATGTCATTCAAAAACAGAAATCATTAATCAATTCAACATACGAATTCTCAATTTTAAATAACAATATTATACTAATTATACTAATATCCATTCAAATCAGTCTAATGCTCAAGTTGTTAGATAATTCATCCATTCATGCCTAAATGTGAAGTGTGTGCATACCCAAACCAAAATTCATCCATCTCAGAACTAGTTCAAACAAGAAACCATCGGATCTGTTGTTTTGACTCGATCCTCACTTTAGGTATACTCTTGAAATAAAATCACTCCGATGATGGGTAAGTTTTCGTACACATGTGAGAGATCAATACAAAGCAAATAAAAAGTTCTCACATGATAAATGAAATACGATGCAATCAATGAACAAAAATAAATCTCATACGAAGATACTTGTATATCCTAAGCATGTCATATCAAGTGTCATAAGTATCACATATTTACTCTTCACAAGGCAGTTACCAACGTAAGATCAGATCATGTAGGTCTTTTTAGGGTTGTAATGGGGCTCAGGTAAGGGTAAAAAAGAATTGGAAGTTGGGATTCAAAATTTTTGAGAAATCGGAAAGGAAACAACTTTTTGATTTTTCTATTTCTTCTCTTTTTCTCACTCCTTTTCCTTCTTTTGAATTTCACATTCTTGAAGCACCTCATATTTTTCATTATTTTTCACAGTTTTCTTTTTCTCCCTTTTTTTTCTTTTTATTTTTGCCATACACTCTAAGTAAACACCACAACTCGATATCTCTTCATTTACTCTCTTTTTGTTCATTCTCATCCCTCGTTCCAAATTTCTCATAAATAAGAAGGGTAAAGTTGAATTTTCAGAAATGGTGAAGGGTTAAAGGTTAACGTGGCTTATCAAAAAATGTATAAAGGTAAATTTTTCAATAGGCTTAAAGGGGTACTAGAAGGATAAATTTATATAAGGTGGGGTATTTTAAGTACAAACGAGCCAAAGATGGTAACCTTGCCTATTTGTCTTGAGTAGATATATAGTACGTTCTGACACAATAATATGAATTAGATTTCATGCAAAGTCACAAGTCAAAGTGAAGTGTATGAGATTATATAAAATAATTCGTATTCAAAGAAAACTCTGAGTTTATGTATTCACTCATCAATGACGGGAAATTAGCTCTAAAGCTCACCAGGTTTAATCTTCACTAAGAACCTAAGATTCAACGTTCAAAACAGTTAATCGATTTCTAAGTCTTAGCTTGGTATAAGTGTAAAAATTCTAAGCATGAATATCAAAATTATCCATAAAATATCACATTAAGCTTCATCATCTTAGATACAAGTAATCAAAATATGACATCAGTATTCTCAAAATTAAATTCACATGCATCATCAACTAAAGTTTGAAAACAATCGCCAAATATTGTGTGCATGATGGCTTCAAAATTTTATTTATTATTATTATTTTTTTATATCTACTGTCGATTAATCGACTCGAAGGAGTCGATCGATCGAGAGTGGGAGGTCGATCAATCGACCTTCATTGTCGATTGATCAAGAAAATGTTAATTTCTAAATTTTTTTTTTTTTTCATATATAAAAAATAAGTGACGCAAAATAAATAACCATACCCCTAAATTGAAAGATGATAATGTCCTCATTGATTGAAATAAGTATTGACCCCCAAACCTGTTGAAAAGTACCTCAACACAAATATCAGGTGCAAAAAATATGTGCATCAAATTGGAACATGACCAAAAATTTATTGAAGGGAATATAGTTACACTATTTAGGGAATTAAAAACAACCTAAACTAAATAAAAAAACTATTATGCTAGAAATAAACATACCAAATAAATAAATCCTAAATCCTAAATCCTAAACTAATCAAGAATCCAACTTCGTTAATCATTGTTAGGCGGACCCATCCATCTTGGTTCACTTAAATCGATGTTCTTAGGCACACGGAACAATTTCTCCCAGAGGTCAAGCAGAAATTGATGAGTCACCGCCGATGGAATGGATGGAGGCATGACGACGGTAGGAGATGGAGATGGGGGAGGTGGTGACGGAATCACATCAATTATCTCGATATCAGTATTGATGCACGGTGTAAGAGATTTGGAACGATTTACCTTCTTTCTAGATGGTTCTCCCTAGGAAGGAATGATCATCGGATCGAGGTCGATGATTTCAACTGTGCTAGGCTCAAAAGGGACCGTCCGATGAGAGCGGCGCTCCCGCTTTCTAGCAGTCTCCTCCATCTTCGATAATCATGCTCTGGTGAGATAGAATCATCGGACCATAAGAAGGTTGTGCAAGATTGAATGGAAAGTGAGCCTAAGGGTGAATATAAGGAGAAAATTGATAGAGTTGGAGTAGAAGTGGAAAGAGGTGTCCAGCAAAAAAGAAATAATGAAAAGTGTGGCAGTACGTATGAGGGACTCCAAAAAATAACGGAGATTGACAAGGAGAGTCCCAGTAGGTATCCGGTCCCAAAAAGTGGGGGTCGATTAATCGACCCAGGGAGGTCGATGCATCCACTCCCCAAAATATGCCTGCTTTGAAAAGTGCGTCGATTAATCGAGTATAAGCCTCGATCAATCGACTGCTATGTGGGCAGAGAGGTGAAATTTCGTCGGGTATTTTGTAATTTAATTTTTTGATTTTCAACTCCTCTAGATGCAACATGAAGTCCACAAAAATATGGGCAGTCCCAAACAAATTTGAAACACACTTTTTCATTGATAAACATGGAGATTATAAGGACACTCCTGATTTGATTATGAAAATAAGCACTCTAAACTAAAGAAAGAAAAAGAATACAAACTGAAAAATCCTAATTCTAGGCTAAACTAAACAAACTAATCATCCCCATCCTCTTCGGCCTGGCGGGCCCTGGCGCACATCTCATTGTAACTATCAGGCCACATGCACTGCCCGATCTGATGGAGGAAGGAACGATCATAGTAGCTTCGGCGCAAGATTGCACCATGTTGCCGCTGCTGCTCCTCCTGTAAAGAATTAATTTGGGCTTGGAGTAAACCAAGAGACACACCCTCCTCGGGTCCCTAATCAGGCGCAGGCTGGTCATCCTGGCGTACGCGGCAGTGCTGGCGTGGTCGAGTATCAGGGACATTACCCAAGAGACGCATATTGCGGTTCCATTGGGTTGCACCATAGCAATAGAATGTGAGGTCCCCGAGATCGTCATCCCGATAGAATGGGAAACAAAGGAAATTAAGCAGCTTCATAACAAAATGAGGAAAGTAGATCATTGCGGTATCACCAGTGGTTGGGTTGGCGACATCCTCATGGCATCGCCACATGCCATTATGAAGAATCCAAGGCACATTGATCCACGTATTTCGGTAGGCACCGTAAAGTGCCTGAACCCGGTCACCGGTGTGCTCAGAAACGTGGCCACGGGGGCAGAGGTTACTACAAACCACACTATCCCAAAAAAAAATTGGGCACGGTAACGCCGATCGCCTAGTGGTGACTCCCGAAGAAAATATGTCGTGGTACATATCGTTGATTATATCCTCCTGAGAATCGTCGAGCTCTTCACCCAAAGTGTGATTGAGAGGGCGCTCGCACGAAATATTAAAAACATCCGCAATGGTGTGCGAATAAACGGGGCGCGACCACCCATCAATTGAAACAGAGAAGTGGGCGGTGACATGATTTTCAGCGGAGGCGGTCACACACGCCATGTTCTGATAGAATAACCAAACGATCCGTTCGGACACTTTGATCACGGGCGGTGTGAGAAGGAAATGGACATTGAGAGCCATTGCATAGGCGAGGGAGACGGCACAGACAAGCATGTCCTGAAACGCCGTGAGATCAAAAATATATTCGAAACACAGATCGCAGGTTGCGACGCGACCACGTGGCTGGTCACGTGGATGACCAGCGGGACGTTGGGAAAGCTTTTATGGCCCGGTAGAGGTCGAAGCCATGATCACACTATTGGAAGGTCGGAGGCTGTCAGGGGAAAAACAGGATAAAGATCGAATGAGAAGGGAAGAGAGACTGCTGTCCTTAAATAGGCGCAACGGCATCCTTTCGGGACAGACACACCTCAAATAGTCGATTAATCGACCTTATAGGGTCGATTAATTGACCCCATTGGGAAAAGGCGCGTCTTGAATTCCGACGCATGAAAACACGTAACGTCTTTGAATGAAAAGACGCAACGTCCGGAAGTGGAAAAGTTGATTAATCGACACGGGCCATCGATTAATCGACATTAATCGAGGCAGTAAAGAAATAAAAACGCATGCACAGACATAAAAGTCGATTAATCGACTCGCAGAGACAATTAATCGACTCCAAGTAAGACAAAACTGACAGAATTCGAAAAGGCAGCCCGAATTTCAACGCTGATTAGTCGATGCATCGACACCGGGAGTCGATTAATCGACTAACATAAAAGTCAGCCGCTCAATAAATGCAGTCTCCTTGAAAAAGAAAACAGTCATCATGACTGTTGATTAATCGACATGAAGGAGTCGATTAATCGAGGGTGATAGGTCGATTAATTGACATCCAATGTGTCAATTAATCGAGAAAAAGTGAATTTAATTAATTTTTTTTTTTACTCTCGATTGATCAACTCGAAGAAGTCGATTGTTAGAGAGAGGATGGTCGATCAATCGACCCTCATTGTCGATTGATCGAGAAAAAGGTAACATTTAAAATAAAAAAAAATAAAATAAAAAACAAAAGACCAAAAAGAAATTACACAAAATTGGGTTGCCTCCCAATGAGCGCTAGTTTAACGTCGATAGCTCGACCATATGAAATGCTCAGTCAGGGTGAGCCATTGGATCACTCAATGGAAGAGTGTCAAAGAATGCAATCGCATCCTGAAGGAACGGTTTTAATCTTTGGCCATTAACTCGAAAAACATTCCCGTATCTCTGATTATAATATCAACTGCCCCATTGAAGAGTATTCGAGAGATTTTGAAAGGACCACTCGAACGGGTTTTTAGTTTTCTCGAAAATAGATGAAGTCGGGAATTGTAGAGTAGAACCTGTTGACCAACGACGAAAGATTTACGTAGAATAGATTGATCATGAGCCCGTTTCATACGGTCCTTGTAAGATTTTGCACAGTCATATGCGTCAGCACGGATTTCTTCTAATTCATTTATTTGCAAACCCTTTGGGTACCAGATTTCAGGAGATCGAAATTCAATGACTTAATGGCCCAAAATGCTCGATGTTCCAGTTCGACTAGGAGGTGGCAACCTTTACCAAAAACCAACCGATACGGCGACATGCCAATCGGAGTTTTAAACGCAGTTTGATACGCCCATAGAGCGTCATTCAGTTTTAGCGACCAGTCTTTACGGTTCGGATGGATTATCTTCTCTAAAATTCGTTTAAGTTCCCGATTAGAGACTTCAACTTGGCCACTTGTCTGAGGATGGTATGGTGTAGCAACTTTGTGTGTGACACCATATTTCTTCATTAATTGGGTGAACACTTTATTGCAAAAGTGCTTTCCACCATCGCTGATTATCGCCTTTGGAATACCAAAACGTGAAAACACTTGATCCTTGAAAATTTTGATCACTACTTTATAATCATTTTTTTTATAAGCCACGGCCTCTACCCATTTCGAGACATAATCAACTCCGATAAGAATGAACGTATTTCCAAACGAATTCGAGAAAGGACCCATAAAATGGATCCCCAAAACATCTAACAATTCAACTTCTAAAATTGGATTGAGCGGCATCATGTTGCGCTTTGAGATACGGCCCAGCATTTGACAGTTGCGACAAGATTTGCAATGCTGATGACAATCTTTAAAGATCGTCAGCCAGTAGAACCACTTTGGAGGATCTTTGCTACAGTCTTCTTAGAACTAAAGTGACCTCCACAAGCTAGCTCATGACAGAACGAGATAATCCGTGGTTTCTCAGATTCAGGAATACATCTTCGTATGATCTGATCGGGACAGTATTTGAATAAATACGGATCTTCAAAAAAGTAGTGTTTCACCCGAGCTAAGAAAATAGATTTGTCATTCTTAGACCAATGGTGAGGTAATTTCTCGGTGACTAGGTAATTGACAAGATCAGCATACCAAGGTGGGCAATCAATCTCCAACAACTGTTCATCTGGGAAGTGCTCCAAGATCGGAATAGGATTGTCAGATTTCTCAATAATTATTCGTGACAAGTGATCTGCCACCACATTTTTTGAGCCTTTCTTGTCTTTGATCTCCAAATCGAACTCTTGCAACAACAAGATCCATCTGATTAAATGTGCTTTAGCATCTTTCTTAGCAAACAGATAACGCAGAGCAGCGTGATCTGTAAATACCATGACTTTAGACCCTAATAAATATGATCGAAATTTATCCAACGTGAAAACTACTGCCAAAAGTTTATTTTCGGTGGTCGAGTAGTTCAACTGGGCATCATTGAGACTGCGACTCTCATAGTAGATTACATGCAGTAATTTTTCTATTCGTTGTCCCAGAACAGCTCCGATTGCATAATCAGAAGCGTCGCACATGATTTCGAACGGGAAGTCCCAGTTCAGAGATTGAATTATCGGGGCTTTTATCAATTCAACCTTAATGGTTTCAAAGGCTCGCAAACATTTATCGTCGAAGAGGAATGGGACATCCTTTGAAAGTAAGCTGCATAGCGGTCGCGCTATCTTGCTGAAATCTTTAATAAAACGCCGATAAAAACCAGCGTGTCCCAGAAAAGATCTGATTTCCTTCACTGTTCTCAGTGGTGGTAGATTGACAATTAAATCAACTTTAGCCTTATCGACCTCGATACCCTAGGAAGAAATGATGTGTCCCAAAACAATGCCATCTTTAATCATGAAGTGACATTTTTCTCAGTTAAGAATAAGGTTCTTCTCCTGACATCGTGCAAGCACTAGCGACAAATGATTCAAACAGTCAGTAAAATTATTTCCATAGATCGAGAAGTCGTCCATGAAGACTTCTAGGAATCGTTCGACCATATCCGAAAAAATACTCAGCATATATCTTTGGAGTGTAGCTGGTGCATTACAAAGCCCAAATGGCATTCGTCGGTAGGAGAAAGTACCAAAAGGGTATGTGAACGTGGTTTTCTCTTGATCCTCAGGGGCAATGACTATTTGGTTATAACTGGAATAGCCATCGAGGAAGCAATAGTAATCATGCCCGGACAGTCTTTCTAACATCTGATCGATAAACAAAAGTGGAAAGTGATCTTTCCTCGTCATCAAATTTAACTTCTGATAATCGATACACACTCTCCAACCTGTTTGAATTTTTGTAGGAATTAGTTCGTTTTCCTCATTCTTCACCACTGTGACTCCCGACTTCTTAGGGACCACTTGTGTGGGGCTGACCCATTTACTGTCAGAGATGGGGTATATGATTCCAGCATCTAAAAGTTTTATTACCTCATTTCGGACCACGTCTTGCATTATAAGGTTCAGTCTCCTCTGTGGTTCCCTAAAAGGCTTAGCATTGTCTTCCAAATGGATTCGGTGCATACACACCATTGAACTAATGCCTTTGATATCTTTTATCGACCATCTGATGGCACTTTTATGATTTTTAAGTACATTCATGAGTTGGCCCGCCTGATTCGCATCCAATTTTGATGAGATTATGACGGGGTGTGTCTCATTCTCCCCTAGGTAGGCGTACTTAAGATTTTCCTGAAGAGGTTTAAGTTCTAAGTACACTTT
Source organism: Chloranthus sessilifolius (assembly GCA_021018995.1). Taxonomy (NCBI): domain Eukaryota; kingdom Viridiplantae; phylum Streptophyta; class Magnoliopsida; order Chloranthales; family Chloranthaceae; genus Chloranthus; species Chloranthus sessilifolius. The sequence goes on from CM037595.1 coordinate 71,818,506, forward strand.
CTCCTCCTCTTTCGATTTTTTCATGATTAATTCAATTAGAGCTCCAGAATCTATTTTCTTTTCTTCTCCCAGAAGCGGTGTGGAGTCCAACATGGGATTCACTTCTTGGATCAGCTGATCCACATCAAAATTTTCTCCAAAATGCGTAAGACACACTGCTAAAGGATCTTCAGTTTCGGATGCATGAAATATTTCCTCTACGATTTCATCGAGTATGCATGCTTGTGCATGTTCATCATCCTGCATGGGTTGCTTGGCAATATTAAAGATGTTGAGTTCCACTGTCATATTCCCGAATGACAGATTCATGATCTCGTTTCGACAATTGATCAGCGCATTGGAGGTTGCTAGGAAAGGTCTTCCTAGAATCACCGGAATGTTATTCTTCAGATTTGGTGCCGGTTCAGTGTCTAAAACAACAAAATCTACAGGAAAGTAGAAAGAATCCACCTTGATGAGGACATCTTCCACAATCCCACGAGAGATCTTTATGGACCGATAAGCTAACTGAAGGGTCATCACAGTGGTCTTAAGCTCTCCCAACTCGAGCTCCTTGTAAACAGAGTAAGGCAACAAGTTGACACTTGCTCCTAAATCTAAAAGGGCCTGATCAATATGGTTATCGCCGATGATGATTGAGATTGTAGGACAACCTGGGTCCTTGTATTTAATTGGGAGCTTTACTTACAACATAGAACTAACCTGCTCGGCTAAGAAAGCCTTTTTTGGAATATTAGTCTTTCTTTTGATTGTGACCAATTCCTTCAAGAATTTTGCATAAGCAGGCACTTGGCGGATGACATCCAGGAAGGGAATATTAATTTTTAATTGCTTGAAAATCTCATTTATTCCTTTCACATCTCGATTTTTTCGTGGTGCCATCAATCTTTGCGGGTACGGTGCTTTAGGAACAAAACTTTTCTTCTATTCACTCCTTTCTTCTGTTATTTCTCTAGCTTGTACTTTTTCTTCAATTTCTTCTTTCTCTTCAAATTTCTTCTCTCCATCAAACTTTTTCTCCTCCTCTGGCAACACTACTTTGTTATCGACCTGCTTTCCAGATCTCAACGTTGTGATCGCCCAAATTTATTGTTGATCATCATCTTGTGTTAAAGTTGATGCTTGTTCAACAACCATTTGACCACTTGGGTTAGGAACTGGTTGGCTAGGAAACGATCCTTTTTCTCTTTTACAGAGATAAGTTTCCAATTGCCCAATTTGGGTCTCTATTTTAGAGATTGAGGATGTGTGAGAATGAATGAGTTTCATCAGGTCCTCAGTAGAAGGAGTTTGTATATGAGGACGTTGGGCAGCATTTCCCAGTGGATTGTTAAATCCGGGTGGTGGCAACGTTGGCACAAAATTTTGTTGTGGTTGGTTTTGATAACCTCCCATTGGTTGTGCAAACTGAAAATTTTGATTCAATTGTCGTGGTTGCCCAACCTGATTTTGATTGTATTGAAATTGATTCGGATTATTGAACCCTTGCTGTTGAAATTACCCTTGATCATAGTTTTGCTGCGGTCCTTGGTTGAAATTTTGTTGGGGATAAAAGTTCGTCCCCTGTTTCCTGGGCTGTATTCTTTGATTATCTTGTTTCCATGAGAAATTTTGGTGGTTTCTCCAACTATTAGGGTTATTCTCATTGAAAACATTTCCTTGATTCCGCCCATAGTTATTCACAACATTTAGCTGTTCATATGTGTTTTCATGGTAGTTCTGCATTGAAGGACAATCATCTACTATATGCATTGGACTTGCACAAATTGAACATGGCTCGGGTTGTGTATTTACCATATGCACATTCTTCTTTAATTTTAATTCCTCTACTTGTTGAGTGAGGAAATCAATTTTGGCCATCAGATCTGGGAAATCCTTTACTACGTATAGTCCTCCCTTCTTGATTGAACTTCTGGCTTGATCACGAGCTTTGACTGGTTGTTCCCGAGTCTTTGTGAAATCCCAGTGCTGAGAATCCTCAGCCAGCTTTTCTAGGAAAGCATAAGATTCTGTTTCCTTGAGGCTCAGGAATCCTCCGCCATTCATTGACTCCACTAGATGTCTATTTAGTTGACTTAGTCCATTGTAAAAACACTGGACCAATCTCCACTATGAGTATCCATGATGTGGACATTTGAGTAAGAGATCCATGAATCTATCCCAAGCTTCATATAATCTCTCATCTTCCTATTGCGTGAAATCCGTGATTTCACGTCTGAGGACATTCGTCTTCGCCATAGGGAAGAACTTTGACAGAAACTTTTTGACCATATGATCTCAGGTGGTTATGGATCCCGATGGTAGAGAGTTTAACCAGGCTTTTGCTTTATCATTTATAGAGAAAGGAAACAAGCATAGCCTCACAGATTCTTCTCTGAAGTTTTGGTAAACAAATGAGTAGACTTCGACTAAGTCTTTAGCGTGCTGGTATGGGTCTTCTCTCTCCATGCCATGAAAGATTGGAAGAATTTTGATGACATTTGTACGGATTTCAAACCGACCACCAGGTGTGGCGGGGTATACAATGCATGATGGGGTATTTGTAGTGATTGGAGAAAATAGTTCTCTCAATGTTGGTTCTTCCTCTTGTTCGAGTTATCCATTCATGTTGTCGGTCATATTGACTTTAGTGGATGATTCACTAGAGAATTTCTGCCTTGACCTAGCATCCTTATGATTTGACCGGCAGACACGTTCGATCTCAGAATTTAAAGGCTCTACAGTTCTTTCTTTAGAAGATCTAGTGTGCATGCAAATGACGCACAGAGTGGAGGTTTCAGGCAGGAAAACCTCAAGGAAATTTTTTTTATTATTTATTTATTTTTTATTTTTTTTGAATCTCGATTGATCGAGTAAAAATCTTGATCGATCGAGACAGAGTCGATGAATCGAGTAGTATACTCGATTAATCGACAAAGGACATAATTTTTTTTTTTTTTAATTAGCAGAAATACTATTTTAATCCCTGAAAATTTCTAAAATTTACTGTCTATTTCCCAAAAATTAAGATTTTCTTAATTTAATCCCCGACAATGGTGCCAAAAACTTGATGTGATTTTAATTATGATGTTTTACTCGCAAGCGCACGAATCAGATTATATATAGTGGGCGCAGAGTACGAGATCGTTCCCACGAGGACTATTTTAGAAGATCTAAAAAGATGAGACAGTAATTCAAGAAATCTATCAAGATTTAATAGTGCCCTACCAATATTACTATTTAAGCGATTTTATGAGATGATAATTACTGACTACAAAATAAATTTTAATTGATAATTCAAAAATAAAGGTAAAGATGAAGATACTAAATCCTCCCATCTTTAGTTTATTCATCCCGTACTACAAATCTAAGGATTAAACTATGAGATATACCATTGAAGAAAAATATCTTTTATGGAAGATAAATGGTCAAAACTCGGATAGGTTCTACATTGCATCCCTGCAATCAGAACTTAATTTCAGGGATGATTTCCATATATAGATCTGAGATCAAGGGCATGGCTCGGCACACTTGATCTTAGATTTTAAATAAAAATCATCCCCAAAGTGGATAAAAATTCTAACAAGAATACCACCATAGATCTGAGATCAAGGGCATGGCTCGGCACATTTGATTTCAGATTATGGAGTAATTAAGATAAAATTACCATTACAGATCCAAGATCCAGGGCATGGCTCGGCACACTCGATCCCGGATCATAATCGTAAGTAGATCCACACAATGAAAGCAAAAAGACCATATAACAATGATTGGGGTCAAATTACCGTCAAAGATCTGAGATCCAGGGCATGGCTCGGCACACTCGATCCCAGTTAGTAGCGGGGATTTCATCCGTTCGTGATAGCATAACAACCATGAAATAAAATCTCATATTTTAATCCTACATTCATATTACTAAAAGTACATCCCTCAGATGGAAATCATTAGATCCCCATCCCTAAGAAATTAGTCACACATGTTGTAATTAAATGACATGAACAAATAAAGAATGAAAAATAACATCAATTTAATTAATTAAAAATACCTCAACCTTTAATTAAAATTCTTTGATCCACAAGTACGATGATCTTCAGAAACGAAGTAAAAGAATGCTCTATACTGAACTTTAAATTTTAAACTAGGAATCAATTGAACAAAAATACTAAATTGAATAAAAGAATGCTAAAAAGGTTAAAGGAACAAAGCTCTCAAAAGATTAATTAATTTCTATATCTCTACGTCTAAAAAATATAAATTCTAATCTCTAATCTAACTCTCCCATCCGAGTTATTGATTTGGCTTTAAATAGTATCCAAGTTATGTAGGTTCCCTGGCTTGAAAAGTCAGGGTCAATTAATCGACTCTGGGGGGTCAATGCATCGACCCTCCTAAAAATCCCTAAAAATCTGCTTCAAGAGTCATTTCCGTGTCAAATAGAATTCTCTTACTCGATTAATCGAGTGTATGGTCGATTAATCGACCTTCCTTTAGTTTTTCAGCCAAAAAGTGCCTTTTTATGTCAGACTCTATCACTGTCCTCGATTAATCGAGTGTAAGGTTGATTAATCGACCTTCCCAGATTTTCGTAAATTCCAGCCCACTTTTGCATCAGATACTGCCTCAGTATTTTGGCCATATCGTTCTACTCCAAACTCTGATTAACATGATTCTTACAGCGTTGGAAAGATGATAGAAAGTTCTACAACCTTTGTGTTTTAGCAATTTCATAATTCGGACATCTTGAAGGTCCAAATTGAGCTACATGTCGCACCAAGTTCTCGATGACCCAAAGTTGTAGTGTTTTGATATTAGTTTCAGAATTCTTGGGCTGTTTTATGCACTTGGATTATATTTACCTAAAACACTTCAAATCTAGTAATTCTCATCAGATAGGCTTCATCGGATAGCTAAATATAGGTATTTAGGGGTGCAATATCATCATATTTCACTACTCATCACCTTGCATCTTTCTGTGTAAGTCTCGTGAGTGGTCCTAATATCTTTGCAAAACCCTCAACAAAACGCCGATAGTAACCCACTAATCCAAGGATACTACGGATGTCGGTCATGGTCTTTGGTTGCTCCCAATTGACCACTGCTTTGATTTTTGCTGGATCTACAGTGACACCAAGCTTTGAGACAACGTGTCCCAAAAAGCTAACCTCTTCTAACCAAAACTCACATTTGCTGAGCTTGGCATATAGTTGGTGTTCACATAGAGTCTGTAGGGCTACTCTCAAGTGCTTTTCATGCTCTTCCTCTGATTTTGAATAAATTAGGATGTCGTCGACAAACACTACGACACAAGAGTCTAGGTGTGGTTTAAACACCCTATTCATCAGATCCATGAATGAAGCCAGGGCATTTGTCAACCCAAACGTCATCACTAGGAACTCATAGTGTCCGTATCGAGTCCTGAATGCAGTCTTTTGAATATCCTCTACCTTGACTCTCAACTGATGGTATCCAGATCTCAGATCGATCTTGGAAAAATACCTTGCTCCTTGCAGTTGATCAAACAAGTCATCTATCCTAGGCAAAGGGTATCGATTCTTAATGGTAAGTTTGTTCAATTGTCGATAGTCAATGCACAGACACATTGACCCATCCTTCTTCTTTACCAACAAGATCGGTGCTCCCCATGGAGCAACGCTCGGTCTAACAAACCCTTTGTCCATTAGTTCTTGTAACTACTCCTTCAATTCCTTCAACTCAGCAGGAGCCATTCTGTATGGTGCTTTAGACACAGGCTCCGTTCCTGGTGCTAAGTCGATGGCGAATTCTACTTCTCTCTCTTGAGGTAATCCAGGTAACTCCTCCGGAAATACATCGGCGAAGTCTTTCACCACGGCTATTTCGGAGATAACATTCTTCTCCTTCTTATCCTCCTTCAAGAACACCAAGTATCCACTGTACCCCTTTTTGATCAAGCGCTTGGCCCTGACTGTAGAGATAAGTAGCACGTGTGTCAACCTCTCTCCTCGAAATCTAAATGATCTCCTCGTGTTGGGTCTGAAGATGACGACCTTGTTCTTGCAGTCTACCGTCAGACAGTGAGTCGATAACCAATCCATGCCAAGGAACACGTCGAATCCTTGCATGTCTAACAGAATTAGGTTCGCCAGTAGCACAAAGATGTCTCCATCCATGACCCTCACGATCACAGAGTTGCAACCCTTTTCGGTATCAACCGATTTCCCAGTAGGAACAGCCACGATTAAAACGAAGTCTAACTCCTCTAGGTCGACTTTCATCCTCTTGGTGAAGCGAGGGGTAACAAATGAGTGGGTAGACCCCGGGTCTATCAACACTCGAGCTTCGTATGTCACGTCGCTTCCCTTCTTATATAATTGTAATGCACCTAATCATACATACACGTATATATAATGTATATCATAACACTAGAATTTATTACAAGCAAGTTATTTTCTATTTCCTATACGAATGCACCTTCTCTATCTAAAATTTTTCAAGAATTGAAATTCTTTATTTAAAAGAAAACTCACCTTGAATAACATCGTTTGTATTCTGAGCCTCTTGAGCTGTGACTGCGTAGGCTCTCCCTTCGACGATCGGCTTCCTCACTTGTATAGGTCATGGAATAGGAGCTGAAGTCGTCTTCCCTTTGTTCAACTCGGGGCAATTTTTGATCAGGTGGCCCACCTTACCATATCGAAAGCAACCCCGAGTTCCTTGTCTACAGTCAGCCATTCTATGAGACTTGCCACACTTGGCACAAGTCTCACGAGGTGTGGAAGAAGCTGCTCGCGAGAACCCCTGTGTAACTGTAGCTCCGGTAATAATTGCAGGGCTCTCGTATCTCATTGGCCTCCCCGACGCAAGCAATGGGAATTTTTATTGGTTGCTCTGCTGTGTCGGTCTCCCATAACCTCCTTGAAACGGTGGTTTCTGATTGCCTGCTACGAATCTCGACTTTTTGTTCACCAGCTCGTAGTTCCCTGTTCTACTTCGGTCTGTATTCCACCTTCCTTGCTGCTCTCTCTGGCAGTACTTGTTATTATTTTCTTCTTCTACCACTATGGCCTTGCTCATGACCTCTCCATAGGTCCTCAACTGGAATGTTGCTACTCCTCCCCTCACGTCCGGCTTCAATCCTTGTTGAAACCTCTTTGCTCTCATCATCTCTGTGATGGCGTAGTCCGGCGCGAAGCAAGCGAGTTGCATGAACTCCACTCCATATTCTCTCACAGTCATCTTCCCCTGAACCAACTGCAAAAATTGAATTTCCATCTGGTTTCTCACCACTTCCGGGAAATACTGCTTGTTGAATTCCTCGACGAACTCATCCCAAGTCCAGGGCATATCTGGGGTCTCCTGAGCCCTAGTCCTAGAAACGGACTTCCACCAAGGCCCAGCCTCCCCGTCTAATATGTAGGCTGCCCAATGGACGCTCTCATCCTCTATACAAGTGAGCACACTGAACACCTTCTCCATCTCACTCAGCCAGTTTTCGGCTGCCATGGGCTCTGCCTGACCCGAAAAGCTAGGAGGTCTCATCCTGAAGACAGACCACTAGAGTGTCGGTGGTGATCTTTGCTCATGGGCAGTGTGAGCTACCAAGGATGCTGCCTGTTGGGCCATAGCAGCCGCCATGGTCTCCATGGTGTGCATCATCCTCTGACGCTCATCTCTATCCTCATTTCGTTCTCTAACCCTTTCCTGTTCTCTTTGATCTTGATCCTGACAATCTCGATCCTGATTCTCTCCTTGAACGTGGCCCTCTTGATTGCCACTACCTGAAGCACCTCCGTGTCCTAAAGGTACTCGATTGGTATCCGAGATGAGATCAACTCGACTACGCAAATTTCTATGATGACCGCCCCTGGGTCGGCCTCTTCCCCTAGGAAACATAATGGTCTGCACGTGAAAACAAAGTTTTCATTAGCAGAAGTCCCTATGCTCTGACAAAAGAATGATTGTCAGAATTTTAAAAACAAAACGCTTTGATACCAACTGTGATAGTCTGAATTTTGGCACCTCGAAACCCGTGCCATCAACACGATCCTCCAGACCATGCCCCAAAGCTATGCATGGAACATTGGTATAACAAGCAAAGACAAATAAATAAAGTAAATAATTGCATAAAGTGGAAAAGTATCATGCCCATCTGGCGCAAACAAAAGATAGTTCTACTTTCATGCCACCGCATGAACAGAGAACCGATCTAAACCATCGGTGATAGACTGATCACCCCAGATGGTTCGTCAAAGGAATTAAGTCAATTTAATTACATGTTCATAAAAAATAAAAGGCTTGACATACCAAGCCGTACAATTTGTTCTCAAAACTACTCTCTGTCAAAGTACACAGCAGAGTCTCCTAGAAGAAGTCCTAGGGAGGAGGCTCCAACTCGTCTCCAGGCACGTAATCCGAATCACCCAGATCTACGTCTCCCGAAGCCTCAGCTGCTGCTATCAATGGACCTGCGACGTATAGTTTAAAGGGGTGAGCTACATCCTAGCTCAATAGGGAACAATCACAATGAACATAAAAATTAAAATGTCACATATATTCCATGATATTCTAAGCATGATGTGTCTATGCATTTGCTAGAAAACAGTTTAAAAGATGATGATTTGCTTTCAAGTTTACTAGTAATTTGCATGTCTTACTTTACTGTTGATTTATCATGAATGACACTGAACAGGCCTAAAGCAAAACTTAAATCTTCAACTTAAGTAATCCCCGAGCAATATAGCATCAAGCCCCAATAGAATACCCACCATCGTCACCTAAATAGACAGTTGTAAAAAATATATTCCCTGGGAATACTACCCAAGCCTTTTTCTCAATAGGCGGCGGGGTTAAATCTCAACTCAACATCCCTGGGATGTGCTTACTGTGTACGGATAGATCTCCGCACTGGTGTACGGATCGGCCGCCGCACCGGTCACGGATATCCTGTCGCGTCAGTCGTGGGTATCCCGCCGCGTCGGTGGGGTATTCTAAACAAACCTCAAATAACAAAAATAACATGTGCTTTACATATAGTTATTCACCATATAAAGTGCTATCTTATATCAGTTAGGCCTCAACAGTAATTATTCAATCATATATACATCCCTGGGATGTATAACTTACTCGCATCACACTGATGCCTTTATTACTTTCTCATTCCCTGGGGATGTCTCATTTTCATTAGATTACTTGATCTCAGTTACTCGCATCACACAGATGCCTTTATCACATTCTTGGTGTCACACACACACCCATTTTCACAAAGCTTTTCATAATTAAAATATTTTCAATTCTGATAAATATGTCACTACATATATGCTCTTGCAATTAAAATACATGTTCAAGGTGTTCCCTACCTCAGGTCTCCGAAGGTCCAAGCATCAAGGTCTCACGCGGCTCCTTGTGCTCGCTTTCACACGTACCACCTATGGTACAACACAACACATGCAATACGTCACTAAAAATGTAATAAAGGAGGTCCTAGACCCTCCATGAATCTCAAAGTAAAACTAGAAAGTTAGGTAAAACTGCCAAAGTCGATTAATCGATTCCCAAAATCGATTCATCGAAACTCAAATCGATTAATCGATTTCCAAAATCGATTGATCGAAACTCAAATCGATTAATCGATTCCCAAAATTGATTAATCGAGATTCAAATTCGATTAATCGATCCTAAATCGATTAATCGAAACCTCTAACATAGTGAGGTCGATTCTCAAATCTAGTGGTCGAAGTTCCGAAATCGATTAGTCGATCCCAAATCGATTAATCAAAATCCAAAATCGATTAAGTGATTTACCAACTCGATTAGTCGATTTCCCCAGGTCATGTTTCTCCAGCCACTGGAGGTACCTAGTCAATTAGTCGATTTCCAAATCGATTAATCGACCTTCCAAATCGATTAATCGAAATCGGGCATCCTTGACTTTTCAACTTTTGGGCCAAAATCGATTAATCAAACCTCTATTTCGATTAATCGATTTGGCCAGATTCAGCCCCCTTTCGGGTTGTTCTTCCAAAACCCATTCCTTTTTTTTTTCCTTCTTTTTCTAGGTCATTAATCTATGATATTAACTATGCTAGATTGAATTTTACTCATCAATTCTCTAGGTATTGAAATCTAATACAACATACCTCAATAAATCCTTTAAAGGGTTGATTTGTTGGTTTTGATGGCTTGGGTTCCATGTTTCTGCTTCAACGGCTCCTCAAGCGTTGAATCAGCATTCAATGCCCTAAACTCCTTGATTTGCATTAACTCCAAGCTTCCGTAACTCCTCTTTACTCCCTCTCTCTCTCTCTTCTTAACTCTCTCTTCAACAACCAACAAAAGAAATTTTAGGGTTATTAAACCCTTATATCTTCCTTCCTGTTTCGGTGTTAAGCGCATACTCCAGAGATAGGTGTATGCAGCTTTAAACCAATACCATTCACTACACTTAGTCACATTTGCATCACATCAGTTCATCACTTCATGTATTCAATGTTTGACCATTACTTGGTCAAACCTACGACTAATCGAGCACAGATCCCGAGGTTAAAGTTAAACGCTTAATTTTTTAGGATATTATAGATAGAATCATTATATAAGGCCCAAAAATGAAGAAAATAATATATATATAAATATATAAAAGAATATACATCCTCAAAAAAGAACTAAGAAGAACTACTGGTGATGGACATTCATCACCCAAAATAATGGTTCCCAATAGTGATTCCTATAAGATGTATACAACAATAAGTAAATGTAACTACAGAGTATAATACATAACAGAGTGAATCCCAAAAAATATTCCAAGTCTAAAAATACCCTAGCTATGGGTAGCACTCGCCAGCAAGTATATAAGTATCCCCCTCCTCTTCCTCAGCCTCAGCCTCAACCTCAGGCTGATAGTCAGGACGCTCTCTGTGCCGAGAACTCTAGCCTCAAAACCTATGATATAGAATCAGGGGTGAGCTAACCATCTAAGATCAATAGAAGAAATTCAATTAAGCTGCATCTAAAATGTAAAACATGGTTTGCAGAACATATCTTAGAACAGATGGTGAAGAACAGAGAATATAGACAGAAATAATCAGATGACAGATGCAAAGCTTTAAAGGACAGAACATATGAAGAATATCAGAAAGTAAATTTTATTCTCAGAGTTTTCAGATGCTATGCATATAATATTTAATGACTTAAATTCTATACTTAAATAACTCCCGTGAATATAGCACGTGGTAGCCAGATGTTTGTCGATGGGTAATCCCGATCATCGTCATTCAATGAACAATTTCATAAATTTACAACAAGCCTCTTCAAAGGAGAGCAACTTGTGTCAAAGGGATTACAAATCAAATACACGGATATCCTGCTGTGCCGGTCATGGGTATTCTGCCTTGTCGGGGGGATTCGTCACATAAACTTTAAATTAAATACATATCACATTATATCAGGAATCAGATGACAGATATCAGATAGCAGGAATCAGAGATGACAAAACTTTTATTAATATGCAAGGCATGCTTTTAAAAGTAAAATCAGAACATGATAAAAATGCAGATGCTATGAGTCCATGAGATCAGAAGTAAATGCAAGTTAGGTTAAATTTTTCCTACCTTAGCTCAAGTCTTTCTAAGCAAATCCAAAGCCTTTTAAAGCGTCGCGATCGTAACATAGACCATAAGTACAGCGTACTAAGTGTCAGAGATATCAGAACAACTGGCACAAAGTCCAGCAGTGTTTTCCCCAGAAAACCAAAACAGACCAGACAGGGGAATTCGATCGATCAACTTCCTTATTTGATCGATTGGATTCACTATCTGATCGATTATTTACTCAATTTGATCGATCGGATTTCATTAATTAACATATACAGAACAGAGGAATTTGATTGATCATTTTTCCTATTTGATCGATCGGATTCACTATCTGATCGATCAAATCTCAAATTTGATCGATCGGATCTTCCATAGCTTAAAATTTCAAATTTCAGACTTCCTGTTTATATACTGTTATATATAATTTGATCAATCAATTCCCCATTTGATCGATCAGTTTCAAATTTGATCGAACAAATCCAAATTTGATCGATCGGATTTATCAGGCTTCAACCTCCAGAAAAATACCCTCATGTTTTATAGAGTTGTATATAATTCGATCGATCAAATCTCAAATATGATCGATCGGATTACAAATTGATCGATCAAATACTTAATTTGAACGATCGAATATGACAGTTTCTGTCATAAATGTAGTTTGTTGGTTTTAACCTATTTTCATCCTTTCATCAGACGATTCTTATCGAATCTATCATGAAAAAGTATCTACTTATTTATTACCTCTAAACTACTACAAAATCATATTAACTCGCCTCTTTAACATCGTTTCCGTGGTTCAAGGCATCTCCGGCTCAAGGTGGGTTTTCGGATCTGGAAATTCAAGAGTTTGTCGAAGTGAGTTCACCGATGAACCAGAGGTGTAGCTCTACATTAACACACAAGCGTTTACGTCTTCCCAATAAGATACGACACACAGAAGTCGACTCCTTCACGCTCTAAATCAGAGTATAAATAATTTAGGGTTTCTCTTCTCTAACCTTGGTTTCACAGGGAGTTCTCCAGAACTAAAGTTATGCATATGCAATATCAAATCCGCACCTAAGTGAACTTGCGGGCAGAATTTCAGATCAAAGAATAGAGGTGTGGGTATTCTCTAACCTTCCTTCTCTTATAAGCTAAATCAGGAAATATCCTTGATATTTTCACTTCTAAATCATTCGCTCTGGTCTTGAACGCATACACTACACTCAAGTGTGTAATATTCTACTACACAAACAATCAGGTCACAGATTTGCGTTATGTGTGGCACATGACCACACACGCATACAAATTAGTAATATTGATAACAATATTATTATTATAAAATTGAAATTTGTCTTGATTTCCCTGTCGGGCACGCATATCAAAGCACTCGAGCTCGTTTTAGAATTTTAGGGTTATTACAATAGCAAGGTAACTAACTGGTGGGCAGTTCTTTTGGTCAAAATTATGTATTCTCTATTTTAGATGTTGAGGAAGATCAAACAATGGTGAGATCTACATGATGGTTGACATTTAAATTCCTTATTTAATTGTTCCTGTAAACATCTTATTTGAATATTGCCTTCAGTTAATTTGGTGCTTCCTACATCACATCTGACTCGGTCATATGTCTTATGCAGGTCAATTTTAACACAAACGTCTGGGACCAGATTGAAGGTGAAATTTATGAATGAATTCATGGGCAAGTAATATATTTTCTGTGATATTTTCACCCTTGATGAATGCCGTCTAATTCAATCTGATATTATATGGAAGGACCTTCGCCACTTTGTTTGTCATAAACTTTGTAATCACACCTTGTACACAAAGTTGCAAAGGGCGGTGGGTATGAATTTACCAAAGCTTGTAACTTGAGGCATCTTAGGGACATTGACCGACTATAACAATTACCTTTCGCTATTTTTTTTTAAACGATAGCCACCGCATCATCACCAACAATATTCCAGTATGCTTGGTAGAAGTTAGCAGGGAAACCGAAGTCATCAGGGAAACCATCTGGTCCAAGAGATTTAATCTTTCGAGGCTTCAAGGACAACCTTGGTGATCTCTTCTCTACTGAAAGGCCTTGTAAGATCCATGGATTCTTTAGTGGATATCCGCTTCTAACCTGCAATATGGGAAGTAGGCATCAGGGATTAAATTTTTGCCAATGAACTCCCCCGTTTGGAATTTTTTATCTCCTAATTTTAACCAATGAACTCCCCCTTTTTGAGCAGTAAAGGACTTCCAAATCAATCTCCAATTTTAATTCCTGGGCAGCCTTTCTTTCCTCCTCCGCAAGATTATCATTCAACGGGTCGAGCTGAACCTGGCTTTGTATGAGATTCAGCTTCTCCACAGCTTTGTTCTTACACTCATGAATGGCACCAAACCGCTCCTTGTTCCAAGTTCTTATGGCTTTTATAACTCTTTTTAAATTTTTCTGAAGGCGATAAGCCAGATTGCCATTGATTTCACCAGCCCAATTGTCCTATATAATATCTTCGAACCCCGGCTGTCCAATCCACATGTTAAAAAGCTTGAAAGCTTTTCTGCCTGAGGGGGGCCATATCATTTAAGGTCACCACCATAGGGAAATGGTCCGAAATACCTTGTTTCATTTAGTTCAATTGAAGCTGATAGAACCGATTAAGCCAATAGGAATTGATGAGAATTCTGTCAAGCCTACAAAGAACCCTCTTCCACAATGAGGCCTTATTACACCAAGAAAGGCATATTTTGAAGTCTGCATGTCCATAAGGCCACTGGAATTGATGGAGAAATTAAACTCAGCAACCCTGCGAAGCGAGATACGCCTGCCTCCTCCTTGTTGTTCTGCAAGCAAACTTCATGAGTGGGTAAATTTTAGTTTATCTGACATCGATATTAGACTCCCGCTGAGCCAATAGATTCTTCAATCAGCTCCTTGTCCATATAAGATACTGTTAGATCCTGTTTGTCACGTTTTACTCCAAAATCCGTGTAGATCTCCCTTAGGATATGTGTGTGCCAAGATGGATGGGTTATACCTTGATCAATCAGGATTATCAGTCACACATCCTATGATCATGTTTTGCAAAACATCAAAAGACTTTTAAATGATTTTTTTTATATATAACCTAAATTTATGTCCACAACGTGCTGTGGTGGTCTCCACAGCGTGCTGTTGTTGCGGAATCCTTTCGTGTTCACAGCATGTTGTGATGTTTCTCATAGCGTGCTGTGATGTTTCATAGCGTGTTGTTATGAGGTCCTCGGGACAGAACTTCACTTTTGAGGAAAAAGGGTCTTTTGGACTTTTATGGTTTTTTGGTCTTTTGGGGGTTTTAGGGTTTTGATAAAAGCCTTTTGAAAATAGGAGGGAAGGTTGGGTAAGTTAAGTGAGCTTCTTCCTCCTTGAGCCAAAACTCTAGAACTCCATCATCTTCAACCTTTGAAACCTTTTTTAGATTTGCAAAATAGTATTCATTCAAAGGTTTTTCCTCCCCTCTTTCATCTTCATCTTACATTTTTTACTCAAGTGAGTTGAGTGCTTTTCTCAAGTGAGTTGAGTGATTTGAGCCCTAGAGATTAGGGTGTGATTGATAGCCTTGTGAATTTCAAGGCGGATCGTTGTGCGTTCATCAACGGTAAAGGAGAGCATCCATATCGGAGAGCTATGGAGGCAACCCGTGAGGGGGAGTTGGTTTGCATGGGGGTTTGATAGGACATGTGCATTGTCGGTATATCATTTAAAACTCTTTATAATTATTCATTTCATAGTAGATTTGGTTTGTGGACTTCGGTCCCGTGGTTTTTCCCAGTGATTGGGTTTTCACGTATATCAAGTGCTGTGGTGATTGTTGGCATTATTGTGTAATCCCTAGATTAATTAGAATTAATTGAATATTTGATCAATTCCGTACATTGATGAAATTTCAATTGGTATCAAAGTAGGTTCACTCATTTTAATTCTTTTTTAATCGAGTGTCTATATATGGCATATTTGGAAAATTCTAATTTACCTAGAGAGGGCATCTCCACAACACGCCGTCCATTGTTTTATAGTCATAATAATCCTTATTGAAAGGCTAGGATGAGGGCCTTCTCTCAAATCTATGGATCTCATGGTTTAGTCTACAGTTGAAACCGGTTGGTGTCTACCTCCAGAAATGGTCCATCTAGGTGGAATTGAGAATATCACAATTAAACTGCTACTCTAGAGCCTTGTATGTCATTTTTGGAGCTGTAACGGCTTCTGAGTTTAAAAGGGTGTGTAATTGTGAGGTGGCGAGAGATTCCTGGTTGATCTTAGAGACCACGTTCAAAGGGATTCCTCAAGTTAAGATTAACAAATTGTAAATGTTAACAACGCAATTCAGAAATCTTTGGATGGATGATGATGAGAATTTTACGGACTTCTATACCAAACTAAATGATATTGTCAATGGGTCTTTCTACCTTGGAGAAGAGATATCACCTAATAAAGTTGTCAGGAGGGTTCTAAGATCCTTACCTGAAAGGTTTAGACTTAAGGTGACGACTATCTCAGAAAGTAAAAACATTGACAAGATCAATATAGATGAACTTGTGAGATCACATCAAACCTATGAATCTGAGATTCAAGGTAGTCAAAAATCAAAAAGGTGTTGCTTTCTGATCCTCTAAGAAAAGGAATGAGGATGAGGATTGTGGAAGTGATGATGATGAGGACCTTGCCTTGTTTGCTAAAAAGTTTAAGAAAAATTTTAAAAATAAAAATAGTTCTGGAAAGTCCTATGAGAAACCAACGATTCCCGTCAAGAAATCTCATAAGGAATCTTCAGAGGAAACTCAATGATTCAAGTGTCACGGCTATGGGAATTTTACTTATGATTGTTCCAACAAAAAAAAAAATTGAGAAATCTAAAGCCATGGTCGTGGCAAAAAAAGATGACACTAATGACGAGAGTTCCTCTGATGAGTCAAATGTGTCCTAACATGGGTTTCGGGCATTTGAAGCGTCCATTTATGAGGAGATCCAAGATTCCCCTCTTGTGAGTCCTATTGCTCCGAATGAAGAGGAGGATGAGGTGGACATATTTGAAGTCTACGATGAACTTTATCTTGTAAGAGTTCAATTGAACAAAGGGAAGATGAAGTTGATCAAAGATGTGTTTTCTCTCACATCCTCATGGGTTTTTAAAAATTTTGAGCACACCTTTTTGATTGAAAATATTGAATCTTTGGAAAATGAGGTTAAAAACTTAAGGGATGAAGTTAAGTTTTTGGAATTTGAAGGAGCTGAGTATTGCTCCAAGTACAACAGTCTTTGCGTTGAGATTGAAAGACTCAAGAAGGAGCTTTCAAATGAAAAACTTACCCTAGGAACATTACAAAATGCTAGGATTGATACTCAAAGGGCTTAAGATGCCTGCAAGGGATGAGGTGATAAAACTGGGTTGGGTTTTAAGGAGGTTAATCACTCTGCCTCAAGGAACAAAGGTAAAGAAAAATTGACATATGTTCCCAAACTCCAAAAGAATTCCAACAGTGACTCTTCATCCATCTTACCTCCTCTTCTGCTTATCCCCTCTCGTTCTAAATTGGCTAATGGCAAAAAGGGACCAAATTATTTCTACTGTGGTAGAAAAGGACACATAAATCTCACTTGTCCTGTTATGAAAATGAACCTTTTTCCCCGAAAGCATGACACGATAGTTTTTTATCGGTTGAGGGCTCTTGGAAATTTAATGTAGTGGAAATGGGTGAAGAAAATATTGTAAATGTTTTGGTTGCTCATATTGCATTGCAAGTGTTTGAGCCATCTAAGTGGTTCCTTGACAGTGGGTGTTCAAAACATATGACTGGAAACAGGTCATATTTTTCATCTCTTGAAAAATGTGACTCTGGTTCTCTCACTTTTGGAAATGGGAACAGTTTTAAAATTTATGGGAAAGGAGTTGTTGATGCTCCAGGTGGCCCCAAGCTCTTAGAAGTTTTGTATATTGATGGACTAAAGGCTAATCTGATTAGCATAAGTCAACTGTATGATGAAGGAATGGACACAACTTTCACTAAGTCAGGGTGCTCTATTTTGGACAAACCTGGAAATGTTTTTCTAAATGGAATTAGATCTTCTAATAATTGCTAAACATTTCATGTGCAATCTTATCCCACTTGCCTGTTGACCTCTAATGATGAGCTTGAACTGTGGCATCGTCGTCTCGGTCACATGAATATAAAGGACCTTGTGAAAATTGCCAATACTGAAATTATCAAATGTCTACCCAAACTAAGAAAAAATTCTGACTCGATCAATTTGTGGTGCTTGTCAGTTGGGCAAGCAAACTCGAGCTCCAAGAAACTCTCCGCTACTGCTACCTCTCGCGTTTTTGATCTTATTCATTTTGATCTTGTTGGACCAATGAAAGTTAGCAGTATTGGAGGAAAGAGATATATCTTAGTTATGGTGAATGATTTCTCTCGATATGCTTGGATTACCTTTTTGAGAGAGAAATCAAGTGCCTTTGATGAATTCGTCATTATTGTTAAATGGTGTCAGGTGAAGAAAGGTTTTAATGTCAAACGCATTCGGAGTGATAGAGGTGGTGACTTTAGTAATTCCAAGTTTGATGAGTTTTGCAATTCCTTAGAAATTATGCAAGAGTTTTCCTCACTTCACACTCCTCAACAAAATAGAGTGGCTGAAAGAAAAAATCGTGTGCTCCAAGACATGACTTGTGTCATGTTAAATGCCAAAGATTTGGCCCAACATTTTTGGGCTAAAGCTGCTTCTATAGCTTGTCATATATCAAATAGAGTGTTTGTGCATCCTGGTTCTATCCCATTTTCATTTAGGCACTGGTAATGGTTATAATAATCCTGCAGGATTCCAATAGTCTACTTTTACTTGTTGGCAGACCAAGCATCTTGACACATACTCTGCTACGTCCTTCTTCAATCCTCTCCACCAGAAGCTCCGCTTCAAATCTTGATACATCTTGGTACTTTAAAGATGTATAACATACGTTGACTGATGAGCTTCTTTCAAAATAGTGTCTTTAAGGTCCTTGTTAACAGGTATGCACATCCGACCTCGAAATAATAAGGTACCATCATCCTTGATGGAAAAATACGCTTTGATCCCGTTAATCACACCCTTTCTAATGGCCATAAGCTCATCATCAATACTCTGGAGCTTATGTATGTTATTGAACAATATAAGCCGGATCACAATGATAGCCATCAGTGCCCCTGAACCTCTGACATCAATCCGTGTATCACATAAGGTCAGGTCCTCAAGTAGATGCCACCTTTGTATTCTGGTGATGAGATGTGACAATTGACCTGAAGATTTCTACTCAAAGCATCCGCCATAACATTGGCCTTCCCAGGGTGATACTGGATGGAATAGTCATAATCCTTTAAGAACTCCATCCATCTGCGCTATCATATGTTCAAGTCCTTCTGGGTAAAAAGATACTTGAGGCTCTTGTAGTCGGTAAAGATATCAAACGTCCCACCGTATAGGTAGTGCCTCCAGATTTTTAAAGCAAAAATCACCGCCACTTACTCTAGATCATGAGTCGGATAGTTCTTCTCGTGTTCCTTGAGCTGTCTAGAGCCATACGTGATAACTTTCTTGTGTTGGTTGAGGACACAACCCAAACCATTATAAGATGCGTCACTATATATAGCAAAACCTCCTCCACCAGAAGGTATAGCTAGCACTGGTGCTGTAGTCAGACGCGTCTTGAGTTCTTGAAAACTCTTCTCACACTGATCCGTCCAGTCAAACTTAGCATTCTTCTTTGTGAGCTGAGTAAGCAGACTCAAAAGTTTGGGGAAACCTTCTACAAATCATCTGTAGTATCATGCCAAGCCAAGGAAACTACGAACTTCGATTACCCTCCTCGGCTGCTCCTAATTAACTACGGCTTCAATCTTAGTCAGATCAACTGTTATACCCTTCTCAAAGACAACATGACCTAAGAAACTGACTTGGTCGAGCCAAAACTCATATTTACTGAGCTTTGCATATAGTTTGTGATCTCTGAGAGTTTATAGAGCCATGTACAGATGTCGTTCATGCTCTTCCTCTGTTCTTGAATAGATAAGAATGTCATCCACAAAAACAACCACGGATTTATCCAAGTCTGATTTAAACACTCAGTTCATTAGATCCATAAAAGGCGCTGGTGCATTCGTCAACCCAAATGGCATAACCAAAAATTCATAGTGCCCATATCTGATTCTGAACGTCGTCTTTTGAATATCCTCTGCCTTGACTCTTAACTGATGATAACCCGATCGTAAGTAAATCTTCAAAAATAATCTCGCTCCTTGTAACTGATCAAAAAGATCATCTATTCTTGGGAGCGAATACCAATTCTTAATCATCAACTTATTCAACTAACGGTAGTTGATGTATAGCCGCATCAAACCGTCCTTCTTCCTGACAAATAGTACTGGTGCTCTCTAAGGAGACACACTAGGTCGAATGAACCCCTTGTCAAGTAATTCCTTCAGCTGCTCCTTCAATTCTTGTAACTCTACAGGAGCCATACGATATGGAGCTTTAGATAATGGCTCAGTACCTAGAACTATATTGATAGCAAATTCAATCTCCCGAGCTTGTGGTAGTCCTGGTAAATCCTCAGGAAACACATCAGGGTATTCGCAAGCAACATGAATGTCAGAAACAACATTCTTCTCTTCCTGTTGCTCTTACAGAAAAGCCATATAGCCACTGCACCCATTCTTCATCATCTTCTTAGCTCGAATAGCTGATATAAACAGTGCTACTTTAGACTTTACTCTGAAAATTTTAAATGACTTCCTCTTTGGAGGGCAGAAGACTACGATTTTTCATAAGTAATCAACGCTAGCATGGTAAGCCAATAGCCAGTCCATCCCTAAGATCAAATCGAAGCCTACTATATTCAATAATATCAGGTCTGCCCGAAAACTCGTGCCATCAGGATCATACTCTGGATGATCTTCGGAACAAATCAACGAGTGTCTACTCGTCTATCGGAAATCAGAGCAGACACTGTCCCGTAGTAGCTAATCGAGTCATCATATAAGGTTCAAAAAAAAGGAAAGAGAAATAAATACTACATGTATATAAATTAAAAGAATATACATCCTCAAAAAGGAACCAAGAAGAACCACTGGAGATGGACATCCATCACCCAAAAAAATGATTCCCGATAGTGGTTCCTATAGAATGTATATAAATACAAGTATAACATCTATGGTAAAATACAGAAAGGTGGTCACCAAGCACACAAATAATCTAAAATACATATACAGAACCCAAAACATAAAACTAATACCCAAGCTGCTAATAAAACTCATCAACAAGGGTGTTAGTATCCTCTTCCTCCACCTCAGCCTCCGGCTTGGGCTGATAGTCAGGATCACTCTCTGTGCCGAGGACTCTAGCCTCAGAACCTATGATATGTAAACAGGGTGAGCTACCATCTAAGATCAATAGAAGAAACTCAAACGATTTGCATTTTAATTATAAATTATGGTTGCAGAGTATAACTCAAACATATAAGCAACCAAGAGTGCAGATAGAACTAGACAGATGCAAACAGATAATCAGATGTGCAGAATAATCAGAATGCAGAGCTCGTAAGAACAGACATAACCTCAGAGTTTTCAAGATGCTTTACATACAGTATTTAAATGACTTAAAATAATATACTTAAATAACTCCCGTGAATATAGCACTTGATAGCCAGATGTGTGCCAATGGGTAACCCCGACCATCATCGTTCAATGAATAATTTCAAGAATGTAACAATGCCTCATCTAAGGAGCACAATTATGTCAAGAAATTTCTAAAGCAGATGCACGAATGTGCCAGTCACGGATATACCGCCGAGTCGGTGAGGTTCGTCAGATAGATAAACTTAAAATCGCATGCATACATATCATAATAACAAGAATCAGATGACAGATATCAGATAACAAGAATCATTTGGGTGTTGGAACTTTCATTCATATGCAAGCTATGATTTGGAAAATAAAATCAGAACATGCGTAAGAACACAGAAGCTATGAACCCATGAGATCAAAAATAAATGCAACTTCGGTTGAATTTCCCCTACCTCAGATCAAGTCTTTCTAAGCAAATCCAAAGCTTTTTATGATGTTTAGACTTTGACCTAGATCATACGTGTAGTACACTAAGTGTCAGAAGTGTCAGAATAGTAACTGACATAAAGTTCAGCCTTAAATTCCCCAGAAACCAAGACAGCAGAAATAGGGGAACTTGATCGATCAATCCCTCTGTTTGATCGATCGGGTTCACATCTGATCGATCAAATCCTCATTTGATCGATCAGATGCCTTCCTCAAAGACAGACATAATAGGGGAAACTCGATCAATTAATCCCTCTGTTTGATCGATCAGGTTCACATCTGATCAATCAAATCCTCATTTGATCGATTCAATGCATTCTTCAAAGACAGACAGAACAGGGGAAACTCGATCGATCAATCCCTCTATTTGATCGATCGATTTCACATCTGATCGATCAATATCTTCATTGATCGATCGAATGCCTCAAACCTACACAGCGTAAACAAAATACATTTGATCGATTAACCTTTATATTGATCGATCGGATTCTCAAGTTGATCGATCAATTCCCATAATTGATCGATCAAAACTAGCATTTCAACTTCTTCAGAACAGAGGAACATTGAAGAATCAATCTCATCATTGATCGATCGGATCCTCAATTCGATCGATCAAACCACATGTTTGATCGATCAGGTTAAAAATTCAGAAAAATATACCTCCTATTTCATAGTGTTGTTATAAAATTTGATAGATCGAATCCCTGATTTGATCGATCAATACCACAGTTTGATCGATCAATTCCTAATTGATCGATCAGTTCAAACCTGATCGATCACTTCTAAAGTTGAACGATTGGGTTCGAGATCTAGGGTTTCTCTCACACAAGTTTTTACAGAGGGTTTTCTAGTGAGGGTTTGCAATCAGGGATTTTCAAAGCAAGGAAAAACGTATGAGGTAGTCCTGACCTTCCTTCTCCTATAAGCTGTAAATGGAAATATCCCAAATATTTCCATTTCTTAAACACTCACTCCAGTGTTGAGTGCACACACGCAACACACGTGTATCTTATTCTACCAACAGAACTAATCGCATCTCGGACATGCATCACAAGTGACAATTCACCTCACACACTTATAGATTACAGATTCCCATATTAATAATCTTTTATTCAAATTTTAAATTTATCTCAATTTCTGTGTCGGGCACGGATACCAATGCAGTCAGAAGGTTCTCAGAATTTTAGGGTCGTTATAGCAGCTCTGAGCCTCGCTCGATAGAGAAATAGAGACTCCAGTGAGCCTCTGATACTCACTCATGCGAGAACTTAAGTGAACTCAAAGCTCGCTCGCACGAGGCCTCACGTGCGTAGCTTCAGTAAGCTAAAATCCAATCGCTCGAGCGGGATTTGAGGTGTCTGTGAGCTCGAGCGACCGAGCTTTAGAGCTCACTCGCACGAGAATCAGAGTCAGGCTTGTTTGGATTCTGTTTGTGTGAATTCTTTGAAAATATACATCTTAAACTTTCTTAAGCTTTTCTTAAGGGGTTTTTGGACACTTTCAATGTAGGATTAAAGTGTTGAGCTTTAGTGTGGGTCCTCAAGAGGTTTATTGTGGATTGTGTGAGACGTGACTCATGGTAGGAGAATCTCAAGATCACTTACATTCTATTTAAATTCACATGTTTATTTTGCAATCAATTTGAACAATGTAAATTTGAGTTTTAAGTTAAATATGACATCTGAACCTTGCATCTAAAATAAGAACTCTGATTTCTTAAATCTGCCCTGAATGTGGAACTTGAATT
This sequence comes from Chloranthus sessilifolius, assembly GCA_021018995.1. NCBI lineage: Eukaryota > Viridiplantae > Streptophyta > Magnoliopsida > Chloranthales > Chloranthaceae > Chloranthus > Chloranthus sessilifolius. Next base: position 71,841,894 of record CM037595.1, read on the forward strand.
GTGAATACTGAACTCTGCATTTGAATTATGTACTAGGTTTTGCATTTGAAATATGTATTAGAATATGTATTTGATTTATGATTCACTCAAACGACCACTCAAATCCTTTACACTATTCCTGGCGCAAGTTACCCTCATAACGCAGGGGCTTGTTGCACTCCTGAAAAAGGGTTCATGAACGACGATGGTTAGGTAGGGGATCCCATCAGTATTATTCCTACTCTCAAGATATATCAATTTGATAGGTATATTAAGTTGAGACTTAAGTAATGAATTTGATAAGCTTTGCATATCTGAACTAAGAAACAATGAGCATCTGAACTCCTTACCTAATTTTGAATCTGATTTGAAACTTAGCATATGAAATTGCATCTAATCCTTGTATTTGAAATTCAATCATTTAGCCTATTTCGAACACCTGTCTTAGAACTAATATGCTACCAATTATGTTTTAAAAACTATGTTAATTAAGATATGATGTGAATGAGTTTTGTTTCTTCTACTGAGCTTAGCTGTTAGCTTACTCCGACTATATGTCACAAGTACTGCTTCAGACACTACGACTCAAGGCTACGAGAGTGACCCTGATTACGTTTCGGAGGATGAATCTAAGGTTCCTCCTGAGGAGTTCTTCTCGGTGTAGGAGTCTGCCTTATCTTTTGTGTGCTTTTTGAGAGATTATACTTGGGTTTGGTATGTCCGACATGCTTTGCTTGTGTTTTAAAATTCAAGTAATTATACTTACGATTTTTGTGAACCATGTTTCAGTGATGGCAGCCATCACCGGTGACTATTTTCGGTTCTATGTTCATGTGGTTTTACATGGAATTAAAACCGGTATTTTGTCTTACTTTTGATTAGAGCTAAAGCTTCCTTTGGTTGTACTCTGATTTTCCTCTTATATATGTTTAGTTTTTACATGACTTATCGATTTATCGATAGGTTGGCGAATCGGCCTTTCCAGTATTTCGGATATGAAAAAGTCGGGTCGTCACAATTGGTATCAAAGTTGTGGCTCTAGATCAGGAATTCCATAGGACCGTGGGCATGATTGTCTTTACAATCGATTCTGATCAAATACTATTATTGTTTAACAATGATAAATCAGCATGGCCCCAAGGTTACGAGGCAGAGGCAGAGATAGGACGATTCCTTTGGAAGATATTCCTAAAGGTGTCGATACATCTCGAGGAATGGGGATTACTACTCATAATATTCCTATTGGGGGAAGAGCTGGAGCTAGAAATGTTGATCAAGTGTTGGAGGTGTTGGCCAACAACATGGCTCAGCAAACAGCCTCTATGGCTCAGCAAACTGCTGCGATAGCTCCATAGGCAGAGTTGTTAGCAGCCAGATATCAACCCTCCAGGTTTACAGAGTTTACGAGGATGCATCCTCCTAATTTTTTTGGTCAGATTGATCCGATTGAGGTAGAAAGTTGGTTGAACAAGATGGAGAAAATCTTCGAGGTGCTATAATGCACCGAAGTCGAGAAGGTACGTTGGGAAACCTTCAAGTTGGACGGGGAGGTTGACCCTTGGTGGAAGTCAGTATCCAGGATTAGGGAGCTAAAAACACACAATACGCCATGGACCTGGGCAGAATTTGTAGAGACATTTAATGATAAGTACTTTCCCAGGATCATATGACACTAGTGGATAGTCTAGTTTATAAAGCTGGAGCAGGATAAAATGATAGTGCGAGAGTACGAGGCTGAGTTCCATAGACTGTCGAGATTTTCACCTCATAACGTGGCTACCGAGTCGATGAGGGCCAGAAAGTTTCAGATGGGCTTAAGGCCAAATGTTTTAGAGAAGATCTCGACTTTTGAACTTTAGACATATGCAGGGGTTATTAGTAAAGCCCTTATAGTTGAGGAGGACATTGACAAGATGTTCAAACGAAGAGACCAGCAGAATAAGGAGAGGGGTGGACAGGGTCAGACAAGTGCCTATGATCAGGCAAATAAGAGACCCAAGTTTACGAGACCGTTGATATATCCTACTCAATCGGAGTACTCGAGACCTGCAGCTTCTTCTGGACCAACCTCTTATCAGAGACCATCAGTGTCTTCGCCTGTGCGATCATTCTGACCAGCAGGTTTTACTACAAGTAGGGCTTCAGTGGCACAAGGACCGTCACGTACTTCATCTTTTGCTCCTATCCCTTCGTGTATAAGGTGTGGGAAACCACACAAGACTGAGGACTATAGGAGGAGCACTGGAGTGTGCTTTCGGTGTGGAAAGATCAGACATATGGTCAAGGATTGTCCTGGGGAGGACAAGGGAAGGACCACTTCGGCTTCTACACAGAGATCGACTCGACCAACTATTCAAGGTTGAGCTTATGCCGTGACTGCTCAGGATGGCCAAAGATTCAATGACGTGATCCAAGGTAGAATTAAATTTCAGAAGTTATTTTTATTTTAAATTTCTTTTTTATTAGTGTTTATAAATTCTTGTCATAGGATATGCAGGAACACCACACGACTTACAAACAATTAATTAAATCTTATGTATCAATTAAAGGTATCCATGTTATGCATCATGACGACGACATATGCAAAGCTGAAGCACAAGTGTTGATAGACCCCGTGTCTACTCACTCATTTATCACTCCTTTATTCTCTGAGAAGTTGGGCATCATTCTCAAGTTCCTTGACTTCATATTGGCAGTGTTGGTTCCTATGGGAAACTCTGTGAGCACAGATACCACGTGTCGATCAATGATCGTGATGATTGAAGATCACAAGACAATAGCCGATCTGATTATTTTAAGTATGGAAGGGTTCGACATAATCCTAGGAATGGATTGGCTATCCGCTTATCATGCGAGCATAGATTGTCTTCGAAAAGTTATCACTTTCTGCCCTTCAAAGAGAAAATCATTCTAATTTTGTGGCATCAAATCCATCGTCACACTGTTCATTTCAGCTATCCGAGCAGAGCGTATGATTAGGAGCGGTTGTTGTGGTTATCTTACTTATTTGTAAGATCATAAGGAGAAAAAGAAGAGTATTACTGACATTACGATTGTTTGTGAGTATCCAGATGTCTTTCTTAAGGATCTGCCTGGATTACCACCTCATCGAGAGATCGAGTTTGCAATTGAGTTAGCGCTAGGTACCGAACCATTGTCAAAGGCTCTATATCGAATGCCGCCTAGAGAGTTGAAACAATTGAAGGAACAACTTTAGGAGCTGTTGGATAAAGGGTTTATCAGACCTAGTGTGTCTCCTTGGGGAGCACCGGTGTTATTTGTGAAGAAGAAGGTTGGGTCGATGTGTCTTTGCATCGATTGCTGCCAGTTAAACAAGTTGACGATTAAGAATCGCTATCCACTTCCAATAATCGATGACCTCTTTGATCAGCTATAAGGTACAAAGTTCTTTACAGAGATCGATTTGAGGTCAGGATACCACCAGTTGAAGATGAAGGTGTAAGACATTTCCAAGACTGCGTTCCGCACGAGGTATGGTCACTATGAGTTCCTAGTTATGCATTTTGGGCTAACGAATGCATCAGCATCATTCATGGATTTGATGAACTGGGTATGCAGTCCACACCTCGACAAACCAGTGGTTGTTTTCATAGATGATATACTTATATATTCGAGGACGAGAGACGAGCATGAGCAGCATTTGAGAATGGCTCTTCAAACACTTAGAGATAACCAACTATATGCAAAACTCAGCAAGTGTGAGTTTTGGCTTGATCAGATCAGTTTCATAGGCCATGTTGTCTCTGAGACTTGCATCACGGTTGATCCTACAAAGATAGAGTCGATTGTGAACTGGGAACAATCGAAGACGGTTACAGAAGTTCATAGTTTTCTTAGTTTGGTAGCATATTAAAGGAGGTTTGTTGAGGGTTTTTCCAAGATATCAGGTCCACTTACACAGCTTACGAAAATGAATGCTAAGTTTGATTGGACGGAGTAGTGTGAGTAGAGTTTTCAAGAGCTCAAGAAGTGGTTGACTATTGCGTCAATACTTGCCATACCTTCAGGCAGTGGCAATTTTGCAGTGTACAGTGATGCTTCATACGGTGGATTGGGCTACATGCTTAATCAGAACAAGAGAGTCTTTGCTTACGGTTCTAGGTAGCTAAAGGACTATGAAAAGAATTATCCGACGCATGTCCTTAAGTTGGCAGCAGTCATCTTTTCTCTGAAGATCTGGAGGCATTACCTTATGGGGAGACTTTCAATATTTTTCTAATCACAAGAGCCTTAAGTATTTGTTCACACAGAAAGATTTGAATATGAGACAGCGGCAATGGATGGAGTTCCTAAAAGACTATGATTATTTCATCCAGTATCACCTCGAAAAGGCTAATGTAGTAGTCGATGCACTGAGCCGGAGCTCAGCTGTCACATCTCATCACTAGAGTGCAGAGATGGCACTTGAAGATATGGCCTTATGCAGCATAAGATTTGACGTTAAAGGTTCAGATGCTTTGATGGCTACTCTTGTGATTCGTTCTACACTCTTCGAGAACATCCGAAAGCTACAGATGACTGATGATGAGCTTATGGCTATCAAACAGAATGTGATTGAAGGAAGTAAATCAGTCTTCTCCATCAGAGAAGACAAAACCTTATTGTTTTGAGATCGGGTATGCGTACCAACCAATACTGAGCTTTGTGACACTATTTTGAAAGAGGCACACAAATATATATACGCCATTCATCCTGGCAGCACCAAGATGTACCAGGGTTTGAAGAAGAGCTTCTAGTGGAGAGGCATAAAAAGAGATGTTGCTGAGTATGTCTCTCGATGTTTGGTATGTCAACAGGTCAAGGTTGATCATCGAAATCCATCAGAATTATTGCAACCTTTACTTATACCCGAGTGGAAATGAGAGGCAATTTTGATGGACTTTATTCTGGGGTTGTCAAGAACTCTAAGGAAGCATAATGCCATCTGGGTCATTGTAGATCGGTTGACTAAATCTACTCATTTTCTGCCATACAATATGACGTATATAGCCAACAAACTCACAGAGTTGTACCTCAAGAAGATCGTCAAGCTGCATGGTATAGCGATTTCAGGAAGGGATGGGTTCTAGTCTTGACTTCAGCTTGACATTTCACCCTCAGACCGATGGGCAAAATTAGCGAGTGAACCAGATCATTGAGGACATGTTACGTGCTTGTATGTTAGAATTTCAAGGGTCATGGGACCAACACTTACCTCTAATAGAGTTCACCTATAATAATAGCTACCATGCTAGTATCGGGATGGCCCCTTTTGAGGCATTATGTGGGCAACGGTGCAAATCTCTGCTTAATTGGGAAGAAGCAGGCAAGAAGCTCATTCTGGGCCTAAAGATTGTAGAGAGTACTACTGAGACTATTCGGTTGATCCGTGAGAGGCTACGCATTGCTCAAAGTCGTCAAAAGTGTTACGCCGATCTCAAAAGGAGACACATTGATTTTTAGGTAGGACACAATGTATTTGTTGAATCTTGCCAACGAAAGGCGTGATGCATTTCGACAAGTGTGGAAAGCTTAGTCCCCGTTATGTTGGGCCTTTTGAGATACTGGGCCGAGTCGGATAAGTCGGATAAGTCGCCTACCGAGTAGCATTACCACTCCAACTATCTAGCATGCACAACGTATTTCACGTGCCCATGTTGTGGAAGTATATTAAAGACCCGACTCATGTGTTAGACTATCAGCCCATTGAACTTCAGGAAGGTCTAACATTGGTTGAGGAGCCGGTACAGATATTGGATCGTAAAGAACAGATCTTGCGGACAAAGCAGATTCCTTTAGTTCTTGTGAAGTGGCGGAACCACTTAATAGAGGAAGCCACTTGGGAACGTGAAGCTGAAATCCGCAAGCAGTTTCCCCATCTCTTTGAGTGAATTTCTGACTTTTCTAAAGGATTGTAATTTAGGAAATGAAATGAGTACTTTACTTTTAGAATCATAGTTGGGGTAACTTCAAATTCCTACGACTTTTTTGAAATTATATGTATATACGACTCTTTTTTTTTAGATTAAAATTTTTATTATCTTATGTAAATTTACATGGTTGGAGAATTATTACCACCTAGTGGTTCTAGTTCTCTTCGCTATCTTTATAATTAACTTGTTGGAATAATTCTGCCTGTTAGTTTGACCTTCATGAATATGTGATATTTTGTTTGATTTGCATATGAGTCGCGATCTGCTTATTTTAGTCTGTTTCGAAATTCTGGAAGTTGTTTGAAATTCTAGAAATATCTGATTTTGGCCATACTTGTTGATTTGATTCCTTTTGAATATGACTGCTTGATTTTAATTTAATTCCAACTGCATGTGTGTGTCTGATACGTACACGAAATGTGATAAGATATACTACGGTTTAGTTTGAGTCACGATGGGGTCTTTTTTTCAGGCACGTGACACTTGGAATGTAAGCATCCATGTACGGATGCAACTCCTCTATGGTGATATGGGATGCCACACAAAGTACATCCAGGTTACTACGGATCTCGTCCCTTAAGAAGCGTGATTGGTGAAGCCTATCACACTGTGACCCATCCTCTTTAAAACCTATACTAGTATTGAATATGTTATGTTAAGAACTTTGTTTAGGATGAGGATTACCAGTAGACCTAACCTGTATGTATTGCATTTTCGAGGATGAAAATTCTTGAGGGGGGAATGTAATGACTCAAAAATTTTGAACCCGAACCCGACCGAACCGTGTGTGTGTCCGGCATGGCGACCGATGTCACCTTGGGCTTTTGAATAGATGATTAAATATTATAAGAATAAATAGTGTGAAAGGAATTAAGATTAAAGTTTGTTTTGGGCTTTTAGTGAGAAGCCATGCATCGATGTATCGATCCGGTGTGCCGCTCAGCACCGAAACTGAACCCTAGGTAAGTGGATAGAAATTAAGGGGTAAATATCTAAGATATTTACCTTTGCCTGTGTGGGTTATAAGAAAGGGATGGCTTCTCGGGTAAGCCATTCACTTTGCAAATTTGAGAAAGAAGGAGTGTGAGAGCTTGAGTGAGAGAACCGTATGCCATTGGAAATCTGTCACCTTCGAACCCTTGTGAGTCTTCAACCGTGTGATCGCCGCAAACTCGGCACTCTTTGCAAAGCACTTGACGTCGATTCTCGTTTGTTTTCCACCGTTGTAGATCCCGACCTTTTGGAGCCCCTTTTTGGATTTGAAACCCTGTTTTCTAAGAGAGTTTCGTCTCACGATCGTCTCTCGTGCTTTGAAGAAGTCGAGATCGATCCGTGATCGTAGACAACTTTATCTTGAACTTTGCTTTGATCGATGGCGGTGCATTCGTCGTAGAAGTATGAAAGTTAGTGTTGGTTTATTTATGCTTGACAGATTTTTATTGTAAAAATGGCAGGAAAATACAACATAAAATAAAAGGTGAAATGGAAATGAATTAAAGCCCAAAGCAAAACCTGCAACATATAGGGCTGTTGTAGCAAGTTTTAAAAGTAAGTAAGAGTTTGTCCCATAGGGAGTAGTGATCTAAAAATCTAGTAGATCTCCAAATCTGCTATAGATCTGGCAATCCCTAAACCTATTCTATAAAAACAGGGAAAAGAGAGGTGGTTTTTCAGGTGTTACAACTAAATCTAGATCTAAACTACAAACAAAAGTAAAATGATGATGGGTTGATAAAATAAAATATAAAATGGTGAGAAGTAGACAACTGTAGATTATTTTTACTGTAAATCAGATATAGAACAATGGATCTGCAGCTGGCCTTCACTTGGCTACAAGCACAAGTGCAAGGGAGAAAAATTCAATTCTAAATCAGAGATTTGAATTGATCTTAGGAGTATAATCTGTCCACTTAAATAGTCACAGATTATCCCAGGGATCTCATCTAATCATAATCCTAGAGTTGAAACAAGAAAACTATTGCAGGCACTATGGATGTCAGGCTAGAAGCACAAGTATCCATAGGAGCAGCAGATCTGAAAAATTTTAGTGAAAATTACAAGAAAATCACAGCTCAACTGAGGCATTAAAGTCAACTGGTCATTGCTTCAAACAGCTGCAATGGCCTAGCTCTCAAGTCTGCAATCTCTGCTAGACTCCAGATCAAAATGATGAAAAGAGGGTTGTTACAACAGAGCAGGAATTAGATCTGCAGAAATCTATCACTTGGCTACTACAAGCACAAGTTCTTGGAGAAAGAATCTAACCTAACCTTCAGACCTAAACTAGTCTTAGGGTTATATGTTGTCCATTCAAATGGTCACAGCATATCCCATAGATGTGTGCCAACCAAAAGGTTAAAATCAGAACAAGAACATTACTGCTGCCACTATGGATGCAAAGCTACAAGCATAGGCATCCATAGGTGCATCAGATCTATAAACATCTAAAGCATTTGAATATAAAATTTACAGATCTAACTGAACATTCACAACAGCTTCTCATTGAATTAATTACAGCCCACATTTACAAATTAAAATAATCTCAGTTGCTACCAAGAACTAATCCAACAAGCTTGATTAGGGAGAGAAAAGAGGGGGAAAAGGAAGGAAAAGAACACCTAAAACTAAACCTAATTTGAGCTAAGGGAGGCTGAGAATTTCCTAGCTTCTTTGTTGCCAAACTACAAAAATCAGTTTGGTATTTATACATATGCATTGATCCCTGTGCTTTATTTCTAACTAATCAGAGAAGAGGAACTGATGCAGCTTATTCTAATCCATGTGATTAGTATTTGAGCCAATCAGAAGAAAGAATACTCCATTCGGTTATGCTCAGCTGAGGTAGCTTCATTACAGCCTAGGAATATTCCATTTAGTTATGAACTAATATACATGTAGACTGTTGTCCCATGTGCCTTGTTGAAAATCTCAAAGCTGCCCCTCAAATGTCCATTAATAATGTATGAAATAAGTTAGAACCCAATGAGACCCGAGCTGGAGCACTTTGAAGAAGTTTTGATTCACTTTGAGAAGATGAAGTGAGCTTCAACCATCCATTCGATAGGTAGGAGTTGGAGGAGTGCACTATTCGAGTAGTTGCTTAAGATGGGCTTCAGGTGTGCACTACTCGACAGGTTTGAGCTTCAGCAATGAACCATTCGATAGGATGATTTTTAAGCTCCAGCAGAACTCTACAGGTGCTAGCTTCAACAGCAGCAGCAGCATTCGATAGGTTGAAGGAGTGAACTCGACAGGTTGCTAAAGCACTCTCGACAGGTTGGATTCTAGTGGTCGACAGGTTCAAGCTTCCAAAGAACAGCTCGACAGGTTCAACTCTTATACAGCAATCCATTCATCCCAAAGAACAACTCGACAGGTTCAGCTCTTGTTCAGCAATCCATTCAAATCTCAAGATCACTTACATTCTATTTTAATTCACATGTGTATTTTTTAATCAATTTGAACATTATAAATCTGAGTTTTAAGTTAAATATGATATCTGAACCTTGCATCTAAAATAAGAACTCTGATTTCTTGAATCTGCCCCGAATGTGGAACTTGAATCCTGAATCCTTAATCCTGAACTCTACATTTGAATTATGTATTAGGTTCTGCATTTGAAATATGTATTAGAATCTACATTTGATTTATGATTCACTCGAACGACCCCTCAAATCCTGAACACTATTCCTGGCGCAAGTTGCCCTCATAACGCAAGGGCTGTTGCACTCCTGAAAAAGGGTTCATGAGCGACGATGGTCAGGTAGGGGATCCCATCGGTATTATTCCTACTCTCAAGATATATTAATTTGAGTGGTATATTAAGTTGAGAATTAAGTTATGAATTTGATAAGCTTTGCATATCTGAACTAAGAAACAATGAGCATCTGAACTTCTTGCCTATTTTTTAATCTGGTTTGAGACTTAGCATATGAAATTGCATCTGATCCTTGTATTTGAATTCAGTGATTTAGCCTATTTCGAACACCTGTCTTGGAACTAATATGCTACTAATTATGTTTTGAAAATCATGTTTATTAAGATATGATGTGAATGTGTTTTGTTTCTTTTACTGAACTTAATTGTTATCTCACTCCGACTATACGTCATAGGTATTGCTTCAGACACTGCGGCTCGGGGCTACAAGAGTGACCCTGATCACATTTCGGAGGACGAATCTGAGGTTCCTCCTGAGAAGTTATTCCCTGTTTAGGAGTCTACCTTATCTTTTGTGTGCTTTTTGAGAGATTATACTTGGGCTTGGTATGTCCAGCCTGTTTTATTTGTGTTTTAAAATTCAAGTAATTATACTTACTGTTTTTGTGAACCATGTTTCGGTGATGGTCGGCCATCACCGGTGGTTCTTTTCAGTTCTTTGTTCATGTGTTTTCACATGGAATTAGAACCATTATTTTGTCTTGCTTTTGATTAGAATTGGAGCTTCCTTCTGTTGTACTTTGATTTTCCTCTAATATATGTTTAGTTTCTACCCAGCTTATCGATTTATCAATAGGTTAGCGAATCAAGCTTTCCTGTATTTCGGATAAAGAAAAGTCGGGTCGTCACATGATGGGTAGGCGGCCCATCAAAGACAAACTATTTTAGAAAAGGGTTGCCAACGAGGGCCTTAGTAGTCTGTGCCTTTGCCTAGCTTTTGACTAAACACCGTTTGACCTGAAAGCTTCCCCAGTATACAAACATTGATAGTCGGATTCAGACCAAATTAATTATTTTGGTTTGAAATGGAGCATGATAGGTTTAAGCATTTCTTTGTTTAATAACAGATAATCTGAAAAGTCTACCAAATATTAATATTTTACCTTATATTAATAAGGTGAGGCTTATTGGGTGGGATTTCTTCCCCTATGTGTCACTCAATGTGAGTGCTTTATTGTGAGATTTATTCTCCAAGTGTTGCTCCTGAACTTACTCTCTATCATGGTATCAAATATTGGCCGATATCGACGTATCAATTTTCTGGCAAACCGATACGTATCGGCTCCGATACGTATCCGTATAACTCAACTATTATTGCAATTTTAAGTAAAAATTAGGTGCAAACATAGTTACCCCCCTACTACCCACTGCTTTTTAGGCGTGCACTAAATTCAAATAGCGATTAAATGCACAGTAAATTCAAATAACCATTAAATGTTGTGTGGACGTTTTGGGTTTTCACTTTTCACCTTTGAAGTGATGTACTGATGTGATGTGACAAGTGAAGGAAAGGTAAAGTAATGTTGCAACAGGTAAAAATAAATAAATAAAGAAAGAGGGAGGCACTGTATACCTGTATACCCATTACTTGTACCTGTTGTTAACAATGGGTATCAATTTTTACCTCTATTTTATTTTTCTTATTTTTTATTTTTTAAAATAGGCTGATACGTATCGGCCGAGTCATATCGGCCTCGGGTAAACCGATATCCGAGACCGATACGAATTTTGATACCTTGCTCTCTACGATATGTAAGGTACATCCAAGTTGTCTATGTCATATAGCATCATAAATTAAAAAATAAATAACACTACAAAAAATAAGACTATTAGCGGCAATTTTTTTAACAAAAAACTGCCGCTATTAGTCTTACCGCTACAAAAAAATGCCGCTATTAGTCCCTATAAAAAACTGCCTTAGCATCAAGTGCCGCTAAAACACCTTATTTTTATAGTGTAAATAAATAAAATCCTTTGGTAAAATATTTTTACAAAAAAAATTAAACTAAAACACTTTATTTTTGTAGTGTAAATAAATAAAATCCTTTGGTAAAATATTTTTACAAAAAAAATTAAACTATTATTTGTTAATCCTTTTTTATCAATCACTCCCATTTGAATTTATTTTTATATATTTTCAAGAAGGGGTTGGCTCTCCTGACTACCTTTGAGTAGTCAAAGTTGTCCATATCTCAGCCAAAAAATCACACCTATTAAAGGATCCAATCATTTGATTGATACCCTTTTAATTCAGCCATTAACATAAATGAACTGTCCATTTTAGAAAGCATAAATGGGATGGTTCAAACCTTCAAATGAGCATAATTTTTTAGCCTACTTTGATTCAACATAGTATCAGCTCAAAAATACGTAGCACGTGCCCAATTTTATAGCCGATAATGCCTTTTCATTAGTTCATGGGCAGTCATTTGCTATGTTTCCTTTAAAAAACTGTTTGTGCGGATAGATTTTAACCCATCCTAAGGGTTTTATGCAGCTGTGATCTCAATATGTAAAGAACGTCATTTGAGATAGGTACACATTATCTTTGTAGGAATTAAACATAATATATACAACAAAGGATTGCTAACATAACACCACAAGTAAACATAAATACATCAAAGGATTGCTAACATAACACCACAAGTCGGAGAAGGGACAGACCCGCCAACACTCGAGAGCAGTGTGACTAAGTACTCCGACTTTTGAAGAGGTTGTGACCTTCTAAAATAAATTGGGAGTAAAATGCAAATATTTAAAAATTTCTCATTTTCTCTTTATTATTTCCTAATTTTTTATTTTTCAATTTTTTTATTTTTTTAATTTTATATTCTATTAATTAGCTTTCTAAAGTTTTACCATTTTTCCCCAAATTTGTCAAAGTTTACAAAAGTTTTTTTTCTAACTTTATCGAAGCCAATTTATTCTTGAACCTAGACTTGGTCACTGTGCTCGGAGTGATAAGATTGAATAACTAGCCATAAATAGTTTTTTTTTTTTTTTTTTATAGAAGCTAGCCATAAATAATTGAAATAAGATAATAATGATGATCAGTGGTCACTATTTTTTTTTTCAGATCGGTAACTGGGGTTGTAAGGTCGCCACCCTTATTATTTAAAGAAAAAAACAAAAAATTACAAATGGTGTCTAGTGCATATACAATCTTCTCGAATGAGAGAGCTAAGATTTGATGGTTTAATGGTATCATGATCTACCCATCGATCTACATTTGCCTCATTCAATCCTTCCTTAGCCAGATAATTGGAGCACGTATTCACCTCTCTTCATATGTGTTTGATTTTGCTTTCCAACATCTCACTCATAATTCCTGATTTGTGCCACGAGGATGGTACACCTCCATGAAACATCTACCGCAACACTCAAATCTGATTCGATAAATAATTTGTAAATATTATTCTCAAATCTAATATGTAGCCCCATGCAAATGGCCATATGCCGAATTGGGCAATGGAGGCTATGCATATGATTCCGAGTCCCTAAGAATACCTCCAATACAAACTTACCACCAATATGTGAGGCATCAATATTCAGTTTACGGTATCCTTTGGAGACAGGTGCCATTGGCAAATGGTATTTTCCACCTTGATGTTATCCTTCGCAAAACCCCATTTATATGAGTTCTATCCTTCTATTTCACTTTCCACATTGCTCAAATGATGAACAATTTTTTCTACAAGCATTCAAATAGAAACACCTTCAATAATCTTCTTTAGGATGACCCTTTGTGGTTAGATTTCCCTTCAAAGATCCTGAAATTTCTTTCATTGCATATGTACAATATACATGCCTTTAACAGTTACCTTGATCAATGAAAGATGTCTACTGCTACCCTTTGCACTAGCTATGCAATGACATATCTCCTCATCAAGACTGCCAATATTGCTCTTGGGAATTAGCAATCTTTCAAGTAAATGGTATCAGAGCCAAGTTATAGTTGTTCTCAAGTTTAAGTATTTTGGTTTTAGCATTGGCGTTTGTGTTCGTATTGTCTACAACAGTTATTGTAAGTATGTACTATAATGGAACTAATATATGTTATTAGTTTTAACATATCTGCTGTTTTGTTTTTAATTATTCATGTTTGTATAATTATGTTGTTTATCTATATAAATATATTATGGGATAATATTCGTCTATAAAAAAAATAAAAAATAAAAAATAAAAATAAAGTTTTTCTGATTTTTACAAGATTGTTTGGTCGATTTATTTGATATAAAACTCATATACTTATCGTTTGGTAAAACTCATATCCCTTCAAAGACTTTGGTGGCTGTAAAGCCTTTTTGTCTATTTGGGAAAGGTTTAGGCACCAACCATACGTTAAGCGATTTTAGGTACCTGTATCAAGTAAAAATGATAGAAACCTCTAGAAAAAATTTAGAAATACCTATAGATTGTATAAGGTCTTGGACAAATAAAAATCAAGAAAATTATAGACATAAGTTTCATATAGATAAAAATTCTGAAAATAATATGTATATCAAAAGTGATTGTATAAATAGTCTATTAGATATAACTGCTACTTGACTAAAGAAAATATACAAGAAGCAGGATGATATGGAAATACAACTATATGTTATCCATAAAGAAGTAATGCTAAATAAAGAAAATATTTCGACTTAAGGAAAGTTGATTAATTTTGATCTAAAAGAAGAAACCAAAGCAAAGATAGAAGATCTAATAACAAAATTAGATTACTTAAATTTAGAAAAACGAAATGATGAATATTCAAATACACAATTATTCTACGGAACGGATGAAATTAATACCAATGACATCTATGTCTTAAATGAAAATATTGAATATAATTATCAAGAATATTTAAATGTAAAAGAAATCATTGGTTATTGCTAAAACTTATATCTGGATAAAACCCTTCCAGTCGAAGATAGAAATTATATAATAGTACAAATAAAAGAAGTTTCTCAAAAAAACGAACCTCTTTTAATATACTTCCAAAACCAGGAATTAAATGAAGAATCTAAATCCGATACAATGAATATAACGTCTGATCAATCAGATACCTCTTCAACTTTGAGTGAGTCACAAACTCCTTTAAATCATAGAAAAAGAAAAGCTGATGAACCATTAGAGGAATTTGAAAATTTAGAAACGTATCTCAAAACATTAACTCTTGAAGAACAAGAAGAATATCTAAAAAATCATATTCATATGAATGATGGCAGTTCATCATCAGAAGTTAAAGATGAGGAAAATCTAATTCCTACAAATAACAGAAGAGACAATTTGAACAAACAAAATGTAGCTCAAGGTGGTACTTATCTTGATTTAACAAATATTTCCTTTAAAGATCAAGAAAAAGTTATTGACGATTGGGTACAATCCATGTCCATAGTAATTACAAACTAAAAGGCAGTCTGGTCGAAAGAAAGATTTCTTGACTGTATTGTAGCAACACTTCAAGGTGATATTTTGCAATAGTTAAAACAATGGAAAAAATTCAATGATGAAAAATACAAAAAACGTCATTATTAGGAAGCTTTAATAATCTTGATGATATCTTAAAATATTTTACAATAATCATTAAAGAACATCTTTGTGGTTATACGGGTGAACAAAATCTACAAGAAGATGCTATATATATTCTGTCAAAATTAGAACTATGCAATATCTGCCAAGTTCAGGAATGTTGCAATACATTTAAAAAATATTACTATCAATTAGAACCTCCAATTAATATATCATGGTTAGAGCAATTTTATCATAAATTGCCTGCTCCATGGGACGAATTAGCCATAAAAGGCTATCCAAATTTTATTAATAAATTTACTAAACAAGATACTTTAGGACTCAGAACATCCTTTGTCCTAAGATTAATTGCAGACAGATGTATAAAAATAAAAGCTAAAGAATAAGTTAAGAATCAAATCACAAATTCTAACTTTGGTCATAAATGTTACGATAAAATTCTCCAAGAAAATTGAAAAATAGGAGACAATATCCCTAAAGAAAGGGATATAAGAAAGGTTTTCAGAATAAAAAACTTAAATGGGAACCTTGGAATGAAAGAAAAAAGTTCTTAAACAATTAAAAATATGTTAAAAAGAAAAAATATAACGATAAAACAGATAAAATAGCGATGTCTAAAAAGAAATGTCGATGTTTTATTTGTAATAAAGAAGGACATTATGCTCCTCAATGTCCAAAAAGAGGGGAAAATATAACTAAAATGATTAAATATTTAGATGAAGAAGATCTAGATGTTTATTTTGGTGAAGAAATTTTAAGTGATGATAATATTGTCATTTATGAATTAGAATCCGAAACAAATTCTGATACTGACTTAGATGACCTATTTTTTATGTTAAATATCGTCGAAACCTCAGACGATGAACATCAAATGATTACCTTAAAAGATGTAAAGGGTACAAAAATATCTTTTCCAAAGAACAACCTCGAGAATTCAAAATACAAAGAAAACTTAATAGAGAAGATATATATAAAATTTCTCCATTAGATAAAATATTTTCTAGAAGAACATTTGAAGCCTTTTCAGGAAACACAAGTGCAAAAGGTACATCTAATCTAACAACGGAAATAACCCTGTTCGATAAAAAGAAAATATTAGGATGGAAAAAAAAAAATCCAAAATTAAAATATATTCATATTGGTGTACTTCAAGTAACAATAACTAGATTATTTAGGCAAGGTATAGACGCCCCTATACTTGCTGTCGTACTAGATAAGAGATCCTTAAATCCAATTCAATCTTTGATTGGAGGAATGCAGTCAAATTTAGTACATAGAATTGTTTAGTTTAAAATAAAACCAAATTATTTTATTTCCCTTGAAGATCCAAATATTGAAGACACAATCAAAATTAAAATTCAAACTAAAGGATTAGAAATGAAAGACGACTCTCATAATCTGGCCATAACCTAGAAGACAGAGCATGAATTAACATCTAAACCTATAACAAAAATACATAATTCAGACAAAAACATGATTGAAATATTTGAACCTAGACCGTATGATTCAAAAATCCAACCAAGATTAATCAATTGGAAAGATTTATAAATACCTACACAATGGGTATTTGAAGATCTATTGGAACAAAAATCAAAATCTCAAACCCAGATGATTGAAATACAAGCATCAGGGAACAATTTATATTTTAGAGATAATAGAACGACATCGTTTAATTCTGTAAAAGATGAATGGCTTCCTTTAAGAAACAATATTGAGTCTCGAGCATGAACCTCTAGTGCTTCAGAACAACCTCAAGAATCAAAAGATATAGCAGTAAAAAATGTACAAGTTCTTATCCAACCTGGAACACAATTTGCTGATGAACTAACAATAGTTCAACTTTATCATTTTCAATCAAAAAATGCTGAAATACTGTTTTCACCTAGTTATGAAAAAAGACGATATACATATGTCTTAGGGAATTTTATGTTTCAAAATTATAAACCATATAATTTATGCGTATTAATGGATACCGGAGCCACAATTTGTGCTTGTCGCTATAATGCTTTGCCATCTGAAAATTGGATCAACATTAAACATCCTATCAAAGTCAAAGGCATTGAAGGAAGAGAAACAGTTATTGAATTAAAAGTAAAAACTGTTTCTATTTGGCTTAATGATAAAAAATTCATTATTCTAAAAATTCTTTGTTTTCCAAATATGCATGGCAATGTTTTGTTAGGTAATAATTTCATTACCGCCTATTTACCAATGACCTTAACCATTGGTTCTATTGGTCTTTCGCTCAAGGAAGAATTGGTCCACATTCCACTTCTTCAAGTCCATAACTCTAAATGTCACAAAGGCTTTGCCCCCAGCAAGTGTGGTGAGGTTATACAATTAATTATGCAAACTCATTGGCTTTACTCCATTCTCAAATAAAATTTTAGTGACAACCCACTAAAATTATGACATAAAAGTCCTCGGTACTGTACCATAACGTTAAAAGATCCTAATATCATAATTAGGGTAAAACCTATGGTCTATACAAAAATAGACATAGATAATTTGAAATACAAATCAAAGATTTATTAGAGAAAAAACTCATTGAATCTACAAAAAGTCCTCATTCTAGCCCTGCATTTTTAGTACGAAATCATGCTGAAATAAAGCGCGGAAAAGCTAGAATGGTTTTAAACTATAAAAGATTAAATAAAAATTTAGAATTTGATGGATATTTTATTCCAAGAAAAGATGTTTTGATTAATCAAATCAAATGATCAAAATTCTTCAGTAAATTCGACCGTAAATCGGGATATTGGCAATTAAAGTTTGTTTGTGATAAGATAGAGCTTCTTGCCTTAGTATGGATGGAGTTGCAACTTTTATGGGTAATACTCAACAACTTGACTGAAATAGTTTTCTGAAGATATAGACAAACATTTTTAGTGGGTGGAGATTACCGCACTAAAGGCCAAACGGTGGTTGCAGGGCCTGCTGGAGGTGGGGGGGGGGGGGGAGGGTCTATTTAATTGAAAGGGGTTTTATTATTTGCAACCAATGAAGTCTTTGCAATCATGGATTTCTCAGTTAAATCTTAATCTTCCATTGCAAAGATCGAATCTTAGCTGCAAATACTCACCCCTGATTTGATTCTTTTAAGTATTTTTCATATGGGGGCCCGCAGAAGAAGCTTTTTGTGGAGCTTAAATTTTTTTTTTTTTACTTTCGTTTAAAGGTTTTTGCCTAAGCTTGTGGGGGACCTGGGGCCCCACAAGACATAACGCATGTCTGCCCCCTACACATGCATGTAGTGTATTTTCGAAAAGGATGAATTGATAGCAGAAATATAAGATGATGTTCCATGGTGTATGTTGTTTCGAGATGATGTAATACCAATTGGCTAGACAAGGAAACAAGTAATGATAAGCTGGAACTTTGAGTATAACATGTGAATTCTCGTCATTTGGAAAGTAAAAAAATTTATTTTAATTTGAGGACTTCTTAAATAAGCCAACAAATGAAAACTGTCATTATTGTAGTAAAGTTGGTTCAGCCTCTATTCTTTTAACTTAAAGTGAATAACTCTTATTGTCCCTATTATTTTATTTAGTTGGAGAGCTCGTAACCCAAGCTATATGGTATTTGCATTCTCAACTACTAAGATGATGGAACTAAGTTTAGTAGTTAAGCCATTTTCTTCATGGTGCAGGGGAAGAACCTGCCAACCTATTTATGAGAAGAACCTTCTGAGCTGGTTATATGAGGTGCTTCTCGGAAGATATAATTTTTCCACATAGAAAAAAATACTGCTGAATAATAAAATCAAGAAGGGTTCTGAAGAAGGAACGCGTAATGAATCTTACTAATTTTAGTACTAGCTTTATTTATCAAATTTCTTTCATTTATCTGCAGCTCTATCTTTGATCATTTGGTGATTTAGGGATCAGGGTTATGGTGATGTTAAGATTGTTTCCTTTATAGGTATATTATTTTTACTGATACGAATTTTTGAATTCCAATAGGAATCTGAAAAGGATTGCAACAACCCGTATTTTGCTATCGTTGACCCCAAATGGTCATGCGACTGTTTTGACCCAAGTCAAATATTTGACCTATGTAATGTGGTCTCAAAACCCATTGGTTTTAATTAGAGTTATGCGCCAAACACTTTAAAGCCCAACCCGTACCCTGTGTAGAGTATATGCGTGTTTGTGCATGTTGCACATGAACCCGGGCCCAAATTTTTGAACTTGGGCCTCTAACGGAATATGACGACTATGTGGGCCAACCGATTGGGCCGACTACAGGTCCTGATTGGGTGCATGTCTGTTAAGAAACACGTCACTGTTTGAATTTTTCAAACGGGATCGTTTTGGGTTCATTTGAGCTCTTGTGAGATTTTTAGGACCAAATTCATACACTGTGGTTGTGTGTATTGGCTTGACACCGAGTCCGATTGATAAGTGGTTTTGGTGTGTGGGCCCCACACCGAACCAAAAGGTCATTTACATAGTAGATGACACCATAATTAGGTATGTCCGTTTCACGAGAGATCCAGTTCTTTGGATAAGAACTAATACCCAAAATGGGTGTATGCATTTTATAAGGAAACAACCCCTTTTTATATAAAGTCAAATGCTTCCTTTGGAAGCTATAACCGGTGGCATTCTTTTTAAGGGTTTTGGGTTCTAGAGAGAGAGAGAGAGAAAGGGGGGAGCTTGAGGAAATCGCCGTTGTGACGCCAAATCGGCTCCGTTAAGTTTTGAGGTATCGGCTTCGTAGTGATTGGGGTGTCACGAGAGCCATTGGATTCCAATATCGATGAGTTTTAGAGATTTTGGGTGTGGGTTGACTGTGACAGCCCAGATTTCGGCACCTCGAAACCCGTGCCATCAGCACGATCATCTTGACCGTGCCCCTTAGCTAAGCACGGAACACTGGTATATCAAGCATTGCAATAAAATAATAAACGAAATTGCGGAATTTGAATCTATATTAATTAACTCTCCAAAAGATAGTTCTACCCTCATGCCTCTACATGAATGGAGAACCGATCTGAACCATCGATGATAGCAATCATCATGGATGGCTCGCCCCAAAAGAATAATCCCATCTATATATATATACATGGTTTAAACAGAATCAAGGCTTGACATACCAAGCCGTACGAAAACTCTCTCCAAAATCCCTCAAAGTGGCACAACGGAGTCCTCTAGAAGAAGTCCTCTGGAGGTGGCTCCAACTCTTCACCGGCCGCAAGGTCCGACTCGCTGGGATCAACGTCTCCTGAAGCCTCGGCAGCTGCTAGTAGTGGACCTGCGACGTATAGTCTATAGGGTGAGCTACATCCTAGCTCAATAGGGAACAAACACAGTTGAACATATAAATTATGACTCACATATATTCCATGATATGCCATGCATGATGTGTCTATGCAATTATTGATGAAACAGTTAGAAAGCATTTCGTTTTACTGTTGATTACATATGTTTTCATTTACTCATGAATGATGCTGAAAAGGCCTAAAGCAAAACTTAAACTTTCAACTTAAGTAATCCCCGAGCAATATAGCATCGAGCCCCGATGAGATACCCATCATCGTCATCTATATAGACAGTTTTAACCGTATTCCCTGGGAATACAAATAGTACCCAAGCCCCTTTCCCCTGGGGATTGGTGGCGGGGTTTCACTTGTCTCAATCAACACCCCTGGGGTGTGCTTACTATGTACGGATAAGCCTCACCCCTCGCCTACGGTTTTGCCAGCCACGGCTCACGGATATCCCGCCAGGTCAGGCCGTGGATATCCCGCCACGTATCAAACCTCAAATAACAAAAATATCGGTGCCTTACATATAGTTATTCACCGTGTAAATGTGCTATCTTATATCAGTTAGGCCCTATCAAACATGATTCAATCCTTGGATACATCCCTGGGATGCATCCATTTACTTGCATCACACCTGATGCTCTTATCTCTTTACTTCTTCATCCCCTGGGGATGGCTCATCATGATTACTCTTATGGATGTCACACACACACACTTTTCACAAATTCTTAAGAAATAAACATTGGAATTGAATTCTATATCACTACATACATACTCTTGTAAAATAAAGTACATGTTCAAGGTGTTCCCTACCTCAAGTCTTCATTTGATCATTGCATCAAGGTCCCACGTGGCTCCTTGTGCACTAGTCCACACGTACCACCTATGGCACCACATAACAGGTGAAACACATCACAAAGGATGCAATAAAGGAGGTATAAGACCCTCCAAGAATCTTAAAGTCAAACCCAAAAGTCAACATAATTTATCTCAGTCGATTAATCGAATTCCAAAATCGATTAATCGAAGGTCAATATCGATTAATCGAAGTAATTTCGATTAATCGAAATTCTCCTTTTCGCAAAGTCGATCCTCAGTTCGAACAGTTGAGTTTTCATTCGATTAATCGAATCCAATTTCGATTAATCGAAATTCTTCTTTTCGCAAAGTCGGCCCTTAGTTCGAACAGTCGAGTTTTCATTCGATTAATCGAATCTAATTTCGATTAATCGAAATTCTTCTTTTCGCAAAGTCGACCCTCAGTTCGAACAGTCGAGTTTCACAAGTTGATTAATCGATCCCAAATCGATTAATCGAAAACTAAAATCGATTAATCGAAATCCCATTTCGATTAGTCGATTTTTCCTCAAGTCATTTCCTCCAACCCCTGGGGTCCACTGGAGGTTCCCAGTCGATTAATCGATCCTCAAATCGATTAATCGAAATCCAAAGTCGATTAATCGAAATCAAATTCGATTAATCGAAATCGGGGTCCTCTGACCTTTCAACTTCCTGGCCAATTTCGATTAATCGAAACCCAATTTCGATTAATCAAAATTGTCAGATTCAGCCCCTTTCGAGCTGTTCTTCCCAATCTTCTTCCATACTTTTTCCTCTATTTTTCTAAGCCATTATCCTATGATTTAACCCACATTCAACTATAACTTAACCCCTATAATCTATGCATTTTATTCACAAAAATTTTACCTTGAACCAATCTCAAATTGATTTCAAATCAAATAGTTGGAAGGCTAGGGTTCCAGCTTTGCTTCTAGCGGATCCCTCGCGTCGAATCCGGCGTTTATTGCTCGAATCTCCCTTCCTCAACTAGCATTTACTCCTCTCTTATTTCTCTCTCTCTCTTCTTTACTCCTCTCCTTCAACAACATCAAACCCTTACTTTTAGGGCTATTAAACCCTTTTATCTATCTCCCTCTTTGTGTGTTGAGCACATACACCGCAGTAGGTGTAAGTGACTTCCTATTTACATCACGCACCACATATTCACTCAAACCATCACATCTCGCCCGTTCATCACATTCTATGCTAACTCTTGATCTCCTGATTGGTCAAACTTGTGACCAATCGGGCTCGGATACCGAGGTCATAGTTTAGTGTGATTTTTCGGGCTATTACATCCTCCCCACCTTGGGAATTTTCATCCTCGAAAATAACCCAAGGTGCGGAGGTCTAGGTCTCCCCCCTCACATTCTCGGTGAGGTGGTCCAGTGAAGTTACACGAATTATAACAAAAACGCAGACGTGGTATAAAAGACAACAATCGTAGGAGTAACAAAAGATATATATATTGATCAACAGAAATTTATACACTGGTTACATTAATTTAAATGTCATTACAACAATTATTTTCTATACAATCAAGATAAAAAGTAAAGTATGGCTCATGCCATCCCCTCGCCAGTCGGGTGCTAAGGCTGTGGGTGGGTCTCACGAGCTGGCTCCTGTGGTAGTGGCGATCGTCATGGGTGGTCGGTCAGGCTGGCGTCTCTTCGTGAGCAGATGTGGATGTGGAAGGAGCCGCGTCTGTGGTGGGATGGAAGACGGGTCTGTGGAAGGAGTCGCGTCTGTGGTGGCCCGGATACCGAGGTCATAGTTTAGTGTGATCGCAATATATACAATAGGAAGAGTGAAGAGTAGTGCGCATTAGAGCGGAGCTTCATCGTAGGCTTCGTTTCGATCCAATCGACAGAAGGATCGTCAAAAATTACCCAGAATAGCTTGGGCGTGAGCTCGTGGATCGAGAAATTGGTCAATTTGAGGTATGAAAAGTTTACTAAATTATGATTTAAAGTTGAGTTAGTTTGATTTGTATTTGATTTATATTTATGGGTGAGAAATTAGAAGAAGAAAGATGATATTTGAAAGGAAAATGGGTTTGAGAAGCTCAAACCCGAGTTGGGAGAAGTCTGTCAAACACCGACCGGCTGATTTTCACAAAATGGCAGGTAATTTAGGTTCTGGAGAAACTGATCGGTCGATTTGAAAATCAACTGGTCAAATTTGAAAATTGACTAGTCGAATTTGAAATCGACCGGTCGAATTTGAAAATCGATCAGTCGAATTTGAAATCGACCGGTCGAATTCGTTTGAGCTTGCCGACACTGCATTAGTGTTTAGGCTGTAACTTTCTGCTCCGATCTCTGACTTCCATGATTCTTATGGAGTTGGAAAGAGGACAGAAAGTTCTACAACATTTATAATTGACCAATTTGTGAATCAACCGTTTTAAAGGTCAAAATTTAGTGAGAAGTTGGATCAAGTTCTGATTTTGACGAGACATGAAACCAATCGATCAAATATTTTTGACTAGTCAATTTGGAAAATCGACCGATCAAAATTAGCATAGACCGGTGTATTTTTGAAAAACAGTGAATGTGTAAATTGGGATCTAGAGAAATCGATCGGTCGAATTTGAAAACCGACCGGTTGAAATTGAAAATCGATTGGTCGAATTTAACAGAGCTTGTCGATACTACTTTGGTATTTTGGGCATAACCTTTTATCCTGAACTTAGAATCGCATGATTCTGAAGGCGTTGGAAAAAGTACAACAAGATCTAAAACTTTTATGAATTAATCATTTTGTGAATCAAAATATTTAAAGGTCAAAAATTTGGGGGAAGGTTGCGTCAAATTATAAGTTAGCACGAGCATGTACGTTTTCGCCTCGATTTTGAGAAAACACTTAAATACGTCGAATTTGTTAGAAATTCGAAGCAATTTATGATACCTCATTGTATGTGTGATGTAGATTGACCACGAGAGGCCGTATGTGAGGACTATTGGGCGCTTTGAACCACTCCGAAATCAAGGTAGGGGAAACTCAGTGTATAATTATATTTTGTGAATTTGATTCATAGTTCTTTGATATGATTTTGATAAGATTGAATGAAAATTAATTATAAGTTTGACCTTATTTGATATAGTGTTTGAATTCTTTGAGACTAGAACTGAAATTTTATTAATTTGAGATGTTGATATTTGATTGTATTTGAAAATGGAATAGTTTTGCATCATTGGCTAACACTTGAATTTATGTATTTAGAACTACGTAAAATGAACTTGACATATGAACTTGAACATGAATTTAGAACTTGAATTCAACCTCTAAGTCCGAACCGTGAATCTGTTGATTTCGAACTCCGAGCTTGAATCTGAATCCGTCTTTGAATCCGAAACCTCAATCCGTTCTTGAATCCGAACTTGATACTTGAATCTAAACTTGAACTTGAACCTTGAACTTGAGGCAGAGAGGAGTTGAGGCTCCACAGAGGGGTAGAGTCCCCGAGGTTTTAACCTTGTTCCTTCCATGTAGGATGCTCTATTCTCGTGACATGGGATGCTTTGGTCTCAGGTTAGTTATTTGTTGCAAATTCAACATTGTTTGCAAATCCAAACTTGAACCTCAATGTGAACTTGAACCCTAATTCGAATGTGAACCTTGATGTGAACTTCAACCTTGATTCATAAATTCGTCCAAATCCTAGAAAATAAGAAATAAGAAATTTGTTTTGCTTTTCGTTGACACGAAAATATATGAACACAGATTGTTGGTTGAAATTTGGTTTTGAAATTTATTACTGAAAGGATTTTTCAAATACCGTTTTGGTATGAAAATGTTTTGAAGATTGTCATTGAATCTATGAATTTATCTGATAAGATGTAATTGCTATTGAGTTTTCTCTACTAAGCTTAGATGTTAGCTCACTTTGACTATACGTCACAGGTGTAGGTTTGAGGAGGACCCAGACTATGCACTTGAAGAAAAGGAGCTTTCGCATAAGGTATTGTACTCCATTCTGGGATCGTAGAATTAGTGCCTTATGGATTTTGTGAGTTAAGGTTTGGTACATTGGTACTGTTGTACACCACTGTTGGTGATGGTTGGTCATCGCTGATGTTTGTTTAGTTCGGTACATATTAGATATTTGAACTGGAGTTTTTATTCATGATATATGTAACTTTGTTTTGATTTTCATATGTATATGGATGTGCCAAGTTTTCTGTATCAGATTGTGATCTACAATCTGGCAGTCCGGATTTTTCCTTTTGGTATAAGTTAGTTTAAGAAAAAAAAAATGTCTCAAAATTTAGGTTGGGAAAATCCGGGCTATCACAAGGATAGTCAAGACAAGAAAAGGAACCATATAAAAGGACTTCTTGTCGTAGCCACTGATTGTTAACCTCAATATTTAATTCGCCTTCTGTAGGTTATAACTTTCACTGTTAGTTATATATGTATTTTTTGATTGTGAACCTCAATATTTAATTCGCCTTCTACAGGTTATAACTTTCACCGCTGTTCCTAGACTAAAAGTAAATTATTGTTGCAGTCAACGATGCGAATTGGTCTAGGACATGCAGCTATATATTCTGAAACAGTTTCAGTCTCACCCTCACAAAACCAGTCTCCCCATGAAGAGGTTAGTTGTTTCATTTCATGAAATCAATGCCTGAAAACATTAATATTGATTTACATTAATAAAACTATTGTTACCAATAAACAAAATGATAGTAATGCCTGCAAACATTTCTGTTGGAATCCCTGCTGGCATGGAGAAGATTTTGCCTTTCAATAAATCACATTATTATATTGTGCCAATTTATTTTTGCACTGATTACTTCACTTTAGTCAGTGCCTCTTCAATCCTAGTCACTCTTTACTCCATTATCAAATTATGATATGATTTAGTTGCTAATAATACAATTTCACTCCACAATAAGTAAACCATACAGACAGTTGTGGAGTGATTGCGACTCTCTCTCTCTCTCTCTCTCTAGATAGTTGAGAGGTCGGACTTTGGTGCGATGGCAAGCGTTGTCCATCTGAAGCTGTGTCATGGGGTTTGAGTCCGGGAATCGGCCTCTCCAAAATGGGGGTAAGGCTACTTACCATCTCTACCTCTCTGAGACCTGCTAAAAGTGGGTCTTGTGCACTGGTTATGACCTTCTTCTATATAGATAATTGAATCCTTGTGAATATGATAAAAAATTGTCCATTACTATTTTTTTTATATTTTAATGAGTTGGTATTAGGTACCCAAACCTCTTGAGGATAGTGCATGGGTCAATCTCCTTCCACTAAATAAGTCAAAACTCTAGAGATAAGCGGATATCTATGAGCACAAAAATCTGTTTTGTGAAGTATGTTTTCGGCCTTTCACTGATTAGGTATTTAAAAATATATGATCAACCCCCAAGGTTGGCAAGGGAATTGAATGGTGCACTAACCTTGATGCTCTGATCAAGCACCTAATACGAAGTACGAACTCATTTAGGAAAGGTATTTCCACCACAGACTTTGTATAGGGTAACAAATCCATGACAAAAGTAGATTCACAATTCGTCACTGAATTGGGAGAGATGGCACATGGTTTCATACTGTGTACTATTGCATTGAAAAAACATCTCCACCATGTGACTCAGAGTGGTCAAACACTTATAAAAACTAAAATAAACGGCTACCATGTAAATCTCTAAAATCAGTTTTAGCCGTTCATTTTAGACTTTAGAGGCATTGACTACTTTGAATCATATGATAGAAATGTATGTTTTTTCATCTCAACTTTTTGTTAGATGTTTTGAAACCATATTGTTATACATAGGAAGAGTTTTTTTTTTTTTAAGAGAATATTGATTCTATTCTTTTATATCAGATATGTTGTGGAAAAGATGGAACCAGATCTCTAAGAGAAAGTTTTCATCCCTGAGAATGAGTATAGAAGACAACTTATCGATCAAGTTGTGTCTACTACGTTGCCTGAAACGAAGAGCCCAGTGCAAGTTTCTACAGCTGTGAAAGCTTTCATGACTACTGATCTTCCACATGAACTAATTGAGCTTCTTGAAAAGATTGTTCTCCAAAATTCTGCCTTCAGTGGCAATTTCAATCTGCAAAACTTGCTGATCCTAACAGCTATTAAGGTAGATGCATCAAGGGTTATGGATTACGTTAATGGGTTAGACAACTTTGATGGACTAGCAGTTGGAGAGGTTGTTGTAGAAGCACAATTGTATGAAGAAGCCTTACTACAAGATATGAGCTTTTTTTCTTAGCCTTTTTGGATTTTGGATTAGTTTATTTTGATTTGGATGAGTTCTAGGTCTTTTAGGACTTGGATTTCTGTTTCGTTGTAGGAAAGGGGATTATTATCATTATCTGGCAGAGTTTAAGTCTGATAATGAAAGGAAGGAGGTTGCTGATCAGTCGTTGAAAGCATATGAGGTGTGCCTCGATCTCTAAATCTACATTTTTTCACTTGAAAAATTAAAAGTTTCTTTTTTCTGTTGTAAATCGAAGTATGTTTGGATATAGCTATGCTGCTATGTAGATCTGGATGCAAAAGAATTATTTTTGTCTAAAATCTACGGATAGATTCTACCTCCTAAGATTCTTCTTGCTCTGGGCTATACCAAATAATTCAGGTTATACATTAATGGAAATGTACAGTTTCTCAATAATATAGTTTCTCAATAATACTATCATGTTTTTATTTATTAGTTTAATTTGTCTCATGGCTGGCCTAATTGATGTATTATCATGGATGTCTCTCTACTATTTATTGAGGTCATGTGATCGGACTTGAATTTAGTGCATCTAAAACCATATGATTCCCAAATAAGTAATATCGGATTTGTGTATTATTCATACCCTCACCTGCGTTCATGAATGCGTCCTAGTGGTGGGAAAGTGATAAGAGGGTTGGATCATCTTGAGTTATGGCCAACCAGAATTGGTTTGGCAGAGATTCAGTGCTTCATAGTTGCTATCTATTTATTTTTGCTTTATATGTGTGTCCATTATATTACAGAACTACAGAACCGAAAAAATTGATATAGCTTTTATACCAAAGCATGAACAGGAGTTAGTTGTGGTGATAATCTGGAATGCCTGTGACCTGTGTCATTGTTAATTACCTGAAAAATTAATTAGTTTTGTTTTTTATCTATCTTGAAATGTCAAAAAAAAGTCCTCGGATATATCACCAGCTTGTATTGGTCAATTCCTAAAAGTTAAGCCGTGTTTGTCATTCTTTGGTGTGCCTAATACCTATGTTACCTGTGCATCTCAATTAGGTACCATACCCATATTTAGCACTTCAATATGAGTTTGAAATCCATACCCCTGCCATCAGTGTTACCTAGGGACTTCTACTGTTGAGATTTTGTAGTGCCAACACTTGGTTGCACTTGGACACGTGCCAACACATTGTGGCACTTGGACACTCCTCAAGGCAATCAGTGTATAAGTACTTTTTTTAATCAGTCCAAATGTACTATTATAAAGCCACAAATCAGCATACATGTACTATGTGGATCCCTTAATATTTAGTGTACATGTACTCAGTTAAACCACTTCTAAAATAGTACAAATGTACACTATTGAAGCCCTTATATCAGTGCACATGTCCACTTTTGAAGCCCTTAAATCAGTGTACATGTACCCTTTATATCCCCTTTTAAATCAATTCAGATGTACACTATTAAACCACTACTAACCAATCCAAATGTACTCAGTTAAGCCTTAGATAATCAGTGTACATGTACTATGTTAAACTTGTTTAATCAGTGTACATGATATTTTTGCTTTAGTATATGCAGAGTCACTTCATTCTTGATTCATAGGTACCAGGTTGGGTTCAGATGTATTTATCAGGATCATGTACTTTTTCTGCACTCATTCTTGATTCATAGATTTAATTGCATTTTCAGTTTTGAACCCCGACCTGTTATCCACTTTTGGACCTGACCTAGATCTATTAAAAAAATGATATACCTATATATTGTGTAGCAAACAGGTACCAGGTTGGGTTCGGGTCGGGTTTGGGCTAACTTGAATACAACCTATTTGTATAACAGGTCAATATTTTCAACCCATCCTATTAGATAGGGACTCCTTAGATGGAAGTCATCAGTATATCAGTTTAATGATGTTCTCCTTTTGATTTCAAGCAAAGCTTTCTGATTTGAAGCTCACCTCAAACGGATCACTAGGGGACGGGGACACTTGGCAGTAGAGGCGAAGAAAATTTATTTCTTTTTTCTTTTATTTTGAAAATGGGTCATGGGATCCTTAGATTGTTTACTCTCTTTCTTTTCTTATTCTTTTTGTTTGAATAAAAGGATTGTGCATGTAGAGTTTAAAATGTTTGGCTGATTTGAAAGGTTGGATCATAAGTTGAGATGCAACCTTTTGTTTAAATAAAAGAATTGGGCATCTATTTTTTTTATTAATCGCATTGAATAATTTGCATTTGAGTTGAATGGATGTGTTTAAATATGAGATTTATAATTTTTTCTCTTCAAATGATTTTTTTTAAAGCATTAAAAAAAAACATTAAAAAAAGTATTTAAAAAAGCATTAAAATTTTTTTTTTTTTAAATTGCATTAAAAAAAGCATAAAAATAATATTATTTAAAAAAAAATTGTAAAAAATCGTCGATGGAATTTTTTTTTTTTTTTTAATTTGCATGAAAAAATCACTGCTTTTGGCAGTGATTTTTTCTATGACTGTTAAGAGCAGTCGTTGTTGAAGTTCATAAACTACGGTCTTATGTAGTGGTAAAAAAAAACCACTACTTTTTTACAACTGTTTAGAGCAATGGTTTTTCGAAAAAACCACTGTTTAAGGTAGTGGTCTTTTTGGCTTTTTCACGCAGTGAATTGGACGTACCAAACTCAAAACCTCAAAATTCAAAAGTCATTATACCTAGTCCACGTCCCAAAACTAAGGGCAAAAACCCTCAGGTGGAAGACCTTCTTCTTCTGGCACGTACTCTGGGTCGTTCTCTAGCTCCGGTGGAACTACACCTATGACATATAGTCGGGGTGAGCTAACAATCTAAGCTCAGTAGAGAAAAGTCAATACAAAGATCATATCTTATCAAATCAATACATGAATTCAATGACTGAATTCAAAAGCAATTTTCATATCAAATATGGGATCTTAAGCAATGCTTATTTCAAAATCACAATTAAAACGGGTCATGTCAGATAACAGAAGCAGAAATAGAACCAATCATGTCATATACGGAAACAAAGCGATAGGCTTTACCAATTGCGTTTTTCAAGGGACGGGATGCAATATCTCGAAAATTTGAGCGTTAAACAGTGATCTCAAGATCTGTGCCCGACTGGTCGTAGGTTTGACTAAGTGATGATCAAACAGTGGACTCATGAAGTGATGAACTAATGTGATATAAATGTGACCTAAGTGTAGTGTATGGTGTTAGTTAGGGCCACATACACCAATCTCTGGTGTATGTGCTTAACACCGAAGCTTGAGAGAAGTTATAATAACCTAGGTTTTTTTATTGTGGTTTGCTTGAAGGAAGAGTTTCAAGCATTTAATGTCGGATCCAACGCGTGGAGGATCGTTGAAGAAAGAGCTGGAACCCTAACCATTCAAATCAACCCTTAAATCAATTGGGAGATTGATTTGAGGTGAGTTTTTGCTAGATTTAAATGAGTACTTTGTTATGCATTAGCTATAGCAAAAATGGGTTAAATCATCAAGTTAAAATGATGGAAAAGAAGGAAAAATAGGAAGAAAAATATTTAGAAGAACAGCCCAAAAAGGGGCTGAGTTCTGGCCAAATTGATTAATCGATTTGGACAATCAATTAATCGATTTTGGTCTAGAAGTTGAAAAAGCAAGATTTCCCGAGTTCGATTAATCGATCTTGGAATCAATTTTGAAAGTCGATTAATCGATTTGGAAATCGACTAATCAACTGAGTACCTCCAATGGCTAAAGAGATAAGGCTTTGGGAAACCGACTAATCGAATTGGAAAATCGATTAATCAATTTTGGATTTCGATTAATCGATTTGGGATCGACTAATCGATTTTGGATTTTCGACTACTCGATTTAGGAATCGATTAACTATCTTTGTGATTTTTGATTAATCGATTTGGGATCAATTAATCGATTTTTGATTTTCAATTAATCGATTTAGGGTTTCCATTAATCGATTTTGGAGATCGATTAATCGATTTTGGCAGTTTGACTTGACTTCTTAATTGGACCTTGGGGTTTATGGAGGGTCTAGGACCTTCTCTATTGCATCTTTAGTGATGTGTTGCATGTGTTATGGTGTACCATAGGTGGTACGTGTGAGAGAAAGCATAAGGAGTCGTGTGGGACCTTGATGCTTGGACCTTCAGAGACTTAAGCTAGGGAACACCTTGAACATGTACTTTAATTGTAAGAGTATGTATGTAGTGATATAGAAATCAAATTGAAAATATTTTAACTGTATAAATCTTTGTAAATAGGGTGTGTGTGTGACACCAAGAAAGTAAATAAGAATGAGATATCCCCAGGGGATGAGAAAGTGATAAAGGCATCAGTATGATGCGAGTAACTGAGACCAAGTAAGCTAATAAAAATGAGGGATCCCCAGAGGATGAGAAAGTGATAAAGGCATCAGTGTGATGTGAGTAATTTAGACATCCCAGGGATGTAGGTAAGATTAGATAATGACTGATAAGGCCTAACTGATATAAGGTAGCACTTTTACATGGTGAATAACTATATGTAAAGTACATGATATTTTTACTATTTAAGGTTTGATACCTGACTCGACAAGATATCACATGTGATGCGGCAATACCAATCCGTACACGATACGGAGGAGGTTTATCTGTACGCAGTAAGCACATCCCAAGAATGTTGAGATGAAATTTAACCCAGCCGCCTATGAGAAAGGGGCTTGGTAGTATTCCCAGGGAATACATATGACAACTGTCTATTTAGACGACGATGGAGGGTATTCCATTGGGGCTCGATACTATATTGCTCGGGGACTACTTAAGTTGAAGATTTAAATTTTGCTTTAGGCCTATTCAGTGTCATTCATAAATAATTAACAATAAAGGGAAGTATGCAACTACCAGTAAATTTAAATACAAATTGTTATCTTTTAAACTGTTTTTCCAGCAAGTGCATAGATACATCATGCTTAGAATATCATGAAATATATGTGAGATTTTGACTTATATGTTCATTGTGTTGTTCCCTATTGAGCAAGGATGTTGCTCACCCTTTAGACTATAAGTCGTAGGTCCAGTGTTAGCAGCGGCCGAGGTTTCGGGAGACGTAGATCCGGGTGATTCGGATTACGCGCTCGGGGACGAGTTGGAGCCCCCACCTGAAGACTTCTTCTAGGAGACTCCGCTGAGTACTTTGAGAGAGTAGTTTTGAGAGCACATTAGTACGGCTTGGTATGTCAAGCCTTTATTTTGATAAACAATGTAATTAATTGATATACTCTTTTTGGTGAACTATCTGGGGTGATCAGTTTATCACCGATGGTTCGGATCGGTTCTTTGTTCATACAGTGGCATGAAAGTAGAACTGTCTTTTGAGCTTATACTTAGAATAGTATTTTGCTTCCGCATCGTGTAGTTATTGTTTCATTTTATCTTAATATTGCTTGTTAAGACAAAATAAAGGCTTACTTGGTCTCAGTTATTTTTATATTAGGTAACACAATCAACGAGGGGCCATAGCATCCCATAGCGGGAACAAAGCATTCTATAGCAGAAACAAGGTAAAAACTCCAGGAACTCAACCCCTCTTTGGAGACTCAACTCCTCTCCGCCACTCATTTTTTAGATTCAACATATTAGAATTCGGATTTAGAGTTCACAATAAATGACGGAGTTCAATGTTTAGAAATCAATAACCGGAGTTCAATAAGTGAAAGTTTAAGGTTCAGAGTCTGAGTTTGGAAAGTCGGTGTTCATACTTATTTTTCAAATAAGAATTTCAATTTCAAAGAGTTTAATATTTCAAAAACTTCGATGCAACTTTCAAAGGTTCAATGCATTCAAATACTCAGACGAAATACTCAGACGATAATAGATTCTTAATAGTCAAAAGTATTTCAAATATGCAGATGCAGCAAATTCAATAAAATCAAATATCGTTTATTGCAAAATTATCGCAGTTTATCCCAATCATATCATGCAATCTATGAATCAAATTCGAAGTGTCATTGTGCATTGATTCATCCCTACAATTACTCAGAGCAATCAATGCTCATTAATTTAAAGCATCATTTCAAATCTAATTTCAAAGGGTCCAAATTTCATGTTCAAAAGATCACCATTCAAATCTAAATCATAAGATCTATGAATCGAAGACAAATACCATTGTGTAGTGAAGTTTCCCTACCTTAACCTCGAATTTGTGTAGGAACTGAATTAAGGTCCTATCGATAGCTTTTCGCCCTCAATCTACATCACAAATACACGATCTTAGGATTGGCTGTAATTACTAATAACTTAGACATATTTAATTGTTTTCTCAAAATCAAAGCGGAAATGGGCAAGTTCGTTTTGACTCAGAACTTTACCCAACTTCCCTCTTAATTTTGACCCTCAAACTATTTGATTCATAAGTTGGTTAATTCATAAAAGTTATAGATCTCATTGTCCTCTTTTCAACGCCTTAAGAAACGCATCAATCGAAGTTTGAAGCAGAAGGTTATGGCTAAAATATCAAAGCAGTGCCAGCACTTCAATCCAATTTGATCGATCAAATCTCAATTTGATCGATCGGATCTCAATTTGATCGATCATTTCCCAATTTGATCGATCGAAACTCAATTTGTTCGATCATTTCCCAAATTTGATCGATCGAAACTCAAATTGATCGATCATTTCCAAATTTGATCGATCGGATCTCAATTTGATCTATCACTTCTCAAATTGATCGTTCAAAACTCAATTTGATTGATCATTTCCCAAATTTGATCTATCAGAACTCATCGAGTTTAACCTCCAGAAAACACCCTTCTGTTTTATAGGGTATTATATAATTTGATCGATCATTTCTTAAGTTTGATCGATCGGATCACAGTTTGATCGATCAAATATTAAATTTGATCTATCGGACCACAATTTGATCCATCAAATACAAAATTTGATCGATCGGATATGACAGTTTCAGTCATCTCAACGGTTCATTATCTTTAACCCATTTTCATCCAAATCTTCGATGATCTTTATTGAATCACACTAAACTAAAACAAGGATTTATTCTATAATCTAAACCCTTAAAATCAAAGAAAAACTAACTTTTCTTCGATCGATTTCACGACTTTAAGAATCGTTGTCCAAAAGGGGTTTCAGAATGAAACTTCAGATTATTACGGCGATTCCACAACGATTGATCACGACGAAGTTCAAGATGTCGTCACCAATGATCCACACATTGATTTCAATCTCATCAAAGCGCGATTAACGATTGCGAGACGGAACGTTCTTTGAAAACGGGGTTTCTAAGGAAGAAAGGGTTTGAACAACCGGAGATTATAAATGGTGGAACTCTAACTATGTCAGCTTCATGTGCTTCACAAAGAGTGTAGAGTTCATGACACGATCGCAATCTCGTGGTCGAAATCTCAGCTTGGGAAGGTGATGAATCTCCAACGGTTGGGTTGGTTATCACAACTCACACTCTCTTTCTCTCTCTCTACAAATTTCAAAAGCTAATACTTAGCCTCTAAGCAACCCCCTCTCTCACTCTTATAACCTTATGAAACCCAACAAATATCAAGGATATTTATTTTCTAAGTTCTATCCAAACCCCATAGGTTCGGTTACAGTGCTGAGCGGCACACCGTAAGTCGCTGCACTAGTCATCCATTAAAGGCCCAAATTAACTTTTAAACCTTAATCCTTTCGCACAATTTTATCTAAACCTTATTTAAAGATTTATTATTATAAAAATTCATGGCGACATCGGTCACTGTGCTGGACACGCACACTGGGTAACTCAAGTTCGGGTCCTAAAATTTTGGGTCATTACATTTTTTCCACCTTAAAGAATTTTTGAACTCGAAAATCGACTCGTCATATTGAAAAAGGTATGAGTATAATTCAATATGCTTGAAATTAGGGTCATTACATTCCTAATAGAAATTTTCGCCCTCGAAAATTTTATCCTGTTACAAAGTTTATCCAGGAACGACAATTCCCATCTATGAACGCAAAGTATCAAAGCATTCCAGTAACATATCCACAAATAATGAGAATGACTAGATCTAGAACCAATGAATAAATCCACAACAAAACAAGAAACCCATTCATGTAAAATTGAAATCATGCATGTAAAATGCATTCCTAACCTACTCCAATGAGTCAATCAACCAATCATGCATATATATAAAAATCCACAATAGCTAAATATCCATAACTACTTTATCATTCCATAAAATAACTACAAATATCTATACTAACATGCATTCTCCACATGATAATACCCAAAATAACCATGATATCCACAACTAATTGAAAATACTAATGAGCACTTGATAACCAAATGAAAAGTAGGGCCTCTAGGACTCGATAGTTCTCAAGACCAAATCCAAGTAAGTAAAATTCTCTTCTCGCCAGAATAAAAAAAAAATAACCATTGACTTGTTATCTGATCCATCATTGATTCGCTTACTTCGCCTCAGGACAATTCCTCACATGATGTCCTTTCTGACCACAGCCAAAGCATACGCCTGATAGCAACCTACAATCCTCTGTCTTATGTTGCTTTTTGAATTTTGAGCAAGAATCAATTGATGTGGATGAAGAGGTATGTAAAGCTTTGGGAACCCTTGATGCTCCAGGAGTCGTAGGGCGTGAAAGGCGGAAAGGCCTTACTGGTGTAAATGTAGGTGGTCTCGCATAAGCGATCGGAGCAAGCAGAGTAGGCTCTGGCATTAAGAGTCTCAATTTCTGGTTCGCTGGCTCATGGGCATATGACTGCGCTCGGCTTGCCCTATTCTTTTGATGTTGTTCTCTCCTCAAAAATAGTTTCTAGATTTCTTCTTCAGCAATGAGGGCCTTCGATATCATAGGTTTCCAACTCCCACATCGCCACTCTCTCCTTTATGTTCAGCTTCAGACCAAGTTAAAATTTTTTGGCCTTCATTAACTCAGTGGCTACGTGCTGAGGTGCAAACCTCGAGAATCTAGTAAATTTCGCTCCATACTCGCGTATTGACATCTTATCATGTTCCAACTTGATGAACTGTACCTCCCATTGATGTCTCACTATTTTAGGAAAGTACTAATCATTGAATGTCTCAACAAACTCTGCCCATGTCCATGGAGTGTTGGGAATTTCCATCTCATCAAGCCAACTTTGGGCTTCCAATGGATCTGTCTGACCTGAAAAGTTAGGAGGTCGCATCTTTCTAAACTCCATAAACCCTGATGATTGGTTCCTGACTGCAAGTAACTCTGTTTGCCGGGCCATTAAAGTTGTTTGTTGAGCCATTGAAGCTGTCTGTTGAGCCATATTGATAGCCAAGGTTTCCAACACCTGTCTATCAATACCACTATCATTCCCACACGACATTCCCTCGCCTTCAGGAATATCCGTCATGCAGACCATCCGCGGTCTGCCTCTACCTCCTCTAACTCGTGGGGCCATGCGAATCTGTCATGCTCAATAAAAAGATTCCATCAGAAGTAATCGTGATGACCCACAGTCATAACCTAACATAGACTAACTCTCTTATGTTCCGACAGAATCTAATGCCATATTCCTTCACTTAGAGCTATGGTTCAACGTCTCCCATAATACCAAAAGCCTAAGCCTCACATAATCTAAAGTCATTCAGCATTTAGTATATCTACAAAGATGCAGAAAATAAAGCAAAGATACATATGACAGAACTAAAAATTTCATTCCTATACAGTTAATGAAATAAACTAACACAACCCACTGATGATGGCCAACCATCATCTAAAAAATGATACTCAAAAAGTACATACAAAAGCTAATTCTATCATTCTACGAAACAATTGGATGTACCTAGTCCAAAACCTCAAAATCCAAAAGTCACTATACCCAGTCCACATCCCAAAACTAAGGCCAGAAATCCTTAGGTGGAAGACCTTCGTCTTCTGGCACGTACTCTAGGCCGTTCTCTAGCTCCGGTGGAACTACACCTGTGACATATAGTCGGGGTGAGCTAACAGTCTAAGCTCAGTAGAGAAAAGTTAATGCAAAGATCATATCTTATCAATTCAATGCATGGATTCAATGACTGAATTCAAAAGCAATTTTCATATCAAATATGGGATCTGAAGCAATACTTATTTCAAAATCACAATTAAAATGGGTCATGTCAGAGAACATAAGCAGAAATAGAACCAATCATGTCATGTACGGAAACAAAGTGATAGGCTTTACCAACCACGCTTTTCAAGGGACGGGGTCCGTAATAACCTGGATGTACTTCGTGTGGCATCTCATAACACCATAGAGGGTTGCATTCGTACATGGATGCCTACATTCCAAGTTTCACATGCTTGGAAAAGATACCTCACTGTGACTCAGGCTTAAAAGTCGTGTCTTATCGTATTACGTTTTCTTATCATACATAGTCTCTTATTCATTCGAATTCAAAGTTTGTATGCAAGTTAGATAGAACGGATCCTAAACAGAAACAAAATGAATCATATTAGAAGCGGAAACAAAATGATTTAGATCAGAAGCAGAAACAGAACGGATCAGGTCAGAAGTGGAAACAGAACGGATCGGATCAGAATATCGGATCAAAGCATAACAGAAATAGAACGAATCAGAATGTGAGACATCAGAATAAAGCATCCCATAGTAGAAACAGAGTAAAAACTCCGGAGACTCAACTCCTCTTTATCATTGATGTTTTACCAAAATATCATAGCAAATCATCCCTTAGCGGGGAACAAAACATATAAGATCAAATCATCCCTTAGCGGGGAACATAACATATCAGATCAAATCATCCCTTAGCAGGGAGTATAACATATTAGGTAACACAATCAACGAGGGGTCAAAGCATCCCATAGCAGGAATAAAGCATTCTATAACGAAAAAAAGGTAAAAACCCCGGGGACTCAACCCCTCTTCGGAGACTCAACTCCTCTCCGCCACTCGTTTTTCAGATTGAACATATTAGAATTCGGATTTAGAGTTCACAGTAAATGACGGAGTTCAACGTTTAGAAATCAATAATCAGAGTTCAATAAGCAGAAGTTGAAGGTTCAGAGTCTGAGTTCAGAAAGTCGGTGTTCAAACTTATTTTTCAAATCAAAATTTTAATTTCAAAGAGTTTAATATTCAGAAACTTCGATGCAACTTTCAAAGGTTCAATGCATTCAAATACTCAGACAAAAATAGATTCTTAATAGTCAAAAGTATTTCAAATATGCAGATGCAGCAAATTCAACAAAATCAAATATCATTTATTGCAAAATTATCGTAGTTTAACCCAATCATATCATGCAAATCTATAAATTAAATTCGTAGTGTCATTGTGGATTGATTCATCCCTACAATTATTTAGAGAAATTAATGCTCATTAATTTAAAATATTATTTCAAATCTAATTTCAAAGGGTCTAAATTTCATGTTCAAAAGATCACCATTCAAATCCAAATCATAAGATCTATGAATCGAAGACAAATACCATTGTATAGTGAAGTTTCCCTACCTTAACCTCAAATTTGTGCAGGAATAAAATAAAGGTTCTATCGATAGCTTTTCGCTCTCAATCTACATCATAAATTGTCACAACCCAGATTTTTTTCACGATTTGTGCACGGCACGCATACACACATAGGTATATGTGTTTCACAAGGAGACCAAAACGACCCAAATACTTTAAGTGTGTACGTGGGAAACACACTAGTATATCCCAAAAATTTTAGATATAAAAGTGAAAAGGAGAGAGAGGAGCCCTTACGTAAATCTATTCTAACCTAAATAGAGAGAAGGAGAATATAGAGAGAAAGAAGAAAAGAGCCTGGTAGAGAACTAGGGTTCGTTGAGACTTAGGTCGGCAAAGGAGATCAGAGGAAACGACGGGAGGACGAACCAGGGAGGCCGGATAACCGAGTAGATATTCAAATCATAAATCAGACCGGTGCGGTTTCATCGTCAGAGGTACGTTAAGGACATGATAGATGCCTAGGAAGGTTTTAAATAGTAGGAAAGAGGTTGGCTAAATGTTTCCTTGTATAAGATAAAGGGTAAATGATGAGTGGAAGCATATTCTCGATCTGATCGAGGGACAAAATCATTGTTCCTCGCTCGAGCGATCTAAAGAGGCTCGCTCGAGCGAGGATGAATATAGAAAAATGTGGCTCTGGGCTCGCTCGAGCGGTCCCTAAAACTAAAGGGGAGCTCGCTCGAGCGAGGGTCCACAGAAAAAATTCGAAAGCTCGATTTAACCGCTCGAGCGATCTCGATTTGACCGCTCGAGCGAGGTCAAGAGACCGCTCGAGCGAGGTCAAGTGACCGCTCGAGCGAGGGCTAATGACCGCGCGAGCGAGGTCCGGTGATCACTCAAATATTGGTTTCCTAATATAAGAAACTCGGGTGTCTTACACCCCAAAGACCTTAGAGCATCCTAAAGTAAAATTCTTTTTAAATGTAGGTTGATGCATTTTAACCCTCTAAGGACAAGCGTGCTTTGAGATTCGTCGAGGTAGGGAATTCTCTCGAACATGTGCATTATTCTGTGAATTCATATGTGTAGTATAGTCCATTTAAATAGTGTATATTTTATAAATCCTCATGATAAGGGTGTGTGTGCGTGTTCCAATGTGGAAAATCCTGAGGTCCCCAGGGGACGAAAGATAATGTGATTAAATCAAAGAAAGGTGAAATAGAAGCATGGGGCATCCCAGGGATGCGTAAGAAAACAAATAGAGAAACAAAGATAACGTGATAAGGCCTAATGTAATATATTTAACACAATCACGGTGAATAACTATATGTAAAGCACATTATACTTTTGTTATTTAAGGTTGATTAGGGATACCCACGATCGACTCGGGCAGGATATCCGTGACGATGCACGGCCAATCCGTACAATTATAACATCCCAGGGATGTAGATTGAGAATAGACCCCGCCGCCTATGAGGAAGGGGCTTGGGCAGTATTCCCAGGGAATACACATAACAACTGTCTAGTTAGACGACGATGGCGGGTATTCCATCGGGGCTCGATGCTATATTGCTCGAGGATTAATTAAGTTAAGATTTAAGTGATTAGGCCAAGTTCACGAACAAGCTTATAAAGAAATTAAACAAAGCTATGATAAGTAGTGATTGGAACCTTTGAGTTATTCCTGTTATCCAAATTGTTGTACATAAATGTTTTCTTGAAAATTTATGTTTTATTAAGTTACTGACATATGTGTGAAGGATGATCTATATGCTCTTTTGTTTTCCCTACGGAGCTAGGATGAAGCTCACCCTTAGACTATCGTCGGGTCAAGGACTAGCGGCGGCAGGGACTTCAGGTGAAGTTAATCCAAGGGCATCGAGTTAAGACTCAGAAGAGACAGAACCTCCTCCTGAGGAATTCTTCTAGGAAACCCGCTGCATACCCTAAGAGTGAGTTGAGAGAGTACTATGTATGACGTGATATGTCGAACCTCATTATTTGGAAGGTCTAAATACTGTCTCTTGGTAAACTATTTAAGAAGAATAATTGTCATTAAACTTTTGGGTGTGTCCTTATGTCCATGAATTGGCATGGAACAGGGACAGCCTTGTAGGATCAACTATCCTATAACTTCTTTTTTTTATTTAGAGTGTTCGCATGTGCTTCACTTACAGTTTGGCTGTATATATCGGCGAGTTATGATATGAATTTAAGGCACGGCCTTGAAGGTCGTGCAGATGGCACGGATTTCAGGATGCCAAAATTCAGGCTGTCACAGTTGGTATCAGAGCCTTTCTTTCCATAGTTCTGACTATCACATCATCAGAATATAGGGACTTCTGCTAACGAGATTATGAATTCTCATGCAGACCGTTATGTTTCCTAGAGGGAGAGGCCGACCCAGGGGTGGCCATGATAGGAATTCTGCAAAGGAGATGGGTTCGTCTCACCTGCAAACAGAGTGCCGTTGGGAAACAGGGAGATTCCCGAGAGCAGTGGCCAGGGAGGAAACCAAAATCAAGCAGAGGGGCAAGATCTAGATAGGCAAGATCGAGATCAGAGGGAACAAGATAGGGTGAGAGAAAGAAATGAAGAAAGAGAAGAACGTCAGAGAATGATGCACACAATGGAGACCATGGCAACTGCTATGGCACAACAAGCAGCGTCCTTAGCAGCGCATACAGTACCAGAACCACAACAAACACCTACCCCTCCAGTAGACTTACACCCTCAGTGGCTTCAACATTCACCGAGTTCAGAAGAATGAGACCTCCCAACTTTTCAGGGCAGGCAGACACGATGGCCGCCGAAAACTGGTTGGGAGAAATGGAGAAGGTGTTTAGTGTACTGACATGCACGGAGGATGAGAGCGTCCGTTGGGCAGCATACATGTTAGATGGAGAAGCTGGACCTTGGTGGAAATCAGTGTCGCGGACGAGAGCACAAGAAACTCCAGATGTGCCGTGGACTTGGGACGAATTTGTAGAAGAATTCAATAAACAATATTTTCCTGAAGTTGTGAGAAATCAGATGGAGACCCAATTTTTACAACTAGCACAGGGAAGAATGACCGTGAGAGAGTATGGAGTGGAATTCATGAGATTGGCTCGCTTCGCTCCAGACTACGTAATCTCAGACGTGATGAAAGCGAAGAGGTTCCAACAGGGCTTAAGGTCGGACATACGAGGAGGGGTTGCGCCCTTCATTTGAAAACTTATGGAGAAGTAATGAGTAAGGCATTGGTGGTTGAGGAAGAAAATAATAACCGATACCGTGGAGGGAACATCAAGGCAGAGAAAGCATCGATCTAAACGGGGGGTTATGAATCGGCATATAAGAAACCGAGGTTCATAACACCAAATCAGAAACAGTCGTTCCAGTCAGGTTATGGGAGAGCTGCACAACAACCGACTCATCAAAATTATCCGTTGCTGGCATCGGGGAGATCCATGAGGTATCAAGGTCCTACTCTTTCCAGCAGGGCTACAACTCCACAAGTTTTTCCGAGAGCTGCTAATTCATTTCCAAGAGAAACTTGTGCAAAATGTGGCAAGTCCCACAAAACAACCGACTGTAGGCAGGGAATGCGAGGCTGTTTCAAGTGTGGCAAGATAGGCCACATGATTAGAGATTGCCCTGAGATCAAAAGAAAAGACGGCTCCAACTTCCATGCCACAACCTATTCAATCTCGAAAGCCTGTTATTCGAGGGAGAGCCTACGCAGTTACCGCCCAAGAAGCAGGGAGTGTACACGACGTTATCCAAGGTGAGGTCTCCTTTAAAATAAAGAATTTTGTTTGCAATACAACTCTAGATAATGAATGAATTTTCCATTAGGATAAATATCTATATAAGCTATTAAACTTAAGAGTGAAAAATTCTTGTATTAAGTATATGTTATGTACGTATATGCATGCATTGTAGGTACATTACAGATTTATGAGAAAGGGTGCTACGTAGCACATGACGCGCGAGTGCTGATAGACCCAGGGTCTACCCACTCTTTCATCACCCCTAGATTTTCAAAAAGGATGAAAATCTTTGGACTTTGTGTTATCAGTGTCCATCCCAACAGGAGAATTAGTGGACACAGAGTTAGTTTGCAAATCGGTAGTAGTAAGCATTCGGGATCACGCGGTCCACGAATTAGACGCAAATTTAATATGGTTGGACATGCAAGGATTCGACGTAATCCTTGGCATGGATTGGCTGCCCCAACATTGCGCAACAGTGGACTGCAAGGATAAAGTTGTTGTTTTCCGTCCTAACACGAGAAGATCGTTTCGATTTCAAGGGGAGAGGTCGACTCAGGTACCACTCATATCTGCAGTAAGAGCAGAACGTTTAATCAGGAAAGGGTGTAGTGGTTATTTGGCATTTTTGAAAGAGGATAAAGAAGAAAAGAATATTATCTCTGACATAGCTGTGGTGCGAGCATTCCCAGATGTATTCCCAGAAGAATTGCCAGGATTACCTCCAGAAAGGGAGGTAGAATTTGCGATCGACTTAGCACCAGGAACGGAACCTGTTTCAAAAGCACCTTATAGAATGGCCCCTGCAGAGTTGAAAGAATTGAAAGAACAACTGCAAGAGCTCATGGACAAGGGATTCATACGACCAAGCGTGTCTCCATGGGGAGCACCAGTGTTGTTCGTGAAAAAGAAAGATGGGTCGATGCGGTTGTGCATCGACTACCGCCAATTGAATAAAGTCACGGTGAAGAATCGATACCCGTTGCCAAGGATAGATGACTTATTCGACCAATTGCAGGGTGCAAAACATTTTTCCAAGATCGACCTAAGATCGGGTTATCATCAGTTAAGAGTCAGGGCCGAGGACATTCAGAAAACGGCTTTCAGAACACGGTATGGACACTATGAATTTTTAGTGATGCCATTCGGACTGACGAATGCACCAGCGTCGTTTATGGACTTGATGAATAGAGTGTTTAAACCACACTTAGACTCCTGTGTGGTAGTATTTGTTGATGACATCCTAATCTACTCAAAATCGAAAACAGAGCATGAAGAACACTTACGTGTCGCTCTACAAACCTTGCGTCAACACCAGC
This sequence comes from Chloranthus sessilifolius, assembly GCA_021018995.1. NCBI lineage: Eukaryota > Viridiplantae > Streptophyta > Magnoliopsida > Chloranthales > Chloranthaceae > Chloranthus > Chloranthus sessilifolius. The sequence continues at coordinate 71,885,847 of CM037595.1, forward strand.
TGTACGCCAAGCTCAGCAAATGTGAGTTTTGGCTAGAAAAGGTTAGCTTTCTGGGACATGTCGTCTCCAAGCATGGTGTCACTGTAGATCCCGCTAAGATCGAGGCAGAGGAACGGAACAACCAAAATCGTGAGGACATCCGAAGTTTCCTGAGGCGAGTTATTATCGACGCTTCTAAGAAGGATTTTCAAAAATATCAGGACCTCTTACGAGACTTACAAGAAAGGACTCAAGATTTGAGTGGAGTGAGGCGTGTGAGAAGAGTTTTCAAGAACTCAAGAAGAGGCTCACCTCAGCCCCAGTGTTAGCCATTCCATCAGGCAGTGGCGGATTTGCAGTTTATAGTGATGCTTCGTATAACGGGTTGGGTTGTGCACTAAATCAATATAAAAGGGTGATAGCTTACGGCTCCAGATAGTTGAAAGAGTATGAAAGGAACTACCCAACACACGATCTAGAGCTAGCAGCAGTCATATTCGCATTAAAGATATGGCGACATTATCTATACGGAGAAACTTTTGAAATTTTCACTGACCACAAAAGCCTCAGATACATGTTTACACAGAAGGAACTGAATATGAGGCAGCGTAGGTGGATGGAATTCCTCAAAGATTACGATTGTTCTATCTGCACCATCCGTGCAAAGCTAACGTGTGTGGCGCCTTGAGTCGAAAGAGTTCGGCCCAACTGGCTAGACTAATTTCGGGTATACATCGATGGAAGTTGTTGGAAGATCTAGCGTTGTGTGGCGCAGACATACAACCACAAGCCACAGGATCCTTCTTAGCCAACATAACAGTGAAGCCAGTGATATTTGAACACATACGAGAACTACAGATGAAAGACCCGATTCTAACAAGGATACATCAAAATGTAATAGAAGCGACCTGAAGTTTTCAATCAAGGAAGACGGTTCCTTAACATTCAAAGGGCGGCTTTGCATTCCGGACAACGCCGAATTACGGCGAACGATTCTTGATGAACCCCACAGGTCAAGCTATGTGATCCACCCGGGAAGCACGAAGATGTATCAGGATCTGAAAAAGAATTATTGGTGGAGAGGTTTGAAACAAGATGTGGCAGAGTATGTGTCACGATGTTTGACGTGTCAACAAGTGAAAATCGATCATAGACACCCATGAGCCTATTACAGCCCTTACCCATACCGGAATGGAAATGGGAATCTATCTCAATGGATTTCATAGTCAGGTTACCACGAACTGCAAGGAGGCATAACGCCATTTGGGTGGTGGTTGATCGATTAACTAAGTCGGCACATTTCTTGCCGTACAACACGATGTACACAGCGGGAAGATTAGCAGAACTTTACATGAAGGAGATCGTTCGGCTACATGGGATTCCAAGTAGCATTGTTTCAGACCGAGACCCATTATATACATCAAAGTTTTGGAGGAAATTCCAAGAAGGAATGGGAACTAAGTTGGATTTCAGTACGGCGTTTCACCCACAAACAGACGGACAGACTGAGAGGGTCAACCAAGTCATTGAAGACATGCTTAGGGCATGTATGTTAGAATTGCAAGGATCGTGGGATCAACATCTACCATTGATTGAGTTCGCTTATAATAATAGTTTTCAGACGAGCATTGGGATGGCACCGTATGAAGCCTTGTACGCAAGACGATGTAAGTCGCCAATCAATTGGGAAGAAACTGGGGAGAAATTTGTTTTGGGACCCGAGCTACTTGAAGATAACGCTGCCATTGTCCGCATGATCAGGGAAAGACTAAAAGCGGCTCAGAGCAGACAGAAAAGTTATGCTGACATCAAGCGGACTAGTGTAGACTTTAAAGTGGGTGAACATGTGTTCGTGAAAGTATCACCGATGAAAGGGGGGATGAGATTTGGGAAGAGAGGGAAACCAAGTCCCCGCTATCTTGGACCGTTTGAAGTTCTGGGTCGAGTGGGAGAAGTAGCCTACCACATTGGTTTGCCACCATTGTTTGATCAGGTACACAACGTGTTCCACGTGTCTATGCTTAGAAAATATCTCAATGACCCTGATCACGTGCTGAGCGGCCAATCATTCGAAATGCATGAAGATATGACCATGATTGAAGAACCCGTAGAAATTTTAGATCAAAAGGAACAGGTGTTGCGAACAAAAGTAATTCCCTTAGTGCTTGTCCGATGGAAGAACCATCCGGCCGAAGAGGCAACATGGGAACGTGAGGCGGATGTTAAAGAACAATATCCTAAATTGTTCGAACTTGAAAACTGAAGGTTTCATTCGTTTGACAGTATGTAATTTCGGGTACTATGAAGGCTATGTATGTTTTCTTTTGATATGTTGATTTCAAACAATGTTTGAGAAATTTTTCGTTGAACTCTAAATTGATGAAACTAGTGATAAATTGAAACTAAATGAGCAAAAGGTACCAGAGAAATGTTTACGGTCTCGCCGGCGACCACTTATGACCGCCGGCGAGCCCACATAAAATCATACTTCCTCTCGCTCGAAGCGATAACAAATCTCGCCGGCGAGGTATGTAGACCGCTTCGAGCGATGATTTATAACCGCCGGCGAGGTAATGTGATATAATATTATGATTGTTTCTCGCTCGAGCGAGGGCTAATGACCGCTCGAGCGAGGCGGAACTATAAATATGACAGACCAGGGCGTCTGTTCATCTTCAAGCGAGAGAAAAGAGAGGCGATCGGGGAAAAGGTTAGGGCAGCCGTTTTCAACCATTTTTCTTCCGATTCCAAACGGATTTGAGCAATCCGATCCGTTGAGACGATTCTCCTAGGTAAACTCTACCTATTTCCTAAAGTTTTTCCTTCTTTTTGCACTATTATACTAGATGGCCTCAAGCCCGAACCCTCAACCAAAGAAACGGATCTTGCGGCGCAACAAGGCGCCACAAACCTCTCAACAATCATCAAACCCACCTCTACTCCAATCACCGGATGATTGGTGGGGATCAAAAAATTTTGAAGCCGAGTGGGAAATACACCCCTCTTGTTTCGGAGATCCGGCGTCCACCCAGTGGACATCGGACTTCATCACCAATAATCAGCTCAAGACCCTACTTACGCCGTTCGGGGATCGATACTACCCGAGGCTAGTGAAATTATTTTACCAGACCCTACAATTGAACGTTGATGATGATGCCATACTCGTTACCATCGATGGTAATGAGTTAATTTTCAGATGTGCCGACATTTCCTCAATCATGAACTGTCCTCACATCTACACCCCTAGCCCACTCATCCTACCACCTTTTTATGGGAACGAGATTTCCCAACGATAATCTCCGACATCACGGCGGCAGACCGCCGGGACAATCCATCACCCGATCACAATTACCGCCGCGCATGTGGCTTTTAGATATTATCTTCAAAAAGAATTTGCACCCAACCGGCCATGACCAAGAACGCCGAGATGCGTTTTTACGAGCACTACATACCGCATTTCACAATAGGTGGATCAACGCACCTATGGTGGTCATAAAAGGCATGGCGCATGCCTACAAAAGGAATGTAAGGGGTGCTGTTCCACCACCGATCAACCGATTACCTTATGCTCGGTTGATTTCCCGACTTTTGGATTCGCGAAATGGGAAGGGAGGATTTAGGATTCGGGAGGACGAGTTGTTCCTCACCGACAACGTCGTCCCATACCTTGCCCAAGATTGGAGCCGAAACCTTAAGAGCCTCCAAACCAGCGTCGACAAAAAGAGAGACCGACAGGTCTCCCGATCAGCCACCCATCAAACACCGGCAGGACCGACTACTTCCTCTACCTCAATACCGCAACCCATACCCACTACTGACACGGGCATGATGCGGGAGATCCTTCAGCAAGGGAGGGAGATCAGGCTGCACCAAAGGTTCCAGGAGGCGCTACTCATAGACCTCATGGGCCAGGCATACCCGCAGTCCATGGAGTGTTGGGAATTTCCATCTCATCAAGCCAACTTTGGGCTTCCAATGGATCTGTCTGACCTGAAAAGTTAGGAGGTCGCATCTTTCTAAACTCCATAAACCCTGATGATTGGTTCCTGACTGCAAGTAACTCTGTTTGCCGGGCCATTAAAGTTGTTTGTTGAGCCATTGAAGCTGTCTGTTGAGCCATATTGATAGCCAAGGTTTCCAACACCTGTCTATCAATACCACTATCATTCCCACACGACATTCCCTCGCCTTCAGGAATATCCGTCATGCAGACCATCCGCGGTCTGCCTCTACCTCCTCTAACTCGTGGGGCCATGCGAATCTGTCATGCTCAATAAAAAGATTCCATCAGAAGTAATCGTGATGACCCACAGTCATAACCTAACATAGACTAACTCTCTTATGTTCCGACAGAATCTAATGCCATATTCCTTCACTTAGAGCTATGGTTCAACGTCTCCCATAATACCAAAAGCCTAAGCCTCACATAATCTAAAGTCATTCAGCATTTAGTATATCTACAAAGATGCAGAAAATAAAGCAAAGATACATATGACAGAACTAAAAATTTCATTCCTATACAGTTAATGAAATAAACTAACACAACCCACTGATGATGGCCAACCATCATCTAAAAAATGATACTCAAAAAGTACATACAAAAGCTAATTCTATCATTCTACGAAACAATTGGATGTACCTAGTCCAAAACCTCAAAATCCAAAAGTCACTATACCCAGTCCACATCCCAAAACTAAAGGAAATCCTTAGGTGGAAGACCTTCGTCTTCTGGCACGTACTCTAGGCCGTTCTCTAGCTCCGGTGGAACTACACCTGTGACATATAGTCGGGGTGAGCTAACAGTCTAAGCTCAGTAGAGAAAAGTTAATGCAAAGATCATATCTTATCAATTCAATGCATGGATTCAATGACTGAATTCAAAAGCAATTTTCATATCAAATATGGGATCTGAAGCAATACTTATTTCAAAATCACAATTAAAATGGGTCATGTCAGAGAACATAAGCAGAAATAGAACCAATCATGTCATGTACGGAAACAAAGTGATAGGCTTTACCAACCACGCTTTTCAAGGGACGGGGTCCGTAATAACCTGGATGTACTTCGTGTGGCATCTCATAACACCATAGAGGGTTGCATTCGTACATGGATGCCTACATTCCAAGTTTCACATGCTTGGAAAAGATACCTCACTGTGACTCAGGCTTAAAAGTCGTGTCTTATCGTATTACGTTTTCTTATCATACATAGTCTCTTATTCATTCGAATTCAAAGTTTGTATGCAAGTTAGATAGAACGGATCCTAAACAGAAACAAAATGAATCATATTAGAAGCGGAAACAAAATGATTTAGATCAAGCGTAAATGCGAACGGATCAAAGTCGGCGGAAACAGAATCGGATCGATCGTAATATCGGATCAAAGCATAACAGAAATAGAACGAATCAGAATGTGAGACATCAGAATAAAGCATCCCATAGTAGAAACAGAGTAAAAACTCCGGAGACTCAACTCCTCTTTATCATTGATGTTTTACCAAAATATCATAGCAAATCATCCCTTAGCGGGGAACAAAACATATAAGATCAAATCATCCCTTAGCGGGGAACATAACATATCAGATCAAATCATCCCTTAGCAGGGAGTATAACATATTAGGTAACACAATCAACGAGGGGTCAAAGCATCCCATAGCAGGAATAAAGCATTCTATAACGAAAAAAAGGTAAAAACCCCGGGGACTCAACCCCTCTTCGGAGACTCAACTCCTCTCCGCCACTCGTTTTTCAGATTGAACATATTAGAATTCGGATTTAGAGTTCACAGTAAATGACGGAGTTCAACGTTTAGAAATCAATAATCAGAGTTCAATAAGCAGAAGTTGAAGGTTCAGAGTCTGAGTTCAGAAAGTCGGTGTTCAAACTTATTTTTCAAATCAAAATTTTAATTTCAAAGAGTTTAATATTCAGAAACTTCGATGCAACTTTCAAAGGTTCAATGCATTCAAATACTCAGACAAAAATAGATTCTTAATAGTCAAAAGTATTTCAAATATGCAGATGCAGCAAATTCAACAAAATCAAATATCATTTATTGCAAAATTATCGTAGTTTAACCCAATCATATCATGCAAATCTATAAATTAAATTCGTAGTGTCATTGTGGATTGATTCATCCCTACAATTATTTAGAGAAATTAATGCTCATTAATTTAAAATATTATTTCAAATCTAATTTCAAAGGGTCTAAATTTCATGTTCAAAAGATCACCATTCAAATCCAAATCATAAGATCTATGAATCGAAGACAAATACCATTGTATAGTGAAGTTTCCCTACCTTAACCTCAAATTTGTGCAGGAATAAAATAAAGGTTCTATCGATAGCTTTTCGCTCTCAATCTACATCATAAATTGTCACAACCCAGATTTTTTTCACGATTTGTGCACGGCACGCATACACACATAGGTATATGTGTTTCACAAGGAGACCAAAACGACCCAAATACTTTAAGTGTGTACATGGGAAACACACTAGTATATCCCAAAAATTTTAGATATAAAAGTGAAAAGGAGAGAGAGGAGCCCTTACGTAAATCTATTCTAACCTAAATAGAGAGAAGGAGAATATAGAGAGAAAGAAGAAAAGAGCACAGTAGAGAACTAGGGTTCGTTGAGACTTAGGTCGGCAAAGGAGATCGAGAAACGACGGAGGACGAACCTGTGGAGGCGGATAACCGAGTAGATATTCAAATCATAAATCGGTGCGGTTTCATGTTTCATATGATAGATGCCTAGGAAGGTTTTAAATAGTAGGAAAGAGGTTGGCTAAATGTTTCCTTGTATAAGATAAAGGGTAAATGATGAGTGGAAGCATATTCTCGATCCGATCGAGGACAAAATCATTGTTCCTCGCCGAGCGATCTAAAGAGGCTCGCTTCGAGCGAGGATGAATATAGAAAAATGTGGCTCGGGCTCGCTCGAGCGGTCCCTAAAACTAAAGGGAGCTCGCTCGGCGAGGGTCCACGAAAAAAATTCAGCTCGATTTAACCGCCGAGCGATCTCGATTTGACCGCCGGCGAGGTCAAGAGACCGCCGAGCGAGGTCAAGTGACCGCCGAGTGAGGGCTAATGACCCATGGCGAGAGGTCCGGTGATCACTCAAATATTGGTTTCCCAATATAAGAAACTCGGGTGTCTTACACCCCAAAGACCTTAGAGCATCCTAAAGTAAAATTCTTTTTAAATGTAGGTTGATGCATTTTAACCCTCTAAGGACAAGCGTGCTTTGAGATTAAATCGAGGTAGGGAATTCTCTCGAACATGTGCATTATTCTGTGAATTCATATGTGTAGTATAGTCCATTTAAATAGTGTATATTTTATAAATCCTCATGATAAGGGTGTGTGTGCGTGTTCCAATGTGGAAAATCCTGAGGTCCCCAGGGGACGAAAGATAATGTGATTAAATCAAAGAAAGGTGAAATAGAAGCATGGGGCATCCCAGGGATGCGTAAGAAAACAAATAGAGAAACAAAGATAACGTGATAAGGCCTAATGTAATATATTTAACACAATCACGGTGAATAACTATATGTAAAGCACATTATACTTTTGTTATTTAAGGTTGATTAGAATACACCACCGACGTGGCGGGATACCCACGACTGACTCGGCAGGATATCCGTGACCGGTACGGCGGCCAATCCGTACAATTATAACATCCCAGGGATGTAGATTGAGAATAGACCCTCACCTATGAGGAAGGGGCTTGGGCGATTCCTGTGGAATACACATAACAACTGTCTAGTTAGACGACGATGGCGGGTATTCCATCGGGGCTCGATGCTATATTGCTCGAGGATTAATTAAGTTAAGATTTAAGTGATTAGGCCAAGTTCACGAACAAGCTTATAAAGAAATTAAACAAAGCTATGATAAGTAGTGATTGGAACCTTTGAGTTATTCCTGTTATCCAAATTGTTGTACATAAATGTTTTCTTGAAAATTTATGTTTTATTAAGTTACTGACATATGTGTGAAGGATGATCTATATGCTCTTTTGTTTTCCCTACGGAGCTAGGATGTAGCTCACCCCTTAGACTATACGTCATGTGTCATGGACTAGCGTGCAGGACTTCAGGTGAAGTTAATCCAAGGGCATCGGAGTTCGTACCCACTGAAGAGACAGAACCTCCTCCTGAGGAATTCTTCTAGGAAACCCGCTGCATACCCTAAGAGTGAGTTGAGAGAGTACTATGTATGACGTGATATGTCGAACCTCATTATTTGGAAGGTCTAAATCATCTCTTGGTAAACTATTTAAGAAGAATAATTGTCATTAAACTTTTGGTGTGTCCTTATGTCCATGAATTGGCATGGAACAGGATGACCTTGTAGGATCAACTATCCTATAACTTCTTTTTTATTTAGAGTGTTCGTATGTGCTTCACTTACGTTTATGTATATATGATTATGATACGAATTTAAGGCACGGCCTTGAAGGTTGTGCAGATGGCACGGATTTCGGGATGCCGAAAATCGGGTTGTCACAGTTGGTATCAGAGCCTTTCTTTCCATAGTTCTGACTATCACATCATCAGAATATAGGGACTTCTGCTAACGAGATTATGAATTCTCATGCAGACCGTTATGTTTCCTAGAGGGAGAGGCCGACCCAGGGGTGGCCATGATAGGAATTCATATGGAGATGGGTTCGCTCACTGCAAACGAGTGGTTGGGAACAGGAGATTCCCGAGCAAAGCGTGGCGAGGAGGAAACCAAAATCAAGCGGAGGGCAAGATCTAGATAGGCAAGATCGAGATCAGAGGGAACAAGATAGGGTGAGAGAAAGAAATGAAGAAAGAGAAGAATGTCAGAGAATGATGCACACAATGGAGACCATGGCAACTGCTATGGCACAACAAGCAGCGTCCTTAGCAGCGCATACAGTACCAGAACCACAACGAACACCTACCCCTCCAGTAGACTTACACCCTCAGTGGCTTCAACATTCACCGAGTTCAGAAGAATGAGACCTCCCAACTTTTCAGGGCAGGCAGACACGATGGCCGCCGCAAACTGGTTGGGAGAAATGGAGAAGGTGTTTAGTGTACGACATGCACGGAGGATGAGCGTCTGTTGGGCAGCATACATGTTAGATGGAGAAAAGGACCTTGGTGGAAATCGATTATGGACGAGAGCACAAGAAACTCCAGATGCCGTGGACTTGGGAATTTGTAGAAGAATTCAATAAACAATATTTTCCTGAAGTTGTGAGAAATCAGATGGAGACCCAATTTTTACAACTAGCACAGGGAAGAATGACCGTGAGAGAGTATGGAGTGGAATTCATGAGATTGGCTCGCTTCGCTCCAGACTACGTAATCTCAGACGTGATGAAAGCGAAGAGGTTCCAACAAGGCTTAAGATCGGACATACGAGGAGGGTTGCGCCTTCCAATTTGAAAACTTATGGAGAAGTAATGAGTAAGGCATTGGTGGTTGAGGAAGAAACTAATAACCGATACCGCCAGAGGGAACATCAAGGCAGAGAAAGCATCGATCTAAACAGGACGGGGGGTTATGAATCGGCATATAAGAAACCGAGGTTCATAACACCAAATCAGAAACAGTCGTTCCAGTCAGGTTATGGGAGAGCTGCACAACAACCGACTCATCAAAATTATCCGTTGCTGGCATCGGGGAGATCCATGAGGTATCAAGGTCCTACTCTTTCCAGCAGGGCTACAACTCCACAAGTTTTTCCGAGAGCTGCTAATTCATTTCCAAGAGAAACTTGTGCAAAATGTGGCAAGTCCCACAAAACAACCATCAGAGGCGGTGGAATGCGAGGTCAAGTTTCAAGGCAAGATAGGCCACATGATTAGAGATTGCCCGAGATACCAAAGAAAAGACGGCTCCAACTTCCATGCCACAACCTATTCAATCTCGAAAGCCTGTTATTCGAGGGAGAGCCACGCTGATCTACCAAGAAGGTGGAGTGTACACGACGTTATCCAAGGTGAGGTCTCCTTTAAAATAAAGAATTTTGTTTGCAATACAACTCTAGATAATGAATGAATTTTCCATTAGGATAAATATCTATATAACTGTTATTAAACTTAAGAGTGAAAAATTTTTGTAATAAGTAAATGTTATGTATATGCATGCATTGTAGGTATGCGTTGATTTATGAGAAAGGGTGCTACATTAGCACATGACGCCGATCTTGATAGACCCGTGGTCTACCCACTCTTTCATCACCCCTAGATTTGCAAAAGGATGAAAATCATTTAAAATCTTTGGACTTTGTGTTATCGTGTCCATCCCAACAGAGAATTAGTGGACACAGAGTTAGTTTGCAAATCGGTAGTAGTAAGCATTCGGGATCACGCGGTCCACAATTAGACGCAAATTTAATATGGTTGGACATGCAAGGATTGACGTAATCCTTGGCATGGATTGGTCATTCCCAACATTGCGCAATGATGGATGCAAGGATAAAGTTGTTGTTTTCCGTCCTAACACGAGAAGATCAAGTTTCGATTTCAAGGAGAGGTCGACTCGTACCACTCATATCTGCGCAGTGAGAGCGTAACGCGTTTAATCGTGAAAGGGTAGTGGTTTTTTGGCATTTTTGAAAGAGGATAAAGAAGAAAAGAATATTATCTCTGACATAGCTGTAGTGCGAGAATTCCCAGATGTATTCCCAAAAGAATTGCCAGGATTACCTCCAGAAAGGGAGGTAGAATTTGCGATCGACTTAGCACCAGGAACGGAACCTGTTTCAAAAGCACCTTATAGAATGGCCCCTGCAGAGTTGAAAGAATTGAAAGAACAACTGCAAGAGCTCATGGACAAGGGATTCATACGACCAAGCGTGTCTCCATGGGGAGCACCAGTGTTGTTCGTGAAAAAGAAAGATGGGTCGATGCGGTTGTGCATCGACTACCGCCAATTGAATAAAGTCACGGTGAAGAATCGATACCCGTTGCCAAGGATAGATGACTTATTCGACCAATTGCAGGGTGCAAAACATTTTTCCAAGATCGACCTAAGATCGGGTTATCATCAGTTAAGAGTCGTAGAGGACATTGACGGCTTTGAACACGGTATGGACACTATGAATTTTTAGTGATGCCATTCGGACTGACGAATGCACCAGCGTCGTTTATGGACTTGATGAATAGAGTGTTTAAACCACACTTAGACTCCTGTGTGGTAGTATTTGTTGATGACATCCTAATCTACTCAAAATCGAAAACAGAGCATGAAGAACACTTACGTGTCGCTCTACAAACCTTGCGTCAACACCAGCTGTACGCCAAGCTCAGCAAATGTGAGTTTTGGCTAGAAAAGGTTAGCTTTCTGGGACATGTCGTCTCCAAGCATGGTGTCACCGTAGATCCCGCTAAGATCGAGGCAAGAGTGAAGAACAACCAAAATCGTGATGACATCCAAGTTTCTGACCGGCAGGTTATTATCGACGCTCAGAGAAGGATTTTCAAAATATCGGGACCTCTTAGACTTACAAGAAAGGACTCAAGATTTGAGTGGAGTGAGGCGTGTGAGAAGAGTTTTCAAGAACTCAAGAAGAGGCTCACCTCATGTTAGCCATTCCATCGAGCGGCGATTTGCGATTTATAGTGATGCTTCAGATAACGGGTTGGGTTGTGCACTAAATCAATATAAAGGGGTGATAGCTTACGGCTCCGAGATAGTTGAAAGAGCATGAAAGGAACTACCCAACACACGATCTAGAGCTAGCGGCTATATTATCGCATTAAAGATATGGCGACATTATCTATACGGAGAAACTTTTGAAATTTTCACTGACCACAAAAGCCTCAGATACATGTTTACACAGAAGGAACTGAATATGAGGCAGCGTAGGTGGATGGAATTCCTCAAAGATTACGATTGTTCTACAAGACATCATCCAGGCAAAGCTAACGTAGTGGCCGACGCCTTGAGTCGAAAGAGTTCGGCCCAACTGGCTAGACTAATTTCGGGTATACATCGATGGAAGTTGTTGGAAGATCTAGCGTTGTGTGGCGCAGACATACAACCACAAGCCACAGGATCCTTCTTAGCCAACATAACAGTGAAGCCAGTGATATTTGAACACATACGAGAACTACAGATGAAAGACCCGATTCTAACAAGGATACATCAAAATGTAATAGAAGGTACGACCTCGAAGTTTTCAATCAAGGAAGACGGTTCCTTAACATTCAAAGAAGGCGGCTTTGCATTCGGACAACGCCGAATTACGCGACGATTCTTGATGAACCCCACAGGTCAAGCTATGTGATCCACCCGGGAAGCACGAAGATGTATCAGGATCTGAAAAAGAATTATTGGTGGAGAGGTTTGAAACAAGATGTGGCAGAGTATGTGTCACGATGTTTGACGTGTCAACAAGTGAAAATCGATCATAGACACCCGCAGCCTATTACATCTTACCCATACCGGAATGGAAATGGGAATCTATCTCAATGGATTTCATAGTCGTTACCACGAATAACGCCATTTGGGTGGTGGTTGATCGATTAACTAAGTCGGCACATTTCTTGCCGTACAACACGATGTACACGGCGGGCAGATTAGCAGAACTTTACATGAACGAGATCGTTCGGCTACATGGGATTCCAAGTAGCATTGTTTCAGACCGAGACCCATTATATACATCAAAGTTTTGGAGGAAATTCCAAGAAGGAATGGGAACTAAGTTGGATTTCAGTACGGCGTTTCACCCACAAACAGACGGACAGACTGAGAGGGTCAACCAAGTCATTGAAGACATGCTTAGGGCATGTATGTTAGAATTGCAAGGATCGTGGGATCAACATCTACCATTGATTGAGTTCGCTTATAATAATAGTTTTCAGACGAGCATTGGGATGGCACCGTATGAAGCCTTGTACGCAAGACGATGTAAGTCGCCAATCAATTGGGAAGAAACTGGGGAGAAATTTGTTTTGGGACCCGAGCTACTTGAAGATAACGCTGCCATTGTCCGCATGATCAGGGAAAGACTAAAAGCGGCTCAGAGCAGACAGAAAAGTTATGCTGACATCAAGCGGACTAGTGTAGACTTTAAAGTGGGTGAACATGTGTTCGTGAAAGTATCACCGATGAAAGGGGGGATGAGATTTGGGAAGAGAGGGAAACTAAGTCCCCGCTATCTTGGACCATTTGAAGTTACGGGTCGAGTGGAGAAGTAGCCTACCATTGGTTTGCCACCATTGTTTGATCAGTACAACAACGTGTTCCACGTGTCATGCTTAGAAAATATCTCAATGACCACGATCACGTCGAACCAATCATTCAAATGCATGAAGATATGACCATGATTGAAGAACCCGTAGAAATTTTAGATCAAAAGGAACAAAAGTTGCGAACAAAAGTAATTCCCTTAGTGCTTGTCCGATGGAAGAACCATCCGGCCGAAGAGGCAACATGGGAACGTGAGGCGGATGTTAAAGAACAATATCCTAAATTGTTCGAACTTGAAAACTGAAGGTTTCATTCGTTTGACAGTATGTAATTTCGGGTACTATGAAGGCTATGTATGTTTTCTTTTGATATGTTGATTTCAAACAATGTTTGAGAAATTTTTCGTTGAACTCTAAATTGATGAAACTAGTGATAAATTGAAACTAAATGAGCAAAAGGTACCAGAGAAATGTTTCTGGTCTCGCTCGAGCGACCACTTATGACCGCTCGAGCGAGCCCACATAAAATCATACTTCCTCTCGCTCGAGCGATAACAAATCCTCGCTCGAGCGAGGTATGTAGACCGCTCGAGCGATGATTTATAACCGCTCGAGCGAGGTAACAGTATATAATATTATGATTTCTGTTCTCGCTCGAGCGAGGGCTAATGACCGCTCGAGCGAGGCGGAACTATAAATATGATGCATCAGGCCTGTTCATCTTCAAGCGAGAGAAAAGAGAGGCGATCGGGGAAAAGGTTAGGGCAGCCGTTTTCAACCATTTTTCTTCCGATTCCAAACGGATTTGAGCAATCCGATCCGTTGAGACGATTCTCCTAGGTAAACTCTACCTATTTCCTAAAGTTTTTCCTTCTTTTTGCATTATTATACTAGATGGCCTCAAGCCCGAACCCTCAACTAAAGAACGGATGGCGACTTTCGCACCGGCGCGCAACAAGGCGCCACAAACCTCTCAACAATCATCAAACCCACCCTCTACTCCAATCACACTGGATGATTGGTGGGGATCAAAAATTTTTGAAGCCGAGTGGGAAATACACCCCTCTTGTTTCGGAGATCCGGCGTCCACCCAGTGGACATCGGACTTCATCACCAATAATCAGCTCAAGACCCTACTTACGCCGTTCGGGGATCGATACTACCCGAGGCTAGTGAAATTATTTTACCAGACCCTACAATTGAACGTTGATGATGATGCCATACTCGTTACCATCGATGGTAATGAGTTAATTTTCAGATGTGCCGACATTTCCTCAATCATGAACTGTCCTCACATCTACACCCCTAGCCCACTCATCCTACCACCTTTTTATGGGAACGTAGATTTCCCAACGATAATCTCCGACGTCACTGGCGGCAGGACCGCCTCGGGACAATCCATCACCCGATCACAATTACCGCCGCGCATGTGGCTTTTAGATATTATCTTCAAAAAGAATTTGCACCCAACCGGCCATGACCAAGAACGCCGAGATGCGTTTTTACGAGCACTACATACCGCATTTCACAATAGGTGGATCAACGCACCTATGGTGGTCATAAAAGGCATGGCGCATGCCTACAAAAGGAATGTAAGGGGTGCTGTTCCACCACCGATCAACCGATTACCTTATGCTCGGTTGATTTCCCGACTTTTGGATTCGCGAAATAGGAAGGGAGGATTTAGGATTCGGGAGGACGAGTTGTTCCTCACCGACAACGTCGTCCCATACCTTGCCCAAGATTGGAGCCGAAACCTTAAGAGCCTCCAAACCAGCGTCGACAAAAAGAGAGACCAAGTGTCTCGATCACCACCCATCAAACACCGGCAGACCACTTCTTCCTCTACCCCAATACCGCAACCCATACCCACTACTGACACGGGCATGATGCGGGAGATCCTTCAGCAAGGGAGGGAGATCAGGCTGCACCAAAGGTTCCAGGAGGCGCTACTCATAGACCTCATGGGCCAGGCATACCCGCAGTCTTACATGCAGCGCGTAGGTGCCATGAGGGACGCTATCTTTGGAGCATCTAGCTCCGGCCACTCTGAGGCGCCACAAGGTACCACCGGATCACGGTGGACGATGGCGATGATGATGGCGAGGGCGACTATGGCAGGATGAGGATTAGCTAGTAGCAAACATTTGAACACTTGGCATGTAATGTTTTGAAACTTTTGAGATGTAGGTTAAAATTTTCTTCAAACTATCGTGACATGAATGTCACAAGGTTTTGTTTGAGTAGATGATAAATATTTATGGGATGAGATATCGATAATATTTTGGTTAATTGTTTCGTTTTTGTTGTATGGAAAATTGTGGGCATGACCAACACTGGTTGCTGCAAAATGCGGCAATTTATGTAAATTTCTGATTTGATATGCGAGTCGTATGACAGAAGTGGTACCTGGTTAAGAAAATAATATCGATTTTCGAGGGCGAAAATCTTATAAGTTGGGGTGATTGTCACAACCCAGATTTTTTTCACGATTTGTGCACGGCACGCATACACACATAGGTATATGTGTTTCACAAGGAGACCAAAACGACCCAAATACTTTAAGTGTGTACATGGGAAACACACTAGTATATCCCAAAAATTTTAGATATAAAAGTGAAAAGGAGAGAGAGGAGCCCTTACGTAAATCTATTCTAACCTAAATAGAGAGAAGGAGAATATAGAGAGAAAGAAGAAAAGAGCCTGGTAGAGAACTAGGGTTCGTTGAGACTTAGGTCGGCAAAGGAGATCAGAGGAAACGACGGGAGGACGAACCAGGGAGGCCGGATAACCGAGTAGATATTCAAATCATAAATCGCAGGCAAGTGCGGTTTCATCGTCGAGGAAATGCGTTAAGGACATGATAGATGCCTAGGAAGGTTTTAAATAGTAGGAAAGAGGTTGGCTAAATGTTTCCTTATATAAGATAAAGGGTAAATGATGAATGGAAGCATATTCTCGATCCGATCGAGGGACAATCATTGTTCCTCGCCGAGCGATCTAAAGAGGCTCGCCGAGCGAGGATGAATATAGAAAATGTGGCTCGCTCGCCGAGCGGTCCCTAAACTAAAGGGGAGCTCGCCGAGCGAGGGTCCATGAAAAAAATTCGAAGCTCGATTTAACCGCCGGCGAGGTCAAGAGACCGCCGAGCGAGGTCAAGTGACCGCCGAGCGAGGGCTAATGACCGCATGAAGCGAGGTCCGTGATCACTCAAATATTGGTTTCCTAATATAAGAAACTCGGTGTCTTACACCCCAAAGACCTTAGAGCATCCTAAAGTAAAATTCTTTTTAAATGTAGGTTGATGCATTTTAACCCTCTAAGGACAAGCGTGCTTTGAGATTCGAGTAGGGAATTCTCTCGAACATGTGCATTATTCGTGAATTCATATGTAGTATAGTCCATTTAAATAGTGTATATTTTATAAATCCTCATGATAAGGGTGTGCGTGTTCCAATGTGGAAAATCCACGAGGTCCCTGTGGGACGAAAGATAATGTGATTAAATCAAAGAAAGGTGAAATAGAAGCATGGGGCATCCCAGGGATGCGTAAGAAAACAAATAGAGAAACAAAGATAACGTGATAAGGCCTAATGTAATATATTTAACACAATCACGGTGAATAACTATATGTAAAGCACATTATACTTTTATTATTTAAGGTTGATTAGAATACCACCACGCGTGGCGGGATACCCTGACTCAGGCAGGATATCCGTGACGGTGACGGCGCCAATCCAGACAATTATAACATCCCAGGGATGTAGATTGAGAATAGACCCCGCCGCCTATGAGGAAGGGGCTTGGGCAGTATTCCCAGGGAATACACATAACAACTGTCTAGTTAGACGACGATGGCGGGTATTCCATCGGGGCTCGATGCTATATTGCTCGAGGATTAATTAAGTTAAGATTTAAGTGATTAGGCCAAGTTCACGAACAAGCTTATAAAGAAATTAAATAAAGCTATGATAAGTAGTGATTGGAACCTTTGAGTTATTCCTGTTATCCAAATTGTTGTACATAAATGTTTTCTTGAAAATTTATGTTTTATTAAGTTACTGACATATGTGTGAAGGATGATCTATATGCTCTTTTGTTTTCCCTACGGAGCTAGGATGTAGCTCACCCCTTAGACTATATCGTCACGAGTCATGGACTAGCGGCGGGGACTTGGTGAAGTTAATCCAAGGGCATCGAGTTCATTACCTTGAAGAGCAGAACCTCCTCGAGGAATTCTTCTAGGAAACCCGCTGCATACCCTAAGAGTGAGTTGAGAGAGTACTATGTATGACGTGATATGTCGAACCTCATTATTTGGAAGGTCTAAATACTGTCTCTTGGTAAACTATTTAAGAAGAATAATTGTCATTAAACTTTTGGGTGTGTCCTTATGTCCATGAATTGGCATGGAACAGGGACAGCCTTGTAGGATCAACTATCCTATAACTTCTTATTTTTATTTAGAGTGTTCGCATGTGCTTCACTTACAGTTTGGCTGTATATATCGGCGAGTTATGATATGAATTTAAGGCACGGCCTTGAAGGTCGTGCAGATGGCACGGATTTCGGGATGCCGAAATTCGGGCTGTCACATAAATACACAATGTATTAAGGATTGACCTTAATTACTAATAACTTAGACATACTTAAGTGCTTTCTCAAATCGAAGCGAAAATGGGCAAGTTCATGCTGAATCAAAACTTTACCCAACTTCCTACTTAATTTTGACCCTCAAAATATTTGATTCATAAGTTGGTTAATTTATAGAAGTTATATATCCCGTTGTCCTCTTTCGAACGCCTTAAGAATCGTGTCAATCAGAGTTCGGAACAGAAAGTTATGGTTAAAACAATAAAGCAGTGTCAGCACTTCAGTCCAATTTGATCGCTCGAATCTCAATTTGATTGATCGGATCTCAATTTGATCGATCATTTCCCAATTTGATCGATTGGAACTCAATTTGATTGATCATTTCCCAAATTTGATCGATCAGAACTCAAATTGATCGATCATTTCCAAATTTGATCATCAGATCTCAATTTGATCGATCATTTCTCAAATTGATCGATCAGAACTCAATTTGATCGATCATTTCCCAAATTTGATCGATTGGAACTCATGGAGTTTAACCTCCAAAAAAAACCCTTCTGTTCTATAGGGTATTATATAATTCGATCAATCATTTCTTAAGTTTGATTGATCGGATCACAGTTTGATCTATCAAATACTAAATTTGATCGATCGGATCACAGTTTGATCGATCAAATACTAAATTTGATCGATCGGATATGACAGTTTAGTCATCTCAACGGTTCATTATCTTTAACCCATTTTCATTCAAATCTTTGATGATCTTCATCGAATCGCACACACATACACACTAAACTAAAACAAAGATTTATTCTACAATATAAATCCTTAAAATCAAAGAAAAACTAACCTTTCTTCAATGGATTTCACAACTTTAAGAATCGTTGTCCAAAAGGGGTTTCGAAATGAAACTTCGGATTCTTACTGCGATTCCACAACGATTGATCACGACGAAGTTTAAGATGTCGTTGCCAACGATCCACACTTCGATTTCAATCTCATCAAAGCGCGATTAACGATCGTGAGATGGAACGTTCTTTAAAAATGGGGTTTCTAAGGTAGAAAGTGTTTGAACAATCAGAGATTATAAACGGTGGAACTCTAACTATGCTGGCTTCACGTGCTTCACAAAGAGTGCGGAGTTCACGGTGCAATCGCGAACTCGTGGTTGAAATCTCAGCTTGGGAAGGTGATGAATCTCCAATGGTTGGGTCGGTTATCACAACTTACACTCTCTTTCTCTCTCTACAAATTTGAAAAGCTAATACTTAGCCTCTGAGCAAACCCCTCTCTCACTCTTATAACCGTATGAAACCCAACAAATATCAAGGATATTTGTTTTCTAAGTTCTATCCAAACCCCATAGGTTCAGCTACGGTACTGAGCGACACACCGTAAGTCTGTGCACTGGTCATCCATTAAAGGCCCAAATTAACTTTTAAACCTTAATCCTTCCGCATAGTTTTATCTAAACCTTATTTAAAGATTTATTATTATAAAAATACATGGTGACATTGGTCACCATGTTGGACACACACATGGGGTAATTCAAGTTTGGGTCCTAAAATTTTGGGTCATTACATCTAGTAAATATAACGATCGAGATTTTTTAACTTTATTTAATGGTGTTAGATGTGTTTTGCACTATGCATAGTGTTAGTACTCCACACTGGAACCAACCCTATTTTAAGATAACCCTATTTAAGTTTATGTAAATCTCTTTCACTTTTCTTTTTTTCTTATTCTAATCTCTTAAAAGACCTTAGACATCTCTTATTCTTTTCTTCTTTTAAAAAACCCTAGCCATCGCAACCTTTATTCTTCAACCCATCTCTCCCCTAACTCCTTAATCTCTTCCCTAAAATCTTTTGTGTGTTCTTCCATAAGAAATACCATGATTTATTTCCACCATCAAGATCAGGGAGGAAGAACACTACAAAAAAAAAAGACTATTAGTGGCAACCATAAACAGCAGCTAGTAACAAAAAAACTGCCACTAATACCCTTGCCACTAATAGTCTTAATGATTTTTTTGTTAATAGCGGCAGTTTTTGGCTGCAAAAAACTGCTGCTAATAGTCTTATTTTTTGTAGTGGAAGATAGAGAAATCTTAGATGGGCCATCACGTGGGACGTCAATCTTTTCACCATAATCGTCGTAGATATACCATTCACGTATCAAGAGGTGGATATCCATCAATCCATCTTATTCTTCTCAAATCCCGTCGCGTAGAGTGTGTTCGATCACGTATCGATGGGCTTAATAATTTATTTTAAACCTTAATATCTCTTAACTCTGATAAACCTACATATCTAGTATTTTATTTTTTTATTAAATTTGTATAATTTGTAAGCCGGTTTATATTTTGTTTCTCTTTTCAAACAATCTCTTTTTTTTATTATTAATATTTTACTTTTCTATTAGGCCCTAAAATCTAAATTATGTTCTTATTTTATTTAAAAGAACATAACCCTAACTATAATTTTATTATATTTATTTTCTTATTATTTTTGGGTTTTATTATGAATCTATGAGATTGATGCGATAATGAACTTATAAGACTTAGTATGGAAGACACTAATTGATATAAAATCTGATGTTACATTTTAAAAAGGTTTAATAGATAAAAATCTATGCTAAAATGTATTGGGATTGCACCATCATGAACTTTCGGGTTCGAACATTGATGGACTGGTCTCGGTATTTTAATCATAACTTTTTACTCCGACCTTGGATTGACACGATTCTTACGACATTGAAAAGAATACTTCGAGCTTCACAACTTTGTGTAAAATAGCCATTTCGCGAATCCGATGTTTTAGAAGTCAAAATAGAGTGGGAAGTTGAGATCAATTCTGAATGATCCAAGGCTACATAAATTTAATGTCACTTTCTGATTTTCATGATAAAAAAATTTTGTGTATATCATATCTTAAATAAGGTCTTTCAATCGATTTGGACCCGAATTGAATGACATATTTATTATAATTTCGATTGATCGAATCCAAAATCGATTAATCGATTCTCGTCCGAACAGACAGAAATTGCTACTTTATAATTTCGCTATGTCACGATCAGAACCTTAATGTTTATTAATCACAAGTAGCTTTCTGTAACTGCCTGAATTTTCCAATCTAATTTTCTGAGATATATTTTTTATTTATTTATTCAACTTTAACAATTAATTGAGAAAGCTCAGACCATCGGATCAATAGAACACGATCCGAATACAGAATAATTGGTACATTCACGCATATAAATCAAGCAGTTATAGCATAAATGGCAGAAATATATATTTCATTTCTATATAGACACATGACCAGAAGAACTAAAATAAATCACCGGTGATGACTAACCATCACCTAAACAGTGGTATACAAATACGTACAAAAACTGTAACTCTATAATATACCAAGCTCAAATCTCATAAGTTAGTATACCAAATCTAATTAAGCTCCTTCCTCCAGTAGGTAACTTGGATCCTCCTCAAGTCCAAGGTCCTGATCAAAATCTACACCAGTGACATATAGTCGGGGTGAACTAACAGTCTAAGCTCAGTAGAAGAATCTCAAATTCAATTGACATCTTATCGTATCATCACATAGATTTAATGACAGAAGCAAAAGCGAAACTGGACAGATATTCAAGGATTATAACAAAACGGAAATAATTAGATATTAAATGATTGAAACAAAAGCGAAAATATATAAGGTATTCAATGATTTACAGAATTCAGTTTTCATTACTATGTAAGTTTCCATTACTCACATCACACAGTATGCCAGTTCTCATTATTCACATCTTACAGTGTATTCAAAATTCCCTTACTCACATCTCATAGTGTTCACGTCCTTACAGTGTTCAAATCTTACAGTTCAATGTCCTAAGGTTTAGATTTTCATCGTCCAGTGTGTCCATAACTTCCAGTGTTTTCACATCTTTCAATATCTTTCAGTGTATACAAATAACCCACTATACCGGTCCAATTAGTGTACAGTCATGCAGTCGGTGTAACATCTCGAAAAATTGACCGTCTGACTTTGACCTCAGGATCCGTGCCCGATTAATCATATGTTTGACCAAGTGATGGTCAAACATTGAGTTCATGAAGTTAGGTACTAATATGAGATTAGTGTGACCTAAATGTAAAGTATTGTGTTAAGTTGCAATCACATACACCTATCTTTAGTGTATGTGTTTAACACACAAGGCCAAGAGGGGATATAAGGGTTTAATAATCCTATTTCCCTCTTGTTTGGTTGTTGAAGAGTTAAGAGGAGAGAGAGAGAGAGAGAAGTAAAGAGGAGTTATTGAGGAGGAAGTGAATGCAAATAAAAGGACTAATTAGAGTATTCATTGGCGGATTCAAAGTGATTGGGATCGTGAAGCAAATAATGGAACCCTAGCCATCAAACCCAACAAATCAATCCCTTGAAGGGATTCTTGAGGTAACTTTTAAATCAAGGTTAATGCATAGATGTGTAGTGATTAAATTCAGTCAAATATGCTTAAAGAGATAGATTAAAGGCTTAGAAAAGAAGGGAAAAAGATTTGGAAGAACTGCCCGGAAGGGGGCTGAATCTGGCCAAATCGATTAATCGATAATCAATTTTGGCCCAGAAGTTAAAAAGTCAAGTAAGCCCGATTTCGATTAGTCGATTTAGAAATCGATTAATCGACTGAGCATCTCCAGTGGCTGGAGAAATCGACTAATCGAGTTGGGAAATCGATTAATCGATTTTGCATTTCGATTAATCAATTTGGGATCGACTAATCGATTTCAGAATTTCGACCACTCAATTTAAGAATCGACTGCTTTATGTTGGAGACTTCGATTAATCGATTTGGGATCGATTAATCGAATTTATATCTCGATTGATCGATTTTGAGAATCGATTAATCGATTTGGGTTTCGATTAATCGATTTTGGGAATTGATTAATCGAATTACATTTCGATTAATCAATTTTGGGAATCGATTAATCGACTTTGACAGTTTTGCTTAAACTTTATAATTTTTCTTTGAGATTCATGGAGGGTCCAGGACCTTCTTCATTACATCTTTAGTGATGTGCATGTGTTATGATGTACCATAGGTGGTACGTGTGAAAGCGAGCACAAGGAGCTACATGGGACCTTGATGCTTGGACCATCAGAGAATTGAGGTAGGGAACACCTTGAACATGTACTTTAATTTCAAGAGCATGTATGTAGTGATATAATTATCAAATTGAAGTTGTTTTAAATTGTGAAAGGCTTTGTAAAAATGGGTGCATGCGTGACACCAAGAATGTGATAAAGGCATCTGTGTGATGCAAGTAATTAAGAACAAGTAATCTAATGAGATTGAGACATCTCTAGGGGATGAGAAAGTAATAAAGGCATCAGGTGTGATGCGGGTATGTATATATCCCAGGGATGTATACATAGGATTGAATAATTACTGTTGAGGCCTAACTAATATAAGATAGCACACTTACACGGTGAACAACTATATGTAAAGCACATGTTATTTTTTTTATTTGAGGTTTGATAAAATACCCCACCGACGTGGCGGGATACCCACGACTGACGCGGCAGGATATCCGTGACGATACGGCGAATCCAGTACACCGATCTGAGTTTATCCAATCGTAAGTACATCCCAGGGATGTTGTGTGATATTTAACCCCGCCGCCTAGTGAGAAAGGGGCTTGGGTCGTATTCCCAGGGAATATATTTTTACAATAGTCTAATTAGATGACGATGAAGGGTATCTCATCGGGGCTCGATGCTATATTGCTCGGGGATTACTTAAGTTGAAGATTTAAGTTTTGCTTTAGGCCTGTTCAGTGTCATTCATGATAAATCAACAGTAAAGTAGGACATGCTAACTACCAGTAAACTTAAATGAAATTCATCAGATTTAAATTATTTTTCTTTCAAAAGTATAGACACATCATGCTTACAGTATAATGAAATATATGTGAGTTTTAACTTATATGTTCATTGTGTATATTCCCTATTGAGCTAGGATGCAGCTCACCCCTTTAGACTATACGTCGCAGGTCCACTGATAGCAGCAGTTGAGGCTTCGGGGGACGTAGATCCGAGTGATTCGGATTACGTGCCTGGAGACGAGTTGGAGCCTCCACCTGAGGACTTCTTTTAGGTGACTCTGCTGTGTACTTTGACAGAGAGTAGTTTTGAGAGTTAGTTGTACGGCTTGGTATGTCAAGCCTTTATTTTTTATGAACATGTAATTTAATTAAATTATTCTTTTAGCGAACCATCTGGGGTGATCTGTATATCACTGATGGTTCGAGTCGGTTCTCTGTTCATGCAGTGGCATGAAAGTAAAACTGTCTTTTGCATATGCCAGTTGGGCATATTAACTGTTTCCTCTTTATGAGATTAATTCCTTTAATTATTTAATTGTGCTTGTTATACTAATGTTCCGTGCATAGCTTTGGGCCACGGTCTAGAGGATCATGTTGATGGCACGGGTTTCGGGGTGCCAAAATTCAGGCTTTGATATCATTTTGTAACGCCCCTCCGCCACGTGCCAAGATATTGTCTTCTTTGGGTGACTCCACTTGGTCCCACCAGCCATCCCTGGTCCCACCAGTATCCCTTTCCCTTCAAGGTTTTGTTTTTGGCATGGGTCGGTCGGACACATGGCCGCCGCACCCACCCAAAATGCGTCTTTCAAGTAAGAGGGGGGCCGTTACTTATGTCCCAGGGTCAGGACAACTATTTACTCGATGTGGGACTTTACAATCTCTCCATCTAATAATAAAACCGTCCTCGGCTCTGATACCAACTATGATAGCCCGAATTTCGGCACCACGAAACCCGTGCCATCAGCACGATCCTCCAGACCGTGCCCCAAAGCTATGCACGAAATATTGGTATAACAAGCACAATTAAATAATTAAAGCAATTAATCTCATAAAGCGGAAGCTTAATAATGCCCAATGGCATGCAAAAGGATTCTACTTTCATGCCAATCGCATGAACAGAGATCCCGAACCAAATTTAATTTATAGATCACCCATGGTTCGCCAACAATTTAATTTAATTACATGTTCATCAAAATAAACTTTAAATAAAGTCATATAACTAGCTCTCAAAATACTCTCACAAATACACGTAACATCTAGAAGAAGTCCTCAAATCAATCAGTGCATCGAATCAATCAATCTCGCCTCCAAGCCCAATCTGCTATCTGGACCCCATATATAGTCTAAAGGGTGAGCTACATCAGCTTAATAGGAAACACAATGAACATATAAGTTAAAACACATATATTCCATGATACTCTCAAGCATGATTCTATGCTTTTGAAAGAAAAATCTAAATAATTTCATTCAAGTTTAATTAGTTAGCATGTTACTTTTACTCGATTTATCATGAATGACATCGAGCCTAAAGCAAAACTTAAATCTTCAACTTAAGTAATGAGCAATATGATCGAGCCCTTATGAGATACCTTCATGTCTAATTGGACAATGTAACAGTCAATTGACCAAGGTTTCTCACTAGGTATGCAGTATAACAAAAACATCTCGTTATATCGGTCCAAGAGGATATAACCAAGGTATGTACAGGATAATCCATCGCACGTCCAGTTAGTGTATATGCAATATGTATGCACGCAGGTGTATGCATCAAACCTCAAAATGCAATCTACCAATGTAGTTACATATCATATTTCAAAGAGTTCATATCTTATCGATTGATTGTCAAGCTCCAATATTCATACAAAAAGGGTTTTAGACTTCACAGGATTCAATTTCTCAACTCCAATCAATCTTACAATTTCGATTTCAAATCACAGTTATCACTTTTCAGTCCAAATATTCGAATACAGTCAAATCAATAAGTTCTAAATCCATTCCTAAGATCACAACTTAATTCAAATAGATATCACATCAAATTAGATTTAAGGCATCAATTTTAAAGATTTTTAATCACCTCATTCGATCCTACAATGATATCTATGAAATCAATTCAAAAATGCAATGAGTAATGAGCTTCCCCTACCTCTGTTGCGAAATCACGCAAACTCACGCAAAATGGTATAAAAATTCTCACGAACGTTTCTAAACCTTAACCTACATTACAAAGCATTTCTATACTTATATGTTAATGACTAAATATCTCACATGCCGAACTTCCAAAAATTTTCTCAAAAGTAGGGCAAAACGAATTAGTTCGCAGTAACATTGGATGATGTAAAACTTGTCCCTACTTGAACCTAATTTTTTACCTTTAAAATATTAGATTTATAAAATAGTTAATTCATATGAATTATAGAGCTCAAGAATCACATAATTCAAATCGTAGCAAAAGATACAAAATATTATTAATTTAACTATTAGTAGTCTACGAGATCTCACCTTTCAAGCTCTTAGATCTAACACGTAAAATGAGTGATTGTCAAGATAATTAGTGCTTGTGCCACTTTCTCGCGATTTCCTCGTAAACAAGTTCGAAGACCAAATCTTTCACATACGCCAAACATACTCAACAATCAATGCGCGAAGGCGATCTTAAGCGGTTATGAATCAAAGATTTTAAAAGAGGGTTTTAGAAAAAGGAAATCCCTTGCTCATCTCGATTTACAATCATGCGTACGATAGATGCTCTTAGAGTTAATACTCGAAGAAGCGAAGCAATTTGTGTTGAAAATCAACCACGCCTCTGATCCAGAGAGGCCACATGAAGAAAGCTTCTTCTCTTCCTCTCTCTCTCTCGCTCTCTCTCTAAAAACCCAAAAACCCCAAAACTTGCAAATGGGTAATAGCTTCCTAAGGAAGCTTTGCTTTTTGTATCAAAAGGGATTGTTTCCCCTATGAAACACATACACCCATTTGAGTGTTAGTTCTTATCTAAAAACTTTGGTTTGGTATAAAGCCTACACACCCAAACCCAAACACTATTTCTTGCTCAAAAGAGGTTTGGTTCAGCATGGAGCTAGCAAACCCAAACCGTTTATCCACTGGATTCGATATTAAGCTAATACACTGTAACTATGTATAAGTTTTGGTCTAAAAATCCCAGACAAAGTCCAAATGGACCTAAGATTATTTTATCTGTAAAATCTAAAACGGTGACGCGTACCGTAACTGACACGTACACTAAATTAGGATCTACGGGTTCAGAAATTTAGGGCTCGATTTGACATTCGGGTTGAGGCCCAAGTTCACACGATTGTTTTATCTGTAAAATCTAAAACAGTGACGCGTACCGTAACTGACACGTACACCAAATTAGGATCTACGGGTTCAGAAATTTAGGGCTTGATTTGACATTCGGATTGAGGCCCAAGTTCACACGTTGGGCTTGGGTTCGCGCGTAATGTGCACAAACACATGTACACTCTTCATAGGGTACAGTTTGGGCTTTAATGTGTTTGATGCATACCCCCAATTATAACAAATGGGGTTTAAGGCCACGTTACCCAGGTTAAATGATTTGACTCTGATCAAATCAGTCAAAAAGTGCATTCTCGTCAAATGTCACGCTTCAACATTTACGAAAGTTGCGGGTTGTTACAGTTTCGATCGATGGTCATGAGTTATTTCACTTTAAATTACAATATCTTTCTATTTATGCATTAAATTTTAGTCTATATATATATATATATATATATATATATATATATATATATATATATATATATATATTAATTTCATTACTTCAATGCAACCTCTTCGATAATACGAAGAGTTAAAAATTCGATGTCTCGTGAAAATAGAACTCTGACCTTCACGTTACTGAAATCACACTATTAACTATCCTATTCTATATTTGTATCGATGATATGTAAATATTTATATATGTATAAACATAAAAAAAATCTGGATATAAATCTTTTTGTATGAATGATAGTTTTGTGCTTCCATATTGATCATGATATATAAGTTATGGATATTTTAGGTCATATATATGCGAGTATATGAGATCATGCTTACAGTTGGACGAGGGGATTTGCTGAGATGCTAATGAAGCAAGGAATACATCATATTCACATGTCTTACAACTAATAGTAGTATGTGACATTATGACGAGTAGGGTGAGTACAAATTCAGTGTAACTTAATATATGGTGACATATACGGTGACCCTATCACCCCGAGTTTTAATATGATATGATGAGATATGAGTTAAGATATGAGATTCGGGCCTTAGGCCTTAATTGTAATGAGATCTCTTTACAGTTACGTAAAACTTGAAATATAGGCGTTCATATACAGATACAACCCCTTTATGGTAGTATGAAACCTCTATGGTAGGGAGGTCTCTTTACTGTCACACGAAATACATACGATTACTACGAAATTTTTTTCTCGAAAAGCGTAATTTAGTAAAGCTATCCCACTATACTTCGTCCTGAAATTAAGCTGTAAAAGTATGTTATGATATGAGTATGTTAAGATAAGATAAATTACGAATATAATAATAAGACATCGCTATATAGGCCAGCATAAGATTAAGAACTTAAGTCTGTACATATCATTCCTTGCGTAGCCACCGTAAGGACAATAACGTCTTATAACCACGAAGGGTCTCTTGGACACAGTATGAGTATGCTATGAGTTACGTTTAGTCATGTCTCCCCATCAGGCTGGAGATGTGGTGTATGAGTATGTTATGGAGAACGTTATGTTATGGTGGTAAGATACTATGATAACTCTCACGTGGTAGGCCTGAGTAGCGACTCTGGCATATGTCGTACATGATTTATGAGTATGTTAGATACTCTCATGTGATGTACATACGCATGTGCGAGAATAATAAGATATCATATATTATGAGATATAGTGAGGTATGTTAGGATAGGAGTGTCTAGATCATGGTCCTGTAATTATGTTATAATATGAGATCTACGATATATACATGATTTTGTCACTCTCTTTATGATTCCATTGATATACTATTATTATTACTTACGTGATGCACTTATAGTGCACCTGAATAGAATAGGGTGGATTGGTAGTGCATCCACTAAGTTTACGTGACTGAGTAAACTCATCCTATGAAAAACAATCAGCTGCAGGTGATTATATTGACAGAGTTGACTTAGGCTATTTTGATTGTATTGGTGTTGATTTCGTTGACTCTGTAGACACTGAGTTTCAGGAGCCTTGGTGCTGACTACGATCCTAGTGCCGACTATTGATTGCTGAAGTTTTGGTATTGAAATGAGTTTCGTACTGTTATGATTTATTGTCTCATACTTTTATTTATATATAATCTTTATTTTCGCATTAATTATGAGATAATTCTTGGATTTTATCGCAGTTATTTATTCATTTATGGCTGCCGTTATATTTCACCTTTATTTGTTGAGATTATGAATTTCGTAGAACTATATTTGCGCGAGAACTTTGATTATGTGTATGTCCGTTTAATGTATTCGGAATGCGTGCAGGTCATAACTCGAAATTTTATGCTTTCAGGATGGATAGAATTTCGGGTCGTGGCAATAAATTTCTTGTGAGATACAAGTCAAATGCAAAAGGCATGTTTGCAAACCTTCTTGGAATGCCATTATCATCGTCACTATCGTCGCCATCATTATTATCATCATCTCCGCAAGTTACTTTTTGATATATTCTAACTATTATATCTATAGTAAAAGTTGTTGATATGCCATGAAAAATGATGACGTTTGCCAAAGTTGTAGATTAGACACCCAAAAGCAAAGATTAGATGTTGTAATTATAATAATTATATGAAAAGATATTTTTGGTAGCTAATCAACATCCAATGTCGAATGCACTTTTGCTATTCAAAATGGTCACAGCATATGGGCCCATTGTTCTTATGCAAATTTACTGCTATGTTGCGAGAAAGCGAGTCACTTAGACGGAATTTTTAAAAGAAAACAAATACGTAGGTAAATGTGTATTTTACCTTCTTATGAGTTACAAACATCCTAAAAAGCTAACCGACAAATCTATGGCTCTTTTTTTCTCTTCCTCGTCCTTATGCGTATTTTATTACTCGGGAGATAATATTGGTCATATTGGTAGTATGAAATATATATATATATATATGGTATCCTAATTTGTGCTTGGACTAATAGTCTAATACCTACGGAATGCAGTGTACCACATGTGCGATGAGTATTTATGAACTACGTACCTCGCTAAACCCACATAACAGGGAAGAGTCATTTAGCACTTGCACCCTTGGGAGCAAACGCAAACCATTAGACGGTTGGGACAACCCCTTATATTCTTATCTTTCGTTATGGATGCATACACGAAGTACCAAATAACACTGGTGCTTCTTATTTTCCCTGATCTTTCTGTAATTTCTTTTTGGGAGCTATTACTTGCACACAGTTTTTAAGTGATTGCATCACATTGCACTGAATTTAAAAGAGAGATTAGAAAGTTTGGCGACCTCTACTATGTGAAAATACCATCTAAGCCGTTTGATTTGAAAGCCATGGTTTAACGATATCAATTACAAAAGATTAGGATAAAATATAATTTTCATTATTTGATTAAATGGAGTCAAAGGTTATTATATAATTCAACAGTCGACTATAATAGATCATATGACAAGTATCGTGTTTTGCTCCAATTTTATATATCAGAGATCTTTTAATCATGAACTTCAAATCAGATGACCCATATTATAGTTTTATATATACAATATCCCTAAAATATCAAATCTTTCATTAAATTCAGTGCAATTAATCACTTGAAAAATGTCTGAAAGTAATTACTCCCAATCTTTTTTCATTTGCTAATATAAATTGAAGGATTTAGTGGGCAATCAACTACTGTAACAAACCCGTTCATCTTCGGGGCAAGAGCCCACAATCACTTTTTCAAAGTTTTTACAAAAGTTGATTTCTGTTAAGCAATCTCACTTTTTTTCACTTTTTTCCTAAAAGCTATTAGATGCTCTAAGCCCTTGTACGATTTGAGCCAATCACAATTATATGTCACGTGACGCATGATCTATGAGTCAGAAAAGGTCACCACCATGAGTTTAAACGCATTTTTTCGACTCCCTCTCTATATATGTCTAAGTATATATATATATATATATATATATATATATATATAAAGTATTTTCTTTAGTGATTACCATGTAAGCGTACCACATGGCTGTGAACCATATGTTGCACAACTTGGATCCCTTGTCATGAAAAGTGTGGGGCATAGATCACATGTTAGGCACCCCCACCATGGTTTGAGACAGGACATATGATGTACCATGTCACATGGACGTAAGGGGTCCGGTAGGCCCAAGTTTAAGAAAAACAACAGCAAATAAATAAACAGTCAGTGCCACATGGGGTCACAGCTAAAATGAATAGATTCTATCAACACACACTTGGGATATCTTGCATGGTTGGTGGACGAGTGGGGAGGATACTGGCCACAAGCAGTACAAAATTGTACGTAAAGTTGCTTATCTTTTTCATGTTCAGCAGACTCCTTGAAGCCCTAGCCATAGAAAGTAGAGATTTTTGGGACAAATTTACAGTTGGTGTAGGGCAGTTTGTTCATTACTATTTAAAAGCGTTTGTCCCCAAGGACTCCAAAGGACCACCTTCAAGGACAAGGTAACTCACAAATTAAAGCCTTTAATCCTTTGAAGATGGGAGTAGATAAATTCAAATTTAGTATCTGCTTAGATATTAGGGCCAAGGTATCAAGTATGGGCCGATACCAATACGTATTCATTTTTCGATAAATCGATATCGATACCATCCCGATACTGGTAAACCGACACGAGTTAATATCGGCTGATATTGTCTCGGCATCGACTCATACTAACTGATACAAAAAAAATCTATATTTTTTACTATTTTTTAAAAATAAATATATGTACTCGCCCATACCGTATTGGCGAGACCGATACGTACCGGTACAAAATGGATTATTACCCAATACTAATACCGAGTTTGATACCTTGATGAGGGCCATAAGCTAGAGAAGTCATTTACAAGTAGGTTATTTATGTTACGTTAGTCAGGGGTCATTTAAACCTTTAACCCAAACCCGGTTCATTTATTAAGTTTCCTCAACTTGAACCCTACCTTACCTAATCTGCAAAAAATTGGGTCTAGCATTGTGGATTTGCACTACAAATATATAGGCTTTTACCCGCGGTTGAAAACCGCCGATAAAATCCACAAACCGCCAGTAAAATGTCTACCGGCAGCTCCCAAAATTGCTACTGATAGGCTTGTCGCTGGAAGACTCACCAATGGTTCTTGAGCCTTCTGCCGACGGTTCTAAACTGTCGGTAGCACTATCAAACTGCCCCAGAAAAAAACACTTAGTGGCGGTTTTATTATGTCACGACAGTTTGTAAGTGCCAGTAATAGCATCTGTCATGTTTATCAGCGGTGGCATGTAGAGAGAAGGGGGTAATGGTAAAGGTCCAATCAGGTTGAATCGGATTTTGAATTCAACCACATCTTAAACTCTTGGAAATAGGAAAATCTTGACTGCACGTCATCCTATAAGAAGTAAAAACCATAAAACTCAAGATTCTCTCATATTTAAGGGTTAGAGATGTAGTTGAACTAGAAATCTGGTTCAACCTGATTGTACCTTACCATTCTCGCTCAGAGAGAAGGTGTGGTATTTGGCAATACTATAATAGACTTAATAGTAATAACGATAAAGTTTATTTTAAAATACTACAATTATCCTACAGTAGATTTTATCATTTACATTAATTTTTTATATATAATTAAATTACTATATAGTGTATATACTCTTAACTCATTCATTTTTAGATTTTTAAGGAGGGTTTTTTGTTGTCATTATAAAACTAGAATTAATTATAATATCATGTCTTCTCTCTTTAAAATAATAAAGATCATTATTGTCCTAGAGATCGAACGTTGCACCCAGAGCAAACCATGGCCACATGGTGGTGCCAAGTCGACGCGCACAGGGCCAGTCCAAGATTGGCCACCTCCATAAAAGAAAGCATTGACCACCATTACATCAACGGTGGTAAATGAGTTTAAGATCAATGACCGATGAAATGTTTTACTATTTCATCATTCATTTTTTACCTTGAGATCGAGGCCGTCAAAGATTAAGAAAAGTTATTACAGGGAAAGGGTAGGTGGCACCCAAAAACAGGGGTCGGACCAGTATAGGGTTAATAAGGAAGGTACCAGAGTCACTTTTCCCATAAATGACGGTGCTAATGTGAATAAACATGTTAATGAGATGAATTGAGACCACTGACACACGGCATGTTCGCAATGTGCCATGTGGACCATTAATTATCGAGATGCACACACATCTCGAAGGCTGCATGGTGCACAATGCAAATGCCGTGCCGGTGAGTGGGTGGGGAAGGCCATGTTTGGCAAGTTGCTTCTCAAAAGTTCTTTTAGGGTATATTTGAATAGAACCTTATAAAATGTGGTAAAGTTATCGATTTTCACCACTTTTTATCACATATTCTTAATTTGCAAGAATATGCAGTAATATGCAAGAATATTATATTTCTTTCCTATTCTCGATGGTGAGGTTGCAATATGTTTTGATATTTTATAGTAAATAGAGCTAATATATTTATTTATCACCCTTATAAACACCCAAACAGCTAAATCCATGATAAAACATTTTATCATATACTCCCTTTATCGAAACAGCTTCTAAAGGATAAAATATTAGGGAAAAGTATTTTCCACTTGAGAACTTGGCCACTTATAACTGAAAATGGTGTGTGTTTAGAGTTGCTTCTCCATTTTTAACTAGAGGTAGCCAAGTCCTTAAGTGAAAAAGGCTTTTCAATCAATATTTTATATTACAAATTCCTTTTTGGAAGCAACTTTGCCAAACAGGAAGCTCTTCTCAACAACAGCGAGTTACGGCTGCTACTTTGATAAATTAATATGTTCGTAGTGTGATAAGAATCTGGATAATATTTTCTAGCTCCGCATAATTGTACCGAGTGAAGGGACACACCAAAACCCTAGCATCCAGTTAAAGCAGTCAGTATTAGGCACACAACCCGACTGTCAAGTCACTTTTGGGGACATGTGGCATGGCACGTGGTTTCATCATGTATGTCAGGTTATTTGAAGATCATGATCTGAAGATCTATAGTGCCAAAGTTTCATTTTCATCATCATCACAATTTTATCTCATTCATTTGGGGTTAGCTTTGTGAGTTCGATTTCTCTACTCGTTTTTTATCAATGTTAAGTTGCTTGTAATTTTACAATCTTTCATGTCCCTTCTCACTAGTTCCTTCTAGGATTCAGGACTTCACTAGTCTTCCTCTTCTCAAATTTCAATGTGCTTATAGCTTCTCAACAGTCATTTGGGATGTGCTTCTGACCATCGATTGGACATGTTCAAATTATCTTAAAGGGCTTTTTACAAAACAGCACCCTGTGTCATTTTTTATCACCAAAAAATCAAACACCGTTTTTTCTTTTGAAACAGTGCCCCCACGCACTTGAAACGGCCAACCATAAATATCAACCCACGTAGGGCACTGATCAATGTTTAATGAATAATTACAATGCTACTCTTGCCAACAAATTTCTATTTTTTTACTTTTTTATATTAGGCATTCGACACGTGCACTGCAAAAAAACATATTATTAGCGGCAATTTTTTAGAGCAAAAACCTGCCGCTATTAACAAAAAACTATTAAAGACTATTAGCGGCAGTTTTTTGTTAATAGCGGCAGTCAAACTGCCGCTAATAGTCTTGTTTTTTGTAGTGGTGCATGGAGAATGTATATGAATACGAGCCTGTATTAGCTCGTATGGAGCGCATTTTCATAATTAAAAAAAAAATCGACCTATTTTGTAATAAAAATATAAATGGGGTGCGTTTTCGTATATTTCTCAAAAGTCCTCTTAGGTTCTCTAAATTATAAGATTTTTTTACTAAACAAGGGATTTTGGTTTTATGTACTTATTTCGAATATTATCCATTCTTGTTACCAATGAATCACATATCGGCTGATACCGATACGTATCGGTTTCCTGGACAACCGATACGTATCAGCTTCCTGGCCAACCAATACGTATCGGCTCCGATATGTATTAGTATTCGTCGGCTCGTGTTTCTGCACCATCTTCGCAGTGTGTCATCATTTCTTCTCTGAGAAGAGAGTGGAATGACGGGTGATATAAAGTATGATGAACGGATGAGGCGGTAGGCAACCGGCTACAATCATTTTTAGCGCGCCTTCTTCAAGGCAGCAGTTGCAATTGCTTGCATTGTATGATGACCTAGGTATCAAAATCGGTTTCGGTCGATGGAGGACTAATACGAATCGACCCTTCAATATATATATATATATATATATATATATATATATATATATATATATATATATGTCTCGGCTCAAATTGATATGTATCGATTGATGCCCGATATGTATTGGCTGATAAGGGCTCGTATCAGCCAATACGGATACTGATATCGAGTTGGAGGACCGATACGTATCGGTATCGACTGATTTTTGATACCTTGATGATGACACATGTCAGTAGATAAGGGGGAAAGAGGGTTGCTTGCATATATTACACTAATCAGCGGATTATTGGGAAAAGAGGAACCGGGCCAGGCTCCAAAGCATTTTTTTACTACAAAAATAAGGTGTTTTGACAGCACTTGGTGTTAAGGCAATTTTTTATAGCGACTGGACTAATAGCAGCAGTTTTTTGTAGCGACTAGAAAAATAGCAGCAATTTTTCTGTTAATAGCGGTAATTTTTTGCTGACGCTAATAGTCTTATTTTTTGTAGTGTTTTTGGGATTTGCTTTTGGCTTCCATCATACACACTGCAAAAGTTGTTTTCTCACCTCACATCCTCTAGCTGACGTGCATTGACCACCACCTTTGAATCAAATGCTAGATATTGTTTTTCGTCTACCATCATATAGACGGTTTTTTATTACACATGGAACACATCTAAAAAAGTGATCCTAAAATCATGCTTGAGCGTGATGTAAGTCCTATAATTTCAAGATCACGGTTTTTGGATCCTAAAATCATGTTAATCATCTGATAGTACAACCGTGATCTATAAATCCATTATGCAAAAGATGAGGACCAAAACAGATCTCCACCATTTGATTTGAAGGCGGTTAATTGATGCCAGCTGAAAGGAAATGGGGTGAGAAAGCAGACTTGTGGAATGAGTAGTGGAATGAATATAATGGTTTCTTGTTTTTATCAGTTATTGAGGGCGCATGAAAGTGATGACGTGGCAGAAAATGACAAAGTATTGAAATGTTCCTTTTCAATACCGGTATCGGGTTTCGGTATTAGCTGATACGTATCGATCTAATACCCAATATCAAAACCCGCATTGACACATTATTTGTTATCCCACATATCTATCTTAGCATTCACATATATACTTTCATTATTTGTTATCCCACATATCTATCTTAGCATATACATATATATTTTAATTTCTTATCACTTTTCTATAACCAACATTATCCACCGTATATTATGGCAGGTAGGGTTGTCATATAAAATGGTTCTTTCAGTCTAAACCCAACCCTAGTGCTTTCTCTTTAATGTTAGCTTATAATTTATTACTTTTCTTATTTAGACAATGAGTACTACATCATCTATTTAAAGAAGCTTCTCTTCTCTTTATCATAAAGTATAGAAAAGTCAATTGCTAAGATGTATAATTTTAAATTTCTTCGAAAAAAAACATTTCGATCTTATAAATCAAAACAGTTGACTGCCTTTAAAGCTCTACGACCAGAGTAATTGTTACCGCTTTGAATCACACAACTGAAATAATTTTTTTACATTCTAATTTTCTATACATAAATCTTCATAACATAGTCTTCAAATCACATAGAACACGAGATAAAATCACGTGCCATATGATGGACGTTAGTGGTACTCGTTAGACAATCAAGATTAGGGGTGTATTCGGTACGATTTGATTGATTTTGAATCAAAATCACAAACCAAATTAGTCTTAATCAATTTCTAAATTTTCAAATCGAATCAAACCGTCAAACTCTTAAACTACATTAACCTGATTAGATTCGGTTCGGCTTGGTTTGGTTGGTTTCAATTTTCCTATAAGTTCTATTTGCATATCAAAATTTTCTAAATTTTTCAATCGGTTTTCTTATAAATTCAACTTTATTGCTTTAGGATTTGAGAATTGGCTAAAAACAATGGTAGGATTTTATATAAAAACATATTTTTCACTTAAATATCTTTTAAAATTAATCAAAACCCCTGCCTATATATATATATATATATATATATATATATATATATATATATATATATAATCAAACTTTTTGATTTTCTTCTTTTACAAATCAAATCTAAATCGGTACCCGTCCAAATTAGACTAAACCCAGTGATTCTATCTGATTCAGATACAAAAAATGCACAGCCATAATCAAGATCGTTTTTCGATGCCTCTTAGAACACTTGAATAAGTCACGTTGGGATAAATCCCTTGGGTGGGTAACTGAGGGTGAGATGTGAGATTCGAACTCCAAACCTTTCACTTCCTGAGGTGTTATCTCAGCCATTGGCTTAACACATGTTGGTTGACAATAAGGGTCAACGGATTCACATTAAATAGTCAACTTTTGTCCACTCGGCCAAGTTTGACGAGCGGAGGCTTCAAATATTATGATGGGAAGTTCCACCAATCCAAGCATGCGCCGCCCACTCATTCAATCTTCTACACATTGTACTCTTATGTCAACCAATGAGTTGATTTTAGTTGAACTGGTGCTCGGCACGGGCAATACACGGGTTAATCGTGCACCGCTAACTGACTCAACCCTTGAGGGAGGCATAGAAATTTGGATGTTTCCCTTCGAGGGTGCTTGCGGTAAACGATTAATCAGTAACCAATACCCCGACATTGGTTTACACTATACAATCCGCTGAGCTGAACTAGGTGAAATGGGATTGGTTCCACCAAGAATTTTTTTAAATAAATAATATATTTTTAGTCAGGCTGGAGACGCTACAAACAAAAAACTGTGGCAAATATCCTTGCTGCTAATAATTTTAATAATTCTTTTGATAATAGCGACAATATTTACAATTAGAAACTGCCACTAATAATCTTATTTTTTATAGTTAGATTATATGAGCGGAAGGTTCACCCATGCATTCAAACCAGTTGGATTGCATACTTGCATCAATCCAAAGGATCAAGTGTCATGGTAACTAGTCCAAAATCTATCAGGTTCATCATGGGAAAAATAAATTAAAAAGGCTATTTATCCATCATTCAAATGTTGATCAAAGGCCCAAAATTTTCATGCACCGTGCTCAGAAGGCCAATGAGAAACTTCTGGTCAAAGGTGCAAAATTTTAATGCACCAGACTCAAGCGGCCAATGAAAAACTTTGAGCTGAGTTTTGAAGGGTAAAATCATTCAAAAAAATATTTTTTCCCCTAAAACCCTATGAAGAAGGGTTACACGGGGGACTACGTGGCTGGTTATCTTGGAGTTGAATGGATGGGTAACACGGGGCGAATGTGACCAGCTCTCATGAAAGTCATTTAAACATCATTATTCGCTTATGATCTTGGAAATTCATACCGTCAAAATAATATATCATCAATTAAAGGGCTATGGGTCCTAAAATCACACTTTTTGGGAGATTCAAAGCATCTGATTTGGGCACTCTAATATTAACAGTTGAATTTTGATAGCTGATATTAAAGTTCACTAATCGGATGGTTTACAACGACTTAAAAGCACGATACTTTAGTTGGGACATGTTCCCACGATAGATTGCCACTTGGGCTCACTACAAAAACTAAGACTATAAGCGGCAGCCAAAAACTGCCGCTATTAACAAAAAACCTACCGCTAATAGTCTTAACATCATTTAATAGTTTTTTGTTAATAACGGCAGTTTTTTATAGCCAAAAACTGTCGCTAATAGTCTTATTTTTTGTAGTGTCTATTTAGATTGATCATAGATGTATATATGCCACATGACGCAATGCAATGGCGTGAGATAAAAAGTGGCATTTTAATGATGTAAGATCATTTAAACACCATTTGGTGTTTAAATGTGGGTCATGAGCCATTACCCCATTAAATAAACATGCACATAAGTAATATTCATCAATAACAATTCTGCACTTAGCCACATTTTATATATTGGGGTTTTACTACCCCAATTTGTAGCCAACTAGCATATTATTTTAGCAATCAAATTTATCAAAGTGGTAGTTTATCTTGAAAATTATAAATGATTAGCAAAATACGAATTGCAAAGCGGGCCTCAAATAGATAAGATAAGGTTGTGATGATGATAACGATAATGATGGTAGTTTATTTTGGAACCTCTTATTGCCACGAAGATTACACTTGTTAGATGATTTGAACTGTTCTATCTATGCTCTTAGATGATTTGAACTGTTCTATCCATGCTCTCTAAGAAAAATGATTATGTATATATTTTTCAACATATATAAAAATGCACTAATAGGATGGTTTGAATGCTCTCAATTCTTTAACTGATATGTGTCACTGATGGGTTGCTAGTTGGACTACTTGGGCTAGCTGATGATATGCACCATATATGACATAAAAAGTAGGCTAACATGGCCCTAATTTGTGTAATGCGATCAAACAAAGTGAGTATATAATCCTTACTATTATATAAAATCAAAAATAGTTTGGGTCAAATTTTGTTTTCACACTTTTTATACCAAAAATACCCTTAGCCCCTTTAAACTATTCATATCCTCTTTCGATTGTATTGATTTCTTATCCAAAATTTCTAATTATCAATAGATTAGGTTATTGAGTCGCCAAAGCATAAACGACCCCCATAATTTTGTCAATTTTATGTTTTCACTTCAAGTATAAAATACCCTTCTATACTATATTTACCCTTAAAATACCCTATATATACTCCTTTATTTTGTTTTCACACTTTTTTTATACCAAAAATACCCTTAGCCCTCCCATGATTTTCATTGATTTTAAAATTCTCCTTTATACCATATTTACCCCTAAAATATCCTATATACCCTCCTTCCTTATTTTGTTTTCACACTTTTTTATATCAAAAATACCCTTATCGGAAAAGGACTAAATGACTCTCTAATAATAATTAATAATAACTTTTACTAGAAATAACAAAACTTAAACTTTCAATCCATATCCTCTTCCGATTTTATTGCATTCTTATCCAAAATTAATAATTATAAAAGTTTCTTACTAATAGGAGTTCATAGGGACATGGTCCATGTAAAGATGTGCAAGTCATATCTTGATGTTTTTAATTGAATAGTATCCTACAATTTCGATAATCCATTTCAATCTTCTTCGTCTAAAAAATTGGAATCTTGATGTTTTTATTTTTTTAATATTCCTCTATTACATATTCGATAATTATCATCTTAATATATGTTAACCTCATCCTTCCTCTTTCAGTCCGAATGTATTTATCACTTTGAATCATGCGGTGGAGATTATTTTTCGTCTTAATCTTCTATATAGTTGATTTTGACATCCTGATTGTATCATTAGACAGTAAAAAATTTATTTCACTTGGCACACAACTCAAAAAGTGACTCTAAAATCATATGACCTACATCACTCTCAAACATGATTTTAATATCATCTTTTAGGCATGTGCCATGTAAAATAAAAAACCAACGGTCTAATGATACTCTCATGATCCGAAGATCATTTGGGTAAAAGATGACGATAAACAAACAATGATATCCATCTTCTTATTCAAAACATTCATTTCATACCTATTAGTAGAGGATATATGCAAAGCTACAATTTTAAGGAATGTAAATAATGATACCCAAATAAAATCTCTTTTCGAAAGAGAATACATAAATAATAATACCCAAATAAGTTTTTTTTCCTTTCTTATTTTTAGCACCTTCAAAAAAACCTATAAAGTTAAAAGAGAATTAACAATTTTATCATAAAAGTTATCTTTTCTTCCTTATTTTTAGCACCTTCAATGAAACTCACAAAGAAGAGAATTAACAATTTTATCATAAAATAGTTGACTAGTGTTAAGTCATATGATAGAGATCGAAAATCTTTTGAATATGACAATTATATCAGACGAAGTCAATGGTGTCTCCACATTTATATTAACATGTGCAACGCACGTGTACTTTTACTAGCTTCGTTAAATATAAAAAACGAGAGCATGTAATAAGTAATTTTTATTTACAATGTTTATTTCAAATTTAAAAATAAAAAATATCCCTAATCCACAACAACTTTTCGAAATTTTGATTGCTAATTATACACAAAATAAAATTAGTTAATAAAATAGATATGCATATAAGGATTTAGTAACTCTCAAATACAATTAAATATGAAACAAATATATTACTTTCAATCAAAAGTCCACCTAAAGAAAATTCATGGTAAAAAAAAAAGGATATAAATAATAATTTGTCTTTGTTTAATAAATAAATTCTGACAAGCCCCAGTATTCTCGAGTGAATTTTCCCAAATCGCATAGAGGACAATCACATGTCTTGTGATAACAAAAGGGGATATTTTTAAAAATAAAAAATATGCATTTTGAACCATAGTGACAAATTTCGTTTTTGGCAATTTTTTGGTGGGGGTTCCTTTAAGTACATTTCGGATTAATTTCGATATGTGACAGCCCAAATTTCGAAACCCCGATGCCCGGGCTGTTGACACAATTTTCAAGGCCATGCCCCAAAAATTTTA
This sequence comes from Chloranthus sessilifolius, assembly GCA_021018995.1. NCBI lineage: Eukaryota > Viridiplantae > Streptophyta > Magnoliopsida > Chloranthales > Chloranthaceae > Chloranthus > Chloranthus sessilifolius. The sequence goes on from CM037595.1 coordinate 71,927,291, forward strand.
ACGCGGAACACTTGATACATCCTTTCACCAAGCAGAGCAAAGCATACTATCTATATCATATAAAAAGAGATCATAAAGGAGATATCTTTAACCATCATAAGACATACAACAAAATGGCCCAAAAATATGGTTCTAACTCTTATGCCAACTGCATAGGACAAAAGAACCGAACCGAACCATCGGTGACATCCACTAACCACTCTCGATGGTTTAGCAAAAGAATATCACATCTATATATTACATCGCTTTCAAAGTTTAAATAATTGGACGTACCAAGCCTTACAAAATACTATCAGAATGGCGCAGAAGAGTTCACTAGAAGAAGTCCTCCGGAGGAGGCTCGTTCTCCTCAAGAGGCACGTAATCCGAATCTAATCTATCCTGGTTCTCTACTTTAGTGTCTTCACCTGTACCTGTGACGTATAGTGGGAAGAGTGAGCTACATCATAGCTCAATAAGGAAATATGGATATAACATGCGTATTTTCAACATAAACATATATTTCATGATTTTGCGCATTACATATCTTACGGAAAGGAAAACACATGATTCAAATGCAATGATAATTTCACAAAGGCTAATAAAAGATGCACATTTTAGAATTTCGCTTATCATTATTCAAAATGTTTTTCTCAACTCTAACACTTAAAATATTTACTTAAATAACCCCCGAGCAATATAGTATCGAGCCCCGATGGAATACCCACTATCGTCATTCAATTGAACCCATTTTCACATAGTTACGAGTTCTTGAAACTGGAGTGACTTGTCAGACGAAATATAATTGAAGACCGGATATCTCGCCGGACCGAAGCACAAGTTATACAGATATCTCGTTGTACCGGTCACGATTATACCACCGCGTCGGTCGGGTATTCATATAAAACCTTAAACCAATAGTGCAAAAACCTACATATAATTATTCACCGTGAAAGTGTGATAAACATAATAGTTTTGAAGTTTTTGAAGTTCACACCTACACATATTCTCACATCATCCTGATGTCACCCTCACATACATATATCGAAGCTACTTGCAGAGAGCACAAATGTGCTTATCAAAATTCGCAACGTACACACACATGATTTATCTTAGTGGACACATACATATAGCGGATCATACATATTCACAAGCATAACGAATTCATACAAATCCGTATTCATAAATCACATGCACAACACATCACTATGCACATGTTCACTGATTTCAATTATGCATGTTAAATAGCTCAAGCTTGCCTCCCGATCACGCAAAACTCGGTGCACCTAATATACACAAGTTTATGATCGGAACGTCAGAATTGACGTAAAACAGAGATATATTCCATATCCCCAAGGTCCCTAACCTAAAAACAGAAGACAACTCTAACTACCAAGAATCGACCGATCGAATCCCAAATTGACCGGTCGGTTTCCAAAATCGACCGGTCGAATTGAGAATTAGACTGGTTGGTTTCGCTCAAGAAACCTAGACCCTCATTTTGCACCTAAACCAACCAATCGATTTCCAAAATTGACCGGTCGGATTTCCAAATTCGACCGGTCGGTTTTGGTTCGACTGGTCGAGACCCAAAACTATAAATTTTTAATCTCCTGTTTCGTGGAAATCGATCGGTCGATTCTACTTTAACCGGTAGATTTTTTGGGATTCGACCGGTTGAAATCGCTCTTGGGTGCAGCCACTTCATCTCATAAGGAAATCGACCGGTCGGTTTAAAGTTCGACCGGTTGAAATCACTCTTGGGTGCAGCCACTTCATCTCATAAGGAAATCGACCGGTCGGTTTAAAGTTCGACCGATTGGTTTTCGCCAACCTTCGCCCAACCCAGGTTTGTTTTTCCCAAACCTATTTCCATCGATTTTTCTCCCATTTTCTTCCGTCACATACACAATTTTACTACAATTATACTATAGATTTTCATTATAAAAATTCTCACAAATCATACCTTCGAATCGACGGATCCGTCAATCCAAGGCTACACACTCTAAGCTAGTGTTTGACAGCTAGAGCTTCCTGATCTCGCGTGATCCATCGTCGAATTAAATGCTCAATTTCCAACTCTTTGCGCACACAGAATCACACGCCCTTCATAATTGCTTCACTTCTTTACTTCTCTCCACTCTCCTCATAAATCATTCACCAACCAAAATGAGAGAATTAACTCTCTTTCCTCTTCTTATAAAATCATAGACTCAGGTGTTAAGCACCTATATCTATACTGTGTGTATCTAACTCACACCAAATTTACACTTAGCTTAACTCACTCTTAGTTTCACCTAACTCATGACTTTCTTGACTTGTCAACTTTTCACTTGGTCAGGCACGTGCTTTGACGGGCATGCATCCTGAGGTAATTGTCTTAAAGGTTGGAATTTTCTAAGGTGTTACACGATACCTTTCCGAAAAAATTCGGGAAACTTTCGAGGATTAAAAATATATAAAAAATATATTTAATATCTTTTTAAAAGATTACTACAGTATATACTAAATTACTAACATATTAAAAAATAATAATTAAACATTAAAAAAAAATATCAAAATTTACCGAAATTTCGCCGAAAAATTCCGAAATTATTGAAAAATACTGAGGCCTCGTTCGGGTGTTTCCTGGTTTTTCCCAGAAAAGCTCAGATTTTGCTCAGATTTTGGACACTCAGATTCCTGACAGATTCTTAGCAAACTCAGATTTCTGGTTTTCACCATATGCGTTCTTTAACCACTCAGATTCCTGACAGATTCTTACAAAACTCAAAATCCTTTGTTCTTAAACCACTCAGATTCCTCTAAGAAAATCCTCAGAATAGCTTCAATCAGTGGTTATACTACGACCGTAGAAACGTGATCTTAATCATCGGTTTATGTGTCGTACTCGAATTTCTCTCAAAATTTACGGGCAACCAATCGAGATGGGGCTGAACATATTTGACGGAGTCTTTTTTCGAATTTGATTTAATTACTATTATTTTTAAAATTGGTCCCTAACACTACCATTGCACGATTGTACGGCGTCGTCACCATAAGGAGTCGGAGCTGAGTATGACAACCCTGCGACGGTGACCCTCACCTCGAGAAGAGTCATTTGGGATACGATACACAACCCATATGATTTGCTTACACGAGAAATAATAAAATATGAAAAGAGACAAGCTTCATATTGAGAATTATAAAGAAATCACAGTGACTGCCATACATAAATAACTAAAGTGGATAGGAGAACAATAAACATAAAAAAGTCAAACACTCATTTAAGAAACGAGATACATCGTCGGATTTGAAGACTACAATATAAAATCGATAATTCTAAAGATGGATATGAGAAAAAGGGGATATCGACTGCATGACTGCAGATTTCATTTTAAGAGTGTCATCGATTACATGCATAAAGTCGTCATTGGCTCTATATACAGTCGCCATCGATTATATTAAAAAAAAAAATTATGTAATCGATAACGATTATGCACGAGTCGATGCGATTTCTTGATGGTCGTTATCGATTACATAAAAAATAATAAAATAATAAAATAAAATAAAAAAATTTTTTTTTTTTTTTTTTTTTTTTTTTATGTAATCGATAACGATTCTGTACCGAGTCGATCCCGATTCTGTACTGAGTCGTCATCGATTAAATTAAAAAAAAAAAATTAATTAATTAATTAATTAAATTTTTTTTTTATTCGATGCCGATTCTTGCATCTTGAGTCGTTTTAAAAATTTTTTTTTTTTATGTAATCGATGGCGATTTCTTCAGAGTCGATGGGCTCATCGAGTCGTCCATCGATAGGCCATGTGAATGCACGCAAAGGGAATCGGAGCGAGATGGAGCGGTGTTTTTGAATCGGTGGCCTACCTATCGCCATGGATGGTTGGGAAGGCGATGCGGTAACTTCAAAGAAGCTCTGCGTGGTGAGAGGACACATAGTTTTGATCAGCTGCATAGATTGATGAGGAGTATACTTCACCAACCCAGATTCTGAGCTCAGAATCTGAGCTAATCCGAGAGGTTTGGTCGGACGACCAAACGTCGTTTTCACTCAGAAAACACTCAGATTCCCGCTTCCCAAAATTGGCTCTCGAACGTGGGCTTTGCTCAGATCTTGCAAAAAAACTCAGAATCTGCCCAGATTCTGAGTATTTTGGGTTACCGAACGAGGCCTGAGATTTTCCTGAAATTTTCATTTGACACCCTTTTCGGCGAATTTCGCCGAAATTTGTCACTATATTTTGAACGCTTTTTTTAAAGATATATATATATATATTAATCCATTTTTTTCAAAATAATATTTTTTTTTTCAAAAAATATACATTTTAAACACATTTAATTCACGAAATAAACAAGGTTTTAGTCACAAGATCATATACATATATTTTTTATAATTATTAACATTTGTTATATTTTTTAATTTTTTCCAAAAATTGCCGAAATTTGCCAATATTTTGAGTCTATCTCGAGCCATTTTATCCCCCTATATCTAAAATGGGTCACTATGATCACGTGTCACTGGAAAATGTTACCAATGCCATAAAAAAACTTAACAGAGAATCCTCTCTTTTTCTCTCCTAGAAATTTTAATTAGTAAAATAACAGCTAATCTACTCACTGCAAAGCTAATCAAAATTATTAATTAAAATTATTAGAGTGATGCTATCAAAGCTATCAATTTCCGTTTTTTTTTTTGATAATTTATCAAAGTGATCAAAATTATTACTTATAGGGAGTCATTATTTGCACATGTTTTTCAAGTGATTGCACTGATGGAATTTAAACAAAGACTTCATATTTTAGGGACATTTGATATGTAAAATTACAATATCAATAGATCTGTCGTAGATAAAATTGGAGCAAAACACAATACTTGTCATATGATCTACTGCAGTCAACTGTTGAATTATATAATAGTCTTTGACTCCATTTAATCAAATGATGAAAATTATATTTTGTTTTAATCTTTTTCAGTTGATATCTTTAAATTATTGCCTTTAAATCAAATGGGTTAGATGGTGTTTTCACATAGTAGAAGTCACCAAACTTATAAGTCTTTCTTTTAAATTCGGTACAATCCGGTACAATCACTTGAAAAGCGTGTGCAAGTAATGGCTCCCTTACTTATACCCTCTAAAAAAGCTATCAATATTATTAAAGCTATTAAAGCGATGTTATCAAAGTTATAAAAGCTATGCACGGTTCAGATCATGTTGTTGTGTAGCCATGATTTCTGTATATGATCAAACAGGTAGGATTAATCGGTCCTCCAATTTGGCCTAGGAACTTGATAAGTTGATGGTTAATATAAAATCGAATGCCCACGATTGAGTGGATAATATATTGGATAATTCAAATTGAGTTCTCGAGCTTGATGGTTAAAATGGGATGGCATGATCTAGAATCTACAATTAGTTCAGAATGAGTTGGATGATCTATTATTCTCACAGCTGTAGTGCCATGATGGAATGGCTTAGATTGAGTTTTTGTTATTGTTGCCACATGATCCAGTTGCATGATCTGACGAGAAAGGTTTATTTGTGGCATATTGTGGCTAATAGAATATTTAGAGTTGTACGCATATACTTAAACGAAGTTTAAGATTCAAATTAAGATATTGTGTTTGTTAAAGTTAGGATTCTTTGCGATATCTTTATCATATATTTATTATATATGTTAACGGAAGTTTATTTATAAACATATTAATGAAATTAGGTCATGATTTTCACAATGTAGCGTCTCATGAAATCTTTCTTCGCTTTCTAATCTTCTTCTTATTATTATTATTATTTTAAATTTTTTATCTGGTATCATAGCCCTAATGGCTCATGACCAAGGTATCAAAAATTGGTTGATACCGATACGTATCGGAGATACGTATCGATTTTCGGCTAAACCGATACGAATAAGGTATTGCCATATCGCAGAGCTACAGTTGGTTCCCTATGAATGCAATAAATGCATCTGAGACACTTTTAGTCAATATGCACTTTCAGCCATAAATGCGCCAGAGACGCTTTCAGTCAAAGCTGGGCTGCAGTGACTTGGGTTTGGATCTAAGTTACAGAGACGCTTTCAGTTGTCACTTGTCACATCCCGCTGAGAATTAAATTTTTAGATTTCAATCTAGAGTTTTTAGGTAATAATGTTGTTATGTATTTTAACTCATTCAAGATTTTTTTTTCTCTATAGATGAATTTTCTGCACCGAGGTCTGTACCTCTCCAACTACCGATATTTATCTTACAACGTCTGAGTACTGGAGAGAGAAAAGGCAAGTTTTCATCATTCAGCTTTTTCTATAGTCTATAGTCTATATTATATCTTATTATGTATGTAGCTATTTTAGATTTTAAAAACTAATCAGTTATCGGGATAGGCTGATACCTATCGGAATCGGTTGATACATATCGGTTGAGTCATATCAATCCTCCATGGACCGATTCCCGATACCGATTCTGATTTTGATATCTTGCTCACGCCTTCATCGATCTACCTCAATTTTTTCTAAAATAAATTTTAGAATTTATACCTCCAGTAAACACTCATCATTGTGGGCCACTGGCTCCAACAGCCTCCAACATAATAATCACTAACATAGACAGACGATAATCACTAACAAGCACGATCGAGTCATTTTTCGGTCTTATCATTGCGAAGATCTAAGGGTTCAATTTATTTTAACTAATTGCACATACCTTTTTCACACGAAACATGCGATTGCGGGAGGGTAATAGAATCTTTAGAGTTGATAGGCATATGCTTAAAAGAAGTTGCAGGAGGGTAATAGGATCGTCTATTTATAGATACACAAAGATTAATGAAATCATGTCAAGATTTCCTCAATGTTGCGTCTCGTACAACTTCTCTTCTCTTTCTAATCTTCTTCTTATTATTTCTTTTTTATTTTAATTTTTCTACAGAACGATAGGATATTTATAAAATCAACATCTGATTTCAATATTTATGCGTACACAATCATAGAAACTCAAACTTAGCTATAAGTTTCAAATTGTCCTGATAACTTGCCTTTAATGGTCTCAACTTGTCCTAATAGCTAGCCGATTATGTAAATCTCGTTGTGTAGATATAAATTACTTAGTTATTTGTTAAAATCGGGTTTATATCGAGCCTGAAGTTGTCAAAAAACAAAAAAAATACTTTCCAAAAAAGTCAACAGTTGATCATGACCAATCCCTCATAAAGACCGGTTAGGCCCAAATGTTCGGTCCTTAAAGGGCCTCAAAGATTTTTATTTAATAGGGCCTGAAAGATTTTTAATTAAAAATGGGGTCCCAGCACCCTCATCAGATAACTTGGCTCCGCCAGTGACTAAGTGCCACGAACACAAGTTTATATCTAACGGTAATTGGTTTTAGGCGAAGTGATCGAAGCTGGCGTTTACAAGTAGTTTTTAAAATAGGATTCATGGCTTGAATGGTGGTTTTAATAGTGATAATAGAAAAACAATCTAAAAACTATTTTTTTTTTTACACAGGGAAATGGTGGGTTTGATGGCTAAGGTGATATTTTTAAAGGATGGTTCTAAGTAATTTTAATTATAGATTACCGTTATTCACACCCAAGAGATTGCTTTCTCATCCAAGTAAAGAAAAAAAATCAAAAATCAATTGGGGGTGTGAGTTTTAGAAGAGTCCTCTTTTAGGGGTTTCTCAACACTGGTGTAAGAAAGCAAGTATTGTTGGGTGTGAATAATGGTACCCTTAATCATATTCACAAAATTCCCCAAATTTTTAAAAAATTTGCGAAGAATTGAAAATTTTAAGGTTTTGCAAATTAATCCCAAATTATTCACGAATTTTTTAAAATATTGTATGCTTGTAATAATTTGTGAATTATTCACGAATAATTCATGAATACTTCCCGAAATCGTGATTCTTAATATTTTTTTCAATAAATCGTGATTCTAATTTTTTTATTTTTCACTCTGATTTTTCCTCCGCATATGTCCCCGAACTTGTTGAATTTTTCTAGATTTTTTTGAATTTTAACCTTGCCGAATTACTGCCTAAACCCAACTTGGTGACTACAGTTTTAATGGGGGAGATGATAAGAGTCATGATGGTTCCGCTGATCTTAGCTTCAGCTAAAATTGGGCGCTCAAAACTAATTGGCTGAGTGAAGGGGTTCTTCTAACAGAGACAAGGCTATGAATATTAGATGTAGAACTAAATTATGACAAGCCCTTGCACGTGTTGGCTGCACTGAGCCAAATCACATGGACAATTGGTGACGTAGAGTAATTGATAATGACTGATTGGCCAGACTGAGCCAAATCACATAAACAATTGGTGATGTAGAGTAATTGACTATGACTGGAGGGCCTAGGATCTTAAAGAAGTAGAGATAAGGCTATGAGTTGAGAAGATTTATTTTGCACTTCTTATCAAATGTAATCACGTCAAAAAATAAAAAAGGGGTGGAACCCTTTTAACTCATTTAATTACAAAGAAAACACAAATAAAAAAATCTCTTCATCCATTGCCGTCAGTACACCGATCGTGTACCAAATACAAATTAGGTATATGTGTTGGATTTACCCAATACAAATTGTAAATTCAATCTTGGTGGTTAAAATTTAAACAAAGCTCATGCAACTCCACTCACCAACCACCTTCTTGACCTTTGATATTTTTTTCTCTTTGATTACACCTTTTAAAATTTGCAAGTTGTGTTTTGGGTGGACATGAGAAGTAGAAAAATCAAGATTGAATTCGAGATTAGCGGACAATTTGTCAGACACAAGCACCTCGTCCATTTGAACTCAAACAAGCGTACCCTACTCCACACCCCACCACCCAACCATACTTGCTGCTCTTGTCCTTCACCAATTCCAAACATTAAAATTAAAATAAATAACCAAAAAGAAGCGGGTACCCGTATTGGCAACCGAATATTTGATATCCACAACCAGAGTTTTGCACATAAGAGCTGATGACTGCCTTGAATCTGACGGTGGAGATTGTTTTTGTCCCAGTTTTCCATACACTAGATCTTGAGGTCATGACCCACCTATTAGATAGTCTGATGTTTATTCTACGCAACACACATCCACAAAAGTGAATGTGATCATGAGCGTACCATGATAAGGAGTTCTCCGGTGTCGGGTCACTTTGTGGATGTATGCCAAGTGGAATCAACATCTGACCAGTCTGATAGGTTCGCCATGATCACAAGATGAACTGTGGAAGATTGCGATGAAAAACGATCTCCGTCGTCTGATTCAAGACTGGCAACAGTTCTCACCTCTGAAAACCCTTGTTGTAGGAAAAGAATATTTAGTTGTAAATACCGGTACCCATAAGAAACCAGGCTACAACCAGAGAAGTTAAAAAGTCTAAATCATCTGTCACCAAATATAAATACGACAACTTCCTTCTCCATCTTGTTACCACTTGCTCTCTCTCTCTCTCTCTCTCTCTCGCTAGCTATGAAGGAAATTCTCAGGAGTTTACATATTGTATCATCACATAAGAAGAACAAGCGAAGTGGGTCTTCCAGTTACCGAAGAAGAGGTGAGCATGAGGATGAAGAAGAAAGGGATGATTTTGGGATGCCTCTTGATGTGCCCAAGGGGCACTTTCCGGTGTATGTAGGGGAAGAACGGCGTCGCTTCGTAGTTCCCATCTCTTTCCTCAAAAATTCGATTTTCCAAATGCTTTTGCAAAGAGCTGAGGAGGAGTTTGGTTTTGAACAGAAGACGGGCCTTACAATTCCTTGCGAAGAATCACTCTTTAGATCACTCACTTCTTTGCTTGAACACAACTCTAATAACCAGAGATGGCCTTGATCTAAGTTTCCAATTTTATTTTGTTTTATTTATTTATTATCGTTATTATTTTAACTAGATTGCCTTCTAGTGTAGTGACCAATATTGTATTCTCAGATTATGTATATAGGATTTTGAATTAAGAAATGGCAAAACAAAGGAAAGATTATAGTAAATATTTCAGTCTCTATTAGTGGGTATGAAAGAAGTTTATTTTTTCACTAAATTAGTTTGTTTAGTTAATCTAGTTTTTACTAATTTATTTGGTAGTTAAGAACTTAGACTGAGCAACATTGAGTGCCCAGCTGCTAGCGACTCCAACTACTGGCACATGTGGCCATGTAATCCCGTTAATAAAGGTTATATGTATGGGAATGCTACCATCATCTTCTTCATTGCGAGGTTAGCATCATCTCTGGACCAATATGTTATGGTATGATTACATTTTAGTAAATAGATGAAGGGTAAAACCATCCTCCTAGCTTCTTAATGTTTTTTATACACAGGAAGGACAATGGTAAGGTGCCCGAAGGGGACAGAGTGAGTGTGCACCAACGATCCACGTGGCACCCAAAATACTTTTTTTATTTTTATTTTTTATGTTCATACTAGGTACGGCCTCAGCCATGTAGATGCCACAGTTGGCGAGGGATCTATCGTCATCCATATGCGTAGTTAAATATGTACCTCGACCCGATATACAAGGGCATAAGCTTTAGCCTGGAAGGTGGACTGACATTTACCAATGTTATACAAGGCCATATACTTGATACAAACTCTTAGCCCTAGAGTTGTTATTGGGTTCATTGTGCCCTACAACAGGTTACTTATGCAGTGCTAATCTAGGAAAAAGTTGATGGCTTTAACGGTCCACACCCATACATCATGTCAGTGCATCAATTAAGTAGTAGTTTTTATCTCTTTCAAAATGAAAGATCGAAGAACCATTTAGGGCCGCTTTTGGTTCAAAAATACTGTCCAAAAGTAACTTTTAATGTAAGTTAGCGTACCAATTTTTTCAATCAAAGATTCTTGTGGCCTAACTGACCATGGTTTCACCATTCACACCAGTGACTGACTTGAATAAGACGATAGAGGCAGCTTTTTGTCCACGTTTGATCCTAAGATCATGTCCCATTTATGAAAAATATCCTACTCAAACTACTCCATGGGCAAGAGTACCGGCTTGACAAGATATTCACAATGTCCCTATTATAATGATCGCAAACGAAGGGCAGACAGTCAGATGTTGATTACATGTAGCATACATACCTAAAGTGACCATGATCATGACATACCATGGTGCACTATGATCACAGATGTGAGCTACATGGATTCAACAACTGACCATCTGATATGTGGCCCATGATCTTAAGATCTTGGCTAGATTATTAGCATCTGATTCAATGAAGTCAATAGTGTGAGCAATGGAACCATCACTTGCATTGTAAGAATCGTTGGTTGCAAAAATGGGTAGCGAATTTGGCAACCAAATATTCTTGCAGGGCAACTTATGGTTACACTGCTCACACAGTTGACTGCCTTGAATCAAATGTTAGAGGTAGATTTTAGTCCTAATCTTTCACAAATTAGATATTGAGATCATGGCCCACATATCAAATGGTTAGATATTGATTCCATGTGACACACATCCGTGATCACAGCGCACCATGGTACTCCATGATCACAGTCACTTTGGGATGTGTGCCATGTGTAATCAACATCTGATCGTTTGAAAGGTTGATCATGATCTTAAGGTCTAATGTTTATGCAAAAAAATGACCTCTATCATCTGATTCAAGGCAGTCAAAGGCTTGAGCGGTGGAACCATTAATTGCCTCGTAAGAATCTTTGTTTGCAGAAATTGTTACCTACAATGGTGTGAGCAGTAGTCACTATTAACTCTCAACTTTTAGGTTACACCAGTCAAAATTTGATAAAAAAAGTCAAAACTTTAAAGACTATATAATAAATCTTGTTAAAAGCTGATCAAAATTTAAATTTGACCAAAGTCAAAGCTTAATTAAAAAGTATAATATAATTGATGTAGTGTAGAAGTTATTTTGACTATATTTGACCAAGTCAAAGCCACATGGGAAGCTACAGAGGAATCACCAGTAACTAAAATACATTAGAGACGGTAAATGTTATTCTTACTAAATAAAAAATAACTTTTGCAACTAATTTTATAGACCTGAAATTCTATAAGAAAAACAACTTTCTAGCAACAACCGGCCCTGAGATTTTAGGGGTTCTAAGGGAAGTTCCTAAAATTGGGCCCCCTTTCATATTAATCTTACTCATTGCTTTTAGATTACAAATATTTTCATATTTTATTCTATTGATTATAATTTGAAAATGCAACTAATAAATTAACGAAAATATATATTAAAGAAAAATGCAACACAAAATGAGAAAAGCTGAATGGTAGAACATACTCGACGAATCAAGTAATCCAACCAATAACATTTTAACAATTTTTATTACTTTAACAGCCATTGAATCTTTCACTGCCAATTTTTAGCACTTTAATAGTCGTAAAAAGTTTCAAAAATAGGTTCATTGGATAAATCTCGTCGAGCAAATCAAAATTGACTGGTCATTTGTTAAAAATGGAACTGTAACCAGTTTGAAATCACTATTTTAAATTAATGTCGTTTAATAAGAAAAGTTTGTACCTCTAAACGCGCCCACATCGCAAACCCCTTGAAAATCATTGAATCCTTTGAATCATATGACGGAAATTATTTTTCACCCATCTCTTGAACGATCTTAAGATCACGGTGCACCTATCAAACAGTCGATTTGTCATTCAACGTGTCCTAGACCCCTAAAAAATGGCCATAAAATCACATTTGAGCGCGATGTGTGCCATATGATTCAAGGACATATTTTGGGGATTTGTGACACATTAAATAAAAAATTGAGCTGAAGATCTATTTTGTGAACGAAAGGTATGAATAGTGATCTCTATCATCTCATTCGAAGGAATCAATGATTTTCAAGGGATTTGGGGCGTGGGGGCTTCCCGAGAATGCGAGTGTGTTTAGAGGTACCCTATATATAAAGGATTTGGTCAAACAAATCTGATCCATTCAATTCGGGCCATAGAATCTACTAGGTCAATACATATGGCCGGCTTGACCCAATGAAGGCAGCGACCTGACCAATGATCTGCATCGACCCGGCCGAGACCCAATCTATCAACATTAAAAAAATATACAAATATGAGGCTTCTGTAGTGTTGAACCCACAACCTATTGGTAAAAAGTAAAGTAATACCGGTCACTTAACAAACTAAATAATTAGATTGATTGAATATTTATATATATTAAAAATTATATTAAGTAACTAGATGATAAAGAGTAAAGACTTTGAAAATTTGGGAGCTTGAGGCAGAGAACTCTTGGGCCTTGGCCCAGGCCGGCCCCTGCAATAACACTCAAAGGGGCTTCTTATGATAAGAGTGTTTTGCTAAAATCTCTTAAAAAAAAAAAAATCTATATCGAACAAGCAGTGGTGAAGCCAAAAATTTTCTGATGGGGGGTCTCTTATAGTCATAAGATAGTAATAATAATAAAGAACACTTCAATGGTGTGAGATCAAAATTTCTAATTTAATGGTAGAAGATTGTTTAAATACGTATGAAGGTCAGTCAAAAGCCATTATCCCTAAAAATAATTATACTTTGAGTAATAAATTAGTGTTTTTATTTTTTTATTAAAAAATAAAAATTATAATATACTTTTGACTTCAGCGAAAAATCGACGATAATCTGAGATCTTAGCGTTGGCGATCGAGGAGTGAATGAGATGTCATAAAAAGAGATGGGTGGATAAGATTTGAAAGAAAGAGAAGACAGAGAGACAATGAGACTTGGGAGTAGGAGGAGAGATACTCTTGTTTTTGTGTGTGTGTGTGTGTGTGAGACAGAGAGAGAGATGGAGATGGAGATGGAGATGGAGATGGAGATTGGAGAATGAAGAGTGGCGTGGGAATTGAGAGAGAATTTTGGGATGGGATTTAGAGAGAAAGAATTTTGAGAGTCTACTTTTTGTTATAAAAAATTTGTGGATAAAAAGTATATTTTTAAAATATCTTAAGAAGTTTTGAGTTTTAAGGGATCCTTATTAAAAAATTTTGCCCCTAAAAAGAAAGACTTTAAAATACTTTAAAGAAAAAATAACTTGTGATAAGGGATCCCCGGACCCCATTGAACAACGTGGCTCCATCTGAATGATAAAGTACAAATAGGGCACATTAAATTCCTTGGGTGGGAAAGAACTTGATTATGACTTAGCAAATTGACATCTGGTTTTTTGCTTGCAAGAATGCCCTTCATTCAGCTGGTCGATAATTAGCAATAAGTTTTCCTGTCAACCTAAATAGGCTGCATGAACGGAAAGCTTACCACTGCCCATGCTCCTTAGGGGATTTTGAACTTTGACCGATTGAATAGGGTTGGTTTTTCATGTGAATCATCGGTCGAGACGGGTTAAATCAGGTCAACCCGCTATTATATATATATATATATATATATATATATATATATATATATATATATATATATATATATATTAAAAGGGGGTTTAGGGGATTTCAATGGTAGGGTCTGATTTGATGGAGTGCACCGGGACCATCGGTCGGGACGGTTGGGCCTATACCTTCATCGGTCGGGACGGTTGGGCCTATACCTTCAACCTATTGAGTTTGGATGGAGTGCACCGGGACCATCGTGCCAGGTTGGGTTTGATAAGGCCTATACCCCTAACCCATAGAAAATTTTGACCTTACTGGACCACACTAGATCCCTTGACAGCCCTAATGTCACGACCTAATTGTACACATTTCTTATATATATATATATATATATATATATATATATATATATATACTTTTTTCTCGCAAAAATAAAATCATTATTTTTTGATAACTAAAGAAAAAAAAAATCTGAGCCTTGAAATATGACATTGTAGTTGTCACCATCCACTTCATAACTAATTGAAGTGAGCTTCATCATCTGTACGTAGGACTGCGCCTTTCCTTATCACATTATTAACTTCAACTATTAAGTGAATAAATTAACTGGCGATATCACATCAATAGACCTTGAAAACTATTTAATCACCAATAATTCCAGGCGTGGGCCACTCCAGAATTGCTTGCACTTTATTTCAATCAATTTGAAATTTTGATTGAAATAAAAAAGTCCCCAAAAGGTGCCGAAATCTTTCATAAGCCTATTAATTTAGAATTTCGCTTCCCTATTAATGTCTCTATTACATGGAGTAGATATTTATAACCATGAACCTACTAATAAAGGACTTACATAATAGCTTCCCGCATCTTGAAAAGGGTAACCTTTTCAGTTGGCATTTTGGCTGCCCAAAGGAAAAATGGCATATGCCTTACCCAATTCGATTGTGGACCTGATCCGACCCGATGGGTAAACCTTATATACCCGACCCAACTTGAAAACCATACCCACAAAGGTCGAGTTGGATGTCTCATGTCTAACCCGACCCGATTGGTTAAGTTAATGTGCTTGAACCGGCAAAAACTCGGAGTCAGACGAGTTAGGTATCGGGCTGACCTAACCCATTTACAGGCCTATATTTCAGCCGTCCTATAGTCCTTTCTGCTATGAATTTAATAATAACTACTAAAATAAAAAAATATAGGATATAATATGATGTCAAAATGGCTTGTTTACCATATAGTCTAGGTATTTTTTTTTAAAGTTGTTTTATTGATCATTTTAAATAAAACCTTGTAAGTGCACAAATTTGAAGTACTTGGGTGAGTACAAGGGTGACGAATCACAGAGACTAATCGTTTATCTAAACTAAAGCCTTAACTGGAAAGAGGTTTTATAAAAGTAAAATTCTAATTAAATTATCGAGAAAAGCAATTAAAACAAATTTGGAAAATAATGAGAAAACAATTTAGGATCTCTCTTGGATCTCAGATTCATAAATAACTCGCATCCTATTCCTAATCTATTCCGAATTCCAGTTACTTCCGCTCTAGGCTACAATTTCTATCACTTCGCATATGAATTAGATAAATCTGAGCATATAGGTATCATTGCACACAACCAACTAAACACTACAAAAACTAAGACTATTAGTAGCAGTTTTTAAAAAAAAAAACTGCTGATGTTAGTCCTGTCGCTACCAAAAACTGCCTTTACAGTAATTGCTGCTGAAACACCTTATTTTTTTAGTGAAAGCTACCCTTTAAGGCTTAGTCTGTCAACGAATATCCTATCTAATCCAACCTCAATCCCTACAAGGCCACTGGAATTAAATTAAACAAAATTAAACTTTTACAATTGCTTGTTCTCGATGACTCTCGAAACCTCCAACATTCAATCGTACTATAAATAAAAGAGAAATCGGAATTGAATTTAATACTTATCTTTATAAGATACCTCAAGCTTCGGGATGTTTTAGCCACACATTGTTGCTATGATCTTCATTATCGTTGAATCGATCATAGAACGATGATTACAAAGCCCTCAATCTCACAAACTCTCGCAGATCTGGAAACTAAACTAAACCTAAAAAGAAAACCTAAAATCATGAGCAAAAATCCCTAGGCTCAAAGCTATCTTGATGCTGCTGAATTGATGCACCGATCTATGTGGCATTGCCACACAGATATTTCGATACAACATCGTAATGAGCATGCGGTGCTTTACTTCCCACTTTTTGTTATGTGCCTCCTCGAGTTTATGGGTTGCCCAATTGATATAGACGAGGAGGGTGGCAAATTGAGATTTCATAATTATGGGAAGCATCTATGGAATAAAAGCATGCACACTCACGCTAAGGCGAGGCAGAGCGTTCAACAACCAAAAGCAGCCGTAGCCGATATCCCACCCCAGCCACCCCTGAACCCGACGCAACGCTAGCGTGGCATTGTCCGTAGAAGGCATCCTGAGGAACCGACACCCGAATATAATGTAGAAGCAACAATCACACGGCTAGGTGCTAGAATGGATGAAATTGAAAGGATGCAACAATCCCAACATTCGTTGATCAAGCAGATGGTTCACTGGATGTGGCCGTTGGAGGCGGACGATATCAAAGCTTAATCAAGGGGTGCGGCCAATGAGGAAGATGATGGGGAGGATGAGGATTAGAATATAATAGATTAGGTTTAATTTACTAGTTGTATGTTGCCTTTTTCTTTTTCTTTTCATTATGAAATTCCTGTAAAAAAAATTGTGTTTAGGTTAAACCTTTCCTCTTTAAATTTTGTTCAATCGATCGAACAATCTAGTTGATCGAACGATTAAATAATACTAACTGATTATTTTGCTCATATGTCGAAATCGATTGATCAAACTGTTAGTTTCGATTGATTGTGTGACAGCCCAGATTTTGCCAACGCGGATTCCTAGAGTAATTTTATATATTTTTTTTTTCTATTGAACAACTAGGAAAAATCCTGACCGTCAGATCGTAGATCACAATCTGAGTTATAGAATAGCTGGTACATCCACACAATGTGGAATTTAAAGCAATTAAATATATATGGCAGGAATAGAAGATTCTATCTTTATATAAAACATGGTCAAACAATTTAAAACCACCGGTGATGGCCGACCATCACCTAAACAGTGGCGTACAAGTAGAGAAATATAATTTCTATTATCCACCAAGTCCTATGAGTATACCAAGTCTGAATGTGATAGCCCAGATTTTCCCAACACAATTTTCTAAGATATAATATTATTTTTTCTTTAAACCTTAAACCAAATGGGAAAACCCGGACTACCAGATCGCAGAACACAATCTGATTGCAAAATACTTGGTACATTCACACATATTGCGGAAATCAAGTAGTTATAGCATAACTGGCAGAAATATATATATTTCATTTCTACACAGACAGATGACCGAAAGAACTAAAATAAATCATCGGTGATAACTAACCATCACCTAACAGTGGCGTACAATATGTATATAATAGCACAAATGTACTAAGCCCAAACTTACCAAAATTCACGATGTACTAAATTTACGATCCCTGAATTAGGGGTATAAATCCTCAGGCGAAAGATCCTCTTCTTCCGATACATAGTCTGGATCTTCCTCAAAGCCAAGATCTAATCAATACCTACACCTGTGACGTATAGTCAGGGTGACCTAATAGTCTAAGCTCGGTAGAAGAATCTCAAATTCAATTAACATCTTATCATATCATTGCATAGATTTAATGACAGAAGCAAAAGCATAACTAAGCAGATATTCAAGGATTGAAACAAATATGAAAAAAAGTGGATATTCAATTTGAAACGAAGGCAGAAATACAATGACAGAAGTAAAGACAATCCCTTGTCAAAACATAATCTCAAGTATCTTTGAATCAAAACAGTTTGAAGTCTCAAATATCTTCTAATCCTTCAAATTTCAAATTCACTTCTTTCAGTGCATTCACATCTTCCCGTGTGTTAATATCTTCCACTATCTTCCAGTATCTTTCAGTGTATACAGATAACCAGCCATACCGGTCCAGTCAGTGTATGCAATATGTACGAAAAAAGCCAGCTATACCGGTCCAGTATGCATGAAGTGTACAGTGTGTATGGATAACCCGTCGTACCAGTCTAGTCAGTGTATGCAGTATGTACGAAAAAACTTGTCGTACCAGTCTAGTATGCATGTAGTGTACAGTCCCGCACACTACGTCAAAAAAGTCGAAATAAGACTGTCAAAAGCCGTCTTATTTTAAAAATAAGACGGTCTAAAACCGTCCGCACGTCCGTTCTTTTTTTGGGCGTCTTAAATATATAAGACGGTCTGACACCGTCTTATATTCCGTAAATAAGACGGTACAAAATGACTGTTTACGGCAGTCCTAATATAAGATGGTCCGAAGCCGTCTCATATTAACCACTAGGGACGGTCATCGACCAGTTAATAAGACAGCGCATGACCGTCTCTAATAAACAGTCCTTTATTTGGAGACTGTCATGAGCCGTCTTATTTATTATATCAGACAGTCTTTTATGAACCGTCCTATTAGAATGACGACTCAAATAGGACGGTCTGGAACCGTCTTATTTATTAAATTTTGGAAAAATAAAAATAAAAATAAGACAGTCTTAGACAGTCATTTTTTAAAAATCGTAATAAAAAAAATATTTATGATTTTTTATTCCAAGCAGCCGACATCCGAAAAAGTGACCTGAAAATCAGGTGAGATGCATCATGTTCAATCGTGAGTTTCAGGTCACTTTTTAGAAGGGGTGCCACCTAGAATAAAAAATTGACCGTCTGATGGAATGCCCATGGTCTTGAGATCTATTGTATGAAAAGATTTAGACGAAAAACAATCTCCGTAAATGCGACTCAAAGGAGTCAATGGTTTCGATGAAGATTCCCTCGATGATTCGATAGGTGCTAATAGAGCTACCCAACATAATATTGGTTAGCGATCAATTACAATTTACAAGAATATGGAGCAACTACATTAAATAGCACGAAAATTTAGAAGTTTTTTCGTAGTCTTAGTCTTAACATCATCATATGCCCACAATGTGAATAGAGAAAATTCACAGAAACAATCACCTTCTCCTCAATTAAGAAACCAAAAATTCTCCACGCTATTCTTCGTCCCATTCATCGTTCTTCTAGGAAACCAGCGTGTCCACTTTATGTATCTGTATTGTAAACATATAAAACAAAACCCACACAAAGACTAGCTAATTTTAGTAGCAATAAAGAAGAAATGGTGTTTAGGACTAAGACTACTAAATGTGTACTCTGCTTATTGTAAAAGTAGATGCCAAGTGTCGCTACTCACATTCTTCCCCAGGTTCATTCTTGAGAGCATTTTGGCTATACACTCGAAAGCAGCTTCCACATTAAAACCCTCTTTTGCATAAGTCTCAAAGTAGGGGATGTTCCCCTTGGAAGCACACCACGCCTTTGCCTTCTTCTCTGACACCTGAAATCCAAATGGAAAACAATGCCAATCCAAATTTACAAAGAGAATAAACAGATAGAACAGATCCAAGATGCCGATCACAACTTTTTTTAAGAGAAACTGTAATAAATTGAAAACCAAAAGAACATATGCTATTAAAATGAAAGAAAAATGCCTTAGCACCATACCACTCGGCTGTTGCCTCCATCCACATCTATCTTGTTTCCCAACACCACAAATGGAAAATTTCCGGGGTCAGAGGGGCTGGCCTATACATTAAACCACCAAAAAGAACGTCAAAATATTTGGTTTTCTAGAACTCAGGGCTCCAAAATTCATATTTCAGAAAGAGTTATAACTACCTAAATGAGAAACTCTTCTCGCCAATTGTTGAGGTCATCAAATGACTTCATGACATTAACATCAGAGACAAGAACGCAGCAATCAGCCCCTCGGTAAAAAGCCACACCGAGACTTTGAAACCTTTCTTGCCCAGCAGTATCCCATATCTAGTCATATAAATTATGGCCACAAACTAAATCAGCCATATAAATGTTTAGAACAATAACAGTTTTCATGAAATTTCAAGAACCAAAGAAACCCAAGTTGAGGGTGTGAAATCATTTTACATTGTCAAACGTGCATCTGAGAGTATGATTTCCTACTACAAAAGTTATATACAATGTCATCTGCCATGAGCAAGGGATAGCTTCAGATCACCATATCGGATAGCATTGGTTTTATATAATAGTCAAGTTATATACAATGTCATTTGTCATGTGCAATTGATGTTAGACCTGTTTAACCAAGAAAGTATTTTAAATTGGAGATGCATGCTTACAATACCATGTGAGTTGGCTCAGTGTTAATGGGATGGTAAAAAATCAGTAATGTCAGTTTGATTTCGAAAACACACCACTAACCCATGCATCATAGTTGTTTGCAATACGAGCATCCAAAATAAATCACAAGGACATAATCTTTGCTAGAGAATTTTCCTTTTTTTCCTAAAAGGTACAAACACTTGACTATAAACATTTCAAATTCGAAAAGTTTGGTATGAAAAATTTCGAAGGCCAGGCAACCTATCAAATGATGCAAAACCACAATATACTACAAATACAATCTATCATAGCTATAATGACAGAAAAAGAAAGGTGTCATGCACTTTGCCATTGCAGTTACCAAATTTACACCAACCCCTAAGAAATAAGAACTGCTTCAAAAAATTTCATTTGCAAACTTCCAAAATCAAGCTATTACAAATTTATATTTCTTGGCAAATGGCAAAGCAGGAACCATGCTCAACCAACCGAACCGTCATTCAGGAGGTAACTAAGATTGCAAATGAGCTAACTGCAAGCTATATTCACAAACCAGAGTGTTTCTGTACTCATAATTCATGATAACTTGAGTTCCACAGCAAAACAACAATATAAAATAAATAACGATGAAACCAATACTCGAAAGTATAAGTTCAGTTATCAATAAAGAAAAAAACAAACATAATTCAATGATTGAGAAAAATAAACCAAAAAGAAACATAAGTTAAGTGACTCAAAAACTCCACAAATTTTCACCTCAAAAGATTTTTCTTGAGGTTCAGCAAACGCTTTGGAAGCCTAGAAAAATCATTACACAAGTATGTCATTAATATTTATTAATTAAAACATATCTAACCAAAGTATTCCCTGTTCAAGTCATAGACAAAGACATCTCAAATACTCACAGCAATAAATTCTGAAGCATTCAAATTTCCATTTTCTGATAAAGAAGCCTGTTATATACAATGTCATCTGCCGTGAGCAAAGGATAGCCGGATCACCATCTGATAGCATTGGTTTTATATAATAGTCAAGTTATATACAATGTCATCTGTCATGTGCAATTGATGTTAGACCTGTTTAACCAAGAAAGTATTTTAAATTGGAGATGCATGCTTACAATACCATATGAGTTGGCTCAGCGTTAATGGGATGGTAAAAAATCAGTAATGTCAGTTTGATTTCGAAAACACACCACTAACCCATGCATCATAGTTGTTTGCAATATGAGCATCCCAAATAAATCTATGAATGCAGACCAATACAAATCACACAAGCATATGACTAGCCGATTCATATGCTTTGAAAACCACCACTTGGCAAGTCGCACCAAAGTGAACTGACTCATGCCTGAGATGAATTGGTTTTGATCCATCATTGACTCGCTCTGAAAGTGATAGTAATGTATTATAGACCAGCTACAAAAAAAGGCACAATGAACCAGAAAGGAACCAATTCAATGAGATATTACATCAAGCCTATTGTTCACCAACACCTCTATCCATTGGTTTATTTTCTCATGAATGCTAGTTACTACAGAGAATCCAGAAGACTGTACATATTTGTATTCTGAAAACTTGGCAGTGGAATGAAATTAAATGACAATGGAACTTAAAAAACACTGGTGTTACTACCACACTACTTTATGTTACAGCCACCTCACTTAAACAAATACACAACTACTAACCGTGACAATAGAAAGAAGTAATAATAATCTAGTGCCTACAAGCCTAAGCTACATATCATTTTCAACAGAATCAACGTCATAAATTCACAATAGACAAGCATGCACATGGAAACAACTTAGTTGAAGTTTATACACCTATATGACTCAAAATACAAAAAATTTAACAAGAGCATGCGATCCTCGATCCAACCGTTCCCAATCTAACTTGAAAATTGACTTATAAAAATATTTTTTAACATATAACATACAGATCTACCAATCCAAACCCATCAAAACCCATGAATTTCAAAAGAAAACTCAAGAAACATGTCCAAAAACAAGAGTTTTCAAGCAAATATTTGCTCAAACAATAAATTTTCCAGAATAGTGAGAAATCTACCTTCAAACTGTGATTTCCTTCAAGCACATCAAGATGAGGGTCTTCCAATGGGGCGAAGATCAAGATATGTTGATCTACAACCCTAAAAGATTGCTACAATACTGCAATGAGAGAAGCTGAAATTAAACTTACCCTTAAAAATATAAAAATATAAAATATTAAAGGTGAAACAGTAAGTGAAGAAATAAGAACTCACTTTTTACTTCATGATCCAAGCTACTACAACTGTCTTAAGAAGGTCTGTCCAATGAAAAACAAAATTAAGATTAGAATTGGAACCCTTGTTTCCAGAGTCCAGACTAATTACCTCTGTCATATTCATAATAAAATTAGGAATTGTGAGTAAACAATCCCTTTTTCCTATATATATATGTTTGTAAAATATGTGTTATATGCATGTGTGAGTATTATATAAGAAATATACATCTTGTATCTATTTTGTAGCCCTGAAGGTAAACCCATTGTAGAAGAGAAGCTTTCTGAAGTTGCAGCCAGCTTGCACTCTGCCTATGACAGTGGAGACCTTCATGGTGCACTTGATGAAGGCCATGCTGGTTGGCAGAAGTGGGTAAAGGGCTTTGGCAAATCATTGAAACGCAAGGTAATTCAATAAATGGCAAAGAAAAATTGACTCTCAAAGGAGAGAAGTCAATTTCGTTTCTTACCAATAATATCAAATTCGGTTCCTTTTTTTTTTTCATTGAGCAACAGAAAGATAATTGACCTTTCTTATATGAGAAAGTATAAAGCGCTTGACAGGAAACATGTTAATCATTGGTTGGAAATGAATCTGGCTGTAGAATGGCTAGGTCCATCAGAGGGTACTAAATCTGTTTCAACATGATGAAATGGACAAAGTATCCCTGATAAATCTAAAAACTTCTCACGCCGAAATATGTTTTACGTCAAATGCGGAGTACCAACTCTAAAATCTTTTTGAGCACACACACATTCCCTACCTTCTCCTGGAATTCATTATTAATATTAACACTTTCTAATCAAGAGCGAGTGTCGCATATTATAATGCATAAAAGGTGATTTGATCGGGTACTGGACCATCTAATTGGTGGCACATGTACATCTGTTAAGAGAACACCCACACTACCCCGGTGCGCGGGCTTGAGCACCTAAGATGACCATTTGAAATCCACTTGTCTTAGCATTTAAAAGCGGTAAGAGTCCCTTATCTCTTTTTCAAGGGAAATATCATTTATGCCTCTTAGAGTGTTGCTAATGTGGAAGCTCCATGGCCCCGATATAGGAGCTAGTGTTCTTTGCTCCATAAAATCGGAACTTCTTGGCGTGGTCACTCCTCAAACAGGGTTTGTTACATTAGATGAGAGGTTTAAAATGCTAAGGGAGGTCGATTGGGAAGCATTTGTTGGAGATCCTCAGCTAGAGTCTGCTGCATTTGTATCTCAATGAGAACTCTCAGTTTTGACCATTCTTCAAAATTTTCAGCATTCGCTATTGTGTAGCATGTATGATATTTAAAGTTTATTGAAGCCTATTGATTGCCATCTGATCTGTTTCCTTTTTCTCATCTATCAACTTTTTAGACAATGGTTTTAACATTGCTCTCTCTCTCTCTCATGTAAGTCAGAAACTGAACTCATCACGGCAGCATCTCCTGCACTTTAACGTGCAGAGAGGTGAACATAACAAAAGATGAAGTGGATGAGTGAAAGTAAGATTTTCCAAGTTCAATTAGGGATCCCAACACCCAGTTACCCGAGTGTTTTTGACTCAGTCGAGCACACAAACTTGACCTGCCGAGTAGAATCATTGTCAGACCGTTTCTGCATTCATTTTGATATGGTAGCTTCCAATCATAAAAGAAGGTGTTAGATCTTTCAGAATCTCATTTGCCAATATAAATAATATAACATAAAGTGGAACTTATTTGTATACCAATCGAATTATCATCATTGCGAACGCGTTTCCTCAAGAAAATGACCTCTTATCATGCTGCGGCTTTATGTGTGGAGATGGTTGTGATGGGGATATCCTATTTCAGCATGGCGATACTTTGGGCAGATCAGTGATTGTCATCACTGACTTTTATGGTGTTTTCACCAAAGATTAGAGGGCAGCTGACTGGAATTTGAGTCAGTAATGGCTGATTTTAAAGAGGTTTATCTCTTTAATTATTGAGGGTTGCTTTTTCCTTATTAGTTGATTTACTGTTGATCAACCTGATGACGATTTATGAAATTTGTGTGCAAATATAGTGACATAGTTTATAAAACACACCTATAAAGCATATCTTTTTCAAAGACAAAAAACAAAATCCCCTTCTTTCGTCTTTATATCTGTAACTCCAAACCTTATTCTTAAACCCTCTTTTTTTTGTTACTGAAAGGATGGTTAGTAGGGATGACTGCTAACCAATGGTGTACCAGCGATGATGGTGATCATCCGATATCAGGATATCCAACTGTTATTCGATGGTATAAATGTGAGGATTGATGATGAAAGCCTATGAAGGCGATGATTTGATGTTAGTGGAATAAAGGATATTGATCAATCACAGGTTCTAACCTTTCTCTGATACCATTTTTGGATTTGTATTATCAATCAATCAATGATCAACTTCCATCACTTGATCACCGAGGGAATATTATATTCTCTTGTTTGCTCTATCTGTTAACACTAGAAGAGATGTTAGTTATGAGCGGTTTCATTTAGGACTGTTGGATTGCACATTTGCTTGCTTGTACATAATATACCTATACTAACACGATGATTTCTAATATGGCAGTGCAACCCTTTCTTTGATCAAGTTGGATGCTCTCATCCAGGTTGTGAACCTGAATATCCGACCCCACAGTGTAAAAAATAATGTCAAGTCGAGAACAGTGCAGGATGAATCGAAGCACTTCAGTGTTAGTGCTTACAGAATCAATTCTGATCCTCACAACATCATGGCAGAGGTCTACAAAAATGGTCCTGTGGAGGTCTCTTTCACAGTTTATGAGGTAAGGAGGATTTCTTTTTCTTTTTTTCTCTTATTTTTTTCGATTATGTTAAGTTTTATATTGATTCTTTATCATTATTAGTGATTACATCTTTCTAGTGTCGCCAATATTTAGTAATTGTACAGAGAGAATGCCACAGATCTTGTTATTTCAACACTAAACAGAGAAAATGTACCCTATGGGTTGGCAATTCCATCATTCCCTAATGATGCATGGTAAAAAATCTACCTGCATGGATTTCATGGATGTTAGAAATCTGTACCTATCTAGGGATTTATTTGTGGGGTTGGAATGAGATCATTCTGCGGCTGGTGGTACCTTACCCATATGCCAAAAATTGCATAGATCAAATTTTTAACTGCCAAGACCAATCATCTACTTTTGCACAATCAGATGGGAAATTAGATTGGGGCCACAACAAGAAGACTCCTAGAACAGCGAAATCGTCGTATCAAAACTCAAAACTCCACCACCGAGGAGCTTAGATTTCTTCCAATTTTATATACAGATTTGCTTCAAAGTGAGGAAAAAAAAAAGAACATAAAAATATATAACACAAAAATAAAGAACTCTTTGTCAATCAAAAGCTCAATAAAAAAAAAATTAGGGCCAAAAGTTCTTCGGATCTCAAACCATCTATCTATAGCTTATGGTATTAAGCTTCAAACAAAAAAATTACACATCACACAACATAACGTTTTCGGAAGAAACCCAAAAAGAAAAACAGAAAAAAAAAGAAAAGAAAAGAAAAATTAGAGAGAGATGAGATCGATTTTAGACTGTTCGTTTATCTTTCTTGGCAGTCTCGATCCTCATCTATTAATATTATTATTAATATTACTATTACCGCAAATCTCTTTTCAACAACAGGGATTCATCAAGATGATTTTAGATCTATAAATATTAAAAAAAAAAGATTAAATAGCAAAAAGAAGGTTACCTTTCAATGGGCGACAACAATGGTGGTCGAAGTCAGTAGCAATTGTGGTCAAAATCGGCAGCAATGGTGGTTGGCCTTGGCGGTTAAATCGAACGAGTCATTGGATGGAGCTAGGGTATTTTGTTTTTTTAGAGAGATGAAATAGGAGATGAGGGAGACGGGATGAAGCTAGGGTTTTTTTCTTTTTAGAGATATGAGCTAGGGAGACGGGATGAAGCTAGGGTTTTTTGTTTTTAGAGAGGGAGAGGGAGAGGGAGAGGGAGAGGCGGGATGAGATAGAGGGAGACTTTTAGCATTTACTTTATAATTATTGTGATTATGAGTGGGGTGTTTATTTTAGATGGGTTTAACCATCGTGAAAATAAGACGATTAGTACCGTCTTATCATCCGTCACTAAAATCTGTGTCATTATTCAGTATGTCACCGTCTTTTTACTAAATTTAAGACGGTTACAGATTGTCTTATTTAAAGACGAAAAAAGGCAGTCTTATTTTATGTCTTTTTTAAAGCTTTTTGACGTAGTGGCAGTCAATGTCCAGTCTACCAAATCAGAGTTAATCGTCAAATCATTTGATATCTAAATGCAACTAATCTTTCAAAGATTTCAATGTTAACAGTTCAAAGATTGTCAACTTCCAATATTCCTACAAAAAGGGTTTTAGACCTAACATGATTTAATTTCTCAAATGCAGTCAATCTTACAAATTCGATTGCAATTCACAATTATCACTTTTCAGTCCAAATATTCGAATACAGTTAAATCAACAAGTTCTAAATCCATTGCTAAGATCACAACTTAATTCTAATGGATATTATATCAAATCAGATTCAAGGCATCAATTTCAAAGAGTTCTAATCACTTCATTCGATCCTACAATAATATATATGAAATCAATTCAAAAATATAATGAGTAATGAGTTTTCCCTACCTCGGATTCGGAGTCGTTCAAAGCGATTCAAATACCCTCATCTACGGCCTTCCATTCTTAAGCTAGATTTCATTAACACCGTACTATGTGTCAATAGTGTAAAAAATAGATGTCTCAAAGTCTCCCAAAGTTTTTCTAAAGAAAATAAAACTGAAAAAGCTAGAAACAGGGGAAATCGATTGATCGATTTCTTTAGAATATAAATTTGATCGATCGATTCCTTTAGAAACTTTTACATATCTCTGTCCTATCAAAATCAATCGATCGATTCAGGAATCTATCGTTCGATTTTGATAGATTTTGTAGTCCTTCAGGCTTCTCCTTCCTTGCTTAATTTTTGCCCAAATTTTCAATGCTATTAATAAATTTTCACATGCACTCCTTAATCTTAGTTTAGAACATTTAACATACCATTAAACCTCTAATTTAATCCTAAAAAATAAGAGATCTCTCGCCTTTTTAAATAACGCATTCGTCCCGTATTTCGGGCAAAAATCGAGCGTCGGTTCATCAACGCAAAGCGGCTTGAGAGCCCAACCTCTCGCACTCGTATTGGACTCGATCAAAGCTTAAACTACTCTCATAATGCACGAAAAAATAGCGAGATCCACAGACTTCAGGACTTTGAATATCCAAATTAAAAGAGGGTTTTGAAGGAATAAACCTTCATTTCTGCACCGATCTTCGTTGCGTCGAAACTTAGTGACTTCTCATGGTACACAAACCAACACGAAGCCAATACTTCGAAGTTTAATGGAGCCTATCCAAGTTTCGGACTTCCACAGGGTGATCTCCTCAAGTTCCTCTCTCTCTTTAGAAACCCAAAACCCCCAAAACTTGCAACCGGTTAACAACTTCCAAAGGAAGCTTTGCTTTTTATATTACAAAGGGGTTGTTTCCCCTACGAAACACATACACCCCTTTGGGTGTTAAGCCTTATCCACATGGCTTTGTTCCGGTGTGGAACTTATACACCTAAGCGAAGTGTTTCTTATTACACCAAAAGATTTTTGGGTTGGTGTGGAGCTTGTACACCCGGACCACTGGTCAGACGGGATTCGGCGTTAAGCCAATACACCACCACGGTGTATGAGCTTTGGTCCAAAAGTCTTACATGAGGCTCAAACGGACCCGAAATGATCTCGTTTGAAAAATTCAAAATTGTGACACATTTCTTAACGGACATACAACTAATTTGGACCTATGGTTTCAAAAAATATTTTGGGATGTTACATTCTTCCCACCTTAAAGAATTTTCGTCATCGAAAATTTACCGTGTCGTATTAAAAAAGGTAAGAGTATGATTCAACATCCTTGAAAATTGATCCTGTTACTTTTGGTGGTGTGGACCATTGTAATTGTGTGTTAACAAATTCATGCAAAAAAAAACAATTAAAATTTTCAACCATCTACTGATAGTAAGGACATATCCATAAAAGTTCATGATCATATCCACACAAATATGAGATTCTGATAATTATCCCAACATAATAACAAACACAATATCAACGACTCTCCACAAGATTTAAGTCGTTCATCCTTACTAGGGGCACACTACCACATCAAAAGTTTAGGCCATCTCTACATAGCATAATCCTTAAGGGCTATACAATATTTAAGTCAACCATGAGGTGCCAAAGTCGCCCCTTCCTTCCTCTCCTCTGGACAATCCTTGATCTGATGTCCCATTTGTCCACACCTGAGACATGCACCACTGGCCCACCAACATTCCCTTGTCTAATGTCGTCCTCCACATGGTGTGCATGATTCTGCCAATGCAGATGAAGTGGTGCATGACCTTGGAGACGTAGACGTGGGTGGTCTCGAGTAGGCAGTCTGAGCCGGCTGGATTGGTGCTGGCATTATGAGTCTCAGTTCCTTGCTTGCCTGCTCGGAAGCATAAGCTCGTGTTTGACTTGTCCCATCTTTTTGGCTCTGTTCTTTTCTTTGGTACTTTTCAATGTCTTCCTCGGCGATAAGGGCCTTGGCCATTACCGCTGCATATGTTCCTAGCTCAAATAATGAGACCCTCTCCTGGATGTCAGGTCGTAAGCCACGTTGAAACTTCTTGGTCTTCATTAACTCTGTGATCACATGCTGAGGTGCAAACCTCGAAAGCCTAGTAAATTCGGCCTCATACTCGCGTACGTTCATCCGGTCTTGTTTCAATTCTATAAACTGGACTTCCCATTGATTTCTCACTACGTTGAGGGAATTATTTGTCATTAAACTTCTCGGTTAACTTGGCCCAAGTCCATGGTGCATTCGGGATCTCTTGCACCCTATCTCTCTGCACTGCTTTCCACTAGGGATCAGCCTCTCCATCCAGTTTGAAGGCTGCCAATCTCACTTTCTCATCCTCACTGTAAGGAAGTACACTAAAGATCTTCTCCATCTTGTTTAACCACTTCTTAGGTTAAAGTAGATCGACTTGACCTAAAAAGCTTGGAGGACGCATCTTCCTAAATTCTGAAAGTCTTGAAGGTTGTTGCCTAGCCGACAGTAGCTCGGTCTGCTGTGCCATGGATGTTGTCTGCTACGTCATTGCATTGGCCATGGTCTCCAATAGCTGTCTATCACTACCACTATTACTACCCCCAACGGAATGGGGCTAGGACCGGTGGTGATTCCTACGCCATGCGATGAGCCCTCGCCTTCAGGGACATCCGTCATGTGGACTATCTTTGGTTTGCCTCTACCTCCTCTGACACGTAGGGCCATGCTGATCTGTCACGATCAAACAAAGATTTAATCAGAAGTGATTGTGAAGATCCAAAGCCTTAATTGTAATCGAACATAATCTCAGCCTTTCTATGCTCCCTATGTTTTAACAAAACCTAAAATCATAACCTTGGGTCTCCCATAAGACCTGAAGCCCAAGTTCTAACAGAATCTAATGTCATAGCTTCGATCATGAAGAGTCAATCAGAACATACCGCCACAGCTCTGATACCAACTGTGATAGCCCAAATTTTCCCAACATAATTTTCTGAGATATATTTTCTTTTCTTTAAACTTTAAACCAAATGGGAAAACTCAGACCGCCAGATCGCAGAAAATAATCTGATTACGGATTACTTGGTACATTCACACATATTGCGAAAATCAAGCAGTTATAGCATAAATGGTAGAAATATATATTTTATTTCTATACAGACACATGACCGAAAGAACTAAAATAAGCCACCGGTGATGACTAACCATCACCTAACAGTGGTGTACAAATTTATGATCCCTAAACTAGGGGTACAGATCCTCAGGTGAAAGATTCTCTTCTTCCGGTACGTAATCTGGATCTTTCTCAAAGCCATGATCTAATCAATACCTACACCTGTAACGTATAGTCAGGGTGAGCTAACAGTCTAAGCTCAATAGAAGAATCTCTAATTCAATTGACATCTTATCATATCATTGCATAGATTTAATGACAGAAGCAAAAGCAAAACAGAGCAGATATTTAAGGATTGAAATAAATACAAAAAAAGAGTGGATATTCAATTTGAAACAAAAGTAGAAATACAATGACAGAAGCAAAGACAATCCCTTGTCAAAACATAATCTCAAGTATCCTTGAATCAAACCAATTTGAAGTCTCAAATATCTTCTAATGCCTCAAATTCCAAATTCACTTCTTTTAATGCGTTCACATCTTCCAGTGTATACGGATAACCCGCACTACCGATCCAGTATGCATGCAGTGTATAGCCGCGCAATCAATGTCCAATCTACCAATTCAAAGTTAATCATCAAATCATTCGATATCCAAATGTAACTAATCTTTCAGAGATTTCAATGTTAATAGTTCAAAGATTGTCAACTTCCAATATTCCTACAAAAATGGTTTTAGACCTAACGGGATTCAATTTCTCAAATGCAGTCTATCTTACAAATTCGATTGCAATTCACAATTATCACTTTTCAGTCCAAATATTCGAATACAGTTAAATCAACAAGTTCTAAATCCATTGCTAAGATCACAACTTCATTCTAACGGATATCATGTCAAATTAGATTCAAGGCATCAATTTCAAAGAGTTCTAATCACTTCGTTCGATCCTAAAATGATATCTTGAAATCAATTCAAAAATGCAATGAGTAATGAGTTTCCTTTACCTCGGATTTGGAGCCGTTCAAAGCGATTCAAATACCCTCATCTACGGCCTCCCATTCTTAACCTAGATTTCATTAACACCGTACTACATGTCAATAGTATCAAAAGCAGATGTCTCAAAGTCTCCCATAGTTTTTCCAAAAGCCAGAAACAGGGGAAAGACAAACTAAAAAAGTTAGAAATAGGGGAAATCGATCGTTCCATTTCTTTAGAATCTAAATTTGATTGATCGATTTTCAAAATCGATCGGTCAATTTTTTCAGAAAATTGGCATATCAGTCCTGTCAAACTCGATCGATCGGTTTCAAATTTGATCGCTCGGTTTCAAATTCGATCGATTGGTTTCAAATTCGATCAATCAGTTTATAATTCGATCGATTGATTCCTTCAGAATTCTAAATTCGATTGATCGCTTTTCAAAATTGATCGATCGATTCCTTCAAAAACTTTTACATATCTATGTCCTATTAAAATTGATTGATCGATTCAAGAATCGATCGTTCGATTTTGATAGATTTTGTAGCCCTTCGGGCTTCTCCTTCCTTAGTTCATTTTTGCCCAAATCTTCAATGCTATTAATAATTTTCACATGCAATCCTTATTCTAAGTTTAGAACATTTAATATACCACTAAACCTCTAATTTAAACTTCAAAAATAAGAGATCTCTCACCTTTTTAAATAACACATTCGTCGTGTATTTCGGGCAAAAATCGAGCGTCGGCTCGTCAATGTGAAGCAGCTTGAGAGCCTAACCTCTCGCACTCGTATCGGACTCGATCAAAGCTTAAATTACTCTCATAATGGGCGACAAAACCCTCGTGAGATCCACAAACTTCGAGACTTTGAATATCTAAATTAAAAGAGTGTTTTGAAGAAATAAACCTTTGTTTCTTCACGAATCTCCGTCGCATCAAAACTCAGCGACTTCTCGTGGCACACAAACCAACACGAAGCCAATACCTCAAAGTTTAACGGAGCCGATCCGAGTTTCGGACGTCCACAGGGTGATCTCCTCAAGTTCCTCTCTCTCCCTCTCTCTAGGAACCCCAAACCCCCAAAACTTGCAACCGGTTAATAGCTTTCAAAGGAAGCTTTGCTTTTTATATTACAAAGGGGTTGTTTCCCCTATGAAGCACATGCACCCCTTTGGGTGTTAAGCCTTATGCACATAGCTTTGTTCTGGTGTGGAACTTATACACCTAAGTGAAGTGTTTCTTATTACCCCAAATGATCTTTGGTTTGGTGTGGAGCTTGCACACCCAAACCACTAGTCACACGAGATTCGGCTTTAAGCCAATACACCACCACGGTGTATGAGCTTTGGTCCAAAAGTCTTACCCAAAGCTCAAATTGACCCGAAATAATCTCATTTGAAAAATCCAAAACAGTGACGCGTTTCTTAACGAGCACGCACCTAATCCGGACCTATGGTTATGGAAAAATTTTCGGGATGTTACACTGAAGATCCAAAATGAAACTTGAAAGTCTCTATACCAACCCCAAAATTTCCGTCTACTGGATCCTCTTCAAGCCCGATTCAAGTCTTGGTCAATGCCAGTACCTGTGACTTATAGTCGATGATCAATAATAACTACATTTCACATTTTTAAAACATAGATCTGATGATCATAATTCAAAGTCATTTTCAAATCGGAATGAAAACATTTTCGTATCGAAAACAAAACTGGTTTCAAAGACATATTCATGTCAAAACAGAGTTTTGCGAAATATTAGTTGAAAATCAAAGTTCACATTTCAAGTTCAGATACATATTCAAATTTAGAATTCATTGTCATAGTTCTTATTCGGAGTTCAGAGTTCGGAAGCATCAAAGTTGTTATCCAAAGTTTCAAAGATAAACCTCAAAGTTCTTATTCAGAGATCAGATTTCGAATCAAATTCTCATTCAAAGTTTCAGAGTTCATATCGGAATTCAGAGTTCGTATCATAGTTCAGAAATCATATCAGAGTTCAAAAAGAGATTGAGCCGGATTCACCACTGTGCCGGTCCAAATCATGGATTCACCGCCGTGTCGGTCCAAATCATGGATTCACCGCCATGCGGGTCCAAATCATGGATTCACCACCATGCCGATCCAAATCATGGATCTGCTCATCTCATCATACAGTTCTGAATTTCAGAATTTAGAGTTCTCATATTTTGACCCACATTTGGAGTTCACATACAAAGTTTAGAGTCAATAATTTCAGATTCCAAGTTCATATCAGATTCAGAGTTCGTATTCGGATTCAAATTCAAATTCAAAATCATATACGAAGTTAGATGTTTTAATTTCAAGATTCAAATTTCAGGTTCAATTTCAGGTTCAATTTCATATTCAAAGTCATATTTAGAATTTGTATTCGAAATTCATATTCGGATTTGCTACATTGTCCAAGGTTCAGATTCAAAGTCATGTTCAAGTCACATTCAAATTTCAAAAATAGATGTTCAAATGCTTCATATTCAAAATTCCATTAATTCATATACTAAGTTCGGAAATCAAGTTCGAATAGTTCATATTTCAATTCACATTCAACGCTCATATCAATTTATATCAGTTCATATCCACTTGTATCAGGTCGTATCAGTTCATATCAGATTCATATCGGAATTTGAGTTCATATCAATTTTTATCAGTTCAATTCTATCATTAAGATCTATGAATCAAAATAAAATGATGTTGAGCATCAAATTTTCCTTACTATTCTAAATTCAAATCCATGGTTCATATAGGAATTTGATGCTTGAAAACTCAATTTTATTTTCCATGTGTCCAATTTCAAACGCAAAACATCAAGGTTCACGTTCCATTAATCATAGAGTCTATGAATCGAAGATCTAATGTAATTGAGTAGTGAAATTTCCCTACCTTAATCTAGGAGTCATGCAAATACCACGCGTGAATCAAAGTGGAGATCCTACCAACCGTCTCCCGTAGTTATCCTAGATCACTCCCTGTTCATGTACCAAGTGTTAATGAACAATGCGTGGTATAAAAGTAGCTTTCAAAGGCTCATACGGATGAAGCCCAAGGCTTACAAAAATAGAGTACCTCGCTACGGCGAGGTCTCAAGTCACCGCAGCAAGGTGTCATGTGGCACCTAGGGTCACTGCGGCGAGTTTGAATAGTACCGAAATGGCCTATATTTTACTGTAGCACTCGCCACGGTGAGGGCTTCAGAATTCAACTCGCTGCGACGAGATTCAGGGTCATTGCGGCGATCCTGGCAAAGCTTGCCTGTCTTTGGCTCTTTCTTCAAAGTCCAACAATGCTAATTTTCTAGCATAACAGTCATCCTAATCATGGATTTAACACAACAAGATTAAATCGTGGATTTCTACCTTAAAACCTTGTGCATGCAATAATTTCGGGGGTTGGCAAACGGGAACACAGGTGCTCACGTTTCTCACGCGTCCGGTCTTTGAAGTCTCTGTACACGATCCAACACCCCTAACTTAAGATTATTCTTTTAGATATTGAAAAGCACACGATCGCATTACGACGCATACCTCTCTATATCATGCATGGGAGGTTTGAAATGATCGAAATAGTGAAGGAATGTGGTGCGAAGGCTTCGCACACGTCCGATGCTTCTACTTTCTCGCTTTGGTCGATCTTAACAGTGAAAAAATGCGATGATTTCTTGTGGACGGATCAGAAGAGAGCTCCTTGAAGAAGAAGGATCTCACGAGAAATCGATGGCCGAAATCTCATGAGAATAGAGGAGCAAAAAGGAATGAAATGCAAAAACTCCCTTTTTTTCTCTTTTCTTCTTGGCCCTCTTGCTCTCCACGAAATTTCTCATGCAGGTTTGGAATGGATTTTCACTTAAGTTACTATTCTTATAACAATGGGTTTGGGTTGGTGTTGAGCTGCTACACCGAAAATAGTTTATTGGCTTCTACTAAGAAGTCCAAAATATGGCCTTACAAAATAAACAAGGCCCCATGTACATAACAGGCTTTGATACCTGGCCCTCCTAATTGCAATCCAAGTCTCTGACCCCTGTGCCATCACGCAGCTTGCATAATTGTTTGAGAAATTATTTATATCTAGACCACGTGTATCTATACCTATAAACCCATGATTGTTTAGGCTACTGGGCTCGGATTAGGGTCGTGCCTAGGGCGCACCTAGTCCCCTTTGATCACGTGTACGCTACTTTTCTCGTTCTAATTTAGTCATTAAAATTAATTAACTAAGCATATATGCTATACTATGGTGCTTGAACAAGTGGAATCGAACTATATGCTATACTATGGTGCTTGAACAAGTGGAATCGAACCTAGTTCGATCCCGGGTTTGAGTCGTGTGCCACACACTTCTCACGAGGGTTCGGTCTCGATTCAATGCTCAAGTCAGGGATTGGTTCTCAAAATTTGGGTATCGGGTGCATTTTACCCAATCGAGGTGGATGGGCTAGAGGCCCGCCACAGTCATCAGCATCTTAACCAAAGTCAAATTGGTTGAGGTCGTCGTATGATCGTCAAAGGTCAACGATTCAGTGCTAGAAAATCAAGGTTGTTACAGATTGATTATGCATTGTGAATTTTAGCAATTTCCTTCGATTTGGTCACAAATCAGAATCGATCGAGCAGACTTTTTATCTCAATCGATCGATTATAAACTATGGAATTTCCACTAATTTAGTAACTGTCCTCATTACCGAGTCAATCGATCGATTCAATTGGATCAATTGAAGGTAGACGGCTAGATGATTTTCTGGGATCCAAATTTGAAAGTTTCTTTTGTTGTTACTTCTATTTTTATTTGTTTCTTCTTGTAAACCCTTTCTCTTTTATTTAATAGTCCATAGGTCTTAGTTTTTCTTAAAACAAATATTTTTTTCTCTTTATGTTTCATTCTCTTTTCTTTTTCCCCTAACTTCAATTTAATGGCCAATATACGTTTCTGCACCACGCTGGAAAGAAACGAATGGAGGAGCTGTCTACAAAAAGGGCGCGACATCATGCTACGCCAAGCCCATTGATCTCACTAATGTCGAGATCATTGATATGGAGATTTCTTCATCGCCTCCCTCTCCTGTTGCCGCCCTAGTTCCGTTGTCGGCACAAGTCACAACAGTCATCCCTGGTGAGTTGTGGGCAAAGTAGTTCCTTGCACCAAAGCCAGATGCTGTCGAAGAAAGGAATAGTTAGGAACATTAGGGTTCTTTATTTAGTTTAAGGTTTAGGAATTAGGTTCATATTTCTGGTGTAGGTATTAGGTTCTTTTTTCTGTTTTACGATTTAGTTTCCCTTTCCTAGTTTCGTTCAATAAGTGTAATCACATGGTACTTTCTGAAGATCAATAAAATTTTATATTTTAGTATACCTTGTTGTAGTATTTTCTCCACTCATCTACCTTGTATATCTATTTTTATTTGTTGCAAATTTACATGTCGTTTGTGTCAAACATTATTTTTGCAGTCTTGGGGGAAGATGTGCTTATTCTATAATTTTATATACCATCCTCTTAACAATGAGGGGATTGTTCATTTCAGATTTGGGGATGTTGTTTTTGTAGTTCTATTATTTTGATACCCCTAGGTTCTATTATTTTGATACTCCTAAAACCGCATATAAAAAAAATAAATTTGGGGCCATCATACTTGTTATTTTGCAATAGTTTTCAAACTTTAGTTAATGATGCATGAGAATTTTATTTTGAGAATATCAATGTCATATTTTGAACACGTGTATTTAGGATGATAAAATATAATGTGATAATTTGAGGATGGTTATGAAATTCTTGCTTAGATACTTTGTGCACTTATACCATGCTAAAGATCTAGAAATCAAGGAACTAGTTTGAACTTTGAATCTTAGGATCTTAATGGATATTAAACCCGGTAAGCTTTAGAGCCAAGTTCTCATCTTTAATGAGTGCTTACATAAACTCGGATTTATCTTTGAATACTGTAGAATCGGCTAATTTGACCCAAGGCCCGATCAAAATATACCTCGAGAGAGGCACACCTCCGAGCTTCCGATAGCTTCTCCCATACCCTTAGGAATCTTCCCAAACCCCTAGAAAGTTTTCCAAAACCCTTAAAGAACCTTTTCAAACTCTTAGGAACTTGTCCATACCCTTAGGAATTACCCCCGACCTCTCCGGACCCATAGTTAACCCTCCCGAGCAATGGTTAGAGAAAGATGAATTAGGGCTGATAGGGACCTTTACTGAGACTAAACCTTATACCATTAAAAAGTAGAGGTTCTCAGCTTTCCAACAAGCCAAGAATCACCTCAATACGAGTTGTACGTCAAAAGTTACGGTGATCCGAAAAGTAACCAAAGCTGCATATAGTTGGGGGTATACATGGCGCATGTATTACATGCGGCAAGCCATTTTTTTCCAAAAATGGCTTGGCGCATCTAATACACATGCCAAGTATAGGTGGGACCCACTTTGGGCTCTAAACTTTCAGACACTGTAGCTATGCTTGGTGTGTGTAATACTTGTGCCAGGCTTAGCTACAATAAGTGCTGGGTTTTGCTCGAAATTTACTTTTAGGGTTTGACTTGTTGACTATCTCAATGTTTAGGATGGGTTCATTAGGACTGTTGCACCCCTGTACCCCTGATTACCCTATTTGCAATCCTGTAGTAATTTGAAACCTCACCCTATCATCTACCATTGAAGCTCATTGCCCACATTTTCAAGCTCTCAAAATCCTAGGAAATCTTAGATTATAAGATTACCTAATTGCTAACCCTAATTAGCACTTAAGCACCCTCCTAACCTACCCTTTTCCTATAAATAGAGAGGCACCCCCATTGGATTAAAGGCTTGAAAATTTTCCAAGAGAGAGAAAAGAGTAAGAGATCTATCCCTCCCTTGTGTGCACCAAATATCTATATAAATTCCAGAATTCTAAATCATCTTGGAAACCCAATCCTTCTTCAAAAACCCATGAGTTTAGGAGAACACTACCCCCTAGCCTTCTTCCTCTACCCCTTAGCTACCAAGCCTTAGAGTTAGAACCCTTCATTCAACCATCTAAGCCATCTAAAGCTCACTAAAGTGCCCTCACACGAAGGACCACAGTGGTGCTACAAGGGCCCGAGAGCTCCGGCTCTCCCCTCTACTCCTCTACCTTCTTAGCTTTTGCTCTATTCTTAAATTTGTGCCGTTACGCCGTTGAAATCTCGATAATTACGGAGGGGCACAAATAGGATCATAGTACCTTCGGGCAAGAGGAAGTTCTCTTTTTATTTTCATTTTTCTTTCATCTTTGGCCATAAGTAGAGACCGCTTTAGAGTAGGTTGATCGGGTGTCAAACACCTTCCTGATCAATAATCGAAGCCCCTACCCAAGAGCCTTTGGCGTAGACCGGTGAATCAAAGTCACATTTTTGGCATTTCGATTGCTTATAAAATTGATTTAGGTTTCCCGGGGCGCCGAAAGCTCTGGATGGCGACTCTATACTTTTTCGAGAGTGCGCATCGTCGCGACGGGATCGTAAAAAATTCTCACGATTGCACAGATGGCAACTCTACTGGGGAGTAGCTAGTCGAGCTTCCCCTTGAAACTTGGCTTTTTTCTTTATTTTTACTAATATTTTCTTATTTTTTACTCACCCCTACAATTTCGTTAATTTTCTCACGCCTACTTTTCTGTCATTTTACATGCCTTAGCCGATCGACAGGCCTACTTGTGTATTGTCTTTACAATTCCTCTATTTTTCGTCATTTATGTGCCTTAGTCGATTGACGGGCCTACTTGCGCATTATTTTTACGATTCCTTTACTTTCTGTCATTTACATGCCTTAGCCGATTGGCAGGCCTACTTGCACATTGTTTTACGTTTGATCATATCTCATCAGTGGACGCCAGCCCGTAGAGGTGGCATAAGACCATCACCCCCCATTTTTGAACTTTAAAGAAAACTCCTCTAAAATCTGAAATTAAAATTGAACCAAGTGCGGACTCAATTGAATTCTTACAGGGGTAAATTTTCATGGGTTGAGAATTTTAGAAATATATATTAACGTCTCGGTTCTCAGTATGGCGGCAACCCCTAGTGGTGATGATTCGGAAAAGAACCACCCCACCTAGTATCTAAGAAGGTGCTTGTGTCTGAGGTATACCGGGTGGGTAACTTATCCAGTTACGAGGCCTAAAACCTTTGGGGGAGAGCGTTAGTAGTCCCGAACCGGCCTTGTATCCCTAGGTGCGGTGAGGAGAGACCCGGTGCAATTAAGAAATCAATCCTCGGAAGCATTGCTTCCAAAAAGCCAAAACAAAGAGACCAATTTTGGGCTGCTGTTTTGCTGTCAAAAATATTTGACCCCACTATTTGTGCCTGGCGTATGTAAAATACGTGCCAAGCCACCTTTCCCCAGGCTTGCCTTGGCGCATATAATACACGCGCCAAGCTTGGAAAGACCCATTTTACTTTGGCGCATGTAGTACACGTGCCAAGCTTAGTCTGACCAAATTTTGCTTGAAGCATGTAATAGACACACCAAGCTTGACCTGAGTAGTGCAGCCCGAGTCTGAGGCCTTTTTCACATCCCCAAGTTCCCCACTTAGTGGATTAGCACCTCCAATAGGTCCCGCACTCTTCAACACCCAATACACCCCCACCGGTCAAAAGAGGGTAACTTCTTATTGACTCGCTCCGGGGGATCGGATTGTTTGTATTGATTCCCGTGCCTTCAATAGATCAAAGGGTTCCCCTTTGATTCTTTCGAAGCACGTTCGGGTCATGCCGTGATATTTATTTAGGGTACAAATACCACCCGAAAGAGGAATTCAAGGGCTCCGAAATCCTTCATCATAAAAAACCACTTACAAAATCTTTAAAAAATATATAAAAACCAGAAAACCGAAAAAGAAGAAACCATCGTGGTGCAGGCACAATGGCATCACCTTATCCTCTGTCATCCCGTAGGGGAAGAAGGAGAAAGCTTTAAGGGCCCCATCCAAGCCACCTGTACCTCACCTGTCACCAAGCCATGTCGTGGGTAGTGGATCCGACATACGCTGATCCCGACTCATCCCCATCACGTTCTCCAACTCATTCTCATGTGGAAGAGATGTTCACATCCATCCCCCTCACCCAACCTCCCTTTACCATCACCGGCCCCTTCGATGCCCCTGTCTTCCCATCCACCACCTCTCAAAACACCCAAAATCCGACACCCTATTCCCCATCATTCTCCCAAAACATGCCCATTTCCCCCCCATGTCCATGTCAAATCAATCATAATTTCTACTCACATTCATTCAAAACCCGATCCAATTCCCTACCTTTACTACCATACCCCATCCTTCATCTTCCCAACATATACCCGATCCACCCGCCTTCCCCCATACCACTCCCAGTTTCTCTGATCCACCACATACCCCCCTATCTACCCAGGTCATGCCCAATTTTATCAGGGTCATGCCCAATTTTTCCCACACATCCACTTCACCTATGCCCTACATTCCGTCAAATGAACCATTTCCATCCACCCCCTCTCCAATGGCCATGATGGATGAGATGGTTCGAGCTTACACCAATTGGAAAGCCTCCCAAAACATCCCCCCTTATTCTAACCACACATCTTCCAACCCATCATACACACTCCCAAGTCTTCATGCTTCATTACCTCAAACCCACCAAGGCCTAATGGCCCAAACCCCCATCATCCACACCCTTCAAGGCCCAATTGGTCAGACCCACCTAGGCCCAATGGGCCATACATACTAGGGCCTAATGGCCCAAACCCAACAAAGCCCAATGGGCCAAATTTCCCAAGGCCTTATGGCCCAAACCCCGCCAAGTTTCCTACCTTATACTCAAGCCCATCAAGGCCCAAACCTGGGGTCCACATACCCATACCCTTCACAATTCCCTTAATATCTCCCTCACACACAAACCTTCCACCTGACCCAAGGCGGGAGCTTGACACCTATCTTCCATCAACCCTAATTTACCCATGTCCTTGCACCCCAAATCCATCTCCAAGCTTTCCCTCAAACACAGTGGCCCCATCAGAGCCCAACCCAAAAACTAAATTTCACTCATCCTATCACTCCACAGAACTTCCCTCACCTCTAATGGTCCCACCCGACATATATCCACCCCAGCCAGCACCAACAAGAAAATCTCACCCTCACTGCACCATATGTAGACCTATAATATGAGGAAGATGAGATCAGGAATAGCAGTATCACAAAGTGAATCAAGGCTGACTATTGAAAAGACAACCCCACTATCTAAAGAGTCTGAGCAGTTGAAAGAATAATTGGAAAAAATCTAGAAGTAGTTGTTGAAGATGGGTGGAGCCGAAA
Organism: Chloranthus sessilifolius; assembly: GCA_021018995.1. Classification (NCBI taxonomy): domain Eukaryota; kingdom Viridiplantae; phylum Streptophyta; class Magnoliopsida; order Chloranthales; family Chloranthaceae; genus Chloranthus; species Chloranthus sessilifolius. The sequence continues at coordinate 71,969,142 of CM037595.1, forward strand.
TCTATGTCACGGATTTCTCAGACTTATGTTTATTTGTAGAAGTCCCCTTGCCCCCAAAATTCAAAATGTCGGCCTTTGATAAATATAACGGCACGGGCAATCCCATTGCACACCTCAAGTCCTATTATGGAGACATATGCCAATATGGCGGGGATGAGCGCCTGCTTATAAAAATCTTTCAGAAAAGTCTGATGGGCCCGGCCTTGAGGTGGTTCACGTCTCTAGAACCATCCATGATAAAAACATGGAAAGATCTGACACATTTATTCCAAGAGCAGTATGTCTACAATATGGATATTGAACTCACAAGTCAGATCTGGCCTGGTTAAAGTAGAACTCTAACGAGACCTTCAGCGATTACCTTGGGCGTTGGAGAGCACTGGTAGCTCTGGTAAGAAACAGAATTGAAATGATGTCAAAAAATACCTTTCCAATCATCTCAGACTTTCTCATTTACCAACAGCAGTCCAGCTTCACTGATTTAGTGAGGAATGCCAATCGTTGCGAGGACGCTATCAGAGAAGGGCGTTTAAGTAAGAATATATTCGGTGGGGCCAGCGAGGTTAGGAGATTCTCTAAGCAGAGGAATGATAGAAGAACTAGGATAGATGTGTGATTGATTGCTTATTATATATTATAATTATATTAAATTCAAGTCTTAACCTATTGCAAGCGCACAATGGAAATTATAGAGCTAGTATAGGATCCATCCCACGAGGAAGTTGATTATCCAATTAATTCCTAGTTTATATCTTTTATCTAAATTCCTATCTTAAAAACTTTTATTTATCTTTAAGATCTAATCTACTGGAGAAATATGAATAAAAGAATGGGTTATTAAACTAAAGTGCATAAAAATAAATCCTAATCCTCCTTCTTTAGATTTAGGTCGTCAATCTTAACCTTTAGCTTTTAGATATTTATGAAAATAAATAATACCATTATACCATATTTCTAGTCTCCTAGTATTGGTCGTCAATCAAGTCTAAGATCCTATCAATACAGATTTAATCTAATAAAAAATTAATCAGAAATTTGGGCAATAATCAAACTCTAGAAAAGTGAAGATGGAAAAGTAAAAATCGTTATACTAATCTACAAATTCTAACCTAAGTCGTCAATTCAAATTAAAACTTGGAGATGTTTATAAAGAAAATAAAATCTAAACTAGAAAGAAAAGTAAAATATATCCTTCACCCCTTAGCTGCAGTCATCAATTGCTCCTGAGAAATTACAGATATCTACACTAATCTTCAACACTTAATTGCAGTCGTCAATTGCTCTTGAGAAACCGCTGATATCTAATCTACTCTAACTATGTTACACTACTTTGATCGGAAGAAAATCCAACCTCGGGCGTCAATTGATGCTGAAATTCTTCGATACTTATTCCTATGCCGAGCCCTCTTATTTATAGATTATAAGGGATCGGTTTATAAAGATCTAGTTCTAATAAAAGAAACTATTAAAAATAAAATATTCCTAATATAACTCTAATTCCTAATTTTATCTTTCCTTGCTTTCTTTAGTTGATGCGCTTCTGGATTATTCTTTATTGAGCAGCAGCAGAGTCCTTTGGATTAGATCTTTATCAATCTTCTAAGATACGTGGTTCACTAGACTTCTAATTGCAGGAGTCTTCTAATTCTAGATATGGCGGTGTTAAACTCTCACGTGATCCGCAGCAGCAGTGTGTAGCAGAAAGCTTCTATTTTTAGAAAATCGTAAATAACGATTTCTTTCTTATTCTTTTTGGAAAATCCTAATTCACAATTTTCTATTTTCAGTAGGCTTTTAGCTAACAATTTCTTATTTTGGATCGATCGCTTTCTTCTTTTATCGCTTTCTGAAGAATCGTCTTTTGAAGAATTATGATTTTTCAGTCTTCCTGTTGTTAGCAAATCATCTTTAATGCTTAATCGTCTTTTTACTATTTTTTGAGTTCATTTTGACAAGGATTAACACTTAGGCTCTAATTCACTGCTTATCTTTAATATCAACATATCAGTAACTCGTTAGTAGCAAACTAAGTCCTTGCATCACTAAGTTAAGGGTGATAAAATGGTAAATTATGTGACTGATCAATGTGCAGAATGTCACAAATGCCAGGCCCAATACCAGTACACTCCCATTCCAATTTAAAGCCGCACAGCCAGCTCCTGTCAGAAGCGAGCCGATACAAAGAACTGAGAATGGACAGGGGGCACAAATGACCCCGAAACAGAGAAAGGCTCGCATTGACCGAGTGTTCACACCTTTGGGGCAATCACTGAATGTTTTGTTGCCCTTACTAATAGAAAAAGGGTTGGTCACAACACTCCAACCGCGGCCTCCACCAAATCCCATTGTTGTTACGTGCTTTTTCTGGGTTCCTTTCGGTCTCTGGAAAGAGTGACCCAATTTGGTCCAAGTGGACTCTGGCAAAGGTGATGATGGATTAAGAAATTAGAAAATATTAAATACTAAAATTAAAAAGGCCAATTCTAAATGAATAATACTTGAGAAGAAGCGATCGCTAGCTATAGATATTTATCAATGCTGCAGCACGTCACTGATTACGTTTTAAGGGGAGTGGGGGACTTACAGGTTGAATTCCTTTATTGAGTCGTTCGCCGGCGAACGTTAGCAGCTGTGGGTGCCTTTAGTCTAACTGGTTTGGTTTTCTGTTCCTGCTGGGATTTTAATTAACTTGGTCTCCTACTCCTACTGGGAGTCTGATTAAGAAAGGTCTCCTAATTCTATTAGAAGTCTAACTGATCTAGTTTCCTAATCCTATTAGAAGTTTGATTAATTTAAATATCTTAATCCTATTAGAGGTCTAATTAATTAAGTCTCCTAATCCTACTAGAAGTCTAACTAATATTAGTCTCCTAATTATACTAGGAATGCAAATATATTAATTTTACTAAAACTCTAACTAATTAAAAATATACTAATTCTGTTAAAATTCTAATTAAAGTAAATATACTAATTTTACTAAAAATCTAAAAAAAGGGGTTTTGGCCCTTTATGCTAAAGAGGATCGGCCCCATTCCCGAGTACCCTTCGGAAGCTCCCTTGGACAAATCGGATGGCTAGGAGTTGAAAAACTGATTTTAAAATTAGAAATTATAGATTTAAATATCAAAATTATAAATTTTAAAAGAATTAAAAAACTAAGAACTGTGAATAGGAGATTTAGAATTAAGAAACCTATGATTCTAGGATTGAAATCGAAACTTAAATGAAGAACCTAGAGATAAAGATTGAAGATCAAAACCTTAAATTTTAAAATTTTAGAATAGAATTTGAGACGAAAAAATTAAAATCAAAACTACGAATTGAAATTTAAGGCCTAAAGTCAGAAAGAGAAATCAAGAGGCTAAAGCTAAGGACTGGCTCTAGTAATTAAACTAGAACTAGTGAATTAGAAATTTAGATTAAAACCTAAGATCTAAGATCTAGAATTTAAGAATTTAAAAGGCTAGAACGTAAATCTAGAACTAGAATTAAAAAAGAGAAATTGGTTCTAGAACCTATGAACTAGAACCAGAAAATTAAGAACTAAGAAATTACCTGAAGAATCGTGTAAATCGTGCAGAAGGAAATTGTATAGAAGGAAATTGTGTAGAGGGAAATTATGTAGGGAAAAATTATATAGTGGAAAATTATGTATATGGATGGCTAGGGGGTAAAGGTCTTATTTATAGGCTTTTACTAGGAATCCTAGTGTAACTCTAATTCCTAGTTCTTTTAAAGTGATAAAGTAAAGTCCTATTTTTAATAAAAGAAAAGAATCCTATTTTCTAAAATAAAATAATAAAGGGACTAATCTTAATTCAACTAGGAGTTTTGAAAAATGTCACTTTTTGCGCAGCTGTCAAAAACTGATCATAACTTCCTTGATACTTGTTTGAATTGCGCATTTTTTAGCTTGTTGGAAAGCTACTTCGATAAGCTTTCAAACGTGACCAATTTTGCGACAATTCGACTTCGTTTGATGCTTCAAAATAGGTCAAGCATAAAAATGACAGGATTGACAATTGGGAAAGGCTGGGATCATAAACTAAGGACTGAAATATAGAACTTAAGAATTAAGAACTATAGAAGAATTTAAGATATAGAACTTAAGAACCTAAGAACTAAGACCTAAAAAAAAGACTGGCTCTAGAACCTAAGAACTAGAACCAGAGATTAAAAATAAGAATTAAGAATTATAGAAAAATCTAAGATCTAAGAATTAAAAAAAACCTAGAACTAAAAACTACCTAAAGCCGGACGCCGAATAGTGAATCTCGAAATCCCTAAGCTTGGAAGAGAGAAAAAAATTTGTGTCCTTAGGGTTGAGGTAAAAGGTTCTATTTATAGGTGTTTTGCTAATTACGCGCCCTGTGGGGTGCGCTTAATTAGCCGGTCAACTTCAACTACAAGCCTTAATCTAGGCATTTAATTGAATTGCGCGCCGGATTACAGGCGCTTAATCGCTTTGAGTCGGTCACAGACTTAGTGAGCGACTGGCTGACTAGCTCAGCCGAGTTTCCTAGTTCTAATCACGTTAGGACTAATTACATGCCTTGTTTGGTGTACGCAATCCGATTAAGCATTTCAAACCTAGCGCTTAATCGTGGAATTTTGGCAGTCAATGGTTGGGAGACTAGGTCGGGGATAGACCAATTGCAAGCTGGTGATACGGCGCTTAATCTGATTGTGCATTTCGTGTGGAGTGCACGATCGAGTCTCGAGGTGGTCTAAAGAAAGGGAATTTGGTCTGGAAGGGATTTATTGCGCACTGGTGATGTGACATGTAATAGGATCATGCGCTTGGTTTAAGGCGCGTAATTCAGGGTATGTCCCGGTCCAGGTCGGGTCTGAAATGTAAGACTATTATTTCAGTCTGTATTTTGACTATATACTATTATTTCAGTATATAGTCTCCCATGTTAGAATCTGAGCCACATAGCTATTATTGCAGCCTGTGTTTAGCCATGTACTATTGTTTCAGTGTATGGTCTCTACGTTAGGGGGGTTGAGCCACAGAGCTATTGTTTCAGCCTGTGTTCAGCCATGTACTATTATTTCCTACATAATCCCCACATTAGGGTTAAGGGGGGTCTGAGCCACAGAGCTATTGTTTCAGCCTGTGTTCAGCCATGTACTATTATTTTAATGCATGGTCCCCACATTAGGGTTATGGGGTTTGAGCCACAGAGCTATTGTTTTAGCCTGTGTTCAGCCATATACTATTGTTTCAACATATGGTTCCCATGTTAGGGTTTGAAAACCCTCAGAGAAGGTAAGTCCTTTTCGAAGAGTCACAGTCGAGGTCAAAGGTTGACCCAACAATTTTATATATTCTGATAGGGAAGAATGGGAGTGTTTACAGATGCCTCTCTTCAGCGCGCTCTTGCGAAGTAAGAACGTGTCAAAGAAGTAGACACCCCGCATTTGAGGCGTCTTCTCATTTCTCTTGAAAAATCACAAATATGAACTGGGGATGCTGACATGACATGGTTGGCTTTCTTATCGATCAACATAAGATAAAATGGAGCATTCGGGGGCCCAGTGGTAGCTGTCGAAAGGCATATTCCATGCCGTGGATGCAAGTGATCCTGTCGCGTATCGTGACCCGCTGTCATAGGCAGTCAACGGGAGAAGTCAGCGTATCCTAATCAGCGGGTGCAAGGGGCATCCCGTCGCGTGGCGTGACCAGCTGCGAGTGACAGTCAAACGGAAAGGAGAATCACTATATCCTAATTTGTGGGTGCAAGGGGCATCCCGGCCCATGTCGCGACCTGCTGCAAGGGGCAATCAAGTAGAGGGATATGATGCAGTCGAGATACCGAGGGGATGTCATACAAATATCCATAAATAAGGTCTAGGGACCGATAATAAAATGCAATATCATGTCGAAGGCTTTCGCAAGTCATGTCAGACCGGGCATGCCATTGCTCACACCAATGCATGTCAGGCATTTCTTTTCTAATAGGCATTTGTAAGTTCTTAAATTAAATATACTCATTGCTCGGTTTTTGAAGGGAATGGATGGTTTGGGTAAGTGGTGAATGAGAGGAATTTTGGTAGGTAAGAGGTCTCTTTGGTTTGCTATTATTTTGGTTTCTTCTTTTTTTTTTTTTTTTTTTTTTTTTTTTTCTTCTTTTTTTGGAAGTAAGGGATTTTAAAAATTCAGGAATTTAACTTAAGATCAATTAGGTGGTAAATCTTCAGAAAACGTGGCTTTCGAGACGTCGCTGAGCAGATCCACCGGTACAGGATTTGTGGACCCGACCGTTTATGTGGTTGTCAAGATGACACTTGGCATGCCGGATACTCTGTTTAACTTTCTCAGTGAATATTGATGATTGTCTCTTATGGGAGGACTACAGCGATTCGTGAGTCGAGAGAGATGGGTTTCGAAAACATTTGACTTAATCATAGCTAACTATATATATAAGAAGCAATATCGAGTAAAAGAGAAGGGATGATACTTACCTGAAGTCGTGATGCTTACCTGTGTAGCCCACGATGGGACTGATTGGCAGTTGTGGTTATAATCGCTCTGGGACATTCGGGGAGATTTCTCTCCGTCTCCATTTCATTTCTGCTATAGCATGGCCTTGGTGGCCGGTTTGATGAAATGTCTTGGGAAAGTGAGTGTTGCGATGGGACATGGTAGTCCTTCCCGTTACGGTTGCGTGCTGGGATGAGTCTCGGTGGTTGCAGGCTGAGATGAGACGTGAGAAGGTCTTTTCTCTTCCTTCCTGTTGTAGTGGATCATAGACGTGATGGGACATTGGGGATCTATGTTAAGCTGATAGAGGCATTTGGATCCTGGTGGGATTTTTTTGTGTTTGAGATGTGATGGGACGTGGGAGGAGTCCCTCTTCTTCTGTTGAAGTCTAGTGACTGCGATGTAGCTAGGGATTTGGGAGGTAGGCTCTCTACTTTCGTGATGGGACATTGGTTGAGCCTAGTTAGTGATGGGGTTTTTAGAAGGTCTAACTCTATACAAGGTTTCATGATGAGGATTTTGAGGAGGCATGATTGGTGTCGGGGCTGTAAGACAAGATGAAGTTGTCTGTCACGATAGGACATGCTCGTGATGAGATTGAGTTGTAGTTGCATTGTGAGGGGACATATTCATGAATGTGTGGTGGGGTTGTGTCTAGATGTTTTAGGTAGTGATGTTTGCGATAGGGTGTTGATGGGATATTTGCTATGTTTCTTTCTTTGGCTGATCTTGGGTTATATGAGATCACATTGTGGTTACGTCATAACAAGATTCGTCTTTGACTTTGGTCGTGTTTCCAGGTTTTTAGGAGGCTTGCTTTTGGCTTTTCGCAATAGGATGTGTGATGAGGTTATACGATGGGACGTGGGAGAAGGATCGTGACTGGATAAGTAGCGTGCACTTTGCCTTAACTGTGTCACGATTGGGTATGTTAATTTGTGTTGTTGATATGTGTGTCCTGTCGTGATGGGACAAGGGGTGCGGTCAATGCTTCCTTTGCGATGGGAGATGAGAGAAGGATCCTGACGAGATGGGGTCAAAGAGTGTGGAGATGTGTAAAGTTGCGTATTACGCACCTGCCTCAGGGCGTGTATTCCAATTACGCGCCTGTGTGATGGCGTGTGATTGGGGGTTGAGAGAAGTTGATTACACGTTTGAATCTATGTATGTAATCTGATTGAGCACTTAGGAAAGTGTGCGTGATTGAAGGGTCATCAGGTCACTGTGCGAGCGACCTTTCGTATTGCTCGCTCTCATCTGGGCAAGGGATTGGAGTGTTATGCCTGTTCGACGAGCAAAAGTCTGATTGTGCGTTCGGTCTGTAGCGTGCGATTGGTCTTACGCGCGTGTAGGGTAGCGGGTGATTGAATTGCACGCTGGTTTCCGTGTTCGTGATTAGGCCGTGTTCTATAAAAGGGGGAGAAAGTCCTTATTCTCCTCATGCCTTCGGCTTCATTGACTTTTTCTAGAATCTGGTATTCAGATACCCGTGTTCGTGTGATATCATGTGATCTAGTCGTTTGATCGTGATGTGGTTTATTTCTATGTTGTTTTTTTCACATGATCTTCGTCCTGAGGCCATGCTGGGTGATGTTGTAACTCGGGGAATGGGCAGTGTTGGGAAAGAGGAGGCCGGTCTTCACATTGATCCCTTTTAGGGAGCAGTGAAGGCAGTGTTGAGCGGGCAACGGCAGAAGAGGTGAAGATGGTGGAAGAGTCGGAGTTACAAGTGGAGGGATGTGTTCCCCAACCAATCCTCCCTGAAGCCTCCGATTGGACGCTCCAAGTCGGGTATGCTCCTTGCTTTGTCTCCATTGCGGATTCAGTCTTTGTTTTGGGTTGTAGGTTAGGGTTTTAGGTTTCATTTAGGGTTGTAAATTCAGGAGGTATGCCTCCCGTGATATTGTGTAAAAAAGTTTATTAAATGAATAAAAGGTGTTTTATTTATTGTGTTTGTTTATATTTTATTATTCAACGCGACCTATGCAGACATTCAAATTTTTTATTTTGAGTTACTTAATTTGTCAAGATTCCGTTTAGTTAGGTCTTAACTTGGAATGATAGGATTTATTTTTCAGAATTGATATATAGTTCTACTAGGATTTTTCTTGGTATATTGGGTTTTATTTAAGATTCCACTTGGTTTTATTGAGTTTGTTGGGGCATTTATTTTATTAGATTTATCTTGAGATGATCTCATGGTCCAGATGAGTTAGGGTTTCATTTAAGAGAGTTTCAAGGGGTTTTTATGTTTCTTTTTGTTTAAGGTGGTGGGTGAATCCCATGTTTAAAGTTTAAGGTATTTTGTTTTGGTCTTATATTTGATTTGAGGTGACACTTGTTAGAAATGTGTGAATTTAGGATTTAATTTAAAGTTTCTAGATGGGTGTTAAGTGTTTTAATTCTATTGGTTCATTTATTCTATGGTGGATTTGTGTTTCTTTGGGGGGTAAGTGTTCTGTGATTGTTGGGTTACGTTGGAGGGGAAATGGGTAGTATTAGAGTATGGTATTTATTTTTTGAGTGTATCTCTGTTGTTTTGTTTCAGGTGCTCGTTTTGGGGGTCCCATGGCAAAAAAGTAAGAACTAAACCAGAAAAAAAAATGCCCTTGTTTGGGGTGTTTGAGGTGGAAAAGCAAGAACTGAATTAAAAAAAAATTAAAAAAATTTCTCAGTTTGGGGTATCGGTCTTGTGACTTGAGTATCGCTATCAAGATGCTAGCGCTCTTAAAAAGATAAATATCCCATGTCGGGAAGTAGCTCGATTATTTCGGTCACATGTCGGGCTTGATTTTTTAAGTGCTGAACGATCATTATGTATCGTAACTTTTAACAAGAATTGAGGTGAATGATAGGTAATAAGTGATCGCATCACTTGTCATTCGAGAGTTTTCGATTTTATTCTGAAGAAATTTTGAAAATCAACTGACTCATTGTTTGAAAAGAAAATAAAGGGTGAAGAAGAGGTAAGGCTTATTGATCTGAGGGTAGCTTCTTATTCAACCAAATTTTGAATAGTAGTCAACTACTTTCTTCTCGGGTGGATAATGTGGTGCCATAATTGAGCTCTCCATCATGGTCCAGCACCATCAAATCATCAAATTTTATGATTAGCAGGAGTTTTGTCCTCCTCTCGCCACCGTACGACGACATCTAGTAGTGTAAAGATGTCAGGGATGCTTTTACGGTTTGCTTATGCTTCCCTAATAAGATTATCAGGAATGCCCTCACAATTTACTTATACTTTCTTGAATTCATTGACTGTTCATTCGTCATATTGCTCTCGCTCAGTTATGCTTATTTTCTGTATATATATTTTTTGAAACAGCCTGCTAATGCAAGAATTATGAGATTTGATGGAACCTTGCATTTTCAATTTTCGTGCTCTAACATCAACTCTAATGGCTGAAGAGGGTGTATGAGAATTCAGAGTTTTCTACATTTCAGAAAGGAAGTTTCATGATCCACTAGTCCTTTCGATCAACTCGCCCGAATAGGAGGGTGGTCAATGAGTCAGATGATTCCCAAAATGGTTCAAAAGAATAATGACCTACGATTGTCGCATGCCTTGCGATGACCACGAGGGTGATAAATATATAAGTATGTTTGTTTAGGCTACGAGACATGATGGTCATTGAGTTATGATTCTAAGGGTTAGAAAGTCCTTTCCCTATGGCTGTTTCTTGGGCATGTTGCTGAGATAATATAAGTAATTCCCATGTGGGCTTTGATTTCCTCCAGGCGAGGCAATTGTATAGGCACTGTTTCTTAACACTGGCTCCTCGACTTCGAGTTCTCGGTCGAGTAAGAATTATGAGTCAGAGATATTGTTAGGCAAATGATATATGTATGTATCTTTTTTATTTTTTTTGTTTTGTATATATTTTTTAATATATTTTTTTGTGTTATGGTACATCATCAGTTCGTTAAGCGGAGACTGACTCAGAAGGTCGGATGGGGAAAGTGACAGTTGGATAGTTTATTTTAGGGTCCTCGATCTCTCTCAATTTGATCAATCTTGGATGAGAGAGAGGTCATGTTTAGGTTTGTATTTTACACGATATGAAATTTGTCGAAGTAGGTGTGGAGTCTTTTAACTTCTTCTTTTGATGAGTCTTTTATTCTTGGAGGCTCCTTGTCAGGAGGGATCTTCTTTAGTTTCTCGATGGGGTGAGGCAACTCGTAGAGTTGTTAGAAAGTTCTTCAAGATCATTTGCGAGTAGTTGGAAAGTTGTTTGCAAGTGAAGTTGGAGTAGAAGCCATTGAGAGGGACTGCAGTGTGGTAAAGATAGTAAGAGGATAAGGCAAAGGTAGATTAGGAGGAGGAGACACGAGGGCATAGGCCAAGGTGAACCTTTCTTTCGTGTGGGGTAGTTTGGTTTTGTTTGATTATGCTTGTTTTGTTTGATGCGTACTTTGGGCTTATTTAAAGTTTTGTTTGTAATTTTTGGAGGAGGCTTAGTGTCGAGAGTTTGGTGTAGTAGTTTTGTTGGTTGGGGTTCCGTGAAGGTTTTGATTGTGAGGTCTACGAAAATTTGGATCTGACAATCAGAAGCGATTTTAGTTGTGCTGTCAATTTTATGCTGCGAGGTTTGAGAATTTGGCGATATGCTAATTTGGATGTTGATTGGAGTTGTAAGATTCAAGTCTGGTTTGATTTCAAGAGAGGGAGTGATGATCGGCTCTTTGATAGGTTCGGTGGTTGGCCCAAAGGTGAGTGGAGTTGGCGTTGTAGCAATATGTTTGGTTTTAGTGACAGGTTCGTGTTCAATAATAGGCTCGAGTTTGACGGCAGGTTCATGTTTGATGGCGGGTTCACCTTTAATGGTGGGTTTGAGCTTGTGGATAGGTGTAGGGTGAATGATAGATTCAGGTCTAGGTTCAATGATTGGTTTAAGTTCAATGATCGGTTTGGTTTTGTATCCGATGACAGGTTCAAGTTCGATTATGGGTTTAGGTTTTGTGATAGGTTCATGTTCGAGGATAGGTTTAGATTCGATAATAGCTTTAGATTCGATAACAGGTTTAGTTTTGATAGTAGGTTTAGGTTTGATAGTAGGTTTAGGTTTAGGTTTGATGATAAGTTTAGATTTAGATTTGATGATAAGTTTAGGCTTTATAATAGGTTTGAGTTTGGGGTAAGTTTTGTGGTTGGTGGAATGGTAAGTTCAATAGTGGGTTTAAGTTCTTATTTTGGAGTTGAGGGGATGATAAGTTTGGTGGCAAGTTTTGTAGGGGTTGGTCCATGAGTTGGTTTTGAGGTCGGTTTAATGGTTGATTCTGAAGTGAGTGAAATGGGTGGTTTGGAGGTATGTTTGGTAACAGAATCGGGTTCAAGATTTTGTTTTGAAGTTGGTGAGGTGGTAGTGATTTTAGGTTTCGAAGTGGGCATAGAATTTAATTCGAGAGTTGATTATGAGGTTAGGGGGGTGATGTGTTTGATAATGAGTTCGGTTTTAGGGGTTAGTTTTGGAGTTGATTTAGAAGTGAGAGGGCTAGTGATTTTGGGGGTACATTGGATTATGGGTTTGGGTTCAGAGTGTAGTTTTGTGATTGGTTTAAGTATGAATGGAATTGCATAGAACCGATTGCTTGGTTCGAAAATTGCTTCTAGGGTTGGCACGTTAGTTTGTTTGGGGGTAGTTTGCATCATTGGTTTAGGCGTCTGCTCAAAAAATGTGGGGTTGATTTGTTTGCTGGTAGGTTATTGAACTCAAGGGTAGGTTGAGTTGGTTTGGAGATAAGTGCATTGAGCTTGGTGATAAGTTTAGTGATGGGTTGAGTTTGTTTAGGGGTGGATTCGGTGATAGTTTGGATTTTAGTGATCTTGGTGACTGGTTCAGGGTGAAAGGTAACTTCGAGTTTATAGGTACGTGGGATAGGGTTGGTTGGTTGTGAGTGAATGGTATGGACATGGTCTACAAGGGGTTCAATTCTGCGAATCAAGCTAGCTGGGTGGAATGGGGCGGGGGTGAACGAGTGTACGGTCTCATATGCGAGTTGAGTTTGATCGAACAATGGGTTGTACTAGGTGATGTTAGTTTGCGTGTCGTTGGGGCACTGGTTTTGGTCATAGTACGGGTTTGTGCATTGGTTGGTGTATAGTGTTCGATTTTGGTCAGGGTATAGATTTGTGTATAGATCTTGAGCCTGGTTATATGGGTGGCATGGTTGAGGGTTTGTTTGGTCTTGTCCTTGGTTTGTGTTGATTTGTTCGGGGCTTAGAGTCTCGTTTAGGATGTTTGTCTCAGGGTCATTGGAGGAGGGTTCGTTGGATTTTTGTGTAGAGAGGTTAAGATATCCGTTCTTCAGTCGACATTCTATGCGTGAGGATCGTTCACGGAGGCTTGAGAAATTGGGGTAGTCGCCTAGGATGAGAACGCTCCGAAGAGGCTCTCGGGTATTGTTAATCACGATTTCTATTGCATCGCTTTCTTTTATTTGATTCCCCGTTCGGGCAGCGAGCCTTCTCTAGCAGTTGGCAAATGTCATGAAGTATTCGTCGTCCTCTTGTTTTGTATGTATCAAGTCAACGAGACTGATTTCTTCATGAGTCAGGTGTTGGTATTGGTCTAGGAATCTGTCAGCTAAGTTTTCGAATGTCTCAATTTCGGCTAAAGGTAAGGCCGCGAACCAGTCAAGGGCTTCTCCTTCTAGTGATCTCGGAAAGCAATGGATCAGGAGCCCATGATTGGTGTGGATTGGTCGACAATCATTGCAGAATAAGGCCAAGTGGTGCTTTGGGTTTCCCGTACCATTATATTTATTGAATTTTGGAGGTTTAAAGCCAACGGGTACAGTGAAGTCAATATCTCGACAAAATTTGTCGAATCCAAAAGTGTGACTAGAGCGTTCTTTGTTAGCCATGTAGTCATCTAGAAATTGGTGGAGGTTGTTCATGTTTATGGCGATGTCTTTTCTAGGTGTCTCAGGAGAGGGTTGTCTTCGGTAGTTGTTGTTGTAGGTGTGAGAGGTATATGTGTTATGTGTCGGGGGAGTTGGAGCATGTGGAGGAGTCAGCTTCCTTTCCTTTTATCTATTCCTCGAAGTAACTTATTTTTAGGACTGGAGCAATGCGTCGGCTTATTTTCCTCCTTTTGTGAGTGCACTGGCAGTGTGGTCCATAACTTGACTATCGGGGTAGCTTCGCTCAGTACCACTTTCTTCAGTACTATTGCTGTGATTTGTGTTTCTTGGAGCGAAGGGGTATTTTTCGCTCTCATTGATTGTATTTATCCGAGCACGACGTTGGGCTGTCTAGCAAGACGTCCTAACGTTATACTCGAGATTACTAAGGGAGCCCCACACAGGTGGGTCGATATTATTAAAGTTTAATTTTCTGATGTCGGTCATTTTAAAATAGGTTTTTTTTTTGAGAAAAAAAAGTTTATCCACGTGCAAGTGTGTGTAAAAAAGTGATAAAGTGGAACAAAATAGAAATCAAAATAAAAAGGGAAAAATATAAAACTAAATTAAATAAAGCAAAGAAAAAAGAAATTCAAATTAATTAAATCGGGGCAACCTTAGCGAAAATGATAGTCTCATCGCGATCGCCAGTTTGTTGGTACGCGCTTTTTCTGGGTTCCTTTCGATCCCTGAAAAGAGTGGCCCAATTCGGTCTAAGTGGACTCTGGCAAAGGTGATGATGGAGTAATAAATTAGGAAATATTAAATGCTGAAATTAAAGAGGCAAATTCTAAATGAAGAATACCTGAGAAGATGCGATCTCCAGCTACAGATATTTATCGACACTGCAACACGCCACTGATCACGCTTTAAGGAGAGTGGGGGCTTGCAGGTTGAGCCCCTTAACTGAATCGTCTGCTAGCGAATGTCAGTAGCTATGGGTTGCCTCTAGTCTAACTGGTTGATTTTCTTGTTCCTACTGGGATTTTAATTAACTTGGTCTCCTACTCCTACTGGGAGTTTGATAAAGAAATGTCTCCTAATTCTATTAGAAGTCTAACTGATGTAGTTTCCTAATCCTATTAGAAGTCTAATTAATTTAAATATCTTAATCCTATTAGAGGTCTAATTAATTAAGTCTCCTAATCCTACTAGAAGTCTAACTAATATTAGTCTCCTAATTGTACTAAGAATGCAAATATGTTAATTTTACTAAAACTCTAACTAATTAAAAATATGCTAATTCTGTTAAAATTCTAATTAAAGTAAATATACTAATTTTACTAAAAATTAATAAAAAGGGGTTTTGGCCCGTTATGCTAAGGAGGATCGGTCCCGTTCCCGAGTACCCTCCGTAAGCTCCCTTGGGCAAATCGGATGGCTAGTAGTTGAAAAACTGATTTTAAAATTAGGAATTATAAATTTAAAAATCAAAAATTTAAATTTTAAAAAATTTTAAAAATTAAGAACTGTGAATAGGAGATCTAGAATTAAGAAACCTATGATTCTAGGATTGAAATCGAAACTAAAAGCAAGAGCCTAGAGATAAAGATTGAAGATCAAAACCCTAAATTTTAAAATTTTAGAATAGAATTTGAGACTAAAAAATTAGAATCAAAACTACGAACTGAAATTTAAGGCCTAAAGTCAGAAAGAGAAATCAAGAAGCTAAAGCTAAGGACTGACTCTAGTAGTTAAACTAGAACTAGTGAATTAGAAATTTAGATTAAAACCTAAGATCTAAGACTTACAATTGAAGAATTTAGAGGGCTAGAACTTAAGTCTAGAACTAGAATTATAAAAGAGGAACTAGTCCTAGAACCTAAGAATTAGAACCAGAAAATTAAGAATTAAGGAATTACTTGAAGAATCGTGTAAATCGTGTAGAAGGAAATTGTGTAGGGAAAAATTATGTAGAGGAAAATTGTGTATATGGATGGCTATGGGGTAAAGGTCTTATTTATAAGCTTTTACTAGGAATCCTAGCATAACTCTAATTCCTAGTTCTTCTAAAGTGATAAAGTAAAGTCCTATTTCTAATAAAAGAAAAGAATCCTATTTTCTAAAATAAAATAATAAAGGGACTAATCCTAATTCAACTAGGAGTTTTGAAAAACGTCACTTTTTGTGCAACTGTCGAAAATTGACCATAACTTCCTTGATACTTGTTCGAATTGCACATTTTTAGCTTGTTGGAAAGCTACTTCGATAAGCTTTCAAATGTGACCAATTTTGCGTCAATCCAACTTCCTTTGATGCCTCAAAAATAAGTCAAACATAAAAGTGATGGGATTGACAATTGGGAAAGGTTAGGATCATAAACTAAGGATTGAAATCTAGAACTTAAGAATTAAGAATTATAGAAGAATCTAAGATCTAGAACTTAAGAACCAAAGAACTAAAACCTAAAAAAAAGAATAGCTCTAGAACCTAAGAACTAGAACCAGAGATTAAAAATAAGAATTAAGAATTATAGAAAAATCTAAAATCTAAAATCTAAGATCTAAGAATAAAAAAAATGTAGAACTAAAAATTACCTAAAGCCAGACACTGAATAGAGAATATCGAATCCCTAAGCTTGGAAGGGAGAAAAAAATTCGTGTCCTTAGGGTCAAGGTAAAAGGTTCTATTTATAGGTGTTTTGCTAATTATGTTCCCAGTGGGGTGTGCTTAATTAGTCGGTCAACTTCAATTACACGCCTTAATCTAGGCGTTCAATTGAATTGCCGGCCGGATTACAGGTGCTTAATCGCTTTGAGTTGGTCATGGGCTCAATGAGCGGCCGACTGACTGGCTCAGGCGAGTTTCCTAGTTCTAATCACGTTAGGACTAACTGCGTGCCTCGTTTGGCGTACACAATTCGATTAAGCATTTCAAACCTAGTGCTTAATCATGGAATTTTGGTGGTCAAGGGTTGGGAGACTAGGTCGGGGACAGACCAATTGCACGCCGGTGATATGGCGTTTAATCCGATTGCACGTTCCGTGTGGAGCGCACAATCGAGTCTCGAGGCAGTCTAAAGAAAGGGAATTTGGTCTAGAAGGGACTTATTATGCGTCAGTGATGTGGCGTGTAATAGGATCACGCGCCTGGTTTAAGGCACGTAATTCAGGGTATGCCCCGGGTCTGGGCCAGGTCTGAAATACAAGACTATTATTTTAGTCTGTATTTCGACTATATACTATTGTTTCAATATATAGTCCCCCATGTTGGAATCTGAGCCACATAGCTATTATTTCAGTCTGTGTTCAGCCATGTACTATTATTTCAGTGCATGGTCCCTACGTTAGGGTTAGGGGGTCTGATCGATAGAGCTATTGTTTCAGCCTATGTTCAGCCATGTACAATTGTTTCGATGTGTGGTCCCCCCATTAGGGTTAAGGGGTCTGAGCCATAGAGCTATTGTTTCAGCCTGTGCTCAGCCATGTACTATTGTTTCAGTGCATGGTCCCCACATTAGGGTTAAGGGGTCTGAGCCACAGAGCTATTATTTCAGCCTGTATTCAGCCATATACTATTATTTCAGCATATGGTTCTCACATTAGGGTTTGGAAACCCTCGAAGAAGGTAAGTCCTTTCTAAAGAGTCACAGTCAAGGTCAAAGGTAGATCGAATGACTTTATATATTCTGAGAGGGAAAAATGGGGGTGTTTACACCCATCCCAAGGAACTATGTCCCCAACACCACTGTAACTTCCACCAAGGGCCAAGTCACGCTACTGATCGCTGCTTCCCATCAAAGCATGCAATATAGGATCTGATTGAGCTTAGAAAAATCATTCCCCCTACACCTCCCCAAGCTAACCAGCATGCAAATATACATCAGGTGTCACTGCCACCACATCCACCTGGTGGAACGGGCCCAAGACCCACTATTGGCATGGTAGCAGAGGATGATGAAGACTTTGACCCATTGGATTAAATCTACGACCAAGAAAATTTTATGGCACCACTGCAAAGAGACTGAGAAGATAGAAGTATTGGGGTAATTGAACCTCTAAACTTGAAGGATTATTTTTCCAACCCCACTCCACAAATAGAACCCTTAGATCTTAGGGCATATTTACCAGTGCCAACTCCTGTTATCTACGCCCAAATAAACTCCTACCAATCGTATGCTGCATCCTCCACCAGTTACCCCATGGCTGATTATCTCCCCCATCCCCCTCCATCACCTATCAGTCACCAATGGCCCACCCCTGTCATATCATCCCTGATGCAGTCATCTGCGATCTTCGCCAACCCTATTTGGCCCACCTTCTCCACCCTTCCAAAAGTTAACCACATGATCCCCTCCCATCCCCGTCCATCAACACCAGTATCTCTAGCACCCCCTGTTACCCCGTTCCAGATCACAGGACCAACGTACAATCCTCATCATGGTCTGAGATCTATTAATGACATCCTCGCTCCTTTTCCAAGCTCTAATGGGGGCGCTAAAAATGCACATGTGTCTCTTCAAGTAAGCCTAGATGAGGTTGGACAGATAATCAGATAGGTGTGGCTCCCAATGCCATATCTTTTTCGGATACAGATTTACTGGAGGATGGAAATAATCATGCTAAATCCCTCAACATCACCATAGAGGCCGAAAACATGGTAATCCCACAGCTGTTTATTGATAATGGGTCCGCTTTGAATGTGTGCCCTCTAAGAACTGTCACCAAAATAGGCGTGGACCCTTGTATGTTGAGACTAATAAAAACTAACGCTGGAGGTTTTGATAATACAAGAAGGAAAATAATTGGAGAAGTTGATCTTGACCTCGTGATTGGGCCAATGACCTTTTCTATACCTTTTCAGGTGATGGATATTAAATCTCCTATCAACCTGTTATTAGGACGCCCCTGGTTATATGAGGTTTTTCGATACCTTCGACATTGCACTAGAAGCATAAATTTATGTCTGGACAGAAGATCATCACCATCATAGGTGAAGGGCATGACGATAGGGAAAAAGCTACCCACAACATTGAGAAATCCAAAGTACTAGATGTGCCGCACATGATCGAGGATAATGGCCTCTACAACTTTGAATATGAGGTATCAGCGGTAGTCCTGAAACTCTCAGATTCCATCACCCTAAAAATTGGAGGCGGAATGGTAGCAACTGTGGCCATGCTCCAAAATTAGGGCGATTAGAAAGGAAGGGGATTGGGACCCTGATTACAAGATAGGAAAGAGCCAGTCAAGGCCAAAGGCAGACAACAGGTCCAATTTGGGTTAGGTTACAAGCCCACAGAAGAAGAGGTCCAAGAGGCCAAAGGGAAAGCCCGAGACACAGCAGCTGTTAGAGCCTAGGGGATCAATTTAGAAGAGGAGTCCCGTCCTAGGCCTCACATCCGGAATACCTTTGCGAGCACGGGGATTGTAAAGATCGATCAGAATGGGGCAACACAATTAACCCCACACAGACCCGCAACTCTTGTCCACCCCACCAATCCCTGAATTTTCCCTCCCAATTTGGAAATAGACTTAGCCGCTCTATCCCTTTTTGAGGAAGAGTCTTCCATACCTGCACAATCTCTCCCTATGGTAAACCACCACAGGACCTTGCTGACGTTTGAGGACAGAGTCCCAGACGAACTCATGATCAACATGATGGAGGTTGACTCCGAAGAATCATATCAGCCAACCCCCTCCATCCAAACAGGTAAAAGAGCAGCACTATAGGTACGGAATTGGGCGTCTATGCTCTAAACTCTAGAAGCGGCAAGTGGCCTAAAATATGACACTCATTTCCTATAAAAAATAACCTATAAAAGGTGAGATAAGCCCTTGGCAGGCAATACCATGTATATATAGGAACTTGCTTTGCTAAGAGCCTATTTCTGGAGAAAACGAAAATCCTAAAAGTATAGAAAAAATACAAAATCTAAAAATATTATCTTTTAAAATTTCGAATAAAGTTAAAAGAAAATAATGCCTTGATAGAAAAGCCCGTCCCATGTGAAATCGACCCCTTTCCTATAGAAATATAAGAAGAGATAGGAGTCACGAGTTTGGACAAAAAAATTCCTACTGAGGAGCTCCCCAAGAAACTCCTTGAGCAGTTTGCCGACTTTGAGCATGGTTGTAACATCCCAAAAATTTGGGCTTAGAATAATATCCTGGAGATACGTGCTTGACTGGTCATAAGTTTGACCAAGTGAAAGTCAACTTAATAACTTAGGCTAGACTAGGCTTGAGGTAAAAAGTACACTTAGGTGTGTGGTGTGAGTCTTGTTACAAGGTCATGTACACCTGTTGAGAGTGTATGTGCTTTACACCAAATGTATGGAAGGGGTTAAATAAGTTAAAAGCAAAGAGAAGTTATTTCTCTTAGGTTTTTATAATTGGTTGGGGATTTATAAAGAGAGAGAGAGATTTAGAGATAGGATTTTCTTTTGATCCAAAGATAAGATCTACATTATGGATGTTAAATTTATAAGATGAGGAAGTTGTGGTGAAACCCTTGAGGAAGATCTAAGGGTTTTGAGCTTGGGATTGATCAAGAGAAGAGTTGGAGAAAAGGGTTTTGAAACCCTCTTTTGTTGAGAAGATCATGGACCAAATCCATGAGAGATCTAGTATTTAAGGTATGTATTTAGTTAATTATGATCATTAGTTGATGTATTTATGTTGGTGTATTAAATGTAGTTTTAAAAAGGGGTAAGTTAGAGTTCTCAAGAAGCTCGAGCTGTAGAGGTAGTTGTTCCTCACCCGCGCAATTATAATATCTCGCTCGCGCAAGGAGGAGACAAATATAGAGAGAAAATATATTCTGTTCTCGCTCTCGCGAGACAGTTTTGTATAGGGAGGCTCACTCGCGCGAGAGCTCGCGTGAGCTTCAGGTGACCTCGATTATAATCGCTCGAGCGAGGGTAAGTGATCAGTCACTCGAGGATAAGTACCCACTCGCGCGAGGAAAAGTGGTCACTCGTGCGAGGTATAACATAGACGTTTATTTTATTTTGATTAGTTCTTTGGAGTTATGCTTCCCTAGATCATTGTGAGCTTTTCTAAGAGTATTTTTATTCATGTAATGTAGGTTTGGCATATGGTTATTACGCTTGACCCTTATGTGATATTGATGTGATTGAGTGATGACTTTGGTTTGAGGTAGGGAATGTTCTGAACTTATACACTTGATTACGAAAGCACGTATGTAGTGACATTCTATGTATGCATGTTCGTTTAAAGCATAGATAAGTGCATGGGTTTAAAATGCTAAGAAAAATGTGTGAAACTTAATGTGTATGTGTACACTGAAATGAGGAACTTATAAGTATAAGAAAAGAGACATCCCAGGGATGTGTATGAGAATGGGCATCTGTATGATACATCTAAATGTGTGACATCCCAGGGATGTATAGTTAATGAGAATGTATATGTGATAGAAAACACGTGAATGGGCTTGGACTACTAATAATTTGCACAATTACACGGTGAATAACTATATGTAGTGCACAATTGATTTAAGGTGTGTAGAATACCCCACCGACACGGCGGTATACCCGTGACTGACTCGGCAAGATATCCGTGACCAGTATGGCAGCCAATCTGTATACCTGTAAGACATCCCAGGGATGTATATGAGTTATGTGTCAGTTGCCTACATGAAAGGGACTTGGGCTAGATCCCATAAAAAATAGTCTGATTGGACGATAATGGAGGGTATTCCATCGGGGCTCGATGCTATATTGCTCGGGGATTATTTAAGTTAATTGATTTAAGTCAAGAGACCAGCCCAGTTGTAATATGAGAACCAGTTGAGCATGAGATTACATGTGTAGTGTAGCAATTGCATTTTGTTTAGTCTTTTAATATCTCAAAATATTTCCTAAATGTTCTATATAAATTCAAGCATGTTTCCATTATGCCATGAAATGCATGTGAGTAAGATAGATTTACCTATTCATATATCTTTCCTATTGAGCTAGGTTGTAGCTCACCCTTTTAGACTATATGTCACAGGTCCAGTGTTAGCTGCTGTTGTTGCTTCGGGAGACATAGATCCGGAGGAATCAGATTACTTGCCTGGGGAGGAGTTAGAGCCCCCTCCTGAGGATTTCTTCTAAAAGACCCTTTACGTACTTTATTTTGTTTTGAGAGAGAATTGTACGACTTGGTATGTCCAGCCTTTTGTATAAGATAATATAATATTTTGTGAGATATTCTTTTGGCGAACCATCTGGGGTGACAACTGTTTCGTCACCAATGGTTCGGGTTGGTTCTTTTGCTCATGCAGTGGCATGAGATTAGAACTGTCTTTTGAGCTTCATGTTTTGACTTTATCTTATAGAACTAAAGTTTTTGTTCTGTATTTATTAATTAGTACATGTTTTACTTTCTAGTTGCGTGGATTTACCAAATGTTTTATGCAGGCATATGGGACATGGCCTCGAGGGTCGTGCTGATGGCACGGGTTTCGTGGTGTCAAAATCCGAGCTATCATAGTTGGTATCAGAGCCTTTTCTTTTAAAATTTTTGACAAGTTTTGATTTTGTCAGAGCATAGGACCTTCTGCTAATGAAACTGTAGTTTCATGTTGCAGAGCGTTATGTCATCTAGAGGGAGGGGCCGACCCAAGGGCGGCCATGATAGGAACTTGCGGAGCATAGACGGTTTTGTCTCGGCTTCAAATAGAGTGCCGTTGGGGAATAGGGATGCCCCAGGAGGCAGTAGCCAGGAGAATAGAGACCAAGAGGGAAATCAAGATAGAGACCAGAGAGAGTAAGAAAGCGCAAGAGAAAGAAATGAGGAAAGAGAAGAGCGTCAGAGGATGATGCACACCATGAAAACTATGGAAAATGACATGCTCAGCAAGCCACATCCTTGGCAACATATAATGCCAATGACCAGCATCAGCCACCACCTATGCTTCCAGTGGGAACTACACAGCCATTGCCCTCAGCGTTCACAGAGTTTCGGAGGATGCGTCCACCGAGTTTTTCAGGACAAGAAGAGCTAATGGACATAGAGAAATGGCTAAGTGAGATGGAGAAGGTGTTCAGTGTGCTTATGTGCACTAAAGATGAAAGTGTCCGTTGGGCGGCATATATGTTAGATGGGGAGGTAGGCCTATAGTGGAAGTCCGTGTTGAGGACTAGAGCTCAGGAAACCCCAGGATTGCCATGGACATGGGATGAATTCATGACCAAATTCAATATATAATACTTCCCGAAAGTTGTGCGTATCCAGAAAGTAAAATTTCTTCAACTCGAATAAGGAAAGATATTGGTAAGGGAATATGGAGTAGAGTTTATGAGGCTTGCTCGCTTTGCTCCTGATTATGTGATTACGGACTTGATGAAAGCCAAGAGGCTTCAACGCGGCTTGAGGCCGGATATCAGGGGAAGAGTAGCGGCCTTTGAGTTGAAAACCTATGGAGAGGTTATGAGTAAAACTCTTGTGATTGAAGAAGATAATGAAGATCAGTATCGAAGGAGAGATTAGCAAGGAAGGGGAAGGATGGTGCATAGTAAAGTGGGAAACTACGAGCCGGTAAATAAAAAGTCACAATTCGTAGCACCCATTCAAGCATAATAGTTTCAGACCAATTTTGTTTGACCGACACAGACAAACCATCCTAGACTACCTATGCTTGCGTCTGGGAGGCCGATCAAATATGAGAACCTTGTTACCACTATCGGAGTATCAGTTCCTAGGGTTTCTCACAGGCAGCATCTTCTACTACAGTTGAGACTTGTGCAAAGTGTGGCAAGTCTCACAAAATGGCAGATTATAGGCGAGGTACTCGGGGTTGCTAGAAGTGTGGGAAGATAGGCCACATGATCCGAGATTACCCTGAGATGAACAAGGAGAGAATGACTTCTGCTTCCATGTCGAGACGATGCAATCAAAGAAGCCGGTCATGTAAGGAAGTGCCTATGCGGTTACTGCCCAGGAAGCATAGAATGTCAATGACATTATCCAAGCTGAGATTTTCTTTTAAAATTAAGAATTTAATTACTTAAGATTTTTTTGATAGAGAAGGTGCATCCATGTAGGAAGTAGAGTAGACTCATCTCTGTATATAAATTTTAATGTATAAGTATGTTATATATATATATGATATAGGTACCTTACAATTATACAGAAAGGGAAGTGACGTAGCTTATGAAGCTAGAGTGTTGATAGACTCGGGGTCTACCCATTCATTTACTACTCGATTTGCAAAGAAGATGAAGGTCAACCCAGAGACGTTATATTTTATCTTGGTTGTATCTATCCCGACTGGAAAATCGGTCAATACGGACTTAGTTTGTAAGTCGGTGATAGTAACCATTAGAGATGGGGACATCTTTGAACTGGAAGCAAATTTGGCACTGTTGGATATGCAAAGATTCGACATGATCCTTGGCATAGATTGGTTGTCAACTCATTGTGCAACGATTGATTATAAGAATAAAGTCGTTATCTTTAGACCGAATACAAGGAGATCATTCCGATTCGTAGGGGTGAGAATAAAGTTTCTGCCACTTGTGTCTGCCTCCAGAGTCGAGCACTTGATCAGAAAGGGATGCAGTGGTTACTTGGCATTCTTGAAGGAAGACAAGGAAGGAAAGAACATCATTTCAGAGATTGTGGTTGCATGTGAGTTTAAGGATGTCTTTTCGAAGGAATTGCCAGGGTTACCTCCTGATAGAGAGGTGGAATTCGTTATTGACTTAGCACCTAGAACAGAGCCGGTTTCCAAAGCACCATACCTAATGGCTCCTACTGAGTTAAAATAATTGAAGGAGCAATTGCCAGAGTTCTTAGATAAGGGGTTTGTAAGGTCGAGCGTGTCTCCTTGGGGAGCACCGGTCTTATTTGTAAAGAAGAAAGATGGGTTGATGTGACTGTGCATCGACTATCATCAGCTAAATAAACTGACCATCAAGAATTGATATCCATGCCTGGGATTGATGATTTGTTTGATCAGCTGCAAGGAGAGAGATATTTCTCCAAGATCGATCTAAGATTTGGATATCATCAGCTGAGAGTCAAGGCAGATGACATCCAGAAGATAGCGTTCAAGACATGATACGGACACTATGAGTTCTTGGCGATGCCGTTTGGTTTGACGAATGCATCAACATCGTTTATGGATTTGATGAATCGGGTGTTTAAACCACACCTGGACACTTGTGTCATAGTATTCTTCGATGACATTTTAATATATTCAAAATCGAAGAAGGAGCATGAAGAATATTTGAGAATCACTCTACAAACTCTACGTGAACACCAACTGTACGCCAAACTCAATAAGTGCGAGTTTTGGTTAGAGAAATTTAGCTTTTTAGGACATATTATCTCAAAGGATGGTGTCACAGTAGATCTAGCTAAGATCGAAGCAGTGGTATAATGGGAACAATCAACGACGGTGATAGATATCCGTAGTTTCCTTGGTATAGCTGAATACTATCGATATTTTGTGGAGGGATTTTTGAAAATATCAGGACCGCTTACGCGACTCATAAGAAAGGATGCGAGATTTGAGTGGAATGAAGCTTGCGAAAAGAGTTTTTAAGAACTCAAGAAGAGACTCACTTCAGCTCCAGTACTAGCAATTCATTCAGGCAGTGGAGGGTTTGCGGAATATAGTGATGCTTCACATAGTGGTTTAGGCTGCATGCTCAACCAAAACAAGAAAGTGATTGCTTATGGGTCGAGGCAACTGAAGGATCACGAGAAGAATTACCCGACACACGACCTGAAACTAGCAGTGGTCATGTTTGCATTGAAAATTTGGAGACATTATTTGTATGGTGAGATGTTTGAGATCTTCACCGACCATAAGAGCCTTAGGTACCTATTTACACAGAAAGAATTAAATATGAGGTAGCGCAGATGGATGGAGTTTCTCAAGGACTATGATTGCTCTATATAATATCACCCAGGCAAGGCTAATGTCGTAGCAGATGCCTTGAGTCGTAAGAGTTTGACTCAGTTAGCTAATCTTATCATGGGGATGCGTAGATGGAAGTTGTTTAAAGATCTTACATTGTTTGATGCAAATATTGAGGTGCAAGCTAGAGGGGCTTTCTTGGCTAATATCATAGTGAGACCGATGATCTTTGAGCATATTCACAAGCTACAGATGAAAGACCCGGAGTTAACCAAAATTCGATAAGATGTGATTGAGGGTACTAAACCAGAATTCTCAGGAAAAGAAGATGGTGTCTTACTATTCAGGGGATGCCTTTGTATTCCAGTTGATGTCGATCTGCAGTAAACTATCTTAGATGAGGCTAACAAATCTAGATAAGCAATTCACCCCAGTAGCACCAAAATGTATCAGGACTTGAGTTACTGGTAGAGAGGTCTGAAGCAAGACGTAGCCAAGTAGGTGTCAAGGTGTTTGACATGTCAGTAGGTGAAAGTGGACTACAGACACCATGCTGGATTGTTGCAACCTCTACCTATATCGGAGTGGAAGTGGGAATCAATCTCCATGGATTTTATTGTAGGGTTACCGCATACAACAAAGAGATATAACGCTATTTGGGTAGTCGTTGATCGACTAACCAGGTCAGCTCACTTCTTACCCTACAATACGATGTACACAACAAGAAGACTCACGGAGTTGTATATGAAGGAGATAGTACGGTTGCACGGGATTCCATGTAGCATAGTCTTTGATCGTGACCCGTTATGTACTTTAAAATTTTGGAAGAAGTTTCAAGAAGGCATGGGTACTCGATTGGACTTTAGTTCGGCATTTCATTCACAGACCAATGGGCAAACAGAGCGGGTAAATAAGGTGATAGAAGACATGCTCAGAGCGTGTATGCTAGAATTACAAGGGTCATGGGATCAACATCTACCATTGATCAAATTTTCTTACAACAATAACTTCCAAGCGAGCATTAGAATGGCACCTTATAAAGCTCTCTATGGAAGGCGATGTAGATCGCCTATCAATTGGAAAGAGATCAGTGAAAAGTTTGTATTGGGGCCGGAGTTACTTGAAGATAACGCCATTGTTGTTCCTATGATAAGAGAGAGACTTAAATTGGCTCGGAGCAGACAGAAGAGCTATGCCGATATCAAAATAATGAGTGTGGACTATGCCGTGGGTGACCATGTGTTCGTAAAGGTATCGCCCATGAAAGGTGTCATGAGATTTGGGAAGAGGGGAAAGCTGAGTCCTCGTTACCTTGGACCCTTTGAGGTTTTGAGTCGAGTCGACAAGGTCACTTATCGCATTGGATTACCTCTGTTGTTTGATCAGGTACATAACGTATTTCATGTATCCATGCTCCAAAAGTATGTAAATGACCCTACACATATCTTAGGAGGTCAACCGATCGAAATGCACGAAGACATAACCATGATAGAAGAAGAGGCCCAAATATTGGATAGAAAAGAGCAAGTTTTACGCACGAAGGTGATTCCTTTAGTGCTTGTCAGTTGGAAGAATCATCTGGCCGAAGAAGTAACTTGGGAACGTGAAGCGGACGTAAGAGAATAGTATCCGAAGTTGTTTAAGGAAAGTTAGATCGCATGGCTTGTTTGAAATTGTAAGAAATGATGCTATTTAAATCAACGCTTAATTTTTGTGAAAGTGTGTCATTAATGGTTTGTGACTGCATAATTAGAGGAGTTTTTATAAAGAAAACTTTTATACTACACAAAATGAGATGCCAACAAAAATGTGAAAGTAGACAAGAAATTGAGCTAGAAGATGTTTCCGGGCTCGCTCGCACGATGACTTAAGCTCGCTCGTGCGAGCCTTATGCAAATCGAGTGCCAGAATAGTTTCTGTGATTGCTCGCGCAAGGACTTAAATCGCTTGTGCGAGGACCTGAGTATATATATGGGCGTCCACTATTTTTGCCCATTTCCTCCGATCGAACGAGGGTTTTGGAACGCTAGGGTTTGGGATTCGCATTCAAAGGTTTCGACACGTCAAATTTCAACTTGTTTTTCACGAATCCGAACCGATAGAAGTGCTTAGAAAGGTGATTTCTACCCTTGTTCATCTTTATTTTTGTTGATTTGGTTTAAAACACCTTATGATGGCTTCTACAAGCCCTAACCCTCAACCTAGAAAGAAGATAGCAATTTGACCGTCGTCTTCTCATAGCAAGGCACCACAAGCACCACCTCCACCACCTCAATTGTCTACACCCACCCAACCCAATGATTGGTGGGGGGCCAAAATTTTTGAGCTCGAGTGGGAACTACATGACAGTTTCTTTCCGGATCCTACGTCCACCAAATGAACTTCGGACTATCTTGGCATTAATGGTTTGAAACCATTGTTGCAACCGTTCAAAGCCCGGTACTATCCGAGGCTTGTTAAGTTATTTTATGAGACCCTTAAAACTAATAACGACGAAACCACTCTCGTCGTTGAGGTTGATGGGAGGGCGTTTTCTTTTGGTGATACCGACATTTCCATCACCATGAACTGCCCTCACACCTTCATCCAGGACCCGCTTTCACAACCCCCTTTCGCCCATGAAGTAAAATTTCAAACTATTGTCGCTGACATTACGAGCGGCAGTACTGCATCAAGACAATCTATCACTAGGTCCCAGTTGCCGCCACATATGTGGCCTTTAGACATTATTTTTAAGAAAAATTTGTACCCAATCGGCCATGAGCAGAAACGTCGTTGGCCATTTTTGAGGGCTTTGCACTCTGCCTTTCATAATAGGTGGTTTAGCATCCCTAGGGTGGCTATGAAGGGCATTGTGCATGCCTACAAAAGGAATGTGAGGGGTGTTGTCCCTCCACCCATAAATCACCTACCCTACACCCGTTTGATTTCAAGACTCTTTGACTTATGCCATGGAAAAGAGGGTTTTGAGATTAGAGGAGACGAGCTCATACTAACAGACAACATCATACAATTCATCGCCCAAGATTTAACTTGGAACTTAAAGAGCCTACGAAACAATCAAAAGAGGAAGAGGGACAGTCAGGTCACATGGCAGGCGGATCAACCACCACCACCTCTACCCAATCGCTCCATCCACTTTGTCTTCACAACCTTTCCCTACCATCGACGACATCATGATGCGTGATATCATTCTACAGGGGAGGGAGATTAGATTGCACCAGAGGTTTCAGGAGGCACTTCTTATAGATCTTATGACCCACGCATTCCCACAGACATACCGGGAGTGTGTAGAGGTGTTTTAGGGTGCCATTTTCGGTGAATCTAGCTCGGGTGCTGCTACTAGGGAGACAGCCAAGGAGGAGGCTGCCGGGGAGGAGATTCATGATGTTGATGAAGATGAAGAGGACGACGACGATGACTCTTGTTCTGGCTCTGAGGTGGAGGACGATGACAAGGAGTACGAGTAGGGTGACGACTAGGTCGTCATCGCAGAGTTAAATTCCTTTTGAAAATGTTAAATGAAAATGTAAATTCTTTTTGAGAATGTAAATGTTATGGAGAACATTTAAACTTTCGTGACATGGTCGGCCCATCTACTTTTTTTTCTTTTTGTTGTTGATTATCACCGTTACGGTGATCATTATATATATATATCGGTTTGATTATCTTTATGGATGGTGATTGATTACACATGGATGTTGGAATTGTTACTTGTTTGGTTATCTTTGTGGATGGTTACCTGTTTGATTGTCTTTGTGTCTTATGGATTACGCAGATACCTAAGGTTTTGTAATTACCTTTGAATGCATGTGGATGTTGTGGTATAATTAACTAAATGACAGGATGGGGAGCATATGAAATTATAGTCCTTGTATATGGGTATGTGTGGTACTGTCATGCAGGGATCCATCGTACTGTGTGGGCATTGATTAGAATTATGCTTATGATTGCATTTTTATACAGGATCCGTGGTGATTTCGTAGAAATATTCAAATAGTTAAATTTCTTTTGATGCAGGATGTATTGTGGATGCTAAGAAATATACAAATGGTTTGCATTTTCTACAGGATGTCAAGTGATAGCGGTTATATACATCGCCGTGGATAAATGGGTGGTGTGGGTCTTCCATCAAGGGGAAGCCCTCGGGTGCATTTTCGAGGATGAAAATTCTCAAGGTGGCGAGAATGTAACATCCCCAAAAATTTGAGCTTAGAATAGTATCCTCGGGATACGTGCTTGACTGGTCGTAAGTTTGACCAAGTGAAAGTCAACTTAATACCTTAGGCTAGACTAGGCTTGAGGTGACAAGTACACTTAGGTGTGTGGTGTGAGTCTTGTTACAAGGTCATGTACACCTGTTGAGAGTGTATGTGCTTTACACCAAATGTATGGAAGGGGTTAAATAAGTTAAAAGCAAAGAGAAGTTATTTCTCTTAGGTTTTTATAGTTGGTTGGGGATTTATAAGGAGAGAGAGAGAGATTTAGAGATAGGATTTTCTTTTGATCCAAAGATAAGATCTATCTTATGGATGTTAAAAGTTGTGGTGAAACCCTTGAGGAAGATCTAAGGGTTTTGAGCTTGGGATTGATCAAGAGAGGAGTTGGAGAAAAGGGTTTTGAAACCCTCTTTTGTTGAGAAGATCATGGACCAAATCCATGGGAGATCTAGTATTTAAGGTATGTATTTAGTTAATTATGATCATTAATTAGTTGTTCCTCGCACGTGCGGTTATAATAGATCGCTCGCACGAGGAGGAGACAAATATAGAGAGAAAATATGTTCTGTTCTCGCTCGCGCAAGACAGTTTTGTAAAGGGAAGCTCGCTCGCATGAGCTTCAGGTAACCTCGATTATAATCGCTCTAGCGAGTGTGAGTGATCGCTCACGCGAGGACAAGTACTCGCTCGCACGAGGTATAGCATAGATGTTTATTTTATTTTGATTAGTTCTTTGGAGTTATGTTTTCCTAGATCCTTGTGAGCTTTTCTAAGAGTATTTTTATTCATGTAATGTAGGTTTGGCGTATGGTTGTTATGCTTGACCCTTATGTGGTATTGATGTGATTGAGTGATGACTTTGCTTTGAGGTAGGGAATGTTCTGAACTTGTACACTTGATTACGAAAGCACGTATGTAGTGACATTCTATGTATGCATGTCCATTTAAAGCATAGATAAGTGCATGGGTTTAAAATGCTAAGAAAAATGTGTGAAACTTAATGTGTGTGCGTACATTGAAATGAGGAAGTTCTAAGTATAAGAAAAGAGATATCCCAGGGATGTGTATGAGAATGGGCATCTATATGATGCATCTAAATGTGTGACATCCCAGGGATGTATAGTTAATGTGAATGTACATGTGATAGAAAATACGTGAATGGGGTTGGACTACTAATAATTAGCACAATTACATGGCGAATAACTATATGTAGTGCATAATTGATTTAAGATTTATAGAATACCCCACCGACACAACGGTATACTCGTGAATGACTAGGCAGGATATCCATGACCGGTACGGCGGCCAATCCGTACACCTGTAAGACTTCTCAGGGATATATATGAGTTATATGCCAGCTGCCTACATGAAAGGGACTTGGGCTAGATCACATAAAAAATAGTCTAATTGGGCGACGATGAAGGGTATTCCATTGGGGCTCGATGCTAAATTGCTTAGGGATTATTTAAGTTAATTGATTTAAATCATGAGACCAGCCCAGTTGTAATATGAGAACCAATTGAGCATGAGATGACATGTGTAGTGTAGCAATTGCATTTTGTTTAGTCTTTTAATATCTCAAACTGTTTCCTAAATGTTTTATATAAATTCAAGCATGTTTCCATTATGTCATGAAATGTATGTGAGTAAGATATATTTACCTGTTCATATATCTTTCCTATTGAGCTAGGATGTAGCTCACCATTTTAGACCATACGTCACAGGTCCAGTGTTAGCTGCTGCTGCTGCCGCTTCGGGAGATATAGATCCGAAGGATTCAGATTACGTGCCTGGGGAGGAGTCAGAGCCCCCTCCTGAGGATTTCTTCTAGAGGACCCTCTGCATACTTTGATTTGTATTGAGAGAGAATTGTATGGCTTGGTATGTCCAGCCTTTTGTATAAGATAATATAATATTTTGTGAGATATTCTTTTGGCGAACCATCTGGGGTGACGGCTGTTTCATCACCGATGGTTCGGGTTGGTTCTTTTTCTCATGGAGTGGCATGAGATTAGAACTGTCTTTTGAGCTTCATGTTTTAGCTTTATCTTATAGAACTGGAGTTTTAGTTCTGTATTTGTTAGTTAGTACATGTTTTATTTTTTAGTTGCGTGGATATACCAAATGTTCCGTGCAGGCATATGGGGCATGGCCTTGAGGGTCGTGCCGATGGCACAGGTTTCTGGGTGCCAAAATCCAGGGTGTCACAATGGTCCTACCCATGTCATTGAAAAAACAGAGGATGCCAACCTAGGGACTGAGGAGGTTCTTAGAATCACTAAGATCGGAACACCGCTATCTCCCGAGGAAAGAAAAAGCATGATCAATTTCCTTCAGTCATATCAAGACGTCTTTGCATGGTTCATAAGAAGACATGCCTGATTTGGACACCGATTTGATCGAGCATGAGTTTCCACTCTACCCTGATATTAGGCCCGTCAAGCAGAAATTGGGGCGACTTTGACTTGAGTGGATGCTGAAAGAAAAGGATGAGGTCATCAAGCAATATGATGTGGGGTTTCTCATAGTCTCCAAATACCCTCAGTGGTTAGCTAATATTGTTTCAGTACCAAAGAAGGATGGAAAGGTCTATATGTGTATTGATTTTAAAAACCTCAACAATGCGAGCCCGAAGGATGACTTCCCTTTGCCACACATTGACATTTTCGTTGATAACACTGCTAAGCACGGGATGGTCTCCTTTATTGATGGTTTCTCTGGATACAATTAGATCAGGATGGTAGAGGCAGATCGAGAGAAGACATCATTTATCACCCCCTTGGGGAACTTTCTGCTACCGAGTAATGTCATTCGGGTTGATAAATGCTAGTGTAACGTACCAAAGAGCGATGACAACACTCTTCCATGACATGATGCACCGAGAAATTGAGGTGTACGTCGACGACATGATCTCTAGGTCACCGGAGCGAAGTGACCATCTGATAAACTTCCAAAAGCTGTTTGAGAGGCTAAGAAAATATAGGTTACATCTGAAGCCTCAGAAATGTGCATTCGACGCCATGTTAGGAAAGTTGCTAGGATTCATCGTCAGCAGGAGAGGTATCGAGGTTTACCCAGTCAAAGTAAAGGCCATCACGAAAATGCCACTACCGTCTACCGAAAAAGTGGTAAGAGGTTTCTTCGGTAGGATACAGTACATCAGTTAGTTCATTGCACTGCTCACTCCTATTTGCACGCCGATCTTCAAGCTATTAAGGAAAGATTCTCCCGTTGAATGGAACGACGACTGTCAAGCGGCATTCGATAAAATCAAGGGCTACCTTCTCTACCCTCCAGTATTAGTACCACTTGAGCCAGGGAGACCACTCTTAATATATCTCTTCACGATGAAAGTTTCTATGGGATGTGTCCTAGGGTAGCATGACGAGACTGGAAGAAGAGAGCAGGCCATCTACTACTTGAGTAAGAAGTTCACCGACTACAAGACGCGCTATTCTCATATGGAGAAATCATGCTTGGTTCTCGTATGGGCCACACAGAGGCTCCACCACTACTTGTTATCCCAAGCCGTTCTACTCCTAGCACGCATGGATCCATTAAAGTACCTATTCGAAAAGCCAACCCTCATTGGGCAGAGTTGGCGCTGACAGCTTCTACTATCCGAATTTGACATCACCTATGTCACTCAGAAGTCAATCAAGGGGCAAGGACTGGCTGATCATCTTGCCGATAATCCCTTACCCGATTATGAACCTCTAAGGATCAAATTCCCAGACGAGGACATCTTATTCATGACAGAGGATGATACAGTAGAGACAAAGGAGTCCTGGGTGATGCACTTCGACGGAGCGGCAAATGCCGAAGGTCAGGGAGTTGGCACTATCCTAATCTCCCCAAAGGGATCCCACGTACTAGTTTCCATCAAACTCAACTTCCCCTGCACAAACAATATGGCTGAATATGAGGCATGTATAACTGGCTTACAAGCAGCTCTAGACTTGAACGTAACTCACCTCAGGGTGTTTGGCGACTCATAGCTGATCATATGCCAGACAAATGGAGATTGGAAGATGAAGGATTAGAACTTGATCCCATACCATGAACACCTCGAAGATCTGATAGCATGTTTCGATGATGTTACTTTCTCCTATGTCCCACTAGCAAGAAATCGATTCGTCGATGCCCTAAAAATACTGACGTCAATGGTGAAAATTCCCTATGGTGTTGTGATGAAGCTGATCATGATTGAACAGAGGAACGAGCCGGCCTTCTAACTTCAGATTGAAGAACCCCCAAGATTAGATGATGAGCCACCGTGGTTCTCAGATATCAAGAATTTCCTCGAAACTCGAGCATTCCCTGAGGAGACATCCAAAGAGGACAGACGGACCATCCAACGTTTAGTGGCAAACTACGTCATCTGTGACGAGTGTCTCTACAAGCGGTCATATAATAATATCCTACTCCGATGCCTAATTGAAAGTGAGGCAGCGAACATCATGAAAGAGATTCACGAGGGAGTATGTGGGGCCCACGTCAATGGGCACATGCTTGCCAAAAAGATCCTACGGTAAGGGTATTTCTGGACCACCATGGAAACTGACTATTGCAAGCATGCTCAAAAGTACTACAAATGCCAATAACAATCCAATCTGATCCATGCTCTGACTATATATCTACACAGCATGACCACTCCATGGCCATTTGCCACTTGGGGCCTCGACATCGTAGGAAAAGTCAATCTAAAAGCATCAAATGGACATCAATTCATCCTGGTTGTCATTGAATGCTTCACCAAATGGGTAGAGGTAACATCCTACACGAGCATTGCGGCCCAACATGTTGAGAAATTCATCAAAAATAATATTGTTTGCCAATTTGGCATACCCAAGGATATCATCATGGACAATGGCACGAACTTCACGAACAAGCCCATCAGAGCCTTCTATAAGCAATACAAGATCAAACATCATCACTCATCACTATATCGGCCACAAACCAATGGGTCCGTGGAAGTTGCTAACAAAACGGTCATCCGCATCCTTGAGAAGATGGTCGTCACCTATCGAGATTGGAGCGAAATGTTACCATTCATTTTATGGGCCTACAGAACATCGAACAACACAGCTATAGGGGCAACACTGTTCTCCCTTGTATATGGAATTGAGGCCATCTTGCCGATAGAGGTTGAAGTACTCTCGCTCAGTACACTCCTTGAGTCAGGCCTACTCGAAGCTGAAAGAGAGAGATCCCTCTTTGAGCAGTTGAACCTGCTGGATGAAAAAAGGCTCCTAGCCTTATGTCATACCCAAGTGTACCAAGGGCGAATCGCACGCGCGTACAACAAACGTGTTCGCGGTCGAGATTGAAGGTAGGAGACACCGTACTCAAGAAAATCTTCCCGTCTCTCCATGTCGATCCGAGAGGAAAATTCAGGCCCAACTAGGAAGGACCTTACATCATCTGTGAGGTGCTCCCAGGATACACTATCTGCCTCGCCACCATGGACGGAGATCACTTTCCTGAGCCCATCAACGCTGGATACGTCCGACGATTCTACCGTCAGTCTCTGCGGCAAGGTAAGTATTAACAAAAATAGATACATGACTACTTAAGGATATTTTAAAAAGAGGCCATCGTTTCAAAGCCCAGTAGCCAAAAAGCGTCCCTGAATACTCATACCCCTTGCTACACCAGTTGAGCCGTTAACCTTTCTTTCATCAACCCTTCCAAAAAAAAATATGTGTATATACTAAAC
This sequence comes from Chloranthus sessilifolius, assembly GCA_021018995.1. Taxonomy (NCBI): domain Eukaryota; kingdom Viridiplantae; phylum Streptophyta; class Magnoliopsida; order Chloranthales; family Chloranthaceae; genus Chloranthus; species Chloranthus sessilifolius. Next base: position 72,004,288 of record CM037595.1, read on the forward strand.
AAAAAAATATGAAAAAGAGTTACTATTAAATCCAAAAAAATCAAAAAAGTGAAATCCCAAAAAGTGGATGTCTGAAAAAAAGAAGCGAAAAGAATAAAAAAAAAAAGAAAAGAAAAAGTGGGGCATGTATAGACAAGACCCCCAAGGAAGAAGTGTATTATGGCAGCTGGAACCCAATTAAGGAAACCTTTTTGAAAATCCAGAATACCTTCAAAATTCCTAACCTATCCCATGGCCATGATACATTCCCAAAAAAAGGTCCTCTTTACGGTCTACAAGCAGTTACAATATCCATTGAGTCGGCATGAGCCAAGCTGAGAAGCAACAAAACAATTCCATCTAGCTGGCTATAACGGAATTGACGTCTATGTCATGGCCTTTGATAAGATAAAATAAAAATAAAAATATACAAGCCCAAAGCAAAAAGGACGTGGTGAAAACCCGAAAGGGCACCATGGGTAAAAATAGCGCTTGTGTGGACCAGGTGAAAACCGGAAAAGGTGCTTGGGGTAAAAATGCAAACCCATGGATGTAGTGAAAACCTGAGAGGGCGTTGCAGGTAAAAAGAGGAAAACAATGGGCACGACGGAAACCCACCTTGGGCGTTGTGAGTAAGAAAGTTGAAAAAAAGGAAATGAAAAAGAAAATAAATAAGATCCCCTCGGTTCCCCTCTTGCATCACCCGATTCTCGACAGGGCCGCTAATGTTAGCTCAAATCCGGGTCCCGACCAAGAATGTTTTCGTAACTGCACCGTCAAACGTATGGCTCAGAGTAAGGAGAAACAAGTCGATTCGATCCAAAGGAATAAATGTTTCAGCCTTGGTAAAATTACTGAATTTCACTCAAGACCAATCATGAAAGGGGGTTCGACCATGCTCAAAAGGGGACCCGTCATCTCCCTGATAATTAAGGCATCATGCAAAAAAAAAACAAAAGAAAGCCAAAACAAAAAAAGAGAGGGAAAGGAAACTATTTTTGTCAAAGATAACAGATTTTCCTTCCCTATTTTTCACACCCACACTGTGTGTACTACCACAAGGTAAGGAGCCCCTTTTTGCAAAAGATAAGAGACTTTCTTTTCTGTGCCCATACTATGCACTTTCCATCTTAAAAGAGGTCCACCAATCAAAGAAAGGAGAAATAACATTGTTTTGTAAGATAATAGATTTCCCTTTCTCATGTAGAAACCTGTATACAGCTGACACCGTATCCCAAAAAATAATATGTGAGATGTCTAGCTTCTTTCTTTCTTCCTTACAAAAAGTGCAAAAACACTAAAAACATAAAGAGAATATGTATACCAAAAAATGTATTTAATTAGGGGTTTCTTACACCCCTTTCTATGGTTTTGATCTATGCAAAAAGTATATGCAGGAGAGAATCAATGACCCAACTCGTGCTTTAGGGCACGAATCTCTGCACGTAAAGCATCCTCTCGTACATCCCGCTCCATCATCCAGCGGCCATGAAGACTCCTATACCGCTGCTGGGAAGCATCAGTAGCACCAAGAGCATCATTCAACGACCCTTCCAGATGAAGGACCTCACAGTCAGCTACATCGGCTCTGACTTCTACCACCTCTGCTCTAACCATCTGTTTCTCTAAATTCTCATGCAGGATTCACTTCTCATCCTTCAGTATCTCAATATGGTTCCGAAGCATCGACTCCTTCCTTAGCCAAGGCCCTGCGGTATCACTGCTCTCTGCCTGATCCAAGTGACCAACAACAGGCTTCTTAGATAGTAACCAAGCCTCATACTTTGGGGAGGACAGAACCAAATTTTCCTGCTCTAGATCACATATCAGTGTCGATTAACGCATCTCCCAGAGAGCAGTTATCCTATCCATGTCCCCAGAGGACCCCCGAGAGAAAATCAAGTCACATAGGAAAGGTTTCACCGCACTACGTACCTGCTGAGAGTAACCACACTGGCATTGCACTCGAAATGGGAAGTAATAAGTGCTGCTGGTCAAACTGAGGAGAGTGATGCCCTCGTAATCTTTGGAGCGGACCACTAGGAAGGTCCGATCTAACCAAGGAAGCCTCCACACCAACTCGACTTCAGCCATCCAAACCTTCAAACCCTGCATGTCTCCCAGTGGAGGCGTATGGCATCTGCCCAGAAAGCAGCGGGTCACCTCATTACGGGTAATATAAAAGCGAGGCATGGGCCCCAAAATGACAAGGTGCTCCCCTAACCAAACCTGAAACAGAAGTGAGCATCCCCTAAGGCACACCACCTTGCCCAAGATAAAAGCGTCGAGGCAACGATAAAGCTCCACCAGGATCAGGTGCATCACAGAGCGGCCTCCATCTAATTCGATCAAGACATCACAGAGTGCAAGCAAGAAACTTTCTCCCTCAGTGAAGAAAAGAACCTTAGAGATGAGACCAAGAGTAAAAGCCTTCACGTTATAAACATTTCTAACTGGAAATTTTCGTAGGCTCTCGTCACCAAAAAGTTCTCTCAGAAATTTCACCGAACACTGGTGGGCCCTCCAATGAGATTGTTTCCATAATCAGATTTCTTCAAATCCAAAGTCCTGTGGACGGCTTTGGCGTAGCCCGGCTTCGGCATTACTCTCGCAAGACCTCTATGCAGCTTCAAACCCAGCAGGCTAGAGAGTTCTTCAAGTGTAGGAGATAACTCACGGTTCCCAAAATGAAAGATATGGGTATCCACTTTCCAAAAGGAACCCGCTGCATGAAGAAGGTCCCATAGTGGAGGAATGTCAAGAAAAGATGAGAGGCGGGCCAGCCCAAGCTCATTCAAACTCACGAGCTCGCTCTCGTTCAAACTCTCCAACCACTTCTTTAAGACACTGGGCCCCATGCCCAATGAGGGAAGTATAGCGGTCCCGGGTCCCCATGAGAGGCAGGGTTGGAAAGTGGGTCCATTGACGTACAAAGATGTTCCCAATGATACAAATTCAATGTAGGATGATGGACCCACCCTGGAGAAAGCAAGGAGAAAAGCAGCAGTAAAAAGTACCAAGCCCAAGTTGAGAGAGAAGGAAAAGAGTGCATTCTCAGGCTTAAAAGGCCCCACTTTCCTTAGGAAGTACTTGGCGCATGTATTACACACGCTAGACCTTGTTTTCCCAGGATATGCTTGGCGCATTTTATACATGCGCCAAGCCACCTTTTTCCTCAGAGCTGCGTGACGCATGTAACACATGCGCCATACCATTTGCCCTCCCCCCCCCCCCCCATAAGAAAAAATGAGGGTTGGGGAGGGAGTTTATGCTGATCCCTTGGACAGTTTGCTTGCGTTTACTGCCTTTTACCTAAAAGAGTACATTAAATCACATATGGAGGTGAATTTTGTTGGTCACATCTAACTTATATAAATCTTCGTGCAGGAAAGATCCACACGGGCATGGAAATGAGGGCCAAGTGTTAACAAAATATGTGGCCCCAGAGGCCATTTCTTTCTGAAAAAAATCAAGCCCATCCTGTAAGCAATCCGACACACTACAGCAAGTAAAAGGGAGATAGAATATGCAAAGGGCACAAACATTCAACTGGAAAAGCTGAAAAAACCATCTGAAAATAATAACAACGTCACATCATCCATTACATATTTCCAAAATCCAAAAATAAAATGTGTCCCAGAAAGCCTCAAAGTTCAAAAATCCAAAAACAGAGCCTAGTCCTTATTAGCACCCTTGGACTTCTTGCGCCTGCGTGAAGAGCTCTGATATGTTTTGACAAATCCCACTCGGGCCCACGCCTGAGAAAGTCGGCTAAGCAGGGAGTGTAAAACCCCGAAAAATCACGTTAAACAGTGACCTCGGGATCCATGCCCGATTGGTCACAGATTTGACCAATTAGGAGTTCAATGGTTAGCATAGAGTGTGATGAATGGATGAGATGTGATAGTTTGACCGACTGCGTGGTGTGTGATGTGAATGTGAAGTCGCATACACCTATCGCGGTGTATGTGCTCAACACACAAGTGAGGAAAGAGATAAAAAGGGTTCAATAACCCTAAAAGCTGCATTTTGGTTGTTGAGAGAGGAGTAAAGGAGAGAGAGAGAGGAGTAAAGAGATTGAACAAGAGTTATTGTGAGTGATTGGAAGGGAGATTCTAGCATTAAAGAGACCGACTCGATGCGGAGAATCCATTCAAGCTAAAGCTGGAACCCTAGCCTTTTCAACCACTCAATTTGAAATCAATTTGAGATTGATTGAAGGTAAGATTTTTGTAGTTTAAATGCATGGATTAAAGGGTTAAATTGTAGTTAGAAATGGTATAAAAATGTAGGGTAAAAGCTTAGAAAAATGGAGGAAGAAGTAAGGAAAAAGATGTGGAAGAACTGCCAAGGGGGGGGGGAAATCTGGCAATTTCGATTAATCGAAATTGAGTTTCGATTAATCAAAATTGGCCAGAAAGTTGAAAAGTCAGAGGACCCCGATTTCGATTAATCGAATTGGGTTTCGATTAATCGACCTTGGATCTCGATTAATCGATTTGAGAATCGACTAATCGACTGGGAGCCTACAGTGGACTCCAGTGAAGAAAAGAAGTGGGTTTGATAAAATCAACTAATCGAAATGAAAATTCGATTAATCGATTTGTAAATTTGATTAATCGATTTTGGAAACTCGATTACTCAAATTGAGAATCGACTTGATAGAGCAGAGAATTTTGATTAATCGAATTGGGTTTCGATTAATCGAATGGGAATCTCGATTAATCGATTTGAGAATCGATTAATCGATTTGAGAATCGATTAATCGATATTGACTTTTGATTAATCGATTTTGGAAATCGATTAATCGACTGGGCTAGTTTATGTTGACTTCTGAGTTTGACTTTGAGATTCTTGGGGGGTCTTGGACCTCCTTTATTGCATCCTTAGTGATGTGTTTCACATGTTATGTGGTACCATAGGTGGTACGTGTGAGCAAGTGCACAAGGAGCCACGTGGGACCTTGATGCGTTGATCAAACGAAGACTTGAGGTAGGGAACACCTTGAACATGTACTTTATTTTACAAGAGCATGTATGTAGTGATATATAATTCAATTCAAAATGTTTTTATTGCTTAAGAGTTTGTGAAAAGTGTGTGTGTGTGACATCAATAAGAGTAGTTATAATGAGCCATCCCCAGGGGATGAGGAAGTAAAGAGATAAAAGCATCAGGTGTGATGCAAGTGAATGGATACATCCCAGGGATGTATCCAAGATTGAATCATGTTTGATGGCGCCTAACTGATATAAGATAGCACAATTACATAGTGAATAACTATATGTAAAGCACCTGATACTTTTGTTATTTGAGGTTTGATAGGGTACCCCACCGACGTGGCGAGATATCCACGACTGACACGGCAGGATATCCGTGACCGATATAGCGGCGAAACCGTAGGCCAGTGCGAAGGCTTATCCGCACACAGTAAGCACACCCCAGGGGTGTTGATTGAGACTAGTGAAACCCAGCCACCAATCCCCAGGGGAAAGGGGCTTGGGTACTATTTGTATTCCCAGGGAATACGTTAAAAGTGTCTATATAGATGACGATGATGGGTATCTCATCGGGGCTCGATGCTATATTGCTCGGGGATTACTTAAGTTGAAAGTTTAAGTATTGCTTTTGGCCTTTTCAGCATCATTCATGAATAAATAAAGACATGAGTAAACTACTAGTAAAATATAATGCTTTTTAACTATTTTCATCAGTAACTGCATAGACACATCATGCATGGCATATCATGGAATATATGTGAGTAATAATTTATATGTTCAACTGTGTTTTGTTCCCTATTGAGCTAGGACGTAGCTCACCCTATAGACTATACGTCGCAGGTCCACTACTAGCAGCTGCCGAGGCTTCAGGAGACGCTGACCCCGGTGAGTCGGACCTTGTGGCCGGTGAAGAGTTGGAGCCACCTCCTGAGGACTTCTTCTAGAGGACTCCGTTGTGCCGCTTTGAGGGCTTTTGGATAGAGATTTGTACGGCTTGGTATGTCAAGCCTTGTTTTGACTAAACAATGTACATGTATAAATTGAGATTATTCTTTTGGGGTGAACCATCCATGATGATTTGCTATCATCGATGGTTCGGATCGGTTCTCCATTCATGCAGAGGCATGAGGGTAGAACTGTCTTTTGAGAAATGCTTTTATATAGATTTAAATTCAGCAGTTTCATTTACTATTTCATTTTTGCTTGATATGCCAATGTTCCGTGCTTAGCTAAGGGGCACGGTCAAGATGATCATGCTGATGGCACGGGTTTCGGGGTGCCAAAATCCGGGCTGTCACAGTTGGTATCAAAGCCATTTCTTTTAGCAATTCTGACAATCGTCCTTTTTGGTCAGAACATGGGGGCTTCTGCTAACGAAACTTTAGTTTCAAATGCAGCCGCAAATGTCATCTAGAGGAAGAGGCCGACCAAGGGGAGGCCAACAGAGGAGTCTACGTAGTGGAGATGATTACATCTCTCCTACTAATAGAGTGCCTTTAGGAGGTACTGAGGCTCCAGGGGGCAATAGTAGTAGACAGCATGATGAAGAGGATCGAGATCGTCAGGATCAAGATCTAAGAGAACAAGAGAGAGTGAGAGAAAGACAAGAAGATAGAGAGGAGCGACAAAGGATGATGCACACTATGGAGACTATGGCAGCTGCCATGGCACAACAAGCCGCATCCTTTGCAGCTCATGCATCAAGAGAACAGCAGCCACCTACACCACACATGGGACCTCGTGCCTGTGCCCTCATCCTTTACAGAGTTTAGGAGGATGAGACCTCCTTCATTTTCTGGGCAGGCAGACACAATGGCCGCTGAGAACTGGCTTATGGAGATGGAGAAAGTCTTTAGCGTGCTGACATGCACGGAAGATGAGAGTGTGAGATGGGCAGCTTATATGTTGGATGGGGAGGCTGGGCCTTGGTGGAAGTCCGTGATACGGACTCGGGCTCAGGAGACCCCAGAGTTGCCTTGGACTTGGGAGGAGTTTGTTGAGGAGTTCAACAAACAATATTTTCCGGAAGTGGTGAGGAACCAGCTTGAGATACAATTTTTACAGTTAGTGCAAGGGAGAATGACAGTGAGAGAATATGGGGTAGAGTTTCTACGACTTGCCCGTTTTGCTCCGGATTACGTCGCTACCGACGTGATGAAATCCAAGAGGTTTCAGCAAGGTTTGAAGCCTGAGGTTAGGGGAGGCGTAGCTCCATTTCAGTTAAGGACCTATGAAGAGGTCATGAGTAAGGCGTTGGTTGTAGAAGAAGAGAATACGAATAGATATTGACAGAGGGAGCAGCAGAGAGGAGGAAATGAACAAAAGGAAGGACGGGGAACTACGAACCGGTGAACAAAAAGCCAAGGTTCGTGGCCCAAAATCAGAGACCACAGTTTCAAGGAGGTTTTGGAAGGCCGGCGCAATAACAACACCAATAGAGGTTTCCATTACTTACGTCGGGGAGACCTTTACGTTATGAGAGCCCTGCCATGTCTACTGGCGCCACTATCACACAGGGTTCTCGTACTGTTTCTTTCGCACCTCGGGAGACTTGCGCAAAGTGTGGCAAGCCTCATAGAATAGTGGATTGCAGAGCGGGAACTAGGGGTTGTTTCCGATGTGGCAAGGTGGGTCACTTGATCAAGGATTGCCCCGAGACGGATAAAAGAAAGACGGTTTCAGTTGCAGCACCACGACCCATTCAAGCAAGGAAGCCGATCGTTCAGGGGAGAGCTTATGCAGTCACTGCTCAGGAAGCAGGGAAAGTGCATGACGTCATCCAAGGTGAGACTCTTTTAAATTAAAGAAAATTCCGTTTCATTAAAATTTTAGATAGAGAAGGTACATGCATTAGGAGTTGTATAGATTCTTTTTCTCAATACTAAATCTATATGTGAATTAAGGGTGTATTTTGATGTGTAAATTATTGTATGTATGTATGTATACTATAGGTACTTTAACTATATATGAAAAAGGATGCTTTGTTGGATATGACGCTAGAGTGTTGATAGACCTAGGGTCTACCCACTCATTCGTCACTCCACGTTTCGCCAAGAAGATGAAGATTGTTCCAGAGGCGTTGGACTTCGTCCTATCTGTGTCTGTTCCGACTGGAGAGTAAGTAGACACGGAGTTAGCTTGCAAATCCATCATTGTAGCAGTTCGAGACCTAGAGGTGCATGAATTGGAAGCAAAGTTGATACTGTTAGACATGCAAGGGTTTGATGTGATCCTTGGCATGGACTGGTTGGCGCAAATAATCGTGCAAACAAGGTAGTCATTTTGGACCCAACAGAAGAAGATCATATCGGATTCAAGGAGTGAGATCGTCATCTACATGCACGATCTCAGAATGAGGGCGAAAATGATTAGAAAGGGTTGCAGTGGATACTTGGCTTTCTTAAAGGAGGACAAGGAAGAAAGGAATGTAATTTCTGAGATAGCAGTTGTGCGAGACTTCGCCGACGTCTTTCCAGAGGAATTGCCTGGATTACCTCCAGAGAGAAAAGTGGAATTCACCATTGACTTAGCACCGGGAACGGAGCCTATTTCGAAAGCGCCATATAGAATGGCTCCTGCTGAGTTAAAGGAGTTGAAGGAACAACTACAAGAGCTTATGGACAAGGGGTTTGTTAGACCGAGCGTGTCTCCATGGGGAGCACCGGTCTTGTTTATCAAGAAGAAAGATGGGTCAATGCGGCTATGCATTGACTATCGACAATTGAACAAACTCACTGTGAAGAACCGCTACCCTTTGCCTAGAATTGACGATCTATTTGACCAACTGCAAGGAGCATGGCATTTTTCCAAGATCGACTTGAGATCTGGATATCATCAGTTGCGAGTCAAGGCAGAGGACATCCAGAAGACAGCTTTTCGGACATGGTATGGACACTATGAATTCCTTGTGATGCCGTTTGGATTGACGAATGCTCCAGCGTCGTTTATGGATCTGATGAACCGAGTGTTTAAACCACACTTGGACTCCTGCGTCGTAGTGTTTGTTGATGATATATTGATATACTCCAAATCCAAGACGGAACATGAAGAACATTTGAGGATTGCTCTACAGACGCTACGTGAACACCAATTGTACGCCAAACTCAGCAAATGTGAGTTTTGGTTGGAAGAGGTTAGCTTTTTGTGACATGTAGTCTCAAAGCATGGTGTCACTGTAGATCTAGCAAAGATAGAAGCAGTGGTTAAATGGGAGCAGCCAAAGACAGTGACCGATGTTCGAAGTTTTCTGGGCTTAGCAGGCTATTATCGATGTTTCGTCGAGGGATTTTCAAAGATATCGGAACCTCTCACAAAGCTGACACGAAAAGATTCAAGATTTGAGTGGAGTGAGGCATGCGAGAATAGTTTTCAAGAACTCAAGACAAGACTCACATCCGCTCCAGTGCTAGCTATTCCTTCGGGCAGTGGAGGATACGCCGTGTACAGCGATGCGTCATACAATGGCCTAGGTTGTGTACTCAACCAACACAAGAAGGTGATAGCTTACGGATCAAGACAGCTGAAAAAATACGATAAAAATTATCCGACTCATGACTTGGAACTAGCAGCAGTCATTTTTGCGCTGAAGATTTGGAGACATTACTTGTATGGTGATACTTTTGAGATTTTCACCGATCATAAGAGCCTCCGATACCTGTTTACACAGAAAGAGCTCAACATGAGACAGCGCAGATGGATGGAATTCCTCAAGGATTACGATTGCTCCATACAATACCATCCAGGCAAGGCGAATGTAGTAGCCGATGCATTGAGTCGGAAGGGTTCAGCTCTGTTAGCTTGCTTGGTTTTGGGTATGCACCGATGGAAATTATTGGAAGACCTGGCACTCTACGATGCGAACATTGAGTCAAAAGCTACCGGATCCTTTTTGGCTAACATATCGGTAAAGCCAGTGATATTTGAGCATATCCACGATCTGCAGATGAAAGATCCGGCATTAACAAAGATTCATCAAGACGTGAGTGAAGGCATCAGGTCGGACTTCTCCATTAAAGAAGATGGTTCTTTATTGTCTAAGGGCCGTCTAAGCATTCCGGACAATGCCGATCTAAGACGAATAATTCTTGATGAAGCCCATAAGTCAAATTATGCTATCCACCCTGGTAGCACCAAAATGTACCAAGACTTGAAAAAGAACTACTGGTGGAGAGGACTGAAGCAAGACGTGGCCGAATACGTGTCACGGTGTTTGACTTGTCAGCAAGTGAAGATTGATCATAGACATCCTGCGGGACTATTGCAGCCTTTACCAATCCCAGAATGGAAATGGGAATCAATCTCGATAGATTTCATTGTTGGATTGCCCTGTACTGCCAAGAGACACAATGCCATTTGGGTCGTCGTAGACCGATTGACCAAATCAGCGCACTTTTTGCCGTACAATACTATGTATATGGCAGGAAGACTGGCAGACTTATACATGAAGGAGATCGTAAGGTTACATGGGATTCCAAGCAGCATAGTTTCAGATCGTGATCCACTATATACGTCCAAATTTTGGAAGAAATTTTAAGAAGGAATGGGAACACGACTAGACTTTAGTTCAGCTTTCCATCCTCAAACTGATGGGAAGACAGAGCAAGTGAACCAAGTGATAGAAGACATGCTCAGAGCGTGCATGCTTGATATGCAAGGATACTGGGATGAGTATCTACCGTTGCTCGAATTCGCATACAACAACAGTTTCCAAACAAGCATTGGCATGGCACCGTATGAAGCTCTGTATGGACGACGATGCAAATCCCCCCCCAATTGGGAAGAAACTGGTGAGAAATTTGTTTTAGGGCCAAAACTACTTGAAGACAATGCCACCGTCGTTCGAATAATCAGAGAAAGGCTGAAGTCAGCACAGAGTAGACAGAAAAGTTACGCCGACATGAAGCGGACTAGTGTCGACTATAAAGTGGGCGAGCATGTGTTTGTGAAAGTGTCACCTATGAAAGGCGTAATGAGATTTGGTAAGAGAGGGAAGTTAAGCTCACGTTATGTTGGACCATTTGAAATTTTGGGACGCGTAGGTGAAGTTGCGTATCGCATTGGCTTACCATCGTTGTTTGATCGGGTACATAACGTTTTCCACATATCGATGCTCAGAAAGTATGTGAATGATCCATCTCATGTGTTAGGGAAACAACCTATGGAGATGTGTGAGGACATGAGCATGATAGAGGAACTGGTGGAAATCTTGGATCGAAAGGAATGTGCATCACTAAAGTGATTCCCTTAGTGCTAGATCATCCAAAGGAAGAGGCTACTTGGGAACGAGAGGCCGATGTGAAAGAATAATATCCAGCCTTATTTCCAACGACGTGAGAATCCAATGTAAACCACAAGCATGTTTGTGGAATCTCCACAATACTTGTAATTCAATGGAAGTCTTGATCAAAAGTATGATTAAAGGAACAGATTTTGTATGTACATGACCAAGTGTATGTGTTTCTATGGAACTATGAGCCACTTGATGTCATAAACTACCAAAAGAAATCAACGAACCAAAGAACTCGAAAATCTGCAGAAATTGGGCAAAACCGATTAATCGAATTTCAAATCGATTAATCAATTTGGAATTTCGATTAATCGATTTTGTTCGATTAGTCGACTGGCATGTTCCAGTGAATGGAAATTGGGATGAGAGTTAGAACAGACACAGAATGCAATTTTGATTGATCGAATTATAATTTCGATTAATCGATTTGGGATCGATTAATCGATTTTGGGAATTCGATTAATCAAATTGGGAATTCGATTAATCAAACTACAGGTTCGATTAATCGAACAAATTGGGAATGTTAGAAGAATTGAGGAAATTACTAAAAATTTCGATTAATCGAGCAGATTTTGATTAATTGATTTACTTAAAGGAACTATGAAAATTCTAAGTCAGAGAAACGATTTCGATTAATCGAAGTAGAATTCGATTAATCGATTTGAGATTTCGATTAATCGAACCATAGTTCGACTAATCGAATAACTTAAGGAATCCTGAAATTTTTGGAAGTGACTGCACGATTTCGATTAATCGATTTTGAAATTTCGATTAATCGAAATGGATTTCGATTAATCGACTAGCTCGCGCCAGTGAGCTCTAAAACTTAAATTTTTAAACGGATACGATTTCGATTAATCGAAATGTTTTCGATTAATCGATTTTGACTTTCGATTGATCGATTTGGGAAATCGATTAATCGATTTTGCGCGGCTTAACCTAGTTTTGAATCTCGATTAATCGATTTTGGATTTCGATTAATCGAGCCGGGGCCTATATATATAAAATTGGGGATTTTATTTCCCATCCGAAATCATTTGGGCTTTTGAGTTCTTGAGCGCCTTTTCTCCTTCTTCGGGCACCCATCCGACGCCCTAGGGTGCATCTCCATTGGTTTTCGGATCGGATTCTTGTGCTAGCGCATCCAAAACCCACGGTAAAACCCTAAATTCATATTTTTCCTTCAATTCAAGCTAGAAGAAACCCTAGATTTTTGCTATTTTCTAAAAATGCCGCCCAAAACCCGATTGTCTTCGAAGAAGGCAACCTCTAAGCTACCAGTTCGGCGTAAGAACGCCGCACCACCACCACCTACCTCATTTCCGGTGAGGACTCCATCACCGTCGGCATCGGAGACCACCTCCGGTTCGACGAGCGCATCTTCGCGCGAGTCCACCCCCATGCCCCCACCACCCACTAATGTGGTGCAACCAAATGAATGGTGGGCCGCAAAGACCTTTGAGGTCGAGTACCTCATCGACCCTACCCTTTTCACAAATCCCGATGTACCGAGCGAGACCCAATGGGCTCATAATTACCTTAACAATGCCGGTCTCGGCAACCTTCTCAAACCAATTCGGGGTTCCTACTACCCTAGATTGGTGAGATTATTTTACGAAGGGCTTGTGGACGACCCGACTTACGATGTGATCAAGACCACCATAGAGGGTCGAGAGTACACGATCACTCGTCGTCACATACACGAGGTGCTTGAATGCTACCTTGACTTTACCCCTGAGACCACCCTATTTCCACCCTTTGAGGAGGAACCTCGATTCGAGGAGGTCATGACCCGCATGACCAATGGTAAGAAGGGGTCGGGATCCTCCATCAAGAGGGTTGACCTTCCCCACTACATGTGGATGCTTGATTCTATAATCAAGTGTAATCTATACCCGATGCGCCACGACACGGAGCGCGTGGAGAAAGTGCAACAGGCACTTTACGCGGATTTCTGTGGCTGGTGGTTTGACGCCACCATGCTCGTCCTAGAGGGGATGAGGTTCATAAAGGGCAAACTGATGAAGGGCAACCTCTGGCCCAAGGAGAAGATGCCCTATGCTCGCCTCATCTCGAGCATGTTGGAGTGCTACTCCAACGATCCCTCCTACACCATCTCACCTCACGAGGTGAGGGCTACGGATTGTGTGAAGATGTTCTCCAAGTCTTCATGGACCCGTAGCTACAACCTGCTCAAGCGGACTCTACCGGCTCCGGGCACCGCCACCACCCCCACCACCACAGCAGGACCCACCCGTGGGTGGGGCACACCCGGCCGAGCCATCAGTAGAGAGGGCTACCTCTCATACCACGGCATCACCGACATCGCCCGCTACACCCACCTCATCATACTGCCGACGCGCCGCTTCATCCGGTCCTACCATCAAGGACGTGTTGGCTCGCATGGAGGCCAACAACGAACGGATGAACCGGAGGATGGACTTTTTGATGTTCCACACCCTCCGCTACATCTACCCGACGGACTACCACCGCTACCTCGCTCAGGAGGAGGAGTGGACTGCCGGACGGACCGCCTTCCGCAGGGGTCCCGTGTTCCATCCCACCACTGCCACTACTGACGCGACTCCTTCCACATCTACATCCGCACCGCCGACAGAGACGCTCCCGCCACAGCCGCCGCTACCTCCGCCTACTCAGCCAGCACGGTCTCCACCACCGCAGCCACAGCCAGCTCCAGCAGACCCACCAGCCCCTGTAGCACCCGACCAGCCTGGCGAGGGGACTGTCTGAGTCTTGTATTTATTTTTATATTTTGATTATATACCTGTAGATTCCTTTTGTACGCCAACTTATTTGGCATTGTAAATTTTCAATTATAAATACAAATCAGACTTTTTGTGTAAATTGCTCAATTTCGTTAAATTTACTTCTATGCTTGTATTTGTGAACACCTAAATGCATCTGAGTCAACTAAACCACCTCACCTGAGAGTGTGGGGGGCGGGGGGGAGAGACCCCGACCGACGCACTTTGGGTTATTTTCGAGGACGAAAATTCCCAAGGTGGGGAGGATGTAATACCCCGAAAAATCATGTTAAAAAGTGACCTCGGGATCCGTGCCTGATTGGTCACAGATTTGACCAATTAGGAGTTTAATGGTTAGCATAGAGTGTGATGAATGGATGAGATGTGATAGTTTGACCGACTACGTGGTGTGTGATGTGAATGTGAAGTCGCATACACCTATCGCGGTGTATGTGCACAACACACAAGTGAGGAAAGAGATAAAAAGGGTTCAATAACCCTAAAAGTTGCATTTTGGTTGTTGAGAGAGGAGTAAAGGAGAGAGAGAGAAGAGTAAAGAGATTGAACAACAGTTATTGTGAGTGATTGGAAGGGGGATTCTAGCATTAAAGAGACCGGCTCGACGCAGAGAATCCGTTCAAGCTAAAGCTGGAACCCTAGCCTTTTCAACCACTCGATTTGAAATCAATTTGAGATTGATTGAAGGTAAGATTTTTGTAGTTTAAATGCATGGATTAAAGGGTTAAATTATAGTTAGAAATGGTATAAAAATGTAGGGTAAAAGCTTAGAAAAATGGAGGAAGAAGTAAGGAAAAAGATGTGGAAGAACTGCCAAGGGGGGGGGGGGGAAATTTGGCAATTTCGATTAATCGAAATTGGGTTTCGATTAATCGAAATTGGTCCGGAAGTTGAAAAGTTAGAGGACCCCGATTTCGATTAATCGAATTGAGTTTCGATTAATCGACCTTGGATCTCGATTAATCGATTTGAGAATCGATTAATCGACTGGGAGCCTACAGTGGACTCCAGTGAAGAAAAGAAGTGGGTTTGATAAAATCAACTAATCGAAATGAAAATTCGATTAATCGATCTGTAAATTCGATTAATCGATTTGGGATCGATTAATTGATTTTGAAAACTCGATTACTCAAATTGAGAATCGACTTGATAGAGCAGAGAATTTTGATTAATCGAATTGGGTTTCGATTAATCGAATGGGAATCTCGATTAATCGATATTGACTTTCAATTAATCAATTTTGGAAATCGATTAATCAAATCAGATTCGATTAATCGATTTTGGAAATCGATTAATCGACTGGGCCAGTTTATGTTGACTTCTGAGTTTGACTTTGAGATTCTTGGGGGGTCTTAGACCTCCTTTATTGCATCCTTAGTGATGTGTTTCACATGTTATGTGGTACCATAGGTGATACGTGTGAGCAAGTGCACAAGGAGCCACGTGGGACCTTGATGCGTTGATCAAACGAAGACTTGAGGTAGGGAACACCTTGAACATGTACTTTATTTTGCAAGAGCATGTATGTAGTGATATATAATTCAATTCAAAATGTTTTTATTGCTTAAGAGTTTGTGAAAAGTGTGTGTGCGTGACATCAATAAGAGTAGTTATAATGAGCCATCCCCAGGGGATGAGGAAGTAAAGAGATAAAAGCATCAGGTGTGATGCAAGTGAATGGATACATCCCAGGGATGTATCCAAGATTGAATCATGTTTGATGGGGCCTAACTGATATAAGATAGCACAATTACACGGTGAATAACTATATGTAAAGCACCTGATACTTTTGTTATTTGAGGTTTGATAGGGTACCCCACCGACGTGGCGGGATATCCACGACTGACACGGCAGAATATCCGTGACCGATACGGCGGCAAAACCGTAGGCTAGTGAGGAGGCTTATCCGTACACAGTATGCACACCCCATGGGTGTTGATTGAGACTAGTGAAACTCAGCCACCAATCTCCAGGGAAAAGGGGCTTGGGTACTATTTGTATTCCCAGGGAATACGTTAAAAGTGTCTATATAGATGACTATGATGGATATCTCATCGGGGCTCGAAGCTATATTGCTCGGGGATTACTTAAGTTGAAAGTTTAAGTATTGCTTTAGGCCTTTTCAGCATCATTCATGAATAAATAAAGACATGAGTAAACTACCAGTAAAATATAATGCTTTTTAACTGTTTTCATCAGTAATTGCATAGACACATCATGCATGGCATATCATGGAATATATGTGAGTAATAATTTATATGTTCAACTGTGTTTTGTTTCCTATTGAGCTAGGATGTAGCTCACCCTATAGACTATACGTCGCAGGTCCACTACTAGTAGCTGTCGAGGCTTCAGGAGACGCTGACCCCGGTGAGTCGGACTGGAGCCACCTCCTGAGGACTTCTTCTAGAGGACTCCGTTGTGCCGCTTTGAGGGCTTTTGGATAGAGATTTGTACGGCTTGGTATGTCAAGCCTTGTTTTGGCTAAACAATGTACATGTATAAATTGAGATTATTCTTTTGGGGTGAACCATCTGTGATGATTTGCTATCATCGATGGTTCGGATCGGTTCTCCATTCATGTAGAGGCATGAGGGTAGAACTGTCTTTTGAGAAATGCTTTTATATAGATTTAAATTCTGCAGTTTCATTTACTATTTCATTTTTGCTTGATATGCCAATGTTCCGTGGTTAGCTAAGGGGCACGGTCAAGATGATCGTGCTGATGGCACGAGTTTCGGGGTGTCGAAATCCTGGCTGTCACAGGGAGCGTGACTCCTTTTCACAAGAACGCTGCAAGGCATATCCAAAGCCATTAGTCAAGATCGGTTGAAAGATAAAAATAGCAAGGCAATGATCGGAACTAGTCAGTATGATACTCACCACTTCCACGCCTTGAAGACCAACAATATTGTGGTAATACTCTATCTAATTCACCGCCGACTCATAGTCCTACACAAAAAGGAAAGAGACATCAGCTACAGGAGCCACAGGCGTAAGCACATGCGTTTTCCTGAGAAACAAGCATGCAGAAAGAAAAAAAACTTGCTTACCCTAGGAACCAATTCAGGGGGGGGGATTTGGATCGCTTCAGCTGATATGCGGGCCCGCTCCTTTATGGCCATACATAAACCCGAAAGAAAGGCATCATCAAGGCGCCTAAAAGTCCCCTAGACCTTAGCAGTCAAACTATCAGAGGCACCAGTACCAGAGGTGCCTAAGGGGCCTACTCTCGTAGCCTCAGCAGTACCCGCTGTCGCCTCATCATCATCATCAGAGTCACCTCCCTGGTCTAACTGTGAAAAGGAGTAGAGTTTCAGTCAGTAGGAGCAAAAATTAAATCAGAACCACTGAAAATTTGCCTAAGGAAAAGGAGAACCACCTAAGATCGCGACCGCCAAAGGCCAAGAAATTAGCACCAGGTACGAAACGTGGAAGAATGGACCGGTAGAGCAAGGACTCATACCATAGCTGGTACCCCTCGGGCTTGAGATGATCATTGACGGGGATCCCATGATTAAGAAACCAAGCAGAGAGCTCCTCAACAGTACCCCCAGGAACCATAACATCCGAAGGAGGAGCCTGCGGCACGGCAAAGTGGTCTCGATACTGGTAGACCACTCTCTCTCCTAGGTAATATGCCCTGGCCAAGGCCCCGTAGAAGAAAATGACGCAACGGTCGACGAAGAAGCAAGACGGACCCACAACAGCTCGATCCCAAAAGGAGAACCAATATAGGGATCATGGATAACCAGCCCAGATAGAAAAGTGTCACATCAGCCAAGCAGGTAGCATAAAATAAAAGGCTGAGAAAGAAAAGAGAAAAATAGCCATACCTGCTCAAGGATCAGCAGGTCGAACTGGGACCTTAGGCCCATCTCCAAATGCTTCATACCAACATCCCCGTGGCGGTGCGTGTTCCAGTTGCTCATGAGTGGATATGTGTATATGTCAGAATGCAGGAGGGGGCGGCCAAGCTGGAAGTGCAGATTGCCCCAATTCTGAAAATAACAGTATACAGAAAGAATGTATCATATATAGAAAGGATGTGTCAGAAACAGGATGAATGACCAATCAATAAACCAAGGAAAGCAAAGGGGTTAGGGGTTACCTCTATAGCAGGCCAAAAGCTGACAACAGACTTTGCATTTCCGACTGAGACTCGAGCTAGGCTAGACATTAGCACGGTGTATCCAGCCCCACCCCAATCATATCGATGCACATTGTCCCAATTTACCATGAGACTGAGCAAAGACAATAAGACCCGCCCACCACTGGCGTTAGAAAAAACTGTCTTGCCTAGCAAGAAAAGGAGCGAAATGCGAGCCAACATCACCGCACGCCCGGGCTCAATGAAGATGTCTGCATCTGGTTGGCCCAAATCCACCAGTTCATTCTCCTAAAATAGATTAGACAGCCATGACATTTTAACCTCGGAGCCATGCAGATTTGTGGAGGTGAGATAATCCCCTGAACCACCTCATCCCGACTGGACATGCGAAGGTTAGCCATCGATATACCCCCCATCCGAATCCCCGTAATCATAGACCAATCGACGGGGGTAAGTGACTTGGTTGTTATTGTGTATTGTAATTATATTAAATTCAAGTCTTAACCTATTGCAAGCGCACAATGAAAATTATAGTACTAGTATAGGATCTTTCCCACGAGGAAGTCCATTATCTTATTAATTCTTATTTCTATCTTCTATCTAAATCCATATCTTAAAAACTTTCACTTATCTTTAAGATTTCCTAATCTACTTGATAAATATGAATAAAAGAATGGGTCATTAAACTAAAGCGCACAAAAATAAATCCTAATCCTCCTTCTTCAGATTAAGGTCGTCAATCTTAATCTTTAGCTTTCGGATATTTATGAAAATAAATAGTACCGTTACACCATATTTTTAGTCTCCTAGCATTGGTCGTCAATCAAGTCTAAGATCCTATCAACACAGATTTAATCTAATCAACAATCAACCAAAAATTTAGGCATCAATCAAACTCTAGCAAACTGAAGATGGAAAAGTAAAAACCGTTACACTAATTTGCAAATTCTAACATGAGTCATCAATTCAAATAAAAATTTGGAGATATTTACAAAGCAAATAAAATCTAAACTAGAAAGTAAAGTAAAATATATCCTTCACCCCTCAGCTACAGTCGTTAATTGCTCATGAGAAATTACAGATATCTAAACTAATCTTCAGCACTCAATCGCAGCCGTCAATTGCTCTTGAGAAACCTCTGATATCTAATCTACTCTAACTAGTATACACTACTTTGATAAAAAAAAATTCAACCTTAGGCATCAATTGATGCTGAAATTCTTCGATGCTTATTCCTATGCCGAGCTCTCTTATTTATAGATCATAAGGGGTCAGCTTACAAAGATCTAGTTCTAATAAAAGAAACTACTAAAACCAAAAGTATCCTAATATAACTCTAATTTCTAATTTTATCTTTCCTTGCTTTCATTAGTTGACGCACTTCTAGAATGTTCTTTATTAAGCAGCAGTAGAGTCCTTCTGATTTAGATCTTCATCAATCTTCTCAGATCCGTGGTTCATCAGACTTCTAATTGCAGGAGTCTTCTAATTCTAGATATGGCAGTGATAATTCTCACATGATCAGCAACAACAATAATAGTAGGAAAGCTTCTATTTTTAGGAAATTGTAAATAGTGATTTCTTTTTTTATGACTTCTTTTCTGGAAAATCGTCAATCACGATTTTCTATTTTCAGTAGGCTTCCTCACAGTTGAAGATTCTCTGAATTACGCTTTATCGCTTTTCTCCTTTTGTCTCTTTTGAAGAATTGTAAATTACGATTTTTTGACCTTCAGTAGCGACAATCGTCTTTTTCGCTCAATCATTTTTATTATTACTTTTTGAGTTCATTTGGACAAAGATTAACACTTAGGCTCTTACATACTGCTTATCTTTAATATCTATACATCAGTAACTAATTAGTAGCAAACTATGGCCTAGCATCACTAAGTTAAGGGCGATAAAATGGTAAATTATGTGACTGATCAGTAAGAGCCATCTCCGCCATGGACATGTGAAATGTTATAGTCTCGGGACAAAATCACTCAATCAAGGCCCTCAGATAGGCCGCGTCAGCCCGCATGCCAGGGCACAAGAGGAAATCCCCGAAACCGGCTTGGGCAAGAAGGAACTTCACGACCAGAGGGAGGTATAGATAGAAGTGTTGGAGGTTCAACCAGTTCCTCAAAAGGTGATGGAAGGCAAGTCTTGCATCCAAATAAAGAGGTATCAGATCCTGAAGATATTGCAAGCTCGTATAAAGAACAACAACAAAGCTTTTTACCTTGCCGGCGATCCCAAAATTTGAGATATGAGTATATTGCAAATGAAGGAGACCAGTAGGGGCGGCCTCGCCTTGCATTTCGAACCAGGTAACGGAGGAGCGTTGCACCACAAAGATTTGCTCCCTCGGGAACCATAGATCACTTCTGGCCCCTCCTCTTGTTCTTGTCTCTCCTCCTGTACGTGCTCCTCCTTGCTCGACATTTTGAGACGGATACAAGCAATAGAATCAAGATATATCAGTAGCAAGAAATCATTTACTAAACAGGCTAACAGGGAGGTAAGTAGGCCCCTTTTCTTTTTCATCAATCCTAATCGTCATCATCATTTAAAAAAAAAATCATCATCAAATCACCCACATTTTCAAAGAAAAAGAGAAACAAAAAACAAAAAGAAACCACCTATCATTTTCAAAAAAATCATCATCAAATCACCCATATTTTCAAAGAAAAAGAGAACAAAAAAAAAAAAAAAAAACACCCATCATTTTCAAAGAAATCATCATCAAATCACCCACATTTTCAAAGAAAAAGAGAGAACAAAAAATTAAAAAAAGCCACCCATCATTTTCAAAAAAATCATCATCATCAAATCACCCACATTTTCAAAGAAAAAGAAAGAACAAAAAACAAAAAAAAAACCCCATCATTTAAAAAAAAATCATCATCAAATCACCCACATTTTCAAAGAAAAAGAGATAACAAAAAACAAAAGAAACCACCCATCATTTTAAAAAAAAATCATCATCAAATCCCCCACATTTTCAAAGAAAAAGAGAGAACAAAAAAAAAAAAAAAAAAAAAAACCCACCCATCATCACCCACATTCTCAAAAAATCATCACCCACATTTTCAAAAAAAATCACCAACATTTCAAAAAAGTCACCCATATTCCACAAAAAAAAAAAAATGAAGAAAGAACAAAATTCTTTATGTGCATGCATAAAAAAAAAGAGAGAAAGAAGAAAAAGAAGTAAAGAAATTTATTTATGTGCCCAAACCTAGATCCAAGGAAAAAAAGAAAAAAGAAAAGAGAAATGCCCTAATCAAAGAATAACTCAAGAAAAAAAAATAGGGCATCATTCGAGCCGATTTACATGAAATAAAATCAAATCAAGCCTTGATAACCATGCTTACAAGAGAAATCATCTATATGTAATCTAAAGAAGCAAAGAATCATAACCACATTGCAAAATAATTTAAGAAAGATCAAATAAAATGGGAGTAAACAATGATTACCTTCAAGAAAATGGGTCCTTGATCTGGCATAGAGCGGGTGTTTAATCGGCATGAGCAAGCACCGGCAATGAAGCGCAATTCAAATCGATCCAAGGGAACCCTAGGAGAGACTTCCGTTTCGGTTTAGAGAAGGGGGGAGGAAGGAGATTTGAAAAAAATCCCTTTTGGCTCAGGCTCGGGCATTTTAAAAGCCCCCCAGATTTGTCTTGGCGTGTGTAATACATATGCCAAGCATTATTTGGCCCCATTTTGGCCTGGCGCATGTATTACACTCACCAGGCTATTTCTGGCCAAATTTGGCCTGACATGTATAATACACATGCCAAGCTATTCCTGGCCCATTTTGGCTTGGCTTATGTGTTGCACGCATCGAGCTAGATCTTTCTAAGACCCGAGGAGGTGCACAAGCCCCCAAAATGGCACGTCAATCTCCATTTGATCTGCTCAAGAGGCTGTGCTAGAATAAATGGTTCAGGATCGATGAGCACGCTCAAAGTCCCGAATACACAAAAAAAAAATACAAAAATTCACATGAAATAATAACAAAAAATTCACATAAAATACCAAAAATTTCACAAAAGAAATCCACATAAAAATACAAAAATTCTCATGAAATAATAACAAAAAATTCACATAAAATTCCAAAAATTTCACAAAAGAAATCCACATAAAAATACAAAAATTCACATGAAATAGTAACAAAAAATTCACATAAAAAAATACAAAAAATTCCACATGAATCCACATAAAAATACAAAAATTCACATGAAATAATAAAAAATTCATATAAAAAAATACAAAAATTCACATGAAATAATAAAAAAAAATTCACATAAAAAAATCCAAAAAATTCCATATGAAATAATAGAAAAAATCCACATAAAAAAGTCCAAAAAAATTCCACATAAAATAATAGAAAAAAATCCACATAAAAAGTCCAAAACTCCACATAAAATGATAAAAAGTTTCGCATAAAATAAACATCTACAAAAATAATGTATTTAAAAAAGAGTGGCATGTACTCCTAAAAAGTGTTGTGACATTAATTCGCTCTGCTCGGGTAGTCATGCTAAATCAATTTTGAGACCGATGGGAACGCCCCAAAGACCTCGAATCCTGCTTCGTACAAGGGCACCCGTGGCCAGTCAAATGGGGCAATCAATGCCTCACATGATTGGACACAAACTGTGGAGCTTCGCGTATTTACTTCGCGCCTATCGTTAAGCATCAGTCGATCACCCTCTCACTTACGGAGCTGTTTTATCCAGAATGAAACTTGAATTTTGAACATCTTCAACCATCTCGAGAAGCGGATGTTTTTTTCAGCATATTGAGCTTTCGTAACTCGCTCCACCTCAATTATGCCCAGTAATATCGCTAAGCGCTTGGGGACCGATAACCTTGAGAAACGAACATTTTTCTCGACATACAGGGCTTCCGTTTACTCACCATATTACCCACCTGATGTTTGAGGTTCATTTTTGAATATGGCGGATCCGTCAGTGGTGCCTTGGGCCTCTTCGGATGTCTCTTGTCTTTGGCATTTGATCATTAGTGATCAAATATCAAAAGGGGCATCTGTAGACACCCAAATTTGGCCCAAGGCCTGATCGAAACATACCTCGAGAGAGGCGCACCCCTGAGCTTCCGATAGCTTCTCTCATATCCTTAGGAATCTTCCCAAATCCCAAAGAACTTGCCCAAAACCCTTAGGAACCTTCCCAAACCCTTAGGAATATGTCCATACCCTTAGGAATTACCCCCAACCTCTCCGAACCCATAATTAACCCTCTCGAGCAATGATTAGAGAGAGATAAACCAGGGCTGGCAAGGACCTCTACTAAGATTAAATCTTATACCATTGAAAAGTAGAGGTTTTCTGCTTTCCAACAAGCCAAGAATCACCTCAATCCGAGTTGTATGCCAAAAGTTATGGTAATCTAAAAAGTGACCAAAGCTGCACATAGTTGGGGGCATACATGGCGTATGTATTATATGCACCAAGCCATTTTTTTCTAAAAATGGCTTGGCGCATCTAATACACATGCCAAGTATAGGTGGGACCCACCTCGGGCTCTTAACTTTCAGACACTGTAGCTATGTTTGGCGTGTGTAATACTTGTGCCAAGCTTAGCTACAGTAACTACTGGTTTTTGCTCGAAATTTAGTTTTGGGATTTGACTTGCTGACCATCTCAATGTTTAGGATAGGTTTCATTAGGACTGTTGCACCCCTAATTACCCTATTTGCAACCCTTTAATCATTTGAAACCTCACCCTATCATCTACCATTGAAGCCCATTGCCCACATTTCTAAGCTCTCAAAATCCTAGGAAACCTTAGATTATAAGATTACCTAATTGCTAACCCTAATTAGCACTTAAGTACCATCCTAACCTGCCATTTTCCTATAAATAAAGATCTCCCCCTTGGATTAAAGGCTTGAAAATTTTCGAAGAGATAGAAAAGAGTAAGAGATTTATCCCTCCCTTGTGTGCACCAATTATCCATACAAATTTTAGAATTCTAAATCATCTTAGAAACTCAATCCTTCTTCAAAAACCCTTGAGTTTAGGAGAACACTACCCCCTAGCCTTCTTCCTCTACCCCTTAGATACCAAGCCTTAGAGTTAGAACCCTTCATTCAACCATCCAAGCCATCGGAAGCTCACTAAAGCTCCCTCACGCGAAGGGCCACAGTGGTACTACAAGGGCCCGAGAGCTCTGGCTCTCCCCTCTACTCCTCTACCTTCTTAGCTTTTGCTCTATTCTTGAATTTGTGTCGTTACGCCGCCGAAATCCTGGTAATTACGGAGGGATACAAATAGGATCATACTGCCTTCGGGTAAGAGGAAGTGCTCTTTTTATTTTTATTTTCCTTTCATCTTTGACCATAAGTAGAGACCACTTTAGAGAGGGTTGATCGGGTGCCTAACGCCTTCCCGATCAATAACCGAAGCCCTTACCCAAGAGCCTTTGGCATAGACTAGTGAATCAGAGTCACATTTTTGACACTTCGGTGCTTATAAAATTGATTTAGGTTTCTCGGGACACCGAAAGCTCCGGGTGGTGACTTTATATCTTTTCGAGAGTGTGCATCGCCGTGACGGGATCGTCAAAAATCCCATGGTTGCACAAATACAAATTATTTTTACATAATCTCATACAGTTTTCTTTGACTTGCGACTTTGCATTAAAATTCATATCATTATGCTAAGAACGTGTTGTATATTTGATCAAGACAAAGTGGCAAGGTTACCATCTTTTGAGGATATGAATGAAGGCCGTCATTGACTCGTTTGTGCTTAAAAGTCCCCACCTCCTATAAATTCACCATTCTAGTACCCCTTTGAGACCATTGAAAATTTGTTTTTGTAAGCCACATAAATCCTTACCTATACACAACCTTGAAAAGTCGGCCTTACCCTCTGTATTTATGAGAAATTAGGAACAAGGGATGAGATTGAATAAACGAAAAATTTGTAGAGGCAACAGTTATTTAAAATATGTGGCAGGGAAAAATGAGTAAAAAGAGAGAAAAAGAGTTATATGTTGATAAAAAAAAATAAAAAAAGATAGAGAAGAAAAATACAAGGTGAAGTTCAAAAGAAGGGAAAGAAAAGAAAAGAAAGTTTAAGAGAAAATATTGAGAAAAATAGTGAGAAATTAGAAATTAAAAAGAAGAGAATTAGAAAAATCAGAAGATAGCTCTTTTTCAATTTCTCAGAAACTTTGAATCCCAACTTCACTTTCTTTCTTATCCTTACCTGAGCCCCATTACAACCTTACAAAAGACCTTTATGATCTGATCTTACATTGGTAACTGTCTTGTGGAGAGTTAATATACAGTACCTATGGCGCTTTATATGATATGCAGAGGATATATAAGTATCTTTCTATGAGATTCTCTTTTATTCATTGATTATATCGTGTTTCTTCTGCCATGTGAGACCTTTTTGTTTGCTTTGTATTGATCTCTCACATGTGAGTGAAAATAAGCCCATCATCGGTGTGCTTTTATTTTGAGAGTACATCTATTGTGAGGATTGAGTCGAAACATGGATCCAATGGTTAACTGTTTGGATAGGTCCCAAGATGGATGAAACATAGCATTGGTATACATGCATTTTATGTTCAGGCATGAATGAATGAATTATCTAAGAATTAGAACTTTAGACTAATTTGAATGGATACTAGTTTAATTGGTTTCGCATTGATATTTGAAATTGAAAATTTCCATGTTGAATTGATTAATGATTCTGTGCTTTGAAATTAAATATGTTATAAAAATCATGCTTTTGAAAACTTAATTTCACTGATGATTTCAAAAAATGTTTTGAAGTTTGTAGGTAACTTCAATGAAAATCCTCAGGAGACAAAACTCCTCCATTAGTGATCACCTGGGATTTAAAGGCTTCTTGCATAGGCTAAATATAATCATGCTCCCTACGAAAGTGGCATTTATTGCTTTCTTTACGTTGATAGTTTACTTTTTCTAACATTTTTATCATTCTCTTGGCTCGAGGACTAGCAAAGTGTAGGTTTGCAAGTGTGATCAGTGTCAAAATCTGATCATATTTTGCACCCTAATACAGACACTTAGCTATCTGATGAAAGCAATCTGACAACTTTTGCATAGTGTTGCTAGTTTCAGGTATTCCCGACCGTTAGATCATTCGAAAGCGTAAAAGAACGTACAAGAGGATAACATGGGAACACTGAACCAGGGAACTTTTAGGGGCACAGAAACTCATGAAGAATCGATCAATCTATCCTTCGATCGATGCTGAAAAGAAATAATTCAACAAAAGACCCTGTCCAAAATCGATCGATCGAGGTCTTAAATTTGATCGATCAACTGAGAAACTTTTTAATGCATCAGAAGAACCTGGTCCAAATTGATCAATCAATTATTTGAATTTGATCAATCGATTTTATGAGTTTGTAACCACAAAAATTTGATTTTAAAATCGATCAATCAAAAATTTGAATTTGATTGATCGATTCTAAAATGAAAATGTTTCGAGTCGCGTCCTATATAAACGAAGAGATGTTTAGGGCCGGCAAGCTCTAGTTTTTCTCTAGTTTTACATTTCTTTTAGCTAGGGTTTGGTTTATTGGCCTTGTAATCTTGAATTTTTAGGGTTCCGAATCTCGTCCAAAAAGATTCAAACATTTGATTAATTAAAGAACTATGTTGGTGGCTCCAAATTTATGCACTGCGTGTGGATAGGAGATGATTCGCTAAACCGCTCATTCAAGGAGGAAGCGAACCTAGATAAGTAAATGATCTCCCCTTAGTTATTTTAATTTTCATTCCAATCTTGAATTGTAGGGCTATTTTGTTGTCAATGAATATTCGTTTCTCGTTGAAATTCATCTATACTTACTAATCTTGTAGATCTGTGAGCGTAGAAGGATTATCCGAAAACCTAGATCAATCTTGTAGACTGATCTAGGATGCCCTATGGGTGGATAGCATGTTATGATCATCTGTTTATGATCTGTTATACTTTGCATATGACTCATGTCATTTTTGAATGCCTCGTTGTAGTCAAGATAATGTATGCATGAATCTGCGATTGTTTAAATTTCGATTTGTTTTGCTTGTGGTAAAACAAGGGTAGAAGATTGTTATTTTTATTTGATCTAATTAAGGGGAGGGAAATTATGAATCTAGGGTTAGTGGTATCCTTGAATTTATTCATCATATTTTTTTCGGTTATCATTCGTAGCCTTGCGTAGATAGTTGTTAAATTTTTAATTGATATCGTTGAGTAGATAGTAATTATCATCATAAAAACCCTCTGCCTTTGGTAAAATTTCTGGCTTAACACTATGTGGATCAATTAAATCACGTGCTTCCTTGTGGATTCGACACCCTTGTACTCGCCCTAGTTCTTTAAACTTGTGCACTTGCAAGCTTTTGATTTGAAACAATCAATTGATTGATGGGATTGATTGATAGATATGAATTATGATAGAATTGAATGATATGTAATGCTTGATATTAATGATTGAAATGTTTGTGAATACACTAAAATATGTTTGTTGAACTTTAAAAGATAAAGTCATCAAAACGGATATGAAACCATGAACCAAATGGGATATGGAACATGAATATGTAAAACATGGAATAAAATCGAATGGAAAAAGGTAATTATATTACCGAATGTTTGAAATTGAATATGAATCCTTGAATATGGGATTACTGAATATTGAATTCTGATTATTGAATATTTATTCTGAATCTGGAATTGAATGTGAAACATGAAATACTGAATATTTGATTGAATATCAAACTTTGAACATGAAAGTTATTCGAATAAGAATCTTGAATATTGATTAATTGATAATGAATCCTAAACTTTGAAAGTGAAAAGATGATACTGTATCGAAGTTGAAACCTCGCATAGTTGACCGTTGTTCTTGCGAATATTCTCGTATGAGCACCTCGTATTTCAGACGAGTTATTGAAATATCAGCTGAGGATTGGATGTCATTAGACCAACAGGGTTCTTGATCTTTGTCTTGATTAACTAAATGACGAAGAGTATCAGCCTTTGTTTGCGCGACATTTACAATCGAATATAGAATATTGGACCATGGTTGGTGTTGGTATCATACCGAATTAATTAAAAGACGTTAATTATAAGTAAAGAAATAAGATTTAATAATCTAGTAACTGACACTTAAATAAATTCATAAAATCTTAATGTACCTTGTAAATCCTTGATCATGCTAATATCTTAATTGCATTGAATTGTCACTTGTAGAATATTTTTTCCATGCTGTAACTGCACTTCTTATTTCATAAAATGCTACTCTCATGCTTGTACTGTGAATTCTTATCTCCTGCTTGTAATGTGAATTGTATTTAGAATTCTTTTATTAGTATTAGTTTAATCTTAATTACTTCTTTGATGTCACATTATGCTGGAAACCTCACTTGCACTAGCACATATGGAATTCTCTTACATTACTTGTACTGAAAATTACAACATAATTAACTAAGACTTTATTATGCTTCATGGCTTACGGTTCTTTTACGACCCAAAAAATTCAGAGGCCTGTCAGCAGTTGTTAGGGCTTATTTTAAATTTTATTATGCTCTGTTTTAATCTATTGCAAGCACATAATGAAAATTATAGCACTAGTGATAGGATCGTTCCCACGAGAAAGTCTGAAAATCTAAAAACTTTTATTTGTCTTTAAAGAATAAAGAATGAGTTTTAATTAAACTAAAGTGTAATCAAATAAATCTAAATACTCCTACTTCCAGATCCTGATCGTCAATCAGTCTTCTTCAGTTCTCAGGTATCTACAAAAAATAAAATACCGCTACACTATATCTAAGTATCTCAGAATTTGGGCGTCAATCAAACACTAGAAAACTGAAGATGAAAAATAAAATACCATTACACTAATCTTTCAAATTCTCAATCTTAGGCGTCAATTAAAATCAAGAACTATCAAATATTTATAAGCAATAAAAGAAAGCAGTAAATCTAAACTCGAAAGCAATAAAATGATCTTTCATCCTCTCAATTGCAGACATCAATTGCTCTTGAAAAACTATTCATACTCTACTCAAAAAAGCAATAAAAATCTACTCTGAGGTTAATCTTCTAGTTCCCAAATTCAGTCGTCAATTAATTTCGAGAATATTAGATAGCTTATTCTTGTTGCCAGACCCTCTTATTTATAGATCATAAGGGGTCGGTTATATTATTCGAATTCAAAATTGTAACATCCCAAAAATTTGGACTTTGAATAGTGTACCTTGGGATGAGTGCCCGACTTTGAATAGAGTACCTTGAGATGCGTGCCCGTCTGATCACTTATTTGATCAAGTGAAGTCAACTTGATGACTTGGGTCGGTTTAGTTTGGTGCAAAAGGGCACACTCTTGTAGTGTAAAAGCATTTAAGTGGGGCCATATACGTCTGAAGCGTGTATATGTTTCATGCGAGAGCCGAGCTCTTTAAGTTAAAAAGGGAGGGGCTTCTTTTAGAAGTCATTCGTTTGAAGAGAGGGTTAAGGGTTTTGAGGAGAGAAGGAAGAAGAAAGAGGAAAGAAGGAGAAGAATCACCGGATTTGCGTGCTCCGAGTTTGGGTTTGCGTGAAAAAGGGTTGCGAGATCGTGTGAGGAAGAGAATTGCCATCGGTTTGGACGATTGGGAGTGGTTTAGCTATTTAGGGTTTTTGAAACCCATTTCTTGTGTGAAGAGAACGTATGATTTGAGCCGCAAATCGTAGCGTGGGTTTGTGTGGAGTGTGCGTGGGGAGATTTCCGACGTTTTCGAGTGCTTGGTAGTGATTGTGGAGCTTGGAAGAAACCAATGTAGGTTTGGAAACCCTTTTTGAGAAACGGAGAAGATGATCCGATCTATGGGTTAATCGAACCGATCTGAGGTAAGGTTTTGTAGATTTATGTTGTGCATGATGATTTAGCTTAGATTTATTGTGTAAATGATGGATTAAGAGAAGAAAAATGGTAAAAATTGAGAAAAATGAAGGTTTGGGCCAAATCTGCAAATTTCGATCGATCGAATTTGGCTTAAGACTGATGAAATTCGTTTCCTGAAGGTTTTCGATCGATCAAAATCGAATTCGATTGATCGAAATGGATTTCGATCGATCGAGTTTCAAATTCGATCGATCGAAAGGTATAGAACAGAGAGTATTATGAATTTCTGTTGGAATTCGATCGATCGAAATGGATTTCGATCGATCGAGTTTCAAATTCGATCAATCAAAATTAAATTTCGATCGATCGAATTTGACTTGTGCGCCGACAGTGCTTTGGTGTTTTAACCATAACTTTCTATCCCGAAGTCAGAATTAGGTGATTCTTGAGGTGTTGGAAAGAGGACAATTAGATCTACAACTTTTATATATAATAAAATCAATGAATCAAATGTTTTAAAGGTGAAAATTGGGAGGGAAGTTACATCAAGTTTGAGTTAGCACATTTTGACTGAGCTACCGATACAGTCTCGGTATTTTAGCCGTAACTTTTTGTGCCGAACTCCGATTGATGCGATTCTTATTGCGTTGGAAATATGACTTCGAGATCTACAACTTTTATGTTTTGAATAACTTATGAATATAAAATTTTAAAGGTCAAAGTTGATAGGAAGTTACATTAAATTTCAGATTATCATGAATTTGTCCGTTTCCACCTCGTGTTGAGAAACATTTATAGATGTCTAAGTTTCTAGTAACTAGAGTTAGTCTTTGATACATGTTATGTTTGTGATGTAGATTGAGGATGAAAAGCCATAGATAAAGCTTCGCTTGACTTCGTGCAGCGTCGAGGTCAAGGTAGGGAAAATTCACCATCTAATTGCATTTTTGATTTTGTTCATAGATGATATGATATAAATGAATGTTTTGTAATTGTTTTAGAAAATATGAAAGCTTTGAAGTATGAATTAGTAACTGAAGGCATGTGTATGTCCGTTTCGTATCCGTTTGTGTTTCGTTCCGTGTCCGTTTGTGTTTTGTTCCGTATCAGTTTGTGTTTCATTCCGTTTTCGAATTCGTTTATGTTTCTGGTAAGGATAAGAACTCTTTGAATCTGAACAACGAGTAGCAAAGAGGAGTTGAGTCTCCGAAGAGGGGGAGTCCCCGGGGTTTTTACTCAGTTCCCGCTTATGGGATGCTTGGTTCTCGCTTATGGGATGCTTTGGCCTTCTGATATATATGCTTCAGTTCCCTGCTGTTGGTCATACTTTGTGTGCAAAGAGGGGTTGAGTCCCCGAGGTTTTTACCTTGTTCCCGTTATGGGATGCTTTGGCTTTCGATATGTTTGTCCCGTTTCTTGATATGTCTCATTCTTGTATGCTTCGATTTGATGATATGTTGCTCCATTTCGTTATGCTCTCATCATGATATATCACCATTTCTAACATGTTCTATTTTAATTTATTCTGCTTCTATTTTCAGCTATGTTTTGATAAGTATCTTTGTTTTTCATATGTATTTTTTTTCGATATGCTCTGTTTCCGCTGCGCTATGTCTTGAAATGAAAATTTAATATTTGCAACTCAGTTTGATACAAATGGTTTTGAAATTATGTCACCGAATCTATGCACTTCAATGATAAGATGTGAAATGGGTTTGAATTTCTTCTACTGAGCTTGGATGAAGCTCACCCTTCGACTATACGTCACAGGTTTGGCAGTGAGCAAGATACGGGATTTGGGGTTGAGGACTTGTGGAGTAGTAAGATGTTGGGATCGTAGATTGCATTTGAGTTTTGGTAAGTGTAGTTTTGTAATTCTTTGAATACACTTGTAGGTACTTAATTACTGCTCTTTCACTGTAGAACTGGAGTTTATGCTTTCGCTTTGTTGCACCAATATTTTCTATATCAGATTGTGATCTACGATCTGGCGGTCCGGGTTTTCCCATTTGGTATAAGTGAAAAAAAAAAAAAAAAAATGTCTCCAAATTTAAGGTTAGAAAAATTCGGGCTGTCACAGTTGGTATCAGAGCTTAGGCTTTAGGTCTTTTGGGGACCCAAGGCTATGGCAACAGATTCTGTTAGGACATAGGTGATCCAACTGTGACAGACTCTGTCACAGTTGGTATCAGAGCTTTGGCGTTAGGTCTTTTAGGGAATGAGTGGAGTAGAGTTTGTCAGGTCTTAGGGGGGGATTCACTATCCCTAATTTGATTTCTCTCGGTGACTCTAGATTTCGTCTGAGCATGATAAGACTTGCTTTAGACTTTCGTAATTACTTTGATTGAAATTTGTTTTCGTTATGACAGCGTGCGATGCCTCCAAGAGGTAGACCTAGAGGCGGTCGAGAAAGGAATATGAGAAGTGGGGAGGAGAACCCTTCTGGTTCATTGAGAGATCAGAGACACCCTCCTGAGGAGAGAGGCCATCGAGATGAATCTTCCGATAAGATGGCTAGGGCTATGGAAGCTATAGCCGCTACGATGACTCAGCAGACAGTGTTGTTAGCCGCCAATAACGCCAGTCAATAGTATCAGCCACCACCTCCTGCTTTGTCTCCATAATCTTTTGTGGATTTCAGGAGATTGAGTCCTCCGGTATTCTACGGGCAGACTGATCCGCTTGAAGCGGAAAAGTGGTTGAAACAGATGGAGAAGTTGTTAGAAAGAATCTAAAGCCCTGAACATGAGAAAGTCGGTTGGGCTTCTTTTCAACTGGAAGGTGACGCTGATGCTTGGTGGAAGTCGGTGTTGAGAAAGAGGGAAGTTGAGGATCCATACGATCAATGGACATGGGCGGAGTTCGTCAGAGTGTTTAACAAGGAATATTTTCCTAAACAAGTCTGGAATCAGTTGAAAAAGTATTTTGCTAACTTGGTGCAAGGCGATATGACCGTTAGGGAATACAGCAATGAATTTATGCAATTATCAAGGTTTGCTCCGGAATTGGTAGCTACTGAAGAGATGAAGGCCAGTAGATTTGAAGAAGGCCTGAGACCAAATATTCAAGAAAGAGTATCTATATTTGAGCTTGAAATGTATGCCGACGTGATGGGGAAGGCCATCGTTGCAGAAAGGGATATCAACAAGAGACGAGAGCAGCAGAATAAAAGTAGCATAGCGGGTCAAGGAAGGTGAAGCAATTATGAGCCGGCGGACGAGAGCCAGAAATTCTTGATGCTAGAGCCCTCTCTACCTGCTCAAACTATGTATTCAAGGCCACCTGCATCTGTGCCTATGAGACCTTTCTACCTTTCGGATCCTCCTACGGACGGAGCATCAAGGATTCAACAAACTATACGCACCCCTTCATTTGCTCCAATGGAAGCTTGCTCAAAATGTGGAAAGCAACACAAGACAGAGGAGTGTAGACTGATCACAGGCGCATGCTTTAGGTGTGGCCAGAAAGGACATCGGCTAAAGGATTGTCATGAGACTAAGAAAGGATTGGCGACGTGGGTTCACCTTGGCCTCCGAATAGGCTTTAGGTTCACCTTCGTAGTTAATGGTTTCAAATTCTTTGGTGGCCATTACATTTTGGATTGTTAGAATTGTTAATGATATGGGTATTGTAAAACAATTGAATCCTGGTGGATTCACTACAATCTTTGACTCTTGTTGGATGGTTGTTTTTATCGTTTGAGTATGATTATTGCAAATTTACCTAAGTTATTTTGAGGATGGCTAGATATATATGTAAATTATTAATGATTGTGGGATTATAGATTAATGATTTTAAATTGTGGTTAGCTTGTTTCAATGATTGATTGTGGTATGATGATGGAAATCGCAAGTGACAAGTAATTGCAGGATCATAGTTGTAACTTGAATTGTAGAGAGCTTTCTACAGGATAATGCTTTACATAACCTCTATATTGATGGGATGATTTTCTTATGAAATGGTTTAATTCCCTATGTGGATAATTGTGGTTGTGGTTAGTATCTAACATGGTTATAGATTATGAATGAATAATTGAATTCTTATTTTAGATAATCCTAATTTTCTGAGATGCCTAAATAGCCTGCAAAGCTTATCAGATACTGGGGTAACTTAGTTGCGTGGATTAATGTGATAGTTTGACCATTGTGGTGCCCCATCGCTTTGTTCACCCCATGACTGCCGGGACGTCAAGTGTTCTTCCGACTTCCCACACTTCTTCGTCCACACCGATTGCGTCATGCTCCAGATGCGGGGGACGACATACGGCAGAGCGATGCTGGCGGACCACGGGTGCCTACTTCAATTGTGGTCAAGTGAAACATCAGGTACAGTTTTGCCCAGCGCCGAGGAAGAATAGGACGTCAGGATGATCGATGTTATTTTGTGTGTTGTATGAGACAGATTTCATCCTCGTATGTGGGACGTATTAAATCAATTAATGGTTCGTTTTGGAAAGTATGGGTGTGAAAGTTTCCTTTTCTTTTATGGTGATGGTCAATTTCTATGGTTTATATTGATCCTTTGTGGGTGGGACGATGAATATAACTTCAACAAATGATTATATTTTTAGATGTCGTCGAGTGAGGGGGTTTTATCGGTGCAGTGCCGATCTTTAGATGTGTGGGTTTTCTTCCAGTGTGTGAGTAGTTGGTTTTGTTTAGGTGATCCGTGTCAATCTGTGGTTTGTGGGTTAGATATCCATCTGATTCTGGATGTGCGGTATGCCTTTGGCCACCGTTGAGATAAGGCGTCTTGGTTAGGATAACGCGTGCCGTAGATCTGATTTGTTTGTACCATTTTGGAGGACGAAAATTTTTAAGGAGGGAGGAATGTAATAACCGCACTTTATTTTTATTGTGTACCAATCAATTTGTATCCTAATGTGTGCGATCAATTGATGTGTGTGGTGAGACCTCGTGACTAAGGGCAATTTTCGAGGACAAAAATTCTTTAAGGTGGGAAGGATGTAACATCCCAAAAATTTAGACTCTGAATAGTGTACCTCGGGATGAGTGCTCGACTTTGAATAGAGTACCTTGAGATGCGTGCCTGTCTGATAACTTATTTGATCAAGTGAAGTCAACTTGATGACTTGGGTTGGTTTAGTTTGGTGCAAAAGAGCACACTCTTGTAGTGTAAAAGCATTTAAGTGGGGCCATATACGTCTGAAGCGTGTATATGTTTCACGCTAGAGCCGGGCTCTTTAAGTTAAAAAGGGAGGGGCTCCTTTTAGAAGTCATTCGTTTGAAGAGTGGGTTTTGGGTTTTGAGGAGAGAAGGATGAAGAAAGAGGAGAAGAAGGAGAAGAATCGCCGGATTTGCGTGCTCCGAGTTTGGGTTTGCGTGAAAAAGGGGTGCGAGATCGTGTGAGGAAGAGAACTGCCGTCGGTTTGGACGATTGGGAGTGGTTTAGCTGTTTCGGGTTTTTGAAACCCATTTCTTGTGCGAAGAGATCGTATGATTTGAGCCGCAAATCGTAGCGTGGGTTTGTGTGGAGTGTGCGTGGGGAGATTTTCGACGTTTTCGAGTGCTTGGTCGTGATTGTGGAGCTTGGAAGAAACCGATGTAGGTTTGGAAACCCTTTTTGAGAAACGGAGAAGATGATCCGATCTATGGGTCAATCGGACCGATTTGAGGTAAGGTTTTGTAGATTTATGTTGTGCATGATGATTTAGCTTAGATTTGTTGTGTAAATGATGGATTAAGAGAAGAAAAATGGTTAAAATTAAGAAAAACGAAGGTTTGGGCGAAATCTGCAAATTTCGATCGATCGAAATGGATTTCGATCGATTGAATTTTACTTAAGACTGATGAAATTCGTTTCCTGAAGGTTTTCAATAGATCAAAATAGAATTTGATCGATCGAAAGGTATAAAACAGAGAGTATTATGAATTTCTGTTGGAATTCGATCGATCGAGTTTCAAATTCGATCATTCGAAATTAAATTTCGATTGATCGAATTTGACTTGTGCGCCGATAGTGCTTCGCTGTTTTAGCCATAACTTTCTATCCCGAAGTCTGAATTAGGTGATTCTTAAGGCGCTGGAAAGAGAACAACTAGACCTACAACTTTCATATATAAAAAAATTAATGAATCAAATGTTTTAAAGGTCAAAATTGGGAGGGAAGTAACATCAAGTTTGAGTTGGCGCGTTTCGACTGAGGTACCGATACAGTCTCGGTATTTTAGCCGTAACGTTTTGTGCCGAACTCTGATTGATGCGATTCTTATTGCGTTGGAAAGATGGCTTCGAGGTCTACAACTTTTATGTTTTGAATAACTTATGAATCTAAAATTTTAAAGGTCAAAGTTGATATGAAGTTACATTAAATTTCAGATTATCATGAATTTGTCCGTTTCCGCCTCGTGTTGAGAAACATTTATAGATGTCTAAGTTTCTAGTAACTAGAGTTAGTCTTTGATACATGTTATGTTCATGATGTAGATTGAGGATGAAAAGCCATAGATAGAGCTTCGCTTGGCTTCGTGCGGCGTCGAGGTTAAGGTAGGGGAAATTCACCATCTAATTGCATTTTTGATTTTGTTCATAGATGATGTGATATAAATGAATGTTTTGTAATTGTTTTAGAAAATATGAAAGCTTTGAAGTATGAATTAGTAATTGAACGCATGTGTATGTCCATTCCGATTATGTATCGGTGTTCGTTCCGCTTATGTATTTGTTTATCTTTCGTTCCGTATCTGCTTGTGTTTCGTTCCGTGTCCGTTTGTTTTTTGTTCCGTATCAGTTTGTGTTTCGTTCCGTTTTCAAATTCTTTTATGCTTCTGGTAAGGATAAGAACTCTTTGAATCTGAACAACGAGTGGAGGAGAGGAGTTGAGTCTCCGAAGAGGGGTTGAGTCCCCGGGGTTTTTACTCAGTTCCCGCTTATGGGATGCTTTGGCCCTCGTTGATTTGGGACCCTACGTGATGTGATGTGAAGATACTTTGTGTGCAAAGAGGGGATGAGTCCCCGAGGTTTTTCCTTGTTCCCGTTATGGGATGCTTTGGCTTTCGATATGTTTGTCCCGTTTCTTGATACGTCTTGTTCTTGTATGCTTCGATTTGATGATATGTTGCTCCATTTCGTTCTGCTCTCATCATGATATGTCGCCGTTTCTGACATGTTCTATTTTAATTTATTCTGCTTCTATTTTCAGCTATATTTTAATAAGTATCTTTGTTTTTCATATGTATTTGTTCTCGATATGCTCTGTTTCCGCTACGCTATGTTTTGAAAATGAAAATGTAATATTTGCAACTCAGTTTGATACAAATGGTTTTGAAATTTTGTCACCGAATCTATAAACTTCAATGATAACATATGAATTGTGTTTGAATTTCTTCTACTGAGCTTGGATGAAGCTCACCCTTCGACTATACGTCACAGGTTTGGCAGTTAGCAAGATACGGGATTTGGGGTTGAGGACTTGTGGAGTAGTAAGATTTTGGGATCGTAGATTGCATTTGAGTTTTGGTAAGTGTAGTTTTGTAATTCTTTGAATACACTTGTAGGTACTTAATTACTGTTCTTTCACTATAGAACTGGAGTTTATGCTTTCGCTTTGTTGCACCAATATTTTTTGTATCAGATTGTGATCTACGATCTGGCGGCCCGGGTTTTCCCATTTGGTATAAGTGAAAAAAAAAAAAAAAAAAAGTCTCCAAATTTAAGGTTAGAAAAATTTGGGCTGTCACAGTTGGTATCAGAGCTTAGGCTTTAGGTCTTTTGGGGACCCAAGGCTATGGCAACAGATTCTGTTAGGACATAGGAGATCCAACTGTGACTCTGTCACAGTTGGTATCAGAGCTTTGGCGTTAGGCCTTTTAGGGAATGAGTGGAGTAGAGTCTGTCAGGTCTTAGGGGGGGATTCACTATCCCTAATTTGATTTCTTTCGGTGACTCTAGATTTCGTCTGAGCATGATAAGACTTGCTTTAGACTTTCGTAATTACTTTGATTGAAATTTATTTTCGTTATGACAGCGTGCGATGCCTCCAAGAGGTAGACCTAGAGGCGGTCGAGAAAGGAATATGAGAAGTGGGGAGGAGATCCCTTCTGGTTCATGGAGAGATCAGAGACACCCTCCTGAGGAGAGAGGCCATCAAGATGAATCTTCCGATAAGATTGCTAGGGCTATGGAAGCTATAGCCGCTGCGATGACTCAGCAGACAGCATTGCCAGCCGCCAATAACGCCCTTTGTCTCCATAATCTTTTGTGGATTTCAGGAGATTGAGTCCTCCGGTATTCTACGGGCATACTGATCCGCTTGAAGCGGAAAAGTGGTTGAAACAGATGGAGAAGTTGTTAGAAAGAATCTAGAGCCCTGAACATGAGAAAGTCGGTTGGGCTTCTTTTCAACTGGAAGGTGACGCCGATGCTTGGTGGAAGTCGGTGTTGAGAAAGAGGGAAGTTGAGGGTCCATACGATCAATGGACATGGGCAGAGTTCGTCAGATTGTTTAACAAGGAATATTTTCCTAAACAAGTCTGGAATCAGTTGCAAAAGGATTTTGCTAACTTGGTGCAAGGCGATATGACCGTTAGGGAATACGGCAATAAATTTGTGCGATTATCAAGATTTGCTCCGGAATTGGTAGCTACTGAAGAGATGAAGGCCAGCAGATTTGAAGAAGGCCTGAGATCAAATATTCAAGAAAGAGTATCTATATTTGAGCTTGAAATGTATGCCGACGTCATGGGGAAGGCCATCGTTGCAGATAGGGATATCAACAAGAGACGAGAGCAGCAGAATAAAAGTAGCATAGCGGGTCAAGGAAGGTCAAGCAATTATGAGCCGACAGACGAGAGCCAGAAATTCTTGATGCTAGAGCCCTCTCAACCTGCTCAAACTATGTATTCAAGGCCACCTGCATCTGTGCCTATGAGACCCTTCTACCTTTCGGATCCTCCTACGGACGGAGCATCAAGGATTCAATAAACTATACGCACCCCTTCATTTGCTCCAATGGAAGCTTGCTCAAAATGTGGAAAGCAACACAAGACAGAGGAGTGTAGACTGATCACAGGCGCATGCTTTAGCTGTGGCAAGAAAGGACATCGGCTAAAGGATTGTCATGAGACTAAGAATGGATAGACGACGTGGGTTCACCTTGGCCTCCGAATAGGCCTCCAAATAGGCTTTAGGTTCACCTGCGTAGTTAATGGTTTCAAATTCTTTGGTGGCCATTACATTTTGGATTGTTAGAATTGTTATTGATATGGGTATTGTAAAACTATTGAATCCTGGTGGATTCACTACAATCTTTGACTCTTGTTGGATGGTTGTTTTTATCGTTTGAGTATGATTATTGCAAATTTACCTTAGTTATTTTGAGGATGGCTAGATATATATGTATATTATTAATGATTGTGGGTTTATAGATTAATGATTTTAAATTGTGGTTAGCTTGTTTCAATGATTGATTGTGGTATGATGATGGAAATGGCAAGTGACAAGTAATTACAGGATCATAGTTGTAACTTGAATTGTAGAGAGCTTTCTGCAGGATAATGCTTTACATAACCTCTATATTGATGGGATGGTTATCTTATGAAATGGTTTAATTCCCTTTGTGGATAATTGTGGTTGTGGTTAGTATCCAACATGGTTATAGATTATGGATGAATAATTGAATTCTTATTTTTGATAATCTTAATTTTCTAAGATGCCTAAATAGCCTGCAAAGCTTATCAGATACTGGGGTAACTTAGTTGCGTGGATTAATGTGATAGTTTGACCATTGTGGTGCCCCATCGCTTTGTTCATCCCATGACTGCCGGGACGGCGAGTGTTCTTCCGACTTCCCACACTTCTTCGTCCACAAATTCGTCATGCTCCGAGATCGAGGCGACATCTGGCCGAGCGATCTTTGGCGGACCACGGGTGCCTGCTTCAATTGTGGTCAAGTGGAACATCAGTTACGGTTTTGCCCAACGCCGAGGAAGAATAGGACATCAGGATGATCGATGTTATTTTGTGTGTGTTGTATTAGACAGATTTCATCCTTGTATGTGGGACGTATTAAATCAATTAATGGTTCGTTTTGGAAAGTATGGGTGTGAAAGTTTCCTTTTCTTTTATGGTGATGGTCAATTTCTATGGTTTATATTGATCCTTTGTGGGTGTGATGATGAATATAACTTCAACAAATGATTACATTTTGAGATGTCATCGAGTGAGGGGGTTTTATCGGTGCAGTGCAGATCTTTAGATGTGTGGGTTTTCTTCCAGTGTGTGTGTAGTTGGTTTTGTTTAGGTGATCTGTGTCAATCTGTGGTTTGTGGGTTAGACATCCGTTTGATTCTGGATGTGTGGAGTGCCTTTGGCCACCGTTGAGATAAGGCGTCTTGGTTAGGATAACGCGTGCCGTAGATCTGATTTGTTTGTATCATTTTCGAGAACGAAAATTTTTAAGAAGGGAGGAATGTAATAATCTCACTTTATTTTTATTGTGTACCAATCAATTTGTGTCGTGATGTGTACGATCAATTGATGTGCGTGGTGGCTCTCGTGACTAAGGGCAATTTTCGAGGACAAAAATTCTTTAAGGTGGGAAGGATGTTACATCCCAAAAATTTGGACTTTGAATAGTATACCTCGGGATGAGTGCCTGACTTTGAATAGAGTACCTTGAGATGCGTGCCTGTCTGATCACTTATTTGATCAAGTGAAGTCAACTTCATGACTTGGGTAGGTTTAGTTTGGTGCAAAAGGGCTCACTCTTGTAGTGTAAAAGCATTTAAGTGGGGCCATATACGTCTGAAGCGTGTATATGTTTCATGCGAGAGCCGGGCTCTTTAAGTTAAAAACGGAGGGGCTTCTTTTAGAAGTCATTCGTTTGAAGAGAGGGTTTTGGGTTTTGAGGAGAGAAGGAAGAAGAAAGAGGAGAAGAATCACCGGATTTGCGTGCTCCGAGTTTGGGTTTGCATGAAAAAGGGTTGCGAGATCGTGTGAGGAAGAGAACTGCCGTCGGTTTGGACGATTGGGAGTGGTTTAGCTGTTTAGGGTTTTTGAAACACATTTCTTGTGCGAAGAGATCGTATGATTTGAGCCGCAAATCGTAGCGTGGGTTTGTGTGGAGTGTGAGTGGGGATATTTTTGACGTTTTTGAGTGCTTGGTCGTGATTGTGGAGCTTGGAAGAAACCGATGTGGGTTTGGAAACCCTTTTTGAGAAACGGAGAAGATGATCCGATCTATGGGTTAATCGGACTAATTTGAGGTAAGGTTTTGTAGATTTATGTTGTGCATGATGATTTAGCTTAGATTTATTGTGTAAATGATGGATTAAGAAAAGAAAAATGGTAAAAATTGAGAAAAATAAAGGTTTGGGCGAAATCTGCAAATTTCGATCAACCGAAATGGATTTCGATCAATCGAATTTGGCTTAAGACTGATGAAATTCATTTCCTGAAGGTTTTCGATCGATCAAAATCGAATTTGATCGATCGAAATGGATTTCGATCGATCAAGTTTCAAATTAGATTGATCGAAAGGTATAGAATAGAGAGTATTATGAATTTCTGTTGGAATTCGATCGATCGAAATGGATTTTGATCGATCGAGTTTCAAATTCGATCAATCGAAATTAAATTTCGATCGATCGAATTTGACTTGTGCGCCGACAGTGCTTCGATGTTTTAGCCATAACTTTCTATCCCGAAGTCAGAATTAGGTGATTCTTGAGGCGTAGGAAAGAGAACAACTAGGGCTACAACTTATATATATAATAAAATCAATGAATCAAATGTTTTAAATGTGAAAATTGGGAGGGAAGTTACATCAAGTTTGAGTTGGCACGTTTCGACTGAGGTACCGATACAGTCTCGGTATTTTAGCCGTAACTTTTTGTTCCGAACTCTGATTGATGCAATTCTTATTGCGTTGAAAAGATGACTTCGAGATCTACAACATTTATGTTTTGAACAACTTATGAATCTAAAATTTTAAAGGTCAAAGTTGATAGGAAGCTACATTAAATTTCAGATTATCATGAATTTATCCGTTTCCACCTCGTGTTGAGAAACATTTATAGATGTCTAAGTTTCTAGTAACTAGAGTTAGTCTTTGATACATGTTATATTCGTGATGTAGATTGAGGATGAAAAGCCATAGATAGAGCTTCACATGGCTTCGTGCGGCGTCGAGGTTAAGGTAGTGGAAATTCACCATCTAATTGCATTTT
Organism: Chloranthus sessilifolius; assembly: GCA_021018995.1. Classification (NCBI taxonomy): domain Eukaryota; kingdom Viridiplantae; phylum Streptophyta; class Magnoliopsida; order Chloranthales; family Chloranthaceae; genus Chloranthus; species Chloranthus sessilifolius. The sequence goes on from CM037595.1 coordinate 72,046,500, forward strand.
TTATTTTGTTCATAGATGATGTGGTATAAATGAATGTTTTGTAATTGTTTTAGAAAATATGAAAGCTTTGAAGTATGAATTAGTAATTGAACGCATGTGTATGTCCATTCCGATTATGTATCGGTGTTCGTTCCGCTTTTGTATCTGTTTGTGTTTCATTCCGTATCCGTTTGTGTTTCGTTCCGTGTCCGTTTGTGTTTTGTTCCGTATCAGTTTGTGTTTTGTTCCGTGTCCGTTTGTGTTTTGTTCCGTATCAGTTTGTGTTTCGTTCCGTTTTCGAATTCGTTTATGTTTCTGGTAAGGATAAGAACTCTTTGAATCTGAACAACGAGTGGCGGAGAGGAGTTGAGTCTCCGAAGAGGGGTTGAGTCCCTGGGGTTTTTACTCAGTTCCCGCTTATGGGATGCTTTGTTCCCGCTTATGGGATGCTTTGGCCCTCGTTGATTTGTGACCCTACGTGATGTGATGTGAAGATACTTTGTGTGCAAAGAGGGGTTGAGTCCCCGAGGTTACGACCTTGTTCCCGCTTATGGGATGCTTTGGCCTTCTGATATATGTGCTTCAGTTCCCTGCTTATGAATGTGTTGGTCATACTTTATGTGCAAAGAGGGGTTGAGTCCTCGAGGGTTTTACCTCGTTCCCGTTATGGGATGCTTTGGCTTTCGATATGTTTGTCCCATTTCTTGATACGTCTCGTTCTTGTATGCTTTGATTTGATGATATGTTGCTCCATTTCGTTATGCTCTCATCATGATATGTCACCGTTTCTAACATGTTCTATTTTAATTTATTCTGCTTCTATTTTCAGCTATGTTTTGATAAGTATCTTTGTTTTTCATATGTATTTGTTCTCGATATGCTCTGTTTCCGCTGCGCTATGTTTTGAAAATGAAAATGTAATATTTGCAACTCAGTTTGATACAAATGGTTTTGAAATTATGTCATCGAATCTATGCACTTCAATGATAAGATGTGAATTGTGTTTGAATTTCTTCTACTGAGCTTGGATGAAGCTCACCCTTCGACTATACGTCACAGGTTTGGCAGTTAGCAAGATATGGGATTTGGGGTTGAGGACTTGTGGAGTAGTAAGATTTTGGGATCGTAGATTGCATTTGAGTTTTGGTAAGTGTAGTTTTGTAATTCTTTGAATACACTTGTAGGTACTTAATTACTGTTCTTTCACTGTAGAACTGGAGTTTATGCTTTCGCTTTGTTGCACTAATATTTTCTGTATCAGATTGTGATCTATGATCTGGCGGTCCGGGTTTTCCCATTTGGTATAAGTGAAAAAAAAAAATGTCTCCAAATTTAAGGTTGGGAAAATTCGGGCTGTCACAGTTGGTATCAGAGCTTAGGCTTTAGGTCTTTTGGGGACCCAAGGCTATGGCAACAGATTCTGTCAGGACATAGGAGATCTAACTGTGACTCTGTCATAGTTGGTATCAGAGCTTTGGCGTTAGGTCTTTTAGGGAATGAGTGGAGTAGAGTCTGTCAGGTCTTAGGGGGGGATTCACTATCCCTAATTTGATTTCTCTGGGTGACTCTAGATTTGATCTGAGCATGATGAGACTTGCTTTAGACTTTTGTAATTACATTGATTGAAATTTGTTTTCGCTGTGACAACGTGCGATGCCTCCAAGAGGTAGACCTAGAGGCGGTCGTTAAAGGAATATGAGAAGTGGGGAGGAGATCCCTTCTGGTTCATGGAGAGATCAGAGACACCCTCCTGAGGAGAGAGGCCATCAAGATGAATCTTCCGATAAGATTGCTAGGGCTATGGAAGCTATAGCCGCTGCGATGACTCAGCAGACAGCATTGCCAGCCGCCAATAACGCCAGTCACCAGTATCAGCCACCACCTCCTGCTTTGTCGCCATCATCTTTTGTGGATTTCAGGAGATTGAGTCCTCCTGTATTCTACGGGCAGACTGATCCGCTTGAAGCGGAAAAGTGGTTGAAACAGATGGAGAAGTTGTTAGAAAGACTCTAGAGCCCTGAACATGAGAAAGTCGATTGGGCTTCTTTTCAACTGGAAGGTGAAGCCGATGCTTGGTGGAAGTCGGTGTTGAGAAAGAGGGAAGTTGAGGGTCCATACGATCGATGGACTTGGGCGGAGTTCGTCAGAGTGTTTAACAAGGAATATTTTCCTAAACAAGTCTGGAATCAGTTGAAAAAGGATTTTGCTAACTTGGTGCAAGGCGATATGACCGTTAGGGAATATGACAATGAATTTGTGCGATTATCACGGTTTGCTCTGGAATTGGTAGCTACTGAAGAGATGAAGGCCAGAAGATTTGAAGAAGGCCTGAGACCAAATATTCAGGAAAGAGTATCTATATTTGAGCTTGAAATGTATGCTGACGTGATGGGAAAGGCCATCGTTGCAGAAAGGGATATCAACAAGAGACGAGAGCAGCAGAATAAAAGTAGCATAGCGGGTCAAGGAAGGTGAAGCCAGTATGAGCCGGCAGACGAGAGCCAGAAATTCTTGATACTAGAGCCCTCTCAACCTGCTCAAACTATGTATTCAAGGCCACCTGCATCTGTGCCTATGAGACCCTTCTACCTTTCGGATCCTCCTACGGACGGAGCATCAAGGATTCAACAAACTATACGCACCCCTTCATTTGCTCCAATGGAAGCTTGCTCAAAATGTGGAAAGCAACACAACACGGAGGAGTGTAGACTGGTCACAGGCGCATGCTTTAGGTGTGGCTAGAAAGGACATCGGCTAAAGGATTGTCATGAGACTAAGAAAGGATAGATGACGTGGGTTCACCTTGGCCTCCGAATAGGCTTTGGGTTCACCTTCGCAGTTAATGGTTTCAAATTCTTTGGTGGCCATTACATTTTGGATTGTTAGAATTGTCATTGATATGGGTATTGTAAAACTATTGAATCCTGGTGGATTCACTACAATCTTTGACTCTTGTTGGATGGTTATTTTTATCGTTTGAGTATGATTATTGCAAATTTACCTAAGATATTTTGAGGATGGCTAGATATAAATGTGTATTATTAATGATTGTGAGTTTATAGATTAATGATTTTAAATTGTGGTTAGCTTGTTTCAATGATTGATTGTGGTATGATAATGGAAATGGCAAGTGACAAGTAATTGCAGGATCATAGTTGTAACTTGAATTGTAGAGAGCTTTCTATAGGGTAATGCTTTACATAACCTCTATATTGATGGGATGGTTATCTTATGAAATGGTTTAATTCCCTATGTGGATAATTGTGGTTGTGGTTAGTATCTAACATGGTTATAGATTATGGATGAATAATTGAATTCTTATTTTTGATAATCCTAATTTTCTGAGATGCCTAAATAGCCTGCAAAGCTTATCAGATACTGGGGTAACTTAGTTGCGTGGATTAATGTGATAGTTTGACCATTGTGGTGCCCCATCGCTTTGTTCACCCCATGACTGCCGGGACGTGGAGTGTTCTTCCGACTTCCCACACTTCTTTGTCCACACCAATTGTGTCATGCTCCAGATGTGCGGGACGACATACGGCAGAGTGATGCTGGCGGACCACGGGTGCCTGTTTCAATTGTGGTCAAGTGGAACTTCAGGTAAGATTTTCCCCAGCGCCGAGGAAGAATAGGACGTCAGGATGATCGATGTTATTTTGTGTGTGTTGTATTAGACAGATTTCATCCTTGTATGTGGGACGTATTAAATCAATTAATGGTTCGTTTTGGAAAGTATGGGTGTGAAAGTTTCCTTTTCTTTTATGGTGATGGTCAATTTCTATGGTTTATATTGATCCTTTGTGGGTGTGACGATGAATATAACTTAAACAAATGATTACATTTTGAGATGTCGTCGACTGAGGGGGTTTTATCGGTGCAGTGCCGATCTTTAGATGTGTGGGTTTTCTTCCAGTGTGTGTGTAGTTGGTTTTGTTTAGGTGATCTGTGACAATCTGTGGTTTGTGGGTTAGACATCCGTCTGATTCTAGATGTGCGGTGTGCCTTTGGCCATCATTGAGATAAGGCGTCTTGGTTAGGATAACGCGTGCCGTAGATCTGATTTGTTTGTATCATTTTCGAGGACGAAAATTTTTAAGGAGGGGGGAATGTAATAATCGCACTTTATTTTTATTGTGTACCAATCAATTTGTATCCTGATGTATGCAATCAATTGATGTGCGTGGTGAGACCTCATGACTAAGGGCAATTTTCGAGGACGAAAATTCTTTAAGGTGGGTAGGATGTAACATCCCAAAAATTTGGACTTTGAATAGTGTACCTCTGGATGAGTGCCCGAATTTGAATTGAGTACCTTGAGATTCGTGCCCGTCTGATCACTTATTTGATCAAGTGAAGTCAACTTGATGACTTGGGTCGATTTAGTTTGGTGCAAAAGGGCACGCTCTTGTGGGGTAAAAGCATTTAAGTGGGGCCATACACGTCTGAAGCGTGTATATGTTTCATGCGAGAGCCGGGCTCTTTAAGTTAAAAAGGGAGGGGCTTCTTTTAGAAGTCATTCGTTTGAAGAGAGGGTTTTAGGTTTTGTGGAGAGAAGGAAGAAGAAAGAGGAGAAGAATCGCCGAATTTGCGTGCTCCGAGTTTGGGTTTGTGTGAAAAAGGGTTGCGAGATCGTGTGAGGAAGAGAACCACCGTCGGTTTGGACGATTGAGAGTGGTTTAGCTGTTTAGGGTTTTTGAAACCCATTTCTTGTGCGAAGAGATCGTATGATTTGAGCCGCAAATCGTAGCGTGGGTTTGTGGGGAGTGTGAGAGGGGAGATTTTCGACGTTTTCGAGTGCTTGGTCGTGATTGTGGAGCTTGGAAGAAACCGATGTGGGTTTGGAAACCCTTTTTGAGAAACGGAGAAGATGATCCGATCTATGGGCGAATCGGACCAATTTGAGATAAGGTTTTGTAGATTTATGTTGTGCATGATGATTTAGCTTTGATTTATTGTGTAAATGATGGATTAAGAAAAGAAAAATGGTAAAAATTGAGAAAAACGAAGGTTTGGGCGAAATCTGCAAATTTCGATCAATCGAAATGGATTTCGATCGATCGAATTTGGCTTAAGACTGATGAAATTCGTTTCCTGAAGGTTTTCGATCGATCGAGTTTCAAATTAGATCGATCGAAAGGTATAGAACAGAGAGTATTATGAATTTCTGTTGGAATTCGATCGATTGAAATGAATTTTGATCGATCGAGTTTCAAATTCGATCAATCGAAATTAAATTTTGATCGATCAAATTTGACTTGTCCACCGACAGTGCTTCGGTGTTTTAGCCATAACTTTCTATCCCGAAGTCAGAATTAGGTGATTCCTGAGGCGTTGGAAAGAGGACAACTAGACCTACAACTTCTATATATAATAAAATCAATGAATCAAATGTTTTAAAGGTCAAAAGTGGGAGGGAAGTTACATAAAGTTTGAGTTGGCGCGTTTCGACTGAGGTACCGATATAGTCTTGATATTTTAGCCGCAACTTTTTGTACTGAACTCTGATTGATGCGATTCTTATTGCGTTGGAAAGATGACTTCGAGATCTACAACTTTTATGTTTTGAATAACTTATGAATCTAAAATTTTAAAAGGTCAAAGTTGATAGGAAGCTACATTAAATTTCAGATTATCATGAATTTATCCATTTCCGCCTCGTGTTGAGAAACATTTATAGATGTCTAACTTTCTAGTAACTAGAGTTAGTCTTTGATACATGTTATGTTCGTGATGTAGATTGAGGATGAAAAGCCATAGATAGAGCTTCGCTTGGCTTCGTGCGGCGTCGTGGTTAAGGTAGGGGAAATTCACCATCTAATTGCATTTTTGATTTTGTTCATAGATGATGTGATATAAATGAATGTTTTGTAATTGTTTTAAAAAATATGAAAGCTTTGAAGTATGAATTAGTAATTGAACGCATGTGTATGTCCGTTTCGATTATGTATCGGTGTTCGTTCCGCTTATATATCTGTTTGTGTTTCGTTCCGTATCCGTTTGTGTTTCGTTCCGTGTCCGTTTGTGTTTTGTTCCGTATCAGTTTGTGTTTCATTCCATTTTTGAATTCGTTTATATTTCTAGTAAGGATAATAACTCTTTGAATCTGAACAACGAGTGGCGGAGAGGAGTTGTGTCTCTGAAGAGGGGTTGAGTCCCCGGGGTTTTTACTCAGTTCCCGCTTATGAGATGCTTTGTTCCCGCTTATGGGATGCTTTGGCCCTCGTTGATTTGTGACCCTACGTGATGTGATGTGAAGATACTTTATGTTCAAGGAGGGGTTGAGTCCCCGAGGTTACGACCTTGTTCCCGCTTATGGGATGCTTTGGCCTTCTGATATATGTGCTTCAGTTCCCCGCTTATGGATGTGTTGGTCATACTTTATGTGCAAAGAGGGGTTGAGTCCCCGAGGTTTTTACCTTGTTCCCGTTATGGGATGCTTTGGCTTTCGATATGTTTGTCCCATTTCTTGATACGTCTCGTTCTTGTATGCTTCGATTTGATGATATGTTGCTCCATTTCGTTATGCTCTCATCATGACATGTCACCGTTTCTAACATGTTCTATTTTAATTTATTTTGTTTCTATTTTCAACTATGTTTTGATAAGTATCTTTGTTTTTCATATGTATTTGTTCTCGATATGCTCCGTTTCCACTGCGCTATGTTTTGAAAATGAAAATGTAATATTTGCAACTCAGTTTGATACAAATGGTTTTGAAATTATGTCATCGAATCTATGCACTTAAATGGTAAGATGTGAATTGTGTTTGAATTTCTTCTACTGAGCTTGGATGAAGCACACCCTTCGACTATACGTCACAGGTTTGGCAGTTAGCAAGATACGGGATTTGGGGTTGAGGACTTGTGGAGTAGTAAGATATTGGGATCGTAGATTGCATTTGAGTTTTGGTAAGTGTAGTTTTTTAATTCTTTGTATACACTTGTAGGTACTTAATTACTATTCTTTCACTGTAGAACTGGAGTTTATGCTTTCGCTTTGTTGTACCAATATTTTCTGTATCAGATTGTGATCTACGATCTGGCGGTCCGGGTTTTCCCATTTGGTATAAGTGAAAAAAAAAAAAAAAAGTCTCCAAATTTAAGGTTGGGAAAATTAGGGCTGTCACAGTTGGTATTAGAGCTTAGGCTTTAGGTCTTTTGGGGACCCAAGGCTATGGCAACAGATTCTGTCAGGACATAGGAGATCCAACTGTGACTCTGTCATAGTTGGTATCAGAGCTTTGGCGTTAGGTCTTTTAGGGAATGAGTGGAGTAGATTCCGTCAGGTCTTAGGGGGGGATTCACTATCCCTAATTTGATTTCTCTGGGTGACTCTAGAATTCGTCTGAGCATGATGTGACTTGCTTTAGACTTTCATAATTACTTTGATTGAAATTTGTTTTCGTTGTGACAGCGTGCGATGCCTCCAAGAGGTAGACCTAGAGGCGGTCGTGAAAGGAATATGAGAAGTGGGGAGGAGATCCCTTCTGGTTCATTAAGAGATCAGAGACACCCTCCTGAGGAGAGAGGCCATCGAGATGAATCTTCCAATAAGATGGCTAGGGTTATGGAAGCTATAGCCGCTACGATGACTTAGCAGACTGCGTTGCTAGCCACCAATAACGCCAGTCAACAGTATCAGCCACCACCTCCTGCTTTGTCGCCATCATCTTTTATGGATTTCAAGAGATTGAGTCCTCCTGTATTCTACGGGCAGACTGATCCGCTTGAAGCGGAAAAGTGGTTGAAACAGATGGAGAAGTTGTTAGAAAGACTCTAGAGCCCTGAACATGAGAAAGTCGATTGGGCTTCTTTTCAACTGGAAGGTGACGCCGATGCTTGGTGGAAGTCGGTGTTGAGAAAGAGGGAAGTTGAGGGTCCATACGATCAATGGACATGGGCGGAGTTCGTTAGAGTGTTTAACAACGAATATTTTCCTAAACAAGTCTGGAATCTGTTGAAAAAGGATTTTGCTAACTTGGTGCAAGGCGATATGACCGTTAGGGAATACGACAATGAATTTGTGCAATTATCAAGGTTTGCTCCGGAATTGGTAGCTACTGAAGAGATGAAGGCCAGTAGATTTGAAGAAGGCCTGAGACCAAATATTCAAGAAAGAGTATCTATATTTGAGCTTGAAATGTATGCCGACGTGATGGGGAAGGCCATCGTTGCAGAAAGGGATATCAACAAGAGACGAGAGCAGCAGAATAAAAGTAGCATAGCGGGTCAAGGAAGGTGAAGCAATTATGAGCCGACAGACGAGAGCTAGAAATTCTTGATGCTAGAGCCCTCTCAACCTGCTCAAACTATGTATTCAAGGCCACCTGCATCTATGCCTATAAGACCCTTCTACCTTTCGGATCCTCCTACGGACGGAGCATCAAGGATTCAACTAACTATACGCACCCCTTCATTTGCTCCAATGGAAGCTTGCTCAAAATGTGGAAAGCAACACAAGACGGAGGAGTGTAGACTAGTCACAGGCGCATGCTTTAGGTGTGGCTAGAAAGGACATCAGCTAAAGGATTGTCATGAGACTAAGAAAGGATAGACGAAGTGGGTTCTCCTTGGCCTACGAATAGGCCTCTGAATAGGCTTTAGGTTCACCTTTGCAGTTAATGGTTTCAAATTCTTTGGTGGCCATTACATTTTGGATTGTTAGAATTGTCATTGATATGGGTATTGTAAGACTATTGAATCCTGGTGGATTCACTACAATCTTTGACTCTTGTTGGATGGTTATTTTTATCGTTTGAATATGATTATTGCAAATTTACCTGAGTTATTTTGAGGATGGCTAGATATATATGTATATTATTAATGATTGTGGGTTTATAGATTAATGATTTTAAATTGTGGTTAGCTTGTTTCAATGATTGATTGTGGTATGATGATGTAAATCGCAAGTGACAAGTAATTGCAGGATCATAGTTGTAACTTGAATTGTAGGGAGCTTTCTGCAGGGTAATGCTTTACATAACCTCTATATTGATGGGATGGTTATCTTATGAAATGGTTTAATTCCCTATGTGGATAATTGTGGTCGTGGTTAGTATCTAACATGGTTATAGATTATGGAGGAATAATTGAATTCTTATTTTTGATAATCCTAATTTTCTGAGATGCCTAAATAGCCTGCAAAGCTTATCAGATACTGGGGTAACTTAGTTGCATGGATTAATGTGATAGTTTGACCATTGTGGTGCCCCATCGCTTTGTTCACCCCATGACTGCCGGGATGTCGAGTGTTCTTCTGACTTTCCACACTTCATCGTCCACTCCGACTGCGTCATGCTCCAGATGCGGGGGACGACATACGGCAGAGCGATGCTAGCGGACCACGGGTGCCTGTTTCAATTGTGGTCAAGTGGAACATCAGGTACGGTTTTTCCCAACGCCGAGGAAGAATAGGACGTTAGGATGATCGATGTTATTTTGTGTGTGTTGTATTAGACAGATTTCATCCTTGTATGTGGGACGTATTAAATCAATTAATGGTTCGTTTTGGAAAGTATGGGTGTGAAAGTTTCCTTTTCTTTTATGGTGATGGTCAATTTCTATAGTTTATATTGATCCTTTGTGGGTGTGACGATGAATATAACTTCAACAAATGATTACATTTTGAGATGTCATCGAGTGAGGGGGTTTTATTGGTGCAGTGCCGATCTTTAGATGTGTGGGTTTTCTTCCAGTGTGTGTGTAGTTGGTTTTGTTTAGGTGATCTGTGACAATCTGTGGTTTGTGGGTTAGACATCCGTCTGATTCTAGATGTGCGGTGTGCCTTTGGCCATCGTTGAGATAAGGCGTCTTGGTTAGGATAACGCGCGCCGTAGATCTGATTTATTTGTATCATTTTTTAGGACGAAAATTTTTAAGGAGGGAGGAATGTAATAACCGCACTTTATTTTTATTGTGTACCAATCAATTGATGTGTGTGGTGAGACCTCGTGACTAAGGGCAATTTTCGAGGACGAAAATTCTTTAAGGTGGGAAGGATGTAACATCCTAAAAATTTGGACTTTGAATAGTATACCTCGGGATGAGTGCCCGACTTTGAATAGAGTACCTTGAGATGTGTGCCCGTCTGATCACTTATTTGATCAAGTGAAGTCAACTTGATGACTTGGGTCGGTTTAGTTTGGTGCAAAAGGGCACACTCTTATAGTGTAAAAGCATTTAAGTGGGGCCATATACGTCTGAAGCGTGTATATGTTTCACGCGAGAGCCGGACTCTTTAAGTTAAAAAGGGAGGGGCTTCTTTTAGAAGTCATTCGTTTGAAGAGAGGGTTTTGGGTTTTGAGGAGAGAAGGAAGAAGAAAGAGGAGAAGAATCGCCGAATTTGCGTGCTCCAAGTTTGGGTTTGCGTGAAAAAGGGTTGCGAGATCGTGTGAGGAAGAGAACTGTCGTCGGTTTGGACGATTGGGGGTGGTTTAGTTGTTTAGAGTTTTTGAAACCCATTTCTTGTGCGAAGAGATTGTATGATTTGAGCCGCAAATCATAGCGTGGGTTTGTGTGGAGTGTGCGTGGGGAGATTTCCGACGTTTTCGAGTGCTTGGTCTTGATTGTGGAGCATGGAAGAAACCGATGTGGGTTTGGAAACCCTTTTTGAGAAACGGAGAAGATGATCCGATCAATGGGTTAATCGGACCGATTTGAGGTAGGGTTTTGTAGATTTATGTTGTGCATGATGATTTAGCTTAGATTTATTGTGTAAATGATGGACTAAGAGAAGAAAAATGGTAAAAATTGAGAAAAATGAAGGTTTGGGCGAAATTTGCAAATTTCGATCGATCGAAATGGATTTCGATCGATCGAATTTGGCTTAAGACTGATGAAATTCGTTTCCTGAAGGTTTTCGATCGATCAAAATTGAATTCGATCGATCGAAATGGATTTCGATCGATCAAGTTTCAAATTCGATCAATTGAAATGTATAGAACAGAGAGTATTATGAATTTCTGTTGGAATTCGATCGATTGAGTTTCAAATTCGTTCAATCGAAATTAAATTTCGATCGATCGAATTTGACTTATGCGCCGATAGTGCTTCGATGTTGTAGCCATAACTTTCCACCCCGGCGTTGGAAAGAGGATAAATAGACCTACAACTTTCATATATAATAAAATTAATGAATCAAATGTTTTAAAGGTCAAAATTGGGTGGGAAGTTACATCAAGTTTGAGTTGGCGCGTTTCGACTGAGGTACCGATACAGTCTCGGTATTTTAGCCGTAACTATTTGTGCCGAACTCCGATTGATGCGATTCTTATTGTATTGAAAAGATGACTTCGAGATCTATAACTTTTATGTTTTGAATAACTTATGAATCTAAAATTTTAAAGGTCAAAGTTGATACGAAGTTACATTAAATTTCAGATTATCATGAATTTGTCCGTTTTCGCCTCGTGTTGAGAAACATTTATAGATGTCTAAGTTTCTAGTAACTAGAGCTAGTCTTTGATACATGTTATGTTCGTGATGTAGATTGAGGATGAAAAGCCATAGATAGAGCTTCGCTTGGCTTCGTGCGACGTCAAGGTTAAGGTAGGGGAAATTCACCATCTAATTGCATTTTTGATTTTGTTCATAGATGATGTGATATAAATGAATGTTTTGTAATTGTTTTAAAAAATATGAAAGCTTTGAAGTATGAATTAGTAATTGAACGCATGTGTATGTCCGTTTCGATTATGTATCGGTGTTCGTTCCGCTTATATATCTGTTTGTGTTTCGTTCCGTATCCGTTTGTGTTTCGTTCCGTGTCCGTTTGTGTTTTGTTCCGTATCAGTTTGTGTTTCATTCCATTTTTGAATTCGTTTATATTTCTAGTAAGGATAATAACTCTTTGAATCTGAACAACGAGTGGCGGAGAGGAGTTGTGTCTCCGAAGAGGGGTTGAGTCCCCGGGGTTTTTACTCAGTTCCCGCTTATGGGATGCTTTGGCCCTCGTTGATTTGTGACCCTGCGTGATGTGATGTGAAGATACTTTGTGTGCAAAGAGGGGTTGAGTCCCCGAGGTTACGACCTTTTTCCCGCTTATGGGATGCTTTGGCCTTCTGATATATGTGCTTCAGTTCCCCGCTTATGGGATGTGTTGGTCATACTTTGTGTGCAAAGAGGGGTTGAGTCCCCGAGGTTTTTACCTTGTTCCCGTTATGGGATGCTTTGGCTTTCGATAGGTTTGTCCCGTTTCTTGATACGTCTCGTTCTTGTATGCTTCAATTTGATGATATGTTGCTCCATTTCGTTATGCTCTCATCATGACATGTCACCGTTTCTAACATGTTCTATTTTAATTTATTCTGCTTCTATTTTCAGCTATGTTTTGATAAGTATCTTTGTTTTTCATATGTATTTGTTCTCGATATGCTCTGTTTCCGCTGCGCTATGTTTTGGAAATGAAAATGTAATATTTGCAACTCAGTTTGATACAAATAGTTTTGAAATTATGTCACCGAATCTATGCACTTCAATGATAAGATGTGAATTGTGTTTGAATTTCTTTTACTGAGCTTGGATGAAGCTCACCCTTCGACTCTACGTCACAGGTTTGGCAGTTAGCAAGATACGGGATATGGGGTTGAGGACTTGTGGAGTAGTAAGATTTTGGGATCGTAGATTGCATTTGAGTTTTGGTAAGTGTAGTTCTGTAATTCTTTGAATACACTTGTAGGTACTTAATTACTGTTCTTTCACTGTAGAACTGGAGTTTATGCTTTCGCTTTGTTGTACCAATATTTTCTGTATCAGATTGTAATCTACGATCTAGCGGTCCGGGTTTTCTCATTTGGTATAAGTGAAAAAAAAAAAAAAAAAAATGTCTCCAAATTTAAGGTTGGGAAAATTCAAGCTGGCACAAAAATAAAGTAAACTACTAAAAACAAAAGTTTCCTAATAAAACTAAATTTTCTAATCCTAATCTTCCTTGCTTTGAAATAGTAGATGCATGCAAGATTCTTCTCCTTTTTTACAGCAGCAGAGATCTTCATAATTTTTTGTCAATCTTCTCAGATCTGTAGAGTACAAAACTTCTAATTTAAGAGTTTTTTCTATTCTGTGCATGGCGGTACATCTTTTCACGTGATCTTCAGCAGCGAGCTTTGATATTACAAAATCATAAGAATGATTTCTCTTATTTAGTCAGTACGATTCCTTATCACAATCGATCATATTTATTCAGTACGATTTCTCCTCTCTTAAGCATCTTCAGTGGAATCTTAAGTATGATTCCTTATTTTCTTTCTTCGGTTTTACTCTATCGAGATTACGATTAGGATCATCTTCACGTACGATTGTCTTTTTCTACTTTTTGAGTTCATTTTAGCAAAGATTAACACTTTGGCTCTATTTTACATACTGTTCTAAATATCTTCACATCATTATATTATTAGTAGCAAACTAAGCTCTAGCATCACTAAGTTAAGGGTGGTAAAATGATAAATTATGTGACCGATCCCCAAACTTACATTTTGCTAGTCCCTAGCAAACCAGAAAATATAAACTATTCTAAAAATTTTAATGTCACTTTCGTAGGGAGCATAATTGTATTTAGCAGATGCAACAAATATTTAAACCCGTAGGTGATCCCTAGTGGAGGGGTTGTGTCTCCTAAAGGTTTTCTGTGAAGTTACCTATGAATTTCAAATATTTTTATATTTTTTCGAAATTTTTAAAACAAAGAAAAAAATACAAACTTTAAAAGTAAAACATATTTAACTAATTAATAGCTAACCATTACATGTTTGTTTAGATTTTCAAAAATATGATTCCATCAACTATAACTTCCCATCCTAGCAGTTATCCTTGATCAAAAACTCAATAATTTCAATTCATATGTAGCGTGGAGTGTGTGCGTATCAATAAAGAATTCATTAATTAAAAATTTTTCTAAACTGTAGATTTAGAAAATATTTTCATCCAAATTCTCACTGTTCGCATACTCTCAAAAAGAATATTGAAATCATTGGTTCTTAAAATGATATATAGAAAGAATAATTTCAAGGAAAATTGACAAAAAGATAAATCTCATGGAATAGGATAATCAATTCTATTCCTTATGCTTCCTGATTCTCCATAGTATTTACTATACATATCTCGACTAGGCTCATGCTTCGATAAATCATGAATCAGAAAGGTCTTTATTTGGCTTGTAATGGGGCTATGGGTTAAAAGGCTCCAAAGAAAAGGTAAAATGGATTAAAAAGTTCTGAGAATTCAACTCATCTCTCAACTATTCTTCATCATCTCTTCTCTTTTTTTTTTCTATTTCGGTAAGTATCCCAAAAGTTGGATAACTTCTTCCCATGTACAATCCCTTTTTCTTTTGATTTCCTTTTTCTTTTTTCTTTTTAGATATCCTCTTGAATTTATATTTTTCAGTTTGGAAGCTTTTTGCTTCTCTTTCTCATTTCTTTTTCTCTCTTATTTTTTTCTTCTTTCAGAATATTCTCTATCAATTGTTCCCTTTTCGACATTTCCCTTATTTGTTCTTGGATACTCCTTCCACTCTCCTATTTCTCCATTTATTCTAAATTCTCATAAGTACAAGGGTTAAAAGACCGAAATCTTTGGGTAGTACATATGGTTAAGGGTTTATAAGATTTTGGTATAAAGAAAAATCGATTAATGCTCTAATATGGGTTCAAGGGATAAATATATTTTGGGATTTTAGCTTTTTAACTCAAACGAATAAAAAGATGGCCTTTAATCATTTTTACGATTTACTAGCAAGAATGCCATATTGTTTTGATACATATAATAAACAGTTCTAGAAAAGCATTCAACATAATAGTAGAATATTTTATTCAAATAAATAACAATGAGAATTCATTAAAATAGTCAAGAAGTTCAAGAAATTTATGATTTGGATAGGCAGCAGTCTCTCTCAAAGAAAGGAAATAAGTCCAAATGCTCACTGGGTATATGATTTTGAAATGATAGTATAAAATTTGTAATTTGAAGCAATGTATAATTTCAAAAATTCACTTATGATACAGTGTACAAGTGGGCTAAACATGAATCATAACTACTTCTATTATTGATGTTTGAACTTCTACTAAGATGATTGTGAAGCTCATAGAATCGTATTCTATCTATCATTACTCTCATGTATTGGTTAATGAGAAAAACAAAAATTAAAAAAAAACCCAACCTAAAAATTTAAAAATAAGAATAAAACTAAAACTACACAGAAATCTGTAAAAAAAAAAAAAGTTATTTTCATAAGTAATTCACATACACCACGTGTGTGTACGCCCAAACTGAAATAGGACAGTGTCCTCATTGTTCACAAAAATAGGGATACGAAAAAAATAACGTGGATTCCATAAGAAAATCGGGCACAAAATCTGTACATATAATAAAAAAATTCCCCCAACTTGGGAGAAATCACGTCCGGCGTGGCCACACAGAAACGACACCAAGAAGAAAATATAAGAACACAAAAGAAATAGATACACAAAAAAGAAAATTTCTATTAATATTAAAACGAAATATTTACAGAGATTGCAAGAAAAAGAAACTTATTAGATAAAGAAATCCTAAGAAAAATCTAGACACGAATTGACACTAACATCGGCAGCAACCATTGAGATATTGAATTTTGAACGCATGTTAGTTACTACGTGCGATCGTAAATCAACAAATCCAAAAGTATACAGTAGGAGAGGGCCTTATGAGTGCGCATAATCCTCTACGTGCTATCGTAAAGTATTTCTCACTAGATCTAAACTACTGAAAGAAATAAAATTGACTAAACAAAATTAACTAAACAAATAATATACAAAGTTTTACTACTGGTGAGTCGGTAGCATGACGGTGCCCATGAGTATATCGTATACACTCAGGGTCTTCCAGTGATATAACAATCATTGACCTTTCTTCGTTTGGAAAGAAAAATTTCAGAATTCCATGTCCTCATTTGAGAATTAAGAGGGGGGACATGAATAAAGTATGTGCTCTCTTCTAATTTTTTTGGGTTTTTATGAAAAGGTGATGGTGCAACGAAGGCATTAGGAAAGGGTAACCTCAGTATGTATGGTACTTCAGTCACAATATTAGGCACACAATCTTTATTATTTTTTTGGAATTTATATTCAATTTCTATTATTTTTTATTTTTCTGGTGGGAAAACATCCTCTTTAATTTTAGGCTCTCTATCATTGGTCTCGGGGATGACTACTGACGTAGGCATCTCCACCTTGTTGTCAATAGTCCTACCACTTCTTAAAGTCTGAACAACTTGGATCTGTTCTGCGGGAATTGATGTATTTCCCACATGAAATTGTCCTCCCGAGTTGTTCAAAGATTGTGAGCATACTTGGTTACTCTCTCATTCTATCCATTGCGTGGCTAGTTTCCCAATTTTGGTTTCTAGATTTGTAATGGATTGGGTGTAAGAATGTAAATCTTGAGAGATTTAAGCAAGTTGAGACAGCACCCTAGAACGTTGGTGTGACTGTTGTTGTAGGTCTTGGAGGATCTGGACAATCGTAGCATCAACTTCGCTGCTATGAGAACTAAGCTGTTGTCCATAAGGCTGATATGGGACATATGATTGTTGGAAATTTTGAGGATATTGAGGGTGTGTAAGAGATAATTCTTGTTGCACCCCTTTAGTGAAGCCATATGCAAGTCAGGATGGTTTTCCCACAATGGTTTATAAAAATTCCTGGGATCGCCCCGTTGGAATGCGAATGCTATCTTTTTCTATTAATTCAGGATATAATGGAGTAGCAGGGCATTCAAACAGAGTGTGGACCAGGCTTTGGCAAATATAACATGGCAATAGTGATTCAATATGACCTTGTACACCATATTTATTTAATTGTTTTTTTTTATTATTATTATAGAAGGGGGGGAGAGAAAACAAATATGAGCCTCTAACTTCTATTGCTAGAAGAAGTGTTGAAACTTTTGATCTGCTGCTTCGAGTAAGCCTGTAAAAGATAAGGAAGCGATCAAAGAAAATAAAAATAGAAAAGAAAAGAGGTTTGAAAGACAAATATCGATTTTTCAGAATTTTTCTTGCTTCCAAGGCAGCGGCACCAAAAACTTGTTAAGGCATATTTTAAAATTTATTATACTTTGTCTTAACCTATTGCAAGCGCACAATGGAAATTATAGCACTAGTGATATGATCGTTCCCACAAGGAAGTATAAAAATCAAAAAACTTTTATTTGTCTTTAAAGAATAAAGAATTGGTTTTAATTAAACTAAAGTGCAAGAAAATAAATCTAAATCCTCCTACTTCCAGATCTTGGTCGTCAATTAGTCTCCTTCAGTTCTCGAATATCTAGGAAAATTAAAATACCGTTACACTATATCTTAGTCTCTCAGAATTTGGACGTCAATCAAACACTAGAAAATTGAAGATGAAAAATAAAATACCATTACACTAATCTTTCAAATTCTCAATCTTAGGCATCAATTAAAATCAAGAACTATTAGATGTTTGCAAAGCAATAAAAGAAAGCAGTAAATCTAAACTAGAAAGCAATAAAATGATCTTTCATCTCCCAATTGCAGGCGTCAACTGCTTTTGAGAAGCTACGGATACTCTACTCTAAAAAGCAATAAAAATCTACTCTGAGGTTGATCTTCCAGTTCCCGATCTCAGTCGTCAATTGATTTTGAGAACCTTTGATAGCTTATTCTAGTTACCAGACCCTCTTATTTATAGATCATAAGGGGTCGTTTACATTATTCGAATTCAAAATAAAGTAAACTACTGAAAACAAAAGTTTCCTAATAAAACTAAACTTCCTAATCCTAATCTTTCTTGCATTGAAATAGTATATGCGTGCAGGATTCTTCTCCTTTTTTACAGTAACAAAGATCTTCAGATTTCATTTGCCATCTTCTTAGATCCGTAGAGTACAAGACTTTTAATTTAAGAGTTCTTTCTATTATGTGCATGGTAGTGCATCTTTTCTTGTGATCTTCAGTAGCAGCGAGCTTTGATATTACAAAATTGTAAGTACGATTTCTCTGATTTAGTTAGTACGATTCCTTAACACGATCGATCGTATTTATTCAGTATGATTTCTCCTCTCTTGAGCATCTTTAGTGGAATCAGAAGTATAATTCCTTCTTTTCTTTCTTCGATTTTGCTCTATCGAGATTACGATTAGGATCATGTTCACGTACGATCATCTTTTACTACTTTTTAAGTTCATTTTAGCAAAGATTAACACTTTGACTCTATTTTACATATTGTTTTAAATATCTGCATATCATCATATCATTAGTAGCAAACTAAGGTCTAGCATCACTTAGTTAAGGGTGGTAAAATGGTAAATTATGTGGCTGATCAGCAGCCACCTAGTTAGAGCTAGAGGAGCTAGACGAGG
Organism: Chloranthus sessilifolius; assembly: GCA_021018995.1. NCBI lineage: Eukaryota > Viridiplantae > Streptophyta > Magnoliopsida > Chloranthales > Chloranthaceae > Chloranthus > Chloranthus sessilifolius. Next base: position 72,064,835 of record CM037595.1, read on the forward strand.
AGAGATCTAGGAGCGATCACTAAGGTGATAGTTTTGAGCTCATTTTATATATAGAGCTACAAGCACTTGCACATGTGTGACCTATTCGCACTTATTTTTGACAGGATTTTCTTCTTTCTTTTGTTTTGTTAGTCTAGTAATTTTGAAAAATTATAGATGTATCCTTGTATTTGGACTTTTGTAAATATTGACTTTTGAAGTTCGAAATCTTTGGAAACATCTTTTAAATTGTCTTACAATTCTGCAATAAGTAGGATTATTTTACACTAAAAGATAGAGAAAATCGAATTTGACCGATCAGGTTAACGAGAATGGGAAAATAAATGAAAAAGAATTTAAATATGCTTCCACAATTTATTGAAAGGAACTAAATACGCTTTCGCAAATTATTGATTTAAAAGAAAAGAGATTTTTTCCATAAAAGACATTTCCCGTAATATTTTAGAAAAAAAATTATGGTAAAAGAGGCTAGCCAGAACATGATTTATCGAGTTTAGGAACTGAATTATGAAATCGAAATAAGTTTTGAAAATAACTGAATAATGGCGGCGGTGAGTCGCACAACATGCACAAACGCGCATATGCTTTACATAGGGTACGAGTTTGGATTTAATGCGATTGGTATGTAAGTCCAACCATGACAAGGGGGTTTGAGGCCACGCTACTTAGGTCAAATGTTTGACTCGGGTCAAATCAGTCAAAAGGTCATAAATTTTTCAAAGGTCAATGATTTAATATTTTCAAAAATTTTGGTTTATTATACGAGTTCACTAGACTTTCGAGGTTTGCACCTCAACTTGTGGCCACAGAGTTGATGAAGGCCAAGAAGTTTCAACGTGGCCTAAGGCTTAACATCCAAGAGAGTGTCTCACTATTTGAGCTAGGAACGTATATAGGGGTAATGGCTAAAGCCCTTATTGCAGAGCAAGATATTGAGAAGATGCACAAAAGAAGAGAGCAGCAAGATTAAAATAGGAAAAGTCAAACGCGATCTTATTCTGTCGAGCAGACAGGCACGAAACTGAGACTACTAATGCCAACACCTATCCAGCCTGCTCAGGTCGTCTACTCGAGGCCATCCATACCTACGTCTTCAAGGCCTTTCTACCTTTTAAACCCTACTATGGCTGCAGTGTCAAGGGTGCAACAACATTCACACACCACTTAATCAGCATCGGTTAAATCATGCACACGGTGTGGGAAAGGCATAAGTCAGACAAATGTTGGTGGCCTACGAGCGCATGCCTTAAATGTGGTCAGGTTGGACATCAGATAAGAGACTATCCCAAAATAAGGAACAAAACAACAACATCGGCGGCTATTCAGAGGCCTCTTAACCCACAGTGATGCCCAATCGACGAATAGGTCACAAACTAAAGAGTTGGGTTTACACCTTGTAGGTACTCAGTGTCTCCAGCATTTTGTATGAGCTCCATGAGCAAATGGACATCTATGGTGTAAATTTTAATGAACAGTAAACTTTTGTGGTGGTAGTGATTAGCCCTTGTAAACGAATGGTTTAAATCTTCTTGGGGTTAGTTTGATCATTAGTTTGGATTAATAATTAGGAATTGTCGTTCCTGGATAAACTTTGTAATGGTGGGTGTGCTTTAAGGATGTATCGTATAGTGATAACTTAAACTTTTGATGAATAATAGTGTGGACTTTTTCATGATGACCGACTTAAAACTTGTAGATGTGTTTATTAACATTGTGGATGTGTTCTTGCTATTGGTCAACGGTTTAGATTCTTTATGAAAACGTTGAGAAGAACTTTAGTAGGAGGTTGGGAACAAGCAATTACTAAGATACACACCAAAAGTAACAGGAAAAATTTTCGAGGATGAAAATTCCTATAAGGAGTGAATGTTGATGTGATTTTTAATTGTGATGTTTTACTCGCAAGCGCACGAATCAGATTGTAGATAGTGGGTGCGAAGTACGAGATCGTTCCCACGAGGACTATTTTGAAAGATTTAAAAAGATGAGATAGTAAGTCAAGAAATCTATCAAGGACTAACAGTACCCTACCAATATTATGATTTAGGCGATTTTGTGAGATGACAATTACTGACTATAAACTAAAACTTAATTGATAATTCAAATATAAAGGTAAAGATGAATATACTAAATCCTCCCATCTTTGGTTTGTTCTTCCCGTAATACAGATCTAAGGATTAAACTATGAGATATACCATTGAAAAGCATCTTTTATGGAAGATAAATGATCAAAATCCGGATAGGTTCCACATTGCATCCCTGCAATCAGAACTTAATTTCAGAGATGATTTCCATATATAGATCTGGGATCAAGGGCATGACTCGACACACTTGATCTTATATTTTAAATAAAAATCATCCCCAAAGTGGGTAAAAATTCTAACAAGAATACCACCATAGATCTGAGATCAAGGGCATGGCTCGGCACACTTGATTTCAGCTTAGGGAGTAATTAAGATAAAATTACCATTACAGATCCAAGATCCAGGGCATGGCTCGGCACACTCGATCCCGGATCATAATCGTAAGTAGATCCACACGATGAAAGTAAAAAGTTCATATAACAATGATTGAGATAAAATTACCGTCACAAATCTGAGATCCAGGGCATGGCTTGGCACACTCGATCCCAGTTAGTAGCGGGGATTTCATCTGTTCATGACAACATAACAACCATAAAATGAAATCTCATATTCTAATCCTAGATTCATATTATTAGAAGTACATCCCTCGGATGGGAATCATTAGATCCCCATCCCTAAGAAATTAGTCACACATGTTGTAATTAAATGACATAAACAAATAATAACTGAAAAATAACATTAATTAATTGAAATTAATTAATTGAAAATACCTCAACCTTTAATAGAAATTCTTTGATCCAAGTTTAATCCATAAGTACGATGATCTTCAGAAATGAAATTAATAATGCTCTCTACTAATCTTTAAATTTAAACTAGGAATCAACTGAACAAAAATAATAAATTGAAGAAAGGAATGCTCAAAAGGTTAAAGGAACAAAAGCATTCAAAAAGAATAAAAAAAATCTCTATCTCTTCATCTAGCTATCTAAAAATTAATCTTCTTCTCGAGTTGTTGGTTTGGCTTTAAATACTCTCCAAGTCGCGTAGGTTCCCTGGCTCAAAAAGTCAGGGTCGATCAATCGACTAGAGGAAGTCGATCAATCGACTCCCTATAAATTTGCATTAGGAGTCTTTTCCGTCTCAAACTCCATCATTTTGGTCGATCGATCGACTGAAAGGTCAATCAATCGACCTTCCCAGATTTTCGTGAACTTCAACCCAACTCTCCATCAAATACTGCCGTGGTATTTTGGCCATAACATTCTATCCCAAACTCGGATTGAGGCTATTCTTACAGCGTTGGAAAGAAGATGACAAGCTCTACAACTTTGGTGTTTTAGCAATTTCACGAATCTGACTCCTTGAAGGCCCAAATTGAGCTGCAAGTCGTAATAAGTTCTCGATGGCCCAAGGTTGCAGTGTTTGACGTTATTTTCAGAATTCTTGGGCTGTTTTATGCACTTGGATTGTATTTACCTGAAATACTTCAAATCTAGTAATTCTCATCAAATAGCTTTCATCAGATGGCTAAATGTAAGTATTTAGGGGTGAAATATCATCATATTTCACTACTCATCAAATGTAATGACCCTAATTTTGAGAATGTTGAATTGTATTCATACCTTTTTGAATATGACACGTAAATTTTCGAGGATGAAAATTATTTAAGGAGGATAGAATGTAACACCTCGAAAAATTTTCAAACCCATAGGTCCTGATCAGGTGCGTGTCCGCTATGAAACGAGTCACCAATTCGGATTTTTCAAATGAGATCCTTTCAGGTCAGTTTGAGCCTTGTATAAGACTTTTGGACCAAAGCTCATACACTGTGGTAGTGTATTGGTTTAATGTCGAATTCCGTGTGACCAGTGGTTCGGGTGTGCAAGCTCCACACTGAACCAAAGATCTTTTGGTGTAATAAGAAACACCTCGCTTAGGTCTATAAGTTCCACACCGGAACAAGCTAAATGGATAAGTCTTAACACCCAAATGGGTGTATGTGTTTCGTAGGGGAACTAGCCCCTTTTAAAATAAAAAGGTAAATGTAATGTCCCGAAAATTTGAACCCAAAAGAGACCAATTTCGGTAGGCGTGCCCGACACGGAAACCGACAGCCATTTGAAAATTTTGGTACTATACTAGTTGTGTTGAGTGTTATGAGTGTTTATACAAACACCCAATTTAGGTGTGTGTGAGTTGTAAGTGAGCCAACCCAAGTTAGCTAACACTTGTGTTGAATGTCTGTGCTTCCTTTCTTAGAAAAAGAGGATTTAAAAACACCTGTATAATCATTTGCATTTACTCCTCTTGCATTCACTTCTTTAGGGTTTAGAGAGAGAAAGAGGGAAGTGTGAATTCGGTTGTAACCATTTCAGTTAATCTGGAAGAAGGTGGGTGTACGTAAGAATGGAGCGTGATCAAGTTCTACGAGTCGGTTTCTTCTTGGTTGCCGAAGGATCAGCGAGTTCGTTTGAAACCCTCTTCGACAAATTACTTCAACAGTTTCGATCGATCACAATAAGGTAAGATGTGAATGATTGTGTTAGCTCTGTAGGATTATGGTTGGGTTTAGAAAATAAGATAAAGATTTGGGAGAAATTTTGGTTGGAAATGATAAAAACCAAGTGATTGAAGGAATCTGTCAAATTCGACCGATCGAAATTGGATTCGATCGATCGAATTTGATTGGAGAAGGTGAAATACTATTTCTAGGGAAATTTGATCAATCGAGATGCGATTCGATTGAATGAAATATATTTCAATCGATCGAGTTGAACACTCATTCAATCGAAAGGTATACAACAGGGAATGTTCAAAGATTTCTTGTGAAGTTTGACCGATCGAAATATATTTCGATCGATCAAATTTGGAATCCGATCGATCGAATTAGAAATCGATCAATTGAAGTTGTGGTTCCAGAAGTTTAGTTTCTGATTGAATTTTCAAAATCGATCGATCGAATTTGAAAATCAATCGATCGAATTGAGTAGATTCAGGATTTGGTTATATTTTATTGAAGGGCTTTGGAGAGATCTTATATTTTTCCGACTCGCGTCAATTCTGACGTATGAATTGTGAATTGATGTACTTAGGTTGGGATTATGCGTGCGTGACGGAGAGGCTAGCTCGGTTTTAGGGACTTCACTTGTGACTTCGTGTTTGAGGTAGGGAACACTCAATACCATGTGCATTTGATATGTTTAGCATGTGCTTTATGATATGAGATGTTTGTTTAGAATACGATGAGTTTATGAATGTATAAGCATGTGTGTATATTTTGAAAATATGATAAGTAGAATGTGTCATCTATGTGAGAGTCTTTCAAGATTCATTTCGTTAATGCTATAAGCATGTAGAATCTTTCAAGATTCATTTGGAATGTGAAACAAGTGTGTGAGTTTATGTGATTTAAGTAGTTATAATTATCACATCACACGGTGATAGACTATATGTTATGCAAGATGATTTGAGGTTTATGTGTGAATACCCAGCCAACGAGGCTGTATATCCGCGACCGACACGGTGGGATATCCATGACCAGTATGAAGGGATACCTGTACAAACTTTTATGATCTTGTGAATTCTACCGGCCAATGATATTTGTGTTCGGCACAAGTGTCCATCATTTTGGGACTTTGGGCACCATATGTGAATGGTTCATGTGAACGACGATGGTGGGTATTCATCGGGGGCTCGATGTTATATACGCTCGAAGGATTATTTAAGTGAAGCACTTTAAGTTTTTTTTCTGTGTTATGTGAATCAGTAGAAGAGCATGTGACAACCTTTCTAAATTAAGAAAAATTGCTTTTATTTCATTCAGTTACATTTGAAATTGTGCATCTTCATGAGAAATCTATGTTTTCGATCATGTCATGAGATATATGTTTTTATTGAGATAAGCATGCTATTGATTTTTTCCTATTAAGCTTAGATGTAGTTCATTCCTCGACTATATGTCATAGATACAGGCAAAGATACAGATGCAAAGAACCAGGATAAGGAGGACTCCGAGTGCGTGCCTCTAGTGGAGGACTCTGAGCCTCATCCTGAGGATTGTTTTCTTTGCGCAAAGCACAGGTCCAGCTTTGTTGGATGATTACAGTATGGGTTTTGGATATATTTGAGCGATGTAAGGATTATGGATGTACTTTTGTTTGGGTGTATTATTCGTTTGTGAACCATGTTTCGGTGATGGTAGGCCGTCACCGGTGGTTCTTCTCGGTTCTTCTTCCCATGAGTTTTTATATGGGACTAGAGCCGTTATTTTGAGCTTTTGAGAAAATAGAATTGGAGATTTATTTTAGTCTATGATGACTATATCTCTTTAGTTATGGTTTCAGCTTTATTTTCGCTTTGCGTGTGGATGTACCAAGTGTTCCGTTCGGGGATCGACCTTAGCGAGCGATCCGACGGCCCAGGTTTCGCAGTTAGGAAATTCGGGCTATCACAGTAAAACTTACTTTGGAATATTGCCGGTTTGCAAATTTTGGGTTTTTGGGTTTCTAGAGAGAGAAAGAGGGAGGAGCTTGAGGAGATCGCCCCGTGGACGTCTGAAATTTTGGATCGGTTTCGTTGAACTTTGAGGTATTAGCTTCGTGTTGGTTTATGTGCCGCAAGAAGTTGTTGAGTTCTGACAAGACTGAGATCCTTGAAGAAACAAAAGTTTTATCCCATCAAACCCTCTTTTGATTTGGATATTTCGGCGTCCCGAAGTCCGTGGATCTCACAAGGGTTTTGTTGCATGTTATGGGAGGAGTTTAAGCTTTGATCGAGTCCGATACGAGTGCGAGAGGTTGGGCTCTCAAACTACTTCGTGTGGAGGAACCGACGCTCGGTGTTCGCCCTTAATACGTGACAAATGCGTGATTTAAAAAGGTGAGCGATCTCTTAATTTCGAAGATTAAATTAGTGTTTGTGTTATCTTAGGAGTTCTAAGCTTAGATTAAGGAGTGTGTGTGAAAATTTTGAATATCATTGAAGATTTAGGGGGAAAAGGAACCAAAGAAGAAGAAGCCCGAGTGGGCCACAGATTCTGTCAAAACCGATTGATCGATTTTGGAAATCGATCGATCGATTTTGACAGGATAGGGATATGCAATTTTTGCTGAAGAAATTGAACGATTGGTTTTGGAAATCAATCGATTGAATTTGAAACTGATTGATTGATCGGATTGTATGGAATAGGGAGGTGTATGAAATTCGGGGGAAATCGATCGATCGTATTTCCCTGTCTTTGGAAATCAATCGATCGATTTGCTCTGTTTTGTCTGATTCAGTTTTTCTTGGAAAAGCTTTGGGAAACTTCGAGTCAATTCTTCTTTCGTCACCATTGACACGCTGTACGATCTTGATGTGATCTAGGTGAAGAGTGGGAGATCGTAAATGACGATCTTTCGATCATTTTTTACGGCTCCAAAATTAAGGTAGGGAAAACTCACTACCAATTACATTTTTGACTTTGATCCATAGATGCCATGATGTATGCAAATGCTTTAAAAGTTTTGATTCGTATTTGTATTCTTCAAAACATCGCATATGAATCTTGTAGGGAAAATTCAATGCACATGTACCTTTGTGATGGAATAGATTGATGAATGTCGTGATGTAATTTGGCTGCATTCAAATTATTGAATTTTCACTTATTCGCATCGAATTCTCTGAATATTGAATCTTCGTTTATTTGCATCGAACTCTTTGAACCTTGAAACATGATGTTCGAACCCTGAACATGATTAGTTGAACTCACATACAAGCTTTGAATCCGAAGGAATATTGAACCCTGTGCCTGAAATTGAATAGAAACATGAAGTCGAATCTCTGAATTTTGGGTGATGTAATCTGGCTGTATTTGAATCCTTGATGACTTTGAACTTGAGTTCGAACTTTGGAATTTAATTTGATATGATCAAATTGAAGGTGAGTTTTGGAAATTGATTAGAAATTGAAATGTGAATCATTAGTTGCAACGTCTTTTACGATTTCTTATTCTTTTAGCAGCGTCTAATCATCTTTTTCATTCAATCATCTTTCTTACTATTTTTTGAGTTTATTTTGATGAAGATTAACATTTTGGTTCTCTTTTATTGATTGTACTTAATATATGTACATTATTAACTTGTTAGTAGCAAACTGGGGTTTAGCATCACTAAGTTAAGGGTGATAAAATTGTATATTCTGTGACTGATCACACCCCCAAACTTACGTTTTACTAGTCCCTAGCAAACAAGAAAAGAATTACTAATCTAAAATTTTAAATGCCACTTTCGTAAGGAGCACGATTGCATTTAGCAGATGCAACAAGCCTTTAAACCCCTAGGTGATCCCAAGTGGAGGAGTTGTAGCCTCCTGAAGGTTTTTAGAGAAGTTACCTACAAACTTCAAAATATTTTTAGAATTTTCAATTTTTCAAAGTAAAACAAAATTAAAAATCTACTCTAATTTTATACACTAGCCTAATTTATCATCATATGGTTATTATGATTTTCCAAAATTGGATTCCATTAACCACCACTTTCCATCCTAACAGTTATCCTTGATCAGAACTCAACAATTTCAATTCAGTATAGAGTGGAGTGTGTGGGTACCAGTAAAAATTTTATTCATCATAAAGTTTTCTAAACTGCAGATTTAGAAAACATTTTCATTCAAACTCTCACTATTGGCATACTCCTAAAAAGATTTCAAAATTTCTGGGTTCTCTTAATATGATATATCTTTTGAATTCAAAGGATAATTGAAAAGAAAATAAATCTCATGGAATGGATAATCAATTCTAGTCATATGATTCTCTGTGTAATCCATAGTATCTATTATTCACATCTCTACTAGGCTTATATTTTTGCAAATCGTAAATAAATAAGGTCTTTCCTTCGGCTCGTAATGGGGCTTTGTGTTTAAAAGGTTTCAAAGAAAGGTAGATAGGATTCAAAAGTTTATGAAAATTTAGTTCTTCCTTTTCTATCTTCTTGTCTTCTTTTCTATTCTACTTCAGTAAGTATCCAAAAAGTTGGATAACTTCTTCCCATTTTTCTTTTTCTTTTTATAAATCTCATTTCTTCAATTGCTTTTCTTCAGATATCCTTTTGATTTTTTAGCTTTGGAAGCATTTTACTTCTCTTTTTCTTTTTTTTAGAATCGTATTTTACGATTTTTTTTTACTCTTTTCCCATATTTTCTTCTTTTTATTTCTTTTCAGTTGTACCGTCTCTCGGCATATCCCTCATATGTTTTCTTTTACTCCTTTCACTCCCTCTTCTTCCTTTCTTTTATATTATAAACTCTCAGAAAATTTTTAGGGTCAAAGGTTGAAAGCTTTGGATAGTACATAAGGTTAAGGGTTTATAAATTCTTGGTACAAAGAAATTCGGTTTAAGCTTCTAATATGGGTTCAAAGGACAAATTATTTCTGGGATTTTGGCTTTTTGGCTTTGGTTAAATAAAAGATGGCCGTTGATCGTCTTTACGATTTACTAGCATAAATGCCTTATTGTTTTCGATGTTTCTAATAGATAGTTTTAGAAAAAAAAACAGGTTATCATAGTCATAGAATATTTTGATTCTAAGTTCAGCAATATGGGATTTTTTATAAAATCAGTAGAGAAGTTCAAGAAAATTTGAATTGAATAGATAATAGTCTCTCTCTCCAGAGAAAGGAAAAATTAGTCTCTAAAGCTCACTGGTTTTATAATTATGAAACTATAGTCTAAATATTGCAGTTTAGATCAACCTATTGCTTCAAGCATTCAATCTGATGCAGTGTTCTTGAAGACCTAAACATGAATTATAACTATTCTATTTTCTGATTGTTAAACTTTTACTACAATGGATCGTTAGGTTTTCAGGATTCATAATTTTTCTATCATAATTCACATATAATGATTAATTGATCATAATATTTACAAAACTATTCTAAAACAGAAGTGTAAATTTTTTTTTTATATATATACAATACAAAAAGTAAACTAAACTAAACAAACTACTATAATATACACAAAAGTTGTGTATCCCCCCCCAAACTTAAATGGGGCAATGCCCTCATTGGCATAAAAGCAAGGAATACTGTTAAAATTTTACAAAAGGATCATACCTATGAGGCTTGTGATGTTCTGAAAATTTCACTCACTTGGCGAAGATGGATACGGTACAAGGGCTGAAGAAGAAGGACCTCGTTCTGGTTCTAGGAAGGCTAGCAGTGAGGAGGAGCTGCTCGATAGACCTTCCTCAGAGTTGGATACCACATCTGTAAAGTAATCATCTTATTCTATTGGAAGTGGTTCTCTTTGTGTCTCAGGCTCAGCCTCCTTGTAAGGAACATCAGTGCTTTCCTTTCCAACTACCAATTTGTTTCTTTTCAGACTATGTAGCTCCTTGTCAACCTTTTCTTTATTTTTCAAATCCTGTTTCAACTTAGTAATCACAGTGGATTTCAGCTGAGCCTCAAGTCTCAGTTTTTCTACTTCTTTTTCTTTCTTCTGTAGAACATCTTTGAGGGTATCATTATCAGAAGTTTTTTCTTTTATCTCTTCTCTCGGCCTCTTCAATTCATCTTTTGCACTTACTATTTCTCTCCAACTTTTGGTCGTAAAGGACTCAATATATTTCTTTTGTTCTTCGTAAGTCCGGCTTAGGGAATCTTTTTCTCCTTGTAATTTGAGAAATTTTCCCTCTGTTACTATCAGTTGATGAGTCTTTTCATCCAGCTGTGCATTTAGTGTTTGCTCGTATTCTTGATGGGTTGTTTCCCTTGCTGTTTCTCTGGCATCTGGGTCTTCAATGAATTCACCGAATTGCTCCATCAGAGTTGCTAATTTGTCCTCATATTCCTTCTTCTCTCCTTCCCATGGTTGCTGATTGATTCGCAACAAGTCATTTTCTTGTTGCAACTGTGCAATCTATGCTTGAAGAGTCCCAGTGGCTTCCTAGACTATCTTAGCGATTTCTGCTGTGATATGCGCATTGTGGTCTCTGACAACCTTTCACTGCATATTTTTTAATGTTTCTTGGCATTCTTGAGCAATGGGTAGGGAATCTAGGACTCTACTTTTCAGTCTGTGAAATTCCTCCATTATTCTCCTCATCACACCTGGTAATGGCATTAAATTTGGTGCATTTATGTTTTGCCACTACTCTACCTCCCTCAATCTCATTTCCCAATCATGATGTTCTCCAAAGGATGTTGGAGATGTTGTGCTGGTGATGGAGGAGATGTTTCTTGGATCATCAACTCTATGAAACCCACCCTTATATTCTCAAAACTTGGTCTTGCCTCTGCTACGTGAACTGCGGAGTGTGCTCTGCAGTGGTTGGAATTACAGGTGTAGCAACGGACTTTATGGGTGCACGAGTATGGCTAGAAGTATCCTTTTCAGCAATTTTCTCCTCTTTGTGGAAGGATATCTTCTGCTGTAGTGATAGCTGGGCACATCAGTTCTGCTGCAGGAACAATTGGTAGTGTGTCTGCCTCAACGGAAGGGGGCAAGGCGGGCCCAGTTGGTGAGTCCAATGCTGGATTGTGAAGATCATCATGACTATCAATAGGTGCTGGTTGAATTAGTATGTCCTGTGTTGCAACCATTGGTTCTTCTAAGACTTTGGTTATTTGAACACCTGGTTCTTCCCAACCCTCTGTATCTGCCACCGTGTCTAGGGTGGTCTCTGTTATGGAAGAGATACCCACCTTTGTGTAGAGATAGGGACCTTCTTTTTATTTTCGGGACTGAGGGTTCTCCTATAAGTGGTGGCTGTGCGGCTTTCCTTTGCTCTTGGGAGAGCCTTTTCTTTGGGGTCAAATTCGTATCCCACATTCATTAATAAATTGGTAATTCAGCATCCATAAGGCAAGATCAATTTATTTGTTTCATACTTCTCTCTACTTAGTTTCTCTCTTACGGTATTCATAACTTCTAAAAGGTAGGAAGGGACATCAAATCAGTAACGATTAGCCATTAAGTATAATGCCCTCACAAAAAGTGCCCGCCTCTGTGTGCTGTGACCAATGGGGTGGATGGTCTTATGAATTAAAATATCTAAGAAGTGAAGGGATAAACTTCGTGCTTCCAAATCCTTGCAAAGGAAAAATGGTCTATCCCGAGGAGATTTTCCTAGTAGATTAGTTGCCATTTGAACAAACTCCGGGAAAACATTAGGTGGCATCCTTAACATATGGGCTTCTGGATGGTCAGAGGGTAGTTCAGATTTTTGCACAGGTGCGTGCATTACCCTAGCGATCATCTCCTTTGTAATCCGGATTGGTAACCCATCAATACTGGTGTAGAGATCTAGGACCCGACCCTTGCTGTTGTTGCTCAAGTTTTTATAAAACAACCTCACCACTCTAGGATAGACTGTTGTGACTCCCGGTTCCAGGAAATATTGCAGCTTAGCATCCTTAAAATATTTGATGGACTCTCCACTAATTTCAAAATGTTCCAAAAAATCAACGTCAACTAAGACTTCGGCTCCCACCAAATGATGTTTCATTGATTTTGGGAGTCGTTCCAATGTCCTATCAGAGGTCATTGGCTTTTTGCCTTTATCCATTTTTGTACTCTCTTCAGGGATAGGTATTGATTTAGTTCCTACTCTTTCAGATTGAGTTCCTCTAATAACCACCCCTGAGGACTTAGCTTTCTTTTTAGGTTGGTTTACTATTTTTAATTTTGCTTTTAGGGCAGCAAGCCGTGCAATATGACTTGTCATCTGAATTGTTACCTCCCTCTTCTTCTTCCTCCCTCTGTCGCTTATCTTTTGCCTTTGACATTTTGCAACTTCTTTTACCTATAAAAAAATATGGGAAAATAAAAGATTATTCAATAAAAATTCCAAATCATATACTGTGATAGCCAAATTTTGGCACCTCAAAACTCGTACCATCGGCACGACCCTCGAGGTTGTGCCCCATATACACACATGGAACATTTGGTATATCCAAGCAACAGTAAAGTAAATCAAGTACATAAGAACTAATACTGAACTAAATCTCCAGTTCTATAAGGTAAAGTCGAAACATGAAGCTCAAAAGACAGTTCTGATCTCCTATCACTGCATGAGCAAAAGAACCAACCCGAACCATCAGTGACGAAACAACCGTCACCCTAGATGGTTCGCCAAAAGAATGTCTCACTAAAATTATATTGTCTTATACAAAAAAGGTTGGACATACTAAGCCGTACAATCTCTCTCATAAAATAATCAAAGTACGCAGAGGGTCCTCTAGAAGAAATTCTTAGGAGAGGGATCTAATTCCTCCCCAGGCACGTAATTCGAATCCTCCGAATCTACGTCTCCCGAAGCAATAGCAGCAGCTAACACTGGACCTGTGATGTATAGTCTAAAAGGGTGATCTACATCTTAGCTCAATAAGGAAGATATCAGAACATATAAATCTATCTTACTCACATACATTTCATGACATGAAGGAAACATGCTTAAATCAATATAGAACATTTAGGAAATAGTTTGATATATTAATAGACTAAACAAAATGTAATTGCTACACTACACATGTCATCTCATGCTCAACTGGTTCTCATATTACAGCTGGGCTGGTCTCATGACTTAAATCAAATAACTTAAATAATCCTCGAGCAATATAGCATTGAGCCCCGATGGAATACCCTCCATCGAGACTATTTTTCATGTGATCTAGCCTAAGTCCCTTTCACATAAGCGACTGGCACGTAACTCATATGCATCCTTGGGATGTCTTACAAGTATACGAATTGACCACCGTACCGGTCACGGATATCCTGCCAAGTCAGTCACGGGTATACCGCCGTGTCGGTGGGATATTCTATAAACCTTAAATCAATTGTGCACTACATATAGTTATTCACCGTATAATCATGCTAATTATTACTAGTTCAAGCCCATTCACGTGTTTTCCAGAACATGTACATTCATATTAACTATACATCCCTAGGATGTCACACATTTAAATGGATCACATAGATGCCCAGTTCTCATACACATCCCTGAGATGTCTCATGACTTATACTTATGACTTTCAAATTTCAGTGTACGCACACACCTTAAGTTTCACGCACTTTTCCCAGCATTTTAAACCCAAGCACTTATCTATACTTTAAACGAACATGCATACATAGAATATCACTACATACATGCTTTCATAATCAAGTGTACAAGTTCTGAATATTCTCTACCTCAAAGCAAAGTCATTACTCAATCACATCAATATCATATAATGGTCAAGCATAACAACCATACGCCAAACCTACATTACATGAATCAAAATACTCTTAGAAAAGCTTACAAGGATCTAGGGAAACATAAATCCAAAGAACTAATCAAAATAAAATAAACATATATATATAACGATCACCGTAGCGGTGATAATCAACAATAAAAAGAAAACAAAATAGATGTGCCGACCATGTCACGATAGTTTGAATGTTCTCCATAACATTTACATTTTCAAAAAGAATTGAACTCTGTGATGACGACCTAGTCGTCACCCTGCTCGTACTCCTTGTCATCATCCTCCTCCTCAGAGCTGAAACCAAAGTCATTGTCGTCCTCCTCCTCATCGTCATCATCATCATGAACTTCCTCCCTGGCAGCCTCCTCCTCAGTCGTCTCCCTAGTAGCAGCACCTGAGCTACATTCATCGAAAATGGCACCCCAAAACACCTCTACGCGGTCCCAGTATGCCTATGGGAATGCGTGGGTCATAAGATCTATAAGAAGTGCCTCCTGAAACCTCTGGTGCAATCTAATTTCCCTCCCCTATAGAAGGATATCACGTATCATGCTACTGTCGATGGTAGGGAAGGGCTGTGAAGATGAAGTGGATGGAGCAGCTCGACCGGGTGGTGGTGGTGGTTGGACTACCTGCCGTGCGACCTGACTATCCCTCTTCCTCTTTTGATTGTTTCGTAGGCTCTTTAAATTCCTAGTTAAATCTTGGGCGATGGATGGTATGATGTTGTCTATTAGTATGAGCCCGTCCCCTCTAATCTCAAAACCCTCTTTTCCATGGCTTAAGTCAAAGAGTCTTGAAATCAGACGGACGTAGGGTAGGCGATTTATGGGTGGAGGGATGGCACCCCTCACATTCCTTTTATAGGCATGCACAATGCCCTTCATAGCCACCCTAGGGGCGCTAAACTACCTGTTGTGAAAGGCGGAGTGAAAAGCTCTCAAAAATGGCCCATGACGCTCCTACTCAAGGCGAATTAGGTATAAATTTTTCTTAAAAATAATGTCTAAAGGCCACATATGTGGCAGCAACTGGGACCTAGTGATAGATTGTCCCGATGCAGTACTACCACCCGTAATGTCAGCGATAATAGTCTGAAGGTTAACTTCTTGGGCGAAAGGGGGGTTGAGAAAGCGAGTCCTGGATGAATGTGTGAGGGCAATTCATGGCGATGGAAATGTCGCTATTGCCAAAAGCAAATGCCCTTCCATCTACCTCAATGACGAGAGTGGTTTCGTCGTTATTAGTTTTAAGGGTCTCATAAAATAGTTTAACAAGCCTAGGATAGTACCGAGCTTTAAACGGTGCCAACAATGGTTTCAAACCATTAATGCCAATATAGTCCGAAGTCCATTTTGTGGACGTAGGATCCCGAAAAAACATTTCGTGTATTTCCCACTCGGGCTTAAAAATATTGGACCCCCACCAATCATTGGGTTGGGTCGGTGTGGATGATTGAGGTGGTGGAGGTGGTGGAGGTGGTGCTTGTGGTGCCTTGTTACGAGAAGACGGCAGCCGAATCGCTATCTTCTTTCTAGGTTGAGGGTTAGAGCTTGTAGAAGCCATCACAAGGTGTTTCAAACCAAATCAGTAAAAATAAAGATGAACAAGGGTAAAAATTACCTTTCTAAGCACTTCTATCAGTTCGGATTTGCGAAAAACAAGTTGAAATTGGACGTATTGAAGCCTTTGAGCGTGAATTCCAAACCCTAGCTCTCCAAAACTGTCGTTCGAGAGGAGGAAATAGGCGAAAATAGTGGACTCCCCAATATATATTCAGGTCCTCGCACGAGCGATTTAAGCCCTCACGCGAGCAATCACAGAAACTATTATGGCGCTCGATTTTCATAAGGCTCGAGCGAGTGAGCTTAAGTTATTGCATGAGTGAGCCCAGAAACATCTTCTGGCTCAATTTCTGGTCTACTTTCACATTTTTGTGGAGTTGGCATCACATTTTGTGTAGAATAAAAGTCTTCTTTATAAAAACTCCTCTAGTTACGCAATCACAAACCATAATTGACACTCTTTCACAAAAATTAAGCGTTGATTTAAATATCATCATTTCTTACAATTTCAAACAAGCCATGCGATCTAGCTTTCCTCAAACAACTTTGGATATTGTTCTCTTACATCCGCTTCACATTCCCAAGTTGCTTCCTCAGCCGGATGATTCTTCCACCTGACAAGCACTAACGAAATCACCTTTGTACGTAAAACTTGCTCTTTTCTATCTAATATTTGGGCCGCTTCTTCTATCATAGTCATGTCTTCGTGCATTTCGATCGGTTGACCTCCCAAGATATGTGCAGGGTCATTTACGTACTTTCAGAGCATGGATATATGAAACTCGTTATGTACTCGATCAAACAATAGAGGTAATCCAATGCGATAAGCGACCTCGCCGACTCGACCCAAAACCTCAAAGAGTCCAAGGTAATGGGGACTCAACTTTTCCCTCTTCCCAAATCTCATGACGCCTTTCATGGGCGATACCTTTACGAACACATGATCACCAACGGCATAGTCTACGCTCGTTCTTTTGTTATTGGTGTAACTCTTCTGCCTGCTTTGAGCTGACTTAAGTCTGTCTCTTATCATACGAACAACGATGGAGTTATCTTCAAGTAACTGTGGCCCCAATACAAACTTTTTGTCGATCTCTTCCCAATTGATAGGCGATCTACATCACCTTCCATAGAAAACTTCGTAAAGTGCCATTCTAATGCTCGCTTGGAAACTATTGCTGTATGCAAATTTAATCAACGGTAGATGTTGATCTCATGATCCTTATAATTCAAGCATACACGCTCTGAGCATGTCTTCTATCACTTGATTTACCCACTCTGTTTGCCCATCGGTCTGTGGATGGAACACTGAACTAAAGTCCAATCGCGTACCCATGCCTTCTTGAAACTTCTTCCAAAATTTTGAAGTATATAGCGGGTCACGATCAAAGACAATGCTACTAGGAATCCCATGCAACCGTACTATCTCGTTCATATATAACTTTGCGAGTCTTCTTGCTGTGTACATCATGTTGTAGGGTAAGAAGTGAACTAACTTGGTCAGTCGATCAACAACTACCTAAATAGCATTGTATCTCTTTGTTGTACGCGGTAACCCTATAATAAAATCCACTGCGATTAATTCCCACTTCCACTCCGGTATAGGCAGAGGTTGCAACAATCTAGCAGGGTGTTTGTGGTCCACTTTCACCTACTGACATGTCAAATACCTTGACACATACTTGGCTACATCCTGCTTCAGACCTCTCCATCAGTAACTCTTCCTCAAGTCCTGATACATTTTGGTGCTACCGGGGTGAATTGCATATCCAGATTTGTAAGCCTCATCTAAGATAGTTTTCCATAGATCGGCATCAACTGGAATACAAACGCATCCCCTGAATAGTAAGGAACCATCTTCTTTCACCAAAAATTCTGGTTTGGTGCCCTCAATCACATCTTGTAGAATTTTGGTTAACTCTGGGTCTTTTATCTGTAGCTCATGAATATGCTCAAAGATCGCCGATCTCACTGTGATGTTGGCTAAGAAAGTCCCTTTAGCTTGCACCTCGATATTTGCATCATACAATGAAAGATCTTAAAATAACATTCATCTACGCATCGCCATGATAAGATTAGCAAACTGAGCCGAACCCTTACGACTCAAGACATCTGCTACGACATTAGCCTTGCCTGGGTGATATTGTATGGAGCAATCATTGTCCTTGAGAAACTCCATCCATCTGCACTGCCTTATATTTAATTCTTTCTGTGTAAATAGGTACCTGAGGCTCTTATGGTCAGTGAAGATCTGAAAGGTCTCACCATACAAATAATGTCTCCAAATTTTCAATGCAAATATAACCACTGCTAGTTCTAGGTCATGTATCGGGTAGTTCTTCTCGTGATCTTTCAGCTGCCTCGATCCATAAGCAATCACTCTCTTATTTTGGTTGAGCACGCAGCCTAAACCACTATGTGAAGCATCACTATATACCGCAAACCCTCCACTTCTTGAAGGAATTGCTAGTACTAGAGCTGAAGTAAGTCTCTTCTTGAGTTCCTGAAAACTCTTTTAGCACGCTTCATTCCACTCAAATCTCGCATCCTTTCTTGTGAGTCTCGTAAACGGTCCTAATATTTTTGAAAATCTCTCGACAAAACGTCGATAGTATCTAGCTAGACCAAGGAAACTATGGATATCTGTCACCGTCTTTGGTTGTTCCCATTGTACCACTACTTCGAGCTTAGCCGAATCTACTGTGACACCATCCTTTGAGAAGACATGTTCCAAAAAGCTAACTTTCTCCAACCAGAACTTGCACTTACTGAGTTTGGCATACAGTTGGTGTTCACGTAGAGTTTGTAGAGTGATTCTCAAATGTTCTCCATGCTCCTTCTTTGATTTTGAATATATCAAAATATCATCGACGAATACTACAACACAAGTGTCCAGGTGTGGTTTAAACACCCAATTCATCAAATCCATAAACGATGTCGGTGCATTCATCAAACTAAACGGCATCACCAAGATCTCGTAGTGTCTGTACCGTGTCTTGAATGCTGTCTTTTGAATATCCTCTGCCTTAACTCTCAGCTGATGATATCCAAATCTCAGATCGATCTTGGAGAAATATCTCACTCCTTGCAACTGATCAAACAAATTATCAATCCTAAGCAATGGGTATCGATTTTTGATGGTCAGTTTGTTTAGCTGACGATAGTCGATGCACAGTCTCATCGACCTATCTTTCTTCTTTACAAACAAGACCGGTGCTCCCCAACGAGACACACTCGGCCTCACAAACCCCTTATCTAAGAGCTCTTGCAATTGCTCTTTCAATTCTTTCAACTCAGTAAGAGCCATTCAGTATGGTGGTTTAGAAACAGGCTCTATTTCAGGTGCTAAGTCGATAGCGAACTCCACCTCTCTATCAAGAGGTAACCCTGGCAATTCCTCTGGAAAGACATCCTCAAACTCACACGCAACCACAATCTCTAAAATGATGTTCTTTCCTTCCTTGTCTTCCTTCAAGAATGCTAAGTAACCATTGCATCCCTTTCTGATCAAGCTCTCGGCTCTGACGGCAGACACAAGTGGCTGGAACTTTGTTCTCACCCCTATGAATCGGAATGATCTCCTTGTACTCGGTCTAAAGATAACCACTTTGTTATTACAATCGACCGTTGCACAATGAGTTGACAACCAATCTATGCCAAGGATCACATCGAATCCTTGTATATCCAACAGTTCCAAATTTGCTGCCAATTCATAGGCGTCTCCATCTCTAATGGTTACTATCACCGACTTACAAACCAAGTCCATATCGATCGATTCTCCAGTCGGGATAGATACAGCCAAGATAAAATCCAACGTCTCTGGGTTGACCTTCATTTTCTTTGTAAATCGGGGAGTAGTAAATGAATGGGTAGACCTCGGGTCTATCAACACTCTAGCTTCATAAGCTACATCACTTCCCTTTCCATATAATTGTAAGGTACCTATATCATATATATATATATATATAATATACATATACATCAAAATTTATATACAGAAATAAGTCTACTCTACTTCCTACATGGATGCACCTTCTCTACCTAAAAACCTTAGGTAATTGAAATTCTTAATTTTTTAAAAGAAAATCTCACCTTGGATAATGTCATTGACATTTTGTGCTTCTTAGGCAGTAATCACATACGATCTTCCTTGCATGATCAGCTTCTTTGATTGTATCGATCTCGGCATGGAAGCAGATGCCGCTCTCTCCTTGTTCATCTCAGGGCAATCTCGGATCATGTGACCTATCTTCCCACACTTGTAGCAACCCCGAGTACCCCGCCTACAATCTGCCATTTTGTGAGACTTGCCACACTTGGCACAAGTCTCAACTGTAGTAGAAGATGCTGCCCATGAGAAACCCTGGGAAACTGATACTCTGGTAGTGGTAATAGGGTTCTCATATCTGATCGACCTCCTAGATGCAAGCATAGGTAGTCTAAGATGGTTTGTTTGCATCGGTCTAACAAAACCAATCTGAGACTGTTGCACCTGAATGGGTGCTACGAATCATGGCTTTTTGTTCACCGGCTCGTAGTTTCCCACTTTACACTGCTCCATCCTTCCCCTTCCTTGCTGATCTCTTCTTCAGTACCGATCTTTATTATCTTCCTCAATCACCAGAGCCTTACTTATAACCTCTCCATAGGTTTTCAGCTCAAAGGCCGCTACTCTTCTCCTGATATCCAGCCTCAAGCCGCATTGAAGCCTCTTGTCTTTCATCAAGTTCGTAATCACATAATCAGGAGCAAAGCGAGCGAGCCTCATAAACTCTACTCCATATTCCCTTACTGAAATCTTTCTCTGTTCGAGTTGAAGAAATTTTACTTCCATCTGATTACGTACGACTTTAGGAAAATATTGTTTATTGAATTCAGTCACAAACTCATCCCATGTCCACGGCAATCCTGGGGTTTCTTGAGCTCTAGTCCTTGACACAGACTTCCACCATGGGCCTGCCTCCCCATCTAACATATATGCCACCCAATGGACACTTTCATCTTCAGTGCATGTAAGCACACTGAACACCTTCTCCATATCACTTATCCCATTCTCTGCATCCATTGGCTCTTCTTATCCTCAAAAATTCGGTAGTCGCATCCTTCGAAACTCTGTGAACGCTGAGGGCAATGGTTGTTTAGTCCCCACTGGAGGCGTAGGTGGTGGATGATGCTGGCCATTGGCATTATGTGATGCCAAGGACGTCGCTTGCTGAGCCATGGCATTTGCCATAGTTTCTATGGTATGCATCATCCTCTGACGCTCTTCTCTTTCCTCATTTCTTTCTCTTATCCTTTCTTGCTCTCTCTGATCTCTATCTTGATTCCCCTCTCAGTCTTTATTCTCCTAACTACTGCCTCCTAGGGCATCATGATTCCCCAACGGCACTATTTAAAGTCGAGACAAAATCGTCTCTGCTTCATAAGTTTCTATCATGGCTGCCTCTGGGTCGACCCCTCCCTCTAGAAGACATAATGCTCTGCAATCATGAAACTATATTTTCATTAGCAGAAGGTCTTATGCTCTGACAAAAATCAAGACTTATCAGAAATTCTAAAAGAAATAGCTTTGATACCAACTGTGATAACCCGGATTTCGGTACCCCAAAACTCGTGCCATCGGTACGACCCTCGAGGTCGTCCCCATATACACGCACGTAACATTTGGTATATCCAAGCAATAGTAAAGTAAATCAAGTACATAAGAACTAGTACTAAACTAAATCTCCAATTCTATAAGGTAAAGTCAAAACATGAAGCTCAAAAGACAGTTCTGATCTCCTACCACTGCATGAGCAAAAGAACCAACTCGAACCATCGGTGACGAAACAACCGTCACCCCAAATGGTTCGCCAAAAGAATGTCTCACTAAAATTACATTGTCTTATACAAAAAAGGCTGAGCATACCAAGCCGTACAATCTCTCTCATAAAATAATCAAAGTACGCAGAGGGTCCCCTAGAAGAAATCCTTAGGAGAGGGATCTAACTCCTCCCCAGGCACGTAATCCGAATCCTCCGGATCTACGTCTCCCGAAGAAGCAATAGCAGCGAACACTGGACCTGTGACGTATAGTCTAAAAGGGTGAGCTACATCCTAGCTTAATAGGGAAGATATCAGAACATGTAAATCTATCTTACTCACATACATTTCATGACATGAAGGAAACATGCTTGAATCAATATAGAACATTTAGGAAACAGTTTGAGATATTAATAGACTAAACAAAATGTAATTGCTATACTACACATGTCATCTCATGCTCAACTGGTTCTCATATTATAACTGGGCTGGTCTCATAACTTAAATCAAATAACTTAAATAATCCCTGAGTAATATAGCATCGAGCCCTGATGGAATAACCTCTATCGTTGTCTAATCAGACTATTTTTCATGTGATCTAGCCCAAGTCCCTTTCACATAGGTGACTGGCACGTAACTCATAAATCCCTGGGATGTCTTACAGGTGTACGGGTTGGCCGCCGTACCGATCACGGATATCCTGTCGAGTCAGTCATGGGTATACCGCTATATCGGTGGGGTATTCTATAAACCTTAAATCAATTATGAACTACATATAGTTATTCATCGTGTAATCATGCTAATTATTAGTAGTTCAAACTCATTCACGTGTTTTCCATCACATGCACATTCACATTAACCATACATCCCTGGGATGCCACATATTTAAATGCATCACACAGATGCCCAGTTCTCATACACATCCCTGGGATGTCTCATGACTTATACTTATGACTTTCTCATTTCAGTGTACGAACACACCTTAAGGTTTACGCACTTTTCCTAGCATTTTAAACCCAAGCACTTATCTATGCTTTAAATGAACATGGATACATAGAATATAACTACATATATGCTTTCGTAATCAAGTGTACAAGTTCAAAATATTCCTTACCTCAAAGCAAAGTCATCACTCAATCACATCAATATCACATAAGGGTCAAGCGTAACAACCATACGCCAAACCTACATTACATGAATCAAAATACTCTTAGAAATGCTCACAAGGATCTGGGGAAACACAACTCCAAAAAACTAATCAAAATAAAATAAACATCTATGTTAGACCTCGCGTGAGTGACCACTTGGCCTCACGCGAGCGAGTACTTGTCCTCGGGCGAGCGACCACTTGTCCTCGGGCGAGCGACCACTTGTCCTCGCTCGAGCGAGCTCTTACCCTCGCTGGAGCGAACTCTTACCCTCGCTCGAGCAATTATAATCGAGGTCACCTAAAGCTCACGCTATCCTCGGGCGAGCGAGCTTCCCTTTATAAAACTGTCTCACTCGAGCGAGAACAGAACTTATTTTCTCGCTATATTTGTCTCCCCCTCGCGCGTGCGAGGAACAGCTACTTCTATAGCTCAAGCTTCTCGAGTACTCTAATCTTACCGTATTTAAAATCACATTTAATACACCAACAACCCATCATAAATACATCATTTAATGCTCAAAATTAACTAAATACATACCTTAAACCATAGACCTCCCATGGATTTGGTCCATGATCTTCTCAACAAAAGAGGGTATCAAAACCCTTTTCTCCAACTCCTCTCTAGATTAATCCCAAGCTCAAAACCCTTAGATCTTCCTCAACGGTTTCACCACAACTTCCTCATCTCATAAACTCAACATCCATAAGGTAGATCTTATCTTTGGATCAAAAGGGAATCTTTATCTCTAAATTTCTCTACAACTCAAACCCTCTTCTTCTTACTTTTTATTTCTCTCTCTCTCTCTACTCAAGCCAAGGATGCCCGTATGGGACTCCTCCCCCCTTTTCTCTAACTTGCAAGAAGATAGTGTGTTACACACACACCAATACAATATGTACTACACATATATAAAAAGTGTATAAGTGCGGTTCCCCTGTGACTCAGAAACACACAAGCACAGTGCACGTTGCACATGACCTACATTGTTCCCAAAAAACCTGGGTTATTACATATATAGATACTCATTCATCTGAGAGTAAAATATCACCTTGCTCACAATTAATTTGTAAACCCTAATTTCAAAATGTCAACTGGAGCGTAATTGGGGTTTTCGAAATCGAACCGAGAATACAGGGGAGGTGCAAGAAAAATGATTGAGTCATATATAAGGGAATTTTGAAAATTGGAGGGAAGACGAGAGTGAAAATGGAGAGTTCAAAAATGGGGCCGACGATTTTCTCTCGAATATGTAGGCCCTATCTTAGTGATGACCTACTAAACCAGTCATTACGCGTGTTTTAGCCTAGAATCATCGGTCTATCTAAGCTTTCAGCAATGGTAAATAAGAACTCTCGTATCGGTGAAATCGTAATCACTACGCTTCAACCAATAAACATTCATAAACTTATGAGCAATCGTAAATCTGTACGCTTGTTCGTAGAATACACAATAGGAATTATATTGCGATCCATCATTTTTCAATGATTTGGCCCATAATGTAAAGCCTAAACTTAAAAGAAAAGAAAAATTTTACATAGTTTACAAAAGGTACTACAGATGAGTCAGTAGCTCGATGATCCATTGAGGTTTTTAATTAGGATTATGGGGAGCAGATTCCTCTCCCAAGAATACTTGTCCTCTAGGATTATTAACTGGCTACGTCGGCAATTGGCCACCTTCTCTTTTCGCCACTTGGGAAGCTAGCTAGCCTATCTGGCTTTCCAGTTTCGTAATGGATTGAGTGTGTGAATAAAGCACTTGAGAGAATTGAGCAAGCTAATGTAAATCTTTTGAGTGTTGATGCGACTGCTGCTATAAATCTCGGAGGATTTGAACAATTGTGACGTCAGGTGCATTGCTCTGTGGTCCAAATTGGAGTTGCGCAACAGGCATTTGAGGTCTCTGATGGAAAACTTTGGTCTAGAGAAATCGGGGTTGTGCAACTGATGGTGCTAGTTGTGCTCCTCCTGTGGAAACATAGTTAAATCTACGGTAGTTCCTCCATGCTGGATTATATGTGCTCCCAAAATCTCCTCTCTGAAAGGCCATTACTTGCTCATTTTCCACCACCTCCTAGTACGATGATGCAGTTGGGTTTTTAGTATAAGTCTGAGTCTGACAGTTAGAACAGTTTGCCAAGGGTCTATCAGGAGTACTCAGTTTGGCAGCCATTAATGTCGCGATTTATCGTTCAAGTGCCAAAACTTTTGCACCCATATCATCCTCCTTTTTTACTTTATCTTTACTGATATCGTAAAGTCCACCCCTCACTAGCGGGGTGTAACGAGTGACATCTAGATCAGATCTAAGCAAGGCCTATTTTTTCTTTGAGTTATCAGTAAGTTTCTCGAATAAGTTCTAGGACTGCTAGCCATTTTGAGCCATAAAGGCTCCTCCGCTCACGACATCGACTGGTTAGTCTCAAGCAACCCTTAATAGAAACTCAGTGCTATTGACCAGTTTGGCACATCATGATGAGGGCACTTTCTTAGTAAGTTTTACATGTGCTGCCAACTTTCATGAAACAACTCTTCAGGCTATTGCCTAAAATCTTAAATTGCTCGGTTGTTGGTGCGCACTTTTTCTTGGTTCCTCTCAGCGCCCGTTGAATTAGTGGCTCCAATTCTGTCCAAGTGGACTCTAGCAATGCAACGTTTGTTGCGATCGCCAGCTGCAGATATTTAATGACGCTGCAACATGTCAATGATCGTCTGCCTGCGAACGTCAGCAACTATGACTTTTCTTATAATTTAGATAGTTTAGTTTTTCTTCCCTTCCCGTTATTGTTATAGTTCTGATCAGTTTAGACTTCCCAATTCTGTTGTGAGTTTAGTTATGCAGAGATTTATTATAGTTTATTTAATTTAGTTATTCTAATTCTATCAGGAGTCTAATTAATTTTTACTATTCCTATCCTTATTGAAAGTCTAATTAATTAAGTGTCCTAATCCCAGTAGAAGTATGATTAATTTTAGTCTCCTAATCCCATTAGAAGTCTAGTTGTGATCAAGTTTCCTAATTGTACTAGGAGTGCACATGTAGTAGTTCTGGTAAAACTCTAATTAAATCAAGCATGCTAGTTATATTAAAATTAAAATTTGAGCAAGTATGCTAGTTGTATTTTAATTAAATCAAATATAACAGTCTTGCCAAAATTCTAATTGAAATAGAGAATTAATTTGACTAAAACTCTAATTTAAGCAATGAATTAATCAGACTAAAATTCTAATTAGAGAAATAAACTAATTTTGCTAAAATTCTGATTAAAGCAATGAATTAACTATACTAAATTCTGATTAAAAATAAAAGAACTTATTTGACTAGGATTATGATAAGAGCAATAAATTAATTATACTAAGATTTTAACTGAAATAAAAGGAGTGATTACTGATACTGGGGTCTAATAAAGCAAGGAATTAACTATGCTAGAATTATCTAATTAAAATAAAGGAACTAATTTTATTGGAGTTCTAATCGAAGGAATTTATTTAATTAAATAAGCATGTAAATTGACCATACAAAAATTCTAAGAAGAGATTATGGATCTGATATTATAATCCTAATTAAAGCAATTAAGTAATTTTAAAAAAAGGGGTTGGGGCCCGCTATGCTAAGGAGGATTGGCCTCCTTCTCGAGTATCCTCCGTAAGCTCCCTTGGGCAAATCGGGTGGTTGAAATTAAAGATAAATTGGATTTATGATGATAAAATAATATTTTTGGATTTTTCAGAGTCGATTTCGGAGTAATAATTATGAATTAAATTGTAAAATAGAATTATAGAAGCTAAAATTATATTTAGGATTTTTGGAGGTATTAAACTAGGCAATTAAAACCATAATTTAAAATTTTAGGACTGAATTCAAGTTCGAAATCAGAAAATCAGACCGTATGATTAAGGACTGGTTCTAGAGTCTAAGACCTAGAACCAGAGATTTAATGATAGGACTGGAAATTGAGATTTTAAATGGAATTAAAGCCTAGGGTCGGTGTTAAGACATGAAAAGTACCACTTTTCACCCCTTAACTTAGCCTCTGTTAGACCCTTAGCCATCTAATAAATGTGTGTTAGGTCATTTTTGTAGGTAATAAACAGCAGCTACAATAACGCCTGAACCCTATTAAGGAGCCCACGTTTGCCCCAGAAGCCCCTCAGAAGGATGAATGATGAATCCAGACAAGAATTGAACCTCACGCAGCTTTCACAAGCTTCAAAGGATTCAGAAATTAAGCCTCGCGCAGTCCTTGCGAGTTTACCAAGGCTTCACACCAATTGTCCGCATTGTTCTCGCACAGTTCAGTGACAGAAGAGCTTCAGAATCATGTCTCACGCAGCTCTCGCGAATCTCAAATATAAATGCTCGTGCAGTCTTGCGCAGCTCAAGAAAGCAACTCTCAAATCTCATATTCACTCAGATCGGTGAGAGAGAGCTCAGGTATTCTGGCAGCTTGTCAGCGCGATGGCAGCGGATGCAAAACTTTAGAAAAACCTCTCGCACAGTTCAGAGACCAATGAATATCACGTCCTCGCGAGGATCCTCACGAAGATCCATTGAGAAACAAACTGCTCGCACGATTCCCGCGCCATTCAGAAGGAAAGTGTAATCCCGCGAAGACCAGAGCAATCTAGCGAGGATTCAATGCTCTATCGCACGACTGCTTCTGCTGTAACTAAGACAATCCTGCGACGGCTAGAATTTCAAGTTGATCCAATCTCGCGAAGACTGTGCTACCACGCGACAGTCTTGGAAACCAGTGCTACCTGGCGAGGCTCTGAACTCTAACTCTCCCTCACTTCTGCAGAGGATATTCTGAGAACTTTCAGTAATTAAGGCACGCATTCTAACACTCCAATTCTTGTGCATGCGCCTCGAGGCATCCAAGGAACAGTATTAGGCCACGTGGCATCGTTAAGATTAGGGTTTCCTAACCCTAATGCGCCGCCAAGCTGACTGCTATATAAACCTAAGCCTGGTTTAGGTTTAGAGGGCTTTTTTCGATAGAATAGAACTTAGTTTATCTTCTTCTGGAATCAGCAGTAGATCTCTAGTAAGTTTAGGTTAGGTTTAGGTAGTTTCTTTTTACTTTTTTTTCTTCTCTCCATAGCCAGCACTTGCTGGCTATGCCTCTGTATGCTTATTTGGTTTAGATTTAATAGAATTTCATGATTGGGTGTTTTACATGTATAGGATTGAAGTTTGAGATTGAGTTGTTCTGTACAAGGCTGCTGCCTTGAGATCCTCCATTGATAGGTTGTATTATGATCAATGGAGGACTATTTTTAGAGACCTATTTAGATCCAAGTGACCCGTGTGTCTGGGCTAACATGCTCCCATACAAGCCTAGCCCCACCATAGACTCCACTAGATCTGAAATCCCCATTGGAGCTTGTGCTTGCAGTCTTGTGAACATGGTGGTGACAGCAGTGTTCTTATTCTGTTTTGGTCCTCTGTGAGGAGGATAACCTCTGGGATAGTCTGTGACCATTTAAGTGGACAGGTTATAGCCTTAGGGTGAGGCCAATCCACAGATCCAAGACAGATTCTTCTTCTCTGCACTTGTGCTTGTAGCCCTGTGAGATTATGCAGAGACAAACTCCCTTGTATTTGTATAGACCCGCCTTCAAATGGCAGATCTGGCTTGGTTATAGAGATTATAGGCTGGTGACTGGATCACTGCAGTCTTTCTACAGCAGTGGGCAGCTAGACCTAAGGCTGTACTCAAACTCTTACTGGTTCTATGTGTCTGGGCTAACATGCTCCCATACAGGCCTAGCCCCACACATAGCACTTTAGAGGTTGAGGTTCCCTATGGATTCTTGTGCTTGTAGCCTGGATGAAGTAGTGCCTGCAATGATAAACTTGTTCTGACCCATCTCTGGACTGTGGTTCCCCAATTGGATAGTTTGTGACCATTTAAGTGGACAGGCTATAACCATAAAGGGATTGGATCGTGGCACAGAAATGAGTTGGATTCTTTCTCCTCAGTGGTGATAATGTAGCCATTGGACAAGACTTCTATAGCAGCAGATCTGGATTTGAGTAATGAAGCCCATCAGATCTGAACCAAAAACTTGTTAGGCTATTTTTAAGTGCTTGCTACTAACTTTATTGAAGACAGTAAAAAGTTTGAGGAGGAATGGACTTCTAGGGTTAGAAGAGGAGGGATGAGATGAAAAGGGACTGATGGCCGCTTAAAAAGAAAGGGACGAGGGAACATGAAGTGGAGTAGTTGAAATTGCGCCCCTTTTCAAACCTGGCAATAAATGCATGCTGTTTGGGGAAAGAGGAAACACACACTGACTCTTTGGAAAGGAGGAGCATTAAATGAATGTCTAAGGATAGACATGGTATTAAAAGAAGTAAGTGTATCGAGCAGGGATCCTCGCGAAGAGCAATCAGATAAGGGTAAAGGATATTTCTCGCGCAGCTGAGCTGGGGATCTTCGCGAGATACACTTAATGTGGCATAAAAATTGGAAGAAGGAGCCATTGAAATCCCTGAGGCAGGTAATGCATAAATTTTATTCAGCCACCAACGACATCTGTCCGCCACATGGATTTTTGTTTCAAAGAAAAATATCCTCCCAAAAACTTGTCTCCCATGAATGGCAAAAAGAACAACATCAAAAGTATCAAATAATGAGAAGGAAACACACAGAACAGAGCAATAGACAAAACTAGAATTTCTATTAAAGTGTAAGAAAAATAGTTACAAGTGTAAATACAAAAAAGAAAAACTTAAGATTCAATCTAGAAGCTAGGATCTAATCTGAATCCAAATCGGAAAGGAAATCCCAGCCCATCTTTTTAGCCTGTGCCTTAAGGGCAGCTCTGTCTTGTTTCTTCTTTTCCTCCCTCTCCTTTTTCTTTTCTGCTGGTGTTTTCACTGCAGATGGAGCTTTAGGTGCCCTCACCCTCATTTTTGGTGCTTTGGGAGCCTTTGGTTCCTTGGGTTCTTGAGGGGCTTTGCCTTTACGCTTCGCAGGGGGGGTGACAGGGGATTTTCCTTTGCCCTTGCCTTTAGCTTTAGCTTCTGCAGGGGAAGCCACTGGGGATTTCTCTTTTCCTTTTGCTTTGGGTTCCTCAGTGGGGACCACTGGTGACTTTCCTTTCCCAGTGGACGTAGGTTTGGCAGGGGCCTGTGCCTCTTCAGACTGGGCAGCAGACTCTTTGTCAATTTTTAAAGGGACAGCTTTTAGAGCAGACCTCTTGGCTGTGACTTTCCTCCGCTGAGGGTAAGTTCGTTCTTTTGGAGGTGCAACAGAGGCCTTGGGAGGTGGAGGCTGCTCAGTAGGTGTAGGCTGCACCGTAGGAGGTGAAGCAGGAGCTTTACCCATGTCTTTCTGGGGCTGAGGTGGGGCCTCCTCAGACTGGGCAGGTGGAGCAGGAGTAGTAGTTGGTGCAGGCACTTGAACATTGATGGGAGTTGGATGGTAAGGTTCATTACGGGCAGCAGCCAATGCGGATTCCAATGAGGCTATCTTGATTTGAAATTTGAGGGTGTCGGTCTCATGGATCTCCTTTTGAATTTTCTAGATTTCCTGGGCATTGTTAAGGCATTTTTCAAGCATTCTCGCCCAGGCAGTTGCTGCAGTGGCATTAGATTTCTCATACTCCCAATTGATCTGATAGTACGTAGCTGTAGCCTTAGTCTTCTGATATTCCTCCAGGATATTTTGCCACCCCAAGGAGATACCCAGTATTTGTTTTCTGTGGGCCTCCGTCATCTCATCAATCTGCTCCAGCAGGGGGGTCTCTATAGATTGGCGTAGCTTGGCCATTCCCCTCAGGACATCCTTCCTCAGGTATGTATTATCTCTCATATGGTGGAGGATGGTGAAGTAGGGTGGACTGTAGAAATGATGTTTTGGGGCAATGGGAAGATAGGAGGTGGAAGGAGCAGATTGTGCTTGGTCCTAGAGGGGAGTAGGGGGGATGATAGTGGGGAAGTCAAATGGTGGGGGAATGGGGTCAGGTTCTGGGTCTGTTTGTGTAGATTTGGCAGAGAAGGTGGGAGGGGGTAAGATAAGAGGGAGGATGGAGGGTATAGGGGGAAAGGTGAAGGGTGTAGGCTCAATAGGAGGTGGGGGTGGTGGGGGGCGAAAATTGGAATGGTGAAAGGGAGGAAAGGAAATGGGTGGGGGGGAGGTAATGGGGAAGGTGGGGGGGGTAATGATTCAGGAGGGAAGTCTGTTTGGGTGGTTTTGTCAGTGGACAGGACCAGGGGGGGTGAAGTGGGTGGTAGGGGGATGGGTGGAGTGGTTAAGGTGTGTAGGGTGGATTGGATGGAGGTGAGTTCAGCCTGCATCTGGTCCTGTTTTAGGGTATTGGTGGACAATTGGGCCTGTATGTCTTGGATAAGGGGTAGGATGAGGGTTAGTGTGTCAAAGTTAGGAGGTTGGGTGTGGGAAGAAGAAGGTACTGGTTGGAAGGGGGAGGATGGAGCATGATGGAAAGTGGAGGGAGGGGAAGAGTGGGGTTCTGGGGAATGGTGTTGTGAGGTAGTTGGGGAGTCTGGCAGAGGGGTGTAGGAGGTAGGTATAGTTTCAAGGAAGGTGGAGATGAAGGCTTGGAAGTCTAAGGTTGTGTTAAGGGTTAAGTCAATGTCTGGGGGAGGGGATGTAGTAGATATGGCTGGGGTGGTGGCTTCTTCAAGGTGGGGTGGGTCAATGGGGATAAAAGGTATTGAGGGTGGTGACTGGGAGATGGTTGGAGTGGTCTAAGTAGTTTTTTGTTTTTTGTAGGAGATGAGTGGGGGGCTGGCAAGCTTATGTGGAAATGAGGGGGGAATTGTGGTTGTGTACTGAGGTAAGATAGGGGATGGTGAGTCCTCCCATGGACCAAGTACAGGTGAAGGGGGAGTGGGCATGGAGAATGAAAACAGAGGGGGGTGAGAGATGGATGCAAGAGTAGTGGATGCAGGAATAAAAGGTGGAGGGGGAGTGGCTGCTGCTGCAGGGATGGAAGTGATAGTCTCTGGAGGCACCTCCTTTGTAGTAGGGGTAGACCCTGATGCAGCTGCTTGCTTGGGCTGGGCCTTTGCCTCAGCTTTATTCTTTTTCTGATCCCTCATCAAGCTTCTGCTGATGCCCCATTGCCCCTTCGCAAAGGTAGTAGGGGTAAGGGTGGTGTTTTCTTCAGTCCTCCCTATCTTGTAGCCCCCCTTGATCAACAGTAGGGTGATGATTCTTGCAAAGGGTAGGGTGTGAGGCTTTTTGTTAGATCCTAACTTCTCCACCACGTCCTTCATAGCCTCAAAAATCAGCCAGGCTGCATGAAAGCCATGGCCCATGTGGTAGGAGTAGACAGCATCCGCAATTGGGGTTCTCCTCTCCTGCTGATGTCCTGAGCAATATATGTTCTTCCACAGGACCTGATCAATGAACAGTAGTTTAGGTTCTAGTTCCCTCCTTCTGATTGAGTCCCCTGTGGCTTTTATTCCTCTAGTTAGGGCCCTTGCAATTGTGTCAATCGATGCAGTCAGAGGGGGGCCATATCCACAGCTAGGATTGAATGCTGCTGGGATGCCCAACACTTCAGCTATCATCTTAGGGCCCACTAACATACCAAAATCATCAATCATCACTTGTAAGCACCCTTGTCCATCGTTGTCCTTCTCGTCCTTGATGTGTTGGTAAAACAGCTGCACTAGCCTGGGGTAGGCTAGTGCTGGAATTGCTTTCATCAATGGCATCAAGCCCGCTTTACTCATGAATTGTATTGCAGGGGCAGAGAGAGTTTCTTTCTCAAAAAATGGTACATCAAAGGTTGTTTCAGGCTCTAATGGGATTGACTCCATGAGCTCAGAAGGGGTAGAGAATTTAGTGGTTGGTACCTCCGCCTCCGCAACCACTTCCTTTCCTTGTTTTGGGGACTTTGAAGTCTTGGCCTTTTTAGGGGTGGTCTCTTCAGGGTCCTTGTCCTTCCCTTTTCTCTTCTGTGCAGATTTTGGAGCCATATCTAACTCTGTCTTTGGGTGTGAGCAAATGGAGACTGAGACCTAGGGTTTGGTTTGATTTGACGCACAGGGCACCTCAAGATCTCTGAGCAGAGGGCAATGGATGAGGGTGATGCTAGGAACACTTGTATAGATTTGTGGAGTGAATGATGAGCTGTAGGAGTGATGCTGGATGGGAGAGGGGAGAGCTGCAGAAGCTAGGGTTTTGCAGAGGGAAGAAGGAAGCAGATAATGAATCACAGGGACAAAGCACGGGGTTGAAATACTTATCGCAAAGCTCGGTGCGCTTTGGATCCTCTGGTCGCGGGGTTGGATTAAATCTGGACTGCGCGACAATCTCTAAAGTTGTCCTTGGAGCGCACGACAGAGTGAGATGAATTCATGTGAATTACGCAAGCGGTTCCTAAGGCTTTATTTGGATTGCGCGAAAAGCTCTGAGGTTCATTTTTAATCTCGCGACAAACTTAGAAGCTCGCGACAGTAAATGGAGTCTTTCTGTTGAATTACGCGAGAGTCTCCCATTTTATCGTGTGAACCTTACGACAGCCTGATAATCTCGCGATAACTACTGAATAGCTCGATGTGGACCGCACGAGAGGTTGACAAGTACACATGAATCTCGCGACAGGTAATGTATGTTTCTAAGCGAACTGCGCGACATACTCCCAAGCTTCCTGTTGAACCTTGCGGTAGGTTTCCAGGCTTCCTCTTTAACCTCGCGAGAGCTTTTGAAGGTCACAATAGTCTCCCAGGCTTCCATTTTGGACCCAACGACAGTAAGGTATAAAACAGAGAGCATGTGCTCTTTGTTCTGCCCCTTTTCATGTTTGCTATGGTTGAATCCTAGGCATGACCCTCTCCTAGGACTGTCTTGAGACACGTGTAAACTCAATCATACACTCAAGGACAACAAAAACAACCTCCCACATTAGGCATTCAACATAAGATATTATTTCAATAATAGTAAGAAGCAAGCCAAGCATCAATAGTTTAAAACAGATAAGGCAAAATTTAGATGAGACTACTAGCAAATCCTAGAGAATAGAAACTAAAGAAAGCAAGATAAATCAACCAAAAACTAAGTACATATGCTACAGTAATGACACACCTGTGGAGTCAGTTTAAAGAGGGATCCCCTTGACAGTGAATGGTGTCTAACAGGTCAGCAGGTTTTTCAAAACAAGGCTTAAGCCTCTGACCATTCACCTTTAAGAGTCTCCCAGACTTAGGGTCCTTGATATCCACAGCACCAGATGGGGAAACATGCATGACAATGTAAGGACCTTCCCATCTGGATTTCAATTTGCTTGGAAAAAATTTAAGTTTGGAATTAAACAACCAAACCTTCTCACCAGCATTGAAACTCTTCCTCAATAGCCCTTTGTCAAAGAAAGCTTTGGACCTTTCCTTGTAGATCCTGGCATTGGCATATGCATCCATCCTTAGTTCTTCCAATTCCGACAGCTGCAGCAACCTGTGATGACCAGCCGAAGTTAGTTCTAGATTTAGATGTTTGATGGCCCAATAGGCCCTGTGTTCTAACTCTACTGGGAGATGACAGGTCTTGCCATAGACCAGTCTGAAAGGGGACATACCAATGGGGGTCTTATAGGCAGTCCTATAAGCCCACAGTGCATCATTAAGCTTGTCAGCCCAATCCTTCCTATCAGCCCTCACAGTCTTCTCAAAGATATGCTTAATCTCCCTATTTGAAATTTTAACTTGCCCACTGGTTTGTGGGTGGTAGGGAGTAGCAATCCTATGGGTGACAGAATATTTCTTGAGCAAGCTCTCAAAATTTCTGTTACAGAAATGGCTCCCCCCATCACTGATAATGGCTCTAGGGGTACCAAATCTGGAGAAGATATTCTGCTTTATGAACTTGAGGACAACCTGATTATCATTAGTTCTAGTGGCAATGGCCTCTACCCATTTGGAAACATAGTCCACTGCCACTAAGATGAAATGAAAACTATTTGAAGGAGGAAAGGGGCCCATAAAATTAATACCCCACACATTAAACAGTTCAACAACAAGGATGGGTTGTAAAGGCATTGAATTTTGTTTGGACAACCCTCCTAATTTCTGACATCTTTCACAGGCCTTACAGTGTGTATGGGCATCTCTGAAAAGAGAAGGCCAATAGAAACCACACTACAGCACTTTGTCAGCAGTTTTTCTCCCACTAAAGTGACCCCCACATGCATTTTCGTGGCACATGGCCAGAATACTGGGGATATCACTTTCGGGAACACATTTATGAATAATTTGGTCTGCACAATACTTGTACAAGCAAGGTTCCTCCCAGAAAAAGAATTTGACCTGTGAGAAAAACAGGTCTTTATCCATTTTTATCTAATGGGAAGGGATGTTGCCTATAACTAGATAGTTGACAATATATGCATACCAAGGAACTAAAGATTGGATGGCAAACAATTGCTCATTCGGGAAGACATCATTTGTAGTGAGGTCATCAACACCTTTCTCCAACATAATTCTGGACAAGTGGTCAGCCACCACATTTTCTACACCTTTCTTGTCTTTGATTTCGATGTCAAACTCCTGCAACAAGAGTATCCATCTAATCAATCTGGGCTTTGCATCCTTCTTGGACAATAGGTACTTTAATGCTGAGTGGTCGGTGAAGATGACAGTTTTAGACCCTAGTAAGTAAGGTCTAAACTTGTCCACAGCAAAAACCACTGCCAGAAGCTCTTTCTCAGTGGTTGTGTAGTTCAGTTGAGCTTCAGCAGGTGATTTGCGGAGATATGCAATGACCACAGGCAACTTGTCTTTTCTCTGGCCCAGGACAGCACCTATTGCCAAGTCAGATGCATCACACATCAACTCAAAGGCGGGGTATGTGTCCTGGAGTATGCAGGCAGAGGTGAGGCAGATTTTTAGAGTTTCAAAAGCCTTCAGACATTCAACAGAGAAGTCAAAGGGCACATCATGGCAGAGCAGGTGGCACAATGGCTTGGAAATTTTGCTGAAGTCTTTGATAAACCTCCTGTAGAATCCAGCATGCCCAAGGAATGATCTGATTTGCTTAACTGTTCTTGGAGGGGACAAATTTTTAATGAGGTCAACTTTTGCCTTGTCTACCTCAATTCCATCTTTAGAGACTACATGGCCCAACACAATTCCCTGTGTTACCATGAAGTGGCTCTTCTTCCAACTTAAGACCAAATTGGTCTCTTCACATCTCTGTAGGACTTGATGGAGGTGTTGTAGACATTGGTCAAAGCTATCCCCATAAATCGAAAAGTCATCCATGAAAATTTCTAAGAATTTATCAATCATATCAGAAAAAATGGCATACATACACCTTTGAAAGGTGGCTTGGGAATTACACAGTCCAAAAGGCATCCTTCTGTAAGCAAAAGTGCCGAAAGGACAAGTAAAAGTAGTTTTCTCTTGATCCAGAGGGTGCACAGGGATCTGATTGTACCCTGAGTACCCATCAAGAAAATAATAAAAAGCCTTCCCAGCCAACTTGTCCAAAATTTGATCAATAAAAGGGAGAGGGAAGTGGTCTTTTCTGGTCTTAAAGTTGAGTTTTCGATAATCGATGCAAACTCTCCAGCCAGTGGTTTTCCTGGCTGGTCTCAACTCTCCAGACTCGCTTGTTATCACTATAATGCCAGACTTCTTGGGTACCACCTGGATTGGTGCCACCCATTCAGAATCAGAGATGGGGTAAATTACCCCAGCATCCAGCAACTTAATGATTTCTTTCAGGACCACCTCCTGCATGTGAGGATTCAATTTTCTCTGCATTTCCTTGGAGGGTGATGAACCCTCCTCCAGATGAATCCTATGCATACAGATTGATGCATCAATTCCTCCCAGATCAGCAATGGTCCAACCAATTGCTTTCTTGTGCTTCCTCAGAACTATTAGCAATTTCTCCTCTTGCCCACTGGTAAGAGAAGAGGAGATAATCACAGGAAGTTTTTCTCCTTTCTCAAGGAAAGCATATTTTAAAGTCTCTGGTAGCTTCTTGAGCTCCAGATCAGGGGCTTATTGTATGAATGGCAGGATTGGTGTATTGTTGGTTGGAGGAAGGGGCAGCAATGTAGGTTTCCAATTGGAATGCTGCACTAAGCCCACAGAAGACTTCACTAGGGGTATGTCTTCTGGCATTAAAGCTAGGCTTCGTTCCTCCACCAAGTTCCAAACTTTAGTTAAATCAGTGACAATGTTGCCCCACTCTAGCAGAGAGGGCAGTTCTTCTTCAACAATTTCTTCTAGTACATCTACTGCAAAGCATTCCTCATTGTCCAGCTGAGGGTTCTTTGCACTGTTGTACACATTAAGCTCAACTTTCATATGTCCGAAAGTGACCTCCATGATCCCTGACCTACATTGAATGCATGCATTGGTAGTGGCCAAAATGGTCTGCCCAGGATAACAGGTATCGGAGATGTACTCTTATTACAGCCCATGTCTAAAACAAGGATGTCTGCAGGATAGAAGAACTTGTCTACCCCCACTAGGACATCCTCAACCACTCCCATGGGCTTCCTCTCAGACCTATCAGCCATCAATAGAACAATGGGGGTGGGCTTTAGCTCTCCCAAACCTAGCTGCTGATATACACTGTATGGCAGCAGGTTAACACTGGCTCCAAGGTCCAAAAGGGCCCTTCCAATCGTGTGGTCACCAATAATACAAGGAATAGTGGGTATCCCTGGGTCTTGCAACTTCTCAGGTATTATCTTTGTTAATACAGAATTAATTGTATCAGTTGCAAAGACCTTTTTGGACAAATGGCCTCTGGCCTTCCTTTTCTGAGTACAGAGGTCCTTCAGAAACTTTACATAGGCTGGGACCTGTCGGATTGCATCAAGCAGGGGTAAATTTATCTTCACCTGCTTAAAGGTCTTCATCATTTTCTAGATCTGTGCCTGACCCTTATCAAAAGGGGCAGGGCCACTCAAAGCTTGAGGAAATGGCAGCTGAGGTTCTGCTGGTTCCTCAGCTGCAAGCCTATGGCTGAACTTTTATTTTTTTCTTTTTTCTATTTTTATCTCCTGCTGAGGCTCAACTACAACCTCTTTATTTTTCCCTTGTTGAAGGGTAGTAGGCAGTTCTTTACTCTGTGCCCTAACAAAATCCTTATCACTTTCATTTGACATTTCCTTGGGTTGACCTCTCCTTGTTCCCTTCCCACCTGGTTGTCTACCAACTTACCAGACCTTAGGGCCGTAATGGCATTGGCCCCCTCAAAATTTGAGGAGCCTTCTCCGATGGAATACTGGCCCTTTGGGTTGGCTACTGGTTGACTTGGCAACCTGCCCTCCTCTCTTTTAGCCAGAGCATTGGCTATCTGGCCAAGCTGCTCTTCTATTTTCTTAATGCTTTGGCTGTGAGAAGTCACAGTCTGATTCAAGGGTCTAAGGCTTTACAATTGGGCCAAAACCTGGTCCTCAAAAGAAGCACTTCGGGGCTGGGGTGGGAGAACTACCAATTGATTTTGTTGCTGGGGCTACTGTTGTTGGAAATTCGACCATTGGGCATAACCCTGGTTAAACTGCTGCTGTGGCCTTTGAGGTAAGGCCAACATCTGCTGTGGCTACATATAATTGTCTTGCCTCCACCTCAAATTTGGGTGGTCTCTCCATTGGTAACCAGGATTTTAGTGCTGGTATCAATATGGTTGTTTATTGTAGCCACCAGATTGTTGTTGTCCATAAGATTGGGCAGCAGTAGCCTGTTTCATTACAAACTCAGGGTATTGCCCCGCAGATGGACATTCTTCTACTGTGTGTTGTGGGGATTGGCATATCAGACATGCCTACATCACTTGTGCAGCCATTCTGGGCTGCACCACAGTCAAAAGTTTGTCAAATCTTTCAGTAAGATTGGCCATCTGCATTCTCAGATCATCATTTCTCCTAACTTCATACATTTTTCCTTTAGAAGTCTCAGCAAGTCCCAGCTTAGGAGAAGGTTCTTGAACAGTTCTAGAAGAGGACATCTTCTGGAAAGCATTTTTACTTATTACCTCGAACAAGTCCCATGCCTCATCAGCTGTTTAATGCATGTACGTTCCACCACAAGAGGCATCTACCATGTCTCTGCTCTTCTCATCAATCCCATTGTAGAAGCTCTGGACAAACTGCCAGTCAGGGATCTTGTGGTGGGGACTTTGTTTAAGCATCTCTTTAAATCTATCCCAGCATTGGTTAAAGTCTTCAGTTGGGGACTGGGCAAAAGAAAGTACGCTTTTTCTCAACTGACTGGTCTTGGTCTCTGGGAAAAATTTAGACAGAAATCTTGTCTGGAGGTCTTTCCAGGAAGTGATGTTGTTGTTTGGGAGAGTAGATAACCAAGTCATGGCCCTGTCCTTTAGGGAGAAAGGAAAAAGCCTTAACCTAGTGACTTCTGGTCCCAAACCAGCAATGGAAAATGTCGTGCACAGGGCCAAGAACTGGTCAATGTGCTTGTAAGGGTCTTCCTTGCTAAGCCCATGGAAAGAGGGAAGCAT
Source organism: Chloranthus sessilifolius (assembly GCA_021018995.1). NCBI lineage: Eukaryota > Viridiplantae > Streptophyta > Magnoliopsida > Chloranthales > Chloranthaceae > Chloranthus > Chloranthus sessilifolius. The sequence goes on from CM037595.1 coordinate 72,104,107, forward strand.
TTGGATGATGGAAGTTTTTATCTCATAATTACCCTGAACATCTGGGAATTGAATGTTGATAGGAGAATTGTAATCATCCAGAGCATTCAATTCTTTCAATGTTCTGGGTTGCTCTTCACCCATAACTGTTGTCTCTATTTCAATTGGGGGCTCGACTGTGGTGTGTCTGTGCCTTCTCGGTCTTCTACCCCTTTCAATCTCAGGGTTAGCAGGGGCTAATGTAAGACTGAGAGATCTCCTTCCTAACATGCACTCATACCACAGCAGGGAAGACTATTCGCAGGCACATTGCACTTAATAAAATTGCAACTATCCTAATCAACTGCTTATGGAATCTTCAAAGGAGAAGTAAACTAAGGTTTTGAAGGTTAGAGAAGTGCAAACAGAGGTAGCTAGACTCTCGATGCAATTCCAGTCTCCTTCTTTGCTACGGTCCAGATCTGTAAGAAGAATTCCAAATGTAAATCAGCAGTATCAATTATTCACAAGTACAGCTACCAAAGAATAAAGAATCAAAAATTTAGAGTCTACTAAAAGATTAAGGACTGGTTCTAAATTCAGAGAACTAGAACTAGATATCAAAATCACAGTCTAAGAAAAAGGGTGCTACAGTCTCGGACTGAAAATTAAGACTAATAATTAAAACTAAGAGAAATATCCTAAGTCTAAACCTAAGATTTTTACCTAGGACCGGGGCTGTGGAGAGAAATCATCGGAGATTCAGTGCTTGAATCTCGAAATCATGACTAGGTTGCTCTATGGGTTTGTCCTCGGAGTTCTCTGGTTTCGGAATCGGAAAAAAAATTTGTTCTCTCTCAAAAATTTCCACCCTCTTGTGTCTTATGTTAGGTCGAAATTAAAAAAAAGGTTTTATAGGTTTTTCTTCAATTAAATGCCCTGTTTAAGGTGTTTAATTAAATTACGCACCAATTTCCCGGTGCTTAATCGCTTTGAGTCGGTCACCGACTTAGTGAGCGACCGGTTAACTTGCTCAGCGAGTTTCCTAGTCCTAATAGCGTTAGAACTAATTACGCGCCCATGTTGGGGTGCGTAATCCAATTAAGTGTCACTCTCGAAGTGTTTAATCGAAGAAACTTAGGGGTCAAGGATAGCGAGACTAGGTTAGGCGTAGGCCAATTGTGGGCTGGTGATGTAGCTCTTAATCTGATCACGCGTCTGGTGTCAGGCGCGTGATCGAGTCTCGAGGTGGTCTGGAGAAAGGAAGTCTGGTTTGAGAAGGGACTAATTGAGCGCTTATGATTTGGCATGCAATCGAATTAAGTGTGTGGCTTTAGGCACTTAATTTGGGGTTGTCCGGGTCCGGGTTGGGTCTGAAATACCAGACTATTATTTCAGTCTGTATTTCAACTATATACTATTGTTTCAGTATATAGTCTCCCTATGTTAGGATTTGAGCCACAGAGCTATTGTTTCAGCCTATGTTCAGCCATGTACTATTGTTTCAGTGCATGGTTCTTACGTTGGGGGTATGGGGCCTGAGCCACAGAACTATTGTTTCAGCCTGTGTCCAGCCATATACTATTGTTTCAGTATATGGTCCCACATTAGGGTTTCAGTATATGGTCCCTCATTAGGGAAAAGAAGTTTAAAATGCAAGACTATTGTTTCAGTCTGCATTCTGACTATATACTATTGTTCCAGTATATAGTCTCCCTACGTTGGGATCTGAGCCATAGAGCTATTATTTCAGCCTGTGTCCAGTCATGTACTATTGTTTTAGTGCATGGTTCCCACATTAGGGGTATGGGACCTGAGCCACAGAACTATTATTTCAGCCTATGCCCAGTACATACTATTGTTCCAGTATATGGTCCCATATCAGGGTTATAAGGTCAAAGGTTGACCAAACAAATTTGTATATTTCGAGAGAGCAAAATGGGAGTGTCTACAGATGCCCCTCTTCGACGCACTCTTGCAAAGTAAGAATGCGTCGAAGAAGTAGACACCCCTCATTCGAAGTGTCTTCTCGTTTCTCTTGGGAAATCACAAATGTGAACTGGGGATGCTGACATGACATGTTTGGCTTTCTTATCTATCAGTGCAGGCTAAAATGGAGCATTCGAAGGGCAAGTGGTAGCTGTTTAAGGGCACATTCCGGGTCTGTGGGTGCATGGCACCTCCCGTCACATGGCGCGGGCTAACAGAGAGATTTTACGCAATCGAGGTACCGAGGTATCAATTAAATATCCAAAACAAGGTCCAGGGACCGATAATAATAAATGAAGTATCATGTAATATCGAAGGCTTTTATAAGTCATGTCAGACCGGGCGCATCATTGCTCACACCAATGCACGCCAGGCATTCCTTTTCTAATAGGTGTTTGTAAGTTCTTAGATTAAATGTACTCAATATTCAGTTTCCGAGGGGAATGGCCGGTTTGGGCTGGTAATTGAAGTGGGGTCTTATGAGGTGTGCTCAATTGAATTTTATGCAGTGGCGCGTGCACTTGATTCATCTGGAGTCGGCCTCTATGTTGGGAATTCTAGTGCTAATGTATCTGAACAAATGATTCTGCACAGTGGAGTATGCACTTGATCCAATTTTGCACAGTTGGATATGCGCTTAATTGCAAGTTCAGGGGTCAGGCTATAAGTTGGGAATTCTAGTCCTAATATGTCTGAACAAACGATTCTATGCAGTGGAGTATGTGCTTGATCCAATTCTGTGTAGTGGGATATGCGCTTGACTACGAGTTCAGGGATCTTAGGATTTAAAGGTCAGGTTTAAGTGTAATTTATTGTGCGTGGGTGATGGGGCACTTAATCAGTTTTTTTTTTTTTACATTTAAAGAAAGGTGAGTCGGGTCTATTTATCTTATTTCTTTGTTCTTCTTTTCTTCTCTCTCTTTTTTTAAATTTTTTTTTACTTTTTTAGTAAGGGGATTTTGAAAATTTAGGAGTTTTGAAAATTTAAAATTTTAGGGATTTTAACTTAAGATCAATTCGGTAATAAAACGGCGAAAAACGTGGCTTCTGAGACGTCGCTGAGCAGATCCACCAGTACTGGATTTATGGACCCAACCGTTATTGTGGTTGTCAAGACAACACTTGGCATGCCGGATACTCCGTCTAACCTTCTCGACAAGTACTGATGATTGTCTCTTATGGAAGGACTACAGTGATTCGCGAGTCGAGAGAGACGAGTTTTAAAAATATTTGACTTAATCATAGCTAACCATATATTTACGAGAAATATCGAGTAAAAATAAAAAAATTAGGTAGTACTTATCTGGGGGTGATACTTACCTAGATGGCGTGCAGCTTGTGTTGTCCATGATGGGACTGGTGAGTTGTTGGAGGGTGGTACTGCAATGGGACTTTGGATCTTTCTTCTCTTTGGGTCTGCTGTGGCAGGGGTTGGCGGTCGTCGACGTGATAAAATGTCTTGGAGGAATGATGTCGCGAAGGGACCTATGGGTCCTCCCTTTCTTTGGCTGTGTGCTGGGTGAGTCCTGGTGGGACGTGGGGATTAATTCGAGAGAGAGAGAGAGGCCTTTGCCTTAGCAATGGCACATGATCAATCATTCCATCTCTTTGTCATACGGCGTGGCATGTGCTGTCTAAACTTTTTTTTCTTTTTCAAGTAGTGATGTTTGCGATGGGATGTTGTAGTTAACGATGGGACGTTGGTAGGATATTTGTGCGATGGGATGTTGTAGTTAACGATGGGACGTTGGTAGGATATTTGTGCGATGGGACGTTGGTAGGATATTTGCGCGATGGGTGTATCTTGTTTCTTTCTTTGGCAGATCTTGGGTTATGAAAGAATCACGTTGTGGTTGCGTTGTAATTGGCTTAGTTTTTTTTTTAGGGTGGTGTGCCCACATTTTTGAGAGATTTGCTATCGGCTTCTTGCGATGGGTCATGAGGGCATGGTTAATTTATTATGATGGGACATGATATTGAGGTGATATTGCATGCGTACACGTTTATCGCGATGGGGATTGGTGCAGCCAACACTTCCTTCTCGTGTAAGGGTACGCGATGGGATGGGTGAGAAGGTCTTTCTTTTCTGCCAGAACAGCCTGAGGTTATACGATGGGACAGAAGAATTTTTGGTCGTGATGTAAAAAGGTATGAGGGTACAGATTTTGTCCAAAGTCAGGTATTGCATGCCTGTTTTAGGTCGCTCAATACGATTATGCGTCTATTTTCGAGCGTGCGATCGCAGGCTTGAGGGGTCATTTACGCGTTTCTGAGTGTGCGTGTGATTGTGTTACACGCTATAATAGAAGCACATGATCGGAGCGTCACCAGGTCAATGTATGGGTGACCTTTTGTATTGTGCGGCCGGGGTCGACCGTTTCATAGGTTTGCGTGGTCTATAGGCTGCACATGATCGGAGCATCGCGTCGTTGGTGTAGGCGATGGTTTCATTGAGCGCTTTGGTCATAACGTGTATTTTGGATTGTACGTAGTGTGCGTAGCACGTGATCTAATTAAACGCATGTGCTCTGGCGTGTGATTGAGTCCGTACTCTATATAAGCGAGGGGGCTTTCATGTGTGTTTCATTCTCTGGTTTAGTTTCGAGTTCTGACTTTTTTCTTGATATTTTGTGTTCTGAAATTCATGTTTTATTGATATTGGGCGATCTAACCGTCTGGTTGGGATGTCGTTTCTTCCTATATTCATTATCTCGCGTAATCTCTTCCCCGAGGTGATGCTCGTGGACGGTGTCATTCTGGGAGTATGTGGTATTAGGAATGAGAGCGCTAGTCTTCACATTGGTCCTTTTTAGGGAGAAGTGAAAGTAGCGTTGAGGAGACGGCGGTGGAGTTGAAGATAGCAGGAGAGAAGGAGTAAAAAGTGAAGGGATATGTTTCCCAGCCAATTTTCCCTGAAATGTTCCAAGCAGAATCTACTCCTCGCTTCATCTCAGTTTTGAACTCAGTCTTCGTTTTGGACTGTAGGTTAAGGTTTTAGGTTTTCATTTTGGGTTGTAAATTCAGGAGGTATGCCTCCGGTGATACTTATAAAACTTTTGAGTTATGAATAAAGAGGCATTTTTTTATTTTGTCGTGCTTGTTTATTCGTTTAAATTTATTAGCGAATTAATTGGATTTATCTTGTTTGTTTGACTTATTTATGATTTAGCTTAGAGTTTTAGGATTCATTCCGAATTTATTCAGGGCTTATCCCAAGGTTAATTTGCTTTATTGAGTTTTGTTTAGGGGATTTATTTGGTTCTGTTTGGTTTGTTTGGGACATTTTTTTTTTGTCCCAAACAAGCTAAGGTCTCACTTTAGAGAGTTTTTTTTTGTTTAAAGTTTTGGCTAGTTTAAGGTTTGATTTAACTTGAGTTTTGGCCTTTTGTTTGATTCAACATGAGACTTAAAAGGTATGAGTTTTCAAAGGTTCTAGATGGGTGTTAAATGTTTAAATTCTATTGATTTATCTAGGCTTGGGGAGATTGGTGTTTCTTAGGGGGTTAAGTGTTGTGTAATTATTGGTTCGTCTGAGTCGTCATGGATTGTGGTCTTTCAAAGGGGTATGTGTTTGGTTTAGATTTAATTAGATTAAAAGGATTTAAAGGTGTGACACTTGTCATTTGGTAATTCAGGGGTATAGTTTATAAATGTGAGAGATAAAAGTTATGGGTTCTTGTTGTTTTGAATTTTATTCCAAGTTTGGGATTAAAAGTTTTGGGGCATTTTCTTATTCATTAATGTCTTTTCTTCCTTTCTTTTCTGTATCCCGGGTGTTGGACCCGAAGAGTTGTGTTTATTGCATGGATTATTGAGAATGGACGGGATTGAGAATGCAAGGTAGCAGTAGAATTACTGACATGCTAAGGGAAGAGGGGAAGATGGGATTTTTGGTTTCCCGAATAAATCTGGATTCAGGCATTGCCTGAACATGCGGATTTTAAGTTTCTTGTTTTAAGTTGTATATTCAGGGGGTATGCCCTTGGAGTATTTTATAATTATTTTCTTTAATTATGAAGAGATTATATATATATTTTTTATTTCATTTGCAGTAATTTCAGGTTTAGTTTATTTTATAGCTTATTTGACTTGTTTGAATGTGATGTTTATTTATTTAAATTTCCTTGAGTTTGGCTCGATTGGGTTTACTTATTTTGATTTAGGGTGTGTTGGGAGTAGTATTTGGTTTAGTTTAGATTCAAGTGAAAGAATGATGGGGGGCATTTTTTTCTAGTTTTTCTTTAGTCTTGGTATTAGTTGGAGTGCATAGGTGATGTTGGGGCATTTCTTCATATATTTTTTTTAGTTTGGTCTTAGTTGAAGTGTATAAATGATGTTAGGGATATTTTCCTTGTTTAGTTTCACCTTAGTCGGGGCAAATTTTATTTTTTTTTTTTTGGTCTTAGTTTAAGTGCATAAATGATGTTGGGGGGCATTTTTTTTAGTTTGGTTTGGGGTATATATGTTCTACATCAGGAGTATTTGGGATTGGTCTTAACAAGAGCGTGGTTTACGCCAATAATTAGTATCGAAAATCACCCAATTTAGGCCTGTGAACATGCTGTCCTGAGCATTTTTCTTCTTTGTGTTTCAGGGGAATTGCGCGCTTCACTCCGAGCGCATAAATTAATTGCGCGCCAGAGGGTGAACGTGTGTTCAGGCGTCAGAATGTCATTAAGCACCAGTTTTCAATCGTTTGACCAATTTAAACGTATGCTATCGGGCGCGTGATTAGGGCGGTGGTTGGTCATTGTACGGGTGACCATTGGCATTCGTGGGCCACTGTGTGGACACTTGAAGCGATTACACGCTTAGTAGGTAGCGTGCAATCAGATGGTCGGGTTAGTTTGAGCGAGCGACAATTAGGTTACGCACTCAAGACCAGTCGTGTGATCTGAATTAAGCGCTGTGAGAGTGGTGCGTGATTGGTTTGAGCACGTGAATTTATGCGCGTGATTTTGGCATGTCCTATAAATAGTTCAAAACTTTTTATTTTTGTCGTGCGATCCATTTTAGTCTTCGATTCACTGTTTCCTTATTTCTTTGTACTCTAATTTTTGTGTTTTCGTGATATTTTGTTATCCGGCCATCCGTTTCGGACCAGTTTCCTTTGTTCTCTTTATTTTTTTGAGCTCTTCATTGTAGGATAAAGGGTGAGGGTATTGGTGGGCGCGATCTTACTATTTCTGAGTTAGAGAGGATGTTAGGGGCGAAGATAGGCGAGACTTTGGGGAGGTGGATGTTAGGGAGGTGATTAGAGAGGAGGTACTGGAGGTTGACCAATCGGGGGTCAGAGAGGAGGTGCTCGAGATTGAGCAGGGGGTCGCTGAGGATGAGGGTGAGATACCTAAGGGTGAGAGAGCTGAGGATGCGGCTGAGGGGCACCAGGGTGAGGAGCATCGAGATTGCAAACACTTCCCACTGGAGGATTTCTTCTCTAGAGGCCAGGTAAGCACCCATGAGCAAGAGTTCTTTCATTTTCTTAGCCATTTAGGTTATGACATAGGCTTATTAGGCTCTAAAAACCCTTCTAATTTATGTTGAACCTGCATTGATCCTTGGTTGTGTGCTCACTCATGCATCATGACGGCATCTAGAGATAGGTCATGTTTCTATTCAGTTTTCCGTATCACATTTTATGTATTTGTTGTAAATTGTTATTATGTTTTGGGCATATTTTACTTGCTTTTAGTTTTAAATTCATTTATCTTTCGTCATAGCTATGTGTTAGCCTTACAGTTATTGTTTGTGTTTCTTTCAAAAGGAGCCCCCGCAGCTGGTTATCAGCTCGGCATGGACCGAGTCTCATACTTGGTACCATGCCTTATCAAAGTTTCAACGGGTGTGGCTGGTGTCTTTCAATTTCAGACCGATCCTAGCGCTGGAGCCCTTTCAGGTCGATCGTGGCCTGATCGCGGCAATCTTGGAGAGATGGAGGGAGAGGCATCATGCGCTTCTCTTTCCAGTTGGTATGATGTTGCTGACTCCAGAGGACTGGGTCCGCATTACCGGCCTTTGTTTTGAGGGTGACCCGATCACAGGGCGGATGGCAGGAGAGTACTTAGCAGTGTGTGAAGAGATTTTGGGTGTGCCATATAGGTCGAGCGGATCGGGGTGAGGTGTAGTTCGAGTCACTTAGTTTTTTGATACGCTTGTGAGTGGCTTCATCCCTCCGAGGCATCATTCGAAGGCGAGGGCATCTTATAAGGTGCATTGTGTGATAGTGGCGGGCCGGGAGCCCATGGTGGAGCCGGGGTTGGCTGTGGATAGGGTGCTTCGAGCATTCTTGATGCACTTCTTTGGTGCGGTACTCTTCTCTTCTTTTACTCGAGGATGCGTCACCGGGTTATTTTTTATGGTTCTCGGGGACTTGAATCGAGTCCCCACCTATCCGTGGGGTGCAGCCGCATTGGCACATCTCTATGAGCAGCTTTACCGTCGGGGACAGGGCGTCGCGTCGATCGGAGGTTTCCTTCCGTTCATCCAGGTGAGTTTTAGTTAATTGGCGTCGTGATGTCTTTAGTTTGGTTAATTTTTAGTCATAGTGACGATCTCAGTGTTTCTTCTGTATTATTTTTTTTTAGTTCTAGGAGTATGATAATTTCACTTTTCTTCGTCCGAGAGTTCCGTGGGAGGTGACATTCACGTTCCCGCAGATGCACGTGTGGAGGGAGGCATTGAGGGGTCACCGCTGGTCTTCGGATCTTCAGACCGTGCGAGGCCTCTTCGAGGACATGCACGTGGGGCAGGTGCAGATCGTCGTGCATATATTTTTTTATTTCGATCTTTTAGGATCTGAGTCTTCATTGATGGGTTGGCTTGTTTATTTGGTTGTAGGTGATTTGGAGACCGTATGCGGATGAGGAGGATGTGGGCTGCCAGTGATCTAGTCTGGCCGATCCTTCTTTGATGTGGACATATGGATCCATTGTTTTGAGAGGGTGGAGAGGATCCACAAATCTCGAGTGGTACAGCAGCTGGGGCTCGCTCAGGGAGTCCCTCCAGAGATTCGCCACAAAGTGACGAAGAGGATGACCGACCCTCCTGGCCAAAATTTTATGGAGCGGATGGTGCTTCAGATAGCAGATTTTAGAGCTTGAGGGACCAGGGTTACAGGGGCGCGGACGAGGTGGAAGCTCGGGAGTATGTGCAGTGGTTTAGTGTATTGGGTGGTGGGCGCCTCTTCACACGTCCCTTCCATGGAAGTGGCTCTTTCACGATAGGAGGGCCGGAGTTGGTGTCGGCTTTGAGAGAGAGATTGGCTGCGTTGGAGCAGGGTCATCTCACTGCGAGTGTGCGGGGGGCATTAGATGCCCTCCATTGGGCGATGGAGCGAATGGGGTGTTCCCGTCTGGATTAGGAGATACTGCACTCCTTAGCCTCCTCGGTTGCTGTTATTCACTGAAAAGTATTACTTTTCACCTCTTAACCTAGCCTTTGTTGGACCTTGAAGCTGACTAATAACTCCTTTTTAGCTTGTTTTGTAGTTAGAAATAATTGTGCAGCTTAACACAAAGTCTATGCTTTTGGTGCCAAGAAGAGAGAATTCGAGCAAAAGATGATAGCTAAACCAGAAAATGATGGAACACCATGGTGTTACACACCATGGTGACTATTTCGCATGTCACAATGGACCAAGAAAGTCTAACAGATGAATGAATTATAAGTGAGAGTGGAGGAAGCTATAACAAAAGCATGTGCATAGCAGCAGAGGAGCCAAGGACCCATCTTACACAGCTGAGGTGCTGCCTCGCGTTGTTCAATTCACTGGCAGAGCTCCCTCGTGCAGCTAAGAGATGCAGCATAATAGAGCTCGCAAAGAAGTCAGGCAGCTCAATGAAGGGGTTATCACAAAGAAGTCCTCTCGCGCAGTAGTCGCACACTTCAGCTGCAAGCTACATGTGAAGAAACTTGCGGAGCTCGCGCGCACTAAGCCTTCAGAAATACAACTAGCAAAGCTCTCACGAGGATCAAGCCTTAATGCAACCGCGCGCATTACCTCGCGAGACCAATTGGCACGAACAATAATAGAGACCTCGCGAATTTCTTGCGTGGTTCTAGAAGAGAAAGATGCCCAGAAGTTCCCTCACACAGCTCTCGTGCAGCTCTCGCGTGCCTAAAGGTTTATATCTGTACCGAGCGAGATGCAAAGGCATCTGCGTCAGTACCTCATGAATGAAGTTTCTAAAGCTCTTCTGCGCGAGCAAGCTAAGCATTGAAAATCCTTCTGTGCGAGTGCACACAGAGCTGAAGCAGCTGCCCGATCACCCAAAGCTCTACTATGTGAGATAGCAATATTCAAAGCCAAACTCTACCCTGCGAACACTCTGCAGTTGCCAGACAGAAGTGATATGCAGAAGCCAACCTCGCGACGCTCGGGTTCTCCACTTCTCAATCTTAACTCAAAGACCTTTTGAGGATTTCCTCAGGTCTAGGGCACACATCCTGAGGCACAGATTCTGATCCACGCGTCCCAAGACATTCAAGGTTTGTAATAGTGCCACATTTGCTTGAAAAATTAGGGTTTACTCTTCTCTCAGCCACAGTATTAGGACTAAGTATATAAGTTGGCTTATAACTTAGAAATTATCATTCACTTTCTCCTTCAACCTCTGTCGGCTGAGAGCTCAAGCAGACTAGGATTAGGGTTTGATCACCTCTTTTTCTATTTTTTCTTCTCTCTGAGCCTAGCACTTGCTAGCTAAATCTTTGGTAAGCACCTAGGTGTAGTTTTATTTGATTTTGTAATAGGTCATTTAAACATTGGGATTTTGTGTTGAGCTATTGTGCACAAGGCTGCTGCCTTGAGAGATTTCATTGTTGGTAACATCAGATCAATGGAGTTTGTGTTTGAATGCTTACTCAATCTATTATTTTCCTATTTGTCCATAGTTCTGTTCAGGCTATAGCATACATTTCATATTTGAGCTTATTTGAAGGCCTATGAAAGCTTGAGCTTGTAGCCTGGGGATCATGGTGGCAGTAGCAGTTTGCATGTCCTGTCTCATCATTTGTGGGTAAGGGAGCCTCTGTGGATAGCCTGTGACCATTAGAGTGGATAGACTATAGCCCTAGGGTAATCTTGGTCATGGATCTGAGATGGATTCTCTTTCTCTGCACTAGGGCTTGTAGCCTCGTGAGAGATTGTGTAGGAACAGGCTCCCCTTTGTTTCACTTGACCGCTATCAGATGTTAGATCTGGATTCTCTGTAGTGATTGCAGCTATGAGGACATTGTATTGCAAGCTTTTTTTAAACAACAAATTGTTGATTTAAAGTCTATTTAGACCTATAGGTCTTTTGGTTCCATTAGATTCTCAATCGGATTTGTGTATTTGGGATTTGCCCATTCGCTTAACCTTTATATCTTTTAATTGCCATCTGATCTTCCTAGGTTTAATACCCCTATGAATGCTATCCAGATCTGTGTGTAGATCTGAGGAGCTCAGAGTACTGGCAGACATAATGTCTACAATGGTATTCATGGCCTGACTTGATTCATGGGATTAGGTTTGATCAACCCACTCCCTTGGATTAGGTTAGCTCTTCTGGCTTGATCAATGGGATTTGACAAACTCTATTGGATAGACTGTGGCCATTTGAGTGGACAGACTATAGCCTTAAGAGCGCCCCAAATGGCATGGGTTCAGTTGGATTCTTCTACCTTGCTAAGGTTAGTGATAGCACTTCAGCAAGGATTTGTCGCAAAGAGAGCCCTAAATCTGAGTTACATAACTGAATGAACTTTAACCTAGACTGCTTACTTCTCATCCTTTTATCTTTATTTTAACACACCATTACCACCCTCTTCATAACCCTTTCTTAGGATAGGACTGCACTTTATTTCTTTTCTTTTTAGTAGGTAATTTAGTGTAGTTGTGACACTCAACTCCCTTTCTTTAGGATTGTTAGATCTATAGCCAGATCTGGAGGCCTACTATTATAGCCCATTTTGGATTCTAGATCAATTTATCTGTGGGATAAACTCTTATTTATCAAAACTTGCTATAATAGCCCTGTATCTTGCAGGCTTGGGATTACTTTAGTTCTGTTGTTTCCATCTTTTATTTTATTTTGATTTTTAAGTTGTTCTCACCACACAATAAAATCAGCACACCCAAATCCAGAAGTAAATCCACAAACAATAGCTGCTCAGGCTAGGGCGGTGGAGGATGAGTTGGGGGCTCGGCTAGCGGAGACTCGATGGCTCCTGATGAGTTAATTTATGTTTTTTTGTATTATGTGGATTTGGTCTTCTGGTCATTCTAACATGGTTGTGGTATCTCATTTTATTTTGTTTTGGGCAATCTGAGAGAGAGGGTGAGGTTGCTCGTCAGATGGCGATGATCGAGTTATTACGTGGTCAACAGTAAGCCGGTCGAGAGGTGGAGGCCAGCTTATGATCTAAGATTGATCGATTGGCACGTGTCTTTATAAATATAATTTAGCATTATTAGCATTATGAGATTGCCAACTAATGTATTTATTGTTATTCGTAGAGAGCCGAGCTCGCTGCTGGAGGTTCTGTTCCTGCATTTGATCCATCTTTAGTTGCTTCCTCCAGTCGAGAGGATCCAGCGATGGCTCAGCTTTGGGCCGAGCTAGATCATTGGGTAAGTTCCATTCAATCTTTTATCTTGTTTCTGTCATTGTAGTAGTTTGTCGAGTGTCATTATTTTACTTTCTTAGTAGTTTACTAACATTACGTTGTATTTCAGCGTCGGGTTGCTGAGGATCTTCCGGTGAGGGAGGCGACTGCTGCCTCTCTACGCCCGGAGAGTCAGGTATAGTTTTTTTTATGGCATAATTTTATTTAGGTTCTTTCATCGTTATTTTGTTCTGACATGTCTTGTGCTGGTTTGTTTGGTTCTTTGTCCAGGTTGTTCCGAACTCTGCTCCTGAGGCTCCCCCTCAGGAGTCTGCTCCTATCCTTACTCAGGTATGTTTTAGTTATTATGTTCGTGGCTTATTTGTCATTATAGTATTTATCTGATATATTTGTTTATTCTTATTGCAGCCGCCTACGTTTGCTGTCCCTCGGGTGCCGCTCGATGATCTAGTGACAGCTGAGACGGTCGAGCGACTTCTGAAGGAGAGGCTGGATCTGGTATAATCCATTCCTTTTTAAAGTTTCTTATTTTTTTCATATATATATGTCAATTTTCTTTGACTCGGTATGGTTATGCAGGTCCGTCAGCTTAAGGAGGCACGTCTAGAGGCGGCGCGAGCAAGCGCCACTCCCGAGGCGAGACGGGTCCTCAAGGAGACGTAGAGTCACGAGGACCTGGTCATTGAGATGATGGTCACACAAAGGACTTAGACCGAGGTGTTAGAGGCAGCACGTCGGATGATGCAGGTGTCCCTAGATCAGTTACATTATCGTCTGACGAGGAGTGAGTGAGGGGTGCGTAGGTTGGTTAGTCAGCTTGATGGCTCAGAGCCGAGGGCTACGGGTTCTTCGGCTGGGCAGTCTCATCACACGTCACTTGATAGCGTCGGGGATGATGCTCGTAGGGATTCGGTCATTCGTGATATTCTTGCGGGTATCCTCTTCGTTCTCGATCGAGGTGGTCTGTTAGTCAAACGAGTGAGGGGGGGTCTGTAGCAGGGCCTCGTTGTTTAGAGGTTCTGAGGACTCCAAGTGTTGGGATTGTATTTTCAGAGGACTAGTCTGCGGACCTTCGAGCCAATGATACTGGTGACAGCGGTGATCGACCGTCCTAGAGACAACGTAGGAAGTAGGGATGTGTGTGTGTGTTTTTTGCATTCATGGTATATGTGTGTTGTACAAACAGGGGGGATGCCCCCGGTGACGAGTGTAAAAAGAAATGAAAAGATTTTGACATATATATAGAGAGAGAGATTTTTTGTTTAGATATACCTAATTGGCTCATTTTCTTTTAGTTACCTTTTACGTCTACTTTTGCTTTTTAGTTGCTTTAGCACCATTGACCGTCATTAGGACTCAGATGCTTCCTGAGCTGGCCCGGTGATAGTTGAAGGTTGCTTCAAATCTGCATATGTGAGAGTAATGCTGTCAGTAGTTTTTGTTCACCCCCTTGCTAGTTGTCAAGGGGGGTAAGTATCTCAGACCGGAGTCTGGTAATATAAGATGGATATGTGCTCTTATTTTTTTATTTTCTTTTATTTTTCTTCTTTTTGAAATGACAACAATGCAACAAGGAAAGCAAATAGCTAATATAAAAAAATAATAATAAAATAATAAAAATAAAAATGCCCCAGTGTAGGAGCGTGGTAGGATTGGCAGTATGGTATCTTCGGTAGCACTTTCTGGATGGTAACTTCGTCGTTCCTCATCTTCTTTGTGGACAAGCCGGCGCTTCTGATATGATTCTTCTTCTAATCCAAAAATATACCCCAGTGTGAAGATGCAATGGAGCTTTTCTGTGTTTCGAGATGAGCACTTTGGGTCTATAAGCAATCATGGGTATTTGGTGAGTTAGTTTTGAAGAAAAGATGATCGGTACTGTCATCGAACCGGAGAGGACTCTTTGATCAGGTCAGTTGTATACGGGGTTTATCTTAGGGTGGTGGTCATCCTATTCTGTAGTTATTAGGGAGAAGTATGGTAGGTATAGTAGGTTATTGCATCAGTCATCATTCATCAGTTTTCAATTTCATTTCTAGGAACATCCTATAAGGCTTCTGATTTATCGTCCGAAATAAAAATAGAAGAGGGGGGGGAGTAAGGCTCAGTGATGTGGGGAATAGTTTGTATCTAAGACTTTCCAAAATGGGTGAGTAACAAACTTTTTCTCAGGGGGATATGGGGTGTCATGATCGACCTCTTCGTCATGTTTCAGTACCATCAAAATCTCACATTCTATGGTTAGTAGGAGTTTATCCTCTTCCCGCCACCTTACAATAACATCTAGTAGTATGGGGACATCAGGGGTGCCCTCGCAGCTTGCTTATATACTTCTAGTAACGTTACCAGGGATGTCCTCACAATCTGCTTATGCTTTCCTGAGCTCATTGACTTGTTCATTCATCGTAATGCTCTCACTCAAAAAAAAAATTTATATATGTGTATTTTGAAAGCATCCTGCTAACGCAAGAATAATGAGTTTTGATTGAGCCTAGCATCTTCATTTTTTTTTTACTTTAACATCTCCTTCAATGGCGGGGGAAGGGAAATGAGGATCAGGTATTACTTATGCTTTTGAAAGAGGTTGGATAGGTCATTAATCCTTTAATCAAATTGCTCGAGTGAGAAAAGGTGGGTGATAAATCAGAGGTCTTAAGGATATTCAAAGAATTGAAGGCGTACGACCAATAAATGGTCGTGACAACTTCGGGAGTGATGAGTATAAGTATTTAACCATGAGATATGACAATCACGGGGCTAAGGGTAATATTTTCTAAGGTACACGGTGTTCCAAGGGCTGGGGAGTTCTTCCTCATCTTGGTTCGCCAGTTTGTAGGCATTTCTAGGGTATGCGACTGTTATGACATAAGGGCTTTCTCAGTTCGATTTCAGTTTTTCTTTTGGATGGCCGTGCTTGGAAGGCATGATTTTCTTCAAGACTAATTCCCCAATATTAAAGGTTCGTTCAAGTACTTTCTTATCGTAAGCCCTGGCCACTCTCCTCTGATATATCTGAGTGTGATCAATTGCCCTCAGATGTGTTTCATCGAGCTACTCTAGCTGCATGAGTAGAGTAATTCTTCTTTCATCTAAGGATAACTCATCATCGAGTTGAATCTGTAAGGATGGTACTTGTATCTCATATGATAGGACTACCTCCATCCCGTAGGTAAGGAGGTAGAGAGTTTGGCCAGTGGCCGTACGAATAGAGGTCCTATAGGCCTAGAGTGCTTCTGGCAGTCGTTCAAGCCAAGCGGCTCCATTTCTCATTTCTATTATGTGTTTTAGGATTTGAATCAGTATTTTATTCATAGCTTCTGCCTGTCCATTGCCTTGAGGGTAGAATGGTGATGAATGGCACAGATCGATGTCGTACTTCTTATATAACGTCTTCGTCTTCTCCGCGATGAACTATGGTTCGTTGTCAGTGACAAACATCCTGAGTACTCCAAACCTGGTGATGATATTTCGAACGATAAACCTTACAAGTGTTGAAGCGATAATTCTGACATAGGATTCAGCTTCTGCCCATTTGGTGTAGTATTTGGTCACTGTAAGTATGAACGCGTGCTTGTGAGTGTTCCCAACAGTCTGTGAAAGGTCCAATAACATCAAAGGCCCACATCGAAAATGACCATGGCGAGGTCATAGTATTCAATGCAACTGATGGAACTTTACTTATAGGATAGGCGAGTGCAGTGTGTTCTTGGCATTGCTTATAGGATTGGATGTAGAGATGGAAATCTCTGGTCATTGTCGGCCAAAAATAGCCTTATCGTGTAACTTGATCGATGAGTCTCTGTCTACCAGAGTGGGTGCCGCAATCACTAGTGTGTGATTTTTGAATAATGTATTATCCTTCGATAGTCATGACGTATCGTAGTAGTACTCCTTTGGTGAAGGCTTCTTTGTATAATGTTTTACCGAGTATGCAGAATCGGGTGCATTGGTTCCTTATAGTCTTCCCTTCGATCTTCATGGCGTATGGAGGGACGTGTTGATATTTCAAGAAGTTCTAGATATCGAAATACCACGGTTGTCCATCATCGGTCGGTGATTTTTTGAATCTGAATATAGCGACTTCATTTTCTGTCTTGACGTGGTTTTCTGGGGTGATTGATTCTTTCGGTCCTGTACTTGTAGGGAGGGCAGGTAATCTCTCTTGACGGTCCATGCTACCTCGTGCACAGGTACTGTCAGCTTTTTTATGAAGAAGGTCTTGGTATTTTACCCAATGGGTATTTCGATGATCGAGGCTAGCATGGCTAAGGAATCTGCGAGCCCATTTTCTAATCTAGGGATGTCAGTGAAAGAGATTCTTTCAAATTTCTTTACTAAATATTGAGCGGTTTCTAGGTATGCCACTAGTCTCCTTTCCTTAATTTTCTATTCTCCTATGACTTGTGAAATTACTAGTTTGGAATCACCGATGGTTTTTAACTGTTTAACACCTAATTGTAGTGATGCTCATAGTCTAGTTATAAAGGCTTCGTATTCTGCGACATTGTTAGTGACAGGGAAATCTAGCTGAAAAGCCTTAGGTATGACAACTCTGGGCTTAGAAGGACTATCCCGATGCCTTTTCCTTTATGATTTAGAGCGCCGTCAAAATAAAGGGTCCATGATGTCTTATTGGGTTTTTCATTATGAACCGTGAGTAGGTCCTCATCGGGGAAATCCATGTGTATGGGCTCATCACCCGAGAGTGGGAGATCTGTGAGGTAATTGGCAATTGCTTGCCCTTTGACAATTTCTGCATGACGTATGTGATATAGAATTCTTGCAGGAGCATATGCTAGCGAGCGATCTTTCTTGATGTTGCAGGCTTTCTGAATACGTACTTCAAAGGGTCCATTCAGGTTAGTACTAGTATTTTAGGTTCTTCGAAGTAGTGTCGTAATTTGGAAAAGGCCCACAACAACGTGAGGCAAGTCTTTTCCATTGAAGTGTATTTTTGTTCGTATTCGACCATCGTCCTACTGAGATAGTAGATAGCCTTTTCTCTCTTGTCATTTTCTTTATATTATCCAAGAATTGCTCCCATTGCTTTGTCATTCGTTGAGAGATATAGGATTAGGGGTCTTCTGGGGACCAGTGGTGATAGTATTGGCGGGTTAAGGAGGTACTTCTTGATATTGTCAAAGGCTTGCTGGCACTGATCATCTCATTTGTACTCAGTTCCTCCTTTACGTAGTCTGTAGAAAGGATCGCATCTGTCCGAATGCTGGGAGATAAATCTTCTGATGAATTGCAATCTTCCTATCAGGCCTCGTAACTCTTTGATATTACTGGGAGGCGGCATCTCGAGGATGGCTCTGACTTTTGCAGGGTCGACTTCGATCCCTCGCTTGCTAACTATAAAACCAAGTAATTTTTCGGAAGTGACCCCGAAGACACATTTCTTTGGGTTCATTTTTAGCTGATATTTCTTAGCTCATTGTAACACCAGTCGGAGCGCTTCAACACGTCCTACTCGTGTTTAGGACTTCACTAATATGTCATCGACGTAGACTTCTACACACTTATACATCATGTCGTGAAAAATAGCCATCATGGCGCGTTGATACATGGCTCTTGCATTCTTGAGTCCAAAAGGCATAACGATATAACAGTATGTTCCCCATGGTGTGGTGAAGGAAGTCTTATCTTGGTCAAACTCTGCTAATTTGATATAATTATATCCAGAGAAACCGTCCATAAAGGATAGCATCTCATGTCCAGCGATATTGTCGACTAGAGTGTCAATGTGTGGAAGTGGGAAGTCATCTTTTGGGCATGCCTGGTTGAGGTTTCAAAAGTCGATGCAAACCCGCACTCTGCTGTCTTTCTTGGCGACAAGTACTATGTTGGTGATCCACTTAGGGTAAAGAACGACTCGGATAAATTTGGCTTTGTGTAACTTGTCGACTTCCTCTATAACTTGGAGGGCGGTTTGTGGGTGCATCCTGCAGAGTTTCTGCTTAACAGGCTTTGCATCGGGTTCTAAGACGAGGTGATGTTCTACTAAACTTGGGTCTAAACTAGGCATGTCCTCGTAGGACCATGTAAAGGAATCGAGGTGTTCTTCCAGGACTTGTGTAATTTGTTGGCGTTCCTTGGAGTTAAGTGTTGCGCTAATCAGTAGCTTCTTGGGTTTCTCTTCAATGCCAAAGTTCAGTTCTTCCGTGGGTTCTGCGGCAACTTGGGTTTGCTCATTGAAATGCTTGATAACCTGTTGGAAGTCTAGTGCCTCCCCAAAAATTGGTGGTCCTTCTTCATTCTTGGTAAGTTCGTATACTGCGAAATTGCTTCACTAGGGATCTGAGTTTGCTAAAGGTAACCCTTCATCGGTACAATATGTGACTGAGAGATCTTCGGTGAGGTGGAGATCAAGACTACATATTCTTCTCTCAAAGTCATGAAGCATCTCATCCGGTATGATCACTAGCTTGTTGTTTAGCCGGAATGTTTTACGTCCTCGTGCAGGGAATGGGATAGAAACCCTGGAGGAAAGTCTCCTTGTTGGCGACAAATTTAGTTCGGGATGAAGAATTCCCTTTCTTTTCTGGGGTTTTCTAATTTTTTTAGATTTTATATTTCTGAATTTTTAGAGTTTTTTATTTTTTCTATTTTTTGATTTTTGATAATAAATATGGTACAGGGTCAGTCGCCTCAAGGGGCGCGGGGAGAATTGCTTCCTCTAGTTGAGGGAGCGAGATGGCTACTGGAGTCGTTCAAGTTATTCTTTGGGAAATGCAGACTTGTTATGAATTTAGCATTTTTTATTTTTTTTGGAGTCCTCATCTAATGAGATCTTTTGAATGAGTGACGTTGGTGACAGCGACATTAACGTTTGAATTTCTTCTGCCACATTGATCGCCTCTTCGTTGAAGAAGCTCTGAAGATCGTAGTCAATTGAACTATCATCCTTTGGGTTGTAATAATATTGTTCTTCCCACCGAGGGGGGTCTCCCAAAGGATCCTCAGAGGTAGCAAGTTCTTTTCCTTGATCTTGATAATATGTTAGGACGAGCGCGCATGCTCTACAGCGAGATTGATAATGGTAAAGAATGCAAGGGGATCTCCAAGGACATTCTCATCCTTCTAGGTTAGAGTTGAAGATGGTATCGAATTCATCTTCTTGATCTGATAGTGCTTGAAGTCCTAGGTTGGCCCGCTCCGCTAGCTCGAGCGTAGGGAGGTCTATCCAGTAGTCTTCGTCATCACTCAGAGGGAGTTATCATTCTTCCTCTAGAGATTTTCAAAATATTTAGAGTTGTGGCGTGTTTGGAGATGGAGAAGTGTCTAGTTCAAGTTCCTCTTCAAACTCTATGAGGGCATGTAGAGTGTTTCCCCCTAGATCAATCGGATGACCGTTGAAATTTTCTGCTTCTTGTGCCGGTAGCTGAGTTGGTAGGTCATTACTTGTGTCAGTGGTCACGAGGTTGGAGTGATTCGACTCTTCTATCATAGAGCGTCGGGTCCAACTAGCAAAGCATTCTAATATGTTGTGCATGCCCTACAATGGGGTTGGTATGGGTAGGCGATACAAGGAGAGTTCCAAGGGCATTCCCATCCCTCAAGGCCAAGGCCGAGACAGATGCTATACGAGTTAATATTTTCTTGTGGAGTGTCATCTCCTTTCCAGGTTAAGCGTAAGCGTTGTTCACTATCTTGCAAGGCTGCTATGTGAAAATCTTCGTCGTTAGTGGATTCCTAATCTTCTACTCGCAGGTCGAGTTCTGAAGGTTCTTCTCTCCTCTCTTCTGTAAATTCCTTAGTGTCAAATATGGGTGTTGTGATTTTAAATGTGTTTTAAACTCGCAAGTACACGAATCGGATTATAGTCAGTGGGTGCAGAGTACGAGATCGTTCCCACGAAGATTGGTTAGAAAATTATAAAGAGAAAATAGTAATTAATTTAAAGAACTACCACAGATTTAGCACAAGATTTAAACTAACTTACGAATTTTCAAGAGTGTGAAAGAAATAAATAAATAACAATGTACTAAAATTTAATGCAAGATATAAAGCGAGGTTTGGGATGCTAAATCCTCCCATCCATGGTCTAACATTTACCATCATAGATCTAACTGGTTTGAATTCAAGAGATGCAAGACACAAAATTGTTGTTCTTCCAAAATCACAAAAGAAATTGGCAAAATATTCACCGTAAAAGAAACTTAGTTCTAACAACGATAAAAAAATGTCACAGTCGAAATGAACAAAACATTCACCATAAAAGAAATTTAATTCTAATGACGATAAATAAATGTTACAAATCAAATGAAAAAAATATTTACCGTAAAAGAGGTTTCTAATGACAATGAATAAATGTCGCAAATATTAGCAATAAAGAATCTAGTGTAAATTTCAAATCACAGATCCGCGTTCATGGGAAGAGCATGCATAAATCCCATACCTTAAAAATAGTGTTCGATATTTACATAGATCGATAAGAACAAATAAGCGATAAAACCATAATGCACCAAACATTGAATTCCAACCACAGATCTATGATAAATAAATGAAACATAGGATGGAATTCATTAGATCCCAATCCTCAAAGAAATTTAGCCACACATACTAGAAATGAACAACATAATTGAAAGACAAATTGAAATGAACATTAAAATACCGTAAAAGATGTTTCACAGAACTTCATAAAAGCTTTAATCGAACTGGTGCAATCCTTCTTTGAGTGTAGAAATTAAACTAATTTAGGTTCTAGAACTAGGAAAGGGAAGAATAGTACTTGAAAAATAAAAGGAAAAGCTGGAAGAAAGCTAGAAAAATTCTTAGAAAAATAAAAGCTAAAAATAATAATCTCCCCCTAAAATCAATTCTCCAGTTTGGTTAAATAGGGTCTCAGCTCCATATTTGAAATTCAAAAATCAAATTTGAATTTTAAATTTCAAGGACCATTAACTCCTTTGCTCCAATATTCCAACGTTTGTTGTTCCATTGCTCTTTTATGCTTTCAAATGCATCCAATGGTCAAATATTCTTGAAATAATTAGAACTTCATAAATATGTCAGATTGCCCTCATCGGATGGCTAAATGTAGGCTTAAAGGGGTGAAATATGATCATATTTTACTACTCATCAATGGGCTTGACTCCTTCGAGCGGTTTATCAATATCGTCATTTAAATTGGTTAAATCATTAAACGCTTTAGTCATTCGCTCAATTTCCACTTCTTGGGATCTAGTGAAGGACACTTCCTTATACTTTGGCACATCTGCTTTCTCTGTGGTCCCATAGGCGAATTGGTCATATACAGACCATTTTGGTGACGTAGGGGACAAGTCGGCTTATGGGCCGTCCTATTGGTAATGTAACCCTATGTGCTTACGTATTTATGTTGGGATAACCGGTCCTATGTGGGGAATGTATCCAAGTTGGTACATAAGGTCCCACTCTTTTGTCGCGGTAAGGTTAATGGCATAAAGTTTGGCGAGGTCTGGGCCAACCTCTCTTCTCATTAACTTCTGTCGACACATTAGGGGAAAACTAAGAGAAGTAGGGGGACTGACTTCCGCAACAGTTGTCTCATCAGGGATTCAAATGTTTTGAATATGACCTATGTTCAACACATAATCATGAGCGGTTGGTATGCTCGTCGCGTAATCAGTATCCATCTCTTGGAGGGGTGCATCAGCGTATATACGGACGATAGAGTCCTCGTATGGAAATTTAACGCATTGATGGTATATGGATGCAACGGCCTTCATTGACTCCAGCCATTTCCTTCCTAAAATGAGATTGTGTACACTAGTGGAATCAGAAACATGAAGGGTAACGTCTTTCGTTACAGGTTCGAGGCGAACCTATAGCTTGATAGTTCCTTTGACAAAACGACGCGACCCATCATAAGCTATGAGCGACAGTGCGGAGGGCCTGACATCCTGCTCCGTATATTAGAGCATTTTTAATATTGTGAGAGGGCAGATGTTAAGTCCTGCTCTCGTGTCAATTACTGCATGTGGTACGGAGAATCCTCTAATTATGACGGTAATATATATGGGGGCCACACTCCCGCGGAGTGACTCTTTAGGCATATATGCATCTGTAGAAGTGAGCGTCGGAGGTTGCGCCATGACCAAAGTGATTTGATGAAGCTCATCTAGGGTCGTATCCTCATCCACTTGCGTGTCTTCACCTGTCCTTATCAACAATCGGTGATGGTCAAGCGATTTCTTAATGAGTTCTAGTATGGATATCTGGCTCGGAATCTTCTAGAGATGCCGCAAAAGGTCATATTCTTGCCCTGGCTTGAGCACAGTTTCTTTGCCTGGCCGATGGGCCTTAGGTGCGGGTGGTTGGAATGGTTGAGTTGTAAGAATTGGTGGAGGGATGATGTGAGGTGAGAGAGGCAAGTTAACTTCTCTTTCTCTCACATTTCCTTCTGGTGGTTGTGCATTCGTGAAATCCTTATTTCGAGAGAAAGGCGGAGGTGGGTAATTGGTTCCTAATTTGAGAATCAGGCAAGTCAATTGTTGATCGAACCCGACGTGGCTTGACGCGGATGTATTTGTAAAATGGTTGAAATTTGAGGTTGGAATGCGTACCTGAATGGTGCCGCTCCAAGGTGGGAGGTACAGTGTGTAGTCTTCCTCTTCTAGGAAAGCAGAGACCAGCGTCTCGCACGGGTCAGGATGTTCTTCTATCTCGCTTTCCTTTAGATTCAACGAAAGGTCAGTGGTTATTTCGTTGTCTTGGCTTGGAGTCTTTCGAGTGACACTTTCTACCCATGCAGCAATTTGGGCTCTAGTTTGGAGAGCGTGATCTCTATACTCGGGTTCAGAATCGGACAAAGGGAGTGGTAATGGCATTGGTTCAGGATTTAGAGGGTTGAAGGCTCTAGTGGGTGGCTATGGAGGAATGGTCTCTTGGCCCTAAAGGAATGGACTCGTATTTGAATGAAATTTAGATAAGGAGGTGGATTCGGCAAGGCGATGCGAGTGATCAAGGCCGAGGGATGCTGTTAAGACCTGAAAAGTTCCACTTTTCACCCCTTAACTTAACCTTTGATTAGACCTTTAGACACCTAATAAACTCGTCTTAAGTGTTTTGTTCAGGAAATAATCAGCAGTGAAATAAGGCCAAGAATCCTGTTATGGAGCCTGCTTTGGCACCAGATGCCCCTCAGCAAGAATGAACCTTGAAGCCTCGCACAGATCAGCTGAGCTTCCCAAGCCTTTACAGGCAACCTCTCATGCAGATGAATGGCTGGGGAGCTTCAGAAACTCAACTCCACGCATCTCTCACGAAGCTCAAGAGTAAAACACAGCACTCAGTGTCACGCAGTTCAAAGCAGACCTCTCTCAATCTCGCGAAGGTCGCTTAAGACAGCTGAGGAGAGAGAGCTTCAGAAGATTTCTCGCGTAGCTGTCGCGCAATCACTGCGGGGTACAATTCTTAGAAGAAGAATGCCTCGCGCAGTTCGTGCGCCATTCAAGAAAGAAAGCATCCTGGTGAAGGTAAAGCCAAGCTCGTGAAGATTGAGTGAGACAAAGAACCTCGTGCAGTTCAGAACTCAAAAGAACCTCGCGAGGCAACTCAGGAAGTCTGAGTAAAGAGAAGAGCTTACGCAGTTCTCGCGCTACTGCCCAGTGAAGACTAATCTACCGCGCTACTGCTTGAATTGCAACCTCGCGACGCTTGAGACTGTGTTTTCTATTCAACCTCGTGAACTCCAACCCAGCGAGAGCTCAACTCTCTACTGCGCGACTGCCTGAAGAGCAAACCAAGGCAACCTCGCGACGGCTGAAGCTTCAGTGTCAAATCATCCTAGCGAAGAGCAATGAGCTACCACGCGAGAAGTCTGGGAAACTACAGCTACCTAGCGAGGCTCTGAACCTAAACTTTCATCTCTTCAGTAGAAGGCATTCTAGAGATTTTCAGTGATTAGGGCACGCACTCCCATGCTCAAATCTCCGTGCACACGCCCCGAGGAATCCAAGGATCAGTAGAAGGCCATGTGGCATCATTAAAATTAGGGTTTCCTAACCCTAATGCGTCGCCACCCCACTGCTATATATACCTAGGCCTAGCTTAGGTTTAGGCATCTGGGAACCTATCTCAGATCGCTTTTCTTTTCTCTTTCTTTTTTAGCAGTAAGTAGTTTTTCTTTTTCTTTTTCTTTTCTTCTCTCCATAGTCCAGCAATTGCTGGCTATGACTTTGTATATGTTTTTGAGTTAGATTAATGGAAGTTTTGCAATAGGATTTATACTTTGTGGGATTATTGTTTATATGTGAGATGTTCTGTGCAAGGCTGCTGCCTTGTGATCCCCCATTGCCTTGGCTGTGTTTCAAAGTAATGGAGGACTGATTTTAAGGGCCACTCAGATCCAAGTAACCTGTGTGTGCAGGCTATCATGGTCTTCCAAATTAGCCCCACCAGGACCTACTAGATCTGAAATCCCCATGGGAGCTTGATTTGTAGCTTTGGTGAACATGGTGGTAGCGATAATCTTGTTTTGTCTTGGGCTCCGTGAGGAGGATAACCTGGGATAGTCTGTGACCATTTAAGTGATGATTATAGCCTTAGGGTGATTCGATCCACCGATCCAAGATGGATCCTTCTTCTTTTCACTGAGCTTGTAGAAGCTTTGGTGAGGGATTATCTGAGCGAGACTCCCCCATATTTGTATAGATCTGCCATCAGATGTTGGATCTGATCTGGTTATAGAGATTGTAGGCTGGTGATTGGACCATTGTAGCCTCTCTCAAGCAATGGACAGCTGGATCGAAGGTTGTACTCAATCGCTTGCTAGTTCTATGTGTCTGGGCTATCATGGTTTTCCAGCCTTAGCCCCACACATGGATCTTTAGAGTTTGAGGTCCCCTATGAATTCCTGAGCTGGTAGTCTGGATGAAATAGTGCCTGCAATGATTTATTTGTTATGTCCTGGATAGTGGCTCCCCTATGGGATAGTCTGTGACCATTCAAGTGGGCAGGTTATAGCCCTAAGGGTGGAGTCATGACAGTAGAGATGGGTTGGATCCTTTCTCCTCAGAAGTGATAATGTAGCCTCTGGACAGGATTTCTATAACATCATATCTAAATCTGAGTTACAAGAACTCCTCTGATCTTAGCTCAAAAACATATTTCTCACCTTTTTATAATTATTTTCCACACTCCATCCATCCTCTCAATCCTTTCTGTAATTTAGTTATTAGAATACTTAGAATAAGTGACCGTAAACTCCCCTCCTTTTAGGACTGCCAGATCTGTAGACAGATCTGGAGGGACTACTAGAGACGGCTCCCTTGGAGCCTTAGATCACCTTTCCCTATGGGACAAACTCTTACTTATCAAAACTTGCTACAAAGGACCAGATTCTTGCGAGGTCTAGGATTTTCAGTGGTGATTCATCCTCGCTTTTATTACATCTTTGGTTTTTAATTAATTTTCAACACCAACCAATAAGCGAAGCACACTTGAGATCGACAACAAGTTTTTGGCGCCTTTGTCGGGGAAAGATGATCTAATAGTAGACCCTTAGTTTTTGTATTCTTAGTATTCTATATACATGTGAATAATTGATACTGCTGACATAATTGTGAATCTTTCTTGCAGATTTGAACAGCAGCAGTGAAGGATAGTTAGAATGCAATTGGAGCATAGCTACCTCTGTTTGCAAACTCTCTGACTCTAAAGCTCTGTCTATCTTTCTTTTTAACAATTTTTCCAGCAGTATCTAGGACAGTTTAAATGTATTAGATAAATTTGTTTGTGTACAAGTATTCTTTTGCAATGTGCCTGCAAGAAGCTTTCCTTGCTGTGGGTGTGCTTGTATGCTAGGGAGGAGATCCCTCAGCTCTACTTTAGAGTCTCTAAACCCTGAGTTAGAAAGGGGAAGGAGACTTAGAAGAGACAAGCACACCACAGGAGAGCCCCCAGGAAAATCTGCAACAGCAACAATGGGTGAAGAACACCCTAGAACCCTCAAGGAGTTGAATATAGGATGACTACAACTCCCTTATAGCATTCAATTCCCTAATGTTGTGGGAATTATGAGATAAAACTTCAATCATCCAGATCTTGCTTTCCATGGGCTTAGCAAAGAAGACCCTTACAAGCATATTGACGATTCTTGGCCTTGTGCACCACTTCTAATATCCTTTGGTTTGGGACAGGCTACTAGGCTCAGACTCTTTCCCTTCTCTCGAAGGATAGGGCGATGCACAGTTGGCCACTCTTCCCAACAATAGCATTGCTTCGTGGAAAGACACCGCGGACGATTCTAACCAAGTTCTTCCCTGGGACCAAAACTAGCCAGTTGAGGAAAGAGATTCTTGTTTTTTCTCAATCCCCAACTGAGGATTTTAACCAGTCCTGGGATAGGTTTAAAGAGATGCTCAAACAATGCCCCCACCACAAGATCCCTGAGTGGCAGCTTGTACAAAGCTTCTACAATGGGATTGATGAGAAGCAGAAGATATGGTCGATGCCTCACGTGGTGGATCCTACATGCACAAGACTGCAGAGGAGGCATGGGAATTGTTTGAGGTGATTAGTGAGAATGCTTTTCAAAAGCCATCCCTGATAAGAACTCATCAGGAATCTGAGTCAAAGGTGGGGCCTGCTGCTGGATCCAAAGGAAAAATTTATGATGTGTCTGGGAACGATGACCTACGGCTGCAGATGGCAAACCTCTCTATAAAGTTTGATAAATTATTGACTGTGATGCAACCCAGAAGGGCTGCTCATGTGGCGGAGGCATGTCGATATGCACCCCCACGACACTGAGAGGAATGTCCATTTGCGGGGCAATTTCTGAATTAATGTTGGAACATCTGCTTTGCTTTCAGGTCTTATGGCCACAACAATCTGCAGGGCTACAGACCATATGGATACCGCACCAAAATGCTGGGTTACCAATGGAGAGACCACCCAAACTGAGGTGGAAGCAAGATAACTACATGCATTTCATCGGATGTTGGCTTTACCACAAAGGCCATAGCGCAGTTCAATCAAGGGCATGCCCGAGGTCTACCTTCGGCACCACAGCCCCATCGTGATAAAATCAGTTGGTTCTACCTCCTTCTCAACCAAGAAATACTTCTTTCGAGGACCAAGTCTTGGCTTCATTGCAAAACTTGGGTTCCTTGGCTCAGACTGTGAACTCTCATGGTCAGAGCATCAAGAAGGTGGAGGAGCAGATGGGACAACTAGCGAACACTCTAGCCAAAAGAGAAGATGGAAGGTTGCCCAGTCAACCAGTGGTTAATCCCAAGGGCCAATTTTTGATTGGTGAAGGATCCTCAGAACCTGAAGGGGATCTTTCATTGCTTTGATGATAAGAACTGTGCATCGTTGTATAATATGTACTTTACAGTTTGTAGGAATAGTTTGCAATCTTGTTGGAATTTGAGTTTAGTGCTTTAATGCCTACTTTGATACCAACTTCCCCTGTATGATAATTTTAAGTGATTGAATGATGATTTGAATACTTTGCGTGACGTGTGACTTTCTTGCCTGGAGAGTATAAGAATTGTGAATGCTTTATAATGACTAGGGGTGTCCCTGGAAGTAAGACTGTGAGAGAATCCACCCCTTTGGTAAGGGTCAAACAGCAGACTGGGGGGTGAGTGAATTCTGCCTCGATTAAGCCATCGCGCAGTTTGGTCCCATCTCGCGCAGTTCATAAGGAATTACTTTGTTGTGCTGTCACGAGTTTCAAAGAACTGGGTGGGCTGCATCGCGCAGTTTCAAGGAACATTTAATCTCGCAACCCATTCATTCCCAACCAGCGGACGGACGTCTCTAAAGCACGCTGAGCTTCGCGATATTTAAATCCCACCCCGCACTGCTTTTCCTTACTGCTTTCTCTTTCCTCTCTTACCAGCGAAACCCTAGCTCCCACTCCTCTCCACCTCTCTCCTTTAACACCCTATCCCCAGATCATTGTTTATTTCGAACTTCAGGATTTTTGTTCTTCAAGCTCCCATTAATAGTTGCCCCCTGTTTAGAGCTTTGGAGATCCTTTGCGCGTTCCATTAAAAAGAACCCTAACTTTTAGGGTTAAACTCAGCTCCTGGTATTTCCTTTCAAATTTATAACTCCACACTCACCAAGGAACCCGGGATGGCTCCTAAAAGCGCACCTGTGAAGAGAGCCAAGGACAAGGCCACTGTGGAGCCTACACCTAAGAAAGCCAAGTCCTCTACGGCTCTACAAAAAGGGAAGGGGGTGGTACCGGAGCAGGCTGCACCAACATCAGATTATTCTACACCCTCTGAGCTCCTCCTTTCCATTCCCCTAGAGCCTGAAGCCATTTTTGATATCTCTTTCTTTGAATCTGAGCCATTGTCAACACCTACCATAGAGTTCTTGTGCAAGGCTGGTTTGTTCCCCTTGCTGCAAATGATTCCTGCCCTAGCCTATCCTCGGTTAGTGCAACTCTTCTACCAGCACCTTAGGCTCAGACCCGACACACAAGGGCAGCCAGACCTCCTTGCATTAGTTGACAACTTTGAGATGCTGTTTAGCCCGGAGTTGATCACTGAAGTCTTGGGCATCCCTGCCAGATTTGATCCCAAGTGCGGTTATGGTGCCCCTGTGAGTGCCCCCATTGACACAATAGCCCATGCCATTACCAGAGGCTTGAAGACCACAGGGGACTCCATCAGAAGAAGAGATTTGGAGCCCAAACTACTGTTCAATGATCAAGTTTTGAGAAAGAACATCTATTGCTCCGGCCATCAGTAAGAAAGGAGGACACCAATTGCTGATGCTCTGTATTCCTTCTCTCTGGGCCATGGATTCAATGCTGCCTGGTTGATCTTCGAGGCCATGAAGGATACAATGGTGAAGTTAGGGCTGCAAAAGAAGAGCCACACTCTCCCCTATGGAAGACTCATCACTAGATTACTTCTGAGGGGAGGATACAAGATACATGTGGGGGAGTTATCTGCTAACCTCACTCCCACCACATTTGCTAAAAGACAATGGGGGATCAGCAGAAGCTTAATGGATCCCCAAAAGAAGAAGAAGAAGACTGAAGCTCAGGAGGTCTCCGAGCAGAGAGAGGAAGCTGCTGTGGCAACGGCCACCCATGCCCCCAAAAAGAAGGCAACAACCCTTGCCCCAAAGAAGGTGGCGCGAGCTTCTGTCACCTCTGCTTCTGCAGCAATTCCTCCATCCACTACTCTGGCCCCTCCCCTCCCTTCTTCACCCTTTCCATCTTTCACTTCTCCTCTTTCCTCTCCTTTCTCCATTCCACCTCCAACCATTATCCGAACCTGGGTAGAAAGTGTTGAACCTCAACACACCACCCCACCCCAATCAACATCCCCAATCTCTCCCATAGCCCTTGATCCTCATCCTGACAGCCCTCCCTTGATATCCTACCTCAAAAAGAAAACCTCTCATACTACCCCTGCCCTTCCCACAACCACACCCCTTAGTGACCAACCCTTAGCCCACCTCTCCATGACCTGGACTTCAACCTAGCCACCACCTCTGGGTATCAAGCCTTCATGACCAGTTTGCTTGATACCTTGCCCTCGACATCCCCTCCACAGTCTCCTCTCCCTTCGCCACATCATTCACCTGGCCCCCCTTCCCCTACCACTTTCCATCATGCCCCACTTCCCTTTCCAACCTATTCCTTCTTACCCTCCTACCTCCCTCATCCAACCTCATTCCCTTACTCATATCCTTTCTCTTATCCATGACCTCCAAACCCAACTATCCAACACCACGAAACCCAAGCCAAAATGCAAACCCGACATAACCACCCTCCAATCCACCCTTCACACATTGACAAACCCACCAATCCCAACACAACCCTTCCACCTCTGCCTGCCCTGTTCCCACAGTCCCTCCCCGCATTGACTCGCCTCCATCCTTGCCCATCGCTGATACCATACCTGACCACTCTTCTCCCTCTCTCCCTATCCTTCCACCTCTAATACTACCTCCCCCACAATTCACCAACACTTTTACCCAGCGGACCCCATTCCATTCCCATCCACCTTTCCCACTCCACCCCCCTATTTGCATCCCAATTTGCACCCCCCTCCCCTCCATTTCAACCCTTCACCATACCCTCTTCCCCTCCCCTGAACCATCCACATCAGTTGCCCTTCCTTCATTTCATTTTCCACCCATACCTTCCATTCCCCCTCTTCTCCCACCCCCTCCTAAATTCATTGACCATTCCACCCAGACCACCCAAACCATTTCTACAACCCCCACTTCCCCAAACACTCCTACTACACCCCTCCCTACTTCACCCTCCTCCATGCCATGAGGGACAATCCTTATATCAAGAGGGATGTTCTCAATGGCATGGCCCAACTCCGCCAAGTCATTGAATACCCCTTGCTGCAGAAGCTTAGTGATCTGAAGCTTGCTCACAACGAGCAGCTGCGCGATATTTCAAAAGGATAGGAGGCAATTCTGGAGACATCAAATGCGAACAAGGTTATAGCAACTTACTACAAAGTAACTGCTGGCATGGAAAAGGCCAATGCTGAGAGGGTAAAAAAGCATAACCAGTTATTAGAGAAGAAATTGAACAATGTTCAGGAGATCACCCGTCTCAGTAAGGAGCTTGCGGATATCAATCTCTTGTGGGCTAACAAGAAAATTGAAATCTTGGAACAGCGAGTTGCTTTCCTGCTGTCCCAACCTATCCAAGCCACCCCCATCGCCACCGCTCCCCCTGAGGCCCCATCTTCTTCCACACATCCAGGCTGATCTTCTTCCACCACCCCTATACCAACCCCTACACAGTCTGTTCCCACAAAACCTGTTGCTCCTGCTGCAACCCCTACGGTAACTCCTGCTCCTACATCAGTGCCCCCCCTATTTCCTCTCCTGCTATCAAAAGGAAATGCACCCCTTCTCAGAAAAAGCTCACTTCTAAGAGAGCCACTACAGCCCAAAAGGCAAACGGCCGGCCCCTCCATCCCCACCTCTAAAGGTCACCCGAGCTTCCACTCAGGACGATCCCCATGGGCTCCTCCTCTCCAAAGAAGAACACAGACAAAGAAGAATGCAGACAGGCTGCTGCTACCCTAGGATTGGACCCTATTGAGCTCTTTCCTTCTGACTCTGACTCCGAGGAGGCACCACCTCAAATCGGTGCCCAACCTCGTGGCTGCCCTTGAGATGCCCTGCCCAATCCTATCCTCAGAGATGGAAAGTTGCTGCTAAGAAGACCACTCCCCCCTCTCGCTCTTTGAAAATTGGCAAAGAACCATCTGCCTAGTCTGAGGAGGCACCACCACCGAGCAAGTCTGCGAAAGGAAAGAGCCCTGCCGTGCCTTAAGCGAAATTACCAGTTCCATCTCCAGTGGCTCCCCCTCCAGTAGAAAAAGGGAAAGGTCCTCTCTTGTCTTAAATACTAGCTCCAGCCAAATCTCCCGTTGCCCACCCTGCGCCTCCACCAGCCCAATCATCTCCTATTCCAACTCGGCCTCAACCTGGGCAAGCCTCCAAAGGTACGGGATCCAAAGGGAAATCCCCCACCAAACCCCCTGAGCCACCCACTGTAAAATCTTCGAAGATCCCTTCTGAGCCAAAGAAGAGAAAAATGAGGGTCCGGGCCCCTACCATACCCAAAACTCCAGAGCAGAGGAAGGCCGAGAGGGAACGTAAGAAGAAAGAAGAAGAGGCTATCCTTCAAGAACAAGCAAGGAAGATGGGCTGAGATAAATTTTAATCCAAATTCTGATTAGATTGCACCTAGGATTTCCTCTATTTCTATTACAAATGTTCTCTTGTATTTTGTACAGTTTTCATATTTCATAGACTTTCCCACTATCTGTCCTGTCTTGCTTTGTCTGTGTGTTTTGTTTTCCTTTTCTGTTATGTTGTAATAACTCTGCTGCACATTGACCTTGAACCAGTGAGGACACTGCTCCTCATAGGTTTGGGGGTATGGCACGCACTCCCACGCTCAAATCTTCGTGCACACGCCCCGAGGCATCCAAGGATCAGTAGAAGGCCACGTGGCATCATTAAAATTAGGGTTTCCTAACCCTAATGCGCTGCCACCCCACTGCTATATATACCCAGGCCTAGCTTAGGTTTAGGCATCTGGGAACCTATCTTAGATCGCTTTTCTTTTCTCTTTCTTTTTTAGCAGTAAGTAGTTTTTCTTTTTCTTTTTCTTTTCTTCTCTCCATAGTCCAGCAATTGCCGGCTATGACTTTGTATATGTTTTTGAGTTAGATTAATGAAAGTTTTGCAATAGGATTTATACTTTGTGGGATTGTTGTTTATATGTGAGATGTTCTGTGCAAGGTTGCTGCCTTGTGATCCCTCATTGCCTTGGCTGTGTTTCAAAGCAATGGAGGACTGATTTTAAGGGCCACTCAGATCCAAGTAACCTGTGTGTCTGGGCTATCATGGTCTTCCAGCCTTAGCCCCACCACAGGACCTACTTGATCTGAAATCCCCATGGGAGCTTGAGCTGGTAGCCTGGTGAACATGGTAGTAGCAGCGATAATCTTGTTTTGTCTTGGGCTCCGTGAGGAGGATAACCTCTGGGATAGTCTGTGACCATTTAAGTGGACAGATTATAGCCTTAGGGTGATTCTGATCCACCGATCCAAGATGGATCCTTCTTCTTTTCACCTGAGCTTGTAGAAGCCTGGTGAGGGATTGTACAGAGGCAGACTCCCCCATATTTGTATAGATCTGCCATCAGCTGTTGGATCTGATCTGGTTATAGAGATTGTAGGCTGGTGACTGGACCATTATAGCCTCTCTCAAGCA
This sequence comes from Chloranthus sessilifolius, assembly GCA_021018995.1. NCBI lineage: Eukaryota > Viridiplantae > Streptophyta > Magnoliopsida > Chloranthales > Chloranthaceae > Chloranthus > Chloranthus sessilifolius. The sequence continues at coordinate 72,137,383 of CM037595.1, forward strand.
ATGGACAGCTGGATCGAAGGTTGTACTCAATCGCTTGCTGGTTCTATGTGTCTAGGCTATCATGGTTTTCCAGCCTTAGCCCCACACATGGAACTTTAGAGGTTGAGGTCCCCTATGGATTCCTGAGCTGGTAGCCTGGATGAAATAGTGCCTATAATGATTTATTTGTTATGTTCTGACCCATCCCTGGATAGTGGCTCCCCTATGGGATAGTCTGTGACCATTCAAGTGGACAGGTTATAGCCCTAAGGGTGGAGTCATGGCAGTAGAGATGGGTTGGATCCTTTCCCCTCAGAGGTGATAATGTAGCCTCTGGACAGGATTTCTATAACATCATATCTAAATCTGAGTTACAAGAACTCCTCTGATCTTGGCTCAAAAATATATTTCTCACCTTTTTATAATTATTTTCCACACTCCATCCATCCTCTCAATCCTTTCTGTAATTTAGTTATTAGAATACTTAGAATAAGTGACCGTAAACTCCCCTCCTTTTAGGACTGCCAGATCTGTAGACAGATCTGGAGGGACTACTAGAAACGGCTCCCTTGGAGCCTTAGATCACCTTTCCCTATGGGACAAACTCTTACTTATCAAAACTTGCTACAAAGGACCCTGTATCTTGCAGGTCTAGGATTTCCGAGTGGTGCTGATTCATCCCCTGTTTTATTCTGTTTTTGGTTTTTAATTAATTTTCAATACCAAATAATAAGCGAAGCACACTTGAGATCGACAACAGATGCGGGGGTGAAGGAGCTCTCGTTGGTGGGGCGAAAGTAGCAGAGGGTTGAATGCGAGTGATTAAGGTGGAAGGTTGAAAGGGGGATCGACCAGAGAGATCTACGGTGGTGACCTGAACCGGTGTTGCTTGGTTGTGGTTGGGCATGGGGTTATTAACGATCCCTAAATTTTGTTGGGGTTGGTTATTATTAGGGTTAAGAATCTTAAGCGCTTCCCAATTGATCTGACTTCAATCATCCATGTCATAGATTACATCCCTGAGGACCCAACAGTCTTTTAGGTTATGTCCTGCATATCGATGGAAGGCGCAGTATTTATTATAGTCTAGATTTGTCAACCATGGGCGGGGTCTTTCCTGCGAGAATCAGAGGAGATTCATAGTGTTAAGGAGATGGAAGATATTAGGAATCGTATCCGGTAAAGGGGGATAGTGTTTTCGCCTCGGCTGGTAGGGGCCTCTGGCTGGGTTAAAGTTCTACGGTGGGGGCACACTATTATAATTCGACTCGTGGGCCGGCCGATCCTACATCGTGTTCTAATTCTGGTAGGTGTTGGGATATTGATTTCTATTATGATACTAGCCCTGATTCTGATTCTGACTTTGGTTTTGGTTTGCATATCTTTGCTGATTAGTGCCTTGGTTTTGGTTCGTGTATCGTTGCTGATTTTGATTTTGCTCGAAGTTTTGATTTTTGTTCCCAAAATTTTATCCTTGATTAACAACGGTGTTGACTTATTCGGTTCCTAAGGCTTTCTTATTATTTTTCGATTTTAATTCACTGGAAGAGCCCACTTTCAATGTGACTATGGATAGAGCAAGGTCTACGCCTTTAAAGTGTCACGTTAGTCGGGATGCTCGGGAGTGGAGTGCAGTGAAGTCGGGGCAATCACTTATGACAAGTGCACTCTTTAACAGTTCTCTAGTGTTATCGATGATAATGTCCACCGGATCCTTCTCTTTCATTGAAGTGCCAATCCTAGCAGCGATTTTTCTCCGTCTGGCGACGAAGTCGGTAAATTCTTCATCAGGTCCTTGCTTGGCTGTCATTAGATCTTTGAGACTGACTATCTCTTGGATTAAGTGTTTGTATTGGTCTAGGAATTGACCGACTAATTCATCGAAGGTTTCTATCTTATAAAGCGGGAGTCCCGCAAACCAATCTAAAGCTTCTCCTTCTAATGAGCGTTGAAAATAGTAAATGAGAAGTCATTGATTATCACGTATGGGTTGGTAATCATTACAAAAGAGGGCCAAGTGATGATTCAGGTTTCCCGTGTCATTATATTTGGTAAATTTTGGTGGCTTAAATCCTATTGATAAATTAAACTCGACGTCCTGACAAAATTTGTCGAATTCAAATGAGTGACCGAGGCGCTCTCTCTTAGCCATATACTCATCGAGCATTTTAGGGAGATCTTCGATTTCAATGTGCTGTCTTTGGGAGCGACCCGTGAGCAAACCCTGTCTAAAGAGTCATTGTTGAAGAATGTGTGGCAGGTTTTCTCAATGGTGTGGCACGGGCTGACACCGTGCTCGGGGTAGGAGGTGGCCTCTCTTGTCGCTCTTATTCTTTTGAAAATTGTCTTGACCTAATGGTTTCGTATGCGGCGGCCAACCCTCAAAGCAATTCTTCTAAGTCATCATCTCCTCTTTGTATTCTTTGAATACTAAGTTCCACGATCTGTTGAGCGGTGAGGTTTTGTCTGATGTTACCATCTCTCCCATTACAATTATTAACGGTGTGTGGGGTGGAGAAGGGATTTTCTTGCTCGCCGGCCATATTAATCTCAGGTTGTTGTGGGCTAGAATTGTGAAACGATTCTTTTTCGTACATGGGATTGTTATGATATCCCCACAATGGTAGGTCTCCTAAACTCATACTTCGTATACTAGACATCTCGAGTCTTTGACGAAGACTCATATATATACAAAAGGGAATCTAAATGACACAATGGAAAGAAAAAAAGGGAGATAAGATGAAAGCTAACTATCTAGAAAAAAAGAGTTTGCAAAATTGTCCCATCACGATCACCAGTCTGTTGGTGCATGCTTTTTCTGGGTTCCTCTTGGTCCCCGTTGAATCAGTGGCTCCAATTTTGTCCAAGTGGACTCTAGCGATGCGGCATTTGGAATAGTGGAGGTAAAATAAAGGGGTTTTCTAGGAAGGTTCGTAGTTTGTTGCAATCACCAGCTGTAAAAATTTAACGATACTACAACACGTCAATGATCACGCTTTAAAGCGGGTGTGAGTTACTTCTTTACTGAATCGTCCGCCTGCAAACGTCAGCAGCTATGTCTTTTCTTATAATTTAGATAGTTTAGTTTTTCTTCCCTTCCCGTTATTGTTATAGTTCTGATCAGTTTAGACTTCCCAATTCTGTTATGAGTTTAGTTATGTAGAGATTTATTATAATTTATTTAATTTAGTTATTCTAATTCTATCAGGAGTCTAATTAATTTTTACTATTCCTATCCTTATTGAAAGTTTAATTAATTACGTATCCTAATCCCATTAGAAGTCTGATTAATTTTAGTCTCCCATTAGAAGTCTAGTTGTGATCAGGTTTCCTAATTGTACTAGGAGTGCACATGTAGTAGTTCTGGTGAAACTCTAATTAAATCGAGCATGCTAGTTATATTGAAATTCAAATTTGAGCAAGTATGTTAGTTGTATTCTAACTAAATCAAGTATAACAGTCTTGCCAGAATTCTAATTGAAATAGAGAACTAATTTTATTAAAACTCTAATTTAAGCAATAAATTAATCAGACTGAAATTCTAATTAGAGCAAAAAACTAATTTTGCTAAAATTTTGATTAAAGCAATGAATTAACTATACTAAATTCTGATTAAAAATAAAGGAACTGATTTAACTAGGATTATAATCAGAGCAATAAATTAATTATACTAAGATTTTAACTGAAATAAAAGGACTAATTACTGATACTGAGGTCTAATAAAGCGAGGAAGTAACTATGCTAGAATTATCTAATTAAAATAAAGGAACTAATTTTATTGGAGTTCTAATTGAAGGAATTTATTTAGTTGAAATAAAGCATGTAAATTGACTATACTAAAATTCTAAGAAGAGATTATGGAACTGATATTATAATCCTAATTAAAGCAATTAAGTAATTCTAAAAGAAGGGGTTTGGGCTCGCTATGCTAAGGAGGATTGGCCTCGTTCCTGAGTACCCTCCGTAAGCTCCATTGGGCAAATCGGGTGGTTGAGATTAAAGATAAATTAGATTTATGATGATAAAATAGTATTTTTGGATTTTTCATAGTCAATTTTGGAGTAATAATTATAAATTAAATTGTGAACTAGAATTATAGAAACTAAAATTATATTTAGGATTTTTGGAGGTATTAAACTAGGGAATTAAAACCATAATTTAAAATTTTAGGACTGAATTCGGGTTCGAAATCAGAAAATTAGACTATATGATTAAGGACTGGTTCTAGAGTCTAAGACCTAAAACCAAAGATTAATGATAGGACTGGAAATTGAGATTTTAAAACGGAATTAAAGCCTAGGGTCGGTAATTAGATAGTCGGATTAAGGACTAATTCTAAATTCAGAGAACTAGAATCAGATATAAAAATCACGATCTAAAAAAAAGGGTGCTACGGTCTCGGACTGAAAATTAAGACTAATAATTAAAACTAAGAGAAATATCCTAAGTCTAAAACTAAGATTTTTACCTAGGACCGGGGCTGTGGAGAGAAATCATCGGAGATTCGACACTTAAATCTTGAAATCCTAACTAGGTTGCTCTATGGGTTTGTCCTCGAAGTTCTCTGGTTTCGGAATCCCAAAAAAAATCCGTTCTCTCTCAAAAATTTCCAGCCTCTTCTGTGTTTTGTTCGATCGAAATTAAAAAAAAAGTTTTATAGGTTTTTCTTCAATTAAACACCCTATTTCAGGTGTTTAATTGAATTGCGTGCCAGTTTTCTGGTGCTTAATAGCTTTGAGTCGGTCACCGACTTAGTGAGCGACCGGCTGGCTTGCTCGGCGAGTTTCCTAGTCCTAATAGTGTTAGAACTAATTAAGCGCCACTCTCGAAGAGTTTAATTGAGGAAACTTAAGAGTCAAGGACAATGAGACTAGGTCGAGCGTAGGCCAATTGCACGCCGGTGATGTAGCGCTTAATCCGATCGCGCGTTTGGTGTTAGGCGCGTGATCGAGTCTCGAGGTAGTCTGGGGAAAGGAAGTCTAGTCTGAGAAGGGACTGATTGCGCTCTATAATTTGGCGTGCAATCAAATTAAGCATGTGGTTTTAGGTGCTTAATTCGGGGCTGTCCGGGTCTGGGTTGGGTCTGAAATGCTAGACTATTGTTTCAGTCTGTATTTCGACTATATACTATTATTTCAGTATATAGTCTCTCTATCTTGGGATCTAAGCCACAGAGCTATTGTTTCAGCTTGTGTCCAGTCATGTACTATTATTTTAGTGCATGGTTCTCACATCGGGGGTATGGGGCCTAAGCCACAGAACTATTGTTTCATCCTGTGTCCAACCATATACTATTGTTTCAGCATATGGTCCCCTATTAGGGCAAAGGGGTTTAAAATTCAAGACTATTATTTCAGTCTACATTCCGACTATATACTATTGTTTCAGCATATAGTCTCCCTATATTAGGATCTGAGCCACAGAGCTCTTATTTCAGCCTGTGTCCAGCCATGTACTATTATTTCAATACATGGTTCCTATGTTAGGGGTATGGGGCCTGAGCCACAGAACTATTGTTTCAGCCTGTGTTTAGCCATATACTATTGTCTCAGCATATGGTCCTATATCAGGGTTATGAGGTCAAAGGTTGACCGAACAAATTTATATATTCTGAGAGGGAAAAATGGGGGTGTCTACATTGGCGAATCTGATTAGTTCTGTCAATTGGGAAGTATTCATTTAAGAATTTGGATTGCAGTCCATCTCAAGTGGTTATACTCCTGGTAGGTTGTGAGGTCAGCCATGCCTTTGCACTGTCTTTCAGAGAGAAAGGGAACAGCCGTAGCTTAACTGACTCCTCATTATCCGCCGAAAGTTGTAGCATCGTGCAGAGTTTTATAAAATCCCTTAAATGTTGATAGGGATCTTCTCTATCAAGCCCATGAAAAGTAGGTACAACTTAAAGTGTATTGAACTTGATTTTATAATTTTGTCCGGCTGTAACCTTTAGTATAACTATACCGAAGGGTGCAGCCAAAGCAACCGGGCTGAAATGTGCATGGATTGAACGGTCGTCAACCATGGTTAAGGACTGTCTCCTAGAAGATCGATTTACAACGAGATTATGCAAGAGAGTTCGTTCGATTTTTGGATCACACTCGAAAAAATCTAAACTTCGAGATCGGGTGTGATGCATACACCAGAATCGAAACTATATAATTTTTTATTTTTTTTCAGTTTATATGATTTTTATTTTAGAAAGTAGGGAGAGCAACAAATCTGGGCCTCTAGCTTCTCTGATCAGGGGAAGCTGAAATCTTGATTCGCTGGCTCCGAATAAACCTGCAGTAGCTTAAGAAGCGATCAAGAAAATAAAAATATAAAGAAATATAAAAAGAAAAAGATAAATATTTGTTTTCTAAGACTAATATAATATAAAATCTGCTTCACCAGCAGCGGCGTCAAAAACTTGTTCTTGATTTTTATGTTGTTTTAATTAAGTCTTAATCTATTGCAAGCGCACAATGGAAATTGTAATGCTAGTATAGGATCGTTCCCACGAGAAAGTGATTTACCTATTTAGTTATATTTTCTGAAAACTTATATTTATCTTTTAAGATCCTAAACTACTTGAGAAATATGAATGAAAGAATGACTTTTAAAACTAAAGTGCAGAAAATAAATCCTAATCTTCAAACTTCAGGATTCTGGTTGTCAATCAGTTTCCTTCTGTTCTCAGATATTTATAAAATTAAAAGTTCCGTTACACTATATATCAAGTCTTCTAACGTTGGTCGTCAATCAAAACTAGAATCCTATCAATGCAAATTTAATCTAATCAATAATCTCCTAAAACTTGGGCGTCAATCAAATTCTAAAAAATTGAAGAGGAAAAATAAAATACCGTTACACTAATCTGCAAATCTCAATCTGATTTGTCAATTCAAATCAAAATTTGAAGATGTTTACAAAGTAGGAAACATGTAATAAAATAGATCTAAACTAGAAAGCAAAAGTAGAACCATCCAAAGGGTTGATCTTTCAGCTTCCTCAGCCTTCGATATCAGGCAAGACATTAGAGAACTGTGGACAATTTTACTTGATAAATCTAATATATAATAGTGATCGGAAGAAAACCCAAACCTCAATCGTCAATTGATGTTGAAAAATTCTTCAATAAAATTATTCCTATGTCGAACTCTCTTATTTATAGATCATAAGGAGTCGGTTTATAATGATCTAATTCTAATGAAAGAAACTACTAAAAACAAAAGATTCCTACTATAACTCTAATTCTAATCCTAGCTTTCCTTACTTTGAATAGTTGATGGCTTTTAAACTTTCTCCTTTATTTCAATAACCGAAATCTTTAGGAGTCTATTTTCATTAATCTTCTCAGATCCGTGATTCGCTAAACTTCTAATTTAAGAGTTCTTCTATTTTGGTACATGGCGGTGTATATCTTTACTTGATTAGCAGTGTTGAGAATCTTCAATCTATACAATCGTAAATTACAATTTTCTTTCTTACATAGCTTTCTCTCTGAACGATTCTGAATCACGAACAATCGCTTTCTCCTTTATATCGCCTTCCGCTGGAATGTCTTATGAAGAATCGTAAATTACGATTTTACAGATTTCTTTGTATAGCGCTCCATCGTCTTTTACAATTTCTTATTCTTTCAGCAACGTTTGATCATCTTTTTTATTCAATCGTCTTTCTTTCTGCTTTTTGAGTTCATTTTTACGAAGATTAACACTTTGGTTCTTTTTTACTGATTATACTTAATATATGCACATCATTAACTTGTTAGTAGCAAACTAGGGTTTAGCATCACTAAGTTAAGGGTGATAAAATGGTATATTCTATGACTAATCAATCGTGACCTGCGGCTCGTCGGTTCGATTTTCCCAGAAACCGTGTAAAAGAAAAAAAAATATATGTAGGGGAAACTTGGGTTGTCACAGTGAAGTTGAAGAGAAGAAGAATCAAGTGTCCACTTCTAAAATTCGCGCAAGCTAGTGGCTCCCAAAACTTAATTAAGGTTCATTATTCTGTGGGAGTCATTACTTGCACATCTATTATAGGTTGTTACGCCAGAAGATAAAATAATTGAAAATATTAAGTATTTTTTATATTTTCATCTATACCCTCATAGTTGCACCATACATATAAAACCTAAAACCTCCTTAAATTTCTTATTAGGCTAAAGCGGGAGAGAACTTGGAAGATAAAAATACTACGAAACGGAGACGAAAAAATTTATGGATCTTCTCCGCCATGTAACTGATTAGGATGAAGATTAAGATGAAAAGATGCATCCATCGATATTTAAACGAAAAAAAGCTCTAAAAAAATCGCTACAATGTCTAGCGTTTTAGATACGATTTCTATAAATCATAGAGTTTCGGACATCGCAGCTCCCACTTCAAAATGCATGAGAGGTTAGTGTTTTATAAATGATTTATAGTTATTTTTTTTGAGATTTTTTTTGTTTATTTGTTTCAATGAAAAATTGAGTTTGATATGCGTTTTTGGATTTTCTTTTTTTAGTTTTTTGTATGAAAAATGAGTTTTAATATATGGGGTTTTCGACAAGTTTATAATTATTTTTGTCCGTTTATTGTAAGAAAAATTAAGTTCAATATGAGCTTCTAGCACTACAAAAAAAGCGGCAGTTTTTTATTAAAAAAAACTGCCGCTAATAGTCTTATTTTTTGTAGTGTAGGCTTTTTATTCAATTTTTAGTTTTAAAAAAATAGTATTTTATATGAGTTTTTCAGAAAGTTTATACTTAGTTTTTTGGGGATTTTTTTAGTCCAAGTTTTGTAAGAAAATTGGATTCAATATGAGTTTTTGAGTTTTTTTTTTTCAAGTTTTTATATAAGGGGTAGCAAGGTTAAAACTCGAAAAAAAGGAACAAGAAAAAATAAACAACTATAGATTTACCTAAAATTTCCCATAATATTTCGAATTTTAACGTGCCGAAGCGCGACTCGGTGACTGATGAAGAGAGACACTAAGGTAAAGTTTGGAGAGAGAGAGAGAGAGAGAGAGAGAGAGAGAGAGAGGGAGAGGGAGAGAGATTTTCATGTTCTAGTGTTGGTTTAAGACAGAAAGAGAGACGTTCCACATAAAGTGCAATTTTTTATTTTTTGAAAGGTGTGACAACAGTAGTGCAAAGATAAAATTTGCTCAGTTTGGGGCAACAACCTATAATGAGTGTGCAAAATAATGGCTCCCTTTTGTTGGTTTTATGTGCAATCACAAGAATGTGGTGCTGAGGATAAATTTTAGTTAACTTGGTGCAACCACTTAGAAAGTGTGTGCAAGTAATGGGTCCCTTAACCTATACATAAGAGTGGAAAAATGTAAGGGTAGCTCTATTCGCACCTACCAAATTACTGACGACACAACACCTATGCTGAAAATCATTGATTGTTTTGACTCAGATGAGGGAGATTGCTTTTCATCTTAATCTTTCACACAATGGATCTTGAGACAATGAGCATACCATTAGATGGTAAGGTTTCTATTTTTTATTCCATGTGATTGACGCACCAAAAAATTATTTGAAACAACGTTGCTGCATAATTTTCAGGTGGAATAAAAAAATGACCGTCTGATGATTACGCACATAGTCTCAAGATCCATTATGTAGAAGATTGGGACAAAAACGATCTCCATAGTCTGATTCAAAGCAATGAACGATTTTCAGCGTAGGTACTCTCCGTAATTCGGTTGGTGGGGATAGAGCTACCCAAAATGTAGAAAAATTATAAAAGGTGGGCAATTTTTGGTACAAAATTTTGCAGGTGCAGTGTTTGGGCCCCACTATGTGTGGAACCAATCATGTCGTGCCACATAAGCTGCCTGTAAAATTATCTATAAAAATTGTCCACTGTATAACAGTGTCCCCAAATGTAATATGAGTAATAGATTAAAGAATACTAAACAATTTAAGGCATAATTAGTTTGCTAAGTGGCCACTAATATACAGAAAACCACTCCCCCAGTTGGATTATATAGAAACACTGTTACTCCAATTGAAAGGCAGTGGTAGAGAGCAAAACAGAGGAGTCATCTGAGTAAAAAAAGCTATGCTTCAGATTTGATGGGGAACATTGATGGGACATTGAAGACTGGAGAAGCATAGGAAGTCTGAGATTCCACTATGAACTGCTTTCTAAATTTGAAATTTAAGCTCTTTCAGACAGATGTAAAAGATGACGACCTCTTTCATTCATTGAGCACGCTAGCATTCTGCGAGCTTTGTCTACAATTTTACTTGAGAAGGTGGCCCACTGTTCCCCACTATGACTTTTAAATCCACTGCTTTTTAGAATTATGCTAAACTAATCATAAACAGGAAATTTTACTGGATTTGATAGATAAATTAAGAATACATTTTCATTATTAATTTGGGGCCGGCTTCGTAACTTTCTATGTAGGAAAAATAATGTCACTCAACAATCCATACTTTACACCGTTTAAATGTTGATTGGTGATCCCCTTCTGCTACTTGTCCTCTTTCCCTTCGAGTCTTTATTGGTCTAATCATCTTAAACCATTTTAAACGAAAATCCTTCAGATAAACTAAGCATTCGAAACTAAAATACCGTAGATGTTAGATGTTACAAGCACAATGACGTAGAAGAGCAAATTCAGTGAAGACATCAAGGGAAGCAATGAGATGTGACATGAAAGATTACGAAGTTATAGAGAGCTTAGCATGAAGAAAAAATGAGTAGAGAAACAAGACATGAAAAGTTGACCTGATAACTGTTCGGATTTGAAATTCCTAATCGCGCGGAGGTAATAGATGGATCACAATCGATTATACACACTTCAGGAAAGGCTGAGATAATTTAATACTCGTTGATTCGAGTCATCAACTATCAGAGAAGACAGCGTTATCTTTACGCCACGTGAATCCGACGGTGATTGATAATACCGTAGAAAGACGATCACAACTGTAGGATTTAGGCTTAGAAAATTAAAGAGAACTTGTCATAAAGAAGATTTTACATTCGTAAGTTACAATCTCTAAAGTCATATATTAATAGGTAACCCTAATATGGCTCATACGGTGTATAACACGCACACCCTAGAGGTTATACAAGTGATATCTCAGCCATCCAAACCAACATCACCCACTCAACCCCGTAGTGAGTAGTGTCATAATTAACAAGTTCTCTAGAGCCCAAAAATAGAATCGTGATAGTTCTTATAGGGCAAAGGACCTGTGGAGTGGGACCAGTCAAAATCGCATATCTCTCACACAGCTGTGCACGTACTAAGTTGTCATCTTTCTAGTGCGCCATCACCCAAGCTTTCCTATGTCTACCCTAGTCCGCATGACCACACCGAAATGTATGACTATCGATCTAAAATCGCAATCTCATACTATAAGCACTTATTTAACTTATCAAAAGAATTATGAAACAGTTTCTTCAAATCCATTTTGAAAATAAAATATTTAATAAATACATACACTTTTAAAAAAAAAAAATTGTCAGTTAAATCTTTTGAAATTTATGATGCCGGCAAATAAATTTTACAAGTGCGTATCATTGGCCCTAGGAATCTGGTATTGATGTCAAGGAATTTTGTAATAGCCCAAAAAATCACACTAAACTATGACCTCGGGATCCGTGCCCGATCAGTCATAGGTTTGACCAAATAGAAGTCCAATAGTTAGCATGGGGTGTGATGAATGGACGAGATGTGATGAGTTCTGTGGCTATGTGTGTGTGTTATAAATCTAAAGTCACATACACCTATCGAGGTACATGTGCTCAACACACAAGCTAAGGGGGAGATAAAAGGGTTTAATAACCCTAAAATTAATAGTTTGGTTGTTAAGAGAGAAGTAAAGAAGAGAGAGAGAGGAGTAAAGAGGGTGATTAAGTAAGGAGTTATTGTGGGTGATTGGAAGGGGGATTCAAGTATTAAAGAGGCCGATTGTGAGCAAAGAATCCGTTCAAGCCAAAGCTGGAACCCTAGCCTTCCAACCACTTGATTTGAAATCAATTTGAGATTGATTTAAGGCAAATTTTTGTGAATAAAATGCATAGATTGTAGAGGTTAATTGTAGTTGAAAAATGGTTTAGATTGTAGGATGATGGTTTAGAAAAATAGAGGAAAAAGAGTGGAAAAAGGTTGGGAAGAACAGCTCGAAAGGGGCTGAATCTGGCAATTTCAATTAATCGAAATTGTGTTTCGATTAATCGAAATTGGCCAAGAAGTTGAAAAGTCAGAGGACCCCGATCTCGATTAATCAAATTGAATTTCGATTAATCGACTTTAGATTTCGATTAATCGAATTGGAAATCGATTGATCGACTGGGAGCCTACAGTGAACTCCAGTGGAGGAAAGAAAATAGCTTGGAGAAATCGATTAATCGAAATGGGAATTCGATTAATCGATTTAGAAATTCGATTAATCGATTTGGGATCGATTAATCGATTTTAGAAATTCGATTACTCGAATTGAGAATCGACAGATAGAGTGGAGAATTTCGATTAATCGAATTGGGTTTCGATTAATCGAATGGGAATCTCGATTAATCGATTAATCGATATTGACTTTCGATTAATCGATTTTGGAGTTCGATTAATCGACTGTGCTAAATTTTGTTGACTTTTGAGTTTGACTTTAAGCTTCATGGAGGGTCTTGGACCTCCTTTATTACATCTTTAGTGATGTGTTTCACATGATATGTGGTACCATAGGTGGTACGTGTGAGCTAGTGCACAAGGAGCCACGTGGGACCTTGATGCATTGATCGAACGAAGACTTGAGGTAGGGAACACCTTGAACATGTACTTTATTTTACAAGAGCATGTATGTAGTGATATAGAATTCAAATTCAAAATATTTTATTGCTTAAGAATTATGAAAAGTGTGTGTGTGACATCCATAAGAGTAATTATAATGAGCCATCCCCAGGGGATGAAGAAGTAAAGAGATAAGAGCATCAGGTGTGATGCAAGTGAATGGATACATCCCAGGGATGTATCCAAGATTGAATCATGTTTGATAGGGCCTAACTGATATAAGATAGCACACTAACACGGTGAATAACTATATGTAAGGCACCGATATTTTTATTATTTGAGGTTTGATAGGGTACCCCACCGACGTGGCGGGATATCCACGACTGACACGGCAGGATATCCGTGACTGGCCGTCTGGGCGAAATCGTAGGCGGTCGAGGCTTATCCGTACACAGTAAGCACACCCCAGGGGTGTTGATTTGAGACAAGTGAAACCCCGCCACCAATCCCTAGGGGAAAGGGGCTTGGGTACTATATTGTATTCCCAGGGAATACGTTAAAAGTGTCTATATAGATGACGATGATGGGTATCTCATCGGGGCTCAATGTTATATTGCTCGGGGATTACTTAAGTTGAAAGTTTAAGTTTTGCTTTAGGCCTTTTCAGCATCATTCATGAATAAATGAAAACATAAGTAATTACCAGTAAAATGAAATGCCTTTTAACTGTTTTCATCAATAACTGTATAGACACATCATGCATGGCATATCATGGAATATATGTGAGTAATAATTTATATGTTCAACTGTGTTTTGTTCCCTATTGGGCTAGGATGTAGCTCACCCTATAGACTATACGTCGCAGGTCCACTACTAGCAGCAGGGCTTGAGAGAAGCTGGTGAGTCGGACCTTGCGGCCGGAGAAGAGTTGGAGCCACCTCCTGAGGACTTCTTCTAGAGGACTCCGTTGTGCCGCTTTGAGGGCTTTTTTATAGAGAATTGTACGGCTTGGTATGTCAAGCCTTGTTTTGGTTGAACAATGTATATGTTGGGTTTTGGGATTACTCTTTTGGGGCGAACCATCCGTAATGATTGCTATCATCGATGGTTCGAATCGGTTCTCCAATCATGCAGAGGCATGAGGGTAGAACTGTCTTTTGAGAAATGCTTTTATATAGATTTAAATTCCGCAGTTTCATTTATTACTTCATGTTGCTTGATATACCAATGTTTCGTGCTTAGCTAAGGGGCACGGTCAAGATGATCGTGCTGATGGCACGGGTTTCGAGGTGCCAAAATTTGGGCTGCCACAGTTGGTATCAAAGCCATTTTCTTTTAGCAATTCTAACAATCGTCCTTTTGGTCAGAACATAGGGGCTTCTGCTAACGAAACTTTGGTTTCAAATGCAGCCGCAAATGTCATCTAGAGGAAGAGGCCGACCAAGGGGAGGCCAACAGAGGAGTTTACGTAGTGGAGATGATTACATCTCTCCTACTAATAGAGTTCCTTTAGGAGGTACTGAGGCCCCAGGGGGCAGTAGTAGTAGACAGCATGATGAAGAGGATCGAGATCGGCAGGATCAAGATCTAAGAGAACAAGAGAGAGTGAGAGAAAGACAAAAAGATAGAGAGGAGCGACAAAGGATGATGCACACTCTGGAGACTATGGCAGCTGCCATGGCACAACAAGCGGCATCCTTTGCGACTCAGCGTCAGAGAACGGCGACCACCTACACCACACTGTGGGACTACCTTGCTGTGCCCTCATCTTTTACAGAGTTTAGGAGGATGAGACCTCCTTCATTTTCTGGGCAGGCAGACACAATGGCCGCTGAGAACTGGCTGATGGAGATGGAGAAAGTATTTAGCGTGCTGACATGCACGGAAGATGAGAGTGTGAGATGGGCAGCTTATATGTTGGATGGGGAGGCTGGGCCTTGGTGAAAATCCGTGATACGGACTCGGGCTCAGGAGACCCCAGAGTTGCCTTGGACTTGGGAGGAGTTTGTTGAGGAGTTCAACAAACAATATTTTTCAGAAGTGGTGAGGAACCAGCTTGAGATACAATTTCTACAATTAGTGCAAGGGAGAATGACAGTGAGAGAATATGGGGTGGAGTTTCTACGACTTGCCCGTTTTGCTCCGGATTATGTCGCTACCGACGTGATGAAATCCAAGAGGTTTCAGCAAGGTTTGAAGCCTGAGGTTAGGGGAGGCGTAGCTCCATTTCAGCTGAGGACCTATGAAGAGGTCATGAGTAAGGCACTAGTTGTGGAAGAGGAAAATACAAATAGATATAGACAGAGAGAGCAGCAGCGAGGAGGAAATGAACAAGGAAGGACGGGGACCTATGAACCGGTGAACAAAAAGCCGAGGTTCATGGCCCAAAATCAGAGACCACAGTTTCAGGGAGGTTTCGAAAGGCTGGCGCAGCAACAACACCAGCAGAGGTTTCCATTACTTGCGTCGGGGAGACCTTTACGCTATGAGAGCCATGCCATGTCTACTGGCGCCACTATCACACAGGGTTCTCATACTATTTCTTCCGTGCCTCGAGAGACTTGTGCCAAGTGTGGCAAGCCTCATAGGACGGTGGATTGCAGATCGGGAACTAGGGGTTGTTTCCGATGTGGCAAGGTGGGCCACCTGATCAAGGATTGCCCCGAGACGGATAAAAGAAAGACGGTTTCGGTTGCAGCACCACGACCCATTCAAGCAAGGAAGTCGATTGTTCAGGGGAGAGCTTATGCAGTCACTGCTCAGGAAGCAGGGAACGTGCATGACGTCATCCAAGGTGAGACCCTTTTAAATTAAAGAAAATCTTCATTTTATTAAAATTTTAGATAGAGAAGGAGCATGCATTAGAAATTGTATAGATTCTTTTTCTCAATACTAAATCTATATGTGAATTAAGGGTGTATTTTGATGTGTAAATTATTGTATGTATGTATGTATACTATAGGTACTTTAACTATATATGAAAAAGGATGCTTTCTTGGATATGACGCTTGAGTGTTGATAGACCCAGGGTCTACCCACTCATTCGTCACTCCACGTTTCGCCAAGAAGATGAAGATTGTTCCAGAGGCGTTGGACTTAGTCCTATCTGTGTCTATTCCGACTGGAGAGTTAGTAGGCACGGAGTTAGCTTGCAAATCCATCATTATAGCAGTTCGAGACCTAGAGGTCCATGAATTGGAAGCAAAGTTCACACTGTTAGACATGCAAGGGTTTGATGTGATCCTTGGCATGGGTGGTTGGCCTTGACATTATTATCATTTTAGACCCAACACAAGAAGATCATTTCGGTTTCAAGGAGTGAGGTCGTCATCATGCCTGATCTCGTGATAAAAGGCCGAGAAAATGATCAGAAAGGGCTGCAGTGGATACTTGGCTTTCTTAAAGGAGGACAAGGAAGAAAAGAATGTCATTTATGAGATAGCAGTTGTGCGAGACTTCGCCGACGTGTTTCCAGAAGAATTGCCTGGATTACCTCCAGAAAGAGAGGTGGAATTCGCCATTGACTTAGCACCGGGAACGGAGCCTATTTCGAAAGCGCCTTATAGAATGGCTCCTACTGAGTTAAAGGAGTTAAAGGAACAACTGCAAGAACTTATGGACAAGGGGTTTGTTAGACCGAGCGTGTCTCCATGGGGAGCACCGGTCTTGTTTGTCAAGAAGAAGGATGGGTCAATGCGACTATGCATTGACTATCGACAATTGAACAAACTCACTGTGAAGAACCGCTACCCTTTGCCTAGAATTTATGATCTATTCGACCAACTGCAAGGAGCAAGGTATTTTTCCAAGATCGACCTGAGATCTGGATATCATCGATTCGTAAAGGCGAGAGGACATCCGTAAGATAGCTTTAGGACACGGTATGGACACTATGAATTCCTTGTGATGCCGTTTGGATTGACGAATGCTCCGGCGTCGTTTATGGATCTGATGAACCGAGTGTTTAAACCACACTTGGACTCCTGCGTCGTAGTATTCGTTGATGATATATTGATATACTCCAAATCCAAGATGGAACATGAAGAACATTTGAGGATTGCTCTACAGACGCTACGAGAACACCAATTATATGCCAAACTCAGCAAATGTGAGTTTTGGTTGGAAGAGGTTAGCTTTTTGGGACATGTCGTCTCAAAGCATGGTGTCACCAGAGATCCAAAGAAAGATAGAAGCGATGGTTAAATGGGAGCAACCAAAGACAAAGGACCGATGTCCAAGTTTTTGGGCTTAGCAGGCTATTATCGACGTTTAAATAAGGGTTTTCAAAGATATCGGGACCTCTCACAAAGCCGACACGAAAAGATTCAAGGTTTGAGTGGGAGGAGGCATGCGAGAAGGGTTTTCAAGAACTCAAAAACAGACTCACTTGGCTCGGTGTTAGCGATTCCTTGACGATGGAGGATCGCCATGTCTGACAGCGTCATACAATGGCCTTGGTTGGGTACTTAACCAACACAAGAAGGTGATAGCTTCCGGATCAAGACAGCTAAAAGAACACGAGAATAATTACCCGACTCATGACTTGGGCTGGCGGCGATCATTTTCTTGAAGATTTGGAGACATTACTTGTATGGTGAGACTTTTGAAATTTTCACCGATCATAAGAGCCTCCGATACCTGTTTACACAGAAAGAGCTCAACATGAGACAGCGCAGGTGGATGGAATTCCTCAAGGATTACGATTGCTCCATACAATACCATCCAGGCAAGGCAAATGTAGTAGCCGATGCATTGAGTCGGAAAGGTTCAGCTCAGTTAGCTTGTTTGGTTTTGGGTATGCACCGATGGAAATTATTGGAAGACTTGACATTCTACGATGCGAACATTGAGTCAAAAGCCACCGGATCCTTTTTGGCTAACATATCAGTAAAGCAAGTGATATTTGAACATATCCACGATCTACAGATGAATGATCCGGCATTGACAAAGATTCATCAAGATGTGAGTGAAGGCATCAGGTCGGACTTCTCAGTTAAAGAAGATGGTTCTTTATTGTTTAAAGGCCGTCTATGCATTCCGGACAATGCCGATCTAAGACGAACGATTCTTGATGAGGCCCATAAGTCAAATTATGCTATCCACCCTGGTAGCACCAAAATGTACCAAGATTTGAAAAAGAACTCGGTGGAAGAGGTGAAGCAAGACGTGGCCGAGTACGTGTCACGGTGTTTGACTTGTCAGCAAGTGAAGGTTGATCATAGACATCCTGTTGGACTATTGCAACCTTTACCAATCCCAGAATGGAAATGGGAATCAATCTCGATGGATTTCATTGTTGGATTGCCCCGTACTGCCAAGAAGCACAATGCTATTTGGGTCGTCGTGGACCGATTGACCAAATCAGCGCACTTTTTGTCGTACAATACTATGTATACGGCAGGAAGACTGGCAGACTTATACATGAAGGAGATTGTAAGATTACATGGGATTCCAAGCAGCATAGTTTCAGATCGTGATCCACTATATACATCCAAGTTTTGGAAGAAATTTCAAGAAGGAATGGGAACACGACTAGACTTTAGTTCAGCTTTCCATCCTCAAACTGATGGGCAGACAGAGCGAGTGAACCAAGTAATAGAAGACATGCTCAGAGAGTGCATGCTAGATATGCAAGGATAATGGGATGAGTATCTACCGTTGCTCGAATTCGCATACAACAACAATTTCCAAACGAGCATTGGCATGGCACCGTATGAAGCTCTATATGGACGACGATGCAAATCACCCCTCAATTGGGAGGAAACAGGTGAGAAACTTGTTTTAGGGCCAAAACTACTTGAAGACAACGCCACCATTGTTCGAATCGGAGAGAGAAAGGTGAAAGTCGCTGATGAAGCAGAAAAGTTACGCTGAGTGGTGAGCACGTGTTTGTGAAGGTGTCACCTATGAAAGGCATAATGAGATTTGGCAAGAGAGGGAAGTTAAGCCCACGTTATGTTGGACCATTTGAAATTTTGGGACGCGTAGGTGAAGTTGCTTATCGCATTGGTTTACCACGGCTGTTTGATCAGGTACATAACGTTTTCCACATATCAATGCTCAGAAAGTATGTAAATGATCCATCTCACGTGTTAGGAAAACAACCTATGGAGATGTGTGAGGACATGAGCATGATAGAGGAACCAGTGGAAATCTTGGATGGAAAGGAACAAGTACTGCGCACTAAAGTGATTCCCTTAGTGCTTGTTCGGTGGAACAATCATCCAAAAGAAGAGGCTACTTGGGAACGAGAGGCCGATGTGAAGGAACAATATCCAGCCTTGTTTCCAACGACGTGAGAGTCCAATGTAAACCACAGGCATGTTTGTGGAATCTCCGTAATACTTGTAATTCAATGGAAGTTTTGATCAAAGTATGATTAAAGGAACAAATTTTGTATGTACCTGACCAAGTGTGTGTATTTCTATGGAACTATGAACCACTTGATGTCATAAACTACCAAAAGAAATCAAAGAAACAAAGAACTTGAAAATCTGTAGAAATTGAGCAAAACCGATTAATCGAATTTCAAATCGATTAATCGATTTGGGATTTCGATTAATCGATTTGGTTCGATTAGTCGACTGGCATCCGCCAGTGACTGGAAATTTGAATGAGAGGTAGAACAGACATAGAATGCAATTTCGATTGATCGATTTATAATTTTGATTAATCGATTTGGGATCGATTAATCGATTTTAGGAATTCGATTAATCGAATTGGGTATTCGATTAATCGAATGAACTGGGAATGTTAGAAGAAATTAGGATGAAATAATGAAATTTCGATTAATCGAGGAGGTTTCGATTAATCGATTTGAGATTTCGATTAATCGAATTTCATTCGATTAATCGAAGTGAAATTCGATTAATCGAATAACTTAAAGAATCCTAAAAATTTTGGAAGTTACTGCACGATTTCGATTAATCGAAGTGAATTTCGATTAATCAATTTTGAAATTTCGATTAATCGAAATGGATTTCGATTAATCGACTGGCTCGCGCCAGTGAGCTCAAAAACTTAAAATTTTAAGCAGATACGATTTTGATTAATCGAAATGGTTTCGATTAATCGAATTTGATTTTCGAATAGTCGATTTGGGAAATCGATTTTGCGCGGCTTAACTTAGTTTGAAATCTCGATTAATCAATTCTGGATTTCGATTAATCGAGCCGAGGTCTATATATTGAAATTTGGGGATTTTCTTTGCCATTCGACTCATTTGAGCTTGAAATTTTTGGGGCGCTTCAACTTCTTCTTCTTCTCCGACCATCCGACGCCCTAGGGTTCCCTTCTCCGTTTGGTTTTTCGGCTCGCATTCACATCGCATCGCCTTCAAAACCTACGGTAAACCCTAAAATCGAAATCTTCTTTCAATTTGAGTTAGTTAAAGCCCTAGATTCTCCCTATTTCACCAAAAATGCCGCCAAAGACTCGGTTGTCTTCGAAGAAGGCAACTTCTAAACTCTCGGTTCAGCCTAAGAACGCCGCGCCACCACCACCTACCCCATCGCTGATGAGGACTCCATCACCGTCGGCATCGGAGACCACCTCCGGTTCGACGAGCGCATCTATGCGCGAGTCTTCCCGCGAATCGACCCCAATGCCCCCACCACCCACTAATGTGGTACAACCAAATGAATGGTGGGCGGCCAAGACCTTCGAGGTCGAATACGTCATTGACCCAACCCTATTCACAAATCCCGATGTATCGGGCGAGACCCAATGGGCTCGAAACTACCTCAATAACGCCGGTCTCGGCAACCTTCTCAAACCAATCCGGGGTTCTTACTACCCTAGATTGGTGAGATTATTCTACCAAGGGCTTGTGGACGGCCCGTAGGCGATGTGATCAAGACCACCATAGAGGTCGAGACTACCGATCACTGCGTCGTCACATACAGGTGCTTGAGTGCTACCTCGACTTTACCCCACGAGACCACCTATTCCCACCCTTGAGGAGGAACCTCGCTTGAGGAGATCATGACCGCATGACAAATGGTAAAAAAGGGTGGGCTCCTCCATAAGAGGTTGACCTTCCCACTATATGTGGATGCTTGACTCGGTGGTCAAGTGTAATCTATACCCTATGTGACACGGCGTGGAAAAATAATGCACTTTACTGACCTTCTGTGGCGGTGGTTTGATGCCACCATGCTCATCCTAGAGGGGATGAGGTATATCAAGGGCAAGCTCATGAAGGGCAACCTCCGGCCCAAGGAAAAGATGCCTTACGCTCGCCTTATATCGAGCATGTTGGAGTGCTACTCCAACGACCCATCCTACACCGTCTCTCCTCACGAGGTGAGGGCTACGGACTGCGTGAAGACATTCTCCATGTCTTCATGGGCCCGTAGCTATAACCTGCTTAAGCGGACCCTACCGGCTCGGGTCCACTCCGTCGCGCAGCAGAGCGTGTGCGCCACCGCCACCCCACCACCACCACCGGACCCACCGTGGGTGGGCACACCCTACCGAGCCTTGGTGGAGAGGGCCACCTCACCTGCGAGCCTCCTCACCGACACCGCTAGCCCACTCCGCGCCCGCTACACCCACCTCATCCTACCGCCGGCGCGCCGCTTCATCAGGGCCGACCATCGAGGAGGTGTTGGCCCATATGGAGGCCAACAATGAAAGGATGAACCGCAGGATGGACTTCCTTCTATTCCATACCCTCCGCCACATCTACCCCTCTGACTCGCCGCTACCTCGCGGGAGGAGGTGGGCAGTACCCGATACTGACCTTCCACCAGGACTGTCTTCCATCCTACCACAGCCACTCTGAGCGCGGCCCTTCCACATCCACATCGCTCACGCCAGAGACACCATGACCTCGGCCGCCGCTTCTCACTACCCGGCTAGCACAGTCTCCACCACCGCAGCCTGACCCGGCTCCGAGACCCACCAACCCCGTGCTTGCCGTCGGCTCGATGGGCGACTGCTCCGACATCCTACACCCGTGAGGCGCATGAGTCTTATCTTTCTTTTGTATGAGTCATGATTGTATACATGTATATTTTGTACGCCAACTCATGTGGCGCCTTGTAAAAATTTTCTGATATTAATAAAAATCCAAAATTTTTGTGTAAATTGTTTCAATTCGTCAACGTTTACGTTAGATGCTTGTATATTATAACTATCTGTATGCGTCTGAGCCTACTAGACCACCTCACCTGAGAGTGTGGGGGGGGGGAGAGACCCAGACCGACGAACCTTGGGTTATTTTCGAGGACGAAAATTCCCAAGGTGGGGAGGATGTAATAGCCCAAAAAATCACACTAAACTATGACCTCGAGATCCGTGCCCGATCAGTCATAGGTTTGACCAAATAGAAGTCCAATAGTTAGCATGGGGTGTGATGAATGGACGAGATGTGATGAGTTGTGTGGCTATGTGGTGTGTGTTGTAAATCTAAAGTCACATACACCTATCGAGGTGCATGTGCTCAACACACAAGCTAAGGGGGAGATAAAAGGGTTTAATAACCCTAAAATCAATAGTTTGGTTGTTGAGAGAGAAGTAAAGAAGAGAGAGAGAGGAGTAAAGAGGGTGATTAAGCAAGGAGTTATTGTGGGTGATTGGAAGGGGGATTCAAGTATTAAAGAGGCCGATTCTGCGCAAAGAATCCGTTCAAGCCAAAGCTGGAGCCCTAGCCTTCCAACCACTTGATTTGAAATCAATTTGAGATTGATTTAAGGTAAATTTTTGTGAATAAAATGCATAGATTGTAGAGGTTAATTGTAGTTGAAAAATGGTTTAGATTGTAGGATGATGGTTTAGAAAAATAGAGGAAAAAGAGTGGAAAAAGGTTGGGAAGAACAGCTCGAAAGGGGCTGAATCTGGCAATTTCAATTAATCGAAATTGGGTTTCGATTAATCGAAATTGGCCAAGAAGTTGAAAAGTCAGAGGACCCCGATCTCGATTAATCGAATTGAATTTCGATTAATCGACTTTAGATTTCGATTAATCGAATTGGAAATCGATTGATCGTGAGAGCCTCTGATGAACTCCGGTGGAGGAAAGAAAATAGCTTGAGAAATCGATTAATCGAAAATGGAATTCGATTAATCGATTTAGAAATTCGATTAATCGATTTTGGAAATTCGATTACTCGAATTGAGAATCGACAGATAGAGTGGAGAATTTTGATTAATCGAATTGGGTTTCGATTAATCGAATGGGAATCTCGATTAATCGATTTGAGAATCGATTAATCGATATTGACTTTCGATTAATCGATTTTGGAGTTCGATTAATCGGTATTTTGTTGACTTTTGAGTTTGACTTTAAGCTTCATGGAGGGTCTTGGACCTCCTTTATTGCATCTTTAGTGATGTGTTTCACATGATATGTGGTACCATAGGTGGTACGTGTGAGCTAGTGCACAAGGAGCCACGTGGGACCTTGATGCATTGATCGAACGAAGACTTGAGGTAGGGAACACCTTGAACATGTACTTTATTTTACAAGAGCATGTATGTAGTGATATAGAATTCAAATTCAAAATATTTTATTGCTTAAGAATTGTGAAAAGTGTGTGTGTGACATCCATAAGAGTAATTATAATGAGCCATCCCCAGGGGATGAAGAAGTAAAGAGATAAGAGCATCAGGTGTGATGCAAGTGAATGGATACATCCCAGGGATGTATCCAAGATTGAATCATGTTTGATAGGGCCTAACTGATATAAGATAGCACACTTACACGGTGAATAACTATATGTAAGGCACCGATATTTTTGTTATTTGAAGTTTGATAGGGTACCCCACCGACGTGGCGGGATATCCACGACTAACACGGCAGGATATCCGTGACCGATACGGCGGCAAAATCGTAGGCCAGTGCGGAGGCTTATCCGTACACAGTAAGCACACCCCAGGGGTGTTGATTTGAGACAAGTGAAACCCTGCCACCAATCCCTAGGGGAAAGGGGCTTGGGTACTATATTGTATTCCCAGGGAATACGTTAAAAGTGTCTATATAGATGACGATGATGGGTATCTCATCGGGGCTCGATGCTATATTGCTCGGGGATTACTTAAGTTAAAAGTTTAAGTTTTGCTTTAGGCCTTTTCAGCATCATTCATGAATAAATGAAAACATAAGTAATTACCAGTAAAATGAAATGCCTTTTAACTGTTTTCATCAATAACTGCATAGACACATCATGCATGGCATATCATGGAATATATGTGAGTAATAATTTATCAACTATGTTTTGTTCCCTATTGGGCTAGGATGTAGCTCACCCTATAGACTATATGTCGCAGGTCCACTACTAGCAGCTGCCGAGGCTTCAGGAGAAGCTGACCCCGGTGAGTCGGACCTTGCGGCTGGAGAAGAGTTGGAGCCACCTCCTGAGGACTTCTTCTAGAGGACTCCGTTGTGCCGCTTTGAGGGCTTTTTGATAGAGAATTGTACGGCTTGGTATGTCAAGCCTTGTTTTGGTTGAACAATGTATATGTTGGGTTTTGGGATTACTCTTTTGGGGCGAACCATCCGTGATGATTGCTATCATCGATGGTTCGGATCGGTTCTCCAATCATGCAAAGGCATGAGGGTAGAACTGTCTTTTGAGAAATGCTTTTATATAGATTTAAATTCCGCAGTTTCATTTATTACTTCATGTTGCTTGATATACCAATGTTCCGTGCTTAGCTAAGGGGCACGGTCAAGATGATCGTGCTGATGGCACGTGTTTCGGGGTGCCGAAATCCTAGCTGCCACAAAATTTCCCACGCAACTACATAGTTCAGATTTCTATTGAGCCATTTTCCTGGTAGTACATGCACCCGATCAGATCAGTCACAATCATCGTCATTATACACTAAAGTAGCGACACCCAATCTAGTCCTTATATACATAAAGGTAGGTAACTAAGGGCTCGAGAGTCATCTACGAGATGACAACTCGCACTATGCACTGATCAGATCAGATCAAACAACAATAGATAAGGAAGCCCAGGAGCACTCGATGCTCCGAACACGTGGTTGCTCATTCATGTCGTAAAGTAGGCAAACTGAACTCAATCAGTGTTTGTCAGTTCTACAATACGGAGGCTAACTGACATCTATCAGCAGCACTAGCTTAGTTCCCATTCAGGGTATGACGCCATCACTTAATCACACCTGTGAATGCATCATTCGACTCTAGGTCTCATTCTCAATTGTAGCTTATACCCATGTGCAATAGTGTTTAATAGCTGCTACTCCTGCATGGAGTCGTTTGGAAGTGGTTATCACCTGCCATTTATTTCCAATGACTTTACGACCAGGAGGTAAATCAATAAGCTCCCTGACAAGCATGTCAGTTAACCAATCGTCACAATTAGGAGAAATCATGACATACTGATAAGTTTCAAGTTCTTTATCATCCATGGATACACACCAGAATAATTCCCCTTCAATCTCGAAAAATTTGTTAATAATTCTACCACGTGTACTCCTTCGAACCTCAAGATCACCTTGAAAAATGCTCCCACTGTTTACGAATCAACAGGGGCATGCTCATTAACTTCAGATGAGCTCTCACTATCCTGAGTTATATCTGGCAATGCATATAACCCAGTATCAATCTTGGGACGCTTTCTGCTGGGATATTTATCTTCTATAAAGGTAACATTACAAGATTCGACCTCAATTGAATCTCCACATTCAACGTAGACTAGGATATAATCCTTTGAATCATCTGGAGAGCGCACAAAAAATACACTCGACAATTTGACTATCTAATTTACTTCTATTGGGCACAGGAATCAATACATGACCTAGAGATCCCCAAAGGCATAGATTACCTAGAGAAGGCGGCCTTCATGTCGAAAGTTCATAAGGAGATTTTGGAACCGATTTAGAAGGGACTCTATTCAAGACATAGACGGCTGTTAGTAGCGTGTCACCCCAAAAGCTCACGGAGAGCTTAGAATGTGCCATCATCAATCTAGAAGAGTTCTATTCCTTATGAACTTTCGACACTCCATTCTGTTGTAGAGTATAGGCCATAGTGAATTACCTAAGGATGCCAACACTTACACAAAATAGTTTAAAATTTTCAAAAGTGTATTCACCACCTCTATCTTATTTAAGCACTTTGATTCTACAGTCTAATTGATTTTCAACTTCAATTTTATATTTTTGAAAACACACAACTACATCAGATTTTCGTGATATAAGAAATACATACCCATACCGAGAAGAATTATCAATGAAAGTTATAAAGTATTGGCATTCATTTCTAGCGCGTATATTGAAGGGTCCACATATATTTGTATGCACAATTTGAAGAAGACCCTGAGATCTAGTTGCCTTAGGAAAGGATTTTCTAGAGGCCTTACCAGTTATGCAATACTCGCAAGTAGGCAAATCAATTTTAGTTAAGAAACCCAGAAGGCCTTCTTTGGTCAATCTAGCAATTCGCTCTCTACGGGTGTGACCTAATCTAGCGTGTCATTTAAGGGATTCAGAAGTGATAAAGGCATCAAATAAGGTAATAATAAGAAGTAAAGATGAAGAATTAATAATAAATAAATCAGCAATGTCTAAAGCAAAGAGGTCCCAATTAAACTGTCCCAACCAAATAAAATATTATTTATAAGACACCTCTAAGACATACGATATGGTTGAAGCTTTATTTCAATAACACGAATCCATGAGTCAGATTTTTTAGCATACACCCCATAAAGAACATCTCATAACTCTTTCGCGGTAGGATAAGACTCATAAGTAGGAAGGAGTTCTTTGAGAAGAGTTAAAAGGATAATATTTGAGGCAGAGCAATTACGTTTAAGCCATTTTAGCTACTATTTCAAGAAAAAAATGTGTTAATTATTGGACAATAATATTACATTTTATGCGCAATCTCCATTAGTATTCTCCAAAATGTCAAAGGGATTTCTCATTGTTGAGAGGACTTTGACATTATTAGATCGGTCTGAAAGTATCACATACCTGGTTGGGCATTGCAAAAACAATCAAGTATCTCACCATTAATAGTCTCAATGACAAATATAACCTACTCATCTAGGTGTGTATCCAAATATATGATGGGTGAATTACGTAAGATAATCTCGACAAGATTATCGAAGATTATAAAGATAAATGAGTCAACCATTCAACCATTTATCTCTTACAGAAATAATAAGATAAAATGTTCACGAACACAAAGTTGCGTTATCGAGTTATTTTGAAATGACTTGAGCTCATAAATAGTTTCCATGTGGATCTACAGTTTAAACCCTAAAACTATTCTTCCACAAATAGAACTATTTATTATAACTCGAGTCATCATATGAATGTAACACCTTATGAAACTAATGAAACTATTCATTCACATCAATTGACACGCTTCTCCTAAGAGCTTCATCACGCCTTTTGATCGTTTGCGCCATAGATATATTTTCGTAAAGGTGCAAGTTCGTATACATGTATTCACCAATTTATAAACTGAAGAAAGTAAAAAATATATGGACTCGATCTAATACAATTTGATCAATTTATAAAACATCCTAGGATGCATATCATCCAACGATGTGCCTAATCACAACCAATCAACTATAAATGATCATTCATCTATATCTCATACTAAAATAAAATAATTAAATTTTTAATCATCGGGGCTAACGATAATTAAATATTATAAATAATATTTACAAATTTTTGAGTGAATCAAACCGTCAAAAAATAAATTAGGCTATTCCAATCAATAGATCACATCGAGTAGATCAAAATCAACTACTTATGAGCATAAATCTGATAAGTAATGAGAAAGTTATTGCCAAAATAAAAAGGCAGTCAAACTATTGCAGTTGTGAAAATTACGTTGGTGCTCACGTTTGACTGATCTGATTGGACAATTCGAGTCAATAAAATATGTGATATTTTGTTAGAAAGTAGCTCAGTAAGAGAACTGATTATCTAACGGCTCAGAAAAAAATCAATGTAAAAAAATGCCTCAAAATAGCCTAAAAAAAGGTTATAAATGTTCAATATATATACTTTTATATTGAAATATCTTACAACAACTTGGTGTTAGCAAAGTTGGTCTAGAAGTTGGGGGTTCAAATCCCCCCACCTCCAAAACATTTTAAATTTATGGTGTGCATGAAGCAAATTAACGAACCTGGTTCAGATCCGATTGAATCCAATCCAAAAACTATTGACGAGCAGCCCAAAATGGGCCTAGACCTGATCTAGACTTGGTCCAGTATTGAACAAAAACTCATCTAGATCTCGCCTAATAGCTATCCGAATGGATCCGGCACAAAACGGGTCTAGACCCGATCCAGTATTGAGCCGGATCCATCTAAATTCAACATGAATCCAGACCCAGTTGGTCCACTATTCATAAATCATGTGCTAAGAAACCCTAGCGCACAAGAAAGAAGAAACGGAGAAGGGGGAAGCCCACCCAGCAATGGCAGTCAGGTGGTCGGCCAAGTCCGTCCGGCGACATTGCCGGTGGCCGACCAACTCCGACCGGAGACATCGCCGATGGGTACCAAGAATTATTATTTTTTTATTTTATATTTTCCCTCCATCACCTTTTTTAACTTTTAATACCGGCAGCAAGCATAAGAATAAACAAAACTCGCTAGAATTTGATCATGAAATAAGATAAAATTAAATTTATACTTACAAAAGTCGAGAAATCGATATGTGCGCTCTAATACCATGTTGGGATTTGAGATCCCTAATTGTGCGGAAGCAACGGATGGATTGCGACCGATTCTATATGCTTCAAGAAAGGCTGAGATAATTTATTGCTCGTTGATCCGAGCCATCATTTACCAGAAAAGACAGCGTTTTCTTCACACCACGTAGATTTGACGGTGATTGATGGCACCGTAGAAGGACAATCACAACTCTAAGGTTTAGGATTAGAGGTGATGGGAGAACTTGTCATAAAGAAGATTTTCAGATCCATAAGTTACAATCTCTAAAGCATAAATTTCGAAATGATGTGTAAGTGGATCATTTTTAATTTGTTGCTTATTTTTGGAACACTATAAAAATCTACCTAAGACCGTTCCACACGTGCACTTGTATATACCATAGGGAATGAGACAGATAATAGGCCTTATCAAGAAGGGTAAGATACCAAAATGAAGTATGGCTTCAGGGATGGATCACATATAAAAACCATAAAGTCTCCAATCAAGTCTAGTACTTTTGAGATATTCAACAAATTGTTAGATGATCCTTAGTAAACTACAATTTTAAGGGTATTTTTTTCTTATTTAATTCTTTTTATAATGGCACCACCCATGTTTCATGCACTCATTGTGTCAGACAAACAAAGCCTATTAAAATAACAAAAGGGTAGAAAGATCTAACAAACAAGAATGAAGTGCAGCTGGAGATGATTAAATTGCAGAGCAGGGATTCATAGTTTTATAGACTTCATTCAACACAACCTGAAGGGAGAAGGGTTAATAATGGTCAGATATTTTTTGAGGATTCTCAAATGTATAATTTTGAAGTAACAATATCAACAGAACATTATTCTTTTGGGGCTTACAGGGAGTTGGTAGGGTAGAGACAGTTATTTGAAGGAGGTGAGCGTGTCAGAGGACTATGTGGTTGCTAGTAAAAGCATCAGGGGGGCATTTAAAAGAAAATAGAGGCCCAGTTAATGCAAGGGAGGCAGCCTATCTTTGCTGGTCCTACAAAGAAAAAACAGCAGCCTTGTAATTAATAAGATATACAAAATCGGACCAAAGTATCATGGTTCAGGTTACGGGTTTCAAAAATGTCGGTTAATGGACCCTACTTTATAATAAAAAAAGGGAAAGAGAAAAAAAAAAAAAAAAGGAGGTGAAGAACAATTTGAGATGATGACTGCATGCATCGGCAACAGTTATCGAAATTGATCATGACGCACAAAACCAATGCTATACACACACAGCGACTTCACGCGCCTCTGAAATGGTGTGTAATGAGAAAATGCTGGTGTGGAAGTAGCAAAACAGATTAGTTGTTGAGAAGAGGATGTAAGGTTTATATGTAACAAAGCAGGGACCATTTCTCCCTTTGGATATGCTTAACTTGAATTATATTGCCAGCTATGTTAACAATGTCTATTATCTATAATCATTGTCATTATTTAAGTTGATTTTTATGTGCAACCACCACCACTTTTCAAACAGCATTTGCAACCATCCATCCGATTGCGATCCAGCGCTCATTCAACCCCTTGAAAAAGCAAAATAGGAGGTGCAAAAGCTTGACAAATGGTAATGGCAGACGTCACGAGTATGTTTTCTCTTTCATAGGTGGTTCAACGACCATTCTGATTGAACAACAGAAAATCAGTCATCACATATTATCCTTTCTATTTACATTTCTCTCTCTTGTATATGTTTGTGTGCGAGTGCATTATGGTCAGAAGGGTCAAAATTGATGCCCCGTCTATGTAATTTCTTGTAAACATGAACCCATTTGGTGAAGAGAGTCCACTTGGTGAACCAAAGATGTGCACAGAGAGACTCCTAACTGTCTGATCAGTAATTTTTTGAAGGCTAAATGAGGACCTTTACCGATGTGATTGGTCGACATTTAACATGGCCTAATTTAAAATCAGACGGTCAATATAGTCCAAACCATCTCCATGATTCAGGTTGGCCAGCTCATGTGCTCGCTTTTCATGCAGACCGTCCGGACTGATTTGATTCGTTGTATGTGGATGACCTACATGGGTTTGATAGAGCACTAAACTGCCAGATTGTCCCTTGGTCCATGTAATTTCATGTGGCATGAATACAGTTGGTGCAGAGAGTACACATTGATTGAAAGCCTGAAATTTGCACAAAGGAGACTATACTGTCTGATCAGTGCCTTTTTGCAAGTTTAATCAGTGCATTGATCAGACAGTCAATATTAACCAAATGGTAGCCATGATTTGGGATGTTGCCGGTCCTTGTGCTGGCTTGTAACACGGACCAGAATGACCAAATTTTTGGTATTTGCACCTACATGGGTTCTATAGTAAGTGTCTGATCAGTGCAGTTTTACAAGATACATGATGGCCTTTACACATATCTCTGTCTGTGGTCTACATTTACACGGAAAAGTGCATTGATCAGACAGTCAAGATTGTGCACATGGTAGCCACGATTTGGGCTATGGCCGCCAGTCCATGTGCTGGCTTGTAACACAAACTGTCTGGATTGACCTAATTTCTGGTAAGCGGACCTAAATGGATTTGCTACTAAGTGTCTGATCAGTGCAGTTGTTCAAGTTAATGAGGGCCTTTACCCATATCTCTGCCGGTAACCTACATTTATCATGGAAAAGTGCATTGATCCGACAGTCAATATTGTCCTTGATCACCACGATCGGGCTGTGGCCGGCCCATGTGCTGGCTTGGGACACCGACTGTCCGGATTCTGCTCTATGTACCTACATGGGTTGGATAGAGCTCTAAACCAGAGCACTTTGAAGGCAATGCTACTTATGCATGCCTGCACGCACTCATCTTGTAATTAAATGTTTTAATACTGTTCTTTCAAATATGAAGCCATTGTTCTGTTCTTAATAAATAGGTAGGATTACATGGTTTGGATCACATATATGGATTTTTAAGGAGTTGAAATTATTAGGTGACACATGGTGACATGTGGCAAGTACAATAGAGGATGCACACTGGATCATAACTCTCTTTTAAATTCAAATCACTATTTGAATAGTGCGTGAAGTCTGGAGGCGTTAGCATTGGGAGCGCAATTTATCTTATCTTTGTATTGCTATTTATACAAACACTTGGATACATGGAAAATAAGGAAAATATTCTCAAAAATATTATTGTGCAAATATCTTTTAGAAATTCTTATTTCCTCTGTACAAGCAGTATTATTATGATCCAAACAGATGAATAATCTTTATAATTTAAGAGTGAGATTCTTCATATTCCATAGAAGTCTCACTCTAAAGGTCTAAGCCAACATGTTCTAACATATGTTGGTTATGGTTTTATGGTTCTCTATCTTCTGTCTTTTACTGTGCTTGTGAGGATAAAAATTCATTCCAGATATACCCAGTAATATATATACCCAGTAGTAAATTATTATTATCCAAACATATATTGGTTATGGTTTTATGGTCCAGAAGTAAATTATAATTACTTCATTATCTTGACATGTATTTTCATATTCCTTAATCCTTACAGGTAATTTACGTTTTCCTTTTGATATCTTCTTCACTAGAAGGAGAAAATTTCAAGTTTTTTTATCTGAGTAAACAAGATTTCTATGTAATTGTTAACTGTAACCGCAAACAAAAAAATGATACTGAATCCATTTTTATAACTGATCAAATCCTTGATACAGAAAAAAAGAAATGGAACAAATAGATAGCAAGGTTAACATCATTTTCAGAACAGGGAAATCACCCTTCTTCTTCATCAGTCATCCCAGGGCGAACCCAATCACCTCCATAAATAATCTCAAGCCTAAAATATACAAATGCAACCCAGGAAATTTTCATGGGTTTTAAGTTAGGATACTTAAATCATGAAAACTAAAGATCAAGAATAAGAACAAGAAGAAAGAGAAGCAAGAGCAGCAGCTTCTTCTTTCCTTCTTTCCTTCTCTCCTCTTCTTCCCCCTCTTCCACTCAACTTAGCATCGAAGTTAGAGATCGAAAAACGACTTCTTCGCAAGGGATAGTCAAACCCATGTCGTGATCGAATCCGAATTCTTCTTCCGCTCGTTGCAATAGGCTTTGGAACTCTGGGTGAGTTAAGTAAGAGATGGGAATGATAAATCTGCTTCTTTTTTCTCCAACATAGACTGCAAAGTGGCCCTTTGGAACATCCATAGGGAGGCCTTGCTCATCTGATTCATAGCCTTGCTTTCTTCCCAAGCTAGAGCATCTCTTCAGAATTTGCTTGATGACTGCTGCTTGAGGTAGTTTATTTGATTTTCTAAGAGCCATTGGTAGAGAAAAATGGATGGAGTTGAAGAGAAAAAGAGAGAGAAGTGAAGTGTGAAGGTGGTGAGGAAGTGAGAAGGGTGATAAGGTATTTATGGAGTTGAGATAACAAAGTCATGTGGGGTGTGGGGGCCAATAACAGACCAAGGGTGTTTTGGTATGTGTATGCATGCAAGGACATATTGGGAGCAAACCCATTGGACTTAATTTCCTCTGTTGCCTTCCAATAGACAACATGGGTCTCTCTCTCTCTCAATTGTTAGTTATATTTGGAATCCCAAATGAAATGTAACTGTACTGGAGAGTACCACCTCATTGTGTTTTGGTTGTTTTTTATTGTTGGGCATGGGATTCTATGGGCTTTAGAAGGGTACTTCACTGTGAGCCAGAAAAAGGTTTTCAACCAGGGAAATAACTGCTGGGTGAAAATAAAAAATCATTGGCATGAACACTAGTACTGAACTAATAAGCTGGTATTAGGTAACCAACTCGTAGCCAGTGGTAGTGAGAAGGTCATCAATTCGGTACAGATCCATTTTTGCTTCATATGGTGCACTTAGCTACCCATCACCACAAAGACTAAAATCTCGGTGTCGATTTTGGTCTTAGCCTATGTTGGTACAGAGACATAGCATCTCGCATCTTGGGTATAGGGCAATACCCGATATGGGAGGCTCTGATACCGCGACAGATCACCTGATATATCTTGGCATCATCCGAGATTTTGAACTATGATCTGCAATGGTGGTGCTTACTCTTTGATTCTGAATGCCGGAATCATTTTGGTGCCATGTGGTTCCATGTGGTGAAAACAACTGTTGTCTAGATCGGCTTCCAGGCTTCAAGCCAAAGATTACATCATAAAACCATCTTTACTGTGTGATTTAGAACCTACAAACACTGAAAAATGAATAGTCAAAACAGATTTGGAGCATAAAATTGTGGCCATTCAATTTAAGTGCTTTTGGAATCTTAATCAAATGGTAGAGATAGTTTTTTTATACAATCATGGAGCTGAATTCGAACTAGATGATTGCTCATGCACCACATGCCAACATGTGGTCCCAAAATGGTAGGAGATAATGGCATGTCGTCCCTCCAACCCCGCTTTTCCATCGCGAGAAAAAAAGAAAAAAAAGAGGTAATGAAGACTAGTTTTCTATCTATGTAAAAAGGATGTACCATGCAAGTGTCACTTGCATCATTATATTATCAAGCTTAAGGTTGCGAAAGCATTTTTATCTTACAAATCTAGTTGAAAGCTAGCCCCCCTCCGGCTGTGCGGCTACTAAAAATCAATCATCATTATCATTGCGATCATCATCAGAGCCTTATTCCATGTACTTGGAGTCGGCTTTGCAGGTCCCATTTCTCCACTTGTTTCTAGTCCATTATAAGCTATCAGTGTCTTTGCAGTCCTTCTTCTCATTTCTCACCTCCTCCGTCTAGGTTGTTACTAGTCTTCTTCTTTTCATATTTTTTGTGCTTGTTACACGTCTGAATCTTTTGTACAAGATCTCCATTTTGTCCAACCAGTATTAATCTTATTTGAGTTGTATACTTCAAATCCATCATCTGGTTGTAAAGTAGAGTCTAGAAATCGACATCCATGGTAATGTGGCGCTATATTATTTTATATTTTAAATAAATCCTCCGCCAGTCTATTAGATGCTTATTAAAGTTTCCTTTCATATATTTTGTCTTAGCTAATTTTTAAACCTCTTGGCTTTCGGCCTTCTCTATAATTATAACTTGTCAATTAGTTATTCTCTTGTATGTTGTTTGTTAATATGTCACTACAAAAAAAAAGACCATTAGCGGCAGCCATAAACTGCCGCTTAACAAAAAAACTGCTGCTAATATCCTTGTCGCTATTAACAAAAAAACTGCCGCTAATATTTTTGTCGCTAATAGTCTTAATAGTTCTTTTGTTAATAACAGCACTTTTTGGCTGCAAAAAACTGCCGCTAATAGTCTTATTTTTTATAGTGTGTCTATGATTAAGACCAACAAATAAGCACTCAAGTTGATCCTTGATGCAACCCAAATCCAACAGGGAATGAAGGCTGTGTCTGCTCCAATTTCTCACTCCCCACCAGGCTCTGGTGGGGATACTTGTTTCTAACATAGAAAAAAATTTTGCGACTGCTATGGGGGCGAGGAGCTGATTTGCCACACATACTCTGGGCCCTAAGAGCTTCCCGTTGGAGCTAGAGTGGCTCTTAGGCCTCAGGGAGCTATGCCAAATGCAGCCTAATTCATCTCTCCCTATGCATTTGTACACTAGTTACTACCTTATATGTATTAGTTTTCGATGCATTTCTTCTATAGCATCCATCAAATTATCTTTCTTGACACTAGATTATAAGCTTGTTTTGGATAACAGAAAATCGTATGTAAGTTTTTTGTTATGTTTCGAAATTTTTTCAGAAGTTGCCCTAATAAGAAAATGACTACACTTGTTGGTCTTCTCGACATAAATTCAAACTTGTTTTTTTTATGCACTTGATTGTCTTAATTATTAAACTATTATCTCACAGAGCATTATAGTTTGGCTCATAATTAAGTTTAATTAGGAGCCTACAATGCTTTTTTCTATTCCTTGGATATTTTTGTTAATTTCAATATCTTATTCAACAATTGAGTCAAATAATTTAGTCCACACTCCCATCTCTCATATTAGAATCCAGACTTCCAAAGGTATACCATTTGAGACTAATGTTCCATTCCTTCATTTTGGCTAAGGTTGATCTGCCTGCGATACTTTGTTTACAATTCTCATTTGGTTCTCATTTTAATCTATTTCCCGTTGTATATTTGATGTTTAGTAAAGGCTGGTGTTACTGTGACACTGCTTTTTGTTACAACCACCTCACCTTTTCACTTTGGGATAATGGTTCTAGACCGACATTTAAACACCAAATGGTATTTAAATGATCTTATACCTTTAAAGTTAGACTTTTAATTGTATACCATTAAACTGTGTTTATTATTTTTTCAGGCAGTACATATTCGTAATCAAGCAAAATTGTCCAACTGGCAATCTATCTATCATTGGAACATGACTCAGCTCAAAGAAACAAGCCTATAAGTTGATGTGATCAATCCGATTAATGATCTTTAATATCAGCTAATAAATTGAAAACAGGGGTTGATATTAAAGTCCATAGATCATATGGTATAAATCTCCCTAAAATACCATTTTTGGACCTGTGCACTAAAATCATTGATCTATCAATTTGACGGTATGGATCATCCATATCTTTAATCATTGTTGGCGTATGATCATATAAACACCATTTTGGTGCTTAAATGACGGTAAGGAGAGTCGGTCCCTTTTTCTTTCTATAGTAAGTTAAGATTGAGTCTGCAACCTAGATGTTGCAATATTGTCAACTTTTCATTAGGCTATAGGCTTAATCCCTCAAGCACCCGAATTAAGCAATGTAAAAACCATTTGATGTGTTGAATGATGGAGATCAATTTTCGTCCCAATCTTTCCGCATAATCGATCTTGAGATCATGAGCCTGTCATCAGACAGTCAAATGATGATTCCAGGGAGCACATATCTTCAAAAGTGAACGTGATCACATGCATACCATCAAACGTGATTCACGTTCACGTTTTGAGATGTGTGTCACGTGGAATCAACATTTAACCGTCTAATGATAGGCTCAAGATCTGAAGATCTATTGTATATAAGATTACCAAAAACAATCTCCATCATCTGATTTAAGGCAATGAATAATTATTTGGGTCGCGTAGTAGTAAGAACTTGATAAATCTTTTAAATACTTGTATCATCTACTCTTTATGTTATCATCTTTTACTAGGGCCCTTTCTTTACCTTTAGTGGCGACCAAAGGGAATTCATAAACTTGGCAGTCGATCTCATGAAAAGGATGGGGAGAGTTAATAAAGAAAGAAAACTACCATGTGGTGACGTCTCTTCACTATCACTTCTTCAGCAGATAGAAACAAAAACTGAGTTACTTTTATAGTTTGTAGGTATGGAGGACATGCAGATTAGCAAACTTAATTTAATACGTAACAAAGAGATGAATCAATATAGTTATCCATACGCATCACCCATCACCACAACATACGTATGCTGTTCTCAGCAGGTACGGGTACGCAGGTTAGTTTTGGTACCGAACCAGATGCTGGGCTTGCTTGTCTC
Organism: Chloranthus sessilifolius; assembly: GCA_021018995.1. Classification (NCBI taxonomy): domain Eukaryota; kingdom Viridiplantae; phylum Streptophyta; class Magnoliopsida; order Chloranthales; family Chloranthaceae; genus Chloranthus; species Chloranthus sessilifolius. Next base: position 72,174,186 of record CM037595.1, read on the forward strand.
TAACCATCTCACCGTTAAAACCATTGGTTTAAATATCGGGCATATCAGCCCAGCCGATATGTATCCGGTTAGGCTGGCTCGATGCGATGTTACCCCGGATTCAATGTGTATAAATAGCAGCTAATACTGGTTGATGTTTATTGGCTTAGATCATCCAATATCGGCCATAAGTATCTAGCTGTGCAAGTTCGGGTACCCGAACCAACCTGAAACTGATTTTTTTTAGTTATCAGTTTGGTTCAATCGGAACCGAAACTGAACCCGAACTCGTACCGAGATGAATCAGTTCGGTTTTGGTTCTTTTTATTTATTTTTTTGAACCAAAATCGAACCGAAACCTGAAAATTTAGGTTTTTTTAGGGTTAGCTTTCGGTTTGGTTTCGGGTTTTTCATTATTTCTTATATTTTTAAGCTTCTTTTTCATTTTTTGGGGTTATTTTTTTCGGTTTTCTCGTCCTACCTAATCAATTTTCGGTTTTTGCCAAATAAAATCGGTTCGGTTCGGTTCGATCAGAATCAGTTTTCGGACCGATTCAGTTCGCTTGTTTTTTGGGTTGGTTCGAGTTTCAGGTGAAAACTTTATCCCTATAAGTATCGGATATAAACGGGACATAATTAGGAATTTAAAAGCCGATACGAATCAGCACCAGCTAGGTCCCAAGTCGATACTTATCAGATATATCAGATACGGACCGGCCAAATTAAAACAGTTTATATTTAAGCATTTTTTTTTATTTGTAAAATATTAAAAATATATATAAATAGTATACAAAAACTTGCACAAAGGGTATTTTTATATTATATCAAGTTCCAATCAGATACAAATCTGCCAATATGACCCAATATGGGGCGACATTGACTAGGGCTCTCAATGGGCCGGGCGGGGTTTTAACTTGCACCCGGCCCGGAAAAAGTGGTAATTTCTATCAAGAAAACTTGGCTCGGTATCCAGGCCGGGCTAAGTATGTTGCAACCCGGATCATTTCGGGTCGGGCTTTGGTTGAGTGTTGCAACAGCCGGTCCGCACCTGGCCCGAATATATATATATATATATATATATTATTTATCCTTTTAAAGTTACAATTATTTTTTTTATAAATAAATATGATTTACTTAAATGCCCTAAGATTAAACCGTTGAACAGTTTAAACTTTGAGGCATTTAAGTCAAAAATGCAAATTTCAAATTAGGGTTCAAGTATCCTTATATATTGTGAGTATCAAGAACATTCTCTGTAAGCTTTATAATGAATATAAGAGTAAATAGTGTACATCGGGTGTACTAAATAAGACTAAATTAAATTATCAAACAAGTGAGGCAATTAGTGTTAGTATGGCGGATGAAATAAATGTGTTTGCTCAATTGATGGAACAATGAACCATAGCCCCAACGATTATGGAGATACAGAAGTAGAAAAATATTTAGAAGAGTCATTAGAGATAAATGTGAGTCAACCAACTCTTCAAGACTTTGATATTTTAGTGGAAAGTCAATTCAAGTATTCATAGGTTTCCAATTTTAGGACAAATGGCCCGTGATATTTTAGCGGTTTTGGTAATGACTATTGCTTCAAAGTCTTCATTTAGTGTTGGAGGAAGTGGTTAGTAAGATTTGGAGTTGTTTGAAGCCGGAGATGGTAGAATGTTTGATTTGTACAAAAGATTGGATCCATTGTGATTTTGATTATAACACCGATACCATGCTTTCGGTTGATTCCCAAGAAGATGAGATTGAGGTTGATAAAGGGAAAAATATTGTTAATTAGTTATATTTTTAAATTATATTTTCACTCCACTTATTATTACTATTATTATTTTTATTGATTTGAGGCAATGATGATGTTGCTTGTGTATATATTTTTTGGTTGGACAAATTGGATGGCTTAATTTATTTTGAAGCAACCGTTACATAATTTTTTAGCTACACAACTTAGATAGTTTGTTAATAGATTTTCAAGCAACCGTTGCCCATTATAATCATTGTGCAATAAATAAAAATAAAATATTTGAATAAAAATGTACCTAAGCCTCTATAATAGTAATATAATTATTTAATTAAAATTTTAACCTTCTTCAAACTTTTATTAGAAAAAAAACTGTCCAACAAAATTTTATTTTAAAAATTAGTCCCAAAAAATAACTCCAAAGAAATAGTCCAACCAAATTTTATTAGAAAAAAACAGTAAAAAAAAGCCCGAAAAAATACCCAAGACCGGCCTGGACCGGCTTGGCCCGGCCCGGTAGGGGCCGGGCTTAGGCTGAGTACATCATAGCCCGGGTTAGGGTCGGGCTAAAAAAAATTGGAAACCCGGCCCGGATAGATTAGGGCCGAATTGAACCTCAGCCCGACCTTAATTCAGCCCATTAAGAGCCCTAATATTGACCCATATTTGATAATAAAAAAATTGGATGGATAAGTTGGACTAGAATATGAGGTTGTAATATTTGATAAGTTTGACCAGATATTTGACTTTGTATCGAATCTAAGGTGTAACTTGATATATATTGGCTGATATGAATCGGATATAGCTGATATATATAAAACCATGATAATAATGCTAAAATTTTGTGTAAATATTTTTATTTGTTATAATCATATATATATATATATATATATATATATATATATATATATATATATATATAGGGAGCTGATTAGGTCCTCCAATAGTGGACGGTGACCATCCTCCAAGATACACATGGAGATGAACGTGGCACCCAAAGCACTGTTTGGGTGCCATGTAGAGCACAGGTGGACGGTTTAGATCAGTATTAAAAAAAATTTCGAAAAAAACTTTTTAAACTCACAGGTCAAAGTTTGACGGGTTTCATTGGTCCACATTTCACGATTCAAAAATCACAAGGTAGAGATGAGTTTTCATTTATTTTATTTTTCAAAGATAATCTAACCAATGCACTCAAGCTCCACGTGGCATTGAAATAATATTTTGGGGGGCTCCACGTGAAAGCTTGGAGGACGGTGACCGAACACCTTTTCCATATATATATACACCGAATCTTGAGGGGCACATGTGCCTAATACCATTGATTGCTTTAGATAGGATGATAGAGATCGTGTTTTGGTCCAATCCTCTACACAAGGGATCTAGAGGCCATGAGTGTACCATCAAATTGTCAATTTTTTATTCCACATGTCACAGATCCCAAAAATAGTAGCCCTAATGTCAAGTTTGAGCAAACGTGACTTTAGAGTTACGTTTTTGGGATCTGTAACAAAATCTAACCATCTGATTGGTGCACCATGATCTCAAGATCCCTTTTGTGGAAGAACGGAGCTAAACAAAATCTCTATCGTCTGATTTAAAGCAATCAATAGTTTTAGGCATAGGTGCTCCTCAAGATTGGGTGAGTTACCAGTATATATATATATATATATATATATATATATATATATATATATATGGCAAAGGGGAAAATGCTCTCGAACGTAGAGATATCTCTGCGCTAATTGATATGGGCGAGATACGTAGAGCCTTTTTTGTGAAGTGATGGGTGGCATAGGGCCCACTTTACTAACTAGGGTGAAACTTTTAAAATATTTTAAAAGTTATATTTCCTTCGGTCGTCATTCTTGACTTTTTTAGAAGTCTTTTTAAAATCTATTTCTTTTCTCTCCTCTCTCTTTTTCTAAGACACTGTTAGACTTATTTTTTCATGTATATTTTGCTAAAAAAATATGAGCGCCAAGTAGAGAAGCGCTAGCACTATGGCAGCGAAGTATCGGCACCCCAATTGCGAGGTGTTGACACCCCGACAGCGAAGCGCTGACAACCTGGCACAGAAGTGCTAACGCCGAGGTGTCGGTGACTCTATATCAAGGTGTCAACACTCCGCTAAAAAAATAAAATAAAATAGGAAAGTCGGCGCCTCTTTTCAGGGGCGCCAGCGCCTCTATATTAAGGTGTCGACGCTTCGATAGCAATAATAATAATAATAAATTAATTAAACGTCGACACCTCAATATAGAAACGTCGACGCCCCTAAAACGAGGCGCCGACACCCTTTTTTTATTATTTTATTTTATTTTTATTTTTTTAAATCGAAGAGCCGACGCCTCGATATAAAGGCATTGGCGCCCCTGAAACAAGGTGCCGACACCTCGATATAGAGGCACCGACGCCCCTAAAATGAGGTGCCGACACTCTGGCACCGGAATGAAAGTGCTTCGCCACCGGGGTGCCAGTGTCTCGCTATTGGGGTATCGGCGCCTTGTTTTCGGGGTATCGGTGCTTCACTGTCAAAATGCTAGCGCTTCGCTACTTGACTGTCATATTTTTTGAGTAAAATATATTTGAAAAAAATAAGTCTGACACTTTCTTAGAAAAATAGAGAGAAGAAAGAAAAAAGAAAAAAGAGACTTTAAAAATGTCAAGAATAACAAGTTAAGAATAATGATTAAAAGGATATTTAACTTTTAAAATATATATATAGAGGTACTTTAATATCGGTCCGTTTGATTGATACCTATATGATATTATCGAATAAGTATCGGCCTAATAGGAGGCAGCTATGACCGATGTGTCTGTTTGAAATCCTTTAATATCGGCCAGTTTGATTGATACCTATCTGATATTATCGAATAAGTATCGGCCTAATAGGAGGCAGCTATGCCCGATGTGTCTGCTAAACGTAAAGGTGACCTTACTAATGCACAAGCCGTGACCTATTTGACCCGGGTACTCCATGGCTCTTGAAGTATCTGGCTATCTACTCCACTTGAAATAAATTTGGGGAGGATTAGTTAGTGACGGCAATTAATGCTTCTTTGAATTCAAACTCCGATGAGGAGACTCGAATCACATGTAATTATGAAGGTGGAAACATATGAGAAATAATAAAGACGTTTAGTAGGAATTTCCGTTCCTTGTAAAACTGCAATGCATATGATATGACTGAAAAAGCATTAGAGGTTAGCAATTTGGTCCTCAGCATAATGACAAACTTCGTTTTCCGTCATTTTTCGGTGGGGAGTCCTTTTCATACATTTCGGATTAATTTCGATACATTTCCAAAATATTTTAAAAAAATTTTAGAAATTAAAAATATATAAAAATATATATTTAAACAATTATTTAAAGTGACCAAACATAGAACCTTTTTAAGGAAAATAGACAAGTGTAAATAAAGAAAGTGCATTTGTAAGTTCTAACTAATTTTAGTCCCACTTCGGTTAGGACAAAATTCTGAAGACTTCAAGCACCTATATAATAGGTTGTGCTTCCTACCGTTTACCTAAACAATCCACATAGCCTTGTGGTGCGTACAAAGCAAACTTAACAATCTCCAGTCACTACTAAATTAGTAACATTAAATAATAATAATAATAATAAATTAATTAAATTAAATTAAATAATTCTAAAAGTTTTGAAATTTATGAAATTTTGCCGAAAAATTCAAAAGTACGAAAAATTTTTAAAAGTATCGAAATTTCTTCAAAAGTTTCGTTTGACCCCCATTTCGGCTATTTTCGCAAAATTTTAACGAAATTTGCCACTATGATCCTCAAGTTATTACCAACTCAAAGACTGAAAAAGAGTAGGTACTAGGTTTCACTCTTGGTAGTAGGGTCACATTTTGGGATTCATGCCATGTGTTTCATGTGATTTGACGCCTATGATCTCAAAATTTATGGTACAAAAGATTGGGTAGAAAGACAGTCTCCATTGTCTGATTCATAGTGGTTAAAGGTTGTCTGAAATTAATGCTATGTTAGATTTACACGGTCACGATTAATTCTTTTATGGTATTAGAATATGCTGACTCAAATAATGGAGATCATTTTTTAGTCGTAATCTCTTACAGAGTAAAAGTTTGCACATGGCACAGACCCAAAAAGTGACCCAAGTACCAAGTCGCTCAGTACTCACACTTATCTAATACTAACTCATGAGAAAAGAGTTGCATTCTATACCCTCCCGATTCCTCGAGTATATGCTCCTAAGCATAAATTTGAAACCCCCTCTTTATAATTTTTTGAGCTAATATAGGGTAATTGACTTATTCATTTTCCAGATTAAACTGCTCACTAATTGACTACATAAGATCTGCTAGGTATAAGATTGAATGAGAAAAACATCTCGTGATTCCAAGTGTTTAAACACATTTAAAATGAACGGTTAAAAGAGGGTTGGTTATTAGCATGATAACTGTTTATTTTAAATGAGCTTGAGTATTTGGAGATGCAATTTCGAAGCAATCTGGGGCCATCAGATCTTTACCTAAGGTCCTTTGCATTAAGGCACACTTTAATGAAAAATAGTGCCAAAGGGTCAGTCACCCAATAGTGCAGTGTTCAAATTTAAATTGGCAAAGGGTCAATCACCCTACACTAGCTCTTTTTTTTGGTTAATGTGACCTTACGTTGGACGTAAGATAAAGTGCTCACCTTCCATATTTTGGGCCATGTGTCATACTATTTTGGCCACTAGAGAGAGAGAGAGAACTCAAGGTCATAGGTTCGAGCCTGCTTACCCATCAAGAGAGAGACTGTAATTTCAATATTACTACCCTTGTTAAACTGTAAAATTTGATAATCTAGATAAAATTCGTAGGCTATGGGTCACAGTCAGTTCAAAAGAGAGGGCTTCCCCATGTTCTATGACTGAGATTGGTTGGTGAATTGGAGGATAAAACCAGAGAAATAGTTGAGTGGACCCCCAAATTTTCCATAGAAGTGCAATGACTATATTAGCATAGCTAATCAACAAAGGCATTTTCCTTGAGGGGTGATGGTGACTCTGCCCTTTGTTTGGCACATGCAGCCCATGTTACTCTTGCCTCCAGCAACCCTCTAAAAGACAACACAAATTAGCCCTTGTGAGATCATCTCAAAAGTTTCATTCTTTTCAACACAGCTGGGCAATAGCAACCCTCCTATTGTAACTACCCTTCATTTCACACTTCACACACACACACACTCTTAATATAAGAGTTTTATTATTTTTATTATTATTTATTTCGATTTAATATAAGAGTTTTTATTTATTGCTTGAACCCAAGTATATCGGCCAGGTCCCATATAGCCGATAAATATCGGCCAAATTGGCCCATATTAAAGCGCATTTGCTTTTTTGCTTTAAAATATTGAAAAAAACAATGTAAAGAATTTGAAATAATAAAAAAACTCGCCAAAGGGCATTTTTGGTATTAAGTTAAATTCAGGGGTACATATCGGCCAATATGACCTGATATTTGATTTATTTGACCCGACATTAGTTTGATCCATATTCATAAGAAAAAAAACAGATATTAGTTTGATCCTATATCACATCCGGTGGGCGCTAACCCAATATATATGAACCGATATATATGTATCAGATATGGTTGATATTCAAAAGAGCGGGACCAACAGTTGTGTTGGTGCCACATCTGGCATATACCAATATCCATGTAAGGTATCCGTCCACAGGTAAGACCGTATAAAAGTTTTATTCCAAAAATTACAATATTGGTTGATTCTAATCACCCAATCTAGAGATGATAAGAGCCAGGAAATGGACAGTTATAACTGCCTGTGTAAACAGTCGATTTTCTTCTCATAATTAGAATCCGTACATAGATATTTTAGACCCGTACAAGAGGGTTCACCCCTCCCTAAGGGGTTTTAGAAAAATAATAATAAATTGAGACTCCTATGACTGCTACTAAACAGATTATGCCTCGCGTTTCTGCTAGCCAGAAACGCTAGCCATGTCTATTAGAGTATTCGAAACCACCTGATGGTACAGTCTAATTCGACCAATAAAAAATCTGAACAACTGTCCATTTTAGAGTACGTTGATAATATGAAAGTTTAGATCCATCAATAAGTGTGATTTTTCGGCCCACTTTAATTCAATATATAAACTATCATCTTGATGGCTTAGATTGTTAAAAAAAAAAGAAAGTACACAGTCATGATGTGTCTATAAAGAGCTGGTCATCTGACATTACTCAAAAATATTTATATGAGCCACAATCTTAGGGTGAGAAAATGACTTGTAAGACAATCTATGGTCTCACCATTCAATTTTTAAACCATTTACAACCATTAGTCTCAAAGTAGTCAATTTCTTTTTTGTAAGAATCGTTTGAATGGCCTCATAGTAACTCCAAACATCACACATCTGCCGCCTATCTACCATTTAGATGGCACCAGCGAGATCCAGCTAAGGTAAGGAATTTCATGTCATGGCTGCTCTACTACAGAGCGGTCTCTTGAACTGAACTTCATTGATGTACCGTACTAGACCTGAAACATGAGGCAGGTAGTCTTTGACATAATCATCAACATACATGGAATGCACATAAGGATATGTCTCTATAGCCTTCGACGTGGATGGTCTACTCAATCACATGATGTCAACAAACATTTTAATTTATTATTTTTTTTATTTTTAAACTTGTGTTTGGAATGCCAAATGGACAAAGTTGGCTCTTCCCTAGTGTTCTTGGTTGAGGAAGGGCATATATAATTTTTGAAAATTGAGCGAGATTTATTAAACTAAAAGAAAAAATTTACAAAGCTATCTAGGGACATACCCCCTCAAAAACTAACTACTAAATAAAATGATATTGGACCCAGCGATGTCCCACAAGAAACTACTACTAGGATAATAGGAAAGATACTCGGTTTCTGCAACTATTGAATTCTTTGAAAGAGAATTTTTTCTTCCAAAATAGGTTTAGAATGAACCTTCAAGTCACTATCAAATAAGTGGAGTTGCTCATCAAAAATCATCCCCGCCCAGTCCATCGAAAGAAAGCTCATCCAATATGTCTTGAAAATTGTTAAACTCTTCGAATAACTCCAGTATCTTTGAAGTTATTATCTTTGGTAGAGGAGATTGAAGTTCTCCATATCGATATCGTGCTTTTCAAGAGTACACCATCATCTGAAAACAAGCCACATTGTCGAACAACCAAAAAATCAACACCAATCTCTGGAAAAAAGACATGAATCCAACTCTGAAGTACCAGCAACTCCAAACCACATAGAATCTGAAAAACGATGAAAGAGAGAGACCCATGAAAAACTTGTGGCCACATCCTCACAAAATGAGAAACCTCCTTCTAAACAGAAACGAAGATCAAATGAATAAACATAGAATCAGGAAGACCTCTAACCATGCATCCTATTTTCATCGTGAAGCCTCTTGAAATCGAGAAGTTCAATGATCGACACATGGAAAATTTTGAATACATAAAACCCTTGATTCCACAAACCAATAATTCATACCCAGATTCCAAAAAAAATTCATTGATTTGATACGACAATATATGAAATATCCCCAGAAATAACCAAGTTCTGAAGAGAGTAATTTTACTTTGAGCTTGTAAAACATGCCTTAGAAAAAGCTAGTAAATATCTTGTTATCCAATCTCTTAATCTGAAAAGAATACCTTAATAAAGAACATACCACCTAGATCGAGGATACCTTAAGAAAGAACATACCACCTAGATCATTGGACTCCCTCTAAAATCTTTAAAAAACCTGTGTATCAAAATACGAGACTCAAACCACCATCTCCAAGTATTTGAAACACCTACCATAATCCATAACTTCACAATCAACCATTGTTTATCACCAAAGGAATATGGCAGCGATTAGTTCCAAAATTCCTACCAAAACACTATCGAAAATGCATCAGCGATCATAGTTTGTTTGGTCAATAGACTGCTTGAAGGAGAGCAAATCATATTCTGAAGAGAACAACCACAACGATTGATCTTCTAACAAATCGTTGCAACTTAATAAAATTTCAATCAATTCCGATTCTTTCTTTTTCGATTCATTCTTTTCCGATCGAGATGTATGGATCCATGGATCTATGTGTCTATATAGATCCTGTTCATGGATTAACGAAAATGTGCAAAAGCTCTATTTGCCTCTGCCATTCTATGAGTCTCTTCCTTTTTGCCTACTTTAGGAGGTTGGTTCACGGGTACAACCATTGTAACTTCATGGTATACCCATGGGTTGGCACCTTAAGATATTTAAAATTGTAGTGAATCAAATCTGATCGCCTCCCACTACAATCTGATTTCTCACCAAACACTAGAGATCCTAGTTTCTTTAGAGAAAATCATGGTCAAAATAGAATAGAAACTAGTTTAAGAAAACCCAAATCGCAATCAAAATCATAGCCTAAAAAGCATATTTGGAGGACGACGAGAAACCCTAGCAGAGCTCTCATCCTCCTCTCTACACGAGGAAGGGCTATATATATATATATATATATATATATATATATATATATATATATAGTCGTAAGGTGCCTCAATGGGGCACGTCAAAGATCAATTGTGTGGAAGATTACAGAGAAAAATGATCTCCATCGTCTGACTCAAAGCAGACAATGGTTTTTGGCGTAGGTGCCATCAATGATTTCGTAGGTGCAAAAAAAGGTACCCTATATCCCAAGTGTTGAAAAGGCACCTGGGCTACAGGTGAGAAGGAACAAATCAAAAAAAGAAGCCCAGGTCGTGGAATTATTTCCGCCAGTCCTAAGATATAAAATGGAGCTTTAAAAGTAGGGAAATTCGCCTTTCAGACTTGATAGTTTTCCCTTTTACATTTTTGGACCCATCGTTTCACCAATTGCAACATAAGGTGGCTTCGAGCAAAGCCACCGCAAAATGCCACTTCTCTCTCTCTCTCTCTCTCTCTCTCTCTCTCTGTGATGCAGGTACTAACACAATGCGATTTAGATGGGCTGAGATTAATTGAAGATTAATAAAAATAATTGAAATATAAATTGTCTTAACAAATTAACATAGAAAATGAAAAGACTTCCAATTACATGATTTGCAATAGCTCAAACTAATGTTTCTTTCGCTGCACATTTCCTTTTTGGATCTAGAAGATTAGGGTTCTTTGGCGAACATCTAGATCTTCAATAGTTTAGGAATTTGAACAAACTTACAAAGGAGTTCTTTCGAAAATGACCGAATTTAACAAAGAGAAATGGATTCTAGGAAATTAGAATTCAAATAAAATTGTAAGTAGAATGAAAGAAAAAAAGAATCCAAATATTTACGCCTTCAAGTGAGATAAAAGTGGATATGAAGATTGAATGAGCGGCTTCGCACCAACCACACGTGTATAGAAGAATCACTCCTCTATTTTGAGAGAATCACACTCTTGAAGGAAAACATCTCGTTTTCAATTTGCATAGCAAAGTTCACCATCATTAATTTAATAAAAATAATCCTTACAAAGCCTTTTATAGACATTTTACAAATATATTCGAAATTTGAAATTTGAAAATAAATAACCAATTGTAACCGCTATATTTGAAATTTGAAAATAAATAACTAACTGTAACCACACATATTTGAAATTTGAAAATAAAGTAACTGTAACCGCTAGTAACTAACTGTAACTGCCAGTAACTAACTAAAACTTCACGGATGTTCATCATCGTGATGTTTCTTTCGCCTCTGATAAATCACAAGTGCTTCTTTAAATCTGATGTCCCCATCAATTCTCCGCGGATTGGAAAAACTCATCTTCGATGAGTTGTGATATCGTCTCTTGTGCTGGAGACTCTTTTGTGGCCCAAATCCGATGTCATTTCTCTTAATGTCCTCATCAATTCACCCCGGGTTGGAAAAACTCATCTCTAAGGAGTTGTGATATCGTCTCTTGTGCTGGAGACTCTTTTGTGGCCCAAATCCGACATCATTTCTCTTGATGTCCCCATCAATTCTCCCCGGGTGGGAGTAACTCATATCCAATGAGTTGTAGAACCCATGTATGGTACGCTTTGGGTGCCAGCTCTCGGCTTGTCCTTCCATGTTGTGAAATGCGCCTGAATTTTAGCCGCGTTGGTAGTGAAGTGTGGTCATTCTAGAACCTCCTCATTCAACCTTTTCTCATATGGCACTGATAGGGTACGGGTTATGAATTGGTTAAATGGGCTTGGCTCGGTTGTTTGGGTAGCAAAGAATGGATCACAAGACAGAGTTGCAGAATTCGGAATAGGTGTAAGGTCTTTCACTGCAACGATCAGATGTGTGCCCTTGTTTAGAGAAAATTCTAACTCGTGCATACTCGCTTCAACCAAATCAAAGACTCTGGAGTAATCGATTCAATTGACACTAATGGTTTCTATGTACCCAGTTCAATGGACTCACGTGTACTTGACTCAACGGGTACAAGCAAGTCGTGCGCATTCAACTCTACGGGTACCAATGACTCATAGGCAAATGATTCGATTGGTTCGGGTGTACTCGGTTCGACCAATTTCAAAGACTCTAGTGCACTCGACTCTACCAACAAGGGCTCGTGCCCAACTGAATCTATGGACACTAACAAATTGTGCGTACGGGACTCGGTCGAATCTTTTGGAGGTGACTCGGTTTGAATAGACCTTAGGGATTTTCTATCAGGATCATATTCGGGCTCACAATGATGGGAGTATCCCTTAACTATACCTCCATCCAATCCCTTGGAAGTTTGACTACGTTTGTGAGTAAAACAGGCCATTAAAGCCTCACGTTGAGATTGCATTTGGGCTTTAAGGGCGGCTTGATCCGCGGTGAACTTGGCCGTAAATTCATTAAAAAGGGTTTCTATCCTACTGGGATCCATGACTAAATGATGTACGATAATGACAATGAAAGCTGGAATTTATATAAATGCTGAAATATAGAATCTATATGAATGCTGAAATCTAGAATCTGAAATCTGAAATCTAGAATCTGAAATCTGAAATCTGAAATTTGAAATTTGAAATCTGAAATTTTTAAACTGACTGTTCTCTGATACCAAATCAGATGTAGGAAAACATACAATTGAGATAAAACTGAATATAATGATTGAATGATCGGCTTTGCACCAACCACACGCATATAGAAGAATCACTCTTCTATTAGATTGAATGATCGGCTTCACACCAACCACACACATATAGAAGAATCACTCTTCTATTTTGAGAGAATCACACTCTCGAAGGAAAACATCTCGTTTTCAATTTGCATAGCAAAGTTCATCATCATTAATTTAATAAAAATAGTCCTTACAAAGCCTTTTATAGGCATTTTACAAACATATTCGAAATTTGAAAATAAATAGCTAACAGTAACCGCCATATTTGAAATTTGAAAATAAATAACTAACTATAACTACACATATTTGAAATTTGCAAATAAACTAACTGTAACCACCAGTAACTAACTATAACCACCAGTAACTAACTGAAACTTCACAGATGTCCATCATCATGATGTTTCTTTCGCCATTGATAAATCACGGGTGGTTCTTTAAATATGATGTCCCCATCACTCTCTCTCCCCTTTTTGCCCTCTACAATATAGTTCCCATACAAGTCGGCCTATCATACATAACATCGTTCTTAAATCTATCTGTACATTGTTCCTTTTGTTGACCTTTGAGAGTATTTAAGCACAAGATTATCAGTTAAAAGGAATTACCAACAATCCAGAACTCCAAACTTCGATGATACCCCTAATTACTCTCGAGATAAATAATAATATAGCAACATGAGATACAATCCGATTTAACTGCATCAAGTTCCTACCAATGAATATGCTAGCCTAAAAGTTATCAAATTAGTAAAGAGGTTTTTTTTGTTTATGTTTTTTATCAGTAAAAACTAATTTTATGAAGGGTATAAAATTACAATACAAGAGGCGAAGCTCAGGTCTGAACAAGGAGAATAAAAAGACAGGAAAAAAGCAGAACAAGCAAAAAGAAGTAAAAATTAAAAAATTTACAAGGGGACACAATCAGCCATGGTCAAGAAGATCGGACCAAAGAGGGAAATTCCGAATGAGAGCAGCCTCGAAACGCATTGTCGGCCAGAGCCCAACGAATGTTTTGCTCAGCCACAGAACCAAAGACAACGGAAGTGGAACGTCTCTGACAGACGAAACACTCGAAAATTCCGCTCCCTCCAAATGGCACTGATCACTGCGATGAAGGCGAGAAGCCATAGCAGCCTACCAAACCCCTTGAACGGCACACCCCACCAAGCGGACATGATCTTGTGAAAGGCCATTGGCGGGCACCAATACAATCCCGAACCAGAGCAATAACCGGTCCCAAATGCCTGTCACAAATTGTACAATGGATGAGCACATGCTTTGTCGACTCTGGGAGGGAGAAACACAGCTCGCAATGCAAATGAACCGCCATAACACGAAGGGAAAGGGCGTCTTTGGTCTTGAGCCGGCCACAAGCCGCAAACCAACAGAGAAGCAGGTCGCAAGCCGGCTCCTGAAACTTCCACAAACAACTCCATTGACACTGATTATCCCTGACACCCGCCAAAAAATTGTAAGCGCCAGCCACCGAGAAGACCATCCTTATGCGGTTGCCAACACATCATCCATCGCTGAAATGAGGCCTAGGGGGACAGGGTTTATCAACACTCGCAGGTCCTCAAAGAGGGTAGCTTCAGTTGGCCTCAGCACCTTATGGAAATAGATCTCCAGGTCACCACTGTGGACCATGGTACCGACACAGTTCTCAATAGACGCCTCGCTATTCGACGCCATAGGGAAAAGTTTATTTAAACAGAGATACAGAGGCGCATCATCATACCATTTATCAACCCAAAATCGGACACTATTATCATTGCCAACCGAAAACACCACGCCCGAATGAAACTGCAAAAAACATTGTCCTAAACTCTTCCACCAACCCGAACCAGAGCTATAAAAGTTTAGCGCTTAAACTCAACCCGATTGAGGTAGGTGATTTTACGCTTAACCATGGCGGACCACAAGGAGTCATTCTCATCACTGACCCTCCATAGCCACTTGCAAAGAAGGGCCTCGTTCATCACGGCTAGCCTTTTGACACCAACGCCTCCCTCACACCAACGCCTCCCGCACACCTAGGCCGCATTATAATATCCCAAGAGACCATATCCATTTTCCTACATTCTTTGTTTCTGTTCCACAAGAAGCGTATTTGGATGCACTCAAGCCTATTAACAGCCGAAATTGGGGATTGAAATAGGCTCATGAAATATATAGGAAGGCTAGTCGTTGTGGCACTCGGTGCCTGTTTTCTTAGGAGTAACCATGATGAAGGTGGAAGAACTAACCCTCCCTAAAGAGTGATTCCTACGGAACTCTTGAAAGACTCGTAACGTATCGTCCTTAATAGTCACCCAAAAATGCTTGAAGAACTCCATAGTGAAACCATTGGGTCACGGTGCTGGGTTCACTCACGCAACACAAATGACGGAGTTTATTTCATCCTCCTCAAATTCTCTCTCAATATGAGAGCGATCGAGATCACCAATGGAGTTGAAGTGAAGCCTGTTGAGACTAGGCCTCTCCCACCCCTCAGCCGTCAAACGGTTCTTGTAATAATCCACCATACCCATGGCAAAGGCATAATCAAATAGTCTAAGGAGTTCTTGGCTTTCAGATGATATCTAGTGTCACAATGTCAAATTTTATTTAATTATTCAAATATGTAACAGTAATTCATAAATAGTCAAAGATAATTCAAAATGTCCTCAATCCAATGTAATTTATGTCATCAGATGATTCAAATAGTTCAATAAGGTATGCCCACTATTCACGATTGTCCATTGTTATCAAAATATAATGATGGTTCAATAAGATTCATACATGTAAGATGACTTAAAATAATTGAACATACATATAGATGTCACATCTAATAAATTAAATAACTAAATAACATTAAATACCAAGTGTTAATCCCGACATCCAAAAGACAACAAATGGACAAGGTGGGCTCAAAGAATTAGGGTTCTTCATCCAAGGGCTTTAATTGCCATTCTTGGCCCGTCGTCATCGTATTCAATCCAAATATAATAATCTCATGTGCTTTAAATAGTATATAGAGAAGTTTCCAAATACGATGTTAGTTCAATAGTAAAATGTCTGCTTCAGATGTGTCAAATGTACTCAAAATAATCAGAAAATTTATAGGTGACATGTTCATTCCTCTCATAGACTTAAATATGTTTATTTAATCAAAGTCATATATCAAATTTATAAGGAAAAGAAAGGCAATTATCTAGTGCTGTTCCTGGTGGGTTTTTTTTTTGGGGGGGAGGGGGGGGTGTTTACAGACTTGAACTGGTTTTTTTACACACACAGACTCAAACTTGCGTCCTCACACTTGACAGCCCAGACCTTTTACCATTGCCCCAAGCAATAGCCCCATTGCAAATTCATCATAAAGTACGGCTTACACTACATTTTTTTGTCAAAATATATAGATCACATAAATCTCTTTATTCACTAATTCACGTTAGTACCATCAAATCAAGCTTTGTCGGACTCAAAACAGACGAAAAATAAGCCAATATAATCATTTAAATTCAATGGCTGTCACAACTTGATAGTAGCTCTCCAGAGAATCTCAAGCTATGAATAAAAAAAATCATATCATCATTATTTACAAATCTCACATATCATATTTAACCTTAAATAAGACCACTACCATAAACCTCACTAATAGATGCTTATACTAACAGTCTCCACATCAGGCACTATTTTCCACCACGAGCTCTAGTACCTGACAATTTCACAAAACTTCTGATTCTCGAGGCACAGGAAGCAACGAGAGGTTACTCGGAAATAATAAACCACGTAATGAGCAAACCAAAAAAGTTGCCAGCTGGTAGAGATATTTAATCTCTAACAAATCTAAATAGTCATAATAAAAATCACCTACTTGCATATAGATGGAGTATAAAATGAGGAAAAGACATCATAGGCAATGCAGAAAATATTGAAATTTGAAAATGATAATCATCAGCATTATAATTCTAATTAATCAAAAGTATTCAAATACTGAACTAATTTTCATTTCTATTTGGACATTGAGTACCTGTAAAACCCCACCCTCACCCTTCATAGGGTGGTTCAACACATCACACACCACCATATATCATATTGTCCAAGTGATTAGACTTTAGGGACTTTCACGGTTTCACCCAAGGGAAAATCACTCTCCCTGCTTGCTACGGCTTTAGGCACTTTCACCTAAGCAAAAGTCACTCTCCCTACTTGCTACAAGTAATCAATCTCTAATCATATCAAGAAATAGTTGACACATTAGTTCCTTAATATAGTTCATACAATGATACTAGTACTGTGCAAGGAGCTTTGAAAATGGTTAGCTTGATTGTGAGGGAAGATGACTTGAATTCCAGCAGAAGGAAGTGAGGATGAGACTTGAGAATTTTTAGGCGCGCCAAACCATAAGCACCATATAGTGCCTTTACCAGTGGATTCATTTTAGTAAGAAGCTTTGCTTTTGAATCCTCTTGCAGATTTGGAGAATCCAGTGGGGATGTGAGACCTAGGTTCTAGGATTGCAGTAAACATTGGGTGTAGAGTGTAGGTCTTTGAATCTTCGAAGCGTGGAATTATTCATGAGACCACAAACATTCAAAATAGGTGCTC
Source organism: Chloranthus sessilifolius (assembly GCA_021018995.1). Classification (NCBI taxonomy): domain Eukaryota; kingdom Viridiplantae; phylum Streptophyta; class Magnoliopsida; order Chloranthales; family Chloranthaceae; genus Chloranthus; species Chloranthus sessilifolius. Next base: position 72,191,607 of record CM037595.1, read on the forward strand.
ATTGGGAACCAGCTTTTGAGGATTGGCCTAGGTTAGTAATTTTATCTGAAGCTTCAGTAGCTTTGGCGAGGGTCCGTAGGGTGGCCCAAGATGTGCCCAGTTGCGCTTCTTGTAACGAGATCTCTTCTTGGATGTTGGGCCATGATTATCTATCTGATTCTGATTTGAACGCACTCTCCAAGTAGTAGTCTAAATCTTGAGGAGTATCAGAATTCTGAAATGAATTCTGAAACGTTGGAGTTCTCAGAGGATATTTTTTATGCATTCTCTGGAATCGCTGATGGAGGTCCTGGATTCTGCTGTGGTCCTTCTTCAGGCTGATGAGGGAGGGTAATAGACTAGGTCGGGATTCTTTGGATATTAGATATTTGTTTTCAATAGGTAATTGAGTTTGAACAGGACTGTTAGATGGCAAGTCCATGTTTGTAATATCCTTCGAAATTAGGGGATCCACTGATGGATCTGATCCCGAATTCTGACGCTCCATACAATCTGGGGGATTCGTCATCGACTGGTCTTTGGGATCCTCCTCCAATGGAGGGTTGTCTTCTTGCAATTCGTACTGCTTGTCTGGTGAACCCCTTGCTGTATCTCAGAGTTTTGAAGGAGAGGAAGTCAATGAATCAATGAGATTTCCTTCAGATTGCCCAGCATCAGGTTTTTGCCTTTCTTCATTGGAGTTGGCTTGATTTATGGGGCCAAACTGAATTACTCCTTTAGCTTTCTCAAGCACCTGGTTAGCAGGATTGAGGTTTGCTACCTTGGCTTTGAAACTTCGACAGGATGTTGAATAGTGGAATTGCCACTTGCAATGCGCGCAATATCATGGAAGATCAGGGAGACGTACCCATCCGGGAAAGAGAAAGGGATTGCCATCTGTGGTTCTCCATAGAGCTACCGACGAAAGACCTTCATGGTGTAATTCAGAATCTCTTAGACGATCTTAAAGCCAGATTGCAATTAGGTAGTAAAATGTGCTTTTGATCGATCATAGGCTGAGTAGTGCCTTTCAGTTTCCAGAACTTAGAGATGGGGTCACGAAATTCCACTTCCAAAAACTTGGCCTCGTATTCGACCACAGACCAACCCTGTAGAATCAAATTCATGAATTCCAAGGCTTTCTGACCTCTTATATGGGCAGGAAAGTACTTTTCATCAAAGTTCACAAAAATGCTCCCATGTGATCGTAACCTCCCCAGCACATTGTCGTCCTAATCATTTTCCACTAATGTTCAGCCTCTCCCTCTAACATAAGCATAGCTAATTGATCTTTATGATTTGGTGAACACTCGTAGCCTCAAATATCTTTTTTGACTGTATTGCCAAATGATCTGCTATCGAAGGGTTTGGAGCACCCATAGACCTAGGAGGACCAAATTCCTTGAATTTCTTATATTCATTATTTTTGGTAGGTTCTTGCGCCGGTGGCACAGGTACCAGAGGAGGTTGTTGTACTTATTGCATAGAATTCATTAATCCCTCTACCATCTGCGTTACCTGATCCAATCGTTCATTGATGTAATCCATCGCATCTCTTTGTTTGTTCATCCCTTTAATCTATTGATAATAAAAAAAAATTAAATTAGCACGCAAACAACACTACTAATTATAACTTGCAAACACAATGTATTTTACAAGACAGCTTAATAGAGATCAATAAGCTTAAACAAAATTATGCAAGTAAAGAAGTTAGCAAGCTCAAGAAATTAAAGGAAGGCTACCCATATAGTAGTTTAGATCCAATTACCACTTGTCTTCAAAACTTTATCTAGATATTGTTTCATCTGAGTCGAAAATAGGGAAAAAGTGAACAAATAACATGAACCAGTACAAAAAGAAAATGCTAAAAATTTCCGAGTCCTATTTTCATCACTATAATTCCTAAAAAAGAATGTGTGGTTATTTGATAAATTAATATTGGAACAACCATTCATTTTAGATAGCAGAGATCGGATGGTTCGAAGCAGGTCCTCTTAAAATTTATAAAGATTCTCACCCAAACACTCTCAAACCTTGCAATTAAAACGCCTCAAAACACAATCCTCGCACAGCTCTCCATTCTTACTTTGTAAGCGTCTAATCTCTCGACCTGAAGATCTCAAAAAGGATTCGTTAAATCTTACAACTTTTTCCTTTTCTCATGATTCCACACCCAGCTAAATAAAGAAGGCATGTAGATTCGGATTCTCAAATGGCAACTAACTCCTACTCTCTCACGATGCCCTCGAGTGTTACGAACCCATGAAATCTTAAACGAAAAATCTCTATGATTTAGAAGGCATTGCAGCCGCGCATCAAACCCCATTTATGTTTTCCTAGTAGCCCCACTAACTCCTCTTACAAAACCCCGTAGAATCCTTAGCACAGATCATCATATCCCGCACCGTTCTTCTTTCGATCTATCCTTCTCTTGTTCGAAGCAACAACGAGCGCTCGCATTGCTAAGATCGGCTATCAATCAATCAAAATCGTCCCGATCTTTCTTGTGACGTCGAAGTAGGGGATTCTAACAGTCAATTTGTATTTTAAATTTCTAATCCATAATTGTTTAATGATTTATTATAAATTTAATTATCACATTTTATGATCAGCGACAATCGGGTATCTCGTCGTGGTGACTTGAAGCATCACCGATTCACATAAATAATGTATTGCCACCAATCTTGTAAATCTATGAATTCACATATTTCAAGGTTAGATTAGCGTACCACCATTTACATGAAGAAGATAAATTTCAGCACTTTCACTTTTATGACTTTACATTTCTGCAGGTTTCAACAAGTGTATGCTAAATCTGCCCATGTTGCGGTTTGGAAGAATTTTAATGAAACCAAAGTGTGTAATTTCCTAATTTTGGTAGACCATAAAAATTAGTGCACACGTCCGAATGGGGTGCCATCAAATCCTATCGAAAGTTGTTATGGCCCTTTTTTAATTTTTAGGTTTTGTGTTATTACTTGATACCGATTTAGCTGTTAACCTATTCGAACATGGCCTCAAAGTTGAGCATTCGGATCTGTCAGGACTGTAAACGCATCTTGAAGGCTAAAATTTTCTAAGTGGTCAATTTTCATACTTTTGACCCCTTTCATCGTCATGATTTGTTCAGATTCACGAAATTGTCAGTAGGCACTACTACCCCCATTAAAATTTCGTGAATTTTAGATTTAACAGATCAGATATTTTTTTATCTGAGTGAAAAATTTATGTATTAACAAACATGAAATTGCCCTTTTGTGCATCTTTGACCATACATCATAGTCAATAATATAAATTGATTTTATGCGTACGAGCACACCATTTCATCCATTTTGACAAGACCTATACAATGTTGTCAACTTTGTTTGAAGAAGACACCCCACAAAAAAGGTTGACATTGGAAGCACCCTTTGACTGATTGGCTGGTGTGTTCCTAGTTAACTCTGTATGTAGTTAAGACACATGTTCACATTTCTTATGACAATTTGTTCGAACACTTTATCATGAAATTAAATTTGTCAGATCTTGGTATCATTAGTGATAGAAAAATATTTGGTATTGACACATTGAATACTAAAAAAAGGAATATACAAAATAAGAATCACATCGAACTTTGAAACCTGATTTTTTTTAATTACACAAGTTATAAAACATACGAATACGACTATATGCTCTAGATATATGCATGTGATATAAAGTTTGATTTTGAATGGTTCCTATGCTACGACACTCTTTGAACCATTACAATGGTTTTTAAATCGCACGAGCTGCCTCACTAAGTAGGAGCTCCGGCACTTTGAAAATTGTTCTAGAATGACGACGGCCAAGATCCCCATGGATATTTTGACTTTGGCTCCAGCGTTTATATTTACGATAGAAATTACTTTAAGTTATACATTTAAGTCATACATTGATATCAAATAAATGTATAAAATTATAATGCATAAAATACCCTTCTATGCATTCGTGTGAAATTCACATTTTAGAATATTCTAAATCTGACCTCAAAATCTTATTAAATAACTTATAAAACTCTAATTTTAGCTTTGTCCTTAGGGATTATCTATCATAGAGCATAAATATTTGATAAACTTTTATATTCATTTCATCTTTAAATGTTAATAATCGATTAATCATCGCAACTATATGTTGGATGGCTTAAGGCATGAATGGTCTTAGAGCTCTCCTACTAAGCATGTGGATTTTTAGCTCACCCCAACACTATGTCTCGCAAGTACGGACATTGACAAGGATCTTGAGTTGGAGGAGGATTTTGATTACGCTCCTGATGGCGAGGAAGAGCTCCACCCTCAAGAGTACTACCATTAGTTTGAGACTTCTTTTGATTAAGACTTGGCAAGACTTGGTACATTTTATTTTTTGAATAATTATACTATGCTTTTTTGTGGACATGGACATAGGTACATTTAATCTCCACCTTTCCATTAAGAAATTTGTATCCTATCATGCTCAATCGTCTTATTATTCAAGTTTTATCTCATCTTTATATTCTACGTCTATTCCATCTTTTGTCTCTGAAGCTTTATTGCAGCCCAAATGGAAAGATGCTATGGAACAGGAAATGAAAGCTCTAAAACAAAATCTGACATGAGAGATTACAGAGTTGCCTGCAGGCAAGAAGGCAGTAGGATGCATGTGGGTGTACACTGTGAAGTATTGCTCAGATGGGTCCATAGAAAGACACAAGGCAAGGTTTGTCGCTAAGGGGTACAGAAAAACCCCTAGTCTTGATTTTCAAGAAATGTTTTCTCCTGTTGCTAAGCTCAACTCTATCCGGGTCCTCCTATCCCTTGTGGCTAAAAGGGATTGACCACTATATCAACTTGACGTTAAGAATGCCTTTCTACATGGTGACCTTAAAGAAGAAGAGTGCATGGCTCTTCCTCTTGGGTTTCTCCTTCAGGGGGATAAAGTTTGCAAGTTAAGAAAGTAAACGTTTACGGACTCTAAATTAGGGTTTCAAGGAAGATAAAGAAGGGGAAGAAGAGTGAAGGAATTAGGGTTCAGTTGTTGTAACTCTAACCCTTTCTATTATTGGTATTTATACTATCCACTTACAATCCCACAAATATCAAGAAGAAGAAAAAAAAGCAAACTATCGAAGTGGCTAGTCCACTACACACACACCCAATATACACATCCACACCCCACATATATCATTCACAAGTATTCTAACACTCCCCCTCTTGTTGGCACATAGATGTCAATCATTCCCAACTTGGACGATATGTCCTTCATTCGGACTCTTCCAACTGCCTTGGTGAGAATGTCGGTTAATTGGCCTTCTGAGGCAACATGTGGTGTGTAAAAATTCTATGTGCTTGGTCTTGTTATGAAACACTGGATATTTTACTATATGTCGTGCTACTTCGTTGTCACCATATAGAGTCATTGGGGGTTCTACTTGGACACCTAAATCATTCAAGATAAACCTCAGTCACATCCCTTCTCTAGTACCTTAGGACATAGCTCGGTACTCGCCCTCAGCACTAGGATTAGCATCAACTTATTGCTTCTTGCTTTTCCATGTAACTAGGTTTCCTCCTAGGAAAGTGACATAGCCTGTGGTGGATCTCCTATCACTGACAGACCAACATAATTTGCATCAGTGTACACCTCCACATTCAAGTGCCCATGATTACAATATAAAAGCCCTTTGTTAGGGTTGAACTTCACATATCTCAGGATTCGAAGTACTACATCAAGATGAGAAGCACATGGGGCATGCATGTACTAGCATACCACACTAACAGCATAAGCGATGTCAGACATGGTGATAGTGAGATAAACAAGTTTACCCACTAATATTTGATACTTACTAACATCTTTCAAAAGTTCACCATCTTCAAAGTTGGACCTGTGATCAGTGTTGTCAAGGCGACCACATGGCGTCGCCATGGCGGTATGGCGTCGCGGCTCGCCATATATGCCCTAATGGCGACTCCATGGTGCCATACCGCCATGGCGCCGCAATATTCACCATATTAAAAATATATAATTATAATTTTATTTTATTTTTTTTTCTAGAGATAACTTTTAATTATAACTTTATAAGTTATAATACTTTTAATTATAACTTTATAATAACTTTATAAGTTATTATATTATAATACTTGAGGGGCATACTTGTAAAATGGGTCATTTTACCCCTTTATATACTACAAACCCTCGACATTTTATTTCTGGAGGACAAGATAGCCAAAGGAAAAAAGAAGAAAATGGGCCATTTTATCCCTTTATATACTACAAACCCTCAACATTTTATTTCTAGAGGACGAGATAGCTGAAGGAAGAAAGAAGAAAATGAGCCACTTTACCCCTTTATAGATGCTACAAACCCTTGACATTTTATTTCTGGACGACGAGATAGCTAAAGGAAGAAAGAAGAAAAAAGAAGAGGAAGAGGAAGAAGAGACCGGTAAGCCCTAAAATTTGCCCTGAAATTTGTTTTTTTTTCTTATCCTATTTTATTACTCACAGATGCCCTAAAATTAGCCCTGAAATCAGTTTTTTTTTTTTCCACAGCTGCCTTATAATATATATATATATATGTTTTGTTTGAAATTTCTGTTTTTTTTTCCTACTTTATTACCCACAGATGCCCTACAATTAGCCCTGAAATCTATTTTTTTTTCTTTTCCACAGTTGCCTTATAATATATATATATATATATATATATAAAGTGAAAAAAAAAACCAGATTTTAAGCCACAGGTGCCTTAAAATCTAATTTTTTTTTTTTCACTTTATATTAGTCACAGGTGCCATGTGTGTATATATATATCTGTTTTATTTTTATTTTACCACAATTGCCTTATAAAACCAGATTTTAAGCCACAAGTGCCTTAAAATCTGATTTTTTTATTTTTTTTCCATTTTATATTAGCCACAAGTGCCGTATATATATATATATATATATATGTTTTTTTTTTAGTCACAGCTGCCTTATAATATATATATTTGCTATCTATTTATTGATATTTGTCTATGCCTGATTAATTAGTTGATTTTTTTTCTTCCACTAGAAAAAACATATGTATTAAAAAATAGTAAAAAACTAAAAAAAAAAAATATTAATGATTAATAAATAAATATAAAATTATTAATATTTTTTTAAAAAAATTATAAATGGCCTCGCCATGGCATGGCGAGCCTCTTCGCCATGACCTCGCCACAACGCGTTAACTACCTTGCCTGTGATTAGGATCCATAGGAATTTCTATGGCCTTACATCCTAGCATACCAGCTTGTTTTAAAACTTCCAGGGTGTACTTCCTCTGAGCCAAAACTATTCCTGTGTCAGATCTGCCTATTTCAATTCCAAGCATATACCGCAAAGATCCTCAGTCTTTGATATCAAAGACCTTGTTAAGATAGCACTTTAGCATAAGAATTTCTTCATTGTCATCTCCTGTGACACTAATGTCATCAACATACACAATGAGGGAAGCAGTACATGCCCCTCTTTTCACAAAAAGGGTATGATCATAGTGGGTCCTCTACCATCCAAACCGCATCACTGAATTTCTTAAACCAAGCCCTTAGAGATTGGTTGAGGCCATAGATAGCCTTCCTTAACTTGCAAACTTTCCCTCCCTGAAGGAGAAACCTAGGAGGCAGAGCCATGTACACTTATTTTAAGTCACCATGCAGGAAGGCATTCTTGACATCAAGTTGATAAAGTGACCAGTCCTTGTTAGCAGCTAAAGGTAGAAGGTCTCGAATAGAGTTAAGCTTAGTAAGAGGGGAAAATGTCTCTTGAAAATCAATGCCTGGGATTTGAGTGTACCCCTTTACAACAGGTTTTGCCTTTTACCTCTCTATGGACCCATCTAGGCAATACTTTACAATGTACACCACTTGCATCTTATTGCCTTCTTGCCAGCAGGCAACTCTGTAATCTCCCATGTCTAATTCTCTTCAAGAGCTCTCATTTCCTACTCCATAACATCTTTCCATTTGGGCTGTAATAAAACTTCAGACACAAGATGGAATAGACGTAAAATCTAAAGATGAGATAAAACTCGAATAACAAGACGATAAAGAATGATAGGATACAAATCAACTAATAGGATGTCTTGTACCTTTGGGGAGAGCAATGGGAATGTCAAGATCAGAAGGATTATGACCTGCTTCAAGAGATATCTTTGGGCCACGTTGTAAGAAAGAGGGGGTGGTCCTCCTTTTTCTCTTCCTTACAAAGAACTTGCCTTTCCCAAACCTATCCCATTGTGGTACTTATGGTACATTGAGATCACTTCCATTATTCATTTCTTCAATATCTTCTTCAAGATCCTCCCCATAAAAGTAAAGGGAGAGGATTCTTTGTGATCTCTTCACCACTTGGACACTTCTCCCACTAAAGAGGGCACTAAGGAGCATAGAATGCAGTAGACTCAAAGAATATAACATCAAAAAATTTCCTTGTGGAAGGGTCATAACATTTATACCATTTCTGAGTAGGTAGGTCTCCAACAAACATACACCTGACGGATTTGGCTAATAGTTTATCACGTTGATTTGAAGGAATAAGAGCAAAGTCAAGACAACCAAAGGTCCAAGGGGGGACTGTAAATAGCCGACTACTAGGGCATAAAACCTTGTAAGGAGACTCCCCCTCAAGAATAGGGGTATGGTGGATGAGATAGCTAGCAGTGAGTACAGCTCACCCCATAGATGTTTGGGTACCTACATACACAAAAATAAAAATCTAGCAACCTCAATGAGGTGGTGATTTTTCCTCTCAGCCACTCCATTTTTTTTTGGAGTGTAAGGGGAAGTGGATTGTCACTCAATCCCATGCATTCAAAGGTAAGATTGGAGACCTTGGGAAGAGTATTCTCCTCCATTATCAGATCTTAGAATCTTAACCTTCACATTAAATTGAGTTTCAAATCACTTATGATAAATAGGAAAAATAGCCTAACTCTCATTTTTGGTTCTCATTAGAAACAATGTGGTATAACGCGTACAATCATTGATTAAGGATATGAAATAACGATAACCGTGAACAGAAACACTGGGGAAGGCCACCACACATTAGAGTGAACAATTTTGAAAGGAGAATCATATTTACCTTGGGAAATTGGATACACTGATCGATAAAGTTTGAACAGTTGACAAGTTTCACTCAAAAGTTTTATAATCTATGGATTTAAGTAAATGAGGAAATAGGAGATGCAAACTTGGGAGGGGGAGATGTCCAAGCAGTCCATGCCATAGGTGAACACTCTCCAATGACGATAGTGGTAGTAGTGGTGGTAGCTGCTCCAATTAACTTCGGATCGTCAAAAGAGTAGAGACCCCTCTCCTCACGCCCATGGCCAAAGGTCCTCGCTATGGTCAAGTCCTGAAACACAGTAGGAAGGAAAGAAAGTATTGCTACAATTCATACTTTTAGGGAGTTTACTAACAAAAAGGAGACTAAGCGACACCTGTGGAATATGAATTGTAGAGGTGAGAGAGAAACTACCCGATTGAATGTACAGGAACAATAGACCCATCTGCAACTCTAATATGAGAAGGAGAAGACATGGGAGAAACAGAATCGAACATAGTAGGCATACCCATCATGTGGTCTATAGCTCCTGAATCTATGATCTAGGAGGACTGAGATGTGGACATGGCTGAACAGACCCAACAATACATGTCTCTGTGAGATGAGATGAACACAAAGAACTTGAGGCATGCTGCACAAGGTCCAGATACACTCTCTGTGTGAGTGGATCCTCATTGTCTGTGTCTTCCATTGATACGCAGATCCCAATACCCAGGGCTAGGGATGTCAATGGGCCGGGCTGGGTGCATTGCCTGGCCCTAACCCTAGGCGAACCTTAGTATGGACTTTCCTCAAGGCATTGCCAAAAATAGGCCATATAATTGCAATGCCACATGACTTGATGCATTGTCACTCCAAGAGTCAATTGCACGTAAAATAATAAATATAAACCATGCGGTCCAAAGAGTCAATTGCATGTAAAATGAACGGTAAAAGCACATTTGGTTTTACTGTTTCATTTCTCACCCCGGTTGACGCCATTGACTATGCAGTTATATATATATATATATATATATAAACCAAATAGTTATGATCATCGAGCCACTCCTGTCCATGACACCCGATCATGAGATTGGATGCCACGTGGCTGCAAATTAGTGTCCGAACTCGAACCCGTGTCTTCCCGCTTGCCAGCCCAAGCCTTTTACCATTGCACAAAGCAATGGCGCCTGGGTGTCAAATCACTAAAATACATTCATCACGCTATGGGGAAATGACTTTTGAGATGGGAGATTGATGACGCAATGTGGGAAATCAATCTTCAAAAAACGTATGGTAGGAATAGACATAGGTAGACCATTAGGGAACCAAGAACTACGGGAGGGCCAAGATGGTGAAGGGCAGTGCAAATGGTTAAAGACAGTGTTACCTAGGCATTTCCACTTTTCGGATATTTGTCGTGCCGACACTTGGTGTTACTTGAACACTCGTCAACACAGCAAGGTACTTCTAGACGTGTATGAAAATACCACATTATACCATCAAAATATTCCTTGTTTTGACATGATAAAATGAACGGTCGTTTAATATAAAAAATTGTGTAAAGTTTAGTAACTTAGAAAATAAAAGGCTTGGGTCCATGACATACATTATGTATCTTTTCATTACATATCTTATTGGCTCTCTAAGATTTCCCTTAAATTTTTTGCTATATATGTTCTATTTTTTAAATTTTATTTTTTTAAGGTTGTGCCACCATATTAGAATCTTTAGAAATTGGAGTGCCAAACATCTATGATACCTTGACACTTGGCAACCGTTTCACGTTTCTAGGTGACACTGGTTAAAAAGAAAAATCGAGAATTGTTTGAGGATTAGAGTCGGGTCGGGCTTAGAGGTAATTTTTGGAAGGATTGATGCTTTGATAGTGTGGAGAGAAGTCGTTGGAGTTGAGATTTAAGTTGATCCATGACTTATTCCAATAGAGAAAAAATCTCAAGGAGGAAGCAACCGAGGAGTTTATTATGCCAAAGGGAGAATTGAAAGAGTAGGATAATAAGGGTAAAGGTTTTCTATTGTTCAATTTTTTCTACAGGATTCTATGTAGAAGACCTTTGGTGCACCAACTATGGACGGGCATGAGGAAACAGGAGACTCCTTTTAGAGCCAAGATCATTACATTGGAAGGATTGAGGGAGGGTTCCAACATGTGTTCAATTGCTAGAGACGGGTATTGATAAACTGGTGGAGTGTTGTGATACTGAGGAGGAATCAGTGGGGCATTTGTTCATACATTTGCGATGCTAAGTTGAGGCAGGTTCAGGATCCTCTTAGGGCATTAGCAATTGCACGGAGGAGTCTTTTGCCTTTGTTTTGGCTGGGTGGCCAACGAAGGTGTTTGAGGGAAACATGGCCATCATTTGGAAGGCGATTTGAATTGATATCATCTGGGAGATTCGGAAGAAGCATAATAGACAAATATTTGGAAAGAAATTCAAGACCTCCAGATTTATAGCTGATGCTATAAAAGAGCGCCCTATGCAGATTCGACCTACGTAATTCTAGTTTTCTTTGAAGCTCTGTGTGTGAAAAGCTTTACTATTTGTTTTGCTTTTTTTCCTCTTCTTTTTTTGGCTGAGGATACCGCTGAGGCTTTTTTAATAGGATGCATCATCATCAATTTAATTATCGACTAGGATGGTCCTGAATGAGGAAAACTCGTCTACATAGAGCAAAACCATCATAGCACCTTCCTTTATCCTCTTTACAAACATTGGATGATGGGCATTGGTTCTCTCATATCAGAGCACCATCATGTCATGAGTTCTTAATAAGATCCTCATAAAATATAGTCAAAACCCAATACAGTTCCCAACTTCTTTTTATTCAATAGCCCATATAATTGTTGATGATATATAAAGAAATTTTAAGATAAATAAATAAATCAAAAAGAAAAAATGAATAATCAGATGATCTAATAAAAAAGTAAAAAAAATGTAATTAAAATGTTAAAAAAACTAAATCATACAATAAAAGAAAGCCATCAATACAAGAAAGTTTCATATAATATTAATATAAAAGACTGAAAAAAGGAACCAATAGGTCTATTAAGAAGCACCAAATTACCTAGGGCGAGGGAATCCTTTGATGGTCTATTGCTCATATTTTGTCCAAGATCAATAATCAGATGGTGGACCTTTCCCTTTTTGTCTGCCAACATTTTCTTCAATCTTCACTATCACAATATGTTTCTGAATCATTATCAAGACCATGGCCATGAATGAATGCAGGTTAAACAAAGGGATCAGCGACCACGCTCCGTCTTCATCTGCAGATTGAGGCATCATTTGTTTGCTTGGTAATGAGCTTCGCGTGTTGTATTAGAATGGGAATAAACCATTAGAAAAGTTTGCAAGAGTATAACAGAGAAAACTCCCCAACTTCCGTTTCTTGCTGTCGAAGAAAGCCTAAGGAGTACATCAAGAACATTCAGTTCTCACCACTCTGCAGGATGTCAAATGTGCCATCACCACACTCTTATATGACCAACTGACCCTAATCAAACCAAACCCATTCATTATTTACATTATTATCCCTGCTGAAAACCGAAAATGCCTAGATAATAAATTGTAATGCCATGAGAAAAGATAATTTAATAGGGGCAGCTAAGAGACCTACTTTACATACTTGTAATTTACTATAAGACACTTAACTACTTTTTTATTTAAAACAAACATCCTTTTTTGTCAAATTAAAAACAAGAAGGAAAAAAAGGTAGACTGCCTTCTCACACATAGATAAGATATAGATATATATATGGTCGTGATTAATAAAGCAGAAAAGATGAGTTGCCGCATAAGCTCCAGGTTGGGCGAGGTGCCCAACAGGAGGGGAGAGGAGAGAAAGAGTACTAAACTGACCAACCAAAGCAGCACTATAAAAATAAAGATATCGTTGACGGCTACCGGCCGTCGGTGGCAAGTCCCCCTGCCGTCGGAATATCTTACGCATATGGCGTGTCGAAACTAAAGTGGTCAGCGAATATCTACATCGACGGCTGAAGCCGTCCGCATATATTGAATATCCTACGCCGACGGCGATAACCGTTGGTGTAGGTTTTTTTTATTATTATTCTATGGCAATGGTCGTAGCCATTGGCGTACTTTTTTTTTAATTCCCCCACCTCCCACCAACCCAAAATATGAGGCAATGATGAACAAGGGTACCTTTGATCTCACCTCACCATTCCTTTTATCGCACCCCATTAACTGCCCAAAAGTAGACTAGGCAGTGATGTAGCACATACCTTCCTTATATGGAAGATGATATGACATGAGCGGCTCCTCAAATTTGTCCAGTGAAAGTGCCACATTATGCAGAAATTTGACGATCTGTAAGGAAGCAAATGCTCAGATTTTAGATAACAATTGGATTAGGTGAAGTTTAATGCAGTTCAAATTCCAATTAAAACACATCTCCATAGGTCAACGTAGATTTTAGATAACAATTGGATTAGAAAATCATATCACCGCTTCCTATCATCAGGCCCTCTCACCCCGGATCCTCCTGGCGAGCTGGTTGTCCTTGGGCATGATGGTGACCCTCTTTGCGTGGATGGCACACAGTTCGTGTCCTCAAACAGCCCGACCAGGTAAGCCTCTGCTGCCTCCTGCAAAGCAAGAACTGCGTGGCTCTGCAAAAGCAGATCAGTCTGCATCCAACAACAATTCCGACAAGAAGAATACATTAAATTACAAGAATCCAACTAATGCACATAAGCAACAAAGATTCTCTGGGGAAAATACTGCAAAAAATACACCACAATTACAGAAACCAGATCAACTAGACCAGCTCACTGTCACCATCATGATTTGTGAACTATAACCACATCCCTTAATGAGGGAACTATAACCATCATGATTTGTGAACTATAACCGTTCTGTTACAGCTTTGTTATCATAATACATTATAACAAATTATAAAGATATATTTTAAAAGAATGTTTACAATATAAAGAGAAACTAATACTAAAAATGCTCAGCCTCATTCTGATACATATCCTTGTCCATAGCAGATTCTAGAAAAGTTAGTGGCCATGCCAATCCATTAACATGCAACAGTTAAACATTATTTAACCTAGTCTGCCACTGAACACTAACCTGCAAGGGTAATAGATAGCGGTTACAATGTGATCAAATACACCAACTGCAATAGCTCCAATTGCAGAACAGGAAACAACATAAAGCAGGTCCAAATAGGGCCATAAACCGGAACAACAAACAACAGAAAGCGGTCCAAATACACCAACTGCAATAGCCTCAACATTTTTTTGTTTATCAGTCAATAGAAAAACCAGATGCCCTTTTTGTATTCTATTGATTACTAAGAAAGGAGAAACATAAGGAAAGGTATCAATGCTGTAACAGAATAAGCCATGACTCCGACACCAGCCAGAAGCAAGGAAAAGCACATATCAGACCATTCAACATCTATTCTTCACTATAGTAATCAAGCAGATATATTGCAAAAACTATGAAAGGGGGAGAAATTGGGCAAATATATACCGCCAGCTTGGGATTCAATCTTGTAAACTGATTTAACAGGCCCTCGAATATCATTTCCAGCATTCCTGCAAAGATACTTTAAACAATCAATATGCATGCCAAGAAGACAAAAGTGATGTGACAGCCCGGATTTCCTAACCCCGAAATCCGGACCATCGGACCGCCGATACCTATGATCCCTGAACGGAACACTTAGCGCATCCACACACACAACAGAATTTAAAGCAATTACACTCTTATGGCAAAGGAAATCTTCAATTTTATATATATATATATATATATATATATATATATATATATATATATATATATATATATGATTAGAAACAAAATGATGGTTCTATCCTTCTACAAATCACAAGCTTGATAGAACCAAAATGAACCACCGGTGATGACCGACCATCACCTAAACAGTGGTTCACACAAAATATTTGTACAACATTTGATGTATCCAAAGTCCTACAACAAGATAGTGGCTGGACATAGCAAGCCCTAGTCACATGATTCTAAAATATCAGACGTCCCCTAAGGGAAATACTAGTCTGGTGGAAGATTTGAATCCTCCTCAGGAACGTAAACAGGGTCTTCTTCACGCCCTGAATCCTCAACTGTCATATCTACGCCTGTGCCTGTGACGTATAGTCGAAGGGTAAGCTAACAGTCTAAGCTCAATAGGGAGAATATCAACAACATGCATATTATATTTCAAAGCATAGATTTCATGACTAATTTCAGAAAACATAATTCACATAAAGCTAAATTTTCAAGATGTTTGAATTCACACAAAACAGAATTTAAAACACAAGTTCGACGTTTGTTTTCACATGCTTTTTCATATCTCAACATGACTTAAACAATAACTTAAAAATCTCTCAAGCGAATATAGCATTGAGAGCCACACATATACCGATGGGAATCCTCGAACCATCGTCGTTCAAATGAGCCATTTTCGGAGTGCGCAAGCCCCTACGCTTTGAGGGCACTTGTGCGGCTAAAGTTACTATTGGCCAATACAAATGTACGGATATCCCACCATACCGGTACACAATGGGGATTCGTTTCACATGAACCTTAAATCATTGTGCAAAATTCTAACTTATAGTTTATCACCGTATAATGTGTTTATTTTATAGCTAGTTTCAGGCTTCAAGGATCGCACACAAGATTCATATTTGAAGTCACACACACATGCAAATCACGTTCACATTTCGAATCATGTGCAAAGCTTAATTGAAAGATTCGTAAATCAGATATTTAAATGCTTATCAGACATATCACACGTGTCTTATCACATCATACTATCTATACAATTCGTATCAAATATCATGTTATTGAAATTTCCCCTACCCCACAGTTCACGAAATCACGCAAATCATGCAAACACGATGCATGACCTCACGCAAATCATGCAAACACGACGCATGACCTCACGCACATGTCCCATTTATAACCTACATTACAAGGCATCCAAAGGTCACAAACTAATGCTGAGAGAAGCATACTAATCAAAGTTCCAAAGAATTTTCCCAAAAATATCCAAAATAGCTTCTTTAATTCTTGTCAAAATAGCCTGAGACTGTCGCGTGCGCGAGTTCGAAAGTCGTGCAAGCGACTTCACATGGCATATTTACAGTCGCGCGAGCGACTGTTCCTACTTTGTTTTCAGGCTATTATGAAGCCCATCTCGTGCAAGTAACTCCATGTCGCGCGCGTGAGATCCAAAGTTGCGCAAGCGACTTTCAGGATTTCTGCACCTCCCAAAATTGGATTTTCTCTCTTTTTCCCCTTTTTCAAACACACTCACTCGATTGGTACTTCTTGTCTTGACGATCAACGTGACGGAACAGTTTGCACGGCAAAACGTCAACGATTCCAATTCAAAGTGCCAAGGTCTTACGTGAGGAACTCTCTCTCTCAACCCTTCTCTCTATTTCCAAACAAATGCAAATGAGAGATGGCTTACTTCTCTTATACTCTTGGTTTGCTTCCATGTGAAGCACACACACACTAACATGTATTTATCAATCGGTTTGGTTCATTTGTAAGCCTAACACACCTAAGTCAAGTGTTAGCCTTTTGTCCAACAAGTTCAAAAGAGCCTAGGACAAATCCAAATAATTCGTCCGAACTCCGAAACGGTTTCACGTGACATACTGACACATGTACCCCCACTGACTTACACGATTCACGGAGTTTGGGGATATTACAAGTGAAGTCAACAACCAAGCGGAATGAAATAATATTTCTGATAGTTGTTGATAACATATCAAATGTTACATTGACCAATGATTGCTTTAAAAATCGTACATATGTTTCACCATAAAAAATATGAACAGCTGCCATGATTTGGGATATTATGAGTACCTTGGTTACGATATTGAGGGCGAAATGAAGCCCATGTCTCCCAATCCTAAACCTTTTTCACGAATTTCTCTGTGACGAGGAAACCCCTAGCGGGTTTAGAGAGGATGGAGCTACCTCTCCAGGGGGATTAGTAATATATCTTCTTTGCATATCACATCGGTGTTCCTTCCACTTTCTTCCAACTAATTGCATGAACCATATTCTTACTTTGTCGTCTTCAGGGGTGTCAAAGTGAGTCTGCATACGAAAGAAATTATGAATGATAAATAATTTGAAATGCATAAATTCTCAATAATAAATAATTAATTATATTTAGCTTAGCAGCTTCCCAAACCTTTTCTTTATCCCTAGGGTCTACAACGTCCCATGAAGGGCAATCGATGGGTAAAAAAGACTCATCTCTTGATAACACCCCAAGATAGCTGATAAATTGCACATGCTCGCCTTCTACCGACTGGCCTCGGTCATTGAAAACAAGTGGGAGAGAGTGGTCTGGTATCTTTGTATGCAAATCCACACATAATGTTTTCCCTCATACTTTTCTGTCTATTGGTTGATTTGGATCCATATCTGAAAGCAACATAAAGAGTAAATATTTGGTTAACTATTTAAAGAGATCCCGCAACATAAGAAATCACAATGCTTGTAAAATGGAGATAGATTGTCAAAGGACTTCAATAATTAATCCATCTCACAATTGATAATTGCTTTATGAGTTCAATTCACTTAACAACACTTATAAAATTCACTAAGTATCCAAATAAGTTAGAAGGGAAAATAGGCTAAACTTGTAAAATGGAGATAGGTTCCTTCATGCTTGTACGATTAAAAATTAACTCAGCCATACAAATAATTAGAATTTACACAAATATATATATATATATATATATATATATATATATAAATAAAATTACCAATGAAGGGCAAGATTATGATGAATATAGAGGCCCAATCCGGCGCCAGAGGATACGAGGAAGTGGGAAATCCTGCAAGAAGATAACCACCAATAACCTTGCAAATTTTGATATAAAGAGAAGAGTCAACAAATAATAACATTATTTACATAAACCATGAAACCCAAGCAAAGAATCATCATTTAGCAACCAAAGCCCAGATTATAGTCTCATTTTGGTCTCTTAAAAAATATATTCTCTAATAATATATCCAAATATTTGTCATAAATAATCGTGGTCGTCCAAACAGTAGAGGGATTGAAGGGTCTATCTGATCCAGTCTTAAAAAACTTGATATGAAAGGTTGAAACTTAATTTTGCATAAGAATAGATGAATGTTTGGAGAAAATTAATATTCATTGGACTACGAAATTAAAAGTATATTCAGTGTTACTAACTTTCGTCCAAACAGTAGAGCATGCATCAATAAAATCTAAAGGACTATATCTACTTAAATTTTGAAAGCTAGTCTTCTTTTATCAAAAAGTTAAACCAGATATAAAATTTTGAATATGTAAGCATGATCACTACCCAATTTCAATAGCAATAGGCCAAAAAAGCACCAAAATATAGAATACTAGATTGAATAAATGAAAGGCATTGTTATTGATGATCTAGTAGATAAAAAGTATGCTCATTATGGCAGTCTATAATGCTACACACAGATTAGGTTGGTACCATCAGAGGAGATTTAACCAAAAGAAAAAGAAAATCCAACCATAGGAGATCCATATGGCTTTGTGCGTAGTTAAGAGAGAGAACCTGCTACCTTAATCATATGTGAAATACGAAATTATCACAATTCAAACCTATAGAAGAAGTAAATGAGGCAACAGAAGCATCAAAAGTACATTGTTTAGGTGTGTTTCTACCTGAAACAAAAATGGCCTCTTATTATTACTTATTATTTAACCAATGGTTGTACTCAACAGGAAGAATGGACCTCTCTTATTATTGCTATTTAACTTTAGGGCTACATTAGTTGCATCCCCCAAAGGACTGTATTTACCAATAATAATTTACTTTTGGTAATTTAATCAAATATGACTCTGTCCTCAACTTTGAGAATACTTACATTGGCAGTGGTATCTGCTGCTCGTGGTTGAACTCCTTTTAGACCAACTACCCTGCAAAATTAACAGCATAATTGATCTATCAAGTATCACAGCTTTGACATATTGACACCTATTAGGGTCTGTTTGGATAGAACCTGGTAAAACATGGTGAAGTTGTAGATTGTTTTCCATGTATTCCTAACTTGCAGGAATATGCACTGATATGCAGGAATACTATACCACGTTTAACCATGTATTCCCTGTATTCAAACAGCCCCTTAAGTAACTGTGTACACCAAGATCAGAAGCATAATGATTTCTCAAAACATTGGTTAATAATCAATCCAAACTTCTGAACTGGATAACTATTGTAAAATTATGCAAATTTATTGAAGAATTGACACAAACCTCTATCACAAATTCGACACACTCCTTTTAGGAAATAAGAAAAATATGCCAGGTTGGGTACCATGCTTTTTCACAACTTACCAAAAGATGTGACTTACACATGCTAGACTTACTAATACTAAGTTGCATTTTTTAAGAAATAAATAAAATATGCCAAACTGACATAAACAACTTGCAAAGCTGACCCCAAGTAGATAGGACAATGCAATGAAGATGATGTCAGACTGGGTACCAAGTTTGGTATTGGCTTATGCGATACAGTCAACTAAGCAATCGCATGCTGATGTATGTGATCGCATAAGCCATGTTTTATGGCTTATACGATCGCATACTCCGTATGCGATCGCGTATGCTCTAACAGTCATATTTATGACCGTTGGAGCACTTAAATATTATTTTTTTCTTTTTTGTGGTCCCATGGCCCCTATAAAAGGGTGGGTTGGGTCCTATACTTCTCAAACTACAATTTTGGCTCAATCTTCCTCTCTAATCTCCATTTTATACTCCCAATCTCCTCTCATCTTTTATAACTTGTTTTTTTTTAATGCTTTGTATTCCTCATTCTTAGTATATTAAATTGTTATTAAATTGTTGTAAACTTGTAATTAGTTCTATTATTAGTAGTGTTAGTGTTACAAAGCCTCAAAGTGATAGATCAAGGATCAAGATGAAAGAGCGAGGCAAGGTTCTAGTTCTAGTCTTCTATCAAACAAGTGACCCGGATCAAGCAAGCCTTTTGGGAGGTTTGAGTTTTATTATTTTTGTTCCATAAATTTTAAATCCCTAATCCTCTTTTCCTACTTTCTATCACCAGTTAATTATGTCTACATCTTCAAACCCGGATCCCTTAAGACCTAAATCGAGTGATCCGGGTTGGAAATATGGATGGTATAAGTCCTACCGAGAAAGCAACCATAATTTGTACCTTATGTGAATATGAGAGGATGGGTAGCATAGGCCGTCATAAACAACATCTTACTCATGGAGCTAGATCAAATGTAGGGCTTGTAGAAAAGCTATGCCGGAAATCCAAAAAGAAATAGAGTGTATGGACAAGCATTCTAGGAAAAAATTGATCAAGAAGTTATTTTAGAAAGCTATATGGAAAGTGGTCATGAAGATGATGAAGATGATAGATCTACACCATCAACGGCCCAAAGGAGACGACCTCCACAATCACATCGAAAGAGCATGTGGCTTTGGTACACTAGACGGGTGGTGTAGACCACATCCCGAGAATGGGGTTAATCAAAGGGAAGGTAAAAGACCCGCCTAAACAACACTAGAGAACCTATTTAAGGGTAAGGATAAACCCACCACAATCCAATATGTGGCAAAGTGGTTCTACCAAGGCGGCATTGCTTTCAATACCGTTAACCTAAAGAGCTTCAAAGTCATCATTGAAGCTCTTGAGCAATTTGGGCCCGAACTTAACCCCCCTACCTACCATGAAGTCCAGGAAATATGCCTCAAAGAAGAGGTGAGAGTGACCAAAAATATACTAGCCGAATGGATGCATGGAAAATATATGGTTGCACATTGATGGCCGATGGATGGACTGATAGAATCGGTCGGACATCGATCAACTTCTTGGAAAATTGTCCAATCGGAACTATGTTCCTAAAATCGGTAGATGCATCGACTCATTTTCACACGGTCGAATATTTGTTTACACTTTTGGATAAGACCATCGAGGAAATAGGACCCGAAAATATTGTCTAAGTCGTAACGGACAATGCAGCATCCTACATAGTTGTCGGTCACATCCTTATGAAGAAGCGATCGCAACTATATTGAACGCCATATGCGGCCCATTGTTTAGACCTAATCTACATATTAAAACAATTGTTAAGGCTAGGAAGGTAGTTGTTTTTATGTATAAAAATGCGCTTCTATTTCAAAGAATGCACAAAGCAATAGGAATTTATTGTGTCCCGTTGTGGCCTGATTTGCAACCATGTTTTTTACCTTACAAAGCTTTTATGGGAAAAAGAAAGAGCTTAAAAGTTTTGTAGTATCACCCCATTGGAACAATGGGCCTTTGTCATGGAAAGCCGATAGTAAACGAGTTGCACAAACATTGCTCCAAAATAAATTTCGGACTAGTGTTGCACAAACCCTACGTGACTCCCAACCAAGCGTAGAGGTGTTACGATTGGTGGATGGTGATGAGAAACAACCAATGGGATATATATATATATATATATATATAGTTTTATGGAGGTGCCCAAGAAAAAATAAAATATAATAATCAATTTAAGTCAAGATTATATCAACCTGTGTTGGATATAATCAATAAGGGGTGAGTCAAATAGCATCTCCACTATATTCGGGTGCCTTCATTCTTAATCTGGCGGTGTATTTCCCGAAGCGAGATGAAGTGGATGCCACTCACATGGTTGGCTTTCTCGATTGCTTAGCAAGGGTGGTCCCTGGTAGAGGTGAATAGGATAGAATAAGTCATCAGTTGGATCATTACAAGAAGGCGGAAGGATTTTTTGGAAGAGACATAGTTATCCAACATACAACAACAAAAATTCCAAGTAAATATAAACTTTAAATGTCTCTAAAGTTCAAACTAATTAATGTATTTCTACTCTAGTAGTTCTAATAATTTTCTTTAATCTACAGCTGACTGGTGGGCAGCTTACGGGGTAGATCTGATAACAACGGATCCCATTTTGAAACATATTGCCCATTGAAATATTGCCGAAAGCAAATTTGTTACTTTGATCTTGTCTCAATATAGTGTCGTGTGCATCTAGGAGCTAACAGATTTTTAGGGTACTTTAGTGAGTTAGATCCTATTTGATTCTCTTTGCTATTTTTTGGAGTGCTTTAGCAAGTTAGATCCTATGTGATTCTCTTATGTTATTTTCTTTACATCAAATCGAGGAAAGTTAGATCCTATTTGATTTCCTTTTGTTTTTGCTCCATGTGGCGTGTGTCTGTGCACTGTTGCTCTGGCGAAACCAATTGAGCTCCTCGATATAACAAAGCTGATATCTATCATTTTAATCACAATCTAGCGTCTTGATCAACTAGGAGCTCAAATATGCAGAGTGCAATAAATCCATGAGAAACATATAAAAGCTGGATGCAAAAACAATTCAGATTCACTATCACAATGTTCTGTAGTTTTCAAAACATGAAACAACCAGATTTTTGCAATCTCTAAAAAAATCCTAATAGAACCTCTAAACAAACTTCAAATCTGTAATACAACACCACAAAGGGAGTCCTTACAAGAAAGGATCACAATCTAGAGTTTTGATCTCCCATACGTTGGCTAGAGAAGAGAGATGAGAGACAGAATCTTATGCTCGATCTGATCTGTATTTTTCACTCCCCTCTCTGTTGCGCTCAATCTAATGAGGAATCAATTATCGATTTTGTGCGCGAAAATTGTTGAAATCATTTTTACTCGGGATTATTATTAGCACTACCAAATTAGTTACTTGGTTTCGGGCCTTTCAATCCCCTTTGGGGTTGAGTTAAGCTTTTGGATGTGTCAGAAGCTCTGGGAAGCTATATTCAACTCTTTAATTTTGATCATTATTTTATTTATAAGTCACCGAAATAAATATATTGAAACGATAAACAGCAAAAAGAGGAGTAACCACAAGGAGGCTTCTGTCTCTCGAGTGAGGAACTCGAGAGAAAAAAGAAGGCTCCAACCCAACGAACTACATCACAGCCCTAAACAGACGACCCCCATAAAGGAAGAACATATAGATTACATACGAGACATGATGACTCCCCTTCCACAAACCGATCTCCAGCTGCTAAGGCAGACCGAGATAGAGTACACGCCCAACTTGTTATAGTTCCTAGCCCATCGAAGAGCCTTAGATTTGATGATCTCGGCCAGCTCGTTGGACCACTTATGCTTGTTGTCAAAAATCCTCATGTTCCTCTCCTTCCAAATCTGATGGAGCGTAACGAATAGAATTAAAGACCGGCAGAATTTCTCAGTCTCGTTCTCTCCCTCAATGGACCAAGCTCCAACCAGCCAGCAAGTAGAATAAGGCATGACCCACACTATGTCAAACCACCCGAGGATGAGAGACCATACTTCCGAACAGTAAGAACAGTGAATGAATAAGTGGCAATTATCATCCTCCTTATGATGACATAAAATGCATCTATTGGCAAGATGAAAACCTCTCCTTTGGAGATTATCAACAGTAAGGATTTTGTCATCTACTACAAACCAAACAAAGGTTATGTACCTGATGGGAGCCCTTGCCTTCTAGATCCAAATCCAAGGGAGAGTGGGGTTCACAGTCGACGCCAAATGATAGCAGAGGTAGTGCACCGAGAAGGTGTTGCCTTTGTCTAACCTCCAAACGAGATGATCCGAAGAGGACTGATTGATGGATCCCTCTCTAGTAAGGAGATCTAGAAGGTCAGAAATCTCTCCAATATCATGAAAACGAGAAACTTCAAGATTCTACGTAACTTCCTCAGAAATACAAATAACAGCAGCATCTTTGACGGAAATCGACTTGTTAATCGCAATGCTGCAAATCGCTTTAAATCTTGTAGACAGAGGCTCATACCCAATCCAAACATTGTTCCAAAAGGAAGTTCTGGACCCATTTCCCACCTTAATACCAGCACCACTTCTAAAAGATTGTATATGGCTATTGATAGCCCTCAGCAGAGCACTACTGAAGTCTTGCAAGTTAATAATACCCAATCCGCCATCCTCTTTATTTCTGCACAACAAACGCCAATCCGGAAGATGAATTTTACCCATATCATCCATACCCTGCCATAAGAAATCCCTTCGGGTTTTTTTGAGTCTTTTGCGCACCCAAACCGGGCATTGAAACAGAGACATAAGGTGTAACGACCTAAAATCCCTTTCAAGCATAGCATAACTGGGGATCTCAAGTCATCACTTACATATCATGATCGTAAGGCAGCAATTATTATAACGATACATGAAAAAGGTGGCCAATTATTTTATTTTTTTTATGAATTAAAAGCCATAACTGTTAAACAACTCAAGTATCCAAACGGTAAGAAATTGATAACTAAATCATCTATGACAGCCGTATGTCATGATAATAAGCGATCCAACATCACTATTAAATGCAATTAAAATAGTGGTAAAATAAAGTAAACTCTTGATTTACTATGTCTCTCGAGATACTCACTACGAATGAAACTAAATAACGGTCTAGCTCTCAATTCCAATAAAAGTAATCTCCTTCATTGAAAAAACTTTACAAATTAAAATTGTGAATATACAAAACATAATAGTTATAATAATTTCAAATAAAATATTCAACCCTACTTACGAAGAAATCAAACAGTTGGGAAATGGCCTTCGGGATTCTCGTCAGTGGCACCCACTTCAACGAAATCCTCCTCGTAGCCCTCCGGATCTTAATTGGTAGAATCAGTCGACATAAAGTCGGAGGATGAGCAAAATTGCCACGGTGCTCAGTACGGATGCTTAGCGTACTCCATAGATCGAGCTTAAACTTAACATGGGTTTTCAACCATCATATCTCAATGTATGCGTTTAATCTCAAGCTTATCGTGTTTCCAATATAAGTTGTATTATTTTAAATAGATATTGAAAGCTTATAGTGTCTAACACGTTTGACATATGATTCATAGAAAGTATTACTAATAAAATATTTCAATACTCAGGTAACATATAAAGTCTATCAATAAAACATATACTGAGTTCATATGCATATGGTTGTGCCATTTTACCTGCCTACGAACCCAAATCGGGATCAAGCCAACCGTAGTTCAAATACTTATCATTTTCATAATATAACCTATGCATAAGAGAGACCCATAATGTAGTAAGAGCCACAAGCATCACTTAACCCGATAACCGCATCTTTTCATGTGCAAGCAATTCTATACATCCCATTCCGTATAAGGAAAACTTCCAGATTGGATGGCTCGATCAAGTCTTGTGCAATCTCGTGATGGTAACTACACTATGAGTAGAATGTGGCATAACATATTTCCAATGTTGAATTCGTAATTTACTTTTAACATCTTAGAATTTCTTCATTTCCACAACTTACATCTCGCATCATATCTTTGCTTATTTCGCCTACGGCTTAATTCCCGTGGCTTAACTTATCTTATCTCGCCTACGGCTTAGGTCCCGTGGCTTATCTTAACCTATCTTATTATAGCTTATCTGCGGCTTAGGTCCGGCGATTATACCTTTAGGTTCACAGCTTTGGTCCCGTTCACCTAATTCTTATAGGTTCACAGCTTAGGTCCCGTTAACCTTCTTCTTAAATTAGTTTAGCTTATCATCCTTATTCTTAATACCATAACATATTCATCGTATCAATTTAAATAGTAATTTAAAATAACTTAAGCACATAGATAATAGCCTAAGACTATGTATAGTAAGACGGGAATACCTACCGTCGATAGTTGGCCAACTCATATCACCGGATGCTAACATCCTACTATTTCACGGAAGGTCGCGGACCTTCTACTAATCGCCAGAGGCGAACCCCCTACTAATCACCGGAGGCCGTGATCCTCCTACAAAATCACCGGATGCAAGCATCCTACTAAATGAACTTGGTACTCAACATAAATCATTGCATAACCCACTTGCTTGCCAACGAAGAATGATTTTCGTACGTCGTCTTCATTTTGCTTAATTTGGTCCATATCATCGTTTCGTATAAGCTTAATTCACCTTACATCTTATTCTTACATGTCATCATATCGTAACTTAGCATATCGACCGTATATCATAGTATAAAAGAGCAATATATTTTAATAATAATAAAAGTTTAGAGGGTTAAATGAGTCTACAGACACCGCCATTGTATCCAAAAGACTAAAGAACCCTAAGATAGAGTCATGATTTGCTGAAATTGAGTATTGGAATGAAAAGATACATTAAATATGTAGTAATTGGATTATTTTAGCAATGAATCATTTGATTGCAGCTAATTTGTAGGTCATCAGGTCAGACGGATAGCGCCATTGCATTCAGAACTAATCAAACCTTAAGATAGGTGTTGGTCGTGATCGAAACAAGTCTATTATATGATAAATATATATAATTAAATTTTCATAAGTTTAAAGGTCATTAAAAACCTTACATTATAATTTCTATTAATTAATTTTGACTTTTCGGTATATTAGGTGTGCAAATAGATCGCGCTAATGCATCTGCAACACTGAAAAACCTCAACTTCAAGTCCTAATATATTTTAAATGGATGTCAATGTTGGAAAATATCTATCATTTAATTTTAACCAAAATTTATAGTTATTTATACTTATAAATAAGAGGTATTAGATTTTATGTCATAAACGATTCACCGTACAGCTAAACGGACTATGCCATCACGTCCAGAACGTTAAAAAACCTTAAGAAGTATCTCAGTTTCTTCAAATAAGGTTTGGTGAATTTTAAAGTTAAAAATACGTATTTTCTATAGTTTTAAACTTTATGTTATAAGATCAATTAACTGAAATACGAATTAGGAGTTTAATTTGTCCAATCTGATCCATCGGATTGAAAATAAATATAAAATAATTAGGGATAGGTCACTAGACCCAACCTCTAATTTTACCTCTAGGAACCCTGATCGCTAAATTAAATATTTGACAAACCAATGGTTTTGGTGCACTGATAGCCAAAGTACACTCCCGGATCCTACTACCCAATCTGAACCGTTAGATTTAAGGATTACCTTGCCTTAAGAGGGTCCACAGTTTACGGATATTGGTCCCGAGTCTTAAAATAATAATTATATAAATATATATATATATATATATATATATATATATATATATATATATATATATATATAAATTTCAACTATGGTGCACAAAGGAGTTGCGTCATGCATACAGTGCATCTCCTAAGCACTAAATACAAATTTAGGGGTGTTGTACCTGCAACTCCACCACAGTAGATAGGCGGTCCGTGAAGAGATCTACAATGATCTCACCGGATCGACCACACCGTATCCGATGGTGGATGATGCCAGTCGGTCGGCCGGGTCTCTGGCGTTCGGTAGGTATTTGTTTTGATTGCCGGAAGGTCATCTCCGGTGGCGGACTGTCGGCCCAAAGTGCAGCCACAAGTGTTTTTTTTTTTTTTTTAAACCTGCAATTGTAGAGAACAAAAAATGGGGAAGAAGTTTTCCCTTTTTTTTTTAAAATAGAGAGAGAGAGAGGAAGAAGAGTCCTCTATCTTTTTGTTTTTAAAAAAACAGAACCAGAAGAAGACGTCTCCTTCAATTTCTTTTTTTTTGCTTTGGCTGTAGCAGCAATTTAAAGAGGAGGCAATCTTCTTCACCATTTATTTATTTATTTATTTATTTATGTCTTTAAACATTTAAATATTTTTCTCTTGTTAGTTTAAAACATCTATCATCTTGTATAAGGGATCGCACTTCTTGAATATTTATGTTATTTAACAAAGACAGAAAAATAATAAAAAGAAAATCAATTGGAGAACAAATATATAGATTAATCTCAAGCGAATATAAGAATAGTACAGAAATTTGCAGTAAAGAGTGAGAGTAGTATATTATATTACAGCAGTTTCTATGATTGTAAATCAACTCTTTGATCTAATGCTTTGGCCTCTACCTAAAATAACAAATATTGGTATATTGATTAATTATTCATTTTAACCTAGACCATAAGAAATCATGTGAGATGTTTCTTCTTTGTTTTGCCAACAATCGTAGGCATCAAAGCTTGGGTCAACTGTTCCAGCCTCCCTCTCTAAAACTTGTTTTTTTTTTAAGAATAAACTAAATCTATAAAACACTCTAAAATTTCCCCTACCTCAAGCCCTAATGTCGTGAGTGAAGATTTGCTCCGGGTCTCGAGCTTTTACTCTTCGTTCATCATCTTTTGCTTTCTTCTTCTTCAAGAGTTCTAGAGAGAGAAAGAGTTCTATAGAGATGTGTCCCGGCTAAGATTTGAGCGGAGGATATATATATATATATATATATATATATATATATATATATATATATTTTTTTTTTTTTTTTATATAGAGATGGAAATCTCGTATCCCTTAGGATCCGGTTTCCTTTGAGGTGTGGACTATATTCACTCTCGACAATAGCAAATTTGAATTAGAAAAAGACTTCTTATTATTATTTTTTTTATTTTATTAAAGGGTGGGTTGCGGTGTTAGGCACTAAGACCAATCTTTTTGTATTCGTGAATCTAAAACCGTTCGAAATAAAAGCGGGGCGTTACATCCTCCCCACCTTATAAAAAAAGTTCGTCCCCAAAATTTATGTTCTTTGGTTGAAAATGTGTGGGTATAAGGCACGCATTTCCTCTTCTTTTTCCCAAGTGGCTTCTACTGGAGTATGATGGTCCCATTGTATAAGAACAACAGGCATAATTTTCTTCGCAAGGCATGCTCCTTTCGATCTAATATCTATACTGGGTGTTCCACTATTGATAAATCCTTCTGTACCTCAATACGTTCAATGTTAATGACATGTGAATGGTCACGTTGATACTTTCACAGCATTGACACATGAAACATGTTGTGAATGCCTTCAAGGTTAGGAGGGAGCTCCAATCTGCAAGCAACTTCTCCCACTCGTGCTTTGATTGGGAACGGGTCGACAAACCTTGGGCTTAACTTTCCTTTTTCTCTAAATCTCATCACACCCTTAGTTGGTGATATTTTAACAAAGACCTGATCTCCAACCTAAGAGCAAAATCATCAACGAGAGTGATAAATTTTAAGGTCATTCTTTAATACGATTCCAAAACAAAGATATTTAATTAGGAGTCACCACATACTCGAAACTCCACGTTTCTATGCTTTTGGTCTGCGTAGATTTTCTGACAACTTTGAGCAGTTTTCAATCTTTCCCCAATTACCTTAACTCTTTCAATAGTCTGATCGACTAACTCTGGTCCCAGAAGCTTATGATCACCAACTTCTTCCCAGCATGGTGAGGATCTGCATTTTCTTCCATATAAAGCTTCGAATGGTGTCATCTGGACTTAGTAGTTGTTATTGTAAGCAAACTCCACTAATGGTAAGTATTCATACTAATTGCCCCTGAAGTCAAGGATGCATGCGTGTAACATGTCTTCAATGATCTTGTTCACCCTTCTGTTTGCCCATCAGCCTGAGGATGAAAGGTCGTGCTAAAATCAGATCGTGAACCCATGGCCTTCTGAAAGCTCTCCCAGAAGTGAGGTGAACCTTGGATCTCTATCAGAAACGATGCTCATGGGTACTCCATGTAGCCACACAATCTCCTTAATGTACATATTCGTCATCTGATTTGATCTAATCGTTGTGCAATAAGGTACGAAGTGAGCTGACTTAGTAAGATGATTGACGATAACCCATATAGCACTGTTCTTCTTCATGGTTCTCGGAAGGCCTACAATGAAATCCATTGATAATTTTCCCATTTCCATTCTGGAATGGGTAGGGAATGTACTAATGCTGCAGGTTTTCTATGTTCTGCTTTCACCTGCTGACACACAAAGCATTTGGAGGCGTATTCTCAGATGTCCTTTTTCATGCCATTCCACCATAATTGCTTCTTTAGATCCTGGTACATCTTTGTACTCCTTGAGTGGATAGAAAATTTTGACTTATGACCTTCTTCAAGGACTTGTTTCTTTATTCTCTCATTATCGGGTACACAAATTCGACCTCTAAGGGTCAAAACACCATCTCCTCTAAAGTAGAAGTCTTCATTCTCTCCCTTGCGTACTGCAATCTCGATGTCAACTAAGTCACTATCGATGCTTTGACTTTGAATAATCCTATCCAAGAGTAGGGATTTGATGGTTTTGCAAGCCACCAATCCTTTTTCGTCAATTCGGAATCTTACCCAGATTCCATGGCTTGTTGACTCCTTAACATTTTCAAATTGACAGGTCTTGAGCCTTGACAGTTTTCCTGGGACATTGTGACTAAGGGCGTCTGCAACGATGTCTGCAACTACATTGGCCTTTCCTGGATGATAGTGGATTGTGCAATCAAAGTCCTTCAAGGTTTCTATCCATCTTCGTTGACGCGGATTCAGGTTAGGTTGAGTAAGGATATATTTCAAACTCTTATCATCAGTGAACACATCAAACCAGATCCCATATAAGTAGTGTTTCCAAATCTTGAGAGCAAACACCACAGCTGTCATTCCTAGATCATGAGTCGGGTGGTTCCTCTCATGATTCTTCAACTGTTGCGATTCATAGGCTATCACTTTGCAGTGTTGCATGAGAGCACAACCTAAACCTTTGTAGGAGGCATCACTGTAAACTTCATAGCCATCATTCCCTGTAGGGATTTTGAGAACCAGAGCTGATGTTAGTCGCTTTTTCAGTTCGAGAAAACTGTCCTCGCACTTCTCATCCCAATTGAATCTGGTATTATTTCGAGTCAGTTTTGTGAGGCATAGCTAGACTAGAGAAATCTTTCACAAATTTTCGATAGTATTCAGCTAGTCCGAGGAAATTTCGAATCTTGGTAACACTTTTTGGCCTAGACCATTCTGATATGGCTCATACCTTGTCGGGATCGATCGAAATTCCTGCCGCCGAGATAACATGTCCCAAAAATGCTACTTTTTCCATCCAAAACTCACTAAATTTTGCATATAATTGATGCTTGCGCAAAATTCGTAGTGTAGATTTTATGTGCTTCATGTTCTTTATGAGTTTTGGAGTAGATAAGGATATCGTCCACAAAGACTACCACAAAGTTGTCCAAATAGGGTTTAAAGATTCGATTCATAAGATCCATGAATGTTGCAGGGGTATTCGTCAATCCAAACGGCATGATAAGAAATTCAAACAGGTCGTATCTTGTACTAAAAGCAGTTTTCGCGACATCTTCTGCGCGAACCCTCAATTGATAGTAACCCAACCTTAAATCAATCTTGGAGAAGAAACAAGCTCCTTAGAGTTGATTGAATAGGTTTTCAATTCTTAGTAGTGGGTATTTGTTCTTCACTGTTACCTTGTTGAGTTGTCTATAATCAACACACGTTCGTAGCGAGTTGTCTTTCTTCTTTACAAGGAGAGCCGGAGAAGCCCAAGGAGAAGAACTATTTCGAATGTATCCTTTCATTAATAGTTCGTCTAATTAAATTCTCAACTCTTTCAATTAGGCTGGGGCCATCCAATAGGATGCCCTGGAAATAGGAGCCGTACCCGGAGCTAAATCGATAGCGAATTCTATTTCTCGCTCTAATGGCAATCCCAGTAACTCATCAGGAAAGACATCTTGAAATTCTTTCACAACAGGAATCTCTGAGGGTCCTGGCTTAACCATTTCTACATCATCTACTGCCGCAAGCATGGGCATTACGTTCTTTTTTATTCCACGGAAGCAAATAGTTTTCTTACCTTCTGGCTTGAAGAAGACCAATTTCCTGAAGCAATCAATGTTAACGTGGTGTGATGTGAGCCAATCCATCCCTAAGAGGACATTGAAGTCTTGCATATTTAATAGAATTAAATCCATGGGCAGAACTAGTTTCCTCACTAGGATCAGGCAAGCTCGATAAACCTTGTCGGTGCATATGGAGGTTCCAACTGGTGTGCACAGATAAGATGAACTCTAGCTGTTCGGGCTTCTTAGGAAATCTCGACACATATTTCAGTGACACAAAAGAGTGTGAGGAGCCCGAATCGATGAGGATATGTGCAAGGAAATCGTATATTACCAAAGTTCCTGAGGATAAGGGGTTGTATCATGTTATCAATGTGATAATTCTATGAAGTGTAATATTTATATGTATTTATATGTATATGTGCACATTCATTCATATGTTATATCTACCACATGATAAGGAAAAGAAATGCATAGGAGAATAGTTTGAAATAAATGGAGTAGGGGGATTTAAGGTTGTCATACCTTGGATCACATCATCGGAGCTAACTAGACGAGTAAGCTGCTCTGATTAAGTTTGTTGGGGTGCTAGTTGGGGGCAATCCCTGATAGCGTGTCTCGGTTTTCCACATTGGAAACAAGTTCCCCAATTTGTAACGGCCGACTCCAGGTTGATGTTTTCGATTGCACGTGTAGCAAGGCTCATACTGTACGAAACCAGATGTAATGTTGAGTCTGGGCTGGTGCAATAGATTTTGAACTTGGAGGCATAGTCGTAGGCTTCTTTGGTGTTGAATACTGAGTCTGTGTAGTCCTTCGTGGCGATAACATTTGTAACATTGACTTCGGCCTCCTATCATAAGGGGCAAAGCGGCTAGTATGACTCTTCGCTGGTGTCTAGCCTTTACCGTTTTCTACT
Source organism: Chloranthus sessilifolius (assembly GCA_021018995.1). Taxonomy (NCBI): domain Eukaryota; kingdom Viridiplantae; phylum Streptophyta; class Magnoliopsida; order Chloranthales; family Chloranthaceae; genus Chloranthus; species Chloranthus sessilifolius. The sequence goes on from CM037595.1 coordinate 72,224,221, forward strand.
TGACGTTGTTTGAAATCCAAGGAGCATTTCTCCGCGATCTTTGCTCGCTCAACAACTTCACTCATCGTTGGCAGTTGGAACATCATAACTCTGTCTTTAATTCAAAGGCGGAGGTCGTCTTCAGACTTTCTGGCCTTATGTTCCTCAGTTGCCACAAGGTGAGAGGGGCATAACGTGATAGTTTGGTGAATTTTGTGTCATAAACCAAAACCGTATCAGAACCTTGTTGTAAATGCATAAATTCTGCTTCTTTTTGCCATCTTGCCAACAAAGGAAAGTATTGCCTTTTGAAAGCTTCTGTAAATTATTGCCAGGTCCATGGATTGCATGTGCTCCTTCTTGTTTCTCATTGCCTATTAGCACTCTCCCACCAATGCCATGCAGTGTCCTTGAGTTGAAATGTTGCCCATTCTACTTTTCGTTAATCTGTTGGACCCAGAACTAAGAATATTTTTTCCAATTCAACTATCCATTCTTCTGTAACCATAGGATCTCCGTAGCCATCAAACGTCAGTGTCTTCATCCTTTTAAATGACTCCCAAGCAGAGTGTGGAGCGGTCTTTGTAGTGTCTTGATGTGTAGCTAGTCTATCCATAGTCGCAGCTTGTTGGGTCATGGTGTTAGCCACCATTTCAAGAACTTGTTGTGTTCTATCTCCACCATTATTCAACGGAACCTGATTTGCCCTGCTAGCAACTTGCTCTTCACCATTAAGATCACCATCACGATTAATTGTCCGCTTACACTGTGGAGCCATGATCTATTTCACAAAGGTGTTAGATTAGAATTTAGAATTTGATTTTATCCTAACCATAGTCCCATGAAAATATAAAGCCTTTGCTCGGATACCAACTCTGTAATGACACAAAATCCCTTTACAGCATAACTGGGGATCTCAAGTCATCACTTACATATCATGATCGTAAAGCAGCAATTATTATAACGATACATGAAAAATGTGGCCAATTTTTTTATTTTTTTTTATGAATCAAAAGCCATAACTGTTAAACAACTCAAGTATCCAAACGGTAAGAAATTGATAACTAAATCGCCCATGACAGCCGCATGTCATGATAATATGCGATCCAACATCACTATTAAATGCAATTAAAATAGTGGCAAAATAAAGTAAACTCTTGATTTACTATGTCTCTCGAGATACTCACTAGGAGTGAAACTAAAATAATAGTCTGGCTCTCAATTCCAATAAGAGTAATCTCCTTCATTAGAAAAGCTTTACAAATTAAAATTGTGAATATACAAAACAAAATAGTTATAACAATTTCAAATAAAATATTCAACCATACTTACCAAGAAATCAGACAGTTGGGCAATGGTCTTCGGGATTCTCGTCAGTGGCACCCTCTTCTATGAAATCCTCCTCATAGCTCTCTGAATCTTGATCGGTAGAATCTGTCGACATAAAGTTGGAGGGTAAACAAAATTGTCACGGTACTCAATAGGGGTGCTTAGCGTACTCCATAGATCAAGCTTAAACTCAACATGGGTTTTCAACCATCATATCTCAATGTATGCGTTTAATCTTAAGCATATCGAGTTTCCAATGTAAGTTGTATTATTTTAAATAGATATTAAAAGCTTATAGTGTCTAACACATTTGACATATGATTCTCAGAAAGTATTACTAATAAACTATTTCAATACTCATGTAACGTATAAAGTCTATAAAAAAACATATATTGAGTTCATATGCATATGGATGTGCATTTTAGCTGCCTACGTACCCAAACCGAGATCAAGCCAACCGTAGTTCAAATACTTACCATTTTCATAATATAACCGATGCATAAGAGAGACTCATAATGTAGTAAGAGTCACAGGCATCACTTAACTCAATAACCGCATCTTTTCACATGGAAGAAATTCTATACGCCCATTCCGTATAAGGGAAACTTCCGGATCGGATGGCTCGATCAAGTCTTGTGCAATCCCGTGATAGTAACTACACTATGAGTAGAATGTGACATAACATATTTCTAATTTGAATTCATAATTTACTTTTAACGTCTTAGAATTTCTTCATTTCCACAACTTACATCTCGCATCATATCTTAGCTTATTTCGCCTACGGCTTAATTCCCGTGACATATCTTAACTTATCTTATCTCGCCTACGGCTTAGGTCCCGTAGCTTACCTTACCTTATCTTATCTCACTTACGGCTTAGGTCCCGTGGCTTATCTTAACTTATCATATTATAGCTTATCTGCGGCTTAGGTCCCTCGATTATACCGTTAGGTCCACGACATAGGTCCCATTCACCTTTTTCTTATAGGTCCACGGCTTAGGTCCCGTTAACCTTTTTCTTAAATTTGCTTAATTTATCATCTTTATTCTTAACACCAGAACATATCCATCGTATCAGTTTAAATCGAATTTAAAATAATTTAGGCACATAGATAATAGCCTAAAACTATGTATAGTAAGACGGGAATACCTACCGTCGATAGTTGGCCAACTCATATCATCAGATGCGAACATCCTACTACTTCAACGAAGGCCGTGGACCTTCTACTAATCATTGGAGGCGAAACCCCTACTAATCACCGGAGGCAAACCTCCTACTAATCACTGGAGGCGAACCCCCTACTAATCACCGGACGCCGCGGTCCTCCTGCAAAATCACCGGATGCAAGCCTCCTATTAATGGACTTGGTATTTGACATAAATCGTTAAATAACCCGATTACTAGCCAACGAAGAATAATTTTCGTATGTCATCTCTATTTTACTTAATTTTGGACCATATCATCATTTCGTACAAGCTTAATTCACCTTATATCTTATTCTTACATGTCATCATATCGTAACTTAGCATATCGACCGTATGTCATAGTATAAAAGAACAAAATATTTTAATAATAAAAGTTTGGAGCGTTATATAAATCTATGGACAACACCATTGTATCTAAAAGACTCAAGAACCCTAAGAGTCCTGATTTGCTGAAATCGAGCATTGGAATGAAAAGATACATTAAATATGTAGTAATTGGATTATTTTAGAAATGAATTATTTAATTGCAGCTAATCTGTAGGTCATTAGGTCAGACAGATAACGCCATTGTGTTCAGAACTCATCAAACCTCAAGATACGTGTTGGCCGTGATCGAAACAAGTCTATCATATGATAAATATATATAATTAAATTTTCATAAGTTTAAAGGTTATTAAAAAATCTTATATTATAATATCTATTAATTAATTTTGACTTTTCGGTATATCAGGTGTACAACGAACCGCGCTAATGCATCCGCAACACTGAAAAACCTCAACTTCAAGTCCTAATATATTTTAAATGGATGTCAATGTTAGAAAATATCTATCATTTAATTCTAACATAAGTTTATAATTATTTTATACTTATAAATATGGGGTATTTGCTTTTATGTCTTAAACGATTAACTGTACAGATAAACGAACCATGCCATCACGTCTTGAACGATGAAAAACCTTAGGAAGCACCCCAGTTTCTTTAAATAAGGTTTGTGTGATTTTTAAAGTTAAAAATACGTATTTTCTATAGTTTTAAACTTTATATTATAAGATCAATTAACTGAAATATGAATTAGGAGTTTAATTCGTCCAATCTGATCCATTGAATTGAAAATAAATATAAAATAATTACGAGTAGGTCATTGAGCCCAACCTCTAATTTTACCTCTAGGGACCCTGATCGCTAAATCAAAGATTTGACAAATCAATGATTTTGGTACACTGATAGCCAAAGTACACTCCCGGGTGCTATTACCGAATCTAAACCATTAGATTTAAGGATCACCTTGCTTTAAGAGGGTCCACAGTTTACAGATATTGGTCCCGAGTCTTAAAATAATTATTATATAAATATATATATATAGATAATATTTTTTCATCTATGGAGCACAAAGGAGTTGCAACATGCATACAGTGCATCTCCTGAGCACCAAATACAAATTTAGGGGTGTTGCACCTGCAAGCCCACCAAAGTAGATAGGCGCTCCATGAAGAGATCTACAATGATCTCGTCGGATCGACCATGCCATATCCGATGGTGGATGATGTCGGTCGGTCGGCTAGGTCTCCAGTGTTCGGTCGGTATTCTTTTGGTTGTTGAAAATTCATCTCCGGCGGCGGACTGTCGGCCCAAAGTGCAGCGGCAAGTTTTGTTTTTTTTTTTTTAACCTGCAATTGCAGAAAATAGAAACTGGGGAAGAAGTCTTCTTTTTTTTTTTTAAATAGAGAGAGAGAGAGAGGAAGAAGAGTCCCCTATCTTTTTCTTTTTTTTTTTTTAAACAGAACCAGAAGAAGACGTCTCTTTCAATTGGTTTTTGTTTTGCTTTGGCTGTAGCAGCAATTCAAAGAGGAGGCAATCTTCTTCTTCACCGTTTATTTATTTATTTATTTTTGTCTAAAAACATTTAAATATTTTTCTCTTGTTAGTTTATAGCATCTATCATCATGTATAAGGGATCCCACTTCTTGAATATTTATGTTATTTAACAAATACAGAAAAATAATAAAAAGAAAATCAATTAGAGAACAAATATATTGGTACAGAAATTTGCATTAAAGAGTGAGAATCGTATATTATATTAAAGCAGTTTCTATGATTGTATATCAACTCTTTGATCTAATGCTTTGGCCTCTACCTAAAATAACAAATATTGGTATATTGATTAATCTAGACCATAAGAAATCATGTGAGATGTTTCTTCTTCGTTTTACCAGCAACCGTAGGCATCAAAGCTTGGGTCAACTGATCCAGCCTCCCTCTCTAAAACTTGTTTTTTTTTTTTAAAGAATAAACTAAATTTATAAAATATTCTAAAATTTCTCTTACCTCGGGCCCCAATGTCGTGAGTGAAGGTTTGCTCCGGGTCTTGAGCTTTTACTCTTCGTTCATCATCTTTTGCTTTGAGTTCTAGAGAGAGAAAGAGTTCTAAAGAGAGAGAGTATGAAAGAGATGTGTCCCGGCTAAGATTTGAGCAGAGGATATATATATATTTTTTCTTTTTCTATATAGAGATGGAAATCTTGTATCCCTGTGTGAACTCTATCCACTCTCGACAATAGCAAAATTAGGGAAAGGCTTCTTTTATTTTTTATTTTTTTATTTTATTAAAGGGTGGGTTGCGGTGTTAGGCACTAACACCAATCTTTTTGTGTTTGTGAATCTAAAACCGTTTGAAATAAAAGCGGGGCGTTACACAAGGAATACTAGAAGAGCTGAAGGGGTAGATTTGATCATCGTAATTCTCCCTGCAAAAGAAAGCAGCTTGCCCTTCCATCCTCGAGTTTTTTCTCAGCTCTATCGATAACAGGCTGACCAATTACTCAGGAGTGAAGGACCCGCCGGCATAGTGAGGTAAGAGAAAGCGAGATCTCCAGACTTACAACCAACCAAAGCAGCTTATCTATCGACTTTCGATTGCTCCCACGAGACCCCAATCAGGCTGGATTTGGAGAGGTCCCTTAGACACGAAATAACTTGAAAGTATAGCAGGATCCCCTAGACATTTAAAAGAGCTTCCTCTTTACCGGAGATGAAAATCAACATATCTTCGGCATATTGGAGAAGCGAAACAGCCATGCCATATCTAGAAGGGTTAAAACCTTTGAAACACCCAACTTCAACAGCCTTAGAGAGAATCCAACTGAGCCCTTGTGCTACCAATAAAAACAGGAAAGGAGACCAGGGATCGCCTTACCGAATACCTCTATCTGCAAGAAATAGCCCCGCCACCGAGCCATTCACTAGAACAGCAAACCACACAGACGAGATACATCCCTTGATCCAATCACTCCATTTAAGGCCGAAACCCATCCGCTTCATTATGCAGTATAAAAACTCTCTATCCACATTATTGTGAGTTTTTTCCAGATCCACCTTTAAGATCAAAAACCTTTCTTTTTCGTCGTATGGAAGCTACGGACATCCTCATTCGCAATAAAAACGGTATCAATCATTTGGCGGCCTCGCAGAAAACCGGATTGATCATTATTGTCATCTTCAGGCCTTGGTTAAGGACCTACAATAATTGGTACAACCTTCACAGGCAACATTTTAGTGAATATGGGCTTAGTGTCACCATAGTAAAAAAAAAAATCAAACGTTATCGCTGATTAATCGCCGAGTCGTGACTCGGCCGATTAATTGGTGGTCCTTACAGCAATTAAATATAGAATAACAAAAGGATAAATATTCGAATACACGATTATTTTACGGAACTGATAAAATCAATACCGATGACATTTATGTCTTACAAGAAAATATTGAATATGATTATCAAGAATACTTGAATGTAAAAGAAATTATTAAGTATTGACAAAATTTATATTTTGATGAAACTCTTCCACTTGAAGATAGAAATAATATCATTTCTCAAATAAAAGAAGTTTCTTTAAAACATGAACTTCTTTTAACTTACTTCCAAAATCACGAATTAAATGAAGAATCAGAAAATGATACAATGAATATCATTTCTGATCACTCAGATACTGCTTCAGATCTTAGTGAGTCACAAACTCCTAAAATATGGGAAGTCATTCATCTTTTATAGTATTAAAAGATGCAGTCCTTGTATCTCTAAAGTATAAATTATTTCCTGAAGCTTGTATTTCAATTATCTGAGTTTGAGATTTTGGTTTTTCTTCTAAGAGATCTTCAAATAATCATTGTTTAAGTATCTGTAAATCTTTCTAGTTTATTAATTTTGGTTGGATTTTTGAATCATATGGTTTTTGTTCAAATATTTCAATCTGATTTTTCTCTTATTTGTGCAATTTTGTTATAGGTTTAGAGGTTAATTCATGTTCTGTTTGTCAGGTTATGACTAGATTATGTGAATCTTTTTTCATTTCTAATCCTTTTGTTTAGATTTTAATTTTTATTGTATCTTCAATATTTGGGTCGTCAAGTGAAATAAAATAATTTGGTTTTAATTTAAGCCAAACCAGTCTATAAGCTAAATTTGATTGAATTTCACCAATCAAGGATTATAAAGGATTAAGTAATCGTTTATCCATTACTACAGCTAGTATAGGAGTATCTATACCATGTCTGAATAACCCTATTATACATATTTGGAGTACACCAATATAAATATATTTTAATTTTAGATTTTCTTTTTTCCATCTTAATATTTTCTTTTTATCGAACAGTGTTATTTCAGTTGTAAGATTAGATGTGCTTTTTGCAGTAGTGTTTTCTAAAAAGGCTTCAAAGATTCTTCTAGACAAGATTTTGTCTAATAGAGAAATTTTATATATATCCTCTTTATAAATGTTTTGTTGTAACTCAAATTCTCGAAGTTGTTTTTCAGAGACAGATATTTCTTTACCTATTACATCTTTTAACGTAATCATTTGATGTTCTTCGTCTGAAGTTTCGACGATATTTAACATAAATATTAGATCATCTATATCCGAATCAGAATCTATTTCGGATTCTAATTCATAAATGACACTATTATCATCACTTGAAATTTCTTCACCAAAATAAACAGTTATATCTGCTTCATCTAAATATTTAATCATTTTAGTTATATTTTTTCCCCGTTTTGGGCATTGAGGAGCATAATGTCCTTCTTCGTTACAAATAAAATAACGGTATTTCTTCATAGTCATGATCGTTTTATCTATTTTCTCAGTTTATTTTTTTTTTTAATATATTTTTTATTTTTAACAAACCTTTTTCGCTTGTTCCAAGGTTTTCATTTGAATTTTTTCTTCTTTAAACTTTTCTTGTATCCCTTTCTTTTAGGGATATTACATCCTATTTTTCAATTTTCTTGGAGAATTTTATCATAATATTTATGACCAAAGTTAAAATTCGTGATTTGATGTTTAACTTGTTTCTTAGCTTTTATTTCTAAACATCTATCAGCTATTAATCTTAGGACAAAGGATGTTCTGAGTCCTAAAGTATTTTCTTTAGATAATTTACTAATAAACTCTGGGTAGCCTTTAATGGCTAATTCATCCCATGGTATCGGGAGTTTATGATAAAATTTTTCTAACCATGATATATTAATTGGGGGTTCCAATTGATAATAATATTTTTTAAAAGTACTACAATATTCTTGAAATTGACAAATATTACATAATTTTATTTTTGATAAAATATATATCGCATTTTCTTATACGTTTTGTTCACCTGTATAACCACAAAGATGTTCGTTAATGATTATCGTAAAGTGTTTTAAGATATCTTCAAGATTATTAAAACTTCCTAATAATGATGCCTTTTTCACTTCACCATCATTGAATTTTTCCCATTATTTTAACCATTGCAAAACATCACCTTGAAGTGTTGCTGCAATATAGTCAATAAATCTTTCTTTAGACCAGACTGCTTTTTGGTTTGTAATTACTATGGACATGACTTGTGCCCAATCGTCAATTACATTTTCTTGATCTTTAAAAGGAACATTGGTTAAATCCAGATATGTACCACCTTGAGCTACGTTTTGTTTGTTCAAATCGTCTCTTCTAATATTTGTAGGAATTGAGATTTCCTCATCTTTTACTCCGAATGAAGAACTACCATCATTCATATGAATATGATATTTTAAATATTCTTCTTGTTCATCAAGAGTTAATGTTTTTAAATATGTTTCTAAATTTTTAAATTCCTCTAATGGTTCTTCAGCCTTTCTCTTTCTAGGCGTCAGAGGAGTTTGTGACTCACTAAGTTCTGAAGAAGCATCTGAGTGATCAGAAGTGATATTCATTGTATCAGTTTTTGATTCTTCATTTAATTCCTAGTTTTAGAAGTATGTTAAAAGAGATTCATGTTTTAAAAAAACTTATTTTATTTGAGAACTAATATTATTTCTATCTTCAACTGGAAGGGTTTCATCCAGATATAAATTTTGCCAATACTCAATGATTTCGTTTACATTCAAGTATTCTTGATAATTATATTCAATATTTTCTTATAAGACACAGATGTCATCGGTATTGATTTCATCAGTTCCGTAGAATAATCGTGTATTCGAATATTCATCTTTTTATTTTTCTAAATTTAATTGCTCTAAGTTGGTTATTAGATTTTCTATTTTTGATTTGGTTTCTTCTTTTAAATCTAAATCTATTAACTTGCCTAGGGCCAAAATATTTTCTTTATTTATCATTACTTCATTATGAATAGCATATAATTGTATTTTCATATCATCTTACTTCTTATAAATTTTCTTTAACCAAGTACCCGTTATATCTTAGAGACTATTTATACAACCACTTATTATATGCATATTATTTTCAGAATTTTTATCTATATGGAATATATATCTATAATCTTCTTGGTTTTTATTTGTCCAAGAACTTATATAATCGATAAGTATTTCTAAATTTTTACTAGATGTTTCTGCCATTGTATTTGATATAAGTACCTAGATGTTTCTGTCATTGTATTTGATATAAGTTCCTAAAACCGCTTAACGTATGGTTCGTGCCTAAACCGTTTCCAAATAGACAAAAAAGTTTTTACAGCTATCAATAGTCCTTGAAGGGATATGGGCTTTACCAAACGATAAGTATATGAGTTTTATATCGAATAAATAGACTGAAATATTTTGTAAAAATTAAAAATACTTTTTTTTTTTATATTGATATGACCCAAAGGATATTAATATAGATAAACAACACTATGCTACAAACATGAATAATGAAAAACATAATAGTAGATATATTAAACGTAAGAACATATATCGGTTCCATGATATTACATACTTACAATGACTGTTGTGACCACTACGAACACAAACATCAACGCTATCTCTTTTTTACAACAAGACTACTTTTCCAAATACTACAGACAAAACAAATCGAATCTCTTTATCTGAAGTGGATTCCTGTTTCAAAAGACGATATCTACTTTAGCTTTTCTTAAAGTAAAGATATGATTCGAAATATTAATACGCCATTGCTGACGTTGAGGCGTAGCAACGTGTCCTGGATGAGCTGGAGTCATCCATGCTACTGATAGTGGAGGGGTCCACTATGCTTCCATGTGATTTTCTAAATTGTGGTAGAAAACCGAATCTTCTGAGGTTGGACTGTGCGGATCATAGTTGTCTTGCATCTTATCTTCTTCGAGCATTGTTGTTTCAATCTCAAGATTTTTCGGGAGGTCAAGGTCTTTTTGCGAATCCATCTTTAATAACAGAGATTGTGCTTCAACCTTTTGTTCATGAGTTCTCATATATTTGATAGGCAGATTTATAGAAAAAAGTCTTCGTCCATCCGATATATTAAATTAATTATCGGCAGCACGGATTTGCCTTGCCATTGAGAAAAATGTTTTTAACGAACGAATCCAATAAGATTTTGGATTGATTGACATGATGCTAGCTTTTGCCATGGGGTCTTTGACTTCATCGAACTCGTAGTCTTTCGTTTTGTCTAAACACCAGATTTGATATGGTTGATGGAAATTTTCTTTTGATCTTCATGCTATCGTGCTTGTTATCCAAAACGTATAGTAGATGGTGCGATTCAGGTTTTTGGTGAGATGATAGACCATTGTTTTGATCATCATTGGAAATTTCTTGATGGGATAACCGGGAAAGATTAGTTCTTTTACTAATCCGCAATCAAAACATTATTCCATATTATATATAGGATTTTCAGTATAAACTAATAATTTTGGAAGGAAATCTTCATAACACTGAGCAATGTTATAGTTATCCATTAAGATTTGTTTAATCTTAATTTATTGATCTTCAATTTGTGCTATTAGAGATTTACTAATATCACCTGGCAGAATACAAACAAATTCGTTTTAATTTGTGAAAATTTGGGTCTGGATAATTTGAATCCATGAGGTCTGCTAGTTCTAAAAAATGATTAATTTTTTCAAGAGAAAAGTTTTCGGAAAATGCTTCAGAATCTCATGCTATGGATTTAACAAGGACATTTGAACTATCTTGTAATTTTTCTAACTTTTGTTCTTTTTCATGAATTTTTTGAGACAAGTTGCTCATATGACGCCTAAATTGTTTCTTATCATTGAGGAGTTTCTTTATCTAAAGTGGATTCCTGTTTCAAAAGATGATATCTACTTTAGCTTTTCTTAAAGTAAAGATATGATTCGAAATATTAATATGCCATTGCTGATGTTGAGGCGTAGCAACATATCCTGGATGAGCTGGAGTCATCCATGCTACTGATAGTGGAGGGGTCCACTATGCTTCCATGCGATTTTCTAAATTGTGGTAGAAAACCGAATCTTTTGAGATTGAACTATACGGATTATAGCTGTCTTGCATCTTATTTTCTTCGAGCATTGTTGTTTCAATCTCGAGATTTTTCGGGAGGTCAAGGTCTTTTCGCGAATCCATCTTTAATAACAGAGATTGTGCTTCAACCTTTTGTTCATGAGTTCTCATGTATTTGATAGGCAGATTTGTAGAGAAAAGTCTTTGTCCATCCGATATATTAAATTGATTATCGGCAGCACGGATTTGCCTTGCCATTAAGGAAAATATTTTTAACGAACGAATCCAATAAGATTTTGGATTGATTGACATGATGCTAGCTTTTGCCATGGGGTCTTCGACTTCATCGAACTCGTAGTCTTTCATTTTGTCTAAACACCAGATTTGATATGGTTGATAGAAATTTTCTTTTGATCTCCATCCTATCGTGCTTGTTATCCAAAACATATAGTAGACGGTGCGATTCAGGTTTTTGGTGAGATGATAGACCATTGTTTTGATCATCATTGAAAATTTCTTGATGGGATAACCAGGAAAGATTAGTTCTTTTACTAATCCGCAATCAAAACATTCTTCCAGATTATACATAGGATTTTCAGTATAAACTAATAATTTTGGAAGGAAATCTTCATAACACTGAGTAATGTTATAGTTATCCATTAAGATTTGTTTAATCTTAATTTATTGATCTTCAATTTGTGCTATCAAAGGTTTACTGATATCACCTGGCAGAATATGTTTTGTTTTTTCAAACAAACAAATTCGTTTTAATTTGTGAAAAATTGGGTCTGGATAATTTGAATCCATGAGGTCTGCTAGTTCTAAAAAATGATTGATTTTTTCAAGAGAAAAGTTTTCAGAAAATGCTTCAGAATCCCATGCTATGGATTTAACAAGGGCATTTGAACTATCTTGTAATTTTTCTAACTTTTGTTCTTTTTCATAAATTTTCTGAGACAAGCTGCTCATATGACGCCTAAATTGTTTCTTATCATTGAGGAGTTGGTTTTTCCAAGCTCCATTAATCTCATGATAAAGTTCTGGGCTTATTTCAGGATTATAAAAATCAGGGACATTGTTTATATTGATGCTAGTTTCTTCTAGCAAAAACTGAGATTGCTGGACTTGATATAAAGTGAAAGCTGATTTAGCTTCATTAAATGAATCATGCACTTAGTAAAGAGAATTTGAAAAGTTGGTAACGTATTTTTGGCAAGCTAGAAAAGAGGTATATAGTCCAAGCTGGTGACCTCTCAACACTACATAAGTTTTTCTTATGACTGGAGGTGATTGAGGTTGAGAAGAAGAGGAGTTTCCTTCTTCTGTCATCTTCTGTCATTTATAGAGTAAGATCCACTGGTGTAGTGGTAACATATATCTAGCAATAAATATGGCCACTGGCTAAGTGGTAACATATATTTTCATCCTGCAATAAATATGTCCACTTTGGTTAGTGATTTAAACTTAGATCTCTGCTCAAAAAATCAGCCAAAATATTAGTACTTCCTTTAACATGTTCAACTTCAAAAGTATGTAGAGCTATTTGATTATACCATTTCAACCTTCTTCCATCTAAAATATCTTGTTTATTAATTAAAAAGTCTTGAACTGCCTTGTTATCAGTTCTGACAATAAAAACTTCAAGGGCTAGATAAATATGGAATCGTTTAAGAGCAAGTTTTATTGCTAATAATTTTTTTTCAAATATAATATAATTCTGTTCATTTGGTTTAAAATTTCCAGAATTATAGCCACATAATTTTTCTTTACTTTGTACCTTTTTCGTTAAAGGTGATTTTCTTGGTTTTATCCCATTAGACTGGTAAGAATCTTTGTGACAGCCCGGGTTTCGGCACCCCGAAACCCGCGTTGTCAGTGGGTTGCCGCCAAGGCCGAGCCCCCGAACGAAGCACATAACGTACAATTGCACAGCGGAAAATAAAGTAGAACCATGTCCAATGAATCCTCATAGCAAAAAAGAGAACTAGTACTATTCTTCAAAAGCTCAAAATGACGGTTATAATTCCATATGATTCCTTATGGAAAAAGAACCGACAAGAACCACCGATAAGGGCCATACCTTACCGAAACATGGTTCACCAAAAGAAATACAATCATTTGCAAAATTTACATCCTTTACAACCAAAGTTAAACCAACACATCCTGAATCTTAGGGTCGGGCCTACTCTGGCCTAGTATAAAGAAAGCAGCTCTCAGGGTGAATCTCCTCAAAGTCCTCCCCCGAAGCTAGCTCAGAAACCTCCCTCTTGGAAATCCTGGTATCAACGTCTTCACCTGAACTTGTGACATATAGTCGAGGAATGAGCTTCATCCAAGCTCAGTAAGGAAAAACTCATAGCATGCTTATTGTAACGGTAACATAGATCTTATGGCATAATGAAACAGAATAAGCGGGACTTATGCACAGTGTACGGTCATGACCTAAAACATAGGTACAAAGCTTGTTCGAATTTCAAAAGAGATAGGTCCACATCTTCTTCCAACACAGGAAAAGAAAATTTTTAAGTGGTATGCTTAAAGTAATAGAATGAGGAGCTATAGCCTCAAGCCCCCGATGGAATACCCACCATCGTCGCTCATATGAACCATTTTCACATATATCCAAGGTTCCATAAAGTTTGACGCTTGGCTGAACATATTTACCGTCATGCGGTAGGAGTCACAAAATACATAGCACAAAGGAGTACGGATTAGCCGTCGTACCGATCGGGTATTCACATAAAACCTTAAATCGAAGTGCGTATATATAGCTCATCGCCGTGTAAAGTGATAATTATAATTTAGATTAAAGGTCGGAAAGAAGTGTGAAGATACTTGCACAACACATATTAGATTGAATCTTGAAGAATTCCACAAGTCATGCATGAATCGAAAACGTACGGATGCACATGTCCTTCCAAATTGAATTCGTAACCACACATATATAATCAATTCAAAGAAATATCATGTCATAACACACACATGTTAACGTAACAATGCACATGGTGTCAAGTGCTCCTTACCTCGAGATCTTAACCCGTACTAGCTCTGTGACAACCCGGATTTCGACACCTCGGAACCCGTGCCATCAGCACGATCATCTTGACCGTGCCCCTTAGCTAAGCACGGAACACTGGTATATCAAGCATTGCAATAAAATAATAAACGAAATTGCGGAATTTGAATCTATATTAATTAACTCTCCAAAAGACAGTTCTACCCTCATGCCTCTACATGAATGGAGAACCGATCCGAACCATCGATGATAGCAATCATCACGGATGGTTCGCCCCAAAAGAATAATCCCATCTATATATATATACATGGTTTAAACAAAATCAAGGCTTGACATACCAAGCCGTATAAAAACTCTCTCCAAAATCCCTCAAAGTGGCACAACGGAGTCCTCTAGAAGAAGTCCTCTGGAGGTGGCTCCAACTCTTCACCGGCCGCAAGGTCCGACTCGCCGGGATCAGCGTCTCCTGAAGCCTCGGCAGCTGCTAGTAGTGGACCTGCGACATATAGTCTATAGGGTGAGCTACATCCTAGCTCAATAGGGAACAAGCACGGTTGAACATATAAATTATAACTCACATATATTCCATGATATGCCATGCATGAAGTATCTATGCAGTTGTTAATGAAACAGTTAAAAAGCATTTCGTTTTACTGTTGATTACTTATATTTTCATTTACTCATGAATGATGCTGAAAAGGCCTAAGGCAGAACTTACACTTTCAACTTAAGTAATCCCAGAGCAATATAGCATCGAGCCCCGATGAGATACCCATCATCGTCATCTATATAGACAGTTTTGACCTTATTCCCTGGGAATACTAATAGTCCCCAAGCCCCTTTCCCCTCGGGCTTGGTTGCGGGGTTTCACTAGTCTCAATCAACACCCCTGGGGTGTGCTTACTATGTACGGATAAGCCTCCTACGGGCTTCAGCCACCAGACGGTCACTGGATATCCCGTCGGTCGGATATCCCCTCAAATAACAAAAATATCGGTGCCTTGCATATAGTTATTCACCGTGTAAATGTGCTATCTTATATCAGTTAGGCCCTATCAAACATGATTCAATCCTTGGATACATCCCTGGGATGTATCCATTTACTTGCATCACACCTGATGCTCTTATCTCTTTACTTCTTCATCCCCTGGGGATGGCTCATTATGTTTACTCTTATGAATGTCACACACACACCTTTCACAAATTCTTAAGAAATAATAATTGAATTGAATTCTATATCACTACATACATGCTCTTGTAAAATAAGGTACATGTTCAAGGTGTTCCCTACCTCAAGTCTTCATTTGATCAATGCATCAAGGTCCCACGTGGCTCCTTGTGCACTAGTCCACACGTACCACCTATGGTACCACATAACAGGTGAAACACATCACAAAGGATGCAATAAAGAAGGTATAAGACCCTCCAAGAATCTTAAAGTCAAACCTAAAAGTCAACATAGTTTATCTCAGTCGATTAATCGAATTCCAAAATCGATTAATCGAAGGTCAATATCGATTAATCGAAGTAATTTCGATTAATCGAAATTCTCCTTTTCGCAAAGTCGATTCTCAGTTCGAACAGTCGAGCTTTCATTCAATTAATCGAATCCAATTTCGATTAATCGAAATTCTCCTTTTCGCAAAGTCGATCCTCAGTTCGAACAGTCGAGTTTTCATTCGATTAATCGAATCCAATTTCGATTAATCGAAATTCTTCTTTTCGCAAAGTCGACCCTCGGTTGAGACGATGAGTTTCACAAGTTGATTAATCGATCCCAAATCGATTAATCGAAAACTAAAATCGATTAATCGAATCCCATTTCGATTAGTCGATTTTTCCTCAAATCATTTCCTCCAACCCCCGGGGTCCATCGAGTTCGATCGATTAATCGAAATCCAAAGTCGATTAATCGAAATCAAATTCGATTAATCGAAATCGGGGTCCTCTGACCTTTCAACTTCCTGGCCAATTTCGATTAATCGAAACCCAATTTCGATTAATCGAAATTATCAGATTCAGCCCCTTTTCGAGCTGTTCTTCCCAATCTTCTTCCATACTTTTTCCTCTATTTTTCTAAGCCATTATCCTATGATTTTAACCCACATTCAACCACAACTTAACCCCTATAATCTATGCATTTTATTTACAAAATTTTTTACCTTGAATAGATCTCAAGTTGATTTCAATCCAGTGGTTGGAAGGCTAGGGTTTCCAGCTTTGGCTCTAACAGATCCAAATCACGTTGAATCCGGCTTTTATCTCTTGAATCCCCCCTCTAATTAGTTGCAATAACTCCTCTCTTACTTCTCTCTCTCTCTCTCTCTCTCTCTCTCTCTTCTTTACTCTCCTTCAATAACATCAAACCCTTGCTTTTAGGGCTATTAAACCCTTTTATCCTCTTTCTCACTTGTGTGTTGAGCACATACACCGCGGTAGGTGTATGCGACTACATCCCTACAACACACACCACATAGGCATTCTATTTATCACATCTCGTCCGTTCATTACGCCACATACTAACTGTTGGACTTCTATTTGGTCAAACCTATGACCGATCGGGCATGGATCCCGAGGTCATAGTTTAGTGTGATTTTTTGGGCTATTACAAGCTCATACCGCCGTTTGGGTTAGTCCCCCCTTCATCATACAATACTAAGTCACCTAAAATATAAAATCCAATGTTCACTCATTAGAATAGTGCTACACATGTTAGGATAACTCCTCTCAAAATCTCACAGTCAAAACTTACCAAAATTCCGAATCTGGGAATTTCGATCGATCGAATCCCAATTTCGATCGATCTAAATCACGTTTCGATCGAATCCCAATTTCGATCGATCGAAATCACGTTTTGATCGATCGAAATAAATTCGATCGGTCGAGCTCTCACAAAAGCCAAAAAATCAAACATAGTTCAATCGAACAAATCCCCTTTCGGTCGATCGAAAACTCATAATTCGATCGATCGAAAATATTTCGATCGATCGAATCTTCCAAAAGCAATTTAGCTATCACACAGTTCGATCGAACGAATCTTACTTTGATCGGTCGAAAACTCTTATTCGATCGATCGAGTTCTCATAGAGGGTTTTTTCCACGTTCTTGTTTATATACGTTTCGATCGTTCGAGTGTGAGATTCGATCGATCGAACCCATTTCGTTCGATCGAATTTGACTTCGATCGAACGAATTTCCTCATACTTCGAAGTTTTCACATTTTAAGTCCATTTTGATCGATCGAACTCAATTTCGATCGGTCGAAATGAACAGATTTCACCTGTTTAAGGGTTTTTCCCCCTACATCAAGTTAAACTCGATTTCTTACATTTTCGTGATATGAATTATGTAAAAACAGTTAACGACATAATTTCAAGATCTCGACCAAATTTTCATACCTCGATTTCCTCCGAATCTCTAATCCTAGGCTCTAGATCTAACTCGGGTTCACCAGAAGAACATCGGCTCATTTGTCGCTCTAATTACGTAACCACAAGCTTCGAGAACAGATTGTTCTCGCATGCAATCAGTGTTTAAATCTCGAATCTCTCCCTCTCTCCTCTTAACTCCCTATGATCAACAATTACTAAGGTGTTGAATGCAAAAACTAAATGAGGTATTTAATTCCTCTTATACTTGAGTCCTAGGCTTAGGCGTAAAACAGCTGCACTAACGTTGGGTGTACGAGAGTGCACTAACCTTCAACCTAGCCTACATATGTCAAATCCCATCCGTCGGATTTGATCTATAGGCATTACATCGACTATCGATACTGTCCCCGACATGCGGACCGTCGGGCACACGTACCGAGGCATATAGATCAAGGTTTCAAAATATTTGGGACGTTACATCCTCCCCACCTTAGGAATTTTCGTCCTCAAAGATTGTCCTAGTGCGCGGCACGACACAGGAAGGGTCACCTCGTAAGGTACCACACATGGCTAAATAGTCCATGTTGCTATAAGATCGCATCACACACACACACGCACAGTCTCCACACAATAAATTCTAATAGATTAAATTCAGGCACATCATCAATGAAAGGTTAGCATGATTATGTAAAAAAATCATCGTGGCAGCCATGCCACCATAGTTCTAACAAGTAAAAACAAAAGTGGCAACCATGCCACAATAATAAAAAAAATTATACACATTGCCCAAAATTTGAAATTTTCAAAAAGAAACACTCTCAAGCTCATGATCCCTCAACAGTAGCTCCTCCAGCCGCTCCAACAGGATCCGTCGGACTAGTAGGATCCGCCACATCCTCCGTCTCCTCGTCGGCGTGATCCCCACTGGCCACCTCATCAGGCCATGGATCCTCAGCAGCAGCGTCTGCCGTAGAAGCGCTGAATACCAGCGCAAGCATGGCCACCATCCTCTGGGTGTAGTCAGTAGGGTACATGGCGTGCAACACGTCCTCCACGAGCAGCTCGTAGTAATCAAGGTGCTTATTGAGATGGCGATTGCTCTCTTGGATGAGAGCAGCCAACGTCTCATTGCTTATCGGAGCCGCTTGAGGGGTTGGCTGTAGATGTGGTTTCAGCCGGTTATAAGTCTTCCTCCAATGCTTAAAGGTGTAGAACACCGCATTGTCGGAGGACTTAGGCTCCTTGGAGGAGATCTTGTGCACGGAGGTCGCAGTGTACTCATCAAACATAGCCGAGACCAAACTGGTATACAGTATATACTCCTCGGGATTTTTCGTCCCTGCCAATAGCTTCTTCCTCCCATGCTTGATTCCCTCAAAAACCACTGCGGCGGCATCAAACCATTTACCCTGAAAAGCCGCGAATACGACTTCCATCAACACGCCTAATCTCTCAGTCTTGTGGCGAATCGGGTAGAGATTGCACTTGAAGATTGTGTCCAGCATCCACATATAGCTCGACAAATGGGCTCGCCTAATGGCTCAACCCAGTGCAACTCGTCCTCCAGTCATCTGCTCGGCGACAAAAGTATGGGTCAAATTTGGGGGTAACAAGTTAATCCCCTCACCATACCCGTCAAAACATTCCAACGCTCTATAAGCCATTGCGTGGGTAAAAACATAGTCTTCCCATCGACTTTGGTGCAAATGGTATTAGGGTCAGGGCCATCAAACATCTTTTGGTAAAACAAGCGCACGAGGTGCGGGTAATAGTACTGATGAATGGGTTTTAGAAGATTATCCAATCTCGCCTTGCTTAAATAGTCAAATGCCCAAGCGTCAACGCCGGGCACATTGGGCATTTCGAATAAGGCTGGATCGATGGTGTACTCATGGGAAAAACCCTTGTTGTCCCACCATTCGCTTGGTTGGTCGCATTGGGGAGTTTGCGGAGCAACGGGTTGCTCGGCAGGTGGTTGCGGTGGTGGAATAGGTGGCTGTGGCGGAGGTTTTGGTGGTTGCGAAGGACCCGGAGTGATCTTGGGTCGCTTTGATGTAGTGGTTTTGGAAGTGGCAGCCTTCTTCTTAGGTGTCATAGTCTATGAAAACCAAAACTAGGGTTTTAATCAAATAAGAAAATTTTCAACCCAAGGCAAGAAATCAAGGATCGAAGTTTAAAGGTTTACCGCTTTAAGGTGATTTGGATTCAATTCCTCGAAGGATCTAGCGCAATTGATCATTCGGTTGATCCCCCAATGTAAAAACCCTCGAAAACCCTAACGGAAACCCCAAAATTTTGAAAAAAAATGAACTTCAAAACGCGGTTTATATATATATACGCGAAATTTGATCGATCAAATTTATTTCGATCGGTCGAAATCCGACTTATACAGAATTCACTTCGATTTCGATTAATCGAAACTCATTTCGATCGGTCAAAAATAGCTTTAGGGAAACTGGGCCCCACATTTCGATCGAACAAATTTTAATTCGATCGGTCGAAACGCCTAAATTCGATTGAACGAATATTTTTCGATCGATCGAGCTTGTCAGGCCTACAAAAATTTTTGATCGAACGAAATTTTTTTCGTCAGGTCGAAAAGAAATTCGATCGATCGAACGAATTCAATAAGCTTTAAAATACAGGAAAAAAAAATCGACTTTCTGCCAAGGTATTTCGATCGATCGATTTACACCTCGATCGATCGAAATCATATTCGATCGAACAAAAATGAACTTCGATCGATCGAATTAGTAGAACAACAGAATTTTTGTGTTTTTGAATTTTCTTTCTCATTCTCATGCTTCAACATCCAATTCATCCCTGTCATTGATCATTCAAAGTATTTACATATAATTTGATCACAAAGGACCATTACAAATTCTTTCTCCTTCTCATGATTACTCAAACAATGAAGGATGTTGGGCGCGAATCTCGGCTTCGCGTTCCCACGTTGCTTCCTCTCTAGAGTGATTTTTCCATTGGACTAACACCAAAGGAATCCATTTTGTGTGCAACACTTGCTCGGTTTGGTCTAAAATTTGCATTGGTTCTTCAATGACCGTCAGATCCCTATAGACTTCCACAGGTGGTGCATCGAGGATATGAGTTGGGTCTCGCACGTATTTTTGCAACATAGAAACGTGAAATACGTCGTGCACTCTATCAAGTTGTGGGGGTAATACAACCCTATATGCAACTTCACCCACTATCCCCAATACCTCGAATGGTCCAATAAAGCGAGGACTCAACTTTTCACGCTTTCCAAAGCGCATCACACCCTTCATTGGGGATATCTTTACAAACACGTGATCTCCCACTTGAAAGTCCATGCTTGAGCGCTTAATATCCGCGTAGCTCTTCTGGCAACTCTGGGTCGTCCTGATTCTTTCTCGTATAATATGGACGATCTCAACATTTTTCTTGATGACTTCCGGTCCCAACACAATTCTGTCACCCGTTTCCTCCCAATTGATCGGAGATCTGCATCTCCGTCCATATAGAGCCTCATATGGAGCCATCCCAATGCTCTGCTGAAAGCTATTGTTATATGCGAATTTTATCATCGGAAGGTGCTGATCCCATGATCCCTGAAAATCAATCATGCATGCACGCAACATATCTTTAATAATCTGATTGACTCTTTCTGTCTGACCATCGGTCTGTGGATGAAATGCGGAACTAAAGTCCAATCTCGTACCCATACCTTCTTGGAATCTTTGCCATAATACTGATGTGTACAATGGATCACGATTGGACACAATGCTCGTAGGAATACCGTGGAGTCGCACAATATCTTTCATATATAACTCTGCTAACTTGTTTGCAGTGTATGTCGAATTGTAGGGTAGGAAGTGAGCCGACTTCGTCAATCGATCCACTACCACCCATATTGCATTGTGGCGTCTCATCGTCGTTGGTAATCCCACAATAAAGTCCATAGAAATGGACTCCCACTTCCACTCCGGTATTGGTAGAGGTTGTAATAGACTTGCTGGGTGTCTATGATCCACCTTTACTTGTTGACACACCAGACACTTTGACACATATTCCGCGATATCTTTCTTCAATCCTCTCCACCAATAACACTTTCGCAAATCCTGATACATCTTAGTACCGCCTGAATGAATGGCATACTTACACTTATGAGCTTCGTCCAATATGGTCTGCCTTAGCTCGGCATCCACAGGTATGCATAAGCGGCCATGGAATAGTAATGATCCATCTTCTTTGACCGAAAAATCCCCCCTTTCATCTGTAGTCACCTTTTGATGTATCCTCACCAGCTCTAGGTCTTTCATCTGGAGTTCATAGATGCGATAAAAAATAGTTGGTCCGATCGTGAGATTTGCCAACAGTACCCCGGTATCCTTGATTTCAATGTTCTTATCATACAACGAAATGTGTTCCAATAATTTCCATCGTCGAAGTCCCGCAATGAGACTAGCCAACTGAGCTGTATTCTTCCTACTCAATGCGTCAGCCACGACATTAGCTTTACCTGGGTGACATTGTATAGTGCAGTCGTAGTCCCTGAGAAACTCAATCTACCGCCGTTGCCTCATATTCAATTATTTTTGTGTAAATAAACACTTGAGGCTTTTATGGCCCGTGAAGATCTCAAAGGTCTCACCATACAGGGAATGCCTCCAAATCTTAAACGCAAAGATCACTATGACTAACTCTAGATCGGGTGTCGGGTAGTTCTTCTTGTGCTCTTTCAACTGTCTTGACCCATAGGCTATGACCTTACTGCTTTGATTCAGTACACAGCCCAAACCACCATATGACGCATTACTGTAAACAACAAATCCCCCACTGCCTGACGAAATAGCCAAAACTAGAGCAGAGGTAAGTCGTTTCTTGAGTTCTTGGAAGCTCTCTTCACATTCCTTAGTCCACTCAAATTTTGTGTTCTTCCTTGTAAGTCGGGTGAGTGGTCCTGAAATCTTGGAGAAACCTTTCACAAAGCGTCGGTAATACCCAGCTAGACCAAGGAAACTAGGAATCTCCGTCACGGTCTTGGGTTGTTCTCAATCTAACACTGCCTCAATCTTTGTCGGATCAACAGTCACGCCTGCTTCTGATACTACGTGACCGAGAAAACTCACTTGTTCTAGCCAGAATTTGCATTTGCTGAGTTTGGCATACAGCTGGTGTTCACGTAGGGTTTGTAAGGCAATGCACAAATGATGTTCGTGTTCTTCTCTAGTCTTTGAATAAATAAGAATGTCATCCACAAACACCACTACGCATGTATCAAGGTGTTGTTTGAAGACCCAATTCATGAGGTCCATAAACGAGGCTGGTGCATTCGTCAAGCCGAAAGGCATCACTAAGAATTCGTAACGCCCATATCTAGTCCTGAATGCTGTCTTCTGCACATCTTCGGCCTTCACCTTTAGTTGATGATACCCGGATCTCAAGTCAATCTTTGTAAAGAACTTTGCCCCTTGCAATTGGTCGAATAGATCATTGATCCTAGGCAAAGGGTACTTGTTCTTGATCGTGAGCTTGTTCAATTGACGGTAGTCAATGCAAAGTATCATCGACTCGCCTTTCTTCTTAACGAACAAGATCGATGCTCCCCAAGGGGACACACTTGGCCTTATAAAGCCCTTATCTAACAGTTCCTGTAATTGCTCCTTCAACTCCTTCAGTTCAGCTGGAGCCATTCGGTATGGAGCTTTGGAAACTGGTTCAGTGCCTGGAGCTAAGTCAACAACAAATTCGATCTCCCGATCAGGTGGCAAGCCTGGTAACTCATCGGAAAATACGTCCTCAAACTCATAGGCAATTGGGATATCAGAAATAATGTTCTTTGCTTCCTTTTTCTCTTGCAGGAATGCTAGATATCCGTCGCATCCATTCTTCATCATCCGCTCAGCTCGTACTACGGAGATGATCGGTGCTACCTTCCCTTTCTCGCCAATGAACTGGAAAGATTTATGTCTGGGTGGACGGAAAGTGACTACTTTCAGTAGACAATCTACGCTGGCATGATATGCACATAGCCAATTCATGCCAAGTAGTACATCAAGTCCTTGCATGTTCAACAAGATAAGATCCGCGATAGTCTCTTGATTCTCCACTGGCACGATGACTAATCGGCAACATGTGTCTGCAGTCACTGTACTTCCCGTAGGAACGGAAACATCCAAAATAAAATCCAACTCCTCGGGAACAATCTTTAATTTCCCCGTGAATTCTGGAGTTATATACGAGTGGGTAGACCCTGGGTCTATCAGAACTTGTGCAATACAATGATGGCCGTCGTTTTCTCGGTAAAGCTGTAGCATACCTATAAATCATTTAATATATACACTACGTTCAAATATGCATGTCATGACCACACAAAATGCACCTAGAAGTTTTCCTATCAATGCACTTTCTTCATTTAGAAAATAAATAAATAAGTTTAATCATAACAAGAAAGTTATACCTTGGATTACATCGTTGCTTGTCCGGGCGTCTTCTGCTATCACGGCAAAGGCACGACCTTGAACAACAGGTCTCGTGGATTATGTAGGTCTCGATACGGTAGTAGTTGAGACGGTGCCCTCCTTTCTCATCTCGAGGCAGTCTCGTATCATATGGCCTACTTTCCCACATTTAAAACATCCGCCCGTGTCCCATCTACAGTCCGAAGCTTTATGCGGTTTGCCCCAACAGGCACATTTTAGTTGTGGACTTGTAGATGCCGCTCTAGAAGGTCCTTGTGTGACAGATGCCCCAGACGTCTGAGTCTGAGTAGGGCCCTCCCTGCGGAACGGCCTCATAGAAGTGAAAGTATTTGACCTCGAATAATTTACATAGGCTGGTCTTTAAACTAGAGCAGGTGCTGACAAGCTCGGCTTTTTATTTCCCAAGTCATAGTCACTCACCCCCCCCCCCCCCCCTGAACTTGGCTTGTTCTTCCACTCACGTCTTTTGTTGATGTCCCTTTCTGCAATGATGGCCTTTCCCATCATATCGGCATATGCTTCTAATTTAAATATGGACACTCTCTCCTGTATATTCGGTCTCAGGCCTTCTTGGAATCTGCCAGCATTCATTTCTTCAGTAGCTACCAATTCTGGTGCAAATCTTGATAATCTCACAAACTCATTGCCGTACTCCCGTACGGTCATGCTCCCCTGTACAAGATTCCTAAAGTCCTTCTTCAACTGATTCCGGACTTGCTTAGGAAAGTACTCATTGTTAAATGCCATTATAAAGTCCGCCCACATCCATGGGTTGTACGGACCCTCATCTTCCCTTTTCATCAACTGTCGATAATCTTGCACGGAACATTGGTATATACAAGCAATAACCCACAAGGTAAAGTACAAGGGTTTACTCTAAGCAAGTCTTCATGCATTAAAAATAAATAAAAGAAAACTCAAAAGACAGTTCTAGTCCCATGCCAATTCATGAGCAGAAGAACCGACCCGAACCATCGGTGATAATCGTTCACCCCAGATGGTTCGCTAAAAGAATTCATGGTACTTAATTACATTTAAGAATTTAAGCTTGACATACAAAGTCGCACAAATGCTCTCAACTCACTACCCAAAGTACGCAAGGGGTCTCCTAGAAGAAGTCCTCAGGAGGAGGCTCTAACTCTTCTCCGGGCACGTAATCCAAATCCTCTGGATCAACGTCTCCTGAAGCCTCAGTTGCCGCTAGTGCTGGACCTGCGATGTATAGTCTAAGGGGTGAGCTACATCCTAGCTCAATAGAGAAAACACAGTGAACATATAAATTAAGCTCTCACATATATGTTAGAACAGTTTTAAAAACACAATTCATATGATGGAATTTCTGAGAAAATAATTGAAATAATCGAGAATGAGATGATAGATATAACTGTTACTTGCATGACTTTGTTTATTCTCATCTTACTAGTATAGTTACGGATTCAGCCTAATCACTTAAATCTTAACTTAAGTAGTCCCCGAGCAATATAGCATCGAGCCCTCCGATGGAATACCCACCATTGTCGTCTAAATAGACACTTGTTATATGTTATCAATTTCAATACTACACAGGCCCCTTTCTCTTAGGTGGCGGGGTCTAATTCTCAAATCTACATCCCTGGGATGTGCTACTAGTGTACGGATTGGCCGCCGTACCGGTCACGGATATCCTGCCGAGTCAGTCATGGGTATCCCGCCACGTCGGTGGGGTATTCTAATCAAACTTTAAATAGCAAAAATATCGGATGTGCTTTACATATAGTTATTCACCGTGATTGTGCTAATTTTATTACTTTAGGCCTTATCGCTTTTCTTTCGTTTCACTGTTAGATTTCATCTGCATCCCTGGGATGCCACTGATTCAATACATCATCTACATGCCTGCTATCAGATCTACACGTCCCCTAGGGACCTCGTGGTTTCACTTTTGAATTCACACACACACTCTTGTTTGAAATCGCATTTGATACATGACTATTCACAAGAACTACTCTACATATATGATTTTGACGAATTAAGGTACATGTTTCAAGATATTCCCTACCTCAACGCAAATCCAACGCACTCCTTTCTCGCAGAGGTTTACATGTAACAATCTCACGTCAAACCTACATTGCATGTGTTAAAAATATACTTAGAATGGTCTCCAGAACCCTTGGGACCCATAGCTCCCATGAATTTCATAAAAAGAAGTCAAAAATCTAAGTGGTGCCTCGCGCAAGCGAGAACTATTTCTCGCTCGAGCGATCACTTAATCTCGCTCGAGCGAGTACTTGACCTCGCTCGAGCGATAAAAACGAGGTACTGATCCCTCGCGCGAGCGAGTACTATTCATCGCTCGAGAGATCACTGTTCATTGCTTGGGCGGTTAAAACGAGGTATCTGAAGCTCACGCGATGCCTCGCTCGAGCAAGCCTCCCCTTCACTATGGGTCTCGCTCAAGCGAGTCCAGAGCACAATTTATGCTCTAGTTTTATATTTCGGCCTCGCTCGAGCGAGCCATTTATAGCGCTCGAGCGAGGAATGTCAAAATCAAGTGCTCGATCCATTCGAGAAACAATTTCCCCACTCCATTTAAGGCCTTATTAATATAAAAAACCATTCAACTAATATATTATACTTTATTTAAAACACACATAAGCATTTAAAACATACCTAAATCGATAGATCCTATGTAGACTTGATCTAAGATCAAATCAATTGATGAGGGTTTCCAAGCTTCTCATTCGATCCTCCTTCTAGATTATCTACCAATTTTGAGAAAAACAACGAATCTCTAACCCTCTTTTACAAGGTCCTCTCTTCTTTTTATCTATTTTACTTTCTCTCTATCTAACTCACTTAGGTCCCGAATGAGAGACTCCTCTATAGTTAGCTCTCCACTTATCTAGTGAAAGCTAGTGTGTTTCACACATACACATGTAGTGTGTATATATATTAATTGTGGTTCCCTTGTGAACCACAAACACACGTGCATGGTACGTGGCGTGCACGGTTACCAAAAGTCGGGGTTATGACATTCTCCCCACCTTATACAATTTTCATCCTCAAAAATTGATGATACACTAGAAAATTAGTATAACTAGAAAATCAGCACTACTACACAATCAAGTATTTCCACAGACATTGTACCAAATAGACCTATTTGATCAAAAAGTATATATATATGAATACCAAGGTCATCACCATATCCACCCTAATTTTTGTGACAATCATGTCACGATTGTTTTAAACAAAAATATCACATCATAACATTAAATGTTACATTGCTATTTTCAAAAATTTGAAATGATAGATGACAACCTAATCGTCACCCTGCTCATACTCCTTCTCCTCATCATCATCATCCTCGTCGTCCTCGTCCTCATCATCATCATCGCCAACAACCTCCCTGGCGGTAGCGGCACCAGCTGTAGTGGTCCTGGTAGCAGGACCCGAGCTAGATGTGCCAAAGATAGCACCTCGCATAGCACCGATGCGCTCCCGGTACATCTACGGAAACGCATGGCCCATGAGGTCGATGAGGAGCGACACCTAGAACCGCTGATGTAACCGGATCTCCTATCCTTGTAGGAGGATCTCCTGCATCATACTGCTGTCGATGGTAGGGAAGGGCTATGGAGACGAAGTGGATGGAGCTGTCGGTCCCGTCGATGGTGTTTGGGCCGCTTGCCGGGAAATCTGACGATCCCGCTTCCTGTTTAAACTGTTTTGGAGGCTCTTCAGGTTTCTGCTCAAGTCTTGGGTCAGGAATGGAACGGTGTTATCCGTTAGCACTAGTTCATCCGCCCTGATCTGAAAACCCTCTTTCCCATTTCGTGAATCAATGAGTCGCGAGATCAGACGGGCATAGGGTAGTCGGTTGATGGGTGGTGGAATGGCGCCCTTCTCATTTCTTTTGTAGGCATGTATAATGCCCTTGATCACAACCATAGGGGTGCTAAACCACCGATTGTGGAATGTGGAGTGCAGGGCCCGCAAAAATGTCTCGAGGCGCTCTTGATCATGGCCCGTCGAGTGTAAGTTTTTCTTAAAAATAATGTCCAAAAACCACATATGTGGCGACAACTACGATAGAGTGATCAACTGCCCGGATGCGGTGGCGCTACCAGTAATATCGACAATGATGGTCGGGAAACCTACGTTCCCTGAAAACGGCGGTAGAGAGAGTGGGCTTGGGGTGTACGTATGAGGGCACTGCATGGCAGTGGAAATATTGGCACTGCCAAAGACAAGTTGTTCCCCGTCTATGTTCACGAGGATCATATCCTCATTCATGTTCGGTTGAAGAGTTTGGTAGAATAATCTTACGAGTCTCGGATAGTACCGAGCTCCAAAGGGTTGTAATAGTGGTCTCAGGTGGTTGTTCGTGAGGAAATCCGAGGTCCATTGGGTGGACGTAGGATCCCCGAAACAAGAGGGATGAATCTCCCATTCGACCTCAAAGATTTTTGCTCCACACCAATCATCTAATTGGATTGGGGCACGAGATGGGGATGGTGGTGGTTGTGGTGCTTGTGGCGTTTTGTTGCGAGACGATGGCGATCAAATCGCCACCTGTTTTCTAGGTTGGGGGTTAGGGCTTGTAGAAGCCATTTGATATATACAAAGAAATTAATTGATGAAATTAGGTAGAACTAGGGTAGATTTCACCTTTTTTAAATGCTTTGCCCGATTGGATCGTTAGAATCCGGCTCGAATTGGATGGAAAAGCTTCAAAATCCTAAAACCCTAAACCTCCTTTCGCTCGGCCAAAAACTCCTCTCGCTTGAAGATGAAGTAGGCGAACAGTTATCGCCCTCTACATTTATACTCCGTCCTCACTCGAGCGGTCAATAATTCTCGCTTGAGCGGTCAATAGTTCTCGCTCGTGCGATAAATAACCCTCGCTCTAGAGATAAATAGTTCTCGCTCGAGCGATAAATAGTCCTCGCTCGAGCGATAAATAGTTCTCGCTCGAGCGATAAATAGTCCTCGCTCAAGCGATAAATAGTTCTCGCTCGAGCGAGTCCAGAACAGTTTGCGTTTGATTTTTTATATGGCTCACGTGAGCGAGCATAAGTCATCGCTCGAGCGAGCCCAGAACAGTTTTTCTGGTCCTTTTAATCTCGTATTTTTACTCTAATTTCCTCTAACTCCCATCATCTCTCCTCGCATGATTTTCTATGTCGTGCCTTTGGGCTTCACTCATGAATGGGCTCCGCCAAAACTTGAAGTTACTATGTTCAAAATTTTACCAACTTAATCTTTCGTGTCAAAATAGCTTTTTCGCACATTAACGGTCAGCATATTACCTGTCATTATTACGCTTAACCAAAAGGAACTAGCTAGCGTTCTAAAACAAACTAGGATATTGTTCTCTGACATCTGCCTCACGCTCTCGCATTGCTTCCTCGGCCGGATGATTCTTCCATCAAACAAGCACTAAGAGAATAACTTTGGTGCATAGTACTTACTCCTTTCTATCCAATATCTCTGTTGGTTCCTCTATCATGCTCATATCCTCATGCATCTCAAATGATTTTCCGCTCAACACGTGATCAGGGTCATTAAAATACTTCTTGAGCATAGACACGTAGAATACATTGTATACCTGATCAAATAACGGTGGCAATCCAATACGGTAAGCCACTTCCCCTACTCGACCCAGAACCTCAAATGGTCTAAGATAGCGGGGACTCAATTTCCCTCTCTTTCCAAATCTCATCACCCCCTTCATAGGTGACACTTTCACGAACGCATGTTCACCCACCTTAAAGTCTACACTCGTTCGCTTGATGTCAGCGTAGCTTTTCTGTCTGCTCTGAGCTGCTTTGAGTTTTGCCTTTATCATACGAACATAAGTGGCATTATCTTCAAGTATTTCGGGTCTCAAAACAAAATTCTCCCCAGTTTCTTCCCAATTGATGGGCGATCTACATCACCGTCCATAAAGGGCTTCATATGTCGCCATGCCGATGCTCGTCTGAAAACTGTTGTTATATGTGAACTCAATCAACGGTAGGTGCTGATCCCATGATCCTTGCAATTCTAACATACATGCCCTAAGCATGTCCTCGATGATCTGATTGACCCTCTCCGTCTGCCCATTGGTTTGTGGATAGAATGCGGTACTGAAATCTAGTCGCATTCCCATTCCTGCTTGAAATTTCTTCCAAAACTTTGACGTATATAATGGGTCACGGTCGGAAATAATGCTACTCAGAATTCCATGCAAACAGACGATCTCCTTCATATATAGCTCTACAAGTCTTCCTGCCATATACATCGTGTTGTAAGGTAAGAAGTGCGCTGACTTGGTCAATCGATCAACCACTACCCATATGACATTGTACCTCTTTGCAGTACGCGGTAGTCCAAAGATGAAGTCCATAGAGGTCGATTCCCAGTTTCATTCCTGTATAGGTAAGGGTTGCAATAATCTCGCGGGGTGTCTATGATCGATCTTTACTTGTTGGCACGTCAAACACCACGACACGTACTCTGTCACGTCTTGCTTCAAACCTCTCCACCCGTGACAGCCCGAATTTCAGCATTTCCGAAATCCGTGCCATCTGCACGACCTTCAAGGCCATGCCTTAATTTCATATCATAACTCACCGATATATACAGCCAAACTGTACTTGAAGCACATGCGAACACTCTAAATAAAAATAAGAAGTTATAGGATAGTTGATCCTACAAGGCTGTCCCTGTTCCATGCCAATTCATGAACATAAGGACATACCCAAAAGTTTAATGACAATTATTCTTCTTAAATAGTTTACCAAGAGACAGTATTTAAACCTTCCAAATAATGAGGCTCGATATACCAAGCCATACATAATACTCTCTCAACTCACTCTCAAAGTATGCAGCGGGTTTCCTAGAAGAATTCTTCAGGAGGAGGTTCTGTCTCTTCAGTGGGTACGGACTCCGATGCCCTTGGATTAACTTCACCTGAAGTCTCTGCCGCCGCTAGTCCTTGACCTGTGACGTATAGTCTAAGGGGTGAGCTACATCCTAGCTCCGTAGGGAAAATAAAAGAACATATAGATCATCCTTCACACATATGTCAGTAACTTAATAAAACATAAATTTTCAAGAAAAACATTTGTGTACAACAATTTGGATAACAGGAATAACTCAATGGTTCCAATCACTACTTATCATGGCTTTGTTTAATCTCTTTATAAGTTTGTTTGTGAACTTGGCCTAATCACTTAAATCTTAACTTAATTAATCCTCGAGCAATATAGCATCGAGCCCCGATGGAATACCCGCCATCGTCGTCTAACTAGACAGTTGTTATGTGTATTCCACAGAATCTTTGCAAACCCCTTCCTCATAGGCGGGGTCTATTCTCAATCTACATCCCTGGGATGTTATAATTGTACGGATTGGCCGCCGTACCGGTCACGGATATCCTGCCGAGTCAGTCGTGGGTATCCCGCCACGTCGGTGGGGTATTCTAATCAACCTTAAATAACAAAAGTATCAATGTGCTTTACATATAGTTATTCACCGTGATTGTGCTAAATATATTACATTAGGCCTTATCACGTTATCTTTGTTTCTCTGTTTGTTTTCTTACGCATCCCTGGGATGCCCCATACTTCTATTTCACCTTTCTTTGATTTAACCACATTATCTTTCGTCCCCTGGGGACCTCAGGATTTTCCACATTGGAACACACACACACCCTTATCATGAGGATTTATGAAATATACACTATTTAAATGGACTATACTACACATATGAGTTCACAGAATAATGCACATGTTTCGAGAATATTCCCTACCTCGACGAATCTCAAAGCACGCTTGTCCTTAGAGGGTTATAATGCATCAACCTACATTTAAAAAGAATTTTACTTTAGGATGATCTAAGGTCTTTGGGGTGTAAGACACCCGAGTTTCTTATTTTAGAAAAACCCAGATCTGGGTGGTCACCAGACCTCGCTCGCGCGGCCATTTATCCTCGCTCAAGCGGTCAGTTATACTCGCTCGAGCGGTCACTTGACCTCGCTCGAGCGGTCTCTTGACCTCGCTCGAGCGGTCAAATCGAGCTTTCGAAATTTACTGTGGACCCTCGCTCGCGCGGCCATTTATCCTCGCTCGAGCGGTCACTTGACCTCGCTCGAGCGGTCTCTTGACCTCGCTCGAGCGGTCAAATCGAGATCGCTCGAGCGGTTAAATCGAGCTTTCGAAATTCTATGTGGACCCTCGCCGAAAGCTCCCTTTAGTTTTGGGGACGGCGCGAGCGAGCCCAGAGCCATACTTTTCTATGTTCATCCTTGCTCGAGCGAGCCTTTTTAGACCGCTCGAGCGAGGAACAACGATTTGTCCCTCGATCAAGATCGAGAACAAACGTCCATCCTTCATTTAACCTTATTCTTATACAAAGTAACATTTAGCCAACATCCTTCCTACTTATTTAAAACATTCCTAGGCATCTATCATGTTTTTAACGTACCTCTGACGATGAATCATGCACCGGTCCGATTTATGATTTAAATATCTACTAGGCTATCGCCTCCCCGGTTCGTCCCCTCGTTTCTCTGATCTCCTTTGGACCTAAGTCCCATGAACCCTAGTTCTCTACCGAAGCTCTTTTTCTTCTTTCTCTCTATATTCTCCTTCTCTCTATTTAGGTTAGAATAGATTTACGTAAAGGTTCTTCTCTATCTCTTTCACTTTTATATCTAAATTTTTGGGATAATACTAGTGTGTTTCCCACGTACACACTTAACGTATGTGGGTCGTTTTTGGTCTCCTTGTGAAACACATACACCTATGTGTAAGTATGTGCGAAACAGATCTCAAAATCAGGTTGTGACAATCACCCCAACTTATAAGATTTTCGCCCTCGAAAATCGATATTCTTTTCTTAACTAGGTACCACTTTGGTCATCCGTCTCGCATAACAAATCAGAAATTTAACTATTTTGCCCCATTTTGCAGCAACCAGTGTTGGTCATGCCCACCATTTCCATACGACAAAAACAAAAATAATTAACCAAGATATTATCGATATTACATTCCACACATATTTATCGCCTACCCATATCAAAGTTTAACATCCATATCCAAGTTTTCAAAATATTACATGCAAAGTTTCAAATATTCACTATCATCTAATCCTCCTCCTCTTCATAGTCGTCGTCGTCGTCATAGTCGTCGTCATCGCCATCGTCCACCGTGACGGCTGCGGTACCCACTGTGGTGCTCCTCGTAGCAGTAGAGCTAGATGCTCAAATATAGCGTCCCTCATGGCACCTATCTTGCCGCGTGTAAGATCAAGGTATGCCTGACCCATGAGGTCTATGAGTAGCGCCTCCTGGAACCTCTGGTGCAACCTGATCTCCCTCCCTTGCTGAAGGATCTCCCGCATCATGCCCGTGTCAGTAGTGGGTATGGGTTGCGGTATTGAGGTAGAGGAAGTAGTCGGTCCTGTCGGTGCTTGATGGGTGGCTGATCGGGAGACACAGGGTCTCTCTTTTGTCGTTGGAGGCTCTTAAGGTTCCGGCTCCAGTCTTCGGCGAGGTATGGGACGACGTTATCGGTGAGGAACACCTCGTCCCCCCAGATCCTAAATCCTCCCTTCCCATTTCGCGAATCCAAGAGTGAAATCAAGCAGAAACATAAGGTAATCGGTTAATCGGTGGAGGGCAGCACTTTTGTAGGCATGCGCCATGCCTTTTATGACAACCATAGGTGCGTTGATCCACCTATTGTGAAATCACGGTATGTAGTGCTCATGAAACGCATCTCGGCGTTCTTGGTCATGGCGGTTGGGTGCAAATTCTTTTTGAAGATAATATCTAAAAGCCGCATGCGCGGGGGTAATTGTGATCGGGTGATGGATTGTCCCGAGGCGGACCTGCCGCCAGTGATGTCGGAGATTATCGTTGGGAAATCTACGTTCCCAGAAAAAGGTGGTAGGATGAGTGGGCTAGGGGTGTAGATGTGAGGACATTTCATGATTGAGGAAATGTCGGCACATCTGAAAATTAACTCATTACCATCGATGGTAACGAGTATGGCATCCTCATCAACGCTCAATTGTAGGGTCTGGTAAAACAATTTCACTAGCCTCGGGTAATACCGATCCCCGAAAGGCGTAAGCAGGGTCTTGAGCTGGTTGTTGGTGAGAAAGTCCGATGTCCACTGGGTGGACGCCGGATCTCCGAAACAAGAGGGGTGTATTTCCCACTCGGCTTCAAAAATTTTTGATCCCCACCAATCATCCAGTGTGATTGGAGTAGAGGGTGGGTTTGATGATTGTTGAGAGGTTTGTGGCGCCTTGTTATGTTGCAAGATGCAAGTCGCCATCCGCTTTCTTTGGTTGGGGGTTCGCCATTTAGTATAATAATGCTAAAAATGAAGGAAAAACTTTAGGAAATAGGTAGAGTTTACCTAGGAGAATCGTCTTAACGGATCGGATTGCTCAAATCCGTTTGAAATTGGAAGGAAAATGTTTGGCATTCTAACCCTTCCCCGATCGTCTCTCTTTTCTCTCGCTTGAAGATGAGCAGGCGCTCGGCCGCCATATTTATAGTTCACTCGCCGGCGGTCATTAGTCCTCGCTCGAGCGAGAACAGAAATCGTAATGTCATATACTGTTACCTCGCTCAAGCGGTTATAAAGCATCGCTCGAGCGGTCTACATACCTCGCTCGAGCGAGGATTTGTTATCGCTCGAGCAAGAGGAAGTATGATTTTATGTGGTCTCGCTCAAGCGGTCATAAGTGGTCGCTCGAGCGAGACCAGAAACATTTCTCTGGTACCTTCTTGCTCGTTTAGTTTCAATATATCACTAGTTTCATCAATTTAGAGTTCAACGAAAAAAAAAAATTTCTCAAACATTGTTTGAAATCAACATATCAAAAGAAAACATACATAGCCTTCATAGTACCCGAAATTACATATTCTCAAACGAATGAAACATTCAGTTGGCAAGTTCGAACAATTTAGGATATTGTTCTCTAACATCCGCCTCACGTTCCCATGTTGCCTCTTCGGCCGGATGGTTCTTCCATCGGACAAGCACTAAGGGAATCACTTTTGTTCGTAACACCTGTTCCTTTTGATCTAAAATTTCTATGGGTTCTTCAATCATGGTCATATCTTCATGCATTTCGAATGATTGGCCGCTCAGCACGTGATCAGGGTCATTGAGATATTTTCTAAGCATAGACATGTGGAACACGTTGTGTACCTGATCAAACAATGGTGGCAAACCAATGCGGTAGGCTACTTCTCCCACTCGACCCAAAACTTCAAACGGTCCAAGATAGCGGGGACTTAGTTTTCCTCTCTTCCCAAATCTCATCACTCCCTTCATCGGTGATACTTTCACAAATACATGTTCACCCACTTTAAAGTCCACACTAGTCCGCTTGATGTCAGCATAACTTTTCTGTCTGCTCTGAGCCGCTTTTAGTCTTTCCCTGATCATGCGGACAATGGCAGCGTTATCTTCAAGTAGCTCGGGTCCCAAAACGAATTTCTCCCCAGTTTCCTCCCAATTGATTGGCGACTTACATCGTCTTCCGCACAAGGCTTCATACGGTGCCATCCCAATGCTCGTCTGAAAACTATTATTATAAGCGAACTCAATCAATGGTAGATGTTGATCCCATGATCCTTGCAATTCTAACATACATGCCCTAAGCATGTCTTCAATGACTTGGTTGACCCTCTCCGTCTGTCCGTCTGTTTGTGGGTGAAATGCCGTACTGAAATCCAACTTAGTTCCCATTCCTTCTTGGAATTTCCTCCAAAACTTTGATGTATATAATGGGTCTCGATCTGAAACAATGTTACTCGGAATCCCATGTAACCGGACGATCTCTTTCATGTAAAGTTCTGCTAATCTTCCCGCTGTGTACATCGTGTTGTACGGCAAGAAATGTGCCGACTTAGTTAATCGATCAACCACTACCCAAATGGCGTTATGCCTCCTTGCAGTTCGTGGTAACCCGACTATGAAATCCATTGAGATAGATTCCCATTTCCATTCCGGTATGGGTAAAGGCTGTAATAGGCCTGCGGGGTGTCTATGATCGATTTTCACTTGTTGACACGTCAAACATCGTGACACGTACTCTGCCACATCTTGTTTCAAACCTCTCCACCAGTAGTTCTTTTTCAGGTCCTGATACATCTTTGTGCTTCCCGGATGAATCGCATAGCTTGACCTGTGGGATTCATCAAGAATCGTTCGTCGCAACTCCGCATTGTCCGGAATGCAAAGCCGCCCCTTGAATGTTAAGGAACCGTCTTCTTTAATTGAAAATTCAGAGGTAGTACCTTCAATTACATTTCGATGTATCCTTGTTAGAATCGGATCTTTCATCTGTAGTTCTCGTATGCGCTCGAATATCACTGGCTTCATTGATATGTTGGCTAAGAAGGCTCCTGTGGCTTGTGGTTGTATGTCTGCGCCACACAACGCTAGATCTTCCAACAACTTCCAACGATGTATAGAAATTAGTCTAGCAGTTGGGCGAACTCTTTTCGACTCAAAGGCGTCGGCCACTCGTTAGCTTTGCTCGGATGGTGCGTATAGAACAATCGTAATCTTTGAGGAATTCCATCCACCTCTGTTGCCTCATATTGTTCATACGTAAGCAATTATCCGAGGCTTTTGTGGTCAGTGAAAATTTCAAATGTTTCTCCGTATAGATAATGTCGCCATATCTTTAATGCGAATATGACTGCTGCTAGCTCTAGATCGTGTGTTGGGTAGTTCCTTTCGTGCTCTTTCAAGCATGCGGAGCCGTAGTAGCTATCACCCTTTTATATTGATTTAGTACACAACCCAACCCGTTATATGAAGCATCACTATAAACTGTGAATCCTCCACTGCCTGATGGAATGGCTAACACTGGAGCTGAGGTGAGCCTCTTCTTGAGTTCTTGAAAACTCTTCTCACACGCCTCACTCCACTCAAATCTTGAGTCCTTTCTTGTAAGTCTCGTAAGAGGTCCTGATATTTTTGAAAATCCTTCTACGAAGCGTCGATAATAACCTGCCAGTCCGAGGAAACTTCGGATGTCTGTCACGGTTTTTGGTTGTTCCCAGTTCACTACTGCCTCGATCTTAGCGGGATCTACAGTGACACCATGCTTGGAGACGACATGTCCCAGAAAGCTAACCTTTTCTAGCCAAAACTCACATTTGCTGAGCTTGGCGTACAGCTGGTGTTGGCGTAAGTGTTCTTCATGATCCGATTTCGATTTTGAGTAGATTAGGATGTCATCAACAAATACTACCACACAGGAGTCTAAGTGTGGTTTAACTCTCTATTCATCAAGTCCATAAACGACGCTGGTGCATTCGTCAGTCTGAATGGCATCACTAAAAATTCATAGTGTCCATACCGTGTTCTGAAAGCCGTTTTACAATGTCCTCGTACGCTCTTAAGCGATGATAACCCGATCTTAGGTCGATCTTGGAAAAATGTTTTGCACCACGCAATTGGTGAATAAGTCATCTATCCTTGGCAACGGGTATCGATTCTTCACCGTGACTTTATTCAATTGGCGGTAGTCGATGCACAACCGCATCGACCCATCTTTCTTTTTCACGAACAACACTGGTGCTCCCCATGGACACACGCTTGGTCGTATGAATCCCTTGTCCATGAGCTCTTGCAGTTGTTCTTTCAATTCTTTCAACTCTGCAGGGGCCATTCTATAAGGTGCTTTTGAAACAGGTTCCGTTCCTGGTGCTAAGTCGATCGCAAATTCTACTTCTCTTTCTGGAGGTAATCCTGGCAGTTCTTCTGGGAATACATCTGGGAATTCTCGCATCGCTATCTCAGAGAAAATATTCTTTTCTTCTTTATCTTCCTTCAAAAATGCCAAATAACCACTACACCCTTTCTCGACGATTAAGCGTTCGCTTCTTTGCAGATATGAGTGGTACCTGAGTCGACCTCTCCCCTTGAAATCGAAACGATCTTCTCGTGTTAGGACGGAAAACAACAACTTTATCCTTGCAGTTCATTGTTGCGCAATGTTGGGACAGCCAATCCACGCCAAGGATTACGTCGAATCCTTGAATGTCCAACCATATTAAATTTGCGTCTAATTCATGGACCGCGTGATCCCGAATGCTTACTACTACCGATTTACAGACTAACTCTGTGTCCACTAATTCTCCTGTTGGGATGGACACTGATAACACAAAGTCCAGCGTTTCCTGAATAATTTTCATCCTTTTTGCAAATCTAGGGGTGATGGAAGAGTGGGTAGACCACAGGTCTATCAAGCACTTTCATGCGTCATGTGCTAATGCACCCTTTCTCATAAATCATAGCATTACCTACAATGCATGCATATACGTACATAACATATACTTAATACAAATTTTTTTTTCACTCTTAAGTTTAATATAAGTTATATAGATATTTATCCTAATGGAAAATTCATTCATTATCTAGAGTTGTATTGCAAACGAAATTCTTTATTTTAAAGGAGACCTCACCTTGGATAACGTCGTGTACACTCCACCTTCTTGGGCGATGCGTGGCTCTCCCTCGAATAACTTGAATAGGTTGTGGCATGGAAGTTGGAGCCGTCTTTTCTTTGACTGTCTCAGGGCAATCTCTAATCATGTGGCCTATCTTGCCACACTTGAAACAGCCTCGCATTCCCTGCCTACAGTCGGTTGTTTTGTGGGACTTGCCACATTTTGCACAAGTTTCTCTTGGTGATGGAGCAGCAGCTCTCGAAAAACCTTGTGGAGTTGTAGCCCTATTGGAAAAAGTAGGACCTTGATACCTCATCGGTCTCCCTGATGCCAGCAACGGATAATTTTGATGAGTAGGTTGTTGTGCAGCTCTCCCATACCCTGTCTGGAATGACTGTTTCTGATTTGGTGTTATAAACCTCGGTTTCTTATATGCCGATTCATAACTCCCCGTCCTGCTCGGATCAATGCTTTCTCTACCTTGATGTTCCCTCTGACGGTATCGGTTATTGTTTTCTTCCTCCACCACCAATGCCTTACTCATTACTTCTCCATAAGTTTTCAGCTGGAAGGGCGCAACCCCTCCTCGAATGT
This sequence comes from Chloranthus sessilifolius, assembly GCA_021018995.1. NCBI lineage: Eukaryota > Viridiplantae > Streptophyta > Magnoliopsida > Chloranthales > Chloranthaceae > Chloranthus > Chloranthus sessilifolius. The sequence goes on from CM037595.1 coordinate 72,263,335, forward strand.
CCGATCTTAAGCCCTGTTGGAACCTCTTCGCTTTCATCACGTCTGAGATTACGTAGTCTGGAGCGAAGCGAGCCAATCTCATGAATTCCACTCCATACTCTCTCACGGTCATTCTTCCCTGCGCTAGTTGTAAAAATTGGGTCTCCATCTGATTTCTCACAACTTCAGGAAAATATTGTTTATTGAATTCTTCTACAAATTCGTCCCAAGTCCACGGCACATCTGGAGTTTCTTGTGCTCTCGTCCGCGACACTGATTTCCACCAAGGTCCAGCTTCTCCATCTAACATGTATGTTTGCTTAGCAGACGCTCTCATCCTCCGTGCATGTCGACACTAAACACCTTCTCCATTTCTCTCAACCGGTTTTGGCGGCCATCGTGTTGCACTCACGAAAAAGTTGGGAGGTCTCATTCTTCTGAACTCGGTGAATGTTGAAGCCACTGAGGGTGTAAGTCCTACTGGAGGGGTAGGTGTTCGTTGTGGTTCCGGTACTGTATGCGCTGCTAAGGACGCTGCTTGTTGTGCCATGGCAGTTGCCATGGTCTCCATTGTGTGCATCATTCTCTGGCGTTCTTCTCTTTCTTCATTTCTTTCTCTCACCCTATCTTGTTCCCTCTGATCTCGATCTTGCCTATCTAGATCTTGCCCCTCTGCTTGATTTTGGTTTCCTCCCTGGCCACTGCTCTCGGGAATCTCCCTGTTTCCCAACGGCACTCTGTTTGTAGGTGAGACGAACCCATCTCTACTACGCAAATTCCTATCATGGCCACCCCTGGGTCGGCCTCTCCCTCTAGGAAACATAACGGTCTGCATGAGAATTCATAATCTCGTTAGCAGAAGTCCCTATATTCTGATGATATGATAGTCAGAACTATGGAAAGAAATGCTTTGATACCAACTGTGACAGCCCGAATTTCAGCATTTCCGAAATCTGTGCCATCTGCACGACCTTCAAGGCCATGCCTTAATTTCATATCATAACTCACCGATATATACAGCCAAACTGTACTTGAAGCACATGCGAACACTCTAAATAAAAATAAGAAGTTATAGGATAGTTGATCCTACAAGGCTGTCCCTGTTCCATGCCAATTCATGGATATAAGGACATACCCAAAAGTTTAATGACAATTATTCTTCTTAAATAGTTTACCAAGAGACAGTATTTAAACCTTCCAAATAATGAGGCTCGATATACCAAGCCATACATAATACTCTCTCAACTCACTCTCAAAGTATGCAGCGGGTTTCCTAGAAGAATTCTTCAGGAGGAGGTTCTGTCTCTTCAGTGGGTACGGACTCCGATGCCCTTGGATTAACTTCACTTGAAGTCCCTGCCGCCGCTAGTCCTTGACCTGTGACGTATAGTCTAAGGGGTGAGCTACATCCTAGCTCCGTAGGGAAAACAAAAGAACATATAGATCATCCTTCACACATATGTCAGTAACTTAATAAAACATAAATTTTCAAGAAAAACATTTATGTACAACAATTTGGATAACAGGAATAACTCAATGGTTCCAATCACTACTTATCATGGCTTTGTTTAATCTCTTTATAAGTTTGTTTGTGAACTTGGCCTAATCACTTAAATCTCAACTTAATTAATCTTCGAGCAATATAGCATCGAGCCCCGATGGAATACCCGCCATCGTCGTCTAACTAGACAGTTGTTATGTGTATTCCACAGAATCTTGCCCGCCCCTTCCTCATAGGCGGCGGGTCTATTCTCAATCTACATCCACAGGATGTTATAATTGTATGGATTGGCGCATTGCATCGTCACGGATATCCTGCCGAGTGGGTCGTGGGGGTATTCTAATCAACCTTAAATAACAAAAGTATCAATGTGCTTTACATATAGTTATTCACCGTGATTGTGCTAAATATATTACATTAGGCCTTATCACGTTATCTTTGTTTCTCTGTTTGTTTTCTTACGCATCCCTGGGATGCCCCATACTTCTATTTCACCTTTCTTTGATTTAACCACATTATCTTTCGTCCCCTGGGGACCTCAGGATTTTCCACATTGGACACACACACCCTTATCATGAGGATTTATGAAATATACACTATTTAAATGGACTATACTACACATATGAGTTCACAGAATAATGCACATGTTTCGAGAATATTCCCTACCTCGACGAATCTCAAAGCACGCTTGTCCTTAGAGGGTTATAATGCATCAACCTACATTTAAAAAGAATTTTACTTTAGGATGATCTAAGGTCTTTGGGGTGTAAGACACCCGAGTTTCTTATTTTAGAAAAACCCAGATCTGGGTGGTCACCAGACCTCGCTCGCGCGGCCATTTATCCTCGCTCAAGCGGTCAGTTATACTCGCTCGAGCGGTCACTTGACCTCGCTCGAGCGGTCTCTTGACCTCGCTCGAGCGGTCAAATCGAGATCGCCGAGCAAATCGAGCTTCAATTTTCAGGACCCTCGCTCGAGCGAGCTCCCCTTTAGTTTTAGGGACCGCTCGAGCGAGCCCAGAGCCATACTTTTCTATGTTCATCCTCGCTCGAGCGAGGAACAACGATTTGTCCCTCGATCAAGATCGAGAACAAACGTCCATCCTTCATTTAACCTTATTCTTATACAAAGTAACATTTAGCCAACATCCTTCCTACTTATTTAAAACATTCCTAGGCATCTATCATGTTTTTAACGTACCTCTGACGATGAATCATGCACCGGTCCGATTTATGATTTAAATATCTACTAGGCTATCCGGCCTCCCTGGTTCGTCCCCCCGTCGTTTCCTCTGATCTCCTTTGCCGACCTAAGTCCCAACGAACCCTAGTTCTCTACCAGGCTCTTTTCTTCTTTCTCTCTATATTCTCCTTCTCTCTATTTAGGTTAGAATAGATTTACGTAAAGGTTCTTCTCTATCTCTTTCACTTTTATATCTAAATTTTTGGGATAATACTAGTGTGTTTCCCACGTACACACTTAACGTATGTGGGTCGTTTTTGGTCTCCTTGTGAAACACATACACCTATGTGTAAGTATGTGCCGAGCACAGATCTCAAAAATCTGGGTTGTGACACCACCAGTAATTCTTTTTCAAGTCCTGATACATCTTTGTACTACCCGGGTGAATCGCATAGTTGGATTTGTGAGATTCATCAAGAATTGTTCACCGTAAATCGGCATTGTCAGGAATGCAGAAACGACCTTTGAACAATAAGGTACCTTCCTCCTTGACCGAGAACTCAAATTTAATACCTTCAGTTACATCTTGATGAATCTTAGTTAGCGCCGGGTCTTTCATCTGTAGCTCGTGGATATGCTCAAATATCACCAGTCTTACTGATATGTTAGTCAAGAAGGCTCCTGTAGCTTGCGACTCGATGTTCGCATCATATAGTGCCAGATCTTCTAATAATTTCCATCGGTGCCTACCCAAAATCAAACTAGCCAACTGAGTTGAACCCTTTCGACTCAAAGCATCGGCCACTACATTAGCCTTGCCTGGGTGGTATTGTATGGAACAGTCATAGTCTTTGAGGAACTCCATCTATCTGCGCTGCCTCATGTTCAGGTCTTTCTGTGTAAACAAATATCTGAGGCTCTTGTGGTCAGTGAAAATCTCAAAAGTTTCACCGTATAAGTAATGTCGCCAAATCTTTAGCACAAATATAACCGCTGCTAGTTTCAGGTCATGTGTCGGGTAATTCTTCTCATGCTCGTTCAACTGTCTTGACCCATAAGCTATCACCTTTTTGTGTTGATTAAGCACGCAGCCCAAACCACTATACGAAGCATCGCTGTATACTGCGAACCCTCCACTGCCTAAAGGAATCGCAAGTACTGGAGTTGAAGTGAGTCTCTTCTTGAGTTCTTGAAAACTCTTCTCGCATGCTTCACTCCATTCGAACCTTGCATCTTTCCTTGTAAGTCTCGTGAGTGGTCTTGATATCTTTGAAAACCCCTCAATAAAATGTCGATAGTAACCCACTAATCCTAGGAAACTACGGATGTCGGTCACGATCTTTGGTTGTTCCCAACTCACCACTGCTTCGATCTTTGCTGGATCTACAGTGACACCATACTTTGAGACAACGTGTCCCAAAAAGCTAACCTCTTCTAACCAAAACTCGCACTTGCTGAGCTTGGCATACAGTTGGTGTTCACGTAGAGTCTATAGGGCTATTCTCAAGTGCTTCTCATGCTCTTCCTCAGATTTTGAATAGATCAGGATGTCGTCAACAAACACCACGACACAAGAGTGTAGGTGTGGTTTAAACACCCTATTCGTCAGATCCATGAATGACGCCGGGGTATTTACCAACCCGAACGACATCACTAGGAATTCATAGTGTCCGTATCGAGTTCTGAATGCAGTCTTCTGAATATCCTTGGCCTTGACTCTCAACTGATGGTATCCAGATTGCAGATCGATCTTTAAAAAATATTTTGCTCCTTGTAGTTGATCGAACAAGTCATCTATTCTAGGTAAGGGATATCAGTTCTTAATAGTGAGTTTGTTCAATTGTCGATAGTCAATGCATAGCCGCATTGACCCATCCTTCTTCTTTACGAACAAGACCGGTGCTCCCCATAGAGACACGCTCGGTCTAACAAACCCCTTGTCCATAAGTTCTTATAACTGTTCCTTCAACTCCTTCAATTCAGCAGGAGCCATTCTATATGGTGCTTTAGAAACAGGCTCCGTTCTTGGTGCTAAGTCGATAGCAAATTCCACTTCCCTTTCTAGAGGTAATTCTACTAATTCCTCCTGAAATACATCTTCAAATTCTCACACCACAGCTATCTTGGAGATAACATTCTTCTCTTCTTTATGCTCCTTCAAGAATGCTAAGTATCCACTACACCCTTTTCTGATCAAATGCTCGGCTCTGACTGCCGAGATAAGTGGCGTATGCGTCGACCTTTCTCCTCGAAATCGGAATGATCTCCTCATGTTGGGTCTGAAAATGACAACCTTGTTCTTGCAATCTACCGTCGCACAGTGAGTCGATAGCCAATCCATGCCAAGGATCACGTCGAATCCTTATATATCTAACATAATTAGGTTTGCCGATAGTTCAAAGATGTCTCCATCCATGATTCTCACGATCACGGAGTTGCAACCCTTTTCCTTATCGACCGATTTCCCAATAGGAATAGTCACGGTTAACATAAAGTCTAACTCCTCTGGGTCAACTTTCATCCTCTTTGTGAAGCGAGGGGTAACAAATGAGTGGGTAGACCCCGGGTCTATCAACACTCGAGCTTCATATGTCACATCGCTTCCCTTCTTATAGATTTGTAATGCACCTAATCATACATGCACATATATATAATGTCTATCATCATACTATAAATTATTATATGCAGTTCTTTTCTATTTTCTATATGGATGCACCTTCTCTATCTAAAGTGTTCTAGAATTGAAATTCTTTATTTAAAAGAATTCTCACCTTGGATCACATCGTTTGTATTTTGAGCCTCTTGAGCTGTGACTGCGTATGCTCTCCCTTAGACGATTGGCTTCCTTGCTTGTATCAGTCATGGCATAGGAGCTGAAGTCGTCTTACCCTTGTTCACCTCAGGACAGCCTTTAATCATGTGGCCCATCTTGCCACATTTAAAACAGCCTCGCATCCCCTATCTGCAATCTATCATTTTGTGAGACTTACCACACTTGGTACAAGTCTCCCTCGGTGTGCAAGAAGCAACTCGTGAAAAGCCTTGTGTAACTGTAGCTCCAGTGGAAAAAGCGGGACTCTCATACCTCATCGGTCTCCCTGACGCAAGCAATGGAAATCTTTGATGAGTGGTCTATTGTGCGGTTGTCCCATACCCTGCTTGGAATGGTTGTCTCTGATTCAGTGCTACAAATCTCGGCTTTTTGTTCTTTGGTTCGCAGTTCCCAGTCCTTCCTTGATCTACATTTCCTCTACCCTACTGTTCCCTCTGACGATATCGGTTATTGTTTTCTTCTTCCACTACTAATGCCTTACTCATGACCTCCCCATAGGTTTTCAGTTGAAATGATGCAACTCCTCCTCGTATATCTGGCCTTAAGCCCTGTTGGAACCTCTTCACTCTCATCACATCAGAAATCATGTAATCTGAAGAGAAACGAGCAAGTCTCATGAATTCCACTCCGTACTCCCTTACTGTCATCTTCCCTTGCATGAGTTGTAAAAATTGGATCTCCATCTGATTCCTCACGACTTTCAGGAAATATTGTTTGTTGAACTCTTCAACAAATTCATCCCATGTCCAGGGCAAATATGGAGTTTCCTGAGCCCTAGTCCATGAGACAGACTTCAACCAAGGCCCAACCTCCTCATCTAACATGTAAGCTGCCCAACGGACACTCTCATCCTCCGTGCAAGTCAGTACGCTAAATACTTTCTCCATCTCACTCAGCCAATTCTCGGCTGCCATGGTGTCTGCCTGCCCTGAAAAGCTAGGAGGTCTCATCCTCTTAAATTCGGTAAATGCTGAAGCCACTGGCAGTGTAGGCCCTACTTGAGGCGTAGGTGGCTAATGTTGCTCAGGGGCGGTATGAGCTGCCAAGGATGCTGCCTGTTGTGCCATGGCAGTTACCATGGTTTCCATAGTATGCATCATCCTCTGACGCTCCTCTCTCTCTCTCTCTCTTCATTTCTTTCTCTCACTCTATCTTATTCTCTCTGATCTCGATCCTGACGGTCACAATCCTAATTTTCTGCCTGATCTTGGTTCTCTTGGCCACTTCCCTCGGGGACCTCCCTATTTCCCTATGGCACTCTGTTCGTAGGCGAGATGAACTCATCTCTACTGCGCAAATTCCTATCATGACCGCCCCTGGGTCGGCCTCTTCCCCTAGGAAACATAACAGTCTGTATGAGAAACCACGATTTCGTTAGCAGAAGTCCCTATGCTCTGACAAAAGCAATGATTGTCATAATTCTAAAAAAAAAGGCTTTGATACCAACTGTGATAGCCCGAATTTTAACACCCCAAAATCCGTGCCATCAACACGACCCTCAAGGCCGTACTTGATAACCCTGCACGGAGCATTAGTATATATAAGCAATAACCCATAAGGTAAAGTGCAAGGGTTTACTCTAAGCAAGTCTTCATGCATTAAAAATAAATAAAAGAAAACTCAAAAGACAGTTCTAGTCCCATGACAATTCATGAGCAGAAGAACTGACTCGAACCATCGGTGATAACCGTTCACCCTCAAAAGACAGTTCTAGTCCCATGACAATTCATGAGCAGAAGAATTGATCCGAACCATCGGTGATAACCGTTCACCCCAGATGGTTCACCAAAGAATTCATGGTACTTAATTACATTTAAGAATTTAAGCTTGATATACCAAGCCACACAAATGCTCATAACTCACTACTCAAAGTACGCAAGGGGTCTCCTAGAAGAAGTCCTCAGGAGAATGCTCTAACTCTTCTCCGGGCACGTAATCCGAATCTTTTGGATCAACGTCTCCTGAAGCCTCAGTCGCCGCTAGTGTTGGACCTGCGACGTATAGTCTAAGGGGTGAGCTACATCCTAGCTCAATAGGGAAAACACAGTGAACATATAAATTAAGCTCTCACATATATGTTAGAACAGTTTTAAAAACACAATTCATATGATGGAATTTCTGAGAAAATAATTAAAATAATTGAGAATGAGATGATAGATACAACTGTTACTTGCATGACTTTGTTTATTCTCATCTTACTAGTATAGTTACGGATTCGGCCTAATCACTTAAATCTTAACTTAAGTAGTCCCCGAGCAATATAGCATCGAGCCCCCCGATGGAATACCCACCATCGTTGTCTAAATAGATATTTGTTATATGTTATTAATTTCAATACTACCCATGCCCCTTTCTCTTAGGTGGCGGGGTCTAATTCTCAAGTCTACATCCCTGGGATGTGCTACTAGTGTATGAATTGGCGTCAGCGTCATATATCCGCCGAATGTGTATCGTGTATCACGTCGGTGGTATCCTGCCACGTCGGTGGGGTATTCTAATCAAACTTTAAATAGCAAAAATATCGGATGTGCTTTACATATAGTTATTTACGGTGATTGTGCTAATTTTATTACTTTAGGCCTTATCGCTTTTCTTTTATTTCACCGTTAGATTTCATCTGTATCCCTGGGATGCCACTGATTCAATACATCATCTACATGCCTGTTATCAGATCTACACATCCCCTGGGGACCTCATGGTTTCACTTTTAAATTCACACACACACTCTTGTTTGAAATCGCATTTGATACATGACTATTCACAAGAATTACTCTACATATATGATTTTGACGAATTAAGGTACATGTTTCAAGATATTCCCTACCTCAATGCAAATCCAACGCACTCCTTTCTCGCAGAGGTTTACACGTAACAATCTCACGTCAAACCTACATTGCATGTGTTAAGAATATACTTAGAATGGTCTCCAGAACCCTTGGGACCCATAGCTCCCATGAATTTCACAAAAAGAAGTCGAAAATCCAAGTAGTGACTCGTGCGAGCGAGCACTATTTCTCGCTCGAGCGATTACTTAATCTCGCTCGAGAGTACTTTCTCGCCGGCGATAAAGCAATCGATCCTCCATGGCGAGTACTATTCATTGCTCGAGTGATCATTGTTCATCGCTCGAGCGGTTAAAATGAGATATCTGAAGCTCACGCGATGCCTCGCTCGAGCGAGCCTCCCCTTCACTATGGGTTTCGCTCGAGCGAGTCCAGAACACAATTTATGCTCTGGTTTTATATTCCGGCCTCGCTTGAGCGAGGAATGTCAAAATCAAGTGCTCGATCCGTTCGAGAAACAATTTCCCCACTCTATTTAAGGCCTTATTAATATCAAAAACCATTCAACTAATACATTATACTTTATTTAAAACACACATAAGCATTTGAAACATACCTAAATCAATAGATCCTATGTAGACTTGATCCAAGATCAAATCAATTGATGAGGGTTTCCAAGCTTCTCATCCCATCCTCCTTCCAGATTATCTACCGATTTTGAGAAAAACAACGAACCTCTAACCCTCTTTTACAAGGTCCTCTCTTCTTTCTCTCTATTTTATTTTCTCTCTATCTAACTCACTTAGGTCCTGAATGAGAGACTCCTCTATATTTATCTCTCCACTTATCTAGTAAAAGCTAGTGTGTTTCACACATACACATGTAGTGTGTATATATATTAATTGTGGTTCCCTTGTGAACCACAAATACACGTGCATGGTATGTGACATGCACGGTTCCCAAAAGTCAGGGTTATGACATCAACACTGATTTCCACCAAGCGTCAGCGTCGCCTTCTAGTTGGAAATAAGCCCAACCAACTTTCTCATGCTCAGGGCTTTATAGTATCTCCAACAATTTCTCCATCTGTTTCAACCACTTCTCTGCTTCAAGCGGATCAGTCTGCCCGTGGAACACAGGAGGTCTCAATCTCCTGAAATCAACAAATGAGGATGGCAACAAAGCAAGAGGTGGTGGTGGTGGCTGTTGTTGCTGATGGCTGACGTATTTTGCGGCTAACAACGCCGTCTGCTCAGTCAGAAGTGTAGTCTGATGGGTCTGCTGAGCCATAGCAGCGGCTATAGCCTCCATAGCCCTGGCCATCCTATTAGAAGACTCATCTCGGTGACCTCTCTCCACCTTAAGAGGTGGTCTCTGCTCTCCTCTGGAACCCGAAGGAATATCCTCCATATGCCTTTCACCTCTTTGGTGACTTCCCCTAGGTCTACCTCTTCCTCGCTAATCCATTGGAATCTGTTACAATGAAACAAAAGTCTCATTAACAGACAGTCCCTAGTATCCAACAAAATCTCAATCTCAAAATACTTTAAGACTTGTCAGACATCTCTAAGACCATGCTTTGATACCAACTGTGACAGCTCGGGTTTCGGCACCCCGAAGCTCGCATCGTCAGTGGGCTAGCGCCAAGGCCGAGCCGCCGAATGAAGCACATAACGTACAATTGCACAGCGGAAAATAAAGTAGAACCATGTCCAATGAATCCTCATAGAAAAAAAGAGAACTAGTACTATTCTTTAAAAGCTCAAAATGATGGTTCTAATTCCATATGATTCCTTATGGAAAAAGAACCGACAAGAACCACCGGTAAGGGCCATACCTTACCGAAACATGGTTCACCAAAAGAAGTACAATCATTTGCAAAATTTACATCCTTTACAACCAAAGTTAAACCAACACATCCTGAATCCTAGGGTCGGGCCTACTCTTGCCTAGTATAAAGAAAGCAGCTCTCAGGGTGAATCTCCTCCAAGTGCTCCCCCGAAGCTAGCTCAGAAATGTCCCTCTTGGAAATCCTGGTATCAACGTCTTCACCTGAACTTGTGACATATAGTCGAGGAATGAGCTTCATCCAAGCTCAGTAAGGAAAAACTCATAGCATGCTTATTGTAACGGCAACATAGATCTTATGGCATAATGAAACAGAATAAGCGGACTTATGCACAGTGTACGGTCATGGCCTAAAACATAGGTACAAAGCTTGTTCGAATTTCAAAAGAGATAGGTCCACATCTTCTTCCAACACAAGAAAAGAAAATTTTTAAGTGGTATGCTAAAAGTAATAGAATGAGGAGCTATAGCCTCAAGCCCCCGATGAAATACCCACCATCGTCGCTCATAGGAACCATTTTCACATATATCCAAGGTCCCATAAAGTTTGACGCTTGGCTGAACATATTTACCGTCATGCGGTAGGAGTCACAAAATGTATAGCACAAAGGTGTACGAATTAGCCGTCGTACCGATCGGGTATTCACATAAAACCTTAAATCGAAGTGCGTATATATAGCTCATCGCCGTGTAAAGTGATAATTATAATTTAGATCAAAGGTCGAAAAGAAGTGTGAAGATACTTGCACAACACTCATTAGATTGAATCTTGAAGAATTCCACAAGTCATGCATGAATCGAAAACGTACGGATGCACATATCCTTCCAAATTGAATTCGTAACCACACATATATAATCAATTCAAAGAAATATCACATCATAACACACACATGTTAACATAACAATGCACATGGTGTCAAGTGCTCCTTACTTCGAGATCTTAACCTGTACTAGCTCATACCGCCGTTTGGGTTAGCCCCCCTTCATCATGGAATACTAAGTCACCTAGAATATAAAATCCAATGTTCACTCATTAGAATAGTGCTACACATGTTAGGATAACTCCTCTCAAAATCTCACAGTCAAAACTTACCAAGATTCCGAATTTGGGAATTTCAATCGATCGAATCCCAATTTTGATCGATCGAAATCATGTTTCGATCGATCGAAATAAATTCGATCGATCGAGCTCTCACAGAAGCCAAAAAATCCAACATAGTTCGATCGAACGAATCCCCTTTCAGTTGATCGAAAACTCATAATTTGATCGATCGAAAATATTTTGATCGGTTGAATCTTCCAAAAGCAATTTAGGTATCACACAGTTTGATTGAACGAATCTTACTTCGATTGGTCGAAAACTCTAATTCGATCGATCGATCAAATATATTTTGATCGATCGAGTTCTCACAGAGGGTTTTTTTCCACGTTCCTGTTTATATACGTTTCAATCGATCGAGTGTGAGATTCGATTGATCGAACCCATTTCGTTCGATCGAATTTGACTTCGATTGAATGAATTTCCTCATACTTCAAAGTTTTCATATTTTAAGTCCATTTCGATCGATCAAAATGAACATATTTCACCTATTTAAGGGTTTTCCCCCCCCTATATCAAGTTAAACTTGATTTCTTACGTTCCCGTGATCTAAATTTATGTATAAATAGTTAACGACATAATTTCAAGATCTCGACCAAATTTCCATACCTCGATTTCCTCCGAATCTCTAATCCTAGCCTCTAGATCTGACTCGGGTTCACCAGAAGAACAGCGGCTCGTTCGTCGCTCTAATTACGTAACCACAAGCTTCGAGAACAGATTGTTCTCACATGCAATCAGTGTTTAAATCTCGAATCTCTCCCTCTCTCCTCTTAACTCCCTATGATCAACAATTACTAAGGTGTTGAATGCAAAAACCTAAATGAGGCATTTAATTCCTCTTATACTTGAGTCCTAGGCTTAGGCGTAAAACAACTGCACTAACGTTGGGTGTACGAGAGTGCACTAACCTTCAACCTAGCCTACATATGTCAAATCCCATCCGTTGGATTTGATCTATAGGCATTACATTGACTATTGATATCGTCCCTGATGCGGACCGTCGGGCACACGTACCGAGGCATGCAGATCAAGGTTTCAAAATATTTGGGACGTTACAATCATTTTCTTCCAATCTTCAGCAGGAATGGCCTTCAAGACATATCTCCAACAATTATCTGAAGCATCTGTTTCTAAGATTAATTTATCTCCGGTTGTTGGAAGATAAACTGTAGGACAGTCTTGGATATCTTATTTTATTTATTTTAATAGATCTTTATCTTTATCTGTCCATGTAAATTCTACTTCCTTTTTTAATTTGTTTATGAAAGATTTTTCCTTTTCTGCTAAATTTTTCAAGTAGTTTCTTCCATAATTTAACAAGCCTAGAAGACTTTGTAATTATTTTTTATCAGTTACCTCTTTAGGAAAATTCTTTATTTTTATAATAATATGATCTTGTAGTTTTAGACAATCATGCGTTAAAGTAAGACCTAAAAATTCTATTGATTCTTTTTCAACTTCTATTTTGGAAGGTGAAAGGATAATTCCATGTTTTTGGAAAATATCGCACATTTGTTTTAATTGTTTTTTGTGTTCTTCTTTTAGTTTAGAAAACACTAGGATATCATCTATATATACCACACAAAATTCTTTATAGGGGGCAAAAATCGAATCCATTCATCTTTGATAGATTTGTGGAGCAGTATTCAAGCCAAATGGCATGACATTCCATTGATAATGTCCACACAGAGTACTAAAAGTAGTTAAAGGTTTAGATTTATCATCTAACTTTAATTGCCAATATCCTGATTTACAATCGAATTTACTGATTTTTTTTTATCCTTTGATTTGGTTAATCCAAACATCTTTTCTTGGAATAAAGTATCCGTCAAATTCTAAATTTTCATTTAATCTTTTATAATTTAAAACCATTCTAGCTTTTCCGCGTTTTATTTCAACATGATTTCGTACTAAAAATGCAGGGCTAGAATGAGGGCATTTTGTAGTTTCAATGAGTTTTTTCTCTAATAAATCTTTAATTTATATTTCAAATTTGTCTATGTCTATTTTTGTATAGACCATTGTTTTAACCCTAATTATGATATTCGGATCTTTTAATGTTATGGTACAGTACCGTGAACTTTTATGCCATAATTTTAGTGGGTTGTCACTAAAATTATCTTTGAGAATCGTGAAAAGCCAATGAGTTTGAGTAATTTGTGTAATAACCTCACCACGCTTGTTGGGGGCAAAGCCTTTGTGACATTTAGAGTTATGAACTTGAAGAAGTGGAATGTGGACCAGTTCTGCTTTGAGAATATCTATACCATGAAGTGATAATAATGTCATTTAGTCCTTCAGTTTTTTTCAATCCAAATTTATAACTAAAACAAGCAAAAAATAATAATTTGTTATCCATTAGAACTGGTCCACATTTATCAGCTATTTAAAAAAAGTATCCTTCACAAAGGACTTGAAGGTACAAAGTAAAGAAAAATTATGTAGCTATAATTATGGAAAATTTAAACCAAATGAACAGAATTATATTATATTTGAAAAAGAATTATTAGCAATAAAACTTATTCTCAAACGATTTCATATTTATCTAGCCCCTGAAGTTTTTATTATCAGAATTGATAACAAGGCAGTTCGAGACTTTTTAATTAATAAACGAGATATTTTAGATGGAAGAAGGTTGAAATGGTATAATCAAATAGCTCTATATCAGTAAACCTCTGATAGCACAAATTGAATATCAAGAAATTAAGATTAAACAAATCTTAATGGATAACTATAACATTGCTTAGTGTTATGAAGATTTCTTTCCAAAATTATCAGTTTATACTGAAAATCCTATGTATAATTTGGAAGAATGTCTTGATTGGGGATTAGTAAAACAACTAATATTTATCGATTATCCCATCAAGGAATTTCCAATGATGATCAAAACCATGGTCTATCATCTCCCCAAAAACCTGAATCGCACCGTCTACTATACGTTTTGGATAACAAGCACGATAGGATAGAGATTAAAAGAAAATTTCTATCAACCATATCAAATCTAGTTTTTAGATAAAACTAAAGACTACGAGTTCGATGAAGTTGAAGACCCTATGGCAAAAGCTAGCATCATGTCCATCAATCCAAAATCTTATTGGATTCATTCGTTAAAAACATTTTTCACAATGGTAAGGCAAATCCGTCCTGTCGATAATCAATTTAATATATAGGATGGACGAAGACTTTTCTCTACAAATTTGCTTATCGAATACATGAGAACTGTTAAGTGGTGAAAAATGCCACTTTTCACCCTATAACCTGACCATTGATAGACCTGTGAGCACACTAATAAGCCCTTATCAAGTGCATTTTGTAGACAACAATAAAAGAAGATACTAATGAAGAAAAGCACTCAAGAATGCCCAACAAGGAGCCATCTCTCAGCACAGGACGAACTCAGCAATAGCACACCCAACGGTAGCACATCATTGAACCCTTGGAGTGTGTGGCTATAGCAGGACATGGTGAAGAAAGTGAGAATAGGTTGAAAACGTCCTATCGATGGGTTACCTGAAGAGTTCGATAGGAGCTGAAAGCAAAGAAAGGAAGAATTCGTGCAGTTGAAGTAGTTTTCGATAGGATCGGAAGGTAGAAGAAGGATGAATTCGTGCGGATAGAGCAGTTCGATAGGATCCAAGAACCTATCGAGCAGCTGAAAGGAATGAAGAAACCGTCCTTTCGAAAGCCTACCTGAAGCGTCAAAGGAACCTATTGAATGGTTCTTGAACCTATCGAGATGAAAGTGCTGGAACAGAACCTATTGAATGGTGATTGAGTCTTTCGATAGGAGTAAGAGCAATCCTATCGAAGGGATAACATGCAGAAAAGAACCTATCGAAATGGTTCTCCAACCTGTCGAAGAGTCCTTTCAACCTGTCGAATACTCCAAACCAAAGACTGAGAAGGTTGGAACTCTAAGTGAAGGCTCATCCTATCGGAACCTATCGAACAATTCTGAGAACCTAGAGAAAGGACCAAAAAGCTCTATGTCAACCTGTCAAAAGCTCCTTAAACCTGTCGAAATCGTGTGCAGAACTTCTCAGAAATTCAGCTGTGCACATGTGGTGATTCAATGACCTGCTGCATGCAACCCGAGGCACTTTGGTGATCGGCTCGAGGTTCTAGAAGATGCCCTAGAAAGCCCTAACCGTCTCATGTGCTTTAACAGAACTTTAACAAACTCTGATGGCCTTCTAGAAGGCATTTTTGGAGGGAAAAATAGAGGAAAAAGCTATATATAGAGATCCCCAATTGCCATTGGGGAGGATCAAAATTCTGAATAATTTCCTAGAGATTAGGGCTTGTAGCGAGATTCTATTTTCCTTCCTTTAGCCCAACCATGGTTGGCTAATTCCCTAGGAGCAGCAAGGAGTGAGTTAGATCTGTGATTGGGTAAGGTTAAGAGTGTTGCTGGGGTTAATTACTGCATAGACTACAGATCTGAGAGCATTCCATTGTAAGAGTGACCTTGTTTGCAATGTAAATTTTATTTTCAATGTTTTAATTAGATCTAAAACTCTTTTGATTCCTTTTGGTGCTCGATCGGATTTGTGTAGAGGAGTTGCTTGATCAGCTCACCCACTTAACTGGTAGACCTCTTGGATATCATCTAAATTCCCTGGATCTGATATCCCTGTAATTTCCTACGTTTGTGACCTAGAAATTACAGCATCTGTAGTGGTTTTAATTGTTCTACTTAAGGCTCTGGCTTTGTAGGAGATCTCTAAGATGGTCTGTGACCATTAAAGTGGATAGATCATAGCCTTAAGGTAAATTTAAGCTCAAGCCTCAATTGGATTCATCTGCTGCAATCCATGGATTCGATAAAGTCTATAGGATGGTCTGTGACCATTAAAGTAGACAGATCATAGCCTTAAGGCCAGGTGGATCCTGTGATTTAGAGTGGAATTTATACCCTGCAGCTGTGCTTGTGGCTAGCTGAGGGACTTGTGTGCTTTTGAACCCCTGTAATATGCTTAGCTCAACCTGATTGCAGTGAAAACAATTTCCAAGCTGTTCTTCTCCATTTTCTGAGTTTTTAAACCCTCCATCTGCAAGACCTGAGGCTCCAGATTCGATCTAAGATAATTTGCATCTTTATTGTAGTTTAGTTTAAGTGAAACTCCAATCTAATCTCTCCCCTGTCTTTTAGCTAGATCAACATTAGTTAGGGTGCTAGATCTCTTACAGATCTGGAGATCTACCTAATTCCAAACCACCTCTCTGTGGATTTACCTTTACTTACTTTTAAAACTTGCTACAAAAGATCCTGTACCTTGCAGGCCTAGGATTTCCCAGCTGTGCTGAACCGATCTCTGTTTTCTCTTGATATTTATACCATAAATCAGCACACTAGAATTCCCCAACAAGTTTTTGGCGCCGTTGCCGGGGAGGTGTTTGTGAATTTGGTAGATCTAGTTTTGTTTTATAAATCTATAACTCTGTGTTTGATTTTACTAACTGCATTTGTAAGTTTTGCTATTTTTCAGTATTTTTTTTTTGTGTGCATTCCATCAGATCTGAGTACAGAGTGAGAGGAGAGCCGTGCTGAAGGCTGCTCTATAGTTTGCATCCCATTTTCCCCTGTTTATTTTTCAGATCTGCTGATTTTTTTTAGATTAATTAGTCAGTTGTGTTGCTTCTTTCAGTTGTGTGAGGATTTATTCTCCATTCAGTTTGTGAGTGTTGTATGTTGGTAGAAGAACTCTTCAACCTCAGATTATTCCACTAAATCCAAAGGTTGAAAGACTTCTCAGATCCAGACCAACTACATCCACAGCTGTTGAAATTGAATCTGTTGAAATGGGTGAGCAACAGTAGCCTCGAACTCTCAAGGAATTTAATGCACCAGGGATCTACAATTCCCCCTTCTGCATTCAGTTCCTTGCTGCTCAAGGAAACTATGAAATCAAATCTTCTGTCATTTAGATGCTGCCCTCATTTCATGGCCTAATCAAGGAGGACCCTTATAAGCATATAGACGAATTCTTAGGACTGTGCACTACCTTCAACATCACAGGTTTGGGGGAGGAGGCAACTAGGATGAGGCTCTTTCCTTTTTCATTAAAGGACAGAGCCAGGACTTGGTTGTCCATGCTTCCACCTAACAGTATTTAGTCCTAGAGTGATCTCCAATGTCAGTTTTTGGCCAAATTCTTTCATATGTCAAAGACCAGTTAGTTGAGGAAGGGTATCATCTCTTTTACCCAAGATCCAACTGAAGACTTTCATCAATCCTGGGAGAGATTTAAGGAACTCCTCAAGAAATGCCCCCACCATCAAATCCCTGAATGGAAATTGGTTCAAAGCTTTTACTAGGGAATTGATGCTAAAAGCAGAGATATGATAGATGCCTCCTGTGGTGGCACCTATCTCCATAAAATTGCTGAGGAGGCATGGGAGCTCTTTGACATCATCAGTGAGAACTCTATGCAAAGGGAAACCTTAGCAAGAGACCTAGAGCCTCCTAAATTGATGAAAGGGAACACCTCAACAGGAAAGATTTATGAAGTGAGTGTGCCAAGTGAGTTGGAAAGGAAAGTGGACAGCTTAACTCTAAAATTTGATAGGCTGATAGGAGCAATGCAGTCACCTGTGGCTGCTAGAGTGGAGGAGGCATGCGCCATATGTCAGTCCCCTGCTCATCCCTTGGAAGAATGCCCATCTACTGACCAATTTCCTGATTTTATAGCAGAGCATGTGGCTGCAGCTCAGTCTTATGGACAACAACCTGTTGCTGGGTATCAATGGAGGAACCACCCCAATCTGAGGTGGAGACAAGATGGATACCCCAGCCACCAGCAACAGCATCCCCAACAGCCCATGCCCTACAGAAATGCTCAGCCCTATCGAGAAGGTTATGCCCCAAGGCCTCAGTATCAGCAACCCATGGCCCAACATGTAGCTCCTCCTGTGTAGCAAGCTGCACCCACTCCAGTTGTGAGAACACCATCCTTTGAGGAATAAGTTCTATCTTCATTACAGAGCTTGAACACCTTGACCCAAACTGTGCACTCTCACAACCATAGCATAAAAAAGATAGAGGATCAACTTGGTCAACTGTCTGATGCTCTGACTAGGAGAGAGGGAGGAAGGTTGCCTAGCTAACCACAGGACAATCCACGAAAGCAGTTTGTAGTGGGTGAAGTTTCCTCCACTTATGAGGAAGCCAAATCTGTTACAACTTTGAGAAGTGGTAGACAATCAAGTGGGCTGTGAGCCTGTGAGGCCCTTAGAGGATGAGAATGGAGTGATTTCTCCTAAAACACAACAAAGGCCACCAGTGGTTGACCTGCAGGAGCACCCAATTGTCAATAAAGAGGATCCTAAAGAAAAAGAAAAAATCAAAAAGAAAGAAGTCCCATTGGCTAAGGCTGCAAGTGAGGGAGCACCCCCACACTTGCCATTTCCTAAGGCACTACAGGCACCTTCCCCTTTTGACAAAGGGCAAGGTAAAATTAAGAAAATGATGGAGACTTTCAAGCAAGTAAAGATCAATCTTCCTTTACTTGATACCATTAAACAAGTCCTAGCCTATGCCAAGTTCTTAAAAGAACTATGCACCCATAAAAGACAATCCAGGATGCACATACCCATGAAAGTCTTTTCAGCAGAAAAAGTGAAACAAATTTTGTCAATTGCAACCCCAACTAAATTCCAAGACCTTGGAACCCTCACAATCCCCTGCATCATCGGGGATCACACCATTGATAAGGCCTTATTAGATCTGGGAGCCAATGTAAATTTGCTTCTATATTCAATATATGAGAAGCTGGGCCTAGGAAAGTTAAAGCCCACACAAGTGGTCTTACAGCTGGCTGACAGATCTGAAAAACCTGTGGGAATAATTGAGGATGTTTTGGTTAAAGTTGACAAATTCTTCTATCCTGCTGACTTTTTGGTATTAGACATGGAACCAAGTAATTTTGCTTCTTCCATACCTGTGATTCTAGGCAGACCCTTCTTGGCCACTGCAAATGCTCACATACAATGCAGGTATGGAATCATGGAAGTTTCATTTGGAAACATGAAGGTCAAGCTGAATGTGTATAATACTGGCCACCAACCCTCTCTTGAAGAGGCTTGCTTTTCCATCACTGCCCAAAAGAAAGTGATGCATGATAATCCACTTTGGCTGGTGTAGGAAAATGCTTAGTTCACAGATGGAGAACTGCATCCAGGGAATGGACACTGGCTGAAGAAGAGATCTATTGAACGTGACAAGTTTGATGAGCCTGAGGAGACTATGGACCTTCCAGACCCTCCAGATTAACCACCACAGTCAGTGTGTATCATATGCACAATACTCTATTTTTGTTTGTAGGTGTTCACTTAGTTGTTGTTTGATTCTTTTTATCTCTTTGTAATAATTAAAAGAAAACAACAAAACTGCCTTGCTCAATACTAGACCGTCATTCTCAGTTGTCCTGAGGTAATGGGAGCTATTCATAATAGAATCTAATCATGGGGTACCACATCAGCTGAGCCTGCTGAGAACAGAGACTGCGAATGCCCAGAAATGCAGTTTTATTTGATGTTTAGAAGTCTTCGACAAGTCGAGTTCACTTTTCGATAGGTCAAATGGTAATTTCGTCAGGATGTTTGATGGTTTCGATAGGTACTGAACCTCTCGATAGGTAAAACCAAATTTTTGATAGAAAAAAAAAGAGATTTCGATAGGTTCTAGACACCAACAGGAATCTATCGAAATGAAGATTCAGCTGCCATTTAAACTGAACGAAAGGATGGTTCCACCTATCGAGATCCTATCGAATCATTCGCTATCAAAGTCCTGTCTGCTATGTTTTCGACAGGACTCACGAACCTATCAGAACCAGCCAGTTCATCCTATCAGAATCGTCTTTCACCTTTTATATACCCATCGATAGGTCATTTGTTCCTCATTTCACACCTTCTGCAAACCCTAGCTCTTGTTCCTCTCGCAATCGCCTCTCTCTTCCTTCACCAATCCCTCGTAGACCCTACAGCTGGTCAGTCTCCCTGTTTGTCAGAACATTCAGCTTGCACATAGGAGCATTTTGCCCCTAATTTTGAAAAAATTAGAGCTAGGCAGTGCAATTTCAGTTAAACCCTAGGTATTGTGAGGTCAGTTGCCTTCCCACCATCAATCTCTCGATCCTCTGAGTTGTAAACTTCAAGCCCCGCTTCTAGTTGGTGAGTGCTAAATTTCTAACGAGTAAAATGGATGAGCCGGAGAAAACCCTCACGAACATACACCGGAGAACAACTGCTTCCACCCCAAAATCCTTCAAAACGTCGAAGTCAGCTGACAAACCACCTGCCAAGAGGAAGCTCACTGAAATCTCACCTAAAAAGACCCCTAAAGCTAAGAAATCCAAAGCTGGTGAGATGCAGGAACCTAGAGTAGAAGAAACCTCAGCGCGAGCTACCCCTCCAGTAGAGCTGCCAGCTAGGTTAACTACCCCTAATGCATTTGTAGAAAAATTGAATCTTATTCCTGAGATGGATTTTGATCTGGCATACTTTGCTAACATTCGGGAATGCCAGGGGACATTGGAATATTTGAAGAAGGAAGGCCTGCAACCCCTGCTTTCACCCTTGAAAAGAAAATGTCTATCCCAGATTAGTGAAATTGTGGTACCAGAACCTGACAAAGAAAGTGGTACCTGGAGCTGAGGATACACTGGAAATCTCGATTGATGATTGGCAGCTGACTATCGATTGCAGAGATATTGGGATAGCTTTGGGAGTCCCATATCAATTTGACTCCACCAGAGCTGAGGGAGCACCTACAGGGCCACATTTCGGGAAATGACTAAACAGCTTACTAATGGAATAGTGGGTTCTGGTGAATCCTTGATGAGAAGAGACCTCCATCCTACCCTCCGACTCATTGACACCATTATGAGGAAAAATGTCTATGTCTCTGGCCATTTGCAAGAGAGAAGGACCCCTTTAGTGGATGCACTATACTTTTGTTTGAAGGGGCAATTTGTAAATGCACCTAAGCTGATTTTTGAGACAATGGTGGATATCAATGACAAGGTGTTGAAGAGGCAAGCTTTTGCCAATGGAGGTGGCCTGCCTTTTTGCAGACTCATCACCTGTCTACTCCGGATTGGAAAGTATGTGATTAAGAAATCTGAACCGATGGAGAAGCTGACCTTTAAATTATATGGGAAGCGAGAATGGTCAACCAGCCTCACCTTGATTAAGAAAGGCCAACCAGTTGGAAGGGAGGTGGCTGAGAAGACAACCACTTCCGTGGCAGCAGAGACTCCTGCAGAGATACCCTTAGCCAACCCCCCACCCACCTTACCTGTCCCACTACCCACACCTCCACCCACTTTGTTTTTTCCATCTGTATCAGTCCCCCTTCAACCAGACATTCCCCCATCTACCTCTGAACCTGTTTTACCTCCACCCAGTACCTCAACTCTGCGATATCTCTCAAGGGTGGACTGAAATTCTGACTCGCTATGAGTCAGCTAAGCAAGTGGCCGCGGCTGAGAGTCTCATTGCAAAATATGAGAAGAAGAATTCAGAGCTTCTCAAGAAAAATTAGCCAATGCTCAGGAGATCGTCAAGGCCACAAAAGAACTATCTGATGCCAACCTGCTCTATGCTGCCAAACAGATTGACATACTAGAAAAAAAGGTTGCTTCCCTTACCTCTCAGCCATTCCAACCCACCCCTCTTGCCACTGCACCTCTTGCCTCGCAATCCTGCCCCCCTTACAACTCAACCTCCTCCCTCCCCCTTTGTGGATGTGCACCCTCCCCCAGGCCAGGACCCCCCCCACTCAACCTGCCCCTTCAAAACCCAAAAGGGCTCCCCCCAAGAAGAAAGTCACTTCCAAAAGACCTACTCCCTCTGCTGACCCTGCTAAAAAAGGAAAGAGGCCTGTTGCCCAGGCTCAAACAACACCCTCCCCCAGCACCCCATCCAACCTGCTGCCCCTTACATCTTAATGACCAAGGAAGAACGAAGGAAGACTGCTGAGGCTCTTGGATTGGACCCCAGTGCCCTTTTTCCTTCCAATTCAGATTTCGATTCTGTTGTTGCTGTCGACCATAAAGGAAAATAGCCTACTGCCCAGTCTGAGGAGGCACCAAAGAGACAGCAATCAAGGGCTAAATCTAAAGGAAAAGCTCCCTTATCCAAGGATGAGCTGAAAAACCTGGCTGACCTCTATGATTGGCCAGATGATACTTGTAAATAGCCATGCAGTTGTGTTGTTTTCTTCTCTCCCTCACTTCTCACATGTATATATTTAGCTTGTTAATACAATTTTGTCTTCATGCAGTTTTGTTCTTTTCTCTTTCTATATCACTATTCTCCCCCACATACCTCGCTCTTACTTTCATTATTTAAAACAGTGGGGACACTGTTTAGTTTAGGTTTGGGGGTATGGCATGGATGCCAATAAATTAGTTAATTGTAGTGCAGCCAAGTTAAAAAGGAATAACTGAAAAGAAAATGAATTCACCTCATAGTTGTTGTTAAGGAAACTTAAAAAACCATTTGTAACTAAAGCAAGCTAAAGTTTTAACATTTTTCATGAAGCAAATATCAAGAATTTTTGAAGAAATTTTTTGATGTGTAGTAAACCAGAAATGAGAAGAGACTGTGAGGATACTCCCCAAAAATTTGGATGGAAGGCCATACCCAGTGAGAATTGGGCCTGAAAACTTTTTCGAAGAGTGTCTTGGCAATTTCTTCTGCTTTGAGAGCTGACTAGACTTAATCTTGACCACTAGAAGTTAGGCAAATCCAAATTGAAATAGCTTGAAAGTACTCATGACATTGAGGACATAAAGTAAGGCCATCCCTTGGACAGTTTGAGCCTAAAATTTTTCCACCTTTGAACTACCCTTGATGCACACCACTTGAGCCTTAAAAGCCCCAATTTTCTTTGATGAAAACCAAAAATTCTAAACCCAAAACCTGTTGACCTATTTCAGTTCACCTTCAATCTGAGAAACCATGAAGAGGAAGGAGGAGCAAGGTGTTAAATCTGGTTGAAAGAAAGAAAAACACAGTTGGTGGTATTCTGTTTAGATTCAAAAAAAAAAAAAAAAAAAAAAAAAACAAAAGAGAGAGCAAAAGAATGAGAAAGAAAAGTCATTCCATTGAAAGATTGAAAGGAAGAGAAGAAGCTGGCCACTTTGGCTCTGAAAATTCAAGAAGTAGATGGAATTGTGCTGAATTAAAGAAGGGGTCTAGATCACCTCCTTACGTTTACTAATTTCTCAATTTTGAACCCTATTTACTCCTTGTGCTCTTTCACAAACCTCATCCCTAAGCCACATTACAACCCAAATAAAAAGTCCTTACTGATCTGAAAGTGGATTGAGCCGTCATGTGGAGATGAGAATTTGCTTAATCTATGGTGTAAAGAGCTGGAAAAGTCAAAAATTCAAGCAATGCCTATGCTCCTGCTTGCAGTCCAATTTTAGGGCTGTAACTGCTCTTGAGCTGAGTGATATAATTTACCCCTCTTCTCTGTACTGATGAGTGAACAACCCTGATGATACTTGGGTCTAAAATCCAGTTGATGGGGGAAGTATCTGAGTAGGATCCTCAAATTGATGGTGAGTTATGCATCAAATTTTAGGAGAAACACCTTGACACAAACTAAGTGATGATGAAGAAATTTCAGCAGACTTTCATATCTTCAAATGGATGTCTTTTCTATTGAAATTCCTTTAATAAATGGGCATGATGTGAATTTATTTAATTTGTTTAAACTCTGCTTTAACAGGTTGCACTATTATTAACTAAGTGTATTGGAGAAGTTTGTGGGTACCTTCACTGAAAACCCATAGGAGACTTCACTCCTCCACTAGGGATCACCTAGGAGTTTAAAAGGCTTGGTGCATATGCTAAATACATTCGTGCTCCCTACGAAAGTGGTATTTTTATTTCCTTTTAATTCTCCTTTGCTCAGGGACTAGCAAAGCTTAGGTTTGGGGGTGTATTAAGTGGTGAAAAATGCCACTTTTCATGCTATAACCTGACCATTGATAGACCTGTGAGCACACTAATAAGCCCTTGTCAAGTGCATTTTATAGACAACAATAAAAGAAGATACTAATGAAGAAAAGCACTCAAGAATGCCCAACAAGGAGCCATCTCTCAGCACAGGATGAACTCAGCAATAGCACACCAAAGGGTAGCACATCATTGAACCCTTGCAGTGCCTGGCTACAATAGGGCAAGGTGAAGAAAGTGAGAATAGGTTGAAAACGTCCTATCGATTGGTCACCTGAAGAGTTCGATAGGAGCTGAAAGCAAAGAAGGATGAATTCATGCGGATAGAGCAATTCTACAGGATCCCTGAACCTGTCGAGCAGATGAATGAAAGAGAAAGCTCATCCTATCGAAAGCTTGCTTGAGGAGAAAAAGGGAACCTGTCGAAGGCTTCCTGAACCTATCGAAATGAAGATGCTGGAATTGAACCTATCGAAGGGTGCTTAAGCCTTTCGATAGGAATGAGAGCCAACCTATTGGGATGATGGCATGCAGAGCTGAACCTATCGAAAAGGACCTCTGGACCTATCGAACTACTCAGCCAACTTATCGAATACTCCAGATAATGGGCTGAGGACCCTGAAGCTCCAAAGAGAAAATTCATCCTATCGGTACCTATCGAAGAGACCAGGGAACCTATCGAAAAGGGCTACAAGCTTACTTTTAACCTGTCGGAAGCTTCTCCAACCTGTCAAAATCGTGTGCTGAACTTCTCAGAATCTATGCTATGCACACGCTGAGACTTGATAATCTGCTACACGTAAATTGAGGCACTTTGGTGTCCGGCATGAGGTTCTAGAAGATGTCCTAGAAAGCCCTAACCGACCCACGTGCTTTAACAGAACTCTAAAAAACTCGAACGACCTTCTAGAAGGGATTTTTGGCAGGAAAAATAGAGGAGAAAACTATATATAGAGATCCCCAATTGCCATTGGAGAGGATCGAAATTCTGAACAAATTCCTAGAGAACAGAGAGATTCTATTTTCCTTCCTTTAGCCCAACCATGGTTGGCTAATTCCCTAGGAGCAGCAAGGAGTGAGTTAGATCTGTGATTGGGTAAGGTTAAGAGTGTTGCTGGGGTTAATTGCTACACAGACTACAAATCTGAGAGCATTCCATTGTAAGAGTGACCTTGTTTGCAATGTAAATGTTGTTTTCAGTGTTTTAATTAGATCTAAAGCTCTTTTGATTCCTTTTGGTGCTTGATCGGATTTGTGTAGAGGAGTTGCTTGATCAGCTCACCCACTTAACTGGTAGACCTCTTGGATATCATCTGAATTCTCTGGATCTGATATCCCTGTAATTTCCTACATCTGTGACCTGGAAATTGCAGCATCTGTAGTGGTTTTAATTGTTCTAATTGAGGCTCTGGCTTTGTAGGAGATCTCTAGGATGGTCTGTGACCATTAAAGTAGACAGATCATAGCCTTAAGGTAAATCTAAGCTCATGCCTCAATTGGATTCATCTGCTGCAATCCATGGATTCGATAAAGTCTATAGGATGGTCTGTGACCATTAAAGTGGACAGATCATAGCCTTAAGGACAGGTGGATCCTGTGATTTGGAGTGGAATTTATACCCTGCAGCTGTGCTTGTGGCCAGCTGAGGGACTTGTGTGCTTTTGAACCCCTGTAATATCCTTAGCTCAACCTGATTGCAGTGAAAACAATCTCCAAGCTGTTCTTCTCCATTTTCTGAGTTTTTAAATCCTCCATCTGCAAGACCTGAGGCTCCAGATTCGATCTAAGACAATCTGCATCTTTATTGTAATTTAGATTAAGTGAAACTCCAATCTAATCACTCCCCTGTCTTTTAGCTAGATCAACATTAGTTAGGGTGCCAGATCTCTTACAGATATGGAGATTTACCTAATACCAAACCACCTCTCTGTGGACTTACCTTTACTTTTAAAACTTGCTACAAAAGATCCTGTACCTTGCAGGCCTAAGATTTCCCAGCTGTGTTGAACCCATCTCTGTTTTCTCTTGATGTTTACACCAAAAATCAGCACACTGGAATTCCCCAACATCGGTGTCTTTATTTGGCCAAATTAGATTCATATTTTATGCATTTTAAAGACTTTGGAGTGATGTTTTCGGCGTGGAAAAACTTCAAAGCCATCGTTTCTTAAAATATAACTTATAAGCATGGAAAATTATTAGCGCTTCCTAATTGGAGAAAGAGTACCTTTAAATCCACCCACATAATCTTTGAGTTCACCCACGCTGAAATACATTGACTGTAATGAATTAGGTGATGGAGATTGCTTATCATCCAAATCTTTCACAAGATGGATCTTGAGATCATGAGAGTGCCATCACACAGTTGGTTTTTTATTTCATGTGGTACACACTCAAAAAAGTGACCTTAAAAACAATTTTGTTGCAAGTGATGTTAACGTCACCTTTTTGAGATCTGTGTCACGTAAAGTAAAACACTGACCGTCTGATGGTACACCCATGATCTCAAAATTCATCATGTGAAAGATTGGGAGGATAAACTATCTCCATCGCACTACAAAAAATAAGACTATTAGCGGCAGCCAAAAACTGCTGCTAATACCCTTGCCACTAATAGTCTTTAATAGTTTTTGTTAATAGCGGCAATTTTTTGTTCCAAAAAATTGCCGCTAATACTCTATTTTTTGTAGTGTCGTCTGATTCAATGCAGTCAATGTTTTTAGCATGGGTGAACTAAAAGAATCCATCGGGGGATTTAAGGGCATATCATCGTGGTAATTGGAGTTTTTCTGGATATCTAATGGGTCATGCACTCATGTGGGGTTAAGGGAGTTACGGATTAATTGGATGTGAGTCTAGCTTACTTTTTTTATGCTTGTTGTTAATGAGTTGAGTAATAGAATTTTTAATGTCATCTCCTTGGATTGGTCAGGAGTGACCCGTTGTCGCTCGCCCTTTTTAACAGGATGATCTCAGAAGCTGGCGACTCGAACCTTCTTCCACTTAATCAATTGTGAAACTGCCTGTCTCCCTAAGGATAGTTGTGGTCCATGCATTGTTGAAGTTTAGTCCACATATAGTTGTGGTCCATGCATTGTTGAAGTTTAGTCCCACATCGGGTATTCATAGCCTTGTCTCTCCTCTTATAAGATCATGGCCCCTCCACTCATTGTCAATTGGTTTTGAGATGGATCCCAAATTTCTCAGGCATTAGACACATCAGATATTTTCTGGCTTAATTGGGCAAGTGGGTTAGGAGATTGGGTTCTGAATGATCTGGCCTTGGGTTAAGAAAAATATATAGTGGATAGAAATGGGTGAATGTGACTGACAAGTAAGGGCTATGGTATGTTTTCGAAGGATATATGGTTTGGTGTGATGCACTTGGCACAACTTTTTTCGATGTTATTCTTTTTATCCCCACTTAAGGATATAAATATTGTTGACTGTATATATTCCACTCAGGGGACTCTTAGGTGGGGTATTATGTTTCGAAGGATGCTGCATGTTTCTAAAATTTCTGAATTTCAGTCATTACTCGAATTCATTGGCACTGTTCCCACTTTAGATTTGGAAAGTGGTGAAAGATTTTGGGCAGTTGACTAAAATGGCTCCTCCTTAGTTAAATCGTTCCATGATGACATATTTTCATCTAAGAAGCATGACCCTGCCAAATTGTTGTGCAGTGCGTAATAGTTCTTTGGAATCTGTGGATCATCTATTCACCTATTGCAATGCCCTCTGATTTAGAAAATCTGGGTATTCTTTTTTTGATTGTTTAAGATAATGGGCTGCTTACCTCTTTCTTGCAAATTGGTATCGCAGAATTTAGTCACTTATGAATATTCGAAGGTCTGTCCTCTCTACTTTCGGGCGCTATATTTTGGTTGTATGGGAGGAACTTCGATGGGTGGCTTTTTATATTTTTCGGCTAATTCATAATGAATTTTTTATATTCATAATGGAACTTTGATGGGCTGTTTTTATATTCTAGAATGGTCTAGTCAAAGGAATTCATAATGGATTTTTTGTGTTGGTGTTGGAGGTGCAGCTTGTCCTAATAGTTAGACAAGGCACACTATTGTAGATAGGAATCAGGCCTAAAACCCATGCTTGCCAAAAGTAGTAA
This sequence comes from Chloranthus sessilifolius, assembly GCA_021018995.1. Classification (NCBI taxonomy): domain Eukaryota; kingdom Viridiplantae; phylum Streptophyta; class Magnoliopsida; order Chloranthales; family Chloranthaceae; genus Chloranthus; species Chloranthus sessilifolius. The sequence goes on from CM037595.1 coordinate 72,291,667, forward strand.
GGCTGTTAACAGGTCGGTACGCCCGCTATCCCACTCGAGAATTTTTACCAAGTCAGTCACATAAATATAAGATAATAGATGCCATTGGAGATTGAAGGGAAAAATTAAGTCAAGAAAATGTTATTTAAGCTAAAAGTAAAAAGAAATAAAGAAGATATATAAAATGGTATGTACAAGGTTATAACGTTCCTCTGATTAACAAATATATTACAGTTGGCAAGAAGATATCAAAATTTGCGGGATTGGAGTGAAGTTGTTGCTGTCGTCTGCCTTCTAATGTGAAAATATCAGTTTGCCAGAGAAAAGGGGACAAATCTTGGTTAGGCTTTCATTTCTTTCAAACTCATCACTATCCATTGAAGTGTGAAGTGAGATGGAAGAAGTCTTTTTCTTCGCAAGGAATTGTTAGACCACCCATTTGATGATTAAAACCAAACTCTTCTTCAGCCATACTTAGCAAGTTTAGGAATAGAGGATGCTTCAAATAGGAAGTTGGGATCACAAACCTCTTTTGGTTGTCTATAACATAAACTGCAAATTGGCCTTTCGGGACATCTGACTAATCTGAGGCCAAAGACAATCGATTCCCACTAAGAGAGCGTCGAAGAATTTGCTTAGCATGAATCACCCTAGGCAAATGAATTCCCATGATTCCTCAAGATTCCTTCCAAATATAATTTCACAGGCAGAAGGTGTCAAGTTGGATTGTAGAGAAAGCATTAACAGAAGACGTTGATTGAATCAAATTTAATCCATAGCATGTGTAGTTATTAAAAGAGTTGGGTGCCTAATTATCCTGTCAAATGGAGTGAGTGGTGAAGGATCAAAGACAATTTTCAGGTAGACTCACATGATTTTGCCTTCCAATGCACACCAAGATGTAAGGAACCTTGTCCCACATTATATGAATTGATAAGGTATCCCACCAATTGTTTGTTCAGTGTCCCTTTGATTACAAACATGGAAATTGTTCTACATTACATATCTGCCCCCCTCCTCTCTCTCTCTCTCTTTATGTCTGTGGTGGTCGAAAAGTCTTTCAAAATAGACAAACAATGATACTATGACAGCTTGGATTTTCTACCTCAAAACCTATGCCGTCTGATCGCAGATCACAATCTCATAAAGTATCATCTTTGGCATCTATACAGAAATAAAGTAGATATCTTACACAGCGGAAGCAAAATCTACATTTCCATATAGAACATAATTTAAAAGCCCCTAAAACCACCGGTGATGGCCGTCCATCACCCAAATAGTGGCGTACAATATGTCCATACAAAACTTAGTTCGATTCGTCTACAATATCAAAAAGAGAAACCAAAACTATACTGAGTCAAATCAGTAGTTTATGGGAAGAAATCTTCTGGCGGAAGATCCTCTTCTTCTGATATGTACTCAGGATCAGTCTCCAACTCTGGATCCTGGTCAATGTCAACACTTGTGACATATAGTCGGGGTGAGCTAATAGTCAAAGCTCAGTAGAGAAAACTCAATAAAAGTTACATTTTTATTTTATCAATGCATAGGTTCAATGCCAATAAAAAAAACATTTCCATATCAGAAACCAAATTGCAAGGCAGAATTTCGAAAGCAGACCATGTCAAAACGAGGTTTCAATGAGCACATTTTCAAAGCAAACAAGGTTCCAATTATCACATTTTCGTATTTAAACCTGAGTTTTCAATGTGTTCATATTCAATGTTCCAAGGGTGTCAATCTCAATTTCCAAGGGTGTCTGTAAACACCCAAATTTGGCCCAAGGCCTGATCAAAACACATTTCGAGAGAGGTGCAGTTTTGAGCTTTTGATGACATGTATGGAACCTTTAGGAACCACCTTAGAACCCCTAAGAATCCTTCTAAACCCTTAAGAATCACCCTAGATCCCTTAGGAACCTGCCCCGAACCTTTAAAAAATCAATCTCAACCCTTAGAACCCGTTCTGAACCTAAACTTAACCTTTCAAGCCTTGGAAAAGGAGTGGTATACTAGGAGCAACTATGACCTTCTACTATAATTGAATCTCATATCATTGAAAAGTAGAAGTCGTCAGCTTTCCAACGGTTCAAGAATCGCCCCAATCGGAGTTATACATCAAAAGATATGGCAGTTTGAACCCAAAGGGCAAAAAAGTAATTTCATATGGGCCCCCCTAGGGATTTGGCACAACTAATAGTTGCACCAGTTATACTTTTACCTGGCGCAACTAATAGTTGCGCCAGTTTTAAAAGTGGACCCCCTCGCCAGCCAACTTCCAGGCACTGTTCAGTACTGTTTTACTGTACATTTGTCTCGCGCAACTATTAATTGCACCAGACATATGAACAGTAACCATGTCTTTTTGCCTCAAAATTCATGATTGTGGTTTGACTTGTTGTCCACCTTGACCTTTGGGGTGTGTTTTGATAGTTCTGTTACACCCATTCAGTACCTATTTGTAACCCCTTAAGTCGCTTAAAGCCCCACCCCATCATCCACCATTGGAGGACCTTCTCACACATTTCAAGGCTCCAAAAACCCTAGGAAACCTTAGATTTGAGAATACCTAATTGCTAACCCCAATTAGCTCTGAAGTGGTCTCCTAATCCACCCATTTCCTATAAATAGAGCCCCCCATCCCTTGGTTAAGGGTTTAAGAAATTTGCTTAAAAGAGAAAGAGCTCAAAGTGAGAAGTTCTTCCTCCCTTTTGTGCACCATTTTCACCTAAATTCCAGAATCTCCCAACCTCATTTCATGCTTGTTCTTGCATCCAAAACCCTTAGCCTAGGTGTGTGTGATCCCCTATCCTCCCTTCTCTACCTTTTAACTTCAAGTCCTAGGAGTTAGAACCCTATTCCATACCATACAAAGCCTTCAAGAGCTCATCAAAGCGAGCCACGCAAGGCTCCCCTACGGTGCTACAAGGGCATGAGGGCTCTGGCTCTCCCCTTTTTTCTCCTATCTCTTTTAGCTCTTCCCATCCTCCCATTTGTGCCGTTATGCCGCCGAATTTTTGGTAGGAACGGAGGGGCACAAATAGGATTTAGGGCCCATTTGGGCAAGAGGAATCCATTTTCTTTTCTTTTACTTTATTTTTGTGTTGGCCATTAGTAGAGATCGTGTTAAGCGGGTTGATCGGGTGCCTAACACTTTCCCGATCGATAACCGAAGCCCCTACCCAAGAGCCTTTGGTGTGGACCGGATTCAGAGTCATATTTTTAGCACTTCGGTGCTCATAAAAATGAACTAGGTTTCCCGGGACACCAAAAGCTCCGGGTGGCTACTCTATATTTTTGGAAGCGAGCGCATCGCCGCGACCGGATCGTCACAAATCCCATGGTTGCACAGATGGCGACTCTGCTCGGGAAAGTTTGTAGAGCTTCTCCTTGAAATTTGGCCCTTTATTTTTTATTTTACTAACCATTTTTATTTTTTTTACTATTTTTTTATTTTTCTCACCCCCTACTTTTCCGTCATTTACGAGCCTTAGCCGATTGGCGGGCCTACATGCACATTGTCCTTTAATTTCTTTACTTTTTCGTCACTTTAGCGCCTTAGCCGATTGGTTGGCCTACTTACGCATTGTCTTTTAATTCCCTTTAAATTTTCGTCATTTAAAGTGCCTCAGCCGATTGGCAGGCCTACTTGTGCACTTATATCCCAACAGTGGACGTCGGCCCGTAGTGGCGGCACGAGATCATCGCCCCCGGTCTTTGAACTAAAGAAAACTTCCAAAAAAAGAAAAGAAAAGCTTTGAAAAAAAAATTAAAATTGAATCAAGAATAGGGAGCTTAATTAATTTGTTTTCACGGGATAAATTTTTAAAAGGGTTGGGTTTAGGCATACATACAACCACTAGGGTCTTAGTATGGTGGCAGCCCCTAGTGGTGATGATCCAGAAAAGTCCCAGCCCACCTAGTATCATAGAAGGCGCTTGCGTCGGAGGTATATCGGGTGGGTTCCCATTCCAAAGCTTAAAACCCTTGGGGAGAGTGCTAGCGAGTTATACCGGACTCAAATCCATTAGGCGCGGTGAGGAGAGAATCGATCACAAAAAACAGCTCAATTCCCGGAAGCCCAGCTTCCACAAAAACCAAAAAAAGAGACTCATTTCAGGTGTTGTTTACTGCTGTCATATACATCTGGAGCCCCATTTTAGCCTGGCGTAGGTATTAGTTGCGCCAGTGCAAAAATCTAGAATTTATAACTGGCGCAACTAATAGTTGCGCCAGCTTTAAATCCTCAATTTTTACCTTGGCACAACTAATAGTTGCGCCAGTGTAAAAAGGGGTCCTACTATCTGAGCGCATATATTAGCTGCGCCAGGTCTGTTCTGGACAGCAGCTGCCCGAATCTGTGGCCTTTGTCACCTCTCGATTTCCCCGATCAGTGTCCTTATTGTCTTGTTTGGGCCCCGCCATCTCCGACACCCAATACACCCCCACCGGTCAAAAGAGGGCAACTTCTTTTTGGCTCATTTTGAGGGATTGGGTTGTTCGCCTCAATTTTCATGCCTTTAATAGATTGGTTCTCCTTCAATTCTTTCGAAGTGCATCGGAATCGTCGTTGCGGGTCTTGAATTAGGGTATGAGAGCCACCCGAAAAGGGAATTCTAAGGCCTCGGAACCTTTGTTTTTCAAATTTTTTTTTCCAAAAATCAAAAAATAAAAAAGTAAATCAAAACCCAAAAAAAATAGTTTGTGGTGCCAGCACAACGACATCATCTTGCCCTCCATCACCCCGTAGGGAAAAAAGGAGGAGGATTTTTGGGTCTTATCCAAGGCACCCTTACCCAACCCGTTCCCGTAGAATGTCGTGGGTAGTGGACCCAGTTTATGTCGATCCCGACTCATCCCCGCCACATTTTCCAACCCACTCCCATTCGGGAGAAGTTTTTTCCACCATCCCCCTCACCCAACCCCCCTTTACCATTACCGGCCCATTTGGCGCCCTCATTTTTCTAACCACTACCCCCCAAAAATTCCAAAGTCAACCCCCCATTCCCTATCTTTTGCCCAAACCATGCCCATTCTCCCTCTCATATCCATGCCCCAATCCAACACATTTCCCATCCACATCCATGATAAACCCAACCCAAATTTTCACATCCACACCCATGCCCCATTTTCCATCTTCCCCATATAGACCCAATCCACCATCCTTCACCTATGTCACCTCCACCCTATCCAACCCCCCACAAGTCCCCCCATCTACCCAGTCATGCCCATTTTTACCGGGGCCATACCTGATTTTTCCCAAGCACCCACACTTTATCCTTCATCATCCCCCTTTGCCAATGCCCCACCCATTCCTTCAATCTATCCCATATCCTATCACTTACTATGGTCGTGCCCAATTTTTCCTCCACATCCACCCCATCTATACCCAATCATCCCTTAAACCCACCACTCACATCCGATCCTCCTTCCATCACCATGATGGAGGAAATGTTCCAAGCCTACTCCTTATGGAAGGCTTCCCAAAACACCCCCCATCATCCACACCCCACATCCATGGACCCATCCCATACCCTAGCCAATCTCCATGCTTCACTCTCCCATGATTCCCATCAACCCCCCATAATTCCCACCATCCAAACCCCCATCTCCCACATGCCCCAATGCCCATTGGCCCAAAATCCCACCATTCACCAAGGCCCATTGGCCCAAAACCCCCCACCCATGATCTCCAAGGCCCAATGGCCCAACACCCCATCACCCATGATCTCCAAGGACCAATGGCCCAACACCCCATCACCCATACCCAAGGGCCCATGGCCCAAACCCATCAAGGGCCCATGGCCCAAACCCACCAATGGCCCATACCCCTCAAAACCCAGTGGGCCAGACCCACATACCCCAAGGGCCCATTGCCCAAACCCTTACACAAGGGCCCATGACCCAAATCCATTTGGCCCAAGCCTAAACCCTCCACGGGCCCATGGCCCATGGCCCATACCCCTTAAAACCCAATGGGCCATGCCCACATACCCCAAGGGCCCATTTCCCAAACCCTCCAAGGGCCCATGGCCCATACCCACCAATGGCCCATGGCCCATAACCCTCAAAACCTAGTGGGTTAGGCCCACATACCCTAAGGGCCCACAACCCATACCCACCAATGGCCCATGGCCCAAGCCCTCCAAAGCCCAATGAGCCATACCCATCAAGGCCTAATAGGCCAAGATCCCCCAAATCCCATGCCCTTTAACCAAACCTAACCTGATCAAGGCCTTGTGACCTAAACCTACCCCGGGCCCATGGTCCAAGCCCCATACTCATACCCTCCATAATACCCCCAAAATTTCACCCACCCCAACCTTCACAATCGGGTCAAACCCATGGCATACCTCAGACCCAATTTTCTCATGGCCCCATACCCCAAGACCATCTCCAAACCTTTCCTCATGTCCAATGGCCTCATCAGGCCCCACCCCTAAACCAAACTACTACTCACCCCATCACCCCATAACACTTCCCTTACACCCAAGGGGCTCACCCAACCCACATCTAGTCCAATCCCATCCAGTCCATACATTAACATGAAAATTGCGTCCTCACTGCACACTATGTAGACCTGCAGTATGAGGAGGGCGAGATCAGAAACAGTGGGGCCTATGCTGGGGCAGTGACCAATGTTGATCCTCCACCTATAATTACCCCACCCCTGGCAGCCCAAAGTGAGTCCAGGCTAATAATTGAGAAGACGACCCCCATTCCAAGGAGTCAGAACAGCTGAAAGAACAATTGGATAAAATCCAGAAGCAATTACAGAAGATGGGTGGTGCTGAAATCCATGCCACAAACTTCACAGATTTATGCCTATTCGTCGAGGTCCCCATGCCCCTTAAATTTAAAATGCTAGTATTCGACAAGTACAATGGCACGGGTAACTCGATTGTACACCTCAAGTCCTATTGTGGGGATATGTGCCAGTACAGGGGGGGTGAGAGACTGCTAATAAAAGTCTTTCAGAAGAGTTTGACCGGTCTGACCTTGAGGTGGTTCATGTCTCTTGAACCATCCATGACGAAGACATGGAAGGATTTGATGCATTTGTTCCAGGAACATTATGTCTACAATACTGATATTGAACCGCGCAAGTCTAATTTGGCCCGTTTGAAACAGAATCCCAATGAGACCTTCGACGACTATTTAGGGCATTGGAGAGCACTGACAGCTCAAGTTAGAAATAGAATACTGGACGATGAGCAGATAGAGATGATTTCAAAGAATACTTTGCCAGTGATTTTTAATTTTCTTGTTTACCAACAACAGTCCACTTTTGTTGATTTGGTAAGAAATGCCAATCGCTGGGAGGATGCCATCAGGGAAGGACGACTCAGCAAGAATGCGTCAGGGGGACCTGGCGGGGTTAGGAGGTTTTTCGAGCAGAGAAATGATAGAAGAACAGGGGTAGAGATACAGAATATTGCAAACACCTGGCCCAACAATAACAATGTAGCCCCCTTCCAATTTAAAGCAGCGCAACCAGCTCCCGTCAGGACAGGGCTAGTATAGAGAGTCGGGAATGGGTAGGGAATGCAAATGACCCCAGAAAGGAGAGCCCGTTATGATCGAATTTTTACGGCCCTTGGGGCAATCTTTAAGTGTACTTTTACCTTTATTAATTGAAAAGGGATTAGTAACTGCACTCCCACCACGACCTCCTCCCAATCCGATTCCATATAACTTTGACCCAAATACTCATTGTAACTTCCACCAGGGCCCGGGTCACCCGACTAATCGCTGCTCCCCATTGAAGCACGCGATCCAAGATTTAATCGATGCTAGAAAATTCATTCCCCCTGCACCCACCCAAGCAAACCAGCATGTGAATATTCACCAGGTGCCTTTGCCACCACACCCTATCGAAATAGCAGGTCCCAGACCCACCATAGGGATGGTAGAGGAAATTGAGGATAGTATGAATATTACCCCTCTGATCACATTAGTAACAGAGAAAATTTTGTGGTCCCAAGACAGCGAGACCAAGAAGAAAGAACCATTGGGGTGATTGAGCCCCTGAATCTGGCAGATTATTTTCCTACCCATACACTAGCAGTTGAACCCGTAGATCTTAGGGCCTATTTCCCATCACCCACCCCCATCAACTACGTACAAATAAATGTGTATCAACCATATTCCACCACCCCCTTGAATTACCCCATAGCCCATCAAACCTCCAATCCTCCGCCCGCACCTATCAACTACCAATGGCCTACGCCCACCCCAATACCCCCTGTACAAATAACGTTAAGCTTCACAATCCCTACCTGGCCCAATTTTGCCACCCACCCATCCATCACCGAGGTAAGCCAGGTCTTACCTATCATCCCAGAGCCATCAGTACATACACTTCAAATACCGGCAGCCATACCTTTCCAGCTCTCAGGACCAACCTATGATCCACATTAGGTCCCGCTGAGCTATGAGCAACAGCAACAGGGAGGGGGTAGTGGACTTCGTTACTAGATCGGGAAGAATCTCGAAACAGCCCGAGGCAACAATAGAGCAGCACAAATCCAACCCGAAGGAAAGAAAGACAGTGCAGTGAACCCCTTCGAGAAGATGAGTCGAGAACATATACTGGAGACTCAGCTGAGAAGAATGTCTGCCCATATAACTGTATGAGATCTGTTGATGACGTCCCCACTCCATTTCTAAGCATTAATGAGGGCGTTAAAGAATGCACATGTGTCCCAACAGGTGAGCCCAGACGAGGTTGGGCAAATAATTGGACAAGTGATGGCATCTAATGCCATTTCATTTTCGCACGCAGATCTCTCAGAGGAGGGAAATAGTCATGCTAAATCCCTCAATATTACTGTCGAATCTAGGAACATGATAATTCCCTTGGTTCTAATTGATAACAGGTCGGCTCTGAATGTGTGCCAGTTGAGGACTGCCACCAAGATCGGCATGGACCCCTGTATGCTAAGGCCGATAAAGACTAGCGTTTAGGGATTTGATAATACAAGAAGAGAAAAAATGGGAGAGGTCGATCTGGAATTAGTAATTGGGCCCATGACCTTCTCTAGACCTTTTTAAGTTATGGATATCAAATCTTCTTTTAATTTACTGATAGGATGCCCGTGGTTATATGAGGTCGGGGCGATACCTTCTACCCTCCATCAAAAGCTAAAATTCATATCCGGGCAGAAGGTGATCACCATTATTGGTGAAGGGCATGATGAGAAAGACAAGGCCACTCACAGCATTAAAAATCCTAAAGTAATGAATGTGCCACATACTGAGGAAGACACCGACCTCCATAGTTTCGAGTAGGAGATGCCAGCAGTAGGCCCAGAACCCCCGAGAAAGGTAGAAAGGCAGAGGACTAGGGCCCAGATTACAAGGCAGAAGAGAGCCAGTCATCACCAAGGGACAGAAAGTTCGTTTCAGGTTAGATTACAAGCCCACAGAGGAAGAGGTTCGAGAGGCTAAAGAGAAAGCCAGGGTCGCCGCAACTGCGAGAACTCGAGGAATCAACATTGAAGAGAAACCTCGCCCTAGGCCGCACATCAGGGATTCCTTTGTCAGCACTGGGGTCATAAAGATCGATCAAAATGGAGTAACCCATTTGACCCCATGCAAACCTATAGCCCCTGTCCATCCCACCAATCCCTACATTACCCTTCCTAGCTTGGAGATAGATTTGGCCGCATTGTCCCTTTTCGAAGAACGATGGCCAGTACCCGAACAAACTCCCCTTATGGTAAATCACCAGAAAACTGTGTTAACATTTGAAGACATGATCTCAGACAAAATGGGGATCAATATGATGGAGGCTGACTCTAAAGAGCCATATCAGTCGGCCCCCTCCATCCAAACAGGTAAAGGAGTGGCCCCTCAGGTACGTAATTGGGTATCTTTACCCCAAACCCTGGAAGCGGGGAGTGGCCTAACATTTGGCACCCATTTTCCAAAAAAAAAAACCTATAAAAAGTAAGACAAGCCCTTGGCAGACCATACCTTGTATATATAGCAACCCGCTTTACCAAGGGTCCATCTCCGAAGAAAACAAAAATCTCAAAAATATTGAAAAAATACAAAATCTCAAAAACATTGGAAAAATACAAAATCTCAGAAACATTGAAAAAATATAAAATCCTGAAACAATTGAAAAAATACAAAACCCAAAAAATTTGTCTTTTAAAAATCCAGATAAAATCCGACAAAAAGATGCCTTAATCGAAATACCTGTCCCACATAAAGTCGCCCCCTTTCCTGTAGAAATACAAGAAGAGGTAGGAGTTACAAGTCTAGATGAGGATAGTCCTTTGGAAGAGCTCCCCAATGAGCTCCTTGACCGGTTTGCTGACTTTGAGCATGACCCTACGCCCATTGTCGAAGAAACATAAGATATCAATTTAGGGACTTAGGAGATTCCCAGAATAACCAAGATCGAAACATCACTATCTCCCGAAGAAAGGAGAAGCATAATCGACTTCCTACGGTCATACCAAGACATTTTTGCTTGTCCATATGACGAAATGCCTAGTTTGGACACTGATTTGGTCAAGCATGAGTTGCCTCTCTACCCTGATATGAAGTCGGTTAAGCAGAAGCTGAGACGTCTCCAACCCGAGTGGATGTTGAAAGTCAAAGACGAGGTCATCAAGCAGTATGATGCGGGGTTTCTCATGATATCCAAGTACCCGCAGTGGCTAGCCAATATTGTGCCTGTACCGAAGAAGGATGGAAAGGTCTGCATGTACATCAATTTCTGCAATTTGAACAGAGCCAGCCCGAAGGACGACTTTCGGTTGCCACACATCGACATCTTTGTCGATAATATTGCCAAGCACGGGATGCTTTCTTTTATGGACGAATTTTCAGGATACAATCAGATAAAGATGACAGAGGTTTATTGCGAGAAGATGACATTCATTACCCCCTGGGGAACCTTTTGCTATCGAGTCATGCCATTTGGGCTGTAGAATGCCAATGCAACCTACTAGAGAGCTATGACTGTGCTATTTCATGACATGATGCATCGAGAAATTGAAGTATATTTCAATGACATGATAGCCAAGTCACCGAGGCAAGGCGATCACTTAATAAACCTCCAAAAATTATTTGAAAGGTTGAGAAAGTACAGGTTACGTCTGAATCCACAGAAGTGCGCATTTGGTGCCATGTTGGGAAAGCTGTTGGGATTCATTGTCAGCAGGAGAGGGATCGAGGTCGACCCAGTTAAAGTCAAAGCTATCACTAAAATGCTGCCACCATCTATCGAGAAAGAAGTTAGAGGGTTCCTTGGCAGAATACAATATATCAGTTGGTTCATTGCACAGCTACCTCCAATCTGCTTGCCGATCTTCAAGCTACTAAGGAAGAACTCGCCTGTTGAATGGAACGACGACTGTCAGGCAGCGTTCTATAAAATCAAAAGCTACCTCCTTAACCCACCTGTTCTAGTACCACCTGAGCCAGGGAGATCACTCTTAATGTATCTCTCCACAATGGAGGTCTAGATGGGATGCGTCTTAGGTCAGCATGATGAGACGGGAAGAAGAGAGCAAGCCATCTACTATCCGAGCAAAAAATTTATTGATTATGAAACACGCTACTCTCATCTAGAGAAAGCATGCCTAGCTCTTGTATGGGCTACTTAGAGGCTTTTCCATTACTTGTTATCCCAAGCCGTTCTACTTTTAGTCTAAATGGACCCATTGAAATACCTGTTTGAGAAGCCAACTCTCACTGCGCGAATCACACGATGGCAGCTTTTATTGTCTGAGTTCAACATCACATACGTCACTCAGAAGTCGATTAAGGGGCAGGCACTCGCCGATCATCTTGCTGACAATCCTTTGCCAGATTATAAACCTTTAAGAACTGAGTTCCCCGATGAAGACATCCTGTTCATGATGGAGGACGATACCGAAGAAGCAAAGGAACCATGGGTAATGCGCTTTGACGGGGCAGCAAATGCCAAGGGTCAAGGAATTGGAGCCATTCTAATTTCACCAAAAGGATCCCACGTACCCATCTCTATCAAGCTCAACTTCCCTTGTACTAACAACATTGCTGAGTACGAAGCTTGTGCTGCTGGTCTGCAGGCAGCCCTCGATTTGAATATAACTCACCTTCGAGTGTTTAGTGATTCGCAGTTGATCATATGTCAGACAAATGATGACTGGAAGATGAAAGATGAGAAACTGATTCCCTACCACGACCTTAAGGCTCTGATAGCTTGCTTATAAGACATGGCATTCTCATATGTCCCCCGGATAAGGAATCGCTTTGCTGATGCACTAGCAATGTTGGCATCAATGATAGAAATCTCGTATGGTGCTGAGATGAAGCTGATCATGATCGAGCAAAGGAATGGGCCGACCTTTTGCCTACAGATTGAGGAACCTACAAAGCCTGATGATGAGCCACCTTGGTTCCCAGATATCAAGAATTTCCTCAAGACACTAACTTTCCCTGAGGGTACGTCCAAGACGGACCAATGAACCATTCAACATTTAGCAGCAGGTTATGTCATTTGTGGGGAATGCCTTTATAAGCGATCGTCCAATAACATCTTGCTCAGGTGCCTTACAGAAAGTAAAGCGATCAATATCATGAAGGAGATCCACGAGGGACTAAGCGGAGCCCACGTCAGCGGTCACATGCTTGCCAAGAAAATTCTACAGCAGGGATACTTTTGGACCACTATGGAATCAGATTGTTGTAAACATGTTTAGAAATACTACAAGTGTCAGGAACACTCCAATCTGATATACGCTCCTGCCATCGATCTTCACTGCATGACCACTCCTTGGCCATTTGCTATGTGGGGCCTTGACGTCATCGGAATGATTAATCCGAAAGCATCGAATGTGCATCGATTCATCCTGGTCGCCATTGAATACTTCACCAAGTGGGTGAAAGCGGTGTCATATGCCATCATCACGGCCAGTCACGTCGAGAAGTTCCTTAAGAGTAATATTGTGTGCCGATTTAGAGTACCCGAAGCTATCATCATAGATAATGGCACCAATTTTGTGAATAAGTGCATCCGAGCCTTCTGCGAGCAATACAAAATCAAGCACCATCGCTCGTCACCTTATCGACCTCAAACTAATGGAGCTGTATAAGATGCTAATAAGACGGTCATCCGCATCCTTAAGAAAATGGCCGTCACTTATCGAGATTGGAGTAAAATATTGTTGTTTACTTTGTGGGCCTATAGAACGGCAATTCGTACCACTACAGGGGCAACACCGTTCTCCCTTGTGTATGAAACTGAGGCTGTCCTACCAGTTGAGGTTGAAGTACCCTGACTCCGAATTCTCATGGAATCAGGCTTACCCAAAGCAAAGAGAGAGAGAGATCCCGCTTCGAACAAATGAACTTATTGGACAAGAAGAGCTTCGTAGCCTTGTGTCATACTCAGGTTTACTAGGGGCGAATCACACGCGCTTACAATAAATGTGTCTGCAGTCGAGATATGAAGGTAGGAGACACTATGTTGAAGAAGATCTTCTCATCCCTCCATGCCGATCCAAGAGGAAAGTTCAAGCCAAACTGGGAAGGACCTTACATCGTTCGAGCGGTGCTACAGGGATACACCATTCGCCTCGCCACTATAGACGGAGATCATCTTCCTGAGCCCATCAATGTTGGATACGTCCGATGGTTCTATGCTTAGTCTATCGCAATAAGGTAAGTATTGGTGAAATAGATACATGACTGCTTAAGAACCACCCAAAAGAGGCCATAATTTCAAACACAATAGCTAAAAAAGCATCCCTAAAAATGATGATATCCTTTGCTACCCCATTTGAGCCTGGGCCTCTCTTTCAATAACCCCCTTCCCCAAAAGAAATGTGTGTGTACATATACAAAAAAGAGGAAGTAAAGTTATCATCAAAATCCAAAAAATAGGAAAAGCAAAACCTCAATAAGAGATTGCCTGAAATGGAGAAAAAAGAAAAAAATGTAGAAGAATCACGGGGCATCTATAGTAAAACCCTCTAAGAAGAAAGTATGTTGAGAAAACTGAGCCGTATTAAGGAAACCCTTTTAGCCCATCATACCTTTGAATCCTAACCTAACCCATGGCCAAGCTACACCTTGAAGAAATCCCTCTTTTAGGTTCACAAGCAGTCATAATATCTGCTAAATCAACACAAGCCGAGTTGTGAGACGACACCGGAACCCCGTCCAGCCGGCTATGACGGAATCGACGTCTATGTTGTGGCTGTTGAAAAAAATAATGATGAAAGAAATAAAAAAAATAAAAAAATAATATAAAAATATAAGCTTAAAGCAAGATGGACATGGTGAAAACTTGAAAGGGCATCACGGGTAAAAATAGTGAGCTTGTGCGGACTAGGTGAAAAACCGAAAGGGCGCTTGGGATAAGAGAGCTAAACCCATGGATGTGGTGAAAACCCGAAAGGGCGCCACGGGTAAAAAAAGGAGATAAATAAAAAAAAAAAAGAAAAAAGAAAAAAATTGAAAAGAAAAGGTTTGGACTGATTGAGAAAATTGATGTTTGAGGAACCCTTTTGTTTATCTTCCTGTACCCTCTTGTCCGACTGGGCCGCTCATGTTAGTTCAAGACGGGTCCCGACCAGAATTGTCTTTGTGAAATTGCTTTGTCAAACATATGACTCAAGGTAAGGAGAAAGGTTTGACTCAATCCAAAGGGATTAACGTTCCGGCCTTGGTAAAATCTGAAAACTTACTTAGGTTCGACTGCGTAAAAGAGTTCGACTATGCTCAAAATGGGACACGTAACTCCGTCTCACTGTCAAGGCATCAAAAATAAAAAAAGGAAGCTAAAAACAAAAAAAATCAAGAAAAATCCAAATACGAAAAAATGTGCATATATTTATACTCATTTCCATGTACATATTTTCAGCATTATATTTCAATCTCAAAAATGAAGAAAAATAACAAAAAATCTCTGAAAATAAAAATCCAAAAAATATCTTGAAATTGAAAAAGTGTAGGTAAAAATTTACTTCTCCTTTTGTTATTTAGGATACATTTTCCTTATATATGTATAAAAAAAAAAAAAGAGAGACTGACATTTTCTTAAAAATGTGTTGGAATATCAAAACGGATGAAGCACCTCACCACCTTCAGTCTCTCTTTTCTTAAAAAAAGAGAGACTGACGGTCCGAAGCCTCAAAGCCGACAACCTCTCGGCGATGGACAAATCAAATGAAGCACCTCACCACCGACGTCAGGTCTATTCAAAAAAAGAAAAAAAAAAGAAAATCATTGTGAAAAATAATAATAATAAATAAATAAAATTATAAATATGCGAACTTTTTACGCACAGCTATGCACTCGCGTATTTTCGATGTGGTAAAATGTTAATATTTTACCGGCAACGCAGCTGTGCAAAATTAATGTCCTAGGTCTAAGGTTTGACTTGGATCCATGGATCCTATTTCAAAGTAGGAGCGACGGTATCAATTTCGGTCAAACAGTCAATGCTTGGATCGGATTGATTCCGCTGCTATATCTTCGCCTTGATCGGTCTATATTTTGGTTTTAGGTGAACTTGAGTGCCTTGTACTTTAAGTTCGTCACGTGATATTTTCAGAGGTATAAACTCTTGGTCTGCACTATCCGGGCGAACGCCCTACGGGGTTTGAGGTCCAGATAACTCCGTCCTTTAAAAGATCCATTGTTGGATTGATTCTAACCTATCAAATACGAAACTACGTCAGACAACCATGTGCAAACATGCATGCAAAAGGGCTCATTTCCTTTATTTTTTTGTAGGCTTAAAACCTGTATTGGCAGCGGTATCCTTGTAAAGTGTATGCCATGCGCCTGGGTATTCGTATGATGGTCGTTTGCTCCCGAAAATTGTACCCAGGCAGGTCCGGGTGGAGGCTTCCATCGCCTTTGCTGCTTATCACCCCTAATGGGTGCATGTTTATGCATAGTTGTTCATTTGTAACTTCATTGATGACGGAGGCCAAGATTGAGTATCCTTTGGCGGACACCCAATTCTGACCCGATCTTTTCGATATCACATGAACTTGAATAAGTTGGCTTCAGTTTCGTCGCAAACTATTGCGGAGGCACGGGCTCTTGGTATGCGTTGTCTGGGCATGCACCTCCCAGGGTTCGAGGTCCAGATAATGCTTGTTTTAAAAAAAAATGAAAAAAACAATCTTTGAAAAAAGAAAAGAGAGAAAAAGAATAAATTTGTGTTTCCCCACATAGCTACGCACAAGCATAAGGCGGTAAAATATCAATATTTTATCAGCAATGCAGCTGTGCCATATTAAAGTCCTGGGTCTAAGGTTCACCTCAGATCTTTGGATCCTGCATTAAGGTAGGAGCAACGGTGTCAGTCTCGATCAAACAGTCAATGTTTCGATCAAGTCGACTCCACTGCTAAATTTTTGCGATGAGCGCTTTGTTTTGGATTCATATGAACTTAAGTGTCTTAAGCTTCAGATTCTCCGTTGGAAAAGGTCAATCATTGGTTGAGACTAACCTGTTGAGAATGAGATTATATATCAATCAAACTATGTGCAACCATGCATCCAGAAGGGTTCATTTTCCCTTTATTTTCTGCAGGCTTAAAACCTGTATTGGCAGCGATAACCCTATAAAGTATATGTCATGCATCTGGGAAAGTTCGGGTTGGGGCTTTCATCGCTTTTGTTGCTTATCGCCCCTAATGGGTGCATGTTTATACATACTTAAATGATGTTTATGATAATTGTTGGCAGAAACCAAAATCGGATGTCCCTTTTGAGTGATGCCCAATGTTTGGTTGGATCTGTTCAAGGTAGTTGAAGCTGGATGCTCTAGCTCATGTTGATCCGGGGTACATCTTCGAAAATAGCACGTCCTCCCAAAAAGCGTTGATACGTCTATTCACTTCGTTCAGGCAGTCATGCAAAGCAAACTTTTGGATTAATGGGTTCACCTAAAGACCTCGAACCTTGCTTTCAGCAGGGGCACCCGGGAACAGTCAGATGGGGCCATCAAACGCTTCGTAGGATTGGACACAAATTGTGGAGCCTTGCGTATGTTTA
Source organism: Chloranthus sessilifolius (assembly GCA_021018995.1). NCBI lineage: Eukaryota > Viridiplantae > Streptophyta > Magnoliopsida > Chloranthales > Chloranthaceae > Chloranthus > Chloranthus sessilifolius. The sequence continues at coordinate 72,308,663 of CM037595.1, forward strand.
CTTCGCGCGTATCTTTGAACATGGGTCGATCACCCCTCTCACTTACGAAGCTATTGCATCCAGAATGAATCTTAAACATCAAATACCTTTGAAATCATCTCGAGAAGTGAATGATTAGCCTGGGATACAGGGCTTTCACAACTCGTTCTACCTCGGTTATGCCCAGTAATGTCGCTAAGCGCTTGGGGATCGATTACCTTGAGAAATGAATGTTTTGCTTGAAATCCAGGGCTTTCGTTTTCTCACCGTATTACTCATTTGATGTTTGAAGTTCATTCTAAATGTAGTGGACCCGTCAATAATGCCTTGGGCCTATTCGGATGTCTCTTTTCTTTGGCATACGATTATTAGTGGTTGGATACCAAAGAGGGGCATCTGTAGACACCCAAATTTGGCCCAAGGCCCGATCGAAACATATTTTAAGAGAGGTACACTTCTAAGCTTTTAATGGCATGTATGGAACCTTTAGGAACCACTTTAGAACCCCTCAGAACCCTTCCAAACCCGTAGGAATCACCCTAGATCCCTTAGGAACCTGCCCCGAACCTTTAAAAAATTAATCTCAACCCTTAGAACCCTTTTTGAACCTAAACCTAACCTTCCAAGCCTTGGAAAAGGAGTGGTATACTAGGATTAGTTATGGCCTTCTACTGCAATCAAATTTTATACCATTGAAAAGTAGAAGTCATCAGCTTTCCAACGGTCCAAGAATCGCCCCAATCGGAGTTATATATCAAAAGATATGGCAGTTTGAACCCGTAGGGCAAAAAAGTAATTTCATGTGAGCCCCCCTAGGGATTTGGCGCAACTAATAGTTGCCCCAGTTATACATTTACCTGGCGCAACTATTAGTTGCGCCAGGCCACTTCTCTCAGGATTTAAGCTTGGTGCAACTAATAGTTACGCCAGTTTTAAAAGTGGATTCCACCTTAGCGAGCCAACTTCCAGGCACTGTTCAGTATTGTTTTACTATATATTTGCCTGGCGTAACTATTAGTTGTGCCAAGAACATGAACAGTAACCATGTCTTTTTGCCCTGAAATTTATGATTGGGGTTTGACTTGTTGACCACCTTGACCTTTGGGGTGTGTTGTGATAGTTTTGTTGCACCCATTCACTACCTATTTGCATCCCCTTAAGTGGCTTAAAGCCCCACCCCATCATCCACCATTGGAGGACCTTCTCACACATTTCAAGGCTCCAACAACCCTAGGAAACCTTAGATTTGAGATTACCTAATTGCTAACCCCAATTAGCTCTTAAGTGGTCTCCTAATCCACCCATTTCCTATAAATAGAGCCCCCCACCCCTTGGTTTAGGGTTGAGAAATTTGCTTAAGAGAGAAATAGCTCAAAGTGAGAAGTTCTTCCTCCCTTTTGTGCACTATTTTTACCTAAATTCTAGAATCTCCCAACCTCATTTCAAGCTTGTTCTTGCATCCAAAACCCTTAGCCTAGGTGTGTGTGATCCCCTAGCCTCCCTTCTCTACCTCTTAACTTCAAGTTTTAGGAGTTAGAACTCTATTCCATACCATACAAAGCCTTCAAGAGCTCATTAAAGCAAGCCACACAAGGCTCCCCTACGGTGCTACAAGGGCCCGAGGGCTCCGGCTCTCCTCTTTCTTCTCTTATCTCTTTTAGCTCTTCCCATCCTCCCATTTGTGCCGTTACGCCGCTGAATTTTCAGTAGGAACAGCGGGGCACAAATAGGATTTATGGCCCATTTGGGCAAGAGGAAGCCATTTTCTTTTCTTTTACTTTATTTTTGTGTTGGCCATTAGTAGAGACCATGTTAAGCGAGTTGATCGGGTGCTTAACACCTTTCCTATCAATAACCGAAGCCCCTACCCAAGAGCCTTTTGTGTGGACCAAATTCAGAGTCACATTTTTAGCACTTCGGTGCTCATAAAAATGAACTACATTTCTTGAGACACCAAAAGCTCCGGGTGGCGACTCTATATTTTTACAAGCGAGCTCATCACCGCGACAAGATCGTTACAAATCCCATGGTTGCATAGTGTCAATTTCAAATTTCAAGGGCGTCGATTTCCAAGGGTGTTCGATATACAATTCCAAGGGTGTCGATTTCTAAGGGTGTTTGATTTCAAATTTCAAAGGTGTCAATTTCCAAGGGTGTTTATGCATATGTGTATGGATAAACCATCGTACCGGTCCAAGGGTATGGGTATGTGTACGAATGGCCCGCCATACCAGTATAAGGGATCCAATACATGTATTCACAAGTCCGATGGTATGCAAGTGTGTCCAAGGGTGTCCAAGATGTCTAAACTGTCCAAGGTGTCCAAAGTGTCCAAAATGTCTAAGGTGTCCAAGATATCCAAGGTTTCTAATTCAAATTAAAGGGATTCGATATATCCAAAAGTTCAAGTACTAGTCTATGATTCAAGGCTTTCGAAACATTCAAAACAATCAATTAGCAAGTTCCAAATCCATTTCTAAAATCTCATTTTATTTCAAACAATATTGCATTCAAATTTCATACACTCAAGTTTCATTTCTCAAAACGTTCATATACTAATTCAAAAGCAGTCAAATTTATTGCATTTCATTTTATCACATCAAGCATCTATGCATTCAAATTCAAACATGTAAGTTTACATTGTAATTTCCCTATACTCTATTCAATTTTAAAGATACGATTTCAAACTATCAATTCAACGATTTCCAATTTCAAATCATGCAATTCGAGTCTAAACGTGCAAAATGTTCGATCATATCAAATCACCTATGAATTCAATCAAAATAAAATGCAATTGTGTATATAATTTTTCCCACCTAAGTTCCCAAAGTGGTAGGCTAGCAATCCAATTATCCAAAGCCTTTAATTAATGACTGCCTTGATTCTCAATCTATAACACATTACGTACATATACTATGTGTCAATGGTCGATAAATCATTCTACGAATTTCTCATTTTCTTCTATTCACAATGGGCTGTGGTTTCGCTGATAGCATGTTATGATAGAGTCCACAACGAGCTGTGGTACAATGACAACGGGCTGTGTGACTTTTCTATAGTTTTATTTTGTTCTGGTGTGGTGTTCATAGCGTGCTGTGGTTTCCCTAACAGCGTGCTGTGACGATTCACAGCAAGCTCTTGTATAATGACAGTGTGCCGTGGCTGGAGAGGTCATCTTCTCAGAGGTGCCACTGTCATTACTATGACAGTGCTATGGGAATTGTCACAGCGTGTTGTCATTCATGACAGGGAGCTGTGGGAGTTTTCACAGTGAGCTGTCATCTGGGTTTCCAGCATCGGGATTTTTTTGGACGCTCTATACTTCCAATTTTAGATCACCCAATCCACAATTGACCCACATTGAACCTTAACGACTTCTAATTACTTGAATTACCATATGTTTACCTCTTAGATCGGGCACACGATGTCTCCGATGATCGTACCAAGGATCGACTTTCTACGCTTTGCTTTCTCCCGCCGGTTTAAAACTCACCTGCTCTATTGATCGAAATGGACAATGATCGACTCCTCTCAACATGCACAACAACTCAAAGGTTCCCTTGAGTGTAATAGGATGATCTATAAAGAAATCCACAGAGTTTTGGGTTTCAAATGCAAAAGAGGATTTGAAATGGGCGGAGCTCTCTTTCACTTTGATCGTAACCGCGGCAAGATCGGTGCCTTCTTGTAGTAAATTGATGAAGAAGAAGAAGTTGAGAGGGAGATCATCCATTCTCAAGGGGAGTAAGGAAGGGAGAGCTCTTCTCTTCCTCTTCTCTTTCGCTTTCTCCAAGCTCTTTCTCTTCTCTCTTTCACTTGCAAACGAATGAAACTTCCAAAGGAAGTTTCACTTAAGTAGTTGGGTCATGGTTCGGTGTGAAACTCATACACCCAACCAATGTGTTAGCTATGTATCCAATGGTCCAAAATGCAAGGCCTTAAGTGTGTAGCGCGTACCTTGTTAAGAGCATACATTTATCTAACGTATTATGGTTTAAATTTTTTTTCATCTTTTCAGGTTGTTACATTCTTCCCACCTTATAGGAATTTTTGTCCTCTAAAATTCACGACGTTGCTTTTGAAATTCTATCCACATCTATTGCCAACTTAAATATCCACAACTAAGACCCACGGTGAATTTGAAATTTCGAAGATCATCCAGAAATAGTAAACCGTCATCAAATGAAACTTAAACCATGATCTACTCCCAACTTTACCATTAAACGAAACATACCATTCCACAAGCAATTACCGATAATTAAGCAAAGATTTACCATTGTTTAAGCATCCATCACTATATAGCAGACACAAGTCATGAACCAACCGATCATGATCACAAAATTGCTACCCATTTAAAAGTATCAGTTCCCAACTTAAAAGATGGATAGTTCCCAAAAGCAACCAATTTAAAATCAATTATCTCTGAGTTGAGACCGATGTTGTCTAATCTTTCTTCGTTTCAGGGAAATCTTTTATCTGATGTCCTATCCAGCCACAATTGAAGCATGCACTCGTGGTCCACCTACACTTCTCTTTCTTATGTCATCCCTTGCATCTTAGATATAACTCAACCGGTTCGTACGAAGAGGTGTGTGAAGCCTGCTATATTCTCGGTGCTTCAGTCATCATAGGATTTGAAGGGCGGAAGGGCACTATTGGTGTGGACATAGGTGGGCTTGAATAAGCAGTCTGAGCAGGCTGGCTATGTCCTGGCATCAAGAATTTTGGCCTCTTGCTCATCAGCTCGGAGTCATAAGATTGTGGTTGACTCGCTTTATTCTTATTCTGCTGCTTTCCACTCTGGCGCATTTTCTCTGTATTTTTCGACTATGAGAGCTAAGTTCATGACCTGTACATAGGTCTCCAATTGAAACAAAGAAATCCTCTCTTGGATATTGGGCTGCAGGCCATGCTCAAACTTCTTGGCCTTCATGAGCTCCGTGGCAACGTGTTGCGGAGCAAACTTCGAAAGCCTTGTGAATTCGGCCTCATATTCATGCATGGACATTTGGTCCTGTTCTAGCGATATAAATTTGACTTCCCACTGATCCCTCACTGCCTTGGGAAAATATCTCTCATTAAACATTTCAATAAACCGATCCCAGGTTCATGGAACACTCGGTGTTCCCTGTAGCCTAGTCCTCTCAGCAGACTTAAACCATGTGTCTGCCGCTTCTCCAAGTTGGAAGAAAGCCCAATTGACCTTCTCTTCTTCGGTGCATGGAATCATACAAAGAAGTTTCTCGATCTGATTTAATCAGTCTTCAGCCTTAAGTGGATCGGTTAGGCCTTTGAAGCTCTGAGGGTTCAATCTTTTAAACTCGTGAAATCCAGAAGGTTAGCGACTTGACGCAAGCGGGGCCATCGTTTTGACCATTATTTCTAATAGTTGCCCAGTCAACCCGTTGTTGTGCCCTCCACCCAAGGGAGTGACATTTGACATTCCCTCACCACTCGGGATACTTCTGTTACGTCTTGGCCTACTGTGTGGGGCCATAGTGATCTGTCATAATGAAACAAAAGTTTCAATCAGAAAAAAAAATCACTCACATTCAAAGTACTAACCGAATCCTAACTCGATTCTAGTATAGGTTCCCTATGTTTCCGATAGAATCTAAAACTATCTCTCTCAACCTACAGTCATATTCCTACACCTAGAGCTATGGCTCTTAGTCTCCCATAAGACCTAAAGCCTAAGCTCTGATATTAACTGTGACAGCCCAGATTTTCTACCTCAAAACCCGTGCCTTCAGAACGCAGATTGCAATCTCATACAATATCATCTTTGTTATCTATACAAAAATAAAGCAGATATCTTACACAGCGGAAGTAGACTTTGCATTTCCATATAAAACATAATTTAAAAGTCCCTAAACAAACCACTGGTGATGGCCGTCCATCACCATAACAGTGGCGTACAACATGTCCATACAAAATGTCACAGCCCAGATTTCCGTACTAGGAAACCCATGTCGTCGGGATCATGCTCTGGATGATCCCCGAGACAAATCATAGAGTGTCTGCTCGTCTAACGAAAATCAGAGCAGACACGATCCAATAGTGGCAGATCGAGTCATCATATAAAACTTTTAAAAGAAAGAAGAACTAAAAACAATGCATATATATATATATATATATATATATATATATAAGACAAAAGAATATACATCCTCAAAAAGGAACTAAGAAGAACTACTGGTGATGGACATCCATCACTCAAAACAATGGTTCCCGATGGTGGTTCCTATAGAAAGTATATGAATGCAAGTATAATATCTGTAGTAAAAATATACAGAAGTGGCCACCAGGCACACAAATAATCCAAAATACATATACAAGACTCAAAACACAAACTAATACCCAAGCTATGGGTAGAACTCTTCAGCAAGGGTGTCAGTGTCCTCCTCTGCCTCAGCCTCCGGCTCGGGCTGGTAGTCAGGATTGCTCTCTTGTCGGGAACCCTAGCCTCAGAACCTATTATATTAAAACAGGGTGAGCTATCATCTAAGCTCAATAGAAGAAATTCAGTTAAATTTACACCTTAATTGTAAAACATGATTGCAGAATATAACTCAGACAGATTAGCAAAGCAGAGTATAAACAGAGCTGGACAGATGCAAATAGATGATTAGATATGCAGAATTTGTAAGAAAACAGACATAATCGCAAAGTTTTCAGGATGCTATGCATACGGTATTTAATGACTTAAAATAGTATACTTAAGTAACTCTCGTGAGTATAGCACGTGATAGCCAGAATTGGGCAATGGATAATCCCGACCATCGTCGTTAAATGAACAATTTTAGGAATGCAATAATGCCTCATCTAAGGAGTGCAATTATGTCGAGGGATTTCCAAAGAATGCAACAATGCCTCATCTAAGGAGTGCTATTGTGTCGAGAGATTTCTAAAACAGATGCACGAATGTGCCAGCCACGAATATACCGCTGAGTCGGTGAGATTTGTCAGATTATTAAACTTAAAATCGCATGCATACTTATCATAATAATAGGAATCAGATGGCAAATAGCAGATGAGAGGAATCAGATGTGATGGAAATTTCATACATATGCAAGACATGATTTGGAAAATAGAATCATAACATGTGTCATAACAGAAAATCTATGAACCCATGAGATCAAAATAGATGCAAGTTCGGTTGAATTTCTCCTACCTCAGATCAAGTCTTTCTAAGTAAGTCTAAAGCTTTTTAAGATGTTTAGGCTTTGACCTAGATTATACGTGTAGTATACTAAGTGTCAGAAGTGTCAGAACAGTAACTAGCACAAAGACTAACCTTAAATTCCCCATAAACCAAAATAGCAGAACATGGGAATTCGATTGATCAATCTCCCTATTTGATCGATCGGGTTCACATTTGATCGATCAAATCCTTATCTGATCGATCGGATGCCCTCCTCAAAGACAGACAGAACAGGGGAAACTCGATCGATCAATACCTCTGTTTGATCGATCGGGTTCACATTTGATCGATCAATCTCATCATTGATCGATCGGATGTCTCATACCCAGTTTGTCTGAACAAAGGACAACTGATTGATCAACCCCTTGGTTGATCGACAGATTCTCATGTTGATCGATCAACTTCCATAATTGATCGATCAAACAAGCACTTATACATCTTCAGAATAGAGGAATTTCGATTGATCAATCTCTTCATTGATCGATCGGATCCTCAATTCGATCGATCAATACCCATGTTTGATCGATCGGGTCAGAATCTCAGAAAAATACACTTCCTGTTCTATAGTGTGTCTTATAAAATTCGATCAATCAATCTCTCAGTTCGATTAATCAATTCTCAATTGATCAATCACTTCCTCATTATAAAATAGAGGCAGACCTGATCGATCAATCCTCTAATTGATTGATCGATTCCTCAATTTGATTGATCAATCCCTACAATTGATCGATTAGATTTCCAAGGTTAGAATTTTCAGAAAAACAGGCCCCTTGTTCCATAGTTTCATAATAAAATTTGATCGATCCAATTTTGAATTTGATTGATCGATCCCACAACTTGATCGATCAATTCTCAATTGATCAATCAGTTCACACCTGATCGATCACTTCTAATATTGATCAATCAGTTCCAAATTCGATCGATCAAACACCATGTTTGATCGATCGAGCATATCGGGCTCTTCACTTCTCAAGAAAATACCCTACTGTTTCATAAGGGCCCTTCTATACAATTCGATCGATCAACTCCCAAGTTTGATCGATCGGTTTACAGGTTGATCGATCAGTTCTTCATTGATCGATTGGGTATGACAGTTAAGTTATCATTAATGGGGGTCCGTTGAATTCGAACCCATTTCAACCTTGGCTTTAATGATTCTCCACGAATCATTTAAGCCCTCATTACACTCATATTTAAGACGTATAACTCTCCTACAAAACTTATAATAACTCACCTCTTTCGATGATCGTCTCTAGGTTCGCTGAATCCTAGGTTGCATGGGTTTCGGATCCAGATCGAGGAGTTCTTCAAGGTAGGTTCTCCAATGAACCAGAGATGACTCCATGCTAACACATAGACATGTAATGCTCTTCTCAAACCAATTCAATATACATGCGTCGAATCCCTTACACATTAAATTAGAGGGTCTGAGATTTAGGGTTTTTCTCACACTGTTTCTACAACAGAAAGGCCTCATATCATAACTCTCTTAGCCACAAGTCAAAAAGAGAATCAAAGAGGAGGGTAGAGAGAATGCATTCCAACTTTCTCTTCCTTCTCTTACAAGCTGCAAATGAAAATATCCCAGATACTTCCATTTTAATCCCTTTTTGCTTCGGTGTTGAGCACACATACACAACACGTATGTGTTATTCTATGTACATACCTAATCGCACTTGGGACTTGCGTTACACATGACAATTCACATCAGACGCCTATAGATTATCTATTCCCATATTAATTATCTTTTATTTAAAAATAAAATTTATCTCGATTTTCATGCCAGGCACGGATACAAAAGCAGTTGAGTTCTGTTCAGAATTTTAGGGTCGTTACACAAAACTTAGTTCTATTCGTCTACAATATCAAAAAGAGAAACCAAAACCATACCGAGTCAAATCACTAGTTTATGGGAAGAAATCCTCCGGCGGAAGATCCTCTTCTTTTGGTATGTACTCAAGATCAGTCTCCAACTCTGGATCTTGGTCAATGTCTACACCTATGACGTATAGTCGAGGTGAGCTAACAGTCTAAGCTTAATAGATAAAACTCAATAATAGTTACATTTTTATTCTATCAATGCATAGGTTCAATGACAATAAATTTTTTTTTCCATATCTAAAACCAAATTGCAAGGCAGAATTTCGAAAGCAGTTCATGTCAAAATAGGGTTTCAACGAGCACATTTTCAAATCAAACAAGGTTTCAATTATCACATTTTCGTATTTAAAATCGAGTTTTCAATGTGTTCATATTCAATGTTCCAAGGGTGTCAATCTCAATTTCCAAGGGTGTCAATTTCAAATTCCAAGGGCGTCGATTTCCAAGGGTGTGTGTATGTATGTACAGATAACCCACCGTACCGGTACAAGGGATGCAATGCATGTATACACAAGTCCGAGGGTATGCAAGTGTGTCGAAGGGTGTCCAAGATATCAAAAATGTCCAAGGTGTCCAAATTGTCCAAAATGTCCAAGGTGTCCAAGATGGCCAAGGTTTCGAATTCAAATTCAAGGGATTCGATATATTCAAAAGTTCAAGTACTAGTAAGTACTAGTCTATGAGTCAAGGCTTTCGAAACATTCAAAACAATCAATTAGCAAGTTCCAAATCCATTTCTAATAATGTTGAATTCAAATTTCTTACACTCAAGTTTCAATTTTCAAAACGTTCATATCCTAATTCAAAAGCAGTCAAATTTATCGCATTTCATTTGATCCCATCAAGCGTCTATGCATTCAAATTCAAACATGTAAGTTTACATTGTAATTTCTCTACACTCTATTCAATTTCAAAGATACGATTTCAAACTATCAATTCAACGATTTCCAGTTTCAAATCATGCAATTTCGAGTATAAACGTGCAAAATATTCGATCATATCAAATCATCTATGAATTCAATCAAAACAAAATGCAGTTGTGTATAGAATTTTCCCCACCTAAGTTCTCAAAGTGGTACGCTAGCAATCCAACGATCCAAAGCCCTTAATGACCGCATCGATTATCAATCTATAACACATTACGTACATATACTATGTGTCAATGGTCGATAAATCATTCTAAAAATTTCTCATTTTCTTCTATTCACAACGCGTTGTGGTTTCCCTAACAGCGTACTGTGATAGAGTCCACGACGAGCTGTGGCACAATGACAGTGAGATGGATGACTTTTATATAGTTTTATTTTGTTCCGGTGTGGTGTTCACATTGCGTTGTGATTTCCCTAACAGCGTGCTGTGATGGTTCACTAAGAGCTGTGGTATAATGACTATGTGTCGTGGCTGGAAAGGTCATTTTCTAAGAGGTGCCACTGTCATTACTATGACAGCGCGCTATGGGAATTGTCACAGCGTGCTGTCATTCATGACAGCGAGCTGTGGGAGTTGTCACAATGAGCTGTCATGTGGGTTTCCAACGGCGGGATTTTTTTGGACACTCTATGCTTCCAAATTTGGATCACCCAATCCACAATTGACCCACATTGAACCATAAAGACATCTAATTACTTGAATAACTATATGTTTACCTCTTAGATCGGGCACACGACGTCTCCGATGATCGTACAAAGGATTGGCTTTCTACACCTCGCTTTCTCCCGTCAGTTTGAAACCCACCTTCTCTATCAATCGAAATGGATGGAGATTGACTCCTCTCAACGTTCACAACAACTCAAAGGTTCCCTTTAGTATAATAGGATGACCTATAAAGAGATCCACAGAGTTTTGGGTTTCAAATGCAAAAGAGGATTTGAAATGGGCGGAGCTCTCTTTCGCTTTGATCGTAATCACAGCAAGATCGGTGCCTTCTTGAGGTAAATCGACAAAGAAGATGAGAAGTTGAGAGGGGGAGATCATCAATGCTCAAGGGGAGTAAGGGAGGGAGAGCTCTTCTGTGCCTTTTTTCTTTCTCTTTCTCCAGGCTCTTTCTCTTCTCTCTTTCACTTGCAAACGAATGAAACTTCCAAAGGAAGTTTCACTTAAGTACTTGGGTCATGATTCGGTATGAAACTCATTCACCCAACCAATGTATTAGCAATTTATCCAATAGTCTAAAATGCAAGGCCTTAAATGTGTGGCGCGTACCTCGTTAAGCGCATACATTCATTTAACGTGGTTAAAATTTTTTTTTTTTTTTTAGGGGTTGTTACAGATACACTAGGAAACAAGAAGCTACTAGACCATGTGAGGTGGTTGGGTGAGAAAATTTTATTATGATGAAAGGTTGGCCGAGTGATTAGAGTAAATGTTTGTTCCTCTTTCTAAAGTTATTTGAGAGATTGATAAATTCTAACAATTCATTTCTCCATCAATAGTAAAGTATTTGCCAACAAGTTTTGACCCCTTTGACTTTGAAGTTTGAACACACGACATCATGTTCACTTGTAGATTGTCTCATTTTCTAATATGATAAAAAATGCATCCACATAATGATACAAAATGATTTGAGACTTGTAGAGGATGGCTCCAATAACTCATCCATAACCAGACTTGTAGGCCCTTCGTTATAGTCTTCAACCTTTTTCTGATATGCTTAACATTCACATCTACTGCTTGACATTCATTTTACAGTACTAATGCTCCATGGAATTATTGTGAGTGACAATGTATCATTTAGATTGATTATCAGTGGAAAAAATTGATTTAATGAGTTATAACTAATGTCAGTTAATTTTTCAACACAATTAACATAATTGTGATTTATTTAATCACATGGTATAATCATCTCGGGACCAATTGAGTGGTAGCGCAGTTGGTATCCTCCCTCTTCAAGGGTTTCGGCCTGTACTACAATGGAAGGTTGACAATATTGCAACCTCAAATGGTACATATAATTTTGGGGTTTTTATATATACCCCCCTGAGATATGACAATATTGCATCAAACCCCCTGAGCTATGGATTTTTATTTTGCAGCCCTTACTTTTGTATTTCTGTTTCATATACCCTCCCTGGTGTTAACTAGCCGTGAGTTTATGGACTAAAAGGGCTATTTTGCCCTTAACGAAACTAATATTCTAAAACCACCATTCTAAAAGACCCTTCATTCATCTATATTTACAAGTCATGCCATTATAGTTTACCACCATTCTAAAAGGCCCTTCATTCACCTTTATTTATAAGTCATGCCATTATGCCATTATAGCTTACCACCACCATTCTAAAAGGAGTACCTTTAAATCCAACCACAAAATCTTTGAGTTCACCCACGCTAAAACACATCGACTGCATTGAATCAGACGATGGAGATTGTTTAGCGTCCCAATATTTCATGAGATCGGTCTTTAGATCATGGGTGTACCATTAGACGGTCGGGATCAAAGATCATGGTAGTGCCCTCAATCTCTATCAGAAATCAGTGCATGTTCACTTGGATCTAGACCATAGATTTTATGCCTTTGGTCAATAAAATATATGCAACAGTTCATACAAAAGTAGTTGATGAATGGTTATAATGTCTAATACATGCAATTTCCAATATATGGTTCATAAAAGAAGTGGTCAACTGATTGGACAGTTGGGATCAAGGATCAAAATATCGGTTCGTTTTCGGTTTCATGCATGACCGAAACCAAAAATTTGAATGAAATTTTCGGCCATAATTTTAAATTTCGGTCAATATTTCGGCCGAATACATAATTTGACCGAAATTTCGGGGGTTGTTTTTATTTCGGTGAGGACCGAAATCGATAAATTTCGGCCGACAGTTTGAATTATCGGCCGAAATTTTGAAACACCGTTGGGATGGTTCCACTTGTACAATCATTGGAGATTAATGAGCGACATCAGTACAAGAGGGTTTCAACCCATCGGGACTACTCGATAGGTCAAAATCAAATGACCTGACCCGCCATAGGTTTGGGCTTGGGTTCAAATTTCCACGTCCCAACCCATTAGGTCGGGTTGAAAATGCTGACTCATTTATTTCCAAGTTCCACTCAATCACTAAATTGTTTATTATTTAATTCCCAACAACATTATTGATAAACCCAATATAAAAAACCCCCAAAATTTTAGATACTCAAAATTAAAAATCATCTCAAAATAATAATAAAAAACCTACCAAAAATTTTAGATACCCAAAATTAGAAACCATTCCAAAATTTGGTTATTAATCTAAGAACATGTAGATTGAAGGTTTTCTTTATCAGAATAATTGCATGGTTTGTTACAAATCCTCCATTGGTTGAGAATTCGTCCAAATGTTGGCATGCTTTAATGGGGGAATCACCCATCTTATGGGTCTTGAATATGATGGGTGAATGAATGGCATTGTAGAAGCGTACCTTTAAATCGACCCACTGAATCTTTGAGTTCACCCATGCTAAAACACGTTGATTGAATTAAATCGAACGATGGAGATCATTTATCCTTCCAATCTTTCATGAGATCAATCTTTAGATCATGGGTGTGCCATCAGACGGTCGGGTTTTATTTCACGTGGCACACATCTTAGAAAAGTGACCTTAAAATCACATACACGCTTAAAATTGATTTTAAGGTCACTTTTATGGGTGTGTAGCATATAAAATAAAAAACAGACCGTCTGATGGTATACACTCATGATCTAAATATCGATCTCATGAAATATTGGGACGATAAACAATCTCGATCATCTGATTCAATGCAGTCGATGTGTTTCAGCGCGGGTGAACTCAAAGATTTTGTGGGTGGATTTAAAGGTACTCCTTTTAGAACGATGTGATGGACCCATGAACGATGTCGCACCACGTGACACCAATATGGTTCTAAGCATTCATAATGATCTTCTCAGTCCCAAGAGTGAAGCGGACAGATAACACATACAAACTGAAACAAGACAGCTTAAATGCCCCAATGTCGGCGATAAAAAAATGAGATAATGCCCTTCCCGCCTGACTTGGGGTGAGATGGATGGGCGTCATTTTAGGGGATGCCCAAAACATGGTATATGTCTAGTCTAGTGCACCGTCTCTTGAGCGAGATTAATTTTAAGCGAATATTGATGCTTCTTCAAGTTTACTTCTATAGAAGTAAACTTGGCGTTTGAAACAGTGGACGTTTTTTGAATGGAAATTTAACCATTAACATCTGTCTATATAGCCAAATGGTATGTCTAATGACTAACTTGTGTGTAAATATGCAGGATATTTGTATGTTCCCATCGGCTCTTCCATGCTGGAACCAAATTTATTCAGTATGCGAATCAGCTCACGGATTTTTTTGCTAAACCATTTCTTGCAATCGTTTCTGCATTCTTCAGGTGAAGCTGGGTGCTCATCCTGCTTTACACCTTGACTTGAATGGGAGTAACAACGCATCATCTTCATGGTTATCCGAGCACCGGGCCAGCCAAGCCATGAATAAAATTCCAACAGATAAGGCCCCTTATGAATAAGTTGATCAACCCCCCTCCAAGGTGCTTTTATGGATTTGCTAGTCATAGCCAGCTTTGGCTTTCCTGATGGATTTGTAAACATCAGTATGGGTGTCAGTGTCGGAGTCGCAGCCTGTCTTACTAATTAGACAAGGCACAGTATTGTATATAGGAATCAGGCCCAAAACGCATGCTTGTCAAATGTAAGGCTGTTAACAGGTTGGTCCGCCCGATATCCAACTCGAGAATTTATACTGGGTCAGGCACATAAATTTTAGATAATAGACGTCAGGGAGATTGAAGTTGAGATGAAGAGAATAGTATTTAGAACTAAATGGAGAAAGAAATAAAGAAAATCCATAGAATGATGTACGCAGCAAGATAAGTATAACGCTCCTTCGATTTACAAATATATTACAATTGGCAATAAGATATCAAAATTTGCAGCAATGCAGTGAAGTTGTCGTCGTCGCCTTCTAACTGGAAAAGACTATTTTTCCAAAGAAAAAAGGGGGAAAATCTTGGTTAGGCTTTCCTTTCTTTGATACTTCTCGCTATCAATTCAAGTGTGAAGTGAGATTTATGAAGTCTTCTTCTTCGCAGGGAATTGTCAGACCACCCATTTGATGGTCAAAGCCAAACTCTTCTTCAGCCATACCTAGCAAGGTTTGGAAATGAGGATGCTTCAAGTAGGAAGTTGGGATCACAAATCGCTTTTGGTTGTCCCCAACATAAACTGAAAAGTGGCCTTTTGGGACATCTGAGGCCAGAGATAATTGATTCCTGCTAAGAGAGCGTCGGAGAATCTGCTTAGCATGAATCACACCGGGCAATCGAATACCCATGCTTGTTCAAGATTCCTTCCAAATATAATTTCACAGCCAGATGGTGCCAAGTTCGATGGTAGAGAAAGTGTTAGCAGCAGATGTTGATTGAATGAAATTTGATCTTTAGCATGTGTATATATAGATAGAATTGTATTCCCAATCCTCCCAAATGGAGTCAGTGGTGAAGGATCAAAGACAATTTTCATGGGGGTTCACATGGCTTTGCCTTCCAAATCATATCAAAATTTAAAGAACATTGGGCCACATTTTATGAATTGATAAGGTAGCCAGCTAATTGTTTGTTTAGTGTCCCTTTGATTAGAAACATGTATGAACATGAAAATTGAAAATTTGTTACATGTTACATCTCTCTCTCTCTCTCTCTCCCTCTCTCTGGGTCTGAAAATCTTTCAAAATAGACAACCAATGATACACTAGGAAACAAGAAGCTAGCAGACCATGTGACGTGGTTGGGTCAGTAAAATTATTGGAGATGATGAGAGCTTGGCCCAGTGATTAGAGTAAATATTTGTTACTATTTGAAATTATTTCTCCACATCTGGAATTAGTGTCCTTGCATCCTATATATAGCTTAGTGAACTAACTATTAAAATATAAAAGTCCACATCTGGAATTAGTGTCCTTGCATCCTATAACTTAGTGAACTAACTAATAAAATATAAAAGTCTATTTGGTCAAATATTAAAGTATTAGCCAACTAGTTTTTGTCTCTTTGAACTTTGTATACTCCAGATCATGTGCACTGGTAAATTGCCTCATTCTCCAATATATTACAAAATAAATCAACATCTTGCCTTTTGTACTATTTCCAAAGTAATTTTGAATGGAAATGTTTTGGATCTAAAATTATGGTGAACCTTGGCATGTGTGAAGTGCCAACTGCTGAATCTTGGATTTATTATGGATCTAAAGTTTTGGTGCTCTTTATTGATATATTGGTGGTACGAATTTCAGTGTTGAAGATTAATTGAGTCACCTTTGCTTAGTTCGCTCGCAATAATGAAATCTATAGTTCGAACAACAACTCGTCGAAGGACTTATTTATCCTAATGGTTGACAGGACTTCCAGTGTAGTCTGTCCTTTTGAATGTTGTGTTATCTGACTGAACGCTGTATAGAATGTCTGTTCATGGATAAACTCTTTTATTCACTAGAGCTATTGACTGGCTATCAGTCTATCACTCAAAATTCCCTTTCCTCTGTCAAAAAGCGTAATATATTTTTCCATCAATGGCCTTACTTCCCGATGTAAAACTTTGTGCTGCTGAATACTATTCGCATTGGCACTACGAAAAATATGGCCTCTTCCGGCGTCTTAAAACCGCCAGAAGTACAGTAAAAACCACTGCTAATTCTAATATCGGTGGCCGAAAAACTGCCGCTATTAAAGCTGTCGCTATTTGTTTATACCAGCAGTTTTATTCAACATTACCTGCAGTTCAAAACCGCCGCTACTACTCTTATAACCTTCTACCAGATGCAAAATCGCCTGTAATATAATAACTACCGCCAGTAACCAAAGAATCTGCTAACAAATGTACTATTACTGGGGGTCTAGACCACCAGTATTATATTATTAGCGGCGGGTCAAAACCGCCGCTACTACTCTTATAACCTTCTACCGGTGGCAAAACTGCCGTTATTATCATACAAATTGCCGGTACAAAACAGTTTCCAGTTAACTAATCTGGTATATCCGACGGTTCAAAACCCCTGCTAATATTCTTTTATTTGTATTTTAGGTAGCTCTTTTCGTACCTAGAGAATTTTAGAGGTCACAGCTAAAATGAATCGGGTGATTGACTGTTATTCATTAAATCACCTGTACAATCGATTGCGAGACCATCAATATACAATCATACGGTCATTTTTTTTGTGTGGCAGACATCCCAAAAGTACCTTTATTGCTATGTGAATTTCAGGTCATGTTTTGTGATGTGTGCCATGTAAAAAAAAAAAGAGTAATTTGTCCATCCAAATTTTAATTGGGATTCAAAATATCCGCCTTTTGCACAAACAAATGTATAAACGCCACCTAAAGATGAAAAGCATTAATTTTTTTACCAAAGGTGCCCTGTTTTCTATTATAAAATATATCAGCCTAAAATGAAACAAATACATTACTTTGTCCACAAAAAAATAACAGTAGAATTACCTCCGTAAGTACAGTAACAACAAACAGTAGAATTCCCTTTGGACCTAATGTCACCTCTGCCACCAAATCAACCCTTGCTTGAATATAATATCAATAAACTTTTAAAAAAGTAAAAAGAATGAACATGGTGATATCATACCCATATCATCTGGGACCTGTAGCTTCTTTGTGGCAGAGCCGTCATGGTTGAAGTAGAGCTCCTTAGCCATGGCTCTAGGTAAGAGGAATCCCTTGAGTAAATTTAAATTACGAATCCAAAAAACTAATATAGCAAAAAATCCAAAAAGCTAATATCCATTATGAAGTTAATGCAAGCATTCATAGCCACCTTCAACTCTCTAAAGATGATAAAAAATATGGCCAAAAATATGAGTAAAGTATAACCCAAAAAGCTAAATTTTCAAGCAATGACTATTTATGTTCACGATCTTGGAGCAGGATTAGTCGCCAAGCTGCACAATACAAAAGAAGAAAAAAGTACCTTTAAGATTATCAAACAGTTTAAGATTATGTACACAATTCGTATAAAAATAGTTATATAAGTAGAAAGAAAGAAGCTAGCTAATAACTAAAGAAGAGAAATACCCATTTATGGTTTATTAGAAGAGAGAGAGAAAAAGAAATGTGGAGATGGCTAGCTGAGTCTATTTTTCCTCACAAGCAATTATATTAAGTTATATAGAGAAAAGATACATGCACACCTATTTTACCCAACACACACAATACATATAATTTTAATATCAATATTTCTAACACTCCCCCTTAAGGTGGAGCATGCATATTGACCATGCCTCGCTTGATAACAACATCACTAAGTGTGCTAGGCCTAACGGCCTTAGTCAAAAATTTCGCAAGTTGCTGAGAGGATGTAACATCAATCAAAACAAGAGTCTTGTCACATACTTTCTCCCGAATAAAATTGATGTATCTCAATGTGTTTGGTCCTCTTGTGAAGAACAGAATTAGAAGCAATCTTCTCTGCTGTCTCATTATCATAGTAGAGGGGAACAAAGTCTAGAATAGGATAACCAAGCTCAGATAAAAGGGAGCGCATTCACATGACTTGACAGGTACCATGTGTTATGGCCCGGTACTCGGCTTCTGCACTGGATTTAAATACCACCGCGTACTTCTTACTCTTCTAGGCAACTAGGTTGCCTCCCAAGAAAACACAATAATCAGATGTAGATCGACAATCAGTAATAGATCCAGCCCAATCGGCATCAGTATAAGCTGAAATACTCATAGGACCACAAACACGATATACCAATCCAAACCCCGGATTTGACTTGATATACCTAAGAATGCGATGGACAATAGCAAGGTGGACAGTGTGAGGAGCATGCATAAACTTACTCACAAGACTGACAACAAACGTGATATCAGCTCTAGTGAGATTAATCAATCTACCCACCAATCTCTGGTACTCATGTGGATCTGGAAGTAAATCTCCATCCTTCTCACGTATTGAAAGCTTCTGATCCATAGGTGAGGTTGCTGGTTTACAACCAAGCACATCAGTATCACGCAATAAGTCTGACATACTTTTTCTGAGAGATAAATATTCTTTTTTGAGATCTAGCAATTTCCAACCTAAGAAAATATTTTAGGTATCTCAAGTCTTTGACTTCAAATATTTTACCAAATTCACTCTTTGTCCAACTGATAAGGGCATGATAATTACCAGTAAGAATAATGTCGTTCACATAAACCAGAAGAATAACACGACCTAAAGGACTAGAGTGACTGAAACTGTATGATCTGAGTGACATCTGTGGAACCCTAAATCAATAATAATACTGTTAAAGCGTTGAAACCATGCCCTAGGTGACTGCTTCAACCCATAAATTAATTTTCGAAGTCGATAGACATTCATAGTCTCCTGAAGCAGAAAATCGGGAGGGAAATTCATATAAACCTCCTCAAGGAGATCACCATGAAGAAACATATTTTTAACATTGAGTTGATAAAGAGGACATCTCTGCATGGCCGAAAGAGTTAAGAGAATACGAACAGAAGTCAACTTGGCTACAGGAGCAAAGGTAGCCTCATAATCAATCCCATGGCTTTTGGTAAACCCTATTGCAACAAGCCGAGACTTATATCGAGAAATCGTTCCATTCGGATTGTGCTTTACTGCAAAGACCCATTTACAACCAACAATTTTCTTCTCAGGTGGAAGAGGAACCATGTCCCATGTATGATTAGCCTTTAAGACATCCATCTCCTCTACCATGACAGCCCGCCAGGAGGGATGATCAAGGGCAGCACGAATAGTCCAAGGGATCATCTCAGAGTCAGTGGTAGAGAGAAAAGTCTGATAAGTGGGAGAGAAATCTTCATAACAAACAAAATTGATAAGGTGGTAAGAAGTCACCTGATCGCGAACTCCTTTCTTGAGAGCTATAGAAAGATCCAGATCATTAGTAAAGGATGGGAAAGGTATAGGAGCTCGATTAGGGATACTTACAGGAGTTGGAGTCACCACTGTAGAGGATGAAGGAGGAGGCACTGCTAAAGTTGGACCATGCCACCTGCGTCAGGCAAAAGTAGGCATCCCCTTTTGGTGCAGAAGAATAGGGAGATCATGAAGTGC
The DNA here is from genome assembly GCA_021018995.1 of Chloranthus sessilifolius. Classification (NCBI taxonomy): domain Eukaryota; kingdom Viridiplantae; phylum Streptophyta; class Magnoliopsida; order Chloranthales; family Chloranthaceae; genus Chloranthus; species Chloranthus sessilifolius. Next base: position 72,328,798 of record CM037595.1, read on the forward strand.
AGGCAAAGGGAGAGGGGGGGGGGGGGGGCAGGGTTAGGAGTATGATGATCCTCAGTAAAATAGGAAACATCCTCAAAAAATGTGACATCCATAAAAGTGTAAAACCAACGAGTATGAAGATCATAACAATGATACCCTTCAGAAATAGGAGAGTAGCCAATAAAGAGACATCTGATAGCTTTGTCATCTAATTTCTGTCGATTGGGACGAAGGTCGTAAATAAAACAAGTGCATCCAAACACACGAGGCTCAACAAAAAAAAGATGATATGTAGGTCTAAGAGTATGATATAGAGTATAACCCGCCAACTCCTTAGATGAGGTACGGTTCATAAGGAAGCAGGCAGTAAGTAGTACCAAAGACCAATAAGGTTTTGACACGTACATACCACGAAGTAAGCAATGAGTCAATCCTGAAAGATGCATGTTCTTATGCTTAGCAATACCATTTTGGTGCAGAGTATAAGGACAGGAAAATTGATAAATAATGTCATGCACTTTCAAGTAATTAGCAAAGGATTGAGATGTATACTCCCCCCCATTTTCACTCATCAGAATTTTCACAGTAACACCATATTGAGTTTTAACTAAGGCATGAAATTCCTAAAACTTAGAAAAGACTTCACCCTTATGTTCCAACAAATACAACCATGTACACCTAGTAAAGTCATCAATAAAAGTAATATAATACTGAAAACTATCAACAAAAGTAATTGGAGAGGGACCCCTCACATTAGAGTGAACAATATGAAATAGAACATCGGATTTATGCATATGTGATGAATAAGAATGTCTAACATGCTTCGAGAGCTCACAAACATCACACTTAAACTTTACTGAAGCGTAAATAGATTTAAAACTGGGAAGTAAAGTGCATAAGGACTAAAAATCGACATGCCCAAGTTTAGCATGCCACAATGATAAAGAGTCTAGGCTAATGTTAACAGAAAAAGGAAAAATAGAGGAGGTATCAGCGAGTCTATCAACAACAGAAGCAGTAGGTGTACTAAAGTCAACCTATAGGAAGTATATTCCACCCCTCTCAATGCCTCTACCAACAATCTTCTTCATAAGTTCCTAAAAAATACAATAAGTAGGATAAAAAATAATGCAAAAATTTAGTTTCTTGGCAATGCTTTTAACAGAAAGAAGATTAGTAGAGAACTGGGAAACATGTAGAATATGATAAAGGGACAAAAGGGAGGATATGGGAATAGTCCCAACTCCTAAAATGGGAGTGTAGGAATAGTTAGCTATGCGAACTTGAGCTGTATAAGAAGAGGGAGAATAGAAAGAGTATCCCTGAGAATTGAAGTTGTCACTTTACTAAAAATTATAAAAATCAAATGCAAATGATTCAGAACTGATTAAAACTCAAATTTAAGTAAATGAAGAAAAGGATTAAAATCAAAAGGTGGAGAGTAGCAGCTAAAGATTTTGGTCTTTACTGAAAATCAATTAGTTCAAAGGTAATGCATAAAACTGATTTGCAATAATCCTTCATCTGGCTACAAGCTTAGATGCAAGGTATAAGAATCTAATCTAGACCAGAGAATTGGAGTAATCCTAAGGCTATGATCAGTCCACTTGAATTGTCATAGATCATCCCAGAGATTCCTCTAGTTCAAGGATTTTAATTAGAACAAGTAAACTATTACAGATGCTGTGGATGTAAGGCTACATTCTCAAGCATCCACAAGGAGATTTAATTTAGGAAAATCAAATGCAAACAAGAGATCTATAGATCAAAATCAACTTTATAATCTATAATATACTGATTCAATACAAGCTTACAGTAAACTATGCTCAGATCTGCAATCTGTGCAACATCTAATCCATATAAAAAGCGTTGAACCTCTCAATTTATAGCTCTCAACCTCACCCTAGCTACTAAAGGGATTTATCCAACCACGGTTGGTCTAAAGAGTGAATGGGGAAGAAGAAAGGGGGAAGGAATTTTGGAGGGAAGAAGAAATTCGAATTTGGCTCTGATTCTCTCAATTTCTGGAAAGTTCATCTGTGCAATCTTTCTTATATTTATACCCTTCTCTTCTGTCCTCAGATCTGTTTCAGCCAATCAAAGCTCAAGGGAATAATTTAGTTATTCTGAGCTGCTGATTTCTCTTCTAGAAGCTCTGCATCAATTGTTCCAAACTGGGCAAGTACATGTGAGGAGGTTAGAGGGTTCCCATTCGTGCACATATGCATTCCAAAAATACCCCCAAGAGTTGTTGACATGCCTTGGAACGTGTGCACAGAGCATAGAAGTGGGTAGCAACTGTGGTTGAAACTGAAAAGTTCTCAAATCGAGTGTCGAGAGGTTCAGGGAACCTTTCGACAGGTTCTGAGTCTTATTGGCTCTCCATTCGACAGGTTAGATGTGGCCATCGACAGGTTGCTTGTACTTGTCGACAGGATCTTTTGATTTCTCGACAGGTTAACACAATTCTTAACTTCTATCTGAGCTCCATTCATCCTCTCAACAGGTTATAAAGGATCCTGTCGACTTTTCATACAGCTCCAGTTGAGCTTTCGACATGTTGGAAGTTGTGCTTGACAGGTTGCTTCAACCTCGTGCAAAATGGGTGCAACTTCAGGTAAATCTTTGACAGGATGCTGCTGACTACTTGCTAGGTTATGGGGAACTTCTTGACATGTTCTGGAACCTCGCGAGATCCCCTGCACCTCCAGGTAAGTCTTCGACAGGTTCTTCTACTGCACCTCAGACCCTTTGGCAGGTTGTGTCAACTTGTCTATAACTTTACTTTTCCACCCCAATACCTCTCGACAGGTTATAAAATAGCTTCAGAACCTCTCGACAGCATACCTTCTTCAGCTTTAACTCCTCGACAGGTTCAAGTACACCCTCAGATCCTCTCGATGGGTTAATGGAACTTCTCGATAGTTTCATATCCAAGCATGCATAACTGTCGACAGGTTGAATTAACCTCTCGATAGGTTCTATCCTTTGCTTCCACAGCTGTCACACAGTTTTGGGGTGTTGTGGTCTTGCTTCCATGTGTGCCCATGTGCACACATGTCATTTCCATGGAGCTCTGAGGCTCTGTGACTGCTTGATGACTGACCTTTTGGGCTGCATGAGCACATGTTGAGGTAGCAGGTCTATTCTTTGACACTTTTAGGTGGATGTCTATACTAAGACTGTAATTTATTACTTATTATAGACACCCAAATTTGGCCCAAGGCCCGATCAAAACACCTTTCGAGAGAGGTGCACTTCTGAGCTTTTGATAGCATGTATGGAACCTTTAGGAACCACCCTAGAATCCTTAAGAACTATTCTAAAACCCTTAGGAATCACCCTAGATCTCCTAGGAACCTACCCCGAACCTTTAGAAATCAATCCCGACCCTTAGACCCCGTCTTGAGCCTAAACCTAACTTTATCAAGCCATGGATGAGGAGGGATGCACTGGAACCAGCTACGGCTATCTACTGCGATTGAATTTCATACTATTAAAAAGTAAAAATTATCAGTTTTCCAACGGTCCAAGAATCGCCCCAATCGGAGGTATATATGAAAAGATATGGCGGACCGAACCCGGAGGGCAAAAGTGTAAATTCATGTGGGCCCCCTAGGGATTTGGCGCAACTAATAATTTTGCCTGGTGCAATTATTAGTTGCGCTAGGCCAATTCTCTCAGATTTTAAGCTTGGTGAAACTATTAGTTGTGCCTAGGTTAAAGGTGGGGCCCACCCTCGAGAACCAACTTCCAGGCACTGTGTAAAACTGTTTTACTGTATATTTGCCTGGCACAACTATTAGTTACGCCAGGCATATGAATAGTAACCTTTGAATTTTTCCCTAAAAATTGTGATTGGGATTTGACTTGTTGACCACCTTGATCCTTGAGGTGTATTTTGATAGTTCTGTTGCACCCTTTTAATGCCTATTCTCAACCCTTCAAGTGGCTTAAGGCCTCACCCCATCATCAACCATTGGAGGACCTTCTCACACATCTCAAGGCTCCAAAAACCCTAGGAATCCTTAGATGTGAGATTACCTAATTGCTAAACCCATTTAGCTCTTAAGTGGTTTCCTAATCCACCAATTTCCTATAAATAGAGCCCCCCACCCCTTGGTTTAGGGGTTAAGAATTTTTACCTAAGAGAAAAAGAGCTTAAAGTGAGAAGATTTTTCTCCCTTTGGTGCACACTTCCCATACAAAAACCAGAATTCAAAAACCTCTTCCCTACCTTAGCCTTTCATGAAAAGCCTTTAGGTTAGGTGTGTGTGATCCCCTAGCCTTCCTTCTCTACCTCTTAGCTTCAAGCCTTAGGAGTTAGAATCCCATTCCATACCATACAAGCCTTCACAAGCTCATCAAAGCAAGCCATGCAAGGCTTTTCTACGGTGCTATAAGGACCCGAGGGCTCCGGCTCTCTCCTTTCTTCTCCTATCTCTTTCTAGCTCCCTCCATCCTCCCATTTGTGCCGTTACGCCGTCGACTTTTCGGTAGGGACGAAGGGACACAAATATGATTCTACGTCCTTTTGGGTAAGAGGAAGCTATTTTCTTTTCTTTTACTTCATTTTATTTTTTGCCATTAGTAGAGACCACGTTAAGCGGGCTGATCAGGTGCCAAACACCTTCCCGATCGAAAATTGAAGCCCTTACCCAAGAACCTTTGGTGTGGACCGAAATCAGAGTTATATTTTTAGCACTTCGATGCTCATAAAAATGAATTAGGTTTCTCGGGACACCGAAAGCTCCGGGTGGCGACTCTATATTTTTGCAAGCGACCGCATCGCCGCGACAGGATCGTCACAAATCCCACGGTTGCATAGATGGCGACTTTGCTGGGGATAGCTTGTAGAGCTTCTCCTTAAAATTTGGCCCTTTATTTTTTATTTTTCTCACCCCTACTTTTCCATCATTTACGAGCCTTAGCCGATTGGCGGGCCAACATGCGCATTATCTTTTAAATTTCTTTACTTTTTCATCATTTTAAGTGCCTTAGCCGATCGGCGGGCCTACTTGGACATTGTCTTTTAATTTCCTTACTTTTCTGTCATTTAAAGTGCCTTAGCTAATTGGCGGGCCTACTTGTGCACTTATATCCCAACAGTAGACGCCGGCCCGTAGTGGCGGCACGGGGTCATCACCCCCGGTCTTTGAACGAAAGAAAACTTCCAAAAAAAGAGAAAAGCTTTGAATTTTTTTTTTAAAATTTAATCAAGTTAGGGAGCTTAATTAATTTATTTTTACGAGGTAGATTTTAAAAGGGTTGGGATTAGGCAAACACATAACCACCCGGGTCTTAGTATGGCGGCAACCCCTAGTGGTGATGATCTAGAAAAGTCCCAGCCCACCTAGTATCTGAGAAGGCGCATGTGTCGGACATATATTGGGTGGGTTCCCATTCTGAAGCTTAAAACCCTTGGGGAGCGCGCTAGCGAGTTATACCGGACTCAAACCCATTAGGTGCGGTAAGGAGAGAATCAATCACCAAAAAACAGCTCAGTTCCCAGAAGCCTAGCTTCCATAAAAACTAAAAAAAGAGACTCATTTCGGGTGTTGGTGCTTGCTATCATCAGTTCTGGAGCATCAGTTTTTGCCTGGCGCAAGTATTAGTTACGCCAGTGAAAAAAATTGGAATTTATAATTGGCACAACTATTAGTTGCGCCAGCTTTAAAATCCAAATTTTTACCTTAGCGCAACTAATAGTTCCGCCAATGTAAAAAAGGTGCCCTGCAACCTGGGCGCATGTATTACTTGCGCTAGGTCTGTTGAACAGCACACCAGCCCGAATCTGTGGCCTTCTTCACCTCCCGAGTCTCTCGATCAGTGTGCTCAGTGTCTTGTTTAGGCCCCGCCATTTTCAACATCCAATACGCCCCCGCCGGTCAAAAGAGGGCAGCTTCTTTTATGCTCATTCTGGGGGATCAGATTGTTTGCCTCGATTTTTATGCCTTCAATAGATCGAAGGTTCTCCTTCGATTCTTTCGAAGTGCGTCGAAATCAACTCCACAGGTCTTGAATTAAGGTATGAGAGCCACCCGAAAAGGGAATTCCAAGGCATCGGAACCTTTGTTTTTCAAAACTTTTTAAAAAAAAATTCATAAAATATATATAATCAAAACCCAAAAAAAAATATATATAGTTTGTGGTGCCAGCACAACAACATCATCTTGCCCTTCGTCGCCCCGTAGGGGATGAAGGAGGAGAATTTTTGGGCCTTATCCAAGGCACCCTTACCCAACTCGTTCCCGTAGAATGTTGTGGGTGGTGGACCCGGCTTATGCCGATCTTGACACATCCCCACCACACTCTCCAACCCATTCCCATTCAGGGGAAGTCTTTTCCACCATCCCCCTCACCAAATCACCCTTTGCCGTTACCGGCCCATTTGGCGCTCCATTTTCCCAGCCACTACCTCTCAAAACATCCAAAGTCCAACCCCCAACTCCCTGTCTTTTGCTCAAACCATGCCCATACCAAATCCATCACATTTCCCACCCATGTCCATACAAAACCCAAACTCATTCTCCCAATCCACATCCATGCCCCATTTTCCATCTTCCCCCTATAGGCTCGATCCACCCACGTTCACATGAACCACTTCTGCCCTATCCAACCCCCCACAAATCTCCCCATCTACTCGAGTCATGCCCATTTTTACTGGGGTCATGCCCGGTTTCTTTCAAACATCCACACCCCACCAACCACCATCCCTAAACACCCCTAATCCCTCCCCATTCTTTACCCCACCTCAACTCTCCAATCCACCCCATATCCCACCTCTTACCATGGCCATGCCAGATTATACCGGGGCCATGCCCAATTTTCCCTCTCCACCACTGACATCCAATCCTCCTTCCATGACCATGATGGAGGAGATGTTCCAAGCCAACTCCATGTGGAAGGCTTCTCAAAACACCCCCCCTCCTTCGCACCCCATGTCCCTAAACCCATCTCACACCCTAGCCAATCTCCATGCCTCCCTCCCCAATGACCCCCATCAACCTCCCATAATCCACACCATCCAAACCCCCATTACCCACATATCCCAAGGCCCCATGGCCCAACCTCCCACTACCCATACACCCCAAGGCCAAATGGCCCAATCTCCAACCTTCGACATACCCCAAGGCCTATTGGCCCAAACCCCCTTTTCCCACATATCCCAGGGCCCCAGGGCCCCATGGCCCAATACCCCACCACCCAAACCTACACAGGGCCCATGGCCCAGATCCATCAAGGCCCATTGGGCAAAACCCATCAAGGGCCCACGACCCAGACCCATCTAGGGCCTATGGCCCAAACCTACCTAGGGCCCATAGCCCAGACCCACTAAGGGCCCATAGCCCAGTCCCATCTAGGGCCCATGGACTAAACCTACCCAGGGCCCATAGCCCAAACCCATCAAGGACCCTTGGCTCAAACCCATCAAGGGCCCATGGCCCAGACCTACCCAGGGCCCATGGCCCAAACCTACCAAGGGCCCATGGCCCAAATCCATCAGTGGCCCCTGGGCCAAAATGACCAAGGCTTCATGGCCCAAACCCAAACCCCACACTCATACCTTCCACAATACCCCCAAGATTTTACCCAACCTTCACAGCCGGGTCAAGCCCATGCCATATCCCAAACCCAATTTTCCCATGGCCCCACACCCCAAGGCCATCTCCAAACCTTCCCCCATACCCAATGGCCCCATCAGGTTCCACCCCAAAACCAAATTCCCATCACCCAACAAACCCTCCCTCACTCCCAATGGGTTCACCCAACCCCCACTCATGTCATTCACATCCAACTCGTGCAACAACAACAAGAGAATCCTGCCCTCACTGCACATTATGCCGACCAGCAGTATGAGGAGGACGAGATTAGGAATAGCGAGGCCTACACTGGGGCATTGACCAGCCTTAACCCTCCTCCCATAATTGCCCACCCCTTGGTGGCCTAGAGTGAAGTCCAACTAACGGATGGGAAAGCCGCCCCTGTATCGAAAGAATCAGAGTTGCTGAAAGAACAGTTGGACAAAATACAAAAGCAACTAATGAAAATGGGTGGTGTTGAAATTCACGCCACGGACTTCACAGATTTATGCTTGTTCACTAAGGTCCCCCTGCCCCCCAAATTTAAAATGCCTGCCTTCGACAAATATAATGGCACTGGCAATCCGATCGTACACCTGAAGTCCTACTGTGGGGACATGTGCCAATACGGAGGGGATGAAAGACTACTAATAAATGTCTTTCAGAAGAGTCTGACCAGTCTAGCTTTAAGATGGTTCACATCTTTAGAACCATCCATGATAAAAACGTGGAGGGACTTGAGACACCTCTTTCAAGAATAATATGTCTACAATATAGACATTGAGCAGCGAAAGTCAGACTTGGCCCGCTTGAAATAGAACAAGAACGAGACCTTCAGCGACTACTTGGGACGCTGGAGAGCCCTGACAGCTCAGGTCAGAAACAGAATTCCTGATGATGAGTAGATTGAGATGATCTCAAAGAATACTCTGCCAGTGATCTCAAACTTTTTGGTGTGCATGATCCGACCTTTCGATCTGGTGAGAAATGCTAATCGATGTGAGGATGCCATCAGGGAGGGCCGTCTGAGTAAGAACATGCCAAGTGAACCTAGTGTGGTTAGGAGGTTTTCAGAGCAAAGGAACGAGAAGAGAACATGGGACGATGTCTAGAACATTGCTAGTACCAGGCCCAATAACAATACAACCCCATTTCAATTTCAGGCTGCCCCGCTAGCACCAGCTATGCCTGAGCAGATGTAGAGAATAGGGAATGGGCAAGGAATGCAAATGACTCCGGAGCAGAGGAGAGCCCGCTACGACCGAGTTTTCATGCCCCTAGGGCAATCATTGAGTGTACTTCTACCTTTGTTAGTGGAAAAAGTATTAGTCACTATTCGTCAACCGCAACCTCCTCCCCATCTAATCCCAAAGAACTATGACCCGAATACACACTGCAATTTTCATCAGGGTCCGGGTCACCCGACTAATCGCTGCTTCCCATTGAAGCACGCAATCTAGGATATGATCGATGCAGAGAAAATCATCCCCCCTGCACCTTCTCAGCATGCCAATATTCACCAAGTGTCGCTACCCCTACATTCTACTGGAGGAGCTGGTCCCAGACCCACCGTCGAAATGATAGAAGATGAAGAGGAGCTTGAATTTGACCCATCCGATTATATCAGCAATCGGGAGAGTTCTATAGCACCATTGCCAAGAAACGTTGAAGAGAGGAATATCAGGGTAATTGAACCCCTGAATTTGTCAGAATATTTTCCCAACCCGACCCCACAAATTGAACCCTTGGATCTCAGGATATACTTTCCATCCACCACACCCGTCAATTATGTACATATCAATACATACCAACCATACACCACCACCCCCATCAATTACCCAATGAGCCAACAGGCCCCCGGTCCTACACCATCACTTGCCAGTTATCAATGGCCTGCGCCCACCCCATTTTCCCCAGTTTAACTACCGGCAAATTCCACCACCCCCATCAATTACCCAATGAGCCAACAGGCCCCAATCCCACACCCACACTCATCAATTATCAATGGCCTACCCCTATCCCCTAACCCCAAGTTCAACCACCAGTTGACTCCACCACCCCGGTCAATTACCTAATGGCCCATCAAACCTACCATCTCCCACCAGCACCTACCGGCTATCAATGGCCTACCTTTACCTCCTTCCCCCTAATACCACCACCCTCAAGCTTCACCACCCACATTTGGCCCAATTTTTTCACCCAACTTGCTACCACCGAAGTAAATCAGGTGTTGCCCACACCTCCTGAGCCCGCAGTACAAGTGCCCCAAGTACCGGCAATCATACCTTTCTAGCTCTCGGGACCAACATATGATCCTCATCAGGTCCCGCTAAGCTACGAACAAATAGATGTCAATGTCGACAGCAGCAACAGTAGAGAAGGGGCAATGGACTTTGTCACTAGGTCAGGGAGGATATCGAAGCAGCCAGAAGCGCCGGCAGCAGCACAAGCCCAATCAGAGGAGAAGAAAGACAGCACTGTGAACCCGTTTGAGAAGATGAGTCGGGAACATATACTAGAGACTCAATTGAGAAGAATGTCCGCCCATATAACCGTCTAGGATCTATTGATGACGTCTCCACTCCATTCTCAAGCATTAATGGGGGCATTAAAAAATACGCATGTATCACTCCAAGTTAGCCTAGATGAAGTCGGGCAGATAATTGGGCAAGTGATGGCTCCGAATGCCATTTCATTCTCGATGTTAATTTACCTGAAGAAGGGTGTAGCCACTCCAAGTCATTGAATATAACCGTTGAGTCTGGAAGTATGGTCATTCCCCTGGTTTTAATTGATAATGGGTCCGCATTAAACATATGCCCGTTAAGAACCGCCACTAAGATCGGGGTCGATCCATGCATGTTGAGGCCCATCAGAACCAATGCTAGAGGTTTTGACAATACCAGGAGAGAAATAAAGGGAGAAGTTGATCTTGAGCTATTGATCGGGCCAATGACCTTCTCCATCTTGTTTTAAGTAATGGATATCAAATCCTCTTTCAATCTGTTGTTAGCGCGCCCATGGCTGCACGAGGTCGGAGCCATACCTCCCACTTTGCACAAGAAACTCAAGTTTGCTTTGGGGCACAAGATCATCATGATCAGTGGCGAGGGGCACAGTGAGAAAGAAAAGGCCACTAATACCATTGAAAAATCCAATATGTTGGATGTGCCACACACTGCTGAGGATGTTGACCTCCATAGTTTTGAATATGAGGTATCGACAATACTCCCGGAGCCCATGGAGGGCATCATGCCTAAAATAGGAGGCAGTATGGTAGAAACAGTGGCTATGCTCCAAAAGTAGGGCTATTAGAGAGGCAGAGGGCTAGGGCCTAGATTACAGGGCAAAAGAGAGCCAGCTATTACCAAGGGACAGAAAGTAAGATTCAGGCTGGGATACAAGCCCACGGAGGAAGAGGTTCGAGAGGCCAAAGAAAAAGCCAGGGTAGCTGCAGCTACAATAGCTTGAGGAATCAACATAGAAGAGAAACCTCACCCTAGCTCGCACATCAGGGAATCCTTTTTCAGTGCTGGGGTTGTAAAGATCGATCGAAATGGGGTAACCCATTTGACCCCACACAAACCCATAGCCCCAATACATCCCACCAATCCTCAGATCTCCCTTCCCATCCTGGAAATAGATTTGGCTGTGTTATCCCTCTTCGAGGAATGACGGCCAGTACCTGAACAAACACCCCCTATGGTAAATCACCACAAAATGGTATTGACGTTTGAGGACATCATCTCGGACGAATTGGGGATCAATATGATGGAGGCTGACTCCAATAAGCCATATCAGTCAGCACCCTCCATCCCAACAGGTAATGAAGCGGTCCCTCAGGTACGCAACTGGGCATCTTTGCCCCAAACCCTGGAAGTAGGGAGTGGCCTAAAGTTTGGCAACTGTTTCCTAAAAAAAAATAACCTATAAAAAGTGAGATAAGCCCTTGGCAGACAATACCTTGTATATATAGTAACCCGCCTTGCCAAGGGTCCATCTCTAAAGAAAAAAAAATCTCAAAAATACGAAAAAAATATAAAATCCTAAAAACATTGAAAAAATCCAAAGTCCAAAAATACCGTCATTTAAAATTCTAGAAAAAGTCTCACAAAATGATGCCTTAACCGAAATACCCGTCCCACATAAAATCGACCCCTTTCCTGTAGAAATACAAGAAGAGGTAGGAGTTAAGAGTCTGGATGAGGATAGTCCTTTGGAGGAGCTCCCCAATGAGCTCCTTGACCGGTTCACCGACTTTGAGCATGGCCCTACCCCTGTTGCCGAAGAGACAGAGGATATCAATCTAGGGACTGAGGGGATTCCCAGAATAACCAAGATCGAAACGTCACTGTCTCCTGAAGAAAGAAAAAGCATGATTGAATTCCTTCGATCATACCAAGACATTTTTGCCTGGTCCTACGAGGACATGCCTGGTTTGGACACTAATTTGGTTGAGCTTGAGTTGCCTCTCTACCCCGATATGAAGCCGGTTAAGCAGAAGCTGAGACGTCTCCCACCCGAGTGGATGTTGAAAGTCAAAGATGAAGTCATCAAGCAGTATGACGCGGGTCCTTATAGTATCCAAGTACCCAAAGTGGCTAGCCAATATTGTGCCAGTGTCGAAGAAGGATGGAAAGGTCTGCATGTGCATCGATTTCTTTAATTTGAATAGGGCAAGCCCGAAGGATGATTTCTCACTGCCACACATTGACATCTTGGTCAATAACACTGCTAAGCACAGGCTGCTTTCATTTATGGATGGATTCTCAGGATATAATCAGATAAAGATGATAGAGGCCGATCGGGAGAAGACTGCATTCATTACTCCATGGGGAACCTTTGCTATCGAGTCATGCCGTTTGGCCTAAAGAATGCCGGTGCAACATACCAGAGAGCTATGACCGCACTGTTTCATGACATGATGTATCGAGAGATTGAAGTGTATGTCAATGATGTGATAGCCAAGTCACCGGAGCGAGGCAACGATCTGGTAAACCTCCAGAAACTGTTTGAGAGGCTGAGAAAATTCAGGTCACGTCTGAACCCACAAAAGTGCGCATTTGGTGCTATGTCTAGAAAGCTGTTGGGGTTCATCGTCAGCAGGAGAGGGATCAAGGTCGACCCAGTTAAAGTCAAAGCTATCACTGACTTTAATCAGATGCCAGACTAATGGTGACTGGAAGATGAAAGATGAGAAACTGATCCCTTACCATGAGCACCTTGAGGATCTGATATCTTGCTTCCAAGATGTGACATTCTCATATGTCCCCCGGATAAGGAATCGCTTCGCCGACGCACTAGTGATGTTAGCATCGATGATAGAAATCCCATACAGTGCTGAGATGAAGCCGATCATGATCGAGCAGAGGAATGAGCCGGCCTTCTGCCTCCAGATTAAGGAACCAATGAAGCCTGATGATGAGCCACATTGGTTCTCTGATATCAAGAATTTCCTCGAGACCCTAACTTTCCCTGAGGATACATCCAAGACAGACCGATGAACCACCCAACGTTTAGCAGTAGGCTACATCGTTTGTGGGGAGTGCCTTTACAAGCGATCCTACAATAACATTCTACATAGGTGCCTTACTGAAAGTGAAGCGACCAACATCATGAACGAGATCTACGAAGGAGTATGCGGAGCCCAAGTCAGCGGTCACATGCTTGCTAAGAAAATTTTGTGGCAGGGATACTTTTGGACCACTATGGAATCAGATTGCTGTAAATATGTTCAGAAATGCTACAAGTGTTAGGAACACTCCAGTCTGATACATGCTCCTGCCATCATCTACACTGCATGACCACTCCCTGGCCATTTGCTACGTGGGGCCTTGACGTCGTCGGAATGATTAGCCCAAAAGCATCAAACGGGCATCAGTTCATTCTCGTCGCCTTTGAATACTTTACCAAGTAGGTAGAAGTAGCATCATACGCCAACATCACGGCCAGTCACGTAGAGAAGTTTCTCAAGAATAATATTGTGTGCCAATTTGGAGTACCCAAAGATATCATCACGAACAATGGTACAAATTTTACAAATAAGTATATCCGAGCATTATGTGAGCAATACAAGATCAAGCACCATCGCTCGTCACCTTATCGGCCTCAAACTAATGGAGCCGTAGAAGCTGCAGTCGTCCGCATCCTAGAGAAAATGGTTGTCACCTACCGAGATTGGAGCGGGATGCTATCATTTGCTTTGTGGGCCTACAGAATGTCGATCTGTACCGCTACAGGGGCAACACCATTCTCCCTTGTGTATGGAACTGAGGCCGTCCTACCAGTAGAAGTTGAAGTACCCTCGCTTCGAATCCTCATAGAATTAGGCTTACCCAAAGCAGAGAGAGAGAGATCCCGCTTCGAACAGCTGAACTTATTGGACAAGAAGAGACTCCTAGCCTTGTGTCATACTCAAGTTTACCAAGGGTGAATTGCATGCGCTTACAATAAATGTGTCTGTGGTCGAAATCTAAAGGTAGGAGACATTGTGTTGAAGAAGATCTTCTCGTCCCTCCATGTTGATCCGAGAGGGAAGTTCAAGCCAAACTGGGAAGGACCTTACGTCATTCGAGAAGTGCTGCCGGGATACGCCATCCGCCTCGCCACCATGGATGGAGATCATCTTCCTGAGCCCATCAATGCTGGATACATCCGACGGTTCTACTCTTAGTCTATCACAATATGGTAAGTATTGGTGAAATAGATGCGTGACTGCTTAAGAATCACTCAAAAGAGGCTATCATTCCAAGCACAGTAGTAAAAAAGCATCCCTAAAAATAATGATATCCTTTGTTACCCCATTTGAGCCTGGGCCTTTATCTTTCAAATAACCCATGTTCCAAAAAATATATATGTACATACACAAAAAAAGAGAAGTGAAATTACCATCAAAATCCAAAAAAAATCAGAAAAGCAAAAGCTCAAAAAGAAATTGCCTGAAATGGAGCAAAAAGAACAAAAAAAAATGTAGAAGAATCACGGGGCATGTACAGTAAAAAAAAAAAAAAAGAAACCAAGGAAGAAAGTATGTTGAGAAAACTGAAGACGTATCAAGGAAACCCTTTTAGCCTAGCATACCTTCAAATCCTAACCTAACCCATGGCCAAGCTACACCCTGAAGAAAGCCCTCTTTTAGGTTTACAAGCACTCATAACATCTGTTAAGTCAACACAAGCCGAGTTGTGAGACGACACCAGAGCCCCATCCAGCCGGCTATGATGGAATCGACGTCTATGTCATGGCTATTGAAAAAAGAAAAAATATATAATAATAATAATAATAAATAATAATAATACAAGCTCAAAGCAAGATGGAGATGGTAAAAACCCAAAAGGGCACTACGGGTAAAAACAACGAGTTTGTACGGACCAGGTGAAAACCCGAAAGAGTGCTTGGGGTAAGAGAGCTAAACCCATGGACATGGTGAAAACCTGAAAGGGCGCCACGGGTAAAAAAGGGAGATTAAATAAAAAGAAAAAAGAAAAAAAAGAAGAAGAAAAAGTAAGGTTTGGTTTAAATGATTAATGTTTAAAAAAAAAAAAAAAAAAGAAGAAGCCCAGTTGATTACTCTCCGTGGTCCCTTTTTTGGGGCCGCTCATGCTAGTTCAAATCAAGTCCTGACCATAATTGTTTTCATGAAACTGCTTTGTCAAACGTATGACTGAAGGTAAGGAGAAAGGGTTGACTCAATCCAAAGGGATGGACGTTCCGACCTTGGTAAGACAGTTGAAACTCTTTCAGAATCAACCAGTCAAAGAAGGATTCAACAATGCTCAAAAGAGAACCCGGGGTTTCACAAGGTTTCACCCAGTGATTAAAGCACCAAAAATGCATAAAACAAAACCAAAAGACCAAAAGATCTGTATAGATAGGTATAAGAAACTACCTTTCATTTATAAAATGCACCGCTTACACTACATCCCAAAAAATAGCCGGTGTGATGACTAGCTGTTGAGAACTGGAAAATACCACTTTCCACCCCTTAACTTGGGTCTTGATAGACCTTTGAGAGAACTAAATAAGTATTTTAAGTGTTTATTTTACAGCTAACAATAAAGGCAGGCTTAACCCTGAAAGTAGCTTAAAAGTGCCAAAAAGATGATGATCCATTTTGATCTAGAGGAAGAAAGAGAAGGGATAGCCCCACTGGCTGTCGAAATGCCTAAACTAAAGAGGACAAAGGCCTAGTTTCAACCTAGAAAGAGGTTTAGAGCTACTAGAAAAAAAGAATGCATTACAGAATGCTTTTCGATAGGATGCCTGAACTATTCGAAAAGAACCTGAACTCTGCGAAAAGAACTAAAAGCACCAGGCTTAGTGTTCGAAGAGCACCTGATCTATTCGAAAAGATTCCTGACCTATTCAAAAAGAAGAAAACTCCTTGCGAACAACACCAGATTTGTGCGAATAGATCTTCAGAAGTTACAATAACTTTCGAAAAGGTCTCCAAACTATGCGAAATGGTATTCTGAAGATTCCTAGCATTCGTAAGGGCAATTCAGTAATCTCTGCATGCGCCCCAATGCATTAGAAAACTCAGGGACATTTCGGAAGATTCTGAGCACGAACCAGAGGCATATTCCACTCAATGTGAACACCCAAAGATGAAATTACTTGGCGGGAACTTCTAGAAGTTCAAATAGATTTTTGAATTACATAACAGAATTGATGCTTGATGCTGATTGGTGAACGGATCAAGCGATTACGATTGGCGAAACAGATCTGGATCCTTGTGCTCGACTCCTATTGGCTGATATGGATCTAACCAATTCTGATTGGTTAATGCACATCTGAAATGGACTTGGAGAAAAACTATAAATAAACGAACTATTTTCCCAATTTGGGTATCCAGAGTTTGAGTTTCATTTCTGCTGCCCCATTTCCAATTCAGATAGCTTGTCTGAAACCTCTGTAATAGCCTAGCTTTTGTTTGTAACTGAGAACTGTGAGATACTTATGTAATTCAAGTGAGAATTGTATTCAAGACTACAAATCCAAGAGCTGTTTAAGTTGTGCTCTGTAATTGTAATGGTGGATTTGAAAAGGTTGCTTTCAATAGTACGTTCTCAATCGGATTCATGTTGAGGGTTCCTTGTGATCTCCTTACTCATTAGACTCCTTTAGATTTACTATTTTTAAAGCAATTTCCCTTAATTCATTATCCTTGTGAGAATCTGCGTTTGTAACCTAATTTCTTACAACATTTGTAGTGGTGCTCATGTTCTGAATCAAGAATCAGGATTGAAGACTATTGGATGATCTGTGTCCATGACAGTGGACAGATCATAGCCATAAGTTCAAACTCGATTCTAATCCTTGAGTTGGATTATTTTCTCTTACATCTGAGCTGGTAGCCAGATGAAGATTTGAGACTTTCTCGACTGTGCTACACTAGTTCTCATTCTGCAATCAATTACTAAGCTTAAGTCAACTATTATTTCTCCATTCTTATTAATTTTGCATCCAATTCCCCCAACTCGGATCTGGATCAATTAGTTTAAATTCTACTTTTAGATAATTTAGTTAATGTGACAAATTCAACCTCTCATCGTATTTGCTTCGTAGATAAGATTAGAGGCCAGATCTAGTAGCTCAGATATGAAGGTTTACCATTCATTTTAAATCAATTTCCTGTGGACGATCTTTTACTCACTTACATTTAAAACTTGTTACAATTGACCCTGATCTTGCAGGCTAATTACTTTCTCTCTGTGCTGATGTTCCTTATTCTTTTTAATTTTCTAGATTTAGTATCATTTGCAAATCTGTTTTCAAAATACAAATAAATCATGCACACTTAGAACAACAACAAGTTTTTGGCGCCATTGCCGGGGAATAGATCTTAAAATTGGTAGACCTAAGTTTTTTTTTATTATTACATCAGTGCTAACTGTTCTATTGTTTAAATCTGTGTAGTTATTCCTATACATTTGAGCCTGGAATCTACTTTGAAAGGAATACTGAAGGTTTGCTTTGCATAATTTTACTCTCTGTTTCTGTGTTGTATGTTTGGTAGGAGGACTCTTAATCCTGAGATTGTCCCTCTGAATTTAGAAGTTGAAAGGCTACTAAGAACCAGACAAACATCACATGTAATTTTTGAGCGCTACTATGGGTGAGCAACCTAGACTTTTGAGAGATTACTTTACACCTGGTGCATATAAATCCCCATTTTGTATTTAATTTCCTACTGTTGAAGGAAATTATGAGATCAAATCATCAACTATCCAGATGCTTCCTTCCTTTCATGGTTTGAGTAAGGAAGATCCATACAAGCATGTGGATGAATTTTTGTCTCTTTGTACAACATTCAACATAGCTGGACTGGGTCCAGAGGCAACCAAGCTCAGGCTCTTTCCTTTTTTATTAAAGGATAAAGCTAGAGCATGGCTGTCTATGTTGCCACCAAACAATATTACTTCTTGGAATGATTTGCAATGTCAATTTTTAGCCAAATACTTCCCTATGTCTAAGACCAGCCAGTTGAGACAAAATATTGTTTCCTTCTCCCAATACTCAACTGAAACTTTTCATGAAGCATGGGAAAGGTTTAAAGAACTTTTAAGGTAATGTCCTCATCATCAAATTCCCCAATGACAGCTTGTTCAAAGCTTCTATCAGGGAATTAATCAAAAGGACAAGAATATGGTAGATGCTTCATGTGGAGGCACCTATTTGCAAAAAATAGTTGAGGAGGTCTGGGACCTATTTGAAGTTATTGGTGAAAATTCAACTCAACAGGAATCTTTGTCAAGAGACATTGAGAATCCTGCTCGGTCGAACAATCAGCAGACCACCAAGGGAAAGATTTATGAGGTGAATGAGTTGGAAAGGAAGATGGATAATTTAACCACCAAGTTTGACAGATTGATGGACTCACATAAAAATCCAATGGTTGTAAGAGTGGAGGAGGCATGTTTGATATGCCAGTCCCCTACTCATTCCCATGATCAATGTCCAATTGCACCACAGTTCCCAGATCTAGTGGTGGAGCAAGCTCATGCGGCCCATCATTTGGACAGATGCAATCTAATGAATATGCATGGAGAGGACACCCCAATTTAAGGTGGAGCCAGGGTAATTATCAATCACAACAGCAGCAACAACCAAAGAACCAAATACCCTTCAAAACTGCTCAGCCTTACCAGTAGAATTTTTATACCAAGTCAAATTTTCAGCAGCCTATTCCACAACAGATGGCACAACCTGTGCAGCAATCTGCTCCAGTTCAAACCCCTTCCAGATCCCCTTCTTTTGAAGACCAAGTTCTAACTTCACTCCAGAATTTAGGGTCTTTAACTCAGACTGTAAGCTTTCACAGTCAGAGTATAAAGAAGATTGAAGAAACATTGGGTCAACTTTCAAATACTTTGGCCAAAAGAGAGGAAGGCAGGTTACCCAGCCAACCCTTGAACAATCCTAAAGGACAGTTCATGGTTGGAGAGGCTTCTGTTTCACATGAAGAAGTAAAAGCTATCACTACCTTGAGAAGTGGAAGAGTTGTAAATAACAATGTAGGTACTGAAAAGGACGAAGTAAAAATTAAGGAAGCTGCTAGGAACATGCAATAGGAGCAGCATGATGTTAGCATTGGGGGTATTGATGTATCTCAGAAAAATAAAAAAAATGAAAAAGTAAAAAATCAAAAAAATTCTGGTGATGATTCTAAAGCTATAAATGAAGGACTAGTTCCTCATTTACCATTTCCCCATGCCATGAAATCTGCATCTCCTTTTGATAAAGGAAGTACAAAAATAGATGAAATGATGGAGACTTTCAAGCAAGTCAAGATAAATCATCCTTTGCTTGATGCAATCAAGCAAGTCCCAGCCTATGCAAAATTTTTGAAGGACATTTGCACACACAAAAGACAATCTAGGATCCAGTTATCCAAGAAGGTCTTTGCTGTGGAAAGAGTTAAACAGGTTTTGTCCATTGCCACACCTCCTAAACTTCGAGATCCTGGAATCCCCACAATCCCTTGCATTATTGGGGAACATACCATTGAAAAGACTTTATTAGATTTGGGTGCTAGTGTCAACCTGCTTTCATATTCTGTATATGAGAAACTAGGTTTGGATTAGTTAAAACCGACTCATGTGGTGTTACAACTAGCAGACAGATCTGAAAGAAAACCAGTTGGGGTGATTGAGGATGTATTGGTAGGGGTAGATAAGTTTTTCTACCTTGCTGATTTTTTGGTATTGGACATGGAACCTACAAAAAGTAGAACTTCCATCCCTGTCATTTTGGGGAGACCATTCCTGGCTACAGCCAATGCTTGCATTAAATGCAGGTCTGGTATTATGGAAATGTCTTTTGGAAATATGAAGGTAAAGTTAAATGTTTACAATGCAGTTACCCAGCCTCAATTCAGTTCTGAGGAATGCTTTTTTGTTGATTTGTTGGATGAACTGGTAGAAGAAAATTTACCACAGTTTTTACAGTGTGAAGATTTAACCACAGATTTTGAAGATGTTTGGAGAAATGTTATGGTAGAGACAGTTTGTGCCTCAAAGCCTGAGGAAGTCAAAGCTGTGCAAGAAGTTCATGTCCAATCAGCAAGGTCTTCTTCATAGAAACCTGTTGTTTTTCCCCTTCCACAGACAGCCAAGGTACCTCTGTTACCTTCTTTTCTCAGCCCACCTGACGTAGAGCTGAAACAGTTGCCAGAAAATTTGAAATATGTGTTTTTAGGAGACCATAAAACATTGCCTGTGATTATTTCTTCCTCCCTCACTAAGAAGCAGGAGGAAGAGTTGTTGATTGTATTGAAACAACATAAGAGGGCAATTGGCTGAACTATTGCTGATCTGGGAGGAATCAGTTCAGCTGTTTGCATGCATAAAATTCACTTGGAAGATGTAAAGCCTTCTAGAGAAATGCAAAGGAGGCTGAATCCTCATATGCAAGAAGTGGTCATGAAAGAGGTTGTTAAGTCGTTGGATGCTGGGGTCATTTACCCCATCTCAGATTCAGCTTGGGTGGCACCTACACAGGTGGTACCTAAGAAATCAGGGATCACTGTTGTAACCTCAGATTCTGGTGAGCCCATTTCAACCAGACAAACAACTGGTTGGAGAGTGCAGATTGATTCTGAGCAATGACCAGAAAGGACCATTTCCCTCTTCCATTCATTGATCAAATTTTAGATAAGTTAGCAGGAAAAGTTTATTACTGTTTTCTTGATGGTTACTCTGGTTACAACCAGATTCCTGTGTATCCACAAGATCAGGAAAAGACCACATTCACTTGCCCCTTCGGCACTTTTGCCTATAGGAGGATGCCTTTTGGTCTTTGTAATGCTCCTGCTACCTTTCAAAGATGTATGTACTCCATTTTCTATGATATGATTGACCAATCTATAGAGATTTTTATGGATGACTTTTCAATATATGGAGACAGTTTTGCCCAGTATTTACATCGTCTCAGCTTGGTGTTACAGAGATGTGAGGAAACCAATTTAATTTTGAGCTGGGAGAAGAGCCATTTCATGGTCACCCAAGGCATTGTCCTTGGCCATGTTGTCTCCCATAAGGGCATTGAGGTGGACAAAGCAAAAATTGATTTAATTGCACATTTGCCTCCTCCCAAAACTGTTAAGCAAATCAGAAGTTTTTTGGGGCATCTTTGGATTTTCTGAGAGGTTCATTAAGGACTTTAGTAAAATATCCAAGCCTCTTTGCCATTTATTGTGCCAAGATGTCACTTTTGTTTTCAATGATGAATGCCTTAGGGCATTTGAATTCTTAAAAAATTATTTGATTTCAGCTCCAATACTACAGTCTCCAGATTATTCACTGCCTTTTGAGCTGATGTGTGATGCATCGGATTATGCTTTGGGAGCTGTTCTTGGGCAGAGAAAGGATAAGCTGCCTCATGTCATAGCTTATGCCAGTCGATCAATGATTGATGCGTAGCTCAATTACACAACAACTGAGAAAGAGCTGCTGGCAGTTACTTTTGCCCATGAGAAGTTCAGGTCATATGTTTTGGGTTCACGAATTGTGGTGTTCACTGACCACTCAGCCCTGAAATACCTTCTGTCTAAGAAGGATACCAAACCAAGATTAATTAGGTGGATTCTCCTATTACAGGATTTTGATTTACAGATTAAAGGCAAAAAGGGTGTGAAAAATGTGGTGGTTGATCACCTGTCTAGAATTATAACTGTTGAGATTGATAGGTTGCCTATCAATGACTCTTTTCCTGATGAGCAACTTTTTGCTTTCAATGTGCATACCCCTTGGTTTGCAAATATAGTCAACTTTTTGGCTACTGGGAGGACCCCTCAACACTGGAATAAAATAGATAAAGATCTCATCTTCTCAAAGGTTAAACACTTTATTTGGGAGGATCCTTACCTATTCAAGATTTGTGCAGACCAAATCATTAGAAGATGTGTCTATGAAGAAGACTTCCACAGCATACTTTCCATGTGTCATGAACAGGCCTGTGGAGGTCATTTTAGTGGAAACAAAACTGCTACAAAGGTTTTTGCAGTGTGGATTTTATTGGCCCACACTCTTCAAAGATGCACTGCAGCACTGAAATTGCAGCTCTCTGAGTTGGAAGAGCTAAGGATGGATGCATACACCAATGCAAGATCTTACAAAGAAAAAGTTAAGGCTTTCTATGACAAAAATCTGCTAAGAAAATAATTCACAGCTGGCACCAAGGTATGGTTATTCAATTCAAAACTCAAGTTTTTTCTAGGAAAGTTGAGATCCAGATGGGAAGGGCCATATACTGTCATTCAAACATCTCCATCTGGAGCTGTTGAAATTATGGACCCAAGTGATGGGAGAACCTTGAAAGTAAATGGTCAGAGGCTCAAACCATGCATTGAAAATATTCTGGAGCCTGTGATGGCCATCTATCATCAAGAGCCTCCACAAATCTGATGTCACACAACTGTATCATATATATTGTAACTGTCTCTGTTCTGTGATTATAGAATAATTTTGTAATTTTTTTTTGTTGTTTTAGTCATGTTTTAGTTAATTTTCCTTTGAGGAATCATGAGTTCTGAAAGTTTTGTGGTTAAATTTGAGTTTTGTACTTCAAAACTTTTGTTCATAATTTTCGAAAAGTTTTACAATCATTTAGTAAAGAAAAATTCATTTCGAAAAGAACAATCTTCTTTTCAAAAAAGGATATGAACTTGTAACCATAATTGTTCGAAAAGAATGAATTTGCTTTTCGAATAGTTGTGTCTGGAGCTTTTTGCTTCTCGAATAGTTGTTTTTGAAGCTATATGCTTTTCGAATAGTTGTTTCTGGAGTCTTTTGCTTTTCGAATGGTACTGATGCCATTCTCCTTTTTGAAAAGGACTTTTTTGAACTTTTCAAAAACTTCAATAAGGCTTTGCGAAATCAATTTAAGCATATTTAAACCCATTCGAAGCAAGGTTTTCATATTCAACAGCATTCCAGCCCGTCTTGTGTCGCGAAAAACCCATTTTTTTTTCTCTACGTTCTTCGGGAGCTCAGAACGAATTACCTTCATTTCTTTGCCACTGATTATGCTTGAAAAGAAGAACATTTTGCCTCTGGTTTTGGTGGATTTGATCAAGCGGTCAGAGATTTTGAGCAAACCCTAGGTTTTGGTATTTTTCTCCCCATATGCTCTGTCTGTGCTTTCAAGATTTGATTTTTTTTCTGTAAACACACATTGTCTGAGATTCCAGAGAGTTGGTAGTTAATTGTTGTTAAAAGGAGGAACTTTTTGAAGAACTGTTTAGAAATTGTTAAAATGGGAAAAGCTGAAAAATCGCTGGCTGCAATGTTCCCTAGGTCTTCTGCTAAGAAAGTTAGTAAGCCCACCACCAAAGGAAAAGCCAAAACCTCAGCCAAGAGAAAACTGTCGATGGATAAGGCTGATAAAATTGAGAAAGGAAAGAAGGTTAGAATTGAGGAACCTATCCCCGCAGCTGACCCTAGTCATGAGCCTGAGCTTCCTCCTCTTCCTATGCATTTGGTACTGCCAAACCCTTTCATCGAAGCTCAGAAACTGATCTCAGAGCTTATTGTTGATGAGAATTTTTTCTTCAACAAACCTAAATGTAAGCTATCCTTGAACTACATCAGGGATGCTTCACTGAGCAATATCCTAACCCCTCTTCCAGAGAAAATTTATCCAAGAATGGTGAGATTATGGTACCAAAACATGGTGAAAGTGACTGAGAAGGATGCTGATGTCCCAACTCTTGTAATTTTCATTGATGATTGTGATTTAACAGTTACTTATGAAGACATTGGAAATGCCAGCATGATCCAATTTGGTCCTTTCTGCTGAGACAGCTTCTTTTAGAGAAATGGCTGCCCATCTAACCCAAGGCATAGTTGGAACTGGACAGTCCATCATGAGGAGAGACTTAGCACCTCAATTGTTGCTGATGGATTCCATTTTGAGAGGTTATTTTTATGTCACTGGGCATAGTCAGGAAAGAAGGATACCCATTTTGGAGGCCCTCTTTCATTTTTCAAAAGGGCAATTCTTCAATGCCCCTATGCTGATTTTTGAAGCCATGACTGACATTAGTGCTAAGCTGAAGAAGGAACAGAAAATAGCTGGACTACCATTTAGAAGGCTGATCACAGCCCTACTTAGGGCCAAATTTGACATTGATGAGCAAGAGCCATTTGAAATTGTATCCCCTCATGCTTTTGGGAAGAGGACTTGGACTACAAGCCAAACCATGTTGAATAAGGATGAGCCAGCTCAAGTACACGATATACACTTTTTGAGGTGACCAGCCTTTAGCTGCATCCATTGCTCCTGCAATTGCCAGTGAACCTGCTATACCGGAACCAGAGGTGACTAGCTCTTTAGTTGCACCTATTGCACCTGCAGCTGACATTGAACATACTACCATTGTGGAGGTACCCAGCTCTTTAGCTATACCCATTGATGAGGAGATCATCATCTTACCAACTTCTCCTATCACAGCTCCCATCCCTTCACCTTTCCCAGCAGTGCCATCACTCATCACCACCATAATCCCAATTACAGATTCTCCCTCTACACCAACCACTCCAGCCATACTTAAACCACCAATTTCACCTAGCAATTCCCAAGCTATTACCACAGATTTTGTTGAACACTCTCCTGGCACTCCTATCCTCCAAAGTTTCTCAGGTTCACCAGCTCATTCAGTCCATACACCTGAAACTACCCATACTCCTGAACCTGAGTTATTCACCACTGAGGCCTATTCATCCTTGATGGGATCTATCTTGGAGAATATTGGGCATGACTCTGTCCTCATGCCTGATCCCCCTCAATTCACTCATTTGGCTACTTCCCCCTTTACAGTCATCCCACCCATTGCCCCCCAACCATCTCCATCAATCATACTAGCCCCTACTCTACCTACCCCACCCACACTTGACACAATTAGCCAAATCTTCACCTTTCTCCAATCTATCCAAGCTCAGCTTCAGATCAACACAGACAACCAGTCTGTGACAAATTCCATTCTCCAAACCTTAGCCTCCACATCCCAACCAACTACCTTAGCCACAGTACCTTCTGTTTCTGACCAAGCTACCCAAACAGAATCGGAAGTAACATTTTTAGATCCACTCATCCTTGCTGTTTCTGATCAAGCCACCCAAACTGACCCTGAGGTAGTGCTTGTAGATTCATCTTCTCCCACCCCCACTGCTGGGATACATATGGTCCCCTACCACTCCATTCCCATCCCACGTTTTGCCACTCTTAAAAGGGCTATGGAAGCGAACCCTTACATCTTTCGTGACGTCCTTAAGGGGATTGCAGATTTCCACGCTTACATCAAAACTCCTTATGAAGACCAGATTCGGAAGCTGGAGCTGTTTATGAAATTTGAGAGAAATAAGATGCAAGACCTGTTGAGCCAAACATTTCACATGGTTAGGAGTGAGCAGCACAAAGTTACCATGTTACAAGAGAGTCTGGCACAAGAAAAACTGAGGACTGATAGACTTGCCAAATATATTGGCCTCACCAAAAAGATTAAATCTGAGGAGTACACCGAACTTCAAGCCACAATGCAAGAGAAAGCTAAATCGAGCTCAGACTCTAATACTGACTCAAGTTCTGACTCCAACAGTGATTCCAGTTCTGACCCCATTGAACCAACTTATGATACAGACTTTGACCCTAGTTATTAGAATATCTTGTACATGTCTGTTTTGTTGGTTCTGGAGTGTGTAATTAATGTTTACTGTTGACTTTTGTTAATTTGCGATTACTGTGCATTTCTTTTCTTATGCTCTTTGTTTTCTGTTCTTTTCTTTTTGCTTATTCACTTCTGGACCAGTGAGGACACTGCTCATCATAGGTTTGGGGGTGTGACAGAATTGCCAATAGTTTAGTTAACATCAATGCAGCATATGAGCAGCAGAGTTTTTGAAATTGAAGTGTTTTCACACCCGCTTATTTTTGAAAAAAATGAGGAAGTTAAAACTTTTTAAAATTAATTTCCTAGTGTAATTCTAATACTGTCATAAAATGAATGTCAGAAAGTTTCCAAAAGAAAATTGATGTTTCGGTGAACCTAAAAAGAGAGAAAACAGTAATGATACACCTCAGCATGTTAATAGAAAACCACAGCCAGTGAGATTTGGACCTAAAATGAATTCTTTGGAGGTTTGAATTGGCATTTTTTTTTTGCTCTAGGGACTGTTTGAACCTGCTTAGTTTCACTAGAAGTTACACATATCGAAATTGAAATAATTTGACAGTAATCATGATATTATAGACATGATGTAAGGCCTCCTTTTTGACAGTTTGAGCTTCAAAAAGCCCCACCTTTTGAAACTGCCCTTGATACACACCATTTGAGCTTTATAAATCCAAGATTTCTTTGAAACCTCATCAACCTCATTTAGCCTAATCCTCACTCTGAAAATTTAGAAGGTAAAGGAAAGGAAGCTGAAGAAAGGAGAGTTGGGTAACAGTTGGTGATAAAGAAAAAAAAAAAAGATAAATAGTTGAAGGCAATGATGTATCAGCAGAAGAAGTGTGGATTCCAGTCAATGTCATTTTGTAAAAAAAAAAAAAGGGGGGGGGGGAAGAAAAGTCATTTCATTTGAAGTTTGAAAAAGAAACAGAAAAAGATGGCCACTTTGGCTCTGAAAATTCAAAGGAGAAAATGAAATTGTGATGAATTAAAAAAAGGTGTGTCTGTCACTTCCTTACGTTGATTGACTTCTAGATTGTGAAATCCATTCCAACCCTTTTATTCTTGATAAATTTCACTCATAAGCCACATTACAACCCAAGTTAAAGTCCTTACTGATCAATGATGGATTGAGCTGTCACATGGAGATAAGGATTTGTGTAATCTATGGTGAAAAGAGTAGTGAATTTAGAACTAAAAAGCAATGCCTATGCTCTTGTTTATAGTCCTATTTGAGGGCTGTAACTGCTCTTGAGCTGTGTGAAATAGTACAACCCTCTTACTTGCATGTTGAGTGAAAATCCTGGTAAGAGTTGGGTTTGAAATCAACTTATTGGGGTAACATCAAAACTGAATTCTCAAATAGAAGGCAAGCTTTTGATTAATTTGTCTTGTAAAAACTTTTTGACACAAACTGAGTGAATGGTAAAAGGAATTACAACAGAATTTTAGTTTTGAACTTATAGTTTCTTGAGATTCCTCTTACAGCTTGATTGATGCAGGTGTGAATAATCTGATTGGATGAAAGTCTACTTTAATAGAACTGCATTGATATTAACTAATTTATTGGAGAAATTTCTGGGTACCTTCACTGAAAACCCTCAGGAGACTACACTCCTCCACTAGGGATCACCTAGGGGTTTAAAAGGCTTGTTGCATATGCTAAATGCAACTGTGCTCCCTACAAAAAAGGCTTTTCATTCTGTTTTTAAATTTTATCTTTGCTTGGGGACTAGCAAAGCTTAGGTTTGGGGGTGTGTTGAGAACTGGAAAATACTATTTTCCACCCCTTAACCTGGGTCTTGATAGACCTTTGAGAGAACTAAATAAGTGTTTTAAGTGTTTATTTTACAGCTACCAATAAAGGCAGGCTTAACCCTAAAAGCAGCTTAAAAGTGCCAAAAAGATGATGATCCATTTTGATCTAGAGGAAGAAAGAGAAGGGACAGTCCCACTGGCTGTCGAAATGCCTAAACTAAAGAGGACAAAGGCCTGGTTTCAACCTAGAAAGAGGTTTAGAGCTACTCGAAAAAAACAATGCATTACAGAATGCTTTTCGATAGGATGCCTGAACTATTCGAAAAGAACCTGAACTCTGCGAAAAGAACTAAAAGCTCCAGGCTTAGTGTTCGAAGAGCACCTGATCTATTCGAAAAGATTCCTGACCTTTTTAAAAAGAAGAAAATTCCTTGCGAACAGCACCAGATCTCTGCGAATAGAGCTTCAGAAGTTACAATGCCTTTCGAAAAGGTCTCCAAACTATGCGAAATGGTATTATAAAGATTCCTAGCATCCGCAAGGGCAATTCAGTAATTTCTGCACGCGCCCCAATGCATTAGAAAACTCAGGGACATTCCGGAAGATTCTGAGCACGAACCAGAGGCATATTCCACTCCATGTGAATACCTAAAGATGAAATTACTTGGCGGGAACTTCTAAAAGTTCAAATAGATTTTTGAATTACATAACAGAATTGATGCTTTTGTCGCCTGATTGGCTGAACCAGATCAAGCAGTTCTGATTGGCCAGAACAGATCTGGATCCTTGTGCTCGACTCCTATTGGCTGTTATGGATTTAACCAATTCTGATTGGTTAATGCACATCTGAAATGGACTTGGGGAAAAACTATAAATAGACGAACTATTTGCCCAATTTGGGTATCTAGAGTTTAAGTTTCATTTCTGTTGCCCCATTTCCAATTCAGATAGCTTGTCTGAAACCTTTGTAATAGCCTAGCTTTTGTTTGTAACTGAGAATTGTGAGATACTTATGTAATTTAAGTGAGAATTGTATTCAAGACTACAAATCCGAGAGCTATTTAAGCTGTGCTCTGTAATTGTAATGGTGGATTTGAAAAGGTTGCTTTCAACAATACGTTCTCAATTGGATTCCTGTTGAGGGTTCCTTGTGATCTCCTTACTCATTAGACTCCTTTAGATTTACTGTTTTTAAAGTAATTTTCCTTAATTCATTATCCCTGTGAGAATCTGCGTTTGTAACCTAATTTCTTACAACATTTGTAGTGGTGCTCATGTTCTGAATCAAGCATCCGGATTGAAGACTATTGGATGATCTGTGTCCATGACAGTGGACAGATCATAGCCATAAGTTCAAACTCGATCCTAATCCTTAAGTTGGATTATTTTCTCTTACATCTGAGTTGGTAGCTAGATGAAGATTTGAGACTTTCTCGACTGTGCTACACTAGTTCTCATTCTACAATCAATTACTAAGCTTAAGTCAACTATTATTTCTCCATTCTTATTAATTTTGCATCCAATTCCCCCAACTCGGATCTGGATCACTTAGTTTAAATTC
Organism: Chloranthus sessilifolius; assembly: GCA_021018995.1. Classification (NCBI taxonomy): domain Eukaryota; kingdom Viridiplantae; phylum Streptophyta; class Magnoliopsida; order Chloranthales; family Chloranthaceae; genus Chloranthus; species Chloranthus sessilifolius. The sequence continues at coordinate 72,357,848 of CM037595.1, forward strand.
TACTTTTAGATAATTTAGTTAATGTGACAAATTCAACCTCTCATCGTATTTGCTTTGTAGATAAGATTAGAGGCCTTATCTGGTAGCTCAGATCTGGAGGTTTACCATTCATTTTAAATCAATTCCCTGTGGACGATCTTTTACTCACTTATATTTAAAACTTGCTACAATTGACCCTGATCTTGCAGGCTAATTACTTTCTCTCTGTGCTGATGTTCCTTATTCTTTTTAATTTTCTAGATTCAGTATCATTTGCAAATCTGTTTTCAAAATACAAATAAATCATGCACACTTAGAACAACAACACTAGCGTGCTTTCCCATTTTACAAATAACAATAAAAACAAAAACATAAAGAAAATATGTATACAAAAAATGTGTGTATCTGTAAAGGGGTTTTACGCCCCTTTTTCAGTGTATCTGATATGTGCAAAAAGTTACTTGTGCAGGAAGGAGTTAGCGGCCCAGCTCGCGCTTCAATGCACTAATCTCAGTATGAAGGTCATCTTCTCGGACATTCTGCTCAGTCAGCCAGCGATCATGCAGGCTCTTATACCTCTTTCGAGAAGAGTCAGCGGCTTCAAAAGCGACGCTCAATGATCCCTTCAAACGGAGGACCTCGCTCTTTGCTGTGTCCACTCTAACTTTTTCTTGTACCAAAAGTTCTTGCAGGACCCTCTTCTTGTCCACAAGTAGCTTGATACGGGCTTAGAGTGCCGTCTCCTTCTTTGGCCAGGGGCCTCCTGTATCAACGATCTCTACCGAATCTGGACCATCATCAACAGGCTGCTCAGTAGATAGCCAAGCCTCGTACTCAGGAGAAGTTCTAACCAAATCTTCCTGCTCAAAATCACACATCAGCGTCGACTGACGCATCTCCCAAAGAGCAGCAATCCGATCTATGTCTCCCGGAATGGGAACTAGAAGGTACTGCCAGTCAATCCTAGTAGGGTGATACCCTCATGGTCTCTAGAGCGAACTACTGGGAAGGTCCGGTCCAACCAAGGAAGCCTCCATGTCAGCTCGACATCGGTCAACCAAAGTTTCAGAGCTGACACATCGCTCAATGGAAGCAAATGGCACCTAGCCAGAAAGCACTGAGCCGCTTCACCTCGAGCAATATAAAAGCAAGGCACAGGCCCCAAGATAGCGAGGTGCTCACCCTACCAGACCTGAAGCAACAAGGGGCACCCCCGAAGGCCCTCCACCTTACCCAAAGCAAATGAATCAAGGCCTCGATACAGCTTGGCGAGCACCAAATGCATCATGGATCGGCCCACCTCCAGCACAGTCAAAATGTCACAAATTGCCAAGGAGAAGCCCTCCCCCCCGGTAAAACAGAGGATTTCAGAGATGAAGACCGAGTGCTAGAGCTTTCACATGGAAAATGTTCCTAAATGGCAATTTTCGAAGACTTTCATCACCAAAAAGTTCTTTGAAGAATTTTAGCGAACACCTTGTGGGCCCCCCGATGAGACTTTTCTCATACTCAAGTTTCTTCAAATCGAGAGTAAGGTGGATGGATTTGGAGTAGCCCGGTCGAGGCGTGACTCTTATAAGACCACTGTGAAGCTTTAGGCCAGACAGATTGGATAGCTCCTCGAGGGTTGGGGTTAGCTCCCGCTTCCCAAAACGAAATACATGGAAATTCACATCCCAAGATGAAGTGGCAGCGTAAAGGAGTTTCCACCATGGAGGAACCTCTAGAAAGGAAGGACGGCGAGATAGCCCAAGGCGCTCCAAGTCGGCGAGCTTACTCTCATTCAAGCTCCTAAACCAGGCTGTTAGAAATTTGGGCCCCAAGACCAAGGAAGGGGGTAAATTGAATCCAGGCCCTCCACGTAAGGGAGGGTTAGAAAGCGGGTCCATAGACCACGGATGGATCACAACCAGGGATATCAGCATGAGAGGTACCTGACGGGCTAGCACCTGAAGAGCCCTTGCCCGAGAGACCTACACCAGAAGGCCAACACCAGAGGGATCTTCCCCTGACATATCAGCTGCACTTGTCCCGCCTTCACCATCCGAATCATCCCCTGGAGCAAACTGTGAACAAAATAAAGATCCGCTTAGAAGGGACGAAGGCCGAATTAAAGCCTAAAGGGAACTAATCCAAGCTAACAAGAATTACCTGACCGAGTGGGCCACTGAACGCAAGAAAATTGGTGCTAGGTACAAAGCGCGACAAGATAAACCAGTATGGCAGGCACTCGTACCAAAGATGATAGTCCCTAAGCACATGGAGAGCATGGATGGGGAGCTCATTATTGAGGAAGGCCGCAGTAAGCTCCTCGATACTGCCAACGGGATACCAAACATCCGCCAGAGGGTCCACAAGTATGGCATAGTAACCCTAGAGCTGGTGCACCACTGGCTCTCCCAGATAATAGAATTTAGCCCACGCCCCATAAAAGAAAACAACGTAGTGATTGTTAAATAGGCGAGAGGGGCATACAGCTGCCCGATCCCATAAGGGGGATGCAGGGTACGGGTCAGGGAGGATCTGTCCAAGCCAAGAAGAATCTAAGCAGGTAGCACATTAATCAAAGGGGATTTCTGAACTAGAATAAATGAATTTGAAAAAGAGTTTTACCTGCTCAGGAACCATCAGATCAAGTTGGGACCTCAGGCCCATCTCCATGTGCTTTAGGCCTACGCCACGGTGCTGGGCCTGATTCCAGTTGCTGAGTGGAGGATAGGTGAGCTCCTCCGAGTGAAGAAGTGGGCGGCCAGGGTGAAAGTGGTGATATCCCCATACTTAAAAAGGGGCAATACATAAGAGCGGGTCAGTAGCATATAAAGTAATTCAAAGAAAATGGAAAAGGCAAAGGAACGAGGAATTACCTCTAGGGCGGCCCAAAAACCAACAACAGACTTTGAATCCTCGGTTGTGACCCGAGCCAAGTTGTACATCAGCCATGCATACCTTGCCCCTCCCCAGTCATACCTGTGGACGCCACCCTAGTTGTCCATCACACTCAGCAGGGCTAGGCTGACTCGGCCACCGCTCGCATTGGTGAAAAGGGTCTTACCAACCAGGATCAAGAGAGTAATGCAGGCTAGGATGATCGCCCACTCTGGCGTGATGTGGAGCACCCTGTCTGGCTAACCCAGATCTACTAACTCATCCGGTGTATAAAGTGAGGTCAGCCAAGACATCTTGACCTCGTTGCCATGTGTCTGCCCTCGAGGGGGATAGGCCCCGATCAATCGAATGATGTCCTCTCGACTAGGCACCCCGAGATCAGATATCGGTATCCCCCCTATCCTGATGTCGGTAATCATGGCCTAATCGACGAGCGTCAAAGTCATCTCTGCATACGGCATGTGAAAGGTCATTGTCTTGGGGCGAAACCATTCAATCAGGGGCTTCAGATAGGCGGCGTCAGCCCTCATGACAGGGCAGGATAGAAACTCTCCAAAGCCCACCTGTGCCAGCAAGACCTTCACTACGGCAGGGACATAGAGGTAGAAATATTGGAAGTTGAGCCACCCACCGCGGAATACAATATTGGGCAGGTCCTGCACTCAAAACAAAAATGTGCATCAGATCATAGAGGCAAAGAAAAGCTACATAATAGAAATAAATTGAACCTCTCTTTTACCTTGTTCGCTATCCTGAAATTTGAAATGTGGGTATGCTGTTGGAGAAGGAGGCTAACCCGAGCAGCCTTGCTCTGCATCTCGAGCCATGGGCCCACTCTCCGATCTACCCAGATGAACTGCTCCCCCTGCGGGCTATACACTATCTCAGGCCCCTCCTCAAGAATATGCTCACCCCCCGGGACATGCTGGGGCAACAAAAGGCAATCATATTAGAACAGATCAGTGGTAAAGAATAGTTTTTGTGCTACATACCAAGGGAAGGTAAGTATGCCCACCCTCTTTCTGTTCATTGTCATGAGACAAAGATGCACACATACATAGGCAAGAAAAAAAAGAATACCTTTTAGGTTGAAAATGCGAAAAAAAATTCCCCTCCTTTCTATCTTAAAATGTAAAAAAAAATAAAATAATAATAAACCCCCTTTCTTTTATGTTTTACAATAAAAGCCATTTTAAGAAAAAAAAAAAAATCGTCATCAAAACCAAAGAGTCCTTCCTTTATGTCAAAAAGGGGTGGGGGGGGGTTTAGAAAAAAACAAACAAAAAAAAATCCTTTTCTTCATGGTCCATAAAATCAAAAACAAAAAAAAAAAAAACCTTCTTTCAAAAAATCACTCCTCTTATGTCCATAAAATTGAAAAAATCCCTCTTTTACAAAAAAAAAAAACTAAAACCAAATATATATATAAATCAATGCCTTAGTTTGCAAACAATAAAAAAATTTCGTAGAGGCAAAATCCTTTTCCTTAATTAATGATAAGAAAAAAATCGAAAAAAAAGGGAAAAAACACATTCCCCTTGATTAGTTTTCAATATATATAGGAACCAAAAATCATTTTTTTTAATTAATTAACCTTTCAAAAAGAAAAAAAACAAACAAACAAATTTTTTTTTTTTTTTTTTTCTTTTTCCTAACTAGTTTTCAAAATAGTATCCTTGCTTGGTATTCAAGATAAAAACAAAAAATAAAAATAACACCCCTTCTCTAAGCACAAATAAAAATAAAAATAAAAATAAAAATTATATATATATATATATATATATAATGCATTAATAAAACCCATAAAACCACAAAAATAAGGCATTATTCATAAAAAATCCTTCACACAGCATCAATCAACATGCTTACAATGGAAATAAATTGATTTTCATCTGGGAATGCAAGATCATGATCATATTTGCAAGAAAAAGAAAGAAAAATTAAAGAAAATAGATGTGAAATGGTTACCTCGTAGAAGAAAGGGGTGTCTTTGATCTAGCGTGAGCCGACGATCGATCCACACGAGCATGGCAACGGCAATAGGGCACGTGTAGAGGCAATGTAAAGGAACCCTAGGAGAGGTCAATTTTTGGTTTCAAAGAGGAAGGAGGGGGAGAAAAATTTGGAATAAAGCCCCCAGCCCGAGCTCGGGCTGTTTAAATTCCCCCCTACCAAGCCTGGGGCAACTAATAGTTGCACCAGGAAAAATTTTGCCCATCTTTTTCTTGGCGCAACTATTAGTTGTGCCAGGCTATTTTGAGGCCCCTAGTGGCCTAGCACAACTATTAGTTGCGCCAGACACTTAGGCCGGATCTTAGGCCTGGTACGGGCCAGATAAGAAGGCCGCCCCCCCCCACTCCTTTTTATTTGTTTTGTCGCTCCCAGCAGAGACACGCGCTCCCAAGGCGGCATTTTGATCATCCTTCAACTTGCCAAGGAAGTCGTGCTAGAATAAAAGCAGGCCGAGATCAATGAGCTCCCCGGTCCTACACAAGAAAATGTAAAGAAAATCCAACAAAAATGAAAAAATCCCCACAGAGAAGCTGAAAGTATTCACGAAAATAATTAAAAAAAGAAAAAAAATCACATAAAATAATAGCTTCAAAATTCCAAAAATCACATAAAATAAAAGCTTCAAAACTTTAAAAAAAAATCACATAAAATAACAGTTAAAATTTTTAAAAAAATCACATAAAATGATAAGAAAAATAAAAAACAGATTAGAAATCTCCACAGAGACGCACAAGCATAAAGCGGTAAAATGTCAATATTTTATCAGCAATGCACCTGTGCCACATTAAAGTCCTGAGTTGGAGGTTCGCCTCGGATCTGTGGATCCTGCTCTAAGGTAGAAGCAATGGTGTCGGTCCCGGTCAAACAGCTAAGGTTTTGGTCGAGTTCACTCCCCTGATAAATTTTTACGATGAACGCTCAGCTTTGGATTCATATGAACTTAAGTGTCTTAAGCTTCAGATTCTCTGTTGGAAAAGGTCAATTGTTGGTTGAGATAAACCTGATGAGAATGAGAGTACATATCAATCAAACTATGAGCAACCATGCATTCAGAAGGGTTCATTTTCCTTTTATTTTCTATAGACTTAAAACCTATATGCATAGCGGTATCCCTGTAAAGTGTACGCCATACGTCTGGGTATCCGTATGATGGTCATTTCTCCCCGTAAATTGTACCTGGGTGGGTCCGGGTCGGGGCTTCTATCGCCTTTGTTATTGCTTATTGCCCCTGATGGGTGCATGATTATGCATAGTTAATTGACGATTATGATCATTGTCAGTAGAGACTAGGATTGGATGTCCCTTTAGGGAGACACCCCTATGATTGGTTAGATCTGTTCAAGGTAGTCGAAGCTGGATACTCTAGGTCATGTTGATCTAAGGCATGCTTCTGAAAATTGCACGTCCTCCCTAAAAAGTATTGTGACATCCATTCACTTCGCTCGGGCAGTCATGCTAAATAAACTTTGGGATCGATGGATTCGCTCAAAGACTTCAAACCCTGCTTTCAACAGGGGCACCCACGAATAGTTCGATGGGGCCATCAAATGCCTTATAGGATTAGACATAAACTGTGGAGCCTTGCGTATGTTTACTTCACACCTATCTTAGAATGCGGGTCGATCACCCCTCTTACTCACGAAGCTGTTGCAGTCAGAATGAATTTTAAATATCAAATACCTTCAAAATCATCCCGAGAAGTGAATGTCTTTCCCGACTATACGGAGTTCGCAACTCATTCCACCTCGGTTATGCCCAGTAATGTCGCTAAGCACTTGGGAACCGATTATCTCGAGAAACGAATGTTTAGCCTGGCATCCAGGGCTTTCGTTTTCTCACCATATTTCTCATCTGATGTTTGAAGTTCATTCTGAATGTAGCGGACTCATCAGTAACGCCTTGGGCCTCTTCAGATGTCTATTTTCTTTGGCATTCGATTATTAGTGATCGGATACCAAAGAGGGGCATCTGTAGACACTCAAATTGGGCCCAAGGCCCGGTCGAAACACCTTTCGAGAGAAGTGCACTTCTGAGCTTTTGATAGCATGCATGAGACCTTTAGGAACCACCCTAGAACCCTTAAGAACTATTCCAAAACCCTTAGGAATCACCCTAGATCCCTTAGGAACCTGCCTCGAACCTTTAGAAATCAATCCTGACCCTTAGAACTCGTCCTGAGCCTAAACCAAACCTTATCAAGCCATGGATGAGGAGGGATGCACTGAAACTAGCTATGGCTATCTACTATAATTGAATCTCATACCATTAAAAAGTAGAAGTCGTCAACTTTCCAACGGTCCAATAATCGCTCCAATCGGAGGTATACATCAAAAGATATGGAGGACCGAACCCGAAGGGCAGAAGTGTAAATTCATGTGGGCCCCCCTAGGGATTTGGTGCAACTAATAGTAGCGCCAGTTATAATTTTTCCTGGCACAACTATAAGTTGCGTCAGGCCAATTCTCCTAGATTTTAAGCCTGGCGCAACTATTATTTGCGCCTAGGTTAAAGGTGGGGCCCACCCTCGAGAACCAACTTCTAGGCACTGTTTAAAACTATTTTACTATATATTTGCCTGGCACAACTATTAGTTGCGCCAGGCATATGAACAGTAACCTCTGAATTTTGCCCTAAAAATTGTGATTGGGGTTTGACTTGTTGACCACCTTCATCCTTGAGGTGTATTTTGATAGTTCTGTTGCACCCTTTTAATGCCTATTCGCAACCCTTCAAGTGGCTTAAGGCCTCACCTCATCATCAACCATTGGAGGACCTTCTCACACATCTCAAGGCTCCAAAAACCCTAGGAATCCTTAGATGTGAGATTACCTAATTGCTAAACCCATTTAGCTCTTAAGTGGTTTCCTAATCCACCAATTTCCTATAAATAGAGCCCCCCACCCCTTGGTTTAGGGGTTAAGAATTTTTACCTAAGAGAGAAAGAGCTTAAAGTGAGAAGATCTTTCTCCCTTTGGTGCACACTTCCCATACAAAAACTAGAATTCAAAAACCTCTTCCCTACCCTGGCCTTTCATGAAAAGCTTTTAGGTTAGGTGTGTGTGATCTCCTAGCCTTCCTTCTCTACCTCTTAGCTTCAAGCCTTAGGAGTTAGAACCTTATTCCATACCATACAAGCCTTTAAAAGCTCATCAAAGCAAGCCATGCAAGGCTCTCCTATAGTGCTACAAGGGCCCGAGGGCTCCGGCTCTCCCCTTTCTTCTCCTATCTCTTTCTAGCTCCCTCCATCCTCCCATTTGTGCTGTTACGCAGCCGACTTTTCGGTAGGGACGGAGGGGCATAAATGGGATTCTAAGCCCTTTTGGGCAAGAGGAAGCTATTTTCTTTTCTTTTACTTTATTTTATTTTTGAACATTAGTAGAGACCGTGTTAAGCGAGTTGATCGGGTGCTTAACACCTTTTCGATCGATAACCAAAGCCCCTACCCAAGAACCTTCGGTGTGGACAGAAATCAGAGTCATATTTTTAGCTCTTCGGGGCTCATAAAAATGAACTAAATTTCCCGGGACATCGAAAGCTCCGGGTGGCGACTCTATATTTTAACAAGCGAGCGCATCGCCACGACGGGATCATCACAAATCCCACGGTTGCACACTTATCTACAAAATATACTCAAAACACATTATTAGTCAACTCAAAGGTCCATCAAAGGTTAGGTTAGAAGGTCAAAAATGTTATTTTTCACTGCTTAACACCCCCCCAAACCTAAGCTTTGCTAGTCCCTGAGCAAAGGAGAAATTAAAAATAATTATTGAAAATAGAAAAATGCCACTTTTGTAGGGAGCACAGATGCATTTAGCATATGCATCAAACCTTTTAAACCCCTAGGTAATCCCTAGTGGAGGAGTGAAGTCTCTTGTGAAGGTAACCACAAACTTCTCCAATAAAATCAATTAATATTAGTGCAACATGCTAAAACAGAGTTCAAATAAAATAAAATTCATTCCACACCTTACTCATTTAATTTCTAGAGGATTCTCAGTAGTAAATCAATAATTTAATTATGAAATTCTGCTATAATTCCTTCACTATCAATCATCTCATGTCAAGGAATTGTGTGTGAAAATTAGTGCAAAGCTCACCATCAATTTGAGAATTCTGTTTTGATAATGCCCCAAACAAATTCAATTTCAGACCCAAGTCTCACCAGGGCTGTCACTTAAAATAAAATTGAAAGGTGCATCATTTCTCACAACTCAAGAGCAGTTGTAGCCCTCAAATAGGACTACAAGCATGAGCATAGGCATTGCTCTAATTTATGAAATCCTCTAACTCTTCTCACCATAGATTACACAAATCCTTATCTCCACATGACAACTCAATCAATTTCAGATCAGTAGGGTCTTTTTATTGGGTTGTAAAGTGGCTTATGGGTGAGGTTTATAAAGAATAAAGGGGAATAAAAGGATTCAAATTTGAGAAATCAGCAAGGTAAGGAGGTGGTATGCACACCTTCTTCATTTCAGCACAAGCTTCATCTTCTTTGAATTTCCAGATTTGAAGTGGCCATCTTCTCATCTTCTACTAATTTTCCAAAGAAGTGACTTCTCTTTAACATTTTTGTTTTGCTTTTCTATCTTTCTCTCTATTTTTTTTCTTTTTTCTTTTCTTTTATATTTTTCTCTTCAAATTTTTTTTTTTGGGTTAGAATGCCACAACTGCCAACAAATGTGTTTTCTTTTCTTTTAACCAACTGTCAAACCAGCTCTACCTCCTTCAATTCCTTCACCTTTACCTTCTGAAATCTCAGGGTGAGGGTCAGGTTACATCAGGTCACTGAGTTCTAGGTTCAACTTTTCTAATTTTTGTATTCTTATTTGATCGTTCATCGTGAGATCGTCGGTTAATTTGAAAGCTTTTGCGCAAAAATTAGTATCAAAGAGAGGTTTCTGTTCTACAATCAGAGATAGCATTGAAATCCGCAAAGGTGTCGAACGCGAGATTCGAGGTTAAAAATTCGACGGGAAGATCAATTTTGGTTTGTGGCAAGTACAAGTTTGGGATATCTTAATACAACAAGGGTTGCACAAGGCATTGAAAGGGCTTTCGAAGCCGTCGGATATGTTCGATGGTGATTAGGAAGAATTCGAACTTCAAGGGTGTAGTACGATTCAACTATGTCTAGCAAAGGAGATTATGTACAACGTGATGCGGGAGAACTAGGCGATCTCGCTATGGGCCAAATTAGAGTCTCTACATGAAAAAATCTCCGACGAATCGTCTATATCTCAAGAAGCAACTGTACAAGTTACACATAAAGGCATGTACTTCTCTCAATGAACATCTTAATGAATTAAATAGAATAATATTTGAATTATTAAATGTTAGAGAAGAGGTTAAGGATGAAGACAAAACAATGTTACTTTTATCTTCCCTCTCCAATTCCTATGAGCACCTGGTTACTACACTGCTCTATGGGAAGGATACTATTGAACTGGAGTCGGTTACAGAGGTATTGCTTTATAACGACATGAGGAAGATCTGTTCGAATAGTGATACACAAGCAGATGGCTTGTTGGTTAGGGAAAGAGTAGAAGATCGTAAATCCTGAAGAGGTAAATCAAAGTCCAGATCTAAATCTAAAAATAGGAGCATAGTAGAATGCTACAAGTGTCACGAAAAGGGTCACATCAGAAGGCATTGTCTATAGCTACAAACAAAGAGGGATGATGTTCAGAATAAGAAACAGAAAGGGGTCATTGATGAGGCAGGTGTAATATCTTGAAAATTTCAAACCCAAACACGCACGATTTCGTGTACGTGTTCGGCAAGTACACAATGCCGCCTTAGAGTTGTGAGGTTAATTAAATTATAAGAAGGTGATTTCGTGTCAAAAGTGTAAAAAGTGAAGTTGGACCTTATGTTTGGGCCCTTTGATAAGGAGCCCGTACACCGAGTCGAGGTGTGCCGGCTTAGCACCAAAATAGACCCCATGAGTATAAAAGGATAAGACAAGTGAAATATCTAGATATTTCATTTGGGTTTTATTAGTAAGAGAGAGAGAGAGAGTGAGAGAGCTCCCACCCTTCTCAAACCCTCTCGTGGAACCCGACCAGAAGATCGCTCCTCAAGCTTCGTCTTTGTCGCAAGAACTCTATCTTCTTGTTGACTCCAACCATGAGGGAACTTCTATGTGCAATGTCATGTAGATCGAGGAGCCAAAGGGAGCGTAGCTTCGAACGAGTGTGAACCGATCATCGTAAATGTGGCATGCACGATGTAAGAGGATGAAGATCATCACTTATTAGCACGAAGTTTGTTTTCGACATCGATCACCGTGAAATTTCCACACATTGGATACCAAAACCCTCTTTTTGATATCGATCATCATGAGCTTCACACGCACGATCTAAGAAGGTAAATATATAGTATAATCAATACGCATTCGATTTCTAAGTTTTTGATATGACTTGTGCGATTGCTAATCGATTTTTGAGGTTTGGGGAAAGTCAGATTGAGGAAGAAGAAACCCAAAGGGTGATTGAATCGGGCTAAACCGCTCGAACGAGTTGAAAATCGCTCGAGCGAGTTAGCTTCAGAAATAAAGAGGAAAAATTGCTCGAGGAAAAAATTTCTGGAAAAATTTGCTCAAGTGAATTTGGTGTGCCACATAGAACTCAATAAATTCGTTCGAGTGAATTTGGAAATTGCTCGAGCGAATTGGAGCGAGGTTCTGAGACTGCCTCAATATTTTGGCCATAAATTTTTACTCCAAACTCGGATTGACACAATTATTTTGGCGTTGGAAAGAAGACAACGAACTTTATAACTTTATGTGAAATAGAAATTTCATGAATTAAATATTTGAATGTTAAAATTAGGCGGAAAGTTGGGCAAAGTTCTACATGATCAAAGGTTAGCACGAACTTGTCCATTCCGCCTCGATTTGAGAAAATACTTATGTGCATCAAAGTTATTAGTAACGTTGAGGTTATTAGTGATTAAAATCAATCCTTAATGCATCATTGTATATATGATGTAGGGGAAGGAATCAGTCGTCGTCGATAAGGGTCATCTCATACCTTCTTGCGACGTTAGGAATCGAGGTAGGGAAAACTCAATGCACAATTTCATTTTTGATTTTGATTCATAGACTCCATATTATGATCAAATGTGAACTCTGAGATCAAATTTTTATATGAACTTTGAATAAGAAAATTAGGTATGAACTTTGAACATGAAATTGAAAATGAACTTTGCATGTTTCATCGGATTTGAACTTCGAATATAGAATTGTGAACTTTGAATCCTTTAAATGTGGAATCTCGAATTTGAATTTGGAATCGTAGGGGAAACTTAATACTCAATCTCATTTTAGATTTTGATTCATAGATCTGAATGATGGAAATTTGCCAAGTTTGACCGCATTGAATGTTTAAAATCTTTGGATTTTTGGATATTCATTGAATCTTTTGAAATACCGCATTTGAAATTGAATCCTTTGAATATGGAACCCTCAAATTTGAATTTGGAATAGTAAGGGAAATTTGATGCTCAATATCATTTTTTATTTCGATTTATAAATCTTAATGATAGAATTAAACTGATAAGAATTGATATGAACGTAGATTCTGATGTGAATCTGATATGAACTAATACAAATTGATATGAATTAATATGAACTTAGAATCTGATATGAATTGATATGAGCATTGAATCTGATTTGAATTTAGGAAATTGAACTTTGAACCGACAAGTGAGCATTATATTGAACACTTTGATTTTGAACTCTGAATATGAACTCTGATTTTAAACTCCAAATATGAATTCTGAATCTGAACTCTGATTTTGAAATATGAATAAGAACTCTAACTCTGAAATCCGAATCTGAACCTCAAAATCTAAACTCTGAATATGAAATCGTAGATGAACTTTGAATCTAAACTTCGAATATGACTATGCACTCTGAATTTCGACTCTTTGAAATCCGTAATTTGGACTGGTGTGGCGGTGAATCTGTGATTTGGACTGGCGTGGTGGGTTATCCATGATTTAGATCGACACGATGGGTATCTATGATTTGGATCATTACAGCGGGTTATCTGTAAGCATATGCAATTTGAATATGAACTTTGTAATTTGAATTCGAACTCTGTAATTTGAATCCAAACTCTGTAATTCGAATCCGAACTCTGTAATTTGAATCTGAACTTTATAATTTGAATCTGAACTCTGTAATTCGAATCCGAACTCTAAAATTGACATCCGAACCTTGAACTTAAACTTTGAGTAAGAATGTGAACTTTGAATCTGAATCCAAATTTTTACTTAGGACATGAACATAAATTTGAACTCTGATTTTCGAACTTTGATTTCTGTTTTATATGGAAAAATTATTTTGAAATTCACTCATCATGTTACTGATGAGTGATGAAATATGATGATATTTCACCCCTTAAAGCCTACATTTAGCCATCCGATGAAGGCTAGCTGGCAGATTTATAAGGTTTTTGGTGTTTCAGGAAAATTTGGTCATTGCATGCAATTAGAAGTATAGAAGAGCGTAAAACTGACTCACACTGGAACACTGGAGCAAATGTATTGTTGGGCCCTGAACTTTATTTTGAATTTGAATTTCAAATTTGTGGTTGAGGACCTATTTAAGCAAATTGAGGAATTAGTTCTAGGGGTCTCTCTCTTTCAGGAGCCTTTTATTTTCCTTAGCATTTTAGTTTTCTTTTGAGCTTTTTCCTTTCTTTTTCAAGCACTATTTTTCTATTTTCTTAGGTTTAGATCTTAGATTAGTTTGATTTTTGGCATTAAAAGAAGGACTAAAAAGCTATTGAATTTGGATTCGTTAAAGCCCTTTACGGTATTTAATATTTATTTCAATTTATATTTCAATTATGTTGTTCATTTTTAGTATGTGTAGCTAAGTCTTTTTGAGGATGGGAATCTAATGAACTCCTTTCGAGGTATTCATTTATCATAATATTAATCTACGATTGAGATATTAGCTTATCATAGGTGCCTTTAATTCTTTAATTGCCCTGATATTATTGTTGATGATGATAGAATCTGATTGTTATTTGAGATATAGGTGCTAATCATGCCCTATGATCTCGGATCTGTAATGGTGATTTTACCTCAATCTTCTTTTATATGACTCTTGCCCATCTCAGGGTAAATTTTGATTACTATTTGAGGTATGGATATTAATCATGCATTCATGAGATGCTAATCATACATCCTTGCGATCTCAGATTTGTAATATGAAATTTATCCAGGGATCAATTTCTGGTTGCAATCTGTGGTATGGATGTTAATCATACATTCATGGAGTGTTAATCATACATCTTCGCGATCTCAAATTTGCAAGATAGAATTTATATGAATCTAAGATATGGATGTTAATTATACATTCATGGGATGCTAATCATGCACTCCCTTGATCTCAGATTTATGTATGATTGGGTTTAATATTCATGTGATGTGTATCCTGCGACAATATTATATCTCGATAAATAGATCAGTATTTCGTAAATGATAAACCAACGATGGGAGGATTTAGTATCCTAATCCTCACTTTTTAACATTTATTTCATTCCATTTTATTGATTAGTTTTTATTTTGTCCATCAAACTCTCAAAATCATAAATTAGTTTAAATAATATGCTAGCTCTAGGATAGTTCCTTTGTTGATTACTGTTTCTTCTTTTACATTTCCTGGCCAATCCTTGTGGGAACGATCTCGTACTTCGCACCCACTGACTACATCTCGATTCGTACGCTTGTGAGTTTAAAACAAGATTAAAATCACAACAATTATATTTTTGTCATTGAATCTATGTATTGAATGGATAGAATGTTTTAAGAAATTCAGTCATCATGTTACGTTTTTGTCATTGAATCTATGTATTGAATGGATAGAATGTCTTTAGTATTGATCTTTCCCTGTTGAGCTTAGACTGTTAGCTCATCCCGATACTTATGTCACAAGTTTAGATCTTGATAAGGACCCTAGCTTAGAGGAGATCCTGACTACGTATGGGAGGCAAAACAAGATCTTTTACCTCAGGAATTTTACCATTAGTTCATTGATCTAGACTGGTATATTGTGTATTGGTATAGTTGTACATTTTGGATTTGAGCTTGGTACATCTTCAAGATTACTTCTTCAACTAGTTTTTGTTTAGACGCACTTGTATATATATTTTGTATGCCACAATTTTGATAACAATTGACTGTCACCAGTGGTTTATTAGTTTTGCTTTATGATTCGATGTTAGAATTAGAAATTTTTTATTCTGCTATATGATATTTGCTTTAATTTTTGCCCATCTGTATAAAAAAATAAATTTTATTCTGAATTTTAAACACCTAACGGTCCAGTCTTCCCTGAAATCCGTGCGGGAAAAATTAGGCTATCATGGAAGGTATAGCCGAAAAAGCTTTGGATGATGATGAAAATATGTTGTTAGTGGTTTCAGATAAATACTCGCAGATTGTATAGATACTTGATTCACGGTGCTCCAATCACATATATCCAAGTAGGGACTAGTTCACGTCTTATTAGGTGGATGGTGGAACAGTTTTGATGGGCAACAATATGACCTGTAAAATAGTTGTTAAGGGGAGTATCGAATAAAGATGCACGATGGAGTTGTGAGAACATTGACCGATGTACTCCATGTTCCAGAACCGAAGAAGAATCTCATATTGCTTGATACACTAGACTCTAATGAGCTCAAGTTTACAGCTCAAGATGGAGTTTTGAAGGTGAGAAAGGGATCTCTGATTGTGATGAAAGTCGAAAAGGTCGGGAACCTTTATTTTTTATCAGAGAGTATAGTGACAGGTGGAGTAGTAGTATTTATGTTAGATGATAGTGGTTTGTCCTCTATATAGTTATAGCACATACGTCTAGGGCACATGTCAGAAAGAGGGATGATAGAGTAGAAAATGTTCTAAGTCATTTACAGTAATACAAATACATAGAAATTGTGATGTGATAAGTAAAGATGTGCTTTTGTTTTGTTGAACTTTGTACATGAATTTAAAGCATGCGATTTAAAATGTGAAAAGCGATAAGCACGTGTGTGTGTGTTAACATGATAAGTCTATTTGTGAACATGATTAGTGTACATGATAAAAATGTGGGAACATATATTGTGCTCCAGTACGACAGGATATCTGTTCATTTTTTACCAGCCAACGATAAAATGAGAAATATGTGTAAATGTGAGAAGAAATTCATGCAAACGTGCATGTGAATGTGATAAGCGTAAACGTGAATGTGATAAGTAAGTAAATGAAATCCTAAATCTAATTATAAAATACTATATTTCATGGTGGTAAACTATTAAGTTAAATTTTGCACTTTGATTTAAGGTTCATAAGTGAATACCCTACCGACGTGGCGAGAATATTCGTGACCAACGCTGTGGGATATTTGTGACCGATACGACTAGATATCCGTTCATTATGCTCCGGTACGGCGGGATATCCGTTCATTTTTTACCAGCCAACGGTAATTTCATAATATGGTACATTGAACGACGATGGTGGGATTCCCATTGGTAAAATAACATGGCTCCTAAAGCTATATTTGCTTGGGACGGTAATTTAAGTTATTTGCTTTAAGCACAATAAGATGTGAAGAAAGAATGAGAAACAACATATGAGATGTGTGAACAAAAACTTAGAAAGAAATCAAATGACGTTTATGAAATTGTGTTAAATTTCGTTTTAATTAAATTCATGTTTTCTTTTAAAGATTGATTATGAGAAATGTGTTAAGTTGTGAAACTTAGTCATGAAATCTATGTCTTTATGATGATATAATTGCTTTTGATATGCCCCTACTGAGCTTAGATGTTAGCTCATCTTTCGACTATATGTCACAAATACAGGTGTAGATCAGGATCAGATACCGAAGAAAAGAGCGAGATCTCTCGTTTGGGGAATTCTATCCTAGGTGAGGATTGAGACTAGACATTTTTTGGGTTTGTATGATGGGTTTTTGAGGACTTAGATTTTGGACTTGTTACGTCTTGGGATTAAATACAATGTTAAAATTTATTTTGTAAGTATGTTTTGGAAGCTATTGTTTAGGTAATGGTTGGCCATCACCGGTAGTTTTCTTTTGGGCCATTTTTGTTTAGATATTATGTATAAAGTAGAAAGATTTAGATTTGCCTAGTGATATCTAAATTTTCATTTTCGCGTATGTATGATATCTGCTTTGATTTCTATACTTAGACGTGGATATACCAAGTATTTTTGTATTCGGATTGTGAAGTGTGATCGGACGGTCTGATTTTCCCTGAGTTTATGATGTAAGAAAAAAAAAATTGTATAAAATTTTTATGGAAATGGAAAAATCGGGCTGTCACAGTTGGTATCAAAGCTTAGGCTTTAGGTCTTCTAGGTATTCAAAGTTGTGGCATTAGGTTTTGTATAACACATAGGTTGTGGATCTTCACAATCACTTGTGGTTGAGATACTTGCTGATTATGATAGAAGTACGATTATAGTATATGAGTTATGTTTTAGGTTTTTGTCAGAACTTAGGGCCATGAGGATCACAATCACTATTGATTGAAACCTTTATTTCATTTTGACAGATCACTATGGTACCACGCAAAAGGACAAAGATCGTACGCACTGACGAAAGTATCAAAATAGGCAGTTACTGGAGATGATGATCAATACAATGGCCTAGTAGACTGCATTACTCACTGCCACGTTAAAAGACATGACTCACACCTCTCCATCCACACCGGTTGAGCCATGCTCAAGGTGTGGGAAGTGGCACAGAATGGCAGACTGTAGATGGGCCATAGGTGTGTGTTTCATGTGTGGGCTAAAGGGACATCGGATAAGAGACTGTCCCGAGTTGAAGCGAGGGGCGACGACATTGGCAATAGCACAGGATCCCTCTCGGTCCTCGATTCGAGATCGTAACCTTGCCGTCTCCTTATCTGCACATATTAAGATATGCATGCAGTGCGATTAACATTGGGCACATGTTTTAAATGCGGTAAGAAAGGACACCGGGTGAAGAATTGTCCCGATACGCATCAAGGGCAGGTAACATCGACGTCTACTCCAGGATTATTTCTACCTCCAATTCAGGGTTGCACCAGTGATGCATCGACACATGATGTCTAAGTGGAAAATGAAGTCCCCCAAGGTATAGATTCATTTTCGATTGTCAAGATTTTATTTTAAATTATCGATGATGAATGTCCTATGAATTCGTGTTTGATTGTGGCATTTGAGGAATGTCACAACACCATCATACATCTACCTAGTTAAATCACATGCATGACATAACCTTATTTAATGTTTAGAACTTGAACTAGGAAGGTGAACTTAAAGCCTTGGGAATTTCAAAATAGATTAGTTTAGGAGTTATGATGACAGACGTGAATCAAGCGTGACACTCATAATTAAATTGACACTTAACAGACCGAATCGCTATGTTTTTCATTTAGGTTACTGAATCATATGTCATATGTGATTATTGTTCGGAAGCACTCCTTCCAACCTTGAGTGCGGTTGGTGATCATTGTAGTCTTTGAAATCCTTAAAGATTCGAGAAATTAGAGGGACAATGATGGTAGTTGACTTATGATTCAGATGACTCAAATTGGGGACTTAAACCTTGTTTTGAGAAAAGATAGAATTTTTCATCAGGCTATTGGCAGGAATATGTGAATCATCGGTCTCCTTAATGTGAGAATCTGTGGAGTGAAGGATCTACAAACTCTTTTTGATTCCATTTGAAACCCACTCCATCAAATTCGTGGTGACTCGATCCTTGATTAGTTTACACTTGGATTACGCTAGTTTAAAAAGGTAAGAGAGAATAAATAAATTGAGTGAATTAGTAGTTTTGATTTCCTAAAAATACATGTAACATGTGTGGGAGAAATTAGAGAACAAAAATGAGAAGATCGAGTTGAGAAAAAACTCAATCTGAACAAACTCTGGCTCTCGCGTGCCCGAGCTTTAGAGCTTGCTTGCGCGAGAAGCCTTCTAAAGGTATAAGTAGCCTTTGAGGCTCTGAGACTCGCTCACGCGAGGTTTAAGTGAACAAAAGGCTCACTCTCGCGAGGCTTCGGGTACCTAACTTCAGCAAGCTAAAATCCAATCGGTCGTGCGAGATTTGGGATGTCTATGAACTCGCGCGCCTGACCTCTAGAGCTCGCTCGCACGAGAAACAAAGTCAAATTTATTTGGACTCTTTTTGTGAAAATTCATTGAAATTATGTATCTTTAGTTTTCTTAGGTATTTCCTAAGGAGTATTTGAACACTTTGAATATAGGAATTAATGTGGTTAGCTAGTGTGTGAGATCTCAAGAGGGCAATATGTGGATTATGCTAAGCGTGCTTTGAGGTGGGGGAAAACTTATGATCATTTGATTCGAATGTGCTTTGTCTAATTGAAGTATTGTGACGTGATCAACCATGATAAGTTGTGAAGCTATATAGATCATAAAGTTTCCATCACATTAAATCTATATTAACGACTGTGGATCAATAAGGACGACAATCGGAATTAGTCGCTCTATTGATTGTGTGGAGGATTGTGCACATGAAGCGACAATTAATCTTAAGCTGACATATACGTAAGACTTTAATTTTTTACATCGAAAGAGTGTTCTTTAGAATTGCCATCTATGGTGATCGATTATCTTCTTTTATAATTCGAATGGTATTTAGGTATGAAAAGAATGATTGAGGGCACAATTGTGGAATTTCATGATCATTGATACAAGTTATAAATAACTCATTCGTAATGATTGCATACCTGTATGGACGTACGTGATGGTTAACGTTAGTGCTCAGTATAGTGTGCTTACGGTTGATGGTTCAAATTTTCTCAATAATAATTGACAAATGGTCAAAATTTTGATATATGGTTGAGTTTTTGTGAAAATTCTAATGATTGTGCAGTAGTATTAAATGTGCTAATTAATGGTTATCAAAATTCCTGATTTATTACGGATGTGTATTATTAGTTTCGTGGATGCGTTTTTATCATGGGTTCAGTGATGGTATGTGACAGCCCGAATTTCGGCACCTCGAAACCTGTGCCATCCGCACGATCCTCCAGACCGTGCCCCAAAACTTAGCACGGAACATTGGTATAACAAGCACAATTTAACAAATAAAGCAATTAATTTTATTAAAGCAGAAAAACGTTAATATACCCAACTGACATATGCAAAAGACAGTTCTACTTTCATGCCACTGCATGAACAGAGAACCGACCCAAACCATCGGTGATAATCAGATCACCCCAGATGGTTCGCCAAAAGAATAATCTAGTTTAATTACATTGTTTCAAAAATAAAGGCTTGACATACCAAGCCGCAATAATCTGCTCACAAAACTGACTCTCTATCAAAGTGCACAACAGAGTCACCTAGAAGAAGTCCTCAGGAGGAGGCTTCAACTCGTCTCCAGGTACGTAATCCGAATCACTCGGATCCACGTCCCCCGAAGCCTTTGCTGCTGCTATCAGTGGACCTGTGATGTATAGTCTAAAGGGGTGAGCTACATCCTAGCTCAATAGGGAACAACACAATGAACATATAAATCAAAACTCACATATATTCCATGATATTCAAAGCATGATGAATCTATGCATTTGCTAGAAAATCAATTTAAAAGCAGATGATTTACACTCAATTTACTGGTAAGTTGCATGTATTACATTACTATTGATTTAATCATGAATGACACTGAACAGGCCTAAAGCAAAAACTTAAATCTTCAACTTAAGTAATTCCCGAGCAATATAACATCGAGCCCCGATGAGATACCCTTCATCGTCATCTAATTAGACAGTTGTAAAAATATATTCCCTGGGAATACGACCCAAGCCCCTTTCTCACTAGGCGGCAGGGTTAAGTATCACACAACATCCCTGGGATGTACTTACGGTCACGGATAAACCTCCGCGCTGGTGTACGGATTTACCGCCGTACCGGTCACGGATATCCTGCCGCGTCAGTCGTGGGTATCCCGCCACGTCGGTGGGGCATCCTCCAAATCTCAAATAACAAAAATATCATGTGCATTACATATAGTTGTTCACCGTGTAAGTGTGCTATCTTATATCAGTTAGGCCTCAACAGTAATTATTCAATCCTATGTATACATCCCTGGGATGTATACATACCCGCATCACACCTGATGCCTTTATTACTTCCTCATTCTTTGGGGATGTCTCAATCTCATTAGATTACTTGTTCTTAGTTACTTGCATCACACAGATGCCTTTATCATATTTTTGGTGTCACAATTTAAAATTTTATCACTACATACATGCTCTTGAAATTAAAGTGCATGTTCAAGGTGTTCCCTACCTCAAGCCTTTGAAATTCCTAGCATCAAGGTCCCACGCGGCTCCTTGTGCTCATGATCATACGTACCACCTATGGTACAACATAACACATGTAACTCATCACTAAAGATGTAACAAAGAAGGTCCAAGACCCTCCCTGAATCTCAAGGTCAACTAAGAAGTTAAGTAAAATTGTCAAAGTCGATTAATCGATTCCTAAAATCGATTAATCGAAATGTAATTTGATTAATCGATTCCCAAAATTGATTAATCAAAATCAAAATTGATTAATCGATTCTCCAAATTGATTAATCGAGATTCAAATTTGATTAATCGATTCCAAATCGATTAATCGAGGTCTCTAACATAAAGCAGTCGATTCTTAAATCGAGTAATCGAGATCTCAAAATCGATTAATCGATCCCAAATCGATTAATCAAAATCTGAAATCGATTAATCGAAATCCCAATTTGATTAGTCGATTTCCCTAGGTTTCATTTCTCCAGTGGCTAGAGCTTCCCAGTCGATTAGTCGATTTCCAAATCGACTAATCGAAACCCAAATCGATTAATCGAAATTCATTTTGACTAATCAAAATCGGGTTTTCATGACTTTTCAACTTCTGGGCCAAAATCGATTAATCAAACTCCCATTTTTATTAATCGATTTGGCTGATTCAACCTTTTTGTTCTTTCAAATCTCTATCCTTTGCCTTTAATCTATCCTTCTAAGCATATTTGACAGAATTTAATCATCCTACATCTATGCATTAACTTCAATTGAAAACTTACCTCAAGAATCCCATCAAGGGATAGATTTGTTGGGTTTTGATGGCTAGGGTTCCATCACTCGTTTCACGATCCCAAACGCTTTGAATCCGTCAATGAATGCTCTTATCTACCCTTTGATTTGCATTCACCCCCTCCTCAATAACTCTTCTTTACTTCTCTCTCTCTCCTCTTAACTCTCTCTTCAATGGTTCAAACAAAAGAGAAATAGGGTTATTAAACCCTTATATCCCTCTTGTCTTGGTATTAAGCACATACACCTAGATAGGTGTATGTGACCCCATATTCACATTACACTCCACATACTTACATCATATTCACATCACATCTGTTCATCACTTCTCAAGTCAACTAGTGAACTCCTATTTAGTCAAACCTATGACCAGTCGGGCACGGATCCCGAGGTCACCGTTTAACAGAATTTTTTGGGTTATTACATGGTATCATGTTTATCTATTAATATGTAATTTAGGGATAATGTGTAATTCTATTAATAGATAGATTAAAATTATTCCGTATTATGGCTTGATTTTCTTTGGGTGGAAATAGCATCCTTTGGGTTAATTAAACTTTTCTCTAATTGAGAGTATAAGCTTCATAAATGGTCGATTGTTCTAGATAAATATAATCCTAAATCTGGGGGTGACTATTAGAAATTTACATTTGGTTATGGAAATGGTGCATTGTCATTCAGGGATAATTTGATGAATTGGTGGTTCACATCGTTGTAATGGTGGTATGCTGAGTTAGTGGTAAACTTGTGAGTGTCTAATGGTCTGGTTGATCCTGTTTATGGTTACGATTCTGGCTTAATGGCTCTAATCTCAAGGTCAATATATCTTTCTTTGTGGATAAGTTCTTACTGACTATTTAGAAAGATACTTTATTAAGTTGCGAAAGTGGTGTTTATAATTTCCTATGCATGCGTTGACTGATCTATCTCTTCGACTCTTGAGTGAGCACCAGTCCGGTTAGTGAGAGATGGACATCCTTAGTGTAAATCTTAGCAGATAGATTTTTTTCAGTGTCTGATTGATCTTCAACCAATGGGTGGTAGCAAATCTCCATTCAACTATGAGGCTTTGACCGTGTGTATAATTCTTCTTCGTGCAGCGTTCGCTGTCTGTAATTTGAGTTTCACAAATGATTACTATATTGAATAATCAAATGTCATATCATAAATTTTCGAGGGCAAAAATTCCTTTGAGGGGATATTGTGATAACCTTGGTTTCGAGGATGTCGATTCTTGATGAGGATAACCAGATGAGTGGTGACGAGAGATAATTGTGGACTTTGGGTTGATTTTGAGAAAATTGAAAAATGGTATATTTCAAATTTCGGATAATTATAACTTTTGGATAATAGTAACTTTTGAGATAATCGTCAATGTTGGTTATATATGGTTTTGAATTAACCCATAAATATGGGGATGGGTAAAATTTTAATATGGATGGTGTTTGATAATTCTAGGAATTAGAATGTGAATGTGAAAGAGTGGATGATTCTCGATTTTTAATGAGGATGCTAACAGGTAAATAATTCTAAACAATGGAATGTGAAGGACCTTGAGTCATTATGTGTATTCGGTTATTATGATTTCAATTATGTTTCATACAGGGATACGTTGATTATGAAAATTTTGTTTTGTGCATATAAGGACCCTAGAGTCAAATTGGCCAATTGTTGAGTTGGATATGAAATCCAATAGTTTTTCCATTGTTATTATGGACGTGTAGTGGAGTACCTAGTACTCATTTAAGTAACTTTTGGATGTGTGGATTTTCGATGTGAAGATGTATGGATTTTTATGTAGGTACCATTGTGGGTCCCATCAGACTAATTATTGCATTTGATATGAAATCCAATTGTATTTCAATTGTTTATGAGTGTGTGATATGAGACACTTTGTACACATTATCGGTGGATTTTGAATGGATTTAAGGGTAGGTTGTGAATGTGTGGAGGTAGAGTTACATTTCGTACAGGTGGTTGTGTGGATATACTGACTTTGGGGGTATAGATGATTAGACTTTGGTATGTGTTATTAGTTTTAGACGTACTTTCTTCATCAACATGTTACTAATTACGTCAATTTTCGAGGACGGAAATTCTTTAAGGAGGGAAGAATGTAACAACCCTAAATTTCGAACCCGCACGCATTGATTAAGTGTGCATGCCAGGGATGTCACACTATGCTCTTGTGCAACCTCGAGGTAAAATTTTGGAAAATGAAAGTTTGTTAGTGATTAAAGCTTATTGGGCTAATTGGGCCGATTATATTAGGCTGACTGGTTGGGCCGACTGTTTGGACCAACCTTGGGCCTTAGTTAGGACTCTTAGATATGTAACAATTACCAACTTTGGTGTGTGGACTACACGCCTAACCAGAACCCTTCAGAAGGGCAAACACGTGTGTGCGCTTCACACCAAGCCTTTTATGTGGATAGGAACAAACACACATGATGCGTGTGTGTGCTTCACAAGGAATCAAACCAAAGGGATAAGTGGGGGGAGGCGTTTCACGCAAGCCACATTGGCTTGTTTGGTTTTGCAAGAGAGTAGAGAGAGAAAGAGAAGGAGGTTGAGAGGAGGAGAGCTCCTCCCAAATCATGCAATCCACAGCTCCGGGTCAACGTGAAATTCCACCACTCTTAGTTGATTTACCTTGTGATCGCCGATCTATGGCGTGTTGAGAATCCGTGGACAAGAAGGGATTCTACAAACCCTCTTTTGAAATTTTTCTTGGAACCCTCTATCCCCATGAAGCCCTAACCTCCATTAAGGCTCTCTTTCTTCACTCAAGGGAGCTCGGGGTTGTTGTGTTCATCGCAAGGATTCAATCTACAACGCCGCCCAATCGCGAAGAAGCAAGGGGTTTTGTTTTCAAGCCATAGGATGAAAGAGAAGCGTAGAAATCCTCTTTTAGATTCGATTATCGGGAACGTTTCGTGCCCGATTTAAAGAGGTAAATAGTGTAATTCTTCCATGAATTAAACTAAAAATAGGTTGCTTAAATGTGTGCAAAAGATTAGGATAGAAAAGATTGAATTTTGATGTAAAAATGAGTTTTAAAAAGACCAAAACGTGGAAAATCGCGCACAGTCACTCGCTCGAGCTAGGCGTGCTATTGAGACTCACTTGCAAGACTGATGCAGTCTCGGTATTTTGGTCATAACTTTCGACTCCGAACTCCAATTGTCACGATTCTTATGACGTTGAAAAGAGGACAACGAGATCTACAACTTTTGTGAATTAATAATTTCATGAATCCAAAGTTTAGAGGTCAAAATTTAGCAGGAAATTGGGTCAAGTTTTAAGTTAGCGCGAACTTGCCCATTTTTGCCTCGATTTTGAGAAAACACTTAAGTACGTCGAAATTGTTAGAAATTAATATTAATCCTTAATACATCATCGTGAATGTGATATAAGTTGAGAATCGAGAGTGCTTGTATGAGAAAGTTACATCGTTTTGAGTATCTCGTGAACAAAGATAGGAAATATTTTAAGTCATTTATATTAATACAAATGCAAAGAAATTGTGATGTGATAAGTAAAGATGTGATTTTATTTTGTTAAGCTCTGTACATGGATTTAAAGCATGCGATTTAAAATATGAAAAATGATAAGCACGTGTGTGTGTGCGTTAACATGATTAGTGTGTGTGAACACAATAAGTGTACGTGATAAAAATGCGGGAACATGCATTGTATTCTGATATGGCAGGATATCCGTTCATTTCTTATCGGCCAACAGTAAAACGAGAAATATGTATAAATGTGATAAAAAATTCATGCAAATGTGCATATTAATGTGATAAGCGTGAATGTGAATGTGATAAGTTAGTATATGAAATTCTAAATCTAATTATAAAATATCATATTTCACAGTGAACTATTAGTTTAATTTCACACTTTGATTTAAGGTTCATAAGTGAATACCCTACCGATGCAACAGGAATATCCGTGATCGACGCGGTGGGATATCCGTGACTGTATGGTGGGATATCAGTGCAATTGTGCTCTGGTACGACAGGATATCCGCTTATTATGCTCTAGTACGGCAAGATATCCTTTCATTTATTACCGGCCAACGGTAATTTCATAATATAGTTCATTGAATGACAATGGTGGGATTCCCATCGATATAATAACATGGCTCCTAAAGCTATATTTGCTTGGGGCGGTATTTTAAGTTATTTTCTTTAAGTACAATATGATGTGAAGAAAGAATGAGAAACAACATATGAGATATGTGAACAAAACCTTATAAAGAAATCAAATAACGTTTATGAAATTGTGTTAAATTTCGTTTTAATTAAATTCATGTTTTCTTTTAAAAGATTAATTATGGGAAATGTGTTAAGTTGTGAAACTTAGTCATGGAATCTGTCTTTGTGGTTATATAAATATTTTTGATATGCCCCTACTGAGCTTAGATGTTAGCTTATCTCTCGAGTATACATCACAGGTACAGGTGTAGATCAGGATCAGATACCGGAGAAAAGAGCAGGATCTCCCGTTTGGAGAATTCTACCCTAGGTGAGGATTGGGACTAGACATGTTTTGGGTTTGTATGATGGATTTTTGAGAACTTAGATTTTGGACTTGTTATGCCCTGAGATTAAATATAATGTTAAGATTTGTTTTGCAAGTATGTTTTGGAAGACACTGTTTAGGTGATGGTTGGCCATCACCGGTGGTTTTCTTTTGGGTCCTTTTTGTTTAGATGTTATGTATAAAGTAGAAAGATTTAGATCTATCTAGTGATATCTAAATTTCCATTTTCGCGTATGTATGATATCTGCTTTGATTTTCATGCTTATACGTGGATATACTAAGTATTTATGTATTTGGATTGTGAAGTGTAATCTGACGGTCCGATTTTCCCTGAGTTTATGATGTAAGAAAGAAAAAAAAAATTATACAGGATTTTTGTGAAAACGGGAAACTCGGGTTGTCACATACAATGTAGCCCATGTATGTTGGAAGGCAGAACCATGTGAACTCTTGTGAAAATGCCCCTAATCCTTCACCACTCATTCCATTTGAAAGGATTGGCAATAAAAAAATTTCTATATGTACACATTGTAGAGATTAAATTTCATTCAACGTTCTTTGTTAATGCTTTCTCTACCATCAACCTTGACAACTTGTAGCTGTCAAAATATATTTTGAAGGAAACTTTTGAATCATTGGTATTCATTTGCCTAGGGTAATTCAAGCCAATCAGATTCTTCAACGCTCAGTGGGAATCGATTATCTCCGGCTTCAAACGTCCCAAAAGGACACTTGGCTGTTCACGTTGGGGATAACCAAAAGCGGTTTGTGATCCTAACTTCCTACTTGAAGCATCCTTTGTTCCTAAAATTTCTGAGTATGGCTGAAGAAGAGTTTGGTTTTGACCATCAAATGGGTGGTCTAACCATTCCATGCGAAGAGGAAGAGTATTTAAATCTCACTTGTCAATTGAATGCGTAGTGGGGTAACAGAGAAATGAAAGTCTAACCCAGATAATTTGAATCCTGATTTTAGATGTTTTTCGAAAACTAATATTTTCATATTAGAAATCGATCGCAACCAATTCACTTAAGTCATGCAAATTTTGAGAACTGACTTATTGGCAAAGTTCATTGTAATCTATCGTTAATCAGGGGAGCATTACAATTTTCTCCCTTCACACATCATTGTAACTCATTATAATCTATTTGTAAATCAGAGGAACGTTATAATTTCGAATCCCATATATTGTCTTTCAAGTTTGCTATTTTATTCAATTATAGGGCAAAATATTTCTTACCAAAGAATAACCATAGCACAGGGTGAGTGTCTAATTTCCTACCTCGTTCAGTCAGTAGCATCAATACCAACGCCTCACAACCCGACTCCCGAATAGTTTTTTTGTAAGTAGACTAATCCTGCTATACTCCTATCCTCCTTAGGAATACTATGGATCACTAGAGCCATAGAAAAAATCCGGGTCATTCAAATCTAAGAACAAGTCTTCTGAGTAAAATGATCAAATCTAAGAACAAGTCCTCTTCCCTAGTGACAGTAGTGTTGCCGTGGAGAGATAAATTTTTGGAATAGTGAGAGAAGTGCTATTTTTACTTATCCTGCAATTCATAGATTCACTCTCAAGTGAATCAGGAAGAATGATCTAATATGAGCTTTCAGGTTCTTGTATCATAGTAGGTTTTGCTTTTATTTTAGTTTTGTATTTGTTATGTATTAATCTCATCGTTGAATTATGAAATAAAGGACAATAGTAACTAATATGGTAAACGTAACGAGTGTGGTGGAAATCTATATAACAATTCTTCCACTCATTTTGAATAAAATGCTATTTTATTAAATACACAAATATTTTTTTCTTTTTGATAACTTGCGTATCCGGGCCTCTTAGAGCACTCGCCTAATCCCAAGGGCACATGCGCACCCCAAATTCAGCACATGTCGGGTCAGCACAGGATATAAATCCCTAGGATTTGAATTAGGTCTCCTGCTTTTGGAAGCAGGTACTGGCCAGCTCACCTAACCCTTTGGAGTAACTATCTTCGAAAAATAACGTACTTTTAATAACGCAGTCATGCTATTTTTATTGGATTAATGGGGTGCTACCACTACAAAAAATACTGCTATTAACTAAAAAACTGTCGCTAATACCCTCAGCGGTAGCTGTAAAAACTGCTGCTACTAGTGCTGTCGCTACTTTATTTTAGCGGCAGTTTTTACAATTGCCACTGAGGGCATTAGTGGCAGCTTTTACTAAAAACTGCGGCTAAGTTTTCAATAGTAGTGGCAACCGCTAAAAAATTGCCGCTGCCATGTTTTTATCGGCATTACAAATAGGGAGATGCCCACCAGAAGCTTAATTTGCTGATGTTGATATTCTGATAAAAGTAAAATAGGGAAACTTATTGGGAAAATATGAGACTCAATTGAATCGAAAGTAAAAATTACATTAGTACAAAAAAAAAAACATGTCTACTATAATTCGAACATCGACACCGTCTTTTTACAATAGTACAAAAATAAAAATGTGTATCCCAGCCCCAAGAACACAATTTTCTGCTGTAGAATGTGAACCAAATCACTTGGAAATGGCACTGTGCATGATGCCCGGGTGGCCAATTGCCTTTGACACAAACGACACTGTGCGTGATGCCCGGGGATTTGCCTCAAGCAAATAGAACTCCCCAGATGTTAAAATTGCATACTGGCAGTTCATGACCCTACACACACCAAGCCGTTTTGCCAGCTTCATTGTCCATGACTGGATGGTGTCCAGGGACGATGATTGTATAGTCTTTGTTGGAAGCGAACATGCAGAGTCACCAGAATGCACACCACCCTGTTCAATGTGCTCCATGATCCCGCCGATGACCACATTCCCATCTGCATCGGCAAGTGCATCCACATCAATTTCACAGGCATCAGCCTGTTCAATGTTTAAGAAGAAGGAAGTGCACTGAGTAGGAATTTAGAAATCTGAAATTGCTTACAAATCCAATGTACTTTGGCATTCTAACTGCGAAGTCTACAATGCCAGATATCAGTGAAAGGACGTCATAAGATGATAATAAGCTAAAAAGAAAAAAGTAGGCTTTTTTTTTTAATAATTAACATAAAAAAGTAGTTCTCAACCAGAATCCCACAAAAACAACTTGAGCAAGAAAAAAAAAAGAGTAATCTGGTCATATTTATTACTGAGCATGCTGGACTCACTATTACAATGGCTCATCTAAGCTTCCTGTGGTTGAATGTGTTGGATTACACTAACTAGGATTAGAAGAAGATGGCACTTTAAAGAGAAGAAAGTTGTTCTCTTGTGTAGAAAAATACCAAAAATGAAGACTAAAGTGATATACTACTTAGAACCTTTCAAATTTCATTCATATGACTTGTAAAATGAAAGTACATGAGTGATAAAAATAGCCCACAATACAAAATCGGGAATAAATAAACATACACTTTCAAAGCAACTACCTAGCCTAGAAAAAGATAGAAAATTATATTCTCAAAGTATATTCCATATTCTCAAGACACTACATTAAATACACCAATTTCCTATGACAAAAAAGAGTTCCAAGATTGACCAATATAATTACAAATGGGCCAATGACTCAAAAGACAAAATGGGCCAAAATGAGTCGGTCTAGCTTATAATTCTAACAGCCCCCCTTGCGCTAGACCGATCGAATGCCGAGCTTTTCTTTGATCTTAATAAATGTTTCTTTCTTCAATGCCTTTGTAAAAATATCCACTATTTGATCTTATAATTTGCAAGGTTTAACATCAATTTCACCATCATTGATCAAGTCACGGATGAAATGATACTTAATTCGAATGTGCTTACTTTTATAGTGAAAAACGGGATTCTTGGTTAGTGCTATGGCTGAACGATTATTACAAAATAAATTTGTAACTTTAATTGATGGATGCTTAAGTTCTTCTAAAGCCCATCTTAACCAAAATGCTTGACAACCGGCCAATGCTAATGAAATATACTCCGCTTCGATTGTAGAGAGAGCAACAATTTGTTGTTTCTTTGAAGTCCATGAAATTAAATCCGAACTAATATTAAATTATAATCGGAAGTGCTTTTGCCATCATCTGCACTTCCACCCCAATCACTATCACAATATTCAACCAAACATGAATATTGAATCCTTTGGTAATGTATACAATCATTAGTGGTACCACATATATATCACAAAATTCTCTTTCCAGCATTCCAATGACTTCTTCTAGGTGATTCCATGAAATGGCTAATCATACTAACCGCAAACATAATATCCGGTCTTATAGCGGTCAAGTATATGAGGCTACCAACAAGATTCCGATAAAGAGTTTCATTAACTCTTTTTTCATTATCATTTTTGCTAAGTTTCAAACCAACCTCCATTGGAGTGTAAATAGAATTTGCATCTTCCATTCTAAACTTTTTCAATAAATCTTTTGCATACTTCTTTTGAGATATAAAAATCTCATCTTCATTTTGTTTTACTTCAATGCTAAGAAAGAAATGTAGGAGACCCATATCGGTCATCTCAAATTCAAGCATCATGAATTTTTTAAATTCATCACATATGCTTGAACTATTGCCGGTAAAGATTAAATCATCAATATATAAACAAACAACTAAGAACTCACCATGAGTGTTTTCTTTGATGTAGAGAGAGTGTTCAAAAGGACACTTGTTGAATCCATTCTTCATGAAGTATCCATCAATATGGCTATACCATGCCCTTGGTGCTTGCTTTAAAGCGTAAAGTGTTTTCTTCAATCTACAAATTTTGTGCTCTTTACCCTTTTCCACATACCCGGGAGGCTGATCAACATAAACTTCTTCTTCAAGAATGCCATTTAAGAATACTGATTTGACATCTATTTGATAAACCTTCCAATTTCTTTAAGCCGCCAATGCTAAGACATATCTAATAGTCTCAAGCCGAGTAACGGGAGCAAAAACTTCATTGAAGGCTATGTCATGTCTTTGCTTGTAGCCTTTCACCACTAACCGAGCTTTATGCCTTTCAAATTTACCTTTTGTATTTAACTTGGTTTTATATATCCATTTCACACCAATGGATTTGTGCCCATTTAGAAGTTCCGTTAACTCCCAAGTCTCATTTCTTTTGATGGAGTCAATTTCTTGATTCATTGCATGATTCTACTTTTCTTCTTGAGATGCTTCTTCAAAAGAAATTGGATCGGCATTGGCTTATAGAGCAAAGTTAATCTCATCTTCATCAAAAAGTCTTCTTGATGCTTCGTAAATTTCATTGATACTTTTGGTCTTCTTTGGAGGAGAATTAGAACTTGATGATGACGATGATGATGAAGATGGTGAAGATGAAGATGGAGAGGAAGTTCTATCCTCTTCATGCTCACAATTTTGAGCATCTTTCAATTCTTCTTCATTGATACAAATAAACTTTTGTGTCTTTTCTTGGACATCCCAATCCCAAGCTTCTTCTTCATTAAATTTTACATCTCTACTTATGATAGTTTTCTTGGTGATGAGATTAAACAATTTGTATGCCTTTGAAGCTTCACTATAGCCAATAAGAATACATTTTTCATATTTATCATCCAAATTTTTTCTTCTTTCATCCGGCACATGAGAATATGCAATACTAACAAATATCCTTAAATGCGCAACACATGGTTTGTGTCCATTCCATGCTTCTTGAGGTGTCATGCCTTCAACACTTTTGAATAAGGCACAATTCAAAAGATAGTTGGCACATGAAATGGCTTCGTCTCAAAATATATTTGGCATCCCTTTAGCTTTTAACATACTTCTAGCCAATTCCATAAGTGTTTTATTTTTTCTTTCGGCAATACCATTTTGTTGAGGTGTGTATCGAGTGATTAATTGATGTCGAATGCCATTATCTTTTAAGAAATTCTTAAAATCATGAAAAACATATTCACCACCTTGATTGGTACGCAAAGTTTTCAACATAAAACCACTTTGCTTTTCAACTAAGACCTTAAATGTCTTGAAGTGGCCAAATGCCTCTGATTTTTCTTTGAGAAAATAAACCCAAGATTTATGACTATAATCGTCAATAAAAGTGAGGAAATAATGATTACCGCCAATAGAAGTGGTGTGCATAGGCCCGCATAAGTCCGAATGAACAAGCTCAAGAGGATTTGAGACCCTCCAAGCTTTCCCAACCGGAAAAGAATTTCTTTGATGCTTTCCGAGTGCGCATCCTTCACAAACTTGATCTTTGCGATCTATATTTGTCATACCTCTCACCATGTGATTTTTGCACATGAGAGTCAACGAGCTAAAACTCAAGTGGCCATACCGAAGATGCTATAGCCATGATATGTCTTGGATGATAGAATTGAAGCAAGGAAGAACTTCATTTTGAAATTTAAGTGGAAACATCTTGTTTGGAGTCATCTTTACTTTGGCAATGAGAGCATTGTTTATATCCTTGATTTCACATACATCTCCTTTGAAATAAATATTGTGTCCTTTCAAAAGGAGTTGCCCAACACTTAGAAGATTGTGCTTGAGGCCGGGTATATAGAAAATATTTGAGATGCGTTTGATGCCTTTCTTTGATTGAACAAGAATATCACCACTTCCCTTTACGGAAAGTCATTTATCATCACCGATCCTTACTTTACTTTGAATAGATTCATCCAAAGTGATAAATACGCCTTTGTTGCCCGTCATATGGTTACTACAACCACTATCAAGATACCAATCTTCATTGAATACAACTTCTTAAACATTACAAGCAAGAAAGAGAGTATCATCTTCCTTACTTTGATTGTTCTCTTGAATAAAATTTGATTTCTTTTTTTTTTTCCGCCAATCTTTTTCTATAAAATTTAATGGTGTGACCATATTTTTGATAATAATAACATTGAACATTAGAAAGAGAAGATCGGCCTCTTCCTCTTCCCCTTCCTCTTGATGACGAAGATGGCTCATCTTCATCTCTTTCTTTTGCTTGATATCTTCCTCCATTATGCTTTCCTCGTCCACGATTAGAATGTCATCATCTTTCACCTCTAGAACTTTCCTTAAAAGAAATTTGAGTTTAAAAAGCTTGCTCTAGAGGAGAAGAATCAAATTGCTTCATACGAAGTTCATGGGATTGAAGCGATCCCAACAAACTTTCCAAAGATAAAGTAGATAAATCCTTAGATTCTTCAATTGCAACAACAATATATTCAAACTTATGAGTCAAACTTCTAAGAATTTTTTCTACAATTCTTTGATCTTAAAGATTTTCACCATTAATCCTTAATTGATTAACGAGAGAAATTACTCGATTGAAAAAATCTTCAACCGCTTCTGAATCCTTCATTCTTATAGAATCAAACTCACTTCGAAAAGTTTGGAGCCGCACCAATTTGACTTTATCTTCGCCTTTGTATGAAGTATTGAGAGTATCTCATGCTTGCTTTGTCGATGACATTGATGAAATTTTTTCAAAAATAACTTCATCCACAACTTGATAGATGAAGAACAAAGCCTTCTTGTCTTTCTTACGATTTTCTTTCAACTCATTGAGTTGAGCTTCTGTGAGAGCCGCTTGATCCTCCGGTTCTATATATCCGGTCTCAACAATATCTCACAAATCTTGAGACCCATATAAAACCTTCATTTGAATACTCCATTGATTGTAGTTCTTACTGGTGAAACGAGAAAGTTGAGGTTGCAACATATTGGAAGCTATGAATCTCAAGCTCTGATACCACTTTGTTGGATTACACCAACTAAGATTGAAAGAAGATGACACTCTAAAGAGAAGAAAGTTGCTCTCTTGTGTAGAAAAACACCAAAAATGAAGACTAAAGTGATATACTACTTAGAACCTTTCAAATTTCATTTATATGACTTGTAAAATGAAAATACATGAGTGATAAAAATAGCCCACAATATAAAATCAGGAATAAATAAACATACACTTCCAAAGCAACTACCTAGCCTAGAAAAAGATAAAAAATTATATTTTCAAAGTATATTTCATATTCTCAAGACACTACATTAAATACACCAATTTCCTATGACAAAAAAGGTTCCAAGATTGACCAATATAATTGCAAATG
The DNA here is from genome assembly GCA_021018995.1 of Chloranthus sessilifolius. Taxonomy (NCBI): domain Eukaryota; kingdom Viridiplantae; phylum Streptophyta; class Magnoliopsida; order Chloranthales; family Chloranthaceae; genus Chloranthus; species Chloranthus sessilifolius. The sequence goes on from CM037595.1 coordinate 72,392,418, forward strand.
GGCCAATGACCCCAAAGACAAAATAAGCCAAAATGGGTCAGTCTAGCTTATAATTCTAACAGAATGATGGTATTGCTTCCACTTCATCTCTTTCTCCATATTGACGTCAACTACAGTGGTCTCTTCGCACTCATCCAATCCCATTTCCAAAGGTTGGACCCTTGTTTTAGGTGTCAGGATACCGTCCAATTGATGGGATGTCGTGCCCAATGCATGGTATTCTTCAAGGGAAAGAACCTTTGAATCTGGAAATTCTATGTTGAAATGGATGTAGAGGCGACCCTTCATGGATATATGGCCTCTCATAGTGCGGCATGCCCTCATCAATTATTGCTTTGTATTGGCCTCTGATTAACGGAAAAGAAGAAAAGAAATTGAAAAGAAACAGATTTGTTTTGAAGAATGTTATATCCTTATCAAGGATATAGATGAACATCTGAGATTGTTTTGAAGAATGTTATATCCTTATCAAGGATATAGATGAACATCTGAGAGCACTCTCGTTCAAAGGATATATATCTATGTAATTAGTTAGAATGAGCAGTTTCGCATATGTTACATCAGCAACGGGTGAGACCCAGCCCCATGTCCAATAATGGGCATAACACTGAGGATCATTACCATGTTAGTTTCTCGTAATAGATAGAACCCATATTTGGCTGGATGATTTCGCCCCTATTTGATTTAATCAAGAGGTGTCTTCCATCATCCATAGAGAACCTCTGTCAATCCGAGTATATGCGCTACACAGAGATCATCAAAATTCTGACTGAACTTGGTATGCTCCAACAGTTGCAACACAACAACAACATCTCCAGTCGCGCTGGAGATTAAAAAAACACAGATACAACAGTGTCAAAATGAAATCAACTACTAGCAATATGAGTGCCATCCATTACGAATTAATTTTCCAGTCAAGCTATTTGAAAAGAAAGAATCACACATACCACTGAATCTTTGAGTTCACCCAGGCTAAAACACATTGATTGCGCTGAATCAGACGATAGAGATTGTTTATCATCCAAATCTTTCACAAGAAGGATCTTGAGATCATTGGCATATTATCAGACAGTCGATTTTTTTTCATGTGGTACATACCCAAAAAAGTGACGTACCATCAGACGATCGGTTTTAATTTGGGGGTCTTCTCTTTTTTCCATTTTATGATTTTTAATATGTATCCTTCCACACTTAGGTAATGCAATACCTTAATTATAGGTTTCTTTAAGTGAAGGTAGTGGTGTCAAATAGGGGGACCCATTACTAGTAGGGTAATGTTGAGGCTCCTCTGTATGCAAACAGGTGTCAGAGTGCACATGCCCATTGTAGCCTTGTACCACCTCAAGTGGCTTTATAGCTTATGCCTAAAAGGTGCACATGCCCATATATATATATATATATATATATATATATATATGTGTGTGTGTGTGTGTGTGTAAATTGAGCACCTTGAATTGACTGTTGACAACTTTGCATTGATCGGCAGCTAAGCCTCATCTCAATAAAAAGGTTGCAGCATCAATATACCTATGAGCATCAAACAAGAACCTAAGCTCAAACCATTATATATGACTGATATCAAGATCTATCTTGAGATTTTATATCTTGGTAGATACATCCTAAGCTTAGAAGCTTGGTCAACTTACTACTATTATGCAAGTGAATCAAATGGATTTTTGTCGATTAAATGAAAAATGGTTATGATATGAACAATAAAAAGAACACGCAATTAAAGTTTGTATAAACTAGTTGCCATCAAAGGGGATATGTTCTGAGAACTATTAACCTGTAGCAATAGAAAGAAGATAGAAGAGCAGCAAATGCCACATCAGAAAATTTACCTTCTCTTTGTAGCATTCACACTCATATGCATAAATTCCCAAAACTCCTATATACTCTGCAATGAATGAAACAAATAAGCTCTGATTAGCTAAATTTCTAAGCAATATAAATTAGGAATGATAAGAAATATAGATTTAAATTTAATGATAAATATTGACCTTTTGTTTGGTATATAGTAGCCATCATTCTCAAAAAAATTCTAAAACCTTATACAACAAAGTAACCAAGAACAAAGCTAAACATTGAAAGATGAAAAAATTGTGAAACATAGTTAGTGACAAATTTGATCAATGAGCCATATTCAAAACAAAGTTAAAGTACTAGATCTAGATATATCTACCCATAAACTTCTATTACAAAACACAAATATGAAAAAACAAGATTTAACTTTTTGATGCCATCTCAATTCTCAACCATTAGTGGAATAAAAAAGACACCTAAACAGCAACAACTAAAACTGATATGAAGTGGACAAATTATCATTATCTAGCCATTTTAATGTGGGTATAAGGAGAATCAGGAGGAGCTTGGATTGTTGTGTTCTCCACTTGTACATTGCTGCATTACATCAAATTAATTATGAACAAAGTTAGTTGTGTTGCTAATTTGAACAAACAAGTCAACAAAGCAGAAATACTGATGACAGTAGGCAATAGCTATTTATCAGAGCAATTTACCCAACATACCTATAATAGACTAGATGAATGATAGTAGGCAATAGCTATTTAGAATTGCCACCAAGTTGCACAATAAAAGGGAGAAAAAGAAATCGCTTCTAAGTTTATTAACATCTTAAAAAACTTACAATCTATAAACAAATAGTTATATATACCTGCCGTGAGAGAGTCAAGAACATGCTCTTAACTTCTGTTATTTAGGCATTACTCTCCTTCAATTGCTCTGCCATCTGAGCCTCTCTCTGCCGCTGTTGCTCAACCATCAACCTTTGTTGCTCATCTCTTTGCTTTTGTTATTCTACTATCTCGACATCTCTCTTATTCAAAAGCTCTTCGAGTAAGCGTATTTTGTCTTTCATTGCTATGAACTCAACAGAGGATGACCCACCATGGCTAGATGATGATCCCCAAAGATTGGTGGGAGTTGGCCCCAACCCTAGGCCACGAACACGCCCTAGTTTCTCAGGTCCCATAACCTTCTAATACACATCATTTTGAGAGGTCTTATCCATCAAACCATCTTCTGATAGTAATTCCTTCATCTTACATTGCAATTGATTACATTTCATTTATCTTCTTAATTATATAAAGTCTATAGGTAATGAATGACATAGTATGAACTTACAATCTTCTTTACAGCCACTTCATTGACTGGCATGCCATCTTTATGTGAATGTGTAAGCAAAAAAACCTCTGCTCGGCTAGGCGGATTCTGCCCTCCTCTCTTGACGTGCTATGTCAAAAAAAAAAAATAATTAGTAAATAATGAATATTGACATAGATGAGATACATGATAAATAGATTGACCTTAAACCTAAATGTATACCTCCTCATGACGTACTCTCGTGAAGCTTTTCGTACCGGTGATATGGGCAAGTTTCTGGCACGACCTATTTCGTTTATTTCTTCCGCTTCTTTTCTATACCACATAAATTAATTGATGTTGACAAGTTTGTTATGCAAAGTAAATTATTTTAAATTCTTTTATGAAAAATATATACCTTGCCTTCCTCAGAATCTTAGAAGTAAAAATAATCAAGTTATGCAGAACATTAGTCAATTTTTGTTTTGTATCCTAATTCCAAACTTCATAATACATGGAGAGAGAATAACCATAACAAGTCTGATGCTGATCCTATAATGCATAGAAAAGTTTTTCACTTGAATTAGGACTAGAGTTATTGCTGAAATCTCTACTATTTGAATGATTAATGATATAAATAAGCATAAAATTTTGACTTATCTACATGTGATTTGTAATATCAACAATGAAGGCTGGATAGTGTTATCCTGAAGTGAGACTTAATAGCCTTGTAAGTAATAAGATAACTAGATAACCAAAAGAATTGTGTAACCTCCCCTGTTTTATAAAAAAACAAGGAAGAAAAGAGGGGTAACAAGATAACCAACAAACTCTAATTATCTAAAAAAACAAGAAATAACAATGAAGCATAAAAATCCAATTATCCAAAATTCTAAAATAATAGTAGTGTAAGGCATTTAAGAGCAAAACAAACCCAAAATATAAAAAAAATAGCCAACCCATTTTGAAAAAACAAATTGTAAATGTCACAAAAGGAGAAAAATCAGCAAAATGTACTTAATCAGCATTTTAAAAAAAAAAAAAAAAACAAGATAAAAATCTAAAACAGGAATAAAAGTGGGGAATATGATGAACAGGCAAAAATACCCAAAAAATAATAGTAGAAACCGTTCAATTCTGCCACATGATAATTAAAGGGATTAGAACCCCTTCAATTCTGCCTTTTCTGTATTAGAATACAGCCAACAATACTTAATACTATATGAACACAGAATACAGCAGTGACAATAATCCCTCATTTGTCCCGAATTCATTTAAAAATAACACTGAACACTTACCTGATTTGAGTGCAATTAATCATTCTTAGTATGCTACCTTCTAATGGGATGAACGAAATCGAGCACACCATTGAACTAGGTAATTAACATGGATATAACCCGAAAATAAAATGGACAGCTGCTACAAGCAACAGTTTATATTAACAACCATTTAAAATCATTTTTTTTTATGATGTGGTACCCGGGCCTCTAAGAGCACCTGACTAAGTCCCCAGGCACGTGCAACACCTGCACATCATGTACCACCTAAGTAGGCATAAATCCCTGTGTGTGGCCAACAGAGGGTAGCATTTGACTTAATTGATTGATAAAGTCCAACTACACATAGTTTAACTTAGATAAGAGGGTAAGCAAAATCAAAACTGTGATCTAAAGGCCATCAATTTCTGAATACAGACAAAACACAGATGTATGTAAATGAAATTGAGTTGGTATCAGCTAGCCGAACCGAGAACCACTAGCAGTGCTCAGGTCAATTTACCTCCAACCCTCCACCAACATTAGGAAATCTACAGGGTGCTTTTGATGGCCAAATCAGTGAAAGGTCAAAAGGGTACTTAAACTGATGTGTGCGCGGATAAATTCAGTGTGAGGCTGCATGATGGAGGTGCTCGTGTCAGCTACCCAATATCAACTCAGAAAATGAAATTACAAATGTAAATGTTATCTTATGATAAGTTCGTATTAGATAAGCGGCTGGAGGAGAGGTGACTTGATTTACGAGTCATTTTTTGAGACACACAGTCATGTCGTTTCACAATGTGTGCCTTGTGATTTGAAGATCATGATCTAAAGATTTATAGATGAAAAATCATTTCCATGATTAAGAGAGTGAACATCTTTTAAAAATGATGGTGTCGGAGAAGTATTTTTCATCCCAATCTTTGACACCATCGATGCTTAGATCATGGTCTTCAACCCACGAGGCAAACGTCCCAAAAAGTGACTGCTGAGCCGAGTCACCTAGCGATGGGGACGCTTACCTAATACTAAGGTTCGAACATTTGTACAAAGAAATTACTTGAAACTAAACATTCAATGAGAAAGTGACCATTGGTAGTTGGTCGGGGATTCTTACTTTCTGCAAGAAATGCAAAACGGCCCAATGTAAAGAACATAAAGCGATATATCAATCGGGAGATGAATAGCATACTAAGATGCCCGACACTCAGGTCGGGTACCTAATGCCTAGTCTAATCCGTTAAGTAAATAATAATTAATCTTCATTGTTTCAAGCAACCTTCAACTTATAGTATCTTTACAATGTCAAATTGCTTTCACATTTCTGGTATATCCCAGTTTGATTCTTGCTTATATGGACGAAGCTGCATTTCTCTCTAAACATCATGAAGATATTCAGCACAGCTTCTATAAAGCTATACTAGGCAATATATTGTAAATTTGTAATAATATCCGTAGTTTTAAGGTTGTGTTTGGGAAGATGTTTGGTTGTAAGTGCTCTCAACGCTTTTGGAGAGTGAGAGTAGAATTTGGGTCTCTTTAACAGAGCAATTTAAACCTGCTCTTTTTGTTGGCTTCTCTTTGCCTCCAAAGAGCAATCCCAAACACAGCCTAAGAGTTGGTATTTGGTACCTGACCTTAGTGCCAACCTTGCGACTCAGGTCAATCTCCTTATGAAATGGTTAAGCCACAGGAAGTACGCAGTTATTTATGAGCACACAAATAAGTGGAAATACAATTTTGACCTTTAATTGATTTGACACTCAACGATATCTCCACATTCCCCAAGGTTGTTGGAGAGAGATTGACCTGAGTGCCAAGGCTGGTACTCAAGTTAGGTACCTAATACCAACTCATGTTTTAGAACCTCTTTTACTTTATTCACCATTATCTATTCACTAAAGTTGCTCCTATACTTCAGAGCCTGTGCTTTTGCCAGTCTTTGTAATAGCTTCCCTAGTCTATAACTGCTATATTTAATTTCAAAATAGTTAATTAATAAAAGAAATTCTTGGGTCTATCTTTGAGCAATGTGAGACTCATCACCAACATGTTTCACATCAGTTATATCAGAGTAGGTTGATCTCCTCTAGTGTGGCTCTGATTGCATCTCGTTTATTGAACTCAAGATGCATCCTCGTGTGAACAGTGGAAAGAGAGGGGGAGGATACGAAGGGTAGAAAGACGCATTTCAACAGCAAATAAACTAAATAGTGCATCACTTGCTACGCTGAGACACTACTGCCTCCAGGGGTAGACATTCTTAATGTAGTAACCTCAGAACAAGAGAGAAATTATCCATCTATGGTGATCATAATATGGAAGAGACGGATGAAAACAGGTACAACAATCAATGCAACAGTCACTTCATAAGATCGATTAGTTCAAGCTATGGAGCGAGAAAATTAGGATCATAGTATCCAAACCAAAATTTCAGATTTTATAAAGGATTTCAGCCCAATAATTTTTTGATTGGTTTGGTGATGGAAAGCAACAAGAAGTTCCTTGAGCAGAAAGAGTTGGTAGAAGCTCAGAAGGTCAAGTTTGTGTGTCTCATACTAAAAATTCAAGCACAATTGTAGTGGAGACAATTGAAAAGTCAAGGCGTGGGATAATGAGATGAAAATTACATGAACGCTTCCCTCTGACTAATACTGCAATCTATTTGACTTGCTAGCAAATCCATTTTCGAGTACACCAAGGAATTCCAATAGCTGCTCATTCAGAATCAATAAAGTCAAATCACCAAAGAGAAAAAGGGTGGCATGATACATCGATGGCCTGTGATTGTCGATACAAGGTGGGAGCAACCTTCATCCTACTTGCCCAAACGTTTGGAGCGCTTCTACTCTGAATTCATCACAAGCCAATGGGGGTGTGGGACAGCAATGGACAGGCCACAATGGAGACATTTCATTGTTTTGAGAAAGGATCAAAATATTGGTTTTCGGTATGTATCAGCCAGCTCCAAGACCAATAGGTATCGATAAATAAATATCAGTCTTGGATGATACATTGGTGCGTATCGGCCGATACAAACCAATGTATATGGGCTGATACATCGACCCCATGACTTACGAAAGCAATACGTATCAATTCCGTCTAGAATTTTGATCCTTGATCTCAACTGCAATTAAGTGGGAAATAGACCATCGAAGTGGCCAAGGTTGCACAATGCTAAAACTAACTTTGCAGAGCCTTTATTGAGAAATTTATAAGGATCAAAGCTATGAATAGCTGCAGCTCAAAAATCTGGAGACACTCAAAAAATCCAAAATTGTGGAAGACACATGTTGAGACACTTACAGTTTGTAGTGTTATAGTGGCCCAAAGAAGAAGAATGAAGACCGATGGCTGTGTTCCAACATTTTTCATACCACTTATACTTCTGGTGGATTGTTGCGCAACCTTGTTATAGTGGATTGTTTCTACGACGCTCTCTTAGTGGGAGTCAATTATCTCCGACTTCAAACTTCTCAAAAGAGCACTTTGTTGTTTATGTTGGAGATAACCAAAAGCGATTTGTGATCCCAACGTCTTCCTTGAAGCATCCATTGTTCCTAAACCTGCTGAGTATGGTGGAAGAAGAGTTTGATTTTGACCATCAAATGGGTGGTCTAACAATTCCATGCGAAGAGGAAGAGTTCATAAATTTCACTTCTTAACTGAATGGATGGTGAGGATTAATAGAGAAATGAAAGTCTAACCCAGATAATTTGAACCCCAATTTTACCTGTCTGTGGGGAACTTAGATTTTCAAATTAGAAGTCGATGATAGCCAATTCTTCAATCCAATAGAGGGACAAAACTCATTGTAATTATTTGTAAATCAGGGGAACATTACAGTTCTCCCTTCATACATGTAACTCATTGCAGTCTATTTGTAAGCAGAGGATGCTAAAATTTCCTATGACATCTATTGCCTTTGAAGTTTCCTATTTTATTCAATTACAATATAGAGGGAAAAAATTTTATGGTTAAATTAATATGCCAATGGTGAACCCATATGTAATGAACTGGCTTGGAATTCAGTCCAGTCTAATTAGCGAACTACTTCACTTTACAGTCATTTTTGGTCAAATTTGCCTATATTTTACTTTAGTTTCTTCAAAATATGAAAGTGTTGGTGAAAGGATTGGAACCTTAAGCTAAGTTTTTAAAATTCGAGACTAAACCAACAAACTTCAAAACATTAATTTGTTATAGGATCAATGTTGGAGGGGTAGGGGACCCTCCAACCACTTTTCTATAAAATTTTGTTTAACAGCAACAGAGAAATGACCTCAAACTTAAGAGTTTCTATCTTAGATTGATGAATACAAAGTACATGAATCAGAGTGAAAATTTCTCAAATCTGTGAAAAATGTTTTATATTAGCGAACAGATCTGCCTTGAAAGTTTCAAATAGGATATTTGTTACGAACTCAATTTCTGTCGATATTAAGTTGGGGACACAAATCTTGGAATAACTGTCTTTGACTTAATAGTTAGTAAAAACTGTTAACTCGCTTAGTTAACTAGTCATAAGTCCCCTTCCAAAAAAATTTCCCACATGCTTGATGCATATCATGGAGCAGTGAAGCAAATGTTTTTATTTTTTATTTTTTTATCGACGAATGAGTAATTTCATTGAATAATAAGAATACAGCTGGACCCCGCCTAGCATGATGCTAAGCAAGAGAAAACAAAGAAAGAATGAACAACAGAAAAAAGACAAAAATAGCTACGGCAACACCATCACCTTAAGGCAGAAGTGCAGCAAAAAAACAGCCACAATCAGAGATAACCCAGAAAAAAATCCAGAACTACTTTTCCACATTCATTTAAACCCTCCTTTTCAAGAAACAGGATGTCTTAGCAAACCGTCCATTCAGAATCAGATAGTGGAATAGTGCCTGATGATGGAGCAGCAGGAGACACAATAATTGTCCAACCTATAAGTAATAGTAATGCTTCAAAAGCTCAAGTAGTTCAACAAGCAGCTTAAGAAGTTGTAGAGTTACCCGAGACACATGAAGACCCGGCAATCTCGACAGAGCAAACACCAGCAAGGAGTTGAGACTAGATTTCTTTTTTTTTTTTTCTGGTTTTATCTAACTACCTGAATAGTTTATGAGTTGCAAAAAATAACTAAACAAATTATGAGTTAATTATGTTTAATTATTTGCATTAAGATCGTTATTAGTCATGCCTGGAGTAGTGTAATGTGGTCGTGCCATATGTGTCATGCATCGTGATCAATCAGATCATTCATGTAGCCCGTCCACATCTGGATGGACTTTGGTCCAAATAAAAATTAATCAGAAAATCATGTCAGCCTAAAAATAATATTTTTACATAAAAAAAAAATAAATTGATCGATCATCAGAGATGGTATTAGGTGCTTGGGTAAGAGGATTAGGCTTAGCGTTTCAACAATCAATGTCATACATGTGGTATCGACGAATAGAATGTCATCATGTCGGCCTACAAACCGAACATTTCAATCAGACAATGTTGTAAACCAACGATCAAATTTTTGGTCTGTCAATTATCAATCGTTGATTCCTAGCTATTCTACGCAAAATGCATGCTTCCACAACACGAACATTGTCATTTCCTTTTGTTAATGTAAGCTTTACTTCACTGAATCAGCAATTCCAACACACAATCATATGGCACGTAAGATCGGACCCAACAGATCCACACGCCTGAGCATTTTATCAGGCTTTCAATATTTGTCTGACCAATATTACTTATACGCACACAATGTAGATCCAGCTTAGCATAACACAACCACAATTCTAAATTCCAAATATATTGTACGTTAATTGATTGCAAGTAAGGACACGTTTTATACCCAAAAATTTAAATTGGACCAATTGAAATCTGGATCAGTTTTAAATATTCAAAAAAATTAAGCAAAATTGAAGAACAGATCTCAAATATATGAATTACTCTAAAATATAAAAATTCCCCAAAAAAGTCAAAAAAATTTAGATCGAGATCTGAAAAATTCAGAAATATTTTTGGAATATATATAGGAAAATGATTTGAAAGAAATTAGATCGAGATCTGAAAAAAAACACCTTACAGAGGTAGCAGAGTTAATATTCCGCGGTAAGGGCCGTTGATGGAAAAATATTTAACGCTTTTTGACAGAGGAATGGGAATTTTGAGTGATAGACTGATAGCTAGTCAATAGCTCTAGTGAATTAAAGAGTTGATCCATGAACAGACATTCTATACAGCGTTCAGTCAGATAACACAATATTCAAAAGGACAGACCACAATGGAAGTCCTGTCAACCATTAGGATAAATAAGTCCTTGGATGAGTTGTTGGTCGAAATATAGATTTCATTATTGTGAACGAACTAAGCAAAGGTGATTCAATTTAATCTTCAACACTGAAATTCGTACCACCAATACATAGATAAAGAGCACCACAATTTTAGATCCATAATAAATCCAAGATTTAGCAGTTGGCACTTCACACATGCCAAGATTCACCAAAGTTTTAGATCCAAAACATTTCCGTTCAAAATTACTTTGGAAATAGTACAAAAGGCAAGATGTGGATGCATTTTGTAAGAGATTGGAGAATGAGGCAATTTATTAGTGCACATGATCTGGAGTGTACAAAGTTCAAAGAGACCAAAACTAGTTGGCTAATACTTTAATATTTGACCAAATAGAGACCTTTATATTTTAATAGTTAGTTCACTAAGCTATAGGATGCAAGGACACTAATTCCAGATGTGGAGAAATAATTTCAAAATAGTAACAAATATTTACTCAAATCACTGGGCCAAGCTCTCATCATCTCCAATAATTTTACTGACCCAACCACCTCACATGGTCTGCTAGCTTCTTGTTTCCTAGTGTATCATTGGTTGTCTATTTTGAAAAAATTTCAGACCCAGAGAGAGAGAGAGAGATATGTAACGTGTAACAAATTCTCAATTTTCATGTTCAAACATGTTTCTAATCAAAGGGACACTAAACAAACAATTGGCGGGCTACCTTATCAATTCATACAGTGTGGCCCAATGTTCTTTAAATCTTGATATGATTTGGAAGACAAAACCATGTGAACCCTCATGAAAATTGTCTTTTATCCTTCACTCCTCACTCCATTTGACAGGATTGGGAATACAATTCTATCTATATATACACATGCTAAAGATCAAATTTCATTCAATCAACATCTGCTGCTAAGACTTTCTCTGCCATCCAAATTGACACCATCTGGCTGTGAAATTATATTTGGAAGGAATCTTGAACAAGCATGGGTCTCCGATTGCCCGGTGTAACTCATGCCAAGCAGATTCTCCGACGCTCTCTTAGCGGGAATCGATTATCTCTGGTCTCAAATGTCCCAAAAGGCCACTTTGCAGTTTATGTTGGGGACAACCAAAAGCGATTTGTGATCCCAACTTCCTACTTGAAGCATCCTCAATTCCAAACCTTGCTAGGTATGGCTGAAGAAGAGTTTGGCTTTGACCATCAAATGGGTGGTCTGACAATTCCTTGCGAAGAAGAAGACTTCATAAATCTTACTTCACACTTGAATGGATAGCGAGAAGTATCAAAGAAATGAAAGCCTAACCAAGATTTTCCCCCTTTTTCTTTGGAAAAATAATCTTTTCCAGTTAGAAGGCGATGACAACAACTTCACTGCAATGCTGCAAATTTTGATATCCTATTGCCAATTGTAATATATTTGTAAATCAAAGGAACGTTATACTTATCTTGCTGCGTACATCATTCTATGGATTTTCTTTATTTCTTTCTCCATTTTGTTCTAAATAGTATTCTCTTGGTCTTAACATCGATCTCCCTGACATCTATTATCTAAAATTTATGCGTCTGACCCAGTATAAAATCTCGAGTTGGATATGGGGCGGACCAACCTGTTAACAGCCTTACATTTGACAAGCATGTGTTTTAGGACTGATTCCTATATACGATAGTGTGCCTTGTCTAATTATTAAGACAGGCTGCGACTCCAACACTGATGCCCATGCTGATGTTTACAAATCCATCAGGAAAGCCAAAGCTGCCTATTACGAGCAAATCCATCAGAACTTGTGTCTTTGGTATAATTAACTAGCCCAAAAATATAAAAAACTGCCCATTGAAGATCCGCCTATTCTGTTCCTCCTAAACAACCAAAATATAGCGCCCAAAAGTAGAGAGCAAGGACCTTTGAATATTCTGTAGTGACTATATTACGCGATTACCAATTTGCAATAAAAGGGGTAAAAATCTCATTATCTTAAACAGTCTGAAAAAGAAGACAAAAATTTTCTGAACCGAGGGTCAATGAATGAACAAGTGATCCACCAATTCTAAAGACCTCTTACACATGGCACAGCAATTTGGAAGCGTCATGCCTCACCTAATTAAATTGTCTACTGTCAAGACCTTGCTCCAAGCAACACACCATACAAAGTAACTCACCTTTGTTGTAAATGAGAGATGCAGTCAAATATGAGCTTTTACAACAATATTAAACAAAAAGGTCAACAAAGGGTCATCCGGAGAATACATGAGATGGCCTAAATAAGGGAAAATTAGAAAAACAACCTTAAAAAACAAACGGTTTAGCAAAAAATATCAGAACTTAAACATTTTAAAAAAACAATGCTTTCATGGTTTTTTGAAGTTCCGAGATCTGTGAGATCTCAAATTCTCATTAAAAAACAATGCTTTCACAGATCTCAGAACTTCAAAAAACCTTGAAAGCATTGTTTTTTTAAAACGTTTAAGTTCTGAATTTTTTTGCTAAAATGTTTGATTTTTAAGGTTGTTTTTCTAAAGTGCCCTAAACAATCCATTACTCAAGCCATTAACAAGCACACAAAAGTGAACGAAACTGCAACAAGCTCGTTTCCAATTAATCCATACCTCCCTGAACCACACATGACACATTAGATATTCAGGAAAACTCCAACTAACATGATCATATGCCTTTTCCATGTTGATCTTACATATAATTCCTAGACTTTTGTCCCAACATTGAGAGTAAGCCGCTTCATATGTAAGGACAGCGTCATCCAATATTTGTCTTCCTTCAATGAAAGCACCTTGGAGGGGGCTGATCAGCTTATTCATAAGGGGCCTTATCTGTTGGGATTTTATTCATGGTTTAGCTGGCACGGTGCTCGGATAACCATGAAGATGATGCGTTGTTACTCCCATTCAAGCGAAGGTGTCAAGCAGGATGAGCACCCAGCTTCACTTGAAGAATGCAGAAACGATGAAAGGGTTTACCAAAAAAATCCTTGAGCTGATTCGCATACTGGATAAATTTGGTAACAGAGCACCTTTTGTGCAACCTTCTCGCATACAAAGTGATATGTTTGGTTCGAGCATGGAAGAGCAGATGAGAACATACAGATATCATGTATATTTACACACAAGTTAGTCATTAGCTATACCATTTGGCTATATATATACACAAATGTTAATGGTTAAATTTCATTCAAAAAACATCCACTTTTCCAAACCCCAAACTTGACAAATTTTTGCAGTGATTCTACAGAAGTAAACTTGAAGAATCATCAATATTTGCTTAAAATTAATCTTGCTCGAGAGACGGTGCATGAGACTAGATATATACCATGTTTTGGGCATCCCCTAAAATGACACCCATCCATCTCACCCCAAGTCAAGAGAGACGGGCATTATCTCATTTTTTCCCGCCGACATTGGGGCATTTAAGCTGTTTTGTTTCAGTTTGTATATGATATTTGTCCACTTCACTCTTGGGAGTGAGTAGGGCTGCGTATGGCAACGCTCCGTGGAGGCGCAGAGCGGCTCTTTGCTCCTAGGGAGCCGCTCTTGGTCGTGGAGCGTGCATGGTACAACAAGCTTCTAGCTCCGTGGTAACGACGCATATACCAAAACTAAGGTTTACAAGGAGCGGACGAAAGCAGCTGTACGGGTGCAGCCTTGCGGGGAGCGCTTGCGGGGAGCGCTTGCGGGAAGCAAATGTTTTTGCCTGGTATCCCATAAACATTTGCAAATACCGAAAATGCCTCTTATGTTCATCAAACCTAATTTTCAAACTCACGGGCTCCTCTTCTCCAGCCACATTGTCCCTAAGTTCGTCTTCTCCAGCCCAACCCTAATGGCAATTTCCTGGTTTCACACTGCTTTGTAGAGCTTATAAATGGAGGGAGTTACTTGATCTTCATCATGGTCATCGTTGTTTTGAATGATTTGAATTTGGCCTGTGATGCAAAAATTGTTCGCACGATCTGAAATCTCTAATCGAGGTATCTGATGCAAAAACTCAGCTCTCTCAGGCCTATTTTAGGGTTTGCATAATTAATATTTTTTTTTTTACAGATTTAAAGCTATAATGAGTTAACATAGAGGAATTTTATTGTTTATTCACTTGCTACTGATACAAAAACTCAGCTCTCTCAGGCCTTTTTTAGGGTTTTGTATAATTAATTTTTTTATTTTTATTTACAAATTTAAAGCTTAATGAGTTAACATAGAGGATTTTTATTGTTTATTCACTTGCTACTGATGCAAAAACTCAGCTCTCTCTGGCCTTTTTTAGGGTTTGTATAATTAATTTATTTTATTTTATTTTTATATTTATCTACAGATTTAATGCTATAATGAGTTAACATAGAGGATTTTTATTGTTTATTCACTTCACCCCATTCTAGATTCTGGGATTAACTTACGATCCCCAGCAGGTCCCACTCAATTATGATCAAACAGATGTCAATGCCGACAGCAGCAAGGAGGGGGCAGTGGATTCTGTCACCAGGTCAGGAAAAATCTCCAAACAGCAGGACGCACCAGTACTAGCGCCCGCTCGACTAGAAGGGAAGAAAGATACTACTGCGGTAAACCCATTTGAGAAGATGAGCCGAGAACACATGCTTGAAACTCAACTAAGGAGAATGCCGACCCATATCACCGTCTGGGACCTGTTAAGGACATCCTCGCTTCACTTCTAAGCCCTGATGGGGGCATTAAAGAATGCGCATGTGTCTCTCCAAGTAAGTCCAGATGAAGTCGAACAGATAATCGGGCAGGTGATGACTCCCAATGCTATCTCTTTTTCTGATGCTGATTTATCAGAGGAGGAAAATAATCATTTCAAATCCCTCAATATCACTATTGAAGCTAGAAATTTGGTAATCCCATTGGTATTGACCGACAATGGTCTGCTTTAAATTTGTGCCCTCTGAGAACAACTACCAAAATAGGGGTAGATCTTGGTATGTTAAGGCCGACAAAAACTAGTGCCAGAGGATTTGATAAAACGAGAAGATAAATAATTGGGGAAATTGACCTTGAGCTCATGATTAGGCTAATAACTTTTTCCATACCTTTCCAAGTAATGGATATCAAGTCTTCCTTCAACCTGCTGCTGGGGCGCCCTTGGTTACATGAGGTCGGTGCAATACCTTCAACATTGCATCAGAAACTTAAATTTGTGGCTAGGCAGAAAATCATCACCATCATAGGTGAAGGGCATGACGAAAGAGAAAAGGCCACCCACAATATCAAGAACCCTAAAATGTTAGATGTGCCGCACACAACCCAGATACAGACCTCCATAACTTTGAATACGAGGTATCGACGGTAGTACTAGAACCCCCAGAAAGTATCACCTTGAAAATTGGAGGCAGAATGGTTGCGGTTGTGGCTATGCTCTATAAATGGGGCGATCAGAAAGGTAAGGGGTTGGGACCTCGATTATAAGGCAGAAAAGTACCAGTCAGGGCCAAGGGCGGACAACAAGTTAGATTCAGGTTAGGTTACAAACCCACTGAAGGAGAGGTCCGAGAGGCCAAGGAAAAGGCCCGAACAATAGCCGCTACTAGAGCCAAGGGAATAAACCTAGAAGAGGAATCCAGTCCTAGACCTCACATCCGGAATACCTTCATGAGCACAGGGATTGATAAGATTGATCAGAATGGGGCAACACAATTAATCGCTCACAATCTGGTAGCCCCTGTCCACCCTAGCAATCCCCAAGTTATTTCCCCCCTACTTGGAAATAGACCCAGCCGCTCTGTCTCTTTTTAAAGAAGAGTCTTTCGTACCTGCACAATCTTTCCCTGTGGTAAACAACCACAGGACCTTGCTGACGTTTGAGGATAGAATCTCAGACGAACCAAAAATCAATATGATAGAAGTTGGCTCCAAAGAATCATATCAATCAAACCCCTCCATTTGAACAGGTAAAGGAGCAGCACCACAGGTACGAAATTGGGCGTCTATGCCCCAAAACCTGGAAGCGGCAAGCTGCTTGAAATTCGGCACCCGCTTCCTAAAAAAAATAACCTGTAAAAAGTGAGGTTAGCGCTTGGCAGACAATACCATGTGTATTTAGAGACCCGCCTTGCCAAGGGCCCACTTTTGAACAAAAAGAAAAATCTAAAAAAATAAAAGAATTATAAAATAACCAAAAAAATTTGTCTTTTAAAATTCCTGATAAAATCAAGAAAAAATATGCCTTAATTGAAAAACCCGTCCCCCTTGAAATCGACCCCTTTCCTATAGAAATACAAGAAGAGGTAGGAGTCACGAGTCTAAATGACGAAATCCCTATTGAGGAGCTTTCCAATGATCTCCTTGAACGATATGCCAATTTTGAGCTTGGCCCTACCCCGATCGTTGAAGAAATAGAGGATGTCAACTTGAGTACCAAGGAGGTTCCTAGAATCACCAAGATCGGAACGTCATTATCTCCTGAGGAAAGAAAAGGCATGATTGATTTCCTTTGATGATACCAAGACATCTTTGCATGGTCATATGAGGACATGCCTGATTTGGATACTGATTTGGTCGAGCATGAGCTGCCGCTATATCCAGATGTCAAACCGGTCAAGCAAAGTTGAGATGCCTCAGGCCAGAATGGATGGTGAAAGTGAAGGATGAGGTCATCAAGCAGTATGATGTAGGATTTCTCATAGTTTCTAAGTACTCATAGTGACTAGCCAACATCGTCCCAGTATCGAAGAAGGATAGAAAGGTTCGCATGTGCATTGATTTCATAAATCTCAACAAGGCAAGCCCAAAGGATTACTTCCCGTTGCCGCACATCGACATCTTGGTCGATAACACTGCTAGGCATGAGATGCTCTCATTTATGGACAGATTCTTTGGGTATAATTAGATCCAGATGGCAAAAGCAAACCATGAGAAAACAACGTTCATCACTCCATGGGAAACTTTCTGCTATCGAGTCATGCCTTTCGGACTGAAAAATGTTGGGACAACATATCAGAGAGCTATGACGACACTGTTCAACGGCATGATGCACCAAAAAATTGAGGTGTACATTAATGACATGATTGCCAAATCACCGAAAAGAGGTGACCATCTGGTGAACCTCCAGAAGCTATTCGAAAGATTGAGGAAATATAGGCTCCGTTTGAACCCTCAGAAGTGTGCATTCGGTGCCATGTCAGGAAAACTACTAGGCTTCATTATTAGCAGAAGAGGCATCGAGGTTGACCTAATCAAGGTAAAAGTCATCATCGAAATGTCACCGTCATCTATCAAGAAAGAAGTCAAAGGCTTCTTAGGCATAATACAGTACATCAGTTAATTCATTGCACAGCTAACTCCTATCTGTACGCCGATCTTCAACCTACTAAGAAATGATTCGCCCGTTGAATGGAACGAGAATTGTCAACCAGCATTCGATAAAATCAAAAGTTACCTTCTCAATCCTCTAGTTTTGGTATTGCCAGTACCAATAAGACCACTCTTAATATATCTCTCTACAACGAAAGTTTTGATGGGATGTGTCCTAGGGCAACATGATAAAACAAGAAGAATAGAGCAGGTCATTTATTAATTGAGTAAGAAATTCACCGATTACGAGACACGCTATTCTCATATGTATAAAGCATGCCTGACTCTCGTATGGGCTACCCAGAGGCTTTGCCACTACTTGCTATCTCAAGTTGTTCTACTCCTAGCGTGAATGGATCCATTGAAGTACCTATTCGAAAAGTCGGCTCTCACTGGCCGAACTGCACACTGGCAACTTCTCCTATCTGAATTTGACATCACATATGTCACACAAAAGTCAATTAAGGGGTAGGCACTTGTTGATCATCTTACCGAAAATCCTTTACCTGGCTACGAGCCTTTGATGACTGAATTCCCAAATGAGATTATTTTGTTCATGACAGAGGATGATATGGCTGAGACAGAGGAATCCTGGGTAATACACTTTGACAGGGCAGCAAATGCCGAGGGTTAAGGAGTCAGCGCTATTCTGATTTTGCCAAAGGGGTCTCACGTACCAAAATCCATCAAGCTCTACTTCCCATGAGTAATAGCCCTACAAGCAGCCTTGGACTTGAACATAACTCATCTTAGGGTGTTTGGCGATCCGCGGTTAATCATATGCCAAACCAACGAAGATTGGAAGATGAAAAATGAGAAGCTGGTCCCATACCACAAGCACCTCGAGGACATGATCACATGCTTCAATGATATTACGTTCTCTTATGTCCCACAGGCGAGAAATCACTTTGCCGATGCACTAGCAACGTTAGCATCAATGGTCAAAATTCCATATGATGTCGAGATGAAGCCGATCATGATTGAGTAGAGGAATGAGCCGACCTTTTGCCTCCAGATTGAGGGACCCACAAAGTTAGATGATGAGCCTCCATGGTTTTCAGATATAAAGAATTTCCTTGAAACTCGAACTTTCCCTAAAGGTACGTCCAAGATGAACAGGCAGGCCATCCAACATTTAGCGGCCAATTACGTCATCTACGGTGAGTGCCTCTACAAGCAGTCATATAATAATATCTTGCTCCGATGTCTTACTAAGGGCGAGACAACCAACATTATGAAAGAGATCCATGAGGGAGTATGCGAGGCCTACGTCAATGGGCACATGCTCACCAAAAAGATCCTACGGCGAGGATATTTTTGGACTACCATGGAAGCTGACTGTTGCAAGTATGTTTAAAAGTGCTACAAATGCCAAGAACACTCCAGTTTGATACATGCTCCAGCCATAGGTTTACACAGCATGACCACTCCTTGGCCATTCGCCACTTGGGGCCTCGAAGTCGTCGAAAAAGTCAATCCGAAAGCTTGGAACGAGCATCAGTTTATCTTCGTCGCCATTGAATACTTCACCAAATGAGTAGAGGTGGCATCCTATACAAATATCACGGCCAACCATGTCGAGAAGTTCATAAAAAATAATATCGTTTGTCGATTCAGTGTACCCAAATACATCATCATGAATAAATGGCACCAACTTTGCAGACAAGCGTATCAGAGCCTTCTGCGAGCAACATAAAATCAAACATCATTGCTCGTCACCATATCGGCCGCAAACCAATGGTGCTGTAGAAGCTGCTAATAAAACAGTTGTCCGCATCTTTGAGAAGATGGTTGTCACATACCGAGACTAGAGTGAAATGTTGCCATTCGCATTATGGGCCTACCAAACGTCGATTTGTACTGCTACAAGGGCAACACAATTTTCCCTTGTGTATGGAATTGAGGCCGTCCTGCCAATTAAGGTTGAAGTACCCTCGCTCCGCATTCTCATTGAATCTGATCTACCAGAAGCCAAAAGAGAGAGGTCCCATTTTGAGCAGCTGAACCTGCTTGATGAGAAAAGGCTCCTAGCCTTGTGTCATGCCCAGGCCTATTAGAGAAAGATCGCACGTGCTTACAACAAACGTGTTCGCATTCGAGATTTGAAAGTGGGTGATACTGTACTTAAGAAAATCTTTCTGTCTCTCCACGCCGATTCAAGAGGAAAATTCAAGCCCAACTGGGAGGGACCTTACGTCATTCGAGAAGTGCTCCCAGGGTACATGCTCTACCTCCCCACCATGGACGGAGATCACTTTCCTGAGCCCATCAACGCTGGATACGCCCGACATTTCTATTCCTAAGTCTCCTGCGACAAGGTAAGTATTGATAAGATGGATACGTGACTGCTTAAGGAGCCCATAAAAGACGCCATCATTTTAAAGCCAAATAGCTAAAAAAGCATTCCTGAATACTTATACCCTTGCTACACCCGTTGAGCCATTGACCTTTCTTTCGTTAAACCCCTCCCCAGAAAAGAAGACGAAAAAAGTGTATATACCAAACAAAAAAAAGGAGAAAAAGAGTTACCATCATATCCAAAAAAATCAGAAGAGTAAAATCCCAAAAAGTAGATGTCTGAAAAGAAATAAAAAGAAATATATATATATATAAGAAAAAATGGGGCATGTATAGTCAAAATTTCCCAAGGAAGAAGTGTATTACGACAACTAGAACCCTATCGAGGAAACCTTCTTAACCCAAGAACACCTTCAAAATTCCTAACCTATCTCATGGCCAAGGTACATCCTGAGAAAAGCCCTCTTTTTGGTCTACAAGTAGTCATAGTATCCGTTGTGTCAATATGAGCCAAGCTGAGAGACGACAAAAGAACTCCATCTAGCTGCATATGACGAAATCGACGTTCATGTCATGGCCTTTGAGAAAATAAAGAAAAGAAAAAATATAAGTTCAAAGAAAAAAGGACGTGGTGAAAACTAGAAAGGGCGCCATGAGTAAAAACAACGAGCTTGTGCGGACTAGGTGAAAACCTGAAAAGGCGCCTGAGGTAAAAATGCATACCTATGGACGTAGTGAAAACCTGAAAGGGCGCTACGGGTAAAAAAGAGGGCAACAACGGGCATAACGAAACCTCATCTTGGACGCAGTGAGTAAAAAAAGGTTGAAAAAGAAAAAGAAAAATTATTTAGTGACTCCTTTGATTTCATTTCCGAATTATCTGGTCGCCAATTGGGCCGCTCATGTTTACTCAAATCAGGTCCTGATTCGGTATATCTTTAGACTACACCATTAAATGTATGACCCGAGATAAGGAGAAAAGGTTGATTCGATCCAAAGGGATGAATGTTCCGACCTTGGTAAAAATTTTGAACCTCACTCAGGTCTAACCCCATGAACGGGTTCGACTATGCTCAAAATGGGATCCGTTACTTTGCCTCATTGTTAAGGCATTAGACAAAAAACAGAAGAAAAAAAGAAAGCGAAAAACAACAAAAATAAAAAATTCAAAAAAATCTAAAAAATATATACTCCTTCCATGTACATATATACAGCATCGTACTTCCATCTCAGAAATGAAGAAAAAGAAAAAAAAATCTCTTAAAGCAAAAAATCAAAAATATATAAATCTTGAAAATTGAAAATGAGGTAAAGGTTTACTTCTCATCCTGTTAATTAAGATTCATATTGTTACCTATATAAACAAAAAAGGGATTAAAGTTTTTTCAAGAATGTGTAGGAACATCAAATGGTTCAAAGCCTTGAAGCAGGTAACCTCTCAGCGATGGATAAATCAGATGAAGCATCTCACCATTGACGTCCCCAGACGGGTTCTGGGTCGGGACTTCGATCGCTTTCTTATGTATCACCCCCCGATGGATGCGTGTTTTTGCATAGTTGTTTGTTTGTAATTTCATTATCGATAGAGATCATGATTGGATGTCTACTTCGATAGGCACCCAATTTTGGCCGGATCTGTTCAGTATTATTTGAAGTTGGATACTCTAAGTGATGTTGATTGAGGGCACACTATTAAAAATGACACACACTCTCAAAAAATGTTGCGACATCAATATTCGCTCTACTCAGGTAGTTATGCTAAATTAACCTCAGGATCGATGGGTTCGCCCAAAAATCTCAAACCCTACCTTGCATAGGGGTACTTATGGCCGATTAAATGGGGCAGTCAATGCCTCATGAGATTAGACACAAACTGTGGATCTTCGCATTATTGCTTTACGCCAATCTTTAAGTATGGGTCGATCACTCTCCCGCTTGCGAGGCAGTCTTGTTCGAAATGAATCTCAAACATTGTGCATTTCCAAATTACACCATCTCGATTATGCCTAGTAATGTCGCTAAGCACTTGGAGACAGATAGCCATGAGGAATAAAAGTTTTTCCTAATGTTAGGGCTTCTGCTACTCTCGAGTGATGCACGTTTTCCCTGATGTTGGGCTTACGTCACTCTCCATTTAGTCATTTTACTTTTTGATGTTTAAGGTTCGTTCTGAATACAGCGGACCTATCAGTATTGCCTTGGGCCTCTTCAGAAGTCTCTTGTCTTTGATATTTGATTATTAGTGATCGGATACTAAAGAGGGGCATCTGTAGACACCTAAATTTGGCCCAAGGCCCAATCGAAACATACTTCGAGAGAGGCGCACTCCCGAGCTTTCGATAACATCTCTCATACCCCTAGGAACCTTCCCAAACCCTTAGAAACTTGCCTAAACCCTTAGGAATTATCTCCAATCTCTAGGGAAGGATGTATTGGGGCTGGTAGGGACCTCTACTGAGATTGAATATTATACCATTGAAAAGTAGAGGTTCCCAGCTTTCCAACAAGCCAAGAATCACCCCGATCCAAGTCATACTTCAAAAGTTATGACAATCTGAAAAGGGCTTGAAAACTGCACCTGGTTGAACTTCTTAAGAACCTCTTGAGGGGATGGGCATGCCTGGCATGTGCAATACACACGCTAGGCCATTTCTAGAGAAATGTTGCCTGGCGTGTATATTATAGTTATTCACCGTGTAATTGTGGTATCTTATATCAGTTAGGCCCTATCAGATATTATTCAATCCTAGATACATCCCTGGGATGTTTCTATTCACTTGCATCACACCTGATGCTCTTATTAAATCACTTTCTCATCCCTTGGGGATGGCTCATCATTATATACTCTTATTGGTGTCACTCACACATACTTTTCACAAAACTTTAAGCAATAAAATAATTTTCAATTTGATTCTATATCACTACATACATGCTCTTGCAAATTAAAGTACATGTTCAAGGTATTCCCTACCTCAAATCTCTGATAAATCACGCATCAAGGTCCCACGTGGCTCCTTGTGCCCATGATCATACGTACCACCTATGGTACAACATAACACATGCAACACATCATTAAAGATGTAATAAGGAAGGTCCAAGACCCCCCGAGAATCTTGAAGTCAAACTAAAAAGTCAACAAATTTTAAGTCAGTCGATTAATCGAATTCAAAGATCGATTAATCGAAACTGATTCGATTAATCGATTCCCAAAATCGATTAATCGAATCCTACATCGATTAATCGAATTTCTCTAATACATCGATTTGATTCTCATTTCGATTAATCGAAGTGAAATTCGATTAATCGATTTGAGATTTTGATTAATCGATTTGGCCAGATTCAGCCCCCCCTTTGGGTTGTTCTTTCAAATCTTTCCCTATTTTTATTCCCTCATTTTTCTAAGTACTCAATTCTTTATTTAAAACATTTTTGACTGAATTTAAACCTCTATAACCTATGCATTTAATTCACAAAAATTTACCTTTTATCAATCTCAAATTGATTAACTCAAGTGGTTGGAAAAGCTAGGGTTCCAGCTTTGCTTCTAGCGGATTCTCTGCATCGAATCCGGTGTTAAATGCTCAAATTCCCCCTTCCAATCAGTTGCAATAACTCCTTGATAACCCACCTTCTTTACTTCTCTCTCTCTCTTCTTTACTTCTCTCTCAACAACCAAACATCTATTTTAGGGTCCCTTTTATCTCCCCTCTAGTTTGCGTGTTGAGCACATGCACCGTAATAGGTGTATGTGACTTCAGATTTACATCACACTCAACATATTGTGACGACCCGACTTTTCCAATCCCTCAGGTATAGGAAAGGCCGGTTCGCCAACCTATCGAATAAACGATAAGCCGGACAAACAGGGCACATATCAGAGTAAAGCGCAATAAATATCCATAGCTAAAATAAATGCGGAAGCAATTAAAAGTAAAGAACCACCGATGATGGCCGACCATCATCGAAACATGGCTCATAACAGAAATCAATGTCAAATATAGAACTATGGTATCCAACTAAAATGGGCCCACAAATTCAAGTCTAACTCTCACCACAAATAAGAAAATCAGTAAGTTCTATACTGGGAAAAACTCCTCAGGAGGAACCTCAAGCTCTTGTCTCACGTACACGAATAGCCACGTCAATACCTGAACCTGTGACGTATAGTCGGAGTGAGCTAACCAACAAAGCTCAGTAGAAGAAAGACATCTACGGCATTTTACTTTAACTAACATGGTTTCAAAATAAATATCGGAATATAGCTTGTTAAACATATAAGCAGATAATAAACTGAATTTAGGTGCGGAAATCATATGTAAGATTTATTTCTAAATGTGTGAAAACAGATCTGATGTTTCATGTCTTAGTTTCTTTAACTTCTATATGCAAAGTTCAGTAATTCATGACTTAATCCTCAACTTAAAATACCTCCCGAGTAAACTATATCTCGAGAGCAGGAATATAGCCGATGGGAACCCCTACCTACCATCGTCGTTCATGAACCCTTTTTCAGGGTGCAACAAGCCCCTGCGTAATGAGGGAAACTTGTGCCAGGAAGTTGTTCAGGAATTTTTGAGGGGTCGTTCAGGTCAATCATAAAACAAATGCAGATACTAATATAAATCAGATGCAAGTCTCTTATACATAGTTCAGGTTCATGATTTCAGATTTTCAGAGTTTAAGCAGATTCAGGTTTCAGGATTCAGGTAGATTTAGATTTTCAGTCATTCATATCAATTTCAATTTACAGATGTGATTTCAATGGCATATGCAAGTTCAAAGATTTTAATTCAAAATATCCATGCGAATTAAAATAAAATACTGTAAAGATGAGATTCTCCTACCTAAAACTCGGAGTTATGCGAAGTCAAGCAAGGTCCTATTGATGGCCTCTCGCCCTCAATCTACATCACAATATACGTTCATGCATTAAGATAAACTCTAATTACTAATAATATAGACCTATTTAAGCGTTTCCTCAAAAACAAGTCAAAACAGGCAAGTTGCGCCAATCCTAGAATTTGACGTAACATTCTCATATTTTTTTGACCATCAAGACGATTGATTCATGAGTTGGTCAAAACATGAAAGTTGTAGATTTTTCTATTAGCTTTCCAACGCAAAACGGATCGTCTTAATCGGAGTTCGGGATAAAAAGTTATGACTAAAATACTAAGGTAATATCGGAGTTCGGTGATACCTCGCTCGAGCGATGATAATAGCTCGCTCGAGCGATTTGACGTAACATTCTCATATTTGTTTAACCATCAAGACGATTGATTCATGAGTTAGTCAAAACATAAAAGTTGTAGATTTTTTTATTAGCTTTCCAACGCAAAATGAATCGTCTTAATCGGAGTTCGAGATAAAAAGTTATGGCCAAAATACCTAGTCAGGTATGCATTGAAGAGTTTGGCCGAATTTCACGAAAATCTGGGAAAAACGATCCTATCGATTTTGGGCCTAATTTCTATGTTTTTAAGACCCGAAATTTATCAAAACTTAAGGAAAAATTAGGGTTTTCTTTTTAAGAAATAACTGAATAATTTAAGATGGATTTAGAGGCACCCACCTGTTAAAGCGTGATTCGAATCCTATGATGATTTGGGTTGATGGAGATCGGATTCGAGAGACGATATGCAGAGTCTTTTCAAGAATTCCTTCCTTACGATAAATTGCTGGCGGCGATGAGAAACCTTGATGGTGTAAGATTCTCTGATAATATCGAAAATCGATGGAGATCTGACGAGAAATTATGAAAGATGGCACAGTCAGAGCTTTTGAAGAGGAGGGGATAAAGAGAGACAAGAGAAAGAAGTAAATATATATCTAATTCTGATAGGTTAACTCTAATTAAGATTTTCCGTATAAGATTTAATAAAATAGTAGTTTTACACGCAAGTAGAATTCATACGTGACTTGAAAAGCTTGAGAAGAGGTTTTGCTCAGTAGCTTTGTGTAAGCACCAAGGTAAATGGTGATTCTCTCCGAATTTACAATTGTGCCTTTAACCCGCTTCACTCTTCAAACGGGCATAACTTTTATATTCTTATCGAAAATTGACAAATTATATATCGTTGGAATCGTATCGACAAGTACTCATAATGAGTCTAATATTGATATGTATATAAAAATTAGACTATTTTTAAAGTGGGTATATTCGGTGTGGGCGTTAGCACCACGCATTGTGTGGTACATCATCTAATACCATTAAATAAAATTCAAAATCTGCTATTATATTCTCTCCCCTTATAATATTTTCGCCCCTCGAAAATATACGGATAGCTAAACCGAATGCGGTAAGTCCTTATCCTAACACCGATAAAGCAAAATCAAACAGTCTAAAGTCAAAGAACTTTGGTCGCGATGTGAGGCTTCACTAAGCACGCTTTCAAGGGTCGGGATCCGTAGTAACTGGATGTCTGTGGCATCCCATACCGCCATAGAGGATTGCATCCGTGCATGCATGCATACCTTCCCAAGTGTCACGTGCCTGGAAATATACTTCACCATGACACAAACCTAGCACACACACCTACCTCACCCTTTTGGTAATTAATTGAGCAGAAATTTCAGATGTCAGAATCGAACACTTATTCAAAAGCATGATCACGTGCCTGGTAACATGTTCATACTGAGGACACGGGTTCCAATGCATATACGGTTCTAACGAGAATGAATAAATATGACATTTAAGATTTTATTGTGTGATCGTTATAGATATATATGTAAAGCATCGATGTTATGAACCAATTTAACATTGAAGAATTTGAAGAAATTCTCTTTTTTTTTTTTTTTTTTTAGAAGCAAATTCAACAATTAAAAGGTAGGTATGCTTTTCTTACATAACTATAGTTTATACTATACCTTCACCCGCAAAGTAGTGGAAATTGCTCGTGAATCTCCGTTTCACGCCTCCATGTGGCTTCCTCTCAAGAATGGTTCCGCCACTTCACGAGTACTAAGGAATGTTCTTTGTCCGTAAGATTTGTTCTTTACGATCCAAGATTCAGACGGTTCCTCAACCAAGGATAGGTCTTCTTGGAGCTCAATGGGTTGGTAGTCCAATACGTGAGTGGGTCCTTAACATATCTTCGTAACATGGACACATGAAACACGTTGTGCATTTCCGATAGCGGTGGCAAGGCTACTCGATAGGCAACCTCGCCGACTCATACCTCGAAAGGTCCAACATAGCGCGGACTCGACTTCCCACGCTTCCCAAAGCATCACGCCTTTTGTAGGAGAGATTTTGACAAATACGTTATCTCCCACCTTAAACTCAATATGATTTCTTTTCAGATCAGCGTAGCTCTTCTGACGACTTTGAGCAATGCGTAGTCTCTCACGGATTAACCGAACTGTCTTGGTTGTATTCTCCACGATCTCGGGACCTAAAATGAGTTTCTCACCCACTTATTCCCAATTAAGCGAAGACCTGCACTGCCGTCCATACAAAGCTTCGTAGGGTGCCATGCCGATGCTAGCCTGGTAACTGTTATTGTAGGCGAACTCGATCAGCGGTAAATGTTGGTCCCATGACCCCTGAAAATCCAACATGCAAGCACGTAACATATCTTCTATAATCTGATTCACCCTCTCAGTCTGCCCATCGGTCTGAGGATGGAATGCTGTACTATAATCGAGCCTAGAGCCCATTCCTTCTTGAAATCGCTACAAAACCGAGATGTGTACATCGGTCTCTATCGATATCATCGACCGGTATACCATGCAGCCTAACTATCTCCTTGATATATAATTTTGCGAGCTTGTTGGCGGTATACGACGTATTATAAGGAAGGAAGTGTGCGGACTTAGTCAATCGATCCACAATGACCCAGATGGCATTGTATTTTCTTAATGTTCGTGGCAATCCCAAAATAAAGTCCGTAGAAATGGCCTCCCATTTGCACTCAGGTAGCGGTAGTGGTTGCAACAGTCTTGCCGGATTTCGATGAACCACCTTTACTTGCTGACACACAAGACATCTCGAGACATACTGACATCTTTCTTTAAACCTCTCCACCGAAGCTTTTCTTTAAGTCTGGTACATCTTGGTCGCCAGGGTGAATAGCGTACATAGACTTATGAGCCTCTTCCAAAATAGTGTCCGAAGCTCGACTAGTTGATACGCATACCGGTTTCTAAACAACAAAGTGCCATCATCTTTGATAGAAAAATCTATTTTGCTTCCCCAATCACATCCCGTCGATAGCCATAAGTTCATCATCCGTCATCAAGTGCGAATGTTCTCATAGAGGGTCGAGCGAATCACCGGTAACGTAGCCATTAATGCACTGAACCTTATACGCCAAATCTCATGCTACTTAGAGCCATATCTTCCAAAAGATGCCATCGTCGCACCCTTGTGGTGAGATGTGATAACTGAGCAGAGAACTTTCGACTTAACGCATCTGCCACTACGTTTGCTTTCCCGGGGTGGTACTGGATGGTACAATCATAATCTTTCAAGAACTCCATCCATCGACGCTGTCTCATATTCAACTCCTTTTGTGAGAAGAGATACTTGAGGCTCTTATGATCGGTAAATATATCGAAGGTCTCCCCATAAAGGTAATGCCTCCAGATCTTCAGAGCAAAAATCACTGCTGCCAACTCAAGACCATGCGTCGGGTAATTCTTCTCATGGTCTTTCAGCTGTCTAGACCCATAAGCAATGACTCTCTCATTTAAGCACACAGCCTAAACCCCCATATGATGCATCACTGTATATTGCAAAGCCTCCCACACGATGGTATAGCAAGAAATCGAGAGTCAATCGTTTCTTGAGTTCCCGAAAACTTTGCTCACTGCCCGTCCCAATCAAATTTAGTATTCTTCTTCGTAAGTTGTGTAAGACGACTGATATCTTGGAGAAGCCCTCCACAAACCTTCTCGTAGTATCCCCGCCAAACCGAGGAAACTACGAACCTCTCAGAACGGTCTTTGGCGTTCCCAATTCATCAACGACTCAATCTTGGGTCAACTGTAATACCGGTCTCAGAAATAACATGGCCTAGGAAACTGACCTGCTCAAGCCAAAACTCACACTTACTAAGTTTTGCATATAACTGATGGTCTCTAAGGGTTTGTAGAGCCACTCGCAGATGTTGTTCATATTCTTCTCGCGTCTTTGAATAGATGAGGATGTCATCTACAAAAACTACTACAGACTTGTCCAAATGTGACTTGAATATCCGATTCATCAAGTCCATAAATGACGCGGGTGCGTTTGTCAACCCAAATGGCATGACTAAGAACTCGTAGTGCCCATATCGGGTTCTGAACGCTGTCTTCTGAATGTCTTCAGACTTAACTTTCAACTGATGGTAGCCTGACCTCAAGTCGATCTTCGAGAAGAACCTTGCTTGTATGGCGATCGAACAGATCATCAATTCTTGGAAGTGGATAACGGTTCTTAATTGTCAACTTATTTAGTTGGCGGTAATCGATGCAAAGCCGCATTGAACCATCTTTCTTCTTTACAAATAGAACCGGTGCTCCCCAGGGTGACACACTCGGTCTAATAAAGCCCTTATCTAGCAGTTCCTGAAGTTGCTCCTTCAACTCTTTCAATTCTGCAGGCGCCATACGATACGGAGCTTTTGATACTGGTTCAGTACCCGGCGCTAACTCAATTGCAAACTCAATCTCCCTATCAGGTGGTAATCTCGGTAGATCTTCAGGAAAAACATCTGAATACTCGCAAGCAATCGTAATATCTGCAATATTTTTCTTCTCCTCCTTATGATCTTGCAAGTAGGCCAGATAACCACAACACCCGTTCCTCATCATACCGCTCGAATGGCGTAGATAAACGATATCACACAAGATTTGACTCAAATCGAAAAGATTTTCTCTCTGCGGAATGTTACAATCTTCCGAAGACAATCCACGCTCGCATGGTAAGTAGATAACCAATCCATCCCTAGTATCACGTCGAACCCTTCCATGCTCAAAATGATCAAATCAGCCACTGTCTCGTGGTCTTCGATCATCACAATCACTGATTGACACATGGTATCGGTGCTCACTGAGTTGCCTGTAGAAATTGACACTGCCAAGAAGAATTAAGGGCCTTGGGAATGATTCCCAACTTCTCAGCGAACAATGGAGTAACAAAAGAATGTGTAGACCCAGGGTCTATCAACACTCGCGCTTCGGTTTTGCTTACATCGCTCCCCCGATGCATAAAAAGGGTACCTTAGTTTAGACAAGCGTTTCAATTAAAAAAGATCGCGATCACCACGGCCCTAGGTTCCGACAAAAATCTAAAACTTTATTCACCTACTATTACCGTACATCTATCACGATCATCACTTATCTCCACTCAAAGTGATAGCGAGATCTACAACTCAGGTTCTAAATATAACCTACAACCCTAGCTGTGAGTCCCTTAAAAGACCTAAGGCCAAAAATTCTACTAACTTTGACAAGGTCTTAATTGAGTCTCTTATGTCTTGATAGAACCTACTGCCATATTCTCGGGTCCCAACAAGACCTAATATCTAAGCTCTAATACCAACTGTGACGACCCGACTTTTCCAATCCCTCAGGTATAGGAAAGGCCGGTTCGCCAACCTATCGAATAAACGATAAGCCGGACAAACAGGGCACATATCAGAGTAAAGCGCAATAAATATCCATAGCTAAAATAAATGTGGAAGCAATTAAAAGTAAAGAACCACCGATTATGGCCGACTATCATCGAAACATGGCTCATAACATAAATCAATGTCAAATATAGAACTATGGTATCCAACTAAAATGGGCCCACAAATTCAAGTCTAACTCTCACCACAAATAAGAAAATCAGTAAGTTCTATACTGGGAAAAACTCCTCAGGAGGAACCTCAAGCTCTTCCTCAGGCACGTAGTCAGGATCAGTCTCACCCACGAATAGCCACGCCAATACCGAACACATGGACGTATAGTCGGAGTGAGCTAACCAACAAAGCTCAGTAGAAGAAAGACATCTACGGCATTTTACTTTAACTAACATGGTTTCAAAATAAATATCGGAATATAGCTTGTTAAACATATAAGCAGATAATAAACTGAATTTAGGTGCGAAAATCATATGTAAGATTTATTTCTAAATGTGAAACCAAGAATGATCGGTGTTTGGTTGTCTTAGTTTCTTTAACTTCTATATGCAAAGTTCAGTAATTCATGACTTAATCCTCAACTTAAAATACCTCCCGAGTAAACTATATCTCGAGAGCAGGAATATAGCCGATGGGAATCCCTACCTACCATCGTCGTTCATGAACCCTTTTTCAGGATGCAACAAGCCCCTGCGTAATGAGGGAAACTTGTGCCAGGAAGTTGTTCAGGAATTTTTGAGGAGTCGTTCAGGTCAATCATAAAACAAATGCAGATACTAATATAAATCAGATGCAAGTCTCTTATACATAGTTCAGGTTCATGATTTCAGATTTTCAGAGTTTAAGCAGATTCAGGTTTCAGGATTCAGGTAGATTTAGATTTTCAGTCATTCATATCAATTTCAATTTACAGATGTGATTTCAATGGCATATGCAAGTTCAAAGATTTTAATTCAAAATATCCATGCGAATTAAAATAAAATATCAGAAAGATGAGATTCTCCTACCTAAAACTCGGAGTTATGCGAAGTCAAGCAAGGTCCTATTGATGGCCTCTCGCCCTCAATCTACATCACAATATACGTTCATGCATTAAGATAAACTCTAATTACTAATAATACAGACCTATTTAAGCGTTCCCTCAAAAACAAGTCAAAACAGGCAAGTTGCGCCAATCCTAGAATTTGACGTAACATTCTCATATTTGTTTGACCATCAAGACGATTGATTCATGAGTTGGTCAAAACATGAAAGTTGTAGATTTTTCTATTAGCTTTCCAACGCAAAACGGATCGTCTTAATCGGAGTTCGGGATAAAAAGTTATGACTAAAATACTAAGGTAATATCGGAGTTCGGTGATACCTCGCTCGAGCGATGATAATAGCTCGCTCGAGCGATTTGACGTAACATTCTCATATTTTTTTAACCATCAAGACGATTGATTCATGAGTTGGTCAAAACATAAAAGTTGTAGATTTTTTTATTAGCTTTCCAACGCAAAACGAATCGTCTTAATCGGAGTTCGAGATAAAAAGTTATGGCCAAAATACCTAGGCTGTGTCTGTTGAAGAGTTTGGCCGAATTTCACGAAAATCTGGGAAAAATGATCCTATCGATTTTGGGCCTAATTTCTATGTTTTTAAGACCCGAAATTTATCAAAATTTAAGGAAAAATTAGGATTTTCTTTTTAAGAAATAACTGAATAATTTAAGATGGATTTAGAGGCACCCACCTGTTAAAGCGTGATTCGAATCCTACGATGATTTGGGTTGATGGAGATCGGATTCGAGAGACGATATGCGAAGTCTTTCGCGAGAATTCCTTTCACGATAAATTGGGTCGCGATGAGAAACTTTGATGGTGTAAGATTCTCTGATAAGATCAAAAATCGATAGAGATCCGACGAGGAATTATGAAAGATGGCACTGTCAGAGCTTTTGCAGAGAAGAGGGAATAAAGAAAGACAACTGAGAGAAGAAGTAAATATATATCTAATTCCCTGTATAGGTTAACTCTAATTAAGATTTTCCGTATAAGATTTAATAAAATAGTAGTTTTTACACGCAAGTAGAATTCATCTTGAAAAGCTTGAGAAGAGGTTTTGCTTCAGCGCTTTGTGTAAGCACCAAGGTAAATGGTGATTCTCTCCCGAATTTACAATTGTGCCCTTTAACCCGCTTCACTCTTCAAACGGGCATAACTTTTTATATTCTTATCGAAAATTGACAAATTATATATCGTTGGAATCGTATCGACAAGTACTCCACAATGAGTCTAATATTGATATGTATATAAAAAATTAGACTATTTCTAAAGTGGGTATATTCCGGTGTGGAGCGTTAGCACCACGCATTGTGTGGTACATCATCTAATACCATTAAATAAAATTCAAAAATCTGGGTTATTACACATATTCACTCGAATTCTCACATCTCATCCGTTCATCGCACCCTATGCCAACTATCGGACTCCTATTTGGTCAAACCTATGACCAATCAGGCACGGATCCTGAGGTCACTATTTATCGTGATTTTTCGAGATATTACATCCTCCCCTCCTTGGGAATTTTCGTCCCCGAAAATAATCCAAGGGCGTCGGTCTGGTTTGCCCCCCCCCCCCACACTCTTGTGTGAGGTGGACCAGTTGTTTAACACAATAGATTATAGACACACACAGCATAAAAATATAATTGCACTAGAAAATTTACAAAACCATTATAGAATGTAAGAAAACAACGACACATGACAGAATGTAAGAAAAACAATGATCATAAATATAGAAAATTGTTTCTGTATTTCATTATATTCCCAAAAATTATAGTTGTTGTTTACAGCTTTTGAATTACATCAAAACTTCCAAAATGGGTAATACAAAAAGATCCTCATCACGGTGTCAAGCCGTCCCCTCTGGTGGCTGATCTGGTGTAGGAGCAGGCTGCTCTGACTGGGCTGGCTGCTGTGGCTCTGTAGGGTGCTCCGGTGGCTGGGGTGCGGAGCATGCTGCATCGGTAGCCGCGGTGGTCGGACGGAAGACGGGACCCCTATGGAAGGCAGTCCGTCCCGCGGTCCACTCCTCCTCCTGAGCTAAATGCCCCTGGTAGTCCAACGGGTAGATGTAGCGGAGGGTATGGGACATAAGGAAGTCCATCCTCCAGTTCATCCGCTCATTGTTGGCCTCCATACGTGCCAACACGTCCTCGATGGTAGGACCGGAGTGAGATGCACGCCGGTGGTAGGATGACGTGGGTGTAGCTGGCACATACTGTGCTGGCGGTGTAGGTGAAACGGTGGTATGAGAGGGTGCCCCCTCCGCTGATGGCTCGGCCGGGTGCGCCCCACACACGGGCGGGTCCTGATGTGGTGGTGGGGGTGGTGGTGGTGCTACTGCCACTGCTGGAACTAGACCCGGAGCCGGTAGGGTTCGGTTCAACAAGTTGTAACTACGGCTCCATGAAGACTTCGAAAATGTCTTCACTTGGTCCATTGCCCTCACCTCATGGGGCGACACCATATACTCAGGAGCGTTGGAGTAGCACTCCAAGATACTCGATATGAGCTGAGCATACGACATCCTCTCCTTGGGCCTCAAGTTTCCCTTCATCAATTTACCTTTGATGTACCTCATCCCCTCTAGGACGATCATGGTAGCATCAAACCATCGGCCACAAAAGATCGCATAAAGTGCCTGCTGCACTTTCTCTACGCGCTCTGTGTCGTGACGCAGTGGATATAGGTTGCACTTGATTATTGAATCAAGCATCCACATATAGTGGGGAAGGTCGACCCTCCTAATGGAGGATCCCGACCCTCCTAATGGAGGATCCCGACCCCGTCTTCCCGTTGGTCATACGGGCTATAATCTCTTCGAACTTGGCCTCTTCCTCAAAGGGTGGAAAGAGGGTCGTCTCGGGTGTGAAGTCGCGGTAACACTCGAGTACCTCATGTACATGGCGACGGGTGATCGTGTATTCCCGACCCTCAATCTTAGTCAAAACGATATCGTCAGTAGGGCCGTCTGTCAGCCCTTGGTAAAACAATCTAACCAATCTAGGGTAGTAGGAACCCCGAATTGGTTTCATAAGATTGCCGAGATCGGCATTTTGGAGGTAATTGCGAGCCCATTGGGTTTCACTCGGTACCTCGGGGTTCGTGAAGAGAGTTGGGTTGATGATGTACTCAACCTCAAAGGTCTTGGCTGCCCACCACTCATTGGGTTGTAGCACGTTAGTGGGTGGTGGCGGCATGGGGGTAGATTCACGTGAAGACTCGCGTGAAGACGCACTCATCGAACCGGAGGTGGTCTCCGATGCTGACGGTGATGGAGTCCTCACCGGTGAAGGGGTAGGTGGTGGCGGTGCGACGTTCTTATGCCGAACCGGGAGTTTAGAGGTCGCCCTTGCCGAAGAAAACCGGGTTTTCGACGGCATTTTAGTGAAAATTCAAGAAAACTAAGGTTTCTCTAACTCAATTTGAAAAAAAAACACAAATTTAGGGTTTACCGTGGGTTTTGGATGCGATGGTACTTGAATCCGATCTGAAAATTGACGAAAAATGCAAACCCTAGAGTGCTCGGTTGGTTGGAGAAGGAGAAGAAGAAATGGCGCCCAAAACACAAAAACACAAATGATTTCGAATGGGGAGCAAAATCCCCAAATTTATATATATAGGCTTAGATTCGATTAATCGAAATCCAATCTCAATTAATCGAGATTCAAAACTAGGTCAAGCCGCGCAAAATCGATTAATCGATTTCCAAAATTGATTAGTCGAAACTCAAAATCGATTAATTAAAACCATTTCGATTAATCGAAATCATATCCGTTAAAATTTTCAAGTTTTAGAGCTCACTAGCGCGAGCCAGTCGATTAATCGAAATCCATTTCGATTAATCGAAATTCCAAAATCGATTAATCGATAGTGCAGTCCCTTCCAAAATTTTCAGGATTCTTTAAGTTACTCGATTAGTCGAACTATGATTCGATTAATCGAATTTCACTTCGATTAATCGAAATCGTTTCTCATACTTCAAATTTTCTAATTTCCTTAAGTTTATCTATTAATCGAACTTCCAGTTCGATTAATCGAAACCATAAATCGATTAATCGGATTCCTCCTTGATTAATCGAAATTTCATAAAATCCCTCTAAGTTCTTCTAAAATTCTCAATTTGTTCGATTAATCGAACCCTCGGTTCGATTAATCGAAAACCTAAATCGATTAGTCGAAACCAAGATCGATTAATCAAAATTTCACTCTGTCTTTTTTTTTTTCTAATCCTTATTCAAGTTCCCAGTCACTGGCACATGCCAGTCGACTAATCGAACAAAATCGATTAATCAGTTTTGATCAAATTCTGTTGGTTTTTTAATTTCTCTGTCTATTTGATTTATCTTGGTAATTTATGATATCAAGTGATCCTTGGTTCTACAAAACACATCCTCATGGTCATGTGTGTATAAAAAAAATTTTATATGTCATATTTTGATCAAAATTTTACATTGGATTACAAGTGTTGTCAAAATCCACAACACACTTGCGGGGGTATAATTGACTCTCACGTGGTTGGAAACAAGGCTGGATATTGTTCCTTCACATCGGCCTCTCGTTCCCATGTAGCTTCCTCGGCCGTATGATGGTTCCATCTGACAAGTGCGAGTGGAATCACTTTCGTTCGCATTACTTATTTCTTTCGATCCAAAATCTCCACCGGCTCTTCGATCATGGTCATGTCCTCATGCATCTCTAACTCTTGACCGCTCAACACGTGGTCAGGGTCGTTAATGTACTTCCTAAACATTGATACGTGGAAGATATTGTGTACTGAATCGAACAACGGTGGCAATCCAATACGGTAAGCAACTTCCCCTACTCGTCCCAAAACTTCAAATGGTCCAAGGTAGCGGGGACTTAGCTTCCCTCTCTTTCCAAATCTCATCACCCCCTTCATAGGTGACACCTTCACAAACACGTGTTCACCCACCTTGTAGTCTACACTCGTCCGCTTGATATCGGCGTAGCTTTTCTGTCTGCTTTGCACCGTTTTAAATTTTACCCTTATCATACGAACATAGGTGGCATTATCTTCAAGTATTTCGGGTCCCAAAATAAACTTCTCACCCGTTTCTTCCAAATTAATGGGCGATCTACATCGCCGTCCGTAGAGTGCTTCATATGGTGCCATCCCAATGCTCGTCTGAAAACTGTTGTTATATGCAAACTCAATCAAAGGTAGGTGCTGATCCCATGATCCTTGTAGCTCTAACATACATGCCCTAAGCATGTCCTCGATAATCTGATTGACCCTTTCAGTCTGTCCGTCAGTTTGCGGATGGAATGCCGTACTGAAATCTAGTCATGTTCCCATTCCTTCTTGAAACTTCTTTCAGAACTTTGATGTGTACAATGGGTCACGGTCCGAAACAATGCTACTCGGAATCCCATGCAAACAGACAATCTCCTTCATATATAGCTGTGATAGTCTTCCCGCCGTGTACATCGTGTTGTAAGGTAAGAAGTGCGCTGACTTGGTCAATCGATCGACCACTACCCAAATGGCATTGTATTTCTTGGTAGTACGCGGTAATCCAACAATGAAATCCATCAAGATCGATTCCCACTTCCATTCTGGTATTGGTAAAGGCTGCAATAGTCTAGCAGGATGCCTATGGTCAATCTTGACCTGCTGATAGGTCAAACACCGTGACACATATTCGGCCACGTCTTGTTTTAAACCTCTCCACCAATAGTTCTTTTTCAAGTCTTGGTACAGTTTGGTGCTACCAGGGTGGATAGCATAATTTGACTTGTGGGCTTTATCAAGAATCGTTCATCTTAGCTCGGCATTGTCTGGAATGCAAAGACGGCCCTTGAACAATAAAGAACCATCTTCTTTCACTGAGAAGTCCGGCCTGATGCCTTCAATCACGTCTTGATGAATCTTTATTAACGTCGGATCTTTCATCTGTAGATCGTGGATATGCTCAAATATTATTGGTCTCACTGAGATGTTAGCCAAAAAGGATCCTGTAGCTCTCGACTCGATGTTTGCATCATAGAGTGCCAAGTCTTCCAATAATTTCCACCGGTGCATACCCAAAATCAAACAATCTAATTGAGCTGAACTTTTCCGACTCAAAGCATCGGCTATCATGTTAGCCTTGCCTGGATGGTACTGTATTGAACAATCATAATCTTTGAGGAACTCCATCCATCTGCGCTGTCTCATGTTGAGCTCCTTCTGTATAAATAGGTATCGGAGGCTCTTATGATCGGTAAAAATTTCAAACATTTCACCATACAAGTAATGTCTCCAAATCTTCAGTACACAATGACTGCTGCTAGCTCCAAGTCATGAGTCGGGTAATTTTTCTCGTGTTCTTTCAGCTGTCTTGACCCATAAGCTATCACTTTCTTGTGTTGGTTGAGCACGCAACCCAAACCATTGTATGAAGCATCACTGTACACTGCGTATCCTCCACTGCCTGAAGGAATCGCTAGCACTGGAGCTGAAGTGAGTCTCATCTTGAGTTCTTGAAAACTCTTCTTGCATACCTCACTCCACTCGAATCTTGAATCCTTTCGTGTCAGCTTCTTGAGAGGTCCCGAAATCTTTGAAAACCCCTCGACGAAACGTCGATAGTAGCCTGCTAACCCAAAAAAACTTCGGACATCGGTCACTGTCTTTGGTTGCTCTCATTTAACCACTACTTGTATCTTTGCTGGATCTACAGTGACACCGTGCTTTGAGACAACATGTCCCAAAAAGCTAACCTCTTCCAACCAAAATTCACATTTGTTGAGTTTGGCGTACAATTGGTGTTCACGTAGCGTCTGTAGAGCAATCCTCAAATGTTCTTCGTGTTCTGTCTTGGATTTGGAGTATATCAAGATATTGTCAACGAATACTACTATGCAGGAGTCCAAGTGTGGTTTAAACACTCGATTCATCAGATCCATAAATGACGCTGGAGCATTCGTCAACCCGAACGGTATTACAAGGAATTCATAGTGTCCATACCGTGTCCTGAAAGCTGTCTCCTGGATGTTCTCTTCCTTGACCCTCAACTGATGGTATCCAGATCTCAGGTTGATCTTGGAAAAATACCTCGCTCCTTGCAGTTGATCAAACAGATCATCGATTCTAGGCAAAGGGTAACGGTTCTTGACAGTGAGTTTGTTTAGTTGTCGATAGTCAATGCATAGACGCATTGGCCCATCTTTCTTCTTAACAAACAAGACCGGTGCTCCCCACGGAGACACTCTCGGTCTGACAAACCACTTATCCATGAGCTCTTGTAGTTGCTCTTTCAACTCCTTCAACTCAGCAGGAGCCATTCTATATGGTGCTTTTGAAACAGGCTCCGTTCCCGGTGCTAAGTCAATGGCGAATTCTACTTCTCTCTCTGGAGGTAATCCAGGCAACTCTTCTAGAAAAACGTCGGCGAAGTTTCGCACAACTGCTATCTCAGAGATGACGTTCTTTTCTTCCTTGTCCTCCTTTAAGAAAGCCAAGTACCCACTGCAACCCTTCCTGATCATTCGCTCGGCCCTTACTGCTAAGATCAGTGGCATACGTGATGACCTCACTCTTTGAAATCGAAATGATCTTCTTGTGTTGGGTCTGAAGATGACAACCTTGTTCTTGCAATCGATCTGCACAATAATGTCAGTACAACCGGATCACATCAAACCCTTGCATGTCCAGCAGTATCATCTTTGCCTCCAATTCATGCACCTCTAGGTCTCGAATTGCTACAATGACGGATTTGCAAGCTAGCTCCGTGTCCATTAACTCTCCAGTCGGAATAGACACAGATAGGACAAAATCCAACGCCTCTGGAATAATCTTCATCCTCTTGGCAAATCGTGGAGTAACGAATGAGTGTGTAGGCCCTGGGTCTATCAACACTCTAGCGTCATATCCAACGAAGCATCCTTTCTCATATACAGTTAGCGTACCTATAGAATACATACATACATACAATAATTTACATATCAATTTACACCCCTAATTCACATACGATTTCAGTGTTTGGGAAATAATCTACACTATTTCCTAATGAAATCACCTTCTCTATATAAAATTTTCAAAGAATTTACAACCCTTTATTTAAATGAAAATCTCACCTTGGATGACATCATGCACGTTCCCTGCTTCCTGAGCAGTGACTGCATAGGCTCTTCCATGAACGACCGGCTTCCGTGCTTGAATGGGTCGTGGCGTTGCAACTGAAGCCGTCTTCCCCTTATCAACCTCGGAGCAATCCTTGATCAAGTGGCCCACCTTGCCACATCGGAAACAACCCCTGGTCCCTACTCTGCAATCCATGGTCCTATGAGGCTTGCCACACTTAGCACAAGTCTCTCGAGGCGCAGAAGAAACTGTGCGAGAACCCTGTGTGACGGTAGCACCAGTAGACATGGCAGGGCTCTCATAACGTAAAGGTCTCCCCGACGCAAGTAGTGGAAATCTCTGTTGGTTATGCTGTTGCGCCGGTCTTCCGAAACCCCCTTGGAACTGTGGTCTCTGATTTTGGGCCACGAACCTCAGCTTTTTATTCACCGGTTCGTAGTTCCCCGTTCTTCCTTGATCATTGCTTCCTCTTTGTTGCTCTCTCTGTCTATATCTGTTGTTATTTTCCTCTTCCACAACTAGTGCCTTGCTCATGACCTCTTCATAGGTCCTCAACTGAAATGGAGCTACTCCTC
Source organism: Chloranthus sessilifolius (assembly GCA_021018995.1). Lineage (NCBI taxonomy): Eukaryota > Viridiplantae > Streptophyta > Magnoliopsida > Chloranthales > Chloranthaceae > Chloranthus > Chloranthus sessilifolius. Next base: position 72,432,993 of record CM037595.1, read on the forward strand.
TTCTAACCTCAGGCTTCAAGCCTTGCTGAAACCTCTTTGATTTCATCACGTCAGTGGCGACATAATCAGGAGAAAAATGGGCGAGTCATAGAAACTCCACTCCGTACTCTCTTACATTCATTCTCCCTTGCCCTAACTGTAGACACTGAATCTCCATTTGGTTTCTCACCACCTCTGGAAAATACTGTTTGTTGAACTCCTCAACAAACTCCTCCCAAGTCCATGGCAACTCTGGGGTCTCCTGGGCCCTATTCCGTATCACGGACTTCCACCAAGGCCCAGCCTACTCATCCAGCATGTAGGCTGCCCATCTTACACTCTCATCCTCCGTGCATGTCAGCACGCTGAATACTTTCTCCATTTCCATTAACCAGTTTTCTGCTGCCATCGTGTCAGCCTGCCCAGAAAATGTAGGAGGTCTCATCCTCCTAAACTCAGTAAAGGACGAAGGCACAGGCAATGTAGGTCCTACAGGTGGTGTAGGTGGCTGCTGCTCTCTAGCTGCATGAGCTGCAAAGGATGCGGCTTGTTGTGTCATGGCAGCTGCCATAGTCTCCATGGTGTGCATCATCCTTTGGCGCTCCTCTCTATCTTCCTGTCTTTCTCTCACTCTTTCCTGTTCTCTCAGATCTTGATCCTGACGATCTCGATCCTCTTCCTCTTGTTGTCTACTACTGCTTTACAGAGGGCCTCACTCCTCCCTAAAAGGGTGCTTTGGCGATTGGTAGGAAGATCATAATCATCTCCACTCGCCAAACTCTCTGTTAGCCTCCCTTGGAGTGGCCTCTTCCTCTAGATGACATTTGATGCGTTTGCATTTTGAGCTAAATCATTAGTAGAAGTCCTATGTTCGACAAAAGAATAATTGTCGAAATTGCTAAAAGAAATAGCTCGACATACCAGCATGACGGGATTTCAGCACCCCGAAACCCATGCCATCAGCACGATCATCTTGACCGTGCCCCTTAGCTATGCACGGAACATTGGTATATCAAGCAATGAACTGAACTGAAATAATAAATAAAGTTGCGGAATTAAATTATCATTTAAATGTTTCTCAAAAGACAGTTCTGCCTTCATACCTCTACATGAATGGAGAACCGATCCGAACCATCGATGGTCGCTGATCATCAATGATGGTTCGCCCCAAAAATAATCTCATGACTTAATTATATTGTTTAACGAAAATAAGGCTTGACATACCAAGATGCACAAAACAAGCTCACAAAACTCTCAAAGCTGCACAACGGAGTCCTCTAGAAGAAGTCCTCAGGAGGTGGCTCTAACTCGTCACCAGGTGCAGGGTCTGACTCACCAGGGTCAACATCCCCTGAAGCATCAACAACTGCTAACAATGGACCTGCGATGTATAGTCTAAAGGGTGAGCTACATCCTAGCTCAATAGAGAACAAAACACAGTGAACATATAAATTAAAACTCACATATATTCCATGATATGTCATGCATGATGTATCTATGCAATTACTGAGAAAAACAGTCGAAAAGCATCACATTTTACTGGTAGTTTACACATATCTTTTAATTACTCATGAATGATACTGACTAGGCCTAAAGCAAAACTTAACCTTTTAACTTAAGTAATCCCCGAGCAATATAGCATCGAGCCCCGATGAGATACCCTTCATCGTCATCTATATAGACAGTTTTAAACGTATTCCCTGGGAATACAATTAGTACCCAAGCCCCTTTCCCCTGGGGATCGGTGGCGGGGTTTCAACTTATCTCAATTCAATACCCCTGGGGTGTGCTTACTGTGTACGGATATGCCTCCGCACTGGCTTACGGTTTCGCCGCCGTATCGGTCACGGATATCCTGCCGCGTCAGTCGTGGGTATCCCGCCACGTCGGTGGGGTATCCTATCAAACCTCAAATAACAAAAATATCAGGTGCTTTACATATAGTTATTCACCGTGTAAGTGTGGTATCTTATATCAGTTAGGCCCTATCAGACATTATTCAATCCTAGATACATCCCTGGGATGTATCTATTCACTTGCATCACACCTGATGCTCTTATTAAATCACTTCCTCATCCCCTGGGGATGGCTCATCATTATATACTCTTATTGGTGTCACTCACACATACTTTTCACAAAACTTTAAGCAATAAAACAATTTTCAATTTGATTCTATATCACTAAATACATGCTCTTGCAAATTAAAGTACATGTTCAAGATATACCCTACCTCAAATCTCTGATAAATCACGCATCAAGGTCCCACGTGGCTCCTTGTGCCCATGATCATACATACCACCTATGGGACAACATAACACATGCAACACATCATTAAAGATGCAATAAGGAAGGTCCAAGACCCCCGGAGAATCTTGAAGTCAAACTAAAAAGTCAACAAATTTTAAGTCAGTCGATTAATCGAATTCAAAGATCGATTAATCGAAACTGATTCGATTAATCAAAATTTAAAATCGATTAATCGATTCCCAAAATCGATTAATCGAGATCCCCATTCGATTAATCGAATCCCACATCGATTAATCGAATTTCTCTAATCCATCGATTCGATTCTCATTTCGATTAATCGAAGTGAAATTCGATTAATCGATTTGAGATTTCGATTAATCGATTTGGCCAGATTCAGCCCCCCCTTTGGGCTGTTCTTCCAAATCTTTCCCTATTTTTATTCTCTCATTTTTCTAAGTACTCAATTCTTCATTTAAAACATTTTTGACTGAATTTAAACCTCTATAACCTATGCATTTAATTCAGAAAAATTTACCTTTTATCAATCTCAAATTGATTAACTCAAGTGGTTGGAAAGGCTAGGGTTCTAGCTTTGCTTCTAGCGGATTCCCCGTGTCGAATCCAGTGTTAAATGCTCAAATCCCCCCTTCCAATCAGTTGCAATAACTCCTTGATCACCCACCTTCTTTACTTCTCTCTCTCTCTCTTCTTTACTTCTCTCTCAACAACCAAACATCTATTTTAGGGTTATACTCTATTTGGTCAAACCTGATCTCGAGGTCGTGATTTTTCGGGATATTACATCAAATGATTTAGATCTCAAAATCTAAATCTATTATCTTTCCTAATATAATTCAACTAGAATCATTTGATCATCTTCAAATGATTCTATCAATCTTCTAGCGACAACTCGATTTTCAATGACCAAAAAATAATAAATCATTGCTAAGTTTACCATTTGATCATTTAACTATTGATCAAATGGGTCACCTTCATAACGCATTGAATGAAAAGATTGATATTGAGATAGATTTAGATTTTGAGATCTAAATCATTTGATGTAATATCCCGAAAAATCACGTTCGATCAAATCCAATCAATAGCCATGAAATGGTCTTAAAATTTAAGTCACTTGATCATGGTTACCTATAGACTACATAATTGCATCCAATGAATCATGGTAAGTCTAAGATCAATACTCTAATAATTTGGCTTACTCAAATACAATCGTTCAGTCATGCCCAAGCAATCACTAACAGATGGCAGGATCGCTAATCATAGTTGCACGATCTTGAACACGCGCGATCTAATGGGTATCAAAGCCTTTCTCAAAATAACATTAGGTCCGTATAGATCCAAACTCAAACGATAATTACCCATAAACACATTATTTTATTTTGTTCGGAGAGCACCGTAATTGGTACTTTGCCACATTTAAACAAAACCCAACATTTAGGTCGGTTATAATGTGGAATCGACACCTATGTGTTGCCCAATTCAGAAGTTAGATAGTATAAAACTTTTCACCGTGAATGATTAAAGAGATTATAGAGGTAAAGCAATGATTATAGAAGATTCTACCAATAAGGGAAGCGCATGTAAAGTTTAACACTTTCCCATTCGTATGGAGGAGTAAGAAAGATGCTCCAATCACTATATAGTGTTTTTTTTATTCAAGTTCCCTCCCCAAAAAAATATCATCTATGATCTAATTCTTTTCTATACATTGGCAGTAGAAATCCTAAGAGTGATATACTCGTCTCAATTTGAATTGATCCCCTGTGAATCAAGTCTCTGAGCCAATATAACTTGGATTTGCGGAAAAGATGTTTTAATCTCGATCTCAGACGTTGATGTTTTAGTTTGATTTGGGTCTGATTTGTCTCGGAATATGGTTAAAGCAAAATTTTAAAAAATAAAATTCCGAACGATCCCACTTCCTAACTTCGATGGCGAGAGAGGAACGATTTTATAAGTATACATTGCATTTGATGGAGGTGTGAGAAAACATATACTTGGAGGATACATATAACAAAGGACAAATTGATATATGGGTCTTAGAGGATTCCCCCGAAGAAGAATTATTTGTGGATAAAGCAATACACTATCGATTTGGTGAAGTATACGCCAATTAGCCTATTGTAACCGGTGATGATTTAGCTGGCCATCCTAATGGACATGTCGTTATACAGCGACTGTAATGTAGCTGTGCAATTAAATCTGACTCAAATTCAAAAATTTCAAAAATATAAAAAATAAATATACCTCTTTTAATCCATGGAATTCTTTATATCCCCAATCCAATAATCATCTTCAAAATTGTCTCTCCCCGATTCTTCAATAACAAAGTTCTCATTGACTAATTTAATCCGATCCATTCATTGAACTTCATGATAAACGCCGAGCCTCTCGAATCATCGACACACTTGCTAACGCAAATATTGGTTTAAAATTGTTAGAAAAATTGAAATGTTGATCCAAAATAATATATGGAACCAGTTCGAGGCACGAGAAATATTGTTGTCTTTAAACCAATATTTGCTCCCACCACTTCGATAAAGTGGTCACCAATAGGTTACCGACAAACTGGTTCCAGGATACAATGAACCGACTGTGTATTCTTGTGAAGGATTTGATGAATCTGTTCACGTTACCCAAACACCAAATAATGCAAGAATGCTCTGATAAAGACCTTTAAAGATATAACGAAAGAGAAGAAAAAATATTTTTTGTGGTATATAAAACAATGATATTAGATTCCTTAAATAGAAATCAAGTGGTGCGTTAATGCACCCTTTTCCTTTGAAAAGGTGCAACACGCATCCCTTCGGAAAAGACACACCCCTTTGCAATGATCCTTCATTTTGAAAAGACACACCACCTTGGAAAGACCCTTCATTTTCAAAAGACACATCACTTTGGAAAGACACCTCTTGGGAAAATACAAGTTTAATAAACTTTTAAATATCTAACACTTATGACTAGTTAACTAAGCGAATGTTAGATCTATTTTTACTAACTGTTAAATAAAAAATGTTCCAAGATTTATGTCCCCAACTTATTTTCAACGTAAATCGAGTATGTAATAAATGCCCTATTTGAAACTTGCTTGATTTTGTTCACTGATTTGAGACATTCTCACTTTGGTTCTGGTACTTCGTGTTTATCAATCTGAGAAAAAAACTTTCAGTTCATCAATCGAAGATAAAATTTTGTCCCTCTATACCATAATTGAATAGAACATGAAACTTAAAAGCAATAGATGTCATAGGAAATTATAGCATCCTCTGATTTACAAATAGACTACAATTTAGCTACAATGATATATGAAGGGAGAAAATTGTAATGCTCCCCTGATTTACAAATAATTACAATAAATTTTGAAAAAGAGCCACTTCTCAAAACTAGGAGGATTAGATTGAAGAAGTGGTTGTCATCGACTTCAAATGTGAAAATCTTAGTTCCCCAGAGATGGGTAAAATTGGGGTTCAAATTATCTGGCTTAGAATTTCATTTCTCTGTCAATCCTCACCATCCATTTAGTTGAAAAGTGAGATTTGTGAACTCTTCCACTTCGCATGGAATTGTTAGACCACCCATTTGATGGTCAAAACCAAACTCTTCTTCCACCATACTCAGCCAGTTTAAGAACAAAGGATGCTTCAAGTAGGAAGTTGGGATCACAAACCGCTTTTGGTTATCTCCAACATAAACAGCAAAGTGCCCTTTTGGGACATTTGAAGCCAGAGATAATCAATTACCACTAAGAGTGCGTCGAAGAATCTGCTTGGCATGAATTACACCAGGCAAACGAATACCCATGCTTCAAAAGTTTCCTTCAAAATATAAATTCAGCTAGATGGTGTCAAGTTTGCTGGCTGAGAAAGTGTTAACAGAGAATGTTGATTGAAGGAAATCAAATCTTTAGCATGTGTATATATATAGAGAAAAAGCCTAATGACTAATCCTCGCAAAAGCAGTGAGTGGTGAAGGAATAAAGAAACTTTTCATGAGGGATCATATCGTTTTGCCTTCAAGGTATAATGACCCTTGGGCCACTTTACAAAATGAGATGGGGCTCTACTTGTGTCACGACCCAGAATCCTTACTCGATATCGAGGGCCTAGAATTCCGTGTTATGACACCACACACTGGTTAAGGCGATAAGTGGATGTGACAGCCCGACGTTTCCCAGTTTCTCAAGTAGAAAAGGTCACGCCATCGGATCACTTGATATGATCCTTTCATCAAGGGTTCCTTATTTTACGTCAAAGTGATACAAAAATGCGGAAGCAATGTAATTGAACTCTGATATTAACAAAGATGGCAAAATAACTGAAAGGTAGAAACTAAAAACTAATATATACAATAAACAGAAGTAATGTATCTAATGTATGGCTTTTCATCGATGACGGCCATCCATCATCTGAACAGTGAAAAGAGACCCATACATCCAACCAACATCCCATCAGAAATCTAACACCAATATATATCATTTATACAGACCCAAAAAATATATCTTTTTCCTTCCTCTCTCTCTCTCTATCCCAATGCCCCATATCCCAAACAACAAACCTAACTATGGGAAGAACTCCTCTGGAAAGTCGTCTTCCCCGCCGTCGTCGTCGTCGTCTTCGTCTCCCTCCTCCTCAGGCACATACGTCGGATCAGCCGCCTGCTCAGGATCGGGCTCTGCAGCTAAAATATTTAAATTGAGGAATGAGCTATCATCCATAGCTCAGTAGAGAATAGTGCATTGTATTCTATATTGACAATTTATCACTTCATTTCATAGAAACATAAAGTAATCCATTATGCTGAACTGCTGTAAATATGTTGTAATTATGCATGATATAACAAGTGCTAGAAGCAAACTGAACTGAAATTACATGCTGGCGAAAATAGGACATCACAAGGTCAAGCTCCCGAGTTAGCGGGATCACTTGTCAAGCTCCCGGGTTAGCAGGATCACTTGGACTAGAGCATTTCAAGCTCCCGAGTTAGCGGGATCACTTGATTCAAGAATTTCAAGCTCCCGAGTTAGCGGGATCACTTGTTTTACACTGGAGCAATAACGTATCAAAAATATTGAATTCAACAGGATATGAGTATTGACTTACGTAAATTGACCAAAAAAATGTTTACATGTATGATTTATGATGCGATGTATTAACTGTCACAGCTAAATAGCCTTAAGTTGCTAACTTGCTTTCCAAATGCACTTGATATATTAAATATATATATTATTTCTTTTCTTATCAGATTAATAGTAACACAATGCTATATATTTCCTATCAAAACAAGCTTATCAGTTCAAATATCAAAGAGTCCGATTTTTTTCTATCATTACTCTGATCAATGCAGACATGTATGTAAATTTCTATGAAACTACGTGACATGATATATCATTATAAAACAGTAACACGGATTCCCTACCGGTGTGCGTCAAGTGTTTTACACGTATTAACGTCGATGCTCAATCAACCATCGGAGATCACCATGCAACGCTCAGTTCTTCAATGGTTAAGTGCACCATGTGGCACTAAATCTAAGAAAATAGATTTAATTTCATAAATGAATCATGTATAGATGATGCTCAATGCATCAACAGTGCACCCAGGCCTCATCAGATAGATACTTGAACCCATGTGGACTCAATGTTCAAAGCATAAGCACAAGCACAGGCACAGCCCAGTCCAACTCAAATTATGGCTGGAGAAAGGTTGCCGCGGCAACACATGGTGCTTGCCGCGGCAAGCCACTCAGCATGGAGTCTTGCAGCGGCAACCCTTTGAGGTTGTCGCGGCAAGCCTGGCTTGCCGGGCTTCAGCTTGGTCATCTTCTTGGTCTTTTTGTCTTCTGTTTCTTCTTGTTCTGTGCATATATATACCTGTATTGATATATATATATATATATATGTGTATATATTTATATAAATATATATTCCACAGATTCTTACATATATTGATATATATTGATATATATATATATATATATATATTAATATATAGATCTGCAGTACAGAAATCTGCATTTTGGTTCATGTAACTTGTGCTATATATATATATATATGTATTAGTCCTTCTACAGATCTATGCATAAACTTGTACAAGAGCCTACCTTTTGGTGAGTGAGTCTTGGCTATCAAAATGTGTTTGCTGATTTCAGATCCGGAGCAGACTTGCGAACAACGTCGAATTATTTCAGGTGGTTTTCAAATCTTTCATGCTGCTCACTACATCAGAGTTCCTCTGGTTTGTTTGTTTTCATTAATCAAGCGTAAAGAAACAAGGGAGGTTGCCTTTTTAACAGACGATTCGACCTTGCGTGCATGCTTAGATCGCATGACTCATTGGAGTCGTGTATATTTGAAAGCATGCAAGTAGCTTACCAGCTACTTGAGGTAACGACAAAGCATGCAAGTAGCTTACCAGCAACTTGAGGTAATGGCTTTATGCAAAGCCTATATAATTAAGAACAAAACTGTTTTGTCTTGTAGTTTAACAGTGAATCGACAATAAAACCCTTTCCTTTGTTTCCCTTGATTATTTAGTAAAGCCAAATGGCTTAACTTATGTATATAGCATATATACCACTGTTGGTATATATATATATGTATTTAATTATTTCTAAGATCTTTTTTAATCTGTTACTTTACTACACTTGTGTGTATTTAACTTAAGGTCCCATTTCGAAGATTTATGGACTATCCTAGTGAGATCGCCACGCATGACCTGACCCAACCTGATCAGACACTTACCATTACAGTGTCAATGCTGGGGATTGTTACATTCTCCCCCATTTTAGGCATTTTCATCCTCGAAAATAAACCAGGACTAGCAAGGTAACAGGTGAATGCCACCAACAATGTGCATTCTATAAATGGTATATTTCTACTAAATCTCTCACAAGACAAAATGAATCGATAAACCAAAATCAACATTACATTTGGGAGATCAAACTGAAATTTTGGAATGAACCACAGTCATGTGGCACCTGACTTTATGTGTGTTACTAAACATAGTTTTATTTTTATTCCATGTGGCACCTTATGAGGAGTATTCACACATTAACATGGTTGTACAATGAACATTAAACCATTCTCATGCCATTACTACATTACTAAATTAAACTACTCCTTACCATCATTTCAGACAAAATTGAAATGAAAATCAGGGAATCATTATTTAAGACCAAACCAAACTAAATGTTCAAAACAACATTTTCAATACACATAAGAATTTCTACCATCATTTTAGATATATAATAGCTAAGTTGTTATAAATATAAGCATGCTTTATTTAAGATTAATGCACGTAAATATAAAAGTTAAAATATAGTGCATAAACTATGATCAATATTTTACCAGGCTGAGGATCTGTTTGTTGTTGGCCCGCTGAGGATGTACCAGCTTCTTGTTGTTGTTGTTGTTGTTAATACTCTTGCTAGAATTCCGGGACCAACAATGCTGCGTTGCGGGTATACTGAGAGACGTAATTGCGCGCCCGTCCAATGTAGGGGCTTGCAGCAGTTTGAAAGGTATGTTCCATCATGATATTCGTTGCTTCTTCAACATAATCTATGCATTGATGGAGCATGTAGTGATTTTGATAAAGATTATCAAATTGAATGAGGGTTTGCTCATGGTTTTCACGCATGAGCTGAACTATGTCGGCGGTGGTGTAGGTTCCTTGTGCCGCAGGAACCGAGTCAGGTTGAGCTTGTGGTTGTGGTTGAAGAGGGACGGGGATCTGTTGGGGTATTTCTGGTTGGGCTTGAGGAGGATGACGAGTTTGTTTTGTTTGGCGGTTATTTACCGCTTGAAAAGAGCGTTGGTAGATATTTCTCCAAATTGTTGGGCTAAAGACCCGTATGTTATTGGTATGGACCTCTTCACCAATGGGGATCTGGTAGGGAATGAGATTGACACTATCAAAGTGTCCTTCAAACATGCGGGAGATCAGTCTAGGGTAGGGGCAAGAAGGCATGGAAGGTGACACGGTGCTTTGCAGATGCTCATTGGCATACTTGAAACCTTCCCAAACCACTCTAGGGGCATTTAACCAACATCCTTCATGGATGGCAAAAAGAGCCTGCAAGAGAGCATCTCGGCGCTCTCTCTCATGCTGCATGGGGTATAAGTTTGATCGAAAGACACAATCCAAAAACCACATGCGTTGTGGTAGTTGGCTGCGTCGCACCGCAAGACTATGGTCCGAAGCGGTCTGACCATCTGTCATCTTCGAGGTGATGTGGTGAAATTTCACATCCCTCTGCCGTGGTAATTGTAGTCCTGAAGTGACGGCATATTCAGCACTACAGTCCATTGCTTTTGCTATGTGTAGGATATTAAAATAAAATTTATGACCATCTATTTCGGTCTGTAATTGACCGACAGTAGGGGTGACGACCAGATTTTGATAAAATAATCAAACTAAACGCGGATAAAACTGATTGTGAAAGGGCTGGTATAAGGCGCTTAACTGTGCCTTTTCGATATAACGAAGTGACCATGCAGTCTAGTCATTTGGGGTCAGTAGCTTATCGTCCACAATCCATTCTGGTTCCATTGCCTTCGCAACCCACCATGCAATGGGCTGTTCCGGCACGTTTGGTGGATCGATTGGTTCGGGGACAGAAGAAGAAGGGGCTTTGCCTTTTTCTTTAGCTGAGGACTTCGGGGGTTTAGACACGCCTACTTTTCTAGGAGGCATGATGCAAGTGACAAGACAAGAAAAGACAATACAATAGAAACAAGCAAGGAGAATGAGGTTTGATGCATTTTACCTCAACAGAAATCGGTCGGAAATAAGAGTGAAATAAGCAAATAGAATGATTTGTTGAGGAGATCAAGTAGCTACAACGACTATGGTTCTGATTGGAAGGTGTACGTGCATGTATTCTTGCTTGGAGGGTCAAAGAACAATGCTCTAACCGGTTGCTGTCACTGAAAATACCAGAAAAGGGGGTTTCGGACCCACCATATTCCAGAATAGTTGCCGCGGCAACACTCTAAGCTTGCCGCGACAACACTTAGCCCTTGCTACGGCAAGGAGGTTCAGACGTTGAAGGGTTCGGTTTTCGGGGCTCCCGAGATGTGATATTTAATTTTTTTATATTTTTGTGTTAGTAACAGTTAGGGGGTCTGTAGAAAATATCAGTTGGTATTTTTGATGCATTTTTCTAGGTTAAATAATTTTATTTCTATGAAATTTGAGCCATTTTATAATATTATGTATATAAAATTTATAAAACTTATTCTATTGGCCTATTAATGGCCTTAATCGAAGCAAGTGTGGTATGTGGCATAATTCTGGGATACACCCTTGCTTAGGTGTCCCATAGGTGTCACTATTTCAGTTTATTTCTTTAAGGTATGCAATATATAGTTAATTAGATTTTTTTTTAATGTTAGTGTTAATATAAAATAATGTTAATATAAAATAATTTAATTGTATTTTTCTAATGACACTTAATTTATATTCAACATGGGATATGATTCAATATATAAGAGTGAAAGGTACCTTTATAAAATTATTTACACCAACATTATAATCTTAGTAAATCAGAATTCATTTGACTAAGTGTAACTATATTATAAATGTACATGCATTTAAAGTACGTACCTTATGTAAATAATTGAGGGTATCGAGCACGAATATCAGCCTCGCGTTCCCAGGTAGCTTCATGCGACCCATGATTTTTCCATTGGATCAACACGAGTGGAACCCGTTTTATTCTCAAAATTTGATCCCTGCGGTCCAAAATCTGACTTGGTTCTTCGGTTACCGTTAGGTCTTCTTGAATGTCCAACGGTTGATAATCTAACACATGCGTCGGGTCACTGACGTACTTCCTCAGCATCGATACGTGAAATACGTCGTGAATGCCTGTCAAGTGCGGAGGTAACGCGAGTTGATACGCTATTTCTCCTACTCTGCCCAATATAGGAAATGGTCCAACATAACGGGGACTTAGCTTGCCTCGTTTCCCGAACCGCATCATGCCTTTAGTCAGAGAGATTTTTATAAAGACGTGCTCGCCAATCTGTAAATCATTTCATCAGACTACTAATATAGTTTGAATCAATTGTGAAAAAGGTTTATTAGGATCACTGAAAATCAACACTAATTCTTTTGAGATCGTCTGGGCACTCTTCAATCGTTCCCGTATCACGTGAACAACTGCATTGGTGCTTTCTATCAGGTCAGGGCCTAAAATTAACCGCTCTCCAGCTTCTTCCCAGTTAATTGGAGATCTACATCGGCGTCCATATAATGCCTCGAATGGTGCCATACCGATGCTTGACTGGAAACTATTATTGTATGCGAATTCAATCAGGGGTAAGTGTTTATCCCATGATCCTTGAAAATCGAGCATACAGGCCCTTAACATGCCTTTAATTACTTGATTAACCCTCTTCGTCTGCCCGTCGGTCTAAGGATGAAATGTTGTACTGAAGTCTAACTTTGAACCCATACCTTCTTGGAAACTTTGCCAAAATCGAGAAGTGTATAAAGGATCTCGATCTGACACAATGCTTACGGGTATCCCATGTAGTCGTACAATCTCTCTCAGATAGAGTTCGGCTAGTTTCGATGCTGTATATCGCGTACTATAGGGTAAGAAATGCGCCGATTTGGTGAGACGATCAATAATCACCCAAATGGCGTTGTAACCTTTCTGAGTACAGGGCAAACCAAGAATGAAGTCCATGGAAATATTCTCCCATTTCCACTCTGGAATAGGCAATGGCTGTAGCAGACCAGCAGGATGCTTGTGCTCAACCTTTACTTGTTGACAAGTCAAACACTTTGCAACGTATTCTGCCACATCACATTTTAAACCATTCCACCAAAACGTTTTCTTTAGATCCTGATATATTTTCGTACTACCAGGATGAATAACGTATGCTGATTTGTGAGCTTCTTTGAGGATTTCTTGGCGTAAAGTATGATCATCTGGTACACATACTCGTCCTCGAAATAATAAAGACCCATCCTTTTTGATTGAGAATTCTGGCTGTAGTCCACTTTGTACCCCTTGTCGGATAGAAATAAGCTCTGCATCTTACATCTGAAGTTCTCTAATTCTGTCGAAAAGTGGAGCTCGGATCATTACTGTAGCAAGTAAACCTCCATTTGTTGTTGCTCGAAGAGTGGCACTCGATGATACAATATCATTGAGTAGTTTCCATCTTTGTAGTCTTGTAACAAGATGAGATAGTTGAGAGGAGGATTTTCGGCTAAGTGCATCAGCTACCACATTGGCTTTATCGGGATGGTATTGAATCGAACAGTCGTAGTTTTTCAAAAATTCCATCCACCTTCTCTGTCTCAAATTTAACTCTTTCTGAGTGAAGAGATATTTAAGACTCTTGTGATCGGTGAAGATTTCGAAGGTTTCATCGTACAGATAGTGTCTCCAAATTTTTAACGCAAAAATGACCGCTGCTAATTCCAGGTTATGAGTGGGATAGTTCTTCTCGTGATCTTTCAACTGACGAGAACCGTATGCTATCACACGTTCCCATTGGTTCAACACACATCCTAACCCACTGTATGAAGCATCACTGAAGACAACATAACCACCACTGCCAGATGGTAATGCTAAAACAGGTGCAGAAGTAAGTCTTCTTTTCAATTCTTGGAAACCTTGTTCCACCGCCTCAGTCCACTCGTATTTAACATTCTTTCGAGTGAGCTGCGTGAGTGGTCCAGCAAGTCATGAAAAGCCTTCCACAAAACGTCGATAATAACCTGCAAGACCTAGAAAAATTCGAATCTCTACATACGGTCGATCGCTTCCATCAGATTATCGACTTCAATCTTTGCATGATCAACCGTGATACCTGCTTCAGATATAATATTCCCTAGAAAACTGACTTGATTCAACCAAAAGTCGCATTTACTAAATTTAGCATACAACTGCGAATCTCTCAGTGTTTATAATGCCAGACGCAGATGATCTTCATGCTCTGTCTTTGTCTTGGAATAGATAAGTATATCGTCGATGAATACCACAATACACAAATCAAGATAAGGTTTGAAGACTCTGTTCATCAGGTCCATAAATGCAGCAGGTGCATTGGTCAAACCAAAGGGCATGACAAGAAACTCGTAGTGACCGTAGCGTGTTCGAAAAGTTGTCTTCGAAATATCTTCAGCTTTTACCTTCATCTAGTGATATCCCGACCGTAGATCAATCTTTGAAAAGAACCGCGCTCCTTGTAACTGATCAAAGAGATCGTCGATTCGAGGAAGCGGATATCTATTCTTGATCGTCAGTTTATTAAGTTGGTGATAATCAATGCAGAGGCGCATTGTACCATCCTTCTTTTTCACGAATAACACCGGTGCGCCCCACGGAGATACACTCGGTCTGATAAAACCTTTATCAAGAAGTTCTTGTAATTGCTCCTTGAGTTGTTTCAACTCTGCCGGCACCATTCTGTATGGTGCTTTTGATACTGGGTCGGTATCTGGAGCTAACTCAATTGCGAATTCAACTTCTCTGTCAGGTGGTAGTCCTGGCAGCTCATCAGGAAACACGTCAGGATATTCACAAGCAACAGGTACATTCGAAAGTGAAATTTCCTTCTTTTTCTGCTCATCACTTTGTATAAAAGCAATATACCCTTGAGCCCCATCATCAAGTAATTGTCGTGCTTGAATTGCGGATATCAATGAAAGAGTAGTTGATGGTATGCCATAAAATTTAGCCGATATCTTCTTTTGTGGGCAAAAAGAGAATCTTCTTTCGACAATTGACGTTCGCATGGTGAGTGAACAACCAATCCATGCCAAGGATCACGTCGTATCCTTGCATCTGTAACATGATCAAATCAGCTACTGCTTCATATCCCCAGTAATCCTTGATGGAAACGATAATCGACCAGTATACTTTATCAGTCGTGATAAATTGTCCAGTCGGAAGTGTAACCTCGAGAATAAAGTCGAGAGGTTCTGGAATACCTCCTAACTTCTTCAACTTTTCACCAAACTGGGGTGTAACAAATGAGTGCGTAGATCCTGGATCTACCAAGACTCGTGCATCGTATCACAAATACGCATCTTTTGGATATATTTGTAAGATACCTAAAGTATACAAACTAGTGTTAGCTAGATTACGTCTAAGTAGTAAGTAATATTATTATAGTATGTTACTGGTTCCTAATTTACGATATGCACCTTCTCTATCTAAAATGTTCATGAATTGAAATATGTTAATATAAAAATAATGTACCACCATACCTTGAATGATATCATGGCTAGTTCGCGCATCCTTTGCAATAACAGCATAAGCTCGGCCTTGTACCGTAGGCTGCGCCGATCGTAAGACTGGTCCTGCCTTTGCCGCTATTCCAACCATTTTCGGGCATTCTCTGATCCGATGTCCCATCTTGCTACATCGAAAACATGCTCCAGAAGCTTTGCGACACTCATCAGTTTTGTGTGCCTTCCCACATTTCCCACAAATATCTTTGGAGGCAACTGATGAAGCCGTATAAGATCCCGTGCGAGATCCTGTCGGTTGTACTTGAGAAAACCCAGGTGTACTTTGGGCCGCTGAAAAAGATGGATTCGGAACACGTGGAATCCTTGGTGGTGCGGAGAACATCGATGGATTGTAAGGCCGTGCAGATGCTCCTGCAACTAGTTGAAAGCGGTCTGTCCTTGGAATCGTGGTTGTTTATTAATTTGACCCGCACTATAGGACTGTGGTGGAGATTTTCTGGCCTTCTGCTTTTCATCTCTCCTTTTGAACATGGTGTCTACATCAGTCTTTGCTATCAAGGCTAATTTCATCACATGAGCATAAGTCGTCGCCTGAAACAACGAAATGCGCTCTTTGATCAGAGGTTTTAAACCTCTCTCGAACTTTTGGGTTTTCATCAGCTCGGTGGCTACTAGCAACGGTGCAAAGCGAGAAAGACACGTGAATTCTGATTCATATTCTCTCACCGTCATTTGACCTTGTACCAATGTTGCAAACTGTACCTCGAGCTTATACCTCTCAGGTGCTGGGAAATATTTCTCATTGAAGGCCTCAGTGAATTCTGTCCATGTCCATGGTACTCCGTGCATTCTTGTTCTTTCGACGGACTGCCACCATGGCTCTGCCTCACTCTCCAATTTGTACGCTGCCCAACTTACTTTTTCTTCCTCGGTACAAGTAACTCTTAACGGCACTTTCTCGATCTGTGTTAATCACTTCTCAGCCTCCATTAGGTCATGCTGACCGTAGAAACTCGGTGGTCGAAGTCGAATAAAGTCTGTAAATCTCTCGGGACGTCGAACAGTAAGCATGGCCATAGTGTTGACCATGGTCTCCATTAACTGCGGGTGGTGTCCCGCATTTTGTTCAGCCCACGAACACTTCCCATCGGTGGAGTATTTATAACTGGTGGAGTTTGCTCTGGCGGAGTATGCTCTGCAACATTCCCCATTGTAGTTCGACTTTCGGCCAGATGGACATTCTCACCACTACCTGAAGCAACTTCATGCTCGTATCCATCTACTGGAATAGCATTTGGCCCAGTACGATGAGGCAACGGTGGTCTACCCCTGCCTCTTCCACGACGCGGAGGCATCGTAACCTATTCAGATAACACGTTAATCAAACATAAAACCCGATCTAATTCCTACTTCTATCCTAAAACAGATCGTTTACCATATTTGTATATGTCAGAGTTCAGTTCAATCTCCAATGACTTAACGCCGGTGGCTTTGATACCACCTGTGACAACCCGACGTTTTCCAGTTTCTCAACTAGAAAAGGTTATGCCATCGGATCACCTGATATGATCCTTTCATCAAGGGTTCCTTATTTTATGTCAAAGTGATACAAAAATGCGGAAGCAATGTAATTGAACTCTGATATTAACAAAGATGGCAAAATAACTGAAAGGTAGAAACTAAAAACTAATATATACAATAAACAAAAGTAATGTATCTGATGTATGGCTTTTCACCGATGACGGCCGTCCGTCATCTAAACAGTGAAAAGAGACCCATACATCCAACCAACATCCCATCAGAAATCTAACACCAATATATATCATTTATACAGACCCAAAAAATATATCTTTTTCCTTCCTCTCTCTCTCTCTCTATCCCAATGCCCCATATCCCAAACAACAAACCTAACTATGAGAAGAACTCCTCTGGAAAGTCGTCTTCCCCGCCGTCGTCGTCGTCGTCTTTGTCTCCCTCCTCCTTAGGCACATACGTCGGATCAGCCGCCTGCTCAGGATCGGGCTCTGCAGCTAAAATATTTAAATCGAGGAATGAGCTATCATCCACAGCTCAGTAGAGAATAGTGCATTGTATTCTATATTGACAATTTATCATTTCATTTCATAGAAACATAAAGTAATCCATTATGCTGAACTGTTGTAAATATGCTGTAATTATGCATGATATAACAAGTGCTAGAAGCAAACTGAACTGAAATTACATGCTGGCGAAAACAGGACATCACAAGGTCAAGCTCCCGAGTTAGCGGGATCACTTGTCAAGCTCCCGAGTTAGCGGGATCACTTGGACTAGAGCATTTCAAGCTCCCGAGTTAACGGGATCACTTGATTCAAGAATTTCAACCTCCTGAGTTAGCGGGATCACTTGATTTACACTGGAGCAATAACGTATCAAAAATATTGAATTCAACAGGATCTGAGTATTGACTTACGTAAATTGACCAAGAAATGTTTACATGTATGATTTATGATGCGATGTATTAATTGTCACAGCTAAATAGCATTAAGTTGCTAACTTGCTTTCTAAATGCACTTGATATATTAAATATATATATTATTTCTTTTTTTATCAGATTAATAGTAACACAATGCTATTTATTTCCTATCAAAACAAGCTTATTAGTTCAAATATCAAAGAGTCCGATTTTTTTCTATCATTACTCTGATCAGTGCAGACATGTATGTAAATTTCTATGAAACTACGTGACATGATATATCATTATGAAACAGCAACACGGATTCCCTACCGGTGTGCGTCAAATGTTTTACACGTACTAACGTCGATGCTCAATCAACCATCCGAGATCACCATGCAACGCCCAGTTCTTCAATGGTTAAGTGCACCATGTGGCACTAAATCTAAGAAAATAGATTTAATTTCAGAAATGAATCATGTATAGATGACGCTCAATGCATCAACAGTGCACCCAGGCCTCATCAGATAGATACTTGAACCCATGTGGACTCAATGTTCAAAGCATAAGCACAAGCACAAGCACAGGCACAGCCCAGTCCATCTCAAACCATGGCTGGAGAAAGGTTGCTGCGGCAACACATGGTGATTGCCACGGTAACCCTTTGTGGTTGCCGCGGCAAGCCACTCAGCATGGAGTCTTGCCGGGATTCAGCTTGGTCATCTTCTTGGTCTTTTTGTCTTCTGTTTCTTCTTGTTCTATGCATATATATACCTGTATTGATATATATACATATATATATACATATATATATATATTTATATAAATATATATTCCACAGATTCTTACATATATTGATATATATATATATATTAATATATAGATCTGCAGTGCAGAAATCTGCATTTTGGTTCATGTAACTTGTGCTATATATATATATATATGTATTAGTCCTTCTACAGATCTATGCATAAACTGGTACAAGAGCCTACCTTTTGGTGAGTGAGTCTTGGCTATCAAAATGTGTTTGCTGATTTCAGATCCGGAGCAGACTTGCGAACAACGTCGAATTATTTCAGGTGGTTTTCAAATCTTTCATGCTGCTCACTACATCAGAGTTCCTCTGGTTTGTTTGTTTTCATTAATCAAACGTAAAGAAACAAGGGAGGTTGCCTTTTTAATAGACGATTCGACCTTGCGTGCATGCTTAGATCGCATGACTCATTGGAGTCGTGTATATTTGAAAGCATGCAAGTAGCTTACCAGCTACTTGAGGTAACGACAAAGCATGCAAGTAGCTTACCAGCAACTTGAGGTAATGGCTTTATGCAAAACCTATATAATTAAGAACAAAACTGTTTTGTCTTGTAGTTTAACAGTGAATCGACAATAAAACCCTTTCCTTTGTTTCCCTTGATTATTTAATAAAGCCAAATGGCTTAACTTATGTATATAGCATATATACCACTGTTGGTATTTATATATGTATTTAATTATTTCTAAGATCTTTTTTAATCTGTTACTTTAGTACACTTGTGTGTATTTAACTTAAGGTCCCATTTTGAAGATTTATGGACTATCCTAGTGAGATCGTCACGCATGACCTGACCCGACCTGATTAGACACTTACCATTACAGTGTCAATGCTGGGGATTGTTACAGCGGATATACACATAATCTATAAATTGACTTGCCATATGGATTGAGGCATTTAAGATAACATTAAATGATAATTGACTCATAAATTAATAACGGAAAACGTAGACAATAATAATGAAGTACTTAATCCTAATGATGCATCTAGGATAAAAAATCAATCAGTTTCACGTAGGGTAAAATGATCCCCAAAGTAAACCCACACAAATATTGTAATAACTAGAATATGTCTCTCAAAGAATAAAAGTCAAAAGTAAAAGGACTCTCAAGGCTGGTAGAAATCTGCCGGATCTATGCTCTCCTCCGGATGATAGTCAACGTCTCCATCTACGTAAGCTGCCTCTGGAACAGCAGCTCCCGCATCATCATCAATAGGATAAATAGAATCTTCACTTGAAACTGTTAGATTTGGGAGGGGGATGAGTTTACTCAGTCATGTAAACTCAGTAGGTTGCACAATCAATCCACCATAACTTACCCAGGTGATCGTGTGTGCAACCGCTTGAGTTGCACTGCATTTTGAAACTAAAATTAGCATTTAAATAAAATGACTAAATTATCCATAACTCATAACATATCATAATCGAATTGAAAAGCATACTATAACATGATGCGTACTTGCTTCTAATTTTCTTATCTCTTTTCCTATTTGTCTCATCAACTTAGCATACGTGACATATCGTAAGTCTTATTAATTACTCCATACATCTATACAATGTACTTCGCATCTTATCTTATTTAAACGATCTATGTCAGAATCGCTGCTCGAGCCTATCACGCAAGGTCTACGTGTAGATAATCACCTGACCTTCATTTCATAAAATAAACCACCATCCAGTCAGATGAGGTTACTGGCATAGTAACTACGATGTCCCCTTAGTTCGAGACAAGGCTATAATGTCCTTAAGACCCATCTTGGCTGTAGACGTTAAGCCCTTACGGTGGCTCGTAAGGTATGGCACGTATAGAAAATTAATTAATGTTTAGCTGGCCTTCACAGCGTGTCTTATATATCATATTATTTTTCGGTTACGGGCTTAGGTCCCCTCCCCAATTTCATATTTGCGTGGGCTTAAGTCCCCACTTTCTTAATATCTCGTATTTTAGTATATTCATATCTCATCTTTTCTTAAACTTAATTAGAATAGGTCACGGTGAGATAGGCTTCACTAAACCACGCTTTCCAAGGGACGGGTTCCGTAATAACCTGGATGTACTTCGTGTGGTATCCCATACTACCATAGAGGGTTGCATCCGTACATGGACGCCTACATTCCAAGTTTCACATAATCGTGAAAGAAACTCCACCATCACGAAGGCTTATATCATGTGTCATATCTTATTCTTAACTTATATGCATATGTCTATCGTGATTTTCTACATGATAAATGTCATATGATAATGGTGAACTTATATAAGAATGAACTGTAATATAAACCTTAAGCATTTCATATTTTTTAAAAAAATTAATAAAGAGCATAACATACGAAATATTAAAGTAAAACAGAAAATAAGAAATATTTAACTACATTTATTTTATAATAGAGTTGAATATATACTTTATTAGGATTAATTATATTCATAAAATTTGGTGATTGACTGGTATAGCGATACGACATATTTTAAAATTCTAAAGGAGCACATGTGCCCATTTAAGGATTATATGAGGCTTAAAAGAGGTAATAGAATGATAAGTGTTGAAAAACGTTAATATTTGACCTCTTAAACTTATAAATTATTATTTGATGAAAGCTATTTAATATATTTTATGTAATTTCAGTGAGTTATAAGTCTGGAGACAAGTTGAGTATAAAGTAGCCTAAGAGTTAAAAAAATAATGTCAAACCCGTGCACCTTGGATAATCTAAAACGTATCCTGACTTGCAGCTCAATTTTGACCTCCAAAACATTAAATTCGTGAAATTACTATTTCCGACAAAGTTATAGATCTCGTTGTCTTCTTTCTAATACCGTAAGAATCACGTCAATCCGAGTTCGGAGTAAACAGTTATGACCATAATACTGAGGTTGTGTCTGTTGAAGAGTTTGGCTGAATTTCACGAAAATTTAGGAAAAACGATCCTATCGATTTTAGGCAGAATTTTTATATTTTTAAGACCCGAAATTTATTAAAATTTAGGGAAAAATTAGGGTTTTCTTTTTAAGAAATAACTGAATAAAGATGGATTTAGAGGCACCTACCTGTTGAAGCGTGATTCGAATCCTACGATGATTTGGGTTGATGGAGATTGGATTCGAGATACGATAAGCCCGACTCTTTTCACGAGAATTCCTTTCTTATGATAGATCAGTCGCGGCGATGAAGAACTCTGATAGTGGAAGATTCTCTGATAAGATCAAAAAATCGATGGAGATCCGATGAGGAATTATGAAAGATGGCACTGTCGGAGTTTTTGTAGAGAAGAGAGAATAGAGAGAGACAACTGAGAGAAAAAATGAATATATATTTAATTCCCTTTCTAGGTTAACTCTAATTAAGACTTTCCGTATAAGATTTAATAAAATAGTAGTTTTTCCACGCAAGTAGAATTCATACATGACTTGAATAACTTGAGCAGAGGTTTTGCTCCAGCGCTTTGTGTAAGCACCAAAGTAAATGGTGATTCTCTCCCGAAATTACAGTTATACCCTTTAACCTGCTTCACTCTTCAAACAGGCGTAACTTTTTATTTTCTTATCGAAAATTGATAAATTATATATCGTTGGAATCATATCGGCGAGTACTTCGTAATGAGTCTAATATTGATACAAAAAAAATCAGACTATTTCTAAAGTGGGTAGATTCCGGTGTGGAGCGTTCGCACCACGCATAGAGTGGTACATCATCTAATACCGTTAAATAAAGTTTAAAAATCTGGGTTGTTACATTCTCTCCCCCTTATAATATTTTCGTCCTAAAAAATTACGTAAATGAGAGAATGAGCTTGAGGTACTTCTCCATAATCTCAGCTTCTCATTAAAAGTCAAAGGTTCAACGACAATAAAAAAATCATCAGGGTCGTTACATTCTCTCCCTCTAAAAAAAATATTTCATCCCTGAAATTTATGTACCAGTTATTCAAAAAGCTTAGGATGGTTTTCTTTGATGTCGTCTTCATTCTCCCAGGTCACTTCCTTTGGTGTGTGATGTTACCATTGGACCAACACTAATCTCATCATTTTGTTCTTAAAGACTTGAACTTTCTGGTCGAGGATCTTGATCGGTCTCACTATGGTAGTGAGATCCTCCTTTATATCGACGGGTTCGATCTCCACTATGTGTGATGGGTCATAAATGTATCTCCTCAGCATTGATACGTAAAAAATGTCATAGATTTCCGTATATTGTGGCGGTAGAGCGATTTTATACGCAACTTCGCCCACACATTTTGTGACTTCGAAAGGCCCTACATATTTGGGGCTTAGTTTCCCTCGCTTCCCAAAACGCATGACTCCCTTGGTCAGAGAAACGCGAATGAAAACCTGTTCGCCAACCTATTAAAATATTTTAATGATTAACCACGAACACAATTTGTAAAGAAATTTAAAGTTCAAAATTTTAAAAGTGTTACCTCGAACTCTAAATTATGACGGTGAGGGTCGGCGTACTTTCTCTGACGATCCTAGGCTATCTTAAGTCGTTCGCGTATCAGTTTGACTTTCTCAGTTGTAGTTTGAACTAGTTCGGGTCCAAGCATCTTCCTAACTCCAACTTCGTCCCAACACAACGGCGTTCTACAACTTCTGCCATATAGAGCTTCGAAAGGGGACATTTCTATACTTGCCTGGTAGCTATTATTGTAAGAGAACTCGATTAGCGGGAGGTGATCGTCCCAGTTCTCTCGAAAGTAGAGCATACACGCTCGTAACATATCTTCAACTACTTGATTCACTCTTTCCGTCTGGCCGTCCGTCTATGGGTGAAAGGCAGTACTAAAATCTAATCGAGTGACCAGAGCTTCTTGAAAAGTTGTCCAATATTTGGAAGTAAATTTTGAGTCTCGATTAGAGACAATGCTGATTGGGACCCTATGTAGTTTGACGATTTCTTTCAGATATGTTTCGGCAAGCTTATTCTTATCTGTGGTAGTCATAAATGATAAGAAATGTGCTGACTTAGTCAATCTGTCAACTATCACCCAGATTGCATCGTTCTTCTTTATCGTCTTTGGTAGACCTACGATAAAGTCCATAGATATGTTTTTCCACTTCCATTCCGAGATAAGTAGGGGTTGTATAAGTCCAGCCAATTTCTGATGTTCTGCCTTGACTTGTTGACACACTAAGCATTTCGACACGTATTCGGCTATTTCCCATTTCATATTCGGCCACAAATACTAATTTCTCAGATTTTGATACATCTTAGTACTGCCTAGATGTACTGAGTATCCTGATTTATGACCTTCATCAAGTATCTCCTTTTTCACTTGAGGGTCATTAGGTATGCACAGTCTTTGTCTGAAGAGTAATATCCCATCCATCCTTAGGCTAAAATCGGGTTTCGATCTTATGGTTTCGATGATTTTGAGGATCTCTAGATCCGTACGCTGTATTTCCCTGATTTTGTCCAAAATGAACGGACTCATCACAATTCATGCCAAATATACACCATCGTCAATCTCTTGGAGGTAAATGTCTTCTTCAGCGAATTCATTGAAGGGCTTCCAAATTTTTAATCTGGCTAATAGTGCCGAAGATTTTCTACCAAGTGCATCAGCAACGACATTAGCTTTTTCGGGGTGGTAATTTATGGAGCAGTCGTAATCTTTCATGTATTCTATCCATCTACGTTGTCTCAAATTCAGGTCCTTTTATGAGAAAAGGTACTTGAGACTTTTGTGATCCGTATAAATCTTGAATGTCTCACCGTAGAGATAGTGTCGCCATAGTTTGAATGCGAAGATAACTGTAGCCAATTTCAAGTCATGAACCGGATAGTTCTTTTCATGAGGTTTGAGCTATCTTGACCCATAAGCGACAACTTTCTTACTTTGTTCAAGCACACAGCCAAGTCCCTAGCAAGATGCATTCGTGAATATTTCAAATTCACTAGCGCTTGAAGTGAAAGGTAGGGTAAGGATTGGTGCAGCAGTAAGCCTCTTCTTCAGTTCTAGAAAACTTGTTTTTCATCGGTCTACACAAATTTAACATTCTTCCGTGTGAGGCAGGTGAGCGGTAGAGCAATGCGTGAGAATCCTTCAACAAAGCAACGGTAGTAACCTGCCAATTCGAGGAAACTCCTAACTTCGGTGACACTCATCGGTGCTTTCCAATCCGTAACTACTTCGATCTTAGAAGGATCGACGGTCATTCCTTCTGCTGATACTACGTCGCCAAGGAAGGTCACTTGTTTAAGCCACAACTCACACTTACTGAGTTTGGCATACAACTGATGATCTCGGAGTGTCTGAAGTGTGAGACGAAGGTGTTCATCATGCTCTTCCACCCTTTATAATCTTTAACTTTTCAAAATTAAAATCTCGTAGTCTCTTAAATAATTTATTCGAAACATAATATCACTTCTCAACATCAATTACTTCTAACATTCCGTCGTAGGCTATCATCATTATTATATCTCGTTGATCATAAAGTAATTTAAATAAATCTGAGGTTGATGATAATAATTTATTCCTCCATCTAAACTCACTTCTAATAAGTTATTCTTATACTCAATATCTCAACTTATAATAAAAATTTAAACCATCAAATCAGTTAGTATTTATCTTGTCTAATTATTCCCCAATACTATAAAAATAAATCTTCTAATTGCTCCTCAATCTTCAAAGATTCTTCTCAATTTCTCTCACATGCTCCTAGCTCATATAAGTTTTCATTAAACAGATCTTTAAATCCTTAATTGAACCTCCAAATCTTATGTTATTGATCATCACACTTTCTTAAAATCTTTCAGTCCACTAAAGATCTAAAGCTTAGGGTCTATCAAAATTATTATTACATCATCACCATAGTGTACTTACATGAGCGACACGGTCCTTGAGGAAGTAAAGCCTAGGCTCTGATACGATCTCTGTCATGACCCAGAATCCTTACCCGATATCGAGGGCCTAGAATTCCGTGTTATGACACAGCACGCTAGTTAAGGCGATAAGTGGACATACACATAATCTATAAATTGACTTGTCATATGGATTGAGGCATTTAAGATAACATTAAACGATAATTGACTCATAAATTAATAACAAAAAATATAGAAAATAATAATGAAGTACTTAATCCTAATCATGCATCTAGGATAAAAAATCAACCAGTTTCACGTAGGGTAAAATGATCCCAAAAGTAAACTCACAAAAATATCGTAATAACTAGAATATGTCTCTCAAAGAATAAAAGTCTAAAGTAAGAGGACTCTCAAGACTCATAGAAATCTGTCGGATCTACGCTCTCCTTCGGATGATAGTCAACGTCTCCATCTACATAAGCCACCTCCGGAACAGCAGCTCCCGCTTCATCATAAACAAGATAAATATAATCTTCACCTGAAACTGTTAGATTTGGGAGGGGGATGAGTTTACTCAGTCGCGTAAACTCAATGGGTTGTACAATCGATCCACCATAACTTACCCAGGTGATCGTGTGTACAATCGCTTAAGTTGCAGTGTCTTTTGAAACTAAAATTAGCATTTAAATAAAATGAATAAATTATTCATAACTCATAACATATTATAATCCAACTGAAAAGCATATTATAATATGAAGGGTACATGATGCTTCTAATTTACTTATCTCTTTTCCTATTTGTCTCATCAACTTAGCTTACGTGACATATCGTAAGTCTTATTAATTACTCCATACGCCTACACAACGTACTTTATATCTTATCTTATTTAAGCGATCTATGCCAGGATCGCTGATCGAGCCTATCACACGAGGTCCACGTGTAGATAACCACCAAACCTCCATATCATAACATAAACCACCATCCAGTCAGATGAGGTTGCCGACATAGTAACTACGATATCCCCTTAGTTCGAGACAAGGCTATAATGTCCTTAAGACCCGTCTTGACTGTAGACGTTAGGCCCTTACGGTGGCTCGTAAGGTATGGCACGTGTAGAAACTTAATTAATGTTTAGCTGGCCTTCACAGCGTGTCTTATATATCATATCATTTTTCGGTTACGGGCTTAGGTCCCCTCCCCGATTTCATATTTGCGTGGGCTTAAGTCCCCACTTTCTTAATATCTCTTATTTTAGCATATTCATATTTCATCTTTTCTTAAACTTAATTAGAATGGGCCACGGTGTGATAGGCTTCACTAAACTACGCTTTTCAAGGGACGGGTTCTATAGTAAACTGGATGTACTTCGTGTGGTATCCCATACTACCATAGAGGGTTACATCCGTACATGGACGCCTACATTCCAAGTTCCACGTGATCGTGAAAGAAATCCCACCATGACGAATGCTTATATTATGTGTCATATCTTATTCTTAACTTATATGCGTATGCCTATCATGATTTTCTACATGATAAATGTCAAATGATAATGGTGAACATATATAAGAATGAACTGTAATATAAACCTTAAGCATTTCATATTTTAAAAAAATAATAATAAAGAGCATAACACACGAAATATTGAAGTAAAACAGAAAATAAAAAATATTTAACTACATTTATTTTATAATAGAGTTGAAAATATACTTTATTAGGGTTAATTATATTCATAAAATTTGGTGATTGACTGGTATAGTGATTCGACATATTTTAAAATTCTAAAGGAGCACATGTGTCCATTCAAGGATTGCATGAGGCTTAAAAGAGGTAATAGAATGATAAGTGTTGAAAATTTTTAATATTTGACCCCTTAAACTTATAAATTATTATTCAATGAAAGCTATTTAATATATTTTATATAATTTTAATGAGTTATAAGTCTGGAGACAAGTTAAGCATAAAGTAGCCTAAGAGTTAAAAAAATAATGTCAAACCCGTGCACCTTGGATCATCTAAAATGTATCCTGACTTGCAGCTCAATTTTGACCTCAAAAACATTAAATTTATGAAATTACTATTTCAGACAAAATTGTAGATCTTGTTGTCTCCTTTCCAATGCCGTAAGAATCACATCAATCCGAGTTTGGAGTAAAACGTTATGACCAAAATATCAAGGCTGTATCTGTTGATGAGTTTGGCCGAATTTTACGAAAATCTGGGAAAAACGATCCTATCGATTTTGGACCGAATTTTTATGTTTTTAAGACCCAAAATTTATCAAAATTTAGGGTAAAATTAGGGTTTTCTTTTTAAGAAATAACTGAATAATTTAAGATGGATTTAGAGGCACCCACCTATTGAAGCGTGATTCGGATCCTACGATGATTTAGGTTGATGGAGATTGGATTCGAGAGACGAAAAGCCCGAGTCTTTTCACGAGAATTCCTTTCTTACGATAGATTGGTCGCGGCGATGAAGAAGTTTGATGGTGGAAGATTCTCTGATAAGATCAAAAAATCGATGGAGATCCGATGATGAATTATGAAAGATGGCACTGTCGGAGCTTTTGCAGAGAAGAGAGAATAGAGAGAGACAACTGAGAAAAAGTGAATATATATCTAATTCCCTTTCTAGGTTAACTCTAATTAAGACTTTCCGTATAAGATTTAATAAAATAGTAGTTTTTCCACGCAAGTAGAATTCATAGGTGACTTGAATAACTCGAGAAGAGGTTTTGTTCGAGCTCTTTGTGTAAGCACCAAAGTAAATGGTGATTCTCTCCCAAAATTACAGTTGTGCCCTTTAACCTGCTTCACTCTTCAAACGGGCGTAACTTTTTATATTCTGGTCGAAAATCGATAAATTATATATCGTTAGAATCGTATCGGCAAGGACTTCGTAATGAGTCTAATATTTATATAAAAAAAATCAAACTATTTCTAAAGTGGGTTAATTTCGGTCTAGAGCGTTAGCACCATGCACAGAGCAGTACATCATCTAATACCGTTAAATAAAGTTAAAAAATCTGGGTTGTTACAACTTGTTCATTGTCCCTTGGTTTCCAAACATGCTTAAACATGAAAGAATTCCAAATATTTCCAAAGATTTGAGATATCTAAACCACTCGTGTGAGATTTTGCAAATATTGCTAGCTTGCATTATCTAGATCTCAGCCCATAAAGCAGCTATTTGTAAGTTGACATCAACTCTGGTCATTTGCGTCAAAAGTTGGGGTGTTCACTCATGCTCTAGTTTTACCAACTGAACACATCCTTGACCAATGGACTTTGTCCACGTGGTTATTACATCATACGAACTTCACTTAGCCTAAAAAATAAACCCACCAGCCAAGCAGTACCATCCAATCCAACCACTTCAATATGGACTCTAAATTATATATGAACAACAGACTATATTAGCAAGCCCAGATTGAATTGCTAGAATCCTTTGACCGGCACTGAATTTAGGTTAACATCAGCTCACATGATGATTTGCAACATGGATGACTTGGATTGGTCAAGGATGTGTGCAAGATGGAAAAAACAAGTGCCCGAGTGAGCATATTGATACAGGTGGTGGCGCCCCATTAATTTCACTGCACCCTTCAGTAACATTTATTTAATCGGTAAGGATGACCTCTATAAAAGAGGAAAAAATACATCCAGGATTCCCAAGAACCCAGAACAGAACAAAAAAAGAAAAATTAAAGAGGGAAGAGAAGGCCAGAAATTGGCCCAACAAACATTTTATTTACATAATTACCCAATGTGGAAAGACTTGAAAATTGTTTCTCGGGCAGTGACATTTTTCCAAAACTGTTTCTCCTTATGAATATTTGCACCACCCAGTCTGTCAAGCACTGTAGTTACTTTTGTCTTTTATTTCAAATGACTGCATCATGTATTAATCTCTTATTTATTCAGTATTATTTTTGTCTATGAAAAACAAAGAAACAATTTGCCCCTCTGATTATTGACAAACTCAGTTCCTTCAATATCATTAATTGATAAAACAGGAAATCTAACAGTCAATATGTCACGACCCCAAATCCACACACCTAGATTTTGAGTGGTGATCTAGACAGATCAGAAAAAATACTACATCTAAATAAAATTTCTAATTAGGGATCGAAAACAGATATCTAGATAATCGTATTTATGATAAACAGAGAAATTTTCCTTTTCTTAATATGTTTCACTACCATAATACATTAAACTAAACATTACGTACCAATCACAGAGACCTGCGTCAGATAATATTGCAGAAGTTTCGTCAATTGATCTTTCTCCAATCCTTTTCCTTCACCTGCAAGGTGGTTAAACCACCGTAAGAGCTAATCCACATGCTCTAGAAGTAACCATTCTAATACATATTGACTAAACGACTAACATGTCGATAGTTTCAAATTATCAAACTATCAATTTAACGTCACTTATTATTGTATACACTAATCAAATAATTCACTTGTAATCATGATTGTCTGTGGTTGAAAACAAATCTCGTATACATGCCAATATCACATATAAATACGAATCAAGCATCATCAATTACAAGGTACTACAGGGTGCTTTTCTCAGAGACCAGATAACAAATTTAGAGCAATTAATAGAATTCTCAGAGCACAGATCACAGATTCAGATCAGATAACGAAATTACCACTAACAACAACATTTCAAATTTTGTGTATCACTGTACATTACAGTCTGGTGTTTTTACTTAACTTAGGTTGGTATTAACGTTTCCCAGACCATATAGATAATTCAACAAATAGTTCTAGACCAGACAAATAAATTAAATAGATAATTTCATATCAAGCAAATAACTTAGAAATTTACACTTAAACTATCACAACAAACTTATCGTTGTTGGGGCTTATTTTATAGCTAATCGCACGAATACCAAGTATTTTCCTCAACTTAGCTGTTAGTTGAAATCAGATAACAGATAACAAAGTAGATATCAGATTTATGACCTGGCCAGGGTCTTGAAAGTATCCCACTCAGACTCAGAAGTATAATCTCCTTTCAAACTTAGAGGTATCATCTCATTGCCTTTTAAAAGTTATGGTATTCAAATCCAGTGCAAAAATATCAGAAAACGCCGAAACACATAAATTTGTATGTCCCAAAATACCCTCTATCTTAGAACAGATCTAACCACTCATAACACATCAAGCTGTCAATTATAATTGAATGGTCGTAGCTTACAGATACACTTTATGCACGTTACACATGCAAGTCTACTACATTACAGATTCAGTTAGCACATGTCTACAAAATTAGGTGTACCGGTATAATATATTCAGTTACTAGAGTTTTACACAGTTAGGTGTAATTGGTATTATCACATAGTCAATCACCAAATTTTTATACAATCAGGTTTAACCGGTATATACTATGCAGTTATCACATTTGTACACAATCAAGTGTAACCAATATAACATATTCAGTTTCAAATTATTACACAAACAGGTGTAATCAATATAACATATTCAGTTTCAAATTATTACACAAACATGTGTAACCGGTATAGCATATTCAATTACTAAATTTTTACACAAACATGTGTAACCGGTATAACATATTCAGTTACCAAATTTTTACACTACACTTTCAGGTGTCACCAATTCAGATAACAATTATTTACACTGTCAAGTGTAGCATGCACAAATGAGAATAACTATTTACACTTTCAGGCGTTAACGATTCAGGTAACCAATATTTACACTTTTAGGTGTAATTGATTCGACTGATTTTCGATTATACAGTGTTCAGAAAACTAACATATCAGACCACATAAAGCTCTTCATATGCCTCAGAGGGTATACCACCATCACATTAAGCCATCTATCAACACATAAATCTAGCATTTATACATCAAGGAATGTATAAATTGCAGTATTGCACTAAAATACAAACTATCTTATACAGGTATAATAGGCAGCACATAGATGTACAATTCAAAATACACACGACGTAACAAAGTCCGATTTCTAACAAATATTGATTTTGAACCGAGAAATCAATATAGATACAGCCTGAATCAGGGTTTAAATAAAATGTATGACAATAGGTACTTGCCTAAAAAGAAATCGTGCAGCGATAGGATTCGCCGTCATCTTGAATAGTTACTCTCTCTCTCTCTCTCTTTCTTTCTCTCTCTCCTCTCTCTTTCTTTGTTTCTCTCTCTTTTTGTCTCTCTTTCTTTCTTTCTCTTTCTCTATCTCTCTCTCTTTTTCTTTCTTTTCTTTCTTTTCCTTCTAGCTTTCTGGCTCTTTGGCTCTCTTCCTCTCTTTTCCTTTCTTTTACTTTTTGTTTTCTTTTGTTTTTGTCCTTTCTGGACAACTAACAACCCAGAGACCCAACGTCTCTTCTCAACGCCTCTCGAAACTTCCAGCCCCTTCTATGAAATAGGTTAGAATAGTATATTATATTATATATTCTATTATGATCTTAAATGGTCTACTCTTATATTATATGTTATGCTATTATATGATAATATATTATATGCGACTGGTGATCTACATTCAGATATCGGATCCTAAGACCATCACCCTATCATCAGACTATTAGTTTGTACTTACCGATCATATGATACAAAGCCCATCAAATGGGTCGTAATGTCACGTAGCACACATGCCCAAAACTGATCTCCATGGTCAGATCTAACAAAGTCAATGATTTTTAACACATTTTTTTGCCCTGTAAAACTATCATGCTTATCAGTGGATGTGAGCCACCCGTTTAATGTGTTTTACTATCAACCATTAAATAAATACAAAAATAAATGATCTCATACAGAATCGGGTCGGGTCGGGTTCTTACAAATCGGGTCCTTACAAATCAGGTCAGGCCCTTACAGGTCAGGTCGGGTTCGTACAAAGCGGGTCGGGTCCATACAAAGCGGGTTGGGTCCTTGCACCCTCCCCTCCTTATAAAATTTCGTCCTCAAAATTTACGATTCACTACCAAACAACTCTTATCATTTCCAAATTGCTTCCCTTTCAGATTGATTTTACCAATAACTCTTGACAAGTGGAATCTTCTTGTTTCGATGTACTTATTCTTTTCTGTTTACTTTGAACTGGCTGAAGTCGGTTTGAATGTGTTGAATCATCTTTGTTGTTTCTTGCACTAATTCCGGCCTTACTCGTTTTCTTTCACCATCCTCGTCCCAACAAAGAGGTGAATAACAAGGTCGATCATATAGAATCCGACTTCAGTTGTCAGTTGTCGTATCAAACTTTTAGAATAGACCATTCTAGTACTACAATGTGAAATATGAATCTTTATCAGAGACAAATGCTTTTGGAATCCCATGGAACCTCACACAATCTTAGCAACAAATAACTGGGCCAAGTACATTAATGGGTCATTCTTCCTAAGGAATAGCATCATTCCACTTTTATGTCGGCATATTGAGGGTTGTACGTTGCCTGCAGGTTTGGTATTTTGTCTTAATGTGCTAACAGATCAGATCAAATAATTTGAAATATACTGAGCAAGTCAAGAATGTCAGATACACACAATCTACCATTACAACCGTCCTTATGAATATTAAAATCCGATTTAAATCTTGCACTTACATCAGTCATTATAGTCTTCAGAAATCATTTCGTCCCAATTTAGACATCATTGAAAAATTCCAGAAAATCAATCCATCTCCATTGTCGTATATTCAACTCCTTCCAGTCAAACAAATATCTCACACAACTATTTTTTAACCCTATACAAATACTGCCTCTAAATTGTAAGGCAACCACGATCACAGCCAGTTCTAGATCATGCATCGGATTGTTCTGCTCATGAACTTTGAGTTATCTAGAAGTATAACATGACAAAACTACATCAGCACACATCCTAACCCAAATCAAGATGCATCACTACAGATCCTGTATCCCTCACTTCCTGAAGGAATGGTGAACCCTAACGCAGATGTCACTCTATTCATCGCCTCCTGACAACTTGCTGCACATCGATTACTCTAGACTATGTTCACATATTTTCGACTCAATTGAGTTAAAGGAGCTACAATACGAGAAAAGTCTTGAACAAAGCTTTGATAGGACCTGCCAATACCAGAAAATGTCTGATCTCAGTTATTGAACTTGGTCTATCCCTATGCCAGACAGCTTCTACTTTAGAGGGGTTAACAACGACACTCTCTTTCGATATCACAAGGCCTCAAAAAGTAACTTTTTCAAATCAGAACTCACTTTTCCTCACTTACCAAATAATTTATTTTCTCGCAACACCTGTAACGCAAATCACAGATAGAGTTTAAGATTGGCATGGAACGGAGAATAAACGAAGATATCATCAATAACAGAAACACTAAACTATTCCAGATATAGTTTAAATCCTCGATTCAGAAAATTCATACAAGTGGTAGGTACGTACATTGGTCCATCCCAATGGCAATACTCTGAAACTCAGTCACCAAAGCAGGAACAGAAAGCAGTAATTTATTTATTTATTATTATTTTATTACTATTATTATTATTATTATTTCTCAACTGATAATATCACGATCTCAGATCAAGTTTTGAAAACACAGATGCACTATGCAATTGGGCAAACAACGCTTCACTTCTACAATCAGTTTCGCGTTATGGCAGTAGACCAAATAACTCATCTAGAAACACATTAACAACTTTTCCTAATGATCAGACTATTTTCAATTATTAACTTATTTGTTTGCTTATCAACAATATTGGCTAACTAGCCTTGACACACTTTTTTGTCATAGATGAGTCGCTTGTAAATCAGAATGCCAACTCGGTCTCACCGAATTTTCTGTTCTCCTATAATGAATTTCACATAGACCAAGAATATAAACAGTAATAATTGTATCAAAACAGTTCACAGTAACCTGATAAACAGAGAGTCAATCCAAACCAAACCACACATCAAAATCATTTCTAATACAAACAACACAAGACTTATACACTTTACACATTTAAGTACAAACAACAATTCATTTTATTCATCACGTGGTAATTACAGAAGCATACTTGGTACCAAAAGAGTATTCATAGTACAAAATTTCATTCAGTGATATCTACATTAGTACCAAAGTTCATTAGTTCACATCTATGCTCAATCTTGCAAAAAGGGGTTTGACGCTACAACTCTATATCTTACTCTCAAAGCCTTACTTGTCTTCGCACCAACATCAGTGGTGAAAATGTTATATGTCAGTCTGGTATTCTATAAGGTTCTTCTCTAATTGAGCTTGATAATGGCCCAGTCAGTACGTTGATGCTCAAAGGATTTTGCCTCGGTCATCTCTAAGGCGAAGGCAATGTCGTCAGAGATTGGAATAATGTGTTCCTCATTATAATCAACTTCCTCAACGTCTTCCTCAACGTCTTCTTCAATGTCTTCCTCACTTGTGTACTCATTATTCATATTCTCAGCGTCTTCAATGTCTTCTTCATCCTCGCTTAGGTCTGTCACCTCTCCTTCGCTTAAGTCTTTATTGTTTAAGTCCTCAGCATCTTGTTCGTTATCACCTGGGTCCGTCAGCTCGCCTTCGCTGAAGTCTATATTGTCTATGTCATGGTTTAACTCATCAAAATTATCTGCTACTGCTTCCTTGACCCATCGGACGTTGAGCTGAGAAGGTGGAGAAAAAGTGTATTCTTCATGGCGTCGATGGTTTCTTGTGACATCAATAATCTAGATGCCCCCTGGGGCACAAAACGGCTAGCTAGTCTATAACACATTGAACGAGAAAACCTAGTATTCTTTTTTGCTACCATTCTCCCTATCGTTCCCTGATCATCACAGGAAACACCATATCCCAACTAGATAGCAAGTATACACCGTAATTCTAGCCTATGGGTCCACACCTTAATCGCTCTAGCTCTGATATCACACAGTCACGACCCCAAATCCACGCACCTGGATTTCGAGTCGTGATCCAGATAGATCAGAAGAAAATATTACATCTGAATAAAATTTCTAACTAGGGATCGAAAACAGATATCCAGATAACCAGATTTATGGTAAATAGAAAAACTTTTCCTTTTCTTAACATATGTCACTACCTTAATACATTAAACTAAACACTACGTACCAGTCACAGAGATCTACGCTAGATAATGCTACAGAAGTTTCATCAATTAATCTTTCTCCAATCCTTTTCCTTCACCAACAGGGTGGTTAAACTACCGTAAGAGCTAATCCACATGCTCCGCAAGTAACCATTCTAATACATATTGACTAAACCACTAACATGCCGATAGTTTCAAATTATCAAACTGTCAGTTTAACGTCTCTTATTATTGTACACACTAATTAAATAATTCAGTTGTAATCATGACTATCTATGGTTGAAAACAAATCTCGTATACATGTCAATATCACATACAGATACGAATCAAGTATCGTCAACTACAGAGTACTACAGGGTGCTTTTCTTAAAGACCAGATAACAAATTTAGAATAATTAACAGAATTCTCAGAGCACAGATCACAGATTCAGATCAAATAATGGAATTACTACTAACAACAACATTTCAGATTTTGTGTATCTCTGTACTTTGCAGTCTGATGTTTTTACTGAACCTAGGTTGGTATGAACGTTTCCCAGTCATACAAATAATTCAGACAAATAGTTCTAGACCAGACAAATAAATCAGACAGGTAATTTCATATCAGGAAAATAACCTAGAAATTTACACTTAAACTACCACAACAGACTTATCGTTGTTGGGGCTTATTTTATAGCTAATCGCATGAATACCAAGTGTTTTCCTCAACTCAGCTGTTAGTTGAGATCAGATAATAGATAACAAAGCAGATATCAGATTTATGACCTGATCAGGGTCTCAAAAGTGTCCCATTCGAACTCAGAAGTATAATCTCCTTTCGGACTCAGAGGTATTATATCATTGCCTTTCAAAAATTATGGTATTCAAAGCCAATGCAAAAATATAAAAAAAAGTCAGAACACATAAATTTGTATGTCCCAAAATGCCCTCGATCTCAGAACATATCTAACCACTCATAACACATCAAGTTGTCAAATATAATTGAATGGTTGTAGCTTATAGATCCACTTTATGCACGTTAAACATGCAAGTCTATCATATTACAGATTCAGTTAGCACATGTTTACACAATCAGGTGTACAAGTATAATATATTCAGTTACCAAAGTTTTACGTAGTTAGGTGTAATTGGTATCACATATTCAATCACCAAATTTTTACACAATTAGGTTTAACCGGTATACACTATGCAGTTACCACATTTGTACACAATCAAGTATAACCGGTATAACATATTCAGTTCCAAATTTTTACACAAACAGGTGTAACCGGTATAACATATTCATTTCCAAATTATTACATAAACAAGTGTAATCGGTATAACATATTCAGCTACCAAATTTTTACACAAACAAGTGTAACTGGTATATCATATTCAGTTACCAATTTTTTACACTACACTTTCAGGTGTCACCAATTTAGATAACAATTATTTACACTGTCAGGTGTAGCATACATAGATGAGAATAACTATTTACACTTTCAGATGTTACCGATTCAGGTAACCAATATTTACACTTTCAAGTGTAACTGATTCGACTAATATTCGATTGTACAGTGTTTAAAAAACCAATATATCAGACCACATGAAGCTCTTCATATGCCTCAAAGGATACAACACCATCACATCAATCTAGCTATCAACACATAAATCCAACATTTATACGTCAAGAAATATATAAATTACAGTATTGCACTAAAATACAAGTTATCTTATACAGGTATAATAGACAACACATAGATATACAATTTAAAATACACACAACGTTACAAAATCCGATTTCTAATAAATGCCGATTTCAAACCGAGAAATCAATATAGATACAGCTTGAATCAGGGTTTAAACAAAATATATGAGAATAAGTACTTGTCTCAAAAGAAACCGTGCAGCGATATGATCTGCCATCATTGTGAACGGTTACTTTCTCTCCCTCTCTCTCTCTTTCTTTCTTTCTCTTTCTCTCTCTTTCTCTCTCTTTTTCTTTCCTTTCTTTTCCTTCGGGCTCTCTTCCTCTCTCTCTTTCTTTTACTTTTTGTTTTCTTTTGTTTTTATCCTTTCTGGACAACTAACAGCCCAAGACCCAATGTCTCTTCTCAACGCCTCTCAAAACTTCCAGCCCCTTCTATAAAATAGGCTAGAATGGTATATTATATTATATATTCTATTATGATCTTAAATGGTCTGCTCTTATATTATATGCTATGCTATCATATGATAATATATTATATGCGACTGGTGATCTACATTCAAACATCGGATCCTAAGACTATCGCCTATCATCAGACGGTTAGTTTATACTTACTGATTACATGGTACAGAGCCCATCAAATGGGTCGTAGTGTCACGTAGCACACATGCCCAAAACTGATCTCTATGGTCAGATCTAACAAAGTCGATGATTTTTAACACATTTTTGTGCCCTTTAAAACTATCATGCTTATCAGTGAATCTGAGCCACCCCTTTAATATGATTTACTATCGGCCATTAAATAAACACAAAAACAAATGATCTCATGTAGAATCTGGTCAGGTCGGATTCTTACAAATCGAGTCCTTACAAATCAGGTCGGGTCCATACAAAATCGAGGTGGGTTCATACAAAGCGGGTCGAGTCCTTACACAAGATATATCATTGGAGATTAATTTGGAAAAATTAAGTCCGCGAGAAACACAATTGTATTTGAAAAAAAAAAGAGACAAAGTAAAGAGCATATCACAAATGCTTTATAATGGGAAAAATTATGATGTCACTCTGATTTACAAATAAATTACGATTGATTTTTGCAAGAAACCAGGGTTGGTCTAAGAAGTGGCCACTATGTTGGCGGGTTACACAATTAAGTGATTTTCGTGTTGGTGAGATCCATCATTAAACTAGAATGCTTTAATGGCACAAATTTCAAACGATGACAATCAAAAGTACATTTTCTACTCACAAACTTGTGAGTCACATACCTTCTCACTATGGACTTACCACCATCGGAGCATGAAGATAAAACACTTGAAGAAGGTAGAATCCGTACAAAATGGAAAACCGATAAATACACATGCAAAGGCTAGATTTCAACGTTCTTGCCGATTCTCTTTTTGATGTCTATCAAACTTATAAAACCACAAAGGAGATACGGAAGGCTCTCGAACGGAAATACAAAATAGAGGAAGTTAGCGTGCACACGTATTTAGTAAATGAGTTATTTAATTTTAAGATGTATGATTTTAAACTTATTTTGGAGCAAGTGCACGAAATGCAGATTATCTTTAACAAAATTTAATTTTCCAATAAAATTTGAGAGATCAGTTGATCTTGTTTAGATTTTAGTTTCTTTGTTACTCCTCATAAACCATTCAACTGAGAAGTGAGATTTATGAAGATCTTCGCAGGGACCTATTTGATAACTGAATACTATGAGAGATTTGTTACACCACCAGCTTCTCACCCAACTGATTCTGAAAAGCTATTTAGCTTTAAATTGGGTGTGCATCCGTAAACTACTAAAGCCTGCTTCCAGATCCTAGCCTTTGCAATCCTCTAGGTCCAATGTTCAATCCCAGCCTATCTATTTAAAATAACTATTAAAAAAAAAAAAACTGCCAACTTCTTATTGCAAGTCAGTTCATTACATGTGGGTTCACCATTAACACAAATACTTTCTCCAAAAAATTTTGTCCTTCTATTCCATAATTGAATAAAATAGGAAACTTAAAAGCAATAGATGTCATAGGAAATTATAGCATCCTCTGATTTACAAATAGATTACAATGAGTTACATTGATGCGTGAAGGGAGAAAAACTGTAATGCTCCCCTGATTTACAAATAATTACAATGAATTTTGACTAGGAGCCATTTCTCAAAACTTGTCGGATTGAAGAAGTGGCTGTCATCGACTTCTATTGTGAAAATCTAAGTTCACCAAAGACGAGTAAAATTGGGGTTCAAATTATCTGGATTAGACTTTCATTTCTCTGTTAATCGTCACCATCCATTTAGTTGAGAAGTAAGATTTATGAACTCTTCCTCTTCGCATGGAATTGTTAGACCACCCATTTGATGGTCAAAACCAAACTCTTCTTCTGCCATACTCAACCAGTTTAGGAACAAAGGATGCTTCAAGTAGGAAGTTGGGATCACAAACCGCTTTTGGTTATCTCCAACATACACAGCAAAGTGCCCTTTTGGGACATTTGAAGCCAGAGATAATCGATTCCCACTAAGAGAGCGTCGAAGAATCTGCTTGGCATGAATTACCCCATGCAAACGA
This sequence comes from Chloranthus sessilifolius, assembly GCA_021018995.1. Lineage (NCBI taxonomy): Eukaryota > Viridiplantae > Streptophyta > Magnoliopsida > Chloranthales > Chloranthaceae > Chloranthus > Chloranthus sessilifolius. Next base: position 72,472,823 of record CM037595.1, read on the forward strand.
ATACCCATGCTTCAAAAGTTTCCTTCAAAATATAAAATTTTCAGCTAGAAGGTGTCAAGCCTGCTGGCTGAGAAAGTGTTAAGAGAGGATGTTGATTGAATGAAATCAAATCTTTAGCATGTGTATATATATAGAGATAATTTTCATGACTAATCCTCTCAAAAGCAATGAGTGGCGAAGGATCAAAGACAATTTTCATGAGGGATCACATGGTTTTGCCTTGCCAACGCACATCAAGATTTAATGAGCCTTGGTCCACACTGTATTAAATGATATGGTTGCTTGTTCATTGTCCCATGATTCCAATCAAATGATCCAATAAAAAACAATCAAATGATCCAATAAAAAACAAGAAGCAACCAGACCATGTGAGGATGTTGACACATAAAACTTATTGAAAATCATAGAAGATTGGCCAGCCGCAGGACCGGTAATAAGTAATTCATCGCTTCCAATCTATAGATAGCTCCTTTTTTACCGAGTTGGTATATGTAACTTATTCCTTTCAAAGCAAGATTGGGAACGGGTCACTGATTTTGGACTCGTTGAACTATTTTTAAAAAAGTGTGCCATATGGTGCGAGGACCACCTTCTAAAGATTTGTGGTGTTAAATATTGATTAAAAAGCAAAAAACACATCTCCATATGATTAAAAACAGCCAAATTACTTTAAAATGAAGGGTTAAAACTGATTTTGGAGATTTACAAGTAGCCGTTCATTTTAATGGCATCTGACAACTTTTAATCTGTTATAAAATATTACGATAAAAAATTCGAAAATGATAAAATGGGTAAGAGAAATTGGACTCGAGCTACGTAATCACTATCTTTAAAACATTATTCATTCCTTATTCGAGTAAATCTTCAAGTTTGCAATAGCCAGTGAGACATTTCCAGGATACAACGAGCCCAATCTCTTGGATGCGATCCGTTACTTTGCAATAGTAGAGGATCGTCCCAAAAAACTCACTCTGATAAAGTACCAACTAAAAGAAGAAAGTAAGAGAATTCTCAAATATTTATGCTAGGAAATTCGATGGATTTCGGAGTATCTAAATCTGTGTCAAGATATCTCCTTTTATAGATCTCAAGTGTCATTTCAAAATGACTGTTGGACCAATAGTTATATTTTGGACGGCTCAGATCTTTTAGAGATCCCAACCACTCCATCCAGCGGCTACATGAAACGTTACACCTTTTCGAATTTATATTCGAAAAGTTGTAAACATTTATAAGCGGATATGAAACGGTTAGGTTTAACGGTCAAAATTTGACCAATCCGTTTGACCCAATAGAACCGAATTAATTCGCTAATTAGTGAGTTATTAGACCTGACCTATGAATAATCTGACTGTTGGATCTACCTGCTCAAAAAGTCAAACTTATGGTAGGCTCCTTGCAACGATGCGCACATGCGAAGTGCGTGCGCCTAAACGTTAATCGTCACGCATACGAGCGTGAACGCAGTAGCTCGTCACTAGGTACACTCTTATCTTTTTATTATCAAATAATAATAGAAGGTGAGAGAGGTTATATATATAGTATGAACGGCTTTTGACATTTACTAATGTGAGACTATTTATTTGCATACAAAAAATGAGAACTTATATTGCCTAAAAACCAACTTACAAAACTAAGAAATTAAAAAATAAACTTTTATTTTCTTTAAAATTATTTAAAATATTTATTATATTCTAAAGTAATAAATAAATATAACAAAATCAACGAACGAAGATAGTGTTTCAATATAATCTTCAACCCACCAGATCTTTATTTCATTTCCTTTGCATTATATGGCACACTTTCTTAAACTGGTTATGGTTCTCAATCTTGCTTGGGAGGAGGTCGGTTAGCATACAATAAATGCACTCTTTTTATAGGATGAAGTCATTAATGTGGCTATAATCGTACTAAGCCTTAACCTATTGCAAGCGCACAATAAAAATTGCAGCACTAGTATAGGATCGTTCCCACGGGTAAGGTTATTTTTCATAGATGTTTGAAAGTTGGTATTTGTCTTTTAAGAACCTAAATTGCTGGAGAAATATAAATAAAAGAATTGACTATTTAAATTAATTACAGAAAATAAAACTAAATCCTCCTCCTTCCAGATAATGGTCGTCAATCACAATCCTTCAGTTCTCAGATATTTAAAAAATAAAGTACTGTTATACCATATCTTAGTCCTCTAGAATTTGGGCGTCAATCAAACTCAAGAATTCCTTAAAATAGATTTATACTAATAAACAATTTTTCAGAAATTTGAGCATCAATCAAACTCAAGAAAGCTGAAGGTGGAAAAGTAAAACCGTTACACTAATCCTCAAATTTTCAATTTGAGTGATCAATTCAAATAAAAAACTTTTAGATGTTTACAAAACAGTAAAAATGCATAAAAATAAATCTAAAGTATAAAGCAATTAAAAGATCTTTCATCTCTCAGTCACAAATGTCAATTGCTTCTAAGAAACTATGGATGCTTTACTTTAATCTTTTAGCTCCCGATCACAGTCGTCAATTGCTCTCGAGAAATCTTGGATATCTAAACTACTTTTCTCTACTTTTGATCGGAAGAAAACCCAACCTCAGTCATCAATTGATGCTGAAAGTTCCTTCGATAACTTTATTCCTATGTCGAACCCTCTTATTTATAGATCATAAGGGGTCGATTTACATTACTCAAATCCTAATAAAAGAAAACTACTAAAAATAAAAGTTTCCTAATAAAACTCTAATTTCTAATTCTATTATTCCTTCCTTTGACTGGTAGATGCGCTCAGGATTATTTTCCTTCTTTTACATAATTGAGACCCTTAGGAGTCTTTCACCAATCTTCTCAGATCTATAGGTTGCCAAACTTCTAATTTAAGATATTTTCACATTTTATGCATAGTGGTGTAATTCTCACGTGATTAGCAGCAGCAGGAGTTTTAAGTTTACAAAATTGTGACTACAATTTCTCTTTTTTTTTTCAGTACAATTCTCCACTACGAACGGTCGTATTTTTTTGTCGTCGTACTCCAGTTAGAAGTGCCTTATGGAGAATTGTAATTTACAAGTTTTCCTTTCTCTCTTCAGTTACGTTCATTCTTAAGTATGATTTCTTTCTTTTCTGACCTTCAAATATGATTTGAATCGTCTTTACATTTGATAGTCTTTCTTACTGCGTTTTGAGTTCATTTTGAAGAAGGTTATCTCTTTGGCTCTATTTTACTGTCTGTTATTAATATCTGCACATTATCATATCATTAGTAGTAAACTGGGGTCTAGCATCACTAAGTTCAGGGTGATAAATTGGTATATTTTGTGACTGATCACACCCCCAAACTTAAGTTTTACTAGTCTCTAGCAAGCAAGGAAAGAAAAACTAATCTAAAAAGTTAAATGCCACTTTTGTGGGGAGCACGATTGTATTTAGCAGATACAACAAGCCTTTAAACCCCTAGGTGATCCCTAGTAGAGGAGTTGTAGTCTCCTAAAGGTTTTCAGTGAAGTTACCTATAAACTTCAAATATTTTTAGATTTTTCAAAGATTTTCTTAAAAGAAAAGAAATTTTTTTAAATTTCTAAACTAACTTTTATACACTAGTCAGTAAATAGCTGATCATTATATAGTTGTCATAGTTTCTAAAAACATCATTCCAACATCCTTTGCTTTCCATCCTAGCAGTTATCCTTGATCATAACTCAACAATTTCAATTCATATTAAGCATGGAGTGTGTGGGTATCAGTGAAAAGTTTATTCATCATAGATTTCTCTAAACTGTAGATTTATAAAATATTTTCATCCAAACTCTCACCGTTGGCGTACTCTAAAAAAGACGTCAAAATTTTTGGGTTCTCTCAGTATGATATGTACGATGAATTGCTCAAAGGATAATTGTCGTAAAATAAATCTCATCGAATGGATAGTCAATTCTATTCATATGCCTTCCTAATTTTTCATAGTATTTATTATATACATCTCTACTAGGCTCATGTTGTTATAAATCATAAATCCAAAAGGTCTTTTGTCGGCTTGTAATGGGGCTTTGGGTTAAGAGGTTTCCAAAGAAGGGTAGAAAGGATTCGAAAATTCTAAGAATTCAGCTCATCTTTCTTCTATCTTCTTCTCTTCTTTCTATTTTTGCTTCAGTAAGTGTCCAACAAGTTGGATAGCTTCTTCCCATTTACTTTTATTTCATTTTTTTTTCAGTAAATCTCATTTTCTTGAGTTTCAGATATCCTCTTGAATTTCTCTTCAGTTTGGAAGCTTTTTGCTTCTCCTTTTGTAGAATCTTATTTTACAATTGCTCTTGATTTTTCATATTTTTCTTTATTTCATTTCTAAGACGCACCCTTTGTTGCATAACTCTTATCTATTATTCTTTTACTCCTTTCACTCCCTCTTTTCCCCTTTTTTGCATTATAAATTCTCAGAAAATATAAGAGTAAAATGTTGAAAGCTTTAAGTAGTACATATGGTTAAGGGCTTATAAGATTTTGATACAATGAAATTCGGTTTAGGCTTCTAATATGGGTTCAAGGGATAAATAAATTTATGAGATTTTGACTTTTTGGCTCTATCGAATGAATAGAATGACCTTAAATCATTTCCATGATTCACTAGCATGAATGCCATAGTTATCATAATCATAGAATATTTGATTCAATTTTTCAGCAATATGAGATTTCATTGCACTGTAGTAAAAAAGTTAAAGAAAATTTAAGTTCAAATAGAAAGCAATCTCTCTCGAAAGAAAGGAAATTTGTCCTAAAAGCTCACTGGTTATAAAATTTTGATACTATAGTCTAAATATTATAATTTAAATCAAAGTATAGTTTCAAACATTCAATCTGATACAGTGTTCAAGTGGGCTAGACATGAATCGTAACTACTCTATTTTGATGGTTGAATTGTTCCTACGATAGATTGTAAGGTTAGTGGAATCATAATTTTTCTATCATAACTCACATAGAATGGTTAGCTATTCAAAATCTACATACTAAAAAAAAGTTATATGCATAAAGCAAAAATAAAGAAAAACTAAAAACTAATAAAGCAAAGCTATTATACACAGAAAGGTGTATCCACCCCAAACTAAAATATGACAATGTCCTCATTGTTTTCAAAAATAAGGGATACTCAAAACTTACCTGGTGAGGTTCATAATTTTCTGGTTTATCTTACTCACTTGGCGAAGAGGGGTATGGTAAAATCGGAACCAATGGGGTTGATGCACGTCCTGGTGAAGACATGGCTAAAGATGATATTGAAGCTGAATGGTATGAGATATCTCCTTCGGAATTAGAGACAATGGCCGTTGATACTAAGTTAGTCTCTTCCTCTATTGACGCAAGATTCTCATATGGCTCAGGTCCAACTTCCTTGTTGTGGAGAGTATCAGCAGTCTCTTTCTCAGCTATTACTTTGCCATATTTTTCTTTCAAAGCTTGCAGTTCCTCTTCAATTTTTTCTTTTTCCTTTAATTCTTCTTACAGTTTGCAAATCACAGCAAAGTTTTCCTTTATTTCGTCCCTTAGTTTCTCAGATTCAGCTCGTAACCTTACCACTGTGACCCAACTTTTGTTCGTGAGGGACTCAATGTTCTTCCTTTTGTTCATCACAGATCTAGACTAGGGAGTTTTTGTCTTCTTGCAGCTTAAGTAATTTCCCTTTTTCCACCGTGAGCTCATGAATCTTTTCATCCAACTGAGCATTAAGTGTCAACTAGTGCTCCCAATGAGCTTGTTCTCTTTCATCGGGGTTTGAACGCAATTCTCCAAGCTGGTTTTGTAACTGAGTTATTTGTTACTCATAACCCTTCTTCTGGCTCTCCCATGGTTGTTGGCTCTTTATCAATAGTCTGTTTTGTTACTGCAGTTGCATAATTTGTACTTGAAAGGCAACAGTAGCTTCTTGTACTTTCTTTGCTATTTTAGCCCTCCAATGTACTTGATGATCTTTTACTGCCCTTTGCTTCAGGTTTTCTATAATTTCTACCCTTTCCCTTATGGTAGGTAGGACTTTGAAAACTCTATTTTTCATCATATTAATTTTTTCGGCCATCTCTGGCACTGGCAACAACTGTGGTGCATTTCTTAATTGCCAGTTTTCTACTTCTACCAATCTCCTCTCCCATTCAGACTAGGTTCCTGACGATGTAGGAACTGCTATGATATTAATAAGAGCAGATGCTTCTCCATGTAACATTTTAGTGAAATCCACTCGTGGAGTTTCAAAACTTGGTTCTGCTTCCGTTACTTGAATAATGGGAGTCTGCTCCATAGTCGGAGGAATCAAAAGTGTAGGTACAGACTCAATAAGTGCAGGAATATGGCTAGAAGTAGCCATTTCAACAATTGGCTGCTCTCTTGGTGGAGGGACTTCTTCTTCTTCATCTGTAGAGACAATTGGGCTTACAAGGCATGTTTCAATAATAACTGGCAGTGTGTCTGCCACAATCGAGGGGGGCAAAGCAGGCCCTGTTGGTGAGTCCAAGGCAAAGTCATAAAGACTAGCTTGCCCTCCCTTAGGTACTGGGGAGTCAGGTTCTAGACTCTCTTGGAGTTGAGTAAAAGTACTCACCCCCTCTGTTATAACTGCTTCACTTGGTCCTACCGCTTCTATTATTGGCTCAACTACAGGCTCTTCTTGGTCCTCGGTAGTTGCGTCAGGTCCTTGTATGGTTTCTGGTATAAGAGAAACACCCTCTGTTTGTGTAGAAATAGGTATCTTCTCTTTATTTTCAGAATTTAGGGTTCTCCTAATAGCCACTATTGTAAGACCTTCCTTTGGCCTCGGTAGGGCCTTTTCTTTAGGATAAAAAATATATCTCACATTCATCAATAAATTTGTGATTAAGCCCCCAAAGGGCAAACTCAATTTATTCTTCTCATATTTATCTCTATTTAATTTCTCCTTCACGGTGTTGATAACCTCCAAAAGATAGGAAGGTACATCAAACCAGAATCTGTTAGCCATTAAGTACAAGGCTTTCACAAAGAGTGCTCTTCTTTGTGTTCCGTGACCAGTGGGATGGATAGTCTTGTGAATCAAGACATCCAAGAAATGAAGTGGTAAATTTCATGATTCCAAATCCTTACGCAAGAAAAAGGACTTGCCCCATGGTGGTTCTCCTAGCAATAATCTTAACATGTGAACAAAATAAGGAAGGGTATTGGTAGCATCCTTAAAATATTGGCTTCTGGATTGTCAAGGGGCAATTCTTGTATATCTAAGGGTGCGTGCATTACCCTCGCAATCATTTCCTTCGTTATTTAGATTAGGAGTCCATCAATACTTGTGGAGAGAATTGGGGATGGACCCTTGCTGCTATTGGTCATATTCTTATAAAACAGTCTCACCAATCTAGGATAGACTGGTGCGACTCTGGGCTCTAAGATATAGTGTAGCCTTACATCCTTAAAATATTTGATGGCCCCTTTACTGATTTCAAATTCTTCCCAAAAGGCAATGTCCACAGTGATTTCGGCTCCCACAAGATGATGTTTCATTGAGGCTGGGAGCCGATCCATTGTCCTATCCGAGGACACTGGCCCTTTGCCTTTATCCAGTTGTTTGCCCTTTTTAGGGGCAGACACAGTTTCAACCTCCATTCCTTCGTCCGGTAATTCTCTAATAATTACCCCAACAGATTTAGACTTCTTGTTGGGTGGGTCTACTACTTTTGCTTTAGCCTTGAGGGCAACAGCCCATGCGATTTGTCTTACTAATGGAGAATGATCCGAAATATTACCTCTTCTACTTCCTCTTCCCTCTGCCTCTTGTCCGTCGATCTAGGCATGATGTAATTTCTTTTTCTGCAAGAGTTAAAGGAGTATTAATCAACAAACCCTGAATTTCATATATCGAATTAAAATTTCTTATAGAGACCCATCCGTTTTAAAGTGAGAATCATCACCTTGCTTACAAATAATCCCTAAAACCCTAATTTTGAAATGTCAGATGGAACGCAGATAGGGTTTTCGAAATGGAACAGGTAATGCAAGGGAGGTGTAAGAAACTAAAACGGTTGGGTGAGACACGAGAACTTTTTGAAAAATAGAGGGAATGTAAGAGGAGTAAACTGTAGAGTTTAAAGATGGGGACGACGTATTCACTCATGAATATGTAGGCCCTATTTTAAGTGATGACCTGCTGAGCCGATCATTATGCGTATATTTAACCTAGAGTCGTCCGTTCAACTCTATCCTTTCAGCTTTCGTTTGTACGAACTCTCGCATCAGGTAACTCACAATCGCTATGACTTAACTGATGGGCTTATCCAGAATTACAAGTGATTGTAAGTCCATATGATTGTTTGTGATAGTGTTTATCAGGTACTATATTACGATCTATCGTACTTAGTAACAATTTGGATCGGTATGCAATTCCTAATATTTTAAAACAAGAAGAAAATAGTTTACACATTTTACAAGAGGTGCTATGGGTGAGTCGGTAGCTCGACAATTCTTAAGGATTTCAATTTGGATTATGCGAAGCAGATGTCTCCCCCAAAAATACTTGTCCTCTAGGATTACTAACAGATTGCGTCGGCAATTGGCTACTTTCTCTCTTTGTCACCTGAGAAGCAAGTTGGCCAATCTTGCTTTTCAACTTCGTGATGGATTGGATATGTGAATGAAGTACTTGAGAGAATTTAGCAAGTTGGGATAGATATTTTGAATGTTGATGCGACTGTTGCTGCAAATCCCGAAGGATCTGAACAATTGTGGCATCAGGCATATTGCTCGGTGGTCTATATTATATCTGTACAGCTGACATTTGAGATCTTTGGTGGAAAACTTGAGTCGGGGGAAGTTAGAGTTACGCAACAGATGGTGCTAGTTGTGCCCCACTCGTGGATCCATAATTAAATCATGGGTGATTCCTCCACGATGAGTTATATGTGTTCCCATAATCTCTCCTCTAAAAGGTCATTACTTGTTTATTTTCCACCACATCTGAATATGATGGCACACCTGGGTTCTCGGCATAGGTTGAGTTCTGAAAATTTGAACAAGTTGCTAAAGGTCTTACCGAAGTGCTTGGTTTAGCAGTCATTAATGATGCGATTTGCTATTCTAGTGCTGCAACTTTAGCACTCATGTCATCCTCCTTCTTTACTTTGTCCTTTCCGACATCGTAAAGATCACCCCTCATGAGCGGGCTATGGCGGATCACATCAGGATCAGATCTTAACAAAGCTTGTTTTTGCTTTAAATTGTCGGTTAGTTTCTCAAATACGTTCCAAGATTACTGGCCATTTTGAGCCATGAAGGCTCCTCTGCTTACGACATCAACTGTAGACTGGTTGGTCTCAGTTAACCCTTGGTAGAAACTTTATGCAATGGACCAATTTGGTTGATGATGAGGACACTTTCTCAGTAAATCCTTCATGCATTCCTAACTCTCGTGGAATAATTCTCCAGGTAATTGCCTAAAGTCTTCAATTGTCTGGCGAATCATATTAGTTTTACCAATTAGGAAGTACTCGTTAAAAAACTTGGATTGCAGTCCATCCCAAGTGGTAATACTTTTAGTGGGCAATGAATTTAGGCACGCTTTCGCTCTATCTTTGAGAGAGAAGGGGAACAATCGTAATTTGACAGCCTCATCATTAGCTGCCGATAATTATAATATCGTGCAAAGTTCTATAAAGTTTCTTAGATGCTGATAGGGATCCTCTCGATCAAGCCCATGAAAGGTGGGTACAACTTGAAGTGTATTGAGCTTGATTTCATAATTTTGTCTGGTTGCAACCTCTGGTATAACTATACAAGAGGGTTCAATCAGAGTAACTGGGCTGAAATGTGCTTGAATGGAACTATCGTCAACTATAGTTTGGGATTCTCTTGTAGAAGATGGGTTTGAGGCTAATTTACGCAAGAGAATCCTTTCAATTTCTAGGTCACACTCGAAGAAATCTAAAATTCGAGATCGAGTGTGATGCAAACACCAGGAATATAAATTTTTTTTTATCTGATTTTTATTCTAGAGAGAAGACAACTCTTAGCCTCTAGCTTCTATTGTCAGACGAAGTGTTGAAACCTTTTATTCGCTGCTCCGAATAAAACCTGTAAAAGATTAAGAAGGGATTGAAGAAAATAAAAATATAAAGAAAAATAAAAGATAGAGACAAATAATTTGAAAATAAAAAAATTTCCGCTTCCCTAGTAGCGACGTTAAAAGCTTTAACCTATTGTAAGCGCACAATGGAAATTACAGCACTAGTATAGGATCGTTTCCACGAGGAAGGTGATTTTTCAGATATGTTTGAAGCTGGTATTTGTCTTTTAAGAACTATACTACTGGAGAAATATAAATAAAAGAATGAGTTATTTAAACTAATTGCAGAAAATAAAACTAAATCCTCCTCCTTCCAGATTATGGTCATCAATCACAGTCCTTCAATTCTCGGATATTTATAAAATAAAGTACTGTTACACCATGTCTCAGTCCTCTAGAATTTGGGTGTCAATCAAACTCAAGAATTACTTAACACAGATTTATACTAATAAATAGTTTCCCAAAATTTGGGCATCAATCAAACTCAAGAAAACTGAAGATGAAAAAGTAAAACTGTTACACTAATCTATAAATTCTCAATCTGAGTCATCAATTCAAATAAAAACTTTTAGATGTTTACAAAGCAGTAAAAATGCATAAAAATAAATCTAAACTATAAAGCAATTAAAAGATCATTCATCCCTCAGTCACAGGCGTCAATTACTTCTGAGAAACTACAGATGCTCTACTCTAATCTTCCAGCTCCCGATCACAGTTGTCAATTGCTATTGAGAAACCTTGGATATCTAAACTACTGTATTCTAGTTTTGATCAGAAGAAAACCCAACCTCAGTCGTCAATTGATGCTGAGAGCTCCTTCGATAACTTTATTCCTATGCCGAACACTCTTTTTTATAGATCATAAGGGGTCGGTTTACATTGCTCAAATCCTAATAAAAGAAAACTACTAAAAATAAAAGTTTCCTAATAAAACTCTAATTTCTAATTCTATTCTTCCTTGCTTTGACTGGCAGATGCGCTTAGGATTGTTCTCCTTCTTTTACGTAGTAGAGACCCTTAGGAGTCTTTCGCCAATCTTCTCCGATCTGTGGGTTGCCAAACTTCTAATTTAAGAGATCTTCTCATTCTATGCATGGCGGTGTAATTCTCATGTGATTAGCAGTAGCAGGAGCTTTAAGTTTTGCAAAATCGTGACTACGATTTCTCTTTTCTTTCTGTACGATTCTCCACTACGAACGATCGTATTTCCTTGTCGTCGTACTCCAGTTGGAAGCGTCTTCTGAATAATCGTAATTTGCGATTTCTCCTCCTTCTCTTTAGTTACGATCATTCGTAAGTATGATTTCTTTCTTTTCTGACCTTCAAATACGATTTGAGTCATCTTTTCATTCGATCATCTTTCTTACTGCTTTTTAAGTTCATTTTGAGAAAGATTATCTCTTTGGCTCTATTTTGATCTCTGTTCTTAATATTTGCACATCATCATATCATTAATAGTAAACTGGGGTCTAGCATCACTAAGTTAAGGGTGATAAATTGGTATATTCTGTGACTAATCACTCTTCTTTTCATTAAAGGCCATTTGTTATGGATTTGTGCAGTAGGTAATGCCACTACTTTTTATGTACTAAAAAGAGGAAAAGACGTCATCGTCATCACCATCATCATTGTGTTTTGCTATATATTTGTCGTTGGTACTCCACGACATATGGCTGCACTTATTTTAGTTTAGGACTAAACTCTTTATCATTCTATAATCTTTCATGTCACTTCTATCTAATTCATGCTATTTGTATTCCCCTCTTGTACCTTAAACTTGTATCATTTTTCCTTTATTATTTTACAGGATAGAATGCAACTTTATTAGAAAAAACATTATATCTCGATCGCGCTAAGAAAGGGAGCTTAGAGGCAAAGAAAAAAAAGGAAAACAAGAAAGAAAAGAACCCCACCAGTCTAGTGTTGGGCGAAAGCTCTCAAATTAATCAAATATCTCATGATGAATGACCAAATAAGAATGCAAAATAAAGGAAATCATACTCAATCACACAAGAGATAATATTTACGTGATTCAGCAATATGCCTACGTCTACGGGCAACGATGATTCACTATATTGATGATTCCATAAGAACACTCAAGCCTCACCAAAGCTCTCCACACAACTCTAGATAGGTTTACCAAAGCTTTACAATGATATGTCAACTCTCTAGTGTCCAAATTCGTCCAATAGCTTATCCCTTATATGAAAGTCACAAATCATACTTCTAATTAAAGTTAAACTAGCAAAAATTGCCAACATTGCGAAATCCACGGAGGTCCGTCACCAAGCCACGAAGGTCCGTCCAGACACAGACACTCACGGCAAAGACACTCCAAAATACGGACTTCCGTCCTGAAGACCACAAACGTTCGTCCAATCACGGACGTCCGTACTAAAGACTGCTAAGGTCCGTCCTTAGGCGAACCAACCAAGTTAAAGTCATAGTCAACAATTCTCCACCTATCTCTAAGCTTCACCATGTACTCTTTCTTCTAATCATCACTAAACTCGTATTACCGCTGCCACTAGTGCCCCGAGGGCACTTAACCCTGTTGAACATTAATCAAATCCAAACAATGTTTAGACTTTACCACTGGTACTACCTTTGTCATCATATCCGCAGGATTGTCCTTCGTACTCACCCTCTTCAAAGATATCTCTCTATTTTCGATTACTTCCCTTACTAAGTGATTACCATAAATCAATGTGTTTGGTATGAGCATGATATACATGATTCTTTGCTACCAACCGTGCCTTGTACCTAGTATCACTACTTTTCGGAGAACCTTCCTTCTTATAAACCCACTTACACCCAATCGCTCTCTTGCCCTTAGATAACTTTGTCAGTTTCCAAGTTTGATTCTTATAAAGAGAATCTATATTTTCACCCATTGCGGCCTTCCATTCCTATGCACATCTTCCACTGATTGCATCCTTAAATGAAGACGACTTGGTGCTCTACCATTCCTTTTGAGTCTTCCACCTGCTGAGGATTGATAGATGATAGATATTAGAACAATGACAAATATTAGAGTGCACAAATTCAGACAAAGAGTGATAGATGTTCATGGGGTCATCACATAGATATTAGAGTGCACATGGTGAGTCAAAAGAGTGTCACATGTAGAAAAGACGATTCACTCATTTTTATGTGTGAACTATTGTAACATCCTATAAAAATTCATCTTAAACATGTAAGTTTTTTTGGGGCAGGACGTGGTATGGTTATCGTCTCGCTCATCCCTGAGACATGAAACATATTGCTCGAGATGTCTCGTCTCAGGCGACATTTAAAACTATGGTATATAATGAACGCACTCAACCCATCTCAAATGTCTTTTTTATTCTCTTACATATTCATTGGTGGTTCTCTCATTCATGGTACTCCATGCCTCCCACCTTACCATGCGTATCATACCACACTTCCTCATTCTCCAATCTCACATAGAAAGCCTTAACATCTCTCTACATAGACACCTGTCAAAGTAATGTATATTAAGATTGTATCTAGAAGGATCTGAATCACACTGAAACGTGTCATAGTCAACTTTGTCAAACCCAATTTTAATTTAGAAAAGTAGTATGTGTAAGACCACTAAGAATTCCTCATCTTTCCAACTACATATAAGTTTCTCACTAAATCTTTCTGTTGAACTTCCTTAATTCTGCTTTTACAAAAGCTTCCTTATGTAGAACATTGTTGTTTCTTCTGTGTGTGCTTGATTTATTTGTGTTTTGAAAATAGGTTTGCAACTGCTAAGTTCTAATGAATTTAAAATATTAAAAAGAGTAAAGAAATATCAGCACAGATAGAAGTGAATTAGCCTGCAAGATCAGGGCCAATTGTAGCAAGTTTTAAATGTAAGTGAGTAAAAGATCGTCCACAGAGAATTTGTCTAAAATGCAAGATAAACCTCCAGATTTGAGCTACCAGATCTGGCCTCTTATCCTATCTAGAAAGCACATAAGATGGGAGGTTGAATTTGTCACATTAACTAAATGATAAAAGTAAAAGTTAAACTAAATGATCCAGGTCCGAGTTGGGGGAACGTTTGCGGTAAACTTGTAAAAAAAAGAATGGAGAAGTAATATCTAACTTTGATTTGGTCCTTAAAACACAATGAGAATGACTGCCGATCAATAGAGAAATGATTCAATCTTCATCTGGCTACAAGCACAGATGTAAGAGAAATAAATCTAACTCAAGGATTAGACTTAGGCTTATGGCTATGGTCTGTCCACTTTAATGGCCACAGACCATCCAATAGTCTTTAATCCAAAGCCTTAGTTTAGAACAAGAAGCATCACTACAAATGCCGTGAGAGATTAGGTTACAAACACTAATTCTCACAGGATTAATGAATCAAGGGAAATTGTATGAAAAATAGTAAATCTAAAGGAGTCTAATGCAATAAGGAGATCAGAGGGAACCCTTAACATGAGTCCAATTGAGAATGTACGGTTTACAGCAACCTTTTCAAATCCACCATTACAATTACAGAGCACAGCTTAAACAGCTCTCAGATTTGTAGTCTTGAATACAACTCTCTTTTGAATTACAGAAATATCTCACAGCTCTCAATTGCAAGTAAAAGTGAAGCTATTACAGGGATTTCAGACAAACTATCTGGTTTGGAAATGGGGGAATAGGAATGAAACTCAAAATCTGGATGCCCAAATTGGGCAAATGGTTCGTCTATTTATAGTTTTCCCTAAGTCCAGCTCAGGTGTGTATCAACCAATCAGAAGTGCTCAGAACTGTATTGACCAATGGTAGTCGAGCACGAGGATCCAGATCTGTTCTGGCCAATCAGAATTCCTCGATCTGGTTCAACCAATCAGGTGAAAAAAATATCAATTCTGTTATGCATTTTGAAAGTCTGTTAGAGTTTCTAGAAGTTTCCGCCAAGTTATTTCATCTTTGGGTGCTCACGTGGGGTGGAATATGCCTTCGCTTCATGCTTAGAATCCTCTGGAATGTCCCTAGGTTTTAAATGCATTGGGACGCGTGAAACAGATTACTGAATTGCCCTTGCAAAAGCTGGGAATCTCCAGAATACCTTTTCGCATTGCTTAGGGGACTTTTCGCAAGGTGTTGTAACTCCTGAAGCTCTTTTTGCAATGTTCTGGTTCTGTTCGAATTGAGTTTTCTTCTTTTCGAAAAGGTCAATCATCTCTTCGAAGAGTTCAGGTGCTCTTCGAAAGCTAAGCCTGGAGTTTTAGTTCTTTTCGCAGAGTTCAGGTTCTTTGCGAAAAGTACTCTGTAGTGTATTTTTCTGTTCGAATTGCTCCATACTTCTTTTCTGGGTTGAGACCAGGTCTTTGCCTCTTCAATTCAGACCTTTTAACAGCTAGTGAGGTTGTCTCTTCTCTTTCTTCCTTTGGATTGACATGGATTGTCATCTTTTTGGCACTTTTAAGCTGCTTTTATGGTTAGGCCTATCTTTATTGTTAGCTGCAACACAAGCACTTAAAACACTTATTTAGTTCTCTCAAAGGTCTATCAAGACTCAAGTTAAGGGGTGAAAAATGATATTTTTCAGTTCTCAACACACCCCCAAACCTAAGCTTTGCTAGTCCCTGAGCAAAGACAAAATTAAAAACAAAGTAAGAAGCCACTTTTGTAGGGAGCACAGTTGCATTTAGCATATGCAACAAGCCTTTTAAATCCCTAGGTGATCCCTAGTGGAGGAGTGAAGTCTCCTGAGGGTTTTTAGTGAAGGTACCCACAAACTTCTTCAATAAATCAGTTAAGATCACTGCAGTTTTGTTACAGCAAACTTTCCTCCAATCTGATTATTCACACCTACATCAGTCATGTTGTAAGAAGATTTTCAAGAAAAACATCAGTTCAAAACTAAAATTCTGCTGTAATTCTTGTTACTACTCAGTCAATTTATGTCAAAGGTTATTTACAAGAAAAATTAATGAACAGCTTGCCTTCTATTTAGGAATCCAGCTTCGATGTTATCCCAATGAGTTGATTTCAAACCCAACTCTCACCAGGATTTTCACTCATATGCAAGGAAGAGGGTTGTACTATTTCACACGGCTCAAGAGCAGTTACAACCCTCAAATAGGACTGTAAGCATGAGCATAGGCATTGCTTTTAGTTCGGAATTCACTGCTCTTTTCACCATAGATTACACAAATTCTTATCTCCATGTGATAGCTCAATCCATCATTGATCAGTAAGGAATTTACTTGGGTTGTAATGTGGCTTATGGGTGAAATTTCTCAAGAATAAAGGGGTGGAATGGTGTTCAAATTTGAGAAGTCAGTCAAGGTAAGGAGGTGATATACAAACCTTCTTTACTTCAGCATATTTTCATTTTCTTCTTTGAATTTCCAAAGTGGCCATCTTTTCTCTTTCTTTTCAAACTTCCAATGAAATGCCTTCTCTCTTTTGTTTTGCTCAAATATTTTTTTTCAAATTAGCATTGGTAGGAATGCCACATTTCTGCTGTTACATCATTGCCTTCAACTTGTACCCTTCTTTTGTTATCAAATTGTTACTCAATTCTCCTTTCTTCAGCTTCCTTCCCTTTGTCTTCTGACTTCTCGGAGTGAGGGTTAGGCTAAATGAAGTTGATGAGGTTATTGGATGAGGTTTCAAAGGAATCTTAGATTTGTACAGCTCAAATGGTGTTTATCAAGGGCAGTTTCAACAGGTGGGGCTTTGTAAGGTTCAAACTATCCAAAAGGAGGCCTTACATCATGTCTTTAATATCACGAGTGCTATCAAATTATTTCAATTTGGATATGTGTAACTTCTAGTGCAAGTAAGCAGATTCAATCAGTCCCAAAAGCAGAAAAAATTGCCAATTCATACCTCCAAAGAATATATTTCAGGCCCAAACCTCACTGGGTGTGGTTTTTTTATCAAATTCCTGAGGTGTATCCTCACTGTTTTCCTTCTTTTTAGGTTTACTAAAACAGCAATTTTCTTTTGAAAATTTCCTGACATTCACTTCATGAAAGTATTAGAATTACAGTAGAAATTAATTTCAAAAGGTTTTTAACTTCTTCATATTTTTCTTCTTTTTCTTTTCTTTTTTTTCAAAACAGCAGGTGTGAAATTACTTTATTTTAAAAAATTCCACTGATCATAAGCTGTACTGATGTTAACTCAATTATTGATTATTGACATTTCTGTCACACCCCCAAACCAAAGGGGAGCAGGGTCCACACTAGTCCAAAGCAGAGAAGAGATATAAGCAAGAAAAAAAATCATGATGACAAGAGGATGAGCAAATGCACATTAAGTTCACAAGAAAACCAGAATTTATATTACAAACTTATACCACGATAAGTACAAAGTGCTTTAATAACTGGGGTCAAAATCTGTGTCATAAGTTGGTTCAATTGGCTCGAATCGAGTCACCGCTGAATCGAATTAGAATCGATTGGAGTCTGAACATGATTGAGCTTTCTCCTGGATTGTGTTTTGCAGCTCAGTGTATTCCTCTGATTTGATCTTTTTGGTGAGGCCAATGTACTTGCCAAGTCTAGTGGTCTTCAGTTTTTCCTGGTCAAGCTGTGCTTGCAACATGGTCACCTTGTGCTGCTCACTCCGAACCATCTGAAAGGTTTGACCCAGCAAGTCCTTCATTTTCTCTCTCTCAAATTTCATAAATAACTCCAATTTTCGAATCTGGTTTTCATAAGGGGTTCGAATGTAGGCTTGTAAATCAGCTAACCCCTTTAGAACATCTCTACAGATATAAGGATTTTCTTCCATGGCTCTTCTGAGGGTGGCAAATCTGGGAAGGGGAATGGAATGGTAGGGGACCAAAGGTGTAAAGACCCGTATTTTGAACCCGAGTTAGACTGACCCTGTGTGTGTATTCGGCTCGGCAACCGACGTCACCATTTGTTTTGGATTTTTATCTAGATGTGATTGTGCGGACAGATTTTAATTTAGAGCCCATTTGGACCCGCGTGCGAAAGTTGTGCACCGACCTCAGTGTAGCCGCTCAACACCGGACTTGAGTTTTAAAATTAGAAGTGTATAATACATAAGATGTGTGTGTGTGTTTTACTTTGTGAGCAATCCTATTATAAGAAGGAATTGCATTCCCGTATTATACTAAATTTTGTTAAGAGAGGATAGTTACCCCACCGTGTGAAACTCCTTCTTCTCTCTTCTTCAATCATCGTAGGAGATCGGTTTAGAAAACCTCCTTCTCTAGAACCCTCTTTGTTGAAAGCACTTAAACCTTAGAAAGAACTTGAATCAACCTTGGATTCATAGTTGGCTATTGGGAGAGGTTGAGATCATTGGGGGCGTGTTGGAGTTGTCTCTGTGAAGTCGTGGGATCGATCGCGGCGCGAATCGTTGAGGAAACCCGTCGGTTTCGTTCCGCTCGAGCGAGGTATCACCGAACTCCGACATTGCCTTAGTATTTTAGTCATAACATTTTATCCCGAACTCCGATTGAGACGATTCTTTTTGCGTTGGAAAGCTAATAGAAAAATATACAACTTTTATGTTTTGCTCAACTCATAGATCAATCGTCTTGATGGTCAAAAAAATATGAGAATATTACGTCAAATTCTAGGATTGGCGCAACTTGCCTGTTTTGACTTGTTTTTGAGGAAACGCTTAAATAGGTCTATATTATTAGTAATTAGAGTTTATCTTAATGCATGAACGTATATTGTGATGTAGATTGAGGGCGAGAGGCCATCAATAGGACCTTGCTTGACTTCGCATTACTCCGAGTTTTGGTAGGAGAATCTCATCTTTACAGTATTTTATTTTAATTCGCATGGATATTTTGAATTAAAATCTTTGAACTTACATATGCCATTGAAATCACATCTATAAACTGAAATTGATATGAATGACTGAAAATCTAAATCTACCTGAATCCTGAAACCTGAATCTGCTTAAGCTCTGAAAATCTGAAATCAAGAACCTGAACTATGTATAAGAGACTTGCATCTGATTTATATTAGTATCTGTATTTGTTTTATGATTGACCTGAACGACCCCTCAAAAATTCCTGAACAATTTCCTGGCACAAGTTTCCCTCATTACGTAGGGGCTTGTTGCATCCTGAAAAAGGGTTCATGAACGACGATGGTAGGTAGGGGTTCCCATCGGCTATATTCCTGCTCTCGAGATATAGTTTACTCGGGAGGTATTTTAAGTTGAGGATTAAGTCATGAATTACTGAACTTTGCATATAGAAGTTAGAGAAACTAAGACACTGAAACACTGCATCTGTTCTTGAAACTATTTTCACACATTTAGAAATAAATCTTACATATGATTTCTGCACCTAAATTCAGTTTATTATCTGCTTATATGTTTGACAAGCTATATTCCGATATTTGTTTTGAAACCATATTAGTTAAAGTAAAATGTCGTAGATGTCTTTCTTCTACTGAGCTTTGTTGGTTAGCTCACTCCGACTATACGTCATGTGTCTGTAGATCGACGTGGCTATTTATTGTGGTGATCTGCCTAAGTGCCTGAGGAAGAGCTTGAGGTTCCTCCTGAGGAGTTTTTCCCAGTATAGAACTTACTGATTTTCTTATTTGTGGTGAGAGTTAGACTTGAATTTGTGGGCCCATTTTAGTTGGATACCATAGTTTTATATTTGACGTTGATTTCTGTTATGAGCCATGTTTCGATGATGGTCGGCCATCATCGGTGGTTCTTTACTTTTAATTGCTTCCGCATTTATTTTAGCTATGAATATTTATTGCGCTTTACTCTGATATGTGCCCTGTTTGTTCGGCTTATCATTTATTCGATAGGTTGGCGAACCGGCCTTTCCTATACCTGAGGGATTGGAAAAGTCGGGTCGTCACAGTTGGTATCAGAGCCATGGTTTTTAGATTCTCTAAGGACCCATGAGAACCAATCGTGACCCGGTACAGTTCGCATCAGAGTCATGTCGTTAGGTCCAGAATCACTAGTACTGTTTGTGATTGTCTTTACAATCAATGTTGACTGATGTTGTGGTGTTCACAATGACAGATCAGTATGGCACGGTGCCTTTAGAGGACATTCCTGAAGGTGTCGGTACATCAAGGGGAGTTGCCTTCGCATCCGGTTCTAATGCAGTCCCTATAGGAGCCGGAGTTGATAGAGGTCAGGGTGAAAGAATGGAACAAGTGTTGTAAAGTCTGGCCACCAACATTGCTCAGCAGACCGCATCTATGGCTCGAGCTGAATCGCCCAAAAGCGAGCTGATTTACCGACAACAACAACAATCATCAGGATTTGCCGAATTCAGGAGGATGAGACCTCCAAATTTTTCTGGACAGACCGACCCGATGGAAGCTAAAGGTTGGTTGGATGAGATGGAAAAGATCTTCGAGGTGCTTCAGTGCACCGATGTCGAGAAGGTTAGATGGGCAACCTTCAAACTGGATGGATAGGCTGGACCATGGTGGAAGTCCGTGGCTAGACACCGGGAGCGGGAGTTTCCCAATACTCCTTGGACATGGGCTGAGTTTATCGAAGCGTTCAACGATCAGTACTTCCCAAGATCGTTAGGCATCAGATGGAAGTTCAGTTCATCGAGCTGAAGCAGGGGACAATGTCAGTGCGTGAGTATGGAGATGAGTTCACGTGACTTTCAAGGTTTGCACCTCAACATGTGGCCACCGATATGATGAAGGCCAAAAAATTTCAGCTGGGTCTTAGGCCGAGTATACAGGAGACCGTGGCTATGTGGGAAATGGAAATATATGGAGGAGTACTGTCAAAGGCCCTCATAGCAGAGGAAGAAATTCAAAAGCGGTTTTTGAGAAGCAGTCAGCCGAACAAGGACAGGGTTGTACAAGGGCAGTCAGGTACTTATGAAAATAAGAGGGCCAAGTTTACAAAGCCGCCAGTGAACCTTACTCAACCTGCATTTTCTAGACCAACATTTTCTTCCGACCGACCCTTATCGTAGATTGGCAGCATCATCACCTGTGCAATCCGTCTCGACCCGGGGTTCTAACGCTAGTGGAGCTTCAGATATACGGGGATCCTCTCGCACCATCTTTTATTTCGGTCACTATGTGCCTAAGGTGCGGGAAACCACACAAGACCGAGGATTGTAGGAGGAACACTGGAGCGTGTTTTCGGTGTGGCGCAATCGGACACATGGTTAAGGATTGTCCTCAGGAGGACAAGGGAAGAACTAGTTCGGCTTCTACTCAGAGATCGACCCGACCTACTGTTCAAGGTCGAGCTTATGCCGTGATGGCTCAAGAAGCCGAAACATCGAACGACGTGATCCAAGGTATTATTAAAAGTTGAGATGTCTTCTTATTTTATGTGTTATATATAATTGCTTGATATTTAATAAATTTTGTTAATAAGTTATGGATGAACACACATGCTTAGAAACTTTTAATTGAAACGCTTGTCTAAACTAAGGTACCCTTTTTATGCATCGGGGGAGCGATGTAAGCAAAACCGAAGCGTTGATAGACCCTGGGTCTACATTCTTTGTTACTCCATTGTTCGCTGAGAAGTTGGGAATCATTCCCAAGGCCCTTGATTTCATCTTGGCAGTGTCAATTCCTACGGGCAACTCAGTGAGCACCGATACCATGTGTCAATCAGTGATTGTGATGATCGAAGACCACGAGACAGTGGCTGATTTGATCATTTTGAGCATGGAAGGGTTCGACGTGATACTAGGGATGGATTGGTTATCTACTTACCATGCGAGCGTGGATTGTCTTCGAAAGATTGTAACATTCCGCCCACCGAAGAGAAAATCTTTTTGATTTTGCGGAGTTAAATCTTGTGTGATACCGTTTATCTCTGCCATTCGAGCAGACCGTATGATGAGGAACGGGTGTTGTGGTTATCTGGCCTACTTGCAAGATCATAAGGAGGAGAAGAAAAATATTGCAGATATTACGATTGCTTGCGAGTATTCAGATGTTTTTCCTGAAGATCTACCGGGATTACCACCTGACAGGGAGATTGAGTTTGCAATTGAGTTAGCGCCAGGTACTGAACCAGTATCAAAAGCTCCGTATCGAATGGCGCCTGCAGAATTGAAAGAGTTGAAGGAGCAGCTTCAGGAACTGCTAGATAAGGGCTTTATTAGACCGAGTGTGTCACCCTGGGGAGCACCGGTTCTATTTGTAAAGAAGAAAGACGGTTCAATGCGGCTTTGCATCGATTACCGCCAGCTAAATAAGTTGACAATTAAGAACCGTTATCCACTTCCAAGAATTGATGATCTGTTCGATCAGTTACAAGGAGCAAGGTTCTTCTCGAAGATCGACTTGAGGTCAGGCTACCATCAGTTGAAAGTTAAGTCCAAGACATTCGAAGATGTTGTTCGTAACCCGATATGGGCACTACGAGTTCTTGGTCATGCCATTTGGGTTGACAAACGCACCCGCGTCATTTATGGACTTGATGAACCGGATATTCAAGTCACATTTGTTCAAGTCTGTAGTAGTTTTTGTAGATGACATCATCATCTATTCAAAGACGCGAGAAGAACATGAGCAACATCTGCGAGTGGCTCTACAAACCCTTAGAGACCATCAGTTATATGCAAAACTTAGTAAGTGTGAGTTTTGGCTTGAGCAGGTCAGTTTCCTAGGCCATGTTATCTCTAAGACCGGTATTACAGTTGACCCAGCAAAGATTGAGTCAGTGATGAATTGGGAACAGCCAAAGACCGTTACGGAGGTTCGTAGTTTCCTCGGTTTGGCAGGATACTACAGAAGGTTTGTGGAGGGCTTCTCCAAGATATCAGGTCCTCTTACACAACTTACGAAGAAGAATACTAAATTTGATTGGACAGCCAGGCGGTGAGCAAAGTTTTGAAACTCAAGAAACGACCGACATCTGCTAGACTTGCTATACCATCGTCGTGGAGGCTTTGCGATACAAAGTGATGCATCATATGGGGTTTAAATGTGCTTAACCTTGAATGAGAGAGTCATTGCTTATGGGTCTAGACAGCTAAAAGACCATGAGAAGAATTACTCGACGCATGATCTTGAGTTGGCAGCAGTGATTTTTGCTCTGAAGATCTGGAGGCATTACCTTTATGGGGAGACCTTCGATATATTTATCGATCATAAGAGCCTCAAGTATCTCTTCTCACAAAAGGAGTTGAATATGAGACAGCGTCGATGGATGGAGTTCTTGAAAGATTATGATTGTACCATCCAGTACCACCCCGGGAAAGCAAACGTAGTGGCAGAGGCGTTAAGTCGGAAGTTCTCTGCTCAGTTATCACATCTCACCGCAAGGGTGCGAAGATGGCATCTATTGGAAGATATGGCTCTAAGTAGCATGAGATTTGACGTAAAAGGTTCAGGTGCGTTAATGGCTACACTGGTGATTCGTTCCACCCTCTATGAGAACATTCGCAGACTTCAGATGACGGATGATGAACTTATGGCTATCAGACGGGATGTGATTGGGGGAAGCAAAATAGATTTTTCTATCAAAGATGATGACACTTTGTTGTTTAGAAACCTGGTATGCGTACCAACTAGTACTGAGCTTTGGGACACTATTTTGGAAGAGGCTTATAAGTCTATTTACGCTATTCACCCTGGCAGTACCAAGATGTACCAGGACTTAAAGAAAAGCTTCTGGTGGAGAGGTTTAAAGAAAGATGTCGCTGTGTATGTCTCGAGATGTCTTGTGTGTCAGCAAGTAAAGGTGGATCATCGAAATCCGGCAGGACTGTTTCAACCACTACCGATACCTGAGTGGAAATGGGAGGCCATTTCTATGGACTTTATTTTGGGATTGCCAAGAACATTAAGAAAACACAATGCCATCTGGGCCATTGTGGATCGATTGACTAAGTCCGCACACTTCCTTCCTCATAATACGTCATATACCGCCAACAAGCTCGCAGAATTATACATCAAGGAGATAGTTAGGCTGCATGGTATACCGGTCGATTGATCTCGATAGAGACCCGATGTACACATCTCGATTTTGGCGATTTCAAGAAGGAATGGGCTCTAGGCTCGATTATAGTACAGCATTCCATCCTCAGACCGATGGGCAGACTGAGAGGGTGAATCAGATTATAGAAGATATGTTACGTGCTTGCATGTTGGATTTTCAGGGGTCATGGGACCAACATTTATCGCTGATCGAGTTCGCCTACAATAATAGTTACCAGGCTAGCATCGGCATGGCACCCTACGAAGCTTTGTATGGACGACGGTGCAGGTCTCCGCTTAATTGGGAAGAAGTGGGGTGAGAAACTCATTTTAGGTCCCGAGATCGTAGAGAATACAACCGAGACAGTTCAGTTAATCCGTGAGAGACTACGCATTGCTCAAAGTCGTCAGAAGAGCTACGCTGATCTAAAAAGAAACCATGTTGAGTTTAAGGTGGGAGATAACGTATTTGTCAAAATCTCTCCTACAAAAGGTGGGATGCATTTTGGGAAGCGTGGGAAGCTGAGTCCGCGCTATGTTGGACCTTTCGAGGTATTGGGCCGAGTCGGCGAGGTTGCCTATCGAGTAGCCTTGCCACCACAGCTATCGAAAATGCACAACGTGTTTCATGTGTCCATGTTACGAAGATATGTTAAGGACCCGACACACGTATTAGACTACCAGCCCATTGAGCTCCAAGAAGACCTATCCTTTGTTGAGGAACCGATACGAATCTTGGATCGTAAAGAACAAATCTTACGGACAAAGAGCATTCCCTTAGTACTCGTGAAGTGGAGGAACCATTCTTCAGAGAAAGCCACATGGGAGCGTGAAGCGGAGATTCGCGAGCAATTTCCACAACTTTTCGAGTGAAGGTATATTGTAAACTATAGTTATATAAGAAAACCATACGTACCTTTAAATTCTTGAATTTGCTTCTTTAAAAAAAAAAAAAAAAGGGGAGAATTTCTTCAAAATCTTCAATGTTAAATTGGTTCATAACATCGATGCTTTACATATATATCTATAACGATCACACAATAAAATCTTAAATGTCATATTTATTCATTCTCGGTTAGAACCGTATGTCTGTTGGAACCCGTGTCATCAGTTAGAATATGTTACCAGGCACGTGATCATGCTTTTGAATAAGTGTTCGATTCTGACATCTGAAATTTCTGCTCAAATAATTACCAAAAGGGTGAGGTAGGTGTGTGTGCTAGGTTTGTGTCATGGTGAAGTATATTTCCAGGCACGTGACACTTGGGAAGGTATGCATCCATGTACGGATGCAATCCTCTATGGCAGTATGGGATGCCACACGCAGTACATTCAGGTTACTACGGATCCCGACCCTTGAAAGCGTGCTTAGTGAAGCCTACCGCATCGCGACCAAAGTTCTTTGACTTTAGACTGTTTCGATTTTGCTTTATACTGGTGTTAGGATAAGGACTTACCGCAGTTCGGTTTAGCTATCCGTATATTTTCGAGGACAAAAATTCCTAAGGAGGGTAGAATGTAAAGACCCGTATTTTGAACCCGAGTTAGACTGACCCTGTGTGTGTATTCGGCTCGGCAACCGATGTCACCATTTGTTTTAGATTTTTATCTAGATGTGATTGTGTGGACAGATTTTAATTTAGAGCCCATTTGGACCCGCGTGCGAAAGTTGTGCACCGACCTCGGTGTAGCCGCTCAACACCGGACTTGAGTTTTAAAATTAGAAGTGTATAATACATAAGATGTGTGTGTGTGTTTTACTTTGTGAGCAATCCTATTATAAGAAGGAATTGCATTCCCGTATTATACTAGGTTTTGTTAAGAGAGGATAGTTACCCAACCGTGTGAAACTCCTTCTCTCTTCTTCAATCATCGTAGGAGATCGGTTTAGAAAACCTCCTTCTCTAGAACCCTCTTTGTTGAAAGCACTTAAACCTTAGAAAGAACTTGAATCAACCTTGGATTCGTAGTTGGCTATTGGGAGAGGTTGAGATCATTGGGGGCGTGTTGGAGTTGTCTCTGTGAACTCGTGGGATCGATCACGGCGCGAATCGTTGAGGAAACCCATCGGTTTCGTTCCGCTCGAGCGAGGTATCACCGA
Organism: Chloranthus sessilifolius; assembly: GCA_021018995.1. NCBI lineage: Eukaryota > Viridiplantae > Streptophyta > Magnoliopsida > Chloranthales > Chloranthaceae > Chloranthus > Chloranthus sessilifolius. Next base: position 72,498,868 of record CM037595.1, read on the forward strand.
ACTCCGACATTGCCTTAGTATTTTAGTCATAACTTTATATCCCGAACTCCGATTGAGACGATTCATTTTGCGTTGGAAAGCTAATAGAAACATCTACAATTTTCATGTTTTGACTAACTCATGGATCAATTGTCTTGATGGTCAAAACAATATGAGAATGTTACGTCAAATTCCAGGATTGGCGCAACTTGCCTGTTTTGACTTGTTTTTGAGGAAACATTTAAATAGGTCTATATTATTAGTAATTAGAGTTTATCTTAATGCATGAACATATATTGTGATGTAGATTGAGGGCGAGAGGCCATCAATAGGGCCTTGCTTGACTTCGCATTACTCCGAGTTTTGGTAGGAGAATCTCATCTTTACAGTATTTTATTTTAATTCGCATGGATATTTTGAATTAAAATCTTTGAACTTACATATGCCATTGAAATCACATCTGTAAATTGAAATTGATATGAATGACTGAAAATTTAAATCTACCTGAATCCTGAAACCTGAATCTGCTTAAGCTCTGAAAATCTGAAATCAAGAACCTGAACTATGTATAAGAGACTTGCATCTGATTTATATTAGTATCTGCATTTGTTTTATGATTGACCTGAACGACCCCTCAAAAATTCCTGAACAATTTCCTGGCACAAGTTTCCCTCATTACGTAGGGGCTTATTGCATCCTGAAAAAGGGTTCATGAACGACGATGGTAGGTAGGGGTTCCCATCGGCTATATTCCTGCTCTCGAGATATAGTTTACTCGGGAGGTATTTTAAGTTGAGGATTAAGTCATGAATTACTGAACTTTGCATATAGATGTTAGAGAAACTAAGACACTGAAACACTGCATCTGTTCTTGAAACTGTTTTCACACATTTAGAAATAAATCTTGCATATAATTTCTGCACCTAAATTCAGTTTATTATCTGCTTATATGTTTGATAAGCTATATTTCGATATTTGTTTTGAAACCATATTAGTTAAGGTAAAATGTCGTAGATGTCTTTCTTCTACTGAGCTTTGTTGGTTAGCTCACTCTGACTATACGTCACAGGTTCAGGTACTGACGTGGCTATTCAGGGCTGTGAGACTGATCCTGCCTACGTGCCTGAGGAAGAGCTTGAGGTTCCTCCTGAGGAGTTTTTCCAAGTATAGAACTTACTGATTTTCTTATTTGTGGTGAGAGTTAGACTTGAATTTGTGGGCCCATTTTAGTTGGATACCATAGTTTTATATTTGACGTTGATTTCTGTTATGAGCCATGTTTCGATGAAGGTTGGCCATCATCGGTGGTTCTTTACTTTTAATTGCTTCCGCATTTATTTTAGCTATGGATATTTATTGCGCTTTACTCTGATATGTGCCCAGTTTGTCCGGCTTATCGTTTATTCGATAGGTTGGCGAATTGGCCTTTCCTATACCTGAGGGATTGGAAAAGTCGGGTCGTCACAAAAGGTGTCCCAGTTGTGGGAGGGGGAGAAGAAGTGTCCAGAAGGAGGACTTCAGGGTCGGTCTGAGTGGCTTGCTCAGAGAAAGTGAGGAGTGGTGAAGGGGATGCAACCAGAGGGACCTCTGGTTCAGTTTGGGTAGCATGGGCAGTAGTGGTGGGGGTGGGCAGATCAACCAATACAACTTCTGGTTCAGTTTGGGTAGCATGGGAATCAATAGTAGGTACAGGGGTAATGGTGGTTGTGTGGGATGTGGAGGCTAAGGTTTGGAGAAGGTCATTGGTCACAGACTGGTTTTCTGTGTTGAGTTGTAGTTGGGCTTGGATGGATTGGAGGTAGGCAAGTATTTGGTTAATAGATGCAGTGGGGAGAGGTGGGCATGGACTGGTACAATCAAGTGGAGGTGGAGGTGCAATGGTCAGAAGGGAGAAGTAGGTAAGTGAGTGAAATGATGAGGGTCAGGTATAAGGATAGGTTCAAGCCCCACGATTTCAAAAATAGAGCCCATTAAGGAGGAATAAGCCTCTGTAGTGAAAGGCTCAGGTTCAGGTGTATGGGATACTTGTGTGTAAGACGATGTGAATTTGAGGGCTTTGGAGCAGAGGAGTGCAAGGAGATTGGGCAATAAAGTCTGCAGCCAAAACATGGGCATTGGTGGGAGAAATTGGTGGTGTGAGTATGGTTGGAGTGGTTGGTGTAGAGGGGGAATCTATAATTGGAATAATGGAGGGTATGGGAGATGGGACAGCTGGGATAGGTAAAGTGGCAGGGGTTGGACTAGGGGAGGAGGGTGAAAGGCCAACTTCCTCAAGAATTGGTGCAACTGAAGAGCTGGTCACCATGGGAAGGATAGTTTCTTCAAAAATGGGTGCAGCTAAAGAGCTGGTCACCACAGGGTCTAGCAGAGCTGCTTCAAGAAGTGGTGCAGCTACAGAGCTGGTCACCACAGGTTCTGGCAAAACTGGTTCTAAGGGAACTACAGGGGCAGGTTTATTAATAGCTGTAGGTGCAGGTGCAGGTGTAGGTTCACCTTCCTCTCTCATTCTTCTCAGCATGGCTTGGCTTGTAGTCCAAGCCTTTTTCCCAAAATTGTGAGGAGCGATGACTTCAAATGGCTCCTCGTTATCAATGTCAAACTTGGCTCTGATGAGGGTTGTGATCAATCTACCAAATGGGAGGCCAGCTAATTTCTGCTCCTTTTTCAACTTGGCACTAATATCAGCCATGGCTTCAAAAATTAACATAGGGGCATTGAAAAACTGCCCCTTAGAAAAATGAAAGAGAGCCTCCAGAATTGGTGTTCTCCTCTCTTGGCTGTGCCCGGTGACATAAAAACTTCCCCTCAAAATAGAATCCATCAATAGAAATTGGGGGGCTAGGTCTCTCCTCATGATGGACTGTCCAGTGCCCACAATTCCTTGGGTTAAATGTGCAGCCATTTCTCTAAAAGAGGTCAATTTTACAATGGACCAAAAGGATCAAATTGGAAGGGTATCCCCAAAGCATTCCCTATGTCTTCAAATGTGACAGTAAGATCGCAATCATCAATAAAGATAACCAGGGTAGGGACATCAACATCTCTTTCAGTGACCTTGACTAGGTTTTGGTACCATAATTTCACCATTCGTGGGTAAATTTTTTCTGGCAAGGGGGTAAGGATATTGCTTAGTGAGGCATCTCTTATGTATCTTAAAGATAACAGGCAATCCGATTTGTTGACGAAAAAAGTTTCGTCCACAATCAGCTCAGGAATTAGGTTCTGAGCATCAATGAATGGATTTGGCAGTACCAAATGTATAGGCAGAGGAGGAAGCTCAGGCTCAGGACTAGCAGCAGCAGGGATGGGTTCCTCATGTCTCACTTTCTTCCCTTTCTCCACCCTATCCGCTTTATCCATAGATAGTTTTCTTTTGGCTGAAGTTTTGGTTTTTCCTTTTGGGGTAGGTTTGCTAACTTTCTTAGCAGAGGATTTTGGGAACATGGTAGCCAACGATTTCTCCGCTTTTCCCATTCTAAATTGATGCATGAAAATGCCCACAACAGATGCTGACACAAAATCAAATTTTCCAAATGATAAACAGAGAGAATGTGTAGAGAAATACCGAGATCTAGGGTTTTTGATTGAACGTGTTGTTTGCTTGCAGAAATCCCCCAGACTAGAAGCTAAAATCCTTCTCTGAAAACTCAAATGATCGAACAAAGGTGAAGAAAAGTGTAGCAAGATTCTCAAATCGCGCAAGGAAAGAAAGAAATAGGGTTTTTGTGGAACAGGTCACTCTTCAGAAAGCTTTCGAATATGAAACCCTTACTTCGAAAGGGTTTAAATATACTCAGAGTTAATTTCGCAAAGTCCTTTTTAAGTTTTCGAAAAGTTCCAAAATAGACCTTTTGACAACTGCGAATGGCATCAGTACCATTCGAAAAGTTAATAGCTTCAGAAACATCTTTTCGAAAAGAAACTAGCTTCAGAAATATCTTTTCGAAAAGAAAATAGCTTCAGAACCAACTATTCAAAAAGCAAATCCTTGCTTTCGAGAAGTTCGTTACAAATCCAGAGTCTTTTCGAAAAGTAAATTGAACTTTGCGAAAAGATAATTATTACTTTGCGACTTAACTTGGAGCATATTTAAACCATGCGAAAAGAGAAAAAACAGAAACAAAGAAACTAAGCAATATGAAATAAAAACATAATGTACAGTTATCTACCATCAGAATTTTGGAGGTTCGTGATGACAGATGGGCAGCACAGGCTCTTGGGTATTTTCAATGCATGGTTTGAGCCTCTGACCATTTACTTTCAAGATTCTTCCATTACTTGGATCAAGGATGTCAATGACTCTCAAGGAAATGAATAACGATGTATGGCCCTTCCCATCTGGATCTCAGCTTTCCTGGAAAAAAATTGAGTTTTGAGTTAAATAGCCATACCTTAGAGCCAGCTGTAAACTCTTTTCTCAATAAATTTTTATCATGGAAAGTTTTGACTTTTTCTTTGTAAAATCTTGAATTTGTGTATGCATCCATTCTCAGCTCCTCCAACTCAGCAAGTTGCAGTTTCCTGTGATCACCAGCAGTAGTTAGATCTATGTTCAATGTTTTAATGGCCCAAAAGGCTTTATATTCTAACTCTACTGGTAAATGGCATGCTTTTCCATAGACCAACCTGAATGGGGACATGCCAATTGGGGTTTTATAGGCTGTCTTGTATGCCCACAATGCATCATTCAGCTTAAAGGACCAATCCTTACTGTCCTTCTTCACAGTCTTTTCTAGAATATGTTTGATTTCTCTATTGGAAATCTCCACTTGTCCACTGGTTTGTGGATGATATGGAGTGGCTACTCTATGAGTTACAGAGTATTTTTTCAATAAAGTTTCAAAATGTTTATTACAAAAATGGCTTCCCCCATCACTGATAATGGCTCTGGGAAAACCAAACCTGGAAAAAATGTGATCCTTAAGAAATTTAAGAACCACTTTGTGATCGTTTGTTTTAGTGGCTGTGGCTTTAATCCATTTGGATACATAATTCACAGCTACGAAAATGAAATTATTCCCATTGGAAGGAGGAAAGGGACCCATGAAGTCTATCCCCCAAACATCAAACAACTCAACTACCAAAATAGGCTGTAAAGGCATTGAGTTTCTCTTGGAAATGCTGCCCAATTTTGGCAGTTTGGCAAGACTTACAATGCTCTGAGCATCTTTGAAAAGTGTAGGCCAATAAAATCCATGTAAAACCTTTCTTGGCAGTTTTGTTTCCACTAAAATGACCTCCACAGCTTTCATGACACATAGAAAGTATTCTATGAAATTCTTGGTCAGGGACACATTTTCTTATTATTTGGTCTGCACAACTCTTAAACAGATGAGGATCTTCCCAGATGAAATGTTTAACCTTTGCGAAGAAAAGATCTTTATCCATTTTATTCCAATGTTGAGGAATTCTTCTAGTAGCCAAAAAGTTGACTATGTTTGCAAACCAAGGAGTGTGTACACTAATGGCAAAAAGTTGCTCATCAGGGAAAGATTCATTGATAGGCAGCCTATCAATCTCGTGATTAAAATTCTAGGCAGATCACCACATTCTCCACCCCCTTTTTATCTTTGATCTGTAAATTAAATTCCTGTAATAGAAGAATCCACCTGTTTAATCTTGGGTTGGTGTCCTTCTTAGACAGAAGGTATTTCAAAGCAGAGTGGTCAGTGAACACCACTATTTGTGAACCCAAGACATATGACCTGAATTTCTCTAAAGCAAAAACAATTGCCAGTAGCTCTTTCTCAGTTGTTGTGTAATTGAGTTGTGCATCAATCATTGATCTACTGGCATAAGCAATGACATGAGGCAGCTTTTCCTTTCTCTGTCCAAGGACAGCTCCCAAAGCATAATCTGATGCATCACACATCAGTTCAAAAGGTAGTGAATAATCTGGAGACTGTAATATTGGAGTTGAAATCAAACAGTTTTTTAAAAATTCAAAAGCCTTCATGCATTCATTATTGAAAACAAAAGGGACATCTTGGCACAGCAAATGACAAAGAGGTTTGGTTATTTTACTGAAGTCCTTAATGAACCTTCTGTAAAATCCAGCATGTCCCAGAAAACTTCTGATTTGTTTAACGGTTTTGGGAGGTGGTAAATGTGCAATTAAATCAATTTTTGCTCTGTCCACCTCAATGCCCTTGTGAGAAACAACATGGCCAAGGACAATGCCTTGGGTGACCATGAAATGGCTCTTTTCCCAGCTCAAAACTAGATTGGTTTCTTCACATCTCTGTAATACTAATTTGAGATGATGTAAACACTGGGAAAAACTGTCTCCGTAGATTAAAAAATCATCCATAAAAATCTCCATAAATTGGTCAATCATATCAGAGAAAATGGAATACATGCATCTTTGAAAGGTAGCAGGAGCATTACAAAGACCAAAAGGCATTCTCCTATAGGCAAAAGTGCCAAAAGGGCAAGTGAATGTGGTCTTTTCCTGATCTTGTAGGTACACAGGAATCTGGTTGTAACCAGAGTAACCATCAAGAAAACAGTAATAAGCTTTTCCTGCTAGCTTATCTAAAATCTGATCAATGAATGGGAGGGGGAAATGGTCTTTTCTGGTCATTGGATTTAATTTTCTGTAATCAATACAGACTCTCCACCCAGTTGTTTGTCTGGTTGACATAAGCTCACCAGAGTTTCAGGTTACAACAGTGATCCCAGATTTCTTAGGTACCACCTGTGTAGGTGCCACCCAAGCTGAATCTGAAATGGGGTAAATGACCCCTGCATCCAACAACTTAACAACCTCTTTCATGACCACTTCTTGCATATGTGGGTTCAGCCTCCTTTGCATTTCCCTAGAAGGCTTTGCATCTTCTTCCAAATGGATTTTATGCATGCAAACAGTTGGACTGATTCCTCCCAAATCAGCAATAGTCCAACCAATTGCCCTTCTATGTTCTTTCAAAACAACCAATAGTTCTTCCTCTTGCTCCTTTGTGAGGGAGGAAGAAATAATTGCAGGCTTGATTTATGATTTTTTAAAAACACATATTTCAAATTTTCTGGCAGCTGCTTTAGTTCTAAATTAGGTGGGCTGAGAAAAGAAGGTAACAAAGGTACCTTAGCTGTTTGTGGAAGGGGGAGAGTAGCAGGTTTCCAAGAAGAGAAACTTGCTAATTGATTATGAGTTCCTTGCACAACATTTATTTCCTCAGAATTTGAGATACAAACTGTTTCTTCCTCAGAATTTCCCCAAGCATTTTTAACATCTGTGGTGAAATCTTCACACTGCAGAAACTGTTGTAAAGTCCCTTCTACCAGTTCATCCAATAGATCAACATGAAAACATTCTTCAGAGCTGAATTGAAATTGTGTATTGCATTATAAACATTTAATTTTACCTTCATGTTTCCAAAAGAGACTTCCATAATACCAGACCTGCATTGAATGCAAGCATTTGCTGTAGCCAGGAATGGTCTTCCCAAAATGATAGGGATGGAAGTTTTGCTTTTGGTAGGTTCCATGTCCAAAACTAGAAAATCAGCAGGATAGAAAAATTTATCTACTCCCACCAATACATCTTCAATCATCCCAACTGGCTTCCTTTCAGATCACATGCGCTAGTTGTAACACCACATGAGTGAGTTTTAATTCTCCCAAACCTAGTTTCTCATATACAGAATATGGAAGTAGGTTGACACTAGCACCCAAATCTAATAAAGCCTTTTCAATGGTATGTTCCCCAATAATGCAAGGGATTGTGGGGATTTCAGGATCTTGAAGTTTAGGAGGTGTGGCAATGGATAACACCTGATTAATTCTTTCCACAGCAAAGACCTTCTTGGATAACTGTATCCTAGACTGTCTTTTGTGAGTGCAAACATCTTTCAGAAATTTTGCATATGCTGGAATTTGTTTGATTGCCTCAAGCAAAGGAAGATTTATCTTGACTTGCTTGAAAGTCTCCATCATTTCATCTATTTTTATGTTCCCTTTATCAAAAGGGGATACAGATTTCATTGCATGAGGAAATGGTAAATGAGGAACTAGTCCTTCATCTACAGCTTTGGAAGCATTTTCAGAAACTTTTTGGATTTTTTGTTTTTCATTTGTTTGATTTTTCTGAGGTCCATCAAGACTTCCATCGCTATCATTATGTCTCTTCTTGCTGCATATCTTTATCATTTTCCTCATTTTTTTCTTCTTCAGTACCCACTTTGTTATTTATAATTCTTCCACTTCTCAAAGTGGTGACAGTTTTTACTTCTTCATGTGAATTAGAAGCTTCTCCAACCATGAACTATCCTTTGGGATTGTTCAAAGGTTGGTAGTAACTTTCCTTCCTCTCTTTGGCCAAAGTATTTGAAAATGTCAATGTTTCTTCAATCTTCTTTATGCTCTGGCTGTGAAAATTCACAGTCTGAGTTAAAGATCCTAAATTTTGGAGTGAATTTAGGACTTGATCTTCAAAAGAAGGGAACCTGGAAGGGGTTTGAACTGGGGCAGATTGCTGCACAGGTTGTTGTGGAATGGGCAGCTGAAAATTTTGTTTGGCATAAAAATTCACGATAAGGCATGCGCTTTGAAAGGCATTTGGTTCTTTGGTTGTTGCTGCTGTTGTGATTGATAATTCCCTTGGTTCCACCTCAAATTGGGGTGTCCTCTCCATGGATATTCATTTGACTGCATCTGTCCAAATGATTGAGCAGCATGAGCTTGTTCTACCATTAAATCTGGGAACTGTGGTGCAGCAGGACATTGGTCAATTGAATGAGTAGGGGACTGGCATATCAGACATGCCTCCTCTACTCTTGCAACATTTGGATTTTTAAGTGAGTCCATCAATCTATCAAACTTTGTGGTTAAATTGTCCATCTTTCTTTCCAACTCATTCACCTCATAAATTTTCCCTTTGGTGGGTTGCTGATTGTTCAACCTAGCAGGATTTTTAATATCTCTTGACAGAGATTCCTGTTGAGTTGAGTTTTCACCAATTACTTCAAATAAGTCCCAATCCTCCTCAACTGTTTTTTGCAAGTAAGTGCCTCCACAGGAGGCATCCACCATATTTTTGCCTTTTTTATCAATTCCTTGATAGAAGCTTTGAACCAGCTGCCATCTGGGAATTTGATGATGAGGACATTGCCTTAAAAGTTCCTTAAATCGTTCCCATGCTTCATGGAGAGTTTCAGTTGAGTTTTGTGAGAAAGAAATGATACTTTGTCTCAATTGACTTGTTTTAGACATTGGAAAATATTTGGCTAAAAATTGACAATGCAAATCATTCCAAGAAGTGATACTATTTGGTGCTAACATAGATAATCATGCTCTAGCTTTATCCTTTAATGAAAAAGGAAAGAGCCTAAGCTTGGTTGCTTCTGGACCAAGTCCAGCTATGTTGAATGTGGTGCAAAGAGCCAAGAATTCATCCACATGTTTGTATGGATCTTCCTTACTCAACCCATGGAAGGAAGGAAGCATTTGGATAGTCGATGATTTGATCTCATAATTTCCTTCAACAGTAGGAAATTGAATGCAAAAGGGAGAATTATAAGCACTAGGTGCAAAGTAATCCCTCAAAAGTCGAGGTTCTTCACCCATAGTAGCAGAATTTTGTGTTGTTTGTTTGGTTCGTAGTAGCCTTTCAACTTCTAAATTCAGTGGGACAATCTCAGGGCTGAGAGTCCTCCTACTAAACATACAACTCAAAACAAAAAATCTTATTATTCACAGCAAACCTTCAGAATTCCTTTTTAAGTAGTTTCCCTTCTTCAAAAATTGGACATGAATAACTGCACAGGTATAAATAATAGAATAGTTTAGTAATGATATAAAAAATAAAAGTAAAAACTTAGGTCTACCTATTTTAGAACAAATTTCCCGGCAGCGGCGCCAAAAACTTGTTGTTTCTTCTGTGTGTGCTTGATTTATTTGTGTTTTGAAAACAGGTTTACAACTGCTAAGTTATAATGAATTTAAAATATTAAAAAAAGTAAAGAAATATCAGCACAGATAGAAGTGAATTAGCTTGCAAGATCAGGGCCAATTGTAGCAAGTTTTAAATGTAAGTCAGTAAAAGATCATCCACAGAGAATTTGTCTAAAATGTAAGATAAACCTCCAGATCTGAGCTACCAGATCTGGCCTCTTATCCTATCTAGAAAGCACATAAGATGGGAGGTTGAATTTGTCACATTAACTAAATGATAAAAGTAAAAGTTAAATGATCCAGGTCCGAGTTGGGGGAACGTTTGAGGTAAACTTGTAAAAAAAAGAATGGAGAAGTAATATCTAACTTTGATTTGGTCCTTGAAACACAATGAGAATGACTGCCGATCAACAGAGAAATGATTCAATCTTCATCTGGCTACAAGCACAGATGTAAGAGAAATAAATCTAACTCAAGGATTAGACTTAGGCTTATGGCTATGGTCTGTCCACTTTAATGGCCACAAACCATCCAATAGTCTTTAATCCAAAGCCTTAGTTTAGAACAAGAAGCATCACTACAAATGCCGTGAGAGATTAGGTTACAAACACTAATTCTCACAGGATTAATGAATCAAGGGAAATTGTATGAAAAACAGTAAATCTAAAGGAGTCTAATGCAATAAGGAGATCAGAGGGAACCCTTAACATGAGTCCAATTGAGAATGTACGGTTTACAGCAACCTTTGCAAATCCACCATTACAATTACCGAAACCGACTTAGCGACTCAGATTTGTAGTCTTGAATACAACTCTCTTTTGAATTACAGAAATATCTCACAGCTCTCAATTGCAAGTAAAAGTGAAGCTACTACAAGGATTTCAGACAAACTATCTGGTTTGGAAATGGGGGAATAGGAATGAAACTCAAAATCTGGATGCCCAAATTGGGCAAATGGTTCGTCTATTTATAGTTTTCCCTAAGTCCAGCTCAGGTGTGTATCAACCAATCAGAAGTGCTCAGATCTGTATTGACCAAAGGTAGTCGAGCACGAGGATCCAGACTGCTCCGCCAATCGTAATTCCTCGATCTGTTCACCAATCTGAAAAAACATCAATTCTGTTGTGCATTTTGAAAGTCTGTTAGAGTTTCTAGAAGTTCCCGCCAAGTTATTTCATCTCTGGGTGCTCACGTGGGGTGGAATATGCCTTCGCTTCATGCTTAGAATCCTCTGGAATGTCCCTAGGTTTTAAATGCATTGGGACGCGTGAAACAGATTACTGAATTGCCCTTGCAAAAGCTGGGAATCTCCAGAATACCTTTTCGCATAGCTTAGGGGACTTTTCGCAAGGTGTTGTAACTCCTGAAGCTCTTTTTGCAATGTTCTGGTTCTGTTCGAATTGAGTTTTCTTCTTTTCGAAAAGGTCAATCATCTCTTTGAAGAGTTCAGGTGCTCTTCGAAAGCTAAGCCTGAAGTTTTAGTTCTTTTCGCAGAGTTCAGGTTCTTTGCGAACAGTTCAGGTTCTTTGCGAAAAGTACTCTGTAGTGTATTTTTCTGTTCGAATTGCTCCATACTTCTTTTCTGGGTTGAGACCAGGTCTTTGCCTCTTCACTTCAGACCTTTTAACAGCTAGTGAGGTTGTCTCTTCTCTTTCTTCCTTTGGATTGACATGGATTGTCATCTTTTTGGCACTTTTAAGCTGCTTTTATGGTTAAGTCTATCTTTATTGTTAGCTGCAACACAAGCACTTAAAACACTTATTTAGTTCTCTCAAAGGTCTATCAAGACTCAAGTTAAGGGGTGAAAAATGGTATTTTTCAGTTCTCAACAAACATCACTATACAAAGTGACATTTTTTCAATATTTGTCCTCTCAATACGAAAATGTTGTTGTGCGGAAGCTCACAAACTAACCAACAATCTCACAATGAACGATCACATAAGAACGCAAAAATAGACGAAAATTAATGACAAACTCACGAGAAAATACTTACGTGGTTCAACAATATGCCTATGTCCATGGGCAGTGATAATACACTATATGAATGATCACACAAGAATACAAGAACACTCAAGCCTCACCAATCTCTCCTTAAAACCCTAGATAGGCTTTCCTAAGCTTGACAATGATATCTCTACTCTATAATTTGGCTAAGAGTTTTCCCTTTATATAGAAGGCACAAATCCTACTTCTAATCTAAGAGAAACTATCCTTATATAGAGTCTGAATGTAATTGGGCCATTGCCAGTTAGAGTCAAACAACAATTCCACCTCCAAGTTAGAGTCCAACTACCATTCAAACTCTCCAAGCTAGAGCCAAGCAACCTCCAAGTTAGAGTCCAACTACAATTCAAACTTTCCAAGTTAGAGCCAAATAACAATTCTCCACCTGGCTATAGGCTTCACCATATACTCCTTCTTCTGATCATCGCTATTCTCATATCACTGCCGCTACCAGTGCCCCGAGGGCACTCAAACTTGCTGAACATTGATCAAATCCAAATAATGATTAGACTTAACCACCAGTACCACCTTTGTCATCATATCCGTAAGATTGTCCTTTGTACTCACCTTCTTCAAAGATATCTCACTATCTTCAATTATTTCCCATGCGAAGTGATGCCCTATATCAATATGCTTGGTACGAGCATGATATACATGATTCTTTGGTAAGTAAATAGTACTTTGGCTATCATAGAATACATCGACACATTATTGTGTGATTCCCAAATCACCAATTAAGCCCTGAAGCCATAATGCTTCTTTCACTGCCTCTGTTACTACCATATATCCTGCCTCTGTAGTAGACAAAGCCACTGTATCATGTAACATCGACCTCCAGCTAATCGGACCTCCTGATAGTATAAACACATATCTCGTTGTAGACCGATGCTAATCCAAATCACCCGCATAATCTGAATCTAGGTATCTGCATAACTGATGATCTGTACCACAGTGAAAAACCAAACCGAAATCCTTAGTACCACGTATGTACCTCATAATCTATTTTACTTAATTCCTGCCATTGCTCCTTACTCATATTAGCCATATACCTGCTGAGCACGCTAACGGCCTGTGAAATATCCAGTCGAAGGCATACCATAGCATATATCAAGTAACCAATCGCACTCATGTAGGGAACACAAGTCATGGACTCACACTCCTCATCTGTAGTAGGAGACATACTAGCCAAAAGATGGAAGTGAGCTGCTAATAACTACTCACTGCCTTTGAGTTCTTCATCCCAAACAGTGAGAGCACCTTCTCCAGATAACTCTTCTGTGTCAGACACAACTGTCCTTTCTTCCTGTCTCTCTGAATCTTTATCCCAAGAATTTTTCTCATTGCGTCAAGATTCTTTATCTTAAACTCCATGCCAAGTTGAGATTTTAATTTGTTGATCTCTACTATGTTCTTTGTAGCTATGAGCATGTTATCAACATACAAGAGAAGGTAAATAAATGAGTAATCCGCTAGCCTCTTGAAGTAAACATAGTTATTGTATTCACTTCGAATATAATTTTGGCATACCATGAACGTGTCAAACCTCTTGTACCACTATTTCGGTGACTGTTTCAACCCGTACAAGGACTTTTTCAGGTTACACACTAACCTCTCTTCTTCAGGAGACTTGAATCATTCATGTTGGTTCATGTAAATCTCCTCCAGATCACCAAGTAGAAACAGTGTTTTCACATCAAGTTGCTCCAACTCAAAGTCTAATTGTGTTATAATTGACAATAAAACCTTAATTGAAGTGTACTTCACAACCAATGAGAACACCTAATTATAATCAATGCCTCCCTTTTGCACATAGCCTTTTACTACCAACCGTGCTTTATACCTTGCACTACTACTTTCTGGAGAATCCTTGTTCTTCTTATAAACTCACTTGCACCCAATTACTCTCATTGCCTTAGGTAACTCTGTCAGTTCCCAAGTTTGATTATTGTAAAGGGAAATCATCTCTTCACTCATTGCGCTCTTCCATTCCCGTGCACATCTACCACTGATTGCATCCTTGAATGAAGACAGCTCATTGCCATCCAACGTCAACGCGTAGGCGACCATATCCTTGTAGCCGTAGTGAATTGGTGCTCTAACATTCCTTTTAGATCTTTCACCTGCTAAGGATTGTTCTGGCTCTTTCTCAATTATTTCTAGATTGTTCTCTGATGAAATAACTATAGGTGTTTTTAACTCCACCTCAAACTAATTTTTCGCCACCTCTTCTCCAATTTTCATGATCTGTTTGTTAGAAGTTCACATAACGGATTCATCAATGGTCACATCTCTATTGATCACAACTTTATTCTGCTAAGGACACTATATCCTATATCCTTTCACATCATTTGGATATCCTAAGCAAATTGCTTTCTTAGCCCTTAGATCAATTTTAGTATCTCTGACATAATAGTAAGTTGTGCAACCAAAAACCCTCAATGCATGGTAATATGTAGGCTTCCCTGACTACTTCTCAATCGGAGTCTTATACTCTATTGCTATAGATGATGAACTGTTTACTAGATAGCATGATGTACTGATTGCTTCGGTCGAAAACTCTCTACCCAATCCCGCATTGGATAACATACATCTTGCTTTTTCAAGTAGAGTTCTTTTCATACGTTCTACTACTCTATTCTGTTGTGGCATATTGGTCACTGTGAAGTGCCTAACAATACCATTTTCTTCACAGAACTCTTGGAACTGTCCATTGGTGTACTCACCACCATTATCGGTTCTCAATCGCTTGACCTTCCTTCTAGTCTGATCTTCAAACAGTATTTTCTACCTCTTAAATATTTCCAATACCTTATCCTGACTCTTCATTGTGTAGATCCATATATGCCGAGAGTAATTATCACTAAAGGAGATGAAGTACCTGGCACCACCTTTAGAATGAACTATTGAAGGCCCCCATACATCTAAATATATATAGTCTAGTGTGTCTTTTGTAGTGTAAATCGTTGTGTTAAATTTAACTCTGCACTATTTCTTGATGACACAATGCTCACTAAAGTTAATTTTTTCGGCCTTTATACCTTTCAACAAGTCCTATTTGCTCAACTCTATCATCTCTCTTTTTGACACGTGCCATAACTGTGTAGAGGACTGTAGACACCCAAATTTGGCCCAAGGCCCGATCGAAACACATTTCGAGATAGACACGTCACCGAGCTTTTGATGGCATGTATGGAACCCTTAGGAACCCTTCCAAAATCTTAGGAACTCTTTCAAACCCTTAGGAATCACCCTAGATCCCTTAGGAACCTTCTTGACCCTTAGAACCCGTTTCAGACCTAAACCTAGTTTTCTCGAGCCAGGGATGAAAAGTGGTATACTGGGACTAGCCACGACCTTCTACTATGATCGAATCTTATACCATTAAAAAGTAAAAGTCCCCAGCTTTCCAACGGTCAAAGAATTACCCCAATCGGAGCTATGTACGGAGAGATATGGCGGTTTGAACCTGAGGGGCAAGATAGTAATTTCATGGAAACCCCCTTAGGGATTTGGCGCAACTAATAGTTACGCCAATTATAAGTAAGCTTGGTGCAACTATTAGTTGCGCCAAGCCATCTCACCCCAGAAATGGCCTGGTTCAACTAATAGTTGCGCCAGCATTAAGGTGGACCCCACCTCGGGGAGCCAACTTTCAGGCACTGTGCATGCACTATTTTACTGTGCATATGCCTAGTGTAACTAATAGTTACGCCAGGCATATGAATAGTAACCCCTGATTTTTGCCTCAAAAATTAAGATTGGGGTTTGACTTGTTGACCATTTGACCTTTGGGGTGTATTTTGGTAGTTCTGTTGTACGCATTTACTACCTATATGCAATCCCTTAAGTTGTTTAAAGCCTTATCCAATCATCCACCATTAGAGCACCTCTTCACATATTTCAAGGCTCCAAAAATCCTAGAAAACCTTAGATGCTAGATTACCTAATTTCTAATCTTGCTTAGCCTCTAAGTAGCCTTCTAACCCACCCTCTTCTTATAAATAGAACCCCCCTCTCCTTGGATTAGAGGTTGAGAAAATTATCTAAGAGAGAAAGAGCTTAAAGTGAGAAGATCTTTCTCCCTTTGGTGCACCATTGCTCATACAAATTTTAGAATTGATAAACCTCCTTCTAAGCCTTACCTTTCATAAAAAGCCTCTAGGTTAAGAGTGGGCTATCCATTTGCCTTCCCTCTCTACCTCTTAGCTTGCAAGCCTTAGAGGTTAGAACCCTGTTTTCCACTATACAAGCCTTCAAAAGCTCACCAAAGTAAGCCAATGTAATGCTCCCCAACGGTGCAACAAGGGCCCAAGAGCTCTGGCTCTCCCCTCTACTCCTCTACCTTCTCGGTCATTCCTCCATCCTCCCATTTGTGTCATTACACCGCCGAATTTTTTGTAGGAACGGAGGGACACGAATAAGATTTTAAGCCCCTTTGGGCAAGAGAAAGCTTTTTTCTTTTCTTTTATGTTGCTTTTGTTTTGACCATAAGTAGAGACCGCATTAAGCAGGTTGATTGGGTGCCTAATACCTTTCCGATCGATAACCGAAGCCCCTACCTAAGAACCTTTGGTGTGGACCGGATTCAGAGTCATATTTGTGGCACTTCGGTGCTTATAAAATTGATCTAGATTTCCCAGGATACCAAAAGCTCCGGGTGGCGACTCTATATTTTCGTTAGCGAGCGCATCGCCGAGACAGGATGGTCAAAAATCCCACGGTTGCACAAGGACAAACCACTATCATTTGATGTAGATACAGTTGCTCCACATGTCATTGTACTCCCTGATAAAAAGTAAAGGTTTCCAATCTTTTTCGCTTTCATCATTACCAAAGATCCCTTTGTCACCTTCAAAACTCCACCTTGAGTTGCAAACTTGATGCCCATTGGAGTCTAATTTGTACTCCCTGATAAAAAGTAAAGGTTTCCAATCTTTTTCGCTTTCATCATTACTAAAGATCCCTTTGTCACCTTCAAAACACCACCTTGAGTTGCAAACTTGATGCCCATTGGAGTCTAATATACCAAGTGATATGAGGTTCTTCTTCAGTTCCAGAACGTGGTGCACATTGGTTGATCAATGTTCTCACAACCTCATCGTACATCTTTATTCTGATACTCTCCTTTTCAACTATTGTATAAGCCATATTTTTATCCATCAAAATCGTTCTACCATCCACTTGTTTGTAAGACGTTAACCAGACCCTATTTGGACACATGTGATAGGAGCACCCTGAATCGAGTATCCATGCATTCTGCGAGTATTTATCTGAAATCACTGATAACACGTTTCTATTATCATCCGGAGCTTATTTGGCTATACCTGTTTCATCAATGACCCCTTTTTGCTTCTGATCCTAAATATCGTCCCTCTTTGTTTATAACTATAGGCAATGCCTTCTGAAGTGACCATTTTCGTGACACTTGTAGCATTTTATTGTCTTTCTATTTTTAGATTTAGATATGAACTTTGATCTACCTCTTTCGGATTTACAACCTATGCCCTCCCCCTAACCAACAAGCCATCTGCTTGTGTATCATTATCCAAACTTTTCTTCCTCATGTCGTTACAAAGCAGTGCCGTTGTAACCAACTCCAGTTCAATAGTATACTTCCTATAGAGCAGCGTAGTAACCAGGTGCTCATAGGAATCGGGGAGGGAAGACAAAAGTAATAGTGATTTGTCTTCATCCTAACCTCTCTCCAACTTTTAATAATTTAGATATTATTTTATTGAATTCATTAAGATGTTCATTGAGAGAAGTATTTGTCTTCATGTGCAACTTGACCAGTTGCTTCTTGAGATATAAACAACTCGTCAGAGACTTCGTCATGTAGAGACTCTCCAATTTAGCCCATAGCGAGGCTGCTGAGTTCTCTCGCATCACATTATCCGTAATCTCCTTCACTAGACAGCCGAATTGTACTACACGCTTGAAATTCGAATTCTTTCGAATCACCATCGGACATATCCGCTGGCTTACCCGAACACCCCTTTAATGCCTTGTGCAGCCCTTATTGAATCAAGATATCCCGGACTTATACTTGCCACAAGCA
Organism: Chloranthus sessilifolius; assembly: GCA_021018995.1. Classification (NCBI taxonomy): domain Eukaryota; kingdom Viridiplantae; phylum Streptophyta; class Magnoliopsida; order Chloranthales; family Chloranthaceae; genus Chloranthus; species Chloranthus sessilifolius. Next base: position 72,516,801 of record CM037595.1, read on the forward strand.
GAAATTAATCTTTCCATCAAACTTTTCAACCTCAAACTTGGCATTCGAAACCTTTATCGACTTCGATGTCATCTCTGATCGTAGAACAAAAACTTCGCTCTAACACCAATTTGTTGCACGGAAGCTCACAAACTAATCAACAATCTCACGAGGAACGATCAAATAAAAAAGCAAAAATAGAAGAAAATCAATCACAAACACACAAGAGACAATATTTATGTAGTTCGGCAACATGCCTACATCCACAGGTAGCGATAATCCACTATATTGATGGTCACACAAGAATACAAGAACACTCAAGCCTCACCAAAGCTCTCCTCAAAACCCTAGATAGTTTTTCCTAAGCTTTACAATGATATCTCTACTCTATAATTTGGCCAAGATATTTCCCTTTATATAAAAGACACAAATCCTACTTCTAATCTAAGAAAAACTATCCTTACATAGAGTCTGAACGTAACTGGCCAATTGTCAGGTAGAGTCAAACTATAATTTAACCTCCAAGTTAGAGTCCAACTACAATTCAAACTCTCCAAGTTAGAGCCAAACAACCTCCAAGTTAGAGTCCAACTACAATTCAAAGTCTCCAAGTTAGCGTTAAACAACAGATGTCCCCCACCCTTACTCTGTTAAGAATTTTAGTTACTATTATTCATTATTTTTAATGACCTGACATCATTAGTATGTACCAATCTCTGCTAGCTTCTGTAATATTTGTTTTGTTCTACCAAAACAAAGAAATAAGTTGTCCCTCTCATTATTGTCAAACCCAATTCCTTCAACATAGTAATTTAATAAAGTAACCTAAAAGGCCAATAGGGAACGATTAAGTCCTAGAAAAGTGTAATGGTAATATAACTAAAAAGAGAGAAATAACTTGTATTGAATGTTGTATAACTAGGTAAAATTAAGATGCATGCCCTTCTGATTTACAAATAAATTACAATAGTTTTGGCAAGAAATAATCTTAGTGTTTGCATGATTAGTATGAAAGAGTGCCCACCACCATCATCATCATCATGTCCTTATCCACTCTATTTGTGGTCGGTTGAAGAAGGGGCCACCATCCAATGAAAACATATTAGTTTTCGAAAGAGTAGAGGGGAAAAATTGTGGCTCCGATTATCTTGCATAGACTGGTTTTTTTTGTTACTCCTCTCATGACCCATTCAAGTAAGAAGTGAGATTTAAGAAGTCTTCTTGCTCACATGGAATTGTAAGACCGCCCATTTGATGGTCAAAACCAAACTCTTCTGCAGCCGTACTTAACAAGTTTTGGAACAAAGGCTGCTTCCAGTAGGAAGTTGGGACCACAAATAGCTTTTGGTTGCCTCCAACATAAACTACAAAGTAGCCTTTCGGGATGTCTGAGAATGAAGATAATCGATTCCCACTAAGAGAGCGTAGAAGAATCTGCTTGGCATGGATCACCCCAGGCAAACGAATACCCATGATTCTTTAAGTTGAGTTCAAAATATATTTTCAGTGCTATAAGTTGTCATGCTTGATGGTAGAGAAAGAATTAACAGAATGTTGAGTGAATGAAATTTAATCTCTAGAAAGTGGATATATATAGAGAAGAATGTATGCCCAATTAGTGGTGAAGGATCAGGGACAATATTCACGACAGTTCACATGCTTCTGCCTTCCAACGCACAATGAGATTTAAAGAACCTTGGGCCACATTGTATGAATTGATGAGGTAGCCTGATGATTGTCTTTTCAGTGTCCCTTTGATTCTAAATATAAACAATTGTTCCAAATTACCTCTCTCTCTCTCTCTCTCTCTCTCTGAAATCTTTCAAAAACAAACAACCCATGATACACTAGATAACAAGAGGCTACCAGACCATGTGAGGATGTTGGGTCAGAAAAACAATTTAAGATGATACTACCTGTTAGAAAATAATAGGAACTAAAATTCGAAAATGATGAAATGGGTAAGAGAAATTGGACTCGAGGCACGTAATTGCTATCTTTAAAACGTTCTTCGCTCCCTACTCGAGTAAATCCTCAAGTTTACAAAAGGGTTCCAGTGAGACATTTTTCAGGATACAACGAGTCCAATCTCTTAGATGCAATCTGTTACTTTGTAACAGTAGAAGATCGCTTCAAAAAACTCAATCCGATGAAGTACCGACTAAAAGGAGAAAGCAAGAGATTTCTCAAATCTATATGCAAGGAATTCGATGGATTCTAGAGTGTCTGAATTTCTGTCCAGAGATCTCCTTATATAGATCTCAAGTTCTTTATCAATATGACTGTTAGAGCAACAGTCATATTTTGGATGGCTCAGATCTCTTAAAGATCTTAACCGCTTCACCCAACGGCTGTATGAAAGGGTGCACCTTTTCGAATTCAAATTCGAATAATTGCACACCTTTATAAGCTGTTATGAAGCGGTTAGGTCCAAGGGTCAATATTTGACCAATCCATTTTGCCCAATAGAATTGAATTGACTCACTGATTAGTGGCCTATTAGGCCCGAACTGGCCTATGAATAATCTTACCATTGGATCTACATGGTAAAAAAATCAAACCTCTCCTCCTCTCCTTGCGACGATGTGCAAAGTGCATGCGCCTGAAGCGGTGGTGAGCCGCTGCTAGGCACACTTTTTTTTTCTTATTGTCAAACAATAATAGAAGGTGAAAGGTTCTATATATAGCATTGGACCCCTTTTACATTTAACAATGTGGGACTATTCATTTGCATACAAAAAAAATGAGAACATCTATTGCCTAAAAACCAACCCACAATACAAAGAAAACAAAAGAAAGTTTTATTTTCTTTAAAATTATTTAAAATATTTATTATATTCTAAAGTAATAAATAAATATAACACTACCCTCTAACATTGATCCTATAAAATATTAATATTTTGAAGTTTGTTGGGTAAGTCTCGAATTTCAAAAAATAGCTTAAAGATTCAAATCGTTTCACCAAAACTTTCATAGTTTGAAGAAATTTAAGTAAAATGTAGGCTAATTGGACCAAAAAAGGCTGCAAAGCGAACTAGTTCGCTAATTAGATTGAACCGAATTTCAAGCTAGTTCATTACATATGGGTTCACCATTGGCATAATAATTAGCCAGAAAATTTCCTCTCTTTATACCGTAATTGGATAAAATAGGAAACTTAAGAGGCAATAAATGTCATAGGAAATTATTGTTGGAAAAATTGAAATGTTGATCCGAAATAATACAGGAAATCGGTCTGAGGCATGAGAAATATCGCCGTCTTTAAACCAATATTTGCCCCCACCACTTCAACAAAGTGGTCACCAACAGGTTACCGGCAAGCTGGTTCCAGGATACAATGAATCGACTGTGTATTCTTACGAAAGAATTGGCGAATCCGATCACGCTATTCGAACACCAAATATTGCAAGAACGCTCTGATAAAAGACCTTTAAAGACATAATAAGAGAGAAGAAATAAGACTATTGTGGTGTATAAACAATGATTTTAGATTCCTTAAATAGAAATTAAGTGGTGTGTTAATGCACTCTTTTCCTATGAAAAGGTGTTACGCCCATCCCTTCGAAAAAGACACACCACTTTGGAAAGACACTTCTTTTGAAAGACATAATACTTTGAAAATACACTTCTTTTGAAACGACACACCACTTTGAATAGATACTTCTTTTAAAAAGACACACTACTTTGAAAAAACATAAATTATAAAACTTTTAAATATCTAATACTCCCCCACTATTTAAAAGTTTTAAATATCCAACAATCCCCCACTATTTAAAATTTTTGAAATCAGAGCAAAGCCAGAAATATATGCATGAATGAAAATGTCTTACAGACTTGAATTTTAACTTTAGTAAAAATAACTCAAAGTTTTCCAAGGTCTTTAGTGAAACCAAGTCTTGAACTAATAATCTTCTACGATAGATTTGAATTATTTCACACACATATTTCATATATTTAGTATTCAATAAATTGGTTAGCGCATTTAAGCCATATACTAGTACCCTGATTTTCATAAGTGTTTATGAGATAAACTCATGTCTCATTGAAGGCGGCTCCACCCTCGCACTTATATAGGTAGACTTATAAGAGATGCCCCGGTAATTTTAACATCTCAATATATTGTGTTATAGCGATGCTCAACCTCTCCTTATCCATTATAGGTAAAACACTACCATTCTTGAGATTTTTATGAGAATTTAATTCTCATTAATGTAGTGCCCCTTTTTCCGCCACGGATTTACAACTTGTTCTTCCCTTTGAACTTAAACATTCACCAAACAAATATTAGGTAGGGTTTCTATCGCAAGTTAGTGTTTGGGTAAATGACTTTTAATCCATCGCGATTCTTCTATTAGAATAATACTTTCCATAATTTCTTATAATTGCAATCATCAACACATAAAGTGTTTCTTCAGATATTTGCATATGAATCCACAAATCATTTATTTTCTTGTGCATTAAAAAGAAAATAAGTTTCATAGAAAATTTTAGAAGTTATGACTTAATCTTTATTGATACGTCTACCAATGGACCCTTAAGTCACTTCATTTCTCTACCTATCACTACATGAAAAAGCTAAAAAAATCACTACCTTAAACAGTGGCTTTTTCAAAAAATCACTGTCTTTGACAGTGATTTTTTTTCAAAAAACCACTGTCCTAAACAATTGTTAAAAAAGGAGTGGTTTTTTTTTACCACTATACAAGACAGTGGTTTATGAACTTCAACAACAACTGTCTTGTATAATGGTAAAAAAAAATCACTCATTTTTTTATAACTGTTTAGGGCAATGGTTTTTTTTATGTAAATTTTTAAAAAATATAAATATATATTTTTTTTAAAAATTACGTCAAAAATTTTTTATGCAAATTTTTTTAAAATAATATTTTTTTATGTTTTTTTTAATACAATTTTTTAATGTTCTTTTTAATGTTTTAAAAAAAATTATATTAAAAAAAAAAACTATTAATCTCATATTTAAACACATCCATTCAACTCAAATGCAAATCATTCAATGCCATTAATAAATAAAATAGATGCCTAATTCTTTTATTCAAACAAAATATTTACTATCAGATATTTACATAGGATTGCAGTTCCAAAGTGAATATTTACTATCAGATATTAAAAAAGGTAAAGATGATGAAATCGATGAGGGGAGGACTATCACATTCTATTACTCCTTTCACAATTTAGGAAGAAAATAGATGTATTAACACACAATAAATCCAGGAAGTAAAAAGGATCTGAATTCAGGGTCGCCAAGAATAAGATAAAATTGGAAGAATAGCTTTCAAAGTAACAATTATAAAAATCTGGACATGGCATAAATTATGGAAGAAAAATCAAATGCCATTTGTCGAGAAAAAGTGAATGGATAGAAAAACATGTTTGATTAAAAGCAGATGGAAATTGGTGACTATTGAGATGGTCCAGATTGATGGGCCTGCTGATTGGATGGTCCAGATTGATGAGCATGTGCACTGATATAAGACAGATTGGTCTATACAAACTTTTGGTTTGTATTCGTCTTTATACTCGATCATAGCCACATTGTCAAACATCCTTTTACACTCATTATGACTACCTCCACTGCAGATCACTGATATCCTGCAGTAGTTCCTCCTCTCGATCATGTGTGGCCACCAGCTGCAAAGGAAAAATGATTAGTGCCTGTTTGTACAAGTGGATCCTGCAAAAGAGCTTCTCACTAAACTCCAATACGTAAAAAGTAGGTATATGCAACTTTTGCACTATTGACGTTTTAGCATAAAAACGTCAATAGCGCAATCCAAATCAGTTTTCTGCATTTATCAAAATGCAAATATTAGAAAGACCTGGATTATGCCATTTGAAAATTGGTGTAATCCATGTTAAAAATGTGTTGTCCCAGCAAGTTGTTAATTACTGTTCAATTAATCATATACCTTACCCACTAAAGGAAATGTGAGTTCTCTATGACTATTTGAAATATGCTCAAAGGTCCAATAATCAAGAATTAAGCACATATCTACAAGGCAAAATAGCAAACTGTTTACTTTAGTTATCCAATAGTATTTATCTATCAGTAATGATAATTTGTAACTTTTTTTACACCACATTTGATTTTTCTTAGAAAATAATTGCAGTGAGCATGTAGACAGGTTTTAGTTTCTGAGGGGAGCGGACAGATTACTAAAATATTTTGCAAACTTATCTGCGCCTTTGTCTACTATTTAGGTAGAATACCACAACCTATTATCATTAAGAAAGTGAAAGAAGTCTCAAAAACAAAAGAAGGGGGGAAATGAGAAGAAACAATTTCGGAATCAAGAAGGGTGGAAAAATTAGTACAAAAAAAAATTCTTCTGCTGCTGCCTATCATCAAGAAGATGCTGAAAGTAACCTCACAAACAGAAGATGGTAGGTTAGTGAGGAAGAAACAGATGAAGTAGAAACCCAAAAAGGAATCCATCAAAGAAAACCTTCTCTTAGTTCTCTAGGAAAGGGAGGATCGAAAAAAAAATATCAAACGAGGAATCCGAATGAACGGAGAAAAATAAAACGAAAACGAAAAACTCCAAGAGTCAAATAGGAGATTTCATACACCTTAAATTCATAGGATGAAAAGAGGTTATTTTGAGGTCCTTATACTCATTATGCCTAGCATTGAATGGACTGGGAACCTTATCAATTATCGAACCAATCATGTTGGTTCTATCTAGCACTGGAGTTGTCACTTAAATTGGTTCTATCTGGCACCGGAGGTTATTTTGAGGTCCTTATACTCGTTATGCCTAGCATTGAATAAATGGCTCATCATCTTCATGTGAAATCCTCATAAATCTCCTAAGATTAACAAACACTAACCCAGTTTCTGGGTCAACCACACAACCATTTTTTTTATCTTCTATACGAGCCCAGTCACAGTAGAAAACTGTTTTTTTAAAGTAACCATAATCCAACTCAAGTATTTGTTTGATAATACCATAATAAGTAACTTCTTCTTCCACATGGTTCTTATCTTTCGCACTTGACCTGAAGCCAGTTAAAGCCTTTATGGATACTCCACTATTTTGTGTGCTTTTATTCATTTCTGATTGTGCGGTACAAAACTGATAACCATTGATCATGTAAGCATTATATGATATGGCATTGAAGTCTGGACCATCAGCAAGGCTCTTCATGATAGAATTTTCTTTATTTTCTAATTCTTTTCTTAACCAAGGAATGTAGTTGTCCCTCTGATACTTATTGCTTGACTTGATATCTTGAAGATAAGCCTGATACTTCCTGTAAATATTAACTCTTAATTATATTATATCATTTTAAAAATAAAATATATAATTTAAAAATATAAAATAAATTACTTACATCTCCCACTCAATACTTTCTGGATAATTCTTTAGAACCCATCTACGTATTTGTTCATATTGCACGTGTTGAAGAAGATAAGTTTTTCCACTTCCATCGATAGGGTACCCAAAAGTAACATCTTGTTCCACTAACGCATTTTCTCCTTTCTTATGGCTTCCTCTGCTAGAATTTGGCATATATTCCATGCAATACCTCATACATTCTTCCATGAGATATTGCTCCATAATACACTCCTCTGGATATGTCTGATTTTTCACATAATGCTTATATGTCTTCATCATCCTGCACATTTTTTTCAATTAGATATCAATGTTAACGTTATTAACTAAAAGAAGTTATTAATTTTACTGCGATAATTTACCTCTCAAAAGGATACTTCCATCGATATCAGGCAGGTCCGCAAACAAGCGCTTCCTTTGCTAAGTGAACAACAAGGTATATCATAGAAACAAAAAATGACAGCGGGAAGTACTTTTCAAATACACATAGTATTTCGACTATATGCCTTTTCATGTTCAAAAGGTCAACACGGGAGATAACCTTAGAACATAGGACATTAAAAAATATTGACAATTGTCGAATAGCAGCTCTCAATGGTTTCTCTTTCTTGAATGCATGCATCAACAAGACTGGCAGTAACTGTTGCATGAGGATATGATAATCATGTGACTTCAAGCCTTTGAGTTGGAATTCCTTCAAGCATACCTTGTCCTTCCAATTTCCACTGTATCCAATAGGAACCTTCAAATTGTGCAAGGTTTTATAAATTATTTCTTTTTCTTCTCGTGACGAGCAAAATGGAGCTTTAGGACAATACAACTTATCATTTTCTTCCACGGGCCACAAAATTTTCCTTATATTCATATCTTTGAGATCATAACATGCTTCAACACCATCTTTGGTTTTACCCTTTGTGTCCATAATTGTTGCAATTTGGTTCTCTGTGACATTTTTTTCCACATGCATTACATCCAAATTATGACGAATAAGAATATCCTACAAACATAAAGGACATGTGTTAATATTTGAGTGAAGTGAAGTATAAATTTCATATTAGAAAAATAAAATATATTAATTATCCACTTTCCAATATGGTAAATCATATTGGATTGATCTCTTTGACCATGCACTGCTCTTTTCATGCTCAGTCTCGGATCTCTTCCTCTTCTTGCTTGCTACCTTTCCAAATTCTGTTTTGATACATCTCATTTTGCATAGTATTTCAGAGCCACTCAACCGGCGGGGATGCTTTCTATGTTCTTCCTTCCCATTAAACTGTGACTTTTGAGTTCTGAAAGGATGACTCATATCAGTAAGAAATTTTTTATAGCCCATGTACGCATATTTCTTTCCATGTGATAACCATGCCGAATCAACCTCTTCACTACAAATAGGACAACCATACTTTCCCGCTGTCCTACATCCCGAAAGATGGCCATATGCTGGAAAATCATGTATAGCCCATAATATAATTGCTTTAATGTTGAACATAGATTTTTTATAAGAGTCATATGTTGTAGCACCAGCGAACCATAATTCATTTAACTCTACAATCAGTGGCTGTAAGTAGACATCAATGTTGTGCCCTGGACCTTTTGGGCCTGGAATTAATAGAGTTAACATTGTAAACTCTTTTCACATACACATAGATGGAGGAAGATTAAATGGAACAATCATAACAGACCAGCAACTATAAGAATTACTCTTGTTTCTGAAAGGATTAAATCCGTCTGTTGCAAGTCCTAAACAAACATTACGTGTCTCAAGAGAAAAGTCACTCCAATAAGCATTGATTGATTTCCAACTTGAAGAATCCACTGGATGACCCATGTAACTTTCATTTTCAAATTTGCATACCATGTCATCGTCTCTGCAATCCATGGTACACTATATAATCTTTGAAGTCTTTGGGTTAGTGGAAAGTATCTTAACTTCTTCCACGGTAATTGTTTAAAATTTGGCTTTGAAGCATCCACGGGTCTCCATCTGCTCTCACCACATGTAGGATACTCATTTTTATCTGCATGATCTCTCCAATATAATATACAATCATTGCGACAAGCATGAATAATCTCATGTTTCATGCGCAAAGACTTAACTAACTTCTTTGCATCGTAGGTGCTATCAGGTAAAGTATTTGACACGGGCAAAATTTCTTTTAGCATTTTTAACAACTCCGTGAAACTTTTATTAGACCACTGATGTCTAGCCTTCATACTCAACAACTCAACTGTAGTTGACAATTTCGTATGCTCACCCTTACATGACGGATATAGTGGTTCTAATGCATGTTTCTTCAAATTACTGTACTCCATATCCTCAGGTAAATCATGTGGATCCTGATCATCACCTTCATCCTGATCATCATCTTCATCCTCAGGTAAGTCTTCAAGATGAACATGTCCAAATGTGTTGTTCAACATTTCTTCCATTCTTGGAAACATATCATTATTTTGGTTACTAGTTGAACTACTAGAAACCCCAACATCAACACGATTTGTAGAAGACGACTCCCCATGATACGTCCATGTCGTGTACGAACTATCCATGCCATCACAAATTAAATGCTCCATAATGGTTTCAAGGTTATGCTTTTGAAAATTTCGACATTTAACACACGGACAACAACACCAATTAACATCCTCAACATTTTGTTTTGCAAACAAAATAAATGATGCAACGCCATCGAGATATTCAGAAGACAGACGTTCTACTATTGTCATCCATTTTTTGTTTGGGATTGCTGGAGGCATCTTCTACAAAAAAAAAAAAAAAAAAAAAAAAAAAACTCAAGTAGGAGAATTGAGGGAAAAGACAAGTATCAACAATATTAGCCATTAAAAACTAAAAGTGACAATTTGTTTCAACAAAAAATGCACAACTCTATTGGAATCTAATTATCTACACATTCATGCTACCATAATTCTAACTAATATATTTTTTATAACCAAAACTTGCATCAATTTAAGTTAAAATTTTCAACATCGGTTCACGCCCTGGACAAGAAGAACCCCAAGCCCGACGTGGGGTACCCAGGTGGGCTGTGGTTTGATCCCATTATGTGGGGTCGAGGTTCACCAGAGCCAGTTATGGTGCTAAGGACTAAAGAGATAAAGAACGGTTGGCTCGCAATGCTCGCTTTTGTGGGCTTTTGGTTCCAAGCCATTTACACGGGAGAAGGCCCAATCGATAACTTGATGGCCCACATTGCTGATCCTGGACATTGCAACATTTTCTCAGTAATGCTTTGTTACTTTGTTTCTTGTTTAAGCTCAGATTTAATATGTAAAATATATTTTAGTATCGCAACAAATTCCAGCAGTACGCAAATGGGTCAAGTGACGACCATATGGTGAATCAGTTTGGGATTAAACTCTCGAATGGGTTGGATTGGATTGGAAACCTTGACCCGTTTATTAAATGGATTGGATTTGGGGTCCTGGGTTCATGACCTGACCCGACTTCCTACCTTACATCCTAACCCTACCTGGCCCAACCCAACACCCAGTTCTTGCTAATCGGCTTGGATCGACTTTAGGATGAGGCCTAAAACAATTGGGTCTGGTCGGATTTGGGTTGAGGGTTGCTAGAAGCTTACAAACACCTGATGAATCGAAGTTACACTGCTGGCTGCAACCCACCGTAATCTATGGCTATAAATGTCTTGTGTAGTATAAGCGATCAATGTATCTAGAAACCATCATCCATAACTTCTTTGGCAAGTTGAATCTGGCAGAGGTCAATTTAACGATGGAATTAAGGCAAGGGAGATGATGATGAAGTAGGCAAGGTGGGGGTACATTTGCCACAGCCCCTAGGGGATACGAGCAGCTCTTGGCCTCTGGCACAGCATTTGGTGAACCAGCTCCCTGCCACATTTGCGCTGGCGGGGAACTGGTTTATGAGAAAGACAAGCTCCTTGCAGAGCATATAAAACTTGCTCTGGCAAGGCGCTGGTTTACGTGAAAGACAAGCTCCCTGCAAGAGTAGGTAAAACCTGCTCTGCAGGGAGGGGGCAGGGAGCTGGAGTGCACTAGCATGGAGCTTGTCCAAACACACACTCATGTATCTTCAAGGATACTTCTACATGGATAGTACAATGAATAGGTAGGAAAATTGAGATGCACATATCTTTTATTCATGCCTCACAACACCTACACCAAAAACCACATTACACATGATCATATTAAAAAGGGGAAAGATGTCATTTTAGCCACTGGATCTTAGAAAAGTATAACTTTGACATCAGGTTACAGGGAGTTTAAAAAAGGGCCAGACTGCTGGGTTTAAATAAGCCTTCAATCTTTATGAAACTGGGCTTAAAGGGGGCCTAAGAAGATGACCCGAGTGATCACTTTAAGTGATCATGTGAGAGTGAAAATGCAGTGATATGAGATCCAAGACATCTCAAACCTTTGCACAGAGAAACTCTCTCTATGTAATTATTTTAGGCTCAAACTCTCCTCACCTCTATTTCCCTCATTCGACTCCACAAACTTCAACTCATTTCCCACCGCCAATTTTGAAACCGATGAACATGATCTCAGATCTCGACCTCTAGCACTCAAAATTGAAACCGATGAACATGATCTCAGATCTCGACCTCTAGCACTCAAAATTGATGAACATGATCTCAGATCTCCACCGCCAACTCAAACTCAACTCCTCCATTTTCTGCCTCTGATTTCGTGAATTTCGAGGCCAAAATCAAATCGAAACACAGAGTTAGGGTTTGGGAAGGAGGGAGATGACCTAACTCTGAATTAGGGAGGAGGGAGATCACCCAAATCTGATTGGAGAGTTAGGGTTTGCAAATGGAGAGACAGAAATTCGAGAAAAACAGGTGGAAGAGATGGAGAGAGGGGTTTTGTCGATGAGAGCGGTTTTGGAGCGAGAGGAAAGATCCCGCGAGTAGAAATTAAGTCTGGTGGCTCTCGTGGTCATGGTTTAATAAACCACTGTCGCTTAGAGTCAGATTGACTAACAACGTGTTTTTAGCTTAAAAAACTACAGTTTTAGGGGTAAAGTCACTGTTTTAGTGAGTGGAATATTATACCACTATTTTAAGTAGTAGTTTATTTTATATAGCTCAAGTAGTTTTTTCCTCATTTTAACGTAGTGCGTTTTCAGAAATCAGGAAGGTCAGCACATTGATTATTATTCAGGACCCACCACAGACGATATAAATCAAGTAGAACTAAAATCCACTAAACTTGGATCAGTGATCGTGATTGAACAAGACTATAGTATGCCAAATGTAGAATCTGATTCGAAACTTGCGATTTGTTGCATAAATAGAGGGTCTGGTATGTATATATGAAGAGAAGTTAACTCTTGTGCTGATTATCTAGCTAAATCCAGCATGGGAAAAGCTACAGTCATGCAGTGAATAGACAGCAGCCATATAGATCCACATCTGCACTCTCTCATTAGAGAAGACCATATTTGCAGTTTTCAGAGATTTTAATCTTCTCTATTTTTAATAAAACGGACGGGGATCCAATAACCCCAGGCACCAATCGAAAAAAAGAAGGAAAAAGAAAATAGAGATAAAAATATTTGTGTGGTCCAAATGGAACCACATGGATGCATGCATGTGTGGGTGTGAGTGAAGGAAGGGGAAGGTGGTGGGCCCCACCTAGGAGGTGTCACCTCTTATAGATTTCCCACCTCTTGGGAAATCTATAAATAGAGAGAGAGGAGGATGCAGTTCCATCCATCTCCAATCACCCCTTCAAGAGAGAGAGAGAGAGACAGAGAGGTCCATAGATTTCAAGGCCTCTAGTTTGTAACAGTCAGCTTTTGATGGGATTTAATAGCTATACGGTGCATCACAATTGTCTGCGTTCGATGCACAATTATCCAATATCTTACTGTATATCAACATTGTAAGTTGCAAAGAATAGAGTATATTCATATGACTCAATCTTGTAGAGACTAGTTAGAGAGATGATCTTGTAGCCTTGTAAATTACAACATAACCATGGCAACTACAAAGTAGCAGAAGCACTAACAAATACTGTAAGAATAACATGGCAGTGCCCCCTCATTCTCACTTAACTAATACAATCTACAGGTAGGAAAAGGCATTGGATAGTCAGAAAATTGTTCTGCTACAAAATTTCACGTATCGTAGAACATGCTTTAGATGTGATCTTGGTGAGAGTATTTCTGACATAAATATTATTCCTGATTTGTAATTCTCTCTTCATTCATTTCATCATTTTTTGTTTTTTATATGAAAGGGTCGCTAATCAGACCTCCATAAAATATTGAATCCTACAATCCACAATAAGGGGAAGCTATCACAACCGTGGGTTAAAATTTGGCTCTACCAATACGTATCGTCCGAGCTCCAAAACGATACGTATCGGACGATACGTATCAGAAATTCAATGTACCGGACGATACATTGAATGTATCGTCTGGGGCTTCCCATACAAACGGGACGATACAATACATTGAATGTATCGTATCGTCCTAGTCCAATACCGATACGTATCGTCCGATACGTATCGGTATCGGACGATATTTTGACCCATGATCACAACTCAAGGAATGCACAAATGCATTTCGCATATAAATTAGTACACGTTTAAAGTTTTATATGTTATAAATTCCAATGTACAAGCATAGAAGACATGAAAATATGAGTAACAACAAATCACCTGACGCGATTTGGAATAGTGACCTTAATAGTGAACAAATGATCACCGCGTATGGATGGTTTGTTGAGCTTAGGGACACCTCGTTTTGCTAAAACAACCACGTCGCCAGGTTGAGTACCAGAAGGAATCTGAAGTTCAGTAATCCCTTCAACAGTCTTCACCTGCTCAATACAACATCTATTTACCATCAGTAGTATTAATTGACTAATAGAGTAAAAATATTGCATAGTGTAAGGGGTAAATCCAGAGAAATCTTCAGCAACCATCCGATATTTGTCAGGATGAAAACAGACTTCTTTGAACATCTTCAAATTTACATATCAACAACTACCATAAGGGTAGTTCACAAATAGCCAGAGAAAATCAACTCAATCTTTAATGTAAATGGTCAAAAAGATCTCACAAACACATTTTCTTTATCTTTTCATTACCATAAATAACATAGTCATAGAGTCAGGTAACATAATAAAACATAGAATCTGTTGAACAAAATATTCTCCAGAAAATACATAAAAGAATAAAACGCCATTTACATTAAACACTATGAAATGTTTGCATGAAAAACAATAATAATAAGACCAAAAACGAGTAAAGTACATATATTACACAAAGAAAGATCTAAAAGATTATAAACTGAAGCACACAAATGTTATCTAACCAATAACATACTCATAGACTCACAGGTAACTGATTAGACTAAAGACCTGATGAACCGATATTCTCCGAAAAGATACATACAAGAATAAAATTCCACTTAGACTAAACACTACAGAAAATTTTGCATGAAAGAGCAATCATAATAAGACCAAAGACAAGGATATAATACATATTTTAGATCGAAAAAGATATGAATGATATTAAACTGAAGTCATAAGGGTTATTTAACCAAAAGTCTAGTGCAGTAGCCATTCCAAAGTAAAATGCTCGGATATGGCCCTACATTAATATTTGAAGCTAGCAATGAATCAAAAAATGTAAAATATTGGAATTTGGAAATGACTCTCCAGGTCATCTGTTTTACCACCTATTGTTTATCAACACATTGAGTTATTTATTAGGAAGTGATAAGAGATTAAGGAACTAATTTATGTTTTATTCTATGCATACACTCTCATTCTTTTTACCATCTTAATAAAAGGAAACACCAGTAATTGTGCAATCTTGACATCATAGTCATTATCTTCGCCAGCTTTGCAAGTCAAAATCAATCTTAATTATATATATATATATATATATATATATTATAATAATTAATGTAACTAATAAGAATTTTTGCCAATGTTGACAAAGCTTAGAAATCATCATTACAAGCTCACAAGTACTACAAAGTGCAGGCTTAGAGCCATATCCTCAAGGCTGCATAGAAATCGTCATTACAAGCTCAATATTACTCCTACAAAGTGCAGGCCTAGAACCATATCCTCAAGGCTAAAATCTCTCTTGGTACTCCTAGCAACGAA
Organism: Chloranthus sessilifolius; assembly: GCA_021018995.1. Taxonomy (NCBI): domain Eukaryota; kingdom Viridiplantae; phylum Streptophyta; class Magnoliopsida; order Chloranthales; family Chloranthaceae; genus Chloranthus; species Chloranthus sessilifolius. Next base: position 72,532,264 of record CM037595.1, read on the forward strand.
AGAATCTTCAGAGAAATTGGCGTCTCGATTTTCAACAAGCGTCCTGGTAACACTTTCGAAGAAACAATCAACTTTGGAATTTTTGTCATAGCTAAAAAAAGGAAGCTGCTATTTCCACTTCAAGAATGGGTGAATGCACTTAAGTTAAAACTAACGGCCTGTTTGGATAAAATCAAGAACAATACTACCTAGCTTTAGCAGATTGAATCATGGACAAAATCAAGAACAACAAAGAAGAAATATTAATCTAATCTTAAGAACTGATAAAGCAGATTGGTCTGAAGCAGAAAATAAGAAAATCACAAGCCCTATCTTGCGTTAAATTTGATTAATCTGAAGCAAACTCAATCAAATTATGCACAAGATTTGAAATTGCAATCACTCTATGCCAATCAGATGATTCAACGTTGAATCATCTGATTCTATAAAAGCAATTTGAGAAAAATACACAGAAAATGAGAAAAATACACAGCAAAAAAACATATGAGAAAAATATACAGCAATTTGACAAAAATACACAGAAATTGCGTTAAAATTGATAAAATGGAAGAAAATTTGCAGAAATTGGTAAAACAATCAACGAAAAATGCAAAAAAATATATGAGAAGGCACGAAAAACTCACTTGTCGTCTTTGTTTTCGTCGCCTAGGTCTTCGAAGAGGAAGATGGAGGTTAGGGCTTCGAAGAGGGAGATGGAACGAGAGAGAGGGGAGAGCCAGTCTAGGGTTTCGAAGAGGGAGATGGAGCGAGAGAGAGGGGAGGAGCCGGTCTTCGCGTTCTTTGGAAGAGAGTTAAAAAGGAAATGAAATTGGTTTCATGATATATATTAGCGTGGGATTAGGGTTAAACAAATTAAACGACTGGCTTAGCATAATAAACAATTGATTTTGATTGTGGCTTATTATACTACTGTTAGGGCAGCGGCACTTTTGATATTGTCAAAAGTTGTTTTTTAGCCATTTTGACGTAGTGTATATTCCATACAAGGAACACACTCAGTCAGATTTATAGTTGCATCTTAATATCTCTTGTAAGATCATAACTCTCTTTATTAATAGAAAATCATTTGATTTAGATTTTCAAATCAAAATTCATTATCTTTCTAAGATAATTCAATCAGAATCATTTTACCATCTCCAAATGATCCTAGCAATCTTTTCATGACAACTCGATATTAGGAGAATTTTATGGTCAAATCACTGATAATGATTCCAAGCCATGTCCACTCAATCAAGGGCAATCAATAACCATATGATCGAATCAAATTAATCAATCTATCAATCATGAAAATAAGGATATCCTTAGAGTCAAGCCCGTTATGAGGCTACTGAATCAATCGTTTGATTTTGCTCAAACAGTTGCTAACGAACAATGGTGATATGATCAAAGTCGCACAAACATAATCACATCTGAGCACATGAGTGGAAAAGTCTACCCTTCTTAACAAAGACATCTACATAAAAAAAAATTACAAGAAAACAACGTAAAAATAAAAGTGTTCAATAAATCATAGTCATTCAATCTTAGCATTCAAACCAACTTGACTATTGTGGAATGATCATGAGCAATATGGCAAAGGCATTTAGTTGATGGTGAGTAAAAAACATGCTCACACATCAATTTGAAAAAGTCATATAAACGCAACAAGGCGTTATATAATTAGTATCATCTATAATGCTAAAAAGAAATTCTTTTTCACATACATGCACCGCACATCTCTCATGTGTGACTCACAACCTATAATAATTAATCACACATACACACACACTATGCTTATGCCCATAACTTGGTCATGAGACAAACCAAGTAAAAAAATATATAATAATTTTAGAGTAACAAAATTGGTGTTACATTCAAACATAACTCCAAGACTCATTTGGATTAGGGACTATAACTGAAAATAAATAACCAAATTAAGCAATTATATGTCTATATGTCTAATTAAATGGATGGAAAGTACCACATATAGTGTTCCATCCAATACCCAATCGTCCATCAAATAGGAATTGTCTCTATGAAGAAAATGATACCCACAAATTGCATTAATAATAGGATGGTCTATACTCCATTGAAGGGTTTGGTAGATCACTTACGCGACAAATCAGCAACCATAATGCCGATTGACATTTATTCTTATGATTCAAAGGTCGGAATTCTGTGATGAATCACCTTCAGGCTCTTCTTTTTTAAATAAAAAATAATCATAAATGATTGAGAACACCATATTCAGTGCTTTTTTCGAGACTCAACTAAGACCCAATAAATTGGGTTGTCTTCTTTTTGCAGACACAAAAAACATAAAAATATATGGTATCATATATATGTCATGCTTTTGAAATCAAAACACCATAAAAAACATGTGGTCAATAGAGATTAAGGCAGCCCATACCAGTGGCTGTTATGCTAGACGGTGTGGGTAGATTTGCCAATCGGTGCCATTAAATTAACCTTAAAAAAAATTATTATACTAAAAAAAAAAAAAATCATACCTCTCTTCCTTGTATCTCCAAACGACACACGTCAGAACTTGTCCATTCCATGCTTAACTGCCCCATGGTTGCGTAGATTTTCCGGAAAGTAACCGCTATGGATTTTCATCCTCTTTTTGTATCTTTAATGTAACTCTTCCAATGGAATTAATAGCAGGGTTTGAGTGCTCCTCAATCTCTTTGGAAAAGGAGGCATCAATTCTCTTTGAATCCTTTTAAACAAGCAACGCCATGTTCCCGTAACTGATTGATTGCTTAATCTCGTGCCTCTTTGTCTTAAAATCTATTCGTTACATTGAGTGTAACCCATTGTATGCTTGGCATAGCATAGACTTAGAATAGGCGAGCCAGTCCACCATGTTCTAGCATCTTATTACCCACTCGCTGTACTAAGCAACTTGCTCAGATTTTTGTTTACAAACCACATGTTAATTTAGGTTAGCAATATTAGTTTAAAATTATTGGAAAAATTGAAATGTTGATTCAAAATAATATAGGGAATCGGTCTAAGGCACGAGAAATATCCCTGTCTTTAAACCAATATTTGCCCCCACCACGTCGACAAAGTGGTCACCAATAGGTTACTGGCAAACTGGTTCCAAGATATAACGAACCGATTGTGTATTCTTGGGAAGGATTTAGCGAAACCATCCACGCTATCCGAACACCAAATATTACAGAAACGCTCTGATAAAAGACTTTTAAAGACATAACAAGAGAAAAGAAATAAGACTCTATTGTGGCGTATAAAACAATAACTTTAGATTCCTTAAATAGAAATTAAGTTGTGTGTTAATGCACCATTTTCCTATGAAAATGTGCTACACCCATCCCTTCAGAAAGACACGTTACTTTGGAAAGGCATTTCTTTTGAAAAGACATAATACTATAAAAAGACACTTCTTTTGAAAAGACACCACTTTGAAAAGAGATAAATTATAAAACTTTTAAATATCTAACAATTCCCCACTATTTAAAAGCTTTAAATATCCAACAATTTTGCCCCCACCACTTCGACAAAGTGGTCACCAACAGGTTACCGGTAAACTGGTTCCATGATACAATGAACCGACTATGTATTCTTGTGAAGGATTTGGCGAATCCGATCACGCTATCCGAACGCCAAATATTGCAAGAACGCTCTAATAAAAAACCTTTAAAGACATAATAAGAGAGAAGAAATAAGACTCTATTGTGGTGTATAAAATAATGATTTTAAATTCCTTAAATAAAAATCAAGTGGTGTTTTAATGCACCTTTTTCCTATGAAAAAGTGCTATACGCATTCCTTGGGAAAAGACACCATTTCGGAAGGCACTTCTTTTGAAAAGACACACCACTTTAAAACGACATAAATTATAAAACTTTTAAATATCTGACAATTATAGCATCCTCTGCTTACAAATAGATTACAATGAGTTACAATGATGTAGGAAGGGAGAACTGTAAAGCTCCCCTAATTTACAAATAATTACAATGAATTTTGTTCCTCTATTGGATTGAAGAAGTGGCCGTTATAGATTTCTAATGTCAAAATCTAAGTTCGCCGATAAAATTGGGGTTCAGATTATTTGGGTTAGACTTTCATTTCCTTGTTAATCCTCACCATCCGTTCGGTTGAAAAGTGAGATTCATGAACTCCTCTTCGCATGGGATTGTTAGACCACCCATTTGATGGTCAAAACCAAACGCTTCTTCCGCCATACTCAGTAAGTTTAGGAACAAAGGATGCTTGAAGTAGGAAGTTGGGATCACAAACCGCTTTTGATTATCTCCAACGTAAACAGCAAAGTGCTGTTTTGGGATGTTTGAAGCCGGAGATAACCGATTCCCGCTAAGTGAGAGTCATAGAATCCGCTTGCATAAATTACCCCAGGCAAACGAATACCCATGCTTCAAAAATTTCCTTCAAAATGCAATTTCTCAGCAGTAAGGTGTCAAGTCTGCTAGCTGAGAAAAGCGTTAACAGAAGATGTTGATTGAATGAAATTTAATCTTTAGCATCTGTATATATATATATATATATAGAGAAAAAATCTTATGACCAATCCTCTCAACAGCCAACAGGAATGAGTGGTGAAGGATCAAATTAAACACAATTTTCATGAGGGATCACATGGTTTTGCCTTCGAACGCACATCTAAGGGTTAATGAGCCTTGGGCCACACTGTATGAAATGATATGGTGGCCTGGTGGTTGTTTGTTCAGTGTCCCTTTGATTTAGAACATGCTTAAGCATGAAAAGTCATTCCACGTTACTCTCTACAGAAATCTTTCCAAGCAAGCATCCAATGTTAAATTAGAAAACAAGAAGCTATGATGAGACCATGTGAGAAATGTTGAACAATTATTGAAGTTGATGAGAGTTTGGCCGAACCCCAGGAGGAGTACACCCCATTTTTACCCGAGCCGTTATATGGTAACTGATCTGTTTCTAAGCAAGATTGAGAGCGGGTCACTGATTTTGGACACGTGGAAACATTTTCATTGTATTATGATGCAAAGATCTTCGGTCTCAAAGATTGCTTCGGAGAAACATCTACGTTGTATCACCAAAGCAGGCAAATGCCTTCAAATGAAGGGCTAAAACTGATTTTGGAGATCTCCATGATAGCTGTTCTTTTTAAACACATTTGACTGCTTTGAATCACCAAATGGAGAAGTTTTTTCAATGCAATTTTCAACCCAACAGGTCTTTATATCATTTCCTTTGCATCTCATGGCACACTTTTGTAAAAGGTAGTGACCCGTCACCCGTTTTCATTCTTGCTTGGCAACAGATCGGTTACCCACTCTTTTACTGGGAAATAACAGGGTGAAGTCAACGTTTTTATTAAATTCCTGGTTATGGATTTGGTGGAATAGGTATATATTTACGAAATTAAAGAGGAAAAGACATCATAATAATCATGATGTTGCACTATGTATTTATGCAGTATCTGATTAATTTATTTATTGGTATTCCCCTTCGTGTACCTTGGGCTTGTATCATTGTAATGTCAGGTACAAATGTACTTTAAGGCTTCTATCATGCTTTTAAATCTAAAAAATCGGAGACTTATCATCGGATAGGGCCGATACACGAGACGTCTCGGCAATTCGGGGTGAGGTGAAAATGTTGTTTAAATGATCTTACATTATTAAAATTTGGGTTTGATCTTACATCATTGAAGTACACTTCACTGTTATGTCAGGTGGAACATATCTATGATCATACTGCCTCAATCTCCAATCTGACATAGAAAGCCCCTACATCTCTCTATATAGACACTTTTCAAAGTAGTTTCAATTGAGATTGTATCTATAAGAATCTGAATCACACTGAAAACTGTCATAGTCAACTTTGTCAAACTCAATTTTAATTTAGAAAAGTAGTATGTGTGAGACCACTAAGAATTACTTGGACAGTAGGAAAAACTACAGGCAAATCTGAATCCCAAATTGGCCTCCTCGAAAAATTGATATTACAAATTGACATTTTCCCAATACTTTCCCTCTCATTACGAAGATATCCCCCACCCTTAAGCATTTTCTGTTATTCATTTTTTCTAATGACCTGACATCATTAATATTGGTTAGCTTCTGTAATATTTGTTTTGTTCTACAAAAACGAAGAAATAAGTTGTCCCTCACATTATTGTCGAACCCAATTACTTCAATACCATAATTTAATAAAATAAGTTAAAAAAGAACAAGGAAAGATTAAGTCTTAGAGAAGTGAAATGGTATTAGAAGTGAAAGAGAAACGTAAAGAACTTGTATTGAATGATGTATAAAGGGGCAAAATTACAATGGCCCTCTCAATTACAAATAAATTACAAAATTTTTTGCAATAATTTCTCAATATTTGCAGAATTAGTAGGGGGCAAAATTGTGGCTCAGATTATCTTGGATAGAATGGTTTTTTTGTTACTCCTGTCACGACCCATTCAAGCGAGAAGTGAGATTTAAGAAGTCATCCTCTTCACATGGAATTGTGAGACCACCTATTTGATGGTCGAAACCAAACTCTTCTTCAGCCATACTTAGCAAGTTTTGGAATGAAGGATGCTTCAAGTAGGAAGTTGGGACCACAAAGCGCTTTTGGTTGTCTCCAAGCGGCCTTTCGGGACATCTGAGACTGGAGATAATCGATTCGCACTAAGAGATCGTCGCAGAATCTGCTTGGCATGGATCACCCCAGGCAAACGGATACCCATGATTCTTTAAGATTCCTTCAAAATATATTTTCACAGCTATAAGTTGTCAAGCTTGATGGTAGAGTTGTCAAGCTTGATGGTAGAGGAAGCATGAACCGCAGGTGCTGAGTGAATGAAATTTAATCTCTATCAAGTGGATATATTAATAGAGAGAAAATATGTATGCCCATTCCTTTCAAATGGAATGAGTGGTGAAGAGGATCGGGGACAATTTTCATGAGAGTTCACATGCTTCTGCCTTCCAATTAGGCACAATGAGATTTAAAGAACCTTGGGCCACATTGTATGAATTGATAAGGTAGCCCTCTGATTGTCTGTTCAGTGTCCCTTTGATTCTAAGCATGCTTAAACATGAAAAATTGTTCCACATTACCCCTCTCTCTCTCTCTCTCTCTCTCTCTCTCTCTCTCTCTCTCTCTCTCTTAAAAATCTTTCAAATTCAAACAACCAATATACACTAGGAAACATGAGGATATGAACTTGGCCCAGCCGTAAGAGATTCATCAGATTCCAATCGATAGACACCTATTTTTACCGTATAGTATATGGTGACGGACTAATTTCTAAGCAAGATTGGGAACAGGTCACTGATTTTGACCATGTGGAACAATTTGTCAAAAAGTGTGCCCTATGATGCCTCCTTCTCAATAGCTGTGATGTCAAAGATTGCTTTAGAAAAATATCTCCATCATATGATTCAAACCAGTCAAATGCCTTTCAAATGAGGGGCTAAAACTAATTTTGGAGATTTACAAGGTAGCCATTCTTTGTAAAGTCGTTTGACTGGTTTGAATCACCAAATGGAGATGTTTTTTAACTGCAATCTTCAACCACCAATCTTTATAGGAAGCCATTACTTGCACACTTTTTCAAGTGATTGCACCGAATGTAAAGAAAGACTTGGTATATTAGGGACATGTGATATGCAAAAATACAATATAGGCCGTCTGATTTGAAGCTCATGATCAATGGATCTCTGATGAAAATTATATTTTGTTCTAATCTTTTGTAATTGATATCTTTAAATCATGGCCTTCAAATCAAACGGCTTAGATGGTGTTTTCACATAGTAGAGGTTGCCAAACTTGCAAGTCTTTCTTTCAAATTTGGTACAATCCGGTGCAATCACTTGAAAAGCATGTGCAAGTAATGGCTCCTATCTTTATATTATTTCCTTTGCATCATGCTGCGCACCTTCTAAAAAATAGTGACGGTATTATATACCCACTCTTTTGACCCACGGATAATGTTATATGGAGGACAGATTTTATACAGACAAAGTGTAGGGGGCTGATGTGGTGTGACCTAATTGGCTGTAAGTGCGGTGGGGCTCAATTAATGCAGGTTAGTGCAATCACTCACATCACGCCACATGAGCGACCTGCACTTTGTCCTCAACAAATCTGTCATCCGTTTATAATTTTCCTTTTACCCACCCTCCTAGGAAATAACAGGGTCAAAAGTCATCTTTTTTGTTAAATGCCTTGCGGATCTATCGAATAGGTAATGTTACTATTTCTTTTGACGAAATAAAAAATTGAGAAAGGAATAGACATCATCATCATGGTCACCAGGTTGGGGTTACAAGGAATTTGGAAAAATTCTACAAGTTAAAAGGAAAAAAAAATTGAAAACTATAAAATAAGAATAAATTATTAAAATATTTAGAAATATTTAAAAAGTCGCGAATGGTTCGCAAATAGTATACAAAATTTTGAAAATTTTGTGGATTATTTATATTAATTTGCACAACTCAAAAAAGGTGAATTATTCAAGAATATTTTAGTAATTCAAAAAATTTTGTAACTATGATCATTACCATCGTCATTAAGTTGTGTTACATGTTTGTGCTATGTATTTCCTGACCTAAGGGTGTAAATTAAAATTGAAAATCGATTGAAAACCGAGTCTCTGAACTAGCCCGAATCGGACTGAAATGGACACTGAACTGAACTAGTTTGGCCAGGTTGAATTTCGGTTTTGGTACCTGAAAGCCAAAAATCGGTTGGATAGGATGTGAAAACCAACCCTAAAAAAGAAACAATTGAAAGAACAAAAGTAAACTGAAAAAAATTCTTTCAAAAAGAAGAAAAAGAGAAAAAAAAATTGAAAAAAATCGAACCGACCGAAACAGGATCGGATCGGTTCAGTTTCGATTCACGGGGTGAGACGTTCGGTTGACCAAACCTTTTTTGTTCGGGTTCAGTTTTAGTGGAATCGACACTGAAACTGCGGTTCAATTAACCAAATTTACACCCCTACCATAACCTATGTCTCCACTTATTTCTATTTAGGACTAAACTCTTCATCATTCTATCATCCTTCATGTCACTTCTATCCAATACATATTTATTGGGCTTCGATCAGTGTAATCTCTCCTACATATGTTGTTTAAGGCCTTCAATGGACCCTCTCAACCCATCTCAAATGAATTTTATTTTATTTTATTTTTCAATCTCTTACATATTCATTTGTATGTCTATCCTTTCATGATGCTCTATGCATCCACCTTACTATACATATCCTACCAAAAGGAGGGAAGTGTTAGCCAATTGTGTAAGAACACACTCCCCCATCCTCTAATTTGAGATATAATGTATCAACATCTCCCCATACAGCTCTTTTCAAAGCAATGTCTACTAAGACTGTACGTAGAAGCATATGAATCACACCGAAAATTGTGATAGTCAACTTTGTCAAACCCAGTTTTAATTTTAAAAAGTAGTATGTGCAGGACCACTAAGAATTATTTGGACTTAAGTAGGAACAACTTTTGCCAAATCTGGTAGTATATTTTAAAATTGAAAAATTTTCATATAAACCTCTGAACTTTCACCACAATGTCCAAGAAGCACCTTAACTTCACTAAATGCAACATAACACCTCAATGATTACAAATGCCCAAAATAAGACCCCTACCGTCAACCTCCGTCTGTTGCTCGATGGAAACTGCTGACAAAGCAATAAACGTTTGTTACCTTGCTGCGTGGACTCGCCGACATAGCAAAAAAAGATAACTCAGCCCCTTTAAAGCATGTGGAAGACTCCATCTCTCTTAAGGATATAGGCGCCAAACAGAGCTCCTTCTGCTCTTCTTCTCTTCTCCTCTTCAGCGAAGAACCCTCGACACTATCATCGTCTCTACTCTTATAGAACCCCATACAGCAGCATCATGTCTACAATGACTTGGATCAAACGTGATTTGTAAGAACCAGACCCAATTTTGTACGGACCCAACTTGATTTGTAAGAACCAGACCCAATTTTGTACGAACCCGATTCTGCATGAGATCATTTGTTTCTGTGTTTATTTAATGACCGATAGTAAAACATATTAAACGGGTGGTTCACATGCACTGAGAAGTATGATATTTTACAGGGCATAAAATGTGTTAAAATTCATTGACTTTGTTAGATCTGACCGTGGAGATCAGTTTTGTGCATGTGTGCCATGTGACACTGCGGCTAATTTGATGGGCTCTGTACCATGTGATCGGATCAGTCAGCACAAACTAACCAATTGATGATAAGGTTATGGCCTCAGGATCCGTTGTATGAAAGATTGAAATGAAATTAGATCATCATGTGATTCAACGCATTCACAATATTTTAGACCTGGATTCCAACCAGTAGTTTGGTTGGCACCAATTGAGGTACCTCATCAATTGACCCATTAAACATGAAGGTGCATTAAAATATACCAAGGAAGGTTTTGATCTTGAGCTAATATAAATAGAATATATGATAATCATATACTACACTAATAGCATTTATTTAATAGAATAATAATAAAATATAATAGAATATAATAAGAATAAAAGAAGGGGTTTTTGGGCGTTTCTAGAATAGGCGAGTGTTGTGGGCGTGGGCAAGTATCCTATAGCTACTCATTTTTTTTAAGGCAAGTATCTATTCTAACACATCTTGTTTAACCCTTGATTCAGGCTGTACCTATATTGATTTATAGGTTAGAAATCAGACTTTGTTATGTCGTGTGTATTTTGACTTGTACATCTATGTGTTGTCTGTTATACCTGTATAAGATGGCTTGTATTTTAGTGCAATACTGCAGTTTATATATTTATTGACGTATAAATGCTAGGTTTATGTATTGATAGCTGTATTGATGTGTCGATGTTGTACCCTTTGAGGCATATGAAGAGATTAATGTGGTCTAATAGATTAGTTTTATGAACGTTGTATAACCGAAAAGCAGTCGAATCAGTTACACTTAAAAGTGTAAATATTTGTTACTTGAATCGGTAATACCTGAAAGTGTATATATTTGTCACCTGAATCAATAATACCTGAAAGTGTAAATAGTTATGATCTGAGTATGCTATACTTGATAGTGTAAATAATTGTTATCTAAATTGGTGACACCTGAAAGTGTAAATAGTTATGATCTGAGTATGCTATACTTGATAGTGTAAATAATTGTTATCTAAATTGGTGACACCTGAAAGTGTAGTGTAAAAATTTGGTAACTGAATATGTTATATTGGTTATACTTGTTTGTGTAATAATTTGCTATTGAATATGTTATACCGGTTACACTTGTTTGTGTAAAAAGTTGGTAACTGAATATGTTATACCGGTTATACCTGTTTGTGTAAAAATTTGGTAACTGAATATGTTATATTGGTTACACATGTTTGTATAATAATTTGATACTGATTATTGTATACCGGTTACACCTAATTCTGTACAAATGTGGTAATTGCATATTGTATATCGGTTACACCTGATTGTATAAAATTTTGTGATTGAATATGTGATACCGATTACACCTAACTGTGTAAACATTTGGTAACTAAATATATTATACCTGTACACTTGATTGTGTAGACATTTGCTAACTGAATCTGTACTGTGGTAGACTTACATGTGTAACATGTATAAATTGCATGTGTTATGAGTAGTTAGATCTGTTTTGAGACCGATAGCGTTTTGGGACATACAAATTTATGTGTTCTGATATTTGTTTATATTTCTGGACTGAATTTGAATACCATAATTTCTGCAAGGCAATGAGATGATACCTCTGAGTCCGTAGTGAACAATTGTAAGACCCTAGCCAAGTCGTAAATCTGATATCTGCTCTGTTATCTGCTATCTGTTATATGATCTCAATTAACAGCTAAGTTGAGGAAAACACTTGGTATTCGTGCTATTAGCCATAAAATAATCCCCAATAGCAATAAGTCTGTTGTGGTAGTCTAAGTATAAGCTTCTAAGTTATCTGTCTGGTCTAGGCATATTTTATGCTTTTATCTGTATGGTCTGGGAAAACATAATACCAACCTGAGTGTAGTGAAAACACCGGACTGTAAAGTACCGTAATACATAAAATCTGAAATGTTATTGTTAGTGGTAATTATGTTTTCTGATCTGCATTTGTGATCTGTTTTCTGAGACTTCTGTTATTTACTCTAAATTTGTTATCTGGTTTCTGAGAAAAGTACCCTGTAGTTGACGATACTGTATTCATTTCTGTATGTAATATTGACCTGTGTACGAGATTTGTTTTCAACTACAGACAGTCATGATTACAATTGAATTATTTAATTAGTTTGTATAATAATAAGAAACTATCGGCATGTTAGTAGTTTAATCAACTTGTATTAGAATGGTTACTTGCAGAGCATGTGGATTAGCTCTTACAGTAGTTTAACCACCCTATAGGTGAAGGAAAAGGATTGGAGAAAGATCAATTGACGAAAATTCAGCAGTATTATCTGGCATAGATCTCTGTGACTGGCTGTCTGGACATCTGATTTTAATCCTTGATTCAAAATTTTTATTCAGATGGATTGCTTTCTTCTGACAAGCGAATATTGTTAATTAGCAAACGAATAACTTAAGGGTTTAAAAGAATCTAATCGGGAGCCAAATTTATTAATGTATTTTCGGATGAGTTGTCTGGTCTACCGTTACAACGTGAAACTGATTGTCCTCTACTTATGAATAAGTATCATATCTCGAGACTTGAAGCGTTGTTTGCCTAATTGCATAGTGCATCTGTAGTTTCAAAACTTTTTCTGCGATGTTGATATAATCAGTTAAGACTTTAAAAAAAAGGGGGCTATGCTATTATTGCTTTTTATTCCCGCATTGGTTACTGAGGCCAGAGTAATGCCATTGGGATGGATCAATGTACCTGTCGCGTGTATGAATTTTTTGAATCAAATATTTAAACCATATCTAGAATATTTTGGTGTTGTTGTTATTGATGATATCCTCGTTTATTCTCCATTCCATGCCGATCTTGAACTCCATCTGTGATTAGTATTACACGTGTTGCGAGAAAATAAATTATTTGGTAAAGTAAGGAAAAGTGAGTTCTAGTTTGAAAAAGTTATTTTTTAAGGCCTTGTGATATTGAAAGAGAGTGTCGTTGTTGACCCCTCTAGAGTAGAATTTGACTGAGATTGGGACAGACCAAGTTCAGTCGATGTGTTAAGGACTTTTCTCGTATTGCAGCTCCTTTAACTCAAACTCGGAAATATGTGAAACTACTCTGGAGTAATCAATGTGTAGCAAGTTTTCAGGAGTTGACGAATAGAGTGACTTCTGCACTAGGGTTTACCATTCCTTCAGAAAGTGAGAGACATAGGATCTGTCGTGATGCATATCGATTTGGGTTAGGATGTGTGCTGATGCAGTTTCATCATGTTATGCTTCTAGACAACTCAAAGTTCATGAGCAAAACTATTCGATGCATGATCGAGAACTGGCTGCGATCGTGGTTGTCTTACAATTTGGAGGCAGTATTTGTATGGGGTTCAGAAATAGTTGTGTGCGATATTTGTTTAACCAGAACGAGTTGAATATCCGACAATGGAGATGGATTGATTTTCTGGAATTTGCAAATGATGTATGAATTGGGACTGTAGAATTCAAAGGGGGAGGCCTAAAATTTCGTTTGCAAATTTGATTGGTAGATCTACCATTTGTCAAGAAAGTAAAGAGATTCAACAGAAGGAGTTTAGACTGACGATACTGGCTTATGTGAGTGTAAGATTTAAGCCAGATTTTAATATCCATAAGGACGGTTGGTAGATTGTGTGTATCTGACATTCCTGACTTGCTCAGTATATTTCAAATTGTTTGATCTAATTTATTAGCATATTAAGACAGAATACCAAAACCTGTAAGCAACTTATAGCCCTCAATATGCTGACATAAAAGTGGAATGATATTATTCCTTAACAAGAATGACCTGTTGACTTACTTGGCCCAACTATTTGTTACTAAGATAGTGTGAAGTTCCATGGGATTCCAAAAGCACTTGTCTCTGATAAAGATTCATATTTCATATCGGGGTACTGGAACAGTCTGATTTGAAAGTTTGAGACAACAACTGAAGTTAGATCTATTCTAAGACCGATAGCATTTTGAGACTGTGCAACCGTGGGAATCGGGACGATCTCGTCGCGACGATGCGCTCTCTAATAAAAATATAGAGTTGCCACCCGGAGCTTTCAGTGTCCCGGAATACCTAGTTCATTTTTATGAGCACCGAAGTGCTAAAAATATGACTCTAAATCCGGTCCACACCAAAGGCTCTTGGGTAGGGGCTTCGGTTATCGATCGGGAAGGTGTTAGGCACCCGATCAACCCGCTTAACATGGTCTCTACTAATGGCCAAAAATAAAATGATATAAAAGCAAAGAAAATAGCTTCCTCATGCCCAAATGGGCCTCCAATCCTATTTGTGCCCTTCCATTCCTACCAAAAATTTGGCAGCGTAACGGTACAAATGAGAGGATAGAGGGAGCTAGAAAGAGAAAGGAGAAGAAAGGGGAGAGCCGGAGCCCTCAGGCCCTGGTAGCACCGTAGAGGAGCCTTGCGTGGCTTGCTTTGATGAGCTCTTAAAGGCTTTGTATGGTGGAAAATGGGGTTCTAACTTTTAGGAATTAAAGCTAAGAGGTAGGGGGTGGTGGCTAGGGGATCACACACACCTAAGCTAAGGGTTTTGGATGCAAGAACAAGCTTGAAATGAGGTTTTGGAATTCTGAAATTTGGATGAAAATAGTACACAAAAGAGAGGAAGAACTTCTCACTTTGAGCTCTTTCTCTCTTAAGCAAATTTCTCAACCCTTAAACCAAGGGGAGGGGGGCTCTATTTATAGGAAAAGGGTGGATTAGGAGGCTACTTAGAGGCTAAACAAGTTTAAGAATTAGGTAATGGGCCATCTAAGGTTTCCTAGGATTTTAAGGGTTTGGAAAGGTGTGAAGGTGGTTTTAATGGTGGATGATAGGTTAGTGTTTCAAATCACTTAAGGATTGTAAATAGGCATTAAAAGGGTGCAACAAAGTTATCAAAACACACCCCAAGGATTGAGGTGGTCAACAAGTCAAACCCCAATCACGAATTTCGGGGTAAAAACCCACAGTTACTGTTCATATGCCTGGAAGTTAGCCTCGCGAGGGGTTGGGGGACCATTTCTGGGGGAAAAATACCTGGCGCAACTATTAGTTGCACCAGGAAAATTCAGGGGGAAAATGGCTCCAAAAAAGCCCGATTTTCAAATAGCCTTAACTTTTTATGTACAACTCCGATTGAGGTGATTCTTAGCTCGTTGGAAAGCTGGAGAAGTCCTCTTTCCAATGGTATATGATTTGATATTAGTAGAAGACCGCAGCTAGTCTTGGTGCACCACTCTTCATCCATTTCCCGGGAAGGTTAGGTTTAGGGTTCGGAATGGGTTCTAAGGGTTGGGATTGGTTTCTAAAGGTTCGGGGTAGGTTCCTAAGGGGTCTAGGGTGATTCTTAAGGGCTTGGAGTGATTCCTAAGGGTTCCATACATGCTGTCAAAAGCTCAGAATTGCACCTCTCTCGAAAGGTGTTTCGATCGGGCCTTGGGCCAAATTTGGGTGTCTACAGATGCCCCTCTTTGGTATCCGATCACTAGTGATCGTATGCTAAAGAAAAGAGACATCCAAAGAGGCCCAAGGCATTACCGACGGGTCCGCTGTATTCAGAACAAACTTCAAACATCAGGTGAGTAACATGGTGAGAAAATGAAAGCCCTGGAGTGCCAGGCTAATCATTCGCTTCTCGAGGTAATTGGTTCCCAAGCGCTTAGCGACATTACTGGGCATAACCGAGGTGGAATAAGTTACGAACTCCCTATAGGTGGGAAAGATGTTCACTTCTCGGGATGATTTTGAAGGTATTTGATGTTTAAGATTTATTCTGAATTCAACAGTATCGTAAGTAGGAGGGGTGATCGATCCACATTCAAAGATAGGCACGAAGTAAACATACGCAAGGCTCCACAGTTTGCGTCCAATCCTACAAGGCATTTGATGACCTCATTGGATTATTCGCGGGTGCCCCTGTAGAAAGCAGGGTTCGAGATCTTTGGGCGAACCCATCGATCCCAAAGTTTATTTAGTATGACCACCTGAGCGAAGTGAATAGATGTCACAACGCTTTTTAGGTGTGCGTGCCATTTTTCAAAGCGTGCCCCAGATCCACATGACCCAGAGTATCCAGTTTCGACTTCCTTGAACAGATCCAGCAAAACATTGGGCACCTCCTAAAAGGGGGCATCCAATCCTGGCCTCTGTTGACAACGATCATAATCATCAATTAACTATGCATAATCATGCACCCATCAGGGGCAATAAGCAGCAACAAAGGCGATGGAAGCCCCGACCCGGACCTGCCTGGGTACAATTTACGGGAACAAACGACCATCATATGGATATCCAGACGCATGGCATACACTTTATAAGGATACCGCTGCCCATAAAGGTTTTAAGCCTGTAGAAAATAAAAAGGGAAATGAACCATTCTGAATGCATGGTTGCACATAGTTTGATTAACACATAATCTCATTCTCAATAGGTTGGTCTCAACCAACGATTGACCTTTTTCAATGGAGAATCTGAAGCTTAAGACAACTCAAGTTCACACGAATCCAAAACAGAGCGGTCATCGCTCAAAAGATTTAGCAATGGATTTGACCCAATCGAAACATTGACTGTTTGACCGGGATTGACACCGTTGCTCCTACTTTGAAGTAGGATCCATGGATCCAAGGTGAACCTTTGACCTAGGACATTAATTTTGCATAGCTGCGTTATCGATAAAATATTGACATTTTACCGCATCGAAACACGCATGTGCGTCTCTATGCGTAGCATGAAAACATAGATTTCTTTTTCTTTTCAAAATGATTTTCATTTTTTTGTTAAACCTGACGTCGGTGGTGAGATGCTTTATGTGATTTGCCCATCGCTAAGAAGTTGCCTGCTTCTAAGCTTTGGACCGTGTGATGTTCCTGCACATTCTCGAGAAAACGTCAGTCCCTTTTTTGTTTATACATATAAAGAAAATGCATCCTAAAAAATAAAAGAAAAAATAGATTTCTACCTACACTTTTTCATTTTCAAGATATTTTTTTAGATTTTTGTTTTTGGAGATTTTTTTTTTGTTATTTTTCTTCATTTTTGAGATTGAAATATGATGCTAAAAATATGTACATGAAAATGAGTAGAAATATATACACAGTTTTTGGTGTTTGGATTTTTTTTTTTTTTTTTTTTTTTTTTTTTAGTTTTTTTTCCTTCTTTTTTATTATTATTATTTTTTTTTTGTGATGCCTTGATAGTGAGACGGAGTAACGGGTCCCATTTTGAGCATAGTCGAACTCTTTCATGCAGTTAGACCTGAGTGAGTTTCCAGATTTTACCAAGGCCAGAACGTTGATCCCTTTGGATTGAGCTAAACCTTTCTCCTTGTCTCGGGTCATACATTTGACGGTGCGGTTTCACAAAGACAATCCTGGTCAGGACTCGATTTGAACTAGCATGAGCGGCCCAGTCAAACAAAAGGGTTCAGGAAGTGTAACAAAAGGTTTCCTCAAGCATCAATCTTCTCAATTAGTCCAAACCTTTCTTTTTCAATTTTTTTTTTCTTCTTTTTTTTTTCTCTTTTTTTTATCTCCCTCTTTTTACCCGTGGCGCCCTTTCAGGTTTTCACCACGTCCGTGGGTTTAACTTTCTTACCCCAAGCGCCCTTTCGGGTTTTCACCTGGTCCGCACAAGCTTGCTGTTTTTACCCATAATGCCCTTTCGGGTTTTCACCACCATTCATCTTGCTTTGAGCTTGTATTTTTATTTTATTTTATTTTTTTCTTTTTATTTTCTTTTCTTTTTCCAACAGCCACGACATAGACCTTGATTCCGTTATAGTCAGCTGGATGGGGTTCTGGTGTCGTCTCACGACTCGGCTCATGTTGACTTAACAGATATTATGACTGTTTGCAAACCTACAAAGAGGGCTTCCTTCAGGGTGTAGCTTGGCCATGGGTTAGGTTAGGATTTTAAGGTATGCTGGGTTAAAAGGATTTTCTTGATACGGCTTTAGTTTTCTCGACATACTTTCTTCCTTGGGGGTTTTACTATACATGCCCTGTGATTCTTCTAGATTTTTTTGTTCTTTTTGCTTCATTTCAGGCGATCTCTTTTTGAGTTTTTGCTTTTTTCGATTTTTTTTTGGATTTTGATAGTAACTCTACTTCATCTTTTCTCTCTTTTTTTGGTATATGTACAAGTATATATATATATATATATATATATTTTTGGGGAATGGGTTTATTGAAAGAAAGGCCCAGGCTCAAATGGGGTAGCAAAGGATATCATCATTTTTAGGGATGCTTTTTTGTCTACTGTATTTAGAATGATGGCCTCTTTTGGGTGGTTCTTAAGCAGTCGCGTATCTGTTTCATCAATACTTATCTTGTCGTGATGGACTAAGAGTAGAACCGTCGGACGTATCCAGCGTTGATGGGCTCAGGAAGATTATCTCCGTCCATGGTGGCGAGGCGGATGGCATATCCCGGTAGCACTTCTCGGATGACGTAAGGTCCTTCCCATTGGCTTGAATTTTCCCCTCGGATCGGCGTGGAGGGATGGGAAGATCTTCTTCAGCACAGTGTCTCCTATCTTTAGATCTCGAACGCGGACACGTTTATTGTAAGCGCGTGCGATTCTCCCTTGGTAAACTTGAGTGTGGCATAAGGCTAGGAGTCTCTTTTCGTCCAGTAAGTTTAGCTAATCAAAGCGTGATCTCTCTCTTTCTACTTCGGGTAAGCCTGATTCCATGAGGATTCAGAGTGAGGGTACTTCAACCTCCACCGGGAGGACGGCCTCGGTTCCATACACAAGGGAGAATGGTGTTGCCCCTGTAGCGGTACGGATCGACGTTCGATAGGCCCACAAAGCAAATGGCAGCATTTCGCTCCAATCTCGGTAAGTGACAACCATTTTCTCAAGGATGCAGACGACTGTCTTATTCGCGGCTTCCACGGCTCCATTAGTTTGAGGCCGATAAGGGGATGAGCGATGGTGCTTGATCTTGTATTGCTCACAAAAGTCTCGGATGCGCTTATTCACAAAGTTTGTGTCGTTGTCTGTGATGATATCTTTGGGTACTCCAAATTGGCACACAATATTGTTCTTGAGAAACTTCTCGACATGACTGGCAGTGATGTTGGCATATGACGCAGCTTCTACCCACTTGGTGAAGTAATCAATGGCGACGAGGATGAACCGATGTCCGTTTGATGCTTTCGGATTAATCATTCCGACGACGTCAAGGCCCCAGGTAGCAAATGGCCAAGGAGTGGTCATGCAGTGAAGATCAATGGCGGGAGCGTGTATCAGACTGGAGTGTTCTTAACACTTGTAGCATTTTTGAACATGTTTACAGCAATCCGATTCCATAGTGGTCCAGAAGTATCCCTGCCGTAAAATTTTCTTAGCGAGCATGTGACCGCTGACATGGGCTCCGCATACTCCCTCATGGATTTCTTTCATAATGTTGACCGCTTCACTTTCAGTAACGCACCTGAGTAAGATGTTATTGTATGATCGCTTGTAGAGGCATTCCCCGCAAATGACGTAACCTGTCGCTAGACGTTGAATGGTTCGTCGGTCTGTCTTGGATGTACCCTCTGGGAAGGTTAGGGTCTCGAGAAAATTCTTGATATCTGAGAACCAAGGTGGCTCATCATCAGGCTTTATAGGTTCCTCAATCTGGAGGCAGAAGGCTGGTTCATTCCTCTGCTCGATCACGATCGGCTTCATCTCAACACCATAGGGGATTTCAATCATTGACGCCAAAGTTGTTAATGCGTCGGCAAAGCGATTCCTTATTCGGGGGACGTATGAGAAAGTCACATCTTGGAAGCAAGCTATCAGATCCTCGAGGTGTTCATGATAGGGGATCAGTTTCTCATCTTTCATTTTCCAATCACCATTCGTCTGGCATATGATTAACTGTGAATCGCCAAATACTCGAAGGTGAGTTACATTCAGATCGAGAGCTGCCTTCAAACCAGCGCCGCAAGCTTCATACTCGGCCATATTGTTAGTGCAAGGGAAGTTGAGATTGATAGAGACTGGTATATGGGATCCTTTTGGTGAGATTAGGATGGCGCCAACTCCTTAACCCTCGGCATTGGCAGCCTCATCAAAGTGCATTACCCATGATTCTTCTGCTTCTTCAGTATCGTCCTCCGTCATGAACAAGATATCTTCATCTGGGAACTCGGACCTTAACAGCTCATAGTTGGGTAAAGGATTGTCGGCGAGATGATCAGCAAGTGCCTGCCCCTTGATCGATTTCTGAGTAACGTAGGTAATGTCAAATTCAGACAATAACAACTGCCACCGTGCAGTCCGCCCAGTAAGAGCCGGGTTCTTGAACAAGTATTTTAACGAATCCATTCGAGCTAAAAGCAAAACGGCCTGAGACAGCAAGTAGTGGCGGAGCCTCTGAGTAGCCCATACAAGAGCTAGGCATGCTTTCTCCAGATGAGAATAATGCGTCTCGTAATCAGTAAATTTTTTGCTCAGATAATAGATGGCCTGCTCTCTTCTTCCCATCTTATCATGCTGACCCAAGACACATCCCTTCGAAACCTCCGTCGTATAGAGATACATCAAGAGTGATCTCCCTGGCTCAGGTGGTACCAAAACAGGTGGATTCAGGAGGTAGCTTTTGATTTTATCGAATGCTGCCTGACAATCATCATTTCATTCAACGGGAGAATTCTTCCTTAGTAACTTGAAGATCGGCGTGCAGATTGGAGTTAGCTGTGCAATGAATCGACTGATATATTGTATTCTGCCCAAAAATCCTCTAACCTCTTTCTCGGTAGACGGTGGTGGCATTTCAGTGATGGCTTTAACTTTGATTGGGTCGACCTCGATCCCCCTCCTGCTGATGATGAATCCTAGCAGTTTTCCTGACATAGCACCAAATGCGCACTTCTGTGGATTTAGATGTAGTCGATATTTCCTCAGCCTTTCAAACAGTTTTTGGAGGTTTACCAGATGGTCGCTTCGCTCCGGTGATTTGGCTATCATGTCGTCGACATATACTTCAATCTCTCGATGCATCATGTCATGAAATAGTGTAGTCATAGCTCTCTGGTACGTCACACTGGCATTCTTCAACCCGAATGGCATGGCTCGATAGCAAAAGGCTCCCCAGGGGGTAATGAATGTTGTCTTCTCACGATCCACCTCTGCCATCTTTATCTGATTATATCCTGAAAATCCATCCATGAAAGAGAGCATCCCGTGCTTAGCTGTGTTGTCTACCAAGATGTCAATGTGTGGTAATGGGAAATTGTCCTTTGGGCTCGCCCTGTTCAAATTACGGAAATCAATGCACATGCAGACCTTTCCGTCCTTCTTCAGCACAGGTACGATATTGGCTAGCCATTGCAGTAATTTAGATACCATGAGAAACCTCGCGTCATACTGCTTGATGACCTCATTTTTAACTTTCAGCATCCATTCGGGTCGGAGACGTCTCAGCTTCTGCTTGACTGGCTTCATATCAGGGTAGAGTGGCAACTCATGCTCGATCAAATCAGTATCCAGACCAGGCATGTCCTCATACGACCAGGCAAAAACGTCTTGGTATGACCGAAGGAAGTCGATCATGCTTTTTCTTTCCTCAGGGGACAGTGATGTTCCTATTTTGGTTATTCTGGGAACTTCCTCAGTCCTTAGATTGACGTCTTCTGTCTCTTCGACAATGGGGGTAGGGCCATGCTCAAATTCGGCAAATCGGTCAAGGAGCTCATTGGGGAGCTCCTCGAGGGGGACATCCTCGTCCAGACTCGTAACCCCTACCTCTTCTTATATTTCTACAAGGAAGGGGTTGGTTTTATGTGGGATGGGTATTCTAATTAAAGCATCCTTTTGTGGGACATTTTCTGGAATTTTTAAATGACAATTTTTTTGAACTTTGGATTTTTTCAATGTTTTTGGGATTTTGTGTTTTTTCCATTTTTTTCCATTTTGTATTTTTTCCATGTTTTTTAGATTTTTGCTTTCTTCAGAGACGGACCCTTGGCAAGGCGGGTTGCTATATACACAAGGTATTGCCTACCAAGGGCTTATCTCACTTTTTATAGGTTGTTTTTTCTTGGAAAACAGGCGCCAAACTTTAGGCCACTTCCTGCTTCCAGGGTTTGGGGCAAAGATGCCCAGTTGCGTACCTGAGGGGCCGCTTCCTTACCTGTTGGGATGGAGGGTGCTGGCTGATATGGCTCATTGGAGTCAGCCTCCATCATGTTAATCTCCATTTAATCTAAGATGATATCCCCAAATGTTAACACGGCTTTGTGGTGATTCACCACAGGGGAAGCTTGTTTAGGTACCGACCGTCGTTCCTCGAAAAAGGACAGTGCGGCCAAATCTATCTCCAAGATGGGAAGGGAGATCTGGGGATTGGTGGGATGGACTGGGGCTATGGGTTTGTGTGGGATCAAATGGGTTGCCCCATTTTGATCGATCTTTACGACCCCTGCGCTGACAAAGGAATCCCTGATGTGCGGCCTAGGGTGAGGCTTCTCCTCTATGTTGATCCCTCGAGCTTTTGCTGCTGTGGTGACCCTGGCTTTCTCTTTGGCCTCTCAGACCTCTTCCTCTGTGGGCTTGTATCCTAACCCGAATCTTACTTTTTATCCTTTAGCCACAACTGGCTCTCTTCTGCCTTGTAATTTGAGTCCCAGACCCCTTCCTTTCTGATAGCCCCACTTTTGGAGCATTGCCACTGCTGCTACCATACCGCCTCCCGTTTTAGACATGATGCCCTCCATAGGCTCTGGGAGTATTGCCGACACCTCTATTTGAAACTGTAGAGGTCGACGTCCTCAGCGGTGTGTGGTATATCCAGCACATTGGGTTTTTCAATGCTATTGGCAGCCTTTTCTTTTTCACTGTGCCCCTCTCCAATGATCGTGATGATCTTATGCCCAGATGCAAATTTGAGTTTTTGGTGCAATGTGGAAGGTATGGCTCCGACTTCGTGCAGCCATGGGCGTCCCAATAATAAGTTAAACAAAGATTTAATATCCATGACTTGAAATAAGATGGAAAAGGTCATTGGCCCTATCAACAACTCAAGATCAACTTCTCCCATTATTTCTCTCCTGGTATTGTCAAACCCTCTTGCGCTGGTTCTGGTGGGCCTTAACATGCAGATATTTAATGCTGACCCATTATCAATTAGTACTAAGGGAATGACCATGTTTCCGGATTCAACAGTTATATTCAACGACTTGGAATGGCTACACCCTTCTTTTGGAAAATCCGCATCAAAAAATGAAATGACATTCGGAGCCATCACTTGCCCAATTATCTGCCCAACTTCATCTGGGCTGACCTGGAGCGATACATGCGCATTCTTTAACGCCCCCATTAATGCTTAGAAATGGAGTGGGGACGTCATCAGCAGATCCCATACAGTGATATGGGCCGGCATTCTTCTCAACTGTGTCTCCAATATGTGTTCTCGACTCATCTTCTCGAAGGGGTTCACCGCGTTGTCTTTCTTCCCTTCGGGTTGGGCTTGTACTGCTGTTGGTACTTCTGGCTACTTTGATATCCTCCCAGACCTAGTAACAAAATCTATTGCCCCTTCTCTGCTGCTGCTGCCGGCATTGGCATCTGTTTGTTCGTAGCTCAATGGGACCTGATGAGGATCATAGGTTAGTCCCGAGAGCTGAAAAGGTATGATTGCTGGTGCTTGGGGAACTTGTACTGTCGGCTCAGGAGGTGGGGGCAATACTTGATTCACCTCGGTGGTAGTGGGTGGTTGGGTGGAAAGATTAGGCCAAATGGGGGTTGTGAGGCTTGAGTGTGGTGGCACTGGACGGAAGGAGGTAAAGGTAGGCCATTGATAGCTGGTGGGTGCTGGTGGCAGATGGGGGGTTTGATGGGCTGTTAGGTAATTGACCGGGGTGGTAGAGTTCGCCGGTGGCTGAACTGGGGGTGATGGGGTGGGCGCAGGCCATTGATAACTGATGGGTGCGGGTGTGGGATTGGGGGCTTGGTGGTAATCTATGGGGGTTGTGGTGTATGGTGGTAGTTGAAAAGGGGCGGGCGCGGGCCATTGATGACTGGTGGGCGCGGGTGTAGGATTGGGGGCCTGGTGGCTTGTCGGGTAATTTGTGGTATATGGTTGATATGCATTAATATTCACATAATTAACGGGTGTAGTGGATGGAAAATATGCCCTGAGATCCAATGGTTCCAATTGCAGAGTCGGGTTGGGAAAATAATTTGATAAATTCAAGGGTTCAACTACCCCGATATTCCTTTCTTCAATGTTTATTAACAATGGTGCTATATAACTCTCCCGATCACTGATATAATCGGACGGGTCAAATTCAAACTCCTCCTCATCTTCTATCATTCCGATGGTGGGTCTGGGACCTGCTCCTCCGGTGGGATGTGGGGGTAGTGGCACCTGATGGATATTAGCGTGCTGAGAAGGTGCAGGGGGAATGATTTTCCGGGCATCGATCAAATCTTGGATCGCGTGCTTCAATGGGAAGCAGCGATCAGTAGGGTGACCCGGACCCTGATGAAAATTGTAGTGGGTATTCGGGTCATAGTTCCTTGGGATCGGGTGAGGAGGAGGTTGCGATTGACGGATAGTAACTAATCCCTTTTCCACCAACAGGGGTAAAAGTACACTCAATGATTGCCCCAGAGGCGTAAAAACTTGGTCGTAGCGGGCTCTCCTTTGTTCTGGGGTCATTTGCATTCCTTGCCCATTCCCCACTCTTGTGATTCCGCTAGTCCGACCGGTGCTAGTGGGGTACTGGCCCGAAATGGAGCGATATTATTGGGCCTGGTGTTGGCTATGTTCTGGACATCGCCCCCTATTTTCTTCTTGTTCCTCTGCTCAGAAAATCTTCTAATCCCACTTGCTCCACTCGGTATGTTCTTATTTAGACGCCCCCCTCTCTGATGGCATCCTCGCATCGGTTAGCATTTCTTACCAGATCAGCAAAGCTGGACTGCTGCTGCTGGTATACCAAGAAGTCCGAAATCACTGGCAGAGTGCTCTTCGAAATCATCTCAATCTGTTCCTCGTCAGGTATTCTGATCCCCGATCGAGTCAGCGCCTCCATCGCCCCCAAGTAGTCGTCTCGTTTATGTTGTAGACATACTGTTCTTGGAAGAGCTGCGTTAAGTCCCTCCATATTTTCATCATAGATGGTTCTAAGGATGTGAACCATCTCAAAGCCGGCCCAGTCAAACTCTTCTGAAAGACTTTTATCAATAGCCTTTTGTCCTCCCCATACTGGCACATGTCCCCACAATAGGACTTGAGATGTGCAATAGGATTACCCGTGCCATTATATTTGTCGAAGGCGGGCATTTTAAATTTGGGGGGCAGGGGGACCTTAGCGAATAGGCATAGGTCTGTGAAGTCTGTGGCGTGGATCTCAGCACCACCCATTTTCATTAGCTGCTTCTGTATTTTATCCAACTGTTCTTTCAGCTGTTCTGACTCTTTGGACACGGGAGCTGCTTTCTTGATAGTTGGCTGGACTTCACTCTGGGCTATCAGGGGATGGGCAATTATGGGAGGAGGGTGGAGGCTGGTCAATGGCTCAGCATAGGCCCCGCTATTTCTAATCTCGTCCTCTTCATACTACTGGTCGGCATAATGTGCATGAGGGGATTCTCTGTTGTTGTTGATGATATGAGTGGGGGTTGGGTGAGCCCATTGGGGGTGAGGAAAGGTCTGTTGGGTGATGGGAATTTGGTTTTGAGGTGGGGCCTGATGGGGCCATTGGGTATGGGGGAAGGTTTAGAAATGGCCTTGGGGTGTGGGGCCATGGGAAACTTGGGTTTGGCCCGGGTGTGGAGGTTGGGTTAGAAGTTGGGAGTATTGTGGAAGGTATGGATGTGGGATTTGGGTTTGGGCCATGAACCCTTGATCATTTCGGGTTATGGGCCACTGATGGGTTTGGGCCATGGACCCTTGGTAGGTTTGGGCCATGGGCTCTGGGTATGCCTGGCCCAATGGACCTTGATGGGTTTGGGCCATGGGCCCTTGGTGGGTCAGGCCATGGGCCTTTAGTGGGTCTGGCCCAATGGGCCTTGTGGGGGGGGGGGTCTGGGCCATGGGCCATTGGTGGGTTTGGATTTGATGGGTTTGGCCCAATGGGCCTTGGGGGATATGGATAATGGGGGTTTGGATGGTGTGGATTATGGGAGGTTGATGGGGGTCGTGGGGGAGTGAAGCATGGAGGTTTGCCAAGGTGTGGGATGGATTCATGGATGTGGAGTGTGGAAGAGAGATATTTTGGGAAGCCCTCCATGAGGAGTATGTTTGGAACATCTCCTCCATCATGGCTATGGAAGGAGGATGGGATGTGGATGGTGGATGGGGTATAGAGGGGATGGAGGTGGTGGAAAAATTGGGCATGGCCCCGATATAATTGGGCATGGCCATGGTAGGTGGGGGTGTATGAGGTGGATGAGGGGATGTATTTTGGGATGATGTGGGGCATGAAGAGGAAGGATGTGGAAAATTGGGCATGGCCCCGGTATAATTGGGCATGACCTGGAAGGATGAGGGATCTTGTGGGGGTTGGATAGGGTGGAGGTAGTGTATGTGAATGTGGGTGGATTGGGTCTATAGGGGGACGATGGGAATTGGGGCATGGATGTGGGATGGAAAAATGGGTTAGGGTTTTGCATGTGCATGGTTTGGGCAAAGGATGGAGAATGGGGGGTTGGACTTTAGATGTTTTGGGGGGTAGTGGTCGGGAATATGGGGGCGCCAAATGGGCTGGTAACGGTAAAAGAGGGTTGGGTGAGGGGGATGGTGGAAAAGACTTCTCCCGAATGGGAGTGGGTTGGAGAATGCGGTGGGGATGAGTCGGGATCGGCGTAAACCGGGTCTACTACCCACGACATTCTACGGGAGCAGGTCGGGTATGGGTGCCTTGGATAAGGCCCAAAAATCCTCCTCCTTCCCCTATGGGACGACGGAGGACAAGATGATGTCGTTGTGCCGGCACCACAAACTATCTATTTCTTTTTGGGTTTTAATTAATTTATTATTTTTTGAATTTTATGAAGATTTTTTTGAAAAACAGAGGTTCCGAGGCCTTGGAATTCCCTTTTCGGGTGGCCTTCGTACCTTAATTCAAGACCCGCGGCGACGGTTCCGATGCACTTCGGAAGAATCGAAAGAGAACCTTCGATCTATTGAAGGCATGAAAATCGAGGCAAATAACCCGATCCCCCAAAATGATCCAAAAAGAAGTTGCCTTCTCTTGACCGGCAGGGGCGTATTGGGCGTTGGCGATGGCGGGGCCTAAACAAGGCACTAAGCACACTAATCGGGCAATTCGAGAGGTGGAAAGGCCATAGATTCGGGATGGAGGGCTGTCAACAAGACCTGGCGCAACTAATACTTGCACCAAGGTTGTAGGGGACAAATTTTACACTGGTGCAACTATTAGTTGCGCCAAGGTAAAATTTTGGGATTTAAAGCTGGCGCAACTATTAGTTGCGCCAGTTATAAATGCCAGATTTTTGTGCTGGCGCAACTAATACATGCGCCAGCCAAAAACAGAACTTCTAGGTTGTTTGACAACAGCTACCAACACCCGAAATGAGTCTCTTTTTTGGCTTTTATGGAAGCTAGGCTTCCGGGAACAGAGCAATTTTCCTGATGACCGATTCTCTCCTCACCACACCTAAATGGATTGAGTCCGGTATAACTCGCTAGCACGCTCCCCAAGGGTTTTAAGCTTCGGAATGGGAACCCACCCGATATACCTTCGGCGCGAGCGCCTTCTCAGATACTAGGTGGGCAGGGACTTTTCTAGATCATCACCACTAGGGCCTGCCGCCATACTAAGACCCGGGTGTTTGTATGTGTGCCTAAATCAACCCCTTTGAAAAATCTACCCCGCAAAAATAAATTAATTAAGCTCCCTAACTTGGTTCAATTTTAGTTTTTCAAAACTTTTCTTTTTTTTTGGAAGTTTTCTTTAGTTCAAAGACCGGGGGTGATTATCCTGTGCCGCCACTACGGGTCGGCGTCCACTGATGGAATATGAGTGCACAAGTAGGCCCGCCAATCGGCTAAGGCACTTTAAATGACGGAAATTTAAAGGAAATTAAAAGATAATGCACAAGTAGGCCCGCCAATCGGCTAAGGCACTAAAATAACGGAAAAGTAAGGAATTTTAAAAGATAATGCGCATGTAGGCACGCCAATCGGCTAAGGCATGTAAATGACGTAAAAGTAGGGGTAAGTAAAACGACTTAATCAGAGGGGTGAGTAAAAAAACAGTAAAAATACACTAAAAAAAATAGCAATAAAAGGGTTAGTAAAATAAAAATAAATGGGCCAATTTCAAGGGGAAGCTCTACTAGCTAGTCCCTAGTAGAGTCGCCATCTGTGCAACCGTGAGAATCAAGACGATCCCGTCGCGACGATGCGCTCTCTAATAAAAATATAGAGTCGCCACCCGGAGCTTTCGGTGTCCCGGGATACCTAGTTCATTTTTATGAGCACCAAAGTGCTAAAAATATGACTCCAAATCCGGTCCACACCAAAGGCTCTTGAGTAGGGGCTTCGGTTATCGATCAGGAAAGTGTTAGGCACCAGATCAACCCGCTTAACGCGGTCTCTACTAATGGCCAAAAATAAAATGATATAAAAGCAAAGAAAATAGCTTTCTCTTGCCCAAATGGGCCTCCAATCCTATTTGTGCCCCTCCGTTCCTATCGAAAATTCGGCGGCGTAACGGCACAAATGAGAGGATGGAGGGAGCTAGAAAGAGATAGGAGAAGAAAGGAGAGAGCCGGAAGAGGAGCCTTGTGTGGATTGCTTTGATGAGCTCTTGAAGGCTTTGTATGGTGGAAAATGGGGTTCTAACTCTTAGGAATTAAAGCTAAGAGGTAGGGGATGGAGGCTAGGGGATCACACACACCTAGGCTAAGGGTTTTGGATGCAAGAACAAGCTTGAAATGAGATTTTGGAATTCTAGAATTTGGATGAAAATAGTGCACAAAAGGGAGGAAGAACTTCTCACTCTGAGCTCTTTCTCTCTTAAGCAAATTTCTCAACCCTTAAACCAAGGAGAGGGGGGCTCTATTTATAGGAAAAGGGTGGATTAGGAGGCTACTTAGAGGCTAAACAAGTTTAAGAATTAGGTAATGGGCCATCTAAGGTTTCCTAGGATTTTAAGGGTTTGGAAAGGTGTGAAGGTGGTTTTAATGGTGGATGATAGGTTAGTGTTTCAAATCACTTAAGGGTTGTAAATAGGCATTAAAAGGGTGCAACAAAGTTATCAAAACACACCCTAAGGACTGAGGTGGTCAACAATTCAAACCCCAATCATGAATTTCAGGGCAAAAACCCACAGTTACCGTTCATATGCCTGGCGCAACTATTAGTTGCGCCAGGCAAATGTACAGTAAAACATTTATGCCTTGGAAGTTAGCCTAGCGAGGGGTTGGGGGACCCATTTATGCCTGGCACAACTATTAGTTGCGTCAGGCCATTTATGGGGGAAAAATACCTGGCGCAACTATTAGTTGCGCCAGGCAAATCCAGGGGGAAAATGGCTCCAAAAAAGCCTGATTTTCAAATGGTCGTAACGTTTGATGTACAACTTCGATTGAGGTGATTCTTGGCTCGTTGGAAAGCTGGAGAAGTCCTCTTTTCAATGGTATATGATTTGATATTAGTAGAAGAACTCAGCTAGTCTTGGTGCACCGCTCTTCATCCATTGCCCGGGAAGGTTAGCTTTAGGGTTCGGAATGGGTTCTAAGGGTTGGGATTGGTTTCTAAAGGTTCGGGGTAGGTTCCTAAGGGGTCTAGGGTGATTCTTAAGGGTTTGGGGTGTTTCCTAAGGGTTCCATACATGCCGTCAAAAGCTCAGAATTACACCTCTCTCAAAAGGTGTTTCGATCGGGCCTTGGGCCAAATTTGGGTGTCTACAGGGACATACAAATTTATTTGTTCTGACGTTTTCTGATAATTCTGCACTGGATTTGAATACCATAATTTTTGAAAGGCAATGAGATGATACCTCTGAGTCCGTAGTGGATAATTGTAAGACTCTGGTCAGGTCATAACTCTGATATCTGCTCTGTTATATGTTATCTGATCTCAACTAACAGCTGAGTTGAGGAAAGCAATTGGTATTCGTGCTATTAGCCATAAAATAATCTCCAACAGCAATAAGTCTGTTATGGTAGCTTAAGTATAAGCTTCTAAGTATTTGTCTGGTTTGGACATATCTGCTACTTTATCTGTATGGTCAGGGGAAACATAATTCCAACCCGGTGCAGTGAAAACGTCGAACTGTAAAGTACCGTGATACACAAAATCTGAAATGTTATTGTTAGTAGTAATTATATTATCTTATCTACATCTGTGATCTATTTTTTGAGACTTCTGTTATTTACTCTAAATTTATTATCTAGTCTGTGAGAAAAGCACCCTATAGTACCCTGTAGTTGACGATACTGTTTTCGTTTCTGTATGTGATATTGACATGTATACGAGAATTTTTTTCAACCACAGATAGTCATGATTACAATTGAATTATTTGATTAGTTTGTACAAAAATAAGAAACTATCGGCATGTTAGTGATTTAATCAACATGTATTAGAATGGTTACTTGCGGAGCCTGTGGATTAGCTCTTATGGTGGTTTAACCACCCTGCAGATGAAGGAAAATGATTGGAGAAAGATCAATTGACGAAAATTTAGCAATATTATCTGGCACAAATCTTTGTGATTGGTACATAGTGTTTAGTTTAATGTATTAAGGTAGTGTAACTTGTTAAGAAAAGGAAAAGTTTCTCTATGTATTATAACTCTAGTTGTCTGAATATCTGATTTTAATTCCTAATTCAAAATTTTTATTTAGATGTAGTGTATTCTTCTGATCTGTCTGGATCACGACTCGAAATTCAGGTGCGTGGATTGTGGGCCGTGACAATTCACGATGCCCAACTCTTCACTACGGTAATAGATTATCCTTGTAACTGATTTCGATGCATTTGGCTTTGTGTTATTTACTGGATTAGGAATTAGGTTTTACTTGATTAGTGATTTGGGTTTACTAGATTAGGGATT
Organism: Chloranthus sessilifolius; assembly: GCA_021018995.1. Taxonomy (NCBI): domain Eukaryota; kingdom Viridiplantae; phylum Streptophyta; class Magnoliopsida; order Chloranthales; family Chloranthaceae; genus Chloranthus; species Chloranthus sessilifolius. Next base: position 72,563,403 of record CM037595.1, read on the forward strand.
AGGATTTATTGGAATAAGAATTATTCTACTAACCGACTTCAACACAGTCTAAGTTGTATTTCTTATTGTAATCTAGGTTTTATTTTATTTTTTATTTTTTATTGGATTTTACAAATATAGGTTATTTTTTTCCTTGTTGCATTGTAGGTTATAGAATGCAACATTTTTTTTGTCGATTAGGGAACTGATTTTGTATTCTATTTTGCATTCCATATTGTTTATTCTCAAATTGCAATGGGAATATGATTTAAAAGCTCAATATCAACTACCCAAATTTTAGTTACCCAATATTAGTTACCATATAAAGTTATTTTATGCTTCATTTATCACTCAATAATAATTCATTATCTTAATTATTGTGTTGTTGGTAATTCTTGATTGATCACCCTCTAATTTTTGCATTCTGTTATGCTTGATTCATCAACCAAATTGCTTGTCAATATTAGTTAGCCTATACATTTATGAGCGAACTGATATCCAAAAGTTATTAGTGTCAATTTATACTTAATTGCTTTATATTAGTGTGCTTGATTGGTTGTAAATTGCATATAAATCTCAATATCAGTATGCTTGGTATCTTGTATATTTTATATTAGTATATTGAGATCCCAATCACAGTATCCTAAAGGTATTAGTGACACTCATAATCTGCTTATTACTCTCAATATCAGTTAGGCTATAAATTACATCTCGATATCAGTTAGCTCATATAATAGTACATCAGCAGTTTCCCTCAAGAACAGCTCACAGATTTGGTTCTTCAATATCAGTTACCCATTGACAATAATAAATTATACATCAGCGGTAACAGCCGTGGTCTCTTTAATTTTGTAATAATAGAACAAGATCAGACTTATGAGTTACAGCTACCCTTGAATATTCGTATGCTTTTTGTTGTTGAACATCAATTTTATACCTTTGTCTGTAGGCTCTTTTATATTGATGATGTTGAATATGCCAATTTATGTACCTAATTTTGTAGACCCTTCCGATGGGTATTTAATTATACAACTGCACGACGCGGGTGCCTTTAAGGGTACACTGAGAGAAGGGAGTTACAGAGGGGGTAGTGTAGATAGCTTTGATTACTGCCATGAAGACGAAATATCTTACCTCGAGCTCCTAAATATGCGTTCTGAATATGATTGCATAGTCGGTGGAGGCATTAACTTTTATGGCACCACTGCTATGGAATTCAATGTAATCAGATTAGACAACGATATAATGAAGCTTGACCTCAAAATTAATACAAGATTTACATTGTTGATGATAACTGGTCCTTCGGAGGTGAGATAAATCTTTATTTGCTAGCCTTAAAACACTAGAAGTACTTGGACTTAGGTATGAGCAACTTTTGGCAATCGCATCTCAAAATTGTCTTCCTCCAAAGATTGAGATATTTAAACCTCTCTTTGCCGGAGTTTGCAAATATTGCCAGCTTACATTATCTAGATCTCAGCCCAGAAGTGGGCTATTTAGCATCATTATAATGAATGGTTTTCATGTATTAGGGTAGTATTTGGCAATGTCTCCAGGTATGCGAGTTCATTCGGTTTGAATTTAGGTTCTTGGTTCACGATTTGCTGCAGTCTAATAAACCCAGTTTGCTAGAGGTAGAAAAAGTTTTAAATGAAAATCTTAGATATTTACATTGGTTATAGTAACAAATTAATGTTTTCAAATTTGATGGTTAAGTCTCGAATTTCCAAATATTATCTTTAGTTTCAAATCTTTTTACCAACACTGTTCCCTTTGGAAGAAATTTAAGTAATACAGAGGCGAACTGGACCGAACCTAACTGGGAACTAGTTCGCTAAGTATAGACCGAACTGAATTGTGAACAAGTTCATTGCATGTAGGTTCACTGTTTGCACATTTCTTTAGCCAGAAAATTGTCCCTATGAGGATCAGTTTCTCATTATGAGTGGGAGAATCGTCATATAAATTTCCCCCACCCTCATTACATTAAGTAGTTTAGTTATAATCGTTCATTATTTCCGATGAACTCATGATTACTTATTAATCTCTGTTTACTTCATTAGTATTTGTTTTCTTCTGCATAAAATAATAAATAAATAAATAAAAAGAGAGAAAAATACTCTGTCCTGATATACCAATTGAATAAAATTGGAGGCTTAAAAACCAATAGATGTCATTGGAAATTATAGCATCCCCTGATTTAGAAATAGATTACAATGAGTTACAGTGATGTGTGAAGGGAGAAAATTGTAGGGCACTTTAGAAAACAATGCCTCAAAAACTAACCTTTTAGCAAAAAAGACCCGACCTCAAATGTTTTAGAAAAACGACGCTTTCATGGATTTTGGAACTTCAGAAAATCGTGAAAGCACCATTTTGTTTTTATTGGTAAGAAGTCATATTTTCATTGAAGCAAAAAATACAACGAGGATCAAACTGAGTGAGGAGCTCAGAGAGAAAGAAAAAAATAAAACATAAAAAAGAGGCCAAAAAGGTGAGATAAGATCCCACGGATCTCAGGCATTTATAATATTACAATCCCTCGACATGGATCTCCTGGACATCCCCTCCACTGATTTTCCTCCACAATTTGATTTCTCTTTCCGCTTCCTCAGCTAGCAGACGAGAAGACTTGTACTGGCTCTCAAAAATCCTAGCATTTCTTTCCCTCCAAATGGTTGTGAAGATTGCTACTAGAAGCATACTCCAATCCGTCTGATATTTATGGTAGGAAGTACATTCAGATGGGATCTGGCCACATGATTAGGCAAGCAGCCCACTAGGTTCCTAGCTGCAATCATGGAGTTCCAAATGGATGTGGCAAAAGGGTAGTGGATTAGAATGTGGTCAGCAGACTCTGCTTCCAGGTAGCATAAAGAGCATCTATTTGGAATGGTGAGACCCCTACGGCTCAAATTATTGAGAGTTTTTATCCGATTTCACGCTACAACCCAAGCAAAGTAAAGGTAGCGAGAGGGGGCTTTAATCCTCTACAAACTTGTCCAAGAGAAACTGATGAGGGGTCTTCTCCAAAGTGAAAGCACCATTTTTTAAAAAAGAAAATTAAAAAAACAGTGCTTTCACGATTTTCTGACGTTCCAAAATCCGTGAAAGCACCGTTTTTCTAAAACGTTTGAGGTCGGGTCTTTTTTGCTAAAATGTTTGTTTTTGAGGCATGTTTCTCTAATTATCCCTAAAACTGATATTGGAAGCTTTCAAGGTAGCTGTTCATTTTAAAGGCATTTGACTGCTATGAATCACTAAATGGAGAAGTTTTTTCAATGCAACCTTCGACCCACCAGGTCTTCATATCTTCTCCTTTGCATCATATGGCACACTTTCTGAACACTGTGTCCCGCTCTCAGTCTTGCTTTCGGACATGTCAGCGACCATACTCTATACCCAATTCTTTTCACCCACCCTACGTTTTATGGAATAAAAGAGGAAAAGACATCATTATAATCATCATCATCATCATCATCATCATCATCATGTTGTGCTATATATTTGTGGTCGGTAGTCCATCGCCTATGTCTCCACTTATTTCGTCATTTTACACTCCTTGTCACTTCGATTTGATTCATGTATTTTGTGGTTCCCCTTCATGTAACTTGGGCTTGTATTATAGTAATGTCCTGTATATATGTTGTGTTAAGGTCTTTGTCATGGTTTTAAACCTCGAAAATCAGAGACATATCGGATATGGTTGATACACAAAATTTCTCGCATCCCGGCAAGACGCTTCGTTGATACGACATTAGACGAAAAATGGTGTTTAAATGATCTTACACTATGAAAATATGTGTTTGATCTTCTTACACTCTTAAAGTACACTTCATTGTTATGTCATGTGGAACATATCCGTAATCAATCTAAATAGTCTAAGTGGTTGTCCATTATCAGAACATACCTAAATTAAAAGAATCAGCCCTATAAGAGGTTACAAGCCATCCTATCAATCAACTTCAATATTAGTTGTTAAAAAATAAGAACAATGACAGATATTAGAGTTCACATATTTGGACAAATTAAGCATAATAGTCATTCACGGGGTCATCACATAGATATTAGAGTGCACTTGGTAAGTCAAAATATTTCCATGCGTACAAAGGACGATTCATTCATTGTGATTTGTGAACTAGTATAGCATCCTACAAAAAGGTAAGTCGTTTCGGGAGGGGACGTGATATGATTTGTCATGATTTGAATTTTATGTCTTTGATATACCTAAAATATGTGTATGTGTTTAATATCGTATTTCCCGTATGCCTTGATTTTTTAAAACATTTTATCTAAAAATACATGTTTTGGTTTTTTAAGCTCTTATATTTATTTTCATCATTTATAGACACAAGTTGTGTAATAGCCTACTGGTTAAAAGCTTTAAGTTTTAGATAAGAGGTCTAGGGATCAAACCTTGCTATGTGTATTCTAAACCTCTATTTTGGACTCTGAGATAAAAGCTTATACACTCTTCCTTGATGTGTTAGCTTAACACCGAGTAATTCCCAAAATATTATAGTAAGTGTTTTACGGAGAACCCTAAATTATGAGCTCATTTAGAGTTCTTCTTAAGAATAGAGTCATCAGAGATCCTAGAGACCTTAGAGGAGAAATTCTAGATCTATCTTCCTAGAACCCTTCTTTTGGAAGTGCGGCGAGACGTTGGCGTATATTCTCAAGCGGCCTTCATCTTCTTCTAAAATCATCATCATTATTGGGATCTTAATCTAATCATGGTGGTACGATCGATCTAGGTATGGAGAAATTATGCTTTCTATTGAACTTAAAATATTGATTTTTAAATAGATTTTTGTATAAATTAGTGAGTTTATTTCATGAATAATGAATGGATGATTAAATGGATGCATGCTATGAGTAGTGATCTGTAATATTGATAATTTTGATTAAGAAGAAGACGATTGAAATTCCACCATGTGATTTGATGTATTTTGAATTATGTCAATCGATTGACGATTAAATGTCAATCGATTGAGGATTAAATGATATTATTTTGGAAAAATACACAGAATTATGTCAATCGATTGAGAATTGTATATCAATCGATTGAGGAGGAATATTAAAGCAAATACCAATAAATGATATTATTTTGGAAAAGTACACATAAGTATGTCAATCGATTGACGATTGGATGTCAATCGATTGACGATTAAATGACATTATTTTGGAAAAATACATGAAATTATGTCAATCGATTGAGGAGGAATATTAGAGTAAATACTAATAAATGATATTGTTTTGGAAAAGTACACATAATTATGTCAATCGATTGACGAATGGATGTCAAACGATTGAGGATGAACATTAAATGGTAACAGACAAAACTCAATGGATTGAGCAAAACTCAATAGATTGAGCCTAAGCATGGATTTATGTCAATGGATTGAGAAATCAATCCATTAAGCATGAATAGAGTTCAATGGATTGAGAAATCAATGGATTGAGCTAAAATCAATAGATTGAGCTTAAACATAAACGCAATAGATTGAGTGTGAATAGTTAAGTTCTATATTCAAGTTATTCTCATAATAGTGTCATTAAATGTTAATATTTATGCACCATGATCGTATGATATTCACTGTAATATTTATACATCATGATTATGTACACTTTAATATTCATGTACCATGATTAAATGCACTTAAATGCTTATATATTATGATGTCACTCTTATGCACTTTACATGTTCCATGATGATCTATATAATGCACAACTAAGACATACAAAATATGATGAAATGTCAAACCATGATCAATGAGCATTAGACCCAATGTCTTGTACATGATGGAGTCTAAGAAAGTATTAGACCCAACATTTTATGCTTGATGGAGTCTAACTAAACACGATTAAGGAGCATTAAACCCAACATCTTATATACGATGGAGTCTAAGAAGGTATTAGACCCAACATCTTGTGTAAGATGGAGTCTAACTAAACAAGAGTATGATGAGCATGATTAAGCCCAACGTCTTGAGTGGGACGGAGTTTGACATGCAATAAATGATATGATTCATTAGACTCAACGTCTTGAGCATAACAGAGTCTAACTAAACAAGTGATAAGCATGATTAAGACCCAACGTCTTGAGCGGGACGGAGTCTAACGTGCATTAAATGACAAGCAAGATGAAATTAAAAGAAATGATACATTCATGTAATATTTATATATATGTTTATATTCAGTTTATTTCAGCTTATTGAGATTATGCATGCCACATGCACACACACAGGAAATATATCGAAATGTTTACATGGCTATGACTGATATTTTATGCTTCAATAGATTACATGTCTAGTTCATACAAGTGTAAACTTACACCCCTTGTTGATGTGGGTGACCAGATGAGACAGGTGTCGCCGATGACAATATATGGGTCTATGGCGATGAGACGGCACGTGGTGCTCAGGAAATTGAACTGAGTGGCGATGATGGCTTCGTGGCCTAATTAGCTATTTTCCTTTCTAATTATTAGTAGCTTTAAATAAATGAGACATTGATCAGTTAGTATTTTTATTAAGATTGTTTAAGCTTTAATCATACTAGACTTGTTATTGGAATAAGAACATTATGATGGGTTTTATTTCGATTAATTAATGTTTAAAAAAATTTTTATCTTCCGCTGTTTAAGGTGTTTTTATCACCTTAATATGTTTCTATGGTTCACGATACGAAGGTACGGTCTAAGATCTTACAATCAAGAGGTTGTGAGATCTCGGGTCGCTACATGATTATCGTCTTGCTTATTCCAGAGACATGAAAAATAACACTCGAGATGTCTCATCTTAGGCGACATTTAAAACCATCGTCTCTAATGGACACACTCAACCCATCAAATGTCTTGTTTTTATTCTCTTACATATTCATATGGTTCTCTCATTTCATGGAACTCGCCTCCACCTTACCATACATATCATACCAAAAGGAGGAAATTATTAGCAAACTTTGTAAGACCGCACCACCTCATTCTTCAATCTGACATAGAAAGCATCAACATGTCTCTATGCAAATACTTTTTGAAGTAATTTATTTTAAGATTGAATCTAGAAGAATATGAATCACACTGAAAACTCTCATAGTCAACTAATTTGTCAAACCCAATTTTAATTTAGAAAACTAGTATTTGTAAGACCACTAAGAATTATTTGGACAATAGGACCAACTATTGGCAAATCTGCATCCCAAATGGGCCTCCTCGAAAAATTGAGATTATGAAATCTACGCAGGTTTTGGCATGACGATTTCTCATCTTTCTAGCTATATATAATTTTTGTAGACATAAATAACCTAAAAAACTAAAAAGAAGAAATACCCATTTAAGGTTTATTAGAGAGAGAAGAGAAGAAGAGAAAGCGAGAGACGGAGAGAGCACAATAACACTAATGGACTTCATTGCTTCTATTCAAGATAATCAAGTTACATGTGATGGGCCTTTATATAGAGGCAAACAAGACACTATTTCCATTCCTAACCAATGTAAGATTAATATATTGCCTACAACTCTAATATACACCATACTTAATATATTATCTCCAACAATTTTTCATTAAATCTTAACTCGACTTTTACAAAAGTTTCCATATATATAACATCACTATACAAAGTGACATTTTTCCAATACTTTTCCTCTCAATAAGAAGATATCCCCCACCTACTCTTTTAAGCATTTTAGTTACTGTTATTCATTATTTCTAATGACCTGACATCATAAGTATGTATCAATCTCTGTTAGCTTCTGTAATATTTGTTTGATCTATGAAAACAATGAAATAAGTTGTCCCTCTCATTTTTGTCAAACGTAATTCCTTCAACACCATATTTTAATAAAGTAACTTAAAACCCAATAGGGAATAATTAAGTCCTGGAGAAGTGCAATGGTATTAGAACTAATAAGAGAGTAAAGAAGTTGTATTGAATGATCTATAAAGGGGCAAAATTAAGATGCCCTTTCGATTTACAAATAAATTACAACAGTTTTGGCAAGAAATAATCTCAATATTTGCACGATTAGTATGAAAAAGTGGCCACCACCATCATCATCATCATCACTATCACGGCCTTATCCAATCTATTTGTGGTCGGTTGAAGAAGGGGCCACCACCCAATGCGAACATCTTAGATTTCCAAAGATTAGAGGGCCAAAATTGCGGCTCAGATTATCTTGGATAGACTGGTTTTTTTGTTACTCCTCTCATGACCCATTCTAGTGAGAAGCGAGATTTAAGAAGTCTTCTTCGTCACATGGAATTGTGAGACCTCCCATTTGATGGGCGAAACCAAACTCTTCTTCAGCCCTACTTAGCAAGTTTTGGAACAAAGGATGCTTCAAGTAGGAAGTAGGGACCACAAATCACTTTCGGTTGTCTCCAACATAAACTGCAAAGTGGCCTTTCGGGATGTTTGAGACCGGAGATAATCGATTCCCACTAAGAGAGCGTAGAAGAATCTGCTTGGCATGGATCACCCCAGGAAAACGAATACCCATGATTCTTTAACCTGCCTTCAGAATATATTTTCAGAGACATAAGTTGTCAAGCTTGATGGTAGAGAAAGCATTAACAGAGGATGTTGCGTGAATGACATTTAATCTCTAGCAAGTGGATATATATAGACGGAGAGAAAACTGTATGCCCATTTAGCGGTGAAGGATCAGGGACATTTTTCATGAGAGGTCACATGTTTCTTCCTTCCAACGCACAACAATATTTAAAGAACCGTGGACCACATTATATGAATTGATAAGGTAGCTTGCTGACTGTCTTTCAGTGTCCCTTTGATTCTAAACATGAAAAATTGTTCCACATAACCTCTCTCTCTCTCCGTGACCGGTTCTCAGACTTGTTTGGGAATAGGTTGGTTACCATACCATTTACCCACCCTACTGGGAAATGACAGGGTCAAGTCAACATTTCTATTAGATGCTAGTTAATAGGCGCTGTCACTACCTTTTATCAAAGGGAAACTTACAGGAACGACCGTGTCAGATACTTCTTTTTTGCCAGAAAATTTATATTTTCACATTTCCCATAACTGCTTTAAGCCGAGCCAGTTCCAACTAGCACAAAAAGTCTCAAATACCCCTTCTTATACTTTTTATCGTTCTATATAGTTTACTATTTTAAAATTTTGCACTTTTTTATATTTACACGATGTGAAGCAGCATCTATGGTGTCTGATTTGAAGGCCACAATATAAAGATCGATGGTGCCAAAAGTTGATACGAAAAAAAGGCAATATCTGTGAAAGCTCGAATTTTCAAACCTGAAAACCCGTGTCGTCGGATCACTGATAAGACCGATCCCCGAACAAATGAACACTTGGCACATCTAACACAGTGGAAAAATCAAAGTAGACATATCTAACTAAGCAGATAGAGTCTTCATAAGGAAATTTAATTCTTCAATTCTATATATGACTATATCAATGACCATGACAAAAGACGGGTCTAATTTCATGCAAAAACACATGAACAAAAGAACCGAACCGAACCACCAGTGAGGGCCGACCGTCACCTAAACTATGGTTCATGATGAGTAGTAAAATATGATGATATTTCACCCCTAGATACCTACATTTAGCTATCCGATGAAGTCAATCTAATAATAATTATTAGATTTTAAGTGTTTCAGGTAAATACAAGCCAAGTGCAGAAAACAGCCCAAGAATTCTGAAAATAATGTCAAAACACTGTAACTTTGGGTATTCGAGAACTTGGTGCAACTTGGCGATCAATTTGAACCTTCAAGACAGTCGAATTATGAAATTGTCAAAACACAAAAGTTGTAGAGCTTTCTGTCAGCTTTCCAACAGTATAATAATTGCCTCAATCCGAGCTCGGGACAAAACATTATGGCTAAAATACCAAAGAAGTGTCTGATGCAAAGTTCAGCGGGAATTCACGAAAATCTGGGAGGTCGATGCATCGACCCTATTGGGTCGATTAATCGACCCTAAATTTTTGAGTTGGAACACCTCTGTGGCTGGGAAACTTCGGCTCTATTTAAAGCGGATCAAACACTTCGGGAAAAAGGGGAATGAGAGATAGATAATTAGAGAGTTAGTTTTGGCTTTTCTTTTTTTAGAGTTTTTGGAGAGAATTTTTTTAGAAGATTATTATTCATTATTATTATTTTTGGTTTTAGACTCCTTTTGGCATATTTTCAAGAGTTCTTCTTTCTCCTTCTTCTAGGGTTCCATCTGGGTAGATTGAATCTAGGATTTGTATTGTTTTTCCTTTATGTTCATGAAAGCATAGATTGTATTTAGGAAAAGACATTGTAAACAAAGATCTTTGGGAGAAATGAAAAGAGGAATAGCTTTGAATGAACAAGGAGATCATACACCAAAGATGAGCGGCTAAATCAGTAGATCGGGAAAGATGCGATCCCCAGATAAGTACCCTTATTTATGATTAATACCATAGTCGATTTATTGTCATCATGGAATCGTTTTGCTAAAAGTTTGTGTTATTGAAAATATATTGAATGCTTGTTATGACCGTTGATTGCGCGTATCAACGGCTATAATCGCTAAATCTGGACCTGCAGATTGATCTAGGCTGCAGAGCGATTATGTACTTACTGTTATGATCTAAACATCATGAGATACGCTATGCTTCTTACATGACTCATACCGCGATGATACGCTGAGTCATTATTTTTAGATAGGGTATGCCGGATTGATGATCATATTTTATTACGAATCATCTCTATAGACGAATGATGGTGTAAATGATGCTTTAATGAAACTGTGAGTTTTAATGGTAGAAAAGGGGTACAAATCTGGGGTAGCAAATTTCTTGATCTCATTTAATTATTATTTTAGATTTATCGGTAATTAGTTGTTTAGATTAATTTATTTTTCTACATTTAGGAAAAGTGTGATAAATTTTGATAAAATTGAATCTGCCCTTTGGTACTTCCTTAGGGACGTTTTTAAATCTCTGAAAGAATTAATTAAAATTCATATTTTCCTGTGGATTCGACACCTTTGTTCTTGCCATACTGCAATAGATCTTGTGCACTTGCAAGGGTTACACTTAAAATCGATCAAGTTTTTGGCGCCGTTGCCGGGGAAATCGGCGAAATTTTGATTAATTCGGTTAGGGATTTTTTGTGTTTTGATTTTAAAAAAAAAAAAAAAAAAATCAATTTTTGGATTTTTGCTTTGCAAAATCTTCTTTCCCTTATTTTTCTCTCTTAGGTAAGTATTTTTTTTTTAAGAGTCTTTTAGGAAGTTGAAATTTTTAGACATCTTATTTTAGATTTTGTAGGAGTCTTTTTAGGAAGTATAGATTTTTAGGATACCTTCCTTAGGAAATTTAGGAATCTTTTATTCTTTCCCTTATTTTTCTCTTTTAGATAAGATTTTGTAGGATTGCCATTAGGTTTAAAATTTTAATTTTTGAAATTCGGATTTAAAAAAAAAAAAAAAAAAAATTTAAAATTTAATTTAAATTCGAATTTTAATTTTAATTATTAAAAAAAAAAAAAAAATCAAAAATTTTTCCCTTATTTTTCTCTCTTAGGTAAGTTTTTATGGAGTTCTTTTAGAAAGTTTAGATCTTTAGGATTTCTTATTTTAAAATTTTTAGGAGTTTATTTTCCTTATTTTCCTCTTTTAGATATTTTGTAGGATTTTCTAAAATCTAGTTATTAATTTTTATGGGACTACTTGCTTTAGGCTTTCTAGGAATCTTTCTATTCTCTCCCTTCTTTTTCTCTTTTAGGTAAGATTTTATAGGATTTTGTAGGATTGTCTTTAGGTTTTGAAATTTAAATTTTATATTTTAATTTTCGAATTTAATTTTTATTTTTGAAATTAGAATTTAAAAAAAAAAAAAAAATTTCTTTATTTTAAATTCAAATTTTAATTTAAAATTTTTTTTTTTTAAATTATTTTAAATTCGATTTTTAATTTTAATTTTAAAAAAAAAAATATTTTAAATTTAATTTAAATTCGAATTTTAATTTTAAAAAAAAAATTAATAAATTTAAATTTAATTTAAATTCAAATTTTAATTTAAAAAAATAAAAAAAATAAAAAAAATTTGTACGCTTGTGTCAATCGATTGAAAATCTTTGCTTTAATCGATTGAAGCTGAATATTTTGGGTTTGTTGTGGATTCATCAATCTTTGTTGTGAGTGTTGGTGCATGAGCTTTACTCGATCTCATCACCCACATCTGCAACTGTTTAATCTTGAGATCGAAAGATCTTGTAGAGAGAATCGTAGAATTTAGAGGAATCAATATCATCATACTGAAGCCATAGCTGATCAAAGGCATGAAATGAATGGGAACAATCAGAATATCAATAATGGAAATAATGGGAATAACAATTACAATGAGGGCCCTAGAACACTCGAATATTATAATGATCCTGGTTTTTACGAGGATCAGGATAGTATCATGCATGATCCCATTCCAGGGAACCACTATGAATTCAAATCAGCAATGATTCAAATGCTACCAATTTTCCATGGTTTGGCAAATGAAAATCTGCACGTTCATCTAAATGAATTCACTGGGGTCTGTAAAATGTTTTGAGTCCACAATGTCACTGATGAGATAGCTAAGCTTCGACTCTTTCCTTTCTCTTTAAGAGATAAGGCAAAAACGTGGTTCTATTCCTTAGAACCACAATCTATCCAAAGTTGGGCAGAGCTACATCGTCAGTTTCTTAAAAAATATTTTCCCATGACTAAAGCCATTGAGCTGCGTCAGAAAATTCAATTTTTCTCCCAACAACCTACAGAAACATTCCATTAATGTTGGGAACGCTTTAAGGAATTGATTAAGAGTTGTCCCAATCATCAAGTTCCAAGGTGGCAACAAGTCTAAAGTTTTTACAATGGACTGATTCCTGAAGAGAGACGCATGGTTGATGCATCTTGTGGTGGATCATGTGCCACAAAGGAAGCCGACGAATTGTGGGCATTGTTTGAGAAGTTGTATCAAACCTCGATACAAAATACAACATTGGGGCGAATTAACTTGGACCTGGCACCTAAATTTCATATGTTGACAAAAGACGGATTATATGATGTCAACAATAATACCTCTGATCTATCAACAAAGGTTGACATGTTGTCCAAGCAAATGAATATGTTGTTAGCTGCTACCCAGCAAGCTAAAGCTCCTATCACCCCCACTGTGTGTTCAATTTGTGACCACCCAGGTCACGTTGCTAATGAGTGCCCAACTACTTTGTCATTCATCCCAGATGAACCTACTCCTCAAGAGCAGGTCAATGTGACTCAATTTTATCAGCGGCAGGGTAGAAACATGTACTCCAATACCTATAATCCGGAATGGAAAAATCACCCCAACTTAGGATGGGGAGGGTCGAACCAAACTGGCCAGGTAAACCAGCAGTACAGAGCCAACACAATGAGTGGACAACAAACTTTTTAACCAAAATTTCCGCCCATAGCAGAATTCTAATTTCCAGCAGAATCCTAATTTCCAACAGAATTTCAATTTCCAGCAGAATGCTCCGTATTATCATCCAAATACTGAATACCGAAAAAATCAGAATTTCAATCAGAATCTTAATCAATCTCATACCACCGTTTCAAAAGATTCTGATCTGGAAGAAAAGGTGATGCGAAGCATGCAATCTTTTCAGCAGATGATAATGGACCAAGTCAGTCAATTGGCTAATCAACTGAGTCAACAAGAGGAAGGTAGGCTTCCCAGCCAACCCGTCAACAATCCTCGAGGTCAAGCACCACCTGATGAAGGACCATCGAATAGTCAACAGTTGAAAGCTGTTACGGTGCTGAGAAGTGGGCGAGAAGTTGATAATCAAGTGGAAATGCCTGTGGAAGTTGATGCAGAAAGAGAAGCAGCGAAAGAGAAAGAATCAGAGATAAGAAAAGATAAAGGAAAAGGAAAAGAGAACGAAAAAAAGAAAGAGAAAGGACAAGGAAGAGAGAAGAGAAAAGAAAAAGAAATAGAGGAAGTGTCACTTCCAACTGTCCAGCAAGGACGTGAAAAAGAATCGGAACTTGAATCTGCACCTTATGTCCCAAAGGCACCATTCCCTTAATGCCTAACTCCTCCATCTAGAATGGGAAGGGGACCAGCAAAAATGGAAGAAAATTTTGAAACATTCAAGCAAGTAAAGATAAATCTTCTATTACCTGAAACAATCAAACAAGTTCCTGAGTATGCCAAGTTTTTCAAAGATTTGTGCACTCGTAAGAGAAAGGCACGTACTCATGTTTCAAAGAAAGTGTTCCTGACTAATCAAGTCAATTCAATGTTGCAATTGGAAACCCCACAGAAACTGAAAAACCCTGGAGTCCCAACTGTTCCATGTGTCATTGGTGGGCAACCAATTGGAAAAGCGTTATTGGATTTGGGAGCAAGTGTTAATCTAATCCCATACTCAATGTACGAGAAACTCGGATTGGGTGAATTGAAATCCACGACGGTCACACTCCAACTGGCAGATAGATCAGAAAGAAGACCTAGGGGTACTATCGAGGATGTTTTTGTTGGAATAGACAAGTTTGTTTTTCCAGTGGACTTCGTTGTTTTAGACATGGAACCACCTGTTAAATCAATTAATCAAGTCCCCATCATCCTTGGACGTTTGTTTCTCGCCACTGCCAACACTTGCATTAATTGTCGAACGGGAGTCATGGACGTTTCTTTTGGGAACATGAAGGTCAGATTGAATATATTCCATGCGATGAACCATTTCCCTAACGAGGATGAGGTCAAATATTTTTACATCGATCAGATGGACGAAGTGGTGGATGAAGCATTACCGTCAATGCTCACCAAAGAAGAATTTGAAACTGCTTTGTTGGCCATCTATGAACAAAAAGGATCTGAAAGGAAGCAACCAGAGGAGAATAAGTCAAGTTCATCATGTCCAGATGATAACTTATGTGAAGTTGTGACTAAGATAGAACCGTTACCCATTGATGTAAAAGTTGAACCGACTCCATCAATTAAGGAGCCACCAATTGTGGAATTGAAACAGTTGCCTGAATCGCTCAAATATGTTTTTCTGGGGCCACGAGAAACGTTTCCGGTGATAATTTCATCCACGTTATCAGAAGAACAAGAGCATGACTTGTTGAAAGTACTTAAAGATCACAAGGAGGCTATTGGATGGACCCTAGCTGATTTAAAAGGGATTGACCCATCAGTATGTATGCATAAAATACATCTGGAAGATGAGAGTAGACCATCGAGGGAACCGCAAAGGCGACTTAATCTGAACATGCAAGAAGTCGTTTTAAAGGAAATCATTAAATTACTCGATGCTGGAATCATCTATCCGATCTCTGATAGTGAATGGGTAAGTCCAGTCCAAATCGTTCCGAAAAAGTCCGGAATCACTGTGAAAGAAACTACTGAAGGAGAATTGGTCCCTACTCGCGAAACTACTGGGAGGCGTGTCTGCATTGATTATAGAAAATTGAACACAGCTACCGGAAAGGATCATTTCCCCCTTCCGTTCATTGATCAAATCCTTGAGAAGTTAGCAGGACAGGAGTTTTATTGCTTTCTTGATGATTATTCGGGATACAATCAAGTGCCCATTTTTCCACCTGATCAAGAGAAAATGACATTCACGTGTCCTTAAGGTACGTTTGCATATCGTAGATGTGACAGCTCGGATTTCAGCACCCCAAAACCCGTGCCATCAGCACGATCATCTTGACCGTGCCTCTTCGCTAAGCACGGAACATTGGCATATCAAGCAAAAAATGAAATAGTACATGAAACTACGGAATTTAAATCTATATAACAGCATTTCTCAAAAGACAGTTCTACCCTCATGCCTCTGCATGAATGGAGAACCGATCCGAACCATCGATGATAGCAAATCATCACGGATGGTTCGCTCCAAAGGAATAATCTCAATTTATACATGTACATTATTTAGTCAAAACAAGGCTTGACATACTAAGCTGTACAAAATCTCTCCAAAAACCCTCAAAGTGGCACAATGGAGTCCTCTAGAAGAAGTCCTCAGGAGGTGGCTCCAAATGTCCCACTCACCGGTCGGGCTCCTCAAGCTCCTGCAGAAGCTAGCAGTGGACCTGCGACGTATAGTCTATAGGGTGAGCTACATCCTAGCTCAATAGGGAACAAAATACAGTTGAACATATAAATTATTACTCACATATATTCCATGATATGCCATGCATGATGTGTCTATGCAGTTACTGATGAAAACAGCTAAAAAGCATTATATTTTACTGGTAGTTTACTCATGTCTTTATTCATTCATGAATGATGCTGAAAAGGCCTAAAGCAAAACTTAAACTTTCAACTTAAGTAATCCCCGAGCAATATAGCATTGAGCCCCGATGAGATACCCATCATCATCATCTATATAGACACTTTTAACGTATTCCCTGGGAATACAAATAGTACCCAAGCCCCTTTTCGCTGGGGATTGGTGGCTGGGTTTCACTAGTCTCAATCAACAACCTTGGGGTGTGCTTACTGTGTACGGATAAGCCTCCGCACTGGCCTACGGTTTCGCATTCTCAAATCGATTAATCGAGATTTCCATTCGATTAATCGAAACCCAATTCAATTAACCGAAATTCTCTACTCTATCCTGTCCATTCTCAATTCGAGTAATCGAATTTCCAAAATCGATTAATCGATCCCAAATCGATTAATCGAAATTCTAAATCGATTAATCGAATTCCCATTTCGATTAGTCGATTTCTCCAAGCTATAGATACTTTTAACGTATTCCCTGGGAATACAAATAGTACCCAAGCCCCTTTCCCCTGGGGATTGGTGGCCGGGTTTCACTAGTCTCAATCAACACCCCTGGGGTGTGCTTACTGTGTACGGATAAGCCTCCGCACTGGCCTACGGTTTCGCCGCCATATCGGTCACGGATATCCTGTCGTGTCAGTCGTGGATATCCCGCCACATCGGTGGGGTACCCTATCAAACCTCAAATAACAAAAATATCGGTGCCTTACATATAGTTATTCACCGTGTAAATGTGCTATCTTATATTAGTTAGGCCCTATCAAACATGATCCAATCTTGGATACATCCCTGGGATGTATCCATTCACTTGTATCACACCTGACGCTCAAATCTCTTTACTTCTTCATCCCATGAGGATGACTCATTATGATTACTTTTATTTATGTCACACACACACACTTCTTCATAACCCTTTATAAAACATTTGAAATTAAATCTATATCACTACATACATGCTCTTGTAAAATAAGGTACATGCTCTTCACAACCCTACCTCAAGTCTTCGTTCGATCAATGCATCAAGGTCCCACGTGGCTCCTTGTGCACTAGCTCACACGTACCACCTATGGTACCACATAACATGTGAAACACATCACTAAAGATGCAATAAAGGAGGTCCAAGACCCTCCATGAAGCTTAAAGTCAAACTCAAAAGTCAACATAAACTAGCCCAGTCGATTAATCGATTTCCAAAATCGATTAATCGAAAGTCAATATCGATTAATCGATTCTCAAATCGATTAATCGAGATTCCCATTCGATTAATCGAAACCCAATTCGATTAATCGAAATTCTCTACTCTATCCTGTCGATTCTCAATTCGAGTAATCGAATTTTCAAAATCGATTAATCGATCCCAAATCTATTAATCGAAATTCTAAATCGATTAATCAAATTCCCATTTCGATTAGTCGATTTCTCCAAGCTATTTTCTTTCCTCCAGTGGAGTTCACTGTAGGTTCCCAGTCGATCAATCGATTCCCAATTCGATTAATCGAAATCTAAAGTCGATTAATCGAAACTCAATTCAATTAATTGAGATCGAGGTCCTCTGACTTTTCAACTTCTTGGCCAATTTCGATTAATCGAAATTGCCAGATTCAGCCCCCTTTTGGCTGTTCTTCCCAATCTCTTCCTTTACTTTTTCCTCCATTTCTCTAAACCTTTGTCCTACATTTCACACTATTTCTAACCACTATTCACCCTTTCAATCCATGCATTTAAACTACAAAAATCTTACCTTCAATCAATCTCAAATTGATTTCAATCGAGTGGTTGGAAAGGCTAGGGTTCCAGCTTTTGCTTGAACGGATTCCTTGCATTGAATCGGTCTCTTTATTGCTAGAATCCCCCTCCAATCACACAATAACTCTTGTTCAATCTCTTTACTCCTCTCTCTCTCTCTCTTCTATACTCCTCTCTTAACAACCAAATACAGATTTTAGGGTTTTTAAACCCTTTTATCTCTTTCCTCACTTGTGTGTTGAGCACATACACCGCGATAGGTGTACGCGACTTCACATTCCCATCACACACCACATAAACACTCAACCCATCACATCTCATCTGTTCATCACACTCTATGCTAACCCTTGATCTCCTAATTGGTCAAACTTGTGACCAATCGGGCACGGATCCCGAGGTCACTGTTTAACGTGATTTTTCGGGATATTGCAGTAGAATGCCTTTTGGCTTATGTAATGCACTTGCTACTTTCCAACGATGTATGTTGGCCATATTTTTGGATATGATTGACAAATTCATCGAGGTGTTCAAAGACGATTTCTCTGTTTTTGGGAAAACATTTGGTTCATGTTTGAACCACCTTGCACAAGTGTTACAACGTTGTGTTGATTCTAAACTTGTTCTCAGCTGGGAAAAGAGCCATTTTATGGTTCAACAAGGAATTGTTCTCGGGCATATTGTTTCCAAGAAAGGAATCGAAGTTGATAAGGCCAAAGTCGACCTAATTGCTAATTTTCCCCCACCAAATAGTGTTCGACAAATTCGACCATTTTTGGGTCATGCTGGATTTTATAGAAGATTCATTAAAGATTTTAGTAAGGTGGCTAAACCATTGTGCACCCTGCTTGGCAAAGATGTTCCTTTTGATTTCGACGAGGAGTGCATGAAAGCATTTATGAAATTGTGCGAGCTCTTATCAAATGCACCAATATTCCAACCACCGGATTATTCTTTACCATTCGAACTCATGTGTGATGCATCTGATTACGCTATCGGAGCTGTCTTAGGGCAGAGGGCAAACAAATTACCTCACGTAATTTATTATGCCAGTAAGACATTGATTGATGCATAACTCAATTACACCACCACCGAGAAAGAATTGTTAGCTGTGGTGTATGCTCTCGATAAATTTTGATCTTATTTGCTTGGATAAAAAATAGTGGTCTTTTCAGACCACTCTGCATTGAAATATTTGTTGGCAAAGAAGGAAGCCAAACCAAGATTGATCCGTTAGATCTTGCTCCTTCAAGAGTTCAATTTCGAAATCAAAGATAAAAAGGGAGTAGAGAATGTTGTGGCTAATCACTTGTCTCGCATTTTGCCTGAAGAATCTTCTGCACCTGAACCTATCCGGGACACTTTTCTGGATGAGCAATTAATGGTAATTGATGCGACTGCTACGAAAGCTCCTTGGTTTGCCAATATCGTGAATTATCTGGTGACTGGCAGAATCCCTACTGAATGGGGTAAAAATGATAAGCATCTCTTTTTCTCCTAGATAAAATACTATTTTTGGGATGAACCATAATTATTTAAAATCTGTTCAAATCAAATCATCAGAAGATGTGTACCGGAAGAAGAGCAACTGAGCGTCATCAATTTCTGCCATGCTGGAGCCTGTGGAGGCCATTTCGGAGGATAGAAGACCGCATAGAAAATCCTTCAAAGCGGATTCTACTAGCCCTCCATCTTTTGTGAAGCCGCTCAATTTTGCAAAGAATGCCAACGATGTCAGCAACTGGGAAACATTTCACGAAGAAATATGATGCCCCTTAATCCGATTTTAATTGTTAAAATTTTTTATGTTTGGGAGATTGACTTCATGGGTCCTTTTCCCCCATCATTCGGATACTCATATATTCTTGTAGCTGTTGACTAAACGAATTTTAGAAAAGACGAATCGAGAGATTAAATGAATTTTAGAAAAGACGGTGCGACCAGATAGAAGAGATTGGTCTAACCGGCTATCTGATGCTCTTTGGGCCTATCGTACTGCCTTCAAGACACCAATTGGAATGTCTCCGTTCAGAATTGTCTACGGGAAAGCATGCCATCTTCCTGTTGAATTAGAGCATAATGCATTTTGGGCTATCAAAAGATTTAACTTTGATATGCAAGCGGCAGGATCAAATCGAAGGCTACAGCTGAGTGAATTAGAAGAGCTACGCTATGATGCGTATGAAAACTCCAAGATGTACAAAGAACGGTACAAGAAGCTGCATGATGTGTCAATTTCTCGGAAAGAGTTTCACATTAGACAAAAGGTTTGGCTGTTTAATTCCAGACTAAAGCTTCACCCGGGAAAATTGAAATCGAGATGGGAAGGCCCGTATCAGGTTGTTTCTATTAGTGTGCCTGGTGCGATTGAGATCCGCAGTCTCACGGACAATCGAGTTTTCAAAGTGAATGGGCAACGTCTTAAACCGGTGTTTGAGCCCATGACCCAGATGAGAATTGAGGCAATGCACCTTAGTGACCCAGATTCTTGATCAATGAAGAGGTCGAGCTGTCGACACTTAAACTCAGCGCTTCCTGGGAGGCAACCCAGTGTATTTTATTTATTTTCGTTTTCATTTTTGTTTTTGTTAGTTCTAGAATATTAGTTTTTAGTTTAGTTTAGGTTGTTTTTAATTTCTAAATTAGTGTAGCCACATTACCTTCAATCTATTTTTGGTCATGTTCTAATTTTATGCACATATTCTCTGCACCTGATCTTTGTATTGAGGTACTTTTCAATAGGTTTGGGGGTACAATACCTATCCCAATCAATGAGGACATTGTCATTTTTAGGTTTGGGGGTATGATTCTCTATCTTGCGTCACTTTCTTATTTTTCTTCATATAAAAAAATAAAAATAAAATAAAATAAATTTTTTTTTTTTTTTGAACCATCATATATGAATTATTTTTTTGATAGTTTTCAAACTTTAGTTGATGATGCTTGTGAATTTAATTTTGAGAATATCAATGTCAGATTTTGATTACTTGTATCTAGGATAATGATGCTTAATGTGATATTTTGTGGATAATTTTGATATTCATGCGTAGAATTTTTGCACTTATACCAAGCTAAGACTTAGAAATCGATGAACTGTTTTGAACGGTGAATCTTAGGTTCTTAGTGGAGACTAAACCCAGGAAGCTTTAGAGCCAAATATCCGTTGTTGATAAGTGAATACATAAACTCGGAGTTTTCTTTGAATACGAATTATCTTGCACAATCTCATATATTTTATTTTGACTTGTGACTTTGCATGATATCAAATTCATATTATTGTGTTAGAACGTACTGTATATCTACTCAAAACAAATAGGCAAGGTTACCATCTTTTAAGGACATGATTGAAGGCCATCTTTGGCTCGTTTGTGCTTAAATGCCCCACCTCATATAAACTTATCCTTCTAGTACCCCTTTGAGCCTATTGAAAAAATTTACCTTTATACATTCTTTGATAAGCCACGTTAACCATTAACCCTTCACCATTTACGAAAATTCAGCTTTACCCTTCTTATTTATGAGAAATTAGGAACGAGAGATGAAAATAAACGAAAAGAGAGTAAGTGGAGAGATATTGAGTTGTGGTGTTTACTAAGAGTGTATGGCAAAAATTTTAAAAAAAAAGGGGGGAGAAAAAGAAAAAGAAAATTGTGAAAAATAATGAAAAATATGAGGTGCTTCAAGAAAAGAAAATTCAAAAGAAAAAGAAAGTTGAGAAAAATATTGAGAAAAATAGTGAGAGATTAGAAAAGAAAAAGAAGAGAAATAGAAAAATCAAAAAGGTGTTTCCTTTCCGATTTCTCAGAAATTTTGAATCCCAACTTCCCTTTCTTTCTTACCCTTTCCTGAGCCCCATTACAACCCTATAAAAAGACCTTCATGATCTGATCTTGCATTGGTAACTGCCTTGTGGAGAGTGAATATGTGATACTTATGACACTTGATATGATATGCTTAGGATATACAAGTATCTTCTTATGAGATTTATTTTTGTTCATTGATTGCATTGTGTTTCATTTATCATGTGAGACCTTTTTATTTTCTTTGTATTGATCTCTCACATGTGTGCGAAAACTTACCCATCATTAGAGTGATTTTATTTCAAGAGTATACCTAAAGTGAGGGTTGAGTCTAAACAACAGGTCCGACGGTTTCCTATTTGAACTAGTTCTAAGATGAATGAATTTTGGTTTGGGTATGCACACACTTCACGAGTAAGCATGAATGGATGAGTTATCTAACGATTTGAGCATTAGACTAATTTGAATGGATGCTAGTATGATTAGTATAACATTGTTATTTAAAATTGAGGATTCGCATGTTGAATTGATTAATGATTATGAGTTTTGAATGGTATATATGTTATCAAAATCATAATTTGAAAACTCAATTTTATCGATGGTTTCAAAAATGTATTGAAGTTTGTGGGTAACTTCATTGTAAACCCTCAGGAGACACAACTCCTCCACTAGGGATCACCTAGGGGTTTAAAGGCTTGTTGCACATGCTAAGTGCAATCGTATTCCCTACGAAAGTGGCATTTATTTTCTTTAGTTTGCTTTGCTCGAGGACTAGCAAAGTGTAGGCTTGGGGGTGTGATGAGTAGTGAAATATGATGATATTTCACCCCTAGATATCTACATTTAGCTATCCGATGAAGGCTATCTGATAAGAATTATTAGATTTGAAGTGTTTGATTAATCATCTGAGCCAAGTCTGAAGACGAATTCTAAAAATAATGTCAAAACACTGTAACTTTGGGTCATCGAGAACTTGGTGCGACTTGCAGATCAATTTGGACCTTCAAGACGGCCGAATTATGAAATTGTCAAAAACACAAAAGTTGTAGAGCTTTTAAAGTTCGGAACTCACGAAAATCTGGGAGGTCGATGCATCGACCCTATTGGGTTGATTAATCGACCCTAAATTTTCGTGAATTCCTGCCAAACTTTGCATCAGACACTGTTTCGGTATTATGGCCATAACATTCTTTCCTGAATTCGGATTGAGGTGATTCTCATAGTACAACTTTTGTGTTATAATTTTACACCCATCTTCAAGGTTCAAATTGATATATTTCACTACTCATCAGTTCACAAAATAATACTAAACTTTGTACTGATCTAATATACAACACAAAACTGGTTGGACGTACCAAGCCCTACAAACACAAGCACGGCCCACTAAAAGAACTCCTCAGGAGGGGGCTCAGTCTCCTCCTCCAAAACGTACTCAGAATCCTCAGGCTCGAGGTCCTCACTCTCATCGTCTAAACCCGTGCCTGTGACGTATAGTCGAAGTGTGAGCTAACATCTAAGCTCAATAGGGAATTATCAATAACATGCAGATCTTCACGTCACACATATATCTCATGACATAATTCAAAACATGCTTTTCAAATAAAAACTCACAAGTTAAAGGCAATTGAGTTTAAGCAACACAGATCTTACATGCTGATTTCAAAGCTTATTCACATGATTTTCTAAATCTTTTCTCATAACACAAGAAACTTAAATTGATCACTTAAATATAATCTATAGCATATATAACATCGAGAGTCACACATATACCGATGGGAACTCCAACCATCATAGTTTAATAAATCATTTTCATGATGCCCAAGCCCCTTCGCATGAGGGAGACTTGTGCCAAACGAAGTTTATCGTATATCGATAAAAATGAACAGATATCTCGCCGTACCGAAGTACAATGGGTTCGTTTCACATGAACCACAAATCATAACTAGTTTTGGAGTTAAAATCTTGAAGTTCACACACACACATGAACAAATCCTTCGTAGTTCACACACACACATATAGCAAGGTTTGAATCCACGTACAAACTGTTCACACACACACACACACACACATTTTTCACGTTTTGAATCTGTGTACAAACCTCGTGCTCGTTAAATAATAAAATTCATGATTTTCACATTCATATTCTTCGTATCACAACATTCATGCTAGTTGTATCAAATGCACATGGTATAAAATTTTTCCTACCTCAATTCGAAGCCAAAACGAGGATTTTTCTCTCCTCAAGATAGCCCTCCTATCACGCACCCATGATCACACCTAGAACACAACAATTTTATATGCTATACATCAAAAGTGATGAAAAATGGGAAGTCTTAAAGTCTCCCTGAGTCCCCTTGCGAAAAACAGAAAAATCTCAGAATCTGACCAAATCGATCGGTAGAATCCCAAACTGATCGATCAATCGAAATCCAGTCTGATCGGTCGGTTCCTCCAGAAAATCCACATATCTCTATTGTCACAATTCAACCGATCGATTGAATTCGATTTAGATTGATAAGAAAACTCACCTTTCTCTGTTTCACAATCCGATTGATCAGTGCACAAATCGGTCGATCGGTCTCCAAAATCGATCAATCGAATTCCAATTCTATCTATCGGTTTTCTCAAATCGATCTATCGAATTTCATTTCGATCAATCGAATTTCATTTCGATCAATCGGTTTCTTCAGAAATCTTTCACATTTTGGTCCTGTCAAAATCGATTGATCAGATACTAATTTTGATCGATCGATTTTAATAGATTTTCAGCCATACTGGCTTCTTTTTCTGTGACTCATTTTTCCTCAAAATTGTATCTTACACTTCACGATTTCAAACACACTTCTACTAAAGCTTAACAAATTCACAAATCACACAATTACCACATTCTTACTTACCTTTATTTGGTCGATCTCACGCTTCTAAAGATTGGTTTCTATGGAGGGTTTCGAAGCAAAAATCATGGATCCTTCCTGCAATTGAATCGAAACGAATCCAACGACAAATCTCTACTTACTCACACACTACTCTTCACTCTACCTATCGCATTCGACGTGATCACATGGTTGGCTCTTCTTTCTTCCTCTTCTCACCAACAAACCAAGCAAAAGAATGGAATTATCTCATCCATTTGCTTTTATACCTAACAATATTCTTCAGGTGTTAAGCCCATACAACATACGTAGGTGTATTGTCTCTCATCCAATGGTCAATATGCAAATAATCGGACTTGTTGGAAATCAAAATTTTCCAAGACGTCACAATATCGCCTCTTGAAAAAAAAATAAAAAAATTGCCTCTTTAAACAGTCGGTATCGCCTCTTTAAAGTCTCGGTATCGCCTATGAGAGTGTACCTTATTTGATAATTACCAAACATCAGTTATCTCAACCAATTGTAGTTATCTAAACCAATTGTAACCGCTCTATCTATTCGATCTTTCTATCTTTCTATCTTCTTCTTCTCTCATTCATCTTCTTCTTTAAAATTATAAAATAAAAAAGAAAAATAAAAAGAAGATGAACAAGAGAAGAAGATAGAAAGATAGAATAGACAAATTTTCACAATCGATTATATTGTTTACAGTGCGTTAAATAAGATTACAATATAACCTTGAGCAGTTATAATTGGTTTAGATAACTACAATTGGTTGAGATAACTGATGTGTGATAGTTATCAAATAAGGTACACTCTAATAGGCGATGCCGACTGTTTAAAGAGGCGATAACGACTGTTTAAGGAGGTGATTTTTTTATTTTTTTAAAGAGACAATATCACCTTTTTTCATGTCAATCTTTGGCACCATCGATTTTTATTTTGTGGCCTTCAAATCAAATGGCATAGATGCAGCTTTACATTGCTTAAATATAAAAAAGTGTAAATTTTTAAAATTTTAAACTATGTATGGCCATAAAAAACATAAGGGGTATTTGAGACTTTTTGTGCTAGCTGGAACTGGCTCGGCTTAGAGTTGGTCGGTTTGGTTAAACGTGAAAAATAGGATCTCTGATGGAAAAGGTGTATCTGACAGGGTGGTCGATCTGGTAAATTTCCCTTTATCCAAAGAAAAAATGAGAGGAAAAGACATCCATCATCATTATCATCATCTTTTTTTCGATAACCTGGGTATCCAGGCCTCATCATCATCGTCATCGTGTTACACTATATATTTATTGTCGGTACTGTTGGTACGTGTTTTCGAGGATCTTTCGGGTCCAGGAAAATGGTTCCAAATCGGTCAAAGGTGGACTATGTCTATTATGATCGAGATCTACAGATTTATCGACGTTGTAGAATGTCATTGATTGTATGCGAGGATAAGCGGGGGTTTATGGGTTGGACTCCTATGTTAAACGCCAGCCTACCGTCTTTTGCAGCTAAGGTTGCCTAGGGCTTGTACTAATTTGGGTTTTCTAGCCCAATGGGTTTAATTTAAAAAAAGGGGGGGTGTCAGCCCGGTATGCTTAGGAGGATTGAACCCGTTCCTGGGTACCCTCCGTTGGCTCCTTTGGGCAAATCAGGTTTAAGGCTATGGTTGGTTTTGAAAATGACAGTGGCGATATGAGCCTAATTGGCCCTAAGCTAGAAATTTCGGCAAAGGTTTCCTATGGCCCTAATATATAATAGTTAGGACATCACATATGATCTAGAAAGGTCAAAAATAGGGTGTCTACAGATGCCCCTCTTTGGCTCGTGTTTATGGAGTAAACACACGTCGAAGAAAGTAGACACTCGACCATTTGTCCTCTACTTGAGGGAACAAGCAGAGGTGACCTTTCGACTCAGATAATAAAGCAATAAATGATCTTTGTTTAGTCATTCATGCTGACCTTAGGTTTTCTTATCATGAAGCACATGGGATGGTGATGTT
The DNA here is from genome assembly GCA_021018995.1 of Chloranthus sessilifolius. Taxonomy (NCBI): domain Eukaryota; kingdom Viridiplantae; phylum Streptophyta; class Magnoliopsida; order Chloranthales; family Chloranthaceae; genus Chloranthus; species Chloranthus sessilifolius. The sequence continues at coordinate 72,590,073 of CM037595.1, forward strand.
CTTAAGTCGAGGTGATTGTTGTCACATGTTCAGAGACCGGTTGTAGTAATTGAGGGGCTTTCCAGTCGTGGGTGCTTGTTGTGACAAGACGGAGGTGTTTTACCACAATCAAAGTACAGGTGGTGCACGTGAAGGGTGAGAAGTGATTCGGGCTTAAGTTTTCACAGTATCTAAAGATAAGTGGGTAAAAAAGGTATCGAAAAGGTTTAGGTAGCATCAACACCGAGTGCGTCACTGCTCACACCAATGACGCATAATAGTTCTCCTCAAAGATGATTTAAAGTTCTATATAGAGTGGAATGTTCACATCCTTCCTATCAGCTGGAATGAAATCATAAATCCTATCAATAGATTATTGAAGACCAAAATAGAACCATGGCACTGCTTGGTCAAAAGGGAAAGAGAAAGAGGTGAAGAAAGAGAAGACAGATAATGCATGCAATTTTGAAATATTGGGTTCAACTTAAATCAATTCGGTAAAACTCAGAAAGCGTGGCTCTCGAGATGTCGCTGAGTAGATTCACTGGAACGAGATTTGGGGACCCGGCCTTTGTTTGAATTGTCTAAGTGGCGCTCGATATGCCAAGATACTCCTTCTGACCCTTTCACGTATACTGATTATTATCACTTATGGGAGGATGTACAGTAATTTCATGAATCGGGAAAGTCAGGTTTTGAAAAGGTTTTGGTACTTAATATTAAGTTAATCATATATTTATGAAAATATCGAGTGAAAGGATGATACTTACCTGAATGAGTGCAGAGACTCGAGCGCAAAGGCAATTTTTTGCTCGCGATAGAATGACGAATATTCTTTGACGAGACGTTGATATCAGTTTTTGTCTTCCTTTTCATGAAGCGTAAAGACGGTTGATTCATTTGGAGACCAATTGTGGGATCGAGGGGCTTTTAACGCTACGGAGGGTGCATGTCGTGACCACGCACGGGATCTATGCCTCAGTCGAAGCACAGGTGGTGCAACCAGAGTGATAATAATATAAAGTTAAGAGTAAAATGAGGATCAAAAGATTTGAGTGATATCAACAACGAGCGCATCGTAGTGCATCTCAAAAAAGGGTGTTCTTCTAGAAATATTTGGTTGTTCTCTTGAGAAAAGATTCTTGCGTTATGCTTAGGAGTAGTTCTACAGTATCATTCTTGGTAGGATCAGTTAAGTATTATGGGGGTAGTAAAGGAGAGTGAGATTAAGAGAGAGAAAAGGATGAAGAAGTAATAAAGAGGGATTTTATTGTTTATATATGTACTCTCTATATATATATATTTGTTTTGTATAGGTTGGAAATAAATTTTGTAAGAATGAAAAGAGTGAAAAAAAGCTTCTTTATTTTTTGGTTCCACTGTAACATCCTGAAAATTTTGACTTTAAAGAGTGTACCTCGGGATTTGTGCCTGACTTTGAATAGTATATCTCGAGATGCATGCTCGTCTGGTCATTTGTGCGATCAAGTGAAAGTCAAATTGATGACTTAGGTTGGATTAGTTTTGGTGTGAAAGTGCACACTCGTGTGCTGTTAGATATTTTGTAGGGTTTTATACACCTATTGCGGCATGTATGTGTTTTGCATGTGAGCCGGGCTTTTAGTATAAGGGAAGGAGAGGCTTCTCTTAGAAGCCATTCGGTTATAAGGTTTGAGGCTTGGGTTTCTTGTGAGAGAAAGAGGAAGAAGAAGAGAGGGAGTGAAGAAAGGAAAGGAGAGTAAATGCTTATGATGTGATGCATGGATCATGCGTGGAAGCCGTGCCAATGTGTTAAACTCCGTGGAAATTGCGTGTGATTTGGAGATTTAAAAGCTAAAAACCCTAGTTCTTTATCCAAGCCCTTGAATCACTCATTCGTTGGATTTGAGGTAAAATTTTGTTAATTGATGATGTGTGTGAAGTTTGAGCTTTAATTTAATGTATAAATATTGGATTAAAAGAGGGAAAAGAAGAAAAAATTAAGAAAAGGTGAAAGCAAGATGTACAGCCAAAAGGGTTGTTTTTCTGTCAAAATCGATTAATCGATTTTTGTCCAAAGGCAAATCTTGGAACTGCAGCATGAAACTGATTAATCGAATTTAATTCGATTAATCGATTTTTTATTTTCGATTAATCGATTTGAAATCGATTAATTGACTGGGCACTACCAGTGGCTGGAAAAGTTGGTTTTTGGAAAACCGATTAATCGATTTGGGAACGATTAATAGATTTTGGATTTTCGATTAATCGATATTAGGATCGATTAATCGATTTTGACTGTGCTTGTCAATACTACTTTAGTATTTCGGCCATAACATTTTACTCTGAACTCCGATTGATGAAATTATTGCGGCATTGCAAAGAGGACAACGAACTCTATGACTCTTGTGATTTAAATATTTCATAAATCTAAAGAGTTAAAGGTTAAAATTTAGGGGGAAAGTTGCATCAAACTCTATATTAGCATGAACTTACCCATTTCTGCCTAATTTTTTGAGAAACACTTAAATAAGTCTAGATTTTTAGTGAGTAGAGTTAATCTTTGATGCATCATGGTGTGTTTGTGATATAGATTGAGGGTAGAAAGTTGTCAATAAGGACTATAGTGTCGCTTTGAACGGCTCCGTGCGTGAGGTAGGAAATACTTTGAATATGTACCCTTGAATTACGAAATCATATATGTAGTGATGTGATATGTACACGTGTGTTAAGAGCATAGTAATGTTTGTTAATCAAAATTGAGCTTAAACATGTGAATTAAAGAGGTGTGTGTGTGCGTGTGTGTACACTAAGTAAGAAACCAGTAAGAGTATAAGTACATGACATCCTAAGGATGTGTATGAGATGTGAGCATCTAGGTGATGCATATGAAAGTATGTGACATCCTAGGGATGTATAGTCAAATGAGAAATTATGTGAATGAGCCTTGAACAAACTTTGAATATTATAATTAGCACAATTACACGGTGATAAACTATATGTATTTTGCACAATGGATTTGAGGTTCATAGAATACCCCACCGACTCGATGGTATTCCCGTGACTAAATCGACAGAATATCCGTGACCGGTACGGCGGCCAATCCATACACCAGTAAGACATCCCAGGGATGTGTATGAGTTATGTGCCCCGTCACCTAGGAGAAAGAGACTTGGGTTAAGTTACTTTGAAATATAGTTCAATTGGACGACGATGGTGGGTATTCCATCGAGGCTCGATGCTATATTGCTCGAGGATTATTTAAGTTATTTGATTTAATTTTGTGACACAAGTCTTTCTGTGATATGAGAACAAGTTAAGTAAAAGATAAGATGTGATATGTGCATTCAGTACATGCTTTTGGTAATTTAAATGCTTTTAAACTGTTTTCATCTTATGAGATCATGCTTCGCTTATATCATGAAATATGTGTGAATATGATAGTTTTACATGCTCATTATTTCCCTATTGGGCTAGGATGTAGTTCATCCCTTGACTATACTTTACAGGTACAGTTGTAGATCAGGATCCAGCTGCGGAGAAAGGCTTGGGATCTCCCATTTGGTGAACTTTACCATAGGTGAGGTTTGAATATGGGTATATTTTGGGTTTGTATAATGAATGTTTTGAGGTCTTTTAGATTCTAGACTTGGTATGTCTGGGGATTTATTACTGTATTAAGACTCATTCTGTAGGTATGTTGTTGAAGCCACTGTTTAGGTGATGGTCGGCCATCACCGATGATTTTCTTGTGGGCCAGTTTTATTCAATCTTTATGTATAGAAGAACTTTTATTATTGCTATATTTTACCTTGACTTTGTTGGCATACCAAGTAAATTTTGTTTTTGGATCGTGATATGTGTAACTCGACGGTTAGATTTTCCCTGAGTTTATGATGTAAGGAGCAAAAAAAATATTGTGTAGGTTTTGTGGAATCGGGGAAAATCGGGCTGTCACAGTTAGTATCTGAGCTTAGGTGTTAGGTCTTATTGGGACTCAGACGCGATGGTATTAGATTGTATCTAAAGTCTAGACCCAACTGTGAAAAATATCAAAGCTTAGGCGTTAGGTCTTCTAGGAATAATGTGGCAATAGAGCTTAAGCATTAAGTCTTGGCTTAGGACTTGTTGGGACCTAAGACTATGGCAGTAGATTCTGTTAGGGTATAGGAGATCCAATTAGGACTCTATAGCACAGTTGGTGGAAACCTTAGGCTTTAGGTTCTTAAAGTCTCATGTCGTGGCAATAGGTTCCGTTTAGAACTTGGATTGTGGATCTTCACGATCTCTTATAGTGGAGATAATTGATGATTGTGATAGAGGTGCGGTGATAGGATACAAGATATATTTTAGATGTTTTGTCAGAACATAGAGCCATAATGATTATGATTGCTGTTGATTGAAACCTTTGTTTCATTTGACAGATCGCAACGGCACCACGCAAAAGAGCAAGAACTTGATGCACCGGAGAAAATGAGTAGAATAGGCAGTTGCTTGAGACGATGATCAACACAATGGCTCAGCAGACTGCATTACTCACAACAATATTGAGAGAGGTGACTCACACCTCTTCATTGACACAAGTTGAGTCATGCTCAAGGTGTGGAAAATGATACAAGACATCAGACTGTAGGCAAGGCATGAGAGGGTGTTTCAAGTGTGGGCGAATGGGACACCTGATAAAGCATTGTCCAACATTGAGGAAGGGGGCAACGACCTCATAAATGACTCAGGATACTTCTCGGTCCACAGTATAGGATAGTGCACTTGCCAACCCTGTATTTGTCCACGTACCCTCTCACTCTTCGGATCCTACACCGATAAGCATATGCGCGCATTGTGGGAAGCACCACAAAATGGAAGAGTATTAGTTAGCTTTGCACACATGTTTTAAGTGCGGTGAGAAAGGGCACCGGATCAAGCATTGCCTAGTGAGACGTCAAAGGCGGGTAACATTGACGTCTACTTTTGAGCCGATCCTCCCTACAACTCAAGGTCCTATAAGTGAAACATCGATGCACGATGCCCAGATGGCACATGAAGTTTCCCAAGGTATAGATTCATTATCGATTGTCAAGGTTTTACTCAAATTTTTAGATTACAAATGCCTTAGAAATTGTGGCTGCTTTTGACACTTAAGGTATATCATGACACCATCATATGTGCATCTGATTAAATCACCTGCATGACATAAATAAATTTCAATTTTCAAAGATTAACTAAGTAGGTGATCAATATAAGGACGGGGCTTGAATATATCTTGACGGTTAGGGTGACATTATGTAAGGATAGATTGCTCGTAATCTGAAATTGAGTTGACATTATGAGTAATGATGATTGAACTAAGACTTATAAATTTGCACTTAATGGATCTAATCGTAATGTTCTTCTTTCCGACTAATAAATCATGATTGCATTATGTTCAGAAGCTCTCCTTTCAACTTTGAGTGCAATTGTTAAACACTATAGTTTAAGTGGACATCCTTAGGGAGTTACATCCTTAGAGAGTTGGGACATTAAAGAACTCTTTAGGATTTGAAACATTAAGGAAATATTGATGGTAGTTGACATAGATTTTGATGACTCACATTAGGGACTTGACCCTTAGTTTAAAAGAAGCTAATTGAGGAAAGGTAGGATTTTTAGTGACTTCTCAATTCATTGTTGGATTAGTTATCACTACTATAACCTCAGACTTCGTCTTACCATTATGATCGCACAGTTACAAACACTTTAAATCCATACTGACGATGGTGGATCAATAGGGACGATAAGAACAATTAGTGACTCTATTGATTGTGTTGAGATCTGTGCTCATGAAGAGACATTTCATCTTAAGCTGGCATGTACGTAAGACGTTAATATTACGCAACGAAGGGGTGTTCTTTGGAATTGCCATCTAGAATTATCTCTTTGTTTGAATGATTGGATGCATTGTAACCAAGTGTCTTTTCTTTTATAATCTGAGTAGTAATTGAGTGTGATAAGAATGATTGAAGGCATAAATTTGTGATTTTAAGATCATTATTGCCTATTTATAATAAGCTCACTTTGTAATGACTTCATACCTTTGTGGACATACGTTATGGCTAACGATGGTATTTATTATGGTATGCTTGCGGTAATGGTAATTTAAATCGTGGAGGAAGTCGCACATTTAGACTAGTGGTTAAGATTATTACTAATTGATAGCTATCGAAATTCCCAATTTCATGGGAGTGTATTTTCAGCTTTGTGGATGCGTTTTATCATGGGTTACGTGATGGTGTCAAATTTCATTGTGGTAATGACTAATTGGGCCGTAAGAAATTTTATTAATTGATATATTCAACTTGTCCCATATTATAGTTAGATTTTATTCTAATGGATATAGCATCATAAGTGGGCGACTGTGCTAGATAAGTATTATCCGAGATCTGGAGGTGTCTATTGAAAATTTTTTAGCATGGTTATCGATGTGATGCAGTCACTAAGGGATAACTTGATGATCTGCTAGGTTAGTAGTAAGTTAGGAAATGCTTGCTAGTTGAAGGCTCGTGCTTATGATTTTGATTTTTAGATTGACGGTTGTAATCTCAAGGTCGATATCTCTTTCTTAGTGGATATATTCTTGCCAATTATTTATAAAGATACTTTCTTAAGTAGTGGAAGTGAGGTTTTGTAATTACTTATACATGAGTTAACTGATCTATCACTCCGACTCTTGAGTGAGCACCGGTCCGGTTAGTGCTAGATGGACATCCTTAGTGTAAAGCTCAACATATAGATTTTTACCAGTGTGTGGTTGATCTTTAGACGATGTGTTATAGAAAATCTCCATTCAACTCTGTATCTTTGACTGTATATAATTCCAATTCGTCATAATATATGTAATTCCACTTCGTTGCAGCATTCGCTGTGTGTGATTTGAGTTTAACAAATGATTACTATATTGACTACCCAAGTGTCATGTTGTTCACTTTCGAGGGAGAAAATTCCTTACGGAGGGGTAGTGGAGTACCTTCTTCTCTTTTATGTAGATTTTGAAGGGTGGATTATCGGTGTGAACAATTGTGGTTATGCTGATTTTGGGCGTAGCTAATTTGACTATGACAGTGAGTGTGTGATTGTGTCAAGTGATCTGGGTTGATGTGTGGACTACGAGGGGGATAAGTGCGTGTGAATTGAGGTTTTATAGTTGCGAATATTTTCATACATTACTGATAATTGAGTTGTTACTCAGATTTCCTTCCGTGCATTTTCAAAGACGAAAATTCCTTTAGGTGAGAAGATTGTGATGACCTGGTCAGGAGGACATTGAATCTTGGTGTGGATACCCAGATGTGTGGCGCTGAGAAATAGCCGCGGACCATGGATTGAATTGGTTTTGAGGTAATTGAAGAAAACCAAAGTGAATATCATTTGTGGCGATGAATATGTGTGTTCATGTGGGAATTAGAGACTTATGCCGATGTGATGGGTAAGGCATTGGTTGTCGAGAAAATCATAGTGTATACCTTATCATATATGTTTAATCTTAGAACATGTTAATATGGTGTTTTGGATGTAGGATTGATGCTATTAGCTCATCTGTTGATATATGTATGTGGGGACCTTTATTGCAATTAATGGTATATGTTGCCAATTAATGGTTGGACGGTTTTCTTTTCCTTTATGGCGATGGTTAAATTTCAATTATAATCCATATGGTTAGTTGTGGGCTGACAATTTCATTGATGATATATGTTGCAGTTGATTTAGTAGAAATATAGTTTAACAAATGATTGCCTTATTCGATAATCGGTGGTATGCCAATCTAGTGATATGTGGATTTTCATGCAGGATGCTGGATAATTCTGTTGAGGAAAAAATTCAGTCTTTCGTTGTGAACTCAATGTGGATAGTTAATTGAATGATTATGAGAAATTCATTTTTCGTTTAGGGTGCGTGCCTTGTTTCATCATTATGGGTAAGTTCTTGTCAACAGGAATCAGTGTTAGTGAGTTAGCGTTCGAAAGTGTCGTTGGCAATTTTTGAGGACAAAAATTTGATAAGGTGGGAAGAATGTAACATCCTAAAAATTTTGACTTTAAAGAGTGCTCCTCGGGATGCATGCCCGACTTTGAATAGTGTACCTCGGGATGTGTGCCTGTCTAGTCACTTGTGTGATCAAGTGAAAGTCAACTTGATGACTTAGGTTGGATTAGTTTTGGTGTGAAAGTGCACACTCGTGTGGTGTTAAATCTTTTGTAGGGTTTTATACACCTATTGCGGCGTGTATGTATTTTGCATATGAGCCAGACTTTTAAGTATAAGGGAAGGAGAGGCTTCTCTTAGAAGCCATTCGATTATAAGGTTGAGGCATGTGTTTCTTGTGAGAGAAGGAGGAAGAAGAGAGGGAGTGAAGAAAGGAAAGGAGAGTAAATGCTTATGATGTGATGCATGGATCATATGTGGAAGCTGTGACAATGTGTTAAACTCCGTGAAAATCGCGTGTGATTTGGGGATTTGAAAGCTAACAACCCTAGCTCTTGATCCAAGCCCTTGAATCATTCATACGTTAGATTTGAGGTAAGGTTTTGTTAATTGATGATGTCTGTGAAGTTTGACCTTTAATTTAATGTATAAATGTTGGATTAAAAGAGGGAAAAGAAGATAAATTGAGAAAAGGTGAAAGCAAGATTACAGCCAAAAGGGTTGTTTTTCTGTCAAAATCGATTAATCGATTTTTGTCTGAAGGCAAATTTGGAAACTGCAGCACGAAACCGATTAATCGAATTTAATTCGATTATTCAATTTTTGATTTTTAATTAATCAATTTGAATTCAATTAATCGACTGAGCACTGCCAATGGCTGGAAAAGTTGGTTTTTGGAAAACGGATTAATTGATTTGGGATCGATTAATCGATTATGACTATACTTGCGGACACTACTTCGGTATTTTTATCATAAAGTTTTACTCCGAACCCCGATTGACGTAATTCTTACGACATTGGAAAGAGGACAACAAACTCTATGACTCTTGTGATTTAATTATTTCATGAATCCAAGGAGTTAAAGGTCAAAATTTAGGGGAAAATTTGTATCAAACTCTATATTAGCATGAACTTGTCCATTTCTGCCTTATTTTAAAAAAAAACACTTAAATAAGTCTAGCGTTTTAGTGAGTAGAGTTAATCTTTGATGCATCATGGTGTGTTTGTGATGTAGATTGAGAGTAAAAAGCCATCAATAAGGACTGTGGTGTCGCTTTGAACGGCTCCGTGCATGAGGTAGGGAATACTTTGAACATGTACCCTTGAATTACAAAATCATGTTTCTAGTGATGTGATATGTACATGTGTGCGTTAAGAGCATAGTCATTATTTATTAATCAAAATTGAGCTTAAACATGTGAATTAAAGAGGTGTGTGTGCATGTGTGTACACTAAGTAAAAACCAGTAAGAGTATAAGTGCATGACATCCCAAGGATGTGTATGAGATGTGAGCATCTAGGTGATGCATATGAAAGTATGTGACATCCCAGGGATGTATAGTCAAATAAGAAATTATGTGAATGAGCCTTGAATATTATAATTAGCACAATTATACGGTGATAAACTATATGTATTTTGCATAATGGATTTGAGGTTCATAGAATACCCCACCGACTCAGCGGTATACCCGTGACTGAATCAGTAAAATATTCGTGACCGGTACGGCGGCCAATCCGTGCACTAGTAAGACATCTCAGGGATGTATATGAGTTATGTGCCCCATCGCCTAGGAGAAAGGGACTTGGGTTAGGTTACATTGAAATATAGTTCAATTGGACGACGATGGTGGGTATTCCATCGGGCTCGATGCTATATTGTTCGAGGATTATTTAAGTTATTTGATTTAAGTTTATGACATAAGTCTTTGTGTGATACGAGAACAAGTTAAGTAAAAGATAAGATGTGTAGTGTGAAAAGATAAGATGTGATATGTGCATTCAGTACATGCTTTTGGTAATTTAAATGCTTTTAAACTGTTTTCAACTTATGAGATCATGCTTCGCTTATGTCATAAAATATGTGTGAGTATGATAGCTTTACATGCTCAGTTATTTTCCTATTAGGCTAGGATGTAGCTCATCCCTCGACTATATGTCATAGGTACAGGTGTAGATCAGGATCTAGCTACGGAGAAAGGCTTGGGATCTCCCGTTTTAGAAATTTTACCATAGGTGAGGTTTGGATATGGGTATGTTTTGGGTTTGTATAATGAATTTTTGAGGTCTTTTGGATTGTGGACTTGGTATGTCCAGAGATTTATTACTGTATTAAGACTCATTCTTTAGGTATGTTATTGAAGCCACTGTTTACGTGATGGTCGGCTATCACCGATGGTTTTCTTGTGGGCCCGTTTTATTCAGTCTTTATATATAGAAGAACTTTTATTGTTGCTATATTTTACCTTGACTCTACCTTTGTTGGCATATCAAGTAAATTCTGTTTTCGAATTGTGATATGTGCAACCCGACGGTCCGGTTTTCCCTGAGTTTATGATGTAAGGAGAAAAAAAATATATTGTGTAGGTTTTGTGGAATCGGGGAAAATTTGGCTATCACATCCATGATGGGACTTTGGGGGAAGAAAATAAAACAATATTAATATTAATAATAAAAAAATACCCCAGGTTCAGGGTATTGGTCTCGTGACTCGATTTCGCTGCTAAGGTGTTAGTGCTAAAAACAAATTTGCCCTAATGTCAAGTCACAGTGGGACTTTTCTCAGCCTCAGATATCCTGGAGCGGCTGGAGAATTTTGAGTGTATATGCTTATAATGATCCTATGTTGGGAATTGATTTGATTATTTCAGCCACATACCAGGCTTGATTCTGAAGTAATGATTATCATGTAGCGTAGTTTTTAAAAAGGATGAGATGAGTGATAGGTAATGAGTGGTTGGATCACTTGTCATTCAAAAGTCTTCGATTTTATTCTTAAAAAGATTTTGAAAATACATTTGACTCACTTATCAAAAAGAAAATAAAGGGTGAAGAAGAGGTAAGGTTTATTGATGTAGGGGTAGTTTCTTATTCAACTAATTTCGAAAATAGTAGTCAACTACTTTCTTCTCGTGTGTGTAGTACAGTGCCATAATTGAGCTCTTCGTAATATTTCAGTACCATAAAATTATCAAATTCTATGGTTAGCAGGAGTTTTGTCCTCCTCCCACTACCGTACGACGACATCTAGATGTGTGAAGATGTTAGGGATATCCTCACAATTTTGCTTATGTTTCTCTGGGTTCATTGACTTGTTCATCTGTCGTATGCCCTCGCTCGATTGTGTTTTTTTCTTTAAGCATGTATGTCTATTTTTTAAAAATAACCTGCTGACGCAATTAAACACCCAAATTTGGCCCAAGGCATGATTGACCTGTTCTTCGAGAAAGATGAACTCCCAAGCTTCTAAAAGCAATTCTCGACACCTTCAAACTTAACCCGAACATTTAAAACCCTTCTCAGACCCTTAGAACCTATCCTAGACCCATTTTGCCCCATAATGGACCAAGCTCGGGCCCACAAGTCACCATTCCAATTTGTTGTCAATAATAACCTACCTATGTGTGCATACTACGCACGCATACAGTGTTTTTGACAAAAAATGGCTATGGGTGCCAAATTAGCTCTTCTCCAGAAGTAGGCCCCAACACGGGGTCTAAACTCCTCAGTTTTGAAGGGGGATTTAAAGTATGTGTGCATACAATGCACTCATCTCTTAAAAACCTGCATTTTCAAAAAATGGCAGATTTGGACTTTTTGAGTTTGACTTGTGGACCTTCCCGGACTTCGGGGTGTGCTTTTCTGGGACCCTTATGACTCTCTAACTCTTAGAAACCACACTTATGTCATTCAAGTGGCTAACCCATCATCCACCATTAAAACCCAATTCCCTCTTCTCCAAAATTTAGAATTCCCCAAAATCTTAGATTCAACATTACCTAATTGCTAACCCACATTAGAGATTAAGAACCTCCCTAATCACCCCACACTCTATAAATAGAGACGCCCCACCTCTGGTATAAGACCTTGAAATTTTTCTTAACAGAAGAAACTCTACAAAAAAAAAAAAAAAACTCTACAAAAATAGCCCCCCATTTCCAAGACTTGAACCTTCCAGCTTGTGAGTCCTAGCTCATCCCTTATACCACTACACTTCAATACCTCTAAGCCTTTAGCCATTGAGAGACCCTAGCTCATCTCTCTCATTACCCCCTTTTCCAAGCCTTAGCAAATAGGACCCTCCTATCCCTCTTTGGGCTATCGAAAAGCTCACCGGAGTTTGCATCCATGCGAAGATCTGGTGGTGGTGCTACAAGGGCCCGAGAGCTCCGGCTCTCTCCTCTATTCCTCTACCTTTTATTTTGGCTTTTCTCCTATCCTACGATTTGAGCCGTTATGCCATCGAAATTTTGGTGATTGCAGAGAGCTCAATAGGATCTAAGTGCCTTCGGGCAAGGGGAAGTGCTGCTTATTTTTTTCTTTATTTTTATACTTGGCCATAGTAGAGACTACTTACGAGAGGGCTAATCGGGTGCATAACACCTTCCCGATTGGTAACCAAAGTCCCTATCTAGAGGCTTTGGCATAGACCGGCAATCTGGAGTCAAATCTAGCACTTCGGTGCATATAATATTGATTTAGGATATCCCAACACACCAAAAGCTCCAGGTGGCGACTCCATAATTGAGTGCATCGTCGCAACTGACCCACAAGGTCCACGGTTGCACACGCAAGAATTATGAGATTTGATGGAACCTTACTTTTTTATTTTTTATGCTCTAACATCAACTCCAATGGCAGGAAATGGTGTGTGAGAATGTAGAGTTTTCTTCATTTCAAAAAGTCGTTTTATGATCCACTAATCCTTTCGATCAACTTGCCCGGATAGGAAGGTGATTAATGAGTCAAATGGCTCTCAAAATGATTTCGAAATAATGACTTACGATCGATGAATGATTTGTGATGAGTGGGGGGGGTGATAAATATATATAATTATGCCTGTTTAGGCCACAAGACATGATTATCATTATAAATAGCATTCCAAGGGTTAGGAAGTCCTTCCCATGTAGTTCTTTCCTTGGAATGATGCCAAAATAATATAAGTTCTTCCCACGTGAGCTTTGATTTTCCTCAGGTGAGGTGGTTGCATAGGCATTATTTCCTTAGCACTCATTCTCCAACTTTGAGTTTTCAGTCAAATAAGAATTTTAAGTTTGGAAAATTTGGGCAAAACATATGGGGTCAGAGACACTACTGGGTAAAAATATATTTTTTTATTTTTAAGTATATATATATATATATAGAGATATATATGCTTTTTATTTTTAGGTATTTATATTTTTTTGATGATTTTATGTATTCATATATATATATATATATATATATATATATATATATATATATATAATTTTTTACTAGGATACATCATCAATTCCTTAAGAAGAAACTAAATCAGAATGTCCAACTAGTGGGACATATTGAACAGTCGGAGTGACCGCCCATTTGTGATTTGTTGATTTGTTTTGGGGCCTTGATCACCCTCGATTTGATGAGCTAAGAATGAGAGAGAAAATATTTTTACGTTAGTGATTTGGATGGTATAAGGTTCATTAAATAAGGTATGAAGTCTTTTGATTTCTTCATTTGATAAATCTTTATTTGTTGGAGCCTCCTTATCGGAGGGGGGGGGGACCTTTTTTAGTCTCTCAATGGAGTGAGGCATTTTGTAAAGTCGGAGCACGGGACAGGGTCCTTCCCATGAGGTTTTGTCTGTTATCATTTTTAATTTTAATTAGAGATGATTTGAAAATGCTTTTGGGCTGCGTTCTTTTGATTTTATAAAAGGAGTCAACTCAGAGGGAGGATGATGTTGACTTCGTAAAAGGAGCGATAGGGCGCAACAAAGGCAAAACAAGAGGAGAAGATGAGGAAGTATAGACCATGGTGGACCCTTCCTTGGCATGGGGAGGTTTAGCTTTTTTTGATTTTGCATCTCTTGTTTGATATGGGTATTAAGTTTATTGCGAGGTTGCTTTGAAATTTTGTTAATATTTTTTTGGCGAAGTTCAGTGTCAAAGGTTTGATGTTGTGGTATTGCTGCCGGTTGGGCTTCTACAAGAACTTTTCTCGTGAGATCTATAGAAACCTAAACCCGAGGGTCAGGGTTAATCTTAGTTATAATGTTGATTTTATGTTTGTCTTGTGGTGAGATTTGAGGATCTAGCGAAATATCGATTTGGATATTAATTGGAGTTCCAGGGTTTGTATTTAAGTCTTGTTTTAGTTCAAGAGTGAGAGGATTGAGAGTGTTATGGATTGGTTTATCGATAGGTTCAGTGGTTGATTTTGGAGTGAATGAAATTGATGGTTTGGAGGTATGTTCGATAATAGATTCGGGTTTGAGGATTAGTTTTGAAGTTGGTGAGGTGATAATTTTGGTAGTGAGTTCAGATTCTTAAATGGGTGTGGAGATTGGTTCAAGAGTTGGTTCTAAGATTGGTGGGGCAATGTGTTCAGGTTCGAGGATTAAGTTCGAAGTTGGTTCGGAAGTGAGAGGGCTACTGATTTTGATGATAGATATGATTATTGGTTTAGGTTCAAAGTTTAGGTTAGAGATTAGCGGGATGGTTGGTTTGGGTATAGATGTTGTTATGATATGTTGATGGATTGGTTCAGGAATCGCTTCGAGAACCGGTAGGTGAGTTTGTTCTGGGATTGATTATGAAATTGGTTTAGGTATTGGCTCAGGGAGCATGAGGATTGATTCATTGGCAAGTAAGTTATCGAGTTTAAAGGTAGGTCGAGTTGGTTTGAGTCTAGGTTTATTGATCTTAAGGATCGGTTGGGTTGATTCGGAAATGCATTTAGTGATAGGTTGAGTTGGGATAAATTTGGTGATAGGTTGGGTTTTAATGATTTTAGTGATCTGTTTAGTGTGAAAAGTGGCTTTATGTTTAATGGTGTGAGGGACAAGGTTAGTCGGTTGTGAGTGAAAGTATGGACATGATTTAAGGGAGGTTCAATTCATGGATTAGGCTAGCCGGGTGGACTAGGGCAGGAATGATTGAAGGTGTAGAGTTCAATGGGAGTTGGAGGTTTGATTGAGTACTGTTAGGTAAGGAGTCATAAAAGATAGGGTTAGTTTGTATGGGGATGGGGTGTCAGTTTTGATCCTGGTTAGGGAATGGATGTTGGTTTTGGTTATGGTGCATATGTTGAGTTTGGTCACGGTACAGATGTTGGGTTTGGTCAAGGTATAGATGTTGAGCTTGGTCAGGGTATAGATTGTGGTTTTGGTGTTCATCAGTGTATTGGCTTTGATTTTGATTGTTCTCATTATATGGGCTGAAGTCTATTTGGTTTTATCCTTGGGTCGTGTTGATTTGTTCAGAGCTTAGAGTTTTTTTTGCTTTAGGGTCATTGGAAGGGGGACCTTTCAGATGTTTGTATAGGGAGAATAAGGGCTCCATTTTTCATGCGACGTTGTATGCGCGAGGTATGTAATTAGAGGTTGGAGAAGTCAGGATAGTCACTTAGGATAAGAGCGCTCCAAAGAGACTCTCGGGAATTATTGATCACGATATCTATCTCATCGCTTTCTTTTATTTGATTCTCTATTTGGGCAACGAGCTTTCTCCCATGACTAGCGAAAGTTGCAAAATCTTCCTCGTTTTCCTATTTTGCGTCATGTGTTTGTATTGGTTTAAGAATCTATCGGACCAAGTCTTCGAATGTCTCGATTTTGGCCAAAGGTAAAGCAGCAAACCAATCAATGGCCTCTCCTTCTAGAGATCTTTGAAAGTAATGGATCAGAAGTCCATGATTATTGTGGATTGGTCGACAATCGTTATAGAAGAGTGACAGTGATGGTTTGGATTTCCCGTACTGTTATATCGGTTAAATTTTGGAAGTTTAAATCCAGCGGGTGTGGTAAATTCGATATCTTAGTAAAAATTTCGAATCCAAAAGACTGGTTTGGATGCTCTCTCTTAGCCATGTACTTGTCTAAAATCAGAGGGAGGTCATCCATATTTATGGTGGCATCTCTTTTTGGTGTCTCGGGAAAGAGTTGTCTTCGACAGTTGTTATCGAACGAGGTGTGAAAGGTGCACTTGTTAGGCGTTGGTGGAGTCGGGATATGTAGAGGAGTTGGTGACCTCTCCTCTTGTTATCTTCTCGGAGTGACTTGTCTTCCATCTATTAGTTTTTTGTCTATGGCAGTTTTGTATAAATCGGCAAGGGATTGTAGCAAGGCATCAGCTTCTTCTCCCCCTTTTATCAGCTTACTGGCAATGAGGTCCATAATTTGGTTGGTGGTGTAGCTCTTAGGTCTTACGGGAAGGTCTGAAGTGTAGGAAGTTTCTAGGATCGAATCCCCGAAGAGATTATCACACTGATCCTTTCACAACAGAGGGGTGATCAGTCACATAATTTACCATTTTATCACCCTTAACCTAGTGATGCTAGACCCCAGTTTGCTACTAATGAGATGTTAATGTGCAGATATTCATAACAGACAATAGAATAGAGTCAAAGTATTAATCTTTGCCAAAAAAAATTCAAAATGCAGTAAGAAATACGATCATATACAGATACGATCCAACCCTGTTTGACGTCACTCTATAGCTGAAAGAAAGAAGCGATACGATCCATCGTAAGAGAAATTGTAATCTCGAGAGAGCAAAAAAAGAGAAAAAAAGCGAAATCATCGTTACGATTCCTCAAAAGACGATCAAGGCTGGAGGACACGAAGCAAGGATACAATCGATTGTGTTGAAGAAATTGTACTGAATGAAGAGAGAAATCATAATTTACGATTGTACGAATCAAAGCTCGCTGCTGCTGATCACGTGAAGATATGCACTGCCATATACGGAATTACAAGATCACTTAAATTAGAAGTCTGGCAACTCACGGATTTGAGAATATTGGCGAAAGAATCTTAAAGATCTCTACTGCTGTAAAATAGGAAAAAGTCCTGCACTCATCTACCATCCAAAGAGAGGAAGATAGGATTAGAAGTTTAGTTTTATTAGGAAGTTTTATTTTTAGTAGAATTAGAATAATGTAAACTGACCCCTTATAATCTATAAATAAGAGGGCTCGGCTTAGGAGAAAAACTTATCCAAGGAATTCTCAGCATCAATTAACAACTGAGATTGGAATTCTGGAAGATCACTTTAGAGTGGTTTTTATCAAGTAAAATCATCCACAAAATTTCGAAAGTCTTGCCTGACAATCAAGACCAAAGAGTCTGAAGATCAACCCTTTGGATGATTATACTTTGCTTTCTAGTTTAGTTTTATTTGATGCACTTTTCCTGCTTTGTAAACACGTAAAAGTCCTTGATTTTAATTGACGATTAAAGTGTTAAATTTGCAGATTAGTGTAACAGTTTTATTTTCCATCTTCAGTTTTCTTGAGTTTGATTGACGCCCAAATTTCTGGAAGATTGTTGATTAGTATAAATCTGTGTTGAAGATATTTAGTTTTTAATTGACACCCAAATTTTAGAGGACTGAGATATAGTGTAATAATATTTTACTTTTGTAAGTATCCGAGAACCGAAAGATTGTGATTGAAGATCATAATCTGGAAGTAGGAGGATTTAAATTTACTTTTCTCGTAATTAGTTTAACAACCTTTCTTTTATTCATATTTCTCAACCTTTAAAAGACAAATAAAAGCTTTCATAAGAAGAAGAAAAAAGAAAGTTTAACCCTCCCTGTGGGAACGATCCTATACTAGTGCTACAATTTCTGTTGTGCGCTTGTAATAGGTTAAGGCTAAGTTCAATTAAAGTCGTATCAAGGGGGTCGTAAAGAATGGTTTCTAGATATGTCTAATATGCGTGTAAGTGTGTGTAGAAAGTGATCAAAGAAAGAAAAAAAATAAAACTCAAATTATTTAAGATGGGGCAACCCTAGCAAAACGAGTCCCACCGTGATTGCTTGTTTGTTGGAATGCATTTTCGAGGATCCTTTCGGGTCTAAGAAAATGGTTCCAAATTGGCCACAAGTTGACTCTGCTTGTTGTGATCGCCATCTATAGATTTATTGATGATGTAGATGTCATTGATTGATTGCGAGGATAAGCGGGGGTTTGTGGATTGGACTCCTATTCTGAATGTCGGCCTACCGGCCTTAGCAGCTAAAGTTGACTAGGGCTTGTACTAAATTAGGTTTTCTATCCCAATGGTTTTTATGTAAAAAATGGGGGGTGCCGACCCGGTATGCTCAGGAGGATTGACCTCGTTCCCAGGTACCCTCTGTTGGCTCCCTTGGGCAAATCGGGTTCAAGGCTATGGTTGGTTTTGAATATGAGAGGGGCGGTATGGGCCTAATTGACACTAGACTAGAAATTTCGGCAAAGGTTTCCTAGGGGATCTAAGGCTAGCTTTTTCTTCCCTTCGTACTAACTCGAGAATCGAAGAAAGTGGACCAGCCCTGCCGTGCTTGACAACTCTTTGAGACTTCTAGAGGAGAGTCACAGTTCTAAGAGCCAAATACTTAGAGTGCAACTCTTCTTTATTTCGAAATCTCAGAGCCAAACTCGAGTATTCTAGAGAGAATAAGCAAAACTTATTGTGTGTCCAAAATGGGAGGGCAAGGGCCCTATTCATAGTATACGGTCGATTATACGCTGAGAGTCTATCGTATAATCCAAAATTATACGCTGGAAATCTGGTGTATAATCTGAATTATACACTGGGAATCCAACATATAATGAATATACGATATGATTATAGAGTAAAACAGTTTGAATCCCAGTCCAAGGCGGACTAATTATATGCTGGAAGTCCAACGTACAATCAATTATACGATGGAATTCCATTGTATAGTTAGGGACCAATCGTTGACCGGGTCGGGTCCAATTATACGCTGAGATTTCACATATAATCAATTATATGCTGAGGTTTCAGTGTATAATTCCCAAAATGATGGTTTTTGAGATTTCTGATAAAGGTTGGCTTTTCCAGAACTCGGGGCAGGTTATAGAAAGGGATAACAAGAATAGACAAGCAGACATATTTACATGTAATATCATTTAAGTAAATACCATTACTCATTTCTTTTCATTTACTTAAGATATTACAAATAAATAATGAAATACCCCCCATTTGAATTCAATAAAAAAAGTCTCGGATAAAAAATCTCAAAGAATAAAATGTCAACTTTCCAGTTCAAGAACAAAATCCGATGTTTTACAATTTGGTCAAATTTATAACTTTCAAATGGTAGGCCTTTTTGCGAAACTTTAAAACCCCTAAAGTCTATCATATCAAAGTATTGCTAAAATACCTAAGTATCATAAAAAAAGTTCACATCTGGGCTCCTAAATGGGGAATATATTATCAGGGTTCTAGCTCGAACTTTCACTTTTGGTCAACAGGACCTGAGTCCTAAAATATAATAGTTAGGACATCATATATGAGGTGTCTACAGGTACTCCATCGCTTATTGTCTTCACTTACTTCAAACTAAGAGTAGACTCTTCATCATTCCACAATCATTCATGCCACTTCTTCCTAATACATGTATTTATTAGCCTTACCCTTCTCCATGTTCCATGGGCTTGTATCACAATAATCCCTTGTACATATATTGTTTAAGGTCTCTAACACATCACCCATCTCAAATGAAATTTTCTTTTCTAGGATATATTCATTTTTAATTCCTTTCACGGTGCTCCATGCATCCACCTTACCATACATATCCTACCAAAAGCATGACAGTATTGGCCAACTGTGTTAGACCACACTCCTTCATTCTCCAATCTGAGATGGAAAGTATCAACATCTCTCCATGCAGAGTCCTTTCAAAGTGATATCTATTAAGACTGTATCTAGAAGTATCTGAATCACACTAAAAACTGTGATAGTCTACTTTGCCAAACTTCATTTTAATTTAGACTAGTAGTATGCGGTAAGACCACTAAGAATCCTTCCTTTGAACATCACTAATTCTTCTTTTACAAAATTTTCCTTCCTTTGAACTTTCACTAATTATGCTTTTACAAAAATTTCCTTATGTAGAACATCATTAAACAAAGTGACATTTTTCCAATATTGTTTCTCCCGATAGGAAGATATCCCCCACCGTTACTCTATTAACCATTTAGTTATTGTTATCTTTTATTTGTGATGCTCTAAACTCATTAACATGTATTAATCTCTTTTGCTTCAGTAGTATTTGTTTCGTTCTACAAAAAACAAAGAAATAAGAGGTTTCTATCATTATTGTCGAGCCCGATCCCTTCAATACCATAATTTCGTAACATTGGCAACTTATAAAACAAAATAGGGAAGATTGAGTTCTAGAGAAGTACAAATGTACAATGGTGATAGAACTAAAAAGAGATAAAGTAAAGAACTTGTATAGAATGATGTATAAAGGAGGAAAATTGTGAATCCTCTGATTTACAAATACTTTACAATGGAAGTTATTTCTCTATATCAACAGGATTGGGGTGAAAAAGTGGCCTCGACCTCCTAATGTGAAAATATTAGTTTTCTAAGTATTAAGGGTAAAATTGGGGCTCTAATTATCTTGGATAGCTTAAGTTTCTCTGTTACACCTCTCATGAGTCATGATCCATTCCAGTGAGAAGTGAGATTTAAGAAGTCTTCTTCTTCGCATCAAATTGTGCGACCACACATTTCACAGTCAAAACCGAGCTCTTCTTCAGCCTTTCTAAGCAAGGTTAGGAATAAAGGATGCTTTAGATAGGAAGTTGGGATAACAGACTGCTTTTAGTTCTCTCGAACATAACATCTAAGGCTAGAGATAATAGATTCCCGCTAAGACAGTGTTGAAGAATTTGCTTGGCATATCCCAGGCACATGGATCTATACCGATCCTTCTTCAAGTTTACTTCAAAAGAATATCTCACAAAAGTAAGGTGTCATGTTTGATGGCTTAGATGAGGAAGTTGATTTAATGGAATTTAATCTATAGAATGTGTATATGTAGAGAAAATTGTATGGCCAATTCACTTGAATGGAGTGAGTGGTGATGTATCATAAACATTTTCATGAGGGTTCACATGGTTTCGCCTTCTAATGCACATCAAGATTTAAAGAACATTGGCCCACATTGCATTGAGGAATTGATGATAAAGGTATCCCACTGGCTTGGAAATATGAGTTCAATGTTCCTTTGGTTCCAAACATGCTTAAACATGGAAAGTTATTCCACATTACTCTCTCTCTCACACACACACACGCGCAGGATGTCGAAAAATCTTTGGAAACAAACAACCAACAGTGCATTAGAAAACAAAAATCTATAAGACCGTTTGAGGATGTTCGGTCAGAAAAGTTATTATGATGAGAGCTTGGTGTTAGAATTCAAGATACCGAACTCTATCGCAATGATTATGGCAAAAATAATAAGACGCAAAAGCAATCACACACAACACAAAGGAATTTACATGGTTCACCCAATCTAGGGCTACGTCCACGGAGTTTATGCACTATATTTTGGAACATTTACAACGCACACACTCTCTTCTCTCTAGTGCACTCTTAATCAAGATCTCACACTATCTTCAATAGCCAATACACTGAATAAAAAGGACATAGTCCTTCCATAAGAGAAGAGATCTTTTGGAATATAATAATGATTCCAACATAAGAATGGCTTCAATCGGATGCTTTAATCCCCAAATTGTTCTTCAATACCTTGCCTCTCAAATTATTCACTAGTTTTCAATCTCTAGAAGACTCTCCTTCAGAACCCTAGAAAAACCTTCTTTTCATAGGTTCCAACTTGCATTAGGAAGCTTTGACCAAAAACTTCTCTTAATAACCAAAGCGTTGAAATTTGTAAAACTTGTCTGCCCAGAATTGATCGATATTGACCAAGGAGTTGTTAATTAATAGTTTCCCAAAATCGATCAATCGATTTCTACCAGTGACTAATCTTTAAAGTGTGTCAATTTACACGTTGGGATTAAACCTAACCAACACTTGGCCCAATGGTACATTAGAAAAAAAAAATCTATAAGACCATTTGAGGATGTTGGGTCAGAAAAGTTATTATGATGAGAGCTTCGCACAGTGATAAAGTGCATGGGTCAAAATACCAGACGATAATGATACGTATCGGTATCGATGGCTAGCGGTACACGATATGTATTATTTGTACCGTTGGCATGCGCCTTTTTTTTCATTGTATCGTTGATACATTCAATGTATCAGTGATACCGGTACAATACGTATTGGTATTGAGAGTGTACCATACGATATCGAAAACTGAGATGTTGACCCATGTTTCTAACAATTTTAATGCATTTGAGAGGCATCAAAAAATCTGCCTGAAGCAATTATTTCCCTAAACTTGAATTAGTGGCATAAAAAATCTACCAGTTAAACTCAACATTTTTTCCTTTTTTGTTTGATAGGTAAGCTGGGATTGAACCTGCCACCTCATAGTTGCAACATTTTCGACCTTCCACTTGAGTTGCAGGCCTAACCCCAACTTATCTACATATTTATGTTTAATTTTATACCACTATCATTAAATGGACTAGTATTTATGCTTTAAACTAATTTAAGTGGAGATGCATGGGATGGCTATTTGCATTATATATATATATATATATATATATATATAGTAGGGCCTGGGATATGCACCAGGCATAGAAATATCTCTGCGCCTATTGATAGGGGCTCGACACGTATCGTCTTTTTGGTTGATTTTGGTTGATACGATATTCCAACCTTTTTCTCATTTAACCCGCTTTAACCATATTTACCACCTATAGAATCAGAAAGGCAAAGAGGTGCGAAGCACCTAGGGAAACATTTCTGACATCGGGGGTTGAAATGGGATCATTACCCTTCGAAAAGACCATTTATGCCCCATATTTTAATCATTCTTTGTCCACTTTGTCTACGAAGCACTTACGCGTCGATGTAGAAGTGTTAGTGCATCCTATACAAAGCGATTGCGCCTCTATCTTGAAGCGTCGTGCTCGGATAGGGAACAGAAGGCACCTACAATATGACACGTAGCACCTTTTTATGTGAAGTGACGTCTGACCTTATATCATTTATTATCATTGTCAGAACCTTAAATAAGAAGCGGGGTGAAGCAAATAGGAATACGGCTTCTGACATCATGGTTTGTCATAGCCATCATTACCATTCAAAATGACTATTTGAGGCGACCCTTCGAAAAGACATTTTTTGCCCCAATTTTCCTTTTTTTTTTTGTCTTCTATTTTAAAAGGACTTTCACTTCTGACTAGAAGCACAGTCACCTCCGTAATGGTACGCTAGCACTTCTACCAAGAAGCGTTAGCACTCCGTCAAGGAATGGAAGGCCCCTTCAATATGACATATAGTACATTTTTGTTGACGCGTAGTACCTTTTTGTGTGAAGTGACGTCTAACCTTATATCATTTATTACCTTTTTCATAACCATAAATGAGAAGCGGAGTGAAGCGAATGGGAATATGATGTGTGACATCATGGTTTGCAATGGCAATCATTACCATTCGAAAATACTATTTAAGGCGGCAAATTTGTGAATTAAAAATTCATAAATTATTTTTCTTCTTTGCCCTAATTTTAATCTTCTCAGAGAGCAGTAAGAAGATACATCGAAGCGGGGAACTCTTTTCCTTTCTCTGAAAGAAGATGAGTGTCATTTAATTTCATTTCGCTTCAAATATGCGCCATCCCTTCCCTGATGGAGTGTTAACACTTATTTCATTTGCCTCTTCACCTCTATTTAAAAGCACAATCGCTTCATGCCCTAATTTTAATCTTCTCAGAGCACAGTAAGAAGACACAGTGAAGCAGGGAACTCTTTTCCTTTCTCTGAAAGAAGGTGAGTGTCATTTAATTTTCATGTTAATTCAAATAGGCTCCATTCCTTCCTTAATGGAGCGTTAACGCTTCTTTCATTATGCGTTAGTGCCTCTGCACCTCTATTTAGAAGCGCAATCGCTTCATGTAAGTAGTGTTGGCACTTCTAATTGGAAGCATCAACACTTTTATCTACGATGAGGAAGTGACGGCGCTCCTTTTTTATGCTTTCCTCTGTAACTTCTTATGATTCACAAATTTTCAAGATAGTTATCAAGACTCCAGTGACTAAATGCACCATTGAAGTGCAGGTCAATCTACGACGAGGCCACTGAACATAGGAAAACTCTGCTAAAGGAATCAGTCTTCAGTCAATTCTTTTTGGCACCATAGAGCATGAAAAGTGTTAACGGCCTCCTGGACGCAATTATCAAGTTCTAGATTGAGAAAAATGTCTAGAATTTTGGGAAGGGCACTATCAAATTTTGCCCACTTGATTTTTACTTGGTAACTGGTCTTCGAATAACTGGCCCCAGCTGTTACCCTCCCTCCAAGCCCCTTCTCGAAGACTAGACGATCAAAAATAAATATTTTATGGGCATTAACCCTATAAAGAAAAGAGACATCCTCAACGCCATTAATGGTGTAGCTGAGGGTGTCAAGGAGGAATTCCTAAGCTCTGTTTGTTATTCGTCTTCACCACCATCCTCTTCCCAAACACAAGATAAACCTTCGACGACCCTAACCTAAATCTTGTTGAGAATCTCTCGAATTTCAACAAATATCCATGGGGTGATGTGCTGTACAAGAACCTGCTGCAGTGCATGGACAAAGCAAATAGGAAGTAGAGAATAATAGAGAGGGCAAAGGCTGTGTAATATTATAATATTTATGACTGCACAATTGCCCTGCAGGTAATATTGTTTGTTCTAATTTTGATGGTAATATGTCTGCTCTAATCTTGTATTTTATTTCCTAAGCCCATAAAAATCTCATCAATATGTTGTTCCTTAGATCTTGGCGTACGAGATCAAACCCAAGAGCTCCCCAGCCAGGGCCCCCGGCCCCACCCACTTCCCAAGGCTGCTGAAATGGGAGACGAATGAGAGTATGAGGAAGTTTTATATCATAGACTTCGAGAATGATGTAATTTATATACGAGGCAATATCATTGTTACTTCATATAAGAAGCGTCAACGTGTCTATATCGAAGTGCAATCGCTTCACAGAGGAAGCAACATCACCTCTATTATGAGGCGCAATCTCTTCATGTAAGAAGCGGGGGCACTGAGGTGTAATCGCTTCACGTAAGAAGCGAAGGCACGATTATAATGAGGAGTGATCGTTTCCTAACGAAGCTATGTCGATTTTCTTAATTCTTTATCATCCATCAATAATATGGAAAATCTATTGTAATAGCCCTAAAATTTTGAACAAGAACTCGACTGCTTTGATATGCATGTCTGATACGAAAATAGAGACAAATTAAAATTTTTTTAATTAATATTATTAGAAATAATATTAATCCACAGTTAGATTAAGTCATGTGCAACTTCTTGTGTGAGACTGAGTCGTGTAGACCCTTGATGAGGCGTGTTATGCCATATAAACTGCGTAGGTGCTCCACATCGGAGCTTAAGATAAGGTAAAACAGAAATATCAAAGATATTTCTATTTCTTAGGTTATAAGAGAAGGAAGAAGGGTTGTGTACCCACTTTACATCTTCCTCTTCCTGCTTGTCCTGAGAGATTCAGCTGGAGTATGGTTTTTAAGTGGTTGCTTTGAGAAACCACAGTAGAGAGAGAGACCCAGGTTAGATTGCTTGATTTGAGAGCATAGAACCGACGTCGGTACGTCGCATATACTCTGCAAGGTGGTGTGCTTTCGCTACGTGTTGAAGCGGAGCCACAAATTTACTGTTTCGAGCGGTAAGGGCGACAAATCTCCGATTTCGGATCCGAAACTCTTCCGGATCGCGTTTGCCGAGAACTTGAAAGGGGCTTCAAAGAGATAAACTTTTAGATTAAAATTGTGGAGATTCAACCACCATAAATGTGTAAGATGGATGTGTATGAATGGTTGTTAGAAACCATTAAAGATAAAGAGTTAAAAATAGGTCAAAATGGTGACCGCCATTAATGACAGAAAACTATCATTATTGACCGATCAAGGCAGTGAATTGATCGATCAATCTTGGGATTGATCGATCAAGGTTAAGAATTGATAGATCAATTTGTATAAGGAGTTAATAAGGACAGTGGAGCATGTTTCGGGAAGTTCAGTGCCCGATGGGCATTGATCGATCAAATTGGTGTTTGATCGATCAATATGAGCAATTGATCGATCACAATGAGGTGATCGATCAAAGACAAGAGTGATCGATCAATGAGGACATTGATCGATCAATGAGGAATGTTGATCGATCAATATGGACATTGATCGATCAAATTGTATAAGAAAAGTGTGGGAACAGGGAGTAGGAAATTTAAGTTTTTTTATAGGATTGATCAATTAAATGAAAGATTGATTGATCAAAGTTGTGAATTGATCGATCAATTTCCCTCTGTCACATGGGAAGTAAATGAACACATTGATCGATCAAAGTTGTTGATTGATCGATCAAACAAGGGTGTTGATCGATCAAATCCCCTTAAACACCTGTAAGTTAATTGAACGATTGATCGATCAATGAGGTCATTGATCGATCAAGGTGATGGATTGATCGATCAAGCAAGGACATTGATCGATCAATCACCCTTGTTTTTCAGCTATTTTAGTTTTATAGACAAAACACTACTGGGCACTGTGCCAGATAGTGTCCTGACATGTCTGACACTTAGTGTACTATGTCTATGATTTAGGATCAGACAATGGTGCTTTGAAAAGCTTTAGATTTGCTTAGAAAGAGGTCTGATCTAAGGTAGGGGAAATCCAACCTAAAAATGTATCTGAATATGATTTCATGATTCCTTCAAATCTGTATCCTGATTTTCTGTTTTAAAAGCATATTTGCATATCAATCAATCTCTGTCATCTCTGATTCCTGCATTCTAATTTATGTATTCTAAAACCTGTTTCTGATTTCTAATATCTTATTCTTGAGGTCATATGTGTGTATGTGATTTTAAGTATTTAATCCAGATGATCCCCACCGACTCGGCGGTATATCCGTGCCCCGGCATAATCGTGCATCTACTTTGATAATCTCTCGACACAATTGTACTCCATAAATGAGGCATTGTTGTACTCTAAAAATTGTTCATATGAGTGACGATTGGTTGGGGTTTCCTATCGGCATACACCTGATTACCACGTGCTATATATTCACGGGAGTTTCTTAAGTTAGAAATATGCATGATTTAAGTCACAAATTATACATTAATAGCATCTGTTCTGTTCTTTGAAAACACCGCATATGTCATCTGATTTATTCTGTCTGCATATTCTGATTTGATTATCTGTTTGAGATACTACTTGCAAATCATGTCTTACATTTTCAATACAATTTTAGCTATTATTCTTCTACTGATCTTAGATGTAGCTCACCCTGTTTTCTATAACATTATAGGTTATGAGGCTAGATCTCCCGGTACAGAGAATGATCCTGACTACCAGCCTGATCCGGAGGCTGAGGCTGAGGAGGAGGATACCGATACCCCAGCTGACGAGTTCTATTAGCTGTCTGGGTATTAGTTTATACTTTTTATTTTTGTATTGAATTCTGGATTAATTGCATGCCTGTTAGCCACTGTCTGTACTTATTATTATAGATGTTATATTACTTGTATTATTATACATTCTATAGGAACCACTATTAGGAACTATTGTTTTGGGTGATGGATGTCCATCACCAGTGATTCTTCTTGGTTCCTTTTTGAGGATATATATTCTTTTGTTTTTATAGATATGCATTGTTGATTTTTCTTTCTTTTAAAGCCATATATGATGACTCGATCTGCCACTACTGGACAGTGTCTGCTCTGATTTCTGCTAAACGAGCACACACTCTGTGATTTGTCCTGGGGATCATCCAGAGCATGATCCTGATGGCACGGATTTTTGAGTGCAGAAATTCAGGCTATCACAATTGGTATCAGAGCCTAGGCTTTAGGTTGAACTGCGGGTTCATGTCGAATTATTTTTACAATCTATGTACTGATCAATGTTATTATTTTAACAATGACAGACCGGTACTATGGGCCCTAAGTTCAGAGGTGGACACAGTGGAGGCAGAGAGGGACATAGAGAGGTGCCTTTGAGAGAGATCCCCGATATCACTGGTACATCCAGGGGATTAGAGTTCCTATTGGATACAAATACAATTCCGGTAGGACCGAGAGGAGGAAGAAGAGGCAACGAGGGTAGAAGGAGCAGGTGTTGGAAGCTTTGGCTACCAATGTCGTTCAGCAGACTGCTGCTTTGAATCAGCAAGCAGCTAGACCACCTCACCAACTCGACGGTTTTGTCGAGTTTAGGAGAATGAAACCTCCTAACTTCTCTGGTCAGACTGATCCCATTGAAGCTGAGGGATGAATAGAGGAAATGGAGAAGTTATTTGAAGTTCTCCAGTGTACAGATGTGGAGAAAGTGCGTTGGGCCACTTTCAAGCTAGATGGTGATGCCTGACCATGGTGGAAGTCGGTATCACGAAACCGAGAGAGAGAGTTCCCCAATGCTCCTTAGACTTGGGAAGAATTTACTGAAGTCTTTTATAACAAGTACTTCCCAAAGATAGTGAGGCATCAGTGGGACGTAAAATTTATTGAGTTAAAGCAGGAGGCTATGTCAGTAAGAGAGTATGGTGCAGAGTTTGATTGGTTAGCTAGATTCGCACCACAGCACGTAGCCACTGAGCCTATGAGAGCTCATAAATTCCAGCTTGGCTTGAGACAGAACCTACAAAAGGATGTAGCCATGTGGGAGATGGAAACGTACGAGAGTGTGATGTCTAAAGTTCTTATTATGAAAGAGGAAAACCAGAAGCAGTTTGCTTGGAGAGACAAGCAAAGCAGAGAGAGGTGATTTCAGGGGCAATCTCAGGACCCTGAACAAAACAAGAGAGCTAGATTCTCCAGACCTCCGAGATACCCTTCACACTCCAGACCGGCGATGTCTACAGGGCCTAGTTCATATCAAAGGCCAGTAGTACCTTCATCTTCCAGACCATTCTGACCGTTTGGTTCTTTTGGCAGCGGGGCTTCTGTAGCACAGGGATCTTCGAGGGTGTCATCATTCACTTTGGCCCTATCATGTGCTAAGTGTGGGAAACCACACAAGACAGAGGATTGTAAGAGAGAGAATGGGGTGTGCTTCAAGTGTGGTAAGATGGGCCACATGGTCAGGAATTTTCCAGGGGAGAGTAAGGAGAGCAAGGAGCAGTCCGGATCAGTGTCTACTAAGAGATCTTCTCGACCTGTGGTTCAAGGTCGAGCATATGTTGTTACTGTGACTGATGCTCTGACATCGAATGATGTCATACAAGGTATGATTAAATTTCGAAGTGAGATTATTTCTTTAATAGAATGGACTGGAAATTAGTAATGTAGAATTATTGTTGATTATATGTTTATGACAATGATGCACATTACACATACACATTGTAAGCACTTGATTGAATTGTGTCACTGAATTATAGGTGTGTTGTGTGTTGAAGGTGTATCAGCATTGTGATATTTGCTTTCATAGAGCATGAGTTTTGGTAGACCCAGGCTCGACACACTCGTTTATCAGGCCTCAATTCACGAAAGAATTGAGCATCATTCCTGAACACTTAGACTTCATATTGACAGTGTCTATTCCTATGGGGAGTTCAGTAAGTGCAGGAACAGTGTGTAAATCAGTGATTGTATTGGTAGAAGATCACGAGACGATGGCAGATTTGATTCTGCTAGACATGCAAGGGTTTGACATTATTCTTGGAATGGACTGGCTATCCGCCTACTATGCAAGCGTTGATTACCTTCGGATAGTTGTTGTTTTTCGTCCTCCAAAGGAAAGGTCATTCAGATTCTTCAGGGTGAAGTCTAAGGTAGCCCCATTGATATCAGCTATTCGGGCTGAGAAGATGATGAAGAATGGATGCAGCGACTATATGGCATTTCTACAAGAGCAAAGAGAAGAGAAAAATATGATATCCGACATTCATGTTGCTTGTGAGTACCCCGACATGTTTCCTGAAGATTTACCAGGACTACCACCTACTCGGGAGATTGAATTTGCAAGAAATCTAGTTCCGAGTACTGAGCCAGTATCTGAAGCTCTGTATCGAAGAATTACAAGAATTAAAGGAGCAACTGTAAGAACTGCTTGACAAAGGGTTTATTCGACCTAGTGTGTCTCCTTGGGGAGCACCAGTGCTATTTGTCAAGAAAAAGGATGGTTCGATGCGTCTGTGCATCGACTACCGGCAGCTGAATAAGTTGACGATGAAGAATCGTTATCCGCTTCCGAGAATAGATGATCTCTTTGATTAGTTACAAGGAGCGAGGTTCTTTTCAAAGATTGGCTTGCGATCAGGTTATCACCAGTTAAGAGTCAAAGCAGAGGATGTTGAGAAGATGGCGTTCAGAATCATATATGGGCACTATGAGTTTTTGGTTATGCCATTTGGATTGACGAACGCACCTGTGTCTTTTATAGACCTAATGAACCGAGTGTTTGAACCACACTTGGATAAGTCCGTAGTTATCTTTGTAGATGACATTCTTGTCTATTCCAAGACAAACAAGGAATATGAAAGACATCTGCATGTAGCTTTACAGACCCTCAGAGATCACAAATTATATGCAAAGCTCAGTAAGTGTGAGTTTTGGCTTGACCAAGTCAGTTTCTTGGGTCATATCGTCTCTGCTAAGGGTATAACAGTTGATCCGATGAAAATTGAAGCAGTAGTAAATTAGGAACAACTGAGAATGGTAACCGAGAAAAATGCTAAGTTTGATTCGACTGATCAGTGTGAGAAGAGTTTCCAAGAACTTAAGACGCATCTGAATACAACACCAGTGCTAGCTATACCTTCTGGCAGAGGAGGTTTTGCTATATACAGTGGTGCTTCTTACAGTGGTTTGGGTTGTGTCCTCAACCAGCACAAGAAGGTTATCGCGTATGACTCTAGACAGCTCAAGGAACACGAGAAGAATTATCCGACTCACGATCTGGAGTTAGCAATGGTGATCTTTGCTTTGAAGATTTGCAGGCACTACTTATACGGTGAAACATTTGACATCTTCACCGACCACAAGAGTCTTAAGTATTTTTTCACCCAGAAGGATTTAAATATGCGATAGTGCAGATGGATGGAGTTTTTAAAGGATTATGACTGTTCCATCCAGTATCATCCTGGGAAAGCCAATATTATGGCGGATGCATTGAGCAGAAAGTCTTCGGCTCAGTTGGCACATCTTATTACCAAAGTACAGAGGTGGCATCTACTTGAGGACCTGGCCTTGTGCGATACACTGATAGACGTCAAAGGTTTAGGGGCATTGATGGCTACCATTGTGATACGGCCCACATTGTTTGATAACGTGTGTAAGCTCCAGATGATTGATGATGAGCTGATGACCGACTTAAAAAGGATGTGATCAACGGGATCAGACCTGATTTCTCCATCAAGGATGATGGTACTTTGCTATTCAAAGATCGGATGTGCATACCTGCTAATAAAGATCTGAAGGATACTATTTTGGAGGAAGTGCATAAATCAACGTATGCTATACATCCTGAGAGTACCAAGATGTACCAAGATCTCAAGTGAAGCTTTTGGTGGAGAAGACTGAAGAAAGATGTTGCGGATTACGTTTCTCGATGTTTTGGTCTGCCAGCAGGTGAAAGTAGACCATCGAAACCCCGCAGGGTTGTTGCAACCTTTACCAGCGCCAAAGTGGAAATGGGAGGCCATTTCTATGGATTTTATATTGGGGTTGCCGAGTACATTAAGGAAAAACAATGCCATCGGGGCCATTATTGATAGACTGACAAAGTCTACACACTTTCTATCATACCGCACTACGTATATAGCAAGCAAGCTTATAGAGCAGTACATGAAAGAGATAGTTCTGTTACATGGCATACAAGTCAGCATTGTGTGCGATCGAGATCCGCTTTATACGTCGCAATTTTGATGGCAATTTCAAGAAGGCGTGGGTTCTAGATTGGAGTTTAGCTCAGTATTTCATCCTCAGACAGATGAGCAGACTGAGAGAGTGAACAAGATCATAGAGGATATGTTGCGTGCATGCATGTTGGACTTTCATGGTACATGGGATCAGCATTTGCCTCTAATTGAGTTCGCTTACAACAACTATCAGTCTAGTATTGGGATGGCGCCTTATGAAGCCTTGTATGGGACCGGATATCACCGACTTCTTTTCACTATTGATGATATCCGGTCCCAAAACAACTATCAGTCTAGTATTGGGATGGCGCCTTATGAAGCCTTGAATTGGAAAGAAGTCGGTAAAAAGCTTGTTTTGGGACCGGATATCATCGACAGTGCAACCGAGACAGTTCGGTTGATCCGCGAGAGATTGAGGGTTGCTCAAAGTCGCCAAAAGATCCATGCCGATCTTCATCGGATGCACGTTGAGTTTCAGGTATACTTAAAAGTGTTCAAGAAACTTACGATTCCCTAGTTAAATTAATTAGCTATGGAATTAACATTTGTTTTCAGGTGGGAGAGAAGATATTTGTGAAAATCTCACCAACAATGGGCGTGATGCACTTTAGAAAATGGGGAAAGCTAAGTCCTCGATATATTGGACCCTTTGAGGTACTTGGATGGGTTGGCGAAGTCGCATATAGGATTGCCTTGCCACCACTGTTGGTGAGCATGCATAATGTCTTCCATGTTTCTATGCTACGGCGATACGTGTGAGACCCGACTCATGTGTTAGATTTCCAACCGATTGAGTTACAAGAGGATCTGACTGTTATTGAGGAACCGATTGAGATTTTGGATCGTAAGGATCAAGTTTTGCGAACCAAGTTGATTCCACTTGTGCTCGTAAAATGGCGTAATCATTCAGCTTCAGAATCTACTTGGGAGTGCGAAGCCAAGATCCATGAGCAGTATCCACACTTGTTTCCCTGACGTGACAGGTACTTTCATGTTTCAGTTTAAGTTCATTATCGTGTTTACATGCTTGGCATATGTAGGTAAGCATGTTTTGACTAGTGTAATTTGGAAATATGAATGCAGTATACGAGGTACAATAGGTCCTCATTTTCGAGATTTAGTTGGTTTGCATTTACGAAGCACTAAATGTAAGAAATCACTTTTCTGTCATGCTTGATCGATCAATTTGGTCATTTGATCGATCAATTGAGGTTTGATCGATCAACATATAGAATTGATCGATCAATAGTAGTTGGACCTTATACTCAAATTTTCATGATTGATCAATCAAAAGTGAACATTGATCGATCAATTTTGTGGATTGATCGATCACGAACATCGAGCTAAGACATTGAATTTAAGTATTGATCGATCACTTTTTGAAGCTTGATCGATCAAATTTAGAAATTGATCGATCAACAGGGGATACTGATCGACCAAGGTGTCGGGCTAGGGCATTTTTACTTAAAATTGATCGATCAATTTTAGCATTGATCGATCAATCCTCTCGTTTTAAGTAACGACTGGGGTTTTTAAATCTCATTTGCACGGTGCAAGGACTTGATCGTTCAAGAGGGTTTTTGGCTCCTTTGTGTTCAAGCAATTTTTAGACCATTTGTCGGCTACCTGAGCTTCTTCCCGTGCGTGTTTCGATCACATTTTGCTCAGCTATTGTGGTAAAACCCTACCTTTCCTCTTCGTTTGAGTTTGTGTGTGATTTTTTGAGATTTTTGAGCTATGGGGCTGCAAACTAAGAACGCATCATGTAAAATCCCTACGTCTCGAGTCCATGCCTCCGTACCACCCCCTGAACCTGCTCCCCAACCCATCATGCCACCCGTGGCACCTGTTGAGAACATGGTTCCACCCGCTCCAAACCCCCATAGCCCCAAATCCACCGTGAAGTCCCAAATGAATGGTGGACTTCCAAATCGTTCCTACAGGAGTACGTTTTTGCCTCTACGCTTTTTGAGGATCAGCCCAAGATGACTTGGGCCATTGATTACCTTACGAAGCTAGGGCTGAAACCATTACTCGAGCCATTTCACGATCACTTTCATCCTCATATCGTGCGGCTCTTCTTTCAGAACCTCCGTTGGGGCGACAGCCGACACCGACTCGTCACCATGATTGACGGGTTTGAATATAAATTCAACCAGTTTCATGTCGCAGCTGCCCTGCAGTGCACTTTGGTGTATGTTGAGACCTGTGGCTTAGCACCACCCTACATCAAAGACGTCCCGTTTCCCGACGTGGTCACCAAAATGGATTAGGGAAAATCCATCACGCGAGCCCAACTCCCTGACCGGTTGTGGATGCTTGATACGTATATCAAGTGTCCCCTCAACCCATTTCTACACATGTCCGCGGGGAATGACATCGCGCAACAGGCACTCTTTTCAGCTTTTGAGAACCGTTGGTTCTCTATTGCGGATTTGGTCATAGATGGCCTAATAAACACTAGAGACCTAATGTCTGAGACAACTAAGGCCGCATCCAAGAAACAGATGCCCTATGCTCGCCTAATCAAAAAGATCGTTGAGCAATATATTTCATTTCAAGAGGAGTATAATTTGGCTCCTGGTGAGCCTCGGTTGACCAATAACACGAAAGTGTTTCAATTAAAAAATTGGACCAAGAGTTATAACCTTTTGGTCAAGTGGTTTCCTGAGGGAGAGGAGGAGGTTCCTTCCATTCCTGAGGGTGCAGTGTTGGCATAACCTGCTGTTGAGGAGGGCTTGAGCAGCCAGAGAGAGTTCCTGGTGAGGGGGAGGCCCAGCCTGATCAGCCACCTCGACCGGTGGTATCTCCTCGACCTACCCCTATACGCCGACCTGCCCGTGCCTCTACGTCGCGCGGATCTGCTCCTTCCACCGTTGACACAGAGATGATGCTTCGTGAGCTCATTGAGGGCAACCGGTGTATCCATGAGCGGCTGGACGGGATGGAGGAGTTCTAGTGTCAGGTTCATCGTCGGCTGGATTACCATAGGGCATGCACGAGCTCGTGATGCAGCACTTGTACGCCACCACGTCGACGCCGATGATCGCTCATGCCCGTCAGCATACCGTGGATCCTCGCAGTTACAGTACCCAACCACCTCACCTCAGTAGACCGCACCTGACGAGGCCGAACCTTTCGACACCCCGACAGGTACTTACTATACTATTATCTGTATTCATTAATACTTATATCTATATATATATATATATTATTCTGCTTTCCATATCACTTCTGTTCTGCATGCACCTTTGTTTTTGCATGATGCCTTAACCTGCTCATCCTGCTTTCTCCTGTTGGTTAGCCTTAAGGAACACCATTCACATGATAGAACCTCCCTGACATTTTCTAGGACGAAAATTCCTAAGGGGGGGATAATGTAATAGCCCTAAAATTTGAAATATGAACCCGACTGCTTCAATATGCATGCCTGGCACAGAAATCAAGATAGATTTAAAAATTTTAAATTAATATTATTAGAAATAATATTAATCCGTAGTTAGATGACATCACGTGTGACTTCTTGTGTGAGACTGAGTCGTGTAGACCCTTGATGAGGTGTGTTACGCCATAGAAATTGCGTAGGTGCTCCACACCGGAGCTTAAGCTAAGGTAAAATAGAAATATCAAAGATATTTATGTTTCTTAGGTTACAAGAGAAGGAAGAAGGGTTGTATACCCACTTTGCATCTTCCTCCTCCTACTTGTCCTGAGAGATTCAGCTGGAGTATGATTTTTAAATGGTTGCTTTGAGAAACCACAGTAGAGAGAGAGACCCAGGTTAGATTGCTCGATTCGAGAGCGTAGAATCGATGTCAGTACGTCACATTTACTCTGCAAGGTGGTGTGCTATCGCTACATGTTGAAGCGGAGCCACAAATTTACTGTTTTGAATCGTAAGGGCGACAAATCCCCGATTTCGGATCTGAAACTCTTCCAGATCGCGTTTGTCGAGAACCCGAAAGGGGCTTCAAAGAGGTAAACTTTTAGATTAAAAGTGTAGAGATTTAACGACCATAAATGTGTAAGATGGATGTGTATGAATGGCTGTTAGAAACCATTAAAGATAAAGGGTTAAAAATAGGTCAAAATGGTGATCGCCATTAATGACAGAAAACTGTCATTATTGATCGATCAAGGCAGTGAATTGATCGATCAATCCGGGGTTGATCGATCAAGGTTAAGAATTGATCGATCAATTTGTATAAGGAGTTAATAGGGACAGTGGAACATGTTTTTGGAAGTTCAGTGCCCGATGGGCATTGATCGATCAAATTAGTGTTTGATCGATCAATTCTGAAGATTGATCGATCAATATGAGAAATTGATCGTTCATAGTGAGGTGATCGATCAAAGACAAGAGTGATCGATCAATGAGGACATTGATCAATCAATGAGGAATGTTGATCGTTCAATTTGGACATTGATCGATCAAATTACATAAGAAAAGTGTGGGAACAGGGAGTAGTAAATTTAAGTTTTTTTGTAGGATTGATCGATCAAATGAAAGATTGATCAATCAAAGTTGTGAATTGATCGATCAAACAGGAATGTTGATCGATCAATTTCCCTCTGTCACATGGGAAGTACATGAAGGCATTGATCGATCAAATGAAAGATTGATCGATCAAACAAGGGTGTTGATCGATCAAATCCCCTTAAACACCTGTAAGTTAATTGAATGATTGATCAATCAATGTGGTCATTGATAGATCAAGGTGATGGATTGTTCGATCAAGCAAGGACATTGATAGATCAAGGTGATGGATTGTTCGATCAAGCAAGGACATTGATCGATCAATCACCCCTGTTTTTTAGCTATTTTAGTTTTATGGATAAAACACTACTGGGCACTGTGCTAGTTAGTATCCTGACATGTCTGACACTTAGTGTACTGTCTATGGTTTAGGATCAGACCATGATGCTTTGAAAAGCTTTGGATTTGCTTAGAAAGAGGTCTGATCTAAGGTAGGGGAAATCCAACCTAAAAATGTATCTGAATATGATTTCATGATTCCTTCACATCTGTGTCCTGATTTTCTATTTTAAAAGCATGTTTGCATATCAATCAATCTCTGTCATCTCTGATTCCTACATTCTGAAACCTATTTTAGATTTCTGATATCTGATTCTTGAGGTCATATGTGTGTATGTGATTTTAAGTATTTAATCCAGATGATCCCCACCGACTCGGCGGTATATCTGTGCCCTGGCATAATCATGTATCTGCTTTGATAATCCCTCAGCACAATTACACTCCATAGATGAGGCATTGTTGCACTCTGAAAATTGTTCATATGAACGACGATTGGTTGGGGTTTCCTATCGGCATACACCTGACTACCACGTGCTATATATTCACGGGAGTTTCTTAAGTTAGATATATGCATGATTTAAGTCACAAATTATACATTAATAGCATCTATTTTGCTCTTTGAAAACTCCACATATGTCATCTGATTTATCCTGTCTGCATATTCTGATTTGATTATTTATTTAAGATACTACCTGCAAATCATGTCTTACATTTTCAATACAATTTTAGCCGTGATTCTTCTACTGAGCTTAGATGTAGCTCACCCTATTTTCTATAACATTAATAGGTTCTGAGGCTAGAGCTCCCAGTACAGAGAGAGATCCTGACTACTAGCCTGATTCGGAGACTGAGGCTGAGGAGGAGGATACCAATACCCCAGCTGACGAGTTCTATTAGCTATCTGGGTATTAGTTTGTATGCTTTATTTTTGTACTGAATTTTGGGTTAATTGTGTGCCTGGTGGCCACCGTCTGTACTTGTTATTATAGATGTTGTATTACTTATATTATTATACATTCTATAGGAACCACTATTAGGGACTATTGTTTTGGGTGATGGATGTCCATCACCAGTGGTTCTTCTTGGGTTCTTTTTGAGGATGTATATTCTTTTGTTTTTATAGATATGCATTGTTGATTTTTCTTTCTTTTAAAGCCATATATGATGACTCGATCTGCCACTACTGGACAGTGTCTGCTCTGATTTCTGCTAGACGAGCAGACACTCTGTGATTTGTCCTGGGGATCATCTAGGGCATGATCCTGATGGCACGGATTTTTGGGTGTAAAAAATCTGGGCTGTCACATCTATATTCTTATAGGCCTTCCGAAAACTTGAGGTCACACTCAATGAGGAGAGTCGACCTATGGTAGAAACTTTATTATGAATAGGGGAGAGATCTTCAAAAATGGGTGAAGGAGGGTCCCTCCCATTATTGTGTAGAGGAAGAGGTCAAACATTGACGTTATTGACCTAGAGGAAGAGGAAGAGGAAGAGGGAGAGGGAGAGCAAAAAGAAGAAGAAGAGGTTCCAAAGCCCGAAAGTTTGTGAAACCGCGGATTGGTAAAAAATGAATGCAGTTTGCAAATTCAAGAATTTCAGGCTGTCAAAGGTTAGTCAGAGAGCGGAGCACAAACTTTGACGACATCAGACTAAAGGTTATCAAGTTACAATAAGAGAATAGCACACTGAAGCAAGTGAACGCCCGGATCTTGAAGCAGGGCTATATGAGGCAGTAGTTGAGGCTGATCCTTCAGGACCAGGCATCTCTGAAGGAGTCCATGATAAAAAAATCCCAGGTATGCTATTTGTTTAAAGCCTATAATGCGAAGCGTCAGCGTAAAATAT
The DNA here is from genome assembly GCA_021018995.1 of Chloranthus sessilifolius. Classification (NCBI taxonomy): domain Eukaryota; kingdom Viridiplantae; phylum Streptophyta; class Magnoliopsida; order Chloranthales; family Chloranthaceae; genus Chloranthus; species Chloranthus sessilifolius. The sequence continues at coordinate 72,628,640 of CM037595.1, forward strand.
CCCAGGTATGTTATTTGTTTGAAGCCTATAATGCGAAGCATTAGTGCTTCCAAGCCCTTCGTCTATGAAGCGTCGATGCTCCGTCTATGAAGTGGCGATGCTCTGTCTATGAATCATTGATGCTTCGTCTATGAAGCATTGATGCATCTTCTATGGGTGTCAATGCTTCGTTTATGAGGCATCAATGCTTCGATTTTGAAGCTCGAGGCTTCGATTATGAAGCACCAACGCTTGTAAATGAATGGCAAAGCATCGGCGCTTCAAAAATTTCTATTTCATTTCTAAATAATACGTCTCTTTTCTCATATTGTAGGATAACACTACAGCAAGAAGCCTAGTGGGGTTCGATGGGGAACATCAGACAGTTGTCCCCCAACAGAAAAGGTTTGCCACCACCTCCTCCTCTGCGGCCGTGCATCACCTAGCACCAATTGTGATCCCACCTCGAGCTCCCCAACCCCAATCCCAACCCTAATCCCAACTCCATCCTCCTACTGTTGATCATTTATAAATAGAAACCTTGCAAATGCACAAGTTTGGATGTACTAGGGCAAGTACAAGGGTGTCGAACCACAGAGACTTGTCGTTTATCTAATTTAACTTTTATCTTATAGTAAATATATATATATATATAATTAAGTTCCTACATAAAATAAAAATAAAAATAAAAAACCTAAAATAGTTTTAAAATAAGAGATGAGAAGGCAGTCTGGAATCTCTCTTGGATCTCAGACTCATATATAATAAACCTTATTTCTTTTCTATAATGAATCCCAGGTTCCCCCACTCCAGACTTCAAGCTATGTCGCATCGTATATGAATTAGACGAATCTAAACATCAAAGCATCATTGCATGTAACCAACTCAAACTACCTTGCAAGGCCTAGTCCATCGGAGAATATCCTATCTAATCTAACGCCAATCTCTACAAGGCCACTGAGATTAAACTAAATAGAATTAAACCTTTATAGTCACGCATTCTCAATGACTCTCGGAACCTCAAACATGCAATCTTACCATAAAACGGGATTCAAAATAATAACAAATATAAACTCTAATATATACTTCTATGAAATTTATAAGAGATCTCAGCCTGAAGCTTTTAAATATGCATCGATCGTAAGACCTTCATCATTGCTGAATCGGTCTTCTCCCTATGATTACAATCCACCTCTCCCTATTTCAGAACTAAATCTAACCTAAACCTATAAATACTCATGCCAAAACTCTCTAGAAAAGTTCCACCGTGAGGATTGCCTAAAACCTAACCCTAGGGTCCTTATTTAGAGAGTATAAGGTCCTAGAACAATTGTACACGGCAAGTATCTCTCCAAGATCCCTAAAAATTAGTTTGAGGAAGAAGAATCCTAAAAGGATCTGTAATGCCAGAGAACACCCAGCTGGAAGAGCTGATTTTTTGCGTGGAAACTCTGTCTCAACTGGTCGAGAATGGGTTTCGACCGAACGAACTTTCGGGTTGGCTCTTTAGATCGTGGAGGCTTCGCGGGCTTCATATTTATTTGGTTTTTAATCGGTCGAACTAGCCTCGACCGGTCCACTTTGATATTTCTGAAGTTGCTGAGCACTCGATTGGTCGAATTTGATATCTCGACCGGTCCATTCAGGCTTTCCCTCTTCTTCTTTCTTTCTTTCTTTGGCAGATCTCTTCTGAAGGGTCTTGATCGGTCGAGAGTGCAATCTCAACCGGTCGAAATGACCAATCAGTCACTTCTTTCACTAATTTCCCTTGGATTTGCTTGCCAATGCTTTGGGTTTCTTCTAACTTTGCTCTTTTAACTCATTTTACATTGATCCAACTTTTGTACCCGTTGCAATACAACACGAACTAAAAGCACACATTAGTAGTTAAGTGAGGGCTAACAAGGTCAAGATTTGGGTATAAGTTATACCATTTTAAAGGCCGGTCAACTATCTCCAAACCCCAACCCCTTCCCCCTACTGCCTCCAAACCCCAACCCCCCCCCCGAAACCCCCTCCTAACTAATCAAAAACCCAACCTCCAACAAAGTCCAATCCCCAACCTCCACCAAACTCGCTAACTATGTTTCATGACTCTGGTCCTGAGATGCCCCTTACTCAACCATGCATTGAGGAGAGATCTTCGGTGCAAGTTGAAGAAGAAGACGATGACGAAGATAGCTCAGTTGTTTTCAGAAGAAGTGAGAGGAACTGGGGTAAAGCCCCCGCCACGATTCCTCCCTCACAAACTCTCCCTAAAAGAAAGGGAGAGCTAGTCTCCAAGCCCCACAAAAAGAAGGCCAAAATGGGGGGGTCGACACCAGCGCCGTCCTATATGAAGGTGATTTTGGAAAGGCCTAACATTGAGAATGAGTAAGTACATCCCCTCACCACAGTTATCACGGACGTAAGCATATCCCCTTCTGTTTTAACTTAGGCCTGAATTTGCTCATAAGACTGTCATCTCGACTGTTGGGGCCGATATATTACCGTCGAGTTGCTGCGCATCCTACAAGCCCCAACGGAAATAGAACGCCCAGTAAGTTTTAATCTCCATTGAAACGCGTCGCTTTCCTGATTCCATATTAATATTTTTACCTTCGTATACTGATAATATCCGCATACTTTAGGTCATTGACAAGCGGGAGGACAAGCAACAAGGCACCTTTCAGAAGAAATTCCGGATGTCCCCTATGGCGCTCAAATGCATGACATTGGATTTTAAAGCATTTGAGAAGAATGATAAGGAGAATGTAGCATTCCTCTCTGCCGACATAGGGGGACTATGCAATGCTTACACTGGATTTTTTGAGGTGCAACATGGCACCAAGTTGATGGCATGTTTCCTCATCAATAAGAATCATGAATTGTCTGCAATGGACTGTGAAGAGATATTTATTCCAATTCACATCTATAAGCCACTCCACTGGAGACTCGCTTCGGCTACCCCCTCAAACCATACGCTCGTTATCATGGACCAGAATCCGACCTCCCCGAGGAGATAAAGATGCTGGTAAGATTGAAGAGACAACTAACAAGCGCTAGCGCTTCTTAATCGCAGTCTCGACGCTTCTTATCGGTAGCATTAGTGCTTCGCACTCTTCTTTAGCTTTGCATCAGCACTTCAACAATGGGGCGTCAACACTTCTAGTGCTTCTTTATCGTTGCGTCAGCGTCCCCTGGTCCCTTGTATTTTATAATGTATGTGTAACCTCTCTCCATTTTTTTTGCAGATAGTATTTGCCAGCCCTATTATATATTCATGGTGCAATAGATGTAATTTCTGAGGAATATCCTTGGAAATGTTTAAGTGTAAGCAATATGCCATGCCAATGAAATGGTTATGACTATGGGATTTTCGTGATGAAATACTTTGATTATTTCAGTAGGGACCTCTATCTTACATTTACACGGGATGACATCCCTCGTTTCAGGGCTGAGGTTAGGCACGCTATCGCTACACACCAGGTTACTGCTTTTTTATCGTTTCATGGATTCCTCTTTTAGATTTTATGATTCTTTGCATGGATGTGCATTTCTCACGTGATTCTTTAGTAGTAATGCATGAGCTTTATAGTACAAAATTGAAGGTACGATTTTGTGTGTCTCTTTATTTCTTCATTCGATTTCTGCTCGATCGCTCGTACTTCACTTCGTTCTCTCTAGTCTTCTCTTCTACAGAATCGTAAAGTTATGATTCCTTTCATTCTCTGGTTCTGGCTCTCGATTTTACTTCAACTGGCTCATAAGCTTTATGATTTCTCTTTGATAGCTCGAGAACTGGTGTTTCAGCAAAGATTTGACTCTTCTTCTTTTGCGGTCTTCTATCTTACTACTTTAGGATTTCATTCTGGCAAAGATTAACACTTTGTTCTTCTATATGTTGTCCTAAATATTCATCAACAACACATCATTAATAGTAAACTATGGACTAACAACACTTAGTTGAGGGTATAAAACTGGTAAAATATGTGACTAGTCAGAAGAGCCCTATCAAATTTTGGCCCCTTGATTTTACTTTAATAACTAGTCGTCGATTGACCTCCCCACCTCGTTACCCTCCATACAAGCCCCTCTCAAAGAACAGACCATTAGAGAAAGGTTTTTCAATGGCATTAACCCTATAAAGAGGTGACACATCCTTGCTGCCATTAACAACGGCAAGCACTTAACTGATGAGGACTTTCTGAAACTAGGTCTATTGTTCGTCCTCACCACCGTCCTCTTCCCAAACACAAAATACACCCTCGGCCAGTCCTAACTCGAGCTGGTTGATAATCTCTCCCGTTTCAACAAATATCCATGGGGCACCAACGCTTACAAACACCTTCTACAGTGCGTGGACAAAGTGCAGAGAAATCGGGGAATAGCTGAGAGGGAAAAGGTTGTGTAGGATTACAATATTTATGATTGCACTATTGCCTTATAGGTAGTGTCTTCGCTAATAATTTCATATTTTATTTCCTACGAAGGTCGCCCATAAAAAAACTCATCAATATTTTATTTCCTCAGATCTAAGCATATGAGATCAACCCCAAGTGCGCCCCAATGAGGGTTCCTAGCCACTTCTGCTTCCTAAGGCTGCTGAAATGGGAAGTGAATGATAGTACGAGGAAGTTTTACATCTCGTACTTTGAGAATAAGGTAAGTTTTGTACGAGGCGATGTCGCTTCTATGCGCTTCTTATTAGAGGCGCAACTGCTTCTATAAGAAGTAATGGCGTTTCTAACATGACACGCAATCGCTTCCTAGCGAAGCGATTCTTTAGAAAACGATGTAAAAAATAATGTGGAAAATATATCTACTTGTAGGCCTTCTGGAAACTAGAGTGCACTCTCTGTGAGGAGGGTCAGCCTCTGATAATAGAATTAAAATAACAAGGGCAGAGATCTACCCAAGGGGATGCTGGACCAGCAATTCCTCCCATTCAATTGCGGAGGAAGAAAATGGACATTGATGTTATTAGGTAGGAGGAAGAGGACGAGGAAGAGGAAGAAGAAGAAGATGAAGATGAAGACGAGGAAGAAGAAGAGGCTCCCAAAGCCCGTAAGTCCACGATTCTACAGATTGATGAAAAATAAATGAGGTTTGCAGATTCAAGAATTGTAAACTGTCAAAGGTTAGTTAGAGAGTGAAGAACGAACTTCAATGACCTCAGACTAAAGGTTCTCAAGCTTAAATAGGAGAACCAGGTATTGAAGGATTAAAACGTCAAATTCTTGAAGGAGCATGCTCATTTTAAGAGGCAGTTACCCATCTTCCAGAATGATCAGGCATCTCTGACGAAAAACGTAAGAAAACTAACCGAGGTATGCTTCATCTAAAATAAAGCCTACGTCTAATTAAAGTGTCGACGCTTCGAATATGAAGCGCCAATGCTTCCATTATGAACCATTGGCACGTCCATTATGAAGCGTTGACGCTTCCTCTATGAAGCGTTGATGCTTCCATGAGAATTATTGAGTAAACATTAACTCGTCTTCTTCTTATATTGCTGGCCCACTGTGTGGCGGGAAGTCTATTGGGGCTCGCTGGGGAACATCATACAGCTCTCACCCAATGGAAAAGGTCTTCCTCGGACCTAACAGAAACCACAGTCCCAACCCCAGCACAACCCCAACCCCCACCCCAGCCCCAGTCACAACCCAAGTTCCAACCCCAACCCCCACCCCATCCCCAAACACAACTCGAATTCCAACCCCAATCTTCGCCCTAGCCCCAACCACAACCCAAGTTCCAACCCCAACCCCTGCCCCAGCCCCAAACACAACCCGAGTCCCAACCCCAGCCCTAACCCCTGTCCTAGCCCCAACCAAACCCCATCCTTCTACTCCCTCCAAATCCGAAGCCCAGCCTACCCAATCGAAAGTCCAACTTCCAGTGAAGTTCAAAACTCAACCTCCTACAAAGTCTCAACCCCAACCCATATTGAAATCTCTACCTCCACCACCACCAACACTGCCTATTACGTCTCATGACTCCATTCCTGAGATGCCTCTTATGTAATCATGCACCGGGGAGAGGTCTTTGGTGCAACAATAAGAAGAAGAAGAAGAAGACAACGAAGGCGGCCCAGCCATCTTCAGGAGAAGTGAGAGGAACCGAGGTAAAGCCCCCGCGATTCCTCCCTCATAAACTCTCCCTAAAAGAAAGGGAGAGTTGGTCTCCCAGCCCCACAAAAAGTAGGCCAAAACATGGGGGACCGCCCGCATCAGCTGAGGCCTATATGAAGGCTACCCTCCTTACAATTTATCGTTGTAGACTTTTAACAACTAGTTCAAAGCTCTAATGCATTATTCTCGAAGAATCACCGCCTGCAGGTCAATACGACAGCGCCCGTTACTGGACTACAAGGAAGCGTCAGTGCCCCTTATTGGATGCGTTAGCTTATCTACTAGGAAGTGTCAGCGCTCCTTATTAGACTAGCATCCCCTTATATCTTAATTTGAACATAGGATTATCATCTCCATTGTTGGATCTCGACGTCTTACCATCTAGCTGATGTGCACGATCCCACTAGAAATAGAAGACCCAATAAGTATTAATCCCTATTCAATCGCGTTGCTTCCCCGATTTCATATTGATATTTTCACTTTCGTATGTAGATAATATCCGCGCACTTTAAGGTCATGGACAAGCGGGAGGGCATGCAACCTGGACAGAATGAGAAGACTTTTCGGATGTTCTCCATTGCACTGAAATGCATGAGCTTGGATTTTAAAGAATTTGAGAAGAATAATAAAGAGAATATAGATTACCTGCCAGCCGACATTGGGGGAATGAGCAGGGCTTATGCATAATATTTTGACGCGCAACATGGCACAAAGCCGATGAAAGCTATGCAGCATTTCCCAATAAAAATTATGCCTTGTCTGCGATGGACTGTGAAAAAAAATTATTCTGATTCACATCGACAAACCAGCCCACTGGGCACTTGCCATTGCCATCCCCTCTACCCATAATATCGTGGTCCTAGACCCGTGCCCAGATCATCCTCCGAAAACCAAATTTCACGAGAAGATAAGGACCCAGGTAAGTTCGAAGACCGTTAATAGAAGCGCTTGCACGTCTCAATTGTAGCTTCCATGCTTCTAATCAGAAGCAACAATGCTTGACCTCGGAGTGTCAATGCTCCCAACGCTTCCATGTAGTTGCATCAGCGTACCCCTTCTATTTTCTAAATGTATCTGTAAGTTCTCTTTTATTTTTTTATTGACAAGCACATTACCTCCTAGCCGTGTTTCATATGCACGGTGCAACCAATGTAATTTTTGAGAAATATCCTTGGGATTGTGAGGGTGTCGTCGCACTGCGCCAACTAAACGGTTTTGACTATGGGATTTTTGTGATGAAATACGTTCATTATATTAGCAAGAACCTCCAGCTAACCTTTACTCAAGAAGACATCATTACTTTTAGGGCCGAGATTGGGCACGCCATCACTACGCGCCAAGAAGAGAATTGGGATGCTAGTGATGATGTTGAATCGCATTCTAAAATTTTATCTTATACATAAATGTACTTTCACATTTGTTGATATATATAGCATATATTGGATTCATACAATGTACATAAGATTGATACAGGATAGATACAATGTAAACTGATAATAGTTGATCAGTTTTAAACTTTACCCTTACAAGTGCACAAGATCTATTAAAGCACGGTGAAATCAAGGGTGTCGAAACTATAGGGAAGCGTAAAATTTAATTAATTTCTAGAAGCGTAAAAAGAACCTAAGGAAGTACCAAAGGTGAGATTTATCTATGAGGAAGACTATCAACTACACAAAATGTGATTAATAAAATTTAAACAAAACTTATGCAGGGAAAACAGTGAATAACCAAACAACGATGAAAAGATGATCAAGGAGTCTGCTAATCCTAAATTTATAATTTTTTTACCAACAATCAATCACACATTTCAATGTCAAATTATTTACCCTCATTTAAATACAAGAAAAATGAATCGTAAATAATGTGATTATTGATCCGGCATATCCTATCCTAACACTATGATGCATCTAATCACGACATGAATCATGCGAAAGGCATAGTATATCTCACATACGAAATCACAACAATAAGATCCAATCGCATGACATCCTAAATCAGTCTACAAGATCAAATCTAGGTGGAATAACTCGTTTCTTATCGCCAATCACACGGTCAACAACTATAAACGAGTATTTGATGATAAAACAATATGCTCAAACTGAAAGTCGTACAATTCAATAATTATGATAATGAATAAAAATATTAACCCTCATTTTTCTACAAGCAAAATGATTCGAAAAGAATGTGATTATTGATCCGGCATATCCTATTCCAACACTATGAAGCATCCAATCACGGCAAGAATCATGCGAAAGGCATGGCGTATCTCACATGCGAAACCACAATATTAATAATCAATCGTATGACATCCTAAATTAGTCTAGAAGATCAAATTTAGGTGAAATAACTCTTTTATTATCGCCGATAACCAAGATCGACCACTATAAATGAGCATTCGATGATAACACGATAAAGCATGCACTAAAAGTTATACGATTCAATATTTATAAAAAGAAATGATTGAAATGAAAATAAATAACTACTCATCTAGGGTTCACTTCCTCCTTGAATGAGCAGTTTTAATCACTCATCTCTGATCCACACGCAAGGCAAAAATCCAAAATCATCATCAAAGTTCTTCAATTATCAAGTATTTGAATCTCTTAGGAAAAGATTTAGAACCTTATAAAGCTATGATTCCTAATTACAATCTAATTATATAAAAAACTAAGGCTAAAACAAAATGAAAAACTAAGGAGAAAAACTTTAAAGAAAAACTACTAAAAATTAGCTAAAAAGGCCTAAAAAGAAGCATGCCCAAACCCTAAACACTGCTCTATTTATGTAGGGCTTGGATTGAAAATTTGTCATATATAGGTTAATCGACTAAATTCCAAGATTCAATCGATTGAATTCAAAATCTGATTTTTGGTGGATTTATTTGAATTTGAAATCAATCGATTGATTTCCATATCTCAATCGATTGAGTTCAAATTCAAATTTAAGAGGGAAACAGATGTCATCAAACTCAATCGATTGATTTATGAAATTCAATCGATTGATTATGACATGTGACATCTCCATTCTGTTGCTTGTGACTGAACTAATCGATTCTTTTCACGGATTTCGGTGTTTTTATTGGCTCCATGGTTCAAAGCTCTCATGTAGCCTTTATTATACACTTTTATGCTCTGGTCAGATCCAACGGTCACGAACACCTGAAACAACTAAAACTAAATAACAGTCGTCAGATAGCTTTCATCGAATAGCCAAATGTTGGCATTAGGGTGTGAAATATGGTCATATTTTGGTACAGATCAATAGTACACGAGATTTTTTCAATATATACACGAGATTTATTCATAGGATGTGTTGTTAAACTACAACATTTTGAAGCGCTGATGCTTTTATCACGACCCTCCAACGCCCCTTATTGGTCTCGCTAGAGCATCTACAAGACGCGATGGCGCTCCCTATTGGACTCCCTCGTGCTTCTATTGTAAACTGACTTCAGGCAGTTGTTATTATAACTCCTTACAATTCCTCTTTAATGATAGTCAACGCTCCTTATTGGTATCGTTGTATATTTTCTCGTGGAAGACCAATACAATACAAAAAATGATAGAATACAAACAGCCGCTGTAATATTGTACCATTTATACACATCTTTCTTTTCTCTCATCATTTCGTAGTCAGTCGCTAGCCATGGCAAACAAACCAAAGGAAGACCACATCAAATGGGAAGAAATCGAACGCCTAATGGAATTCTCATATCAAAGGACTCATGGAAATCCCCCTGACCCTATTGATGTATTAATCTAGAATGAGTATGACCAACTCCGACGATTGTTGGCTAAGAAAAAGGAGCTGGAGAGGGCCTTGGGAATTCTACTAGATGACTTGGCGTCAGCCTCTACGCCTCCTCCTTCCCCATCCCCCCACCTTCACCACCCCCGTCGATCTCACTATCTCCCGTTTCACCCCCTCCTAAGAAGTAACTAGTTTTTTGAGATATGCAATTTTCGATCTAATATATTCATTTCTTTTATTATTTGGTGCAAAAATTTTATTTTATATATTCTTATTTTCGCTTCCCATTCAGTGAGGACAGAAGTACTCCAATTATATGTTTAATGACGGACTACAAACATTGTAGCCCTTAACTGAAGCGATGACACTTTTAATAAGAAGAGATAATGATTTTTATCATAGGATTTGTTGTTACCATATATTAAATGAAGCGCGGACACTTTAATTATGATAGAACGTTGCATCTACTACGTCGTATCAGTGCTCCTTAATCATAGCCAGCACTCCTTATTGGACTCACTGGCACTTCAAACGTAAACTGACTTTAGGTAATTCATCTTTAATGATAGCCAGCACTCCTTATTAATATTAGTGTATCTTTCCTCGTGAAAGACGAATGACCTTAATGATGGAATACGAACAGCCACTGCAACAAATTTATTCTACAATTGATATACAGCTTCCTTTCCCTGGTCATTCCATAGTCAGTCACTAGCCATGGCAAACAAAGCAAAGGAAGACCCCTTCAAGTCCATCACATGGGAAGATATTGATCGCCTTATAGAAATCCCATATCGAAGGCAAAGAAATCTCCTAGACCCCCTCCAATTTCACTGGGACGAGTATGACCAAGTCCAACAAATGTTGGCCGAGAATAAGGAGCTAGAGAGGGCCTTAGAGATTATACAAGATGACCTGGCGTCAACCTCTATACCTCCTCCCTCCCCATCCGCCCACCTTCACCACCCCCATCCATCTCACCATCTCCCGTTACAACCCCTCCTAATTTGTAACTAGTTTTTTGAGATATTTAATTTTCGATGTAATATATTAAGTGCACTAATAAGATGCGACAATGATTTTGATTGGAAACCAATAGCCTGCAATGATGGAATATGAACAGTCACGGCTATGCTTCTTATTGGAAAACCAATAGCCTTAATGATGGAATACAAATAGTTGCAATCGTTCTTCTTATTGGAAAATCAATAATGATGGAAAAGACTGTGCAAAAAGATAGTCCACTCCATAATTTCATTTAACTCAAAATTCATCATTAATGAAACATTGCTTCTACGAAGAAGCGACATCATCCTAAATATAAGGGCTAGCGCTTCGAACAAGTGGCAATAATGCATCGAATTGAAGCATTGTCGCTTCTAACAATAAGCGACGTGCATCCCACCATTAAACAACGCGCTTCTTATCGTAATTCAAGATAACTTTATAGAATATGAGAAAAGTTGGGCGATGTTATCGTCCCCGACCACAACGAGAAGAGCAGATGTTGTATTCATATAAACAAGAAAAGTTGTGCAATGTTCTCCCTCTTCATGAAATTAAACGAAAGAGATTATATTCATATAAACTAAGACTAATTATAAAATACACTGTATAAGAAAGAAAAGAAAACCTAAAAAAAATCTAGACAGACAGATAGATACCAGCATAGCCGCCTGAGACGCCATGAAGATTTTCATAACAATCTAGTCTCAAGGTCTTCAAAATTTATCCTGCCAAAAAGAGCGCTTCCTCTCGACTACGGGATGTCCTCAACTTGCCATCTTCGTAGAGGAATTGGAGCTCGAGAGGGTAGGGGTAGGTGAAGATGGGGAAGAGGGTGGAGAGTTAGGAGGGGGTGTAGGGCGAGGGGGGGTTGTGGTAGACAACTCGGCTTCTGGAATGCGTCGTAGTTGGTGCAACTGCCTCTCCTTCTTTGCCAAAAGTGCTTGAATCTCGGCCTTATCCCTTTCAATCAGCCTCTCCTTCTTGGCCAGAACCGTAAGAATCTTGGCCTTCTCCCTTTCAATAAGATGATCAAGAGGTTTACTAATCTCGGACAAGTTGGGTTCTTCCGCCCTAGTGAAGGGGGTTTTGGAGACGAAAGGAAAAAGAAAGGATATGTAGTGGAGATTAAAAGGACGGTAGGAAAAATCGCGCTTTTTATTAGAATACAAACAGCCGTAGCGTAAATAATGTTCGAAAAGACTACGTGAAAAGATAGCCCATTTCATAATTTTATTCTCCTCGAAATTTGTAATTAACAAAATGTCGCTTCGATCAAGAAGCAACATCGCCCTGAATATAAGTGTTGTCACTTCGAATAGACGCGATGACGCGTCGAAATGAAGTGCTAATGCTTCTTACAATAAGTGACCTGGGGAATACGCACGGTCAATGCAATAAATATGATGCACAAAGATTTATGAAATTCCTTTGTGGCAACAGTGCACAATTAGTCTATTTATTGAGGTTGCATAACAAATTGCTATTTAAAGGGCATTATGGCGCTTAGTTTTTTTCATTTTGTGTATCTCCTTAGATTAGTATTTCATCTACCTCAGCCCATACTGAAATGCATCACAACGGTTTGAGGAGATGCCACCGGCTCAAGCGCCAACGTTTTATCAGTTCTTACGATGGTTCGATTATCAACATCCCCAATGACGAGTTGGTTATCATCCCTGATGAAGTTATCATCATTAAAGAGGATGAAAACAGTGAGCATGTGGTTCCCCCTCCCCCCAGCGAAGTTATCTTCATTCTGGACGATGACAACCTTGTCGTTATGCTAGCGTTTGTGGAAGACCTAGAGCCTCTTCTTTTCACTGCTCTAGAGCTGGTGCTTCTTTCGTCTCCACTTCTTCTGCCACCACTTCTTTCTCTTCCACCCTAGCCACAACCACCGCCACCACCTCCAACTCCACTTCCTCCTCCACCACCATCAACATAACAAATTCCAGCTCCCCCACATCCGCCTACACCTCTACCTCCATTTTCGCCATCATTTTCACCTCTAACTCCACCTCTACCTCCTCCACTTTCGCCTCCACCACAGCCTTCCACACCTCCTGCACCACCGGCTCAGCGTATCTTTTGTAGATTTTATTTTGTCAATAATGTAAAGAAAGATAATGTAAAGAAAGAAAATGTAAAGAAATCATTTTCCTTGATAAATAAATTCTTGTTGTTTGATAAACAGTACTGACAAATGCGCATAGGATCCATTCAAAAAGCGTATGTGCTTCGTTAATGAGGCGTCGAAGCTTCCGTAATTAAGTGCCCACGCTTCAAACAAGAAGCGGCATCGCTTCCAATACGACGCGTCGTTGCCTCTTGTATGAAGTGTTATCTCTTCAATAATTTGTTCTGACTTCTGAATCACATATAACTATGACAGAAGCCCATGAGTTAAGTGAATCAACCCTTCAAAAAATTATAAATTTAAGACATGAAAGAATTATCATAGTAAATCCACAAGATTCAAAATACAACTCTAGTTTAATAGGCACTGAGGCTACGTAAAGCATCAGCGCATCGACAACGAAGTGCCAACACTTTGAACACAATATGCCATGAGCGATAGCAGTTCACCACACGAAGCGACGTTGCTTCAGTAATTTAGTCTGAATAAAATATAATTGTGTCAGATGTGCATGAGAAACTAAATCAATCCTTCAACTCGAGAATGAACGCATCTAAAAAATATAAATTTAACGCATGAAAGAATTACCATAGTCAATCCACATAATTCAAAATATAGCTCCAACACATTTGATGAAGTATCAGAGCCAATATGATGTGATGACGCTCCATGTAAGAGGCATCCACGCTTCTCATACGAAGCGTGGGGCATCATATTGAGAATCGCCTATTCATAAAATTGATCCACTGTGTCTCTATGATACCTCACTTTTAATCCTTCCCTATTCTATTTGGCTCTATCCAGTGCTAGCAGCTATCATTGTGACCCTCTTTAGCAGGCAAGTTATCATTTTATGACCCAACTCACCACTGCCCTTACAATTGCATCTCTTCTTTTTTGATTGCTCAAAACCAACCTCCATTTCAAACTTCATTCTATCATTATTGCTTGGCTACCTTAGGTGGCACATCATATTAGATCTCGCACAGTAATATTGGCATGCTCTTGTAATGAAATTCCTTTGCTAACCTGGGGGAGCCGCCCAAAGAGGCCACGATGCTAGTTCGAATTCCATTATCCTCTTCCCTTCTAATGGCCTCTATGCCTTCTAGTAGTTTCATCATCCCTTCCAACGTGTAATCCACCAAGCTATTCGATCCTATCCCCAACTAAATTAACTTTAGTCTGGCTTCTCTCACCTTCCATATTTTCATCATAGACACATAATTAGAATCCTCTTCCCACTGATCCCCAAGCATATAGTACTGTATCTAGCTTCTTTCATCTATCAAGGTAGAATGTACTTAGATGGGATTTTGTGTACCTCTTTCTTGAAGTAAACATGGAAGATGTGAGAACACAACAAGCCCTCGGTCTTGAAGTGTTTGCAGTCACAAGTGGTCGAGGAATCTCTACATTTGAAACAAACTTTGAATGTTCGACCATATCTTCCATGAGATCCCCACCACTTTTAGGCACTTCATATACAATAATTGTCCTGACTTTCTCTTTGACCACCTTTTAGGACTTAAAAGAGGCAAACTTTTGGAACTCATTGTGGAATCTATCGAACATGGTTATCATATACACAGTAGCGGCATGCATCTCGATTGAATTTTCGAGCAAGAGCTCCGGTGTCGTAGAGATTGAGACGACATCCTCCCTATTTTCTTTATCGCGATGAGATTAGACGATAAGATCATATTGCATAACAAATTCCATCAAACTCGTCTGGGCATTGACATAGGTATTGAAGAAAGAATTTACACTTTCTTCGCATTATTAGTGGTCTTGCCGGCCTAAAAGGTATCGCTCAAATAGTCTGGCCATTGACATAGGTATCACAGAAAGAATTTATACTTTCTTCATGTTGTGTAGTGGTCATGCCGGCCTAAAAGGTATCGCTCAAGTAGCATGGAATCCATTTCCTTCTAAGAGCGTATATTTATTTGAACCAAGTGTTGTGTTGCAATTGAAACTCCTTGATGAGTTCTTTCCATCTCCTTTTAAAATATCAATCGTTTGACTGAACTTGCACTAATTGTATATTCTCCCAAAATTCTAAAGCCTTAGTTTTAGCTAATAGAGATGGTTCAATTCATTCCTCCCTATGTGCCATATGTAGAGGCAATGCGTGGTCCCCGCAAGAACTTCGGAGATGGCCTTGCTCATCTCATTGCATTGATCGGTGATGATTGCATTAGGTTTCTTATCACCAATGCACTTCAACCACGTATTAAACAACCAAATGAATGTCTCCTCCGTCGCATCCGAGAGCAATGCACATCCAAAAAGCATCGTCTACCAATGATGGTTGACCCCGTCAATGTGGCGAAAGGTAGTAGCAATTTATTTATTTTGTAAGTGGTATCGAATACAACCACATCACCGAAATATTGATACGCAATCTGTGACCTGTGATCAGCCCAAAATATACTACATATACAATATTCTTTGTCTAGTTCGGCTTCAAAGAAGAAGTCATCTTCCTAATTCTTCCTATCAATGAACGTCTTGATGACGGTCATTGTTGGGGTGTTTGCCTTTCCTCAAATGGGGGTCTAAAATCACTAATAAAACTAGGCAGAACACACTCACACAAACCTGCAAGTAATCAGGGTCTGTTGTAGTAAGTTTTAAGAAGATAGTGAGTAAGGGAATGTCCATAGGGAGGTTGGTTAAAAAATATGATAAATCTCCATATCTGTATGAGATCTAGCACCCTTACTTATGCTAAGTTAGCTAAAAGACAGGGGAGAGGTTTAAAATGGATTGTTTCTTAGGCTAAGCTAAAATTAAACATAGACTAACTTGGATCGAGTTTGGGAACTTAGATCTTGCAAGGGAAAAGAGTAAAAAGTAGAAAATGGAGAAGAGTAGCTTGGAGATTGGTCTTTACTGAAATCAGATTCAATTAATCATGCTACAGAGGTTCAGAGCACACAATTCCCTCAACTGGCTATAAGCACAGCTGCAGGGTAGAAAGCTCCACTCCAAATCACAGGATCCACCTGGTCTTAAGGCTATGATCTGTCTACTTTAATGGTCACAGACCATCCTATAGACTTTATCTGATCCATGGATTTGCAGCAGACGAATCCAATTAGAGCCTGAGCTTGGACTAATCTTAAGGTTATGATCTATCCACTTTAATGGTCACAGACCATCCTAGGGATCTCCTCCAAAGTTAAAGCATCAATTAGAATAATTAAAACTACTACAGATGCTGCAATTCCCAGATCACAGACTCAAGGAATCACAGGAGTATCAGATCCAGGGAGATCGGGTGGTATCCAAGAGGCCTACCAGTTAAGTGGGTGAGCTGATCTACAGACTCCTCTACACAAATCCAATCGATCACCAAATGAAACCAAAGGAACTTTAGATCTAATTAAAGCATTACAAACAGTATTTACATTGCAATCAAAATCACTCTATAATAGAAATACTCTCAGATCTGTAGTCTGTGCAGCTGGGAACCCATAATAGCAATCTTAACCTTACCCAATTACAGATCTAACCTCTCTCCTCGCTACTCCAAGGGAATTAGCCAACCATTGTTGGGCTAAATGAGGGAAAATAAAATTTCTTTGCAAGCTCTAATATCCATAATTGAGCTCAGATCTCGACCCCCCTCCAATTGCAATTGGGGGTCTCTATATATAGCTTTCTCCTCTATTTTTCCAGTCAAAGATCCCTTCTAGAAGGTCCTCAGAGTTTATTAGGATCTGTTAGAGCACGTGGGCCGGTTAGGGTTTCCTAGGGCATCTTCTGGAATTGTCATGCCGGTCACTAAGTGCCTCGAGTTGCGTGCACCAGGTCACCAAGTCACAACATGTGCACAGCTAAATTTCTGAGAAGTTTTGCACACGATTTCGACAGGTTCAAGAAGCTTTCGACAGGTTCAAATAGAGCTTTTTAGTCCTTTCGCTAGGTTCTCAGATCTCTTCGATAGGTTTCGATAGGATGAGCCTTCTCTTAAAGTTTCAGCATTCTCAGCCCTTGGCCTGGAGTATTCGACAGGTTGAGGCTGCTTTTCGACAGGTTGGAGCACCATTTCGATAGGTTCCGCTCTGCATGCCATTATTTCAATAGGGTTGCTTTCACTCCTATCAAAAGGCTTAAACACCCTTCGATAAGTTCTATTCCAGGGTCTTCATCTCGATAGGTTTAAGAAACCATTCGATAAGTGCCCTTTACACCTCAGGCAGGTTTTCGATAGGATGGTTCCTTCCTTCCTTTCAACTGCTCGATAGGTTCTTGGATCCTATCGAACTCCTCAATTCACACGAATCCATCCTTCTTCTGCCTTCAGATCCTATCGAAACCTTTAGAGCCAAAGTGGCCAGCTTCTTCTCCTCTTTCAAAATATCCAATGAAGTGACTTCTTTTTCTCATTCTTTTGTTTTGCTTTTCTATTTTTCTTTTCTTTTTGTATACTTTTTGCACTTTTTCTCCATTTTTTTTATTTATTTATATGTGGGCTGGAATGCCACAATACCACCAAATGTGCTTCCTTCTTTTTCAGCCAATCATCGAACCTTCCTCCTCTAACCACACTTCTCCTCCTTTTTCCTGTTTTCTCATATCAAGAGTGAACTGAAATAGGTTAGGGGTTTTTGGTTCAAATTTTTTGATTTTTATCAAATGGTGTGTATCAAGGGCAATTCAGAGGTGGAAAAATTTTAGGCTCAAACTGTCCAAGGGATGGCCTTACTTCATGTCTTCAATGTCATGAATGCTGTCAAGCTGTTTCAACTTGGAATTGCCTAACTTCTAGTGATTAAAATTAAATCCCACCAGTCCTTAGAGCAGAAAAAATTGCCAAGACACTCTTCAAAGGAAATTTTTTAGGCTCAAATCTCACTGGGTATGGCCTTCCATCAAATTTTTCAGGGGTGTATCTTCACAATCTTCTCTCATTTCAGGTTTACTACACATCAAAATTATTTTTCACAAATTGTTGACATTTGCCTCATGAAGTCTGTTGGACTACAACTTATTTCAATTTCAAACAGTTTTTTAATTTCCTCTTTTTACAAATATTCAAGTGAGAATTTACTCTAATTAATTCCAAACACTCCTTTTTAGCCTAGTTGCACTAAAATTAACTAATTTATTCGCATACATGCCATACCCCCAAACTTAAACTAAACAGTGTCCTCACTGTTTACAGCAGGAAATTAGGAGAGAGGCATAGGGGTAAAAGAGAGAAACAGAAAAAAAAAAGGAAACTACATGAAGACAAAATTGTATTAAAATGCCAAATATATAAATGAGATAAGTGAGGAAGAAACTAAAACAACAAACTGCCATAGCTATTTACAGGCATCATCTGGCCACTCATAGAGGTCAGCCAGGTTTTTCAGCTCATCCTTAGATAAAGGACCTTTTCCTTTAGATTTAGCTTTCGGTTGCGGCTTCTTTGCTGCCACCTCAGACTGGGTAGGAGGTTTTTTTCCTTTGGGATCAACAAAGAAGAATGAATATAAATCAATCAAGGAAAAAGGCGGGGGTTCAATCCGAGAGTCAGCAGACCTTCTTTCCTCCCTTGACAGTAAGGTGAAGGAGGCATTTGTCGGGTTAGGGGCTGGGTGGGAGGGGCATCTTTAGACCGGGCGGCAGACTTCTTTCCTTTCTTGACAGAAGCAGCAGAGCGAACAGATCGTTTGGCAGTAACTTTCTTCTTGGGGGAGCCCTTGTTGGTTTTGGAGGGGCAGGTTGAGTAGGGGGAGGCTCCTGGGCTGGAGGAGGGTGCACATCCATAGGGGGGTGGGAGGAGGTTGAGTTGTAGAAGGGGGATAGGATTGAGTGGAAGGAGGTGCAGGTGGAGGTGCGGTGGCGAGAGGGGTAGGTTGAAATGGCTGAGCGGTAAGGGAAGCAACCTTTTTCTCTAATATGTCAATTTGTTTTGCGGCATAGAGCAGGTTGGCATCAAAGAGTTCCTTGGTGCCCTTGAGTATCTCCTGAGCATTGGCTAATTTTTTCTTGAGAAGCTCAGAATTCTTCTTCTCATATTTGGCAATGAGACTCTCAGCAGCTACCAACTGTTTTGCGGACTCATAACGAGTCAGGATTTCAGACCACCCTTGAGAGATATCTCGGAGCTTAATTATGTGCTCCAATTCTATGTTGGTAATCCTCTCCTCATAAGGGGCCGCCATGGAAGCACGGAGTGCAGCCATACCTCTCAGGGCATCCCTGTGGATGTAAGGGTTGTCCCTCATGACATATAGTAGGGTGAGGTAAGGGGGGATGTATATGGTTTTTCTAAGGACAATGGGCAAGGACAGGGGTGTAGTGGATGAAGAGGAGGGGGTGAATGGTAGAGGGGATTCAGCTACGGCGGAGGCTAGTAAATCTGGTGATGAGGGTAAAGTGGTCGGTGGTGAGGAAAGTATGGGGAGAGCTGGTGCGGCTACTTCCTCAGGTTGGGCAATCGCAGGGTGTGGGGTAGGTATGGGTGAAGCAGGAGGGGATATGTGAGGGGGTGGAGGGGCGGAAGAGGGTGGCGTAAGGGTGGATTGAATTGATTGGAGGCATGAGCGCATGAGGGTCTGGTTGTCGGTGTTGATGGTTAATTGGGATTGAATGGTTTGGAGGAGGGATAGAATTTGAGTGAGGGTGTCAGGCATGGTGGGGGTAGAAGGGGCAGGTGTTTGGACATGATGGAAGGGAGAAGAGGGTGCATGGTTAAAATGAGGAGGAGTGGGGCGTGGGGAGTCAGGAAGTGGAGTGTACTCATGAGCCACATCCTCCACAATTGAGGTCATGAGGGTCGTAAACCAAGTAGTGGTGAACAAGTCCACACCCTGTGGATGCAGAGGGGTTTGTGATGGGGTGAAATTAGAAATGGGTGGAGAAGAAATGGTAGGGGTAAGCTCAGAGAATATGGGAGGTTCAAGGATGTTAGGTTGGAAAACCTGGGAGGTGGGTGGAGGTAAAACAGGTTCAGAGGTGGGTGGAGAGAGGTTTGTTGGAAGAGGGACTGATACAAACGGAAAAACCAAAGTGGGTGGAGGTGTGGGTAATGGGACATGTATGGTAGGTGGAGGGGTGGATAAGGGTATCTCTGCAAGAGTCTCTGCTGCCACAGTAGTGGGTGCCTTTTCAGCCTCCTCCCTTCCAACTGACTGACTCTTCTTAATCAAGGTGAGGCTGGTTGACCATTCCCGCTTTCCATACAATTTAATGGTCAGCTTCTCCATTGGCTCATTTCGCTTGATCACATACTTTCCAGTCTTGAGCAGACATGTGATGAGTCTGCAGAAAGGCAGACCTCCTCCCTTAGCAAAAACTTGTCTCTTCAGCACCTTGTCATTGATTTCCACCATTGTTTCAAAAATTAGCTTAGGTGCATTCACAAATTGCCCCTTTGAACAGAAGTATAGGGCATCCACTAATGGGACCCTTCTCTCTTGCAAATGGCCAGAGACAGACATTTTTCCTCAAAATGGTATCAATGAGTCTTAGGGTAGGATGGAGGTCTCTTCTCATTAAGGATTCACCAAAGCCCACTATTCCAATAGTAAGCTGTTTAGCCATTTCCCTAAATGTAGCCCCTGTGGGTGCTCCCTCAGCTCTGGTGGAGTCAAATTGATATGGGACTCCCAAAGCCATCTCAATGTCTCTACAATCGACAGTCAGCTGCCAGTCATCAATCAAGATTTCTAGTATATCCTCGGCCCCAGGCACCACCTTCTTTGTCAGGTTCTGGTACCACAATTTCACCAACCTGGTGTTGAGAACTGGAAAATACCACTTTCACCCCTTAATCTGGGCCTTGATAGACCCTTGAGAGAGCTAAATAAGTATTTTAAGTGCCTATGTTGCAGCTAACAATAAAGACTGGCTTAACCATAAAAGCAGCTTAAAAGTGCCAAAAAGATGACAATCCATGTCAGTCCAAAGGAAGGAAGTGAAGAAACAACCTCATCAGCTGTGGAAAGGTCTAAATAGAAGAGGCAAAGACCTGTAAGAGAAGCAGGGAACAATTTGAACAGAGAAATGTACTACAGAGTTCTTTTCGCAAAGAACCTGCACTTTTCGTAAAGAACCTGGAGCTCTGCGAATAGATCTCCAGAAGTTACAGTTCTGTTCGAAAAGGACCCCAATCTGTGCGAATAGATCTCCAGAAGTTACAGTTCTGTTCGAAAAGGTCTCCAATCTGTGCGAAAAGAGCTTCAGAAGTCACTGCACTTTGCGAAAAGGCCCTTAAGCTCTGCGAAAAGGTATTCTGGAGATTCACAGCTTTAACAAGGGCAATTTAGTAATCTGTTGCACGCGTCCCAATGTGTTTTAAAACCTAGGGACATTCCAGAGGGTTCTAAGAATAAAGCGAAGGAATATTCCACCCCACGTGAGCACCTAGAGAGGGAATAACTTGGTGGGAACTTCTAGAAACTCTAACAAACTTTCAAAATGCATAACAGAATTGATGCCTTTTTCACCTGATTGGCTGAACCAGATCAAGCAATTCTAATTGGCCAAAATAGATCTGGATCCTTGTGCTCGACTCCTATTGGTTGATACAGATCTATCCAATTCTGATTGGTTGATACACATCTGAGCTGGCTTAGGGAAAACTATAAATAGACGAACCATTTGCCCAATTTGGGTATCCAGATTTTGAGTTTCATTCCTATTCCCCCATTTCCAAACCAGATAGTTTGTCTGAAATCCCTGTAATAGCTTCACTTTGACTTGCAATTGAGAGCTATGAGATATTTCTGTAATTCAAAAGAGAGTTGTATTCAAGACTGCAAATCTGAGAGCTGTTTAAGTTGTGCTCTGTAATTGTAACGGTGGATTTTAAAAGGTTGCTGTAAACTATGCATTCTCCATTGGACTCATGTCAAGGGTTCCCTCTAATCTCCTCAGTACATGAGACTCCTTTAGATTCATTGTTTTGCATGCAATTTCTCTTAATTCATTAATCCTGTAAGAATTAGTGTTGGTAACCTAGTCTCTTACAGCATTTGTAGTGATGTTTCCTGTTCTGAATTGAGGATTTGGTTAAAGACTATTGGATGGTTTGTGGCCATTAAAGTGGACAGACCATAGCCATAAGTGTAAGCCTAATCCTTGAATTAGATTTATCTCTCTTACATCTATGGTTGTAGCCAGATGAAGATTGGATCACCTCTGCTGAGCTGCAGTCGTTCTCATTAGATTTCAAAGACCAAATCAAAGTTAGATATTACTTCTCCATTTTTTGTATAAGTTTACCTCAAACGTTTCTCCAACTCAGATCTGGATCATTTAGTTTAATTTTTACTTTTTTTCATTTAGTTAACGTGACAAATTCAACCTCCCATCTTATGTGCTTTGTAGATAGATTTAGGTCGATCCGTAGCTCAGATCTGGAGGTTTATCTTAAATTTTAAATCAATTCCCTGTGGACGATCTTTTACTCACTTACATTTAAAACTTGCTACAATTGGCCCTGATCTTGCAGGCTAATTATGTTCTAACTGTGCTGATATTTTCTTATTCTTTAAATCTGTTTTCAAAACGCAAATAAATCATGCACACTTAGAACGACAACTAGTTTTTGGCGCCGTTGCCGGGGAATAGATTTTAAAAATTGGTAGACCTAAGTTTTTCAATTTTGTAGATTTAATTTTCATTTTAATTTTTGCTTTAAACCTGCACTTTGCATTCCAAGTGCTTGATTAAATGTCTACTGCAGTTTTATATAGAAAACTTTTCTTGCAGAATTTTTTATTTTCCGAGTTTTTATTCTTTGCCTTCTAGTTATTTGAATAAATGTCACGCTTACTTTTGTCTTTTTGTCAAATTTGGGCAGTAGCCTGAGTTTTTTCTTTTTATTTTTGTCAATATACTTGAATAAGGTACTGCTGCAGTTTTTGGATTTTTACAGATCTGGAGTAGCCGTCCAACCAGGAGCATCTGGACTAAAGCTGGAGCAGATCTGCTTGAGTTTGCATCCCCTTCTCCTTTGCATTCATTTTCTCTTTTTAAATTCTTGAGAACCAACAGTTCTATTGTGTTTAATGTTTGTTTTGATTATAATTTCTGCTGTCTTTTAGGCATGCTGATTTTTTTTTTTTACAAAACCAAATACAAAATAAAAGAAAATGAAAACACAAATAGAAAATCTCTGAGTTGTTTCTCATTATTTTCAGCAGTAGTAAATAAGGGCTCTTGTTGAGCCCGGGCTGATCCAAAACAAGTAAAAAAAAAAAAAAAAAAAATACATATATATATAGATATCTTCCGGATGGGCTGCTTGCATCCACTTTTCCCATCTGGACTTGCTGAGATCATTTTTTCTTTTTTAGGAATCATGTAGGATAATGAGTAGTGAATCATAGGCTGTTTTGAATATTCAATGGACCCACTGATTTTATTTTCCTTCGAGATTTCTTCATCATAAATGGGTCTCAGTTGTGTGTGAACCCTGTTTTTAATATGTGCTCCCATGCTTCATTTTTTTTTTATTCATACACATCATCAACAAAGGGGTCTTATGAATCTTGCTTTTCACTGTATTCCTGCTAATCATTTTTATAATCACTTAGATTCATAAGTATCTCAGGCTTTTAGGTTTTTTTTTTCTTTTCTTTGGGCTTAGGATGTATCATTTGGCATTAGATTTTCTGTTTTAGGAATTTTAGTTTCAAATTCTGTTTTTAGATCGCTGATTTTTTTTCTTTATTAGGTTAATGTGTCCTCGTTTTACTGATTTTCGTCATTTTTCTATGAGTACAGTTAGTTTCTAACTTTGTTTTCCTATTTTGCATTCACAAATTCTGTTTGTGTATCAACACTTTTTTTTTTTTTTTTTAACTTTGTATTCAATCCCTTACCTTGCTTTTACTGTTTCTCTGTTATTAGCATTAGTTTCCTTCCATTTGCTTTGCAGTTCTTTTATTTTTCTGATCATATATTCAGTTTTTAGATTTTATTTTGTAGCAGTTCTAGCTTAGTTTTGTTATTTTTTTGTTTTATCAGTAATTTCCTATATTTATATACCATTTTTTTTCCCTTTTCCTGCTCATATATTCAATGTTATTTTCTTTATTTTCTGCTGCACATAGCTGCAAATTTCTTTTTTTTTTTTTTTTTTTTCTGCTTAGTTTTCCTTTCTTCTTTTATCCTGCTGCCCCTCGTTTCTCAGTGTCTAGAACATTGAGGACAATGTTCATCTTAGGTTTGGGGGTATGGCAGGTATGCCAATAAAATAAGTTAATGCTTGGTGCAGCTTATGATCAGCAGAATTTTTGAAAATGAAGTAATCTCACACCTGTTTTTTTTTTAAAATGAGGAAGTTAAAACTTTTTAAAATTAATTTCTAGTGTAATTCTAATACTTTGATGAAGTGAATGTCAGGAAATTTTCGAAAATTGATGTTTTAGTAAACCTAAAATGAAGGAACACAGTGAAGATATACCTCAAGAAGTTGATATAAAACCACACCCAGTGAGGTTTGGGCCTGAATTGTATTCTTTGGAGGTATGCGTTGGCAATCTTTTCTGCTTTTGGGACTATGTGAATCTGCTTACTTACACTAGAAGTTACACATATCCAAATCGAAATAATTTGATAGCACTCATGATATTAAAAACATGATGTAAGGCCTCCTTTTGGACAGTTTGAACCTTACAAAGCCCCACCTTTTGAAATTGCCCTTGATACACACCTCTTGAGCTAAATAAATCTATGATTCCTTTGAAATCTCCCCCAATAAACCTCATCAACCTCATTTAGCCTAACCCTACCCCGAGAAGGCAGAAGATAAAGGGAAGGAAGCTGAGGAAGGAGAATTGAGTAACAATGTAATAGCAAAAGAAGGGTAAAAGTTGAAGGCAATGATGAAACAACATAGGGAATGTGGCAAGCAGTCAGTGCTAATTCGAAAAGGAAAAGAAAAATATTTGAGCAAAACAAAAAGAAAGAAGGCATTTTCATTGGAAGTTTGAAAAAGAAAGAGAAAAAAATGGCCACTTTGGCTCTGGAAATTCAAAAGAAGAAGATGAAACTATGCTGAAGAAGAGTGGGTTTGTATATAACCTCCTGACCTTGACTGACTTCTCAAATATGAACACCATTCCAACCCTTTTGAGAAATTTCACCCATAAGCCACAATAAAACCCAAGTAAAAGTCCTTACTGATCAATGATGGATTGAGCTATCACATGGAGATAAGAATTTGTGTAATCTATGGTGAAAGGAGCAGTGAATTTATAATTAAAAGCAATGCCTATGCTCCACCTTCTGATCCTATTTGAGGACTATAACTGCTCTTGAGCTGTGTGAAATAGTACAACCCTCTCATTTGCTTATTGAGTGAAAATCCTGGTGAGAATTGGGTTTAAAATCAACTGATTAGGGCAACATCGAAGCTGGATTCCTAAATCAAAGGCTAGCTGTTCATTAATTTTTCTTGTAAAAACTTTTTGACACCAACTGAGTGAATGGTAAAGGAATTACAGCAGAACTTTAGTTTTGAACTGATGTTTTCTTGAAAATCTTCTTACAACCTGATTGATGCAGGTGTGAATAATCTAATTGGATGAAAGTTTACTTTAACATAACTGCATTGATCTTAACTGATTTATTGGAGAAGTTTGTGGGTACCTTCACTGAAAACCCTCAGGAGACTTCACTCCTCCACTAGGGATCACCTAGGGGTTTAAAAGGCTTGTTGCATATGCTAAATGCAACTGTGCTCCCTATAAAAATGGCTTTTCATTCTATTTTTAAATTTTGTCTTTGCTCAGGGACTAGCAAAGCTTAGGTTTGGGGGTGTGTTGAGAACTGGAAAATACCATTTTTCACCCCTTAATCTGGGCCTTGATAGACCCTTGAGAGAACTAAATAAGTACTTTAAGTGCCTATGTTGTAGCTAACAATAAAGACAGGCTTAACCATAAAAGCAGCTTAAAAGTGCCAAAAAGATGACAATCCATGTCAGTCCAAAGGAAGGAAGTGAAGAAACAACCTCATCAGCTGTGGAAAGGTCTAAATAGAAGAGGCAAAGACCTGTAAGAGAAGCAGGGAATAATTCAAACAGAGAAATGCACTACAGAGTTCTTTTCGCAAAGAACCTGCACTTTTCGTAAAGAACACGGTGCTCTGCGAATAGATCTCCTGAAGTTTCAGTTCTGTTCGAAAAGGACCCCAAACTGTGCGAATAGATCTCCGAAGTTAAAGTTACGCTCGAAAAGGACCCCCAATGCGAATAGATCTCGAAGTTACATTACATTGAAAAGGTCTCAACTGCATGCGAAAAGAGCTTGAAGTCAAGACTTTGCAAAAGGCCCTTAAGCTCTGCGAAAAGGTATTCTAGAGATTCGCAGCTTTAACAAGGGCAATTTAGTAATCTGTTGCACGCGTCCCAATGTGTTTTAAAACCTAGGGACATTCCAGAGGGTTCTAAGCATAAAGCGAAGGAATATTCCACCCCACGTGAGCACCTAGAGAGGGAATAACTTGGCGGAAACTTCTAGAAACTCTAACAAACTTTCAAAATGCATAACAGAATTGATGCCTTTTTCACCTGATTGGCTGAAAGAGATCGAGGAATTCTGATTGGCCAGAACCGATCTCGATCCCCGTGCTCGACTACCATTGGTCAATACAGATCTGAGAACTTCTGATTGGTTGATACACATCTAAGCTGGCATAGGGAAAACTATAAATAGATGAACCATCTGCCCAATTTGGGCATCCAGATTTTGAGTTTCATTCCTATACCCCCATTTCCAAACCAGATAGTTTGTCTGAAATCCCTGTAATAGCTTTACTTTGTACTTTCATTTGAGAGCTGTGAGACATTTCTGTAATTCAAAGGAGAGTTGTATTCAAGACTGCAAATCTGAGAGCTGTTTAAGCTGTGCTCTGTAATTATAACGGTGGATTTTAAAAAGTTGCTGTAAACTATGCATTCTCCATTGGACTCATGTCAAGGGTTCCCTCTGATCTCCTCAGTACATTAGACTCCTTTAGATTCATTGTTTTGCATGCAATTTACCTTGATTCATTAATCCTGTAAGAATTAGTGTTGGTAACCTAGTCTCTTACAGCATTTGTAGTGATGTTTCCTGTTCTGAATTGAGGATTTGGTTAAAGACTATTGGATGGTTTGTGGCCATTAAAGTGGACAGACTATAGCCATAAGTGTAAGCCTAATCCTTGAATTAGATTTATCTCTCTTACATCTGTGCTTGTAGCCAGATGAAGATTGGATCACCTCTGCTGAGCTGCAGTCGTTCTCATTAGATTTCAAAGACCAAATCAAAGTTAGATATTACTTCTCCATTTTTTGTATAAGTTTACCTCAAACGTTTCCCCAACTCAGATCTGGATCATTTAGTTTAATATTTACTTTTTTTCATTTAGTTAACGTGACAAATTCAACCTCCCATCTTATGTGCTTTGTAGATAGGATCAGAGGCCAGATCTGGTAGCTCAGATTTGGAGGTTTATCTTAAATTTTAAATCAATTCCATGTGGACGATCTTTTACTCACGTACATTTAAAACTTGCTACAATTGGCCCTGATCTTGCAGGCTAATTATGTTCTAATTGTGCTGATATTTTCTTATTCTTTAAATATGTTTTCAAAACGCAAATAAATCATGCACACTTAGAACGACAACACCTGGGATAGACATTTTCCTTCAAGGGTGAAAGCGGGGGCAACAGACCTTCTTTCTTCAAATATTCCAATGTCTCTTGGCACTCCCTAATGTTGGCAAAATAAGCCAGATCAAAATCTGTCTCAGGGACAAGACTCAATTTTTCTACAAACTCATTAGGGGTGGTTAACTCAGCTGGCAGCTCTACTGGACGAGTAGCTCTCGCTAAGGGTTCTTCCACCACAGGCTCCTGAATCTCAACAGCTTTGGCTTTCTTAGCTTTAGGAGCCTTTTTGGGTGTCATCTCAGTGACCTTTCTCTTGACAGGTGGTTTGTCAGCTAGCTTCAACTTTTTAGAGGATTTGGGGCTGGAAGCAGTTGTTCTCCAGCGTATGCTTGCTAGAGTTTCCTCTGGCTCATCCATTTTACTCTCAGAAATTAATCACTCACCAACTTGGAGTGGAGCTTGAAGGTTAAAAATTAGAGAAACGATAGATTGATGTTGGGAAGGCAATTGACCTTGAAATACCTAGGGTTTAACAGAAATCGCAATGCACAGCTTCAATTTTTCCAAAGTCAGGGGCAAAATGCTCCTCTGTGCAAGCTGAATGTACTGACAAAATGGCAGACTAAACAACTAAAGGTTCTGTGAGGATTTAGTAGAGAAAGAGGGAGGCGAAAGAGAGAGGAAAAGAGTTAGGGTTTTGCAAAAGGTATGGAATGAGGCACAAATGAACTATCGACAGATATATAAGGGGTGAAATACGATTCCGATAGGATGAACTGGATGGTTTCGATAGGTTCATGCGTCCTTTCGAAAACATAGCAGACAAAACTTTTAAAAGGGGATGATTCGATAGGATCCCAATAGGTGGAACTATCCTTCCGATAAGTTTAAACGGCAGATGAGTCATCATTTCGATAGGTTCCAGATTGCTATCCAAAACCTATCAAAATCTCTGTTTTGCCCTTTTTAACCGATCGAGAAGTTAGTTTCACTTGTTGCGAAGTACAGTGCCTATCGAAACCATCGAACAGCCTGTCGAAATCACCATATGACCTAACGAAAGGTGAACTTGACCTGTCAAAAACTCCTAAAAACCAAATAAGGCTGCTTTGTTGGGCACTCGCAGTCTTAGTTCTCAGCAGGCTCTGTTGTTGTGGTGCCCCATGGTTTGATTCTCTTGTGGACAGCTCTCATTACCTCAGGACAACTGGTAATATTGAAATGACGGCCTAGTACTAAAAATGGCAGTTTTATTTCTCCTTTTTTTTTTCTTTTATTATTGCAAGAAATAAAAAAAATCAATTAACAACTAAGTAAACACCTAAAAAAAACAAAGTATGGTACATATGATACGTACTGACTTCAGGGGCTAATCTGGAGGGTCTGGAAGGTCCATAGTCTCTTCAGGCTCATCAAACTTGGCACCTTTCGTGTATCTTTTCGTCAGCCAGTGTCCATTTCCTGGGAGCAATTTTCCATCTATGAACCAAGCATTGTCCTGCAACAGCCACTGTGTATTTTCATGAATCACTTTCTTTTGGGCATTAATGAAAAAGCAAACCTCTTCAGGAGAGGGTTGATAGCCAGTGCTATACACATTCAGCTTAACCTTCATGTTCCCAAATGATACTTCCATGATTCCATACTTGCATTGTATGTGAGCATTGGCAGTGGCCAAAAAGGGCCAGCCTAGAATCACAGGTATGAATGTAACGATCCCCAGATTTGACACAGTAGTGATGAGAGTCTGGTCAGGTCATGTGTGAGTTTCCACCACAACACCCTAAGGACCTCACTAAACTAACCTTTAAATCTGTGCAAAATGTGAGACTGTAGAAATTTGACTGCAATCTAGACATAGGAGTATTAAAATAAAATGATGTTATGTTAGAATGGCATAGATCTGAAGCACAAGGGTGGTCTCACATAGCTTATTTCATTATTAAGGCTAGCCCAGCCAAGTTACTTGAAGTATAAACCGTACGACACTCGCTACCTCAGCCGACTATAAAATATAACTAATCTATGTGTATGAAAGCTAGTACACTAGAATATATGGACATCTACCGGCAAAAGCCTGATAGGTTGTATATCCAATAAGGCCTAAAAGGTTTAAAAACTAAATAAGTATAAGTGACTTATATTGCAATAAGTTCTTTTTGTCTGTTATGTCTATACAAGGCCCATATTGGCTTAATATCATGACACAGCCTACATAGGCTTATAAGCTGCTTTGCAGCTCGTGGAAGAACATGACTCAAATGAGTCATTGTGAGTTTCATGCACGCAAAGTGCACCAAACCATTATAAAAGACCGTCATCTTTCTTTGCATATCCTTGAAAGGAAACCCTGCACACATGGTCTATAAATCTAAGTACGCTATGGTCACCGTATAGCAATCCTAGCCCAGCTTTGACGACTTCTTTCACAAACTAAGACCAGAGTACACTTCACGATCCCACAATTTCAAGATCCACATATTGCATCTGTTAGTCTAAGTGCAAAGCTTGGTGTGTAGCATTACGTTGTAAAGACATCATCATCCTCAAACTCGGCAAACTCAATATCGATTGTCGGGTAAGAATGGAGTGCAGATTGCTGCACTCCGGATCTTCATTGAAAATCTATAAATGGAAAATAGAGATATATATATATATATACACATGTATATGTATATAGATATATATATATATATATATATATATACAGATATACACAGATATAGGTATATATATATATGTGAGAAAATATATATAGAAAACATATATATATATATAAGCAAAAAGGGGGGGGGGGAATAGCAGATCAAAAGAACACAGAAGGAACCCCATCTGAACCTCGGCAAGCCAAAAGAATGCACACGCTTGCCGTGGCAACCTTAAAGGGTTGCCGCGGTAAGAAGGCCAGCTGAAGGGCTTGCCGCGGCAACCTCCACCAGCACGGGTTTGGGCAATGCATTGTGCATTTCGAACCTTGGGTCCATGATGGGTTCAGGTGATTGCTTAATGGGTCTTGGCGCACTGTGAGCCTTCTACTTATGCCCTAGTTATTAATATAAAAAAAAATATTATATCATCAATAGGTGCAACATGGTGCACATATATAGTTCATGCAAGTTAGCCAAGGGTGATGATCTTTGACGCATTGCGCTCCCATCTAATCGAAGCAAATCAGGTAGGGAATAAATGTTGATATTTTATCATTGTATAAAAATGTCGCTTAGTTTCATAGAGACTTTGATAAATATTTAATATTCATTGATAAGCAGAGTAAGAAATCTAATTTTTGACTTGATCTAATAAATCCGACGTTTATAAATCTATAACCTCTCTGGGTATATGGTAGCTTTGACCATTTAATCAGTAAACTTGATAGTTCTGGTATATAAGAAAATAAATGAGTTTTGTAAATCCATGTTATGATATAATTCTAGCAGTTAGTACCATTCAACATAAAAGAAATACATGGAACTGCATCCTGAGCATAAGCATTTCACGTTGTTCATTATATCCTGTCATTGAGATATCTGTTATACATTGCTACTCTGTATTCAATCAAGTGATCCCGCTAACTCGGGAGCTTGACAAGTGATCCCGCTAACTCGGGAGCTTGACAAGTGATCCCACTAACTCGGGAGCTTGACTTTTCCTAGTTCAAGTGATCCCGCGAACTCGGGAGCTTGACAAGTGATCCCGCTAACTCAGGAGCTTGACCTTGTTGTTCTTCTGTTTTGGCCTGCATGTATCTTTGGTTTTAGTTGTTCTTCATACCTGTTACATCATGCATAAATACAGCATTTTAGCATGTTAATCATATTTTATTTTGTGCTTCTTTATGAAAAAGTGATAGTTGGTCAATATGAAATAACAATATGATATTCTCTACTGAGCTTTGATGATAGCTCATACCATGACTTCAATGTCTTAGCTACAGAGCCTGACCCGGAGCACGTGGCAGATCCTACCTACGTGCTTGACGAGGAAGAGGGGGAAGAAGAAGACGACAACGACGAGGAAGACGATTTCGCGAAAGAGTTCTTCCCGAAATAGGTTTGTAGCTTGGGATCTGAGGGGAAATGGGCTTGAGAAAGAGAGGAATGAGAGAGATAAATTTATGGCATGTATAAATGATATATGATGGTTTTAGACATATGTTTGGATGTATAGGTTTTCTTTTCACTGTTTAGATGACGGGTGGCCGTCATCGGTGAAAAGCTATACATCAGATCTGTTATTTTGTTTATTGTGTTTATAGTTTATTTATCAGTTATTTTGCCATATTATCCATCTGTCAGAGTTAAAATACATTACTTCCGCAATTGCGTCACTTTAAATTAAAGAAGTAACCCCTTGATGAAAGGATCATGTCAGGTGATCCGATGGCGCGACCTTTCCCGGTTTAGAGACCGGGAAATGTCGGGCTGTCACAGGTAGTATCAGAGCCCATGCGTTAAGTCATTGGAGACTGAACTCTGACATATACAAATATGGAAAATTATCTACTAATATAATAGAGGTAGGAATTAGATTGAGTTGTATGTTTGATCAAGTTTTTTTATCTGATTAGGTTAAGATGCCTCCGCGTTGTGGAAGAGGTAGAGGTAGACCACCGTTGCCCCCTCGTACTAGGCCGAATACGATTCCAGTAGCCGGGTACGAGCTTGACATTGCTTCGGGGAGTGGTGAGAATGTCCATCTAGTTGAAAGTCGAACGACGATGGAGAATGTTGCAGAACATACTCCGCTAGAGCAAACTCCGCAAGTTGTACATACTCCACCAATGGGAAGTGTTCTTGGTGTTGAACAGAGTGCAGGACACAATGCTCAGTTATTAGAGACTATGGTCAATACTATGGCCATGCTTGCGGTTCGACGTCTCAAGGGATTTACAGAATTTCTTCGACCACTAAGCTTCTACGGTCAGCATGACCCGATGGAGGCTGAGAAGTGGTTAACGCAGATTGAGAAAGTACTGCAAAGAGTCACTTGCACTGAGGAAGAGAAAGTGAGTTGGGCAGCGTACAAACTAGAGAGTGAGGCAGAGCCATGGTGGCAGTCTGTTGAAAGAACAAGGATGCCCGGGGTACCATGGACATTGGCAGAGTTCATCGAGGCATTTAATGAAAATATTTCCCAGCGCCCGAGAGATATAAGCTTGAGATACAGTTTGCAACCTTAGTACAAGGTCAGATAATGGTGAGAACCCAAAAGGTCACCTTTGATTGTAGCCACCAAGCTGATGAAAACCCAAAAGTTTGAACGGGGTTTGAAACCCTTGATCAAAGAACACATTTCGTTGTTTCAGGCAACGACTTATGCCAACGTGATGAGATTAGCCCTGATCACGGAAATCGATGTGGACACCATGTTCAAAGGAAGGGAAGAAAAATAGAAGGCCAAAAAAGCTCCACAGTCCTATAGTGCGGGTCAAATTAATAAACGACCATGATTCCAAGGACAGGCAGCATTGCAACCGACTGCAGGAGCCTATGCACGGCCTTATACTCCATCGATGTTCTCAGTTCCACAAAGGATTCCACGTGTTTAGAATCAGTCTTTTTCACCAGCGGCTCGAAGTACATATGGGTTTTCTCAAGCACGGCCGATAGGTTCTCGCACGGGATCTTATACGGCGTCATCAGTTGCCTCGAAAGAAATTTATGGGAAATGTGGGAAGGCACATAAGACCGATGAGTGTCGTAAAGCTTCTGGTGTGTGTTTTCGATGTGGCAAAATGGGACATCGGATCAGAGAATGCCGAGAAACAGTCGGAATAACAACAAAGGCAGGACCAGTATTACGATCGGTACGCCCTACGGTACAAGGCCGAGCTTATGCTGTTACTACAACAAATGCGAGGACTAGCCATGACATCATTCAAGGTATGATTGTCCATTAAGTTTTACATTAAAATTTACAATTAATTATCATTTTAGATAGAGAAGGTGCATATAGTTAACTATGAACACTACATCCTACATTCCTAGATTGACATATTATTATATGTTAAATATTTGATACTAATAGGTAATATAGCTAACATTAGTCTATATGCTTTAGGTATCTTACAATTATATCCAAAAGATGCTTATTTGTGTTATGACGCATGAGTCTTGATAGATCCCGGATCTACACATTCGTTTGTCACACCCTAGTTTGCTGAAAAATTAAAGAAGTTAGGAGGTATTCCAGAACCTCTCGACTTTATTCTCGACATTCCATTTCCGACTGGACAACCCCTCACGACTGATGAAGTATACCGGTCAATTATCATTTCAATCAAGGATTACTGGGGATATGAAGCAGTAGCTGATTTGATCTTGTTATCGATGCAAGGATACGACGTGATCCTTGGCATGGATTGGTTATTCACTCGCCATGCGAACGTTGACTGTCGTAAGAAGATTGTCTCTTTTCGTCCCCAAAAGAAGAGATCAGCCAAATTTTTATGGCGTACCATCAACTAATCTTTCGCTGATATCCGTAATTCGAGCACGGCAATTACTTGATGAAGGTGCTCAAAGGTATATTGCTTTCATACAAAGTGATTAACAGAAAGTGAATAAAATGTCACTTTCCAATATACCAATCGTTTGTGAATTTTTTGATGTGTTTCCTGATGAGTTGCCAGGATTACCACCTGACAGAGAAGTCGAATTTGCTATTGAATTAGCTCCAGTGCATCGATCCGATGTCGAAAGCACCATACAAGATGGCAAGCGGAGTTGAAAGAGCTCAAGGATCAATTACAAGAGCTTCTTGACAAAGGCTTTATCAGACCGAGTGTGTCTCCGTGGGGCACACCGGTGTTGTTTGTGAAAAAGAAGGATAGTTCAATGCGTCTCTGCATTGATTATCGTCAACTCAATAAACTGACAATGAAGAATAGATATCCGCTTCCTCGAATCGACGATCTCTTTGATCAGTTACAAGGAGCGTGATTCTTTTCAAAAATTAACCTACGATCAGGTTATCACCAGATGAAGGTAAAAGCTGAAGATATTTCAAAGACAACTTTCTGAACATGCTACGGTCACTACGAGTTTCTCGTCATGCCCTTTGGATTGACCAACGCACCTGCTGCTTTTATGGACTTGATGAATAGTCTTCAAACCTTATCTTGATCAGTATATCATAGTATTCATCGACGATATACTCATTTATTCCAAGACAAAGACAGAGCATGAATATCATCTAAGTCTAGCATTACAAATACTAAGAGATTTGCAGTTATATGCTAAATTCAGTAAATGCGACTTCTGGTTGAACCAAGTCAGCTTTCTGGGTCATATTATTTCTAAAGCCGGTATTACCGTCGATCCTGCAAAGATTGAAGTTGTAGTACAGTGGAAGCAGCCACAAACAGTAACCGAGATTTGAAGTTTTCTAGGTCTTGCAGGTTATTACCCACATTTATGGAAGGATTTTCATGACTTGCTGGACCACTCACGCAGCTCACTCGAAAGAATGTTAAATTCGAGTGGACTGATGCATGTGAACAAGGTTTCCAAGAATTAAAAAAGAGACTCACTTCCGCACCCGTTCTAGCATTACCATCCGGTAGTGCTGGTTTTGTCATCTTCAGTGATGCCTCATACAGTGGGTTAGGTTGTGTGTTGAATCAATGGAACATGTAATTGCATATGGTTCTCGTCAGTTGAAAGACCATGAGAAGAACTATCCCACTCATGACCTGTAATTAGCAGAGGTCATTTTCGCGTTAAAAATCTGGAGACACTATTTGTATGGTGAAACCTTCGAGATCTTCACTGATCACAAGAGTCTTAAATATCTCTTCACTCAGAAAGAGTTAAATTTAAGACAGAGAAGGTGGATGGAATTCTTGAAAGACTACGACTGTTCTATTCAGTACCATCCCAGTAAAGCCAATGTTGTAGCTGATGCGCTTAACCGCAAATCCTCCGCTCAGTTATCTCATCTTGTGACATGATTACAAAGATGGAAACTACTCAATGACATTGTATCATCGAATGCCACTCTGCGAGCAACGTCAACTGGAGGTTTACTTGCTACAGTAATGATTCGAGCTCCACTATTTGATAGGATCAGAAAGCTCCAGATGTTAGATGCAGAGCTTATTTTCATCCGACAGGGGGTACAAAGTGGGCTACAACCAGAATTCTTGATCAAGGACGATGGGTCTTTATTATTTCGAGGACGAGTATGTGTACCTAATGATCATGCCTTACGTTAAGAAATCCTCGAAGAAGCTCACAAGTCAGCATATGTTATTCACCCTGGTAGTACCAAGATGTACCAGGATCTTAACAGACATTTTGGTGGAACGGTCTAAAACGCGATGTAGCAGAATATGTTGCAAAATGTTTGACCTATCAACAAGTCAAGGTCGAGCACAAACATCCTACTGGTCTGCTACAGCCATTGCCTATTCCAGAGTGGAAATGAAAAAATATTTCCATGGATTTCATTCTCGATTTGCCCCGTACTCAGAAGGGTTACAATGCCATTTGGGTGATTATCGATCGTCTCACCAAATTGGCGCATTTCTTACCCTATAGTATGCGATATACAGCATCCAAATTAGCTGAAGTTTATCTGAGGGAGATTGTACAATTACATGGAATACCTGTAAGCATCTTGTCAGATCGCGATCCTTTATATACTTTTTTATTTTGGCAAAGTTTTCAAGAAGGTATGGGTTCCAAGTTAGACTTCAGTACTGCATTTCATCCTCAGACTGATGGGCAGACGGAGAGGGTAAATCAAGTGATTGAAGATATGTTAAGGGCTTGTATGCTAGATTTTCAAGGATCATGGGATAAACACTTACCCCTGATCGAATTCGCATACAATAACAGTTTCCAGTGAAGCATCGGTATGGCACCATTCGAAGCATTGTATGGACGCCGATGTAAATCTCCGATTAACTGGGAAGAAGCTGGAGAGCGGTTGATTTTAGGCCCTGACCTGATAGAAAGCACCAATGCAATTGTTCACATTATTCGGGAACGATTGAAGAGTGCTCAGAGTCGACAAAAGAGTTACGCTGATCTCAAACGAACCAGTGTTGATTTTCAGGTAATAATTGACATTGATAAGTCTTCTATAAATTGACTAAAATTTCATTATCAGTCTAATGAAATGGTTTTCATATTGGCGAACACGTCTTTATCAAAATCTCTCTAACAAAAGGCGTGATGCGATTTGGGAAACGAGGCAAGTTGAGTCCTCGTTACATTGGACCATTTCTTGTATTAGGCAGAGTAGGAGAAGTAGCGTATTGACTCACGTTACCTCTACACCTAGCAGGTATTCATGACGTATTTCATGTATCGATGCTGAGAAAGTACGTCAGTGATCCGACGCATGTGTTAGAGTATCAACCGTTAGACATTCAAGAAGATTTAACGATGACCGAAGAACCAGGTCAGATTTTGGACTGCAGAGATCAAATTCTGAGAACAAAGTGAATTCCACTCATTCTGATCCAATGGAAGAATCATGGATCGAATAAAGCTACCTGGGAGCGCGAAGCTGATATTCGTGCTCAGTACCCTCGATTATTTACATAGGATACGTACTTACAATCCACGTACACTATAGTTACACTTAGTCAAATAAATTTCAATTGTGTAGATTATAATGTTATTTTAAATATTTTATAAATGCACCTTGCACCAGTAGACAAGAAATTATGGAAAATTGAATATATTAAGTCCTAAGGACCTTGATCGAAATAACTTGAAATAACATGCTGATTTTTAGCATTAAAATATAATACTAGTATAAAATTTTATAACATTAAATATTGAGAATATTCATGATAATTTGAATACTAAATGATAATAATATTGTAAAAATGTGAAGTAGTGGCACCTAAGTAAGTATCTATCTCAGCTTATTAACACCTGTCTCAAGTGATCAATCCAAGGGCTATTGATGGGCTAATATAATAGTTTTATAATATTTTTATAAGCAATATTACAAAATGGATCAAATTCCATCAAAATTAAAAAATTTAACGTAAAAAAATTCATCAAATAGACCAACAAATATTGTTAGACGGACCATGTATCTGATAAGAACACCCAAGTACAAAAAAAAAATCTTACACCACATATAAGGGGCCTCGAAATCCGAGCCAATCAAAACTGGACCACCTTGCCGCGGCAAGGACTAGTGCTGGCCGCAGCAAGCCTTAAGTGTTGCCGCGGCACCTCTGTTAAGATTTGGTGGGTCCGAAACCTGCTTCCAAATATTTTCAGTTGCTTTTTCTATTAGAGAGGGTGCACATTTCAGTTTTTTTCAACCTTCCAATCTGGTATCCATGCATGCACTCCTCTAAATCAAGTTTATAGCAGCTGCATGTCACTGATCTACTCTAGGAAATCCTCTATTTTCTGATTTTGTCCAAATTTCAGGCAGATTTCTGATCCTTTGTGAGGTAACAACCAAAACTCTAACTCCATTATTCTTTCCTTGTCTTTTTAATTTTAAAATGCCTCCTAAAAAGCTTGGAGCCTCTAAACCTCCAAAGGCCTCAGCTCAAGCTAAGGGCAAAGGCCCTGCTCCTTCACAGGAACCGATCGATCCACCCGTTGAGCACGAATAGCCCGTCCCATGGTGGGCTGCGAAAGCCATGGAACCCGAGTGGATCATTGATGATCGACTCTTAACCCCAAATGATCAGAACGCATGGTCTATTCGATACATGGAACAGGCGCAGTTAGGTGCCTTGTATCAGCCATTTCACACTCAATTTTATCCTCGTTTAGTCCGTTTGTTCTACAAAACCTTGATAGTCTCCCCAACTGTTGGTCAATTAGAGACCAAAATTGATGATAGAAAATTTTACTTCAATATACAACACATAGCCCAAGCTATGGACTATAGTCCTAATTTTGATGTGACTTTCGGCCTGCAAATGCCTAGACATCGGGATGTAAAGTTCCATCACATCATCACTAAGATG
The DNA here is from genome assembly GCA_021018995.1 of Chloranthus sessilifolius. Classification (NCBI taxonomy): domain Eukaryota; kingdom Viridiplantae; phylum Streptophyta; class Magnoliopsida; order Chloranthales; family Chloranthaceae; genus Chloranthus; species Chloranthus sessilifolius. The sequence goes on from CM037595.1 coordinate 72,667,197, forward strand.
ACTGATGGGCAGACCGCTTCTGACCGTAGCCTTGCAGTTCGTCGCAGTCAATTACCACAGAAAATGTGGTTCTTGGACTGTGTATTTCAGTGTAATTTATACCCCATGCAGCATGAGAGAGAGCGCCGAGATGCTCTCCTACAAGCTCTCTTTGTCTTTCATAAATGCCCCTAGGGTAGTCTGGGAAGGCATTAAGTATGCCAATGAACACTTACAAAGTAACGTCTCAAGTTCCATGCCATCCTGCCCCTACCCTCGATTGATTTCTCGGATGCTAGAAGGACACTCGGATAGTGTCAATTTAGTTCCATATCATATCCCAACGGGTGAAGAGGTCCGCACTGATAATATGCGGGTCTTTAGCCCTGCTATTTGGCGGAATGTGTACCAACGATCCTTCCAAGCGATGAGTAACAGCCAAGCCAAACAAATCCGTCATCCTCCACAAGCCCAACAAGAAATACCTTCCGTCCCAACCCAAGATACCCCCATTCCTCCTCAACCCCAAACCCAAACTGAGTCGATTCCTTCGACACAAGGGACTTATACAAACACTGATCTTGTCCAACTCATATGTGAAAACCATGAGCAAACCCTCCTGCAATTCGATAATTTATATCGAAACCATTACATGCTCCATCAACGTATCGATTATATTGAAGAAGCAACCAATATCATGATGGAGCATACTTTCCAAACCGCTGCAAACCCTTACATTGGGCGGGCACACAACTACGTCTCCCAATATTCTCGAAACGCAACATTATTGGTCCCGAAGTTCCTGCAAGACTTCCCACAACAAGAAGCCGGTCCTTCTTCGGTAGGCCAACAACAGCCAAGCCCCCAGCCTAGTAAAATATCATCTCACAAACTCGTTTTACTTTTGCATTAAATTGATTTCATTCGAACAAGTTTGGTTAAGTATGATTAATTGACCAATATATACCTCATATCTATGATTGATAAGTGATTAAGTGTTGTTGTTACTAATAAAGTTTTAAGTGTGAGTGATTTTATTTGGTTTCGTTTACATTTTGTATTGATTAATAATTATTGATGACTGAGTAATGAGTAGTTCTATTTGGTTTATATAAAATTGAAATGAGACTCTATCTGTTGTGTGTAGATGGTAAATTTTCATTAGAGATTCACTGTTGATTTTTAAATAGTCATAGACATATGCCACATGAAGTCATGTGCCACATGTAGTAGGACTAAACTCATTGATGCGTGTTGTTCTTTCTCATGTTGCAGTTCCTGTTAAATATAGATTTTGATTTCGGTTTTATTTGGTTAATGTTAATCTTGCCTTGTGTTAAAAATTTTGTTAGTAAGCACCACATGTTGTGTGGGCCGTACACCAGTTATGTACATGATTACATCATTCATCCGTTGCTTTTATTGTCTCGATTTATTTTTGAGGACGAAAATTCCTAAAATAGGGGAGAATGTAACGATCCCCAGATTTGACACATTAGTGATGAGAGTCCGGTTAGGTCATGTGTAAGTTTCCACCACAACACCCTAAGGATCTCACTAAACTAACCTTTAAATCTGTGCAAAATGTGAGACCGTAGAAATTTGACTGCAATCTAGACATAGGAGTATTAAAATAAAACGATGTTATGCTAGAATGGCATAGATCTGAACCACAAGGGTGGTCTCACATAGCTTAAGGCTAGCCCAGCTAAGTTACTTGAAGTATAAACCGTACGAGACTCGCTACCTCAGCCGACTATAAAATATAACTAATTTATGTGTATGCAAGCTAGTACACTGGAATATATGGACATCTACCAGCAAAAGCTTGATAGGTTGTATATCCAATAAGCCCTAAAAGGTTTAAAAACTAAATAAGTATAAGTGACTTATATTGCAATAAGTTCTTTTTGTCTGTTATGTCTATACACTTACAAAGCCCATATTGGCTTAATATCATAACACAACCTACATAGGCTTATAAGCTGCTTTCCAGCTCGTGGAAGAACATGACTCAAATGAGTCATTGTGAGTTTCATGCATGCAAAGTGCAGCAAACCATTATAAAAAACCGTCATCTTTCTCTGCATATCCTTGAAAGGAAACCCTCCACGCATGGTCTATAATTTAAGTACGCTGTGGTCACCATATAGCAATCCTAGCCTAGCTTTGACGACTTCTTTCACAAACTAAGACCAGAGTACACTTCACGATCCCACAATTTCAAGATCCACATATTGCAGCTGTTAGTCTAAGTGCAAAGCTTGGTGTGTAGCATTACGTTGTAAAGACATCATCATCCTCAAACTCGGCAAACTCAATGTCGATTGTCGGGTACTATAAATTCACCAAAAGGTATGCTACAACTCAGAATTAGTCTAAGTAAGAATGGAGTGCAGATTGCTGCACTCCGGATCTTCATTGAAGATCTATAAATGGAAAATAGAGATATATATATATATATATACAGATATAGACAGATATAGGTATATATATATATATATATGTTAGAAAAAATATATAGAAAACATATATATATATATATATATATATATGTATATATATAAGCAAAAAGGGAGGGGAACAGCAGATCAAAAAAACACAGAAGGAACCCCATCTGAACCTCGGCAAGCCAAAAGAATACACAGGCTTGCCGCGGCAACCTTATAGGGTTGCCGCGGCAAGAAAGCCAGCTGAAGGGCTTGCCGCGGCAAGCCTTGAGTGTTGCCGCGACAACCTCCACCAGCATGGGTTTGGGCAATGCCTTGTGTATTTCGAACCTTGGGTCCATGATGCGTTCAGGTGATTGCTTAATGGGTCTTGGCGCACTGTGAGCCATCTACTTACGCGCTAGTTATTAATATATAAAAAAATATTGTATCATCAATAGGTGCAACATGGTGCACATATATAGTTCACGCAAGTTAGCCAAGGGTGATGATCTTTGACGCATTGCGCTCCCATCTGATCGAAGCAAATCAGGTAGGGAATAAATATTGATATTTTATCATTGTATAAAAATGTCGCTTAGTTTCATAGAGACTTTGATAAATATTCAATATTCATTGATAACCAGAGTAAGAAATCTAATTTTTGGCTTGATCTAATAAATCCGACGTTTATAAATCTATAACCTCTCTGGGTATATGGTAGCTTTGACCATTTAATCAGTAAACTTGATAGTTCTGGTATATAAGAAAATAAATGAGTTTTGTAAATCCATGTTATGATATAATTCTAGCAGTTAGTACCATTCAGCATAAAAGAAATATATAGAATTGCATCCTGAGCTTAAGCATTTCACGTTGTTCCTTATATCCTGTCATTGAGATATCTGTTATACGTTGCTACTATGTATTCAATCAAGTGATCCCGCTAACTTGGGAGCTTGACAAGTGATCCCACTAACTTGGGAGCTTGACAAGTGATCCCGCTAACTCGGGAGCTTGAGTTATTCTGGTCTAAGTGATCCTGATAACTCGGGAGCTTGACTTTTCCTAGTTCAAGTGATCCCGCGAACTCGGGAGCTTGACAAGTGATTCCGCTAACTCGGGAGCTTGACCTTGTTGTTCTTCTGTTTTTGCCTGCATGTATCTTTGGTTTCAGTTGTTCTTCATAACTGTTACATCATGCATAAATACAACATTTTAGCATGTTAATCATATTTTATTTTGTGCTTCTTTATGAAAAAGTGATAGTTGGTCAATATGAAATAACAATATGATATTCTCTACTGAGCTTTGATGATAGCTCATACCATGACTTCAATGTCTTAGCTGCAGAGCCTGACCCGAAGCACGTGGCAGATCCTACCTACGTACCTGACGAGGAAGAGGGGGAAGAAGAAGACGACGACGACGACGAGGAAGACGATTTTGTGGAAGAGTTCTTCCCAAAATAGGTTTGTAGCTTGGGATCTGAGGGGAAATGGGATTGAGAAAGAGAGGAATGAGAGAGATAAATTTATGGCATGTATAAATGATATATGATGGTTTCAGACATATGTTTGGATGTATAGGTTTTCTTTTCACTGTTTGGATGACGGGTGGCCGTCATCAGTTAAAAGCTATACATCAAATCTGTTATTTTGTTTATAGTGTTTATAGTCTATCTATCAGTTATTTTGCCATATTATCCATCTGTCAGAGTTAAAATACACTACTTCCATAATTGCGCCACTTTAAATTAAAGAAGTAACCCCTTGATGAAAGGATCATGTCAGGTGATTCGATGGCGCGACATTTCCCGGTTTAGAGACGGGGAAATGTCGGGCTGTCACAATGGAAGAAGCACATTGGCTTGGTTCAATGTCCAATACCAAAAAGTCAATAGGATAGAAGAATTTGTCAACTCCAACCAAAACATCCTCAATTATCTCCACAGGTTTCCTTTCAGATCTATCAGCCAGCTGTAAGACCACATGTGTGGGCTTTAATTCTCCCAAGCCCAACTTCTCATATAGTGAATATGGAAGCAAATTTACACTGGCTCCCAGATCTAATAAGGCTTTGTCAATGATGTGATCCCCAATGATGCAGGGGATAGTAGGGGTTCTAGGGTCTTAAAATTTGGTTTGAGTTACAGTCGACAAAATTTGTTTCACTTTCTCTGCTGAAAAGACTTTCTTGGATAGGTGTCTCCTGGATTGTCTTTTATGGGTACGCAGGTCCTTTAAAAACTTGGCATAGGCTGGGACTTGTTTAATGGCATCAAGTAAGGGCAAATTGATCTTTACTTGTTTGAAAGTCTCCATCATTTCCTCAAATTTTCCTTGCCCTTTATCAAAAGGGGAAGGTGCTTACTGTGCTTTAGGAAATGGCAAATGTGGGGTTGCTCCCTCATTTGCAGCCTTAGCCAATTGATCATCTTTCTTTTTTATTTTTTTCTTTTCTTGAGGATCCTCATTATCCTCTTTATTCACAGCTGGTTGCTCCTTCAAGTCCACCACTGGTGGCCTTTGTTGTGTTTTGATAGAAATCACTTCATTTTCTTCCTCCAAGTTCCTCACAGGCTCGCAGCCCACTGGGTTGTCCACTAGCTTACCACTTCTCAAAGTTGTAACAGATTTGGCTTCCTCATAGGTGGAGGAGACTTCACCCACTACAAACTACCTTCGTGGGTTGTCCTGTGGTTGGCTAGGCAACCTTCCTCCCTCTCTCTTAGTCAGAGCATCAGACAGCTGACGAAGTTGGTCTTCTATCTTTTTTATGCTCTGGTTGTGAGAGTGCACAGTTTGGGTTAGGGAGTTCAAATTCTGCAGCGAAGATAAAACTTGTTCCTCAAAGGAAGATGCTCTCGCAGTTGGAGGAGGTGCAGCTTGCTGCACGGGAGGGGCTACAAGTTGGGCCATGGGTTGCTGATACTGAGGCCTTGGGGCATAACCTTCTTGATAGGGTTGAGCATTTACAGAGGGCGAGGCTCTTGGGCTGTTTGTCTCCACCTCAGATTGGGGTGGTTCCTCCATTGATACCCAGTAGTAGGCTACTGCCCATAAGACTGAGCTGCAGCCACATGCTCTGTTATAAAATCAAGAAACTGGTCAGCAGATGGGCATTATTCAGGAGAGTTAGCAGGGGACTGGCATATGGCACATGTCTCCTCCACCCTAGCAGCCACAGGAGACTGCATTGCTCCCATCAGCCTATCAAATTTCAGGGCTAAACTATCCACTTTCCTTTCCAAATCACTTGGCACACTCACTTCATATATCTTCCCTCTTGAAGTATTCTCCTTTAACAATCTGGGGGGCTCTAGATCTCTAGCTAAGGTTTCCCTTTATATAGAGTTCCCACTAATAATATCAAAGAGCTCCCATGCCTCCTCAGTAGTTTTATGGAGGTAGGTGCCACCATAGGAGGCATCTATCATATCTCTGCTTTTAGATTCAATTCCCTGATAAAAGCTTTGAACCAATTGCCATTCAGGGATTTGATGGTAGGGGCATTTCTTTAGGAGTTCCTTAAATCTCTCATAGGATTGATGACAATCTTCAGTTGGATCTTGGACAAATGAGATGATGCCCTTCCTCAACTGGCTTGTTTTTGACATAGGGAAGAACTTCGCTAGAAATTGACATTGGAGATCATTCCAGGACTGTATGCTGTTGGGTGGAAGCATGGACAACCAGGTCCTGGCTCTGTCCTTTAATGAAAAAGGAAAGAGTCTCATCCTGGTGGCCTCCTCCCCCAAACCTGTGATATTAAATGTAGTGCACAGTCCCAAGAACTCATTAATGTGCCTGCAGGGGTCTTCTTTAGTCAGGCCATGAAATGAAGGCAGCATTTGAATTATGGATGATTTTATCTCATAGTTTCCCTGAGCAGCTGGAAATTGAATGCAGAAGGGGGAATTGTAAACCCCTGGTGCATTAACTCCTTGAGAGTTCTAGGCTGTTGTTGCTCACCCATTTCTACAGAGTCAATTGCAACAGATGTGGGTGTAGTTGGTCTGGATCTGAGAAGTCTTTCAACCTCTGGATTTAGTGGAATAATCTGATGTTGGAGAGTTCTCCTACCAAACATACAACACTCAAAATCTGAATGCAAAATAGATCCTCAACACAACAAGTAGAATCAACCAAATTTTCTAACTACTCTAACAAAAATATCAACAGATCTGAAAAATAACAGGGGAGTAGAGGGATGCAAACTACAAAGTAGTCTCCAGCACAATTCTCCTCTCACTGGCAGCCTTAGATCTGATGAAATGCACACAAAATACTGAAAAACAACAAAACTTACAAATGCAGTTAGTAAAATTAAACAAACATCTATCAATTTCTATAGATCTATGATATAAACTTAGATCTATCAATTTCTAAACACACCTCCCTGACAGCGGCGCCAAAAACATGTTGGAGTGTTTGCCTTTCCTCAAATGAGGGTCAAAAATCACTAATAAAACTAGGCAGAACACACTCACACAAACCTGGAAGTAATCAGGGTATGTTGTAGCAAGTTTTAAGAAGATGGTGAATAAGGGAATGTCCACAGGGAACTTGGTTTAAAAATATGATAAATCTCCAGATCTGTATGAGATCTGGCACCCTAACTAATGCTAAGTTAGCTAAAAGATAGGGGAGAGGTTTAAAATGGATTGTCACTTAGGCTAAGTTAAAATTAAACATAGACTAACTTGGATCGAGTTTGAGAACTTAGATCTTGCAGGGGAAAAGAGTAAAAAGCAGAAAATAGAGAAGAGTAGCTTGGAGATTGGTCTTTACTAAAATCAGATTCAATTAATCATGCTACAGAGGTTCAGAGCACACAATTCCCTCAACTGGCTATAAGCACAGCTGCAGGGTAGAAAGCTCCACTCCAAATCACAGGATCCACCTGGTCTTAAGGCTATGATCTGTCTACTTTAATGGTCACAGACCATCCTATAGACTTTATCTGATCCATGGATTTGCAGCAGACGAATCCAATTAGAGCCTGAGCTTGGACTAATCTTAAGGTTATGATCTATCCACTTTAATGGTCACAGACCATCCTAGGGATCTCCTCCAAAGTTAAAGCATCAATTAGAATAATTAAAACTACTACAGATGCTGCAATTCCCAGATCACAGACTCAAGGAATCACAGGAGTATCAGATCCAGGGAGATCGGGTGGTATCCAAGAGGCCTACCAGTTAAGTGGGTGAGCTGATCTACAGACTCCTCTACACAAATCCAATCGATCACCAAATGAAACCAAAGGAACTTTAGATCTAATTAAAGCATTACAAACAGTATTTACATTGCAATCAAAATCACTCTATAATAGAAATACTCTCAGATCTGTAGTCTGTGCAGCTGGGAACCCATAATAGCAATCTTAACCTTACCCAATTACAGATCTAACCTCTCTCCTCGCTACTCCAAGGGAATTAGCCAACCATTGTTGGGCTAAATGAGGGAAAATAAAATTTCTTTGCAAGCTCTAATATCCATAATTGAGCTCAGATCTCGACCCCCCTCCAATTGCAATTGGGGGTCTCTATATATAGCTTTCTCCTCTATTTTTCCAGTCAAAGATCCCTTCTAGAAGGTCCTCAGAGTTTATTAGGATCTGTTAGAGCACGTGGGCCGGTTAGGGTTTCCTAGGGCATCTTCTAGAATTGTCGTGCCAGTCACTAAGTGCCTCGAGTTGCGTGCAGCAGGTCACCAAGTCACAGCGTGTGCACAGCTAAATTTCTGAGAAGTTTTGCACACAATTTCGATAGGTTCAAGAAGCTTTCGACAGGTTCAAATAGAGCTTTTTGATCCTTTTGCTAGGTTCTCAGATCTCATCGATAGGTTCCGATAGGATGAGCCTTCTCTTAGAGTTTCAGCATTCTCAACCCTTGGCCTGGAGTATTTGACAGGTTGAGGCTGCTTTTCAATAGGTTGGAGCACCATTTTGATAGGTTCTGCTCTGCATGCCATTGTTTTGATAGGGTTGCTTTCACTCCTATCGAAAGGCTTAAGCACCCTTCCATACGTTCTGTTCCATCATCTTCATCTCGATAGGTTCAGGAAACCATTTGATAGGTGTCGTTTACACCTCAGGCAAGTTTTTGATAGGATGCTTTCTTACTTCCTTTCGATTGCTCGATAGGTTTTTAGATCCTATCGAACTCCTCAATCCACACGAATCCATCCTTCCTCTGCCTTCAGATACTATCAAAACCTTTTCAACTGCATGAATTCCTCCTTTCTTTGCTTTCAGCTCCTATCGATGTCTTCAGGTGACCTCTCGATAGGATGTTTTCAGCCTATTTTCACTTTCTTTGCCTTGCCCTGCTGTAGCCACGCGCTCCAAGGGTCCACTGATGTGCTACCCTCTGGTGTGTTGTTGCTGGGTTTGTCCTATGCTGAGAGATGACCCCTTTTGGGGCATTCTTGAGTGGTTTTTTGTATTAGTGTCATCTTTTATTGATGTCTATAAAATGCACTTGACAGAGGCTTATTAGTGTGCTCACAGGTCTATCAATGGTTAGGTTAAAGGATGAAAAGTGGCATTTTTCACCACTTAACAGTCATGCACATCGGATGGATGTTACTCTCCTTTCTTATCTTCTTTAGATAATCTCGAGTTTGTTGAGTGAGGGCCTACCGTCATACCAGCCTCTCCATCAAAACTAGACAAAATAGCAAAAATCATTGAAGGAGGAATTATATCATCAAATGCTCCTATCAACGACTTACTTGCCTCACTCATCTTATTATGTGATCATAGTTCCTTCACTTTCGTAAGTGTATACAACTACTGATTATGCGGCTCTCTAAATTTCATTATCTCCCACAACTTTTGCTCGTCGATCATAATCTTCAACCTTGCCTCACATCCACATCTGGTATCTCTTGAACACTTTATATCGGCATGTAATTTTAGCTTGTCAGGCTGCTTGAACCCTTCAAACGAACATACATATTTTCTCTTTTAAATCTCCCCCTTTGCGAATTTATAAGTGTTACTTTTCCTAACGCTGAAACTAACTTTCTTTGTGTATAAATTATCGAAGTTATATGTCTCGTTTTCATATTGGAATTTTAAGTCGATACGTGGCTTTCATTCCTCGATGGTATTCTCAGGCCCTCCACAACAATCTAACATTTTGATATCCCTATCACAACCAAGTGAAACTCTTTCTAAAGAAGCCGTCTCAGGGGTGAGATTAAATCAACACCACCTATATTGAATCCTCCAATCGAGACCATTACAGCTCCTGCATTAGACAAAATATAAATCAACAATGGGCTAATAAGGAAACTGATTCACAAGGAAGTGATGACGCAGCCATACAAAGTGTCAAGTTAGAAGCAATGGCGCTTCTAACTCGTTACGTCGTCGCTTTGTATCGCTTCACCTAAGAAGCTTCTGCTTCTAAATCGATTACAATTTATATATTTTTGAATGCTTATAATTTTATGATCTCCACCCTATAAATAAGTGAAGAGATCCCATCAAATACAAGCAGATGAAGAAACCGCTTCACATACGAAGTGATGGCGCACACCATACGAAGCGTCGTCGCCCCGGCCCAAAAGCGACGTGGCATCTATGACCAGCCCTAACTCTTCATAGGAAAAGTGTCTTCCTCGATTATAACATATATATTTGAATGTTTGTAATTTTACGATCTGTAACTTGTATATAATACACATAAATGAGTTACGAAGTGCCAAACTTTTCTCAAATGTCACTCTTCTGTGCTTCTATCCATTTAGACCTCCAGAGAGAGAGAGAAAGTTGTCTCAGGGATCCTTCTTTCCACAGAGAGTTGCAAAGAAGCGCAAGCAAGAGAGAAGAAATGAAATAAGAAAGAGAAAGAACCTAAAGGAAGAGATAGAGAAGGAACCTGTAGACTTTTTTGAATTCTTTTACCACCATATCATGACGAGACATTCCCCTTGGGGCCTGCGCTACCTACCTCCGTCAGGTATAGCCATCTATGCTACCTTCTTTACCTACCACTGTCAGTAGGACCCCATTGTGGCTAACTCGGGTTAGTGCAATTACACTTTCCACGTGTCCGCTTCCCATTCATGAGGTGTAGAGATGTCTCTAAGCCTGCGTGCATTTTCCCCTTCGCCATATATATAGAGGGTCGGAGATATGTGCCCAGGTGTAGAGATATCTCTATGCCTATTGATATGGGCGCGACACGTAGCGCCTTTTTGTGAAGTGAAGGGTGGTATGGGAACCACTATACTAACTAGCATTACACTTTTAAAATATTTTAAAAGTTAAATACCCTTTCAACTGTCATTCTTGCCTTTTTTAAAGTCTATTTTCTCTTCCTTCTCTCCATTTTTCCATGAAAGTTTTGGACTTACTTTTTCAGATATATTTTACTCAAAAAATGTGGCCGTTCAGTTTCGAAGCACTAGCTCCTCGGCAGTGAAGGCCAAGACTTAAAAACAAGGCAATCGACACCGATAGCAAAGCGAGGTGCCGGCACCCCACGCCTGTGGTTCCAGTTAGTGCCAAGGTGTTGGCACTTCGCTAAACAATAAAAAATAAAAAAATGGGGTGTGTGCGCCTCTATATTGAAGTGTTGGCTCTTCAATTTAAAAAAAAAATAAAAATAATAAAAAAGGGTTGACGGTGCCTCGTTTCAAGGGCATCGATGTAGACATCCCCACTTTACCCTCTCGGAATATAGAAATCTGTTTGGTCAACCTTTGACCTTGCCTGTGACTTTTCGGAAAGGACTTACCTTCTCGAGAAGCTTCACACCCTGATATAGGACCATATGCTGAAACAATAGTATATGGCTGAACACAAGTTGAAACAATAGTTCTGTGGCTCAGGCCCCATACCCTTGACGTGGGAACCATATACTGAAATAATAGTATATGGCTGAACACAGGCTGAAATAATATTTTTGTGGCTCAGGCCCCATACCTCCGATGTGGGAACCATATACTGAAACAATAGTACATGATTGAATATAGGCTGAAACAATAGTTCTGTAGCTCAGAACCCTGCGTAGGAAGACTATATACTGAAACAATAGTATATAGTCGGAATGCAGCTTGAAACAATAGTCTCACATTTCAGACCCCTAACCCTGATATGGGACCATATGCTGAAACAATAGTATATGGATGGATATAGGCTGAAACAATAGTTCTGTAGCTCAGGCCCCATATCCCCGACATGGGAATCATGCACTGAAACAATAATGCATGGCCGAACACAGGCTGAAACCATAGCTCTGTGGCTCAGATCCCAATATAGGGAGACTATATACTGAAACAATAGTATATAGTCGAAATGCAGGCTGAAACAGTAGCCTGGCATTTCAAGCCCGACCCGGACCCGTACAACCCCGAATTAAGCGCTTAAAACCAAGCGCTCAATTCGAGTCCACACCAAATCACAAGCGCGCAATCAGTCCCTTCTCAGACAAGACTTCCTTTCCCCAGACCAACTCGAGACTCAATCACGTGTCTATCATGAGACGCACGATCGGATTGAGCGCCCCATCACCGGCATGCAATTGACCTATGCCCGGCCTAGCCTCACCGTCCTTGATCCCAAAGTATTCTCGATTAAATGCTTCGATAGTGGCGCTTAATTAGATTACACACTAAAATGGGTGCGCAATTAGTTTTAATGCTATTAAGATTAAGAATCTCGCTGAGCAAGTCAGCCGGTCGCTTACTGAGTCGCTGACAGACTCAAAGCGATTAAGCACTAGAGACCAGTGCCAATTTTATTAAACGCTTGAAACAGGGCGTTTAATTGAAGATAAACCTATAAAAGCTTTTTTTAATTTCAACCCAAAAGAAAAAAGGGAGGAAAGCGAGAGAGAATGGACTTTTTTGGGATTTCGAAACCAGAGAACTTCGAGAATGAGCACATAGAGCAACCTAACCATGATTTCGAACCATGATTTCAAAATTCAAGCGCAGACTCTTCGAGGTTTCTCTCCGCAGCCCCGGTCCTAGGTAAAAATCTTAGTTTTAGACTTAGGATATTTCTCTTAGTTTTAATTATAAATTTTAATTTTCAGTCTAAGACCGTAGCACCCTTTTTTAGACTGCAAATTTTTTATATCTAGTTCTAGTTCTCCGAATTTAGAACCAGTCCTTAATCCGACAGTCTAATTTACCGACCTTAGGCTGTAATTCCGTTCTAAAATCTCAATTTTCAGTCCTATCATTAATTTCTGATTCTAGTCCTTGGATTCTAGAACCAGTCTTTAATCATACGGTTTGATTTTCTGATTCCAGACCCGAATTCAGTCCTAGAAATTTAATTTCAATTTTTAATTCTTAGTTTAATATTCCTAAAAATCCTAAAGATTAATTTTAGTTTCTATAATTCTATTTTCTCAATTTTATTCATAATTATTACTCCGAAATCGACTCTGAAAAATCTAAAAATACTATTTTATAATCCTAAATCCAATTTATCTTTTATCTCAGCCATCTGATTTGCCCAAGGGAGCTTACGGAGGGTACTCGGGGGTTTATCTTTTATCTAAACCCCCTTTTTTTAGGATTACTTAATTGCTTTAATTAGGATTATAATATCAGTTCCATAATTTCTTCTTAGAATTTTAGTATAGTCAATTTACATGCTTTATTTTAATTAAATCCTTAGAATTAATTGCTTCGATTAGAACTCCAATAAAATTAGTTCCTTTATTTTAATTAGATAATTCTAGCATAGTTAATTCCTCGCTTTATTAGACCCCAGTATCAATAATCAGTCCCTTTATTTCAATTAGAATCTTAGTATAAGTAATTCATTGCTCTGATTATAATTTTAATAAAATTAGTCCTTTATTTTAATTAGAATTTAGTATGATTAATTCATTACTTAATCTTTTATCTTTTATCTAAACCCCCTTTTTTTAGGATTACTTAATTGCTTTAATTAGGATTATAATATCAGTTCCATAATTTCTTCTTAGAATTTTAGTATAGTCAATTTACATGCTTTATTTTAATTAAATCCTTAGAATTAATTGCTTCGATTAGAACTCCAATAAAATTAGTTCCTTTATTTTAATTAGATAATTCTAGCATAGTTAATTCCTCGCTTTATTAGACCCCAGTATCAATAATCAGTCCCTTTATTTCAATTAGAATCTTAGTATAAGTAATTCATTGCTCTGATTATAATTTTAATCAAATTAGTCCTTTATTTTAATTAGAATTTAGTATGATTAATTCATTACTTTAATTAGATTTCAAGTACAGTTAATTCATTGCTCTAATTAGAATTTTAATCAAATTAGTTTGTTTCCCTCAATTAGATTTTTCTATTTTATTCATATAAAATTAAGTCATTGCTTAAATTAGAGTTTTAGTAAAACTAGTTCTCTATTTCCATTAGAATTCTGGTACAACTAGTATACGTGCTTCACTTAGAATTTCAGTATAACTAGCATGTTTGGTTTAATTAAAGTTTCATTAAAATTAATACACCTGCATTCCTAGTACAATTAGGAGATCGATATTAATTAAACTTTTAGTAGTATTAGGATACTATATTAATTAGAATTCTAGTAGTGCTAGGAAACTAAAATTAATTAAACTCTGGATATAATTAGAATACTAAATTAAATAAATCATAATAAATTCCCACATAACTAAATTCACAAGAGAATTGAGAAGCCTAAACTGATTAAAACTACAATAATAACAGGGGAAGGGAAGAAAAATTTAACTATCTAAATTATAAGAAAGACATAGTTGCTGATGTTCGCATGCAGACGATTAAGTAAAGAAGTAACTCACACCCGCTCTAAAGCGTGATCATTGATGTGTTGCAGCGTCATTAAATATCTGCAGCTGGCGATCGCAACAAACTAGGAACCTTCCTAGAAAACCCTTTATTTCTAACATTCCAAACCCTGCATCGCTAGAGTCCACTTGGACAGAATTGGAGCCACTGATTCAATGGGGACCGAGAGGAATCCAAAAAAAGCGTGCACCAACAGACTAGCGATCGTGATGGGACCCTTTTGCAAACTCTTTTTCTAGATAGTTAGTTTTTATCTTATCTCCCTATTTTTCTTTCCACCATATCATTTAGATTCCCTTTTATATATATATGAGTCTACGTCAAAGACTCGAGATGTCTGGTATACGAAGAGTGAGTTTAGGGGACCCACCATTGTCGGGATATCATAACAACCCTACATACGAAGAAGAATCATTTCACAATTCCAGCCTATGACAACCTCAGATTAATATGGCCGGCGAGCAAGAAAATCTCTTCCCCACCCCATACACCGGTAATAATCATAATGGGAGAGATGGTAATACCAGAGAAAAGCTCATTGCTCAATAGATCCTAGAACTCAGTATTCAAAGAATACAAAGAGGAGATGATGACTCCGAGGAATTGCTTCGAGGGTTGGCCGTTGCATACGAAACCATTAGGTCACAACATTTTTTAGAAGGACAAGAGTGACAAGAGAAGCCACCTCTTACCCCGAGCACGGTGTCAACCCGCGCCACACCATTGAGACAACCTACCCACACATTCTTCAACTATGACTCTTTAGACAAGGTTTGCTCACGGGTCACTCCAAAAGACAGCACTATTAAAATCGAAGATCTCCCTAAAAGGAGGGGAGTTTAAGGTCACTTATTCTAAGCATTTTAATGTCTAAACTACAAAAAGGGTTGAGAGGATGGATGGAGTGTGGAAAATAAATATAAAAGGGTGAGAAGTATGTTATTGAGCCCAGATCAGAGGAGTTTTGTAACTCAGATTTAGATCTGATGTTATAGAAATCCTGTCCAGTGGCTACATTATCACCACTGAGGAGAAAGGATCTGACCCATCACTCTACGATGATTCCACCCTTAAGGCTATAACCTGTCCACTCAAATGGTCACATATTATCCCATAGGGGAACCACTATCCAGGGATGGGTCAAAACATAACAAGTAAATCATTGCAGGCACTATTTCATCCAGGCTACCAGCTCAAGAATCCATAGGGAACCTCAACCTCTAAAGCTCTATATGTGGGGCTAAGGCTGTATAGGACCAAGATAGCCCAGACACATAGAACTAGCAAGAGATTGAGTACAACCTTCGATCTAGCTGTCCATTGCTTGAGTGAGGCTATAATGGTCCAGTCACAAGCCTACAATCTCTATAACCAGATCAGATCTAACATCTGATGGCATATCTATACAAATATAGGGGAGTCTGCCTCTGTACAATCTCCCACCAGGCTTCTACAAGTTCAGGTGTAAAGAAGAAAGATCCATCTTGGATCGGTGGATTGGAATCACCCTAAGGCTATAATCTGTCCACTTAAATGGTCACAGACTATCCCAGAGGCTATCCTCCTCACGGAGTCCAAGACAAAACAAGAATATCACTGCTACCACCATGGTCACAAGGCTACCAGCTCAAGCTCCCATGGGGATTTTAGATCTAGTGGGTCCTGTGATGGGGCTAAGGCTGTATAGGACCATGACAGCCCAGACACACAGGTCACTTGGATCTGAGTGGCCCTTAGAATAAGTCTTCCATTGCTTTGAAACACAGCCAAAGCAACGGCGGATCATAAGGCAGCAGCCTTGCACAGAGCATCTCACACACAAATACAAATCCCACAAAGTACAGATCCTATTATAGAACTTCCATTAATCTAGTTCAAAATATATACAAAGACATAGCCAGCAAGTGCTGGACTATGGAGAGAAGGAAAAAGAAAAAGAAAGCTACTTACAACTATAAAAAAAAAACTAAACGATCTCAGATCAGGTCTCCCAGAAATGAGATGGGTTCCTAGCTATTCCAGGATGTAGAAAGAAAAGAAAGTCTAAGCTCCCTAAACCTAAGCTAAGTGTAGGTATTTATAACAGTGGTGTGGCGGCGCATTAGGGTTAGGAAACCCTAATTTTAACGATGCCACGTGGCCAAATAGTGATCCTTCGATGCCTTGGGGTGCGTGCATGGAGATTTGAGTGTGAGAGTGCGTGCCCTAATCACTGGAAATTTCCAGAAAGTCCTTTGCTGAAGAGATGGAAGTTTGAGGTTCAGAGCTTCGCTAGGTAGCCATTGTTTCCCAGACTTGTCGCGTGGTAGCTTTTGTTCTTCGCTAGGATGATTTGAAATTAAAGCTTTCGCCTTCGAGAGGTTGGCTTCGTTTGCTCTTCAGGCAGTCACGAGGTTGAGTGGACATCAGAGCCTCAGATGTCGCGGGGTTGATCTTCGCGAGGATAGATTTGAATAGCGTGAGAACTTCGCGAGCACTTATCTTCACTGGGCTTCGCGAGTTACCTCGCGAGGCTTTGATGAGTTTTGAACTACGCGAGGTTCCATGTCTTAACTGATCTTCTCGAGGGTGGCTTTTCCTTCGCAAGGACGCTTTCTTCTTGAATGGCGTGAGAACTACGCGAGGAGTTCTCTTCTGATAATTACATCCCGCAGCGATTACGTAATAGCTGTGCGAGGAGTCTTCTGAAGCTCTCTCTTCTCAGCCGTTCTGAGCGAACTGTGCTCGGTTGAGAGAAGTCTGCTTTGAACTGTGCAAGACTGCGCGAGGTGTTCTATTCTTGAGCTTCTCGAGAGCTGTGCGAGTTCATGTTTCTAAAGCTCTTCAATCAATCATCTGCGCGAGAAGTTATTGTAGAGTCTTGGGAAGCTCAGTTGGATTGTGCGAGGCTCATTTTCAGGTTTGGATTCAGACTTCATCCTTCTGAGGGACTTCTGGTGCCAAAACAGGCTTTTTAGCAGGATTCCTGGCCTTATCTCACTGCTGGGTACTACCTACATAAAACACTTAACAAGGACTTATTAGGTGGCTATGGGTCTAATCAAAGGTTAAGTTAAGGGATGAAAAGTGGTACTTATCAGGTCTTAACAATGTCACCATGGAAATAGAGGACAAAAAGAAACCACAGAATTCGCGAAGTCGGGTCAAAACCGATTAATCGATTTGAGGATTTGATTAATTGAGTTTTGGTCGACTAATCGACTGGCATCAGCCAGTGAGGAAGAACTTAAGCAAATGAAAATTTTGAAAATTTCGATTAATTGAGGGAATTCGATTAATCGATTATGGAATTCGATTAATCGATAGAGGAATTCGATTAATCAACTGGCCTTGACCAGTGAGCCTGATATTGAGAGGTTTATGGTTATAGTGAATTCTACTAATCGATATAGGCTTCGATTAATCGAATTTGGATTTTGATTAATCGATTTTGAGATTCGATTAATCAAATAACTTAAGAGATTTTAGATGAAAATTTGAATTATATGCAATATCGATTAATCGATGGCAAATTCGATTAATTGAACTGGGAAATTCGACTAATCGACTTACTTAACGAAATTTGGAAAATTTAAAGGACCATATGATTTCGATTAATCGAAGTAAAATTCGATTAATCAATTTTGAGAATTTCGATTAATCGAAATGAGATTCGATTAATCGACTGGCTAACACCAGTGAGCTCAAAAATTTGAAAATTTAACGACTATGATTTCGATTAATCGAAAGGGGTTTCGATTAATCGATTTTGTATTTCGACTAATCGATTTTGGAAATTGATTAATCGATTTCGAGCGCCTTAACTAATTTTGAAACTCGATTAATCGACTTTGAGAGATTGATTAATCGAATTGGAGCCTATATATATAAATTTGGGGATTTTGTTTCCCATTCGAAATCACTTGAGCTTTTGTGCTTTGGGCACCACTTCTTCTTCCCCAACCGTTCAACCGACCTAGGGTTTTGGGTCCTTCTTCATCGATTTCGCACCGAGATCATTTACATTCGCATCCAATACCTAAGGTAAACCCTAGAATTGTGTTTTTCTTCAATTTGAGTTAGAGAAAACCCTAGTTTATTCAATTTCATCAAGATGCCGCCGAAAACTCGATTGTCTTCGAAGAAGGCAACCACCAAGCTCCCGGTCTGGCGTAAGAATGCCGCACCGCCACCACCGACCCCATCACCCGTGAGGACTCCGTCACCATCGGCATCGGACACCACGTCGAATTCGAGGCCTTGACTTCGCGAGTCTTCACAAGAATCCACACCTATGCCACCACCACCCACCAATGTGGTTCAACCCAACGAGTGGTGGGCGGCTAAGACCATTGGGTTCGATCACATTATCGACCCAACCCTATTCACAAACCCCCATGTGCAGGGTGAGACCGATTGGGCCCGTAACTACGTAGAAAAGGCCGGTCTCGCCAACCTTTTGAAACCGACCCATGGGTCCTACTACCTCGATTGGTTCGACTGTTTTACCAGGGCCTTACCGATGGCCCTACCGATGACGTGGTCTTGACCAAGATAGAGGGTCGAGACTACACCATTACACACTGTCACGTCCATGAAGCACTTGAGTGCTATTTGGACATTGTACCTGAGACCACCCTATTCCCACCGTTCCCAGAAGAGGTGGATGTCGAGGAGATCATCCGCGATATGACCAAGGGGAAGAGGGGTTCGGGCACCTCAATTCGGAGGGTAGATTTACCTCCATATATGTGGATGCTCGACTCCATCATCAAATGCAACCTCTACCCAATGCGACACGATACCGAGCGGGTAGAGTTAGTTCAACAAGCACTATACGCGGCCTACAAGGGCCGTTGGTTCGACGCCACCATGATCATCCTTGAAGGGATGAGGTACATGAAGGGCAACCTAAGGCCCAAAGAAAAGATGCCCTATGCTAGGCTCATCTCGAGCATATTGGAGAGCTATTTCGATGCTCCGTCGTACACGATATCGGCCCACGAGGTGCGGGCGACGGACAAGATCAAACGGTACACACACTCCTCGTGGAACCGTAGTTACAACCTTCTCAACAAGGTCTTACCAGCAGCGGACACAGCTGAGGGCGCAGCTGTAGCACCACCACCACCCCCACCACCACAGCTAGACCTACCCGCCGACGGAGCACCACCCACCGACGGCGCACCACTAGTGGAGGAGGCTCCACCTGTTATCCCACCGGCTGCGAGCCAGCCCATCATTTCACCTCCTACCACATCATCTACACCACCACCCAGATCCACCCCGGCGACGCCGACTTCATCCCGTCGCCGACCCGCAGCTCCTTCCGGCATTACGATCGAGGAGGTGTTGGCCCGTATGGAGGCCAACAACGCACGCATGAACCACCGAATGGATTTCCTCATGTACCACACCATGAGGCATATCTACCCACATGATTACCAGCGACGGTTAGCTGAGGAGGCGGCGTGGACCACCAGACATACTGCCTTCCACACCGGTACCGCATTCCTCCCGCGTGCCACCGAGGCTAGTACTTCAACTTTTGCACCACTTCCGCCGACAGAGACACCACAGCCACCACCGTCGACTACGACCAGCCATCCACCCCCAGAGGAGCCAGCACAACCACAGCAGCCACCGCTACCAGCCAGCCAGCCCCCATAGCTCAGCCAGCTCAGATGGAGCTTGCTCCACCACCCGACCAGTCTAGCGAGGGGACGACATGAGCCTTGGACTGCCATACTTTGTATTGTATTTTGGTTGTATGAAAAAATTTTGGTTGTAGTGTGGGTTATATTGATGTAAATATTTTGTAAATTTTCTGTTAATTAATATAATGATTTTGTAAATTTTCTAGTGCAATTATATTTTTATGCTATGTGTGTCTGTGCTGTGTTGTGTTAATCAACTGGTCCACCTCACCCAAGAGTGGGGGGGGAGGGGACCAGGCCGACGCCCTTGGGTTATTTTCGAGGACGAAAATTCCTAAGGCGGGGAGGATGTAATATCCTGAAAATTTTGCGTTAAACAGTGACCTCGGGATCTGTGCCCGACTGGTCATAAGTTTGACCGAGTAAGAGTTCAGAAACAAACTCAGGGTGTGATGAACGAATGTGATGAGAAAACAGAGTGAGTGTGTGGAATGTGACACGAGATCTGGAGCCACATACACCTATCTTGGGTGTGTGTGCACAACACATAGAGAAGGGGTATATAAGGGTTCAATAACCCTAAAATCAATGTTGAGTAGTTGAAAGAGAGTTAAGAAAAGAGAGAGAGAGAGGAGTAAAGAAGAGTGTTGAGCAAGGAGTTATTGTGGGTGATTGGAAGGAGATTCAAGCATTTAAAAGGCCGATTCGACACCAAGGATCCGTTCAAGCCAAAGCTGGAATCCTAGCCTTTCCAACCCCTTGACCTAATCAATTTGAGATTGATTGAAGGTAAAATTTTGTAAATTAAATGCATAGGTTATAGAGGTTTAAATTCAGTCAAGAATGTTTAAAATGATAGATTAAGTGCTTAGAAAAATGAAGGAAAAAGAGTAGGAAAAGATTTGGCAGAACAGCCCAAAAGGGGGCTGAATCTGGCCAAATCTATTAATCAAAATTGAGATTCGATTAATCGATTTTTGCCAAGAAGTTGAAAAGTCAAAGAACCCGAATTCGATTAATCGAACTGAGTTTTGATTAATCGACTTTGAATTTCGATTAATCGATTTTGGTGTCGATTAATCAACTGAGAACCTCCAGTGAACTCCAGTGGCTGCAGGAAAGTGACCTGGGGAAATTGACTAGTCGAAATGGGACTTCGATTAATCGATTAATCAATTTAGGATCGATTAATCGATTTTGGGAATTCGATTACTCGAATTTAGAATCGAATTGATAGAGTAGAGAATTTTGATTAATCGATGTGGGATTCAATTAATCGAATGGGGACCTCGATTAATCGATTTTGAATTTCGATTAATCGATTTTGGGAATCGATTAATCGAATCAGATTCGATTAATCGACTTTAAAGTTCGATTAATCGACTGACTTAGTTTTTAGTTGACTTTTAGTTTGACTTTGAGATTCTCGGAGGGTCTTGGACCTTCTTTGTTACATCTTTATTGATGTATTGCATGTGTTATGTTGTACCATAGGTGGTACGTGTGAACTTGGGCACAAGGAGCCATGTGGGACCTTGATGCGTGATTTATCAGAGACTTGAGATAGGGAACTCCTTGAACATGTACTTTAATTTGCAAGAGCATGTATGTAGTGATATAGAACTCAATTTAAAATTGTTTATTGCTTAAGGTTTTCGTGAAAAGGAAGTGTGTGTGTGTGTGTGACATCTATAAGAGTAATCATAATGAGCCATCCCCAGGGGATGAGAAAGTAAAGTAATAAGAGCATCAGGTGTGATGCAAGTGAATGGATACATCCCAGGGATGTATCCAAGATTGAATAATGTCTGATAAGGCCTAACTGATATAAGATAGCACACTTACACGGTGAATAACTATATGTAAAGTACCTTATATTTTTGCTATTTGAGGTTTGATAGGATATCCCACCGACGTGGCGGGATACCCACGACTGACTCGGCAGAATATCCGTGACCGATACGGCAGCAAATCCATAGGCCAGTGTGGAGGCTTATCCGTACATAGTAAGGACATCCCAGGGATATTGTGATATGTTTGAAACCCCGCCACCAATCCCCAGGGGAAAGGGGCTTGGGTACTATTTGTATTCCCAGGGAATACGTTTAAAATTGTCTATATAAATGACGATGAAGGGTATCTCATCGGGGCTCGATGCTATATTGCTCGGGGATTACTTAAGTTGAAAGGTTAAGTTTTTCTTTAGGCCTATTCAGTGTCATTCATGATTAATTAAAAAGACATGTGTAGACTACCAGTAAAAATGTGATTCTTTTCAACTGTTTTTCTCAGTAACTGCATAGACACATCATGCATGACATATCATGGAATATATGTGAGTTTTAATTTATATGTTCACTGTGTTTTGTTCCCTATTGAGCTAGGATGTAGCTCACCCTTTAGACTATACGTCGTAGGTCCATTGTCGGCACGAGGCTTACGGGGCGTGGACCACGGTGAGTCGAGACCGGACTGGTGACGAGTTAGAGCCACCTCCAGAGGACTTCTTCTAGAGGACTCTGCTGTGCAGTCTTGAGAGCTTTATGTGAGATTCTTAGTTCGGCTTGGTATGTCAAGCCTTGTTTTGTAAACAATGTAATTAAATGATGGGATTATTCTTTTGGGGCGAACCATCAGTGATGATCAGCTATCATCGATGGTTCGGATCGATTCTCCATTCATGCAGGGGCATGAGGGTAGAACTGTCTTTTGGATATGTTGATATAGTGATTCTGCATTTTTATTAAATGTTTTCTTTTGTCATATTGTTGCTTGATATACCAATGTTCCGTGCATAGCTAAGGGGCACGGTCAAGATGATCGTGCTGATGGCACGGGTTTCGGGGTGTCGAAATCCGGGCTGTCACAATTATCATCAGAATGTATGAATTTGATCATCAATATTATGGATTTCACTTCCATAATCGCTTTTGTCTAATTGATTTGAGGAATAAAATCGGCTACCTCTTCCTTGACATCTGAAACCTCGACCGTGGCCTCGACAACGATTCAAATTGCCTCTTCCTCTAATAGTAGCCTGACTCTGAAGAGCCTGCTATGAGGAAATAGTACTCTTCTGATTCATCTAATGCTCATGAGAGCTTAGAGATCCCATCCATCGATTGTCATGGCTGATAGATCATTTCCTTCTTCGATCGCCGCAACCACGTACTCATATCGGCAGTTAAAGTTCGCATGATTTTTTCTATATTATGCAAATCATCGAGCTTTTCTCCATTAACATGTAACTGGTTCACTACGGCAAGAACCCGTGAAAAATACTCCGACACCATTTCGGATTTATTCATATGAAATGCGTCTCAAAGTTTGCAATCTAAGATGCTCGACTTTCGCATTACTATATAGGAATTTTGTAAAATCTCCCACGCTGTTTCTGCTGTCAAAATTCGTTCGAAAACTACATTGTCTACGACTTGATAAATAAGAAATAAAGCCTTCTTGTCCTTCTTGCGATTCTCCTTCAATGTGTCTTTCTGGACCTGAGATAGAGCAGTGTGTGCAGCTTGATCAATGTGTTCAGCATACCCATTTTCGATGACCTCCCATCATGGATCAAAATCTCGGCTGAAAATTCAAATTTTTGGCCGAGACGTCTCGCTTTCGGTCAAGACCGAAACAAAAAATCACAAAAATCCGCCCCCCCACCGGAAATCTGAAATTATCGGCCGAATTTTCAAATTATCGGCTGATAATTTCAAATTATCAACCGATAATTTGAAAATTGAAATTTCTGGGCCGATAATTTAAAATTACCGGCCAATAATTTCAGATTTCCGGTGGGTGGGCGGATTTTTGTGATTTTTTGCAAAAACAAGGTTTTTTTGCAAAAACCCTGTTTTTGCAAAAAAAAAAACTAATTTTTTTTTCCTTTCTTTTTTTAGTAGGGTTTAAACCCAGATTTTGAAAAAAAAAATTTACCCATTTCTTTTCCGTTTTTTTCCTAAAAAAAGGGAGGTACCTGCCTATTCTTCTTCTTCTTCTCCTTCCGCTATTTTCCTTCCTTTCTTTCTTCTTCTTCTTCTTCTTCTTCTTCTTCTCCTTTGATTTTTTTTTTTTTTTTTTCCTGCCGTGTACGTTTAGACGAGAGAGAGAGATCTGTGGGTTTGGGTTTGGGTTTGGTGGGTTATAATCCTTGATAGATATCATATGTACAGGCATTTTAAGTGATTGCACGAGGTAAAAGAAAGACTTGTCATTTTAGGGACACGTGACTTGTGAAAATGCAATCTAGACCGTCTGATATAAAGTTCATGATCTATAGATCCTTGATAGATAAGATCAAAGCAAAACACAATTTGTGTATGACATAATAGCCTTCGACTATATTAAATCACATGATGAAGATTATATTTCGTGTCAATCTTGTCCACTAAGGATCTATAAATCATGAACTTTAGATCAGACGGCTCAGATTGCGTTTTCAAATTACCGTATGATATCAAATTACTGTATGATATAATAGCCATTGACTATATTTAATCAAATGATGAAAATTATATTTCATACCAATCTTGTCCACTAAGGATCTATAGATCATGAACTTTAAATCAGACGGCCCAGATTTCGTTTTCATTTATCACATGTCCCTAAAATACAAAGTTTTTTTTAACCTTGGTGCAATTACTTAAAAAGCGAGTGCAAGTACATATGATCTTTAGATTGTGTTTTCTGAAATTTATCGAAAATTACCAAAATTTTGACCAATTTACGGTTCGGGTCATGAACGAAACCGAAACATGGTATATATTTGTTCTAATAATGTTAAATAGCTTTAAAAAAACCAAGAAAATAAAGTTCGGCAAAGTTCGGAGCATATTTTAAAAAATATCCGAAATTTTGACCAATTTACGGTTCGGGTCCTGACCGAAACCGAAACCAAAACTGAGATTTTGATCTATGCCTCCCATAGATCTTGGTACCCATATAGGGCTTTCATCTGAATACACCAATGATAAAAAAATTTCCTGCTAAACTTCGAAAGTTGTGGTTGAATCGATCCAGACACCATCTCCATCAATAAAAAATTTATGCTTGCCTGCGAATTCGAACAACGAACGTGGATCTGATACCACTTATTAGTGTTACACTACTAAAGTCGATCGCACAACTACTATTGTATATAGCAAAACTAAATTCAAGTTTTTTTATTAAAAATTCAAAGTCCAAATAATAGACTTCGCCACATACACATATCACTACAAAAAATAAGACTATTAGCGGCAACTAAAAATTGCCGCTATTAACAAAAAATTGCTGCTAATAGTCTTTAATAGTTTTTTGTTAATAGCGGCAATTTTTTGCTCTAAAAACCTGCCACTAATAATTTGCTTTTTTGTAGTGTATATAGAAGAAAGCTAAAGAATTCTAATTAATAATACTTGAAAGTTAAAACTAGAAAGTTCTAATAAAAAACAAACTCCTAAATCGCCTAGAGACCAAGTTTCCTAGACTCACTTCAACTGTTAAATATTCTAGTTTAACAACTTAGAATTCTATACTAATTACTGACACCTAATCTATGTATAAAATTTCAATTTAACTAGAATTCCATCAGTTCCCTATCTCAATCTCTATTTAGCTACTTAGGCTGTGCTTGAGATTCCTTTTTGGAGGCAAAGAGCAGCTCTCAACTCTAGCGTAGAGAGCTTTAGGATGGGACAGTGTTTGATTGTAATTGCTCTTAGTTCGTTCATAGAACAAAAGAGTTAAATTTAGGTTTTTTTTAAAAAATAATTTAAACCTGCTCTTTGAAGTGGGCTTCTCTTTGCCTCCAAAGAGCAATCCCAAATATAGCCTTAGATGATGCAAACTATTGGCAAATTGTGCTTGGCATATTTTTCAAAAGAAATAAATGAGATGGAGGAATAATTCAGTCAAAGAGCTTTGTTCAAATCCTACTCTGATCTCTTGGATTTGATGTTTTCATACTCTATCTCCTTAATACAATGATTAATGTGTTTTCATATTCAACCGAACTTTGTTGAATATGAATATTGGTTGACAATATTGTATTTCTATCTATTAAGGCTAATAAAAATTAATCATATGGAGGTTGGGACTAAACTTTCAATAGATAGAGGTCTGTTGAAAGTCAGTGCCATGCAGTCACAAAGATGGCTTTAATATTGTATTTCTATCTAATTAATGTCTCACTAGAGAGAGAGACGTTCCATTCATCTCTCGACGCTTCCATTTCCGGCCACCTGACAGATTACCTTCTTCGTCGGCCTGACAGATTGCCTTTTGTGGCGTTCGTTTGTCCTTTTCTGTAATTTTGGTTTACCTTTAAGTCGCCTCGTCTGCTCGGTTTTGGCTGAACCCACCCTTATAATTTTCTTAATCAATAAAGTTATAATTTTTTTTAAGAGACCTTTTAAATACACCCACCGATTTTTGAGGGCACTCCCTCTTAAAACCCATTAATTGCTTTGAAGCAGACTCTGAAGTTGATTCCCATGTGTCACGGTTCTCCAAAAAATGGCCCTTGATTCATATTGTACGTGTTCTGAGCCTTGAATGACATCGTTCGTGTTTTGAGCCTCTTGAGCTGTGACTGCGTAGGCTCTTCCTTGGACGATTGGATTTCTTACTTGTATAGGTCGTGAAATAGGTGCGGAAGCCGTCTTCCCTTTGTTCCACCTCGGGACATTCCCTGATCAAGTGGCCTACCTTGCCACATCGAAAGCAACCCCGAGTGCCTACCCTACAGTCTGCTGTCTTGTGAGGCTTGCCACACTTGGCACAAGTCTCACGTGGAGTGGAAGAAGCTGCTCGAGAAGCCCCCTGTGTGACTGTAGCGCCGGTAGTAATAGCAGGGCTCTCGTACTGTATCGGTCTCCCCGACGCGAGCAATGGAAATCTCTGCTGGTTGCTCTGCTACGTCGGTCTTCCACAGCCTCCTTGAAAAGGTGGTTTTTGATTGTTTGGTATGAACCTCAACTTTTTGTTCACCGGTTCATAATTCCCTGTTCTACTCTGATCACTGTTCCACCTTCCTTGTTGCTCCCTCTGGCGGTATTTGTTGGTATTTTCTTCCTCTACCACCAGGGCTTTGCTCATGACCTCCCCATAGGTCCTTAGTTGGAATGACGCTACTCCTCCCCTTACGTCCGGCTTCAAACCTTGCTGAAATCTTTTTGCTTTCATCATATCGGTGATGACATAGTCGGGCGCAAAGCGAGCGAGTCGCATAAACTCCACTCCATAGTCTTTCACTGTCATCTTCCCCTGAGTAAGCTATAGAAATTGGATTTCCATTTGGTTCCTCACCACCTCAGGGAAGTACTGTTTATTGAATTCCTCGACGAACTCATCCCAAGTCCAGGGCAAATCCGGAGTCTCATGAGCCCTAGTCCGTGAAACGGACTTCCACCAAGGCCCAGCCTCTCCGTCTAGCATGTAGGCTGCCCAACGGACGCTCTCGTCCTCCGTGCACATCAGTACACTAAAAACTTTCTCCATCTCACTCAACCAGTGCTCTGCCACTATGGGCCCCCCCTGTCCAGAAAAATTAGGAGGCCTCATCCTCCTAAACTAAGTGAATGCTGAAGATGCTGGCGGCGGCGGAGCCACTGGAGGTGTCGGTGGCTGATGTTGCTCGTGAGCTGTATGAGTTGCCAAAGATGCTGTCTGTTGAACCATAGCAGCTGCCATAGTCTCCATTGTGTGCATCATTCTTTGACGCTCTTCTCTATCCTCATTTCTTTTTCTAGCCCTTTCCTGCTCTCTCTGATCTTGATCCTATCAATCTCGATCACGGTTCTCTTCCTGATCTTGGCTTCCTTGGCCACCACTGCCAGAAGCCCCTCCATCTCCTATGGGTTCTCTATTTACGTCCGAGATAAAGTCATCTCGACTACGTAAACTTCTACTATGGCCGCCCCTGGGTCAGCCCCTTCCTCTAGAAAACATAACGGTCTGCAC
The DNA here is from genome assembly GCA_021018995.1 of Chloranthus sessilifolius. Classification (NCBI taxonomy): domain Eukaryota; kingdom Viridiplantae; phylum Streptophyta; class Magnoliopsida; order Chloranthales; family Chloranthaceae; genus Chloranthus; species Chloranthus sessilifolius. The sequence continues at coordinate 72,694,984 of CM037595.1, forward strand.
GTGAAAACAAAGTTTCCATTAACAGAAATCCCTATGCTCTGACAAAAGAATGATTGTCAGAGTTTCTAAAAGAAAAAGGCTCTGATACCAACTATGACAGCCCGAATTTCAGCACCTCGAAACCCGTGCCATCAACACGATCCTTCAGACCATGTCCCAAAACTGTACACGGAACATTAGTATATCAAGTACAAATTAATTAATTAAGCAGATAATCTCATAAAGCGGAAACAGTTAATATGCCCAACTGGCATATGCAAAAGACAATTCTACTTTCATACCACTCCATGAACAAAGAACCGACCCAAACCATCGGTGATATACAGATCACCCCAAATGGTTCGCCAAAAGAATAATTCAATTTAATTACATGTTCAATAAAATAAAGGCTTGACATACCAAGCCGTACAAATATGCTCTAAAAACTGGCTCTCTATCAAAGTACACAGCAGAGTCTCCTAGAAGAAATCCTCAGGTGGAGGTTCAAACTCGTCTCCAGGCGCATAATCCGAATCACCCGGATCTACGTCTCCCGAAGCCTCTACAGCTGTTATCAAAGGACCTGCGACGTATAGTCTAAAGGGGTGAGCTACATCCTAGCTCAATAGGGAACAAACACAATGAACATATAAGTTAAAACTCACATATATTTCATGATACTTTAAGCATGATGTGTCTATGCTTTTGCTAAAAAACCTGTTTAAATCTGATGAATTGCATTCAAGTTTACTGGTAGTTAGCATATCTTACTTTAATGTTGATTTATCATGAATAACTGAACAGACCTAAAGCAAAACTTAAATCTTCAACTTAAGTAATCCCCGAGCAATATAGCATCGAGCCGCGATGAGATACCCTTCATTGTCATCTAATTAGATAGTTGTAAAAATGTATTCCCTGGGAATACGACCAAAGCCCCTTTCTCACTAGGCGGCGGGGTTAAATATCACACAACATCCCTGGGATGTACTTACAGTTACGGATAAACCTCCGTACTGGTGTACGGATTCGCCACTGTACTGGTCACGAATATTCTGCCACGTCAGTCGTGGGTATCCTGCCATGTCGGTGGGGTATCCTATCAAACCTCAAATAACAAAAATAACATGTGCTTTACATATAGTTGTTCACCGTGTAAGTGTGTTATCTTATATCAGTTAGGCCTCAACAGTAATTATTCAATCCTATGTATACATCCCTGGGATGTATACATACCCGCATCACACCTGATGCCTTTATTACTTTCTCATCCCCTGGGGATGTCTCAATCTCATTAGATTACTTGTCCTGAATTACTTGCATCACACTGATGCCTTTTTCACATTCTTGGTGTCACACACGCACCCATTTTCACAAAGCTTTTCATGGTTAAAACAACTTCAAATTTGATAATTATATCACTACGTACATGCTTTTAAAAATAAAGTACATGTTCAAGGTGTTCCCTACCTCAAGTCTCTGATGGTCCAAGAATCAAGGTCCCACGCGGCTCCTTGTGCTCGCTTTCACAAGTACCACCTATGGTACATCATAACACATGCAATACATCACTAAAGATGTAATGAAGAAGGTCCTGGACCCTTCATGAATCTCAAAGAAAAATTATAAAGTTAAGCAAAACTGTCAAAGTCGATTAATCGATTAATCGAAATGCAATTAGATTAATCGATTTCCAAAATCGATTAATCGATACCCTAATCGATTAATCAATTCTCAAAATTGATTAATCGAGATTCAAATTCGATGTGATAGCCCTGATTTCAGCACCTCGAAACTTGTGCCATCGACACGATCATCTTGACCATGCCCCTTGGCTACGCACGAAAATTGGTATATCAAGCAATAGAAATGAACTGAAAATAATAACCATAACTGCGGAAATGATTCACTATTTAAATATTGCTCAAAAGACGGTTCTACCTTCATGCCTCTGCATGAATGGAGAACCGATCCGAACCATCAATGATAGCTGATCATCAAGGATGGTTCGCCCAAAAGAATAATCCTAACATTTAATCACATTGTTTACAAAACTAGGCTTGACATACCAAGCCGTAACAATAAGCTCACAAAACTTTCAAAGCTGCACAATGGAGTCCTCTAGAAGAAGTCCTTAGGAGGTGGCTCCAACTCGTCACCAGGCACAAGGTCCGACTCACCAGGGTCAACGTCCCCTGAAGCCTCAGCAGCTGCTAATAGTGGACCTGCGACGTATAGTCTAAAGGAGTGAGCTACATCATAGCTCAGTAGGGAACAAAATATAGTGAACATATAAATTAAAACTCACATATATTCCATGATATGCTTACGAATGATGTGTCTATGCAGTTACTGAGAAAACAGTTGAAAAGGAATCACATTTTTCTAGTAGTTTACACATGTCTTTTAATTAATCATGAATGACACTGAGTAGGCCTAAAGTAAAACTTAACCTTTCAACTTAAGTAATCCCCGAGCAATATAGCATCGAGCCCCGATGAGATACCCATCATCGTCATCTATATAGACAGTTTCAAATGTATTCCCTGGGAATACCAAAAGTACCCAAGCCCTTTTCCCCTAGGGATCGGTGGCGGGGTTTCAACTTATCTCAAATCAACACCCCTGGGGTGTGCTTACTGTATATGGATAGGCCTCCGCACTGGCTTACGGTTTCGCCGCCGTATCGGTCACAGATATCCTGCCGCGTCAGTCATGGATATCCCGCCACGTTAGTGGGGTATCCTATCAAACCTCAAATAACAAAAATATCGGGTGCTTTACATATAGTTATTCACCGTGTAAGTGTGGTATCTTATATCAGTTAGGCCTTATCAGATATTATTCAATCTTAGATACATCCCTGGGATGTATCTATTTACTTGCATCACAACTGATGCCCTTATGACTTTACTTCCTCATCCCCTGGGGATGGCTCATTATTAGGTGCTCTTATTGATGTCACTCATACACACTTTTCACAAATACTTTAGCAATAAAACAGATCTCAATTTGATTCTATATCACTACATACATGCTCTTGCAAATTAAAGTACATGTTCAAGGTGTTCCCTACCTCAAGTCTCCGCTAAATCATGCATCAAGGTCCCACACGGCTCCTTGTGTCCTTGATCACACATACCACCTATGGTACAACATAACACATGCAATACATCACTAAAGATGTAACAAAGAAGGTCCAAGGCCCTCCAAGAATCTTAAAGTCAAACTCACAAGTCAACAAAAACTGGCACAGTCGATTAATCGAACTCTGAAGTCGATTAATCGAATCTGATTCGATTAATTGATTCCCAAAATCGATTAATCGAGATTCAAAATCGATTAATCGATTCCCAAAATCGATTAATCGAGGTCCCCATTCATTTAATCGAATCCCACATCGATTAATCGAAATTCTTGCTCTATCAATTCGATTCTCAATTCGAGTAGTCGAATCCCCAAAATCGATTAATCGATATTCAAATCGATTAATCGAAATTCGAAATGGATTAATCGAAAACCCATTTCGACTAGTCGATTTCCCCAGGTCACTTTCCTCCAGTCACTGGAGTCCACTGGAGGTTCTCAGTCGATTGATCGACACCAAACTCGATTAATCGAAATCTCAAGTCGATTAATCGAATTCGGGATATATTGACTTTTCAACTTCTTGGCGAAAATCGATCAATCGAACCTCAATTTCGATTAATCGAATTGGTCAGATTCAGTCCCCTTTTGGGCTGTTCTTCCCAATCTTCTTTTAACTAATTTTTCTTTCTTTTCTAAGCCATTATCCTATGGTTTTAGCTATTTCTAACTACAATCAAATCGTTTAATCTATGCATTTAATCTACAAGAATTTTACCTTCAATCAATCTCAAATTGATTAAATCAAGTGGTTGGAAAGGCTATGGTTCCAGCTTTGCTTCTAGCGGATCCCTTGCGTCGAATCCGGCATTAAATGCTCAATCCCCCCCCCTTCCAATCAGTTGCAATAACTCCTTGATCACTACCCTCCTTTACTCCTCTCTCTCTCTCTCTTCTTAACTCTCTCCAACAACTCAACATTGATTCTCAAATCGAGTAGTCGAAAGTCTGAAATCGATTAGTTGATCCCAAATTGATTAATCACATGCGTAGTATATTTTGGGTTGATCACATGCGTAGTATATTTGGGGTTGATCACAGGTAACGAATTGTGTATCAATATTTCAGTGATGTGGTTGTATTCGACACCACTTACAAAACAAATAAATTGTTGCTACCTTTCACCCCATTTATGGGGGTTATCTGTCATTGGCAGACGTCATTTTTTGAATGTGAATTACTCGCGGATGAGACGGAGGAGACATTCATTGGTTGTGTAATAAGTGATTGAAGTGTATGGGTGATAAGAAACCTAATGCAATCATCACCGATCAATGTAATGAGATGAGCAAGGCCATCTTCGAAGTTCTTCTGGAGACCACGCATCGCCTCTGCATATGACACATAGGGAGGAATGAATTGAACCATCACTATCAACTGAAGCTAAGGTTTGTGAATTTTGGGAGAAAGTATAATTAGTGAAAGTTCAGTCAAAAGGTTGATGATTTTGAAAGGGGATGGGCATAACTCGTTAAGGAGTTTCAATTGCAAGACAACGCTTCATTCAAATAAATGTACGTTCTTTAAAAGAAATGGATTCCATGCTACTTGAGCGATACCTTTTGAGCTGACATGACCACGACACAATATGGTAAAAGTATTAATTCTTTCTTCGATACCTATGCCAATGCCTAAACGAGTGACCAGTCACATAATTTACCATTTTATCACCCTTAACTTAGTGATGCTAGGCTTTAGTTTGCTACTAATAAGTTGCTGATATGCAGATATTAAAGAAAATCAGTAAAAGAGAGCCAAAATATTAATATTCATCAAAATGAACTCAAAAAGTAGTAAGAATGACGATTGAGCGTGTAAAGACGATTCACAAATACAAGAGAGATAGGAAATCGTATTTAACGATTTTGCGCTACTGCTGAAGTTAAAAGAAGAAAGAATAAAATAAGAAATCATAATTTTACGATTATTCAATAAGACGATTCTTTAGAAGCGACAAAAGAGTAAAGACAATAGAAAAGAAAAAGCAATCGTTTGAATCAAAAATCGTCTAAGTATAGTATGAAAGTGAAAAAAGAGCAAATCGTGATTTACGATTTTTCAGATAGAGAGATGAAATTGCTATCTACGATTTCTTAGAATGGAAACTTTCTACTACTGCTGCTGATCATGTGAGTACAGAATATCACCGCCATGAATAAAATTAGAAGTAGAGTTATATTAGGATAGTTTTTATTTATTTTATTAGAATTAAAACTTTGTAAATAGACTCCTTATGATCTATAAATAAGAGAGCCTAGTATAGGAATAAACCATCAAAGAAATTCTCAGCATCAATTGACGATTGAGGTTGAGTTTTTTTTAATCATTAGAGTAGATTTTATTGCTTTGTAGTTTAGATATCCGCGGTTTCTCAAGAGCAATTGACGACTGTGATTGAGAGCTGAAGATTAGAATAGATATTTGTAGTTTCTCAGAAGCAATTGACGACTGCAGCTGAGGGGTGAAAGATATAATTTTTAGATGAGATTTTATTATTCTTTTATTTATTGCTTTGTAAACATCTTCAAGTTTTAATTTGAATTGATGGCTCAGGTTGGAATTTGCAGATTAGTGTAACATTTTCTATTTTTTCCATCTTCAATTTTTTAGAGTTTGATTGACGCCTAAATTTCTAGTTGATTGTTGATTAGATTAAATCTGTATTGATAGGATTTTAGTATTGATTGACGACCAATGCTAGGAGACTAGAGATATAGTGTAATGGTACTATTTTTTTTCATAAATATTCGATAACTGAAGATTGGGATTGACGACCTCAATTTGAAGAAGGAGGATTAGGATTTATTTTTATGTAATTTAGATTAAAGAAATCATTCTTTTATTCATATTTCTCCAGTAGATTAGATCTTAAGCATAAATAGGAGTTTTTTAAATAATAATTTGAATATAATGATATAGATGAAAGATAAAAGATAATCAAACTTCCTCATGGGAACAATCCTATGCTAGTACTATACTTTTCATTGTGCACTTGCAATAGGGTAAGACTTTACTTTAATTAATTAATTATATACATAAAAAAATTCAAGTCAAGTTTTTGGTGTCGTTGTCGGGGAAGCGAAATTTATCATTAATTTCTCTTCATATCCTAATATTTTTCTTCTTTTTGAAACTGATATTTATCTTTCTCTTTTTATAATTCATTATTTTTTTTAATTTTCTTTGATCACTTTTTGCATCTTTTGCTAGTTTATTCGGAGCATCATATCAGAGTCTCAACTTCCCCTGATCAATGAAAGTTCGAAGCTCAGATTTATTTTCTCTCCTTGCCTTCTAAAATAAAAAATTAAATAAAATACAAATATACCCAAAATAGAGTGTTCTCTGTTGCATCATACTCGATCTCGAAATTTAGATTTCTTCAAGTGTTATCCAGAGATTGAAAGAACTCTCCGACGAAATTTGGCTTCAAAACAAATTTCTGTAAGAGAATCCTTAGTAATGGCTGACGACTTATCAATTCAAGAATATTTCAGCCCTATAGCTTTGATCGAGCCCTCTTGTATAGTTATACCAGAGGTGCCTGCAGGTCAAAATTACGAAATCAAGCTCCACACACTTTAATCTGTACCAACCTTTCATGGGCTTGATCGAGAAGACCCCTACCAACATTTGAGGGACTTCATAGAGCTTTGTACGTACAGTGCTGCAACTACCTAATACTAATAAAGAAGCCGTAAAACTTCATTTGTTTTCATTCTCTCTTAAAGACCGGGCGAAGGCATGGTTAATTCCATTACCTGCCAGAAGTATTACCACATGGGAGGACTTGCAATCCAAGTTCGTGACCGAATATTTTCCAATTGGTAAAACTAATCAAATTCGCCAAGCCATTCAAGACTTCCGGCAAAAGCCAGGAGAATTATTTCATGAGAGCTGGGAACAGATGAAGGATCTGTTAAGAAAGTGTCCTCATCACGAGGTACCAAATTGGTCGATAGCGCAAAACTTCTACCAAGGGTTGACTGAGACCAATCAGTCAACAATCGACGCAGTAAGTGGAGGAGCCTTTATGACTCAGAATGGATAACAGTCATGGAATTTATTTGAGAAACTGACCAATAATTCAAAGCAGAAACATGCTCTGCTTAGATCTGACCCAGAAGTCACTTGCCACACTCCGTTCGCGAGGGGTGGACTTTACGATATCAATAAGGATAAAGTAAAGGAGGAGGATATGAGTGCAAAAATTTTGACTCTTGAATATCAAATCGCAATATTAATGGCAGCCAAATCTAGCACTCTGAACAGCTTTGAAGCTAGCCTTTCTAATAGTCAGACTCCCAATTTTATTGAAAACCCAGCTGCGCCACCATACCAGGAGGTAATAGGAAATGAACAAGTATTAGCCTTTCAGAGGGGAGATTATGGGAACACCTATAACCCGTCGTGGAGAAACCACCCTGGACTTAACTATGGTTCCACGGGAGGAGCACAACTAGCACCAACAGTTGTGCAACCTAGTCTCCCCAGACCCAAATTTTTCATTAAAGACCTCAATTATCAGCCGTGCAGACCCAAATTTTACCACAGAGCAATGCACCTGATGCCACAGTTGTCCAAATCCTGTGGGATCGCATCAGCATTCGAAAGACTTACACCAGCTTGCTCAATTCTCCCAAGTACTTAATCCTCACATGTAATCCATTTCAAAGCGGGAAAACTAGATAGGCCAACTAGCTTCTCAAGTAGCCAAAAGGGAGAGTGGTCAATTGCCTACATAGCCAATGAATAATCCTAGAGGATAAGTATTCCTGGGGGAGACACTGCCACCCCAAAATCAATCTTAAAAACCTCTTAGATTGTCGATCTACCGACTCATCTGTAGCACCTTTTTGCAAAATATGTATAATTAGTTTCTTTTTAGTTTCAGAAAGACATTGTAACCCAAATCGTTGAATAACGAAGGATCACAATGTATGTCCAATTCCATTTTTACGAACAGATCGTATGGATTTACGATAAATCATTTTATTATTATTTACCAGTCAATCATAGTGATTACGATTTGACTGATAAGAGGGTTTATAAATCGTAGTTGAAAAGTTAGAATTGACTGCCGATTCTAGGTTAAAATGCGAGGGTAACCGGTTCAGCAGGTCACCAAAATTAGGGCCTACATATCAGAGAGAGGATATGTCGGCCCTATTATCGAACCTTCCATTTTTGTTTTCATCCTTTCCCTCCAGTTTTTAAATTTCCTTCGATCAAATACTCAACCGTTTTTGTTTCTTAAATTTCCTCTGCATTTTCGGGTTGATTTTAGAACCCTATCCACGTTTTGAAGAGATAATTGAAAATTAGGGTTTGATAATTGCTCAGCAGCAAAGTAATTTTTTATAGGAATCTCTGAAAATCATTTTTATTTTGCAAGTTGCGATTTATTAAGTAATATTCTGTTAATAGCTTGCAAAAACAAAATTATAGAATGGCAGAGACAACTAAAAAATGAGCCAGAGGAGATGGAGAAGGAGGTAATAGTCCATACTCTTCCCTAATTAAACAACTTTTAAAAAGGGCTGTTGCCCAAAAAGCTAGATCAAAAGAAATAGCCCCATCGAAAAAGAAAGCAAAAACCTCAGGGGTGATCATTCAAGGAACACTTGAGGCAGAAATAACTGAAGCAATAGTTTCCCTTAAACAGAGAACAATTGTTGATAAAGGTAAAAAGCTAATGACCTCTGAAAGAACATTGGATCGAGTCCCAGATTCAATCAAACACCATCTTGTGGGATCTGAGGTTGATATAGATGTCGCTTTCTTGGAACACTTTGAAATTGGTAGATGAGCCATAAAATATTTTCAGGACACAAGACTCCACTACTTCCTGGAACCTGGAGTTACACAAGTCTACCTGAGGCTTGTAAAACTGTTTTATGCCAACATGGTTAATAGCAACAAGGATTCATCACCGATTTTATCGACAACCATTGATGGATTCCCAATTTTAATAACCAAATAAATGGTTGTCGGAGTGATGAATGCACCTTTGGAGAAATCGAAAGTGTCCTTTGACACGTTAGAAGCCAATATACTAAGAGAAACACCCGAGATCCTTCCGGATTTTACTCAAATGGCCACAGACCTACTAGGCAAATCTCTGAAGGACAAATCGTTTTTCTTGCAAAAGGATTTAGAGGAATGGGATTTGAACCCTTCATTTCCTTGATATTTTAATCCATAAGACCATCCACCCTATGGGCCATGGAACTCAGTGAAGAGCCATTTTTATGAAAGCCATATACCTTATGTCTAATCGCTACTGGTTCGATGTTCCTTCTTACCTACTAGAGGTAATGAATACTGAGAGAGAAAAATTAAGTCAAAAGAAGTATCAAACACACAAACTATGTCTACCCTTTGGAGGTTTGATTACAAATTTATTGATGAATATGAGATATAAAATTAATCCAAAGGAGAAATCTCTACCGCGAGGTGACGAGAGCCTCACGGCTAAGGCGTATCGGAGAACTTTAAGTGCCGCAAATAAAAAGAAGGTACCCATTTCTGTACAAACAGAGGAGGTTCCATTTGTCCTAGAAACCACTCAAGTAACCAAAGAACATGATGAGCCTCCCACAAGGCCCTTAACTGGTATTTTGGAAGCCACTACAGAAGTGGTAGTGAATACTTTTACTCAGCCTCAGGAAAGCACATCAATTGGCGCAACTAAGCAAGAATTTTCGATAATACCTACTATAGAACTAGTCTCTATGACTCAGCTCTGGATTCCCCAACAGGGCCTGCTATGCCCCATGACATTGAATTAACTTCTAAAGAAGTAAAGCCAGTGAATCCAATCAGCAAAGTGGAAGAGAGAATTCTGGCACCAGAAGAATAACAAGATGTTGAAATGGCTACTTCTAGCCAAGCCCCCATCAGTCTCTTACATATTGCCCCACCAGAGATACTGTTAATTCAACATCCTATGTATCAATCAATAGGAGCAAACCAGGAAACTGTCTTCCCACTGCTTGTTGACCCTATAACCAACATCACAGTACCTATATCCCAAGCTGCAGAACCAAGACTACATATCGAAGCCACACGGGAATGCTTCAGCGCGTTACTCCATCTAGAAATATCTACTCCAGCTATTACTTCAATAATTCCTATTTCAACAGTTCCAATGATTGAACATACTGATCTAGACAGAAGATTAAAAGAGGTAGAGCAATGAAAAATTTCAAATGCCCAACTACCAGGCATTGTCAGGAGAATGATGGATGAATTACATATGTTGAAGAGCAGAGTTCGAGACAACATGCCTACTGAACAGGAAAAGCGATAAGTGATTACAAAAATGAAACAAAAGGTAGTTAAAGAATATCATGTGCATTGGATAGTCGAAACAAACAAGAAAATCTATGAGGAAACTGCAGCCCTTAGAGACTAAGTTGCATAGGCACAACAAGAGAACCGGATTCTGAAAGAGAACCAACAAGGATGGGAAAGATAGGAGAAAGAATATGAAGATAAAATAGCACAACTGATAGAACAGCTGGCAGAATTCATCAGAGATCCAGAAGCTAGGGAAATAAAGAAAGAAAGAACCTACAAAGAATATCAGTCGTCACTACATGCCCAACTGACTAATAAGAATCACCAACTGACTATAGAGAAAGGGAAAGTGCTCAAATTATAAGATGATAAGGAATCCCTCATACTTACTTGCAAGGAACAGAAGCAACATATTGACTCTCTCAAAAACATATATTGGGTCGATGTAGCAAGAGTAAGGGCCGAAACAGAAAATTTGGGAGATGAGATAAAAGAAAAGTTTACTGTGATATGCAAACTTCAAAGTGCGATAAAAGAAAGAAAAGGAACTACTGCGAGAAAGGTATGAATCATTCTCAATAGAGAAGGGCAATCCGGGAGCTCACTCTGCAGAAGTACCACCGGACCACAAGAAGGACATGAACCAGAAGTCAATTCTGGCTGTGCTACAACAGAGATATCCGACTCAGAAGACGATGGTATAAATAGTCTTATCTCTATACCAACTCCACCGCATGTACTGACCAATTCAATTGTCCCATATCCGGCATCGCCAAGTGAGTAATATGGCATATAAAGTGAAAACCTCAAAGGTATGATATTTTAGATTTTTCCTAGGTTTCTACTTTGTCATTTTTAGTTTTTTTTTTTTTTTTGTTTTTGTAAATATTTAGTAATTAATGAAATTTTCTTTTTGCTTACTAACAGTGTGTTACTAACAATACTAACATTTGTTTTTATCTACTAACCATCTGTATTATTGATTCTACAAGTAACATACCGGAAGTATTTTTCTCCCAAGTTTGGGGGGAGGATTCTTGAATAATTTTGCAGATCATAAACCCGGTAACTAACTTGCACCAAATAAGTTAAATACAATCTTGTGTGTCCCATGTTTTGCACAATGAGGACATTGTCCTAATTAAGTTTGGGGGGGGGATACAAGAGATACATCTCTTTTGTATATATTAGTATATTAATTTAGTTTAGTTTAGTTTAATTTTTTTTTTTAGTTTTCTTTAAAAAAAAATTTCACAAATTTTTTTCGAAATATATTAGATAAGTTAATCATTATATGTGATTTATGATGAAAATCTAAAATTCTTAGTAATCCATCACAGTAGTAGTTCAAAAATCAAAATAAAAACAATTGCAATTCAAAGTTAAGCATCTTTAGAATACTGTATCAGATGAATATTTGAAACTATACGATTGATCTGAACTTCAAATATTTTAGATTATAGCTTCATAATTATATAACCAGTGAGCTTTAGAGCCATATTTCCTCTTTTTTTGAGAAAGAGAGACTGTTTTTATTCAAAATAAAATTTCTTTGAACTACTTTGTTATTACTTTTAAAATGAAATCTCATATTGTTAAACGTAGAATCAATATATTATGTGATTATGATGATTTATTTATTTAGAGCTATCTATTAAATATATAAAAACAATAAGACATTTATACTAGTAAATCGTGAAATGACTAAAGGCTATCTTTTGTTAAACCAGAGCCAAAAAGCTAAAATCTCAGAATATTCTACCTTTTGAACCCATATTAGATGCTTAAACCGAAAAAAATTTTGTACCAAAAATTTTATAAACCTTTAACCTTATGTATTACCCAAAGCTTTCAACCTTTGATCCTTACAATTTTTGAGAGTTTAGAATGTGAAAGAAGGGAAGAAGAGGGAGTGAAAGGAGTATGCACTTAACAGATAAAGGATCTGTTGAAAAGGGTACAACTGAGAAGAAATACAATTATATGAGAAAAGAAAAAGATAAATCGTGAAAAGACGATTTAAAAAAAAAAATTCAATTCTATAGAAAAGGAAGCGTAAAAGCCTCCAACTTGAAAGAAAAGAAGAAGAAGAATGAGATTTATATATTAGAAAAGAAAAAAAATGGGAAAAAGTTATCCAACATCAGGATGCTTACTGAAGTAAAAAAATAATAGAAGAAGAAGAGAAAGAAGAGCTAAATTCTTAGAAAAGTTTGAATCCTCTTTGCCTTTTTCTTTGAAACCTTCTGAAACCCAAAGCCCCATTACAAGCTGAAGGAAAGACCTTTGTGATTGATGATTTGTAAAAGTATAAGTCTAGTGGAGATACATGAAATAGTTACTATGAATAAATAAAGAAGTTATATGAATATAATTGATTATCCATTCTATGAGATTTATCTTCTTAGTTAATTGTCTTATGAAAATTATGATATAAATTATATTATGAGAACCCAAAATTTTGAATTTTTTAGAGTATGCCAATAAGTGAGTTTGGATAAAAATATTTTTAAAAAACTGTAATTTAGAAAAATCTATGATGAATAAATTTTTTACTGATATGCACACTCCACGCTATACTAGATTGAAATTATTGAGTTCTGATAAAAGGATAATTACGATGATGGAAAGCTATGGAAAAATAAATTGAAATTTTTTGAAAAATAATGAGTATATAATGATTGACTGATAATTAGTATGTAAAAGTAATCTATATTTTGAATTTTTAGTTTTGAAATAAAAATATATATCTTGAGATAATAAATAAATAAATATATTTTAAAAGTTTATAGGTAACTTTTTTTGAAAACCTTCAGGAGACTACAACTCCACTAGGGATTACCTAGGGGTTTAAAGGCTTGTTATATCAGTTAAATACAATCGTGCTCCCTACGAAAGTGGCAATTTAATTTTTAATTTAGTATAGTTTATTTTTCTTTGTTTGCTAGGGACTAGCAAAGCTTAAGTTTGGGGGTGTAATCAATCACATAATTTATTATTTTATCACCCTTAACATAATGATGCTAGACTTTAATTTGCTACTAATAAGTTGTTGATGTACAAATATTAAAGAAAATCAGTAAAAAATAGCCAAAATATTAATATTCATCAAAATAAACTCAAAAAACAGTAAGAATGACGATTGAGCATGTAAAGACGACTCGCCAATACAAGAGAGATAGGAAATCTTATTAAATGATTTTACGCAATTGCTGAAGTAAAAAGAAGAAAGAATAAAATAAGAAATTATAATTTTATGATTCTTTAAAAAGATGATTATTCAGAAGCGACAAAGAGTAAAGACGATACAAAAGAAAAAACAATCATTTGAATAAAAAATCGTCCAAGTCCAGTATGAAAGTCAATGAAAGAAGGGAAAGTCATGATTTACGATTTTCCAAATAGAGAGAAGAAATTGTTATCTACGATTTCTCAGAATGGAAACTTTTTACTACTGCTGCTGATCATGTGAGTACAGAATATCACTACCATGAACAGAATTAGAAGATCTTTGAAATTAGAAGTTTGGTGAATAATGAATTTGAGAAGATTGATGAAGATATACGCCGAAGGACTCTGCTACTGATATTAAATAATCTTTCAGAAGCGCATCAACTAAACGAAGCAAGGAAAGATATAATTAGAAGTAGAGTTATATTAGGATAGTTTCTATTTTTATTGTTAGAATTAGAACTTTGTAAACCGACTCCTTATGATCTATAAATAAGAGAGCCCGATATATGAATAATCCATCAAAGAAATTTTTAGCATCAATTGAAGACTGAGGTTGGATTTTCTTTTGATCATTAGAGTAGATTTTATTACTTTGTAGTTTTTATATCCGAGTTTCTCATGAGCAATTGACGACTGTGATTGGGAGCTGAAGATTAGAGTAGATATCTGTAGTTTCTCAGAAGTAATTGACGACTGCGGCTGAGGGGTGAAAGATATAATTTTTAGATTAGATTTTATTTTTCTTTTATTTACTGCTTTGTAAATATCTTCAAGTTTTAATTTGAATTGACGACTCAGGTTGAAATTTGCAGATTAGTGTAACAGTTTTTATTTTTTTCATCTTCAATTTTCTAGAGTTTGATTGACGCCCAAATTTTTGGTTGATTATTGATTAGATTAAATCTGTATTTGTTGGTACGTGCTTTCTCTGGGTTCCTTTCAATCTCCGAAAAGAGTGGCTCAATTTGGTCTAAGTGGACTCTGGCAAAAGCTGATGGAGTAACAATGAGTGATAAAAATAAAGAGGTAAATTCGAGGCAAAAATACCTGGTTCATTGCGATCACTAGCTGCAAATATTCATCGACGCTGCAACACGTCACTGATCACACTTTAATAGGAAGTGTGAGTTCCTTCTTTACTGAATCGTCGGCCTGCAATTATCAGTAGCACGGGGTTGCCTTGGAGTTTAGAGAATCTAGCTTTTCTATTATTGCTCTAATTCTAACTAATTTAAGTTTCCTAATCCTACTAGGGGTCTAACTATGCTCACTTTTATTGTGAATCTAATTGGTCTAATATCCTAATTCTATTAGAAATCGAATATTTTACTAGAAGATACTTAATTAGGTCTCTTAATCCTACTAGGAGTCTAACTAATGCTAATCTCCTAATTGTACTTGGAATGCAAATATGTTAATTCAACTGTAACTACTTAAGAACATACTAATTTAGTTAAAATTCTAATTAAGATAAATATACTAATTCTGTTAGAATTCTAATTAAAATAAATGTACTAATTTTATCGAGAATCTAAAAGAAAAAAGGAAGGGGGGTTGGCCCGCTATGCTAAGGAGGATCGGCCCCGTTCCCGGGTACCCTCCGTAGGCTCCCTTGGGCAAATCGGGTGGCTGGTATTAAAAGAAATTATAGAATAATTATACAACTGTAGATTTTTATCAAACTCGTCGCGATGATGCGCACTCTCTAAAAATATAGAGTTGCTACCCAGAGCTTTTGGTGTCCCTGAAAACCTAGATCAATTTTATAAGCACCGAAGTGCCACAAATATGACTCTGATTCTGGTCTACGCCAAAGGCTCTTAGGTAGGAGCTTCGGTTATCGATCGGGAAGGTGTTACCCGACCAACCCGCCCGGAGCTTTTGGATGTGTATATAAATAAATAAATAAATATATATATATATATAATTATATATATAAAAGGAAAAGAAAATGAGCGACACTTCCCCTTGCCTGAAGGCATACGATCCTATCAAGCTCTCCGCCAACACCGAAATTTTGGTGGCGTAACGGCTCGAATCCTTGGATAGAGGAAAAGTAAAGAAGGTAGAGGAATAGAGGGGAGAGCTGGAGCTCTCGGGCCCTTGAAGCTCTGCTGTGGACCTTCGCGTAGGTGCACTTTGGTGAGCTTCCGATAGCTTGGAGGTGGAAGGATGGGTTCTAACCACTAAAGCTTGATAGCTAAGAGATAGGGGATGGAGGCTAGGGGGTAGTTCTCTCCTAACTCAAGGTTTTTTTGGATGGAAGATGGGTCTAAAGGGGACTTTTGAATTCTGGAATTTGCATGAAAGGGGTGCACCAAAGGGGAGGAAAGCTTTCTCTAAATCTTTTCTCTCTTTAGGATTTTTTTCAACACTTTGTAAAGGGAGGGGTACGTCTCTATTTATAGGAAAAAGGGAGGTTAGGAGGGTGCTTAAGGGCTAATTGGGTTTAGCAATTAGGTAATCTCCTAATCTAAGGTTTCCAAGGATTTTGAAAGCTTAGAAAAGTAGGCAAAGGAGCTTCAATCGTAGATGATAGGGTGAGGTTTCAAATGACTTGAGGGTTGCAAATAGGGTAATAGTGGGTGCAACAGTCCTAATGAAATCCATCCTACACTTTGAGATGGTTAACAAGTCAAACCCTAAATGTGAAATTCGAGCAAAAACCATCAGGTTACTGTAGCTAAGCCTGGCGCATAAATTAAATGAGCCAGGCAAAACTACAATGCCTAGAAGTTCAGAGCCTGAGGGGGGACACACCTATACTTGGTGTAACTAATACATGCGCCAAGCCATTTCTGGGAAAGAAATGGCCTGGCGCAGCTATTACTTGCGTCAGGCATATTTTCTCCAAAACCGCTCGATTTTCATATCGCCATAACTTTTGATATATAACTTTGATTGAGGCAATTTTTAGCTTGTTGGAAACCTGGAGAAGTCCTCTTTCCAATTATTAATCAGTTAGCTCTAGAAGAGTTATTTGTAGATGTTGGCACTCTTTTTTCCAACAACTGCTCGGGAGTGTTCGACACTGGTCCAGAAAAGGGTTCTATTGGGTTTGGGAAGATTAGGGTTGATTCCTAAGGGTTCAAGAAGGGTTTTAAAGGTTCAATGATGATTCCTAAGGGTTTCAAAAATGCTTTCGAAAGCTCGGGGGTATGCCTATGCCTTTCTCAAAGTATGTTCCGATCAGGCCTTTGGCCAAATTTGGGTGTTTGCAGATGCCACTCTTTGGTATTCGATCACTAATAATAGCATGCCAAAGATAAGAGACATTCGGAGAGACCCAAGGCACTACTAATGGGTCCATTGTATTAAAACCCAACCTTAAAAATTAGGTGAGTAACGTGGTGAGTAAACGACAGCCCTATATATCAGGAAAAACGTTCGTTCCTTAAGGCTATCAGTCTCCAAACGCTTAGCAACATTACTGGGCATAACCGAGGTGGACCAAGTTACGAAAGCCCAATATGCTAGGAAAAATATCCGCTTCTCAAGATGATTGAAGATGTTTAATATTCAAGTTTCATTCTAAATATAACAGCTCCGTAAGTAAGAGGGTGATCGGCCCGTGCTCAAAGATAGGCGCGAAGAAAAATACACGAAGGTCCATAGCTTGTGTCTAATCATCCAAGCCATTGATTACCCCATTTGACTGGCCCCAGGTGCCCCTGTGTGAAGTAGGGTTCGAGGTCCTTGGGCGAACCTAACGGTCCCAAAATTAATTTAGCACGACTACCCGAGCGGAGTGAATTAATGTCGTAACACTTTTTGGGAGTGTGTGCCTATTTTTGAAAATGTACCTCGGATCAACATGACCTAGAGTACCCAACTTCAAATAATACTGAATAGATCCATCCAAAATTGAGTATCTACCAAAGGAGACATCCAATCCTAGTCTCTGCCAACAATGATCTTACAAATCATTTAACTATGCATAAACATGCACCTATTAGGGGCGATAAGCAACAAAGGCGATGGAAGTCTCGACCCATATTCCGTCCAGGTATAATTTATGAGAATAAATGACCATCCTACGGATACCCAGACATATGGTGTACACTGTATAGGGATATCGCGCCAATACAAGTTTTAAGCCTGCAGAAAATTAGGGAAAAGAACCCTTCTGTATACATGTTTGCACATAGTTGATCGATATGTACTTTCATTTTTAACAAGTTGGTCTCAACCAATGATTGACCTTTTTCAACAAAGTTAAAGGTCAACAAAGTTACCCATACCTCAAACCCCATAGGGTGCACACCCAGACTACGCAGATCAAGAGTCCACACCTCCGAAAAGTTTGTGAAAAATCTGAAGCTCAGACACTCACGTTCATATGAATTCAAAGACAGAGCACTTAGCTCAAAGATTTAGCAGTGGAATCAACCTGATCAAAACATTGACCGCTTGATTGGGATTGATACCGTTGCTCTTACTTTAAAGTAGGATCCAAAACCATCCGATTTTTCAAAATTGCCCGATTTTCAAATCGCCGTAACTTTTGATATATAACTCTGATTGAGGTGATTTTTAGTTTGTTGGAAAGCTGGAGAAGTCCTCTTTCTAATAATATATGAGTTAGATCTAGAAGAGGTTTGTGTAAATTTTGGCACTCCTTTTTCCAACCACTACTTAGGAGGGTTTGTCACTGGTCCAGAAAAGGGTTCTAATGGGTTTGGGAAGGTTAGGGTTGATACCTAAGGGTTCGAGAAGGGTTCTAAAGGTTCTAGGATGATTCTTAAGGGTTTGGAAAATGCTTTTGAAAGCTCAGGGGTATGCCTTTCTCGAAGTATGTTCCAATCGGGACTTGGGCCAAATTTGGGTGTCTACAGATGCCCCTCTTTGATATTTGATCACTAATGATCGCATGCCAAAGATAAGAGATATTTGAAGAGGCCGAAGGCACTACTAATGGGTGTCTGTTGTATTGAAAATAAACCTCAAACATCAGGTGAGTAACGTGGTGAGTAAACGAAAACCCTGTATATCGAGAAAAACATCTGTTCCTCAAGGCTATCAGTCCCCAAGAGCTTAGTGACATTACTGGGCATAACCGAGGTGGAGCGAGTTATGCAAGCCCAATATATTGGGAAAAATATCTGCTTCTCGAGATGATTGAAGATGTTTTATGTTCAAGTTTTATTCTTAATATAATAACTCCGTAAGTAAGAGGGTGATTGTCCCATACTCAAAGATAGGCGCGAAGCAAAATACGCGAAGGTCCACAGCTTGTGTCTAATCATCCAAGGCATTGATTGCCCCATTTGACTGGCCCCAGGTGGCCCTGCATAAAGTAGGGTTCGAGGTCCTTGGGCGAACCCAACGGTCTCAAAATTAATTTAGCACGACTACTCGAGCGGAGCGAATTGATTTCGCAACACTTTTTGGGAGTGTGTGCTTCTTTTTGAAAATGTACCTCAGATCAACATGACCTAGAGCACCCAACTTCAAATAATACTGAACAGATTCGACCAAAATTGGGTGTCTCCCAAAGGAAACATCCAATCCTGGTCTTTGCCAACAATGATCTTATAAATTATTTAACTATACATAAACATGCACCCATTAGGGGCGATAAGCAACAAAGGCAATGGAAGTCTCGACCCAAATATCATTCGGGTATAATTTACGAGAACAAATGATCATTCTATGGATACCCAGACACATGGTGTACACTTTACAGGAATACCAAGCCAATACAGGTTTTGAACCTGCGAAAAAATAAGGGAAAAGGACGCTTTTGTATGCATGTTTATACATAGTTGATCGATATGTACTTTCCTTTTCAACAGGTTGGTCTCAACCAATGATTGACCTTTTTCAATGGAGTTACTCGGACCTCAAACCCCGTAGGGTGCATGCCTAGACTGTGCAGACCGAGAGTCCACACCTTCGAAAAGTTCATGAAAAATCTGAAGCTTAGACACTCATGTTCATATGAATCCAAAGACAGAGTGCTTAGTTTGAAGATTTAGTAGTGGAATCAACATGATCGAAACATTGACCGCTTGATCAGGATTGACACCGTTGCTCCTACTTTAAAGTAGGATCCAAAGATTCAAGGCGAACCTTAGACTTAAGACATTAATTTAGCACAGCTAAGTTGCAGATAAAATATTGACATTTTATCGCATTGAAGCACACATGTGCCTAGCTGTGCGTATAAAGTTCAATGAGAACACAGATTTCTTCTTCTTCTTCTTCTTCTTTTTTTTGTCTTTTTCAAAACGATTTCTTTCTTATTATTATTATTTTTTTCTTTTTGAATAGACTGGACGTTGGTGGTGAGATGCTTCATCTGATTTATCCATCGCCAAGAGATTGCCTGCTTCAAGGCATTGGACCATTTGATGTTCCTGCACATCTCGAGAAAATATCAGTCCCTTTTTTGTTTATATAGGTAACTAATATGCATCCTAATTAACAGAGGAAGCAAACTTTTACCTACATTTTTTTTCTTTTTCAAGGTTTATATATTTTTTTGATTTTGATTTTTAGATTTTTTATTCTTTTTCTTTATTTTGAAAGGAAGTATGATCCTGTACACATGTACATGGAAAAGAGTAACAATATATACATTTTTTTGTATTTGAATTTTTCATGATTTTTTTTCTCTATTCTTTTTTTGGCTTTCCTTTTTTTTTTGTTTGATGCCTTAAAGTGAGATAAAGTAACGAGTCCCATTTTGAGCATAGTTGAACCTGTTCATGCGATCAGACCTGAGTGAGGTTTCAAATTTTTCTTAAGGTTGGACATTCATCCCTTTGAATTGAATTAACATTTTCTCCTTACCTCGGGTTATATGTTTGACAATGTGGCCTGAAGATATTCTTGGTCAGAACCTAATTTGAGCTAACATGAGCGGCCCAGTGGGCGACCGGATAATTCGAAATTGTAACCAAGGGAGTACCTGAAGATTTTCTTTTTCTTTTTCCTTTGAACATTTTTACTCACAGCGCCAAAGATAGGTTTTCGCCGTGCTCGTTTTTCTCCCTTTTTTATCCGTAGCGCCCTTTCGAGTTTTCACTACGTCCGTGGGTATATATTTTTACCCCAGGTGCCTTCTTAGGTTTTCACCTGGTCCGCACAAGCTCGCTGTTTTTACCCGTAGCGCCCTTTCAGGTTTTCACCACGTCCTTTTTGCTTTGACCTTATATATATTTTTTCTTCTTTTTCCTTATTTTTCAAAGGCCACGACATGGATATTGATTCCATCATTGCCGACTGGATGGAGTTCTTGATTGTCTCACAGCTTGGCTCGTGTTGACTCAACAGATACTGTGATTGCTCGTAGACCTTAAAGAGGGATTTCTTTAAGGACATATCTCGGCCATGGGTTTGAAAGGGATTGGTTAGGAATTTTGAAGGTATTCTGGGGTAAAAAGGTTTTCTTGATAGGGTTTCAGTTACCATAATACACTTCTTTCTTGGGGGATTTTAACTGTACATGCCCCATGATTTTCCTATCTCTTTTCTTTTCTAGTTTTTATTCTTTTTGCTCTCTTTTTTTTTTTCAGACATCCTCTTTTTGGGATTTTACTTTTCCATTTTTTTTTTGGATTTTTAATGGTAACTCTTTTTCCTCTTTTTTTGTTGGTATATGTACACACATTTTTTGGAGAGGTTATGAAAGAAAGGCTCATTGCTCAAATTGGGTAGCAAAGGGTATGAGTGTTCAGGGATACTTTTTAGCTACTTGGCTTTAAAATGATGGCCTCTTTTGTGGGGTCCTTGAGCAGTCACATATTCTTTTTATCAATACTTACCTTACTGCGAAGACTATGAGTAGAATTGTCGGACGTACCCAACATTGATGGGCTCAGAAAAATGATCTCCGTCTATGGTGGTGAGGCAGATTGCATATCCTGGGAGCACTTTTTGAATGACGTAAGGTCCTTCCCAGTTAAGCTTGAATTTCCCTCTTGAATTGGCGTAGAGGGATGGGAAGATCTTAAGCACGGTGTCTCCTACCTTCGAATCTTGAGTGCAAATGCGTTTGTTGTAAGCGTGTGCGATTCGCCCTTAATAAACTTGGGTAGGGCACAAGACTTGTGACAGCCCGATTTTCGGCATCCCGAAATCCGTGCCATCTGCACGACCTTCAAGACCGTGCCTTAAATTCATATCATAATTCGCCGATATATACAACCAAACTGTAATTGCAGCACATGCAAACACTCTAAATAAAAATAAGAAGTTATAGGATAGTTGATCCTACAAGGCTGTCCCTGTTCCATGCCAATTCATGGACATAAGGACATACCCAAAAGTTTAATGACAATTATTCTTCTTAAATAGTTTACCAAGAGACAGTATTTAAACCTTCCAAATAATGAGGTTCGATATATCATGTCATACACAGTACTCTCTCAACTCACTCTTAGGGTATGCAGCGGGTTTCCTAGAAGAATTCCTCAGGAGGAGGTTCTGTCTCTTCAAGGAGTACAGGACCATGCCCTTGGATTAACTTCACCAAGTCCTCCGGCCGCTAGTCCTTGACCTGTGACGTATAGTCTAAGGGGTGAGATACATCCTAGCTCCGTAGGGAAAACAAAAGAACATATAGATCATCCTTCACACATATGTCAGTACCTTAATAAAACATAAATTTTCAAGAAAACATTTATGTTCAACAATTTGGATAACAGGAATAACTCAATGGTTCTAATCACTACTTATCATGGCTTTGTTTAATCTCTTTATAAGTTTGTTTGTGAACTTGGCCAAATCACTTAAATCTTAACTTAATTAATCCTCGAGCAATATAGCATCGAGCCCCAATGGAATACCCGCCATCGTCGTCTAACTAGACAGTTGTTATGTGTATTCCCTGGGAATACTGCCCGAGCCCCTTCCTCATAGGCGGCGGGGTCTATTCTCAATCTACATCCCTGGGATGTTATAATTGTACGGATTGGCCGCCGTACCGGTCACGGATATCCTGCCAAGTCAGTCGTGGGTATCCCGCCACGCCGGTGGGGTATTCTAATCAACCTTAAATAACAAAAGTATCAATGTGCTTTACATATAGTTATTCACCGTGATTGTGCTAAATATATTACATTAGGCCTTATCACGTTATCTTTGTTTCTCTGTTTGTTTTCTTACGCATCCCTGGGATGCCCCATGCTTCTATTTCACCTTTCTTTGATTTAACCACATTATCTTTCGTCCCCTGGGGACCTCAGGATTTTCCACATTGGAACACACACACACCCTTATCATGAGGATTTATGAAATATACACTATTTTAATGGACTATACTACACAAAACAATTAACCAAAATATTATCGATATCTCTTTCGTAAATATTTATCATCTACCCAATCAAAACCTTGTGACATTCATGTCACGATAGTTTGAAGAAAAATTGAACCTACATATCAAAGTTTCAAAATATTACATGCCAAGTGTTCAAATGTTTGTTACTATCTAATCCTCATCCTCTTCATAATCGTTGTCGTCATTGTCGTAGTTCTCGCCATCGTCGTCGCCATCGTCCACCGTGACGGCTGTGGTACCCACTGTGGCGCTCCTCGTAGTCGGGCCGGAGCTAGATGCTCCAAAAATAGCGTCCCTCATGGCACCTACGCGCTGCATGTAAGACTGCGGGTATGCCTGGCCCATGAGGT
The DNA here is from genome assembly GCA_021018995.1 of Chloranthus sessilifolius. NCBI lineage: Eukaryota > Viridiplantae > Streptophyta > Magnoliopsida > Chloranthales > Chloranthaceae > Chloranthus > Chloranthus sessilifolius. The sequence continues at coordinate 72,718,282 of CM037595.1, forward strand.
CTATGAGTAGCGCCTCCTGGAACCTCTGGTGCAACCTGATCTCCCTCCCTTGCTGAAGGATCTCCCGCATCATGCCCGTGTCAGTAGTGGGTATGGGCTGCGGTATTGAGGTAGAGGAAGTAGTCAGTCCTGCCGGTGCTTGATGGGTGGCTGATCGGGAGACTGCTTTCTCTCTTTTTGTCGACGCTGGTTTGGAGGCTCTTAAGGTTTCGGCTCCAATCTTGGGCGAGGTATGGGACGACGTTGTCGGTGAGGAACAACTCGTCCTCCTGAATCCTAAATCCTCCCTTCCCATTTTGCAAATCCAAGAGTCGGGAAATCAACCGAGCATAAGGTAATCGGTTGATCGGTGGAGGGACAGCACCCCTTACATTTCTTTTGTAGGCATGCGCCATGCCTTTTATGACAACCATAGGTGCGTTGATGCACCTATTGTGAAATGCGGTATGTAGTGCTCGCAAAAACGCATCTCGGCGTTCTTGGTCATGGCCGGTTGGGTGCAAATTCTTTTTGAAGATAATATCTAAAAGCCACATGCGCGACGGTAATTGTGATCGGGTGATGGATTGTCCCGAGGCGGACCTGCCGCCAGTGATGTCGAAGACTATCGTTGGGAAATCTACGTTCCCAGAAAAAGGTGGTAGGATGAGTGGGCTAGGGGTGTAGATGTGAGGACATTTCATGATTGAGGAAATGTCGGCACATCTGAAAATTAACTCATTACCATCGATGGTAACGAGTATGGCATCCTCATCAACGCTCAATTGTAGGGTCTGGTAAAACAATTTCACTAGCCTCGGGTAATACCGATCCCCGAAAGGCGTACGCAGGGTCTTGAGCTGGTTGTTGGTGAGAAAGTCCAATGTCCACTGGGTGGACGCCGGATCTCCGAAACAAGAGGGGTGTATTTCCCACTCGGCTTCAAAAATTTTTGATCCCCACCAATCATCCAGTGTGATTGGAGTAGAGGGTGGGTTTGATGATTGTTGAGAGGTTTGTGGCGCCTTGTTGCGCGCCGGTGGCGACCGAGTCGCCATCCGTTTCTTTGGTTGGGGGTTCGGGCTTGAGGCCATTTAGTATAATAATGCTAAAAATGAAGGAAAAACTTTAGGAATAGGTAGAGTTTACCTAGGAGAATCGTCTTAACGGATCAGATTGCTCAAATCCGTTTGAAATCGGAAGGAAAATGTTTGAAATCGGCTGCCCTAACCCTTCCCCCGATCGTCTCTCTCTCTTCTCTCGCTTGAAGATGAACAGACGCTTTGGCCTGCCATATTTATAGTTCCGCCTCGCTCGAGCGGTCATTAGTCCTCGCTCGAGCGAGAACAGAATCATAATGTCATATACTATTACCTCGCTCGAGCGGTTATAAAGCATCGCTCGAGCGGTCTACATACCTCGCTCGAGCGAGGATTTGTTATCGCTTGAGCGAGAGGAAGTATGGTTTTATGTAGTTCGCTCGAGCGGTCATAAGTGGTCGCTCGAGCGAAACCAGAACATTTCTCTGGTACCTTCTTGCTCGTTTAGTTTCAATATATCACTAGTTTCATCAATTTAGAGTTCAACGAAAAAAAAAAAAATCTCAAACATTGTTTGAAATCAACATATCAAAAGAAAACCTACATAGCCTTCATAGTACCCGAAATTACATATTCTCAAACGAATGAAACATTCAGTTGGCAAGTTCGAACAATTTAGGATATTGTTCTCTAACATCCGCCTCATGTTCCCATGTTGCCTCTTCGGCCGGATGGTTCTTCCATCGGACAAGCACTAAGGGAATCACTTTTGTTCGCAACACCTGTTCCTTTTGATCTAAAATTTCTACGGGTTCTTCAATCATGGTCATATCTTCATGCATTTCGAATGATTGGCCGCCAAAGACGTGATCGTGGTCATTGAGATATTTTCTAAGCATAGACACGTGAACACGTTGTACCGATCAAACAATGGTGGCAAACCAATGCGGTAGGCTACTTCTCCCACTCGACCCAAAACTTCAAACGTCCAAGATAGGGGGACTTACCCTCTCTCCCAAATCTCATCACTCCTTCATCGGTGATACTTTCACAAATACATGTTCACCCACTTTAAAGTCCACACTAGTCCGCTTGATGTCAGCATAACTTTTCTGTCTCCTCTGAGCCGCCTTTAGTCTTTCCCCGATCATGCGGACGCTGGCAGGGTCATCTTCTAGTGGTTCCCGTCCCAAAACGAATTTCTCACCAATTTCCTCCCAATTGATTGGAGACTTTACATCGCCTTCCGTATAAGGCTTCATACGTGCCATCCCAATGCTTGTCTCGAAACTATTATTATGTTTAACTCAATCAATGGTAGATGTTGATCCCATGATCCTTGTAATTTAACATATATTGCCCTAAGCATGTCTTCAATGACTTAGTTGACCCTCTCGGCATCCATCTGTTTGTGGGTGAAATGCCGTACTGAAATCCAACTTAGTTCCCATTCCTTCCTGGAATTTCCTGCAAAACTTTGATGTATATAATGGGTCTCGGTCTGAAACAATGCTACTTGGAATCCCATGTAACAGACGATCTCCTTCATATAAAGTTACGCTAATCTTCCGTGTACATCGTGTTGTACGGCAAGAAATGTCTTGACTTAGTCAATCTATCAACTACTACCCAAATGGCGTTATGCCTCCTTGCGATTCATGTAAACCGACTATGAAATCCATTGAGATAGATTCCATTTCCATTCCGGTATGGGTAAAGGTCAGTAATAGGCACCGGGGTGTCTATGATCGATTTTCACTTGTTGGCACGTCAAACATCGTGACACGATCGCCACATCTTGTTTCAAACCTCCTCCACCGAGTTCTTTTTCGGTCTCGATACATCTTTGTGCTTCCGGATGAATCGCATAGCTTGACTGTGGATTCATCAAGAATCGCTTCGTCATAACTCCGCATTGTCCGGAATGCAAAGCCGCCCCTTGAATGTTAAGGAACCGTCTTCTTTAATTGAAAATTCAGAGGTAGTACCTTCAATTACATTTCGATGTATCCTTGTTAGAATCGGATCTTTCATCTGTAGTTCTCGTATGTGCTCGAATATCACTGGCTTCACTGATATGTTGGCTAAGAAGGCTCCTGTGGCTTGTGGTTGTATGTCTGCACCACATAACGCTAGATCCTCCAACATCTTCCATCGACGTATACCCGAAATTAGTCTAGCCAGCTGGGCCGAACTCTTTCGACTCAAGGCGTCGGCCACTACGTTAGCTTTGCCTGGATGGTACTGTATAGAACAATCGTAATCTTTGAGGAATTCCATCCACCTACCACGCGCTCATATTCGTTCCTTCGTAAACAGTATCCGAGGCTTTGTGGTCGTGAAGATTTCAAACGTTTTCTCCGTATAGATAATGTCGCCATATCTTTAATGCGAATATATTGCTGCTAGCTCGGATCGTGTGTTGGGTAGTTCTTTTCGTGCTCTTTCAACTGCGGAGCCGTAAGCTATTACCTTTTATATTGATTTAATACACAACCCAACCGTTATACTGAAGCATCACTATAAATCGCGAATCCTCCACCGCTCGATGGAATGGCTAACACGAGCCGAGGTGAGCCTCTTCTTGAGTTCTTGAAAACTCTTCTCACACGCCTCACTCCACTCAAATCTTGAGTCCTTTCTTGTAAGTCTCGTAAGAGGTCCTGATATTTTTGAAAATCCTTCTACGAAGTGTCGATAATAACCTGCCAGTCCGAGGAAACTTCGGATGTCTGTCACGGTTTTTGGTTGTTCCCAGTTCACTACTGCCTCAATCTTAGCGGGATCTACAGTGACACCATGCTTGGAGACGCATATGTCCCGTAAAGCTAACCTTTTCTAGCCAAAACTCACATTTGCTGAGCTTGGCGTACAGCTGGTGTTGACGCAAGGTTTGTAGAGCGACACGTAAGTGTTCTTCATGCTCCATTTTCGATTTTGAGTAGATTAGGATGTCATCAACAAATACTACCACACAGGAGTCTAAGTGTGGTTTAAACACTCTATTCATCAAGTCCATAAACGACGCTGGTGCATTCACATCAATGGCATCACTAAAATTCATAGTGTCCATACCGTGTTTTGAAAGCCGTTTTCTGAATGTCCTCGGCCCTGACTCTTAACTGATGATAACCCGATCTTAGGTCGATCTTGGAAAAATGTTTTGCACCCTGCAATTGGTCGAATAAGTCATCTATCCTTGGCAACGGGTATCGATTCTTCACCGTGACTTTATTCAATTATGAGTCGATGCACAACCGCATCGACCCATCTTTTTTCACGAACAACACCGGTGCTCCCCATGGAGACACGCTTGGTCGTATGAATCCCTTTGTCCATGAGCTCTTGCATTGTTCTTTCAATTCTTTCAACTCCAGGGCCATTCTATAAGGTGCTTTTGAAACAGTGTTCCGTTCACGGTGCTAAGTCGATCGCAAATTCTACTTCTCTTCTCGGAGGTAATCTGGCAGGTTCTTCCGGGAATACATCCGGGAATTCTCGCCATCGCTATCTCGTAGAAAATATTCTTTTCTTCTTTATCTTCCTTCAAAATGCCAAATAACCACTACACCCTTTCACGATTAAACGCTCGCTCTTCTGCAGATATGAGTGGTACTGAGTCGACCTCTCCTTGAAATCAACGATCTTCTCGTGTTAGACGGAAAACAACAACTTTATCCTTGCGGTTCAACAGCTATGCAATGTTGGACAAATCCATGCCAAGGATTACGTAATCCTTGCATGTCCAACCATATTAAATTTGCGTCTAATTCGTGGACCGCGTGATCCCGAATGCTTACTACTACCGATTTGCGAGACTAAACTCGTGTCCACTAATTCTCTGTTGGGATGGACACCGATAACACAAAGTCCAGCTTCGAATAATTTTCATCCTTTTGCAAATCTAGGGTGATGAAAGAGTGGGTAGACCCGGTCTATCAAAGACTTTCGAAGGCCATGTGCTACGTAGCACCCTTTCTCATAAATCTGTAACGTACCTACAATGCATGCATATACATACATAACATATACTTAATACAAAAAAAATTTCACTCTTAAGTTTAATAACAGTTATATAGATATTTATCCTAATGGAAAATTCATTCATTATCTAGAGTTGTATTGCAGACGAAATTCTTTATTTTAAAGGAGACCTCACCTTGGATAACGTCGTGTACACTCCCTGCTTCTTGGGCGGTAACTGCGTAGGCTCTCCCTCGAATAACAGGCTTTCGAGATTGAATAGGTTGTGGCATGGAAGTTGGAGCCGTCTTTTCTTTGACTGTCTCAGGGCAATCTCTAATCATGTGGCCTATCTTGCCACACTTGAAATAGCCTCGCATTCCCTGCCTACAGTCGGTTGTTTTGTGGGACTTGCCACATTTTGCACAAGTTTCTCTTGGTGATGGAGCAGCAGCTCTCGAAAAACCTTGTGGAGTTGTAGCCCTGTTGGAAAAAGTAGGACCTTGATACCTCATCGGTCTCCCTGATGCCAGCAACGGATAATTTTGATGAGTAGGTTGTTGTGCAGCTCTCCCATACCTCTCGAATGACTGCTTCGATTTGGTGTTATAAACCTCGGTTTCTTATATGCCGATTCATAACTCCTCACCCGCTAGGATCAATGCTTTCTACCTTGATGTTCCTCCGACGATATCGGTTATTGTTTTCTTCCTCCACCACCAAATGCCTTACTCATTACTTCCATAAGTTTTCAGCTGGAAGGGCGCAACCCCTCCTCGAATGTCCGATCTTAAGCCCTGTTGGAACCTCTTCGCTTTCATCACGTCAGAGATTACGTAGTCTGGAGCGAAGCGAGCCAATCTCATAAATTCCACTCCATACTCTCTCACGGTCATTCTTCCCTGCCCTAGTTGTAAAAATTGGGTCTCCATCCGATTTCTCACAACTCAGGAAAATATTGTTTATTGAATTCTTCTACAAATTCGTCCCAAGTCCACGGCACATCTGGAGTTTCTTGTGCTCTCGTCCGCGACACTGATTTCCACCAAGGTCCAGCTTCTCCATCTAACATGTATGCTGCCCAACGGACGCTCTCATCCTCCGTGCATGTCAGTACACTAAACACCTTCTCCATTTCTCCCAACCAGTTTTCGGCGGCCATCGTGTCTGCCTGTCCTGAAAAGTTGGGAGGTCTCATTCTTCTGAACTCGGTGAATGTTGAAGCCACTGAGGGTGTAAGTCCTACTGGAGGGGTAGGTGTTCGTTGTGGTTCTGGTACTGTATGCACTGCTAAGGACGCTGCTTGTTGTGCCATGGCAGTTGCCATGGTCTCCATTGTGTGCATCATTCTCTGGCGTTCTTCTCTTTCTTCATTTCTTTCTCTCACCCTATCTTGTTCCCTCTGATCTCGATCTTGCCTATCTAGATCTTGCCCCTCTGCTTGATTTTGGTTTCCTCCCTGGCCACTGCTCTCGGGAATCTCCCTGTTTCCCAACGGCACTCTGTTCGTAGGTGAGACGAACCCATCTCTACTGCGTAAATTCCTATCATGGCCACCCCTGGGTCGGCCTCTCCCTCTAGAAAACATAACGGTCTGCATGAGAATTCATAATCTCGTTAGCAGAAGTCCCTATATTCTGATGATATGATAGTCAGAACTATGGAAAGAAATGCTTTGATACCAACTGTGACAGCCCGATTTTCGGCATCCCGAAATCCGTGCCATCTGCACGACCTTCAAGACCGTGCCTTAAATTCATATCATAATTCGCCGATATATACAACCAAACTGTAATTGCAGCACATGCAAACACTCTAAATAAAAATAAGAAGTTATAGGATAGTTGATCCTACAAGGCTGTCCCTGTTCCATGCCAATTCATGGACATAAGGACATACCCAAAAGTTTAATGACAATTATTCTTCTTAAATAGTTTACCAAGAGACAGTATTTAAACCTTCCAAATAATGAGGTTCGATATATCATGTCATACACAGTACTCTCTCAACTCACTCTTAGGGTATGCAGCGGGTTTCCTAGAAGAATTCCTCAGGAGGAGGTTCTGTCTCTTCAGTGGGTACGGACTCCGATGCCCTTGGATTAACTTCACCTGAAGTCCCTGCCGCCGCTAGTCCTTGACCTGTGACGTATAGTCTAAGGGGTGAGCTACATCCTAGCTCCGTAGGAAAAACAAAAGAACATATAGATCATCCTTCACACATATGTCAGTAACTTAATAAAACATAAATTTTCAAGAAAACATTTATGTACAACAATTTGGATAACAGGAATAACTCAATGGTTCCAATCACTACTTATCATGGCTTTGTTTAATCTCTTTATAAGTTTGTTTGTGAACTTGGCCAAATCACTTAAATCTTAACTTAATTAATCCTCGAGCAATATAGCATCGAGCCCCGATGGAATACCCGCCATCATCGTCTAACTAGACAGTTGTTATGTGTATTCCCTGGGAATACTGCCCGAGCCCCTTCCTCATAGGCGGCGGGGTCTATTCTCAATCTACATCCCTGGGATGTTATAATTGTACGGATTGGCCGCCGTACCGGTCACGGATATCCTGCCGAGTCAGTCGTGGGTATCCCGCCACGCCGGTGGGGTATTCTAATCAACCTTAAATAACAAAAGTATCAATGTGCTTTACATATAGTTATTCACCGTGATTGTGCTAAATATATTACATTAGGCCTTATCACGTTATCTTTGTTTCTCTGTTTGTTTTCTTACGCATCCCTGGGATGCCCCATGCTTCTATTTCACCTTTCTTTGATTTAACCACATTATCTTTCGTCCCCTGGGGACCTCAGGATTTTCCACATTGGAACACACACACACCCTTATCATGAGGATTTATGAAATATACACTATTTTAATGGACTATACTACACATATGAGTTTACAGAATAATGCACATGTTTCGAGAAAATTCCCTACCTCGACGAATCTCGAAGCACGCTTGTCCTTAGAGGGTTATAATGCATCAACCTACATTTAAAAAGTAGTTTTAGAACGATCCAAGGTCATTGGGGTGTATGACTCCCAAGTTTCTTATATTAGAAAAACCCAGATCTTGGTGGTCACCAGACCTCGCTCGCGCGGCCATTTATCCTCGCTCGAGCGGTCACTTGACCTCGCTCGAGCGGTCTCTTGACCTCGCTCGAGCGGTCAAATCGAGATCGCTCGAGCGGTTAAATCGAGCTTTCGAATTTTATCAGGACCTCGCCGAGCGAGCTCCCTTTAGTTTTAGGGACCGCCGAGCGAGCCCAGAGCCATACTTTTCTATAGTTCATCCTCGCCGAGCGAGCCTTTTAGACCGCCGAAGCGAGGAACAACGATTTGTCCTCGATCAAGATCGAGAACAAACGCCCATCCTTCATTTAACCTTATTCTTATACAAAGTAACATTTAGCCAACATCCTTCCTACTTATTTAAAACATTCCTAGGCATCTATCATATTTTTAACGTACCTCTGACGATGAATCATGCACCGGTCCAATTTATGATTTAAATATCTACTAGGCTATCCGGCCTCCCTGGTTCGTCCCCCCGTCGTTTCCTCTGATCTCCTTTGCCGACCTAAGTCCCAATGAACCCTAGTTCTCTACCAGGCTCTTTTCTTCTTTCTCTCTATATTCTCCTTCTCTCTATTTAGGTTAGAATAGATTTACGTAAAGGTTCTTCTCTATCTCTTTCACTTTTATATCTAAATTTTTGGGATAATACTAGTGTGTTTCCCACGTACACACTTAACGTATGTGGGTCGTTTTTGGTCTCCTTGTGAAACACATACACCTATGTGTAAGTATGTGCCGTGCACAGATCTCAAAAATCTGGGTTGTGACAAGACTAGGAGCCTTTTCTCATCTAGCAGGTTCAGCTGCTCAAAGTGATATCTCTCCCTCTCAGCTTCAGATAGGCCATATTTGATGAGGATATGGAGTGAGGGTACTTTGACTTCGACTTCGATTCTATACACAAGGGAGAACGGTGTTGCCCTTGTAGCGGTACAGATTGACGTTCGATAAGCCTATAGTGTAAGTGGTAACATTTCGCTCCAATCGCGGTATGTGACAACTATCTTGTCAAGGATGTTTGATCGGCTTAATATCTGGATATAGCGGCAACTCATGCTCGACCAAATCGGTATCCAAACCAGGCATCTCCTCATATGACCATGCGAAAATGTCTTCGAATGACTGAAGGAAATCAATTATGCTTTTTCTTTCCTCGAGAGACAACAACGTTCCATTCTTAGTGATTCTAAGAACCTCCTCGGCACCCAGATTGACATCTTCAGTGTATTCAACAATCAGGTAAGCCATGCTCAAAATTGGCAAATTGGTCAAGGAGCTCATTGGGAAGCTCCTCAGTAGGGATTTCCTCGTCCATACTCGTGACTCTTACCTCTTCTTGTATTTCTACAGGAAAGGGGTTGACTTCACGTAGGACGGGCTTTTCAATTAAGACATCATTTTTCTTAATTTTATCAGGAATTTTTAAAGATAATTTTTTTTGGATTATTTTGTATTTCTTTTATTTTTTGGAATTTTCTTTTTCTTTGGAGATGGGCCTTTGACAAAGCGAGTCTTTATATATACATGGTATTGCCTACCAAAGGCTAACCTCACTTTTGAAAGGTTATTTCTTTTTGTGAAGCTGGTGTCGTACTCACGACCATGTGATGCTTCGAGAGTTAGGGGCATTGATGCCCAATTCCTTATCTGCGATGCCATCCATTTACTTACTTTGATGGAGGAGGCTGATTGATACGGTCTTTGGGAGTCAGCGTCCATCATGCTTATCATGGGCTCGTCTGAGACCCGACCTTCAAACGCCAATATGGGTTCCAGATGGTTCAAGATAGGTGGCTGGATTGGTAAGGGTTCCTCCTCAAAAAGTGACTGAGAAGCCAAGTCTATTTCTACATCAGGAGGAATGATTTGGGGATTAGTTGGGTGGATAGCGGCCATTGGCTTGTGTGGGGTCAGCTGTGTTGCCCCATTCTGATCAATTTTTACAATCCCTGTACTCACGAATGTATTATGGATGTGAGGTCTCGGACGAGATTCGTCTTCTAGGTCTATCCTCCTGGCTTTGGTAGTGGCTATGGTTCGAGCCTTCTCCTTGGCTTCCTGAACCTCTTCCTCAGTGGGCTTGTAACCTAACCCAAATCTGACATGTTGGCCATCTTTCACTCTGACCGGGTCTCTCCTACCTTGCAAATGGGGACTCAAACCTTTTCCTTTCTGATAGCCCCACTTTTGGAGCATGGCTACTGCTGATGTCATTCCAGCTCTGGTTTTTATGATGACCCCTCTGATAGGTTCTGACCCTAATATTGACACATCCTACTGGAAGTTGTGAAGATCTGTGTCTTCAGCAGTATAGGGTACATCCAGCACCTTGAGATTTTCAATGATGTGGGCCATCTTCTCCCTTTCTTCTCGTCCTTCTCCCATGATTGTTATGACCTTCTGCTCTGATATGAATATGAGCTGTTGGTGTAGAGTGGAGGTCACTGCCTCGATTTCATGCAGCCACGGGCGTCCTAGTAGAAGGTTGAAGGACTTGATATCCGTGACTTGGAATGGGATTGAGAAGGTCATTGGCCTAATGGTGAACTCAAGATTGACTTCTCCTATCACTTCGCTCCGGTATTATCAAACCCTCTTGCACTTGTTCTGGCTAGCCTGTATGTGGAGGGATCAATCCCTATTTTGGTTGCAGTTCTGAGGGGGCATACATTCAATGTCGAACCATTGTCTATCAGCATGAAAGGGATTATTAAGTCCTTTGATTCCACCGTGATGTTGAGAGGTTTAGAATGATTACTTCCCTCACTTGGCATGTCAGCATCTGAAAAAGAGATGGCATTGGGAGCCAACACCTGCCCAACCATTTGCCCTGCTTCATCTGGTGAGACCTTGTCAAATATGTGCGCATCTTTCAATGCTCCTATTAGGTCATGGAAGTGAAGTGGGGATGCCATTAAAAGGTCCCAAATGGTAATGTGGGCTGGCATTCTCTTCAACTGTGTTTCCAATATGTGTTCTCTGCTCATTTTTTTAAAGGGGTGCACCACAGTATGTTCTTTCTTCTCTTCCAGTCGGGCTGGTACCGATTCCTTAGGTTGTTTAGAAATCCTTCCTGATTGAGTAATAAAATCAACTGTCCCCTTTGTGTGACTACCCGCATTGATGTCTATTTGACTGTAATCGAGCAAGACCTGATGGGGATCATATGTTGGTCTCGAGATTTGAAATGGGATAGATGGGGGTGCCTTATATGATTGAACTGGTGGGGATGGTGTGGCAAAATTAGGCTCGATGGGGTTGACTGGTGCAGGAGGTGGTTGGACTGGTGAGGGTATGAAAAAATTGGGCCCATTATAATAGGGTGGTATTGAAAGTGGATTGATTGGGGGTGGAGCAAAATTAGGCCAACTGTAATGGATTGGCGTTGGTGATGGATTGGGTGACACAAAAGGATTGGCTATTGGTGTCGAGAATGGCTGATATATCAGAAGTGTGTAAAAATTAGGCTCCACATGGTTAACAGATGTGAGTGCAAGAAAATACATCCTCAAATCCATAGGTGCTGCTTGTAGTGTAGGGTTTGGAAAATAATCAACTAAGTTCAATGGCTCGACCACCACTATGACCTCATTCCCCTGGTTTCATCGCCCTGGTGACTCTAAACTCTCTTCTATGCTGATGTATTCTAAGGGATTGAACTCTTCCATCCCTTCCTCTACCATATTAATGGTGGCCCTTGGGCCCATTTCTCCCTGCGGGTGTGATGGTAACTGGGCCTCCATGATATTAGTGTGCAGGTTTGCTTAGGGGGTTGCTGGGAGAATGAGTTTCCCTACCTCAATGAGGTCTTGTATAGAATGCTTTAATGGATAGCATCGATCAGTTGGATGTCCCGACTCTTGATGGAAATTACAGTGTGCGCTGGGATCATAATTTTTTGGAATTGGATTTGGCGGAGGTCGCGGTTGAAGCCGAGTGACTAATCCCTTTTCAACTAGTAGAGGCAAAAGGGCATTCAAGGACTGCCCTAATGGGGTGAATACTCGGTTAAGGTGGGCCCTTCTCTGCTCGGGGGTCTGCTGCCCCCAGGGGACATTATTCTGCCTTGGAGCCTGATTTGTTAGTGTTGGCTGTGCTGCCCCAAACTGGGATGGTACTATATTGGTATTGAGCTGTGTGGTCAATATGACTTAGACCTTTGCCTCTGCTCCTCTCTCGGTTCTATGTTCTGGAAATTTGCGGCCCCACTGGCCACATTCTTGCTCAATCGTCCCTCTCTTATCGCGTTCTCGAACGGTTGGCATTCTTTATTAGATCAACAAAACTGGATTGCTACTGGTACACCAAGAAATCCTAGAAGACCAGTAGAGTGTTTTTTGAGATCATCTTGATTTGCTCATCATCGGGTATTCTATTTCTTACTTGAGCTGCCAATGCCCTCCATCTCCCTAGATATTTTCTGAACGTCTTATTGGGCTTCTGCTTTAGCTGAGCCAAATCTGACGTACGAGTCTCAATGTCTATGTTATAGACATACTATTCTTGGAATAAATGCGTCAGATCTTTCCAAGTTTTTATCGTGGGTGGTTTTAGGAACGTGAACCACCTCAGGGCTGGGTCCGTCATACGTTTTTGGAACACCTTTATAAGTAGGCGCTCGTCCCCCATATTGGCACATGTCCCTATAGTAGGACTTAAGGTGTGCGATAGGATTACCCATGCCATTATATTTGTCAAAGATTGGCATTTTAAATTTTGTGGGTAGGGGGACCTCTGCGAATAGGCACAAGTCAGAGATGTCTGCGGCATGGATTTCAGCTCTTCAACAGCTGCTTCTAAATTTTTTTCATCTGTTCTTTCAACTACTCAGACTCTTTAGACAGTGGGGCTGTTTTGTCAATGATCGGCCTTAACTCACTTTGTGCCACTAGGGGGTTGGTGATTATGGGTGGAGGATTGATGCTGGGAAATGCCCTAGCATAAGTTCCGCTATTCCTGATCTCATCCTCCTTGTACTGTGGGTCTATATACGGTGCAGTGAGGGTGAGATTTTCTGGTTGGTGCTGTCCGGGCTAGATAGGTGCCGGGTGGGACCATTGGGGGTGAGGGAAGTTCTATGGTGTGATGGGATGAGTGGAATTTAAATTTTGGGTTGGGCCCTGATGAGGCCACTGTGTTTGAGGGAAAGTTTTGAGGTGGCTTTGGGGTGCAGGGACATGGGTAAATTGGGTTTGATGGAGAATAGGTGCCAGGCTCCCGCCTTGGGTTGGATGGGAGGTTTGCGTGAGGGAGATATTGAGAGAATTGTGGAGGGTATGGGTATGAGGACCCAAAGTTTTGGCCTTGCTGGGCTTGAGTGTAGGGTATGGAGCTTGGAGGGTCTTGGGCCATGAAGCCTTGGGAAATTTGGCCCGTTGGGCTTTGCTGAGTTTGGGCCAATAGGCCATGGTAGGTTTTGCCCAGCAGGCCTTGATAGGTCTGGCCCATTAGGCATTGATGGGTCTGGCCCATCGAGCTCTGGTGGGTGTGGATGATAGGGGTTTGGGCCATTGGGCCTTGGAGTATCGAGTCTTGATGGGCTTGGGTATAGGGTGTGGGGCCTTGAGGCCCGCTCAAATGGCCCCATGATTGATGGGAGCCTTGGATGGTATGGACAATGGATGGTTGATTAGGATTTTAGGGGAATGGGGTGTGAAGATTTTGAAGTGTTTGTTGGGGATTGGATATTTGGGGTGGATGAGGATGGCTTTGGGAGGCCTTCCAAATGGTATAGGCTTTCACCAAGTCCTCCATCATGGACATTGGAGAGGGATTGGATGGGCGTGATTCATTTGAGGGTATTTGGGGTGTGGATGATGTAGATATTTAGAAAATTGGGCATGGCCCTGATAAAATTGGACATGGCCTGGGTGAATGGGGGGATATGGGGTGGATTTTGGGTGAATGAAGGTGTGTTTGGAGGGGATTGGGATGAATTGGGCATTGCTTGGGTGTATGTGAGAAAATGGGGGTTATGAGGGTTGGATGTGGAGTAAGAATTTGGGTTGGATGTGGAGGGTTGGGATGGATGTTGTGTGGATGGATGTGAAAAATTGGGTATGGTGGATGGGTTGGGAAAATTGGCCATGACCTAAGTAGATGGGGATACATGTGGCGGGTTTAGATTAGAGGAAAAGTGTGGAGTGGACATGGGAGAATTGGGCATGGCTGGGGAAAATGATGGGGAATGGGGGGTTGGACTTTGGGTGATTTGAGCGGTTGTGGATGAGAAAGTAGGTGTACCGAAAGGCCCGATAACGGTAAATGGGGATTGGGTGAGGGGGATGGATGTGCAGATCTCCTCAGAATTGGAATGAGTCGGGGAATGCGGCAGGGATGAATCAGGATCGACATATGTCGGATCCATTGCCCATGACATAGCTTGGTGACGGGTGGGGTACGGGTGCCTTGGATAGGGCCTGTAAAGTTTCCTCCTTCCCCTATGGGATGACGGAGGGTAAGGCGACGCCGTTGTGCCGACACCACAAATCTACACTTTTTTGGTTTTTGGTTTATTTAATTTTTTTGAAATTTTGTAAAGGGATTTTTCTATGATGAACAACTCCAAGGCCTTTGAATTCCCATTTCGGGTGGCTTTTGTACCCTAAATAAATCCCGCGGTGAGACCCCAATGCACTTCGAAAGAATCAAAGGGGAACCCTTTGATCTATTAAAGGCATGAAAATCAACGCAAATGACTCGATCCCCCAGAGCAATTCAATAAGAGGTTTACCCTCTTTTGATCGGTGGAGGCGTATTGGGCGTTGGATAGTGCGGGACCTAATTAGAGGTGCTAATCCACTAAGCGGGGAACTCGGGGATGTGAAGAAGGCCTTGGATTTCGGGATGAGCTGCTAAATGGGAAAAAAATACACTTGGCGCGTGTATTAGTTGAGCCATGCCAAATTTGACCCAATTATGTTTGGCACATATAATAGATACGCCAGAGCAAATCTGAGGCTTTTAGGCTTGGCGCATGTAATAGAAGCCCCAAGCCTAAAAGTAGGGGCAAAAATGTTATACAACAAAACAGCAAGCCCGAATTCAGTCTTTTTTTGGTTTTCTGGAAGCAAGGCTTCTGGGGACTGATCTCTTAATTGCAACCAGATCTCTCCTCACCAAATCTTAGGGATACAAGGTCGGTTCGGGACAACTAAACACACTCCCCCAAGGTTTTAGGCTTCGTAGCAAGATAGGTTACCCACTCGATATACCTTCAGGGCAAGCGCCTTCTCAGATACTAGGTGGGGTGGTACTTTTCTGGATCATCACCACTAGGGGTTGCCGCCGTACTAAGAATCGGGTATTTGTATCTTTGCCTAAAAATTCCAACCCTTGAAAATCTACCTCTACAAAAAATTCAATTAAGTCCCCCTTCTTGGTTCAATTTTAATTTCAAATTTTAAGAGAGTTTTCTTTTATGTCCAAAAACAAGTGGTGATGGTCCCGTGCCGCCTCTACGGGCCGGCGTTCACTGAGAGGATATGATTGTGAGAACTGTAAATGCGCAAGTAAGCCCACCAAACGGCTAAGGCGTTTAAATGATAAATAAGAAACTAAACTATCAAGTAACCCACCAATTGGCTAAGGTGGTAAAGAGCTCAAGTAGGCCCGCCAATCGGCTAAGGCGAGTGAATGACAGAAAAGTAGGGGAAAGTAAAAACAATGCTCAAATAGTCCCGCCGATCGGCTAAGGCGTGTAAATGACATAAAAGTAGGGGTATGTATAAAACAAAACAGAAAGCAAAAAGGTTAGTAAAAAGAAGAAAAATAGATGTAAAAAGGGGGCCAACTTCAAGTTGAAGCTCTAGAATTCATCCCCAGCAGAGTCGCCATCTGTGCAACCTTGGATTTTTATCAAACCCGTCGCGATGATGTGCACTCTCTAAGATAGAGTCGCCACCCAGAGCTTTTAGTGTCCCGAGAAACCTAGATTAATTTTATAAGCGCCAAAGTGCCATAAATATGACTCTAATTCTGGTCTACGCCAAAGGCTCTTGGGTAGGGGCTTCAGTTTTCGATCGGGAAGGTGTTAGGTACTCGACCAACCCGCTCGTAAGCAGTCTCTACTATGGTTGTTTGGATGTGTATATATATATAAAAATATATAATTATATATATATAAAGAAAAGAAAATGAGCAACAATTCCCCTTGCCCGAAGGCGTAAAACGATCCTATCAAGCTCTCCACCAACACCGAAATTTCGGTGGCGTAGCTTGAATCCTTTTTAGAGGAAAAGCAAAGAAGGTAAAGGAATAGAGGGGAGAGCCGAAGCTCTCGAGCCCTTGTAGCTCCGCTGTGGACCTTCGCGTAGGTGCACTTCGGTAAGCTTCCAATAGCTTGGATGGTGGAACGATAGGTTCTAACCACTAAAGCTTGATAGCTAATGTATAGGGGATGGAGGCTAGGGGGTAGTTCTCTCCTAACTCAAGGGTTTTTGGATGGAAGATGGGTCTAAAGGGGACTATTGAATTATGGAATTTGTATGAAAGGGGTGCACCAAAGGGGAGGAAAGCTTTCTCTAAATCTTTTCTTCAAGCCTTTGTAAAGGGAGGGTTACCTCTCTATTTATAGGAAAAAGGGAGGTTAGGAGGGTGCTTAAGGGATAATTGGGTTTAGCAATTAGGTAATCTCCTAATCTAAGGTTTCCTAGGATTTTGAAAGCTTATAATAGAAAAGTGGGCAAAGGAGCTTCAATGGTAGATGATAGGCTGAAGTTTCAAATGACTTGAGGGTTGCAAATAGGGTAATAGTGGTGTTGGCGGATTTCTGAGTGTGTGCTTGCTTTATTGGTTGTGGTAAAAGAAATTTAAAATGAAGATAAAATGGGGGATGGAATCAGCACAACTAAGAAATCCTAGACCTGCAAGATATAGGGACCATTGTGACAAGTTTTGATAAGAGTTTGTCCCATAGGGAAAGGTGATCTACGGCTCCAAGGGAGCCATCTCTAGTAGTCCCTCCAGATCTGACTACAGATCTGGCAGTCCTAAAAAGGAGGGGAGTTTAAGGTCACTTATTCTAGGTATTCTAAACTACAGAAAGGGTTGAGAGGATGGATGGAGTGTGGAAAATAAATATAAAAGGGTGAGAAGTATGTCATTGAGCCTAGATCAGAGGAGCTTTATAACTTAAATTCAGATCTGATGTTATAGAAATCCTGTCCAATGGCTACATTATCACCACTGAGGAGAAAGGATCCAACCCATCTCTCTGCCATGATTTAATCCCTTAAGGTTATAACCTGTCCACTCGAATGGTCACAGACTATCCCATAGGGGAACCACAATTCAGGGATGGGTCAAAACAAGTTAATCATTGTAGGCACTATTTCATCCAGGCTACCAGCTCAAGAATCCATAGGGAACCTCAACCTCTAAAGCTCTAAGTGTGGGGCTAAGGCTGTATAGGACCATGACAGCCCAGACACATAGAACCAACAAGAGATTGAGTACAACCTTCGATCTAGCTGTCCATTGCTTGAGTGAGGCTATAATGGTCCAGTCACAAGCCTACAATCTCTATAACCAGATCAGATCTAACATCTAATAGCGGATCTATACAAATGTAGGAGAGTTTGCCTTTGTACAATCTCCCACCAGGCTTCTACAAGCTCAGGTGTAAAGAAAAAGGATCCATCTTGGATCAGTGGATTAGAATCACCCTAAGGCTATAACCTGTCCACTTGAATGGTCACAGACTATCCCAGAGGCTATCCTCCTCACGGAGCCCAAGACAAAACAAGAATATCGCTGCCACCACCATGGTTACAAGGCTACCAGCTCAAGCTCCCATGGGGATTTCAGATCTAGTGGGTCCTGTGGTGGGGCTAAGGCTGTATATGACCATGATAGCCCAGACACACAGGTCACTTGGATCTGAGTGGCCCTTAGAATCAGTCCTCCATTGCTTTGAATCATAGCCAAAGCAATGGCGGATCACAAGGCAGCAGCCTTGCACAGAGCATCTCACATTCAAACATAAATCCCACAGAGTACAAATCCTATTACAAAACTTCCATTGATCTAGTTCAAAAAGCATACAAAGACATAGCCAGCAAGTGTTGGACTATGGGGAGAAGGGAAAAGAAAAAGAAAACTACTTACAGCTACAAAAAGAAAAGAAAAACGATCTCAGATCAAGTCTCCAAGAAATGAGATGTGTTCCTAGCTATTCCAGGAATTTTCAGCCTCCTTTTAACCTAAGCTAAGTATGGGTTATATAGCAGTGGTGTGGCGGCGCATTAGGGTTAGGGAAACCCTAATTTTAACGATGCCACGTGGCCGAATAGTGCTCCTTGGATACCTTGGGGTGCATGCACGAAGATTTGAGGGTGGGAGTGCGTGCCCTAATCGCTAGAAATTCCCAGAAGGCCCTCTGCTGAAGAGATGGAAGTTGAAGTTCAGAGCTTCGCTAGGTAGCCCCTTTGTTTCCCAGACTTGTTGTGTGGTAGCTCTTGCTCTTTGCAAGGATGATTTGATATTGAACCTTCAACCGTCGCGAGGTTGCCTTGGTTTGCTCTTGAAGCAGTCGCGAGGTTGAGTAGACATAAAAGCCTCAGATGTCACGGGGTTGGAGTTCAAGCAGTCGCGAGGTAGTTGTGCGATCGCTGGGTTGATCTTCGCGAGGACAGATTTGAATAGCGCGAGAACTTCTCGAGCACTTCTCTTCAATGGAGTTCGTGAGTTTCCTCACTAGGCTTTACGGAGTTCTGAACTGCACGAGGCTTCATGTCTTGACTGATCTTCACGAGGATGGCTACGTCTTTGTGAGGATGCTTTCTTCTTGAATGGCACGAGAACTGCGCGAGGAGTTCTCTTTTGATAATTATATCCATGACCAACGGCGGCATTTGTCGAGGAGTTCTGAAGCTCTCTCTCCTCGGTCGAGTAAAGCTGAGGTTGAGAGAGGTCTGCTTTGAATTGCGCGATGTGTTCTACCCTTGAGCTTCGAGAGAGCTGCGTGAGTAGTTGTTGTAAAGTCTTGGGAAGCTCAGTTGGACTGCGCAAGGCTCATTCCAGGTCTAGATTCAGAGTCCATCCTTTTGAGAGACTTCTGGTGCCAAAACAGGCTCCTTAGCAGGATTCCTGGCCTTATTTCACTACTGATTATTACCTACATAAAACACTTAACAAGAACTTATTAAATGGCTAAGGTTCTAATCAAAGGTTAAGGGGTGAAAAGTGGTACTTTCCAAGTCTTAACACACCCCCAAACCTAATCTTTGCTAGTCCCTTAGCAAAGCTACATTAAACCTACTATAAAAATTAAATGCCACTTTCGTAGGGAGCACAGATACATTTAGCATATGTACCAAGCCTTTTAAACCCCTAGGTGATCCCTAGTGGAGGAGTGAAGTCTCCTGAGGGTTTACAGTGAAGACACCCACAAACTTCTCAATGAAACAGTTAACAACAATGCAATATCATCAAGTGGGCAGTCAAGGAGCAGACTTAGTTTACTCTTGAATCAGTAATCATAAAAGAAATTTAATCCATTGGTTACACAGTAATTTAAACAGCATAAACTTCTCATGAAGGCACAGCATTTCCAATCAGTGTACAACCACCAAAAACTGCATAAGTGTGTGCTAGCACTGAGCTCATCATCAGATTAAAAATAAGGTTATAGGTCATACATAATGCCTTCGAATTCAAACCCAAAAACTTTCCAGTGCATA
This sequence comes from Chloranthus sessilifolius, assembly GCA_021018995.1. Classification (NCBI taxonomy): domain Eukaryota; kingdom Viridiplantae; phylum Streptophyta; class Magnoliopsida; order Chloranthales; family Chloranthaceae; genus Chloranthus; species Chloranthus sessilifolius. The sequence goes on from CM037595.1 coordinate 72,738,042, forward strand.
CTCTTATAAGGGTCTTGTTGAGGGTTCATTTTCTCTCAGGCTCAAGAGCAGTTACATCCCCCAAATGGGTCTATAAGCATGAGCATAGGCATAGCTCTTAGGTGCTGACATCCTTGACACATCCTCCCATAGAATGGATAACTCTTTATCTCCACATGACAGCTCACTCAACTTTGGATCACAAGGGCTTTTAACTGGGCTGGAATGTGGCTTATGGAGTGGGGTTAAAAGAATGGATGATTGAAAAGGGGTTCAAAATTGAGAAATCAGTAAGTGAAGGAGGTGGTTCATGACTTCACCTTCTTGAATTCAGCTCCTTTCTTCTTCTTTGAGATTTTCAGATTTGAAGTGATCAGTTTCTCTTCTTGATTTTGATTTTCCAAAAGAAAGTTCTTCTTTGACTCCTCTCTTGCTCCTCTTCATTATTGTTTTTATTTCTTTTTGATGGAATTTTCTTCTTTTTATTTTCGTTTTTGCTTTTTTTGAAATGCCACCATGTTCTCAATTACCATACTGCCAGAATTTTTTTAAGATACTTCTTCTCCATTCACCTAATGTTGACCATAGGTAGTCCATCTTCAACTTTTTCTCCTTTACCTTCTGAATTCTCAGAGTGAGGATAGGCTGAATCAGGTTCATAGGTTCAGGTACAAGTACTTGGGTGCATATTGAAGAAATTTAGGATTTAAAGCTTAAAGGGGGTATGGACAAGGGCAGTTGCTTAAGGTTGGTCTTATTTGACTCAAACTGTCCAAGAGAAGGCCTTGATCCTTTCCTAAGTTTCATGAGTGCTGTCAGTTGTTTCAACTTGGAGTTACCTAACTTCTAGTGAGCACAGTGACTTAGCCAGTCCTTAGAACTAGAAGAAATTGCCTTAGTCACTCCTCAAAGAAAAAATTTTGTAGGCCCACTTCTCACTGGTTATGGTCTTCCTTTGAAATTTTAAGTATGTCCTCACCTTTTTGTCTCTCTAATGATTCACTCAATGCTGATACAAGTGAGTTTCCTTGGTAATCTCATCATGGAAATGTGAAAAATTAGAAGTTTATAATGTCTACAGTTTGCAGAAATTTCAAATTTCTTATTTTTCATGATTCTTGAGTGATCATAGATCCATTTCCATATTACTCACATGACTCTCCTGCACTCAGGTTAACTATTCCATTGGCAGGGTCTGCCTGCCACACCCCCAAACCTATGAGGAGCAGTGTCGTCACTGAGTCAAAGGTGTGTGCAGCAGACTTATTATTTGCAAACAGGAAGTGAAAGAACATGGAGCAAAACACACGGCAAACAAAGAAAAATAGAAATGACAAAAGAAGAAAATCTATTAAAGATGAGAAATATACAAACTAAAAGAAAACAGAATCAAAAGATTGCAGAAACAGAAAAAAATCCTAGGTACAATCTAAGCAGAGTCTAGATTAAAACTTGTCCCAACCCATCTTCTTGGCATGCTCTTGAAGGTAAGCCTCCTCCTCTTTTTTCTTTCGTTCCCTCTCTTCCTTCCGTTGGGCCGCCGTTTTGGGTATGGTTGGTGCCCTGACCCTCATTTTTTTGGTTTTTGGTGGAGGAGGGGTCATTGAGGATTTATCTATGGTAGGCTCAGGGGATTTGATAGAACTTTTACCTTTGGGACTCTTCCCTGTAGGGCCTTTCCCTGGCTGAGGCGGAGGGGGAATGAGTGGGGATTGGGCTTGTGCTGGCTTAGGAGGGACAACAGGGGATTTATCTTTTTCTTTCACCTGAGGCAGGAGAGGACTTTTCCCTTTGTCAAGCTTAGGGGGAGGCACAGAAGACTTTGCTTGTTCCTTTGCTGCAGGAATGGGTGGGCTCTTCCCCGTCACTGGCTGGCTCATTGGTGATGCCGCCTTAGACTGGGCAGATTTGGCTTTTCCAATTTTCAAAGAGGCAGCTGGGTGAGTAGTCCTCTTGGCAGTAACCTTCCTTCGCTAAGGATAAGTTCATTCAGCAGGGCTGGATGAAGGAGTAGCAGCAGGATTCTTAGCACTGGGATCCATAGGTGGGGCAGAATCAGAGTCTAAGTCAGAAGGAAAAAGCACAGTGGGATCTAATCCAAGGGCAGCAGCGGCCTGTTTGCGCTCCTCTTTGGAAAGTAGGCGACCATGGGGATCATCCTGAGCAGAAGCTCTGGTGACTTTTGGAGGTGGGGATGGAGGGGCTGGCCTTTTTCCTTTTTAGGCTGCAGTGGCTCTTTTGGAGGTGGGAGGTTTCTTGGAAGGAGTTCGTTTTCGTTTGGGGGCAGGAGATGGAACAGGGGGAGGCACAGAGACAGGAGCAGGAGCTGGAGTAGGGACTTTAGCAGGAGGAGGTACCGGAGTTGGGGCTGTAGGAGGTGGGGGAATAGGTTGTGTAGGTGCAGGGGCAGGGGGAGTAGAAGAAGATGGGGCCTCGAGGGGTGCTGTGGCGAGAGGGGTGGCCTGAATTGGTTGGGATAGTAGGAAGGCAACCCTCTATTCCAAAATCTCAATTTTCTTGGTAGCCCACAGGAGATTGGTATCTGAAAGCTCCTTACTGAGTTTGTTGATCTCCTGAGCATTGTTCAGTTTCCTTTCTAACAACCTGGCTTGATTTTTCGCCCTTTCTGCATTGGCTTTTTCCATTTCCGTAGTCATTCTGTAGTAAGTTGCCGCAGCCTTGTTCGCATTGAGTGTCTCCAAAATTTCCTCCCACCCCTTGGAAATATCTCGCAGCTTCTCGCGGTGAGCAAGCTTCAAGTCACTTATTTTCTGCAGCAAGGGATACTCGATGGCTTGACGAAATTGGGCCATGCCATTGAGAACATTCTGCTTGATATAGGCATTGTCCCTCATGGCATGGAGGAGGGTGAAGTAGGGAGGGGTGTAATAGGAGTGTCTGGGTAAGATTGGTAGAAATGGAGTGGAAGAAGTAGAAGGTGATTGATCCTAGGGGGAAAGTAATGTATCTTGATGAAGTCGAGAGGAGGGGTGGAAGTGGCTGGGGCAGTCTGTGTTGAATGGTTAGTGAATTGGGGAGGGGGTAGGATAAGGGGTGGAATGGAAGGCATGGGTGGAAAAGTAAATGAAGGATGGTCAGTGCAGGGGGATGGGTCTGGGTAAGGGAAAAATGGAATGGTGAAGGGTCGAAATGGAAGTGGTGGGGTTACAAATAGGTGGGGTTGAATGGGAAAGGAGGATGGGAAAGGAATGGAGTCTGTTTGGATAGAAGTGTTGGTAAATTATGGTGGAGGTAATAGTAGTGGGGGAATGATAGGTAGAGTGGGGAAGGAGCGGTGGGGTATGGTGTCTTGGAGGGTGAGGGGTGGAGGTAAGTCAATTGCGGTGAGGTCTGGTAGCACTGTGGAGTCAAAGGTGGGAGGGGGTTGTGTGGAGATGGGTGGGTTTGTCAATGTTTGAAGGGTGGATTGTATGTTGGTGATGTCAGTCTGCATTTGGGCTTGGGTGTGGGTTGTGGTGGATAGCTAGGTCTGGAGGTCATGTATGAGGGAGAGGATATGGGTAAGGGTATCTGAGGTTTAGTGGGTGGAGTATGAGAATAGGAGGGAACAGGTTGGAAAGGGGAAGTGGGGGCATGATGGAAAGTTGTAGGGGGAGAAGATGAAAGGTCTGGTGAGTGATGTGGGGAAGGGAGGGGGGAATCTGGGAGAGGGATATCATGGGTTGGCAGGGTGTCAAGCAAGATAGTCATGAAGGCTTGATACCCTGAAGTGGTGGCTAGGTTAAAGTCAAGATCTTGGAGTAGAGATGTAGTTGGGAGGGGTTGGACTGAGGGCTGGTCAATATGTGGTGTGTCTGTGGGAATGATAGGGGAGGTGGAAGTAGGTAAAGATAACGCAGGGTTGTGTGAGAGGTTTTCCTTTAGGTAGGTTATCAAGGGAGGGCTGTCAGGGGTTCGTTCAGGTGAGATTGGAGAGACTGGGGCTGTATATTGAGGTAAGGTGGGTGAAGGGGGAGTGCTGTCATGGGGTTCAACACATTCCACCCAGGAACGAATCACAGGGGGTGGGGGAATGGAAAAGGGAGATAAGAGAGGGAAAGGGAGAGATGGAAGAGGCAAAGAAACTGATGGAGGGGCAACTGTGGTGGATGGAGGTATTGCTGCAGAAGCAGAGGTGACAGAAGCTTGCACCACCTTCTTTATAGCAGGGGCTTTAGCCTTCTTTGTGGGGGCAGGGGTGGCCTTTGCCACATCACTTCTCTCACCTTGCTCAGAAACAATCTGAGCTTCAGCCTTCTTCTTCTTCTGGGGATCCATTAGACTCCTGCTGATCCCCCATTGTCTTTTGGCAAAAGTGGTGGGAGTGAGGTCAACAGATAACTCCCCCACTGGTATCTTGTATCCTCCCCTCAGAAGTAATTTGGTGATGAGTCTTTCATAGGGGAGAGTGTGGATCTTCTTTTGTAGCCCGAGCTTCACCATCATATCCTTCATGGCCTCAAAGATCAACCATGCAGCATTAAATCCATGGCTCAGAGAGAAGGAATAGAGAGCATCAGCAATTGGTGTCCTCCTCTCTTGCTGATGGCTGGAGCAATAGATATTCTTCCTCAGCACTTGGTCAATGAACAATAATTTGGGATCCAAATCTCTTCTTCTGATTGAGTCCCCTATGGCCTTCAAACCTCTGGTAATGGCCTGTGCAATGGTATCAATGGATGCACTCACAGGGGAACCATAACCACAGTTGGGATCAAAAATGGCAGGGATGCCCATGACTTCAACAATCAACACTGGGTTGAGTAGCATCTCAAAATTGTCAACTAACACAAGGAGGCCTGGCTGCCCATGTGTGTCTGGTCTAACCCTAAGGTGCTGGTAAAAGAGTTGCACTAACCTGGGATAGGCTAGTGCAGGAATCATTTGCATCAAGGGGAACAAACCAGCCTTGCGCAAGAACTCAATGGCAGGTGCTGACAACGGCTCAGATTGAAAGAAAGAGATATCAAAAATGGCTTCAGGCTCTAAAGGAATGGAAATGAGGAGCTCAGAGGGTGTAGAGTAGTCAGGTGTTTGTTCAACCACCTCAGGAACCACTTCCTTCCCTTTTTGTTGTGCCGTAGAGGACTTGGCTTTCTTAGGGGTAGGCTCCACGGTGGCCTGGTCCCTAGCTCTCTTCACAGGTGCACTTTTAGGAGCCATTAGGGCTCTCCTTGGGGAGTGTGCAGTTGAAATTTTGACAGAAAAAAATCAAGAGCTGAGTCTTACCCTAAAAGTTAGGGTTCAGTTTAATTTGATGCACGGTAAACCACAGGAGCTCCTAGCAGGGGGCAACTGTTGATGGAAGCTTTAAGAACAAAAATCCAGAATTTCAAAGTGAGTGATAAACTGTAGACAGGATGCTGGAGGAGAGAGATTGAGAGGAGTGGGAGCTAGGGTTTCGCTGGCAGGAGAGGAAAAAGAAAGCAGTAAAGAAAAGTAGTGCGGGGTTGGATTTTAAATATCGCGAGGCTCGGCGCGCTTCAAAAATATCTGCTCGCTGGATGTACTGAATGGGTCAGGAGATTGGATGTTCATTTAAACTGCGCGAGGAAGCCCACACAACTACATCTAAAACTCACGACAGCAAAGCAAAGTAATTCTTTATGAACTGCGTGAGAGGAAACCAAACCAAATTTTCACAACCTCGAGAAGGCTTAACCGAGTCAGAATTCACACACCCACTAATCAGCCTTTTGACCTTTATTTTGTGGGTGGATTCTCTCACAAGCTCTCTTCCAGGGACACCCATAGGCATTACAAAACATTTAAAAATTTCCATACTCTCAAAGCATTAAATTCACACATCATGAAAAGCATTCAAATAATACCATCATCATTCAATCACTTGAAATTAGCAAACAAGGAGAACAAGAATAAAAGTCGGTATAAAGCACTAAACTCAGACTCTAATAAGATCACTATAAATTCCTCTAAACTGTAAAGTACATATCATACAAAGTGCACAGTTCTTAACATCAATTCAATGAAAGATCCCCTTCAGGGTTTGAGGATCCTTCACCAATCAAAAATTGGCCCTTGGGATTAACCACTGGTTGACTGGGCAACCTTCCCTCTTCTCTTTTGGCTAAGGTATTCGCTAGTTGGCCAATCTGCTCTTCCATCTTCTTGATGCTCTGACCATGAGAGTTCACAGTCTGAGCCAAGGAACCCAGGTTTTGCAGTGAGGTCAAGACCTGGTCCTCGAAAGAAGTATTTCTGGGTTGAGATGGGGATAAGACCAATTGATTTTGTTGCTGATGGGGCTGCTGATAGTGCTGAAAGTTAGACCTAGGGGCATTCCTTTGATTGAACTGCTGTTGTGGCCGTTGTGGTAAGGCCAACATCTGCTGGGGCTGCATGTAGTTGTCTTGCCTCCACCTCAGATTTGGGTGGTCTCTCCATTGGTAACCAGCATTTTAGTGCTAGTATCCATATGGCTGTCTGTTGTAGCCCCTAGATTGTTGCTGGCCATAAGATTGAGTAGCAGCAGCATGTTCCAAAACTAATTCAGAAAATTACCCTGCAGATGGACATTCCTCTACTGTCTGTTGTGGGGACTGACATATCAGACATGCCTCCACCACATGAGCAGCCCCTCTAGATTGCCTCACAGTCAGTAATTTGTCAAACTTCATAGAGAAATTTGCCATCTGCAGCTGCAGGTCATTATTCCTAGACACCTCATAAACTTTTCCTTTTGATCCAGCAGCAGGCCCCACCTTTGACTCAGATTCCTGACTTGTTCTTGCCAGGGATGGCTTTTGAAAAGCATTCTCACTAATCACCTCAAACAATTCCCATGCCTCCTCAGCAGTCTTGTACATGTAGGATCCACCATAAGAGGCATCGACCATATCTCTATTTTTCTCATCAATCCCATTGTAGAAGCTTTGTACAAACTGCCACTCTGGGATCTTGTGGTGGGGGCATTGTTTGAGCATTTCTTTAAACCTATCCCAGGCCTGATTAAAATCCTCAGTTGGGGATTGAGCAAAAGCAAGAATCTCTTTCCTCAACTGGCTAGTTTTGGTCTCAGAGAAGAACTTGGTCAGGAACTTGGTCTGCAGGTCTTTCCATAAGCAATGCTATTGTTGGGAAGAGTGGTCAACCAGGTACTGGCCCTATCCTTCAGAGAGAAGGGAAAGAGTCTGAGCTTAGTAGCCTCAGGTCCCAAACCAGTGATATTAAAAGTGGTGCACAAGGCCAAGAACTGGTCAATATGCTTGTAAGGGTCCTCCTTGCTAAGCCCATGGAAAGAGGGCAGTATCTGAATGATTGAAGTTTTTATCTCATAATTCCCCTGAACATCAGGGAATTGAATGCTAAAAGGGGAGTTATAGTCATCCGGAGCATTCAACTCCTTGAGAGTTCTGGGTTGTTCTTCACCCATATTTGCTGTCACAGGTTCACTTGGGGGCTCTCCTGTGGTGTGCCTGTCTCTTCTAAGTCTCCTTCCCCTTTCTAACTCAGGGTTATGAGGCTCTAAAGTAGAGCTTCTTACAGGCACATTGCAAATGAATAACTTTACAATTAACAATTTTAGCTAACTAATTTACAGCTATTCAAAGAATACATTTACAACTATCCTAGATACTGCTAGAGAATTTTCAAGAAAGATAGACAGAATTTTAAAAGTTAGAGAGTTTGCAAACAGAGGTAGCTAAGCTCCAATTGCAGTCCAACTGTACTTCACTGCTGCTGTCTAGATCTGCAAGAACGGTTCTTTATATCAGCAGTATCAATTATTCACATTTACAAAGAATACTAAGAATACAAAAACTAAGGGTCTACTAATAGATCACCTTCCCCGGCAACGGCGTCAAAAACTTGTTGGCGGATTTCTAAGTGTGTGCTTGCTTTATTGGTTGTGGTAAAAGAAATTTAAAATCAAGATAAAACGGGGGATGGAATCAGTACAACTAAGAAATCCTAGACCTGCAAGATACAGGGTCCATTGTGGCAAGTTTTGATAAGTAAGAGTTTGTCCCACAAGGAAAGGTGATCTACGGCTCCAAGGGAGCCATCTTTAGTAGTCCCTCCAGATCTGACTACAGATCTGGCAGTCCTAAAAAGGAGGGGAGTTTAAGGTCACTGATTCTAGGTATTCTAAACTACAGAAAGGGTTGAGAGGATAGATGGAGTGTAGAAAATAAATATAAAAGGGTGAGAAGTATGTCATTGAGCCTAGATCAGAGGAGCTTTATAACTCAAATTTAGATATGATGTTATAGAAATCCTGTCTAATGGCTACATTATCACCACTGAGGAGAAAGGATCCAACCCATCTCTCTGCTATGATTCAATCCCTTAAGGTTATAACCTGTCCACTTGAATGGTCACAGACTATCCCATAGGGGAACCATAATCCAGGGATGGGTCAAAACAAGTTAATCATTGTAGGCACTATTTCATCCAGGCTACCAGCTCAAGAATCCATAGGGAACCTCAACCTCTAAAGCTCTAAGTGTGGGGCTAAGGCTGTATAGGACCATGATAGCCCAGACACATACAACCAACAAGAGATTGAGTACAACCTTCGATCTAGCTGTCCATTGCTTGAGTGAGGCTACAATGGTCCAGTCACAAGCCTACAATCTCTATAACTAGATCAGATCTAACATCTAATAGCAGATCTATACAAATGTAGGGGAGTCTGCCTCTGTACAATCTCCCACCAGGCTTCTACAAGCTCAGGTCTAAAGAAGAAGGATCCATCTTGGATCGGTAGATTAGAATCACCCTAAGGCTATAACCTGTCCACTTGAATGGTCACAGACTATCCCAGAGGCTATCCTCCTCACGGAGCCTAAGATAAAACAAGAATATCGCTGCCACCACCATGGTTACAAGGCTACCAGCTCAAGCTCCCATGGGGATTTTAGATTTAGTGGGTCCTGTGGTGGGGCTAAGGCTGTATATGACCATGATAGCCCAGACACACAGGTCACTTGGATTTGAGTGGCCCTTAGAATCAGTCCTCCATTGCTTTGAATCACAGCCAAAGCAATGGTGGATCACAAGGCAGCAGCCTTGCACAGAGTATCTCACATTCAAACACAAATCCCATAGAGTACAAATCCTATTACAAAACTTCCATTGATCTAGTTCAGAAAGCATACAAAGATATAGCCAGCAAGTGCTGGACTATGGAGAGAAGGGAAAAGAAAAGAAAACTACTTACTGCTACAAAAAGAAAAGAAAAATGATCTCAGATCAAGTCTCTAAGAAATGAGATGTGTTCCCAGCTATTCCAGGAATTTTCAACCTCCTTTTAACCTAAGCTAAGTATGAGTTTATATAGCAGTGGTGTGGCGGTGCATTAGGGTTAGGGAAACCCTAATTTTAACGATGCCACGTGGCTGAATAGTGATCCTTGGATGCCTTGGGCCGCATGCACGGAGATTTGAGCGTGGGAGTGCGTGCCCTAATCGCTGGAAATTCTCAAAAGGCCCTCTACTGAAGAGATGGAAGTTAAAGTTCAGAGCTTTGCTAGGTAGCCCCTTTGTTTCCCAGACTTGTCGCATGGTAGCTCTTGCTCTTCATGAGGATGATTTGATATTGAAGCTTCAACCGCCGCGAGGTTGCCTTGGTTTGCTCTTGAAGCAGTCGCGAGGTTGAGTAGACATCAAATCCTCATATTTCACAGGGTTGGAGTTCAAGCAGTCGCGAGGTAGCTGTGCAATCGCTGGGTTGATCTTCGCGAGGACAGATTTGAATAGTGCGAGAACTTCACGAGCACTTCTCTTCAATGGACTTCGCGAGTTTCCTCGCGAGGCTTTAAGGAGTTCTGAACTGCGCGAGGCTTCATGTCTTGACTGATCTTCACGAGGATGGCTCTGTCTTCGCAAGGATGCTTTCTTCTTGAATGGCACGAGAACTACGTGAGGATTTCTCTTCTGATAAGTGCATCCCGCGGCCACTGCGCAATAGCTGCGCGAGGAGTCTCCTGAAGCTCTCTCTCCTTAGCCATTCTGAGCGAACTGCGCGAGGTTGAGAGAGGTTTGCTTTGAACTACTCGAGACTGCGCGATGTGTTGTACCCTTGAGCTTCTCGAGAGCTATGCGAGTAGTTGTTGTAAATTCTTGGGAAGCTCAGTTGGACTACGCGAGGCTCATTCCAGGTCTGGATTCAGAGTCCATCCTTTTGAGGGACTTCTGGTGCCAAAACAGGCTCCTTAGCAGGATTCTTGGCCTTGTTTCACTACTGATTATTACCTGCATAAAACACTTAACAAGAACTTATTAAATGGTTAAGGGTCTTGTGACAGCCCGAATTTCGGCACCCCGAAACCCGTGCCATCAGCACGATCATCTTGACCATGCCCTTAGCTAAGCACGGAACACTGGTATATCAAGCATCAAAAGTACTATAAATGAAATTGCGGAATTTAAATCTATATTAATTAACTTTCCCAAAAGACAGTTCTACCCTCATGCCCCTACATGAATGGAGAACCGATCCGAACCATCGATGATAGAAATCATCACGGATGGTTCGTCCCAAAAGAATAATCCAAAACCTTATATACATGGTTTTCACAAAATCAAGGCTTGACATACCAAGCCGTACAAAACTCTATGTAAAATCCCTCAAAGTGGCACAGCGGAGTCCTCTAGAAGAAGTCCTCTGGAGGTGGCTCCAACTCGTCACCGGCCGCAAGATCCGACTCGCCGGGATCAGCGTCTCCTGAAGCCGCGGCAGTTGCTAATAGTGGACCTGCGACGTATAGTCTATAGGGTGAGCTACATCCTAGCTCAATAGGGAACAAACACTGTTGAACATATAGATTATAACTCACATATATTCTATGATATGTCATGCACGATGTATCTATGCAGTTGTTGATGAAACAGTTAAAAAGCATTTCGTTTTACTGTTGATTTCTTATATTTTCATTTGCTCATGAATAATGCTGAAAAGGCCTAAAGCAAAACTTAAACTTTCAACTTAAGTAATCCCCGAGCAATATAGCATCGAGCCCCGATGAGATACCCTTCATCGTCATCTATATAGATAGCTTTTAATGTATTCCCGGGAATACCATATAGTACCCAAGCCCCTTTCCACGAGGGATTGGTGGCGGGTTTCACTTGTCTCGGGTGTACTTTATGTACTATGTACGGATAAGCATCCGCACTGGCCTACGGTTTCGCCGCCGTATCGGTCACGGATATCCTGCCGTGTCAGTCATGGATATCCCGCCACGTTGGTGGGGTAACCTATCAAACCTCAAATAACAAAAATATCGGTGCCTTACATATAGTTATTCACCGTGTAAGTGTGCTATCTTATATCAGTTAGGCCCTATTAAACACGATTCAATCTTTGGATACATCCCTGGGATGTATCCATTTACTTGCATCACACCTGATGCTCTTGCCTCTTTACTTCTTCATCCCCTGGGGATGGCTCATTCATTTACTCTTATGAATATCACGCACACACGCTTTTCACAATTCTTTAAGCAGTAAAAATGATTGAATTGAAATTTATATCACTACATACATGCTCTTGTAAAATAAAGTACATGTTCAAGGTGTTCCCTACCTCAAGTCTTCACTTGATCAATGCATCAAGGTCCCACGTGACTCCTTGTGCACCAGTCCACACGTACCACCTATGGTACCACATAACAGGTAAAACACATCGCAAAGGATGCAATAAGGAAGGCATAAGATCCCTCAAGAATCTTAAAGTCAAACCAAAAGTCAACATAGTTTACTACAGTCGATTAATCGAATTCCAAAATCGATTAATCGAATCTGATTCGATTAATCGATTTCCAAAATCGATTAATCGAAAGTCAATATCGATTAATCGAAGCAATTTCGATTAATCGAAATTCTCCTTTTCGCAAAGTCCATTCTCAGTTCGAATAATGAAGTTTTCATTCGACATCGAATCCAATTTCGATTAATCGAAATTCTTCTTCAAAAGCAAATTCACTTGATGAGTTTTCATTCGATTAATCGAATCCAATTTCGATTAATCGAAATCCTTCTTTTCGCAAAGTAGACCCTCAGTTCGAACAGTTGAGTTTCACAAGTTGATTAATCGATTCCAAATCTCGAAAACAAAATCGATTAATCGAAAATCCCATTTCGATTAGTCGATTTTCCTCAAGTCATTTCCTTTAACCCACAGGGTCCTTTGAGAGTTCTCAATGATTAATCGATTCCCAAATCGATTAATCGAAATCAAAGTCGATTAATCGAAATCCAATTGATTAATCGAAATCGTCCTCCGACTCTTCAACTTCGCCAATTTCGATTAATGAAACAATTTCGATTAATCGAATTGTCGATTCAAATCTTCGAAATGTTCTTCCCAATCTTTTTCCATACTTTTCTTCTATTTTTCTAAGCCATTATCCTATGATTTAACCCACATTTTACTGCAACTTAACCCCTATAATCTATGCATCTTATTTACAAAAATTTTACCTTGAATAGATCTCAAGTTGATTTCAAATCTAGGGTTGGAAGGCTAGGGTTCCAGCTTTGGTTTCTAACGGATTTCTTGCGTCAAATCCGGCCTCTTTAATGCTTGAATCCTTCTTCTAATCACCCACAATAACTCCTCTCTTACTCCTCTCTCTTTCTCTCTCTTCTTTACTTCTCTCAACCACCAAAACATGAAAGTTAGGGTTTTCAACCCTTTTTATCTTATCTCTTTTCTCGGTGTGGAGCACATACACACCCATCAGTGTATGCCACTCTACACACTCCTCTATCTCTCTACTCTTCTACACTGGTTCATACATCACATTTGCTCATCTCACCATAAGTTCATCAATGAACTATCTCATGGTCAAACCTAAGACCAATCGGGCACGGATCCCGAGGTCCTCGTTTGACGTGCTTTTTCGGGTTATTACATCCTCCCCACCTTGGGAATTTTCGTCCTCGAAAATCACCCAAAGGTGTGGTGGTCTCAGATCTCCCCGCACTTTTCGGAGGTGAGGTGGTCTATCACTTAGCACACACGCGAGTACATGGACATAGGCAATCAATGAACCATATATAACAGTAACAAAATTTGTATATATGAAAAAAAATCAAAAGTTACAATAGTTACTGAAATGGGGACCACAACAGAAAAAGTTACAATGGTTCACCCCTATACAAAAAGATGTACAATGCACAAAAACAAAACAAAACTACGGCAAAGCCGCCCCATACCGTGGATCTGTCAAGCAGCCGCTCGACGGAGTCGGATTCGCCACTGGTGGATGGCTGGTGGCGGTAGCGGATGAGAAGTCTCTGTCGACTGCGGCTGTGGAATCACAGTCGGCTGCAGAGGTGGAATGGTAGTGGAAGTAGATGGTGGCTGCGTCGTCGTCGATGGTGGTGGGGGTGCGGTGGAAGTAGAAGCACCGGCATCATGTAATTGCGTCCTAAAGACCGGGCCCTGATGAAAGGCTGTGGTGCCGGCGGTCCATTCTTCTTCGCGGGCCAGCATATCCATGTAGGTTTGAGCATGTCTTCTATTACTTGGTTCACTCGCTCTGTCTGCCCATCAGTTTGAGGATGGAAAGCTGAACTAAAGTCTAGTCGTGTTCCCATTCCTTCTTGAAATTTCTTCCAAAACTTGGACGTATATAGTGGATCACGATCTGAAACGATGCTGCTTGGAATCCCGTGTAATCTTACAATCTCCTTCATGTATAAATCTGCCAGTCTTCCTGCAGTATATGTGGTATTATATGGCAAAAAGTGCACTGATTTGGTCAATCGGTCTACGACGACCCAAATGGCATTGTGTCTCTTGGCAGTACGGGGTAATCCAACAATGAAATCCATTGAGATCGATTCCCACTTCCATTCTGGTATTGGTAAAGGTTGCAATAGTCCCGCAGGATGTCTATGATCAACCTTCACTTACTGACAAGTCAAACATCGTGACACATACTCGGCCACGTCTTGTTTCAGTCCTCTCCACCAGTAATTCTTTTTCAAATCTTGGTACATTTTGGTGCTACCTGGGTGGATAGCATAATTTGACTTATGAGCCTCATCAAGAATTGTTCGTCTTAGGTCGGCATTGTCCGGAATGCAGAGACGGCCCTTGAACAATAAAGAACCATCTTCATTTACTGAGAAGTCCGACCTAAGGCCTTCACTCACGGCTTGATCAACCTTCGTTAACGCTGGATCTGTCATCTGTACATCGTGGATATGCTCAAATATCACCGGCTTTACTGGTATGTTAGCCAAAAGGATCCAAAGGTCCTTGACTCAATGTTTGCATCATAGATTGCCGTGTCTTCCAATAATTTCCATCGCATACCCAAAATCAAAGAAGCTAATCGAGTGAACCTTTTGACTCAATGCATCGGCTACTACTTTCGCCTTACCTGGATGGTATTGTATAGAGCATTTGTAATCCTTGAGGAATTCCATCCATCTGCGCTGTCTCATGTTGAGCTCTTTCTGTGTAAACAAGTATCGGAGGCTCTTATGATCGGTGAAAATTTCAAATGTCCCACCATACAAGTAATGTCTCCAAATCTTCAGCGCAAAAATGACTGCTGCTAGTTCTAAGTCATGAGTCGGGTAATTTTTCTCGTGTTCTTTCAGCTGTCTTGATCCGTAAGCTATCACCTTCTTGTGTTGGTTGAGCACACAACCAAGGCCATTGTATGACGCGTCAGACACGGCGATCCTCCATCGCTCAAGGAATTGCTAACACGGAGCCAAGTGAGTCTCGCTTTTGAGTTCTTGAAAACTCTTCGCATGCCTCACTCCACTCAAACCTTGAATCTTTTCGTGTCAACTTTGTGAGAGGTCCCGATATCTTTGAAAACCCCTCAACTAAACGCCGATAATAGCCGCTAAGCCCGTAAAACTTTGACATCGGCCACCGCTTTGGTTGCTCCCATTTAACTATCGCTTCTATCTTTTGCCGGATCTACAAGACACCATGCTTTGAGACGACATGTCCCAAAAGCTAACTTCTTCCAACCAAAACTCACACTTGGCCGAGTTTGGCGACAATTGGTGTTCACGAGCGTCAGAGAGCAATCCTCAAATGTTCTTCGTGTTCGCCTTGGATTTGGAATATATCAATATATCATCAACAAATACTACGACGCAGAGTCCAAGTGTGGTTTAAACACTCGGTTCATCGATCCATAAACGACGCCGAGCATTCGTTAATCCAAACGGCATCACAAGGAATTCATAGTGTCCATACCGTGTCCTAAAGTCATTCTTCAGATATGTCCTCGCCTTTAACTCGAATCGATGATACCCAGATCTCGTGTCGATCTTAGAAAAATACCTTGCTCCTTGCGCTTGGTCGAATAGATCGCCTATTCTGGGCAAAGGGAAGGGGTGCTTCACAGTGAGTTTGCTCAATTGTCGATTGTCAATGAATAGGCCGATTGACCCATGTTTCTTCTTGACAAACAAGACCGGTGCTCCCCATGGAGACACGCTTGGTCTAACAAACCCCTTGTCCATAAGCTCTTGTAGTTGTTCCTTCAACTCCTTTAACTCAGCGGGAGCCATTCTATAAGGTGCTTTTGAAATAGGCTCCGCTCTCGTGCTAAGTCAATGGCTAATTCTACTTTCTTCTCGAGGAGGTAATCCAGCAACTCTTCCGAAACACGTCCAAGTTTCGACAACCGCGATCTCGTAAATGACGTTCTTTTCTTCCTTGTCCTCCTTTAAGAAAGCTAAGTATCCACAACCCTTTCGATCATTTTCTCGGCCCTTCTTGCATGAGATCTGGCACGATGACGCACCTTACTCCTTGAAACCAAAATGATCTTCTTGTGTTGGGTCCGAAAATAACTACCTTGTTCTTGCAATCGACGGTTGCACAATGCTGCGCTAAGCCGTCCATGCCAAGGATCACATCAAACCCTTGCATGTCTAACAGTATCAGCTTTGCTTCTAGTTCATGCACCTCCAAATCTTGAACTGCTACGATGATGGATTTGCAAGCTAACTCCGTGTCTACTAACTCTCCAGTCGGAATAGACACAGATAGGACGAAATCCAACGTCTCTGGGACAATCTTCATCTTCTTAGCGAAACGTGGAGTGACGAATGAGTGGGTAGACCCGGGGTCTATCAACACTCGAGCGTCATATCCCCCGAAGCATCCTTTTTCATATATATTTAGAGTACCTATAGTATACATACACACATACGATAATTTACACATTAATTTACACCCTCAATTTACATCTGACTTTTGGTATTGAGAAAAGAATCTATATAATTTCCTAATGCATGCTTCTTCTCTATCTAAAGTTTTAACGAAAAGAAAATTTTCTTTAATTTTAAAAGGAATCTCACCTTGGATGACATCATGCACGTTCCCTGCTTCCTGAGCAGTGACTGCATAGGCTCTCCCCTGAACGATCGGTTTCCTTGCTTGAATTGGTCGTGGTAGTCTTTGAACAAACCGTCTTTCTTTTATCGTCTGGCAATCCTTGATCAAGTGGCCCACCTTGCCACATCGGAAACAGCCCCTAGTTCCCAATCTACAGTCCACCGTCCTATGAGGCTTGCCACACTTTGCGCAAGTCTCCCGAGGTGCGGAAGAAACAGTACGAGAACCCTGAGTAACAGTGGCGCCAGTAGACATGGCAGGGCTCTCATAGCGAATAGGTCTCCCCGACGCAAGTAATGGAAACCTTGGTTGGTGTTGTTGTTGCTGTTGCGCCGGTCTTCCGAAACCTCCCTGGAACTGTGGTCTCTGACTCTGGCCCATGAATCTCGGCTTTTTGTTCACCGGTTCATAATGCGCCGTCCTTCCTTGTTCATTTCCTCCTCTCTGCTGCTCCCTCTGTCAATATCTATTATTGTTCTCCTCTTCTACAACCAACGCCTTACTCATGACCTCTTCATAGGTCCTCAGCTGAAATGGAGCTACGCCTCCTCTAACCTCAGGCTTCAAACCTTGTTGAAACCTCTTGGACTTCATCACTTCAGAAGCGACGTAATCCGGAGCAAAACGGGCAAGTCGTAGGAACTCTACCCCGTATTCTCTCACTGTCATCCTCCCTTGTACTAACTGTAAAAATTGTATCTCTAGTTGGTTCCTCACCACTTCTGGAAAATATTGTTTGTTGAACTCCTCAACAAACTCCTCCCAAGTCCAAGGCAACTCTGGGGTCTCCTGAGCCCGAGTCCGTATCACGGACTTCCACCAAGGCCCAGCCTCCCCATCCAACATGTAAGCTGCCCATCTTACACTCTCGTCTTCCGTGCAAGTTAGCACGCTAAAGACTTTCTCCATCTCCATCAGCCAGTTCTCAGCGGCCATTGTGTCTGCCTGCCCAGAAAATGAAGGAGGTCTCATCCTCCTAAATTCTGTAAAAGATGAGGGCAAAGGCAACGCAGGTCCTACAGGTGGTGTAGGTGGCTGCTGTTCTCTTGATGCATGAGCTGCAAAGGATGCGGCTTGTTGTGCCATGGCAGCTGCCATAGTCTCCATAGTGTGCATCATCCTTTGTCGCTCCTCTCTATCTTCTTGTCTTTCTCTCAATCTTTCTTGCTCTCTTAGATCTTGATCCTGATGATCTCGATCCTCTTCCTCATGCTGTCTGCTACTACTGCCCCCTGGGGCCTCAGCACCTCCTAAAGGCACTCTATTGGTAGGAGAGATGAAATCATCTCCACTACGCAAACTCCTTTGATGGCCTCCCCTTGGTCGGCCTCTTCCTCTAGACGACATTTGCGGCTGCATTTGAAACTAAAGTTTCGTTAGCAGAAGCCCCTATGTTCTGACGAAAGAACCCTTGTCAGAATTGCTAAAAGAAAATAGCTCTGATACCAACTGTGACAGCCCGGATTTCGGCACCCCGAAACCCGTGCCATCAGCACGATCATCTTGACCGTGCCCTTAGCTAAGCACGGAACACTGGTATATCAAGCATCAAAAGTACTATAAATGAAATTGCGGAATTTAAATCTATATTAATTAACTTTCCCAAAAGACAGTTCTACCCTCATGCCCCTACATGAATGGAGAACCGATCCGAACCATCGATGATAGAAATCATCACGGATGGTTCGTCCCAAAAGAATAATCCAAAACCTTATATACATGGTTTTCACAAAATCAAGGCTTGACATACCAAGCCGTACAAAACTCTATGTAAAATCCCTCAAAGTGGCACAGCAGAGTCCTCTAGAAGAAGTCCTCTGGAGGTGGCTCCAACTCGTCACCGGCCGCAAGATCCGACTCGCCGGGATCAGCGTCTCCTGAAGCCGCGGCAGTTGCTAATAGTGGACCTGCGACGTATAGTCTATAGGGTGAGCTACATCCTAGCTCAATAGGGAACAAACACTGTTGAACATATAGATTATAACTCACATATATTCTATGATATGTCATGCACGATGTATCTATGCAGTTGTTGATGAAACAGTTAAAAAGCATTTCGTTTTACTGTTGATTTCTTATATTTTCATTTGCTCATGAATAATGCTGAAAAGGCCTAAAGCAAAACTTAAACTTTCAACTTAAGTAATCCCCGAGCAATATAGCATCGAGCCCCGATGAGATACCCTTCATCGTCATCTATATAGACAGTTTTAATGTACTCCGGAATACCATATAGTACCCAAGCCCTTTCCACGGGATTGGTGGCGGGTTTCACTTGTCTCAACCAACACCTCGGGTGTACTTACTATATGTACGGATAAGCCTCCGTGACTGGCCTACGGTTTCGCCAGATCGGTCACGGATATCCTGCCGTGTCAGTCGTGGATATCCCGCCACGTCGGTGGGGTAACCTATCAAACCTCAAATAACAAAAATATCGGTGCCTTACATATAGTTATTCACCGTGTAAGTGTGCTATCTTATATCAGTTAGGCCCTATTAAACACGATTCAATCTTTGGATACATCCCTGGGATGTATCCATTTACTTGCATCACACCTGATGCTCTTGCCTCTTTACTTCTTCATCCCCTGGGGATGGCTCATTCGTTTACTCTTATGAATATCACGCACACACGCTTTTCACAATTCTTTAAGCAGTAAAAATGATTGAATTGAAATCTATATCACTACATACATGCTCTTGTAAAATAAAGTACATGTTCAAGGTGTTCCCTACCTCAAGTCTTCACTTGATCAATGCATCAAGGTCCCACGTGACTCCTTGTGCACCAGTCCACACGTACCACCTATGGTACCACATAACAGGTAAAACACATCGCAAAGGATGCAATAAGGAAGGCATAAGATCCCTCAAGAATCTTAAAGTCAAACCAAAAGTCAACATAGTTTACTACAGTCGATTAATCGAATTCCAAAATCGATTAATCGAATCTGATTCGATTAATCGATTTCCAAAATCGATTAATCGAAGGTCAATATCGATTAATCGAAGCAATTTCGATTAATCGAAATTCTCCTTTTCGCAAAGTCCATTCTCAGTTCGAACAGTCGAGTTTTCATTCG
Source organism: Chloranthus sessilifolius (assembly GCA_021018995.1). Taxonomy (NCBI): domain Eukaryota; kingdom Viridiplantae; phylum Streptophyta; class Magnoliopsida; order Chloranthales; family Chloranthaceae; genus Chloranthus; species Chloranthus sessilifolius. The sequence goes on from CM037595.1 coordinate 72,757,454, forward strand.
ATTAATCGAATCCAATTTCGATTAATCGAAATTCTTCTTTTCGCAAAGCAAATTCACTGTTCGAACAGTCGAGTTTTCATTCGATTAATCGAATCCAATTTCGATTAATCGAAATCCTTCTTTTCGCAAAGTAGACCCTCAGTTCGAACAGTCGAGTTTCACAAGTTGATTAATCGATTCCAAATCGATTAATCGAAAACCAAAAATCGATTAATCGAAATCCCATTTCGATTAGTCGATTTTTCCTCAAGTCATTTCCTTTAACCCCTGGGGTCCACTGGAGGTTCTCAGTCGATTAATCGATTCCCAAATCGATTAATCGAAATCCAAAGTCGATTAATCGAAATCCAATTCGATTAATCGAAATCGGGGTCCTCTGACTCTTCAACTTCCTGGCCAATTTCGATTAATCGAAACCCAATTTCGATTAATCGAAATTGTCAGATTCAGCCCCTTTCGAGCTGTTCTTCCCAATCTTTTCCATACCTTTTCTTCTATTTTTCTAAGCCATTATCCTATGATTTAACCCACATTTTACTGCAACTTAACCCCTATAATCTATGCATCTTATTTACAAAAATTTTACCTTGAATAGATCTCAAGTTGATTTCAAATCTAGGGTTGGAAGGCTAGGGTTCCAGCTTTGGTTTCTAACGGATTTCTTGCGTCAAATCCGGCCTCTTTAATGCTTGAATCCTTCTTCTAATCACCCACAATAACTCCTCTCTTACTCCTCTCTCTTTCTCTCTCTTCTTTACTTCTCTCAACCACCAAAACATGAAAGTTAGGGTTTTCAACCCTTTTTATCTTATCTCTTTTCTCGGTGTGGAGCACATACACACCCATCAGTGTATGCCACTCTACACACTCCTCTATCTCTCTACTCTTCTACACTGGTTCACACATCACATTTGCTCATCTCACCATAAGTTCATCAATGAACTATCTCATGGTCAAACCTAAGACCAATCGGGCACGGATCTCGAGGTCCTCGTTTGACATGCTTTTTCGGGTTATTACAGGTCTAATCAAAGGTTAAGTTAAGGGGTGAAAAGTGGTACTTTTTAGGTCTTAACAAGTGGGTGCAACAGCCCTAATGAAACCCATCCTACACTTTGAGATGGTCAACAAGTCAAACCCTAAATGTGAAATTCGAGCAAAAACCATCAGGTTAGTATAGCTAAGCTACAGTGCCTGGAAGTTCAAAGCTCGAGGGGGGATCCACCTATACTTGGCACAACTAATACATGCACCAAGCCATTTCTGGGGAAGAAATGGCCTGGCGTAGCTATTGCTTGTGCGAAACATATTTTCTCCAAAATCGCTCAATTTCCAAATCGCCATAACTTTTGATATATAACTCCGTTTGAGGAAATTTTTAACTTGTTGGAAAGATGGAGAAGTCCTCTTTCTAATGGTATATGACTCATATCTAGAAGACATCTGTGTAAATTTTGGAACTCTTCTTTCCAACCACTACTCGGGAGGGTTCGACATTGGTTCGCAAAAGGGTTCTAATGGCTTTGGGATGGTTAGAGTTGATTCCTAAGGGTTCGAGAAGGGTTCTAAAGGTTCTAAGATTATTCCTAAGGGTTTGGAAAATGCTTTCGAAAGCTCGGGGGTATGCCTTTCTCAAAGTATGTTCTGATCGGGCCTTAGGCCAAATTTGGGTGTCTACAATAATTTATTTTTATGGATTAAAAATTGATGATTGATGATTATGGACCAGAGTTTTAGAGTTAAAATATTAAGCACTAGAACTTTAAATTAAGGATATAAAATTATAAGGAATCAAAAATTAAGACTAAAGCTGAAATCTAAGGACTGAAGTCGGGATCGTAATCAGGGAAGTTAGGCTATAAGATCAAGACTAGTTCTAGAAACTAAACCTAGAATTAGTAAGCTAAAATTTTAGATTAAAACCTATGATCTAAGATCTAGAATTTAAGAGCTAGAGGGCTAGAACCTAAATTTAGAACTAGAATAGAAAAAGGAACTAGTTCTAGAACCAAAGAACTAGAACTAGAGAATAAGAGTTAAAAACTATAGAAGAATCTAAGAATTAAGAACCTAAGACCTAAATTCTAGAGCTAAAAACAAAAGCTAAGAACTAGAACTAAGAATTAAGAACTAGAAGGAAATTATACCTGAGGCTAGGGCCACAGAGAGAGATCCCGAAATCCTAAGCCTGGAAGTCGGCACTTGAGAAGTAGATTACTGAATGCATTGTGTGGTCGAATTGATGTGTTTTGGGATGAGGTGGTGGGTCCTATTTATAGGTGTTTTACTAATTACGCGCCTTGTGGGGTGAGCTTAATTAAGTAGTCAACTTCAATTACGAACCCAATCCAGGGCGTTTAATTGAATTATGCACTAGCTATCATGTGCATAACCACTTTGAGTCGGTCATGGACTCAGTGAGTGTCATCCTAGTTCTAATTTGATTAGAACTAATTGCGTGCCCAGTTTGGTGCACGCAATCGTACGTTTAATAGGGGACTTTAGGTGGTCATAGGACTGAGAGATTAGGTCTGAAATGGACCATTTACGCATCGGTGATTGGGATCTTAAACCGATAGCGCGCTCTAGTTAGGGTGCATGATCGAGTCTCGAGGTGGTTTCTAGAGGGGTAGGGTTTGGCTTGAGAGGGACCAATTGTGCGCTGGTGGTTTGACGAGCAATCGAATTGCGCGCATGGTCTAATGCACGTAATTCAAGATTATCCCAGGTCCAGGTCAAGTTCGAAGTGCGAGACTATTGTTTCAGTCTGCGTTTTAGCCATATACTATTATTTCAGTATACGGTCCCCACCTTTGGGGTTTTGGGGTATGAATCACAGAGCTATTATTTCAGCCTTCATTCAACCATATACTATTATTTCAGTATATGGTCCCCATGTTAGGGTTGAGGGGTCTGAGCCACAGAGCTATTATTTCAGCCTGTGCTCAGCCATATACTATTGTTTCAGTATATGGTCCCCGTAGTAGGTTTCAAAACTTTCGGAGAATATAAGTCTTTTTTGAAAAGTCATGAGCAAGGTCAAAGGTTGATCGAACAGATTTGTATACTCCAAGAGGGCAAAATAGGGGTGTCTACAGATGCCCCTCTTCGGCGCATTCTTGCGAAGTAAGAATGCGTCGAAGAAGTAGACACCCCTCATCATAGGTGCCTTCTCTTTATTTGAGAAATCACAAATGTGAATCGGGGATGCTGACATGAAATGCTTGGCTTTCTTATCTATCAGCATAAGCTAAAATGGAGCATTTGGGGGCCCAGTGGTAGCTGTCGAAAGGAGTATTCCTTGCCTGTTGGTGCACACTTTTTCTGGGTTCCTCTCGGTCCCCGTTGAATCAGTGGCCCAATTCTGTCCAAGAGGACTCTAGTGATGCGGTGTTTGGAATGTTAGAAATAAATAGAGGATTTCTAAGAAGATTCCTAGTTGGTTGTGATCGCCAACTGTAGATATTTAACGACGCTGCAACACGTCAGTGATCACGCTTTAGAGCGGGGTGGGTTACTTCTTTACTAAATCGTCCGCTTGCGAACGTCAGCAGCTATGGCTCTTCTTTATAGTGTAGATAGTTTAGTTTTCCTTTTCTTTCCCTGTTATTGTTATAATTTTAATTGGTTTGGGTTTCCTACTTCTACTGTGAGTCTAACTATGTGAATCTATTATAGTGACCTAATCTAATATTCTAATCCTGTTAGGAGTCTAATTAGTTTTAAGATTTTTAATCCTATTCAAAGTCTAATTAATTAAGTCTGCTAATTATACTAGGAGTCTAATTAATTATAGGTGTTGTAGTCTCATAAGAAATCTAATTAATTTAATTTCCTAATCTTACTAGAAGTCTAATTAATATTAGTCTCCTAATTTTACTAGGAATGCAAATATATCAATTCTAATAAAACTCTAGTTGAATCAAGCATGCTCATTATACTAGAATTCTGATTGAAGCAAATATACTAATTCTACTGCAACTCTAATTAAAGCAAGTATACTAATTATACTGAAATTCTAATTAAAGCTAATATATTGATTATACCAAAAAAATATAACTAAAATAAGGGAACTAATTTTATTAGAATTGTGAACAGAACAATAAATTAATTATACTAAGAATTCTAATTAAAGCGATAAATTATGCTCTACTAAAATTCTAATTAAAGCGATAAATTAATTTTGCTAGAATTCTTATCAAAGCAATTGTACTAAGAATCTAATTAAAATAAAGCAATAAATTAATTATACTAAATTTCTAGGAAAATTATGAAACTGATTTTGCTAATTCTAACTAAAGCAATAAATTAATTCTACTAAAAATCTAGGAAGAGGGTTTTGGGCCCGCTATGCTAAGGAGGATTGGCCTCGTTTCTTAGTACCCTCCGTAAGCACCCTTCGGCAAATCGGGTGGCTGAGATTAAAACAAATTGGATATTGGATTATAATATTATAATTTTTTTAGATTTTTGGAGTCGATTTTGGATTATAATTATGGATTAAATTATGAAACTAGGGTCTTAGAAAACTAAATTAAGAAATTAGATTTTAGAAATATTAAATTAAAGAATTAAAACTAGAATTTAAAATCTGAGGACTGAATTCGGGTCCAAAATAAAAAAAATCAGACCGTATGATTAAGGACTGGTTCTAGAAACTAAGAACTAGAACCAGAGATTAATGATAGGACTAGAGATTAAGATTTCAAAACAAAACTAAGGTTTAGGGTCGGCGAATTAGGTCGTCAGATTAGGGACTGGTTCTAGCAAGGATCAAAATTTCGGCCAAAATGACCGAAATTTTGGGTCAAATTATCGGTTTCGGTCCTCATCGAAATGATAATTTGGACCGAAATTTCGGTCAGATTGTTGTATGGGAATGATATTATCGACCGAAATTTTGGCCGAAATTCAAATTTTTGGTTTCGGTCCCCTCCGAAACCGAAATGAAACCCGGAATTTTAAGCCTTGGGTTCTAAAACTTAAGAACTAGAACTAGAGATTGAAAATTACGATCTAAAAAGGGTGCTTCGGTCTAAGACTGAAAATTTAATATTAATAATTAAGAAAACCTAAATCTAAAAACTAAAAAAAAATTAAGGGTCAAGGCTGAAGGTTTGATTTTTACCTAGGGCCGGGGCTATGGAGAGGAATCTCAAAAATTTGAAGCTTGAATCTCGAAATCATGGATATGTTTCTCTATGTGTTCATTCTCAGAATTTTTTGGTCTCGAAATCCCAAACTTCTTCAAAAAATTCCGTCCTCTCTCCAACCTTTTATGGGTCGAATTAAAAAAATCTTTTTATAGGGTTTTCTCCAATTAAACGCCCTATTTCAAGCGTTTAATCGAATCGCACGTCGGTTTCCTGGTGTGTAATTGCTTTGAGTCGGTCACCGACTCAATGAGCGACTGACTGACTTGCTCAATGAGTTTCCTAGTTCTAATAATATCAGGACTAATTGCGCACCGGATGTGGAGTGCGCAATTCGATTAAGTACTTCGTTTGAAGCATTTAATTGTGGAACTGATTTCACGTTTGTGGTTGTGCGTGCAATCGAATTGCGTACATGATTTTAGGCACATAATTCGGGGTTGTTCAGGTCCGAGTCAGGTCTGAAATGCCAGACTATTGTTTTAGCCTACATTTTGACTATATACTATTATTTCAGTATATAGTCTCCCTACATTGGGATCTGAGCCACAGAGCTATTATTTCAGCCTGTGTTCAGTCATGTACTATTGTTTTAGTGCATGGTTCCCAATTTAGGGTCACGGGGCTGGGCCTGAGCTATAGAGCTATTATTTCAGCATGTGTCCAATCATATACTATTGTTTCAGCATATGGTCCCATGTTAGGGTTAAAGGGGTCTGAAATGCAAGACTATTATTTTAGTCTGCATTTTGACTATATGCTATTATTTTAGAATATTGTCCCACATTAGGGTTGCGAAAATTTCAGAGAAGGTAAGTCCTTTCCGAAGAGTCATGGGCGAGGTTAAAGGTTGATCGAACAGATTTGTATATTCTAAGAGGCCAAAATGGGGGTGTCTACAGATGCCTCTCTTCAGCGCGCTCTTGCAAAGTAAGAATGCGTCGAAGAAGTAGACACCCCTCATTCGAGGTGTCTTCTCGTTTCTCTTGGAAAATCACAAATGTGAATTGGGGCCCATTGATAGCTGTCAAAAGGAGTGTTCCATGCCGTGAATGCCCAGGGGCAATCCCATCGCGTATTGTGACCCACTATCACAATAGACAGGGGAAGTCAGCACATCCTAATCTACAGGTGCAAGGGGCATCCCATCGTGTGGCATGACCTGCTATGAGTGATAGTCAAACGGAAAGGAGAATCACCATATCCTAATCTGTGGGTGCAAGGGGCATCCCGCCGTATGTCGCGACCTGCTATAAGGGGCAGTCAAATAGAGGGATATGACGCTGTAGAGGTACCGGGGGGCGTCATAAAAATGTCCATAAATAAGGTCCAGAGATCGATAATAAAATATAATATAATGTCGAAGGCTTTCGCAAGTCATGTCAGATCGGGCGCGTCATTGCTCACACCAATGCGTGTCAGGCATTCTTTTTCTAATAAGCGTTTGTAAGTTCTTAGATTAAATATACTCCTTGTTTGGTTTCTTAGGGGAATGGCCAATTTGGGCTGGTAATTGAGGTGAATTTTTGGTGGATAAAGCCTCTTTGTTAATTTTTTTGCTTTGGTTTCTTCCTTTTTTTGTTATTTTGATGTTTTGGGAGTAAGAGATTTTTTTTGGTTATTGGGAAGTAAAGGTTTTTTTTTCGGTTTTAGAAGTAAAAGATTTTGAAAATTTAGGAATTTTAGCTTAAGATCAATTTGGAGGTAAAACGACGGAAAACGTGGCTTCCGAGACGTCGCTGAGCAGATCCATCAGTACGAGATTTGTGGACTCGACCGTTTACATGGTTGTCAAGACGACACTTGGCATGCCGGATACTCCGTCTAACCTTCTAGACGAATACTGATGATTGTCTCTTATGGGAGGACTACAGTGATTCGCGAGTTGAGAGAGATGGGTTTTGAAAATATTTTGACTTAATCATAGCTAACTATATTTATAAGCAATATCGAGTAAAAGGAGGGGGGCGATACTTACCTGAGGGTGACACTTACTTAAATTACGTGTAGCTTGTGTAGTCTGGTGGTGTCATAGTGTCACGATGGGACTTTGGAGGTTACTTCTCTTTTCTTCATCTTTGTTGTGGCAGGGCCTAGTGGTAATTACTGTGATGTAGTGCCTTGGGGAGGTGATGTCACGATGGGACATTAGTGACTTTTCTTTCTTGAGTTGTGCTATGGGGTAAGTCCCGGTAGTTGCAAGTGTTGTGAGGTGTGAGAAAGTCTTTTCTCTTTCTTCCTATCATAGTGAATCATAGACGTGATGGGACATTGGGGGTTTGTGTTAAGATCTGGGGGATTACTCGTTGTAGGCCTGATGGGGGCCTTTGGATCGTGGTGGTTTTTTTTGTTTTTGAGATGTGATTGGGGACGTGGGAGGAGTCCCTTTGCTTTTGTTATGGGGTATTGGTTGAGCATAGTTAGCGATGGGACTTCTAGAAGGTTTGACTCTATGTAAAGTTCCATGATTAGGATTTCGAGAAGGCATGATTGATGTTGGGGTTGTAAGGTGCGATGAAATTGTTGTGTAGCAATGGGGCATGTTCATGGTGAGAATGAGTTGTAGTTGAATCACGAGGGGACATGTTTATGAATGTGTGGTGGGGTTATGTCTGAATGTTCTGGCTAGTGATGTTTGCGTTGAGACGTTAATGGGATATTTGCGTGATAGGTGTATCACATTTCTTTCTTTGGCAGATCTTGGGTCATAAGAGATCTTGTTGTGGTTGCATCGTGATTGGCTTCGTCTTTGGCTTCTCATGAGGGATGTGCAATGAGACGACTGATTTAGGTGGTATCATGTGTGTGCATCTCATCGTGATGGGGCATGAGTGACGAGATGTGCAACCGTGGGATTTGTGATGATCCCGTCGTAGCGATGCGCTCACTTGTAAAAAATATAGTTGCCACCCGGAGCTTTTGGTATCCTGGGATACCTATATCATTTTTATGAGCACCGAAGTACTAAAAATATGACTCTGAATCTGGTCTACACCAAAGGCTCTTGGGTAGGAGCTTTGGTTATCGATCGGGAGGGTGTCAAGCACCCGATCAACCCGCTTAACGCGGTCTCTACTAATGGCCAAAATAAAAATAAAGTAAGAGAAAAGAGAATGGCTTCCTCTTTCCCAAAAGGGCTTAGAAACCTATTTGTGCCCCTCCGTTCTTACCGAAAATTTGGGGGCGTAACGACACAAATGGGAGAATTGAGGAAAAACCAAGAAGGTAGAGGAAGAGAGGGGAGAGCCGAAGCTCTCGGGCCCTTATTGCACCGTTGGGGAGCCTTGCATCGGTGAGCTTTTGAAGGCTTGTATGGTATAGAATGGGGTTCTAACTCCTAAAGCTTGAAGCTAAGAGGTAGAGAGGGAAGGCTAAGGGATTACACACACCTAACCTAAAGGCTTTTAGTGAAATGCTGAGGTCTAAGGGAGATTTTTGAAATCTGGAATTTGTATGAGAAGTGTGCACCAAAGGGAGAAAGATCTTCTCACTTTAAGCTCTTTCTCTCTTAGGCTAAAATTCTCAACCCCCAAACCAAAGGGAGGGGGGCTCTATTTATAGGAAATGGGTGGGTTAGGAGACCACTTAAGTGTTAATTGGGGTTAGCAATTAGGTAATCTCAAATCTAAGATTTTATAGGGTTTTTGGAGCCTTGAAATATGTGAAAAGGTCCTCCAATGGTGGATGATGGGGTGAGGCCTTAAGCCACTTAAGGGGTTACAAATAGGTAGTGAATGGGTGCAACATAACTATCAAAGCACATCCCAAAGGTCGAGGTGGTCAACAAGTCAAACCCCAATCACGGATTTCAGGATAAAAAGACATGGTTATTGTTTATATGCCTAGCGCAACTAATAGTTGCGCTAGGCAAATATATAGTAAAACAATGCTGAACAGTGCCTCGAAGTTGGCTCGCGAGGGTGGGGTCCACATTTAAAACTGGCGTAACTATTAGTTGCGCCAGGCTTAAAATCTGAGAGAAGTGGCTTGGCACAACTAATAGTTATGCTAGGAAAAATTATAACTGGCGCAACTATTAGTTACGCCAAATCCCTAGGGGGCCCACCTGATTTTACTCTTTTGCCCTCCAAGTTCGAACCGCCATATCTTTTGATGTACAACTCCGATTGGGGCGATCCTTAGACAGTTGGAAAGCTGACGTCCTCTACTTTTCAATGGTGTGAGATTCAATCATAGTAAAAGGCCATAGCTAGTCCCGATGTACCACACCCTTTTATAAGATTTTAGAAGGTTAAGTTTAGGTTCAGAACGGGTTCTAAGGGTTGGGATTGATTTTTAAAGGTTCTGGGCAAGTTCCTAAGGGATCTAGGGCGATTTATAAGGGTTTGGAAGGGTTTTAGTGTGGTTCCTAAAAGTTCCATACATGCCATCAAAATCTTGGAAGTGCACCTTTCTCAAAATGTGTTTCGATCGGGCCTTGGGCTAAATTTGGATGTCTACAGATGCCCCTCTTTGGTATCCGATCACTAATGATTGAATGCCAAAGAAAGAGACATCCGAAGAGGCCCAAGGTATTATTGATGGCTCCATTGCATTCAGAATGAACTTCAAATATCAGATGAGTAACATGGTGAGAAAATAAAAGCCCTGGATACCAGGCTAAACATTCATTTCTCAAGGTAATCGGTTCCCAAGTGCTTAGCGACATTACTGAGCATAATCAAGGTGGAATGAGTTGCGAAAGCCCAATAGCTGGGAAAAACGTTCGCTTCTCGAGTTGCGAAAGCCTGTTAGTTAAGAAAAATGTCTGCTTCTCGAGATGATTTGAAGGTATTTGATGTTTAAGATTCATTCTGAACACAAGGCTCCACAGTTAGCGTCCAATCCTACAAGGCATTTGATGGCCCCATCTGACTGTTCACGGGGTGCCTTTGTCGAAAGCAGGGTTAGAAGTCTTTGGGCAAACCCATCGATCCCAAAGTTTATTTAGCATGACTGCCTGAGCGAAGTGAATAGATGTCATAACAATTTTTGGGGTGGATGTGTCATTTTCGAAAGCATGCCTTAGATCAACATGACCTAGAGTATTCAGCTTTGATTACCTTGAACAGATCCAACCAAACATTAGGGTGTCTCCCTAAAGGGACATCCAATCTTGGTCTCTGCTGATAATGATCATAAACATCAATTGACTATGCATAATTATGCACCCATCAGGGGCGATAAGTAACAACAAAGGTGATGGAAGCCCCGACCTAGACCCGCCCGGGTACAATTTATGGGGACAAACGACCATCATACGGATACCTAGACGCATGGCGTACACTTTACAGGGATACCGCTACCCATACAGGTTTTAAGCTTGCAAAAAAATAAAAAGAAAATAAACCCTTCTGGATGTATGGTTGCACATAATTTGATTGATACGTAATCTCATTCTCGACAGGTTGGTCTCAACCAAGGATTGATCTTTTCTAACGGAGCTAGAGCTAATGACACTTAAGTTCATATGAATCTAAGTCAGAGTACCCGGCTTGAAGATTTAGCAGTGGCATCAACCTTATCAAAACATTGACTATTTGTTCGGGATTAGCACCGTTGCTCCTACCTTGAAATAGGATCCAGAATCCAAGGCGTACCTTATATTTAGGACTTTAATATGGCACAACTGCATTGCAGATAAAATATTAACATTTTGCCATCTTATGCTTGTGCGTCTCTGCGGGGGAATACAAATCTGTTTTTGATTTTTCTATCTTTTTATGTGATTTTTTGAAATTTTTAACTATTATGTGATTTTTTGGAATTTTCACCTATCATTTTATGTGATTTGTTTTGGAAATTTTCAACTGTTATGTGATTTTTTGGAATTTTCACCTATCATTTTATGTGATTTTTTTAGAAATTTTCAACTATTATTTAGTGATTTTTTGGAATTTTCAACTATTATGTGATTTTTTAGATTTTGAAACTATTATTTTATGTGATTTTTTGGAATTTTCAACTATTATGCGATTTTTTGGATTTTGAAACTATTATTTTGTGTGATTTTTTGAATTTTGAAACTATTATTTTATGCGATTTTTTTGAAACTATTATTTTACGTGATTTTTTTTTAGATTTTTCAAGTTGTTATTTTCAATGATTTTTCTATTATTATTTTTTTGTGAATACTTTCGGTTTTTCTGTGGGATTTTTTTATTTATTATCATTCATCATTTTTGTTGGATTTTTCTTCATATTTTCCTGTGTAGGACCGGGGTGCTTATTGATCTCAGTCTGTTTTTATTCTAGCACGGCTTCCTTGGTAAGTCGAAGGATAATCGAGATGCCGTCTCGGGAGCGCATGCATCTGTCGAGAGTGACAAAACAAATAAAAAGAGTGGGGGGACCGGCTTTCCTATCTGGCCTGTACCAGGCCCAAGACCCGGCCTAAGTGCCTAGCACAACTATTAGTTGTGCCAGGCCAATAGGGGTCTTGAATTTGCCTGGGGTAACTAATAGTTGCGCCAAGTCAAAAAGGGACACAAAATTTGCCTGGTGCAACTATTAGTTGCGCCAAGCTTGGCTGGGAAGGAATTTAAACAATCCGAGTTTAGGCTGTGGGGCATTATTTCAAAATTTTCTCTCCTCCTTTCTCTTGAAACCAAAAACCGACTCCTTCTAGGGTTCCTTTACATTGCCTCTATGTGTGCCCCATTGCCGTTGCTTTGCTTGTGTGGATCAATTGCCGGCTCGCGCTAGATCAAAGACCTCTTTTCTTTCAAAAGGTAACCATTCAACACCTATTTTCTTTGATTTTTCTTGCTTTTTCTTGCAAATATGATCATGATCTTGCATTCCTAGATGAAAAATGGTTTATTTTCGTTGTAAGCATGTTGATTGATGATGTGTGAATGGTTTTCCATAAATAATGCCTTATTTTTGTGGTTTTATGGGTTTTATTAATGCATAATATATATATATATATATATATATATGTAAATAATTTTTTTTTTTTTTTTATCTGTGCTTAGAAAAGGGGTGTTATTTTTTTATTTTTTTTTATCTTGAATACCAAGCAAGGATATCATTTTGAAAACTAGTTAGGAAAAGGGGATTTTTAGTTTTTAATTTTTTTTTTTTGAAAGGTTAATTAAAAAATAATTTTTGGTTCCTATATATATTGAAAATTAAGGGGAATGCTTTTTTTTCGACTTTTTCTCACAATTAATTAGGGAAAAGGATTTTGCCTTTGATTTTTTTATTGTTTGAAAACTAAGGCATTGATTTATATATATTTTTTTGGTTTTAGATTTTTTGTAAAAGAAGGATTTTTTTTTCGATTTTATGGACACAAAGGGAGGGATTTTTTTTGAACGAAGGCTTTTTTTTTATTTTATGAACCATGAGGAAAATTATTTTTTTGTTTCTTTTTTTTTATTTTCGAGGCATAAAGAAAGGATTCTTTTTTGTTTTTATGATCTTAGGAACATAAGATGATGGATTTTTTTTTGATTTCCTAAACGGAAGGACTTCTCTTTTTTTTTTGGTTTTAGTAGACAATACGACTTCTTTTTTTGTTTTGGTTTTTTTTTTCTTTGTTTGTTTTTTCTAAAACCCTTTTTTCTAACATAAAGGAAGGACTCTTTGGTTTTGATGATGATTTTTTATTTCAACTGGCTTTTATTTTTAAACATAGAAGGAAAGGGGAATTTATTTTATATTATTATTATTTTTTTTACTTTACCTTTTAAGATAGAAAGGAAGAGATTTTTTTTTTGCAATTTCAATCTAAAAAAAAAGGATTTTTTTTTGCTTGTGCATGTGTGCATCTTTATTTTCTAACAATAAACAATGAGAGGGTGAGCACACTTACCTTCCCTTAATGTGCAGCATAAAAAATCCTCTTTATCATTGATCTGCTTTGATGTGATTGCCTTTTGTTGCCCCAGCATGTCGGACGATGATGAGCATATTCCTGAGGAGGGCCACGAGGAGGGACTCGAGATAGTATACGGCCTGCGGGGGGAGAAGTTCATTTGGGTAGAGCAGAGAGCGGGCCCATGGCTCGAAATGCAGGGTGAGGCAGCCCGAGTCGGCCTCCTACACCAACAACATACCCACGTTTTGAATTTTGGAATAGTGGGCAAGGTAAAAGAGAGGTTCAATTTATTTCCTTTGTGTGGCTTTGCTTTACCTCCATGATCTGATGCACATTTTTTTGGATGCAGGACCTGCCCAATATTGTATTCCGCAGGGGGTGGCTTGACTTTCAAGACTTCTACCTCTATGTCCCTCTCGTAGTGAAGGTCCTGCTGGCATAGGTGGCCTTTGGAGAGTTTTTGTCCTGCCCTGCCATGAGGGCTGATGCTGCCTATCTGAAGGCCTTAATCGAACGGTTTTGTCCTGAGACGATTACCTTCCATATGTCGTACGCCGAGATGACCTTGACCCCTATCGACTGGGCAATGATTACGGGCATCAGGGTAGGAGGGATACCAATAGCTGACCTGGCGATGCCGAGTAGGAAGGACATCATCCGACTGATTGGGGCCTATCCCCCTCGCGGGCAGACGCATGGCACTGAGGTCAAGATGACCTAGCTGACCGCACTTTACACACCTGATGAGCTAGTGGATCTGGGTTAGCCAGACAGGGTGCTTTATATCACGCCGGAGCGGGTGATCGTCTTAGCCCGCATCACTCTCCTGGTCCTACTCGGTAAGACCCTTTTCACCAATGCGAGCGGTGGCCGAGTCAGCCTAGCCTTGCTAAGTGTCATGGACAATTGGGGTGACGTCCATAGGCATGACTGGGGAGGAGCCGGCTACACATGGGTGATGTATAACCTGGCTTGGGTCACGACCGGCGATTCTAAATCTGCTATTGGTTTTTGGGCCGCCTTGGAGGTAATCCCTTATTTCTTTGTTTTTTTGTCAGTTTCCCTGAATGATCTTCATATGCTACTGACCTGCTCTTGTGTACTGCCCCCCTTTTCAGGTATGAGGATACCATCATTTTCACCCTGGGCGCTCGCTTCTTTACTCGGAGGAGCTTACCTATTCTCTTCTCAGGAACTGGAATCAGACCCGGCGCCATGACGTAGGCCTGAAGCACTTGGAGATGGGTTTGAGGTCCCAACTCGACTTTATGGTTCCTGAGCAGGTAAAACTCTTTTCTAACCTTGTTTCTTCTAGCTCAGAAATCCCCTTTGGTTGATGTGTTAACTGTTTGGCCCCTTTTTGGCTTGGGTAGATCCTTCCTGACCCGTACCTCGCATCCCCCTTCTGGGACCGGGTAGCCGTAGGCCCTCTCGCCTATTTAACAATCACCGTGTCATTTTCTTCTATGGAGCATGGGCCAATTTTTACTATCTGGGAGAGCGGGTGGTGCACTAGTTCCAGGGCTACTATGCCATACCTATGGACCCTCCGACGGAAGTTTGGAATCTCATTGGCAGTATCGAGGAGCTTATGACGACCTTTTTCAATAATGGGCTCCCTATCCTTGCTCTCCATGTGCCCGGGGACTATCATCTTTGGTATAAATGCCTGCCATATCAGTTTATCTTGTCGTACTTTGTACCTAGCGCCAATTTTCTTGCATTTGGTGGCCCACTCGGTCAGGTAATTCTGCTCAGCTTGGATTGGTTTCCCTTATGTTGTAATTCAGCCTTCGTCCCTTTTAAGTGAATCTTTATTTTGTTCACAGTTTGCTCCGAGAGATGATTCGGATGGTGAAGGCGGGACAAGTGCGGCTGATACGTCAGGGGTAGATCCCTCCGGTGCTGGCCCTTCTTGTGTGGGTCCCTCAGGCAAGGGCTCTTCTAGTGTTGGTCCATTGGGTACCTCTCATGCCGGTATCCCTGGTGGCGATCCGCCCGTGGTTTATGGGACCTTCCGACGCCTGGATGATAACTTTCTTTCCGGCCTCTGTGCTGATGTGGATCGACAAGCGTGGCTCTCTACTGAGGCAGCCCGTGTCCCTCCTCCTGAGGTGATCCCAGGGGTAAGTCTTCTGACAACCCATCTCTTTCTTGTTTCGGTCTTCTTTTGCACATGCTTTATGATTGCCCTGATAGCTGATATTGTATCGTTCTGAACGTAGGACTTCAACTCAGTCATGGAGTATACGGCGTATCATCACCACATCGCGGAGCTGAGGGAGGTGGAGACAGTGAGTACCGTGTTGCTCTGCTCTTCTCATTTGTTCCATTATTATTTATCCCTTAACTGATCCTGATTTTTTATTTTGACCGTGCCTTGCAGTGTGCCCGTTCCAAGGAGTCACGCTCCTTGCTTAGTAGGATTTCGCAGGTGTGGTCTCGGGTGGGGGACATGCGGACTTTCCAGAGCTCCTCTTGTCGTCGGAAGAAGTCAAAGGGCGCGGGCAAGGAATAGGCTTTAGTTTCTGCCTTTAAAACTCAGTACTCTTGGGATTGGATTTTGATTTGTTAGACATTTTGGGATGGATGATGTGACACTTTGGATGACATATTTTTTTTTGGAAAATAATTTTAGTGCTTTTGTTTTGATTTTATGCCATGGTTTCTTTGCATTGGATCTGTTTCTCTGCAGGACGCGTTTTCCAAACGCTCTCAGAAAGTGACTTTTTGGGTCGCATGCTTTGATGTAGAATCAGTCATGCACATAAACAAAGTGATTTACACACTATTAGTGATATCCACTATATAAACAAACAAACAAGGGGTGAGCGAAACGAAAGGTCCCCCAATTAGGCCCCAAGATGGCTGAGGAGGGGGGATCTTTAGTCTGGCGTAACTATTAGTTGCGCCAACCTAAAATCCTAGGAAGAATGTGCTGGCGCAACTAATAGTTGTGCCAGGAAAAATTGGGACAAAAAGTACTGGCGCAACTAATAGTTGCGCCAGGCTTAACCTGGGAAGCTGCAGGCCCTTATATGCCCGAGCCAGCCCAAAAATTCTTTCTTTTCTGTTTGACTTGGCCCTTTTGTCTGATTTTTTTGCTCTTGCCTTTCCAAGGCGGGTCCATCACCATACATTGATTTTTATCTTCTCAAAAGATCTTTGTGCATCTATGGACCCGTTTTCCTACCCTCCCTTACGTAGAGGGTCCAGAGCTAATTTGCCCCCTTCCTTGGGCTTGGGGCCCAATTTCTAACAACTTGGTTTGAGAGCTTGAATGAGAGTGAGCTCGCCGACTTGGAGCGCCTTGGGCTATCTCGCCTTCCTTCCTTCCTTGAGGATCCTCCACGGTGGGACCTTCTCTACATTGCCGCTTCATTTTGGGATGTAAATTTCCATGTATTCCATTTTGGGAAGCGGGAGCTAACCCCCAACCCTTGAGGAGCTATCCAATCTGTCCGGTTTGAAGCTTCATAGGGGCCTTGTAAGAGTCACGCCTTGGCCGGGCTACTCCAAATCCATTCACCTTACTCTCAGTTTGAAGAAACTTGAGTATGAGAAAATTCTCATCAGGGGGGCCCACAAGGTGTTCGCTAAAATTCCTCAAAGAACTTTTCGGTGACGAAAGTCTCTGAAAATTTCCGATTAGGAATATTTTCAACGTAAAAGCTTTAGCCCTCGGTCTCATCTTAGAAATCCTCTTCTTTACCGGGGTGAGAGCTTCTCCTTGGCAATTTGCGACATTCAGACCAAGTTGGAGGTGGGCCAATCTATGATGCATTTGGTGCTTGCCGAGCTATATCGATGCCTTGCTGCTTTTGCTTTGGTAGGTGGAGGGCCTTCGAGGGTGTCCCTTACTGCTTCAGGTTTGGTTGTGCGAGCATCTTACTATCTTGGGGCCCATGCCCCGCTTTTATATTGCCTGAGGTGAGGTGGCTCAGTGCTTTTTAGGTAGGTGCCACCTGCTTTCGTAGGGCAATTTGTCAGTTCTGAAGCTTTGGTTGACCGATGCTGAGCTAATATGGAGGCTTCCTTGGTTGGATCGGACCGAACCTTCCCAATAGTTCTCTCTAGAGATTATGAGGGCATCACCCTCCTAGGATTGACTGGCAGTACCTTTTACTTCCCATTCTGGGTGTTGCGTCAGTTCGGCTTCCCTCAGCAGGTACCTTGCGAGACTAAACCCCCTCTATGTGATTTGATATTTTCTAGGGGGTCCTTTGGAGACATAGATCGGATTACTGCTCTGTGGGAGACGTGTCAGTCGATGCTAATGTGTGATATGGAGCCGAGAGATTCAGTTCAGTCTTCTCCTGAGTATGAGGCTTGGCTATCGACCAAGCAGCCTGTTGCTGATGGTCCAGATTCAACAGAGATCATTGACACTGGAGGCCCCTGGCCAAAGAAGGAGACAGTACTCCGAGCCAGCATCGAGCTACTAGTGGATGAGAAGAGGGTCCTGCATGAGCTTTTGGTGCGGGAAAAAGTTAGAGCGGAGATAGCGGAGAGCGAGGTCCTTTGTCTGAAGGGATCACTGAGTGTTGCCCTTGGAGCCGTCGATTCTTCTCGAAAGAGGTACAAAAGCTTGCATGGTCGCTAGTTGATTGATTGGAATGCCCGAGAAGATGACTTTTGTGCCAAGATTAGTGCATTGAAGTGCGAGCTGGGCCGCTAATTCTTTCCTGCACATAGGACTTTTTACACAGATCAAATACACAAAAGGGGCATAAAAACTCCCTTTACAGATACACACACATTTTTTTTTGAAATACATATTTTCTTTATGTTTTTGCTATTTTTGTTGTTATTTGTAAAAAAGGGAAAGCACGCTAATCATCACATTGGCTATTTTTTGGGATGTGGTGTAAGCGGTGCATTTTATAAACGAAAAGTAGTTTATTATATACATCTACATAGACCTTTTGGTTTTTTTGTTTTTTTTGTTTTGTGCATTTTTTGGTGTGGTGCCTTAATCACTAGGTGAAACCTTGTGAAACCCTGGATCCTCTTTTGAGCATGGTCAAACCCCTCTTTGAATGGTTGATTCTGAGAGAGTTTCAACAGTTTTACCAAGGCCAGAACGTCAATCCCTTTGGATTGAGTCAAACCTTTCTCCTTACCTTGAGTCATACGTTTGACAAAGCAAAAACAATTTTGGTCGGGACTCGATTTGAACTAGCATGAGCGGCCCAGAAAAGAGGATTAGGGAGAGTAACCAAGAGGGCTCCTCAAACATTAATTAATCATTTAACTCAAACCTTTGTTTTCTTTTTCTTTTTTCTTTTTTTCTTCTTTTTATTTTTTTTATTTTTTTATTTATCTCATTTTTTACTCATGACGCCCTTTTAGGTTTTCACCACGTCTATGGGTTTAGCTCTCTTACCCCAAGCGCCCTTTCGGGTTTTCACTTGGTCCGTACAAACTCGTTGTTTTTACCCATAGCGCCCTTTCGGGTTTTCACTATGCCCATCTTGCTTTGAGCTCATATTTTTATTTTATTTTTTCTTTTTTATTTTTTCAATTTTTTCAAAAGCCATGACATAGACATCGATTCCATCATAGCCGGCTGGATGGGGTTTTGGTGTCATTTCACAACTCGGCTTGTGTTGACTTAATAGATATTATGAATGCTTGTAAACCTAAAAGAGGGCTTTCTTCACGTGTAGCTTGGCCATGGGTTAGGTTAGGATTTGAAGGTATGCTAGGCTAAAAAGGGTTTCCTTGATACGGCTTCAGTTTTCTCAACATACTTTCTTCCTCAGGGATCTTACTGTACATGCCCCATGACATTTGTTCTTTTCGTTTTATTTCAAGCAATCTCTTTTTGAGGTTTTGCTTTTCTGATTATTTGGATTTTGATGGTAATTTCACTTCTCTTTTTTTGTATGCACATACACACATTTTTTTGGGGAAAGGGGTTATTGAAAGAAAGAGGCCTAGGCTCAAATGGGGTAGCAAGAGATATCATCATTTTTGGGGATGCTTTTTGGCTACTGTGCTTGGAATGATAGCCTCTTTTGGGTGGTTCTTAAGCAGTCACATATCTGTTTCATCAATACTTACCTTATCGCGATAGACTAAGAGTAGAACCGTTGGACGTATCTAGCGTTGGTGGGCTCAGGAAGATGATATATGTCCATGGTGGTGAGGCAGATGGCATATCCCGGCAGCACTTCTCGGATGACGTAAGGTCCTTCCCAGTTTGGCTTGAACTTTCCTCTCGGATCGGCATGGAGAGATGGGAAGATCTTCTTTAGCACAGTGTCTCCTACCTTTAGATCTCAACCGCGAACACGTTTATTGTAAGTGCGTGCGATACGCCCTTGGTAAACTTGAGTATGACACAAGGCTAGGAGTCTCTTCTCATCCAATAGATTCAATTGTTCGAAGCGGGATCTCTCTCTCTGCCTCAGGTAAGCCTGATTCCATGAGGATTCGGAGCGAGGGTACTTCAACCTCAAACGGTAGGACAGCCTCAGTTTCATACATAGGGGAGAATGGTGTTGCCCTTGTAGCGGTACAGATTGATATTCTGTAGGCCCACAAAGCAAATGACAACATTTCGCTCTAATCTCAGTAAGTGACGACCATATTCTCTAGGATGCGGACAACCGTCTTGTTAGCAGCTTCCACGGCTCCATTAGTTTGAGGTCGATAAAGTAACGAGCTATGGTGCTTGATCTTGTATTGCTCACAGAAGGCTCGGATGTGCTTATTCGTAAAGTTTGTATTATTATCCATGATGATATCTTTGGGTACTCCAAATCGACACACAATATTGTTCTTGAGAAACCTTTCAACGTGACTAGCCGTGATGTTGGCATATGATGCTGCTTAAACCCATTTGGTGAAGTATTCAATGGTGACAAGGATGAACCGATGCCTGTTCGATGCTTTCGGATTAATCATTCCGACGATGTCAAGGCCCCAGGTAGCAAATGGACATGGGGTGGTCATGTAGTGAAGATCGATGGTAGGAGCATGTATCAGACTGGAGTGTTCCTAACACTTGTAGCATTTCTGAACATGTTTGCAGCAATCCGATTCTATAGTGGTCCAAAAGTATCCCTGTCGTAAAATTTTCTTGGCGAGCATGTGATCGCTGATGTGGGCTCTGCATACTCCCTCGTGGATCTCCTTCATGATATTGATCCCTTCACTTTCTGTAAGGCACCTTAGCAAAACATTATTGTAGGATCGCTTGTAAAGGTATTCCCCACAAATGATGTAGCTTGTCGCTAAACGTTGAATGGTTCGCCAGTCCGTCTTAGACGTACCCTCAGGGAAAGTTAGTGTCTCGAGGAAATTCTTGATATTTGAGAACCAAGGCGGCTTATCATCAGACTTTGTAGGTTCCTCAATCTGTAGGTAGAAGGCCGGCTCATTCCTCTGCTCCATCATGATTGGCTTCATCTCAGCACGATATGAGATTTCTATCATCGATGCCGATGTCGCTAGTGCATCAGCAAAGGGATTCCTTATCCAAGGGACATATGAGAATGTCACGTCTTGAAAGCAAGCTATCAAATCCTGGAGGTGCTCATGGTAAGGGATCAATTTCTCATCCTTCATCTTCCAATCTCCATTTTTCTGGCATATGATCAACTGCGAATCGCCAAATACTCAAAGATGAGTTACATTCAGATCGTGAGCCACTTGCAGACTAGCGGCACAAGCTTCATACTCTGCCATGTTATTAGTGTAAGGGAAGTTGAGCTTGATAGAGACGGGTACGTGGAATCCTTTCGGTGAGATCAGAATGGTGCCAACTCCTTGGCCCTCGGCATTTGCTGCCCCGTTAAAGTGCATTACCCATGATTCTTTTGCTTCCTCGGTATCATCTTCCATCATGGACAGGATGTACTCATCAGGGAATTCAGTTCTCAAAGGCTCACAGTCTAACAAAGGATTGTCTGCAAGATGATCGGTGAGTGCCTACTCCTTAATTGACTTTTGAGTGATGTACGTGATGTTGAACTCAGATAACAAAAGTTGCCATCGTGCAGTTCGTCCAGTGAGGGCCGGCTTTTCGAACAAGTATTTCAGTGGATCCATTCGGGCTAAGAGTAGAACGGCTTGAGATAGCAAGTAATGACGGAGCCTCTGAGTAGCCCATACAAGAGCCAGACATGCTTTCTCCAGATGAGAATAGTGCATTTCATAATTAGTAAACTTCTTGCTTAGATAGTAAATGGCCTGCTCTCTTCTTCCTGTCTCGTCATACTGCCCTAAGACGCATCCCATCGAGACTTTTGTCGTGGAGCGGTACATTAAGAGTGGTCTCCCTGGCTTGGGTGGTACCAACATAGGTGGGTTAAGGAGGTAGCCTTTGATTTTATCAAACACTGCCTAACAATCATCGTTCCATTCAACAGGAGAGTTCTTCCTTAGTAGCTTGAAGATCGGCGTGCAAATTGGAGTTAGTTGTGCGATGAACCAACTAATATACTGTATTCTGCCCAAGAACACTCTAACCTCTTTCTCAGTAGACGGTGGTGGCATCTTTGTGATGGCTTTAACCTTGACTGGGTCAACCTCAATCCCTCTCCTGCTAACGATGAATCCCAACAGTTTTTCAGACATAGTACCAAAAGTGCACTTCTGTGAATTCAGACGTAACCTGTACTTTCTCAGCCTCTCAAACAGCTTCTGAAGGTTTACCAAGTGATCGCTTCACTCTAATGACTTGGCTATCATATCATCAACATATATTTCAATTTCTCGGTGCATCATATCGTGAAACAGCTCAGCCATCGCTCTTTGGTATGTTGCACCGGCATTCTTTAGCCCAAACGGCATGACTTTGTAGTAGAAGGTTCCCCAAGGAGTAGTAAATGCCGTCTTCTCTCGATCTGCCTCTACCATCTTAATCTGATTATATCCTGAGAATTCGTCCATAAAAGAAAGCATCTCGTGCTTAGCAGTGTTATCGACCAAGATGTCAGTGTGAGGAAGTGGGAAATCGTCCTTCTGGCTCGCCCTATTCAAATTTCAGAAGTCGATGCACATGCGGACCTTTCCATCCTTCTTCGGCACCGGTACAATATTGGCTAGCCACTGCAGGTACTTGGATACCATGACAAGCCCTGCATCATACTACCTGATGACCTCATCCTTGACTTTCAACATCCATTCGGGTCAGAGAAGTCTCATCTTCGGCTTAACCGGCTTCATCTCAGGGTAGAGAAGTAACTCATGCTCGACCAAATCGATGTCCATACCAGGCATATCCTCGTACCACCAGATAAAAATGTCTTGGTATGACCGAAGGAAGTCGATCATACTTTTCCTTTTTACAGGAGACAACAACGTTCCGATTTTGGTTATTCTGGGAATCTCCTCAGTCCCTAAATAGACGTTTTCAGTTTCCTCGACAATGGGGGTAGGGCCATGCTCAAACTTGGCGAACCGATCAAGGAGCACATTGGGGAGCTCCTCTAAAGGACTATCCTCGTCCAGACTCATAACACCCACCTCTTCTTGTATTTCTATAGGGAAGGGATCGATTTTACGTGGGACGGGTATTTCGATTAAGGCATCCTTTCATGGGATTTTTTTTGAAATTTTAAATGACGATATTTTTGGACTTTGGATTTTTTAAATGTTTTTAGGATTTTATATTTTTTCCATGTTTTTGAGATTTTTGTTTCCTTTGGAGACAGACCGTTGGCAAGGTGGGTTGCTATATATACAAGGTATTGCCTGCCAAGGGCTTATCTCACTTTTTAAAGTTATTTTTTTTTGGAAAACAGGTACTAAATGTTAGGCCACTCCCTGCTTCCAGGGGTTTGGGGCAAAGTTACCCAATTGCGTACCTGAGGGGCCACTCCTTTACCTGTTGGGATGGAGGGTGCTGACTGATATGGCTATTTGGAGTCAACCTCCATCATGTTGATCCCCATTTCGTCTGAGATCACGCCTTCAAACATTAGCATAGTTTTGTGATGATTTACCACAGGGGGAGTTTGTTCAAGTACTGGCCATCATTCCTCGAAGAGGGACAACGTGGCCAAATCTATCTCCAGCTTGGGAAGTGAGATGTTGGGATTGGTGGGATGGGCAGGGGCTATGGGTTTGTGTGGGGTCAAATGGGTTACCCCATTTCGATCGATTTTTATGACCCTAGCGCTGACAAAGGATTCCCTAATGTGCGGCCTAGGGCGAGATTTCTCTTCAATGTTGATTCCTTAAGCTCTTGCAGCTGCGGTGACCCTGGCTTTCTACTTAGCCTCCCGGACCTCTTCCTCCGTGGGCTTGTAACCAAGCCCGAATCGGACCTTCTGTCCCTTGGCAATAATTGGCTCTCTTCTGCCCTACAGTCTGGGCTCGAGCCCTCGGCCTTTCTAATAGCCTTACTTTTAGAGTATAACCACCGCTGCTACCATACCGCTTCCTGCTTAGGCATGATGCCCTCAATGGGCTCTAGGAGTGTCGCTGATACCTCATATTCAAAACTGTGGAGGTTGACGTCCTCAGCGGTGTACGGTACATCTAATATATTGAGTTTTTCGATGCTATTGGTGGCCTTTTCTTTCTCGTTGTGCTCCTCACCAATGATCATGATAATCTTGTGCCCAGATTTAAATTTGAGTTTTTGGTACAAAGTGGAAGGTATGGCTCCATCCTCGTGCAGTCACGGGGGCCTCAACAATAGATTAAGCGAGGATTTGATATCCATTACTTAAAACAAGATGGAAAAGGTCATTGGACCTATCAATAGCTCAAGATCAACTTCTCCCATTATTTCTCTCCTCGTATTGTCAAATCCTCTAGCACTGGTTCTGGTGGGCCTCAACATGCATGGATCGACCCCGATCTTGGTGGCAGTTCTTAACGGGCATATATTTAATGCAGACCCATTGTTGATTAGAACCAAGGGGATTACCATGTTTCCATACTCGACCGTTATATTCAAAGACTTCGAGTGGCTACCTCCTTCCTCCGACAAGTCAGCATCAGGAAATGAAATGGCATTTGGAGCCATCACTTGGCCAATTATCTGCCCGACTTCATCTGGGCTAACTTGGAGCGATACATGTGCATTTTTTAATGCCCCCATTAATGCTTGAAAATGGAGTGGGGATGTCATCAATAGATCCCAGACGGTTATATGGGCGGGCATTCTCCTTAGTTGAGTCTCCAGTATATGTTCCCGACTCATTTTTTTGAAGGGGTTCACAGCGCTATCTTTCTTCCCCTCAGGCTGGGCTTGTGCTGCTATTGGTGCTTCTGACTGCTTTGATATCCTCCCAGACTATGTGATAAAGTCCACGACTCCTTCTCTGCTACCGTCGACATTGATATCTATTTGCTCATAACTCAGAGGAACCTGATGAGGGTCATAGGTTGATCCTAAGAGTTGGAAAGGCATGGCTGCCTGTATCAGAGGCACTTGTGCTGCAGGCTTAGGAGGTGTGGGCAACACTTGGTTTATTTCGGTGGTAGCAGGTTGGGTAGAAAAATGGGGCCATATGGGGGTGGTGAAGCTTGAAGGTGGTGGTACTGGGGGAAAAGGGGTGAAGGTAGGCCATTGGTAGCTGATAGGTGATGGAGGATTGGGGGTTTGATAGGCCATTAGGTGATTGACGGGAGTGGCAGAGCTTACAGGTGGTTGGGCTGGGGGTAATGGGGTGGGCACAGGCCATTGGTAGTTTATTGGCGGTAGAGGATTGGGGGCCTGTTGGTTCATTGGGTAATTGACGGGGGTGGTGGTGTATGGTTGGTATGCATTGATATGCACATAATTGATGAGGGTGGGTGATGGAAAGTATGCCCTGAGATCCAAGGGTTCAATTTGCGGAGTCAGGTTGGGGAAATAATATGACAAATTTAGGGGTTCAATTACCCGATGTTCCTTTCTTCAATATTCCTTGACAATGGTGCCACATAACTCTTCCGATCATTGATGTAATTGGATGGATCAAACTCAAACTCCTCTTCACTTTCTATCATCTCGATGGTGGGTCTAGGACCTGCTCCTTCGATAGGATGTGGGGGTAATGGCACTTGATGGATGTTTATGTACTGGTTTGCTTGAGAAGGTGTTGGTGGAATTATTTTCTTGACGTCAATCAAATCTCGGATTGTGTGCTTCAAGGGGAAGCAGCGATCAGTCGGGTGACCCAGGCCCTGATGAAAATTGCAGTGGATATTTGGGTCTCCTTAGGATCGGATGAGGAGGAGGTTGCGGTTGACGAATAGTGACTAACCCTTTTTCCACTAATAAGGGCAAGAGTACACTCAAAGATTGCCCCAGAGGTGTGAACACTCGATCATAGTGAGCTCTTCTCTATTCCGAAGTCATTTATATTCCTTGCCCATTCCCTACTCTCTGCATCTGCTCAGTTCTTACTGGTGCTAGCAGGGCTGCCTGAAATTGAAATAGGGTAGTATTGTTATTGGGCTTGGTATTGGCAATGTTCTGAATATCGACCCCTATTCTCTTCTCGTTCCTTTGTTATGAAAATCTTCTAACCCCACTGGTTCCACTCGGCATGTTCTTATTTAGACGGCCCTCCCTAATGGCATCCTCACATCAGTTAACATTTCTCACCAGATCAGCAAAGCTAGACTGCTGTTGGTACACCAAAAAGTCTGAGA
Organism: Chloranthus sessilifolius; assembly: GCA_021018995.1. Lineage (NCBI taxonomy): Eukaryota > Viridiplantae > Streptophyta > Magnoliopsida > Chloranthales > Chloranthaceae > Chloranthus > Chloranthus sessilifolius. The sequence continues at coordinate 72,783,035 of CM037595.1, forward strand.
TCACTGACAGAATATTCTTTGAAATCATTTCGATCTGCTCATCGTCAGGTATCCTATTTCTGACCTGAGCTGTCAGTGCTCTCCAATGTCTTAAGTAGTCGCTGAAGGTCTCGTTCTAGTTTTGTCTTAAACGGGCTAAGCCTGACTTTCACGGCTCAATGTCTATATTGTAGACATATTGTTCTTGAAAGAGGTGCGTCAAGTCCCTCCACATTTTCATCATGGATGGTTCTAAAGATGTGAACCAACTCAAAGCTGGACCGGTTAGACTCTTCTGAAAGACTTTTATTAGTAGTCTTTCGTCCGCTCCGTACTGGCACATGTCCCCATAGTAGGACTTCAGGTGCGCAATAGGATTGCCAGTATCAAGGTGGTTAACATCCCTAGAACCATCCATGATAAAAATATGGAAAGATCTTACGCATTTATTCCAGGAACAGTATGTTTATAACATAGACATTGAGCCTCATAAGTTGGATCTAGCCTGGTTAAAGTAGAACCCTAATGAGACCTTCAGTGATTACCTTGGGCGTTGGAGAGCATTTACAGCTCAAGTCTGAAACAAAATACCAGAAGACTAGCAAATCGAGATGATCTCAAAAAATACTCTGCCAGTCATCTCAGACTTCTTGGTATACCAACAGCAGTCTAGCTTTTTTGATTTGGTAAAGAATGCCAACTGTTGCGAGGACGTGATAAGAGAGGGACAACTGAGCAAGAATGTGGCCAATGGGGTCCACAAATTAAAGGAACAGAGAACTGAGAAAGGAGCAGGGGAAAGGTCCAAGCTGTAATGACCACACAACCCAATACCAATATAGTACCATTCCAATTTGGGGCAGTACTGCAAGCCCCAACACCAACAAATCAGGCCTCAAGGTAGAACAATGTCCCCTGGGGGCAGCAGATCCCCAAGCAGAGAAGGGCTCACCTTAACAGAGTATTCACCCCATTGGGGTAGTCCTTGAATGTCCTTTTACCTCTACTAGTTGAAGAGGGATTAGTACTCGGCTTCAACCGCGACCTCCGCCAAATCCAATTCTAAAAAAATTATGATCCCAGCGCACATTTTAATTTCCATCAAGAGTCGGGAAATCCAACTGATCGGTGCTTTCCTTTAAAGCACGCAATAGAGGATTTGATAGAGACAGGGAAACTCATACCCCGAGCACCCCCCAAGCTAATCAACACACTAATATCATGCAGGCACTATTACTGTCGCACCTATGGGGAAGAATGGGCCCAAGGGCCACCATTAACATGTTGGAGGAAGGGTTGATAGAATTCGATCCCTCTGAATCCATCGCTCAAAAAAGGAGTTTCATGCCACCCAGGCAACAAGGTCATAAGAATGAGATCATTGGGGTGATCGAGCAATTAAATTTAGCCGATTATTTCTTAAACCCTACACTGCAAGCAACAATCATGGATTTGAGGATATATTTCCCTACACTCGCGCCTGTCAACCATGTAGAGCCCAATTTTTACTCACATCAGATATTTCAGCCATTCCCAATACCAATAGCCGATCACTATGTGTCACCCAATCCATTGCCAACACCAATCCAATACGGTTGGCCCAATTATGCTCCACCCCAAATCAATCCACCTCTAGTACCACTCTATTACAATGGGCCCAATTTTTCCATACCCCCACAAGTTTACCCATCTCCAGCACCAGTCAACCAGATTTGGCCCAGTTCTGCCATGCTATTAATACAGGCACCTTCGAGGAGATACCTGGCTTAGACACTGATTTGGTCGAGCATGAGCTGCCGATATATTTAGATGTTAAAACAGTCATTCACATCCTTGAGGAAACGGTTGTCACCTATCGAGATTAGAGTGAAATGTTACCATTCGCATTATGGGCCTACCAAACATTGATCCGTACTGCTACAAGGGCAATACCATTCTCCCTTGTGTATGGAGCCAAGGTCGCCCCGCCAGTCAAAGTTGAAGTACCTTCATTCTGTATCCTCATCAAATCTGGTCTATCAGAAGCTGCTAGAGAGAGATCCCATTTTGAGCAATTGAACCTACTCGATGAGGAAAGGCTACTAGCCTTGTGTCATACCCAAGTTTATTAAGGGTGAATCGCACGAGCTTATAACAAACCTATTTGCACTCAAGATTCGAAGGTGAGAGACACTGTACTCAAGAAGATCTTCCCATCCATCCACGCCGATCCGAGAGAGAAATTCAAGCCCAATTGAGAAGGACCTTATGTCATTCGAGAAGTGCTTTTGAGATACGCCATCTACCTCGCCACTATGAACAGAGATCATTTTCCTGAGCCCATCAACACTGGGTACTTCCGACGGTTCTACTCTTAGTCTCCACGGCAAGGTAAGTGTTGATAAAATGAATATGTGACTGCTTAATAACCCCACCAAAAGAGGCTATCATTTTAAAGCCAAGTAGCCAAAAAGTGTCCCTGAACACTCATACCCTTTACTACCCAATTTAAGCAATGAGCCTTTCTTTTATAACCCCTCCAAAAAAAATGTGTGTACATATACCAACAAAAAGAAGAAAAAGAGTTATCATTAAAATCCAAAAAAAAATAAAAAAAACTAAACACCAAAAAGAGATTATTTGAAAAAAATGAAAAGAACAAAAAAATAGAAAAGAAAAGATATATAGAAAAACCACGGGGCATGTGCAGTAAAAATTTGCCACGGATGAAGTGTATTAAGGCGGCTGAAACCCAATCAAGGAAACCTTTTTAAACCCACAATACCTTTATATCCTAACCTGGCACATGGCCACAATACATCCCGAGGAAAATCCCTCTTTAAGGTCAATAAGCAGTCATAATATCTTTTGAGTTAGCGTGAGCCAAGCTGAGAGACGAGAAAAGAACTCCGTCCAGCAGACTATGACAGAGTCGATGTCCATGTCGTGGCCTTTGAGAAAAAGAAAAGAAAATAAAATAAAAATACACAAGCTCAAAGTAAGATGGACGCGGTGAAAACTGGAAAGGGCGCTACGGATAAAAACAATGAGCTTGTGCGGACCAAGCAAAAACTTGAAAAGGCGCTTGGGGTAAAAATACATACCCATTGACGTAGTGAAAACCTGAAAGGGCGCTACGGGTAAAAAAGAGGACAATAACGGGCACGACGAAAACCCGTCTTAGGCGCTGTGAGTAAAAATGTTCAAAGAAAAAAGAAAAAGAAAATCTTCAGGTACTCCTTTGGTTACAGTTTTGAATTTTCTAGTTGCCCATTGAGCCACTCATGTTAGCTCAAATTAGGTTTTAACCAAGAATATCTTAAGGCTACATCGTCAAACGTATGACTCGAGGTAAGGAGAAAATGTTAATTTGATCCAAAGGGATGGATGTTCCGACCTTGGTAAAATTGCTAAACCTCACTCAGGTCCAATCACATGAACGGATTCGACTATGCTCAAAATAGGACCCGTTAGTTTGTCTCACTGATAAGGTGTCAAACAAAAAAAAGAAGAAAAGCCAAAAAAGAATTAAAAAATTAAGAAAAATCTAAACACAAAAAAATTATATATATTTCTACTCTTTTCCATATGTAAAATATCCCCACTTTCTTTATGTCCATGTACGTATGTACATCATCATACTTCCATCTCAAAGTAATGAAAAAGAATAAAAAATTACAAAAATCTCAAAAAATATTTAAACCTTGAAAATTGAAAATGTGTAGGTAATGGTTTGCTTCTCCTTCTGTTAATTAGGATGCACATTGTTAACTATATGAATAAAGAAGGTACTGACGTTTTCTTGAAAATGTGCAGGAACATCAAATGGTCCAAAGCCTTGAAGTAGGCAACCTCTCAGTGATAGACAGATCAAATGAGGCATCTCACTGCCGACGTCCAATCTATTTAAAGAAAAAAAAAGGAGAAGAAAATTATTTTGAAAAAGGAAAAAATGAAATCTGTGTTTTCATTGAACTTTTCATGCACAGCTATGCACATGCGTATTTCAATGCGGTAAAATATCAATATTTTATCGGCAACGCAGCTGTGATAAATTAATGTCCTAAGTTGTGCAACCGTGGATTTTCATCAAACCTGTCGCGATGATGCCTCTCTAATGAATATTTAGAGTCGCCACCCAGAGCTTTTGGTATTTCGGAAAACCTAGATCAACTTTATAAGCACCGAAGTGCCACAAATATGACTTTGATTTTGTTCTACGCTAAAGACACTTTGGTAGGGGCTTCGGTTATTGATCGGGAAGTTGTTAGGCACCCGATCAACCCGCTCGTAAGCCGTCTCGACTATGGCCGGGTCTATGTGTGGCTAGTTTATATAATACATATATAAAAAGAAATAAAAATGAGCAGTACTTTCCCTTGCTCGAAGACACACCGATCCTATTGAGCCATTCCCGGTTGCCGAAATTTGGGCAGCGTAACGACTCAATTCTAAGCTAGAGGAAAAGCAAAGAAGGTAGAGGAATAGAGGGGAGAGACGGAGCTCTCGGACCCTTGTAGCACCAATGTGGATCCTTGCGCGAGAGCGTCTTTGATGAGCTTTCGAAAGCAAATGGGTAGGGGGATGGGATCTAATCTCTAAGGCTAGGGAGCTAAGAGGTAGGAGAAGAAGGCTAGGGGTAGATCTAGCTAAATTTCAAGGATTGATGGGGGAAAATGAGATCTAAAGGATGAACTAGGGTGCTAGAATTTTAATGAACAATGTTAAAAAGGGATGAGAGGAATAATTAAAGCCTTTTCTCTCTTTTTAAAATTTTTTCAAGCCATTTGCAAGGGGAGTGCCTCTCTATTTATAGAAAAAGAGAGGGTTAGGGGTACTTAAAAGCTAATTAGGGTTAGCAATTAGGTAATGGGCAATCTAAGGTTTTTAGGATTTTCTAGAGGTTAGAGAAGAGGGATTTGGGTTTAATCGTAAATAATAGGGTGGTGATTTGAATGGTAAAAGGGTGATAACCTAAGCTAATAGGGTCACTAGGGTTCTAAAGAAACACACCCTAGACTTTGGGATGGTCCACAAGTCAAACCCCCAATGTCAATTTTGATCATTTTTTAAAGGAAAACCAAGCCCAAACTATTGGAAGTTGAAGACCCGCAGGGCCCAGCTCGGTTTTGCAATTTCCTGCACAAATCTGTGATCTTCATTTTGCCATAACTTTTGATGTATAACTCTGATTGAGGCAATTTTTAATTTGTTGAAAATCTGGGGAAGTCCTCTTTTCAATTATACATAACTCAGCTTTAGAAAAGATTTGTATAAGTTTTGCCACTGCTCTCTTTAATCACTGCTCAGGAGGGTTCGAAACTGGCTCTATGGGTCTGGTTTTACAATTTTCTACACAAATCTGTGATCTTCATTTCGCCATAACTTTTGATGTACAACTCTAAATTAGGCAATTCTTAGCTCATTAAAAAGATGAGAAGCTTTAGTTTGTAATGTTATATGCTTTAGGTTGGGAAACTATCTACCAAAACTTTGGTACTCCTCTTTCTAATCGCTGTTCAGGGGGGTTCAAATTGGGCTTGAGAAGGGTTCTAATAGGTCTGGGAAGGCTATGATTGATTCCTAAGGGTTTAGAATGATTCTTAGGGGTTTTGGAATGATTCCTAAGGATTTGGGAAATGCTTTCAAAAGCTTGAGGGTATGCCTTTCTCGAAGTATGTGTTGATCTGGCCTTGGGCCAAATTTGAATGTCTACAGATGCCTCTCTTTGGTATTCGATCATTAGAACGAATTTCAAATATCAGATGAGTAACATTGTGAGAAAACGAAAGCCCTTTATGTAAAAAAAATGGTCATTTCTCAAGGTAATCGGTCTCCAAGCGCTTAGCGACATTACTAAGCATAACTGAGGTGGAATGAATTGCGAAAGCCCAATAGTTGGGAAAAATGGTCGCTTCTCAAGATGATTTGAAGGAGTTTGATGTTCAAGTTTCATTCTGAATACAACAGCTTCGTAAGTAAGGAGGGTGATTGACCCACATTCAAAGATAGGCGTAAAGCAAGCACTCTAGGTTGCAAAATTTGTGTCCAATCATATGAGGCATTGACCGCCTCATCTGACTGGTCACGGGTGCCCCTGCTTGAAGCAGGGTTCGGGGTCTTCGGGCAAACCTATTGATCTCGATGTTTATTTAACACGACTACCCGAGCGGAGCGAACAGATGTCGCAACACTTTTTGGGAGTGCATGCTATTTTTGATAATGTGTCATGGATCAACATGACCTAGAGCATCCAACCTCAAATAACACTGAACAGATCCGGCTAAAATCGGGTGCCCACAGAAGGGGATGCCTAATCCTGGTCTCTATCGATAATGATCTTACAAATCACTTAACTATGCATAAACGTGCACCCATTAGGGGCGATAAGCAATAAAAGCGATGAAAGTCTCAACCCAGATCCCGTCCGAGTATAATTTACGAGAACAAACGACCATCCTAACAGATACGCAGATGCATGATGTATACTTTATAGGGATATTGTGCTAATACAGGTTTTAAGCCTGTGAAAATAAGGGAAATGAACCCTTCTGCATGCATGTTTACACATAATTGATTAATATGTAGTTTTATTTTCAACAGGTTAGTCTCAACCAACGATTGACCTTTTTCATAACGGAATTACCCGGACCTCAAACCGCGTAGGGTGCATGCCCAGACAGCTCAGACCAAGAGTCCACACCTCCAAAATAGCTCATGATGAATCTAAAGTTAGACACTCCACAAACAAAGCGCTCATCGCAAAGATTTAGTAGTGGAGTCGACCCCATTGAAATATTGAACGTTTGACCTGGATTGACACTGTTGCTCCTACTGTAAAGTAGGATCCAAAGATCTAAGGCGAACCTTAGACTTAGAATATTAATTTAGCACAACTACATTACTGATAAAATATTAATTTTTATCGCATTGAAATCCGCACGTGCGTAGCTGTGCATGGCATGAAAACACAGGTTTCATCTTCTTTTTTTTTTCAAATGATTGCCTTTTCCATTTTTTATTTCAAAACAAGAACTATCCGGACCTCGAACCCTGGAGGGAGCACGCCCAGACAGCGCATACCAAGAGCCTGTGTCCCCGAAATAGTTTGCAATGAAACTGAAGCCAATGTACTCAAGTCCCATTTGATATCGAAAGGATCGGGTCATAATCGGGTGTCCATAGAAGGAGACACTCAATCTTGGCCTCTGCCATCAATGAAGTTACAAACGAACAACTATGCATAAACATGCATCCATTAGGAGCAATAAATAATAAGGCGATGGAAGTCCCGACCCAAATCCCGTTCAAGTACTATTTACGAGTACAAACGACCATCCAACAGATACCCTGACGCATGGCGTATACTTTACAGGGATACCGTACAGGTTTTAAGCCTGTGCCCTAAAATGGGCCCTTTTGCATGCATATTTGCATATAGTTGTTTGACGTAGTTTCGTATCTGACAAGTTGAAATCAATCCAACAATGAATCTTTTCGAAGACGGAGTTATCCGGACCTCAAACCCCGTAGGGCGCTCGCCCGAATAGTGTAGACCAAGAGTCTACACCTCTGAAAATATCACATGACGAACTTGAAGTTAAAGGCACTTAGGTTCACTTGAAACCAAAAATGGAGCGATCGGCGCAAAGATTTAGCGGTGGAATCAATCCAATCAAAACATTGACTGTTTGACCGAGATTGACACTGTTGCTCCTACTTTGAAGTAGGATCCATAGATCCAAGGCAAACCTTAGGCTTAGAACATTAATGTAGCACAACTGTGTTGCTGATAAAATATTAATATTTTATCATATTGAAATTTGCATGTGCGTAGCAAAAAGTATCATAAAAACTCATCTATCTTTTTTGTTTTTAAAATGATTACTTTGTTTCATTTTTTTTTAATAGAAGATCATCTATAGAGAGATGCTTTATTTGATCTGTCCATCACCGAGAGGTTGCCTGTCTCGAGGTTTTGGGCCATTTGATGTTCCTGCACATTTCTCAAGAAAAGGTCAGTTCCTTTTTGCCTATATGGGTAATAAATATGCATCCTAAGTAATAGAAGGAGCAATAAACTTTTACCTACACTTTTTTATTTTTCAAAATTCATATATGTTTTTTAGATTTTTTTTTTTAGAGATTTTTTATTCTTTTTCTTCATTTTTGAAATGAAAGTACAATGTTGTAAATATGTACATGGAAAAGAGTAGAAATATAGAATTTTTTTATATTTAGATTTTTCTTGATTTTTTTCTTTTTTTGGCTTTTCTTCTTTTTTTTGTTTGATGTCTTATCAGTGAGATGAAGTAATGGGTCCCTTTTTAGCTTAGCTGAACTCGTTCATGCAGTCGGACCTGAGTGAGGTTCAGAATTTTTCAAGGTCGGAACGTCCATCCCTTTGGATCAAATTAACCTTTTCTCCTTACCTTGGGCCATACATTTGATGATGTAGCCTGAAGATATTCCTGGTCTGAACCTGATTTGAGCTAACATGAGCGGCCCAGTTGGTGATCAGATAATACAAAGATGTAACCAAAGGAAATAACTGAATGATTTTCCTTTTTTTTTTTCTAAACATTTTCTCACAGCGCCCGAGACGGGTTTTTGCCGTGCCCATTGTTACCATCTTTTTTACCCGTAATGCCCTTTCAGATTTTCATTATGTCCATGGGTATAGCTCTCTTACCCCAAGCCCCTTTTCGGGTTTTCACTACGTCCATCTTGCTTTGAGCTTGTATTTTTATTTTATTTTATTTTTATTTCTTTCATCATTTTTTTTTTCAAAAGCCACGACATAGACGTCGAATCTGTCATAGCCTTTCGGATGGGGTTCTAGTGTCGTGTCTCAACTTGTCTCGTATTGATTTAACAAATACTATGACTACTTGTGAACCTAAAAAGAGAGCTTTCTTTAGGGTGTAGCTTGGCCATGGGCTAGGTTAGGATTTGAAGGTGTGTTGGGCTAAGAAGGTTTCCTTGATACAGCTTCAGTTTTCACAACATACTTTCTTCCTTGGGGGATTTTACTGTACACGCCCCATGATTCTTCAATTTTTTTTTCTATTTCCTTTATCTTATTTCAAGCAATCTCTTTTTGAGGTTTTGCTTTTCTGATTTTTTTAAATTTTGATGATAACTTTACTTCCCTTTTTTTGTATATGTACACATTTTTTTTTTGGGAAGGGTTTATTGAAAGAAAGGCCCAGGCTCAAATGGGGTAGCAAAGGATGTCATCATTTTTAGGGATGCTTTTTTGCTATTGTGCTTAGAATGATGGCCTCTTTTGGGTGGTTCTTAAGTAGTCATGTATCTGTTTCACCAATACTTACCTTATCGTGATAGACTAAGCGTAGAACCGTCGGACATATCCAACATTGATAGGCTCAGGAAGATAATCTCCATCCATGGTGGTGAGGTGGATGGTGTATCCCAATAGCACTTCTCGGACAACATAAGGTCCTTCCCAATTCTGCTTGAACTTCTCTCTCAGATCGGCGTGGAGGGATGGGAAGATCTTCTTCAGTATAATGTCTCCTACCTTCAAATCTTGACCGTAGACATGATTATTATAAGTGCGCGTGATTTACCCTTGGTAAACTTAAGTATGACACAAGGCAAGGAGTCTTTTCTCATCCAATAGATTCAATTATTCGAAGCAGGATCTTTCTCTCTCTGCTTCAGGTAAGCTTGATTTCATAAGGATTCGGAGCGAGGGTACTTCAACCTCTACTGGTAGGACGACCTCTGTTCCATACACAAAGGAGAATGGTGTTGCCCCTGTAGTGGTACAGATTGACATTCTGTAGGCACATAAAGCAAATGGCGGCATTTCACTCCAATCTCAGTAAGTGACGACCATTTTCTCGAGGATGCAGATGACTGTCTTGTTCGCAGCTTCCACGGCTTCGTTAGTTTAAGGCTGATAAGGGGATGAGCGATCGTGCTTGATCTTGTATTGCTCGTAGAAGGCCCGGATGTGCTTATTCACAAAGTTTACGCCGTTGTCCATGATGATATCCTTGGGTACTCCAAATCAACACACAATATTACTCTTGAGGAACTTCTCGATGTGACTGGTGGTGATGATAGCATATGATGCTGCTTCTACCCACTTGGTGAAGTATTCAATAGCAATGAGGATGAACTGATGTCCATTTGATGCTTTCGGATTAATCATTCCGACAACATCAAGGCCCCAGGTAGCAAATGGCCAAGGAGTGGTCATGCAGTGAAGATCGATGACAGGAGCGTGTATCAAACTGGAGTGTTCCTGACACTTGTAACATTTCTGAACATGTTTGCAGCAATTCAATTCCATAGTGATCCAAAAGTATCCCTGCCGTAGAATTTTCTTAGCGAGCATGTGACCGCCAATGTGGCTCCACATACTCCCTCGTGGATCTCCTTCATAATATTGATCGATTCACTTTTAGTAAGGCACCTAAGCAAAATATTATTGTATGATCATTTGTAAAGGAATTCTCCATAAATGACGTAGCCTGTCACTAAACGTTGAATGGTTCGTCAGTCCGTCTTGGACATGCCCTCAGGGAAAGTTAGTGTCTCAAGAAAATTCTTGATATCTAAGAACCAAGGTGTCTCATCATCAGCCTTTGTAGGTTCCTCAATCTGGAGGCAGAAGACCGACTCATTCCTCTACTTGATCATGATTAGCTTCATCTCGGCACCATATGAGATTTCAATCATTAACGCCAAAGTGGCCAGTGTGTCAACAAAGCGATTCCTTATCCGGGAGACATATGAGAATGTCACGTCTTGGAAGCAAGCTATTAGATCCTTGAGGTGCTCATTGTAGGGGATCAGTTTCTCATCTTTTGTCTTCCAATCTCCATTCGTCTGGCATATGATCAACTGTGAATCGCCGAAAACTTGGATGTGAGTTATATTCAGATCGAGAGCTGCTAGCAAACCAGCGACACAAGCTTCGTACTCAGCCATGTTGTTAGTGCAAGGAAAGTTGAGCTTGATAGAGAGGGGTAGGTGATATCCTTTTGACAAAATCAGAATGGCGCCAACTCCCTGACCTTCAACATTAGCTGCCCCATCAAAGTGCATTACCCATGATTCTTCTGCTTCTTCTGTATCATCTTCCATCATGAACAGGATGTCTTCATCAGGGAACTCAATTCTCAAAGGTTCATAATCTGGCAAAGGATTGTCGGCAAGATGATTGGTGAGTGCCTGCCCCTTAATCAACTTCTGAGTGACGTCCGTGATGTCAAACTCAGGCAATAAAAGCTATCATTGTGCGGTCCATCCAGTGAGAACTGGCTTCTCAAACAGGTATTTCAACGGGTCCATTCGGGTCAGGAGTAGAATGGCCTGGGATAGCAAGTAATGGCAGAGCCTCTGAGTAACCCATACGAGAGCCAGGCATGCTTTCTCCAAATAAGAATAGCGCGTCTCATAATCAGTAAACTCCTTGCTCAGATAGTAAATGACATGCTCTCTTCTTCCCATCTCGTCATGCTGCCCTAAGACACACCCCATCGAAACTTTTTTCATGGAGAGATACATCAAGAGTGGTCTCCCCGATTCAGGTGGTACGAGGTAGCTTTTGATTTTATCGAATGCTACCTGACATTCGTCGTTCCATTCAACGGGCAAGTTCTTCCAAAGAAGCTTGAAGATCGGCGTGCAGATTGGAGTTAGCTATGAATGAACCGATTGATATACTGTATTCTGCCCAAGAACCCTCTAACTTCTTTCTTAGTAGATGGCGGCGACATTTCTGTAATAGCTTTAACTTTGACTGGGTCAACCTCGATCCCTCTCTTGCTGACGATGAATCCCAACAGTTTCTCGGACATAGCACCAAATGCGCACTTCTATGGATTCAGACATAACCTGTACTTTCTCAACCTCTCAAACAGCTTCTGGAGGTTCACCAAGTTATCGCTTCACTCCGGTGACTTGGCTATCATATCATTGATGTATACTTTAATTTCTTGGTGCATCATATTGTGAAACAGTACAGTCATAGCTCTCTGGTACATTACACCGGCATTCTTCAGCCTAAACGACATGACTTTGTAGCAAAAGGTTCCCTAAGGAATGATAAATACCATCTTCTCTCGATCTACCTCTGCCATCTTAATCTGATTGTATCCTGAGAATCCATCCATGAAAGAAAGCATCTCATGCTTAGCAGTGTTATTGACCAAGATGTCGATGTGCAGCAATGGGAAGTCGTCCTTCGGGCTTGCCTTATTCAAATTGCAAAAATCGATACACATGAGGACCTTTCCATCCTTCTTTGATACATGCACAATATTGGCTAGCCACTGCGGGTATTTGGATACTATGAGAAATCTCCCGTCATACTGCTTGATGACCTCATCTTTGACTTTCAACATCCACTCGGGTGGGAGACATCTTAGCTTCTGCTTAACTGGCTTCATATCAGGGTAGAGAGGCAACTCATGCTCGACCAAATCGGTGTCCAGACCAGGCATGTCCTAGTATGACCAGGCAAAAATGTCTTGGTATGATCAAAGAACATCGATCATGCTTTTTCTTTCTTCGGGAGATAGCAACGTTCCAATTTTGGTAATTCGGGGAATCTCCTTAGTCCCTAGGTTAACGTCCTCGATTTCTTCGACAATGGGGGTAGGGCCATTTTCAAATTCGGGAAACCGGTCAAGGAGCTCATTGGGGAGCTCTTCTAAAAGAATATCCTCGTCCAGACTCATAACTCCTACCTCTTCTTATATTTCTATAGGAAAGGGGTCGACTTTACATGGGACGAATATTTCAATTAAGACATCTTTTTTTATGATTTTATCTAGAATTTTAAATGACAATATTTTTAAATATACAAGGTATTGTCTGCCAAATTTGTGTATATACAAGGTATTGTCTTCCAAGGGCTTATCTCACTTTTTATAGGTTGTTTTTTTTTGGAAAATGGGTGCCAAATGTTAGGCCACTCCCTGCTTCCAGGGTTTGGGGCAAAGATGCCCAGTTGCGTACCTGAGAGGTCGCTCCTTTACTTGTTTGGATGGAGGGTGCTGATTGATACGGCTCTTCGGAGTCAGCCTCCATCATATTGATCCCCATTTCGTCTGAGATAATATCCTCAAATGTTAACATATTTTTGTGGTGATTCACCACAGGGGGAGTTTATTCAGGTACGGACCGTCGTTCTTCAAAGAGGGATAATGCAGCCAAGTCTATCTCTAGGCTGGGAAGGGTGATGTGGGAATTGGTGGGGTGTATCGGTGTTGTGGGCTTATGTGGGGTCAATTGAGTTACCCCTTTCTAGTTGATATTTACAACCCCGACACTCACGAATGAATTTATTATATGAGACTTGGGATAGGGTTTCTCCTCTATGTGGATCCCCCTAGCTTTTGCAGCTGCCGTTGCGCGGGCTTTTTCTTTAGCCTCTCACACCTCTTCTTCCGTGGGCTTATAACCTAGCCCAAATCTCACTTTTTCGCCCCCCTTAGCTATAACGGGCTCCTTCCTACCTTGCATCTAGACCCAAGTCCCCTTCCTCTTTGATAGCCCCACTTTTGAAGCATGACCACTGCTGCTATCATTCCACCTTCGGTTCTTGGAATGATTCCCTCGATGGGCTCCGAGAGTATCGTCGACACCTCGTATTCAAAACTGTGGAGGTCGACTTTCTCAGCGGTGTGTGACACATTCAGCACTTTAGGTTTTTCAACACTGTTGATGACTTTTTCCTTCTCACTATGCCCTTCACCAATGATTGTGATGATCTTATGCCCGGATGTAAACTTGAGCTTTTGGTGCAGTGTGGAGGAGAATGCTCCAACTTCATGCAGCCATAGGTGCCCTAACACCAGATTGAATGAGGATTTGATGTCCATCACTTGAAATAATATGGAGAAGGTCATTGGCCTAATTAACAGCTCAAGGTCAACTTCTCCCATTATCTCTCTTCGTGTGTTATCGAAGCTTCTGGCACTAGTTCTTGTGGGTCTCAGCATGCACAGATCTACCCCAATCTTTGTGGCGGTTCTTAGTGGGCATATATTTAACGTAGACCCATTATCAATTAAAACCAGGGGAATTATCATATTTTTAGACTCAATAGTAATGTTAAGGGATTTGGAGTGACTGCTCCCATCATCCGGTAAATCGGCATCTGAAAACGAAATGGCATTTGGAGCCATCACTTGACTAATTATTTGCCCGACTTCATCCGGGTTAACCTGAAGTGATACATGCGCATTCTTTAACTCTTCCATTAATGCTTGGAAATGGAGTGGAGGTGTCATTAACAGATCCCATACAGTAATATGAGTAGGCATTCTTCTTAACTGAGTCTCCAGTATATGCTCACGGCTCAATTTTTTAAAAGGATTTACGGCACTATCTTTCTTTCCCTTTGGTTGGGTCTGTGTTGTTGCTGGTGCCTCTAGCTACTTTGAAATCCTCTCGGACCAGGTAACAAAGTCTATTGCCCCTTCTCTATTACTGCCAGTGTTTATATCTATTTATTCATAACTCAGCGGGACTTGATGAGGATCGTATGTTGGTCCCGAAATCTGAAATGGTATAGCTATAGGTATCGGAGGCACTTACACTGCGAGCTTTGAATGTGTGAATAACACTTGGTTTACTTTGGTGATAGCTGGTTGGGTGGTAAAATTGGGCCGGATGGGGGTGGTGAAGCTTGTGGGTGGCTGTACTAGGGGTAAAGGAGTAGGAGTAGGCCATTGATAGCTGATAGGTGCTGGCGGGGGATTGGGGCATGATGGGCTATCAGGTAATTGATGGGGGTGGAGGTGAATGATTGATATGCATTTATATGCACATAATTGACAGGTGTGGGTGATGGGAAAGAAGCCCTAAGATCTAAGGGTTCAATTCGTAGTACTAGACTGGGGAAGTAATCCGATAAATTCAGGGGTTCAATCACCCCGATATTCCTTTCTTCACAATTTCTCAGCAATAGTGCCACATAGCTCTCTTGATCACTGATGTAATCCGACGGGTCAAATTCGAACTCCTCCTCACACTCTTCTACCATCCCGATGGTGGGTCTGGGATTTGCTCCTCCAATAGGATGTGGAGGTAATGGTACCTGATGAATATTTATGTGCTGGTTTACTTGAGAAGGTGTAGGTGGAATGATTTTCTCGGCATCGATTAAATCTTAGATCGCGTGCTTCAATGGGAAGTAGCGATCAATCGGATGACCCAAACTTTGATGAAAATTATAGTGAGTATTAGGGTCATAATTCTTTAGGATCAAGTGAGGAGGAGGTTGCGGTTGATGAACACTAACTAAGCCCTTTTCTATTAGTAAAGGCAAAAATACACTTGGAGATTGTCCTAGGGGTGTAAACACTCGGTCATAGTGGGCTCTCCTCTGTTCCGGAGTCATCTGCATTCCTTGTCCACTCCCTGCTCTCTGCATCTGCTCAGTTCTGACTGGTGCTGGCTGGGCTGCTTGAAATTGAAGAAGGGTTATATTATTATTGGGGCTGATGTTGGCAATGTTCTGGACATCGGCTCATGTTCTCTTATCATTCCTTTATTCTGAAAACCTTCTAATCCCACTAGCTCCACTTGGTACATTATTGTTCAGGCGACCTTCCCTGATAGGATCCTCACAGCGATTGGCATTCCTTACCAGATCAGCAAAGTTGCACTGCTACTAATACACTAAAAAGTCTGAGATCACTAGCAGAGTATTTTTGAAAATCATTTCTATCTGTTCTTCATCAGATATCCTGTTTCTAACTTGAGCTACCAATGCTCTCCAACGCCCTAAATAATCGCTAAAGGTCTCATTCAAGTTCTGCTTTAAACGGGCCAAGTCTGACTTACGCGGTTCAATGTCTATGTTGTAGACATATTATTTCTGAAACAAGTGTGTCAAGTCCTTCCATGTTTTAATCTTAGATGGTTCCAAGGATGTAAACTACCTCAGGGACCAGTCAAACTTTTTGGAAAGACCTTTATTAGTAGTCTTTCGTCCCCTCCATACTGACACATGTCCCCATAATAGGACTTGAGGTGTGCTATGGGATTGTCGGTGCCGTTGTACTTGTCAAAAGTTGACATTATAAATTTCGGAGGCAAATGGACCTCAACAAATTAATACAAATTTGTGAAGTCTGTGGCATAGATTTCAGCACCACCCATTTTTAACAACAGCTTCTGAATTTTGTCCAACTGTTCTTTCAACTGCTCCGACTCCTTGGATATGGGGACCACTTTCTCTGCAGTTGGTTGAACTTTACTTTGGGCTACCAGGGGGTGGCTGATTATAGGAGGAGGGTTAAGGCTAGTTAATGTCCCAGCATAGGCTCCACTGTTTCTAATCTCATCCTCTTCATACTCCTGGTCTACATAAGGTGCAATGAGGGTGGGATTCTCTTGTTGATGCTGCATGGACTGGGTAGGAATGGCACAAATGGGAGTGGTTGGGTGAGCCCATTGGGGATGAGGGAAAGCTTGTTGGATGATGGGAGGAGTGAAAGTTAGATTTTGGAGTGGGGCCTGATGAGGCCATTGGGCCTGAGGAAAGGCTTGAAACTGACTTTGGGATGTTGGGATATGGGTGAATTGGGGTTGATGTAAGGCATGGGTTTAAGCTGGGTATGAGGGTTGTGAGTGGGTGAAATTTTGAAGGAATTGTGAAGGGTATGGGTTGAGGCTCCAACGTTTTACTGGGCTTAGGTTTGGGCCATGAAGCCTTGGGAGGGTTGGGTTATGTAGGTTTGGCCCATGGGTCCTTGGGAAGCTTGGGCCACAAAGCCTTGGTCATGATAGGTATGGCCCAGGGGGCCTTGGTGGGTTTGGGTCATGGGTCATTGATGGATTTGGGTCATGGGCCCTTGATGGGTCTGGGCCATGGGCCCTTGGTGGGTTTGGCCCATTAGGCCTTGATGGGTTTGGTCCATGGGCCCTTAGTGAGTCTGACCTATTGGGCCTTGATGGGTCTGGGCCATGGGCCCTTGATTGGTATGGGTCATGGGATTTTGGGCCATGGGGCCTTGGGGTATGTCGGAAATGGGGGCTTGGGCCATTGGGCCTTGGGGCATGTGAGAAATGAGAGTTTGGGCCATTGGGCCTTGAGACATGTGAGAAATGGGGGTTTGGACCATTGGGCCTTGGGACATGTGGGAAATGGGAGCTTGGATAGTGTGGATGATGGGGGTCATGGGAGAGTGAGGCATGGAAGCTTTATAGGGTATGGGATGGATCCATGGGTGTGTGGTGTGGATGAGAGGGGATGTGTTGGGAGGCCTTCCACCTATTGTAGGTTTGGAACATCTCCTCCATCATGGCTATGGAAGGAGCATCGGATGGAGATTGGTTATTTAATGGTTGGAGGGGTATGGATGGGGTGTGTGAAGAGAAAAAATTAGGCATGACCCTAATAAAATCAGACATAACCCGGGTAAGAGGTGGGATATGAGGTGGGGCATTGGTCGATGAATTAGGTATGTATGGGGCATAGGGGTGGAGAATGAGAGCGAAAAGTTGGTCATGACTTCGGAAAAGATGGGCATGACTTGAGTAAATGAAGGGATGTGTGGGGGATTGGATGTGGTTGGATCGGGTTGGGTAGATGAAAAATAGGGTATGTTGGTTAAGGTGGAGGATGGATTTTGAGTGGAAGGAAGGTGAGATGGGTTGGAGATGGCTAGGGATGAAGGCATGGCTTGGGAAAATGATGAGAAATTTAGATTTTGGGTATTTTCGGAGGTGGTGGAAGGGAAAATGGGGGCACCGAACGAGCCGATTATGGTGAGGGTTGATTGGGCAAGGGGGTGGAAGTAAAGGTTTCTTCGATACGGGAATGAGTTAGAGAATGTGGCGGGGATGAGTTGAGATCAGCATAAGCCGGGTCCACGGTCCACGACATATCTCAGTATTGAGTCGGGTACGGGTGCCTCGGATGGGGCCCGTAAAGCTTCCTCCTTCTTCCCCTACGGGATGACAGAGGGTACGATGATGCCGTTGTGCCGGCACCATCAAGACTCTATTTTTTAGATTTTTAATTTTAATTTTAAAAAAAAATTAAAGTATAAAGAAATGAGGATTCCATGGCCTTTTGAACTTCCTTCTCGGGTGGCTCTCGTATCCTAAATAGGACCCACGGTAATGGTTCCAAGCGCTTTGGAAGAATTAAAGGGACACCCCTTGATCTATTAAAGGTACGAAAGCCAATGTAAACAACCCGATCCCTCGAAATGAATAAAAAAGAAGTCACCTTCTTTTGACCGGCGAGGACGTATTGGATGTCAGAAGTTGCAGGTCCTTGACAGAGGCACTAAACACACTGATCGGGGAGTCCGAGATGTGAAGCAGGCCACCAGATTCGGGTTGTTGCTGTGTACCAAAGCTAGTGCAACCATTAGGTGCGCCAGACCAAAAATTCCCCCTTTTTATGCTGGCGCAACTAATAGATGCACCAGTGTAAATTTAAGGATTTTTGGCTTGGCGCAACTATTAGTGGCGCCAGGCAAAAACTAGGTTTCAGATTGTTTGACAGCAGTAGTTTCAGCCTGAAATGAGTCTCCTAATTGGTTTTTTCTGGAAGTTGGGCTTACGGGGATTGACTGTTCTAATGATACGTCTCTTTCCTCACCAATTTTAAGAGTTTAGAGGCCAAATTGGGTTTACTATCGCTCTCTTTTTCCTGGGTTTTAAGCTTGGTAACCAGAAGGTTATCCACTCGATATACCTCAAGTGCAAGCACTTTTCCTGGGCTGGGACTTTTCCGGATCATCACCACTAGGGGCTGCCGCCATACTAAGACCCGAGAGTTTGTATGTGTGCCTAAATAACAACCCTTAAAAATCTATCCCGTAAAAATCAATTTAAATCTCCTTTATTGGTTCAATTTTATTTTTCACTTTTAAAGGAATTTTCTTAAGTTCAAAGATTGGGAGTGATGATCCCGTGCTGCCTCTACGGGTCGGCATTCACTAGCGAAATATGATTACAGAATTAAAAGCGCAAGTAGGCCCGCAAACGGCTAAGACACTTGAAATGATGAAAATATAAAGAATTTAAATGACAATGCACAAGTAGACCCGCCGATTGACTAAGGTGCTTGAAATGACAAAAATATAAAGAAATTGAATGACGGTACGCAAGTAGGCCCGCCAAACTGCTAAGGCTCATAAATGACGTAAAAGTAGGTGTAAGTAAAATGACGTAATCAGAGGAGTGAGTAAAAAAATAAGTAAAAAATAACAATAAAGGGGTTAGAAAATTAAAAATAAAAAGGTCAAGTTCAAGGGAAAGCTATACTAGCTACTCTCTAGTGGAGTCGCCATCTGTGCAATCGTGGATTTTTATCAAACCCGTCGCGACGATGCGCTCTCTAATGAATATTTAGAGTCGCCACTCGAAGCTTTTGGTGTTCCAGAAAACCTAGATCAATTTTATAAGCACCGAAATGCCACAAATATGACTCTGATTCCGGTCTATGCCAAAGACTCTTGGGTAGGGGCTTCGATTATTGATCTAGAAGGTGTTAGGCACCCGATCAACCCGCTCGTAAGCGGTCTCTACTATGGCCGGGTCTATGTGTGGCTGGTTTATATAATATATATATATATATATATATATGTGTGTGTGTGTGTGTGTGTGTGTGGCTGGTTTATATAATATATATATATATATATATATATATATATATATATATATATATATAAAGAAAAACAAATAAGCGGCACTTCCCCTTGCCTGAAGGCACACGGATCCTATTGAGCCCTTCCCACTTACCGAAATTTGGACAACGTAATGGCTCAATTCTAGGATAGAGGAAAAGCAAAGAAGGTAGTGAAATAGAGGGGAGAGCCGGAGCTCTCGAGCCCTTGTAGCACCGATGTGGATCCTTGCACGAGAGCGTCTTTGATGAGCTTCCGAAAGCAAACAGGTAGCGGGATGGAGTTTAATCTCTAAGGCTAGAGAGCTAAGAGGTAGGAGAAGAAGGCTAGGGCTAGATCTAGCTAAATCTCAAAAATTAATGGTGGAAAATGAGATCTAAAGGATGAACTAGGGTGCTGGAATTTTAATGGACAATGCTAAAAAGGGACGAGAGGAATAGCTAAAGCCTTTTCTCTCTTTTAAAAATTTTTCAAGCCATTTGCAAGTGGGGTGCCTCTCTATTTATAGAAAAAGAGAGGGTTAGGGGGCACTTAAAAGCTAATTCGGGTTAGCAATTAGGTAATGGGAAATCTAACGTTTTTAGAGATTTTTACAGGTTGGAGAAGAGGGATTTGGGTTTAATGGTAGATAATAGGTTGGTGACTTGAATGGCAAAAGGGTGATAACCTAAGCTAATTGGGTCACTAGGCTCCTAAAGAAACACACTCCAGACTTTGGGATGGTCCACAAGTCAAACCCTCAATATCAATTTTGACCATTTTCTGAAGGAAAATCAGGCTCAAACTATTAGAAGTTGAAGACCCGCAGGGCCCAGCCCGGTTTGCAATTTCCTACACAAATCCGTGATTTTCATTTCGCCATAACTTTTGATGTATAACTCTGATTGAGACTATTTTTTACTTGTTGGAAAGCTGGGAAAGTTCTCTTTCCAATGGTATATAACTTAGCTTTAGAAGAACTTTGTATAATTTTTTCCACTTCTCTCTTTAACCACTGCTCAGGAGGGTTCAAAACTGGCTCTATGGGTCCGATTTTGCAATTTCCTATACAAATTCGCGATCTTCATTTTGCCATAACTTTTGATGTACAACTCTAAATTAGGAAATTCTTAGCTCATTGGAAAGATGAGAAGCTCTACTTTCTAATGATATATATCTTAAGTTGAGAAACTATCTATAAAATCTTTGGTACTCTACTTTCTAATCGCTGTTTATGGGGGTTCAAATCGGGCCTGAGAAGGGCTCTAATAGGTTTGGAAAGGCTATGATTGATTCCTAAGGGTTTGAGATAATTCGTAGGAGTTTTAGAATAATTTCTAAGAGTTTGGAAAATGCTTTCGGAAGCTTGGGGGTACGCCTTTCTCAAAGTATGTGTCAATCGGGTCTTGGGCCAAATTTGGGTGTCTACATAAGTCTAGTGTTTGCCTCGGATCTTTGGATCCTACTTTAATGTAGGAGTAATAGTGTCAACCCTGATCAAGAGGCCAATGTTTTGATCAGGTTGATTTTACTGCTAAATTTTTAAGCTAAGCGCTTTGTCTTGGATTCATATGAACGTGAGTGTCTAGGCTTTAGTTTTTTCACAAATTTTTCAAAGGTGTGGACTCTTGGTCTGTGCAATCTGGGCATGCACCCTTTGGGGTTTGAGGTCCGGGTGACTCTGTTGAAAAATGCCAAATGTTGGTTGAGACCAACCTATTAAAAATGAAACTAGATATCAATCAACTATGTTTAAACATGCATGCAGAAGGATTCTTTTCCGTTATTTCCTTAGGCTTAAAACCTGTAGTGGCACGATATCCTTGTAAAGTATATGCCATGTGTCTGGATATCCGTAAGATGGTCGTTTGTTCTCTTAAATTATACCCGAACAGGATCCGATTCGAGACTTTCATCGTCTTAGTTGTTTATCGCCCCTAATGGGTGCATGTTTATGCATAGTTAAATGATTTGTAAGATCATTATTGGCAGAGATCAAGATTGGGTGTCTCCTTTGGTAGGCACCCAATTTTGGCCAAATCTGTTCAATAGTATTTGAAGTTGGATGTTCTAGGTCATGTTGATCTGGGGTATGTCATTGGAAAGAAGACTTCCCCAGCTTTCTAAAAAGCCAAAAATTGCCTTAATCGGAGTTATATATCAAAAGTTATGACGATTTAAAAATCGGGCCATTTTGCAGGATATTGCTTGGCGCATGTAATACATGGGCCAAGCCATATCTCCCAAGAAATGGCCTGGCGCATATAATACATGCACCAAGCCATTTCTCCCTAGAAATGGCTTGGTGCACCTATTAGTTGCGTTAATTATAGGTGGGCCCCCCCTGCGGGCGTTGAACCTCCAGGCACTATAGTTTTGCCTGGTGCATGTAATACATGTGCCAGGCTTAGCTACAGTATCTGTTGCTTTTTTGCTCGAATTTTACCTCTAGGGTTTGACTTGTTGACCATCTCAAAGTGTAGGATGGGTTTCATTAGGACAGTTGCACCCTTCCTTACCCTATTTGCAACTCTTAAGTCATTTGAAACCCCACCCTATCATCTACTATTGAACCTACCTTCATACTTTTCCAAGCTCTTGAAAACCTAGGAAACCTTAGATGCTAGGATTACCTAATTTCTAAACCTATTTAGCCTCTAAGCACCCTCCTAACCTCTCCTTTTCCTATAAATAGAGAGGCACCCCTCCCTTTGAAAGGGCTTGAAAAATTTTCTAAGAGAGAAGCTTTTCCACCTTTTGGTGCCCCATTTTTCATACAAATTTCATAATTCAAAAAGTCCCTTTAGACCCTATCTTCCATAAAAAAAAGTCTTGAGTTAGGAGAGAACTATTCCCTTGCCTTCTTCCTCTACCTCTTAGCCATCAAGCCCTTAGAGTTAGAACCCTTCATTCTACCATCCAAGCTATCGGAAGCTCATCGAAGCGCCCTCACACGAAGGACCACAACAGTGCTATAAGGACCCGAGAGATTCGACTCTCCCCTCTATTCCTCTACCTTTTTTACTTTTCCCCTAACCAAGGATTCAAGCCGTTACACCGCCGAAATTTCGGTGTTGGCGGAGAGTTTGATAGGATCGTAGGCCTTCGGGCAAGGGGAAGTGCCATTTATTTTCTTTTCTTTATATATATATAATTATATATATATATATATATATTATATACACATCCAAACAATCATAGTAGAGACTGCTTACGAGCGGGTTGGTCGGGTGCCTAACACCTTCCCAATCGATAACCGAAGCCCCTACCCAAGAGCCTTTAGTGTAGACCAGAATCAGAGTCATAGTTTTACACTTTGATGCTTTCAATATTGATCTAGGTTTCCTGGGACACCAAAAGCTCCGGGTGGCGACTCTATATGCTTTAGAGAGTGCGCATTGTCACGACGGGTTTGATAAAAATCCACGATTGCATAGAGCCGATCACAAGGCAGATGGCGGGAGACTACTTGGGAGTATGTGCAGAGATTCTGGGTGTCCCGTATCGGTCGAGTTGATTGGGGCCGGGGATGGTCCGAGTCACCTGGTTCTTTAACACTTTTGCCAGCGAATTTGTTCCTTCGAGATGCCATTCAGAGCCGGGGGCGGTGTTCAAGGCAAGCTGTGTGGTGATGGCGGCTCGAGAGCCCGTGGTCAAGCCAGGGTTGGTGGTCGGATCGGGTGCTCCTGGCATTTTTGATGCACTTCTTCAGTGCAGTGCACTTTTCTTCCTTGACTCAGGGTGTGTCACCGGGTTATTCTTGAGACTTTTTGGGGATCTGGACAAGGTCCCTACTTATGCTTGGGGTGCGACGACATTGGCGCACATCTATGAGCAGCTCTATCGTCGGGGCCGAGGTGTTGTGACCATCGGAGGTTTCCCTCCTTTTCTTCAGGTAGGTTTTTTTATCGATTATTGGTGTTATAATGTCTCTGTTATTCAGTTTTTTATTGTAATGATTATTTTGGCATTTTGCGTGTGTTTCAGTTTTGGACGTATGATCATTTTGATTTTCTTCGCCCGTGGGTTCTGGCGGAGGTCGCTTTCACGTTCCTGTGGATGCATGTATGGAGGATAGCCTTGGGGCGTCACCATTGGTCTTCAGATCTTCAGACCGCGTGAGGTCTCTTTGAGGACATGCACGCGGGACAGGTATGGGTTATCCATATTATCAACATGCTCTTGTTTTGGGTCTTAGTGTTTTACTAATAGGCTTACTTGTTTCACTATAGTGGTTTGGAGGCCCTATGCGGCTGGGGAGGATGCTAATGTTCTGATGATTTAGACTGGTCGGCCCTTCTTTGACGTGAATATATGGGTTCATTGTTTTGAGAAGGTGGAGCGAATCCACTTGTCTCGAGTGACTTGTCAGCTAGGGCACCCACAGGGAGTCCCTTCAGAGATTCGCCATAGGGTAGTTAAGAGGATGACTGGTCCCCCTGGTCGGGACTTTGTGAGACGGATGGCGGATCAGATGGTGGATTTCAGAGTTGGGGGGTCCAGGGTGATAGGGGCACGCAATGAGGCAGATGCCCAAGAGTTTGTGAGATGGTTCGAGGCGTTGGGCACCTCTTCACACGTCCTTTTCACATGAGTGGCTCTTTTGCGATTGGCGGTCCTGAGTCAACATCGACATTGAGGGAGAGATTGGTTGTATTAGAGTAGGGCCATCTTACTGCAGGTGTTCGCGGAGCGTTGGATGCTCTTCATAGGGCGACGGAGCAGACGGGGTGTGCTCCTCGTCCTGATGAGGAGATGTTACGCTCCCTGCCTACCTCTGTGGGTCAGGCTAGGGCGGTGAGGATGGATTGAGGGCTCAGCTGGCTGAGACCCGACGATCTCTGGTGAGTGTATTTATTTATGAGTTTTGTCCATTTCTATTCTTAGTTGCCTTAGCTTGATAGTCTTATTTGTCTTTTATTGGTCAGACTAAGAGAGAGGGTGAGGTCGCTTGTCAGGCGACATTGCTTGAGTGTTATCGCAGTGAGTAGCAGGCTGACCGAGAGGTAGCGGCTAGCCTTCATTCAGAGGATGATCGGTTAGTGAGTGTCCCTATTGGCTTAGTATTATTAGTTGTTAGTGTTGTAAGTTCATGTGATAGCCCGGATTTCAGCACCCTGAAACTCGTGCCATCAACATGACCCTTAAGGTCGTGCCATCCTACACGGAATATTGGTATAACCAAGCAAAATAAAGCATAAGAGCTAAATCGAACTAAATCTCTATGCATTAATGATATATTATAGCAAAAGCTCAAAAGACAGTTCTAATCCCATGCCACTGCATGAACAGAAGAACCGGCATGAATCATCAGTGATAAAACAAGGTCACCCCAGATGGTTCGCTAAAAGAATATATTAGTGTATAATTACATTTTTCTAAAAAAGGGCTTGACATACCAAGCCGTACAGTACTCTCTCAAAAACTCACTCAATGTGAGCAGGGGTCCTCTAGAAGAAGTCCTCAGGAGGGGGCTACTGATCCTTTCCGGGTACGTAATTCGAATCCTCCAGATCTATGCCTCCAGAAGCAATACCAGCTGTAAGCGCGGGACCTGTGATGTCTAGTCTAAAGGGTGAACTACATCCTAGCTTAATAGGGAAACAACTGAATGAAGATATAAGTTAATTTCTCACATATATTCCATGATATTTAACAGCATGTTTTATCAATGAATTTACAAGAAAAATAGTTTAAATGACTGAAAAGATGCACTGGATATTACTGTTACTTTACATGTTTCATTTGTTCTCAACTTGCTCATAAACCACAATGATTCAGCCTAAAGACTTAAATCATAGCTTAAATATTCCTCGACTTACTATAGCGTTGATGGAATACCCTCCATCATCGTCTAATCAGACTATTTTCATATCCTTTTTCATTCATTCAATACTACCCAGGTCCCTTTCTCATAGGCGACGAGGTTCAGTCTCATACATACATACATACATACATCCCTGGGATGTGTAACTGGTGTACGGATTGGCCGCCGTACTGGTCACAGATATCCTGCAGAGTCAGTCGTGGGTATCCCGCCACGTCGGTGGGGTATTCTCCAAACCTTAAATATCAAAGTGTACTACATATAGTTATTCACCATGTGATTGTGCTAATTATAGTAGATTAGGCCTTATCAATCTCATTCACTTTGCTTTGCATGTTTACATACATCCCTGGGATGTCCAACTCAATGCATCACACAGATACCTTTATCACATTCACATCCCTTGGGGACGTCACATACTCATTTACTTTACTTTGTGTTCACACACACACACACTTAGGATTCACATTTTAGATGCATAATTACTCATTTCTATATCACTACATACATGCTCTTGCTCTTAAATTATATGTTCAAGGCGTTCCCTACCTCACGTGTTTGAATCTCCAAGCATCAAGGTCTAACACGTACACCAAAATTCAAATTTCAAGACCGCAGAAATCCGTGCCATCAGGATCATACTCTGGATGATCCCCGACACAAATCATAAGTGTCTGCCCGTAAAGCGGAAGCCAAGCAGACACCACCCAGCAGTGGTAGATCGAGTCAGTCATTTGTCAACGCATTTAATCATAAAGAACAATAATTATAAAACAATTAATTCTATATTAACCAAAGAAAATGCATTCTCAAAAAGGAACCAAGAAGAACCATTGGTGATGGACATCCATCACCCAAACAATGGTTCCCAATAGTGGTTCCGAATAGAATGCATAAATAATACAATAAGTAATCTTACTAAAATATACACAAAAGTAGCCACCTGGCACACAATAATCCAAAAGGACAAAAATACGATTAGACACGATTACCCAGACGGATAGAACTCGTCATGAATGTACATCTCCTCGTCTTCGCCTCGACCTCAGGTCAGGTAGTCTGGGTCACTCTCGGTGCCGGGAACTACGGCCTCAGAAACTAAAATTTATTTAGAAAACAGGGTGAGCTACATCCTAGCTCAATAGAAGAATTCCAACTAAATGAATTAAATATGCAGATCATGCTATCTCATGACAGAAATCAAATCAGAAACGTACAATCATGACGAATCAAACTAAAAGCTGAGATTTTATGCAAGAAATCAGATGTTATGCAAATATATTATCAGAGTACTTAAATTGTGTGTATTTAACTTAAGAAACTCCCGTGACTATATAGCACGGAGTAAACAGGAATGTCCGATAGGAAACCCCAACCAATCGTCGTTCACATGAACAATTTTGAAAGTGCAACAATGCCTCATCTATGGAGTGCAATTGCGCCGAGGATTGAAAGCAGGTGCACAAGTGTGCCAGGCATCGGATATACCGCCGGGTCGGTGGGGATCATCTGGTTTAAATCATCAAATCACATACATATCGAGATGCGAGAATCGAAGCTATTTCAGGGATACAATTTAGGAAGCAGAATCAAAGATGGCAGGAATCTATGATATGCATACATGCTTGTTAAAAACAGAAATCAGGGCACAGATATAAAATAAACATGAAATCATACTCAAAAGCAATTTAGGTTGGTTTTCCCCTACCTAAGGTCACTTTATCTTCTAAGCAAATCCAAAGCCTTTTCAATGTGTCAGGGTTTGATCCTAGACCATAAACATAGCACTTTAAGTGTTAGAGATGTCAGAAAGTTAACCGGCACAATGTCCGGTGGTGTTTAATCCATAAACCAAAACAGAACAAAACAGGGGTGATTGATCGATCACCACTCTTATTGATCGATCAATACCCCTTGTTGATCGATCAATACCTCTCATTGATCGATCACCACCCTCCTAGCTCTCTTTCTGCAACAAGCCAATTGATCGATCAATACACCTTATTGATCGATCACCTATCATCATTGATCGATCAATACACTCATTGATCGATCAATAACCTCTCTCCTACTCACATTTAACACAGCTTAAATTGATCGATCACCACTTGGGTTGATCGATCAATGCCTCCTGTTGATCGATCAATGCCCTCATTGATCGATCACCAACCCTTTTTCAAAAATTCCCACCTTCTGTTCTCATTAACTATTTATACAGATTGATCGATCAATGCCTTCATTGATCGATCAACACCCTACAGTGATCGATCAATACTTATGTTGATCGATCACCTAATGTCATTGATCGATCACTCTCTTGTTGATCGATCAATGCCCTCATTGATCGATCAATACCCAAATTGATCGATCAATGCCCTTCGGGCATTGAACTTCCAGAAGTTTGGGGTTTCTGTTCCCCCATTCTGTCTTATACAGATTGATCGATCAATGCCTTCATTGATCGATCACCAATTGTCATTGATCAATCAATACACTCATTGATCGATCAATAATGACTGGAACTCTGTCATTAATGGAGTTCATCTCCAGCCCTATTTTTCCTATTTCTCTTCAATGGTTCTCAACAACCATTATTACAACATCAATGCCCATACCTGGGCATCTCATTTGCCCCGATTTAAACACACAGACTCACCTTTGTTTGGGCCCTTACGGGGTTTCGGCAAATCGATTCGAATGAGGGTTTCGGATCTAGCTCTCGGAGTTTATCGTCGCTACGGCTCGGATAAGTTGATGCCCAGTTCCCTTTCAACCCTTAAGATCGTACACACTCTTAAACTAGTTGTGGAGTGTCCTATTTCATCTCTCCATCCTCTATCTCGGACAACGTAGGACCCCGGGTACCACTAACCCCGTTTTCTCACAGACCAACCTAACTACAGATTTCTCAGCTTTTAGAGCAAGGGGAAGAAGGAGAAGAAGAAGAACTCTCTCTAGGTCTCTCCTTCCTTCTCTTATAAGCTAATAAACAGATATTTCTGTTTTCCCTTAGTTTACGTTCCGGTGTGGAGCACGAGCACGGTCGCTCCGACGCAACGTGCTACATTGACCCTTTACACAACTCAGCCTTAAACGAAAATGCACATGCGAACTCATCTGACCATGGTGCAACCTTATCTTAACTAATATTAATTCTTAATTTTTAAATCAGTCTCGATTTCCATGCCGGGCACATAGATCGAAATAATTAGGTTCGTGTTCTAGATTTCAGGGTTGTTACATTATCCCCCCCTTAGGAATTTTCGTCCTCGAAAATGTCTAAGAGGTGCGGTCAGGCAATAGTTGGTTTTAAAACAAACAGACAGATGAAATGTAGAGTCAGCATGACATAGCGATCAACGTACTATGCAGAGATAAATAAACATGCGAAACATAATTTATATAATAAGCAGAGTAACTTAGATACAGATATATAAGTAAGATAAGAACAACATATATGAGCATAGTAATACTTGTGGGGACATCGGATGGACCAGCCTCGTCAGGTGTAGGTCTGTGGGGACGAGGCGGTGGTGAGTCAGGTCGCTGGGTCCACCACGTCTTGTGGCGTGGCGATCATCGGCGTGGGCGTGGCATCTGATCTTTGCATGACCAGCTCATGCATCCCCTCGTGGTAATCCAGACGACGATGCATCTGTCGCTGGAATGCCTCCATGCCATCCAGCCTCTCATGGATACGGCGGTTGCCCTCCACCAGCTCCCGAAGCGTCGCGGCAACGTCGTCGGAGGAAGATGGTGGGGGATGGGCTGTGGGTTGACGAGTCGGTCGGTGGGGTGTAGTGGGGGCCGGTCGGGTAGACACCTCAGATGGAGGTGGTGGATCACGTGGGGTCTCCCCCTCTCCAGATGTAGGCTCGGCAGGGACCGAACCCTCAGCGACAGCAGGCGGAATGGGCTCGGCTGCGCCCTCCTCCTCCTCGGGAAGCCGTCTCACTAACAGGTTGTAACTCTTGGTCCAGTCTTTCAGCTGAAAGACCTTGGTGTTGTCGACCGAGCGTGGCTCGTGAGGAGCCAAAGTGTAGGCCTCGCGTAGAGCGGCATACTGCTCTACTAGCTTGGTGATGAGGCGGGCATAGGGAATTTGTTTCTTAACCCCGGACTTCACCTTCTCAGACATAAGATCATTGGCATTGATGATGCCCTCAATGACCAAATCTGCCATAGAGAACCAACGGTTCTCATAGGCAGAGAACAGTGCCTGTTGCACTACTCCAGTCCGCGAGGACTTGTGCAAAAAGGGGTTTAGTGCACACTTGATATACGTATCAAGCATCCACAGTCGATCGGGTAGTTGGGCCCTAGATATGGATTGGCCCCTCCCATGTTGGCCTTGGGTCATCTTAGTGACCACATCGGCGTAGGGGACCTCCTTGATGTACGGGGCATTGAGGGCCACATGTCTCGATATAAGTGGACGGGCATTGAAGTGCCACCGCGACATGGAAATGGTTGAATTTGTACTCAAGACCATCGATGGTCGTGACAAGCCGATGGCGACTATCACCCCATCGTAGGTTTTGAAAGAAAAGCCTCACGAGGCGTGGGCAATAATGGTCGTGGAAGGGTTCAAGCAAGGGTTTTAACCCGAGCTTTTGGATATAACCCTTGGCCCAAGCCATCTCGGGTCGGTCCTCGTAGAGTGAGGAAGCAAAAACATATTCGGGTAGGAAAGTCTTGGAAGCCCACCACGTTTTGGGGATTTCACGCTCGATGGGGAGCGGAACGGGTGCGGGAACGGTTGGAACAGTGGTCGAAACCGGTGCCATGGGTGGCACGGTTGGCGAGGGGACGGAAACGGTGGGCGGTACCGGTGTACGAGCCCGAGACGTGGGTACCTTACGCGAAGCGTTCTTCGTGCGAGGTCCCATGGTCTAAACTTGGCCAAAAATATGAAAAGAGAGATCAAATTAAAGGGAACGAGAGATTTACCGAATGGATGGAGCAAAGTCCACTCGAATCAAGCCGGAGAAAGGAAGGAAATGGCCGGAGAAGAGTGGGGAAGACGGTTGAACGGTCGGAATTCCAAAACCCTTGATCGATCACTATGGGAGCTTCGTGCAAATGACCGTTCAA
This sequence comes from Chloranthus sessilifolius, assembly GCA_021018995.1. Classification (NCBI taxonomy): domain Eukaryota; kingdom Viridiplantae; phylum Streptophyta; class Magnoliopsida; order Chloranthales; family Chloranthaceae; genus Chloranthus; species Chloranthus sessilifolius. The sequence goes on from CM037595.1 coordinate 72,813,530, forward strand.
AACCCCCAATTTTTAACTTAAACCCCAGGATTGATCGATCACTGCTTTTGTTGATCGATCAATGAAGCATCTTTAAGCCCTAAATCGATGCATTGATCGATCACCAACCTTTGTTGATCGATCACTGATGCTCTTATTGATCGATCACTACCAATGTTGATCGATCAATGCTTTCTTTCCAATGCAAAGTTGATCGATCACTAACCCTTGTTGATCGATCAATTGAACCACTATTGATCGATCAATACTGTTATTGATCGATCACCAGCCTATCATTTGAGTGAAATCCTTCACTGTCATTGATCGATCACCTTCTTCTATTGATCGATCACTTATGAAATTGATCGATCAATGCCTCCTGTTGATCGATCAATGATATCTATGAGACTATATTGTAACAGTCCGCTTTTCCAACAGTGAATCGTCCGAACTTCGAAACTAATGATACATGCACATCATACCGAGTACCCCTATAAGAAAACTCATCGAGTAAAGATGCATGCTCACGCACAACGACCTAATAATGTGATGAACCTTTAAGCAAAAATAATTAAGAATTTACCTTTCTCATTGGGTAAACAAATGTGGGTATTGTTCGTGGATTTCGGTTGCGCGTTCCCAAGTAGCTTCAGTGTCCGAATGATTTCTCCACTTGACTAGTACCAGTGGAATCAACTTAGTCCGCAGGACTTGATCACGACGATCTAAAATAGCAATCGGTTCTTCAATCACCGTCATATCCTCCAGAAGCTCTATTGGTTGGTAATCCAAGACGTGAGTCGGGTCGCGTACGTACTGGCGTAGCATGGACACGTGAAAGACGTTATGCATGCTTGCCAATTGTGGTGGCAAGGCAATCCGATAAGCGACTTCTCCAACCCGTCTGAGTACCTCAAATGGTCCAATGTATCGAGGACTCAACTTTCCGCGTTTCCCAAAACTCATGACACCCTTGGTCGGCGAAATCTTCACAAACACCTTATCTCCAACCTGAAAACAAGTGTTAATTCTCTAGTGATTTAATTTAACCATGGGCATACGTATCGTCTAACGTATTTGGTTATACCTGAAACTCCACTTGCGTCCGATGAAGATCCGTATAGCTCTTTTGACGGCTTTGGGCCATCCTCAATCTTTCGCGAACCACCCTAACCATCTCAGTGGTACTGTCCACGATCTCTGGTTCTAAGCTTTTCGCCGACTTCTTCCCAATTCAGTGGAGATCTGCATCGACATCCATATAAGGCTTCATAAGGCGCCATCCCAATACTTGACTGATAACTGTTATTGTAAGCGAACTCGATCAGAGGCAAGTGTTGATCCCATAAACCATGAAAGTCCAACATACACGCACGCAACATATCCTCTATGATCTGGTTCACTCTCTCAGTCTGCCCATCTGTCTGAGGATGAAATGCTGAGCTGAACTCCAATTTAGTACCCATGCCTTCCTGGAATCGTCGCCAAAACTGCGATGTATATAGCGGATCTCTATCACACACGATGCTGACCGGTATGCCATGTAATCGAACTATTTCTTTCATGTACTGACTCGGCTAGTTTATTGGTACGTAAATGTAGTCCGTCTAGAAAATGTGCGATTTCTGTCTACAATAACCCAAATGGCATTGTTCTTTCTCAATGTGCTCGGCAATCCTAGTATAAAGTCCATAGAAATGGCTTCCCATTTCCACTCTGGCACTGGTAATGGTTGCAACAAACCCGCTGGATTCCGATGGTCCACTTTCACCTACTGGCAGACCAAACACCGAGAAACATAATCTGCCACATCCTTCTTTAATCCTCTCCACCAAAAACTTCGCTTGAGATCTTGGTACATCTTGGTACTCCCAGGATGTATAGCATATGTAGACTTATGCGCTTCCTCCAAAATTGTGTCTTTTAGGTCCTTTGTATCCAGTATGCATGTCCGATCTCGAAATAGCAAGGTGCCATCATCCATGATGGTAAAATTAGGTCTGATCCCGTTGATCACATCCCTTCTAATTGCCATAAGCTCCTCATCAATCATCTGGAGCTTACGTACATTGTCAAACAATGTGGGACGTATCACAATGGTAGCCATTAGTGTCCCTGAACCTCTAACATCAATCAGTGTATCACATAAGGCCAGGTCCTCAAGTAGATGCCACCTTTGTACTCTGGTGATAAGATGTGCCAACTGAGCTGAAGACTTTCTGCTCAAAGCATCTGCCACAACATTGGCCTTCCCAGGGTGATACTGGATGGAACAATCGTAGTCTTTCAAGAACTCCATCCATCTGCGTTGTCGCATATTCAAATCCTTTTGAGTAAACAAATATTTAAGGCTTTTGTGGTCGGTGTAGATATCGAACGTTTCGCCGTATAAGTAGTGCCTCCAAATCTTCAAAGCAAAGATCACCGCCGCTAATTCCAGATCGTGAGTCGGGTAGTTTCTCTCATGTTCCTTAAGTTGTCTAGAACCATATGCGATAACCTTCTTATGTTGGTTGAGAACACAACCCAAACCACTATACGATGCATCACTGTAGATAGCCAAGCCTCCTCTACCAGAAGGTATAGCTAGCACTGGTGCTATAGTCAGACGTGTCTTCAATTCACAAAACTTTTCTCGCATTGTTCGGTCAATCAAATTTAGCATTTTTCTTAGTGAGCCGAGGCATTTGATAGCTTAGAGAAACCTTCTACGAATCGCCTGTAGTATCCTGCCAAACCAAGGAAACTACGGACCTCTGTCACTGTCTTAGGTTGTTCCCAGTTCACGGCGACGATCTTTCGGGTCTCTGATTTATACCCTTGGCGGAGACAATATGGCCCAGGAAACTCACCTGGTTCAACCAAAACTCACACTTACTGAGCTTTGCGTATAATTTGTGTTCTCTGAGGATCTGCAAGACTACATGTAGATGCTCTTCATGTTCCTCCTTCGTCTTAGAATAGACAAGGATGCCGTCCACAAAAACAACCACTGACTTGTCCAAGTGTGGTTTAAACACACGATTCATTAGGTTCATAAACGATGCGGGTGCATTCGTCAATCCAAATGGCATAACTAAGAATTCATAGTGTCCATACCTGGTTCTGAACGCCGTCTTCTCCACATCTTCGGCCTTGACTCGTAATTGATGGTAACCTGATCTCAAGTCTATCTTCGTAAAGAACCTCGCTCCTTGCAATTGATCAAACAGATCATCGATCCTAGGAAGCGGGTAACGATTCTTAATCGTCAACTTATTCAACTGCCGATAGTCAATGCATAGACGCATCGAACCATCCTTCTTTCTGACAAACAATACTGGTGCTCCCCAAGGGGACACACTCGGTCGAATAAACCCTTTGTCAAGTAGTTCTTGTAGTTGCTCTTTCAACTCTTGCAATTCTGTTGGAGCCATCCGATACGGAGCTTTAGATACTGGTTCAGTGCCTGGAACCAAATTGATTGCAAACTCAATCTCCCGAACTGGCGGTAGTCCGGGCAATTCCTCAGGGAATACATCGGAATACTCGCATGCAATGTGAATTTCGGATATCACATTTGTCTCCTCCCGTTGTTCTTGTAGAAAGGCTATATATCCACTGCATCCACTCTTCATCATCCTCTCCGCCCGAATAGCAGATATCAACGGAGCTACCTTAGACTTCACTCCGAAGAATCTAAAGGATCGCTCCTTTGGAGGGCGGAAAACTACCATCTTCCGAAGACAATCCACACTTGCGTGGTAAGCAGATAGCCAGTCCATTCCCAAAATGATGTCAAATCCTTTCATATCTAACAGAATCAAATCTGCCCGTGTCTCGTGATCATCTACTGCCACTACCACTGATTTACATACAGTGAGTGCATTCACTGCACTACCCGTGGGAATTGACACTGTCAGAATAAAATCTAGTTGTTCTGGAGTGGCACTCAATTCCTTTGTAAATTGAGGCCGTACGAAAGAATGCGTGGAGCCTGGGTCTATCAGAGCTCGTGCTCTATGGAAGCAAATGTCGCAACTCCTATACAGTTTCAGCTCACCTATATACCAATTTCAGCATTACTTCAACGTTCTTGATGTGTAGGTTTATGTGTATTATTATAATCAAAATAAATCAACTAAATTCTATATTTTCAAATTTTCAATTCATCATATTAAACAACACCATATCTTTTGAATTCTAATCATACCTTGAATGACGTCATTTGATGTCAGAGCATCGGTGGCGGTGACGGCATAAGCTCGACCATGAACCACTGGTCGAGATGATCTTTGTGTAGATACCGATCCTGTCCGTTCCTTGCTCTCCTCAGGGCAATTCCTAACCAAGTGACCCATCTTGCCACACCTGAAGCATGCCCCTGTCTCTCTCCTGCAGTCCTCTGTCTTGTGTGGTTTCCCACACTTTGCACATATCGCGGCTGGAGTGAAGGACGAGACTCTTGAAGGTCCCTGAGTTACTGAGGCCCCGCTACCAGAAGATCCAGCTGGTCGAAATGATCTGGAAGATGTAGGCGCTGCTGCTCTCTGATATGAACTCGGACCTGAAGAAATCGCCGGTCGAGAGTGCGTAGGGTATCTCGGAGGTCTGGAAAATCTAGCCCTCTTGTTCTGCTCTGTGTCCTGAGATTGCCCCTGGAATGGTCTCTCTCTTGCCTGCTTGTCCCTCCAAGAGAATTATTTCTGGTTCTCCTCCTCAGCTATAAGAGCCTTGGCCATGACTCCCTCATAAGTCTCCATTTCCCACATGGCGACGTCTTTCTGCAAATTTTGTCTCAGGCCAAGTTGGAATTTCCTTGCTCTCATCAACTCCATGGCTACATGTTGAGGTGCAAACCTAGCCAACCTATCAAACTCCGCTCCATAGTCCCTTACTGACATGGCGCCTTGCTTCAACTCTATGAATTTCACCTCCCATTGATGCCTCACAATTTTCGGGAAGTATTTGTGATAAAACACCTCCATAAACTCCTCCCATGTCCAAGGAGTGTGAGGAAACTCTCTCTGTCTATTTTGTGACACCGACTTCCACCAAGGTCCGACATCACCATCCAATTTGAAAGTGGCACAATGCACTTTCTCCTTGTCACTACACCGTAATACTTCAAAGAGCTTCTCCATCTCTTCTATCCACCCTTCTGCCTCTATGGGATCCGTTTGACCTGAGAAGTTAGGAGGTCTCATTCTCCTAAACTCTGCAAATCCACCAGGCTGATGGGGTGGTCTAGCTGCCTGTTGAGCTAAAGCAGCTGTCTGCTGAGCGACGTTGGTAGCTAATGCTTCCAACACTTGCTCCATCCTTTCTTCATTTCTCCTTCTACCTCCTCTTGGTCCCAATGGAACCGCATTCGCATGTGAGAGGAACTCCAAGCCCCTCGACATGCCTATGACCTCGGGCACATCCCTCAGAGGAATCTCTCTCTGACCTGTTCTACCTCTGCTGTGCCCTCCTCTGAACTTAGGGCCCATACTGGTCTGTCATTGTGAAAACAACAACATTGACCAGTACATAGATTGTGAAAACAATCCAACCTGAACCCGTAGTTCAACCTAACGTCTAGGCTTTGATACCAACTGTAACAGCCCAAATTTCTGCACCTAGAAATCCGTGCCATCAGGATCATACTCTGGATGATCCCCGGGACAAATCATAAGTGTCTGCCCGTAAAGCGGAAGCCAAGCAGACACCACCCAGCAGTGGTAGATCGAGTCAGTCATTTGTCAACGCATTTAATCATAAAGAACAATAATTATAAAACAATTAATTCTATATTAACCAAAGAAAATACATTCTCAAAAAGGAACCAAGAAGAACAATGGTTCCCAATAGTGGTTCCGAATAGAATGCGTAAATAATACAATAAGTAATCTTACTAAAATATACACAAAAGTATCCACCTGGCACACAATAATCCAAAAGGACAAAAATACAGTACATCGTGATACGCAAGGCTACGGATAGAACTCGTCACTTTGAATGTCTCTCCTCGTCTTCCGCCTCAAAATTTGGTCAGGTAGTCTGGGTCACTCTCGGTGCCGGGAACTACGGCCTCAGAACCTAAAATTTATTTAGAAAACAGGGTGAGCTACATCCTAGCTCAATAGAAGAATTCCAACTAAATGAATTAAATATGCAGATCATGCTATCTCATAACAGAAATCAAATCAGAAACGTACAATCATGACGAATCAAACTAAAAGCTGAGATTTTATGCAAGAAATCAGATGTTATGCAAATATATTATCAGAGTACTTAAATTGTGTGTATTTAACTTAAGAAACTCCCGTGACTATATAGCACGGAGTAAACAGGAATGTCCGATAGGAAACCCCAACCAATCGTCGTTCACATGAACAATTTTGAAAGTGCAACAATGCCTCATCTATGGAGTGCAATTGCGCCGAGGATTGAAAGCAGGTGCACAAGTGTGCCAGGCATCGGATATACCGCCGGGTCGGTGGGGATCATCTGGTTTAAATCATCAAATCACATACATATATACCTCACAGATCAGATAGCAGAATCAGAAACAGATTTCAGGATACAATTTAGGAAGCAGAATCAAAGATGGCAGGAATCTATGATATGCATACATGCTTGTTAAAAACAGAAATCAGGGCACAGATATAAAATAAACATGAAATCATACTCAAAAGCAGTTTAGGTTGGTTTTCCCCTACCTAAGGTCACTTTATCTTCTAAGCAAATCCAAAGCCTTTTCAATGTGTCAGGGTTTGATCCTAGACCATAAACATAGCACTTTAAGTGTTAGAGATGTCAGAAAGTTAACCGGCACAATGTCTGGTGGTGTTTAATCCATAAACCAAAACAGAACTAAACAGGGGTGATTGATCGATCACCACTCTTATTGATCGATCAATACCCCTTGTTGATCGATCACCACCCTCCTAGCTCTCTTTCTGCAACAAGCCAATTGATCGATCAATACACCTTATTGATCGATCACCTATCATCATTGATCGATCAATACACTCATTGATCGATCAATAACCTCTCTCCTACTCACATTTAACATAGCTTAAATTGATCGATCACCACTTGGGTTGATCGATCAATGCCTCCTGTTGATCGATCAATGCCCTCATTGATCGATCACCAACCCTTTTTCAAAAATTCCCACCTTCTGTTCTCATTAACTATTTATACAGATTGATCGATCAATGCCTTCATTGATCGATCAACACCCTACAGTGATCGACCAATACTTATGTTGATCGATCACCTAATGTCATTGATCGATCACTCTCTTGTTGATCGATCAATGCCCTCATTGATCGATCAATACCCAAATTGATCGATCAATGCCCTTCGGGCATTGAACTTCCAGAAGTTTGGGGTTTCTGTTCCCCCATTCTGTCTTATACAGATTGATCGATCAATGCCTTCATTGATCGATCACCAATTGTCATTGATCGATCAATAATAACAGGAACTCTGTCATTAATGGAGTTCATCTCCAGCCCTATTTTTCCTATTTCTCTTCAATGGTTCTCAACAACCATTATTACAACATCAATGCCCATACCTGGGCATCTCATTTGCCCCGATTTAAACACACAGACTCACCTTTATTTGGGCCCTTACGGGGTTTCGGCAAATCGATTCGAATGAGGGTTTCGGATCTAACTCTCGGAGTTTATCGTCGCTACGGCTCGGATAAGTTGATGCCCAGTTCCCTTTCAACCCTTAAGACCGTACACACTCTTAAACTAGTTGTGGAGTGTCCTATTTCATCTCTCCATCCTCTATCTCGGACAACGTAGGACCTCGGGTACCACTAACCCCGTTTTCTCATAGAACACTCTCACAGACCAACCTAACTACAGATTTCTCAGCTTCTAGAGCAAGGGGAAGAAGGAGAAGAAGAAGAACTCTCTCTAGGTCTCTCCTTCCTTCTCTTATAAGCTAATAAACAGATATTTCTGTTTTCCCTTAGTTTACGTTCCGGTGTGGAGCACGAGCACGGTCGCTCCGACGCAACGTGCTACATTGACCCTTTACACAACTCAAACTTAAACGAAAATACACATGCGAACTCATCTGACCATGGTGCAACCTTATCTTAACTAATATTAATTCTTAATTTTTAAATCGGTCTCGATTTTTGTGCCGGGCACGTAGATCGAAACAGTTAGGTTCGTGTTCTAGATTTCAGGGTTGTTACAACCTATGGTATACCATAGCACAAGCAAAGCATCAAGAAAGGTGCATAAAAGAAGATACAAGACCCTCTTAGAACCTCAAAGTCTAAAATAAAAGTTAACATAAACTACTCAAATCGATTGATCGATCTCTAAAATCGATCAATCGAACTCCCAAAATCAATTAATCGATCCCATATCGATTAATCGTATTTCTAAAATCGATTGATCGATTTCTCAAATCGATCAATCAGTTTTCCCAAGCTCTGATTTTCCAGCCACTGGGAGTGCTCAGACGATTAATCGATTTTCAATCAATTAATCGAATTTCAAAAATCGATTGATCAATTTTTAAATCGATCGATCAGTTTCGAGCATTTTTGCCCAGCTTACTTCCATGCCAAAATCGATTAATCGATTTTCCAAATCGACCAATCGATTTGGTCAGAAATGCAGCCCTTTGCGGGCATTTCTTCCAACTTTCTTCCTTATTATTTCCATTATTTTTCTACTTCTTTAACTCATCATTTTTAACCATCTAACCACAACCTTATACTCATTAAAATTCTTTAAGAGTTCATACCTTAACTCAATCTTTTGATTGATTCTATAGCTTGGTTCAAGTCTAGGGCTTCCAGCTCCAATTCCCATGAACTTCTATGCGTCGTATCCAGAGTAATTGCTCAAGCCCGTCTTTAATTCGAAATCTAAACTGATTCCCCCTTGCATTTACTCCTCCCTACCCTCTCTCTCTCTCTCTTCTTAAAGCTCCACACCAACCCACATTAAAGAGAAAATACCTTCTCTTAGTCATTTGTCTCCTCTTAACCCTTTCTAGCTTTGTGTAGAGCACATATACCAAGGATAGGTGTATGTGATCCCTAAACACATCTAACACTACGCATACATGCCTAATAACATCAACCTAGTTGAATGCTAATAATCGCGTTGATTTCCACTTGGTCACACCACGACTAGTCGGGCATGCATCCCGAGGTCACTGTTCAATGCCTAAATTTTGGGGATGTTATAGTTCATCAGGTCTGACGTGTTTACTAATTCTTGCAGAGAGCAGAGCTTACTGTTGTTGGAGGTTCTGCTCTGACATTTGATCCATCTTCGGTCGCCTCTTCCAGTCGAGAGGATCCGACGATGGTCAGCTTCGAGCCGAGCTAGAGCATTGGGTAAACTTCTCCAATCTCTTGAGTTATTTGTCTTTGTGTGGTTTAGCAGTTTGTTGATGTCATGTATTATGTCTTTTCAGCGTCATCTTGTTGAGGATGTATAGACGAGAGAGGCGACTACCGCCTCTTTACGCCCAGAGAGTCAGGTATAATTTATTTATGTGTAGTTTATTTATTATTCATTTTTTTGGTAGTCAATTTAACTAACAAGTTTCATGTGTATTGTCTTCGAGTAGGTTATTCCGGACTCTCCTCTCGCGGCTCCTCCTCAGGTGTCTACTCCCATTCCTACTGAGGTATGTTTTAATTAGTGCAGTTATGGTTTATTCATTATCATTCTTTTAGGGGTAATGTTATCTGATATAATTGTTTATTCATATTGTAGCCATCCACGTTTGTTGTTCCTTTAGTGCCGCCTGCTGACCTGATGATTATCGCGACTATTGAGCACCTCCTTCGAGAGAGGGGGGATCTGGTGTGCTTCTCTTCTCTTCAATTTTTGTTTCTTTTGCAAGTATGTTAGTTTTCTTGACCTAGTGTGGTTGTGCAGGCTCGTCAGCTCGAGGAGTCGCGTCTGAAGGTGGCGTAGGCGTGTGCTACTCCAGGAGTGAGGCGTATTCTGGGTGATGCCCACAGTCATGAGGACATGCTCGTCCAGCTTATCGTCGTAGAGGGGGACTCAGAATGCAGCGATAGAGGCGGCACGGGAGGCAGTGCGGGTAGAGATGGAGGTGAGGATAGATCGGCTGCAGTATCGTTTGGCGAGGGGTGAGCAGGGAGTGTGTGGGATGGTTGATCACTTCATCCGATCGGGGTCAGTGGCCACGGGCTCCCAGGCTGGGTAGCTTCATCGTACGACATGTGAGCGTGTTAGGGACTATGCCGAGGAGGACTCCGCCATTCGGGAGTTACTTACTAGGGATCCTTCTCGTTCTCGGTCCAGGCGGACTACTAGTCTGGTGAGTGAGAAGGGTTCAGTGGCAGGGCCTTCTATTCCTCGGGATTGTCCACCGACTCCAAGTGTCGGGATTGCGCTCTTTGAGGATCAGGTACCTGACCTCCGAGTCGATGACACAGGGGATAGTGGTGACCGACCATCCTAGAGGTAGCATAGGGAGTAGAGGTGTATGTATCTTTTTGTGTATTTTTTTTTGTTCATTGTGTATACAGGGGTATGCCCCCTGGGACAGGTGTAAAAAACTTTGATATATATATATATATATATATATATATATATGTATATATATATATAGTTGCTTTTGATTCGTACATACCTGGCCTTGCTTTTTGGTTACCTTCTACATTTTATCTCCCGCTTTTGGTGCCGCCAATTATTGTTGGGACTTGGATGCCTCATGAGCTGGCCCAGTAATAGTTGAAGGTTTTTTCGTATCTGTGCATGTAGATTTAGATTGTTAGTAATTTTATTTTCCCCCTTGCTGAATGTCAAGGGGGAGGTGTCTTAAACCGAAGTCTGGTAGAAAAGATATATTTTTTTTTCTTTCTTCCTTTTTTTTTCTTTTTTTTTTTTGTTTTATTACAAGGAAATGAAAATAATTCAACAGGGAAAGCAAATAAGAAAATCTAATACTAATGAAAAAAATGCCCCAGTGTAGAAGCGTAGTAGAGTCGGCAGTGTAGTATCTTCAGTAGCATTCATCGGGTGGTAACTTAGTTATTTTGCATCTTCTCTATGGGCAAGTAGGAACTTTTAAGGTGACTCCCCCTTCTAAAATAAACAATGCCCCAGTGTTAAGGTGCAATGGAGCTTTCCTGGGTTTCCAATGAATATTTTGGGCCTATAAAGGAGCCATGGGTATTTGGTGAATTAGTTTTAAAGAAAAGTTTCTTGATACTGTCATTGAACCAGGGGGAGGTTGTTTAGTTGTGTTAGGCGTATACTAGGTGTCTACCTTTGATAGTGGTCATCCTATCTCATGGTCATTATTATTGAGGGTGTACGGTATGTAATAAGTGATTGCATCAGTCGTCATTCACCGGCTTTCAATTTCAGTTCTGGGAATATCCTGAGAGGCTTCCGATTTATCATCCAGAAAAAAGAAACAAATGGTGAAAAGGGGAATAAGGCTAAGTGATGTAGGGAATAGTTTGTATCTGACACTTTCTAAAAGAGATAAGTAACAGTCTTTTCCTCGGAGGGGGATATGGAGTGCCATGATTAAGCTCTTCGTCATATTTAGCACCATCAAAATCTCACATTCTATGGCTAGTAGGAGTTTATCCTCCTCCTGCCACCTTATGATGACATCTAGTAGTATTGGGGCACCAAGGAGACCCTCGCAGTTTGCTTATATGTTTCTAGTAGAGTTACCTGGGACGTCCTCATGATCTGCTTATGCTTCCCTGAGCTCATTGACTGGTTCATTCATCGTATTGCTCTCTCGCATTTTTTTTTGTATATATATTTTTTTAAAAGTAATTTGATGACGCAAGAATAGTGAGTTTTGATTGAACCTAACATCTTCATTTTTTTTATGCCCCAATGTCTCCTCCAATGGTGAGGAAGGGGGGTGAGAATTGGTTGTTACTCATGCTTTTGAAAGAGGTCAGGTATGTCACTAGTCCTTTGATCAAATTGCCTGAATAAGAAGGTGAGAAGTAAATCGAAAGGCTCAAGAAAATTCTGAGAAATGGAGGAATACGACCACTGAATGAGTCGTGATGTCTACAGAGTTGATAAGTATAAGTATTTGATAGTGGGATATGATGATCACTGGATCGGGGTAGTATTTTTTGAGGTACATAGCATTCTAAGGGCTAGGGAGTTCTTCCCCGTCCTGGTTCACTAGCTTGTATGTATTCCCTGAGTATGCGGCTGCTATAACATACGGGCCTTCCTAGTTCGCTTTCAGTTTTCCTTTTGGATGAGCGTATTTAGAAGGCATAATTTTCTTCAAGACTAATTCTTCAATGTTGAAGGTTCGCTCAAGGACTTTCTTATCGTAAGCTCTGGCCACTCTCCTCTGGTATACCTGAGCGTTATCAGCTGCCCTCAAATGTGTCTCATCGAGTTGTTATAGCTCAGCAAGCAGAGCAACTCTCCTTTCGTCTAAGGATAGCTCATCATCGAGTTAAATCCGTAGTGATGGTACTTGTATCTTATAGGGTAGGACTGCTTCCATCCCATAAGTGAGCAGGTAGAGAGTTTGGCCAGTGGCCATATGTATAGAAGTCCTATAGGCCTAGAGTGCTTATGGTAGTCCTTCAGGTCAGTCAGCTCCATTGCTCGTCTTCACTATTCATTTTAAAATTTGAATCAGCATTTTGTTTGTAGCTTCTGCTTGTCCATTTCCCTGAGGGTAGAATGGTGATGAGTGGTGTAGATCGATGTCAAATTTCTTGCATAGCTTCTTTATCTTCTCTGTGATGAATTACGATCCATTGTCAGTGACGAACATCCTATGTACTCCAAATCGGGTGATGATGTTCCGAATGATAAACCTCACGAGTGTCAAAATGGTGATTTTGATGTAAGATTCAGCTTCTGCCCATTTGGTATAGTATTCGGTCGTAGTAAGTATGAACGCATGCTTGTGAGTGTTCCTAACTATGTCCATGAAGGGTTCGATGATATTGAAGGCCCATATTGAGAATGGCCATGGCGACGTCATAGGGTTCAATGCAACTAATAGAATTTTGATGAGTGCGGCGTGTTCTTAGCATTGTCTGTAGTGTTGGACATAGAGGTGGCCATCTCTTATCATTGTCAGCCAAAAGTAGCCTTGTCGTAAGATTTGATCTGCAAGTCTCTGTCTACCAACGTGAGCGTCACAGGCACTGGTGTGTGCTTCTCGAATGATTTATTGTTCTTCGGCTGTCGTGATGCATCGTAGTAGTACTCCCTTTGTGAAGGCTTCTCTGTATAGAATTTCACCAAGTATATAAAACCTGGCACATTGGATCCTTATAGTCTTTCGTTCTATCTTTGTGGCGTAGGGAGAGACGTGTTGATGCTTTAGGAAATTCTAGATATTGAAGTACCATGGTTGTCCATCATCGTTTGGTGATTTCTCAACTCTGAATATGGCAACAGTTGCTTCTTTTTTCGTGGGAATATTTGGGGCAGGTTGCCCTTCGTTCGTGTGAGCTTTTGGTGTAATTGGTAGTTTCGATTTTACTTGCAAGGTGACTTCATGTGATAGCATTGTTAGTCTCTCAATAAAGAAGGATTTCATATTCTGTCTGATTGGTATCTGTATGACTGAGGCTAATGTGGCAAGGGAATCAGTGAGATCATTCTTTAGTCTTGAAATGTGAGTGAAGGAGATCCTTTCAAATTTCTTTATCAAGAACTAAGTTGTTTCTAGGTATGCCACCAGTCTTCTTTCTTTGGTCTTCCATTCCCCGATAACTTGGGATATCATAAGTTTGGAGTCGCCCATTGTCTTCAACTGCTTGACACCTAGCTATAGTGCTACTCATAGTCTGGCAATGAAGGTTTCATATTCTGCAATGTTATTAGTAACGGGGAAGTCTAGTTGAAAGGCTTTTGGTATGATAACTCCTTCTAGGCTTAGTAGAACTATCTCGATGCTTTTTCCTTTATTGTTGAGAGCGTCGTCGAAGTAAAGGGTCCATGAGGTCTTGTCGGGCTCTTCGTTGTGAATTAAGAGTAGGTCTTCGCCAGGGAACTCTGCATGCATAGGCTCATCGTCTGGAAGTGGTAAGTCAGTGAGGTAATCAACGATCGCTTGTCCTTTGACTAACTTCTGGGTGACATAGGTAATGTCAAATTCTTATAGTAACATATGCCATCAGGCGATCTTCCCAGAGGTAGCGTGCTTCTCAAAGATATACTTCAGATGGTCCATGCGTGCCAATACAAGTATTTTGTGCGCTTCGAAGTAGTGCCATAATTTGGTTGAGGCCCACACTAGTGTGAGGCAAGTCTTCTCCATTAGCGTGTATTTCTGTTTGTATTCGACCATCATCCTGTTGAGGTAGTAGATAGTCATCTCTCTCTTGCCGTCTTCTTCATATTATCCAAGAATTACTCCCATCGCTTTGTCGTTTGCTGACACATAAAGGATTAGGGGTCTTCCAAGAACTGGTGGCGATAGTATTGGCAGATTGAGGAGGTACGTCTTAATGTTTTTGAGAGCCTGCTGACACTGGTCATCCCACTTGTACTTGGCTCCTTCTTTAAGTAACTTGTAGAAAGGGTCACATTGATCTGAGTGTTGGGAGATGAATCTCTTGATAAACTGCAGTCTTCCTATTAAGCCTCATAATTCTTTGATATTGCCGAGAGGTGACATCTCGAGTATTGCTCTGACTTTCACTGGGTTGACCTCGATTCCTCGCTTGCTGACTATGAAGTCAAGTAATTTTTTAGAAGTGACTCTGAACACACATTTCTTTGGGTTCATTTTCAGTTGATATTTCTCGGACCTTTGTAGTACCAGTCAGAGTGCTTCAACATGTCCTGCCCGCATTTGAGACTTCACTAATATGTCATCGATGTAGACTTCTACACACTTGTGTATCATGTCATGGAAGATAGCCATCATGATGCGTTGATATGTAGCTCCTGCGTTCTTGAGGCCGAAAGGCATGACGACATAGCAATAAGTATCCCATGGCATGGCAAAAGAAGTCTTCTCTTGATCGGATTTTGTTAATTTTATTTGATTATACCCAGAGAAACCGTTCATAAAGGATGATATCTCGTGTCTGGTGGTGTTGTCGACCAGAGTATCAATGTGTGGGAGTGAGAAGTCATATTTTGGGCATGCCTGATTGAGATTTTAAAAATTGATACATACCTGTACCCTATCGTCCTTCTTGGCGACGGGCACAATGTTTGTAATTCACTTAGGGTAGAGGACGACTCGAATGAATTTAGCTTTGTATAGTTTATCAACTTCCTTTTTAACTTGGAGTGTTGTCTGTGGGTGCATCCTTCTGAGTTTTTGTTTGACCGGTTTCGCATCGAGCTCTAGGACTAGGCAATGTTCTACTAGACTCGGGTCCAATCTAGGCATATCCTCGTAAGACCATGCGAAAGAGTTGAGGTGATCCTGTAGGACTTGGATGATCTATTGTCGTTCCGTGGGATTGAGTGTCGCACTGATTAGTAGCTTTTTAGGCTTTTCCTCAGTGCTAAAATTTATTTCTTCTGTAGGTTCCATGGCAGCTTAGGTTTGCTCGTCGAAGCATTTGATGACCCGTTAGAAGTCCTGTGTCTCCTCTGTGATTGGTGCTCCTTCTTCATCATTTGTGAGCTCATATACTGCAAAATCAATACACTGGGGGCTAATTTTGCGAGAGGTAACCCTTCATCGGTGCAATTGATAACCACGACATTGTTAATAAGGTGGATGTCAAGGCTGTTCATTCTCCTCTGAAATTCGTAGAGTATCTCGTCAGGTATGACGACCGGCTTGTTATCGTATCGAGATGCCTTGCATCTTCGTGAGAGGGCGAGAGCAGCAGTCTTAGGAGAAAAGTCTCCTTGTTGGTCGCAAAAGAGGTTCATGATGAAGGGTTCCCTCTCTTTTTTGAGGTTTTCTAATTTTTTTAAGTTTTCTATTTTTAAATTTTTAGGGTTTTCTAGATTTTCTATTTTTTTATTTTTGCTAGTAAATATGGTACAAGGTCAATTTCCTGAGGCAGAACCGGCAGGATGGCTTCCTCTAGTTGAGGGAGTGGGACAGTTGCTGGAGCTATTCAGGCAATTCTTCACGTAATGTGGACTCGTTTTGAATTTGGCTTTTTTTTTGTAGTCCTCATCTAGCACAATCCTTTGAATGAGTGATACTGGCAATGTTATCGCTGATGTTCTAGTCTCTTCTATGCATCGTCTTCGAAGAAGCTTCGGAGATCGTAATCGGTTGAGCTGTCGTCTTCTGAACTGGGGTGAAGTTGTTCTTCTTGTCGAGGCTCATTTTCTTGATGATCCCTGAGGCTAACGAGTTCTCTCCCTTGATCGTCATAGTATGCTAGGATAAGTATGCATGCCCGACAATGCGACTGATATGGGTAGGAAATGCAGGGAGATCCCCAAGGGCATTCCCATCCTTCAGAATCAGGGTTAGGATTGCTATGGTCAAATTCGTTTTCTTCATCCAGTAGTGTCGGGAGGCCTTGGTTCATTTGTTCTGCTAACTCAAGTGCGGGGAGATCTATCTAGTAGTCCTCGTCATCACTTGGTGAGGGTTGCCATTCTTCCTCGAGGTATCTCCAAAATATCTGAAGTTGCGGCGCGTCCGGGGACTGGGGAGTATCTAGTTCAAGTTCCTTCTCAAATTCTATGAGGGTGATGTGAGTGTTTCCTGCCATTTCCATTTGTCAAATCTCCCGTAGGATAGCCCTTTCGCACTGTATTAGAATAAATGCGCATAGGTTACAGTAGGGAATTTTTGGATAAGGGCAACGACCAAGGCATCGACAATGGTGAAGTAGGGGTATGGTAATCAAATTCGTTGTCAGAACCTGGATCCTTGTCCTGGGAGCGGTTAATCTCCTCAAGCAATTTCAAATGCTCGGCCCTCAGGAGATCTTCTAACTCTATATCTGTAAGGTTCTTTCAGTGATCTTCTTCTTCGCTTAACATTGAGAGCCAATCTTTTTCTTCCGATTCGCGTGGCTGGAGGGATAGGGAGGTGTGTGGCTCTAATTCTTATTCATCCCCTAGGGCTGCAATGTGGAAATCTTCCTCGTCAGTTGACTCCCCATCTCCTTCATGTGGCTCAGGTTCTGGAGATTGCTTAGTGTCAAAAAAGGGTCCAATACCCTCGAGCAGTTTATCGATGTCGTTGTTTAGATTCGTCAGGTCCGTGAATGCTCTAGCTATCTGTTCAATCTTGATTTCCCATGCTTTGGTGAGGGACACTTCTTTCCGCTTTGTCATGTTCGCTTTCTCAGTGGTCCCGTAGACGAAGTGGTCGTATAGAGACCATTTTGATGAGGTAGGTAGTATGTTGATTTGTTGGTTGTCTGATTGCAAACTTTCTTTGAAACTACGGGCCCTATATGACCTTGCTTGTTCTTGCCGAGTCCGGTGTGAGGGATGTGTCCTAGCTGGGACATGAGGTCCCACCCTTTGGTTGCGATTAGATTGATGTCGTAGAGCTTGGCGAGGTCAGGGTCGGCCTCTCTTCTTATTAATTTGGGTTGATATGTCGGAGGGGGACTAGGAGGGCTGACTTTGGTGATAGTCGCTTTGCTGGGGACTTGTGTCTTCTTAACATGGCCTGTGTTCAACACAGAGTCATGGGTCGTTGGGATGCTTGCCTTGTATTCAGTGTCTATCTCTTGAAGGGGCGCGTCAACATATATTCAGACGATGGAATCATCATATGGGAACTTAACGCACTGATGGTATGTAGACGCAACAACCTTCATGGATTCTAACCATTTCCTGCCTAGGATGAGATTGTAGGTACTAGAGGAGTTAGAAACATGAAAGGTGACATCCTTCGTTATAGGTCCGAGGCTGACATGAAGCTTGATAGTTCCCTTGATGAAATGACATGAGCCATCATAGGCTATGAGGGATAGTGTTGATGGCTTGATTTCTTACTCTATATACTCGAGTGTTTTTAATGTCGTGATAGGGCAGATATTGAGCCCTGCTCTGATATCAACTAGCACGTGGGGTACTGAGAACCCTCTGATTATAACTGTCAGGTATATGGGAGCCGAACTTCCTCTGAGTGACTCTTTGGGCATGTCTGCCTCTGTGAAAGTGAGTGCCGGAGGTGGAGCCATGACTGAGGCAATTTGATGTAGCTTGTCCAACGTGGTGTCCTCATCTACCTGTGTGTCTTCTAGTGTACTTATCAGTAGTCGATAGTGGTCTAGTGATTTCTTGATAAGTTCCAGTATCGATATCTAGGCTAGAATCTTCTGGAAATGTCGCAAGAGGTCATACTCCTGACCTTCCTTAAGTGCAATCTCCTTGCCTGGTCGGTGCGCTTTGTATGCAGGTGGTTGAAGTGGTTGAGGTACAAGAATTGGTGGAGGAATGCTGTGAGGCGGGGGAGGTAGGTTAGTTCCCTTTTCTCCCGTGCTCCTCTCTTGTGGTTGCATATTTGTAGGTTCCTTATCTCGAGGAAAAGGTGGCGGCGGGTAGTTAGTCCCTTACTTAAGGATCGGGAAAGTTGATTGTTGATTGAGCCTGGGTGTGTTCAGTGTTGAGGTATTTGTGAAAGGGGTGAAGTTCGAAGAAGGAATGCGTGCTTGCCCCATGCTGCTCTATGGTGGGAGGTATTGTGTATAATCTTCTTCTTCCAGGAAAGTGGAAATCAAAATTTTTTGCATCCTAGAATCCTCCTACCTACTCTGCTCTGTGTTTGGCTGGCACTTAATCGTCGACCTTTTTTCTTGGCTCAAATCTCCTTGGGTGATGTTGTCTACCCATGCTGTAATTTGGGCTACGGTTTGGAGGACATGGTCTCCATATTCAAGTTCGAAGTCGAGTGAGAGAAGTGGCAATAGCAATGGTTCAGGATTTGAAGGGGTCAAAGGTTCTGATGGATGGCTATAAAGAAACGGTCTTCTAGCCCTGAAGGATTGGACTCGTATCTGGGTAAATTTTTGATAAGGGGATGGATTTGGAGGGACGATCTGAGTGATCAAGGTTGAGGGGTGTGGGGGTCGAGGAATTCCTACAGGATTAAAAGGTTGGAGGCGGGTGATCAAGGCAGAAGGACAAAAGAGGGTCTACCAGGGAGGTCCACCGTAGTGATGTGGGCTGGTCCTCCTTGGTTGTGGTTCGACATGGGATTATTGATAATTCCTAGGTTCTGCTGTGGTTGGTTATTATTTGGGTGAGAACTCTTGAGTGCTTCCCAGTCAATCTGATTTTGATCATTCATGTCGTAAATTATATTTCGGAGGACCCAGAAGTCTTCCAGATTGTGTTCAGGGTACCGATGGAATGCACATAACTTGTTATAGTCTAGATTTGTTGACTAGGGGGATAGTTGGGAATAATATTAGGTAAGGGAGGATAGTGTTCTCATTTGGGTTGATAAGGGCCTCTAGCAGGTTGATTGAAGTCTTGTGGTGGGGGTACATTGTTGTAGTTCTGGGCATTGGCTGGCCGATTTTGCATCGTATTTTGGTTCTAGTAAGTGTTGGGATATTGGTTTCTATTCTAATGTTGTCCTTGATTTTGATTTTGTCCTTGATTTTTGTTTGGATACCTTTGTTGACTCAAGCCTTAGTTCTAGTTCGCATATCGTTGTTGGCCTTGATTATGTCTGAAACTCCTCGGCTGAAAGTTTTCTTTTCCAGAATTCTGCCCTTAATTGGCGATGGTATTGACTTGTTCGATCCCTGAGGCCTTCTTGTTATTTTTTAACTCTGATTCACCTAAAGAGCCTACTCTCGATGTGACTATAGATAGGGAGAGGTCTCTGCCCTTAATGTGTCGTGCTAAATGAGAGGCTTGGGAGTGGAGTGCAGTGAAATCAGGACAGTCGCTTATAATGAGTGCACTTTTCAAGGGTTCTCTAGTGTTGTCGATGATGATGTCGACCGAGTCCTTCTCCTTCATTGTGGTACCAATCCTGGCGGTGAGTTTCCTCCATCTTGCGACGAAATCATGAACTCTTTTTCAGATTCATGCTTCGTGGCCATGAGATTGCTAAGGCTGATCGTTTCCTGGATCAGGTGTTTGTATTGGTCGAGGAACTGACTGGCTAGATCATCAAATATATCTATTTTATGCAACGGTGGTCCTGAAAACTAATCTAGAGCTTCTCCTTCTAATGATCATTGGAGATAGTAGATAAGGAGTCCTTGATTATCACGTATGGGCCGACAGACATTGCAAAAAAGGGCCAAGTGATGATTTAAATTCTCTGTGCCGTTATACTTGTTGAACTTTGGCGGCTTGAATCCTACTAGTAAGTTGAATTTGAGGTCCCGGCAGAACTTGTCAAACCCGAATGAGTAACCAGGGCGCTCTCTCTTAGCCATGTATTCATCAAGCATCTTAGGAAGATCTTTGACTCTTACAGTGGCATCTTTTTTATCAGTCCGCGAGCAAGTTCTGTCTTGAGTATTGTCATTGAAGAGGGTGCGAGCGGCTTGTCTCAGTGGCGAGGCGTAGGCTGATACCGTGCTTGGTGTAGGCAACGACTTCTCCTTCTCTTGTCGCTCTCGCTCCTCTAAGTTATCGTTCCTTAACTGCCTCATATGCGACGACCAGTCCTCAGACTAGTTCTTCGCCGTCGTCATCTCCTTTTTGTATCCTTTGGACGCTAAGCTTTACAATTTGTCAGGTAATGAGGTTCTGTCCATTACTGCTATCTCTCTTGTTGTGGTTATCGCTAGTGTTCGGGGTAGAGAAGGATTTTCTTGGTCGCCAGCCATGTTAATCTCAGAGTGTTGCAGGTTTGAATGGTGGGGTGACTCTTCCTCATATATGGGATTGTCGTGGTATCCCCACAACGGAGGGTCCCCTAACCTTAATCTTCATATTCCAGACATCTCAAGTCTTTGGCGGAGGTTCATGTATTCTTGGGGAATTCTCACAAGTGTTGAAAAAAGAAAATATGTAACTAAAAAAAACTATCTAAACGAAGGCAACTTTGGAAATAAGTTGTTCCATCGCGATCGCCAGTTTGTTGGTACACGCTTTTTCTGGGTTCCTTTCAGTCTCCGAAAAGAGTGGCTCAATTCGGTCCAAGTGGACTCTGGCAAAAGGTGATGATGGAGTAATAATGAGTGATAAAAATAAAGAGGTAAATTTAGGGTGAAAATACCTGGTTCGTTGCGATCGCTAGCTACAGATATTTATCGACGTTGCAACACATCACTGATCACGCTTCAATAGGAGGTGTGGGTTCCTTCTTTACTGAATCGTCGGCTTGCCAATGTCAGCAGCATTGGGTTGCTTAGGAGTTTAGAGAATCTAGCTTTTCTATTATTGCTCTAATTCTAACTAATTTAAGTTTCCTAATCCTACTAGGGGTCTAACTATGCTAACTTTTATTGTGAATCTAATTGGTCTAATATCCTAATTCTATTAGAAATCGAATATTTTACTAGAAGTTAATTAATTAGGTCTCCTACTCCTACTAGGAGTCTAACTAATGTTAATCTCCTAATTGTACTAGTAATGCGAATATGTTAATTCAATTGTAACTACTTAAGAACATACTAATTCAATTAAAACTCTAATTAAGGTAAATATACTAATTCTGTTAGAATTCTAATTAAAGTAAATGTACTAATTTTATCGAGAATCTAATGAAAAAAAGAAGGGGGGTTGGCTCGCTATGCTAAGGAGGATCGGTTCGTTCCCGGGTACCCTCCGTAAGCTCCCTTGGGTAAATCAGGTGGTTGGTATTAAAAGAAATTATAGAATAATATATTTTTATGGATTAAAAATTGATGATTGATGATTATGGACTAGAGTTTTAGAGTTAAAATATTAAGCACTAGAATTGTAAATTAAGGATCTAAAATTATAAGGAATCAGAAATTAAGACTAAAGCTAAAATCTAAGGAGTGAAGTCGGGATCATAATCAGGGAAGTTAGGCTATAAGATCAAGGACTAGTTCTAGAAACTAAAACTAGAATTAGTAAGCTACAAATTTAGATTAAAACCTATGATCTAAGATCTAGAATTTAAGAGCTAGAGGGCTAGAACCTAAATTTAGAACTAGAATAAAAAAAGGAACTAGTTCTAGAACCAAAGAACTAGAACCAGAGAATAAGAGTTAAAAACTATAGAATAATCTAAGAATTAAGAACCTAAGACCTAAGACCTAAATTCTAGAGCTAAGAACTAAAGCTAAGAACTAGAACTAAGAATTAAGAACTAAAACGAAATTATACTTGAGGCCAGGGCCGCAGAGAGAGATCCCAAAATCCTAAACCTGGAAGCCGGAACTCGAGAATTTGATTATTGAATGCGTTGTGTTGTCGAATTGATGTGTTTTGGGACGAGGTGGTGGGTCCTATTTATAGTTGTTTTACTAATCGCGCGCCCTATGGGGTGCGCTTAATTAAGCGGTCAACTTTAATTACGCGCCCAATCTAGGGCGTTTAATTGAATTATGCACTAGGTATTGTGCACATAACCCCTTTGAGTCAGTCACAAACTCAGTGAGTGTCGTCCTAGTTCTAATCCAATTAGAACTAATTACATGCCCAGTTTGGTGCGCGCAACCGATTGAGCGCCGGCATTCATTCGCTTAATAGGGGACTTCAGGTGGTCATAGGACTGAGAGACCAGGTCTGAAATGGACCATTTATGCATCAATGATTGGGCGCGTAAACCGACCACACGCATTGGTTAGGTCGCGTGATCGAGTCTCAAGGTGATTTTTAGAAGGGTAGGGTTTGGCTTGAGAGGGACCAATTGCGCGCTGGTGGTTTGGCACGCAATCGAATTTCGCGCGTGGTCTAATACGCGTAATTTGGGATTGTCTCGGGTCCAGGTCAGGCCCGAAGCGCGAGACTATTATTTCAGTCTGTGTTTCAGCAACATACTATTGTTTCAGTATACGGTCCCCGCCTTTGGGGTTTTAGGGTCTTAATCACAACGCTACTGTTTCAGCTTACGTTCAATCATATACTATTATTTCAGTATATGATCCCCATATTAGGGTCGAGGGGTCTGAGCCACAGAGCTATTATTTCAGCTTGTGCTCAGCCATATACTATTATTTCAGTATATGGTCCCCGTATTAGGGTTTTGAAACTTTCGGAGAAGGTAAGTCCTTTCGAAAAGTCATGGGTGAGGTCAAAGGTTGACCAAACAGATTTATATACTCCGAGAGGGCAAAATGGGTGTGTCTACAGTATTGATAGGATTTTAATATTGATTGACGACCAATGCTAGGAGACTAGAGATATAGTATAATGGTACTGTTTATTTTCATAAATATCCGACAGCTGAAGATTGAGATTGACGACCTCAATCTGAAGGAGGATTAGGATTTATTTTTATGCAATTTAGATTAAAGAAATCATTCTTTTATTCATATTTCTCTAATATATTAGATCGTAAGGATAAATAGGGGTAAATAAGAATTTGAATATAGGATATAGATGAAAGATAAAAGATAATCAAACTTTCTCGTGGGAACGATCCTATGCTAGTACTATAATTTCCATTGTGCACTTGCAATAGGTTAAGACTTTACATTAATTAATTAATTAATTAATTAATTATAATTTCTATGCTACTTGAGCGATACCTTTTGACCCGACGTGACCACTATACAATATGGTGAAAGTATAAATTCTTTCTTCGATACCTATGTCAATGCCCAAACGAGTTTGACAGAATTTGTCAAGCCATACGATCTTGTCGTCTAATCTTGTCATGATAAAGAAAATAGGAAGGATCTCGTCTCAATGTCTATGACACCAAAGCTCTTGTTCGGAAATTCAATTAAGAGGCATGTTGCTATTGTGTATACGAGAATCATGTTCGATAGATTCCACAGAGTTCTAAAAGTTTATCTCTTTTAAGTCCCAAAAGGTGGTTGAGAGGAAATTGAGGCGGTTATTGTATACGAATTGCGCAGAAGTGGTAGGGATGACCCGGAGGATAGCGATCGAACATTCAAAGTTCGTTTCGAATTTGGAGATGCTTCAACCACTTGTGACTGCAAGCACTTCGAGACTGAGGGTTTGTTGTGTTCTCAGATCTTTCATGTTTACTTCAAGGAAGAGGTACACCAAATTCCATTTAAGTATATTTTACCTCGATGGATGAAAGTAGCTAGATACAATACTATATGTTTGGAAAGAGGATTCCAATTCTATGTCTACGATGAAAATATGGAAGGTGAGAGAAGCTAGACTAAAGTTAATTCAGTTGGAGATAGAATCGAATAGCTTGGTGGATTACACGCTGGAAGGGATGATAAAGCTACTAGAAGGCAAAGAGGCCATTAGAAGAGAAGAGGATAATGAAAGACGAAATAGCATCGCAACCTCTTTGGGCAGCTCCCCCCAGACTAGCCAAGGAATTTCATTGTAAGAGCATGCCAATATTATAGTGCGAGATCCTATATGATGTGCCACCAAAGGTAGGCCAAGCAACAATGAGAGAATGAAGTCTGGAATAGAGGTTAGTTTTGAACAATAAAAAAAGCAGAGAAGGAGGTGTAAGGGATGTTGTGAGTTGGGTCATAAAATTACAACTTGCTTGCTAAAGAGGGTCAGGATGATGGCTGCTAGCACTGGACAGAGCCAAACAGAATAGGGGATGATGGAAAGTGTGGTATCATAGAGTCATAGTTAATCAATTTTATGAGCATGTGCCTCTCAATTTGATGCGTATGCGCTTCGTATGAGAAGCGTGGACCCCTCTTTTATGGTGCATCGTTGCATCGTATGAGAAGCATGGACGCCTCTTATATGCAGCAACAATGCATCGTATTGGCATTGGCGCTTCATCCAATGTGTTGGAGTTGTATTTTGAATCATGTGGATTAACTATGGTAATTCTTTCATGTTTTAAATTTGTATTTTTTAAACGCGTTCATTCTCGAATTGACGGATTGATTTAGTTTCGCATGCACATCTGTCACAATTATATTTTTTTCAGACCAAATTACTGAAGCGACGACACTTCATTCACGAAGTGATGTCGCACCGTATCGAAGCACTAGTGCTTCATCTAATGTGTTGGCGCTTTGTGTTTAAAGCATTAGCGCTTCTTTATCAACGTGTTGACGCTCTACGTAGCCTCTACACCTATCAAACCATAGCTGTATTTTGAATCATGTGGATTTACTATAGTAATTCTTTCATATGTTGAATTTGTATTTTTTTGACGCACATACTCTATTTGAAGGGTTGATTCACTTAACTCATGGGCATCTGTCACAGTTATATGTGATACAGAAGTCAGAACAAATTACTGAAGCAATAACACTTCATACAAGAGGCGACGACGCGTTGTATTGGAAGCCACAATGCTTCATGTTTAAAGTGCGGGTGCTTAATTATGGAAGCGTCAACGCTTCATTTACAATGCACATATGCTTTTTGAATGGATCCTGTACGTATTTTTCAGTATTATTTATCAAACAACAAGAATTCATTTATCAAGCAAAATAATTTTTTTATATTTTCTTTCTTTACATTGTCGACAAAATAAAATCTACCAAAAAAGTGTTGAGCTGGTGGTGTAGGCGGTAGTGGAGGGGTGGGGGAGGGGGTGGTAGAGGCGGAAGTGGAGGAGGTAGAGGAGGAAATAGTGGCGGAAATGGAGGTAGAGGTGTAGGCGGATGTGGGGGAGTTGGAGTTTCTTATGCTGGCGATAGTGGAGGAGGAAGTGGAGTTGGATATGGTGGTGGTGGTTGTGGCTGGGGTGAAAGGGAAAGAAGTGGAGGCGGAAGAAGAAGCACCGGCTCTAGAGTCAGGAGAAGAAGGGGCTCTAGGTCTCCCACCACCGTTAGTATAACGGCAAGCTCATCATCATCTGGAATGACGATAACTTCATCAGGGGGAGGGGGAACCACATGGTCGTTGTCATCATCCTCAGGAATGATGATAACTTCATCGGGGATGACAACCAGCTCGTTGTCGCCAGGGATATCGATAACCGAACCATCATAGGAACTGATAAAATGTTGGCACATTGTTGGTACACACTTTTTTCTGGGATCCTTTCTGTTCCAGGAAGAAGTGGGTCAATTCGGTTCACATGGACTCTGGTAGAGGACGGTAGAATAATGAACTATGAAATATTAAATACTGAAAGGAAAAGGCGAATATTAAATGAAGAACACCTGGGTTGATGCGATCACCATCTATAGATATTTATCAATGCTACAATACGTCATTGATCATGTGCGAAGATGTCGGTTGACTCATTTACTGAATGTCGATCGGCTAACTTCAGCAGCTATCGGTTGCCTAAGGTCTAACTAGTTTGGTTTCCTATTCCTACTGGGATCTATTTAAGAAAAAAAGGGGTTTTAGCTCGCTATGCTGAGGAGGATCGGCCCCGTTCCCAGGTGCCCTCCACAAGCTCCCTTTGGTATATCGAGTGGCTAAGGTTGAGAAAACTAGAGAGGGTTAGAGACCTAATGGGCTCTAGGCTAAGAACTTGGGCCCGGGTTTCCTAAGAGCTAAGGCTAGGGGCGCTTATTCTTCTTGTACTCCTTCTAGAGTTAGGGCTAGCTTGCCAGTGTTGCTAGCCTAACTACCTAGGGATCTTAGAGAAGAGTCTGCAATTCTAGAAGTCTAGAAAAGCACCTTAATCCCTTTCTTTGGGAGCCCTAGAGAGAACCTTGAAATTTCTAAGAAGAGCTAAGCTAGAGAGAGGAGGGATTGCTAAGAAAATTATTGCTATGAAAAAGTTGTATTTTTTTGTAGGTAATGGGTTAATTACATGCTGGGGCAAGTGCACAATTGATCGGTTGATTTTAATTGTGCGCCCTATCCTGTGCGTGTAATTGGATTGCACACCCTGTCCGGGGCGCTTAATCCAGTTTGATTCGATCACGAACTCAGTGAATGACTGGCTAACTGGCTCAACCAGGTGTCCTAGTTCCAACTCGCTTGGAACTGATTGCGCACCCTGTGGGGAGCGCGCAATCGAGGAGTTCGGGCGGTCATGGGAATTAGAGACGGAGTTCATCTAGGGACCAAGTGTGCGCTGGTGATGTAGCATGCAATCGATTGTGCGCTCTATTACAGGCATGTAATCGGGTCTTTAGACAGTCTATGGAAGGTGGAAGTCCGGTCCAAATGGGACCAATTACGCGTCATGAGTGTTGTGCGCATTCGAATTGCGCTCCCTGGGGCAAGCGCATAATCTGGGTCTTAGGGCAATTTGCGGGAAGGAGAGACTGGTCCAAGTGGGACCAATTGCACGCATATATCTATGTGAGCAATCAAATTGCGCATCTCTATGGGGGCATAGAATTCGGGATCTTCCCCAGGTTGAGTTAGGTCTGATCAATAGTGCTATTGTTTCAGCCTAAGTCTTAATCATATACTATTGTTTTAGTATATAGTGTTTGTGTTGAGGTTTTAAGACTTTTGGAGAGAGTGAGCCCCTTTTCATAAGTCATGGGCAAGGTCAAAAGTTGATCGAACATGTTTGTACACTCCGAGAGGGCAAAAATGGGGTGTCTACAGATGCCCCTCTTCGACGCATTCTTATGGAACAAGGATGCATTGAAGAAGTAGATATCCCCCTTTCAGGGTGCCTTCTCATTTCTTTGAGAGCTCACAAGTGTGAACCGTGGAGCTACCATGAAATGCTCGGCTTTCTTATTTATCAGCACATGCTAAAGGGAGCATTCGTGGGCCAAAGTGTAGGTATCGAATGGTGTATCCTCAACCACAGGTGCATGTGGCATCCCGTCATATATCGCAACCTTACATGTCACAGTCAAACAGAGGGAAATTTACACAATCGAGGTATGAGGTGGCATCATACGAATGTTCACAAAGAAGGTCAAGTGACAAGATAATATGATATAGTATGATGGCAAAGGCTTTCGCAAATCATGCTAGGCCAGGGGCATCATTGCTCACACCAACGACACGTCAGGAGTCCCTTTCTAGTGAACATTTGTGATTTCTCAAAGTTGAGTATACTCGTTGTTCGGTTTCCCAAGGGAAAGAATTGATTGGGGTGATGAGAGGTGAAAGTTTGATAGAAAAGAGTTTTTGAAAATTTGGGTTTTTAACTTAAGATCAATTTGGTAAAACTTTGAAAAATGTGGCTTTTGAGACGTCGCTGAGCAAATCCATCAGTACAGGATTTGTGGACCTGACCTTTGTTTGATTGTCAAGACAACTTTCGATATGCCGGATGCTTCATCTAGCCTTCTCACGAATGCTGATGATTGTCTCTTATGGGAGGACTTAAGTGATTCGTGGATTGGGAGAGACTGATTTTGAAAGCATTTGATTTAATATTAGTTAGTTATAGTTTATTTTATAAGAATATCGAGTGGTAAGGGGATGATACGTACCTGATTCATTACCGACGGGAGGCCTTTTATGATGGGAGGTGATGATTATCGCGATGAGACATTTGGGAGGGTTCAAATTTACTACTTGTTTCTTCACGATCGGACATTGGTGAACCTCCCCTTCTGATCACGCATTGTGATAGTCAATGATGGGATGGTACTTACCTGATTTATCGTCAGAAGGCTTTTGTATTGCTCATAAGGGGACGTGATGATTGCATGATGGGATGCAATGGGATATCAGAGAGTCTTTTCTTTTTCTTTCATTTCTGTGGTGACGAGGCCTGATGGTTGTGGGCGTAATGGGACCTTTGGGAGATCCGGGCTTATTGCCTGCTTTTTTGCGGTGAGACATTGGTGGGCTTCTCTTCTGGTTATGTGTTTGAGTGAGTTTTCGATGGGACTTAACGATTATGTGATGGGACATTCAGGGAGGTGTGATTTGCTATGGGACATTAATGGTCCTCCCCTTCGATTACGTGCAGTGATGACTTGTTTCAGTTCTGATGTTAGTGATGGGATGGTCAGTTTGGTGATGTGATGGGACAGTGGTGGTTTATCTCTTCTTTGGCGGATCTTGGGTTGTGTGATTGTGTCGCGACAGGGCTATGTAGAATGGTTTATTGGCAGTTGTCTTCGTTGTGTGATATATTACTTCAAACGTTGTTGTGATTTTGTGCCTTCATTGCGATGGGACTTTTATTATGTTTTTATTTTTCTGCTTTTCGGGGTTTTGGTGGGGTGATGTTTTTTGTAATTCCTGGAACTTGTGACAAGGCATCGGGAGATGCCCTGAATTTTTGGTTTGTGTTGTCGCGATGGGATTATGGGTTTGATAGATTTGGGGTTCAGGGGGTCGGGGTGGTTGATTGTGTGTGAATTTTGTAGCGATGGGACATGTTTTTGTGCGATGGGACTTTGGCAGTCCTTTCTCTGGTCGGTGTGGGATCACGCGTTGGGGCAAGGGAGACAACTCATTTTCTGATCGTCGTGGGATGATAAGTGTGACTTGTCTTTATTGTCTTGTCTTTATTACGATGATATTTTTGTTATTTTGGTTTGTTACCCATTTTCTCTTTATTTTATTGGGTTGGTTTATTTGGTTAGAGTGGTGCGAGTTGTGGGAATCATGGGGTGATTTGAATTTTTGAGTCCCGATGGGACTGCCGGGGGAGTGATTTTGAATCTCGAGTTGCGAGGGGACATGTCGTCGTGTATATTTGTGGGGGCATGATGGGGACGTCGTTATACGAGTCTACGTGATGAGACAAGGGTGTCTGGAAGAGGAGAATTGTCGAAAGGACTTTGTTGGACGTATCTTTATGTCTAGAGGTAGATGTGTGTGTGTTTTTATTATGATGTTATCTTTTAGCATTGCTTTGATAATTGCGTGCGTGTAGTGGGGGTGTAATTTAATTATGCGTGGGTTAGAAAGCACTCATTCGAAGCGTCATCGGGTTACGAAGTGGGGGCGCCCGTGTGATTTTTCATATTCTGTGCGGTATGTTCTGTGCGTGATTCAAACCGCGCGTGGCTTAGTTGGTGAGGGATTGGTTGGTAATTTATTCTCGATGACAGAAGCTGAATTGTGCGCATTATGTGTGGCGTTTAATTCAGAATGCGAGCAGTTGTGCTGGAGCTCAATTGGGTTGTGCCATGTTCCGGGCGCTTAATTCGACGAGCGTATATATATGCCTGAGTCTTCTTCATTTTTCTTCATTCTTTTCTATTTCATTATTTTTTCTGTTCGACTCGGATTCAGAGTGTCCTAATTTTTGTGTTTCGGTGGTATCGCATGATCCGACCATCCGATTATGATGTCGTTTCTTCCGGTTTTCATCACGTCTCTCATTCTTTGTCCTGAGGCAATTCCTAATGGTAGGATTGGAGATGTTGCTATGGCTTGGTGGTGTTGGGATTGAGGTGCGATATACATCCGTCCCTATTATTAGGAGGAGAGAAGTCTTACAATGGAAACAACCATTCCTCCTGCTTTTCTGTTGCTTCTGATCTGACCTCCCGTGCATCACATTTTGGTCTTGTAGGTTAGGTTTTAGGTTTTCGTTATGGGTTGTATGTTTAGGAGGTATGCCTCCGGTGACACCTGTACAAATTTTTGGTTATGAATAAGATTTTGTGTTTGTCATATTATTTTGTTCAGTTTTACTTGTTTATCTTTCCATTATTTATCTTTTGAGGGTTCACGTTAGTAGGTGAATGAGTAGTGTTAGGATACTACGGGAGTATAGATTTATTTCTCGGCATGTTGGGTGTATCTTCATTGTTTTTTTTATTTGGATGTTTATTATTATTATTATTATTATTATTATTATTATAGTTATTATTATTATTATTTTGTTTTGGGGGTCCCATGGTGGAAAAGCAAGAACTAAATTGAAAATTTTAAAAAATGCCTCAGTTTGGGGTGTCGATCTCGTGACTTGATTATCGCTGCCAAGGTGTTAGAGCTTTAAAAAAATAGCCCAGTGTCAACTGACGGTGGGAATTTTATTAGCCTCACAGATATCTTGGAGTGTATTTTGTGATGATCCAATGTTGGGAAGTAGCTTGATTATTTCGACCACATGTCGGCCTTGATTTTGTAAGCACTAAACGATCATGTATCGTAGCTTTTAACAAGAAGGGGGGTGAGTGGTAGATAATGAGTGGTTGCATCATTTGTCATTCAAAAACTTTTGGTTTTATCCTCAAAAAGATTTTGGAAGTCATTTGACTCATTGCCCGAAAAGAAAATAATGGGCGAAAAAGAGGTAAGGTTTATTGATCTGGGGATGGCTTCTTATTCAACCAACTTTTGAAATAGTAGTCAACTACTTTGTTCACAATTATGTAGTGTGGTGTCATGATTGAGCTCTATGTCATGGTCCAGTATAATCAACTCATCAAATTCTATGGTTAGCAGGAGTTTTATCTTCCTCCCGCCACCATACGACGACATCTAGTAGTGTGAAGTTGTTAGGGGTGCCCTCACAATTTGCTTATGCCTCCCTGGTGGGGAATACCAGGGGTGCCCTCACATTTCCTCTTATGCTTCCCTGAATTCATTGACTGTCCATTCGTCACATGCTCTTGCTCGGTTGTGTATATTTTCTATATATGTTTAAAACAACCTGCTAACATAAGAATGATGGGATTTGATATAACCTTACATTCTCAATTTTTTTTTGTACTCTAACATCAACTCTAATGGCAAGACAGATGTATGAGAATCCATAGTTTTCTACATTTCAAACGAGAGTTTTACGATCCACTAGTCCTTTCGATCAACTTGCCCAAATAGGGAGGTAGTCAATGAGCCAGATGATTCCCGAAATGGCTTCGAAAATAATGACCTACAACTGGCGAATGCCTTGCGATGATTTCGAGGATGATAAGTACATAAGTATGTCTGTTTAAGCTCCGAGACCTGACGATCAAGTTGTGGGTAGCAGTCTGGGGTTTAGAAAGTCCTTCCCCTGTAGTTGTTTCTTGAGCATTGACTTGCTACTTATATATATTTAATTAAGTCTTAACTCATTGCAAGCGCACAATGGAAATTATAGAGCTAGAATAGGATCGTTCCCACAAAGATAGTTATTACATATATTAATCTATTTTTCAGAAAACTTATACTTATCTTTAAGATTCCTAAACTACTGGAGAAATATGAATAAAGAATTTTCTAAACTAAAGTGCATAAAAATAAATCCTAATCCTCCAACTTTAGACTATGGTCGTCAATCACAATCCTCTATTATTAGATATTTATGAAATTAAACAATACCGTTACACCATATATCAATTCTTCTAGCATTAGGCGTCAATCAACACTAAAGTCCTATCAATATAGATTTAATCTAATCAACAATCAACCAGAAATTTGAGTGTCAATCAAACTCTAGAAAATTGGATAATGAAAAATAAAAACCGTTATACTAATCTACAAATTCTAACCCGAGTCGTCAATTCAAATCAAAACTTGGAGATGTTTACAAAGTAGTAAATAAAAGAAAATAAAAATCTAAACTAAAATATATCCTTCACCCCTCAGCCGGGGTCATCAATTGCTCTTGAGAGACCTCTGATATTTAATCTACTATAACTATTTTACACTACTGATTGAAAGAAAACCCAACCTCAGGCATCAATTGATGCTAAAAATTTTCGATGATTATTCCTACACCGGGCTCTCTTATTTATAGATCATAAGGAGTTGGTTTACAAAACTTCTAATTCTAATAAATGAAACTACTAAACTAAAAGATTCCTAATATAACTCTACTTCTAATTTTATCTTTTCTTTTGCTTCAACGGTTGATATACTTCTAGCACTTTCTTTATACTTTAGCAGCAGAGTCCTTCAAAGTCTTCTTCATCAATTTCCTCAAATTCGTGATTCACCAGACTTCTAATTTAAGAGATCTTCTAATTTTGATTCATGGTGGTGTGCTATGCATGTGATCAGCAGCAGTGAGCTAAGCCTTTTGTAAAATCGCTAATGACCTATGGCTTTGATAGACTTGGCGGACGATTCTCTAGAAAATCGTAATTACTTCTCTTCCTTGAGCGGCTTCTTCTGTAAAATTATAAATAACGATTCTTTAGCTTTCATAGTCTATCACTCTTAGAAAATCGTAAATAATAATTTTTCATTCTTTTCAGTAGGTGGAGCTTTCGTCTTTCAATATTTTGTCATTCTTATTACTTTTTGAGTCACTTTTGACAAATATTAATACTTTGACTCTATTTTACTACTTTTTCTTAATATTTGCATATCAACAAGTTATTAGTAGCAAACTACGGCCTCTCATCACTAAGTTAAGGGTGATAAAATGATAAATTATATGACTGATCACACTCTCAAACTTAAGCTTTGCTAGTCCCTAGCAAACAAGGAAACATAAAATATCAAAAATTTAAATTTAAATGCCACTTTTGTAGGGAACACGATTGCATTTAGCATATGCAACAAGCCTTAAACCCCTAGGTGATCCCTAGTGGAGGAGTTGTAGTCTCCTGAAGGTTTTAAGAAAAAGTTACCTACAAACTTCAAATATTTTTATATTTTTCAAAACTTTTTCAAAAAAATAATAAAATTTAAAAACTAAAACTAAATTAGTAAAAACTAGAAACTAATTAATTTAATCTCCACATTATTATTATATTTTACAAAATTTATAAATCTTTTATTTTTACTTTCCATCCAGCAATTATCCTTGATTAGAACTCCATAATTTCTATTCTGTAGTGTGGAGTGTGCGTATCATGAATAGTTTATTCTTCATAAATTTTTCTAAATTACAGATTTAAAAAATATTTTCATCCAAACTCTCACTATTGGCATACTCTCAGAAAAATATTGAAATTTTTGGGTTCTCTCAATATATATATATGAAAAATTCAAAAGATAATTGTCTAAAAAATATGAATCTCATGGAAAGATAATCAACTCTATTTATATAATCTCTGTTTAATCCATAGTATCTATTATTCGTATCTCTACTAGACTCAAACTTTTGCAACTTGTAAATCACAAAGGTCTTTCCTTCGACTTGTAATGGGGCTTTGGTTTAAGGTTCAAAGAAAGGTAGATAGGATTCAAAAGATTTCTTTTCTGAGAATTTAGGTTTTCTTTCTCTATCTTCTTCATTTCTTACTTCACTAAGTATCCAAAAAGTTGGATAACTTTTTCCCATTTTCTTTTTCTATTGTAAATCCTAATTCTTTTTCAGTTTGAAAGCCTTTTTGCTTCTCTCTTTCATAGAATTGCTTTTTTTCATAAATCTTCTTTTTTCACGATCTTCTTTTCTTTTTCTTTCCTTTTTCCATATTTTTTT
This sequence comes from Chloranthus sessilifolius, assembly GCA_021018995.1. Classification (NCBI taxonomy): domain Eukaryota; kingdom Viridiplantae; phylum Streptophyta; class Magnoliopsida; order Chloranthales; family Chloranthaceae; genus Chloranthus; species Chloranthus sessilifolius. The sequence continues at coordinate 72,847,631 of CM037595.1, forward strand.
TTTTTGTATATTTTTTTCTACTGTACCTGTAATAACCCAAAAAAATTGCGTTAAACAGTGACCTCGAGATCCGTGCCCGACTAGTAATAGGTTTGACTAAATAGGAGTTCACTAATTGACTTGAGAAGTGATGAACGGATGTGATGTGAATATGATATAAGTATGTGGAGTGTAATGTGAATATGGGGTCACATACACCTATCTAGGTGTATGTGCTTAACACCGAGATAAGAGGGATATAAGGGTTTAATAACCCTATTTCTCTTTTGTTTGAACTATTGAAGAGAGAGTTAAGAGGAGAGAGAGAGAAGTAAAGAGGAGTTATTGAGGAGGGGGTGAATGCAAATCAAAGGATAGATAAGAGCATTCATTGACGGATTCAAAGCGTTTGGGTCGTGAAACGAGTGATGGAACCCTAGCCATCAAAACCCAACAAATCTATCCCTTGATGGGATTCTTGAGGTAAGTTTTAAATTGAAGTTAATGCATAGATGTAGGATGATTAAATTCTGTCAAATATGCTTAGAAGGATAGATTAAAGGCATAGGAAAGAAAGGATAGAGATTTGGAAGAACAGCCCGAAAGGGGGCTGAATCTAGCCAAATCGATTAATCGAAATGGGAGTTCGATTAATCGATTTGGGCCCAGAAGTTGAAAAGTCATGGAAGCCCGATTTCGATTAATCGATTTGGATTTTGATTAGTCGATTTGAAAATCGACTAATCGACTGGGAAGCTCCAGCCACTGGAGAAATGAAACCTGGGGAAATCGACTAATCGAATTGGGATTTCGATTAATCGATTTCAGATTTTGATTAATCGATTTGGGATCGATTAATCGATTTTGAGATCTCGATTACTCGATTTAAGAATCGACTGCGTTATGTTGGAGACCTCGATTAATCGATTTGGGATCGATTAATCGAATTTGAATCTCGATTAATTGATTTTGAGAATCGATTAATCGATTTTGGTTTCTATTAATCGATTTTGGGAATCGATTAATCAACTTTGACAGTTTTGCTTAAACCTTATAGTGAACTTTGAGATTCAGGGAGGGTCTTGGACCTTCTTTGTTACATCTTTAGTGATGAGTTACATGTGTTATGTTGTACCACAGGTGGTACGTATGATCATGAGCACAAGGAGCCGCGTGGGACCTTGATGCTAGAAAATTCAAAGACTTGAGGTAGGGAACACCTTGAACATGTACTTTAATTTCAAGAGCATGTATGTAGTGATATAATTATCAAATTGAAGTTGTTTTTAAATTGTGAAAATGGGTGCGTGTGTGACACCAAAAATGTGATAAAGGCATCTGTGTGATGCAAGTAACTAAGAACAAGTAATCTAATGAGATTGAGACATCCCCAGGAGATGAGGAAGTAACAAAGGCATCAGGTGTGATGCGGTATATATCCCAGGGATGGATACATAGGATTGAATAATTACTGTTGAGGCCTAACTGATATAAGATAGCACACTTACACAGTGAACAACTATATGTAATGCACATGATATTTTTGTTATTTGAGGTTTGGAGGATACCCCACCGACGTGGCGGGATACCCATGACTGACGCGGCAGGATATCCGTGACCGGTACGGTGGCGAATCCGTACACCAGCACGGAGGTTTATCCGTGACCATAAGAACATCCCAGGGATGTTGTGTGATATTTAACCCCGCCGCCTAGTGAGAAAGGGGCTTGAGTCGTATTCCCAGGGAATATATTTTTACAACTATCTAATTAGATGACGATGAAGAGTATCTCATCGGGGATCGATGCTATATTACTTGAGGATTACTTAAGTTGAAGATTTAAGTTTTGCTTTAGGCCTGTTCAGTGGCATTCATGATTAAATCAATAGTAATGTAATACATGCAACTTACCAGTAAATTGAGTGTAATTCATCTGTTTTTAATTGGTTTTCTAGCAAATGCATAGATTCATCATGCTTTGAATATCATGAAATATATGTGAGTTTTGATTTATATGTTTATTATGTTGTTCCCTATTGAGCTAGGATGTAGCTCACCCCTTTAGACTTTACATCGCAGGTCCACTGATAGCAGCAGCGGAGGCTTCGAGGGACGTGGATTCGGGTGATTCGGATTACGTACCTGGAGACAAGTTGGAGCCTCCTCCAGAGGACTTCTTCTAGGTGACTCTGTTGTGCACTTTGATAGAGAGTCAGTTTTGTGAGCAGATTGGTGCGGCTTGGTATGTCAAGCCTCTATTTTTGAAACAATGTAATTAAACTAGATTATTCTTTTGGCGAACCATCTGGGGTGATCTGATTATCACCGATGGTTCGGGTCGGCTCTCTGTTCATGCAGTGGCATGAAAGTAGAACTGTCTTTTGCATATGCCAGTTGGACATATTAACATTTTTCCGCTTTAATGAAATTAATTGCTTTATTTGTTAAATTATGCTTGTTATACCAATGTTTCGTGCTATGTTTTGGGGCACGGTCTAGAGGATCGTGCTGATGGCATGGGTTTCAGGGTGCCGAAATCCGAGCTGTCATAGTACCCTTATTTCTAGCAAATCCCTATTTTTTTAACTCATACTCCTTTCATTCCCTCTTCTTCCCTTCTTTAGCATTCTAAACTCTCAAAAATTGTAAGGGTTAAAAGGTAGAAAGCTTTCGGTAGTACATATGGTTAAGATTAATAACATTCTGGTATAAAGAAATTTTCGATTTACGCTTCTAATATGGGTTCAAAGGAATAAAATTTTATGAGATTTTGGCTCTTTTTGGCTCTGGTTATCAAAAGATGGCCTTTGATCATTTTTACAATCTACTAGAATGGATGTCTTATTTCTTTGATATGTTTAATAAATAGTTCTAGAAAAAAAAATAGTTGATCATAATCATAGAGTATATTGATTCTAATTTCAATAGTATGAGATTTCTCAGTAATAACGAAGTTCAATGAAAAATTTTATAAGAGCATGGATAGAAACAGTCTCTCTCAGAATAAAAAGAGGTGTATATAGCTCTAAAGTTCACTGGGTATATAATTTTTTAAACCACTTTCTAAATATTGCAATTTAAATTAATTTATAGTTTCACACATTCATTCTTTGATACAGTGCTCAAAAGAGACTAAACATGAATTGTGTTGTTCTATCGTTATAATTATTAAACTTTCACTATGATGGATCATAAAAATTTCAGATTTCAAAAATTTTCTATCACATTCACATGTGATGGTTAAATAATTTTATTTTATTTTTAATTTCTATAAACTAATATATACTATAATATACTATAAATATCCCCCAAAACTTAAATTTGACAATGCCCTCATTGACACTAAAATAGGGGATACGAAAAAAATACCTAAAAATTAATATTATCTCTGATTTCTTACCAGTTGTGCAAAAAAAATTTCGTAAGAAATGTTTTCCCCAAACTTAAGAGAAAACACAATGGTTTTATATCTCAAAGACAACATAAAAAAAAAATGTTAGTGGTTAGTAATGTTAGTAACAAAATTAGTAAAAGAAAAATTTGTGTATTCATTAAATATTTACAATGATAAAAAAAACTTAGGAAAGATCTACCGTTTCATACCGATGCGGTTTGTGGTTTTCTCTAGATTTTTACTCACTTGGGAATGAAGGCTATGGTCCATGGGCTGTAGATGATTCTGGTGCTGGTAGTGCTAATGTTGGGGACTGACTCTTGGGCAATTCTTCCTCCGATTCTGATAATTCTTCTGTTGCATAGCCTGATGCTTCGGCTAGAATACATGGTATGTCCTCTGTCTCAGCCACCTTAGCAGAAGTGGTGGTACTAAGTTCAATATTTCTTTCTTTTTCTTTCATATCTGCCTGTTGCTTATTGATTATCGCAGATTTTAACTGGACCTCAAGTCTCAGTTTTTCCCTTTCTGTTTTTGTTTTCTGAAGAGCTGAGAGGGTAGTATTTTCTGCAGTTTTGTCTTTTAAATCATTCCTCAACTTTTTAGACTCTTCTTTCGCTTTAGTAATTTCCACTCAGCTTTTTGCCATATGAGTCTCAATATATTTCTTTTGGTCTTCGCAAATCAAACTGAGGGAATCCTTTGCTTCTTGCACTTTACGCAATTTCCCTTCTATTACTCTCAGGGCATGAGTCTTGTAATGTCCCTGAAATTTTTGACTTTGAATAGTGTACCTCGGGATGCGTGCCCGATTGGTCACTTGTTTGACCAAGTAAAAGTTGACTTGATGGCTTAGGTTAGATGGGTCATATGAGAAATGTATTATGTGTGTGGTATAAGAGTCATTTTAATTGGGTCATATACACCTATTTAGGTGTGTGTGCTTTACACCCAAGACATGAGTTGGGTTATAAGGATTTGTCCGAATTTATTTCTCATTTGTGTTGTTGAGAATTTATGAAGGAGTGAATGATAGGAGTGAGAGTGTGCGTGTGTATTGAATGCACGTGATTGAGGGTATATCGGAAGGCTTGCAGATTAAAGGCTTTGATTCAACAAGAAATCAAAAATTTCGAGTTGTGAAACCCTTGTTGTGAAAGGGAGCTAGGGATCAAGAGATCGGAGCAGCTAGAAAGGTAAGATTAATCATTTGAGCGAATTTCTAGCTGCTATACTATAAATCTGACTTGTGTGTGAGAAATGAGTAAGCAAAGGGTATAGATGTTTGAGAAATGAATTCTGAAAGTTAGAACTCGATGGTGTTCTAAAGTTGGCAAAACCGATCGAACAAAATTAGTGAACATTCGATCTACTTTGCCAAAGAAGAAAATTTGTAGTGTTGGGTTTCAGGGGAAACCGATCGAATGAAATTAGTGATCGTTTGATCGATTTTACCAAGGTAGCAAAATCTGTAGTATTGTGTCTCAGAGGAAACTGATCGAAAGAAATCAATTCATTCGATCAATTTTGGGAAATCGTTCGATTGGTTTAGAATCATTCAATCAATTTTGGCAAACCGCTCGATGAATTTAGAATCGTTCGATCGGTTTGGGCTGATTCTAGCTTTTGTTGAATTTTACTTTGTGTGCTGTGACTAGGCTTCAGAACTCGTTATTTTACGTTCTTTTTTACACGTTAAATATGTGTTGACCATGCTTAGGTTTGAGACGGACCTTGGATGGTTAAGGCTAGCTTGCGTAGAGGAAGTTTGGTGTAACTTCGTGTGAGGTAGGAAAAGTTCTAGACATGTACTCTTGATTACAATAACATGTGCGTAGTGATATGTGTGTATTACGTGCGTGTGTTACAAACATTTGTATGTGATGTGTAAATTTGTTTTGAGATTAAACATGTGAAATCAAATGTGTGTTTGCATACTAAGAAAGAAACTAGTAAAATGTGAATGTGGCATCCCAGGGATGTATATGTGACGTGAGACATGATGCGTGGGAAAACTTTGAGATATTATATTTAGCACAATTCCACAGTGAACTATATGTACTTTGCACATTTGAATTGAGGTTTTGTGAATACCCAACCGACACGACGGAATATCCATGACCGACTCAACGGGATATCCGTACAAATATGTGATGTGATACAAATATGTGATGTGATATGTAAAGCCAAGTTGCCTCTATGTAAGGGACTTGAGCATGTGTTTATATTAAAAAGGGTTCAATTGAACAACGATGGAGGATATTCCATCGAGGCTCAATGCTATATTGCTCGAGGATTATTTAAGTGATTTGATTTAAGTTTGTAAAATAAGTTTTTGTGTGATATGTGAACAAGATAAGAAAAGATAAGGTGTGAAATGTGTAATTTAATTCATGTGTTAGCAATTTAAATGTTTTAAACTATTTTCAGCTTATGAGACCATGTTTATCATATGTCATGAAATATGTGTGAGTAAGATAGTTTTACATGTTCAGTTATTTTTTCTATTGAGTTATGATGTAGCTCACCTCTTTTGACTATACGTCACAGGTTCAGAGTTAGCAGCCAATGCATCTGGTGATGTGGATCCAGAGGATATTGAGTACGCTCCCGAGGAGGAGTCAAAGCCCCCTTCGGAGGAGTTCTTTCAGTAGGCAACTGCGTTTACTTTGATAGTTTTGAGAGAGGATTTGTACGGCTTGGTATGTCCTGCCTTTTATATAGTTTTTGTACATATGATGTGTATGGAGAGATATTATTTTAGCGAACCATCTGGGGTGACTCTTAGTTTGCCATCGATGGTTCGAGTCGGTTCTTTTGCTCATGCAATGGCATGGGATTAGAACTGCCTTTTTATCTTTTGTCTTTGTATATCATTTTAGAATTGGAGATTTAGTCTAGTTGTTTAGTGTTTTGTGCATTAGTTATGTGCTTTGCTTCCGCTTAGTGAGTGGATATACCAAGTGTACCGTGCGTGTGTGGTGCACGGCCTCAAGGGTCATGTCGAAGGCGCGGGTTTCAGGATGCTGAAATCCGGGCTGTCACAGTTGGTATCAAAATATTTTCTTTAGAATTTCTAACAAGTTTTGATTTTGTTAGAGTATAGGGACCTTCTGCTAATGAAACTCTAGTTTCATGTTACAGAGCGTTATGTCTTCTAGAGAGAGGGGGTCGGCCGAGGGGCGGCCATGGTAGGAATTTACGGAGTGGAGATAGTTTCGTCTCGACTTCAAATAAAGTGCCATTGGGGAATAGAGAGGCCCCGGAAGGCAGTAATCTGGGGAATATAAACCAAGAGGGAATCAGGAGAGAGATCAGAGAGATTAAGAAAGGGTTCGAGAGAGAAACGAAGAAAGAGAAGAACGACAGAGAATGATGCACACTATAGAAACCATGGCAAATGTCATAGCTCAGTAGGCAACATCTTTGGTAGCTCATAATGCCAATGACCAGCATCAGGCACTACCTACGCCTCCAATGATTGCTATGCAACCATTACCCTCAGCATTTACGGAGTTTTGGAGGATGGGTCCTCCAAATTTTTTAGGGCAAGCAGTGCCAATAGAAGCAGAGAATTGGCTAAGTGAAATGGAAAAGGTATTCACTGTGCTTACGTGCACTGAAGATGAAAGTGTTCAATGGGCAGCTTATATGTTAGATGGTGAGGCAGGCCCATGGTGGAACTCTGTGTCGAGGACTAGAGCACAAGAAACTCCAGGATTATTATGGACCTGGGATGAATTCGTAACAGAGTTCAATAAGCAGTATTTCCTTAAGGTAGTGCGAAATCAGATGGAAGTGAAATTTCTTCAACTAGAGCAGGGAAAGATGTCAATATGAGAATACAGAGTGGAGTTCATGAGCCTCGCGCAATATACTCCTGAGTATGTAGTTACCTATCTGATGAAGGCCAAGAGACTTCAACGCGGCTTAAGGCCAAATATCAGGGGAAGAGTGGCAGCCTTTGAATTGAAAATATATGGAGAGGTTATGAGCAAGGCTCTGGTGATAGAGGAAGATAATGAAGACAGATATCCGAGGAGATACTAACAGGGAAAGAGGAGGATAGATCAGAGTAAAGTTGGAAACTATGAGCCGGTAAACAAAAAGCCGCGATTCGTAGCACCCATTCAGAGACAGCAGTTTCAGACCAGTCTTTTCAAACCATTGTAGACACATTACTCTAGATTACGTATGCTTGCGTCTAGGAGACCGATTAGATATGAGAAATCTACTACCACCATGGGAGTATCAGTTACCCAAGGTTTCTCTCGGGCAGCGTCTTCCACCCCTCTGTTGAGACTTGTGCCATATGCAGTAAGTCGCATAAGACGTCTGAGTGTAGAAGAGGCACGGGCGGGTGTTTCAAATGTAGAAATATGGGGCACATTTTTAGAGATTGCCCGGAGTTGAGGAAGGAGGGGATGGCTTCAGTTCCCACAAACCAACAAGGACGAGCGACTTCTGCTCCTGTGACTAGACAAGTACAAGCAAAGAAGCCAATTGTTCAAGGACGGACATATGTAGTAATGGCTCAGGATGTCCAAAACAGTAATGACATTATACAAGGTGAAATTTTATTTTAAATTGAATTTATTCATTGATTTGACCAGTAAATTCTAGATAGAGAAGGTGTATCTATATAGAGATTTGTTTAATCTAGTTCTTTACATGTTTTGACTTAATGCACGATTAGATTGCTAAGATGCATGTGCTATATAGGTACGTTACAAATGTATGGGAAGGGAAGTGACTTAGCATATGAAGTGAGAGTGTTGATAGACCCAAGGTCTACCCACTCATTTATTACTCTGTTGTTTGCAAAGAAAATGAAGGTCATTCCCGAGGCCTTGGACCTCATTTTGGCAGTGTCAGTTCTGACGGGAAATTCAGTTAGTACTGATATGGTCTGTCGGTCAGTCATTATCGCTATGAGGGATTATGATGTTCATGAATTAGTGGCAGAGTTAATCCTATTGGACATGCAAGGATTCGATGTGATCCTTGGCATGTGTCGATTGCCAGAACAAAGTGGTCACATTTAGACCGAATACGAGGAGATCATTCTGATTCTTAGGGATGGGATCGAAGTTTTGTGCCACTTATTTCTGAGTCTGAGCTGAGCGCCTGATAAGGAAAGGATGCAGTGGTTACCTAACATTTCTGAAGGAGGATGAGGGAATGAAAAATGTCATAACTGAGATTCCAGTTGTATGCGAATTTGAGGATGTTTTTCCAGATGAGTTGTCAGGTTTACCACCAGATCGAGAGATTGAATTTGCAATTGACTTAGCTTCAGGCATCGAGCCAGTATCAAAAGTACCTTAGCGAATGGCTCCTACTGAATTAAAAGAATTAAAGGAATAGTTGCAAGAGTTATTGGACAAGGGCTTCGTAAGACCTAGTGTGTCTCCTTGGGGAGCATCAGTCTTGTTTGTTAAGAAGAAGAACGAGTCAATGAGACTTTGCATCGACTATCACCAATTGAACAAGCTGACGATCAAGAACAAGTACCCTTTAACGAGGATTGATGATCTGTTTGATCAGTTATAAGGCACAAGATTCTTCTCGAAGATCAATCTAAGATCAGGGTATCATCAGTTGAGAGTTAAGGCTGGGGATATATCAAAGACGGTGTTCAAAATGAGATATGGACACTATGAGTTTTTTGTGATGCCGTTCGGATTGACAAATGCACCAACTTCATTTGTGAACTTAATGAATCGGGTGTTTCAACGACACCTTGATTCGTGTAGATGATATCCTCATCTACTCTAAGACCAAGAAAGAGCACGAAGAATATTTGAGGATTTCTCTACAGATCTTGCGTGATCACCAGTTGTATGCAAAGCTCGGTAAGTGCAAATTTTGGCTTGAGAAGGTCAGTTTCTTAGGACATGTAGTCTCAAAGGATGGAGTTACTGTAGATCCAGCTAAGATCAAAGCCGTAGTGGAGTGGGAGCAGCCGAAAACAGTAACAGAGATTTAAAGCTTCCTCGATTTGACTGGGTATTACAGGTGATTTGTAGAGAGATTTTCAAAGCTCTCTGGACCACTTACGAGGCTTTCCAAGAAGGATGTGAAGTTTGAATGGACTGAAGAATGCGAGAAGATTTTTGAAGAACTCAAGAAGCGACTGACTTCAGCTCCAATTTTAGCTATTCCTTCAGGCAGTGGAGGATACGCTGTTTACAGTGACGCTTCACACAGTGGGTTAGGATGTGTGCTCAACCAGAATAAGAAGGCGATTGCTTACAGGTCAAGACAGTTGAAAGATCATGAGAGAAATTATCCAACCCACGAGTTGGAACTTGCAGCCATTATATTCGCGCTAAAAATATGGAGGCAATACTTGTACGGCGAAACCTTCAAGATATTCACATATCATAAAAGCCTCAGATATTTGTTCACGTAGAAAGAGCTTAACATGAGGCAGCGCAGATGGATGGAATTTCTCAAAGACTATGATTGCTCCATTTAGTACCACCCAGGAAAGGCTAATGTAGTGGCAGATGCCTTGAGCAGAAAGAATTTAGCTTTATTGTCTAGCCTTGTTATAGGATTTCATAGATGGAAATTGCTAGAGGATCTTTCTTTGTATGATGCAAAGATCGAGGTGCAAGCTTTAGGAGTTTTCTTGGCCAATAATATAGTGAGACCAACTATCTTTGAGCACATTCACGAGTTATAGATGAAAGATCCGGTGTTAGTCAAGATTAGACAGGGTGTGATTGAGGGCACAAGATCAGATTTCTCTGTAAGGAAGATGGTTCTTTGCTATTCAAGGGACGTCTTTGTATTCCAATTGATGCTGATCTGCAACAAAATATTTTATACGAGGCCCATGAATCTAGATATGCTATTCACCTTGGTAGAATAAAAATATATCAAGATATGAGGAAGAGTTACTGGTGAAGAGGTCTGAAGCAAGATGTAGCCGAGTACGAGTCAAGGTGTTTGACATGTCAGCAGGTGAAAGTAGATCATAGAAATCCTGCATAGTTGTTTCAACCTCTACCTATACCAGAGTGGAAGTGGGAGTCCATTTCAATGGATTTCATTGTCGAGTTGCTGCGGACTGCGAAGCGACACAATGTCATTTGGATAGTTGTCGATAGATTAACCAAGTTAGCCCACTTTTTGCCATACAATATCATGTATACGGCTGGAAGACTTGCAGAGCTATACATGAAGGAGATCATTTGACTACATGACATTCCAATCAATATCATTTTGGATCATGACCCACTGTATACTTCAAAATTTTGGTAAAAGTTTCAGGAGGGTATGGGCACTCGACTGAATTTTAGTTCGGCATTCCATCCGCAAACTAATGGACAAACAGAACAGGTGAATCATATAATAGAGGATATGCTCGGAGCATGTATACTTGACTTTCAAGGATCATGGGATCAACATCTACCATTGATCAAGTTTACATACAATAATAGTTTTCAAGCGAGCATTGGAATGACACCTTATGAAGCACTCTATGGAAGGCGGTGTAGATCGCCTATCAATTGGGAAGAGACCGGCAAAAAGTTCATATTGGGTCCGAAAATACTTGAAGACAATGCCACTATCGTTCGTGTGATACGAGAAAGAATTAAATCGGCTCAGAGCAGGCAGAAGAGTTATGCCGATATCAAGAGAACGAGTGTGGACTTTGTGGTTGGCGATCACGTATTCGTTAAGATATCACCCATGAAGGTGTTATGAGATTTGGGAAGAGGGGAAAGCTAAGCCCTCGTTACTTTGGACCCTTTGAGGTTTTAGGCGAGTTGGTGAGGTCGCCTACAGAATTGGATTACCACATTTCTTTGACCGGGTACATAATGGGTTTCATGTATCCATGCTTCGAAAATATGTCAAGGATCCTACACATGTCTTGGACGATCAACCGATCGAGATGTATGAAGACATGACTATGATAGAAAAAATGGTCCAAATTTTGGATAAAAAAGAGAAAATTTTATGTACGAAGATTATTCCTTTAGTACTTGTCAAATGGAGGAATCATCCTGCCGAAGAAGCGACTTGGGAATGCGAGGCAGAAATCACAGAGCTATACCCTCATTTATTTGAGGAACATTGAACGACAAGTGGTAAGTGTAGTGCAAATTTCAAATTTTACTTGTAATGCATGTTTTGACCACTCAAATTTTAAGTTATATGTGTAGAGCCAAAATGACATGAATTTAAATTGTGGTGCAATTTGATGTTTAAATTCTAGTTGAGCTACTGTCTAGACTATGGAGGGTTGCTTGGGGGATGATGTCTATATATTTAGGTACCTGTCTTTACAGTCAAAATTTGTGTTTGCAAGGGATTTTTGAGGCAAAGAAGAGCAACTTTACTTTGTTTTTGGTAAAACCGTTTGATCAAAATTTAAATCATTCGATCAAACTGCAAATAGCTAAGGCCTGTCTGTCTATCATAAATCATTCAATCGAAGGTGGAAACCGTTTGATCAAAACCATTAGGCCAGTGAGATAGAAATGGCCTGGCAGGATAGTTTAGGAAATTGTTCGATCGGAATTAGTAACCTATCGAACAAATTTTCGGGGGGCTGCATTAAATGTTGGAAACTGATCGAACGATTTCAAACTGTTCGATCGATTTCGCGACCTATATATATATATATATATATATATATATATATATATATATATATATATATATATATATATATATATATATATATATATATATATATATGGCAAGCAGATTTTAACTTCCCACAGAAATTTTTCAAGTTTGTTTTTCTTTGGGAGGCTTCTAGGGCTCAGCATTGGTGATTTCGGGCATTTTCAAGCTCGGATTGTCGCACGATCAACTCCTAATGTCACCAAGAGGTAAACATTGACCTCTTTCAAGTTTTTGATTTGCATTTAATATACCATACCCTAGGTTTTAGTTAATTTGGGGCAAAGCCCTAGCCCTACTTGTTTTAGATTGTGGATTGTGGTTGTGATGGAACTCAAAACTCGTCAATCTATGACGAGCATCGCTTCAAAGAAACCCACGACACAAGCGGGTTTCTCTTCACAACCACCATCGAAGAAACCCACGGCACCGGCGGTTTCTTCGTCACGACCACCTTCTCAAACCCAACCACCACCACAGCCAGTACATCAACCACCCCCACAAAGACGTGAGCAGCCCAGTGAATGGTGGGATGATAAAGACTTTGATCCTGAATGGGTTATTGACCCGAAAATATTTGTGAAGCGTGAAGAGATGCTTTGGGCTTTTAACTATATCTCTACGACGGGATTAGACGGTATACTGTGACTGTGCAAAGACAATTTTTTCCCTCGTCTTGTGAGGCTATTTTACCAGAACATGGAGGACAACACTAACCCAACAATCCTTAGAACCAAAATAGATAATAGGGCATATTAGTTCACATACGATGATGTGGCCGATGCATTAGAGTGTTATCACACTTTTAGTACTGAAATTGCATTGGTAGAACCTTTTCCTGCACATTTGAACCACAAGGTTGTGGCTGCTGAGATGACCCACGATAGGGTAGGATCTGACAACTCAATCAAATGAGTCGATTTACCACGCGAGCTGTGGATGCTCGATTCCATCATCAAGTGTAATTTATATCCGTTGAGGCATAAGACAGTGAGAGTGGAAAAATTCATATGGCTTTATTTTTGGCTTTCAATGGTCAATGATTTAATGCGGCACATGTCATTCTTAAGGGTATGAAATACGCTCGGAAGAAGATGTTAGAAGGGGTAAAGAAACAGATTGACGATATGCCCTATGCTCGTCTCATTTCCCTCATGGTGGAGGATTATGCCGGTGACGAGACGTATACCCTTTCGAAAAGTGAACCAAAGTTGATTGGCAATGTGCAACCCTATACTATGGTTGACTGGAACCGAACTTATGTAAAATTGATGAAGAAATTGACAGTTGAGGTACAACCACAGCCCAATCCGTAAGACCAAGACTAACCACCTCGCGATACTTCAGTTCTAGATTAGCCGGCTGCTACCATTCCACCTCAGCAACGTGCTCAGCAGCATGCTCAAACCCATGCACCACCACCACATTTGGGTGCTCCTACACCGACTATTGCTGACATATACACACTCATGGAAGCAAACGCACGTCAGATGGCTGAGAACAATCGCCTACTTAACCGTCGATTAGACTACCATGATGCCTTGCACGCCGAGGAAATGTGTTTCATGTACCTCGCCAACTATCTTCAATGCATGGCGGTAGCTCAAGCGTGGTTCCCAGAGGCATCGAGCTCGGGTGCGAGAGACCATGGTGGGGATGGAGATCAGCCCGGTGATGCAGCGGTTTGAATGATATCTTGTGGGGTGTATATTTTGTGAATGGTCATATATATTTTGGGTTTTTTGTAAACTTTTAAAATAGGTACCTTAGACGTGTGTCCTTTCTAACAATCTTTTGGACTATTGGGGCATGGTTGCCACCAAGCGATGTAATTAAATTTTTAGGTGTGATTTCATGCTTGACCTTATTTTCTGTATTTTCTTTTTGTTTTGAACTTATATGCCATGGCTGTTGTAAATGCCTTATCGTGCAAGTGTTTAATTGGGTGTTGTATATGCCATGGTTGTTGTTGTGGTTTGGTTTACTTGGATGTTGTAAATGCCTTGTTGTGCAGGTGTTTATATGCCATGGTTGTTGTAACTGCCTTGTTATGCAGGTGTTTAATTGGGTGTCTTCACCTGTTTGTTTTGTGGTCCAGCAACTAATTGGTTGCTTTTGTGCATTGTATATCCGCTTGACAGGGTTTTGTTTGTGGTTTTGTTTTAAAATAGTTATCAGGTGTTTTTTTATGGTATGGATGAATTTATTAGGTATCTTGTGTATTGATGTTTGACACCTAAATTCCTTGAAACCAAGGGAACCCTTGGCCAATTTTCGCAGACGAAAATTCCCAAGGTGAGGAGAATGTAACATCCCTGAAATTTTTGACTTTGAATAGTGTACCTTGGGATGCATGCCCGACTGGTCACTTGTTTGACCAAGTAAAAGTTGACTTGATGGCTTAGGTTAGATGGGTCATATGAGAAATGTATTATGTGTGTGGTATAAGAGTCATTTTGATTGGGTCATATACACCTATTTAGGTGTGTGTGCTTTACACCCAAGACATGAGTTGGGTTATAAGGATTTGTCAGAATTTATTTCTCATTTGTGTTGTTGTTGAGAATTTATGAAGGAGTGAATGATAGGATTGAGAGTGTGTGTGTATGTATTGAATGTACGTGATTGAGGGTAGATTGGAAAGCTTGCAGATTAAAGGCTTTCAATCGACAAGAAATCAGAAATTTCGAGTTGTGAAATGAAAGGGAGCTAGGGATCAAGAGATCGGAGCGGCTAGAATGGTAAGATTAATTATTTGAGCAAATTTCTAGCTGCTACACTATAAATCTGACTTGTTGTATGTGAGAAATGAGTAAGCAAAGGGTATAGATGTTTGAGAAATGAATTCTGGAAGTTAGAACTCGATAGTGTTCTAAAGTTGGAAAAAACAATTGAACAAAATTAGTGAGCGTTCGATCGATTTTGCCAAAGAAGAAAATCTGTAATGTTGGGTTTTAGGGAAAATCGATCAAATGAAATTAGTGATTGTTTGATCGATTTTACCAAGTTAGCAAAATCTGTAGTGTTGTGACTCAGAGGAAATCGATCAAATGAAATCAGTTCATTCGATCGATTTTGGGAAATTGTTTGATCGATTTTGGCAAACCATTCGATCAATTTAAAATTGTTCGATCAGTTTGGGCTGATTCTGGCTTTTGTTGAGTTTTACTTTCTGTCCTTCAGAACCTGTTATTTTACGTTCTTTTTTACATGTTAAATATGTGTTGACCATGCCTAGGTTTGAGACGAACCTTGGATGGTTAAGGCTTGCTTGCGTAGAGGAAGTTTGGTATAACTTCGTGTGACGCAGGGAAAGTTCTGGACATGTACTCTTGATTACAATAACATGTGTGTAGTGATATGTGTGTGTAACGTGCGTGTGTTACAAGCATGTGTATGTGATGTGTAAATTCATTTTGAGATTAAACATGTGAAATCAAAGGTGTGTTTGCATACTAAGAAAGAAACCAGTTAAATGTGAATGTGGCATCCCAGGGATGTATATGTGATGTGAGACATGATGTATGGGAAAACTTTGAGATATTATATTTAGAACAATTCCACGAGATTTTTGACAATCCAGAGAAGAGCATGTGAAAGTCATGTATCTTGTGTGTCAGGGGAGTCGGAGGAGTTGGTGTCCTTCCTTCTCATCTATTCCTCGGAGTGACTTATTGATCATGCATCAGCTTTTGGTCCATTGCGTCTTTGTATAGCTTGGCCAGGGATCGTCGCAGAGTGTCAGCTTCTTCTCCCTTCATCAGCTTCTGGGCGGTGAGGTCCATAATTTTGTTGGCAGAGTATCTTTGCTCGCTATCGTCGCCGCTGTGATTTGTATATTTGGGAGTGAAGGAGTAGTTTTTACTCTCACTAACCATATTTACCCGAGCACAACATTGGGCTGTCCATGGAGATGACTTAACATCATACTCGAGATCGCTATAGAGGCTCCATGAGGATGAGTCGATGTTATTAAAGTTTAATTTCCTGATGCTTGACATATTTTATTGGTACACACATTTCCTAATTAAATCGGAGTAAACCTAGCGAAAAGGGTCCCATCGCGATCACCAATCTATTGGTACACACTTTTTCTAGGTTCCTTTCGGTCCTCGAAAGAAGGGGGCCCAATTCGGTCCACGTGGACTCTAGCGGAGGGCGGTGGAATAATGAACTATAAAATATTAAATGCTGAAAGGAAACGGTGAATATTAAATGAAGAATACCTGGGTTTGATGCGATCACCAACTGCATATATTTATCAATACTGCAACACATCATTGATCACTCACGGAGATGGGGGTTGACTCCTTTACTGAACATCAGCCGGCCAATTTCAGCAACTACGGGTTGCCTAAAGTCTAAGTAGTTTGGTTTCCTATTCCTACTAGGATCTATTTAAGAAAATTTGAGTTTTTGCCCTCTATGCTGAGGAGGATCGGCCTTGTTCCCGAGTACCCTTCGCAAGCTCCCTTGGGCAAATCGGGTGGCTAACGTTGAGAAAACTAGAGGTTAGGGACTTAATGAGAAAACTAGAGGTTAGGGACTTAGTGTAACGATTTTTATTTCCCATCTTCAATTTTTTAGAGTTTGATTGACGCCCAAATTTCTGGTAGAATGTTGACTAGTATAAATCTATATTAAAGGATTTTTTTATTGACGACCAAATTCTAGAAAATTGAAATATAGTGTAATGATATTTTTTAATTTGTAAATATCCGATGGTAGAAGATTGTGATTGACGACCATAATCTGAAGTTTGAAGGATTAAGATTTATTTTCTTGAAAAGTTAGTTTAAGAATCATTCTTTTATTCATATTTCTCCAATAATTTAGAACCTTAAAGATAGATATAAGTTTTCAATAAAAATGATATATTAGAAATTTTCAATCCTCGTGGGAACGATCCTATGCTAGTACTATGATTTCCATTGTGTGCTTGCAATAGGTTAAGACAGACTTAGTTAATAAAAGATACACATAATACAGCAAGTCAAGTTTTTGGCGCCTTTGCCGGGGATTAGAAATTTTCTTTTGTATTAGTTTTAGAAAACAAATATTTTTCTTTCTCTTTTTATATTTCTTTATATTTTTAAGTTTCTTTGATCACTTCTTAAGCTTTTGCAGGTTTATTCAGAGCCAATGAATCAAGGTTTCAACTTCCCCTGATTAGAGAAGCTAGAGGCTCAGATTTGTTTCTCTCCCTGCACTCGTAAAATAATATATATATATATATATATATATATATATATATTAGTGTATGCATCACACTCGATCTCGAAGTTTAGAATTCTTCGAGTGTGATCTAGAAATAGAAAGAACTCTCTTGCGTAATCTCACTTTAAATCGATGTTCAAGAAGAGAGACCTTAACCATGGCTGACGACCGATCAATTCAAGCACATTTCAGCCCAGCCCCTCTGACTGCACCCTCCTGTATAGTTATACCAGAGGTTGCAGTAGGAAAAAATTATCAGATCAAGCTCAATACACTTCAAGTTGTACCTACTTTTCATGGGCTTGATGGAGAAGATCCCTATCAACATTTAAGGCACTATATAGAACTCTGTACAATGCTCCAACTTTCAGTAGCTACTGAAGAGTCAGTTAAGCCTCGGCTATTTCCTTTCTCTCTTAAAGACAAAGCGAAAGAATGGCTGACCTCATTGCCTGCTAGGAGTATAACCACCTGGGAGGAAATGCAATCCAAATTTTTAAATGAGTACTTCCCTATTGGTAGGATGAACCAGATTTGCCAAGCAATTCAGGATTTCAGGCAGCAGTCTGGCGAATTGTTTCATGAGAGTTGGCAACGCATGAAAGACCTATTGAGAAAGTGCCCTCATCATGACGTCCCGAATTTGTCCATAGCACAAAGTTTCTATCAAGGGTTGACTGAGACTAACCAGTCGATAGTTGACGTCGTAAGTGGAGGAGCCTTTATGACTCAAACGGCCAGTATTCTTGGAATTTATTCGAGAAACTGGCTGACAATTCAAAGCAAAAATAGGCCTTGCTGATGACTTTACGATATCGACAAAGATAAAGTAAAGATAGAGGATGACATAAGTGTAAAAGTTTTTGCTCTTGAACAGAAAATGGCAACATTAATGAGTACAAAATCAAACACTTCAGACAGACCCATGACAAACTGTTCTAATTGCCCGACTCATGCATGTACCGAGAACCCTGTTGTGCCATCATACCAAGAGGTGGTGGAAACTGAACAAGTAATGACTTTTCAGAGGGGAGATTACTGGAACACCTACAACCCGTCGTGGATGAACCATCTAGGATTTAACTACGGTTTCACAGTAGGACCACAACTAGTCCCAACAGTTGCGCAACCCCGATTCCCTCAGATCGAAGTTTTCCATCAGAGACCTCAAATGTCGACTGCACAACCACGATTCCCTCAGATCGAAGTTTTCCATCAGAGACCTCAAATGTCGACTGCACAACCCCAACTTGGACCACAAAGAAATATCCCTGATACTACAATTGTTCAGATCCTTCGAGATCTGTAACAGCAATCGCATCAACATTCAAAGGATTTACACCAACTCGCTCAATTCTCTCAAACACTTCACTTGCACATACAATCCATTACAAAGCTGGAAAGCCAGATAGGCTAACTAGCTTCGCAAGTGGCAAAGAAAGAAAGTGGTCAGTTGCCTACATAACCTATAAATAATCCAAGAGGACAAGTATTTGTGGGAGAGACATCTGCTCCCCTTAACCCAAACTGAAAACCCTCATGGATTATCAAGCTACAGACTCATCCGTAGCACAATTGTAAAATATGTAAAGTTGTTTCTTTTTTAGATTAGGCATTACATTACGAATCAAATCGTTGAAAAATGATAGATCGTAATCTAAGCCCTATTGTAAACCTCTGTGAACAATCGTATGGATTTACGATTGATCATCTTATTATTTCTTTTCACCTATCAGTCGAAACACAGCGATTGCGATTTCTCTTATACGAGAGTTTGTAACTATTATTGCTAGAAGCTAGAATCAACCGATGACTCTAGGTTAAACACGTGTGACGACCGGTCCAGCAGGTCATCACAAAGATAGGGCCTACATATTCGAGAGAGGATACGTCGACCCCATTATCAAACTCTCCATTTTTGCTCCAATTTTCCCTCTACTTTTCAAAAATCCAACCATTTTTATAATTGAACCACACCATTTTACTCTCTTATACACTCCTTGCTTCATCTGTTTTATTTTGAAAACCCTGCGTGCATTCTATTTCATATCCAGAACTAGGGTTTTTATCATCAAAAGGTAAGGGGATGATTTTAACGATCGGATGAAAGGGTTTTTCCAAGAAATTTTTTTAATAAATGAAACCCATGGTTAATTAAATGTATTGTTTTTACTCTTGCAGAAAAGAAGTTGTAACAAGATGGATTCAATAGGAAAGCGACCGAGGTTAAAGGTAATGAATACCGTGAGGGAGAAATTGGGTCTGAAGAAGTATCAAACGCACAAATTATGTCTGCCCTTTGGAGATTTAATTATGAATTTGTTGATGAACGTGGGATATAGCATTGATCCCAAAGAGAAAACCTTACCTAGAAGTGACGAGAGCCTCACAGCTAAAACTTATCAGAGAACTTTGAGTGCCGCAAACAAAAAGAAAGTTCCTATTTTGGCACAAAAAGAGGAGGTCCCATCTACACTGGAGACCACCCAAGTTCCTGAAGGACAAGAAGAGCCTACCAGAAGGCCATCAGTAGAATCTATGGTTCCAGAAGGAACCATCGTAGAAGTAGTGCCTACTTCTATTCCATCCTAAGGACGATTGGAACATGAATCTTCATTACAAGAGAAGGTAGTAGAGTCTGATGAAAGAAATCCACCAGGCTAAGAGCAAGTCCCCATATATGACCCAGCATTGGATTCACCAATAGGGCCAGCTATGCCCCCTTTAACAGAGGCAGACACACTGCCAACCACGATAAGAGTAGAGGCAGTGAACCCAATTACTGCAACAACAAAAGCAATTCCTCCATCAACAGAGCAAATTGTTGAATTGGCTACTTCTAGGCATGTTCCTGCACAGGTAGAGTTTGTCATTCCACCAATAGTTCCAATGGCTACAGAGCAAACTCCAATATTTCAAGCTCCAGAAGCAGAAACAGGTTTTGAGGCTCCACGAGTGGGTTTCATAGAGTTAATGACCCAATTAATATCTCCTCCACTCACAAGTACAACAAGATCAACATTCTTCAAAGCACAGTATGACATAGAGAGGAGACTGACAGCAGTAGAACAATAGTAGAGCAACAATGCACCCAACCTATTGTCATTGCCAAGAGCTATGAGAAAATTAATGGAGGAATTCACAAGATTGAAAAATAGAGTCATTGAAGTTATGCCCACTGCCCAAGAAAGACAAGAAATAGTTGAAAGTTTCAAGTGGCAAGCCGCAAGAGAACAACATGCACGCTGGACTGATGACACAAATAGAAGAGTCTAGGAAGCCACCGCAGCCTCCCAAGCCAAAATAGCACAGCTACAGGCCTAAAACAGGACTATGCAAGAAAACCAGCAAGCTTGGGAGAATGAGAAAAAGGAATACGAGGATAAAATTGCTAGTTTGATTGAGAAATTTAGTGAATTGATGGAAGCCCAAGCGTAATTGAAAATAGAAGAAAACAAGAATATCAAGAATACCAGCAGACCCTCAACAATCTGCTGAATGAAAAGAATCATGTACTCACAGTAACAGAAGGTAAATTACATAAATTGCAAGAAGCTAAAGATTCCCTAAGCATGACATGTGAGGAACAAAAGTAATATATTTAGTCTTTCTGAAACAAAAGCTGGGTTGAAATAGCAAAAGAAAAAGAGGAGTCAACAAGACTGTGGGATGAGTTAAAAGAAAAGTTTGCTGATAATGATACCTTCAGAGCTACTCTACAAAAAAAAAGAAAAAAGAAATAGAAAAATTGAGACTTGAGGTCCAGTTGAAATACTCTGTGATTGTAAAGCTACAAGACGATTTGAAAGAAAAAGAAAAGGTTGTTGAGGATAACATTGATGATTATGACAAGGAGGCTGAGCATGCAACTCAAAGTGAACCACTTCTAGCAGAAGAAACTGACTGCTCCATGGAGGTTATGTCAAACTCGGAGGAGGAATTATCAGGCAGTCAACCTCCACTGCTAGCCCTTCTAGCGCCAGCTCTACCTACAGTAACTGTTGTACCATATCCATCATCGCCTAGTGAGTAAAACTTTAGAGCACATCATAAACCTCACAGGTATGAAAATTTTGTTAATTTTGTGTACCCCCTAATTTTTTTGTGACAATGATGGCATTGTCCAATTTAAGTTTGGGGGGGGGGGGGATATACAACATGTATATAGAATAGTTTTTTTAGTTTAATAACATCCTTTTTTTTTTACCGATAGCATTTTAACAGAAAAAAAAAAAAAATTTGTTTCTGTTTGTCAGTTTTTAATAGAGCTTAGTTTAGAATTTAATTTATTATAAATTTTTGGGTTAATCATCATATAGGAATTATGATAGAAAAATTTATAAATTTTAAAATTTTCATGATCCATCATAGAAAGAGTTCAATAATCAAAACAATAGAGCAGTACAATTCATGTTTAGTCTTTTTGAGTGTTGTATCAGAACTGAAAGTTTGAAACTATAAGTTGATCTGAACTGCAAAATTTAGATTATAGTTTCTAAATCATATAACTAGTGAGCTTTTAGGCTATATTTCTTTTTTATGGAGAGAGACTGCTATCTATTCATGCTTAAATTTCATTAAACTTTTAATTTTTTTTAGAAATCTCATATTGCTAAACTTAGAATAAAAAATATTCTGTGATTATGATTATTTGTTTACTTTAGAACTATCCATTAAATATCTCGAAGTAATAAGACATCCATACTAGTAAATCGAAAAGATGATCTAAGGTTATCTTTTGAAAAGTCAAAGCCAAAAAGCCAAAATCCCAAAAAAATATTATCCTTTGAACCCATATTAAAGCCTAAACCAAAAATTTCTTTGTACCAAAATTTTGTAAACCCTTAACCTTATATACTACCCAAAGCTTTCAACCTTTAACCCTTACAATTTTTTAGAGTTTAGAATGTAAAAGAGGGGAGAAGAGGGAGTGAAAGGAGTATGAGAAAAATAGATAAAGGGATATGAAAGGGTACAACTGAAAAGAAATAAAAAGAAGAATATGGGAAAAGAAATGAAAAATTGTGAAAGACAATTTAGAAAAAAATTAAAGAATTGTAAAAGAGGATTCTAAATCAAGGAAAAAAAATTAAGAAATAGGATTTATAGAAAAGAAAATGAGAAGAAGTTATCCAACTTTTTGGATACTTAATATAGTAAAGAAATAGAAGAGAAGAAGGACTAAATTCTCATAAATACTTTGAATCCTATCTACCTTTCTTCTGAAACCTTAAACCAAAACGCCATTACAAACCAAAGGAAAGACCTTTTTTATTTACGATTTGCAATAGTATGAATCTAGTAGAGATATATGCTATAGATACTATAAATAAATGAAGAAGTCATATCAATAGAATTGATTATTCATTCTATGAAATTTATTTTCTAGTCAATTGTCCTTGAAATTATTATATAGCATACATTTAGAGAACCCAAAATTTTTGATATTTTTTAGAGTATGCCAACAGTGAGAGTTTGAATGAAAATATTTTCTAAATTTGCAGTTTACAAAATTTTATGAAGAATAAACTCTTCACTGGTACATACATACACTCCACGCTTGACAGGATTGAAAATGTTGAGTCCTGATAAAGGATAATTGATATGATGGAAACTGAAAATGAAAGATTTGTAAATTTGAAAATTCATAATAATCATATGATGATTAATTAATTTAATAGTGTATAAAATTAGGATAGCGTTCTTTTTTTTCTTTTGCAAAAAAAAAAAAAAAAAATCAAAAAATCAAAAATATTTGAAGTTTGTAGGTAACTTCAATAAAAACCTTCAAGAGACTACAACTCCTCCACTGGGGATCACTTAAGGGTTTAGAGGCTTGTTGCATATGCTAAATGCAATTGTACTCTGTGACAATCCTGATTTCATTAAACTGAAATCTGGACCATCAGATCACCCGTTAAGGCAATCCCACACTTAAATGAACTGTTGGCACATCCACATAGCATAACTCACATTCATATCTCAAAATATGCAGATAGCGCCATCATAAGCTTTAAAAGTAAACCTCCATTTCTAAACAAAACTAATCAAAATAACGGTTCTAAATTTCATGTCAATTGCATGGACAACAGAACCAAAATGAACCATCGATGATAGACATCTATCACCAACAATCGTTCACCAAAAATATCCAAAATATAATTTGTACAAATATCCGTCTCAAAATGGTTAGACGTATCAAGCCAAACCCAAAATACTTGGAGAAGAACTCCTCTGGTAGGGGCTCAACCTCCTCCTCTAGCTCGTACTCTGGATCGCTCTCAATATTCAGTTCCTTCTCTAAGTCCTCACCTGTGACGTATAGTCAAAGGGTGAGCTAACATCTAAACTCAATAGGAAAAAATATTAGTAACATTTAAATCTCATATCACAAGGTATGAAGTTTCATAACTAATTTTCATATGCACATTTCAGATTTTCACATTTATATTCCATATGCGAAAAATTGAATCACACACACACACTTATACCACATGCTTGTTTTAAAACCTTTGTCATAACTTAAAGCCTTAACTTAAATATTTTTCTAAGCATATATAGCATTAGAAGCTGCATAAAAAGCCGATGGGAATCCCAACAATCGTCGTTCAATGAACCATTTACACATATACTCAAGCCCCTGCAGTATGAGGGATACTTGTACTGAACAAAAAGTTGCCGTTGGCCAGTAAGAAAATGAACGGATATCCCGTCGTACCGGAGCACAAGGAATTCTTAACACATGAACCTTAAATCATAGTGTAAAGTCTAACTTATAGTTTTCACATCGTATAAAGTGATTATATTATACTGTTTTCCAAAAACTAATATTCGTACATATTTTCTGAATTCACACGAACACATTTTCACATCACACATATTTCATATCACATCACATTCTTTCATTTCAAAACTTGTTTGAAAAATTAAACTATCATATGCTTGTTTTACAAATTCATCATGGCTTATCACATCACATTACTTAACTTATACAGAGCACATTAAATTTAAATGTTCATAAGTTTTCCCTACCTCAAGTCACGCTTAACATACTCTACACATATTTTTCTTGAGAACTCACACACATGCTCAACACTTTAATCCTACATTGAAAGTATCCAAATACCCTTTAGTAATGCTTAAGAAAGCCTAAAGATAAATATTTCTAAAGAATTCACACAAAAAGAACCAAAATAAGCCTGACTCTGTTTCTTAAGCATATGGGCCTCGGGCGAGCGATTGAAATTCAGCCTGCTGAAACTAAATTTCACTAGCACGCGAGACCCTCGCGCGAGCGAAAAATAAGGCTCACGCAAGCGAGCTCACGACTCACTTAAACTCTCATGTGAGTGAGTCTCAGAGGCTCACTGAGTCTCTTTTACTCAGTCAAGCGAGGCTCAGTTATGCCTTTCTGAAGGTTTCTCGTCCGAGCGAGCTCTGAAGCTCGGGCACATGAGAAACATCATATCTGAGTTTTTTCTCAACTCGATCTTCTCGCTTTTAATCTCCATTCTCTTCCACACTTCTTCCACATCTTATAAAACATCTTATTTTCAAAACTTACATACTTGAGTATTGATTTCTCACCTTTAAACTAAAGATTTACTCAAAGATTGGAGCATCTTCTTCCCTTGCAAGTAAATTGGTTTCAGAACCCATTTCAGTCTCTCCAAACTCTACAATCACCACGAAGTCGACACAATCGTATAGTGATCTTTCACACCCGAGTTTGTTGAAATCACACGACGACTCTACGACTTAGAGCACACGGATTCAAGCAAATCCTTTTCTTCAAACTCTTCTTCTCTTTCTCTCAGAACAACCAAAGCTGATAAACCCAACAAATAGGTCTTGCACGTGAGTTACCCTTCACTTATCTTAGCAAGCACTTTGCTTCCATAATAGACACCTACACACCACTTGTGTGTAACACTTATCCACTAAATTCATTTGGCGTGAAGCACATATACACTTAAGTGTGTGCTAAGTTTTTTGGGTTCCCTTGTGAGCCACACACCACATCTTTATACACCTATTTGACTCACTACAAAAATAAGGTGTTTCAGCAGCACTTGCTGTTAAGGCAATTTTTGGTAGCAGCAAGACTAATAGCGGCAGTTTTTTGTAGCTATGGGTCTAATAGCAGCATTTTTTTGTTCAAAAAAATGCCGCTAATAGTCTTATATTTTGTAGTGACTTTTGTGGTTTTCTCAAAAATTGGGGATATGACATTCTCCCCACCTTAAAAAAATTATGTCCTCGAAAATTGAACACACAACATATACGTACATGCCCTATCCCATAGTTCATACATCTATAAGAGCCAAAGCGGACACAATTACACGCGTACAAACATAAAATTAAATCATGCACCCACATACACAAATAACCGTATCCGGCTTATTTTTACAGCCTCAACTGGAGTAGCCATACAAAATTTACATTTTAGAGTAGGCAAAATAGCCTTACCTAACACAGTCTAGGCACACACGTACCAGTAATTATCTACTTAATAGGAGACGCAAATTGCACAACTATTCACCATCAATTTCATACATTCCACAGATCGAAAAGAGAACGAAAAGAGAATTGGATGAAATATTCAATTCATCAATCGATGAAAAGTAACCCACAAGGAACCTGCATAAAAATCACGATGTAGATATGGACACAAAATCTGTAACCATAATTACAGCCCACACGCACACCACACAGTGACACACCAAAACCATACTCATTCGTAAACCAACCAAAAGTTAAGAATGTAATCCACCTGGCGTGTTTGCATGGAAACATCCAAATCAGTGTATCCACAATGAAACTATTCACATCGAAATCCAAATCCACATCTATTCATAGTCACATCCAAAGCTAACAATTTCTGGCACATGAAAGCAAAACTGAAATCATTCAAATTGAAATGAAACCATTCATAATAACACTAAACCATTTGCATCCCAACTCTAAACTATGCATCATACACAAAACCATACACATCAAAACCTAAACGGAGACCATGTGACGGTCATGTCACCACAATATCAGAACTTATATACAAAAAAGGTATGATTAATTTATCCCTTTATATGTCAAAAATGTAATTTCCTCAAAATAATCCTCATAACCACCAATGACAGCTAACTCTCCGCATCACCGCCTTGATCAGACTCCTCTCCTGAGTCATCCTCGCCAGAACCCGTCTCGTCATCAATCTCATCATCGTCGTCAGTAGTCGCACCAGAGCTGGAAGCACCAAAAGTCACAGACTGCAATATCACAAGGCACTGATTGTACGTGTGTGGGTATGCATGGCGCATCAGGTCAGTGATAATAGCCTCTTGAAAATGTTGTTGTTGCCTCATCTCTCGGTTCAAGTGGAGTAGTTCCCGAAGCACCGCATCCTGACTATTCATTCGACTCACAAAATCTGAGGTTTGTTCTGCCCTAGTCTATGGGTCGTCTTGTGGTTGAGCTGCTTAGACTAATACTATTCTAAGTTGAGGGGGTTGTTGTTGTTCTGCTTGTTATTGCACTTGTTGCGAAATTTCACTTTCCCTCTTTTTTCTAATATTCGTATGAAGGCTGTTAAGGCTTTGGTTTAAGTCCTCGGCTCGATAAGTCTTTACATTATCCGTGAGTAAGGGCTCATCGGGATGGATTTCAAATCCATCAATACCTTCACGTTGTTCAAACATCTGTGATATTAACTGGGTGTAAGGTAACTGGTTTACAGGGGCGGTGATTTCACTGGGTCTCGTACGGTCATAGGCATGTTTGATTGCTTTTCTCACAAGTATGGGTGCACTAAACCATCTACTCTGATGAGCCACATAGATGGCTTGTAGAAAAGGGTCTCATCTTGTTCATCGCCCAACGGGAATAAGTTCTTCCTAAAGATGATATCTAAGGGCCATAAATGTTCCGGTAATTGGCCCGTGTCACTAATTTTCCCGTGCCGATCGCTCCATGGGTCATATCGGTCACAATGTCTTGAAATTTTATAATTTCTCGGAGTGGGGACTTTGAAGCCCCATCATCCACATATTCCCACGGGCATCCCATAGCCCTTGAAATATCTTTGTGGTCAAAGGTAAAAATTCTCCCATCAATTTCGGAGATCAATTTGGTTTTAGTGTTATCCATTTTAAACGTTTGGTAAAACAATTTCACCAAACGTAGGTAATAGTGGGAATGAAAAGGAGTCAAAAGCGATGTGAGATAATTCGCTTTAATATACTCCATGGTCCATTGGGTGGTCGGTTGGTTTTTGAAAACATCCTTATGAATCGACCACTCAAGTTCAAAAATTTTTGCTTCCCACCATTTGGCTGGTTGGGTCAAAGCAATAGGCGGTGGAGCGATATTTTTGTGCAAACTTGGCGGTCTCTCCGCCAACTTCTCCCTAGGTTTAGGATTTGGGGATCTAGAAGACATTTTAGGGTTTGTAAATCTAAAAATCAAATGAAATAGAACTCGAAATGAAGTTCAAGATTACCTTGTCCGCGTTAAAATCCAACGAAATGGCGTATAAATCCGATAACAAGCGTATTCAAGGTTCTTACCTAAAAACCCAAACCCTAGAACTCTCCCTCCCTCTCCTCTTGTTTCCGTGTGAAATGTCCACGAGAAGGGTAAAACCCTTATATAGTCCGATCCTCGTGCGTGCGACTTAAGACAGCTCGGGCGCGCGAGTATCAGTTAGTCCCTGGAACTCGAGTTCTCCTTTATATATATATATTCATTTCTGATAGGCTTGCACGAGTGAGCTTTAAACCTCGCGCAAGTGAGACTCAGTAAGCCTTTAGGAAATCGAACTCCCTATCTTATTTTTTTTATCTGAGTGCCTCGCGCGAGCGAGCACTAAAGCTCGAGCGCGCGAGAATAGAATATATCACTTTTGAAGTGCTCTCTCTACATTTTCCATTTCCTTTGCTTTTATGCTTTAATTCTATCACGTTTGAGACGTTCTTTTTGTGTCTAACCTAGTACTTATTGTTCAAGTATATTTTTGGTCATACACATGACCGATCATCAATGGTTCTATCAATTACTAAATCATCATGCGTTTAATAAGAAAAGCCAAATTCAACATTAAATCTGTAAAAATTGTTCAAATTTATACAAATATGTGCTAAGCTTATGTAAACAAATTCGGGTAAGCTTCTCACACATTCGACTCATGTTTCCACGTGGCTTCTTCTAGAAAATGGTTCCGCCACTTAACAAGCACCAACGGAATCCTTTTTGTGCGTAGCACTTGTTCCTTTCGATCAAGAATTTGCACTGATTCTTCCTTAACCGTCAAGTCCTCTTGAATTTTGATATGTTGGTAATCCAATACATGAGTTAGATCCTTTACATATCGTCTTAGCATTGAGACATGGAATACATCGTGCATGCTTGAGAGTTGCAATGGCATGCAACTCAGTGAGCAACCTC
The DNA here is from genome assembly GCA_021018995.1 of Chloranthus sessilifolius. Lineage (NCBI taxonomy): Eukaryota > Viridiplantae > Streptophyta > Magnoliopsida > Chloranthales > Chloranthaceae > Chloranthus > Chloranthus sessilifolius. The sequence goes on from CM037595.1 coordinate 72,876,307, forward strand.
TCCTACATGTGCCATTGCAACTCAGTGAGTTGCAATGGCATGCAACTCAGTGAGCAACCTCAAAAGGTCCAACGTAACATGGACTCAATTGCCATGCTTTCCAAAATGTATAACTTCCTTTCCTTGGTTGGCAAAATCTTGATGAAGACATTGTCTCTTGTTTGAAAGAATTGCACTGTATCAATATCGGTAATTTATATTTATTCATATGTATATGCAACCGATCCCAACCAGTTCAAGAATCTCCGATCCCAATATAAACTTTTCTCCTGTTGCCTCCCAATTGATTGGAGATTTATACCGTCTCCCATATATAGCCTCATACGGTGCCATACCTATACTCTTCTAATAGCTATTATTGTATGCGAACTCGATCAATGGTAAATGTTGATCCCATGATCCCTGAAAATCAAGCATATAAGCTCGTAGCATATCTTCTATAATCTAATTTACTCGTTCAGTCTGGCCATCTGTCTATGGATGAAATGTCAAACTGAAGTTCAGTCTTTTACCCATCCCTTCTTAAATTTTTTGTCAAAACTAAGAGGTATATTACGGATCTCTATTTGAGACAATACTGATTGGTATATCGTGCAATCTGACAATTTCTTTCATATACATCTCTGCCAGTCTACTCGCTATATAGGTCATGTTATACGGTAAGAAATGAGCTGACTTAGTTAGTCTGTCAATGATTACCCATATTGCATTATGCTTCTTCCCTGTCCGTGGTAATCCTAAGATAAAATCCATGGAAATTGATTCCCACTTCCACTCTGGTATAGGTAAAGGTTATAGTAACCCAGATGGATGCCTGTGATCCACCTTCACTTGCTGACATACCAAGCAATTTGAGACATACTCAACTACGTCTTTCTTCAAACCTCTCCACCAGAAACTTTTCTTCAGATCCTGGTACATCTTAGTACCACTCGGATGGATAGCATACTTTGACTTGTGTGCTTCTTCTAAAATAGTATACCACAGGTCGACATCTATCGGTACACACAAATGTCCTATGAATAATAGCGATTCATCACTCTTAATAGAGAAATATGGACTAGAACCGTCTATTACTCCTTATCTCATCTTTAATAACTCAGTGTCTTTCATCTTAAGGCCATATGTATGATCAAAGATCATCGATCTAATTGTAACATTTCCTAGGAAAGATCCTGAAGCTTTCACCTCAATCCTAGTATCATATAATGATATGTCCTCTAACAGCTTCCATCTGTGGAGTCCCAAAATAGGATTCGATAACTAAGCTGAAGTCTTACGACTCAAAGCATCCGCAACTATATTTGCCTTTCCTGGATGATATTGAATGGAGCAATCATAGTCTTTAAGAAATTCTATCTACCTTCTCTGTCTCATATTCAAATCTTTCTATGTAAACAAATACTTGAGACTCTTGTGGTCTGTGAAGATCTCAAAGGTTTCGCCATATAAATAATGTCTCCATATTTTTAGTGCAAATATCACTGCCGCCAACTCGAGATCATGCGTCAAATAGTTCTTTTCATGATCTTTAAGTTGTTGCGATCCGTAGGCAATAACCTTCCTGTTTTGATTTAACACAGCCTAATCCGCTATGCAACACATCGCTATATACTGTAAAGCCTCCACTCCCTGATGGAATGGCCAACACTGGCGTTGAAGTTAACCTCTTCTTGAGTTCTTGAAAACTCCTTTCACAATCCTCAGTCCACTCAAATTTTATGTCCTTTCATGTAAGTCTTGCGAACGGCCCTAAAATCTTCAAGAACCCTTCTACAAAACTGCGATAATAACCGACCAGACCTAGAAAACTCTAAATCTTTGTCACAGTCTGTGATTGTTCTCATTTGACTACCACTTCAATCTTTGCCGGATCTATCGTAACACTTGTTTCTGAGACTACATGTCCCAAAAAGCTCACTTCTTCTAGCCAAAACTCACGCTTACTGAGTTTAGCATGTAGTTGGTGTTCACACAATGTCTACAGAGCAATCCTCAGATGTTGCTCATGCTCTTCTCTGGACTCCGAGTATATAAGAATATCGTCCACGAACACAACTATACACATATCCAGATGAATTTATTCGGTCTGCGGCAAACAATTCCACGAGATTTTTGACAATCCACGAACACAACTATATATGTATCGGGTATGGCCGATACATTGAATTTTATTTTTCCAAAAAAAATATATATAAATAAATTTAATGATTTTCCATTTATTTTAACTTTTTTTAAAATTTATTTAAGACTTATTTGATGCATATTTCATAATTTTATCAACGCATAACCTAAATTTTATTATACATGACTCATAATCAACATTAAAAGGTATATTGTAAATGAAATACTTATTTAAAGCTACATTGAATTTTGTGGTGGTTCTTGGCCCTTGTTATCATCATCATCGATGTGCGAGCTTTTCCTATAATGTTGGCCATATTGATACCCATGATCATATGTGCTCCCTTGAAACTGAGACATTAGCGACAAATATGGCCCACTGTAATAGGTAAAGGTTGGTCCTCCAAAAATTTGATCAACGAAGTCATATGGCTCGGGTTAGGTTGGTTGAGGCCGATAGTATGGGTTACTGGTTGTTGAATCTTTGGTATTTTATAAACTAAATTCTCCGAAGCTAGAAGTCATATAACTCACATCATCTTGGGGACCTTGTGGTGGTGGTGGTGGTGTTTGGTAAGATTCTGACGCTCCTCTTCCTTCAATCCCTCCACCTCTAAATATAAGAGTGCCATATATTATTATCGGGTCATCATCCTATGAGGCAATACCTCTATAAGAATAAGGATCAATATCATCCGCTCCACCACTAGTGCCGACGTGGGATTCGTCACCTCCATCATCACCCCCATTATCATCATCATCGTCATTATGACTATCATGCTGCGTTTCGTTATCAGATCCAACCATCAATCTTCTTTTCTGCCTCGGTGGTTGGGAAGTCTGCTCCTCTGCTATCCTTTCAGCATTATCCAGTCATGCGGTGCCCTCAGTATCCAATATTGGCTCTTCTCTCTCTTCGATCCACTGATTCAAAGGTCATCCTCCGTGAATATATAATCCAACTGGATGAGATCAAAATATTCACTATCTGTAAGGTAGAATATGATAGATAAATTAGTATATGCCTCATCAATTAGATCAAATAAAAATTATATAAACTAAGACTTTATATAATTGCTTATCACGATTGGTCCTCTCCATATTTCTGACCCTTAATCGCATGTTATAGTGGTAATAGACTAACCTTTCCAATTATTTCATAGTTAGCCTATTCCTTGTCTTCGTGTGAATGAGAGAATGTGCTCCAATTTTACTCATAGTTGGACGAGGAACATGTTTACGATAAAACCCTCATTGCAACTCGCTTTAGTATCGAGCCAAAACCTCCATAATGCATCTACTAATCAGCGGTTTTATCGTACTTGATTTGGGATTGTGCCAACGGGGTCCCAAATGATCCATGTATTTTACGAAATATTTCAATCTACAAAGATGAAATACAATAACTCACATCAATATAATGTTAATATGACATTTGACTTATTAGTCAGAACTCAGAAGATATGATTACTGACATCTCTGATAGCTTGACCTTGGTCGACCAACTCAGAGAGTATTCGTTGGATCACATTAAGTAAATCGCTGTACACTTCATCGGCCTCACTCATGTCGAAGCATCGCGTGTACTGGAAGGCCGGATTCAAGTAGTGCGTTATACATCAAATATGAACAATCTTATCAATATATAAAAATAATGAATAATATAAAAAATAATAAATAAATAAATAAAAATCACTACATAAGCAGTTTAGCATGTTATACCTGCGGCATGCAAGTACTGATGGAATTGTGCATCCCACCTCTTGTCGATGATCGTCCAATATCGTTTATATTTTATAAGGCATTTAATTTTAATAGCCATTTTTGCTTTATCCATCGAGTCGTAAATATACTCCATCTTTAGTTTCTCATCACCATCTACCAACCTCAACACTTGAACCAACAGGATAGTGACGATAATCAGGTGATCAACATCTACCCAAAACTCGGGGCTGTAGATCAGATTAGCAACTTCCTTGCAAACAGGTCTCTTTACTCGTGTGAGTTTTAACTCATGTCTTATCCATGCTTCGAAGTTGACCATGCTTTTTAGCTCATGCCTATATCTAGCTAAGCTCTGTAATTGCAGGCCAGAGCAGCTCATTCTTGGTGAAGTCTCTATCAAATTCACTAACTTGTCACTATTGTATAGGTAGGAAGTAATCGTTCTTCCCTTTTAAATAGTTGCTTGTGCTTTGCTTTTCTTTTCCAAATCTTTAAGAATGAGGTCCACGCAATGAGCAGCACACGGAGTCTAGTACAAGTGACGTCTCTTCAACATTAACTATCTTCCCGCGGCTTTAAAATTGGTGGCACTGTCTGTTATCACTTGCACAACCCGGTGCTCTCTAATATCTTCAACTACTTTATTCATTAGTTAAAAGAGGTAATCAACTGTCTTCATGTGTTTAGAAGCATCAACTGCTTTTAGAAATACTATCCTGACATCGCTGTAGACTAAAAAATTGATCAAACTCTTCCTTGTGGGACCGGTCCATCCATCACACATGATTATGCAACCTCTCTCATCCCATACTTCCTCAAAACTCTTCACATAAGCTCCTATCTCCTCGTACTCATCATCTAATAAGGGCCCAAATACCTTATATGCAGAAGACTTTTTGACTCCTGGACTAGCTTCTGTACTTGTATCAATCATACTTTTAAAGTACGACGACTCCACAACTTGAGTCAGAATGTGATTGTATATCACAAACTTTGCAATCGATTTTCCAAGCCTCTTCCCCCATTTTTTCGGTGAAATTATACTCAATTTACTTTGCTAGAGCATTTGGTCCGATACATGAATAGATCCATGGGCCCTGTAGTAGATGGCCTGGTCTCCCTCACTGATGCTGACCTATGCAACCCGACGGTCTCCTAAATGTCCTCATCAACATCAACAACATAGGGCCTATGCCTAGATCCCCTACCAGCAGTAGGCATTGATGGGCCCCTCAAGTCAGATCGAAATCTATAATTGGCTTCTTCTTGCTCTTGTCGTTGTCGTGCTTCTCTAGCACTCTCCCTCATCACTCTCGCTGTCACAACATCCTCATCATTCCAAGGTCCAGATACAGGAAACCCTATATCTCCCATCCTTATTCTCTCATACATTTCTCTATATCGGTCGGCTTTTACTTTTTTCTTTCCCTCAGCTGCCTGTAAACTGGCTCTGACTTGCTCTTTCACCTCTTTGGGTACACTGAGACACCCTCTTGTCTCTCCCTTAAGGTGAGCCAAATGCTCCTTCAACCGTGTGATACCTCCTCCCAATAATTTTTTCCCATAAAGTTTGCATTGTATATGGAGTCTATCACCATCTATTGGTTTGCCATATTGCCAAGCTGAATTTGATGATCGTACCATATTTATTTATTTCACCTACATGAATGAACAAACATTTAGATTACACTTGTGACAGCTCGAATTTTAGCACCCCGAAACCCGTGCCATCAGCACGACCCTCAAGGTCGTGCCCCATATAAATAGGCGGAACATTTGGTACATCCTTACAACTATAGTTAAAGCATAGATAAAAACTAAAGCAAAATAAATTTCTAGTTCTACTATTTAACACCAAAAATAGGTACTCAGAAGATCGCTATAATCCCATGCTTCTGCATGGGCAAAAGAACGAACCCAAACTATCGATGCCGTAACTACGGTCACCCCAGATGGTTCGTTAAAAGAATATTACATATACCATTATCCTTATAAAACATGGCTGGTCGTACCAAGCCGAAAATATCACTCTCAAACAACGTCAAAGCATGCATAGGGTCTTCTAAAAGAACCTCTCAAGAGGGGGCTCAGACTCCTCCCCAGGAATATAATCTGAGTCCTCAAGATCAACCTCACCAGAAGCTGCTCCTAACTCCGCACCTGTGACGTATAGTCAAAGGGTGAGCTACATCCTAGCTCAATAGAGACAATATCAGAGCAAGTACATCTTTCTTACTCACATACATTTCATGACATAATAAAGCATAAATTCATCAATGCAAATTAACTGAAAAATAGTTTGAGATGCAAATAAAAATAAACAGAATGCTTTTTTTACTCCACTCATGACATCTGATGTTCATTAGTTCTTATGATTGCAACAAGGCTGGTCTCATGACTTAAAACGATTAACTTAAATAATCCCCAAGCAATATAGCATCGAGCCCTGATGGAATACCCTCCAATGTTGTCTAATCAAACTATTTTTCATGTAACCTGACCACGTCCCTTTCTCATAGGCGATGGGCACATAACCACTATACATCCTTGGGATGCCTACTAGTGTACGGATTGGCCGCCGTACCAGTCACGGATATCCTGTTGAGTCAGTCACGGGCCCATTGCGTTGATGGGGCATTCTATGAACCTTAAATTAATTGTACTTTACATATAGTTATTCACCATATAATTGTTCTAAATATATATTAATTCACAACCTGTTCAATCCAATTCATGGTCTATCTCATAACGTGGACCTTCACATCCACCATACAACCCTGGGATGTCACACGTTCCGGTGCATCACTCAGATGTTCAATGTACATATGCATCCCTGGGATGGCTCAAGTATTACACTCATTGATTTCTACATTTAACCGTGTACGCACACATACCGTACTTTCATGTTTTTAATCATAGCATTTTAAAACACGAGTATTTACACTAAGCTTTAAATGAACATGCATCCTTAATATCACTACATACATGCTCTCATAATTAAGCGTACAAGTTCAGAAATTCCCCTACCTTACAAGCAACGACATTCCAAAGATCCTCCAATATTAGCTAGTACTTAACCATCCTTAGAGTCGGCTTAACTAGGCCTGGCCAAACACACATAATATATCACTATATGTGTAAAAACATTGGGGTTAGAAGCCTAACCTCAACAATTGAACAGTTCAAATGAAAAATCCAACAAAAGCTTTAATTTGTCCAATTCGATAGAATGATTTTAAATCGATCGAATGATTTGGAAAATTGATCGAACGATTTTATTTCGTTTGATCGATTTCCTCATAAATCCATTTTACCCTATTTTCCGTCCCCTAGCAAACCGATCGAACAATTCTATTTCGTTCACACAGGTTCCACAAATCGATCGAACGATTTCTTCAGATTCTTTATTTCACATCTCTCATCATTGGTCAAAATCGATTGAACAAGTCCTAATTTCGTTCGATCGATTTTGCCCATTTCCAGATCCGATAGAGTTCTTTCATCTAGAACTCATCTCATCATCCTCCACATCATCCATCATCTATTTCTCAAACCCTATTCACTTAGATTTATTATCTAGCAACTAAACTTAGCTTAAAATAGTTGGCTTACCATTTCCAATGGCTGAATCCCTTGATCTAAAGCTTTAGCTCACTAGGGTTTCATAAACCCCCAAATCTCGAATCTCACCTCAATATCGAACACAATTCGCTAGCTTTTCCAATCCTAGTTCAATAGCTCATATTTAATACACCGATCCTAGATTTCACATCTAAGCTCTCTCTCATTTACTCTCTCTCAATATTTTCAACAACCCAATCAAAGAGAAATAAATTCCTCCCCCCTTTCTTATAACCTATCATTTATCTTAGGTGTTAAGCACATATAGCTAACTAATGTGTGGGTGTATATATATATGGATACATAGTCCAACTAAGTGGTTCCTATCATACACCTCCTCTCACATATGATCTATGCAACCTAACTAACCATCCTAAGTCAACCAAGTCAATGTTGACCCGATCAAATGTATGACTAGTTGGTTCGCTTTCCGAGGTGCACTATTTAAGCACAAAATTTTCGGGACATTATATTCACCCCTCCTTGGGAATTTTCGTCCGCGAATATTATACTCAAGGGCCCCCCACACCCTGGCATGGGAGCCCACACACACGACACATTCAAAATAAAATGGCCATTACACATCCTACATGACCCCAACAACAGATGTTGTACAACAAAAACACATCACATAAGTGACCTGTGCAATCACCCACCCTGCAATAAACACAGCCATTCAAAAATAGCCACACAAATGGGTTGTAGAACAAAAACATAGCCGTTCAAAACAGCCACACAAAGGGGTTGTACAAGCACACATCCTGCAACCAAATACCAACAAGTACACAACAAAATCAGCAACATGAATCCATGATATAACAGCGATATAACAATATTTCTGATTAATCCTATTCACATGCAAACCATAGAGCACACCCAATGATTTAAACTACCAAACATGGCCCACATCGAACATATATATAAAACATCACCAAAAAGTTAGGCACAGAGTTGTGGGTGGCAACCATGCCCCGATTATTCAAGAGGACTCATGTCCCCGAGGTACATGTGTGAAAATTACAATTTCCCAAAAAAAGTGGTATTAATTTACTCAAAATTTACACCTCACACATCACTCAACATAAACAGCGCTCAAGACGCCCCATCGCCCAACTGATCGCCGCCATCATCATGTTCGCCTGCACCCGAAGTCAACGCATCCAGGACCCATGCCTGGGCTGCCGCCATACGCTGGAGATAGTCGACGGGTACATAAAGCGCATCTCCTCGGCGTGCAATGCATCATAATAATTCAATCAGCGATTGAGAAGGCAGTTATTCTTCACCATTTGCCGAGTGTTTGCCTCCAAAAGGGCATAAAGATTTGTGACCGTCGGCGTAGGAGCGCCCTCAGGTGGTGTTGGTGCTTGTGTCTGCGCACGACGTCGAGCAGGCTGCTGTAATGGAAAGGTAGCAGCTGGCTTATCAGGGATAGGAGCATCATGAGGTGGCTGGTCCTGAGCTTGTGGATCCGGCTGTGGTGGTTCTTCGACTAGTGGCTTCTTAATCAATTTTACGTAGGTTCTATTCCAATCAACCATAGTGAATGGTTGGAAATTTCCCATGAGTCGTGTCTCATTCTTGGAGAGGGTGTATATGTCGCCCCCGCGTAATCCTCGACCATAAGTGAGATCAGTCAAGCATATGGCATGTCCTCTACGGGTTTCTTAGCGCCTTCAAGTATCTTTTTACATGCATATTTCATCCCTTCAATGGCGACCCTCGGTGCGTTAAACCATCGGCCATTGAAGGCCGCAGAGAGTGCCATCTGAACTTCACCTACCCATTCAGTTTTATGTCGCAAGGGGTACAAATTGCACTGAATAATAGAATCGAGCATCCAAAGCTCGCGCGATAAGTCAACACGTTTAATAGAGTACCCCGAACCCGTTCGTCCATGGGTCATATGAGCCACGACATATTTTTAATCAAAAAGGGCTGGGAAAGGTTCGCCTAGGGCAATATCCTCGTGATTAAAAGTGTGGAAACACTCTAAGGCATTGGCCACATCATCGTATGTGAACGTGTAATGCCTACCATCTATCTTGGTTCTCAAGATGGTCGGGTCCTTGACTAATTCCATATTCTAATAGAAAAGTCTCACAATCCTAGGGTAAAAACTATCTTTGCATGGGCAAAAGATTCCGGTTAAACCCGCCACAGAGATGTAGTTAAACTCCCACTGTGTTTCTTCCCGCTTGGTGAAAATTTTAGGATCAATGAGCCATTCGGGCTCAAAGTCCTTATCAGGCCACCAATCATTTGGTTGTTCATGTGGGAGTGGTGGGGGTGGTGCCTAGGTAGGCGGTGCAGACAAAGAACCTGTAGGTGGTTTCTTCGGTGGTTGTTGCGAAGATGAACCCGAAGTGGGTTTCTTCGGTGCCACACTCGTCATGGCTTGGCGATCTTGGGTGGCATTTTAGATCAACCACAAAACTAGGGTTTTTGGGCAAGGGTTAGCCCTAATTTTTCAAATCCTAGGGTATGAACTAAAAATCTAGATTTTAAATACCTAGGAGAGGTTAGTATTTACCTCCAAATGGTACGAGGAGTTGTCTGCGTGCTGCTCCTAGCTAGGAGATGATCAGAATCGATGAAAACCGATGACCCTTACAAACCCTAGAACACTCCCAAGAAGAAAGAAAATGAAAGAGGATTTTTGGATTTCAAATGAATGGCAAAATTCGCACCCAAATATATAGTGTCCAAAATCAATCGAACGATTTGCAATTCATTCGATCGGTTTTCACACATTAAATGCCAGCCCCAAAATTCGTTCAAACGGATGCTTATTCCGATCGAACGAATTCCAGTTATTAACGTAGCCCCTAAAATTTTGTTCGATTGATTTTTAATTTCGATCGAATGATTCCCTAGCAACAATTTAGACTCCCACTGACCTTTGCATTTCGTTCGAACGATTTGAGAATCGATCGAACGATTGTCTGGCAACACATCAAGCCTGAACCTACTGAAATTCGATCGAACGAATTTCAAATTCGATCGAACGAAATTCCCTAAAATCTGTAGCTGAGGTTGGTTCTTCATGGCCCAAAAATTCTCTTATAAACTAACCTTTAGTTACAAAGAAATTATTCTTCACAACGTGATTAGTCACGTTAATCATAGATCACCTATATGTTTTGCCAATCCACCAATTAGGTAGTAGCTCCACTAATTAGGTAGTAACTCGTTGCTTATAAACTACGCCTAGTCCTACACACAATATGCAACTCTTAGAGATCAACCTATAATTTCAACAAGCTTATAATTACAAAACACCTCTCAATACAATTTTACACATATTCATTCACACATTTTAAATTCCAACTTATAATTACAAACAAAAGTTCGGACTCGTACTCATCTACTGTTGCTCAAACAAATGGGGATACAGTTCCCTGATTTCAGCCTTGCGCTCCCAAGTCGCTTCTTCGACTGGATGATTCCCCCACTTGATGAGCACTAAAGGAATGATCTTAGTGCGTAGAGTCTGTTCTTTTCGATTCAAAATTTGAGTCACTTCCTCAATCTTAGTCGTGTCTTCATGCAGCTCGATCGGCTAATCTCCCAAGATGTGTGTAGGATCCTTTACATACTTCCAGAGCATAGAGATATGAAAGACATTGTGCACTCTATCAAACAACGGAGGCAATCTAATGCGATAGGCTACTTCACTAACTTGACCCAAAACTTCAAAGGCTCTTATGTAATGGGGACTCAACTTTCCCTTCTTTCTGAATCTCATCACACCCCTCATGGGCGATATTTTCACAAAAACATCATCGCCAACGGGAAAGTCTAGGCTCGTTCTTTTGACATCGGCATAACTCTTCTGTCTGCTCTGAGCCGACTTAAGACTCTCTCTTATCATGCGTACGACCATGGCATTATCTTCAAGAATTTTTGGGCGCAATATAAATTTCTCCCTGATTTCTTCTCAGTTGATAGACAATCTTCATTGCTTACCATAAAGGGCTTCATACAGCGCTATTCCTATGCTCACTTGGAAACTATTATTATATGCAAATTTGATCAATGGTAGATGTTGATCCCATGATCCTTGCATCTCTAGCACACACGCCTTGAGCATATCTTCTATTACTTAATTTACTCGCTCTATTTGCCCATCGGTCTGCAGATAGAACGCCGAACTAAAATCCAATCGAGTGCTCATACCTTCCTGAAACTTTTGCCAAAACTTTGAAGTATATAATGGGTCATGATCGGATACAATACTGCTTGGAATGTCGTGCAACCGCACAATCTCCTTCATATAGAGTTTAACGAGTCTTCCTGTCGTATACATGGTGTTGTAGGGTAAGAAGTGAGCTGACTTCGTTAGTCTATCTACCACAACCCAAATAGCGTTGTATCTCTTTGCTGTCTATGGCAACCCAATGATGAAATCTATGGAGATTAACTCCCATTTCTATTTCGGTATGGGTAGAGGTTGCAACAATCCAGCAGGGTGTCTATGGTCTACTTTCACCTGCTGACATGTCAAACATCTTAACACATACTTAGCTACATCACGTTTCAGACCTCTCCACCAATAGTTCTTCTGCATATCTTGATAATCTTGGTGCTACCCGGATGGATCACGTATTTAGACTTATGAGCTTCATCTAAAATAGTTTGCCGCAGACCGGCATTGACTGGAATACAGAGGCATCCCCTGAACAACAAGGAACCATCCTCCCTTATAGAGAAATCTGGTCTGGTGCCTTCAATCACCTCTTGTCGAATCTTGACCAAGTCGGAGTCTTTCATCTATAGCTTGTGCATGTGTTCAAAAATTGTCGGTCTCACAGTAATATTAGCTAACAGAGCCCTTGAAGCTTGTACCTCAATTTTTGTATCATACAATGATAGGTCTTCAAACAATTTCCACCTGTACATTCCCATCACAAGGCTAGCTAACTGAGCTGAACCTTTACGAATCAAAGCATCTACTATGACATTAGCCTTGTCTGGATGATATTGAATAGAGCAATCGTAATCCTTGAGAAATTCCATCCACCTTCGCTGCCTCATATTCAGCTCCTGTATGAATAAGTATCGGAGGCTCTTATGGTCAGTGAAGATCTCAAAGGTCTCCCCATATAAATAGTGTCTCTAAATCTTCAATGCAAATATGATCGATGCCAGCTCGAGGTCATGTGTCGGGTAATTCTTCTCGTGATCTTTCAGCTGCCTCGACCTATAAGCAATTACTTTCTTGTGTTGGTTGAGCACGCAGCCTAACCCATTATGAGAAGCATCATTATTAACCACAAAACCTCCACTGCCTGAAGGAATTGTAAGTACTGGAGCTGAAGTAAACCGCTTCTTGAGTTCTTGGAAGCTCTTTTCGCACGCGTCAGTCCACTCGAACCTCTCATCCTTCCGTGTGAGCCTCGTCAGCGGTCCCGATATTTTTGAAAATCCCTCCAGAAAACACCTATAATACCTAGCTAGACCAAGGAAACTGTGTATATCAGTGACCGTCTTTGGTTGTTCCCATTGCACTACGGCCTAGATCTTAGTCGGATCCACCGTGACACCTTCCTTTGAGACGACATGTCCCAAAAAGCTAACTTTCTCCAACCAAAACTCACACTTACTGAGCTTGGCATACAGTTGATATTCACGTAGAGTTTGTAGAGCGGTTTTCAAGTGTTCCTTCTGTTCCATCTTCGACTTAGAGTAGATCAGAATATTGTCGATGAATACCATGATGCAAGAGTCCAGGTGTGGTTTAAACACCTGATTCATCAAATCCATAAACAACGTCGGTGCATTCGTCAAACCAAACGGCATCACTAAGAATTTGTAGTGTCTGTATCTCGTCCTAAAAGCTTTCTTTGAATGTCCTCTGCCTTGACCCTGAGTTGATGGCACCCAGATCGTAGATCGATCTTAGAAAAATATCTTGCCCCTTGTAGTTGGTCAAACAAGTCATCTATCCTTGGCAACGGATAATTATTCTTTATAGTGAGTTTGTTCAACTAACGGTAGTCAATGCACAACCTCATTGACTCGTCCTTCTTCTTTACAAACAAGACCGGTGCTCCCCAAGGAAACACACTCGGTCTTACAAACCCTTTGTCTAAGAGCTCTTGAAACTGCTCTTTCAATTCCTTCAACTCCGTCGGAGCCATTCAATATGGTGCTTTGGAAACTGGCTCCGTTCCAGGTGCTAAGTCAATGGCGAACTCTACCTCTCTATCCGGAGGTAGTCCTGGTATTTCTTCTGGAAAGACGTCGTCAAACTCACATACCACTGTGATCTCAGAAACAACATTCTTCCCTTCCTTGTCATCTTTCAAAAAGGCCAAATAACCACTGCATCCATTTCTAATCAGACGTTCGGCTTTGATGGCGGACACGAGTGGTAAAAATTTTGTTCTCACCCTTATGAATCAAAATGATCTCCTTGTGTTCGGCCTAAATATGACAACTTTATTCTTACAATCGACTGTTGCATAATGTTGTGACAACCAGTCCATGCCAAGGATCACGTTGAATCCCTGCATGTCCAATAGAATAAATTTGCTGGAAGCTCGAAGGCATCCCCATCTATAATGGCTACTATCATCGACCTACAGACTAAGTCTGTATCAACCAATTTTCTAGTTGGAACTGACACTGCCAATGTGATAGCCTAGATTTCAGCACCCTGAAACTCGTGCCATCAGCACGACCCTCGAGGTCGCGCCCCATCAACCTGTACGGAACATTGGTACAGCCAAGCACAATAAAGTATAATAATTGAATTTAACTAAATCTTCCATGCATTAATGATATATTACTCTAATAAGAACCCAAAAGATAGTTCTAATCTGTAGACACCGAAATTCGGCCCAAGGCCCGATCAGTCTGTACTCCGGGAGAAATGCACCCTTGTGCTACCGATGGCACCCCTGAACCCTTGAAAATCTATCTAGACCTTTAGGAATCACCTAAAACTCATTAGAACCATTCCCCCAACCCTTAGAGATCACTCCTAAACCCTAGGATCCCTTCCCAAACTCAATTTAAACCCTTCTAAGCATTTGATGGGAGGAGAGCTACAATTTTTTATACTAACCACTTCTGAGGATGAGCCACATACCATTAGAAAGAGGACTTCTCCAGCTTTCTAACGAGCTAAAGATCACCCAATTTAGAGTTGTGGTTCAAAAGTTATGGCTATTTGAAGTTTCACATAAAATGACAACGCCCAGCCAATTTGGCCCTAGATTGGTCAAGCGTATATATTATATATGCCTGGCATTTTTGGGTCAAATTTGGCTGGGCGTATATAATACATTCGCCCAGCATAGGTAGCCACCAACACGGGCACCCATCTTCTCAGATTCCCCCTGATTTTTTGGATTTTTACTGTGCATAAGCTGAGCGTATGTAATATATACGCCCAGCTTAGCTACAATATCTGTCATCAAATGCTCAAATTTCCTCCATCTGGTTTGACCCTTTGACCATCCCCTTGGTTAAGGTGGGTGTCTTGAGATTGGTTGCACCCCCTTTGAGCTTATTGGCAACCCTCAAGTCACCCATGGTCTCACCCCATCATCCGCCATTGAAACCAATTTTCCAAACCTCTAGGACCCTAAAAACCTAGAAAACCTTAGATGGAGGATTACCTAATTGCTAAACCAATTAGCTCTTAAGTAACCCTCTAACCCACCTCTTCTCTATAAATAGAGAGGCCCCCCTCTTCCCAAAAGGGTTGAAAAAATCAAGGTTGAAAAGATTAGGGTGAAAGCTTGAGTTAGGAGAGAGAGAGCCTTAGTGAGAGAAAGTTCTTTTCTTATATTTTCAACCAGTAATCCAGCATGCATAGATCATTTTTTTTAACCCTTTTCAACCATTAGATCACCCCTTTTTGTTAAAGCTTAGTCCCTAGCTTCATCATACACTTCTTATCTACCGAATCCTAGCATTAAAACCTATTCCTCTACCATTCAAGACATTTCAAGTCATCAGAAGCACGCCAAAGCGAAGGTCTTTCACGGTGCAACAAGGGCCCGTGAGCTCCGGCTCACCCCTCTCTTCCTCTACCTTCTTGGTGTTTCCTCCGTCCAAGGATTCAAGCCGTTACGCAGCCGAAATTTCGGTTTGGCTCAAAGCTTGATAGGACCGTATTGCCTTCGGGCAAGGGGAAGCTCCGCCCATCTATTTTTTATTTTTTGGCCATAGATAGAGACCACTACATGCTGGTTGATCGGGTGCCTAAACCCTTTCCGATTGATAACCGAAGCCCCTACCCTAGAGCCTTTGGCAAAGACCGGTAAATTAGAGTCATATTTAGCACTTCGGTGCTCAAAATATCGATTTAAAGGTTTCCCGGGTCACCAAAAGCTCCGGGTGGCGACTCTACATTTTATTCCATCGCGAGTGCATCGCCGCAACGGGTTCGAGAGGATCCATGCTCGCACAGATGGCGACTCTGCTGGGGATGTCACCCTAGCACTTCCCCTCTTGTTGGCCTTTCTCTTTATTTTTATTTTTTTACTAACCATGGCTGTTTTTTTGTTCTAATTTTCTGCTATTTTTTTCTTTATTTTTTGTTGTTTTTACTAACATACTCACCCCTACGATTCAGCCCTTAAAGTGCCTTAGCCGATTGGCAGGCCTACTTGCGCTTTTAAATTTCAATTTTTTACGGTTTTGTCATTTAAGCCGCCTTAGCCGTTTGGCGGGCCTGCTCGCATCTACTTTCCACGTCATTTAAATTTCAGTCATTTACGAGCCTTAGCCGTTTGGCGGGCCTACGTGCGCTCTTTATTTCAGTCATCATATCTCACCATTGAACGCCGTTGGGCTTGCGGGCTTGTCATCCCCGGCCTGATTTTGGACTTAAATTTACTCCCCTTTAAAAATCTGTAATTAAAAGTGAACCAACAGTGTGGGGACATAATCAAATCTGTTTTTGCATATTTTGGGTAGTTTTTTGGGGGGTTTAGGCGCAGATATAATTTACCCGGTGCCCAGTAAGGTGGCAGCCCTAGTGGTGATGATCCTGAAAAGAACCACCCCTTCCCGTACCTGAGAAGGCACTTGCGCCGGAGGTATATTGCTTGGGTTGCCAATTCCAATCAAGCCGTAAAACCAACAATGGTGAGAGCGTAGACAGCCCGAATTCAGCCGTGTATCCCTAGGAAGCGGAAAGGAGGGACCCGATAACACACACAGTAGTCCCCGGGAGCATCTATCCCAGAAAACCAGTCCAAAAGACCCATCTCGGGCTTGTTGTTCACTGTTAAAATTAACTGACAGAGCTGTTTTTGCCAGGCGTATATAATATATACGCTCAACCAAAATCCCCAGAAAATAGCCAGGCGTATATAATATATACGCCCAGCCAAAATCCCCAGATTTAAGCCAATCGTATATAATATATACGCCCAGCTAAATCTGCCTTTTTTCGGTCGGGCGTGCATAACATATACGCCCAGTATAAACTGGGTCACAGCAACCCGATCTAAGGCCCAATCCACCACCCCAATTCCCCGATTAGCGGTATTAGTGCCCGCAATAGCCTCCTGCATTCTATAACACCCAACATGCCCCGGCCCGGTCAAGAGAAAGCGACTTCTCATTGATCTGCTCTGGGGGATCGAGTCGTTTGCGTGGATTCTCTCGCCTTCAATAGAACGAAAGGGTTCCCTTTCGCTTCTTTCGAAGTGTGTTGGATCCCGCCGTGGGACTTGCTAAAGGTGCATATACCACCTAAGATGGGAATTGACCCTGGGCACCAGGTCATCTTTCATCTAGATAGAGGGGAGTTAATTTCCATCTAGAAAAATAAATAAATAAATAAAATCAATCAAAAAAAAAAATCATCTTCAAAAAAAAAAAAAACAAAAACAAAACAAAACAACCAAAATCATCTTCAAAAAACAAAAAAAATCAATTTTCAAAAACCAAAAAAAAAAACCAAAAAAAACCAAAAGGAAAAATAAAAAATATATATATTTTTGTGTGACCGTCACCACGGCAACCTCAAACCCGGCCCGGAGAAGGAGAATCAGGAAGGTATTCGGCCCTTACCCGAGACATCGATACAACACTCGTCAACAGATCATGTCGAGCGCCGATACATTCCCGCCATCATCCCCATCCCATTCCCATATAAGAGAAGACCCGATATCAAACACCTTCACCCAAACCCGGTTCGATGTCACTGGTCCATTTGGGGCACCCGTGTTCGCATCCACCCCATCCCCCGCCCTTATATTTTCCCAACATGCCCTTACCTCATCCTCTACTGAAACACCTCACTTCCCAACTAACCCATACATCCCCACCTCCCATTCGTACACCCTTACCGCACTCCCTCATTCCCAAAGACCCCATCAGGAGCCCCATCCCCCGCCTACCTCCCACATCCCATCCACCTCATCATCCATGCCCCCTACATCTTATATCCCATCCACCTTATCACATGGCCCATCCACATCCCAACATACCCCCCTATTTACCCAGGTCATGCCCAACTTTATCCAAGATGTGACCAATAACTCACCATCTTCCTTAGCCGTACATCCACACCCTCCAAGCACAATCATTCATACCCCCTATACTCAGGTCATGCCCAATTTCACCCAACCCCCTCCGTCCTTGAATGGGCCACCACCCTCCAATCTCACACCTGAACCCATGCCCTCAATGGAGGACATGAGAAAGATGTATGCCCTATGGGCTACCTCTCGGAATCCCACATTCCAAACCCCACATCTAGGTCTCCAAAACCTCCACACCCCATTCCCCCATGACCATGTCCAACCACCCATCATTCATACCATCCAAGATCCCCCACCTCAATTACAGGCCCAAGCCCAACAGACCCAAAACCCTTAAGGCCCATGGGCCTAAGCCCAAACCCATCAGACCCAAGCCCAAACCCATCAGACCCAAACCCAAAACCCTCAAGGTCCATGGACCCAAGCCCAAACCTATCAGGCCCAGACCCAAAACCCTCAAGGCCTATGGGCCCAAGCCCAAACCCATCAGACCCAAGCCCAAAACCCTCAAGGCCCATGGCCCCAAGCCCAAATCCATCAGGCCCAGGCCCAGAATCCTTAAAGCCCATGGGCCCAAGCCCAAACCCATCAAACCCAGACCCAGGCCCAAAATCCTCAAGGCCCATGGGCCCAAGCCCAAACCCCCCAAACACAAGCCCAGGCCCAAGCCCATCAGATCCAGGTCGAGGGCCCTTGGACCCAAACCCATCAAACCCAAGCCCAAGACTCATCATCCCATACCCAATACCCACATGGCCCATTAGCCCAAACCCAATAAGGCCCGTTGGCCCAAAATCATACCAACCTCCACACCCAGGCCCAAGGCCCATCAACCCAAGCTTTCCAAAACCATCAAGCTCAAACCCAAGGCCCATCCACCCACATTCATCAAGGCTTGTTCACAGACCCCATACCCCTTCACCAATACCCTTCATTCACCTACACCCCTTATGCCCCCATCCCGCCTCCAACGAAAAATCCGGTCCACCTAATGCCTCAAAACCATGCCTACAGCATCCCGCCACATCAACCACACCCCCATCACCCCCAGAATTTACACCCAGCTTAGCACATCATCCATCCGCAAAACACTCATCCATTCACTCCCTCCCATCCCTTACAAGCCTTGTGGTCCCACCAGGTCATCCAACCCATCACCCCCCAGGTCCAAATAGCAGATCTCGCCCCTCACCAGTATAATGACCAACAGTACGAGGAGGACGAGATCCGCAATAGTGGAGGAGCTGCCAACTTCGGCCCCCCCAGGCCTGTCACCGTCACACCTAGGGCCGAGCCAAACTAAGGGGAGGCAGTCCCAACTAGGAAAGAATCAGAGCAGCTAAAAGAGCAGATAAACAGGATACAAAAGCAGCTGACGAAGATGGGAGGGCTAGAACTGCATTTGACAAACTTTTCAGACTTGTGTCTATTCTCGGATGTCCCCCTACCACCAAAATTTAAGATGTCGTTATTCGATAAATATAATGGCACTGGCAACCCCATCGCCCACCTAAAATATTACTATGGGGATATGTGTCAGTACGACGGAGATGAACAACTCCTCATTAAAGTGTTCCAAAAGAGTATAACGGGCCCGACACTATGGTGGTTCACATCCCTAGAACCATCAATGACCAAAACTTGGAAAGATCTGACACACTTATTCTAAGAACAGTATGTCTATAACATGGACATAGAGCCAAGGAAGTCGGATCTGGCCCACTTGAAGCAAAGGCATGATGAAACTTTCAGTGCCTACTTAGGAAGGTGGAGGGCATTGGCCACCCAAGTGACCCACCGGATTCCGAATTATGAGCAAATTGAATTAATAACCAAGGGAGCACTCCCAGTCAACGCAAAATTCTTGGTATATCAGCAGCAGTCCAGTTTTGCTGATTTGGTTCGAAATGTCAACCGTTGCGAAGACGCCGTTAGAGAGGGTAGGTTGGGAAAGAGCATGGCCAACGGGGCCGCTGGGGTTCGAAAAGCCATCGAACCAAGGGTTGAAAGAAGGCCAGGGGCAGAGGTGCAGAACACCATTTATCCCCAGGCCAATACCACCCCGATACAACTCCAGGCCGCACACCCACCCCCAACCCATTTCGAACAAGCGCCGAGGCCGAACAATGGACCAAGGGCCCCGTTCACCCAGGAACAGATGAAAGCACGATTCGAACGGGTCTTCACGTCAGTAGGACAATCATTAAGTGTTTTATTACTAGTGTTGCTACAAAAGGGTCTGGTCAATTTACTCCATCCTCGCCCACCACCCAATCCGATATCGAGAAACTATGACCCGAATCTGCATTGCAACTTTCACCAGGGACCAGGTCACTCTACGGATCGATGTTTCCCACTAAAGCACGCAATCCAAGATTTAATAGAGGCGGGAAAAATTATTCCCCCGCCGCTTCCTTAAGGGCAGAACCAAAATATCCATCACGCCCCTCTGCCACCGCATCCAGGAGGCCCCAAGCCTAACATCACTACGTAGAGGAGGAAGAGGAAGAGTTTGACCTCTCGGATTACATTGGTAATCAAGAAGAGTTTTCATTTACTAGGCTGAACGAGGGTGAGCCAATTGTAGGGGTAGTCGAGCCGCTGTATTTAGCCGATTACTTCCCCACCCGACATTCCAAGAAGAGCCCTTAGATTTAGGGCAGTATTTTCCCACTTCCGCTCCTGCTTATCAAATCCAAACAGGCCCCGTCCCACCGCAATCATACGCATATCCACCCCACTCCCAATTTATCCCACAATACGCGTCGCCTCCCAATAACCCCTTCCCGCACACTATCCCACCGTCAGCCACCCCACATACCTCTCCGTCACATCACCCCATGCCATACATAACTCCACCATCCCCATACTACCCTACCTCATACACACCCCCAAATCCCATCGCCCAGCACACTACCCCACCACCCCCAAATCATCTCGCCCAATACACGACTCCACCATCCCCAAATCACCCCACCCCATGCACTACTCCATCACCCCCGGCCTACCCCATTTTATCCACGAACCCATCATCATCCCACCATGCCACCCCATTAATAAACCCTTCATACCAGTACCCCCCTGCTCCTTCTGCTACCCCGACATACCCTTATCACCCCGCTCCACTTGCACCTCCAACATTTCCCAGTCACCCTATCCCCGTCACACCCCACCATCCCTGCATTATTTTGCCCCCAATCCAGCTCCACCCCCATCCAAACAAACAACCCCTCGCCCGCTCCCGTTATCACCCGCTCCCAATCACCACTGGTCTTACCATGCCCCGGTAACGCCTGTGCAAACCCCCTCCGCACCCTCAAATCCAACTTCACCGACTCCCGCCAATACCATTACACCCCCTATTGGAGTCAACCTGGTTGGGCCCGAGAATTTGACATACCCAGCCCAATCCACCCCAGAATCACCAAGCACTCTCTTCCTCATCCCGAAACCCGCCTATGACCTGCATCAAGTACCATTAAGTTACGAGCAGACAGACATGAATGTGGGTCACAACCAAGAAGAGACAATCGAATTATCACCCAGTCGGGCAGGATTTCTACACAACCAGAAGCATCGGGGGCCATAAGAGGAGAAGAGAAGAAGAAAGCAGGCCGTAGGGAACCCCTTTGAAAAAATGGCAAGAGAACATGTGTTGGAGACACATCTCAAGAGGACACCTACACATATTACTGTCTGGGATTTATTGATCACATCCCCGCTCCACTTTCAAGCCTTAATGAGAGCGCTCAAAGGCGCACATGTTTCCGCCCACGTGACCCCAGATGAGGTAGGGGAGATAATTGGGCAAGTATTGGCCCCAAATGTCATCTCATTCACTGATGCGGATCTGCCGCTCGAAGGGAACAACCACTCCAAGCCCCTGAATATAATTGTGGAAGTAGAAAACCTGGTGGTGTCGTTGGTCTTAATAGACAACTGGTCGGCATTGAATGTATGCCCTCTAAGGACGGCAATCAAAATCGGTGCGAACCCCAACACCTTCCGGCCATCAATAACCAGCGCTAGGGGATTCAATAACACCCGAAGAGAAATCATAGGAGAAGAAGACCTCGACCTGATCATCGGGCCGCAAACCTTCACTGTCCCCTTCCAAGTGATGGACATCAAGTCTACATTTAATCTACTATTGGGCCGGCCATCGCTGCATGAGATCGGGGCAATACCATCAACTCTACACCAAAAACTCCGATTCATCTTAGGCGGAAGAATCATCACCATCGTAGGTGAGAGCAGAGAAGACAGGGAGTGGGAGCGGAGCGCTCTGCACATTGAAATTTTGAAAGTGCTTGACATGCCGCACACAACAGATGACACCGATTTCCATCGATTTGAGTATGACTTTTCAGCCGTCACCCTTGAGTCACCTGAGAAAACCCCTGCCAAAACTGGGGTAGGAATGGACGCGGCAGTGCTCATGCTCCACAAATGGGGCCACCAAAAGGAAAAAGGTTTGGACTCGCACCTTCAAGGAAGAAGAGACCCCGTTAGGGCTAAGGGGCAGCAAACCAGATTTGGCCTAGGCTACAAGCCCGATGAAGAAGTGGTCAGAGAGGCCAAAGAAAAGATGAGAGCCGCAGCAGCCGCCAAAGCCAAAGGAATCAACCTAGAAGAAGAAACTCCCGCCTGACCCCACATCTGTCAAACCTTTGTAAGCGTCGAGGTAGTAAAGGATGATCTAAATGGGCAGACAAGGGTAACCCCACACAAGCTTGCTTCCGCCCCCCACTAACCCGTACATCATCCCCCCAGATCTTGAGGTGGACTTGACAGCCCTCTCCCTGTTTGAGGAAGAAATTCCCGAACCCACCCATCACTCTAACACTAGCCACTCTGGGCCCACCCTAATCTTCAAAGACAGGGTCCCAGAGGATCCCTCCATAAACATGCTGAGGGGGGAACTACAAGAGCTTACTGATGATGTTTCCAACCGAAAGGGTAAAGGCCAAGCCTCGCAGGTAAGTAACTGGGCATCTCTACCCCAACTCCTGGGAGCCGCCAAGTGCTGTGAATACGGCACCGGCTCTCCAAAAAAAAACAACCTGTAAAAAGTGATGTTAGCCTTTGGGACACTCTACCCTATATATATAGAGATCCACCTCGCCAGGGGCTAACTTCCAAAAAATTGCAAAAAACCATAAAAATAGAAAAAATACTGATTTCAAAAATATTATCCTTTAAATTTTCTAATAAAATTGAAAAAGATGTCGTGATACTCGTCCCATGCGAAGCCGACCCCTTCCCTGTAGAAATACAAGAAGAGGTAGGAGTCGCGAGTCTGGACGAGGAAGGTCAAGTCGATGAGCTCCCCAATGTGCTCCTCAAGCAATTTGCCGATTTTGAGCATGGCCTTACCCCGATTGTCGAAGAGACAGAGGACGTCAATTTGGGCACCAAAGAGGTCCCTAGAATCACGAAAATCGAAATGTCGTTGTCCCCGGCAGAGAGAAAAGGTATGATAGACTTCCTTCGGTCATTCCAAGACGTCTTCGCATGGTCGTATGAAGACATGCCTGGTCTGGATACCGATCTAGTTAAGCATGAGTTGCCACTCTACCCTGACTGCAAGCCAGTTAAACAGAAGCTGAGATGTCTCCGACCTAAATGGATGTTGAAAGTCAAGGACGAGGTCATCAAGCAATACGACGCGGGTTTCCTCATGGTATCCAAGTACCCGTAGTGGCTGGCCAATATCATCCCCGTACCAAAGAAGGATGGAAAAGTTTGAATGTGCATTGATTTCCGAAATCTCAATAAGGCGAGCCCTAAGGATGACTTCCCGTTACCCCACATCGATATCTTGGTCGATAACACTGCTAAGCATGGGATGCTTTCTTTCATGGACGGGTTCTCGGGCTATAATTAGATTAAGATGCAGAGGCCGACCGAGAGAAGACCGCGTTCATCACTCCCTGGGGAACCTTCTGCTACAAGGTGATGCCATTCGGGCTCAAGAACGCTGGGGCAACCTATCAGAGAGCAATGACAGCCCTATTCCATGACATGATGCACCGAGAGATCGAAGTGTATGTCGATGACATGATTGCTAAATCACCAAAAAGGGATGGCCATTTAATAAACCTTCAGAAGCTGTTCGAGAGGTTAAGAAAGTACAGGTTGCGGTTGAATCCCCAGAAGTGCGCATTCAACGCTATGTCAGGAAAGCTATTAGGTTTTATCTTTAGTAGGAGAGGCATCGAGGTCGATCCAACCAAGATCAAGCCATCACTGAAATGCCACCACCATCTACAGAGAAAGAGGTCAGAGGCTTTTTAGGCAGAATTCAGTACATCAGTCGGTCCATCGCACAGTTAACTCCGACATGCGCACCAATCTTCAAACTACTGAGAAAGGACTCACCAGTTAAGTGGAATGATGACTGCCAAGCTGCATTTGACAAGATTAAGGGTTACCTCCTAAATCCTCTAGTTTTGGTACCACCTGTACCTGGTAGACCCCTGATAAAATGTACCTATCCACGATGGAGTTTTCCATGGGATGTGTGTTAGGGCAGCACGATGAGACAGGAAGAAGAGAGCAGGCCATCTACTACCTGAGCAAGAAGTTCATTGATTATGAGACGCGCTACTCTCATCTGGAGAAAGCATGCCTAGCACTCGTGTGGGCTACCCAAAGACTTCGACACTACCTGTTATCCCAAGCCGTCCTACTTCTAACACGGATGGATCCCTTAAAGTACCTATTTGAGAAACCTACTCTCACTGGCCGAACTGCACGATGGCAGCTTTTATTATTCAAATTCGACATCACGTACGTCACTCCAAAATCGATCAAGGGTCAGGCGCTCGCTAATCATCTTGTTGAGTACCCTCTACCTGACTATGAGCCTCTAAGGACTGAATTCCCCGATGAAGACATCCTGTTCATGACAGAAGATGATACAGAGGAAGCAGAGGAACCATGGGTAATGCACTTTGATGGGGCATCGTATGTCGAAGGCCAAGGAGTTGGCGCCATCCTAATTTTGCCAAGAGGATCTCATGTACCGATCTCCATCAAGCTCAACTTCCCTTGCACTAACAATATGCCTGAGTATGAAGCTTGCGCCGCTGGTCTACAGGTAGCTCTTGATCTGAATGTAACTCACCTTCAAGGATTTGGCGATTCACAGTTAATCGTATGTCAGACGAATAGTGACTGGAAGACGAAAGACGAGAAATTGATCCCCTATCATGAACACCTTGAGGATCTAATAGCTTGCTTCCAAAATGTAACTTTCTCATATGTCCCCCGGATAAGGATTCGCTTTGCCGACGCATTAGCAACTTTGGCGTCAATGATTGAAATCCCCTATGGTGTTGAGATGAAGCCGATCATGATCGAGAAGAAGAATGAGTCGGCCTTCTGCCTCAAGATTGAGGAACCTACAAAGCCCGATGATGAGCCACCTTGGTTCTTAGATATCAAGAATTTCCTCGAGACCCTAACCTTCCCAGAAGGTACATCCAGGACAGACCGACGAACCATTCAACGTTTAGCGGCAGGTTACGTCATTTGCGGGGAATGCCTCTACAAGCGATCATACAATAACATCTTACTCAGGTGCCTTACTAAAAGTGAAGCGGTCAGTATTATGAAAGAAATCCATGAGGGAGTGTGTGGAGCCCACATCAACGGTCACATGCTCGCTAAGAAAATCCTACGACAGGGATACTTTTGGACCACCATGGAATCAGATTGCTGCAAATATGTTCAAAAATGCTACAAGTGTCAAGAACACTCCAGTCTGATACACGCTCCTGCCATTGATCTTCACTGCACGACCACCCCTTGGCCATTTGCTACTTGGGGCCTTGACGTTGTCTGAATGATTAATCTGAAAGCATCGAACGGGCACCGGTTCATCCTCGTCGCCATTGAATACTTCACCAAGTGAGTAGAAGTGGCGTCATATACCAACATCACTGCTAATCACGTTGAGAAATTTCTCAAGAATAATATTGTGTGTCGATTTGGAGTACCCAAAGATATCATTACGGACAATGGCACAAACTTTACGAATAAGCGCATCCGGGACTTCTAAAAGCAATACAAGATCAAGCACCATCGCTCATCCCCATATAGGCCTCAGACAAATTGAGCCATTGAGGCAGCCAACAAAACTCTGATCCACATTCTTGAGAAGATGGTAGTCACTTACAGAGATTGGAGTGAGCAGTTACCCTTCACACTCTGGGTCTATAGAATGTCGATCTGTACCGCTACAGGGGCAACACCATTCTCCCTTGTGTATGGAACTGAGGTCGTCCTCCCGGTGGAGGTTGAAGTACCCTCACTCCGAATCCTCATGGAATCAGGCTTACCCAAAGCCGGAAGAGAAAGATCACGCTTTGATCAGCTAAACTTATTGGATGAGAAAAGACTCCTAGCCTTGAGTCACACTCAAGTTTACCAAGGGTGAATCGCACGCGCTTACAATAAATGTGTTCGCGGTCGAGATCTGAAGGTAGGAGACACTGTGTTGAAGAAGATCTTCCTATCCCTCCATGCCGATCCAAGGGGAAAGTTCAAGCCAAACTGGGAAGGACCTTACATCATCTGAGAAGTGCTGCCGGGATACGCCATCCGCCTCGCCACCATGGACGAAAATCATCTTCCTGAGCCCATCAACGCTGGATACGTCCGACGGTTTTACTCTTAGTCCATCACGACAAGGTAAGTGTTGGTGAAACAGATACGTGACTGCTTAAGAACCACCCAAAAGAGGCCATCATTCTAAACACAGTAGCCCAAAAGCATCCCTAAAAATGATGATATCCTTTGCTACCCCATTTGATCCTGGACCTTTCTTTCAATAAACCCATTCCCCCAAAAGATATACGTGCACATATACCAAAAAAAGGGAGAGAAAATATGAAGTAGAGTTACTATCAAAATCCAAAAAAAATTAAAAAAGTAAAACCTCAAAAAGAGATTGCCTGAAATGAAGCAAAAAGGAAAAAAAAGAGAAGAATCATGGGGCATGTATATTAAAACCCCCAAGGAAGAAAGTATGTTGAGAAAACTTAAACCGTATCAAGGAAATACTTATTTAGCCCAGCATACCTTCAAATCCTAACCTAACCCATGGCCAAGCTACACCCTGAAGGAAGCCCTCTTTGTAGGTTCGCAAGCAGTCATAATATCTGTTAAGTCAACATGAGCCGAGTCGTGAGACGACACCTGAACCACATCTAGTCGGCTATGATGAAATCTTTGTCCATGTCGTGGCTCTCTGGTTATTATTTTTTTAAAAAAAAAAAAGAGGAGAAAAAAGAAAAAAAAAAGAAAGAAAATTAATTTGAGTTCAAAGAAAAATGGACATGGTGAAGACCCGCAAGGGCACCATGGGTAAAAACAACGAACTCTCGCGGACCAGGTGAAAACCTGAAAAGGCACTTGGGGTAAGAGAGCATACGCATGGACGTAGTGAAAACCTGAAAGGGCGCTACCGGTAAAAACAGGGATGACAGGCATGGCGAAAGCCCATCTTGGGCACTGTGAGCAAAAAATGTCAAGAAAGGGAGATTAGGAGAGGATCTGTTCTGCTCCACCTTTTTTAGTTTGGACTCCTTGAGCCCCTTCCCCTTTTTTTGTGGGGCCGCTCATGATAGAATTAGATTGGATCCTAATCAAGCATGTCGTCTCTACCACGTCGTCCGATGCATGACCAAAGGTAAGGCCAGAAGACCAATCAATCTCCGGGAAGCTGACCTGTCCATGTTTAAAATGAAGCATCGGAAACTCCTAAACGAGGTTCGACCATGCTCAGAAAGAGGACCCGCCGGTTGGTCTTGAAAATATCGACTTCACAAGTGGAGAAAATTCCAAAAAAGATAATATACTTTCCTTTCCCATAAGAAGCCTCACCCTGTGTAGGAAAATTTTGAAAAAAAAAAAGATAATAGATTTTCCTCTTCCAAACAAACAAAAAGCAGAAAAACCTTACGTTGGGAGACGTATGGAAGAAAATTTGAACACAAAAAAATATATGTGTATAGCAGATTTCATTTCTTTTCTTACAAGTATCACGTATGAAGTATCACGTCCCAAAAAGATAACAACATGGCACACTTTCTACTTTCTGTCTTCTGTATAAGTATAAAGCAAACAAAAAAAATAACCCAAAAAGAGGAAGTAGATCTTTGTTAAGGGGCATACCCCCCTCTATGTATATGATCTATGATATGTGCAGGAACAGGTCAGGGGCAGGAACCGCACTTCAAAGCACTAATCTCTGCAAGAAGAGAGTCCTCACTGGCATTTCGATCGGTCAACCACCTACCGTGAAGACTCTTCTGACGCCTCGGTGAAGCGTCAGCTGCACTGCGAGACTCAGTCAAAAGCCCAGTCAACCAAAGAACCTCGCTCTCGACCGCAGCAGCTCTCACCTCTGCCATCTCGGCTCTGGCCCTCTCCTTCCCCAAAGCCTCAGTCAAAGCCAGCTTCTCTATAAAAAGAGACTCAATTCTAGTCCGGAGCACCGTTTCCTTATATAGCCAGGGCCCCGTCTCTATCGCATCTACCGAAATTGGGTTAGGAGCAGGTAAGCTCTCAGATGCCAGCCAAACCTCGTAATCAGAAGAGAGGGCACCTCCCTGAGTCAGGCTACACATATGAGATGATTGGCAGGTCTCCCAGAGTGCCGCTATGCGATCTAGGTCACTAAGAGAACCCCGAGAGAATATCAAAGAACACAAGGGCGGCCTCACCATGCACGGCACGTGTTGGGTATATCCAAATTGATGAAGCACGCGAGATGGGAAATAGTAGGTGTTAAGACCTGAAAAGTACCACTTTTCACCCCTTAACTTAGCCTTTGATTAGACCCTTAGCCATCTAATAAAGTTTTATTAAGTATTTTCTGTAGATATTAAATAGCAGTGCAATAAGGCCATAAATCATGTTAAGGAGCCTGTATTGGCACCAGAAGTCCCTCAAAAGAATGAGCCATGAATCCAGACCTGAGGTAAGCCTCGCGCAGCTGACAAAGCTCTAGAGGATTCAAAAAAATATGCTTCACGCAGTCCTCGCGAGCTTCCCAAGACTTCACAACAAGTGCTCGGACAGTTGAGTAACAGAAGAGCTTCAGAAGTACAACCTCGCGCAGCTCTCGCGAAGTACAAGAGTAAATGGTCGCACAATCTCGCATAGTTCAAGAAGACCTGAAATCAACCTCACTTATTTCACTCAGAACTGCTGAGGAGAGAGAGCTTTAGGAGATTCTTCGCGCAGCTACCGCGGAGTAGCCGCGGGATGCAAATGTCAAGAGAGCCTGTCGCGCAGTTCAAAAGAGCCTCAAAGCTATCGCGAGGATCCTCGCGAAGTTCCATTAAGAAGTGAACTTCTCGCGCAGTTCTCACGCTATTCAGGAAGAAAGCAGCCTCACGAAGCCAAAGTTAGCCTCGCGAAGATCAATTATGAAATGGAATGCTCGCGCAGTTCCCACGTTATTCACAAGTAGCAATCCAACCTCGCAAAGCCCAATCCAGCGAGAGCTTAACTATCTATCTCGCGACTGCTCAAAGCATCAAGAAGCTGCAACCCCGCGACGTCTGAAGTTTTAATGCTAACTCATCCTCGTGAAGTCAGTGCTTCCACGCGACATGTCTGGGAATAGATTGCAACCTGGCGAAGCTCTTAATTCTAACTTCCATCATTCTGTAGAGGACATTCTGGGGATTTTCAGCGATTAGGGCACGCACCCCACGCTCAAATCTCTGTGCACGTGCCCCAAGGCATCCAAGGATCATCAATAGGCCATGTGGCATCGCTAAAATTAGGGTTTCCTAACCCTAATGCGCTGCCACACCCACTGCTATATAAACCTAAGCCTGGTTTAGGTTTATGGATCCTGGTTTTTAAGACTTAGACGCCGAGAAGAGCTCAGACCTTATCACTGATACGTGATCTGAGATCTTCTTCTTTTCTGTTCTTCTGTAGTTGTAAGTAGTTTTCCTTTTTCTTTTTCTTCTCTCCATGGCCCAGCACTTGTTGGCCATGCCTATGTATGTTTATTGAGATTGGAGTAATGGAATTTGTGATTAGGTGTTGTACTTTTATGGGATTCGTGTGTTTGTGAGTTGCTCTGTGCAAGGCTGTTACCTTGTGATCCGCCATAGCTTTGGTTGTGATTCAAAGCAATGGTGGACTGATTCTAAGGACCCATTCAGATCCAAGTGACCTGTGTGTCTGGGCTATCATGGTCCGATACAGCCTTAGCCCCACCACAGGGCCCACTAGATCTGAAATCCCCATGGAAGCCTGAGCTGGTAGCCTTGTGACCATGGTGGTGGCAGCAATATTCTCATTTTGTTTTGGGCTCCGTGAGGAGGATAGCCTCTGGGATAGTCTATGACCATTCAAGTGGACAGGTTATAGCCTTAGGGTGAATCCAATCTGCCGATCCAAAATGGATCCTTCTTCTCCGAGCATGAGCTTGTAGCCTGGTAGGAGATTGTACAGTGACAGACTCCCGTATATTAGTATAGACCCGCCATCAGATGTTAGATCTGATCTGGTTATGGAGATTATAGGCTTGTGACTGGACCATTGTAGTCCCACTCAAGCAATGGACAGCTAGATCTAAGGTGGCACTCAATCTCTTGCTGGTTCTATGTGTCTGGGTTATCATGGTCCTATACAGCCTTAGCCCCACACATAGAGCTTTAGAGGTTGAGGTTCCCTATGGATTCCTGAGCTTGTAGCCTGGATGAAGTAGTGCCTACAATGATTAACTTCTTTTGGCCCATCTCTGGACTGTGGTTCCCCTATGGGATAGTCTGTGACCATTTAAGTGGACAAGTTATAACCTTAAGGGATTGGATCATGGCACAGGGATGAGTTGGATTCTTTCTCCTCTTTGGTGATAATGTAGCCATTGGACAAGATTTCTATAATAGCAGATCTGGATCTCTGTCATAAATTCCCGCAGATCTGAACTCAATAGCATACTTCTCACCCTTTGATATTTATTTTCCCACATTCCATCCATCTTCTCAACCCTTTCTGTAGTTAATTCATTATGCTACCTTAGGATACTTAGAATAAGTGACCCTAAACTCCCCTCCTTTTAGGATTGCCAGATCTGTAGTCAGATCTGGAGGGACTACTAGAGATGGCTCCCTTGGAACCGTAGATCAACTCTTCCCTGTGGGACAAACTCTTACTTATCAAAACTTGCTACAAATGGACCCTATATTTTGCAGGTCTAGGATTTCTCAGTTGTGCTGATTCCATCCCCTATTTTACTTTAATTTTAAATTGCTTTTACCACCAACAAATAAAGTAAGCACACTGGAAATAACCAACAGTAGGTACTACCAGTCAAACCCAAAAGTGTGATGCCCTCACAATCCCGAGAGCGGACAATCGAAAAGGTGCCATCCAACCAGGGAAGCTCCCAGATCAGCTCCGCATTAGATAGCCACAGGCTCAGTTCTTCGATGCTCTCATGGGGTAGCCTCGAGTAGCGTGTCAGAAAGCCCCGGGCCACATCCCCTCTTACCAAGCAGAATCTTGGTACAGGCCCCATGATAGTCAAATGCTCTCCTATCCAAATCTGAATGAAGAGTGGACTCCTGCGAAGAATCCCAACCCGGCCCGAGGCCGAGGCATCCAGGCCCCGATACATCTCAGCCAAGACTAGGTGCACCAATGAGCGGCCTCCCACCAACTCGGTCAGAATATCACATAACCCAAGGGAAAATTTCTCACCCCCAGTAAAGAAGAGAACCTCTGATAACAAATAAAGGGCAAAGGCCTTCACATTGAAAGGATCTCGGACCGGCAACTTTCGAAGACTCGAGTCGCCAAAAAGTTCTTTCAGGAATTTCACCGAGCACCTAGTGGGCCCGCCGGCGAAGCCCTTCTCATACCCACCCTTTTTCAAACCAAGAACCGCGTAGACAGCCTTTGCATACCCCGGTTTGGGCACCACTTTGGCAAGCCCTCGATGCATCCTCAAGCCGATGATAGAGGCTAGCTCCTCCAATGTTGGGGTGAGCTCCCTAGACCTGAACCTAAAGACATGAGCCCTAGGATCCCATGATGCGAAAGCTGCCTTTAGGAGGTCGGGCAACAAAGGAATAGCAAGGAGAGAGGAAAGGCGGGATAACCCGAGGCAATCCAGAGCAGCGAGCTCACCCTCAGCCAAGCTAGCGCACCACTTTTGCAAATAACTGGGCCCCGAGTCCCAACAGGGAAGTACACTAACCCCATCCCCCATATGAGAATTTGGGCCGAGAAGCAGGTCCATAGACGTACAAAGATGTCCTATATAAAGCTCAGTTAATGTAGGGCGATGGACCCGCTTACCCAAGAAAAAGGGGAAGAGAAAAAAAAAAAAAAGAAGAAAGAAAAGGAGGGGCAAAAAGGCAAAGCCCGAGTGAACCGTGAGGCAAGGAGGGCTGGCTGCAGGTTGTAAGGAACCTGTCAGACATCAGTTATAGGAGGCGTATATAATATATATGCCAAGCCAAAAACTTAAATTTTTAGCCAAGCGTATATATTATATACGCCAGGGTAACGTGGCAGTTGTGTTTGCCAGGCGTATGTATTATATACGCCAGGGCAAAATTCCAAAATTTTTGCCTGGCGTATATAATATATACGCCCAGTTAAAGGGCAGGGAAGTGTAGCCCCCCTCGCGTCATCCCATTCCTTTTTCTTACTCCACAAGAGCGGATTTCGCTTAGCCTGCTTTTTTGTCTCGGGGCAGCCCATAGGCGGGCACGCCCATGGATGACGTGGCACCCATAGGACATATGTGGGTAGTCATACGCGAGCTTCCCCCAGCATGGGAAGGGGCTCTGACCGGCTCCGTGCAAGAAAACAAAAAAAAATAGCATCATAGAGGCAGAGAAATAATTAAACGGAGCATTCATATAAACCTTAAAAGTTGTAAGACCATCCAAAACAAAAATCTAAAGAAAATTATTACATATCCCCCAAATATTCCAAAAACCTAAACTACTTTAATGTTCCAAATTTTCAGGAAAAAAACCTAGTCCTGGACGGCCCCCTTTGACTTCTTCTGGCGTCGGGTCGCGCTTTGAAAGGTACGGGTCTCCCCCACCCGAGTCCACGCCTGAGAGATGCTGCCAAGTAGAGAGCGCGACTCCTTCTCACGAGCATGCTGCATAAGCACACGAAGGGGCATCAGTTAGGGAGACAAGTAGAAAGTAAATATGAGTGAGGGAAACAAGCAGAAGGTAAATATGAGGATGACTAGATGCGATCAATATTCACTCACCACCTTAACCTCCTTAAGGCCAGCAATGTTACGGTAATATTCGGCTTGATTTATGACCGACTCATAATCCTGCAGCAAAAAAAGAAAAGATAAAAAGAGAGGTATCAGTCACACAGGCCATCAGGTATAATCCAAGGAAACAGACGGGCAAGGTAACAAGGGAGAGATTACCCCAGGGATCAGCTCAGGGGGTGGAATCCGGATAGCTTCAGCGGATATGCGTGCCTTCTCAGCCACATCGGCACACATACGCGACAAAAAGGCATCATCCAAGTGCTTAAAGGTCCCCTGGACCTCAGTGGGCGAACTGCCGGAAGCACCAGCACCAGAAGGGTCAGAAGGTCCCGCACCAGTAGCCTCACCAGGAACAGTTGCCTCATCCCCCTCATCTGAATCATCACCCTGTCCAAACTATAAAGAGAAATAGTCTTTGTTCAAAAAGTAGGGCAATTATATGGAAGGCTGCTAATAAAAAGGGGAAAGAATATTACCTGAGAGCGTGGACCACCAAAAGCCAAAAAGTTGGCGCCAGGCACGAATCGGGGCAGCAAGGAACGGTAGGATAAGGACTCATACCACATCTGATATCCCCCAGGGAAGAGAAGGTCGTCAATGGGGACCCCGTGGTGGAGAAAGCGAGCTGTGAGCATCTCGATAGAACCTTCGGGAGCCAGTACATCATCTGGAGGAGCTTGGGGCACGGCAAAGAGAGGTCGATACTGATGAACCACCCTCTCCCCTAAGTAGTAGACCCTAGCCCAGGACCCATAGAAGAAAACAATGCGCCGATCTAACAAAAGGCGAGAGGGGCCCACTGCAGCCAGGTTCCAGAAGGGGGATCCAACGTAGGGATCAAGGATGACCTACTCAACAAAAGAGAAGGATTTATACATTTGGTCAGAACCCACAGCACAAAGGAGCTATCAAATATTACAAAGAGAGAAAGTGTTATACACCTCAGGATCAATGGTCGAGAGGCGTAACCCTAACTCCAAGTGCTTCATACCCACGTCCCGACGATGGTTTGCATGCCAATTGCTCATAAGGGGGAATGTGGGGACTTCGGAGAGAAGCAGAGGGCGACCGGGTTGGAAATGCAGATACCCCCACACCTGAGAAACCAAACATATATAAACAAATATGCAAAAAAAAAAGAGAAGGGAGGGGACGAATTGGGACCAAAGGATAAATTACCTCAAGAGCGGCCAAGAAGCCCACAACGGAACTGGAATCCCCAAGAACGGCTCGCACCAAACTAGACATGAGCACCGCGTAGCCAGCACCTCCCCGATCGAACCGATGTATGGTGTCCCAGTTCACCATAAGATTGAGTAGGGACAACAAGACCCGCCCTCCACTGGTGTTTGAGAGGAGAGTCTTGCCCAGGAGGAATAGCAGAGAAATGCGAGCCAACATCAATGCACGCTCTGGCTCGAGGTAAATGGCCGCATCAGGTTAGCCCAGGTCCACTAGCTCGTGAGGCTCGAACAAACCAACCAGCCAAGATAACTTGACTTTGGAACCACGAACATTCCCAGAGGTCGGATAAGCCCCTATCAGCCGAGTCACCTCCTCCCTATCAGGCGTGCGAACAGGTATCACCGGCACCCCTCTAACACGTACCCCAGTGATCATGGACCAGTCTGCGGGCGTAAGGGCCATCTCAGCCATGGCCATGTGAAATGTCATAGTCTCGGGGCGGAAACGCTCTATCAGGGCCTTCAGATAGGCCGTGTCAGCCCCTCACAGCTGGGCATGAAATGAAGTCTCCAAAACCAGCCTGGGCGAGCAGGTCCTTCACCACCTGGGGGAGATAAAGCACGAGGCGTTGGAGGTCAAACCAACCACCCTGGAACATAATGTGTGGTAGGGGCTGCAAACAGAAGGCATCAGTCAGATAGGGGCAAGGTGGTATAATGAAGGCATCAAAGGAAAACAAAAGGAAAAAAGGGGGGGCTCATCTGTTTACCTGACCGGCGATCCCAAAGTTGGACATGTGGTTATGTTGGCAATGCAGGAGGCCAGTACAAGTGGCCTCACCTTGCATTTCGTACCAAGGCTGAGATGAGCGCTATGAAACAATGAACTGTTCCCCATGAGGACCGTAGGCCATCTCGGGCCCCTCCTGTGGACCTTGCCCTTTGTCACCAGACATCTGAAACTATGGAACACATCAGTATAAGAGGAGGCTACAAAAAAAAAGAAGAAAAAAAAAGAGAATGACACCAAAAAAATGCACTAATCCATCATAAAAAAAAATGATGAAAAATGAATGGTGATGAGTGATGAGAGAAATAAAAAAGGGAAAGGGGAGCATGAGCCTAAAACAACCACATATATTTGAAAAAAGAGAAAGAAAAATGCACTACAAAAAGAAAGAACATCAGGCATTCCAAACCAAAAAAAATAGAAAGAGAAAAGTGACAAAAATGCACAAAACAAAAATAAAATAATAACAATAACACATGTGCACTAATCCATCATAAAATAAAAAAAGAGAAGGAAAAAAAACAAACAACAAAAAAGGAAGGGGCATCACATATGTAATCATAAGAAAAAAAAAAACAACAAAAAAAGGAAGAGCATCATATATACAAAAAAGGGGGGGGGAGAAAAGAAAGGAAAAGCATCACATATACAAAGAAAAAAACAAAAAAAAAAAGCGAAGGCATCATATACAAAAAAAAAAAAAAAAAAAAAAAGAAGGCATCATATACGAAAAGAAACAAAAAAACAAACAAAAAAGAAGCATCACATATTAAAAAAAAAAAAAAACAAAAAAGGGGGCATCACATATAAAAAATAACAAAAAAAATGGGGAAAAGAGCATCACATATACAAAAAAAAATAAAAAAATAACAAAAAGCATCACATAATAGAAAAAGGAGAAGCATCATACAAAAAAAAACACAAACAAAGAAGGAACATCCAAAATATATATATAATAATACAAAAAAAAAAAAAACAACACAAAGTTCTAAGGAAGGGTCGATTACCTTCAATAGAGAGAAGAAATAGATCCAATCGGCGGAGAATAAACGTCTCTTGATCCGCACACACAACCCTCGGTATTAAAACTCCAGAAAAAAATCGAATGCCAAACCCTAAGGGGCTGTCCCGGACTAGAGAAAGAAGGAGGGAAGAAGGAGTTTGAAAGAGAGGGGGTCCCCTTTGTGCTCGGGCTTGGACAGTTTTAAAAACTACCAATTTTAGTCAGGCATATATAATATATACGCTCGGCCATTTTTCACTGCATTTTGGTCAGGCGTATATATTATATACGCCCGACCAGAAATGACAGTTTTAAAACTGCCCAGCCATTCTCTTTAGCTCTGAGGCCCGACGGACCCCCTTTGCTATGGACTGCGGCCCGATCCATCGAGAAATGGTGCACGCATCCCCCAAATGGCCCATCGAGCTCCCTTTGATTAGCCCCAAGGGACCGTGCTACAATAAGCGAATCTAGATCAGTAAGCACCCGCCAAATGCTCCCATAAAATCATAAAAATCAAAAGGAAAATGCTAAAACAACACTAATTTTCAAAAGAGTGTCGCAACGCCCATTGACGTCACTCTGAGAACCGTGTTAAATCAATTCGGAATGATCGGGTTCACCCGAAAGTTCTCAAACCCCATTTTACACAGGGACACCCCATACCTGATCCGACAGGCAGATAATTTTACCCATCTCCGGTCATAGTTCCCTAAAAAAAAAAAATGTTCCCCAGGAGTCAGAGCCTGACCCAGCAGGCAAATGAACTCATCCATCACCGGTCGCTCCTGAGAACGTACACCCCTCCCAAGATCTCCCCCAGCAGAAGTCGAGGCCTGATCCGGCAGGCAAACCAAGGACCCATCACCGGAATGCACACGTCCCTAAGGTGCACCAATGTGGCAAGTTGATCCGCCTAAGGATGCATGCATAAAAAGAAAAAGAAAGAAGAAAAAGAAAAATATATATAATCAAGTGTAGGTTGACCCCACCTTCCATGCACTCGCTCTGGTCATCCACCTTCGGATTAATGTCAACCAAGAGTGCCCCCGACTTCTGACCATTCGAAAAGTCTATTGTCAGTTGAAACTGACCCGTCAAAAATAAAATTACTACCAACCAAACTATGTGCAAACATACAGACCGAAGGGCCCATTCCCTTTTATTTCCTTTTACACAGGCTTAAAACCTATATAGGCACGGTGTCCCTGTTGACTGTACACACTTACGTCTACTTATCGCCCCTGATGGGTGTCTGTCTGTGCATAGTTAGTAAGATGTAATTTCATTAGAGACGGAGGCTAGAATTGACCATCTCTTTCGATGGATGTTTGGTTCTAGCCCAATCTCTTTTAGCTTTGTCTTGAGTTAAGGCACAGATCGATCATCCCGTTTCATGGAACTGTCTGGTTCAGATTAATACTCAACATCACAAATCTATAATTTCCCTCAGGAAGTGGGCGATATCCTGGCTAGCGGCCTTACACTTTCTGTGATCATCGCAGTTATGCCCAGTAATGTCGCAATGCGCTTGGGGACTGTTAGCTTTGAGGTACGGACGATATCCCAAAATGAGAGGGCTTACGTACATTCACCATAACCATGAATGTTTGAGAATTGAGTTGAACCAGGCGGACCCATCAAACGTGCCTTGGACCTCTTTGGATGTCTCTTGTCTTTGGCATCCGATCATTAGTGATCGAATACCAAAGAGGGGCATCTGTAGACACCCAAATTCGGCCCAAGGCCCGATCAGTCTATACTCCGGGAGAAATGCACCCCTGTGCTTCTGATGGCAGCCCTGAACCCTTGGAAATCTATCCAGACCTTTAGGAATCACCTAAAATCCATTAGAACCATTCCCCCAACCCCTAGAGATCACCCCTAAACCCTAGGATCCCTTCCCAAACTCAATTTAAACCCTTCTGAGCATTTTATGGGAGGAGAGCTACAATTTTTTATACTGACCACTTCTGAGAATGAGCAATATACCATTGGAAAGAGGACTTCTCCATCTTTCTAACGAGCCAAAGATCACCCAATTTGGAGTTGTGGTTCAAAAGTTATGGCTGTTTGAAGTTTCACATAAAATGATAACTTTTGCTCAGGCGTATGTATTACATACGCCCAGCCAATTTGGCCCCAGATTGGTCAGGCGCATATATTATATATGCCTAGCATTTTTGGGCCAAATTTGGCCAGGCGTATATAATACATACGCCCAGCATAGGTGGCCACCAACACAGGCACCCATCTTCTCAGATTCCCCCTGGTTTTTTGGATTTTTACTGTGCATAAGCTGGGTGTATGTAATATATACGCCCAGCTTAGCTATAGTATCTGTCATCAAATGCTCAAATTTCCTCCATCTGGTTTGACCCTTTGACCATCCCCTTGGTTAACGCGGGTGTCTTGAGATTGGTTGCACCCCCTTTGAGCTTATTGGCAACCCTCAAGTCACCCATGGTCTCACCCCATCATCCGCCATTGAAACCAATTTCCCAAACCTCTAGGACCCTAAAAACCTAGAAAACCTTAGATAGAGGATTACCTAATTGCTAAACCAAATAGCTCTTAAGTAACCCTCTAACCCACCTCTTCTCTATAAATAGAGAGGCCCCCCGCTTCCCAAAAGGGTTGAAAAAATTAAGGTTGAAAAGATTAGGGTGAAAGTTTGAGTTAGGAGAGAGAGAGCCCTAGTGAGAGAAAGTTCTTTTCTTATATTTTCAACCAGAATTCCAGCATGCATAGATCATTTTTTTTAATCCTTTTCAACCATTATATCACCCCTTTTTGTTAAAGCTTAGTCCCTAGCTTCATCTTACACTTCTTATCTATCGAATCCTAGCATTAAAACCTATTCCTCTACCATTCAAGACATTTCAAGCTATCGGAAGCTCGCCAAAGCGAAGGTCTTTCATGGTACAACAAAGGCCCGTGAGCTCTGGCTCACCCCTCTCTTCCTCTACCTTCTTGGTGTTTCCTCCGTCCAAGGATTCAAGCCATTACGCTGCCGAAATTTTGGTTTGGCTCAAAGCTTGATAGGACCGTATTGCCTTTGGGCAAGGGGAAGCTCCGCCCATCTATTTTTTATTTTTTGGCCATAGATAGAGACCGCTACATGCGGGTTGATCGGGTGCCTAAACCCTTCCCGATCGATAACCGAAGCCCCTACCCTAGAGCCTTTGGCAAAGACCGGTAAGTCAGAGTCATATTTAGCACTTCGGTGCTCAAAATATCGATTTAAAGGTTTCCCGGGTCACCAAAAGCTTCGGGTGGAGACTCTACATTTTATTCCATCGCTAGTGCATCGCCGCAACGAGTTCGAGAGGATCCATGCTCGCACATAATCCCATACCACTGCATGAGCAGAAGAACCAGCCCAAACCATCGGTGATACAACAAGGTCACCCCAAATGGTTCACCAAAAATATATCAATATAATTTCATTACTCAAAAAGGGCTTGACATACCAAGCTATACAGTACTCTCACAAAAACTAAATCAAAGTACGCAGGGGTCCTCTAGAAGAAGTCCTCAGGAGGGAGATCCTGATCCTCCCTAGGTACGTAATCTGAATCTCCCGGATCAACGTCTCAAGAAGCAGTAGCAGTCGTAAATATGAGATCTACGACGTATAGTCTAAAGGGTGAGCTACATCATAGCTCAATAGGAAAACAAACTGAATTGAACATATAAGTTAGTCTCTGACATATATTCTATGATAATTAACAGTATGATGTATCAATAAGTTTTCTTGGAAAAGCAGTTTAAATAACTGAAAAGATGCATTTGAATGTCACTATTACTTTACTTGTTTCTTTTGTTTTCAACTCGTTCATTTACCATAATGATTCGGCCTAAAGACTTAAATATTCCCTAACTTACTATAGCGTCGGGCGCCCGATAGAACACCCATCATCGTCGTCTAATCAGACATTTTTATATCTTTCAATGCTACCCAGGTCCCTTTCTCATAGGCGACGGGATTCATATTTCATACATAAATAACTACATCCCTGGGATGTCCTCCTGGTGTACGGATTGGCTGCCGTACCGATCACAGATATCCTATCGCGTTAGTCGTGAGTATACCGCCACATCGGTGGGGTATTCTCCAAACCTTAAATATCAAGTGCACTACATATAGTTATTCACCGTGTGATTGTGCTAAATATAGTAAATTAGGCATTATCATTCTATTCTCTTTGCTTTACATGATCACTTACATCCCTGAGATGTCCAAGTCAATGCATCGTATAAATGCTTTTATCATTTTCACATCCCCTGGGGACGTCATACTTATTTACTTTACTTTGTGTTCACACACATACCCACACTTAAGATTCATATTTTTAATGTATAGTTACTCTTTCTTTATCACTACATACATGATCTTACAATTAAAGTACATATTCAAGGTGTTCCCTACCTCATGTGTCCGGATGTCCAAACATCAAGGTCCCACGCAGTTCCCCATGCTTGCCTTCACTCGTACCACCTATGGTACACCATAGCACAAGTAAAGCATCAAGAAAGATGCATAAAAGAAGGTACAAGACCCTCCCTGAACCTCAAAGTCCAAAACAAAGGCCAACAGAAACTGTCTAAATCGATTAATAGATCTCCAAAATCGATCAATCGAAATCCCAAAATCGATTAATCAATCCCAAATCGATTAATCGAAATTCCAAAATCGATTGATCGATTTCTCAAATCGATCAATCGATTTTCCCAAGCTCTCATTTTTCAGTCACTGGGAGTGCTCAGACGATTAATCAATTTTCAATCAATTAATCGAATTTCAAAAATCGATTGATCAATTTGGAAATTGATCAATCGGTTTTGGGTCACTTTGCCCATCTAACTTCCAGGCCAAAATTGATCGATCAATTTT
Source organism: Chloranthus sessilifolius (assembly GCA_021018995.1). Taxonomy (NCBI): domain Eukaryota; kingdom Viridiplantae; phylum Streptophyta; class Magnoliopsida; order Chloranthales; family Chloranthaceae; genus Chloranthus; species Chloranthus sessilifolius. The sequence goes on from CM037595.1 coordinate 72,917,451, forward strand.
CCAAATTGATCAATCGATTTGGTCAAAATTTGAGCCCTTTGCGACCATTTCTTCCCGTTTCTTCCTTATCATTTTTCCTTCATTTCTATTCTTGAATTTATCATTTAAACCTCAATTAAATACACAACAACATGTTTATTGCAATTTAAATAAAACTCACCTTAAATCAACCAGGCTGATTCAATGGTTTGGTTCGAAGGCTAGGGCTCCTAGCTTTGACTCCAACAGTTCCAACACGTTGAATCCGTCGAATCCGGTATTAAATGCTCAAGCTTGTCTTCAATTAGGAATTCACATTAACTCCATAAGCAATTACTTCTTCCTCACTCTCTCTCTCCTTAACTCCACACCAACTACAATAAAGAGAAATAACTTCTCTTTTAATTATTAGGCTCTTTAACCCTTCTTGCTCCAGTGTTAGGCACATACACCCTATATAGGTACATGCTATCCCTAATTTAGCTCTAACACTACTCACACTTGTTTGTTAACATCTTAACTACTCTAACCAAAGTGATCATGTTGACTTTTACTTGGTCAACCCTACAACCAATCGAACACGCATCCCGAGGACACTATTCACGCCTAAAATTTAGGGATGTTACATTCTCCCCATCTTAGAAATTTTCATCCTCGAAAATATATCCAAAGGTCTTCGTTGTGGAATACCCACACACATAGACAGATGTTGTAATAACCCAAAAAATTGTGTTAAACGGTGACCTCGAGATTCGTGCCCGACGGGTCGTAGGTTTGACCAAGTAGGAGTCCACTAGTTGACTCGAGGAGTGATGAACGGATGGGATGTGAAATTAATGCAAGCATGTGGAGTGTGAGGTGAAATCTGGAACCACATACACCCATCTGGGGTGTATGTGCTCAACACATGGAAAATGAGTATAAAAGGGTTAAAGAACCCTAAATTACTCTTGTTTGGTTGTTGAAGAGAGTTAAGAAGAGAGAGAGAGGGAGAGAAGTAAAGAGGGGTTCTTGTGTAAGGAGTGACGCAAGCCAAGAGGGGATTCGAGCATTTAAGGCCGGATTCGACGTGAGGGATCCGCTAGAGACAAAGCTGGAACCCTAGCCTTTCCAACCTCTTGATCCAATCAAATTGAGAATTGATTGAGGTAAATTTTGTTGAATTAAAGGCATAGATTGTAGAAGTTAAATGGTGGTCAAGAACATTTAAAATCATAGGATAAAGGCTTAGAAAAAGAAAGAAAATTGTTTGAGAAGGATTTGGAAGAACAGCCCGAAAAGGGGGTTGAGTCTGGCCAAATCGATTAATCGATTTGGGATTTTGATTAATCAATTTGGTTTGAGAAGTTGAAAAGTCATGAAGGCTCGATCTCGATTAATCAAAATTAATTTCGATTAATCAATTTGGATTTCGATTAGTCGATTTGGAAATCGACTAATCGACTGGGAAGCTCCAGCCACTGGAGAAATGAAACCTGGGGAAATCGACTAATCGAATTGGGATTTCGATTAATCGATTTGGGATTTCGATTAATCGATTTGGGATCGATTAATCAATTTTGAGATCTCGACTACTCGATTTAAGAATCGACTGCTTTATGTTGGAGACCTCGATTAATCGATTTGGGATCGATTAATCGAATTTGAATCTCGATTAATCGATTTTGAGAATCGATTAATCAATTTTGGTTTCGATTAATCAATTTTGGAAATCGTTTAATCGAATTGCATTTCGATTAATCAATTTTGGGAATCGATTAATCGACTTTGACAATTTTACTTAACTTCTTAATGGACCTTGAGATTCAGGGAGGGTCTTGGACCTTCTTTGTTACATCTTTAGTGATGAGTTACATGTGTTATGTTGTACCATAGGTGGTACGTATGATCATGAGCACAAAGAGCCGCGTGGGACCTTGATGCTAGGAATTTCAAAGACTTGAGGTAGGGAACACCTTGAACATGTACTTTAATTTCAAGAGCATGTATGTAGTGATATAATTATCAAATTGAAGTTGTTTTTAAATTGTGAAAAGCTTTGTGAAAATGGGTGTGTGTGTGACACCAAAAATGTGATAAGGCATCTGTGTGATGCAAGTAACTAAGAACAAGTAATCTAATGAGATTGAGACATCCCCAGGGGATAAGGAAGTAATAAAGGCATCAGGTGTGATGCGGGTATGTATACATCCCAGGGATGTATACATAAGATTGAATAATTACTGTTGAGGCCTAACTGATATAAGATAGCACACTTACACGGTGAATAACTATATGTAATGCACATAATATTTTTGTTATTTGAGGTTTGGAGGATACCCCACCGACGTGGCGGGATACCCACGACTGACATGGCAGGATATCCGTGATCGGTACGGCTGGGAATCCGTACACTAGCACGGAGGTTTATCCGTGATCGTAAGTACATCCCAGGGATGTTGTGTGATATTTAATCCCGCCGCCTAGTGAGAAAGGGGCTTGGGTCGTATTCCCAGGGAATACATTTTTTACAACTGTCTAATTAGATGACGATGAAGGGTATCTCATTGGGGCTCGATGCTATATTGCTCGGGGATTACTTAAGTTGAAGATTTAAGTTTTGCTTTAGGCCTGCTCAGTGTCATTCATGATTAAATCAATAGTAATGTAATACATGCAACTTACCAGTAAATTGAGTGTAAATCATACGCTTTTAATTGGTTTTCTAGAAAATGTATAGATTCATCATGCTTTGAATATCATGGAATATATGTGAGTTTTGATTTATATGTTCATTGTGTTGTTCCCTATTGAGCTAGGATGTAGCTCACCCCTTTAGACTATACGTCGCGGAGTCCTTGATAGCGGCGAGGCTTCGCGGGACGTGGATCCGGGTGATTCGGATTACGTACCTGGAGACGAGTTGGAGCCTCCTCCCGAGGACTTCTTCTAGGTGACTCTGTTGTGCACTTTGATAGAGAGTCAGTTTTGTGAGCAAATTAGTGCGGCTTGGTATGTCAAGCCTCTATTTTTGAAACAATGTAATTAAACTAAATTATTCTTTTGGCGAACCATCTGGGGTGATCTGATATCACCAATGGTTCGGGTCGGTTCTCTGTTCATGCAGTGGCATGAAAGTAGAACTATCTTTTGCATATGTCAGTTGGGCATATTAACGTTTTTCCGCTTTAATGAAATTAATTATTTTATTTGTTAAATTGTGCTTGTTATACCAATGTTCCGTGCTAAGTTTTGGGGCACGGTCTGGAGGATCGTGCTGATGACACGAGTTTCAGGGTGCCGAAATCTAGGCTGTCACAGATGTAGTGTTATTTAAAAGCAATTACCACATATCCTTTAAACGAAAGACATTGAAGAACAGGTAGTGCACATGCTAGATAAAAAAAAAATTCATTTTCTATAAGACGCAATGAACAAAATTATAAAACCATGGCATCCATACCAAATAGTTTGATACATAGAAACCTTCAATTAACTTACAATTCCCAAAATTTACAATCCTCCAAACTAAGTATAATCCAAAAAGATAATTACATCACAAAAAGAATGCCATGAGCTCATGCTCACGTCGTCCCCTCTCCTGGCTGATCTATCACGTCTGCCTGCTGTGGCCCTAAACCAAATGCGTCGACGTCAGCTACACCCTCAGCAGGAGCGTCAGGAGTCTAAGTCCGCTCCTTCGCAATACGTTGCTGGTAGTTGTCTGGATAGATGTACCGCATAGTATGGTAGAGGAGAAAATCGATGCGATGGTTCATCTGTTGGTTGTTGGCCTCCATCCTGGCCAACACATCCTTAATGGTAGGGGCGGGACGGGTCACGCGTCAGCGGTGAGGTAGCATAGATGTAGCTGGAGGTGATCATGACGGAGCAGTAGGTAGCACGATAGGTTGCCCCTCCGATTGTATAGGGTGAGCAGGCTGCTCCCCACTAACTGGTGGCATAATAGGTGGCTCCCCCCTGCTAGTGAGTCCTGATGTGGTGGTGGTGGGGAACCGCCAGCCTAGGCAGGTGCTGGTCCCTCAACTGATGGAGCTCTAATTAACATCCAATAACTACGGCCCCACGAAGTGATGGAGTAATGCTTCACATGGTCGGTGGCCTTTCGCTCAACAGGTGAAATGGCATACTCTGGGGCGTCAGAGTAGCATTCTAGCATACTCGATATCAAGCGAGCGTAAGGCATATGCTCCTTAGGCCTCAACGGACCCTTCATCATCCTTCCCTTTATATAAACCATCCCCTCTATGACCAATTTGGTAGCGTCAAACCAACGGCCTCGGTACACTGCGTATAGGGCCTGTTGGACCAACTCTACATGCTCGGTACCATGGCGCATAGGGTAAAGATTACACTTGATTATTGAATCAAGCATCCACATGTAGGGAGGTAAATCTACCCTCTGTATAGATTGTCTGGATCCCTTACTGCCTACAGTCATCTCAGCCATAATCTCTTCAAAAGGAACCTCCTCATCAAATGGTGGATAAAGGGTGGTCTCGGGTACGTAGTTCAGGTAACATTCGAGGGACTCGTGGACGTGACGTCGAGTAAAAAGGTAATTTCGACCGTCAATCTCAATAGTGATGGTATCGTCCACTCAACCTGCCTTAAGGTTTTAATAAAATAGTTGCACGAGCCGCGGGTAAAAATACTCGTGCAAAGGCTTCATAAGATTGCTGAGGCTGGCCTTGACGAGGTAGTGTCGGGCCCATTGGGTTTCGCCGGCAATGTTAGGATCGGTAAATAGGGCCTCGTCAATGACATATTCGTGTTCAAACTCCTTTGTCGCCCACCATTCATTTGTTTGGGGAAAGTTTCCTGGTGGTGGTTGGGGTAATGGCGACGACTCGCGTGATGGTGCGCCCGTCGAATCAGATGTCGTATCTGATGAAGATGATGGTGATGATGGAGGTGATGGTGAACGTGGTGGTGGCATGGTGTTCTTGCGCCGTACCAGAAGCTTAGACGTCGATTGCTTCATAGCCAATCAAGTTCTAGGTGGCATTTTGGTTTTAAACTAAAAAGATTTCACAAAACTAGGGCTGTGATGGTTTAAATTGAAAAGAAATTCAAAATCTAGGGTTAACCTTATGCGTTCGATCCGAATGGGTAGGGATTTGATCCGAAATCGATCTGAAAGGTCCCTAAACCCTAGAGTTTTGGTAGCTAAAGATGAAGAAAATGGCGCCCAAAGGAAAAAAGAAACTAAATTTCGAATGGAAATGAAAAATCCCAAACCTGTTATATATAGGCAAAAATTGATTGATCGATTTTTCATAACTTATGCTCAGCAACGCGAAATCGATTGATCGATTTCCCAAAATCGATTAATCGAATTCCACTCGATTAATCAAATTTTTATGCTATTAATTTTGCAAGTTTTCCACCTCGCTAGCGTGTGCCAGTCGTTCAATCGAACGAAATCGATTGATCAATTTTAGAAATCGATTAATCGATTTTGACAGATTTTTCAAAAAAAGTGTAATATCTCGAAAAATTACTTTAAATAGTGACCTCAGGATCCGTGCCGATTGGTCACATGTTTGATCAAATAGGAGTTCAATAGTTAGCATAGAGTGTGATGAACGGAGGAGATGTGATAAATTGATTGACTATGTGGTGTGTGATGTAAATGTGAAGTCACATACACCTATCGCGGTGCATGTGCTCAACACACAAGTTAGAAGAGAGATAAAAGGGTTTAATAACCCTAAATTGCATGTTTGGGTTGTTGAGAGAGAAGTAAAGAAGAGAGAGAGAAGAGTAAAGAAGGGTTGAGCAAGGAATTATTGTGGGTGATTGGAAGGGGGATTCAAGCATTAAAGAGCGATTCAACGCGAAGGATCCGTTCAAGCCAAAGCTGGAACCCTAGCCTTTCCAACCACTTGATTTAAATCAATTTGAGATTGATTGAAGGTAAAATTCTTGTAGATTAAATGCATAGATTGAAAGGTTGGATTGTAGTTAGAAACAGTTTAAAGTATAGGATAAAGGCTTAGAAAAATGAAGGAAAGAGAAAGGAAAAAGATTAAAGAAACAAATTTCAAAATTTGAATCTGACCATTTCGACTAATCGAAATGAGATTCGATTAATCGATTTTGGCCAAGAAGTTGAAATGTCAGAGGACCCCGATCTCGATTAATCGAATTGAGTTTCGATTAATCGACTTTGAATTTCGATTAATCGATTTGGGTATCGATTAATCGACTGGGAACCTCCAGTGGAGGGAAAGAAAGGACTTGGAGAAATCGACTAATCGAAATGAGAGTTCAATTAATCGATTAATCGATTTTGAGAATTCGATTACTCGAATTGAGAATCGATTGGATAGAATGGAGAATTTCGATTAATCGAATGAGAAGTTCGATTGATCGATTTTAGAATCGATTAATCGAATTTGAATTTCGATTAATCGATTTTGGAAATCGATTAATCGAATCAGATTCGATTAATCAATTTTAGAGTTCGATTAATCGACTGTGCCAGTTTTTGTTAACTTTTGAGCTTGACTTTAAGATTCTTGGAGGGTCTTGGACTTCTTTGCTACATCTTTAGTGATGTATTTCATATGTTATGTGGTACCAAAGGTGGTACGTGTGAGCTTGGGCACAAGGAGCCACGTGGGACCTTGATGCATGATCAAACAGAGACTTGAGGTAGGGAACACCTTAAACATGTACTTTATTTTGCAAGAGCATGTATGTAGTGATATAGAATTCAAGTCAAACTATTTGTATTGCTTAAGAGTTTGTAAAAAGTGTGTGTGTGAATCTATAAGAATAGTTACAATGAGCCATCCCCAGGGGATGAGGAAGTAAAGAAATAAGAGCATCAGGTGTGATGCAAGTGAACGGATACATCCCAGGGAGGTATCCAAGATTGAATTATGTCTGATAGGGCCTAACTGATATAAGATAGCACACTTACACGGTGAATAACTATATGTAAAGCACCTGATATTTTTGTTATTTGAGGTTTGATAGGGTACCCCACCGACGTGGCGGGATATCTCTGACGACGGCGCGGGATATCGATGACCGATACGGGAAACCGTAGGCGGTCCATGGAGGCTTATCCGTACAATGAAGCACACCCGTGGGTGTTGAGTTGAGACAAGTGAAACCCTGCCACCAATCCCCAGGGGAAAGGGGCTTGGGTACTATTTGTATTCCCAGGGAATACTTTTAAAACTATCTATATAGATGACGATGATGGGTATCTCATCGGGGCTCGATGCTATATTGCTCGGGGATTACTTAAGTTGAAAGTTTAAGTTTTGCTTTAGGCCTTCTCGGTATCATTCATGAATAAGTAAAAGACATGAGTAAGCTACCAGTAAAATGTGATTATTTTTAACTATTTTTCATCAGTAACTGCATAGACACATCATGCATGGCATATCATGGAATATATGTGAGTGGTAATTTATATGTTCAACTGTGTTCTGTTCCCTATTGAGCTAGGATGTAGCTCACCCTTTAGACTATACGTCGCAGGTCCACTACTAGCAGCTGCCGAGGCTTCAGGTGACGTTGATCCCGATGAGTCGGACCTTGCACCTAGAGACGAGTTGGAGCCACCTCCTGAGGACTTCTTCTAGGGGACTCCATTGTGCAGCTTTGAGGGTTTTTGTGAGATTATTGGTACGGCTTGGTATGTCAAGCCTTGTTTTTGATTAAACAATGTAATTAGAGTTTGGGATTATTCTTTTGGGCGAACCATCTGTGATGATTAGCTATCATCGGTGGTTCGGATCGGTTCTCCATTCATGCAGAGGCATGAAGGTAGAACTGTCTTTTGAGAAATACTTATATGACAATTTAATTCTGCAGTTTATTTATTATTATAATTCAGTTCATTGCTTGATATACCAATGTTCCGTGCACAGCTAAGGAGCACGGTCAAGATGATCGTGCTGATGGCACGGGTTTCAAGGTGCCAAAATCCGGGCTATCACAAAAAGCTTCTAATAGCCCGAAAAATCATGCTAAACTGTGACCTCAGGATCTGTGCCCAATCGGTCATAGGTTTGACCAAATAGAAATCCAATAGTTAGTATGGGGTGTGATGAACGGATGAGATGTGATGGGTTGAGTGTCTATGTGGTGCATGATAGAAAATGCGAAGTCACATACACCTACTGCGGTGCATGTGCTCAACACACAAGTTAGAGGGAAGATAAAAGGGTTTAATAGCCCTAGTTTCTCTTTTAATTGGTTGATTGAGAGAGAGCAAAGAAGAGAGAGAGAAGGAGACCATAGTTAATGCAAGGAGTAAATGCTAGTTGAAGGGGGGGATTCGAGCAATAAACGTCGGATTCGACGCGAGGGATCCGCTCGAAGCAAAGCTGGAAACCCTAGCCTTTCCAACCGCTCAACTTAATCAATTTGAGATTGATTCAAGGTAAAACTTTGTGAATAAAATGCATAGGTTGTAGAGGTTAAATTGTAGTTAAAAATGGTTTAAATCATAGGATAATGGTTTAGAAAAATAGGGAAAAAGTGTGGAAAAAGATTGGGAAGAACAGCTCAAAAAGGGGAAGAATCTGGCAATTTCGATTAATCGAAATTGGGTTTCGATTAATCGAAATTGGCCAAGAAGTTGAAAAGTCAGAGGACCCCGATTTCGATTAATCGAATTGGGTTTCGATTAATCGACTTTGGTTTTCGATTAATCGATTTGGGTATCGATTAATCGACTGGGAACCTCCAGTGGACCCCAGGGGCTGGAGGAAAGGACTTGGGGAAAAATCGACTAATCGAAATGGGATTTCGATTAATCGATTTCAAATTTTGGTTAATCGATTTGGAATCGATTAATCGATTTTGGAAATTCGATTACTCGAGTTGAGAATCGACAGATAGAATGGAGAATTTCGATTAATCGAATTGGGTTTCGATTAATCGAATGGGAATCTCGATTAATCGATTTGAGAATCGATTAATCGATATTGACTTTCGATTAATCGATTTTGGAGTTCGATTAATCGACTGTGCTAAATTCTGTTGACTTTTGAGTTTGACTTTAAGCTTCATGGAGGGTCTTGGACCTCTTTTATTGCATCCTTGGTGATGTGTTTCACATGTTATGTGGTACCATAGGTGGTACGTGTGAGCTAGTGCACAAGGAGCCACGTGGGACCTTGATGCATTGATCGAACGAAGACTTGAGGTAGGGAACACCTTGAACATGTACTTTATTTTACAAGAGCATGTATGTAGTGATATAGAATTCAAATTCAAATGTTTTATTGCTTAAGAATTATGAAAAGTGTGTGTGTGACAACCATAAGAGTAATTATAATGAGCCACCCCAGGGGATGAAGAAGTAAAGAGATAAGAGCATCAGGTGTGATGCAAGTGAATGGATAAATCTCAGGGATGTATCCAAGATTGAATCATGTTTGATAGGGCCTAACTGATATAAGATAGCACACTTACACGGTGAATAACTATATGTAAGGCACCGATATTTTTGTTATTTGAGGTTTGATAGGGTACCCCACCGACGTGGCGGGATATCCACGACGACACGCAGATATCCGTGACCATAATCGTGGCCGTAACCGGTCTGAAGAGGCTTATCCGTACAAAGTAAGCACACCCCAGGGGTGTTGATTTGAGACAAGTGAAACCCCGCCACCAATCCCCAGGGGAAAGGGGCTTGGGTACTATATTGTATTCCTAGGGAATACGTTAAAAGTGTCTATATAGATGACGATGATGGGTATCTCATCGGGGCTCGATGCTATATTGCTCGGGGATTACTTAAGTTGAAAGTTTAAGTTTTGCTTTAGGCCTTTTCAGCATCATTCATGAGTAAATAAAAGACACGAGTAAACTACCAGTAAATGTAATACTTTTTAACTGTTTTATCAGTAATTGCATAGACACATCATGCATGTCATATCATGGAATATATGTGAGTAATAATTTATATGTTCAACTGTGTTTTGTTCCCTATTGAGCTAGGATGTAGCTCACCCTATAGACTATACGTCGCAGGTCCACTACTAGCAGCTGCCGAGGCTTTAGGAGACGCTGACCCCGGTGAGTCGGACCTTGCGGCCGGCGAAGAGTTGGAGCCACCTCCTGAGGACTTCTTCTAGAGGACTCCGTTGTGCCGCTTTGAGGGCTTTTTGATAGGGATTTGTACGGCTTGGTATGTCAAGCCTTGTTTTGGTTGAACAATGTATATATTGAGTTTGGGATCATTCTTTTGGGGCGAACTATCCGTGATGATTGCTATCATCGATGGTTCGGATCGGTTCTCCATTCATGCAGAGGCATGGGGGTAGAACTGTCTTTTAGAGAATTGCTTTAATATAGATTTAAATTCCGCAGTTTCATTTATTATTTCATTTTATGCTTGATATGCCAATGTTCCGTGCATAGCTAAGGGGCACGGTCAAGATGATCGTGCTGATGGCACGGGTTTCGGGGTGACGAAATCCGAGCTGTCACAAAGCTTCTACTTTATTTTTCCTTTATTTGCTTGGTATTTCTTGGTCATTTGGTCCTTGACTTTGTGAAGTATGTATTGACCATCCATTTCACAACGTGGTTACCATTATATCGTGTGTTTCATTTCATAACGGTACGTTTGCAAGGCACACTCATCTCATTCATTCCTTAAAAGAAACAAAAAGAAATTTTTTGGCATAAACGCCCCACTTTTGATTACATGATCGGTTTAAATCTGCAAACATGCTTGCAATGATGCAATCAAGCTCTCAACTTGTCGCAAATAAGTCTGGATACTGCTCTCTCACATCCGTCTCTCGTTCCCATGTAGCTTCTTCGGTCGGATGATTATTCCACTGAACAAGTACTAAAGGAATCACTTTGGTGCGTAGCACTTGCTCCTTTCAATCCAACATCTCTGTTGGTTCCTCTATCATGCTCATATCCTCATGCATTTCCAACGGCTGACCTCCCAAGATATGAGAAGGGTCATTCACGTACTTCCTAAGCATAGATACGTGGAAGACATTATGTATCCGATCAAATAGCGGTGGTAATCCAACGCGTTAAGCAACTCCTCCAACTCGACCCAAAACCTCAAAGGGTCCTAGATAGCGGGGACTTAGCTTGCCTCTCTTTCCAAACCTCATAACGCCTTTCATAAGCAACACTTTCACAAACACTTGCTAACCCACGGTGTAGTCTACACTCGTCCTCTTGATATCGGTATAGATTTTCTATCTGCTCTGAGCTGCTTTGAGTTTCTCCCTTATCATACAAACATAAGTGGAATTATCTTCAAGTAACTCTAGCCCCAAAACAAATTTCTCGCATGTCTCTTCTCAATTAATAGGCGATCTACACCGCCATCCATAGAGAGCTTCATACGGTGCCATGCCAATGCTCGTCTGATAGCTATTATTGTATGTAAATTCGATCAATGGTAGATGTTGATCACATGATCCTTGTAGTTCAAGCATACACACTCTGAGCATATCTTCATTGACTTAATTTACCTGCTCAGTTTTCCCATCAGTTTGCAGATGAAATGCTGAACTGAAGTCCAATCGTGTTCCCATGCCTTCCTGAAACTTCTTCCAAAACTTTAAAGTGTATAACGGGTCATGATAAAAAACAATGCTACTTGGAATCTCGTGTAATCGCACGATCTCCTTCATATATAACTCTACAAGTCTCCCTGCCGTGTACATCGTGTTGTAAGGAAAGAAGTGTGTTAACTTGATCAATCGGTATACTACTACCCAAATGGCATTGTATCTCTTGGCCTAACGCGGTAGTCCAACGATAAAGTCCATAGAGGCTGACTCCCATATCCACTCTGGTATGGGTAGAGGCTGCAAAATACCCAGCAAGGTGTCTATGATCGACCTTCACCTGCTGACACTTCAAACACTGTGACACGTACTTGGCCACGTCTTGCTTCAAACCTCTCTACCAGTAGTTCTTCCTCAAGTCTTGGTACATTTTTGAGCTATCAGGGTGGATAGCATACTTTGACTTGTGTGCTTCATCAAGGATAGTTTGTCGTAGGTCGACATCATCTGGAATACAAAGAAGGCCCTTGAACAATAAGGAGCCATCTTTTACTAAGAACTCTGGTTTTATGCCTTCAATCACATCTTGGCGAATCTTGGTCAACTCAGGATCTTTCATCTGTAGCTTGTGAATGTGCTTAAAGATCATCGGTCTCACTGATATGTTAGCGAAGAAGGCTCCTGTAGCTTGTACCTCGATATTTGCATCATATAGTGAGATGTCTTCAAACAATTTCAATCTATTCATCCCCATAATCAAACTAGCCAACTGAGTTGAACCCTTCCGACTCAAGGCATCGGCTATCACATTAGCCTTACATGAATGATACTGTATAGAGCAATCATAGTCTTTGAGGAACTCCATCCATCTGTGTTATCTCATATTCAATTCTTTCTGTGTAAATAAATATTTGAGGCTCTTGTGGTCGGTAAAGATCTCAAAGGTCTCACCGTACAAATAATGTCGCCAGATCTTCAACGTAAATATGATCGCTGCTAGTTCCAAGTCATGTGTCGGGTAGTTCTTCTCATACTCTTTCAGCTGACCCATAAGCTATCACCTTCTTGTGTTGATTGAGCACGCAGCCCAAACCATTATGCGAAGCATTACTGTATACCACAAACTCTCCATTGTCTAAAGGAATCGCCAGCACTGGAGCTAAAGTGAGTCTCTTCTTAAGTTCTTGAAAACTCTTTTCACCCGCTTCACTTCACTCAAATCTCGCATCCTTTCGTGTAAGTCTCGTAAGAGTTTCCGATATTTTTGAAAATCCCTCTACAAAACATTGATAGTAGCCAGCTAGACCAAGGAAACTATGGACATCTCTTATTGTCTTTGGTTGTTCCCAATTTACCACTGCTTTGATCTTAGCCGAATCTACTGTGAGACCTTCTTTTGAGATGACATGTCCCAAAAAGCTGACCCTCTTTGTCTTTTGAATGTCCTCTACCTTGACCCTCAGCTGATGGTATCTAGATCTTAGATCGATCTTAGAAAAATACCTTACTCCTTGTAACTGATCGAATAAATCATCAATCCTAGGTAATAGATATCGATTCTTTATGGTGAGTTTGTTTAACTGGCGATAGTCAATGCACAATTGTATTAACCCATCTTTCTTCTTTATAAATAAGACCGGTGCTCCCCACGGAGACACACTCGGTCTTACAAACCCCTTGTCCATGAGCTCTTATAACTGCTCTTTCAACTCTTTCAACTCAACAGGAGCCATCCTATATAGTGCTTTAGAAATAGGCTCCATTTCAAGTGCTAAGTCAATAGCGACCTCCACCTCTCTATCTAGAGGTAATCCTGGTAATTCCTCAGAAAACACATCCTCAAATTCTTGCACAACTACTATCTCCGAAATATATTCTTCCCTTCCTTATCCTCCTTCAAGAATGCCAAATAACCACGCACCCCTTTCTAATCAAGCGCTTGGCCCTGACTGCAGAGATAAGTGGCATATATGTCTATCTCTCCCCTTGAAATCGAACGATCTCCTTGTGTTAGGTCTGAAGATGACGACCTTGTTCTTACAATCTACCCTAGCACAATGTTCTGACAATCAATCTATGCCAAGGATTACATCAAATCCTTGCATGTCTAACAGTATTAATTGTACTGTCAATTCATAAACGTCTCCATCATAAATACCCACTACTACTGACTTACAAACTAATTCTGTGTTAACTAATTCTCCAGTCGGAATAGACACTGCTAGAACAAAATCCAACGTCTCCGGAATAATCTTCATTTTCTTTGTAAATCTCGGAGTGACAAAGGAGTGAGTAGACCCTGGGCCTATCAACACTCTAGCTTTTATGCTCCGTAGCATCCTTTCTCGTACACTCGTAATGTACCTATAACATATGTATATACGGATATAGTGCATATTTACTTTTCCAACTTTAATGTACAGGAACGAGTCTACACTATTTTCTAAATGAATGCACTTTCTCTATCTAAAATTTTAAGAAATTGTAATTCTTTATATAAAAGGAATCTCACCTTGGATAACATCGTGTACATTCCTTGCTTCCTGGGCAGTGACTGCATATGCTCTTCCTTACACGACCGGCTTCCTTGATTGTATAGGTCGTGGCATTAAAGTAGAAACCGTCCTCTCTTTAGCCATATCTGGACAGTCCCGGATGATGTGAACTATCTTCCCACATTTATAGCAACCTCGCCTGCCTTTCTTGCAATCTGCCATTTTGTGAGACTTGCCACACTTGGCACAAGTTTCCCCTATAGTCGACGCTGCTCGTGAGGAACCCTGTGTAACTATTACTCCTATGGGGATAGCAAGGCTCTCATATCTCATCGGCCTCCCCGACACAAGCACTGGAAATCTCTGGTAGTTCGTTTGCTGCGCCGATCTCACATACCCTGGTTGAAATGGTTGCCTCTGAATAGGCGCTACGAACCTTGGCTTTTTATTCATCGGCTTGTAGTTCCCAACTGTATTCTGGTCCATTCTCCCTCTGCCTGACTGGTCCCTTCTTCTGTATCTGTCTTTATTATCCTCTTCAATTACCAAGGCCTTCCTCATGACCTCCACATAGGTCTTCAACTCAAAAGATGCTACCTTTCCCCTGATGTTCGACCTCAAGCCACGTTATAGTCATTTTGCTTTTATCAAGTCCGTGACTACTTACTCAGGAGCAAAGCGAGCAAGTCACATAAACTCAACCCCGTATTCTCTAATTGTCATCTTTCCTTGCTCAAGCTGTAAAAATTTTACTTCCATCTGATTTCTTACTTCTTCAGGGAAGTACTACTTATTAAATTCCTCTACAAATTCCTCCCATGTCCAGGGCAATCCTGGGGTATCCTGAGCCCTAGTCCTAGAAACGGACTTCCACCAAGGCCCAGTCTCCCCATCAAGCATATAAGCTACCCAACGGACACTCTCATCTTTCGTGCATGTAAGCATCCTAAACACCTTCTCCATTTCACTCAGCCAATTCTCAGTAGCTATTGGCTCAGCTTGCCCTGAAAAGTTAGGAGGATGCATCCTCCTAAACTCTGTAAATGCAGAGGGCACTGGTGGTGGCGAACCCACTGGAGGTGGTGGTTGTTGCTAATCACTGACATTGTGAGCTATCAGAGATGCTACTTGTTAAGTCATGGTTGTCGCCATGGTTTCCATGGTGTGCATCATCCTCTGGCACTCCTCTCTCTTCATTCCTTTCCCTTACTCTTTCTTATTCTCTTTGGTCTCTTTCCTGTCGATCTCTTTCTCGACTCTCTTCATGGTCTTGGCTCTCTTGGCCACTACTTCCTGAAGCCCCTCTGCTTCTTATTGGCACTCAATTCGTAGCCGAGATGTAATCATCTCTACTACGCAAGTTTCTATTATGACCGCCCCTGGGTCGGCCTCTTCCCCTAAAAGACATAACGGTCTGCAAGTGAAACCAAAGTTTCATTAGTAAAAGTCCCTATGCTCTGAAAAAATAAGAGTTGTCAAAATTTCTAAAAGAAACGGCTCTGATACCAACTATGATAGCCCGAATTTTGGCACCCCGAAACCCGTTCCATCAGCATGACCCTTGAGGCCATGCCCCATCAACCTGTACGGAACATTGGTATAACCAAGCATAATAAAGCATAATAATTAAATTTAACTAAATCTCTCATGCATTAATAATATATTACTCTAATACGAACCCAAATGATAGTTCTAATCTCATGCTACTGCATGAGCAGAAGAACCGGCCCGAACCATCGGTAATACAACAAGGTCACCCCAAATGGTTCGCCAAAAATATATCAATATAATTACATTACTCAAAAAGGGCTTGACATACCAAGCCGTACAATACTCTCACAAAAACTGAATCAAAGTATGCAGGGGTCCTCTAGAAGAAGTCCTCAAGAGGGGGCTCCTGATCCTCCCCAGGTACGTAATCCGAATCTTCCGGATCAACGTCTCCAGAAGCAGTAGCAGCCACAAGTATGGGACCTGTGACATATAGTCTAAAGGGTGAGCTACATCATAGCTCAATAGGAAAATAAACTGAATTGAACATATAAGTTAGTCTCTCACATATATTCCATGATAATTAACAGTATGATGTATCAATAATTTTTCTTGGAAAAGCTGTTTAAATAACTGAAAAGATGCATTTGGATGTCACTATTACTTTACTTGTTTATTTTGTTCTCAACTCGTTCATTTACCACAATGATTCGGCCTAAAGACTTAAATCATAGCTTAAATATTCTACGACTTACTATAGCATCGGGCACCCGATGGAATACCCATCATCGTCATCTAATCAGATATTTTTATATCTTTCAATGCTTCTCAGGTCCCTTTCTCATAGGCGACGAGGTTCATATTTCATGCATAAACAACTACATCCCTGGGATGTCCAACTAGTGTACGGATTGGCCATCGTACCAGTCATGGATATCCTGCCACGTCAGTCATCAGTATACCACCACATCGGTGGGGTATTCTCCAAACTTTAAATATCAAGTGCACTATATATAGTTATTCACCGTATGATTGTGCTAAATATAATAAATTAGGCCTTATCATTCTCATTCTCTTTACTTTACATGATCACTTACATCTCTGAGATGTCCAAGTCAATGCATCATACAAATGCCTTTATCATTTTCACATCCCCTGGCGGTGTCATGCTTATTTACTTTACTTTGTGTTCATGCACATGCCCACACTTAGGACTCACATTTTCAATGTATAGTTACTCTTTCTTTATCACTACATATATGATCTTGCAATTAAAGTACATATTCAAGGTATTCCCTACCTCACGTGTCTGAATGTCCAAACATCAAAGTCTCATGCGGTTCCCCATGCTTGCCTTCACTCGTACCACCTATGGTACACCATAACACAAGTAAAGCATCAAGAAAGATGCATAAAATAAGGTAAAAGACCCTCCCTGAACCTCAAAGTCCAAAACAAAGGCCAACAGAAACTGTCTAAATCGATTGATCGATCTCCAAAATCGATCAATCGAAATCCCAAAATTGATTAATTGATCCCAAATCGATTAATTCCAAAATCGATTGATCGATTTCTCAAATCGATCAATCGGTATTCCCAAGCTCTCATTTTCCAGTCACTGGAAGTGCTCAGACGATTAATCAATTTTCAATCGATTAATTGAATTTCAAAAATCGATTATTCGATTTGGAAATCGATCAATCGGTTTCGAGTCACTTTGCCCATCTAACTTCCAGGACAAAATTGATTGATCGATTTTCTAAATTGATCAATCGATTTGGTCAGAATTTTAGCCCTTTGCGGCCATTTCTTTCTGTTTTCTTCCGTATCATTTTTCTTTTATTTCTATTCTTTAATTCATCATTTAAACCTCAATTAAATACACAACAACATGTTTATAGAAATTTAAATAGAATTCACCTTAAATCAACCCTTGGCTGATTCAATGGATTCGCTCGAAGGCTAGGGCTCCTAGCTTTGACTCCAATGATTCCAACACGTCGAATCCGTCGAATCCTATATTAAATGTTCAAGATTGTCTTCAATTAGGAATTCACATTAACTCCAGAAGCAATTACTCCTTCCTCACTCTCTCTCTCTCTCTCTTCTTAACTCCACACTAACCACAATAAAGAGAAATAACTTCTCTTTTAGTTATTAGGCTTTTTAACCATTCTTACTTCGGTGTTAGGCACATACACCCTAGATAGGTATATGTTATCCCTAATTTTGCTCTAAAACTACTCACACTTGTTCGTTAACATCTTGACTACTATAGCCAAAGCCATCGTGTTGACTTTCCCTTGGTCAACCCTACGACCAGTCGGGCATGCATCTCGAGGACACTGTTCACGCCCAAAATTTGGGGATGTTACAGCCAAGACAAAATCTAAAGTCTCTGGCTTAACTTTTACCTTCCTTGCAAATCGAGGAGTGACAAACAAATGAGTAGACCCTGGGTCTATCAACACTCTAGCCATGTATGCTACACAACTCTCCTTCCCATATACGTCTAAAGTTCCTATAAAGCAAACACATTTCAGCATTTCACCCATGCAGCATAGCAAAACATGACATCAATAAAATCAACTACTCTCACATATACAACCTAGATAGAAGCACCTTCTCTAAAAAATTTCAATACACTTAACACAAGGTATAATTTACTCCAAGTAAAAACTCACCTTGTATGATATCATTAGAGTTTTGGGCGTCCTGAGCCGTAACTGCATAGGCCCTTCCTTGTACGTCCAATGTCTTTGCTTGGATCGGTCTTGGTGCCAAAACAGAAGCCATTTTTCCCTTATTAATCTCCGGACAATCCCGAATTATGTGGCCTATCTTTTCACATTTGTAGCATTCCCGCATTCCCCGTCTACAGTCAACTGTTCTATGAGACTTGCCACACTCGGCACAAGTCTCATTTGGTGTAGAAGAGGCTGCTTGTGAGAAGCCATGAGTAGTGGACACTCCTGTGGTGGCAGTAGGCCTCTCATATTGGATCGATCTCGCCAATATGGATACCGGTGGTTTGGAATAACTTGGATATGTAATTTGTCTAGGGATTGGAGCTGGTGTTGTAAACCTTGGCTTTTTAGTCCCCGAGTCATACTCACCCACTCTCCCTTGAAAGGTTCTTCCTTTATCATGTTGCTCCCTTCTTTTGTACATGCTACTGATATCCCTCTCAGCCACTATCGCTTTTCCTATCACATCTACGTAGCTTTCAAGTTCAAAAATCGACACTTGCTCATGGACGTTCGGCCTCAGACCTTCCTCAAATTTGGCAACCTTCATGATTTCTATAGACACTAACTTAGGTGCGAATCATGACAAGCGTGTAAACTCCACGCCATATTTTCGCACAGACATGCTTCCTTGCTGCAAATTTGTAAAGTCCCTTCTCATCTGAACTCTCACCTGCTTGGGGAAATACTCTCTATTGAACTTTCTAATAAAATCCGCCCAAGTCCATAGGCAATGAGGGTTCTCAATCTCTCTTTTTCTCAACACCAAATTCCACCAAGAATCGGCATCTCCCTCAAGCTGGAAGGAGGCCCAGCCTACCTTCTCATCCTCTATACTCCGCAACCTATCCAAAAGCTTTTCCATCTAGATTAATCATTTTTTAGCTTCTAATGGATTTGTTGCCCGTAGAAGCTAGGAGGTTTCAATCTCCTAAAATCCACGAATGAAGAGGGCAACAACGTCGGAGGAGGTGGTGGTGGTGGCTAATGACTAGTGACATTATTAGTCACCAACAATATCGTCTGCTCCGCCAGTAACGCAGTCTGTTGCGTCTGTTGGGCCATCGCAGCGGCCATAGCCTCTATGGCTAATGCGATACAATCAGTCGCATCACGCTTCCAATCTTCCCCTTCATGAGGATTTCTTTGATCTCTACTAGACCCTGCATGAAACTTGTCGTCACCTCAAGGATTCCTACTCTGGCTACGTCTAGGTCGACCCCTTCTCCCAGAAGACATCACGCTCTACACATGAAACCAAAGATCCCTTCACTCTGACAAAATCCAAGACTTGTCAAAAATTATAAAGAAACTGCTCTGATACCAACTATGACAGCCTAAATTTTGACATCCCGAAACTCATGCCATCAGCACGACCTCAAGGCCATGCCCCACATAAATAGGCAGAACACTTTGTACATCCCTACAATCATAGTTAAAACATAAACAAAAACTAAAGCAGAATAAATCTCAAGTTCTACTATTTAACACCAAAAATAAGTACTCAAAAGATCGTTCTAATCTCATACTTCTGCATAGGCAAAAGAACCAACTTGAACCATCGATGTCATAACTACGGTCACCCCAGATGGTTTGTCAAAAGAATATTACATATACCATTATCCTTACAAAACATAGTTGGACGTACCAAGCCAAAAATATCACTCTCAAACAATGTCAAAGCACGCAGAGGGTCTTCTAAAAGAACCTCTCAGGAGGGAGCTCTGACTCTTCCCCTATAATATAATCTGAGTCCTCAAGATCGACCTCGCCAGAAGCTGCTCCTAACTCCGCACCTGTGACTTATAGTCAAAGGGGGAGCTAGATCCTAGCTCAATAGGGACAATATCAGAGCAAGTACATCTTTCTTACTCACAGACATTTCATGACATAATAAAGTATGAATTCATCAATGTAAATTAACTAAAAAATAGTTTGAGATGCAATAAAAATAAACAGAATGCTTTTGTTACTCCACTCATGACACCTGATGTTCATTAGTTCTTATGATTGCAACAAGGCTAGTCTCATGACTTAAAACGATTAACTTAAATAATCCCCGAGCAATATAGCATCGAGCCCCAATGGAATACCCTTCATCGTCATCTAATCAGACTATTTTTCAAGTAACCTGACCACGTCCCTTTCTCATAGGCTATGGGCACATAACCACTATATATCCTTGGGATGCCTACTGGTGTACGGATTGGCCACGTACCGGTCACGGATATCCTGTCGATTCTGTCACAGGTGTATCGCCGCATCGATGGGGTATTCTACAAACCTTAAATCACTTGTGCTTTATATATAGTTATTCACCGTGTAATTGTGCTAAATACATATTAATTCACAGTCTGTTCCATCACATTCATGGTCCATCTCATAACGTGGATCTTCACATCCACCATACATCGCTGAGATGTCACACGTTCTGGTGCATCACTCAGATGCTCAATGTACATATGCATCCCTGGGATGGCTCAAGTATTACACTCATTGATTTCTACATTTAACCGTATACACACACATACCGTACTTTCATATTTTTAATCATAGTATTTTAAAACACGAGTATTTATACTAAACTTTAAATGAACATGCATCCTTAATATCACTACATACATGCTCTCGTAATTAAGCGTACAAGTTCAGATATTCCCCTACCTTAGAAGCAGCAAAATTCCAAGGATCCTCCAATCTTAGCTAATGCTTAACCATCCTTAGAGTCGGCTTAACTATGCCTAGCCAAACACACATAACATATCACTGTATGTGTAAAAACATTGGGGTTAGAAGCCTAACCCCAACAATTGAACAGTTCGAACGAAAAACCCAACAAAAGTTTGAATTTGTCCAATTTGATCGAACGATTTGGAAAATCGATCGAACGATTTTAAATCGATCGAATGAAATCCAAAAATCGATCAAACGATTTTATTTCGTTCAATCGATTTCCTCATAAATCCATTTCACCCTATTTTTTGTCCCCTAGCAAACCGATCAAACTATTCTATTTCGTTTGCACAGGTTTCACAAATCGATCAAACGATTTTAGAAATCGTTCGAACGATTTCTTCAGATTCTTTACTTCACATCTCTCATCATTGGTCAAAATCGATTGAGCAGTCCTAATTCCGTTCGATCGATTTTGCCCATTTCCAGATCCGATAGAGTTCTTTCATCTAGAACTCATCTCATCATCCTCCACATCATCCATCATCTATTTCTCAAACCCTATTCACTTAGATTTATTATCTAGCAACTAAACTTAGCTTAAAATAGTTGGCTTACCAATTCCAATGGCTGAATCCCTTGATCCAAAGCTTTAGCTCACTAGGGTTTCATAAACCCCCAAATCTCGAATCTCACCTCAATATCGAACACAATTCGCTAGCTTTTCCGATCCTAGATCAATAGCTCATATTTAATACACCGATCCTAGATTTCAAATCTAAATCTCTCTCATTTACTCTCTCTCTATATTTTTAACAACCCAATCAAAGAGAAATAAATTCCTCCCCCTTTTCTTATATCCTATAATTTATCTTAGGTGTTAAGCACATATAGCTAACTAATGTGTGTGTATATATATATGGATACATAGTCCAACTAAGTGGTTCCTATCAAACACCTCCTCTCACATATGATCTATGCAACCTAACTAGCCATCCTAACTCAACCAAGTCAATGTTGACCCGATCAAACATATGACTAGTTGGTATGCTTCCCAAGGTGCACTATTTAAGCACATAATTTTCGAGACGCTATAACACTTGAAAATAAAATTTATTTGATATTATTCTAATTTTTATAAATTTTATATAACATTTGAAAATTTATTTGATCTTTTTTTTATTTTTATAATATTAGAATATATTTTACCAAATTTATTTAATATTATTCTAATTTTTGAAATTTTATTTGATATTATTCTAATTTTTAAAAATTTATTTGATATTATTCTTATTTTAAAAATATTAGATTATATTTTATCAAATTTATTTGATATTATTCTAGTTATTGGTTTTTAAAAAATTAGTAATTGAGTAACATAATTAGCAACCTAATTATTACTAAAATTACTTTAGTTACAAAAGTTAGTTTTAAAAAATTAGTAATTAGTAATTAGGTTACTAGTTTTTAAAAAAATTAGCAACATAATTTAATTTAGTTTTAAAAAGAATTAGTAATTGAGTAACATAATTAGTAACCTAATTACTACTAAAATTAGTTTAGTTTTAAAAAATTAGTAATTAGGGGTTAGGTTACTAGTTTTTAAAAAAATTAGTAACACAATTTAGTTTAGTTTTTTAAAAAATTAGTAATTGAGTAACCTAATTACTACTAAAATTAGTTTATTTTAAAAAAATTAGTTTTAAAAAATTAGTAATTAGTAATTAGGTTGTTAGTTTTAAAAAACATTAGTAGCATAATTTAATTTAATTTTTAACAAAATTAGTAATTGAGTAACTTAATTACTACTAAAATTAGTTTAGTTTAAAAAAATTAGTTTTAAAAAATTAGTAATTAGCGATTAGGTTATTAGTTTTTAAAAAAATTAGTAACATAATTTAGTTTAGTTTTTAACAAAATTAGTAATTGAGTCACCTAATTACTACTAAAATTAGGTTAGTTTTAAAAAATTAGTAATTAGTAATTAGGTTACTAGTTTTTAAAAAAATTAGTAACATAATTTAGTTTAGTCTTGAAAAAAATTAGTAATTGAGTAACATAATTAATAACCTAATTAATATTAAAATTAGTTTAGTTTTAAAAAATTAGTAATTAGTAATTAGGTTACTAGTTTTAAAAAAATTAATAACATAATTTAGTTTAGTTTTTTAAAAAATCAGTAATTAGTAATATAATTAGTAACCTAATTACTACTAAAATTTATTTAGTTTAAAACGATTAGTTTTAAAAAATTAGTAATTAGTAATTAGGTTACTAGTTTTAAAAAATATTAGTAACATAATTTAGTTTAGTTTTTAAAAAAATTAGTAATTGAGTAACATAATTAGTAACCTAATTACTATTAAAATTAGTTTAATTTTTAAAAATTAGTAATTAGTAATTAGGTTACTAGTTTTAAAAAAAATTAGTAACATAAATTAGTAACGTAATTTACTGACACAAAAAAATTAGTAACATAATTTACTAATTTTCAATTACCCATTCAAAAAATATAAATAAATCTACCCATATTTTAAATATATAAATAAATCTAATTTATTAACACAAAAAAGTAAATAGATCTACCCATATTTTAAGATCTAACATATATTAAGATCTACCATATTTTTTTATAGATCTACCCATAAATATGATAGATCTAGTCATAAATATGGTAGATCTACCCATAAAAATATAACTTATGTGATATAAAATGATACCTTCTCTTAATGCGATGAAAATATGAGTATGATTTCGTCTCCGGTGGTTAAGAACTTAAGATCTCGTCTCCGAGTCTCTAATTGTTAATAAACCTTTCTCAAATATTTTTTTGTAGGTGTAGAATGAACCCGCTGGGAAAAAGAATGGATGAGAAACTGAAAGACTATTTTGAGACTATTTGGGAGACAAAAACCTCTAAAAATGGGATAAAATCATGCTTAAAAAGTGATAGGGACAAAAACCCCTAAAAGGGACGATAACAAATTATCGGACGACACTGACGATATGGGCAATAAATTGCCCGTATCGTCTGATAATTTGAAAATTTTAAGAAGGAAAAAAAAAAGCCCATTGTTATCGGACGATACATTGAAATTATCGTCTGATAATTTCAATGTATCGTCCGTATCGGACAATACGGACGAGACATTGCCCGTATCGGCCGATAATTTGCTAGTTTTTAAGGGGGTATGATACCATGGCATTGTATCGTACCGCCAAGTCCAAAACCGATACGTATCGGACTATACGTATTGGTACCAGACGAAATTTTGATCCATGCTATACACTAACTAGCTTAATCATCACATGGTTGTTACGATTTTACAAAATCTATAAATCTTTCATCCTTACTTTCTATCATAGCAATTATCCTTTATCAGAACTCAGTGATTTCAGTTTTGTAAAGCGTGGAGTGTGTGCATACCAGTGAACAGTTTATTCTTCATAAATTTTTCTAAACTACAGATTTAGAAAATATTTTCATCCAAATTCTCACTATTGGTATACTCTAAAAAAGAATATCAAAATTTTGGATTCTCTCTGTGACAGCCCGGATTTTGGCACCCCGAAACCCGTGCAATCAGCACGATCATCTTAACCGTGCCCCTTAGCTGAGCATGGAACATTGGTATATCAAGCAATGAATTGAACTGAAATAGAAATGAAACTGTGGAAGTAATTCACTATATAAACATTTCTCAAAAGACAGTTCTACCCTCATGCCTCTGCATGAATGGAGAACCGATCCGAACCATCGATGATAGCTAATCATCACAGATGGTTCGCCCAAAAGAAAAATCACGAATTTATACATATACAGTGTTTAATCGAACAAGGCTTGACATACCAAGCCGTACAAAATCTCCCAAAAAAAAACCCTCAAAGCAGCACAACGGAGTCCTCTAGAAGAAGTCCTCAGGAGGTGGTTCCAACTCGTCTCCGGCCGCAAGGTCCGACTCACCGGGTCGTCGCTCCTCAAGCCTCGGCGCTAGTAGTGGACTGCGACGGTCTATAGGGTGAGCTACATCCTAGCTCAATAGGGAACAATCACGATTGAACATATAAATTATTACTCACATATATTCCATAATATGTCATGCATGATGTGTCTATGCAGATTCTGAAAAGCGGTTAAAAAGTATCACATTTTACTGGTAGTTTACTCATGTCTTTTATTTATTCATGAATGATGCTGAAAAGGCCTAAAGCAAAACTTAAACTTTCAACTTAAGTAATCCCCGAGCAATATAGCATCGAACCCCGATGAGATACCCATCATCGTCATCTATATAGACAGTTTTAATGTATTCCCTGGGAATACAAAATAGTACCTAAGCCCCTTTCCCCTGGAGATTGGTGGCTGGGTTTCACTAGTCTCAATCAACACCCCTGGGGTGTGCTTGCTATGTACGGATAAGCCTCCGCACTGGCCTACGGTTTCGCCGTCGTATCAGTCACGGATATCCTGTCGTGTCAGTCGTGGATATCCCGCCACGTGGTGGGGTACCCTATCAAACCTCAAATAATAAAAATATCGGTGCCTTACATATAGTTATTCACCGTGTAAATGTGTTATCTTATATCAGTTAGGCCCTATCAAACATGATTCAATCCTGGATACATCCCTGGGATGTATCCATTCACTTGCATCACGCCTGATGCTCTTATCTCCTTACTTCCTCATCCCCTGGGGATGGCTCGTTTTGATTACTTTTATTGATGTCATACACACACACTTTTCACAAACTCTTTAAGCAATAAAACAATTGGAATTTTAAATCTATATCACTACATACATACTCTTGCAAAATAAGGTACATGTTCAAGGTATTCCCTACCTCAAGTCTTCGTTTGATCAATGCATCAAGGTCCCACGTGGCTCCTTGTGCACTAGCTCACACGTACCACCTATGGTACCACATAACATGTGAAACACATCACTAAAGATGCAATAAGGGAGGTCCAAGACCCTCCATGAATATTAAAGTCAAACTCAAAAGTCAACATAAACTGGCCCAGTCAATTAATCAATTTCCAAAATCGATTAATCGAATCTGATTCGATTAATCGATGTCCAAAATTGATTAATCGAAAGTCAATATCAATTAATCGATTCTCAAATTGATTAATCGCGATTCACATTCGATTAATCGAAACCCAATTCGATTAATCGAAATTCTCTACTCTATCCAGTCGATTCTCAATTCGAGTAATCGAATTTCCAAAATCGATTAATCGAATAATCGAAATTATAAATCGATTAATCGAACTCTCATTTCGATTAGTCGATTTCTTCAAGCTAAATTCTTTTCTCCACTGGAGTCCACTGTAGGTTCCCAGTCGATTTATCGATTCTCAATTCGATTAATCGAAATCCAAAGTCGATTAATCGAAACCCAATTCGATTAATCAAGATCGGGGTCCTCTGACTTTTCAACTTCTTGGCCAATTTCGATTAATCGAAACCCAATTTCGATTAATCGAAATTGCCAGATTCAGCCCCCTTCTCAATCTCTTTCCTTACTTTTTCCTCCATTTTTCTAAGCTTTTACCCTACATTTTACACCCTTTCTAACTACAATTTAACCCTTTAATCCATGCATTTAAACTACAAAAATCTTACCTTCAATCAATCTCAAATTGATTTCAAATCGAGTGGTTGGAAAGGCTAGGGTTCCAGCTTTTAGCTTGAACGGATTCTTCGCGTCAAATCGGTCTCTTTAATGCTAGAATCTCCCTTCCAATCACTCACAATAATTCTTGCTCAACCTCTTTACTCCTCTCTCTCTCTTCTTTACTCCTCTCTCAACAACCAAATTTCAGATTTTAGGGTTATTAAACCCTTTTATCTATCCCCTTCCTTGTGTGTTGAGCACATACACCGTGGTAGGTGTATGCGACTCCTCATTCACATCACACACCACATAATCACTCAAACCATCACATCTCGTCCGTTCATCACACTCTATGCTAACCCTTGATCTCCTAATTGGTCAAACTTGTGACCAATCGGGCACAAATCCCGAGGTCACTGTTTAACGCGATTTCTCAGGATATTACATCCTCCCCACCTTGGGAATTTTCGTCCTCGAAAATAACCCAAAGTGCGTTGGTCTGAGTCTCTCCCCCCCCCCACACTCTTAAGTGAGGCGGTCCAGTTGACTCAGACGCATCCAGGTAATTACGAATACCAGCGAATACCAGCGTAGAATTAAAATGTTACGAAATTGAAGAGTTTACACCAAAAATTTTGATTTATATTTATAATTGAAAATTTTTACAATGCCAGATAAGTTGGCGTACAAAAACACATCTACAGGTATACAATCGAAACGCAACAATGAATACAAGACTCATGCAGTCCCCTCGCCAGGCTGGTCGGGTGCTGGAGCAGGCTGCTCCATCTGAGCTGACGGTGCTACGGGGGCTGGTGGGTCTGCTGGAGCTGGCTGTGACTGCGGTGGTGGAGATCTTTGGTAGATGTGGAAGGACCAGCGCCGGTAGCCGCGATAGTCGAAGAGAAGATGGGACCCCTGTGGAAGGTAGTCAGTCCTGCAGTCCACTCCTCCTCCTGAGCGAGGTAGCGCTGGTAGTCTGTCGGGTAGATGTAGCGGAGGGTGTGGAACATCAAGAAGTCCATCCTTCGGTTCATCCACTCGTTGTTGGCCTCCATGCGAGCCAATACCTCCTCGATGGTAGGACCGGATGGAGCAGCGCGCCGGCGGTATGATGAGGTGGGTGTAGCGGGCGCGGAGTGAGCTGGCTGTGTCGGTGAGGCCGTAGTATGAGAGGTGGCCCTCTCCACCGAAGGCTCGGCTGGGTGTGCCCCATCCACGGGTGGGTCCTGCTGTGGTGGTGGGGGTGGTGGTGGTGCTACTGCTGCTGCTGCTGCGGCTGGAGCGGGACCCGGAGCCGATAGGGTCCGCTTGAGCAGGTTGTAGCTACTGGTTCATGAAGACTTGGAGAACGTCTTCACGCAATCCGTAGCTCTCACCTCGTGAGGCGATATGGTGTAGTCGGGAGTGTTGGAGTAGCACTCCAACATGCTCGATATGAGCCGTGCGTACGACATCTTCTCCTTGGGCCAGAGGTTGCCCTTCATTAGCTTCCCCTTGATGTACCTCATCCCCTCGAGGACAACCATGGTGGCGTCGAACCACTAGCCACAGAAGGCCGCGTAGAGTGCGTGTTGCACTCGGTCCGCAGCCTTCGGTATCGTGGCGCGACTTGATCACCGAATCAAGCATCCACATGTAGTGGGGAAGGTCAACCCTCTTGATGGAGGATCCTGACCCCTTCTTCCTGTTGGTCATACGGGTCATGATCTCCTCAAATCGAGGGTCCTCCTCAAAGGGTGGGAATAGGGTGGTCTCAGCTGTGAAATCGAGGTAGCACTCAAGCACCTCGTGTGATCGTGTATTCTCGACCCTCGATGGTGGTCTTGATCACATCGTCAGTCGGGCCGTCCACAAGCCCTTGGTAAAACAATCTCACCAATCTAGGGTAGTATGACCCGGATTGGTTTGAGAAGGTTGTCGAGATCGATATTGTTAAGGTAATTACGAGCCCATTGGGTCTCGCCCGATACATCGGGATTTGTGAAAAGGGTAGGGTCAATGAGGTACTCGACCTCAAAGGTCTTCGCGGCCCACCACTCATTAGGTTGTACCACGTTAGTGGGTGGTGGCGGCATGGGTGTAGACTCGCGGGAAGACTCGCGCGAAGATGCGCTCGTCGAACCGGAGGTGGTCTCCAATGCCGACGGTGATGGAGTCCTCACCGGCGATGGGGTAGGTGGTGGTGGTATGGCGTTCTTACGCCGGACCGGTAGCTTGGAGGTTGCCTTCTTCGAAGACAATCGGGTTTTAGGCGGCATTGTCGGTGAAATAGCAAAAATCTAGGTTTTACCTAATTCAATTTGAAGGAAAAGTACGAAATTAGGGTTTACCGTGGGTTTTGGAGGCGATATGATTTGAATCCGAGCCGAAAACTGACGGAAGTGTAAACCCTAGGGCGCCGGATGGTCGGAGAAGAAGAAGAAGATGAAGCGCCCAAATTCCCAAAGCTCGAATCATTTGAATGGGGAATGAAATCCCCAATTTTTAATATATAGGCCCCGGCTCGATTAATCAAAATCCAGAATCGATTAATCGAGATTCAAAACTAGGTTAAGCCGCGCGAAATCGATTAATCGATTTCCAAAATCGATTAATTGAAAGTCAAAATCGATTAATCGAAAGCATTTCGATTAATCAAAATCGTATTCGTTGAAAAATTCAAGTTTTAGAGCTCACTGGCGCGAGCCAATTGATTAATCGAAATCCATTTCGATTAATCGAAACTTCAAAATTGATTAATCAAAATTCACTTTGATTAATCGAAATTCACTTTGATTAATCAAAATCGTGTAGTCTCTTCCAAAATTTTCAGGATTTTTTCAAGTTTTTCGATTAGTCGAACTATGGTTCGATTAATCGAGATCTCAAATCGATTAATCGAATTCCACATCGATTAATCGAAATCGTTTCTCTGACTCCAAATTTTCCTAAGTTCCTTAAGTAAATCGATTAATCGAACTTCCAGTTCGATTAATCGAAATCTCAAATCGATTAATCGAAACCTCCTCGATTAATCAAAATTTCATTAATTCATTCCTAATTTCTTCTAACATTCCCAGTATGTTCGATTAATCGAACATGCAGTTCGATTAATCGAAAACCTAAATCGATTAATCGAAACCAAAATTGATTAATCGAAATTTCATTCTGTATCTGTTCTAACTCTTATCCAAATTTCCGATCCAGCACAAATCGACTAATCGAACAAAATCGATTAATCGAAATTCCAAATCGATTAATCGATTTGAAATTCGATTAATCGGTTTTGCCCAATTTCTGCAATTTCTCAAGTTCTTTGGTTCTTTGATTTCTCTTGGTGGTTTATGACATCAAGTGGCTCATAGTTCCATAAAAAAACATATCCTCATGGTCATGTGCATACAAAAATCTGTTCCCATAATCATACTTTGATCAAAACTTCCATTGAATTACAAGTATTGTTGAGATTCCACAAACATGCTTGTGGTTTACATTGGATTCTCACGTCATTGGAAATAAGGCTAGATATTGTTCTTTTACATCGGCCTCTCGTTCCCATGTAGCCTCTTCCTTTGGATGATTGTTCCACAGGACAAGCACTAAGGGAATCACTTTAGTGCGCAGTACCTGTTCCTTTCGATCCAAGATTTCCACTGGTTCCTCTATCATGCTCATGTCCTCACACATCTCCATAGGTTGACTTCCTAACACATGAGATGGATCGTTCACATACTTTCTGAGCATCGATATGTGGAAAATGTTATGTACCCGATCAAACAGCGGTGGTAAGCCAATGCGACATGCAACTTCACCTACGCGTCCCAAAATTTCAAATGGTCCAACATAACATGGGCTTAACTTCCCTCTCTTGCCAAATCTCATTACGCCTTTCATAGGTGACACTTTCACAAACACGTGCTCACCCACTTTATAGTCGACACTAGTCCGCTTGATGTCGGCGTAACTTTTCTGTCTACTCTGTGCTGACTTCAGCCTTTCTCTGATTATTCGAACGACGGTGGCATTGTCTTCAAGTAGTTTTGGCCCTAAAATAAATTTCTCACCTGTTTCTTTCCAATTGAGTGGTGATTTGCATCGTCATCCATACAGAGCTTCATACGGTGCCATGCCAATGCTCGTTTGGAAACTGTTATTGTATGCGAATTCGATCAACGGTAGATACTCATCCCAGTATCCTTACATATCTAGCATGCACGCCCTGAGCATGTCTTCTATTACTTGATTCACTCGTTCGGTCTGCCCATCAGTTTGAGGATGGAAAGTTGAACTAAAATTTAGTCGCGTTCCCATTCCTTCTTGAAATTTCTCCCAAAACTTGGATGTATATAGTGGATCACGATCTGAAACTATACTGCTTGGAATCCCGTGTAGTCTTACAATCTCCATATATAAGTCTGCCAGTCTTCCTACCGTATACATAGTATTATACGGTAAAAAGTGCGCTAATTTGGTCAATCGATCTACGACGACCCAAATGGCATTGTGTCTCTTGATAGTACGCGGCAATCCAACAATGAAATCCATCGAGATCGATTCCCACTTCCATTCTGGGATTGGTAAAGGCTGCAATGGTCCAGCAGGATGTCTATGATCAATCTTCACTTGCTAACAAGTCAAACACCGTGACACGTATTCGGCCACGTCTTGCTTCAGACCTCTCCACCAGTAGTTCTTTTTCAAGTCTTGGTACATTTTGGTGCTACCAGGGTGGATAGCATAATTTGACTTATGGGCCTCATCAAGAATCGTTCGTCTTAGATCGACATTGTCCGGAATACAGAGACGGCCCTTGAACAATAAAGAACCATCTTCTTTGACTGACAAGTCCGACCTGATGCCTTCACTTACGTCTTATGAATCTTTGTTAATGTCGGATCTTCCATCTGTAGATCGTGGATATGCTCAAATATTACTGGCTTCACTGATATGTTAGCCAAAAAGGACCCTGTAGTTTTTGACTCAATGTTCGCATCGTAAAGTGCCAGGTCTTCCAATAATTTCCACCGGTGCATACCCAAAATCAAACAAGCTAACTGAGCTGAACTCTTCCGACTCAAGGCGTCTGCTACTACATTCGCCTTTCCTGGATGGTACTGTATAGAACAATCATAATCCTTGAGAAACTCCATCCATCTGCGTTGTCTCATGTTGAGCTCTTTCTGTGTAAACAGGTATCGGAGGCTCTTATGATCGGTGAAAATTTCAAAAGTCTCACCATACAAGTAATGTCTCCAGATCTTCAGTGCAAAGATGACTGCTGCTAGCTCCAAGTCATGAGTCAGATAATTTTTCTCGTGTTCTTTCAGCTGTCTTGATCCGTAAGCTATCACCTTCTTATGTTGGTTGAGTACGCAACCCAAACCGTTGTATGACGCGTCGCTGTACACGGCGTATCCTCCACTGCCTGAAGGAATAGCTAGCACTGGAGCCGAAGTGAGTCTCGTCTTGAGTTCTTGAAAACTCTTCTCGCATGCCTCACTCCACTCAAATCTTGAATCTTTTCGTGTCAGCTTTGTGAGAGGTCCCGATATCTTTGAAAATCCCTCGACAAAGCGTCGATAATAGCCTGCTAAGCTCAGAAAACTTCGGACATCGGTCACTGTCTTTGGTTGCTCCCATTTAACCACTGCTTCTATCTTTGCTGGATCTACCGTGACACCATGCTTTGAGACGACATGTCCCAAAAAGCTAACCTCTTCCAACCAAAACTCACATTTGCTGAGTTTGGCGTACAATTGGTGTTCACGTAGCGTCTGTAGGGCAATCCTCAAGTGTTCTTCGTGTTCCATCTTGGATTTTGAGTATATCAATATATCATCAACGAACACTACGACGCAGGAGTCCAAGTGTGGTTTAAACACTCGGTTCATCAGATCCATAAACGACGCCGGAGCATTCGTCAACCCAATCGGCATCACAAGGAATTCATAGTGTCCATACCGTGTCTTGGAAGCTGTCTTCTGGATGTCCTCTGCCTTGACTCGTAACTGATGGTATCCAGATCTCAGGTCGATCTTGGAAAAATACCTTGCTCCTTATAGTTGATCGAACAAATCATCAATTCTAGGCAAAGGGTAGCGGTTCTTCACAGTGAGTTTATTTAATTGTCGATAGTCAATGCATAGCCGCATTGACCCATCTTTCTTCTTGACAAACAAGACCAGTGCTCCCCATGGAGACACGCTCGGTCTAACAAACCCCTTGTCCATAAGCTCTTGTAGTTGTTCTTTCAGCTCCTTTAACTCAGCAGGAGCCATTCGATATGGCGCTTTTGAAATAGGCTCCGTTCCTGGTGCTAAGTCTATGGCGAATTCTACTTCTCTCTCTGGAGGTAATCCAGGCAATTCTTTTGGAAACACGTCGGCGAAGTCTCGCACAACTGCTATCTCAGAAATGACATTCTTTTCTTCCTTGTCCTCCTTTAAGAAAGCCAAGTATCCATTGTAACCCTTTTTGATCATTTTCTCGGCCCTTACTACTGAGATCAGTGGCACAGATGACGACCTCACTCCTTGAAACCGAAATGATCTCCTTGTGTTGGGTCTGAAAATGACAACCTTGTTCTTGCAATCGACTGTTGCACAGTGCTGCGCCAACCAGTCCATGCCAAGAATCACATCAAACCCTTGCATGTCTAACAGTATCAACTTTGCTTCCAATTCATGCACATCTAGGTCTCAAACTGCTACAATGAC
The DNA here is from genome assembly GCA_021018995.1 of Chloranthus sessilifolius. Lineage (NCBI taxonomy): Eukaryota > Viridiplantae > Streptophyta > Magnoliopsida > Chloranthales > Chloranthaceae > Chloranthus > Chloranthus sessilifolius. The sequence continues at coordinate 72,950,674 of CM037595.1, forward strand.
GGATTTGCAAGCTAACTCTGTGTCCACTAACTCTCCAGTCAGAATAGACACAGATAGGACGAAGTCCAACACCTCTGGAACAATCTTCATCCTCTTGGCGAAACGTGGAGTGACGAATGAGTGGGTAGACCCTGGGTCTATCAACACTCGAGCGTCATATCCAACGAAGCATCCTTTCTCATATATAGTTAAAGTACCTATAGTATACATACATACATACAATAATTTACCCATCAATTTACACCCCTAACTCACATAAAATTTAGGATTGAGAAAAAGAATCTATACAAATCCCTAATGTATGCACCTTCTCTATCTAAAATTTTAATGAAATGGAAATTTCTTTAATTTAAAAGAGTCTCACCTTGGATGACGTCATGCACATTCCACTCTTCTGGATGGCGCATAGGTTCTCCCCTGAACGACCGGCTTCCTTGCTTGAATGGGTCGTGGTGCTGCAACTGAAACCGTCTTTCTTTTATCCGTCTCGGGGCAATCCTTGATCAAGTGGCCCACCTTGCCACATCGGAAACAACCCCTAGTCCCCGCTCTGCAATCCACCGTCCTATGAGGCTTGCCACACTTTGCGCAAGTCTCCCGAGGTGCGAAAGAAACAGTATGAGAACCCTATGTGATAGTGGCGCCAGTAGACATGGCAGGGCTCTCATATCGTAAAGGTCTCCCTGACGGAAGTAATGGAAACCTCTGTTGGTGTTGTTGTTGCGCCGGCCTTCCAAAACCTCCTTGAAATTGTGGTCTCTGAGCTTGGGCCACGAACCTCGGCTTTTTTTGTTCACCGGTTCGTAGGTCCCAGTCCTTCCTTGATCATTTCCTCCTCTCTGTTGCTCCCTCTGTCTATATCGTTATTGTTCTCCTCCTCTACAACTAACGCCTTGCTCATGACCTCTTCATAGGTCCTCAACTGAAATGGAGCTACGCCTCCCCTCACCTCAGGCTTCAAACCTTGCTGAAACCTCTTGGACTTCATCACGTCGGTAGCGACGTAATCCGGAGCAAAACGGGCTAGTCGTAGAAACTCCACCCCATATTCTCTCACTGTCATTCTCCCTTGCACTAACTGTAGAAATTGTATCTCAAGCTAGTTCCTCACCACTTTCAAAAAATATTGTTTGTTGAACTCCTCAACAAACTCCTCCCATGTCCAAGGTAACTCCGGGGTCTCCTGAGCCCTAGTCCGTATCACGGACTTCCACCAAGGCCCAGCCTCCCCATCCAACATATAAGCTACCCATCTCACACTCTCATCTTCTGTGCATGTCAGCACGTTAAAGACTTTCTCCATCTCCATAAGCCAGTTCTCAGCGGCCATTGTGTCTGCCTGCCCAGAAAATGAAGGAGGTCTCATCCTCCTAAACTCTATAAAGGATGAGGGCACAGTGTGCAGTCCTGCTGTGGTGTAGGTGGTCATTGCTCTTCTTGCATGAGTGCAGGATGCGACTTGTTGTGCCATGGCAGCTGCCATAGTCTCCATAGTATGCATCATCCTTTGTCGCTCTTCTCTATCTTCTTGTCTCTCTCTAACTCTCTCTTGTTCCCTTTGATCTCGATCCTCTTCATCATGCTTTCTACTACTACTGCCCCCTAGGGCCTCAGTACCTCCTAAAGGCACTCTATTAGTAGGAGAGATGTAATCATCTCCACTACGTAGACTCCTCTATTGGCCTCCCCTTGGTCGGCCTCTTCCTCTAGATGACATTGCGGCTGCATTTGAAGCTAAAGTTCTGTTAGCAGAAGTCTCTATGTTCTGACAAAAGAGAGATGCCAGAATTGCTAAAATAAATAGCTTTGATACCAACCGTGATAGCCCGGATTTTGGCACCCCGAAACCCATGCCATCAGCACAATCATCTTAACCGTGCCCCTTAGCTGAGCATGGAACATTGGTATATCAAGCAATGAATTGAACTGAAATAGAAATGAAATTGCGGAAGTAATTCACTATATAAATATTTCTCAAAAGACAGTTCTACCCTCATGCCTCTGCATGAATGGAGAACCGATCCGAACCATCGATGATAGCTAATCATCACAGATGGTTCGCCCAAAAGAAAAATCACGAATTTATACATATATAGTGTTTAATCGAACAAGGCTTGACATACCAAGCCGTACAAAATCTCCCAAAAAAAAACCCTCAAAGCGGCACAACGGAGTCCTCTAGAAGAAGTCCTCAGGAGGTGGTTCCAACTCGTCTCCGGCCGCAAGGTCCGACTCACCGGGGTCAGCGTCTCCTGAAGCCTCGGCAGCTGCTAGTAGTGGACCTGCGACGTACGGTCTATAGGGTGAGCTACATCCTAGCTCAATAGGGAACAATCACAGTTGAACATATAAATTATTACTCACATATATTCCATAATATGTCATGCATGATGTGTCTATGCAGTTACCGATGAAAACGGTTAAAAAGTATCACATTTTACTGGTAGTTTACTCATGTCTTTTATTTATTCATGAATGATGCTGAAAAGGCCTAAAGCAAAACTTAAACTTTCAACTTAAGTAATCCCCAAGCAATATAGCATCGAACCCCGATGAGATACCCATCATCGTCATCTATATAGACAGTTTTAATGTATTCCCTGGGAATACAAAATAGTACCTAAGCCCCTTTCCCCTGGGGATTGGTGGCTGGGTTTCACTAGTCTCAATCAACACCCCTGGGGTGTGCTTGCTATGTACAGATAAGCCTCCGCACTGGCCTACGGTTTCACCGTCGTATCAATCACCGATATCCTGTCGTGTCAGTCGTGGATATCCCGCCACGTGGTGGGGTACCCTATCAAACCTCAAATAACAAAAATATCGGTGCCTTACATATAGTTATTCACCGTGTAAATGTGCTATCTTATATCAGTTAGGCCCTATCAAACATGATTCAATCCTGGATACATCCCTGGGATGTATCCATTCACTTGCATCACGTCTGATGCTCTTACCTCCTTACTTCCTCATCCCCTGGGGATGGCTCGTTTTAATTACTTTTATTGATGTCACACACACACTTTTCACAAACTCTTTAAGCAATAAAACAATTGGAATTTTAAATCTATATCACTACATACATGCTCTTCCAAAATAAGGTACATGTTCAAGGTATTCCCTACCTCAAGTCTTCGTTTGATCAATGCATCAAGGTCCCACGTGGCTCCTTGTGCACTATCTCACACGTACCACCTATGGTACCACATAATATGTGAAACACATCACTAAAGATGCAATAAGGGAGGTCCAAGACCCTCCATGAATATTAAAGTCAAACTCAAAAGTCAACATAAACTGGCCCAGTTGATTAATCGATTTCCAAAATCGATTAATCGAAAGTCAATATCGATTAATCGATTAATCGAGATTCCCATTCGATTAATCGAAACCCCTCTACTCTATCCAGTCGATTCTTAATTCGAGTAATCGAATTTCCAAAATCGATTAATCGAAATTATAAATCGATTAATCGAACTCTCATTTCGATTAGTCGATTTCTTCAAGCTAAATTCTTTCCTCCACTGGAGTCCACTGTAGGTTCCCAGTCGATTAATCGATTCTCAATTCGATTAATCGAAATCCAAAGTCGATTAATCGAAATCCAAAGTCGATCTAGTCAGAGGCCACATGTTATTATGATGATGAGGATATTTATGACACTGTCGGGTTGTGTAGGTCAGCATCAGTGAGGGACACCAGGCCGTCTACTACAGATCGTACTATAGGTCTCATGGATCCGTTCATGCATCAGACAGAAAGCTCAAAGCAAAGTAAATTGAGCACAATTTTATTGAAAAAATAGGGAAAGAGGCTTGGAAAATCGATTGCAAAGTTCGTGATATACAGTCACATTCCGAGTCAAGTTGTGGAGTCACCGTACTTCAAAAGTATGATTGATACAAGTGCAGAAGCTGGTCCAGGAGTTAAAAAGCCCTCTACATATGAGGTATCCGGGCCCCTACTAGATGATGAGTACACAGAGATAGGAACTTACGTGGACAGTTTCCACGAAGTATGGGATGAGAGAGGTTGCACAATTATGTACGATGGATGGACAGGTCCCACAAAGAAGAGTTTGATCAACTTTTTGGTCTATAGAGATGCCGAGATAATATTTCTAAAATCAGTTGATGCTTCAAAACACGCGAAGACAGTTGATTACGTCTTTCAACTAATGGATAAAGTAGTTGAAGACGTTGGAGAGCACCGGGTTGTGCAGTTGGTAATAGACAATGCCGCCAATTATAAAGCTGCAAGTCGTCAGTTAATGTTGAAGAGACATCACTTGTATTGGACTCCGTGTGTCGCTCATTGCGTGGACCTCATTCTTAAAGATTTAGGAAAGAGAAGCAAAGCACAAGCAACTATTCAGAAGGGAAGAACGATTACTTCCTACCTATACAACAGTGACAAGTTGGTGAATTAAGAGAGGAGACATGAACAAAATATGTTCTCTCCTCTAATTTTTTAGGGTTTTTATAAAGTAGTGACGGTGCGTCGAAAGTATTAGAAAAGGATAACCTCGGTATATATGGTACTTCAGTCACAATATTAGGCACACTATCTTTATTATCTTTTTTAGGCCTATTTTCAATTTTTATTATTTTTAATTTTTTTTTAAGGAAAACATACTCTTTAATTTCAGGCTCACTATCATTGGTCTTGGGGACAACTACTAATGTAGGCATCTCCACCTTGTTATCGACAGTTTTATCACTTCTTAAAGGTTGAACAACTTGAATCTGTTCAACAGGAATGAATGTATCTCCCATAAACACTTGTCCTCCCGGGTTACTCACTGGTCGTAACTGTAACTAGTTACTCTCTCGTTCCACAAATTGTGTAGCTATCTGACCAACTTGAGCTTCCAGCTTCGTAATGGATTGTGCGAGCGAATATAAAACTTGAGAGAATTGAGCGAGCTGGGATAAATCTTTAGAACGCTAATGCCACTGTGGTTGTAAATTCCTAAGGATTTTAACAATTGTATCATCAAATCCGTTGCTCTGAAGACTGAATTGTTGCTACTGATATGGCTTCATGGGTGGCAGATAGGTCTGTTGAAAGTTTTGGTTCGAAAGATATCTTGAATGAATAACAAATGGTCCTTATTGTTGGTGACTAGTGGCACTATAATTAAAATGATGATGACTTTCTCACTGCGGGTTATAGGTGTTACCGTAGTCAATCCGCTAGAACGCATACGCCAATTCCCAGTGTAACGTCCCGGAAATTTTGTATTTTAAATGGTTCACCTAGGGATGCGGACCAACTGGTTAAGTGTTTGACAGAGTCAACGTTGAATTGGTTGACTTAGTTGAACATGGGGAGATGACAAAGGTAAGTGGGAAAAGAGTGATTAGTGGGATGTGTGAGTATATACATTGAGTTAGTTATATATGCTTTATATCAAATTTTAGGGGTATAGGTTATAAAGGATAAATGAGAGGAGTTATTTCCTTTTTATGTAAAGAAGAGAGAGAGAGAGAAAGAGAATAAATGAGAGGAGGGTTGTTGGGAAGTAAATGAAGTATATTGAATACGATTCTTTGATCTGAGCTCGCGAAGTCTAGAGGATCGAGCTCGGGATCGAGGAGAGATTTTGGTTGTGGGTTTGAGAAACCCTAGTAAACTAAGGCTTGGGATCAAAGGATCCAACCGTTGAAGGTGAGCTAAATTTTCTTAAGAATTTCTTTACAATTAGTTTTGATTTACCAATATGTTAATATATATATAAATATAGTATAAAGACATAAGATTGGTGAAGGTTAGAAGGGTTGGAAGAGTTCAAGAATGGATGAACTCGATCCAAAGCTGAGAATAGGCAAATTCGATCAAATGAATTCCAATCCGTTTGAACGAATTTGGCCTGAGGAGAAGATTTGAAAAGAGAGAAGGGTTTCTGAGTAAATCGATCGAACGATTTGAATTTCGTTCGTTCGATTTTGGAAAACCGTTTGATCGAAATGAAAATCGATTGAACGGTTTGCTCAGAAGATAAAGAAGAAAAAGGAGAATTCGTTCGAACGAAATAAAATTCGTTCGAACGATATGAAAATTCGTTCGAAAAAAATAAAATTCATTCGAACGATATGAAATTCGTTCGAACGATTTTGTGAATCGTTCGAACGATTTGGAAATCGTTCGATCGATTTGAGTAAATTAAGCTTTGGAGCTTAGTTTAGTTTGAAAATGAATGGTACTTGAACCTAGGCTTTTTGATCCACTATTTAAACATTGTAATGATATTTTGCATATGATGATCATGCCTAGGTTAAGCCGAACCGTTGAGTTACTCATAGTAGGATCAGGTTTGAGGATTCAAAGGTTCGAGATGCATATAAGGTAGGAGAATATCTAACTAGTATGCTATATTACAAACCCATATGTAGTGATAATGTAAGATGCATGTTTCATTAAATTTTGTTAAATTATAGATAATGCAAGCATAAAGTAAATGGCAATAGTGCATGTGTTTACGCAAGTAAAAGAGGAATTCATTAAGTAAGAGAAAGATCATCCCAGGGATGTAAGAACACATAGGCATCGCAGAGATGCAATAGACAGCGTGACATCCCAGGGATGTGAGGTGGATGAAAGATTCATGTTAAAGAGATAAACAGTAAACACGAATGCACGGGTTGAGTGTTATTATCTATTAGCACAAATTCACGATGAATAACTATATTTATTACACAATTCGATTTAAGGTTCAGAGAATACCCAACCGACGCGGCGGGATAACCGTGACTGACGCGGCAGGATATCCGTGACCGGTACGACGGCTAATCCGTACAACAGCAGACATCCCAGGGATGTATAGTAATATTAAGCCCGTCACCTAAGAGACAGGGGCGAGAACAATTCAAAGAAAAATAGTCTGATTAGACGACGATGGAGGGTATTCCATCGGGGCTCGATGCTATATTGCTCGGGGATTATTTAAGTTAAGATTTAAGTCATGATCTCAGCCTGGTTGCAATTAAGGAAAACTAGTAGTCATTAAAAGAAGTGCATGAGCAGAATATTAAAAGTAATCAAATCATCTCGTCACATCTTAAAGTTATTTTAATGATATAACTATGAATACATGTCTATTCTTTTCATGAAATATATGTTTGTAAAATGGATATATTTGCTGTGATATTGCCCTATTGAGCTAGGATGTAGCTCACCCTTGACTATATGTCATAGGTGACAGTTTAGAAATTAATGAGGATGTAGGAATCGCTACAGACGAGGGAGATCCCGGTGATTCGGAGTACTTTCCTAGGGAGGAGACTGAGCCTCCACCGGAGAGATTCTTCTAGAAGATCTTCACTGCGTATTTTGATAGTTTTGATAACTTGAGAAAGAGAATTATGGCTTGGTACGTCCAGCCTTATTTTGAGAGTAGACAAACATGTAATATTCTTTTGCCGAACCATTGAGAGTGACCATAGTTACGGCACTAATGGTTCGAGTTGGTTCTTTTATTCATGCAGAGACATGAAATTAGAACTATCTTTTGGGCATGTGTTTTTGGATTAACATACTGTAGAAATGAAGAATTATTTTGTATTATTGCTTAATATTATGAGTGGGATGTACAAGTGTTCCGCACGTACATCATGGGGCGCGGTCTTGTGGGCTGTGCCGATGGCACGGATTTCGGGGTGCCGAAATCCGGGTTGTCTCACCCAGTCTATCATCTTCGGGTATAGTGGGGACGATAGAGCAACTAAACACACAAAATATTTATAGATTTTGAACGAGTGTGGTACATAAACCAAAAAGAATATAATAATAATAGCAAATTCATTATTAGAATCTTCATTAATGAATTTAGAACGAGTGCGGTGCATTTTTTTTTTAGCTAAAATCTTCATTATTGGAATTTTGTCAAAAATAGAAAATTTCAATAAACATGGTCAAATAAAAATACATAATAAAAGAAGTATTTTATAAAAAATTTGGCCCAAATCGGGTTCAAAATCACCTCCAAAATACTAAAGGAAATATAACCAAAAAATGAAAGAAATAAATAAAAAGGGGGATTTGGAAGGGTAATCAGTAGATTTTGGGCTCGATAAAAATTTTATCAAAGGTAGCCACGACATGCGTGTCACAAAGAGCTTTCCAAATTGGGGTCATTTGCGCATTTCCAACACCCGTAGCCAAAGTTATGGCCAAAATACCGGCTCGCGCCCAAAACTGTCCCAATTAGAAAAATATCACGATTTCCTGCCAAAAACAAAATATATTTTGTAACATCCTGAAAATTTTGAACTTAAATAGTGTACCCCGGGATGCATGCCCGACTTTGAATAGTGTGCCTTGGGGTGCGTGCCCGACTGGTCACGTATCTGACTTTGTGAAATTAATTAATTAAGTTACTTTGGGTTAGGTCTTAAGTGAAAAAGATTGACAAAATGGTGTATTAGTCATTAGGTCATCTTAATATACACCAAGCTTTGGTGTATTGGCTCAAAACTGAATCTGATGGATAAATGGTTTCGTGTGTTCGTTTCACACGAAAGCTAGTTCTTTAGATATGAACTAATACCCAAGGATTCATGTATATGCTTTGTAAGGGAAGCAAGCCCTTTGGCTTATAATAAGAGAAGGCAAGGGGTTTCCTTTGGTTACCCGGTTTGCAAGAGAAAGGGGTTTTGGGTTTTCTTGTGAAAGGAAGAAGGAGAAGAGGTGCCTAATCTGTGTACGCCGAGCCTTGGGATTACGTGAAAAAGGCTTGGTGAGATCGTGTGAGAAAGAGAATCCCCAATATTTCAACTTTGAAACCCTAGATTGTTGTGCGAGCTCGTGGATCGAGGAGTCGATCAAATCGCGGTAAGAAATTTTGGTTATGTGTTGTGTATGATCTTTAGGTTTGATTGTGTAAAAATCAATGAAAAAGAAGGATGATAGATATGATTTTTATGAAAAAATGGGTTTCAAGGTTCAAACCCGAGAACTGCTCAAAAACTGTGAAAATCGATTGATCAATTTTAAAAATCGATTAATCGATTTTTGACAGGAGAGAAATTCAAGGGGAAATTCACGAAACCAATTAATTGTAAAAAATTTCGATTAATCGATTTTGCCTGAGCTTGCTGATACTACCGTAGTATTTCAGCCATAACATTTTGTGCCGAACTCTGATTGATATAATTATTATTGCGTTGGAAAGACGATAGCAAGACCTACAAATTTTGTGAATTGACCAACTTATGAATCAATTATTTTAAAGGTCAAAAGTTAGTAATAATCTAGGTCAAATGCTGATTTTTCGACAAACAAAACCGATTAATCGAATTTAATTTGATTGATCGATTTTTGATTTTCAATTGATCAATTTGGAATCGATTAATCAAATGGGTATTTCCAGTGGCTTAAAAAAGGTACAGTTTGGGAAAATCGATTAATCGATTGATCGATTTTGAAATTTCGATTAATCGATATAGGGATCGATTAATCGATTTTGACTGTGCTTGCCAGTACGGCTTTGGTATTTTGACTATAACGTTCTGTTCAGACCTCCGATTGATGCGATTCTTGAGGCATTGGAAAGATAACAAAGATATCTACAACTTTTATGTTTTGACCAACTTATGAATCTAAATTTTTAAAGGTTAAAATTTAGGGGGAAGGTTACATCAATTTCTATGTTGGCGCGAACTTGCCCGTTCCGACTCGATTTTGAGAAAACACTTAAATAGTCTAAGTGATTAGTGATTAGAATTGATCCTTGATACATCATCATATATTTGTAATGTAGATTGAGGGCGGGAATCTATCAATAAGGCTTAGCTTGGCTTCGCGCAACTTTGAGGTTAAGGTGGGGAAAATTCGATATACACTTGCATTTTTATTTGATTCCATAGACTCTTATGATATTTTTGATTTGACTCAAACTATGTTTAGAACTTGGAATATTTTGACACAAGGTTTGCTTTAGAAATCTTTGAAATAATTGAAAACCATGAGCCTTGGTATTTGAATCTCAAATTCGACCTTTGTATTTGAATCTAACCTTTGTAATTTAAATTAATGTAAACCTTTGTGGATATAAATGGGGAATACGACTTCGAATATGAATCTAGTATTAGACTTCGAATCCGAATATTGAATCTGAAAGTCATGTAAGCAAATCAAACTCAGAAGTTAAATTTGAACCGAATAATAAATTTTTTCATTTGGACCGCTACGGGCGGATTACAAGTAAATTGAAGTGGACCGCTATGGGCGGATTATAAGTATATTGTGGACAACTATGGGCGGATTATGTGCATTTGTGGACCGCTAGGGCGAAATGTTTGTGGGATCGTGGACCGCTAGGGTGGATTATAAGTAGGTAAATCAAATCAGTAAGCCACGTGAATGAATTAAACTCTGCAAATCAGATGTATAAGTCATTTAAGCAAATCAAATTTCGTAAATCAAATCTGTAAGACATATAATATGAACATAAGAACCGTAATTTGACCGGTACGGCGGGTTATCCGTAATTTGAACCGGTACGGCGGGATATCCATAATTTGAACCGGTACGGCGGAATATCCGTAATTTGAACCGATACGGCGGGATATCCGTAATTTGAACTGGTACGACAGTTTATTTGTAATTCGTTATTTGTATCGTGCTTTGGAATTCGAACATTAAATCCGAAAATCTGAACAAGCTATGTAAGAATAAGTAAGGTCGGCACGGCGGAATATCCGTGATTTGAACCGGCACGACGGGATATCCGTGAATCGACTTTATAAGTGATGTAAAAATGTGTAAGACATATAAGTGAAGCTATGTAAGAATGTGTAAGATACGTAAGTGAATGTAAGTGAACTCAGTAAATCAAGATAAGACATATAAGCGAATTGAAAACAGTTTCAGTTTTGATAAGAAAGTGTCTTTGAAATAAGTTTGTTTTTGAAATCAACTTGCCTTTGAAATCAGTTTATTTTTGAAATTCAGTTTCTATTATGAGTTTGAAAATGTCAACAGTTTTTAATATGAAAATGTTTTGATCTTCGTCTTTGAATTTATGTATAACTGATGAGATGTACATTGGTATCGATTTTCTCTACTGAGCTTAGATGTAGCTCACCCCGACTATACGTCACAGGTATAACGTTATCAGGACACCAGACTTGTAGATTGAGGGCTTGAGGAGTGCTGAGATTTTTGGGATCGTAGATCGAGTGCCTTGTGGAGTTTGGTGAGTGTGGCTTGGTACAATGTGCTATTATATACTAGTTGTACACCACTGTTTGGTAATGTTGGTACATCATCGGTGGTCATTGTTAGCTATTGTAATATTTAATATTAGAATTAGAGATTTTATTTATGCTATGTTTTGTACCAAGTATTCTGTATCAAGTTGTGATCTACGATCTGATGGTCCGATTTTCTTGTTGGATTTAGTTTTTTTTTTTTTAAATATTGTTGGTTTTTGTGGAAACGGGAAAATCGGGCTGTCACATATTTTTTTTATTTTTTTTATTTTATTTTATTTTTATTTTATAAAATAGGGAGAGAAGACAAATCTAAACCTCTAGCTTCTCTGGCTAGGGTAAGTTGAAACCTTGATTCGCTACTCCTAATAAACCTGCAAAAGCTTAAGAAACGATCAAAGAAAATATAAAAAGAGAGATAAATATTCATTTTCTAAAAATTAATATAAAAATAATTCGCTTTCTCAATAATGACGCCAAAAACTTGATCGGCTTACTATGTGTGTCTAATCAAGTCTTAACCTATTGCAAGCATACAATGAAAATTGTAGAGTTATTATAGGATCGTTCCTACCAGGAAATGTTTATTTTAATATTAATTCTATATAGAAAACTTATATTTTTTTTTAAAGGTCTGAACTACTGAAGAAATATGAATAAAAAAATAGTTTCTTAAACTAATTTGCAAGAAAATAAATCGTAATCCTCCAAACTTCATATTATGGTTGTCAATTACAATCTTCTGCTATCAAATGTTTACAAATTTAAAATACCGTTACACCATATATCAAGTTTCCTATAATTGGGCGTTAATCAAAACTAGAATCCTATCCATATAGATTTAATCTAATCAACAATCTACCAAAAATTTGGGCGTCAATCAAACTCTAGAAAATTAAAGATAAAAAAGTAAAATCGTTACGCTAATCTGCAAACCTTAATCTAAGGCGTCAATTCAAATCAAATCTGAATATGTTTACAAAGCAATAAATTGCATGAAATAAATCTATACTAGAAAGCAAAATAAATATATCTTTCATCCATCAACAGTAGTCGTCAATTACTTCTGAGAAAGTACAGTTACCTACACTACTCTAAACTAATGATCGGAAGAAAATCCAACCTCAGTCATCGATTGATGCTGAAATTCTTCGATGGTTGTTCCTATGTGGAGCCCTTTTATTTATAGATCATAAGTGGCCGATTTACAGAGATCTAATTCTAATGAAAGAAACTACTAAAAATAAAAGTACCTTAATATAACTCTAATTATTAATCTTATTCTTCCTTTCTTCGAATAGTTGATGCACTTCTAGATTGTTCTCCTTATTTCCAGCAACCGAGATCTATAAGAATCCATCTTTATCAATCTTTTTCAGATTCATGATTCATCAATCTTCTATCATAGAAGGCTTTTAAAGATATGCATGGCGGTGTAAATCTTCAAGTGATCAACAATAGTGGAAAGCAACAATTTTGGGAAATCGTAAATCACGATTTTCTATTTCTCAGTACAGCTTCCAGTGAACGATTCTTCATGTACGATTGATCATTTTTTCTCATATCGTGTTTACTTTGAGCATCTTTTGGAGAATCGTAAAGTACAATTCTTCATTTCTTTTCTTCTGTTATTAGATGCGTCAGCGAGTCCAATAAGGAGCGTTGGCTCGCCGTTGTTGGCGCGTCATCATTGGCGCGCCAACGCATCAAGGTAAAAGCGTCAGCGCTTCGAAATGGCATAGTTTAATAACACATCCTATGAAAAAATCCCGTGTATATATTGAAAATTTTCCGTGTACTATTATCATTTTATATTGTATCAATCCTGTGTAAATCTTGTGTACATTGTATGAATCTAGTACATGCTACATATATAAACAAATGTGAAAGTACATTTATGTATAACAAAATGTTTAAACAAGTGATTCAACAACGTCACTAGCATCCCAATTCTCTTCCTGGTGCGCAGCGATGGTGTCCCCTATCTTGGCCCTGAAAGGAATGATGTCTTCCTGCATAAAGGTTGACTGGAGGTTCCTGCTGAAATAATCAACGTATTTCATCATGAAAACCTCACAGTCAAAACCATTTAATTGGTGCAGTGCACTAACACCCTCACAATCCTAAGGATATTTCTCAGAAATTGTATCAGTTGCACAGTGCATATAAAACAGGGTTGGCAGGTAATGTGTTTATAAAAAAAAAAGAAAAAGTGAAGTTACACATACATTTAGAAAATAGAATGGGGCACTGACGCAACTATACCGAAGCATTTGGAGCGTTGATGTCCAGACGTCAAAGCGTTGTTACTTCTAATGAGAAGCGTGGACGCTTCGACTGAGCGGCGCAAGTGCTTCTAACTCTTCTATTGACGGTAATGGAACTTACCATGGTCCTTATCTCCTAGCGAAATTTGGTTTCCGGAGGATGATCTAGGCACGGGTCCAGGACAACGATATTACGGGTTGAGAGAATGGCACGACAAGCACCGAATGGAATGGCTTGTCGATGTGAATCGGAATAAAAATTTCTGCACAGTCCATTGTAGACAAGATGCAATTTTTATTGATGAGTAAGCGCTGCATCGACTTCATGTCATTGTGTGCCTAAAAAAATTCAGTATAAGCCTTGCTTCGTCCTACAATGTCGGGTGGTAGGTAAGCTGCATTATGATCAGTCACATAATTTATCGTTTTATCACCCTTAACTTAGTGATGCTAGACCCCAATTTACTACTAATGAGATGTTATGTGCAGATATTAAGATCAGATAACAGAAAAGTATCAAAGTGTTAATTTTTGTCAAAATGAGCTCAAAATGTAGTAAGAATCACGATCGTTCGAAGATACGACTCCAATCCTATTTGAAATCCTATTGCGTATTCACGAGTGAACACAATAGAAAAGAAGAACCTTATTCACGATTTCTCAGAAGAAGCTCAAGACTGGATTGAACGAACGTGCTGAGATGCGATTGAAGCTTCCACTGCTGCTGATCACGTCAATATTATACATTCGTAGTTACGAATGTATAATATTGAAGCTTCCACTGTTGCTGATCACGTAAAATTAAAAAACCCCTTAAAATAGAAGTCTGCTATTCCACGGATCTGAGAAGATTGGCGAAAGAATCCAGAAGATCTCTGCTACTGAAATTACAGAGATAAGTCCTATGCGCATCTATCATCTAAAGTAAGGAAGATTAGGATTAGAAGACTTGTTATTTTAGGAATCTTTTATTCTTAGTAGGTTACTTTTATTAGAACTCGAATAATGTAAACCAACCTCTTATGAGCTATAAATAAGAGGGCTCGGCATAGGAGAAAAACTTATCGAAGAAATTTTCAACATCAATTGACGACTGAGGTTGGGCTTCCTGAAGATCAACTTAGAGTAGTTTAGTTTAGTGTAGTTTAGATATCTAAGATTTTTCGAGAGCAATTGATGACTGTGATCAGAGGCTGGAAGATTAGAGTAGAGTATTCGTAGTTTCTCAGGAGCAATTGACGCCTGTGACTGAGAGATGAAAGATCTTTTTATTTGCTTTCTAAGTTAGATTTATTTTTATTGCATTTTCATGCTTTGTAAACATCTAAAAGTTCTTTATTTTAATTGACGATTAAGATTGAGAATTTACAGATTAGTGTAACAATTTTTATTTTCCATCTTCAATTTTCTAGTGTTTGATTGACGCCTAAATTGCTGGAAGATTGTAAATTAGTAGATGTTTTATTAGATCTATATTGAAAACTTTTAGTGTTTGATTGATGCCCCAATTCTGAAAGGCTTAGATATAGTGTAACGGTATTTTAATTTTATAGATATCCAGGAACTGAAGGATTGTGATTGACGACTATAATCTGGAAGTAGGAGGATTTAGATTTATTTTTTTGCATCTTAGTTTAGTAAATACAACCATTTTTTATTCTTTAAAGATAAATAAAATCATTCAGATTCTCGACCTTCCTCATGGGAACGACCTTATACTAGTACTACAATTTATGTTATGCGCTTGCAATAGGTTAAGACTGAGTACAATCAATAGTGCATACCACTTTCTCTTTATTATTCTTCTCAAATTCTTTAAAATCCAAGCTCATGCATTTTAATGCAACGACGAACATTTGGAAAGTCTTCTCATTCTGTCCAAATTACATGTCCTTCCACTTATCCATGACCTAAAGTACACAGACATTATCTGTATACGAAGATAAAATATCAATATGGAATCAGGGAAGCGACGCAATTGAATAGGGATTAATATTTTCTGGGTCTTCTATTTACTGTGGGGATCACAAGTTGTGCATCAGCTCGGCGGCAATACATTGGGACCCAACAGTCAAGATGATAGTCCTACATTCAATTTAAGACATAAGGGGATGTCAGTCCAATAAGGAGTGCTAGTGCTTACTAGTAGACGTGCAAGTGCCTCCAATAAAAGGCACTAACGCTTTTTGGTAGCCGCCTTAGCGCGTCTAGTAAGGGGCATTTATGCGTTGATCTAAAGGCGACGACACTTCGACAAATATGCATTGACGCTTCAAAATAGATGTTAAAAGTCTACAACGATAAATTATAAGGAGGGGATATACTTACTCGTTCTCACTGTTGGGCTTTTCCCAAATAGCATTCATATAGGTTTGAGTTAATGCGCCCCTCCCCCCCGTTTTGGTCTTCTTTTTGTGAGGCTGAGAGACCAGCTCTCCCTTTCTTTTAGGGAGAGTTTGTGAGGGAGGAATAGCGGTGGGGCTTTTACCCCGGTTCCTCTCACTTCTCCTGAAGATGGTTGGGCCTTTGTCATCCTCTTCTTCTTCTTCTTCTTCTTGCATCGAAGACCTCTCCTCAATGCATGGTTTTGTAAGGGGCATCTTAGGATCAGAGTCATGATACGCAGTAGGCGGTGGTGGTGGTGGAGGCAGATGTTTTGATATGGGTTGGGTTTTGGACTTTGTAAGAGGTTGGGTTTTAGACTTAGCTGAAAGTTGGAGTTTCAATTGGGTAGTAGGTTTGGGATGGGCTTTGAGTTTGGAGGGAGTAAAAGGGTGGGTTTGGCTGGAGTTGGGGCTGGGGTTGGGGTTGGGACTCTGGTTGTGGTTGGGGCTAGGACTCAGGTTGTGGTAGTGGTCGGCATGGGTCAAAAAATCGTTCGATACTGATACGTATCGTCCGATACGTATCGGTTTTGGACCTAAGCGGTACTATACATTGCCTATGTATCGTACCCCTTTAAAAATAAGGTAATTATCGTCCGATGCGGGCAATGTATCGCCCGTATCGGACGATACGACAATAATTTGAAATTATCGGACGATAATTTCAAATTATCGTCCGATAATTTTTATTTTTTTTTTTTAATAAAAATGAATTTATCGGACGATACGGGCAAATTATCACCCGTATCGTCCGATAATTTGAAATTATCGGTCGGGCCCCACCTCATTTTTTTTTTCTTTGGTTTTTTGACGAATTCTGTTTGTTTTTTTATTTTTTTATTTTTATAATCATTACATTCGCCGCAAATCATGCAACGGATATAATTTTATATCTGTTGCATAGTATTTTATTATTATTTTATTAATTAAAAGTTAAAACGTTGCAAAAGCAACGGATATAATAAATTATATCCGTTGCATAGTATATTTTTTTATTATTTTATTAATTAAAACGTTACAAAAGCAACGGATATAATAAATTATATCCGTTACATAGTAATTTTTTATTATTTTATTAATTAAAACGTTGCAAAAGCAACGACTATTAGCAAACCATCCTCTATAAAACCCACTCGCTATTAGCAAGCTGACAAGTGACAACGGATAAAATCCGCCCACTATAAAACCCACTGGAGAGGGATTTTTCATTTACAAACCATCCTCTTCTTCTCCACTTGAAAACCACCTGAGAATATCTTCTTTTTCTTCACTTGCAAATCACACAAGGATCTCTTCTTCTTCTTTACTTGCAAACCACCTGAGGATCCCTTCTTCTACACCAGTATACTTCTTCTTTCGCCACTTGTAATTCACTATACTACTTATTTCTTAGCCATCGGAGACCGAAATCGTAGAGACCGGATTGTCACACTTATATTTTCGTTAGATATTTAAGAGAAGGTATGATTTTTCATCATCTAACTTGTATTTTTAATTATTTTTTTATTAGATCTATTATATTTATTTTTTTTATTTTTTAATTAATTTTAATTTATTACTAATTTTATCATTAGATCTATTACTCTTTTTTTTTAAACTAAACTTTTTTTTACTAATTTTATTTTATAACTAAACTTATTTATTTTGTATTACTTATTTTGTATTACTAATTTTGTGCTACTAATTTTTTGACCCATGCATGTGACACATATCATGTGTGATGTGTCGCAACACATGTGACACGTGTCACGCGTGATGTGTCGTTACACATGTGACACAATGACACAGGTGTCACGGCACATGTAATTGATGTGTCACACATGTGACACATAACCCATGACACATCAATTAGACTAATTTTTTGTTACTAATTTTGTGCTACTAATTTTTTGACCTATGCATGTGACACATATCGCGTGTGATGTGTCACGACACATGTGACACAGTGACACAGGTGTCGCGGCACATGTAATTGATGTGTTACACATGTGACACATAACCCATGACACATTAATTACACTAATTTTTTGTTACTAATTTTGTAATACAAACTTTAGCTTTAAAAAAAAATTAGAAATACAAAAATTACTAATTAGTGACAAAAAATTAGTAACCGAAAATAAAAAAAAAGTTTAATTTAAAAAAAAAAAGTATAGTTTTAAAAATAAATTTAGAACTAGTTTAGTTTTTTAAATTTGTAACACAAAATAAAAAAATTTAGTTTTAAAATAAAATTAGTAAAAAAAAAGAGTTTAGTTTTTTAAAAAAATTAGTAACACAAAATTAAAAAAAATTTAAAAACTAAAATTACAAATAAAAAGAGTTTAGTTTAAAAAAATAATACTAAAATTAGTAACATTAAAAACTAAAAAAAATTTAATTTAAAGAAAAATTAGTAATACAAAAATTACTAATTAGTGACAAAAAATTAGTAACCGAAAACAAAAAAAAAGTTTAATTTAAAAAAAAAAGTATAGTTTTAAAAACAAATTTAGAACTAGTTTAGTTTTTAAAATTTGTAACACAAAATAAAAAAATTTAGTTTTAAAATAAAATTAGTAAAAAAAAAAAGAGTTTAGTTTTTAAAAAAAATTAGTAACACAAAATTAAAAACAATTTTAAAACTAAAATTACTAATAAAAAATGTTTAGTTTAAAAAAGTAACACTAAAATTAGTAACATTAAAAACTAAAAAGAATTTAATTTAAAGAAAAATTAGTAATACAAAAATTACTAATTAGTGACAAAAAATTAGTAACCGAAAACAAAAAAAAAGTTTAATTTAAAAAAAATATATATAGCTTTAAAAACAAATTTAGAACTAGTTTAGTTTTTTTAATTTGTAACACAAAATAAAAAAATTTAGTTTTAAAATAGAATTAGTAAAAAAAAAGAGTTTAATTGTTAAAAAAAATTAGTAACACAAAATTAAAAATAATTTTAAAGCTAAAATTACTAATAAAAAAAGTTTAGTTTAAAAAAGTAATACTAAAATTAGTAACATTAAAAATTAAAAAGAATTTAGTTTAAAGAAAAATTAGTAATACAAAAATCACTAATTAGTGACAAAAAATTAGTAACCGAAAATAAAAAAAAAGTTTAATTTAAAAAAAAAAAAGTATAGTTTTAAAAATAAATTTAGAACTAGTTTAGTTTTTAAAATTTGTAACACAAAATAAAAAAATTTAGTTTTAAAATAAAATTAATAAAAAAAAGAGTTTAGTTTTTAAAAAAAATTAGTAACACAAAATTAAAAATAATTTTAAAACTAAAATTACTAATAAAAAAATTTTAGTTTAAAAAAGTAACACTAAAATTAGTAACATTAAAAACTAAAAAGAATTTAGTTTAAAGAAAAATTAGTAATACAAAAATTACTAATTAGTGACAAAAAATTAGTAACCGAAAATAAAAAAAAAGTTTAATTTAAAAAAAAAAAAGTATAGTTTTAAAAACAAATTTAGAACTAGTTTAGTTTTTAAAATTTGTAACACAAAATAAAAAAATTTAGTTTTAAAATAAAATTAGTAAAAAAAAATAGTTTAGTTTTTTAAAAAAATTAGTAACACAAAATTAAAAACAATTTAAAAACTAAAATTACTAATAAAAAAAGTTTAGTTTAAAAAAGTAACACTAAAATTAGTAACATTAAAAACTAAAAAGAATTTAGTTTAAAGAAAAATTAGTAAACTTTTTTAGGGGGTACGATACAATCATACAATGTCTATGTATCATACCGTCGAGGTCCAAAACTGATACATATCAAATAAATTTTAGGTTCAACTATTATCTAAATGTTTTAATTTAGTCCAATCGTTTGGTCATTAATGCAGGTGAAAGAAATAAACATGGTACGATCATCAGATTCAGCCTGGTAATACGGAACAGCAATAGATGGTGATAGACTCCGAATAGAATGTAAACTTTGTGGGAAAAAATTATTGGGAGGAGGTATCACGCGGTTGAAGGAACATTTGACTCACGTAAGGGGAGAGACAAAAGGGTGTCCTAGTATACCCAGAGAGATAAGAGAAGAAGTCAGAGTCAGTTTACAGGCGGCTAAGGGAAAGAAAAAAGCAGAAGTCGATCGTGATAGAGAAATGTATGACAGAATAAGGAGGTAGATCCAGAGTTTTCTGCACCTGAACGTGAGGATGATGAAGATGAGGATGAGGATGAGGATGTTGTGACAGCGAGAGTCATGAGGGAGAGTGCTAGAGAAGCACGACAGTGACGAGATCAAGAAGAAGCTGATTATCTATTTCGATCCAGCTTGAGGGGCCCATCCATGCGTACTACTGGTGGTCGATCTAGTCAGAGGCCACAAGTTATTGATGATGATGAGGATATTCATGACACTGTCGGGTTGTGTAGGTCAGCATCAGTGAGGGACACCAGGCCGTCTACTACAGATCGTACTATAGGTCCCATGGATCCGTTCATGCATCAAACAGAAAGCTCAAAGCAAAGTAAATTGGGCCACTGAAAAAATAGGGAAAGAGGCTTGGAAAATCGATTGCAAAGTTCGTGATATACAGTCACATTCCGAGTCAAGTTGTGGAGTCACCGTACTTCAAAAGTATGATTGATACAAGTGCAGAAGCTGGTCCGGGAGTTAAAAAGCCCTCTACATACGAGGTATCCGGGCCCCTACTAGATGATGAGTACACAGAGATAGGAACTTACGTGGACAGTTTCCACGAAGTATGGGATGAGAGAGGTTGCACAATTATGTACGATGGATGGACAGGTCCCACAAAGAAGAGTTTGATCAACTTTTTGGTCTATAGCGATGTCGAGATAATATTTCTAAAATCAGTTGATGCTTCAAAACACGTGAAGACAGTTGATTGCGTCTTTCAACTAATGGATAAAGTAGTCGAAGACGTTGGAGAGCACCGGGTTGTGCAATTGGTAATAGACAATGCCGCCAATTATAAAGCTGTAAGTCGTCAGTTAATGTTGAAGAGACATCACTTGTATTGGACTCCGTATGCCGCTCATTGCGTGGACCTCATTCTTGAAGATTTAGGAAAGAGAAGCAAAGCACAAGCAACTATTCAGAAGGGAAGAATGATTACTTCCTACCTATACAACAGTGACAAGTTGGTGAATTTGATGAGAGAATTCACCAAGAATGAGCTGCTCCGGCCTGCGATTACACGATTTGCGACATAATTTTTAACCCTACAGAGCTTGGCTAGATATAGGGGTGAGCTGAAAAGTATGGTCTTGTGACAGCCCGGATTTCGGCACCCCGAAACCCGTGCCATCAGCACGATCATCTTGACCGTGCCCTTTAGCTAAGCACGGAACACTGGTATATCAAGCATCCAAAAAGTACTATAAATGAAATTGCGGAATTTAAATCTATATTAATTAACTTCCCAAAAGACAGTTCTACCCTCATGCCTCTGCAGGAATGGAGAACCGATCCGAACCATCGATGATAGCAATCATCACGGATGGTTCGTCCCAAAAGAATAATCCAAAACCCTATATACATGGTTTTAAACAAGATCAAGGCTTGACATACCAAGCCGTACAAAACCTCTCCAAAAATCTCCTCAAAGTAGCACAACGGAGTCCTCTAGAAGAAGTCTTCGGTAGGTGGATCTAACTGGTCTCCATCTTGGATCTCGACTCACCGTGGTCAACGCCCCTCAAGTCTCGCACCGCTAGTAAAGGTCCCTGTGACATATAGTCAAAAGGGTGAGCTACATCCTATCTCAATAGGGAACAACACACTACTGAACATATAAATTATAACTCACATATATTCTATGATATTCATGCATGATGTGACTATGCAAAAGCTGATGAAAAACAGTTTTAAAAGAAACACATTTTACTGTTAATTTATACGTGTCTTTTAGTTATCATGAATAACACTGAATAGGCCTAAAGCAAAGAAAAACTTAACCTTTCAACTTAAGTAGTCCCCAGCAATATAGCATCGAGCCCCGACGAGATACCCTTCTCATCTATATAGACAATTGTAAAAGTATTCCCTGGGAATACAAAATATAGTACCCAGGCCCTCTCCCTTGGGGATTGGTGGCGGGGTTTCAATAGTCTCGACATCCACAGGATGTCACTCAGACGGATAAGCCTCATGGCCTACGGATTCGCCAAGATCGGTCACGGATATTCCGCCGTCGATGTGGTTATCCCCGCCACGTCGGTGGGTACCCTATCAAACCTCAAATAACAAAAATATTGTGTGCTTTACATATAGTTATTCACCGTAAGAGTGCTATCTTATATCGCTTAGGCCTTATCGAGACTTTATTCAATC
The DNA here is from genome assembly GCA_021018995.1 of Chloranthus sessilifolius. Classification (NCBI taxonomy): domain Eukaryota; kingdom Viridiplantae; phylum Streptophyta; class Magnoliopsida; order Chloranthales; family Chloranthaceae; genus Chloranthus; species Chloranthus sessilifolius. The sequence continues at coordinate 72,972,836 of CM037595.1, forward strand.
TTGGATACATCCCTGGGATGTATCCATGTGTTTGCATCACACTTGATGCTCTTATTACTTCCTCATCCCCTGGGAATCTTTCCATTTTCATATAACTACTAATTCTCAATTGCTTGCCTCGCACCGGTGCCCTTATCATTTTCTCATCCCCTGGGCTTATCTCCTTTTCATAGACCTCATTGTTCTCAATTTCTCGCATCCATAGATGCCTTTATCATTTTCTCATCCACGGGATGTCTCATCCTTACATGCTTACTTGGTGTCACACACACACCCATATCGATGAAAGTTTTATGATTTAAAACACTTGTATTTCACTGTGTATTTCTCACACACACACACATTTGGATCTTGTAGGGTTTTCACGAGGTTTTGTACAACTAAAACAGTTTTCACTTTAAATCTTATATCACTATTCACATTTTTCAAACACCTCATCTTACATTTTTTAAACACCTCTTTTTCCCCAAGTTTTAGAAATAACACGTTTAAATTGGATCTTGAGCAATGAAATACTTGAATAGAATTGAGTTCTAAAACATTGAATATCATTTGAGCAATAACATAGAATCAAATTTAATTCTAAAAACATTTGAACTGAAGTCTATATCACTACATACATGCTCTTGTAAAATAAAGTACATGTTCAAGGTGTTCCCTACCTCAAGTCTTCACTTGTTCAATGCATCAAGGTCCCACGTGGCTCCTTGTGCACTAGCTTACACGTACCACCTATGGTACCACATAACAGGTGAAACACATCACAAAGGATGCCATAAAGAAGGTATAAGATCCTCCAAGAATCTTAAAGTCAAACCTAAAAGTCAACGAAATTTATCCCAGTCGATTAATCGAAATCCAAAATCGATTAATCGAACCTGGTTCGATTAATCGATTTCCAAAATCGATTAATCGAAGGTCAATATCGATTAGTCGAATTAATTTCGATTAATCGAACTCTCCTTTTCGCAAAGTAAACTCACTGTTCGAATAGTCGAGTTTTCCATTCGATTAATCGAATCCAGTCTCGATTAGTCGAATTCTTCTTTTCGCAAAGAACACTTACTATTCGAACAATTTGGGTTTCCATTCGATTAATCGAATTCAGTTTCGATTAATCGAATCTCTTCTTTTCGCAAAGTACACTTACTGTTCGAACAGTCTAACTTCACAAGCCGATTAATCGATCCCAAATCGATTAGTCGAAGACTAAAATCGATTAATCGAAATCCCATTTCGATTAGTCGATTTTCCTTAAATCATTTCCTCCAACCCTTGGGGTCCACTGGAGGTTCCCAGTCGATCAATCGATTCTCAAATCGATTAATCGAAATCCAAATTCGATTAATCGAATCCAATTCGATTAATCGAAATCGTGGTCTTCTGACCTTTCAACTTCCTGGCCAATTTCGACTAGTCGAACCCCAATTCGATTAGTCGAAATCCCAGTCGATCTTCTTTGTTCTTCCCCAATCTTTTCTAGTTATTTTCTAAGCAATACTCCTACAATTTCCACCCATATTACTACAATATATTCTATAAATCTACACCATTAGATTACGAGAGTCTCACCCTAAATAAATCTCGACTTGATTAAAATGAAGGGTTGGAGGGTTAGGGTTTCACTTTGTGTGAATGCAGATCCTCCGCGTCGAATCCGCGCTTTGATTTCAAGAAATCCCTTCCAACAACTTGCAATAACTTCTCACTAGCTCCTTTACTCCTCTCTTTCTCTCTCTCTTCTTTACTCCTCTCAACCACCAAAATATGAATATTAGGGTTTTCAACCCTTTTATCTTATCTCTTCTCGGTGTGGAGCACATACACACCCATCGGTGTATGTTACTCTACACGCTCCTCTATCTCTCCACTCTTCTACACTGGTATACACATCACATCCGCTCATCTCACCCTAAGTTCATCAATGAACTATCTCATGGTCAAACCTAAGACCAATCGGGCACGGATCCCGAGGTCATAGTTCAACGTGATTTTTTTCGGGTTATTACATCCTCCCCACCTTGGGAATTTTTGTCCTCGAAAATCACCCAAAGGTGTGGTGGTCTTCATCCCCCCCCTCCCCCCGCACACTCGGAGGTGAGGTGGTCTACCACGTAACGCACAAGTACACACAAATACGCAAAATCAATGGACCATATATAACAGTAACAAGGTTTTTATATATAAAACATCAAAAGTTACAATAATGATTGAATTGGGGACCACAACAGAAAAACAAAAATGGTTCACCCCTATACAGAAGATGTACAATGGACAAAAAAGAAAACAACACTACGGCATCGGGCCCGCATTGGTGGATCTAAAGTCGAGAGCAGTGGTCGAATGAGCCGATCTGCCACGTGGTGTGGATGGCTAGTGGCGGTAGCGGATGAGAAGTCCCAGGTGGAATCTCGGGTAGTGGAAGTAGATGGTGGGTGCGTCGTCGGCGGCGTGGGCGGTGGTGGGGGTGCGGTGGAGGTAGAAGCACCGGCATGATGTAATTGCGACCAAAAGACGGGACCCTGATGGAATGTCAGGTGGTCTTGCGGTCCATTCCTCTTCAAGGTGTGGGGTAGATAAACTTGAGGTGTGAAACATGAGGAAATCAATCCTCCTGTTCATCCTCTCTATTCGCTTCCATTCTGCCTCGGCGGGCGAGCCTCCTCAATGGTGGTGTTGGTGGTCAGGTCGGGCGACGTGAAGTAGAAGGGCGTGTAGATCGAGGTGGTGGTGGTGGAATGACCAAGCCGCGTCTGTGGAACGACGGGGTGGTAATCTTGGGCCATCTACGGCACATGTGGTCATGGTACGTGGTGGAGGGTGGTGGTGGGATTGCAAATGCCTCATTGCGCCGGTGGTGGTAAAGTCTTCTTCTGGAGGTTGTAACTCCTGTCCCATTCGGTGTGGGAGAATGGTTTCACCGGATCGGTGGTCGTCACCTCGTGGGTGAGACAAAGATAGGCGGGTCGGATGAATATGTCTCTAGAATGCTAGAGATGATGCGCACGTAGGGCATCCCATCCCTAGCTCGAAGGTTGCCCTTCATGAGCTTCCCCTTGATGTACCTCATCCCTTCGAGGATGACCATGGTAACATCAAACCATCGGCCGTTATAGGCCGCCTAGAAACTGTTACCAACTCAACACGCTCGGTCTTTGTGGCGCATGGGGTAGAGGTTGGCGTGAAAAGCGAATCGAGCATCCACATAATGTGGAAGGTCAACCCTCTTAGACGAGGTGCCCGATCCCTTTTTCCCCTTGGTCATGTCGGCAAGGATATCCTCGACATTGACCGGCTCTGGGAAGGGTGGTAGTAAGGTGGTCTCGGGTAGATAGTCCAAGTAGCACTCGACTGCTTCTTGGACATGACGACGTGTGATGAGGTATTCACGCCCTTCAATCGTGGTCTTCACCACGTCGTCAGTAGGGCCATCCTTGAGGCCCTGGTAAAATAACCTAACCAATCGCGGATAATAGAACTTCCGGATTGGTTTGAGGAGGAAGGTGAGACCGGCGTTGTTGAGGTAGTTTAGGGCCCAAATGGTCTCACCTTGGACCACATCTTTGTCAAAAAGAGTCTTGTCAAAATTGTGTTCGACTTCAAAGATCTTGGCCCCACCACTCAAGGGTTGCTCAAGGTTGACGGGTGGTGGTGGAATAGGGCTTGCGTCATTTGAAGACGCGCTCGTCGACCCGGACGTAGTGTCCGATGTCGACGGTGAGGGTGTCCTCACAGGCGAAGGGGTTGGTGGTGGTGGTGCGGCATTCTTGCGCCGTACCGGCAGTTTTGAAGTTGCCCTCTTCGATGATAATCGAGTTTTAGGCGGCATTTTCGCTAAAATGCAAGAAAATAGGGTTTCTTATATGCAAAAATAATGAAGAAGAACAAAGATTAGGGTTTACCCAATTTGAGAAGGTGTGTGAAGTCAAATCCGGTCGAGAATGGCCGGAAATGGTGCAAACCCTAGGTAGTTGAATCGCCGGAGAAGAAGAAGAACCGGATGTCCAAAACTCAAAAATCGAATGGTTTGAAAAACCCCCCTTTCACATATATATAGTGGTTGGCTCGACTAGTCGAATTTCAAACTGAAAGGTACTCCCCGAATTCGATTAGTCGATTCTCCTAATTCGACTAGTCGGCTTCGATTTCGACTAGTCGAAATCCCATTTCGATTAGTCGAAATGATTAGGGTTCAAATTTCTAACTTTGGAGCCTTTGGAAGGACTCGAATGACTTAGTCGAAATCCGTTTCGATTAGTCGAAATTTTAACCGACTAGTCGAAATCTAATTCGACTAGTCAAAATCGTGCCCCCTTTTTTTTTTTTTTTTTTTTTTTTAACTTCTACAACTCCCTCCATAACTCGATTAGTCGAATTTAAATTTCGACCAATCGATTTTCCCTTTATGTCCAATTCGATTAGTCGATTTCCCTATTTCGATTAGTCGAATTGCCTACTTTCAGAAATTACTTTTAGACTCTTTAAGTAATTCGACTAGTCGAAATCAATTTTTGACTAGTCGAAATTGCAATTTCAAGCGACGCTCTCGCCTCAAGGTAAAATTCTCTATGGTTTTGAAGCTCAGGGGTTGTGTCTTGATTGCCTCGTGAGGTTCAATTTATTTACAGCGGGTTGAAATGTCTCTAGCTCGCGAGGTTCACTTTTAAAACGCTCGCGGGGTTGGATTTACCCTTCGCGAGTTTCAAAAATACTTCTCGCCAGGTTAAAAATCTACGCATTGCTAGGTTAAAAATCTACGCCTCGCTAGGTTAAAATTGCACTTCGCGAGTTTGGAGTTCACACATCGCGAGGTTGGTTTTCGATTAGTCGAATTCACATTTCGACTAGTCGAAATTCCAAATTCGATTAGTGAACCTAGTTCGACTAGTCAAAATTTTCTAACTTATTCTTTTTGAACTCGGCTCGGCATAGCGATCGATTAATCAATTTTGACTTTCGATTAGTCGTCAATTCGACTAGTCGAAAAGTCTCAATTAATCGAAATTTCAAATTTTTATTTTCTCTAACTTCTCCTTCACTGGTTGATGCCAGTCGACCAGTCGGGCAAAACTCGACTAATCAAATCCTCAAATCGATTAAATCGATTTGGGAAATTCGATTAATCGGTTTCGTTCCGACTCCTCGAATTGGCTATCTTCCTTTATACTTGATTTCTATTTGAAATTTAAACTATGAAACTATCCGAATTCTCATTAAAGACCTTTGGCCAATAGGTCATCATTAATCACTTGGACAGTTGAGAGTCCGCAAACAAGCTTGCGGTGTTACGACCTATACTATCTATACTATCCAAGTAACAAACAACACACAACAACAACATATACTATCCATAAGGTTGTCAACCCACAACAGTTTAATACATGACTCGAAATAGGTGTCACTTGTCTAGGCGAGATTTCCACAGAGACACTCATTATACGATTCGGAAGGGCGGTAACAGAATTAATCAAAGCGAGACAAAGCCATCACCAAGATGAGATAAAGCCATGATCAACATGAGGCAAAGCCATCAACAGATGAGATAAAGCCATCACCAAATAAGGTAAAGCCATCAGCAAATGAGATAAAGCCATCACCAACATGTGATAAAGCCATCACCAAAATGAGATAAAGCCATCATCACATGAGTACTTCTAAACCTTTCGTAACGAATCTTGAAATCCTTAAACTTTATGCCTTAACGGTTTTACGGTACACAATTTGCGTACCGATCCTACAGGAAGGGCAAAAGTGTGACACATTTTGGCTTTCATTTCAAGGAAATGATTACCAGTGATTTCTCTCGAGTTCTTACCATTTGGGTGCACCAGGATGGGGTCGTACATAACTACCTAGGCATACTTATTAGACTCTTCATGTGTACTGCTCTCAACACACTCCCAATACTAACTAAATCTCCATATAGTGTCTGTACATCGATAATGAAAACGGCGCAATTTACTGTAACAGCATCCAATTCTGCTCTCCCATGATATCCAAAATTTAAATTTTTCCTATCCTCTGTCAATTTCTTACCTGATTATCCTAGGTTATCCTAGATTCTCGGAAATACTTCCAGAGTAGAGTACAGTGATTAACAACCGAACCCGAGTTTGAAAAAAAATGCATTTAGATACACCATAATCATGACTCCTGACCAATGAGTTACTTCAACTTTGTTACCCTCATTACTCATAATGTCAATTTAAATTCAATTGTGTACCACCTATCCGTAAGTAATTTCACCTACCCTACTGTGAAGATTTATTCTTGTCTAGTCTTTATATTGTCAGCTATTCAATTTATCCTTTGAAATTTAACTTCGTTTATGTCATAGAGGCGATTTAATCGGATGCACGTATGACGGTATCATGATATTCCTCAAGTGTCAAGAACAACTAAAATTTCTAATAGCATTCATCATCTAGAACTTTTAGGAAACATCTCGTTAATTGAAAATAAATTTATACCTTGGGAAACTTCATAAGTCATCTGGGCATTGTGCATTGTTGTTTCACTTGTAGGACCTTGATTCGTAGGGAGGGTCGGCTCAGAAGTAGACGTCAAAGTTAACTGCCTTCTACGTTTCGCTGGACAATCCTTGATGTAGTGTCCTTTCTCACCGCACTTAAAACATGTTCGCAAAACTAACCGACACTCCTCTCGGGTGGTGTTTCCCACAATGTGACAGATATTCCTTGATGTAGATGTCGTTGCACCTTTTCCCAGTGCTGGACAATGTTTTATGAGGTGTCCCATTCGTCCACACTTGAAACATCCTCTCATGCCTCTCCTACAGTTCGATGTCTTGTGTCGTTTTCCACATCTTGAGCATGACTCAACCTGTGTCGATGGAGAGATGTGAGTCGTCTCTCAACTTTGTCGTGAGTAATGAGGTCAACTGAGCCATTTTGTTGATCACCGTCTCTAGTAATTGCCTATCCTGCTCATCTTCTCTGGTGCATTCAGTCCTTGCTCTTTTGCGTGGTGCCATTTCAGTCTGTCAAAATGAAACAGGGTCTCAATTATAATGATCGTGGTCACCACGACCCTAACTTCCAACAAAATCTAAAACTTCACTTCGTACACTAGCCAACTTCTTTCACTATTCGTCACAATCATCAACTGTATCCTTGATAAGTAATCATTGAAATTCCATTGCCCAAGTCCCAAAACAAAACCTACGATCACGACTTGGGACTTCATGAACCTAAAGCCTAACGTTTCCACTCACTGAGATAAGGTCCTAATTGACTCTCCTACACCCTAACAAAATTTACTGTAATACTCTTTGGTCCCAACAAGTTCTAAACTTTGATATTGGCCGCCCCTAGGTCGGCCTCTCCCTCCAGAAGACACTTACGGCTGCATTTGAAACTAAAGTTTCGTTAGCAGAAGCCCCTATGTTCTGACGAACGAACCCTTGTCAGAATTGCTAAAAGAAAATAGCTTTGATACCAACTGTGACAGCCCGGATTTCGGCACCCCGAAACCCGTGCCATCAGCACGATCATCTTGACCGTGCCCTTTAGCTAAGCACGGAACACTGGTATATCAAGCATCCAAAAAGTACTATAAATGAAATTGCGAATTTAAATCTATATTAATTAACTTCCCAAAAGACAGTTCTACCCTCATGCCTCTGCAGGAATGGAGAACCGATCCGAACCATCGATGATAGCAATCATCACGGATGGTTCGTCCCAAAAGAATAATCCAAAACCCTATATACATGGTTTTAAACAAGATCAAGGCTTGACATACCAAGCCGTACAAAACCTCTCCAAAAATCTCCTCAAAGTAGCACAACGGAGTCCTCTAGAAGAAGTCTTCGGTAGGTGGATCTAAGTGATCTCGATCTTTGGATCGACTCACCAGGGTCAACGTCCCCTGAAGTCTCTGCACCTGCTAGTAAAGGTCCTGTGACATATAGTCAAAAGGGTGAGCTACATCCTAGCTCAATAGGGAACAACACACTACTGAACATATAAATTATAACTCACATATATTCTATGATATTCATGCATGATGTGACTATGCAAAAGCTGATGAAAAACAGTTTTAAAAGAAACACATTTTACTGTTAATTTATACGTGTCTTTTAGTTATCATGAATAACACTGAATAGGCCTAAAGCAAAGAAAAACTTAACCTTTCAACTTAAGTAGTCCCCGAGCAATATAGCATCGAGCCCCGACGAGATACCCTTCGCCGTCATCTATATAGACAATTGTAAAAGTATTCCCTGGGAATACAAAATATAGTACCCAGGCCCCTCTCCCCTGGGGATTGGTGGCGGGGTTTCAATAGTCTCGACATCCACAGGATGTCACATGCAGATAAGCCTCACTTGGCAGCCTACGGATTCGCCGCCGTATCGGTCACGGATATTCTGCCGCGTCAGTCGTGGTTATCCCGCCACGTCGGTGGGGTACCCTATCAAACCTCAAATAACAAAAATATTGTGTGCTTTACATATAGTTATTCACCGTGTAAGAGTGCTATCTTATATCAGTTAGGCCTTATCAGACTTTATTCAATCTTGGATACATCCCTGGGATGTATCCATGTGTTTGCATCACACTTGATGCTCTTATTACTTCCTCATCCCCTGGGGATCTTTCCATTTTCATATAACTACTAATTCTCAATTGCTTGCATCGCACCGACGCCCTTATCATTTTCTCATCCTGGGATCTCTCCTTTTCATAGACCTCATTGTTCTCAATTTCTCGCATCGCACCGATGCCTTTATCATTTTCTCATCCCCTGGGGATGTCTCATCCTTACATGCTTACTTGGTGTCACACACACACCCATATCTGATGAAAGTTTTATGATTTAAAACACTTGTATTTCACTGGTGTATTTCTCACACACACACACACATTTGGATCTTGTAGGGTTTTCACGAGGTTTTGTACAACTGAAACAGTTTTCACTTTAAATCTTATATCACTATTCACATTTTTCAAACACCTCAACTTACATTTTTTAAACACACCTCTTTTTCCCCAAGTTTTAGAAATAACACGTTTAAATTGGATCTTGAGCAATGAAATACTTGAATAGAATTGAGTTCTAAAACATTGAATATCATTTGAGCAATAACATAGAATCAAATTTAATTCTAAAAACATTTGAACTGAAGTCTATATCACTACATACATGCTCTTGTAAAATAAAGTACATGTTCAAGGTGTTCCCTACCTCAAGTCTTCACTTGTTCAATGCATCAAGGTCCCACGTGGCTCCTTGTGCACTAGCTTACACGTACCACCTATGGTACCACATAACAGGTGAAACACATCACAAAGGATGCCATAAAGAAGGTATAAGATCCTCCAAGAATCTTAAAGTCAAACCTAAAAGTCAACGAAATTTATCCCAGTCGATTAATCGAAATCCAAAATCGATTAATCGAACCTGGTTCGATTAATCGATTTCCAAAATCGATTAATCGAAGGTCAATATCGATTAGTCGAATTAATTTCGATTAATCGAACTCTCCTTTCGCAAAGTAAACTCCTTTGTTGAATAGTCGAGTTTTCCATTCGATTAATCGAATCCAGTCTCGATTAGTCGAATTCTTCTTTTCGCAAAGAACACTTACTATTCGAACAATTTGGGTTTCCATTCGATTAATCGAATTCAGTTTCGATTAATCGAATCTCTTCTTTTCGCAAAGTACACTTACTGTTCGAACAGTCTAACTTCACAAGCCGATTAATCGATCCCAAATCGATTAGTCGAAGACTAAAATCGATTAATCGAAATCCCATTTCGATTAGTCGATTTTCCTTAAATCATTTCCTCCAACCCTTGGGGTCCACTGGAGGTTCCCAGTCGATCAATCGATTCCCCAAATCGATTAATCGAAATCCAAATTCGATTAATCGAAATCCAATTCGATTAATCGAATTCGTGGTCCTCTGACCTTTCAACTTCTTGGCGAATTTCGACTAGTCGAACCCCAATTTCGATTAGTCGAAATCCCCAGATTCAGTCTTCTTTGGCTGTTCTTCCCCAATCTTTTCTAGTTATTTTCTAAGCAATACTCCTACAATTTCCACCCATTTTACTACAATTTATTCTATAAATCTACACCATTTGTTTACGAGAATCTCACCTTAAATAAATCTCGACTTGATTAAAATGAAGGGTTGGAAGGTTAGGGTTTCCAGCTTTTGTGTGAACAGATCCTCCGCGTCGAATCCGGCGCCTTGATTTCAAGAAATCCCCTTCCAACAACTTGCAATAACTTCTCACTAGCTCCTTTACTCCTCTCTCTCTTCTTTACTCCTCTCAACCACCAAAATATGAATATTAGGGTTTTCAACCCTTTTTATCTTATCTCTCTTCTCGGTGTGGAGCACATACACACCCATCGGTGTATGTTACTCTACACGCTCCTCTATCTCTCCACTCTTCTACACTGGTATACACATCACATCCGCTCATCTCACCCTAAGTTCATCAATGAACTATCTCATGGTCAAACCTAAGACCAATCGGGCACGGATCTCGAGGTCATAGTTCAACGTGATTTTTTTCGGGTTATTACAGGTCTCTTCTGAAGAATGGAAAAAATATGAGCTAGAACTCCCACGAGCAAAGAGACCTGCTTGCAATGAAGTTGCCAGCGTGATCTACAGTCCCCAATTTTGGGCAGATGTTGACCACCAGATTGTCGTCACTACCCCGTTGGTACAAGTGTTGAGGTTGGTAGATGGTGATGAGAAACCAACGATGGGATATATTTATGAGTCGATGGCTAAAGCCAAATTGGCTATTAAAAGTAAATGTCCGACAAAATATAAACGATATTGGGCAATCATCGACAAGAGGTGGGATGCACAATTCTACCAGTACTTACATGCCGCAGGTATAACATGTTAAACTACTTATGTAGTGATATTTATTTATTTATTATTTTTTATATTATTCATTGTTTCTATATATTGATGAGATTGTTCATATTTGATGTATAGCACACTACTTAAATCCGGCCTTCCAGTATATGCGACGCTTTGAGTTGACTGAGGCCGATGACGTGTACAACGGTTTGCTCAATGTGATTCAGGAAATGCTCCCTCAGTTGGCAGAGCAAGGTCAAGCCATAAAAGATGTGAGTAATAATATCTTATAAGTAATAATGCAGGTGTCATATGATCTGTTTATTGATATGTGGGTTATTGATATATAGATTGATATATTCCGCAAGAGACAAGAGTCATTTGGGATACCATTAGCGCAACCCAAATCAAGTATGATAAACCCGCTGATTGGTGGATGCATTATGGAATTGATGGCCCGATATTAAGGCGGGTTGCCATGAGGGTTTTATCGCAAACTTGTTCCTCGTCCAACTGTGAGCGAAATTGGAACACTTTCTCTCTCATTCACACGAAGACAAGGAATAGGCTAACTATGGAACAATTGGAAAAATTAGTCTATTGCCACTACAACATGAGATTAAGGGTCAAAAATATGCAGAGGGCCAATCGCGGTAAGATATTATATGAAGTCTTAGTTCATATAATTTTTATTTGATCTAATTGATGAGGCATTAGACATGTACTAATTCATCTGTCATATTTTACCTTACAGATAGTGAATATTTTGATCCTATCTAGTTGGATTATATATTCATGACTTTGATCCTTTATTCATGGAGGATGACCCTTTAAATCAGTGGATTGAAGAAAGAGAAGAGCCAGTATTGGATACTGAGGACACCGCATGGCTGGATAATGTTGAAAGAGCAACAGATGAGCAGGCTTCCCAACCACCGAGGCGAAAACGGAGATTGAATCGTCATTCAGTGGTTGGATCTGATGACGAAACGCAGCCTGGTAGTGATAATGATGATGGTGGGGGTGATGATGGAGGCGATGAAACCCACGCTGGCACTAGTGGTGGAGCGGATGATATTGATCCCTATACTTCTGGAGGTATTGTCGCATGGGATGAGGACCCGCTAACAATGTATGACACTCCTACATTTAGAGGTGAAGGGATTGAAGGAAGAGGAGCGTCAGAATCTTATCAAACACCACCTCCACCACCACCACAAGGTCCACAAGATGATGTGGGTGATATGACTTCTAGCTTCGGGGGATTTAGTTTGCAAAATGTCAAAGATTCAATAGCAAGTAACCCATACTATCGGCCTCAACCAACCTATCCCGGGCCATATGACTTTGTTGGTCAAATTTTTGGAGGACCAACCTTCACCTATTACACTGAGCCATATTCGTCGCTAATGCCTCAATTTCAAGGAGGCACACATGATCATGGGTATCAATATGGCCAACATTATAGGGAAAGCTCGCGCACCGATGATGATGATAACGAGGACCAAGAATCACCACGAAATTCAATGTGGCTCTAAAATAATTAATTTTTTTTTATAATATATCTTTTAATTTTCATAATTAGTCATGTATAATAAAATTTTAATCATTAGTCATGTACAATGAAAATTAGTCATGTACAATGAATCAATTATGTTAAGAGTGATCTGTCCTTTGTTGTGGGCTTATATCCTAATATATTTTGTTGTCTGTTAATAAAAAATTTATTTATTAAATAATAAAAAAGAAAGAAAAAAATTAAAAGCTTTTAGTCATAATTATGCAATAATTTAATTAGGGATCCGTCCTATTATGAAATATGCATCAAATAAGCTTTAAATATATTTTTAAAAAAGTAAAAAAAAAATAAAAAATTATTAAATTTATTTTTCTTAATTTTTTGAGATTTTTTAGGATTTTTTGAAAAAAAAAATAAAAAAATTCAATGTATCAAACCGATACATTCAATGTATCGCCGATACATTGAATGTATCGGCCGATACTCGATACGTATCGTCCTGGAGGTCAAGACAATACGTATCGGAAAACTTATATTTTGACCCTTGGTGGTCGGGGTTGGGGTTGGGACTCGGGTTGTGGTTGGAGCTAGGGCGGGTATAATATCCCAAAAAAATTGTGTTAAATAGTGACCTCGAGATTCGTGCCCGACTGGTCATAAGTTTGACCAAGTAGGAGTTCACTAGTTGACTCGAGAAAAGATGAACGGATATGATGTGAATATGAGGTAAGTGGGTGGAGTGTAGTTGTGACAGCCCGAATTTCGACATCCTGAAATTCGTGCCATCAGCACGACCTTCAAGGCCGTGCCCTGAGCTATTTACCACACATTGTATACACAAGCCAAAACTGAAATTGAAGCACACGTAGCTACCCTAAATCGAAATCTCAACAATATATTTGGTCTCGCAGGGCTGTCCTTGTCCCATGCCAATTCATGGACATAAGGACATACCCAATAGTTAAATGGTAATTATTCGTCCTAGATGTTTTATCAAGAGACAGAAATTAAAGCATTCGACATAAAGAGGCTCGATATACCAAGCCATACATAGTACTCTCTCAACTCACTCTCAGAGTATGCAGCGGTTTCCTAAAAGAATTCCTCAGGAGGAGGTTCTGACTCTTCTGTGGCCACGAACACCGAGGCCCCTGGATTAACTTCTCCCGAAGTCTTTGCTGTCGCTAGTCCTGGACCTGCGACGTATAGTCTAAGGGGTGAGCTACATCCTAGCTCCGTAGGGAAAACAAAAGAACATATAGATCATCCTTCACACATATGTCAGTAACCTAACCAGCATAAAATTTTCAAGAAATCACTTATGTAAAACGATTTGAGTGACAGGAATACCCCTCTGGTTCCGACCTATACTTAGCATATTTTTGTTTATTCTCCTTATAAGTTTGGTTGTGAATTTGGCCTAATCACTTAAATCTTAACTTAAGTAGTCCCCGAGCAATATAGCATCGAGCCCCGATGGAATACCCGCTATCGTCGTCTAACTAGACAGTTGTTGTGTGTATTCCTTGGGAATACTGCCCGAGCCCCTTTCTCATAGGCGGCGGGGTCTATTCTCAATCTACATCCCTGGGATGTGTTATAAATGTATAGATTTGCCGCCGTATCGGTCACGGATATCCTGCCGAGTCAGTCGTGGGTATCCCGCCACGTCGGTGGGGTATTCTAATCAACCTTAAATAATAAAAATATCAATGTGCTTTACATATAGTTATTCACCGTGATTGTGCTAAATATATTACATTAGGCCGTATCACGTTACCTTTGTTTCTCTGTTTGTTTTCTTACGCATCCCTGGGATGCCACTTGCTTCTATTTTATTTCTCGTCCCCTGGGGACCTCAGGATTTTCCATATTATAACACACACACACGCCCTTATCATGAGGGTTTATGGAATATACACTATTTACATAGACTATACTACGCATATGAGTTCACAGAATAATGCACATGTTTCGAGAATATTCCCTACCTCGACGAATCTCAAGGCACGCCTGCCCTTAGAGGGTTATAATGCATCAACCTACACTTGAAAAAGAAAAAGTGAATGATCTAAGGTCATTGGGGTGTATGACACCCAAGTTTCTTATATTAGAAAACCAAGATCCGAGTGGTCACTTGACTCGCCGAGTCTTGACCTCGCCGAGCGGTCTCTTGACCTCGCCGAGCGAGTTAAATCGAGGTCGCCGAGCGTTAAATCGAAGCTCAATTATTATTAGGACCTCGCCGAGCGAGCTTCCCTTTAGTTTTGGGGACCGCCGAGCGAGCCTGAGTTATATTTTCTTCTATTCATCCTCGCCGAGCGAAGCCTTTTAGATCGCCGAAAGCGAGGAACGATGATTTGTTCTCGACGGAATCGAGAACATGCTTCCTCCTTCATGTTACCTTAATCTCCTAAAAAGAAATATTTAACCAACATTCTTCCTACTATTTAAAACATTCCTAGGCATCTATCATGTCTTTAACGTACCTCTGACGATGAATCACGCACAGGTCCGATTTATGATTTGAATATCTACTAGGCTATCCGGCCTCCCTGGTTCTTCCTCCCGTCATTTCCTCTGATGTCCTTTGCCGACCTAAGTCTCAACGAACCCTAGTTCTCTACCAGGCTCTTTTCTTCCTTCTCTCTATATTCTCCTTCTCTCTATTTAGGTTAGAATAGAGTTACGTAAAGGTTCCTCTCTCTCTCTTTCACTTATATATCTATAAGTTAGGGATATACTAGTGTGTTTCCCATGTACACACTTAATGTGTTTTGGGTCGTTTTGGTCTCCTTGTGAAACACATATACCTATGTGTGTATGCGTGCCGTGCACTCATCTCAAAAATCTGCGGTTGTGACAGTAGTGAAGATCTGGAGTCACATACACCTATCTAGGTGTATGTGCTTAACACCAAGACAAGAGGGATATAAGGGTTTAATAACCCTATTTCTCTTTTGTTTGAACTATTGAAGAGAGAGTTAAGAGGAGAGAGAGAGAGAAGTAAAGAGGAGTTATTGAGGAAGAGGTGAATGCAAATCAAAGGGTAGATAAGAGCATTCACTGACGGATTCAAAGCAATTGGGATCGTGAAGCAAGTGATGGAACCCTTGCCATCAAACCCAACAAATCTATCCCTTGAAGGGATTCTTGAGGTAAGTTTTAAATTGAAGTTAATGCATAGATGTAGGATGATTAAATTCTGTCAAATATGCTTAGAAGGATAGATTAAAGGCATAGGAAAGAAAGGATAGAGATTTGGAAGATCAGCTCGAAAGGGGGCTGAATCTGGCCAAATCGATTAATCGAAATTGGATTTCGATTAATCGATTTTGGCCCAGAAGTTGAAAAGTCATGGAAGCCCAATTTCGATTAATCAAAATGAATTTCGATTAATCGATTTGGATTTCGATTAGTCGATTTGGAAATCGACTAATCGACTGAGAAGCTCCAGCCACTGGAGAAAAGTGACCTGGGAAAATCGACTAATCGAATTGGAATTTCGATTAATCGATTTCGGACTTTGATTAATCGATTTTGTGATTTCGATCACTCGATTTGAGAATCGACTCCATTAGGTTAGAGACTTTGATTAATCGATTTGGGATCGATTAATCAAATTTGAATTTTGATTAATCAATTTTGAGAATGGATTAATTGATTTGGGTTTCGATTAATTGATTTTGGGAATCGATTAATCGAATTGCATTTCGATTAATCGATTTTGGGAATCGATTAATCAACTTTGACAGTTTTGCTTAAACTTTATAGTTGACTTTGAGATTCAAGGAGGGTCTTGGACCTTCTTTGTTACATCTTTAGTGATGAGTTACATGTGTTATGTTGTACCATAGGTGGTACGTGTGATCATGAGCACAAGGAGCCGCGTGGGACCTTGATGCTGGGAGTTTCAAAGACTTGAGGTAGGGAACACCTTGAATATGTACTTTAATTTCAAGAGCATGTATATAGTGATATAATTATCAAATTGAAGTTGTTTTTAAATTGTGAAAAGCTTTGTGAAAATGGGTGCGTGTGTGACACCAAAAATGTGATAAAGGCATCTATGTGATGCAAGTAACTAAGAACAAATAATCTAATGAGATTGAGACATCCCCAAGGGATGAGGAAGTAATAAAGGCATCAGGTGTGATGCGGGTATGTATACATCCCAGGGATGTATACATAGGATTGAATAATTACTGTTGAGGCCTAACTAATATAAGATAGCACACTTACATGGTGAACAACTATATGTAAAGCACATAATATTTTTGTTATTTGAGGTTTGACAGCCCAAATTTTCTTAACCTGAATTTTAAGACACTTTTTTTTTTCCTTCTAACACTAATGGAAAAATCCGGACCGCCAGATCGTAAATAACAATCTATACAGAATGCTTGGTACATCCACATACATTAGAAATCAAAGCAGATGATACATATGGCATAAATAAATCTCTAATTCTAACATCTAATATTACAATAACTAACAACGACCACCGGTGATGTACCAACATCACCAAACAGTGGTGTACAAAATTATATATGTATTCAAAGGGTACCAAGTCTGAACTCACCAATCTCCACAAAATACTCAATCTACGACCCCGAACATCATAGCCCTCCTCAATTCCTCAATCTGCAAGTCTGGTGTCCACATAGAAGCTATACCTGTGACGTATAGTCAAAGGGGTGAGCTACATCCTAGCTCAGTAGAGGAAAATTCAATACTCATTCACATCTTATCATAAGGAAACATAGATTCAATGTCATAATCAAACCTTTTCTTATTTAAAACTGAAACTCATTTGAAAGGTATATTTTTTTTTTTTCTTATCAACAAAGACTGATTTCAAATACTGTTTTCTTATCACACGACTGATTTCAAAACTGATTTCCTTTTTCACATAAAACTGATTTAAAAGCTGATTTCCTTATCATACAAAACTGATTTCAAAATTGATATCCTTTTTACACACAAAAGTGATTTCAAAACATTTATGTATTTTTCAAAACTGATTTCAAATCTGCCCCGGCGGCCCACATGGTACTTGTACTCCGCCCATAGTGGTCCACGACAAGCATAATCCGCCCACAGCGGTCCACATACATATAATCCGCCCATAGCGGTTTACTTTAATCTCACGACTTATGGTTTGATTCACGAAGTATAATCCGAAGAGTACGTAAAATCCCGCGAAAGCGGTCCAAGGGCGTACATGACTACATTAAAATTTAAGGGTGTACGAAAATCCCGTAAAGACGGTCCAAGGGCGAACATGACTCACAACAATGTCCAAAAGAGTACGTAAAATCCCGCGAAAGCAGTCCAAGGGCATACATGAGCACAACAAGTCCAAGGGTGTACGTAAAATCTCGTAAAAACGGTCCAAGGGTGTACATGAACACAACAAGTCCAAGGGTGTACGTAAAATCCCGTAAAAACGGTCCAAGGGCGTACATAAATCCCGCCACAGCGGTCCAAGGGTGTACATAAATCCCGCGACAGCGGTCCAAGGGTGTACCTTCTCACAAATCTATAAGACTCAATGATTCCGAGTTTACATTCTAGTTCAGATTTCTAAATCACGGTCCAAAGCTCACATTCTTGGTTCAAAGGTATTAAAACTCACCATTTAAAAATCAAGTTTAAAATCGAATACCATAGTACAAATTCTAGGTTAAATTCACAGTTCATAATTCACCATTTTCGACTCAAGGATTTCAAATTTCTATTTTGCAAGGAGTTCAAGTTATAGTTCAAATCTCTATCACACTTACATCAAAATACATCAAGAAAACTTATCATTTTTCATCTAAATACGTCAAAGAAACTTATCATTTTTTTTTCATATAAATACCTCAAAGAAACTATGAATCAAAGTTAAACATGCAAGTTTGTGTTGAAGTTCCCTTACCTTAACCTCGAAGCAAGCAAGGTCCTATCGATAGCCTTCCACCCTTAATCTACATCACAAGCACACAATGATGCATCAAGGATTAACTCCAATCACTAATAACTTAGATCAATTAAGTATTTTCTCAAAACCAAGTCGGAACGGGCAAGTTTGTGCCAACTTAGAATTTGATGTAACTTTCTCCTAAATTTGTGACCTTCAAAATTTTAGATTTACTAAATTGTTATATCATAAAAGTTGTAGAGATTTTTGTTATCTTTCCAACACCTTAAGAATCACATCAATCGGAGGTCGGAGTAGAAAGTTATGGTCACAATACCAAAGCAGTACTGGTGAGCGCAGTCAAAATCGATTAATCGATCCCTATATCGATTAATCGAAATTCCAAAATTGATCAATCAATTTTAAAATCGATTAATCGATTTTCTCAAATTATACCTTTTTTAATCCACTGGAAATACCCATTCGATTAATCGATTCCAAATCGATCAATCGAAATTCAAAAATCGATCAATCGAATTAAATTCGATTAATCGGTTTTGTTTCTCTAAAAATCAGCATTTAACCCAGATTATTACTAACTTTTTACCTTTAAAACGATTGATTCACAAGTTTTTCAATTCACAAAGGTTGTAGGTCTTGCTGTCTTCTTTCCAACGCAATAAGAATCATGCCAATCAGAGTTCGGCATAAAATGTTATGGCCGAAATACTACAATAGTGTCAGCAAGCCCAGGCAAAATCGATTAATCAATTTTCAAAATCGATCAATCGAATTTCAAAATCGATTAATCAAAATTTTCTTCGATTAATCGATTTTGTGAAGTTCCTCTTGAATTTCTCTTTTGTCAAAATCGATTAATCGATTTTCAAAATCGATCAATCGATTTTGGCAGTTTCTGAGCACTTTTCGGGTTTGAACCTTGAAACTCATCTTTTTTACATCAAAATTCAATCCTTTTGATTCTAATCTTTTGCACACATCTAAGCAACCTATATTTAATTAAATACATGAAAGAATTGCGTTATTTACCTCTTTAAATCAGCGATCTACTCGTAGATCGGATCGTCTTCTTCGTTAAACAAAAAGGGTTTCCAAACCCACCTGGATCATCTCCGTGCTCCATGATCACAACCAAGCCCACGAAATCGACGGCAAATCTTCCACACACACTTCACCCAAACTCACGCTACGATTTACTGATCAAAACCCACGATCTCTTCACAAGAAGACCGTTTCAAAACCTCAAACGGCTCAAAATCTCACAAAACCATAACCAAACGTCGAAATCGACGGCGATCTTCCCCTTACACGATCTCACAAACCTTCTTCATGTAAATAAAATGCTCGGAGTACACAAATATACAAGCTTTCCTCCTTCTTCCTCTTTCTCTCTTCCCTTTTTCTCTCTCTAAAATCCAAAACTCCCAAAATAGTGCAAACCGGGTGTTAGCTTCTAAAGGAAGCTATTTGCTTTTCTTTAATTCAATGGGACTAGTTCCCATACAAAACACATACGCACCACTTTAGGTATATTATCTCTCATCCCAAGGACTAATTCCCATGTAAAATTGGTATACCTAACTCGGGTGTTACATCATAAAAATGATCTTTGATTCGGTATGGGGCCTACACACCCAAAACATCTACCCATTGAATTTGGTGTTAGGCCAAAGCACCAACACATAGTGTTTATGAAATCATCTAACGTTTAACACCTAGTCCAAATCGGTCATTTTCCACTTAAGACCAAACCCAATTTAACTCACGTAAGTGATTTCACAAAAATTGGGCATTGATTGGGCATACTGCCAGGGTACTGCTTATTTATAGTCAAAATTTTCGGATGTTACATGAGGATACCCCAGCGGCGTGGCGGGGATACCCACATGTGGCGGAGATATCCATGACCAATACGACGAATCCAGGTACACGATGCGGAGGTTTATCCGTAACCGTAAGTACATCCCAAGGATGTTGTGTGATATTTAACCCCGCCGCCTAGTGAGAAAGGGGCTTGGGTCGTATTCCCAGGGAATATATTTTTATAACTGTCTAATTAGATGAAGATGAAGGGTATCTCATCGGGGCTCGATGCTATATTGCTCGGGGATTACTTAAGTTGAAGATTTAAGTTTTGCTTTAGGCCTGTTCAGTGTCATTCATGACAAATCAATAGTAAAGTAAGACATGCTAATAACCAGTAAACTTGATTGTAAATTCATTAGATTTGAACTATTTTCTTTCAAAAGCATAGACACATCATGCTTAGAGTATCATGGAATATATGTGAGTTTTAACTTATATGTTCACTGTGTTTGTTCCTTATTGAGCTAGGATGTAGCTCGCCCTCTAGACTATACGCCGCAGGTCCTTTGATAGCAGCAGCTGAGGCTTCGGGGGGCGTTGATCCAGGTGATTCGGATTACGCACCGGGAGACGAGTTGGAGCCTCCACCCAAGGACTTCTTCTAGGAGACTATGCTGCGTACTTTGACAGAGAGTAGTTTTGAGAGATTAGTGCGGCTTAGTATGTCAAGCCTTTATTTTGTTAAAACAATGTAATTATACTAGATTATTATTTTGGCGAACCATCTGGGGTGATCTGATTATCACCGATGGTTCAGGTCGGTTCTCTGTTCATGCAGTGGCATGAAAGTAGAATTGTCTTTTGTGTATGCCAGTTGGGCATATTAACGTTTTCCGCTTTAATGAAATTATTTACTTTATTTGTTAAATTGTGCTTATTATACCAATGTTCCATGCTAAGTTTTGGGGCACGGTCTGGAGGATCGTGCTGATGGCACGGGTTTCGGGGTGCCAAAATCCGGGCTGTCACAGTTGGTACCAAAAGCATTTTCTTTTAGAAACTTTGACAATCATTCTTTTGTCAGAACATAGGGACTTCTGCTAATGAAAACTTTGTTTTCACGTGCAGACCGTGATGTTACCAAGAGGAAGGGGTCGACCGAGGGGCGGCCATAATAGGAGTTTACGTAGTGGAGATGGGTACATCTCTCCTACAAATAGAGTACCTATAGGAGATGGAGGTGCTTCTGGCAGTGGTGGCCAAGGAAGCCAAGACCAGGAAGAGGGCCATGATCGAGATCATCAGGATCAAGATCAAAGAGAGCAAGAAAGAATAAGAGAGGGAAATGAGGATAGAGAAGAGCGTCAGAGGATGATGCACACCATGGAGATCTTTGGCATACTCACACAGCTCATCACATGAGCAAGATCACCACACCTCCAAGAGCTCCGCCAAAGACATCTTCATCTTTTACTGAGTTTAAGAGGATGAGACCTCCTAGTTTTTTTGGACAGGGAGAGCCCATAGTGGCAGAGCATTGGTTGAGTGAGATGGAGAAGGTGTTCAGCGTGCTCACTTGTACCGAGGACGAGAGCATCCGTTGGGCAGCCTATATGTTGGACGGGGAGGCTGGGCCTTGGTGGAAGTCCGTTTCTAGGACTAGGGCTCAGGAGACCCCAAACATGCCATTGACTTGGGATGAATTCATTGAGGAATTCAATAAACAGTACTTCCCTGAGGTAGTAAGGAACCAAATGGAAATCCAATTTCTACAACTTACTCAGGGGAAGATGACAGTGAGAGACTATGGAGTGGAGTTCATGCGACTCGCTCGCTTTGCGCCTGACTACGTCATCACAGAGATGATGAGAGCAAAAAGGTTTCAGAAAGGGTTGAGATCAGACGTGAGGGGAGGAGTAGCACCATTCTAACTAAGGACCTATGGTGAGGTCATGAGCAAAGCACTCGTAGTGGAGGAGGAGAATAATAATAGATATCGCCAGAGAGAGCAACAGGGAAGGTGGAACAGTGATCAGAACAGAACGGGGAATTATGAACCGATGAATAAAAAGTCGAGATTCATACCAAACAATCAGAAACCACCGTTTCAAGGAGGCTATGGAAGACCGACGCAGCAGAGCAACCAGCAGAGATTTCCATTGCTCGCGTCGGGGAGACCGATACGCTACGAGAGTCCTACGATTACTACAGGCGCTACAGTCACACAGGGAGCTTCTCGAGCAGCTTCTTCCATGCCACATGAGACTTGTGCTAAGTGTGGCAAGCCTCACAAGACAGCGGACTGTAGGGTAGGCACTCGGGGTTGCTTTCGATGTGGCAAGGTGGGCCACTTGATCAGGGAATGCCCCGAGGTGAACAAAGGGAAGACGGCTTCAGCACCTATTCCACGACCAATGCAAGCAAGGAAGCCGATTGTTCAAGGAAGGGCCTACGCAGTCACAGCTCAAGAGGCTCAGAACACGAACGATGTCATTCAAGGTGAGCTTTCCTTTTAAATAAAGAATTTCAATTCATGAAATTTTAGATAGAGAAGGTGCATCTATATTTAGAAAGATATAAGAGGAAATTACATGTGATAAATTCTAGTATAATGATAATAAACAATATATATATGTGTATGTATAATTTGGTGGATTACACATCTATAAGAAGGGAAGCGACGTGTCCTACGAAGCTCGAGTGTTGATAGACTCGAGGTCTACCCACTCATTTGTTACACCTCGCTTCACGAAGAAGATGAAAGTCGACCCAGAGGAGTTAGACTTCGTGTTAACTGTGACGATTCCTACTGGGAAAGCGGTTGATACCGAGAAGGGTTGCAACTCCGTGATTGTGAGGGTCATGGATGGAGGTGATTTTGAGCTACCTGCAAACCTAATTCTGTTAGACATGCAAGGATTCGACATGATCCTTGGCATGGATTGGCTATCGACTCACTATGCGACGATAGATTGCAAGAACAAAGTCATCACTTTTAGACCGAATACAAGGAGATCGTTCAGATTTAGAGGAGAAAGGACGACGCACCTACCACTTATCTCGGCAGTCAGGGCCGAGCGATTGATCAGAAAGGAGTGTAGCGGATACTTAGCATTTCTGAAGGAGCACAAAGAGGAGAAGAATGTGATCTCGAAGATAGCAGCTGTGCGAGACTTCGTCGATATATTTATGGAGGAGTTACCTGGATTACCTCCAGAGAGAGAGATAGAATTCGCCATCGAC
The DNA here is from genome assembly GCA_021018995.1 of Chloranthus sessilifolius. Classification (NCBI taxonomy): domain Eukaryota; kingdom Viridiplantae; phylum Streptophyta; class Magnoliopsida; order Chloranthales; family Chloranthaceae; genus Chloranthus; species Chloranthus sessilifolius. The sequence continues at coordinate 72,996,186 of CM037595.1, forward strand.
TTAGCACCAGGAACGGAGCCTGTGTCTAAAGCACCATACAGAATAGCTCCTGCTGAGTTGAAGGAGTTGAAAGAGCAATTACAAGAATTAATGGACAAGGGTTTTGTTAGACCGAGCGTGTCTCCATGGGGAGCACCGGTCTTGTTCGTAAAGAAGAAAGATGGGTCAATGCGTCTGTGCATTGACTATCGACAGTTGAACAAACTCACTATTAAAAATAGATACCCTTTGCCTAGGATAGATGACTTATTCGATCAACTGTAAGGAGCGAAATATTTTTTCAAGATCGATCTGAGATCTGGATACCATCAATTGAAAGTCAAGGCAGAGGATATTCAGAAGACTGCATTAAGGACTCGATACGAACACTATGAGTTCCTAGTGATGTCGTTTGGGTTGACAAATTCCCCGGCCTCATTCATGGATCTGATGAATAGGGTGTTTAAACCACACCTAGATACTTGTGTCGTAGTGTTTGTTGACGACATCCTGATCTATTCAAAATCAGAAGGAGAGCATGAGAAATACTTGATAGTAGCCCTACAGACTCTACGTGAACACCAGTTGTACGCCAAACTCAGTAAATGTGAGTTTTGGTTAGAAGAAGTTAGCTTTTTAGGACATGTCGTCTCAAAGCTTGGTGTCACTGTAGATCCAGCAAAGATCGAAGCAGTAGTGAATTGGGAGCAACCAAAGATAGTGACCGACATCCACAGTTTCCTAGGATTAGCAAGTTACTTCCAGGGTTTCGTTGAGAGTTTTTCAAAAATATCAGGACCACTCACGAGACTCACACGGAAAGATGCAAGGTTTGAATGGAGTGAGGCATGCGAGAAGAGTTTTTAAGAACTCAAGAAGAGACTCACTTCAGCTCCAGTACTAGCAATACCTTCAGGCAGTGGAGGGTTTGCAGTGTATAGCGATGCTTCGTATACTGGTTTGGGTTGTGTGCTTAATCAGCACAAACAGGTGATAACGTATGGGTCGAGACAGTTGAAAGAGCATGAAAAGAATTACCCTACACATGACTTGAAATTAGCAGCGGTCATTTTCGCGCTTAAGATTTGGAGACATTATTTGTACGGTGAGACGTTTGAGATCTTCACCGATCATAAGAGCCTCAGATATCTGTTTACACAGAAGGAACTAAATATGAGACAGCGCAGATGAATGGAGTTTCTAAAAGATTATGACTGTTCTATACAGTACCATCCAGGCAAGGCTAATGTAGTAGCTGACGCCTTGAGTCAGAAGAGTTCAGCTCAGTTAGCTAGTTTGATTTTGGGTATACACAGATGGAAACTGCTTGAAGATCTAGCACTATATGATGTAAACATTGAGTCACAAGCCACAGGAGCCTTTTTGGCTAATATCTCAGTGAGACCGATGATATTTGAGCATATCCATGAGCTACAGATGAAAGACCCGGTGCTAACAAAGATTCGTCAAGATGTAACTGAAGGCATTACATCTGAGTTTTCAATCAAGGAGGATGGTTCCTTATTGTTGAAGGGCCGCCTCTGTATTCCGAATAACGCCGATCTATGACGAACAATTCTTAATAAATCACACAAGTCAAGCTATGCTATCCACCCGAGAAGCACCAAGATGTATCAAGATTTGAAAAAGAACGATTGGTGGAGAGGCTTGAAACAGGATGTGGCAGAGTACGTGTCGCGGTGTTTGACGTGCCAACAAGTGAAGATCGATCATAGACATCCCGCAGGTCTATTGCAGCCTCTACCTATACCGGAATGGAAGTGAGAATCTATCTCTATGGACTTCATTGTTGGACTTCCGCGTACAGCAAAGAGATACAACGCCATGTGGGTAGTGGTCGATCGATTGACCAAGTCAACGCACTTCTTGCCTTACAATACAATGTACACGGCGGGAAGACTGGCAGAGCTTTATATGAAAGAGATTGTCTGTTTGCATGGGATTTCGAGTAGCATTGTTTCGGACCGTGACCCATTGTATACATCAAAGTTCTGGAAGAAATTTTAAGAAGGAATGGAAACGCGACTAGATTTCAGTACGGCATTCCATCCGCAAACTGACGGACAGACTGAGAGGGTCAATCAGATCATCGAGGGAATGCTTAGGGCATGTATTTTAGAGTTACAAGGATCATGGGATCAACACCTACCCTTAATTGAGTTTACATATAGCAACATTTTTCAAACGAGCATTGGGATGGCACCGTATGAAGCTCTTTACGGACGGCGATGTAGATAGCCCATCAATTGGGAAGAAACTGGTGAGAAGTTTGTTTTGAGACCCAAAATACTTGAAGACAATTCCACCTATGTTCGGATGATAATGGCAAAACTCAAAGCCGCTCAGAGCAGACAGAAAAGCTACGCTGATATCAAGCGGACGAGTGTAGACTTCAAAGTGGGTGAACACGTGTTTGTGAAAGTGTCACCTATGAAGGGGGTGATGAGATTTGGAAAGAGAGGGAAGCTAAGTCCCCGCTATCTTGGACCCTTTGAAGTTTTGGGTCGAGTAGGGGAAGTTGCTTACCATATTAGATTGCCACCGTTATTCGATCCAGTACACAATGTCTTCCATGTGTCTATGCTCAGGAAGTACCTTAATGACCCTAATCATGGGTTGAGCGGTCAATCATTTGTGCATGAGGACATGACGATGATCGAAGAGCCGGTGGAGATTTTGGATCGAAAAGAATAAGTGTTGCGAACAAAAGTGATTCCTTTAGTACTTGTCCGATGGAAGCATCATCTAACCGAGGAAGCTACATGGGAACGAGAAGCAAATGTAAAAGAACAATATCCGGCCTTGTTTCCGACAACTTGAGACTCAATTGTACCCCGCAAGCATGTTTGTGGATTTAAATCATGTGTTGTAAATTAATATCGACCATGTGATCATTTTATTTCAAAGGACAACTTATCCACATAGCAATCCTAAGTTGAATGTCGTGATGATGTATGTTGTAAAACCAATGATCAACTGATCATAAATTACCAAGAGGAATCAAATAGACAGAGAATTTTAAAAATCTGGAAAAATCTGATCAAAACTGATTAATCGATTTATATATTCGATTAATCGATTTTGTTCGATTAGTCGACTGGCATGTGCCAGTGACTGGAAATTTGATGAGGATTCAAGAAATGAAAGAAGGGAAATTTCGATTAATCGATTTGGGTTTCGATTAATCGATTTTGGATTTCGATTAATTGATCTGGAGGTTCAATTAATCGAACAACTTAGGAAATTTTGAAGAATTTGAAGAATTTTGTGTGATTTCGATTAATCGAAGAACAATTCGATTAATCGATTTGGAATTTCGATTAATCGAACTGGAGTTCAACTAATCGAGTAACTTAAAGAATTTTGAAAATTTTGAAAGGACTGCATGATTTCGATTAATCGAAGTGAATTTCGATTAATCGATTTTGGAATTTCGATTAATCGACTGGCTCACACCAGTGAGCTCTAAAACTTAAAATTTTTAACGGATATGATTTCGATTAATCGAAATGGTTTCGATTAATCGATTTTGACTTTTGACTAATCGATTTCGCGCGGCTTAACCTAGTTTTGAATCTCGATTAATCGACTTTGGATTTCGATTAATCGAACCGGGGCCTATATATATAAATCGAAGAGATTTTCCTCCCATTCGAAATCATTTGAAGTTTTTTTCTTTTGCGCACCTTCTTCTTCTTCCCTCCGACCGACGTTGCAGCTAGGGTTTTGGGCATTTCGAGTCGATTTCGAAATGAAATTGCGCTACGTTGAGTCACATACCTAACCTAGTTTTTGTTTCTTTCCCGTTTCAAACCACTTACACCCTAGTTTTTGTGAAATTATACCGAGAATGCCACCCAAAACTCGGTTGTCTTCGAGGAAGGCAACCTCTAAGCTCCCGGTCCAGCGTAAGAATGCCGCATCGCCACCACCTACCCCATCACCGATGAGGACTCCATCACCGTCGACATCGGAGACCACCTCCGGTTCGACGAGCGCGTCTTCGCGCGAGTCTTCACGCGAATCCACACCCATGCCGCCACCACCCACCAATGTGCTTCAACCCAATGAGTGGTGGGAGGCTAAAACCTTCGAGACCGATTACGTCATTGACCAAACCCTATTCACCAACCCCGAGGTACCGGGCAAGACCCAATGGGCTCGCAATTACCTTCAAAATGCTGGCCTCGGCAACCTTCTGAAATAAATCCGGGGTTCCTACTACCCTAGGTTGGTTAGACTTTTCTACCAGGGCTCGAGGATGGCCCTACCGACGATGTAGTCAAGACCACTATTGAAGGTCGGGACTACACATTCACCTGTCGTCATATCCACGAGGTCCTTGAGTGCTACCTCGACTTTATGCCCGAGACCACCCTCTTTCCACCCTTCGAGGAAGAGGTTAAGTTTGAGGAGATCGTCTCCCGTATGACCAACGGGAAGACGGGGTCGGGATCCTCCATTAGGAGGGTCGACCTTCCCCACTATATGTGGATTCTTGATTCAATAATCAAGTGCAACCTCTACCCCATGCGCCACGACACCGAGCGCATAGAGAAAGTGCAACAGGCACTTTACGCGGCCTTCTGTGGCCATTGGTTCGATGTGACAATGCTCATCCTAAAGGGGATGATATATATAAAGGGCAAACTGATGAAGGGCAATCTAAGGCCCAAGGAGGCGATGCCATATGCTCGGCTCATCTCGAGCATGTTGGAGTGCTACTCCGACGGCCCTGACTATGCCGTATCACCTCACGAGGTGAGGGCTATGGATTGCGTGAAGCAATTCTCAATTGCTTCATGGCGTCGTAGCTACAACCTTCTCAAGAAGACCCTACCGGCAGTAGCACCACCACCACCCCCACCACCACCGCAGGATCCACCCGTTGGGGGAGCACCACCAGTGGGGGACGCCCCACCAGTCATTCCACCACCTGAGGGAGCCCCAGCTCACCCCTCAGTGTCAGCTGGGCAGCAGCCCATTGTGCCACCTTCCCCCACATCAGCTACACCATCCCAATCGACCGCGGCGACACCTACTTCATCCTACCACCGTCGCGCAGCTCACTCCGGCCCTACCATTGAGGATGTGTTGGCCCGCATGGAGGCCAACAACGAGCGGATGAACCGGAGGATGGACTTTCTGATGTTCCATACACTCCGCTACATCTACCCATGATGAGGCGGACCGCCTTCCATAGGGTCCGGGCCTTCCATCCGAGCACATCTGCCAAGATCTGCTCGGCACCATAGCAAAGGCCTGGGCACTGCTCAGACGGATCACCCACAGGCCACAGAGCCACCCCAGCCAGAGCAGCCAGCCCAGTCAGAGCCTGTCACAACCCCAGATTTTTGGGATGAGTGCACGTCATGCATTACATATAGGTATATGTGTTTCACAAGGAGACCAAAACGAACCAAAGACACTATGTGTGTACGTGAGAAACACACTAGTATTTCCCTAACTTATATGTATAAAAGTGAAAGAGAGAGGAGAGAAGAACCCTTGCGTAACTCTATTCTAACCTAAATAGAGAGAAGGAGAATATAGAGAGAAAGAAGAGGAGAGCCTAGTAAAGAACTAGGGTTTCGTTGGGACTTAAATCGGCAGAAGAGTTGGAGAAAAGGCTGGAGGAGGAACCTTGGAGGCCGGTTAGCCTAGTAGAATTTCAAATCTTAAATCAAACTTACGCGAGACTCATTGTCAGAGGTATGTTAAAGGCATGATAGATGCTTAGGCATGTTTTAATAATAGGAAGAATGTTGGTTGAATGTTTTCAATGATGTTAAGGTTTGAATGAAGGGTGAAATTGTGTTCTCGATCTGATCGAGGAGCAAAAATCATCGCTCCTCGCTCGAGCGGTCTAAAGGGCTCGCTCGAGCGAGGATGAATAGGAAAAATATAACTCTGGGCTCGCTCGAGCGGTCCCCAAAACTAAGGGGAAGCTCGCTCGAGCGAGGGTCCCCAGTAATACTTCGGTGGCTCGATTTAACCGCTCGAGCGACCTCGATTTAACCGCTCGAGTGAGGTCAGGTGACCGCTCGAGCGAGGTCAAGTGACCGCTTGAGCGAGGTCAAGTGACCGCTCGAGCGAGGTCTGGTGACCACTCAGTTCTTGGAATTTTCAAATACAAGAAACTTGGGGTTTGTACACCCCAATGGTTCTAGTGACCTTTCTAAGCCTATGCTAAATTGAAATATAGGTTTGACGCATGATCATGAAGTATAAACCTCTACGAGAAGGCGTGCTTTGAAATTCGTCGAAGTAGGGAATATTCCTGAAACATGTGCATTGTTCCGTGAAATTCATATATGTAGTGTAACCCATTAAATAGTCAAATACTGCATGATCCTCATGAAAAAGGGTGTATGAGTGAGTTTACAACGTGAAAGTCTTGAGGTTCCCAGGGGACGAAAAATCATATAGTTAAAACAAAGAAGGATTCAATGAAAATAAGGGGCATCCCAGGGATGCAGATGAAAACTAACAGAGAAACGTAAGTAATGTGATAAGGCCTGATGTAATATAATTAGCACAATCACGGTGAATAACTATATGTAGAGCACATTTGATATTTTTATTTTTAAGGTTTGATTAGAATACCCCACCGACGTGGCGGGATACCCACGACTGACTCGACAGGATATCCGTGAGCGGTACGGCGGCAGATCCGTACTTTCATAGTACATCCCAGGGATGTAGATCTAAAAATAGACCCCGCCACCTATAAGAAAGGGGCTTGGGCAGTATTCCCAGGGGATACATATAATAACTGTCTAGTTAGACGACGATGGTGGGTATTCCATCGGGGCTCGTTGCTATATTGCTCGGGGACTACTTAAGTTAAGATTTAAGTGATTAGGCCAAATTCACGACTAAACTAATAAGGGGATTAAACAAAACCATGCTAAGTAACGGTCAAAATCATTAGTTTAATTCCAGTTATTTCTATTGTTGTCCATAAGTGATTACTCGATAATTTTATGCTTGTTAAACCGACATATGTGTGAAGGTCAATCTATATGTTCTTTTTTTGTTTCTACGGAGCTAGGATGTAGCTCACCCCCTTAGACTATACGCCGCAGTCCAAGACTAGCGGCAAAGAAAGACTTCGGAGAAGTCGATCCAAGGGTTTCGGACACGTGCTCACGTAAGAGTCAACTCCTCTCGAGGAATTCTTCTAGGAAACCCACTGCATACTTTGAGAGTGAGTTGAGAATTTTAGGTATGGCTTGGTATGTCAAGCCTCTTTATTTCGAATGTTTTTAAATACCGTTTCTTTGACAAAACGTCTAGGATGAACTGTTATCACTAATGGTTTGGGCAAGTTCTTATGTCCATGAATTGGCATGGGACAAGGACTGCCTTGCGATACCTTGATTATTTTTGAGTTTTTATTTAGAGTAGCTACGTGTGCCTCAATTACAGTTTTGGCTTGTATACATCAATGTTTTTGTAAGGAACCCAGGGCACGGCCTTGAAGGTCGTGCTGATGGCACGGAGTTTTGGGGTTTCGAAATTTCGGGCTGTCACAGAGCCTGCCCCAGCATCAAATCCGCCAACAGAGATGACGGCATGAGCTACACCTGATATTTTGATTTCCATTGTATTTTGTATGCACATTTTGTTATCTTACATATGTATTAAACCAAATTGTAAAAATTTGAGTAAATCAATAGAACAAATTTTATTATCTGTTGCCAGTAGTCTAAATTTTGTAAACTCTGAGTATGTGACTTGTTAGCATTATCCATGGGTGACTTACTAGACCACCTCACCTCCGTGTGGGGGGGGCGGGGGGGAGGGGGGGGGGGTTATCCAAAGGAGGGCGCGTTGGGTTATTTTCGAGGATGAAAATTCCCAAGGTGGGGAGGATGTAATATCTCAAAATAATTGCGTTAAATAATGATCTCGGGATCTGTGCCCGACTGGTCATAAGTTTGACCAAGTAGGAGTTCACTAATTGACTCGAGAAAAGATGAACCGATATGATGTGAATATGAGGTAAGTGGGTAGAGTGTAGTAAAAATCTGGAGTCACATACACCTATCTAGGTGTATGTGCTTAACACCAAGACAAGAGAGATATAAGGGTTTAATAACCCTATTTCTCTTTTGTTTGAACTATTGAAGAGAGAGTTAAGAGGAGAGAGAGAGAGAGAGAAGTAAAGAGGAGTTATTGAGGAAGAGGTGAATGCAAATCAAAGGGTAGATAATAGCATTCATTGATGGATTCAAAGCGATTGGGATCGTGAAGCAAATGATGGAGCCCTTGCCATCAAACCCAACAAATCTATCCCTTGAAGAGATTCTTGAGGTAAGTTTTAAATTGAAGTTAATGCATAGATGTAGGATGATTAAATTCTGTCAAATATACTTAGAAGGATAGATTAAAGGCATAGGAAAGAAAGGATAGAGATTTGGAAGATCAGCTCGAAAGGGGGCTGAATCTGGCCAAATCGATTAATCGAAATTGGATTTCGATTAATCGATTTTGGCCCAAAAGTTGAAAAGTCATGAAAGCCCGATTTCGATTAATCAAAATGAATTTCGATTAATCGATTTGGATTTCGATTAGTCGATTTGGAAATCGACTAATCGACTGAGAAGCTCCAGCCACTGGAGAAAAGTAACCTGAGGAAATCGACTAATCGAATTGGAATTTTGATTAATCGATTTCGGATTTCGATTAATCGATTTTGTGATTTTGATCACTCGATTTGAGAATCGACTCCATTAGGTTAGAGACTTCGATTAATCGATTTGGGATCGATTAATCGAATTTGAATTTCGATTAATCGATTTTGAGAATCGATTAATCAATTTGGGTTTCGATTAATTGATTTTGGGAATCGATTGATCGAATTGCATTTCGATTCATCGATTTTGGGAATCGATTAATTGACTTTGACAGTTTTGCTTAAACTTTATAGTTAATTTTGAAATTCAGGGAGGGTCTTGGACCTTCTTTGTTACATCTTTAGTGATGAGTTACATGTGCTATGTTGTACCATAGGTGGTACGTGTGATCATGAGCACAAGGAGTCGCGTGGGACCTTGATGCTGGGAGTTTCAAAGACTTGAGGTAGGGAATACCTTGAATATGTACTTTAATTTCAAGAGCATGTATGTAGTGATATAGTTATCAAATTGAAGTTGTTTTTAAATTATGAAAAGCTTTGTGAAAATGGGTGTGTGTGTGTGACACCAAAAATGTGATAAAGGCATCTGTGTGATGCAAGTAACTAAGAATAAGTAATCTAATGAGATTGAGACATCCCCAAGGGATGAGAAAGTAATAAAGGCATCAGGTGTGATGCGGGTATGTATACATCCCAGGGATGTATACATAGGATTGAATAATTACTGTTGAGGCCTAACTGATATAAGATAGCACACTTACACGGTGAACAACTATATGTAAAGCACATGATATTTTTACTATTTAAGGTTTGGAGAATACCCCACCGACGTGGCGGGATACCCACGACTGACGCGACAGGATATCCGTGACCGGTACGGCGGCGAATCCATACACCAGTACGGAGGTTTATCCATAACCGTAAGTACATTCTAGGGATGTTGTGTGATATTTAACCCCGTCGCCTAGTGAGAAAGGCGCTTGGGTCGTATTCTCAGGGAATATATTTTTACAACTGTTTAATTAGATGACGATGAAGGGTATCTCATCGGGGCTCGATGCTATATTGCTCGGGGATTACTTAAGTTGAAGATTTAAGTTTTGCTTTAGGCCTGTTCAGTGTCATTCATGACAAATCAATAGTAAAGTAAGACATGCTAACAACCAGTAAACTTGATTGTAAATTCATTAGATTTGAACTATTTTCTTTCAAAATCATAGACACATCATGCTTAGAGTATCATGGAATATATGTGAGTTTTAACTTATATGTTCACTGTGTTTGTTCCCTATTGAGCTAGGATGTAGCTCACCCTCTAGACTATACGTCGCAGGTCCTTTGATAGCAGCAGCTAAGGCTTCGGGGGGCATTGATCCGGGTGATTCGGATTACGCGTCGGGAGACGAGTTGGAGCCTCCACCTGAGGACTTCTTCTAGGTGACTCTGCTGCGTACTTTGACAGAGAGTAGTTTTGAGAGATTAGTGCGGCTTGGTATGTCAAGCCTTTATTTTGTTAAAACAATGTAATTATACTGGATTATTCTTTTGGCGAACCATCTAGGGTGATCTGATTATCACCGATGGTTCGGGTCCGTTCTCTGTTCATGCAGTGGCATGAAAGTAGAACTGTCTTTTGCGTATGCCAGTTGGGCATATTAACATTTTCCGCTTTAATGAAATTATTTACTTTATTTGTTAAATTATGCTTGTTATACCAATGTTCTGTGCTAAGTTTTGGGGCACGGTCTGGAGGATCGTGCTAATGGCACGGGTTTCGAGGTGCCAAAATCCGCGCTGTCACAGCGAGGGTTGGGGCTGGTGCTAAGGTTGGGGCTGGGACTGGGGTTGCTGCTGGGTTTGAGGAAGACCTTTTCCGTTGAGGGCAGTTGTTTGATATTCCCCAGCAAGCCTCAGCAAATTTCCTACTACACTACGGGCCTGCAATATAAGAAGAAGATGAGTTAATGTTTACTTAATAATTCTCATGGAAGCGTCGGCACTTCATTGAAGAAGCATCAACACTTCATATTCTGAAGTGCTTGTGGTTCATAATTGAAGCATCGACGCTTCATATGGAATGCGGCGACACTTCATATATGAAGCATCGTCACTTCATAGTTGAAGCATTAGTGCTTCATATTTTGAAGAGTCAGTGGTTCATAATGGAAGTGTAGCACTTCATATGGAATATGGTGGTGCTTCATATATGAAGCATCGTTGCTTCATAGTCGAAGCGTCGAATCTTTATTTAGACATAGGCTTTATTTAGACGTAGCTTCGAAGTATACCTCGATTAATTTTATCACATTCTCTGTCGGAGACGCCTGATCCTGATGGAAGATGGCCAACTGTCTCTTACTATGACCATGCTCCTTAAAGATTTTGGCGTCCTTTAGTACCTAATTCTCCTATTCCAGCTTGAGAACCTTTATTCCGAGGTCGTCAATGCTCATGCTTCGCTCTCTGACTAACCTCTGACAGTCTGCAATTCTTGAATCTATAGATTGCATCCATTTTTCATCAATCTGTGGTGTCGTAGACTTACGAGCTTTGAGAGCCCCTTCTTCTTCCTCCTCTTCATCTTCATCTTCTTCTTGTTTTTCTTCTTTTTCTTCTTGCTCTTCCTCCTCCTCTACCTTCGGGTTAATAACATCAATGTTCATTTTCTTCCTTCATAAAATAATGAGAGAGTTTGATGGGACTTAAACCCCTACTGCAAATCTCTGCCTTGGTTGTAGTAATTATGCTATCAGAGGCCAGGCTTGTTCATTGAGCGTGCACTTTAGTTCTCGGAAGACCTACAAGAAGATAGATTTTTCACATTATTTTTCACACCATTTTTCAAAGAATTTAGGGAAACGAAATCACTTCGGTAGGAAGTGATTGCGCGTCATGTTAGAGGCATCACTTCTTACAGAAGCAGTTGCGCCTAAAAAAGAAGGCATGAAAGTGACATCGCCTCTACTTTGAAGTGATATCGTCTCGTACAAAATTTACCTTATTCTCGAAGTCTGTGATATAGAATTTCCTTATACTCTCATTCACTTCCCATTTTAGCAGCCTTGAGAAGCGGGTGGGGCTATGAACCTCAATGGGGCGCACCTTAGGTTGATCTCGTATACCCAGATATGAGGAAATAAAATATTGGTAGGCGGACTTCATAAGAAACAAAATACGAAATTATTGGAGGCGACATTACCTGCAGAGTAATAGAGTAGTCGTAAATATTATAATCCTGCACAGTCTTTGCGCTCTAAGTTATTTTATGGTTCCTCTACACTTTGTCTACGCACTGCAAAAGGTATTTGTAAGTGTCGGCACCCCACAGATATTGGTTGAAATTAGAGAGATTGTCAACAAGCTCAAGGTACGGCTCGTCTAGGGTGTATTTTGTGTTTGGGAAGAAGATAATAGGGAGGATGAACAACAGACAGAGTTTCAGAGAAGTCCTCGCCAGCATCAACATCCAGTTCGAGGTTATTGATGGCAGCAAGGATGTGTTCCCTCTTTACAGGGTTAATGCCCCAAAAAAACTCATCTCTAATGGCCTGTTCTTTGGGAAGGGGCTTGGAGGGAGGGTAACAAGAGAAGGGGGAGTCATTCGAAGACCAGTTATTAAACCAAAATCTTGGGGCCTAAATTTGATAGAGGTCTTCCCAAAATTCCAAATGCTTCTCTCGTCCCAGAACTTGATAATTACATCCAAAAGGCCATTGATACTTTTCACGTCCTTCGGTGCCAAAAAGAATGCCGAAAAGACACACTGCAAAAACATATTTTTTTCTCTGTTCAGATGCCTCCTCATATATCGTCTGACACTTACCAATGGTGCATTTAGTGGCAAAAGTCTTGAGAACCATCTTGAAAATCTATGAATAAAAAATATAAGAAGTTTATTGAAAAAGAAAAAATCAAATAGGAGCGCCATCGCGTCAAACTCAAGGCGACCGCATGCCAGCGCTTCGCATTCCTGGTGCACGGAGGTGTCGATGCCCTTATAAGGAGGCCCAAAGGCACTTATGCTTGTTACAAGGAAGGAATGGTGCTTCTATTTGGCAGCATATTTGAATCTAAATGAAAATAAAAGAACACTCACCTTCTTACTAGATGAAGGAAAATGATTTCGCCATTTCGATATTTCTTACCGCACTTTGAGAAGATAAGAATTAGGAGGGCAAAGATGAAAAGTAATTTATCACTTTTAAATTCACAAATTTGTGACTTTAAATAGTTTTTTCGTATGGAAATGATGGTCATTGCAAATCACGATGTCAGGCGCCGTAATCTCATCTGTCTTGTCCCGCTTCTCATTTGTGTTCTGACATTGACAATAAATGACATAAGGTTAAGCATCGATTCACACAAAATAGTGCTACGTGTCAACATTTTAGAGCACTTCATGTCATAAATAAGGCGCTTCCCTTTCTTGACAGAGCGCTAGCGCTTCATGATAGTCGCGCTAGCGCACACTCATGAAAGTGCATGTGTTTCTTAATAGAGCGCTAGCGCTTCGCACAAAGAGCCAAACTCCTCTGACAGAAGTATCATTAATGTTAAATATTCGAGCAATAAATGCTAAACATTCGACCAATAGATAGTCTCCCTGAAGAGGTGCCTCAAATAGTCATTTCAAATGGTAATGATTACCATTAAAAATTATGAGGTCATGCCCCACTTCTCATTTAATATTTTGACGATGATAATAAATGAAATAAGGTCGGACGTCGCTTCGCACAAAAATGTGTTACGTGTCAACTTAAAGGCGCTATGTGTCATATGAAATGTGTTTTACATTCCATGATGGAGCTTTAACGCTCCGAGATAGTCGCGCTAGCGCCTTGTGAAGAACAGGTTGCATGTCTTATACAAAGCACTCACGCAAGTGCTTCTTACCGAAGCACTAGCGCTTCTTACCGAAGCACTAGCGCTTCTTTCCCAAGCGTCATTAATGCGAAACATTCAACTAATGAATGATTTTTTCAAAGAGGCACGTCAAATAGTCATTTCAAATGTTAATGATTTTCATTGAAAATCACAATGTTATACGCCGCTTCTCATTTAATATTATGACGACGATAATAAATGATATTACGTCAGACATCATTCTGCACAAAAAAAATGTTAAATGACTCAAAATAGGTGCTATGTGTCAACATTTCTAGGGGCTGACCGAAGCGCAACGCTTCATGCTAGAGGCTCTAGCACGTCATATAGGAAGTGCAACTCCTCCTTCATTGAAGCATAAGCGCTTTGATACTGGTGTGGAATATAAAATAATTTAAGTTGGGGTAATAAAAGTCTTTTTTAATATAATAATGGTCTACGCCATCTTTTGGAATGCCAAGAACGTATCCCCTGCGGTTCAAACTGCCTTGCCTTTTTGATTTTGTCAATGGTAATCATGATTAAGGAATTCCAAATCAGTCAAAGAGGCACAACGTATCGAACTCCTGTCAATTGGCGTAGAGATTTCTTTATGGGCATATCCCAGCCCTCATTTAATATCAATTCCATGTAGAAGTACTTTAATATAGACTATTCGTACAAACTCAAAAACTCTTCAAATATGAAGAATAGACCACTTGTTCATCCTACAAGAACTCTTCAAATATGAAGAATAGACCACTTGTTCATCCTACAAGAACTCTTCAAATATGAAGAATAGACCACTTGTTCATCCTACAAGAACTCTTTATACGTGGGTAGCCTACCTTTTCAACTTCTAAGAGCCATTGGGGCACCAATTTAGTAAGGGTGGCACTGTTTCCCATTACAAAATTAGGGGACAGGCCGGGCGGGAGACTGGCCCGGTCGGCAATGGGCCGGCTATGGGTGAAAGTTGGTAAGCCAGATATATAAATAATCTGGCTCAGTCTACAATGGGCCGGGTATGGGCGAAAGTTGGTAAGCCTGATATATAAATAGTCTAGCTCAGTCCGCAATGGGCCAGGTATGGGAGAAAGTAGGTAAGCCCAATATATAAATAGGCTGGCCCAGCCCAATTATTAAGCCACACCAGATATGGGCCAGTTCCAAAAGCCTGATTAAAAATTGGCTCGTTTAACTACACCTGAATCCAGCCCAAATTGGAAATGTGTTAATTTATATATAAACTTTGGGCCAGCCCATCTCCCAGCTCGACTCGTCATGGGCTAGGAATGGGGATCTAAGGTAAGTAGGTCCGGTTCCTGAATGAGCTGGCCCGGCCTGTCTTTATTAGTAATTAGGCCTGATATGGGCTAGCACAATGAGGCCCGATATAATATGCATGTTTAAGACCCGGCCCTACCCATTGACACCTAAAAGATATCTACATGGTGAAGAGGATAAACATTGAGATTAGAGCAATGTTACCTTATGTCGTTCGGTTTGAATTCAAATTCTCTTAATTAGCTACATATAAGCGAACCTGATTCGCTAGAGGTAAGATGAGTTTTAAACAAAAAAATAAAATTATTTTAATAATTTTTAAATTGGCCCTTGCACGTAATTTAAAACATAGACTCGCAAGTTTGGTGGCGTCTATTATTTGAAAACACCATTTAAATCATTTGATTTAACAGTCATAATTTAAAGATATTAAGTGCAAAAGATTAGTAGGAAGTATAATCTTGGTCATGTGAATGATTGAACAATTGACTATAATAAATCATGTTTTAATCCAATCTTGTGTACTAAATATCTCTAGATCATGAACTTCAAATCGGATGGCCCAGATTGCATTTTCATCATCATATATCCTTAAAATATCAAGTCTTTCTTTAACTTCGGTGTAAGCGCCAAGCTTCCGAGTACAACTGTACAAGGAATGGCTCCCTTTTAAATTTATTTACTAATTACGTTTAAATTTTCCATATAAAATATATAAAATGATATATGAAAAGTAGACAACAGAGGAGCGCTGGTTAAAAGAAAGTTGGAGGCTTATATGATAGTTGTTCATTTTCAAATTTTCAAACGTTAGATAATCCCGCAAAAGAAACACTTTGACAGCTAATCTAGGGCCAAATTTGATCTAAAAATTGCTCCTGCATAACATATGAAAGAAAAATTATAAATGGGGGACAGAATTATTGAGGACAAAGTGTAGGTAGGTGACTGAAATGGCGCAACGTAACTGGCCTCACCGATCTGGATTAAATGATCTCCACCGCACTTGCAGCCAATTGTGTCGATCCGCATCAGCGGCCTGCATTGTGTCTTCTTAGTGACCGTTTGATGGTACATATGGTACCAAGATCTATCATGTGGAAGATTAGGGTGAAAAATGATCGTAATTATCTGAATCCAAGCAGTACATGGGTTTCAGTGGGTTTAGAATATAGGTGCCCTCATAAATCACGTAGGCGCGAACAGAGATACTCTAACATTATTATACCGAGCCATTACTTGCATACACAAAGTTTGCCCATAATTTAATTCCTCTGATTTGAAGGCCCTGATTTAAAGATGCAAAAGATTGTCACAAAACACGACATATTCTGATTAAAAGTAGTCAAAGGCCATCATCCGATTCAACAGTTGACTGTGTTGAATCATATGATAGAGATGATATTTTGTGCCAATCTTTTGCACCAAAGATTTTAGGTGATGACCTTCAAATCAGACTGCTTAGAAGGTGTTTTGACGGAGCATAGGTCCCCATAGACCAAGTCCTTTAAACCTGTGTGCAAGTTAGTACTATATCGTGCACCAAGGGTTGTGCAAGAGTTAATCTCTTCTACCGAAGGATACCTCTAAATGCACCCATACATTTTCTGAAAGTGCTAACATCCCAGGCCCCTTGAAAACAGTTGATTCCTTAAAATGAGATGATGTAGATCTTCAGATCATGGCACACCTATTAGACGATTAGTTTGTGATTCCATCCCAAAAAAATGTCCCTATAATCATATTTGAGTGTTTTGTCTGCCATATGATCAAGGCCCATTTTTTAGATATGTTTGTGATTCCATCACGAAAAGACGTCCCTAAAATCACATTTGAGCGTTTTGTGTGCCATATGATCAAGCCCTATTTTTTGAGATTTGTGACATGTGGAATCACAAACTGATCGTCAGATAGGTGCGTCATGATCTCAAAATCCATCGTATAAAAATTTGCGGTGAAAAGCAATCAGTATCATTTTATTCGAAGGAATTGACGGTTTTCAAGGGGTCTGGGATGCTCGCGCTTTCAGAATTTAGACTTAAGGAAGTGTACAGCTGGTCATGAGCACAGCAATCAGTGAAACTGATTTGACATTTCACTGACTTGATGGTAAAAATATTAGTATTAATACAAAGGTTGGTGGAAGAAGATTGACCGTGCACCACCCACAATGCACAGGACAAGACGGAATACCCACTTAAATAAATGCATGCAAGAGAAAACTCAGAGTAGGAGGAAGACGTGGTTGCGGAAGGAAAGAGGAGCTATATAAAGAAACTTTAATACATAAACAAAAGCCTAATAAACCAAACTTACAATAAACAACTCAAAACATATAGAATCTTACAACTATTATACTCCTATTACACTACTATGCATGCATTAAATATATACAAAGCTAAGAGAAGGCTTACCGATACGTTGCACTTCTCCGATACAAACTAAAAGGAAAAACAAAGAGAGAAAAAAAAGGAAAAAAGTAGGTGAGAATTTTTTCGGTGAAATTTTTTTGGTGTCCTGGACAATCCCCAGGCTAACCCTTTTTATAGATGAATACGGATTTGAAGTGGTTTGAAATCCGCTACTGATTGATGAATGCGGACTTGAGATGAATTGAAATCCGTCGCTGAGTGGGACACGTGTGCTAGGTGGATTGGTTGCAGTCGCTTCGTCCCTTGATAATTGTGTTCTGACGTAAGGGCATGCGTCAGTGCTTCATAATTGGAATGATGACTTCATGGGTTGCATCATGGACAGCTGGTGAGGCTATTGGCCAACAATAATCAGTAAGATTCTTGGATGATTAAAAATTGCTTTATTGACTGGTTTGGCTTTTGTGGCTAATCTTCATGGTTCTCTGCGATTGTCAAGATTTTGGTAAAATATTGAATCACTAGATAGGGAGCTATCCAAATCAGATAAGTTGCGAAGGTGGTCTTCTTCTTAGATAGATGCTTCAATTTCGAAATTAGCAGGCAGGTGGAGACTATTTCTGCTGATCATCTGTTGGAGAAATTTTTCTGCTTCTTCTTCTTGTTGAGGAGTCGTCATATATTCCATAGGAAAATCAGTGAGAAAAATTCGTCGACCATCAGAAATTTTGAAAGCATAATGGTCCTTAGAAATTTCTCTGGCCTTTTGAGAAAATTGTATTAGGGAATGAATCCAATAGGATTTGGGAGAGATTAACAGGGCACTAGACTGTGCTAAAGGATCTGCTTGGTTGATATATTTCATCTCATATATCTGTGTTTTACGAAGAATCCAAATTTGATATGGTTGGAAGAATTGTTCTCTAGATCGCCAGCCAAGAGTGCTAATGATCATAAAAGTAAGATAAATGCCTTTGCGTAAACATTTGGAGGCATGAAAAACCATGGATTTAATCATTCGGGGAAAATTCAGAATATTGGAAAGTGGGAAAATAATTTGGTTGATCAATCCCCAATCAAGACCTTGGGACAAATTATGAGGATAATCAGGAGTGAACAAAGAAATTTTTGGGAGATAGTAACCCTGAAGATGGTTGATAAATTGATAATTCTGCAATAAGATTTATTTGATCTGAGTAGCCGAATCCTCAATTTGAGATACAATATTTTGGGAAATGTCAATTGGAAGGACATGTTTGGCCTTTTCAAACATGCAGATTCTTTTAAGACGATGCAGAATTGGATCATTTTGTTTCACCAATTCAATGAGGTTGAGGAAATAGGAAATTTTCTCAATGGAAAAGGTTTCTTCTTCCCAATTAACGTTCTTGAGTAATGAGGTTAGGCCTTCATAAAGTTGTTGGGTGTGGGCTTCTTGAGCCTGAATTTTGGATGTCAGAATGCTCAAATGTTGTCTGACTTTTCGTTTATTATTGACAACATAATTTTTCCATACTCCATTAATTTCTTGGTACATGGATGAATCAATGCGTGGGCTGATAAAATTAGGTATATGGCTAATGTTGAAAATTTCAAATTTGGAGTATTCTTTGACTTCCATAATAGGAGATTGGGCGTATGAACTACTGTTCATCGTCTTCTTCAGCGGTTTTTATGGATGACTTATAATGGTCTGTTTAGATTTACTACTATGTTGTGGTAGCGTGGGAAGTCGCGTTGGGATGACTTGATGGCATTGTAGCAGGGATTGCGTTATTGTCGGTTGATTCCCCGTAAAAGTTATCGTAGACGGACGCAGTTTTGCAACAACAATCTAGTAGTAAATCTAAATGAATTTCTGTAAGAAGTCCATGAAAATTTATGGAGAAGAAGGTAAATAGTAATTTACTATGCTGATGAATAGTATTCCGAATCACTATTCACTCTAGTAAAATTATTGCAACATTACTATTCCAATATGTAATTACAGTCTTATTGGTTTTACCAAAAGCTCTTTTACCCTTTCTTGTTTTTACTGTTTGAAAAAAAAAAAAGGGTTTTTGTAAATGTCTCTTTTCAACTTTCCAATCAAAAAATCAATTAAAAATAAATAATTAGACAAATGGTCTAAAATCGATGACCAACAAAGTCAATTAAATCGATGGACAATTCCTCCATCAATCCTAAAACAATCTATTAATATGGATGGAAAGATTGGACCACCGACATGTCAATCAAAACTACTGAGCAAACTCTCAGTATAAATGAAGAAAGTCAAAATGAAGGTTTTCAATTGCTTTCAAATGAAGATCTTCTGCATGACCTTCACAAATTCAACTTTCTACATCTAGGATGTATTCAGGTTGCCTTCAAACCTTTGACCTTATTGGGTCTAGAAAATACTAGTATACTTAGCACTCTCAGAGATGCTAGATGCCTTGATTGGCAATCCTCTCTGATGGCCGCTATTGAGACCAGCTTATGCCTTGGTCCAGTA
Source organism: Chloranthus sessilifolius (assembly GCA_021018995.1). NCBI lineage: Eukaryota > Viridiplantae > Streptophyta > Magnoliopsida > Chloranthales > Chloranthaceae > Chloranthus > Chloranthus sessilifolius. The sequence continues at coordinate 73,015,849 of CM037595.1, forward strand.
TACTATAATGTTTTCCCAAATTTAACTTTATCTTTAACAGATAAAAATATTTTACATGCTTGTACCCTTAATCTCCAAACTGAGGGATACAACTTTATGCCTGGATAAGAGACCATTGCTCAGATCTATCGCCTTCATTATAAGGTGATGACTTCTCTGGTTCCTAAAATTAATTATCAAAATGAACCAAGAAGAACAGTCTTAATTGAGACTAATAGTGCAACCACTAATGTTGCTACACAAAAACTATGTGAATGGAAAAATATTACTTTTCCTGGCGCTTGACGTATACCTCAAGCTGTCTCTCCTAAACCAATTTTAAACCAAGAAATTGAATAAATTGTTCAAAATACCCAGGGAGATGTAATCTTAAAATTTGATAGATCTACATCTCACAGAACTTCTTATAGGAGTTCTTATTCTGATTCAAGGTCTCGAGGTCCTTATAGAGTTTCTATACCCTCGACTGCTCGATCATCTTATTCAGAAGCTAACTCATTTGTTCCTTCTGAATTTCATCAACCCAATCTGGAAGGAATCCAAGTTTCTGAACAACAGATTCCTCATGGGATATATACCCAACAACAGAGGGAATCTCCTACTGCTAGCGAGATGAATTTCTCAATTCATTAATAAAGTTTTTTATGGCTTTTATAAAATCAGAAAACTTTGTTATTAATAGACAAGAAATTAATGCTGAATTTCAGCAAGACAAATATGCACCATTCCGTGAATGGTATTTTAAAAAAATTTCTGCATCAAAATTACAAGAATTCAAAGAACAATTTTATCAATATGTTGAAACTTTTTATCAAGTAATTCCATTTGTTACTTGGTTCAAAGCAACAAAATATCTTGAAATGAACCAAGAAGAAAGGAGAATATTTCTTCTTGAAGACTTTCAAAAGGAATGGCAGAAGCTTGATGGTTCAATCGTCCAGTCGATTCATCCTCCTGTTGAAGCCCTCAAACTTACTCAACCTAATTCAACAGCTAATTTGGAAGCCACTGCTTTCATAAAACTTGTTGAACCTATCCCTCATTCAACAAAAGTTGATTTATCACATCTGTATAAACAAAATAATTTTACTAACTTAAATTTACAAACAATTAGTATGCAATTAAATAGGATTGAAAATATTCTTTCTTCTCCACCAATAAACAAAACATCAACCTTAAAGGTCGAACAATCAAACATAAAACCTCCCCTAAAAATTTCTGGGCTAAATCTGTCATCAAAATCTTATATGATAAAACAAGAGGAATTTATTGATAAACTAACCTCCAGGTTACACGCTTTATCACTTAACCCAAAAAAGAAAAATAATAATTTTCAAATCAATGTATTGACTGATAGAGAAAATGCCAATTTAGCAGAAATACAAGAAATCCAAAATAATTTTGAATCCTTACAAAAAAGCATGGAGCTTAATAAACTCCAGTATAATTGGGATGGTGGTAATACTTGATATTACTACCATAGACCTACACCTCAGGATCTTCTTTATGAAGAAGATCATATCGATATTCAAAATTCTTATGATTATTGATTCATTTATGAATGGAACATTGATGGTAAATCCGAATATGGGATTTTTGTTGTTCTACATAAAATTTTTATGTACAGCACCATCTTAAAACAACATCAAAATTTTGATCAAACAATTGCTCGATATATTACTACTGAATTTTCTGGTATGTTGAAAGGATGGTGGGATAATGTTCTCACAGCCACTCAACGTGAAGAAATCCTAACTTCAACTAAACCAGTCAAAAATGATCTTACTGGCCTAATGGAAACTAGGGAAGATGCAGTTTATACATTGACCCAAACCATTATTTTTCATTTTGTTGGTTCTTGGAATCTTCAATATGAAAGAAGTAGAGAACTACTTCAAAATCTCCGTTGCCCATCTTTAACCCATTTCAGATGGTATAAAGATGTGTTTATGACAAAAGTCATGCAACGAAGTGATGCCAATACTGAATATTGGAAAGCCAAATTCATTGATGGGCTTCCCAGCTTATTTGCTGAGAAGGTCCGTAATAAACTCCGTAATCCTGATGATCAAAGTATCACTTACAATTAATATACTTATGGACAACTCCAAAGTATCATTGTGCGTGAAGGATTAACATTGTGTAATGACTTAAAATTATACCAACAATTAAAACAACAACAACTTACTGGTCGTAAGGAATTGGGAGAATTTTGTGACCAATTTGTTTATGATACAAAAATCAATTATCCTTCAAAAGGACGAGATAATAGAGAAATCTCTAATTATCATCATCCCTCTGAACGACGTCGTCGTATTTTCAAACAAACCAACAATCCTTCTTATCCACAACATCGCGAAAATATAAATTATAATCGACAACATCGAGAACCCGGGAATCCTTCTTTTTCACGCAAATATCGTGAGAAAAGAGAAAATCAACAAATCGACCCCAAAGAGAGATTAAATGTTACAAATGTCATCGATTTGGTCATTATACCAATAAATGCACAACTGAACAAAGAATAAATCAAATTCATGATGAAGGTCTGAAATTAACCCTTTCAAAAATCTGTTTAGATTCTAGTCCTGATTATTCAGAATTTTCTGAGTCTGATACTGAAATTCATTCCAGTTCGTCATCTTCCTCCTCTGCAGATGACCACCTTGCAAATTGCAAATGTAATCATATTCATACTTCAAATGATTCTTGGCAAGCATTTGCTGCCATGAACAATCTCAGTATCAATGTTCTTTCTGAATCCCAACAATCGTTATTGGACTTAGTTGATAAAACTGAAGATCCAATAATGAAATCCAAATTGATTGAAGCATGTATATCTACAGCTCAAAAAGAAACTAAAAAGTCTCTAATAGTAGAAAATCCTTACTCTATTAGAGAACTCTTTCATCGGCTAGAATCCCATAATTCTTCTAACCAGATGACCAATGCTACCCATAATTCTTCTATGGTTGCTAATTTCCAACAACAAATAGAATCTCTCAACAATGAATTAATTATTCTAAAGCAACATTTTGCTAAAGAAATTTCCACCATTAATAATCGCCTCCATCATTTGGAAAACAAAGAAGTCTCTTCTAGTTCCACATCACATTCTTACCTGAACACTCTCCAACAGGTCTCCACCCCAAAATGGTACATCAAGGTCAATTTATTTATTAATTCCAATTATATAATTTATGACATCATCGCCCTTATTGACAGTGGTGCTGACATGAATTGTCTTCAAGAGGGATTAGTCCCTTCCTTCTATTTGACCTCCACTCGTCAGAGTCTCACCAATGCTAGTGGATATCTCATACCTATCCACTACAAACTTAACCATGCTGCTATCCAGCATCATAATATATCCATTCCCACTTCCTTTGTGATTCTCCCAAATATCACTCAAACTCTTATCTTAGGGATTCCTTTTATTTCTTCCATCTTTCCCTTTACTCGGGTTGATTCTCACGGCATTTCTACCCAATTTCAGGGTCATCCCCTTCGATTCCACTTTCTCTCCTCTCCTTCTGAGGACTCCTTTCCTCATCTTTGTTGTGTCTCCCTTACCGGTAATGTGACAGCCCGAATTTCAGAACCCCGAAATCTGTGCCATCAGCACGACCTTCAAGGTCGTGCCCTGGGTTCCTTACAAAACATTGATATATACAAGCCAAAACTGTAATTGAGGCACACGTAACTACTCTAAATAAAATCTCAAAAATAATCCAGGTATCGCAAGGCAGTCCTTGTCCCATGCCAATTCATGGACATAAGAACTTACCCAAATCCTTAGTGATAACAGTTCATCCTAGACGTTTTGTCAAAGAAACGGTATTTAAAAACATTCGAAATAAAGAGGCTTGACCTACCAAGCCATACCTAATACTCTCAACTCACTCTCAAAGTATGCAGTGGGTTTCCTAGAAGAATTCCTCAGGAGGAGGTTCTGACTCTTCTGTGGGCACGTAATCCGAAACCCTTGGATCAGCTTCTCCAGAAGTCTTTGCTGCCGCTAGTCCTGGACCTGTGACGTATAGTCTAAGAGGGGTGAGCTACATCCTAGCTCCGTAGGAAAACAAAAAGAACATATAGATTGACCTTCACACATATGTCAGCAGTTTAACAAGCATAAAATTATCGAGTAATCACTTATGGACAATAATTGAAATAACTGGAAATAAACTAATGATTTAGACCATTACTTAGCATGGTTTTGTTTAATCTCCTTATTAGTTTAGTTGTGAATTTGGCCTAATCACTTAAATCTTAACTTAAGTAGTCCCCGAGCAATATAGCATCGAGCCCCGATGGAATACCCACCATCGTCGTCTAACTAGACAGTTATTATATGTATCCCCTGGGAATACTGCCCAAGCCCCTTTCTCATAGGTGGCGGGGTCTATTTTTAGATCTACATCCCTGGGATGTACTATGAAAGTACGGATTTGCCGCCGTACCGCTCACGGATATCCTGTCGAGTCAGTCGTGGGTATCCCGCCACGTCGGTGGGGTATTCTAATCAAACCTTAAATAATAAAAATATCAAATGTGCTCTACATATAGTTATTCACCGTGATTGTGCTAATTATATTACATCAGGCCTTATCACATTACTTACGTTTCTCTGTTAGTTTTCATCTGCATCCCTGGGATGCCCCTTATTTCCATCGCATCCTTCTTTGTTTTAACTATATGATTTTTCGTCCCCTGGGGACCTCAAGACTTTCACGTTGTAAACTCACTCACACACCCTTTTTCATGAGGATCATGCAGTATTTGACTATTTAAATGGATTACACTACATATATGAATTTCACGGAATAATACACATGTTTCAAGAATATTCCCTACCTCGACGAATTTCAAAGCATGCCTTCTCGTAGAGCTTTATACTTCATGATCATGCGTCAAACCTATATTTCAAATTAGCATAGGCTTAGAAAGGACACTAGAACCATTGGGGTGTACAACCCCCATGTTTCTTGTACCTATAATTTCAAGAACTGAGTGGTCACTGGACCTCGCTCGAGCGGTCACTTGACCTCGCTCGAGCGGTCACTTGACCTCGCTCGAGCGGTCACCTGACCTCGCTCGAGCGGTTAAATCGAGCCACTGAAGCATTACTGGGGACCTCGCTCGAGCGATCTTCCCCTTAGTTTTGGGGACTGCTCGAGCGAGCCCAGAGCTATATTTTTCCTATTCATCCTCGCTCGAGCGAGCCCTTTAGACCGCTCGAGCGAGGAGCGATGATTTTTGCTCCTCGATCAGATCGAGAACACAATTTCACCCTTCATTCAAACCTTAACATCATTAAAAACATTCAACCAACATTCTTCCTATTATTTAAAACATGCCTAAGCATCTATCATGCCTTTAACATACCTCTGACGATGAGTCTCGCGCAAGTTTGATTTAAGATTCGAAATTCTACTAGGCTAACAGGCCTCCAAGGTTCCTCCTCCAGCCTTTTCTCCAACTCTTCTACCGATTTAAGTCCCAACGAAGCCCTAGTTCTTTACTAGGCTCTTCTCTTCTTTCTCTCTATATTCTCCTTCTCTCTATTTAGGTTAGAATAGAGTTACGCAAGGGTTCTTCTCTCCTCTCTCTTTCACTTTTATACATATAAGTTAGGGAAATACTAGTGTGTTTCCCACGTACACACATAGTGTCTTTGGTTCGTTTTGGTCTCCTTGTGAAACACATATACCTATATGTAATGCATGACGTGCACTCATCCCAAAAATCTGGGGTTGTGACAATCACCCCAACTTACAAGATTTTCGTCCTCGAAAATCGACGATATTCTCTTAAGCAAGTACCACTACTGTTACCCGACCCTGAATATCTAAAACAGTAATTAAACTATTTGTCGTATTTCGCAACAACATGCGTTGGCCATGTCAATTTATTTCCACATAGATGAAAGGGATCATCATTCACCACACTCATTCAATCGTTATATTAATCATCCACAAAAAAATTGTGACATTCATGTCACGATAGTTTGAAAAAAAAAAAAAAAAAAAAAAAAAAAACATTGACCAGGAAACCACCTCATTACAAAATGTCTCAATAAAATATTACATATTATGTGTTCAAAATTAACGTTACTATCTAGTCATCATCCTCCTCATAGTCGTCGTCGTCGTCATCGCCAGAGTCATCATCATCCTCGTAGTCCTCGTCATCCTCATCGTCCACCCTGACGGTCGTGGTACCCATTGCTTCCTCGTAGGGGGCGAGCTAGACGCCCAAAATAGCATCCCTCATGGCACCGACGCTACGCATATATGATCGCGGTAAGCTCGCCCATGAGGTCGATAAGTAGTGCTTCTTGGAACCTCTGATGCAATCTGATCTCCCGCCCTTGCTGAAGGATCTCCCGCATCATGCCAGTGTCGGTAGTGGGTATGGGTAGTGGAACTGAGGTAGAGGGAGTGGTCGGTCGATTGCTTGATGGGTGGTTTATGCGGTTTGTCCGGAGACACGGGTCTCTTTTCTTGTTGACGCTGGTTTGTAGACTCTTAAGGTTTCGGCTCCAGTCTTGGGCGAGATAGGGGACGACGTTATCGGTGAGGAACAACTCGTCCTCCCGGATCTTAAATCCTCCCTTCCCATTCCGTGAGTCTAGGAGTCGGGAAATCAACCGAGCATATGGTAATCGGTTGATGGGTGGAGGAACAGCACCCCTTACATTTCTTTTATAGGCATGCGCCATGCCTTTTATGATGATCATAGGTGCGTTGATCCACCTATTATGGAATGTGGTGTGTAGGGCCCGCAGAAACGCATCTCGGCGTTCTTGATCATGACCGATTGGGTGTAGGTTCTTTTTGAAGATGACGTCTAGAAGCCACATACGCGGCGGTAGTTGTGATCGAGTAATAGATTGTCCCGAAGCGGACATGCCGCCTGTGATGTCGGAGATGATTGTTGGGAAATCGACGTTCCCAGAAAAAGGTGGTAGGATAAATGGGCTAGGGGTGTAAATGTGGGGACATTTCATGACCGATGAAATTTCGGCACATCTAAAGATTAGCTCATTACCATCGATTGTGACGAGGATAGCGTCCTCGTCCACGTTCAAGTTTAGGGTTTGATAAAATAACTTCACAAGCCTCGGGTAATAACGATCCCCGAACGGAGTAAGCAGGGTCTTAAGATTGTTGTTGGTGAGGAAGTCCGATGTCCATTGGGTGGACGTCGGATCCCCGAAACAGGAGGGATGTATATCCCATTCGGTTTCAAAAATTTTGGCTCCCCACCAATCATCTAGTGTGATCGGAGTGGAGGATGGGTTGTGAAGTTTGCGGCGCTTTGTTGCGCGCCGACGGCGACCGAATCGCCATCCGCTTCTTAGGTTGTGGATTTGGGCTTGAAGCCATTTGGTATTTAAAAAGTTTAAAAAGAAAAGAAAATTTTCAGGGATGGGTAGATTTTACCTAGAAGAGTAGTCTTAACGGATCGGATTGTCTAAATCCGGCTCGAATCGGACGGAAAAGATCGAAAATAGCTAGCCCTAACCCCTCGCTCGTCTCCACTCCCTTCGCTTGAAGATTAAAAGGCATCTTGTTATTCCCTTCACTATATATAGTCCCTCCTCGCTCGAGCGGTTATTAGTTATCGCCGGCGAGACCAGACGCTTTTATATTATATGTTATGGCCTCGCCGGCGGTCAAAATGCCTCGCTCGAAGCGGTCAAAAAGCCTTCGCCGAGCGAGAATAGCTATCGCCGGCGAGAGGGAGTTATTATTTTATGTGGTTCGCCGAACATAAGTGGTCGCCGGCGAGACGTAACATTTTTCCGGGTACTTCCGCTTCGTTTTCGATTTCAAATCTCAAAAGTTCAACGAAAAGTGGTTCAAACATTGGTTGAGTCAATATATATATATATATAAATTTTTATCTTCAAAAATATATAGACTTCATACTACCCGTAATCACATATTCTTAATTTCAATAAGACTATTGATTGGCAATTTGAACAATTTGGGATCGTTCTTTAACATCGCCTTTCGCGTTCCCATGTTGCTTCTTCGACGGATGGTTCTTCCATCGGACAAGCACTAAGGGAATAACTTTGTTCGCAACACATGTTCTTTTCGATCTAAAATTTCTCTGGCTCTTCAATCATGGTCATATCTTCATGCATTTCAATGATTGGCCGCTCAAAGACGCGGTCGTGGTCACTTTGAGATATTTCCTGAGCATCGACACGTGGAATACATTGTGTACCTGATCAAACAATGGTGGTAATCCAATGCGGTAGGCTACTTCTCCTACTCGACCTAAAACTTCAAACGGTCCAAGATAGCGGGGACTTAGCTTCCCTCTCTTTCCAAATCTCATCACTCCCTTCATCGGTGATACTTTCACGAACACATGTTCACCCACCTTAAAGTCTATACTAGTCCGCTTGATGTCAGCATAGCTTTTTTATCTGCTTTGAGCCGCCTTTAGTCTTCCCCTGATCATGCGGACAATAGCCGCGTTATCTTCAAGTAGCTCGGGTCCCAAAACAAATTTCTCGCCAATTTCCTCCCAATTGATTGGCGATTTGCATTGTCTTCCGTACAAGGCTTCACACGGTGCCATTCCGATGCTCGTCTGAAAACTATTATTATAAGCGAACTCAATCAATGGTAGATGTTGATCCCACGATCCTTGTAATTCTAACATACATGCCCTAAGCATGTCTTCAATGACTTGGTTGACCCTTTTCATCATTCATGGTCATTCATGGGTGAAACGCCGTACTAAAATCTAGCCTAATTCCCATTCCTTCTTGAAATTTCCTCCAAAACTTTGATGTATATAATGGGTCCCGGTCTAAAACAATGCTACTTGAAATCCCATGTAAACGGACGATCTCTTTCATATAGAGCTCTGCTAGTCTTCCCGCCGTGTATGTCGTGTTGTAAGGCAAGAAGTGTGCTGACTTAGTCAATCGATCGACTACTACCCAAATGGCGTTATGCTTCCTTGCAGTTCGCGGTAGACCGACTATGAAATCCATGGAGATAGATTCCCACTTCCATTCCGGTATGGGTAGAGGCTGTAATAGGCCTGCGGGGTGTCTATGATCGATTTTCACTTGTTGGCACGTCAAACATCGTGACACGTACTCTGCCACATCTTGTTTCAAACCTCTCCACCAGTAATTCTTTTTTAGATCTTGATACATCTTTGTGCTTCCCGGGTGGATAGCATAGCTTGACTTGTGAGATTCATCAAGAATCGTTCGCCGCAAATCGGCATTGTCTGGAATGCAAAGTCGCCCCTTGAATACTAAGGAACCATCCTCCTTGATTGAAAACTCATATGTAATACCTTCAGTTACATCTTAACGCATCTTTGTTAGAATTGGGTCTTTCATCTGTAGTTCTCGTATGTGTTTGAATATCACTGGTTTCACTGATATGTTGGCTAAGAAGGCTCCTGTGGCTTGTGGTTGTATGTCTGCGCCACATAACGCTAGATCCTCCAACAACTTCCATCGATGTATACTCGAAATTAGACCAGCCAACTGGGCCGAACTTTTCTGACTCAAGGCGTTGGCCACTACGTTAGCTTTGCTCGATGGTATTGTATGGAATGTCGTAGTCTTTGAGGAATTCCACCCACGCTTGCCTCATATTTAGTTCCTTCGTAAAAGATATCGAGGCTCTTATGGTCGTGAAAATTTCAAATGTTTCTCCGTATAAATAATGTCACCATATCTTTAATTATGAGCTAGTTCGGATCGTGTGTTGGGTAGTTCTTTTCGTGCTCTTTCAACTGTCTGAGCCGTAAGCTATTACCTTTTATATTGATTTAGTACACAACCCAACCTGCTATAATAAGCATCACTATAAACTGCGAATCCTCCACTGCCTGATGGAATGGCTAACACTGGAGCTGAGGTGAGTCTCTTCTTAAGTTCTTAAAAACTCTTCTCACACGCCTCACTCCACTCAAATCTTGAATCCTTTCTTGTAAGCCTCGTAAGAGGTCCTGATATTTTTGAAAACCCCTCTACGAAACGTCGATAATAACCTGCCAGTCCGAGGAAACTTCGGATGTCTGTCACGGTTTTTGGTTGCTCCCAGTTCACTACTGCCTCGATCTTAGCGGAATCTACTGTGACACCATGCTTTGAGAAGACATATCCCAAAAAGCTAACCTCTTCTAGCCAAAACTCACATTTGCTGAGCTTGGCGTACAATTGGTGTTCACGCAAGGTTCGTAGAGCGACTCGTAAGTGTTCTTCATGCTCCATTTTTTATTTTGAGTAGATCAGGATGTCATCAACAAACACTACAACGCAGGAGTCTAGGTGTGGTTTAAACACCCGATTCATCAAGTCCATAAACGACGCCGGTGCGTTCGTCAGTCCGAATGGCATCACTAAAAATTCATAGTGTCCATACCGTGTTCTAAAAGCCGTTTTCTGAATGTCCTCGGCCCTGACTCTTAACTGATGGTATCCAGATCTTAGATCGATCTTGGAAAAATGTTTTGCTCCCTGCAACTGATCGAACAAGTCATCTATTCTTGGCAACGGATATCGATTCTTCACCGTGACTTTGTTCAATTGACGGTAGTCAATGCACAACCGCATCGACCCATCTTTCTTTTTCACGAATAGAACTGGTGCTCCCCATGGAGACACGCTTGGTCTTATAAACCCTTTGTCCATGAGCTTTTGCAATTGTTCTTTCAACTCTTTCAATTCTGCAGGGGCCATCCTATAAGGTGCCTTTGAAACAGGTTTCGTTCCTGGTGCTAAGTCGATCGCAAATTCTACTTCTCTTTCTGGAGGTAACCCTGGCAATTCTTCTGGAAATACATCTGAGAATTCTCACACTACTGCTATCTCGGAGATAATATTCCTTTCTTCTTTATTTTCTTTCAGGAATGCCAAATAACCGCTACACCCTTTTCTGATTAAACGTTCTGCTCTGACTGCAGATATGAGTGGTACCTGTGTCGATCTCTCCCCTCGAAATCGAAACAATCTCCTCGTGTTAGGACAGAAAACAACAACTTTATCCTTGCAATCCACTGTTGCGCAGTGATGGGACATCCAATCCATGCCAAGGATCACGTCGAATCCTTGCATGTCCAACAATATCAAATTTGCGTCTAGTTCGTAGACAACGTGATCCTGAATGCTTACGACTACCGATTTGCAGACTAACTATGTGTTCACTAATTCTCCTGTTGGGATAGACACTGATAACACAAAGTCTAGTGTCTCCGGAACAATCTTCATCTTCTTTGCAAATCTAGGGGTGATGAAGGAGTGGTCTATCAAGACTTTCAAGCGTCATGTGCTACGTAGCACCCTTTCTCATAGATTTGTAACGTACCTATAATGCATACATATACGTACATAACATATACTTTATTTAAAATTTTTTTTTTTTTCTATGCGTAACAACGGTTATATATATATTTGTCCTAATGAAAGCACATTCTCTCTCTAAAATTGTATTGAAACCGAAATTCTTTATTTAAAAGAAATCTCACCTTGGCTTGCGGTAATCACAGAGGCTCTCCTCAACAATGTGCTTTCGAGATTGAATAGGTTGTGGCATGGAAGTTGGGGTCGCCTTTTCTTTAACTCGTGGAAATCTCTAATCATGTGGCCTATCTTGTAGATTTGAAATGTACCTCGCATTCCCCGCCTACAATCCATTGTTTTGTGGGACTTGCCACACTTGGCACAAGTTTCCTTGGTGTTGAAGTAGCCTTAAAAACCTTGTGTAGTTGTAGCCTGTGAAATAGCAAGACCTTGATACCTTATCGGTCTCCACGATGCTAGCAAAAAAACTTTGATGAGTAGCTTGTTGTGCGGCTCTCCCATACCTGTCTGCGATTGTCTCGATTCGTGCTACAAACCTCGATTTCTTATGTACCGATTCATAGCTCCCGTCTGCTTGGATCTGTCTTTCTCTTCCTTGTTGTTCCTCGTGATATCGATTATTGTTTTCTTCTTCGACTACTAATGCCTTACTCATTACTTCTCCATAGGTCTTCAGCTGGAAGGGCGCAACCCCTCCTCGGATGTCCAACCCCTCCTCGGATATCCAACCTTAAGCCCTGTTGGAACCTCTTCGCTTTCATCCGTGATGCGAGAGCGGCGATCTGAATTCCACTCCATACTCTCTCATGGTCATCCTTTCTTGCGCTAGTTGTAAAAATTGGGTCTCCATCTGATTCCTCACAACTTCAGGAAAATATTGCTTATTGAATTAAATTCCCCAAGTCCACGGCATATCTGGAGTTTCTTGTGCTCTTGTTCGCAAAACAGATTTCCACCAAGGTCCAGCTTCTCCATCTAACATATATGCCGCCCAACGGACGCTCTCATCCTCTGTGCATGTCAATACGCTAAACACCTTTTCCATTTCACCCCATTTCATCCATTGTATCACTGTCTGAAAAATTTGGAGGTCCCAGCCTTCTGAACTCGGTGAATGCTGAAGCCACTCGTGGTGTAAGTCCCACTGAAGGTGTAGGTGTTCGTTGTGGTTCTGGTATCGTATGCGCTGCCAAGGACGCTTTGTCGTGCCCATGGCATTGCCATTGTCTCCATTGTGCATCATCCTCTCGACGCTCTTCTCTTTCTTCATTTCTCTCCTCACTCTATCTTGTTCCCTCCGATTTCGATCCTGCCGATCTAGATCTTGATCCTCCGCTTGATTTTGGTTTCTCTCGCCACCGCCTCGAATCTCCTGCTTCCCAATGGCACTGCTTTGTAGGTGAGACGAACTCATCTCATCACAGAAATTCCTATCATGACCACTCCTGGGTCGGCCTCTTCCTCTAGGAAACATAACGGTCTGCATGAGAATCCATAGTCTCGTTAGCAGAAGTCCCTATATTCTGACGATATGATAGCCAGAACTAGAAAGAAAAGGCTTTGATACCAACTGTGACAGCCCGAATTTTGGAACCCCGAAATCCGTGCCATCAGCACGACCTTCAAGGCATGCCCTGGGTTCCTTACAAAACATTGATATATACAAGCCAAAACTGTAATTGAGGCACACGTAACTACTCTAAATAAAATCTCAAAAATAATCTAGGTATCGCAAGGCAGTCCTCGTCCCATGCCAATTCATGGACATAAGAACTTACCCAAACCCTTAGTAATAACAGTTCATCCTAGACGTTTTGTCAAAGAAACGGTATTTAAAAACATTCGAAATAAAGAGGCTTGACCTACCAAGCCATACCTAATACTCTCAACTCACTCTCAAAATATGCAGTGGGTTTCCTAGAAGAATTCCTCAGGAGGAGATTCTGACTCTTCTGTGGGCATGTAATCCGAAACCCTTGGATCAGCTTCTCCAGAAGTCTTTGCTGCCGCTAGTCCTGGACCTGCGACGTATAGTCTAAGAGGGGTGAGCTACATCCTAGCTCCGTAGGGAAACAAAAAGAACATATAGATTGACCTTCACACATATGTCAGCAGTTTAACAAGCATAAAATTATCGAGTAATCACTTATGGACAACAATTGAAATAACTGGAAATAAACTAATGATTTTGACCGTTACTTAGCATGGTTTTGTTTAATCTCCTTATTAGTTTAGTTGTGAATTTGGCCTAATCACTTAAATCTTAACTTAAGTAGTCCCCGAGCAATATAGCATCGAGCCCCGATGGAATACCCACCATCGTCGTCTAACTAGACAGTTATTATATGTATCCCCTGGGAATACTGCCCAAGCCCTTTCTCATAGGTGGCGGGGTCTATTTTTAGATCTACATCCCTGGGATGTACTATGAAAGTACGGATCTGCCGCCGTACCGCTCACGGATATCCTGCCGAGTCAGTCGTGGGTATCCCGCCACGTCGGTGGGGTATTCTAATCAAACCTTAAATAATAAAAATATCAAATGTGCTCTACATATAGTTATTCACCGTGATTGTGCTAATTATATTACATCAGGCCTTATCACATTACTTACGTTTCTCTGTTAGTTTTCATCTGCATCCCTGGGATGCCCCTTATTTCCATCGCATCCTTCTTTGTTTTAACTATATGATTTTTCGTCCCCTGGGGACCTCAAGACTTTCACGTTGTAAACTCACTCACACACCCTTTTTCATGAGGATCATGCAGTATTTGACTATTTAAATGGATTACACTACATATATGAATTTCACGGAATAATACACATGTTTCAAGAATATTCCCTACCTCGACGAATTTCAAAGCACGCCTTCTCGTAGAGGTTTATACTTCATGATCATGCGTCAAACCTATATTTCAAATTAGCATAGGCTAAGAAAGGACACTAGAACCATTGGGGTGTACAACCCCCATGTTTCTTGTACCTATAATTTCAAGAACTGAGTGGTCACTGGACCTCGCTCGAGCGGTCACTTGACCTCGCTCGAGCGGTCACCTAACCTCGCTCGAGCGGTCACCTAACCTCGCTCGAGCGGTTAAATCGAGCCACTGAAGCATTACTGGGGACCTCGCTCGAGCGATCTTCCCCTTAGTTTTGGAAACCGCTCGAGCGAGCCCAGAGCTATATTTTTCCTATTCATCCTCGCTCGAGCGAGCCCTTTAGACCGCTCGAGCGAGGAGCGATGATTTTTTCTCCTCGATCAGATCGAGAACACAATTTCACCCTTCATTCAAACCTTAACATCATTAAAAACATTCAACCAACATTCTTCCTATTATTTAAAACATGCCTAAGCATCTATCATGCCTTTAATATACCTCTGACGATGAGTCTCGCGCAAGTTTGATTTAAGATTCGAAATTCTACTAGGCTAACAGGCCTCCAAGGTTCCTCCTCCAGCCTTTTCTCCAACTCTTCTGCCGATTTAAGTCCCAACGAAGCCCTAGTTCTTTACTAGGCTCTTCTCTTCTTTCTCTCTATATTCTCCTTCTCTCTATTTAGGTTAGAATAGAGTTACGCAAGGGTTCTTCTCTCCTCTCTCTTTCACTTTTATACATATAAGTTAGGGAAATACTAGTGTGTTTCCCACGTACACACATAGTGTCTTTGATTCGTTTTGGTCTCCTTGTGAAACATATATACCTATATGTAATGCATGACGTGCACTCATCCCAAAAATCTGGGGTTGTGACAGGTAATACCCAATTCTGGGGGGATCATCACTACAATCACACCACTCACAATAATCGAATTGGTTATTCCCATTTGCATTCGCATTTGCATACCACCAATCCAGTGGTCTTATATTTATGCGGTGATCCTACACTAAGAAATCACTAGCTCACCACTACTTTTTGTGCAGAGGATGACTAGTCTTGTAGGAAGCTCTTCTGCCAATGCAGCCAATTCAACAGAAGACAATTTCTAGCCACAAAGAAAAGTTTATGTTGTCCTCAAAGGACACCAACCAGGACTATACACTTCATGGCAATCCTGCCATAGCCAAATTTATAATTTTCCTAGCCCATTATACCAAATGTATAATTTCATTAGAGAAGGCAAATCTGCTTTTCAAACCTATCAAACCATGCATCTCCTCGCCCAATCTCCTATTATGGAAGTCAAAGAATACTCCAAATCCGAAATTTTCAACATTAGCCATATACCCAATTTTATCAGCCCACGCATTGATTCATCCATGTACCAAGAAATTAATGGAGTATGGAAAAATCATGTTGTCAATAATAAACGAAAAGTGAGACAACATTTGAGCATTCTGGCATCCAAAATTCAGGCTCAAAAAGCCCACACCCAACAACTTTATAAAGGCCTAACCTCATTACTCAAGAACGTTAATTAGGAAGAAGAAACCTTTTCCACTGAGAAAATTTCCTATTTCCTCAACCTCATTGAATTGGTGAAACAAAATGATCCAATTCTGCATCGCCTTAAAAGAATCTGCATGTTTGAAAAGGCCAAATATGTCCTTCTAATTGACATTTTCCAAAATATTGTATCTCAAATTGAGGATTCGGCTACTCAGATCAAACAAATCTTATTGCAGAATTATCAATTTATCAACCATCTTCAGGGTTACTATCTCCCAAAAATTTCTTTGTTCACTCCTAATTATCCTCATAATCTGTCCCAAGATCTTGATTGAGGATTGATCAACCAAATTATTTTCCCACTTTCTAATATTCCGAATTTTCCCCGAATGATTAAATCCATGGTTTTTCATGCCTCCAAATATTTACGCAAAGGCATTTATCTTACTTTTATGATCATTAGCACTCTTGGCTGGCGATCTAGAGAACAATTCTTCCAACCATATCAAATTTGGATTCTTCGTAAAACACAGATATATGAGATGGAATATATCAACCAAGCAGATCCTTTAGCACAGTCTAGTGCCCTGTCAATTTCTCCCAAATCCTATTGGATTCATTCCCTAATACAATTTTCTCAAAAGACCAGAGAAATTTCTAAGGACCATTATGCTTTCAAAATATGGTCGCATTTACTAATTTTCCTCACCGATTTCTATGGAATATATGACTACCTCAACAAGAAGAAGAAGGTAAAATTTTCCAATGTATGATCAAAGGGAGAAATAGTCTCCACCTGCCTGCTAATTTCGAAATTTAAGCATCTATCCAAGAAGAAGACTAGCTTCACAACTTATCTGATTCGGATAGCTCCCTATCTGGTGATTCAATATTTTACCAAAATCTTGACAATCACAGAGAACCATGAAGATTAGCCACAAAAGCCAAATCAGTCAATAAAGCAATTTTTAATCATCCAAGAATCTTACTGATTATTGTCGGCCAATAGCCTCACCAGCTGTCCATGACGCAACCCATGAAGTCATCATTCCAATTATGAAGCACTGACGCATGCCCTTACGTCAGAACACAATTATCAAGGGACGAAGCGACTGCAACCAGTCCACCCAGCACACGTGTCCCACTCAGCGACGGATTTTAATTCATCTCAAGTCCGCATTCATCAATCAGTAGCGGATTTCAAACCACTTCAAATCCATATTCATCTATAAAAAGGGTTAGCCTGGGGATTGTCCAAGACACCAAAAAAATTTCACCGAAAAAATTCTCACCTACTTCTTTCCTTTTTTTTCTCTCTTTGTTTTTTCTTTTAGTTTGTATCGGAGAAGTGCAACGTATCGGTAAGCCTTCTCTTAGCTTTTGTATATATTTAATGCATGCATAGTAGTGTAATAGGAGTATAATAGTTGTAAGATTCTATATGTTTTGAGTTGTTTATTGTAAGTTTGGTTTATTAGGCTTTTGTTTATGAATTAAAGTTTCTTTATTTAGTTCATCTTTCCTTCCGCAACCACGTCTTCCTCCTACTATGAGTTTTTATTCGAAGGAATTGACGATTTTCAAGGGGTCTGGGATGCTCGAGCTTTCAGAATTTAGACTTAAGGAAGTGTACAGCTGGTCATGAGCACTGCAATCAGTGAAACTGATTTGACATTTCACTGACTTGATGGTAAAAATATTAGTATTAATACAAAGGTTGGTGGAAGAAGATTGACCGTGCACCACCCACAATGCACAGGACAAGACGGAATACCCACTTAAACAAATGCATGCAAGAGAACAAAAACTGTGGACCCACCACGCCATCTCATGTAATCCCATCTAAGGGGTCAAAAGAAACTATGGGCTCCACCTGGACATCTCCTACCTCCCATTACAAAGGGCAATTAATGTGAATAGAATGATCTCATACATCAAAAAATAGTATGTGCGCTTTACAACGAGTTGATTTCTTTCCTTTTATAGTGTTGGCTCTAAGCTGGCAAGTGATTCTTACAGCTGTCCAGAAGGAGACCAAAAGCTGTGGTCCCCAAAAAGTCAACAAACCGCGTGGAGGCCCAACCTTAACCAGCTACGCCGATAAAGACGACTAGGTTGTCACGCGTGTGAGCCATTCCGGCTCGGCTTGGGAGCTGAGCCGATGCAGCGTGGGTACTTTTCACAATATTTTGGATCTCTTATGAACCGCGTGCACATAGAAAAGACGCTTATATCGATTTTACTGAAAAAAAAAAGGGAAGATTAGCAATCCTCACTAATATTATAGGATTATCAAGCTTACCAATAACCTTCTAGCTACTCAATCATGGTCAAAAGCTGACCTTTTTGGGATTTGAAGAGTTTTAACTCTTAACTAGAGCTTTCAAACAATCGTATAAGGTCCTGCCAGAATTTTGGCTGCCCAACGAGAAAATAGCATATCCCTGATCAAACTTGATGGTCGACCTGACCTAGCCTGATTGGTCAGGAATATATGCCTGACCCAAACCTAACCTATCCTGATAAAAGTGCCCTATTTTCCATTATATATATAAGATATTGGGTCGGATTGACCCAATTTTTGTAAAACCTAACCCAACCTTTTAATTGACCCACCCGATCTAAAGGTCAAGTCGGATGCCTCTTGCCCGACCCAATCCGATGAGTCAAGTTTATTTCCCTGACCCGATAAAAAATTGGGTTGGATAGGTTGGGTATCGGGTCAACCGGACCTCTTGACAACCCTAGTCTTAAACATGAGATATGAGACCCAATTAGGACTGTCAATGGGTAAGGCCAAAGGGTAGCTTGGGGCT
Source organism: Chloranthus sessilifolius (assembly GCA_021018995.1). Lineage (NCBI taxonomy): Eukaryota > Viridiplantae > Streptophyta > Magnoliopsida > Chloranthales > Chloranthaceae > Chloranthus > Chloranthus sessilifolius. The sequence goes on from CM037595.1 coordinate 73,034,407, forward strand.
TTAAAATAAAAGCCCTCAAATTTAGGGCTGGGCTAAGTTACGGTAAGGCCTGGCCTATATATATATATATATATATATAGGGGTAATGATCACCTGTCTCGAGCGGTGACCATCAAATCGTGTTGTGCCCAATGTTTGACCGCGATCTGACAATCACCTTGATCTAACATGACTTGAGTCAAGTGGGACTGGAGTCAAGTGATAATAATAATAATAATAATAATAATTATTATTATTATTATTATTATTACATATTAAATATTAATAAGCTGTTATTTTAGCAAAGAGTCTTTAATGGGTGTCAGGTGTCCATCATGATGTCCATATGACCATGTGACTGAGTGACTTGTACAAATTTGTGCATTGAAAGTCCGCACAAGTCTCTTAGTCACAGTTTCATGTGCACTGAGATGTCCACTCTTCATCATGATGGACACCCATTCTAAACATTAACTCTTTAACTAAAATACTCGAACCGTAATCCATTAAAATGTTTAATGGCATAATATGAATACCTCCTAATATTATATAAAAGGTATCATTATCTTTATTCTTTTTACATTTTATATTAAACAAAGGGATCGATGGTATCATGTATTAGGTTTACAATAAGTAGAGATAAATCTATGTCCGTGACCAATACGGGTGGAATTTGAACTCAGGACCTTCGCTTCTTGAGGTATCATTCTGACCATTGTGGCATTTTATTTTTCTCTCGAATTTCTCCCTTGTTGAACTCTTCTTGTACTCCAAATGTAGTAACTCCAAATTTTTAGTTCTCACACTTTCAAAAGGGAGATAAGGTTAACCCTAGAATCTTTTCTTTAGGATACCTTTTTTAAATTTTTAACCCTAAATTTAATTAGGTCCATATCACTCTTGTATATTTCAAAACATCACGACCTTTAAACCGATTTTTCTATGGGAGCCAACGGAGGGTACTTAGAATGGGTTTGATCCTCTCGCACATAATGAACCAATATGCTGATTTTAGTTGCTAAAATCAGCATATTGGTGTTTAGTAAGGAGTCCAATCCACAATCCTCCACCTAAATCTCGCGATCAATGACATTCTACGGCATCAATAAATATCCATGAGTGACGATCACATATTTGGTTGTAAGTTTGTTTGCTACTAACACCATCTTTTGTATGATAACTTATTCATTAGTGAGGTTGTTTGCCACTAATGTTTCTTTTGAAGGTTTGTTTACTGCATTTTTATTAATATTTTGTCAAGTGAGTTTGTCTTTCCCTGACATTTGTTTTACAGTTTTGTGTGCTACATAAACCCTTATTTGAACGTAAAATGTCTGATTGTTATTAATGTTCGGTCTATCAAGTCTGTTTGTTGTCTAACCTTTAAACTAGCAAGTCTGTTTGTTGCTAATTCACTTTCACTCTCTTACAAACTGAATCCTATGTGACCAACTTGTACCATTTTCCTGAATCCGAGAGGGTCCCGAAAATCGTGTACCAACGAGTGGGGCCAGCAATGCACGTCGGTGCCACCACTAATTATATCGCGCCACTGAAGCATCCATTGTCCGTACATTATAATTTTCCGTTGTTTTAATATCAAAAATGTCATTTGATTAATATATTATTTTTAATTGAAAGTAATATTATTTTTTCAATAAAATGTTTGAAAAATATAGGCCGAGACAGCCAGCCATATCGATATCGGCCTATATAATTTGCTACCGTACATGGTTGATTTTATACATGTTGCTCGCATACTCATCCATACTGTACATATTGTATGGAGTTAGAGAGGCTTGGCCACTGAATCCCAGTTACTGCACAATCTCTACCATCCGATTAAGAACAACACGCAACAGCCAGAAAAATGGACGGGAAGAAGATTAAAATGGTACTCGGACGTCTCAGATTGAAGATTATGTATGCTAAGTACACGGTATTGATGTCACATGCACCGAGAATGGTGCAGGTGTTGCATGCTCGATAAAATATTATAAGAGAAAATGAGAAGGACTGAGCCGACGCGCCGAGCTGACACGCTACCGCTTTTTCATTGCCATGCCGACGGCACTTTTTTACTTTTGGATTTATATTGGCGTCAACCGCATCAAGAGATTAGTTAGTTTATGAAGAGCCTTTTATCTCAACAACTGTTTGCAGTTTCTGTCCACAGATTTCAGGGTTCATGGAAATTGTATATGTGCATTTTATAGGATTCATTGCTACCTGGCTGTTCATTAGATTGATAGCCTATTGATCTCAGTGAAAAGAGTCAAATTCAGGTGAGAGTGTGAGACATATGATCAATCCAACGATCTGGATTTACTGGCACTAAAATTTTTCATGCTGCTGCCTAAGAGCCATCATATAAGATTGGTTAGATCGAGCTACACAACAATAACTTTTTATATGGGCAGACCATATTCAAGTAAAACTCAAGTAAAACATATAATCTCTGTTTGGGTTAGCTCTTATAAGAGCGAAGCAGCTCTTTACCTACTCTTAGGATCTTAGATGGAGTAATTTTATTACTTAAAACAACTCTTCATCAGAGCAAATGAGGCAAGGAGTCGTGTTTCAAATGTAAAAGTAGTTCTCAGTCAGAGCCAAAAAGTGAACAGGCTCCTCTTTCCCTCAAAAGAGCTAACCCAAACGTGCGCCATAGTCTTTAAATAAGGGTACATACCTCTATTCGCACCTACACAATTTTGAGAGCGGCTATGTTTGAAACTCATTGACTGCTTGGATGATAGAGATCAATTTTTACCCAAATCTTCTACAAAATACATTTTGAGACCGCAAGCATACAATTAGACGATTAGTTTTTTAAACTTCATGCGTGTTGCACAGATCCCAAAAGAGTAGCCCTAAAATTACATGACACACATCTCACTTAAACATGATTTTAAGGTAATTGTTTTGAGATGTATGCCAGGTAGAATGAAAACTGATCGTTTGATTGTATGATCATGGTCACAAGATCCATTATAGGCGCCCTCAATAATCTTATAGGAGTGAATGGGGGTACTCCTTTAATAATCTCATTTCAATGTATACATAGAAAATTTGGTGTGTCATTAGCAGCAGTCTTTTTTCATTGTGTACATGAAAATGTTCCGCATGAGCCTACCCTACTTCTCTCTTATTTTTTTTCAGATGAGTAAACTGGGACTGAACCTGTCGACCTCAAGACACGAAAGGAGCCTTCCCCCCCCCCCCCCTCTCTCTCTCTCTATAAATTGGGTGGTGCCTACTTGTGTTAGCTCAAAAAAATCATAAACAAACCTACAATTCATCTCGTTGGTCTTCTTCTGTTCCATGGCTTTTTGTAGAGCATTAGTTGCTTCTCTTGTTCTAACCCTTCTCCTTTCTCTCAACCTTGTTGAATCCCGTCTCGCCTTTGAATCCCAGATGGTATTTCTCTTCTAGTTTTTGTCATATTGACCTTTTTTTAATAAGAGAAATATGTGTTATCAAATTAGGACAGATGGCACTATTTTTCATCTAAGTATTCTAACTTTATGTGCCGACTGAGATGCTTAGATTTGTAGTGTCTATGATGGTTGATTGATCTATCAAACACTTTTAAAATGAATGATTACCAAAAAGCCTCACATATCATGTTAAAGGCATTTCAAACACGAGATGTCTATGCATCGTACGTGGTCTATGCATTTAATGGCACACTTGATAAAGAAATAAAGTCGCTTGTCCTAATGTGGTGACCTGTTTTCAATTTTCGAAAAAAAAATATTGGCCTATATCAACACGTATTAGTCCCATTTAGAAATAATATCATACCTGATATCGGTATCAATCTCTATCGACAGATACTATTGCATATCGGAGTATTGGCCAATACACAACAGTATCAGCTGGTACATATACCGATATCTAATACTATTTGCACATTTTCAATGTTCTCTTACTATATATTTGTGCGCAATGGATTTGCAGACAAGGGGAAGTGGAGCAGGGAGGTCTCTCCTAAGCGTCATAGGTAAGTTACAGTGTAGCCTATTGATTAAGCAATTATATATTATGAAACAGGTACATAGTTTAATGTATTTCACAATGAGCCTGCTGCCTATAACAGCAGCCAAATTCATTTTAGAGTTAAACTTTTATTAGTCACTTTTGATATCTCTTCCTTTCGTGTTAGCTGTTCCAATGTGCATCTATCATGTGCATTAAAGCAGTCCACACATATGTGTGACTATATGTCGTGCACAGGTTTCTATATATTAAATGTTTGTGCATCTCATGTAGTCACACAAATATGTGGACTTCCGTGTCCACTCATGATGGGTGGACACTCATGGTAAACTACCTTTTCATTTTAATGGTCCTTCTCGGTAATTGGGCTTCATTCTCTCACAAAGTTTATGTGCCTTGAAGTACATGGAAGTCAGATTTCACGGAGCCAATAGGTAAACAAGAGTATGGAGTCCAGATCTTTGAATCACTTTCAAAATTGATCCTGTGTTTTTTTTTTTTGCGATGGGATGTAATCGATTTAAAGAGGCGTCCATGTAATGCGTTATTAATAAATAATTGACCTCAAGTCAATGGTCAACGATGATATGAGGTTTTCGTAAAGGCTGGGACTGAAATAAAAAAATTGGTAAAATGACCCTTAGTCGCCTCTTCTACGATTCTACTCGCGCCTACAAGGTGTTATGTGGTTGCTCTTAAAGATTGAGTGGGTGCAAATAGACTTATTTTTTTAATAACATTCTAATATATGGACCCCAAGAGATGCATGGACTTCTTTACCCATAATATACTACAACAAATAAGACTATTAGGGCAGCCAAAAAGTGCCGCTATTAATTAAAAAATTATCGCTAATAGTCTTAATAGCCTTTAATAAATTTATTTTGTTAATAGCGATAATTTTTAATTGCAAAAAATTATCACTAATAGTCTTATTTTTAGTAATGATAGGATAACGCATTATCGACCAACTCTTTTTAAAAAAAATGAAAAATTTATATATCGAAATTACCCTTTCTCAAAGGGAGAGTTAATTATTATCTTGGAATTTTTTTTAAATCTCCTTACTTTAAAGTTACTTTTTTAAATCCTTCCCAATATTTTTTTTAAATAATTAATAAGCCCATGTACTTAAAACTTAGTTATCTAAATCCCCCCCCTCAACCATAAATATTCACCTTTATATTTATATATTTTTAATATAGTTTTTATTATTTTTTCTTGAAGATAAAAAATATTTTTTTTTTACATATTTTTATTAGTTTTTCAAAAAAAATTCAATTCTATTGTTACCAAATTTTTAATATTTTTCCTTTTATTTTGAGTGAAAAAAATATGATATTTTATTTTTCTTAATGTAATTTTTACTAGCCTACTGGTCTAGCCGACCAACCCATTTTCTAGAATCTTCCCCTTAATTTACAGCTTAGTTTTGCTATTAAGGTGAATATTTATTGTTGAGGGGTCATCTAGGTAACTAAGCTTTATGTACAAGGACTTATTACATATTTATAAAAGTATGGGGAGGATCTAGGAAAGTACATTTAAAGGGTGGAGATTTTAGAGATTTTCCTTATAATCTTATTGTGCTTTGATCCCATTTTAAAAAGCAACTAATGTGGCCTAGCCCTTCACCTTACATTTCCAAACAACCACAAACTCATTTAAAAAAGGAAAATTTTCAGGATCGACTACCATAGTCTCACCTTTTCTACCAGTAGACCTATAGTTTCACCATTTCCATACCCAATCAACTTGAAGCTAAGTCAAATTAAAATGTCATAAATTCCCCCAAAGTTTATAAAAGGTGATAAAAGTATGCTTTTCGTCTTGGACAATTGTCAAATCCTTAGCATCATTGGCTCGTTTGAATCTCCTGATGGAGATTATTTTTCGTCTCGATCATCCATAGGATTGATCTTGAAATCATAGGCGTACCATCAGACGGTAAATGAGACAAAAATCTACAAGTAAAATTATTGGTTTTAGTTATTTAAGACTTTTATATTTGGCTTGGCTTCAAACCGTTTGGTTATGAAAGAGGTGAAATTAAAGGTCAAACTATGGTGTTGAATCGTAGAAATCTCCCTTTAAAAACAATTGAAAAGACTATTAGAGCGGCAAGCATATACTCCAAGGTAAAAGTGGAAGAATATAAGAGGGTCAAGCATATATTCTTTTCATATTTAAATTTTTTATAAACTTATCTTTTGTACCTTAAGAAGAAAATTTTGGGCCCGCCATTGTTTCCAAGCGTGATTATTATCTTATTGTGTTGCTGCATATCTCAATAAAAGCCGTAGAGTTGGTCTTTGATGAGCCATCTATCCATCCATCCATCCATCCATCCATCGTGTGTGGAAAGTAATCCGCCCTTCGGTGTGATGTGCACGGACTCCCATGTAATGTAAAGTACATGCTCATGACATGGTTACACTGACGGGTTTCCCCTTACTAGATGAATGGAATACCTGTCATTAAACTAAAAAGTTAAAGACAGAGTTATTCGGCAATGGGTAGGTGGGTGTCCACCCTTCTGGGACAGTAAAGCAATCCACAAATATGTGTGACTGAATGACATGCGTGCACAAACTTTTATGTATTAAAAATTTCTGCACATCAATTAGTCACACTAATATATGGATTGCCGAGTCCACCCATAATAGGTAGACAACCATTATAGACGTAGGGTCGAGCAGTTAGCTGAGAAAGTAGTTCCTCATAAGGTTTTTATCAAAAAATGCTTATTGAATGGAGAAATGACTCCCCATTATAATAAGAGCTTATAATAATTAGGGTGGCCTTATTTACACCCATTTTTCCTTAAAAATGTTGATTGCCTTAATTCAAATAATAGATCCTTCTGTAAAGATCTCATACTCTTCTACTACAGAAAAATGTTGACTGCCTTGAATATTGATAGAGATTAATTTTTGTCCCAACTTTCAAATAATAGATCTTGAGATCATGACGCACCTATCAGGCGGCACACATGTTGATTCCACATGGCACACATCTCCAAAAGTAATTGCGATCATTGGCGTGCTTATTAGCCAATCACTTTTGGGAGATGTGTGTCATAAGAAATCAACATGTGACAGACTGATACTTAAGATTTATTGCGCGGAAGATTGGGACGAAAAATGATATCCATCATTTGAGTCAAGGCAGTCAATGATATTTTGTCCTTAAAGATTGTACATTCTTCACAAGAGAAATGGTTGCAAATACTGCCACCCATAGATAATTCAAGCAAAGTATGGAACAACAAATTATTAAAGGAATAATGGTTCTTGACTTATCGAAAAAAAAAAAAAAAAAAAAAGGTTCTTGACCGACATTTCACCACTAAAATGACACCTCTCACACCATTAAAGTGTGATATATCATTGTGCCATGTGACACACATCTATTGATTTTTGGACCCCTAGCTCTTTGATTGATGATATATCACTCTACTATATTAATTTCCAAGAGCCAATAAATGAAGCCGGTCTAAACACCATTTGGTGTTTAAATGATGGTTAGGAGAGTTGGTCCCATTATTAAATTTCAGTGGTTTGAATCTTTGATGAACATATGTATTTAAGGAAAATTATAAATTGTGGACAATTTTATAAGTAGCTTATGTTACATCACGAGGCTTGCTATAGTGCTCGGGCCCAAAAATTGTCTGTAAAAAATTTTCCTTTGCATAACATCGTCCTAAAAATATGAAATCGATGAAGATGTTAATAATTGAGGACTCAATGCACCACAGCTGATACATGGGCCTATTCATCTAATAATATGATGAAAAATTATAAATAGTGGACAAATTTAATACAGATAAAATGCAGACCGCTGACTGCATTAATTGAGCCTCACCACATTTGCAGTCAATTGCGTAGAGCCACATTAGCCCGTCAACCATGTGACACCTACGTAATACGACTTGTAAGTTGTGTCCAATATTCAATGCATGAAGAGCAATTAATGCATGAAGAACAAATATACGTGTAAAACACATTTATGGCCAATTCATGGGTTATATGGAATTGACTTGTGTTTATTTTTATAGAAAGTCAAAATAGATTTTTTAAAAATTAAAATTTATTGCAAGAAGCCAAGAAAGGAGATTGGCAGCGAAGTGGTTTAACTTTTAACCAAAGGGGGGCTGGCACATTGGCCAAGAAGCCCAAGGCCACGCCTCAAGAAGAGGAGGTTCCGCGGTTCTAGTTCGCGTGACCAGGACCACACCTCAAGAAAAAGAGATTCTGAGTTTGAATCCCGTCCCTTGTTACCCATGGGATCTATCCATACTGACTGGTACGAGGTATTTCATGTACCCGATTCATGTTTATGCCTTGTCCAAAACTGTCCGGATTCAATTAAATGAGTTATTTTGTATAAACATTATCGGGCCAGCCAGCAGATCGACCCGCCATTACCAAGTATGGGCTAATGTTAGTAGGCTCAAGTCATAAATGGCAGGCTCGATTAGTAACCGGGCCGAGTATAAGCTAGCTCTAAGAGGGCTTCATTATAATGGGCTCATTTAAGGCGCAATGAAAGCAGAGAGAGAGAGAGAGAGAGAGAGAGAGAGAGAAGACCTTTTAAGGACGATGTTTTGATTATTGACAGATTGCGGAGTGGCATGCGCAGCGAGGTGCCGGCTGTCTTCGAGGCCAAAACTGTGCAAGAGAGCCTGCGGGAGTTGCTGCACCAGGTGCCAGTGCGTTCCATCAGGCACTGCCGGCAATTACAGTGAGTGTTCGTGCTACGCTAACCTCACCACCCATGGCAACAAGCGCAAATGCCCTTAACTCACTTCCCCATCTTCTACCTTTGCTCCCATAAATTCGTTTTTATGGACCAAACCCAATGTTGATGTGCCACGTGTGTAATATCTTTTTCTTTTCAATAAAATTATGAAAAATATATATTTGAAATTACTATGGAGAAAAATTAAGAGATGTAATTTGATGTTGTGTTGAACCATTGAAGATATGATAGTGTTTCCCACATCTTTACTATTAATCATCGTAACCGAATTCGGATTTGGCAATCATTTGGTGGGCTGTCAATTCAGATAAATTCGAATAAATTCAGAAAAAGTTGAGAAAAAATTGCATATTATAAAAATAATATTAAATTATTAAAATATATAAAGTATATATGTTCTTAAATAATAAAATAAGTGTGGAACATAGTCCGCATGCATTAACAATTTATAAAAATAAATTGCAATAACAAAATTTTGGTCAAATTCAAAAAAACAAAATTGATCAAAATTTGAGGAAACGAAGAATTAAGAGATTATTAGGTAAAAAATTGGAAGACTTTTGTGATAAATTGTGTGTGTGCACCATTTGAACGAGAGACTTCAAATTGGTCAATTCTTAGATAGGACACCGATCTAGATTCACACTGATCATAATTCATAAGATTCTATAACTAGTCAATGAACTGCTTAGTATGGGCAATAAAATTATTATTTTTTACTATAGATGTTTTCGACATCCATTGCTCTCTGATCAATGTATTGCTTTTTTTACCTCAGTTAAATCTTTCAACGCTCGAATCCATCATTGAAATATTTAGAAAAAAAAACATCATTTTGCTTGATTTGATCAATGAATTTGTCTTCTTGCTCAAACCTTTCAGTGTGGTTTTTATGCGACTCAAATTATGCCCAAACAGTGGAAAGGTGCAGATTTCTGAATCCTAGCTAGCTTGCGTTTTCCTATGTTAATGAGAATTGAATTAGGCCTGTCAACGGGTCGGGTCGGGTCGGGCCTACCTGTTAGTCGGTGTGAGTTTTTAGCCCACATAGACTTGACGATCGGGTCATGTCAGTTTTAGCCCACATAGACTTGACGAACGGGTCATGTCAGGCATGAACCGTTTGGGTCTGGTCGCATTAATCTAGTATTTTATATGTAGTATAAAATGGAAGGGAATTTTGAATTGGGTCGAGTCGGGTGAATTTTTTGGGTCAGGTCAGGAGTAAATTTTTTTACTGCCCGACCCATTGAACAATGCATTTTATTATCATTCACATCAGCAAACTTAAATATCCTTTAAATGAGCGGATCTCCATAAAAACATGGTTTCCATTGATCATAGAAACAAAGAATAAGAAGGAAGATAAACGATACCATGATCCCAAGAATGTTGAAATACAAAAGTAAGAACAAAATGTCATAACTTGGGAAATTAATTATTGGCAGCAGAAAGTGGTTCTTCAATCTTCATCCAAAAATACAAATGCTTTCCTTCTGGCATTGGCATCAAAGCTTAAGATGAACCCACATTTTTTCCCTTCAAATCTTTTCCTCTCTTTCGATTCAGCATCACAGTCATAGACACATAGAGTAGAACCTTTGACATCTAACCTTGGTTGGGCAGAAAGATGAGGTTGTAGAACTGCTGTGGAGCCAGACCACCATCTTTGATTTCATATATAGCTCAAGTAATTCCACGCGCTGAAGGACATGTTCAATCCATATCTCGCATTAGAAAGTACGAATCTAGCTCGGATGCAGAGGGCACCATTATAAAGGAATCAGAGATTTCTGATTTTTGGGTGGGGGGAATCAAACAGTAAAGAGCGACTGATCTGATTCTCCTGAACCACATGAACATCAAATCTCAGTTACACAAACAGTAAAATATACCCGCGAAACAAAATGATAGTTAATTCGCATAGAATCTAACCTTGTTAAACTTGGAATCTTCTTCACATGATGCATTTAGATTAGAAACGTCGTTACGAGAAAAAACTTGGGACGTAATAGCGGGCGTTGGATCAAGAATTCCCAATGGAGAAATTGAAAGGCCTTGCTGGAGATGGAGAAAAGGGAGTTGATCAAACGAGTTTTTTGACAGCTCAGCTTCTTCTTCTTGTTCCTCAACCTTCTGCAAGAGTATTTTAACCTGATCGCGAAGAAGAGCCTCCCCTGATCCAGGTGTCTGTTTCTCTCCATCTCTGTTCTTGGCCACAGGAAAAGGGGTTCTTCCATGGAAACTCTTCATTGTGGCCAGACCGATGATCGGAGAATCGTTGGTGATATCGACAAGATCATCACCTTTTCTTGGTCTTGAATGAACCTTTTTGGGTTCTTCTTTCCTCGGTTCATCTATAGAAAGGGCAAAAAACAATAAAAAGTGTCAAATCTCTGAGAATTTTATTGAATTCTTCTTCTTGGAAAGAAAAACTCACTGACTCGAGAAGGGTTTGTTGTTATTTGATAAAACTGTGTTCTGGGATCTCGTAACCCGTCTTGTAATGGAAGGGGTTTCCATTGCTGAAAGATGTGAAACAACAAAATCAGAACCCAAGGTTTTAATAAAAATAAAATCTTGAAAAATCTACACAATTGGATTGAAAATGGTTTGATCAGTAGGAGCAATTTGCAATTTGAGTGGATCACCTTGAGAAGATCTGGGTCTGCGAAATTGGTAGATGGTGATCGATTAAACCCAAGAAAAGAGTAAGCAGAATAAAGTTTTCGGGAATGCTGGGTTTTATAAAATTTGAAATTAGGGTAATGGATAAAATGACCGCTATTACCTGTTGGAAAAACGACGCATTTTAATCTTGATGGTGCCAAAAGTATCCGTTAGGACAACGCGCCTGAATAAAGCTATGAGTTATTATTGAATGCTTCGCAGGAGCATGGAGCATCGGATACTAATATGAGGCTTCAATGTGTGGAAAGTTCGTTGCCTTCCCCGGATCATCCAAGTGGCGAGGCATTGCTTTGCATCAGTACGATGATCCTAACCGTCCAATCCTAAATAAGATTGATTAAGTATATATGTTTACAACATTTGTCTTTTTTATCACCATCCCTTTGTCAAATTTATATTTATCAAAAATAAATAATAATCCGGGTTTTCTTTCGGCCGAGTCTCATATCTTTTACTCGAATTAAATTTGGGTAGCCATTTTTGCTACGAAAGATTTTACGATGATGGTTCCACCGCTCACATTCTCGACCGCCTTGAATTAGATGATAGAGGATAGCCACATTAGATCGTAAGATCATGGCCCATATATCAGACCATCAGATGTTCATTACAAGTGGCACACATCCCTAAATTGATCGTGATCATGACGCTCCACGGTGCACTATGACCACATATGCGTGATATGTGCAATCAACATCTGACCATATTATATGTGGGTCATGATCTCAAGATCTAATGTGTGCAGAATTAGGACAAAAACTTATCTAATTCATCGCATTCAAGGGTGTGAGCAGTGGAACCTTCAGTTGTCATGCAAGATTCTTTGATTGCAAAAATTGCTACCCTTAAATTTTGTTACTCCCTAACTAGGAGGTCAAAGGGCCAGCCGGCCCTAAAATCCCTGACCGGCTCAGCCCTAAATGTTAGGGCTAAATCCAAATGTCCAGGATCCTAGGGTAGGGCTTGGGCTTTTAAAATGAAGGCCTTGAAATTTAAGGTTACGCTAGCTAGCCTAAATGTTATATATATAAGTAAAAATTTATTCTATATTTTTGTTTTATGAAATGTATCATCTCTCTAACCTTTAGATTATTATTAAGAGATAGATAAAAGGTTAATTTATAATTTTCATCCTTTTTTCATACTTTTTATTATAATTAGTAAACATGCACGTGTTGCTCTATAAAATCATAAAAATATTAATAAATTTATAAAATAAAAAAAGTTTATGGATTCTAATGTATGGATGAACGTATGCATTCAAACCTCAGATCATATGTCATGTAACACCTGATTCCAAGATAGTCTATTTTTTGGGATCGTGTGCAATGGCGCATGTCATCTATTAAAAAAAATTAGTTTTTTTGTGGTCTAAACTTCAACCAAAGATTGGACATCACAGCGCATTGAATTTTTTATCGTTTGGCCACATTTTAGACTGTGGATGTCTACTCCTTTTCAACAGTTTTTATTCACTGAATGTGGAGGCATCAACATAAAGTGGTGTGCCGGTAACACCAACCAAAATATTATCAGGCTGATTTGATTTTATTGGTTGACTCAATTTAATCTTGGGTTTTAAATGATATTGATGTTGATGTGTCAACGATGATCTCGTAGAACTCTATTTTCGGGAAAAGAGAGGGAGAGAGAGATATTTATTAGGAGAGAGTCATGTATATTGGAGCGAGGGAAAATCATAGTTTGATCCGCATTTTTTTATCGAAAACAAATTGTGGTGATTGTATTTTAAATCAACTGAGTCCAAGCACAACTTCGAGATTCAGATTTTGAGAGTTTAGCTGATAGGACTTGGAACAACTTTGGCTATAATTTGATCGAGACCCACTCAGTCGACGTATGTTGTATTCCCAAGCGCAAGCTTACAGATCTGGGTTTGGACATTCATAGATTTATTGATAATTTCCTTAGATATCATTGTTTCACATAAGATAGCTGCAGTTTTCAGCTCCGGGATCCAATTAGTGCACGAAACTAGTCCTCGATTAATTAAAAGTAGAAAGGGGCATTTTAGGCATGGAAAATTGACATAAATTATTTTTACTTTTATATAGTAGTAAGGATTTATATTTAAAATTATCTAATAATAGGTATCTTATATATTTTTTTAGCATAAAAATATAAAATGGTAATACCCAAAAGCCCAAAGTCCGGCCTGAGCCCGCTCAAGCTAGAGCTAGGGCTCACCATATTAAAGGCTGCTAGGGTTAGGGCTGACCATACTGCTAAGGCCTGCCTAGGGCTAAGGCTAGGGCCAGGGCAATGCAAAAGCTCGACTGGGCCCATTGACATCCCTATACCTAATCTCTTTCACTAATTCTCACTAATTACTTCACGTTGTTCGTCATCTCCTCCTTGTAGTTACCATCTTAGGTGAATCCTTAAAATGGGGGTGTTTTTTATCTTTGACAGACATGCCCAAACTTTTTGAATTCAAAGTCAACTTTCAAGCAGTGGCATTATTTGTACCCGTTTTCCTTATGAAGAATCCACACTTTTCATCATAAAAAATTGTTAATTGCCTTGAATTAGACAATGGAGGTTGTTTTTCGTCCCAATCTCCCACATAATAGATCTCGAGATCATGGCGGACCAATGAGATGGTCACATGTTGACTCCACGTGGAACACATCCCCAAAAGTGATCGTCTAATAAGTGTGCCATGTGGAATCAACATATGGCCGTCTGATAGGTGTGCCATTATCTCCAGATCTATTGGGTGGAAGATTGGGATGAAAAACGATCTCCATTGTCTAATTCAAGGCAATCAACGATTTTTATGGTGGAAGAGTGTGTGCTCTTCACAGGCACAACTGGTGCAAAAAAAGCCACCCTTTTCTAGCTCGTGTTGGCTACTTATAAAAACATTTGTTGTGTAAAGGTATTTTGGTACCATGGACCAAGCAACTTATCTTGTCCCACACTAATTTGCAGTCACTTGGCACCTAGTCTCATGATCCCACACTAATTTGCACTCAGTTGACTCAATGGTCAAAACTATTTTGTAAAAAAAATAAAACTGCATAGTTACTTGCGTCAACCAAGATGAGAAATGAATGGTATAATCATTCAATTTATGTGAATTGACCCTTCTAATTGTATGATTTTATATTTTTAAAATAGTTGTGATATCTAGTTGCTCCTATCCATGACATCCGATCATTTGATTGGGTGCCACTTGGTGTAAATTAGTGTGGGACCAGGTAAGTTACTTGATCCATGGTACAAGACTACCTTTACCATATTTATTTGAGTACCAATATTTGTACTCGTCAAAAGCTAATCTCCTCTCTGTCCGTGAGTCGTTGCAATTTTTTGGTTATTTTTATCATGGTATCAAATATCAGCCGCTATCAATCGGTGGCCGCCCCGAATTATACATTGGAACCACAGCGTATAATTCATTATACGTTGGACTCTCGGCATATAACTCAGATTATACTCCGGACTTCAAGCGTATAATTTCGGATTATACGTTGAACTCCCAACATATAATTGGCCGTATACTATAAATAGGGTCTTTGCCCTCCGATCTCTACAACTCAAATTTTTTTTTTGTTGCCTATTCTCTCTTGGAAAACTCGAGGTTAGATATGAGATTTCGAAATAGAGCAGAGTTACACTCTGAGTATCTAGCTCTTAGAACTGCAACTCTCTTCTAGAAATCTCGTAGAGCAGTCAAGCATAGTGGGGCTAGCCCACTTGCTTCGATTCCCGAGTAGTCCGGTTAGAAGATAAGCTAATTAATCTTAGATCCAACCCTTGGGAAATCTCTGTCAAAATTTTTAGCTTAGAGCAAATTAGGTCCACACCACCCCTCATATTTTTAAAACCGATCATAGCCTTTAAATCAATTTGCCCAAGGGAGCCAATGGAGGGTACCTGAGAATGGGGTCAGTCCTCCCGCGCATAAAGGGCCAACACCCCCCTTTTAGATTAGATCAACTAGGATAGAAAAACCCAAACTAATTAAAACCCTAGGCAACCTTAGCTGCTAAAGCAGGCATATCGGCGTTTAGTATAGGAGTCCAACCCTAATCCCGCACCCTATCCTTGCGATCAATGATGTTCTACAACTTCGATAAATCTGTAGATGGTAATCACGACAGCGTATAATATTTAAATTCAGGCTACAACTAACGATTTTCTGTAGGTACATTTAAATACATTTTCTCTTATTCCTTTGTTACTTTCTGTCCTTCCCTTTTGCAAACAGAGTCCCCTTGTAACTAATTTGGATCATTTTTTCGAATCCGAGAGGGTTCTCAAAAAACACGTACCAATAGTCTCATCGTGTCAGGTAGAACTGATCTTTAGGTAGAAAGCACGAAGCGAGGACTTGCGATCAATCGTAATTAAGGAATCGTACTGAAGAAAGAGAAAGAAATTGTACTTATGATTTTGTATATAAAGCTCATGCGCTGCTGCTGAAGATCACATGAAAAAGAATTGTACCGCCATGCACAGAACAGAAAGAACTCTTTAATTAGAAGTTTTGCATCTTACGAATCTGAGAAGATTGGCGAAGAAGAATCCTGAAGATCTCTGCTGCTGAAATCAAGGAAGAGTCTTGCGCGCATCTACTATTGAAAGCAAGGAATATTAGGATTAAAAAGTTTAGTTTTATTAGGAAACTTTTGTTTTTAGTTGTTTACTTTTATTAGGACTCGGATAATGTAAACCGACCTCATATGATCTATAAATAAGAGGGCTTGATACCAAAATAAGCTATCCAAGGAATTCTTAGCATCAATTGATGACTGAGGTTGGGATTCTGAAAGATCACCCTTAGAGTAATTTTTTTTCTGAGAATTTTTAATCACAATTGACGACTGTGATTGGGAGGACGAAGAACAAATTTATTTTAGATTTATTTTTATACAATTTACTGCTTTCTTTTGTTGTTTTGTAAACATCTGATAGTTATTGATTTTAATTGACGACTAAGATTGAGAATTTGAAAGATTGGTATAATAATATTTTCTTTTCTATCTTCAATTTTCTAGTTTTTGATTGACACCCAAATTCTAGAAGGTTGCAGATTAGTATAGATCTATATTGAAAGAATTTTATATTTGATTGACGCCCAAACTCTGAGAGACTTAGATATAGTGTAACGGTATTTTAATTTTCGTAGATATCCAAGAACTGAAGGAGACTGATTGACGACCAGGATCTGGAAGTTGGAGGATTTAGATTTATTTTTCTGCACTTTATTTTAATTAAATTATTCTTTATTTTTTAAAGGCAAATAAAAGTTTTCTAGATTTTCGACCTTCCTCGTGAGAATGATCTTATACTAGTGCTACAATTTCCGTTGTGCACTTTCATATGTTAAGACAGAGCATACTCATAGAGCTGTCAAAAGTTGTTGGGGCCGCTGCCGGGGAAGCGAAAAAAGTTTGAAAGCCAATATTTGTCTTTTAAATCTCTTTTCTTTTCTATTTTTAACTTTCTTTGATTGCTTCTTAATCTTTTGCATATTTATTCGGAGCAGCTGATCAAAAGTTTCAAAACTTTTTCTAACAATAGAAGCTAGAAGCTAAAATTTATTTTCTCTCCTTACTTTCTAAAATAAAAATCAAATACAATCAAAAACACAAAAATATATAATTTTTTTGGTGTATGCATCATACTCGATCTACAAATACAGAACTTTTGGAGTGTGATCCACAAATCGAAATAACTCTTTTGCTGAGATTAGCTTCTAACCGATCCTCTGAAAGAGAAATTCTAACAATGACCCAAGACCATACTGCTGTTGCACAAGATGCCATGCTTGCGGGATGCCAGGAGGTGGCAGCAATGCGGCCAAAGCCAAACACAACCACTCCTCTCTCTTGAGAAATCTATGTTAAAGTTAGAAACTCTGATTGAGCAACTATCTTATTAAAGGAGAGTGCCATATCACCAGCGCAGTCAGATGGAAAACCAACAGGACATACATGTAGGGGAGACATCCACCCCTACTAATCAAAATTGAGTTCCTCAAGGACTTGTCGAGGTACCGACTCATCCATAGCAAAATCTTATAAAATATGTGCACTATTTTTCTATTTTATTTTGTGGAAAAAGTATATTACGATTCCAATCGTGGAAAAACACAATCAATCGTAATGTATTCTCACCTGTATATTATCATGTTATAAGCGGTCATATGGATTTACGAGCGCTTGTAACCTTTCGTTCTTATATAAATTATTTCTAATGGACAAATTGTGGTGATTACGATTTGCACTATGAGTTTGCTCCGTCAGAATACTGTTATCTAGAATCGTAATTTATAATTCTAGGGAATAGGCGAGTCTAGTAACCAGTCATATCAGTTACCTTGGAATTTGGGCCCATTTAAATCGTAGAGGAAGTGGACACACATCACATTCAATACTGCCACCTGCCACCTACTCAAGCTTAAATGCTTACACCTCAAAATTTATTTCAAAGTGACGGTTCATAGCCCTAGCCTTTTACCTATAAAAATCATACCCCTGCATCAACCCTTCACATTCCAAACCCATCTTGTTCCTCCGTCTCTAACCCTAACCTCATGGCGGAAGAACCAGACCATGACGATGTCAGTAGAAGACTTGAACGAATTCTTGAGATACAACGGGCCGAACTTCTAGCAGCTATAAAGAAATTTGAGAAGTTGAAATGCCAGCGACCCATACCAAATGTTGAATCGTCTACCGAAACTCATACTCACCCTAAACCTAACCCAAAACTGAAACTTATTTCCATCCACCCATCTTCCCCCACTTCTTAACAATCTCACCATGACAACCCTCTCGAGTGCGAGTTCCTCTAAGACGACGGTGGGTTAGAATTTCCCTCACCCCCCCCCCCCCCTCTCTATTGCTCATCCTCTCCCCCTTCCTGCATTATATTCTCTTCACAGAGTCTCGCAAGGGAGTAGTATAGGCTGGAAGCCAAGAAGTGTGGGGTGAGAAGGAGGGAGGACTTTGACAGAAGGAAAATTTTGAAGGCCTCGAGGCTGATCTCCATTGCACACTTTAGCCTCTCGGATGGTCATTGCCGGTGTCGATGTCAGTCTGTGTCTAGATTTTTCCTAGGTTTATCTTTTATATAATTAATTTTTTTTTCCTTTCTTGAAATCCTTGTAAATATTTTGTTTCATATTAATAGAAATTTTCTTTTCTTATTTATATTATTTCGTTAATCTGCTTGGTGATGCTATTTCTGTGTAAATTATATGTCGGACATAATTTCTCCCAAGTTTGGGGGAGATTTTTTATTATTCTTGAAAATCTTGAACGCAGTAACTGTTGGCATCCACGGTGAATTTTTTTTTAGTATCGCCTATTTTTGTGAACAATAAGGACACTGCCCTATGTAAGTTTGGGGTACACACGTTGTGTATATTACTTTTGCCTTTTGCATATAAAAAAAAGAAAAAAATTCTTTTTATAAGATTTCTTTTAAAATTTTAATTTGTTTTCAGTTAACCATCACATGTGAGTTACGAATAGATAATATACGATTCCATAAGCATAACCATCATCCTAGTAGGAGTTCAAATATCATTAATAGAAGCAGTTACGATTCATGTTTAGTTCCTTTTGTACATTGTATCATGATAGAATGTTTGAAACTATACTTTGCTTCGAATTGCAGAATTTAGACTATAGTTTCAAACTTATATACCCAATGAGCATTTAGACTTATTTCCTTTCTTTGAGAGAGACTACTATTCTATTTGAATCTAAATTTTCTTGAACTTCTTGACAATGTTTTAATGAAATCTCATTGATGTTTTCATTTGAATCAAATATTCTATGATTTTGCTAACTGTTTTTCTAAAATTATTTATTGTAAACATCAAAATAATATGACATTCTTACTAGTGAATCTTGAAAATGATTAAAGGCCTTCTTTTTATTCATTTGAATCAAAAAGTCAAAATCCTAAAAGATATTTATCCTTTGAACCCATATTAGAGCCTTAACCGAATTTCTTTGTACCAAAATTTTATAAATTTTTGACCATATGTGCTACCCAAAGCTTTCATTCTTTTTTACCCTTATAATTTTGAGAATTTAGAACAAGGGAAAAAGAGGGGAGTGGAAGGAGTATGCAAAAACAAATAAGGGGAATGCTGAAAAGGGTAAGAACTGAAAAGGAAATAAAAATTTTAAAAATATTGGAGAAAAAGGTAAATGAACAAGAGAAGCAAAGAAGCTTCCAACTAAAAAAAAACTAGAGAATTTCAAGAGGATATCTAAAAAAGAAAATGAAGAAAAAGGAATTTATTGAAAAAAAAAAAAGGAAGAAGTTATCCAACTTTTTGGATACTTACTGAGAACAAGAAAAAGAGAAAAAAGATGATGCATAGGTGAGAGATAAGTTGAATTCTCAGAACCTTTGAATCATTTCTACCTTTCTTTGAAACCATTTTACCTACAGCCTCATTACAAGCCGAATAAAGACCTTTTTAATTCATGATTTGCAAAAAGCATGAGCCTAATAGAGAAGTGTATGATAAATACTATGGAGAATTAAGAAACATTTGAAGTAGAATTGATTATCTGTTCCATGAGATTTATCTTTTGTCATATGTCATTGAAATTATTCCTGATATATCATTGTGAGAAACCCAAAAATTTCGATATTCTTTTTTAGAGTATGCACATATTTCACGCTTGATTTGAATTGATATTGTTGAGTTTCTGATCAAGGATAGCTACTAGGATGGGAAGTCATGGCTGGATTGAATTATATTTTCGAAAATAATAACAACCATGTGCTAATTAGTGTATCAAAAGTAGTTTAAAATTTTTAACTTTATTTTAAAAATTTTATAAAATCAAAAATATTTTAAAGTTTGTAGGTAGCTTCATTGGAAACCTTCAGGAGACACAACTCCTCCACTAGGGATCACCTAAGGGTTTAAAGGCTTGTTGCATCTGCTAAGTGCAATCATGCTCCCTACGAAAGTGGCACTTAAATTCTTATAATAGTTTATCTTTCCTTGTTCGCTAAGGACTAGCAAAACTTAAGTTTGGGGGTGTGATCAGTCATAAAATTTACCATTTTATCACCCTTAACTTAGTGATGTTAGACCCCAGTTTGCTACTAATGATATAATGATGTGTAAATATTTAAAACAGTAAGCCAAAAAGAGTAAAAGTGATAATTTGTTTCAAAATAAACTCTAAAAGCAATAGAAAGAAGATCACACGTGAATGCGATCCAAATCGTAGCAAAGTCACCAGCCAGTGGACTGAAAGAGAGTTACGATTCAAATCGTAATCTCGAGAGAGCAAAACTCGAAAAAAAAAAGGTGTATTCACAAGAGAAGCTCTGGACCGGAAAGCACGAAGTGAGGACTTGCGATCGATCATAATCGAGGAATCGTACTGAAGAAAGAGAAAGAAATCATACTTACGATTTTGTATATAAAGCTCGTGCACTGTTGTTGAAGATCACGTGAAGAAGAATTGCACCACCATGCACAGAACAGAAAGAACTCTTAAATTAGAAGTTTTGCATCTTACAGATCTGAGAAGATTGGCGAAGAAGAATCCTGAAGATTTCTGCTGCTGAAATCAAGGAAGAGTCCTGCGCGCATCTACTATTGAAAGCAAGAAAGATTAGGATTAGAAAGTTTAGTTTTATTAGGAAACTTTTATTTTTAGTAGTTTACTTTTACTAGGACTCGAATAATGTAAACCGATCCCTTATGATCTATAAATAAGAGGCTCGGTACCAGAATAAGCTATCCAAGGGATTCTCAGCGTCAATTGATGACTGAAGTTGGGATTCTGAAAGATCACCCTTAGAGTAGTTTTGTTTATGAGAAATCTCAATCACAATTGAAGACAAGGATTGGGAGGACGAAGAACAAATTTAGATTAGATATATTTTTATGCAATTTACCGCTTTGTAAGCATCTGATAGTTCTTGATTTTAATTGAAGACTAAGATTGAAAATTTGAAAGATTAGTGTAATGGTATTTTCTTTTCGATCTTTAATTTTTTAGTTTTTTATTGACGTCAAAATTCTGGAAAGTTGTAGATTAGAATAGATCTATATTGAAAGAATTTCATATTTGATTGGTGCTCAAAATCTGAGAGACTTAGATATAGTGTAACGGTATTTTAATTTTCATAGATATCCAAGAACTGAAGGAGACTGATTGATAACCAGGATCTGAAAGTTTGAAGATTTAGATTTATTTTCCTGCACTTTAGTTTAATTAAACCATTCTTTATTATTTAAAGGCAAATAAAAGTTTTCTAGATTGTCGACCTTCCTCGTAGGAACGATCCTATACTAGTGGTATAATTTCCATTGTACGCTTTCAATAGGTTAAGACAGAGCATACTCATATAGCTATCAACTAACAATGTCATTATTATAATAGAAAGAAAAAGAAGGGGATTTGTGACAAATAGATATAAGTAGAGGGGTTGGATCGCTCACAAAGCACCAACAACTACCCCACTCTACGTAGACGTCAAATGTCTTCGGAAAACAGCTTTGACTCCATTCCCTCCCCTCCACAGATGGTGTTTGATTCACCACCCTATGAATATCCCCAAGCGCGAGTTTGTCCACCACCAGGACATAGTCGAGTGTCATTCAACCGCTACAAGCGAAGTAGTACATATATCACACGCTGACTTGCGCAAAACCACCCAAAAGAATACTCCGAGGGTAACATCCCAGATGCTGCCCCTAACACCCCCCCCCCACCCCCACCCCTGGTAGAAGTAGTTGTATCTGTCAGTGAAGATGATAACGGGAAAGAAGAAACTCCACCTTAGCATTTGGCTCTTCTGGTGCTACCAGATATGACACCAGTTGTGTCGATCGTAATTTTTTCATTGAGTGACTAGGTTGACGTTGGAGATTCGGATGATGTGATCTCAGTCGATACCTCCGATGATAGGGATGCCTTTTGAATTCGGTGTGTGGCCTCACTAACATATATTAGACAAACTTATTTTCTTCAATGATGCACTCCAATGCTTCTTTTGTTATGTTACGGGTCTATACAGTGGGAATATATACTTTGCCCACACATTTTGTAGCGGCATTATTTCTAATGTAATTTTCATAGAATTGCCTACTGTTATTTTGCTTCCAAAAATAATCTTTCAATATGATTGTGTTATAGCTATCAAAGGAGAGATAAAAACTACATGAAAGGTACTTTGTATATCATGATTCAGTTGTATACTTGTGTCAGGCCACATCTATGGTTTGGCTATCCCCCACAATGATCTCAAATGCCGTTTGTCGCCTAAAGTATATCATATCTTCCTAGTATCAATAAATAAAAGGATCAATTCAGGGAGAAACAGGAATTACTAAAGGCAACGAACTTCGATAAATTTACCTCGTTGAAAGAATAGGGAAGTCTGCGAGCAGAATAATCGATATATTTTAGGACGAACATTCCACAATCACAGTAGTTGGTCTGCCTAGGAATGCCTACAAGACCCAACCATGACCAATTTTGCAAATCTAATATGTCGTTCCCCATATGGCTCAATAGAAATGAGAAAAATTCCTTCTATATAACTTCGAAGAAGAATCGTAGTTAGCAATGTTTAATGCAACCATAAAATAATTTCCTCTTTGTACTTCAACACAAGGTTACATTCAAATGATTCAAGGACCTCAACCCTCTTCTCCTTTATATTGATAATAAACAATGCCCAATGTCCAGGTGTCTCCCAGTGCATGGGAATAAATATCTGCACATAACATCAAACATTTATTCTCATGATCAATTCTAAATGAAAATTTTATAACCCAACGCAACAAATATTACCTTATCAACACTAGTAATTGGATATCCGACACGTTCTGGGTTAGAGGCTTTTATTAGATTGCGACTTAGTACTAAGGTTGTTGGCAACGAACCATCCAATTTCGTAGCATTGTTATTCAGGGTCACGTATTTCTTATATTCTTTGTGTACATTACACAACAAAACCTGATGGCAAGAAATATGGTAAAGCACCTAATTTCACTCATAATGAAAGGTTTGTATGAGATGCTGATATGACTTACGAGATACGACGTATGGAAAATATGGCACGAGTGGAATTGATCCTTGTATTTTTCCTTTCTTTTTTTCAATAAAACTATATATACATCCATAACCTATATTATTCATCCATTAAAAATTAGGAATGTTTAAAACATATTTAATTTGAACATCTCAATTTTTTAAATCAATGAATTAGGCACTTTCTTACCGCTTCTGATAGCCAAGACGGGGAACTTAATGTCTGAAGCTCTAAGAGCGCTATGACTTCTCCCTTATAATGACATGAACTCTTCTCCACGTTTACCCCATGTGGATTAACCAAGAGGCTGTACAAAATTATAATGAACCATTGTAAATCATAGTCTACTTCGTAACGCCTAAATAAAAGTCAAATAAAGTAGCTATACAAAAACTAACTTGTCATTCGGATCACGCCAGTATATCTCAACAAGATAATTTTGTTCCAAACTTAACTCTTGTTTAGCGATGTGATTTCCAGACCCCACTTGCTATACACATAGAGTTAATATAAATATTGAATTATTCTGTTATTACGCTAATAAATACCTACGTACCTCCTTAGCATTCATCTTATTCTTCATTCTCCTGCAATTTTCATATGCTTGATATGGGGTTCTCAGCCCATATGACTTTTTCGACACTCTTTTCCCTATTTCATCAAAGGACTACACCAACTCATCTTTGATGTTGTCTACGTCATATTTATTGATTGACCTATGATTGGGTTTGTGGAATAATCTCGTTCCAATTCTTGCTCATCACTGTCGATGTCGATTAAATCATTTTCGACTCCGGCATTCTTTGCTACTCTCTCATCCACGTTTCTTGAAAACTCTCCGATATTCACTGTCCTGGATTCAGATGAAAATTTCATGCCATACCCCTATTTTATATTCAATTTTGAAACACTAATGGGATAGTATTCTCAGAATGAAAGTCAGACTTAAAAATACAAGGCGATACCATCGGACCGTTATTTGGCTGCTCATTCCTCTATTGTCTACACCGTCACATGGAGGGGTAATATTGATCCCTAATCCCTATTTTGTACGCAAGTGGGCAAGGATGTCAATATTTGTCTCAAGGGACTCATTATTGATTATAAACCAATTGAACAATGTACAGAGTAAATTTGTGCAAAAATATATTTCATCTTATAGGTTAGTTCTATAGTACCTTTCGAACTTTCTCTTACGACCTCATACGTACACCTTCTGCGTTGGATTCTAATACCGAAGGATTTTTCTTCTTCGAGTGTTGTATTAAAATATATTATATCATTAGGGATGCAAAACTCTAACGACAATGAAAAGAAAATCTACAAGCCCCTTTTTTTTACTTTTTTAATACCTTCAAAGCACACACTTCTTTCTTCAACAATCGGACGTCCTCCGATAGTTTATAATTCCTTTTGTCTAAACTGGTTACTCGCTTCACCACCAACTGTCGTATTACTTCTACTCCAGTCTTTAGGGCATTGCTGTAGACACCCTCATTTTGTCCTCTCGGAATATACAATTTTGTTCGATCAACCTTTGACCTCATAACCCTGATATGGGGACTATGCACTGAAATAATAGTATATGACTGAACACAGGCTGAAACAATAGCTCTGTGGCTCAGATCCTGACATAGGGAGACTATATAGTGAAATAGTAGTATATAGTCAGAATACAGACTGAAACAATAGTCATGTATTTCAGTCTAAAGACCAAACCCGGACAACCCTGAATTAAGCGCCTGAAAACTCACGCGTAATTCAATTGCACACTATACTACAAACGCGCAATCAGTCCCCCTTTCAGACTGAACTTCCTTTCTGAGACCATCTCGAGACTCGATTACGCGCCTCACACCAGACGCGCAATCAGATTGAGCGCCACACAACTAGCGCGCAATTGGCCTACGCTCGGCCTAGCCTCACTGTCCTTGACCCTTAAATTTCCTCGATTAAATACTTCGATAGTGGCGCCTAATTGGATTACGCACCCCAAAATGAGCGCGCAATTAGTTCTAACATTATTAGGACTAGGAAACTCGCTGAGCAAGTCAGCCGGTTGCTCACTGAGTCGGTGACTGACTCAAAGCAATTAAGTGCCGAGAAACCAGCACGCAATTCAGTTAAACGCTTGAAACAGGGCGTGTAATTGAAGAAAAACCTATAAAAGTTTTTTTATTTTTTATTTTCGAAAAAGGAGACAGAGGCTGGCAATTTTCGAGAGAGAACGGATTTTTTTTGGGATTCCGAAACCAGAGAACTCCGAGGACAAACCCATAGAGCAATCTAGTCATAATTTCGAGACTCAAGCGCCGAATCTTTGAGATTTCTCTCCACAGCCCCGGTCTTAGGTAAAAAATATTAGTTTTAGACTTAGGATATTTCTCTTAATTTTAATTATAGTTTTAATGTTTAGTCCGAGACCGTAGCACCCTTTTTAGACCGCAAATATTTTATATCTGGTTCTAATTCTCCAAATTTAGAACCATTCCTAATCCGATGGTCTAATTCACCAACCCTAGGCCCTTAATTCTATTCTAAAATCTTAATCTACAGTCATATCATTAATTTCTTGTTCTAATTCTCTGAATTTAGAACCAGTCTTTAATCATACGGTCTGATTTTCTTATTTCGGACTCGAATTCAGTCCTAGAAATTTTAATTTTAATTTTTTATTTTAATATCTCCAAAAATTCTAAATATTACTTTTAGT
This sequence comes from Chloranthus sessilifolius, assembly GCA_021018995.1. Lineage (NCBI taxonomy): Eukaryota > Viridiplantae > Streptophyta > Magnoliopsida > Chloranthales > Chloranthaceae > Chloranthus > Chloranthus sessilifolius. The sequence continues at coordinate 73,060,616 of CM037595.1, forward strand.
TTTTATAATTCCAGTTCACAATTTAATTCATGATTATCATTCCGAAATCAACTTTGAAAAGCCTAAAACACTATTTTACGGTCTAAAAATTCAGTTTATCTGCAATCTCAGCCACCTGATTTGCCCAAGGGAGCATATGGAGGATACTCGTGAACGAGGCCAATCCTCCTTAGCATAGCGAGCCCAAAACCCATTTTTTTCTTAGGATTTTAGAATTAATTAATTGTTTTTCTTATTTCTTTAGTATAAGTAATTAGTAGATTTATTTTATTTCAGCATATTTAATTAATCAAGTGTATTAGATTTTAGTATGATTGAGTAATTTCTTTAAATTAGATTTTAATTAATTAATTCCTTGCTTTAAATCAGATTTAGTATGATTAATCTCATTATTTTAGTTAGATTTTTAGTATAGTTAATTCATCGCTTTAATTAGAATTTTAATAAAATTAGTTTATTTATTTTAATTAGATTTAAATAAAATCAGTTTATTTATTTAATTAGATTTTGATAAAAATTAATTCCTTTGCTTAAATTAGAGTTCCAGTAAAATTAGTTTTCTATTTCAATTACAATTCTATTAAAACTGTTATAATTGCTTTAGTTAAAGTTTTAATACAAGTAGTACACTTGATTTACTTAGAATTCCAATACAACTAGCATATTTGCTTAACTTAAATTCTAGTATAATTAGCATGCCCAAATTAATTAGAGTTTCACCAGAACTGCCACATGTGCACTCCTAGTACAATTAGGAAACCTGATTACAATCAGACTCCTGATGGAATGAGGAGACTAATATTAATCGGACTTTTAGTAGCATTAGGACACTAAATCAATTAGAGCTCTAATAAGATTAGGAAACTAAGTTAATTAGACCCCTAATAGAATTATAACATTAAAATAGTTTCATTCACTCTGGCGAATTCACAGCTAAACTCACAATAGAACTAGGGAAATCTAAACTGAGCAGAATATTAACCATAATGGGGAATAAAAAGGAAATTGAACTATCTAAATTAAGAAAAAGACACTGCCGCTGACATTCGCAGGCGGATAATTTAGTATAGAAGTAACCCATACCTGCTCTCAAGCGTGATCAATGACGTGTTGCAGCGTCGATAAATATCTGCAGCTGGCGATCACAATAAACTAGGAACCTCCCTAGAAAATTCTTTATTTTTAACATTCCAAATGCCGCATCGCTAAAGTCCACTTGAACAGAATTGGAAGCCACTGATTCAACGGGAACCGAGAGAAACCCAAAAAAACTGTGCACCAATAGACTGGCGATCGCAATAGGACACTTTTGTAAACTTTTTTAGATAGTTAGTTTCTGTCTTATTTTCCTCTTTTTTATATAAATAAGTCTTCGTCAAAGACTCGAGATATCTGGTATACGAAGAGTGAGTTTAAGAGACCCACCATTGTGGGGATATCATGTCAACCCCACATACGAAGATCCATTTCGTAATTCCATCCCATGACAATCTGAGATTAACATGGCAGACGAAGAAGAAAATCCATTTTCTACCCTGCACAGTAGTAATAATCATAATGGGAGAGATAACAACATCAAACAAAAACTTACCGCTCAGCAGATCGTAGAACTCAGTATTCAAAGAATACAAAGATGAGATGATGACTCCGAGGAATTACTTTGAGGGTTGGCCGTCGCATACAAAATCGTTAGATTACGACAATTTTTAGAAGAACAAGAGCGACAAGAAAGGCCGCCTCGTACCCCGAGCACGGTGTCAACCCGCGCCACACTATTGAGACAACCTGTCCACATATTCTTCAATGATGACTCTTTAGACAAGGTTTGCTCACGGGTCGCTCCAAAAGATAGCACCATCAAAATCGAAGATCTCCCTAAAATGCTCGATGAGTATATGGCCAAGAGAGAGCGCCTCAGTCACTCATTCAAATTCGACAAATTTTGTCAGGATGTCGAGTTTAATTTACCAATAGGATTTAAGCCATAGAAATTCACTAAATATAATAGCACGGGAAATCCAAATCATCACTTGGCCCTCTTTTATAATGATTGTCGACCCATACGTGATAATCAAAGACTTCTCATTCACTATTTCCAACGCTCATTAGAAGGAGAAGCTTTAGATTGGTTTGCGGGACTTCCGCTTTATAAGATAAAAACCTTTGACGAATTAGTCGGTCAATTCCTAGACCAATACAAACACTTGATCCAAGAGATAGTCAGTCTTAGTGATTTAATGGCAGCCAAGCAAGGACCTGATGAAGAATTTACCTACTCCATCTCCAAATGGAGAAAACTCGCTGCTAGAACCGACACCTCAATAAAAGAAAAGGATTCAGTGGACATCATCGATAACACTAGAGAACAGTTAAAGAGCGCACTTGTTATAAGTGACTGCCCTGACTTCATCGCACTCCACTCACGGGCATCCCGACTAGCGCGACACAGTAAAGGCAGAGGCCTTGCTCTATCCATAGTCACCTCGAAAATAGGCTCTTTCAATAAATCAAAATCGAAAAATAATAAAAAAGCCTTAGGAATCGAACAAATTAACACCATTATCAACCAAGGACAAAACTCTAATAACAAGAACTTCCAATCGCAGAACTTCGGACAAAATCAAAATCAACAATAGTATATCAACCAAAACCAAGGTGCTAATCAACCAAGATATGCAAACCAAAACTAAGGCCAGAATCAAAATCAAGGCCAATACTAAAATAGAAACCAATACCCTAACACCTATCAGAACCAAAACACGATACAAAATTGACCGGCCCATGCGTCGAATTATAATAATGTACCCCCACCGCAAAACTTTAACCTAGCCAGAGGCCCCTACCAACCAAGGCGAAAATACTATCCCCCTTTACCGGATACCATTCCCAACATCTTTCGTCTCTTTAACACTCATAATCTCTTTCGATTCTCGTAGGAAAAACTCTGCCCATAGACGAAAAATCCAGACTATAGTAAGTATTGTGCCTTCCACTGATACGCGGGACACAACCTAGAAGACTGTTGGGTCCTTAGGGACGTAATCTATGATATGAATGATCGAAGTCAGATCGATTGGGAAGCACTTAGGAATCCTAACCCTAATGATAGCCAACCCCAACAAAATTTAGGGATCGTTAATAACCCCATGCCTAACCACAACCAAACAACACCAGCTCAGGTCACCACCGTAGACCTCCCTGATTTATCTCCCTTCCAACCTTCCACCTTAATCACATGCGTTCAACCCTCTATTGCTTCCACCACACCGGCGAGAGCTCCTTCACCCTCGCATCCCTCGGCCTTGATCACTCGCATCGCCCCGTCGAGTCTACCTCCTTATCCAACATTCACTCAAATATGAGTCTATTCCTTTAGGGCTAGGAAACCATTCCTCCATAGTCACCCACCAGAGCCTCCAAATCCCTAACCAACACCATTACTGCTCCCTTTGTCTAATTCTGAATCTGAGTATGGAGATCACGTTCTCCAAACTGCAGCCCAGATTGCTGCATGGGTAGAAAGTGTCACCCGAAAGACTTCCAGTCAAGACAACGAAATAACCATCGAGCGTTCATTGAATCTAGAAGAGAGTGAGCCAGAGGAACAGTTTGACCCATGTGAGATGCTGGTCTCTACTTTCCTAAAATAGATAGATTACACACAGTACCTCCCACCTTGGAGCGGCACCATTCAGGTACGTGTTCCAACCTCTAATTTCACCCAATTTACAGATACATCTACTTCGAGCTGCGTCGGGTTCGGTCAACAACCGACTTGCGCAATCCTTAAATCAGGAATCAATTACCCACCTTCGCCTTTCCCTCGAAATAAGGATTTCACAAACGCACGACCACCAGAGGGGAGTGTGAGAGAAAGAGAAGTTAACTTGCCTCCCCCACCTCACATCATCCCTCCACCATTTCCTGTACCTCAACCATTCCAATCACCTACACCTAAGGCCCATCAGCCAGGCAAAGAAACCGCGCTCAAGCCAGGGCAAGAATACGACCTTTTGCGGCATCTCTAAAAAATCTCAGCTCAAATATCCATACTAGAACTCATCAAGAAATCGTCTGACCATCACCGATTATTGATAAGGACACTTAAAGACACACAAGTGGACGAGAATACGACCTTAGATGAGCTTCATCAAATCACTTCGGTCATGGCACAACCTCCAGCGCTCACTTTTATAGACGCAGACATGCCCAAAGAGTCACTCCGCGGGAGTGCGGCCCCCATATATCTTATGGTTATAATTAGAGGATTCTCCGTACCACACGCGCTTGTTGACATGGGAGCAAGACTTAACATCTGCCCTCTCACCATGTTAAAAATGCTTGAATACACGGAGCAGGATGTCAGGCCCTCCGCACTCACTTATAGCTTATAATGGGTCACGTCGCTTTATCAAAGGAACAATCAAGCTACAGGTTCACCTCGAACCTGTAACGAAAGATGTTACCTTTCATGTTTTCGATTCTACTAGTACTTATAATCTCATTTTAAGAAGAAAATAGTTAGAGTCAATGAAGGTCGTTACATCCACATACTATCAATGCGTCAAATTCCCATACGAGGACTCCATCGTTCGTATATACGCTGATGCACGCCTCCAAGAGATGGATACTGATTCCGCAGCGAGGATACCAACTGCTAACGACTATGTGTTGAACACGGGCCATATTCAAAAGACTCGAATCCTTGATGAGACAACCGTCGTAGAAGTCTGTCCCCCTACCCCTCCTAGTTTTCCCCCAATGCGTCAACAAAAACTACTGAGAAGAGAGGTTAACCCAGACCTCACCGAACTCTATGTCATTAACCCTACCGCGACAAATGGTTGGGACCTTATTTACCAACTTGGATGCGTTCCCCACACCGGGATCGATAAAAATAAGCAAGGTCGTGTAGGGCCCGTTGTCCCAACGCAAATAAGTAAACACACAGGGTTAGGTTATCAATCGGATGGCTCACAAGCTGACTTATCCCCTACCTCACCAAAATGGTCTCTATACGACCACTTCGCCCATGGGACTACTGAGAAAGTAGACGTGCCAAAGCATAAGGGAGTGTCCTTTACCATATCCCAAAAGCGGAAATTGAGTGAATGACTGAAGCGTTGAACAATTTAACCAATTTAAACGATGATATCGATAGACCGCTTGAAGGAGTCAAGCCATTGTTTGATGCTAAAGAATTTACATAAGAAAGGAGAGAAGAACCTCCAGAACTTGACCCACAAGTAGAGGACTGGGAATCCACTGACGACGAAGATTTTAACATAGCAACCTTGCAAGATAGTAAAGATTACTTACACCCAACGTGGGGGGAAGATGATGCTCCACAGGAAAATACTAACTCGTATAGCATCCACCTCGACTTTGGCCTTGAGGGATGGGAATGCCCTTGGGACTCCTCTTGTATCGCTTACCCATACCAACCACATTGTGGGGCATGCACCAGCATATTAGCATGCTTCGCTAGTTGGATCCGACACTCTACGATAGGAGAATCGAATCACTCCAACCTCGTGACAACCAACACAAGTAATGATCCATCAACTCAGCTACCGACACAGGAAGTCGAAAATCCCAACGGTCATCTGATAGACCTTAGGGGAAACGCTCACGTCACCCTCGTAGGACTTGAAGAGGAACTTGAACTAGACACCTCTACATCCCCAAATTCGCTGCAACTCTAAATATTTTGGAAATATCTAGAGGAAGAGTGGCAACCACCGCCAAGTAATGACGATGACTACTGGATAGACCTCTCGACACTCGAGTTAACGGAGCAAGCTAACCTAGGACTTCGAGCACTATTCGATCAAGAAGATGAATTCGTTACCGTCTTCGACTCTAACCTAAAAGGATGGAAATGTCCTTGGAAATTCCCCTGCATTCTCCACCATTATCAACCTTGCTGCCAAGCATGCGCGCTCATCCCAACATATTATGAAGATCATGGAAAGGAACTTGCTACCCTTGAGGATCCTTTGAAAGATCCCCCTTGGTGGGAAGAATAATATTATTACTGAGAGGATGATAACTCAATTAACTACGATCTTCAAAGCTTCTTCGAAGAAGAGGCGATTAATGTGGTAGAAGAAATCTAAAAGTTAGTGTCGTTGTTACCAGTGTCACTCATTAAAAAGATCTCATCAGATGAGGACTCCAAAAAAAATGCTAAATTTACAACAAGTCCGCATTTCTCAAAGAATCGCCTGAACGGCTCCAGCAGCCGTCTTGCTTCCTCAACTAGAGGAAGCAACTCTCCCGACGCCCCTTGAGGCGACCAACCTTGTATCATATTTATTATCGAAAATCAAAAAATAGAAAACCCTAAAAATATAAAAATATAAAATCTAAAAAAATTATAAAAACTCATAAAAGAAAGGGAACTCTTCGTCCCGAACCAAATTTGTGGCCAACAAGGAGACTTATCTCCTAAGGTTTCTATCCCATTCCCTGCACGAGGACGTAAAGCCTCCCGTTTAAACAACAAACCAGTGATCATACTGAACGAGATACTTCGTGACTTTGAGAGAAAAATCAATGGCCTTGACCTTCACCTTACCAAAGATCTCTCAATCATAGATTGTGTCGATGAAGGGTTACCTTTTGCAAACTCAAATCCCTAGTGTAGTAATTTCGTAGTATACGAAATTACTGAAGATGAAGAAAGAGCACCAGTTGCCGAAGAGACATTGGATTGCCAACGAATTATCAAGCGTTTCGATGAGTAAACCCAAGCTGTCGTAGAACCCACGGAAGAACTTAACTTTGGCACTGAAGAGAAACCCAAGAAGTTACTAATTAGCGTAATGCTCAACTCAAATGAATGCCAATAAATTGCACAAGTCCTACAAGAATACCTCGATTCCTTTGCATGGTCCTACAAGGACATGCCCGATTTAAACCCAAGTTTAGTGGAACATCGCTTCGTCTTAGAACTCGACGCAAAGCCTGTTAAGTAGAAACTCTACAGGATGCACCCACAAACTGTCCTTCAACTTAAAGAGGAAGTCGACAAGTTACACAAAGCCAAATTTATTCGAGTCGTTCTTTACCCTAAGTGGGTCACCAACATAGTACCGGTCGCCAAGAAAGATGGTAGAGTAAGGGTTTGCATTGACTTTCGAAACCTCAACCAGGCATGCCCAATAGATGACTTCCCACTTTCGCACATTGACATTCTAGTCGACAATACCACTGGACATGAGATGCTATCCTTTATGGACAGGTTCTCTGGATATAATCAGATCAAATTAATAGAGTCTGACCAAGATAAGACTTCCTTTACCACACCATGGGAGACATATTGTTGCGTCATTATGCCTTTTGGGCTCAAGAATATCGGAGCCACGTATATTCGGGCCATGATGGCTATCTTCCACGACATGATGCATAAGTGTGTAGAAGTCTATGTCGATGATATATTAGTGATGTCTCAAACGTGAGTAGGACATGTTGAAGCGCTCCGACTGGTGTTACAAAGAGCTAAGAAATATCAGCTAAAAATAAACCCAAAGAAATGCGTCTTCGGGGCCACTTCCGAAAAGTTACTTGATTTCATAGTTAGCAAGCGAGGGATCGAAGTTGACCCTACAAAACCTCGAGCCATCCTCGAGATGCTGCCTCCCAGTAATATCAAAGAGTTATGAGGCCTGATAGGAATATTGCAATTCATCAGGAGATTTATCTCTCAGCATTCGGACCGATGCGATCCTTTCTACAAACTACTTAAAGGAGGAACTGAGTACAAATGGGATGATTAGTGTCATCAAGCTTTCAATAACATCAAAAAATACCTCCTTAACTCGCCGATACTATCTCCACCTGTCCCCGAAAGACCGCTAATTCTATACCTCTTAGCGAACGACAAAGTAATGGGAGTAATTTTGGGATAATACGAAGAAGACGACAAGAGAGAGAATGCTATCTATGTCACGCCCCAAAATTCTATACGTTGCAAACTTCGGAGCGTGAGAAAATTCAATAATCAAAACAGAACTAAAGGTGAAACAAAACAATCGGATATTTCATTTATGATCACAAAAATAAGGGTACATCATTGTTACAATTCATTGTTCATCGTGAATACAATTACAATTCAAAAGTCCCTTACAACCAACTCAAGATCTGACTAACTCCTTGGCTTTAATTAGGAAGTCTTCTAACGTCTCCTCTTGAGAAGTCTGATGGTTAACTCGATCCGCTGCTGAAATGTTAACAACGGGAGTGAGATAAACTCAACAAGTGGCCCCCTAATAATATATAGTAAATTGCGTCTTAATAAACAAGATGAGAGACAAATTCATTTATGAACATTCCTTTAATTTCAATCGGGGCTATATATATAAGCAATTTTGCTATTTATTCTCAATACATTGCATGTGCAACTATCATCAAGTGAGAATGAGATGTATGCATAAAAGAACATGGGGTTTTTCTTTGAAAGAAAAATAACTTAATCTCAGCGGCTACACATTTATAAGTGTAGGTTCTACTACTATAGTACCGGATCCATGGTACATCCACATGTGACCCTTTTGGACATCACCTCCGTCCAAGTGGTCCTTACCACATCACATCACATATGTGAATTTCACACCTTACCATGGCGGGTCGATAGGCAATACGCGTAATATCCCAAAAATTCATGTTAAACAGTGACCTCGGGATCCGTGCTCGATTGGTCATAGGTTTGACTAAATAGGAGTTAAATTGTTGGCATAGGGTGCGATGAACGGATGAGATGTGAGAATTCGAGTGAATATGGAGAGTGTGATAAAAATCTGGAGTCACATACACCTGTTCTGGTGTATGTGCTCAACACACGGGTTGAATGAGAAATAAAAGGGTTTAATAGCCCTAGTTCTTTTGTTTGGTTGTTGAGAGAGAGTAAAGAAGAGAGAGAGAGAGGGAGAACATAGTTAATGCAAGGAGTAATGGTGGGTGTTTGGAAGGGGGATTCAAGCATTTAAAAGGCCGATTCGACACGAGGGATCCTCTAGAAGCATAGCTGGAACCCTAGCCTTTCCAACCACTTGACCTAATCAATTGGAGATTGATTGAAGGTAAAATTCTTGCAAATTAAATGCATAGATTGAAGGGTTTAATCGTAGTTAGAAATAGCTAAGATCATAGGATAATGGCTTAGAAAAGAAAGAAAAATCATTTGGAAAAAGATTAGGAAGAATAGCCAAAAGGGGGCTGAATCTGACCATTTCGATTAATCGAAAGTGAGATTCGATTAATCGATTTTAGCCAAGAAGTTGAAAAGTCAAAAGACAAAATTTCGATTAATCGAATTGAGTTTCGATTAATCGATTGTGATTTTCGATTAATCGATTTTGGTATCGATTAATCGACTGGGAACCTCCAGTGAACTCCAGTGGAGGGAAGAAAAGGACTTGGAGAAATCGACTAATCGAAATAGAATTTCGATTAATCGATTTATAATTTCGATTAATCGATTTGGGATCGATTAATCAATTTTGGGAATTAGATTACTCGAATTGAGAATTGAATGGATAGAGTGGAGAATTTCGATTAATCGAATTAGGATTCGATTAATCGAATGGGAATCTCGATTAATCGATTTGAGAATCGATTAATCGATTTTGAACTTCGATTAATCGATTTTAGAAATCGATTAATCGAATGTGACAGTTTTTGTTGACTTTTGAGTTTGACTTTAAGATTCTTGGAGGGTCTTGAACCTTCTTTGTTACATCTTTAGTGATGTATTTCATATGTTATGTGGTACCATAGGTGGTACGTCTGAGTTTTGGCACAAGGAGCCACGTGGGACCTTGATGCATAATCAAACAGAGACTTGAGGTAGGAAACACCTTGAACATGTACTTTATTTTAGAAGAGCATGTATGTAGTGATATAGAATTCAATTCAAACTGTTTTTGTTTCTTAAGAGTTTGTGAAAAGTGTGAGTGTGTGACATCTAAAAGAGTAATCATAATGAGCCATTCCCAGGGGATGAGGAAGTAAAGAAATAAGAGCATCAGGTATGATGCAAGTGAATGGATACATCCCAGGGATGTATCCAAGATTGAATTATGTCTTATAAGGCCTAACTGATATAAGATAGCACACTTATATGGTGAATAACTATATGTAAAGCACCTGATATTTTTGTTATTTGAGGTTTGATAGGGTACCCCATCGACGTGGCAGGATACCCACGATTGACGCGGCAGGATATCCGTGACCGTCTGAAACCGTAGGCGGTGCGGAGGCTTATCAGGTACGATAAGCACACCCCAGGGGTGTTGAGTTGAGATAAGTGAAACCCCGCCACCGATCCCCAGGGAAAGGGGCTTGGGTACTAATTGTATTCCCAGGGAATACGTTTAAAACTGTCTATATAGATGATGATGATGGGTATCTCATCGGGGCTCGATACCATATTGCTCGGGGATTACTTAAGTTGAAAGGTTAAGTTTTGCTTTAGGCCTTTTCAGTATCATTCATGAATAATTAAAAGACATGAGTAAATTATCAGTAAAACATGATTCTTTTCAACTGTTTTCCATCAATAATTGCATAGACACATCATGCATGGCATATCATGGAATATATGTGAGTTGTAACTTATATGTTCAATTGTGTCTGTTCCCTATTGAGCTAGGATGTAGCTCACCCTTTAGACTATCGTCGAGTCCACTATTAGCTTGCCGAGGCTTGAGGGACGTTGACCTCAGTGAGTCGGACGGCACACCTGGAGACGAGTTGGAGCCACCTCCTGAGGACTTCTTCTAGGGGACTCCGTTGTGCAGCTTTGAGGGTTTTTGTGAGATTATTGATACGGCTTGGTATGTCAAGCCTGGTTTTTGGTTAAACAATGTAACTAAAGTTTGGGATTATTCTTTTGGGCGAACCATCTGTGATGATTAGCTATCATCGATGGTTCGGATCGGTTCTCCATTCATGCAGAGCCATGAAGGTAGAACTGTCTTTTAAGAAATATTTAAATGATAATTAAATTTTGCAGCTTTATCTATTAATTTAGTTCAGTTCATTGTTTGATATACCAATGTTCCGTGCATAGCTAAGGAGCACAGTCAAGATGATCGTGCTGATGGCACGAGTTTCGGGGTGCCGAAATCCGGGCTGTCACAATACGTATACCTCATATGAGGAAGTACTAATCACGGACATTCGTCCCAACCCATGCTTGCCCGATGGGGGATCCACATAAGAAATATCATATACTTATATCGATGCACAACATATACAGTAGAGAAATCATTTGTTCAACAATTGGTGCCTTCCATAATCAAGATGGTATTCATGATGCTTTTCGAAAAGATATGATTACTATAGTCAATCCATTTTCCTAAACATTTCTTCTTCCTACTAGTTTAAGATAAACCATGCGATAATTATGCTTGCTCATATGCTCAAATGTATAACATGCCATCAAGGAATCAACTACAATTACTTCATGCAGAATCTCAATTATCAGTCATAATTGTGTAGAGATAAAAGAGCAAGTCCTTACATGATTATTCTAGCATATTTATAATATCAACACCCAACAATATCTCATAGATGTGTCACACTATCTAGGGTTTCAATTCATAATTATAGGGTCGTGCCTATATATATATATATATATTGTATTTACTTAGTACAAAATCGAGTGATAAGGGTAGGTCACTTGCCTTGGTGCGCGCTTCCTTGGTTGTTACGATGAGGGTGGTTGAAGCTCGGTTCACTCAACGTGTTGCCTGTAAGAGAACGAGATTGTGTTAGCACTAGGCGATGACTAGATGAAAGCGTTGAATGACTACGTGGGAATTATGAGTTAGGGGTTGAGTCGGTTCACGGAAGGGTTAGCCGATAGGGTATCGATTGGGATGGGTCGAGTTTCAAGATCAAATGGGGTCATGACACGCCGATAGGGTATGACGATCGGGTAGGGCCATAATACCAGAATATTACGAAATGCAACCACATTAAAATCCTTTTGATGACCCATGATAGGGACATATACTTTTGTGAATACTAAAATATATTCTATAATAATTTGTATGATATTAACCCTAATAAATAGACATATTCGGAAAATATTATATAAAGTAGGTTAATAATAAAAATACTCTAACAGCCTATGGGTTATAAACCCTAATATTTTTAATAGTAAAAATAAATAAATAACAATATAGATCTTGAAAATATAGTAAATATAATAGATATATGCATATACAAATAAACATATACCGGTTCATATTATATATAGGCATATAAAACAGAAAATACGAGTGAGATGAGAGGGTTTATATGGGCACAGGTCTGCGTCAAAACAAGGAAAATAGTTTGTATAATCCTTATGCCTTATATGTTATTTACATATACATCTAGAAATAAAAGACATTTATATGTCACTGTTATGTGACAAAGCAGAGAAAAAGGGTCATTGGACTGATGTTGGCGTGGGAGAGAAAAGGGTGGGATTGACAGGAAAGAGGGAGATACACAGAGGGAGTGAGGACTGTATTGCGGGGATTGACACTGCCGTTAAATGGCGCCGATCGCAGCCGTAGAGATGGAAATTATCACAAGGTGTAAACGGTCATGACGACCACAGGGACATCAAAATGGGCGATAACAATCGCTCCGATGATCGCCGCCGGAGGTTGGGTCGGCCATAATAAAAAGAAAAATAGAAGAAGAAGAAAAAGATAGCCTTACCAGAGGCTTGAAGTGGATGGAGAAGAAGGGGGGTCGACTCCTATTTATAGCCAGAAAGGGGGGAAAAAGTGTCGTGAGGAGGAGTGGGCCATGTGCAAGAGCCCATCGTCGGACTGCGCCAGACCACAGGGCCATGTCGAGCTCCATGCCGATTCAGCGGAGTTTCGTGCTCCAGCTCTCATGTGCAGCAGATGGGACTGAAGATAAGGAGTTGGGTGTTAAGCAGGTAATAGGGGAAAGGTAATATGGGTTTTAGGTTGAGTCTGGCCTGGGCCTAGTTCGGGCCAAGAGATGGGTCGGGTCAGCCTGGTCTAGTCCTCACAATCTACTACCTCAGTAGGACGATGGTCGAATACGAACAAAAATATACTTTAATGGAGAAAACTTGTCTCACCTTGGTGTGGGCCTCTACCAAATTAAGATACTATTTTGGAGCACATAAGATACTAGTACTAGCCAGGATGGACCCGCTGAAGTATGTATTCGAAAAGCCCTCATATGCTCTTGAAAGAATTCGACATCACGTATGTCATGCAAAAATCAATTAAAGGACAAGCAATTGCCGATTACCTAGCAGAGCTCTCACTCCATGTGTATATATCAGTTTTTTTCCTTTATACACTTGTCATAGGGGGCCATCCCCCTATATATACAACACACACATGCTATGGATACAAAAACACACACACACACTTTCTCCCTAAGCTACCGATGGGATGGCCGAGCACTACTGTCCCCAGTATCGTCAGCTCAGAGGTCCGTAGACTGGTCCTCTAAAAATACAAGCTCGACACTTAGAGTCGGTAGAACCTCTAAGCGACGAGGCCTTGCTACAGAACCCCCCTCACTCGCCTGACTGGCAGATCGCCTCGATCGAGAACAAGGAGGATACCTCGTAAGAACCTCATGAACAACAGGATCCTCACGAGCATCATCCCTGACACGACCATGTGACGTGTGATGAGACTGCCCAGCCGAGGAACTCGTAGCCCTCGAACCCGATCCACCAAGCTGATGAGCTAGCCTATATATCCCTCGCTCACTCCTCATCAGACAATACTGCAGCTGGTCTAGGGATGCTTGCATCTCTGCCCGCATCGTCTGACGAGCCGCTTCTAACGCCTCAATCTGAGTCCTCTGTGTGGCCATCATCTCAATGAACAAGTCTCCCCAACGACCCACCTTGCCTCAAGAGTGGTTCGCGCTCACGCCACCTCTAGACGCGCCTCCTCAAGCTGACAAACCTGTATAACCGTACCAAGTCAAACGAGAACTAATATATATATATATATATGAACAAAATAAGAAACATTGAAAAGGAAAGGACTATACCAGATCCTGCCTCTCCTTTAGGAGTCGCCCAACCGTCTTAGCAATCACTGGATCGGCAGGAGGCACGAAAGGAATAACAAATGTAGGCGGCTGCAACAGAAACAGACTAATATATCAGAAATACTATAATGACAACTAAACTATGAACACAATAACTAAAACGTACCTGAGTAGGGATAGGAATAGACTCCTTAGGGGGAGCCTCGGGAGCGGAGTCTGGAACAGCCTGCACAAAGGACCAAACAAACCAACACAAGACATGTCAGAATAAAATAAAGAGGAAATAACCTAAACGGAATTACATCCCAAAAAAAAAGCCTTTACCTGGCTCTTGGTACGTAGAGAGGTAGCAGTTGCCTCCCTCGCCTGAAGATCCTTAGCAACCTGACGCTGAAATATTACATAATGTTAATAAGCTACTAAGAAAAGCAGAACGGTAACAACCTACGAACTGCAATGATACAAACAAGATAAAAGATTGAGTGGAACTTATCCAATGATCTAGTTCTGCCCGAAGCTGAGCCATCGTTGTATCCTCCCGACTGGAGGAAGCAACTGAAGATGGATCAAACGTCGGCACGGAACCTCTAGCAACGAGCTCGGCTCTCTATGAGTAACAATAAACACATCAGTCGACAAGCTCACAATCTTAACAATGCTAGATTATATTTACAAAGATGCTCACCAATCGATCAATCTTAGATCGTAGGCTGACCTCCACCGCTTGCCCGGCCTGCTGCTGACCGTTTAACAAATCGATCATGGCCGCCTGACGAGCAACCTCATCCTCTCTCTGAGACTGTCCAAAACCAAATAAAGCGAGATATGGCAACCATATCAAAATAACCAAAAGATTGAGTCCACATAATACGAAAAATAAAAACATAAATTAACTCACCAGGAGCCATCGAGTCTCCGCTAATCGAATCCCCAACTCATCCTCCGCTGCCCTAGCCTGAGCAACCGAGGAGGCTAAGGAGTGCAGCATCTCCTCATCTGGATGAGGAGCACACCCCATCCGCTCCATCACCCTATGGAGAGCGTCTAGAGCCCCCCGCACGCTTGCGGCGAGATGGCCCTGCTCCAATGCAGCTAGCCTCTCCCTCAAAGCCGACGCCGACTCCGGCCCACTGATAGCAAAAGAGCCACTCCCGTGGAAGGGACGTGTGAAGAGGCGCCCGCCACCCAATGCACTAAACCAACGCACATACTCCCGAGCGTCCACCTCGTCACGTGCCCCTATAACTTCGGTCCCCTCAGCTCTACAATTCGCTATCTAAAGAGCCATCTGGGCTGTAAAATTTCGGCCAGGAGGGCCGATCATCCTCGTCACCACTCTGTGGTGAATCTCTGGAGGGGCTCCCTGAACGAGCCCCAACTGCCGTACTACCCGAGATGTGTGGATCCTCTCCACCCTCTCAAAACAATGGACCCATATGTCCACATCAAAGAAGGGTCGGCCAGACTGAATCGCTGGCAGCCCACATCCTCCTCATCCTCATAAGGCCTCCAAATCACCTACAACCAAGCAAATGAACCGATCCTTCAATGAAGACTCGGATACTAAAGACTGAAATGAAAAACGTACACATGACGATCTATACCTACCCCACATGCATATCCTCAAAGAGGTCGCGTGCGGTCTGAAGATCAGAAGACCAGTGGCAAATCCTTAATGCCTCTCTCTACACGTGCATCCACAGAAACGTGAATGTCACCTCCCGCGAAACTCCCGGACGAAGAAAAGCGAAATGATCATACGCCCAAAACTGAAAAGAAGAAAAATAATAACAACAACAACGACACACAAAGAAGAGACACTAAGAAGATATTACCATTAAATGACTAGAAATTAATTAAACTAAGGACATCATTATGCCAATTAACTAAAACTCATCTGGATGAATGGAAGGAAACCTCCGATCTATGCGACACCCTGTCTCTGACGATAAAGCTGCTCATAGAGATGCGACAATGCCGTCGCACCCCACGCATAGGAAGGGACTTGATCCAAGTCCCTGAGAACCATCAAAAATAGTCCGGTGATGCATCCTCGAAGCGAAGAAGAGAAAAGTACTACACCAAGAAAGTGCATCAAGAATGCTTGAAGCACCCTATCTGCAGTCAACCCCAGCTCCATCACAGGCTCCTGACCCGCCACTACCGCACAACGCGCCTCATAAGTCGCCCTCGCCTCTGAATGGCGCCTTGGGGGGACGAAGCCACTTGCAAACGTATCAAAAAATCAAGTGAATCGAACTACACACTCGACCTATACGGCACGCCCAAAATCTCCTCACACACATCCAAATAATGACCCGCCATCTGCCCTATGATCGGCTCACCCTCAAAATGAAGATCGGTGATGCGGACCCAATCCTCTGGAGTTGGTAACATCATGCTAACTGGAAAGAGAAGCACCTGATTCTCCTCCCTCCACCTCTCTAGAATCGCTGTGATCAGGCCACGATCGACCTGAAAGGGCTCCAACTACAGGATCGGTCCAAAACCGAAAGACACTAGTAGCGTCCGCTGAAACTCCAACAAAGCCCGATACCAAGTATGAGACTCAGCCCATGCCGAACTGATAGCTAGCTGTGAGGGCTCTTATTGAACGAAACACAAACAATAACAGTAAGACTAACACATACTTATGATGAAAGATAAATGAATTTAAAACTAAAGGTAAGTCAAACGTGCCCCAAACACGATAACAATTTACAATAAACACGCAAAACATGATAAGAACAATTGAATACAAACATGACCTATCTCTTGATACCATCATGATGCATGAGTGAGCACACAATCAATCATTAATGCAGGTTTGACATCAATTAGAAGGGTTCCAAATCCTAATAAGTCTATGTCATAACCTAAGTCACTAAGGAAATGAAAGAACTCTTGCTCATGAGTGCTTACCCGCCCTCGAGCAAAGAAATCCTCCAATGAAGTGTCTGCACATCCCGTGGTCTCTGCTACCGCACCGTCTTGGGTATCTCACCCTCAACCTCTCACCCTCATCCTCAGCAACCCCCTTCTCAATCTCGAGCACCTCCTCCCTAACCCCCGACTGATCAACCTCTAATGCCTCCTCTCTAACTATCTCCCCAATGTCCACCTCTCCGATAACGTCGGTCCGAGCCTCAGAAGTCTCACCTATCTCTGCCCCTAACATCCTCTCTAACCCAGAAATAGTAATATCATGCCCACCAATACCCTCACCCTCCATCCTAGAACAAAGAGCATGAAAATTTGAAAAGAACAAAGGAAACGGCACCTAAAACGAACGTCCGGATCACAAAATATTGCGAAAACTAGAGCACAAAGGAATAAGGAAACAGAGAATCGAAGACTAACACGGATCGCGCGACGAAAATGAAAAGTTTTAAACTATTTATAGGGAACAGTTGAATCACGCACTTAAATTTCGACGTGCAAATGAATCACGCACCACCCTCATTGCGCAAAATTAGGATTACACGACCAGTCCTAAGCGTGTAAACCAATCGTCGCTCGCTCAATCTAACCCGACCATCTAGTTGCGCGCAGGCTACTCAGCACGTAATCACTTCAAGCGTCCACACATTGGCGCGCGAATGCCAATGGCCACCCGTACAATGACCACCCACAGCCCTAATCACGGGCCCAGTACCCTACGTTTAAATTGATCAATAGACCAAAAATTGATGCTTAATTGCCCTCTGACGCTCTGAATGCGCGTTCACTCTCTGGTGCACAATTAATTTATGCGCTTTGATTGAAGCGCGCAATTCCCCAGAAACCCAAAAATAATGCCCAAAACAACACACTTACAGGCCTAATTTGGTTGATTTCCGACACTGATTATTAGCCCAAACCACGCCCTTGTTAAGCTCGATCCAAAACACTCCAGATCTAAAGAAATATCTACCCCGATAACCAAAAGAAAATGCACCAAACCAAAAAAAGAAGCCCCAATATCACCTACACACTCCAACTAATACCAAACCCAAAAATAAAAATAAAATAAATGCCCCCCATCATCCATTCATTTGAAGCAAACAAAAAAACTTGCCCCAACTAAGGCGAAACTAAACAAAAAAAATATCTCCATCATTCATATACCCCAACTAAGCCCAAACTACGTCAAAATGAAAAAAATGCTCCTAAAATGCCCCGATCCAAAATAAATAAATTAATCCTCACACTCAAAACAAAACAAATAAGCGACAAAATAAACTAAACTGTACTTTACAAAGGAAATTAAAACGATAATCACTTCATAAATAGATAAAAATAATTAAAAAATACACCGAGGGCATACCCTCTGAATATACAACTTTAAACAAGAAACTTAAAATCCGCCCGTTCAGGCAATGCCCGAATCCGGATTTATTCAGGAAACTAGAAATCTTGGAGAAGCCTGGAGAAAGAAAGCGCTGTGAATGAATTCTATCTGTAATAACCTCTTCCCCTTGCCCCGAGCCGGCAGAAAAGTGAGAGTGGCTCACGGAAAGCCACTCAGGACCTGCGGGATCCGCCCTTAGAAGCTCACCTTGGAAACCATAACAAGGAAGAACAACTAATACGAAATCTGCAGAGCCTATCGAGGAAAGATAGGCATCGGTCACGAGAATTCTGACCCTGCCTTATCCTTGGGTTTCCTTTCTACCACCTTTTTCTCTTCCATCTCTTTCCTTAGCATGGAAATAATTCAACCGCTATCTTGCATTCCCAATCCCGTCCATTCTCAAGAATCAACGCAATAAGTACAACTCTTCAAGTTCAACACCCGGGATACAAAAAAGAAAGAAAAAAAGGACATTAATGAATAAGAAAATGCCAAAAAAAAAATGCCCCAAAACTCTTAATCCCAAACTTGAAATAAAATCCAAAACAACAAGAATCCTAAACTTTTGGCTCACACATTTATAAACTATACCTCCTGAGTGACCAAATGATAAGTGTCACACCCTTAAGTTTTTCCAATCTAATTAAATCTAAACCAAACACATAACCCCTTTGAAAGACCACAATCTATGACAACTCAGATGAACTAATAATCATACAACACTTAACCCCCTAAGAAACATCAATCCCCCAAGCCTAGATAAACCAATAGGAATTGAACATTTAACTCTCAGCTAGAACCGTTGAAAACTCACACCTTTTAAGCCTCATGTTGAATCAAGCAAAAGACTAAAACTCAAGTTAAATCGAACCTTAAACAAGACAAAACTTTAAAAAAAAAAAAAACTCTCTAAAGTGAAACCAGAGCTTGCTCAGGACCAAAAATGCCCCCAACAAATCAAACAGAACCAAGTAAACCCCGTAAACCAAACTCAGCAAAGCAATGTAACCTCAGGATAAGCCCTGAGTAAATTCAGAATGAATCTTAAAACTCTAAATTAAATCCTAAAATAAATCAAACAAATCAGATAAATCCAATTAATCCGCTAATAAGTTTAAACTAATAAACAAGCGGAATAAAATAAAAGAAATGCCCCTTTATTCATAACTCAAAAGTTTTACAAGTATCACCGGAGGCATACCTCCTGAATTTACAACCCAAAACGAAAACTTAAAACTTTAACCTACAACCCAAAACGAAGATTGGGTTCGAAACTGAGACGAAGTGAACAGATTCCACTCTGAGCGTCCAATCGGAGATTTCAAGGAGCATTAATTGAAAAACACATCCCTCTACTTTTTAGTCTTTCCCTTCCGCCATCTTCACCTCCTCCACCGCCGCCTCCTCAACACTACCTTCACCGCTCCTTAGCAGGGATCGATGTGAAGACTGGCGCCCTCATTCCCAATGCCGCTCATTCCCATAATAATGTCATCCCCGAGTATCACCTTAGGACGGAGATCACATAAAATAATAAATATAGGAAGAAACAGCATCTCAATCGGACGGTTAGATCACTCAATATTATTAAACCATAAATTTCAAAACACAAGATATCCAGAAAATGGTCAAAACTCAAGACTAAACCAGAGAATGAAAAATAAATGAAAACTCATTCGCTTATATAGAGTACAGCCTTAATCACGCGCTCATAAACATGCGTTTAATTAGATCACGCGCCACGCACATCGCGCACAATTCAAATCGCGCGCCTTAAACAAAGCTCGCAAATAAGTAATCTCCGATCACGCACAGGCTATAGGCCGCGTAATCCAATCAAATGACACACTCACATCACGCATTCTGAAAGGTCACCCGTACACTGACCTGATTGCACTCCCATCACACGCTACGGTTATAACGCGTAATACAATCACGCACACATTCCTAAACGAGTAAACGCCCCCTCAAACCTGCGATCGCACACTTGAAAACAAGTACACGCAATTGTATTAAGCGACCTAAAACAGGTGCGCAATACCTGACTCTGGATGAAATTTACACCCCCAAGACCTTATTGTCCCATCGCGGTCAAAATTCTTTTGTCCCATCGCATAGCCTCATAGGCTGCTCTGTCGAAAAAGAAAAGACCCACTCATTTGTCCCATCGTGTACCCTTACATGAGAATGAAGCATTGACAGCCCCCATCCCCATCGTCATAACGTGTACACATGCGATATCACCTCAATATCCAGTCCCATCACGATAAATTAACCATACCCTCATGACCCATAGCGAAAAGCTAAAAGTAAATCGCCCAAAGACGAAGCCAATCACGATGTAACCACAACGTGATTTCTTTTATAACCCAAGAGTTGCCAAAGAAAGACACCAGTGTCTCATCGCGCAAATATCCCACCAGCGCACCGTTGCTAATCATGCTTAGTTGACATCCCATTGCAAGCATCACCATTTGAAAAAAACAAAAAAAGAGAGAAAAGCTCATACAGCACATGCCATGCCATATGACGAAAAGAAAGAAATATTGATCATGTCCCCTCACTAAAGCAAAGGGCTCTCTCTCTCTCGAATTGATCCCGATGTCCCACCAGGACTCACCCAGCATGTAGACCAAGAAAGGAGAATCCCCAAGTCCCATTGCAACATCATTTCTCCCAAGATATCACATTGCAACTGTCAAGCCCTGCCACAGTAGACCTGAAGAGAACAGATCTCCGAAGTCCCATCATGACACTACAGTACCACCAGACCGTACAAACTATGCACAACCTAGGTAAGTATCACCCCCAGGTAAGTACTACCCACTTTCCTTTTATTTTACTCGATATTTCTCGTATATATATAGTTAGCTATGATTAAGTCAAATATTTTTAAAACTCGTCTCTCTCGACTCACGAATCACTGTAGTCCTCCCATAAGAGACAATCATCAGTACTCATCAGGAAGGTTAGATGGAGTACCTGGCATGTCAAGTGTCGTCTTGACAACCACAATAACGGTCGGGTCCACAAATCCCGTACTCGTGGATCTGCTCAGCGACGTCGTGGAAGCCACATTTTCTGCCGTTTTACCACCGAATTGATCTTAAGTTAAAATCTCCAAATTTTTAAATTTTTTTTAAATTTTGAATTTTCAAAATCTCCTTACAAAAAAAATAAAAAAAATAAAGAAGAAAAGAAAAATAAAGCAACAAGATAAATAGACCCAACTCACCTTTCTCTTAATACCAAAAAAAAAAAAATTGATTAAGCCCCCCATTACTCGCGCATAATAAATTATACTTAAACCTAACCTTTAACTCCTAAAACCATTGAACTCGCAATCAAGCGCATATCCCACTGCGCAGAATTGGATCACGGACATATCCCACTATGCAGAATCATTTGTTCAGACACCTTAGGACTAAAATTCACGACTTATAGGCAAACCCCTGAACTTGCAATCAAGCGCATATCCCACTATGCAGAATTGGATCAAGCGCATACTCCACTGTGTAGAATCATTTATTCAGACACACTAGCACTAGAATTTCCAATTTACCGACCCCCGAACTCCAAATGAATCAAGCGCACGCGCCACTGCGCAGAATTCAATTGAGCACACTTCACAAAACCCTCAATTACCAGCCCAAACCGTCCATTCCCCTAGGAAACTGAATATTGAGTATATTTAATCTAAGAACTTACAAACGCCTATTGGAAAAGGAACGTCTGACGCGCATTGGTGTGTACAATGACGCGCCCGATCTAACATGACTTGTAAAAGCCTTTGATATTTTATGATACTTTATTTTATTATTATCTATCCCTGGACCTTATTTTGAACATTTGATTGACTCCCCAGTACCTCGATTACGTAAAATCTCTCTGTTAGCTCACACCGTGCGATAAGATGCGTCATGCACCCATAGATCCGGAATGTGCCCTTCAACAGCTACCATTTGTCCTTCAAATGCTCCATTTTAGCTTGCACTGATAGATAAGAAAGTCAAGCATGCCATGTCAGCATCCCCAATTCACATTTGTGATTTTTCAAAAGAAACGAGAAGACACCTCGAATGAGGGGTGTCTACTTCTTCGACGCATTCTTACTTCGCAAGAGCCCGCCTAAGAGGGATATCTGTAGACACCCTCATTTTGTCCTCTCAGAATATATAATTTTGTTCAGTCAACCTTTGACCTCGATATGGGGACTATGCACTGAAATAGTAGTACATGACTGAACACAGGCTGAAATAATAGCTCTATGACTCAGACCTTGACATAGGGAGACTATATACTGAAACAATAGTATATAGTCGGAATGCAAACTGAAATAATAGTCTTGCATTTCAGTCTAGAGACCAGACCCGGACAACCTCGAATTAAGCGCCTGAAAACTCGCACGTAATTTGATTGCAACCTATACCACAAACGTGCAATCAGTCCCCCTTTCAGACTGAACTTCCTTTCTCAGACTATCTCGAGACTCGATCACGCGCAATCGGATTTAGCACTACACAACCAGCGCGCAATTGGCCTATGCCTGGCCTAGCCTCATTGTCCTTGACCCTTAAGTTTCTTCGATTAAATGCTTCGATAGTGGCGCTTAATTAGATTATGCACCCCAAAATAGGCGCACAATTAGTTCTAACATTATTAGGACTAGGAAATTCGCTGACCAATTCAGCCGGTTGCTCACTGAGTCGGCGACCAACTCAAAGCGATTAAGCGCCTAAAAACCAACGCGCAATTTAGTTAAACTCCTGAAATAGGGCGCATAATTGAAGAAAAACCTATAAAAGCTTTTTTATTTTTTATTTTCGAAAAAGGAGGCAGAGGCTGGCAATTTTCCAGAGAGAACAGATTTTTTTGGGATTCCGAAACCAGAGAACTCCGAGGACAAACCCATAGAGCAATCTAGTCATGATTTCGAGATTCAAGCGCCGAATCTTCGAGATTTCTCTCCACAGCCCCGATCTTAGGTAAAAAACCTTAGTTTTAGACTTAGCATATTTCTCTTAATTTTAATTATAGTTTTAATTTTTAGTCCGAGACAGTAACACCCTTTTCAGACCACAAATATTTTATATCTGGTTCCAATTCTCCAAATTCAGACCTAGTCCCTAATCCGACGGTCTAATTCACCGACCCTAGGTCCTTAATTCCGTTCTAAAATCTTAATCTATAGTCCTATCATTAATTTATGATTCTAATTCTCTGAATTCAAAATCAGTCTTTAATCATACGGTCTGATTTTCTAATTTCAGACCTAAATTCAGTCCTATAAATTTAAATTTCTTATTTTAATATCTTCAAAAATCCTAAACATTACTTTTAGTTTTTATAATTCTAGTTCATCATTGAATTCATGATTATCATTTCGAAATCAACTCTGAAAAGCCTAAAACATTATTTTACGGTCTAAAAATCTAATTTATCTGCAATCTCAGCCACCCGATTTGCCCAAGGGAGCTTACGGAGGGTACTCGAGAATGAGGTCAATCCTCCTTAGTATAGCGGGCTCAAAATCTCTTTTTTTCTTAGGATTTTAGAATTAATTAATTACTTTTCTTATTTCTTTAGTATAAGTAATTAGTAGATTTATTTTATTTCAGCATATTTAATTAATCAAGTGCATTAGATTTTAGTATGATTGAGTAATTTCTTTAAATCATATTTTAATTGATTAATTCCTTGCTTTAAATCAGATTTAGTATGATTAATCTCATTGTTTTAGTTAGATTTTTAGTATAGTTAACTCATTTCTTTAATTAGAATTTTAATAAAATTATTTTATTTATTTTAATTAGATTTAAATAAAATCAGTTTATTTATTTAACTAGATTTTGATAAAAATTAATTCCTTTGCTTAAATTAGAGTTTCAGTAAAGTTAGTTTTCTATTTCAATTAGAATTCTAATAAAACTGTTATAATTGTTTTAGTTAAAATTTTAATATAAGTAGTACACTTGATTTACTTAGAATTCCAATACAACTAGCATACTTGCTTAATTTAAATTCTAGTATAATTAGCATGCCCAAATTAATTAGAGTTTCACCAGAACTGCCACATGTGCACTCCTAGTACAATTAGAAAACCTGACTACAATCAGACTCATGATGGAATTAGGAGACCAATATTAATCAGACTTCTAGTAGCATTAGGACACTAAATTAATTAGAGCTCTAATAAGATTAGGAAACTAAGTTAATTAGATCCCTAATAGAATTATAACATTAAAATAATTTCATTCACTCTGACCAATTCACAGCGAAACTCACAATAGAACCAGGGAAATCTAAACTGATCAGAATTTTAACCATAACGGGGAATAAAAAGGAAATTGAACTATCTAAATTAAGAATAAGACACTGCTGCTGACGTTCACAGGCGGACGATTCAGTATAGAAGTAACCCATGCCCGCTCTCAAGCTTGATCAGTGACGTATTGCAACGTCGATAAATATCTGCAGCTGACGATCCCAACAAACTAGGAACCTCCCTAGAAAACCTTTTATTTTAACATTCCAAACGCCGCATCGCTAGAGTCCACTTGGACGAAATTGGTAGCCACTGATTCAATGGGAACCGAAAGGATCCCAGAAAAAATGCGCACCAACAATTGCGAATGACTAAGATGCTCGATTCCTGAGGTGTGACTTTAATCTCAATCGTCGCCTATGAAAAACAAGTCTATGTCATCATAAACATAAATTATGATAAAACAAATACCAATAAAGCAACAATACAGTTGTTAGCTCTCTTATGTCGGCACTTTTCAACGTGCATTCATATATTTTGAACTTTAGCGGAACATATGGGAAGTACCTCTGATACCTTGGAAACCTCATGACTAGTGAAGAAGGAACTAAGATGGGTATACGTTCAAGGGTCTATACCTAATAAGAAGTACAAGGTATTGAAATCTATTATGTTGAGAAATGTAGCTAACAACCACTAAAACTATAAAGTAATAAAAGTATAAGGTACTGAAATCTATTATGTTGGGAAATGTAGCTAACAACCACTAAAACTATAAAGCGTGCATATGCACAACCATTAAGATGAGTTTCCTTCTTATATGTTTTAAACTTCTTTGAGCAGTTCTTCAGTGATAGCCCGAATTTTTTCAACCAGAATTTTTCGAGATATATATTTTTTTTCTTCTTTAACTTTACACTAAAACCAAATGGGAAAATCTGGACCGCCAAATCGTAGATCACAATCCGATACAGAATTACTTAGTACAAAAATATGGCACAAATAAATCTCCAATTTTAATATCAAATATTACATAACTCAAACAAACCACCGATGATGGTCAACCATCACTAAACAGTGGCATACAAAATTATATACGAGTACAAAGGGTACCAAGTCCGAACTCACCAAACTCTCTAAAGTACTCAATCTACAATCCCGAACATCATAACACTCCTCAATTCTTCAATCTATAAGTCCGGGGTCCAATTAGAAGTTATACCTATGACATATAGTCAAAGGGTGAGCTACATCCTAGCTTAGCAGAGGAAAATTCAATACTACTTCACATCTTATCATAAGGAAACATAGATTCATTGCTAAAATCAAATGTTTTCATATTAAAACTGAAATTAACTTCCAAGGCACTTTTCTTATCACACAACTGATTTCAAACCACTTCCTTACTACGTAAAACTGGTTTCATACACACATCCTTATTTCACAAAATTGATTTCGAAAACACTTCCTAATTACACAAAACTGATTTATAAAAACACTTCCTCATCACACCAAAACTGATTTCAAGACATTTTCTTATAAAAACACTTTGCCTCAAAACACTTCTTTAACACACACATTAATTGATTCGATTTTTCCCCCAGCGGCCCACTTAGTACTTATACTCCGCCTATAGCAGCCCACAACAAGCATAATCCGCCCATAGCAGTCCACATACACATAATCAGCCCATAGCGGTCAACATACTCATAATCTGCCTATAGTGGTCCACTGTAATCTCATGACTGATTACTTGATTTTCAAAGTATAATCCAAAGAGTACGTAAAATCCTGCAAAAGTGGTCTAAGGGCGTACATGAATCATGCATAAGCGTCCAAGGGTGTACATAATCACAATGAAGTCCAAGGGTACATGTAAATCCCGTAAAAGCGTGTGCAACCATGAGATTTTTGACGATCCCGTCGCGGCAATGCACTCGCTAATAAAAACATAGAGTCACCACCTGGAGCTTTTGGTGTCTTCGGAAACCTAGTTCATTTTTATGAGCACTGAAGTGCTAAAAATATGACTCTGAATCCGGTCCACACCAAAGGCTTTTGGGTAGGGGCTTTGATTATCGATCGGGAAGGTGTTAGGCGCCCGATCAACCAGCTTAACGTGGTCTCTACTAATGGCCAATACAAAAATAAAGTAGAAGAAAAGAAAATAGCTTTCTCTTACCCAAATGGGCCTTAAATCCTATTTGTGCCACTCCGTTCCTACCAAAAATTCGGCGACATAACGGCACAAATGGGAGGATGGGAAGAGCTAAAAGAGATAAGAGAAGAAAGGGGAGAGCCGGAGCCCTCGGACCCTTGTAGCACCATAGGGGAGCCTTGCATGGCTTGCTTTGGATGAGCTCTTGAAGGCTTGAATGACTTGAGACTGGGTTCTAACTCTTAAGGGAGATAGCTAAGAAATAGAGGGAGGGTGCTAGGGTAGAAGATATATCTAACCTAGAGGTTTTTGATGAAAGGCAAAGGTGGGAAGGAGGTTTTAAATTCTGATTTTTGTATGAGAAATGTGCACCAAAGGGAGAAAGATCTTCTCACTTAAGCTCTTTCTCTCTTAGGCCAAAATTCTCAACCCTTAAACCAAAGGGGCTCTATTTATAGGAAAAGGGTGAGTTAGGAGAGTGTTTAGATGCTAATCAAACTTAGAAATTAGGTAATCTAGCATCTAAGGTTTTCTACGGTTTCAAGGGTTTAGAGAAGTGTGAAGATGGGCTTTAATGGTGGATAATGAGTTAATGGTTTAGATCATTTATGAGTTACAAATAGGTGTTAAAAGGGTGCAACAAAACTATCAAAACACACCCCAAGGACTGAGGTGGTCAACAAGTCAAACCCTAGATTCAAAATTCGAAGTAAAAAAGCACAATTACTGTTCATATGTCTGGCACAAGTATTAGTTGCGCCAAGCATATGTATAGTAAAACAGTGGGCGAGATTTCCTAGAAGTTGTAAGTCCGCGGGGAGCGAGGGGACCCATTTATACCTGGCGCAACTATTAGTTACTCCAGACCATTTCTGGGGGAAAAAGGTCTAGCGCAACTAATAGTTGCGCCTGATAAATTTTGGGGGAAAATGGCTTAGCACAACTATTAGTTGTGCCATGCAAAAATTCCTCCAAAATAATCTGATTTTCAAATGGTCATAACGTTTGATATATAACTCCGATTGAGGTAATGTTTAACTTGTTGGAAAGCTGAAGAAGTCTTCTTTCTAATGGTATATAACTTAGCTCCTGAAGAGATATGTGTAAATTTTGGCACTCCTCTTTCCAACCACTACTCGGGAGGGTTCGACACTAGTTCGGGAAAGGGTTCTAATGGGTTTGGAAAGGTTAGGGTTGATTTCTAAGGGCTCGGAAAGGTTCCTAAGTGTTTCATATATGTCATCAAAAGTTTGGAAGTGCACCTCTCTCAAAATATGTTTCGATCGGGCCTTGGGCCAAATTTGGGTGTCTACAGATGCCCCTCTTTAGTATCCGATCTCTAATGATCGAATGCCAAGACAAGAGACATCCGAAGAGGCCCAAGGCATTACTAATGGGGCTGTATTTAGAACGAAGTTCAAACATCAGATGAGTAATATGGTGAGAAAATGA
Organism: Chloranthus sessilifolius; assembly: GCA_021018995.1. Lineage (NCBI taxonomy): Eukaryota > Viridiplantae > Streptophyta > Magnoliopsida > Chloranthales > Chloranthaceae > Chloranthus > Chloranthus sessilifolius. Next base: position 73,088,876 of record CM037595.1, read on the forward strand.
AAGCCCTACATGACGGGCCAAACATTCGTTCCTCAAGGTAAACGTTCCCCAAGCGCTTAGCGACATTACTAGGCATAATCGAGGCGGAACGAGTTACGAAAGCCCTGCATGCCAGGCCAAACATTCATTTCTCGAGATGATTTGAAGGTATTTGATGTTTAAGGTTCATTCTGAATGCAACAATTTTAGAAGTAAGAGGGGTGATCGACTCACATTCAAAGATAGGCGCGAAGTAAACATACGCAAGGCTTCACAGTTTGCGTCCAATCCTACAAGGCATTTGATTACCCTATCTGACTGTTCGCGGGTGCCCCTGCCTGAGGCAGGGTTCGAAATCTTTGGGCGAACCCATCGATCCCGAAGTTTATTTAGCATGACTACCTGAGCAGAGCGAATAGAGGTCCCAACATTTTTTGGGAGTACGTGTCATTTTCAAAAACGTGCCCCAAATCCATATGACCTAGAGCATCCAACTTCAGATAATTCTGAACATATCCAACCAAAATTTGGAGTCTACCAAAAGAGACATTCAGTTTTGGTCTCTGCCAACAATGATCATAAACCTTATTTAATTATGCATAATCATGCACCCATTAGGGGCGATAAGTAACAAAGGCGATGGAAGCTCCGACCCGGACCTGCCCGGGTATAATGGGAACAAACGACTATCATACAAATATCCAAACGCATGGCGTAGACTTTACAGGGATACCGCTGCCAATACAGGCTTTAAGCCTGTAAAAAATAAAGGAGAAATGAACCCTTCTGGATGCATGATTGTATAGAGTTTGATTGATGCGTAATCTCATTCTTAACAGGTTGGTTTCAACCAACGATTAACCTTTTCCAACGAAGTTATCTGGACCTTAAACCCCGTAGGGCGCACACCCAGGCTGCACAGACCAAGAGTCCACACCTCTGAAAAGTTCGTGAAAAATCTGAAGCATAGATTCTCACGTTCATATGAATCAAAGACAGAATGCTTAGCTCAAAGATTTAGCAGTGGAATCATCCTGATCAAAACATTGACTGTTTAACCAAGATTGACACCACTGCTCCTACTTTGAAGCAGGATCCATGGATCCAAGGCGAACCTTTCACCTAGGACATTAGTTTTGCACAGCTGCGTTGCCAATAAAATATTGACATTTTATCGCATTGAAAACACGCATGTGCGTAGCTCTATAGGAAAACACAGATTTATTCCTTCTTTTTCAAAATGATTTTCTCTCTTTTTTGAATAGTCCTGACGTCAATGGTGAGATGCTTCATCTGATTTATCCATTGCTGAGAAGTTGCCCGCTTCGAGGCTTTGGACCGTGTGATATTCCTGCATATTTTCGAGAAAACGTCAGTACCTTTTTTATTTATATAAGTAACAAACACATCCTAATTAACAGAAGGAGAAACAAACTTTTACCTATATTTTTTTCATTTTCAAGGTTTATATATATTTTTTAGATTTTTATTTTCAAAGATTTTTTATTCTTTTTCTTTATTTTTGATATAGAAGTACGATGCTGTAACTATGTACATGAGAAAGAGCAAAATTTTTTAGATTTTTCTTTTTCAGAGAGTTTTTGTTAGTTTTCTTCATTTTTGAGATGGAAGTACGATGCTATAACTATGAGAAAGAACAAAATTTTTTAGATTTTTCTTTTTCAGAGATTTTTTGTTATTTTTCTTTATTTTTTGAAATGGAGGTACGATGTTGTAACTATGAGAAAGAGTATAATTTTTTGGATTTTTCTTTTTCAAAGATTTTTTTATTATTTTTCTTCATTTTTTGAAATGGAGGTTTGATGCTGTAACTATGAGAAAGAGTAGAATTTTTTAGATTTTTCTTTTTTTTTTCAGAGATTTTTTGTTATTTTTCTTCATTTTTTGAAATGGAGGTACGATGCCGTACCTATGAGAAAGAGTAGAATTTTTTAGATTTTTCTTTTTCAGAGATTTTTTGTTATTTTTCTTCATTTTTTGAAATGGAGGTACGATGCCGTACATATGGAAAAGAGTAGAAACATATACAATTTTTTTGTATTAAGATTTTTCTTGATTTTTTAATTCTTTTTTTTTATTTGTCTTTCTTCTTTTTTTGGGTGTGGTGCCTTAATCACCGGATGAGACCTCGGGTCCTCTTTTGAGCATGGTCGAACCCTCTTTCGAATGGTTGAGTTTGAGAGCGTTTCAATAGTTTTGCCAATACCGGAACCTTCATCCCTTCGGATTGAGTCAAGCCTTTCTCCTTACCTTGAGTCATACGTTTGACAAAGCAATTCTGAAGACACACTTGGTTGGAACCCGATTTGAACTAGCATGAGCGGCCCAGAAAAGAGGATCAGGGAAAGTAACCAAGAGGACCCCTTAAACATTAATCTTCTTAATCAGTTCAAATCTTTCTTTTCCTTTTTAATTCTTTCTTATCTCTCTTTTTAACTCGTGGCACTCTTTTGGGTTTTCACCACGTCCATGGGTTTAGCTCTCTTACCCCAAGCACAAACTCGCTGTTTTTACTCGTAGCGCCCTTTCAGATTTTCACCACGTCCATCTTGCTTTGAGCTTATATTTTTTTATTTTCTTTTTTCTTTTTCTTTTTATTTATTATTATTATTATTTTTTTTTAAGTCACAACATAGACTTCGATTTCGTCATAGCCGGCTAGATGAGGCTCTGGTGTCGTCTCACAACTCGGCTCGTGTTGACTTAATAGATATTATGACTGCTTGTGAACCTAAAAAGAGGGCTTCCTTCAGGGCCTAGCTTGGCCATGAGTTAGATTTCCTTGATGCGGCTTTAGTTTTTTCGACATACTTTCTTCCTTGGGGGGTTTTACTGTACATGCCCCATGATTCTTCTATTTTTTTTATTCTTTTTGCTTCATTTCAGACAATCTCTTTTTGAGGTTTTATTTTTTTTATTTTTTTAGATTTTGATAGTAATTTTACTTTCCCTTTTTTATATATGTACACATTTGTTTTGGAAAGGGGTTTATTGAAAAAAAGGCCTAGGCTCAAATAGGGGTAGCAAAGGATATCATTATTTCTAGGGATGTTTCTTTGCTACTATGCTTAGAATGATGGCCTCTTTTGGGTGGTTCTTAAGCAGTCACATGTCTGTTTCACCAATACTTATCTTATCGTGATAGACTACGAGTAGAACCGTCGGACATATCCAGCGTTGATGGGCTCAGAAAGATGATCTTCGTTTATGGTGGCGAGGCAGATGGCATATCTCGGTAGCACCTCTAGAACGACGTAAGGTCCTTCCCAGTTCGGCTTGAACTTCCCTCTTGGATCGGCATGGAGGGATGGGAAGATCTTCTTCAGCACAGTGTCTCCTACCTTCAGATCTCGACCGCAGACACGTTTATTGTAACTGCGTGCGATTCGCCCCTGGTAAACTTGAGTATGACACAAGGCTATGAGTCTTTTCTCGTCTAATAAGTTCAATTGGTTAAAGTGAGATCTCTCTGTCTCCCTACTTTGGGTAAGCCTGATTCCATGAGGATTCAGAGCGAGGGTACCTCAACCTCAACCGGTAAGACAGTCTCGATTCTATACACAAGGGAGAATGGTGTTGCCCCTGTAGCGGTACAGATGGACGCTCTGTAGGCCCATAAAGCGAATGACAATATTTTGCTCCAATCTCGGTAAGTGATAATCATCTTCTCAAGGATACAGACGACCATCTTGTTAGCAGCTTCCACGGCTTTATTAGTTTGAGGCCGATAAGGTGACGAGCGATGGTGCTTGATCTTGTATTGCTCGCAGAAGGCTCGGATGCACTTATTTGCAAAGTTTGTGCCGTTACCTGTGATGATATCCTTTGGTACTCTAAATCGGCATATAATATTACTCTTGAGAAATTTCTCGACGTGACTGGCTGTGATGTTGGTGTATGATGCCGCTTCTACCCACTTGGTAAAGTATTCAATGGCGATGAGGATGAATCAATGCCTATTTGATGCTTTTGGATTAATCATTCTGACGACGTTAAGGCCCCAGGTAGCAAATGGCCAATGAGTGGTCATGAAGTGAAGATCGATAGAAAGAGCGTGTATCAGACCGGAGTGTTCCTGACACTTGTAGCATTTCTGAATATGTTTGCAGTTGTCTGATTCCATAGTGGTCCAAAAGCATCCCTGCCGCTGAATTTTCTTAGCAAGCATGTGACCGCTAACGTGGGATCTGCATAATCTCTCATGGACCTCTTTCATGATATTGATCGCTTCACTTTCTGTAAGGCCCCTGAGTAAGATGTTATTATAGGATCGCTTGTAAAGGCACTCCCCGCAAATGACATAGCTTGTCACTAGACGTTGAATGGTTCATTGATCCGTCTTGAACGTACTCTCAAGAAAAGTTAGTGTCTCGAGGAAATTCTTGATATATGAGAATCAAGGTGGATCATCATCAAGCTTTATAGGTTCCTCAATCTGGAGGTAGAAGGCCGGCTCATTCCTCTGTTCGACCATGGTCGGCTTCATCTCAACACCATACGGGATTTCTATCATTGGTGCCAACGTTGCTAGTGCATCGGGAAAACGATTTCTTATCCGAGGGACATATGAGAATGTCACATCTTTGAAGCAAGCTATCAGATCCTCAAGGTGCTCATGGTAAGGGATCAGTTTCTCATCTTTTGTCTTTCAATTTTCATTCGTCTGGCATATGATCAACTGCGAATCGCCAAATACTCGGAGGTGGGTTATATTTAGATCAAGAGCCGCCTGCAGACCAGCGGCACAAGCTTCGTACTCAGCCATGTTGTTAGTGCAAGGGAAGTTGAGCTTGATAGAGACTGGTACATGAGATCCTTTTGGTGAGATTAGAATGGCACCAACTCTTTGACCTTCAGCATTGGCTGCCCCGTCAAAGTGCATTACCCATGATTCTTCTGCTTCTTCTGTATCATCTTCTATCATGAAAAGGATGTCCTCATCAGGGAACTCAGTTCTTAAAGGCTCATAATCTGGCAAATGATTGTCGGCAAGATGATCTGCAAGTGCCTGCCCCTTAATCGACTTCTGAGTGACATACATGATGTCGAACTCAGATAATAAGAGCTGCCAGCGTGCAGGCTTCTCAAACAGGTATTTCAATGGGTCCATTCAAGCCAAAAGTAGAATGGCTTAGGATAGCAAGTAATGGCGGAGCCTCTGAGTAGCCCATACAAGAGCCAGGTATGCTTTCTCTAAATAAGAATAGCGCGTTTCATAATTAGTAAACTTCTTGCTCATATAGTAAATGGCCTGTTCTCTTCTTCCCGTCTCATCATGCTGACCTAAGACACATCCCATCGAAACTTCCGTCCTGGAGAGATACATCAAGAGTGGTCTCCCTGGCTTGGGTGGTACCAACACAGGTGGGTTAAGGAGGTAGCCTTTGATTTTATTGAATGTTGTCTGACATTCATCGTTCCATTCAATGGGTGAGTTCTCCCGAAGTAGCTTGAAGATCGGCGTGCAGATTGGGGTTAGTTGCGTAATAAATCAACTGAAATATTGTATTTTGCCTAAGAAACGTCTAACTTCTTTCTCAGTAGACGGCGGTGGCATTTCTATGATAGCTTTGACTTTAACTGGGTCAACCTCGATCCCTCTCCTGCTGACAATGAATCCTAATAATTTTCTGGACATAGCACCAAAAGCATATTTCTGTAGATTCAGACGTAACCTGTACTTTCTCAGCCTCTCAAACAGCTTCTGAAGGTTTACCACGTGATCACTTTATTCCGGTGACTTGGCTATCATATCATCGACATATACTTCAATTTCTCGGTGCATCATCTCGTGAAACAATGCTGTCATAGCTTTTTGGTACGTTGAACTGGCATTCTTTAGCCCAAACAACATGACTTTGTAATAGAAGGTTCCCCATGGAGTGATAAATGTCGTCTTCTCTCTATCTGCCTCTGCCATCTTAATATGATTGTATCCTGAGAATCCGTCCATAAAAGAAAGCATCCCGTGCTTATCAGTGTTATCGACCAAGATGTCGATGTGCGGCAATGGGAAATCGTCCTTCAGGCTGGCCCGATTCAGATTGCGGAAGTCGATACACATGCGGACCTTTCCATCCTTCTTTAGTATAGGCACAATATTGGCTAGCCACTGCGGATATTTGGATATTATGAGAAACCCTGCATCGTACTGCTTGATGACCTCATCTTTGACTTTCAACATCCACTCGGGTCGGAGACGTCTCAGCTTCTGCTTAACCGACTTTATATCAGGGAAGAGAGGCAACCCATGCTCGACCAAATCAGTGTCCAGACCAGGCATGTTCTCGAATGACCAGGCAAAAATGTCTTGGTATAACCGAAGGAAGTCGATCATGCTTTTTGTTTCTTCAAGAGATAGCGACATTTCGATCTTAATAATGTGGGGAATCTCCTTAGTCCCTAGATTAACATCCTCAGTTTTCTCGACAATCGGGGTAGGGTCATCCTCAAAGTCGGCAAATCGGTCAAGGAGCTCATTGGGGAGCTCCTCAAAAGGGACATTCTCATCCAGACTCGTGATTCTTACCTCTTCTTGTATTTCTACAGGAAAAGGGTCGATTTCACGTGGGACGGACATTTCGATTAAGACATCTTTTTGTGTGATTTTATTCGAAATCTTAAAAGACAATATTTTTGGGTTTTGTATTTTTTCTATATTTTTTAGATTTTATATTTTTTCAATGTTTTTGAGGTTTTGTATTTTTTCGGAGACAGACCCTTGGCAGCACGAGTCTGTGTATATATAAGGTATTGCCTGCCAAGGGCTTATCTCAATTTTTATAGGTTATTTTTTTTTTGGAAACAGGTGCCAAATTATAGGCCACTCCCTGCTTCCAGAGTTTGGGGCAAAGATGCCCAATTGCATACCTGACTTGCTGCCCCTTTACCTTTTTGGATGTAGGAGGCTGGCGAATGTGACTCTTCTGGAACGGTCTCCATCATATAGACCATAGGTTCGTCTAAGATTTCATACTCAAACGTCAGCAGAGTCTTGTGGTGGTTTACCATAGGAGGAGTTTGTTCAGGTATGGAATGTCGCTCCTTAAATAGGGATAGGGCAGCCAGATCTATTTCAAGGTTGGAAAGAGAGATGTGTGGATTGGTGGGATGGACAAGGGTTGTGGGTTTGTGTGGGGTCAAATGGGTTACCCCATTCGTATTTGAGGAGCGCTGACAAAGGATTCCCTGATGTGTGGCCTAGGACGAGGCTTTTCTTCTATGTTGATTCCTCTTGCCCTTGCAGCTGTAGCAACCCTAACTTTATTTTTAGCCTCTCGGACCTCTTCCTCTGTGGGCTTGTAACCTAACCCGAATCGGACTTTCTGACCCTTGGCAACAACTGGCCCTCTTCTGCCCTGCAGTCTAGGCCCGAGCCCTCTGCCTTTCTGATAGCCCCACTTCTGGAGCATGGCCACCGCTGCTTCTATTCCGCCGCCGGTTGTAGAAGTGATGTTTCTCAGGGGTTTCGGGCCTACTATCGATACCTAATACTCAAAATTGTGGAGGTCGATGTCTTCCTCAGTATGTGACACATCCACTACTTTAGGATTTTCAATGCTGTGAGTGGCCTTATTTTTCTCATCGTGCCCTTCACTAATGATGGTGATCATCATCTGTCCGGATATGAATTTTAGTTTTTGATGGAGGGTAGAAGGTATCGCCCCGACCTCATGTAACCACGGGCGTCCTATCAGTAAATTAAAAGAAGATTTGATATCCATCACTTGAAAAGGTATAGAGAAAGTCATGGGCCCAATTACTAATTCCAGATCAACCTCTCCCATTATTTCTCTTCTTGTATTATCAAATCTCCGAGCGCTAGTCCTTGTCGACCTTAGCATACAGGGGTCCACGCCGATCTTGGTGGCAGTCCTCAACGAGCACACATTCAGAGCCAACCTGTTATCAATTAGAACCAAAGGAATTATCATGTTCCCCGATTCGATAGTAATGTTGAGGGATTTAGCATGGCTGTTTCCCTCCTCTGACAGATCTGCATCCTAAAATGAAATGGCATTTGGTGCCATCACCTGCCCAATTATTTGCCCGACCTCGTCTGGGCTCACCTGTTGGGACACATGTGCATTCTTTAACGCCCCATTAGAGCTTGGAAATGGAGTGGGGACGTCATCAGAAGATCCCAAATAGTGATATGGGCTGGCATCCTTCTTAACTGAGTCTCGAGAATGTGTTCCCGACTCATCTTCTCAAACGGATGGACTGCATTATCCTTCTTCCCCTCTGGCCGTGTTGGGGTTGTTGCTGTTGCTGTTGTTGCCTCAGGCTGTTTTGAGATTCTTCCCGATCTAGTAACGAAGTCCACTGCCCCCTCCTTGTTGCTGCTATCGATGTTAGCATTGGTTTGCCCATAGCTCAGCGGGACCTAATGTGGATCATAGGTTGGTCCTGAGAGCTAAAAAGGTATGGCCGCCGGCACTTGAAGTGCATGTACTGATGGCTCTGGGAGGGTAGGTAAGACCTGGCTTACCTCAGTGATGGATGGGTGGGTGGCAAAATTGGGCCAGGAAGGGGTGGTGAAGTTTACCGGTTGTTGCACCGGGGGTAGTGGGGTGGGCGTAGGTCATTGGTAGTTGATGGGTGCGGGCGAAGGATTGGGGGTTTGATGGGCCACTAGGGAATTGACAGGGGTGGTAGAGTTTGTGGGTGGTTGAAATGGGGATAATGGGGTGGGTGTAGGCCACTGGTAATTAATGGGTGCGAGTGGAGAATTGGGGGGCGGGTGGCTTATTGGGTAATTCAAGGGGTTGGTGGAGTATGGTTTATACGCATTTATTTGTACGTAATTTATGGGAGTGGATGGTGGAAAATAGGCCCTAAGATCTAGGGGTTCGACTTGTGGTGTAGGAGTGGGAAAGTAATCCGCCAGATTCAGGGGTTCAATCACCCCAATGGTTCTTTCTTCTCGATCTTGCTGTCTTGGGATCACAAAATTTTCTCTTTAATTGATGTAATCAGAGGGTTCAAATTCATACTCTTCCTCAATTTCCTCTACCATCCCTATGGTGGGTCTGGGACCTGCTATTCCGATAGGGTGTGGTGGTAAAGGCACCTGATGGATATTCGCATACTGGTTTGCTTGGGTGGGTGCAGGGGGAATGATCTTTCCAGCATCGATTAAGTCTTGGATCGCGTGCTTCAATGGGAAGCAGCAATCAATCGGGTGACCCGAACCCTGATGGAAATTGCAATGAGTATTGGGGTCAAAATTATGGAATCGGATTGGGAGGAGGTCGTGGTTGGAGAACAGTTATTAAACCCTTTTCAATTAATAATGGTAAAAGTACACTCAGGGGGCGTAAAGACTCGATCATAACGGGCTCTCCTCTCTGGGGTCATTTGCATTCCCTGTCCATTCCCGGCTCTCTGTACTGGCCCTGTCCTGAAGGGAGTTGGTTGCGCTACTTTAAATTGGAAGGGGGCTACATTGTTATTGTTAGGCCAGGTGTTTACAATATTATGTACCTCTGCCCCTGTTCTTCTATCATTTCTATGCTCGACAAACCTCCTAACTCCGCTCAGTCCCCCGGATGCATTCTTGTTCAACCGCCCTTCTCTGATGGCGTCCTCACAGCAGTTGGTATTCCTTACCAAATCAGCAAAATTGGACTACTGTTGGTAGACAAGAAAATCAAAAATCACTGGCAGAGTGTTCTTTGAAATCATCTCTATCTGCTCATCGTCTGGTATTCTATTTCTGACTTGAGCTACCAGTGCTCTCCAATGCCCCAAATAGTCGCTGAAGGTCTCATTGGGATTCTATTTCGAACGAGCCAAATCAGACTTGCGAGGTTCAATATCAGTATTGTAGACATACTGTTCCTGGAACAAATGCGTCAAATCCTTCCATGTCTTTATCATGGATGGTTCAAGAGACGTGAACCACCTCAGGGTCGGACCGGTCAAACTTTTCTGAAAGACTTTTATTTGAAGTATCTCGCCCCCTCGTACTGGCACATGTCCCCACAATAGGACTTAAGGTGTGCAATTGGGTTGCCCATGCCATTGTACTTGTCGAATACTGACATTTTAAATTTGGAAGGTAGGGGGATCTCGACAGATAGACACAAATCTATGAAATCTGTGGCGTGGATTTCAGCACCACCCATTTTCAACAACTATTTCTGGATCTTGTCTAGTTGCTCCCTTAACTGTTCCGATTCTTTGGACATTGTGACTACTTTTTCAACTACTGGCCGAGACTCGCTCTGTGCTATTGGGGGTGGGGTAGCTGCCGGTGGAGGATTAATAGTGGGCACTGCCCCGACATAGGCACCACTATTTCTGATCTTGTCCTCCTCATACTGCTGGTCTACATAGGGTGCAATGAGGGCAAGATTTTCATGTTGATGTATGGACTGGATGGGATTGGGCTGGATGTGGGTTGGGTGAGCCCCTTGAATGTAAGGGAAGTGTTGTGGGGTGATGGGATGAGTGGTAGTGTGGTTTAGGGGTGGGGCCTGATGGGGCCATTGGACATGGGGAAAGATTTGGATATGGCCTTTGGGTGTGGGGCCATGGGAAAATTGGGTCTAAAGTATGGCATGGGCTTGACCCGGTTGTAAAGGTTGGGGGTGGGTGGAATGTTGGGGGTATTGTGGAAGGTATGGGTGTGGGGCCTCAAGGTTTGGGCCTTATTGGGTTTGGATAAAGGGCCAGGGATTTGGAGGGTCTTGGCCTATTAGGCCTTGATGGGTATGGCCCATTGAGCTTTGGAGGGCTTGGGCCATGGGCCATTGGTGGGTATGGGCTTGGGACAGATGGGTCTGGGCTATGGGCCCTTGGGTATGTGAGCCTGGCCCACTAGGTTTTGAGAGGTATGGGCCATTGGCCATTGGTGGGTATGGGCCATGGGCCCTTGGAGGGTTTGGACTTGGGCCAAATGAGTTTGGGCCATGGGCCCTTGGGTAAGGGTTTGGGCAATGGGCCCTTAGGGTATGTGGGCCTAGCCCATTGGGTTTTGAGGGGTATGGGCCATGGGCTATTGGTGGGTTTTGGCCATGAGCCTTTGATGGTTTTAGGCCATGGGCCCTTGATGGTTTTGGGTCATGAGCCCTTTAAGGGTTTGGGCCATGGGCCCTTGGGTATGGGTGATGGGGTGTTGGGCCATTGGGCCTTGGAAATCATGGTAGGTGGGGTTTTGGGCCAATGGGCCTTGGGGCATGTGGGAGATGGGGTTTTGGATGGTATGAATTATGGGGGGTTGATAGGGGTCATGGGGGAGTGAAGCATGGAGGTTGGCTAAGGTATGGGATGGATTCATGGATGTGTGTGTAGATGAGGGGAGGTGTTTTGGGAAGCCTTTCATAAGGAGTAGGCTTGGAACATATCCTCTATCATGGTGATAGAAGGAGGATCGGATCTGGGTGGTGGATTTAATGGATGATTGGGTATAGATGAGATGGATGTGGAGGGAAAATTGGGCATAGTAAGTGATGGGATATGGGATGGATTGAAGGAATGGGGTGAGGCATTGGCAAAAGGGGATGGGTTGGGGATGTTTAAGGGTGATGGAGGGTAAAGTGTGGGTGTTTGGGAAAAATCGGACATGACCCCAATAAAAATGGGCATGACCCGGGTAGATGGAGGAACTTGTGGGGGGTCGGATAGGGTGGAGGTGACATAGGTAAATGAGGGTGGATTGGGCCTATATGGGGAGGGTGGAAAATGGGGCATGGATGTGGATTGGGAAAATGGGATTGGGTTTGTCATGAATGTGGATGGGAAAGGTGTTGAATTTTGAGGGGATGTGAATGGAATGGGTGGTTGACTTGCCATGGACATGGGGGGAAAAGTGGCTTGGGAAAAAGATGGGGAATGGGGGGTTGATTTTGGATATCTTGGAAAGTAGTAGTTGGGAAAATGGGGGCTCCAAATGGGCCAATAACGGTGAAAGGGGATATGGTGATGGGAATGGATGTGAAGGCTTCTCTCGAATGAGAGTGGGTTGGAGAATGTGGCGGGGATAAGTCGGGATCGGCATAAGCTGGGTCCACTACCCATGACATTCTACGAGAACGGGTTAGGTATGGGTGCCTTGGATAAGGCCCACAACATTTTCTTCCCCTACGGGAGGATGGAGGGCAAGATGATGTCGTTGTGTCAGCACCACATAGATTCTATTTTTTTAGGTTTTTTTATTTTTAATTTTTTTGGAATTTTTTTTTTAAAACAAAGGTTCTGAGATCTTAGAATTCCCTTCTCGAGTGGCTTTCGTACCCTAATTTAGGACCCGTGGCGACAATTTCAAATCCCTTCGGAAGAATCAAAGGAAGACCTTCGATCTATTGAAGGCACAAAAATCGAGGTGAATAACCCGATCCCTCGAAACGAGTTAAAAGGAAGTTACCATCTTTTGACCGGCGGGGGCGTATTGGGTGTCGGAGATGATGGGGCCCAAACAGAGGCACTAAACACACTAATCGAGGGACTTGGGATGTGGAAAAGGCCACAGATTTGGGTAGCTGCTGTCCAGAACAGGCTTGGCGCAACTAATACATGCGCCAAGTCAAAAATGCTCCCTTTTTACACTGGCGCAACTATTAGTTGCGCCAAGGTAAAAGTGGTCAGATTTAAAGCTTGCGCAACTAATAGTTGTGCCAGGTATAATTCCAGGATTTTTGCACTTGCGCAACTAATACTTGCGCTAGGCTAAAATGGAGCTCCAGAATTCTTGACAGCAGGGGACAGCAGCCCAAAATGAGTCTATTTTTTTGGTTTTTTTGTGGAAGCTAACCTTCCAAGAACTAATTGATTTTATGATCGGTTCTCTCCTCACCGCCCCTAAAGGGTTTGAAGCCGGCATAACTCACTAACGCGCTCCCCAAGGGTTCTAAGCTTTGGAATAGGAACCCACCCGATATACCTCCAGTGCAAGCACCTTCTCAGATACTAGGTGGGCTGGAACTTTTCTGGATTATCACCACTAGAGGCTACCACCATACTAAAACCCGGGTGGTTGTATTTGTGCCTAAACTCAACCCTTTTAAAATCTATCCCGTAAAAACAAGTTAATTAAGCTCCCTATTCTTGGTTCAATTTTAATTTTTTTTTCAAAGCTTTTTTTTTATGGAAGTTTTCTTTAGTTCAAAAACCGAGGGTGATGACCCCATGCCGCCACTACGGGCCGGCGTCCACTATTGGAATATGATTGCACAAGTAGGCCCGCCAATCTGCTAAAGCACTTTAAATGACAGAAATTTAAAAAAAAATTAAAAGACAATGCGCAAGTAGGCCCGCCAATCGGCTAAGGCACTAAAATGACGGAAAAAAAATAAATTAAAAGACAATGCGCATGTAGGCCCGTCAATCGGCTAAGGCACATAAATGACGGGAAAGTAGGGGTGAGTAAAATGACTTAATCGAAGGGGTGAGTAAAAAAAATAGATAAAAAATAGTAATAAAAAGGTTAGTAAAATAAAAAATAAATGGGTCAAGTTTCAAAGAGAAGCTCTACAAGCTATCCCCAGCAAAGTCGTCATCTGTGCAATCGTGAGATTTTTGACGATCCGGTGGTGGTGATGCACTCGCTAACAAAAATATAGAGTCGCCACCCGAAGCTTTTGGTGTCTCGGGAAACTTAGTTTATTTTTATAAGCACCGAAGTGCTAAAAATATGACTCTAAATCCGGTCCACACCAAAGGCGCTTGGGTAGGGGCTTCTGTTATTGATCGGGAAAGTGTTAGGTACCGGATCAACCCACTTAACGCGGTCTCTACTAATGGCCAATACAAAAATAAAGTAAAATAAAAAATGACTTTCTCTTGTCCAAATGGGCCTTAAATCCTATTTGTGTCTCTCTGTTCCTACCGAAAATTCGGCGACGTAACGACATAAATGGGAGGATGAGAAGAGCTAAAAGAGATAGGAGAAGAAATGGGAGAGCCGGAGCCCTCGGGCCCTTGTAGTACCGTAGGGGAGCCTTGCGTGGCTTGCTTTTGATGAGCTCTTGAAGGCTTGAATGACTTGAGAATGAGTTCTAACTCTTAAGGGAGATAGCTAAGAGATAGAGGGAGGGTGCTAGGGTAGAACACACATCTAACCTAGAGACTTTTTATGAAAGGCAAAGGTGGGAAGGAGGTTTTGAATTCTGGTTTTTGTATGAGAAATGGGCACCAAAGGGAGAAAGATCTTCTCACTTAAGCTCTTTCTCTCTTAGGCCAAAATTCTCAACCCTTAAACCAAAAGGAGGGGGGCTCTATTTATAGGAAAAGGGTGGATTAGGAGAGTGTTTAGATACTAATCAATGTTAGAAATTAGGTAATCTAGCATCTAAGGTTTCCTATGGTTTCAAGGGTTTAGAGAAGTGTGAAGATGGGCTTTAATGGTGGATGATGGGTTAATGGTTTAGATCATTTATGGGTTGCAAATAGGTATTAAAAGGGTGCAACAAAACTATCAAAATACACTCCAAGGACTGAGGAGGTCAACAAGTCAAACCCTAGCTTCAAAATTCGAAGCAAAAAAGCACAGTTATTGTCCATATGTCTGGCGCAACTATTAGTTGCGCCAAGCATATGTATAGTAAAATAGTGGGCGAGATTTCCAAGAAGTTGTAAGTCCACGGGGAGCGAGGGGACCCATTTATACCTGGTGCAACTATTAGTTGCGCCAGATCATTTCTGGGGGAAAAAGGCATGGCGAAACTAATAGTTGCGCCAGGCAATTTCTGGGGGAAAATGGCTTGGCGCAACTAGTAGTTGCGCTAGGCAAAAATTCCTCCTAAATAGTCCGATTTTCAAATTATCATAACATTTGATATATAACTCCGATTGAGGTGATTTTTGACTTGTTGGAAAGCTGGAGAAGTTATCTTTCCAATGGTATATAACTCAGCTCCTGAAGAGTTTTGTATAAATTTTGGCACTCCTCTTTCCAACCACTGCTCGAGAGGATTCGACACTAGTCCGAAAAAGGGTTCTAATGGGTTTGGAAAGGTTAGGGTTGATTCCAAAAGGTTCGGGAAGGTTCCTAAGGGTTCAAGAAGGTTCTTAAGGGTTTCATACATGTCATCAAAAGCTCAGAAGTGTACCTCTCTCGAAATGTGTTTCGATCGAGCCTTGGGCCAAATTTGGGTGTCTATAAAGCGATACAAGGGCGTACATGAATCCCGCCAAAGCGGTCCAAGGGTGTACATAAATCACAACGAAGTCTAAGGGTATACGTAAATCTCACAAAAGCAGTCCAAGGACGTACATGAATCCCGCTAAAGCAGTCCAAGGGTGTACATAAATCACAACGAAGTCTAAGGGTGTACGTAAATCCCGCAAAAGCGGGCCAAGGGCGTACATGAATCTCGCCAAAGCGGTCCAAGGGGGTACATAAATCCCGCTAAAGCTGTCCAAGGGTGTACATGATCACAACCAAGTTCAAAGGTATACGTAAATCCCACAAAAGCGGTCCAAGGGCATACATTCACACAGATCTACAAGATTCCAAGATTTCGAGTTCACATTCTAGTTCAGATTCCTAAATCACAGACCAAAGCTTACATTCTTGATTCAAAGGTTTCAAAACTCACAATTTAAAGATCAAGTTTAATCCAAATACCATAGTAAAAATTCTAGATTAAGTTCACAATTCAAAATTCACTTTTCGGACTCAAAATATTTCAAATTCTAATTTACAAAGAGTTCAAGTTCTAATTCAAATCACTGTCAAACTTATCATTTTTCATACAAACATGTCAAAGAACTATGAATCAAAGTTAAATATGTAAGTTTGTGTTGAAGTTCTCCTACACGTCCAATTAGATTTAAGCATCGGTTTTAAATGACAACACTTCAAATCACACTTATCATTTTCATTTGATTAAATCAAGGCATCTATGATTCAATTTCAAAAATGCAATAGGATATTAAATTTCCCCTACCTCAACCCTTGAAATTACGCGAAACTAAGCAAAGTCCTATCGATGGCCACCGCCCTTAATCTATATCACAAGCACGCAATGATGCATCAAGGATTAACTCCAATCACTAATTACTTAGATACATTTATGTATTTTCTCAAAATCGAGGTTGAAACGGGCAATTTCATTCCAATATAGAATTTGATGCAACCTTCTCCCTAAATTTTGACCTTTAAAACTTTAGATTCATGAGTTGGTCAAAACACAAAAGTTGTAGAGTATATTGTCATCTTTCTAATTCCCTAAGAATTGCATTAATCAAAGTTCAGAGTAAAAAGTTACAGCCAAAATACCGAAGCAGTGTTGGCAAGCACATTCAAAATCCATTAATCGATCCCAATATTGATTAATCGAAATTCCAAAATCGATTAATCGATTTTTAAATTGATTAATCAGTTTTACCAAACTCCGCCTTTTTCCAGCCACTGGAAGTACCCATTCGATTAATCGATTCTAAATCGATTAATCGAAATTCAAAAATCGATTAATCGAATTAAATTCAATTAATCGGTTTCGAGCTGCAGTTTTCAGATTTTACCTTCTGATAAAAATCGATTAATTAATTTTAAAATCGATTAATCAATTTTGACAAAAAAAAACAACCCTTTCTGACTGTACATCTCTCTTTCAACCTTTTCTCCAAATCTAACTCATTTTCTTTAAATATTTCACTCATATCATCACTAAAAACTAACACAACTTTAAATCACAACTTAATATGAATTTTCTTACTTTTAATCCAACGATTTATTCACTGATCGGATCGTCTTCCTCATTGCACAAAAGGGTTTCCAAAATCCACATTGATCTCTTTCGAGTTCCACAATCACAACCAAGCCAACGTAATCGTAGGCGATCCTTTCACACACACTTCACCCAACTCACGCTACGATTAGCGGCTCAAACACACATCTTTTTGTGAGAAGAATGGGTTTTCAAAACCCATTCGGCTCCAAATCTCACAAAACAATAATCAAACGTCGAAATCGACGACAATCTTTCCCTTACACGATCTCACAAACCTTCTTTACGCAAATCTAAGGCTTGGCGCACATGGATTCGACACGTTCATTTCATCTCCTCCTCTTTCTCTCTTCCTTCTCTCCTCAAAAACCCAAAACCTAAACCCCTTATGCAAACCAGGTATAGCTTCTACCAGAAGCTTGCCCATTCACTTAAGGCTCAATGGGATTTGTTCCCAAGCAAACCACATACACTTAAATGGGTGTAACCCCAAAACACATATCTCATGTGTGAAATACTAACGCGCCAAAGTGTGCAAAACACACACACACTAGTGAATGTATATGACCCAAGTGAACTGTTCTTACACCACACATCCATACTCTTTCTCATCTAGTGTGACCTAACACAAACCACCAAGTCATTCTCACTTGGTCAAATAAGTGACCAGACGGGCATGCATCCCGAGGTATATTATTCAAAATTAAAATTTTCAGGATGTTACATTCCTCCCACCTTATAAAATTTTCGTCCTCGAAAATTAGCCTAAGTAACCAGGTCTTACCATGCACATCAAGTTGAACACTCACATCCAAATATGAATCGATTTATACAAAAAATATATTCGGGGTTGTTACATTCTTCCCTCCATAGAATTTTCATCCTCAAAAATTAACAACGACACTTCCGAACGCTAACTCACTAACAGCGATTCCGATTAACAAGAACTTACCCGTAATGATGAAACTACGCACCTACCCTGAACAAAGAAATGAATTTCTTATCATCATTCAATGAACTATCCACATTGAGTTCACAGCGAAAGACTGAATTTTTTCAACCAAATGATCTATCATCTTGCATGAAAATCCACATATCACAAGATCAGCGTACCACTAATTATCTAATAAGGTAATCATTTATTAAACTATATTTCTACAATATCAACTAGCACAAACATACCCATCAAGGTAAAAATCAGGGCCACAACGAGTACAACTTGTACCATAATAAACTTTGAATATTGTCATAAAAGAAAAAGAAGACTTTGAAACCATTAATGTCCAACATTAATTGTATTAACAAATCCCACATACATTAGTTGAAAAGAGGATCTAATAGCATCGATCTGATACTCAAAATACAAAGATGAACATTTTTTCCTGAGATTTAACACACAAGAACAAGATACATACGACACTCGTATTGATCGCTAATTTCTCACGCCGAAGGTGTCCTACCCTTTTTCGGTTCCGGATAATCCCTTACCGGATTTCTCATCTGACCACAATTGAAACATGCACTCGTGGTCCATTTACACTTGGCTACTCGATGTCGTCCCCCGCATCTTGGGCATCATCTTCCAACTACAAATGACGAGGTGGGTGGAGCTTATTGTGTTTGTGGCACTTCAGTTGTCATAAGATTCGAAGGACGAAAGGTCACAGCAAGCATAGACGTAGGTGATCCTGTATAAACGGTCTGAGTAGACTGAGGGGTGCTGGCAATAAAAGTCTTGGTATCTCGAGTGCCGGCTCATGGGCATATGACTGCCTTTGACTTGCTCTTTCTCTACGTTGTTGGTCCCTTCTCTTATAACTTTCTTCCACGTCTTCTTCCACCATAAGAGTCTTGCTGATTACTGCGCCATAAGTTTCCAACTCAAAAGCAGCAACTTTTTCCCTAATATCTGACCTTAAGCCGCGTCGAAGTTTCTTAGCCTTCATTAGATCCGAGGCCACAAACTCAGGAGCAAAACGTGAAAGTCGCATAAACTCTACCCCATATTCCCTCACCGTTATCTTCCCTTGCACAAGATGAAGGAATTAAACCTCCATTTGATTGCGCACTACATTAAGGAAGTACTGCTTGTTAAGCTCCTCTACGAACTCATCCCAGGTCCATAATATAGCTGGAGTCTCCTATGCCCTAGTCCTAGACATAGATTTTCACCATGGACCCCCCTCACCATCTTACATGAAAGCTACCCATCTGACTCTCTCGTCTTCAGTGCATGCAAGCACACTAAATATCTTTTCCATCTCATTGAACCAGTTCTCAGCTTCCATAGGACCTGCTTCTCCTGAGAAATTTGGAGGAACATCCTCCGAAATTTTATAAATGCTGACGGATGTGGTGGAGGTGGCTGCTGATGGTCACTGACATTATTAGATAGTAACACTGTCGCTTGTTAAGCCATAGCATTTACCATGGCTTCCATGGTCTGCATCATCCTTTATCTTTCTTCTCGTTCACTCTCATTTACATTTGACTGGGAACCTCAACCATCTCTGGGTCGTCTACCTCTACCAGACATAATGATCTGTTATAACAACGAAACAAAAGTTTCAATTAGCAATCGGTTATTATACTCAGACAGGACTTTCAAAAGCTCACAACTTATACTCTGACAAAATCTAATGTCACATCTATGGACTTACAGTCACGCTCCGCACACATAACTAAGACTCAGTCTTATTGAGAGACATGGCTCTGAATTTTTAGAAGATTTCATAATAGGAATTGCAAACCCCTCCTAAGTTCCGACATAATCTAATGCCATTGTAATTGAGTCCTAAATTTTTGGGTCCCAAAAAGACCTAATGCCTAAGCTCTGATACCACTGTGACAGCCCGAATTTTCTCAACCAGAATTTTCGAGATATATATTTTTTTTCTTCTTTAACTTTACACCAAAACCAAATGTGAAAATATGGATCATCAAAGAAAAATTCAATACTACTTCACATCTTATCATAAGGAAACATAGATTCAATGCCAAAATCAAATGTTTTCATATTAAAATTGAAACTAACTTCCAAGGCACTTTTCTTGTCACACAACTGATTTTAAACCACTTTCTTATTATGCAAAACTGATTTTGAAAATACTTCCTGATTACACAAAACTGATTTATAAAAACACTTCCTCATCACACCAAAACTAATTTCAAGACATTTTCTTATAAAAACATTTTACCTCAAAACACTTCCTTAACACACACATTAACTAATTCGATTTTCGCCTCAACGGCCCACTTAGTACTTATACTCCGCCCATAGCGCCCCACAACACGCATAATCCGTCCATAGCGAGCCACATACACATAATCCGCCCATAGAGGTCCACATACACATAATTCGCCCATTGCGATTCACTTTAATCTCATGACTGATGGCTTGATTCTCGAAGTATAATCCGAAGAGTACATAAAATCTTGTAAAAGCGGTCCAAGGGTGTACATGAATCCCGCATAAGCGATCCAAGGGTGTACATAATCACAACGATGTCCAAGGGTGTACGTAAATCTCGCAAAAGCGGTCCAAGGGCGTACGTGAATCCTGCCAAAGTGGACCAAAGGTGTACATAAATCACAACGAAGTCTAAGGGTATACGTAAATCCCGCAAAAGCGGTACAAGGGCGTACATGAATCCCGCCAAAGCGGTCCAAGGGTGTACATAAATTACAACGAAGTCTAAGGGTGTACGTAAATCCCGCAAAAGCAGTTCAAGGGCGTACATGAATCCCGCCAAAGCAGTCCAAGGGTGTACATAAATCACAACGAAGTCCAAGGGTATATGTAAATCTCATAAAAGCAGTCCAAGGGCATACATAAATCCCGCCAAAGCGGTCCAAGAGTGTACATAAATCCCGCCAAAGCGGTCCAAGAGTGTACATAAATCCCGCCAAAGCGGTCCAAGGGTGTACATGATCACAACGAAGTCTAAAGGTGTACGTAAATCTCGTAAAAGCGATCCAAGGGCGTACATTCACACAAATCTACAAGACTCTAAGATTTCGAGTTCACATTCTAGTTCAGATTCCTAAATCACGGACCAAAGCTTACATTCTTGGTTCAAAGGTTTCAAAACTCACAATTTAAAGATCAAGTTTAATCCAAATACTATAGTAAAAATTATAGATTAAGTTCACAGTTCAAAATTTACATTTCGGACTCAAAAGATTTCAAATTCTAATTTACAAAGAGTTCAAGTTCTAATTCAAATCACTGTCAAACTTATCATTTTTCATACAAATATGTCAAAGAACTATGAATCAAAGTCAAACATGTAAGTTTGTGTTGAAGTTCCCCTACACGTCCAATTAGATTCAAGCATCGATTTTAAATGGCAACACTTCAAATCACACTTATCATTTTCATTTGATTAAATCAAGACATCTATGAACCAATTTCAAAATTGCAATAGGATATTAAATTTCCCCTACCTCAACCCTTGAAGTTACGCGGAACTAAGCAAAGTCCTATCGATGGCCACCGCCCTTAATCTATATCACAAGCACACAATGATGCATCAAGGATTAACTCCAATCACTAATTACTTAGGTATATTTATGTCAAAACCGAGGTTAAAACGGGCAATTTCATGCCAATATAGAATTTGACGCAACCTTCTCCCTAAATTTTGACCTTTAAAACTTTAGATTCATGAGTTGATCAAAACATAAAAGTTGTAGAGTACATTGTCATCTTTCTAATTCTGTAAGAATTGCATTAATCGAAGTTCGAAGTAAAAAGTTATGGCCAAAATATCGAAGCAGTGTTGGCAAGCACAGTCAAAATCGATTAATCGATCCCAATATCGATTAATCGAAATTTCAAAATCGATTAATCGATTTTAAAATTGATTAATCGGTTTTCCCAAACTCTACCTTTTTCCAACCACTGAAAGTACCCACTCGATTAATCGATTCCAAATTGATTAATTGAATTAAATTTGATTAATCGGTTTCGAGTTGCAATTTCCAGATTTTACCTTCTGATAAAAATCAATTAATCGATTTTGACAGAAAAACAGTCCTTTCTGGCTGTTCATCTCTCTTTCAACCTTTTCTCCAAATCTAACTCATTTTCTTCAAATCTTTCACTCATATCCTTACAAAAAACTATCACAACTTAATATAAATTTTCTTACCTTTAATTCAACTATTTATTCACCGATCGGATCGTCTTCCTCGTTATATAAAAGGGTTTCCAAAACCAACATTGATCTCTTACGAGCTCCACGATCACAACCAAGCTAACGTAATCATAGGCGATCCTTTCACACACACTTCACCCAACTCTCGCTACGATTAGCGGCTCAAACACATATCTCTTTGTGAGAAAAATGGGTTTTCAAAACCCCATCCAGCTCCAAATCTCACAAAGCCACAATCAAACGTCGAAACCGACGGTGATCTTCCCCTTACACGATCTCACAAATCTTCTTCACGCAAATCTAAGGCTCAGTGCACATGGATTCGACACGTTCATTTCATCTCCTCCTCTTTCTCTCTTCCTTCTCTCCTCAAATACCCAAAATCCAAATCCCTTGTACAAATCGGATATAGCTTCTACAAGAAGCTTGCCCATTCACTCAAATGGGTGTAACCCAAAACACCCATATGTGAAACACTAACACGCCAAAGTGTGTAAAATACACACACTAGTGAATGTATATGACCCAAGTGAACTATTCTTACACCACACATCCATACTCTTTCTCATCTAGTGTAACCTAACACAAACTACCAAGTCATTCTCACTTGATCAAATAAGTGACCAGACAAGCACGCATCCCGAGATATATTATTTAAAGTCAAAATTTTCAGGATGCTATATTCTTCCCACCTTATAAAATTTTCGTCCTCAAAAATTGTCCTAAGTAACTAGGTCTTACCATGCACATCAAGTTGAACACTCACATCCAGATATGAATCGATTTATACAGAAAATAAATTCGAGGTTGTTACATTCTTCCCTCCATAAAATTTTCGTCCTCGAAAATTAACGACGACACTTTCGAATGCTAACTCACTAACAACGATTCCGATTGACAAGAACTGACCCATAATGATGAAACGACACACGCACCCTGAATGAAGAAATGAATTTCTTATAATCATTCAATGAACTATCCACATTAAGTTCACAACGAAAGACTGAATTTTCCCAACCAAATGATCCATCATCCTGCATGAAATTGTAGACAAAGCATACCATTTTTTTCGACATCTAGCTTACTGCAAAGGTCTCGTTCGATCCCGACACTATAATTTTTCTAAGGAACCAATTTTTAGCAACTGTGTTAAATGATCAAACACAGACTAGAAGCATTGCTCGTCAAACACAACAAAAATGATATTACATCTCTAAGCTCAATGATCCTTGCCCAATTTCAAATTAGTCTCAACCGTTTGGGTCCCACACTCTTTTCAATGAAATTCAGAGTCATTTATGAAATTCGATTGCAAATTACCAATATCAGTGCCCTATTCTTAAAATCTATTATTGAGAACTCATAAAAATTAGTTTCCCGATTAGTTATGTTTAAAACATCCATTTATGGTTCACTGTTCACTAGAGATAAGAAAATCACATTAACTTTCGATGAATTTCATATTCTTTTTAGAAATTTGCACACAAATAACATAAAGTGTTTGGGTTTAGGAGTTTTGATCAAAAATTGACATGCATATTAACATATTAATTGAATATACTGCAAGCTTGGATATAATCAAAAAATATAAATGAATAATATCAAGTAATCAAATACAGATATATCCAAGAAGAAATTAAAAAATAACACAGGAAGACAAATTTACAATGGTGGGAAGAGAAACCCACAATCAAGAGTTCAAAACCCTAAATCGCACAGAGGGAGTTTTGGTTGATGGAGAGAGCGGATTCATCCAAGGATGGGGTCTTCCTCTCCGGAAACCCTAAATCGCACGTAGAGAGACAATTTAATTCCATGGAAAGAGAAGATTCGTCACATTAACCCTAAATTGCACGAAGAGAGGGAGTATAAGTTGATGGAGAGATGATTTTTCAGCTCTGGGTCTTCATCTCTGAGAACCCTTAATCACACGATGAAATAGACCTCGCGCTTCAGTCGAATCAGCTGTGGGGTCTTCTTCTTCGGGAACACTTAATCACGAGATGAATGAGAGCTTGAGTCGCAATAAGATGTCAAGAGAGAAGAATAGTTGATGGCCGAGTTTTCTTCTCCGAGACCCCTTGATCGAATGAAGAAAGAGAGCTTTAGTCGCATTTGGTAGTTTAGGGCATAAACGTAATTTCTTACCTTTTAAGCGGATAGATATAGTAAGGGCGAAAACGTCATATACCTTTGCTTGTTTATGAAGGGGACATGCGTAAAACACCTGGATGGTCCTTTTAAAGGGTGTCAGGTCGCTGTTGGAGAATAAAATGGATTTTTTTCGTTATAAAAAAATGGCGCGGGCTTTATTTTGTACATCACCCATTTTTTTTTTTTAATAGTAACTTTAAAAGACTTTGGCTTCTTTGAATCAAATAATAAAGATATTATATATCCAAATCTGGTAAGCCATATATCTATAAATCATGGCCTCCAAATTATACAATACATTTACATAAAGGTACACGTTTGAGTTTTGAGCATGATAGTGGGGAGCTAAGTAGAGGCCTGTGGTAGTTGCTCCTGAATTTTTGAAAGCATATTTAAATGGCGCAAGAAAATTATAAACGGTATGATAGACAATTTTTTAGACAACTTATGTGGCGTGACATGACTCATTGTAGGGCTTGGGTTCCCCCATGAGGTCATCCTGCATCACAGAAGTTGCTTGCAAGATTGTCTACAAAAATTGTCACGTTAGGCTTATTCAAGACAAAGCACTTGCCATTTTAATTTTACTAGAGTGGAGGTTCCAAAAAGAGCCCCGAGTACTAACTATTACCCTGCACTGCTGCCACTTATCTAACACTAATACACTAAAATAAAAAGATTGGTATCTACCTGTCGTAGACATAAGACATAAAAAGATTTTGGTCGGTTTTGGACTAAAATCACAAACAGAACCAGTCCTAATCGATTTTTAGATTTTCAAATCAAACCAAACCGTCCAACTCATAAACCAAACCAACCCGATTCAATTCGATTCGGTTTGGTTCGGTCGACTTTGGTTTTCCTATAATTTCTACTTTCACATCAAAATTTTCTCAACTTCTCAACGTTTTTTACGGTTTTATCATTTTCATATTTTTCATAGTTGTTTTACTTTTATAATCTATTCACCCTTCTCAAAATAGGTAATAAAAATAAATGCATCACATTAACTCTAATTAATCAGAGTTTAGATAAAGAAGAATATCAGAAGAGATGAAGAGACGATGGTTCCACATATGGTGCCAATGATGGATCAACTTTATTTTTGGAAAGCGTTTCCTACACAAGAAATACAATAAGAGACAACTGGTTAAATTCTGACATTGAAAATAACACATTTCACACAATTACACTTTAAAAAATAACCTATTTAAGTTTCTAATTTATACGTTAGAAATAAATTTTAATACTCTCAAAGTTAACCCAAACATCACTTGAGTCATAGTTGTCACGCAAAGCCAAACATCTCTGACAACACCTTTACATGCTACCGAGTAATAAAACAAAAAAGCAAAGCAAAACCAACAAGCTAATAAAATGTCACACAATCCCCACTTTCATTTCATGAGAGAGTAGAAGACTAAAAGTTTAACTGTTTAAACAAAATAAAAAATCAACTGCTCAACCATAGACCATCAAAATAGTTCACTTTTCAACAAACCACAAAACCATTTTTCAACCTTAAACAATCAATCATAATAGACCAACAACTGCTCTAATTGCCAACATCTACGAGTCGAATGTAGGATTGGATGCAATTCCCTCGTCCTCTATTATAAGTTCTAAACAAAAAAATATAAAAATTACAAACAAGTTAGTGACTAAAATATGTGAAATAGTAAAATAATTTATTGCTACAATATTAAAAATTTCTAATTAAAGGAAGAAATCATAAAATATACCCGACTCGAGCCTCTCAAATTCTTCCACGCCATCTATCGCATCTCTAAGGAAAATTGGAGAAAATAAATAATAGATCTAATTTTGCCCACATATGAGGGCCTCAAATATCTTTGGAGATAATGCACCATGAAGAGGATCCAAGATGCGACCCGTTGTGCTAAATGTTGACTCCCAAGCTATCGTGGATACGGGGAACACAAGTACATCTCGTGCAACTTTCCCAAGCATGTGAAATCTAGCGGAGTTGATTTTCCACCACGCCAATAAATCAAATTCGTTTGTCTCATCTTCACAAGCCTCCTCTAAATATTTTTCTATCTCTGATTTCTTTTCTATCGAAGTTTCTTCCTCTAAATGCTATCTAAATGCGGACATAATCAATACTCGTTCATCATTTGTCTCACTACTACTACTGCTCATTCCTCCATCGGACGATTATTTTTCTTTTTAGTCTTGACCACTTGTTTCATTTTCAACATAAGCTTCAAATAACAAGACATGACATTTTTTACTTTGAAAATCAACTCAGTAGCCATCATTTCACTATAGATTTGTTGAAATTTTCATGAAATATACTGCATCTTATATTGGGGATCAAGAACTAGTACAATATATAATAACATATTCGTAGTGTCTATGTTTCCCTAGTATTTCTCAAACTTCCGCTTCATCTCTTCTACCATAGATGCTAAGAGAGAAAGCTTATTTCTACACTCTTCACTTATCTTTTCATGAATAAACATGTATTAACTAAATGAAAAAAATATTTGAAGTTACATATTTGGATCCGAAAAATCGTAAGGGTGCTTCATAGAATAGATTAAGGAACTTGACAAACAACTTCACCTTCTTCCAATCTTCCGAATCGGGTGGATCCGAAAAATCATAAGGTGGCTTCATAGAATAGACTAAGGAACCTGACAAACAACCTCATCTTCTTCCAATCTTCCGAATAGGGCGGCCCTACAAACTTTTCCACTC
Organism: Chloranthus sessilifolius; assembly: GCA_021018995.1. NCBI lineage: Eukaryota > Viridiplantae > Streptophyta > Magnoliopsida > Chloranthales > Chloranthaceae > Chloranthus > Chloranthus sessilifolius. Next base: position 73,115,589 of record CM037595.1, read on the forward strand.
TCTTCCTTCTCCCATGAATGCATCCATCTACACCATCTTTGCCATCTTCTTCACTAACCGCACATATAAAATTTGGGTCATCATCCTCGATTCTTTCAAAGGCCTTTTGGAATTTTTCGGCCTTGTCCAACATCACATAAGTATAATTCCACTTAGTGGTTACGTCGAGACAAATGTGACATTTGCTCTCGATTTTCTCAATCTCTACACATTGCTTCCACATTTTTCATCTTTGTGGAGATGACCTCACATATCGAATGGCATTCCTCACCTTGACAATGGATTCATCCATGTCCTTTAAACCCTCACGCACTATGAGATTTATAATATGGGCACATCAACTTATGTGCAAGTGTTTGTGTCCCAATATTGTATCTTTTCTAATTTGTGACTTCCTCCTTATGAACTGTATTAAATTATTGTTCGAACTAGCATTGTCAACAGTAATTGTTAAAAAAAATTTGATGCCCCATTGAAGCAAACATTGCTCAACTGTATTACCTAGTGTTTCACCTTTGTGATTTTCTACCTAACAAAAGTTAATAATTCTTTTATGCATTTTTCAATAACTATCAATGAAGTGAGCAGTGAGACACATATAATTATAGTTTTAAATAGATGTTCATATATCTATTGTAAGGCATAATCGTTGGCCTTTAAGAAAACTCTTCAATTTAATCTTTGCATCCACAAAGACATTCCAACTGTCTCTGACAATCGTTGTGCGGCTTGGGAATTTTTGTCCACCTAGGACAAACAACTTGCATAAACTAATGAAATCCCTCTACCTCTATAAACTTACAAAATCCCATTCTTCATTGAGCTAGTTCCATTATGTTTGGCCGTACACTTGTTGTATGACTTTTTACAATAATTACATTCAACAATTTCTTAGCCTCCTTTTTCAGTCTACCTTATGACCGTAAAATGATCCCAAACTATGGACCGGCGCCTACTACCTTTAATAGAAAGAGTAGTAGTGTTACTCACATTCGAGGATAGATCTGGATCACCTTCAACAGTTGGCTCACTCTCATCCATTTTTGTGATTGACTTCGATGCAACATTCTTTGACATCTTTGATGAAACCATCTAATATAAAGAGAACAAAAAGATAGAGTCAACTCAGAAACTCGGAAACCCGGTTCAACTCGGGTATATTATATATATAACAAAAATAACTTTTAATATTTGATATATTCAAATTTATCTTATATACAGATCCCATCCATCCAAGAATTAGAAAAGTGATCCCAAAATCTGATGATATATTGCCAGTTTGTCACAAAAAATTGATCTTTATTGTCTAATACAATGTAGTCACTGGTTTAAGCATGTAAAAATTAGGTTGAGACAGAAATATCTATGGTTATAAATAAATGATACTCTTTTATAAAAATAGTACTTTATATAAATGGTGTTCTTTATATAATGAGAACACTAGGACTCACTCATTCATTGTGAATCATTGTGAATAAAAACAAATCCTCATTCCATCAAAATAAATAAACAAACCCTCAGCCCTCAAGCCTGAAATCCAATAGAATCAAAGAAAAAAATTAATAGGAAAAAGAACTTACATGATGTAGGGTCTTCTTCTTTCGATTAGGGTATTCTTTTTCTTCTTCTTTGGAATATTTTTTTTTAGGGCAGCCGATAAGGTTTTATTTTTCGCAAATTGCAAAGCTTCAAAAGCAGGCTTAGGGTTTTTAGCAGACTTTGGAATAGAAGATTAGAGGATTAGGGAATAGGGAGGGACGGCGGGCTTTACCTCTTTAGTCTTTACTCTTTAGGAATAGGCGACGAGGGTAGCAGGGTTAGGTTTTATATAAAATATGAATTTGACTTAAAAAACCTTTTCAAATTAAGCAAAACTCCCTGCCTATATATATATATATATATATATATATATATATATATATATATATATATATATATATATATATATATATATGTAATTACTTGCAATCTATGTTTGGCTTGGCTTGGGGAGGCATGGAACCGAAACAAAACCAAACTTTTCAGTTTTCCATTTTTACAAAATGGATCTTGAAATCATGTCGCATCTTCACTTTGAATATACAGATCCCATTCTTTGCATAGGGAAGGAGGTCAAACTTTGACCATATTTTAAAAGGCAAAAAAGTTATAAATTTGACTTTTTTAGATCATGCGGCTAAAGATTCCAAACAAGTGCACTTGGTAGTGTAGCGTTCAAATGCTATACCTTGGCTTTCTGCCGGCTCACTCCAAAGCCTGTTCACAAAGCTAATATTGATGGATCATGGAATGTAAATTTGGGATCTGCGGGCATTGGCGCTATTATCTAAGACTGTTTGGGTTTGGTTATGGGATCTATAGCTAAAGGCCACTCAAACGTCTCTTCGGCGGACCACTGTGAAGCTTTAGCATATACATAAAAAGTTACTTTTGTCGCTCAAATGGGTTTCTCGAAAATTATTTTGATGGTGATTCATTTCGAGTGCTAAATGCAGTGTCTAATCTGGATGTTGATGATTCAGACGTCTCTATTATATTTGAAGACATTAAGACCGTTGTTAGATGTTTCTATGCTTTTTCTTGGTCTCTTGTAAAAAGATCTGCAAATAGTGCAGCGGATGCTCTTGCTAAGATTGATCGCTCATACAATTGTAATAAATTTTGGACTGAAGCTCCTCCTCAAGTTTATAACCTAATTGTTACTAATTCTTCTTAAGTAATGAAAAGTATGGATCTTTCCTTTAATATATATATATATATATGAAAAAGAAGAAATTATGACTATATCGTAATGTTGAATCCTATGACACGGTCCATTTGCAAGGTCACGTGGCACTCCAAAGGCTATTTAACCCCACTTCTCCCATGTTCACCCTTCCATTGGAGGTGTGTGAAAATAATAAAAATGATAATACTAATTTATCTAAGAGTGTGAAAATGAATAATGACTTGGTTTTGCATTTCACTGTTCATTTTAACAGCCATTGACCGCATGGACTATGGCAATAAAAACTATTTTTTGTTGTCTGTGATCAACCTTGCACATGGCACTTAACCGGCCTTGTCTTAGAGTTGAACCCAACATCAGAGTTACAGCTCTCTCCCTCTCTCTCTCTCTCTCTTTTATATATATATATATATATATATATATATATATATAAGAGAGAGAGAGAGGGGGGGGTTGGGAATATGCGCTCAGGCATAGAGATATTCTTACGCCAATTGACATGGGCGTGATAAGTAGCGCCCTTTTTGTGAAGTGATGGATAGCATGAAACCCACTTTACTAACTAGTGTTACACTTTTAAAATATTATAAAAGTTAAATACACATCCAGCCATCATTCTTAACTTTTTTGAAGTCTCTTTACGCCATTTTTCTAAGAAAATGTCAAGACTTACATTTTCAAGTATATTTTACTCACAACCAAGCAATGGGGCACGAACTACTAGAGTATGTAAATGATCAATTACATTTTATCTATATAATCAACCAGCAAAACAAATGGTACATTTAGAATCCTTGGAATGCCTGCAGCTTAACAATTTATACTCAAGATAATAAAAACTAAGCTTTTATAAGGATGAGAAGTAAAGGAGCAGCAGAGGTTTTGCTTTTCAAGCACTTGTACACTTATAAATGCACCAGTAGGTGATAGAGAGATCAACGATAACAGCAGTCCATCTCCCTTCAAAAAGGAATAGTGAGAATACAGAGACAGAAATCCTTCAAAGTTCAGAGAGAGACTTGCCGCTTATGAAATCCACAACTTGGGTGACTGCCTGATCGAGTGCTGCAGTTACGGCTATCAAATTCTGTAAGAACTCCTCTGCCGTTGGTTTTTCCCCATCAACTATGTCAGTCACGGCCTTAAGAAAGATAGCTGGCACAGACATGAGACCTGCCACATATCCGACAGCTGCTCCCTGAGATGAAGAAATCAATATTTTTTAATTTCCAACCACAGTTACCAGAAACGGGTGTACTAACAAAATGTAAGAAGTAAAGTATTCTACTACCTGAAGCATCTACGAATTACGAGATTGAAGCCACAAGCCAGGTGCAAGATTTGTGCAACTAAATTCATTAAAAAAAATATTTGAAAAGCAAATCCCCACATGTATATGGTAAAACTGCAAACAAAATGTATATGTAAGAATTTTTGACAATATCCTACAGCCATCAGCCTTATCGCCACTAGGCACAGATAATGTACATGAATCAGGCATTGCTGAATCAATCGAATCAGGCTCCGACTGAATAGAGCGTGGAGCCCCAAGCCGTTCAATCGTTAAGGGTAACAAGTGACAGGGCGCTTGAAAGGAATAGTCAGGCATATGCTTAATAGTGAAAATAGACCATGTCATTGAACGGATTCTTAATTCATGATTTGTAGGGAGGGACTTATGTCACCACAAACAGAGACTAAAGCAAGTGTTAAAGAGTACAAGACAATTGAATTATTAAACTTCTGACTATGAAACCAAATATACTGATATCTTGGCAGCATTCCGACCTTGAGGTATAGCAGGCTGACTAGGGAACCAATTAGGGGTTGCCACAAAGCTTGGGTTCGAGTTGGGGTGGAATGCAAAATTCTGTAGGCTATTCCCGGATGCTGCGTTATAGGTAGTCTGGGCCAGCCCTCCATAATAGAGAGGCTGGTAATGCGTTCTTTTTCCGGTTCTAAGAGACCAGGGTCACTAATAGCCGAGCTCAACAACGAAACGGGGTTTCAGCATCGTCTCCTACAACTGGTTTTCCGTCCTTCGCTCGTGATGTAGGAGACGAAGTTGCTTCATTTAGTTCTGTTAGGAATGCAGGAGACGAAATGCAAACTCAAGTTCCCTAACCCTAGCGAAGGTGTGTCCAGCCGTAGATACCTACCGGCGAAACCAAAAACATGACAGATGAATTTCCTCATGATGCATTCATTTCCAACATGTATATAGTAACAGTGTTTTGATTAAATTCTGTCGGCTAACCATTGAAATGTGTGATGTAATGGAACCTGTACATTTTAATTGTGAGCCATACCTCCTTTGAGGTGTCAACTGTCAACTTTCTGCATACGGCTGGACCACCACCATCATGCAACAGAAACTGAATCATGGTATCACAACGCAAACACCGTGCAGTTTACGGATCCATGCGCATTTAATTTAAACCTCAACGCATATTGCCGTGGATATAGCTGCGATTCCTTTTGAAATCCAACCATGATTCATCATAAACTAAACTGTGACATGCATACAAACCCTAATAGCTGAACGGCCTAGGGAAGTAGGGATAACCTCAGAAATGATTTGGTGATGCGAAATTGAAGTCTACATGCCGAGATCGTGGCCGAATAAAGAGGAGACATCAAAAGAGAAAGTGGACCGGTGACTGGATTTTTAGCAGGCCCGTTAAAGACCCCGTGTGTACGTTATCTTAGGCCCGTTAAAGACCCGTGAATTGGATCAGGCACATATATGTGATATGTCATATGTGACTGTTACTTTCGTCACTTTCACCGCATCGATTGGAAAAGAGGTCATAAGTCTATCAATATATGTCGGAATTGTGTGATTCTTATCCTATTGGAAAGCTACTTCAGTAAGCTTTCAAACAAGACCAATTTCACGTCAATCAGACATCGTTTGACCCTTTAAAAGTGATCACGTAATAAAAATTGAGATTAGTGGTTAAATTAATTATGACCGTTAGATTAGAAATTTTTAATGGTTAATTAGGAGTGTTATTTTTAGTAGATTTCTAGGGGGTCTTTTCTTTAGAAATACACATTGTAATCTCTTATGAGAATATTAAATGGATGATTAATAAAATTTATGAGTTTTGCTTTATGTGAATTCTAAAGAACTTAGGATGAGTTTTCATTAGAAGAGTGAATCTTCTCCTACGTGCGGTTTGGTGTGAGGCAAATTTTTCTTCCTTAAATCTTCTTCTACCCTTATTATTCTTTTTTATTTTTGTTTTAATTGACGAGCGAGAACCCTAAACCCCTATCACGCGGGATATACACTATTTAGGGCTAGCGTGAGAGTTTCCTGCATCAAATTGGTATCAAAGCAAGTTCAACATTTGGCACGTGGAGTCCATCATGAATAAAGAATAGTTTATCGATGCCTTTCGTGAGTTGAATGATCAGATGGCTAGCATGGGATCGTTCGTGGATCGGCGGAAGAGACTTGATTTGTATCAGATGATTACTATGATTGGACAAGTATGAGAGACAGTAAAAGCTGGATCATGAAGTCTGATGTATTTGAATTTAACAACTCAATATGGGTCAGTTTTAGAGAATCGATCGTTTACTATTGAGATTCCACGTGAGTTGAAAATTTCACGTCGAATAGCAAGGGCATTAAGTAGGAGTTACGTTCAACAATTTCTCAAAGATTTTCTTCTCAAACTATAAGAAGAAATCATATCAGTGAGACTTGAAGCTTTGAGATTTAAGATTTCAAATTTCATGCCCGTCAAACCAACCCTATCGCCAACCATCCATTTTAATCTCATAATCGTCGTTCACCCCATAACCGTCGTAACACCTACACCCGTTACGGATTCCATTATCGATGTAAAATCTCTGCCGGTTGCAGCTCCCGTAACAGCTTACAGCCCAGAGCTCGTTCAAGAAATCAAGCTAGAAATCGTAATTACCCTAGCCGACCTTATCTCACCAAAAATTGTTATCGATCCTCTACCTGAAACCGTGATAGCACCAAAATCGATCGAAGATTCTATACCGGTTGATGAAAACCTTCTTACGGTCAATATCGGTACTAATCCCGGAACAGTTGAAGAGCAAGTTTCCACAATAAGTCCTACCGAGCCCGAAATCGTCGAAGAGCAAGTATCCGCAATAAAGCCTATCAATCCCATGGCCCACAGGTCCCAAGATCGTATTGCTCGTGTGTCGACGCAAATTCAATTCGGCGTAATAAAGTCCAATCGGATCTCAACTGAGTTAAATCCGGTTTATTCGTCCAAGCCGCATCCACTCATGATTCCCACAATATTGCTATTGACTTCTTCGTAAAAGAATAACTTCGATAAAAGTTCGAGGTCAAACTTTTTTAAAGGGGGAATGATGCGGAATTGAAGCCTACACGCTGAGATCATGACCGGATAAAGAGGAAACATCAAAAGAGAAAGTGGACTCGTGAATGTGTTTTTTAAAGGACCGTTAAAGACCTGTGTGTATATTATTTTAGGCATTTTTTTGCTATGTTAAGTTTATTTTTTAATTAGGATTCTTTTAATAAGTGGGTTGTTTTAGGATTAGTTTTCTTATTTGAATTATTTAGATTTTAGGCACGTATGTATATGTGATATATGACTATTAATTTCGTCACTTTCAGTCAAGGATCAAAATTTCGGGTAAAAATTTGGTTTCGGGCTAGACCGAAACTGAAATTTTGAACCGAAATTTCGGCCGATAATTTGGGTCCCATACAAATTTGGACAGAAATTTCGGTCATTTCGGCCGAAACTTTGATCCTTGCTTTCAGTGCAACCATCAGAAAAGTGTTCATAAGTCTATCAATATATGTTGGAAATAAGTGATTCTTGTCTTGTTGGAAAACTACTTCAATAAACTTTCAAACAAGACCAATTTCACATCAATCGGACATCATTTGACCCTTTAAAAAATAGGATTAGTAGTGAAATTAATTATGACCGTTACATTAGAAAGTTTTAATAGTTGATTAGGAGTTTTATTTTTAGTAGTATTCTTAGGGTTTTTTTTCTTTATAAATATACATTGTAATCTCTTATGAGAATATTGAATGGATGATTAATAAAATATGAGTCTTGCTTTGTGCGAATTCAAGAGAACTTAAGATGAGTTTTCATTAGAAGAGTTATTCTTCTCCCGTGTGTAGTTTGGTGTGAGGCCAACTTTTCTTCCTTGGAGTGATTCCTTGGATCTTCTTTTACCCCTACTATCATTTTTTACTTTTACTTTAATTGGCGAGCGAGAACCCTAAGCATACGTTCGTTTCAATGTAAAGGGGGAATATTACATGTAAAGCTTGTAATATCACCCCAACAGCTCTATTTTTTACACCAAAAGTCGTTTGTTTCATCGTAATTTCTCGTGGATTGTGCCACAAAAATTACCTATAATTTTTTTGACTTACGAGGGTGATGGCTCGTAATATTGAAATATTACTTACAAAAGTAAAAAGCAAACCCCAAAGGCTCTATTTTTTACAAAAAGTGAACTTTACACCAAAATTTTACGGTGAAACAAACATGTATTTTACATGAGAAAAAGTAAAATCTACATGTAATCCAGTCAGCATCATTTTACAGGTAAAGTGATTTTTACAGGGAACCAATTACAATGAACCAAACGTACCCTAACCCTTATCGTGAGGAATTTAAGCTATTTTAAGGTTAGCATGCGATTTTCTTGCATCAAATTGGTATCAAAGCAAGTTCAACATTCGGTACGTGGAGTCCATCATGAGTAAAGAACAGTTTATCGACGTCTTTCGAGGGTTGAATGATCAAATGGCTAGCATGGGATCGTTCATGGATCGATGGAAGAGACTTGATTTGCATTAGACGATTACTACAATTAGACAAGTATGGAAGGCAGTAAAAGTTGGATCACGGAGTCTGAGATATTTGAATTTAACAACTCAATATGGGTCGGTTTTAGAGAATCGAGCGTTTACTGATGAGATTCTACATGAGTTGAAAATTCCACGTCTGATAGCGGAGGCGTTAAGCAGGAGTTACGTTTAACAATATCTTAAAGATTTTCTTCTCAAATTCCATGCCCGTCAAACCAACCTCATCGCCAATCGTTCGTTTTAATCCCATAACCGTTGTTCACCCCATAACTGTCATAACACCTACACTCATTACGGATTCTATTATCGGTGTAAAATCTATTGCCGATTGCAGCTCCCGTAACAGCTTACATCCCAGTGCCCGTTTAAGAAATCAAGCCAGTAATTGTAGTTACCTTAGCCGACCTCATCTCACTCAAAATTGTTATCGATCCTCTACTCAAAACCATGATAGCACCAAAATCGGTCGATGATTCCATACCGGTTAATGAAAATCCTCTTACGGTCAATATCTGTACTGATCCCGAAACCGTTAAGAGCAAGTTTCCGCAATAAGCCCCACCGAGCCCGAGATCGTCGAAGAGCAAGTATCAGCAATAAAGCCTATCAATCCCATGGCCCATAGGTCCCAGGATCGTATTGCTCGTGTGTCAACGCAAATTCAGATTGACGTAATAAAGTCGAATCGGATCTCGCCTGAGTTAAATCTGGTTTATTCGCCCAAGCTACATCCGCTCATGATTCTCACAATATTGCTATTGACTTCTTCGCAGAAGGATAACTTCGATGAAAGTTTGAGGTCAAATTTTTTTAAAGTAGGGAGGAATGATGCGAAATTGAAGCCAACACACAGAGATCGTGGTCGGATAAAGAGCAGACATCGAAAGAGAAGTGGATCGGCGAATGGGTTTTTAAAAGGCCCATTATAGACATGCGTGCACATTATTTTAGGTATTTGTTTGCTAGGTTTAGTTTCTATTTTTATTATGATTCTTTTAATAAGTGGGTTGTTTTAGGATTAGTTTCCTTATTTGAATTATTTAGGGTTTAAGCACATATAAGTGATACGTGACTGTTAATTTCGTCACTTTCAGTGTAACCATCAGAAAAGTGGTCATAAGTCTATCAATATATGTCGGAATTGTGTGATTCTTGTCTTGTTCGAAAGCTATTTCGATAAGCTTTCAAACAAGACCAATTTCACGTCAATCGGACATCATTTGACCCTTCAAAAGTGGTCGCGTAATAAAAAAAAAGGGGATTAGTGGTGAAATTAATTATGACTATTAGATTAAAAAGTTGTAATGGTTGATTAGAAGTTTTATTTTTAATAGTATTCTTATGGTTTTTTTCTTTATAAATACACATTGTAATCTCTTATGAGAATATTGAATGGATGATTAATAAAATTTATGAGTTTTGCTTCGTGCGAATTCTAGAGAACTTGAGATGAGTTCTAATTGGAAGAGTGATTCTTCTCCCGCGTGCAATTTGGTGTGAGAGCAACTTTTATTCCTTTGAGTTATTCCTTGGATCTTCTTCTACCCCTATTATCCTTTTTAATTTTATTTTTAATTGACAAGAGAAAACCCTAACCCCTATCGTGTGGGATTTACACTATCTTAGGGTTAGCGTGCAATTTCCTGCATGATTAGGTCTTTAATTTATTCGTTGAGAAATGTATCTTAACTCCAATGAAGTATAGGCTACTATAGTTGATTGTAAAGATTCCAAAGCAAGTGCTCCCGATTGTTGTATAGACTAGCGGAATTCTTAAAAAATGACTCATTTTCTGACCTACAAAATCATGGATCAGATTCTGGCATCTATAGATACTGTCCCTATATCTTAGCATTCACCTCTTGGTACCACAAATGCAAGGACAAAAGGGATAATACATGTTTGGGATTGGGCCGATTGGCTAAGGACGCCTATGGTACACATGCACTACAAGAACCTGGGAAGAGATAATGAACCCTTAATTGACAAGAAATTGGGAACCTTATCCATTAAATACTCAACGAGCTCACCATATCAGACTTGGACTTCGGCCTAACCAAGTCTGGAAACTTCGCTGATTCAATCTAGTCTTTGCAACTCGACTAAATTCAACACTGGTTATTCTCCTCAACCAAACCATTGTAAACTCCTTACTCTGATTCCAAACTAAGATACTTTAACCAAACAAGTGGCATGTGCACTAGAAATGGCGAGCTCCCAGCATGGCAACCTCTGAAATTCCAGAGGCTTGGGCACTTTCCCGCACAAAATATAGAGGTAAACAGAAAACTACAGATCAACAATGTTTTAGAAGGAAAATATTGAATAACGATCGTCGTCAATGCCTTGTCCATCTATTTGGGGTCACCTTGGAGAGTCCTATTTCTCCATGATTGTTGCAAATTGTAAGTCACTCTGCAGACCCTCAGGTTGCTAGTCAGTACTTCCCTCCAAATCATTATTTGTCTCCCCCTTCTCCAATTCGTTTTAATATTGTAGGAATCCTTCATAGGGCTGTTTATGATGTCCAATGAACATGTCGAACTCTCTACGACAATATTCCTTGGTTTCCTCTTTCGCTGGGCTCACACCTAAATTTCCTCCAGCGTACCCATTCCTAATTATATTCTTTCTTGTTGCTCCATATATCCGCTTTAGCACACACATCTCAGTCACGTGTTGTCTTCTCGTCTCTTCTTCGTAGCCTATAAATTCAAACAGACGGTAATCCAGTTCTTATTGCCATCTAGAAAATAATCCCTTCAATCAAATGGTAGTTGTAGATTTCATCATACAGCACTTGAATGTCCCCACTTTATCCACCCAACATTGATCTTGTTTGGAATGCCCTATTTAAACTCATTTTTCAGTCATAGTAGAGCCTAGATACCAAAATCCAATACATTTTGACCAAATCCTCGGTCCTATTCTTCTGTTCACCAAACTAATCTCTCTAATATTCCGTCTTTGAATATTAACTTTCAAATACCTCAACTGATGCACCCTTGGATCAATATGAGCATCGAATGGTGTTGTTCAGAGGCATAAACAGTGGTATGAAACAATATTGTGGTTTAACCAGAGCACAAAGAAGGTAATAAAATGAAATACACAGCATAAGGGCATTTCGCGTGTCAGTGGGGCCAATATGGGCAAAATCTTGGAGGGAAACACCCAGTCCACTTGGATGATTCGCGTTGGGACCTTGGTCCTGCATGGATAGGGGCATGCTACTAGCAATGATAGTCTTGGATTTCGAGGAATGGATCATTTCGCAATGGAGTTATTTCCCCTATACGCTAGTTTGAAGTTCTAGTGTTAATTTCATTTTAATTTTGAATAAAGTATTCAATCTTATAAAATTGCGCGAGTATTATAGGGACAACACAAGTTGTATAAAGAGTTAGTTATGTTGGCGATAACATAAGTTTGTGCCCATTTGTGTGTAGGTATAGGTATGTGTCTAGTTAAGGTGTGGGTTTAGTCTCACCTCATTTAGAAGAACTGTATGTTTTATGTTCCCCTCTATATAAAGAGGACTTATGTTTCTTGAAAATCATCACAATTAGTAACAACATAGTCCTTTGTGTCATTGCTCTCTCTCCCCCTTCTTTTCCATCTCTCTTTCTCTCTCAAGTTTTCATCATTCACAGTTTTTAGAGTTTTTGAACCAAGGGAACACAAGATAGGTCATGTTTGGATCGGAGTCTCCCAAGCAACACATTTTTTATTTTTTTTATTTTTTTTGTGCTACATTGCTGTTTGAACCTCCTCTTACAAAATTTATGTGAACCTGTCAGAACCTATGATTTCACATATTTCTGAAATTCCAACTTATGTGCTCTTGATTAATGGTGCTGCTACTGTAGGTTTGTATCGGAATCCTGCTACCTTTCAGTTGCATGTGGTTTTGTTGGATTTGGGAAGTATTGAGAAAGTTGCCGCGATTTTCGTCCTTTGGGTGATGTTGTGTTGAAAGGGTTGCTGTTGTAGGGATGGAGTTGTAGTTTCAATTATTTATTTGTGTTATATCGAGTCATATGTCTTTAGCTGGTATTGTTCTTGTGTTGGCTAGTACAGCTAGTTTTAATTATATTGATAGGAAAAATAGAGGAACTGATACTCGTAAGCAGTTTTCGAAAGCGCGAAAACTCGACTCGACTCAGAAGTATATATATATATATATATAATATGTAATAGACTAATTTAAGAACGGCTACAATAACTAACTATTTATATAGGGTCAAACCGTTGATTTAGCATTAAGTCGAAGAAATTAGCATTATTTAGCATCAAAGAATGATGTTTTCTTTGGTCTTGGGCCTGGTTATTTCATCATGGATAATTAAAGAAGTGATTTAAGAACAGCTGCAATAATTCCTTTTGGGGATAACAAAAAGCCACTAAAGAAAGGCGGTGAATACTTAGGAAAGTTAACCACAATGGCTATAAACCGACTTCTAATGGAAAAACTATTGCCTGAACCAAAAAATATTGAGCACATAAAAAGAATCATAAGGATCTAAACTTGGGAAAAAAAGAAATTCATGATTACTTTGAACTGCACAGTGACATGAATCACAGTAATTCATGCTCAGAAAATTTAATAAAAAAGATGCAAGAGGAATAAATAAAAAATTGCTTACAGATTCTTCTTCTTTACAGTGATTGCCTACGGTAATTCTTCTTCTTCAGGAAAAAACAAAAAAAATCTCTTACGGTAATTCACTGTTAAAATATAAATCAACAGCAGAGGTTGAGCTTATGGTGATTCACTACTCAGAAAATAAATCAACAGCAGATGTCGTCGTTGTCTTCTTCTTCTTCTTCTTCTTCTTTTGATTTAGGATTTTTCAGACAGCTCTTCCAGAGACTGCAAAAGGGCTTAGGGTTTTCGCATGGGTTTAGAATCGAGAGCATTTAGGGATGAAAGGCCTTAGGAATAGCATCGAGACGAGAGGGTTGGGCTTTATATAAAACAGGCATTTACTGAAATGGCCTTTAAAATTAATAAAAAAAACCCGCCTATTCCAATGAATAAGTAGCTTGAGTAGACTCGCCGAGCTGACAAACTCGGTCAATTTTCCGAGTCGAATCGGTGAGTATACCAAGTTGTAAAGCATTTCGAGTATTATGGCGAGTCGGGTCGAAACTTGGTCAAGTTGAGTGAACTCGCCCGAGTTCCGAGTCGACTCGTCGAGTTTTAATACCATGCTCATAAGGGCTGTTTTGATGTTGTCTTGTACTCCCAGTATGGCTGTAGTCGATGTTTGAAAAAAGGGAGAAGAATGAAAAAAAGAGGATGTGTGGTTGATGCTGCGCGGAAGCTTCGAATGCATTTTATAGTTCCTTTCCCTTTGGGGGCCTGCCGGCCCCCGAACCTCCTGCCCAATGCCAACATGCACGGGTGGCTATGGGCATGGATCAAAATATCGTCCGATACCGATACGTATCGGTATCGGACGATACGGTACATTGAATGTACCGTATCGTCCAATTGTATGGGAAGGCCCGGACGATACATTCAATGTATCGTCCGGTAAGTTACTATTCCGATACGTATCGTCCGATAAGTATCGGTTTGGAGCTCGGACGATACGTATCGGAATAGCAAGATTTTGACCCTTGGCTATGGGTCTCTTTTATGGATGGATGAGATATGTATGAGCATATTGTTGGTTGCTATGTTTGGAGGTGATTGGTTCCTCCGATAGTGTTACTTTCATGATGCATGGGCTTATATTGTTGTTGTATACTGTTAGTCCCTCCTTGATATTGTTATGGGTCACTGTTTACGTCTTGTGGCAATGTTGTTGGTGCCAAGAACATGTTGTAGGTTAAGTATTTAGCCACTTGTTTGGATTCTGGTGTGTACTATGACCACTTGAGTGCAGTGTTGCACCAAATTGTTTGTGACAGCACATTTTTGTTTGTTGTTCTTGGACAACTAGGTGCAGGTTGTGCTGTGAGCATATCAAGTCAAGGGGAGATGATGGTGTAAACATGTACTTTGTTTTCAAATAAATATCCAAGGGAATACACAATAGAGAAACTATCCTGCTTACCTCCATATCTTTTATTGTTGCATCATTTGCCAAAATTGCTGCTTCATCATGTGGGGACATATCCAATGAATCACCAGTTGACAATTTGCCCACCTGCGACAAATACACCCAAGTAAGGAACATGTTGAGAGTCATTGCCTGTTAGATTTGAAAGTCTTGGAAACAATTACACTACTACTCTCAGTAATGAAAAATATTGGTTTACATGATATATATATATATATATATATATATATATATATATATATATATATATATATATATATATATATATATGCTCATCCATATGCATGTTCACAATGAGAGCTAAACTGCTAGGTAGAATTTTTCCTCATGAGCATAGCCATACAGTTCACGACAAAGGTAAACTGAGTGCTATATATATATATATATATATATATATATATGCTCATCCATATGCATGTTCACAATGAGAGCTAAACTGCTAGGTAGAATTTTTCCTCATGAGCATAGCCATACAGTTCACGACAAAGGTAAACTGAGTGCTATAATGAACTAATATTTATGAGCATTTTGACCATTGCTTTCATTTTATTAGATAAAAGAACATACCATTTTCACTCATGCCCTTCCAAAAGAAAGAACATTTTGGCATGACATGGAAATTAATTATTCATAAGCTAGCTTGCATAAAACAATGCATATGATGCAATGAATAGAAAATTACTACAAATGTCAATCCCCCCCCCGCCCCCCCAAAAAAAAAAAAAACCAAAGTTCTCAATGAACATTGAAAGAACTCTAAGGTAGTGTTGTTAGACTTTGGGACTTCCAACCATGGATCAAAATATCGTCCAGCATCGGTACTTATCATCCAGTACAATACATTGACCGGGACTAGCCCAGTCAATGTACTCAGACGATACTTTGACCATATCATCCGAGATTTTGAAATTTTTTTACGTGTTGTGAATTATTTTTTTGGGCACTTAAGTTACGCGACAGGAGACCTTTTGTCACTATTCTCTCTCTTCTTTTCCCTTCGTTACCCTAGGGTAAAAAACACCCCAGTACATCATTTCCACTCCGATTAACACACCGCAACTTGTGTTCTCCCTTATTTCGTCACATTTAGGTAATTTTTTACCCCTCTTTCCTTTTTTATGATGTTTTCTCTTTATATAGCTTTATAAAAAATTGAAATAGGAATATATATATATATATATATATATATATATATATATATATATATATATATATATATATACTGGCCTATACATTCCTTCAATGTATCGGCCGCTACAACCAATACGTATCGTTCCTGGGTAGGGCTGTCAACAGGCTGGTTCGGGCCCAGGTTTTTATAGGCCCGGTTAATTTTTAGAGCAAAAGTGAGGGCCAAGCCGAACCCAATATCCTATCCGGGCCCGGCCCGACCGATTGTGGAATATTTGAGCCCGAGCCCTATCCGAATAAACCTGGCCCGGTACTAATCGGGCTGGAACTGGGCCCTGGCGGGCCTTTTGTGATTTTTGCCTTACATTTTTTCCATTCAGGCCAGTGATAAACCCAGCCAGGTACTAATCGGGCCAAAACTCAGGCCGGGAGAGCATTTTATGAGTTTTGCCCAACAGTTTTTGCATTCGGGCCTAATCAGATGGTCAACAAAGAAACCCTAATCAGATCGGAGGGGAGAAAAGAAGGCAGAGATAGAGGGTTGGGCTGGGAGAGTGGGAAAGGATTGGGAGCTTGGGAGAGAGAGAGAGAGCTGCGCTGGGAGAGAGGGTAAGAGGGCTGGGCGGCTGCTGGGAATGGGATTGGGATTTGGGAGCTTGGGAGAGAGAAATAGAGAGAGGGTTGCCGGCCGGGCACTTGGAAGTTGGAACAGTACCCTAGGTAGGGCGCCGTTTCGGAGTGGAGAGGAGAACAATGGAGAAGAGATGAAATGGAGAAAACCCTAAGTTATTCTTATAAAAGGTAGTAAAGAGAGGGAAATTACTATTTTACCCCCTTATTAATCCGTTGAACGGTAATAAGGGGCGCTAAAAGTGCAATTATAACGGGTTGGGCTTACTGGCCCGCTAATTTTAACATACACTACGGCTCGTTTATTTTACACATCAAAGCCCGAACCCGAAATCGTTTATATTCCGGCTTAGCCCGGCCCGACGCGTTTACGAAAAGACTCAAAAGTTTGGGCCCAAACCCGGCCCATCCGGGTCGTGCCCGGGCTGAAACCAGCCCCGTTGACAACCCTATTTCTGGGCCTGAATGATATGTACCTGAAAACCGAGATTTTGATCCAGGCTTCCAACATACGAAGAGGAATGCGAGCTACCTTTAGGAATCATCTTGTCTAATGAGATGTTTGCTTACTAGCTAGAAGGGATATCATGTTTCCCGTCAATGTTTGAATCTTATACCATTCAGGCCTGAATCCTAAGATTCAAATTGAATCTTACAATGTACAATTCAAAATTCACTCCTGAATCTTACAGTCACAACCCATAATCCATGTACGTAGATTTCAGAATAATATGAGCTCAGTAATAATAAAGGACCTGACAACATGGAGTTACAACAATTGGAAAGTTGACAATATTGCCAACTGAGCCTCAGAAGAAATTTTTACAATTGGAAAGTCGACTTATTGCTACCTCAAGATCCTTTTATAATTGGAAAGTCGACTTATTCCAATTTTTACAATTGGAAAGTCAACATGGAGTTTGAGCCCAGCTTACCTATCAAAAATGAAAAAAGAAGATATTTTACAATTGGTATCCTCCTCCGGCTGGCTTCTTTTCAATCAGTACTAATGGAGCTTGCATTGCCAATGCAGCTGGGTTTGACTAATCATTCGCAATTGCTTGGGCAATTTCATATCATGTTCCCATGGTCTGTGAGTACCTGCCATTCATGTTCTTTTTGAGGTGCATGCATTTTGAGTGCCCTTGAGTTTGCATTTGTTGAAGCATATGATAAGATTACCCTCACATCTGATTCGGAGGTTTCTATAAATTATATCCATGACACCATTCGATCATCCATGAAACCTTGTGTTTGCCCTTCTTGACATTGAGTTCATCAATTAGAAGTTCTTGAATATTAGATTCAACCACCGGTGAGAGAACTGAACAAATGTGCTGACCTCCTATTGAAGCTTGGGTTGGAACCTTCTATAGTTCTCCGATGGCATATTCTCTCTTCTTCCCTAGGACCTTATTTCTTTACTTCATAGTGCCAATACTTGTAAATGCATATGCCTGTATTATCCCCTTTTGCGCACGATAGAGGATGAGGTCCTATAGAACCTCAAGCTTACTAATAAGCACCAAAAACATAAAATGAATCATGCACAGCTGTACTAAGTTTGTCAACAGATTAAGGTGTCATTCTTGAAAAGTAATGATTGATAAAGATGGAAGAATAAATTAAGATTTGAATTTACTGCATAAGGTGAATAGTTTATCATAGTATTGAGATGGAGTAATACCTTCATGTTAAATTCTTTCAAAATATTTGGCGTACGAAGGGTCTGCCGAGCTCCAATTCCATACTGATCAAAAACCTGCAGCAGAAACAAGAGTAGATGAAAAGAGGTCAATGATATTACCAATGGCTGAGGCAGTTCAATCTATTATAATTACTCATAAGTATTTTTGTCTTGTTAGTTAACCATACAGTACAAAAAGGTGTAGAAATCATTACACCTGTACCTCTATTATTAAAGAGAATGCCTCTTTAAATAGATGCTTACAGATCTATATAAGAATAGTGTATTAATGCAATGACATATCTAAGGAAATGACCAACTACCCACAATCCTAAACAGGAAAGTCAACTTACGGTCGGTTTACATATATGCCACCAATAACTAAAAATACAAAAACTACCATACATATCCATCAATACACCAATAACATGTATACTATCAATAACGGCTCTGATACGATGTTGAAACAGAAAGAATAAATATAAACTATTTTTTTAACAAAATAAGAAATAAAAATATTAAAACTAAGGAGATGGAGAAGAGGAAGAAGAGAGATGGTCCACATGACTACATACATTATTAAGCATTGTGTGTCTCTATTATCAATCAGAATGCCTCTTTATATAGAGAGTTACAGATTAATATCAGGAAACCTATATTACGGAAATAAAACCTCAAGGGGTTAGGCGAGCTGGCCAGGTACCTGCTTCCAAAAGCAGGAGACCTGAGTTCGAATCCCCTCCCTCCCGTGAGGCCACCCTAGGGACTTATATCCTGTGCTGACCCGGTATGCGCTAATTTGGGGTGCGCATGTGTCCCTGGGACTAGGCGGGTGCTCTAAGAGGCCCGGATACCCAGGTTATCAATATATATATATATATATATATATATATATATATATATATATATATATATATATATTACGGAAATAAACAACTAGGAAATAACCTAATTAGGAAATAACCAACTAACATAGATACCATATTTGGCACGATCTGAAACAACAAAGTCAACTAATGGTAAATTATAATCTTCACACCAATTATATGTAAACTAATGACCAAAGAGGATTCTAACACCTTAGTAGAAAATAATAAAGGAAAACATCAAGTTGCCAGCATTTCGAAAAAATGGTGGCACGCGTAAGATGGCTCGGCATCCAGTGGTGGTTCGCACCAGCGACTGGGTTTGCAGTAGCTGTGGGAATATTAATATTGGAAAATAAGTGGAACGCCATCGATGCATGTTCCAATGTCAGGGTTAATGGGAAGATCATCAGGAGTAAGAAAGATTGGAGTAGAGCCTTGCGTAAGGGCAAGCCAGTGCTATCCAAGAAGCAGGCGAAGGATGCCCTAAATGGCTGTAAGATCTCACGTAAAGATTGTCATCACATGGAGCTGCCTCCTCCACCGAAGGGAGGGGGGCAGTTCCAGCAATTCTGGAGTGGCGACCACCTCCAAACCTCCTTAGTTCACAGCTCAGCCGCAGGGGGCTGGGGTGGACCAAGGGCTAAGCTTTCTGTTGCAAGGGGGACGGTGAATGACTGTGGTAGTTTTCGTACATTTGAAGTTGCAGATAATTCAATTTTCGACATAATAATCAATTTCCAAAATGTATGGTTAGTGGTAACAGTTAAAAAATTCATCTCTAAGTTTGGATTTTTACAGATGTGGGCCATCTCTGATTGGGGTCAAAAGAATGGCCGCATGATCTCCATCATTAACAATTACAAGATACTACTTTGTTTTGCATCTTTTGAGATTGCACATATTGCGGCACCAAAAAGAAAACTATACATGATGAGAACAAACTTTGTGATCAATCTATGATGTATGAAAGATGGAGACTGTCACATTCAAAAAAAGGGGGCGGGAGTGTGGCTACAGATCTTCGGCTTGCCGCTCCATGCTTGGACTGAGGATCAGCCGTAGATGCAAGATTTTCAGGGCCTTTGATTGATGTAAGTTCAATCTCGAGGAGACCAGATACATCTGGGTTCTAGTTTCGACGGACCAGAGGGAACTGATTCCGAGAAGGGGAGACACGGTTGTTAATCGAGCTAATTTCCAGTGCATGAAAGGGCGGCAGTAGTATGGCTGGTGTCGATTGTAGTGTCAGATGAATTTGGGGTCGGGATCGGGCTCGAGTTCAGCAATGGTGTGGGTTGCAACTCATTGCAAGTAAATATCAGTGTAATTGGTAACAATCATCCTAGGCTGGCGGCGGCAGGGCATGGCTCTTCTGGAGTGGTTTGAGTGAATCGAATGGGGAAGAGAGGGTTGGTCTGAGAGACAAAGAGGTGGCTAAACAGATAAGGTTGAATAAGTTGGGATTAGAAAGGTTCACCCGAAGGGGTGGTATCTTCGTCAAAGGAGAGGAAGGGGAGCCCGGTCGTCTGATTTTGCGGGTTGGGGCCTCTCAATCAAACCCAAATTGACAGCTGCGATGGCACTTTCAAAGATTAGAAAGCCTCAGTCCTTGTCTAACAAGGACTCCAGTTTGGTAGGGATTTGGTGGGTAATAAAAGCAGTTGTGGGTCCTTTTTCCTTTCGGAGGTGGGAAATTCTAGTCTTGCCACTGTACATGCAGGATGGGATGCGTACGGGGCTCGAGTTTGATCCAAGTTGAAGTCGTGGGGGCAGGAAGGTCGAGGAGTCACATGCCACCATCTGTGTGGGGAGGTCTAGGGGCCACCATGTGTGTCACTTAAAGAGGAGAATTGTGGACGGGCCTGCAAATCGGCTTTCAAGTTCCAAGGCCCATAGCGGGTTTGAGACCTGGATCATGAGAGGAGATTAACAAAATAGAAGAATAAACCTTTCGACTAGTAAGGACTTGGAATACGACAAGGGTGGTAGAAGAGCCATCACCTCTAGTGAGAATGACGGCGGTATTGGAGGGACTAAGGAAGAGGTTTCAACTCAGGATTCTACCGTGAAAGAGGTTCGGCATCCATTCTATCCATGTGTTATCCAAAGTCCCAAGGAATTGTCCCATGCATGTCTCCGTAATTGCACCCTTGCGGCCGATCTACATGTTCTCCCCTTGCTAAGGAGATGGGAACACATCTAAGTTCAAGTAAAAGTGGGTCCTTCGCCTAGATGCAGGTACCACAGTCTGAATTTAGAGCTTCCGGTTAAGTTCATTGTTAGTGTTACCAAAAATAATGAAATTTTGGGTTTGCATAGGTTTTGTCCCAGATTGATATTTTTTGGTTAATTCTAATCCCCACTATATGAACATGCTTCCCGAGCTAGTGGAAACCTTGGAGCCTGAGCCTGAGGCCGAGACCGAGCAGTTTGCGGGGATTGGTACTTGTTGGGAAGGTGTTGGTAAGAATAGACTTGTAGTAAATGACAGCATGAACGGGGGAGGTGATGCGGGTCGATGACCCTAGACTACGTGAATGATAATGAAATGTTATTTTGCCGAAATTAAACTAAATTAATTTAAGCAAAAAAATCTCAAAATAATCGTGATACCTTAGGATTTCGCAGATTTCCGTTTGATAGATCACGTTTGGTTCGAGTAGGGTCCAGTCCGACGCTCTAGATGCTTCCAGATTAGGACATCGTTCTTCAATCAAAATTGGAATCGCTAGTTCTCTCTCAAGGTTGTTGAATCCGATCGATCCAATGGTTCAGATGGAGACTAGGGTTTTGGAATTCAGGAGGTTTAATTTGAAATGGGATGAAATAGGGTTTTATGGGAACGGAAATAAAGCAAAAAATAGATAATCAAACATAAAGATAATAGATAGGAAATTGTGGGCTTCGCACCCTTGGCTTCACACCAAACCCTTCGCAGGAGAGAAGATTCACTCTTCAAAGCTCATCTCAAGCTAAATTATTTGCTCTTTTCATTCATAATCAATATTTTTTTACAATGCTTATTAATGAACTTATATAGGAGGTCTCAAAACAAAAGAAAACCCTAAAACAAATATTCTAAAAAGGACAAGTTTGCCCAAAAACTCAAATTTCGTCTTTTGGCGGAACCCACTTATATCGATCGATCAATTTATATATATATATATAGAAGTCTCGGGTCACAAATCGATCCATCAAAAATTGTACTCGATCAATCGGCTTATATATATATATATATATATATATATATATATATATATATATATATATATATATATATATATATATATAAATCGCAGTAAGTCTTGGTTCACGTTAGTCAATCAATAATTATCTTCGATCGATCGACTGAGAACAAAACTTCGCCAAAATTTAAGTTCCCACTGGCCACAATTGATCGATCGAAGCCTGGGATCAATCGATCGATTGTGCATTCCTTTGTATGCTCCTTTATGCTCGATTATGATTGTTTTTATGCTCGGTTCTGGTTTCCGTTCCGTTTCTTTCGGCGTTGGTACACGTGATATGGTCCATAGCCTATGTCCCCGATGTCAACGTCCCCGTCAGGGGGGGGGATCAATGAATGTGTTATTTTGAGGAGCGGTGATGAAGGCGTGAGCGTTTCAGGTTATGAGGATCAGATTGGATTGTAGTGTAAGGGAAGCAGAGATAGGGCGTCGAATTCACAGAGGGAAGAGTTGAATGATATCTCAAATGGGAGGAACCTCGATAATGATGAGGATTCAAGTGGTAGCAGATTACCAGTTGAAATGTGTTGGAACACAGAGAGGGGAGGATGTGTGCTTTGAGCAAACTATTTCTAAGTTAAGACCCTGAGAACAGTTTGAATGGGCAATAATGGGGAGAGATTGGAGGACTCTATGTCACTCAAAAGTATTGAGTCACCATGTGACTGAAATACGTTGAATGCAGGCTAAGTTGTGGGCAATGGACAAAAATATTGAACTGGGTGGAGAACATAGCATGTCATATGGGGAGGCTGATGGCACATTGAAAATGTTGTTTAAATTCAAACAAGATGGCAGAAAAGGGAGCGAGAGCACACTGGGTTATCGCGTGAAAGGGAGCAAGAATTGAATAACCTTGTGGGGTTTGTCTAATAAAAAATCAGGACAGACCGGTAAGAAAGGGGAGTCGAAGTGAGGTTTCTCTCTCCTTCTACAAGGCTTGGAGGTTGTAGTTTTATGCATATTTTATCTTGGAATGTGAACGGCATGTGTGATCTAAATAAAAGAGCAACGATAAAATCTGTTGTGGCGAGGCAGTGTCCAAATGTTGTTACATTTAAGGAAACTAGTAGACAGCTATAGATACAGTTAAAGTAAGGGTTGTTTTGGGAGCTAATAAATTGGATTGGGTGGTTCTTTCTTCAATGGGGGCTTTTGATGAAACCCTTGTTGCTTGGGACTCCGTTTTGTTGAACCTTCAAAGGCAGTAGGCGAATTCTCAGTTTCAATTCTTTTCCGTTCAAAAGGGAATGGGGCAAAATGGGGTTTTAAGGGTGTTTCTGGGTCAAATGAGGATGCACTTAGGGAAGATTTTTGGTTTGACTTATCTTTAGGATGCCTTAATATTATATTTTATAATCATGAGAAGCAAGGGGGAGGTTTTGATAGGACTGGCATGAGGGGTTTTGTGGATTTTGTTAGGGATTGCAGCCTAATGGATAGCTCAATGGAGGGTAGTTGTTTCACACGGTCGAATATGCAGGAGAACCTGATCCTTTGCTGTTTGGATCGATTTTTTTGCTCCCCTTTGTGTGATGTCCATTTCCCTAATGTGATGGTCGAAGGTCTTTCTAAGACAATTTTGGATCATGTTCCTATCAATTTGAAGTGTGCATCGAGGGAGGGGGGCTTCCCCTTTTCGATTCAAGAACATGTGGTTACTTGACAACGGATCCAAGGAAATTGTTAGTACGTAGTGGGGGAGGATGTTATTAAAGGGACTGTCGACTTTCACTTGGCTTCTAACTTAAGAAGCTTGAGGACGAGATAATAAGGTTGAATAATAAGACATTTGGGCTTGCAGGAAAGGTCAAGGAAGAACATCTGGGTGAAATTCGAAAGTTTGATTTGTTGGAAGAAGAGAGAGACCCCTTTTACTAGAAGAGAGTGAACTCAGAGTAGATTCGGTACAAATAAGTGCCTTGAAGAGGAGGTTTTGTGGAGACTGAAACTCAAAGCCAATTGGCTTAAGTTGGGGGATAATAACACAAAGCATTTTCACTCGGTCTCTAATTCTAGGAAAAGGTAAACTCCAACACATTGTGGCCGATGAGATTGAGGATGTGGAAGAGGTGGGGAAAGCGATAGTCCATTTCTATGAAGATTTCTACAAGGATGAAGGTTGGTTTTGTCCCACTATTGATGGCATTAAGGTATCAAGTTTCGACTGATACCGATACGTATCGAATTTTTTTGCAAACCGATACTGATACCATCCCGATACCTGTATCAGGGTCATATCGGTATCAAGCATCGGAGTCGGCTGATACAGCATTGTATTGATCAATACATTTCGGGTATTGGCCGATACGAATCGGGTATCAACCAAGACCTACCAAATTTGAAATATTTTTATATATTTTTTAAATGTTTCCTTCTTATTAAAAAAAAGCATCTAATAGTTTATCGATAGGTCTTTTATGATACTTTTAAGACTATAACGCATCCTTTAGTGTGTGAGTTTTTCTAACATTTTAAAAAAAAACACGATATCGGTGTATCGGTCCTCCATGGACCGATACCCAATACCGAGTCCCGGTTTGATACCTCGGATGGCATTTCTTCTTTACTCTTTGAGAATTAAAAGTGTGAAATTGAAAGAGGCTTTGAGGAAGAGAAGGTGAAGAGAGCAATTAAAAAATCTAGCAATAATAAAGTCCCAGGGCCAGATGGGTTTACTATGGAGTTTATTAGGTGCTTTTGGGATGTTGTAAAGGATGATTTGATGGTTTTTATTCATGGATTTAGCCAATGTAGTCATATTGGAAGAATGATGAATTCCACGTTTATGTCTCTAATTTCAAAGAAGGGAGGGGTGAGGAAATTAAAGACACAGATTAGTCCCTTCAATAGTGTATAAGGTATTGGCAAATAGATTGAGGCGCCTTATGGGAGCAACTATCTCTCCATCTCAACGTGCGTACATTGTTGGTAGACAGATGCTTGACGTCTTGGTTGTGGCTAACGAGGCTATTGATTCCTGCTAATGGTTTGCCCAAAGGTTATTTTAAAAGCTCGAGGGGTTTAAGACCACGAAGTCCTCTATCTCCCTTCCACTTTAATATGGTGGGGGAGGAACTTAGTCATTTACTTCAACTGGTTTCATATTGTGGCTTTTTTTCAAGTGGGAAGGGGCTAGGAATGGTTCGTCTATTAGTTACCTTCAGTTTCCGGATGATACCATGATTTTCAGCGAGGCCTCAAGTAGTAAGCTACAGTATGTTAAGGTGATTTTGACTATCTATGATGCGATTTTCGATTAGAGGATCAATCTTTGCAAAACCAGACTTCTTAGGGGGAACGTGGATACAATTGTACTGAATTCTTTGGCAAGGGAGGTGGGTTGCGGCAGTTTACACGTTACCTTCTACATAATTAGGGCTCTCTCTTTGTGTTGGAAAGTGAAATGCAGCTCTGTGGGAATTGGTTGTGCACAGATTTGACTGGTTGGTGCAATTTGAGACGGATTATTGACTGCTTGGAGCAATTTGAGAGTGATTTTCAATCATTTAACCAATTGGGAAGTGTATCATTTCTCGAATACTGAAGGGGGTTAGGCATTTGGAGGCTTTGTAATATTAACAAAGCTCCCTAAACAAGTGGATGTGGAGAGTGGGGATGGAGAGACGTAATTTGTGCACTCAGGTGTTCATTAGTAAGTTTGGTAGTTGTAACTATAAAATGGGAAACTAATAGTAGAGGGAACAAGACCCGGCTTGGTGGAGGGGAATTGGGGGACGCCAACATCATAAACGTTGGTTTTGGACCACGTAGGGTCTATTGGTGGAAGAAGAAGAAGTGAAGAAGCCACAGGGAATCGATCGGGAGAAGAGCTTAAGAAGTTGGAAGAGCACCATTCGGCCCAAGGTCGCTCGAGCTACCCCAGTTCTCGCTCAAGCGAGATTACATAAAGTGGAGGGCCAAACTTTCGGCCAAAAGTCATTCGAGCAAGCATCGGTCCTCGCTCAAGTGACCCAACCAGTGAAGACACTGAGTTCCATAGGGGTTCTTGCACGAGCGAGAACCAAACTCACTCGAGCGAGATTATTGACAAAATTTTGTCTTTTTTCTTGTCTTTTGTGTCAAATGTAAATGTTCTACTTTGGGCACTTTAGTATTTTGTCATTTTAAAGTTGTTTCTTTTAGTACCTATTATATAAGGTCTCTTGTAAGCCAAATTGGGCATTGGTTGATTTTAATGAAAATGCTTTGCATTGAAAGCTTGAGATGAGTTTGTGAAGAGTGAATCTTCTTTCTCCATATGGGTTTGGTGAGAGGCCAAGGGTGAGATGCCCATTTAATTCCTTGATCTTCTACTTACCTCTTTTCTATTTTGCTTGGTAATTTCTTACACGTATCTCCATCCATTTGACTGTTTAAAATCTCCAAAACCCTAATTCTATAGCAATCTTGATGGAGATCCTTGTTGATTGATTTCATCCCCAACCATCGATCCACGACCGTTGTTGGGCTCGAGATCGCTCAATTTGCGGCCAATTGACCATTCATTTCAAAAGGCCTAGCAAGGAGCTACAAGAATCCACATTGATCCACGAACGAACGCCCGACCTAGAGGATGCTAGAGTTCTATCTCTAGGGTCACACCTTCCATAATTCAGACGGACTTGCGGCTGGATTGGACCCTAAGCGAACCTAGTATGGTTACCGAGGTGGAGTTCCACGAAACCCTAAGATATCGCTTTAATTTGAGCTTAATTAATTACTTTAATTTCAGCAATTATCATCAGATAGTCATCTTAGGGTCGTTGTCCTGCATTAGGAGTTTGTTCGACTAGGGAGGATTTTAATCAATGCATATAGTTCAATTGGGTTTTGGGGGATAAAATTTCATTCTGGGAGTATCTTGCTTCGGGATTCGTGTCTAAGGATTTTTGCATTGGTATCCAAAGGATTGCGGTGTATCATATGGTGGTGATTGTTGACATCTATTACTTGGTAGGTAATGAGCGTGTATGGAACTTGCAAATGAGGAGGAACCTAAGTAATAGGGAGATGGTGTTGCTTGAGGAAATTTTAGATCTCAATGGTAGTTGTAGACCAAACACTAGTAGGCTAGACCTAGACCAAAGGTTTGCAACTCTGCATAGCAAGGGGCATCTCTCTAGTCAGTCTTTGCATGGGTTTTTTGTTCATCGGCCATTGGTGCACCATAGTTGGGTGTCGGTTTGGAAAGGGTGCACCCCTCTGTGGTTTAATTTTTACAAGTGGACGGGGTACATTCTCACAATTTGTAAATTTATTAAGAGAGGAAAGAGGTTGTGAAAGGGATGTGTGTGTCTGCGCAAAGCCGAATCGACCAATCATCTATTAATTCAATGTTGGTTTGCTAGAGAGCTATTGAGCATCGTTCTTAAAGGTTTAGGGATTAACTGGACTTCCCAAGTGGTGAGTTATTGGCATCTTGCCATCTTGGGATGAGGAGGCTTGCAATGGTATCAAGAGAGATTTTTGGAATGCTTCCTTGTTCGTTGCTATTTGCACGACTTGGTTGGAAACAGATGATAGGGTGTTTCGGAAGAAGAGGAAGTCCGCCACGTTTGTTATACAACGGGCTAGGGATTGGGTGGTTAGTTGGGTGTCGTTGAGTAGGGAGACCAAGCAAATTAATGATATTAGGTTGGGAGATTGTTGGGATGATTCGAGGGTCATCTAGTTGTTTCACTTGGCCTGGTTGGGTTTCGCAGGCTGGCTGGGGGCTTGTTTTTCCTTAGTTTTTTTTCCTCAAGTAATTTGTTTTCGTGTTGCTTTAGGTTGTTTTCTTTGATTCATTGCTTTGTGATAAACCTTCTCATTGTCAAACATGGACGTGTTTTTGTATCCCTTTGTCTCTTTCTAATTACTAATTCAAGAAAACACCACCTTTATAGTAGAAAATTAGGACCAAAGAAATAAACTAATTAGGAAATAACCAACCTAGATATCATATATGGAACAATCCTAAACACGAAAACAAACTAATGGTAAGTTTGCATATATATCTTCATACCAATTGCATCTATGCCTTTAATAACAAAAACGACCAAAACAACACTACTTAACTTAAACTAATGACTAAGCAGGACTCTTAACACTTCTTTTGTAGTAGAAAATTACGGCCTCTCTCTTACTCTCTTAACTCTTCACCTACCTCAATGTCTCCCTTACTTTCAGCTGCATCAATTAGGCTATCATAGGTGCCGCTGAACAAAGGATATCCAGCAACTGCCACCTCAATATTAAAATATCACACCAAACGTCAAGAAAATTATTAATAATAGTTCATCCCCCCACCAAAACCAGGGATTCATACCACTATCACAAGGTAATGGATTCCAATGATAAGCAACAAATGATGCAGAGCATGCCAAAGATTCTGCACTATCAACAGTTAAATCAACAAACCTCAAAGTAACCGCATATGATAATAACCCTTGCTTTTATGTAGAATGTCTCCAGAACTCTTCCATTCTAATTTCCATTGGAGTTGCCACAAGTATACTTCGTGTAGTCTCGAACCCCCACAAGGCTTCCAGAAACTAGGTTAAAGAAAAATTAAATTTATGGATAGTGGCTACATATCCACCAATTTGGTGCGTTGAGGAAAAAGGAATGTCCTTTTTGCATTTCCTCTATTGCCACAGTACCCAGACAACTTCTAAAATTCCTATAAATGGAGATCACTAGTGTGATTTTGATAAGTGTTACATGCATTTTACTGTGTTTGTGTTATGCCTTTGCTCTTTTATCATGAGGGATATTTTAATATTTTTGCTCCATTACCTCAAATTGCTGAAACACAAATAGATATTACTGATCATTTTGCCTGCCTGTTGATGGCATGGAAGCGATCAAACTTCCAAGTCCAACTATCCACTTTCAGATTCCAACATTGTTCTTTCATCAAGAACAAAATTTTCATGTTGCAAGATCAGAATCTGATGTAAGGTTTTTTTTTCTGGAAATTCAAGGAATCTTCTCTCTGAGCCCCAGTTGGCTAGTTTCATAAATATATCTTTGTGAGAAAATGAACATTTTGGTTCACATTTGCATTTCCTTGTCTTTCCTCTTGGTTGTGTTTCTCTGTCTCATGCCTCTAGTTTATCCTTTTCTAATCATGTTCATCCATCCGCATCTAAACCTCTTCCCTGCTCAGATCCTACTGCAGATTTAGATCTAGGTCAAGAAACTAGTACCAAAATCTTATTGTAAGTCTCAATTCATGATGCATACAAAGGCACATTTACATGCATCACTGATCGAGTTGGAATGTGTTTAGGTCCCTTGGGGTACATCTTTAGATTACATTGGGGCTTTCCTCACAAATCCCATAACCAAAAAGTACGAAAATTTCCTCCCAAAACCTAAACCTACCCCAGATAACACATTCATCCAAAACAAAAATAAATTCTGTAATAAGAACTTTCCAAAATAAATTTTCCAATTATGGAAAAATCAAGCAATAGAAATTTTCCCCACAGCTGAAAGTTTAAGACACTGAAAGATAACTTACAGGTATTGGTATCCTTCTGTCATGGAAAGCAACATGTGAAGCCAATAAAACATCCCCTATGCACACTCCTTTTGCCTGAATATAGTCAAGAACCAAATTCTTGGTTATTTTATAACAAGAAACACCTAGCATTCATGTATCATAAGCCATTATTGGAAATCCACATAGAAGAAGGATAGCAAAAAGCGCCACCATAAGCAGAAATATAAATTTTAATGGAAAAGATTATATAGCAAATACCCAGCAGCAAAGAACCCAAAATCGAAGACACTGCTGCTGTAGAATTTAAAGCAAAATTCGTTTGATCCCAAGTGTACATGATAAAAAACCTCAGAAGAATGAAAAAGGAAAAACAAAATGAGAAGAAATAAATCTACTTAAAAAGATCAAAGGATCTCTCCTAGTTGATAGAATAATAATTATCCACCTTACTTGATGTTAGAATGTATATTTGCAAAAATATGGAATTTATAAATATGATTCTCTAGAGCATAGGGCATTTAACTTCAGTCTTCCCATAACTCATTTTTACAAAGAGAAAAAAAAAATAGTAATAAGGTTTGGTAAAGGTTTTATCCAAATCTAACCGCATGAAAAAATAACATCAAAACTGAAACCAGGATTGAAGTTCAAAAGTCACTACCACCATTTATTTACACTAAATTCAGCTCCTAGAAATAGTCAATTCTTCCTCATAAGCTTGTGGTAATTAAAGAAATTAGATACCTAACACCAAAACCAGGACAGAAGTCCAAATGTCACACAACCAAAGTTATTTGCACTAAAATCAGCTCCAACAAATAGTCAATTCTTCCTCACAAGCTCGTGTTAA
Source organism: Chloranthus sessilifolius (assembly GCA_021018995.1). Lineage (NCBI taxonomy): Eukaryota > Viridiplantae > Streptophyta > Magnoliopsida > Chloranthales > Chloranthaceae > Chloranthus > Chloranthus sessilifolius. Next base: position 73,146,158 of record CM037595.1, read on the forward strand.
TTAAAGAAATTAGATTCCTACATAAACTCAGTTATCCACAAAAAAATTGTTTAGTTAGTAGATGTAACATTCCTTCCAGGGAACAGAAAATATTCCAGATATGCATTCACACATCAGCACATACAAATATTTCTGATTCCAGAACCAAGAAATAAATGCTCTCTTTGACCACTTGTGCACTTTCCTCTTCTGATGATCCCCTCAAGAATCAAAACTTCTTATGTAACTTATTTAATATAGCAAATGATGTCCAACCTCAAATCTGTACTATAATCCTTGCAGTCCTTGTGTTTTTCAAAAAGTTCAAACCACGAATGTCACATTATAAGAAAAGGCATGATTTTTGTAAAGTGGATACAGGTGTTAATTGTCAATCAATTTACCAGTACTTTTTTTTGTTTTTTGATCAGTAAAATTTACTAGTACATATCAAATTCATATCTGCTGAAATTCCAAATTGTGAGAGACATTGTGAAAGCTGAGTTTGGTTTTTGTCAAATGGCAACTGGTGATCCACTTTCTCTAATGAACTTTGATCTTCGAAAAGGCAATCAGATGGAGTATCGCAAATTACAGTAGCAGCAATAGTAGTTAGACAGCAGAAATTCTCAGGTTGAATTTCATGCCAGATGGTGTTGTGCCGTTGAAACCATAGGAATATTGCTGAGCAGATTTCGTTGTTAGTGAAAAACATGCTCGTATACTATGGAATCAAGCTACAAGATCAGATAGGTAGACAATGGTTCCATGATGTTGTCAAAGGAAAGTTGGATCATCATGTTTTCAACAAAAAAAGGGATTCTGAAAAGTTAAAGACAAGAAAATAGTTTGATAGATCAAGAAAGTAAATTTGACTATAGAATATTTAACCAGGCCTGGTCCAATAGACTATGTTACCTAGTTGTCGTTACTGGTGAGGGCTATGATACACCAATATTTGAAATAAGAGACTCCAATATCTTAAAAAGAAGGTATGCCTGACTTTATTTTATTTTTACTAGTGGGTAGAAAATGCTATGCACATGCGCAGAGAGAAGGCATGATATTCCACTTCTTTGATTATTATAATAGTATAGAAGATAAAGTTAATTTTTAGAGACCGCATGCCCTAGTAGATTTTAATACCTATACTTGCCATTAACTCCAGATTTTTAAAACATAAGGGAATTTTGGCCATCATAAAAAATGGAACTAATTGTAATATCACGCCTGCTCTCATTATAATAGTAAAGATGTGGTTCACTAAGAATAGAAACGAGTCATATTCAAGGATAAAAGATTATTTTTGCACATTGGATGGTGTTAGATTCTCAAAATACTATAGTCTACCCTGCTATGCGCTTGAGTGTCTAGCAAATTCAAATGAGTTGGTGATAGGTACCCAAATGGTGCATAAAGGACGGTGCACAGAGCAATCTCCCTCTGCTAACTTCAGAATGCGTAGGGATTTTTTTAAATGCCAAATCAGTGAGCTTTAATTATTTGCATAGCTGTCCACCTAAGGTTTAACCATTTTGGCAGAAGGAGAATAACTAGAGAACTACACTTGGTGCTTGCACCAAGTACCTAATACCAACTCATTTCAAACTATTTACTGATGCTTATATATTTTGTGTACAGTTTTGTGAGGCATTGGAGTGTATGGCATATGGCATATGGCCTTGTTACCATATAATAGAGAGTTGGTATAACCAACCCATTCACTCCAACAGAAAGTGAACAGGTCAATCTCCCTATGCTAAAATGGTTCGGTTATTCTATAACAACTCATGATAAAAATCCCCCTATCTGAATAAAAAATTGACCTTCACATTTGTCAAGGATTTGAATCTTGCATGTTAGCTTTTGATATGATTTTGCAGCTAAAATAGATGGTGGACAGTGGGCCTTGTCTTTATCCTTGATGTCGGTACGCCCACATTAATCCCAACTAGCGGGTGGCACATGCTGTGCGTGTGTGCAAAGAGAGGAGGCGTGATATTTCTGCTTCTGTGACTATTATTATGATAATAAAGAAGCCAAGGTTTATTTTGAGATATAACATTTATCCCTTAGTAGATTTCATATAACTATAATTGCTATTAACTCATGCACTTCAGATTTTCAAAACATAAGGGTGTTTGGATCTTTATAATACATGGAACTAATTGTGGTATCATGCCTTCAATCATCACAACAGTAAAGATTTATTTCAAGGAATTTTTTTTCTCAAATATGCTTAAAAATTGAATATCAAACAGAATTAACTCCAAATGTCACTAAAAAAGAAAAGTTAAAGTAACTAATACCAACTACCTTACCATGTTACTTATAAAAAGTACAACTGACAAGGCCTTAAGACCCTACACGTACAAGACTGGTATGTCCGGGGTAAAGTTGAAATTTTGGACATGATATGTCATGAGAAACTAGTAATGTTTGCTAACTTTGCTCTTAACCCATATGGTCCAACCAAAGCAAGCTATCAATCAAGAAGCAAGTATGATAGGACAATTTTTTGGTCTTCATCATCATCAAGATAGCCTTATCCCATCTACTTGGGGTAATAGGGACCTTTATAGGGATTTAATTGGGACCTTTATAGGGATTTAATTTTACAGCCAGCTATCATCCTGATGCCAACGCTCCTGCTTTCTCATCCGGGCTTGGGACCGACAACAGCGGAGTGTAAAAAAACCTTTTTTTGTTCTCCTAATTTACCTCGCAAAACATTTTAAAGGCCTCAGATTGTATAAGGAAACAGTTGTTTCAGGGCTGTGCAGATTCAACACCATGGATCAAAATCTCATCCGATACTGGTACGTATTGGACCACGACGTTACGATAAATATAGGATCTATCATACCTCTTCAGTATTGTCCAAAATATCCGACGATACAAACTTGGTATCGTTCGTACCGTCCAATATTTTGAATCAGTCAAAATCTCGGACGTTACATTGACCATATCGTCCGTGATTTTGAAATTTTTTTGGGGGGTACCGTTTAAGTGGCACCCCCCATATAGACACCTGATTCTCTTATTCAGTTATTCTTCTCTTCCTTATCTCTCTTCTCCCTAACCCCTCCCTCTACCACCACATCATATTTCGCCCCAGAAATATGTAATTTCAATGCCATAGATATGTTTTAAAAAGGTAGATATGCTACAAAAATATCCAAAATATCTTATAAATAATAAATTTTTAAGAGATTTTTTAGGCATTTTTTAGATTTCTTTTTTTTTTTTTTTTAAATACTGGCCAATGCATTGAATCAATGAGTCGGCGATACATTAAATGTATCGGCCGGTACGACGATAAGTATCGTCCAGGAGGCATGGATGATACGTAAAGGAATTCTGAGATATTGACCAATGCCTTGCACTGCAAAAAAGATGCCCACCAGAGTTTCGTTCACAAAAAATATTAAGTCTCATATAATCGTAAGGAAGAGGGGCTGGTGAACACTAGCATTAAGATCATTAAACTGACAAATCAAAAACATGGAAGTACACCTACTGCAGCTACTTATAATCTGTAAGTGAACATACTCAAGTGACTTTTAAAAAAAATTAAAAATAAATAAGCAATTGTTTATTTTGATAGGAACGTAGTAGCTACTTTAAAAGTCATAGACAAACTCCACACCACGTAGATATAAGATTCAATTCTAAATTTTTTAATATCAAGAACATAGAGTTGGTATTGGATGCTCTGGCCATCTATATTGAACATGTGGCACCCATACTCATCTATCTATAGTCTACGCTGCCCAAATGGAAAGACATTTGTGAGTGGGACCCAACCCAAAATCAGGCTGACTGGATGATTGCAATCATCCAATCAAAGAACTTTTTGTACCTTAACTAAGAACCGTGGCCCATAAACCTTTAAATGGCCATTTCCCACCTGAACAATTTGGGATAATGAGTACATATGTCGCTGTACAATATAGTTGGTGCGAGCACCTAATAAAACCAACTGTAAAGTAAATTCTGCTATAAAAGGAAACTGAAAATAGGTCAGGTTCTTTCCAGCAATGCTGGGATGAAGTGTAGGACAGACAAACAAGAGTAAGAACAGTTCAAGAAATAGCAGGAAAATAAAAACAGACCTTAAATCCACCAGCAGTGCCCGCATTTATAATAAGGTCTGGTTTTAATACTTGGATAGAAGCATATGTCACAAGAGATGCCGAAATTGTGCCTACACTATCCACCCCTGGAAAAACCAGTAATATTTGCACTTCCATTACCAATCAAATGACAATATACATAATCAGAACCATAGGAATAAATAGAATGACATGAGTTAAGAGCCTTCTTGTACCATCGAGTTATGCTATTATGGGACAAGTACTTAACAAAGAGTAAATTTTGCCAACAAACTAAACAAACGTAGACGGTTCAAAAAGTGAGTTCCTAAGTAATCACTATACAATTTAAATTTGACAATAGCTAATCATGAGGCATTCATGCAAAACTGAATGCAGTAAATTTGCTTGTGGCATAGAGGGATTCAGGAACCTATACTCTTGGCTGTGATCAGAAAACACGTTACAGCGAATTAAATGAGTCTTGTTAAAAAAGTTAACGCGTGCCGTTTCTGTAAAGAAGCAGTGCTCTCTAACTTGTTGTTTTCACAATTATACAAAGCCACAATGCTAATGGGTACTTAGTCCTCTATCCTCTGGTTCTTAGGATTGATCTCCCAACCATTTCTCTAAAGAAGCAGTGTTCTCTAACTCGCTGTTTTGACAATTATTCAAAGCCAAAATGCTAATGGGTATTTAGTCCTCTATCCTCTGGTTCTTAGGATTGATCTCACAAAATATTGGTTCGTAGATATTCAATCAGTGAGTAGAAAACTGAGCATTCATTGTTTATTTCATAGCGGGAGCTTTGTGCACTGTGTACGACTTTTTTGTTTATTTCATGGATTCCAACAACCCAATATTGAACGAATGCAATCTATCAAAAACAACGAATTCATTTGGAGGTGTTGCCTCCTTCCCATTCATCATATATTTAAAATTGATTGTCAAACCAGAAATTTTTAAACCAGTTGATTTACAAATTTATTTAGCGCCTAACACCTCGCTCAGCAGTTATATATCAAGAAATTTTAAGTCTAAAAACTCAGTCACTCTTCATGGACATAAAACCCTTCCCCAGACATGCATCCAACCCACGGTTGAGTTCACAATTTGAAATAATAAAGTAGTTATGATTTGGTTATCTTGCATCTAATTGTAATGCGGATTATCAGTCCATGGTCTCAGGATCACATTATTGGTGATTGCATGTAAAATCAGCATTCAGAGGAGTTTGCTTAATTTCTAACTAACTCTTTCCCAAACAGTTCTGTTGGAATGTGCCATGTATTGTGTTTATAATGAGGGATGTGTGACGAGTATTATTGGCTGTGTATGTAGTTGTTTTCCACTTAATATTGAAGCTAGTAGGGACTCTTTCCCTAACTAAGCTATTCTATCATATTCTTCTTTGCTTCCCTTTCTCTTCTCTTCTCTTTCTCTTCTAACACTAAATTAACCTATCATCTCCCTTCTCTAAACCCTAATCACTTTGACCCTAACTTCTCTAATATCTTTCTCCACTTCTCTCCTTGGTACCAAAGCTAGCAAGGTTGCCCCATGTCATTTCGGCTGACATCAGCATGAAGTCATCCTGACGCCATCAAGCTCAACTGATTGACCTCCAATCGGATCGAAGCTCACATCATCTGGATCAGAATTCCATGGAATCAATTTTGTCTCTTGGCCCCCAAACACATTTGAAAGGTGTAGGAGGTGTTTCGAACGCTAATTTGGAATCCACGTTTCTTGGATGGTTTTCAGTTTCTTGGATCCCTGAAATTTGTGCGGCCTCAATAGCTCAGATTTTATGCTGGATTTGGATCGGTTTATCTTAGAAGCTTAATGAATCTGGTCTTGCTTTATTTCATTAAGATTTGAAGACGTGATAATCTTTGTACAGGTTGGTCTCACGGTTATGTCCATTTCTGAATACCTTTCAAGGTTGTCTTCCGATCTGAGATTTAAGAGGCTAGAATCACAGTTGTTGCCATCTTTTGAACCTTGTAGCCGTTTTGCCTCTTCTCAACAGATTTCTGACGGTTTTCCCCTTGCTGTTTACTGATATTGTTGTCCAATAGTATGATTAACAACTATTCTTACCTCTTTGATTCTGAAGATGAGAGTTGTTATTGTGGACAACTTGGGAGATTGCAGGCAGTGCATAATTATAACTGAAAAGGAAATAATAATAATTAGAAATCAGAAAATGGAAACACGGGGTATTTGGGTTGGTTGTCGCAAGGAAAAATGAAATCTGACCGGAGATACAGGAGATTGATGTTAAAGAAGAGCATTATGCATAAATGGTCCATCAAGAAGAAATCGCTCAGAGGAAAAAATCTCGAGTCAGATGGCTAAAAGAAGGCGATAAAAATTCAAAGTTTTTTCATCTTACAGAAAATGCTAGACATAGAACGAATACAATTCAATCTCACCTAATTGATGGCAACCACATTACAAAAAGAGCAGAGATTGGCCACACAGTATGGTGCAATTCTATAAGTCACTCTACAATGAGGGTTCGATTAGGCCCACTCCAGGATGACCTGATTCTCAATTTGATTTCTCTCATTCATACATAATAGAGCGAAAAAAGATTTGGTGAGGAAGAGGTGAAAAATGTTATTTTCCATACTAGCAGTAATCGTGCTCCAGAAAGAGATAGGCTCACCATGGTATTCCGTAAAAAGCATTGGAAAATACTCATTGAGGAAGTAATGCTGGTTTCTTAAGGAGTTTTATGAAAAGGTGGCCATTGATAAGGATGTGAATTCGACCTTCATCAGTTTGATACCAAAGAAAATGGGGGTGAGCAAGTTGTGTGATTTTTAACCCATTTGTCTTCTTGGTAGAGTCTACAAGATTTTACCAAAAGTTTTGGCAAAAAGAAACAAACCTCTAATGAAAAGGGTGATTACCCCTCTCTAAGGAGCTTTTGTATGGGATTGTCATAGTGCTAGTTGTCAAGATTGGGCATTTTTTGGGAGAAAGAAAGGGCGAGGAGGTAGGGTGGGGTGGGGTTGACATGGCGAAAGCATACGACTGAATGCACTGGTCATTCCTCAACTATATGTTAAGCAAAATGGGTTTTGGCCTTAAACGGAAAACATGGATGCAAGCTTGTTATTCCACTCCTTGGTTTTCAAGTGGTTAACGGTGCGGCTATGGATAGTTTAAGCTCAAGGGGACTCGCCAATCGCACCCGCTCCCTCTTTCCTGTTCAATATAGTAGCAAAGTCCCTTGGGCATCTCATGGAACAAGTTAAAGAAATGGGCATTATTGAAGGATTCAGTATTGACACTGTCCAGTACTTAATCATTTACAGTTTGCAGATGACACTGTTGTTTTGTGGTGGCACAGGACAGATTTGGCCAGAGCAATTATATGATGTTATGAATTGGTACCTGCCCGATGACACTGTTGTTTTATGGTGGCACAGGACAGATTTGGCCAGAGCAATTATTTGATGTTAGGAACTGGTACCTGCCCAAAAGATAATTTTTTTTGAAAAGCTCAATGGTCGGTTCCAAAGATTTTTTGAACGGCAAAGCAAATATATTAAAAGTGAAAAGAAATACAAGAGAGAACTACCGTCGAGGCTTTAGTGAGGCTAAGAGCGAATGGCAACAGCCATGCCCACACACAAGGAAAGAACGCAAACCAAAACCCAAAAAAAACATAGGCCCACGATGGCCCCCAAGACTAAAGAAACCATAAGAGAAACAACCGTCAGATAAGGTCATCCCAGGCATTCCTCTCACCCACCTCATCCTCCACCACGTCCCTTCATCAAGACAAACCCAATTCAGCACCAAGTCCCTGATGTTACGGATAATGAAAGGCATCGGTTTCCACACCTTGAGGAAAATCATGTCATTTCTTTGGTGCCACCCCCCCCCCCCTCCCAAACAATAGCACAAACAAAGAAGCCCTCCAAAGAGCTCCCTTCATCCCCTCAAACAAGCCAAAATCCCACACGACAATAAGCTCTCCACAAGACTCGGGAACAACTCACATTACCCCAAAAATTTTGAACACCATACCCAATTTCTCTGGCCACCCAGCAACAAGTGTATAGATGATTTGCCGACTCGTGATCTTGGAGGCACATGACGCATCTGGTTCTCATAGATTTCCATCTCTTAAGTAATTGGTTCACCGTAAGAACCTAGCCTAAGGCAAGGCTCCACCAAAAGATTCACACACGAGGAGGTGTGCATTCTTTCCAAACCACAACCCATCATGAAACATCAGAGGTTTCCAAACTAAGAATTTGTAAAAGGATCTGAAGGAAAAAGTCCCTTTGTTCTCAAGGGTCCACACTCTAGCATCAAGAGCTCTTTGTATTTGGTTTAGATTTTCCCAACAAGTTCAATAAATCAACCAACATACCCAATTCCTCATCCTGTAAATTCCTACGATACAAATGTCCCCTATGAGTGCGGGCTCCATTGTGCTATACGTGTCCCTGACCAACACTTTAGGATCTTCAGCAATATTAATTCCAGGAAAGCGAACTTTCAACATTTCCCCCTCCACCCACACACTTTCCCAAAAGATGTTCGATCTCCCACTCCCCAATCAAATTCGATATTAATTGAAAAAATACTCCTCCACCAAGCTGAGGCTCTGCAGCTTTTGTTGTTTATACTGCAACCATTCACACTTAACCACCAAATCTTGAATGCAGAGACCTACACCCTCTAACCAAATCCTCCATAACCTCCTGCAATGCCTTGTTCATCTCACAAAGCCTTAAAATGCCCAAACCCCCCTTACATCACAAACGTCCTAATTAATCAAGAGATACCTTTTCTCCTCTCCTCTACATTCCCACAAAAAGTTTTTTTCGATCTGTTCTAACCGCTCAATGGCAGCCATTAGGCACATGAACATGGATATAAGTATATGGGAAAATTCGAGAATGTAGCTGTATAAGAACCAATCTACCCCCAATGGAAAGAAGGTTTTCCTTCTTTCCATCCAAATACCTAGTCTAGACTCAACCCTTTAGACTACCGGCTCCCACAAGGATGCAGCAGGGTTTCCAACACATAGAGGGAGACTGATGCAAGACGGAAAGGTGCTAACCGTAAAATAGCATAAATCCTGCACGATAGATTTAGGATTCCATTCTTTCGGTTAAAATAAAAATAAAAATAGAGAAATAAGGAAGAAGATACGAAGAACCCCTGAAATTTCACCGGTGAAAATATTGACCTCACACTAAAGGACAAGAATCACTCTTACTCCGAACGAAAACTCATCTCCAATCCTCAAGGGTTGCACAAAGCAAAATTTTCATTAATTCATCCTAAACTGTCTCATAAGAGGTTTACCATGGGTATTGATAGCATAGAAACCCTAAAAATATTATCAAAATTAAAAGTCCTGATTAACCATTAAAACTTTTTATCTAACGGTCACAATTAATTTCACCACTAATCCCGCTTTTTTTTCAAGCGGTCACTTTTGAAGGGTCAAACGATGTCCAATGGACGCGGAATTAATCTCGTTTGAAAGCTTATCGAAGTAGTTTTCCAACAAGACAAGAATCGTGCAAATCCAACATGTATTGAAGGAGTTATGACCACTTTTCCGAGGATTGCACTGAAAGTGACGAAATTGATAGTCACATGTCACATATATGTGTTTGACTCCTAAATAATTCAAATAAGGAAACAAATCCTAAAGCACATCACTTACTAAAATAATCCTAATGAAACAAGAAACTAAACCTAGACAAAATTGAAAAACTAGCAGAACTCGGGTCGATCTTGCCCGTAGGCTCGCGCAGGCGAGTTCGAGGACTTCAAAATTTGACCCTTCGGGTCAATCTCGCGCACGCGGCATTGGTACTAGTGCGAGCGAACTGTGACATAACCTTTTTTAACAGCTATTTTAAAAATCCATAGACGAGTTTACTTCTTCAGCTTCCTTTTTCGAATCCGAACAGGATCCCAATGCGTAACTTTGATTCGTTATCAGAGACCAAGGTAGGTAGATGGAAGCAAGTCCACAATGCAAGCGATGCCTGCAACCATAGTGAAGACATAAATAACCTAAAAACTAAAGAGGAGAAATACCCATTTAAGGGTTTATAAGAGAGAAGAGAAGAAGAGAAAGAGAGACAAAGAGCACAATAACACTAATTGACTACATTGCTTCTATTCAAGATAATCAAGTTACAATAGATGAGCCATTTATATAGAGGGTATGCAAGACACTATTTCCATTCCTAACCAATGTGGGCATTAATATATTGCCTGCAACTCTAACACACACCATACTTAATATATTATCTCCAACACCCCCCCTCAAGTTGAGCATCAATAAGAATGATGCTCAAGTTGCCAATTACAAGGACATTAAACCATCTCCCCCTAATATTAATAAGGCAAATATACGACCATAAGGTCGATAAAATAAAGCTACATATCACTGTAGCGACTAAGGCCATAAGGCCGATAAAAGGCTGCATAGCAGCAAAGGCCTCATCATCAAATATTAGGAGGAACAACAAGTATAAAAAACTGTGTCACATCATCACACACATACAAATATGCATTGACAAATCAAAGAAATTGAGGAGGAGAGTCACGGATCTTAGAGAAATGAATAACATCCAATCGCATGAGTGTATGTCGGGAGCTATAGACAAGAATTGAGACAATAAACACATATTTCCAAGCAGCAATATCACGAATCTTCAGCATGATTCTTGAGGCAACAGTAGAACTAGTAGAAGCAAAAATCTCACTACTCTATCAGACCCAATCAACTCCAATACTTCAGCACTAATGTTGAGCAACATATCATGCAGAAATGGCAGTTTCTAGCACTACTGCTGAGTAAAATATTGCACAAGAGCATTGCAATATAATAGCCAACAACATCTCCACTCAGTCATTCTATCAAACACCTACGGTGCATGCATGATTGCAGTAGCTGAGAACGTATCTACTCATAGTCCTTTGATCAAGCACCTATTGTGCAAGCATGATTATTTATCATAAAACAGCTTCAAAACCATCTTCACAGGCCAAAAATAAATCGCAGTCCCTTGTTGCAACCCATAATCATAATAAAAACACCAAAAGAAGTTCTTCAAACTATCTTCAATCGTCTCTTCAAAGAGGTTCATAACAACTTCATGACAGCCTTCACAAACACTTGCTTTGATACCATGAAGATATAAATAACCTAAAAACTAAAGAGAAGAAATACCCATTTAAGGGTTTATAAGAGAGAAGAGAAGAGAAGAAGAGAAAGAGAGACAGAGAGAATACAATAACACTAATGGACTACATTGCTTCTATTCAAGATAATCAAGTTACAATAGATGAGCCCTTTATATAGAGGGCATACAAGATACTATTTTCATTTCTAACCAATGTGAGATTAATATATTGCCTACAACTCTAACACACACCATACTTAATATATTATCTCCAATATATTATCTCCAACACATAGAACCCAAAAGCCCCAACTCAACTCCCACCCTCATGATTCTAGTTTTGTGGAGGTTCATCCGTTGAGCAGAAATCGCTATATAAACCATAAGCACAGCCCTGACATGCCATAGCTCACTACTAGAAGCTCCACAAAAGATCATGGTCTAATCAGCAAACTGTAAGTGAGCAATAGATGGCCCATGTCTAGCAATTGCAAACCCCAAAAAGCCTTTGTGCCTGGAAACATTCTGCACCAATCTACTAAGCACCTCCCCTACCATATTGAAAAGGGGATAGCAAATCACCGTGTCTTAGACCCCTGAAACTCCTATAATAGACCTTAGGGTGTCGTTCACCATGATAGAGAACGAAAAAGATGTATACACAGTCAAGAATGACACTCGTACATACCAGCGGAGAAGTCTAAAGTGTTGAGCAAGGAGACTTTTCTATGTCAGAGTATTTTGGCTAGACAACATCAATGAGATGAGCTCAGTCAGTATGAGCCCCTCTCTGAGTATCCTGGTGAATAGTGATGATCCTAGGATCATTGTTCATCATCTTCAATGCCAACAGATATATTGCTTCTTGATGGGTCTTCGGTCGGAGTTTGAGCAGCTGCGATCACAGATTCTTGCGAGTGATGCCTTACCTCCCTTGCGGACTGTCTATGCCACGATTGATGGTGATGAGCAACGTCGAGCTATTACCTATCCTTGCCTTATTTCTACTAAGCATACAGCGTTAGTCTCTAACTCCTGGGTAGAGGGAGTGGTCGAGGTCATGGCCATAGAGATCCTACCATTGTTTGGTCCTTTTGACAACAGCCAGCACATGAACATTCCAAGTGTTTCCCCCTTCATGGTTATCCTCTCCTAGGTTCTTCTCCTATTGCACATATTATGTCCACTGATGTTGCCATATCTGATGTTACAGCATCGCCTTCTAGTGTTACTTTTGATCTAAAAGCGCTTCCTTTCTAGATTGATCTTGGAGGATGACTGCAAGCGACCCAGCCTATCTCTTCTCCTATGCCACCAGGTCATGCAGCCATATAGTTTGCTTCCTCTCCGACCTGGGATGTTGACTCAGGTGTTTCAGACCACATGACTGGTGAGTCTCAGTTGTTAGTCTTTTATTGTCCCACTTTCCTCAATAGGCAAGTACGTTTGGTTGAAGGCTCTCTCACTCCAATTTCCAGTATAGGGAGTGCTCCTCCATCAGCCAGCCTCTCTTACAAAATTTTTAAATTGCTCTAATACCAAGTTCATTTTATTAGAAGATTAGGGTTATGATTCTATGGTTACATTTAGGAGGAGGGAGAGAGAGAGAGAGAGAGATTAGGCATATACAGCTTAGTTATGGTTAGAAGTTCTAACTAGCTTTTATATTAACAATGAAGGACGCAAATTCCCTTAGAATGCTACACACCCAATATTCTAACTAACACACCGATATGGTAACATACATACTATGTCCCAATATAAAGCGTGAAGACTGGGTAAATGTTGGTGGATGGCCGTTTATAAAACAAAAGGAGCAGTTTGATTAGTATTTAAAATCTAGAGTGGGAGATTAAAGGAAAGCAAATTTTGGGAAAGGTTATGGTGTTGCCCTTTTGCCACAGAGTTTGCCGATTCATGTGCTATTGCAACTTGCAAACAGGTTCATAGCTAATCTTATTGAAGTAAATTAAGGTACCATTACATGGAATATTAGACTCAGCAAAAATTTGAAGGATGATGAATACACATTTTTGAAAATTAGTTCAATTTCTGATAGGGGTATATATATATATGAACAGAAGAGATTGGACTGCTCGTCCTAGAGGTGTTTTAACTGTCAGGTCCTCCTACGACTTTTATATGCCAACGCCCATAGATCAATCAGCCGCTGTGGAAGGTGTCAGCACCGCACATGTCCTTTTTTTATTGTTGAACACCTAGTTGAGGTAAGGCCGTCACTATCAGTAACCTACAAAACTGGGGTCTATATCTGGCCAACAGACGTGTGATGCATTACATGGAGCGTGAAATGGTTCTTGTCCACTGTAAAGTAGCGCCAAAATATAGGCTTTCCTCCTAATTTTTTTACATAAACAGGGTGATCACTAGAACTGGAGGTGACCTAACTGCTACTTGGGCCAATTCGTGACTTTTCTGAAAGTGTGCCAAGATTATGTAGAAGCTGGTACCAGCTGTGATATTTTGGAGTGTGTGGTTAGAACTGACAGAATTTAAGGGCACTCTGAGTGCAATGCTCTAATCAGCCACATCAACAGGAGAATTCGCAGTTGGGATGCTATCTCTGAAACTTCTCTAAGGTATGCATGAATGACCTATATCATGATTAGAGATCAATGATTTACTATGGTGGAACTTCTTTGGAAGCTACCAGCTGAAGGTACAATAAATTCGAGTTTTGACAGAAGCTCAATGGGAAATCTGGGTCCTAGTGCTCTTAGAGGAGAAATATAGAACAATGAGGGTGCTGTCCCGAAGGCCATTAGTGGTCCAATTGAATGGAGTGATAAGCCGGAGATGGAAACAAGGGCTCTGTTGCATGACTTGCATCTTCTTAGAGAGGTACAGCGGAATAATGCCATCATAGAAAGGGATTCACAGATGGTAAGCAGATGGACAGCATGGGGATAAGATCTCTCATGGCATATAGCCAATGAGATGGGTGGGATCACAGATCGAGTACAGTGTGCAGAATAGGCCAATCGCGGCCAGACATGTTCACAGGGAGGTCAATTCTGTTGCTGATCTAGTGGCAAAGATGAGCAAGCCTCCAAATCACACAGTGGAGATGCATATTTTTAAAAAAAATTAAATGATAAAAGCAACATCCCCTTGATCCACGTTGCATCCAAAACATGTTTTGGGAGTAGATTATTTGTATAAACATAGTGTGTGTGTGTGTGTGTGTGTATGGGTCCCTGCACTTGATGTGCGGCGTTGGAACGCTGCATTCAAGTATAGATCACGTGCCACGTGCCACGTGCCACGTGATCCCAAAACAAACACCCGTTTTGGGATCATCAGCCACGTGATCTAAAAAAATCATTTTTATGACTTTTTTCAAAACCTTGGTCAAATTTTCCCATCCACCTGCCTAAGCCTGATGCATTTAATTTTTCCAGCTTTGACCAGGTTTTGGATGGACATGATCAACCTGCCTCATTGAATTTTCCAGCTTTGGCCAGGTTTTGGACAATGGATAAGATTTATTCTTTATTTTTATATTTTTGGATGGACCTGATCGACCTTGTGCATGTTGCATTGGAACCTGAGCTTCGGATTAGGTGCCACTTGGCACCCAAATGGCACTAGTGCATGGTTGAATCCTACATCGCTAGTGCAGGGATCCCGAGTCCACACACACACACACACACACTATATATATATATATATATTTGCATTACTTTTTTTTCCTGTTTCATTGGTATTAACAAATAGTAAACAGGAAATTACAAAAGATCAAGAAGTTAACCAAGGAGCTTACCAACTGAATAAAATCAGAAATATCTACAAAGGTCCGAACAGCACGAGTAAAAACTGACAAACTCACAATAGAGTGGTAGGGGAACTCGAGCACAACATCATCAGCCTTTACCAACCAGAAACCCAGTTATTCCTAAGGTCCTCCCCTTCGATCAATGAAAACTTAATTTACTCTAAGCATCATTATAGTTGAAAAACATAGCATCCATGTAACAACTATAGTATCATGCAAGTTGAATACTTATTTAAGCTTGAACTCAGAAAAAGATTAACATAGAATAGCCTGAGATTCAATTTACCCAGGACAGGGACACAAGAATGAAGACGGTTATGTAAAACTATAGTATCCACGTTCTTAGAGTAGGATTAACATATATTATAACCATGGTTCAAGACCCGAAAACTCGAGTTGAATCGAATGTCAGCCAGGTCAAGTTAACTCGAAGACTTGAATAAAAGCCGACTCGGTTCGATTCAATAACTGCCTAAATATTTAAATATATATATTATCTAAACATATATAAATATGTTTAAAAGAAAAAAAAAATAGCAAAAACATACATACGAAAACAAAAGAAAAGAGAAGTAAAGATGTGTTGGTAAAATAGGGTGGTTAAATATTTTCTAAAAAAGATAGGGTTTCTAAAACCTTATCCCTTGAAAATATTTTTTACATATAGGGGTAGATTATGAACCATGGCTACATCATCCAACAAAATCAAGAGTCAACTTGAAATCTAGTGACTCAAATGAAATCTTAGCAAGTCAAGTAACTCGGCCGAGTTACTCGTCAACTCGCAAAGTTTTAGAACCATGTATATAGCATCTAAGTTATAACTATAGTATCATGCTAGTTGAAAGCGTAATTAAGCTTGAGCTCAAAAATGAGTATCTTACATAGATAGCTCATGATCCATTTTACCCAGGGTATGAGCACAAGCATGAACACAACAATGTAAAACTAAAGCATCCGTGCTCTTAGAAAAGGATCACATTATCTATAAATGCAAGTAAAAGATTCACTTGTTACGGATAGTATTTTATATGTGCATTTCGCTTATTTCCAATGTCTCAAAAGTCGCACATCCAACGCCAAAGAGAGAGAGAGAGAGAGGAGAATAGAGATGCATATGCACATTTTCTGTGCATTTCGCTTATTTCCAATGTCTCAAAAGTAGCACATCCAACGCCAAAGAGAGAGACAGAGAGAGAGGAGAATAGAGATATGCATATGCACATTTTCATTAAATTGAACAAATTTAAAGATAACCACTAATAATATCTCAATTATTTACCTAAATGTGAATCTTTACCTGGCAAGATTATATTAATATGCAAAGCTTTGTAAATCCCATATGAAGATATGCATATGCTTTAAGCAAATTTTCATTAATTTGAACCAACTTAAAGATACCAACTGATAATATCAATTATTTACCTAAATAAGAATATTTTCCTAGCCAGATTATATTAATATGCAAATCGTTGTTAATCACACACGGAAATATGCATATTCCTTGAGCACTTTTCGTTAATTTGAACCAATTTAATGATAACAAGTTAACAATGGATAGTATGGATTATTTACCTAAATGTGAATCTTTTCCAGGCCAGATTATATTAATATGCAAATCTTTGTAAATCCCATAATATCGGATCCATGGGACCCCTTTAGGGAACCTGTAATATGATCAGATCATGGAACATGTCAGACCTTGCCATCGAATAAAACAGATAGTAATCACAACTTGAAAAAGAATGATAAATTTCACACCCCCATCTACACTGAGGTACCAAGGATAATTATTGATGCTTAAAATTACAAGGACTTTTTGACGGGGAACGCCAAGCTTGGGAAAACAGCACAGCAGCGTTTTGTGCAACAATACACTGTGAAAATTCCAGCAGCACACTGCCACAGCAGCGCGCTGCGAAAATTCAACAACTGTACGCTATCCACGGCCAATTGTATTTGTGAAAATTTCAACGACTATGGGGAAAACTGCCCTTTTTAGTTTTATTTCTATTAGGACTTTTTTCTATTTCGAATTAATTATTGGTGGCCTATATATAGACTTGTAAACACTTTTTAATTAGTTGACTGATTATTGAATTAGAGCTTTTGCTTTATGAAGAGAGTCTTCTTCCCCACGATGGGTTTGGTGTGAGACCAAGGGAATGATTCCCACATATTTCTTTATCTTTGTCATTGATTTGCGTGGTTTGCTTATACTTGCTATCTCTAAATCTCTGCGTGCTTCTCTAAATCATAGCCTAATTTCTTCCTTGTGATCCCCAAAACCCTAAATCCTTCTGAAGCCCTAAACCACAAAAGCCAACACCCTTTCCAAAACCATAAACCGATCTAAAACCACAAGTCTTTACACACCCTAATTCCCTTTTACAATCCAATTTGGAATCCGTGAATCTACATCAGACCGAAACGAGCGCCTAATCCTGGAAAAGCTAGAGTACTATCTCTAGGCCGATCTCGCCTCAAATCTAACGGGACTTGCGCATCGGATTTGAGACCCTATTCGGATCTCGCGTGATTTACCTACCGAAATTCTACGAACCTGAAGGCATTGTGATAGTTTTGAGATTACTCTTGAATTAATTTTATTTAATTTCGACAAATCGCATTAAAATTCATATTCACACATTTTAGGGTTCCCGTCCCACGTCAGTTTTGGTATCAAAGCCCTAGGTTTTCTAGGTTAGGGCATATTGTGCGACATTTTAATTTATTGCATTTTATTTCAGTATTATTTGTACACATCTAGTGTTCGATAAAATTCTTCTTCCATTGTGATTCATGTTTACATGTCATTTAGCATCCGTGTTGGTAAGCCGTGTTCACTATGAGGCGATCGCGTCCAAATTCTTGGCAAAGTCCCACAAGTCGTGATGAAACAAGAGTTAGGGGATACCCTCATCATCGTAAACCTGAGTACGATCCTTCCAAGAAGTTTCTAAAATCTATTCGGGATGAGGTTCCAAATTTTGAGGGTACGACGAACCCTAAAACCTTCTTAGAGTGGTTGTCTAGTGTAGAGGAGTATTTTGATTGGTATGATATACCAGATAAGTACAAAATTAGACTAGTGATTACAAAGTTTAAGGGTAATGCCAAGATTTTTTGGATTCATATAGAACTTCGTATTGAGTTTCGTCGGATTAAACCCATCTCCACATGGGAGGATATGAGGTGACACTTATTGAAAAGTATGTTCCTTTGATACACCGTCACCTTCTACAGAGTTTGAGAACCAAGACAAATAAGTGTCCTGATTGTCTTAAGTGTCAAGAGTTTGGACACTTTGCATACCAATGCCCCACAAAATTTCCCACTCCGAATTTATTGACTAAAAGAGTGAGTCTTAAGGAGCCTGAGAATAGGGAAGTGGAAGAAGTGTACGACCCTCGTATCGTGATGAGTGAAGAGGAGATAGAAGAAGCTGACGAAAGTCTCGTTTGTGTTAAAGAGACTTCTATCTCCCTTGTCTATAGTGATGTTGGGTCGAGTACGCACAAGTTCATCGAGTCGAGTGCACTTGAATCTTTGAAGTTGGTCGAACCGAGTATACATGAGCCAATCAATTCACCTACCAATGAATCATTGGAATCCATTGAACTGAGTACACATGAGCCAATCAATTCACTTACCATTGAGTCATTGGAATCCATTGAGTCGAGTCCACATGAGCCAATAGTGTCACTTGATTTGATCACACATGAGTCGCTAGTGTCAATAGAACCCACTAAATGTGAGTCGTTAGTGTCGCACGCATTTATTACATGAGTATCGGCACATCATAGTCCCGAGTTGCATACCCCTTCACATTCCGAATCTTATAGTGAGTCAACTTTTGAGTCTCATTCCGCATTGCATGCCAAAATTAAACATAAGAATAATTCAAGCAACAATCAATACAAATTATCTGCTGATACTTTGACTACTGAGAGTACATGGGCCAGTCATGAAAGAGCTCGTCGCTTGAGTTCTCGTAATCCAGAGCGATATCGCGATCACACTTCATCGAGGATGAATTCCTTCAGATCCGAGAGAGTTGATGAGAAGCTTCAAAAATACTTGGTAGAGTGGGTTGGCGAGCCGAGTTATCAGGTTCATCAAGGAGAGGTTTACCGTGTGCGTCCCGCTACAATCAACCGAAATGGGGATCATACATCACCAGGAGCCGAGATTATTTAGGCTAGTTGCAAGGAGTTTCACCGTGTGAGTTCCGATACACTTGTTCAGTACCACGTGCGTGTTTCATCAGTGATGAAACATTTTGAGTGGAAGAGAATGACGGAGGACGCCAAGCTTGGGAAAACAGCACAACAGCGTTCTATGCAAGATCTGTTGTGACAATTCCATCGACACGTTATTAGCTGTATTTATGAAAATTCAAACACCTTTGCCACGCGTGACTGCGAAAATTCAATGACACAACATGCAATAGCCTGTGACAATTCAGACGCCTATGAAAATTCAGACCTCACATTACACCATACGATTTCAATTTTTTAATTTTATGGGGAAAACTGCCCTTTTTAGTTTTATTTTTATTAGGACTCTTTTCTATCTCGAATTAATTATTGGTGGCCTATATATAGAGGCTTGTAAACACTTTTTAATTAGTTGATTGATTATTGAATTAGAGCTTTTGCTTTGTGAAGAGAGTCTTCTTCCCCACGATGGGTTTGGTGTGAGACCAAGGGAGTGATTCCCACATATTTCCTTTATCTTTGTCATTGATTTGCGTGGTTTGCTTATACTTGCTATCTCTAAATCTCTGCGTGCTTCTCTAAACCATAGCCTAATTTCTTCCTTGTGATCCCCAAAACCCTAAATCCTTTTGAAGCCCTAAACCACAAAAGCTAACATCCTTTCCAAAACCATAAACCGATCTAACAAGTCTTTACACACACTAATTCTCTTTTACAATCCAATTTGGAATCCGTGAATCTACATCAAACCGAAGGCGAGCGCCTAATCTTGGAAAAGCTAGAGTACTATCTCTAGGTGGATCTCGCCTCAAATCTAACGGGACTTGCGCATCGGATTGGAAACCCTATTCGGATCTCGCGTGATTTACCTACCGAAATTCTACAAATCTGAAGGTATCGTGATAGTTTTGAGATTACTCTTGAATTAATTTTATTTAATTTCGACAAATCGCATTAAAATTCATATTCACGCATTTCAGGGTTCTCGTCCTGCGTCACTTTTGCTTCTAAACATAACAACACTACATGAGTTCCTTAGAATGGAAACTTATTTCATGCATCTTATAAAACTTATATAAGCATCTTATACAACATATATAGGAGCTAGTATGCTTGCATGCGCCAATAAGTGGCTTTTCTTGTAAAAGAGGAAAAGACATGAATGCATATCTTCCCCTCCCCCCCTTGAGGCCACCCTAGGGATTTATATCCTGTGCTGACCCAGCATGTGCTAAATTTGGGGTGCGCATGTGGCCCTAGGATTAGGCTGGTGCTTTAAGAGGCCCAGGTACCCAGGTTATCAAAAAAAAAAAATAAACCATCAAAATGTAAGGTGTCTTCTTCACAAAAATAAACCAGAAATATCAACTAACCATCAAAATGTTACGATTCTCTTCCCAAAAATCTTCCTAAAATACCAATTAACCATCAAAATGTGAAGTTGGCTCCGGATGTGAATGCAAATGGCATTGGAAGAATCATACGAGAGGTAGATGAAGTAAGAGCAGGAATTCATGGTGATGAGGGGGTCTCAGGTGGAAGGGCTCATGAAAAAGAAATTAGTGATACGGGAAATAGGGATAGAATGGAGGACGATGTGGGGGAAAATACCGGAGCAATTGGAAGTGTCAGGAGGGGCAGAGAAGGATGAGGATGTGCCTGTTCACAGATGGAGTTTGGGGCAGTTCATCCGAAAAGTGATGCGAACAAAGAGCGGCACAGTGGGGACAGAGGTGGCGGAGGAGAAGTCCACAAAGGCTAAAGGGAATCGTGGGGCAGAGATTGGTGTTCTTATCAATAACAGGTTGGAGATAGGTGTAGCGGACAACGTGGAGGAAGGGGAGATTGTGGATCTTGTGGAGGAACAGAATAAGGCAAATCCAATGATCCTTCAACCACCCAAAGAATTCAACGGTCGGGATGGAGTCTGCTGGGGAACCAAATTCAAATCCAAATTTTAATTCAAATTGCCTGACAGTCAGTGCCACAGACCGGTCCTAAATTGGGGTGATGTTGAGTGGGAGGCCCATCCGATGGTCATGAAAGCGAGATGTTGCTTTATAGGGAAAACGTTGGTAGCAGGGATCAGATTTCTGATAATGGTGAGGATTTTGTTGATATGGTTAGTGTAGCTGATGCAATTGGGGGCCTGCTGTTACAGTCATTTCACAGGAGGAGACCTTGTTTTCCGACGGCAGGGAAAGGGAGGGTACTGGTCATGGGTTGAGAGAAGAAACTAGGCAGAGTCTAGGGAATTGGCCATGTGGCATAGAAGTTTTAGAGGCTAGGCGAAAAGAATCCCAGACAGCGACCGGTAAGAACATTGGACAATGAGACAAGGTCCGTTCTCTGCAAAATAAAAGGGACGAAATGATTGCAAGGAACGACATGTTTTTGAAGGAGATTTCCAACCTGGATCCTGGGGGTTAGAGCATGACACATCAAATAGAGATAGTTTGAGAACCTGGCTAGGCGGAAAGGTTCCTTCAATGGCGTGGACGGCACATGTGGAGGGGGATGCATGGAGCGTCACAAGGGTTCCTGTCCTAAAAAACACTGCAAGAAAAAGTTGCCTTATCACAAGGCACAAAGAACTCAAAAGATGGGGAATTCTTTGCAATTCACTTACAATCTCAGGGACCTGGTTCAACAATGCATCCTAATTTAATCAATCCAGTGTGTTCTCCAAAATTTTCGGAGATGGATACACGCATTAAGGTCACGTTCCATTTCCTCCTATACAGGTCCATTTCCTCCTATCTCTGCCTCTCAGGTATTAGCATCCTAAATGTTTTCTAGGGATGAGATAAATCATTTTTTAGTGCCAAATCTTGATGGGGACATCAGATCATAGGCACCGTTTCATGTGAACCGGAGGCGAGCGCTTCGTAAGACGTGGATCGGCAATCCCATAGAGGACCAATATATGCGCAAGGTAAATAACAAGAAAGAAAGCGCAAAAGACACTCAGAAAACGAAAGGGATTCTATCCACCTTCGATCGATCAAAGTACAACCTCGAACGATCGAGATCGAACCGAGAGTCATCCTGAGATGACGCCGTCGTCGATCGATCGAATTCGTACGAAAAATTTTGTTGGAGTCCGAATTTTCGACGAAAGTTTCAACTTTTTTTTAATTTTAGTTAAATTAGGACTTTCTTATTTCGTTTTAGAGTTTTCTTAGCCTATATAAAGGCATATAAAGACTTTATTTAATTAAGTTGATTGATTAATGAAATTGAGAACTTGCTATTGTGCAAATTTTAGAGAACTTGTGAAGAGTTTTCAACCGAAAGAGTAAATCTTTCAAAACTCGATGAGCGAATCTTCGTTTTATCGACGCTTGGTGCGAAGCCCGCATACATCCTTGGTGTGAAGCCTAAGAATCCTGGGTATAAAGCCTTGGAACCCTATCTTTCTATTTTGTCTTCTTAATTATTATCAGGTAATTATTTTCCTTATTTCCTTTGATAAAATTGAAAACCCAAAATCTCTAGTTAATTAGTTGCTGGAATGTTGTTCACACCTTAATAATTGATATATTTTAATTTTCCTCTTTGATTGAATTCCCTTCGGGTCTTTAATTTCTTCATATCCTAGAGGAGTCAAGACACGATACCGTAATTATCGCTTGGTGCCCTAAACTAAAACGAAACTCGAGTTCCCTCATCGGAGATGGTTTTCCAGATCAGAAAATCTTAATGCATGTGAGTGCTAAAATTGAGTTACCCTAATTATTTTAATTAAATTTATTAAATTATTTTACGTGGTTGGGTAACTTGAATATATTCGCTATTCAATTTAATCTGAAAATGATCTCAAATTCGCATAATTAGGGTTTTAGCGTGTCCTGCATCAAATTGGTATCAGAACACACTTCTAGTTTAGGGTTGTCAATGTTCATACTGAGTTTTAGGTTTTTTTCAGTTGCATATAGGTATGTTATTCACCATGAATCCATAAAAGTTAGATGCTTCTATAGAGAGTTTTAACACCCAGATAGCATGCAAGCCCAATTGCAAATCCAGCAAGCCCAACAGGTTGATTTAGCAGCCCAACTCCAAGAGTAATCTAAATCGACTCACGGTGAACATCATAGGGTTAATTTCGATGAGAGGAGGGATCCTCCTATGCGTCAAAATCGTCCCAACCCGGATGATAGAGTTGCAAAGTTGGTTAATGTTGATACTCCCACTTTCAAAGGAAAGATGAACCCAAAAATTTGCATAAATTGGGTAGCTACCATGGATCATTATTTTGATTGGTATGATATGACGGATGAGCGAAAAGTGAGATTTGCCAAGATGAAACTCATGGGACAAGTCAAACTTTATTGGACAAGTGTGGAACAACATCGAGATGCTCTCGAACGCTAACCCATCACAACGTGAGCGGGCCTGAAAGAGAAACTTCATCATAAATATGTTTATGTTTCCTACAACCAACGACTCATGGATCAATGATATGGTTTGAAACAGGGAAACATGTATGTTGATGAGTTTCTCCCACATAATGAGAATTGATGGGGACATCAGATCAAGGACACCGTTTCATGTGAACCAAAGGCTCAAGAAGAATCCCAAAGCGCTTTATACGACGTTGATCGGCAACCCCATAGAAGATCAATATATGCGCAAGGCAAAGAACCAGAAAGAAGTGCAAAAGACACTCAGAAAATGAAAGGGGTTTTGTCCACCTCGATCAATCGAAGTTCAACCTCGAACGATCGAGATCGGCCTGAGAGTCATCCTGAGATGACACTGTCGTCGATCAATTGAGACTTAAACTCGGTCGATCGCATTCGTTTTAGGGTTTTCTTAGCCTATATAAAGGCATATAAAGACTTTATTTTATTAAGCTGATTGATTAATGAAATTGAAAACTTACCTTTCTGCAAACCTTAGAGAACTTGTGAAGGGTTTTCAACCGAAAGAGTGAATCTTTCAAAACTCGAAGAGCGAATCTTCGCTTTATCGTGTACTTGGTGCGAAGCCGACGTACATCCTTGGTGTGAAGCCTTGAAATCCTTGGTGTGAAGCCTTGGAACCCTATCTTTCTATTTTATCTTCTTAATTATTATCAGGTAATTATTTTCCTTATTTCCTTTAATAAATCGAAAACCCAAAATCCTTAGTTCATTAGTTGCCGGAATTTTGTTCACACCTTATTAATTGATATATTTTGATTTTTCCCTTTGATTGAATTAACCCTTCAGGCCTTTAATTTCTTCAAATCCTAGAAGAGTCAAGAGACGATACCGTAATTATCGTCTGGTTCCCTAAACTAGAATGAAACTCGAGTTCCCTCATCAGAGCCGTTTTTCTAAATTGGGAAATCTTAATACATGTAAGCGCTAAAATTAAGTTAGCCTAATAGTTTTAATTAAGTTTTTTTTTTTTTTTATCAATAAGCATAATTTTTTTTAAGTTTTAATTAAGTTTATTAAATTATTTTATGTGGTTGGGTAATTTGAATATTTCCATTATTTAATTTAATCTGAAAATAATCCCACATTCGCATAATTAGGGTTTTAGCGTTTGTCCTGCATCACATCTTGTGTTATAATTTGATGTGGTGTCTAGTTTGGTAAATGTTAATGGTGTTGACTTTTGAGTCAAATTTTGCTAACACAATGATGTTAATATCATGCATGTGTCCAACGATGTAAGAGCTGCATATATTCACAATTCCCGGTACTTGAAACATGTGGAACATTTGCTCACTAAGTTATATGACTCCTCAGAGTTCCTGCAGTCTCGTCAAAAGGGAAGATTATATGCAACAAGGGCAGACCTCTGGCACAGGAGAAAAGCAAGTTGCTATTATTTGGAGATGTCTGAAGAGTTTGAAATCGAAATCGAGATGGCAGAATCTCCGATTGGCTATCCTTCTTAGCTATCGGAGATGGCTGAATCTCCGATTGGCTATATCAAAGCAGACATAGGAACACAACTCTATTGGCTATCCTTCATAGCTATCGCCCATCTTGTCGTTGCCTCTTATATCACAAGTTTTAATTTTATTATTTTTAGTAACCTTGTTACATGGTCACCACACAGTTTTTTATTATAAATACAGAATTGCTAACCTAATCAAGGTTAAGCAAAACCTTCAACAAACCATGTGCACTGTTAAAGATGCCCTTTTTAACTCTCTTCTTCTCCCAGTAAGTTCGAGTGTTATGAGGTTAGAAATCAAAGAAGGTGATGATCACCGTTCAATCTGAAAGATCGATCCACCTCCGCAAAGTGATTTCAGTAATAACTGTTTTTTCGAATTATCTGCGACCAACTCAGAATGTAATCAATTCACTATAAAAGGTCGTTTTACCAAAAATAAAAAAACCTTTACTGTTAAACCCTCCATCACCATCTAATCCATAACCTGAGAATGAAAGAAGTGAAATCCATCATCGGCTAATTGTTGATACGATCAATCACGAACAAACGAATAGGTAACATTAAAATCCAAAAACCATGTTCTTCCTCCTCCACAAACCTTAAATCAGACCAATGAACAAATAAAACGAAGAAATTACTCACACGGAATCGGGATCCTCTGAGAGCTGGAATTTGGTAACGAGTGGAAGAGCCTCCGTCTGCATCGCTGATGTGTGTTTCATTCATTCAAAATCCCAAAAACCAAAATCAAAGATAAGAAGAAATCAATTCAAATCCTACAGATTGAAGAGAACATATACATATATATATATATATATATAGAGAGAGAGAGAGAGAGAGAGAGAGAGAGAGTACCCATTATGATGACGATGGTTGAGAGCTTCTTCTCTTGTTCCGTTACTCCATCTACGATTTCTGCAACTTCAACCTCTGTCGCCATGCTCTCTCTCTCTCTCTCTCTCTCTCTCTCTCTCTCTTTGCAGGTTTGACCAGACTAAAATGGAAAACGAAAACGCGCGGTTTCGACTTTCAGAGCTCTCTCTCTCTCTCTCTCTCTCTCTCTATATATATATATATATATATATATATATATGGAGAAAAACCGGTGAAGAAGAGTCAGCATTAGGTAAGCGGCCCGAGCGCTATATGCACTTGGTACTCTGGTCGTTATCTCCGCTCTCTTGTAGGCACATACGCACAGTAACCAAATTCTCCGACTTTTTAAAAAAAGTCGCGAATAATTTGTAATTTTTTGAAAAACGAATAAAATTATAATTCTTTGCAATTTTTAAAATCTACGAATTTCAAGAAATATTTGCAAATTTAATGAATTAATCACAAATTTCTCACTTTTTTTGAAAAAAATTCCCAATTTTCAATTAATATATTTCTATAATTTTTTTTTATTTAACGAATTTTTTCGGATTTTTTCCAAACCAAATTATTCCAAACCCCGACTTGACCACTATCCTCGTAGGCATAATCACCAAGTCGGGGTTCGGCAATCATTCGGCAACTTAAAACTTGGGAAAATCTAGCAAAATTCGGCATGTTCATAGAAAAATTCGGAGAGAAAAAAAATGTTAAAAGTATAAAAAAAATTTAAAAACATTAGAATCAAGATTTATTAGAGAACATCATGCATTTTTCGCTCATTACTCACAATTTCTGCAAATTTTATAAAAAACAAACGAATTTTTCAAAAATATGCATCAAATTCATAACCTTGAATGTGTGAATTATTCAAGAACTTTTCCAAAGGTCATTGATTATTCGTGAGTTTTCCAAAAAATGGGCGAAATTTGGTGACAAATATGCGCATAGGTGTGCTTGATCTTAGGATCTTCGGCCGTTAAGATTAGGATGACAAGCAATCTCCATCATCTGATTCAAAGCACTTAAATTTTAAAATTAATTAAATGTTATATTTATATGATAATTGTTAATGTAGGTTCTTATATCTCATTGAGCTACCATTTCGACCAATCCCAATTAGTCATGGAAGAGGCACAACTTAATATTTTAAGATGTTCCACCCTCCCCCCTCCGGGCTCACGATGGTTGTACAAGGATCCATCAGTTAATCAAAGATCTTTAAGCCTTGGGACACCCATTAGACAGCACACGCGATGATTTTGTTTGACATGCATCTCAAAAAGTGACCCGAGTGCAAAGTCACCTAATGTTTAGTACATTCTAAAGATCTTTGGCGTCAATAGGGACGGAGCCAGAAACTTTTATTACATGGGGCCAAAGTATAAATAAAAAATATATCAAGATAAAAGCCCCAAACTCCAAACCATGAGTGAAAAATATATGATGATCACAAAAATAAAAATAGCATTCATTAAGTATTAACAAAATATTTAAATTTAAAAAAAAAAAAAAAAAACTAAAAAATAATCAAACTTTAATATATTTACATTTAAACTCAATCACCTAACGAAATGGAATCTGAAGTTCTTTCAGATCATGAAAATCATCTATATCGCAGTAATTTCTCTTTCGATATATATTATCAAAGAATCCGTCAGAAACTCATTTTCAATTATATTCTGAAGTCTACTTTTGACAATATTTATGATTGAAAATGTTCGTTCTATAGTTGTAGTAGAAACAGGAAGAGTAAGCACAAGTATAACAACTCGAAAAACAAGTTGATAGATAATTGAATTTATGGTGGTTACCAACCATTGACAAAATTCAGAAATATCTGACAATTCTTGAAAAACTGAATGTCGAACTATATTGTGCTCATAATGGTAAAGTTACGTTTTCAATTGTTCATTCTCATATTTTGTGAAGTCTTGCGGATAAAACTTGTATACTAACTGACAAATATCACTAAGTCTAAAAGATTCACGTGCAACTCATGATCAAGAGTTGCGTTGAGAATAAGTAACTCCACCAAATCGTCACTAAATCGAAGATTTAATTCGTACAATTGAGAATTTATTACAATACAAAAAAATATCCATTCGATAATGATGCTTAATTGCATAGTCAGCATGTTGATGGCGATCTCAACCCCCTCTCTCAACAAAGCGAGCATTCATATCAGGGATTTCTATATTGCGTTTCTCGTAAAATAACTTTACATTGGTAAGTAAAGTATTTCATTTATCATCTCTAAATTCCTGGATATCTACTTTAGTGGATAAAACAAGATGCATAGCATTTAAAATGTCTTGAGATTTGGATTACAATTTTTGACATAAAAGATCAGTGATCTGCATAATTTTTTTCATAAGATGCAAAATGAAGTCATTGTCTGATAAATTGAGTTTGCTTCTGCTCATTGGGAAGTAGTTCCCTCGTCAATGATTTTTAAAAAAACTTCACATGTTAGACTGAACAATTTGATCAAGCTAGAAACTAATTTCAAGTGAGAACTCCAACGACTATCTCCTTCCCGTTGTAAAATACCAATTTGATTAAATCCTCTTTCACTCTCAATCTCATCATTTTCAATTAATTGAGCATTTAAACCAACTTGAGCAACCCTCAAATCTTCACAGCGATTACATGAGGCACCAATAATATTGATAATAAAATTCAACTTAGTTAAAAATTGATAAATACGAATAACTTCTTTTGATGTTGCCACTAATGTCAATTGCAAACGGTAAGCGAAACAGTGAATATAGTAGGCATACGGATAATCATTTGAAATCAAAGTTTACAACCTATTCAACTCACCCCTCATGTTACTTGCACCATCATACCCTTACCCTCAAATGTTTTGAATGTCTAGACTATAAGAAGACAATACATAATATATTCCATTTTTTAAGGTTAATGCTGCAATATCTGAGACATGTACAAGCCTAAAAAAACGTTCTCGCATAAATCCATCATCATCAAAAAATCTTAAAACAATAGCCATTTGCTCCTTTGTTGATTCATTACGAGCTTCATTAACAAGTATGCAAAATTTTGCATCTCCAATTTCTTCGCAATTGCCATCTTCACTTTATTTGAAAAAACATGTAAGATTTTTTTTTGTATCATTGGTGAGGTGTAACATGTATTTTTCAGAGCTTTAGCAATCACTTAGGTAACCTTTTCATTATATGAAGTCACCAAACCTAATATTTCAAGAAAATTTCGTCGATTAATTAAACTCACACTTTCATCCCAACCTCTAAAAGTAATACCTTGAAATGTAAGCACTCGAACAATATCAATTGAAGCTTGCAAGTGCAGCCGATTGTTTGCAATTTGTTTGTAAGTGAAATTTTCAAACACATTTTGTATGTGTTGTGATTGGTTCATCAAGTCCTCACATAACCTCTCAGCAATTCTGTGAGCTGAATTAGGATCTTTCCCTATGTGATTCAAAAAAGTATAATTTTTTTCATCCCTAACTTTCTTCCAATTTGTGAATCCATCAGCAGTGAATCCACGTTGCTTGGGATGCGTAGATGGTTTAGCAAAGAGAAATCATGACAAATAAAAGATTGTATCTTTATTCGACAAATATTTAAGCCATGAAGAAAATAGCTTGAACCACAAAGGTTGAAAACTATGAAGATGACTTACTAGTTCAAATTTTGGGTATTTTGAGAGAGGTTGGCATGGACCAACTTTAATGTAAGCTCGTCGAATTTTATCTCGTTGGTTAATACCATAATCCCATATCTGACGACGCAATCTAAGATCTCGCTCCAATGAACTCATATTAATTTCTTTAGTGTCAACATTTTGAGATTTTTTTGGAGGCGCTAAAGGGCTTTCAGGAATATCAGAAGTTGGCAATTATGCATCACTAACATTGGCTTTTGAACTTTGTGCATTTTTCTTTTTAAAATGGTCAACTATTATATTTGACTTTCGCTTCATCTATAAATAAAGAAAGTGAAATAATATTTAGGTAGGATAATTGAACGATATTTATGTAGGATTACCATTACAAGAAACTTATACACATAAATAATATTCTACATTTTACACTGAATATAAATTTCAAAGTAAAAGAAAGAACGTAACTAAGCTTATCTTTAACCATGCGCTCAAAATAATAAAACTCTTCTAAAAGCCCTAGCATCTTTTGCTAGGTCTCCTTCCTCTGGGAAACAAGGATCAAAATATTGGGTAAAATTTTGGTCTTGGGCTTGACCGAAACTGAAAATTTGAACCGAAATTTTGGCCGAAAATCGAAATTTTGGCTGAAATTTCAGTTGAAATTTTGGGTCCCATATAAATTTGGACCAAAATTTTGGTCCAAATTATCATTTCGGTGGGGACCGAAACCGATAATTTTGGCCAAAATTTTGGTCATTTCGGCCGAAATTTTGATCCTTGCTTGAAAACCTCTTACTACCAAATTTTATAGAAAAACAGTGAAGAATAATAAGTGATGGAAATTATTTTTTTCTCAAATCTTCTACACAAGAGATCTAGAGATCATCGGCCTACCATCAAATTGTCATTTTTTATTCCACTGGCATATATTTTAAAAAGTAGCCCAAAAACTAGGTTTTAACATGATGTGTGTCATGTGAATTTAGAGCTACTCTTTTAGAATTTGTGTTGTGAGGTATTAAAAATGAACCACCAAATGGTACGCTCATGGTCTCAAGATCCCTTGCCTAAATGTAAAATTAGAATAAAATTATGGTGTATCATGCATTGTACATTAAATTGGAATCATCAGCGACTGATTTGAGCAACTTATTTAGCAACTTACAGTCAAAAATGTTTAAATATTATAATTTTGCCCTCAAACTTTTTTGGTGTTGGAATCGCCTGATCCGATTTGCCGATACCGATCCATATCGGTTTTAGGCTAACCAATCTAGTGACCAATACCGATATTTGAAACCTTGTCTCACAGCACTAATCAGCCAATACCAAAAAAATTCGGCCTATCAGATCGTTACTAGCGGCACCAAAATTCTGGCATAGACAACTCAAAATACTAAAAGGGGATTTTTTTTTTAATTAGAGGATTTTAAAATCATGCTTGAAGGAAATCAAGAGCCTGTTTAGGAGAATTTTGGCGAAATTTTGAGAAATATCGCCATTTTTTTTTCTCTATAGATCGGATAACGGTGCCTTAGTGCATGATCCAAGCGGTGCACGATCCAAGTGGTGCACGAGCTGTTTTCTACCTAGAGAGAGAGAGAGAGTACCTGTGGTGGTTGGCTTTTGTGGCGGCCGACATCAAGTGATGCGAGCGATGGCGACAGACCAACGATATCGAGCTGGTGTGAGGGTGCACAACTACGAGCTGCTTTGCGCTTGTGACTTGGGTTTTGCGTTGATGAGAGAGGACGGAAGAGAGAGAGGACTTCAGACTTCAGAGGATGAAAGAGACAGAGAGGGCAAAAGAGATAGAGATGAGTTCATACTTCAAATTTCAGAGGAAGAAAAGAGAGAGGGAGGACGAAAGAGAGGGAAAGAGAGAGAGGATGAAAGAGAGCAAGAGAGAGAGGAGAGAAAAAAAAAAAGTATCGCCTAGGGCTTGTGATATTTGCGGGGCGGGGGTTGATTCTTAGCTAGCTTGGCTTAAAAGAGGTCTTTTGTAATTGGAGATCTTAAAAGGGTTTTTTTTATTGGAGGTCTTTATTTTTTGTCTCTTGTCTTTTATTGGAGGTCTTCTTAACTAGATTGACTTAAAAGTGGACCTTAAAAGAGGTCTTCTTTTTTTTTCTTTTACTGGAGAGGGGCTATGGCCCCTGTTGGCCCTCCCCTAGCTCCGTCCCTGGGTGTCAAAGCTTTATATGGTAGTTAAAAAGTTGTTGATTGTTTTGAATCACACGATGGAGATGAAAATCATCTCAATCTTTCACATTATAAATTATTAGATCATCATTATATATTTATCCCATTTATTTGTGGTCAATTTTGCAAGTCCTATATCTCAACTCCATTTGATCAACACTAATCTCTCTATAACTCAACTTTGCAAGTCATATATCTCTACTCTTTTCTAATCAACACTAAGCTCTTTGTAACTTTGTAAGCCTTTGGGTCCTGTATTCACTACTTCCCTCCAGATCTTCACAGATCTTTCTCTTTTTTCTACTTTCTTCTAATTGTAGCATCTCAATCCTTCCTACAAGGTCTACTTTTGACCTCCGATGACATCCAAATCGTCTCGAGTGACATTCCATAATTTATTTTTATTATTATAGTTGTCACTCTCAAATTTTCTCTTATAAACTCGTTCCTAATTTTATCCCTATCATTGTTACTACACGTAGGCATCTTAACATTCGCATCACAACCTCATGCACTCTACCATCTCATCCTTTCTTGTAGTGTAACATTTCATACTAATTGAATGACAAGTCTTACTGTTGTCATATAATATGTCCCTTCAATCGAAGCAATAGGATCCAAAAGATCTCACTTATGTGTCCTCATTTTTGTCCAACTACATTAATCCTATTTGACCATGTGGCACTGATCAGTCACATAATTTATCATTTTATTACCCTTAACTTAGTGATGCTAGGACTTAGTTTGCTACTAATAAGTTGACGATATATAGATATTAAGAAAAAACAGTAAAAGAGAGCTAAAGTGTTAATATTCATCAAAATGAACTAAAAAAGTAGTAAAAAGACGATTGAGCGAAAGAAGACGATTCTCCGTTGTTGAAAGCCAAAAAATCATAATTTACGATTGTACGCTAAAGCTGAAGACGAAAGAAAGAAAAAGCTAAGAAATTGTAATTTACGATTCTTTAAAAGACGATTCTTTAGAAAGCGACAAAGGAGTAAAAAGTGATCGTTCGTTATAGAAAATCGTCTAATAAGAAAGCTATATGAAAATGAGAAATCGTGATTTACGATTTTCCGAAAAAGAGAAGAAAACAGACAATCGTAATTTACGATTGTGCAAAAAGAAAACCTTTCTTACTACTGAGCTGCTACTGCTGATCACGTGAGTGAAGACTATCACCATCATGTACAGAATTAGAAGATCTCTGAAGTAAAAGTTTGGTGAATTACGGATTTTAGAAAATTGATGAAGATAAGCTCTTAGAAAATTTCGGTTACTGAAATAAAAAAAAACAATCAAGAAGTACATCAACAGTTTGAAAGCAAGGAATAATAAAATTAGGAATTAGAGTTATATTAGGATACTTTTATCTTTAGTAGTTTCCTTTATTTGAATTAGAACTTTGTAAATCGGCACCTTATGATCTATAAATAAAAGAGCTCGGTGTAGGAATAATCGATCGAAGAATTTCAACATCAATTGACGGCTGATGTTGAATTTTCTTTCAATCAGTAGTGTAAAATAGTTAGAATAGATTAGATATCAAAGGCTTCTCAAGAGCAGTTGACGACTGTTATTGGGTGCTGAATATTAGTGTAGATATCCTAGTTTCTCAGAAGCAATTGACGACTGCGAGTGAGGCGTGGAAAATATATTTACTTTGCTTTCTAGTTTAGATTTTTTTTTTTTTTTTTACTGTTTTATAAACATCTTCAAGTTTTAATTGGAATTAACGACTCAGGTTGGAATTTATAGATTAGTGTAACGGTTTTTACTTTTCCATCTTCAATTTTCTCAAATTTGATTGACGCCCAGATTTTAGGAGATTGTTGATTAGATTAAATCTGTGTTAAGGAATTCTAGTTTTTGATTGACGCCCAAATTCTAGAAGACTGTAATACGGTGTAACGGTACTATTTATTTTTATAAATATCCGATGAATAAAGATTGGGATTGACGACCTCAATCTAAAGGAGGATTATAATTTATTTTATAAACTTTAGATTAAAAAATCATTCTTTATTCATATTTTTCAAGTAGTTTAGAACCTTAAAATATAAATGTAAACTTTGAAATAAAAGTATAGATAAGATAAAGATAACATTTTCTCGTGGGAACGATCCTATACTAGCTCTATAATTTTCATTGTGCGTTTGCAATAGGTTAAGACTTAATTAGATACACATAAGTAAGCCGACCAAGTTTTTGGCACTGTTGTCGGGAAGTGATTTATCTTTTGTTTATATTTTCGTTTTAAAAATAAATATTTATCTTTCTCTTTTTATATTTCTTTATATTTTCAACTTTCTTTGATCACTTCTTAAGCTTTTGTAGGTTTATTTAGAGTAACAAATTAAGAACTTCAACACTTCTATTAGCCACAGAGACTAGAAGCTCATATTTGTTTCTCCCTGCCTTCTAAAAAAAATATAGAAAATTGTTAAAAAAAAAAAAATTTGTTATAGTTATGCAAGGCCACGACAATTTAGCTTGGCTAATTTACCAACCAACCTATGCCCCGGTGGAATACCGAGTTACCCCTTACTATCCATCCATGGCGGAAACCGAACAAGTTTTCGCTTCTCATTGGGGTAATTACAGGAGTACCTACAACCGTCAGTGGGGAAACCATTATGACTTCTCAAGGACAAACCAGCAAGACTTCTCGTATGCATACCTGTGACAGCCCGCATTTTCCCAACCTAAAATTTTGAGATATTTTTTTTTTCTTCATCCTAAACCCAATGGGAAAACCCGGACCACCAGATCGTAGACCACAATCTAATACAAAATACTTAGTACATTCATAAATATACGGAAATCAAAGCAATTATTACATATGGCATAATTAAAACCTCCATATCTAAAATCCAACAAGAACAAACTAAATAAACACCAGTGATGACCAACCATCACCTAACAACGGTGTACCCTATTACGAATGTACCAAAACTTAACTTACCAAATCCACAAAGCACAATTCTACGATCCCTAAATAGAGTACAAATCCTTGTGCAAAAGCTCCCTTCTTTTAGTATATAATCTGGGCCCTCCCAAACCTACACCTGCGACTTATAGTCGGGGTGAGCTAACAACTAAGCTCAGTAGAGGATAAACAACATAAATTCACATTTAACATTCAAAAATATAGCTTCAGTCAAGAGTCAAAACCATCATTTTATTTCTGCTTCCAAAACTTAATCATTCCATTTCTTTTCAAACACATTTTTCAAAGCATTCATTAATTTCTTCTATTTCAAAACTCAACCTTAAACATTTAACTTTACCATGATATTCCATCCAAAAGTACACATATCGAAAAAAATCTTAAAACAATTAGACTTATCCAAAAATATCTGAGATTTCACACACATTCTAAATAACGTCGAATTTGCAAACACAAACTCAAACAACACAAGGGTATTCCAAGTTTCCAAGAGTGTTCAATGTTTCCAAAGTGTCCAAGGGATGCAACGATGTTCAATGGTATCCAAAGGTTTCCAATGATTCCAAAGTGTCCAAGGGATGCAATCATGCCCAAGGGTGTCCAAAGATGTTCAATGATTCCAAGGAGTCCAAGGGATGCAATCATGTCCAAGCGTGTCTAAAGGTGTTCAAGGATTCCAAGGTGTCCAAGGGTGTTCAATGTTTTCAAAGTGTGTTCAATGTTTCTAAAGTGTCCAAGGGATGCAATGATGTCTAAAGGTGTCCAATGATTCCAAGGTGTCCAAGGGATGTAATGATGTTCCAAGGGATGCAATGATGTTCCAAGGGATGCATATGCAGCGTATGTATGAATGCATGTACGGATAGGCCGTCATACCGGCCCAAAGGATGCAGTCAAAGAATCCAAAGGATTCATAATGCAAATGCAAATGTCAAAATTCCAAGCGTCGTTGAGTAAATCACAGTTCCAAGGGTATCAAAATGATTCACGAGTGTCACCAGTGATCTCAAGATCTTACTTTCAAAACACGAGTCAAGCTCAACAATATCAAAAGTTATCTAGAATCGAACATTATCACATGCATAATCACGATTTTACGAGTTCATATTCCAAATCATAAGACTCCAATTCTAACATATCCAACTCTGATCAACTCATCATATTCATGCAAACACATCTAATACTATGAATCAAGTCAAATATATAAATTTAGGTCGAGTTTCCTCTACCTTAATCTTGAGGTTACGCGAAGCCAAACAAGGTCCTATAGATGACCTTCTGCCTTAATCTATATCATAAGCACGCATTGGTGTATTAAAGATCAACTCTACTCACTAATAACTTATATGCATTTAAGTGTTTTATCAAAAACAAGGTTGAAACGGGCAAATTCATGCTAATATAGAATTTGATGTAACATTCCCCCTAAATTTTGACCTTTAAAACTTTAGATTTGTAAGTTAGTCAAAACACAAAAGTTGTAGATCTCATCGTCCTCTTTCCAACGCCATACGAATCATATCAATCGGAGTTCGACATAAAATGCTACAGCTAAAATACTGAAGCAGTATCGGCGAGCCCAGTCAAAATCGTTCGAACGATTTAAAATCGATCGAACGGTTTCTAATTTCATTCGAACGATTTTCAAAATCAATCGAACGGTTTCCAAACTGACCAGAAACTTTCAGATTTCATGCTTGACGAAATCGTTCGATCGATTTCTAATTTCGATTGAACGGTTTCCAAACCGACCAAAAACCTTCAGATTTCATGCTTGACGAAATCGTTCGATCGATTTCTAATTTCGATCGAACGGTTTCGTCAGATTTCACCCAAAATCGGGTTCAAGCATCTCTAACTCATTTTTCTTCAAATCTCCCACTCATAATCTAAGGATTAATCTACATACAAATCACAACTTAAATCAAAATTTTACCTTCAATCCAACGATTTTCTTTGATCCGAGCTTTAACACAACAAGCTAGATCTTCTTAGCTTGGAGTTCCGGATTTCACACGGATTAGAACACCTTCTTTAATCCTTCGCACACAATGCATTCAAAGCTCATCTCTTCCTCTTTCTCTTTCTCTTCTCTCCTCTCCCTCTCTATCTCTAGAAACCTAAAGCCTCAACCTTTCAACCAAATGGCTTCTAAAAGAAGCCCCTCTCTCTCTTATACTTAAAAGCCCGGTTCACATATAAAACGCATACACACCACAATAGGTGTATAAGACCCTATAAAATGACCTAACATCATACGGGTGGCACTTTTCACACCAAAATTAATCCAATCTAAGTCATCAAGTTGACTTTCACCTACTCAAACTTAGTGACCTGACGGGCACATATCCCGAGGCACACTATTCAAAGTCCAAATTTTTGGAATGTTACATTCTTCTCACCTTATAAAATTTTCGTCCTCGAAAATTGCCTTAAGTAGTAACATGTTGATCGAACCTAATCATACACCAATTGGAAGATGCCCATATCCCAATCTAAGGACCATTCAAAGTAATAGTTCTGATACTCACATCCTACACGAACACACATATATGTATCCACGAGTAACATTCACATCCACACATACACACATCCATATCCTACACATCTACATACATACCTGCATAAAAATCCATACCTCTTCCCATTGAAAACTCACGCCGCGTTGGTGGGGCATTCTCCGAACCTTAAATCAGTTGTGGGAAATACCTATAGTTATTCACCGTGAAATTGTGCTAAATATAATAATTCAAAGCTTGTTCAAGTCTCATTCACTTCCTCTTAAGCTTCTTAACTACCAACACACAATGTAATGAGAATTAAAGCCTCCCAATTCCTTATAACTCACTCATGACTTGGGTATAAAGCATACACACCTAGATAGATGTATATGACCCAATCAAACTAACTCTTATAACGTTCATACTCTACATTTTTCATATGACCTATCTAACTTAAAGCAAATAAGTCAACGTTTACCTGGTCCAACAAGTGACCAGTCGGGTATGCTTCTCGAGATATACTATTTAAAGTCTGAAATTTTCGAGACGTTACATTCTTCCCACCTTGGGAATTTTCGTCCCCAAAAATTGCACTCAACGGCTCCCCCCCGCATGGGAGACCCACACACATAGTAAAACATGTCTATGGACGCAACCACAATAACACATCTTGCATAAATTCAAACCACATATCCTTCAAAAGTTACAAATCCACACATCCTGTACAATTCTAATTTATATCCATGTTGCCACAATATGCTAAAATTTTTAATTGAACCAGCAAAGGCATTCTCATTGATGAAAGAATACCGACAAAATTGCATGACAAAGCAATCACAACAGTCACGACATAGGATCATCTGCACAACAATACCTCTAACATAGAGAACACCCAACTAAACTATGCCATATCAGAACCATGACATATATATCAAAATAGGAAAATGTACAAAGCACAACCAACACATGTAAGCACATCACTTGGTCGCAACCATGCCCCAATCGTCAATCATGTCACGATTGTTTGAAAGGATACAGGTCCAAGGTACCTGTGTTAAAGATTTACAAACATCCAAAAGTTAAAATATCAAAATTCAACATATTCCATGTGTCTCGAAATCAATCCAAGAAGTTATCTCTCGGTAACCCCATCTAGGTATCCTCATCAAAATTCAACATCATCTAACCAGGGTTATCACAATATCCTCCTCTTAAAGGAATTTTCGTTCTCGAAAATTGACCATTCGTGAAAGCTCACTCAGCATATCCACCATAGGCACTATAAAATTTAGCTATGATTACATAAGCTGATTTTATCCACAACAGAGTCATCAAAAAGGGTGCTAAGAAAGCTATTCGCATACACACCCACAATGTATTCACTAACCATCCCATCGAACCCACATATCATAGTTATATCTCTATAAACCAAAACTCTAAATGTTAATAAAATGGACAATAATTATCTTACATAATATATCATAAGTTTAGAAAAAAATACATCTCCCAACCACAAAAGCTAAGTCACAAGCTATCTATAACAACTAATGAGACGACGATAATATTCACAAAACATGGAAACACACCCCAAGACTTAACTCGTTCATCATGACAAAGGTTATGCGATCACGCATCAAAAGTGAATCATGAATTACAAATCATGTCTACAAAAGAAACAAAACAAAACAAAATATTAACAGTCAGAGTGGGCCTAGGGCCTCTGAATAGATGCCGAAGTTGTTCTTTCTTTCCTTGGTTCAGTACAATCCCGAATCTGATGTCCCATTTGGCCACAATTGAAACAAGCACTTGTAGTCCACCGATATCTCTCTGTCGCATGTCGTGCCCCGCATCTTGAGCATGACTCACTCGGTGTGGATGAGGAAGTGTGGGAAGTTTGTTGTACTCGCGATGCCCCAGCGATCGTGGGATTTGTAAGGCGAAGGGGCACCGCAGGCGTAGACATGGACGGTCTTGAATAAGCAGTATGAGTAGGTTGAGGTGGTGCCGACATCAAGAATTTTGGTCTCTTGTCTGTTAGCCCAGAAGTACTTGATCGCTCTTGATCTGCCTTATCCTTGATCTGCTGATCCCGCCTTTGATACTAATTATCTATATCTCTCTCGGCCACAATTGCCTTTCCCATCACTTCAGCATAGGTCTCTAGCTCGAAAATCGATACCCGCTCACGGACGTTCGGCTTCAATCCTTCCTCAAATTTGGCTGCCCTCATGATCTCTGTGGATACTAGTTTAGGTGCAAATCATGACAAGCGTGTAAACTCCACGCCATATTCTCGCACCGACATACTTCCTTACTGCAGTTTTGCAAAGTCTCTTCTCATCTGAACTCTCACCTGTTTGGGAAAGTATTCCTGATTAAACTCTCTTACAAACTCTGCCCAAGTCTATAGACGATGAGGGTTTTCAATTTCTCTTCTTCTCAATACCGATTTCCACCAGGGATCGGCATCTCCCTCAAGCTAGAAGGAGGCCCAACCTACCTTCTCGTCTTCAGTGCTCTGAAGTCTTTGTAGAAGTTTCTCAATTTAATTCAACCATTTTTCTGCTTCTAGCGGGTCTGTCTGCCCATAGAAACTAGGAGGTCTCAATCTCCTGAAGTCCACAAATGATAAAGGCAATAATGTTGGTGGAGGTGGTGGCGGTGGCTGCTGATGGATCACATACCAATAGTGCGAGTTCTTGGTGCATTTGGGCCATGGCGCCCCACGGCCCCCATGGCCTACGCCATCCTATCCGTTCCTTCATTCCTCTTACCTCTCTCATCAGGCGGGTGTCTCTGATTTCTACTAGAACCCGCAAGGATCTCATCCTCACTCAGATTTCTATTGCGACCGCCTCTAGGTCGACCTCTACCTTTACTAGACATAATGATATGTTACAATGAAACATAATTTCAATTAACAACCAGTCAACATATTTGAACAGAACTCTTAAAATACCACAGCTTATTCTCTTACAGAATCTAATATCACATCTTTAGACCTATGACCATATTCCTGCACCAACGGCTAGGGCTCTCAGTCTCATGGGTGAGTTAATGCCTAGGATCGGACAAAACTTAAAGTCATTTAGAGACATGGCTCTAAATCTCTAGAAGAATTCAGAATAGGGATTGCAAATCCCTCCTGAGTTCCGACAGAATCTAATGTCATCACGTTCGGGTCCCAATAAGACCTAATACTTAAGCTCTGATACCAACTGTGACAGCCCGCATTTTCCCAACCTAAAATTTTGAGATTTTTTTTTTCTTTATCCTAAACCCAATGGGAAAACCCGGACCACCAGATCGTAGATCACAATCTGATACAGAATACTTGGCACATCCATAAATATACGAAAATCAAAGCAATTATTACATATGACATAATTAAAACCTCCATATCTAAAATCCAACAAGAACAAACTCAATAAACACTAGTGATGACCAACCATCACCTAACAATGGTGTACCCTATTACGAATGTACCAAAACTTAGCTCACCAAATCCACAAAGCACAATTCTACGATCCCTAAACAGAGTACAAATCCTTGTGCAAAAGCTCCCTTCTTTTAGTATGTAATCTGGGCCCACCCAAACCTACACTTGTGACTTATAGTCAGGGTGAGCTAACAACTAAGCTCAGTAGAGGATAAACAACATAAATTCACATTTAACATTCGAAAATATAGCTTCAGTCAAGAGTCAAAACCATCATTTTATTTCTGCTTCCAAAACTTAATCATTCCATTTCTTTTCAAACACATTTTTCAAAGCATTCATTAATTTCTTCTATTTCAAAACTCAACCTTAAACATTTAATTTTACCATGATATTCCATCTAAAAGTACACATATCGAAAAAAATATTAAAACAATTAGACTTATCCAAAAATATCCGAGATTTCACACACATTCTAAATAACGTCGAATTTGCAAACACAAACTCAAACAACACAAGGGTGTTCCAAGTTTCCAAGGGTGTTCAATGTTTCCAAAGTTTCTAAGGGATGCAACGATGTTCAATGGTATCCAAAGGTGTCCAATGATTCCAAAGTGTCCAAGGGATGCAATCATGTCCAAGGGTGTCCAAAGATGTTCAATGATTCCAAGGTGTCCAAGGGATGCAATCATGTCCAAGCGTGTCCAAGGGTGTTCAAGGATTCCAAGGTGTCCAAGGGTGTTCAATGTTTTCAAAGTGTGTTCAATGTTTTCAAAGTGTCCAAGGGATGCAATGATGTCTAAAGGTGTCCAATGATTCCAAGGTGTCCAAGGGATGTAATGATGTCCAAGGGATGTAATGATGTTCCAAGGGATGCATATGCAGCGTATCTATGAATGTGTGTACGGATAGGCCGTCGTACCGGCCCAAGGGATATAGTCAAAGAATCCAAAGGATTCATAATGCAAATGCAAATGTCAAAATTCCAAGTGTCGTTGAGTAAATCACACTTCCAAGGGTATCAAAATGATTCACGAGTGTCACCAGTGATCTCAAGATCTTACTTTCAAAACACGAGTCAAGCTCAATACTATCAAAAGTTATCTAGAATCGAACATTATCACATGCATAATCACGATTTTACGAGTTCATATTCCAAATCATAAGACTCCAATTCTAACATATCCAACTCTAATCAACTCATCATATTCATGCAAACACATCTAATACTATGAATCAAGTCAAATATATAAATTTAGGTCGAGTTTCTCTTACCTTAATCTTGAGGTTGCGCGAAGCCAAACAAGGTCCTATAGATGGCCTTCTGCGTTAATCTATATCACAAGCACACATTAGTGTATCAAAGATCAACTCTACTCACTAATAACTTATATGCATTTAAGTGTTTTCTCAAAACCAAGGTTGAAACGGGCAAATTCATGCTAATATAGAATTTGACGTAACATTCCCCCTAAATTTTGACCTTTAAAACTTTAGATTTGTAAGTTAGTCAAAATACAAAAGTTGTAGAGCTCATCGTCCTCTTTTCAACGCCACACAAATTGAATCAATCGGAGTTCAGCATAAAATGTTACGGCCGAAATACTGAAGCAGTATCGGCGAGCCCAGTCAAAATCGTTCGAACGATTTAAAATCGATCGAACGGTTTCTAATTTCATTCGAACGATTTTCAAAACTGATCGAACGGTTTCTAATTTCGTTCGAACGATTTTCAAAATCGATCGAACGATTTCCAAAATGACCAGAAACCTTCAGATTTCATGCTTGACGAAATCGTTCGATCGATTTCTAATTTCGATCGAACGGTTTCCAAACCGACCAGAAACCTTTAGATTTCATGCTTGACGAAATCGTCAGATTTCACCCAAAATCGGGTTCAAGCATCTCTAACTCATTTTTCTTTAAATCTTAACCCATTTTCTTCAAATTTCCCACTCATAATCTAACTAAGGATTAATCTACATACAAATCACAACTTAAAAATCAAAATTTTAACTTCAATCCAACGATTTTCTTTGATCCGAGCTTTCACACAACAAGCTAGATCTTCTTAGCTTGGAGTTCTAGATTTCACACGGATTAGAACACCTTCTTTAATCCTTCGCACACAATGCATCCAAAGTCCATCTCTTCCTCTTTCTCTTTCTCTTCTCTCCTCTCCCTCTCTATCTCTAGAAACTTAAAGCCTCAACCTTTCAACCAAATGGCTTCTAAAAGAAGCCCCTCTCTCTCTTATACTTAAAAGCCCGGTTCACATGTAAAACGCATACACGCCACAATAGGTGTATAAGACCCTATAAAATGACCTAACATCATACGGGTGGCACTTTTCACACCAAAATTAATCCAATCTAAGTCATCAAGTTGACTTTCACCTGCTCAAACTTAGTGACCTGACGGGCACATAGCCCGAGGCACACTATTTAAAGTCCAAATTTTTGGGATGTTACAATACCCGCAAGACTCTTAGGGTTTTCAACAACCCTATGTCGAAAACCAATATTTTGACTAATAGTCCATTAGAAATGACGATGCTATTATTGTTCAGATCCTTCAAGACCTGCAACAACAGGCACATCGACGATGTAAAGAACTATCTCAACTGACCCAAATTTCCCAAGATCTACAGTCCTGCTCTCAATCCATTATAAATTTAGAGACCAAATTTGAACAAATAGTCATACAATGGGAGAGAATGGGAGACAACCAAAGGTGTTTCCCAACAGGGACCAATTTAAGAGGACAGTCAAGTGAGGGATTTACACCAACTCCTACACCTCACATTCAGGCTGTTCAAACTCTACGAAGTGAGAAAACTGTTGACAATAAGGTAGAGATGCTTACACCATTAGTCGCCCTTGAAACCCATACCAAAGATAAGCGAACCCTAGAAGAGGTCCCCTTGCTTGAAAAATGCAAAAAAGTAGAAAATGAAAATTAAAAAAATAGTAATGAGGAGGGTACACCAAAATTTGTGGTTGAAGTGCTTTATGTATCGAAGTTACCTTTTTCAAATGCCTT
This sequence comes from Chloranthus sessilifolius, assembly GCA_021018995.1. NCBI lineage: Eukaryota > Viridiplantae > Streptophyta > Magnoliopsida > Chloranthales > Chloranthaceae > Chloranthus > Chloranthus sessilifolius. The sequence continues at coordinate 73,189,996 of CM037595.1, forward strand.
CGGTGCACCATCTCTTTTTGATAAAAATCTAAAAAAATTAGAAGAAATTATCGAAATCTTCAAGGAAGTGAAGATTAATTTGCCTCTTTTAGAAGCAATTAAACAGGTCCCAGCCTATACACAATTCCTGAAGGAGATGTGTACATAGAAAAGAAAAAAGCGAAAAAATATATCGTAAAAAGTTTTCCTGACGGAACAAGTAAGTTCTGTCTTACAAACAAGTACTCCACCCAAGCTTAAAGATCCTGGAGTGCCTACAATTCCCTGTATCATAGGCAATCATGTTATAAATAAAGCACTTCTTGATCTGGGAGCCAACGTCAATCTGCTACCATTCTTCGTCTACAAAAAGTTGGGACTGGGAGATATGAGGTCTACTTCGGTAACTCTTTAGTTAGCCGAGAGATCAGAAAGAAGGCCAATAGGAATCATTGAAGATGTTATGGTTGGGGCTGACAAATTTGTTTTCCCTGTCGACTTCTTAGTATTAGACATGGAACCTAGTTTGAAATCTCCAACACAAATTCTCGTTATACTCGGTAGACCATTCTTGGTCATGGGCAATGCATGTATCAACTACAAAACTGGAGTAATGGAAGTTGCTTTTGGAGATATGTGAATCCAGTTAAATGTTTTCTCGACAGTCAACCAAATGGCTTCAATTAACGATAAGGAATGCTTCAACGTAGATGAAATTGAAGAACTGGTGGAAGAAGCATTACCTCTAGTATTATCTAAGGATGTGCTTCAAACCGCATTATGGTATACGGACACGGAAGAATCAGACTACCAACTAAGGGAGGTGACTTATGTGTTGGATACTTCTATCTGCGAACTCCAGTCCAAAACAAGGAAGCAGTGGATAGAACCTTTGCCCACTACCTCCAATGAACTATTACAACCTTTCCACGAAAAAGCACCATCCCTAGACTTGAAATCACTTCCTAACACCCTTAAGTACGCTTTTCTTGGGCCTAATGAAACTCTCCCAGTGATTATTTCATCTTCTCTTAACGGGGAACAGGAGAGAAAGTTGCTGACCAAACTTATAAAAAATATAAACATGCAATAGGGTAGACAGTTGCTGGCTTTAAAGGGTTTGATCCGTCAATTTGTATGCATCAAATTCATCTAGAGGACAGTGCCAAAACTTTATACGAAAGTCATTGACGATTGAATCCAAATATGAGGGAAGTAGTTGATTGTGCTTATTATGTGTATTAAAATTATGTTAAATTCAAGTCTTAACCTATTGTAAACGCACAATGAAAATTATAGTACTAGCATAGGATCGTTCCCACGAAGAAGTTTATTTATCTAATTACTTCTTATTTATATATTCTATTTAAATCCTTATTTTAAAAATTTTTATTTATTTTTAAGGTCTTATCTACTGGAGAAATATGAATAAAAGAATTTGTTTTAATCTAAAGTGCATAAAATAAATCTAAATCCTCCTTCTGATTGAACTCGTCAATCCCGATCTTTAGCTATCGGATATTTATGAATTTAAACAGTACTGTTACACCATATCTCTAATTTTTTAGCATTGGTCATCAATCAAGTCTAAGATCTTATCAATACAGATTTAATCTAATCAACAACTTCCTAAAATTTGGGCGTCAATCAAACCTTAGAAAACTGAAGATGGAAAAGTAAAAATCGTTATACTAATCTGCAAATCTCAACCTGAGTCGTCAATTCAAATTAAAATTTTGAGATCTTTACAAAGCTATAAATAAAGCAAATAAAATCTAAACTAGAAAGCAAATAAATATATCTTTCACCCCTTAGTCGCAATTGTCAATTGCTTCTGAGAAACTAGGATATTTACACTAATCTTCAGCACTCAATTGCAGTCGTTAATTGCTCTTAAGAAATCTCTGATATCTAATCTACTCTAACTATTGTACACTACTTTGATAGGAAGAAAATTCAACCTCAGGCATCAATTGATGCTGAAAATTCTTCGATGCTTATTCCTACACCAAGTTCTCTTATTTATAGATCACAAGGAGTCGGTTTACAAAGATTTCTAATTATAATAAAAGAAACTACTAAAAATAAAAGATTCATAATATAACTCTAATTCCTAATTTTATCTTCTCTTACTTCATATGGTAAATGTGCTTCTGAATTGTTCTCATTTATTTCAACAGCCGAGATTTTCTAAGAGCTTATCTTCATCAATCTTCTCATATCCGTGATTTATCAGACTTCTAATTTCATATATCTTCTAATTCTATTCTTGGCGGTGATAATCTTCACTCACATGATCAGCAACAGTAGCAATAGTAGGAAAGCTTCTTTTCTAGATAATTGCAAATCACAATTTATCATTTTTTTCTCTTTATTAGAAAATCGTCAAGCACGATTTTCTATCTTTCATAGCTTCCTATTTGGATGATTATCTGGATTACGATTTTTCGCTTCTCTTTTTGTCTCTTTTGTAGAATCGTAAATTACAATTTTCTGGCTTTTAGTAGGCGAGAAATTATCTTTTTCACTTAATCGTCTTTCTTGTTACTTTTTGAGTTCATTTTGACGAATATTAACACTTAGGCTCTCTTTTACCATTTATTTCTAATATCTACACATCAGTAAGTCATTAGTAACAAACTAAAGTCTAGCATCACTAAGTTAAGGGTGATAAAATGATAAATTATGTGACTGATCACACCCCCAAACTTAAGTTTTGCTAGCTCCTAGCAAACAAGGAAATATAAAATATCTAAACTATGAATTTAAATGCCACTTTCGTAGGGAGCACGATTGTATTTAGTAGATGCAACAAGCCTTTAACCCCTGGTGATCCCTAGTGGAAGAGTTGTAGTTTCCTGAAGGTTTTCAGTGAAGTTACCTACAAACTTCCAATATTTTTGGATTTTTTAAAACTAAAAATTCAAAATATAGATTTTTATATACTAATTACTCAGTCATTCATTATATGTTAATTATTTTTTTTAAAATTTCAAATCTTTTATCCTTAGCTTTCCTTCATCATAATTATCCTCTATCAGAATTCATTAATTTCAATTCGGTATAACGTGGAGTGTGTGCATATCAGTGAAAAGTTTATTCATCATATATTTTTCGAAACTGTAGTTTTTAGAAAATATTTTCATCCAAACTCTCATTTATTGGCATACTCTAAAAAATAATCGAAATTTTTTGGGTTCTCACAATACTGTAGATAATATGAAAATTTCATCAGACAATTAGCTAAGAAGATAAATCTCATGGAAAGGATAATCAGTTCTATTCTTATAACTTCTCCATTTATTCATACTATCTATTTTATATATCTCTACTAGACTCATATTCTTACAAATCGTAAATAACAAAGGTCTTTCCTTCGGCTTGTAATGGGGTTTTGGGTTTTCAGAAGATTTCAAAGAAAAAGGTAAAGAGTAGGGTTGTCAATGAAGGCTCAGAGCCTTGAATGGGTCGGGTTTCATTTTTTGTATTTCACTAACGGGCGAGTTGGGCCAAGCGAAATAAGAACCGAGCTCGAAAAAAGTGTCCATCCAACCGGTAACTGTTTAGGTTGATTTTTTTAAATGCCCTTTAAAAAACCATAAGCCTGACCAAATCCAGACACAGCCCAAATAGCTAATAGGGCACCCAATTTTTTTTGGTTTTTAAGCGGTAGGGTGAAAATTTGGCGAACCCGCCCGAGATTCAAAATTATTTATGAGAATTTAACTCTTTCTTCTCTTCTTCTTCTATATTTTTCAGCTTCAGTAAGTATCCTTATTTTGGATAACTTCTTCCCATATATTTTTCTTCAGTAAATCCCATTTTCTTTTCTAATTGGAAGCTTTTTGCTTCTCTTTTTCGTAGAATCGTCTTTTTATGATTTTCTTCTTTCTTATATTTTCATACTATTGTATTTATTCTTATTTGTATCATTTTCAGCAGATCCTTTATTTGTTACGTATGTACACCTTTCACTCCCTCTTCTTTCATTTCTTTGCATTTTAAACTCTCAGAAATTGTACGGGTCAAGGATAGAAAGTTTTAGGTAGTACATATGATTAAAGATTTATAAAAATTTTAGTACAAAGAAATTCGATTTTAGGCTTCTAATATGGGTTCAAAGGATAAAATATTCTGAGATTTTTAGCTTTTTGGCTTTGGTTTAACAAAAGATGGCCTTAAGTCATTTTCATGATTTACTAATATGGATGTCTTATTATTTTGATATATTTAATAGACAGTTCTAAACAAATAAATTATCATATTTATAGAATATCTTGATTCTAAATTTAACAATATGAGATTTCATTTTGACAGTAATAATAGATAAGTTCAAGGAAAATTTAGTATGAATAAAAATAGTCACTCTTTCTCAGAATAAAAGAGGAAATAGGCTCTATAGCTCACTGATTATATGATTTTAAAACTATAATCTAAAATATTTATAGTTCAGATCAATCGTATATTTCAAATATTCTCCTGATACAGTGTTCTAGAGATGCTTTACTTTAAATTGTAATTATTTCTATTTTGATTTTGAACTACTACTATGATGGATTGTTAAGAATTTCGAATTTTCATATTTTTTCATAATAATTCTCATATAATTATTAACTTAAAAAAAAAAACCCCTAATGAATCCAATTTAGAAATTGAGATAAGGTTTCTAGTGATATTTAGAACAAAAATAGTATCAACTAAATCCAAAATAAAACCATTATCTAAAATAAGACGGAGAGTCCCAATGGCCTCTACGTTTGCTTCTACTCTATTTCTGAGTTTGATAGCTCGTTCGCCTTTACTTAGCTTCCTACTAGATCGAAATTCTTACATTGAATTACTTATGTGAATAGTTGCACCAGAATCTATTCACCAAGTATTGCATGGAGCATCAATATAAAGTGATTCAAAAGACACAAAGACTAGGTCATGACCTTTCTTAACTAGTCAATCTCTATATTTTTGACAATTCTTCTTAATGTGTCTTTTCTTCTTACAGAAGTGACACTTAATACCATAAGTAGATCCGTTAGCTTCTCCTTATTTGGTTTTCGGTGGAGAAGCTTTCACGTTCTTTCCTTTATATGATCTCTTTTTTCTCTTATAATTTTCTTTCGATGGTACAAGAGCAGCGTAATGAGTACTTTCAGGTTTTTCAACCCGAAGTCTTTTTTTTCTTGGATACAGTGAGCGATTAGCTCGTTCATCTTTCATTCATTTTTCTACATGTTATAATTAATCTTGAACGGGTCAAATTATGTAGGAAGAGAAGTCATAATGAAATGAATAAGATAATCCTAAAAAAAAACTATGTCCATTTCTTTCAATTAAGTTCCCATATCACTCATTTTCATAATGTGCTCCTGTATGTCACTATGACCATCATATTTTATGATTCGCATTTTAACAATAAGACTACTGACAAGTGCCTTAGAAGTCCCCTAAAATTATTTTTGAATGACTTGCATGTATTCCTTTGTATTGTGCGAGTCAGGAATATCTCCCCGGATTGCATTAGTAATGAAACTCTTTATAATCATGAAGCTTATACAATTTGATCTATCTCATTTTTCGAAATCCGTATTGTTCACTGCTAGATTCTCAGCTGAGGCTTCAGCGGTGAGCACCTTGGGTTTATCAGGTTGTATAGTATAGTCAAGATCTATGCAGCCTAGAACAATTGCAACTTGTTCCTTCCATTTGTCATAATTTGAGCCACTCAAAAGTTTAATTTCACCAATCATATTAGTAACAGAAGGCGGGTTTAGTGCTGTAAAAGAATTAAGGACTTTATTATGCCCACATACAATTATAACAATGATCCATTCCACAAGGGTATATTTAAAGTGATTTACTTATGACAAAGAATATAATAATGAAATAAATAAACCAATGTGGTTTTATTAAGAAACAATTTATATCATTATGACCATCCGTTGGGTCGAGTCATAACACACTAGCCACTTCCTCAATCAATATTAATGATTATGGTACTACTTGCATCATTATGACCCTCTCTTGGGTCAAATCACAACACACTAGCAGTACCCACACATAAAATAGTTGTGATGTCAACATTTACTACACACTTTCACTGAATTTTTAACACGATTTTTTACAAAAATAAATCCCACTTTGAAAATTACAGCACTAGGTAAGATCATTACCGTTGGGCAGAAGAATCCTTCTAAGCCATGTTTTCTATTTGAATTTTATAATATTTTAGATGGTCACAAAAGTGTTTAAATAATAATAATAAATAAGCCACTTAAGAGATGCAAGTGGCCAAATTTAGCTTGTGTTATGGGTAAGTGCCAAAAATAAAATAAATAATAATGGATCACATTATATAAATATTAGCCTTGGTACTGGAGCATAACCTCTAATATCCAACCCTAATTAAAGACACTTAAAAATATAATAATTATCCGATTAAAAAATTATCAAAAGGACATCAGGTCATCTCAAAAGTTACAACAAAGAAATCTTTTTCAAAATTAGACCTCAAAAACAGACCCAAAATGTCTGAGAAAGTCAAAATCTATATATAATGTCCGAAAATTGGACCTATAAATAACTCAAAGATGGCCTGAAAAGAATAAAGAATAATATGGGTCACTGTTGGGCCTTAAGGACAAACGAGTCGTGTTTAACGGGTCGAATCGGGTCATGAATCATGGGCCGAGAATGGGCTGGACCATGGGTCTATGGGTCAGGTGGGTCCATGGGCCGAGTCACAAAAGCAGGTCGGGTCAAGTTTGTGGACTATGTGATGGGTCGGGTCATGGGGCCATGAGACCCATCGTGCATAGATATGTCACAGGTTAATCGTTTTCTTCTAACAACAAACAAACAGAGACCATGAGGTCACTTAATTGTTTAATTTAATTTAATTTAATATTAACGGAAAGTAGGCTTTCTAATTCAATTGAGAGAGGATTTTCTAATTCAATTGAGCAATTGAGAAGTGGTTTCGAAACCACAAAATTAATAAAATACAGTCCCAATTTACTCTCTCGTTTAGTAAGTTTCTTCCAAAACGAACAGCGTCTAGGAATCAGAACCCTAAAACACTTCCAAAACGACATAGCGTTCGAAAACAGAACCCCAAAACAATTTTTGCCATCCGAAGTCGAAATTTAAGCATCTCATAATCAAAGACCAAAAAAAAAAAGGTGCAGGTCCATGTGCACGGTCAATTATTCCGGCAGCCAAAAAAAAAAATTCATTCATATTGTAATGCTTTGATTGATCTAACACCAGTTAGTATCTTTGATACCAATTGATGGATCTGTATGGATCTATCGATTCGACCATCCAAATATATGCCCTGGGATAGGCGCATGATCAATCAAAAAAAATGAATCAACAATCCATAAATTAAAAAATATGTGCGCACCTTGAGTTTGAGCCATGAATGATGAGTTGCCGATTTTCAACGATCTTCTCGCTCTTAATTCCTCATAACACAATGGGGATGTTTTTGCTAATAGGGAGGGTTGAAATATGTCGGGCAATCGTTGGGACCAAGCACCCCTTATATTTATAGCCAGAGAGTCCTTTCCCATTAAGGACTTGAATTACTAATTATATTGTGATTAAAAATCACAATCATACCATAATTAAAAGACTTAACTATTAGTTACTTATATTCTTCAAATTCACCGAATTAGCAACTACACATCTCAAAATTGATCTTATACCATTCACTGGTCAACGGATTGACCATAATGACGGCCACCAAAATAGAAACTTCTAACATCTTAAGAATGTTCAAGATTTGGCTTTAAACTGGATCAAGATTGGATGTCATTCAACGCATGATGAAGATGTAGACTTTATTCATGAATGAGATAGCCTGTGCATGTAGTCATTTTCCTCTCGTGTATAATTGTACTTTCTTGTAGATTTGATAGATCAGTTTACTTGGGGGTAAGGTTTTTTTGAGTGATGGATAACTTTTTTTAGATTTGCTAGCATCTTACTGGCTATTTCTTATTGGTATTATTTTTTTAATATAATAAAGATTACTGGTTTCCATCGCCTTCAATACTTCCAGTTTGATCATTTTAGGGGTCTTATTTTTTATGGGCTCCTTCTTAATCTTTAAGGGTTAAAATTTTTAACTTTAGAAGCTTTAGTTGCATTTGAATATAAGGGATGTACTTTTGTGGCATTCCCGGTGCATTTGAATATAAACAATTGAACTTTATGAATTTGAGTAACTGAGAAGTTGTCATCTTCCTTTTTGAGTCTAAATATTATACTAACTACATATTTCTTGGTACCAACTTCTTCAATTCGATATTTATTTTTTAAGACCGTCCATATCCCTTTTACAATTTTTTGATACGTCCTTTACAATTGGTTCGTCATAGTATAGACTATGGCTGCCTATTACATAGCTTTTTACTAGCTCCTGATATAATAAAGTTCATCTATTTTAGTTGGCTCTCATTCTCTTTTTAACTCTCTACAAAAGAGGATTGCTCTAGCAGCAACCTCCTTGCTCTCTACTAACTCCCTACCAAAATAAATAAAATCTGCTATGACAAGGAGTGAGTAGAGAGAAGGGTAGAATTGGTGAATATATATAAATCTTGCATAAAATCTTACTATGCAAAGAATTATCAAGGAGAAGGAATACTTGCTAAAACATTTAACATGATGTTAGCAAAAAGGATAAGAACCTGTTAAAATAGGCGAACTCTGTTATGACAGGGGCTAACAGAGAGCTATGTCATTCGCAACCTATATAACTGATTGATTAACTCATTCAATATATGTTAACATAGAAAATCGTCATGTTCTTACGGGCCCTAGCAATAGGTCACTTAGGTTCCTTTTCGTCCTTGTCCGACTAAATTTAATAACATCGACAAGGTTCAAAGTTGTCAACAAAAATGAATCTTTTGTAGTGTCAATGCTTGAAATTGTTGCTATCAATAAGTCAATCCGAGCATTTATTTCGGATTTCGAACAAAAGTTATCAAATCATTTTAACAAAAGGGGAAAATAGAAAAACATACCTCATTTCAAAAAGCTTTAGCGTATTATAAAAAAAAAAAGTTTTAGGTAAAAGGGTTTACCCGACTATTAGGGGTTCAGAGCTATGTGAGATCTCAATATTGGCATATGTGCGATTTGAAAAGATTCTTAGCAAATTATATCACTATCCCTCTTTCTTAGTAAATTTTCTCACTACCCTCTTGCTTAACAAATTACATCACTACCCTCTTTCTTAAAAAATTATATCACTACCTTCGTTCTTAGCAAATTACACCACTACTCTCGTGAATGTAGGATTTTAAAAGATTCTTAGCAAATTACATCACTACCTCTCTTTTTTAGCAAATTTTCATCACTACCCTCTTCCTTAACAAATTACATCACTACATATAACTATCCCTCTTGCTTAACAAATTACATCACTACCCCTCTTTCTTAGCAAATTATATGACTACCCCTCTTTCTTAACAAATTACACTACTACCCTCTTGCTTAATAAATTACATCACTACCCCTCTTCCTTAGCAAATTACATCACTATCCCTACCTCAATGGGCGACAATGCCCATCTAGAGATAGTGATGTAATTTACTAAGAAAGAGGAGTAGTGATGTAATTTGTTAAGTAAGAGGTAGTGGTGTAATTTGTTAAAAAAGAGGGGTAGTGATATAATTAGCTAAGAAAGAGAGTGATGTAATTTGTTAAACAAGAGGATAGTGATGTAATTTGTTAAAAAAGAGGGATATTGATGTAATTTGCTAAGAACCTTTTCAAATCTTATATGTGCCAATATTGAGATCTCACATATCTTAAACCCTTTCTATTGATTTTTTTTTTCCGTATAATATGCTAAAACTTTTTGAAATGGGTATGTTTTCTTAAAGTCCCTTTTAAAAAAACTGAATCATAAAGATAATTCAATGTGTTGCAATAATATTGTTACATGTGAGTCTTTGAGCAATGATCAAACAAGAACTTCGAAGAGAGAAAATCCATAAGAAAATAATAATCCTCAAAAATTGGATTTAAGTTAATTTTACTTAAGAAAATAATTAAGAAAGTGTAAAAAAAACTAATTCAAGAATGGGTCAGCCCGGCTAGACGTGTGAGTGTGTGTGTGCGTGCTATATAATGGCCCGACCCGATTCCGCTTAGCATGGCACAACACAATGCGTGTAGTAAGGTTCAACTAGGGTATAAGGGGGTCAACCACAAATTGAATGCCCCGTGAAAGGCCTCAAGCCTTTGAGCAAAATGAGGTTTATAATTAATACCCAAAATTCATTCCATTTTAAATATTTTTGAAACAGAAAATCGACACGTCATGTAAAATATACAAAGGGGAAATATACCTGACAGGCCCTGTCAGATACGCCTTTTACGTCAGAAGCCCTATAGTTTCACTTTTACCCAGACAAACCCGCTGCGCGCCGAGCTGAGGCACGCCTGTAGGAAATACCCAAAGTACCCCCACAGTAATAAATAGCCGTCCTCTTTTCAAATCATTTACTGTTTTCATTTTACTTTTTCGTTCGAAGTCAGTGGAGAGTCGTTGTCGCTTCGTGGACGATTGCGTTCAAATCTACAACCTTCAAGCTACAAAATCTGTAAGTTAGAATTAAAATTAGCTTCCATCACTATAGATTTTTTTTTCTCCTCTCTTTGGTGCACATTTTGACATAATTTTTTTAGGTTTTCCCATATGTAATCGATATCGATCTTAGATGTAATCGATATCAATCCTATATGTAATCGTTACCGATTACATATTAAGTCGCCATCGATTATATGTAGAGTCGCTATCGATTACATTTAGAGTCGATAACGATTATATATGTAGTCGTAATCGACTATATAAATTGTGGATGACGACTCTATAACAAATCGATATCGACTCTCTATGAATATAATTAATACCCATCATATGAATTAATTTTCCTATAGTTATTACCCTCGATGCCATAATAAATCATACGAGATTTTATATTTATCTCAGCTGACGTTCAATTTATTGCCAACTACCCTTTTGTAAAACCATTATGGCAAGTTAGGTTAGAAGAATGAGAAAATTTAATACAACGATTCGTATTCCATAATCTAGGAGCTTTAAATACAGGTTTAGTTCGTCCTTAGCAAACCACCTATCATCCCTATCAGCCCATATTTTTCCCAATGTCTGACGACGAAGAAAAAACCTTCTATAACCCAATCAAGTTCGAGCCTGTATGGGAGGATCCACCACCCAAGAACGGATCCTCTGCAGTTCACATGGACGATATGCGATGAAGTAATGGAGATTTTGACGAAGGAAGAAAAGAAGAAGAGGAAGGAAGAAAAGAAAAAGAAGAAGGAAGAAAAGAAAAAGAAACTTAAGACGGAACCACCCGCCTCTCCACTCCATCCACCACCTGCTCTTCATCCATCTTCCTAAATTTTCTTTTCATTTTTAATTATAAGTGAAAAATTTTGAATGTAATTAAAAAATTTTGCAAGTAAATGAAACTTTTTGATGCAATGGCGACTTCATGAAATCTTTTGAGTCAGTAAATTAAATATTTTCTATATAAATAAGGGAAATTTACCTAACAGGTAAATTAAATATTTTGAGATCATTGTAGTCTTATATTGAATTGATGGCGATTTCATAAGTAATCGATATCGATTACATTTAGAGTCGGTATCGATTACATATAGGGTCGATATCGATTATATATGTAATCGATATAGGTAAAGAAGAAGGAAGAAAAGAAAAAGAACAAAAGAAAGAAAAAGAAACTTAAGAGTCAGTAGATTAAGTAATTTCTATATAAATAAATATTTTGAGGTCATTGCGAATTTATATTAATTCGTTGGCGATTTCATAGGTAATCGATATCGATTACATCTAGACTCGATATCGATTACATATAGAATCGGTATCGATTATATATAGACTCGATATCGATTATATATAGAGTCGGTATCGATTACATATGTAATCGATAACGACTCTATATGTAATCGACGTCTGAATTATATATACATTTCATCAACATTTTTAACTATCCTTGTTAGTATGGGGCTCAGTCCTTTCTTTTTTATTACAGTTCATTTCAAAAGGCTGTCAAGATAGTTGTACACCAAGCTGTTGCCAAGTGTTCGCCCAGTGCCATTTCGAATCTCTACGAAAATGCTACCCCAGCTCGGAAGAAGTTACTGAGAGATTCAGTTTTTGGTGGAATATTTCAAATGCCCAAGGGTGTGGGATTTCTTTCCGATGTGGTGGATGCGATGTTGACATTTTGGGTTGAAAAAAATCACTTCCGAATTGGAAAGACTGATGTCTATCTTCGAAAGATAGACATTGCATTGATACTGGGCATTGCCGTAGTTGGCCCAGAAAAGTATACCCCATCCGTTAAACCATCGGAAGAACAAACCATTCGATACAAATACTTTCGTGGAACGCCTCCTGGAAAAATTCTCCGGTCTCATATAGATGCTGTAATTTGGAGAGCGGAAAGTGATGAGGACTTCTTAAAGTTGTCCCTTCTGTTTGTGCTATGCATATTTCTCTTCCCCGGGTCCCACCATCAGATTTCAGAAGACCACATCGACCTCATCGATGATGTGGAGACCTTTAACCGAACTCCGTGGGGTCTGCATGTCTACCAAGACTTGATCGAGTATATAATTAAGGGCGCGGCGAATAGAAAAACTGCCGAGATGGATAAAGCCCTGAAGACGTATAACACATATGGATGCATATGTGTACTTCAATGGTGGGCTGATGAGATCCTGCCCGATATATCGCCATCCCAGCTAGGCCTCAAGGACCCTTTCCCAATTCTTTGAAAAATGGTGACGGTATGATCAAGGATCAAAGGTTACACTCGCGGGCAGATGTTAGACAGCAAGGTATGAGGTCTATTGCCTATTAAAAAAAAAGCAACTTACCGATTCATTCTAGAATCGATAACGATTCCTTAACAATCGATAGCGATTCCGTACAGAGTTGATAACGACTTACTAAGTAGTCGATAACGATTCATTAAATAATCGTTATAGTGATTTTTTAACGAATCGATAACGATTTATTAAATAGTCGGTACCGATTCTTTACATAATCGAGAGTGATTTATTATATATAACGATCATTTTATTCTGTTGTTTATATGTTTCATTTTCTTTCAAAAGGTTCGCGCTCCCCTCGTGCCTCAGGGCTTTGAATTAGAGATACCCGTGTTAAGAGGATATCTACGGGTTCAAAAGGAGGTTGGGGGGAAGAGGAAAGAACCGGTCAAGAAAGCTGTGGAAGAGATGCGGCCGAAGAAGAAAAGAAATTATATTCCGGTCGAGAATATTGAAGAGGAAGAATGGGATGACGCATCGACGTCTGAAGAAGAACCCTTCTCAAAAAAGGGCCCCGTCCATGTGGGAGAGGGTCGGCCAAGAACTAGGGGGGCCACCAAGGAGAGCCTGGCAGCGAAAGATAGCCCAGCTGAACCGTCCACCTCCAATGATTCTTTGTTGAGGAGGGTCGATCATTTGACGCTGGATAACTTGAAGCTCACCCAAAGAGTGAGCGATTTGGAGGGAGAGAATAAGGCTCTGGCTAAACGTTGCGCTTCTTTAGAGAAACTATGCAACTCCTTCAATGAGAGGCTGAATTCAAGGGATGCGGAGTGGCAGAAGTTAAATCACTACAACTATTTGGTCAGAAAGGGCCAGACGAATATAAAAGAACTCCTTGAAAATTTATTGGAGGCGAGACCTAAGGTATGTGTTGAAATCTGATTTTAGATGTTCAGTTTTGTTAACATAAATCGATATCGATTATAAATACAGTCGATATCGATTATATATGCAATCGTTATCGACTCTATATATAGTCGATAGCGACTATATATATAATCGATAACGATCATATATAAAATCGATAGCGACTATATATAACCGATAACGATCATATATAAAATCGATAGCGACTATAAGTACAGTCGATAACGATTATATTTAAAATCGATTTGGACTTTTTAAAATGTGGACCAAAAATTAATTCTTATTTTGCATCATTATTACGATGTACAGGATGTGGCTATGGAGGAGCTGATATCGAAGGTATGCGACACAGCCTTCGATAAGGAACCATCAGCTCTTGCGCATCAGGTTCCTCCTCCTCCTCCCGTTGATAAGGTGAAGGCAGCTGCTGACAAGCAGCCTGAGACCCAAACTGATAAGGGTCTTGCTGGTGAAGAGGAAACCTCTTCCCAATTGGCTCACCAACAAGCTGAGCTTCGCAGACATAGGCAAGCGAAAGTCAGCAAAGTAATTGCCGTCAAACCTAAGGCACAACGAAGGGTAGCGGCTGAAAAGAAGCCTACCGAAAAGGCCAGCGAAGGACCAACTGTTGAGCCTGGACCGGTGGCAGTCATTACCGCTGGTCCTGGGTCTACGGCTGAAGATGCTCTTGTTGAGCTGACAGCGGAGCAAAAATATATGCTAGACATATGGAACAAGCCTCTGAAGGAGGACGAGTAAGTTATTCTACCCTGAATACTTAACTTTATTATTATATATTTATCGTGAAGATTAGTTAAGTTGGCCATTTTTTATGCAGAGAATATGTTAACACTGTCGGCAAGTATAAGCTGGTGGTGCAATCCTTCAGATGTCTGGCGGAAACTCAGTACCTGGATAACTTTATAAGTTTAACATACTGTAGGCAAAATCAAGAATGGTTAAAGCTCTCGACAACTCAAAAAAGAGTCGATATCGATTGCTTATAGAGTCGATAACGATGACTTACATAATCGTTATCGACTCTCAAATTAATCGAGATCGATGGCTTTTAGAGTCGCTAACGATGGCTTATGTAATCGTTAGCGACTCTGTACATCATCGATATCGATTCATTAGAGAGTCGATAACGATTTCGATGACTTAAATAATTGTTATCGACTCTCAAATTAATCGATATCGATGACTTATAGAGTCGATAGCGATTATGTATTTAACTCTAACTACATATTTTAATCTAACTGCATTGGTTTCAGGTTATGGGCGCCTACCTGAGACATTTGAAAGTAATTGATGATAAAATTCATCCTGATAAAGAGGTCAAAAACTTCCTTATGGACCTGTACCGTACGTATACATGGGCTATGTGAGAGATTTCAATAAGTTCACCTTTTGAAAAATTATCGACCAATTGATCGAGGTTCAAGTTCAAAGGTGAAACGCCTATAGACAAAGAGAGGAGGAGGAAGAAGCTGATGGAAACTTTCTTCTTCAATGAGCTTCGGAATCTGTGGGCTCACGAATGCAACATAGTATGCTTTTATCCTCTTATAATTATTCTTTTTAATTTTTCTATCATACCCTTTGAGATTATATTACTTTTTTGTAGATATTTATGCCAATACATTCAGAACAACCACTACACTGGGCGCTTGTGATCGTAAAGGTAGTCGAACGATCGATAATGATTGTCGACCCTATATTTAATAGGCCCTCTAAGGAAAGATATGTGTCCCAATTGCAGGCGCTGGTAAGATATTTTGCTTAGCATATCTTTTATCATTGTTAGCTTAACATATCTGACACTCCTCTCTATTATTTCGAAACAGACCCAATACCTTCTCGTGATTTTATATTCGTACGGTGACTCCGCTGCACTAATGAAGAAGAGCTATCCTTGGTCATCTACTGACTGTCGGATCAAAGCCGTCCCCCGACAGACCAACTCCTGTGATTGTAGAGTGTTTGTTGTAAAGTATGTCGAATACTTTATGATGGGAAAGAAATTTGACTTCGCGTAATTAGATATAGATAGGATCAGGGTAGAAATTGACCATATACTGGCTACATACAACGGCGATGGCGGAGTACTGGCGAAGCACGATAAAAAGGAGGGGGAGCAGCAGTAGTGTGGTTGTATTTGAATATTTTTATAATTGTAAATGAAATATTTTTTCTTAATGAATTATTTTGAATATAATTGCACTATTTTTATGTAGTTGTAGTTAAAAAGTAGAAATAGCAGCCATTAGCGACTACATATATAGTCGTCATCGACTATATAAATAATCGGTGACGACTCTGTATGTAATCGCTACCGACTATATAACTAATCGTTAACGACTCTTTAGGTAATCGATATCGATTCTTAAATGAATCGATATCGACTTTATAAATAGTC
The DNA here is from genome assembly GCA_021018995.1 of Chloranthus sessilifolius. Classification (NCBI taxonomy): domain Eukaryota; kingdom Viridiplantae; phylum Streptophyta; class Magnoliopsida; order Chloranthales; family Chloranthaceae; genus Chloranthus; species Chloranthus sessilifolius. The sequence continues at coordinate 73,206,164 of CM037595.1, forward strand.
GATGGCGACTCTATATAGAGTCGATATCGATTATGGATACAGTCGATGACGACTCTATGATACATCGGTAAAGACTATATTACAGTAAAAAAATATGGATTCTGAATTTCTCATTTACATTCAATCTATCATTATTAAAAATATACACTGTCAGCCCATCGGTCCCACTGCCGTGCAGCTCCTGCGGTTGTGACCATATTCATACTTTTGCTACCTTTCTAACCTCACCCTTAGACCTTATCCTTCTTTTCCTCGGACGACCGACTTGCTTTCGGCAATAATAGGGTGGTCTCACTTTCATATTTTTAGGGAGTTGCTCTGCTTGGAACTCCTATTGACTTTTATCGAGGGTGGGAACCCATTGCTCGTCATATGTTTGTCTAAAGCAAGCGGTGAAAAACCAGTTCTCACAAAATTTATGGTAGTCGTAACTTCTTCGATTGATGGCCGCCACGGCATGGGAGCAAGGCAAGCCATGAATGTGCCAGCAGCGGCAACTCTGAGTCTTGTGTTCCAAGTCGACGTGATGAATGAAATTTCCGGAATTGACTTGGAATTGATCGCGCCCGTATGGTTGAGCTCTCTTTCTACCGGCCCATTGCAACACCTTCTCCATGTAAGCGTCTGCTTTCGGGCAGAGAAGGGTAGTCCATTTCTCAGATATCTCTCTGCGTTTTTGAAAATGATCGGCGACTTTCTCTCTAGTAGTTCTGATTAAGTCGATAATTGGTCTCTCTCGAGCTATCTTTAGCACGCTGTTTAAACTTTCGGCAATGTTCATAGTCAGGGAATCGTACTGCCTTCCTTCCATATGTGCGCGTGCCCAATGCTTCAGATCTATTTTTAAAATATATTCTACGACTTGAGAATCAGCAGGATCTTTCTTTATTTCGTTAATAAAATAATCAAATTTCTCTTTCGAATATGCACGCGCGGCGCACCACCATAGACCCTTCACATTATTCCTGGGATACTTGTGCTGCAAATTTTGTGTCATATGCCGCATGTAATAGTTGTGATATGCGTTAGGGAAGATACGTTTCACCGCATTTATTAAACCCTTCGACCTGTCCGTGATAAATACGAGATCTTCGTTAAACCCACCGATCACGAACGCACCTACCCGTTCAAGAAACCACATCCACGTATCCTCTTCTTCTAACTCGACCACGGTAAATGCTAACGATAATATATGACCATTACCGTCTTGCGCAGAGGCGATAAGTAGGATCCCTTCAAAACGTCCTCGTAGGTGTGTGCCGTCTACAAGCAATATGCGACGAAGTGTATTGCGGTAGCTTCCGATGCATGGGCCAAAACTCCAAAAAAATCTTTGAAACTTACCGTCAAGAGTAAGTTGAAAGGATGTTTGTACATTAGGATCTACCCTCTCCATCTCCTTCACATAGGCCGGTAGATCAACAAATTGTCCTTTCCAACTTCCTCTAATATCATTAAGGGCAAGCTCTTTTCCCCTCCAAGCTTTTGCATATGAGATTTGCACATTATAAGCTTTTGCAATATCAAACATTATCGACGCCGGTGTGTAGTCGAATCCTTCCATAAGTTTATCCCGTACATAGTTCGCTACGAAGGAGATTGTTGCATTACGGTGACCGTGCGGTCCGATCTTAGCGGCTCCGCATGTGTGAGTACTATTGAATGTCTTGATTTGGAAAGAATCGAGCCCAGTCAATTTAGAAGCATGTATTCGCCACGAACAATCGGGTTCGTAGCATCCGGCTGTCACTCGATAACTAGCGGTCCTCAAAGGCCGAATTTGAAAGTTTTTCTCCACCGCGTGTTCTTTCAATGCTCTTTGAAATATTTGTTTGTCTCGAAAGATCTCTCCAATTTTAAACGTCCAATTCCGATATTCAGTTTCCACCTCTTCATCGGAGGAATCGCCCGATGTCTCTGACATTTCGTAATCTCCGTCTACTAGGGGATTGTCAATGTCTCTCACAAAAATTTTCGGATCCTCTTTGATAAACCCATCCGGTTCGCCTTCATATTCTTCTTCTAAGGTATCTTCATTCATGGCTTGAGGATGACTACGCCATTCACTAGCGGTGTTCTCGGGTGGTTGACTAGATCCTTCACCGAAGGGGTTCTGATGTGATTGACCGGATCCTTCACAGAATGGATAATGGCGTGGTTGGCTAGGCCCTTCACCGAAGGGGTGCTCATGTGTATGGACATGGGGTTGAGTTACTCCGGTAATTTCCATCGATGGCATGGTAGAACATAAGTCTTGAGTAAACCAAGTTGTCCATCAATCGGGGAAGATATGACTGAAATCGTTGCTATCCACCACCCTTTCTGAAGTATAGTCTAACCATTGACTACATTGTTGCGACCCATGCATGTATTTTACTGGGTCATCATACTATTCAATCGGAGCATCGTTTAAATCAAATGTTGCTTTCCCTCTGCCATCGTTCGCCGCAATATAACCGTCATCACCTAACGTGACGGTATCGTATACAATTTCATCCTCAAACTTACATGGCTGAAATGAATGAGTCACAAAATCAGTCCCGCCGAGATTTACTTGTTCAGCTTCAACTGGGAAGGATGACGGTTCCTTAATGATGAATACTTTTATGACGTCCACTCTGGATTTATAAAACATAAATAATGTAGCCAAATCATCAGAGTCCAAAATGTCGGCAACCACAGGCGTATTCACTATCTTCATATGAAACTTTGTGGAAACTGTTTCATCCGCCATAAAAGCGGCAATGAACATTCGCCTTATGAATTGTTCATAAGAAATTTCAATTGAAATGTTAATAAGCCTCCGCCGGCCACCTTGATACAAGCCATCATCGTTTACAAGAAGGCCATCATAGTGACAAAGAAGAGGAATCCTCACATCCGTCATCGTCTGTTTAAGAATGAGAAGGAAGGGTCATAAGACTGATGAAACAAAAGAGAAAAGACGACTATAAATCTTAGTCGATTGCAAATAGAATCGTCATCGACTCCATATAGAATCGATATCGATTGCCAATACAATCGACATCGACTCCATATAGAATCGATATCGATTGTATACACAATCGATATCGATTGCAAATACAATCGGCATCGACTCCATATAGAGTCGATATCGATTGTATACACAATCGGCATCGACTCTATATGGAGTCAATGCCGATTGTATTTGCAATCGATATCGACTCTATATGAAGTCGATGACAATTGTATTTGCAATCGATATATATTTTTAAAAAAACGTATCGAAGGATACAAAGACCTTTCATATACTACATGAATAGGAGATACTGCATCACTAAATAACACTAATAAACTGAAAATGGGGTTAAGTAGGATACCTCGCGTCGCAAGGACAAAGTTCAGGGTCTTTTTGCCACAATGAAGAAATGCAGGGCCTTCTTCTTCCAAGCCTCTGTTTTCTTCTTCGAAATAGCAGATCGGAGCAGATCAGACTAAGTAAGGAGACTTCGTCTAGGGTTTTACACCTCTAACTTTTTTGCAGGATAAAATGAGGAAGAAGAGGATGCTTTGTTGGTTAAAGAAGGTCATAGAAGGGGGTAATTTGGACCGTTTACTCTCCTTAGGGTCGGCTAGGCTTGGAGCTGGTTTGTCTGGATAAAAGTGAAACTATAGGGCTTCTGACGTAAAAGGCGTACCTGACAGGGCCGGTCAGGTAAATTTCTCTATACAAAGTCTTGGCTCATCTTTTAATGGGTTTTAACAATAAGGTTGTGTAGTGTGACTAGCGTCAGTGTTAGAAGAAGCAATCTCAATCTTTCTGCATGGTCAAAATTGTATAGCTGAAATTTGAGGATATTAGAAGTCTCAGTGTCCCAAGGTATATGTATGGATTTTATAAGACAATAAATCAAAGTGCCTCCCTCATAAGGTCCTTGTGCTGGGCACAATAATTCAAAGTGCCTCCCTCATAAGGTCCTTAAGGTGGACAATGTGCATGAAGCACTGCACAATATATGCAAAGATGGAGATTAAATGTTGTGCTACTCGATACTTAAATGATAGTTAAGCATGGGAACACATGACACTTAATTATTCCATCATAAGGACTACTACTGCTTTTCAGAGCTCAGATAATTTCGCTGCTAACATATAAGAGGACTTAAATCCTTTTTCGTTGACATTGGCATTTTTAAGCATTCATTCAATGTGATCCTCTTTCCTGTTGTTAGACCTTCCTGTAAGTAGAAAAAGTTTGTAATAAACTTATCAAGTCCCGGAGAATAATCCCCGATCATGCTAGGTTTACCTGCATTCAGTTGGAAGTTAATTCATGTGTTTAGAGGGGCTACCTAAGTAGTGGATAGTTTTCCTGTAAGGATTTGAAGTCTTCAACTGTTATGTTATACCCTGGTAGTGTATGCTTAACTTCGACCTTCCCATTCCTATCCAGGTATGAAACCTCCAAGTATGGTACACACTGAAAATAGTAGCAGATATGACACCTGAAGAATTCAAAATAGTGCTGCGAGATTTCTTGCCTTCTAGGTTTGCTAAGATGAAGTATCTTAACTGAAGAAAGTAATGCATAGCCTGGCCTATCGATGCTATACAACAGTTGGAGAGAATGAATCACCTTGTTAAGGAAGGAGGGGAGATGCTAAGAAGGATTACTGAAAATGGACTTAATAAAAATGTCATGACCCGAAATTCTACCTCATCTTAAGGGCTTAGAATCTTGAGTTATGACCTACACGCATCTCAGATAAGCTAAGCGGATATAAGCATAATCAGAGTTTTCACGTAAATATGGTTCCACAAATTCGTGAAACAAAGAAATGAAGGTGGAATAAAATGACAGTTATAAATATGAATAAATACGATAAAATCCAAGTAAATCATTAATAAAAGGAAAATAAAAATCGGGAACAAATCCGAGAAATAATAATATCCAACAATAAAAGGATAAAATACTGAAATAAAAAATAAACTTGTATAAATGAGATAACCAATCCCAATACCAAATCTAGCGATATCAATAATTGATGTTTGGATCAAAGTCAGCACCAAGGTCCTCTCGGAAACCTGCAGTGTCGCCCTCTCAAGGCTCCTATTACTGGAAGTCCACGGGATCAACAAAGTCAACACCAATAGGATTAGAGTAGCCGGTATCCACCCCGTCAATACAGTCACCTGAACTAAATAAATGTCACGAGGGCTGAGTTGTTAAACGCACTCATATCCGACGTACCTCACCATACCTCGTAAGCATAACATATCTTATTATTCTCACACATGCCTCTATACATTGTATGAGTGTGCTTAACATATTCATAAATCCTATACAACTTGTGCCAGAGTCGCTGCTCGAGCCTATCATCTGAGGGTCACCATTATAGCTTACCACCATATCATAGCGCCCTCCATATCATACTCATATTATACACCCCATCCAATCACAGAGGCGGCCGACAAACGTAACTCATATCATACTGTCTCCCAGAGATCCGTCTTGATTGAAGACGTGGCCCTTATGATGGCTCCATAAGGAACGACACGTACATACTTAAGTTCTTAATCTTATGCTGGCCTATACAGTGGTGTCTTATTATCATACTCGTAGCTTATCTTATCATACAGACTCATATCTTAACGTACTCTTACAACATACATCTTAACTTCACTAAATCACACTTATCAAAGAACAAGTTCCATAGTAACCTGGATGTAGTTCGTAAAAAAACCCATACTATCATAGAGGGGTTGCATCCGTATATGGACGTTTACATTCCGAGTTCCACATGATCGTAAAGAAACTTCACTACAACTAAGCCCTAAGAGTCAAATATTATATCTTAACTCTCATATTAAAACTTGAGGGTGATAGGGTCACTGCATATGATACCATATACGAGATTATGCTAAATTCACACTCACTATACTCGTCATGATGTCTCATACTACCATGAATTGTGAGGCATGTGAATACGATTTACTCATTGCTTTGATACCATCTCAGCGAATCATCATGCCCAAGTGTAGACATGATCTCTTAAACTCGCGTATATGACCTAAAATATTCATAACTCATATAACATACCGGTAATAAAAATATCTTCATATTTGCTTAATAGATGGATTGAATTTTAAGTTACATCACACACGCACACACACACACACACGCATATATATATATATATATATATATATATATATATATATATATATATATATATATGTGTGTGTGTGTGTGTGTGTGTGTGTGTGTGTGTCATACCAATATGAATATACAATGAGTGCAGTCCCAATGTAAGTGTGATGAAAGGTTCAAGTTTTGACTACACAGATGGCGTTTAAATTCTAAAGTTTCTATGTCATTGTGAAAATTACGTCAAGATGATAAAAATTAATATATAATACGTAATGATTGGACAACTATATAAAAAGATATGACGATTTAAAGTTAAACTTATCATGATCAATCGTGGATCACGATTTCACGAAAAAGAAGTGTGACGACCTTAAAATTTTGAAACCTCTGACTACTTTGGTATATGTTTCTGGCACGAAAATCAAGACAAATTTGAAATTTTAATAATAATAATATTAGTATGAGGATTTTTAATCCGTAGGCGTGTGAAGTGAGATGTCACTTACAACGCAAGTCCGAGATGCGATTGGACCCTTGTACAATGTGATACGCGTAACTAGTGTGTGTGTGCTCAACACTGGAGCAAAAGAGTTAGAAATGAAAATATCAAAGATATTTCCATTCATAGCTTATAAGAGAAGCAAGGTTAGAAAAACCTGATGTTTCTTTTCTTTGCTTTGAACCCTTGCCTGCAAAGCTATAGCTAGATAACTCCCTTTGTTGAGCTAAGCTCGAGAAACCCTAAGTTACAGACCCTCTGATTTTATGCGTGAAGGAATCGACTTGTGAACTTCGAATCTGCTTGCGAAGGGCGATATGCGTATGTGCGTTAGTGTGGATTTGTATCTCTGGTTCATCGGATAACTCGCCTTGACAAACTCTCGAGTTTGAATCCGAAACCCACCTCGAACCGAAAGCTCTGTGACCTAAGGAAACAACCATCAAAGAGGTGAGTTATTATGGGTTTTCTATAGTTTAGATGTCATTAAATATGTAGTTAAGTGTGCTTGGATGATTCATGGAGGATTATAAAGAACGGTAGTTGAAATAGGGTTAAAATCAATGAACTGTATTAATGACATTTACTGTCATTTCTGATCGATCAAATTGAGTATTTGATCGATCAAATTATAATCTGATCGATCAAATCTGGGATTTGATCGATCGAATTATATGAACACTTATAGAACTGGAGGGCTGCTTTATAGACGTTCAGGCCCGATAAATCCGATTGATCAAATATGAGATTTGATCGATCAAATTTAGAACTGATCAATCAAATTATGAAGTGATCGATCAAGTGTGATCTGATCGATCAATGAAGAATTGATCGATTGAATTGTGAGATTGATCGATCAAATAGGAGATTAGATTGATCGAATTGTATAATTAAAGTATAGAATAGGAGGTATGTTTTTCGAAAAATTTTGAACTTGAAAATCCGATCGATCAAACATGAGGATTGATCGATCAAATTTAGGATCAAATCGATCAAATGGGAAATTGATCAATCGAATCTCCTCTATTTCTATATGTATGAAATGTTGGTTTCTGATCGATCAACCATGGTAATTGATCGATCAACTTGAGAATCTGATCGATCAAATAGGGAATTCATCGATCAGATTTTCGCTGTTTTGTCTATATAGAGGTATGACATCCGATCGATCAAATGATGAATTGATTGATCAAATATTAATCTGATCGATCAAATGTGAATCCGATCGATCAAACAAGGAGATTGATTGATCGAATTTCCTGTTTTGGTTTTATGGGGAAATCGAGGCTGGACTCTATACCAGTTACTGTTCTGACACTTCTAACATGTAGTATACTATACATATGGTCTAAGTCAAGACTAAGGCACTTTAAAAAGCTTTGAATTTGCTTAGAAAGACCTTATATGAGGTAGGAGAAATTCAACTTAACTTGTATTCGATTTTGACTGCATGATTTCCTAACATTTGTATCTTTTCTTGTCTGTTTTAAAAGCATACCTTGCATATGATAAAACTTTGTTATCTGATTCTGAAGTCTCTATATGTATTGATTTAAAGTTCATTTGACGAATCCCCTTGACGTGGCATGATACCCACGATCGGCACGACGAGATATCCGTGTATATGATTTGTAAACCTCTTAGCACAAGTTGCTCTCCTTTGTAGAGGCTTGATGCAATTATCTGTAATTATTCATTGAACGATGATGGTCGGGGTTACCCATCGGTACACATCTGGCTACCACGTGCTATATTCACAGGAGTTACTTAAGTATATAATTTAAGTCATTAAATACTATATGTATGCATCTGAAAACTCTGAGAGTAATGTTTGTTTCTGATGATTCTGCATCTATTCTGTTCATTACAAGTTCTGCATCCGATATCCGTTCATTCTGTCTACATTTTCTGATTTGAATATCTGTTCTGAGTTATGTTCTGCAAATCATGTTTTACATTTTAGATGTAAATTACTTGAGTTTCTTCTATTGAGCTTTGATGGTTAGCTCACCCTGATTTTAATATCATAGGTTCTGAGGCTAGGGCTCCCGACACTGAGAGCGATCCTGACTATCAGCCAGAGGCTGAGACTGAGGAGGAGGACACTAATACCCCTACTGACGAGTTCTATCAGTAGCTAGGATATTCATTTTGTGTTTTGGGTTCTGTACATGTGTATTTTAGATTATCTGTGTGCCTGGTGGCCACCTTTTTGTATTTTTTTTATTGTAGATGTTTATTTATAGCATTATACATTCTATAAGAACTACTATTGGAAACCATTATTTTAGGTGATGGATGTCCATCACCAGTGGTTTTTTTTTGTTCCTTTTTGAGGATATATATTCTTTTGATTTACATATATATATTGTTTATTTCTCTTTCCTTTCTTTTAGAGCCTTATATGATGACTCGATCTGTCACTTCTGATAGTGTCTGCTCTGACTTCCGCTAGATGAGCAGACACTTTTTGGTTTTTTTTGGGGATCATCCAGAGTATGATCCTGATGGCACGGGTTTCCGAGTATAGAAATCCGGGTTGTCTCATTTGGTATCAGAGCATAGACTTTAGGTTGAACCATGGGCTTAGGTTTGGTTGTTTTTACAATCTATGTACTGATCAATATTGTTAATTTCATAATGACAGACCAGTATTATGGGCCCAAGGTTCAGAGGCGGACGCGATAGAGGATGAGAGGGACCGAGATTGGTTTCGATGCGAGAGATCCCTGAGATTCCTGGTACATCTTAGGGATTAGGGTTCCTATTGGGTGAGAATGTTATTCCGGTAGAACCGAGAGGAAGAGGAGGTGATGATAGTAGAATGGAGCAGGTATTGGAAGCTTTGGCTACCAACGTAGCTTAACAAACGGCTGGGATGAATCATCAAGCAGCTAGACCACCTCACCAACCCGGTAGCTTTGCTGAGTTTAGGAGATGAGACCTCCAAATTTCTTAGGTTAGATAGACCCGATTGAGGCCGAGAGTTGGATAGAGGAAATGGAGAAGTATTTGAGGTGCTTCAATGCACTGATGTCGAGAAGGTGCGTTGGACAATCTTCAAACTTGACGAAGAAGCAGGGCTTTGGTGGAAATCAGTATCAAGATACCGAGAGCAAGAACTTCCCAATACCCCTTGGACGTGGGCTAAGTTCGTTGAAACTTTCAATGACAAGTACTTCCCCAAGATAGTGAGGCATCAATGGGAGGTGAAGTTTATCAAGTTGGAATAAGGTGCTATGACAGTGCGTGAGTATAGCGCGGAGTTTGATAGATTATCGAGGTTTGCTCCACAGTACGTAGCCACCGAGTCGATGCAAGCTCAGAAGTTTCAGCTTGGGTTGAGGCCCAACTACAGAAAGAAGTGGCCCTATGGGAGTTAGAGACGTATGCAACAGTTATGTTTAAAGCTCTCATTTCTGAAGAGGAGAACCAGAAATAGTTTGCTTGGAGGGATAGGCAAAACAAAAAGAGGTCGCTTAAGGGACAATCTCAGGACCCTGAACAGAACAAGAGGGCTAGGTTCTCCAGACCTTCTCGATACCCTACTCACTCTAGGCCAGCCATATCTTTAGGATCGAGTTCTTATCAGAGACCGGCAGTACCTGCATCATCCAAACCATTCAGATTGTCTGGTTCTTCTATTAGTGAAGCTTCTATCGCACAGGGATCTTCACGGGTCTCTTTATTCACTCCGGCTCCATCATGTGCCAAGTGTGGGAAACCACTCAAGACGGAGGACTACAGGAGAGATACATGAGCATGCTTCAGGTGTGACAAAATAGGTTACATGACTAGAAATTTCCCTGAGGAGAGCAAAGAAAGCAAAGAGCAGGCTGGATCGGTATCTACTCAGAGATCATCTCGACCATTTATTTAAGGTCGAGCATATACCGTCACAGCAATGGATGCCCTGACATCAAATGACATCATCCAAGGTATCTTTACGCTTTGAGAGTTAAATTAATTAGTTGATATTCATATTCTATAGTGTGTTTTGACGATTTTATGCATATGGATATTCAAAATTGTTGTACACTTAACTCTATATGTTTAATATATCAATAAAAAGGTATCCTTGTTATGCTTCATAAAGGCAACGAGAGTCAAGTGGACGCTTAAGTATTGATAGACCCTGGGTCTAGTCATTCGTTTATCACTCCGTCATTCTCTAAGAAGTTAGGTATCATGCCCAAGACCCTTAATTTCATCTTAGCCGTATCCGTACCCACAGGAAGCTCAGTCAGCACGGATACAGTATGTCAATCAATTATAGTGATGATTGAGGATCACGAGATGATGACGGATATGATCATGTTGGATATAGAAGGATTTGACATGATCCTTATAATGGATTGGCTGTCAGCATACCATGCGAGTGTGGATTGTCTTCGGAAGATTGTACCCTTCCGACCTTCAAAGAGAAAGTCTTTTCGCTTTTGTGGAATCAAATCCAAGGTCGCACCGTTCATTTCAGCTATTCGAGCAGAGCTCATGATAAAGAATAGATGATGTGGATATCTTGCTTACTTGTAAGATCATCAGGAGAAGAGGGACATCGCTCTTATCACTATTGTATATGAATACCCTGATGTCTTTCCTGAGGAATTACCCGAATTGTCACCTAATCAAAAGATCGAGTTTGCAATTGATTTAGCATCGGGTACTAAATCATTGTCAAAGGCTCTGTACAGAATGACACCTGCTGAACTAAAGGAACTGAAGGAGCAGCTTCAGGAGTTCTTAGACAAAGGCTTTATTAGATCGAGTGTATCTCCTTGGGGAGCACCTGCATTATTCGTGAAGGAGGATGGTTCGATGCGGCTATGCATCGATTACCGTTAGTTGAATAAGATGACGATTAAGAATCGTTACCCACTGTCGCGGATTGACAACCTCTTTGATCAGTTGTAAGGTGCAAGGTTCTTTTCGAAGATTGATCTATGGTCGGGTTATCACCAATTGAAGATTAAGGTGGACGACGTTTCCAAGACCGCATTCTGCACAAGGTATGGTCATTATGAGTTTCTAGTTATGCCGTTTGGGCTAACAAACGCACCACCATCGTTTATGGACTGGATGAACCGGGTATTTAAGCCACACCTCGATAAATAAGTGGTCATTTTTATTGACGACATCCTCATATATTCAAAGAGAAGAGAAGAACACGTTCAGCATTTGCGAGTTGCTCTGCAAACACTCAGGGACAACCAACTGTATGCCAAGCTTAGTAAGTGCGAGTTTTGGCTTGATCGGGTCAGTTTCTTAGGCCACATTATTTTTGAGGAGGGTATAACAGTCGATCCTGCAAAGATCGAATTTATAGCGAATTGGGAGCAACCGAAGACGGTAATGAAAGTCCGTAGTTTCCTTGGCTTGGCGGGATACTATAGATGGTTTGTGGTAGGATTCTCTAAACTCTCAGGTCCGCTTACTCAACTTACAAAGAAGAATGCTAAGTTTGATTGGACAGAACAGTGTGAGAAGAGTTTTCAAGAACTCAAGACGCGTCTGACTACAACACCAGTGCTAGCTATACCTTATGATGGAGGAGGTTTTGCTATATATAGGGACGCATCTTATAGTGGACTGGATTATATTCTTAATCAACACAAGAAGGTTATCGCATACGATTCTAGAAAACTCAAGAAACACGAGAAGAAGTATCCCACTCATGATATGGAGTTAACAGTGGTAATTTTTACTTTGAAGATCTGGAGGCACTACTTATATGGTGAGACATTTGATATCTTCATCGACCACAAGAGCCTTAAGCATCTATTCACTCAGAAGGACCTGAACATGCGACAACGAAGCTGGATGAAGTTCTTGAAAGATTACGATTGTTTCATCCAGTATCACCCTGGGAAGACCAATGTAGTGGCGGATGCTTTAAGTCGAAAGTCTTCAATTCAGTTTGCGTATCTCATTACGAGAGTGCATCAGTGGTGCTTACTTGAGGACTTGGCCTTGTGTGATGCTAGATTTGATGTGAAAGGTTTAGGCACTTTGATGGCCACCCTAGTTATTAGGCCGACCTTGTTTAAAAACATTCGCAAACTTCAAATGGTCGATGATGAGCTTATGACCATTAGACAAGGTGTGATCAGCGGGACCAGAGTAGATTTCTCCATCAAAGAGGATGATACTTTGTTATTCCGGGATAGAGTGTGCATACCTACCAATGTTGAGCTCCGAGACACTATTTTAGAAGAGGCTCATAAATGAATGTACTCTATACATCCTGGGAGTACCAAGATGTATTAGGACTTGAAGAAAAGCTTATGGTGGAGAGGTTTGAAGAAAGACGTCGCTGAGTACGTGCCTAGATGCTTGGTCTGCCAGCAAGTAAAGGTAGATCATCGAAATCAGACGGGATTATTACAACCTTTGCCTATACCTGAGTAGAAATGGGAAGCCATTTCTATGGATTTTATATTAGGGTTGCCAAAGACGTTGAGGAAACACAATGTCATCTGGGTCATTGTGGATAGACTGACCAAGTCTGCACATTTTCTGCCATATCATACGATGTATACCACAAGCAAGCTTGCAGAGCTATACCTTAAAGAGATAGTTAGACTTCATGGTATACCGATCAGTATTGTGAGTGATCGAGATCCGCTTTATACATCATAGTTATGGCAGAGATTTCAATAAGGCATGGGGTCTAGACTTGACTTCAGCTCAGCGTTCCATCCTCAGATAGATGGACAGACTGAAAGAGTGAACCAGATCATAGAGGATATATTGCGTGCGTGCATGTTAGACTTTCACGGGCCATGGGATCAACATTTGCCTCTGATTGAGTTTGCGTACAACAATAGCTACCAGTCTAGTATTGGCATGGCTCCTTACGAAGCTTTATACGGACGATGATACATATCTCTGTTGAATTGGGAGGAAGTCGGTGAGAAACTTATTTTGAGACCTGATATTGTGGACAGTACAACTGAGACGGTTCAATTGATCCGCGAGAGATTGAGAGTTGCTCAAAGTCGTTAGAAAACTTATGCCGATCTTTATAAGACGCAGGTTAAGTTTCATGTGAGCTTGATTGCGTTAAATATAATAGATCTTTTGTTCTCAGTTCATTGGTATGGAATTAACACCTGTTTTCAAGTAGGAGAAAGGTTTGTCGAATCCCGCCTACCAAGGGCGTTATGTATTTTAGGAAACGTGGGAAGCTAAGTCCACGTTAGATTGGACCTTTTGAAGTGCTAGGTCGGGTTGGAGAAGTTGCGTATCGAATTGCTTTGCTACCACAGTTGGCAAGCATGCATAATGTATTTCATCTCTCCATGTTGAAGAGATACATGAAAGATCCAACACACGTCTTGAATCTTCAGCTGATTGAACTTCAAGAGGATCTGACCCTAGTAGAGAAACTTATGCAGATTTTAGACTGTAAGGAGTAAGTGTTACGGACTAAGATGATCCCACTTGTGCTAGTAAAGTGGAGGAATCATTCTTCTGCAGAGGCTATCCAGGAGCGCAAAGCCAAAATTCACGAGCAATACCCGCATTTGTTTGACTGATATGCGAGGTAATTTTGATGCTTGGATTTAATTCTATAGTGTACTGTACCTTTGTTAAATCTTGGAGCATGTTTTAGGGCTATACACATTCCTTAACATGTTAGTATAACATTGAAATGTAACCGTTGGGCATTAACGATGCCTACAGGTCTGTTAAATCTGTATTGTTGGAGGACAACTTTGTTGTTAAGTTCGATCAATCAAAGTGTTGATTTGATTGATTAAACGCGTATTCAATTGATCAACTTGACTAGTTGATCGATCAACCTTACTTTTTATCGATTAAAGGGAGTATTTGATCGATCAAATGTGAATCTGAATGATCAAACTGAAAATTGATCAATTGACTTTGAACGATGTGTTACTTTTAACCTGTCCGATTGATCAATTGGACAAATTGATCGATTAAATTTAGAATTCGATCGATCAACCTAAAGGATCGATCGATCAACCTATCAGGTTAGGGCTTTTTCATTTTGAAATCTGATCGATCAATTTAGCATTGATCGATCAAATTTATTGATTTAAGTTGCGCTAGATTTTAAACATGCCCATTTGAACGATCAATAAAACCAAATCGTTCGAACTCCCTTTGCTTCCCTTGCGTTCAAAGGTGATTTCCGGCTATTTCCAGCTATCGGAGCTCCATACTTTTGCTTCTTCGGATTGTGGATTTAGCTCTTCACTTGGTAAACCCTAAACTTCCCTATTCCTTTAGGGTTTTCTTGTGTATGTTCTCATTTTAAGCCATGGGACCGCAAACGAAGAACGTTTCGTGCAAAGTTCCTACGTTGCGGGTTCGTGTGCCAGTGCCCTACGTTGAACCGATTGTACAACCTATTGTACCACCCGTACCACCTGTGCCACCAGTTCAACAGTCCCAACCGCCTCATTGAGCGGGAACTTTCAAAGGAGTGGTAGGCTACCAAGACCTTCTTGCCCGAATACGAGTTTATCCCGACTTTATTCTAGGATCGCCCCGAAATGACATGGGCAATCAACTATATCACCAAGCTAGGGCTCAAACCATTACACGAGCACTTTCATGACCATTATTGCCCGAGAATAGTACGGCTATTCTACTAACACCTTTGACGGGACGGTAACCGCCATCTGATGGTTACAAAAATCGATGGGTTGGAATATACGTTCAACCAATTCCATTTCTCCGCCGCTATGTAATGCTCATCCGAGTATGTAGAGACGTGTGGTTTGGCGACACCCTATATCAAGGACGTGCCTTTTGAGGACGCCATCGCAAAGATGGCACATGGGCTTCAAGGATCGGGCCAATCAATTAAAATGGCCCAACTTTTCGATAATTTATGGATGCTTGATACCTACATCAAGTGTATCATCTACTCGTTCTTACACAAATCAGAGCGTACAGGTATAGTGCAACAGTTTCTCTTCTCGGCCTTCGAGAACCGTTGGTTCTCCATTGCCGACATCGTCATCGATGGCATGCTTGATGTCGTGGATCGGATGTCCGAGAAGAAGGCCAAGTCTAAGAAAGAGATGCCTTATGCGCGATTGATCACGCAGATGGTCGAACAATACAACGCCGTGCGTGAGGCATACAGTATGGCACCTAGAGAACTAAGATGGAACAACATCAAGGTTTTTCAATTAAAGAATTAGACCAAAAGCTACAACCTTTTGGTGAAGAAACTACCTGAGGAGGAGGTTCCACTAGTTGAGGCCGGAGCCGAGGCTGCTGAGAGAGCTCCTAATGTGGGAGAGGGCACAACCTAATATTCCACCTCAGCCTGCGATACCCACTCGACTGACCCCCATTCCTCCATGCAGACCTGCTCGTGCTAGTACCTCAAACCATCCTGAGTTCTCCACTTCTCTAGAAAGTGTACTCGCCGTAATCAATGAAAACAACAAGCGAGTGCACGAGAGGCTAGACGAGATGCAGGAGTTCCATCGTCAGGTGCATCGACGATTGAACTTTCATGAGGAGATGCTCACACTACTGATGCAGCACGCTTATCCGACCACTGCTACCCCCATGATCGGTCATGCCCGCCTGCATACAGTGGATTCTCGTGACTACAGTGTCGAGCCATCCAGACCCAGCTGACCAGATGCACCTACGGAGCCAGGTTCATCATCCGCTCCACCAGCAGGTGACCCCTATACTTGTATTTAATTGTATGACTGAATATATATATATATATATATATATATATATATATATATATATATATATATATATGTATGCATGTATATCTAATTATATTTTTCATATTATACCTCTGCTTTGCATGCACTATTATTTATTGCATGATTTCTGTTTTGCCTGCTTGTACCTGCTCTGTTTATTATCTGTTTTGCACGCTCTGTACTTTACTTAGCCTGTATGCTCTGCACCTACTCTAAAATCTGTTATGTCTAACATCTCTAATTTAACTTAGATGATTACTGCGTGTATGTTCTCTATGTGTGTGTGTTTGAGTCACCGTGGAGTGTTCTTCCGAGCACGTGACCTTTGGGACGGATGCATCCATGTACGGATGCAATCCTCTATGACATTCTCGGATGTCACACGCAGTACATCCAGGTTGTTACGGATCCCGGTCCTTCATACACATGTTTAGCAGAGTCTATTGCACTGTGACCCACTCGTACAGTTAGAACTGTCTGTTTCTTTTTCGTTTTGAGCGTTAGGATTAGGGAACACCGTAGGCCTGTCTAGATCTGTCTGATATTTTCGAGGGCAAAAATTCCTAAGGGGGGAGGAATGCAACGACCTTAAAATTCTGAAACCTCTGATTGCTTTGGTATACGTGCCTAGAACAGAAATCGAGACGAATTTAAAATTTTAATAATCGTAATATTAGTATGAGGATTTTTAATCTGTAGGGGTGTGAAGTGAGATGTCACTTACGACGCAAGTCTGAGATGCGATTGGACCCTTGTACAATGTGATATGCGTAAGTAGTGTGTGCGTGTTTAACACCGAAGCAAAAGAGTTAGAAATGAAAATAGAAGAGATATTTTCATTCATAGCTTATAAGAGAAGCAAGATTAGGAAAACTTGATGCTTCTTCTCTTTTCTTTGAACCCTTTCCTGCAAAGCAATAGCTAGAGAACTCCCTTTGCTGAGTCAAGCTCGAGAAACCCTAGGTTACAGATTTGAAACCCTACTCGAATCGAAAGCTCCGTGAACCAAGGAAACAATCATCAAAGAGGTGAGTTATTATGGGTTTTTTGTAGTTTAGATGTCATTAAACATGTAGTTAAGTGTGCTTAGATGATTCGTGGAGGATCATAAAGAACAGTAGTTGAAATGGGGTTAAAATCAACGAACTGTATTAATGGCATTTCATGTCATTTCTGATCGATCAAATTGAGTATTTGATCGATCAAATTATAATCCGATCGATCAAATATGGGATTTGATCAATCGAATTATATGAACACTTATAGAACTGGAGGGCTGCTTTATAGAAGTTCAGGCTCGATAAATCCGATCGATCAAATATGGGATTTGATCGATCAAATTTGGACCTGATCGATCAAATTATGAAGTGATCGATCAAGTGTGATCTGATCGATCAATGGAGAATTGGTCGATCGAACTGTGAGATTGATCGATCAAATAGAGAATTTGATCGATCGAATTGTATAATTAAAGTATAGAATAGGAGGCATGTTTTTCTAAAAATTTTGGACTTGAAAATCCGATCGATCAAATGGGAGATTGATCGATCAAATCTCCTCTGTTTCTGTATGTATGAAATGCTGGTTTCTAATCGATCAACCATGGTAATTGATCGATCAACTTGAGAATTCGATCGATCAAATAGGGAATTGATCGATCAGATTTTTGCTGTTCTGTCTGTATAGAGGTATGACATCCGATCGATCAAATGATGAATTGATTGATCAGATGTGAATCCGAATTTCCTGTTTTACCTATTTTGATTTTTTGAGAAAATTGAGGTTGGACTCTGTACCAGTTACTGTTCTAACACTTTTAACACGTAGTATACTATACGTATGGTCTAGGCCAAGATCATGACACTTTAAAAAGCTTTGAATTTGCTTAGAAAGACTTGATTTGAAATAGGGGAAATTCAACTTAACTTGTATCTGATTTTGATTGTATGGTTTCCTAGCATCTGTATCTGTTTTCGTCTGTTTAAAAACATGCCTTACATATGATAAAAGCTTTGTTATATGATTATGAGATCTCTATGTGTATTGATTTAAAGTTCATGTGACGAATCCCCCTGATGTGGCAGGATACTCACGACCGACATAACGGGATATCCGTGTATCTGATTTGTAAACCCCTTAGCACAAGTTGCTCTCCTTTGTAGAGACTTGATGCAATTATCTGCAATTGTTCATTGAACGACGATGATCGGGGTTACCCATTGACACACATTTGGCTACCACGTGCTATATTCACGGGAGTTATTTAAGTATAGAATTTAAGTCATTAAATACTGTATGTATACATTTAAAAACTCTGAGAATAATGTCTGTTTCTGATGATTCTGTATCTGTTCTGTTCATTAAAAGTTTTGCATCCGATATCCATTCATTCTGTCTGCATTCTTTGATTTGAATATCTGTTCTGAGTTATGTTATGCAAACCATGTTTTACATTTTAGATGCAAATTACTTGAGTTTCTTCTATTGAGCTTAGATGATTAGCTCACCTTGATTTTAATATCATAGGTTTTGAAGCTAGGGATCCCGACACTAAGAGCGATCTTGACTATTAGCCAAAGGCTGAAACTGAAGAGGATGACACTGATACCCCTGCTGACGAGTTCTATTAGTAGATAGGATATTAGTTTTGTGTTTTGAGTTCTGCACATGTGTATTTTGGATTATCTGTCTGGTCGCCACCTCTTTGTATTTTTTTTACTGCAGATGTTTATTTATAGCGTTATACATTCTATAAGAACCACTATTGGGAATCATTGTTATGAGTGATGGATGTCCATCACCAATGATTCTTCTTGATTCCTTTTTGAGGATGTATATTCTTTTGATTTACATATATGCATTATTTTTTTTCTTTTTCCTTTCTTTTAGAACCTTATATGATGACTCAATCTGCCACTTTTAATAATGTCCGCTCTGACTTCCGCTAGACGAACATACAGTTTTTAGTTTGTTCTGATGATCTTCCAAAGTATGATCCTGATGGCACAAATTTTCGAATGCAAAAATCTGCACTATCTCAAGAAGTCAGAATTGAATGTGACTAAAGTATAAAGTCATGATTGAGCATACAGTGTCACGATTGAATGCTTTTTAGATGGGAACTAATTTCCTCTTTCATCTCGAATGTTAAAAAATGAATGGCCATAAATCCATGTCACTTGGGGTCATGGCTTTCATGTTGAAAAGTAGTCATTGTTCAAACTAATCCTTCCTTTTCTCTGACATCATCATCTAGAAACTACTAATCTTGAATTGCTATAAGAGGGGCAATTGAGTGTAGCTCAGGATGCCACACTTACCAGGTGAGTGCCTCGTGGCACTCACTCTCTAAGGAGGCACTCACTCTCTAAGTTACGCAATCATAGGGATATGTGAACTCTGATGTCCACTATGCATGAACACCCATTGTAGACTAATTCAACATGGAGCCATTACTTGCACATGCTTTTCAACTGATTGCACCAACTATGCAAAAACACCATCTAAGCTATTTAATTTGAAGGCCATGATTTAAGGATATCAATTACAAAATATTAGAACAAAATACAATTTTCACCATTTGATTAAATAGAGTCAAAGGCTACTATATAATTCAATAGTTGACTACAATAGATCATATAACAAGTATCGTATTTTGCTCCAATTTTATGTAATCGACCCTGTTCAAGAGCCCCCCTTTTTTACTCCCTATTGGCCACGTCCCATCCACAAGGACCAGCTGAATGATCTAGATCATCAGACACAACAATCAGTGAATATAAAGACTTGTGATGTTGTACATAGTTTAAAAGAAAGATTTGGTATTTTTGGGTCATACGCTACGTGAAATACCATCCAAGCGGTTTGATTTTAGGGTCATAATGCAAAGATCTCTGTAGCCAAAGATTGGCATGAAACACAATCTCTCTATCATATGGTTCAACACAGTCAACCATTGAATCAAATGGTGGGCTTTGAATAAAATGCTGGAGATTTGTGCAAATCTTTGGCACCAACGATCATGACTTCACGGCTTTGGATGGTGTTTCATGTGACATGGGTCCCAAAAATACTAAGTCTTAATTATTTGCAACAGCACAAATCTCGTGCTCAAGTCATCGCTCCGACCGAAGATTGCCTATTAATTTTCCGCATTTTCCATAATTAGCCAAATAAATTAGAAGCAGAGTTTAGTAGCAATATGTACAGGGAGATACAAGGAATGAGGAACATCATCTCTTTTATTTATATTACATGAATACAGGAATATATATCTAGTGGCAACTTGGAATTCTTACAATCACCACCCTCGATAATGCTGCAATGGCAGTCTTAGAACCAGGGATGCCAGGTTGGATCCATCATGCACAAGTTTCTAGGGGCCAAGGCCGCTTCAATCAGATCAGTGACACCCCTTTGTACCGATTGGGGTGGGTCTGTGGTATTCTCCTCCTGAACATGCCCAATGAACGCAACGTGAGAAATAAAAAAGTAGGACAGCATTAAGATTTTTAACAAGACTATGCTTGTAGGAGCTTAAGAAGCAATCAATAAAACATAGTCACTAGCTTTTGATCCCAAACTATGAGACTAAGAAAAAACTTTTTAACTAGCTTTTTATTCCAAACTATGAGACTAAGAAAAAACATTTTATCTGTAAAATTTAAAAACTTTGGACCTACCTATAAAGCATATCATCCCTCTTATGGTACATTTGGATCATAGAGTTCATTTGGATAAAACTTGGAAAATCTTTCCACAACTTTCGGCGTCAAGACTTCAGCCACAAAACAAAAATGACTCTAAAGCCTTGAAACATGAAATCAAGGACTTAGAAATGAACTGATTACTCTCAGAATAATGCTAAATATTCCAATTGTAACAGTGAGATTAACCAGGGGTATTTAGCTATTTAACCAGATCAAAATACTAATGAAACCCTGTTGAACTAACAACTTACAAGCCAGTGTGTAACACAGCCAGCCGGTTTTGTGGGCAACTAGTCTAACAAATAAGCAAGCAGTTCTGTTTTTTTCTTTTTTCACACAGAGATGGGAGTTTTGTTAGGGAAAAGTTCTCACTATACTCCATTCCAAAAAAGAGTAACTACTGATTTAGCTTCAAAATTCAATACAAAGTGACTTTAATGGATATCAAGCATGAACAATTTGTTTGTTCAGCCGTGAATTCTGCATATGATTCTGCTGCTAATAGGCATTTAGTGCCATTTAAGAAGGGAATAGGAATCATGTCCCACTAATCTTTTGTTAAGAGAAAAATGTGTGAAGCACCTTTTTTGTTGCGTGCATTTGAATAATGGAAGGCCATAAATACACACAAAATAATATCTAGCCATTCCTCCTAAAAACACGGAAAACTTCCCGACTTTTCTAGGGAACAACAGAGTGGCCATAACCTTCTCTGTTCCAGCTAGTGAATTCTAGAATTTATAGCAATTATTTGTTAAATGGTACCTCTTCAGAGAAGTATTGGGGAGCAATTCTTTTGATACGGGCAACAACATGCTCCACATTGGTGGCCACTTTCTGTTCGAAATCCAATGAGTTGATGCTGCCAGCAGCAATTGGTGCCGAAGGCATCCCTAGTGGTCTTCTCCATGACCAGGACAACAACTCATCTCGGAAAAACATAGCCAACTGATGCCATATGTGCTGACTTTGCTGAAAAGATAGTACATTTAGTTTATCAGTAGATGTTTACTAAATTATCAAACAACCCTGTTGGAATCATAGGTTTTGCAAGTCACCTTAGGGGAAACTACAGCCTGTGCTGCAGCACACATGGCAGATACAATCAAACCTTCCACTCCAAAATGGGAGAAGAATGCCTGCATGTTCCGAGTCAACCGGAAAGGAACCGGTTCATTAAATTCAATCATCCCATTTGGATCATATGCTGCCAAAAAATTAAAAATTCGTAAGTGTAACTTTACAAGCACACACACACACACACACACACACATATATATATATCACTGCTTAACAAGTTCATGGTTGAAGTCATTACCTGGATGGAAATCGGTTTGAAATATCTTGCCGGTGTTTTTAGCAAATAGAATCTTATTCGGGGTCCTACCCCCAATTTGTAGCATGTAAGACATAAAGCTGGAAAGTGCTAGTTGGATTGCAAATTGCTTTTTGAAAGCCCACAGATGGTTGCCACTAGGAAGAATCTTGTACATGTACTGTGAAAATATATTATCATTGACAGAAGATTTTGCTATATCATTGTACGCTTGAAGACGAAGATCCACAATTTCCTCCGGGGATATTTGGCCTGAGATGGCTTGATTGAGTTGCTCCTTGAAACGGGTGATTGGAAGATCTGCTTCTCGGTTATGCCGTGCACAGTTGATCTCATAGACCTCAAGAAATGTGCTATACATCAAGTCATCTTCTACCATTCGGACCTGGACACAATAGCCACTATTTTTTTACAACTCAAGAAACAAAAGAGCATATAATCAAATGCTGTGTCTGGAAGGAAATGAGCTTCCAACCTTAGGCCTGACCCATAGGTTGCAACTTGCAAACAAGGAGGCCATGGATTCAATTCCAACCCAACCCACAACAACAGACTAGAAGAAAGTGAAGCTTCACCTGAGACCAAACAGGTATAATAATTGGGGTGTGGATGCATAAATGGCGACGCCTTGATTCCTTGTGTTTGTCAAACATCCTGTTCATCACACGGAAAAGTTGCAGTATGCGCTCATCACTTCTTGCATTTGGAGTCAAAGATGTTTGAACAATAAAATGGCGTTGAGAACCATCAGAGCCAATGAGTGTCAAGCGGCGGAAACTGCTACCATGCCTCCGGACAATTGGAATATCAGCACCAACCCTGTCTAACTTTATTGTATGATCAGGAGCAACTTCCTGGAAAACACAAAGGATTTGACAATCAGCAACTGACAATTAGAAGCTGACACAGAAGAGTAACAAAATCCTTCAGGGTACCTCTGTTCGTGCCTACCGGTTTACCGGTTTATTTAAAGTGCCTACATCCGAAACCCTTGAAACCCATTGACTGCTTGGAATCAGACGATGGAGATCGTTTCTCATCCCAATCTTACACACAACGGTTTTTGAGACCATAAGCTTACCATCAGATAATTTGTTTTTTATTCCACATGGCACGGGTCCGCAAAACATGGCCCAAAAATCACATGCCACACATCACGCTCAAACATGATTTTAGGGCCATTGTTTTGGTAATCTGCGACATGTGCAAGCACAACTGACCGTCTAATGGTAAGATCATGGACTCAAGATCCATTGTGAGAAAGATCGGGATGAAAAGCAATCCCCATTGTCTGATTCCACGCATTCGATGTGTTTCAAGGGGTTTCAGATGTAGGCGCTTCAAGTAAACCAGTAGGTGCGAACAGAGGCACCCAATCCTTTAACAAGGAACACTCTGCTTACCTGGTCAGTAAAATACTGCCCCGGGACCTCCACATCAACAACATGAAAATCACGCAGTACTTTACTTTCATCCTCTAGCTTTAAGACGGCAGGAAATCGATCTTCAACATTGCTCTGAAGAACATTCTTCCAGTGCTTCAATCGTTCCGTTAAATCTGAGAGCGTAGCTGGAAAAGTTGCAGTGCTATCGGGATCAAGATCCCGCTCAAAGTCCTGTTTGTATTCTCTCACAAAATCAACATGCTTATTCACAGCTTCAACAGAAAAGCAAGCCCTACAAACGCCAGATAGCTCCTTCTTCAGAGACTGGGGAACCTCAGCAGTAGTTGCAGTTGGATATTTGTAACAGCGATGGAGCAAAGCATTCACCACTGCAAGGAGTCTCTCCTCCGGTAGAGTAACAAATCTTGAACCAATTTCTGTTAGCAAAGCCTGCAAAAAATATTGATGCATCACACAAATATATACTGAAATTGGTAAAAAGAGAGACTATTAAAGTTATGCTTAAAAATTAGAACAAAGAAAAATGAGTCAGTAACTTTGACTCATTTCAAAACTCACAACATTTGGATTGATATACAGAATGCTTTAAATAATTTTGAAGCTTCTCCTCTTAAAAATGATTTTACTTTTATTGAAGGAATTGCCTACCTGACTTGCTAGTGCAGAGTAACTCAGCTCAAACAAACGTGACAACTATATATAGGGTCTGGCGATTTTATATAGGTAAGATCGATCGAAGATAGAAATAGTAACATATTATTTCAGACCCATATAAAAAATAAAAAGGTTTTTAGCATTTACCCCCCTGAGAGGTCTTATTTACACTCCGCCCCCTGTGTTTCCCCTATTTGCTCTGCGGTCCTTGCTTTTGTATTTCCTTTAGTTATTGCCCCCTATAGTGAAGGATCAGCCATTAAGCTTTTAGATGATTAACCTCTGACTGCTTTGAATCAGATGATGGAGATCGTTTTTCACAGCAATCTTCCACCCAAGGAATCTTGAGATTGGGAGCCTTCCATCAAGCGGTCAGATTTTGATTCTACATGGCATACAACCAAAAAAGTTTACATAATCATGGGGGTACATCAAACATAGTCCTTGGATCACTTTTCAAGATGTGTCATGTGAAAAAACCGTTTGATTGAACGCCCATGATCTCAAGAGCCACTAGGTCAAAGGTCGGGGTGAAAAAAAAAAAATCTCCATCATCTGATTTTAGGAAGTCAAAGTTTATTTTGTCGAAGAGTCTTTTACCATAGGGGATAATAAAGAAAGGAAATACAAAAGCAAGGGCGCATTATAGATAGGTGAAATACGCGGGGGAGGGGGGAGGGGAGGGGATGCAAATAAGATATCTCAAGGGGGTAAATGCAAAATACCCAAAATAAATTAAAAATAGTACTATATTATTTCCGTGGATGCTCTGCCTTCAAGCCATCTACTTCCAACAGCTTCAGGTAACCATGTGAAAAATACATTTATTCTAAAACTAACATACATATGTACTAAATATGATATATATATATATATATGAACCGGACCTGTAAGGTAGTTTGGAAAACAGTTATAACAGTGCATTCTATTATGGGTAAATACAACCTATATGCTGCAAAACAATGTGACTCATACTCCTACAAGCCCTTTCCTTGCATCTAACATTTTGGAACATCTTTGATGCCTAGCTCTTTAAAATTTTAAGGTAATCAATAATGATATTCTCACTTAAAGAAAGTGGATTCTACCCATCAAATTTTTTTTTAACCCATAAAAGAGTGGATTCTATACAGTATTGCCTGATTGATAATGAATTGTCGTTTGTAATGAGACAAGCAGCACAGATCAATTAGTTGGCTTATTTCAAGTAGAAGTAAATACTTGTTGAACTATTATTACTTTAGGAAAGTTATAAGCAAGATGGTCACATGACAATGCTTACTTTGACCTGATAAAAATTTCCCTCTATCTTTCAAGCATGGTTGGATTTCAATACAAAACATGAAAGCTATGGGAGGGAAAAAAAAAACAGAACTAAGCAACCCTGTTATGTTGGTTCTCACCTCAAGCTCGGTAGCCAAATTGTTATGCTTGCTTCTGAGAGCCTCCATTATATCTTTTGCAGCATCAAATGCGCTGGCAGCAGAAGCTACCCAGCCAAGCGCACCATTACGCCTTAATGCACTTTGACCACCTTCAACAATAGTGGAAGAACTTTGCGAAGGTTGTTCATGTCCAGAACCAGCATGTGTACTACCCTCTATAGCTGTGGACCTTTCAGATTCTTGTCCTTGTGAATTTCCACCATCGTGGGAGCCTCCAAGACCAGATTGATTGCCTTGATGAACCTGAGTATCAGAGGGTAAAGTACCCCCAACATAATTTGGCGTTCTTGCATTCCCATCAGTCAAGCTCAGAGGACCTGTACTGTTCACAGGTACAGTTTGCTGCATGCGTTGCTGAGCCATTGCTAAATTCCTTCCTGGCTCAGATTTGCTAGAAACATCACGGCGTTCTAGTAAATATGTGCGTAGCCAGTAATATAGGGCCTGCAAAGAGGTCATGTGCAGGGGGTTGAATTAAGTTGACATCAAGATAATGAAGATGAATGTAACTTCATCATGCTACATCCAGTCACCATGATTTCTTCATTCTGTTATATTTACCTGTGGATAAACTGTTGCAATTTTAAGTAGAACAAGTTTGCAATGAGATGCTTCTGTTCTTTGCAGGGAAAGCAATAGCTGTGGTATCCAAGAAAGCCAAAGCCAATGTGGTATCTGGTCCAAATACTTATCGAATGAAGTACCCACAGGTTCATTTGGTGTATCAAAGCTGAGAAGGTATAGAACACGAGCTAGGTGATTTCTAGAGTTAGATACACCATATTTGATGCCCTGGAGAAAGCAACTCACAGCGTATTCTAACCAGATCTCTTCGTGTGTCTCTTTATATACCTGTGAAATAGGAAACATCAGTTTTAGTTTATGGCTGTTACTGAGAGATCAGCAGTGTGCAAAAGATACATGAATAAAATGGAATACCATGTCACAATAATTTCCCCAGCTTATCCATCCTTTCGGAAGATGTTTAAAGAGGTTGATGGCATAAGAATATGACACATTGGCATTTTCACAATCATTGAGCTTTAGCTGGAAATCTCCTTTGAGACGAAAGATTTCTGCTTTGTGTTTCACTGGAAAATATTCGAGATTTGTACTGTTGATCAAATTAAGACCGCTACTCAATTCTCCTTCCATTTCGAGATAAGCCTTGGCTTGTTCTCTTATTTTGACAAATGCTTCCTGCAATCAAGTAGCATATCCATAAGATACATGATGGCAAAAAGGAAACAATAAACAAAAACGCAAAAGCCTTGGCTTGTTCTCTTATTTTGACAAATGCTTCCTGCAATCAAGCAGCATATCCATAAGATACATGATGGTAAAAAGGAAAAGATAAACAAAAACGCAAAGCTACTGTATTGACCATGGTATCAAAACTCGGCCGATACTGATACGTATCAGCGATATGTATCGGTTTCATCGCGAAATGCTACCGATGCCACCCTGATACCAGTATTTGGTGATATCAGTATTTGTATCGATATCTGACCGATACTGTATTGGTATCGGCCGATATTGACCGATACAACCGGTTTTTTACACTTTTCATTTTTTCCAAAAAGGAAAAAAAAAAAACCGATACATTTTGCGATACTGTATCATTATCGGTCGATACGTATTGGTCCAATATGGACCACTACCAATATTGACACCTTGGTATTGACAGCTTTGTTACCTGGACTTCCATGGTTGAATGTCCATACATCTTTTCGAGTATTGTTACACAAACATCGTGGAGGCCTTGCTTACGGGCTATGTGAGCAAGCTTATTGACATTCCATGCTTTATCACGGTAACCAAGATGATGAAGTTGCGGGTTGGTTGAGCCAAAATCCTTGAAAGCATCTATAACAGCATTATACATTTCATTTCTCCACTGGAGCAAATCATACCAAATGGACAAATTATCCCATTCATTTGGGGTTCTGAGTCTCCATGTCTCGAGGATGTCCTTAAGATCCATATAACCACCATGACTACCCACCACAGAACTTCCAGAAAGTTGCTTGCTCCCATTGGCAATGTCCATAATAATTCTTGCTGATTCTTGAACTTCAACAAGTTGCTGAAATTGCTGCAAAAGTGGTGTCCGGGACTGGACCGACATTTCAGGCAATTGCCACCACTGTTCTAAAGCAAGTTCAACACCTTTTCCTACTATATTATCAGCATCCCCCACACCATTTGGGTTTCTATCATGAAGGGCAAAAAAGGCTTGCCATAATCGGAGCTTTGGCGTCTCATCTACTTGAGCCTTTGGGAGTACATTATCCTTCATATATCCCCATTCAGGGATTTTCCAGAGACACTCGAGTAGTATTTCATAATTTTCAACACTCTTCCCAAAATCCACTAAGACATCCCACTGACTTAGTTGGCTAGCACAGTAGAGCCATTGTTCTTCCCAAAGGCACATTTCGGCCTTGGGGACCGTGTTATTGTAAGTGCCTTGTGTTGCCTTAATCATAGCTTGATAAAAGAGGTTTTGAGCACGCTGCCAGTAACCATGCTGAACTAATGAAAGCCCAGCCCTTGTTTCGGCGGTGATTGATCTCTTTTTCCACAATCCAGACCTCATATCTTCCTCATTGAGCAATCGATAAAGCTCAGCAAGTGATTCAGAGCACTTTGTGTCATTCATGAACAGCATCACGTGACTTTCTAACAGAGCCAGAGAAATATGCCATGCATTATATGTCTTCCCAATATATTTGATGAGCTCACTTGGCATTCGAGGTTGAGGATGGCTTAAATGAAGGCCTTCTAGGAGTGCCTGCACAACATTTGGTCTGCTTGCCTGCTGCTTCTTGTGGTAATCTTTCGACAGGAGGGCTATCATTGGCTTAGCCAGTGCTACCTGTTCTTCCTTATGCAAACTAACCCACACAATTGGAAACACTAATACCCACAGATGATATGCGACATTGGGATCTATATGAGCTAATTCTCTCAAAGGAATCACAAGATCAGCCACCTAAAAGTTACAAATAATTAGTTCTCCAGTGTTATTGCCATGTCTTTATAATGCAAGACAGAAAACTGCAAAATAATAAAGTAAATAGCTGTTTGGACCTTAAAAAAATAGATTGTCTGGGAAAAGTTGACAAGAAAAAGAAATATAATTACCTGAAGATTGCTCATCTCATTCATAAACTGGGTGTGTTTACGCACCAGATTATCAAAAGTAAGAGGGCCCCCTTCATTATCCCCTGAAGCATCTGGAAATTGCTGTTGTATCCCAGAACAGTCAGGAAGAGATCCTGATGCGATAAGTGAGGGAACCCGTGCAGAGTTTGGTGGAAGTGTTATAGGTTCATTCTCAATTAAGATAGCCAAAAGAAGATCTAGCCCCTGCTTCAACCAGAAAACGTCACTTAATGCTTTCCAATCCTGAACTTGGATGATAAATTGCAACCTTGTAAACAATGTTTTCCCAAGGGATTCATGATAAAGGGAAAAGAACCGTTCTCTAATTTCAGGATCCTTCGCTCTAAGACCCAGCATGAATTGCCTTTCCACCTTCTGGAATACTTCTTGGCGTAGTGACACTGGATATCTGGTAACTTTCAAATCTTTAGAGAAGCGAAATAAAGTTCAATTACATCAAACTATTATTGAAATTAAAATACTACGTACTTGCTTGAATTGGCACAAATTCCATAAAGAAGCTGAAGATACTTCCCATCCCACTGTTCTAGAGAACTCGTGGGGAAGGGTTGTCTGTCAACCTGCGAAAGCTTCTCAAGATAGGAAATTATCTCTTTCTGGCTAAGTACGGCACTTGATGTACCAGATGCAGTTGGCCTGAGATCATCTTCAATCCAGCTCTTTATTACATCAAGTATGCATAAAAGCACACTGACATCTGTAACTTTTTCCGAGAGTAATGTCTGTAGAATTTGGTTTATCGATCGTTTGCATTCAGGAACAAGCATGACCCTTCCGCTGATAAGTTTCAACACTGACTTCAAATTAGACGCGACTGATCCACCATCAGCAACTGCACGCGAAGAACTAACTGCAGAATCCAGATCTGTTCTCTGACCCTGGAATTCAGAAACAAGTGCTTAATGTAGTTTCACATTACCATTGATTCAAACAGAATCAATGGTATTTACTAAAGTTGATGCAAGGAGAGAATCACACCATTGATTCAAAAAGGAAGGGAAAATCTGAAAGCATACAAATTTCTACAAGCTGCAGAAGGTATTTACTGGAGATAATCAATGGTGACTCTCTGGTCATTAATGGTTGACAAAAGTCAACCAGTTCAACAACATGCTGAGTATCATTGAAGAAGAACAAACAAAAGACCAATAATTCGTGTTCATCATGACATCATGAAGATGCCGACATGATGTTGCATGTGCGAGCTTGGAAAATCATGCCATAGCAGGGTTTAAGATATTTTTGAGTTGTCTTTCTTTAGATACATAATTATATCTGCTTAGGAATAACACCAGTAATCAGAGACTTTAAAGTTTTAATATAAATAAGACTTCAGTAGTAATTTTGTTGAACGTTTCAGATTTAATTGAGCCAGTTTGGATGTACCATTTATTAGCAAATAATTGATATGACATGCTTTCCTTTATAATGCATTTATTCACTTAACAGGAACAACATACTGCCACCAACATCAATTTTCCTCTGCTTTGACACCATAAAATCAAATTGCTCTTATACATCTGAGTGTTGGCGTTAACTACATTCATATATCAAATAAAGTAGATTAATTTACAAAAAAAATGATCAATTAAGCAATAAAATATGATAAT
Organism: Chloranthus sessilifolius; assembly: GCA_021018995.1. NCBI lineage: Eukaryota > Viridiplantae > Streptophyta > Magnoliopsida > Chloranthales > Chloranthaceae > Chloranthus > Chloranthus sessilifolius. The sequence goes on from CM037595.1 coordinate 73,236,834, forward strand.
AACATTGATAAAGTGAATCACTCTATACATGATACTATTGTATATAATTAATAAAAAGATTGATCACCCTTATATTTGGGCACGTACTTGCTCTCACAAATTTAAAGGTGCCTTGAAAAGCTTTTTTAAGAACAATCTCCAAGTACGGGTGAACTTACTTTAATAATGTTACCATTTAGTAAATAATATGGAAATATCATTTATTAGTTATAACATATTTTCAGTACATTTCATTCACTTTTAAATATATATATTAAACTATAGTAAATAATTATAAAACATATGTCATGAGATAATTGTGTGCACCATAAGCACCATCAACTCTAAGTAGGAGATTAATTTTATGCATCAATAACAAAGTGATATTTCTATAATGAATATCGAGGTGCCTTGTGATTTTTTTCAGCAAGTATACCTTTATTATAGATGCATAAAATAGATCTCCTACTTATAATGGTTGTGTGTATATTTTACCAGCTATCTCTTACTATATCATCATCAAAACCTTATCTCATCTATTTAGGGTCAGCTTTGCGAGTCTTATCTCACCACTCATTCTTGTTTAGCGCTCAACTCTCCATAAATCCACAATCCTTCATGTCGCTTCTCACTGCTTCCCTCCAGGTCTTCATGAGTCTTCCTCTTCTCCGACTTTCGTATTCTTGTAAGGCCCCAATCCTTCATGCATGCTCTATTTTTAACCTTTGATGAACATACCCAAACCATCTCAAACAACATTCCATAACTTTCTCTTTTATTGGTGATGCACTCAAATTTCCTCCTATGTACTCGTCCCTAACTTTATCGTTGTTACTCCACTCATCCATCCTAACATACACATCTCAACCTCACGAACTCGTATCTTGTCTCTTCTTCATGACACAACATTCTGAACCATATAGTATGACCAAGTCTTATCGCATCTTACAAAAACGCCCACCTTCAATCGAAGCAGAACTCTTGGATCATAAAAAATTTGGTTCGCTTTTGTCTCAATTTTGTCCAACGCACATAGATCCTATTTGAAAAGTCTTCCTGAAATCCACCATCAGATAATAAAATAGAGTCTAAATATCTAAATCTATAGCAATGTGGCACTAAATGATTTTGTTTTTTAACTAAATACTCCTCCAACCTATCATGTTCACAAAAGTTGGATTCCATATATTTTGTCTTTGTTTTCTAATTTTCTAGCTACTTAAATCGAAGGCCTTTTCGCCATAATTCCAACTTATCATTTACTAGTTTCCTAGCTTGGGTATTTAATACTACATTATCCACAAATAACATGCATCATAGAATCTCTTGTATGTCTATTATTAGCACATCCATGATCAGGGCAAACAAATAACGATTCACGACAAAACCTTGATGCAACCCGACTCTGATAGGGAAATCATTCATCTCTGCAAGCATAGTTCTTACACTAGTTACTGCTTTTTCATGCATGTCTCAGATAATTTCAATTTATAAGTTCAGGATGCATTTCTTCCTTAGCTTTCACCAGATTATCTTTCTTGGCACTCCACAATAAAAAAGTACAATACACCACGAATGCGGGAAAATATAATAAAATATTAGAGAAGTATGATGCAGGAGATCATACTATATATATATATATATATATCCATTTGTTCGAATGCATGGATGAATCGTGCGTTCAAACTAGTTGGGTTGCACGCGGCACCCAGTCCAAGGATCGGGTGCCACATGCAAATGCACAAGGTCGATCAACAACTGTTTTAGAAAAAAAATGATCTTCCACTGTTGATTTTTTGGTCAAAGGCAAAAATTCATATCTTTGACCAATGAAAGGAAGGGAAAAAGCGTATAATTTTTTTTCTATGATCCTACAGGGACAGGCCAAACCCTTGCCAACTTGCTATCACGTGTCACATGGCACGTATTATGCTAATTGTAAGCCTTGTCAGTGCCGCTAATTGTTGGTGAGTTGTCGTGGCTATGTTGCCTGTTACATAAGGAGTGTTTACTGTTGTGTATAGTTGAGGTACCTCAATTATGGATGAACTGAAAGTGAAGATTAGTAGTGATTTTTGTATGGTTGAATTAAAGAACTTATGTATAAGTACAATTATGGATGAACTTATGTCCCTCTGAATCTTATGTAGCCAAGACAAATGCTGTTGGGTCTGCTCATGCTTCATTGTTTTCTCGGTCCTTATGGATCAGTGACTCTAGTGCAACGGATTAAATGATAGGCATATTTTATGGTTCCAATTTCCAATCTCCATCTCTTAATCCAGCACCATGTGCTGATGAATCTCAACTTCATGTGGTTGGTTAAACGAAATACTCATGTGATCAGTTGTCACTAGACTCTACCTTACACTCCCTAAAGATGCCAACATCACTAAACATCTCAATTCTAGAACTTGTCAACAGGAAAAGGTAATTGATCTTGAAGAGGGACTATACTTGTTTGAGGATCATCATATCCGGAGACCAATAGTTGCTGCTGCCACTTTGCCCACTGAGAATGTTAGGTTATAGGCTTATAGCATATTCGTCTTGGGATCTTCCCATACAGACAGTCTTTTGTTCCCAAAAAAAGTTCATTCCTGTGATGGCTCCAACTTTAAATATAAAGTATGACAAATGGCCAAAACATCGTGGAGCGTTTTATCATTTTAATGGTAACCGAAATACTCCATTTCACATTGTACACTCACATATATGGGGGCCATATCCCGTCATTGCTTCTCATGGTTATCAATATTTTATTTTATTCATCAATGATTGTACTCGTTTTACAGTGATCTACTTGATGAAACCTAAAGATAAAGTTGCCTATGTTTTTCTATCTTTTATAAGTTGGTCTAAACTCAATATCATGCCATCGTGAAGGTTTTGAGATCTGACAATGGTGGACAGTTTGCCTCTCACATTCTTCAGTCCTACCTCTGGACCCATGAAAATGAGTGGTAACCCACTTGTCCCGATCTTCCCAACAAAATGCGGTGGCTGAGAGGAAGAATAGACGTTTGCTTGAAGTTGCTCGTGCTCTGCTAATTGGTATGCATGCTCCATAGCTTTTGTAGGGGGGATTTTGTTCTCACTGCTAATTTTCTCATTCATAAGATTCTACTCCCGTACTTGAGGATAAGTCTCCCAAAAAGTGTTTATGTCCTCACAACCACCTCTTTCTCATTCCTCGTGCATTTGGATGTGTTTTGTCTATATTGCATCTCATCGTGATAAATTATCTCTCTCAAAGCTGCCAAGTATATCTTCATCGCTTATCCTCTCCCTCAAAAGGGATATAAATGCTATTATCCCATCTCTAGGAGAGTGATTATTACCATGGATGTCAACCGTTTTTAGTTCTTTTATCCCACTCCACAATGCCCTCTTCAAAGAGTGATAGAGAGAACTTGCATGTGTTACCATGTACAGACAGTGAAGATGCAAATGATGATACGAGACCTCAAGAAGACAACATACTACAAAGGAACAAGTTGTATTTGGCGAGTTTGGAAAAAGGCAAAACCTTCTACCATAGTGAAGACTTTAAGAAGATGAAATAGAAGACCTCACGTCAAGCTACACAACAAGTGTCCTCACTTGAAGCAACTCCAAATCAAGTGTCCCCAAGAAATGAATTGGGCCTTCCTATTTCCATACGAAAAGCCTCTAGGTTGTGTACCCGTCCCGTGTCATATCCAAAATTTTCTTCATCATACATCTTCTCTCCATTAGACTCAATTTCTATTCCTTCTAGTGCCCAATCTCAGCCATAGCGGAAGGAAGCTATGGTATAAGAAATGAGAGGTCTGGAGCATAACAAGATTTGAATTTTTGTAGAACTTCCCACAAGAAAAAAGATAATCGAGTCTAGGTGGGTCTACACTGTAAAGTATAGGTCAAATGGCTTTATAAAAGGAACAAAGCAAGGTTGGCTGCAAAGGGGTTCACTCAGGACACCCGACATTGATTACCATGATACATTTGCGCTTGTTGCAAAGTTAAAAACTATCAGAGTTCTTCAATCCCTTGAGGCTTACAAAAATTGGCCACTATACCAATTTGATGTCAAGAATGCATTCATCGATGGTGACTTGAAGGAAGAGGTGTATATGGCACTTCCTCCTAGTTTCACTATTCAGAGGGAGAAAGGAAAGGCATGTAGGTTACGAAAGACAATTTATGGGCTAAGACAATCTCCTCGGGCTTGGTTTAAAAAGTTCAATGATGCAATGATGAAGTTTGGGTCCAAAAGGAAATCATTACGATCATACATTGTAAAAAAAGGGAGCTCACATAACTGTGCTAGTTGCTCATTTTGATGACATTCTTACAAGAGATGACACGGGGGAACTTATAAAGATAAAGTAGGATCTGAGCTAATTGTTTGATATCAAGGACTTAGGTCAACTCAAATATTTTATAGGCATCAAAGTGGCAAGATCCGAGAAAGGGATATCATTATCACAACAAAAGTAGTCTCTTGACATGCTAAAGGAGACCGGGATGTTAGGATGTAAACCAGTGGCTGCACCTATGGGTCAAATCATCGAATTATTGAGGAAGGTGGCGAACTCCTCATAGATGTTGAAATGTAGCAACGACTTGTAGGGAAGTTGATATACGTGACTATGATGCGCACAAACATTGCTTACGTCGTAAAGCATAGTTAGCGAGCATATGCATTCACCTAAAAATATACATTTAGATGTTGTGTACCAGATTATAAGGTATTTGAAGGGAAGCCCAGGGAGAGGGTTACTCTACAGTAACAATGGTCATTTGGATGCTAAGGAATTCATTGATGCATATTGGGCGGGATCTTTAAGTGATAGGAGGTCTACCATCGGATATTGAACCTTTCTTGGAGGAAATCCCATGGAAGAGGCAAAAGCCGCACATTGTCTCTAACTCTAGCGCATATTGTGAATACCGAGCTATGTCTCAATGGGCAAAGGCATGTGGCTTAGATTTATCATGGCCGACATACGGGTTGATGTAAAACTCCCAATACTATTATATGGAGGTAATGAAGCAACACACCATATTGCAAAAAATCATGTGTATGGTGAAAGAAGCAAACACATTGAAGTGGACTGTCACTTAATAAGGGAAAAGGTTGAATCAAATGAGTTTGTACACCCATATATCTTATTAAGTTGGTGTGTAATTGTTTTCATACGTGAGTATTAGTTGGTGTGTTAGTATAAACTTGTAAAGAGTGCAAATACCAATGATAAAGGATGTGAAAGCTAGCTTTCTCAAAACCCTATTCTTTCCGCCTCTTTTTTTTTTTTTCTCCTCTGTTCTTTCTCTTTTCACTAACCTCAAAACTCTAACCATAAATCAAGAAACATCATAGAAGATTTAATTATATACACCCAAAAAAGTACTAATGTTGCACCAACATCATACTTATATTGTATTTTTATCATACTAATATCATACGTAATGTCGTAGCTACACCGTACCATTTGCGTACTATGTCATTCCAATATTAGATGGACATCGTACAAAAGATGTACTATTAAGAGCATATCTGAAAACTTCTTCATAGATAATCAACATTGACACTAGCTAGTCACCATGATCAGCAGCATTCAAGAGATCAATGGAAGTCAGAGGCTGACCGAAAGAAGTATAGGAAGGTGCATGGGTCAAAATCTCGTCCGATACGTATCGGTTTTGGACCTCATCGACACGGTACATTCAAGGTACTGTATCAGTTCCTCCCATATATATTACCAAAATACCGGACGATACATACCAATGTATCATCCGGAACCGATACGTATCATCCGGTACTAATCGGTTTTGGAGCTGGACGATACATATCAGTTTCCGATTTTTTGACCCATGGGAAGATGGGCCTCACGTGGAGTGAATCATAACATCATCATGTTGTTATCATGACATCAAAATTGGGATCTTGGAGATTCATGCCATGGTTGGGTTAAGATATTTTTGAAATATTCATTCGTCTATTTTCAATAAATGAAGTTCAAAATACTAGAGGCAGCTAGAACGAAAATTTTACCATTATTACTACATTAGGGATATACAACATAATTAAATTTGGACATCTAAACTATTAAAAGAGGTAAAGCCCTCATTATTTGACTTTCGTAATTGAACTTTCTAGGATTTTGCTTAAATCATGCCTGCCATATATATGTTTTTAACCAAAACCTAAACTTAGTAGTTGCTACAAAACCTACTGAGCTTGACTATCTTATTTTGATAGTCAAGCTTAAATGGTATTGATTAAAGACACTGCAATTTCATTGATTTATCTAATAGAAACAATCATATAGAACGACTACCAGTATGCATAAAACATGGGGCACTGACGGGTTTCTATTATCCAAACATCATGACAACAGTCTAAATAAAAACTGAAAAATAACTGCTGTAGACGAAAAAAAAGAACTGTTCCAAAAGGAAAGAAAACAACATGGCACATGCACACACACACATACACACACACACACATATATATATATATATATATATATATATATATATATATATATATATATATATATATATATAATATTGATGATAAATGTAGTGAAAAATAGAAAATTGTGATCACTTGTGGCATACTTGTCACACACACACATAATATTAATGATAAACCTAATGAGAACTAGAAAAGCTTGATCACTTGATGCATACTTGTCTCGGATGAGAACCCACAGACGACCCCATATCACGTGCCAGGCGTTGAAGGACACGAACCAACGGCACAACAAATGGATCAAGGAAATTTTTTAAGGTTTCAATGACAAAGACAGCAAAGCTTATCATTGAGTTAGCAGTGGTAACTTCAAGTGATATCTGAGGAGCTGTCACTGCAGCAAGTTGCTTTTGTATAAGTTCCTCAACCCTTTGATACAAAATCTTCACATCTTGAGCTATATTGGTTGCATCTAGAGGATGTGCAATGAAGACCATTTTCAACAAGGAGCAAAGTGACTTTCCAGCCTCCAACATTTTACTGTTGAAACAGGGCTCGAGTATCTGTAGAACAGTAATTGATAAATGATCAACAAAATTAGTAACGTTACCATCTTACCAAACCACAAGTTGGTGGTGAATGTACCTGAGATATCTGATTAATGTTGTTCCGAATGAACAAATGTGGCTGCTTCTCCAGGACCTTGTTCATGACATCTAGGCCCTGGGCAAGAGCCGTTGCAGGGTCCTTTGCTTGAGACGGTTGAAGATTACTTAGCAACTTCTCCAGGTAATTGAACTTAACATTGGCATTAGGCCACACTACTAAAGCTTGTGATAGTAGATCCAAAGCTTGCTTGTACATAGAACTTGCTTCCTTATCCTTGGGTTCTATGACCAAAGCAACCTGTTTTTCAAAAAGTTAGATTTAACGTATAGCTCTTTTGAAGTGCGTGTGTGTTTATATTGAGTAAATAATCGATTATGATCCTGATGTTTACAGAAATTTGATCGCAATAAACAAGCACGAGCGCAAAGCAGAATATCAAAACAAAGCTTTAAACAATGATAAAGAAAAGCTAAACAGCAGTTGCAACTCAAGAGTCATTTCAACTTGGATAACCGAAAAGTTGATGAAGTTAAACACATGTCGCCTTGCCTATATCTACACAACTACTAATATTTGATCTGATAGGTTTGGGCATGGGAATATGTATTACTCCAACGAAGCAAAAATAAGATATTGGCAGCTGGCCCACCCAACTAATGTGAACCCATTGAGTAAATTTGAAAAGGAATTTACACTATAAGCAAACAATTTGGACCAAGGTAATTATCTAGTATTTTCAGTGTTTTGCTACAGGAAAACAGATGCCATAAGCAAGGGTCAAAATCTCGTCCGATACGTATCAGTTTTGGACCTCACCGATATGGCAGTCAAGGCACCGTATCGGTTCCTCCCATACAAATTACCAAAATACCGGACGATACATACCGATATATCGTCTGGAACCGATATGTATCATCCGGTACGTATCAATTATGGAGCTGAATGATACGTATCGGTTTTCCAATTTTTTTACCCATGACCATAAGTAAAAACTTTGGAAAGGAATTAGCAAGTCATAGTTGATTCAGCAGACCGATGTGCACCCAATGAGTAAATGATCAGTGTTTTCAGCATACTTTTTAGTTAGAATTATAGTGCTCAACAGCAGACCAATGTGCACCCCAGCCAATTTATTCCACATATTTAATATATAATGCTATAAATATGGCCATCGGTTCCAACAATTTCATGCATTAATTATTCATAAGGTCTATAAGGAATGTGTAACAGCAAACAACGAAATACATTATACATATATAAAATTACCAACAGAAAAAATGTAAGTAATGAATATGAAATACACTAAACATAATTTATAAATAGAAAACATTTGAGTTATTAATATGTGTACATTATATGCAGGTTTATTTTTGCGATATGTACTCTGGGACTGAACCTGCAACCTAGGCGTATATGCAGTCATAACCAACAAAATTTTAAATTATAACGAATTAATTTAAATAACTACAGAAGGACCATCTAATTGATCGAGGAGATACCAAAACTAAGTTAACAAATATATTGACAAATAAATCGTGAGACAAATATTGATCAATACTTGTAATTTATTCTGTCATAATTCAGTTCAACTGAAGCTGCACTTTGTGCTATTATGGTCATGGCCATGTACAGCGAACTTGATGTCATAAGATTAATCATGGTTCAAAAACCCGAAAACTCGACTCAAAAGTCAGCCGAGTCGAGTATTCTTATCCGACTGGTTCAAAGTCCTCTCCTCTCCATTTCCTTTGTTTACCTACAAACCCTAATATCTGACAGCTTCACAAGTTCACTAGTCATCCCACAGTTGAATAGCGATTTAGATCGCCAAAATCTCCATGTATCAATGTGAATCAGAGTAGATTCAACTCGTCATTGTATCGGACATCGTTTGAAACAAGTAAACTTGATCAGTTGCTACATTGTTCTTTGTTATCAGACAGTGTAATTTTCCACTGACCATTCGGAAGTTCGCTGTCAACCAGAATTGTTCCAATCGAAGAGCTGTTGCTTTTTCTATAAGAAAATCTTGTAGAGGAAATCTAGATTGTAAATACTCCATTGTTTTGCGTTTTTATATGGGTTTTCCTTGTCAAAAAACAAGCAAATGAATGAAGAAGGATTATAGATATATTTCTACATTTCTTTATCCAATCTGATCTTGCACAATATCAGTGAGTTCACCATCACTTTCAAGACAGAAGGGCTAACCATCATTGATCATCAGTAGATAACAAGATCCGACAGCTACTGATCTGATCAAAACTTACAGCAGATGTATGGAAAACCCGTTTCATCGTATTTAAAGGGCACGAGTTTTCCCAACACTGGGGAAGAATGATGGATTCGAATTCAAAAAATGGTTAGGATCATCATAATAATAATAATCATAATTATTATTATTGTAAGAATAGTTTAGATAACTTGAAGAGATTATAGGGGTATCCAGTAATTAGTTAGTTGTTTAAATGTAGTTTCCTGACATAGGTAGGGCCCAGGTGGCACAAGTGGATTTACTTTTGTGCCTCCAGATTTATACAAAAAACAATTAAGTTCTCAACTTCCGCCACTCATAATTTTGGCCTATTTTCCAGTGATGGACTACATCAAAATACACTGAAATTGATACTATTGGAAAGCTCACCAAGTTATATATTTTACGACCACAAGTTCATGCTATTCTAACATGTTTTGGTTAACTTATGACAAAAAAATAGGCAAGGTATTAAATATGTTCTATTTATGATATTATAATTTGGTTGTTAAGTTTGGGTGTAGTCTTCAAATTTGTGGTAAGATATTAGTTAGTCGTAAACAAGGTTCCTATGGTAGTCAAACATTTAAGTAGGATATTATGTAGTAACGGGCAAATAAAATAGTTTGGTCAAATGAAACGATATTAAAGAAGCAAGTTTTTAAGATAAAAACTTTGAAGTAATAGTGTCACTTATCTCCCCCCACCAAAAAAGAAACAAACTCTCACTAGAACCATAAGTTCTTCATTCATCTGCTTTAGTTCTTCACTTTTGTTTACTGTGTTATCTTTGGGCTTTGGAAATTACACACTGCATCCTTTCCTTATTGTAGTTGCTTCCTATTTGTCGTTCCATTATACTCATGGGTACTCTCCCGAATCATATCTATAGCTTTATAAATTGTATATAAAATATAAATGTGTAGTTATAATAGGAAATAATTTTTTTATATTTGAGAATATAGAATTATAATCATTTTGCCTATTCTTCAAGTAAGGCTTAATTTTCTTTCTAGAACCTCCACACCTTTTTAATAATTAAAATAACATTGCCAAAAGACTTGGGGAAGGCCAATGGAAGAAAGAAAAGGAAAACGGTTACATTGCTGCCAAAAGATGCATGAGGGGGGACCTAGTTAAGGGATTGACCCAGGAGTCAGGGCCAACAAACAAAATTGGGTTGGGCCAGCTGATGCAAACGGATCAAGCAACATAGAGAGTCCATGGCTTGAAGCCAAGAGACGATGTTTCGTGTACCTTGGGGAGTGAGCGCATCTTCGTATCTAGAATCGACAGTAAGGAAGAATCTCCATGTTATGATTATTCCCATCTCTGACAGTAGAAAAGCTGAGAATAACAGTGCCAATAGGAACCGCTAGATGCCATAGGCATGGTCAATCATAAATGCAGAGTAGGCCTCGCCCTCTTTTTCTTTTGGGTTGGGGGTGGGGGGATGAAAACCAATAAAAGGGTACTACATTCTGCCATAGTAAGAAAGACCACCACCACTCCATGACAGCCCTAGAGAGGAGCTTGAGTGAAATGAGAGGAGAAAAAAATTAGAGTTTTCACTTTGCAGTAAAACCCCATAGACATGAAGCAGAAAATTTCAATAAAATAACGTAAGATAAAGAATATCGTAAGGAGGGAAAGGAGTGATTTGAGTAGATGATTGGTCGAAATTGCAATTGAAGGGCTTGGGCCTCTAGCTCAATGGAAGGTTAACAATATGCAGCCTTGAGGTCGCAGGTTCAATCTCAGCTTACCCATTAAGAAAAAAACAAAATTCAGCAATTGCATTCAACCCAAGAATGAAAATTTGACATAATGAAAAGCTGATTGAGAACTATCTCCAACTTGTGCGGGCTTAGAGATTTCATTAGTATAGATAGTAACAGCGTATGGAGACTAGAATAGTGACTTTAAATGAAGAATGGAAAGAAAATACGAAATTAATCACAACTAGATCATTCGCATAAGTGCTTCAAAAGGCCATTAAGAATAACATCGGACAAATAAGTAAAAAGAGGCCCTTTAGCATGATAACTAGAAAATAATGGTGTACTTTGACAACTCTAGGAAGAAAAAAGTAAAAGACGAAAAGACAAAAGGTATTGAAAACACTCACTCTTATAAGAAAATTGATGATCATTTCCTCCATTGCAGCGTTCGGCTTGTACTCTTCATCCGGCTGTCCAGAAGAACCTGGAGTTTCAATATTGGGGATTGACGCTCCACCAGGTGACATGACACATATAGACTGGAGTCCAGGTTCAACCTTCACCCGTTTGCTCAGATCATCAGGGAAAGCAGAGCCATTTGATGGAAGCCGTTTTGAGTCAGGAACAACCAAGCTCGTTGCAAATACATCAGAAGGCTGGACCTGGCCCTCCGTATCAGGTACTGTTTTCATTTCATTTTGTCTTTGCCTTTCCCAGGTTACAACTAAACTAGCAAGTTCAATGGCAAGTCGCCTATTTTCTGCAGTGGTGTTGTATGGCAATCCAAGACGACTGAGAGAGTTTACCATTTGAGGAACAAATTGGGCTCTACAGCTGTAAAATAAATCCGAATGCCGAACAATAAGCTGAAAAATGTGGATCAAATTAGGAACTGAATGACCTTCCTCTACCAAAATTTTTTTGGTGTAACGAATCCAAATTGGCATACGAAAATCGCCAGGAGGTAATCTCCGTGGCAGTGCAGGCATTAATATGTCAAGAGCCTGTTTGACCAGCATCTTATTTTCAGGCTGGCAAGTCCTCAGAAGAGCAACAAAAACCTGCACAAACCAGCTTTCAGATGTCATTGCAACTGATGTTTATAACTAAGCACAAGGGAAAAAAATCTCAAAGCTAGATTTGATGGGAAAAAATGCGAGATCATCAAAATTTAAATACTCAAATTGAGTACTACAAGAAAGTAGTGAATAGGCAACTTATCAAGTGCTTTTGTAAGATCAGAAAATGAAGGTTTGAGCCATTTAGTAGATTAACAAATATAGAAGCACTTATAAAGGGTGCATAGCATGGCTAGCAAAGCAGATCAAAATTTCAATTCAAAACTAATAGATATATTCTGATATTATTAGTCACAAGGAACATGAATTGCAGTGTACCGCTCAAGTAAGAAATGAGTTGCGACCAAAGAAAACACAGATATATTGAAGCTGGAATAAAGAAGAATCATTTACATTATCAGATCTTATGCACCTAAACTTGATAGATTCTCTTTCAAGGAAATGGAAAGTGATAATAGAGTATGTATTTGACCCAGTCCTTCCTTATCACTCCTACGAAGTACCGTTCTTCCTCATGTAGTCACCCAGCAATGCACTCAGGGGGTCGTATACATACATGGCTATAGAGTAGCATGCCAATTCATTCAAAGGTTTTGGGTAATTAGTCAGATAGTGAGATATAAGGGATTCATCCAAACAAAACTAATAGGCTGCTTGCTTTCCAAAGAGTGACGGCTTCCATCATGTTCTTATTGAAAGCTTCATTTGTCTACTTTTTGGACAAAGCACATCATTGACAATTACATCTATAGTTACATTAGTAAGTGGTAGTGACAGTGAGTTCTGGTATAAGAACTAGGGGTAATGACAGTAATTTCAGAGTTTAAGAAACGGATAATGATTTTCGATAAAAATAATTTATTATGTGTTCATATGTGCTGCTGGCACCTAAGGGCCAACGTAACCACTCCCTTATTTCCTCTTCTTCTTTTGTCATCTTCTCGTCTTTCCTTCAAACATCATTAAATTTCCCCTCCTCTCAAAAACGATATCAGAATTATAGGGCCAAGACTTTGGACGACATCAGACTACAACATCATGTCCCTGATCGTAGCTACTAGATCATGCCCACTCAATTGTAACAACTCAAAGATTAACACTTGATTCTAGTTACGTAATTGTGGCTCTCAAGCATGATTGCAGTTACTTGATCATGGCTGCTTGATCATTGCCACTGAGCTATTGCTAATACATTGTGATTCCCCCCTGTTAGTGTTTGTAGTCAATGTCAAGTATGTGTGTTTTCTTTTTGTAACTGGCATATATGATAAGAACGAAGGGTGTGAGGACTCTAACTCACAACCCTATCCTCTCCAATTCTTTCGTCTTCCTTTCTCCTCTTCTTCCTCCTCTACCTAATCCTAATCTAACATAAATATCCTCACACAAACTAATTTGCTATTAGAGCAGGTTCGCAGGGGTTTCCAGTTGCTAATGTGATCATCCCTGTGCTGACATCACCAAGGTCAAATTTTTTACCAAAAAATATTTAAAATGCTATACAATTTTGATCAGAATGGACTCTAGTTCATCTTTAATTCATGGACTTCTAGCTTTTGATAAGGGTGCAAGTTTTCTACCAAAAACTGAAACCAGCTGGAAAAACCAGTCGACCGAACCGACCCAAAAACCGGAGATTTCTGTTTTGATTCGTTCCGGTTAATCGAATCTGCATCCCTAGGATTTGATGATATTTCGACGCATTCTTTAAAGATTTGCAAGTTCACGTGTTTCTGTGCAGATCAACGCATGTTGTCATTAAGGTAGGCTTTCTGCTTGGGTTTGGAACGAATTTACATCCTCACTCTATTGTGGGTGATCTCAAATCGTTTGGATGTGAATTGAAGGAGATCCATACAGTTTTTAATGGTGTTACAAGGCACCTCTGGTTTTTACAAGAATTGAGACTCCCGAAATTTGTGCAATTTTTACTCCTGTTCTTTATATACAGTTGGAGCAGATTTGTGTGAGATATGGTCAATCTCATGCTGCCATAAGGGAAATCCACAAAATCGTCTCTTTATTGTTCCTCCTAGCTTGATTATATGTTGGAGCAGTTCGGTTTTGGCGATCTCTGGAGAAACTGGATGAGAGCTTGTGTTTCTTCGCCCTGGTTCTCGGTGCTTATCAACGGCTCGCATGCTGGTATTTCAAAAGTTCGCGGGGATTGACACAAGGGGATCCCTTATCTCCTCCTCTCTTCAACATGGTGAAGGAGGCTTTGGGGGCTCTTATCAACAAATCTCATGCTCTTAACCGGATTACGGGAATTTCGGTTGGCAGCAATAGTTATGCCGTAACCCACCTTCAATACGCCGACGATACGATTTTTTTTGGGTAAAGTGGATCAAGAGGAAGTCTCAGCTTTTGCCAACATTCTATTGGTGTACGAAGTTGTCACTGGGCAAAGGGTTAACCTGCAGAAATCAACGATCTCGGGGATTTATTCGGACCCGACGGTGGTCGAGGCCTTTGCTACTACGGTGCAGTGTGTCCCCACTCTTCTCCCCATCCCTTATCTGGGTCTCCCGCTGAGCACCGGTAAGCCGAAGGCCAGCGATTCGGAGGGGGTCAAATAGAAATTCCAAAGGAAATTGGCCTCTTGGAGGGGAAAATTTCTTAGCACAGATGGGTGTTTGCAGCTTTTGAACTCGGTTCTTTCTAGTGTTCCGATCTTTTTCATGTCTATCTACAAATGTCGGATGGCGGTCATTCATTCCCTTGAGAGAATTGAGAGGAATTTTCTGTGGGAGGGCGTGGGCTTGGATAAAAAATATTATTCGACTCCTTAAATGTTTCGGAGGGCTGGGTATTCGAAATCTTCATCGAACCAATCTTGCGCTTCTTGGCAAATGGCTTTGGCGGGCTGGATCGGCTTCGGATCAGAATAGGCTATGGCTGTGTATCCTTACTCAGAAATATGGTTGTGCTCAAGGATCTTAGGGGATCAATGTCAACCGAACTAGGTATGTCTTAGCTTGGTGGAAAGATATCAGCTCTGTATGGATCGAATTTTCCTGTTGGGTCCGATATGGCTGGGGCGACGGTTCTTGGATATCCTTTTGGGATGAGCCATGTGTCACGGGGTCGCACTTCCGCGACCTCAGTCCCGTGCGGCACCTAACGCACGCTTCGCTAGGTCAGCCAACTCCTGATACCAATAGTCGCGGGGGCATCCTTCGACGTGCTTTTAACCCGCGCGGTGCTTCGCTACTGCGTGCAACGAAGCCAACCCATCTACACATCAGCTCTGATACCACCCGCCTAGAGGACGGGAACTCCCCCAATATGGTTACCTCTGTTTCACGGCCTACCATTCGGCTCATCGTGCCCCTTACGACACGCCACTTGCACCACTGTGCTAAACTTGGCCTGCTCAAGCTTCACCCTGTGCACTGCACTAGTACCTCGCTCGCAACAGTCTTGGCATGCAGCTCCCCATGCTGCCATGTCTCGCTCACATATCGAACCAAGCCCACAGCCTTGTGCCTCGCGCTCGCGTGCTCAACCGAGTCTCACGCAACCTGCCTTCATGTGTTTTCCGAGTTACTAGCACCATTTATCCTTGGCCCACGTGCTGTCGTGCTCAACTGAGTCCCATGCAGCGATAGTGTTCACACGAGGTTGCCCAACCGTATGCACCGCGACGCGTAGTCTGGGGCCATACTTCAACCTCCCTTGGGTGCCACACGGCATTGCTGCGTCGACGTCCTAGGCCCACCCTTTCAGGCCTAGGAGACACTTGCGCCCCCTCTGGCAACACAAGGCCCCGTGTGGGTGGAAGGAAACTCTCCAGCTCCTCTCCCACATAGAAGGGTAAAACAGTCATTTAGCCAGAATGGCAGGAGAACCTCAAACCCCTTGGTTTGACATACCGCAACGCCTCTTGCATCGCTAGCCCACCTTGGCTATGTCACGACTGTGTCGCTCCTGCGTCTTCCCCCCCTATGCATCTGTGTCGCGACCACGCAGCGCGACCACGTCACAAGGCCCTCTTGGCCACCATGTCGCGTGCCCTCCTGGCACCACATGTCGTGCCCCACGCACCATGCTGCAAGCTCGAGTATTTGCCTCGTCACACATGGCTTCTCCTTTACCCGCTCATACTGTTGTTTCGTTCCATCTTCAATGTGTCCATTGCCCCTCAAGGTCTGATCGCGGATTTCCAACCAGCACATGGTGAGGCCCCGGTGTGGGCTGTTTCTACTAGGAGGGCTCTGAGAGAGGATGAGTTGGAACACTACCTTAGGTTGATGGCTGCGCTATATAGCTCGACCCCGAACAGCCATCGCCGAGACTTGAGGACTTGGTTGTGTGGCAAGAATGGGAACTTCTCGATCAAGTCCTTCTATCGAGCCCTCACCAATAGACCACTCATTAGAGTGGAGTGGTTCTTCATCTGGAAGACACCGATTCCTCCTAAAGTTAGATTCTTCATCTGGACAACGGTGAGACGTCACATTCTAATGATGGATCAACTAATCAATCGGGGCAAACACCTTCGGAATAGATGCCCAAGGTGCATCTTGGCGGAAGAGTCTATTCTCCACATGCTTATTCATTGCGGGGTGGCTACAAAAATTTGGGGCACTATCCTGATGTCCTTTGATCTCAAATGGGTTGTCCCAGAAAAATTGCCCGAGTTTCTGGTTTCTTGGAATGGCATCAGTTGGGACGGTCCGCAAG
Organism: Chloranthus sessilifolius; assembly: GCA_021018995.1. NCBI lineage: Eukaryota > Viridiplantae > Streptophyta > Magnoliopsida > Chloranthales > Chloranthaceae > Chloranthus > Chloranthus sessilifolius. Next base: position 73,253,625 of record CM037595.1, read on the forward strand.
GAGCGTTTTGGAGGGCGGAGGCTTACGCGGTGCTATGGACTATTTGGCTTGAAAGGAATGCTAGAGTTATCAATCGCAAGTGTCGACCAATCGACACCATCCTTAACCTTATCAAAGAACCGATGTGCCACTGGGTCGTGATGGACAAATAAGGGGGGCAGGGATTAGGAGATCTATGTTTTTGAGCCCCTTCTTTTTCTGCTTTTGGGGTTGGGGTCTGCTCCTAGCTTGGCTGGATGTCTCTATTTTTTCCTATTGTGTTGTTTTTGTTTTTGTTTGATCCTTCCTGTTGTACTTTTCCAGCTCCTCGCTGGTTTTTTTTGGAATGATATCTTTGTTACCTATCAAAAAAATAATTGTTCCTACTGGCGTCTCTCTATTTCGCTCACATCCCTTTCCCTCACTGTGATGAGTTATCTCCAAAGGCTGCCAAGCGTATCTTCATTAGTTATCCTCCCACTCAAAAAAATGTAGGTGTTATGATCCTATTTCTGTGTTCATACTATTTATGTCACTTTTCTCGAATCCACTCCATTTAGTTCTCCTTTAAAGTTCCCGCTTCATGAGGAGGGTCCTAAGGAGGAGAGCATTATGCCTGTCGTCCTATCTCCTAAGTCATGTTGCAATGATGATGAAATAAAAATTAATGTGGAAGAAGATCAAGAGATCCTAAGTGGATAACAAAGCGAGGTCGTTACTATAGAAAGAGCCAACACATTTAATAAGTTTGGAAAGGAAAAACTTTCATCCTAAGTGAAGCCTTTAAGAAGATGAAGAAGATCTCCTCAAACTACAGATTAAGTTTCATCTCCTGAAGCAAGTCCACCAAGTAGTATTCCTCTCTACCTAATGACTTGGATATTCCTATTATCGGATGCAAAGCTTCTAGGTCATGTACCCTAATCCCATCAGTAAGTTTGTGCCATATAAAAAAACTTCTGCATCAGAACTATCTTTTATTTCTTCGCTAGAATGGACTTCTGCTACTAATTTTTCGGATGCCCTATATGAACCACAGTAGGAGACTGATGCAAAAAATAAAATCTCAGGAACAGAATAATACTTGGGATGTTGTAAACTCCCTAAAGGGAAGAAGATAGTCGGCTGCAAGTGGGTCTATATTGTGAAGTATTGACCGTATGGTTCCTTAGAAAGGTAAAAGGTCAGACCAGTAGCCAAGGAGCAGTGTTACCTAGACAAGTGGCACGGGTACCAAGGTGTCATAAATGTTTGGCACGAAATTTTTTAAAGATTCCAATATGGCGCACGGCCTTAAGAAAAATAAATAAATAAATAAAATGTATATAGAAAAAAAATTAACGAAATCTTAGAGAGCAAATTGAGATACATAAGTATGTCTTGGACCTAACTAAAAGAATGATAGATTATGCAAATGGTTTTCAAGGACTAAGCTTTTTATTTTTTAAGTTACTAAACTTTACACAATTTTTTTTTATAAAGAATGGTTCATTTTATCGTGTCAAAACGAGGAACATTTTGAGAGTATTATGTGGTATTTTCATACATGTCTAGAAGTACCGTGCTGTGTTGAGAAGTGTCTAAGTGCCAACAAGAAACGGCACGTGTCCAAGTGCCACCAAGTGTTGGCGCGGCAAATATCCCAAAAGTAGAAATACCTAGGAAACACTGCCAACATTGACTACCATGACAAATTTACACATGTAGCCAAGTAGAATATTATTCGGATACTGCTCTCGCTTGCAACATACAAAAATTGGTCATTATAACAGTTGGATGTAATAAATGTTTTCATACATGGTAATTTGAAAAAAGAGGTATACATGACCTTTCCATCTGGATTTTCCATTCATAATGAGAGAGGTAAAGTTGTAGATTGAAGAAGATCGTCAACAAATTGAAGGCATCCCCTAGAGCCTGGTTCAATATTGTTATGAAGTTTGGGAATCAAAGGAGCCATTATGACCACACGCTATTTATGAAGAAGGGATATCTTCTCACAACACTGGTTGTGTATGTTGATGACATAATTCTCACAACACTGGTTGTGTATGTTGATAGTGAGGAAATAATGAAGTTGAAGTATTACCTGAGTTAAGTCCTTGATATAAAAGATTTTGGGCATTGAAGTGGCAAGATCAAGAAAGAGAATACTTTTGTCTCAATAGAAGAATACCTTGGATCAAAATCATAGAATCAATGAGGAGGATGGTGAACTCCTCAAGGATGTTAGAATGTATCAAAGGCTTGTAGGGAAGCTTATTTACCTTACTAGAGAAGTGAGCTAGCATTTGCAAGTGCAGAAGGCCACTCACTTAGATGTTTGTATAGAATCTTGAGATATTTGAAAGGTAGTCCAGGGAAAGGTTTACTCTAGAGCAACCATGGGTATGCTGATGTCGAGGTTTTTACCGATGCTGATTGAGTTGGATCTCTAAGTATAAAAGATCAACTTCGAGCTACTGCACCTTCCTTCATGGGAACTTAGTCACAAGGAAAAGTAACAAACAAGATGTTATTTCAAACTCTAGTGTAAAAGGAGAGTACAAAGCTATGTCTCAAGGTGTCAGTGATGCCGATTGAGTTGAATCTTTAAGTATAAGAGATCAACTTCGAGCTACTGCACCTTCCTTGATGGGAACTTAGTCACAAGAAAAAGTAAGAAACAGCATGCAGTTTCAAACTCTAGTGCAAAAGGAGAATACAAAGCTATGTCTCAGGGTGTCTGTGAAGGGATCTTGCATAGATTCATCTTGGTTGACCTTGGAATTAATGTGAACCTTCCTATGACACTCTATGGAGATAACGAAGCCACACTTTCTATCATAGAAAATCCAGTGTACGGTGAACGAACAAAGCACATTGAAGTGGACTGCCATTTCAAACGCAAAGACGTTGAGTCAAATGATTTTGTACACCCCAAGCAAGCTCAGAAGATCAGTTTGCTGACATACTTAGTAAAGTTGGGGAAAGAAATTAATTGTAAGATATCACATCCAAGTAGGTATGATAGATACCTATAACCCAACTTTAGGGGCAGTGTTGGTGTGTCTACAATATCAGTTGGTGTGTTTATAGTCAATTTAAAGTATGTGTGTATGTGTGTCTAGGGTGGTATATATGATAATAATGAAGGGCGTTGGGGATAAGAGAGCCCTACTAGCTTATCTATTACTAATGAGAGACAAATACGCTTAACAACTCACACACCCGATATTACACCTGACACTCCATATATACATTAGATACAAAACTAACATATCCCAATAGGAAACCCAACCATGTCCATGAATTAAGTCAATGAGAGCTAGATATTACAAAAAAAATTCTCTATTAAAATCCATAAAACATAAGATAAAAAATACTGATCACTACATGCATTAGTGGAAAAGGGTAAAATATCATGGTAGATATGTTTTATATGCATGCTCTGGATAATTTTTTTCACCCATTAGTTGTAAAGATACCTGGAGTATAATTTTCTCAGGAGCCTGGTAGGCCTCCAAGAAATGGCAAACATTGACAAATGCCCATTGTTTACTGGCACTGTCTTCACGCTTGAGATGATTCCAGCCAAATTTAATAAGTTCTTTACGATGATGAACAAGGTCATTCTGTAAATACTTTAGAAGCAATGTCGCAAGCTGTAAAAGTTCTATCCTCAGAGGCTCATCATATTCAGCACTAACCTACAAAAAAAGAGTACTATATTTTGAAGTTTCAACAATTACATCAGCTACAAAAGGATGTAATGAAAAACAAAAAGGCTATGGAAGCATCCATGAAGAAGCAAACCTCTTCTGGAGGATCAAGAAGCTTGTCAACAATGATTTTTATAATAGACGGGTCAACAACCTCCCAACTTTGACCATTTTGAAAAGAATGGGCTAGCATTGGAAGGATAAGCATTTGCATAGCAACAACCAAGTGGTCATGTCCTAACTGTTTAAATTGGAACAGGTGCAAAAAATGCAACAAAAGTTCCTTTTTCATATCGGGAGCATAGCCTTCGGCTACCTGAAAGAAAGATGATGATAAATATCAATACTTACAAACAGGAGTAGCAGCCAACGAGAGAAACAGAAAACAAGAAAGAAACTTCAAATAGAAATTGAAAACTGATCATAGTATTGCTGAATTTAACATACCTCAATGATATAAAACTCCTTCAGAAATGTATAATCAATACGGGTGTGGATCAAGAAAATCGAGAGCATATCAAACAGAACCTTTACTTCTGATTTATCATGTCGTAAGTAATTCAAAAAACATTTGACTAGCCACTTGCTTTCTTTCACCTGCATTTTGAAGATGAAGCAAAGTTTAAATCATAAAAAGACTCACTGAAGCAATGACATTATAGCAAAAATACGGATTGCACCATCATTCCACACATGAAACTTCAGAACAAAAAAATATTTCAGAACTATGTAGGATACAGAGGTTTCAAGCACCATTAAGTATCATAGGCTCATAGCAAACGATATGAAGGTATTGCGATCAGATGCGTACTAGATTTTCAGATGCACATTTCAACAATTGACAAGAGTTTGGAACAAAAAATAAACGGCCCAACTTTATTAAAGGAATGCCTTTTCGTGTCTTTTATGAGATAATAATTAAACAGAATCCCTTCTTGAGCATTGTTCTAAAGATATGTTCATAACTCTATCCAAGATCGCTAAAAATTCATAAAGGCCTTCGTTAAAGTTGATCTGCACAATATTCCAATCAAAACTACATAAGATACTTCATGATTAATCACATCATTGAGTTCAAAATCCCTCTATTTCAATGAAAACCACTCAATTTACTTCAGATTTAGAGGTCAAACTTCGACCTATTCATGTCAGCCTGATATCATGCTATTAGCAGACCTTGTGGATCGAGCTGCTCTGATACCAAAAGATTTTGAAGAAGTTAGACTATGGTATTAGGCTTAGGGTAATAGAAAGAAGACAGAGAGAGAGAGAGAGAGAGAGAGAGAGAGATTGTCTCACTAGCGTTTATATTAAGTAAAAACAAGCTACACATACCCACATATATTTTATATACCAACATAGAATACAACCCAAACATACACATCACACACACACACACACACCCCAAGAAATTGTATAGAACTCATATCAGAAGCTAGTCTCCCAAACCTAACGCCCTATTGAACATGTCCAAAGGAGCATCAGGAGCATCAAAGGCAAGTGATGGATTTATTAAACAAGGGTGGATTCAAGATAGCTTTGAGTTCATGTGTGGTTTCCAATAGCTAGACTAGATGATATGTTACATGCTATCCGGAGCATGCATCTTCTCCAAGATTGATCTTAGAAGCGGGTAACATCAAATTCGTGTTCGCCTGCAAGTGGAAGGCAACCTTCAAAAGTAGATACAGATTGAATGAGTAGCTGGTTATGCCCCTTGGATTGTGATGCGCCGAGCACTTGCAAGAGATTGATGAGCAAGTCTAGAATCAATTCTACAACCTTTCCTTGGAAAGTTCGTTCAGTGTATTTCGATGACATCCTAATTTATAGAATGTCTTCTAGGGTATGGCCAGCTCAATGAACCTTAAGAAATACACATTTATTACATCCTTGAATTTTTGGGCTTTGTGGTATCAGCTGAACAAATGAAGTTGATCTTAGTAAGATAGAAACTATTATTAGCTTGTTAGTCCTTAAAACTATTGAGAAAGTCCAAAGTTCTCATAACTTTATTAAATGAGTCAAAAAGAGCACAAAGAACTATAACGGCAAGTGGTTGAATTTATTAAATATGGGGCTGATTTGATGCTTGATTTCATATGTGGTTCTAGCTTTGCCAACACCATAGAGGTATGGGTCATGGAGAATGGGCATTGACAGTTGTGCCATCAAAAAGATAAAAATCACGTGTAGGTTTCCAATACCTAGACTAAACAATATGCTAGACATGCTATTGGAAGCATTATCTTCTTTCAAGATTGATTGTCGAAGCGAGTACCATCAAATTCGCATTCGCTTGATGATGAGTGGAAGGTGACCTCAAAACTAGAGATGAATTTTTTGAGTGGCTGGTTCAAGCACTTTTATGAAAATGATGAACAAATTTAGTGGAATAGAAAACATTTGCTATTGGGGGGGGGGGGGTCCATGGATTGATGGAGGAAAGGTACTGATATAACTAGTGACTGTCATCTTTCATCATAGTGCTTAGTGGTCAGGAAGTACACCCCTTTCGGATTCAGGATAGGGCGATGACCGACCGGGGGAACATGATATCATAGAATAATTTGATTAGGGATAGGTAGACAGCTAGGTAGAGGTAGTATTATCCAATTACTAAAAGGCTTTCCTGGGACACCAATATCTTAAGCCAACCGATATTGGCTGCATGATTGAAATTTAAATTATCCACATCTGTACAGAACAAATTTGCTTAAGAAAATAAACTTTCATTAACAAATAAATTGCATCAAATCCCCTCCTTGGAGAGTGTTTTATTGAGATTGTAGTGGACTTTACACTTCCGGGTATCACCCTCGATGCCCCGTTAATTACATCAAATAAATGAATACCTCTAATTAAAAGCTACAAAATTTACAACAGTACATCTCTGAAAATAAAAGCAATCCTAGACTCTAGGTCTCTATCGGAGTCGCCATCATCATCTTTGTATTATTGAGTCTTCCGGAACCTTCGACCCACTTCATAAAAGTTACCATATCCTCTCGATGGATAACCACAAAGGAGTATAGACATGTTCTCAGGTCATATGACCTCCTGGATGAGTCTTAGTATTTCGGCGTAATGTAGGGTCTTGTAGGCAATATTGATTACAGCGTCCAAGATCTTCTTTCGATAGCTGGCCATAGAAAATCATTAGTATTCTTAATCGTAAGGATGTCTGACCTTGGTCAGAACCACCAAATTCCTTGGAAATCGGGCTTAATTTCCATAATGGGCCTTCATCAAGGCATGAGCCCTGTGCGAGCCCATTGTAATTGGAATCTGGGTTCGAGCATTCCATATGATTTTCAGGCTTCTTCCAGAATAATTGGTGATGATTTGGACCTTAATTTCAATTATTTGAGTAGTTTGTGCCTTGGCCAATCGTGGCCCGTTATGGTTGTTGCATGGTTTAAGCCTTCATCGATCATGGTGGGACATTTTACTTGAGTGATCTTTGACATCGCACATTATCGGATTGAACTTGATCTCGTTTTAAAGGAATTTCCTATCTCAAGGTTAAGGCTTGAACCCTTACTCTTTAAGGTGTCGATGGCCCGAACCACGAAGAAAACTCCAATCCTGAGAGGGGTCGATTACGATTACGTAGAGTCCCGTAAACGTACCCTCGTCATCATCACCTCCTCGTAAGGAGTATAGCTCTACTGTTGTGTTTTGAATCCTTTAGAAAAGGGGCCTAAATTCGTGCTAGTGTAGTGACCCGGGTTGGACCTGTGATCGCTTTCAGGGGAATTTCCTAGCCCAGGATTAAGGTATGAACCTTAATTTAAGGGATCGATCGCCCGAACCATGAGGGAAACTCTTCAAGATCATGTAGAGTCATGGTCCTCCCGTAAGAGGATTAACTCCATTACCAGAAAAACTGTAAGAAGTTAGGCCCTTTCCTCTTCTGTGAGAGGGGAATATCATGAATACGAAATATGGTGGTTGGGGCCAAATTTGTAAACACAACCCAAAAATACATGGGTTTAGGCATCGGTGTCAAGACCTGAATCCCTAAGCGCAATCCGAATATATAAGGGTTTAGGGGCATCATATCCTAAATGCAACCCACATATATAAGGGGGTTAGGCATGGGTGTTGAAACCCAACTTCCTAAATCCAACACCGAATCCATAAACTTAGGTATGGATGTCAAGGCCCACATAGCCTAAGTGCAACCCCGAAATCTAAACTCTAAGGGATGGCTGTAATGACCCACATAGCTTAAGCGCAACGCGCGCGCGAGAGAGAGACCTTGAGAAAGTATCTCGTAGAGAATCTTCGCGCATGAGAAAAGGACACAACTTTCGCGTAAGAACTTTGGATGAATCTGGATCCGTAAACACGATGGGAGGCTTGCTATTATAGAGTTATCGCGGTGGTTACTGGAAGTTAACATCCGAGAGTCTACAAATCTCAAAGTGAAATGAACGGTGAAAAAAGGATAGCGTATGTCGCAATTTAGTGTATTTCATATGGATCGATAAGATTTGATGAAGTTAACTCTACATAGATGACGAAAATAACCACCAAAGCAGGTCTTCAACCAATGAAATCTCAGAGATGTGGGTATGACCTATGTAGGAATGAATGAGGTCTGAGTACATTGTGTTAATCTGCAAATAGCAATGCCCGTAACAAATTTTGAGACCAAAATTTGTAGAAGAATGCGGTACAAATAAGCATTCCCTTTTTTTCTCTTTTTTTATAGTTGGACCCATGCAAGGTGACCTACGTGGGTCTACTTTAGAGAGAGAAAGAAAGAAAAAGAGGAGAGAGATATTATACGACCCACGCAGGGTGGTCTACGTGGTCTACTTTAGAGAGAAAGGGAAGAAGAATGACAGAAAAAGAGGAGCGAGAGAATATTATGGGACCCACGCAAGGTGGCATGTGCGTGTCTACTTTAGAGAGAAAGAAAGAAAGAAAGAAAAAGGGAGAGAGAGAGAGAGGGAGATTGGGACCCACGAAGGGTCAATCTGTGTGGGTCTCAAGGAGAAAAAGGAGGGAGAGAAAGAGAGACAGGGAAGAGAGTAGGATTCAGACCCACACAATCTGTGTGGGTCTCAAAGAGAAAAATGAGAGAAAGAAAGGGAAGACATAGTAGGATTGGGCCCACGCAGGGGTCAACCTGCGTGGGTTTCAAGAATAGAGGAGAAAAAGAAAATAAAAGAGAGAAGAGAATCAAGTGGGAGAAAGAGAGAAAATAGGGAGACCCACGCAGGGTCATATGTTCCTCACTTTTTTTATTGACAAAAATTTTTGTGTCTACACCATCCTACAACCTTTCATTAGTAAGTTAGTTGTGGTTTATCTCAATGACATCCCTATTTATAGTACATCTTCTAGTGACCATATTATGCATTTTTGGCATGCTTTGCAACTCCTAAGGTGTGACCAGCTCTATGTCAACTTTAAGAAATGCACATTTAGGACATCCAACCTAAGGCTTGTGGATAATTTTTTTTTTCTTTTTTTTTAATTAGTAAAATTTTATTTTTTTTATCGGTGGAGAAAAAAATATTATTCACCAAAGTTGTAGAGGAATGTGAAAAGATATGTGGAACGGTGTAGGATTTGTCAAAGTCAAAACAAAGACTTAATGCACCATGGTTAGATAAAAATATGGACTCCGTGCTTGGTTTACTGAACGCCCAAATTCATGTGGGTGGGGGTTGATTGATTTTCGAAAATGGCTCATATCATTCCATGTAAGAAGATACATGGCACTTAACGTATCGCTGATTTACTCTTAAAGTAGTCTGCTTGCATGGAGTGCTAAGTCATTACTTTTGGAGGCCTTTATGGTGCAAATTATGGACTAATCGGAAATTTAGTAGTGTGTATCATCATCAAACGGAAGGAAAAATCGAAGTGGTGAATAGAAGTCTTGGGATCCTACATTGATGTATAGCGGGAGATTGGACAAAGTATTGGGATGTATTGCTACGACAAGCTGAATTCACTATAATAGCACGATAAAGTGATCTATGGGTAAGTCTCCATTTAAAATTGTATATGGAAGAGCTCCTACACATGTATTAGATTTAGTTCCATTACCAAACTTGGGACATGTGAGTGATGATGTCAGATCTTATGCTCATTACATCGATGAGGTACAAGAAGAAATCCAGTCCATGCTCCACCATGCAATGACAACCACAGAGAGTATGTTGATGTTCATAGGCCTCCAAAAGAATTCAAGGTGTCATGGTGATGCTGTACCATGTCGAGAAAGATTCCAATTGGGAGATATTATATGAAGATATTATCTTGGAATGTTAGAGGTATTAGTGATCGACTGAAGCGGTCGGGGGTTAAGTAGGCGATCAAGGTATACAAACCAGTGGTGGTTACCCTACAAGAAACTAAGTGGGGAAGCTGTCATGGAAGGAAGGTTGCCTCGATCTTGGGGAGGAGGAGTTGGGATTGGATAGGACTCGACTCCATCGACTCTTCCGGTGGGATCCTCGTGGCTTGGTCCTCAGCTCTGTTTGATAAGGTTGATGAGGAATTGGGGATCTTCTTGGCTTCCGTCGTGCTATGAGACAAACAGTCAGGGAAAGTTTGGAGCTTTGCGGGTATCTACGGGCCAGTGACGGATCGTGAGAGGGGAGACTTTTGGTTCGAGTTGAGTGCGTTGGCTGGTCGATGGGACTTTCCACTTTGCTTAGCTAGGGATTTTAACGCTATCCGCTGGAATTTCGAGAAGCAGGGGGGCCCTGCCAACCTTGGGATCATGAGGAACTTCAATTCCTTCATTGCAGGCTGGGGTCTCTTTGATATCCCGTTGGTGGGAGCCAGATTTACGTGGTCTAGTTTACAGGATCCACCGTCTCTCAGCCGGTTGGACAGATTTCTCTGCACTACCTATTGGTTGCACTTCTTCCCGGGTGCCAGGTTGGAAGCCTTCGCGCGCGCCATTTCGGATCACAGGCCTATTGTTCTTACTTGCGACTCTCGGGGTAGGGGACCGTCCCCTTTCAGATTTGAGAATATGTGGCTGTTGGACAACGCGTTTCGGAAAAAGGTTCGGGGGTGGTGGACGGAACCGGTGTCCATCGGGACGGCCGCCTTCCGCTTCATCACTAAATTATGCCGGACAAAGGATAGAATTAAGGTTTGGAATAGGGATGAGTATGGGAAGGTGCAAGTTCGAAAGGAGGAATTGCTCTCAAAGCTTAAAATGTTAAATAACCGCGAGGAGACGAGGAATCTTTCGACGGATGAGTGGGAGGCTAGAGTACAAGCTAAGGCGGAATTCACTCAGACGTGTAGGGCTGAGGAACTTTGTTGGATGCAGAAAGCAAAGGTTAGGTGGTTCAAAGAGGGGGATGCTAACACGAAGTATTTCCATGTGGTTGCGAATGCCCGCAACAAATCGACATATTTGGGGAATATCACTATGGATGGGGTGGAGTACACGGGCCATGAGGAGGTGCGGGACAATATTGTTGATTTTTACAAACGACTGTATACGGATGGGGGTCTCCCAAGACCGATTTTGGATGAGCTGCAACTCAGATATATCTCTCACGAAGTTAGTAGGGAGTTGGAAAGCAAATTTACAGAAGAGGAAGTGTGGACCGCGATCAGAAGTGGTGGTAGCAACAAATCACCGGGGCCGGATGGGTTTACCATGGAATTCTATCGCACGTTCTGGGAGTGTATTAAGGTAGAGTTGATGGAGGTTTTTCATGACTTTCATTCTTCGGGTTATATTGGGAGAACACTTAATTCTACATTTATTGCTCTCATTCCCAAGACTCATGGGGCTGAAAATATTTGACATCGTCCGATCCCGATCAATCTGGCTCTACAAGATTATCGCTAAGGTCGCTAATGTGCTTAAGTGGGCCATGGGTACTATCATATCTCAGAATCAGGGGGCTTTCGTCTATGGGAGACATCTTACGGACCTTGTGGCAGTTGCTAATGAGACCATTCATTCGGCATATGCTAGTCGTATGCCGGCGATGATTTGGAAGGTGGAAATGGAGAAGGCCTACGACCAGGTTAGTTGGGAGAGCCTTGAGTATATGCTTGGAAGGATGGAGTTTAGTGCCACTTGGAGGAAATGGATGCGCAAATGTTATTCTTCTCCGTGATTTTCGGTGATGATTAATGGGACTGCGGCGGGGTATTTCAAGAGCTCGAGGGGTCTCAGGCAGGGCGACCCTCTTTCCCCTTTCCTTTTTAATATGGTGGGGGAGGCTTTATCTGGTCTGATCGGGCGTGCAAGGTTATTGGGTATGCTTACTGGCATCAGAGTCGGCGATCAGGGGAGGTTCATCACGCACCTTCAGTATGCGGATGATACGATCTTATTTGGAAAGGCGGGTGTGACGAAAATTCGCGCCATGGCTGATGTGCTCTCAGTATATAAGGCGGTGTCGGGCCAACGGGTTAATTTCCTCAAGTCTACGATATCGGGTATTAGGGTGGAGGAGCAGGCTCTGACCTCCTTGGCTGCTTGGTGTCGATTGAGGGTTGCCTACCGGTACACGGTATGCCACTCGGGATGAGAAAGCCCACCAGTCGGGACTGGATGCTAGTCGTGCAGAGATTTGAGCAGCGGTTGTCGGCTTGGAAAGGCAGGTTGCTGAGTAGTGGGGGAAGGCTAGTCCTGGTCAAAGCGGTACTCTCTTCGATCCCATCTTCTTTCTCTCCATGTTTCGGTGCCCCGCTAAAATTATTAATACACTGGAGCGTATTCAGAGGTCGTTTCTGTGGGAGGGGGCAGGTCTCAATAGACGATACCACCTCGTCAATTGGGACACGTGCCAGTTGCCTATCGCTTATGGTGGGCTGGGGATACGGAGTCTCAAGAGAACCAATGTAGCGTTGCTCGGAAAGTGGATTTGGAGAGCGGAAAGGGAGGAGGAGAGGAATAGTCTCTGGTGGTTGGTTTTGCGTGATAAGTATGGTCTCTCAGGGGGGGAATTGGGGGATAGAGTTGTCCACTCACAGATATACCTCGTCGTGGTGGAGGGATATTTCTCGCACTTGGGAGGTTTTCGCTAAAGGGGTGCGGTACAGCTGGGGGTGCGGGTCCCGTATTCGTTTCTGGGAAAATCCGTGGTTGGATGAGAGTCCGCTCAGGGTTAGTTTTCCGGGAATTTATGCCCTTTCCTTGAACCCGGGTGGTAGGATTGACGAGTTTGTGTCCATTGTCAGGGAGAGAAGTATTTGGGATGTTGCCATTAGAAGATGCCTCAGGGACAACGAGGTGGGGTGCTATGTGGAGTTGCTGAGTAGGCTTTATGCGGTGCAGCGAAATAATATCAAGGCTGATAAGAGAATTTGGGAGCTGAATCGAGAGGAGAAGTTTAGTGTCAGAGCGTTATACCGGTGGATATCGCGTCGTCCGCTCATCAGGTTCGAGGGGAGTTGGTTATGGAAGGTCCCCCTTCCACTCAAGATCAGATTTTTCTACTGGACGGTTTGTAAGGACAAAAGCCTTACCAGGGACCAGCTGATTCGGAGGGGAATGGACATCCCGATTGCGTGTGTTATGTGCTCCAACGGGGCGGAGTCCATCGCTCATCTCTTCCTTCATTGTCGTGCGGCGAATGAGGTCTGGGGAGCCACCCTTAGAGCCTTCGGTATGTCCTAGGTGATGCCACGGTCTCCTTACGCGCTCATGTTGAGTTGGGAGGTGGCGAAGGTGGAAGGGGGGGATAGGGGACCTTGGCGGGCAGCGATTTTCGCCGTCTTATGGAGCCTTTGGTGCGAGAGGAACCGTAGAATCTTCAAAGCCAAACCCAAACCTGTCGGAATGGTTATTAGGGCGGTTGCGGAGCTCGTCACCTTCTGGGGTGAGCGCGGAGGTCAGGAGGACAGTAGCCCCAATTTCTCTTGGGACCCCGGTTAATGTGTGGGGTCCTAAGTGGGGTGCGTTGTTCTTCGGGATAGGCCTTTCTTTTGATTTGTGTCACTTGATTGTATACGGCTTTAGCGCCTTGCTGGTTTCTATATAATCTTATTACTGATAAAAAAAACAAAAAGATATTATAAGCTAAGGTAGAAGAAGATTGGGCCATGGCCAATATTGAAGAGAACGGAGGAAAATGCTTACCACGCGGATACAAAACACCTACAAACATCTCCCTATCATCAACGGCTCGGAAATCTACGGGTACCATAGTGATAAGAACATTGTGGGAAATGGAGAAGTCAAAGAATGGGATACACACCTACCTAAAGTTAAAAGCGAGGAGATCGAAAATATCCTCTATGTTCAGGAAGAGCGCACAAGGCTTCTACAATTGAAATCTGGTGCAGTGGAAAGGGAGGCTAGTCATGTACAGTTCATGGATCGTGGGTGGATGAAAATGAATTAAAGCGACTTGATGTGGACCTCTACATGAAGTGCCATAACGAGCATGTTATAATCCAATTAACTCTATTACGAGTTGAGCCTTAATGTGTTAATACAAAGACCTAACAAAGAACTTAAGTAATTCACATAACTTAATAAATCACTTGAAAAATGGAGGGAATCAAGATTCATTACGAGAGTTCGAATATTTTGATAGGTTGACCTTATTGCTTTTAAGGGTTTGACCTTTTGATAGGTTTATTAGTAGTTAAAATGATAACTAAAATTAGATCTATACGGATTATGTACTTAGTATTTGATGTGGAATTTAGATCTGCATGCTTGGATCGTGGATAGTTCTGTTTCATACATATCGTAGACGAAGAACATTCGCAAGTTGGGAGTTATTGGCAGTTTCAATTAGTTATTGGCGGTTACAGTTAGTTATTTATTTTCAAATTTTGAATATGTTTGTAAAATACCTATAAAAAGTTTTGTAAGGACTATTTTTATTGAATTAATGATTATGAACTTTGCTATGCAAATTGAAAACGAGATGTTTTCCTTCGAGAGTGTGATTCTCTCAAAATAAAAGAGTAATTCTTCTATACGCGTGTGGTTGATGCGAAGCCGATCATTCAATCTTCATATCCATTTTTATCTCACTTGAATGCATAAGTATTTGATTTTTGTTTTTCATTCTACCTACAATCCTATTTGAATTTTAATTGCCTAGAATCTCATTTCTTTTAGTTAAATCCGCTCATTTTCGAAAGAACTCTTGTGTAAGTTTGTTTGAATTCCTAAACTATTGGAGATCTAGATGTTCGCCTAAGAACCCTAGTCTTCTAGATCCAGAAAGGAAATGTGCAGCAAAAGTAACACTAGTTTGGACTATTGTAAATCATGTAATTGGATATCATTTCATTTTTCATATTAATTTGTTAAGACAATTTATATTTCAATTATTTTTATTAATCTTCAATTAATCTCAGCCCATCTAAATCGCATTGTGTTAGTACCTGCATCAGATTTGGTGTCAGAGACAAGTTCAAACCCTCAGCAAGTAGATTAGCAAGTTCAAACCCTCGGCAAGTAAATAAGCAAATTCAAACCCTCGGCGAGTAGATTGGCAAGTTCAAACCCTCAACAAGTAGATTGGCAAGTTCAAACCCTTGGCAAGTAGATTAACAAGTTCAAACCATCTAAACCACACATGTGGTAGTGCCTATTCCGGTTGAAGATTCCATACTGGTTGATGAAGCCACTGAGAATCCCAAGAACGTTGAAGAGTAATTATCCGCGATAATTCTCAAAGCCTTCGTGATTTGAACGATTACATAGTTTCTATGAGAACGTAAAACGGTGGAACATTTCGATCGTGAGACAAAAGATGGCGAATGTGGACAAAATATGGTGCAAGGAGAAAGGGAGATCATCCGATCAAGGTTCCCCAAATATTATTCTTGATCTCCACGAAGAAGATCAATTTTGGCCAAAGTTCGAGGGCGAGCTTTTTCAAAGTAAAGGGGATTGATGCGGAATTTAGATCTGCATGCTTGGATCGGGGATAGTTCTGTTTCATGCATATCGTAGACGACGAGCATCCTCAAGTTAGCGGTTATTGGCGATTTCAATTAGTTATTGGTGGTTTAATTTAGTTATTGGCAGTTTCAGTTTGTTAGTTATTTATTTTTAAATTTCGAATATATTTGTAAAATGCCTATAAAAGGCTTTGTAAGGATTATTTTTATTGAATTAATGATTATGAACTTTGCTATGCAAATTGAAAACAAGATGTTTTCCTTCGAGAGTGTGATTCTCTCAAAATAGAAGAGTGATTCTTCTATACGCATGTGGTTGGTGCGAAGTCGATCATTCAATCTCCATATCCACTTTTATCTCACTTTAAGGCGTAAGTACTTGATTCTTGTTTTTTTTTCATTCTACCTACAATCCTAATTGAATTCTAATTGCCTAGAATCTCATTTCTCTTTGTTAAATCTACTCATTTTCGAAAGAACTCCTGTGTTAGTTTGTTCGAATTCCTAAATTGTTGGAGATCTAGATGTTCGCCTAAGAACCCTAGTCTTCTAGATCCAGAAAGGAAATGTGCAGCGAAAGTAACACTAGTTTGGGCTATTGTAAAGCATGTAATTAGATATCTTTTCATTTTCCGTGTTAATTTGTTAAGACAATTTATATTTTAATTATTTTTATTAATTTTCAATTAATCTTAGCCCATCTAAATCGCATTGTGTTAGTACCTGCATCAATATTTTAAATACTTATTGGTGCCATAAACAATTTTTTTTTGAGGACTGCTCTTTGGGACACGACACCCTAAAGAAACATGCTTTTCTCAATATCTTATCTCTATTCCTTCACTATTTCTTCGTCTTCTTCTTCTTAATATCACATCAAAAACCCCCTTGGATGTGTGCGCAAGTAGAATCCTACCTTAATCAGCTAAACCACGGAACTTCCTTACAAAAAACCGCAAGATGCCTGCTTCAACACATTTATGTTACAACTTACCTTCAAAGGCCTCAAACCTTGCAGGCAAAGTAAATCCTGTTTATGGCACCTAGACATGTTAGATTAAAAGTCCCAACTCATAAGCATGCTTGACCCCGTATCAATGTTGACTTTTGACAAAAAAAAATGGATACAATTTTCATTTTAGTTGTTTTGTTATATCCCCTACTGGAGTTGGGCTGCATCAAGGCTGTGCTGAAGTCCTTATTTGTTCCCATTGATAATGAATGAGTTGGCAAAAACACAAGACAAGGTTCCATGGAGTATGTTGTTTCCTAATGATGTCGTGCTAATTTGCCAAACGAAAACATTCAACTAATAAGTTGGATATATGGGGAAACACTTTGTAGTTAGGGCTAGTATACAGAAACTGACCGGATCAACGGTGCACGATGTGTGATATAGTGTCCAATGAGCTTATTTTCTTTGAGAATTTAAAATGCAAGAAAAAAAACCCACACATTTACGGACATTTACAGACTTAAATTATTTGGAGGCTTTATGGGAATGGAGTTTAGGCTCCATGTACGACCGATTTTAGGCAGAAAAATTTAACGAAAAAAGCATCCAATAAGTTACTTTTGAAATGTATCATTAATTTCTACAATTACTAATCCACGAGTGATCCGTATGGGATGAACTTTTCCCTATGGTAATTTGCATTTAACTCCTAAACATGTTGACAGATTGATTATAATTTCCTGTGGTGCTTACAATTGCTTGGTTCGCTCTAACTTCTGAATATGTATAAAATTTAATGGGGAAAAGTTGGATGAGGCAAGATGTTACATGTTAAATACTAAAATAAACTTGAA
Organism: Chloranthus sessilifolius; assembly: GCA_021018995.1. Taxonomy (NCBI): domain Eukaryota; kingdom Viridiplantae; phylum Streptophyta; class Magnoliopsida; order Chloranthales; family Chloranthaceae; genus Chloranthus; species Chloranthus sessilifolius. The sequence goes on from CM037595.1 coordinate 73,270,988, forward strand.
CTTCCGTATCAGAACAAGGTTTGTGCATATTTGGTATCAAATACTCTGTTAAAAATTCCACAACTACAGAAGATAAGACAGGGAAATAGTAAAATGTGGACTGGCTGCTGAGCAGTGAACAAGGTAGCCTGCATTGAAGCTCGTACAGTAGGTAGGTAAAAAATGGCCAGAGTATAAAAAAAATGTCCAATTCATCAGGGCCAATTGTGGAAAACAGACATTTCAATGTCTAGTTTAAGGAAAACAAAATAAGATAATGAAGGTTAAGCATCCAAAATATGGAAAAGAGAGTAAAATGAAAAAAACATTGATGTCTACTTAAGCCATCAAACTCACTTGCACTAAGCTCAGTTCCTGCTCATTTTGAAGGCGAGCAATTCTTGCAGGTGAATTCCAAACAACCACCAATGCATCAAAGACAACACGATTAGTCTGCAACCAATCAGGAATCAACTTAACCAAACAAGATATAAGAGCAAGCCCTTGAAAATAAGCATCTGAGCTTGCACCCAGATTTGCAGGAGGTAGAGGTGGAGGCGGAGGTGGAGGTGGGGTGGTAAAGCTGTCAGTTAGAGAAGCAACAATGGCATCATCACTCATTGAAGTTGCAGAGGGCGCACTAGACCCTTCGACTTTTGGAATGAATGGGAAAGCGCTTGCAAGTATCTTTTGTGGTGATTTTGCTAGTTCTTCTCTTAAGGGCTGGCCAGCATCAGAACATATTATATACATAAACCTGTGTCAAGCATAACAAAGCAACACATGAGTTTATAAAAAATATTAAACTAAATATATATAATAAATAAATAAATCACCCAGCTTGTAGTTAACAATACCGCCTGAAATATCTGGGTTGATTCATTCGAGCTAGGAAATAGTCTACAGTATCTGTAGCATATCGGTTTAAGAATTTAGTGAGCGGAATGCGATATGGACTGTTAATTTCACTGTAGAATTGTCCCTGGGGAAGAGCCCCTTCCAAATCTATTGTTAGGGTCACAAGGTCATCTAGAAACCTCCCTGCCGCTGGAGGGAGCAGATGGAAAAGCTCAATGATGGCTACATAAAAAAGGAAAGTGTATCAGTTATATCAGTACAAAAGTAACAAAATGATAAGAAGCAACAATAGAATGGTAATATACCTGCAGCAATCTTTGGCTCTTCACCAGCCTTCCAGGATTTCTGACATTGTGCAAGCTTTTCAGGTTCTAACCATTTTCTTAGGTGATCCAATAGTTTACCACCCAAGGTGACATTGAACCAGTTGGATAGAAGTTCAAGCAAACGGGCTAAACCTTGCAAAAGAGGCATGGAAAGGCTTTTTGTGTGTGCCAAGTTAACTAAAATAGGCCTGAGACTGCTCTGCAGAAGGTCTTTAGGCATCCTTTGCTGCTGAATAACCTAGGAAAAAATCACGACCAAGTTAGTTTACTATGCCAAAATACTGCTGAAATAATCCTCAAGGGTAAAAAAAGATTGACATATAGTTAACTTTAGGGTGCCTTTTTCGTAGCTCAACTGAAACTTTCCGCAGCCACAATTAAAGGTTTCATCTAGAAAGAAATAAATTAAAAAATGAACAATACAAATAATTTAAAGAAAAACCTGTCGCAGGCCTTCCTTTGCAACAGCAACAATTTCTGGTGTACGACAAGTCAGAGACTTGAAAAACATTGAAATGATCTTTGCACGCAATTCAGAATGATTTGGTGTCTTAAAGTCCGCCCAAGCCATTGTTGTGCATAGAAGTTCAATGCATGCTGTACGGAGCTTGTTTAGAGTCGTAGCCACTTTTGGGTTCATAAATTTCACCACCCATACAGCCTCATCAGCCTCGGCAATTTGCAAAGCCTCTTGCAAAAAACTAACTAGCTCTTGAGTCAGCTTCAGAAGAGGTGGCCTCAAAGCCAAGCAAAAGTTCAAGGCCATAACTGCCCCTACCTAGATATGAGAACAATTAATTTACATAAATTCCAAAGGCAAACAAAATAAAGCTTCAAAGAAAATTAATGGGAAAAAAGGTTTTAAAAGGTACCAACAAACTGTACCTGTTGCTCAACATTTTTCGAGCGGAGAGGACGCACCAAAAGAGGCTGAAGCAGAGGTTGATGCAAAGGCTCAAGCAATTCGGAAACCTCACTACCAGTCCTACTAGCCAGAAGTGCCAAGCATGACTGAACATTCTTTCGAACAATAATAGATGCATTAGGATTGAATAACTCTGTAGCAAGAAAATCAACAACTCCATTAAAGCTTTGCCTGCGATGCTCACTGTTTGCTTCATCAACATTGTTCACTACACGGAGTACCTGCGTAAGCACTTGACTAGTCTCTTCCTGCTCCTTATTCGCATGTATAGGAAGTCTTTTAAGAACATATACCAGACCACGAACTATTCTTACTTGGAACTTACTCAAAATCTCAACTGTAACTTTACCAACCAAAGCCCCAAGTCCAATAACACCTCCAATTTGCACTTGCCATGTACTTCCATAGCAACAATGCAAAAGCCGAGGTAAAAGTTGTTCAAAGACAGGGATCTGAATACTTGGTGGTGGTGAATACACAGGATTCATTGATGGACTAGAGACCATCATAGGAGTCCCAGGACCTCCCACTGAAGTCTGGATACCAGTATGTTTAGAACGAGCAAGGAACAGAAGAGTCTCAGAAAATAAATTCAGAGCATTAAGAGCGGCCTTTGCATGCATTCTGTTTTCGTCTGCAAGCACATCCACTAATGCATCTAAAAATATCAAGGGATCCAACTCCTTCAGATTAGATAAAGAAGCACTTTTTGGTCTGGAAAGCATTGAACCCCCTAAATTTCCAGTTGTGACAGAAATAGCTGACGAATAATCAATATGGAAAATCATAGCAAAATGACGACAAAGATTGACAACAAAATCGTCATTGGTATCTTGGAGATCTGGTTCCGAACTGGCAGCAATAGTGGTCATCAAGAGAATCTTAAAGATAGATTTCTCAGCCATAAGTTGAGTCTTAGTCTTTACACCCAAGTCAACCTGCCAAAACATACAGTATACAATGAAATGGTGGTAGCGGATTCCAAACTAAAATAAGATCCATTTTATATTGATTAACATAAAACCAGGGAAAGAAGTATGCACCAAAAGTATATAAAAAAACAACAGAACAGCCCGGCTAGAGCTTACAAAACATTTAAAGGTTTACGTAAGATATACCACTAAATTTTTTTAAGTAAACCACGAGATCAAAGAGATCTAAAGATGGTAAAAAATTCATAACTTGGTCCCATGATCATTGCAGCAAAATCTCTATACATAATGCAACCATATCCTTCCTCCAACAAAATGAGATACATTTTTCGTTACGTACTTTTAAGGAAAATTAACCTCATATTTCATACGCGGGACAGATTGCAACAGTAACTTTTTTTCCAAACCAATCTGGTTACCCAAAAATACTACATAAACGTTTAATAAGTGTGCCCTTGAACTAGAGAAGATAACTCCCTTCCCACGAGCAGTATATATACATAGTGACCAAATTTGGAGACTTATTCATAAGTCACGATCAAATCACAATATTTTCAAATTTTCATTGCAACTTCTTCAAACCTGTCGTAAATTGATCGAATATTGCAAATCACGGCCCTTAAAAAATAAATAAATAAACTTCCATTACTTATTTTTCGAGATTTTTTTTTCTTTCCCAGTCTCTCCCCTAACCCCGACGGTACAAAACCCTACCCCTAAAGCTGGCCCGTTCCATTACTTATTTTCGAGACATTTTTTTTCTTTTCTTGTCTCCTGCCTCTCCCCTAAGCCCGACGGTACAAAACCCTACATCTAAAGCAGACCCACTCCCTTGTGTCCATCTCGGCGGTGTATCCCCAAACCCTAAAACTCTCATCTCTCTCTCTCAGTCGTCCCTCTCTCGCCATCTTCCCCTAAAATTCAAAAACTAGTGTCAACTGTCAAGGGATTCAAGGACTTTTCAACATAAAACTCGATCCCCCATAAGAGTAGTCGAGTGACTTGTCGGACTCAACAAGATGGGAAAAACTCAACCAAGTCAAATCGAATCCAGACGCTTACTCGAGACTGATTTCTCCATTCAAAAGGGCTTTTTTCAAAGAATTTTTAAAGAGGACTAAAAACGTATTTGGGGAGTTAATAAACTTTTTTAAATGGTATGCATATAAGTAACAGTTTCTGAGATGAGTTTCTAAAATCATTTCTTTGCAAAAGAAGAAAGAGGGGATGAAAGAATGAAGAGAAGTAGAAGAGGAGAAAGAAGATACCCTAACTTTGCTTCAGACCAGAAACGAAATGCTTTCCTATGTTCTTTTCCTCCCTTTTTTGAAGTTTACACTGTTGAACCCTATCGTTGGTTGTTTTCTTTTTGTGTAAGAAAATAAATAAACAATAAACAATAAAAAGATCCCAATTATACCCCATTTATTTTTTATATTTCTTTCTCCCCCACTACTCTCTTTCTATCCTCTCTCGTCGTCCTTGCCTACAACAGTATTAAAGTTCTAAGTTAGGAGTGCTGTTAGCCATGAAGTCTGCAAATTTCTGGACCCCAAAATTCTGTGATAGTAGCCACTGTATGAATTTGGTAGATAAAAAGTGTTGCATTTAAGTTGACACTAAAAATCCGTCCTTATATTATTACCTTGTATTGGTTTAGTATTGGATCAAAAACAGTTTCATTTTAAGAAGGTTGTTAGGGCAACTCTGCCTCACCTCATCTTCACTGAAACCCATCACAAGAGCAAGAAGGAGAAGAATGAGGAATCTAAAAAATTTAAGAACTATAAAGTAAGTACCAATTTGCTGTATATTTTGATTTAAATCCCAAATTAAATTAATAAAGTTTCATAAATTTGTATATGTAATGAATTTGTAATGTCGATGATGATGCTCTTTGAAGAGGACAGGCATGGAATGGAACATTAGGATATGATAGGTGAGGATATTTGAAAAATTATGAAACTTTATGAGGAAATTGTGATTATACACACACACACACACACATACTCACATAATATCAATAGTATTGATATAGGTGTGAAAATTGGAAATTATGATAGGAAAAGAAATGGAATGTTCTAAAACAATGGGTTAAATTTGGATTTTTTTTACAATTGTTAGAGATATTTTTGGGTTTTTGGGGCCGGCGGCATGGCTGGCCTACACTGTCGGTTGACCGCCAATGGCCGGCTTAGTCGACCGGCAGTGATGAGTTGATCGGACGGCCATTGGATGAGCTCCATGGTGGAGGGTAATGGTGGATGATAAACCGTCCACCATTATGAGGAAATTGTGATTATACACACACACACACACACATACTCACATAATATCAATAGTATTGATATAGGTGTGAAAATTGGAAATTATGATAGGAAAAGAAATGGAATGTTCTAAAACAATGGGTTAAATTTGGATTTTTTTTACAATTGTTAGAGATATTTTTGGGTTTTTGGGGCCGGCGGCATGGCTGGCCTACACTGTCGGTTGACCGCCAATGGCCGGCTTAGTCGACCGGCAGTGATGAGTTGATCGGACGGCCATTGGATGAGCTCCATGGTGGAGGGTAATGGTGGATGATAAACCGTCCACCATTATTCTGTTGATTAGGAGAGGTGAGGAAGAGAACGAGAGGTAGTGATGGTTCGGGTCTAGCTGGGTCTGGCCAAGCCCAAATCAGATCTTTGTTGGGTTGGGTATCTGGTGTTGGCCGGGTCGGATTAGGCGCAAGATAGGTTCAGTTAGACTTGGGTCGGATCCATTAGTGTTACTGATGAGTTGGATTTCATTTTAATGAAATGGGTTTATAAGTAATTGTTTGGGATATGTCCAATTAAGATTGGGGTAAACTTTAGGTGGCAGGTTGAGTTGGTTGTGTGGTCCTATTTAGGCTGAATTTATTTATTTTATTATAGGAAGGAAAGGGCATTTATGTCCTTTCGACTTCTAGTGACTATAGTAAACTAAATTAAAGACCAATTTAAGCCTCTAAAAATTTGTTCTAATCGAATTCCTGTATACTATGACGTCATGGGGATAGAGCATATAATTTGATTGAATTTTATTTGATGATTATTATATTTTAATCATTTAAATATTTGGAAAAATATAAATTTTCATGTAGAAAATTACCGTTTCCCTTGAACATCATTTGATCATATCAGGCTCATTTTAATCGAAATTGGGACCATAAATACTTGTTTGTTTGTATTGACGAGTGCCTCAACTTAGAATCATTCAGTGACTTTAAACACCCAAAATTAGATTTTTTACCTTATTTTCATTGCAATTTACTACAGTGCCACGAAACTTGAAATTGTGATTCTGGGTTCTTTTCTCCACCGATTTGAGCCTAACAAAGCTTTATTTGATCGTAATAACTTAAACTATTGAATGGCAATTACCTTAATGTGCTTAAAATCAATGATGTGATATAACTTGTATTTTTAGATAGTTCTCCTTTTGAAATGAAATATGACTCCGGCTAAAATGGACTTTTCTTTTAATTAGTTTGAGACTCCATACCTATTAGTGAGATGATAGTATCACTTGGACTTTCATAATCACTTTTGAAATCACTTTTATAATTTATAGAACTATTATCATATGGACATTTCGAAATCTTTATAAAGACTCTTTGAATCATATTTGATCATATATTTGAATTGAACACCACGCCTTTGGGCAATGAAGGACAAAAGGTATGCCCTAGGGTGGTGAAAACTCTACATTATTGGAACACATTTTGGCCAAGTGGCGTATCGGAATTTTCTTACACTTACGGAATCTTTTGGACCTCAAGGTTGGCACCTAGTATTGAGTGTCTTTTAGCTATATGGTATACTTGGGCGACATCTATACGGGTGTCCAACTATTTTTAAAAGGTCTAACAACATTGAACATCTTTGAATCACTGACTAGTTTGAACAATCCTTGGAACTATTGGATCACAATTGAATAATTCTGACATCCGACTTTGACCTTCATTAGATAAAATTTGTACGTCTTAGACTGATCTCTTATGAAAATTGGGATATTGAGATACTTTGATTATTGGTGAACATTTAAATCATTTCAGACATTTTTGGACCCACTGACACTGTTAAATGCTCAAACGTTGGCCCTTACTGGAGATTGGTGATCATTTTCGGTCAATAGTCATATGAAATCAATGGTACTGTGAACTTTTGAGCATTAATGGAAATTTTGAACGAATTTGGAAATTTTGTGGGCATTTTGAATAATAATGAGTTGTTTATGAAACATTTTAGAACATTATTGAACTTGACTAAATAATTTGGATATTTTCAACATCTCAAAATATTTTAGAACATTCTGGAGATTTCAATTGTTAACATAATAAACGATATCTAAACCTATTAATCGAACCCATGTGAATAATGTGATAGCTCTATTTGCACCCACCAAAACCTATTAGTTTCCATACTTTATGTAGAGAGAGGGAGAGAGAAATGATCCCTTCATTGAAGTGATTGGAGGCAAGGTCGTCAAATTGTGTATCATATTGTGTATTGTTTTCTGAAATTTTTGTATCGTGTATCGTATGTACATCATAAGTTACAGTAAATTTTTTGTAAAAAATGAAAAAATAGGGAATTATATAAAAAAAAAAATCAAAAATACAGAAAATGAAATGTTTTATGACCGTTTCCATGAAATACTACATGGAAAAGACAATTATTTTGATAAAAAAAATTGTCTGTACTATTTGTTGTTTTATGATCATTTCCATGAAATACGTGTAAAAGACAATTATTCTGATAAAAAAATAGTCTCATACTATTGTACTACAAAAAAAAAATTGCACTACGTTCGTGTGCCCATAGTATGTATTATTAGGTGGTGTATGTGTGTTAATGTTCTTTATTAGTATGTAAGTAATAGCTCAACTGGTATCCTCTTCCCTTGTGGACACAACAGGTCGTGAGTTCTAATCCCCACGCATGCTTCCGCCCTTTGTGCTCCTCCCAATGTGTTGCACCGAATAAGCTCCTCTTTGTGTGTAGTTTGCACAGGCACTACATTTGGGTTGTCTATGTCGAATGACATCATAGAAAAAAAGTATGCAAGTAATAGTGGGTGTGTGACTATAAGCTTATAAAGGAATATATCATCAATGTTCCTAAAGTTGACAAGCGAGGTTCGGGCGATTGGGTGGATTTTTGGGCGGATCGAGCGCGTCATGAACCGGCCAGTCACTATATATATATATATATATATATTAGAGAATCAAAAGAGGAAATTGAAGGTTTAGAAATTAAATTTAAACACACAATTGGATTCAATTCAAGTAAATACTAAATATGAAGTTCAACTTTACCCATCACAATATCACATAATCAGGTAAGTCTAAAAATATAATATATATATATATATATATATATATATATATATTAAAACACATAATTGTTCATTCTAAATGTCCCTCCTCATCTTCATCTTCTTCGTTTTGTAAATCAAGTTTATCATTATCGGTAGGAATAAACTCGTTATCATCATCCCTTTCATCTCTCGCTTCTACATCACGTTTCTCCTCTTTAATTTCTCTCATTAGCTGTGTGATGGTTCTCATGCTCCTCCTTGGTTGTACTTCTCATTTGCACCTGAAGCCTCGCCAACAACACCCCAAGTCAAGGACTCGCTTGGAAATACTTCTTCTTCATTGGGGTCAACTAACCATTCAAGTATCCTTTCCTTGTCTTTAGAAAGCAAGATATCGTCTTTCCCCTTTCTTTTAGACCCACGATCTAGTAGTTTGGTATTAAATTGGACATATACCAAATCATTCAACTTTGGCCCCAATTCTATTTCTTTTTTTTAGTGGATCTGTGTATATAAAACAAAAAAAAAATTTAATTAATATATACATAACATAATTAAATATAATAACATAAATACATGGGTCAAAATATCGGGTTACCGATACGTATCGTCCGAGCTCCAAAACGATACGTATCGGACGATACGTATCGGTACCGGTTGGTATCGGACGATACATTGAATGTATCGTTTGATACATTCAACTGTATTGAATGTATCGAACGATACATTCAATGTATCGTTCGATACCAATACCGATACGTATCGTCCGATACGTATCGGTATCGGCCGAAATTTTGATCCATGCATAAATATATGCTTATATTTTATAAATTTATTTAGTATTTATCATCTCAAACGTGCTCAAGTTTCTCTCGCATCCAGAAGAACTGCATGTTAAATTCAATATTTGTAGTGTTATCCTTTGCAAGTTAGGAGCTTCCGCACCATGCAACTCCCACCAAGTAATTGTTAATTAATTTTGAAAGATAATTAAGTTAAGAAATTAGTTGCCAATATTACTTAATTGAAACTTCTAAACTTAAATTACCTGGGTCATGCCTCTTATCTGAATGCAATACCTTCATATCCACACTCCTTTGCTTATCTCCAAAAGATTTTTCTGAATTCATATAACTGATCTCTTGAAAAATCTCGGCACCTTGGAATTCAGGATCAATGAACTTCTTAATGCAATTATTTATGCCATTCATAAACCACGGTGCTCTGCGAATTTTTTCTATTTCTTTATAGTAGTATAAAGGATTCAAGAGGTATCCTGCTACAATCAGTGGATGCTTTAGGTGCTTTTCAAATCTCTTTTTTATAATTTCCAATACTTTCTGAATTCGAGCTTCCTTGTCTTGGAAAGAGACCTTAATTTCTCTTTTTGCCTCTTCAAGCAATGCGTAAATGTGTCCCATGGTAGGGGCATCCGAATCAATCATTCGTAGAACTTTTACGAGTGGTTGGAAGACCTTCAAAGCATAAACCACGTCATTCCAGAAAGCATTGCTCAATATGATACTCTACTTTCCCCCCTGCCCTGTCTTTATACATTCGGATCTCTTCCAATCTTCAGAGGAGAACATGTCCCCCAACTGGAGCCTCAACGTAAAAAAACTTTGTAAACTGAGGAAAGCAATAGTGAAGCGTGTGACCCGGCTCTAACTAGATTTTTTTCTTTGTCTTCTTTCTCATCAAAGCCAACACTCTAACATGACTGTATATATTGATACAATCTTTGCCTGTTCAACGACCCTTTTATTTGATTAGCTTACCCATATCGTGAAACATAAGGTCAATCGAATGCGCCGCACAAGGAGTCCAATAAATACTCGGATAATTAACTTCTAATATTTTTACAGTTCTCATAGTGTTTGCAGCATTATCGGTGACCACTTGGAGCACTCTCTTTTCCCCTACTTCTTGGATGCACTACTCAATCAACTCATAGATGAACTCTGCGTCATAAATTTCCAACGAAACATCAACCGATCTTAAAAAAGTTGTTCCCACACGACAATGCACTAAAAGATTCATTATACTCCTTGCCTTTCTATCTGTCCACGCGTCTGTCATGGTAGAACAACCATAAGTGTCCCATACCTCTTTGTGTGGGATTAATCTCTTTTTTATGCCGACAACCCCATCCACTAACAAAGAAACCCCCAAGTGATAATATGAAGGAGGAATATATCTTGGCCCATATTGGCCAATTGCTTCACACATTTTCAAAAAAATACTTGCTTTTAATAGTGTGAAAAGTGATGTCGTGGACATAGAACCATCTAGCAACGTGTTGGTCTATACGTCCCTTTATCTCTTTCGATAAGTGTTCTGGGAGGACGGTTTGCCGCATTTTTCCCTTTCCTTTCACTTCATCAGCTGGATTGCAGCGCACAAAAGAATCCATCGGCCCCTGAGTGCGTGGTCTCTTTGATAAGAAGCGACGTCTTTCTCTACTTACCTCCTCATTACCCTCATCACCAAAACTTAAGTCTTCATCCTCATCATCACTAACAATCCGCACAGACTCCCATATTGCCTGGGTTTCCTTTTCTTTGGAGAGTTTCTTTTCTTTGATCAAGTTGAGAGCGTTTCACATCTCATCCCTAGCCTCTGCCAATACATCTTTACAAGGGGTTATGTCCCCTTGAACACCAGCAAGGTGTGTCTTCAACCGATTAAAGTTGGCGTTCCATTCCTTTTTGCAAAAACTGCACGTTACTAACCAGAAAAAAGAAAGAGAAAAAAATTGCCAGAAAAAAAAAGGAAAAAGAAATTTTAGAAATGAAAAAAAAAAAAAAAAACATACCTGCTGTCGGAGGGTTGCTGGAGGATCACTGGTGCTTCGAAGAAGAAGAAGAAATAAACAAGACGCAGAAGAAAAAAAATACAGAGAAGAAGAAAAAAGAAATGACAAAAAAAAAAAAATACCTGGTGTGCCGGAGGATCGCCGGTGCTTCGAAGAAGAAGAAATAAACAAAAAGACGCAGAAAAAAATTACAAAGAAGAATAAGTAAATTTAAAAAAAAAAACATACCTGCTACGTCGGAGGGTTGTCGGTGCTTCAAAGAAGAAAATAAGAAAAAATACACAAGAAGATGCAGAAAAAAACAATACAGAGAAGAAGAAAAAAGAAATGGAAAAAAAAAAACATACCGGAGGATCGCCAGTGATTGCAAGTGGTTGGCCGCTAGCCTGTGCTGTGGAAGAGTTGCCAGATGAAGAGGGGAAGAAGGGAAAAAATATGTATATATAGATAAGCCCAAGACCCGGCAGCAAGTACCGCCAGCCCTAACCCGATTAAGCAGGGGAGCCAATCCTCTCAGGCTGCCGCCTCAACCAAATTTTGAAACACTATATATTATCATTATCATCATCATAGCCTTAGCTCATCTATTTGGGGTTGGCTTTGTGAGTCTTATGTCTCCACTCATTTCTGATTAGCGGTAAGCTCTCTATAATATAAAGGAATATATATACTAATCAAAAGGGTATGAGGTGATTTAACTCTCAACCCTAATTTCCTACATTCTTCTTCTCCTCCTCCTTTCTAACCCTAACCCTAACCCTTTTAATTCTGAGTATTAAGATCTTCAATGTAAAGTGTATCAATTTTCGAAACATTGTCAGTACCTCTTATCCAGCTAGTAATAATAAAGTATTATTTCTTTTTATATTGTCTTTTATGTTTGAAGATTTCCCCAGTGATTGGTTTACATGCAGTTTGACATTTTGTTGCATTTGTTGATGAGTGCACTAGTTACACCACTCTGGTCTATATAAGATGGTTGAAACTCAATTCCAAGCATTAGTAAAGGTCTTAAGATTCGATGATGAGGGAGAGTATTGCTCCCAACATCTCCAATCTTATCTTCACTCCCATGGAAATGATTGACAAACCTTATGCCTATATGCCCCACAACAAAATGAAGTTGTAGGATAGAGACATCTTCTCGAGGTGGCTCGTTCCAACTCCTCTATATGAATGTTCTGAAACGTCTATAGGGAGATGTTGAGCTTACTGTCAGCTACAACATTAACAGAATGCTTTCAATTTTCCTCGGGGTGAGTGTCCTTTTAAATTGGTATTTTCCCGACAATAGTCTCTTTCCTATTCCACCAGGGATCTCTAGGTGTCTCTGTTTTACACATCCTAGCTATTCATCGTGACAATCTTTCTTATAAGATGGTGAGACATTTTTTTATCGGGTACCCTCCTCAAAATCAAAAGGGGTGCAAGTGATATAATCCAGCAACCGGAAAGTGCTTTGTCGCCATAGATGTCATATTTTTCAAGTTCAACTGGTTCTATACACTATCTCAGTGCCCTCTTCATGGGGAGAAGTATATGCAAGTGGAAGAGGGCACAGGCACTGACACTCCAGTGCCAATACCTTGTGCTACTCAGGAAGAGGAGGATGTTGAAGCTGACATTGAAGAACTTGCAAGTAGTAGTGACCTTGCAAATGGAGTGTCCATGAGGTAGAACAATCTGGCAAGTTTACGAAAAGAAAAAATTTGAAGGAAAAAAAAAAAAAGAAGATATTGACTAAGGCTCCCTCCCCTCTCACTCAAGACAGGATTCAATTGTTACCACTGGAGGCTGGTCCAAGAGTTGATGACACTCCTCAAGTTTCGGATTTGGATCTTCCACACTAACAAAAGAACAAGGCACCCCATTAGTAAGTTTGTGAACTACCAAATTTTTTTTGTCTCTCATCATTTGTCTTCATTAGATTTTATCACCATTCCTAATAGTGTTTCTAAGGCCCTTTCACAATTATAATGGAAGGAAGCTATGATGCAGGAAATGAGAGCCCTTGAACATAATGGAACTGGGATGTTGTGGAACTTTTTGCAAGAAAGAAGGCAATTGTAAGTAAGTGGGTCTATACTGTAAAGGATAGACTAGGTGGTTCTATAGAAAGATATAAAGCAAGATTAGTTACAAAGGGGTATATGCAGAAACTGATCATCACGATACTTTTGCACCAGTTGGCAAGTCAAACAATAAGCGAGTCCTCTTACCACTTGCAGGATACAAAAATTGGGCTCGAAGTAAAGAATGGCTTCCTTATGGTGAGCTAAAGGAAGAGGTAGATGTGTCCTTCTCTCCTGACTTCTCCCATTTGGGTGAGAAGGGAAAGTTTTTAAATTAAAGAGTCTATTTGGGCTAGAAAAATCATCCAAGGCATGGTTTTAAAAGTTCACTAAAGCAATTATGGAGTTTGGCACGGAAGAAGCCAGTACAATCATGCTCCGTTGGTGAAGAAAGGTACTCACCTCACAGCTCTCGTAGTGTATGTTGACGATACCATTTGAACTGGGGATGGAAGTGAGGAAATACTGCAGTTGAAACGCTATTTGAATAGTCTTTAATATGAAAAACTTGGGCCAACTTAAATACTTTATGGGAATTGAAATAGTCGGATCTAAGCGGGGGATAGCATTATCTCAAAGTAAATACACTCTCGATGTGTTGAAGCAACTGGTGTATTTGGGATGTAACTATTTCGTCCATTGAAAAAAATCATGGACACAAGGGAAATGGAGAACTTTTCAAGGATGCAAGTATGTATCAACAACTCGTGAGCTCATTTACCTAATTATGACTCGTCTTGACAATGCTTATGTTGTGAGTGAGGTAAGTCGGCATATGCATTTTTCGAGGACCACACACTTGGGTGTTGTGTATAGGATTTTGACGTATTTGAAGGAGAGCTCGGGAAGGGATTTTCTCTATAGTAATCACGAGCATCTGGACATTGAGGTGTTTACTAATGCAGATTGGGCTGGCTCCCTAAGTGACAGGAGATCTATTATAGATTATTGCACATTCCTAGGTGGGAACCTAGTCACTGATAAATTTGGGTATCCATCTCAAAACAAATCTGCTATGAGTGGAGGGGCCCAATATCATATAAGAGGAGAGACAAGTCTATGAATACCCAATGTTGGATTAAACTACAACACGCCCTCACATGTGTTGGCCGGACTGAGCCAAATCATGTGAAGAATTGAACTGCGTGACCTGGAGTGGAGAAAGGTCTGCTCTGATACCATGATAAATTTGGGTATCCATCTCAAAACCAATTGGCTATGAGTGGAGGGGCCCAGGATTTTATAAGAGGAGAGATGAGGCTACGAATACCTGATGTGGGATTAAACATAACAGTCACATGGAAGAGTACAAAGCAACATGCCACTTCCAATTCAAGTGCTGAAAGAGAAGACAAGGTCATGTTCTAAGGTGCTCATGAAGCGACGTGGCTTAGGTTTATTCTAGCTGACAGAAGAGGGGATGTCAAACTGCCCATGAACCTTTATAGAGACAATGAAGCAGCACTCCATACTGCCGAAAATTCAGTATTACATGAGAGAAGAAAGCACATTGAAGTTGATTGTCACTTCATTCATGAGAAGGTTAGGTCAAACGAGTTTTGTATTCCCCAAGTGAAGTCGGAAGATTAGCTGGATGACATATTAACAAAGGTTGTAGGTGGGAAACGATCATATGATATGACCTCCAAGTTGGGCATCATAGATATCTATCTACCAACTTGAGGGGGAGTGTTGGTGTCTCTATATCATGTATTATAGTTGGTGTGTGTGTATTAATGTTCTTTATTAGTGGGTATGTAAGTATAAGATTGTCAACAAAAATATATACCAACAAAAATGGGGGTATGAGGTGATTTTAACACTCAACCTTAATTGCCTACATTCTTCTCCTTCTCCCTCCTCTAATCCCACTATTTTAATCCACTAATTGAGCACCATTTGAGCACCATGTGGCACACTCATCAAGAGGATCGGATGCCACAGCAACTTGGATAAGATTGATCAGGTACCACCCAAAAAATGTGGGCCTGATCCAATGCATAAAGACCGTTAAAAATGTGGTCAGAGGTGCTCAAAATCAATGCACCAAGTTGGTTGAGCTTCACCTTATCTTTGACCCATCATACGAAGGCCAAAAAAGTCGGAGAAAAGAATTTTTTTTTTCAAAAATCACATGTCCCATGGCTGATCAACCCAAACAGGTTTTTTTTGGGTTGATCATGCCACGTGGCATGTGATCTGGCTTCCGGGTGCAACCTTCCAGGGCTGCGTTCGGACGCACGAGAGCTTACCTTCACTCATATTTTTTTCTAAAAGTCTCCCCCCCTCTCTCCCTCTCTCATATAAAGAATGACATGTTCGTCTCTCTCAGCACCTCTCTTATCTCTTTTACATGAGCACGCGCGCGTGTGTGTGCATGTGTGTGTGTGTGTGTGTGTATATATATATATAGAGAGAGAGAGAGGGGGGGGGAGAAGACTTACTGCCCAGTCGCCCGTTCTTCTTCTTTCTTTTTTTTCCTCTTTCTCAGATATCAGAATACTCAGGGATTTTTAGACAAAAGGGATTTCGGTTGCATCGACAACCTAAACCCATTTTTATATGTAAGGGGCAAAACAGGGAAAAATAAAGAAACTCTCATGTTAAAACACCAGAGTTTCAAGTGACTTTTTCTGTATTCCATGATGCCAACTGTATCGTACAATACATGTAATTGGCGGTAGTTTAAAAACTCACCTAGTCAACTCGGAACTCGGGTGAGTCGACCAGACTCAACCAAGTTTTGAAACGATTCATTCACAAACTTGATCAGGTTTGAAATTCGGTCGACTCGCCGATTCAACTCAGAAAATCGACCGAGTTTGTCAACTCGGCGAGCCGACTCAAGCAACTACAAGAAGAGGACTGGCAGAGGTTTATCATTGTTTAAAAGAGTAAAAGTGTAAAGACAAATTATATGTATAAAGCAACAAAACTGTGGCAGCTATTCCATTTTTTTCGACCATCTCTTGTTTCGAAAATCACTCGGTGGTAAGAAGAAGAAGAAGACCCCTTAGTAAGTTGAAACTCTAAAAACATCGTCAAAACTGTCTCGTGCAAAAAACCTTAAGATCTCGTCTCCACTCCTCTTTCGCCAAGCACGAAGAAGTCTGTCACTTCCGACTTGCACTCTCTCTAGGTTAAATGACGGTCGGGAGAGACGGGTTAAGGTTTTGATGTAGGAGATTTTGTTGGGAACTTCTAGAAGTTGAAAGAGAAAATTTGTTTTGACCGATATTTAAAAACTAAACTGGTGTTTAAATCAAACTTTTGATCATACACCGTTAAAGTGCTTTTATGCCATGTGTGCACATATGTGATCAATCTAAATTATCTAAGTTGCAATCCATCATTGGAATGTTTTTCAGCCAAAGAATCGTGCCTATTAGTGGATGTAAACCATCCAATTGGTGAACTTTAATATCAGCCATCAAAAATTAAGAACAGCCGTTGGATCAGATTAAACAGATCAGATGGTTCAAATCTCTTAAAAAATTGTGATTTTTGGGCCCATTGCCCTTTAATGTCTGATCTATCACTTTGACGGCATGGATTAATGGCATCTTAAACCATTAATGGTGTAAGATCATTTAAACACCATCTTGGTGTTTAAATGACAACCAGGAGAGTCGGATCCAGACTTAAATGATAAACAAGTAAGTTGTCAAGGATCTAATCCATTAATGTGATTCGGATCCTCTCTTGAACTTTAATTTGCTGACTATGGACTACAACATGTACTATTTAAACTGATGAGAGATGTCTGCCACATAACATAACAGTAAAGCCCACCTTTTTTAGATTTTTTTATCAAATTATATATATATATATATATATATATATATATTATCTATATTTTTTTTATTAATTAAATAATCCGAGTTCAAGCGAGTTAGAACGAGTTTTTGAGTTAACTTTACTCAGAAGACTTACGAATCGAGTCAAGTTTTAGTGTTTTAAACCGTGGGCGATACATATCGATTAGGTCATAACATGTATCCTACGACATTGTATAGTGTATCGGACTATACTAACTATCATGATGGGAGGTATCCCATCCGTTGGGGTAATTAGCCCACGTTAGCAACCCCTCCCCCCTTTTGTTTGAAAAGTCAAACTGTGGGTGTTGGGCACTCATTTAAGGGCTGTTTAACAGGCCTAAACCAGGCCATATCAATCCTTATATTAGGTACTAAACTGCTGATGAAGAAGGCTTCTAATAGGCCTATTCAAAGGTCTAAACGAACAAGATCAAAGGCCCAACAAGAGAGTCCAGAGGAAGCAGGGGAAAACTTTAAAACATTAACAATAGCCTATTTAAAGGCACAATAGTAGGCTTTATGTGATTCAATTAACAAACGTGACATTTTGGTGGAAGAGGGGAAAAGTCACATGATCACTTCAAGTGATCACGAGAGAAGGAGAGGGGAAGAGTTCATGAGATCAGATTTGTTAAATGAAATATAAGATGATCCTTTGGCCACCAAAGTTGGCTTTTTTTCATTTAGCTTAAGTTAATTAAATAAGATATTTCAAAGTTTAGAGAGGAGACAAAAAAAAAGGGAGAGTTTGTGGGATTCGAGATTAATTCTTGCGCGAGTGAAGCTCATGTGGGATGTTGATCACGTGAAAGTGAACTTAGAGAGAAGGGTTCCGGATAAGCTAGTTTTACGAGTTCTAATTAGCATAAGAGTCTATGCAAAGAGCTTCAAGTTTATATTTTTCTCTTTTCAACATTGTAAAGGAAGATTATTATTTTATTGAATGGGAAAGCTTCACGAGGGCCTGTTTTATGGTTTTAACCCTTGTTAATTATCTGCTCAAAGAAAAGCACTTGAAGAGAGTGTCATCAACTTGTTGAAGAAGGTACAATTTAACATCTTTTTTAATTATTTTCTCATATATTTTGCGATTCTCCTCTCCCATACCTGGAATTTGACTTTCTTAAGAAGTTCTTACCAGTAAAATTCGTTATTTTTTCAATTAGACAAAAAGAATCCTAAGTATCTATGAAAAAAAAATATTCTACAATAGTGGTTCTTACAAAGACAGCTTACACAACTTAGTGAATCCGTCAAGAGAATAGGAGACTTACAATCATACCTAACTATGAAACTAACAGCAAGTAACATTTTTTATTTGATATCGTGATCAAGGGCTCACAATTTATTGGATAAACATAATGGATAAGAATCAATGTCCCTAACCAAATCGCACCATATTTCATGAAAATGGTGGTTCAATTGACGATTCCATTGGAGCGTTCCATCTATATGTGGTCCCTTTGCAAGTACTATTTCTACCACCCATGTCAGCTACACACATTGCCAATTCACAATCTTTTATATCACTTCTCACTAGTCTCTCCCAGGTCTTGGTTGGTCTTCCCTTTCTACCTCCTCAGGTTTTATTACTGTGGTCCTTCATATGAAGGCAACTTAAGTTGCACTCCATACATTTTGCCTTTGTTCTCTTAATTTTCAATCCACTCAACTCTAAAGCCTTCTTCCATAACTTATCATTTACTTGCTTTCATCTCTAGAAAATGAGTCACAATTCATCAGCAAACAATATACACTACGGTCTACGAGTGTTTCGGATCTAAAAAAAATTATATCTAGAACAAGTGAAAAAAGTTAGCAAGTACATTTTAGCACAAGAAAAGAAACAAATGCAAGCACACAAAGCGAAATGGGCTGCCAATAGCAAATTCACACCTGCCCACACGCCATTCACAGTTCCTGATTTTCCAAAATAAAGTTTTAAATTTGGATTCACAGTTCTTGATATTCCAAAAGAAGCTTTAAGTCTGGAATTTGGATATTCCCCCAATTATACCTATAAATAGAAATGTAAGTTATGAATTAAATTCCAGTAGAACAGCCAGATATAATAAAACTGTGCAACTATCCACACAAGTTTTGGAGCCTAACAAGAATTATATATCATGAACATGTGAACAAAGCTATTAGGTGTGTTTCTGCACACAAGCAGGAAAACAAATGGATGCAAAGAAACAAATATCCATACATTTTGTGACATGACAGACAAAAGCAAACCTATACCCACGCTCCTACAAAACACACAATTCTGGGAAAGTTCTGTTGGTGTTTACAAGCATTTGAATACGTAGCAGTGGACAAACACCACCGTGCCTGAATGGTCATAGGCATTGGGGTTACACTTGTGCACGCGTTCTGAGAGGTGATAACCTTTAAAGCTAAAAAGATGCTTTCACAAACTTAAAGCATTGATAACTGTAGAAAGTGCAAACTGAGGAAGTATTAAAATGTTTGAAGCATTGATACAACGTCAAGCATAAAATAAAAAAATTCAACCAACCTTCATATCTGATGCCTCTGGCCGGCGACGAGAAGGATCCACTGAAGAAACTAATGACATTGCCAAAAGTCCAGGGGTTACTCCCTCTGTTTCTCCCTCATCAGAAACATTTCCACGCAAATTTAACAATGATGATAAGCACACACGAAGAAATTTCAAAGCTTGCTTTCTATAGAAAGCATCCATGGAACCAGTGTTTTGCATGACTGCTGCTACAGCCAAATATATGCAACGATCCAGCGGTACCAAAAACGGCGTTAAGGGCTCAAATGTAAGAATCAAGCGTAGCCCATGCTCAGGGTTCTCTTTGCATTCAAGGGCGAGAGGCTCTTTAAGAAAGCGTCTATTGCGACCACCTAACTTGCCAAGCAGTTGCAAAGCCTTCCCCCCATAAAGATAAGGAGCCGGCCTTAAGTGAGACCATAATGCTAAAATCACCTCAGACATAACGTTTGCCATGCTTGGTTCTAGGAAATCAGGATTCAGACTGTCAATCCAAAATTCAAGCGTCCTCAAACCTAAGCTCACCAGGTCATCATTTCCTTTAAGAGCCAAAACTAAAGGCTTCATAAGGCGGGGAAGATGCGGCAGCAATGAACTTAGCCTTGCAGGTAAGGTTAGGCAAAGCTCGAGCACGAGGTCCCTCATGTCTTCACCAATAGGCCCCTCAACCATAGCCAACAACATGTTCAAGCAAGGTTGCAATGTAGGAATTAAATCTCGCAGCAGAAGTTCAAACTTGCATCCAGTGAGAGACCGGAACATTGTCCGAAGAAGCTGCATATAACCAAGTGGCTTATCAACTTCAGTGGCATTCTTCATGCAAACTTCCATGATAACAGGTACATGTGGCTGCAGAATACGTTCGCAATCTGAAGGGGCCTTGGTACCAGCAGCAAATAAAAACCGGAAAAGATGCAAAACAAGCTTCGCTGAAGGTGTATCTGGATGCTTCAGAACATCAAGTTTGCTCCTGACCAGGAAATTAACCAACACATCCGCGAAAGGCCTAAGAACCTTAGGTGCTTGCAGAAGGGTCGAAAATATGTGAAGCAACTGAGAGTTGCTAATCATGCATTCAAAAAGTTGTGGCATACACATCGACAACATGTCCATAAGGTCCCGAGGCTCCATTATAGCCAAAATTTGGGAAAATAGATGCAGCATCTCTCTCTCTTCATCTTTCTCTTTGAAGAGAGCTAAGCAATGAACTCCATTCTTTAAAACACCAGACGCTTTCCGAACCTATCACAATAAAATTCACAACATGCTGTGGTGAGAGATCCATAATTGGATACCACAAAATAGACAAGATTGATCTATTTTCAATACCTCATCTTCCCTCATTCCTTTAAATACTTGTGTTGGTGACGCACTCGATGATGGAGAAACTTGAACTTGTGGGTGTGTCGTATGAGCTGAGGGAGAAACCTGAATCAGAGGAAGAGGCAAATGAGATGATGATGATACCTGCACCTGTGGATGTACCTAGTTAGATGAACATGCAACCTGTCCCCTTGGTAAATGGGCATGTGTGATGCTCCAAATGATTGTCTTCATTCCTACAGAAATTATGTTGAAAGAAATTATTTAATATTATGAATAAAAAACTATGCAGTCCATGCACATCACATGCAGTCCAAGGAGTCGATTAGAAGAGGAATAATATTGGATGTGCATAAAGGAGAAAAGATAGGTTACTTGACCAGAGATTTGATGACAGCATTTCATCTAAAACAACGACATATTTAGCATCTTTTGAGGCCAATTCAAAAACCATATATTATGTTTAATAACTAGATTTACGTAAGCAGTTTGGAAAGTTTAAAGTCAGTGAAATTATGAAGTCAGTAACTAGTGTACAAAAAGGAACAAGAATGATGTGGATAGCGTAAAGAATAATTGAGGAAGGACCTTCACCAACTCATTTCCTTGACGAAAGGTTTAGTTCAAGATGAGATCATCATGCGCATCCTATGGAAGTGATGCTTGCCGTCATTCTCCAAATCAAGGATTGAAATTTCGGCCGAAATTATCAGTTTCGGTCCCCACCAAAACGATAATTTGGACCGAAATTTCGGTCCAAATTTTTATGGGACCCAAATTTTCGGTTTTCGGCCTAAATTTCGATTCAAATTTTCGATTTCGGTCAAACCCGAAACCGAAATTTTACCCGATATTTTGATCCTTGCTCCAAATCCATATGAGATCCTTACTGAGGGTTTCAACATCAGCCAGTTCCAAAGCTGCCAATCTAAAAAATGTGAAGTTGCAGAACTCCAACCGGGAGAACAAAGGACGCGTCCTCGTTGGGAAAGACGCCATCGATGTTGTGAGATATTTTTTATAGAAAATAAATTCCCTCTGTCATTAAAGTTTACTTTCATTAGATAATCCCCAAAGAGCAAGGTGCTGATTCTATTGATAAATTTAGACCAATCTCTTTGTGTAACTTTTAGAACAAAGTGATTACTAAAACTCTTTCAGATAGATTGGCCACTATGCTCCCTCTTCTTGTGAGCCAAAACCAGACTTCTTTTATAAAAGGGAGAAGCATTACAAAGAATGACCTTTTGGCTCATGAGATGGTGCACAATTTCCATCTAAAGAGTGGTCATAGAGCCTTTTGCGCCAAAATTGATCTCTAAAAGGCTTATGAAAAAGTTCGATGGAAGTTCATCCTATCGAATCTCTCTACGTTGGGATTTCATGCGATATCGATTGATTGGGTTAAAGAATTTATCAACATAGCTAAATTTTTATCCCATGAATGGCACTCCTTATGGTTCCATCTCGAGTAGATGTGGTCTGCGTCAAGGGGACCCACTATCTCCGCTTCCTTTTACCCTAATGATGGAGGCACTTACTTGCCTTATTGAAAAAAGATGACATTTGGAGAGATCCAACCACACACTTTTAAAGGACCCCTATCATGTCACATCTTATTTTTGCTGATGACTTACTCATATTCGCCAAAGATAATATCAATTCGGCAGAGAATCTAGAAAGTGTACTAAATAATTTTCATTCTATTTTCGGATTGAAGGGAAATGATTCAAAAAGAAGTATATTTCGTAGAGCTTCTTGTATTAATCGGGTAAAATTTTGGAGAAGCTGAATATCAGTGAGGGATAATCCCATTAGATATTTGGGAATGCCACTCTTTTCATCTCGGATGAATTACACATTATGTCAACCTTTGATTAACAAAATAAGTAACATATTAGAAGGGTGGAAGGGCAATCTTCTTTCTTATGTAGGCAGACTGGAGTTAATTGAATCTGTTTAAAATAGCTATCAGATTTATTGGTCTCGAGTCTTTTATTAGCTAGAAAAGAATTTGTAAACCAGTGGAGGAAGGAGGAATGGGGCTGAGGAGATTGGTCGATTAGAATGATGAGCGATTGTTCAAACTTTTTTGGAACCCTGTATCTAAAAGATCATTGTGGGCTGATTGGTGCAAGCATAGATTCATATATCCTATCGATGTTTGGGATTGTAGTTTCTCAAATCCTTTTGGTAACACACAATATTGTGAACAATGGATTGAACATCACACTGGTGTTTAGTTTCTCCGACATTTTTAGTACAATGGAGACCTTGAGGAGGAGATAGAGCCACTTATTGCAGCCAATGATTTGCCACGAAGGGAGAAGATGGAATTCGACATTTGGTAGCCATCAAAGTCACAAAGACGCGAAGAGGGAGCATCGTTTGTATTTGATGAATTGGACACGAACCAGAGTCGGAGGATATGTGTATCACTTTATGTGAGTTTAACAAGTTGGACAGAGTTGTTCAAGATCTACGAGAAAGCCAACTCGATGGAGCCGAGTTCTCTCCAACCCAGGGAGGATGATGCCGAGCATTAATGAGGGAGGTTAAAGATCATATCAGCCACCGAAATGGGCAATTTTCAGATGTTGTTGGAGATTGAGAAATAGGGCAGGTTCAGCGATTTAAAAGACGAAAAAATTAAGAAAATTAGAGAAAAAAATAGACCCCACCTGATCAAAATAAGTGAACACGTAAGACCTAATGTTGTGAGACCTTAATTCTCGATAACTGGGCGGTCACATGATTACTTAAGTGATCATGTGAGGTGCAGTCTTTCAAGACTTAGTCTCGATAGAAAACTGAATTGCAGATTAACTTTATTTCTATTATTTCGATCCAACTGTTTAGGAGATAAATAATTTCATACTTTCTTTATTGCTTGGAATCTAACTTAGACTAGAAGAGTATTTAGAAGTTAAACTTTGCAGTTAATTAGGAAAAGTGTCAGCAGTCGAGACTGTATATGTGTGATTATCAATATCTTACGATACACGACATGACACGCGAAATGATACATGATTCTAGAGAAAGAAATATGTATATATGATATGTATCTTTTTTAACCCTACCTTATGATACACAATATGATACAATACGATATGTTCCACACGATACAAATGATAAATGTAATGTCACTTATAACTTCTTTTTAAAAGTAATGACTTATTTACCCACAACTTGAATCCCCCTTAAAAACTCCCTTCGTATCTACTAAATGAACAAATTAGAATTAAAAAACCAAAGATGAAGATATCTATGAAGATGAAGAGAAAGAAGAAAAAATAATAATTTAACTGATGACGAAGATGATGGCGTTGATATTGGGGAGAGAGATGAAGAATGACTTGAATTTTTTTTTTTTTAATGGACATTTCAAACTTATAATGTCAAGAAACAAGTACAGAATTTTTTATGGATTTTTTAGTAGAAGATGGAACTTCAAAGACGCATCATTTAAATATATAATACAAGTATAAAATATGAAGTTACATCAACCTTATACTTGTGTAGATCTAGGGTTTCTTTTTATATAGTGAAAAACTGAAAAAGTTCATTATTTGTTTATGTGCCTATGGATTATTATCTCCACTTTATAAATCAATCCAATGAAATAATTATTTTTTGTCCAATTTATTTGATTTCAATTATTAACTTCCAGCCTGACATATGATGGAATGAGTGATTTAACACTAAGTATTTCAGAAATTATCATAGATTGTTTTAAAAGTAATAATCATCAAGCTCGAGTCATGCTAGAGTCATGCATGACTCGAGCGGGTGACTGTCAGATCGCGGTCAAATGTTGACCACGACATGATCTGACGGTCACCCGCTCGAGTCATACGTGACTCGAGTCAGGTGATCATTCCCCTTGTTTTATATGTATGTATAAATATATATCATTTTTTTGTTTTTGGAGTTTTTTGTATATACTTATATATTTTCTCTATATATTTATAAAACGCGAAATGTATCTTATGATACGATAGATGATACAAAAATTCTTGATTGCGATACGCTACACAAGTTAACAACCTTTATATGTTCTGTCTTAAATAAAGGTTTTTTTGTATTTCTCACTAGCTCTTCAGCCCCTATCTCGAGATCTTCTTCTCAGCCACTTCAAATTTCAATTTTCTGCAGAAATTGAACTCAGGATCTTTGGAAAACTTCTGCCATTGTTTTCATTGCAATTATACGCTGCCCTTAATCATTATACTTCTCAACTGCTGTTGATCCTCTTGTTATATGATACATTTGCTCTGCAATTCTTCTATTCATACATCTATGATACAAGGTATTTTCTGATCTGATAAATTATTTACTGAACATCAAGAATACAGAAATCTGTACATTGATTTACAGCAACAGTGGGCAACTTGTTGGCAGTATTTTACAGGGATTTCCGGCAAGTTGTGAGTATTATCGCTGCTCTATTGACTGTGTTCTATTACAGATTTCAGAGATAACGGAAGGTCTATCATCTATGCCTACGTTACCTTGGCTAGTTAGTCTTGTTAATTAGCCTGCGCCATTAATTTTATCTACTTGAGTATTGTCGGATGCGGTCTACATTATGAACCATCATCAACTACTCACGGTAAAGAAGACATTGTACCATTCATCTCGAAAAAAGGCAGGGAGAGGAAAATGATAAAATAGATTGGCAGGCACTATAATCATAATTAGAGAGGATACCAAACAAAACATATTAGAGGTTTTTTAATTAAGTTTTACCTGTGACCAAAGTCTTGATCAGATGTTTACATTCGCTGACTTCCTTAGAGTGTTCCAAAGGCACCTGCAAATTTAGAACTGCCTGCAGTGAAATTAGATGTCTGAGTATACGAACTGGAAAGGAAACAAGGACCATAACTGAGATATAACACAAGACAAATACATTAACACAAGTTAGCATCCATCTATATTTAAATACCCTAGTAATAAACGAACTACAATAGTGGAATACAGTGGTTGCAATACCCAAGTAATAAACTATCTACAATAGTGGAATTTATCAGTTGCAAACCCCATATTACTATCATATCATTTCACGTCCCAAGATTCTCAAACTAAGATCTAAAGTTCCAAACTAAGGAAAATCACAATAAAATAAAAGGGATGAAGATCAACCTGCCGGATGAGGCTAGGAATTAAAAAAAATATAGTTTCTTAGAAATGTAAGATTGAATCGTGTACTGCTGCAAACCTTGAGGCAATGAGTTTTATTCCAGTTCACAAACCAACAAAATATTGTTCTTGCATCAAATGGAGACAAGTCAACATGTTCAGTTGTCATTCAATGGCTCTTAAAAATTTTCCATAACCGGTCAATGATTTTGGAGATCGGAGGTTGATGCCTCTAGCCCAAGTACATGGAATGTATGAGCATACAAACCAAGTGATTCACATAAACAATTTGACTGGGTGGCATGAGGTTGTGTGAGGGCACCACATGAGATTTTTAGGCCCAGTAATAAGCAAAATTTCTACGGAGTTAGTTACCATAAAAAACTCACATTTTTTATATTATATTTCTTGGTATAATAATCTTCAAAGAACTTATAATGAAGAAATGCATGTGCGACAAACACACTGTTTTAGATACACGTCTAAGAAAGATAATTGTACCCAATGTAGTCAAATGGCACATGCGACCCTATGCAATGGCATAGGGCCATCACATATGCGGGTGGTTGCATATGCCATGGCATAAAAAATTAAAAAAATTCAACAAATAATATAAGAAAATAACCCATAAGTTAGAAGGGAAAATATAAATTTTATTGATGTTAAACAAAATAGTACAAAAATGAACATAGGAACATACAAAAAAGAAGGAAAAGAGTAAAGAAGAAAATTATTATTTAAGTAAGAGGAACCCCCCATTTGTAGGCTTTGGGGAGGCCTAAAAAGCAAAAAAATAAAAACTAAAACAGCCCCAACGGTCATAAATATGACCGTTGGAGAAGTATGCCATCACATACAGTGTATGCGATGGCATACATATTCCTGTCGCATATGCCATCATGGTATGATGGCATATGCAATCGCATACTCACATATGCGATCGCATGTGACATCACTGATTGTACCTCTATCTAAAGTTATTATATATATATGGGTAATGATCGTCTCACTCGAGTCATGAACTATAAACCCATGACTCTATCAACCATTGGCTGCATGTCACATCAGGTGGCTCTAGCAACCATGATCCTCTCACTAGAGTCATGGGATTATACTTCATGACTTGAGTGAGAGGATCATTACCCTATATATATATATATATATATATATATATATATATATATATATATATATATATATAGAATATGAAATCAAAACTGTCCAATGCAGGTCTGTGATCAAAGGACCCTCAAGTTGATCCATAAGGAATGGAACCCATAATTTTTTATCTATAACAAAAGGAATTCATGGTGATTTAAAAGAAATATTCTTAATTGGTAAAAACAGTAAATATTACAAAAAAGATTGGCACTTATCTCTTTACAGTCAAAGCACATCATAACATAAAATTACAAAAAGCAACCTCGAAAATCACAAAGCAGTGTTTACATAAACACCTGAACCGGAAGTTCAAGCTTTGATCTCAAGGTGGGCCGATCTCTCCCCTCCTCACCTTCCTCCAATAGCTAATTCAAACAAAGCACCGTTCTCAATAACATATAGCAGTACTATCAAACTAGAAAACAAAACTTCAGGTTGCGGATTCAATCCCAGCTTACCTATCAAAAAAATTTACAATCAATCAGAAAATTCATTTTGAAGAAAAATATCATGAATATTCTCATAATGCAACCGAGGACAATAGAAAAAATCTGAAATAAATAAATAAATAAACAGAAGAAGTGCATTTGAACTCAACTGCAATATTCTTTGTGTCTAATTGTAATTCTAGTCCCAGGCAGTTAGTGAAATGCAAACCATAAAAATACAAAGTGTGCTTGAAACTACAGCCATTACAAGTTATAACTGTAACTCTACCTTAAATTACCTTTATAAAAAAACATAATGAGCTTGAAAATAGCACTTAAATTGATATTACATAGGAAAGATCAAAATATAAAACTTTAATGTCTTAATTAAAATAACACCCACTTATTCTTAATGACTCAAAAATCCAGAATACAAAATGTGCTTGAAACTATAGCCATTACAAGTTATAACTGTAACTCTACCTTAACTTACCCTTATAAAAGAACATAATGTGCTTGAAAATAGCACTTAAATTGATATTACATACGAAAGATCAAAACATAAAACTTAATGTCTTAATTAAAATAACACCCACTATTCTTAATGACTCAAAAATCCAGAATATAACTAAAGCCATTTTGCTTTACGTACACTACATATAATTAATGTCTCAAAAATTTTCAGAATTTTTAAATGCATATGCATGATCCATCTCAGCCAAAATCAATAAACTCGGCAAAATAACAAAAATTGTCAATTAATCGGCAATTTGAGGAATCAATCAATTATTTGGAGATTTACTCGGTACCTTTTTAATACGAAGATTTTTAGCATGTTTTTTAACCAAAAATAAAGTGCAAAATTTTGTGACTATGCCTTGAACACTTTTTAACCCTCTTGAAATCCAATTTTGGATTCCCTATTATCGTTGGCATTTTTTGTAGGATCCTGACATTAGAAACATTGTTATACCATATAAGTTACAA
Source organism: Chloranthus sessilifolius (assembly GCA_021018995.1). Lineage (NCBI taxonomy): Eukaryota > Viridiplantae > Streptophyta > Magnoliopsida > Chloranthales > Chloranthaceae > Chloranthus > Chloranthus sessilifolius. Next base: position 73,299,627 of record CM037595.1, read on the forward strand.
AAGTTAACTTATAAGTTACAAAACCCTCGACTCTCTCTCTCTCTCTCTCTCTCTCTCTCTCTCTCTCTTCACGACAGCTACCAACACCAGCGTTGACAACACCTCAGCAGGCTACTGGTCGGTGACACCTCAACATCGCCGACACTACGGTATATGTATTTGATATTTCATATTTTTAATATTCTATATTTATTGATATTTCATATTTGTTTATACTTGTCGATATTGCAAATTCATTGATATTCAATATTTGATAACTAATATTTGACTCGTATTTGTGGATATTTGTTTATGCCTAGAACATGAAATCCTCAGTATTAGAATCAAAGAATGATGCCTAAGTAGTTGATTTTTTTTCCTCTATAGAAAATATAAAATATATAAAATAATAATAATTAATATATAAAATTAAAATTAAAAAGTTAAATAAATAGCCTCGCTATGGCGTAGCAATCCTATTCGCCATACCGCCTTAACTACCTTGCCCCATCCCTCCCAACAGAGTCTAATTCTAGGCAATGACCAAACCCACTAAGGCCCCAGGCAAGCTCACAGTAGCCCAATTCTACTTGTTTCCCATCAGAATCCTTCTAATCCTTGCTTTATCCATCTCGCCCCACCTCCTGAATCATTACCACACAAGGATTGACTCAGCCACCAAGGCATTAACTGCCCCTGACATTCCACAACAGCACCATCCTCACATCACCAATATAGCCCGCACCACTCATAGATAGGAAGCGAGTCCACACCCACCAAGCATGTTCCCTTGCCCACTTTTCTCGTAACTAATAACTTAGTCCAGATTTTGCAGCTCCGACTTGAATTTATGTTTTGTGCCCGAAGCACTCCTCCTTGTCTTGGTACCCTCTAGACTTTCGAAAATGGCTCTTACAGAATGCTCTACCCCTCTATGCTCCACTCCAATTCTTTTTGCATATGCTATCAGTTTTTCTAATGTCCCTAGATGACATTGCAGGTGAAATGATCCACATTCTCTGTCGATTCCAAAGTCTCACAACCAGTGGCTAACCTATAGAGGTTCATGAAGCCCATCCAACCTGCTTCAAATCTAATTGGAATTTCCATTTTTTGGATTGCAAGACCTGGCCGCTAAGGGGTGTTTCTGCTACTCGCTCATCCTCTTCCTAAAAAATATGTAGTTCAAACCCCCACGGTTGACCGTTCATTTGTTCTGCCTTGCCAGCCCTCACCACCTTCAGACCCACCTTAGTTGCCCATTCATCTGCATGGTTTGGAGACCCCATGCACACATTACTAATCATCACCTCACTATCAATCCCATTGCCCGCCATGAGCAGGTGTTCGGCTAGGTCCAAATTAATGCGGTTGGCTCCTACCCACTATTGACAAGCCCTGACTTAACAACGTAAGAAAACAACAATCAACGCTTAACATCTAAAAAACTAACAGAATTACTCAAATTTTATCCCCAATACTAGAACGAGTATCATAGCCATCCGAAAAATCCACACCCAAAATGAAATTACCCAGCTAGCATGTATCCATCCTCGACTTCCAAGGAGAACAAGCCGGATGAGACGAACAACTATAGCAGTTTCGTGGCTCATAGCACTAGAAGGGCTGGACTCCACCTAAATCCTCTCGCCTTCCTTCATCGATCACGTTCCTCACCTGCTCATCCTCCATGAATGTCGGCGACCAATCCACAAATGGTTGCAACGCTCTGGAATCCATTACATGTGATTTTGGATCTCCGAACGAGCCCCCCAAGCCGAGTCCAAAGGCCCACAAACAGCTAGGCCACTTAAGTTATCATGTGCATTGCACCCACCAACCTTAGCTGCCAAGGCCCCAATAACTCGTGTCATGAGATTCGTTAATCAAATGAACCGTCTTTGCTAGTGCTAGACAAGCCTGCTGAGATAGGGACGATCACCAACTATCGTAGTTGTGTGGGGGGGGGGGGGCGGGGCTAAGAATCCCTACCACGTGGCGAACCAATATGAGCTTTCACCTTCCAACCATCCAACCTAGTCAGGCACTCCACATGTCGCCTCTTCCACCATAGGGTTAGAATCCATAGAGTTCCCTTCTATATTTAACCCCACCATCCATCCAAAAACCATCTCCATCTCCCCTTTACTCTCCAAGGCCCTTGGATCAAATCTCACCAGCTATGCAAGGACGAACAATCCATTCCACACCCCATCTTTTTCCTACTTCAAAGAACCACCTGAGTTGTTGGCAGTTGAATCGAATCTCACCAACTCTGCAGGGACGGACAATCAACTCCACACCCCATCTTTTTCCTTCTTCATAGAACCACCGAGTTGTCAACAGTTGAATCTCGCCAGCGCTGCAGGGACGGACAGTCCATTCCACACCCCCATCTTTTTCCTACTTCAAAGAACCACCTGAGTTGTTGGCAGTTGAATAGAATCCAACGCTGCAGGGACGGACGGTCCATTCCACACCCCATCTTTTTCCTTCTTCAAAGAACCACCGAGTTGCCAACAGTTGATCGGCCCCTAGTAGTAGGAAGCTTCTAATCAGCGAGAAGCTCCCACTTTGGAATCTCACTCCCGCACCCGCTTTCGACCATAAAATAGTGTCCTTTTGAGTTTTTGATGACGCTCCCACTCCCAACTTACCACACGCTTCATGCCACTTCCAGTAACTAAGGATCGAACTCGCTCGAGCCCCTCCCCCCAGGGCTAAATTTTAAATTCAAATTCAAAATTGAAATAGAATAGTTGAAACTATGGAAATCTTCCCATCTACCCTCTTTTTAGTGCATCCCGTCCCCCACAATCTTCTCTGCCCTCTGAGATCTGTGACCCCTTTCCTTGTCCATCCCGACCTGGAGATCGCCTTCCTCCCCATCTACCCTATTTTCCGTACATCCAGTCCCCCACGATCTTCTCTGGCCTCTAAGATCTATGACCCCCCTTCCCTGTTCTTTCCGACCTGGAGATCTCTTTCCTCCCATCATTCACCACCAAACCACCAGCATGATGCGTCAGAATTCAAATTGACGTCGCGCCACCATTACCTACATTTCAGAAGAGATGCTCGTTTTCTATAATGACAACATCTACCACCTAATTCAGACAAGGACCGAGGTGAACCTCACTATCCCTTCCAATTCAATATCGACTTTGATTGCAAGCCTCACTCAGACCTCGTTTACCATCTCCCAGAAGTGGAATGACCCCATTACTCCGCCACCGACTAAGAACCTTCACATAGTTCGTTTCCTCGAAGTCTGTCGTGCTCCAGTCAATGCATCGGAAGCTCTCGCACTGGTTACCAATGTTGCTAAAGACCTCCACCGACCAAGCGTGGAGAGGTAACTCGTAAATCCGTAACTTGTAGCCACCTTCGAGTTTTGTCGATCTGCATCGGTTCTCTATCACGAGCACCATTTAGCGAACGCCAAGAGTAACCCTTAACAACAAACTTCTTCTCCTCCAACAGCTCCTCCGCAAGTCCCTTGTCTTTAAAATGTAACAACTTTTTGTAAGCAAATGATGAAAGTTCAGGTATATTGTCATCCCACAATTTTGTAAAAATCCAACTTTGTAACTCTCTACGATTACTATCAAGTGTGGTTATTAAGTGATTCTAAGTTTGGTTTGTCTATTGATGAATTTATTGTGATGAAGCATCGATTGTCCCCTTCTCAAATTTCCCCACCCTATCTCTTCCTTGCATGTATGGTCCTTGAGTGAGAATCTCCCGCTGCTCATGATGTTGGTCCACCATTACATCTTTATACCACATACCAGAAATTTTCCACCCATTTTGGATGTGCTTGACCTGTTGTTTTGAAAGAAAAGGTTGTCCTCCAAGTTGACTTCCCAGGCACCATACCTTTTGCTCCTGATTAGTTTTCCATGCTAGTGCTCGCCCAGGTAGATGGACTGATGACACGTGACCCTCCTCGATTTTTCGCACAAACCCAATCTCCAGCTCTGATCACCACCGCCCACTAAGCAACTCTTCTCCCATCATTACTCTTGAATCCACCACCCTGCCTGTCACTCACACCTCTGAACCTTGTCATCGAAGATCTCCTAATTTAAAGTTAACCGAGACTCGTATTTTGTAATTTCTTGTTCAACTCCAATAAGTGGGATCATGTGATTAGTTAGTTGACCATGTGACCACTTATAAGACTTCACGTGAGGAAACTAATTGATCACAGACTTTACGTGAGCCCAATTAATTTAAAGACATGTCATTTTTACTTACCCTCATGCTCGCTATTTTCTCCTACTTATGTTGTAAATTAAGTTGTTCCGAGTTGTGATTAAAGAATTTGTTGAATACTTCCTATAGAATTCAGTTAAATGTCATAACCAGTTGTACTCGGGTCATGTTGTTTCCAAGGGTTCCAACACAACCAGTTGAACTCCATATAGAGTTCAGTTAAAGGCTATTTAATTAATATGATACTAGATGCTTATAGTTGCATTTTACTTATTAGAGAAAAACTTCCTATTTGCTAAGAGTTCTTCAATTTTCATTCTTAGTATTGCATTTTATTTCTGTTCATCATTAGTCATTGATCCCCAGCTACAAAAAAGAAAGATGTAATAGAAGATTTTTTCAAACAACAAGAAATGACTACAGTAGATGCCAACATTTTTAGAGCTTTATGTGCATGTGGACTTCCATTTAATAGTTTAAGGTCTTCATATTTTCATGAAATGATATCTACAATAAATAATGGGCCTAAGGGTTACGTATGTCTATCGTTTGATAAGGCTGGGCCATCATTGTTAGATCATGAGAAACAAAGGTTACAAAAAGACTTACATGTAGTGAGAAACACATGGCCAACAAATGGATTTTCTATATCAGATGGGTGGGCAAGTGTTAAAAATCATCCATTAATCACTGTTCTCCCAACAAATAGCTCATGAGCAATGTTTTTGTACGTAGAAAACTTCTTCGGAAACGAGAAAACAGGAATTTTTATTGGATCTGTGCTTTTAAAAGCAATTGAAGTGGGGTCATCTAATGTTGTTCAAGAGCTCAGAGATAATGTCGTAAAGTGTGTACATGCTGGAACATGGTTCAAAATTTCGGTTTCAGTCCAGCCCGAAACCGAAACGAAATCCAAATTTTTTATCCTTGGGCTGGAAAAGAAGTTGGAAAGGTACATCCTCACATTTTTTGTACTCCTTGCATAGTTCACACTCTTAACTTGATTTTCAAAGATTACTCAAAAGAAGGGAATTGGTATATGGAGACACATAATAAATGTAAAAATATTATGAAATATGTCACTAATCGTACACTTGCCTTAGCAATATTTAGATCTAATTCCAAATTGGAACTACTAAAAGTGGCTAAGACTAAGTTTGATTCTCATTATATAATGTTGAAAAGACTAATGGATGTAAGAGAAGGCTTACTGACTACAACGGTTCTTGATTCTTGGAAAGAATGGGCTGCGAAGAATGATCAAACTTAAGAGATGGGCAGTAAAATAAAAGAGTGGGTCACTAGTGATGATTTTTGGGATTCTACTTGACCAGTATTGAAAATCACAAAATTAATATGTAAAATGATTAGATTGTGTGATAAGGACGGTGCAGTGATCGATTAAGTGTGTATAGGTTTGGAAGATATGGTCGGCTAAATTAAAGACAATCTTAAAAGATTTAGAGGATCAAAGCATATTTTCTTCAATTGAACGGATACTTAACATTCAAAGAAGCAAAATGAATGTGCACTTACATACTCTTGCTTATGCACTCAATCCCCATCATTATGATTCTTCATATCTTGCAAAAGAAGCACCCGGAGGTCGAAAAAGATCAAGGTCAAATGACGATGTAGTAGTTTTTGGAGGCGTAATGAAAGCATTAGAAACTATCGCACAGGTATTTTTTTATTAATTTAGAATACCATATCAATCTTAATTTGTTCATTTATTTAATTTAGGATATGACATATTTAAGAATTTTCATTATGTGATTCTTTAAATTTTGATAGGATGTGATTTGTTTACAATATTAAGAGGTCAACTTGCTAAATTCACTTCGCCCAGTGGATTATTTGCAATGTCAAGCGCCAAGTTGATACTTTATGATGTCTCCTCTAGAGTCGTGGTCTATGTACGGCGCCGAAACACCACAATTGGTAGAAGTAGCTCATAAAGCACTATTGCAACCAGTTAGTGCATCATTGACAGAGAGGAATTGGAGCACGTATTCTTTCATCCATAATATAAAACGTAATCGACTAAATTCCGTGCATGCAGATAAATTGGTTTTATGTTATCAAGGTTGGTTCAACAACGATTATAATGAAGGTCCATTTAAAAATTGGGATATTGATCGAGACGAAGGCCTATTTGATGAGTCAAACACAAAACTTAGAGATATGAGATGGACCTCACTAGATGAAGAAAAAACTAAAATCCTTTTGTCATTCTCTCATTGCCATTAAACATAAATTATATTTTTGTGTACTTTGGGACAAAAATAGTTGATAATGGATAATTTTGTAGTCATCACTTAGCATAGACATTGATTTTGAGAAGTGGGATTTTTTTTCAATAGTTTATCTCAATGATTTAATTTCACTTTGTTACTATCATGTGCGATTTTAAAATTCTGGATTGTGCATTCAATTTTTTATGATTATAGTTTTTAAGATAAATTTTCAAGGAGTAAACAAGATTATAACTGATATGTAGAGAAAGACTATTTGTTACCTAGATCTAAATGAATCTAGCTTCGTTCATTTTATATATATATATATATATATATATATATATATATATATATATATATATATATATATATATATATAGCGAACTGAACAAGCGAATTGAGGCAAATTGGAATACTGAATTGAAGGGAATTGGAATAGCGAATTGAAGCAAACTGGGAAATGAATTATCTCATCCTACCCCTATCGAATTGTGAATTCCGAACCCGAATTCGAACCAAGCAAATTAGCGAACTAAATAACATAGTTCTAACATATAATTGTCGCATAAAACAACTTTAAAGAACAGACGTTACAGTCCATTCTTTCAACAAAGATGAACGAAAACTCTGCCTACCATGCATCCCGATTCCCGAGACAATCTCCTGGTTTTTCATACTTTTCTTTGAGAACAGCAAACTAGAATTCCTGTTCTCCACATAAACTCAAGCAAGTTATCCTCTGCCATCATTTCTCAAGCAGCTACTCAATAAAAATCTAATTTCTTTATTCTAATCCCCTCTCTGACTTGGTATGGTGACTTTGACCTTACAAGGCAGACAATCTTCATCCTGTCTTCCCCGCCCTAATGGAAATTTCAATGTCTTCAATTTTATAAGCCATTAAAACTGGCATACAAAATAAGGACATAATTTGCTAATACAAACAAAATAATCATGATTAGGCCAGGAAACAACCTAATTGTCCATAAGCATCCAATCTTATAAATTTCACCTGACATATTCTGGTTTTTTTTAGTAGTGTACTTCTTTAGGCAACTCATACTACTTTGTTTTTTTTATAGGTAAGCTAGACATGAACCTGTGACCTTGAGGTTGCACTGTTGTCAACCTTCCATTGTGCAACAGGCCCAAACCTGCAATTCCTACTACTTGATGTAATTCTCAAAGTAGGCTCTCTAAGCCCTTGTTTTCCCTTTTAAACATCCTAAACGGAGGAACTTGAAAAAAAAAAATAGAAAATTTATGGGAATGTGGTAGGAAGGTGCAACATCCTTACTCAGGTTTGATCCTTTTATCAACTACTAGGCCTGACTCGATGTACACAGTCACAGCCGATTTTCCCCTACAGAGGATAATCAATCAATCATTTGTTAACTCACATCCCCTTCAAATAATGTCCAAAAATCTGACAACAATAAAAGAAAGTGGCTGACGGAAGCACCTTAGGGAAAGATTTTACCGTTAATAGCAGCAAAGATGAGCTGACTTGTCAAGTTTTTTAATTCAAGGGAAATTCTTTAAATTGAATTAAGAATAAAATTTCAGAAATATGAGCTCCTTTTTCATCAATAGCGGCACAGTCGAACTGACTAGTCAAGTTTTTTTAACACAAGGGCAAATTCTTAAACATTGAATAAGAATAAAACTTCAGTAAAATGAGCTATAGTAGTTTTAAAATTTTGAATAAGAACTTTAAATGGATTATTCCTACCATAAGAAGTTTGGACAGACCCCTTCTTCTAGTATTATGTATTATGTATTATGTACCAATGTTGTTGTCATTTTTTCCATAAGTCAATGTCAAACTTGCATAATTAAAATATGTTTATTGCTATGATATACCTTTGGAATGGTGCGCTTGAAGGTGCCAAACTTCCCTACAAAAGCATCCAAAATACGCCCCTGTAAAGTATGGCATGTAACCTTCACCAAATAACAAAATATGTATATTCCCATTCGATGTTGAATCAATAAATACAACTAGACAGGAACCAAACAATTAGGGGAGCAGTTACAGTCCCAAGAGATTTAAATTTGGGATGAGATTCAAACCAATAAAACTCGTGCTTCATCCATGGTCGGTTGATCGACTCCTTTCTCATAAATGGGCTCCACCTAAGAAACCACCACAACCGCTCAATGGCTTCTTTATACAAAAACTTACCATGAACTTAATATATTTGTCTGTGAAGTTCCAAGGACAAGTAAAACTGTCCATCAAAATCATATCTTATTTAAAGAGACAAAGGTTATGCTCGCACCAGATTCAACATTAGTCGAGCACAAGTAGTATGCACTGCTAGTGGCAAGGATGAATCGTGCATGTTTCTCGAGAACAAGTAAATAATTCTTGAGAACTGCAAATACAATTGTTTAGTCAAATGTCATGAATAATCTATACATAAAGCCTTTAAAATGATAGTATACAGTGATACAGGAGTAATTTCAAGACAGAAGAGTACATAAGAAAGATAATGATAAAACAAAGGTCGAGAGCAAAAAATATAAAACTGGTAATCATAAATAAAATAGTAAATAAATAGAGATGGTAAAAAAATTCAGTATGCATGTGTGCCACTCATTAGATGACAAACGGAAATCTTGAAGCAATGATTAGATTCAGTTACATCCCACGTAAAGGCAATGTAATCAAAGTTCCCATCTTCCACCCTAGATTCAACATTTCAATAAGAGTGCAAGATATTCAGAATGAAAGGATAGTTGTAACATCATGTCTTAAGAGCAGCTACGTCACAGAACAAAGACAAAATGAGACAAATATTTTCAGTTTTGTTGTTTCAAATACATTCAAGGTATTTCATAATAATAAAATATCACAGTGCAGTTCATCCAATTAAGAAATGACACCATAAATGAATGATCCTGTTATAAAGGAATTACTGGTCACAAATAATAATCTTTTATTGGTAAAAGCAAAAAAATATATATAAAGAAAAATAAGAAAAGTATATACCTGTGCTTCAGCAAGGTACTAGGGCACAAAACAAGAAATCACACAACAAACAACGAACAGACACAACCTGGACGGCAACTAGCCCCTGAAAACAAGGGAAGACAAGCTCGCTGAGAATCCATCATGCACTGAGCCATCTTCTCCCATTGGTCTCAAATATTGCGTATCAAGGCCATCCACAACCTTTGCACCAACCCAGTCCAGAATAAAATCCTTTGCAAACTTCACCACCATATCCGTATGTCTACTCACGCCGAGGAAGATCCTTTCATTACTTCGAACTAGATAGCCTACAAAACTGAGAGGGATCGCATAACGCTTCTTGCATCCCAAACACCTTGTTAAACCACTGAAACCGACTCCCTCCTGGTCTGCAACACCTTGTCTAAGCCACTGAAACCGAATCCCTCCAGGGCTGCCATAAAGTCCCCACAGGTGCTAGGAAAGCACCAGCTCAAGCCAAAAGTGACGAGCACCACCCAACAGATATCAGCAGCAAATCTACAGTGCACACCAAATGGTTTGCCGACTCCTCAATCCTTCCACACATTATCACGCATTCGTAAATTCACCTCTCTTAATTAATCAGTCAGCTGTTAAAACCATCCCCTAAGTAACAGACCAACCAAAAAATCGAATACATGATGGGGCAGGCCTTTTCCAAATATTTGTCCAAGCCAAGCTGATAACAGGCCACCTTTGAAAGAAAGAACAAAAGGATCTCACCAAGCAATCCCCATTTTCATTGGGAAGCGAATTGCATCTATCCACCGTGTTTTGATTGGGTGTGCAGCCATTCAGGTTATCCAGCAGATCGGCAAACTCTTGAATCTCACTATCCCTGAGTTCTCTTCTTAACCTCATATTCCAGCTCCACTCCTCAGCCAACCTGCAAGCCACCCTTCGAATCCAAAGCCAGGCCACACAAAAATTTAAACGTCTCAGCTAAGCCTATTCTCCCAATCAAACATCTTGCCAAATAAATATTCTGTTACCCTCAACCCCTACAAACTTAATACAGCCACAGAACCAGCAATCCCCTCTTCACAAAGCCTACCCTGCCTCTCTAACTAGGCAAACCCGTCTCCACCATGCCGAGCCCCTATCATTTTTACACTTACTTGACCTCCCAACCCCCACTGCCTCAGTATTTTAGCCTTCAGCAGTTGAATCTTTCTCCAAATCTCCATTTCCCTAACAGGCATGATTCATCTCACTCAAAGGCTTCTAATGCCCACCCCTCCCTCCTCCTTAGGAAAGTTGGCACACCTCTCAATATATACGATGGAATTTTCTGTTGCCCCCCCCCCCCTTCCTTCCCCAAGGAAGTTCTTCTGGATTTCCCCCAATCTCTCACTAACATAAATTGGGCATCTAAACGTTGATGAGTAAAAAACTGGTAGATTTGCAAGTGTTGCCTTGACCGAAGCTAGTCTACCACCCAATGAAAGCAAATTATTCTTCGAAGTAGACAATCCTCTTTCAATCTCTCCACCACTGGCTCACACAAACCGCTGTCTGGAATCCTCAAACACAGAGGCCTAAGTCGATGACAAGATCCCCCACTACATCCAATGAAATCAGCCAAATTAACCTATTCCCTATCCTCCATCTCCACCCCAAGTATAATAGGTCTCTCCATATTCATCTTCTGACCAGTAACCTCTAAACCAGCAGCATGGAACGTTGCCTTGGATGTAAAGGGTGTTATAACCTTCTTATGGTGATAAGCAGTATTGTTGGGAGTTATTAAGTGGTTTCCTGCTGTGTAGGCTTGGTGCTAATTGTGTTGGGTGGTAATTGCTGCTGTGGTGCAACCTTGTTGGTCGAATTCCTTTGGAAGTTTTCGTGGCTGTATAGCCTTTACTTGTGATTGATTTGGGCAGCAGTCATTCATTTATTTGACAGTGTCAAACAAGGATCAAAATTTCGGCCGAAATTTTCGGTTTCAGTCCCCACCGAAACAATAATTTGGACCGAAATTTCGGTCCAAATTTGTATGGGACCCAAAATTTCAGCCAAAATTTCGGTTCAAATTTTCGATTTCGGTCCAAATTTGTATGGGACCCAAAATTTCGGTCCAAATTTGTATGGGACCCAAAATTTCAGCCAAAATTTCGGTTCAAATTTACCCGAAATTTTGATCCTTGGTGTCAAACGTAATTGTTTGGGTATGGTATCTCATCAATGGATGAACTCAACAGTGTTGTTACACTTAAGAAAGATATAAGGAACTAGTGTAGGTAGCCTCGAGTACCCAGGCCTCCTTCTCTCATATAGCCAAAACAGATACTATCGACACTGCTCATGCTCAGTTTCAATGGAAAGAAGATATGACGCAGGAAATGAGATCCATGGAACATAACAATGTTGGGACATTGTCTAACATTCAGCAGGGAAAATGGCAGCTGGAAATAAGTGGCTCAGTGTTGTCAAATTGTTACGATTTTTTACTCAAAATGTACGATTTGAATTGAATCATGATCCTCACGAGTCGAATCGACTCTCTGAATCGGGATTGTGCAGCTGAGCATCAAATCGTATGATTTGATGGGGTATCGCTAGTCACGCCAAAAAGACTTGCGGGGCCCACAAAATCTCATTTTTTATTTTTATTTTTGCGTTTTTCTTTACAAAAAGACCCCTAACGAGTTTTAAAACTCTTTATAGAGTTATTTTATTGCACATAAGTGTTATAAACACTTCTTTTAAGAGAGACTTGGTCTCTTTTGGGTTTTTTAGGGTAAATCTCAGAATACTAATGTCTTCTTCATCCCTCAACGAAATTGATATCCGTTTTTTTTGTTCCTCTTCTACACTAAAATAGGAGCTTCCTCATATAATTTCACAAGGGATTGGTGCCTCCATCACAATTAGACATTAAAAGGTAAATTTCGTGCTATTTAATATTATTTTTTTAATCTATTTTTTCATTCACATTCTCATAAAGAGCGTGAATGCATTTATGACTTCTCACAAAAGCTATTTACTGTTTTTTTTTGTATACGGTCATAAAAAGCATTATGTTACTATTTTTTTTACTTTGTGTTTCTATTTTTTTCATTCTCATAAAAAGCATTAATGCATGATTGGATCGACTCCAAGGTGAAGAAAGTAGCAAAGGAAAAAGAAGAAAACGGTAATTTATAAGTTTATATAAATCTATAATATATGATTATTTTGATGCAGAGAAGCATGTAAAATGTATCACTAATTGAAATATTTAATTTTTACGCCCAAGAAGCCTTACCCTTGATAAGGGTAAAGGCAAGGAGAAAGTTGTAGAAGAAGAGGAAGAATGTATCTCTTCAACAAATGAGGAGGAAGACAATGAAATGGGCATGTGGGAAAAGGAAAGTGACAAAGAGAACGATGTTGGCAGCGACGATGACATTGGTGGCAATGCTATGGAGGAGTAAGAGGATGACGAATGATGATGAACATATGTTTTTTTGTTTGTGGATATTGGATAGTTTTGTATTTTTTTTAATTTTTTTTTCATACAATCATAGAGATACTCATATAGACTATAGTAATTATAGATATGGATAAACTTTTTGTTATCGACTTACAAAGGAAAAACGCTGAAATATTGAATGAATATAGTTTTTTACTTTTTATGATTCAAATGTGTTGGAAATGGTTGCTCATTTTTCTATTTCGGATTTTTTAATATATTTTTTAGAATTTTTTCAGAAAAATCAATTGAACCTTGCAATTTACAATTCAATTCATGATTCGATTCAATTTTTCGGGAAATTGATTTATGATCCAATTCACGAGTTGACAACCTTGAGTTGCTCAATACTGTGAAGTATCCACCTGACAATTTTGTAGAAAGATACAAGGCAAGATTAGTTGCAAGGGGGTATGATGCAGGAAATGAGATCCCTGGAACATAACAATAATTGTGATATTGTGTAACTTTCTAGAGGGAAAAAGGCAGCTGTAAATAAGTGGCTCCATACTAGGATATCCACCTCGCTTCTCCCGCCAGAGGGAGAGAAGGGGAAATTTTGTAGAATAAAGAAGTTCATCGTCTTGGAAGTTTAATAAAGTGGTCAAACAAATCATGTTGTATATGTTGATGACATCATTGTCATTCTGTATGATAGTAAGGAAATATTGCAGCTGAAATTCTAATTAAGTAGAATCTATGACATGAAGGACTGGGGTTCGTTTAAATATTCCTTGGGAATTGAAATGGTGAAATCTAAAAAAGGGATAGCATTATCTCAAAGAAAATGCACTCAATGTGTTGAAGAGAACTGATATGTTGGGATGTAAGCCAGCAGTTACTCCTATAGAGCAAAATCAAAGACATAGGGGCGGAGAACTCGTCTAGGATGTGCGTGTGTATCAACCGCTTGTGGAAAAACTCATCTACTTGACTATGACTTGTCCTGACATTGCATATATTATGAGTGTGGTAAGTCAGCACATGCATTCTCCATGGACCACCCATTTGAGTGTTATGTACAAGATTATGAGGTATTTGAAGGGGAGTCCAGGAAGGGGCCTCTCTATAGTAATCATGGGCATATGGACACGATGCAGACTGGGTTGTTTCTAGAGTGGTGGGAGATCCACTACTGGTTACTCTACTTTCCTAGGTGGGAACCTAGTCGCATGGAAGAGTAAAAAGTAACATGTCGTCTCCAACTCAAGCATAAAAGGGGAATATGGAGCTATGTCCAAAGGTGCTCGTGAAGAGATGTGACTTAAGTTTATCCTGGTAGATCTAGGAGCGGATGTCAAATTACATATGATGGAGACGATGAAAGGACAAAGCATATTACAGTTGACCGCCACTTCAGCGGTGAGAAATTTGAGTCACAAGAATATTATAAATAAGTGAGGGTTGAAGATCAGGTGGCTGACATATTAATAAAGGCCATTGAGGGAAAACGATTGTATGTCATCACCTCCAAGTTGGGTATGATAGATATTTATGCACCAACTTAAGGGGGGGTGCTGGTGTGTCCATAAATTTAACATTTATGTTAATATCTTTATATGTAAGGGGGGTGTATTAGTGTTAGTGGGTGGGTCATGTATACATAGATTATCATTAAGATGGTGTGTGTGTGTGTGTGTGTGTGTGTTAATGAGAGAGTTTCTTTATATGTATTTTACCGATGGGACTCTTACACACATCTAGGCGACCCACCCATATGAGCTTCACACTGCTTGGAGAGCAGAGCAACTGTCATTAATTCCATTTGTATGCAAAGAGTGGGGCAAACACCCCATGGAGCTAGGTAACGAGACAAAAAACAGCTTCACAAGGATAGCATTTCTGGATGCAAAATTAGTATGTTATTCACGGAAAAAAAAATAAAACTACAAGCTAACAGTTTTATGGCGAAAGAAGCAAATACCTGTAAGAGGGAAAGATCCCCTCTAACTAGATGAACAATCTCTGCAAGAAGGCTATAAGCCAATGGTCTCAATGTCTCAAAACATGCACGACCAGCTCCTACAAGAACCCTAAAAAACATCGATAAAGTTAAGCAGAAACCCTTCAATTAATAATTCCAGCATGCATGGTACAGCAACTATTTACCTTAATAACAATCATTATGCATCATCATAATCTGAAAGTCACATATACAAGAGCAAGTCATAGCTTCCAACAAACGAGACACTGGTAGTGGAAATTTCAGATCAAGCCGAGGCACAATAACATTTAGAGACAAACTTACACATTAAATCCTCTGCAAAGAAGATCAGAATTGTGAAAAGTCAACTCCTCCAATCAATAAAGTCAAGGCATGCCGCCTTCCTTAATATGGAGGTTGTCTATGCAAGCTTCCAGAACAAAGAGGAAACGCAATAGATATGGTAGAAGAGATGCCTTTATTTGTTTAAAAAATGATGTTATTAATAACAAATATCATAATCCATCCAAGAGCAAATAACAATTTTTTTTCTTTTTATCCGTAGTAAAACAATTTATTTTTATAAAGCCGCAAATAAAAATTGACCAAGTAGAATCAACATGCTAAATCTAAAAGGAAAGAATAAAAACAGATTTTCATTGTTTGTTTTTTCTTTTGCTTGGGTATTTAGATGGTGTTTGTGACGGGTTTTCACATAAGCTTTAATTTCATCACTACTATATGGAGCAGTTTCCTAAAAAGATGCAACCATTCAACTAAATCCACCCATTACTATAACCAAACTCTCGGTTGGCACAGTTATTACTCATTACCATAGTTCAAAATCTCGGGAGTCGGACGTATCAGTCACCACCAATACCAATACATATAAATTATTGCCCAATAACATTGGATGTATTGGACGATAATTTGGTGATAGTATCAGCCTCTCGATAAATTGATTTTTAAATGCTAAATATATGTATTAAAAAATCTTAAATATTCTAAAACTGTTAAATTCATAATTTGTTTAAAAAACATTAAAACTGGGTTCTATTAGCTATTTTTATTAAAGAAACTAGGATTTGTAGTTTTATTTTACTAGGCCAAATTCGAAAGAAAAAATGATCGGGACTGCAGTAAAAATCTTTCTTCAAGTCTGTATCTTTTGATCCGTAAATCGAATAGATACATTTTGTTAATGTTCTCATACGATTTACATTAACAATAGAGCGAAATATGAACCGAAAAACGTATAATAAGACAATGAACAAAAAAATAGAACAAGATGAAAGAATGAATTTGATCATTTGCTGAAGGGAGAAGGATACTAAAAGACCTACCATTCCAATGAAAGAGACAATGATTAAAGTACCAAGTCACTGACTAGTCCAAAGGACAAGGACGAGACTTGTTAATTTGTACACCAAAAGTATGAATAGGACTCCCTCCCAAGGTTGTGTTTGATTTCCTCAGCCAAGAACACGCATTCAACCAATCACCCATGATAGGATTTCATATGCTCTAAGAGTTCCTTTTTATTCATGAATGGTCTAACTCTCTCTAAGTGATAAAGGCCAGAATTTTAATATATTGCAAAATTCAAGGACGAAGCATAAAGAAAATTAGCCGAAGGAGGATTGTAAAAATAGACTAAGAAAAAGGAAAATCTAAAATTTATTCATGAAAAGTTGTTGGTCGGAAGGCCACAGAGTGCTCAACTTTCAATCTTATCACTCTATGTTCCACCTATTTTCAATTATCAAATAGTGTCAGAGTGATGCAAAAATTGGTCTTATTTAAAAGCTTATTGAAGTACCTTTCCGACAATCCAAGAAATACACAATTCTGATAAATACTAAAAAAGGTATGGTCAATTTTCTGATGTTACACTGCAAAATGAAAATTTTCAAGACATCTAGTTGAATTACGACGAGTTTCTATTGTTATTTTATTTAGCTAATAGGATTTGTTATTTAATTAGAAATAGGCTTAGTTTCCTTATTATTTAAGAAATTAAATTACTATTTTAAAAAATTATTCGGATTTAGAATATTTCTTCATTTAAATTAGAAAACAGAGTTACATTACGATTTTTAATTTCATATAAACTACAAAAGCCTAAAGGCCAGTAGTGTTGGTATTTATTCCTTTTTGTTTTAATTTATTCCTTTGTTACCGATCAAAAAAAAAAGACTAAAGGCCAGTAGTGTTGGAATTTAATTTTGTGTTGAAAGAAATATTTTGCTTGGAGTTTATTTAAGCCCTACTAGTTGTGGTTAGTATTAGGTGTTTTGTGGGTAACTGGGAGAGGAATTTTGGTGAATATTCCTTAATTCAACCACCTTGGAAGACTAATTTCACCCTTCCTGGAGGTTTTGCTAGTTCTGTCAAAACTATTAGTGTTTACAGCAAAGGATTTCTTTAGAATTATTGAGTTAATCACTGACTCAACATTTCATTTTATAGAATTTCCAAGTTCTATCATTTACATTGCTTAAACTACGAACAACAAACCCGCGAAATTTATAATTGAAGAAACATCATCTACACGCTCAAAAGTAGTACCTCTCTTCTAGTAGTGTGTCAATTAAAGGAAACAAACCCCGCTTGAAATCTGTTCCAAGAACATGCTTTAAGGCCACCAATAATTCCTGCATAGAGAAAAAACAAATAATAATCAAATTTATCCACCAATAAACAAGATGCATATCAAAGAATCTTCGGAAAATGAGTAATTAATAGCACTAACACATCACTCACCTTTCGAATGGAAACAGAGTCAGGACAAGTAACAAGCAGATTCACTATGCTTTTACATATGCTTTCTTCATGCGGCCTGATATAGTCCGCGAAACTCTTCAACAAGTAAGTCAAAAACGAAACTGTCTGTAACAAAAAAAGTCACAGTTTCACAACAGACTACATAAAATTGAAACAAGAATAATGCATCACAAAAAAAGAATAAAAAATAAAAATAAAGTTAAAAAAACAAACAAACAAAAAAAACTTTGCATGACATAGCTTAACCCAATTCGCCAACTCAAAAAGAAAAAAAATGCAATTTCATGGAAATTTTTTCAAAAATCAAAAGGTGCAAAATTTTCAAATATGCATGAATTTTGCTAAAAGAACGTGAATTTCTCTTGCTTTTTTACTCAAATATTTATCCTTCCCAAATTTTTAAAAAAATTTATAATATCCTTTTATGGCTCTTTTACTTTTCAAACTGCCTCCCTTTCTCCCCAAATTTGTGATGTTTGCCGAATTCATAGTTAAATACTTTAAATTTAATAAAATATTTTTTACTTTTATTCACAACTCATCCTACCCCTATCAAACTGAGTTTGCTTAGGATGTAGAGAATCGCGAATAAGAATAAGAACTCTGAACCAAAACGATCTAATCAGGTAGCATTGCTCTGTACATATACCTTAACCTGCGCTCCTTTCAATTCAGTAAAATGATTCTTCAACTGCAAAGCAACATTCTCAGTCCCCGAAACCGAAATTGCGGCAACCATCAACGGCAAAAGATGAGGAATATTAGTCTGCACAAGCTTCCCATAAAGCTGAAACAAAAACATCACAACCAACGGACTCTCCGTAACGATCTTAAACGACCTAGTACTCGGATTAAGCTTCCCAACGTACCCCACCATTTGGCCATCGTCTTCTCCTCCACCCCCTCCCCCGCTGCCCCCTCCCTGTTCGAAGAAATAACTCACTGTGTCCCTGAAATTCTGATACACTTTACAAACAAAATCAAGAAACGGCTGCACCTCTGCCTCTAAACTTGGTCTGAAGTTGCGAAGAAGGTCGAAAATGATGCGAATACAAATGAGGCCGTTCTCCTCGTTGTCTAGGGTTAGGATTTGGAGGGCGAGCTTGAGGAGTTCTTGGACGAAGGGGCGGAGGACTTCGCTGTGGGGGAGGCGGTTGAGGATTTCGACGACGACGTTGCGGAGCTTGTGTTCGGGGGTGTCGGAGAGCTGAGGAGAGGTTATTTGGGTTAAGATGGTGGAGAAGGCGTGGAAGTAGCATCTTAGGAAGTTTAGGTACTCGGAAGTGTGGGCGATCTCCAGGGAATCGCGGACCTCCATGGCCATGTGAAGCCGAGTTTTCATATCTGCAGGTTTGTTGAAGATTAAATAGAGTTTGAAAGAGGAATCGAAGTGAAAATTGATGCAGAAAGCGAAAAAAGAGATAGAAGAGGAAGAAGAAGAATACCTAGGTCGGGTTCGATGAGTCGACGAGCGTGAAGCTCGAAGTTCTGAATCGGACTCATTGTTGGGAATTGCAGAAGGGATGAAGAGTCGAAACCCTAGAATTTGAGCTGCCTTATTTTAGGGTTTGGTGAAAGGAGGGATTTTTTTCGCGTGAGAGGCATCGATGGTCTCTCTCTCTCTCTATTCTAGTTCGAGAAGTGAGGGAAACTGGAAAAGGTGACCAAGGATCTAGCTCTTATAGAGAGAGAGGAGTCAACGTTCCGAGCACCTGCACTGAGGAAAATTTGTTAAAGGGTGGTCGAGCACGTAATACTAACCCAGTGAAAAAAACAAAAAAAACAAAAAAAAAAAAAAAAAGAAAACAAAAAAGAGCTGGGAACGACTAACCAAAACTTTAATGACCAAAATATGGTATTTTCAGTGACCAAAACATTTAAACTCACCCATTAAATGGGTCATTTCAAGTCATTAATCAATGATATTTTAATAATAACTTAAACTTTTATTTTAGAATAGAGCCCAATTCAACGTCTTAATAATAGATCCAATATTCTTATCCTATTAAATATTTTGATATTAAATTATTACCTCGCACTTTTTGGGCATTAAAATACAATCACAGAACATAACAAGTCCATAGATTAATTGTAGTGTGTGTTGGTTGACAGGTGCGACGCTCTCTTATGAAATCAATTCATGTACTAAGGACCTTACAGTAGTCATAAAAATATTTCATATTAAAAAGTTATGATTGAATGTATTAAATCATCTCATAAGAATCAATCATATGATGATTTGTAACTTGGATGCCTTAGATTAGTCAAAAATATATACCATATGACAAACAAGTGCACAAATATGTGTCCCGTCTATTGAGGCAATAGATGCGGTATTAATCCATTTTCACTAGATGAGATCTAGGGGTGCAAATGGGGTTGGATTGACCCAGACCACACCTAAGAGCCAACACGGTCAACTTAAATTGATCGAAAATCGGGTCCAGGTCCAATAAACATTGGAGGACGCCTTGATTTCAACCCAAATTATATCCGTTGGTCTTCATATATATATATATATATATATATATATATATATATATATATATATATATATATATATATATCCAATTTTTGTCTAATAACATAATTAGGTAGGTTCTTTAAGTATAGTACAATTTCTATGGTTATATATTTTTTTAAAATAAAAATTCTTAAGAGTACGTTTGGAAAGCCTTCGGGTGCTTTGTAGGTTTCCTCTCTTGCCCCTATAAAAAGCCATGTTTACTACTCATATTTAGATTTTGACTTGTTATTTTCTTTATTTTCAGGGGCATTTCGGATAATCAACAAGTTTTGTTGAAAATTTATTGCTTCTATGGATTAATGTCTTCTCTTCCCGGTTTATGCCTTGTCTTCCTACGTCTAGAATAAAAAGGAACAAATTTTGCATTTTTGCAGACGTACTTTAATTTACAATATAAGATTCTTACTTCTCAACCCATGTTTCACGTGCTTTAATCGTTGTCTGCATTCAATCGGATAATGGAGATCAGTTGTTGTCCCAATCTTAGACATAGTAGTTCTTGAGATCATGTTCCTACCATCATACTTCATATTTGATTTCATGTGTCATACATCTGAAATGTTATCCAAGAATACACCCAATTTTTGTCTAACGGTATAATTGGATAGGTTCTTTTAAGCAAAGTACAATTTCTGTACTTATATATTTTGTTAAAAATTAAAATTCTCAAGGGTACTTTTGGAAAGCCCACTTTTGCTTTATAGGTTTTCTCTCTTGGCCCTATAAAAAATTATGTTTACTCCAATGTTTGGATTTTGACTTGTCATTTTCTTTATTTTCAGGGGCATTTAGGATAGTCAACAAGTTTTGTTGAAAATTTATTGCTTATGTGGGTTAATGTCTTGTCTTCCTAGTATGGCATTTTTGCAAAGGGTGTGTTAATTTACAATCCAAGATTCTTCCTTCTCTAATCGTGTTTCAGGTGCTTAAATCGTTGGATGCTTTCAATCGGATAATGGAGATCAGTTTTTGTTCCAATGTTAGACAGTAGATCTTGAGATCATGCTCCTACCATCAGACGCTCAGATTTTTATTCTACATGGCACACATCCTGAAAATTTATCCAAGACTACACCCATGATCTTGTTCATTGTTTGGGATGTATGTCACTTGTAATCACTATATGACCGTCAGATGGTAGGACCATGATGTCAAAATCTATTGTGTTGAAGATTGGAACAAAATGTGATCTTCATCATCATATTCAAAGCAGTCAATGCTTTAAGCATGTGAAACACGAGTTGGGAAGGAGAATCTTGGGCTGTAAAAGAAGGTAAACTTTTACAAAACAAAATCATTAACTGTTGACCTCTTTCTTTAGGAAAAAAATTGTGGACTATTGGATTGTATGCCATACTTTCGAAGAAAAATAGTGACCATTATGCTATTTTGTACTATATTATTACTTTATTTTATTTTTATGATATCATACCACATACACAACTCAGATGTAGTGCATGTGCAAACTACACACAAAGAGGAGTTGATCTGGCGCAGCACACTGGGAGGAGAACCGCACAAAGGGCAGGAGCAGGCGTGGGGATTAGAACCCGCGGCATGTTGCTCCCACATGGGAAGAAATACCATTTAAGCTATTTCTCAACTGATTGTACTAAATTACTATTGACTTTTTTCTGACGCAAAAGTATTGTCAACTATTGAGTTGCTTGCATTAGTTATCAAGGAAAAAAAAGTTTATTGTAGACGATTGGGCTGCCTTGCCTTATGATGGGCTACTACTGTTTTGGGAGCCATTACTTGCACATAAAAGACTTCATATTTTTGGGAACTCATGCAATGTGAAAAAATACCATCTAAGTCGTCTAATTTGAAGACCACGATCTGAAGATCTTTTGTGTAAAAGATTGGCACCAAACACGATTATTATCATATAACTCAATGCAATCTAAGGCTATTATTTGATTCAATAGTAGATTGCATTGAATCATATGCTAGAGATCGTATTTGGTGCCAATCTTTTGCACTAAGATCTCTAGATCATGGCCTTTGAATTATATGACTTAGATGGTATTCTCCTATGGCACATGTCTTCAAAATATATCAATGTCCAGCTGTCTGATAGGTGGACCATGATCTCAAGATTTATTGTATGAAAGATTGGGAGGCAATCAATACTGTTAAAGATGGAATCATTAGTTGCGCAGAAAGAATATTTAGTTGTGAATACCACTACTTTTATTAATTTTGATTTCAATGTTGTGCAATATTGAAAATATATATATTAATTGCTTATCACATTTGAAAGAATGACATGTTGATGGATGGGGGATTGTACTCTTGATCATTCCTTCCTACTAGCTCCCTTTAAGGATTGGGGATTTTCTTGTAGTTAAGAAGATTTTATGATGGTGGAAGGCATTAAATAAGAGAGGTTGAGCATTCCTCTGTTGATGAATATTTTCAGCTTTATATTGTGTAAATTAATGGATGATTATTAAGGGTGTGCAAGTTATCGGAGCTCCCAGCGATGACTATAAGGGTTCTGACTGTGATATTAGAGAGAAGGTTTTCATTGCCATGGAAGTAGAACATGGCAAGCGTCTTAAAGTGCACCAGAGTAGAAGAACCTAGTGACATCGATTTGCGATATTATCAACCTTCCAGTGAGCTATAGGCCCAATCTCACCGTTTTTTACATATCTATTCCATTAATTTTTTTAATTATCTCAAGTTCTTCTCATAATGATTCTTACAAACCAATTTCATTATGCCTTGAGATTGTTAGTGCTCAAAAAATGGCTATGATTGTAGTTTTTACCGGTAAAATGATTGTGATCAAGTTTTATAGGTTGTATCATGCTCCGGCCTTCTTTCATATTGCATGTCTATTGGACCATATACTCATGGCAACATGTAATATGTTTAGCTCAAACCCTGTTAAGGTGTCCTTTCTTAGTGCAATGATACAAGGGTTGGGCTATCAAGTGTGAAAATGCAGGTTTGAGTCCAGAAAGCAGGAACTTTATGTGCCAAAATGATAATGGTTAGGTTTTTATCCTGCTTATCTCTCTTTACACCCTTTATGTAAAGGTCCGACATTGGGTAAGGTCATTTTGTTATAGTTCAAATCAGGTTAGCCAGAGCTTCGAGCAAATTGAATCAAGTTATCGAAGCTCCCAAATGGTTTGATTGGGCCACTGTTTGAGTGTGGCCCTATTGGTGGTTTACATTTATTTAGTTGCTTTCAATTACAATTTGGTGTTTTACGAGTTATCGTATGAGTTGTTAGTTTGACTTGATGAGTTTAATTACAATTTGCAAAATCCATATGGTTATTTATTTACAATTTGCAAAATCCATGTCCTTAGAGTAGATTTTTTTTCATTCTACTGTGATTGGAATGTATCTTCATTGGTAGTTAAAGTTTTTACTTAGTTGAGACCAGATATTTGATGATTTGTATAGCTTATTAAATGAATTGTTAGTTTAATTTGATTTAACTAACTTTTTTTTAATAAGCTCGCTTGATTTGAATCAATTTAATTTGATATATAGACCTATAATTGAATATGTTTTTACTTCGAAGGTTTGGGCTTAAGGGTAGGTAAGTGACAATTTCATAGCAAACAAGATCTTATCGCAGTACTCACATGGCGGACCACGTCAATATGAAACTCATACTTAGTTTCTAACCAGAAGTGGAATAAGAGGGACAAGCCTATGTTTTGAGCCCAAAAATTGCATATCATTAAATGATCATTGTCACCTGATCAATAGTTTAATGAGTTTTTAGATGGGTGTTTGTTGTTAGCTTACCTTGTGCTTCAAAAAGGGATTAAAAATCAGAAAACTAAGAGTCTATGGACTGCACACTAAGGTAAGCATACACACAGCCTGCAAGTAATCAGGGCTGTTGTAGCAAGTTTTAAAGAGTGAGTAGGGGTGTGTCCACAGGGAAATGTGTACTTAAAATTTATCAAATCTCCAGATCTAAGACAGATCTGACACCCTACCTTATACTACTCTAAACAAAAATAGCAAAAGGAAGAGGAGGGGTTTTAGGGGGTTGCTACTTTAAGCTAAACTACATAAACAAAATAGAATTAATTGCATAAATAAATTGGGATTAACCAAAGAGTTCAGATCTTGCAAATGAGGGGAAATTTGGTGAAATTAAAATAAAAAAATGAGGAAGAGCAGCTCGGGATTTGGTCTCACTGCTACTTGGGTGGTTTGACGGCTGGGTAGAAGGATCTGATCTAAGCCAAAGAATTGGAGTGATCTTAAGGCTATGAGCTGTCCACTCAATGGTCACAGATCATCCAATAGAGTCCCTCCATTCTAAGGCCTCCATCAGAACATAATAATCACTAAAAATGTTGTCGATGCTAGGCCACAGGCACAAGCAGCCACAGGTCTATCAGATCTAGGAAGATCAAATGGTATTCAAGAGATCTAGCTGTTAAGTGGGTGAGTTGGTCCCATCTACACAAATCCGATTGAGAACCAAGTGAAACTAGATGATCTATATATCTAATTAAGCAATATAATCAATAATTCATTGAATTAAACACAATATACAATGAAATGCTCTCAGATTTGTAGTCTGTACAACATTCGACCTACAATAATGCTCTCAACTTTTCCAAATTACAGATCAACCTTACCCTTACTATTCAAAGGAAGTTAGCCAACCATGATTGGCTAAAGAGAGAATGGGAGAAGAATGAAGAGAGAGGGAGTTCTTAGAGGAAAACAGATCTCGAACTAAGCTCTGGTTCTCTCAAATTCTGGATCGTTCTTCTGTAAAACTTTTCTTTTATTTATACCTTCTTCTTCTATCACAGATCAGTTTCAGCCAATCAGAGCCCAAGAGAATAATTATGTTATTATGGGCTGCTGATGTAGCTGATTTCTCTTCTAGAAGCTCTTCTCCCATTGGTCCACAACCGGTGAATACTCGTGAGGCAGTTAGGGTTTCCAATCGTACACAGTTGAATACCTAAAAAGACCCTCAGGGGTCACTGACGTGCTTTCGAATGTGTGCACAGACTTCTGAAATTGGCAGTTGCTGAAGAAACGTGCTGAGAAGTACGAGTGTCGAGAGGTTCAGGGAACCTCTCGATAGGTTCTGAGTATGTTTGCTCTTCATTTCGACAGGTTCTTTGTGGCTTTTAAAAGGATTGGAAACATCTCGAGATGTTGATCTGCACTCGTCGATAGGATTGGAGTTCAATTTAACGTTCTGTCCAATTCTTCATCCATCCTCTCGACAAGTTATAATCAACCTGTCGACTGGTTATACAAACTACCACTGAGTTCTCGACAGGTTCTATCTATCCTCGCGAGAATGCGCCTGGCTTCATGTGAGTTGTCGACAGGTTGTCTTGGACTACTCGACAGGTTCTGTTGAACCTCTCAACAGCTTAACTTTAGTGCTTCCACAGCTGGTACACCTCTCAAGTGCGTTGTTCTTCATTTGTTCAACATCCAACAATATCTTGGCGGATTCAATCCTCATTCCTTGCAACTGCACTCAACCTCAAGCATTCCTAGTTGGGCTAAAGACAATCTCATGAACTTCTAAGGCTCTTGTGGACTGATTGATTGGCTGGCCTTTGGGCTGTAATGCCACATGTTGACCAGCAAATTACTTCTTTGGCTATTTTAAGTGGATATCTACACTAAGCTTGCAATTTATTGCTTATCTATAAAATACAATTAAAACACATTATTAGTCAGCTCAAAGGTCCACCAAAGGTAAGGTTAGGAGGTAAAAAATGGTATGTTTCACTACTTAACAGCGTTAAAGTATGCATGAATGACAATCGAGATGGAATAAATAAAAGTGCTATAATCAGATGGTTTGAATTCTTAATGAGTGTGATGCTTGCATTGCTTGGTCTTGCATGCAACTTGAGCAACTTAGGTTTATGAAATGTATGCCACTCTGGCCCATCCGTGTCGAACGTGTCCATCCACCTAATAGTAGCAGTTTGAAGGCATCACTTTCTCATGATAAAATTATCAAGCGTATGAAGAGTCTTTCACCCATCAATCTTCTCAATAACATGACTTTTAAATGAAACTCAACTTTAATAGGATCTGACAGCTAAAACACTAATTATAAGTTTAATAATCTTTATGATATCAGCGAGGACGACTCTGATAGTTGAATAATTATACCTCCACTTTCTTTACCAGTGAATTCTTAAAAGAAATTGTATAGATGCCTAAGCATCATAGAGAACATGGTTTAGCAAGTGGTTGTGCACCAATCAATGTCACAAATACCTTCTTTTTAATACAATCATCTGCAATTTTTAATATGATCATCAAACTGCTTCACTATTTTGGCATGAAATTGACTTGAGAAATGGCAGTACTTAGATTAGGTATCTAATAAGATTCTCTCCTTAAAGATGGTATCATTTAGTGATTGCTTAAGATGGTTGTAAATTTCATGAATTGTATAAAATTATTAGCAAAAAAGCGGCCACATGCATAGCACGTGCCTTTCATTAGTGTATATACATACACACACACACACACACACACTCATGTACATTATGTTCTAAAAGAAGAATAAGTTTCTACTTTCTTTTGTTCGAACTTATTTTGCTTTAACATTTTACTAGTTGCTTTATAATCACTTTGATATTCTTATATACCTCTTGATTTATACCCTCTACTTAAAAAAGAATATGTTTATCCCTACTTCTTTTCATCCAATCTTGTTTTAGTTCAGATTTACTTCCCTTTAGTTTTTCATAATACCCTTTGATATATATCTTGGATGTAAAAAAAGAATAATTTTCTCTCCTACTTTCTTTCTTCTAAGCTTGTTTTAGACTAATTTTACTGCATGCCTCTCCCTTTGGCTTTTCATATAACTTTAATATCCTGTGATTTGGTCTTCAAAATACATTTAAATACACGCACTTTGTTAGTGGTGTAGCTATGATTTTCTGCTTGTGGGGGTGGGGGGCCTAGCAACAATCAATAGATCTTAATAGTTGTTTTACCATCATTTCGGGAGGCTTGTACACCATCCATTTGGGGGCTTATACATAAAAGAAGGTTGTTAAGAAGCATATCTTACACAAATTTAAGAGTAAAATGGGGTCCTGTAACATCCTGCATTTCGGCTACCTGTACACCCAAGTACATGTCCGTGTTTGGCGTTAGGTGTATGTGGTTGGCAATGTATATGCCACCCACTTGATGCCTTGCATTTTAGACCTTGGATATAAAGCTAACACACCATTTCGACATGTACGCTGCACATCGAACCAACCCCCACTATATAAGTCAAACTCCTTCCTTTGTTTCATTTGCTTGAAACGTTAGAGAGAGGGAGCTTAGAGGAAAGGAAAGAGGAGAGCTCTCCCCATTACCCTCTTCTTCATGTGTGTGGATCTCACCCTCAATCTCCTTCGTCTTCTTAGATCCACAACGAGAGGGCGTCGTTTGGATGCGGCTACGATCATAAGTTTGAGAGAACCCTCAGACCTCACTCAAGCCCTTCTTCTTCACTTAAGAGAACTTTGGATTGTCGTACACATCGCAAGGATTCAATCTACGACTCCGTCTGATCGCGAGTAAGAAAGGAGTTTCGATTTCAAACCATCGAACGAACAGGGGAGCGTGAAGTGTCGATTTTGGGAACAATCATCGGAGACATTGTGTGCCCGATCTAAGACGTAAATATCATAGTAATTCATATGATTTGAAGTTCTTAAGGTCAATTTGGGTAAAAAATGGTTAAGTTGATCCCACTTTCGGAACCTAGAGTGTCCAAAAATATTGACCCTGAAATTTTTGTTGACAGCTTGCTGTGACAACTATCACAACATGTTGTCATTAATAACAGCACGTTGTGACAATTCCCACAATGCGCTGTCATAGGAATGACAGTAGTACTTTTGAGAAGACGACCTCTCCAGCTACGACACGCTGCCATTATACCACAGCTCACTGTGAAGCGTCATAGTACGCTGCCAAGGAAGCCACAACACTTGAACACCACACCAGAACAAAATAAAACTATATAAAATCACACAGCTCGTTGTGGACTCTATCACATCACATTGTCAGGGAAACCACAACATGATGTAAATAGAAAAAAAAAGAGAAATTGAACTCTACCACAACCCACTGTCACTACACAACAACGCATTGTGAACATTACCACAACTCCCCGTCACTTACAACAGCATGTTGTGAGTACAATAAAGTGAGAAATGCTTAGATTGATCTATCGAGCATTGACGTATGACTATTGTGTGCAATGTAGAGAGGAGAGAATCGATTTTGAGCAATAGGCACCATCGTCCTTCCTTCTAGCAAAGCTAAGGTTCAAGGTGAGGAAATTTCATTGTACAATTGTATTATTGATTTTGATTCATAGATGCATGATATGATTGAATATTTTGTATGTTTTGACTCGTAAAATTGTATGATTTGAATTTCGAAGTCTTTAAGATATAAATGTGAGATTGAAAATGAACCCCGTATGTGAACTCTGAATTCGTTGATTTTCGCAATTGCATTGTCTTGAACTTTGAATGATTTCCAAATTTATATGTTATGTGATTGAATTTAAGACCAATAGAGGCTCCAGAGAGGGGTAGAGGCCCCGAGGTTTTTACCTTGTGCCTGAAATATTGGCTGCTAGGTGCTCAAAAGATGGGTTGCTTAGGTTCATGAAATTGTTATTGACTGATGTGTTGTCACGGATGGGTTCCATTACTGATGTATTTCCTACTGATGAGTTTCTTCATTGATGTGTTTCGTTTCCATCTATATATTTCGTTCCTGACTTACTCTTTATCAATTGTTTTGAATACAAAAATGAGATGATTGAAACTCTGTTTTAACATGAACTGCAATTGAAACCCCGATTTGATTTTTGAATGCTTTTGAATTGATTTCTGAGGATTGTCATTGAATCTATGCCTCTTATGATAGAATGTGATTGATATTGATTTTTTTATTGAGCTTTGTCTGTTAGCTCATCCCGACTATACGTCATAGGTGTAGACATTGATCAAGACCTAGAGTTGGAGACTGATCCTGAGTACATACCGGAAGAATAGGATCTCCCACCAGAGGATTTCATCCCATAAACTAGGAATTTGACTCGGTATAGTTTTGGGTTTTCTTTTTGAGATTGTAGGCAAATAGAACTAAGTTTTGTATAAACATATTGTACGCCACTGTTTAGGTGATGGACGGCCATCACCGGTGGCTTGTTTAGGGGCTTTTAAATTATGTTTTATATAGAAATGGAGATTTTGCTTCCGCTTTATATATGATGTTTGTTTGATTTTTGCATTAATACCAAAGATAATACTTTATTAGATTGTGATCTACGATCTGACGACACGGATTTTAGGGGTAAAAAATTTGGGCTGTCACAGTTGGTATCAGAGCTTAGGCTTTAGGTCTTATGGGAGACTCAGAACCATAGCTCTAGGTGCAGGAATATGGTTTTAGGCTCTATCGGGACAATGGTTCTGAACGTTAGAATTCTGTCAAAATATAGGGACCATCGTTAAATTGAAACTTTTGTTTCATCATGACAGATCGCTATGGCCCCACGTGGTAGGCCAAGACACAACAGAAGCATACCAAGTGGAGAGGGAACATCCGATGGTGAGAGAGTCGCCACTGTTTCAAATGTCATTCCCTTGGGTGGAGAAAACAACAATGGGTTGACTGGGCAACTATTGGAAACAATGGTCAATACTATGGCCCAACTTGCATCAAGACGTCCGCTTTATGGATTTCAAAAGTTCAGAAGAATGAATCCTCCAAGCTTCTGAGGCCAAGCCAATCTTCTCGAAGCGGAAGAATGGTTGAATGAGATTGAGAAGCTTCTTCGTATGATTCAATGCACTGAAGAAGAGGAAGTCACATGGGCTTCTTTTAGTTACAGGAAGCTGAAAACGCATCGTTTAAGTATGCTAAGAGGACTAGGCTACAAAGGACCCCAAATGTCCCATGGGCTTGGGATTGGTTTGTTGAAGAGTTCAACGAGAGATACTTTCCAAAAGCAATTTGAAATATGTGGGAAGTCAAATTTATATCCCTAGAGCAAGGTCAAATGTTCATACATGAGTACGAGGCAGAGTTTACAAGGCTTTCAAAGTTTGCTCCGCAACACTAGACACCGAAATCATGAAGGCAAAGAAATTTGAGCGTGACTTGAAGCCTAGTATTTAGGAGAGAATTTGCTTATTTCAAGTAGAGACCTATGTGGAGGTTATGAACTTGGCACTCATTACCGAGAAGGATATTGAGAAGATGCAGCTAAGACAGGAACAATAGAATAAGAATCGAGTAAGTCGACCACAGTCCTATGCCTTCGAGAAGGCAGGCAAAAGGCCAAAATTTTCCACACTGGTACCTAGGCAACCTGCTCAGATCGCCTATCTGAGGCCGACTGTTTCTACACCATCAGGTTCATATCGTTCTTTGAACCCCGCTACCACAGGAGCGTCGAGACTACAACAGACCTCACACACCTCTTCATCTGCATTGACCTATTGTCCATGATATGGAAGACCACATAAGCTAGAGGAGTGTTGGTGGATAATGGGTGCATGCTTTAGATGCAACAAGATGGGACACTGGATAAGAGATTGTCTCGAGGCAATTAAAGAAAAGATGACGACTACAACTACACAAAGGCCCTCTCGACCTACTATTCAAGGTCGTGCCTATGCTGTGTCAGCACAAGATGCACAGAAAAACAATAAGGTTAGCCAAGGTATGAATTACCTTATAGTTCAAAAAACATTCATCTTTACTTTCAAGTAGGAAATATTATTGGAACTTTAAGCTGAATTGTGTTATTGCATGCTTACTACATCAATTGTGCACTATTTATTTATGGAAATGCATGAACCTTAGGTACCTTATAATTATATCGAAGATGTGATATTTGTCAACACAAGGCACGAGTGTTGATAGACCCAGGGTCTACCCATTCATTTGTAACGCCTCAGTTCGCAACCGAATTGAATATCACTCCAGAGACCTTGGACTTCATCTTAACAATGTCGGTCCCTACGAGAAATGCAGTGAGCACCGACACAACATGTCATTCAGTCATCATTGCAATTGAAGGTCACGAGGCGATGGCTGATTGATCCTACTAGACATGCAAGGATTTGATATAATCCTTGGAATGGATTGGCTATCCGCTTACCATGAAAGCATCGATTGCCTTCGAAAGGTGGTTACCTTTCGCCTACCAAAGGGAAAACCATTCCGATTCTATGGCATCAAGTCTAGCATTGCACTATTCATCTCTACCGTTAAAGCTTAGAGACTGATGAGAAATGGATGCATTGGGTACTTCACGTTCTTACAAGAGAAATGCGAAAAGAAGATCAACGTCACAGACTTTTCCGTTGTATCTGAGTTCTTGGATATGTTTCCCGAGGATCTCCCTGGACTACCACCTGATCAAGAGCTTGAATTTGCTATTGATTTGACTCCAGGTACCGAGCCGATATCCAAAGCACCATGCCGCATGGCACCTGTAGAATTGAAAGAGCTCAAGGAACAGTTACAAGAATTGTTGGACAAGAGGTTCATCAGACCTAGCGTTTCTCCATGGGGAGCCCCTGTTTTGTTCATGAAGAAGAAAGACAGATCGATAAGGCTTTGCATCGATTACCGTCAGTTGAATAAATTAACAATTAAGAATTGTTATCCGCTCCCACAAATTGATGGTCTTTTCGATCAGTTGTAAGGGACAAAATTCTTTTCGAAGATAGACCTGAGATCTTACTACCATAAGTTGAAGGTCAAAGCAGAAGACATCTCGAAAACTGCTTTTCGTATAAGATGTGGCCACTATAAATTTCTAGTGATGCCTTTCGGATTGACAAACGCTCCAACATCGTTCAAGGATCTCATGAATAGAGCGTTCAGACCACACCTTGACAAATGTGTGGTTGTCTTCATTGATGACATCCTCATTTATTCAAAGATGAGGGAAAAACACAAGCAACACTTGCGTATCGCTCTGCAGACACTTTGTGATCATCAGTTATATGCGAAGTTTAGCAAATACAAACTTTGGCTATAGCAAGTTAGCTTTCTGGGGCATATCATTTCTGAGGCAGGCATAACAGTGGACCGAGCTAAGATTGAAACTATTATACAATGGGAACAACCGAAGACAATTACAGAAGTATGAAGTTTTTATGGGATTAGCTGGTTACTACAGAAGGTTCGTAGAAGGCTTTTCCAAGATTTTGGGGCCACTCACGAAGCTGACAGTCATATAATATACCAATTTATTACCCTTAACTTAGTGATGCTAGGACTTAGTTTGTTAGTAATAAGTTAATGAAGTGCATCTATTAAGGAAAATCAGTAAAAGAGAGCCAAAGTGTTAATATTCGTCAAAATAAACTCAAAAGAGTGTAAAAAGATGATTCACTATATACTGAAAGTTAGAAAATCGTGAAAGACAATTGAGCGTTGTTACTAAAGAAGAAAATAACAAATCGTAATTTACGATTCTTCAGAAGACGTTCAAGAAGCTGAAGCGATACAGAAGAAAAATGCGAACAATCGTAATTCAAAGAATCGTCTAGAGTGGAAGCTATAAAAGATAGAAAATCGTGATTTACGATTTTTCAGAAAGAGAAGAAAAGAGACAATCGTGATTTACAATTGTATTAGTAGAAGCTTTCCTACTGCTACTGCTGCTGAGGATCACATGAAGATCTATACCGCCATGCACCGAATTAGAACTCTTGAATTAGAAGTTTGGTATATCACGAATTTGAGAAGATTGATGAAGATAGATTCCAGAAGATCTCTACTATTGAATAAAAAGGAACAATCCAGAAGTGCGTCGAAACAAGGAAAGCAAGGAGAGATAAAGTTAGAATTAGAGTTATAATAGGAATCTTTTTATTTCTTTAATTAGAATTAGAACTTGTAAACGCTCCTTATGATCTATTGATAAGAGAGCCTGGTGTAGGAATAAATCATCAAAGAAATTCTCAGTATTAATTGGCGACTGAGGTTGGGTTTTCTTTCAATCAAATTTAGAGTAGATTTTTATTACTTTATAGATTAGATATTCAAGGTTTCTCAAGAGTAGTTGATGACTGCAATTGGAAGCTGAAGATTGAGTAGATATTTGTAGTTTCTCAGAAGCAATTGATGACTGCGGCTGAGGGGTGAAAGATATAATTTTATTGCTTTCTAATTTAGATTTATTTTATTGCAATTTTTTGTTTTGTAAATATCTTCAAATTTTAATTCACCATATTTAGTTTGAATTGACGACTCAGGTTGAAGTTTGCAGATTAGTATAATAGTTTTTACTTTTCCATCTTTAGTTTTCTAGAATCTGATTGATGCCCAAGTTTTAGGAGATTACTGATTAGATTAAATCTGTATTGATAGGATTTTAGTATTGATTGATGACCAATGCTAGGAAACTTGATATATAGTGTAACAGTATTGTTTAAATTCATAAATATCTGATAGCTGAAGATTGTGATTGACGACCATAATCTGAAGAAGTAGGATTATGATTTATTTTCTGTAATTTAGATTAAGAAACAATTCTTTTATTTATATTTCTCTAGTAGTTTAGGAACTTAACAGATAAATATAAGTTTTCAGAAAAATTAAATTAATATAGAGAAAACTGTCTTCGTGGGAATGATCCTATACTAGCTCTACAATTTCTATTGTGCGCTTGCAATAGGTTAAGACTTAATTAGAGATACATAAAATTAGTGTTAACAAATTTTTGGCGTTGCGGTCGGGTACAACATTATTTATATTAATTGAAGAAGACAAGTATCTATCTTTCTCTTTTCATATTTCTTTATATTTTTCAAATTTCTTTGATCACTTCTTAAGCTTTTGCAAACTTACTCGGAGCAGCGAATCGAAGGCTTCAATACTTCTGCTGGCCACAAAATCTAGAGGCTCAGATTTGTCTCTCTCCCTGCTTTCTAAAAAAATAAAAAATAAAAAAATATATATACTTATAGTATATCATGTTTGAGATGCAAGGTCGTGACGACACATCATGGCCAAATCTCAACATGACTTATCCCCCAATAGAATTCCCAACTACTCCGTGGTGTCCAACCATGTTGGAGACAAAGCAGACATTTGCCTCTCAGTGGGGTAGTGTTGAGAATCCTTATAATCCACAGTGGGACAATCCTCATTGCTTCCCAAGGGTAAATCAACAAGAGTTTTCTTATGCATACCCATGACATTCTCTGAATTCTCAACAGTCTTACAACCCATACCAATCCTTTGCGCAACAACCATATCCTCAAAATAGAAATGATGGTGCTACTATAATCCAAATCATTCAGGACTTCCAACATCATGTACAATATCACTCTAGGGAATTAACCCAATTGTCTCAAATCTCTTAGAATTTACACTCTTTCACTTAGTCCATTGCAAATCTAAAAACCCAAATCGGACAACTAGCCTCACAGTTGGAGGAAAGAGAGTGTAACCAAGCGAGCTCACAGACACTAATTCCACAGTTTAGGCTGTTCAAACCTTAAGGAATGGCAGGACTATTGACAATAAAGTACAGATGCCTATCCCAGTAATTGTCCCTACGGCTGTAAAAAAAGAGAATGAAATCAAAGAACAAACCCCCCATAAGAAAAACCAAAAAAATCAGAAAATGTAAAATAGTAAAAAGTAGAAAATAAAGAGGAGAGTACACCTAAACCTGTGGCTGAGGCATTTTATGTGCCAAAGTTACTGTTTCCAAATGCTTTTGGTGCACCCTCCCCTTTTGACAAAAATCCAAAAAAATAGAGGAAATCACTGAGATCTTTAAGGAAGTGAAGATCAACTTGCCCCTCTTGGAGGCAATTAAGCAGGTCTCAGCTTATGCACGATTCCTAAAAGAGATGTGTACGCAGAAACGAAAGCGGTGAAACAATATCTCATAAAAAGTTTTATTGACAGAGCAAGTAAGCTCAGTCTTGCAAGCTAGAACTCCGCCTAAGCTTAAGGACCCTAGGGTGCCTACAATTTCATGTATCATAGGCAATCATGCAATAGATAAAGCACTTCTGGATATGGGAGCCAACGTAAATCTACTACCATACTTCGTTTACGAAAACTTGGGACTAAGAGATATAAGGTCTATGTCGGTAACTCTTCAGTTAGCCGATAGATCAGAAAGAAGGCTAGTTGAAATCATGGAAGATGTAATGGTTGGAGTCGATAAATTTATTTTCCCTGTCGACTTTTTGGTGCTAGACATGGAACCATGTTCGAAATCTCCAACATAAATTCTCGTTATACTCGGTAGACCATTCTTGGCTACGACTAATGCTTGTATAAATTATAAAATTAGGGTAATGAAAGTTTCTTTTGGATATATGCGAATCCAATTAAATGTCTTCACTGCAGCCAACCAAATGACTTCAATAGATGGCGAGGAATGCTTCAACATCGATAAAATTGAAGAATTAGTAGAGGAAGCATTACCTTTAGTCTTATCAAAGGATGCGCTTCAGACTGCATTATGGTACACGGACTTGAAAGAGCCAAGCCACCAATTAAAGGAGGCAATTTATCAGATAGATACTCTTATCTGTGAACTCCAATCCAAGACTTAGAAACCATGGATAGAACCTCTACCCGCTATTTCCAATGAATCGTTACAACCATCTATCTAAAAAGCACCATCCTTAATAAGGAATAAGAGAGTAGGTCACTGGTCACACTCATAAAATATAAGTGTGCAATAGGATGGACTGTCGCTAACCTTAAAGGGCTTGACCCCTCGATATGTATGTATCGTATACATTTAGAGGACAATGCTAAAACTTCACGAGAAAGCCAACGACGGTTAAATCCAAATATGAGGGAAGTTGTTTAAAAAGAAATCGTGAAACTACTAAACGCAGGCATTATTTACCCAAATTTCGACAATGAGTGGGTGAGTCCTATTCAGGTAGTCCTAAAGAAGTCTGGGATTACTGTAAAAGAAAATGTAGCCGGTGTGTTGGTGCCATTACGTGAAACCACAGGGTGGCGTGTATGCATTGACTATCGGAAGCTCAATTCAATGACTCGCAAGGATCATTTTCCACTACCTTTCATTGATCAAATTTTGAAAAACTTGCAGGCCAAGAATATTTTTGCTTTCTAGACAAATATTCAGGATATAACCAAGTTCCGGTCTACCCAGAAGATCAAGAAAAGGCTACCTTCATGTGTCCTTTTGAGACGTTTGCTTATCGTCGCATGCCCTTTGGGATATGCAATGCACCTGCAACATTTCAAAGATGTATTATGACAATCTTTTCTGACATGATAGACAAGTTTCTTAAAGTATTCATCGACGACCTTTTGGTGTTTGGCCGAACATTCGATTCTTGTATTGATCATTTTGCCCTTGTCTTAGAAAGATGCGAAAAAACTAACTTAGTGCTAAGTTGGGAGAAGAGCCATTTCATGGTTCAGAAAGGCATAGTCTTAGGGAATATTGTCTTTAATAGAGGGATAGAAATTGACAGAGCTAAGATCTATGTAATAGTGAATCTACCGCCACCAACTTCAATACGGCATATTCGATCTTTTCTTGGCTATGCTGGGTTCTATCGCTGATTTATCAAAGATTTTTTAAAATTCTCGAGACCATTATGTCACCTATTAGCAAATGGTGTACCCCTTAACTTTGACGATGCCTGTTTTGACGCATTCAACAAGATTAAGGCACTTCTCTCATCCGCTCCAATTATTCAACCTCCAGACTATTTACTTCTTTTCAAAGTAATGTACGATGCTTCTGATTACGCAATAGGTGCCATCTTAGTACAACGGAGAGACAAGGCTCCTCATGTAATTTATTATACATGTCGTACCTTGATTGAAGCTCAGGTTAACTATACCACCACTGAGAAAAAGCTTCTCGCTGTATTCGTTGCGTTAGATAAATTCCAACCTTACCTATTAGGATCTAAGATCATGATCTTTTCTGATCATTTTGCACTAAAATACTTACTATCTAAAAAGGATGTCAAGCCAAGACTAATTAGGTGGATCTTTTTTTTGCAGGAATTCAACTTCGAAATCAAGGATAAGAAGGGAGTTGAGAACGTGGTGGCTGATTACCTATCCAGGATAGAAATGCCTGAGACCATTAGTAAAGAATCTCAGCATGATACTTTTTCGGATGAGCAACTTTTTTACATCCAAGCAGCAGTTCCATGGTATGCAACTATCGTGAATTATTTGGCAACAGATAAGATTTCCCCAACCTGATCTAATCAAGATCGATATACTTTCTTTGCTAACATAAAATATTATATTTGGAAGGATTCAGACCGATTTAAAATAAGTGTAGACCAAATAATTAGAAAATGTGCCTGATAGTGACACTCACAATATTCTATAATTTTGTCATACATATGCTTGTGGGGGCCACTTCGGTGGTAGGAAAATGACTGCCAAGGTACTACAATCGGGGTTTTATTGGCCATCACTATTTAAGGATGCTCAGAATTCCTGTCAGGCCTGTGATCGGTGCCAAAATTTAGGAGCCATGTCCGAAAGGAACATGATCCCCTTCAACCGATCTTGGTCACAGAACCCTTTGATATATGGGGCATTGACTTTATCGGTCCCTTTCCACCGTTGTTTGGATTTACATATATACTTGTATCCATTGACTATGTATCAAAATGAATAGAAGCAACGACCCCACGAACAAATGACCATAAGGTGGTAGTTTCTTTCATCAGGGAAAAATATATTTGCACGATTTGGAACCCCACGGGCTATTATAAGTGATGGAGGAATCCATTTTTGTAACAAGTATTTTGATAGCTTGATCAAGAAATATGGTGTTACACATAAAATCGCAACCCCTACCACTTGCAAACTAGTGGACAGGTTGAGGTTTCTAATCGTGAAATAAAGAAACTGAAAAGAACAGTTTGACCTGATAGAAAGGACTGGTCCATAAGATTGAATGATGCTCTGTGAGCATATAGAACGACTTATAAAACTCCCATTGCCATATCTCCTTTTCGATTAGTGTATGGTAAGGCTTGCCACCTACCTGTGAAATTAGAACATAGAGCTCTATGGGCCATCAAAGCATTAAATTTTGAGCTGGATGCATCTGGTGAGTAACGAAAACTCAAACTCAATGAGCTTGAGGAAATTCAAAATGATGCATACCAAAATGCTCGAATCTATAAGGCCAAAATCAAAGCATTTCATGATAAACACATTTTGAGAAAAAGGTTTGAGCCGGGCCAACAAGTTTAGCTATATAATTCAAGGTTGAAACTATTCCTAGGAAAACTACAAAGTCATTGGGACGGACCCTATAATGTGGTGGAAGCATTCCCTCATGGGGCTGTAACCATTCAAGATTCCAAAGACTATCTGTAACATCCTTGATTTCCGTGTACTGTGCAAGTTACGTGTGTCATGAACAGTGCCATGGCGTTTGTGGTTCACAAGAGGACTAAAATCTCTATATATGCTCTTGGGTGTATGTGTTTGGTATGTAGGCCAAGTGGATGTAAAACACTTAGTGTGAATGTGTGTGGTTAGCACAATAGTTAAAGCAAGATAGAGAAAAAGGGGGGAAAGGAGTCTTCCATACGTTATTTATTGAGCCTAGAAGGAGAGAGTGAATAGGGAGAAAGAAGAGAAGGACTTTGGTTAAAAGAAAAGTTAGAAATAGGGATTTTCGGTGAGAAAGTGGTAGGATTCACCTTATGGATTTCAAATACATAAGATAAGGATGGTGTGGTGAAGAGAGTGGTGAAGATCCATTAATTTTGAACTTGTGGATGATCAAGAAAGGATTGGGAGGAAGGGTTTTGGAAGCCCTCTTTATTGAGTTGGTCTTGGATCGAATCTAGAAGAGATTCCTTAGTCTAAGGTATATTTTTTAATGATTGTATGTGCTTTAAATAAAGCATAAATTGTTAGTTGGATCATTTTTGATATTAATAGGATATTCAATGAAGTAGGAAGTTAGTTTTCGAACTGATCGAGCATTAACTATTGTCGCTCCTAGCTCGAGCGGTTTAAATGGCTCGCTCGCGCGAGAAGGATCACAAAATATATGTATAAACTATGTTCTGGGCTCGCTTGAGCGAGACCCCTTGTGAAGGGAAGGCTCGCGCGAGCAAGGGTTCGCGTAAGCTATAGATGCCTCGTTTTGAAGCGCTCGAGCGGGGATGATACCTCGTTTATAATCGCTCGAGCGATGAATAATATTTGCTCGTGCGATGAATAGGATCGCTCGCGTGATAAATAGTGTTCGCTTGCGCGATGAATAGTGCTTACTCGAGCTAGGAATAATGATCGCTCGAGCGATGAATAGTGTTCGCTCGAGCGAGGTACTATATGAAATTTTAGTTTATTTTTATTGTTCTTGGAAGCTTTGTTCCCGAGATTTTTGGGGAGACTTTCTAAGAATATTTTGTCACATGTGATGTAGGTTTGACATACGTTGATGCACTTGATTTCCCCAGGGGGTAGTGATACGTCAAGTGATGGTTTCGCGTTGAGGTAGGGAACACCTTGAACATGTACTTTAATTTTCAAAAGCATGTATGTAGAGTCATTTACACGAATATTTATGCAACGAAAATATGATTTCAAAGAGAGCATGTGTGTGTAAATACAAAATGAACTCATAAGGTCCCCAGGGGATGTGAAACGTGTTAATGGGCATCAAAGTGATGCGTTGAGCTAGTGACACCCAGGGGTGTAAGAGTAACATCTCAGCAAAGTGAAAGGAAAAGTGATAAGGCCTAATATACTAGAATTAGCACAATTACACGATAAATAACTATATATAGTGCACTTTCGATATTTTTGTTATTTGAGGTTTGAATAGAATACCCCACCGACGTGGCGGGATACCCACGACTGACTTGACAGAATATTCGTGACCGGTACGGCGGCTAATCCGTACACTAGTTTGACATCTCAGGGATGTGAGTATGAGATCAGAACCCCATTGCCTATGAGAAAGGGACCTAGGTAGTATTCAAGTAAGAAATATATATGACAAGTGTCTATTTAGACGATGATGGTGGGTATTCCATCGGAGCTTGATGCTATATTGCTCGGAGATTATTTAAGTGATTATGTCGAATCAATAAT
Source organism: Chloranthus sessilifolius (assembly GCA_021018995.1). NCBI lineage: Eukaryota > Viridiplantae > Streptophyta > Magnoliopsida > Chloranthales > Chloranthaceae > Chloranthus > Chloranthus sessilifolius. Next base: position 73,339,881 of record CM037595.1, read on the forward strand.
TAGTACCAGTAAGTTGAGAATGAACAAAACCATGTAAAGTAACAGTTGCATCTATCATATCTTTTCTGTTCATCTAAATTGTTTATCAATAATTTTATCAGATAAACTATGCTTTTAAATTGTTTTAGAATACATGTGAGAGTTTAATTTATATATTCACTTGTTATTTCCCTATTGAGCTAGGATGTAGCTCACCCCTTTAGACTATACATCGTAGGTCCATTGCTTGCGACTGCCGAGGCTTCGGGAGACGTAGATTTGAGAGATTCGGATTACATGCCCGGGGAAGAGTTGGAGCCTCCTCTCGAGGAATTCTTTTAGTGGACTCGTGCGCACTTAAGAGTTATGTTTGAGAGCTTTTCTTATGGCTTGGTATGTCAGACCTTAATTTTTGAAATAATGTAATTGAATGATATATCCTTTTGGCGAACCATCTGGGGTGATCTGTTTATCACTGATGGTTCGGGTCGGTTGTTCTGTTCATGCGTTGGCATGAAAGATGAACTGTCTTTTGAGATTTTGCTTTAGATTAATATATTTTGATTTTACGCCATTCAATTTATCTGTCTTAATTTGAGTAGTTATTGCTTGGTTATACCAATGTTCCGTATGGACTTCAGGGGCACGGCCTGGAGGGCCGTGCGGATGGCACGGGTTTTGGGGTGCCGAGATCCAGGTTGTCACACTATCATATTTTTAAGGTTAATAGACAGAGACTCAAACTGATGATATCTTTAGAAGAAAAAGAGATGGTGACCATAATGGCGCTAAAGACCCAGAGTATAACTGACCGACCCATAGGCACCGTCGAGCTACCGACTCATCCATAACAAATTTATGTATATTATATGTACAATAGTAAGGTATGTCTACTTATTTTGCGGTGCATTGAATCGTAGTGATTACGATTTCCTGCTACCTGAGTATTCTCTTAAAGAAAATCGTAGTGATTATGATTGTTAAGAGAAGGTATCTCTTAGGCAACGCTAGTGTTATCAGAAAGGTATAATTTTTGATATCAAAGGCGTCGCCTCAATTCACTTTACACATACACGTCCCTTAGTATTTTTACGCCCCATCCAACACCATGAAGACGAAGTCACCGCGCTATTAGAAGAAAGGGGGCGATTAATCAGTGAAATTGTTACCCTCTTCTCCTCTCTCATTCCGGAACCGACAACCAAAAATATGCCTTCCTCCCCCAACCACCAACAGTCTTCTTCATCTTCACCCCCTCCATCCTCTTAACGCTTCTCTTTTCTATTGGACACACCTACTCAAAGATGGGAGATATTTTGTGGGGGCAACATAATTTTGAATCGAACTTTATCGAAGAAACAGTCTTTCAGACATTACTGCTGATATCTAAAATAGTGTGTCCAGCTTTTTCCTAGGTTTATATTTTTATCAGTTTTCATTTTAGTTTTTCCTTTTTATATTTTCTCTTTTCATAATCATTGTAAATATTCAGTAATATATGAAAATTTCTTTTTGAACTAACTTTCATTCTTTTTACTAACTATCTAATTGTTATTAACATCTCTAACATTTTTGTTATTTTTGTCTCTGAGAAGTAAAACCATTGTGTTTTCCTCAAGTTTGGGGGAACATTCTTTACAGAATTTTTTCACATCTAGTACGCAATCAGAGATATGAATAATTTTTAGGTAAATAATTTCAATATCCCCTATTTTTGGGCCAATGAGGGCATTGTCCGAGTAAAGTTTGGAGGGATAAACAATTTCTGTGTATAATAACAGTATAATTAGTATAGTAGTAAATCAATTAGTTTCATTCAGTTTGTCTTTGTAATTTATTTTTTTTATCATTACATAGGAATTCTGATAGCTAAATTACAAATCTTGAAAACTTATAATCCGTTATAGTAGGAGTTCAATAATCATAATTAAGAACAATACAATTCATGCTTAACTCGTTGAATATATATTAGAATGGATGTTTGAAACAATAGATTGATCTAAACTGCAATATTTTAGACTATAGTTTCAAAATTATAAACCAGTGAGATTTTGAGCCATATTTCCTCTTTTATTCATAGAGAGACTATTTCTTTTACTCAAGTCAAAAATTATCCTTGAACTTCTATACTGATGTGAAATCTCATATTGTTGAATTAGAATCAAAATATTCCATGGTAACCTATTTTTTATCTTGAACTATCTGTTAGAAATATCCAAGCAATAAAACATATATGCTAGTAAATCGTAAAGATGATTAAAGACCATCTTTTCTTAAAACAGAGCCAAAACGCTAAAATCTCAGAATAAATTCTATCCTTTGAACCCATTTTAGAAGCCAACACCAAATTTTTTTGTACCAAAATCTTATAAACCCTTAACCATATGTACTACCCAAAGCTTTTAACCTTTAACCCCTATATTTTCTCAGATTTTAGAATGAATAAGAAAAGAAGAAGAGGGAGTGAAAGGAGTTAAAAAAAAAAAAAAAAAAAGATAAGGGGAATGCCAAAAAAGGGTACAGCTGAAGAAATCAAAAGAAGAATATAGAAAAGGAATGAAAAATCGTAAAAAATGATTTCTAAAAATGAAGAACGATTTTAAAGTAAAAAGCTTTTGAAGATGAAAAATTGTAAAAGGACGATTTTAGAATAGATCAAAATGGGATTTAAAAAAAAAAATAATAGAAAAAAAATGGGAAGAAGTTATCTAATTCATGGAAGGAAGAAGCTGAAAAGATAGGAAAAAAAAAGAGCTAAATTCTCAGAAAATTTTTGAATCATTTTCTACCTTTCTTTGACACCTTCTGAAACCCAAAGCCCCATTACAAGCTGAAGGAAAGACCTTTTTTATTTGCAATTTGCAGAAGCATAAGCATAGTAGAGATATGAAAAAGATACTCTGGATTGCACAAGGATTCATATGAATAGAGTAGTTTATCCTTTTCTGAGAGATTGATAATTTTATCTTTGACTGAATTTTTCTGAAAAATATTTTAAGAACCTAAAAGGTTTTGATATCTTTTTGAGAATATATCAATAGTGAGTTTTTGAATGAAAGCATTTTCTAAATTTACAGTTTAGAAAAATTTATGAAGAATAAACTTTTCACTAATGCATACACCTCCTGCTTACTATGAATTGAAATTGTTGGAGTTTTAATCAAGGATAACTATTATAATGGAAAGTAAGGATAAAAGATTGGTAATTTTAGAAAATCATAACAACTATGTAATGACTAATTTGATTAACTTAACTAACTTAGTTAGTTGTGTACAAAATTAGTTTAGATTTTAACCTTTATTTTGTTTTGAAAAATATTTTGAGAAATCCAAAAAGATTTGAAGTATGTAGGTAACTTCACTAAAAACCTTAAGGAGACTATAACTCCGCCACTAGGGATCACCTAGGAGTTTAAAGGTTAGTTGCATCTGCTAAATGCAATCGTGCTCCCTACAAAAGTGATAATTTTAATTTTTAGTATAAGATATTTTATGTTTCCTTGTTTGCTAGGGACTAGTATAATGCAAGTTTTGGGGTGTGATCAGTCACATAATATACCAATTTATTATCCTTAATTTAGTGATGCTAGGACTTAGTTTGATACTAATAAGTTAATAATGTGCAGATATTAAGAAAAATCATTAAAAGAGAGCAAAAGTATTAATATTTCGTCAAAATGAACTCAAAAGAGCGTAAAAAGATGATTTGCTATATACTGAAAGCCAGAAAATCGTGAAAGACGATTGAGCACTGTTACTAAAGAAGAAAATAAGAAATCGTAATTTATGATTCTTCAGAAGACGTTCAAGAAGCTGAAGCGATACAGAAGAAAACATGATCAATTGTAATCTAAAGAATCATTCAGAGAGGAAGCTATGAAAGATAGAAAATCGTGATTTATGATTTTCCAGAAAGAGAAGAAAAGAGATAATCATGATTTACGATTGTGTTAGTAGAAACTTTCCTACTACTACTGCTGCAGAGGATCACGTAAAGATCTACACCGTCATGCACCGAATTAGAAGAACTCTTGAATTAAAAGTTTGGCATATCACGGATCTGAGAAGTTTGATAAAGACAGATTCTAGAAGATCTCTACTACTGAATAAAAAGGAACAATCTAGAAGTGCATCGAAACAAAGAAAGCAAGGAAATATAAAGTTAGAATTAGAGTTATAATAGGAATCTTTTTATTTCTTTTATTAGAATTAGAACTTGTAAATCGACTCTTTATGATCTGTTAATAAGAGAGCCTGGTGTAGGAATATATGATCGAAGAAATTCTCACATCAGTTGACGACTGAGGTTGGGTTTTCTTCCGATCAAATTTAGAGTAGATTTTTATTGCTTTATAAATTTGATATCCAAGGTTTCTCAAGAGCAATTGACGAGTATAATTGGGAGCTGAAGATTAGAGTAGAAATCTGTAGTTTCTTAGAAGCAATTGACGACTGCCGCTGAGGGGTGAAAGATATAATTTTATTGCTTTCTAGTTTAGATTTTATTTTATTGCAATTTCCTACTTTGCAAATATCTTCAAATTTTAATTTGAATTGACGACTCAGGTTAAAGTTTGCAGATTAGTGTAACGGTTTTTAATTTTTCATATTCAGTTTTCTAGAATTTGATTGACGCCCAAGTTTTAGGAGATTGTTGATTAGATTAAACCTGTATTGATAGGATTTTAGTGTGGATTGATGACCAATACTTGAAAACTTGATATATAGTATAACAGTATTGTTTAAATTCATAAATATCCGATAACTGAAGATTGTGATTGATGACCATAATCTGAAGCAGGAGGATTAGGATTTATTTTCTGTAATTTAGATTAAGAAATAATTCTTTTATTCATATTTCTCTAGTAGTTTAGGAACTTAAAAGATAAATATAAGTTTTCAGAAAAATTAAATTAATATAGAGAAAACTGTTTTCGTGGGAATAATCCTATACTAGCTCTATAATTTTCATTGTGCGCTTACAATAGGTTAAGACTTAATTAGAGATACATAAAAGTAGCGTTAACAACCGCTTACAAGGAAAGATACAAAGTTTGAGTGGATTGATCAGTGTGAAAAGAGCTTTCAAGAGCTCAAGAGAAGATTGACCTCCGCACCAGTACTTGTCATACTTTCAGGCAGTGAAGGATTCATTGTGTTCAGTGATGTATCATACAATGGATTGGGTTGTGTACTTAACCCGAACGAGAGAGTTATCGCTTATGGATCAAGACAACTCAACGATCATGAGAAGAATTATCTGACGAATGATCTTGAGTTTATGGTTATCATTTTCGCTTTAAAGATTTGGAGGCACTACCTCTACAGAAAGACATTCAAAATCCTTACTGATCATAAAAGCCTCAAGTACTTGCTTACACAGAAGTATTTGAATATGACACAAAGAAGATGGATGAAATTCCTTAAGGTTTATGATTGGTCTATCTAGTATCACCCTGGGAAGGTGAACATGGTGGCAGATGCGTTAAGTCGAAAGTCTTCAGCTCAGTTGTCCTATCTCATCATGAGAATAAACAAATAGAGATTGCTTGAAGACATACTCTTATACAACACGAAGATTGAGGTGAAGGACTTAGGGGCCTTGTTGGCTAATATTACTATCCGACCGATAATTTTTGATGGCATCTGCGAGCTTCAGATGAAAGATGAGGAGTTCACAAGAATCAGACAGGGCATGATCGATGACACCAAACCGGATTTCTTCGTTAGGGAGAATGGAGCCTTACTATTCAGAGGCTGTTTGTGCATACCTATAGATGACAATCTTCGTCATACGATTCTAGAAGAAGCTCACAAATCAAAATATGCCATTCACCTTGGTAGTACCAAGATGTACCGAGATCTTAAGAGAAATTTTTTGTGGAAAGGTTTAAAGAAATCACCGAGTATGTGTTGAAATGCTTGGTGTGTTAGCAGGTAAAAGTGGATCATCGACATCCCTCAAGTTTATTACAACCTCTATTGATACCTGAATGGAAATGGAAAGTCATCTCCATGGATTTTATTTTGGGATTGTCGAGAACGGTGAGGGGGCAGAATGCTATCTGGGTGGTTATCGATAGATTAACCAAATCGGCTCATTTCCTACCCTATAGCATGAAGTATACAACTACTATATCTCAAGGAAATTATCAGACTGCACGACATTCCTGCGAGCATCATCTCAGACAGAGACCCACTATATACATCCAAATTCTGGCAGTGATTTCAAGAAGGAATGGTCAAGGCTAGATTTTAGCTCGACATTTCACCCATAGACGGATGGGCAAACCGAGAGGGTGAATTAGATAATTAAAGATATGCTCTGAGCCTATATGCTTGACTTTCAAGAATCATGGGATAATCACTCACCCCTGATCGAGTTTGCATATAAAAATAGTTATCAGGCGAGCATCGGAATGAATCCATTCGAAGTGTTGTACGGTCGAAGATGCAAGTCTCCATTTAACTAGGATGAAACTGGGGAGAAGTTTATATTAGGCCCAGAGATTGTGGAAAGCACGACCGAATCAATTCGGTTAATTCGTGAAAGTCTAAAGGTAGCTCAAAGCCGACAAAAGAGCTCTGCCGACCTTAAGAGAATGAACGCCGAGTTTCAGGTAAACTCGATTGATATTAGTTACCTAAATTTTTCCAGTTGTCTATATACAACATTGACACAGTACATCCTTTCAAATTGGGGACAATGTCTTCATCAAAATTTTGCCTACTAAAGGCGTAATGCATTTCGGGAAACGTGGAAAATTGAGTCCACGCTACATAGGACCATTTGAGATATTGGGATGGGTTGGAGAAGTTGTGTATCGCCTTGCTCTACCGCCACAACTTTTGGATACGCATAAAGGTATTTCACGTGTCCATACCGAGAAGGTACGCGAAGGACCCAACTCATATCTTAGAATATCAACCGATAGAACTCAAGAAGGATTTGACCGTTAGAGAGGGAGCAATACAAATTCTCGATCGGAAAGAATAAGTTTTACCAACCAAGCGGATCCCATTGGTACTCGTCAGATGGCGAAATCATTCACCAGAAGAGGCCACTTGGGAATGGGAGGCAGATATAAGTGATGAGTATCCACACTTTTTTGAATGATGTACTAAACTCTTGATAAACGAAAAAAATTTATTGTTCCAATAGTCTTGATGAAATTGTTGTGGATGGTTGTGATTTTGTTGATCTTGTTGCATTTGAATGGTTCATGATATTCCGATTTAATTGTGGATATAATTATGCATTTACTGGTTGAGATGATCGTGCTAAATAGTTGTAGATAATTCTCTTGAGGCAGGGAATGTGTGCGATACTTTAATGGTTATTAAATAACAAGATAGTTGTGGATGTTTCCATTTGTTACAAGTGTGTATACTCTGTTACGACGAGTAATAGTGAACACAGTTGGTATCCTTAGACCTAAACGATGCATAGTGAATTTTTGAGGATGAAAATTTCTTTGAGGAGGGGAGGATGTAACGTCCTGCATTTCGGCCACCTGTACACCCAAGTACGTGTCTATGTTTGGCGTTAGGTGTATATAGTTGGCAATGTATATGCCACCCAGTTGATGCCTTGCATCTTAGACCTTAGATATAAAGCTAACACACCATTTCGGTGTGTACGCTGCACACTAAACCAACCCCCACTATATAAGTCAAACTCCTCCCTTTGTTTCATTTAGTTGAAATGTTAGAGAGAGAGAGAGAGAGCTTAGAGGAAAGGAAAGAGAAGAGCTCTCCCCATTACCCTCTTCTTCATTCGTCTTCTTAGATCCACCGCGAGAGGGCATTGATTTGGACGCGGCTATGATCACGAGCTTGAGAGAACCCTCAAACCCTCTTTTGGTTTTCCTTGAAACCCTCACTCAAGCCCTTCTTCACTCAAGAGAACTTTGGGTTGTCGTACACATCGCGAGGATTCGATCTACGACTTCGTCCTATCGCGAGTAAGAAAGGAGTTTCAATTTCAAACCATCGGACGAACGCAAGAACGTGAAACATCGATTTTGGGAACAATCGTCGGAGACATTGTGTGCCCAATCTATGAGGTAAACATCGTAGTAATTCATATGATTTGAAGTTCTTAAGGTCAATTTGCATCAAAAATGGTTGAGTTGATCCCACTTTTGGAACCTAGAGTGTCTAGAGATTTCGACCTTGAAATTTCTGTTGATAGCTTGCCGTGGAAACTCTCACAGTGCGCTGTCACCAATAACAACATGTGATCAATCACATCATATACCATTTTATCACCCTTAACTTAGTTTACTACTAAAAAGATACTAATGTGCAGATATTAAGAATAAATAGCAAAAGAGAACCAAAGCGTTAATCTTCGTCAAAATGAACTCATAAAGCAGTAAGAAAGACGATTGAACATAAAAGATGATTCGACGCATGATTAAAGCTAAAAATCATACTTTGCGATTGAAGGAAGCCAAAGAGAAAATGAGAAATCGTAATTTATGATTCTTCAAATGATACTTCAGGTGAAGTGCAATACAAAAGAGAAATACAATCGTTCGTACTAGAAAATTGTATCGAGACTTATGAGCTGAAAAGAGAAAATCGTGATTTACAATTTTGCAGAGTAAAGTCTCTTATTGCTGCTGATCATGTGAGAGCTACACCGCCATGCACGAAATTAGAAGATTATTCAAATTAGAAGTTTGACAATCCACGAATCTGAGAAGATTGAGAAGAAAGATTCCTAAAGATCTCTATTGCTGCTAAAAGAAGGAACAATCCAGAACGTATCAACTATTCAAAGCAAGAAAGAACTAGAATTAGAAGTAGAGTTATATTAGGAAATTTTTGTTGTTACAAGTTTCCTTTATTAGGATTAGAATAATGTAAACCGACTCCTTATTATCTATAAATAATAGAGCTCGGTATAGGAGAAGAATCATCGAAGGAACTCTCAACATCAATTGACGATTGAAGTTGGATTTTCTTTCGATGAACTTTAGTTTAATTTAGTTTAAATATCCAAGGTTTCTCAAGAGAAATTGACGACTGCAATTGGGAGCTGAAAGATTAGAGTAGAGTATCTGTAGTTTCTTAGGAGAAGTTGACGCCTGTAACTGAGGGATGAAAGATCTTTTTATTGCTTTCTAATTTAGATTTATTTTTACGCACTTTTACTGCTTTGTAAACATCTAAAAGTGTTTTATTTGAATTGACAACTCAGATTGAAAATTTGCAGATTAGTGTAATAATTTTTTACTTTTCCATCTTCAATTTTCTTGAGTTCGACTGATGCCTAAATTTTAGGAAGATTGTTGATTACATTAAATCTGTGTTAAGGAATTTTAGTATTTAATTATTGCCCAAGTTCTAGAAGACTAAAATATGGTGTAACGGTACTTTAATTTTATAAATATTCGAGCACTAAAGGATTATGATTGACGACCATAATCTGGAAAGGGGAGGATTTATATATATATTTTTTGCAATTAGTTTAAACAAACCATTCTTTTATTCATATTTCTCCCGTAATTTAGAATATTAAAAGACAAATATAAATTTTTAGAAGAAACAGAATATATGAGATAAACACTTCCTCGTGGGAACTATCCTATACTAGTGCTGTAATTTTTATTGTGCACTTGCAATAGGTTAAGACTTTAGTACGAATTTAGAGCACATCAAGTTTTTGGCGCCGCTGTTGGGGAAGTGGATTTTATTCTCTATATATTTTCATGTTATTTTAAAAACCAATATTTATCTCTCTTTTTATTTTTCTTTATATTTTTAATTTTCTTTGATCACTTCTTAATCTTTTACAGGTTTACTTGGAGTAGCGAATCATAGGTTTCAACACTTCCCTTGATCAGAGAAGCTAGAAGCACATATTTGTTTCTCTCCTTGCTTTCTAAAATAAAAATAAGATAAACTGAAAAAAATAGACATTTATAAAAATCGTTCTAGCTAGCCTGCCTTGTTTCTACTTCCATTCATTATGGCAGGAAGAGATCAAATTGTGGTTAAAACGTTGGGAGAGTATTATGCCTTGACACCTCTTACTCCTCCCTCATGTATTCAATTACCACCTGTGTTCGATGACAGAACCTTCGAAATCAAATCCAACGTATTTCAATTCCTACCTATCTTTTATGGAGTTGGCGAGAAGGATCCGTATTTGCACATAATGAGTTTTCTAGAAATCTGCACAATTATTAAAATTAAAAACTTGTTGGAGGAGGCCACTCATTTGAAGCTCTTCCAATTTTCTCTTAAAGAGAGGGCCAAGCAGTGGCTGAACTCTTTGCCCAACAATTCAATTGCTAGCTGGGAAGAACTGCAAACCAAGTTTTTCACAGGGTATTTCCCAATTAGTAAGACAAATCGAATCTGAATGATCATCACAACATTTTATCAGTTGCCGGATGAGTTTCTACAGGAGAGCTGGAAGCATCTTAACGAACTTTTGAACAATTGCCCTCACCATGGGGTCCTACGCTGGTAAATGGTGCTTGATTTCTACGAAGGCCTTAATGGACAAACCCGACAAAAAATTGATGTTGCTTGTGGAGGTATGTTTCGTACATTAATTGTAGAAGGTGCTTGGGAACTTTTTGAGACCCTTAGCGAGGAACCGGTGCATAACCACGCAAGGAGTGGGATTGATTTAGAGACGTTAAGGAATATACCTCCTAAGCGGGGAGGATTATGGGAATTAAGGTCAATGATGAGTGTTTTCCAAAGCCGAGGCTCTGGAAAAGGAAAATTCAATCCCTGGTGGGTATAAAATTATACCCAACATCTAAAAAAGGAGAAGCTTATGGTCCTAACACTGACCCAACTCAAGTAGTTCATCAGTCTCCAACTGTTCCTTTCTACCCCATAGGAGCCCAAGACCACACTGCTACTGCAGAAGAGGCCTTGTCGTAGATAGCTAAAAGCTGGTTGCAGCATGGCCACATCCAAACACAGTTTCTCCGCTCTCTCAGACAATCTATTTTCAAGTTAGGGGCCTAAGTTGAACAACTAACTATTTTAATTAACAAGAGGGAGAGTAGCTACTCTTCACCATGGCTAGTTGGCACTCCAAGAGGACATTTTTGGGAGGCACATCAACTCCCCGTGAATTCAAGTAGAGTTCCTCTTGCAACATCTTGTAACATATATGAATTATTTCTTTTGCCACTATTAGGAAAGTTTGTTAGGGAAGACCTTACGATCTCGAGTGTGTTAGAACACATTCTGTGATAGCTCGAATTTTCCCGACAATTTTTTTTTTATCGAATGGAAAAACCCAGACCGTTGGATCATAGATCATGTTCCATACAGATAGGGCACATCAAACGAGCATACAGACTGAAATTTTCATGCAGCAAAAATAGCAGAACAAAAACTCAAGCTTATACATATAATAAATAAAAGAGCCACTAGCGACAGCCGATTATTACCTTAATAGTGGTGAACACAGCACGTAATAAATATTTGATTTACAAATTCATTACATGTAGCTATTCTCAAGCTTAACGACACCCAAAATACTACCAAGGCCTTCGATTAAAAACTTCTCTGACGGAAGGTTTGCGGCACAGAAAGATCCGCCAAAATCTCCAAGTCCCGATCACAGCTTGTACCTGTGGCGTATAGTCGAGGGGTGAGCTTCATCCAAGCTCAGTAGAGAAAAATAATACCAATATATATTTTTTCAGACAAAAACACAGAGTTGATTTATTAAAAATCCAATCGGTGAAATCAAGCTTCGATTTCATTATTTTTTTGGATCAAAACAAATTCAAGTTCAAGAAACACATTATCAAATGCTTACAAATCTAATTCGGGCAAAACCTTATCATGTACTTCAAAATTGAGTTTTTAGCAAGAAGTTATCATGTATTTCAAAATCGAGTTTTGAGCAAGACATTATCGTGTATTTCAAAATCAAAGTGTACAAGCGGAATTCTTGAGTTCTAGTTCACTTGAGCACATATTTGGTTAGTATTCATTCAATTTCAATTTCAATCAGTATCCTTTGTATATAGTATAACACGATGTGTCGGTCCAGTATCAATTTCCAGTGTCGAATGCAGTGTCTATCAATACAGTAATGCAATGCATGATGCACGGTTTAACCTGCCGAGCCGGTCCAGTAATGCAGTATGTAGTGTCTAGTATACAGTGTAGTGTGTACGGTTTAACCCGTCGTTCTGGTCTAGTAATGTAGTATGCACAGTGTTCAATATGCAGTGCAATGTGTATGGTTTAACATATTGAACCGGTCCAGTAATGCAGTATGCTCAGTGTCTAGTATTTAGTGCAGTGTGTACGATTTAACCTACCGTACCGATCCAGTAATGCAATATGCTCAGTGTCCGGTATTCAGTGTAGTGTGTATGGTTTAACCCGCCATACTGGTTTAGTAATGTAGTATACTCAGTGTCCAGTATTCAGTATCCAGTGTTCATATGATTCATATTTTATTCTAGATTTCATGTACTTATTCACATTTCGAATGTCTAATCATGTTTCAAAGCTCGAGGTTTCATATACACTCAACATGCTTCGGATTTCAAGTTCAATTTTGGAGTCTTAATTAGATCTTCAAGTTCACATGTCACGTTCAAAATCAAATTCTTATACAGACTTATGCTCTCGGATTCTTATTGGAAATCAATTTCGAGACACGATTCACTTCTAGTTTCAGATCAAAATCGCATTTCATATACGGATTTTGAAGCACGGGATTCAAATCAAGGCATGTTTTCAAAATCATATGCTAAACTGAAAGTTCAAATCATCCAAGCATAAATCGACAATTTCACGGATCTCAAAGCATATACAAAATTTAAATCACGCTTCATATATGATTCAAGGCATATTTCATATACGAAAAATCAAGACATGTGTCATAAAAGGAAATCAAGACATGTGTCATATACGGAAATCAAGACACGTTTCATATACGGAAAATTAAGGCATGCTTCATATACTGACATCAGGACATGTTTCATATACGAAAAATGCATGTTTCAAATTCAAGGATCTCAAGCTATGTAAGATTCAAGTTCATAACATAATCAAATCTATGAATCAACATCAAGACGAACTTGAGTGTTGAATTTCCCTACCTTAAACTCAAGGTCGTGCGAAACAGAAGCAAAGAAAAGGCCCTATTAATAGTCTCCAACTCTCAACCTACATCACAACATATGACAACATGATGAAGATTTATCCTAAATGCTATTGGCTTCGACACACATAAATGTTTTCTCAACACTGAGGCAGAAATGGGCAAATTCGTGTTAACTAAGAACTTGACCCAACCTCTTGCCCAAAATTTACCTTTAAAACTTTAAATTTATGAATTTTTTTATTCATGAAAGTTGTAGGGCTCATTGTCTTCTTTCCAACGCCTCAAGAATCGTGTCATTATAAGGTTAGAGCAAGAAGTTATGACCAAAACAGTGGATCAGACTCAAATAGGAAATCATGCTCGAGCGGGATGCTTCAGGTGGTAACACGCTCGAGTGGGATTCAGGTACGCTCGAGTGGGATTCATCGGCAAACACAAATTTGCAAGCACAGGATTTTCCAGAACATTTTTTGGCCTAAAAAGTCTACTCGAGCGGGCTGCTTCAGGTGGTTTTCCGCTCGAGCGGCTCCAATCATGCTCGAGCGGACACCATCGGGTCCGTCCCCTATGGCTTCTCTTCATCCCTTTCTCTCGGATTCGAAATCTAAATTTTCTTATCGATTTGCCATTCTACACCTTAACTCTATTCTAATATCATATTTATAACACAAATTTGAACCTAGTCCCCTGATTTGATTGCGCATGCAACATCCGAAGCATCGAAAATCGGAGTAAGTCGGCTACAAAGCCTCTCACGCATCTGATCTTTCAAAAATCCATTGCACGAAGCTCATAATCTTTGAAATGAACTCTAGTCCTAAGAATTCGGTGTTCACATATCATAAATTGAACATTTACCTTTTGCGGATGACGCATGTGGGGTTTGGAATGGTCGGGATCGATTGCGGCAGAATTTGGTACGTAGCTCCGTGCTTGATCACTCGATGATTTGATCTCTCGCTATGGCCGCGACGACATTGATGGTGTGATTCTCACACGTTGGAGAACCAGATCAGAGGTCCTTGCACGAGTTTTGGGTGGTTTCGAGGAATGGGTTTCAAGGAAGAAGAAGGTGCTCGGTTCTCCTTGGCTCCTCCTCTCTCACAACAATTTGCAAATGAAAGAAAACGTTTAAAGGGATCTTTGCTTTTATGCTTGGTGGAGTAGATTTGGTGTGGGGTTGGTGCATCGAACTCGGTGTATAGCTCATATCTAACGGTCAAGCCCCGATGTGTGGACCGTTTTTTACACACGGTACCTATATTTATCTTTAAATCTAAGTTATTGGACTCAGGCTAGGCTCGTGCCAAAGGTGCACATGATCGTACTTGATCACATACACATCGTCCATCTCATACTTCAATTATTAATTAACTTAAGGGTAATTACTTTCTAATTAACATTCGCGGGGATGGGCATGGACCTGGTATGATCTCGAGATTCGAATCTGTGTGCAACACACATTTCTCACAAGGTTTCGGGTTTCAATTCAGTATTCAAGTCAAGGATTGGTCCTGGGCTTGCGCTTGGGTGTACTCAAACGATTGAGATAAGTGGGTCAAAGGCCATGTCACAGATGTGAAAAATCTTACCAAGGTCAAACCGATCACAGCAAATCGCATCATGGTTGAAAGTTAACGATTCAACGCTAGCGAAAATTCGAGGTGTTACACATTCAATTGTAAAAGACCTCTCTTTTGGACTATAGTCACCTTGAGCGTATGGATTTACACTTTTTTTTAGTGATTTATAGAGACGAATCGTAGAGATTTCGATTCAAAGCATCAAGAGTCTCATTATTATTCTCCAGAATGGTAAACGACAACCCTAGGGAACATGTGATTCTAGTGACCTATCTTATCGGTTATATTAGAATTCAAACTCATTTAATACATAGAGGAAGCGGACACGCATCGCATTCAATATTGCCACTTTCCAACTACCTAAGCCTAAGAGCTTACACCTCGACATTTAACTCAAAGTGACGGTTCAAAGCTAAACATTTCCCTATAAAATTAGACCTTTACCTTTCTAAAACCCATCTCTGTCATCTTCCTTTTCGTAACCTTAGCCCTTATGGCGAAAGAGCTTAACAAAGGCGATGTTAGTGAAATAATCGTTGAGATACACAGGGCTGAGCTCCTGGCTGCAATAAAGAAAGTAGAAGATTTGAAGCGCATCGATCCATCCCAAATGTTGAATCGTTCACCGAAACCATTCCTTACCCTAATCCTAACCCAAATCCGAAACCCCATTCGAAGAACCCATCTTCCCCAACTTCCTAGCCATTCCTCTATCACAGCTCACCCCGAGTGCGAGTTCCTTTATGATGATGGTGGGTTGAACCGTCCCTTGCCACCCCTCTCCATTGCTCATACTCTTTACTGCATCCTCTTGATTCTTTTCGTAGAATCATTGCAAGGGAGCAGTGTAGGCCATGGGAGGATAGAGATGTGTTCACTTCCCACTCTTCAAAGCACTTCCCCCGAGTGGATTGCATTTCTTCCAACGAAAATTTGTGATGTGCTTTGTTCGGGGGAGGGAATTTGGAATACAGAGGGCGCGACTCTGTCAAGGTGTGGATATGCCTGCCGAAAGGGACAAAAGAGACTCTGATTGAAGGTGGTTAGAAGCCGAGGACCGATCTTTATCGAAGGAAATTTTGTCTCGGACGTTGCTGCCAGTGTCATAGTTAGGACGTGTCTAAATTTTTCCTAGGTTTAATCTTTTATGTAATCATTTTTTTTTCTTTTAATACAGTATGTAAATATTTCAGTTAATATATGAAAATTTCTTTTTGATTATTGTCTCTAATCTATTTGTTTATGGTGAATATATCTGTCTAGATATGCCGGAAGTATTTTCTCCCAATTTAGGGGGGAGATTTTTGAATAATTTTATAGAATTTAAGCCCCGTTCATTAGCAACACCATTAAGGTGTGAAAATTTTAAAAATTTTGAGTATCCCCTATTTATGCACAATGAGGACATTGTCCTATTTAAGTTTGTTGGGGGGGGGGGGGGGGGTTTACACAACTTTTGTGTATACTAGTTTGCTTAGTTTATTTTTTTCATATAAAAAAAAAAACAAAATATTTTCCTACGAATTTTTTTCCTATTTTAGATTAATTTTATAAATATTTATATTAGGAAAATTTAACCATTATATGTGAGTTATGATAGAAAAATTTATGAATCCATAGTAGTAGAAGTTCAACCATCACAATAGAGCAGTTACGATTCATGTCTAGCTCTCTTGAATACTATATCAGATTGAATGTTTAAAACTATATTTTGATTTAAACTGCAATATTTAGATTATAGTTTCTTTTGATTTAAACTGTAATATTTAGATTATAGTTTTAAAATTTTATAAAAGGAGTGAGCTTTTGAGTCATAATTCCTCTTTTATTCTGAGAGAGACCACTTTCTATTCAAATTCAAAATTTTCTTTAAACTTCTTGACTGTATTTTAATGAAATTTCATTTTACTGAAAATTTAAATTAAATATTCTAGGATTATGATAATTTGTTTTTCTAGAACTGTTTATTAGAAACATCGAAACAATATGACATTTATGCTAGTAAATTATAAAGATGATCTCATAAAATATTTAGGTAGAGCCAAAAAAGCTAAAATCCCATAAAATATTTATCCCTTGAACTTATATTAGAAGCCTAAACTGACTTTCTTTGTACCAAGATTTTATAAACCCTTAATCATATGTACTGCCTAAAACTTTTAACCTTTAACCCTTACAATTTATGAGAGCTTAGAATGTAAAAGAGGGAAGAAGAGGGAGTGAAAGGAGTATAAGAAAACAGATAAGGGATATGCCGAAAATGATATAACTGAGAGGAAAGAAAATGAAGAAATATGGGACAAAATCAAGAAATCGTAATTATGATTATGAAAAAGATAGAAAAGCAAATAACTTCAAAGCTGAAAATTTCAAGAGGATATCTGAAATCAATTGAAGAAAAGGGATTTACATAAGAAAATAGAAAAAGAATAATGGGAAGAAGTTATCCAACTTTTTGGATACTTACTGAATTAAAAAAAGAAAAGAAGAAGAAGACAGGTGAAAGAAGAACTGAATTCTCAAAAATCCTTGAATCCTTTCTACCTTCGTTTGGAAACCTTTTAACCCAAAGCCCCTTTACAAGCCAAATGAAGACCTTTTTGGTTTATGATTTACTACAACATGAGCTTAGTGGAGATGTTTATAGTAAATACTATGAAAAAATAAAGAAGCATATAAATAGAATTGATTATCTTTCCACGAGATTTATCTTTTTAGTCAATTATTCGTTGAAATTTATCATACATATCATATACTGAGAGAATCCAAACATTTTAATATTTTTTAAGAATATGCCAATTGTGAGAGTTTGAATGAATTTTTTTTCTAAATCTGCAGTTTAGAAAAATCTATGATGAATAAACTTTTCACTAATACACAGACACTCTACACTTTACTGAATTGAAATTGCTAAGTTCTGATCAAGGATAAATGCTATGATGGAAAGTTATGGATAAAATATTTGTACTTTTGAAAAAATCACATCAACCATGTAATGATTAAAACTAGTTAGTGGATAAAACTAGTTTAAATTCTTAATCTTTGTTTTATTGTTAGTAGTTTCTTTTATTAGGATTAAAATAATGTAAACCATCTCCTTATGATCTATAAATAAGAGAGCTCGGTAAGGGGAAGAATCATCGAAGGGACTCTCATCATCAATTGATGACTGTGGTTGGGTTTTCTTTCAATCAACTTTAGTTTAGTTTAGTTTAGATATCTAAGGTTTCTCGTTAGCAATTGATGACTGCAATTGGGAGCTGAAAGATTAGAGTAGAGTATTTGTAGTTTCTTAAGAGCAATTGACGCTTGTGACTGAGGGATGAAAGATCTTTTTATTGCTTTCTAGTTTAGATTTATTTTTACGTACTTTTATTGCTTTGTAAACATCTGAAAGTTTTTTATTTGAATTGACGACTCATATTGACAATTTATAGATTAGTGTAGCGGTTTTTACTTTTCCATCTTCAATTTTCTTGAGTTTGATTGACGTTCAAATTTTAGGAAGATTGTTGATTGGATTAAATCTATGTTAAGGAATTTTAGTATTTAATTTTCGCCCAAATTCTAGAAGACTGCAATACGGTAAAACTGTACTTTAATTTTATAAATATCCGAGCATTGAAGGACTGTGATTGACGACCATAATCTGGAAGGGGGGGGGATTTAGATTTATTTTCTGCAATTAGTTTAAACAAATAATTCATTTATTCATATTTCTCTTGTAATTTAGAATCTTAAAAGACAAATATAGGTTTTTAGAAGAAAGAAAATATATGAGATAAAGAATTCCTCGTGGGAACAATCCTATACTAGTACTGAAATTTCTATTGTGCGCTTACAATAGGTTAAGACTTTAGTACGAATTTAGAGCACATTAGCACACTGTGACAATTCCCACAACACGCTGTCATAGGAATGACAGTAGTACTTATGAGAAGATGACCTCTCCAGCCACGACACACTGTCATTATACCATAGGTCACTATGAACCGTCATAACACACTGTCAGGGAAGCCATAGCGCGCTGTGAACACCACACCAGAACAAAATAAAACTATATAAAAATCACACAGCTCGCTGTCATTGTACCATAACTCGTGGACTCTATCACAGCACGCTGTCAGGGAAACCACAATGCTCTGTGAATAGAAGAAAAATGAGAAATTGAATTCTACAACAACCTGCTGCCACTACACTACAACACGTTGTGAACATTTTCACAGCTCGTCGTCACTTAACGACAGCGCGCTGTGAGTGTAATAAAGTGAGAAATGTTTAGGTTGATCTATCAACCATTGACGTATGACTATTGTGTACAATGTAGAGAGGAGAGAATCGATTTTGAGTGATAGACACCAACGTACTTTCTTCTAGCAAAGCTAAGGTTCAAGGTGGGGAAATTTCATTGTACAATTACATTATTAATTTTGATTCATAGATGCATGATTTAATTGAATGTTTTGCATGTTTTGACTCGTAAAATTGCATGATTTGAATTTCGAAGTCTTTAAGATATGAATGTGAGATTGAAAATGAATATCGTATGTGAACTCTGAATCCGTTAATTTCCATAATTGCATTGTCTTGAACTTTGAATGATTTCAAAATTGATGTGCTATGTGAATGAACTCTAAGACCAGTAGAGGCTCCAGAGAGGGGTAGAGGCCTCGAGGTTTTTACCTTGTGCTTGAAAGATTGGCTGCTTGGTGCCCAAAAGATGGGTTGCTTAGATTCATGAAATTGTTATTGACTGATGTGTTGTCACGGATGGGTTCCATTACTGATGTGTTTCCTGCTGGTGAGTTTCGTCATTGATGTGTTCCGTTTCCGTCTATATATTTCGTTCCTGACTGACTCTTTATCAATTGTTTTGAATACGAAAATGAGATGATTGAAACTCTTTTTTAACATGAACTGCAATTGAGACCCCGATTTGATTTTTGAATGCTTTTGAATTGATTTATGAGGATTGTCATTGAATCTATGCCTCTTACGATAGAATGTGATTGATATTGATTTTCTCTATTAAGCTTTGTCTGTTAGCTCGTCTTGACTATACGTCACAAGTGTAGACATTGATCAGGAGAGTTGGAGATTGATCCTGAGTACATATCGGAAGAAGAGGATCTCCCGCCAGAGGATTTCTTCCTATAAACTAGGAATTTGACTCGGTATAGTTTTGGGTTTTCTTTTTGAGATTGTAGACTAATAGAACTAAGTTTTGTATAAACATATTATACGCCACTGTTTAGGTGATGGACGGCCATCACCGGCGATTTGTTTAGAGCTTTTTAAATTATGTTTTATATAAAAATGGAGAATTTACTTCCGCTTTATATATGATGTTTGTTTGATTTCCGCATATATGCCAAAGATAATACTGTATTAGATTGTGATATGCGATCTAATGACACGGATTTTGGGGGTAGAAAATCCGAGCTGTCACAGTTGGCACGAATTATCATTGCCCATATATGTTTGTTTTAATATGCTAGCTTGATGTGAATATAATATATTTTGATATTTTAATTGTAATAGCCCGAAAAATCTCGTTGAACTATGACCTCGAGATTCGTGCCCGATTGGTCTTAGGTTTGACCATGAGATAGTTCATTGATGAACTTATGGTGAGATGAGCAAATGTGATGTGTGAACCAGTGTAGAAGAGTGGATAGATAGAGGAGTGTGTAGAGTGGCATACACTGATGGGTGTGTATGTGCTCCACACCGAGAAAAGAGATAAGATAAAAAGGATTGAAAACCCTAACTTTCATGTTTTGGTGGTTGAGAGAAGTAAAGAAGAGAGAGAAAGAGAGAGGAGTAAGAGAGGAGTTATTGTGAGTGATTGGAAGAAGGATTCAAGCATTAAAGAGGCCGGATTTGACGCAAGGAACTTAGAAACCAAAGTCGAACCCTAGCCTTCCAACCCTAGATTTGAAATCAACTTGAGATCTATTCAAGGTAAAATTTTTGTAAATAAGATGCATAGATTATAGGGGTTAAGTTGTAGTAAAATGTGGGTTAAATCATAGGATAATGGCTTAGAAAAATAGAAGAAAAGTATGGAAAAGATTGGGAAGAACAAATGAAGGGGTTGACCGACAATTTCGATTAATCAAATTGCTCATTAATCGAAATTGGCCGTGAAGTTGAAGAGTCGAGATTCTCGATTTCGATTAATCGAATTGGATTTCGATTAATCGATTTTTGATTTCGATTAATCGATTTGGGAATCGATTTATCGATCGAGAACCTCCAAAGGACCCTGTGGTTAAAGGAAATGATTGAGGAAATCGACTAATCGAAATGGGATTTCGATTAATCGATTTGTTTTCATTAATCGATTTGGAATCGATTAATCAACTTGTGAAACTCAACTGCTCAACCGAGGGTCTACTTTATGAAGAAGGATTTCGTTTAATCGAAATTGGATTCGATTAATCGAATGAAAACTCGACTGTTCGAACAGTGAATTTGCTTTACGAAAAGAAGAATTTCGATTAATCGAAATTGGATTCGATTAATCGAATGAAAACTCGACTGTTCGAACTGAGAATGGACTTTGGGAAAAGGAGAATTTCGATTAATCGAAATTGCTTCGATTAATCGATATTGACTTTCGATTAATCGATTTTGGAAATCGATTAATCGAATCAGATTCGATTAATCGATTTTGGAATTCGATTAATCGACGGTAGTAAACTATGTTGACTTTTGGTTTGACTTTAAGATTCTTGGGGGATCTTATACCTTCTTTATTGCATCCTTTGTGATGTGTTTCACCTGTGATATGGTACCATAGGTGATACGTGTGGACTAGTGCACAAGGAGTCACGTGGGACCTTGATGCATCGATCAAGTGAAGACTTGAGGTAGGGAACACCTTGAACATGTACTTTATTTTACAAGAGCATGTATGTAGTGATATAGATTTCAATTCAATCATTTTTACTGCTTAAAGAATTGTGAAAAGCGTGTGTGCGTGATATTCATAAGAGTAAACGAATGAGCCATCCCCAGGGGATGAAGAAGTAAAGAGACAAGAGCATCAGGTGTGATGCAAGTAAATGGATACATCCCAGGGATGTGTCCAAAGATTGAATCATGTTTGATAGGGCCTAACTGATATAAGATAGCACACTTACACGGTGAATAACTATATGTAAGGCACCGATATTTTTGTTATTTGAGGTTTGATAGGTTAACCCACCGACGTGGCGGGATATCCACGACTGACACGGCAGGATATCCGTGACGATCACGGTGCGAAACCGTGAGGCCCAAGTGAGGCTTATCCGACATAGTAAGTACACCCTGTGGGTGTTGGTTGAGACAAGTGAAATCCGCCACCAATCCCAGGAAAGGGCTTGGTACTATATGGTATTCCTGTGGAATACATTAAAACTATCTATATAGATGACGATGAAGGGTATCTCATCGGGGCTCGGTGCTATATTGCTCGGGGATTACTTAAGTTGAAAGTTTAAGTTTTGCTTTAGGCCTTTTCAGCATTATTCATGAGCAAATGAAAATATAAGAAATCAACAGTAAAACAAAATGCTTTTTAACTGTTTCATCAACAACTGCATAGATACATCGTGCATGACATATCATAGAATATATGTGAGTTATAATCTATATGTTCAACAGTGTTTGTTCCCTATTGAGCTAGGATGTAGCTCACCCTATAGACTATAGTCCACTATTAGCAACAGGAGACGCCGATCCCATGTGGCCTGATCTTTGCGTCGGTGACGAGTTGGAGCCACCTCGGAGGACTTCTTCTAAGCTACTTTGAGGGATTTTACATAGAGTTTTGTACGGCTTGGTATGTCAAGCCTTGATTTTGTGAAAACCATGTATATAAGGTTTTGGATTATTCTTTTGGGACGAACCATCCGTGATGATTTCTATCATCGATGGTTCGGATCGGTTCTCCATTCATGTAGGGGCATGAGGGTAGAACTGTCTTTTGGAAAGTTAATTAATATAGATTTAAATTCCGCAAATTCATTTATAGTACTTTTGATGCTTGATATACCAGTGTTCCGTGCTTAGCTAAGGGCACGGTCAAGATGATCGTGCTGATGGCACGGGTTTCGGGGTGCCGAAATCCGGGCTGTCACATTAATTATGACACATTTAATACTACCACCATGCGGATAAGTTCATACATAATTTTAATTATATTTTTAGGTAATTTTATGTCAGTTAATGATTACAAAGATTATTTTTGTATGTGTAAAAGTACTTATGATCACTTAAACTAGTTAATTAGGATCGTGGCTTAGATGAGAGACCTTCGTTTTGATGAATTATTGTAATATCCCGAAAAATTTAGCATGTAACTTTGACCTCGAGATCCGTGCCCGATTGGTCGTAGGGTTGACCAAGTGATGGTCAAACAATGACTCATGGAGTGATGAGCTGACATAGTACAGATGTGGCCTATGCGTGATGTATAGTGTGAGTTAGTGGTCACATACACCTATCTCTGGTGTATGCGCTTAACACCGAAACAGGAAGGAAGATATAAGGGTTTAATAACCCTAAAATTCCTTTTGTTTGGTTGTTGAAGAGAGAGAGAGGGAGAAAACAAGGAGAGTTATTGAGGCTAGAAGTTAATGCAAATCAAGAGGAGATTAGAGCATTGAATGCTGATTCAACGCTTGAGGAGCCGTTGAAGCGGAAACATGGAACCCTAGCCATCAAAACCCAACAAATCAATCCTTTACAGGATTTATTGAGGTGGGTTTTAAATTTAAGTTAATGCATATATTGTAGATGATTAAATTCAGTCAAGTAGGGTTAAAAGGATAGATTAAAGGCTTAGAAAAAGGAAGGGAAAAGATTTGGCAGAACAGCCCGAAAGGGGGCTGAATCTGGCCAAATCGATTAATCGAAATGGGGATTCGATTAATCAATTTTGGCCCAAAAGTTGAAAAGTCAAGGATGCCCGATTTCGATTAATCGGATTGGATTTTGATTAATCGATTTGGAAGTTCGATTAATCGATTTAGAAATTGACTAATCGACTGGATACCTCCAGTGGCTGGAGAAACAAGACCTGGGGAAATCGACTAATCGAGTTGGGAAACTGATTAATCAATTTTGGATTTCGATTAATCGATTTGGGATCGACTAATCGATTTCGGATTTTCGACCACTCGATTTGAGAATCGACCTTATTATGTTAGAGATTTCGATTAATCGATTTGGGATCGGTTAATCGAATTTGAATCTCGATTAATCGATTTTGGGAATCGATTAATCGATTTGTGTTTCGATTAATCGATTTTGGGAATCGATTAATCGACTTTGGCAGTTTTACCTAACTTTCTAGTTTTACTTTAAGATTCATGGAGGGTTTAAGACTTTCTTCATTACATCTTTAGTGATGTATTGCATGTGTTGTGATGTACCATAGGTGGCACGTGTGAAAGCGAGCACAAGGAGCCGCGTGGGACCTTGATGCTTGGACCTTCAGAGAATTGAGGTAGGGAACACCTTGAACATGTACTTTAATTGTAAGAGCATGTATGTAGTGATATATTTATCAGAATTGAAAATGTTTTAACTATGAAAAGCTTTGTGAAAATGGGTGTGTGTGTGACACCAAGAATGTGATAAAGGCATCTGTGTGATGCAACTAACTAAGATCAAGTAATCTAATGAGTATGAGATATCCTCAGGGGATGAGAAAGTAATAAAGGCATCAGTGTGATACAAGTAAGTTATATATCCCAGGGATGTATATATGATTGAATAATTACTGTTGAGGCCTAACTGATATAAGATAGCACTTTACACGGTGAACAACTATATGTAAAGCACATGTTATTTTTGTTATTTGAGGTTTGTTTAGAATATCCCACCGATGTGGCGGGATACACACGACTGACGCGGCAGGATATCCGTGACCGGTACGGCGGCCAATCCGTACATCAGTGTGGAGGTCTATCCGTACACAGTAAGCACATCCCAGGGATGTTGAGTGAGATTTAACCCCGCCGCCTAGTGAGAAAGGGGCTTGGGTAGTATTCCCAGGGAATATATTTTTACAATTGTCTTTTTAGGCGACGATGGTGGGTATTCCATTGGAGCTCGATGCTATATTGCTCGGGGATTACTTAAGTTGAAGATTTAAGTTTTGCTTTAGGCCTATTCAGTGTCATTCATGATAAATCAACAGTAAAGTAAGACATATAAATTACCAGTAAATCTTGAATGCAATTACCATCTCTTGAACTGTTTTCTAGCTAATGCATAGACACATCATGCTTAGAATATCATGGAATATATGAGAGTTTTGATTTATATGTTCATTGTGTTGTTCTCTATTGAGCTAGGATGTAGCTCACCCTTTTAGACTATACGTCGCAGGTCCTTTGTTAGCAGCAGCTGAGGCTTCGGGAGACGTAGATTCGGGTGATTCGGATTACGTGCCTGGAGAAGAGTTGGAGCCTCCTCCCGAGGACTTCTTCTAGGAGACTCTGCTGTGTACTTTGACAGAGAGTAGTTTTGAGAGCAGACTTGTACGGCTTGGTATGTCAAGCCTTTATTTTTTTCAAACAATGTGATTAGATGGATAATTATTTTGGGCGAACCATCTGGGGTGATCACTTTATCACCGATGGTTCGGATCGGTTCTCTGTTCATGCAGTGGCATGAAAGTAGAACTGTCTTTTGAATGTGCCAGTTGGGCATATTAACTTTTTCCGCTTTATGCAATTAATTACTTTATCTCTTTATTATTGCTTGTTATACCAATGTTCCGTGCATAGCTTTGGGGCACGGTCTGGAGGATCGTACTGATGGCACGGGTTTCGAGGTGCCAAAATTCGGACTGTCACAATTATAGGTTTGTAACGCTCATAGGATAGTTTTATAGAATTATGGGGTGCATATAGTAGTTTTAGTTAATTTAATTATTATTTTTCTAAATTTTTAAGAGTTTTTGACGTATTCCAAAGGCCAAGAACCTTGTTAGATTAATATTTATTTAATTATCAGATTTTAGGTGCTATTATTGATAGAGATAGATTGCTTAAAATTTAAGTTGGGCTTTTAGGGCCATTAATTAGGGACTAAGAAAGCTCATTGGACTATAAGACTATAGAATAGGCCTTTAGGCCATTAAACTTAAAGACCCAAGAGATAACATAGAGCCATTGGGCCATTTAACTTAAGACCCAAAGAGAGAATCATATCGTGGGCCGTCTCTAATAAGTTTGAATTTTATTTTTTTTAATGCTATTTTTTTACCCCAGTCACCATATTGCCTAATAGTACACATCTATAACCTGTAAATAATATGAAAGAAATAATTATTCTATTTTATATTTAGTACAAGAAGAACAACATTGTGATTTTTGTACTGGAAGGAATTCCCTATAAGTCTGCATTCATCTGATGGACCACACGGTGCACGCCTCAAACTTGTGACTATGAATTAGGGAAGTTGCTCATACTAGCTCATTACCAAAATTCTTAAAATGTCCAACACTGTAGATTTTTATGTCTAAAATTCTTAAAATGAATGGGTAACACAGGTTTGGATATTTAAAGGAAAGGCATTTGACCACTTTGATGCAATTTTTGACAACCATATCTTTACATCAAGTCCTTTGCATGAAGTAACACACTTCGATTAAAAAACAGTTCCTCAAGCAGTGACCCAGTCCAATTCGGTTTCCATATAGCAGTTCTATATGGTAATGTTGTTCTCAGCCGTCAACAAGTATCACTTCATATGGCTGTTGGATTTATATCCAATATTAGCACCCCAGTGAGACTACCACCATTGCTATTCCCCTCCTTCTGCTGACTCCATTAAAACATATTTTACATTAAGTGTGAGAAAACAACCATAATCTTCCACCAAATGCTTTCCAAAGTTTCAAATCAGTGTTTTACGAAATGTCATATTACAAAAAATACCTTTATTTCAACTCCTGCAGCAATGGGCATAGCCTGGGCAAGAAACAAATCACGCCATGAGTTAATATGTTGTTATAATACACCATGAGTTAATATGTTGTTATAATACAATAGAAGATCTAAACTAGTCATTGTAATTTAATCAAATAAAAAAGCTCGTTATTACAGCTAAGTGGAAAGAGCCATTTAACATTGAAAAGAATAAAAAACTTTTATTTATCTTATTAAGAGACAATAAAATGGTACTAAAATCAGCACCAGTAATTAAGGTGGGTTTGGGGCTAAAAATCTCACCTTTTTTTAAGGAATTGAGAGTTAGACCAAATTTTGGTAATCCCCCACTCAGAGTACCCAAGATTTGGCTCAGTCTCCCAGACAGCTTGCCCAATAGGATACATACAATTCAGGGGAGTTGTAGCTATTGATTTAAACCGTAATATATATAATCCTAAAATCTGTACATGAATTTCCTATATTTTTATTGTATAATACTGGAAGTGTTGGAGTAGGAATCTCAAACAAAGAGAAAGCTAGGGACGATGAAAAAATTAAAAGAGAACGAATGTTAGCCAATGATGGGAGATGCTAACTATGCAACCGTGGGCTTTGCGGGTTTGCCGCGACGATGCACACTCTCTAAAAAATGATGGAGTCACCACCTGGAGCTTTTGGTGACTTGTGATACCTAAAAAATCAATACGTAAGCACCGAACTGCAAAAATATGACTCCGATTTACTGGTCTTTGCCAACGGCTCTTAGGTAGGGGCTTCGATTATCGATCGGGAAGGTGTTAGACACCCGATCAACCTGCTCATAAGCGGTCTTTACTTATGGCCAAATGATAAAAAAAAGAAACAAAATAAACAACACTTCCTCTTGCCCGAAAGCACTTTGATTCTATTTAAGCCTCCCACAATCACCAAAATTTTGGCGGCATAACGACTCAAACTCTAGGATAGAGGAAAGGCAAAGAAGGTAGAGGAATAGAGAGGAGAGCCAGAGCTCTCGGGCCCTTGTAGCACTGCTGTGGACCTTCGCGATGATGCACTTTTGGTGAGCTTCCGATAGGAAATGGGTTAGTAAATGGATTTGAACCTCCAAGGCTTGGAAGCTAGAAGGTAGGAGAAGAAGGCTAAGGCCTAGTTCTAACCAAATCTAAGGGTTTGGTAATGGAAAATGAGATCTAGAAGGGTGAACTTAGTTATGAATTTTGGAGGTTTAGTGCTTAAAAGGGAAGAGGGAACTCTCTAGGATTTTATCTCTTTTTGAAAATTTTCAAGCCCTTAAGCAAGGGGGGGTGGCTCTCTATTTATAGAAAAGGAGAGGATTAGTGAAGGGTTAAAGGGCTAATTGTGCTAGCAATTAGATAATAGGAATCGAAGGTTTTCTAGGGTTTTGGGAGTTTAGATAGGTGGAAAATGGGTTTAATGGTGGATGATAGGGTGGGGCTTTAAATGGCTAAAGGGTTGCAAATAGAACTAATAAGGGTGCAATAGTCCTAAAGAAACCCACCCTAGACTTTGGGGTGGTCAATATGTCACCCCATATTCGAAATCTGGACATTTTCCCCAAAAACACCATTCCTAAGCCTAGCGTGTATATTATACATGTTAAGCTTGGGAGCAGTGTTCCCTGAGAAAATAGGAAAGTTTGGGACCTGTTCTGGAGCTCAATTTTGAAGGAAGAAGCCAATTTTGCCTAGTGTGTATAATATACACGCTAGTATAATTTCCCGCATTTTTGTACAATTTTCAAACCGCCATAAATTTTGATATACAACTTGAATTGAGGTGATTATTGGTTCGTTGGAAAGCTGGGAGCATCCTCTTTCCATTGGTAGAGGCCTCAGCTCTAGATGAGGTCTATATAAACTTTTGCACTCCTCTTTCTATCCACTACTCAGGAGGGTTCGAACTGAGCCCGGGAAGGTTTCTAAAGGGTCGGGGAAGACTAGGGTTGATTCCTAAGGGTTTTGGGATGATTCCTAAGAGTTTGAGAGATGCTTTTGGAAGCTCGAGGGTACGCCTTGGTAGATCGAGCCATGGGTCAAATTTGGGTGTCTACAGATGCCCCTCTTTGGTATTCGATCACTAACATGCCAAAGAAAGTGACATCCGAAGAGGCCTAAAGCAACTCTTACGAGTTTGTTGTATTCAAAGTGAATCTCAAATATCAAGAAAGTAATGAAAAAGTCAACTAAATGGAGAGTGACGTAAGCTCGATACTTGAGAAAACGTGCATCACTTGAGAGTAGCGGAAGCCTAATACTTGGGAAAATGTCCGTTCCTCAAGGCTACCGGTCCCCATGCGCTTAGCGACATTACTGAAAAAAACAATGTTAGTGTATTTAAAATGCACGATGTTTGAGATTCATTTTGAATAAGATTGGCCAGTGAGTGGGAGGGTGATCGACCCATGCTTAAAGATTAGCGTAAAGCAATGATGCGAAGATTCATAGTTTGTGCCCAATTTCATGAGGCATTGATTGCCCCATTGGATCAGCCACGGGTGTCCCTTTGTGAAGTAGGGTTTGAGGTCTTTGAGCGAACTCATCGATCTCGAAGACAATTTAGCACAACTACCTAAGCGGAGCGAATATTGATGTTGGAATGCTTTTTGAGAGTGCGTGCCACTTTTGTGACAACAAACTTGTCACCACTTTTTCATTCTTCTTTTCTTTGTTTTTAATTTTTTTTTTTTTTATATATAAATATATATACTATTATTATTTTTTTATTTTCGCGCGTATACAATGCATGCCTGGCCAATTCCAGGAAAAAAATGCCTAGCGTGTATATTATACATGCTAGGCCAAATCTGGGAAAACTAAGCCTAGCGTGTATATTATACACGCTAGGCCATTCTATGATTTAAAACGGTCGGGTACGAGCCGAGACTCGAAAAAAGGCTATTTTTTCAAACTCTTCCTCCCCCTATCCAAACCGAAATGGGAGCCCTTCCTTGTGTTCAATTGATTTGATTCAAACCTCGACAACGTGCCGGTGTTGACATGTCTGATCAATTGCGTATTCCACCAAATCTAGGGTTTTATTTTTCAACCAAGGTAACCATTTAAAACCCCTTTTTTTCTTGAATTTTACTTTTTCCACAATGTAGTTAGGATTTTTGCCTCTAGGTGATAGAATGATGGATTTCCTTCAAAAAATGTAACTATTTGTATTCCATTTGATTAATTTGTATGTATAATTGCATAGATTTTGGTGAAACCTTGATCAATTTGTGCCTATTTTTTATTTTCTTGATTTATTTCATTGGTGTAATTAGGGCTTTGTGCAAAAATGATATTTTTTATTATTTTTTTGAATGTAAGCTCTCATGAATGCTTTTCTCAATTTGTATGCATGCTTTTATGAGGATTTTGGTAAAGAAAATGAGATGATATTTTGTTTTAAAATTTGAAATTTGAACGCCCCTCCTCATGACAAAAAAACGGGGCTTTTTCTAAAACTGCCATTTGACACCCCCCCTTTTGAATTTAATATGATCATGTATGTGCGCGGGGGGGGGGGGGGGGGGGGTTTCTTTTTCCTAAAACCTTAGCCTCTTTTTGTGCATATGTGTATATAGATTTTCTTAAATTTTCTTGGCAAAGATTTTGAAAGGTACATAACCCGATTTTTTCTTCGTTTATTTTATATTTTTTTGTGTTTTTTTTGTTGAAATTAAATGACAGGACATGCCCTCCTTTGATTTTTTTTTAAATTTTGGCAGGAATGAGGCATACTTACCTTCCTGTGGTTCGATGTTGCTAGAAAAGTTCTTAATTTCCTTTTGCCTATCATCTCCTAATGCTTGCCGTTTGTATATCTCTTTTCAGGATGCCACGTAGTCACTCAAGTGAGGAGGACCAGTGTAGGGAGGGTGTCCCGACGTGATCTTCGGTATCAGGGATGAGCGCCTTATTCAAGTGCAGTTCTCTTCTCGCTGTTAGTACAAGATGCAGGGCGAGGCAGCTCATAGTGGGTTGCTCCATCAGCAGTACACCCATATTTCTAACTTTGGGATTGCCAGCCAGGTAAAAAAAATGTATTCCTTGGTTGCTTCCTTTTGTTCATGCTTTTTTGTTCCAGGATCTGACATTTCCCGTTCTTTTGATGCAGTCCTTGCCTCCTATCATGTTCCGTGGAGGCTGATTCGGCCTCCAACACTTTTACATCCATCTCCCTCATGTTGTGAGGTTCCTTCTAGTTCAGGCAAGCTTTAGGGACTTCTTATCTTTCTTTCCTTGCTATGAGGGGTGATTCGGCCTTGGTGGAGAGGTTTTGTCCGGAGACGATGACGTTCCACATGTCTGTGGCTTAGATGACCATCACTCCTGTTGACTGGTCCATTATCATGGGGATTGGGATAGGAGGGGCGTCAGTGGCCTGTCCTCGCATTCCTGATCGTGCGGAGGTGACCAATTGATTGGGGACTACCCCTCCTCCAACCATATGACCGACTCTGAGGTCAAGTTGTCTTGGTTGGTAGATCTGTTCGAGGCCAATGAGTTGGTTGATCCAGACCAGCCAGATAAGGGTATCATCATTGAGCCTGAGCGTGCCTTGATGCTTGCTCGTATCACGCTTCTTTTTATTCTGGGTAAGACAATCCTTGCCAATGCCAGTGGTGGTCGTGTTGCGCTGCCCTCCTCTGCCTAATGGAGAACTGGGAGGATGTGAACCATTTCGATTGGGGCGGTGCCGGGTATTCGAAGCTGATGGACAACCTGGCTAGAGATTCAGTTGGGGAGGTTGCTTCTGTCCTTGGCTTCTGGCCTGTGATTGAGGTGACCAATTGGTTTTGCTCTTTCATCCCTCTTGATTCATCATTTCTGGCTCTTTTGTCTTTTATTTGACATATTTTCTTATTTGTCCATCTTTTTAGGTTTGGGGGCATTTGCACTTCCAACCTGGCCACCCCCTCCTCTTTTATGATGAATACACGCACCCTCTGATGAGTTGTTTGCATAAGGATCATCGCCAGGACCTGGGGATGAAGCATTTGGAACTGAGTCTGAGGTCCCAGTTTGACTTAATGATTACGGAGCAGGTTTGATACCCCCCTCCCTTCATTGGTTAAACTTTTGAGTTTTGATTGTATTGCTTAACTAATGGGATTCTCCTTTCTTGGGCAGATTATATTTGATCCTTATGTCAGCTCCCCCTTTTTAGATCGCGCCGTTGTTTGCCAGTCATGACTATTTGTCGATCATCGCGTCGTCTTCCTCTACGGTTCTTGGGTCCGAGCCTACTATTTGGGGGAGAGAGTAATGCATCAGTACCGGGATTACTTCGTCGTGCCAGTGGATCCTCCTAAGGACGTTATGTCACCAGAGGGTATGGTCGAGGAGCTTACAGGGAGTCCCCTCCAACATGGGATTCCTGCTAAGGGCCTTTTTGAGCATGGGGGGTATCAGTTGTGGTATATGAGTCTCTCCCCTATCGGTCCATCATCTCATGTTTTGTGTATGGTGCCAATTTTTTGGTGTTCGGAGGGCCACGATCCCAGGTACCTTCTTTCTTTCCCTTGCTTGTGGGTTTCTTTTCCGACTAGCAAGTTTTTGCTTTATTAATCGAATTTCTTCCTCTCCCTTTAGTTTGATGTGAGAGTGGATCTTGACATGTGTGCAGACACAGGTCCTTCAGAGGTGCCAGGTGCCAAACCCTTGGGGACTTCCGATGTGGGGCCTTCAAGGACATCTACTATAGGGACTCAGGGGACTTTTAGGCATTTTGACGATGTGTTCCTCTCGAATTTGTGTGATGATGTGATGGAGCGTGCTCGCCTATCCACCGAGGTGATTAGAGTTCCTCCTCCCAAGCTGGTCCCAGAGGTGAGTTCTTTTCCCAAATTTCTAGGGACATGCTTGCTCTTATCTATTTTTCTGTGCTACTGACCTTTCTCTCCCCTCCTTGTAGGTTTATGAGTCAGCTGCTCAGCAGGCGGAGTATTACCATCACATTGCTGACTTTTGGGAAACTGAAGTGGTAAGTATGACATTGGTTTGCCCTGTTTGTTTCTTTGTTGCCCTATGCTTTCCCTTAACTGATCTTTCTGGTGTGATGCAATCGACACGCTTGTGAGAGGGAGTCGCGTTCACTAGTTAGCCGAATTTCCTAGGCATTGTCGCGGGTGGGGGATATCCAGACGTATCAGAAGACTTCGTGCCGGTTGAGGGGCTCTTGAGGACTTAGAGCAACTTTCATTTTTCTTTTTATGAACATTCGAACTTTTGAGTACTTTTGGACATAATGAAGTAAAAATGATTGATCGGTGTATTTGGATAATTCATGGAGCAAATGTATTTAATTTCCTTTTCCATTTGTTATCTCCCACTTTGAATGTGATATGTGTCTTCAAAAAATAGATTAGATGGGTATGACGTTGTAATCATGATATGTACTTGTTTGCAAGAGGGGCTATGAGTTTGGAAAATGGGGAACTGACCTCCCAGGTTGTGCATTGGCTGACATGGCCAAGGTTCATGTATTCCTCCTTTAGCTACTGTGAGCATGGTACCTATAAAAAGGGAAGTGTAAAATAGTTTAAGTGGTGAACTTCGGTGTCCCAGCTCGATGCCTAGGGTGCCATCTGTAAGGAAAAAGAATGTTATTGTGTGCAAGTGGGCTGGTCCAATAGACAGGAAAAAAACAAACTTCATTTCTTACTTGCTGTTTCTCTCTCTCTCTCTCTCTCTCTCTCTCTCTCTCTCTTTTCGTCTAGCTTGTATATTATACATGCTAGGCATTTTCTGGGCATTTTTTAGTCTAGCGTGTATATTATACACGCTAGGAATTTTTGAACATTTTTGGTCTAGCGTATATAATATACACGCTAGGCATTTTCTGGGTATTTTTGATCCAGCGTGTATATTATACACGCTAAGTGTTTTTCGGACAGTGGGGGGCCTATAAGGCCCGAGAATGCACTCTTTTTTCTTTATTTTAAGTTAGGATTTGGATTTTACTCTGATTTTTTGTCTTTTCTTCCCGATGGTGGGTCCATTGTCCTACATCGAATCGTGATTCCTTAAACGAATTTTTATGATCATGGACTGCTTCACGACCCTACCCCTCCGGGGGGGATTTTTGTACTTCCCTCATTGGGTGTAGGGCCCAACTTTATAAATCATTGGCTTGATAGTTTGAACGAGAGCAAGCTCGTGGGTTTAGATTGACTTGGGCTTGCTCGTCTCTCTTCTTTTCTTGATGTTCCCTTGTTTTGGGATCTCATCCATGCGGCGGTTTCTCATTGGGATGCATAAACCCATGTCTTCCGCTTTGGGACCCATGAGCTAACTCCGACACTTGAAGAACTCTTTGTTTTGTCGGGTTTGAGGCTACATCGTGGTCTTGCTAAGGTGGTACCAAAATAGGGTTATGCCAAGACTATCCACGCGACTTTGGGCTGGAAGAAAAGTGAGTATGAGAAGAGCTTTAATGGCGGGCCCACTAGGTGTTCAGTGAAATTCCTGAGAGAACTTTTCGGCGATGAAAGCTTGCAAAAATTTTCGATCAAAAATATTCATAATGTGAACACTTTTATCCTTTGCCTTCTCTCGAAGGTCCTCTTTTACGCAAGGGAGAGAGTTTCTCCCTTGCACTCTGCGACGTACTGGCAGACCTTGAAAGGGGCCGCTTTGTGATGCATTTTGTGCTAGCCGAGCTTTACCGTAGTCTTGATGCCTTTGCCTCTGGCAAGGTGGATTGCTTCAGGGGATGCCCTTCTCTTCTTTAGGTCTGGTTTGGGGAGCATCTAGCTATTTTGGGATCCGTGCCCTGCTTTTATGTGGTCTGGGGAGAGGTAGCTTGTTGCTTTTTGGGCTGATTGTCTAAGTTGCCTCAGGAGAATACACACGAGATGCGTCTTGGGCTGACTGAGGCTGAGCTGGTATGGAGGCTTCCATGGCTTGATGGTACCTTCCCGATAGTTCGATCTAGAGATTATGAGGGTATCACCCATCTCGGCTTGACTGGTAATACTCACTATTTCCCTTCTCGGGTTTTACGCCAATTCGGCTATGTTCAGTAGGTGCTCGATGCAACGAGACCTCCCCTATGAGGTCTGATTTTCTCTCAGGGGTCTTTTGGGGACTTGGATGGGATAGTTGCTCTTTGGGAAACGCATCAGTTGACGCATACGTGCGATCTGGAGCAAGGGACCTTCCTTTTGACTTCTCCAGATTATGAGGCTTGGCTACTATCTAAGAGGTTTTCTGCTCATTGATTGGATAAGGTAGAGAGCAGCGATTCAGAGGGACCATGAGCATTTGGAGAAAGAACAAGGTAGAACTGATGCTGCCAAATCAAATGCCGAAGTTACAAAGTGTGAGGTCCTTC
The DNA here is from genome assembly GCA_021018995.1 of Chloranthus sessilifolius. Taxonomy (NCBI): domain Eukaryota; kingdom Viridiplantae; phylum Streptophyta; class Magnoliopsida; order Chloranthales; family Chloranthaceae; genus Chloranthus; species Chloranthus sessilifolius. The sequence continues at coordinate 73,374,837 of CM037595.1, forward strand.
GCCTGGAAGGGGCTTAGAGTGATGCTCTTGGTGCATTGATGTTGCCCGAAAGTGATATTGGGGGCCTCCATGGGCGGTGGATGACTGACTGGAATGCTTGCGAGGATACTTTACGTTCACAAATCTGTGTCCTTAAGCGTGAGTTGGGTCATTGACCTAGTCTTGCACATACTTTTTGCCTAGATCAAACACCATAGGAAGGGGCATAAGAACCCCTGACAGATATATTTTGGTATATCTATATTTTTTGATGTTTTTATTTCTTTTTCAAATTTGTAAGTGGGGAAACACGGTGTCACACCGATTATCTTTTTGAGATGTGGTGCAAACAAAATATGGACATGAAAATGGAAAAGGAAAATTTATTATCTTATATAAGTATCATCTTCTTCTTTTTTTTGATATTTTTGTTGCTTCTCCGTTCAAACATGTAAAGTGAGAAATTGGGTGCCACGCTGATTATCTTTTTGAGATGTAGTGTAAGCAAAATATGGACATGAAAATAGGAAAGGGAAATTTATTAACTTATAAAAGTATCGTCTTCTTCTTTTTTTGATGTCTCAACAACGAGACGAGGTGATGGGTCCCATATTGAGCATAGTAGAACCCGTTCATGTGGTCGGACCTGAGTGAGGTTCAGAGTCTTTACCAAGGTCAGAACGCCCGTCCCTTTAAATTAAATCAACCTTTTATCCTTACCTCGGGCCATGCGTTTGACAGTGCGGTCTAAGGATCTGCCTGATTAGGACCCGATTTGAGCAAACGTGAGCGGCCAAGATGAAGCCCAACGCTTAAAAGTGTAATCAACAGAGTAATCGATTTCTTTTTTTCTTAGACATTTTCACTCACAGCACCCTAAGAAAGGTTTTCGCCATGCCTGTCATTTCCCTCTTTTTTACCCATAGTGCCCTTTCGAGTTTTCTCTATGTCCATGGGTTTGCACTTTTACCCTAGGTGATTTTTCAGGTTTTCACTTGGTTTGCACAAGCTCGCTCTTTTTACCCGCGACGCCCTTTCGGGTTTTCACTATATCTATTTTACTTTGAGCTTGTATTTTTTATTTTTCTTTTTTAAAGACCACGACATGGACATTGATTTCATTATAGCCGACTGGATGAAATTATTCTGTTGTCTCTCAACTTGGCTTGTGCTGACTTAATGGGTATCATGACTACTCTGGAACCTTAAAGAGGGCTTTCTCTAGGGATGAATCATGGCCATGGGTTAGAAGGGATAGGTTAGGAATTTTAAAGGTATTCTTGGGTTTAAAGGCTTTTCTTGATTAGGCTCAAGCTGCCGTAATACACTTCTTCCTTGGGAGATTTTTACTGTACATGCCCCATGATTTTTCTATCTCTTTTCTTTTATATATTTTTTAATTTTTTTGCTTTTTTTTTCTAGACATTCTCTTTTTGGGATTTTACTTTTCTAATTTTTTTAGATTTCGATGGCAACTCTTTTTCTTTTTTTTTTGGTTGATATATACACTTTTTCTTTCTTCTTTTTCTGGGGAGGGGTTTATAAAAGAAAGGCTAATAGCTCAAAATGGGATAGCAAAGGGTATAAGCATTCAGGGATATTTTTTTGGCTACTTGACTTTAAAATGATGGCCTCTTTTAAGGGGCCCATAAGCAGTCACATATCCATCTTATCAATACTTACCTTTTCGCGGGAGACTAGGAGTAGAATTGCCGCACGTATCCAGCGTTGATGGCTCGAGAAAATATTCTCCGTCCATGGTGGTGAGGCAGAGTGCGTATCCAAGGAGTACTTCTCGAATGACATAGTATTCTTTTAGTTGGGCTTGAATTCTCCTATCGGATCAGCATGCAGAGAAGGGAATATTTTCTTGAGTACAGTGTCACCCAGTTTCAAGTCTCGAGTGCGAACACACTTGTTGTAAGCACGTGCGATCCTCCTCTGATAGGCCTAGGTGTGACACAAGGCTAGGATCCTTTTTTCATCGATCAAGTTCAACTATTCGAAATGAGATCTTTCTCTTTCGACTTCTGGTAAATCGGACTCGATGAGGATATAGAGTGAAGACACTTCAACTTCAACTAGTAGCACGACCTCAGTTCCATACACAAGGGAGAACGGTGTTGCCCTTATAGCAATACGGATCGACGTTCGGTAGGCCCATAGTGTAAAAGGTAGCTTTTCACTCCAATCTCGATAAGTGACGACCATCTTCTCGAAGATGCAGACGACTGTCTTGTTAGCAACTTCTATGGCTTTGTTAGTTTGCGGTCGATATGGTGATGAGTGCTGAGGTTTGATGTTGTACTGCTCGCATAGGGCTCTGATGCGCTTGTTCATAAAGTTGGTGCTATTGTCGGTGATGATATCATTGGGCACACCGAACCGACAAACAATATTATTCTTGATGAATTTCTTGACATGACTGGCCATGATGTTTGTATAGGATGCGACTTCTACCCATTTCGTGAAGTACTCGATGCCGACGAGGATGAAATGATATCCATTAGAAGCTTTTGGGTTGACCTTTTCGACGATGTTGAGGCCCCATTTAGGGAATGGCCATGGAGTGGTCATGCTGTAGAGATCTATGGCTGCAACATGTATCAAACTGGAGTGCTCTTAACATTTATAGCACTTTTGAATGTACTTGCAACAGTTAGTTTCCATGGTGGTCCAAAAATACCCTTGTCATAGGATCTTCTTGGAGAGCATGTGCTTATTGATGTGGGCCCCGCATACTCCCTCGTGGATCTCTTTCATGATGTTGGCTGCCTCACTTTCAGTTAGGCATCTGACCAGAATATTGTTATATGATCGTTTGTAGAGACACTCACCCCAGATGACAGTTCGTCGCTAATCGTTGGATGGTCTGCCTGTCCATCTTTGACGTACCTTCAAGGAAAGCTCGAGTTTCGAGGAAGTTCTTAATATTTGAGAACCATGAAGGCTCATCATCTAACTTTGTTGATCCCTCGATCTGGAGGTAGAAAGCCGACTCATTTCTTCCCTCAATCATGATGGGCTTCATGTCGATGCCATAGGGAATTTTGACCATTGATGCCAACATTGCTAAGGCATTTGCAAATCGATTTCTTGCTCGCGGGACATAGGAGAAAATAACATCATCAAAGCATGAAATTAGATCTTCAAGATGTTAATGGTATGAGATCAACTTCTCATCTTTCATCTTCCAATCTCCATTAGTCGGGCATATGATTAACTGCGAGTCACCAAACACTCTGAGATGAGTTATGTTTAGGTCGATAGCTGCTTGTAGACCAGCTATGCGTGCTTCATATTCGGCCATTTTATTGGTGCATGTGAAATTGAGCTTGATGGAGACTAGTATGTACCCTTTTGAAGAGATAAGAACTGCGTCGATGCCTTGACCTTCAGCATTTGATACCCCATTAAAGTGCATTACCCAAGACTCTTCTGTCTCCTCTGTGTCATCTTCTGTCATGAATAAGATGTCCTCATCAGGAAACTCGGTTCTCAGAGACTTATAGTTAGGTAAGGGATTCTCAGCAAGATGATCAACGAGTGCTTGCCCCTTGATTGACTTTTGGGTGACATACGTGGTCTCAAACTCAGATAAGAGAAGTTACCAGCGTGCAGTTCATCCAGTGAGAGTCGGCTTTTCAAATAAGTACTTTAAGGAATCCATTCGAGCGAGGAGGAGAACTGTCTGAGATAACAAGTAGTGACAAAGCCTTTGTGTAGCCCATACGAGAGCTAGGCATGCTTTTTTCAGATGAGAATAGTGTGTCTCGTAATCAGTGAACTTCTTACTTAGGTAGTAGATGGCCTGTTCTCTTCTTCCATTTTCGTCATGCTGCCCTAGGACACACCCCATCAAAAATTCTAGTGTAGAGAGGTACATTAGGAGTGGTCTTCCAGGTACTGGTTGTAGCAAAACTAGAGGATTGAGAAGGTAACCTTTGATTTTATCGAATGTCACTTGACAATCATCATTCCATTACATGGATGAATCTTTCCTTAGTATCTTGAAGATCAACATGCAGATAGGAGTTAGCTATGCAATGAACCGACTGATTTACTGTATTCTGCCCAAGAAGCCTCTGACTTCTTTCTCGATAGATGGTGGAGACATTTCGACGATAGCCTTTACTTTTACCTGGTCGACCTCGATGCCTCTCCTGCTGACAATGAAGCCAAGTAGCTTTCTCGACATGGCGCTGAATGTGCATTTATGAGAGTTCAGTTGCAACCCAAATTTCCTTAGTCTTTCGAACAGCTTCTGGAGGTTCACCAGATAATCACCTCTCCCTTGAGACTTGGCTATCATGTCATCGACATACACCTTAATTTCTCTGTGTATCATGTCATGGAAGAGTGCTGTCATTGCTCTTTGATACGTTGCCCCATCATTTTTCAATGCGAACGACATGACTCAGTAGCAGAAGGTTGCCCATAGTGTAATGAATGTTGTCTTCTCTCGGTCCGCTTCTACCATCTTGATTTGATTATATCCGGAGAATCTATCCATGAACGAGAGCATCCCATGCCTTGCAGTGTTATCGACCAAGATGTCGATGTGTGGCAATGGGAAGTCATCCTTTGGGCTTGCCTTATTGAGATTTTTAAAATCAATGCACATGTGAACCTTTCCATCTTTCTTCAGTACTGAGACGATGTTGGCTAGCTATTGTGGGTATTTGGAAACCAGGAGAAACCCTGAATCATACTGCTTGATGACTTCATCCTTCACTTTCAGCACCCATTCTGGCCGTAGACGCCTCAATTTCTGCTAGATTAGCTTAACGTCAGGATATAACGGCGGCTCATGCTCGACCAAATTGGTGTCCAAACCGGGCATATCTTTGTATGACAATGCGAAGACGTCTTAGTATGATCGAAGGAATTTAATCATGCCATTTCTTTCCTTGGGAGACAACGATGCTTTGATTTTGGTGATTTTAGGATCTTCCTTAGTCCTCAGATTGACCTCTTCGGTCTCTTTAATAATCGGGATAGGGCCATACTCAAAATCGGCATATTGTTCAAGGAGCTCATTGGGAAGCTCCTCGATTAAGTCCTCGCCATCCAGATCCGTGACTCCTACCTCTTTTTGCATTTCTACAGAAAAGAGGTCGGCTTCACATTGGGCGGGTTTTTCATTTAGGCACCATCTTTCTTTTTCTCGGGAATTTTAAAAGATAATATTTTTAGATTTTGTATTTTTTCTATTTTTTTCGTGATTTTCCGTTTCTTCAAAAATTGGTCCTTGGCAATGCGGGTCTCTGTACACGCATGGTATTGCTTGCCAAGAGCTAATCTCTCTTTTTATAGGTTGGTTTTTTTTAGGAAGCTGGTCCTGTATTTACGGCCATTTGATGCTTCGAGAGTTAGGGGCATAGAAGCCCAATTTCTCACCTGAGGTGCAACACCTTTACCTGGTTTTATGAAGGAGGCTGATTGAGCTGGCTTTTGAGGGTCAGCTCCCAACATGTTAACCATAGGTTCATCTTTAACTTGGTCTTCAAATATTAGCATAGGTTTTGGATGGTTCATGATGGGTGGCTGTGTAGGTAGGATTACCTCTTCTTCGAAGAGTGAAAGTGAGGCCAGGTCTATTTCAATCTTTAGGGAATGATGTGGGGATTGGTCTTGTGGACAGCGACCCTTTTCTGTGGGGTCAACTGTGTTGCCCCATTTTGAACAATTTTAATGACCTCGACACTTACAAATGTGCTTCTGATGTGAGGCCGCGATCGAGATTCATCTTCCAAGTCTATCCCCCGGCTTTGGCCATGATAATGGTTCGGGCCTTCTCCTTGGCCTCCTGGACTTCTTCTTCAGTAGGCTTGTAGCCTAAGCCGAATTTAATATGTTGACCATCTTTCACTCTGACTAGGTCTCTCCTGCCTTGTAGGCGAGGACCTAATCCTTTTCCTTTTTGATAGCCCCACTTCTGATGATTGTCACTGTCGCATCCATTCCTCCTCCGGTTTTCTCGATGACCTTTTTGGGAGATTCTGGTGCCATTGCTTCTGACACATCATATTGAAAACTATGAAGCTCTGTATCCTCATCTGTGTGCGGCACATCTAACACTTTGAGAATTTCAATGTTGTGGGCCATTTTTTCTTTTTCCTCTCGCCCTCTCGTATGATGGTTACAACTCTCTTCGAAGATGAATTTGAGCTATTGGTGGAGTGGAGGGGACTGCCCTAGTTTCATGCAGCCATGGGCGCCCTAGCAGCAAGTTGAAGGAGGACTTGATGTCCATGACTTGGAACGGGATTGAGAAGGTCATTGGTCCAATGGTGAGCTCAAGATCTATTTCTCCTATCACTTCCGTCCTTGTATTATCGAATTCTCGGGCTCCTGTCCTGGCCGATTGAAACATAGACGGGTTGACCCCAATCATGGTCGTGGTTCTCAGAGGGCATACGTTCAATGCCGAACTATTTTCTATTAATACAAGTGATATTACCAAGCTCTCGATTTCGATAGTGATATTGAGGGGCCTAGAGTCGTTTCCTCCTGTTAGGAGATAGACGTCCGAAAATGATATGGCATTAGGAGCCAACACCTACCCAATCATATATCCCACTTCATCTGGGGGTACTTTATTTGATACATGAGCGTCCTTTAGTGCTCCCATCAGAGCTTGGAAGTGAAGTGGAGACGTCATGAGTAAGTCTCATATGGTGATGTGAACCGGCGTTCTTTTGAGCTGTGTTTCTAACGCTTACTCTCTGCTCATCTTTTTCAATGGGTGCACCGCTATAGGTTCTCTTCTTTCTTTTGGCTGGGCGGACACCGGTACCTCAGGCTGCTTTGAGATCCTTCCTGATCGGGTAATGAACTCGACTGCCTTTGTGTTGCTGCTACCAGCATTGACATCTGTTTGACTGTAGTCGAGCGGGACCTGATGGGGGTTATATGTTGGTCCTGGGATCTATTTACGGGGGTTGGTGCTAGATATGATTGGTATTACGAAGGTGGGGTAAAATTGGGCTGCACATGGTAAATGGGCGTGGGTGTGGAAAAATACAATATCAAATCTAGAGGTGTTGGGCTTGAAAAATAATCGGCTAAGTTTAATGGCTCGATCACCCCTATGGTCTCATTCTTATGACAGTGCTGCCTGGGTATCGTGAAATTCCTTCCCTTAGTGATGCATTCAGAGGGATCACCTTCTTTCATCTCTTCCTCCAACATGTTAATGGTGGCCCTTGGTCCCATTCCTCCCTGTGGGTGCGGTGGCAACGGTGCTTGATGGACGTTGATGTGAGGATTTGCTTGTGGAGCTCCTGGGGAAATGATCTTTCCCATCTCAATCGGGTCCTGGATCGCATGCTTTAATGGAAAACATTGATTGGTTGGGTGACCTGGTCCTTGGTGAAAAGTTTAGTGTACATTAGGATCATAAGTTCTCGGGATTGAATTCAGTGAAGGTCGTGGTTGAAGCTGAGTGACCAAATCCTTCTCAATCAGTAAAGGCAAGAGGACATTTGGAGATTGTCCTAAGGGAGTGAACACTTGGTTATATCGGGCCCTTCTCTGCTCAGAGGTCTGCCCCTTGGGGACATTATTCTGCCTTGGAGCCTGATTTATTGGTGCTGGCTGTGTTGCCGCGAATCGAAATGGTACCATGCTGGTTCTGGGCTGTGTGTTTATTATTGTCTGAACATCTGCCCCGGTTCTTTTCTCATTTCTTTGCTCAGTGAATTTATGAACCCCACTGGCCCCACTAGACACCTGTTTGTTCAAACGCCCCTCTCTCAACGCGTCTTCACAGTGGTTGGTATTTCTTACCAGGTTAGTGAAACTAGCTTGTTGCTGGTAGACCAAAAAGTCAGAGATAACAGGTAGGGCCATTTTTGAGATCATATGAATTTATTCATCATCCGGGATGCGGTTCTTTACTTGGACTGCTAGGATCCTCCATCTTCCCAGGTACTCGTTAAAGGCTTCATTGAGTTTTTTTTTTCAACTGTGCCAGATCTAATTTACGTGGTTCGATATCTATGTTGTAGACATATTGCTCTTGAAATAAATGGGTGAGGTCTTTCCATATTTTGAGAATAGATGGTTCAATTGACGTGAATCATCTCAAGGCCGGACCGTTAAGGCTCTTTTAAAAAACTTTTATGAGCAAACGCTCATACCCTCCATACTGGCACGTATCTCCACAATACGATTTTAGATGGGAAATTGGGTTGCCCATGCCATCCTATTTATCAAAAGTGGGCACTTTAAATTTGCGGGGTAATGGCACCTCGAAAAATAGGCATAAATCAGAAAATTATGTAGCATGTATTTCAGCCCCTCCCATCTTCATCAGCTATTTCTAAATTCTATCCATATGCTCCTTCAATAGTTTTGACTCCCTGGATTGTAGAGTTGGGGATGCTCCCCTACTAGGCTGCCTCTATTCATTTTGGGTGGCCTGCTGGTTGGTGAGTGTGGGTGGTGGGGGATTAAAATTGACAAATGCCCCCATGTAAGCTCCACTATTTCGAATCTCATCTTCTTCATATTGAGGATCTGTATCCACATAAGGTGGAGGAAGGGTGAGGGTATCTTGCTATTTTTGAGTGGGCTTGGTGAGACCATTGTACATGAGGGAAGCTTTGGTGATGGGTTTGTAGAGCAATGGGATGAGTAAATGGGGGACTTTGGAGGGATTGAGTTGGTGTTGATGGGACCATTGTGCAGTTTGGGAGTTCTGGGGAGTGAGTGGATGGGTAATTTGGGGACGGTTGATGGTTTGAGTGGGTGTCGAGTGGGACCATTGCATTTGGAGGAATTTTGAGGATTGGGTTGAGGTGTAAGAGGATGTGAAAATTGGGGATTTTGGATGGTTGGAGATGAGTTCTCCTGTTGGGTTGGGTATGAAGGGTATGGATGGGTTAGGTTCATGCCAGGTTAGGGGGTTGGAAAAAATAAATTTTCCATTTGAGGGGGAATGGGGGCATTTGGGTGTAGGTGAATGTGGGGAATTTGTTGAGGGTTGGAGAATGTGACCCTTGGGTTTGGGCCTTGATGGGTTTGTGGTTGGGTATTGGGTCTTGATGGGCTTGGGTTTGGGCTTTGATGGCCCCATGGTTAATGTTGGGTGTTTTGGGTGGTGTGGATTATTGGTGGTTGATTGAGATTTTGAGGGAATGGGGTGTGGAGGTTTTGAAGGGTTTGTGATGGATTGGATATTTGGGATGGATGAGGAAGGCTTTGGGAAGCCTTCCAGGCGGTATAAACCTTTACCATGTCTTCCATCATGACCATTGGATTGGTTAAGGGTGTGGATATGGATGGCCCTTCCTATAAAGGAGGAGATGTATGGGGAAGAGTGGACATACCTTGAGTGAATGTGTGGGGAAAATTGGGCATTGGATGAGGGAGGAAAATTGGGCATGACCTGGGTAGATGGGTGAGGAAAATTGGGCATGGCCTGGGTAGATGGGGGGGAATGTGGTGGATTTGGATTGAATGTGGATGGAGAAAAATGGGGTGTATGTGGAGTGGATTGGGGGAAATTGGGCATGGTTTGGGTGGATGGAAAAGTGGGTGTGCTTTGGGCAAATGGAAAAGTGGGTGGGTGTTGGGTGAATGTGGGGAATGGGTTGGATTTTGGATGGATGTGGGAGGAAAATGAGATGAATTTAGCGGTGCACCGAAGGGTCCGGTGATGTTGAATTGGGATTGGATGGAATTGGAGATGGGTATCTCCTCCATGTGAGAATGTGCTGGGGAATGTGGTGGGGATGAATCAGGGTCGGCATAAGTTGGATCAACCGCCCAAGACATGCTTTTGTGGCGGGTCGGGATGATGGAGGGTAAGGCGATGCCGTTGTTTCGACACTATAACCTCTCTTTTTTTAGATTTTTGACACTTTTTTTTTTTTGAATTTTTTTTATTTTTTGGATGATTTTAAACTTCTTGAAATAAAAAATTGAACCTCTTTCCCTTGATTTTTAGGGTGCTTTTTCCGGGGCCTTGGAACTCCCTTTTTAGGTGGTGCTCACACCCTTAATGCCTCTCACGGCGGTATTCTGATGTACATTGGAAGAATCAAAGGGAGACTTTGATCTATGTGAGGGCACGAAAATCCACGAAACGACCCGATCCCTCGGATGCAATCGTGGACTTTGCGGGTCCATCGTGACGATGCTCATTCTCTAAAAAATGGAGTCACCACCCGGAGCTTTTGGTGACCCGGGATACCTCAAAAATCAATACGTGAGTACCGAAGTACAAAAATATGACTCCAATTTATCGGTCTTTGCCAAAGGCTCTTGGGTAGGGGCTTCGGTTATCGATCGGGAAGGTGTTAAGCACCCGATCAATCTACTCGTAAGCCATCTTTAGTTATGGAATATGATAAAAAAAGAAATAAAATAAATGACACTTCCTTTTGCTCGAAGGCACTCCGAACCTATTTAAGCCCCTCGCAATCACCGAAGTTTCGGTGGCGTAACGGCTCAAATTCTAAGATAGAGGAAAAGCAAAGAAGGTAGAGGAATAGAGGGGAGTGTCGGAGCTCTTAGGCCTTTGTAGTACCGCTATGAACCTTTGCGTTGATGCGCTTTCGGTGAGCTTCTCATATCAAATGGGTTGGGGAATGAGTTTGAACCTTCAAGGCTAGGAAGCTAGAAGGTAGGAGAAGAAGGTTAAGGCCTAGTTCTAGCCAAATCTAAGGGTTTGGTAATGGAAAATGGGATCTAGAAGGGTGAACTTAATTATGAAAATTTGGAGGTTTAGTGCTCAAAAGGGAAGAGGGAACTCTCTAGGGTTTTCTTTCTTTTTGAAAATTTTCAAGCCCTTAAGCAAAGGGGGGGTGCCTCTCTATTTATCGAAAAGGAGAGGATTAGTAAAGGGTTAAAGGGCTAATTGGGTTAGCAATTAGGTAATAGGGATCTAAGATTTTCTAGAGTTTCGGGAGCTTATATAGGTGGGAAATGGGTTTAATGGTAGATGATAGGGTGGGGGTTTAAATGGCTAAAGGGTTGCAAATAGAATTAATGAGGGTCTAACAGTTCTAAAGAAACCCATCCCAAACTTTAGGGTGGTCAACAAGTCAAACCCCAAATTCAAAATCTGGACATTTTCCTAAAAATACTATTCCTAAGCCTAGCGTGTATATTATACACGCTAGGCTTGGGAACAGTGTTCCCTGAAAAAATAGGGAAGTCTGGGGCCCGTTCTGGAGCTCAATTCTTAAGGAAGAAGCCAATTTTGCCTAGCGTGTATAATATACTCGCTAGTGTAATTTCCTGCATTTCTGTACAATTTTCAAACCGCCATAACTTTTGATATACAACTCGGATTAAGGAGATTATTGGTTTGTTGGAAAGCTGGGAACATCCTCTTTCCAATGGTATAGGCCTCAACTCTAGATAAGATCTATGTTAGCTTTGGAACTACTCTTTCTATCCACTTCTCATGAGGGTTTGAACTGGGCCCGAGAAGGTTTCTAAAGGGTCGGGGAAGACTAGGGTTGATTCTAAGGGTTTGAGATGATTCCTAAGGGTTTTGGGATGATTCCTAATGGTTTGGGAGATGGTTTTGGAACCTCGAGGGTATGCCTTGCTTGAAGTATGTGTTCATTCAGCCTTGGGCCAAATTGGGTGTCTACACTAACCTTCAAGGAAAGTTGACCAATGGTCCGCCGGTGTTTCCCTAGATGTTGTCTTAGTTGTGGAAGTCAGCTACCTTTTCTTTGAATGAACGCAACTTGCAGCAAAGTCATTGAATGAGAGAGAGAGAGAGAGAGAGATTTTCAGCAACCATCAACCATCATGTACTTGAAAAAGCCTTGCTGTAAAAGACAGAGGACGAACGGTGGATCACGAGATGTATCTGTCCTGATGCTCTTGAAGAAGCATTTATGATGATTTTGCATCCAGATACAACTTACTGACTTCCTCGAGGTCGGCCTTGAACGATGAATGCACATTAGATAAGAGCCAGCTCCATGAAATAGAAAATCATGATAATAACTTTTACATGCACATCTATGCATCTTTATGAGGGGGCTCGAGGTGTTGTCTTGAAACCCAAGTCACCTATACCCAGAATCCGGAGCACCCCACCCATCAAAACGTCCTGGATGGAAATGCCATCTCGGCCACTCATTCTAGCCACGATGCTAGCCAGTGACAAAAGTTGCACTGCATGCCTAAAGAAACATCAAGAAATTACGACATACCAATCAAATAACATCCATTAACTCTGAATGAGAAAGCCAAAAAGGGTAGGAGCGTGTGGGGTTGAGCCTATGGCTGAACTTGAAGGTTCAAAATATTGCAACCTTAAGGACGCATGCTCAATCCCAGCTTAACCATGAAAAAAGGGTGCATGTGAAGCATCTCCCGAATATAAACGGGAATGGCAATAATGCAGATGTATGTTACAGGGTTGAAGTGCACAAGTAGTTTCAACCCCTTATGAAACATGTTCAAAATAAAAATTTTATTTTAAGACTAATGGGGCTTCAAAAGCATCATTAAATATGAGGCGCCTATGGCTTCGAAGTCTTGTCAAAAGTCAATCCCATTACTTAAGCACAAGCATTTAGTAAATCAGAGATATCCATTACAAAGAATTCCTTATAGGAAAGGAGAGCCAAACCTTAAAGATGCCTGCTGCCCAATCACTCCAAGGTATGCAAGACTTTCTTCATCAGTAACCAATTCCTCAACTTGAGCATAGACCACTAGTATCTGGCCATGTAGTAATCAACAGAAACAACAAACCAAAAACAAAATTTTATTATAGTATGAAATTTGAAGCATTACTGTTTAATTCAATGGGAGAAGAAACAAACAACCATGCCCGAACCTGTATCATTTCAGCAGGACCGTAAGTTTTTGTCCGTATAATCACTACACGGTCTAACAAATCAATGGGTATGCCATGTGGACTACTGATATCAGTTCCCTTGCATATCAAAATGAAAATGATATTAGTTCTATGCATCAAGTGCACCCACAAACAGAAAGTACAGAAACAATGAGCATGAAACTGCTAGTAAGCAGTGATTAATGTTGTGTACAGTACACATTATAAATTTCGGTAGAACCCAAGCTTGAGAAAGATAGCTAGATAGGGTGAAAAGAGTTCAACAAAGCCAATTTAAGTAGAAGCTAATTATGAAAGGAGGACAATATTGCAACCTCTAGGTAGCAGGTTCAACCCCTGCTTAACTATCACAATGAAAAGCCAGTGACAGTATAACTGGGTCCCGTATTCCTAGTTGACACTTCGATTTTCTAAACTAGGCCCGCCAAATTCAGAAAGTGAAAGAACAAGTCAAAGTCTGAGATCTCACCTTCTCTTATTTGCGCAATAGTTTTGATTCATTGAATGGATTACAACTTTAATTTGATATATATATATATATATATATATATATATATATATATATATATATATATATATATATATAGGACAACGGAGAGGTCCCCAATGGTCCATGTGGAGCTCCACGTGGCACCCAAAACACTTTTTAGGTGCCACGCGGAGCAAGATTGTTTAGTTTAGATCATCATTTAAAAAAAATCAAAAAGTCATCTCTACCATGTAATTTTTAGACTTTGAAATTTAGATCCTTGAAATAAGTCAATGTTTGACTTTTGCTTTAAATAAATTATATGTGTAATTTTTTTCTAAATTGATCTAAACAATGCATCCGAGCTCCATATGGCACCAAAACAATGTTATGGGTGTCACATGGAGCTCCACATGGACCATTGGGGCATGCTCACCGTGCCCTTTTGGGGCACACAACCCTTTTCCATATATATATATATATATATATATATATATATAACATTTCATAAAAGGTTGGAGTACACACACACACACATATATAAATATATATATATATATATATATATATATATAACATTTCATAAAAGGTTGGAGTACGCATACCTTACATTACATATCCTCTTGTTTGTAGCAAAAATTACTATTGGTGATAGTGAACTCTTTAACGTACAATTTAGATGCGAAAAAAATTCCATGTCTAGCTTGTGAACCTGTAAAGAAGATATGAAAAGCCATAGAAACAGAGAGAAGCAGAATTGGGTTTTCAAGATCTAACATAATATACATATAAAATTATAAATTTATGAGCTTAGATTCCTATTCACTTTGTTCTTGCTGAATAAGAAGCCCTTGCAAAAATACCAAATGGAGTTGTTTCTTCTTCCAACTAATATGTGTAAGATTCTTGCTGAGGACTAAAGGTTCCAAGCATTACTTTTGCATTTTCCACTACACATAGATTGATCAAATAACATAAGATTAAGAAGAAGATGAATTGAATTGAGGGTTTTATTGAACAACATTGTCTCTGGACTCAAATAACAACATTGTCTCTGGACTCAAATACACAAACACTATTGGCAGCAATTGAATCACGTTGGGCTTGATCTCGAAGACCCCATTACCGGCGGCTGCAGGTACATGGATACACAAGGGAGGTGCTAGAGTAGCCGGTGCATAATACTCCTTCAACATTCTAGCCATATGGTCCTCTCCTGCCATAATGGATCTAATTAGAAAAATAGGGTGGGATGGATAAAACGTTCAAAACTACAACATTTTGAGAAGAACAAGAGCTAGCGTAACTAAGTCTGCCTGTTCTCTTAGGCACAAGGTTTGGTTATGAAAGAGAGAAGAATGGCAACCTTACCTTAGCAAAAGCAAAAACAAAGAAAAAAATAGAAATACTAATCCTATCTAATGAAAATAGGAAGCACGTACCTGAGCCTCTCGCAGCGTCCCGTGACAAACCTTTGGTACATTAAAGCCTTCGATCTTCCAAGCCTAATAAAAACAAACTAGGGTTGGTAGAATGATATAAAAATTAATAAAATAAAAATCAAATAAAGATAAAGTCAAAATCCCTGGCAACGACGCCAAAATTAGATCATCTTAAAATATGACCTTGCAAGTGCACAAGTTCATATGTACTAGGGCAAGTACAAGGGTGTCGAACCACAGGAATTTTTCGTTTACCTTGATTTAATCTCTGTTTTATAAAATACTTTATAACATTAGATTTCCTAAATTATTCTAAAACAAATAAAAGAAAATCTACATTAGTTTTGAAATAAGAGAGGAGAAGGCAGTCTGGAGTCTCTCTTGGATTTCAGACTCGCATAAAAATAAATCATATTTCCTTTCTATAATGAATCCTAGGTACCCTCACTATAGGCTACAAGCTCTGTCACTTCGTAAATGAATTAGAGAAATCTAATTGTCATTAGAAAAATCTAATCGTCAAGACATCATTGCACGAACCAACAAAAACTATCCTACAAGGCCTAGTCCGTCGGTGAATATCTTATCGAGGCTAACCCCAATCCCTACAAGACCACTAAGATTATTCTAAATAAGATTACAGTATTACCATCCCGTTCTCGATCTAGTCAGATCTTTGAACATGCAATCGTACCATAAATAGAATTCAAAAATAGAAAAAGGAATAAAAATTTATTAGAATACTTATCCGCAATTACAAGAGATCCCAGTTTGAAGCTTTAAGCGCTCATCGATTCAGAGACCTTCATCATTGCTGAATCAAGTTCTAACTAATGATTATATCCCTCTATTTTAGAACTAAACCTAACCTAAACTACAGAAACTCACAGCAGAAACCCTCTACAAAAGCCTGTCGTGCGAGTCCCCTAAAAGCTGACCCTAGGGTCCTTATTTATAGATTGCACGGCCCTAACACAATAATTCACGACAAAAATCTCTAAAAGATCCCTAAAAATCCTCCTAAGAAGAAGAATCTGAAAGGAAATAGCATTGCTTTGAGTAATCCAGCTTTTAGAAGAGAAATCTAGAGAAGATCTCGGACGCCAAAAGTTATCCACAGCTGGACCTGATTTTTTGCTTGAAAATACTGTTGTGACCGGTCAAAACTGGATTCTCGACCGGTCGGGCTTTAGATCTTTTCTCTAGGTTGAAGACGCTTCGCAGAACTTCAAAATAGATTGAATCTCTGACCCAGACGAATGAGTTGTGACTGGCCAAAAATATATGTTGATGTTTCCTTGTTCGGCTTGTTTGATTTTCGACCGGTCAAACTGGTTGTGACCGGTTCATTTGAAATTTCTGAAGCTGCTGAGAGTTCTAACCGGTTGAAACTAGTATTTCGACCGGTCCATTTAGCCTCTTTTCTTCTTCTTTGGATTACTGCTTACTGCACTATCCTAACTGGTCCATTTTGTAATTTCGACCGGTCAGAATGACCTTCGAGGTTTTTCCTTCAGTTGCTCTCCCTTGGATTCTTTCCAAAGCTTCAAATTTCCTCTTAACTTTTCTTTTTTAACTCATTTTGCATTTATCCCGCTTCTACACCTGTTGCAACACAACATGTACTAAAAGCATACATTAGTAGTTAAATAAGGGCTAATAAGGTCGAGATTTGGGCAAAAATTATACCACTTTTGAGGCCGATCAGTGTTACATTTATCTCCTTTTCTAATTTTTCACCTTTAGTAATATTGGACACTTTTAGGTAAAGGTGCAAACTAGTCAAGTTCAAGACGGGTTTAGGGTCAATCTGAACCCGACCGATTAACCACTTCCCTTTACTGTCCCGATTTGTTAACCTTCGAACCATAACTTGACTTGTTAAGTTGGTAAATCTTAGTGGGGTTTAGGAGGGTCTTGGAAAGGTAAAAGGTAGCAACCCTACCCTCATTTTGGAGGGTTGATTCCCGGATTTGTCTTTTCTTCAGAGTTTTTATATTCAGAGTCTTCATTAAAAGAAAAAAGTTATTTATGAGCCTTTTTTATTGGTGAGATGAAAATCTAATGTTAAATCAGTGGTCAACAAACCAAATTTTATTTTTGGTTAATTACCAAATACCAATGTATCACTATTATTCTATGAGAATGTGGAATATATATTTAATCGCCTTTCATTTTCTTAACATGTGATCATTACACATTATAATAATTTCGAGCAATTTTGCTTGGATATGTAATGGGCATCATACATCACAAATGCTATGACGATTACAAAATATACTTGCTTTGAAGCATTTGATAACAAAAAAGGTACTTGTGGGTGAAAAGTGACAGACATTGGAGCATGCCACTTGATATTGTTTAGCTTCAATTCAAAAGTTGAATTGAATTAGTTTTAGTTCAAAAGCTGAACTGAAACCCACGTTATCTAAATTTTTATAGTTCATTGAAGAATTCAAATTTTAATTTTTATAGTTCATTGAAAAATTTATTGATTGGGCCTCATTTACTCTAAAAGAACAATTTGAGAAAGCGAAGGTCTTTTTTTTTAGGAGAGAATTTGAAGTTTTTTATTTCTTTCTTCTTATTATTTTTAAATTTGAAAAAATGAGTAGGATGGTGAGAGTTTAAGGAGGTGGAAGGAACAACTTCTGGGTAGTGTTGATATAGCTACTATTGGAGGTATTTATGCTCATGTTCCCGCTTTTTCTTAATTTTTCAAAAAATTAAATCAAGAGCCTATTTTAGCATTTTTTTTATATTTCTTAGCTCAAGAACCCAATTCATTATTGCTTTGGTTTGGCTTATTATTTGAATTGATGATCAATTCAAATAAGCAATGAGAGGTGGCCAATCTCTCAACTTAAATCAACCACTCAACTTAAAGCTTTTATTCTGAAACAAATTAACAACCTATTGTGATGTATGTTGTTATTCTGAAAAAATTTCTTAGCTCAAGAACCCAACAGAAATGACCAATCACTCAACTAAAGCTTTTATTCTGAAAAAAAATTCAGCAACCTTTTTCGTCGACATTGGTACAGAGACTTTAGAACCAAAAGTACAGATTCTGAGCCTCACAATTATGTTGCCAAACCAGCCCGATGTGGTTTTACCGATGCCTTTTGTTCCCAATGCCAAGGGCTTCGCGTTCGGCCTCAAAGACAGAAGCCGTTACCATCTCAAATTCTCCTTCGTTGTCTTGAACAACATTGTCTCTGGACTCAAATACACAGTTACCTTATGAAATTTGTGATATATTTAAAATTAAAAACTTATCAGAAGAGGTCACTCGTTTGAGGCTTTTTTCGTTTTTACTTAGAGACAGGGCAAAGCAGTGGCTAAACTCTTTGCCCGTTGACTCGATTACTAGTTGGGAAGAGTTACAAACCACATTCTTCAATAAGTACTTCCCAACTTGTAAGATGAGTCGATTCCATAAGGTAATCACTGCATTCTATCAAACTCCGGAAGAGTCTTTTCATGAAAGTTGGAAATGCTTCAACGAGCTTTTGCATCAGTGCCCTCATCATGAGGTATTGCACTGGGAATTAATGCTCAGTTTCTATGAAGACTTAAATGGACAA
This sequence comes from Chloranthus sessilifolius, assembly GCA_021018995.1. Lineage (NCBI taxonomy): Eukaryota > Viridiplantae > Streptophyta > Magnoliopsida > Chloranthales > Chloranthaceae > Chloranthus > Chloranthus sessilifolius. The sequence goes on from CM037595.1 coordinate 73,393,152, forward strand.
AACCGGCAATGGATTGATGATACTTATGGGGGTATGTTTCTCTCATTTACCGCAACAAATGCATGGGAACTTTTCGGGACCCTCAATGTGGAATCGGTGAAACACCCTGCATCGAGATAGACTGATCTGGAGATTTTAAGAAGTACACCTCCTAAGCGAGGAGGGTTGTATAACTTTAAATCAAATGGCCTTTCTTCCGAAGTTGAAACTTTGGAAGATAAAATTTTAGTTCATGTTGGGTATAAAATCGCACCCAACATCTCCAAGAGGTGAGGTTCATGGTCTCAAAAGCCTTTGTGACCCATCGAAATCTCATTTCGACCGGTCTTTCCCTAGTTTTCCCCAACAGTCCTCTTCTTCCTTCAGCCCTGTGCGTCGTTTCTTTTTAATTTTGGTGCCTTTTCACCTTCCAACCTTCCACCTTCCCCATTAAAAACGATCCTTCGCCTTCTCCATCATCCTCCATTCCCCCTCCCGCCCCCCCCCCCCCCCCCATTTCGCCCATTTCATCCAATCTCTTCATCTTCCACCATTTTTCCTGAAACCCTTTTAGCCATGGTAGACAAACCAAGTTGGTCGGATTTCAGGAGGGCCATCACGCATCGGCTAAAGAGAGAGGCAACCACAATGCCGGAGGCTGAGAAAGATCTATGGGAGGCTTTACTCCTAATGATTTTGGACACTGAATTTCTAGACCTTGAGTCTCCTCCTTCGCCGCCTCCCCCAAAATGCCGTAAGGTTGATCCACACTCACCACCTCCGCCTCTGCCTTCACCAAAATTCTTTATGGAGGGATCAGATCTTTTTGAAGACCAAGGGACCATTTCAATGTCGATCTTGCAATGTTCCATGGGTCACTGCCAGTGTTTGGGCGTGTCTAGATTTTTCCTTGATTTCCACTTTTTTATACATAAGAGTCTATCAATTATAAATTATAGATATATTTATATATATATAAATAATTCTTTTATTTTTGTTCTTTTTAATTTTTGGTGGTTGAAAAAATCTTTGTGGTGGTGTTGAGTAAAGCTCTTGAACAGGTTTGGGGGAAGGACATTGGGCCTATTTGCTCCTTGCAGACACCCAAATTTGGCCTAAGGCACGATTGACACATACTTCGAGAAAGGCATACCTCCAAGCTTTCGAAAGTATTTCCCAAACCCTTAGGAATCAATCTAAACCCTTAAAACCCTTCCCGAACCCTTAGAAATCTCAATCAGAGTAGTGGATGGAAAGAGGAGTACCAAATTTTACATGGAGCTCTTTAGGAGGTGAGGCCTATACCATTAGAAAAGAGAGTTGCCCAACTTTCCAATGAGCTAATAATTGCTTGATTCTGAGTTATACATTAAAAATCATGGCGATTTGAAAAATTTCTCAATGTGCAGGAAATTACACATGCGTACATCCAATGTACGCATGAGCAATTTTTTGCAGAAAATGGCCATGCGTACAATGGATATATTGTTGGTACGCGCTTTTTCTAGGTCCCTTTCAATCTCCGAAATAAGTGGCCCAAATTGGTCTATGTGTACTTTGACGTAAGGCGATTAATGGAGGGTCGAAAGTATGATAATAAAAAGAAAAGGTAAATTCAGGGAAGAAAATACCTGGTTCGTTGCGATCGTCAGCTGCAGATATTTATCGACGCTGTAACACGTCACTGATCACACCTTTATGGGGTGTGGGCTCGACTTCTTTAATGAATCATCGGCCTGCCGATGTCAGCAGCACTGGGCCACCTGAATGTTTAGTTTGTTTTCTTTCTTCTGCTCTAAGCCTGATTTTCTTTTAGTCTTTCCTAATCCTACCGGGAATCTAATTATTCTAAAAGTTTAATTAAACTAGTCTCCTAGTTCTACTAGTAGTCTAATTATCTGAAGTCGTAATCTTATTAGAAGTTTAATTAATATTAGTCTCCTAATTCATTTAAGAGTCTAATTAATCTAAATATCTTGACTGACTCAAATATCCTAATTCTAACAGATTTAGGTATTCTACTCCTATTAAAACTCTAATTAGAATTTTAATTAATGTAAATATTCTAATTCTTACCAAAAGTCTAATTAGCTTAAATGTAACGTCCCTAAGTTTTGACCCATGAATAGTAGGCCTCGGTGCACATGCCTGACTGTCCGCACGTTGAAGACCATGCCTATGGATTTAGTAAGGTAGGTAGATTAGATCCTATGGTATGGATCTTGTGTGAGAGATGGAAATAGGAGGTGTTGAAGGGTTAGTGGACCTTCATATACCTAACATAGGTATAACTGTTTTGCACCTAAGCCTAAGGCTGGGTTATAAGGGAAATAAATACCCTTGTTAATTTTGCATTCAATACCCTTATTGCTTATGATTGGGAGTTAAGAAGAGAGAGGGTGAATCGAAGGCTTGGACGGCGTGTGAATCCTTGCTTGAGTATTTCTTGAAGGCGAAGGAGCGAGGGATCATAGTCAAAGGAAATTACAGCTTTGTTTTGAAACCCTAGCCCGATTTGGAAGCGAGTATAGAGAATTTGGGTGAGGTTAAGGTATGAATTTTACATTTGTGTTGTGAATCTGTGTGAGAAAGTGTTTTGTTCACTTTGTGATCGAAAAATGATGAGAAACAAGGTCTGAATTGAGAAAGAAAGGAAGGAGAATGAGAAAATTCAAGTTTGAGCGAAATGTGTAAATTTCGATCGATCGAAACTTGATTCGATCGATCGAATTTGGCTTAAAAATATAAAATACGGTTTCTAAGGAAATTAGTCCGATCGAAATAAAATTCGATCGAACGAAATATGTTTCGATCGAAGTCTATACTCGATCGATCGAAACGTATATAACAGGTTTTAGAAAATTTTGCTGTAAGGATTCGACCGATCGAAATTATTTTCGATCGATTGAATTTTAGATCCGAATGATCGAATTATAAATCGATCAATCGAGATTTCACTGCCAAGTTTTGGGTTCTGAAGGATTCGACCGATCGAAATATTTTCGATCGATCGAAATGAAAATCGTTCGATCGAATAGGGTGTTGGATGTATTAGTTATGTGGAAGTCGATCAATTGATATGAGTTTGATTGATCGAAATTGGGTTTCGATCGATTGAAATTGTGTTTCGATCAATCAAAATGGGGATTCGATCGATCAAAATTTCAAGATTCAGGAATTGTTGTGTTTTGACTGCGAGACTTTGGGGAAATCTTTCATCGTATGTTTAGCATCATTCTGCTGTATGAACCATGGATTTGATGTGTTTTAGGTGAGCTTGTGTCGTGCGGGTCAATGTGGACTCCAACTGTGGATTAAGCACTCGTGGATTGAGATTTCGAGGTAGGGAATAACTTAATATCATGTGCATTTAATGCATCTAAGCATGTGTGTTGTGTTATGATTTGTCCTTCAATAAAAATCATGTGAGTTTTTTTACGATTCCGAAGTTGATAAAGAATAAGCATGTGTACATTTAGAAAATGTGTATGGTTATGTGGAATCTTTCAAGATTCAATCCAATTTGATGTGTGTGAGAATTTGTTCAGACTTTCAAAACCTAGCTATAATTATCACATTACACGGTGACAAGCTATATGTATGCACTTTGATTTGAGGTTTATATGTGAATACTGACTGACGCGACGATATACTCGTGACTGATGCGGTAGGATATCCGTGATCGGTATGGCGGGATATTTGTACACCCTTTTTGATATGTGCGACATTGTGAATCCTACCGTATACAGTAACTGTGTTCGACCAAGTGTTCAACTTTATGGGACCTTGGATATATGTGAAAATGGTTCATGTGAACGACAATGGTGGGTATTCCATCGGGGGCTCGAGGCTATAGTTTCTCATACAATAAATTAAGTGAAGCACTCTTAACTTTCTTTTCATGGGTTGAGATAAAGATGTGAGCATGTACCTATGCTTTCAAACAAGTGTCAGATTTGTACTTCATGCCATTACTTTCACCATTGTGCATATGTTTCAGATAAGTTTTGTTCCCGTTATGCCATGACATATATATGTGTGATGTCACAGGTGCAGGTGAAGGCGTAGGATCTGAGATTTCGGAGAAGGTGGAGTCTGATTATTCTCCTGAGAAAGAAGTAGAAGAAATTCATCCTGAGGATTGTTCTCTTTGTGCTAGGCCCGGTATGTCCGGCCTTAGGTTGAAGAGTTAGTTTTGTTTTTAGTATGATGTAAGGGATTAATGTTCAACTTGGACGGTGATTGTAATTCTTTTTGTTGAACCATATTTTGGTAAGGAATGGTCCTTACCGGTGGTTCTTTTCGATTCTCTTTCCATATGTGTTTGTATGGAATTAGAATCGTCATTTTGAGCTTTTGATAGATAGTAATAGTTTTTTCTTCTTACTTTGGTGAAGATTGTTAGTATGGCTCTACTTTGTTTTCACTGTGCGAAGTGTGATTATGCCAATGTGTTTTGTTCGGGGTTCGGCCTTTGCGTCAACCCACTAACGCCGCGGGTTTTGGGGTGCCGAAATTCGGGCTGTCACAGTTGGTATCAAAGCATATGGCTTTAGAGACATCTGACAAGTCTTAAACCGTTTAGAGATTTGAGATTTTGTTGGATATTAGGGACCGTCTGTTAATGAGACATTGTTTCATTATAACAGATTCTAATGGACTGGAGACGTAGAGGTCGACCCAGAGGAGGTCGCTAAAAGAAACATGAGCAGTATAGATGGTATTCCTTCGGGATCTGGTAGAGTGCAGAGACCACCTCCTGGGGAAGAGAGGGGTCATCGAGATGAGGCCTTAGATAGGATGGCTAGAGCCATGGATGCTGTAGTCGCTGCTATGGCTCAGCAGACGACATTATTGACTGAGCAGACTGCGATATTAGTCGCCAATAATGCGGGCCATCATCATCAGCCACCACCACCACCTCCTCCTGCACTGTTACCATCACCTTTCATGGACTTTAGGCGATTGAGACCTCCGAGTTTCCACGGGAAAACGGATCCGTTGGAGGTGGAGAATGGTTGCACGAGATGGAGAAGCTATTAGAAAGACTCCAGAGCCCTGAAGAGGAGAAGGTTGGTTGGGCTTCCTTCGAACTTGAAGGTGACGCCAATTCTTGGTGGAAGTTGGTGTTAAGAAAGAGAAGTTGAGGGTCTACATGACCCGTGGACATGGGCCAAATTTGTGAGAGTATTTAACAAGGAATATTTTCCAAAACAAGTCCAGAATCAGTTGAAGAGAGATTTTACCAATTTAGAGTAAGGGAGCATGACCGTACAGGAGTACGGTAATGAATTTGTACGTTGATCATGGTTTGCTCCAGAATTAGTAGCCACCGAAGAAATGAAAACCAATAGATTCAAAGAAGGCCTGAGACCGAATGTTAAGGATAGGGTGTCAATATTTGAACTTGGAATGTTTGCCGAAGTGATGGGAAATGCCATCGTAGCTGAGAGAGACATAAACATGTATAAGAGGCGTGATTGACAGAACAAGAACAAGGCCAGTCAAGGGAGAGCGAGTGACTATGACTCGGGGAATAAAAAGCTGAGGTTGGCAGCACCTGCCCCAATTTCAAGACCACCCTATGCGAGTTATCATAGGCCCACGACATCTGCTCCTAGGAGACCGCTCCACTTGGAGGGCCCTGCTCAGACTCAGACGTCCGGGGCATCAGTCACTCAGGGATCTTCGAGAGCGACATCGTCTAGTCCGCAAGTCAAATGTGCTCGTTGTGGTGAACCACATAAAACATCAGACTGTAGATGGGATACGGGAGGTTGTTATAAATGTGGAAAGATGGGCGACATGATACGAGACTGCCCCAAGATGAGGAAGGTGTTATTTCGACTGCTATGACACAGAAGCCTACACGATCTATGAGACGCACTGTCCAAGGCCGTGCTTTTGTAGTAACAGCTGAAGACGCTCGTACGAGCAATGATGTAATTCAAGGTATATGTTTAAATTCGTTTACTTACTTTCTAGATGAAGAAAGTGCATTGATAGAAAATTCTAGGTTCATTTTGATGATTGTGTGATCTTGATATGCATGTTTGAACGCCTAGTATATATATATATATATTGATAGGTACGTTACAAATATATCAAGAAAATGATAGTGATCGTTGTGATGCACGAGTTCTGATAGACCCAGGGTCTACCCACTTATTCGTAACTTCGAAATTCGCAGGGAGATTGAAAATCATTCTCGAGGAGTTAGATTTCATTCTGGATGTGTCAGTTCCTACGGGAAGTGTAGTAACCACAAACACTTGTTGTCGGTTAGTTATTGTTCAAGTGAAAGATCAAGAGACCATCACGGATCTCATCTTGTTGAACATGCAAGGGTTTGATGTATTCCTTGGCATGAATTGGCTATCTGCTTATCATGCGAGCGTTGATTTCCTATGAAAAGTAGTCACTTTTCATCCACCAAGACAGAAATCTTTTCGGTATATTGGTGACAAGGGCAAGATCGTGCCGATCATCTCCACGGTGCGAGCTGAGCGGATGATGAAGAATGGGTGCGAAGGTTACCAAGCTTTCCTACAAGAACAAAAGGAAATGAAGAATGTCATCACCGATATTCTGATTGCCTGTGAGTTTGAGGATGTATTTCCCGATGAATTATTAGGATTACCACCGGATCGGGAGATTGAATTTGCCATTGATTTAGCTCCAGGCACAGAACCAGTGTCCAAGGCTCCTTACCTAATGGCTCCTGCCGAGTTGAAAGAGTTGAAGGAGCAATTACAAGAGTTGTTGGATAAGGGCTTCATAAGACCCAGTGTGTTCCCTTGGGGAGCACCAGCCTTATTTGTGAAGAAGGACGGGTCGATGAGACTTTGCATCGACTATCGTCAATTAAACAAATTGATGATCAAGAACAAGTACCATTACCTAGGATTGTCGATCTGTTTGACCAGTTGCAAGGGGAAAAATTCTTTACGAAGATCGACTTGAGATCAAGGTATCATCAACTGAAGGTGAAGGCTAAAGAAGTTCAGAAGACGGCATTCAGAACCAGATACAGGCATTATGAGTTTTTAGTGATGCCTTTTGGTTTGATAAACGCACCAACTTCATTTATGAACCCCATGAATAGGGTCTTTAAAAAACATCTTGATACATGTGTAGTGGTGTTCGTGGACGATACTCTTATTTACTCAAAGACCAGAGAAGAACACAAATAGTATTTACGCGTTGCTTTGCAAACTCTACGTGAGCATCAGTTATATGCCAAACTCAGCAAGTGTGATTTCTGGTTAGAACAAGTGAGTTTTCTCGGCCACGTAGTTTCAGAAGCAGGTGTGACAGTTGATCCGATAAAGATTGAGGCAACGGTAGATTGGGAACAACCAAAGACTGTGACTGAGATTCGCAGTTTCCTCGATCTAGTCGGGTATTATCGGCAATTTATGAAACGATTCTCCAAGATTTTAGGACCGCTCACGTGACTTACGAGAAAGAATGTTAAATTTGAGTAGACCAGTGAATGTGAAGAGAGCTTCCAAGAACTCAAAAAATGGCTTACCTCTGCTCCAGTGTTGGCTATTCCATCAGGTAGTGGGAGATTTGCTGTTTATAGTGATGCGTCATATGGTGGTTTGGGCTGTGTATTGAATCAGAACAGTAAGGTCATAGCCTACAGATCGAGACTGTTGAAAGATCATGAGAAGAATTATCTAACGCATGATCTAGAGTTGGTCGTGGTGATTTTTGCACTTAAGATTTGGAGACATTACCTATATGATGAGACCTTTGAGATCTTCACGGACCACAAAAGCCTCAAGTACCTATTTACATAGAAAGAATTGAATATGAGGCAACGGCGGTGGATAGAATTTCTCAAAGACTATGACTGCACTATCCAGTATCACCCAGGTAAAGCAAACATCGTGGCATATGCGTTGAGTAGGAAGAATGCGGCTCAGTTGGCTAGTCTCATTACGAGACTTCATCGATGGAGACTGTTGGAAGACCTTTCTTTGTACGATAAGAACATAGAGGTTAAGGCTTCTGGTATATTGTTGGCAAATATAACAATCAGACCAACGATTTTTGATCACATCTATGAACTTCAAATGAAAGATACAGAGCTCGTAAAGATCCGACAAGGAATGACTGCCAGCGCCAATGTGGATTTTTCTATTAAAGAGGATGGATCATTGCTATTTCATGGACGCCTATATATACCAGTTGATGCAGATATGAGGCAGACTATATTGGATGAAGCTCATAAGTACAAGTATGCCATTCATCCTGGTGGTACTAAGATGTACCAGGATTTACGGAAGAACTATTGGTGGAGAGGATTGAAGAAAGGCGTTGCCGAATATGTATCGAAATGTCTGGTGTGTCAGCAAGTAAAGGTGGATCACAGACATCTAGCAAGTCTATTGCAACCTCTGTTAATACCAGAATGGAAATGGGAGTCTATCTCCATAGACTTTATTGTAGGATTACTAAGGGCGATGAGGTGCCACAATGCTGTATGAGTAATAGTGGATTGATTGACGAAGTCGGCACACTTCCTACCTTACAACATGACATACATAGCAAGCAAGTTGGCAGATTTGTATATGAGAGAAATTATCCGACTACACGGTATTCCGACAAGCATCGTGTCCGATCGTGATCCATTGTATACCTCGATATTTTGGCAAAGATTTCAGGAAGGTATGGGCACGAGATTGGACTTTAGTTTGACATTCCATCCGCAGATCGACGGTCAGACGGAGAGAGTCAACTAGATTATTGAAGATATGCTTCGAGTGTGCATGATTGATTTTCAGGGATCATGGGATCAACATCTCCCGTTGATTGAATTCACGTATAATAATAGTTTTTAGCAGAGCATTGGGATGGCTCCATATGAAGCACTATATGGACGGAGGTGTAGGTCTCCAATTAATTGGGAGGAATCAGGCAAAAAATTTATATTGGGACTAGAAGTCATAAAGAAAAATGCCGAGACTGTTCGTATTATAAGAGAAAGAATCAAGACGGCATAGAGTCGGCAGAAGAGCTATGCGGATATCAAGTGATCGAGCATGGATTTTCAAGTAGGAGATCACATATTTGTAAAGATATCTCCAATGAAGAGTGTGATGCACTTCGGAAAGCGCAGAAATCTAAGTCCTCACTATATTGGACCATTCGAGGTATTGGGACGAGTCGGTGAAATTGTATATAGGGTTGCATTATCCCCGCAGCTTGATAGAGTGCATGACGTGTTTCATGTTTCTATGTTACAAAAATACGTGAGGGACCCAACTCATATCCTCGATGCGCCACCAATTGAAGTTTACAAGGATTTGACAGTCATAGAAGAACCAATGCAAATTTTAGACTGAACCGAACAATTGTTGCGGACAAAATGAATTCCCTTGGTGTTAGTCCAATGGATTCTGAAGAGGAAGCTACATGCGCGAAGCCGAGATTCGCGACCAGTACCCTTCATTGTTTAGTGATCTAGAGAGAGAAAAGATTTTGTAAAAGTCCATTGTGACTTCAAGTGCATGTAAATAATTTGAATGATAATGAGATGTATGAATTGGAAGTCTAGAGCTCGAGAATTTTGAAGAAAACTCAAAAACACAAATATTGAGTGTTTCTTCTAATTTTGATCGATCGAATATGAAATTCGACTGATCGATTGAAATGACCAGACAGAAGAAGTGATATTCATTAAACCTAGGCTTAATAAATTCGTTCGATCAAATTTATTTTCAATCGATAGAATTTGAAATTTGTTTGATTGAAATGAGAACTCGTTCGATCGAATTGAAATTTGTTTGATCGAATTGAATTTTGTTCGATAAAAAAGTTTAAAGGCCAAAGGTCACCTGAGAAAATCTGATTGATCGAATTTTTTTTCAGTCGATCGAATTTAGTGCTCGAACGATCGAAATTTTAGTCCAGTACAGCTTAAGACAATTTCGACCGTTCAAAATGAAATTCAGTCGATTGAAATCGCCTTTTCGTTTACTTAATTGAACTTCGATCGATCAAAAATAAATTCGATCTATCGAACTGCGCAGTATATATATATGAAATGAGCTTTTTAGTTCTAAAATTTTAAGAATTTTGGGGGTTTCTGCTTAGGGTTTTCGTGGGTTTCTTTTGGAGGATCAAAAGACTGATTGATTGCATGTGGATTCTTCGCGAAATCGAATCCAAACTTCTTCAAGTGGTAATGCCCTAAATTTCCTTTGTGGTTTCGCATTTAATCCGCCTATTTCCAATTGATTCTAAAGATACCCTAGGTTTTATTTTTTAAAACCATGGCTCCTAAAATGAGATTAGCGTCAAAACCAACCATGCCGAAGAGACCCAAAGCCACATCGGGTTCTTCGCAACCACCACCAAACCCCCCACCGCAACCTATACCCGAGCCACCAGCCACCTCTCAAGCGCCACAACCCGAACAACCGAAGGAATGGTGGGCCAAAAAGGGGTTTTCTTATGAGTATACTATCGATCCTGCCTTATTTGAGACGCCTAACTTGCCATGCATAGACGCTTGGGCACTTGACTATTTGAGCAAGGCCGGGTTGGATAACCTATTGAAGCCCATCCATCCATACTACTACCCTCGCCTTGTGCGACTCTTTTATCAAAACATGTTTGATGGCCCAAACCCTAAAACCACCATTTGCACCAAGATTGATGGAAAAACCTATGTTTTTACCCATAAAATGGCTTGCGCGGCCTTATAATGTTTTGATAGTTATGGGCCCGACATTGATCTATTACCCCCAAACACCGAAGAAATCCCATGTTTGGTAATCGCAACTAAGATGACTAGGGGTCGACTTGCCTCTGGTCGAACCATTAAACGAGCAGACTTATCGAGTTACATGTGGATGCTTGACACGATCTTCAAATGCAACTTGCACCCGATTCGACATAGAACCGAGAGATTAGGGGTGCTCATGCAAGCTTTGTTCTCCACATTTGAGGGCCGATGGTTCGATGCTGCACCTGTAGTTTTTGAGGGCATGAAACACGACAGGGTGAAGATATTAGAGGGGGCGGATAAGCCTAAGGAGTTTATTCCTTATGCGGGCCTTATTTCGGCTATGCTTGAGGAATACTCGGCGAGCGCAACACATAAAGTTTCACCGTGCGAGCCTAGGTCCTTGGATAATGTGCAGTTATTCACTTTTAGGAATTGGAGGAAGACCTACAACCGGTTGAAACCATGCCTTCAACCAGCGCCCCAAGTGCCTCCTATCCCTCAACCCCAAGATGTGCCAGAGCATGACCAACCACCTCCAGATGTCCCTCTTCAGGATCAGCCAGATGTCATCCCTCTAGCTCCTCAGCCAGACTATGTGTTGATGCCACCACCCTATCATCAAGTAGCTCCTATGACCAACGAGGAGTTGGCTACTCTTATACAGGAGAGTAATCGCCAGCTCAACCAGCGCCTTGATTACCACGAGCTGCTAGTGGAGGATACTCTACACACTATGTACCCTACAGACTACCTCCAGAGGATGGCGATCATGCGACTGATCGGCGGCCGAGGCAGGAGCGAAGACGTGGCGGAGGGAGCGGACGATCCTACTGAATCGGGGGAGAGGGCTGATGCTTGATGTACTTAAAATGTTTTGTGAGCATTGAGAGTTTTTCTTTTTGGAATTCTAAACTTTGGTGAATGACTGTATAAGTTTCAATAGCTATGGTGGCATGGCTGCCACACCTGTTTCTTTTTGCTCGTTTAACTATGGTGGCATGGTTGCCACGATGATATATTTCCTTTGAATTTTCATATATGGATATGCTAATCTTTTGATGGTCAATGGTGCATCTGAATTGAATTTGCGGGATAGGTGAATATATGTGTGATTACATTAGCTCATTCCAATATATGTGTGATTAAATTGCTAGGATTTGTCATGAATGGTTTGCGTGTGTGTGTTGAGATTTTAATTACGAAATGGTTTGTTTAGCCACGTGTGGTGCCTTTCGAGGTCACCTTTCTTGTGTCTAACCTTGGTAGTTAGATCAATTTTTGAGTACGAAAATTCTTAAGGTGGGGGAATGTAACGTCCCTAAGTTTTGACCCATGAACAGTAGGCCTCAGTGCGCGTGCCTGATTATCCGCACGTTGAAGACCATGCCTAAGGATTTAGTAAGGTAGGTAGATTAGTAGATCCTATGGTATGGATCTTGTGTGAGAGATGGAAATAGGAGGTGTTGAAGGGTTAGTGGACCTTCATATACCTAACATAGGTATAACTATTTTGCACCTAAGCCTAAGGCTGGGTTATAAGGGAAATAAACACCCTTGTTAATTTTGCATTCAATACCCTTATTGCTTATGATTGGGAGTTAAGAAGAGAGAGGGTGAATCGAAGGCTTGGACAGCGTGTGAATCCTTGCTTGAGTAGTTTTTGAAGGCGAAGGAGCGAGGGATCACAGTCAAAGGAAATTACAGCTTCATTTTGAAACCCTAGCCTGATTTGGAAGCGAGGATAGAGAATTCGGGTGAGCTTAAGGTATGGATTTTACATTTGTGTTGTGAATCTGTGTGAGAAAGTGTTTTGTCCACTTTGTGATAAAAAAATGATAAGAAACAAGGTCTATTTGAGAAAGAAAGGAAGGAGAATGAGAAAATTCAAGTTTGAGCGAAATGTGTAAATTTCGATCGATTGAAACTTGATTTGATCGATCAAATTTGGCTTAAAAATACAAAATACGATTTCTGAGGAAATTCTTCCGATCGAAATAAAATTCAATCGAACGAAATGTGTTTTTATCGATCGAAGTCTATACTCGATCGATCGAAGTGTATATAACGGGTTTTAGCGAATTTTAGATCCGATCGATCGAATTATAAATCGATCGATCGAGATTTCACTACCAAGTTTTGGGTTCTGAGGGATTCGACCGATCGAAATATTTTTGATCGATCGAAATGAAAATCGTTCGATTGAATAGGGTGTTGGATGTATTAATTCTGTGGAAGTCGACCGATCGATCGAAATTGGGTTTCGATCGATCGAAATGGGGATTCGATCGATCGAAATTGCCAGATTCGAGAATTGTTGTGTTTTGACTGTGAGACTTTGGGGAAATCTTTCATCGTATCTTTAGCATCATTCTGATGTATGAACCATGGATTTGATGTGTTTTAGGTGAGCTTGTGTCGTGTGGGTCAATGCGAACTCCAACTGTGGATTGAGCACTCGTGGAGTGAGATTTCGAGGTAGGGAATAACTTAATATCATGTGCATTTAATACATCTAAACATGTGTGTTATGTTATGATTTGTCCTTCGATAAAAATCATATGAGTTTGTTTATGATTTCGAGTTGATAAATAATAAGCATGTGTACGTTCAAAAATTGTGTATGGTTATGTGGAATCTTTCAAGATTCAATCCGATTTGATGTGTGTGAGAATTTTTTCAGACTTTCAAAACCTAGCTATAATTATCACATTACATAGTGATAAGCTATATGTATGCACTTTGATTTGAGGTTTATATGTGAATACCCGACCAACGCGGCGGTATACCCGTGACTGACGCGACAGGATATCCGTGACTGATACGGCGGGATATCAATATACCCTTTGTGATATGTGCGACATTGTGAATCCTACCATATAACGGTAACTATGTTCGGCCAAGTGTCCAACTTTATGGGACCTTGGATATATGTAAAAATGGTTCATGTGAACGACGATGGTGGGTATTCCATTGGGGGCTTGAGGCTATAGTTCCTCATGCAATAAATTAAGTGAAACACTCTTAAGTTTCTTTTCATGTGTTGAGATAAAGATGTGAGCATGTACCTATGTTTTCAAACAAGTATCATATTTGTACTTCATACCATTACTTTCACCACTGTGCATATGTTTCAGATAAGTTTTGTTCCCGTTATGCCATGACTTATATAAGTGTGATGTTTACGATATGCATGCTATGAGTATTTTCCCTACTGAGCTTGGATGAAGCTCATTCCTCGATTATATGTCACAGGTGCAGGTGAAGGTGTAGGATCTGAGATTTCAGAGAAGGAGGATTCTGATTATTCTCCTGAGAAGGAAGTAGAAGAAATTCATCCCAAGGACTGTTTTCTTTGTGCTAGGCTCGGTATGTCCGGCCTTAGGTTGAAGAGTTAGTTTTATTTTTAGTATGATGCAAGGGATTAATGTTCAACTTGGATGATGATTGTAATTCTTTTTGGTGAACCATATTTTGGTAAGGAATGGTCCTTACCGGTGGTTCTTTTTGGTTCTCTTTCCATATGTGTTCTTATGGAATTAGAACCGTCATTTTGAGATTTTGATAGATAGTTATAGTTCCTTCTTACTTTGGTGAAGATAGTTAGTATGGCTCTACTTTGTTTCCATTGTGTGAAGTGTGATTATGCCAATGTGTTTTGTTCGGGGTTCGGCCTTTGCGTCAACCCTCTGATGGCACGGGTTTCGGGGTACCAAAATTCGGGCTATCACATTAAATGTCGTAATTCTATTAAAAGTCTAATTATTTTAATTATCCTATTTTTACTATAAATCTAATTATTTTAAGTTTCCTATTTCTACAAGAAGTCTAAAAAAAAGGGTTTGGGCCCGCTATGCTAAGGAGGATCGGCTTCGTTCCCGAGTACCCTCCGTAAGCTCCCTTGGGCAAATCGGTTGGCTGATGATCATTTTTGAAAATGATTTTAATTAAAAAATACTAATTTTGAATTAAAAAAATGTAGATTTTCTGATTGAAATCTGTGAATTTATAAGATTCGGAGTTCAGAATTCAGACTGGAATCGAAGATTATCATTACGGTCTAGAACTATAACTAAAAAAATTAAGATTAAAAGGACCTAAGAACTAGAATTTGAAATCTAAACTCTAGAAATTAATAACTAACCCTTAACATTAAATCTATGATCTAAAATCAGAATTCAAAGTCTAGAGACTAAAATTAAGAACTGGTTCTACAGCCTAAGAACCAGGACCAGAAACTAAAATTAAAACCTAGGATTAACACCTAAGATCTAAGACTAGAAGTTAAGAACTAAAAGTCTAGAACGTAAGAACTAGAACCTACAACTAAAAAGGGAATTAAGAACTAAAACTAAAGAAATTACTTGAAGTTAGGCATCGGAGAGAGAATCCTCGAAATCACTAAGCTTTCAAAAATTCCAAGGCTGGACGTGTTGTGATGTGTTTTGTGTACGAGGTAAGGGGGTCTATTTATACGTATTCCGGTAATTGCGCACTCTGTGGGGTGCGTTTAATTGGTCGGTGAAATTCAATTGCACGCCCTATCTGGGTCGCTTAATTGAATTACGCGCCTTGTTTCAGGCACTTAATGCACTTTGAGTCGGTCACGTCTTAGTGAGTGACCGGCTGACTGGCTCAGCCGGGTGTCCTAGTTCCAGTCTTCTTGGAACTAATTACACACCCTATTTGGTGTGTGCAATCCAATTAAGTGCTCCATTTCAGGCGCTTAATAGGGGAGTTTAGGCGGTCTAAGGAATTAGAGTCTAGGTCAAAAGAAGGAAATTGCGCGCCGGTGGTCGGGCGTGCAATCAGATTGCGTGCGCGGGACAGAGCACGCACTCCACTCCTAAGGCGGTCTGCAGGAAGGTAAGCCTAGTCTAAAGGGGACCAATTGCATGCCGACGTGCAGGCATGCAATCTAATTACGCGCATATGAAAGGGCGCAAAATTAGGGATTTTTCCCTGGTCTAGGTTAGGTCCAGACTACATGGCTATTGTTTCAGCCTGTGTTCAGCCATATATTATTATTTTAGTATGTGACTCCCGTATTAGGGTTTTAAGGCTTTCAGAGAAGGAAAGTCTCTTCTAAAAGCTGTGGGCAAGGTCGAAAGTTGATCGAACATGTTTGTACACTCCGAGAGGGCAAAATTGGGGTGTCTACAGATGCGTCGAAGAAGTAGACACCCCACTCCTGAGGGTGCCTTCTCATTTCTTTAGGAAAATCACAAAGGTGAACTGGGGATGCTGACATGAAATGCTTGGCTTTCTTATCTATCAGCGCAAGCTAAAATAGAGCATTCGGGAGCCCAGTGGTAGTTGTTGAAAGGCGTATTTCATGTCGTGGATGTGAGGGGCATCCTGTCATGTATCACGACCTACTGTGAGTAGCAGTCAACGGGGGAAGTCAGCGTATCCTAATCCTCGGGTGCAAGTGGCATCCTGTCGCGTGTCGCGACCTGCTACAAATGGTAGGAGAATCATCATATCCTCATCTGCGAGTGTAAGGGGCATCCCGTAGCATGGCGCGACTTGCTGTAAGGGGCAGTCAAACAATGAGAAAATGATGCATTGAAGGTACCGGGGGGCGTCATACAAATGTCCAGAGACAACGTCCAGAGATTGGATAATAAGATGTAATATCATGTAATGGCAAAGGCTTTTGTAACTCATGTCAGACCGGGCGCGTCATTGCTCACACCAATGGTACATCAGGCGTCCCTTTTCAATGGACATTTGTGATTTCTCAGAGTTAAGTATGTGTAGTTTTTGATTTCCCAAGGAAAGGAAATGATTGGAGTGAGGAGTGAATTTTGATAGATAGAGGATTTATTTATTATCATTTTCGTAATTTTTTTTTTTTTTAAATTTAGGATTTTAGCTTAAGATCAATTTAGTGGTAAATCTACGAAAAACGTGGCTTTCGATCAAATGTTCATGATAGGACTTGGTAGTTGATGGGTGCGATGGGATGTCGGAGGGTCTCTAGTTTCCGTAATGGCATGGGCTCGCTGGTTATTGGCGCGATGGGACAGTGGAGGGTTTATCCTCCTCTGATGTTAGCGAGCGTGTGTTTCGGTTGCGGTGGAGTCTGGTGACTGCTGCATGATTGGGGTATTCAGGAGTCATTGCGACGGGACATTGGTGGTTATGTTTATTTCTTTCTTTAGCAGATCTTGGGTTGTATGACGAGATCAAATTGTGGCCACATCATGATGGGACATGAGTGTGATGGGGGGTTGGTCTGATGACTCTTGGCTGTTTTGACGTCGTGATGGGACGATGATGGTATCTTTTTTTTCTTTGTCCGGTGAAGTGTTGGGGTCTGTTTGAATGGTGTTTTGAGATCGTGACGGGACTCTGTTTTGGCATTGGGGACATGATTTTCGGGAGGCTCATTTTCAGCTTCTTCTTGCGATAGGACATTGGTCGAGCCTACCTTTGGTTGCGTGGTGGGGTTTTAGTGTCACAATGGGGCACGAGGGCGTGGCTGATTTAGATCAGTGAGCTTAGGTGTTGGGATAGCGTTGGATAAGTGTATCCTATAGCGATGAGACATGTCATTGCAGGGATGTGTGATGGGATATCAATGGTTCTCCCTCTGGTCGGCGTGTGGGGTTAAGCGATGGGACAAGGGAGAGTGATTTTGATTGATTTGGGACGAGTAGCGTAATTGGTTACTTTATTATCATTACCTTTCGCTTTATGTCGCGAGGGGAGTGATGAGGCCGTGAATGATGATTTTATTTTGTTTAATTTTTTCTGCTTATTTTGTGCGGCGGATGTCTAGGAGTGGTTACATGTACTTGTGAGTACGCGACGAGACTTTGGGGAATAATTTTGATCGTGGTCGGACATTAATTCGTAGTAGGTCATCAGGGGGTGATTTGGTTGTGATGGGGCTACGGGGAGATGTCCTCACCCCTGACTGGTTCACAACAGGTTAAGGTGATTATGTGTGTGTCTTATTGCAATAGGACATGTTGTCTTGCATGTTTGTTTTGTTAGGGTTTTTGTTGAGGGGATATGTTTATTCTGTTGGAGGTGTGTGTCGTAGCTGGAAATTACGCACCTGGTGCAAGGCATTTAATTGAACTGTGCGCCATGTTCTCAATGCGGAATTGACTCGTCGGGTTTCTTCAGGGTGGCCGATAATTTAATTGCGCGCCCGATTTGGCGCACGCGATTTGGTTTGCGCGCATATTTTTTTGCGCTTAATCAGATTGCGCGCCATGTCTCTGGCGCTTAATTTTGCAAGTGCATATATATATATATATCTGAATTTCCTGTGTCTTTTCTTCATCCTCTCTCTTTATCTGAGCAAACGAATATAGGGTATGTCATTTCTTTCGATTTTTGTTGTTTCACGCATTCTTCGTCCTGAAGTGGCCTTGGGCAAAGGTGCGGTTATGGGTTGGGAGTTATTAGAAATTGAGGGATGCTACACATCCTTCATTATTGTTAGGAGGTGAAGATGGCGGGAGGAAGTCCTCCAAATGGATGGAAATTTTGTTCCCCAACCAATCCTCTCCCTGCTTTTCTGCTGCTTCTGATTAGATGCTCAGTGCATCGAGTTTTGAGTTTGTGTCCGTTTTAAGTTTCGGTTTAGCTTCTAGGTGTTCATTTTGAATTGTATGTTCAGGAGGTATGCCTCTGGTGACAGATGTACAATTTTATTATATTAATACAGATATTTTTTGTTTATCGTGTTTGTTTATTGTTTATTGTTTATCTTGTTCCGAGCGTTAATTAGATTTAATTAGACCTATTTGGGCATCTGTTTTATTTTATTATGGGATTTACGGGGGTTTATTCAACTTCATTTGACTTGCCTGGTTTATTATGATTTTTACTCAGATTTGATTTAGAATTTATTTAACTTATTAGGATTCATTTAGGTTTAATTTCAGGATTTAATTTTTCTCTTAGGATTTTCTTTTACTTAGGGTTTATTTAGAACTTCATTTGATCTTATTTAGGATTCCTTTATTTAGGATTTGTTCAAAATTTTATTTGGTTTTATTTAGGACTTATTTAGGATTTTGTTTGATTTAATCTATTTTTAGGATTTAATTTTAGAGTTTAGGCTTTTTAGGATTTATTTGATTTAATTCAGGATTTATTTCAAGATCTATTAGGTTATGGAATTTTTTTGGAATTTTATCCGATCGATTTAGGGTTTATTTAGGATTTATTGAAGATTTTGTTTGATTTGATTTGACTTGATTTGACCTTATTTGGAGTGTAGGGTTTAAGGTTTTTTCTGGGGGTTATCTTATGGACCGGATAAGTTAGAGTTTTATCTTAGGGGGGTTTTAAGGAGTTTTGGGCATTTGTTTTGTTTAAGGTATGAGTTTTGTTTGTATTTAATTTGAGGTATAATTTGGGGTGACACTTCTCAAAGGTGTGTGAGTTTAATTTCTAGGATTTAGCTGTGTTAGATGTTTCAATCCTATTGGCCTATCTGCTTTGTGAAGGATTCGTGTTTCTTTGAGGGGTAAGTGTTGTATATTTATTAGTTGATCTAAGTTAGTCATGGATTATGGTCTTTTAGGTGGGTATGTGTCTAATTTGGATTTAATTAGATGGAAGGTGCTTAGATGTGGGGCACTTGTCACATTGCAGTGAAGGGACATGGTTTATAAGGGCTTGGGTTTTATTTTGAACTTTATTTGTAACTTTGAATTTCGGGCATTTTTATTATTTTGTTGTTATTATATATATATATATATATATATAGATGTTATGCTTCCAGAGATTTGTAATTATTACTGTTATTATTATTATATTTTTAAGGATGAGCGGTATTGGGAATTCAGGGTGGTGCTAGGGTTGATGATGTTAATCTGACCCGAAGTGCCACCCTATTGGTGGAAGAGATGGAAGAGCCAAAGGAGGCAGAAAGGAAAGAAAAGGAAAGAGTTGTGCCAGAGTTCTCATGACCGATGCTAGTTGTTCCTTGGTAGGCTTTGAGGATTATCTTCTGGTTGGCATTCCCTTGAGGGTTCCAAGATTGGCCTTCCATAGGTGTGTACCTCAGGTTCTGGGTAGCTTTCTATGATCCACTCTTTCTTTTCTGCCAACTCGGGGCTCTGCGATACCGATGCTTGGTCGTGTAACTTGAAGGATTGCATCATAAGTGGCATCTCAAGGGAATTACGGAGTGAAGATGAGCTTTGTGTTAGAATTCATTTACGATGCGCTTCCTCCCTGGGCTTTTCCATTGCCTTTCTCTATTTTGGGAGTTTCTTTAGGGATGTGTCTTCTTTATGTTTATGGGTTCAGGTATCTTTGAGTGTTTGTCCTAAATTAAAAAATGGTGTATTCAGTGGGGGTTCCCTCGGTGCAATTTGTAATAATTTTTGTTATATTTATGAGAAGAATTTTTTTGAATTTAGTTAATTTTTTATTTAGGTTAGTCAATTTAGTTTGGTTTAATCAAGTGCATTTTAGGTTGGGTTGAAGAATTTTGGGATCTAAAGTGTTTGGGTATGTTTTCGGTTTGATTTGGTATAGTGTCAACTTAGTTCGGGTCTTGCCAGACTTTGACGGGTTTAATGTTTTAAGTGGCGATTGTTTTGAATTTTCAAGTGTGTAGAGGGGCATTTTTTTGTTTACTTTTGGGGTGTGCCTAGACATAGGCATGTTGGCTCTGGGCTGCAGGTATAGTCCTAGACGTAACTAAGTATAGAAGTTCACCTTTGGCTGCTGTAGCCAAGCTATTTTGCTATGCCTGGAAAATTGTGCGCAGTGCGCTTAACTCTATTGCACACAAAGATAGGAGCGCATAATCCAGACGTTTGAGGCATCAATTGCACGTTCATTTGCGGGCATGTATTCCAATTACATGCCATGTAGGGTGCATTTAATAGAAAAGTCAGCTGGTCACTGTGTGGGTGGCTTTTGAATTGCGTGTTGAAATACAGGCGCACGATCGACTTTTGGGCAGGCGACGAAATAGTTGTGCGCCATTCGACGGGCGCGCGATTATGATTATGTGCCATTTTCCTCATGCTTAATCCAACTAAGCACTTGTTTCACAACACTCAATTAGGCCGCGTCCTATATAACCTTCAAAATTCTCATTTTAACTATGCTATCCGTTTTCTTCTCAAATCTCTGCTTTTCCTTGCTTCCTAGTGTCCTGCTTTTCGTGTTTTCACGATATTTTGCAATCTGTTCATCCGTTTTGAGCGTAGTTTCTTTCATTATTCTTAGCTTTTCGAGCTTTGCTTTTCGAGATGGAGTCTGAGAGTGGTGATGGAGTCGACTTTACTGCTTTCGAGTTAGAGGGGATGATGATGGGGGGGGATCAGTGAGACTTTCAAGATTCGTACCGGCACTGAGGCCATGGTGGAGGGCGATACTGAGATGGTGGTGAGGGAGGAGGCACCGGAGGGTGGTGACGAGGAGGAGGATGATCAGGATGGTGTTGTCCCGCATCAGGGTGAGGGTACGATACGCATCCCTCTGGAGTTGTTCTTCACGCGAGACTAGGTAGGTACCTGTAAGCAAGAGTCTTCTTTTATTACTTAGGCATTTAGGTTATGACTTAGACTTCTTAGGATCTGGAGACCTTTTAAATTTACGTCGAACTTGCATTTAGAGTACGTGCATGTGCATTCATGCATCATCTTTGTATATAGTTTTAGGTCATGTATACTTTATTGTTATGTCTTTATCATATTTTGCGTGCTTAATTTATAGATTATTGTGGCAGTTTGTGATCATCGCATGTGTTATTGTTTTACTACTTTATTTTATTTAGGCTTAGGTTCACTTGTTGCTCATAGTTTTTATTAGTTTTAGCGTAATTATTAGTCTTATACTGTTAGGAGCCCCCAGTGCTGGCTATTAGCACCACGTGGTTGGAGTCCCACGCCTGGTATCGTGCTCTGCCTGAGTTCCAGCGGGTACGATTGGTGGCTTTCGGCTTCGGGTCGATTTTGAAGTTGGAGCCCTTCTAGGTCGACCGAGGTTTGATCGGGGCGATCTTGGAGAGGTGGAGAGATGAGCAGCAGACATTGCTCTTACCAGTTGGGCTGATGTCGTCGACCCCAGAGGATTGGGTCCGCATTATCGGACTCAGATTCGAGGGGGAGCCGGTGACCGGTCGGATGGAGGGGGACTATCTGGTGGTATGCGAGGAGATTCTTGGGGTCGCATATCGTTTTAGCGGATCTGGGACATGAGTGGTTTGCGTTGCTAGTGCACACTCTTTCTGGGTTCCTTTCGGTCCCCGGGAATCAGTAGCCCAATTATGTCCTAAGCGGACTCTAGCAATGTGATATTTTGAATGCTAAAAATAAAGGAGGATTTCTAGAAGGTCCCTAGTTTGTTGCGATCGCCAACTGCAGATATTTAACGATGCTGCAACATGTCAATGATCATGCTTTGGAGCGGGTGTGGGTTACTTCTTTATTGAATCGTTGGCCTGCTAACGTCAGCAGCACTGGCTCTTCTTGAGGTTTAGATAGTTTAGTTTTCTTATTATTGTTCTAATTTCAATTGGCTTAAGTTTCCTAGTTCTACTATGAGTCTAACTATGTGAACCTGTTGTGGTGGATTAATCAAATATTCTAGTGTCCTAATCCTAGTGTGAGTCTACTTGGTTTAAATATTCTAATACTATTAAAAATCCAACTAGTTAGGAATCTAATTACTTTTGAGCGTCTTACCTTTATTAAAATTCTATTATGCTTAGGTGTCCTATTCCTACGGTGGTTTTAAAAGGTCTCCTAATACTATTAGAAGTCTAATTAATTTAGTGTTTTAATCCTATTAAATGTCTAATTAATTAAGTCTCCTAATCCTACTAGGAGTCTAATTAATATTTATGTGTTAATCATATTAGAAATCTAATTAATTAAGTTTCCTAATCCTACTAGAAGTCTAATTAATATTAGTCTCCTAATCGTACTAATTTTATTGAAATTCTAATTAAAGCAAGTATATTAATTTTACTGAAATTCTAATTAAAGCAACAAAAAAGCGGGTTTGGGCCCGCTATGATAAGGAGGATTAACCTCATTCCCGAGTACCCTTTGCAAGCTCCCTTGGGAAAATCAGGTGGCTGAGATTAAAGCAAATTGAATTTTAGATTATAAGATAGTATTTTTTTGGATTTTTAAAGTCGATAATTTTGGGTTATGAATTAAAATTTGAAACTAGAAATTAAGAACTGAACTGTAAATTGGAATTTTAAAAATCTCAAATTGAGAAATTAAAACTAAAATTTTAAAAAAATTCTAAGGACTGAATTCGGGATCGAAATCAGAAAATTAGACCATATGATTAAGGATAGATTCTAGAAACTAAGAACTAAAACCAGAGATTAATAATAGGACTGAAGATTGAGATTTCAGAATAAAATTAAGGTTTAGGGTCGGGGATTAGGTAGTCTGATTAAGGACTTATCCCAAATTCTGAGAAATGAAACCAAATATTAAAAATTGCGGTCTAAAAAAGGGGTGCTATGATGTAAGACTAAAAATTTAATGGTAATAGTTAAAACAGAAAAAACGTAAATCTAAGAATTAAAAACTAGGGTCGAAAACTAAAGGCTAAAAGGAAAATTTTACCTAAGGTCGGGGCTGTAGAGAAGAATCTCGAAATTCGAAGCCTAGATGCGGAGGACTTGAAAGTTCGATTGCTAGATGCGTGGTCCTCTCTCTCTGTGTGTCTCTATGTTCGTGTGTGCCCCCCCTTTGGGTTGAAGTAAAAAAGTCTTTTATAGGTATTTTTCTAATTACGCGCCCTATGGGGTGAGCTTAACTTTCAATTACACGCCCCGTTTAAGGCGTTTAAGTGAATTGCGCGCCGGTTATCCGGCGCTTATTCACTTTGAGTCGGTCATCGACTCAGTGAGCAACCGACTGATTGGCTCAGTCGGGCTTCCTAGTTCTAATCATGTTAGGACTAATTGCGCGCTTCCGTTAGAGTGCGCAATTCGATTGAGTGCTTCATTTAAAGTGCTTAATCGTGGAATTTTGGTGGTCAAGGACTGTGAGACTAGGTCGGGCGTAGGCCAATTACGCGCCTGTGATGGAGCGCTCAATCCGATCATGCGTGCTATATGGGGCACGTAATCGAGTCTCAAGGCGGTCTGAAGAAAGGAGTTTGGTCTGAAAAGGGACTGATTGCACGTTTGTGAGTTGGCATGCAATCGAATTGCGCGCGTGGTTTTAGGCGCGTAATTCAGGGTTATCCGGGTCCGAGTCGGGTTTGAAATGCCAGACTATTGTTTAAGTCTGCATTTCGATTATATACTATTGTTTTAGTATATAGTCTCCCGACATTGGGATCTGAGCCACAGACCTATTGTTTCAGCCTATGTTCAGCCATGTACTATTATTTCAGTGCATGGTTCTCACGTTAGGGTTAAGGGATCTCAGCCATAGAGCTATTGTTTCAGCCTGTGTTTAATCATGTACTATTATTTCAGTACATGGTCC
The DNA here is from genome assembly GCA_021018995.1 of Chloranthus sessilifolius. NCBI lineage: Eukaryota > Viridiplantae > Streptophyta > Magnoliopsida > Chloranthales > Chloranthaceae > Chloranthus > Chloranthus sessilifolius. The sequence continues at coordinate 73,417,323 of CM037595.1, forward strand.
CCACATTAGGGTTGTGAAACTTCCAGAGACGGTAAGTCCTTTTCGAAAAGTCATGGGCGAGGTCAAAGGTTGATCGAACAACTTTATATATTCCGAGAGGGCAAAATAGGAGTGTCTACAGATGCCCCTCTTCGGCGTACTCTTGCGAAGTAATAACGCGTCGAAGAAGTAGACACCCCTCATTCAAGGTGTCTTCTTATTTCTCTTGGGAAATCATGAATGTGAACTAGGGATGCTGACATGACATGCTTGGCTTTCTTATCTATCAGTGCAAGCTAAAATGGAGCATTCGGGGGCCCAGTGGTAGCTGTCGAAAGGTGTATTCCATGTCATAGATGCAAGTGATCTTGTCGCATATCGCGACTCGCTGTCATAGACAGTCGAAGGGAGAAGTTGGTGTATCCTAATCCATGAGTGCAAGGGGCATCCCGTCGCATGTCGCGACCTACTGCAAGTGACAGTCAAATGGAAAGGAGAATCACCATATCCTAATCTGTGGGTGCAAGGGGCATCCCACCGCATGTCGTGACCTGCTGTAAGGGGCAATCAAACAGAGGGATATGACGTAATTGAGGTACCGGGGGGTGTCATATAAATGTCCATAAAATAAGGTCCAGAGACTAATAATAAGATCCAATATCATGTAATATCGAAGGCATTCGCAAATCATGTCAGATCGGGCGCGTCATTGCTCACACCAATGCGCGTCAGGTGTTCCTTTTCCAATAAGCATTTGTAAGTTCTTAGATTTAAATATACTCATTTCTCAGTTTCCCAAGGGGAATGGCTGGTTTGGGTAAGTGGTGAATGAGATGAATTTTGGAAGGTAAGAGGTCTCTTTGTTTATTATTATTTTGGTTTCCTTTTTTTGTTGTTTTGGTTTTGGTTTTGGAAGTAAGGGGTTTTGAAAATTCAGGAATTTTAACTAAATATCAATTCGGTGGTAAATCTTCAGAAAACATGGCTTTCGAGACGTCACTGAGCAGATCCACAGGAACGAGATTTGTGGACCCGACCGTTTATGTGGTTGCCAAGACGACACTTGGCATGCCGGATACTCCGTCTAACTGTCTCGACGAATACTGATGGTTGTCTCTTATGGGAGGACTACAACGATTCACGAGTCGAGAGCGATGGGCTTTGAAAACATTTTGACTTAATCATAGCTAACTATATTTTTACAAGAAGAAATATCGAGTAAAAGAGAAGGGAAATACTTACTTGAAGTGGTGATACTTACCTGTGTAGCCCGCCATGGGACTGATCGGTTGTTGTGATGTTGTGACAGGACGTTCGGAGGGTTTTTCCCGTTACGGTTGCATGCTAGGATGAGTCCCGAACGTTGCAAGCTGAGATGAGATGCGAGAAAGTCTTTTCTTCCTTCCTGTCATATCGGATTATAGACATGATGGGACATTGGGGGTCTGCGTTAACCTGGGGATTACTGGTCATAGGTCTAATAGGGGCATTTGGATCCTGGTGGGATTTTTTATATTTGAGATGCGATGGGATGTGGGAGGAGTCCCTCTTCTTTTGTGGGAGTCTAGTGACTCTTGCGTAGCTAGAGATATAGGGGATAGGTTTTCTTCTTCCGTGATGGAACATTGATTGAGCATAGTTAGCGGTGGGATTTTTAGAAGGTTTGCCTCTATGTAAGGTCTCATGATGAGGATTTCGAGGAGGTGTGATTGATGTCAGGGTTGTAAGACGAGATGAAGTTGCTTTATCGTGATGGGACATGTGTGACGAGATCGAGTCGTAGTTGCATCGTGAGGGGACATATTCATGGATGTGTGGTGGGGTTGTGTCTGGATGTTTTGAGTAGTGATGTTTGCGATGGGACGTTGGTGGGATATTTGCGTAATAGGTGCATCATATTTCTTTCTTTGGCTGATCTTGGGTTATATGAGGTCACATTGTGGTTGCGCCATGATAGGACTTGTCTTTGAATTTGGTCATGTGCCTGAGTTTTGGGAAGTTTTGCTTTTGACTTTTCACGATGGGATGTGTGGTGGCATAGCTGATTTAGGCCAATGAGCTTAGATATTGGGATGGCGTTGTATGTGTGCATCTTATCGCGATGGGACATGCATGACGAGGTCATGCGATGAGATTCTCCCTCTCCGATCGGATCGTGATGGGATGAGGGAAGGTGACGGTGCCACAATAAGGCATGTATGTCTTATCGCAATGGGACCAGGGGCGTGGTCATTGTTTCCTGTAAGGCTATGCGATGGGGCATGGGAGAAGAATCTTAATCGAGATGGGATAAAAGGTGTGAGGATGCAGATTCTGTCTAAAGTTGGGTATTGCACGCCTGGTTGCGGGCGTTTAATCAAATTGCACGCCTATTTTCATGCATGCGATTGAAAGTTTGAAGGGGCATTTATGCATTTGGATGTCTGCGTGTGATTGGATTACATGCTGTGTCATAAACGTGTAATTCAAATGTCACCCGGGCACTGTGCGGGTGACCTTTCATATTGCGTGGTGTAGGTGGGTCGTGTAATAGGAGTTCGCAGTTTATAGTGGGCGCGTGACCGGAGCGTCGTGCTGTCTGCACGGGTGATGGTTTTATTACACGCTCCGATTAGGGCGCGTGATTTAATTAGCGCGCATTTTCCTTTGCGTGTGACTGATTTACCCGCCCGTGTCCTGGCTCATGATTGAGTCCGTACTCTATATAAGTAGCAGAGTCTTCATTTCTTTTGCATCTTTCGGTTTAGTCTTGAGTTTTACCTTTTCTGAATCCTTTATGCTTGAAAATCCGTGTTTCTGTGATATTGGGTGATCTAACCGTCAGATTGAGATGTTGTTTCTTTTGATGTTCGTGATTTCACGTGATCTTCATCCTGAGTTGATGCTCGGGGATGGAATTATTCTGGAAATGGGAGGTATTGGGAAAGAGGGGGCTAGCCTTCACATTGGTCCCTTTTAGGGAGCAGTGAAGGCAACATGGAGGAGGCGGCGCGAGCACGTGCCACCCCTGAGGCAAGACGGATCCTTAGAGACACGTAGAGTCGCGAGGACCTGCTTGTCGAGATGATGGTTACGTAGGGGACTTAGACTGAGGCATTGGAGGCGGTGTGTCGATCAACGCGGGCAGAGATGTAGGCGACCATAGATCGGCTGTAGTATCGTCTGACGAGGAGTGAGTGGGATGGTTGGTCAGCTTGCTGGATCGAAGTCGAGGGCTACAGGTTCCTCGGTTGGGCAGCCTCATCGTATGACACGTGATCGTGTCAGGGATTGTGTTCGTGAGGATTCTATTTTTCAGGAGTTTCTTGCTGGGTATCCTCCTCGTTCTCGATCGAGGTGGTCCGCTAGTCAGGTGACTGAGGGGGGTTTAGTTGAGAGGCCTCCTCGTCTACAGGTTCCGCCGACTCCGGGTGCCGGGATTGTGTTTTTAGGGGATCAGTCTATGAACCTCCGGGCTGATGATACTGGGGACAGCGGTGATCGACCATCCAACGGCGGCGTATAGTTTGCCTTTCTTTTTGTGTTCATTGTGTGTGCTTATTGTATATACATGGGGTATGCCCCCGGTGATGGATGTAAAAGAAAATTTTGATATACATTTCTAAATAATTATTTTTTTCAGTTCAAATGTACTTGTGTTGGCTCCTTTCTTTTAGTTACCTCTAGTATTTGCCTTTTGCTTTCAGCGCTGCTACTTGTCATCGGGACTTGGATGCTTCCTGAGTTAGCCCGGTGATGGTTGAAGGTTGCTTTATATCTGCTCATGTAAAGGCAAGACTATTAATAATTTTTATTCTCCCCCTTATTAGTTGTCAAGGGGGGGCGAGTGTCTCAGACCGGGGTCTGATAGTAAAAGATGGATATATGCTCCTTTTTTTTTTTTTCTTTTCTTAGGAAATAAAAATAATGCAACAGGGAAAGCAAATAACTAAAATAATTAAAAAATAAAATGCTCCAGTGTAGGAGAGTGGTAGGATCGACAGTGTAGTATCTTCGGTAGCATTCTCTGGATGGCGAGTCGGCGCTTCTAAGGTGATTCTCCTTTTGAAAAAAATGTCCCAGTGTCTAGATGCAATGAATATTTTTCTGGGTTTTAGATGAGCATTTTGGGTCTATAAGAAGCCAAGGGTATTTGGTGAGTTTGTTTTGAAGAAAAGTTCATCAGTAATATCATCAAACCAGGGGGGGTCATTTTGATTATGTCAGTTGTATACCGGGGGTCTACCTTTGGGTGGTGGTCATCCTATCTCGTGGTTATTATCAGAGAAGGTGTGATAGATATAGTAAGTGATTGCATTAGTCGTCATTCATTGGTTTTCAGTTTCATTCCTAGGAGTATCCTGAAAGGCTTCCTATTTATCGTCTGAAAAATAAAAGAAGTGGAAGGGGGTAAGGCTCAGTGATGTGGGGAGTAGTTTGTACCTTACGCTTTCCAAAAGGGATAAGTGACAATCTTTTTCTCAGAGGGGATATGGGGTGCCATGATCGAGCTCTTTATCATATTTTGATACCATCAAAATCTCACATTTTATGGTTAGCAGGAGTTTGTCCTTCTCCCGCCACCTTACGACGACATCTAGTAGTATGGGGATATCAACGATGCCCTCACAGCTTACTTATACATTTCTAGTAAAGTTACTAGAGATGTCCTCACGGCCTGCTTATGCTTCCCTACGCTCATTGACTTGTTCATTCGTCGTATTACTGTCATTCGATTTTTTTGGATATATATATATATATATATATTTGAAAGCGTCCTGTTAGCGCAAGAATAATGAGTTTTAATTGAACCTGACATCTTCATTTTTTTATGCTCTAACGTCTTCTCCAATGGTGGGGGAAGGGGGATGAGGGTCGGGTGTTACTTATGCTTTTAAAAGAGGTAAGGTATGTCACTTATCTTTTATTCAGATTGCCCGAATAAGAAAGTGGGCAATAAATTGGAGGTCTTAAGGATATTCTGAGAATTGAAGGCAAATGACCAATGAACAGGTCGTGGTGACTACGGAGGTGGTAAGTATAAGTATCTAACCATGGGATATGATGACCATAGGGCTAAGGGTAATATTTTCTAAGGTACATGGCGTTCCAAGGGCTAGGGAGTTCTTCCCTGTCTTGGTTCGCCAGTTTGTATGCATTCCCAGGGTATGCGGCTGTTATAACGTAAGGGCCTTCCCAATTTGGTTTCAGTTTTCCTTTCGGATGGGTATGCTTGGAAGGCATGATTTTCTTTAAGACTAATTCTCTAATATTAAAGGTTCGTTCGAGGACTATCTTATCATAAGCCCTAACCACTATCCTCTGATATACCTGAGCGTGATCAATTGCACTTAGACGTATTTCGTCGAGCTGCTCTAGCTGCGCGAGTAGGGCAATTCTCCTCTCGTCTAAGGATAGCTCATCATCGAGTTGAATTTGTAAGGATGGTACTTGTATCTCATATAGTAGGATTGCCTCCATTCCGTAGGTAAGGAGGTAGAGAGTTTGGCCAGTGGTTATACAAATAGAGGTCCTATAGGCCCAGAGTGCTTCTGGTAGTCGTTCGGGCTAGTCCGCTCCATTGCTCATCTCTACTGTGCGTTTCAGAATTCAAATCAGTGTTTTGTTTATAGCTTCTGCTTGTCTATTTCCTTGAGGGTAGAATGGTGATGAGTGGCATAGATCGATGCCAAACTTTTTGCATAACTTCTTCGTCTTCTCTACGATAAACTGTGGTCCATTATTAGTGACAAATATCCTGAGTACTCCAAACCTGGTGATGATATTTTGAACGATAAACCTCACGATTGTTGAAGCGGTGATTCTAACGTAGGATTCAACTTCTGCCCATTTGATATAGTATTTGATTGTCGCAAGTATGAATGCGTGCTTATGAGTGTTCCCCACTGTGTCTGTAAAAGGTCCAATGACATCGAAGGCCCACATTGAAAACGGCCATGGCGAGGTCATAGTGTTTAATGCAACTGATGAAGCTTTGATGAGTACGGCGTGCTCTTGCCATTGCTTGCAGAATTAGACGTAGAGGCGGCAATCTTTTATCATTGTCGGCCAGAAGTAGCCTTGTCGTATGATTTGATTGGTGAGTCTCTGTCTATCGATGTGGGCACAGCAGGCACCGGCGTGTGCTTCTTGGATGATGTATTGTCCTTTAGCGGTTGTGATACATCGTAGTAATACTCCTTTGGTGAAGGCTTCTTTGTATAATATTTTACCGAGTATGCAGAATCGGGCACATCGGTTCCTTATAGTCTTCCATTCAATCTTCGTGGCGTGTGGAGGAACGTATTGATATTTAAGAAAGTTCCAGATGTCAAAATACCATAGTTGTTCATTGTCGGTTGGTGATTTTTCACTTGGCGTGATTTCCCAGAGTGATTGCTTCATTTGGTCCTATGCTCGTGGGGAGAACTAGTAATTCTCTCTTGACCGCCCATGCTACCTCGTGGGCGGGTATTGTCAGCTTTTCAAGGAAGAAGGTCTTGGTACTTTGTCCGATGGGTATTTAAATGACCGAGGCTAACATGGCAAGGGAGTCTGCAAGCTCATTTTCTAATCTAGGGATGTGCACGAAAGAGATTCTTTCAAAATTTTTTATCAAATATTGAGCGGTTTCTAGATATGCAATAAGTCTCCTTTCCTTGGTTTTCCATTCTCCTATAACTTGTGAGATTACGAGCTTGGAATCACCGATAGTTTTCAACTATTTAACGCCTAATTGTAGTGCTGCTCGTAGTCCAGCTATGAAAGATTCATATTCCGTGATATTATTAGTGACAGAAAAGTTTAGTTGAAAAGCCTTAGGCATGACAACTCCTTCCGAGGTTAGCAGGACTATCCCGATGCCTTTTCCTTTGTGATTTATAGCACCGTTGAAATAAAGGGTCCATGACTTCTTATTAGGCTCTTCGTTATGAATTGTGAGTAGGTCTTCATTAGGAAATCTGCGTGTATGGGCTCATTGCTTGGGAGTGGGAGATCTGTGAGGTAATTGGCGATTGCTTGTCCTATGATCGACTTCTGTGTGATGTAAGTGATGTCGAATTCTTGCAATAGCATATGCCAGCGAGCGATCTTTTCTGATATTGCGAGCTTTTCGAATACGTACTTCAGCGGGTCCATTCGGGCTATTACTAGTATCTTATATGCTCTGAAGTAGTGCCGTAATTTGGTTGAGGCCCACACCAATATGAGGCAGGTCTTCTCTATTGAATTGTATTTTCGTTCGTACTCCACCATCGTCCTACTAAGATAGTAGATAGCCTTCTCTCTCTTGCCGTCTTCTTCATATTATCCCAGAATTACTCCTATTGCTTTGTCGTTTGCTGAGAGGTAGAGGATTAGGGGTCTTTCGGGAATTGGTGGCGATAGTATGGGCAGGTTAAGGAGGTACTTCTTGATGTTGTCAAAGGCGTGCTGACACTGGTCATCCCATTTGTACTCAGTTCCTCCTTTAAGTACTCTGTAGAAAGGATCACATCTATTTGAATGCTGGGAGATAAACCTCCTGATGAATTACAATCTTCCTATCAGGCTTCGTAATTCTTTGATATTACGAAAAAGTGGCATCTCAAGGATGACTTTGATTTTATGGGGTTGACTTCGATTCCTCGCTTGCTGAATATGAAACCGAGTAATTTTTCGGAGGTGACTCCGAAGACACATTTCTTTGGGTTCATTTTTAGTTGATACTTCTCAGCTCTTTGTAGCACTAGTCGGAGTGCTTCAACATGTCTTGCTTGTATTTGGGACTTCACTAATATGTCATCAATGTATACTTCTACACATTTATGCATCATATCATAAAAAATAGCCATCATGGCGCGTTGATATGTGGCTCTTGTGTTCTTAAGCCTGCAAGGCATGACGATGTAGCAGTAAGTTTCCCATGGTGTGGTGAAAGAAGTCTTCTCTTAGTTGGACTCTACTAATTTGATCTGATTATACCCAAAAAAATCGTCCATAAAGGATAGCATCTCATGTCTAGTGGTGTTGTCGACTAGAGTGTCAATGTGCGGAAGTGGTAAGTCGCCTTTTGGGCATGCTTGATTGAGGTTTCGAAAGTCAATGCAAACCCGTACTCTGTCGTCTTTCTTAACGACATGTACTATATTGGCGACCCACTTGGGGTAGAGGACGACTTGGATGAATTTAGCTTTGTGTAACTTGTCAACTTCCTCTTTAACTTGAAGGGCCATTTGTCGGTGCATCATTCGGAGTTTTTACTTAACAGGTTTCGCATAAGGTTCCAAGACAAGGTGATGTTCTACTAAACTTGGGTCTAGACCAAGCATATCTTCATAGGATCATGCAAGGTAGTCGAGGTGTTCCTGTAAGACCTGCACGATTTGTTGACGTTGCTTGGAGTTGAGTGTTGCGCTAATTAGTAGCTTCTTGGGTTTCTCTTAAGTACCAAAGTTGATTTCTTCTGTAGGTTTCACGGCAGCTCGAGTTTTCTCATCGAAATGCTTGATGACCCGTTGGAAGTCTTGCGCCCCCTCGGTGACTGGTGTTCCTTCTTCATCCTCGATAAGCTCATATACTGTAAAATTATTACACTGGGGATTTGATTCTGCAAAAGATAGCCCTTCTTTGACATAATTTATGATTGAGAGATCTTTGGTAAGGTGAAGGTCTAGGCCATTGATCTTTTTCTCAAAGTCGCGAAGTATCTCATCTGGTATGATCACTGGTTTGTTATTTTTCCTGGATGCCTTGCGTCTTCGCACGAGAGAGGGGATAGAAGTCTTAGGAGAAAAGTCTCCTTGTTGGTCGTAAAATTGATTCTAGATGAAGGATTCCTTTTCTTTTATGAGGTATTTTGACTTTTTGGATTTTGTATTTCTGGATTTAAGGGTTTTCTGCTTTTTCTATTTTTTTGATTTTCGATAGTAGATATGGTACAAAGTTGGTCGCCTTAAGAGGTGCTGGGAGAGTTACTTCCTCTAACTGAGGGAGCGAGATGATTGTCGGAGCCATTCGGGCGATTCTTCGAGAAATATGAACTTGTTCTGAATTTGGCATTTTTTTTTTGGAGTCCTCATTTGATGAGATCTTTTGAATAAACGATGCTGATGACAATGGCACTGACGCTTTAATTTCCTCTATCACATTGATTGCCTCATCTTCAGAGAAGCTCTGGAGATCGTAATCGGTCGAACTATCATCTTCTAAGTTATAATGCAATTGCTCTTCCTGTCGAGGGTGGCCTCCTAAGGTATCCTCAGGGGTAGTGAACTCTCTCCCTTAAACTTCATAGTATGTTAGGATGAATAAACATGTTCGGCAGTGAGGCTGGTAGTGGTGAGAAATACAAGGAGATTCCTAAGGACATTCCCATCCTTCCGAGTCGGAGTCAAGGCTGGTATTAAACTCGTCGTCTTGATCTGATAATGCCTAAAGTCCTTGGTTGGCTTGCTCTTCTAACTCGAGTGCAGGGAGGTCTATCTAGTAGCCCTCGTCATCGCTCAGAAGGGGTTGCCACTCTTCCTCGAGAGACTTTCAGAATATTTGGAGTTGTGGCGCGTCTGGGGATGGAGGAGTATCTAGTTCGAATTCTTCTTTGAACTCAATAAGAGCGATGTGATCATTCTCCATGGTTGTGGTTTGCTGAATTTCTCGTAAGAGAGCCCTTTCGCACCGTATCAAGATAGATGAGCAAAAGTTATAGTATGACATTTCTGGATAGGGGCACCAACGAGGGCACTGCCAGTGATGGAGTATAGATCGATAATCGAATTCGTCGTCAGAATTCAGATTGGTGTTCCGGGAGAGATTAACTTCTTCAAGCAATTTCAAATGTTCCTTAGGAGGTCTTCTAGTTCTATGTTGGTGAGGTTTCTTCAATAGTCTTCTTCTTCGCTTGACATCGAAAGCCAGTCATCCTCTGTTGATTCCTGCTGCTCTTCATCTTCTAGGGTCGCGATATGGAAGTCCTCTTCATCGGTCAAATCCCAGTCTTTAATGTGTGTCCCAGGTTTGAGAGGACTTTCACGGATTCCTCAGTATCGAATAATGGCCTGACTCCCTCAAGTGGTTTGTCAATATCGTCATTTAGATTCGTTAAATCGTTGAATGCTTTAGCCATTCGTTTGATCTCCGCTTTTTAGGATTTAGCGAAGGACACTTCCTTCTGCCTTGGTATATCTGCTTTCTCAGTGGTCCCATAGACGAAGTGGTCATATAGAGACCATTTCGGTGAGGTAGGGAACAAGTCGGCTTGTGGGCTGTCCGATTGGTAACCTAACCCTATGTATTAGCGTATTTTCCTTGGGACGACATCTCCTACACGACCTTGCTTATTTTTATCGAGTTCGATGTGGGGGATGTACTTGAGCTGATACATAAGGTCCCAACCTTTTGTCGCGATTGGGTTGATGTCGTAGACTTTGGCGAGGTTTAGGCCAACCTCTCTTCTCGTTAATTTTTGTTGATGCGTTGGGGGAGAACTAGGAGGGGTAGGGGGATGGACTTCTACAACGGTTGCCTTATCGGGGATTCGAGTCTTCTGAATATGGCCCGTGTTTAACATAGAATCATGGGCAGTCAGAATACTCGCCTTGTAATCAGTTTCATCTCCTGGAGGGGTGCATCAGTGTATATATGGACAGTAGAGTCCTTGTACGGGAATTTGACGCATTGGTGGTATATGGATGCGATGGGCTTCATTGACTCTAACCATTTTCTTTTTAAGATAAGATAGTAAGTACTAGAGGTATAAAAAATATGGAAAGTGACATCTTTTGTTACAGGTCTGAGGCGAACTTGGAGTTTGATAGTTCCTTTGACGAAATAACGTGAGCCATTATAAGCTATAAGAGATAGTGCTGAGGGCCTGACATCCTGCTCCGTGTACTCGAGTGTCTTTAACATTATGATAGGGCAAATATTGAGTTCTGCTCTTATATTGACCAACACATGGGGTACGGAGAATCCTCTAATTATGATCGTAAGGTATATGAGAGCGGAACTTCCCCAGAGTGACTCTTTAGGCATGTTTGCATCCGTGAAAGTGAGTGTCAGAGGTTGCGCCATGACCGAGGTGATTTGATGTAGCTCATCCAACGTTGTGTCCTCGTCCACTTGCGTGTCTTCAAGCATCCTTATCAGTAGTCGTCGATGGTCAGGTGATTTCTTGATGAGTTCTAGTATTGATATCCAGGATGAGATCTTTTAGAGATGTCACAGAAGGCCATATTCTTGTCCTGGCTCGAGTGCAATTTCTCTGCCTGACCGATGAGCCTTGAGTGCGGGTGGTTGGAGTGGTTGAGGTATAGGGATTGGTGGAGGGATAATGTGAGGTGGGGGAGGCAAGTTAACTTCTTTTTCTCTCACATTACCCTCTGGTGGTTGTGTGTTCATGGACTCCTTATTTCGAGGAAAAGGCGAAGGTGGATAATTGGTTCCTGACTTAAGGATCGGGCACGTTGGTTGTTGAACGAGACCGATGTTGCTCGACATTGATGTATCTGTTAAGTGAGTGAAATTCAAGGACGGAGCGCGTACTTGCACTGTGTCGCTCTAAGGTGGGAGATACTGTCTGTAATCTTCTTCTTCTAGAAAAGTAGAGACCGGTGTCTCACACGTGTCAGGATGTTCTTCTTGTTTGCTCTTTTCTACATTTAGTAAACCCTCAGTCCTTGTCTCGTCTTCTTAGCTTGGGGTCTTTCGGGTGACATTGTATCTAGATTTATCGGCCATGGTCGGGATCTTTCCTGTGAGAATCGGAGGTGATTCTGAGTGTTAAGGAGACAAAAAATGTTGGGGATTATATTAAGTAAAGGGGGATAGTGTTCCCGGCTCGGCTGGTAGGGGCCTCTAGTTTGGTTGAAATTTTGTGGTGGGGGTATATTATTATAGCTCTGCATGTGGGCCGGTCGATTCTGTGTTGTATTCTAGTTTTGGTAAGCATTGGGGTATTGGTTTCTGTTTTGGTATTAGCCCTGATTCTAGTTCTGGCTTTGGTTTTGGTTCGCATATCTTTGTTGATTCGCCAGAGGATCCCGCTCTCGACGTGACTATGGATAGGGCAAGGTCTCCGCCTTTGATGTGTCGTGCTAGTTAGAGCGCTCGAGAGTGGAGTGCAGTGAAGTCGGGGCAGTCACTTATGACGAGCATGTTCTTTAATAGTTCTCTAGTGTTATCGATGATAATGTCGACCGAGCCTTTCTCTTTCATCGAAGTGTCGGTTCTGGTAGTGAGTTTCCTCCATTTGGCGATGAAGTTGACGAACTCTTCATCGGGTCCTTGCTTTGTCACCATTAGATTACTAAGATTGACTGTTTCTTGGATTAGGTGCTTGTATTGGTCCAGGAATTGACCGACTAAATCGTCAAATGTATCTATCTTATACAGCGGGAGTCCTGTAAACCAATCTAGAGCTTCTCCTTCCAAGGATCATTGGAAATAGTGGATGAGAAGTCCTTGATTATCGCATATGGGTCGATAATCGTTGCAAAAGAGGGCCAGGTGATGGTTTGGATTCCCATGCCATTGTACTTGGTAAATTTTGACGGTTTGAATCCCATTGGTAAGTTAAATTCAACATCCCGATAGAACTTGTCAAATCTGAATGAGTGACAAGGGCGCTCCCTCTTGGCCATGTGTTCATCAAGCATCTTGGGGAGATCTTAGATCTTGACGGTGTTGTCTTTTAGAGTAACTCGCGAGCAAATCTTGTCTAAAGAATCATTATTGAAGAATGTGTGAGCAGATTGCCTCAATGGTGAGGCGCGGGCTGACACTGTGCTCGGGGTAGGTGGCAGCCTCTCCTGCCATTTTTATTCTTCTGAATCTTATTGTGTCCTAATGGTCTCATATGCGGTAGCCAATCCTCGAAGCAATTCCTCGGCATCATCGTCTCCTCTTTGTATTCTCTGAATATTGAGTTCTACAATTTGTTGAGTAGTGAGGTTTTGTTCGGTGTTACCATCTCTTGCGTTGTGGTTATTACCGGTGTGCGGAGTAGAAAAGGGATTTTCTTGATCGTCAACCATGTTAATCTTAGGTTGTTGCAGGCCGGAATCATAAGGTGATCTTTCTCATATACGAGGTTGTCGTGATATCCCCATAATGGCGGGTCTCCTAAACTCACTCTTCGTATACTGGACATCTCGAGTCTTTAGCGAAGACTCATATATTTACGGGAATTTGAAATGATGCGATGGAAAGAAAAAAGAAAGAAAATAAAAACTAACTATCTAAACAAGGAAGAGTTTGGCAAAAATGGTCCCATCGTGATCGCCAGTCTATTGATGCGCGCTTTTTCTGGGTTCCTTTCTGTCCCCGGGAATCAGTGGCTCAATTTTGTCCTAAGCGGACTCTGGCAATGCGGTATTTTGAATGCTAAAAATAAAGGGGGATTTCTAGGAAGGTCCCTAGCTTGTTGCGATCACCAACTGCAGATATTTAACGATGTTGCAACACGTCAGTGATCACGCTTTAGAGCGGGTATGGGTTACTTCTTTACTAAATCGTCAGCCTGCCAACGTTAGCAGCACTGACTCTTCTTGAGGTTTAAGTAGTTTAATTTTCTTATTATTGTTCTAATTCCAATTGGCTTAAGCTTCCTAGTTCTACTATGAGTCTAATTATGTGAACCTGTTGTGGTGGATTAATCTAATATTCTAGTGTCCTAATCCTACTGTGAGTCTACTTGGTTTAAATATTCTAATACTATTAGAAATCCAACTAGTTAGGAATCTAATTACTTTTGAGCGTACTACCTTTATTAGAATTCCATTGTGCTTAGGTGTTCTATTCCTACGGTGGTTTTAAAAGGTCTCCTAATACTATTAGAAGTCTAATTAATTTAGTATTTTAATCCTATTAAAAGTCTAATTAATTAAGTCTCCTAATTCTACTAGGAGTCTAAGTAATATTTATGTCTTAATCATATTAGAAATCTAATTAATTAAGTTTTCAAATCCTACTAGAAGTCTAATTAATATTAGTCTCCTAATCGTACTAGGAATGCAATTATTCTAATTCTACTAAGACTGATTAGAACAAGTATACTAATTGTACTGAAATTCCAATTAAAGCAAGTATACTAATTTTACTGAAATTTTAATTAAAGTATTCTAATTTTACTGAAATTCTAATTAAAGCAACCAAAACAAGGGGGTTTGGGCTTGCTATGTTAAGGAGGATTGGCCTCGTTCCTGAGTATCCTCTACAAGCTCCCTTGGGCAAATCGGGTGGCTGAGATTAAAGTTAATTGAATTTTGGATTACAAGATAGTATTTTTTTGGATTTTTAAAATCCATAATTTAGGGTTATAATTATGAATTAAATTTTGAAACTAGAAATTAAGAACTGAAATGTAAATTGGAAATTTAAAAATCTCAAATTGAGAAATTAAAACTAAAATTAAAAAAAAATCTAAGGACTGAAATAAAAAAATCAGACCGTATGATTAAGGACTGGTTCTAGAAACTAAGAACTAGAACCAGAGATTAATAATAGGGCTGAAGATTGATACTTCAGAACAAAATTAAGGTTTAGGGTCCGGGATTAGGCAGTCTGATTAAGGACTGGTCCCAGATTCAGAGAACTGAAGCCATATATTAGAAATTGCAGTTTAAAAAAACCTAAATCTGAGAATTTAATACTAATAGTTAAAATGGAAAAAACTTAAATCTAAGAATTAAAAACTAGGGTCGGAAACTAAAGGCTAAAAGGAAAATTTTACCTAAGGCCAGGCTGCAGAGAGGAATCTCGAAATTTGAAGCCTAAATGCAAAGGACTTGAAAATTCGATTGCTAGATGCGTGGTCCTCTCTCTCTCTGTGTCTCTGTGTTCGTGTGTGCCCCCCCTTTGGGTCGAAGTAAAAAAGTCTTTTTATAGGTATTTTCCTAATTTCCTAATTACGCGCCCTGTGGGGTGCGCTTAACTTTCAATTACACGCCCTGTTTCAAGTGTTTAATTGAATTGCGCGCCGGTTATCCGTCACTTATTCGCTTTGAGTCGGTCATCGACTCAGTGAGCGATCGGCTGACTGGCTCAGCAGGGCTTCCTAGTTCTAATCACTTTAGGAATAATTATGCACTTACTTTGGAGTGCGGAATCTGATTGAGTGCTTCATTCAAAGTGCTTAATCGTGGAATTTTGGCAGTCAAGGACTGTGAGACTAGGTCGGGCGTAGGCCAATTGTGCGCTTATGATGGAGCGCTCAATCCAGTCATGCGTGCTATGTGGAGCACGTAATCGAGTCTCAAGGTGGTCTGAAGAAAGGAGGTTTGGTCTGAAAAGGGACTGATTACACGTTTGTGAGTTGGCGTGTAATCAAATTATGCACGTGGTTTTAGGCGTATAATTCGAGGTTGTTCGGGTCGGGCTTGGGTCTGAAATGCTAGACTATTATTTCAGTCTGTATTTTGACTATATATTATTATTTTAGTATATAGTCTCCCTACATTGGGATCTGAGCCACAGAGCTATTGTTTCAACCTGTGTACAGCCATGTACTATTGTTTCAGTGCATGGTCTCCACATTAGTGTTGTGAAACTTCCAGAGAAGGTAAGTTCTTTTTGAAAAGTCACGGGTGAGGTGAAAGGTTGACAGAACAACTTTATATATTTCGAGAGGGAAAAATGGGGGTGTCTACAGATGCCCCTCTTTGGCGCACTCTTGCGAAGTAAGAACGCGTCGAAGAAGTAGACACCCCTCATTCGAGGTGTCTTCTCGTTTCTCTTGGGAAATCACGAATGTGAACTAGGGATGCTGACATGACATGCTTGGCTTTCTTATTTATCAGCGCAAGCTAAAATGGAGCATTCGGGGGCCCAGTGGTTGCTGTCGAAAGGAGTATTCCATGTTGTGAATGCAAGTGATCCCGTCGCATATCGCAACCCGCTGTCATAGATAGTCGACGGGGAAAGTCAGCGTATCCTAATCCGCGAGTGCAAGGGGCATCCCATCGTGTGTCGCGACCTACTGCAAGTGACAGTCAAATAGAAAGGAGAATCACTATATCCTAATCGGTGGGTGCAAGGGGCATCTCGCTGTCTCGCCGCATGTTGTGACCTACTGCAAGGGGCAGTCAAACAGAGGGATATAACGCAATCGAGGTACCGAGGGGTGTCATACAAATATCCATAAATAAGGTCCAGAGATGCCACTTGGAGCCGAGAGGGTTATTTCAGGCACGTTGTCAGGCAATGGCGCGCTAAGAGCTTGTTGTGGAGCCAGGAGTTGCTGTAGATTGAGTGCTTCGTGCGTTATTGATGCATTTCCTTGGGGCGGTACTCTTTTCTTCTTCCACCCGGGGATGCTTTACTGGGTTGTTTTTAACACTTCTCGGGGACCTGGACCGAGTCCCCACCTACGCCTAGGGAGCGGTGGCATTGGTGCACCTTTATGAGCAGTTGTATCGTAGAGGGAGAGGTGCAGCCACCAGTGGAGGTTTTCTTCCTTTTCTTTAGTTGTGTCTTCGTTAATTATTGGTTTTTCGGTAGTCCTAGTTGTTTAGTTTCTCATTTTAGTGACGATTTTGGTATTTTTTCAGTTCTGGGTGTGCGACCACTTTGCTTTCTTATGCTCGCGGGTCCCAGCAGAGATCATTATCACGTGCTCACTGATGTGCATGTGGCGGAGGTCGTTGGGACGTCGTCGCTGGTTTTCGGACCTACAGACTATGCGAGGCCTATTCGAGGATATGCATGCGGGGCAGGTATGTGTTGTTTTACATTGCCAAGGTCTTAGTCTTTTCAGGCTCAAGGTTTACTGATGATTGTTTCCTTGTTTCTGGTTTTAGGTGATTTGGAGGTCCTATGCGGCTGGGGAGGATGCCGAGCAGCCAGTGATGCAGTCTGGCTAGCCCTTCTTTGACATGGACATCTGGGTCCACTGCTTTGAGAAGGTGGAGTGTATCCACCTTTCTCGGGCGGCTAGATAGTTGGGGCAGGGAGTCCCTCCAAATATTTACCACAGGGTGGAGAAGAGGATGACCGATCCCTCTGGCCGAAACTTTATATCGCAGATGGAGGCTTAGATTACAAATTTTAGTGTTGGGGGACCAGGGTTACCGGGGCACGCAATGAGGTGGATGCCTGAGAGTTTGAGAGATGGTTCCTAGAGATTGTTGGTGGTCGGCTCTTTGCATGTCCCTTCCACGAGAGCAGTTCTTTTGTTGTGGGCGGTCCTGAGTCCACTTCAGCACTGAGGGAGAGGTTGGCCGCGCTCGAGGAGGGTCACCTTGGTGCGGGGGTAAGCCGAGCGACAAACACTCTGCATCGAGTGAAGGAGCAGATGGGGCACACTCCTCATCTTGATGAGGAGATGTTGCACTCTTTGACAGATTTCGTCTTCTAGGCCAGGAGGGCCGAGGACGAGTTGAGGGCTCAGCTGGCGGAGACCCGGTGATCTTGGTGAGTTGGTTTACTTGCTTTGGTTGTTTAGTAGATATTCGTCTAGTTTCTCGTTAGTTTGATGTTATTGCTTTGTTTGATTTTTCTTATGTTTGCTAGATTGAGAGGGAGGGCGAGGTTGCTCGCCAGACGGCACTGGTTCAACTGCTCAAGGGTGAGCAGCAAGCCGGTCGGGAGGTGGAGGCCAGCCTACGTTCGACGATTGACTGATTGGTGAGTGTTTGTCTTAATTTTAGGTTTTATTAATCATTAGCATGGTGTTCTTTATCACTTCTTCTTATGCATTTGTCATATACGTTGCAGAGGTCAGAGTTAGCGGGCGCTGGGAGATCCGCTCCAGCATTTGATCCTTCTTCGACCACTTCATCGAGTCGGGAGGATCTCGTGATAACTCAGCTTTGGGTTGAGCTAGAGCACTGGGTGAGTTTCTTTGGTCTTCTAAGTTGTCTTGTCATGTGTTATCTAGCTTCATTGGTTAATAATGTGTTGTATATTTTCAACATCAAGTTACTTAGGACTTCCAGACTCGGGAGGCAGCGACTGCCTCTTTATGACTGGAGAGTCAGGTATGTGTGTGTATTAGTTGTTTTTGTTTCTGTTGATTTGGTTTTATCTAACATGCTAGCTATTTTTTTTGTTCTTATGTAGGTCATCCCTGACTCTGCTCCCGAGGCTCCCCCTCAGAAGTCTACTCCTATCCCTACTCAGGTATATTGTAGTTGGCATAGTTATATTTCATTTTTGATTCTCCAGTCGAAACATTATCTGATGTTTCTTCCTTTTTGTCTTATGTTGCAGCCATCTGCGTCTAAGGCTCATCCTCCGCCGTCCGCTGATCAGTGATCGTCGCGACTGTCGAGCGCCTTCTCCGGGAGAGGGCAGATTCGATATACTTCTCGCTCTCTTCTTCAGCTTTTCCCTCCATTGTGAGTGTATTCGGTTCTTAATTTTGTGCTATCATGAGGCTCATTCGCTCGAGGAGTCACGTCAAGAGATGGCGCGGGTGCGTGCCACTCCGGGAGCAAGGCGGGTTCTCGGAGATTCACACAGTCGTGAGGACCTGCTGGTAGACCTGATCGTCATGCAGGGGACTCAGACTGAGGCGATAGAGGCAGCTCGTCAGTCAGTGCGGTCAGAGATGTAGGGTATGATAGATCAACTGCAGTACCGACTGGCGAAGAGTGAGAGGGGAGTTCGTGGGATGGTTGGTCATCTTGCCGAGTCAGAGTCAGTGGGCACTGGCTCCCTTTAAGGATATCCTGAAAAATGAAGGCATACGACCAATGAATGAGTCTTGACGACTGCAAGGGTGATAGATATAAGTATCTGTTTACGGGATATGATGATCACAGTATCATGGGTAGTATTACCTGAGGTACATGGCGTTCTAGGGGTTAGGGAGCTCTTCCCCGTCCTAGTTCACCAGCTTGTATGCGTTTCCTGGTTATGCCGCTGCTATGACATACGGGCCTTCCCAGTTCGATTTCAATTTTCTTTTTGGATGAGCATGTTTGGAAGACATGATTTTATTCAAGACTAATTCTCTAATTTCAAAAGTTCGCTTGAGGACTTTCATATCATAGGCTCTGGCCATCCTCCTCTGGTATACTTGAGCATAATCCGCTGCCCTTAGACGCATCTCATCAAGTTGTTCTAGCTTAGCGAGTAGAGCAATCCTCCTTTCATCTAAGGATCACTCATCATCAAGTTGGATACATAGGGATGATACTTGTATTTCATAAGGCAGGACTGCTTCCATTTCGTACGTAAGGAGATAGAGAGTTTGGCCAATGGCTGTGCGAATAGAAGTCCTATAGGCCCAGAGTGCTTCTGGTAGTCGTTCAGACCAATCGGCTTCGTTGCTCATTTCCACTGTTCATTTTAGAATATGGATTAGAGTTTTATTTGTAGCCTCTGCTTGCCATTTCCCTAGGGGTAGAATGGTGACAAGTGATGTAGGTCGATGCCAAATCTTTTGCATAATCTCTTCATCTTTTCTGTGATAAACTATGGTCCATTGTCGGTGACGAACATCCTGGGTACTCCAAAGTGGGTGATGATGTTCCGAACGATAAACTTTATGAGCATAGAGGTAGTGATTTTGACATATGACTCGGCTTCCGCCCATTTGGTGTAATATTCGATTGCTGTGAGTTTGAATACATGCATGTGAGTATTCTCGACCGTGTCCATGAAGGGTCCAATGACGTCGAAGGCCCACTTCGAGAATGGCCATGGTGAGGTTATAGGGTTCAATACAACTGATGGAACTTTAATGAGCGCAACGTGTTCTTGGATTTGCTTGCAGCATTGGACGTAGAGGTGAAAATATCTTGTCATCGTCGGCTAAAAGTAGCCTTGTCGTATGATCTGATCTGCGAGTCTTTGTCTATCGGCGTGGGCGCCATAGGTACTAGCATGTGCTTCTCGGATGATGTATTGTTCTTCAATGGTCGTGATGCACCGTAGTAGTACTCCTTTGGTAAAGGCTTCTTTGTGTAGCATCTCACCCAGGATGCAGAACCTCGCGTAAGGAGGGACATGGGAATACTTCTGGATGTTTCATATATCGAAGTACCATGGTTGTCTGTCGTCGCTTGGTGATTTCTCAATCTGAAGGTTACGACATCGGCTTCTTTCTTCACGGAATTGCCTGAGGTAGGTTGTTTTTCATTCATGATGGCTTTTGGCGTAGTTGGAAGTTTTGACTTTATTTGCCAGGCGACTTCGTGTGCTGACATTGTTAACCTCTGGATGAAGAAGGATTTGGCATTTTGACCGATTGTTATATGAATGAATGAGGCTAGTGTGGCGAGAGAGTTAGCGAGCTCATTCTCCAGTCTCGGGATATGTGTGAAAGAGATCCTTTCGAACTTATTTATTAGGAATTGAGCTGTTTCTAAGTAGGCCATCAATCTTCTTTCTTTGGTCTTTGATTCTCTGATGACTTGCGATTCACAAGCTTGGACTCCCCTATTGTCTTCAACTGCTTGACACCTAACTGTAGCGATGTCCATAGTTCGGTGATGAAGGCTTCATATTCAGCGACATTGTTAGTGACTGAGAAGTCGAGTTGAAAAGCTTTCGGTATGAAGACTCCCTCCAAGCTCAGCAGGACTATCCCGATGCCTTTTCCTTTATGGTTAAGAGTGTCATCGAAGTAGAGGGCCGATGAAAATTTGTCAGGCTCTGCATTGGGAATTGAGAGGAGATCTTCATCGGGAAAGTCTTCGTACACAGGCTCATTGCTCGGGAGTGGAAGGTTTACGAGGTAGTCGGTGATCGCCTGTCCTTTGACGGACTTCTGCATGACATACGTGATGTCGAACTCTTATAGGAGTATATGCCATTAGGCGATCTTTCCGGATGTAGCAGGTTTCTCGAAGATGTACTTCAGAGGGTCCATATGTGCTAGGACTAGTATCTTGTGTGCTCCGAAGTAGTGTCATAGTTTTGTTGAGGCCCATACTAGTATGAGGCATTTCTTCTCCATCGGCATATATTTGCATTCGTACTCGACCATCGTTCTGCTAAGGTAGTAAATAACCTTCTCTCTCTTGCCGTCTTTTTTATATTGTCTGAGAATTACTCCCATAGTCTTGTCATTCGCTGACACGTAGAAGTCCTTCTAGGAACTGGCGATGATAGTATTGATGGGTTGAGGAGGTACCTCTTGATATTGTTGAAGGCTGGCTGACATTGGTCATCCCACATATACTCAGCCCCTCTTTTAAGTAACCTGTAGAAAGGGTCACATCTATCTGAATGTTGGGAGATGAATCTTCTGATGAATTGCAATCTTCCTACCACACCTCGTAGTTCTTTGATGTTGCTGGGAGGTGGCATCTCGAGAATGGCTCTGACCTTTACCGGATCGACTTCGATTCCTCGCTTGCTAACTATGAATCCCAGTAGTTTTCTGAAAGTTACTCCAAATATGCATTTCTTCTGTTTCATATTCAACTTATACTTCTCTGATCTTTATAACACCAGTCGTAATGCTTCAGCATGTCCCGCCCCGAGTCTGGGACTTCACTAATATGTCGTCGACGTAGACTTCCACACACTTGTGCATTATGTTGTGAAAGATGGCCATCATGGCATGTTGGTATGTTGCTCCTGCGTTCTTGAGCCCAAAAGGCATAACAACGTAGCAGTATGTTCTCCATGGCGTGGTGAAGGGAGTCTTTTCTTGGTCAAATTTTGCTAATTTTATCTGATTGTACCTAGAGAAGCCATCCATAAAGGATAACATCTCATGTCTGGCAGTATTGTCGACCAGAGTGTCGATGTGAGGGAGCGGAAAGTCATCTTTTAGGCATGCCTAATTGAGGTTTCGAAAGTTGATGCATACCCTTACTCTGTCGTCTTTCTTGACGACAGGTACTATGTTCGCGATCCATTTAGGGTAGAGGACGACTCGTATGAATTTGGCTTTATGTAATTTATCAACTTCCTCTTTGACCTGCAACGCTGTTTGCAGGTGCATTCTTCTGAGTTTCTGCTTGACAGGTCTTGTATTGGGCTCTAAGACCAAGAGATGTTCTACTAAGCTCGGGTCTAAGTCAGGCATATCTTCGTAGGACCATGCGAAGGAACTGAGGTGATCTTGGAGAACTTGGATAACTTATTGTCACTCCTTGGGGCTGAGTGTTGCACTGATTAACAACTTCTTGGGCTTCTCTTCGGTGCCAAAATTGATTTCTTTAGTAGGTTTCGTGGCAGCTTGCGTTTGCTCGTCGAAGTGTTTGATGACCCGTTGGAAGTCCTGTGTCTCCTCAGCGACTGGTGCTCCTTCTTCTTCGTCTGTGAGCTCATATACTGCAAAGTGGCTACACTGGGGGGTTAGTTTTGTGGGAGGTAACCCTTCATTGGTGTAATTTATGACCGCGACATCCTTTATCAGGTGTAGGTCAAGGCTATTAATCCTTCTCTTGATGTCGTGGAGTATTTCGTCGGGTATGATTACGGGCTTGTTATTTTGCCGGGATGCTCGGCGGTTTCGTGAGGAAGAGGCAGTAGGGTCACTTCGAACTGAGTCAAGGTAGGGTTCTTCGATGTTGAGGGTAGGATGATGATTGTGTGTGATCATGTCGGTTATTCCTTAATTCCGTTGGCGTGTCCACTACTCATAGCCTTGGAAGAAAAGTCTCCTTGTTAGTCGCCGAATGGGTCAGGGATAAAGGGCTCCCTCCCATTTCTGTGGCTTTCTAAATTTTTAGGATTTTTTTATTTTAAATTTTTATGGGTTTTAGGATTTTCTATTTTTTGGTTTCTGATAAGAGATATGGTACAGGGTCGATTACCTGAAGAGGAACCTGCGGAGAGGCTTCTCCAAGTTGGGGAAGTTGGACGACTGTTGGAGCCGTTCATGCAAGTCTTCTGATGACGTGGACCTGATCAGGATTTGGCAATTATTTTTTAGAGTCCTCGTCCAGGGTGATCCTCCTAATGAGTGAGGATGGCAATAGTCCGACTGATGTGCTTTCTTCTTCTATTGTGTGAACTTTTTCGTTCTTGAAAAGAGGGGAGAGGCAATAGTCATCTAAGCTCTCACCTTCGAATTCGGGCTGGAGGTATTCTTGCTGCTGAGGTTGTTTGAGACATTCTCCTAGACCGATAAGTTCTCGGCTTTATACCTCGTAATATGATATGATGAGTATGTATGCCCGACAGTGCGACTGATATGGGTGAGAGATACAAGGGCCTTCCCAGAGGCATTCCCAGCCATCGTCTTCGAGGTTTTCATTGTTGATATTGTCTTCTTCGTCTGACTGCTCTTGAAAACCCTAGGCCAACTATTCTGCTAACTCGAGCGTCGGAAGGTCTATCCAGTAGTCTTCATCATCACTCGGCAGAGGTTGCCATTCCTCTTTTAGTGAGTTCCAGAATATCAAAAGTTGTGGCGCGTCCAGAGATTGGGGAGTGTCGAGATCTAGTTCTTCTTGGAATTCTATGAAGGCGACATGGTGATCTTCTGCCCTTATTGTTCGTCGTATCTCGCGCAAGATTGCTCTCTAGATTCGTATCAAGATGGATGCACACAGGTTGCAATAGGGCGATTCTGGGTAAGGGCAGTGGTGTGAGCACCGCCAATTATCCAGTAAGGATTGATGATCAAGTTCCTCGTTAGAGTCTTTTTCTTTGCTTCGAGAGTTATTGACCTCCTCGAGGAGCTTCAACCGTTCCGCTCTCAAGTGATTTCCAAGTTCTATTTCTGTAAGGCTAGTCCAGTAGTCTTCTTCTTCACTTGACATTGAGAGCCAGTCCTCTCCTTCCGGTTCATTAGGCCAGGGTGACTTTGATTTTTCCCCATTTTCCAATGCGGCAATGTGAAAGTCCTCTTCGTCGGTCGATTCTCAGTCTTCTATGTGCGGTTCAGATTTTGGTAGTTTTCTTCTCTCGATAGTGCAGGGTTCCTTAGTGTTGAAGAGCGGTCCTACACCTTCAAGTGGCTCGTCGATGTCGTTGTTGTTTTGGTTTAAGCTTGTCAGGTCCGCGAAGGCGTTGACGATCTGCTCAACTTTAGTTGCCTGTGGTTCAGTGAGGGATGTTTCCTTTTTTCTTGGCACGTCAGCCTTTTTGGTAGTTCCGTAGATGAAATGATCGTTGAGTGACCATTTAGGCAAGGTTGGTAGGAGGTCGGCTTGGTTACCGTCTGACTGGTAACCCAATCCTGTGTGTTTGCAAAATTTTTTTGGGACAACTGACCCTATTCGTCCTTGTCAATTCATGCCAAGTCCTGTATGTGGGATGTATCCGACCTGGTACATGAGGTCGCACCCCTTTGTCGCGGTAGGGGTTATATCATACAGTTGAGTGAGGTCAGGTCCAGCTGCTCTCTTTGTTAATCTTGATCGATATGTAGGCGAGCTAGGGTGGGTGACTTTCGCTATTGCAGTATCGTCAGGTGATTATACCTTTTTGATGTGGCTGGTGGACAAGACGGAGTCGTGAGCTATTGGAATACTTGTCGCGTAATTAGTATCTACTTCTTTAAGGAGCGCATGCATATATCTTGACAATAGAGTCTTCATGGGGGAACTTGATGCATTGATGATATGTAGATGCCATAACTTTCATGGACTCTAGCCATTTCCTTCCTAGGATTAGATTGTAGGTACTAGACGAGTCGGAGACATGGAATGTAACGCCTTTAGTGACTGGTCCAAGGCAAACTTTCAGCTTGATGGTTCCTTTGACAAAACATCGGGATCCGTCATATGTGATGAGGGATAAAGATGAGGGTTTTATGTCATGCTCAGTATATTCCAACATTTTGAGTGTGGCTACGGGACATATATTAAGTCCTGCTCCTGTGTTGATGAATGCATCCGGCACCGAGAAGCGTCTAATTATAACAGTCAAGTATATAAGTGCGGAGCTCCCGTGCAGTGATTCCTTAGGCATATCAGCCTCAGTGAAAGTGAGTGTTGGGAGTTGTGCCATGACTGAAGTGATTTCATGTAGCTCATCCAGGGTGATATCTTCATTTACATGTGTCTCATCTAGTGTCTCTATCAATAGTTTATAGTGTTTCGATGACTTCTTGATTAGCTCAAGGATTGATATCTATGTTGGTATTTTCCCGAGGTGCCGCAGAAGATCGCATTCCTATCCTGCCTCTAAAATTGGCTATTTGCTGAGGCGGTGAGCTCTGATGACATTCGATTGATGCTGCGGAGGCACTGGTCCTGGAATTGGAGGTGGTGGGATCGTATGAGGAGGTGGAGGTAGGTTTACTGCTTGTTCCCTTGCTATCCTTTCTGACGACTGAGCACCGTCGTTCTACTTTTCCCGGGGGAATGGTGGTTGGGTAATGGGTTTCAGACTTGAGGACCGGGCACGTTGGTTGAGGTGTTGACGAGCTTGCTATAGTACTTTTTGCGAACGGAATGAAATTTGAGGAAGGAATGCGTAGAGGGGCTATGCCATTCAACGGTTGGAGATATTGAGTGTAATCTTCCTCTTCCAAAAAACCAGAGATCAGGGCTTCTTCCTTATCAAATTCTTCGCTCTACTGACTCATCTTGGTATCGAGGCGATGCTCTATTATAGCCTCAGGTTGCTGTCTCGAGGTATTTTGAGTGACGCTGTCTACCCATGCTGTAATTTGCTCTATTGTCTGAAGGACATAGTCCTCGTATTCAGGTTCAGAATCAGACAGTGAGGGAGTTGGCTGTGGGTTTAGAGGGGTGAGTGGTTCGAGCAGAGGTTGATGGAGGTCCAACTTCCGTGCCCTGAACGATTGGACTCGGATTCGGGTGAACTTTGGGTAAGGAGGTGGGCTTAGGGGTGCGACCCGAGCCCGCCTCCTTACCCAAAGAAGGTTTTGGTTGGAACCATTCCGGTGTGAACGTAAGAAGGTTTTGGTTGCTAAGGAGATGAAAGATATTTGGGATGGTGTTGGGTTGCGGAGGGTAGTGCTCTCTCCTTGGATGGTAAGGCCCTCTAGTTTATTGATTGAAATTTTATGACGGAGGTACATTATTATAATTCTGAGTGTTAATTGGCCTATTTTGCGCTGTGTTTTGATTCTGGTGCTGGTAGGCATTAGGATACTGATTCTTATTTTGATACTGGCCATGATTCTGATTCGAATACCTATGCTGATTCTGACTTTGATTTTAATTCGGGTATCGTTGTTGGCCTTGGTTCTTATACTGATTTTGACTAGGATTCCTTAGCGGGTAGTTTCCATTGCCGACGCTCTATCATTGATTGGCGACGGTGTTGACTTGCTCCGAGCTGGAGACTTTCTTATTGTTCTTATGCTTTGAATCATTGGAGGTGGCGGCTTTTCTGGTTACTATTGAAAAGGCGAGATCTCCTTCCATTATGTGTTGTTGGATGCGGCTGGCGTGTGAGTGAAGCATAGCGAAGTCTGGACAATCACTTATGATAAGAGCGCTTCGGAGAGGCTCCCTGACATTATTTATAATGATGTCGATTGCGTCCTTCTCCTTCATCTGACTTCCAGTGCGGGCGGCCAACTTCCTCTAGCGTGCTATGAAATCCATGAAGTCTTCCTCGGACTCCTGCTTAGTTGTCATCAAATAACTGAGTCTAACCGTTTCTTGTATCAAATGCTTATACTGGTCCAGAAATTGTCTAGCCAAGTCGTCGAACGTGTCGATTTTGTGGAGTGGAAGTCCGGGGAACCAGTCAAGAGCTTCCCCTTCTAGTGATCTCTGGAAGTAGTGTATCAAGAGTCCTTGGTTATCGTGAATGGGTCGACAGTCATTGCAAAAGAGCACCAGGTGGTGGTTCGAGTTTCCCCTACCATTATATTTGTTGAACTTAGGTGGCTTCAATTTTGCAGGTAAGGTGAACTCCAGGTCTTGACAAAACTTATCAAATCCGAATGAGTAACTAGGGCATTCTCTCTTAGCCATGTATTCGTCGAGCATTTTGGGGAAATCCTCTACTCTTACAGTGGCATCTTTTGGGGTAACCCGAGGGTGAATTATGTCTTTGCAATTATTGTTGAAGAGGGCACGGGCGGCCTGGCCAAATGGTGACACTTAGGCTGAGGCTGTGCTCGGTATGGGTGGTGACCCTTTTTGCCTTAGTCATTCTTGCTCTTATCTATCTTGTCGCTCCTTGATGGTTTTATTAGCGGCTGCCATGCCTCAGAGTAGTTCTTCAGCATCTTCGCCTCCCTTTTGTAGCTTCTGGACGCTAAGCTCCACAAGTTGTTGAGCGGTGAAGTTTTTTCCAGTACTCCCGTCTCTTCCATAGTGGTTATTGCTAGTGCTTGGAGGAGTAAAGGGCTTTTCCTGTTCACCCGTCATGTTAATCTCAGGGTTGTTCCGAGTAGATTCGCTAGACAGGTCCTCGCCATATACGGGGTTGCCATGGTAATTCCGTAACGGAGGGTTGTTGTCATCAATGAGATTTATTCTTTGTATTCCCGCCATCTCGAGCCTTTGATGAATGGTCATGCAGTTTCGGGAAATCCTCGGTAGTTGAGTGAGTGCGGGCAGAAAGTAAAGTAGGAAAGGAAAAAAATAAAAATAAAAAACGAATAGAAGAAAACTTAAACTAAACGGAGGAGACTTTAGCAACAAGAAGTCCTATCGCGATCGCCAGTCTGTTCGTACGCACTTTTTCTGGGTCCCTTTCAGGCCCCGAAATAAGTGGCCCAAATTGGTCCATGTGGACTCTGACGTAAGGCGATTGATGGAGGGTGGAAAGTAAGAAAATGAAAAGAAAAGGTAAATTTTGAGAAGAAAATACCTGGTTCGTTGTGATTGCCAACTGTAGATATTTTTCGATGCTGCAACACGTCACTGATCACGCCTTTCCAGGGTGTGGGTTCGACTTCTTTACTGAATCATCGGCTTGCTGATGTCAGCAACGATGACCACTGCAGATATTTTTCGATGCTGCAACACGTCACTGATCACGCCTTTCCGGGGTGTGGGTTCGACTTCTTTACTGAATCATCGGCTTACCGATGTCAGCAACACCGGGTCAGCTGAATGTTTAGTTTGTTTTCTTTCTTCTGCTCTAAGTCTGATTGTCTTTTAGTCTTTCCTAATCCTACCGGGAATCTAATTATTCTAAAAGTTTTAATTATTTTAGAAGTTTAATTGAACTAGTCTCCTAGTTCTACTAGTAGTCTAATTATCTGAAGTCCTAATCTTATTAGAAGTTTAATTGATATTAGTCTCCTAATTCTATTAAGAGTCTAATTAATTTAAATATCCTGTCTGACTCAAACATCCTAATTTTATCAGAATTCTAACGGATTTAGGTATTCTACTCCCATTAAAACTCTAATTAGAATTTTAATTAATGCAAATATTCTAATTCTTACCAAAAGTTTAATTAGCTTAAATGTCCTAATTCTATTAGAAGTCTAATTATTTTAAGTATCATATTTTTACTAGAAATCTAATTATTTTAAGTTTCCTATTTCTACTAGAAGTATAAAAAAAGGGGTTTGGGCCCGCTATGCTAAGGAGGATCGGCCCTATTCCCGGGTACCTTCCGTAAGCTCCCTTGGGCAAATCGTTGGTTGAGGATCATT
The DNA here is from genome assembly GCA_021018995.1 of Chloranthus sessilifolius. NCBI lineage: Eukaryota > Viridiplantae > Streptophyta > Magnoliopsida > Chloranthales > Chloranthaceae > Chloranthus > Chloranthus sessilifolius. The sequence goes on from CM037595.1 coordinate 73,445,704, forward strand.
TTCGAAAATGATTTTAATTAAAAAATACTAAGTTTGAATTAAAAAAATGTAGATTTGCAGATCAAAATCTATGAATTTATAAGAATCGGAGTTCGGAATTCAAATCAGAATCGAAGATTATCATTACGGTCTAAAACTAAAACTAAAAAAAACTAAGATAACAAGGACCTAAGAACTAGAATTTAAAATCTAAACTCTAAAAATTAAGAACTAACCCTTAACATTAAATCTATGATCTGAAATCAGAATTTAATAACTAGAATTCGAAGTCTAGAGACTAAAATTAAGAACTGGTTATAGGGCCTAAGAACCATGACCAGTAACTAAAATTAAAAACTAAAATTAAAACCTAGGATTAACACATAAGATCTAAGACTAGAAGTTAAGAACTAAAAGTCTAGAACCTAAGAACTAGAACCTACAACTAAAAAGGGAATTAAGAACTAGAACTAAAGAAATTACCTGAAGATAAGCGTCAGAGAGAGAATCCTCGAAATCACTAAGCTTTAAAAAATTCCAAGGCTGGACGTGTTGTGATGTGTTTTGTGTACGAGGTAAGGGTGGTCTATTTATAGGTATTCTGGCAATTGCGCGCTCTGTGGGGTGCACTTAATTGGTCGGTGGAATTCAATTACGCGCCCTATCTGGGTCGCTTAATTGAATTACGCACCTTGTTCCAAGCGCTTAATACACTTTGAGTCGACCACGACTTAGTGAGTGACCGGTTGACTGGCTCAGCCGGGTGTCCTAGTTCCAGTCTTCTTGGAACTAATTGCGCCCCCTATTTGGTGAGTGCAATCCAATTAAGCGCTCCATTTTAGGCGCTTAATAAGGGAGTTTAGGCGGTTTAAGGAATTAGAGTGTAGGTCAAAAGAAGGAAATTGCACTCCGGTGGTCGGACATGCAATCAGATTGCACGTGCGGGACAGAGTGCACAATCCACTCCTAAGGTGATCTGCAGGAAGGTAAGCTTGGTCCAAAGGGGACCAATTGCACGTCGGCGTGCAAGCGTGCAATCAAATTGGGCGCATCCGGAAGGGCGTGGAATTAGGGATTTTTCCCTGGTCTAGGTCGGGTCTAGACTACAGGGCTATTGTTTTAGCCTGTGTTCAGTCATATACTATTATTTCAGTATGTGGCCCCCGTATTAGGGTTTTAAGGCTTTCAGAGAAGTTAAGTCTCTTTTGAAAGTCGTGCGCAAGGTCGAAAGTTGACCGAACAGGTTTGTACACTTTGAGAGGGCAAAATTGGGGCGTCTACATGTATGCATAGCCAAATTTGGTTTTTTTACATCAGATTGAGCTCCAGAACGAGCTCTGAATTATTAGGCATACTATTCCTAAGCTATGCGTACATTGGATATACGCATAGGCATAGCTTAAGATTTGTTTTTCTTCATAAATAGCCGAATTCCAACTTATGGGTTTGACTTGTTGACCATTCGAGGTTTCAAGGTGTGTTTGTTTAGGAACCTAGTACCCCTATTAACTCTCTTTATCACCCTTTTACCATTTAAGTCCCTACTCTATCATCTATCATTAAAATCCAATTCACACCTTTCTAAACCTTAGAAAATCCCAAAAACATTAGATATCCCATTACCTAATTTCTAAACCCATTAGCACTTAAACCCCTCATTAATCCTCTCATTTTCTATAAATAGAAGGCCACCCCCCCTTTTTTTAGCCAACTTTTGAAATCCAAGAGAAAAAACTCTAGCAAATTAACTCCTCACCTCCATCATTCCTAACCTCTCAAGCTAAACATTTAGCTCTCATCCCCCTTGCACTATTGCATCCACCATCATCAATCAACCATAACTTTAGCAAGAACAAAGCCTTAGCTTATCTCCCATTCCATCATTTCCAACGATCTCCTTCCCAAGCCTTAGATGGCTAGAACATTTCCCTAACCCTTTGTGTTATCGGAAGTTCATCGGAATCAGCATCAACGTGAAGGCCCACGGTGGTGCTACAAGGGCCTGAGAGCTCCTGCTCTATCCTCTATTCCTCTATCTTTTTTTGCTTTTCCTCTATCCTAAAATTTGAGCAATTATGCTGCTAAAATTTCGATGCTTGTGGGGGGCTCAAATAGGATCAGAGTGCCTTCAGGCAAGGGAAAGTGCTGCTCACTTTTAATCGGGTGCTTAACGCCGCCCCAATTGATAATCGAAGTCCTAGCCTAGAGGCTTTGGCGTAGACCCGATTGGAGTCATATTTTTGTACTTTGGTGCTCATAATATTGATTTTGGGTATCCCGGGATACCAAAAGCTTCAAGTGGCGACTCCATTTTTTTTAGTGAGCACATCGTCGCGATGGATTGATAAAATTCACAATTGCACAATAGTAATGAGTAGATTAAATATGATTTCATACGCTTTACCATCATCTTAGTAGAAGTTCAAACATCAATAATAGGAGAAGTTACGATTCATGTTTAGCCCATTTATACACTATATCATAAAGAATTTTTGAAACTATACTTTGCTTTAAATTGCATAATTTAGATTATAGTTTCAAAATTATATAACCAATGAGCTTTTGGACTTATCTCCTTTCTTTGAGAGAGACTGCTATTCTATCCAAATTCAAATTTTCTTGAACTTCTTGACTATACTTAAATGAAATCTCATATTGTTGTTTTTCTTTGAATCAAATATTCTATGATTGTGTTAACTGTTTATCTAGAACTACTTATCTTATTCATTGAAACAATATGACATTCTTGCTGGTGAATCTGAAAATGATTAAAGGTCTTTTTATTCGTTTAAGCCAAAATGCCAAAATGCCAAAATAATTTATCTCTTGAACCCATATTAGAGCTTAAATCGAATTTTTTTGTACCAAAATTTTATAAACCCTTAACCATATGTACCGTCGAAAGCTTTCTGTCTTTTAATCGTTGTACTTCTGAGAATTTAAAATAGAGGGAGAAAGAGGAGAGTAGGAGTATGCAAAAGCAAATAAGGGGAATGCTGAAAAAAGGTACAACTGAGAAAGAAATAAAATTTTGAAAATATGGAGAAAAAAAGGAAGCAAGAAAAAGAGATTTACTGAAGAAAAAAATATACATGGGAAGAAGTTATCCAACTTTTTGGATACTTGATGAAGCAGAACAAGAAGAAAAGATGAAGAATAGGTGAGAGATAAGCTGAATTCTCAAAACTTTGAATCCTTTATACCTTTCTTTGGAACCTTTTAACCTAAAGCATCATTACAAGCCGAATGAAGACCTCTTTGATTCACGATTTGCAAAAGCATGAGCCTAGTAGAGATGTTTATGATAATTGCTATGGAGAATCAAAGAATTGATTATTTTTTCCCATGAGATTTATTTCTGTCTTTTATCCTTAATTATTCATCATATATATCATCGTGAGAAACCCAATATTTTAATATTTCTTTTAAGAGTACGCCTCAGTGAGGAATTGAATGAAAATGTTTTCTAAATCTGTACTTTAGAAAATTTATAATGAATAGATCCTTCATTGATACGCACACACACTCCACGCTTTATATGAATCGAAATTGCTGAGTTTCTGATCAAGGATAACTGCTAGGATGGGAAGTGATAGATGGATGGAATCATATTTTTGAAAATCATAGCAACCATGGTTGAAATTTTCAACCATGTGTTGAAAATCATATTTTTGAGTTTCTAAAAGTTTTAAAATTGAAAATTTCAAAAAAATATTTGAAGTTTGTAGGTAACTTCACTGGAAACCTTCAAGAGACACAACTCATCCACTAGGGATCACCTAAGGATTTAAAGGCTTGTTACATCTGCTAAATGCAATGGTGATCCCTACGAGAGTGGCATTTAAATTTATAGTCAGATAGTTTATCTTTCCTTGTTTGCTAGGGATTAGCAAAATATAAGTTTGGGGGTATGATCGGTCACAAAATTTATCATTTTATCACCCTTAACTTAGTGATGCTAGACCCTAATTTTCTACTAATGAGATGTTGATGTAAAGATATTTAGAACAGTAAGCAGAAAAGAGCGAAAGTGTTAATCTTTACCAAGATGAACTAAAAAAGCAGTAAGAAAGACTATCACACGAGACTACGATCCAAATTATAGTGGAATCACCAATCCGAATGCATATAATAGAAAGAAATCTTAAATTAGAAGTCTTGCATTCTACGGATTTGAGAAGATTGACGATAATAATCTTGAAGATCTTTGCTGCTGAAATTAAGGAAAAGATATGCACGCATCTACTATTCAAAGCAAGAAAGATTAGGATTGAGAAGTTTATAATATTAGAAAACTTTTATTTTTAGTAGTTTACTTTTATTAGGATTCGAATAATATAAACCGACCCCTTATACAGCTATAAATAAGAGGGCTCGATACCGAGAATAAGCATAAAAGGTTTCTCAGTCGCAATTGACAACTGAGGTTGAGATTTTGAAAGATCAAAATTAGGATAGATTTGATTACTTTCTAGTGTAGATATCTGATGTTTCCTAAGAGCAATTAACGACTGTGATTGGGAAGTGGAAGATCAATTTACTTGCATTCTAGTTTAGATTTATTTTTATGCATATTCCTACTTTGTAAACATTCTAATTTTCTTGATTTTAATTGATAACTAAAGTTGGGAATTGGAGGATATTAGTGTAATGGTATTTTTATTTTCATAAGTATCTAAAAAATATAGTTTTTAATTTATGTCTAAATTATGGAGGACTGCAGATTAGTGTAACGGTAATATAATTTGGTAAACATCTAGAATATAGGAGTCTAATTGACGACAAGAATTTGGAAGGGCGAGGATTTATATTTATTTTCTGTAATTTATTTTATGTATTTTAGCTTAAAAAATCATTCTTTATTTTTTAAAAGCAAATAGAAGTTTTTAGACTTTGACCTTCCTCGTGGGAATGATCCTATACTAGTGCCGCAATTTTTGTTGTGTACTTGCAATAGGTTAAGACAGAGCATAATTCATAGAGCTGTCAGTGGTTGAGCTGGAAATTTGAGGGAAAGCTAGAAAGTTTTGGGAGAGAGAAGTTAAGATAGATAAAACTCTCGTATAAGTTTGTTTGGAGAGAAAAGAGGGCTCTTAATGATTTATTTATAATGGTGGTAAAGTTTTAGGTTAACCATAATTAGGGCTTTTTGTAAAAAATTTAATAAAGTAAAAATTCTCTACGCAAGAAAGCATTCATGGTGAGTGAATAAGTTGTCAAAATGTTTCGTTCCAGCATTTTGTGTAAGCATCGAAGCAAATGATGTTTCTCTCCCAAAATTACAGTTATACCCCTTAACCTGTTTTATCTCTTAAAGCGGGCATAACTTTTTATATTCTTGTCGGAATTTGATAAATTATATATCGTTGAAACCATATCGACGAGCATTTCATAATGAGTCTAAAATTAACTAAGAAAATCAATATAAGAAAATTAAGATTTTTCTAAAAGAGGGTGGGTTCTGGTGTGTAGTGCTAACACCATGCATAGTGTGGTACATCATCTAACATAGTTAAAATAGTCAAAATAGGTCCGATTGTAACATCATACAACCTTGATCATAATGGGTGTTGACCTAGTCCTTTTGAGAACTGTCAACCAAGTGAGTTGACAAGTCCCATGGGAAATTTCAGTTCAGGTCTCCATGGGGTTTGACCTGTGGAGTGCCCTGAAGCACATTGTACCTAACAGGCTTAAAATAACATCAAAAGGGTTGACCTAAGGGACTTGTGTGGACAATTTAAATAGGAACATGAACCCTATGGGGTTTTGACCTCTAAGAATAATTATAGGGCATCATTTGACCTGCAAGTGGGTCTAAGAAGGGTGCCATTTGGCTTAGGATAAAGACATTTTGGCAGATGTCCAATCTTAGATCAGGTGATTACCAAGTATAGGACCTGGGACCTGATAGCTATCATGCTAAGGATTGGATGGTTAATAAAAGATTATGCATGTGCTAGGTAGGATCATAGGGACTAAATTCTCTAACTTATTGAAAAGTCACAATTAAATTATAACTTTTCCCTAAGATGTTTATTAATTTGTGACTTAATTAACTTTTCCCTATGATAAACTTATAACTTTTTCATCAAATGTTTAAAACATAATTAATTCGCAACTTTTTTGGTAGCTTGTTCAAAAGTGAAGAAATGCTTATTTAACCGAAAATAAAAATAAAAATAAAAATAGTAATTTTATTTTTTAAAGTGACTCTAGGGATTTATATCCCTTTTTGCGGTAACTTGGGGTTTCACATCCCTTGGGATTAGTCCAGTGCTCTATGAAGCTCGAACAGAAAGGTTATCGGAAAAAAAATTGATTAAAAGTTTAGAGAGCTTTGGTGTAAGTTGGGATCTAACTTTATCTAAATTTAATAGTGATTTAGTGTAGTTTTAGTGTGTAGACGCCCAAAATTGGCCCAAGGCTCGATTGCCTCATACTTTGAGAGCGATACACTTCTGAGCTTCCGAAAGCACATCCCAAACCCTTAGAACTTAACCCAAACCTATAGAACCCTTCCCGAACCTATAGAACCCTTCTTGGACCCTTAGAAAGCCTAAACCGAACCCCTAGACCCGATTTGAACCAACCAAAATAGCAGATAGAAAGAGGAATGTCAATGTTTACATAAATATCTACAAGATCTAAGGCCTATACCATTCGAAAGTAGAGGTTCCCAACTTTTCAACGAGCCAAGAATCACCTAATTCTAAGTTGTACATCAAAAGTTATGACAAAGTGAAGAAAGCGCAAAAATGTAGGAAATTACACATACAATCGTACAGCAGGATGCATCATACTTAGGAATCGTAAAACAGGATGCATCGTACTCAAGAATCATAAAATAGGATGCATCGTACTGAGAAATCCTAAGCAGGATTCAGGATCAATCGTAAGCAGGATTCAGGATTTGGGATCAATCGTAAGCAAGATTCAGGATCCAGGATCAATAGTAAATAGAATCAATCGTAAGTAGGATTCAGGATTCAATCATAATCAGGATCAATCGTAAAAAGGATTCATAATTCAAAATCGTGATGGTAGGATTCAAATCGTGGCTACCCTCATCATCCACCATTAAAACCTATTTTCATCTTTTCCAAGCCCTAGAAATCCTCAAAAACCTTGGATCAAAGATTACCTAATTCTTAACCTCCATTAGAGCTTAAGAACCTCCCTTAATCTCTCCCAAATATATAAATAGAAGCCCCCACCCTTCACAAAAGAGACCTAGAAAAATTTCCTGACGACCGACCTAGAGTAGAGAAAAATTTCTAAAAAAGACAGAGCAAAATTTTTTCTCTAAAACCTGAAACCTTCTAGGTATTGAAACTCAAGTTCATCCCATACCTCCATACTTCCATCAATACCATTCCCAAGCTTTAGCTAGTTAGGAAATCTCAGCCCATCCTCTCTACCATCCCTCTTCCAAGCCTTAGAAGTTAAGACTTCGTCTCTAACCCATGGTGTTATTGGAAGTTCATCAAAGTTAGTATCCACGTGAAGATTCGGTGGAGAAAGCCCCATTTGTGGACTTAAGCAAACTTCTCTTAAAAATTGAATGCTAAAATAAATCAAGAAGGGACATAATAAATTCATTTATCGAGGGTAGCTTTTACAAAAGAGTGAAAGATTAGGCAATAATACACCCAACTCAGTTCCCAGTAGAGCAACAGCCTTAGTGGTGATGATCTTGAAAAGAACCACCCCATCTAGTATCTAAGAAGGCGCTTTCATAAGAGGTATATCGGGTCGGTAACCGAACTTATTACGAAGCCTTAAAACCCTATAGAGAGTGCTAACGGAATCCCAAAAAGCCTTGTATCCTCTAGGCACGCAAAAGAGGGACCCGAAAAGTGAAGAAAAAGTCTCAAGCCCCCCCCCCCCCGTACGTTAGATTTGAGATTCTCAATATTTCCTACACTTTAAAGTGTCCAAACGCTCTCACCAGTCAAGAGAGGCCACCCTCTTATTGGCTCTTCCGAGAGATCGGGTTACCGCATGGAAATTCGTGTCTTTAAAGATCAAGAAATTTTTTCTCTTTGAATCTTAAGAGGGCATCCGGGTGCCGTCGTAGGAAGTTTTGGGAGTGCTAATACCCATTTTAAAAGGGAGTTCTCATCATCATCATTCAAAAATCACCAAATAAAAAATCAATCAAAAAAGTAAAAAAGCCGAAAAGATACAAAAAGAGAGGTTGTGGTGCTGCAACCACGGCATCACCATACCCACCATCCCATAGGGGAAGAAAAAAGAAAGTCTTCGGGCCATACCCGAGAAATCCATACCCCACTCGCCAACAAACCATGTCTTGGGCAGTCGATCCAACAATTTTTGACCCAAATTCATCCTCACCACACTCCCCACCACATTCCCCCAAACAGGAGATCCCCATCTCTAATCCCTCCACCCAATCCCTTTTAACGTCATTGGACCATTCGGTACACCCATTTTTCCCTCCATATCAAACCAAACTGCATCCACTTTCCCTTCCACATTCCCCCAAAACACACCCTCTTTTCCCTTCACCCAAATACACCCTCTTTTCCCTCCACCCAACATACACCCAATTAATTACCCAACTTTCCCCTTATATCAACCCAACATACACCCAAAATTTCACCCGATTTTCCCTCCACATCCACCCAAAGTATGCCCATTTTTTCCTCCACATTCATTCAAACTATCCCCAATTTTCCTCCCACATCAAACCAAAGCCTTCCCAATTTCTCCACATCAAACCAAAGCATCCCAAGTTTCCTTCCACATCAAACCAAAGCATCCCAAATTTTCCCACTTCAAACCAAAATGTCCCCAATTTCCTCACAACATCAACCCAAGCATTACCACCACCACCTCATACATCCCTCCCATCAGGTGAACCATCCATATCCGCCCCCATGACCGATCTTATGGTCATGATGGAAGAGTTGATGAGGGCATACACGGCGTGGAAGGCCTCCCAAAGTCTTCCCAACCCACCTCAAATGCCGTCAAACCCCCAACATACTCTCTAAAATCTCCACACCACCTTCAATTAAAACCCCAATCCTAATCAACCACTGGTTGGTTTTAGATGTATACCCTATAAGTGCACAAGTTCGATGAATAAGGGCGAGTACAAAGGGTATCATACCCACAGGGAAGCGCATAATTCGAACAACTACACAAAACACGATTAACGAAATCTAAAGAAAGTTTATATAAGGAAAACATTAAATAATCAAACAATGATGATAAGAAGATCAAAGAATCCATTAGCCCTAGATTTGTAATTTTTCTACTAACAATCCACACATTTTAATGACAAATTATATACCCTCATTTTACTACAAGAAAAACGATTCGATAAGAATGTGATTATTGATTTGGCATACAATATCCTAACACTATGACACATTCAATCACGACATGAATCATGCAAAAGATATAACATATCACAAATGTGAAACCACAATAATAATAATCAATCATACAACATCCTATATCGGTCTACAAGATCGATCTAGGTGGAATAACTCTTTTATTGTCGCCGATCCACAAGATCAACGACTATAAATGAGTATTCGATGATAAACAATATGCAAAAACTTAAAGCCGTAAGATTCAATAATCATAACAAGAAATGATAGGATTGAAATTAAATTAAGTACTCATCTAGGGTCGCTTCCTCCTTGAACGAGCAGTTTAGCTGCTCATCTTTGATCTATACGCAACACACGAATTGGAAGCCATCTACAACGCTCTTTTATTTATCAACTGTTAAGATATTTAGGAAAAGATCAGAATGTTATAAAGCTTTGATTCCTAGTTACAAAATACTAATCAAAAGATAAAACTAAGCACTCAAAATAATGGAGAAAAAAAAAACTAAAAAGAAAACTAAGGAAATCAGCCAAGGAAGTCCCTTTAACCCTAAACCTATCATTGTTTATGTAGGGTGCAAACAGAAAAACTTCCATTTAAAAGGTCAACCGATTGAATGCCAAAATTCAAAATCTAAGTTTTGGAGGATTCATTTGAGTTTGAAATCAATCGATTGATTTCTAGATTTCAATCGATTGAGTTCAAATTCAAATTTTAAGCGGCAAAATAGTTGTCAAAGACTCAATCAATTGAATTATGAATTTCAATCGATTGATTTTGCTTTGTGACATATTTATTTCTCTTTATCTTTGAGTGGACCAAGCGATTTCTTCACGGTTTTTGGTGTTTCCATTGGCTTCATGGTTCAGTGCTCCCATATAGCCTTTAATTATGCTCAATTACGCTCTTGCAAGATCCAATGGTCAAGAGCACCTAAAACCACTACAACTACACAACAACCGTTAGATTGCTTTCATCGGATAGCTAAATATTGGTATTAGGGTGCGAAAAATAGTCATATTTTTGCACAAATCAACCATTAATAATCCACAGCACTCAAGGCTCACACCATCAACCTTGGAGTCACCCAAGTGGGCCTCAAAGGACCCATACCCAACCACAAGCCCATTCTGGCCCAAACCCAAGGACCACATTTTCAAACCCTCCACAATTTCTCCAATTTCCACATACACTCACAGCCAACAAACACACCCCATTTCCCCCCAAACGACAAATCCATTCCACCCAACTCGACAATCTGGCATGAATCCTACTCATCCATATCCTTCATACCCAACCCAACATGGGAACCCATCTCAAACCATCCAAAATCTCCAATTTGCACACCCTCTTACCCCTAACAAAATCCTCAAAACACCCATCAAGCACAATGATCCCACCAGGCATCCGCCCAAAAACAGCAATTCACCCATCCCCTTACTCCATAAAGCAATCATCAAAGCTTCCCACACTTACAATAGTCTCACCAAGCACCTGTTCAACCCATTCAGAATCAGCCAGATAACCTCACCCCTCCACCAGCATTTATTGATGCGGGTCATCAATATGAAGAGGATGAGGCCCGAAATAGTGGGGCCTACGTGGGGGCATTCTCCAACTTTAACCCGCCACCACCCACACTCACCAACCAGGAGATAGCTTGGAACGAGTCAGGGCAGCCTAGTGGGGGAGCAGCCCCAGCATTACCATCTACGGAGTCCGAGCTGCAAAGAGAGCAGATGGACAAAGTACAAAAGCAGTTGATGAAGTTGGGGGGAGCGAAAACTCACGCTACCGATTTCTCCGATTTATGTTTGTTTGCCGAGGTGCCTTTGCCACTAAGTTTAAAGTGTCATCATTTGACAAATACAATGGCACCGACAGTCCAATCGCCCACCTCAAGTCTTACTATAGGGATATGTGCCAATATGGCAGAGATGAACGACTCCTCATAAAAGTATTCTAGAAAAGCCTTACTGGCCCATCACTGAGATAGTTCACGTCCACTGAACCATCTATATTGAAAACATGGAAAGACCGTACCCACCTATTTCAATAGCAGTATGTCTATAACATCGACATAGAACCACACAAGTTTGATCTGACTCGATTGAAATAAAAGTCCGACGAAACTTTTAATGAATACCTCGAAATGTGGAGGGCCCTAGTAGCCCAAGTGAGGAATCGCATCCTAGATGAGGAACAGATTGAGTTGATTTCAACAACTGCATTGCCAGTCATATATAATTTTTTAGTATACAAGCACCAGATCAGTTTTGCCGACTTGGTAAGAAACGCCAACCACTCTGAAGATGCGGTGAGAGAGGGTCATTTAAATAAAACAGTGGCCAATGGGCCCCACAAATTCATAGAGCAGAGGAGTGAGAAAAGAACGGGGGCAGAAGTTCAAGCAATAATGACTTCACAATCCGCTGCAAACATGACACCATTCCAATTTGGGGCAGTATAGCAAGCCCTAGCACAAGCAAATCAGGTGCAGAGATAGGGCAACGTCTCATGGGCACAGTAGACCCGTGAACAGAGAAGGGCACGCCTTAATCGGTATTCACACTGTTGGGACAATCTTTGAATGTGTTGCTTCCCCTGTTAATTAAAAAAGGGTTGGTTACTCCATTCCAATCACGACCTCTGTCGAATCTACTCCCGGAACTATGATCCCAGCACGCATTGCAACTTCCACCAAGAGTCGGGACATCCAACAAATCAATGCTACCCATTAAAGCATGCAGTGTAAGACCTCATTGAGCCAGGGAAGCTCATCCCCTCGGCAACTCCCCAAGCCAATGTATACACCAAGCACTATTGTCGTCGCACCCGCAAGGAGGAATGGGCCCAAGGGCAACCATTAACATTCTAGAAGAAGAGATGGAAGAGTTCGACCCGTCAGAACACATCAGCACCGGAGGAAGCGTAGAGTTACCAAGGCAGTGAAGCCAGGGGAATGAAATCATAGGGGTAGTGGAGCCTTTAAATTTAGCTGACTAGTTCCCCAATCCTGCACCCCAAGCAGCACCTCTTGATTTGAGGTTGTACTTTCTAGCACCAGCTCCTGTTAATCATGTCCAACCCAGTTTTACCTCTCCCCCACTATACTAACCATTTCCAGCACTAACCCCCATTAATTACATGACGCCCAATTTTACCTCACCTCCAACACCAATCCAATACAGTTGGCCCAATTTTGCCGCACCCTCACTAGTCTATCCACCTTCAACACCTGTTAATTATATTTGGCCCAACTTTGCCACACCACCAAGCCATCCATCTCTGATACCTTCATCCACCCCATTTCAAATTCTCAGGCCAACCTATGATCCCCACCAGGTCTCGCTCAACTACAAACAAATGGATGTCAATGCTAGCAACAACAACGAAGGAACAGTGGAGTTCATTACACAATCGAGGAGAATCTCGAAGTAGTCAGAAGTGTTAGTACCAGCCCAACCTGAGAAAAGAAGAGAACCCGCAACAGTACATCCAATGGAAAGGATAAGCCGAGAATACTCATTAGAAGCACAACTTAGAAGAACACCGACTCACATCACCATCTGGGACCTACTAATGAGCTCTCCACCCTACTTTCAATCTCTAATGGGGGCACTAAAAGACACCCGTGTATTAGACAAGGTCTCCCCAGATGAGGTGGGACAAAAGATTGGGCAAGTGTTTGCTCTTAACGCCATCTCATTCTCCGACGTCGATCTTCTAATTAAAGGGGGAAACCATTCTAGATCTCTCAATATCACAACAGAAACTAAGAATTTAGTAATACCATTGGTATTGATCGACAACGGGTCAGCTTTAAATTGTATCCTTTAAGAACTGCAACCAAGATTGGAGTCGACCCATCAATGTTCAGGTCAGCCAAGACTGGAGCCCGAGGGTTTGATAACACAAGGAGGAAAGTAATAGGAGAAGTTGATCTTGAGCTCACCATTGGGCCAATGACCTTCTCTATCACTTTTCAGGTCATGGATATCAAATCCACATTTAATCTACTGTTGGGGCGCCCATGGCTGCATGAAATTGGGGTAGTAGCCTTAGCCCTGCATCAAAAACTCAAGTTCATCTCAGAGGAAAAAGTCATAGCTATCTTGGGTGAGGGGCAACAAGAAAGAGAAAGGGCTGCACACAACATAGAATATCTTAAAGTGTTGGACGTTCCATACACAACAGAAGATACGAATCTCCATAGTTTCCAATATGATGTATCACCAGTGGCACTCGAAACCCTTGGAAAGGTCACCATGAAAACCGGGGGAGGAATGATCGCAGGAGTTGCTATGCTCCAGAAATGAGACTACCATAAAGGATAAGGGTTAGGCCCTCACTTATAAGGTAGGAGATAACCAGTCAGAACCAAAGGCGGGCAGCTGATCAGTCATAAAATATACCATTTTATCACCCTTAACTTAGTGATGCTAGACTCCAGTTGCTACTAACAAGTTGATGATGTGCAGATATTAAAGTTAAATAACAAAAGAGAGCTAAAGTATTAATCTTTGTCAAAATAAACTCATAAAGCAGTAAGAAAGACAATCGAGCATAAAAGACGATTTGACACATGTTTAAAGCCATAAATCATACTTTGCGATGGAACGTAGTGAAAGAGAAATGAGAAATCGCAATTTATGATTCTTCAGAAGACACTTCAAGTAGGGTGCAATACAAAAGAGAAATCGCGATCATTCGTAATGCCAAATCGTTCTTGGAGATTCATGATCTGGACAAAGAAAATCGTGAATACAATTTTATAAAAATAGGAGACTCTATGTGCTGCTGAATGTGAGATCTACACCACCATGCATATAATTAGAAGACTTCCTGAATTAGAAGTCTGGCAGATCACGGATCTGAGAAGATTGATGAAGAAAGTTTCCGAAAGGACTCTATTGCTAAAATAAAGGAGCAATCCCAGAGCGCATCAATTATTCAAAGCAAGGAAGAATTAGGATTAGAATTAGAAGTATATTAGGAATCTTTTATTGTTAGTAGTTTCTTTTATTTGACTTTAAATAATGTAAACCGACTCATGATCTATAAATAAGAGAGCTCGATATAGGAGAAGAGTTATTGAACGAATTCTCCACATCAATTGACAAACTGAGGTTGGGTTTTCTTTCGATCAACTTTAGTTTAGTTTAGTTTAGATATCCAAGGTTTCTCAAGAGCAATTGATGACTGCAATCGGGAGCTGAAAGATTAGAGTAGAGTATCCGTAGTTTCTCAGAAGTAATTGACGCCTGTGACTGAGGGATGAAAGATCTTTTTATTGCTTTCTAATTTAGATTTATTTTCTTGCACTTTTACTGCTTTGTTAACATCTAAAAGTTTTTTATTTGAATTGACTACTCAGATTGAGAATTTGCATATTAGTGTAACGGTTTTACTTTTTCATCTTCAATTTTCTTGAGTTTGATTGACGCCCAGATTTTAGAAGAATCATTGATTAGATTAAATATGTGTTAAAAAATTTTAGTATTTGATTGACGACCAAATTCTAGAGGACTGAAATATGTTATAACGGTACTTTAATTTTGTAGACATCCGAGAACTGAAGGATTGTGACTAATGAGCATAATCTGGAAGGAGGAGGATTTAGTTTTATTTTCTATAATTAGTTTTAAAAAAATCATTCTTTATTCATATTTCTCTAGTAGTTTAGGATCTTAAAAGACAAATATAAGTTTTTAGAATAAACGAAATATAAAAGAGAAAATACCTTCCTCGCGGGAACAATCCTATACTAGTACTACAATTTCCATTGTGTGCTTGCAATAGGTTAAGACTTTAGTATGATAATAGAAGCCGAACTAGTTTTTGGCACCGCTGCCTGGGAAGCGGATTATTTTTTCTTATTTTATTTTATTTTGAAACACCAATATTTGTCTTTCTCTTTTTATTTTTCTTTATATTTTTAATTTTATTTGATCACTTCTTAATCTTTTATAGGTTTACTCGGAGTAACGAATCAAATGTTTCAACACTTCCACTGATCAGAAAAGCTTGAGGCTCAGATTTGTTTCTCTCCCTGCTTTCTAAAGTAAAAATCAGAAAAACTAAAAACAAAATAATATTCATGTTTCTGGTGCATGCATCACACTCGATCTCGAAGCTTGGATTTCTTCGAGTGTGACCCAAAAATTGAACAGACTCTCTTGTGTAATCTCGCGTTAAACCGATCTTACGAAAGACATTCTCTAACCATGGTTGACGACCGTTCTATTCAAGCACACTTCAGCCCAGGTGCTCTGGTTGCAGCCAGACAAAGTTACGAGATCAAGCTCAATATACTTCAAGTTGTACCCACTTTCATGGGCTTGATCGAGAGGATCCCTATTAGCATCTAAGGAATTTCATAGAACTTTGCACGATGTTGTAGCTGTCAACAACTAATGATGAGGTAATTAAACTACGACTATTTCCTTTCTCTCTCAAAGATAGACCGAAGGCATGGCTGATCTTGCTGCCTGCCATAAGTATTACCAGCTGGGATGGATTGCACTCTAAGTTCTTAAATGAATACTTCCCAATTGGTAAAACTAACCAGATTCACCAAACAATTCAGGACTTCAGGCAATAGCCTGGAGAACTATTCCATGAGAGTTGGCAACGCATGAAAGAATTATTAAGCAAGTTCCCCCATCATGATGTGTCAAATTGGTCAATAGCGTAAAGCTTCTATCAAGGGTTAACTGAGACCAACCAATCTACAGTTGATGCTGTGAGCGGAGGAACCTTCATGGCTCAGAATGGCCAGCAGTCTTGGGACTTATTTGAGAAACTGTCTGATAATTCAAAGCAGAAACATGCTTTGCTTAGATCCGATCCAGATATGATCCGCCACACCCCGCTCATGAGGGGTGGTCTTTATGATGTCAGCAAGGACAAAATAAAGGAGGATGACATGAGTGCAAAGTTTGCAGTTCTTGAACAACAATCGTAACATTAATGGCTACCAAACGTAGTACTTAGAATAAACCTTTAGCAAACTATTCAAATTGCCAGATTTTAACTGATACTGAAAACCCAGCTATGCCATAATATCAAGAGGTGGTGGAAAACAAACAAGTAATGGCCTTTCAAAGGGGAGACTATGGGAACACAAATAACCCAGCATGGGGGAACCACCCTAGATTTAACTATGGATCCACGGGTGGAGCATAACTAGCACCATCAGTTGCATAGCGTCGATTTCCCCAGACCCAAGTTTTCCACCAAAGACCTCAAATGTTGGTTGTACAACCCCAATTTGCACCACTGAGTAATGTGCTTAATGCTATAATTGTTCAAATCCTTCAGGATTTGCAGCGTTAGTCGCATCAGCATTCAAAATATTTACACCATCTTGGTCAATTCTCTCAAGTGCTCCATTCACACACTCAGTCTATCGCGAAGTTAAAGAGCCAGATTGGCCAGCTAGCTTTACAAGTAGAAAAAAGAGAGAGTGGCCAATTGTCGACGCAGCCAATCAACAATCCTAGAGGACAAGTGTTCTTGGGGGAGACACCAACTCCCCATATTCCAAACTAGAAACCTCATGGATCTGTCGAGCTACCGACTCACCCATAGCCCCTTTTGTAAACTATGTAAAACTATTTATTTTGTTTGAAAACTTAGGTACTACATTACAAACAATCATAATATAGTCTCTGATGTATATCAGTATGAACAATCGTATGGATTTATGATCGATCGTCATTTAGGATAAGACTATCAGTTAAGACGTAGCGATTGCGATTTAACCGATACGAGAGTTCATATTTATGAAAGCTGAAAATTTAGAGTCGACCGGCGACTCTAGGTTAACAATACACGTGATGACCGGTTCAACAAGTCATCACTGAAAACAAGGCCTATATATTCGTGAAAGAATACCCTTAGCCCCATCTTCGAACTCTCCAGTTTACCCTTTCTAGTTTCCCTCTATTTTTCAAAAATCCTGTACCCAACCCAACTATTTTATTTTTTATACCTCCCTTGCACCTCCTATTTCATTTTGGAAACCCTGCGTGCATTCCATTTTACATTTAGGAACTAGGGTTTTGGGATTATCTTTGAGCAAGGTGACGATTCTCACCCTAAAACGGATGGGATTTCTATAAGAATTTTTGATTAAGTATATTAATTAATTCCCCTATAATTTTTGCAAAAAAAGGAGTTGCAGCATGATGAAATCAACAGACAAGCGACCGTGGGAAGAAGGAGGTAACAGTTCAGATCAATCTCCACTTATAAGCCATATTGCACGGATTATTGCCCTTAAAGCCAAATTAAAAGCAGCAGACCCACCTAAAAAGAAGTAAAAATCCTTAGGGGTGGTTATTAGAGAAACACCAAGAGAAGGAATGGAACCAAAACGATACCTACCCCTGGGAAGGGCACAAAATTGGATAAAGGAAAAATACCATCATCCTCTGGTACGACATTAGATCAGACCCCAACCTCAATGAAACATCACCTAGTGGGGGCTGAAGTCGCAATGGACGTTACCTTTTCAGAAAAATTTGAAATCAGTAGAGAGGGTATCAAGTATTATAAGGATGTCGGGCTGCATTATTTTTCAGAGCCCAGAGTCACACCAGTCTACCCTAGATTGGTGAGGCTATTTTACAAAAATATGACCAATAGCAGCAAATGCCCATCCCCAGTCCTTTCTACAAGTGTTGATGGACTTCCAATCCAAATTACAAAAGGAAATGATCGCTAGGGTGATGCAAGCACCCTTAGAAATGCCACAAGTGTCCCATGACAATCCAGAGGCCAATATACTAAGGATGCCACCCAGTACCCTTCCAGATTTTAATCAAATGGTGATAGAATTACTAGGAAAACCTTCACGGGATAGATCATTTCTCCTACGTAAGGATTTGGAATCATGTACTTTGCCACTACACTTCCTGGATGTCTTAATCCACAAGACTATCCACCCTACGGGTCATGGTACACAAAGAAGAGCACATTTTGTGAGAGCCCTGTATTTAATGGCTAATCGTTACTGGTTTGATGTTCCTTCCTACCTTTTAGAGGTCATAAACACCGTGAGAGAGAAGTTGAGTAAAAAAAAGTATCAGACGAATAAATTGACTCTACCTTTCGAAGGCTTAATCACTAATTTGATGATGAATGTGGGATATAGCATTGATCCCAAAGAAAAGACTCTACTTAGAGCAGAGGAAAGCCTATTAGTAATGGCTTATAGGAGGACTCTGACTACTAAAAATAAAAAGAAAATATCTAATTCTGCACACACAGAGACTGTCCCCTTTATGCTAGGAGCCACACAGGTCCCTGAGGCCACGAAGAGCATGTTGTTGAGCTAATGGCAGAAACTATAGTCCAAGGAGAAAAAGTTACAGAAGAGGGATTGAGTATCTCCACTCCACCTAAAGAGAGATCAGAGATTGACTCCCTAATACTAGAGAGGCCAATTGCGGTAGAACTACCAGTTGCACCAAAATTAGCTAAAGATCAAGCTAGCCTATACGACTCAACTTTGGATTCACCAATAGGACCTGCTTTGCCCCCTTCCACTGTGGCAGCCACACTGCCAATCATTACTGAAGCAGAGCCTATGAGACCAATTATCGCATCAACAGAAGAAATTCCTCCACCATTAGACCAGAAAATTGTGGAAAAGGCTACTTCTAGCCATGATCTTGCACTTATAAAGTCTAGTGCTCTACCCATAACTCCATTAACTTCAGAGCAGACTCCTATATTCCAAGCACCCAGTTTTGATACTCCACATATCGGCTTCACAGAATTGATGAACCAAGAGATATCTCCTCCAATCACCATCATAGCAGTTCCCACATTTGAACAGCCTGATTGAGAGAGAAGATTGAAAGAAGTGGAGTAGTGGTAGCTGATAAATGGACCAAATTTACTGTCATTACCAGGAGTAGTAAGAAGAATGATGGAAGATTTCAACAGATTAAAGACTAGAGTTCTTGAATCCATGCCCACTGCACAAGAGTGCCTAGAGCTAGTGGAAAACTTAAAGCGAAAGGCTGTGAGAGATCATTAGGCACATTGGACAATAGAGATAGAAAAGAAAGTCCAAGATGCCACTGCAGCCCTCCAAGCATAAAATATGCAGCAGTAAGACGAGAACAGAGCATTAAGAGAGACCGAACAAGCATGGGAAGGTTAGAAAAAGGTAATTTGATGGAACAATTTAGAGAATTTATTGAAGACCCAGATGCAATAGAAAATGTAAAAGAAAAAGCATGAGGATAAAATAACTAATTTGATGGAACAGTTTGGAGAATTTATTGAAGACCCAGATGCAATAGAAATTGTAAAAGAAAAAGCTCACCGAGAGTACCAGCAAGCCCTCAACAATTAATTGAATGAAAAGACTCACGAACTCATAGTGGAAAAAGGAAAACTACTTAAGTTGCAAGAAGATAAAAATTCCCTAATCCTAACTTGTGTTAAACAGAAGAAGAAGATTGAGTCCATTACGAGCAAATGCTAAGCCGCAATAACAGGATTACAAGCTGAAGCTAAAAAACTGAGAGTTAAGATACAAGAGAAGTTTGTTGTGATTTGTAAATTAAAACAATTGAAGAACAGCTGTGAGCTTTGAAGGAAAAATATAATGCATTGATAACTGAAGGTGTTGATGTGCTTCACACAACAGAAGTTGGCCCTAAGCTGCATGAAGAACCTGTCCAGGAGAGCGAATGAAGTGATGCAAGATCTATTGATGCTATGACTGACTCTGAGGAGGAACTGTTAGGCAATTATTCTCCATTGCTAGCCCTGCTAGCTACAGAAATAGCTCCACCTGCATCACTTGTACCATACCCTTCATCACTAAGTGAGTAAAATATTACAGAATATTATAGAACCTCACAGGTATGATTTAATGAAATTTTAAGTATCCCTTGTTTTTTTTTTTTTTGCACAATGAGGACATTGTCCTATTCAAGTTTTTTTTTTTTTTTTGGGGGGGGGGGTACATTTCTGTGTATATCAGTTAGTTTACTTTTATTTTACTTTTTATATACTTTTCTTAAGAATTTTTTTTTGAGTTTTGTAAATATTTATATTAGGATTATTTAACCATAATATGTGAGTTATGATAGAAAAACTTATGAATCCATAAATTTTACGATCCACCATAGTAGAAGTTCAACAATCAAAATAGAGCAGTTACGATTCATGTTTAGCTCTCTTGAACACTGTATCAGATTGAATGTTTGAAACTATATTTTGATTTAAACTGTAATAGTTAGATTATAATTTCAAAATTACATAACCAATGAACTTTTGAGCCATAATTCCTCTTTTATTCTCTGAGAGAAACTACTTTCTATTCAAATTCAAAAAATTTCTTTGAACTTTTTGACAATGTGTTAACTAAATCTCATATTGCTGAAAATTAGAATCAAATATTTTATGATTATGATAACTTACTTTTCTAGAACTATTTATTAGACACACCAAAATAATATAACATTCATGCAAGTGAATCATAAAGATGATCTAAGGGAATCTTTTATTTAGTTTGAGCCAAAAAGTCAAAAGCTCAGAAAGTATTCATCCCTTGAACCCATATTAGAGCCTAAACTGAATTTCTTTGTACCAAGATTTTATAAATCTTTAACCATATATACTACCCAAAATTTTTAACCTTTAACCCTTATATTTCTGAGAGTTTAGAACGTAAAAAAGGATAGAAAAGAGAGTGAAAGGAGTATAAGAAAACAAATAAGGGATAGCAAAAAAAGAGTACAACTGAGAAGAAATAAAATGAAGAAAATATGGGAAAGAATCAAGAAATCGTAATTACGATTCTAAAAAAATAAAGAATTAAAAAAAGCTTCCAAGAAGAAAAAATTCAAGAGGATACCTGACGAAAAGAATCAATCGAAGAAAAGGGATTTACACAGGAAAATAGAAAAAGAATGTAGACACCCAAATTTGGCCCAAGGCTTGATCGGAACACATTTCGAGAGAGGTGCACTTTCGAGCTTTTGATGGCATGTATGAAACCCTTAGGAACCTTCTCGAACCCTTATGAATCAACCCTAACCTTCCTAAACCCATTTGAACCCTTTCCTGGTCCAGTGTCAATCCCAAGCAGTGGTTGGAAAGAGGAGTGTCAAAATTTATACAGACCTCTTCAAGAGTTGAATTATATACCATTGGAAAGAGGACTTATCCAGCTTTCCAACAAGCTAAATATCACCTCAATCGGAGTTATATATAAAAAATTATGACTATTTGCAAATCGGATCATTTTGAAAGAATTTTTGCCTGGCGCAACTAACAGTTGCGCCAAGCCATTTTTCCCCAGAATTTGCCTGGCGTGACTATTAGTTGCGCTAGACTTTTTTCCCTCAGAAATGGCCTGGTGTAACTAATAGTTGTGTCAAGTATAAATGGGTCCCCCACATTTGCCTGGCGCAACTAATAGTTGCGCTAGGCATATGAACAGTAACTGAGCTTTTTCACCTCGAATTTTGAAGCTAGGGTTTGACTTGTTGACCACTTCAGTCCTTGGGGTGTGTTTTAATAGCTTTGTTGCACCCTTTTAATACCTATTTGCAACCCATAAGTGATATAAACCATTAACCCATCATCTACCATTAAAGCCCATCTTCACACTTCTCTAAACCCTTGAAACCCTAGGAAACCTTAGATGCTAGATTACCTAATTTCTAACCTTGATTAGTATCTAAACACTCTCCTAATCCATCCTTTTCCTATAAATAGAACCCCCCTCCCCTTGGTTTAAGGGTTGAGAATTTTTACCTAAGAGAGAAAGAGCTTAAAGTAAGAAGATCTTTCTCCCTTTGGTGCAAACTTTCCATACAAAAACCAGAATTTCAAACCTCTTTCCCACCCTTGTTTTTCATGAAAAACCTCTAGGTTTAGTGTGTGTTCTATCCTAGCACCCTCCCTCTACCTCTTAACTATCTCTCTTAAAGAGTTAGAACCCATTCTCAAGCTTTACAATCCATCAAGAACTCATCAAAAGCAAGTCACGCAAGGCTCTCCTACGGTGCTACAAGGGCCCGAGGGCTTCGGCTCTCCCCTTTCTTCTCCTATCTTTTTTTAGTATTTCCCGTCCTCCCATTTGTGCCATTACGCTGCCGAATTTTTGGTAGGAACGGAGGGGCACAAATAGGATTTAAGGCTCATTTGGGCAAGAGGGAGCTATTTTCTTTTCCGTTACTATATTTTTGTTTTGGCCATAAGTAGAGACCGCATTAAGCTAGTTGATCGGGTGCCTAACACCTTCCCGATCGATAACCGAAGCCCCTACCCAAGAGTCTTTGGTGTGGACCAGATTCAGAGTCATATTTTTAGCACTTCGATACTCATAAAAATAAACTAGGTTTCCCGGGACACCGAAAGCTCTGGGTGGTGACTCTATATTTTTTGCAAGCGAACGTATCGCCGCGACGAGATTGTCAAAAATTTCACGATTGCACAGATGGCGACGCTGCTGGGGAAAGCATGTAGAGCTTCTCCTTGAAGTTTGGCCATTTATTTTTTATTTTACTAACCATTTTTACTGTTTTTATTTTATTTTTCTCACCCCTATTTTTCTATCATTTACGAGCCTTAGCCGATTGGCAGGCCTATATGTGCATCGTCCTTTAAATTTCTTTACTTTTCCGTTATTTTAGTGCCTTAGCCGATTGGCAGATCTACTTGAGCATTGTCTTTCAATTTTTTTAATTTTCTATCATTTAAAGTGCCTTAACCGATTGGCGGGCCTACTTGTGCAAACATATTCCGACAGTGGACACCGGCCCGTGGTGGCAACACGGGGTCATCACCCCCGTCTTTTGGACTAAAGAAAACTTCCATAAAAAAATGTTTTGGAAAAAAAATTAAAATTGAACCAAGTTAGGGAGCTTAATTAATTTGCTTTTATGGGATAGATTTTTAAAGGGTTGGGATTAGGCAAACACACAACCACCCGGGTCTTAGTATGGCGGCAGCCCCTAGTGGTGATGATCCAGAAAAGTCCTAGCCCACCTAGTATCTGAGAAGGCGCTCGCGCCAGAGGTATATCGGGTGGGTTCCCATTCCAAAGCTTAAAACCCTTGGGGAGCACGCTAGCGAGTTATACTGGACTCAAACCCTTTAAGTGCGGTGAGGAGAGAATCGAACACCAAGAAAAAATAGCTCAGTTTCCGGAAGCCTAACTTCCACAAACACCAAAAAAGAGACTCATTTTGGACTGCTGCCTCTGCTGTCATAACATTATGGAACTCCATTTTTGCTTGGCGCAAGTATTAGTTGTGCCAGTTTTTAACTGGCGCAACTAATAGTTGCTCCAGCTTTAAAATCCCAAAATTTACCTTGGCACAACTAATAGTTGCGCTAGTGTAAAAAGGGAGTCCTGCAACCTGGGCGCATGTGTTAGTTGCGCCAGGTCTGTTCTACGCAGCACCAACCCGAATCCGTGGCCTTTTTCACCTCTCGAGTCCCTCGATCAGTGTGCTTAGTATCTTGTTTGAGCCCTGCCATCTCTGACACCCAATACGCGCCCGTCGGTCAAAAGAGGGCAACTTCTTTTTAGCTCATTCCGGGGGATCGGATTGTTTGCCTCAATTTTTGTGCCTTCAATAGATCGAAGGTTCTCCTTCGATTCTTCCGAAGTGCCTCGGAGTCGTCGCCGCGGGTCTTAAATTAGGGTACGAGAGCCACCCAAAAAGAGAATTCCAAGGCCTAGGAACCTTTATTTTTTCAAAAACTTTTTCCAAAACATCTAAAAAATAAAAAAGGTAACTCAAAACCCAAAAAAATATATAGTTTGTAGTGCCGACACAACGGCATCATCTTGCCCTCCGCTGCCCCTTAGGGGAAGAAGGAGGAGGATTTTTGGGCCTTATCCAAGGCACCCATACCCAACCTGTTCCCGTAGAATGTCATGGGTAGAGGACTCGGCTTACGCCAATCCCGACTCATCCCTGCCACATTCTCCAACCCACTCCTATCCGGGAGAAGCCTTCACATCCATCCCCATCACCCTATCCCCTTTCACCATTACCGGCCCGTTTGGCACCCCCATTTTTCCAATTACCACTTCTCAAGATATCCAAAATCCAACACCCCATTCCCCATATCTTTCCCAAGCTACCTTTCCTCCCATGTCCATGCCAATCCAACCACCCATTCCATCCACATCCCCTCAAAACCCAACACATTTCCCACCCCCATCCATGATAAACCCAACCCAAATTTCCACATCCACACCCATGTCCCATTTTCCGTCTTCCCCATATAGACCCATTCCACCATCCTTCACCTATGTCACCTCCACCATATCCAACCCCTCACACGTCTCCCAATCTACCCGGGTCTTGCCCATTTTTACCGGGGCCATACCCGATTTTTCCCAAACACCCACACTTTATCCTTCATCATCCCCCTTTGCCAATGCCCCACCACATTCCTTCAACCCATCCCATATCCCATCACTTACCATGGCCATGCCAAATTTTCCCTCCACATTCACTCCAGTTATACCCAATCATCCCTTAAACCCACCACCCACATCCGATCCTCCTTCCATCACCATGATGGAGGAGATGTTCCAAGCCTACTCCTTATGGAAGGCTGCCCAAAACAGCCCCCATCATCCACACCCCACATCCATGGACCCATCCCATACCCTAGCCAATCTCCATGCTTCACTCTCTCATGATCCCCATCAACCCCCCATAATTCACACCATCCAAACCCCCATCTCCCACATGCCCCAAGGCCCATTGGCCTAAAATCCCACCATTCACCAATGCCCATTAGCCCAAAACCCCGCCACCCATGATCTCCAAGGTCCAATGGCCCAACGCCCCATCACCCATGATCTCCAAGGCCCAATGGCCCAACACCCCATCACCCATACCCAAGGGCCCATGGCCCAAACCCATCAAGGGCCCATGGCCCAAACCCACCAATGGCCCATGGTCCATACCCCTCAAAACCCAGTGGGCCAGGCCCACATACCCCAAGGACCCATTGCCCAAACCCTTACCCAACGGCCTATGGCCCAAACCCATTTGGCCCAAGCCCAAACCCTCCAAGGGCCCATGGCCCATACCCACCAATGGGCCATACCCCTCAAAATCTAGTGGGCCAGGCCCACATACCCCAAGGGCCCATTGTCCAAACCCTTACCCAAGGGCCCATTGCCCAAACCCATCTAGGGCCCATGGCCCAAAGCCATTTGGCCCAAGCCCAAACCCTCCAAGGGCCCATGGCCCATACCCACCAATGGCCCATGGCCCATACCCCTAAAAAACTAGTGGGCTAGGCCCACATACCCTAAGGGCCCACAACCCAGACCCATCTGGCCCAGGCCCTTACCCACCTATGGCCCATGGCCCAAGCCCTCCAAAGCCCAATGGGCCATACCCATCAAAGCCAAATAGGCCAAGATCCCCCAAATCCCATGCCCTTTACCCAAACCCAACCTAATCAAGGCCTTGTGGCCCAAACCTACCCCGGGCCCATGGCCCAAGCCCAAACCTCTTACCCCCCAATACCCGCAAAATTTCACCCACCCCCAACCTTCACAATCGGGTCAAACCCATGCCATACCTCAGACCCAATTTTCTCATGGCCCCATCCCCCAAGACCATATCCAAACCTTCTCCCATATCCAATGGCCCCATCAGGTCTCACCCCTAAACCAAACCACTACTCATCCCATCACCCCACAACACCTCCCTTACATTCAAGGGGCTCACCCAACCCACATCCAATCCAATCCCATCCAGTCCATGCAACAGTAGTATGAGAACACCGTCCTCACTGCACCCTACATAGATCAGCAGTATGAGGAGGACGAGATCAGAAACAGTGGTACCTATGTCGGAGCAGTGACCACTATTAATCCTCCACTGGTAGCAATCCCACCCCAATAGCACAGAGCAAGTCGCAGCCGGCTGTTGAAAAAATGGCCCCCATGTCCAAAGAATCGGAACAGTTAAGGGAGCAACTAGACAAGATTCAGAAACAATTGTTAAAGATGGGTGGTGCTAAAATCCATGCTACAGATTTCACGGATTTGTGTCTGTTTGCTGAGGTCTCCCTGCCACCTAAATTTAAAATGCCAGTATTCGACAAGTATAATGGCACGGGCAACCCGATTGCACACCTCAAAGTCCTATTATGGGGACATGTGCCTGTGTGGGGGGGACGAGAGACTGCTAATAAAAGTCTTTCAGAAAATTTTGACCGGACCGGCCCTGAGGTGGTTCACATCTCTTGAACCATCCATGATGAAGACATGGAAGGATTTGATGCATTTATTTCAGGAATAGTATGTCTACAATACTGATATTAAACCACGCAAGTATGATTTGGCCCATTTGAAATAGAATCCCAACAAGACCTTCGGCAACTATTTGGGGCATTGGAGAGCACTAGCAGCTCAAGTCAGAAATAGAATATTAGACGATAAGCAGATAAAGATGATTTTAAAGAACAC
The DNA here is from genome assembly GCA_021018995.1 of Chloranthus sessilifolius. Classification (NCBI taxonomy): domain Eukaryota; kingdom Viridiplantae; phylum Streptophyta; class Magnoliopsida; order Chloranthales; family Chloranthaceae; genus Chloranthus; species Chloranthus sessilifolius. The sequence continues at coordinate 73,472,540 of CM037595.1, forward strand.
TCTGTCAGTGATTTCCGATTTTCTTATATACCAACAGTAGTCCTGTTTTGCTGATTTGGTAAGGAACGCCAACCACTGTGAGGATACCATCAGGGGGACCTAGCGGGGTTAGGAGGTTTACTGAGCAGAAGAACGATAGGAGGATAGGGGAAGAGGTGTAAAATGTTGCAAACACCCGGCCTAGCAATAACAATGTAGCCCCGTTCCAATTTCAAGCAGCGCAACCACCTCCCGTCAAGACAGGGCCAATACAAAGAGCAGGGAATGGGCAGGGAATGCAAATGACCCCAGAGAGGAGAGCCCGTTATGATCGAGTCTTTACGCCCTTGGGCAATCCCTGAGTGTACTTTTGCCATTATTAATTGAAAAGAGTTTAATAACTATTCTCCAACCACGACCTCCTCCTAATCCGATTCCATATAATTTTGACCCTAATACTCATTGTAATTTCCATCAGGGTCTGGGTCACCCGACCAATTGCTGCTTCCCATTGAAGCATGCAATCCAAGATTTGACTGACGCAAGAAAAATCATTCCACCTACACCTTCTCAGCATGTGAATATTCACCAGGTGCCACTACCCTCACACCCTATCGGAATAGCAGGTCCCAGACCTACCATAGGGATGGTAGAGGAAATTGAGGAGGGGTATGAATTTGACCCCTCTGATTATATCAGTAACCGAGAAAATTTGTGGTCCCCTGACAGCGAGATCAAGAAGAGAGAACCATTCGGGTGATTGAGCTCCTGAATCTGGCAGATTATTTTCCTACCCCTACACCAGCAGTTGAACCCCTAGATCTTAGAGCCTATTTTCCATCACCCACCCCCATCAACTACGTACAAATAAATGTGTATGAATCATATTCCACCACCCCCATCAATTACCCAATAAACCAACAGGCCCCAATCCTCCACCACCAACAAACTACCAATGGCCTGCACCCACCCCATTACCCTCGGTTCAACCACCTGTAAGCTCCGCCACCCCTGTCAATTACCTAATGGCCCATCAAACCCTCGATCCCCTGCCAGCACCTGTCAGCTATCAATGGCCCACTTTTATCCCCTTTCCCCTAGTACCACCATCCTCAAGCTTCACCATCCCCGTTCGGCCCAATTTTGCCACCCACCCATCCATCACTGAGATAAGCCAGGTCTTACCTACCATCCCAGAGCCATTAGTACATGCACTTCAAGCGTCGACAACCATATCATTCCAGCTCTCAGGACCAACATATGATCTGCATCAGGTCCCGCTGAGCTATGAGTAAACCAATGCTAACGCCAGCAGCAGTAGCAAGGAGGGGGCAGTGGATTTCGTTATCAGATCGAGAAGAATCTCAAAAGCGACTGAGCAATAAAGAATCGTAGAATATAGCAACAACATAACACTAGCACCAAAGACGGCCAGAGGAAAGAAGGACAAGGTCTGATGAATCCATTCGAGAAAATGAGTCAAGAGCATATACTAGAGACTCAGCTGAGAAGAATGCTTGCCCATATAACTGTATGGGATCTGTTGATGACGTCCCCACTCCATTTCCAAGTATTAATGGGGGCATTAAAAAATGTGCATGTGTCCCAACCGGTGAGCCTAGACGAGGTTGGACAAATAATTGGACAGGTGATGGCACCCAATGCCATTTCATTTTCGGACGCAGATCTGTCGGAGGAGGGAAATAGTCATGCTAAATCCCTCAACATTACTGTTGAATCCGGGAACATGATAATTCCCTTAGTTCTAATTGATAACGGGTCGGCTCTGAATGTGTGCCCGTTGAGGACTGCCGCCAAGATCGGCGTGGACCCCTGTATGCTAAGGCCGACAAGGACTAGCGCTCGGGGATTTGATAATACAAGAAGAGAAATAATGGGAGAGGTCGATATGGAATTAGTAATTGGGCCCATGACCTTCTCTATACCTTTTCAAGTGATGGATATCAAATCTTCTTTTAATTTACTGATAGGACGCCCGTGGTTACATGAGATTGAGGCGATACCTTCTACCCTCCATTAAAAATTGAAATTCATATAAGGGCAGAAGGTGATCACCATCATTGGTGAAGGGCACGATGAGAAAGACAAGGCCACCCACATCATTGAAAATCCTAAAGTAATGGATGTGCCACATACTGAGGAAGACACCGACCTCCACAGTTTGAGTATGAGGTATTGGCAGTAGGTCCAGAACCCCCGAGAAACATCACTTCTACAACTGGCGGTGGAATGAAAGTAGTGGTGGCCATGCTCCAGAAATGGGGCTATCAGAAAGGCAGAGGGCTCGGGCCTAGACTGCAAGGCAGAAGAGAGCCAGTTGTTGCCAACGAGTAGAAATTTCGATTCGGGTTAGGTTACAAGCCCAGAGAGGAAGAGGTCCGAGAGGCCAAAGAGAAAGCCAGGGTCGCTGCAGCTGCAAGAGCTTGAGGGATCAACATAGAAGAGAAACCTCACCCTAGGCCGCACATTAAGGAATCCTTTGTCAGCGTTGGGGTCATAAAGATCAATCAAAATGGGGTAACCCATTTGACCCCACATAAACCCACAACCCCAATCCATCCCACCAATCCCCAGATCTCCCTTCCCAGCCTGGAAATAGATTTGGCCGCATTGTCCCTCTTCGAGGAACGACGACCAGTACCTGAACAAACACCCCCTGTGATAAATCACCACAAAATGGTATTAACGTTTGAGGACATCATCTCGGACAAATTGGGGATTAATATGATGGAGGCTGACTCCAATAATCCATATCAGTCAGCACCCTCTATCCCAATAGGTAAAGGAACGACCCCTCAGGTACGCAACTAGGCATCTTTGCCCCAAACCCTAGAAGCGGGGAGTGACCTAACATTTGGCACCTGTTTCCCAAAAAAATAACCTATAAATAGTGAGATAAGCCCTTGGCAGGCAATACCTTATATATACATAGACTCACACTGCCAAGGGTCCATCTCCGAAGAAAACAAAAATCTCAAAAATATTGAAAAAATACAAAATTCCAAAAACATTGAAAAAATACAAAGTCCAAAAATATTATCATTTAAAATTCTAGAAAAAGTCCCACAAAAGGATGCCTTAATCGAAATACCCATCCCACATAAAATCGACCCCTTCCCTGTAGAAATACAAGAAGAGGTAGGAGTTACGAGTCTGGACGAGGATAGTCCTTTGGAGGAGCTCCCCAATGAGATTGAGGAGATTTCCAGAATAACCAAAATCGGAATGTCGCTGTCTCCTGAAGAAAGGAAAATCATGATCGACTTCTTTCGGTCATACCAAGATGTTTTTGCCTAGTCGTATGAGGACATGCCTGGTCTGGACACCGATTTGGTCGAGCATGAGTTGCCTCTCTACCCCGATATGAAGCCGGTCAAACAGAAGCTGAGACGTCTTTGACCCAAGTGGATGTTGAAAGTCAAAGATGAAGTCATTAAACAGTATGATGCGGGGTTCCTCATGGTATCTAAGTACCCACAGTGGCTAGCCAATATTGTGCTAATGCCGAAGAAGGATGGAAAGGTCCGCATGTGCATCAATTTCTACAATTTGAACAGGGCGAGCCTGAAGGACGACTTCCCATTGCCGCATATCAACATCTTGGTCGATAACACTGCTAAGCACGGGATGCTTTCTTTTATGGATGGATTCTCATGATACAATCAGACAAAGATGGCAGAGGCAGATCGAGAGAAGATAGCGTTTATCACTCCTTGGGGAACCTTCAGCTACAAAGTCATGCCATTTGGGCTAAAGAATGCCGGTGCAACATACCAAAGAGATATGACTGCGCTGTTTCATGACATGATATACCGAGAAATTGAAGTATATGTCGATGACATGATAGCCAAGTCACCAGAGCGAGGCGATCACTTGGTAAACCTTCAGAAGCTATTTGAAAGACTGAGGAAGTATAGGTTACGTCTGAAGCTACAGAAGTGCGCATTTGATGTTATGTTCAGAAAATTGTTAGGATTCATCGTCAGTAGGAGAGGGATCGAGGTCGACTGAGTCAAAGTCAAAGCTATCACGGAAATGTTGCCACCGTCTACTGAGAAGGAAGTTAGAGGGTTCTTGGGCAGAATCTAATATATCAGTCGGTTCATTGCACAACTAACTCCAATCTACACGCCGATCTTAAAACTAATAAGGAAGAACTCGCCCGTTGAATGGAATGATGATTGTCAGGCCACGTTCGATAAAATCAAAAGCTACCTTCTCAACCCACCTATTTTGGTACCACCCGAGCCGGGGAGACCACTCTTAATGTACCTATCCACGACGGAAGTCTCGATGGGATGCGCCTTAGGGCAGCATGACGAGATAGGAAGAAGAGAGCAGGCTATTTACTATATGAGCAAGAAGTTTACTGATTATAAAATACGCTATTCTCATCTAGAGAAAGCATTCATGGCTCTTGTATGGGCTACTCAGAGGCTCTGCCATTACTTGCTATCTTAGGCCGTCCTACTTCTGGCCCGCATGGATCCATTAAAATACCTGTTTGAGAAGCCCGCTCTCACTGGGCAGACTGCACGCTGGCAGCTTTTATTATCTAAGTTCGACATCACGTATGTCACTCAGAAGTCAATCAAGGGGCAGGCACTCGCCGATCATCTTAACGACAATCCTTTGCCAAATTATGAGCCTTTGAGAATTGAATTCCTTGATGAGGATATCCTTTTTATGACAGAAGACGATACAGAAGAAGTAGAAGATTCGTGGGTAATGCACTTTGACGGGGCAGCTAATGCAAAAGGTCAAGGAGTTACATTCTAATTTCACCGAAAGGATCCCACATACCCGTCTCTATCACGCTCAACTTCCCTTACACTAACAACATGGCTTAATATGAAGCTTATGCCGCTGGTCTGCAGGCGGCTCTCGATCTGAATGTAACTCACCTCTGAGTGTTTGGTGATTCGCAATTAATCATAAGTCAGACGAATGGTGACTGGAAGATGAAAGATGAGAAACTGATCCCTTACCATGAGCACCTCGAGGATCTGATAGCTTGCTTCCAAGATGTGATATTCTCATATGTCCCCTGGATGAGGAATTGCTTCGCTGACGCACTAGCGAAGTTGGCATCGATGATAGAAATCTCATACGGTGCTGAGATGAAGCCGATCATGATCAAGCAAAGGAATGAGCCAACCTTCTGCCTCCAAATTGAGGAACCTACAAAGTCTGATGATGAGCCACTTTGGTTCTCAGATATCAAGAATTTCCTCGAGACCCTAACTTTCCCTGAGGGTACATCCAAGATGGACCGACGAACCATCCAACATTTAGTAGCAGGCTATGTCGTTTGCGGGGAGTGCCTTTACAAGCGATCTTACAACAATATTCTACTCAGGTGCCTTACTGAAAGTGAAGCGACCAACATCATGAAGGAGATCCACGAAGGAGTATGCAGAGTCCACGTCAGTGGTCACATGCTTGTTAAGAAGATTCTGTGGTAGGGATACTTTTGGACCACTATGGAATCGGATTACTACAAACATGTTCAGAAATGCTACAAGTGTCTGGAACACTCCAGTCTGATACATGCTCTTGCCATCGATCTACACTGCATGGCCACTCTCAGGCCATTTGCTACTTAGGGCCTTGACGTCGTCGGAATGATTAGCCCAAAAGCATCAAACGGGCATCGGTTCATCCTCATCGTCATTGAATACTTTTTCAAGTGGATAGAAGCAACATCATACACCAACATCACGGCCAGTCACATCGAGAAGTTTCTCAAGAATAATATTGTGTGCCGATTTGGAGTATCCAAAGATATCATCACGGACAACAGTACAAATTTTGCAAATAAGCGTATCCGAGCCTTTTGTGAGCAATACAAGATCAAGCACCATCGCTCATCACCTTATCGGCCTCAAACTAATGGAACTATGGAAGCTGGGAACAAGATGGTCATCCGCATCCTAGAGAAAATAGTCGTCACCTACCGAGATTGGAGTGAAATGCTACCATTTGCCTTATGGGCCTATAGAACGTCAATCCGTACTGCTACAGGGGCAATCCCATTCTCCCTTGTGTATGGAACTGAGGCCGTCCTACCAGTTGAGGTTGAAGTACCCTCGCTCCGAATCCTTATGGGATCAGGCTTATTAGAAGCAGAGAGAGAAAGATCACGCTTTGAATAGTCAAACTTATTGGACGAGAAGAGACTCCTAGCCTTGTCACAGTCAAGTTTACCAGGGGCGAATCGCACGCACTTATAATAAACGTGTCCGCGGTCGAGATCTAAAGGTTGGAGACATTGTGTTGAAGAAGATCTTTCCATTCCCCCACGCCGATCCGAGAGGAAAGTTCATGCCAAACTGGGAAGGACCTTATGTCGTTCGAGAGGTGCTACCGGGATACGCCATCCGCCTTGCCACCATGGACGGAGATCATCTTCCCGAGCCCATCAATGCTGGATACATCCGACAGTTCTACTCTTAGTCTATCGCGACAAGATAAATATTGATGAAACAGATATGTGACTGCTTAAGAACCACCCAAAAGAGGCCATCATTCCAAGCACAGTAGCAAAAAAGCATCCCTAAAAAAGATGATATCCTTTGCTACCCCATTGTGAGCCTGGGCCTTTTTCTTTCAATAACCATTTTTTCAAAAAAAAAATGTGTGTACATATACAAAAAAGGGAAGTAAAGTTACTATCAAAATCTAAAAAAAATTGAAAAAGCAAAACCTCAAAAAGAGATTGCCTGGAATGGAGCAAAAAGAACAAAAAAAAATATAGAAAAATCAAGGGGCATGTATAATAAAAACCCCCAAGGAAGAAAGTATGTTGAGAAAATTGAAGCCATATCAAGGAAACCCTTTTTGCCTAGCATACCTTCAAATCCTAACCTAACCCATGGCCAAGTTGCACCCTGAAGAAAGCCCCCTTTTAGGTTTATAAGCAGTCATAATATCTATTAAGTCAACACAAGCCAAGTTGTGGGATGACACCAGAACTCCATCTGGCCAGCTATGACGGAATCGACGTTTATGTTGTGGCTAATATAAAAAAAGAAAAAAAAAGAATAAAAAAAGAAAAGAAAATAAAAATAAAAATACAAGTTCAAAGAAAGATGAATATGGTGAAAACCTGAAAGGGCATTATGGGTAAAAACAACGAGCTTGTGCGGACCAGGTGAAAACTCGAAAGGGCGCTTGGGGTAAGAGAGCTAAACCCATGGACGTGGTGAAAACTCGAAAGAACGCCACAGGTAAAAAAAGGAGATAAATAAAAAAATAAAAAATAAAAAAAAAAAGAAGAAAAAAAAGTAGAGGAAAGGTTTGAAATGATTGATTGATGTTTCAAGAGCCCTCTTGGTTACTCTCCCTGATCCCCTTTTCTGGGCCACTCATGCTAGTTCAAATCGGGTCCTGACTAGAATTGTCTTTGTAAAATTGCTTTGTCAAACATATGACTCAAGGTAAGGGGAAAGGTTTGACTCAATCCAAAGGGATTAATGTTCTGGCCTTGGTGAAACTGCTGAAAAAGAACAAAAAAAAAAAGAAAAATCTAAATACAAAAAAAAATATGTGTGTGTATATATTTCTACTCTTTCTCATGTACATAGTTACAGCATCTTACTTCCATCTCAAAAATGAAGAAAAAGAATAAAAAAATCTCTAAAAAATAAAAATCCAAAAATTTTTACTCTTTCTCAGGTAGATAGTTACAGCATCGTACTTTCATGTCAAAAATAAAGAAAAAGAACAAATAATATTTGAAAATAAAAATCCAAAAAATATATATATATCTTAAAAATAAAAAAAATATACGTAAAAGTTTGTTCCTCCTTCTGTTAATCAGGATGCATTTGTTACTTATATAAACAAAAAAGGGACTGAAGTTTTCTTGAGAATGTGCAGGAATATCACATGGTCCAAAGCCTCGAAGCAGGCAACTTCTCAGCGATGGACAAATAAGATGAAGCATCCTGCCACCGACGTCAGGTCTATTAAAAAAAAAGGGAGAATGAAAATCATTTTGAAAAAAAAAGAGAAATCTGTGAACTTTTCATGCACAACTATGCACATGCGTATCTTCATTGAGGTAAAATGTGAATATTTTATCAACAACGCAGCTGTGCAAAACTAATGTCCTTAGATCTAGGGTTCGCCTTGGATCCCTGGATCCTACTTCAAAGTAGGAGCAACGATATCAATCATGATCAGACGGTCAATATTTCGATCAGGATGATTCCACTGCTAAATTGTTGAGCTAAGCGCTCTGTCTTTGATTCATATGAACGTGAGAGTCTAAGCTTCAGATTTTTCACAAACTTTTCAGAGGTGTGGACTCTCTGTCCGCACGGTCTGGGTGTGCGCCCTACGAGGTTTGAGGTCCGGATGACTCCGTTGAAAAAGTTTAATTGTTGGTTGAGACCAACCTGTTGGGAATGAGATTACGCATCAATCAAACTATGTGTAACGATGCATCTAGAAGGGTTCATTTCTTCTTTATTTTTTGCAGGCTTAAAACTTGTATTGGCAGCGGTATCCTTGTAAAGTGTACACCATGTGTCTGAGCATCCATATGATGGTCGTTTGTTCCCGTAAATTATACCCGGGCAGGTTCGGGTCGGGGCTTCCATTGCCTTTGTTGCTTATCGCCCCTAATGGGTGCATGTTTATGCCTAGTTAAATAATGTTTATAATCATTGTTGGTAGAAACCAGGATTAGATGTCCCTTTTAGGAGACACCCAATGTTTGATTGGATCTGTTCAAGGTAGTTGAAGCTGGATGCTCTAGGTCATGTTGATCTGGGGCATGTTTTTGAAAATGGCACATACTCCCAAAAAGCATTGCGACGTCTATTCGCTCTGCTCGGGTAGTCATGCTAAAATAAACTTCGGGATCGATGGGTTCGCCCAAAGACCTCGAACCCTGCTTTCAGCAGGGGCACCTGCGAATAGTCAGATGGGGATATCAAATATCTCGTAGGATTGAACACAAACTGTGGAGCCTTGTGTATGTTTACTTCGTGCCTATCTTTGAATGTGGGTCGATTACCCCTCTTACCTATGAAGCTGTTGCATTCAGAATGAATCTTCAACATTGAATAGCTTTAAATCATCTCGAGAAGGGGACGTTTTTTCTTACTAACGAGCTTTTGCAACTCGAGAAGCGAATGTTTTTCCCAGCTATTGGGCTTTCGCAACTCATTTCACCTCGGTTATGCCCAGTAATGTCGCTAAGCGCTTGGGGACCGATTACCTTGAGAAATGAATGTTTAGCCTGGCATCCAAGGCTTTTATTTTCTCGCCATATTACTCATTTGATGTTTAAAGTTTGTTCTGAATGCAGTGGACCCATCAGTAATGCCTTGGGCCTCTTCGGATGTCTCTTTTCTTTGGCATTCAATCATTAGTGATCGGGTACCAAAGAGGGGCATCTGTAGACACCCAAATTTGGCCCAAGGCCCGATCGGAATATATTTCAAGAGAGGTGCACTTTCGAGCTTTTGATGGCATATATGAAACCCTTAAAAACCTTCCCAAACCTTAGGAACCTTCTCGAATCCTTAGGAATCAACCATAACCTTCTTAAACCCACCCTTTACTGGACCAGTTTCAATCCCGAGCAGTGGTTGGAAAGAAGAGTGCCAAAATTTACATAGACCTCTTTAGGATCTAAATTATATATCATTGGAAAGAGGAATTCTCCAGATTTCCATCAAGCCAAACATCACCTCAATCGGAGTTATATATAAAACGTTATCACCATTTGAAAATTAGGTTATTTTGAAGGAATTTTTGTCTGACGCAACTAATAGTTGCGCCAAGCCATTTTCCCCCAGAATTTGCCTGGCGCGACTATTAGTTGTGCCAGGCTTTTTTCCCCCAAAAATGGCCTGGCACAACTAATAGTTGTGTCAGGTATAAATGGGTCCCCCTACTCCCTGCGGGCTTGCAACCTCTAAGAAACTTCGCCCACTGTTTTACTGTACATTTGCCTAACGCAACTAATAGTTGCGCCAGACATATGAACAGTAACTGAGCTTTTTTGCCTTGAATTTTGAAACTAGGGTTTGACTTGTTGACCACCTCAGTCCTTGGGGTGTATTTTGATAGCTTTGTTGCACCCTTTTAACACCTATTTGCAACCCATAAGTGATCTAAACCATTAACCCATCATCCACCATTAAAGCCCATCTTCACACTTCTCTAAACCCTTGAAATCCTAGGAAACCTTAGATGCTAGATTTCCTAATTTCTAACCTTGATTAGCGTCTAAACACTCTCCTAATATACCCTTTTCCTATAAAAAAAACCCCCCTCCCCTTGGTTTAAGGGTTGAGAATTTCTACCTAAGAGAGAAAGAGCTTAAAGTGAGAAGATCTTTCTCCCTTTAGTGCACACTTCTCATACAAAAACCAGAATTTCAAACCTCTTTCCCACCCTTGTTTTTCATGAAAAACCTCTAGGTTTGGTGTGTGTTTTATCCTAGCACCCTCCCTCTACCTCTTAACTATCTCTCTTAAAGAGTTAGAACCCATTTTAAAGCTTTACAAGCCAGTAAGAACTCATCAAAAGCAAGCCACGCAAGGCTCTCCTACGGTGCTACAAGGGCCCGAGGGCTCCGGCTTTCCTCTTTCTTCTCTTATCTCTTTTTAGCATTTCCCATCCTCCCATTTGTGCTGTTACGTCGTCGAATTTTCGGTAGGAACGGAGGGGCACAAATAGGATTTAAGGCCCATTTAGGTAAGAGGAAGCTATTTTCTTTTTCTTTAATTTTGTTTTGGCCATAAGTAGAGACCGCATTAAGCGGGTTGATCGGGTGCCTAACACCTTCCTGATCGATAATCGAAGCCCCTACCCAAGAGTCTTTGGTGTGGACCGGATTCAGAGTCATATTTTTAGCACTTCGGTGCTCAAAAATGAACTAGGTTTCCCGGGACACTGAAAGCTCCGGGTGGTGGCTCTATATTTTTTGCAAACAAGCGCATCACCGCGATGGAATTGTCAAAAATCCCACGGTTGCACAAAGAATAATGGAAGAAGCCATCTAATTCTGGATCCTTACTGAAGAAGAAAAGAAAAGAAGAAGAAGATAGGCGCAAGAAGAACTAAATTCTCATAAATCCTTGAACCCTTTCTACCTTTCTTTGGAACCTTTTAACCTCAAGCCCCATTACAAACCAAATAAAGAACTTTTTGATTTGTGGTTTACAACAACATGATCCTAGTAGAGATGTTTATAGTAAATACTATGAAAAAATAAGGAAGCATATAAATAGAATTGGTCATCCATTCTATGAGATTTATCTTTTAGTCAATTGTCTATTGAAATTTATCATACATATCATATACTAAGAACCTAAAAATTTCAACATCTTTTTGAGAGTATGCTTATAGTGAGAGTTTGGGTGAAAATATTTTCTAAATCTGCAGTTTAGAAAAATCTATGATGAATAAACTTTTCACTGGTACGCACACACTCCACGCATTACTGAATTGAAATTACTAAGTTTTGATTAAGGATAATGGCTATGATGGAAAGTTAAGGGTAAAGGATTTGTACTTTTTGAAAATCATAACAATCATGTGATGATTAAAATTAGTTAGTATACAAAATTAGTTTAGATTTTTAATTTTTATTTTGGTTTTGAAAAAAATTTGAAAATCCAAAAATATATGAAGTTTGTAGGTAACTTCATTGAAAACCTTCAAGATACTGCAACTCCTCCACTAGAGATCACCTAGGGGTGTAAAGGCTTATTGCATCTGTTAAATACAATCGTGCTCCCTGCGAAAGTGGTATTTAACTTTGTAATTTAGATTAGCATTTCTTTCCTTGTTTGATAGAGATTAGCAAAGCGTAAGTTTGAGGGTGTGATCAGTCACAGAATATACCATTTTATCACCCTTAACTTAGTGATGCTAGACCCCAGTTGCTACTAACAAGTTGATGATGTGAAGATATTAAAGTTAAATAGCAAAAGAGATCTAAAGTGTTAATCTTCGTCAAAATGAACTCATAAAGTAGTAAGAAAGACAATCGAGCATAAAAGACGATCCAATGCATGTTTAAAGCTAAAAATCATACTTTACGATGGAACGTAGTGAAAGAGAAATGAGAAATCATAATTTACGATTATTCAGAAGACACTTCAAGCAGAGTGCGATACAAAAGAGAAATCGCGATCGTTCGTAATGCCAAATCATTTTTAGAGAATCATGAGTCGAACAAAGAAAATCGTGACTACGATTTTACAAAAATAGGAGACTCTTTGTATTGTTGAACGTGAGATCTACACCACCATGCATATAATTAGAAGACTTCCTGAATTAGAATTCTGACAGATCACAGATCCGAGAAGATTGATGAAAAGAGATTCCTAAAGGATTCTGCTGCTGAAGCAAAGGAGCAATTCTGAAGGAAGAACTAGGATTAGAATTAGAAGTATATTAGGAATCTTTTATTCTTAGTAATTTCTTTTATTAGACTTTGAATAATGTAAACTAACTCCTTATGATCTAAGGAGAAGAGTTATCGAATGAATTCTTAGCGTCAATTGATGAACTGAGGTTGGGTTTTCTTCCAATCAACTTTAGTTTAGTTTAGTTTAGATATCCAAGGTTTCTCGAGAGCAATTGACGACTGCAATCGGGAGCTGGAAGATTAGAGTAGAGTATCCGTAGTTTCTTAGAAGCAATTGACGCCTGTGTCTGAGGGATGAAAGATCTTTTTATTGCTTTCTAGTTTAGATTTATTTTCATGCACTTTTACTACTTTGTAAACATCTACAAGTGTTTTATTTGAATTGACGACTCAGATTGAGAATTTGCAAATTAGTGTAACGGTTTTTACTTTTCTATCTTCAATTTTCTTGAGTTTGATTGGCAGCCAAATTTTAGGAGAATTATTGATTGGATTAAATATGTGTTAAGGAATTTTAGTATTTGATTGACAACTAAATTCTAGAGGACTGAAATACGGTATAACGGTACTTTAATTTTGTAGACATCCAAGAACTGAAGGATTGTGATTGACGATCATAATTTGGAAGGAGGAGGATTTAATTTTATTTTCTGCTATTAGTTTTAAACAATCCATTCTTTATTCATATTTCTCTAGTAGTTTAGGAACTTAAAAGACAAATATAAGTTTTTAGAATAAACAAAATATAAAAGAGAAAATACCTTTCTCATGGGAGCGATCTTATACTAGTGCTATAATTTCCATTGTGCGCTCGCAATAGGTCAAAACTTTAGTACGATAATAGAAGCCGAACAACAGTAAATCAAATTCGATTTAGGATACAAGTCTACCGAAGAAGAAGTTCAGGAAGCCAAGGAGAAGGCTCGAACTATTGTCATTTTCCAAAGTTAAGAGGATAGACCTAGAGGATGAACCCGGCCATGGCCACACATCCGAAGCACTTTTTTGAGTGCAGGGGTCACCAAAATCGACCAGAATGGGATAACTTAGCTAACCCGTACAAAAGCACCATTGTTCATGAAACCAACTCCTAAATCATTCCCTCAAAACTTAAAATAGACCTCGCCTCCTTATCACTCTCTGAGGAGAAGGTACCCCTACCTATACAGCCACCCATCCTGAACCATTCCAAGCCCGCGTTAGCATTCGAGGACCAGGTTCAAGATGAAACCATGGTAAGCATGCTAAAGGCTGATACTCAAAATACATCTCGATCAGCTTCCTCCACAGAACATGGTAAGGGTGAGACACCTCAGGTAAGAAATTGGGGATTAGTGCCCCTAACTCTGGAATCTTCTGGTGGCCTGAAATTTGGCACCAATTTTCTAAAAAAATATCTTATAAAAAGTGAGATTAGCCCTTGAAAAATAATGTTATATATGTATAGAGGTCCGCCTTGCCAAGGGCTCATCTCCGAAGAAAAGGAAAACCATAAAAAAATACAAAAAATACAAAAAAGTATTAAAAAATTATCTTTTAAGATTCCCGAGAAAAAAAAAATGATGCCTTAAAAGAACCCATTCGATGTGAAATTGACCTCTTTTTTGTAGAGATACAAGGAGAGGTAGGAGTCATAGATCTGGATGAGGAGGTCCTAATTAAGGAGCTTCCCAATGACCTCCTTGAATATACTTTGATTTTGAGAATGACCCTACCCCGATCATTGAAGAGACTGTGGAAGTCAATCTAGGAACAGAGGAGGATCCTAAAATCACCAAGATCGGAACGTCATTATCTCCTGAGGAAAGAAAAGGCATGATTAATTTACTTCGGTCATACCGAGACATCTTCGCATGATCATACGAGGATATGCCTGGTTTGGATGCCGATTTGGTGGAGCATGAGTTACCGCTATATCCAGATGTCAAGCCTGTCAAGTAGAAGTTGAAGCGTCCCAGGCCCGAATAGATGTTAAAAGTAAAAGATGAGGACATCAAACAGTACAATGTGAGTTTCCTCATGGTTTCCAAATACACTCAATGGCTAGCCAACATTGTGCCAGTGTCGAAGAAGGACGAAAATGTTCGAATGACATCGATTTTAGAAATCTCAACAAGGCGAGCCCGAAAGACAACTTCCCTTTGCCACACATCAACATCTTAGTCGATAATACTGCCACGCATGGGATGCTCTCGTTTATGGACAAATTTTTAGCGTACAATCAGATCAAGATGGCAAAGGCAGACCGAGAAAAGACAACGTTCACCACCCCATGGGGAACCTTCTACTACCGAGTCATGCCATTTTGGTTAAAGAATGTCAAGGTAATATATTAAAGGGCGATGACAGCATTGTTCCATGACATGATGCATAGAGAAATTGAGGTGTACGTAGATGACATAATCGCGAAGTCACAGGAGAGAGGTAATCATCTGGTGAACCTCCAGAAGCTATTGGAAAGACTAAGAAAGTACAGGCTACGTCTAAACCCTCATAAATGCGCACTTAGTGTTATGTCAGAAAAATTACTAGGTTTCATCGTCAGTAGAAGAGGCATCGAAGTTGACCTAATCAAAGTGAAAGCCATCATGGAAATGCCTCCACCATCTATCGAGAAAGGGGCCAGAGGCTTCTTGGATATCATACAGTATATCAGTCGGTTCATTAAATAGCTCACTCCTATCTGCATGCCAATCTTCAAGTTACTAAGAAAAGATTCATCCGTCAAATGGAATGATGATTGTCAGGCGGCATTGGACAAGATCAAGAGCTATCTTCTTGATCAGTCACATAATATACCATTTACTACCTTTAACTTAGTGATACTAGGACTTAGTTTGCTACTAATAAGTTAATGATGTACAGATATTAAGGAAAAATAGCAAAAGAGAACTAACGTAATAATATTCATCAAAATGAACTCATAAAGCGATAACAAGACGATTGAACCAAAAGACGAGTCACCGCCTACTGAAAAGGTGAAAAATCGTATTTTATGATTTTGCGGAACAAACTACTGGAGGACTAGAAATTGTAATTTACGATTCTACAAAAGAAAAGTCGCTCAAGAATAAAGTACGATACAAGAGAAACGATTAATCGTAATAAAGAATCGTTCAATAGGAAGTTGTGTTAGAAAATCATGATTTACGATTTTTCAAAAAAGACACCTTTCGAAGTTACTGATCACGTGAGAAAGAACACCGCCATATATAAAATTAGAAGATCTCTTAAAGAAGAAGTCTAGTGAACCATAGATCTGAGGAGATTGACAAAGAAGACTCTTAAAGGACTCTGCTACTGAAATAAAGGAGAAAATCTAGAAGTACATCAACTATGGAAAGCAAGGAAAGATAAGATTAGAAGTAGAGTTAAACTAGGATTGTTTTGTTTTAGTAATTTCTTTTATTAGTATTAGAAGTTTGTAAACCGACCCTTATGATCTATAAATAAGAGGCTCGACACATAGGAATAACCATCGAAGGAATTCTCAGCATCAATTGATAACTGAGGTTGGGTTTTCTTTTGATTAAATTTAGAGTAGATTTTTATTGTTTTATAGATTAGATATCCAAGGTTTCTCAAGAGCAATTGATGACTGCAATTGGAAGCTGAAAATTAGAGTAGATATCTGTAGTTTCTCAGAAGCAATTGACGACTGCGGCTGAGGGGTGAAAGATATAATTATAATGCTTTCTAGTTTAGATTTATTTTATTGCAATTTCCTGCTTTATAAATATCTTCAAATTTTAATTTTAATTGACGACTCAGGTTGAAGTTTGCAGATTAGTGTAACGGTTTTTACTTTTCCATCTTCAATTTTCTAGAATTTGTTTGATGCTCAAGTTTTAGGAGATTGTTGATTAGATTAAATCTGTATTGATAGAATTTTAGTATTGATTGAAGACCAATGCTAAGAAACTTGATATATAGTGTAACAGTACTGTTTAATTTCATAAATATCCGATAGCAAAAGATTGTGATTGACGACCATAATCTGAAGAAGGAGGATTTAAGATTTATTTTCTGTAATTTAGATTAAGAAATAATTCTTTTATTCATATTTCTCTAGTAGATTAGGAACTTAAAAGATAAGTATAAGTTTTCAGAAAATTATGTTAATATAGAAAAACTTGTCTTTGTGGGAACGATCCTATACTAGTTCTACAATTTCCATTGTGCGCTTGCAATAGGTTAAGATTTAATTACATACACATATAAGTAGCGATCACTTCTCAACCATCTAGTTTTGGTGATACCAGTCCCAGGGAGGCCACTACTAATGCACCTCTCTATGACAGAATTCTCGATGGGATTTGTCCTGAGACAACACGATGAAATCGGAAGAAGAGAGCAGGTCATCTACTATCTGAGCAAGAAATTAACCGATTACAAGACATGCTATTCTCATATGGAGAAAGCATGCCTAACTCTCATTTGGGCTACACAGAGGCTTTGTCACTACTTGTGTAACATCCTAAAAATTTTGACTTTAAAGTGTATACCTCGGGATGTGTGCTTGACTTTGAATAGCGTACCTCGAGATGCATGCTCATCTGGTCATTTGTTTGTTCAAGTAAAAGTCAACTTGATGACTTAGGTTAGATTAGGTTTGAGGTGAAAGTGCATGTGTGTGTGGTGTTAGATCTTTTGATAAGGTCATATACACCTGTTGTGGGTGTATGTGTTTTACACCAAAGATGGGATTGGGTTAAATAGGTTAAAAGCTAAGAGAACTTATTTCTCTTTGATTTTGGTTGGTGGTTAGAGAAAGAGGAAGAAGAAGAGAGGGAGTGAAGAAAGGAAAGGAGAGAAAATGCTTATGAAGTGATGCGTGGATCGTGCATGGAAGTAGTGCCAAGGTGTTAAACTCCATGGAAATCACATGTGATTTGGAGATTTGAAAGCTATGAGCCCTAACCCTTGATTGAAGCCATTGAATCACTCATATGTTGGATTTGAGGTAAGATTTTGTTAATTTATTATGTGTGTTATGTTTAAGCTTTAATTTAATGTATAAATATTGGATTAAAAGTGGGAAGAGAAGAAAAATTGAGAAAAGGGTGAAAACAAGAGAAACTGCCCGAAGAGGGCTGGGTTTCTGTCAAAATCGATTGATCGATTTTGAAAATCGATTAATCAATTTTGAAAACCAATTAATCGATTTTGACAAAAAGAAAATCTAAGCACTGAAGCCCGAAACTGATTAATTGAATTAAATTTTGATTGACCAATTTTTGGTTTCGATTAATCGATTAATCGAATGGGTACTTCCAGTGGCTGAAAAAGCTTGTTTTCTTGGAAAATCGATTAATAGATTTTTGGGTTGATTAATCGATTTTAGAATTTTGATTGATCAATTTTGGGGTCGATTAATCCATTTTAAAATTTCGATTGATCGATTTTGGGGGTCGATTAATCGATTTTGACTGTGCTTGCCGACACTACTTCAGTATTCCTGCCGTAACTTTTTACTCCGAACTTTGATTAATGCAATTCTTATGGTGTTGGAAAGAAGACAACAAACTCTATAACTTTTATGATTTAACCATTTCGTGAATCAAAATATTTAAAGGTCAAAATTTAGGTCAAATGTTGCATCAAACTCTATATTAGCATGAACTTGCCCATTTCTGCCTCATTTTTTAGAAACACTTAAATAAGTCTAGATTTTTAGTGAATAGAGTTAAGCCTTGATGCATCATGGTGTGTTTGTGATGTAGATTAAGGGCAGAAAGCCATCGATAAGGACAGTGGTATCGCTTTGAACGGCTCCGTGCGTGAGGTAGGGAATACTCTGAACATGTACCCTTGATTACGAAATCATGTATGTAGTGATACAGAAATAAGTAGTTATGCCTTTAAAATGTGAATCTTAAGTGCGTGTGGGTGTGAATACTAAGTAATGAAATGAGTTATAAATGAGTATGTGACGTCCCCAAGGGATGTGAATGTAATATGAGCATCTGTGTGATGCATTGAGCTAGTTACATCCTAGGAATGTATGAAAAATATAAAGTAAAGTAAATGAGAATTAATCAGGCCTAATATACTATAATTAGCATAATCACATGGTGTATAACTATATGTCATGCACTTTTGATATTTTTGATATTTAAGATTTGACAGAATACCCCACCGACGTGGCGGGATACCCACGACTGACTTGGCAAAATATTCGTGACCGGTATTATGGCCAATCCGTACACTAGTTGGACATCCCAGGGATGTATGTATGAGACTTGAAACCCCGTCACCTATGAGAAAGGAACCTGGGTAGTATTAAATGAATGAAAAAATATATGAAAACTGTCTGATTAGACGACGATTTTATAGTAAGTCGAAGAATATTTAAGTTACGATTTAACTGTTTAGGCCAATCACTATCTTATATGAGCAAGTTGAGAATAAATGAGCATATGTAAAGTACCAGTAACATTCAGTGCATCTTTTCAGTTATTTCAACTATTTTTTCAGCTAATTCATTGATAAATCATGCTTCTAAACATCATAGAATATGTGTGAGTAAGATAGCTTTATATGTTTAGATATTTTTCCCTATTAAGCTAGGATGTAGCTAATCCCTCGACTATACATCACAGGTACAGGTGTAGATCAGGATCCAGCTGCGGAGAAAGGCTTGGGATCTTTCGTTTGAGGAATTTTACCTTAGGTAAGGTTTGGACATAGGTATATTTTGGGTATATATAACGAATGTTTTGAGGTCTTTTAGAGTGTGAACTTAGTATGTCTGGAGATTTATTACTGTATTAAGACTTATTCTGTAGGTATGTTATTGTAGGCCACTGTTTTGAGTGATGGTCGGCCATCACTGGTGATTTTCTTGTGGACTTTTTTATTTAGTCTTTACGTATAGAAGAACCTTTATTGTTGCTATATTTCTTCTTTGACTCTGCCATTATTGGCATACCAAGTAATTTCTATATTTAGATCATGATATGTGGGACCCAGCGGCCTAATTTTCCTTGAGTTCAAGATGTAAGGAAGAAAAAAAAAATATTATGGAGGTTTTGTGGAATCGGGGAAAATCGGGATGTCAAAGTTGGTATCAGAACTTACGCGTTAGGTCTTCTAGGGATGTTATGGCAGCAGTAGAGCTTAAGTATTAGGTCTTGTTGGGACCCGAAGTTTTGGCGATAGATTCTATTAGGGTATAGGAGATCCAATTAGGACTCTTTCACAGTTGGTGGAAACCTTACACTTTAGGTTCTTGAAGTCTCAAGTCGTGGCAGTAGGCTCCATTTAGAACTTGGGTTGTGGATCTCCATGATCTCTTATAGTGGAGATAATTGATGATCGTGATAGAATTGTGGTGATAGGATACAAGATATGTTTTAGATATTTTGTAACATAGAGCCATAATGATCATGATCGCTGTTGATTAAAACCTTTGTTTCAATTTGACAGATCGCAATGGAACCACGCAAAAGATCAAGATCTGGACGCACCGGAGAAAATGAGCAGAATAGGCAGTTGCTTAAGACGATGATCGACACAATGACTTAGCAGACTGCATTACTCACGACACTATTGAGAGAGACGACTTAAACCTCTCCATGGACACAAGTTGAGTCATGCTCAAGGTGTGAAAAATGACACAAGACATCGGACTGTAGGCGAGGCATGAGAGGGTGTTTCAAGTGTGGGTGAATGAGACACTTGATAAAACATTGTCCAGCATTGAGGGAGGGGGTGACGACCTCGAAAATGACTCAAGATACTTCACGGTCCACAGTACAAGATCGTGCACTTTCCACCCCTGCATTTGTCCACGTACCCTCTCACTCTTCGGATCCTACACCGATAGATACATGCGCGCGATGTGGGAAACATCATAAAACAGAGAAGTGTAGGCCAACCTTGCGTGCATGCTTTAGATGTGGTCAGGTGGGACGCTGGTGAAGAAATGTCCCAATAGACATCGAGGGCAGATAACGTTGACGTCCACTTCAAGAACAATTCTTCCTACGTCTCAGGGTGGTACCAGTGATGCATCGACACAACTTATCCAATAGGAAAATGAAGTTCCCCAAGGTATATATTCATTATCGATTGTCAATATTTAATTCTAATTTTTCGATGATGAATGTCCTTAGAAATTGTGTTTATTTTTGGCAATTGAGGAAAGTTATGACACCATCAGATACGCATTTGTTTAAATCACCTGTATGACATAAATGAATTTGACTTTCAAAAGATTAATTAAGTAGGTGACTAATGTAAGGATGAAACTTGAATATATCTTGACAGTTAGGGTGACATTACATAAGGATAGATTGTTCATAGTCTAAAATTGAGTTGACATTATTAGTAATGATGATTGAACTAAGACTTATACATTTACACTTAACGGATCTAATCATAATGTTTTTCTTTTCGACTAATAAATCATGAGTGAATTATGTTCGGAGGCACTCCTTCCAACTTTGAGTGCAGTTGTGAAACACTGTAGTTTTAAGTGGACATCCTTAGGGAGTTACATCCTTCGAGAGCTGGGACATTAAAGAACTCTTTAAGAATTTGGTACATTAAGAAAATACTGACGGTATTTAACATAGATTTTGATGGCTCACATTAGGGACTTGACCCTTAGTTTGAAAGAAGCTAATTAAGGAAAGATAGAATTTTTAGTGACTTCTCAATTCATTGTTGGATTAGTTCTCACTACTATAATCTTAGACTTCGTCTTACCGTTAATACTGTTATGATCACACAGTTACAAACACTTTACATCCATACTGACAACGTTGGATCAATAAGGACGACAAGAACAATTAGTGACTATTGATTGTGTTGAGGATTGTGCACATGAAGAGACGATTCATCTAAGCTGACATGTCCATAAGACCTTAATCTTACGCATCAAAGGGTGTTCTTTGGAATTGCCTTCTAGAATTATCACCTTGTTTGAATGATTGGATACATTGTGACTGGGTGTCTTTTCTTTTATAATCTGAGTCGTATTTGAGTGTGATAAGAATAATTGAAGGCATAAATTTGAGATTTTAAGATCATTATTGCCAATTAGTAATAAGCTCATGTTGTAATAACTTTATACCTTTTTAGACATACGTATGGTATTTATAAAACCCTAAACCCTAAACCCTAACGATGGTATATATTTTGGTATGCTTGCGGTGATGGTAATTTAAATCGTGGAGGAAGTCACACATTTAGACTAGTGGTTAAGACTATTCCTCGTTGATGGTTAAAACGATTTTACTCGATCAAAATGGAGTATCCGATCGATAATTATGAATATTTGTGGTCAAAATACGTTAATGGTTTCAAATTTATCTAAGATAATGGTTAGTTGGAGTAAGGTAAAGCTCTATTAATTGATAGATTAGACTTTTCTCTGGTCGGAAGTGGGAATCAATCTCTATAGATTTTATCATGGGGTTATCACATACAACAAAGAGACACGATACCATTTAGGTAGTCATTGATTGACTAACCAAGTCAGCTCACTTCTTGCCCTACAACACGATGTGCATGGCAGGAAGATTTGCAGATTTGTATATAAAGGAGATTGTACGTTTGCACGGGACTCCCAATAGCATTGTTTCGGATCGTGACCCAATGTATTCTTCAAAATTTTGGCAAAAGTTTCAAGAGAGTATGGGCACTTGATTGGATTTCAATTCGGCGTTACATCCGTAGACTGATGGACAAACAGAACGGGTAAATCAAACAATAGAGGATATGCTCAGAGCCTGTATACCTGAATTTTAAGGATCATGGGATCAACACCTACCCCTGATCGAGTTTGCATATAATAATAGCTTTCAAACGAGCATTGAAATGATACCTTATGAAGCTCTCTATGGAAGGCAGTGTAGATCTCCCATCAATTGGGAATAAATCGGCGAAAAGTTTATACTGGGTTCGAAAATATTTGAAGATAATGCCACTATCGTTCGTATGATACGAGAGAGACTTAAATTGGCTCAGAGCAGACAGAAGAGTATGTCGATATCAAAAGAATGAGTGTAGACTTTATCGTTGGTGATCACGTATTCGTTAAGATATCGCCCATGAAAGGCATTATGAGATTTGAGAAGAGAGGAAAGCTAAGTCCTCGTTACGTTGGACCTTTGAAGTTTTGGGTCGAGTCGGTGAGGTCGCCTATCGAATTGGATTAGCCCCGTTGTTTGATCAGGTATATAACGTATTTCATGTATCCATGCTCTGAAAGGAGGTAAAGGTTCCTACAAATGTATTGGACGATCAGCCGATTGAGATGTATGATGACATGACTATGACAGAAGAAGTGGCCCAAATTTTGGATAGAAAAGAGTAAATTCTACATACGAAGGTTATCCCTTTAGTACTTGTCAAGTGGTGAAATCATCATGACGATGAAGCGACTTGGGAGCACGAGGTGTAAATCAAGGAGCTCTACCCTCATTTGTTTGAGGAACATTAAATGGCAAGTGCTCTGTGTAGTGCCAGTTTTAAAATTTTCTTGTAATCCATGTTTTGACCTCTCAAATTATGAGTCATATGTGTAGACCCAAACTGAGATCAATCAAACATAATGGTGTAAATTGATGGACAAATTATGGATGAGCTACTGTTGGAATTGTGGGGTGTGGGTTAGTTATATACAAATTTGGTGTGTGAGTAATGTATAAAGGATGATGTATAAATTGCATTTTAGGTACAATTAAAGGCTATTTTAGCAAGGGATTTTGGAGGCAAAGAAATGTCACTTTGCTCTGTTTTTCGAAAAATCGTTCGATCGATTTCACGGCCTATATATATGGCATGCGATTTTTTGCCCTCCGCAATCAATTTTTCAAATATGTTTTTATTCTTTCTCTTGGAGGGTACTGAATATGATTTGTGGTTTCTGGGTTAATGATTTTCATCTCAAGGTCCATATCTTTCTTTGTGGATATATTCTTGCCAACTATTTATAAAGATACTTCGTTAAGTAGTAGAAGTGAGGTTTTGTAATTACCTATGCACGAGTTAACTGATCTATCACTCTGACTCTTGAGTGAGCACAGGTCTGGTTAGTGCGAGATGGACATCCTTGGCGTAAAGCTCAGAATATAGATTTTTACCAGTGTGTGGTCAATCTTTAGA
The DNA here is from genome assembly GCA_021018995.1 of Chloranthus sessilifolius. Classification (NCBI taxonomy): domain Eukaryota; kingdom Viridiplantae; phylum Streptophyta; class Magnoliopsida; order Chloranthales; family Chloranthaceae; genus Chloranthus; species Chloranthus sessilifolius. The sequence goes on from CM037595.1 coordinate 73,496,052, forward strand.
CTATGTGTTATAGCAAATCTCCATTCAACTTTGTGGCTTTGACCGTGTGTAATTCCAATTTATCGTAATGTATGTAATTCCGCTTCGTTGCAGCATTCGCTGTGTCTGATTTGAGCTTCACAAATGCAGACTACCCAAGTGTCACGTTGTTCACTTTCGAAGGAAAAAATTTCTTACGGAGGGGTACTGGAGTACCTTCTCTTTTACAGAGATTTTGAAGGGTGGATTGTCGGTGTGAACACGTGTGGGTATGCTGATTTTGGGCGTAGCTAATTTGACTATGGCAGTGAGTGTGTGATTGTGTCAAGTTACCTGGATCAATGTGTGGACTGTGAGGAGGATACGTGCATGTGACTTGAGGTTTTGTAGTTGCAAATATTTGCATACATTAGTGATAATTGATTGTGATGACCTGGTCAAGAGGACGTTGAATCTTAGTGAGGATACCCAGATGGGTGGCGCTGAGAAATAGCCGCGAACCTTGGATTGAATTGGTTTCGAGGTAATTGAAAAAAAAACTGAAGTGATTTTATTTGTGGCGATGTATATGCGTGTTCATGTGGGAATTAGAGACTTACGCCGATGTGATGGGTAAGGCGTTGGTTGTAGAGAAGACCATGGTGTATCCCTTATAGTATGTGTTTAATCTCAAAACATGTTAATATGGTGCTTTGGGTGTATGATCGATGCTATTAGCTCATCTGTTGATACATGTATGTGGGGATCTTTATTACAATTAATGGTACATATTGACAATTAATGATTGGACAATTTTCTTTTCCTTTATGGCTATGGTTAAATTTCAATTATGATCCATATGATTAGTTGTGGGTTGATAATTTCATGGATAGTATATGTTCTAGTTGATTTTCTACAAATATAGTTTAGCAGATGATTATCTTATTGGATAATCGGTGGTACGCCAATCTTGTGATATGTGAATTTTCATGCCGGATGATGGATAATTTGGTTGAGAAAAAAATACAATCTTTCGTTGTGAACTCAATGTGGATAGTTGATTGCATGCTTATAAGAAATTCATTTCTTCATTCCGGATGCGTACATTATTTCATCATTATGGGTAAGTTTTTATCAACAGGAATCGTTGTCAGTAAGCTAGCATTCGAAAGTGTAGTCGGCAATTTTCGAGGACGAAAATTCCTATGGAGGGAAGAATGTAACAACCCCAAATTTCTTTCGAGTATAAATCGATTCATATCTGGACGTGAGTGTTCAACTTGATGTGCATGATAAGACCTGATTACTTAGGGCAATTTTTGAGGACAAAAATTGTATAAGGTAGAAAGAATGTAACATCCTGAAAATTTTGACTTTAAAGAGTATATCTTGGGATGCGTGCTTGACTTTGAATATGGTACCTTGAGATGCATGCCCATTTGTTCATTTTTTTGATCAAGTGAAAGTCAACTTGATGACTTAGGTTAGATTAGATTTGAGGTGAAAGTGCACGTGCGTGTGGTGTTAGATCTTTTGATAAGGTCATATACACCTGTTGTGGGTGTATGTGTTTTACACCAAAGATGGGATTGGATTAAATAGGTTAAAAGCTAAGAGAACTTATTTCTCTTTGATTTTGGTTGGTGGTTAGAGAAAGAGGAAGAAGAAGAAGAGAGGGAGTGAAGAAAGGAAAGGTGAGTAAATGCTTATGAAGTGATGCGTGGATCGTGCGTGGAAGCCGTGCCAAGGCGTTAAACTCCGCGGAAATCGCGTGTGATTTGGGGATTTGAAAGCTAGGAGCCCTAACCCTTGATCCAAGCCATTCAATTACTCATATATTAGATTTGAGGTAAGGTTTTGTTAATTTATGATGTGTGTGATGTTTAAGCTTTAATTTAATGTATAAATATTGGATTAAAAGAGGGAAGAGAAGAAAATTTGAGAAAATGGTGAAAACAAGAGAAACTGCCCGAAGCGGGCTGGGTTTCTGTCAAAATTGATTGATCAATTTTGAAAATCGATTAATCAATTTTGACAAAAAGAAAATCTGAGCACTGAATCCTAAAATCGATTAATCGAATTAAATTTTGATTGATCGATTTTTGGTTTCAATTAATCGATTTTTTTAATCGATTGATCGAATGGGTACTTCCAGTGGCTGAAAAAGCTTGTTTTCTTGGAAAATCGATTAATCAATTTTTGGGTCAATTAATGAATTTTGGAATTTTGTTTAATCGATTTTGGGGTCGATTAATCGATTTTGAAATTTTGATTGATCGATTTTGGGGGTTGATTAATCGATTTTGATTGTGCTTGCCAACACTGCTTCGGTATTCCTGCTGTAACGTTTTACTCTGAACTCCGATTAATACAATTTTTATGGTGTTGGAAAGACGATAACGAACTCTACAACTTTTGTGATTTAATCATTTCATGAATCCAAATATTTAAAGGTCAAAATTTAGGGGGAATATTCCATCAAACTCTATATTAGCATGAACTTTCCCATTTCTGCCTCATTTTTGAGAAACACTTAAATAAGTCTAGATTTTTAGTGAGTAGAGTTAAGCCTTAATGCATCATGGTGTGTTTGTGATGTAGATTAAGGGTGGGAAGCCATCGATAAGGATAGTGGTATCACTTTGAACGGCTTCATGCGTGAGGTAGGGAATACTCTGAACATGTACCCTTGATTACGAAATCATGTATGTAGTAATATAAAAATAAGTAGTTATGCCGTGAAAATGTGAATCTTAACTGCGTGTGGGTGTGAACACTAATTAATGAAATGGGTTACAAATGAGTATGTGACGTACCTAGGGGATGTGAATATAATATGAGCATCTGTGTGATGCATTGAGCTAGTTACATCCCAGGGAAGTTTGAAAAATGTAAAGTAAATGAGCATTGATCAGGCCTAATATACTATAATTAGCACAATCACGCAGTGAATAACTATATGTAGTGCACTTTTGATACTTTTGATAATTAAGGTTTGACAGAAAGGATACCCACGACTGACTCGGCAGAATATCCGTGACCGGTACGGCGGCCAATCCGTACACCAATTGGGCATCCCAAGGATATATGTATGAGACTTGAAACCCCGTCGCCTATGAGAAAGAGACCTAGGTAGTATTAAATGATTGAAAAAGGATATGAAAACTGTCTGATTAGACGACGATGGAGGGTATTCCATCGAGTGCCCGATTCTATAGTAAGTCGGAGAATATTTAAGTTACGATTTAAGTGTTTAGGCCAATCACTATCTTATATGAGCAAGTTGAGAATAAATGAGCATATGTAAAGTACCAGTAACATTCAGTACATCTTTTCAGTCATTTAAACTATTTTTCAAGCTAATTCATTGATAAATCATGCTTCAAAATGTCATAGAATATGTGTGAGTAAGATAGCTTTACATGTTCGGATATTTTTTCCTATTGAGCTAGGATGTAGCTCATCCCTCGACTATACATCACAGGTACATGTGTAGATCAGGATTCAGCTATGGAGAAAGGCTTGGGATCTTCCTTTTGGGCAATTTTACCTTAGGTGAGATTTGGACATGGGTATATTTTGGGTATATATAACGAATATTTTGAGGTCTTTGGGATTATGGACTTGGTATGTCTGGAGATTTATTACTGTATTAAGACTTATTCTGTAGGTATGTTGTTATAGGCCACTGTTTTGGGTGATGGTCGGTCATCACCGATGGTTTTCTTGTGTACTTTTATTCAGTCTTTACGTATAGAAGAACCTTTATTGTTGCTATATTTTTTCTTTGACTCTGTCATTGTTGGCATACCAAGTAATTTATGTATTCGGATCGTGATATGTGTGATCCAACGGTCCGATTTTCCCTGAGTTCAAGATGTAAGGAAGAAAAAAAATATATTATGCAGGTTTTATGGAATCGGGGAAAATCGGGCTGTCAAAACTTGCTATCTCTAGCAGTCCTCCTTCTACCTCGGATGGATGCTTTGAAGTATTTATTTGAAAAGCCAGCTCTCACTGGCTGGACTGCATGTTGGCAACTGCTTCTATCATAATTTGATATCACGTATGTCACCCAGAAGTTAATCAAGAGGTAAGAACTCGCCGATCATCTTGTCAAGAATCCCTTACCTAATTATGAGCCTTCGAGGACCGAGTTCCCTGATGAAGACATCTTGTTCATGATAAAGGATGATACAGAAGTGGTAAAGGAGTCTTGGGGGATGCACTTCAATGGGGCATCAAACGCAGAAGGTCATGGAGTTGGCATTGTTCTAATCTCTCTAAAAGGGTTCCACGCACCGGTCTCCATCAAGCTCAATTTCCCTTGCACTAACAATATGGCTGAATACGAGGCCTGTATAGTTGGCCTACAAGCAGCTCTTGACTTGAACGTAACTCATCTCAGGATATTTGGCGACTCACAGCTGATCATATGCCAAACCAACGGAGATTGAAAAATTAAGGATGAAAAGTTAATCCCATACCATGAGCACCTTAAAGATCTAATCGATGCTTCGACGATGTTACTTTCTCCTATGTCCTGCGAGCGAGAAATTGATTTGTCGGTGCCCTGGAAACTCTGGCATCAATGGTCGAAATTCCCTATGGCGTCTAGATGAAGCAAATCATGATCAGATAGAGAAACGAGTCGGCCTTCTGTCTCCAGAATGAAGAATCAACAAAGCCAAATGATGTACTTCCATGGTTCTCAGATATCAAGAGCTTCCTTGAAACGGAAGCTTTCCCTGAGGGCACATCCAAGACAGATAAGCTGACCATTCAACATTTAGCTGTGAATTACGTCATCTGTAAAATGGTGAATGTCTCTACAAGTGATCATATAATAATATTCTGCACAGATGCCTAACTAAAAGACAGGCAACTGACCGGCTTATAGTATGTATATATTTAAATTCAAGCCTTAACCTATTACAAGTGTATAATGGAAATTATAGCACTAGTGATAGGATCGATCCCACGAAGAAGTAATTATCTTCTTATAGATTTTTATATTCCTTTTTTTTTAAACTATCTTTATGGTTTAAGACCTAGACTACTGGAGAAATATGAATGAAAGAATATTTTCTTAACCTCCTTCAGATTGAGGTCGTCAATCTCAACCTTCAGCTATCGGATGTTTACAAAATTAAAATACCGTTACACCATATTGTAGTCTTTCAGAATTTGGTCGTTAATCAAAAACTAAAATTCTTCAACACAGATTTAATCTAATCAACAATCTCCTAAAATCTAGGCGTCAATCAAATTCGAGAAAATTGAAAATAGAGTAAAACCGTTACACGAATCTGTAAACTTTAACCTGAGTCGTCAATTCAAATCAAAATTCGAAGATGTTTACAAAGCATATAAAATCTAAACTGAAAATAAAACAAAATCTAAACTAGAAAGCAAAAGTAGAACCATCAAAAGGGTTGATCTTTCAGCTTTTTCAGCCTTGGTTGTCAGGCAAGACCTCAGAGAATTGTGGATGATGTTACTTTGTAAATCTTAAAATATTTTGATTGGGAGAAAACACAAACCTTAGTTGTTAATTGATGCTGTAAAATTCTTCGATTGTTATTCCTATACCGAGCTCTCTTATTAATAGATCATAAGGAGTCTGTTTACAAGACTTCTAATTCTAATAAAATAAATAACTAAAATAAAGATTCCTAATATAACTCTAATTCTAATTTTATTCTTCCTTGCTTTCAATAGTTGATATGTTCTGCATTTCTTTCCTTGATAGCAGCAGCAGAGTCCTTAGGAGTTTATCTTCATCAATCTTTTCAGATCCGTGATTAGCCAAACTTCTAATTAAAGAGTTCTTCTAATTCTTTTCTTGGCGGTGATAGTCTTCACGTGATCAGCAGTAATAGGAAAGCTTCTATAATCGTAATTTTAATTTACGATTATCCTTTTTCTTAGAAAATCGTAAATAAGGATTTTCTATCTTTCATAGCTTCCTCAGTAGACGATTCTCTATAACAAACTATCGCTTTCTTTTGTGTCGCCTTTTACTCTTTTGTCGCTTTCTAAAGAATTGTCTTTTGAAGAATCGTAAATTACGATTTCTCATTTTTGTTTTCTTTGGCTTCAGTATTAGCCCTCAATCGTAAAATACGATTTCTCATCTTTTAATAGATGGCAAATCGTCTTTTTACGCTCAATCATTTTTTATTATTTTTTGAGTTTATTTTGATGAATATTAACACTTTGGCTATCTTTTATTATATTTCTTTAATATCTGTACATCATCAACTTGTTAGTAGCAAACTAAGTCCTAGCATCACTAAGTTATAGGTGATAAAATGGTATATTCTGTGATTGATCACACCTCCAAACTTAGGCTTTGCTAGTCCCTAGCAAACTAAGAAATTAAATGTCACTTTCGTACGGAACACGATTGCATTTAGCAAATATAACAAGCCTTTAAACCCCTAGGTGATCCCTAGTGGAGGAGTTGTAGTCTCCTGAATGCTTTCAGTGAAGTTACCTACAAACTTCAAATATATATTTTTTATGTTTATAAATATATATATTTTTTCTTTTAAAAATTAAAAGTAAATAAAATTCTAACTAATCTACTTAATCGGTAAATACATAGTCTATTACAATTTTATAAAATTACCAGTCTTTTATCCTTATTTTTCATTACAACAGTTATCCATGATTAGAACTCTAAAAATTTTAATTCACAATAAGCACAGAGTGTATATGCACTAGTGAAAAGTTTATTCTTCATAAATTTTTTTAAACTGCAGATTTAGAAAATATTTTCATTCAAAAACTCACTATTAACATACTCTCAAAAAGATATCAAAATTTTTGGGTTCTCTTAGTTATATTTTTCAGAAGAATTCAATCAAAGATAATTGCAAAAATGAATCTCATAGAAAAGATAATCCTATCTTATTCTTATGATTCCCTATATAATCTATAATATCTATTATCCTTATCTCTACTAGGCTTATGTCTTTGCAAATCGTATATCAAAAAGGTCTTCCCTTCAGCTTGTAATGGGGTTTTGAGTTTTAGAAGGTATCAAGGAAAGATAGAAAATGATTCAAAATTTTTCTGAGAATTTAGCTCATCTTTCTCCTATCTTCTTCTACTATTCTACTTCAGTAAGTATCCTCCATGATTGTATAACTTCTTCTCATTTATTTCTTTTATATATATATATATATATATATATATATATATATATATATATATATCCCAGTTCTTCAGCTATAAAATTGTTTTTTACGATTTTTCTATTCTTTATAGCTTTTTGCCAAATCGTAATTTTATTTTCAAAATCATTTTTTACGATTTTTTTTTCTCTCTTTTCCCATATTTTCTTTCATTTTATGTACCTTTGCTTTCTTTCTCGAAACTTGTTCTAGCATTCCTTTTATCTGTTTTTGTTTTACTCCCTTTACTCCCTCTTCCCTTCTAAATTCTCAGAAGTTGTAAGGGTTAAAGGTAGAAAGCTTTGGATAGTACATATGGTTAAAAGTTTATAAAATTTTGATACAAAAAAATTTTGTTTCAGGCTTCTAATATGGGGTTCAAAAGGTAAAATATTCTGGGATTGACTTTTTGGCTCTGATTTAAACAAAAGATGACCTTAAATCATCTTTATGATTTACTAGCATAGATGCCTTATTACTTTGATATTTCTAATAGACAGTTCTAGAAAAAAAATTAGTTCATCATATTCATAGAATAATTTGACTCTAAATTCAATAATATGAGATTTCATATCAGTATAGAAGTTCAAAGAAATTTTTGCGATTTGAATAGAAACAGTCTCTTTCAGAATAAAAGAGGAAATATGGCTCAAAATCTGACTGTTTATACTTTTTAAAACTATAGTCTAAATTGTTGCAGTTTAGATCAATCTATTATTTCAAACATTCATTCTAATACAATGTTTCAATGAGCTAAGCATGAATTATAAATGTTCTAAATTCTAATTATTAAACTTTTATTATAATGAATCGTAAGTTTTTGGGATTTGTATTTTCTTCTATCATAATTCCTATGCACTAATTAGAAAAAATTTTAAATTACTAAAAATAAAACTACTATACACATAAATTATGTATCCCCCCAAACTTAAATCGGACAATGCCCTCATTGGCACAAAAAATAGGGGATATAAAATAAAAAAATTATTGATATACTGATTATTATATTCTTTTTTTTTTAAACTATCTTTATCTTTTAAGACCTAGACTACTGGAGAAATATGAATAAAAGAAAATTTTCTTAATCTCATTGCATAAAAATAAATCCTAATCCTCCTTCAGATTGAGATCGTCAATCTCAACCTTTAGCTATCGGATGTTTACAAAATTAAAATACCGTTACACCGTATTATACTATTCCAAAATTTGGTCGTCAATCAAAAACTAAAATTCTTCAACATAGATTTAATCTAATCAACAATCTCCTAAAGTCTGGGCATCAATCAAATTCGAGAAAATTGAAGATGAAAAAATAAAACCGTTACACTAATCTGTAAACTTTAACCTGAGTCATTAATTCAAATCAAAATTGAAAGATGTTTACAAAGCATATAAAATCTAAACTAAAAATAAAATAAAATCTAAACTAGAAAGCAAAAGTAGAATCATTCAAAGGGTTGATCTTTCAGCTTCCTCAGCCTTGGTTGTCAGGCAAGACCTCAGAGAACTGTGGACGATGTTCCTTTATAAATCCTAAACTACTTTGATCGAGAGAAAACACAGGCCTCAATTGTCAATTGATGCTGTGAAATTCTTCGATGGTTATTCCTATATCGGGCTCTCTTATTTATAGATCATAAGGAGTCGGTTTACAAGAATTCTAATTCTAATAAATGAAATAACTAAAATAAAAGATTTCTAATATAACTATAATTCTAATTTTATTCTTCCTTACTTTCAACGATTGATATGTTCCAGATTTCTTTCCTTGATAGCAGCAACAGAGTCCTTAGGAGTCTTTCTTCATCAATCTTTTTAGATCCGTGATTAGCCAAACTTCTAATTAAAGAGTTTTTCTAATTTTGATCTTGGCGGTGATAGTCTTCACGTGATCAGCAGCAATAGGAAAACTTCTACAATCGTAATCTTAATTCATGATTACCCTTTTTCTTCTTTTTCTTAGAAAATCATAAATCAAGATTTTCTATCTTTCATAGCTTCCTCAATAGACGATTCTCTATAACAAACTATTGCTTTCTTCTATATCACCTTTTACTCTTTTGTCGCTTTCTGAAGAATCGTCTTTTAAAGAATCGCAAATTACGATTTCTCATTTTTCTTTTCTTTGGCTTCAGTATTAGCTCTCAATCGTAAATTATGATTTCTCATCTTTTAATAGGTGGTGAATCGTCTTCTTATGCTCAATCATCTTTTTACTGCCTTTTGAGTTCATTTTGATGAATATTAATACTTTTGCTCTATTTTACTATTTTTCTTTAATATTTGCACATCATCAACTTGTTAGTAGCAAACTAAGTCCTAGCATCACCAAGTTAAAGGTGATAAAATGATATATTCTGTGACTGACCAGTAGCCAATGCCGTGAAAGAAATTCATGAAGGGCTATGCAGGGCCCACGTCAATGGGCATATGCTCGCTAAAAAGATCCTACGGTAGGAGTATTTCTAGACCACCATGTAAACAGACTGTTGTAAGCACGTTCAGAAGTGCTACAAATGTCGAGAACATTCCAGTCTAATACATGCTCCTGCTATGGATCTATACAACATGACCACTCCATGGGCATTTGCCACATGGGGCTTTGACGTCGTCAAAAAGGTCAATCTGAAAGCATCCGACGGGTATCAGTTCATCCTCATAGCTATTGAATACTTCACAAAATGGGTAGAAGCGACATCCTATATGAACATCACTGCCAATCATGTTGAGATGTTTATCAAGAATAGTATCATATGTAGATTCGACATGTCCAAGGATGTCATCATGGATAACGGCACTAACTTTGTGAACAAACACATCAGAGACTTATAGTACTAGATCAAATATTATCGCTCGTCACCATATCGGCCGCAAACTAACAGAGCCGTAGAAGCTGCAAAACACTTATCCGCATCCTTGAGAAGATGGTCGTCACATACCAAGATTGGAGTGAAATGCTACCCTTCACACTATGGGACTATCGAACGTTGATCCATATCGCTATAGGGGTAGCGTCGTTTTCCCTTGTGTATGGAACCGATGCTGTGCTACCAGTAGATGTCGAAGTACCCTCACTCTGTATCCTCATCGAGTCCGATCCACCGGTGACCGAAAGAGAGATATCCCATTTCGAACAACTGAGCCTAATCGACGAGAAGAGGCTTCAAGCTTTGTTTCACACTTCTGTCTATCAGAGGAGGATCACACGTGCATACAACAAGTATGTTTGCGTTAGAGATTTAACGGTGGGTGACACTGTACTCAAGAAAATCTTCCCCTCTCTCCACACTGATCCGAGAGGAAAATTCAAGCCCAACTGGGAAGGGCCCTACGTCATGAGAGAGGTACTCCCCGGATACGCACTATATCTCGCCACCATGAATGGAGATCACTTTCCTGAGCTAATCAATGCTGGGTATGTGCGACATTTCTACTCCTAGTCTCTCACGGCAAGGTAAGTATTTTTAAGATAGATACGTGACTACTTAAGGGCCCCTTAAAAGAGGTCATCATTTCAAAGCTGATCTGTGCCGAAATATGACCATATGTCACACCCTAATACCAACATTTGGCTATCCGATGAAGGCTATTTAATGATTGTTGTGCAGTTTTAATGGTTTCAAGTATTTTTGTTCGTTGGATCTTGCAGAAGCATAAAAGAGCATAAATAAGCATAACATGAGAGCATTGAACAATGAAGCCAACGGAAACACCGAAATCTGTGGAAGAACCGATTGATCTAGCCATTATTGAAGAGAGCTAAATTTGTCACATGTCTACCTCAATCGATTGAGATTTTAAATTCAATCGATTGATTTTATGATGCCTATTTTGCCACTTAGATTTGAATTTGAATTCAATCGATTGAATTATGGGACTCGATCGATTGAGTTTAAATTCACTTAAGTCCGCCAATTTCAGATTTTGAATTTATCAATTGAATCATTGAATTCAATTGATTGACCTATTTATGAAAGGTTTTTAATTCGAGCCCTATATAAACAAAACAGTGTTTAGGGCTTTGGGAGCTTCATGGTCCTCTTTTGGGGCCTCCTTTTGGTCGATTTTCTTAGTCTTTTCTAAATTTTTTTCCTTAGTTTTTTCCAGTGCTTAGTTTAGCCTTTGATAAGTAGTTTGTAATTATGAACCAAAGCTTTGTAAGGTTTCAGATCTTTTCCTAAAAGAACTGAGCATTTGATAATCAAAGAGCGTTTTTATGATGGTTCCGGATCTGTGCCTTGCGTGTGGATGGGAGATGAGGGACTAAAACTGCTCATTCAAGGAGGAAGCAACCCCTAGATAAGTAGTTAATTTATTTTTATTTCAATAATTTCTTTTTATAAATATTGAATCGTACGGCTTCAAGCGTGTGCTTATTTTCTTATCATCGAATGCTCATTTATAATCATCGATCTTGGTTATCAGCGATAATAAAAGAGTTATTCCACCTAGATCGATCTTGTTGACCAATGTAGGATGCCATATGATTGATTCTTACTGTTGTGATTTCGTATTTGAGATACGTTATACCTTTTACATGAATCATGTTGTGATTGAATGTGCCATAGTGTTAGGAGAGTGTATGCCGATTATCATATTCATATTTTTATCGAATCATTTTTCTTAAAGTTAAATGAGGGCAAATAATTTATCATTGAAATATTTGAGTTGTTGATAGAAAAATTACAAATCTAGGGTTAGCGGATTCCGTGATCATCTTTTCATTGTTATTTGGTTATTCACTGTTTTCCTTGTATAAGCTTTGTTTAGATCTTTTTATTTGTATTTGTGTAGTTGTTAATTTTTATTGTAATAAAGATCTCGCCTTTGGTACTTCCTTAGGTATGCTACGCTTCTAGAATTAATTAAATTTTGTGCTTCCCTGTGGGATCGACACCCTTGATTTCACCGTGCTTCAATAGGTCTTATACACTTACAAGGGTATATTTTAAAATCAATCAAGTTTTGGGCGCCGTTGTCGAGAAAATAATGAAATTTTGTTAATTTTTAAAATGTTTAGTTTTGTTTAAAAAATAAAAATTGTGATTGCGAAAATTTTCATTTTGCCCGAACTGTGGAAATGTTTTGTCAGTCAATCAATCAATTTTTCAAAATCAATCGATTGATTCTGAATTAACCCAAACTGTTAAATTCTACTCTTTGGTCCATTTCAATCGAATGAGTGTCAAAATTCAATCGATTGACTAAGGAGCAGAGAACTAAGTCAATCGATTGATCTATCTCAATTGATTGATAGAGACTGAACTGTTACCATTCCAATTTGTGTTAATTTTCTGTCCGAACAGTGTACACTATCTCAATCGATTGATTGGCAAATTCAATCGATCGACTGAGGAGCAGAGAATTGTGTTACATTTGTTTCATAGTTTCACATCAATCGATTGATTTGTAAAAATCAATCAATCGATTTGGAATAGTAACTATTCAGTAGTCAAATTTAAAATAATAATAATAATAATAATAATAAAATAAATAAGAATAATAATAATAATTTGGTGTATTTGAATTTTGAAATTTGAATTTTGAATTTGAATTTGAAATTTGAGTTTGAATTTTGAAATTGAAATTTGAATTTTGATTTTGAATTTTTTATTTTTTAGGATTTGTAGGATTTTATTCTATTTTCTTTCCTTCTTTTCTTGTTTAGGATTTGCAAGATTTTCTTTTCTTTCCTTTCTTTTCTTCTGTAGGATTTGTAGGATATTTTTTTTTTCTAGGATTTGTTCGATTTTCCTTTTTTTTTCTTGTGTGGGATTTATAGTATTGGTAGGATTTTATTTAAGTTTTTCTCTTTCTTGTGTATGATTTGTAGGATTTTGTAGGATTTATTTTAGATTTTGAAATTTGAATTTTCAATTGGAATATGAATTTTGAATTTCAAATCTTGATTTTGATTTTCAACTTTTGATTTTGAGTTTTGAATATCCTTGGGTTGGACCACCTGCACCAAGCCAAAGTCATACCCATGTCGTACCTCGGGTTAGTGTGCATGTTTGGAGAGGAAACCTCTTGCATAATTCCCGTCATTCAGAAAGGCAAAGAAGTGGAGGGTGTTGAGTTTATATCGGCGCTCCAACACAAGTCTCAAACCTGCACGGTGACGCATTAGGTTAAAGATTATGCATATTGCACTATTAATTGCATTTGGGAATCCCCAGCCTCTAACCTAATGTGTTACTTTAACAATCCCAAACTTGGAAAACCGTGTAGACCAACTAGGACTGCGTGTTGGTGTGGCGTAGTGTGTTGTGTCGGATTTGACCTTAGTGTGAGTGAGAACAGAATAACACTTGACTTATGTGTATGAGGTTCACAAAAGAACCAACCTTGTCTAAAACACCAAGTATTGGTGTTGGTGCTTCACAAGGAAGCCATGTGAGTTATAAGATAAGGGTAAAACCCATTTTCCTTTTTCTTGTTTTGCTTAGAAGTTCTAAAGAGAGAGAGAGAGAAAGAGAGTTGTGAGAATGGCGGGTGTAGATCGAGATTGGTGGGTGAACGACCATGTGTGTTGCTCTTCCTTCTTGATCGTTGATGCAAAGGTGATCTAAGGAGTGTGTGTTGGAGATTTGTGAAAAGATTGAGAAGAAGAGCATTTCTCAACCTAGGATTGTTGATCTCCCTCTCAAAACTTTCATTTAAAGTTTTGAATACCCCAAGAGAAGCAAGGATAGGATCATGGTAGTGATCGCGGGAGCGTGGACTTCGAAACCCTCCGAAGTCATCAAAGGATACATCCATTGATCATGAATCCATGCCTATTAAATAAGGTAAGAATGTGTGAATTAGTATGCATTAAAGTGTGGATTAATGGCGATGAATAGGGGCAATTAATGCCATAGAAGTAGTGTATTGATTGTGTAAAGAAGTTACGTGAAGGGGGAAAGAGAAAGAAAATTCGATTTGATGAAGAAACCCCAAAATCTAGAAAGTCACTCGCACTACTTTGATCCTTGCTCGCGCGACTTAGACTTGCTTGCGCAAGTGAAACTTCAGAATAGGCGTGAAAATGTGTTTTGAGCGTCACAAGAACATCAATCTCTCGCGTGGATCGCCTCCTATCGTGAGGTCAAGAAAGACAGAGCAAGCCGCCGAAGAGCTCGCGCGACTGTGAGGTGCAATATGACTTGCTTGCGCGACCTTGGATCTCACGCGCGTGACTAAGTAAGTTAAGGCAATTCTGGATTTTTCTTTGAGAACTCTTCGAATCTTTGGTGTGTGTGGTCTTTTAAGCATTAGTTAATAATCTTTGAATAGCTTAAAATGTAGCTTTAATGTGGACTTTTGCCCAAGGATTTTCGTTCTGTTCTTGCACGCTTCGGCGTGAACTTTGTACGAGGTAGGGGAAATTCAATAACATGAATTACGATATGAATTGTGTAGATAATGTGAATGTGATTAAGCATGTGTATGCATGTGTATGTGACAAGCATGTGAACATGATAAGTGATATGAATGAACAAAATGAGTACGAAAGTAAGCATATGTGAACGTGATAAGTAAACTTGTGTGAAGATGAAGACCGTGTGCGTATGCAATAAGCAAGCATGTGAAACTCAAAAGCCTAGTTATAATTGATCACATTGATCAACCACATGGTGAATAACTATAAGTTAGAATGACACCATGATTTGAGGTTTCCATGAAATGAATCCCGATTGTGTATCTGGTACGATGGGATATCTGTACATGTGGACCGGCCAACGGTCAATGTGAAGCACAAGTGACCCTGTTAACTTAGCTCATGGGCTTGGCAATCGTGTAAATTTATTCATTGAATGGCGGTAGTTTGGGGATTTCCATCGGGATTAATGTGGCTCCCAATGATATATACGCTTGGGAGATTATTTAAGTTAAAGTATTAAGTCATTTTGAAGCATGAGAAGCATATGAAAATGAATTAAGTAAGCAACTTGAGAAATAAGCGACAAATCACGTGTGTGTGTGTGTGTATTTCATGTTCAGTTATTCAATTTCAAGTATCTAAAAGTTCAATTTAAATGTGAAATGTGCTTTGAATTCAGTCATGAGATCTATGCTTTGAAATATATTATGCATGCTAGTGATATTCTCCTATTGAGCTTCGATGTTAGCTCACTCTTCGACTATACGTCACAGGTACAGACGTAGATATAGGCATTGGAGATTTTGGCCGAGAAGAAGATCCCGATTACATACCAGAAGAGGAATCGGATCTTCTGCCAGAGGATTATTTCCCTGTGCAACCGTGAGAATTGAAACGATCATGTCGCGATGATGCGCTCTCTAACGAAAATATAGAGTCGCCACCCGAAGCTTTCGGTGCCCCGGGATACCTAGTTCATTTTTATGAGCATCGAAGTACTAAAAATATGACTCTGAATCCGGTTCACACCAAAGGCTCTTGGGTAGGGGCTTCGGTTATCGATCAGGAAGGTGTTAGGCATCCGATCAACCTGCTTAACGCGGTCTCTACTAATGGCCAAAAATAAAATGAAGTAAAAGAAAAGAAAATAACTTCCTCTTGCCCAAAAGGGCTTAGAATCCTATTTGTGCCCCTCCGTTTCTATCGAAAATTCGGCGGCGTAACGGCACAAATGGGAGGACGGAGAGAGCTAGAAAGAGATAAGAGAAGAAGGGGAGAGCCGGAGCCCTCGGGCCCTTGTAGCACCGTGGGAGAGTCTTGCGTTGGCTAGCTTTGATGAGCTTTTGAAGGCTTGTATGGTGGAAAGAGGGGTTCTAACCTCTAAGGCTTGCTAACTAAGAGGTAGAGGGAAGGTGAATGGGTAGCATATACCTAAACTAAGGGATCTAAGGTGAAAAATATCACTCAAAGGAGGTTTTGAAATTCTGAAATTTGTGTGGAAAGTGTGCACCAAAGGGAGAAAGATCTTCTCACTTTAAGCTCTTTATCTCTTAGGCCAAAATTCTCAACCCTTAAACTAAGGGGAGGGGGGCTCTATTTATAGGAAAAGGATGGATTAGGAGGCTACTTAGAGGCTAAGTAAGATTAGGAATTAGGTAATGGGCCATCTAAGGTTTCCTAGGATTTTAAGAGCTTGGAAAGGTGTGAAGGTGGTTTTAATGATGGATGATGGGGAAAGGCCTTAAGCCACTTAAAGGGGTGCAAATAGGTTTCAAAAGGGTGCAACAGAGCTAGCGAAATACACCCGAAAGGTCAAGGTGGTCAACAAGTCAAACCCTAATCACGATTTTCGGGGTAAAATCCAAAGTTACTGTTCATATGCCTGGCGCAACTATTAGTTGCGCCAAGTAAATGCACAATAAAATAGTGCTGAGTAGTAGTTGGGAAGTTGGCTTCGCGAGGGGTGGGGTCCACGTTAAAACTGGCACAACTATTAGTTGCGCCAAGCAAAAAACTCAAAATTTTGCCCAATTTTTGAATTGCCGTAACTTTTGATATACAACTCCGATTCAGGCGATTCTTGACTCGTTGGAAAGCTGGAGAAGTCCTCTTTCTAATAGTATATGATTTGATATTAGTGGAAGACCTCAGCTAGTCTTAGTACACCACTCTTTATCCATTGCTCGGGAAGGTTAGGTTTAGGGCTTGGAATGGGTTCTAAGGGTCGGGACTGGTTTCTAAAGGTTCAGGATAGGTTCCTAAGGGATCTAGGGTGATTCCTAAGGGTTTCATACATGCCATCAAAAGTTCGAAAATGCGCCTCTCTCAAAATGTGTTTTGATCGGGCCTTAGGCCAAATTTGGGTGTCTACAGATGTCCATCTTTGGTATCCGATCACTAGTGATTGTATGCCAAAAAAAAGAGACATCCGAAGAGGCCCAAGGCATTACTGACGGGTCCGTTATATTTAGAACAAACTTCAAATATCGGGTGGTGAGAAAATGAAAGCCCTGGGGTGCCAGGCTAATCATTCGTTTCTCGAGGTATTCGGTTCCCAAGCGCTTAGCGACATTACTGGGCATAACCGAGGTGGAATGAGTTGCGAAAGCCCAATAGCTGGGAAAAACATTCGCCTCTCAAGTTGCGAAAGCTCGTTAGTCGGGAAAAACGTTCGCTTCTCGAGATGATTTGAAGGTGATTGATGTTTGAGATTTATTCTTAATACAACAGTTTCGTAAGTAAGAGGGGTGATCGACCCACATTCAAAGATAGGCGCGAAGTAAATATACGCAAGGCTCCATAGTTTGCGTCCAATCTTACAAGGCATTTGATGACCTCATTGGATTATTCGCGGGTGCCCCTGCTTGAAGCAGGGTTCGAGATCTTTGGGCAAGCCCATCGATCCCAAAGTTTATTTAGCATGACTGCCCAAGCAAAGTGGATAGATGTCACAACACTTTTTGGGAGTACATGTCATTTTTTGAAAATGTGCTCTGGATCAACATGAGCTAGAGCATCCAGCTTCAACTACCTTGAAGAGATCCAATCAAACATTGGGTGTCTCTCAAAAAGGGGCATCCAATCCTGGCTTCTGTTGACAATGATCATAAACATCAATTAACTCTGCATAATCATGCACCCATCAGGGGCAATAAGCAACAACAAAGGCGATGGAAGCCTCGACCCAGACCCGCCCGGGTATAATTTACGGGGACAAATGACCATACGGATACCCAGACGCATGGCGTACACTTTACAGGGATACCATTGCCCATACATGTTTTAAGCTTGTAGAAAATAAAAAGGAAAATGATCCCTTCTGAATGCATGGTTGCACATAGTTTGATTGACACATAATCTTATTCTCAGCAGGTTGGTCTCAACCAACGATTGACCTTTTCCAACGGAGAATCTGAAGCTTAAGACACTTAAGTTCACATGAATCTAAAACAGAGCGCTCATCGCAATGATTTAGCAGTGGAGTCGACTCGATCGAAACATTGACTGCTTGACCGGGACTGACACCGTTGCTCCTTCCTTGAAGTAGGATCCAGAATCCAAGGGTGCCTTAGACTTAGGACATTATTATAGCACAGTGGTGTTGCTGATAAAATATCGACATTTTACCGCATCAAAATACGCATGTGCGTAGCTCTGTGGGGAAGCACAAATTTATTCTTTTTCTCTTTTTTCTTTTTTCAAAGATTTCTTTTTTTTCATTCATTTTTTTTTTTAAACAAGCATTATCTGGACCTCGAACCTCGGGAGGCGCGCGCCCAGACAACGCATACCAAGAGCCCGTGCCTCCGCAATAGTTTATAATGAAACTAAAGCCAACGTACTCAAGTTCATGTGAAAAGACCGGTTCAGAATTGGGTGTCCACCGAAGGATACTCAATCTTGGCCTCCGTCATCAATGAAGTTACAGATGAACAACTATGCATAAACATGCACCCATTAGGGGCGATAAGCAGCAAAGGCGATGGAAGCCCCGACCCGAACCTGCCCGGGTATAATTTACGGGAATAAATAACCATCATAAGGATACCCAGACGCATGGCGTACACTTTACAGGGATACCGCTGCCAATACAAGTTTTAAGCTTATAGAAAACTATAGGAAATGAGCCCTTTTGCATGCATGTTTGTACATCGTTGTCTGACGTAGTTTCATATCTGACAGGTTGAAATCAATCCAACAATGAATCTCTTCGAGGACGGAGTTATCCGGACCTCAAACCCCGTAGGGCGCTCGCCCGAACAGTGTAGACCAAGAGTCTACACCTCTGAAAATATCATGTGACGAACTTGAAGTACAAGGCACTCAAGTTCACCTGAAATTAAAATATGGAGCGATTAGGGCAAAGATATAGTGGTGGAATCAGTCCGATCCAAGCATTGACTGTTTGATCAAAATTGACACTGTCGCTCCTACTTTGAAATAGGATTCATGGATCTAAGGCGAACCTTAGACCTAGGACATTAATTTTGCACAACTGCGTTGCCGGTAAAATTTTGACATTTTATCGCATTAAAAATACGCGAGTGCGTAGCTGTGCGTAAAAGTTCACAGATTTCTTTTTTTCTTTTTCAAAATGATTTTCATTTTCCCCCTTTTTAATAGACCTAACATCGGTGGCGAGATGCTTCATCTGATTTGTCCATCGCTGAGAACTTGTGCTGAGAAGTTGCCTGCTTCGAGGTTTTTGACCGTTTAATGTTCCTACACATCCTTGAGAAAATGTTAGTCCCTTTTTTGTTTATATAGGTAACAATAAGCATCCTAATTAACAGAAGGAGAAATAAACTTTTATCTATATTATTATTATTTTATTTTTCATTTTCAAGATTTATATATATATTTTTTTATTTTCAAATATTTTTTGTTCTTTTTTCTTTATTTTTGAGATGGAAGGACGAAGCTGTAACTATGTACATGGGAAAGAGTAGAAATATATACACACACATTTTTTTTTTGTATTTGGATTTTTCTTGATTTTTTTAATTTTTGGCTTTTCTTCTTTTTTTGTTTTTGATGCATTGACGGTGAGACGGAGTAACGGGTCCCATTTTGAGCATAGACGAACTCTTTCATGCAATCGGACCTTAGTGAGTTTCTGGATTTTACCAAGGCCGGAACATTGATCCCTTTAGATTGAGTCAAACCTTTTTCCTTGCCTCGAGTCATGCGTTTGACGGTGCAGTTTCACAAAGACAATTCTGGTCGGGACCCGATTCGAACTAGCATGAGCAGCCCAATCAGACAATGAGCAATAGGGAGAGTGACAAAAGGGTTCCTCAAACATCAATCAATCATTTCAAACCTTTCTTCTTTTCTTTTTTTTGCTTTTTTTTATTTATCTCCTTTTTTTACCCGTGGGGCCCTTTCGGGTTTTCACCACGTCCATGGGTTTAGCTCTCTTACCCCAAGCGCCCTTTCGGGTTTTCACCTGATCTGCACAAGCCCACTGTTTTTACTCGTAATGCCCTTTCGGGTTTTCACTACGTCCATCTTGCTTTGAGCTTGTATTTTTATTTTATTTTTTATTCTTTTTATTTTTTCAAGAGCCACGACATAGACGTCGATTCCACCATAGCCGGCTGGATGGGGTTCTGGTGTCGTCTCACGACTTGGCTCATGTTGACTTAACAGATATTATGACTGCTTGTGAACTTAAAAGAGGGCTTTCTTCAGGGTGTAGCTTGGCCATGGGTTAGGTTAGGATTTGAAGTCATGCTGGGCTAAAAGGGTTTCCTTGATACGACTTCAGTTTTTTCAACATACTTTCTTCCTTGAGGGTTTTACTGTACATGCCCCGTGATTCTTCTACACATTTTTTATTCTTTCTTCTCTTTTTTTTGCTTCATTTCAGGCAATCTCTTTTTGAGGTTTTACTTTTCCAATTTTTTTAGTTTTTGATAGCGACTCTGCTTCATCTTATTTTTTTGGGTATATGTACACACATTTTTTGGGGAAGGGGTTTATTGAAAGAAAGGCCCAGGCTCAAATGAGGTAGCAAAGGATATCATTAGTTCTAGGGATGCTTTATGGCTACTGTATTTGGAATGATGGCCTCTTTTGGGTAGTTCGTAAGCAGTCATGTATCCATTTCATTAATACTTACCTTGTCATGATAGACTAAGAGTAGAACCGTCGGACAAATCCAGCGTTGATGGGCTCAGGAAGATGATCTCCGTCTATGGTGGCGAGGCGGATGGTGTATCCTGGTAGCACCTCTCAGACGACATAAGGTCCTTCCCAATTTAGGCTGAACTTTCCTCTCAGATCGGCATGGAGGGATAGGAAGATCTTCTTTAGCACAGTGTCTCCTACCTTTAGATCTCGACCACGGACACGTTTATTATAAGCGCGGTGATTCGCCCTTGGTAAACTTGAGTATGGCACAAGGCTAGGAGTCTCTTCTCGTCCAATAAGTTCAATTGTTCGAAGCGAGATCTCTCTCTCTGCTTCGGGTAAGCCTGATTCCATAAGGATTTGGAGTGAGGGTACTTCAACCTCTACCGGTAGGACAGCCTCGGTTCCATACATGAGGGAGAATGGTGTTTCCCCCGTAGCGGTACGGATCGACGTTCGGTAGGTCCACAAAGCAAATGGCAGCATTTCACTCCAATCTCGATAAGTGACGACTATTTTCTCAAGGATGCGGACGACTGTCTTGTTTGCGGCTTCCACGGCTCCATTAGTTTGAGGCCGATAAGGGGATGAGCGATGGTGCTTGATCTTGTATTGTTCATATAAGTCTCGGATGCGCTTATTCACAAAGTTTGTGCCATTGTCCGTGATGATATTTTTGGGTACTCCAAATTGGCACACAATATTGTTCTTGAAAAACTTCTCGATGTGACTGGCCATGATGTTGGCATATGACGCCTCTTCTACCCACTTGGTAAAGTATTCAATGGTGACGAGGATGAACCCATGTTCGTTTGATGCTTTCGGATTAATCATTCCGACAATGTCAATTCCCCAGGTAGCAAATGGCCAAGGAGTAATCATGTAGTGAAGATCAATGGCAAGAGCGTGTATCAAACTGGAGTGTTCTTGACACTTGTAGCATTTTTGAACATGTTTGCAACAATCTGATTGCATGGTGGTCCAAAAGTATCCCTGCCATAGGATTTTCTTAGCGAGTATGTGATCGCTGACGTGGGCACTGCATACTCCCTCGTGAATCTCCCTCATGATATTGATCGCTTCACTTTCAGTAAGGCACTTGAGTAAGATGTTATTGTACGACCACTTGTACAAGCATTCTCCATAAATGATGTAGCCTGTTGCTAAACGTTGAATGGTCCGTTATCTGTCTTGGACGTATCTTCAGGGAAAGTTAGAGTTTCAAGGAAGTTCTTGATATCTGAGAACCAAGGTGGCTCATCATCAGGCTCTAGGGGTTCCTCAATCTGGAGGCAGTAAGCCGGCTCATTCCTCTGCTCAATCATGATTGGCTTCATTTCAGCACCATACGGGATTTCTATCATTGATGCTAGAGTGGCTAACGCATCGGCAAAGTGATTCCTTATCCGAGGGACGTATGAGAAAGTCACATCTTGGAAACAAGTTATCAAATCCTTGAGGTGTTTATGATAGGGGATCAGTTTCTCTTTTTTCTTCTTCCAGTCATCATTCGTCTGGCATATGATTAACTATGAGTCGCTAAACACTTGAAGGTGAGTTATATTTAGATCGAGGGTCGCCTGCAGACCAGCAGCACAAGCCTCGTACTCAGCCTTGTTGTTAGTGCAGGGGAAGTTGAGCTTGATAGAGATGGGCACGTGAGATCCTTTCGGCAAAATCAGAATGGCACAGACTCCTTGACCCTCGGCATTTGCTACCCTGTTAAAGTGCATTACCCAAGATTCCTCTTCTTCAGTATCGTCTTCCGTCATGAACAAGATATCTTCATCTGGGAACTCGGTCCTTAACGGCTCATAGTCAGGTAAAGGACTATCAGCAAGATGATCAGCAAGCGCCTACCCCTTGATTGATTTCTGAGTGACGTATATGATGTCAAACTCAGATAATAAAGGCTTCCATCGTGCAGTCCACCCAGTGAGAGCCGGCTTCTTGAATAGGTATTTTAACGGATCTATTCGGGCTAAAAGTAGAACGACTTGAGATAGGAAGTAGTGGCGGAGCCTCTGAGTAGCCCATACAAGAGCTAGGCATTCTTTTTCCATATGAGAGTAGCGCGTCTCGTAATCAATAAACTTCTTGCTTAGGTAGTAGATGGCTTGCTCTCTTCTCCCCGTTTTATCATGTTGCCCTAAGACACATCCCATTGAAACTTCCATCGTGGAGAGATACATCAAGAGTGGTCTCCCTGGCTCAGGTGGTACCAAAACAGGTGGATTAAGGAGGTAGCCTTTGATTTTATTGAGCGTTGCCTGACACTCATCGTTCCATTCAACGGGTGAGTTCTTCCTTAGTAGCTTGAAGATCGGCGTGCAGATTAGAGTTAGTTGTGCAATGAATCAACTGATATACTGTATTCTGCCTAGAAACCCTCTAACCTCTTTCTTGGTAGACGGTAGTGGCATTTCAGTGATGGCTTGGACTTTGATTGGGTCAACCTCAATCCCCCTCCTGCTGACGATGAACCCTAGAAGTTTCCCTGACATAGCACCAAATGTGCACTTCTGTGGATTCAGACATATTCTATATTTCCTCAGCCTTTCAAACAGCTTCTAAAGGTTTACCAGATGGTCGCTTCGCTCTAGTGACTTGGCTATCATATCGTCGACATACACTTTAATTTCTCTGTGCATCATGTCATGAAATAGTGCAGTCATAGCTCTCTGGTACATTGCACTAGCATTCTTCAGTCCGAATGGCATGACTTGATAGCAAAAGGTTCCCCAGGGGGTAATGAACATTGTCTTCTCGCGATCAACCTCTGCCATTTTGATCTGATTGTATCCTGAGAATCCATCCATAAAAGAAAGCATCCCGTGCTTAGCTATGTTATTGACCAAGATGTCGATGTGTGGTAATGGGAAATCGTCCTTTGGGCTTGCTTTATTCAAATTGCAGAAATCGATACACATGCGGACCTTTCCGTCCTTCTTCAGCATAGGTACGATATTGGCTAGCCATTACGGGTATTTGGATACCATGAGAAACCCCGCGTCATACTGCTTGATGACCTTGTCTTTGACTTTCAACATCCACTCGGGTCGGAGACGTCTCAGTATCTGCTTGACTGACTTCATATCAGGGTAGAGGGGCAACTCATGCTCGATCAAATCAGTATCCAGACCAAGCATGTCCTTGTACGACCAGGCAAAAATGTCTTGGTATGACCGAAGGAATTCGATCATGCTTTTCTTTCCTCAGGAGACAGTAACGTTCCGATTTTGGTTATCCTGGGAAGCTCCTCAGTTCCTAGATTGACAACTTCGGTCTCTTCGACAATGGGGGTAGGGCCATACTCAAAGTTGGCAAATCGGTCAAGGAGCTCATTGGGGAGCTCCTCGAAGGGGACATCCTCATCCAGACTCATGATCCCTGCCTCTTCTTGTATTTCTATAGGGAAGGGTTCGATTTCACGTGGGACGGACATTTTGATTAAGGCATCCTTTTGTGGAATATTTTCTGGAATTTTAAATGAAAATATTTTTGGACTTTAGATTTTTTTAATGTTTTTGGGATTTTGTGTTTTTTCCATGTTTTTGAGATTTTATATTTTTCCATATTTTTGAGATTTTTGTTTTCTTCGGAGACGGACCCTTGGCAAGGCGGGTTGCTATATACACAAGGTATTTTTTGCCAAAGGCTTCTCTCACTTTTTATAGGTTGTTTTTTTTTAGAAATAGGTATCAAATGTTAGACCACTTCCTGCTTCTAGAGTTTGGGACAAAGATGCCCAGCTGCATACCTGAGGGGCCGCTTCTTTACCTGTTGCAGTGGAGGGTGCTGATTGATATGGCTCATTGGAGTCAGCCTCGATCATATTGATCCCCATTTCGTCTGAGATCATGTCCTCAAACGATAACTCGATTTTGTGGTGATTCATCATAGGGGGGGTTTGTTCAGGTACCGACCGTCGTTCCTCGAAGAGGGACAACGTGGCCAAATCTATCTTCAAGTTGGGAAGGGAGATCTGGGGATTGGTGGGATGGATTGGGGCTGTGGGGTTGTGTGGGGTCAAATGGGTTACCCCATTTTGATCGATCTTTATGACCCCTGCGCTGACAAAGGAATCCTTGATGTGCGGCCTAGGGCGAGGTTTCTCTTCTATATTGATTCTTCGAGCTCTTGCAGCCGCGGCGATCCTGGCTTTCTCTTTGGCCTCTCGGACCTCTTCTTCTGTGGGCTTGTATTCTAACCTGAATCGGACCTTCTGCCCCTTAGCGACAACTAGCTCTGTTCTTCCTTGTAATCTGTGTCCCAAACCCCTTCCTTTCTGATAACCACACTTTTGGAGCATTGCCACTGCCGCTACCATACCGCCTCCTGTTTTAGGCATGATGCCCTCAATGAGTTATGGGAGTATCGCTGATACCTCATATTCGAAACTATGAAGGTCGACATCCTCAGCGGTGTGTGGTATATCTAACATATTAGATCTTTCGATGCTATTGGCGGCCTTTTCTTTCTCACTGTGCCCCTCCCCGATGATTGTAATGATCTTGTGTCCAGACACAAACTTGAGTTTCTGGTGCACGGTGGAAGGTATAGCTCCGACCTCGTGCAGCCATGGGCGCCCTAATAATAGATTAAATGAGGATTTGATATCCATGACTTGAAACAAGATGGAAAAGGTCATTGGCTCTATCAACAACTCAAGATCAACTTCTCCTGATATTGTCAAACCCTCTAGCGCTGGTTCTGGTGGGCCTTAACATGCACAGATCAACCTCGATCTTGGTGGCGGTTCTTAACGGGCATATATTTAATGCAGACCCATTATCAATCAGTACCAAGGGGATTACCGTATTTTCAGACTCGACTGTTATATTTAAAGACTTCGAGTGGCTACCCCCTTCTTCCGACAAGTCAGCATCAGAAAATGAAATGGCATTCGGAGCCATCACTTGCCCAATTATCTGCCCGACTTCATCTGGGCTAACTTGGAGTGACACATGCGCATTTTTTAACGCCCTCGTTAATGCTTGAAAATGGAGTGGGGACGTCATCAACAGATCCCAAACGGTGATAAGGGCAGGCATTCTTCTTAGTTGAGTCTCTAATATATGTTCCCGACTCTTTTTTTTGGAAAGGTTCACAGTACTGTCTTTCTTCCCCTCTAGTTGGGCCTGTGGTGTTGTCGGCGCCTCTGGTACGCTTTGATCCTTTCTCGACTGGTGACAAAGTCCACTGTTTGTTCATAACTAAATGGGACCTGATGAGGATCATAGGTTGGTCCCGAGAGCTGGAAAGGTATGGCTGCCGGTTTTGGAGGCACTTGTGCTATTAGCTCAGGAGGTGTGGGCAATACCTGATTCACCTGGGTGGTAGTGGGTTGGGTGGAAAGATTGGGCCAAATGGGGGTGGTGAAGTTTGAGGGTGGTGGAATTGGGGGGAAGGAGGCAAAAGTAGGCCATTGATAGCTGGTAGGTGCTGGCGAGAGATGGGGGGTCTGATGGGCCGTTAGGTAATTGATCGGGGTGGTGGAGTTTGCCGGTGGCTGAACTGGGCGTGATGGGGTGGGCGCAGGCCATTAATAAGTGATGGGTGCGAGTGTTGGATTGGGGGCCTGTTGGTTTAAAGGGTAATCGATGGGGGTTGTGGTGTATGGTGGTAGTTAAAATGGGGCGAGAGCAGGCCAATGATAACTAGCGGGTGCGAGTGTAGGATTGGGGGCCTAGGGGCTTATAGGGTAATTGATGGGGGTTGTGGTGTATGGTTGGTATGCATTGATATTTACATAATTGACGGGTGTGGTGGACAAAAAGTATGTCCGAAGATCCAAGGGTTCAAATTGCGGGGCTGGGTTGGGGAGATATTCTGACAAATTTAGGGGTTCAATTACCCCTACATTCCCCTCTTTTATATTTCTTGACAAAGGTGCTATATAACTCTCCCGATCACTGATATAATCGGATGGGTCAAATTCAAACTCCTCCTCATCTTCTATTATTCCGATAGTGGGTCTGGGACCTGCTCCTCCGGTGGGATGTGGGGGTAGTGGCACTTGGTAAATATTAGCATGCTAAGAGGGTGCAGGGGGAATATTTTCTCGGTATCGATCAAATCCTGGATAGCGTGCTTCAATGGAAAGCAGCGATCAGTAGGGTGACCCGAACCCTGATGAAAATTACAGTGGGTATTAGGGTCATAGTTCCTCGGGATTGGGTGAGGAGGAGGTTGCGGATAATGACTAACCCCTTTTCTACTAACAGGGGCAAAAGTACACTCAATGATTGTCCCAGAGGTGTGAAGACTTGGTCTTAGTGGGCTCTCCTCTGTTCTGGGGTCATTTGCATTCCTTGCCCATTCCCTATTCTTTGTGTCTGCTCAGGCCTAACGGGTGCTGGTGGGGTAGCTTGAAATTGAAACGGGGTTGTATTGTTATTGGATCGGGTATTGACTATGTTTTGGATATCGCCCCCTGTTCTCTTCTCGTTCCTTTGCTATGAAAATCTTCTAACCCCATTGGATCCACTCAGCATATTCTTATTCAAGCGCCCCTCCCTGATGGCGTCTTCGCATCGGTTAGCATTTCTCACTAGATCAATAAAGCTGGTCTGCTACTGATATACCAAAAAGTCTGAAATCACTGGCAGAGTGTTCTTTAAAATCATCTCTATCTGTTCATCATTAGGTATTCTGTTCCTGACCTGAGCTGCCAATGCTCTCCATTGCCCCAAGTAGTCGCTGAAGGTCTCGTTCTTGTTCTGCTTTAAATGGGCCAAGTTGGACTTACGCGGCTCGATGTCTATATTGTAGACATACTGTTCTTAAAAGAGATGCGTCAAGTCCCTCCACATTTTCATCATAGACGGTTCTAAAGATGTGAGCCATCTTAAAGACAGTCCGGTCATACTCTTTTGAAAGACTTTTATTAGCAGTCTTTCGTCCTCCTCGTATTGGCGCATGCCCCCACAATAGGATTTCAGGTGCGCAATAGGATTGCCAGTGCCATTATATTTATCGAAGACTGGCATTCTAAATTTAGGGGGCAGGGGGACCTCAGCGAACAGACATAAGTCTGTAAAGTCCGTGGCGAGGATTTCAGCACCACCCATTTTCATCAACTGCTTTTATATTTTGTCTAGCTGTTCTTTCAATTGTTCTGACTCTTTTGATACAGGGGTCGCTTTCTTGGCCGTCAGTTGAACTTCACTCTGGGCCACCAGGGGGTGGGAAATTATGGGAGGAGGGTTGAGGCTGGTCAAAGCCCCAGATAGGCCCCGCTATTCCTAATCTCATCCTCTTCATACTGCTGGTCGGCATAGTATGCAGCGAGGGCAGGATTCTCCTGTTGTTGTTGCATGGGTTGGATGGGAATGACATGAGTAGGGGTTGGGTGAGCCCATTGGGGGTGAGGAAAGATTGGTTGGGTGATGGGAATTTGGTTTTGAGGTGGGGCCTGATAGGGCCATTGGGTATGGGGGAAGGTTTGGAGATGGCCTTGGGGTGTGGGGCCATGGGAGAATTGGGTTTGAGGCATGGCATGGGTTTGACCCAGCTGTGAAGGTTGGGTTAAATGTTGGGGGTATTGTGGAAGGTATGAGTGTGGGGTTTGGGTTTGGGCCATGAACCCTTGGCCATTTTGGGCCACAGGCCATTGATAGGTTTGGGCCATGGACCCTTAGTAGGTTTGGGTCACGGGCCTTTGGTGGGTGTGGGCCAGTGGGCCTAGGTAGGAATGGGCCAAGGGCCCTTGAGGGGTTTGGCCCAATGGGCCTTGATGGATCTGAGCCATGGACCCTTGGTGAGTCTGGGCCATGGGCCCTGGGTAGGTTTGGGTGGTGGGGTATTGGGCCATGGGCCCCTGGGATATGTGAGAAAAGGGGGTTTGGGCAAATGGGCCTTGGGGTAAGTGGGTAATGGGGGTTTGGGTGGTGTGGATTATGGGGGGTTGATGGGGGTCATGGGGGAGTGAGGCATGGAGATTGGCTAGGGTGTGAGACGGGTTTAGGGACACGTGGTGTGAAGGAGGAGGGGGTGTTTTGAAAAGCCTTCCACATGGAATAGGCTTGGAACATCTCCTCCATCATGGTCGTGGGGGGAGGGTTGGATGGAGATGGGGGATTTAAGGGATGATGGGGTATAGATGGGATGGAGGTGGCAGAAAAATTGGGCATGGCCCCAGTATAATCGGGTATGACCATGGTAGGTGGGGGGGTATGGGGTAGATGAGGGGATGTATTGGGTATGTTTTGGGATGATGGGGGGCCTGATGAGGAGGGATGAGGAAAGTTGGGCATGGCCCCGGTAAAAATGGGCATGACTCCGATGGATGGGAGATTTTATGGGGGTGCGGATAGGGCGGAAGTGGTGTATGTGAATGTAGGTGGATCTGGTCTATAAGGGGATGATGGGAATTGGGGCATGGATGTAGATTGGGAAAATGGGTTTGGGTTTTGTGTGGATGGGAAATGGGTCGGATTTGGCATGGGCATGGTTTGGGCAAAAGATGGAGAATGGGGGGTAGGACTTTGGATATTTTAGGGGGTAATGGTTGGGAATATGGGGGCGCCGAATGGGCCGGTGACGGTAAAGGGGGGTTGGGTGAGGGGGATGGTTGAAAGAACTTCTCCCGAATGGGAGTGAGTTGGAGAATGTGGCGGGGATGAGTCAGGATTGGCGTAAGCCGGGTCCACTACCCACGACATTCTATGGGAACGGGTTGGGTAAGGGTGCCTTGGGTAAGGCCCAAAAGTCTTCCTCCTTCTTTCCCTGCGGGACAGCTGAGGGCGAGATGATGCCGTTGTGCCGGCACCACAAACCCCTCTTTTTTTTTTTGTTTTTGATTTATTATATATATATATATATATATTTTTTTTTTTTTGAATTTTTCGAAAGAGTTTTTTGGAAAATAAAGGTTCCGAGGCCTTGGAACTCCTTTTTTGGGTGGCCCTCGTACCTTAATTCAAGACCTGCGGTGATGATTTCGACGCACTTCGGAAGAATCGAAGGAGAACCGTCGATCTATTAAAGGCACGAAAATCGAGGCAAACAACCCGATCCCCCGAGATGAGCCAAAAATAAGTTGCCTTCTTTTAAATGGCGGGGGCGTATTGGGTGTCGGAGATGGCGGGGCCCAAACAAGGCACTAAGCACACTAATCGGGGAACTCAGGATGTGAAAAGGGCTAAGGATTCGAGCTGGTGGGCTGATAAACAGGCCTGGCGCAACTAATACATACGTCGAGGTTCCAGGGGACCCCTTTTACACTGGCGCAACTGTTAGTTGTGCCAAGGTAAAACTTTGGATTTTAAAGCTGGCGCAACTATTAGTTGCGCCAGTTATAAATTCCAGTTTTTTACACTGGCGCAACTAATACTTGCGCCGAGTAAAAACTGATCCTCCAAAATCGATGACAACAACCACTAATGCCCGAAATGAATCTATTTTTTTTATTTTTGTGGAAGCTAGGCTTCCGGGAACTGAGCTACTTTTTTATGATCGATTCTCTCCTCACCGCACCTAAAGGGTTTGAGTCCGGTATAACTCGCTAGCGTGCTCTCCAAGGGTTTTAAGCTTCGGAATAGGAACCCACCCGATATACCTCCGATGCAAGCGCCTTCTCAGATACTAGGTGGGCTGGGACTTTTTTGGATCATCACCACTAAGGGCTGCCGCCATACTAAGACCCAGGTGTTTGTGTGTTTGCCTAAACCCAACCTTTTTTTTTAAATCTACCCCGTAAAAACAAATTAATTAAGCTCCCTAACTTGGTTCAATTTTAATTTTTTCAAAGCTTTTCTCTTTTTTTTTTGAAACTTTCTTTAATTCAAAGACCGGGGGTGATTATCCCGTGCCGCCACTACGGGCCGACGTCCACTGATGGAATATGAGTGCACAAGTAGGCCCGCCAATCGGCTAAGGCACTAAAATGACGGAAAAGTAAGGAAAATAAAGGACAAATGCGCAAGTAAGGCCGCCGATCGGCTAAGGCATGTAAATGACGTAAAAGTAGGGGTAAGTACAATGACTTAATCGGAGGGGTGAGTAAAAATAAAATAAGTAATAAAGGGTTAGTAAAAATAAAAAATAAATAAAAATAAAAAGGCCAAGTTCAAGGGGAAGCTCTACAAGCTAATTCCCAGCAGAGTCGTCATCTGTGCAATCGTGAGAATCGAGACGATCCCGTCGTGACGATACGCTCTCTAACGAAAATATAGAGTCGCCACTCGGAGCTTTCGGTTCCCGAGATACCTAGTTCATTTTTATGAGCACCGAAGTGCTAAAAATATGACTCTGAATCCGGTCCACACCAAAGGCTCTTGGGTAGGGGCTTCGATTATCGATCGGGAAGGTGTTAGGCATCCGATCAACCTGCTTAATGTGGTCTCTACTAATGGCCAAAAATAAAATGAAGTAAAAGAAAAGAAAATAACTTCCTCTTGCCCAAAAGTGCTTAGAATTCTATTTGTGCACCTCCGTTCCTACCGAAAAGTCGGCGGCGTAACGGCACAAATGGGAGGATGGAGGGAGCTAGAAAGAGATAGGAGAAGAAAGAGGAGAGCCGGAGCCCTCGGGACCTAGTAGTACCGTGGGAGAGCCTTGCGTTGGCTGGCTTTGATGAGCTTTTGAAGGCTTGTAAACCACTAAGGCTTGCTAACTAAAAGGTAGAGAGGGAAGGTGAATGGGTAGCATATACCTAAACTAAAGGATCTAAGGTGAAAAATATCACTCAAAGGAGGTTTTGAAATTCTGGAATTTGTATGGGAAGTGTGCACCAAAGGGAGAAAGATCTTCCCACTTTAAGCTCTTTCTCTCTTAGGCCAAAATTTTCAACCCTTAAACCAAGGGGAGGGGGGCTCTATTTATAGGAAAAGGATGGATTAGGAGGCTACTTAGAGGCTAAGTACGATTAGGAATTAGGTAATGGGTCATCTAAGGTTTCCTAGGATTTTAAGAGCTTGGAAAGGTGTGAAGGTGGTTTTAATGGTGGATGATGGGGTGAGGCCTTAAGCCACTTAAAGGGGTGCAAATAGATTTCAAAAGGGTACAACAAAGCTAGCAAAACACACCCCAAAAGTCAAGGTGGTCAACAAGTCAAACCCCAATCACGATTTTCGGGGCAAAATCCAAAGTTACTGTTCATATGCCTGGCGCAACTATTAGTTGCGCCAGACAAATGTACAGTAAAACAGTGCTGAGCAGTAGTTGGGAAGTCGGCTTCACGAGGGGTGGGTCCACTTTAAAATTGGCGCAACTATTAGTTGCGCCAAGCAAAAAACTTGAAATTCTGCCCAATTTTCAAATCACCGTAACTTTTGATATACAACTCCGATTGAGGCAATTCTTGGCTCGTTAGAAAGCTGGAGAAGTTCTCTTTCTAATGGTATATGATTTAATATTAGTAGAAGACCTCAGCTAGTCCTAGTATACCACTCTTTATCCATTGCCCAGGAAGGTTAGGTTTAGGGTTTGGAATGGGTTCCATGTGTCGGGACTAGTTTCTAAAGGTTCAGGATAGGTTCCTAAGGGATCTAGGGTGATTCCTAAGGGTTGCATACATGCCATCAAAAGTTTAAAAATATACCTCTCTCAAAATGTGTTTCGATTGGGCCTTGAGCCAAATTTGGGTGTCTACATTACCTTAGTGGATTTTAGGAGATATTTTAAGATTTTATATAAGGCTTGGTACGTTCAACCTTTTTATTTTGTTTAGAAAGATATATAAATGATTATTTTGAACCACTGTTTGGGCGATAATTGTTCATCACCAATGGTTCATTTCGATTCTATCAAGCTTATGGTTCACATAACGGCAGAACTGTCATTTTGTTATTTTGTCGAATTGGAATATCTTTTGCCATGTATGTATGATGACTCTATTTGCATAGTTAGAGATATCATCTTTGTTTCTATTTTGTATGGATGTACCAAGTGTTCGTGAGTTCCCAGATCGCCCTATCGACAGTCTGATGGCACGTGTTTCCGAGTTTAGAAATCAGGGATGTCACTGTTGGTATCAAAGCTATGGCTTTAGAAATTTCTGATAAGACTTAGACTTAGATTCTTAGTTTATGTCAGAGTATAGTGACCATCTATTAATGAAATGTTTGTTTCATGTTAACAAAGTAGTATGTTTCCAAGAAATAGAGGTAGACTGAGAGGTGGTCGGGGAAGAGGTGTAAGATGTGTGGAAGATATTTCCACGAGTTCTAACTATGTCCCTATTGGCCAGAGGAACCCTCCTAAAGAGGAGGAAAATCAAGAAAGAAGTGAAAGTGAGAGAATGGCTCAGGCCATGTTAGCTGCAAATAATGCTAATAACCATCAACAGCCACCTCCACCTCTAATTTTACCTACTACATCAACCTTTGTCGAGTTTAGGAGATTGAAACCTCCTAGTTTTTATGGCTAGACCAATCCGCTTGAAGCTGAAAAATGGCTAAACCAGATAGAGAAGCTTCTTCAGAGGTTGTCGTGTACGGAGGAAGAGAAAGTAAGTTGGGCTTCCTTTCAACTAGAAGGTGAAGTTGATCCGTGGTGGAAGAGTGTACTGAGAATCAGAGAATAGGAGAATCCCAATGGGATGTGGACTTGGGATGAGTTTATGGAAGTATTCAACAAGGAATACTTTCCCAAACAAGTAAGAAGTCAAATAGCATTAAGATTTATGAACTTGGAGCAAGGGGTAATGTCCGTACGAGACTATGGTACGGAGTTTACCAGATTATCAAGGTTCGCCCCAGAGTATGTGGCCACGGAACTAATGAGAGCCAATAAATTTGAATGTGGTCTAAGGCCAAACATATGGGATAGTATTTTCGTATTGGAATTGGAGACTTATGGGGTCACGATGGGCAAGGCAATAGTTGCCAAGGACATAGAAGACATGTATAAAAGGAGAGACCAACAAAACAAGGGAAAGGCAAATTAAGAAAGATCAGGCAGCTATGAACCTACAAGTAAGAAACCAAGGTTCATGGTACTGGCACCAAGGCAACCGAATCAGAGTAATTATTCTAGGCCGCCCTTGCCTCCACCTGCAAGATCTTATTGTCTGCCTGGTCCTACCTTCACGTCAGGGGCATCGATTACTCAAGGATTTTCACGTGCTACATCGTCTATGCCTGTGGAGACATGTATGCGTTGTGGGAAGTCCCAGAAGACTTTTGAATGTCAACGTGGTACGGGGGCATGTTTCAAATGTGGTAAGATGGGGCACATAATTCGAGATTGCCCGGAGTAGAGAAAGGAAGGAGTATCTTCAGCTGCTATGCCTAGGACTATAAGATCCACGAGACCAACAATTCAAGGACGTGCATATGCGGTCAATGCCCAGGATGCCTAGACAAATAATGAGATAATCCAAGGTGAAATTTTCTATCAATTGTTAATAAATTTTCTTAATAATTTTTAGATGAAGAAGGTGCATAGAAATAAATGATCTTTTAAATTCCTACTCACATTGAGTGTTAAATTTTTGTTGAGTGTTAAATTCCTAATTACGTTGAGTGTTAAAATTCTATCACACATATCTAATCATTTAGTTACATAAGGTAGGTACCTTACAACTGTATAGAGAAAAAATTATTATTGTCATGAGACACGAGTCTTGATAGACCCAGGGTCTATTCACTCGTTTGTAACTCTGGAGTTTGCGGGAAGATTGAAGGTCATTCCCGAGTCATTGGATTTTATTTTGGCTGTGTCAGTTCCTATTGGAAGTTTAATGAACACAGACATGTTCTGCCGATCGATCATTGTACGAGTTGAAGATCGCGAGATAGTAGCAGATCTCATTTTGTTGGATATGCAAGGATTCGATATAATCCTTTGCATGATTGGCTATCTGCTTACCATGCAAGAGTTGATTGTCTACAAAAAGTTGTTATTTTCTATCTCCAAAGGAGAAATCATTTCGATTTAGGGGTGACAAAGCTAATGTTGCACCATTCATCTCTGCGATACGATCAGAAAGCATTATGAGAAATGGTTGTAGTGGCTATCTCGCATTTTATAAAGAACACCGAGATGAGAAAAACAACATCGCTAAGATTCCGAAAGTTCATGAGTTTGCAGATGTGTTTCCTGAA
Organism: Chloranthus sessilifolius; assembly: GCA_021018995.1. Lineage (NCBI taxonomy): Eukaryota > Viridiplantae > Streptophyta > Magnoliopsida > Chloranthales > Chloranthaceae > Chloranthus > Chloranthus sessilifolius. The sequence goes on from CM037595.1 coordinate 73,530,743, forward strand.
GAGCTACTAGGGTTGCCACCTGATCGAGAAGTGGAGTTTACAATTGACTTAGCTCTAGGCACGGAGCCAGTATCGAAAGCACCTTATCGGATGGATCCAGCTGAGTTAAAAGAGTTGAAGGAGCAGCTACAGGAACCCTTAGACAAATGATTCATAAGACCAAGTGTTTCTCCTTGGGGAGCACCAGTCCTATTTGTCAAAAAGAAGGATGGGCGGATGAGATTGTGCATCAACTATCGTCAGTTGAATAAATTGACAATCAAGAACCGTTATTCGCTTCCAAGGATCGATGATATTTTTGATCAATTACAAGGAGCAAGGTTCTTTTCAAAGATTGACTTGAGATCTAGCTATCATCAGTTGAAAGTCAAAGCAAAAGATATTCAGAAGACAGTGTTCAGAATTAGAAATGGACATCATGAATTCTTAGTGATGCATTTTGGCTTAGCTAATACACCAGCTTCTTTCATGGACCTTATGAATAGAGTGTTTAAACCACATCTGGACACATGTGTGATAGTATTTGTAGATGGTATCCTTGTCTACTCAAAGACAAAAGAAGAGCATGAACAACATTTACAAATTGCCTTGCAGACGTTACATGACCACCAGCTGTACGTGAAGCTTCACAAGTGTGAATTTTGGTTAGAACAAGTGAGCTTCTTGGGGCATGTTATTTCTGAGGCAGGTGTTAAGGTAGATCTAACTAAGATAGAGGTCGTAGTACAGTGGAAACAGCCGAAGATGATCACAAAAGTAAGAAGTTTTCTAGGTTTAATTGGTTACTACAGACATTTTCGTAGAGGGATTTTCAAAACTCTCAAGTCCACTTATACAACTCAAAAGGAAAAATGCAAAGTTTGAATGGATCGAGTCGTGCGAGAAAAGTTTTCAAGAACTTAAGATGAGGCTTACTTCTGCACCAGTGCTTGCTATCCCAATGGGCACTGGAGGGTTCATTGTATTTAGCGATACATCACATAGCGGGTTAGGCTGTGTGTTAAACCAGAACCATAAAGTTATCGCCTATGGATCAAGACAACTCAAGGATCATGAGAAAAATTATCCTACACATGACCTTGAACTTGCCGCGGTGATTTTTGCATTAAATATATGGAGGCATTATTTATATGGAGAGACCTTTGAAATTTTCACAGATCATAAGAGCCTCAAGTACTTGTTCATGCAGAAAGATTTGAATATGAGGCAGCAAAGATTGATCGAGTTTCTCAAGGATTACAATTGCTCAATTTCATATCACCCAGGTAAAGCAAATGTCGTGGCAGATGAATTGAGTCAGAAAAGTTTGGCTCAGTTGGCAAGTCTTATTATGGGAATACGCCGCTAGAAACTTTTGGAAGACGTTGCACTATACGACACTAAGATTGAAGTGCAAGAGTCAGGAGCCCTAGTAGCAAACATTGTGATCCGATCGATAATTTATGATGATGTTTGTGAGCTACAGATGAAAGATGTCGAGCTAGTGAAGATCAGACAAGGGGTAACTGAGGGTATTAGACCAGATTTCTCTATCAGAGAGGATGGATCATTGTTATTCAGAGGGCATCTTTGTATACCGACTGACGCCGATTTGAGGCATAACATACTAGAAGAGGCGTACAAGTCCAAGTATGTGATTCATCCGGGGTGGTACTAAGATGTACTAAGCTCTTAGAAAAAGTCTGTGGTGGAGAGGTTTGAAAAAGGATGTTGCTGAGTATGTTTCAAGGTGCCTAGTGTGTCAGCAGGTGAAAGTGGATCACTGACATCCATTAGGTTTATTGCAACCTCTACCAATGCCAGAGTGGAAGTGGGGGTCCATTTCTATGGATTTTATTGTGGGATTACCAAGGACGACAAAGGGTCACAAAATGCTATATGGGTTGTAGTGGACAGATTGACCAAGTCTGCACATTTCTTGCCTTACAACACTCCATATACATCGAGTAGACTGGCTGAGATGTATTTGAAGGAGATAGTTCGATTACATGGCATTCCGGCAAGTATCATTTCTGATCGTGATCCATTGTATACGTCACATTTTTGGCAGAAATTACAAGAGGGAATGGGTTCAAGATTAGATTTTAGCTCAACATTCCACCCGCAGACGGATGGATAAACTGAAAGGGTAAATCAGATCATTGAAGATATGCTCAGAGCATGCATGCTTGATTTATGGGATCATGAGATCAACATTTACCTTTGATTGAGTTTACTTATAATAATATTTACCAGACGAGCATTGGTATGGCTCCCTATGAGGCATTGTATGGGCCAAAATGTAGATCTCCTCTAAATTGGGAAGAAACGGGAGAAAATTTTATATTGGGTCCGAAAATTCTTGTGAATGCCACTGAAGTTGTACGTTGGATCCGTGAGAGGTTGAAGATTGCTCAGAGTAGACAGAAGAGTTATGCAGATTTAAAACAAATGAGTGTGGACTTTCAGGTTAAAGATCATGTGTTCTTAAAGATTTCACCTTTGAAAAGTGTAATGCGTTTCGGGAAGCATGGAAAAGTTAGCCCTCGTTACATTGGACCATTCGACATTTTGGGTCGAGTTGGTGAAACTGCATATCGGAATGCGCTACCTCCGCAATTAGAGAGAGTACACGATGTATTCCACGTATCTATGTTGAGGAAGTATGTACGGGGTCTGACTCACATCATTGATGAGCAACCGATCGAGCTGTATGAAGATTTGACCATTAGAGAAGACCCCGTGCATATTCTAGAAAGGAAAGAACAAGTGTTGCGTACCAAATGTATTCCATTGGTACTTATGAAGTGGACAAATCATGCATCGGAAGAGGCCACGTGGGAATGAGAGTTAGATATCCGTGACGCGTATCCACAACTTTTTGAGTAAATTTGATGTAATTGGAATTGTAAGTTTCAATGGGGATGCAAGCCTATGTCTAAAACATTATTCAAGTGTGTTGTTACAATTTAATTCAAGAATGGTTGAGTAGTAATGTGTTTAAACAAATAGACGCAGGTCTATAACAAAATCATTAAAAGGGTATAAGTGAAGTAGAAAGAGAGTCCGAGAACCAAGGAAGAAGAATCGGACATCTCAGTTGCTTGCGCAACTGCTTTCGGGCTTCAGGTTTCTAAAATGTCGCTCGCGCGACATTAAAAGTTGCTCGTGCGACTATCGACCTATATGAGGCATGCGAACCTCATTTCTTTAAAAATTTTGGGCGCAAAGAATTTGAAAGCTAGGGTTTTGTTTCCCCAACGTTACAAACTCCATTCTCGCGTCAATTTCACGTCAGATTTGCATTGAAATCTCTACCCTCAAGCTATTCTTTTAGTTTTTCTTCCACAAGTGGGGTAAGATCTATCCTTTAACCTAAATTTCTTTGATAATTTGTTGTAAATTACTAGAAATGGGACTGAAAAAGGTTTCGGCTTCTAACCCCCACCCTCTAAGCGACCTAAAACAAGGCCTCCACCAATCGTGAGGGAACAACCCACGAAATGGTGGGATTCTAGAAAATTTGAAACCGAGAGGGTGATTCACGATAGTTTATTCGAGGATCACGATTCAACTAAGTGGGCCCTCGAGTATTTAACCGCCATCGACTTAAAATCACTTTTGGAACCATCCCACACCCACTACGATCCTAGACTCGTACACCTCTTTTACCAAAAGCTAAGGATGAACAATGATCAAATGGAATTTGTGGCCGAGGTCGACAGCTACAAATTTTAATTTGATTTTTATGACATTTCGATTGCGATGGGCTTCCCATCAACATACGTTGAGGGTGGACCGTTGCAACCTCCAAACCAGTCCAAGGTACCTTTTAAGGAAATAGTCGCCGATATGACCAAGGAATTGACAGGGTCCGGGTTGCCAGTTAAGGATGTCCAGTTGCCTGCTCATATGTGACCTCTGGACATCATCTTTAGAAAGTACCTCTTTCCAATGGGGCATAAGCAAGAGCGGAGAGATGCACTTCTACAGGCCTCAGGAGAAGTGGTTCTTTGCTCCTGTCGTGGTAGCTGATGGCATGGTATATGCTCGAAACAATGCCAGGGAGGGTGCCCAGAAAAATCCCCTCAAATAGCTACCCTATGCTCGATTGATCACTTACATGATTGAGAATCTTGTCAACGAGGATGGCGAAAAGTTTCTGATATCTCCAAATGAAACCCGTATGATAAGAAATATCGAAGTATATAAGTATGAGGATTTAAAAGTGAGCCTCAATAGTCTAGAAAAGAGCGTCAAGCGCCGTCAAACCGAGGAACTCACCTAGCAAATCCTATAACAATAGCAACAAGCACCACCTCAGCAACCCCATATTGAGGCAGAACAAGCGGCTCAGAATCCTGTGCCTCCACCGATGCATCCTTATGTTGGTGCCGATTTCGCAGCCGAGTTATTCCGGCGGATGGATTTCCAAGACATCGCGCTCCAACAAATCCGATCGGATGGCTGCTGCCTGAGCTAACATGCCCGAGGCATTGAGTTCCGGAGCGGGTGCTATGGGTGACGATGAGGATGAGGCACAATCGAGAGATGGCAAGGATTAGTCGGGAGGCTATTATTGTCGGGGTATTTTCTTTTTTAGATATGTAAATTTGTGGAATTTTGGACAATTGAAACGTTTAATTGGTGAAAATAGTTCATTTTGGATGATTGGGTTTACACTTTAAATAGTTATGAAATTGTAAATTTTGGGATGTCATGGTTAACAACTGTTGTAAATAGAATGTCCAATTTTGCATTATGAATGGTTACTTGTCTATGCCTTTTATGCACGTGAATGTTCCAAATCATTAGATTTTGTAGAGTAAAATTCTGGTATGACAAGTTAGCAAATTTTATGCATCAATGGTGATGATTCAGATGTGGGAATGGTTATGTGTTAGAACTGTATATACATTGCAGGTATAAGTTGAATTGGCTATGGCTAATTCATTTAGTAATATGAATGGCTTATGTGTGGTTTCTTTTGATGAGTTATGTGTTAAATTGGACATTTTGCTCAACTCATGGTGTTGTTTACTTTGATAGATTGATGAGTAATGGGTTGATTAACCAACGTGGATTTACTATGAATACGTCTTTGTATAATTTATAATCAATATGTGTACGGTCGAATGACTCATCTATGGTCTCTTCGTCACAGGTTTTATTGTGAATGTTTGTTTGTTAAGGATAATGAGAAATGTATGGCTTTTGTGGTCTGAAGGATAGGTGTAATGATGCGGATATGCAGGTATATACATCTATGTGATCATGTGTGTGCTTGTAGGCTACACGAATGTACGCGTTATAGGTAAAACAGTGTTGCGTGTGATCAATTTTTGAGGACGAAAATTTTATAAGTTGGGGAGAATGTAACAGCCCCAAACTTGGGAAACCGTGTAGACCAACTAGGAATGCGTGTTGGTGCGATACAGTGTGATGTGCCCGATTTGACCTTAGTGTGAGTGAGAACAGAATAACGCCTGACTTTTGTGTATGAGGTTCACAAAAGAACCAACCTTGTGTAAAACACCAAGCGTTGGTGTTGTTGCTTCACAAGGAAGACATGAGTTATAAGATAATGGTAAAACCCCTTTTCCTTTCTCTTGTTTTGCTTAGAAGTTATAAAGAGAGAGAGAGAGAGAGAGTGAGTTGAGAGAGGAAGAGAGTTGTGAGAATGACGGGTGTAGATCGAGATTGGTGGGTGAACGACCATGCGTGTTGCTCTTCCTTCTTGATCATTGATGCAAAGGTGATCTAAGGAGTGTGTGTTGGAGATTTGTGAAGATATTGAGAAGAAGAACATTTCTCAACCTAGGATTGTTGATCTCCCTCTCAAGACTTTCACTTAAAGTTTTGAATACCCCAAGAGAAGCGAGGAGAGGATCGTGGTAGGGATTGCGGGAGCGTGGACTCCGAAACCCTCCGAAGGCATCAAAGGATACCTCTATTGATCATGAATCCATGCCTATTAAATAAGGTAAGAATGTGTGAATTAGTGTGCATTAAAGTGTGGATTAATGGTGATGAATAGGGGCAATTAATGCCTTCGAAGTAGTGTATTGATTGTGTAAAGAAGTTAGGTGAAGGGGGAAAGAGAAAGAAAATTCGATTTGATGAAGAAACCCCAAAATCTCGAAAGTCACTCACGCGACTTTGATCCTCGCTCGCAAGACTTAGATATGCTCACGCGAGTAAAGCTTCAAAATAAGCATGAAAATGTGTTTGAACAGTCGCTCACGCGATTGAAAAGAACTGGAGAAGTCACTCGTGCAACATCAATCTCGCTCGCGCGACTGTCTCTAGCCATGAGCTCAAGAAAGGCAAGCAAGCCACAGTCACTCGAGAGAGCTCGCACGACTGTGAGGTGCCATATGACTCGCTCGCATGTCCTTGGATCTCGTGCATGTGACTGAGCAAGTTAAGGCAATTCTGGATTTTTCTTCGAGAACTCTCCGAATCTTTAGTGTGTGTGGTCTTTTAGGCATTAGTTAATGATCTTTGAATACCTTGAAATATCGGTTTGATGTGAACTTTTGCCTAAGGATTTTCGCTTCGTTCTTGCGCACTTCGGCATGAACTTTGTACAAGGTAGGGGAAATTCAATAACATGAAATACGATATGAATTGTGTAGATAATGTGAATGTGATTAAGCATGTGTGTGCATGTGTATGTGACAAGCATGTGAACATGATAAGTGATGTGAATGAACAAAATGAGTACGAAAGTAAGCATGTGTGAACGTGATAAGTAAGCTTGTGTGAAATGAAGAACGTGTGTATATGCGATAAGCAAGCATGTGAAACTCAAAAACCTAGCTATAATTACTCACACTGACCAACCACACGGTGAATAAATATAAGTTAGAATGACACCATGATTTGAGGTTTCCGTGAAATGAATCTCGATCATGTATCCAGTACGGCGGGATATCCGTACATGTGGACCGGCCAACGATCAATGTGAAGCACAAGTAACCCTATTAACTTAGCTTAGGGGCTTGACAATGTAGCTCCAGTGACCCTGTTAACATAGCTCAGGGGCTTGGCAATCATATAAATTTTTCATTGAACGACGGTGGTTCAGGGATTCCCATCGGTATTAATGTGGCTCCTAATGCTATATATGCTTGGGAGATTATTTAAGTTAAAGTATTAAGTCATTTTGAAGCATGAGAAGCATATGAAAATGAATTAAGTAAGCAACTTGAGAAATAAGAGACAAATCACGTGTGTGTGTGTATTTCAAGTTTAGTTATTCAATTTCAAGCATCTAAAAGTTCAATTTAAATGTGAAATGTGCTTTGAATTCAGTCATGAGATCTATGCTTTGAAATATGTTATGCATGCTAGTGATATTCTCCTATTGAGCTTCGATGTTTGCTCACCCTTCAACTATATGTCATAGGGACAAATGCAGATATAGGCATTAGGGATTCTAGTTGAGAAGAAGATCCCGATTATAAACCAGAAGAGGAATTGGATCTTCTGCCAGAGGATTGTTTCCATTAGTGGAATTTAGGAGATATTTTGAGATTTTGTATAAGGATTGGTACGTCCAGCCTTTTTATTTTGTTTAGAATGATATGTAAATGGTTGTTTTGAACCACTATTTGGGTGATGATTGTTCATCACCAGTGGTTCATTTCGGTTCTATTAAGCTTATGGTTCACACAAGGACAAAATCGTTATTTTATTGTTTTGGCAAATTGTAATACTTTTGCCATATATGTATGATGACTTTATCTGCATAGTTAGAGATATCATCTTTATTTCTGCTTCATGTGGATGTACCAAGTGTTCATGAGTTTCGGGATCGCCCTATCGGCGGTCCGATGGCACAGGTTTTTGGGTTCAGAAATTTGAGTTATCATAGTTACCGTACAGGTTTGAGACTTGAGTTAGCTGACCTAGCCAGGGAAACTAGGTGCCGCATTTGAATTTGAATTTTGAATTTTGAAATTTGAATTTTGATTTTGATTTTTAATTTTGGATTTTAGGATTTGTAAAATTTTCTTGTAATTTATTGCCTTTTTAGATTATTTGTATTAGTAATTTTCTAATTATAGTTTAATTGTTTTCAGATCTGGAGATCGAGGTCCGAATCTACCAAGGCTTCGAAGGAGACACTTGCGAGAGGCCAAGGTATGCACCTTTATTTTAAGATTTAGTTAGATATTTTTTGTATTTGTATTTTCATTTTCTAGTTTATGTCTTTGAGATATGTATTTGTATTTTCATTTGCCATTAAAATGGGACCAATTACCTCCTCTCACGATTAAGGCATCAAACAAAAAAATGAAGAAAAGTAAAATGTATATACCAAAAAAAAAAAGGTTCTCTTTTGCATTTCATTCTTGTGCTTTGTTTTATAGGTACCACAACACAAAAAATATTTTTTAAAAAAATTTGCTTTCCTATATGCACTCTGTATAAACTGCATCACAAGTCCTATTTTAATGGCTCCTCATTCTCGGCCATTACAACTAAAAAAACACAACAAAAAGAGAGAGAAAAAGAAAAAAAGAAGATAAATTGGTAGGGTTTTTTACCCCTTTCCTTTTTTATTTAATCTGTTTTGAAGTATGTACAGGTCAGGTCGACGGTCAATGAGGCCCTCAAGGTGCTTTCAAGAAGCATCTAAATGAGGGCTCTCGCATTCCAAAGCCGCAGTTTGTTCTTACTCAATCTCAAGGCACTCATGCATAAAGCAAAAAAATGAAAAAAGAAGAAAAAGAAAAGGAAGGAAAAAAATGGAAAACATGTTTTGTTGCACACATTCCCAAAAAATGGTTTGACATCAACATTTGCTCCACTCAGGTAGTTGTGCAAAATTAAAGTCGGGGTCGTTGAGTTCGCTCAAAAAACCTTGAACCCTACCTCGCATAGGGGCGCCTGTGCCGATCCAAGTGGGGCTATCAATGCCTCATGAGATTAGGCGCAGCCGTTGAATCTTCATGTAATTGCTTTGCTCCAATCTTTAAGCATGGGTCAATCACCCTCCCGCTCGTTGGGCTGCTTTGTTCAAAATGGAACTCGAACATCATGCATCATCAATCATACCAACACTTGGTTATGTCCAGTAATGTTGCTAAGCGCTTGGGGATCGATAATTTCAAGTGACGGACGTTTTTCCAATATAATGGGCTTATGTCACTCTCCATGCTTTTTTCCTTTTACCATTTGATATTTGAGGTTCATTTTGAATATGACAGACCCGTTAACATATTCCTGGGGCCTCCTCGGATGTCTCTTTCTTTGGTATACGATCATTAGTGATCGGATACTAAAGAGGGACATCTGTAGACACCCAAAATTGGCCCAAGGCTCAATTGACTCATACTTCGAGAGGGATACTCTTTCGAGCTTTCGAAAGCACCTTCCAAACTCTTAGAACTTAACTCAAACCTTTAAAAACCTTCTCGGATCCGTAGAAAGCCTAAATCGGATCCCTAGAACCTAATTTGAACCGACCAAAATAATAGATAGAAAGATTAATACCAAGGTTTACATAGATATCTTCAGGAGTTGAGGCCTATACCATTAGAAAGTAGAGATTCCCAATTATCCAATGAGCCAAAAATCGCCTAATTCCAAGTTGTACATAAAAAGTTATGACGAAATGAAGAAAGTGCATAAATGCATAAAATTACACATATATAAAACAAGATGCATCGTACTTAGGAATCATAAAACAGGATGCATCGTACTGAGAAATCGTAAGCAGGATTCAGGATCAATCATAAACAGGATCAATCATAACCAAGATCAATCGTTAGAGGGATTCAGGATTCAGGATCAATCGTTAGAGGGATTCAAGATTCAGGATCAATCGTAAACAGGATCAATCGTAAGCAGGATTCAGGATTCAGGATTCATGATCAATCGTAAATAGGATCAATTGTAAGTAGGATTCAGGATTTAATCATAATTAGGATCAATCGTAAACATGATTTATAATTCAAAATCATGATGGTAGGATTCAAATTGTGGCTATCCCCATCATCCACTATAAAATCCATTTTTACCTTTTCCAAGCCCTAGAAACCCTCAAAAACCTTAGATCAAACATTACTTAATTCTTAACCTTCATTAAAGCTTAAGAACCTCCCTTAATCTCCCCCAACTCTTAAATAGAAGTCCCCACCCTTCACAAAAGAGACCTAGCAAAATTTCCAAATGACCGACCTAGAGCAGAGAAAAATTTCTAAAAAGACAAAGTAGAGAAAAGTTTCTAAAAGCTTAAACCTTCTAGGTCTTGAAACCCAAGTTCATCCCATACCTCCATACTTCCATCAAAACCATTCCTAAGCTTTAGCTAGTTGGAAAATCTTAGCTCAACCTCTCTTCCATCCCTCTTCCAAGCCTTAGAAGTTAAGACATCGTCTCTAACCTATGGTGTTATTGGAAATTCATTGGAGTTAGTATTCACACGAAGATCTGGTGGCGGTGCTATAAGGGCTCGAGAGCTCCGGCTCTCCCCTCTATTCCTCTACCTTCTTTTGCTTTTCTTCTATCCTAGAATTTGAACCATTACGCCACCGAAATTTTAGTGATTGTAGGGGGCACAAATAGGATTGGAGCGCCTTCGGGCAAGGGGAAACGTTATTTACTTTTTTTCTTTATTTTAGTTTTTACCATAGTAAAAACCGCTTACAAGCGGGCTAATCAGGTGCCTAACACCTTTCCGATTGATAATCGAAGTCCATATCTAGAGGCTTTGGCATAGACTGGTGATTCAGAGTCAAATCTAGCACTTCGGTGCACACGATATTGATTTTGGGTGTCCCGGGACACCAAAAGCCCCGGGTGACAACTCCATTTTTTTTTGTGAGTGCATCATTGCGATGGACCCGCAAAGTCCATGGTTGCATACATAGCATTCATCTCAAATGATTATAATTACCCAAGGGGGGTTGGTGTAGTAATCGGGACCACACTTCAGAGGTCTGAGTTCGAATGCCACCCCTTGTTGGTCACTCACAGGGATTTATCCTTATCAACTGATACATATGATGTGTATAGCGAATGACTTATTCGGGTGCTCTAAGAGGTCGGATACCTGTTATACGATCACCAAATGGTACATCACTGCTGTGATACACCACCCTTATGATACATCAGCCTTATATATCATAAGGGTAATATAACAAACAAGGGTGATGTACCATAACAGCAACGTACCGTTAAGGGTGATGTTCCGACCCTTATCATCTACCACCCTTATGATACATCACCCTTACGGTACACCACCATGGATGGTGGTGTACTTTAAGGGTGATGTACTATAAGGGTGATATATTGTATGGTACACAACTCTTATAGTCAGCACTTTTACGGTGCATCATCCTTTATGTACATCACCCTTATGATACACCATTTGGGGTTGGCCCAGTGATTGGGACCATGCTTGAAGAAACGGAGGTCCAAAGTTCAAATCCCACCCCTTGTGGGTCACTGGCAAGGATATATTCTTATTGATTGATATGTATATCCGGGTCTGGGGACTTAGTAGGGTGCTCTATGAGGCCAGATACCGATTATCCTCCCACCCCCTTCCCCCCCAAAAAAAAGAAAAAAAAAAAGATGAGTTTAATTTGGTGACTTATTTAAGTGGCACTACAAAAAATAAGACTATAAGCGGCAGTTTTTTGCAATAAAAAACTGCCGCTATTAACAAAAAAACTATTAAGACTATTAGCGGCAAATCATTTGTTAATAGCGGCAGTTTTTGGTTGCCACTAATAGTCTTATTTTTTGTAGTGTGGATTCATGAACTTTGCCATTACCAAGTCATCCACCCACAACTTTGACAAATTTGGAAGGGCCGGAGACCATGGCGTCCATCTTGAATTCTGCAAGGGATTGAAGTCGGACACATTCTAGAATGCGTTCAATTTCAATCTCTTGCAGAATTTAAACTAGGAAGAGAAGTCATGAGAAGCAAATACCAACAGGGGGTTGGCCGAGTGGCCAAGACCATGCATAAGAAGCGAAGGTTCTGAGTTTGAATACCACCCCTTGTTGGCCACTTGTAGGGGTTTATCCCTACTGACTGATACGTGTGATGTGTGGGTGTTGCACTTACGTAGGAATTAGTCAAGTGCTCTAAGAGGTTGGATACCCCGTAATAGAAAAAAAATATGAACAAAAATAATCGTGGTATTTAAGAGTACCAATTTTTTGGTGAAGTAGAAGTTTGAGTTCAACATCTATGAATAGAACTATGAACAAGATGAACAGAGAAATGTTGTTCTACTTACATATATCATGCTTTGGGCGCGACTCTATCAGGTGATACATCTCCTATTGTGTCAGGCTGAAACTTTTCGGAGATTGTAAACAATGAGAAAATTAACCAAATATAGTGTTGAGGCGTTTCATGTGTCACCCAAACTATAATCACACATTGCAAATGAGCACCTAAGTTGTGGACACATAGCATGGCACGAGTCACAATGTTGATTATCGTTACAAAGGTCGACACACTGGCCACTGCAGCATGCGAGCCCATGGGCACAAGTGCGCCCACACGCCCCGCAATTGACAGGATCATTCGTAATGTCTTTACAATACCGTTGCCTATAACACGTGCTACCACCCCATTGGTTCTTGGCACGGTCCATGCACACACTCGGGTCACTAGCTAGCGCACCAAAGGTCCTCTGCTTGCCTCCAAGAGTTGTTTTGAGGAAATTCGAGTGTGTCGGGGTGTATGAACTCAGTAGGACCATGTGACGGATTGCGGTGACAGCATGGACGATTATGATCAGCATGGACGATTATGATCATCACGCAGATAAAGATGGACCAGTAGTGGCTAGCACATGGTTTATTGGGTGGAAGAGTTAACATTTGAAGAATTGGAAGGCATGGAGGGCATGACTATCTTTGTTTGAGCATAGGAAAAATGAAGGATCCACCTTTTTATTAGTTTTATTTTATTTATTTATTTATTTTCATGGGTTCGGGCAACCCCGTGAAATCTATGTGTTGACCCTTTAAATCGGAACCATTATGCCAACATTCAACCCGATATTCGATATGTTTTATATATAAGTTAATGCATAAATGCATGAATAGAACAAATGACTTGTTTTATTTATATATGAGTTAGCATGAGAATATTTTAACTGCTCAATTTTCCAAGATGAGATTAGAGATGAATATAAATTATTGATAAAGACCCTTTTGACATCAAACATAAATATAATGTAGATGCCTCTTCCAGTTGATATTAGATAGATGAGCCTGAGTATTAAGAACATGGGCTTTTTTGGATAACCAGGGTGTCCAGGCCTCTTAGCGCACTGATCAATCCCAAGGTCATGTGCACGTGCCAAGTTAGCACATGCAGGTCACCATGGGAAATAAATTCCTAGGGTGGCCTAAGGGGTGATTCAAACTCAACTAGTTCGAATCCCCCTATTCACTCTAGGGATTTATATCCCTTGCTGACTCGTTATATGCTAACTTGAGGCGCGCACGTGCCCTTGTCATTAGTCTGGTACTGTAAGAAGCCCGAATCCTTGGTTATCCAAAATAATTGGCTCAAACCCAGCCCAAATACAAAATCAATTGGACTCGCCCCAAATGCTTTCGGGCTTGGAGTTTTATTGAAGCTCAAACCTATGCCGATCCAGCTTCAAGCCGAACCAGATTCAAACCATCCTAACTTCTTTCCTTAATATTACCGGGCTTCATTGAACCCTCGGATCAAATAGTTTGAACTCCCGTCTTTTTGGTTGAATAATTTTCATAATATATTTAGCCACTTGACCAAATTAGATTGGTCATGAACAAAGTTTGCTATATGCCTAAAGAGGGCGACTATGGGGACTAGGACTATCAATTGGCCCGATCGGCCTGCATCCCGACCCAGAAAATCGGACTTTTCTAATGACTAAACCCGACCCGTATATATGGTCGGGCTTAGATAAAACTGAAATAATTATTTAAAAAAGAAATAATTATATTTTGATCTAACAAAAGAGAAATAATTGTTTAAAACTCTTTGAAATATATAATAATTGCATTCCTACCCAGGCTTTTAAGTGTTGACTACTTTGAATCAGGCGATGGAGTCATTTTACATTCCATTCCATATATACAATAAATCTCGAGATCATGGGTGTACCATCAGTGGTGGACCCTAGATTTTCCTTTATGGGGGCATAACATTAACTAATATTTAAAATTATAAATATATAAATTATATTTTAAATTTGCGGACAAAATGACGTGTCTCATTAAAATCATGGGCACGTAAAAATCATTAACTCATGTGCTTACTTGAATATTAAAAACAAGAAGACAAGTGTCCAACTCCAATCTTGAGGTTTTGGTGGCCTATGTCAATATTCTAAAATGGGGGCTATTTATATTAACAAAAAAAAAAAATCGTAATAGCTCCCAAGGCCAGTCCCAAGGATATGTGGCATGTAGAATCAAGATCTGACCATCTGATAGGTGCATCTGACCATCTGATAGGTGCACTATAGTTTCAAGATCTATTGTGTGGAAGATTGGAACGAAAAATGATCTGCATCATCTAATTAAATGAAGCCAACGGGTTTTCATGGGGGAAATGCGTGTTTTCTTCACAAGAAAACAGGTGCAAATAATGTCAACCTATCTAGAATGGATAACATTGTTTTGATTTTCAAAAATTATATATGGATTGAAGTTTTTATTTCTGTACATAGTTAACTAATCCACTTTGGTGGTTGAATTAGTGGTTTGTGACCCATAGGTTCTAGGTTTAAGTCCTCTTTTGTATAAGGTTCTACTTTTGATTAGTTTTACTAGAGCCTATACACCCTACCTGAGTATGTTTAAACACACAATAGCATAGCCTCTTGGGAGAGAAATCTCTCCATAAATTCTTCGCCAAATATGATAGCATAGAAATCTATTAGGTAGGCAAAAAATAAGTGAGATATCTCTCCTAATATTATTTGCTCCCCTTTTTCTGTGAATAAAATATACGTTTAAAACCGTTGACTATCATGAATCAGAACGATGAAGGTCATTTTTCATCCTAATCTTCCACACAATAAATCTTCAGATCATGGTGCCCCAATTAGACGGTCAGATCTTTAGATCGTTTTATCAGTAAAGTAATTTTATTTTAATTTTCTTTTAAACGTACTAATTTTTCTTTTAAACGTACTAATTTTTTAAAGTTTTTCTTATAGTCACTGTAGGCATCTGCCCATGTTAGGCCTTAACTGGGTCTTCCATTTGTGTACTATCACATGGTCATATGTTGATTCCAGGTGACACACAAGCGGCTGAGTACTTTTAAACCTGGCAACCCAATATTTTTTAATTGCAAAACTAGATAATCTAAAATAATTGGGTACCTCTCTATGCACCCAATAGATCTTAAGATGATGAGCCACCTATTAGACGGCCAATTTTTTTTGGAGCACTTTAGAAAAGCATGCCTCATTTTCAAACGTGTCTGCGTATTATACGGAAATGAAACGTTTTAGTAAAACATGCTTTCACGGTTTTTAGGACTTTAAATGGGTGCGGGATACAAACTTCTTCCCACGTGTTAACAAAAGTAGCATTTGTCAAGTTACGTTTATACCCTCGTCATCTCCACCATTCACCATTTCCCTTGAACAGAAAAATCACTTGAAAAATCAGATTTCTCCCCCCAAATTTCTCCATCATTCACCATTTCCCATAAAAAACCATTCACCAGTTCAATTTGATTATCTATTTCTCCCCCCAAATTTTGTGTAGAAAAACCAAAAAACCCAAAAACCTCTCACAAATTGCAGCTCCTTCCAATGAAATCCAAAACAATTCCTAATCAAGGAAATGCCCTAGAAATCAAGGCTCCTCACCTGTAAATCAAGAACAAATCCTAAATCAAATCGACCAAAAACGAACCCTAATCAGAGTCCAATAACCAACGTAAAATATCCTTGAAAAATGTCAAAGACCATAGCTTTCACAACGAATCATGCACAACCATAAAAAAACCCTAGAAATCAACAATCTCTACGAATAGGGTTTTTGATAAATGCAAATTTGGAGATTTTTTAGGGTTCTTTTAGCTCTGTAATTAAAGGCCTTTGATCTCGAAATCAATGGCTGTGATTGTGTTTATGGTTTAAGCGGATTCATAGGTCTTCTTCTTCCTTTTTCGCCGGAGATCGCTGGAACGATGGGTTCTTAAGCGGGTTTCATAGGTCTTCTTGTTCTTCCTTTTTCGCCGGAGATCATCTTCTTCTTCTTCCTTTTTCGCCAAAGATCGCTGGACGATGGGTTCTCTCACTTTTAACGCTGGAACGATGGGTTCTTTGCTTATTTCTTGCCACTTTTATATAAGGGTATAATGATAAAGTTACGTATGAAAGTTTATTTGCACGTGGGAATAAATTACTATCTCACACCCTTTAATGCGTAGATACGTTTCAACAGGAGGCAAGTTTATCCAATTTCCTGTTTTTTTTTTTTTTTCATGTCACATATTCCCAAAATATGGCCTTGAACTATATGGCACACATCACGCTCAAATGTAAATTTAAGGTCATTTTTGGGGATCTGTAAAACATGGAATCAAAAATTGGCCGTCTGATAGGTTTACCATGGTCTCAAGATCTATTTTATGGAATATTGAGGTGAAAATGACCTCCATCATCTTATATGAGGCAATCAATAATTGAAACGTGGGCCCTTAAAGGAGAATGCATCGGAAGAAACAGATACCCAAAATAGTTTACTATTGTAGAGAGTCTGCGCATGCTGTGCTAAGAAGCAGTTATGCAAGTTGCAATATATTAACTATGTTGATACACTGTAGTGTTGCAATTTTGTTATTATTTTTTAAATGATACACGCTAGCTAGATCGAGAGAGGCAATAATTGGTAAACAGAACAAATATATTCGGACGATGTGCTCCGCATTTATTATTTATCATATAGTTGACTTCACAGATTAGATCAAAGGTGGATAGCTAGAACTTATTCACCAACTAAGTTTCTTCTCATCCTTCATTTCCACACCCACCCTTTGTTGGCAAATATGGCGAATCAAATTGTTTCCATGGCCAAGACTACCTGATCTCCTACGCAAAAGAAGAAGTGGGCTTATTGGTGAACGTTAGTGGTGAAGCTCAAAAGCTTTTAACTACTTTCACTGCCATTGAAGCCGTCCTAGAAAACGAGGAGGAGAAGCAAGTCACCAATCCATCGGTGAGAGATTGGCTGGGGAAGCTCAAAGATGCTGCCTACCACATGGACGATCTACTTGACGAGTGGAGGACGGAAAATCTTCACAGACAAATTGCAGAAAGCGGCGAAAGGGATCATGTTATTGGTATCTGCAATTTGGTATGCACCCACATCTCCTTAATCCCTATTTACTGGAAATCCATTTTCTTTCGTCGTCAGATTGCACATCGGCTAAAAGTTATAAGGATAAGATTAAATCAGTTTGATGATGATAAGAAAAAATATGGTTTCAGTGTGGAAACAAAAATTGAGCAAAAAAATGAGGAAACTAGCGAATTAATAAATATATCCAAGAGGTTTGGGAGAGATGAAGAAAAGGAGAGCATAATAAGCAAGTTGGTAAGCGAGATTAGCAAAGAGGACGGTATTCCAGTCGCTTCTATAGTTCGCGTAGGGGGGCTTGGGAAAACAACCCTTGCTCAACTTGTCTTCAATGATGTCAAGGTGAATAAGCATTTTAAGATAAGATGGTGGGTTTCTGTACCTAAAGATTTTGATGTGAAAAATTATCAAAGAGTGCACTGGCAATGAGAATTCAGACGAAGAATTAGGGCGTTTGCAAAAATGTTTGAGAGAGTGTTTAGTTGGGGAGCAATTTTTACTTGTGTTGGATGATGTGTGGAACACCAAAGACGAGGAGTGTGGAATTCCCAAAATCGATTAATCGAATCCTAAATCGATTAATCGAAATCCAAAATCGATTAATCGATCCCAAATCGATTAATCGAAATCCCCAAAATGGTTAAATCGATTCTGAAATCGAGCAGTCGAAAATCCAAAATCGATTAATCGATCCAAAATCGATTAATCGAAATCCAAAATTGATTAATCGATTCTCCAAATTGATTAGTCGATTTCCCCAAGTCTTATTTCTCCAGCCACTGGAGGTACTCAGTCGATTAGTCGATTTTCAAATCGATTAATAGACTTTCAAAATCGATTAATCGATTTCCAGATCGATTAATCGAAATCGGGCATTCTTGCTTGTTCAACTTCTAGACCAAAATCGATTAATCGAAATCGGGCATTCTTGCTTGTTCAACTTCTAGACCAAAATCGATTGATCGATTTGGCCAGAATTTAGCCCCTTTTCGGGTTGTTCTTCCAAATCTTTTCTCTCTTTTTCTTTCTTTTCTATCCATTTAATTCTATGATTTTTAACTACCCTTGACTGAATTTAATCATCAAAATTATGCGTTTAATTTTAATAAAACTCACCTCAAATCAATCTCATAAAGGATTGATAGGTTGGTTTAATGGCTAGGGTTCCGGCTCTTGCTTCAACGATCCTCCACGCGTTGAATCTGACATTAAATGTTTGAAACTCTTCCTTCAATCAAATCATAACAACTCTTAACCATTACTCACCTTGGTTCTCTCTCTCTCTCTCTCTCTCTCTCTCTCTCTCTTCTTAACTCTCTTTTACTAACCAAATAAAAGAAACCTAGGTTATTAAAACCCTTATAACTTCTCTCAAGCTTCGGTGTTAAGCACATACACCAGAGATAGGTGTATATGGCCCTTAACTAACTCCATACACTACACTTAGGTCACATTTATATCACATTAGTTCATCACTTCATGAGTCCGTTGTTTGACTATCACTTGGTCAAACCTACGACCAGTCGGGTACGGATCCCGAGATCACTGTTTAACGCTCAAATGTTTGGGATATTACATTCTCTCCACCTTGAAAATTTTCGTCCTCGAAAATAAGCCCAACGGTGTGTCGGTGTGGTCCCCCACACTCAGGTGACCTGGCGTAGTACATTAACACGTGTATAGTCTTAATTACAAACAGGAGGACAATTTACATTAAAATAAATAACACTGGTAAATAAAATGAAACAGTTTTCTATTCATTTCTCAAAAATTTTACAATTTGTTCATTTGTCCATCAACTACAATGCACACAACTATCAACAATACAAAAATGTAAAAAGAAATATCTACTCCAGCTCATGCAGTCCCCTCTCTGGTCGGTGGTGGTGGCTAAATCTTATGTGGTGGCATCGAGCAGATCGTCGTCGGCAATGCGAGGGTACCCGCATGAAAAGTCACACCAGTGAAAGCGTCCCCTGCAGTCCACGCCTCCTCCTCTACGAGATGGCAACGGTAATCCTAAGAATAGATGTACCGCATGGTGTGGTACATCAGGAAGTCCATCCGCCGGTCTATCCCGTTGTTGGCCTCCATCCGGGCCAACACGTCCTCAATCATAGGCGCCGGGCGAGCCGCTCGTCGACGGTAGGATGAGATAGGTGTGGCAGTCGCTGACTGCGACGGTGGCGTAGGGGATGTGGTGGTATGAGAGGGTGCCCCCTCAACTGATGGAACAACGGGGTGTGCTCCCCCCACTGGTGGGTCCTGATGTGGTGGTGGGGGTGGTGGTGGTGCTACTGCTGGGCCCCCAACTGATAGGGTCCTCTTTAGCAATCGGTAGCTACGACCATTAAGCGATGGAGTAGTGCTTCACGTGGTCCGTAGCCTTCTCCTCATGGGGCGAGATGGCGTACCTTGGAGCATCGAAATAGCACTCCACCATGCTCGAAATGAGGCGAGGGTACGACATCTTCTCCTTTGGTCGTAAATGACCATTCATCAAGTTTTCTTTTATGTATGTCATCCCCTCTAAGACGATCTTGGTGGCGTCGAACCAACGGTCGCGGAATGCCGCGTATAGGGCCTGTTGGACCAACTCCACCCTCTCGGTATCATGGTGCATCGGGTAGAGGTTACACTTGATTATAGAATCAAACATCTACATGTAATGGGGCAAATCGACCCTCCTAATGGACGATCCGGACCCCTTCTTCCCATTAGTCATCTCGGCCATGATCTCCTCAAATCTCACCTCCTCCGTAAATGGTGGAAAGAGGGTGGTCTCAGGCACGAAGCCAAATAGCACTCTAGGGACTCGTGAATGTGGTGATGGGTAAAGGTGTAGTCATGACCATCAATCTTGGTCGTAACGATGTCATCGGTCGGACCCTCCTCCAAGCCTTGGTAAAATAGGCGGACTAGTAGGGTAGTAACACCCATGGAGCGGCGTTAGTAGGTTACCGAGGCCCGCTTTGACCAAATAGTCCCTAGCCCATTTGGTCTCACCCTCGACGTCGAGGTCGGTAAACAAGTTCTCATCGAAAATATACTCATCTTCGAACTTCTTTGCCGCCCACCACTCATTTGGTTGGGACATGTCTACGGGTGGTGGTGGCAATGTCGGTGAAGACGCGCTCGTCGAACCGGATGTGGTATCCGATGACGACGGGAATGGGGTTGGTAGAGGCGATGGTGTTGGTAGTGGCGGCGCGGCATTTTTACGTCGTACCGAAAGTTTCGAAGCCGCTTGCTTCGTGGTCAAACGGGTTCGAGGAGGCATTTTGAAGGAAAATGAACAAAAATTAGGGTTTTATAGGTCAAATTGAAAGAAAAATCGTACGCTAGCGCGATGATCCAGAGGTAAAAATCGGTGCAAAATCCCCTTAAAACTCTAGTTGCTCGGTGGTTGAAGGAGGGAGATGAAAAGGCGTGCAAAGAAGAAAACCCCAAAATTTTCGAATGGGGAGAAATCCCCTTCATTTTACATATATAGGCCCGATTCGATTAATCGATTTTTAAAAACTTACTCCAGCCGCGCGAAATCGATTAATCTATTTCCAAAATTGATTAATCGAAACTCAAAATTGATTAATCGAATTCATTTCGATTAATCAAAATCGTGGTCACTTAAAATTTCTAGGCTTTCCAGTTCACTGGCATGTGCCAGTCGATTAATCGATTAATCGATTTCTCAAAATTGATTAATCGAATTTCACCTCGATTAATCGAAATTGTAATGTCCTTAAATTTTTCTAAAATTTTCAAGTCATGACATGTGTTAGTCGATTAATCGAATTCCAATATCGATTAATCGAAATTCAAAATCGATTAATCGAAATTATACTTTATTAATTTTCTGAATCTCCATTCAATCTCCACTCACTGGCTTATGCCAGTCGATCAATCGACCAAAATCGATTAATCGAATTTCCAAATCGATTAATCGATTTGAAAATTGATTAATCAGTTTTGATTAGATTTCAAAACTCTTTGTTGCTTCTTGTCTCCTTTTTTTTCTTGGTAACACATGACCAGTTGGTCATTGGTTTTGTGAAATATGTCTTAACAGCCATTGCGTGGCAATGATGAATCCTAACTACACATTCAACATTGTATTAGGAACACGATGTGGATTGAAATTCTCTTTACTGAATAAATTGATTAAAAGGTCCACATTGGATTACAACATATGGTTTAAATCCGCAAACATGTTTGAGGTGATACAATTTGATTCTCAAGTCGTCGCAAATAAGTCCAGGTATTATTCCTTTACGTCGGCCTCTCATTCCCACGTAGCTTCTTCACCCGGATGATTCTTCCATCGAACAAGCACTAATGGAATCACTTTTGTCTGCAACACTTGTTCCTTTCGATCCAAAATCTCCGCCGGTTCTTCGATCATGCTCATATCCTCATGCATCTCTAATGGTTGGCCGCTCAACACGTGATCAGGGCCATTAAGATACTTCCTGAGCATAGATACGTGAAACACATTGTGTACCCGATCAAATAATGGTGGTATTCCAATGCAGTAAGCAACTTCCCCTACTCGACCCAGAACTTCGAATGGTCCAAGATAGCGGGGACTTAACTTCCCTCTTTTTCCAAATCTCATCACCCACTTCATAGGCGACACTTTCACAAACACATATTCACCCACCCTAAAGTCTACACTGGTCCGCTTGATAGCAGCGTAGCTTTTCTGTCTGCTCTGAGCCGCTTTGAGTTTGGTTCTTATCATCCGAACATAGGTGGCATTATCTTCAAGTATCTCGGATCCCAAAATAAATTTCTCACCGGTTTCCTCCCAATTGATGGGCGATCTACATCGCCGTCCATAAAGAGCTTCATATGGTGCCATGCCGATGCTCGTCTGAAAACTGTTATTATATGTAAACTCAATCAATGGTAGGTATTGATCCCACGATCCTTGCAATTCTAACATACACGCCCTAAGCATGTCCTCGATGATCTGATTGACCCGCTTTGTTTGCCCATCGGTTTGCGAATGGAATGTTGAATTGAAATCCAACCACGTTCCCATCCCTTCTTGAAATTTCTTCCAAAACTTTGATGTATATAATGGGTCACGGTCAGAAACAATGCTACTCAGAATCCCATGCAAATGGACGATCTCTTTCATATATAGCTGTGCGAGTCTTCCTGCCGTATACATCGTGTTGTAAGGCAAGAAATGCGCTGACTTGGTCAATCGATCGACCACTACCCAAATGGCATTGTACCTCTTTGCAATACGCGATAGCCCAACGATGAAGTCTATAGAGATCGATTCCCATTTCCATTTCGGTATAGGTAGAGGCTGCAATAACCCCGCAGTGTGTCTATGATCGATCTTCACTTGCTGGCACCTCAAACACCGTGACACATACTCTGTCACGTCTTGTTTCAAACCTCTCCACCAGTATTTCTTTTTTAAATCTTAGTACATTTTCGTGCTACCTGGGTGAATCGCATAGTTGGACTTATGATTCATCAAGAATGGTTTGTCGTAGATCGGCGTTGTCCGGAATGCAGAGACGACCCTTGTATAATAAGGAACCATCTTCTTTCACCAAGAAGTCCGCTTTGATGCCTTTGATCACATCTTGACGAATCTTGGTTAGCGCCGGGTCTTTCATCTGTAGCTCATGGATATACTCAAATATCACTGGTCTCACTGATACGTTAGCCAAAAAGGCTCCTGTAGCTTGCGACTCGATATTTGTATCATACAATGCCAGATCTTCAAACAGCTTCTATCTGTACATACCCAAAATCAAACTAGCCAACTGAGCTGAACCCTTCCGACTCAAGACATCGGCTACTACATTAGCCTTGCCTAGATGGTACTATATGGAACAGTCATAGTCCTTGAGGAACTCCATCCATCTGCGCTGCCTCATATTTAGTTCTTTCTGTGTAAACAGATATCTGATGCTCTTGTGGTCGGTGAAAATCTCAAAGGTCTCACCGTACAAGTAATGTCGCCAAATCTTCAACGCAAATATGACCGTTGCCAGTTCCAAATCATGTGTCGGATAATTTTTCTCATGCTCTTTCAGCTGTCTCGACCCGTAAGCTATCACCTTTCTATGTTGGTTGAGTACGCAACCCAAACCATTATACGAAGCATCGCTATATACCACGAACCCTCCACTACCTGAAGGAATCGCTAGTACTGGAGCTGAAGTGAGTCTCTTCTTGAGTTCTTGAAAACTCTTCTCGCATGCCTCACTCCACTCGAATCTTGAATCCTTTCGTGTAAGCCTCGTAAGAGGTCCCGATAGTTTTGAAAATTCCTCTACAAAGCGCCTGTAATAACCTGCTAATCCAAGAAAATTGCGGGCATCGATCACGGTCTTTGGTTGCTCCCAGTTTACTACTGCCTCTATTTTTGCTGGATCTACAGTGACACCATGCTTTGAGACAACGTGTCCCAAAAAGTTAACCTCCTCTAGCCAAAACTAGCACTTGCTGAGCTTGGCGTACAGTTGGTGTTCACGTAAAGTTTGTAGAGCAATCCTCAAGTGTTCTTCGTGTTCCTCTTTTGACTTGGAGTATATCAAAATATCGTCAACGAACACCACGATGCAGGAGTCCAGGTGTGGTTTAAACACCCGATTCATTAAATTCATAAACGACACCGGTGCGTTCGTCAACCCAAACGGCATCACTAAGAATTCATAGTGTCTGTACCGTATTCTGAAAGCAGTCTTCTGAATATCCTCTGCCTTGACTCTCAACTGATGGTATCTAGATCTCAGATCGATCTTGAAAAAATACCTTGCTCCATGCAGCTGGTCGAATAAGTCATCTATCCTAGGCAAAGGGTACCTATTCTTTATAGTGAGTTTGTTTAATTGCCGATAGTCAATGCACATACGCATTGACCCATCTTTCTTCTTTACAAATAAGACCAATGCTCCCCATGGAGACACGCTCAGTCTAATAAACCCTTTGTCCATGAGCTCTTGTAACTGCTCTTTCAACTCCTTTAACTCAGCAGGAGCCATTCTGTATGGTGCTTTAGAAACAAGCTCCGTTCCTAGTGCTAAGTCGATGGCGAACTCCTCTTCTCTCTCTGGAGGTAATCCTGGTAACTCTTTCGGAAACACATCTTCAAACTCTCGCACCACGGCTATCTCAGAGATAATATTATTCTCTTCTTTATCCTCCTTCAAGAATGCCAAGTAACCGCTGCACCCTTTTCTAATCAAGTACTCGACCCTGACTGCCGAGATAAGTGGCATATGCGTCGATCTCTCTCCTCGAAATTGAAATGATCTCCTCGTGTTGGGTCTGAAGATGACGACCTTGTTCTTGCAATCTACCATCACACAGTGAGTCGACAACCAATCCATGCCAAGGATCACATCAAATCCTTGCATGTCTAACAGAATTAGGTTCGCCGGTAGTTCAAAGACGTTTCCATCCATGATTCTCACGATCACAGAGTTGCAACCCTTTTTTGTATCAACCGATTTCCCATTCGGAATAGTCACGGTTAACACAAAGTCTAACTCCTCTGGGTTGACTTTCATCTTCTTTGTGAAGCGAGGGGTAATAAATGAGTGGGTAGACCCGGGTCTATCAGCACTCGAGCTTCATATGTCACATCACTTCCTTTCTCATAAATTTGTAACATACCTAGTCATGCATACACATATATATATAATGTATACCATCATACCAAAAATTATTACATGCAGGTTCTTTTCTATTTTCTATATAGATGCACCTTCTCTATCTAAAAATTTTCAAGATTTAAAATTCTTTATTTAAAAGATATCTCACCTTGGATCACATCGTTTGTATTTTGAGCCTCTTGAGCTGTGACTGCATAGGCTCTCCCTTGAACGATCGGCTTCCTTGCTTGGATAGGTCGTGGCACAGAAGCTGAAGCTGTCTCCCTTTGTTCACCTCAGGGCAATCTTTGATCAAGTGGCCCACCTTGCCACATCTGAAACAGCCCCGAGTTCCTTGCCTATAGTCCGCTATCTTGTGAGACTTGCCACACTTGGCACAAGTCTCCCGCGGTGTGAAAGATGCAGCTCATGAGAAACCCTGTGTAACTGTAGCTCCTGTAGTGATAGCAGGGCTCTCATATCTTATTGGCCTCCCCGACGCGAGCAATGAAAATCTCTGCTGGTTGGTCTGCTACGCCGGTCTTTGATACCCTCCTTGGAATGGGGGTCTCTGATTGTTTGCTACGAATCTCAACTTTTTGTTCACCGGCTCGTAGTTCCCCGTTCTACTCTGATTATCACTCCACCTTCCTTGTTGTTCCCTCTGGCGGTATTTATTATTATTTTCTTCCTCCACTACGAGCTCCTTGCTTATGACTTCTCCATAGGTCCTCATCTGGAATGGTGCTACTCCTCCCCTCACGTCCGGTCTCAACCCTTGCTGAAACCTCTTCGCTCTCATCATCTCCATGATGACATAGTCAGGGGCGAAGCGAGCGAGTCACATGAACTCCACTCCATACTCTCTAACAGTCATCTTCCCTTGCACGAGTTGTAAAAACTGGATCTCCATCTGATTCCTCACAACTTCTAAGAAGTACTGTTTGTTGAATTCTTCAACAAATTCATCCCACGTCCAGGGCAAATCCGGGGTCTCCTGAGCCCTAGTCTTAGAAACGGACTTCCACCAAGGCCCAGCCTCCCCATCTAACATGTAGGCTGCCCAACGGACGCTCTCGTCCTCTGTGCACGTGAGCACACTGAATACTTTTTCTATCTCACTCAGCTAGTTCTCAGCTACCATGGGCTCTGCCTGCCCCAAAAATCTAGGAGGTCTCATTCTCCTAAACTCAGTAAACGCAGAAGACATTGATAGTGTCAGAGCCACTGGAGGTGTCAGTGGTTGATGCTGCTCGTGGGCAGTATGAGCAACCAAAGATGTTGCCTGTTGGGCCATGACAGCTGCCATGGTTTCCATCATGTGCATCATCCTCTGATGCTCCTCTCTATCTTCGTTTCTTTCTCTAACTCTCTCTTGTTCTCTTTGATCTCGATCTTGACGATCGCAATCCTGAGTCTCTGCCTGATCTTGGCTCCCTTGGCCACCACTGCCTGAAGCCCCTCTATCTCCCATAGGCACTCTATTGGTATCCGAGATAAAATCATCTCGACTATGCAAACTTCTACTATGACCACCCTTGGGTCGGCCCCTTCCTCTAGAAGACATAATAGTTTGCACGTGAAAACCTTGTTTCATTAGCAGGAGTCCCTATGCTCTGACAAAAGTAATGATTGTAAGAATTTCTAAAAGAAAATGCTCTGATACCAACTGTGACAGCCCGAATTTCAACACCCCGAAACTCGTGCCATCAGCACGATCCTCTAAACCGTGCCCCATGGCTATGTACGGAATATTGGTATAACAAGCAATATTCAGACAAAATAGAACAATAACTACACGATGCGGAAGCAAAATACTATTTTAAGTATAAACTCAAAAGACAATTTTACTTTCATGCTACTGCATGATCAGAGAACCGATCTGAACCATCGGTGATAAACAGTTCACCCCAGATGGTTCGCCAAAAAGAATATATCAATTAATTACATTATTTATCAAAATAAAAGCCTGACATACCAAGCCGTACCAATGTGCTCTAAAAACTACTCTCTCAAAGTACTCAGCAGAGTCTCCTAGAAGAAGTCCTCAGGAGGGGGCTCCAACTCGTCCCTGGGCGCGTAATCTGAATCACCCGGATCTACGTCACCCGAAGCCTCGGCCGCTGCTAACACTGGACCTGCAACGTATAGTCTAAAGGGTGAGCTACATCCTAGCTCAATAGGGAATAACACAATGAACATATAAGTCAAAATCTCATATATATTCTATGATATTCTAAGCATGATGTATCTATGCACTTGATGGAAAAACAGTTTAAAAGATGACAATTTGTATTTAAATTTACTGGTAGTTGCATGTTTCCCTTTATTGTTAATTGTTCATGAATGACACTGAATAGGCCTAAAGCAAAACTTAAATCTTCAACTTAAGTAGTCCCCAAGCATTATAGCATCGAGCCCCGATGGAATACCCTCCATCGTCGTCTAAATAGACAGTTTTCACATATATTCCGTGGGAATACTATCCAAGCCCCTTTCTCATAGGCGGCGGGGTTAAATCTCATCTCAACATCCCTGAGATGGGCTTACTGTGTGCGGATAAACCTCCATACCGGTGTACGGATTGGTCGCCGTATCGGTCACGAATATCTTGCCGAGCCAGTCGTGGGTATCCCGTCACGTTGGTGGGGTATTCTATTCAAACCTTAAATAACAAAAATATCATGTGCTTTACATATAGTTATTCACCATGTAAAAGTGCTACCTTATATCAATTAGGCCTTATCAGTCGTTATCCAATCTGACCTACGTCCCTGGGATGTCTAAATTACTCGCATCACACTGATACATTTATCACTTTCTCATCCCCTGGGAATGCCTCATTTTCATTAGCTTACTTGGTCTCAGTTACTCGCATCACAATGATGACTTTATCACTTTCTCATCCCTTGGGGATGTCTCATTCTCATTTACTTTCTTGGTGTCACACACACCCTTTTTACAAAGATTTATACAACTAAAATATTTTCAATTTGATTTCTATATCACTACATATATGCTCTTGCAATTAAAGTACATGTTCAAGGTGTTCCCTACCTCAAGTCTCTGAAGGTACAAGCATCAAGGTCTCACACGGCTCCTTATGCTTGCTCTCACACGTACCACCTATGGTACACCATAGCACATACAACACATCACTAAAGATGCAATAGAGAAGGTCCTAGACCCTCCATGAACCTCAAGGTCCAATTAAAAAGGCAACTGAAACTGTCAAAATCGATTAATCGAACTCTAAATCAATTAATCGAACTCTAAATCGATTCCCAAAATCGATTAATCGAAATTCAAAATCGATTAATCGATCCCAAATCGATTAATCGAAATCCCCAAAATGGTTAAATCGATTCTCAAATCGAGCAGTCAAAAATCCAAAATCGATTAATTGATCCCAGATCGATTAATCGAAATCCAAAATTGATTAATCGATTCTCCAAATCGATTAGTCGATTTTCCCAAGTCTTATTTCTCCAGCCACTGGAGGTACTCAATCGATTAGTCAATTTTCAAATTGATTAATCGACTTTCAAAATTGATTAATCGATTTCCAGATCGATTAATCGAAATCAGACATTCTTGCTTTTTTAACTTCTAGACCAAAATCGATTAATTGATTCTCAAAATCGATTAATCGATTTGGCCAAAACTCAGCCCCTTTTCGGGCTGTTCTTTCAAATCTTTTTTCTCTCTTTTTCTTTGTTTTCTATCCATTTTATTCTATGATTTTTATCTACCCTTGACTGAATTTAATCATTAAAACTATGCATTTAATTTTAATAAAACTCACCTCAAATCAATCTCCTAAAGGATTGATAGGTTGGTTTAATGGCTAGGGTTCCGGCTCTTGCTTCAACGATCCTCCACGCGTTGAATCCGACATTAAATGCTTGAAACTCTTCCTTCAATCAAACCACAATAACTCCTAACCATTACTCACCTTGGTTCTCTCTCTCTCTCTCTTCTTAACTCTCTTTCACCAACCAAACAAAAGAAACATAGGTTATTAAAACCCTTATAACTTCTCTCAAGCTTTGGTGTTAAGCACATATACCAGAGATAGGTGTATGTGGCCCTAAACTAACGCCATACACTATACTTAGGTCACATTTACATCACATTAGTTTATCACTTCATGAGTCCACTATTTGACCATCACTTGATCAAACCTACGACCAGTCGGGCACGGATCTCGAGATCACTGTTTAATGCTCAAATTTTCGGGATATTACAGTTTCTCATCCCAATCTTCTACAAAATAGATCTTGAAATCATAGCCTACTTATCAGACGGTAAGATGTTGATTCCACATGCCACATATCCCCAAAATTGACCTTGATTATGGGCATATCATGAGAAGGGTTCTTAGGTCACTTTTGGGGATGTGCTCCATGGAGTCTAACAACTGACAGTCTGATATGTGGGCCATGATCTCAAGATCTATTATGCGGAAGATTAGGACGAAAAATGAGCTCGATCTTCTTATTCAACAATTTTAACTGCCAAAGACCTAGATTATGAATTTTGTGATGCTTAATTGACTAGTTAAACTTGTCTACCATTTCTTTGGATTATATGGAATTGCCATCCACCAGTGTAGGATGGAATCAGCTCATGTCCTTCATATTTTATTTTATGTATATATTTGAAGATGCCTTTCATATGAAATGTAAGATCCCGAAAAATCACGTTAAACAGTGACCTCGGGATCCGTGCCCGATTGGTCACAGGTTTGACCAATTAGGAGTTCAATAGTTAGCATAGAGTGTGATGAACGGATGAGATGTGATAGTTTGAGTGACTATGTGGTGTGCGATGTGAATGTGAAGTCGCATACACCTATCGCAGTGCATGTGCTCAACACACAAGTGTGAAGAGAGATAAAAGGGTTTAATAACCCTAAATCTCTATCTTAGGTTGTTGAGAGAAAAGTAAAGAAGAGAGAGAGGAGTAAAGAAGGTGGTTGAGCAAGGAGTTATTGTGGGTGATTGGAAGGGGGATTCAAGCACTAAAGAGGCCGATTCAACGCGAAGAATCCGTTCAAGCCAAAGCTGGAACCCTAGCCTTTCCAACCAGTTGAATTGAAATCAATTTGAGATTGATTGAAGGTAAGATTTTTATAGTTTAAATGCATGGATTGAAAGGGTAAATTGTAGTTAGAAATGGTATAAAATGTAGGATAAAGGCTTAGAAAAATGGAGGAAAAAGTAAGGGAAGAGATTGGGAAGAACAGCCAAAAGGGGCTGAATCTGGCCATTTCGATTAATCGAAATTGAGTTTCGAATAATCGATTTTGGCCAAGAAGTTGAAAAGTTAGAGGACCCCGATCTCGATTAATCGAATTAAGTTTCGATTAATCGACTTTGAATTTCGATTAATCGATTTGGGTATCGATTAATTGACTGGGAACCTACAGTGAACCCCAGTGGAGGAAAGAAAAGAGAATGTAGAAATCAACTAATCGAAATGAGAGTTCGATTAATCGATTTAGAATTTCAATTAATTGAATTGGGATCGATTAATCGATTTTGGAAAATCGATTACTCGAATTGAGAATCGACTGGATAGAATAGAGGAATTCGATTAATCGAATGGGAATTCGATTAATCGAATGGGAATCTCGATTAATCGATTTTAGAATCGATTAATCGATATTGAATTTCGATTAATCGATTTTGAAAATCGATTAATCGAATCAGATTTGATTAATCGATTTTGAAGTTCGATTAATCGATTGTGCCAGTTTTTGTTGACTTTTGAGTTTGACTTTAAGATTCTTGGAGGGTCTTGGACCTTCTTTATTACATCTTTAGTGATGTGTTTCACACGTTATGTGGTACCATAAGTGGTACGTGTGAGCTTGGGCACAAGGAGCCACGTGGGACCTTAATGCATTGATCAAACAAAGACTTGACGTAGGGAACACCTTGAACATGTACTTTATTTTGCAAGAGCATGTATGTAGTGATATAGAATTCCATTCAAAATATTTTATTGCTTAAGAGTTTGTGAAAAGTGTGTGTGTGTGACATCAATAAGAGTAATTATAATGAGCCATCCCTAGGGGATGAGGAAGTAAAGAGATAAGAGCATCAGGGTGATGCAAGTGAATGGATACATCCCAGGGATGTATCCAAGATTGAATCATGTTTAATAGGGCCTAACTGATATAAAATAGCATAATTACACGGTGAATAACTATATGTAAAGCACCTGATACTTTTGTTATTTGAGGTTTGATAGGGTACCCCACCGACGTGGCGGCATATCCACGACTGACACGGTAGGATATCCGTGACCGATACGGCGGCAAAACCGTAGGCCAGTGCGGAAGCTTATCCGTACACAGTAAACACACCCCAGGGGTGTTGATTGAGACAAGTGAAATCCCGCCACCAATCCCCAGGGAAAAGGGGCTTGGGTACTATTTGTATTCCCAGGGAATACGTTTAAAACTGTCTATATAGATGACGATGATGGGTATCTCATCGGGGCTCGATGCTATATTGCTCGGGGATTACTTAAGTTGAAAGTTTAGGTTTTGCTTTAGGCCTTTTCAGCATCATTCATGAATAAGCAAAAGACATGAGTAAACTACCAGTAAAACATGATGCTTTTTAACTGTTTTTCATCAGTAACTGTATAGACACATCATGCATGGCATATCATGGAATATATGTGAGTGATAATTTATATGTTCAACTGTGTTCTGTTCCCTATTGAGCTAGGATGTAGCTCACCCTATAGACTATACGTCGCAGGTCCGCTACTAGCAGCTGCCGAGGCTTCAGGAGACGCTGACCCCGGTGACTCGGACCTAGCACCTGGTGACGAGCTGGAGCCACCTCCTGAGGATTTCTTCTGGAGGACTCTGTTGTGCAGCTTTGAAGGTTTTTGAGAGATTTTTGTACGGCTTGGTATGTCAAGCCTTGTTTTGATTAAACAATGTATATGTATAGATTGGGATAATTCTTTTGGGCGAACCATCTATGATGATTAGCTATCATCGATGGTTCGGATCGGTTCTCCGTTCATGTAGAGGCATGAGGGTAGAACTGTATTTTGAGAAATGCTCATATAGTAATTTAATTCCGCAGCTTCATTTACTAATTCAATTCAATTCGTTGCTTGATATACCAATGTCCCATGCATAGCTAAGGGGCACGGTCAAGATGATCGTGCTGATGGCACAGGTTTCGAGGTGCTGAAATGCGGGCTGTCACATGAAATTTCTTCTACTGTTACTGTGATGGCCCTTGCATGATCATGTAAAATTGATCATTAGCGTTCAATCATCACTATGCGATCATAGCCATTCAATCATGGTTCTTTATTTGTGATCATTTTATCATAATCATTCATTTGTGAAAACTAGATTGTAGCCGCATGATCTTGATCACTCAATCATGACTACTTGATCTTATCCATTCAATATAGCTATTTAGTCGTGGTAGATAAATTGCATCGGTTTTAACATAATAGTTTGATCATAATCATTCAATCATGACCAGTCGATCATAGTCACTTGATTGTAATTTCTTTATAAGGACCATTTGATCATCACAATTCAACTATATCTATTCAATCCACATTGTATGACCATTTGATCATCACAATTCGACTATATCTATTCAATCCTCATTGTATGGTTGTCATTGTTCAAATACACATTTTGATCACAGTATCTCAATCATGATTGTTTGACTACAACCACTTGAGACCCCTAATAATTATGGAACTGATGTTAGGTAAGCAGCTCAAGCACCAGTTGATCGGTTCATGTGTGCTTTTTGGGAGAAAAAAAACCTTCTATGGCAGGTCTTAAATTTCTAGCCAACCAATCAGTGTCAATTAGGCATGTAATGTTTCTTAACTCACTTCAAAGGAGATATTATTCATATTAGACATACCTACTAAGTATCGGGCTTTGAAGAAGCGACAAGAAGGTAGCATAGCTAAGATATGTAACAGGGAAAGCTAAAATTAGGAAAAAAAAAGCTTAAGAGGAAGTTTGAGGTGGCCTGGAAAGATATAATTAATGAATTTCAATTGAGATAGTTTTGATATGTCCACTGCAAACCTGAAAAAGCCGTTGTATGAAGGATTGAACAATATAAGAAAAAGGAAGCAGAAAATTTGGAAGACCAATACGGCCTTGAAATGACATTAAGTATTGTGAAATGAAAATTTAACTTCAAACAAGAAAGTGTTTATTTTTCTATCTTTTGACTCGAATCGAAATGGGAACAAGTTTCAAAAAAGGATCTTAGAGTGTCTAGGGCTGAGCCAGGAGGGTCTTGGCTATTCATTCTTCATTTTCCACCGCAAGTTCAGGATAAATTCAAGTGCCAATAAAACAAGACAAAAAAAAAAGCACTAATGCGCAATCGCTAAGTAAAACTGGGTGGGGAAATGGGACTCACAAAGCCAAGGTGATGGTGATGATGCTTATGCCAAAAAAATAGACACATTAAACAATCCAATCCATTTAGTTATTGTATCCAATAATCCAAGTTACACCAATAGGCTCAAAGAGACACTATCTAGTCTTTGGAAGTTAGAGCAGCTATTGACCAAACCCAAACCAACCATTCCCAAGGCCATAACACCTTAAGCCCTACCAAAAGGTGTCATGCAACCTACATACTAGCATTCCATTTATCAT
Source organism: Chloranthus sessilifolius (assembly GCA_021018995.1). Lineage (NCBI taxonomy): Eukaryota > Viridiplantae > Streptophyta > Magnoliopsida > Chloranthales > Chloranthaceae > Chloranthus > Chloranthus sessilifolius. The sequence goes on from CM037595.1 coordinate 73,564,385, forward strand.
ACAAGAGAGATCGTGTAAAGTGAATTTTGAAGCACAAAAAAATTACCATTTCTAATATTAATTTTGAAAACAGGGCAGGATGATATTCATCATTAGTTGAGGGAGGCCCCAACAATGGGATGGATTATTTGGAGTTTCTATAGCCAGTGGAGTATGGATATATCATTATTAGATGAAGCACAAGATTTCTTAGACTCGGTATAAGGTCCCTGACTCAAGTGCCAGCGGCAGCACTCGGGTCATTCTCAAGCTGGCAGCCTTGCTATATGCACTCATAATTGAGTGCCAACTCAGTGAAAGGTGAAAGTGAACTTTCACTTATTTGCGAGATCATAATAGAGGATTGACCATTTGGATAAACGGAGATTGACCCGAGTGCCACCATTGGCACTTGGATCAGGTATGTGGTGGAAATTGGGTTGGGTAACTAATACCAGCTCAAATTTTTTACAAGTTGGGTATGCAGCCGAGCACTTACCATCTTCAAGCCAACTGGTAGTAATTCATCAAGAAATGTTGTCAGTTTAAGAAGCAACCATTGATGTTATTTGAAATCTAGGAAACAAATATGTAAAGAACTCAAAAGTATGCTTTTTGATATGGTGCATAATATGAAATTGCCTCGTCAATTTTAAGAGGGCCTCCCTCAAAAAGGCGAGCATCTGCTGGGATAATGTCACCAAGCTTTGTGCTGATTATATCTCCAGGTACTACAATAGCAACATCCTTCTCTTGCCACAGTCCATCTCTGAGGACCTGTTTACAAAGGGAACATATCTTAAGATTTCAGAAAGAGAAACAGTGCAGAATAAAACAACAAAGAAATGAGAAAACAGAACACCCGCAGCAAATTTAAACACCAAAAACCGCAAAATGATAAATATAAGTGATCAACTAATCAAGATGGATGGATCCTCCCAACCTTAGTTTTAGGAGCTAGACAGGCCATAAGTGCTATTGCAGCATTCCCTGCATTATTTTCCTCTACGAAACTAATCGTAGAGTTGATGAATAACAGGCAAATGATTCCCACAAAATCCTACCAATTGGGACCCTCCCCCTGAAACAACATATATAAGATAATAATCAGAAAACTAAAAGATATAAATCAATCAAGGTTATGAATCCAAAAATGGAATGCAAATAATATTTAACCACTGTATAGTTAAGCACAGAAGGGGATATTCATTGATCCATTGGCAAGCCATTGAAATGTAGCTTAGCAAGCACATTTTATGAGAACTTACTCCACCATTTGCAAGAAAAATCGCCATCACTGCTACAGCCTCCATAACCCATGACAAAGGGTTCCACATGAAACTAAGAAATTTCAAGAATTTGTTCTCCTGTTCAAAGATTTGGGGAACTGCCAAAACATAATAAAAAGCTGTCAGCAACGTGATCTTGAAAATTAACAAGGGACATTCCCCAATGCAAAAAGGAATTTGAAATGCCAGAAAAATACCAAGAGTATGGTATGGTAAGTCACTGTTTTTTCCTCAAGCTTGTTTGGGCCAAAAAGTATCAAACGTGCTTCGACATCTGCTGAAGAAAGTCCTCCATGCGATGTCCTCAGTTGTTCAAATACTTCTTCCAATGGTAACCATTCCTGTAAATAAAATCACCACAAATATAGGAGCACTATGGTCTGACATTTCGTTATTAGCTAATCCAATCTGCCAAGAATACATATGCTTCTTACTAAATCAATTACATCTCGGTTGAAATTTTCAGGGTCAAGTAAAGGTTTTCCAAGCTAATCCATAGTTCAGACTTGGTCCCGCAAAGTTCTCTACCAGCCAAAAGTTTCTCATAAGCATTAAAAAAAAAAAAAACCCAATAAGTACCATGAATTTACCCAAAATTATCGAAATTTATATCACCAGTATTTTAAGATTACCCACACTTGAAACAAGTTCCATACCCACTTCAGTCACTCAGAGAGAGAATATGAAAACCCTATAAAAAGCATACTATAAATTTTTTTCCCTAGGTATATAATAAATAGCTAACTGTATATCTGAGACACCAACAGATACGAATTGACAGCCCAGAGAATATGCAACCTACGGAATCCTTAAGACACAAACATGTGCCAGTATCACACTAGTGATACAAGGTTTCCAAAAAGGGCAGTTCCTTAGAATGTGGGGTATCCTTGTGACATAGTACATACTATATAATCAAATTTGAACCATATTGCAACCTTGAAGTGATAGGGTCAAACCCAACTTACCCATCAAATAAATCATTTATATATATTGCAAGTTTGCAACTTTCCATACAAGATGCATTTTATCAAATGTTCTCGATGACTTGTGACTTCAATGGATAAATCAAAAGTCAAATTGACAGCCCAGAGAATATGCAACCTTCGGAATCCTTAAGACACAAACATGTGCCAGTATCACACTAGTGATACAAGGTTTCCAAAAAGGGCAGTTCCTTAGAATGTGGGGTATCCTTGTGACATAGTACATACTATATAATCAAACTTGAACCATATTGCAACCTTGAAGTGACAGGGTCAAACCCAACTTACCCATCAAATAAATAATTTATATATATTGCAAGTTTGCAACTTTCCATACAAGATGCATTTTATCAAATGTTCTCCTCGATGACTTGTGACTTCAATGGATAAATCAAAAGTCCAATTTACTAACGATTACCAATTTCATGTAGGGGGTGTTCCAAACACTATTGAGCATGAGGCAGTATACCGCTTCAAGACAACTCATTACGACATATAATGAATGAATCTGTTCACTAAGCCTGTTAGGAGAAAGTGGAGCTATCCTGGTCTGCTCCTGAATGCTGATTTTCCTACCAAAGCCACATTGGTAGCTTTCTATGAAACCACATTTAGAGTCTTTAGAAGGATTCGAATCGATAACCCACAGAAGTAAAGCTCTTGCCATAGAAGAAGCTTTGATTGTGTTTCTGTGTGGATAGTGTCTCTTTAATCAAACCCTAATTTCACTACTATAATCAAACCCTAATGTCACTACTATAAGGCTTTAAATTTTAAAAAGGCTCAACAATCAAAATTTCAAATCTTGAGAAACTATTCAAGTTCAATCACATCAAAACTTAAACTGAAGGAGAGAAAATGTTCAAAAATAAAACACAATCACATCTTATGTACAGGGATAGGATCTGATTCCCTGATTGTTTGTAATTGTGTGAATGTGTGATACCTTGGAAGTACTACAAAGAAATTGAACTCTTAAAACAATCCCAGAGTTCCTTTCAAAATATTTAAGGTAATTCACACCAAGCTTCAGTGCAATAGACCTACAGGTATGCTTGCTCAGCTTGGGTAGGATGCAAGTTCAGTCATCCAGTGGACTGATCTGGAGGATGTTCCCATTTCTTGTTTATCCCTTCTTCATGACGATTTTAATTCTCTTCTGCTATTATATTTTTGGAGCTTTAATTGAGAGGTGAGGACCTCAACAACCTTAGTTTAACTTTTGGAAAAAAGGAATCAACACCCAGTCGATGGAAAAACAAGTCTATGACAAGACTTTTTTTTTATAACGAAATCTAGGGTAAGATTGTTGCATGACATTAGAGACAAGATAATAGGTTGGATTGTTCTTCACAAAGAATGCAAAGGCCATAGCAGGGACATGATTAGAAGCACTGGAAAACATGTCTCTTAGATGATTGGGATATTTGGCTGGAAAGAAATAACAAAGTTTTTTGGAAGGTGGGGAGGCCATTTAAGTATGTTCTTGCTTCAGTCATGGATTTTGCCCGAACTTAACTACTAGGAGAGAAACTGTGACTGCTAGGAGATGATGATGATGATGATGATGATGAAAACTCAGTAATAAAAGAGTAAGCACTAGTATTTTGGTCCCCTTGTCACTAATTTATAAATTTGAGATGTGTGCCATGTAGAGTAAAAAATCCCATCATCATATTCAACGCAATCAACATAAATAAAAGAGTAAGCCCAAGCAATCCAGTCCGTTGGATTGACGATGATGACGAGATTAGGCTAATCAATCTTTGAATATTTTCTTAAAATCTGAAAATTAAATTTTCAGTTTTGAAAAAATAGAATTTATATATATATAAACAAGACATTGAACAGAGAAATTTTGAAACCCTACCTTCACGTAGTACAATAAAACTAATTTTTGACACAAACCTTAATTTACAAGATAAAATCCTAGGTTGTGATACCCTAATTTCAAAAACTAAAACCCTATCTATCTATCTATCTATCTATATATATATATATATATATATATATATATATATATATATATATATATATATATATATATATATATATAATAACATGAGAAGAAGAAAATAGAGCTTAACATCTTTTATTAATCCAGAAGCACTAGCAGGGCAGACTTTTCAGATCACAAATTAGTGATGAATTGTCAAAAGTCAATAAACAAAGAAAAAGAAATATATATATATTGGTAACGAGATATGGTCAACCAATTAAAGTTGAAAGAAGCACATTCGATCTCGACAAGACACAATGGTTTAGGTAAGATTTGAGTCACTACACATTGTTTGTCTCCCTTTCTTATTACAACAATGTACCAGGATAATGCGTGCGTGAAGTGATTCCTATGCCTAGTAGCAGTAATCTCCTATTTAGCGTGCCAACCCTAATGAGAAACGAGTTTCATATATTGGTAACGGGATCCGATTTAGCGCAGCACCTTAGCTGATTATCACAGACATATTTAGGACTGTTATAAACCAGTAAAATAATAATCCGGAATCTAGATTTCTATGTAAGTTGTGCAACATGGCAGATTGGCAGTGATGAAACCACTGTCAATGATAAATCCGTGCCGACTAATATCCACTCATACATGAACTTGACTATGATATCTGAATTGTAACTGTTGTAGGGACGTATCTTAAGTACAGAAATTAGAAATTCAACACACCTCATCAGCAGCAGTATTCGTCAATTATGATCACAACAATAATGTCACAGAATTCAGGGTTCAAGATATGGCAGCAGCAGTAGTATTCTGAAAAGTCAATCAGAAACTACAAGATCAAATCCCAGAACAGCACTAAACAAGAACCATAATAAGTCTTAAAAGACCTAGATCACGGCAGAGATTAGAGACTTAAAAGTCTCAAATTTTCAGGTCTAGTGACTGATAAGTCACGACAGCCACAAAAGGTAAAAACACCACAAGAATTCTGAAAAGAAAATCATAAATTAATCTTATTCCAATCCAATAATCTCTTTCTCCGCTCACTCACATATATAAGAAGGAAGAAGAAGACCCACACATGAGCCATTAAACTCATGTAAGCCTTCCTTTAATTAGTAACTAAGCATTTCACGCGATCATTTAAAGTGGTCATGTGAGATCGTTAATAAAGTTGAGAGCAAAGTTAAATAAATAAAACTCTAGCGGTATCTAGAGTTTTAACTAAGTTCTAATGAAATTATAGCAAAATTGCTTAAAATGACAAAAATTCACACAAAAAATTCTAATCTACTGCTAGTCAGCTTCAAAAGAAAACTAACACAGATCTGAGCTAGATCAGAGCAGATCTATCTAGATCTAATATCAAATCATTATCTATCCCGACAAGGATGCTAAAAAACTATTGTTCATGTTTGCTATCAGCTCAACCAGGTCAATTGTAGCTAATACTTACTAAGTAGGGTTATCGAACCCAAGGGATAGGTGGCTAATGCTTAGATCCATCCGGATCCACACAGATCTAACTAAAGAACTATAAATCTACAATTAACTACAAAGCACATTAAAAGCAAAGAAGGGTTGGTGGCTAATGCTTAGATCCATCCGGATCCACATTGATCTTATATTTATTTTTCTTTTACTTTATATCATTATCCGTACACTGATTATGTAGCTTTATTACTTATGATACAATTTACTCCATATTTTTTGTTATGTTAATTATAATTAATATACAAATCAAATTGTTGGCATGCCAAGTTCTTATGAGAGTCTATCACCAAGACACTTGTCAGTTTCCAATTTACATGCATAAAGCCATGTATTGCATACCCGAAATTGTTGTACAGATTAAAGTTATAATTAACCCAAACACAATTCATCATATAAACTCATCCACCCAAAAACCAAAAGGTTCTCCATCCACCAGTCCAAACAAACAACCCAATTCCGTCAACCCCTAACTATTAAAAACACATTTCATAATTCCAATTTTCAAATTTCACAATCAAAATCACAGCTAATCCATCAACAAAAACTCTAAGATTCCAAATGTAATCCAAACAAAAAGTGAGTGGAAATAACAATTCAATATAAAAATACACAATCAAATCCTTCTTAAAAATTTGTCTTTTTCAGCTTCGAGAATCAATTAGACTAAATAGGAAGGAGAATCGAACTGACCTGTATTCGAGACAAACCAGATGATCAAGGAGAGACGAATAGAAAGCTAAGGTCAACAGAACCCTAGGTTAGTTGAGCAATTCCCCCAAAAATAAATCTTATATCTAAATTCAAAAGGAAAGAGGGATAATAGATCTATGATTTGTCTAAATCCAAAATAAAAAAATAAATGAATAAGTATCTCTGCGTCGAAGAAGGAGGTGCACAGTTGTCGAAGAACTTTCAGGCTATTGAAGAAGGATCTGTAAGTGTCTAGATTCTAGAAGACTCTGAATCTGGAGAGTTAGGGTTTGAGGAGGAGGGAGATGATCTGAATCTGGAGAGTTAGGGTTTGAGGAGAAGGGAGATGACCTGAATCTGGAGAGTTAGGATATAATCTTTTGAGACAATCTGAATCTGATCAGCTGGGAAGGTGATCTGAACGGAGATTGAAAAATCACTTCAACACAGATCTCCGCTTCAATGGCGTCGTCTCCAACCTTTAACACAGATTTCCTTTGAGATTTTATAATTTAAATCTCTAGCTAGGGTTTGGAAGAGGGAGATGGAGGTTAGGGTTCCGAAGAGGGAGATAAAGCGAGAGAGAGGAGGAGACGACAGCTTTGTTAGCAAGAGAAAAGAGTTGCAAGATAAATAGAGAATTAGGGTCCCGATAGTTTTGCACGTGACGAGAGGATGGAGTGCACGTGATATGAGAGTTAGGAATTAAACCATTGTCTTAATTTAATAAACAATGGATTTTGGCAGTGGATTATTATACCACTACTTGGGCAGTGGTTCTTTTTTATATTGTAAAAGTGGTTTTCTTATCATTTTGACGTAGTGAAAATAGTCCGACACCATTTAAAATTATAAGGGTAATCATGTAAATCTCTTACACCAATAATTTTAAAGGCATTGATTGAAAACGGATATTGTGTCGTCCTATTTAAATTTAGAGAAAAGTACGAAAACGCACCCCATTTATATTTTTATTACAAAAAAGGTAAAAAAGAAATTAATTATGAAAATGTGCCCCATATGGGCTGATACGGGCCCGAATTTGTATGCATTCTTCATGCACAAGTCGTATGCCTAATAAAAAAAAGTCTTAAAAAAATGAGAATTTGTTGGCGAAGGCAATATTGTAATTTGTTAGGGACCCCACGAATGATGGAGATTGATTGACCAGCTGACTTAGTTAATTTGTACTGAATTATTATCTTTCAATAAATATTGTCTTTCCTTTTCAATAAATGTTGTCTAAATTATTCACTTAGGTGTTGCTCTCCTTAATTGAGAAATTTCTTTTATTGTAATGGTTGTTCAACTATTTAAATGCTTGAGGCCAAGAATAAAATTATAGAATGAGTATTATCTTCAACCGTGTGTTGATTTGGAGTTGTAATTTTTCTCGAATTAAACCAACCAGGGAGGCCTAGGATCCCTCGAAATATCCTTAAAAATTACCATCATAGGTAGAGCACACAAGGACGATCCTTGTTCTCTACCGGTTCACAAACCCACTATGAGGTCATAAAATCGGGCACATAATAACTTGATATCAAAGCCAGGCATGTCCGACCACCGTCTCGAGCAAGTGGAGAATGAGCTTAGCTTATTGGCTATGGGCCAAAAGGAACTACAACAAGCTAAGAGGGCTACTGAAGAGCGCCTCTTGAAGCATATGGAGGGCATATTTGCTCAATTTTTTACGCGTGGTGGAGGACATGACGACGATGTTGAGTCTTCTCATGGGCCCCGTCATAGCTCTTCAGGAGGAGGCTCTCTCGCACCAAAAATCACAAAGTTGAATTTTCCACGCTATGATGGCATGGATGATCCAACCGGGTGGATTTGTTGGGTGGAGCAATTTTTTGAGTTCTACGGCACGGATGAGGCGGAGAAACTTCTCATGGCCGGTTACCACTTGGATGGTGATATCCAATTGTGGTATCAACGTTTTAAAAATCAGAGGGAAGACGTCAATTGGGAGGTTTTCAAGTACGAGTTGATTTATGATACGGGCCTTCAAGATACCAAAATTGTTTTTGGGGATCTCACCAAACTTAAACAAATCGGAAGCATCCGCGATTACCAAATGGACTTTGATTGTTTGTTACATCGAGCTGGCCATTTGTTTGAAGAACAATAAGTTGAGTGCTTTGTGAGCAGGTTAAAAGAGGCAATACAAGTTGACGTACAAGCATATAATCCTATCTCATTGTCCGCCGCTATCGGTCTGGCATGACTCTATGAGTCTCGTATGTATAACCAATGGAAGGGAGGGTGCGTGGAACCTCAAATGGCTCCATCCACCATGAGACATCCTCCCTTACCCGTAGCATCTCTTACCCAAACCCATACCCCCACCATCAAGAGGTTGAGCCCTGCTGAGTTGCAAGAAAAGAGGATGAGCGAATTATGCTTCAATTGTGATGAAATTTTTTTCTCGGGCCATCGTGGCAAGAAGCTATTTTTGATAGAAGGAATTTTTCTTTCTATTGAGGAGCCGTTGGATGAGATAACCATAGAGGAGGAAGTGGAAGAAGAGACTCCTGAAATTATTTTTCATGCTATTTCAGGAAATGTGGCACCTCAGACCATGCATTTTATTGGAAAAATGAGAGATTCCGTGATTACAATTTTGGTGAATTCCGGTAGCACTCATAATTTTTTTAATTCAAAGTTAGTGACTAACATGAGAATTTATCTTACAAAGAAAGGAAAATTTTCGGTTCAAGTGGCAGATGGAAATAAAATGCGAAGTGAAGGATTGCGTGCAAGACTCCCTATTTTAATACAAAACGCTCAATTCCATGTAGATTTTTACCTTTTACCGGTGGAAGGATGTGATGCCGTTTTTTAAACTCAATGGTTCAAAAAAGTGGGTCCCATTATTTGAGAATTCAATGAGCTATGGATGCGATTTTAGTGTGAGAGGAAATTAGTGGAGTTACGAGGGACAAGAGGGCCTAGCAATAAAATCATGGGTGACTGTGAATTAGAGGAGCAGTTGAGGAAAGGAAGAAGAAGGAAACTTGCAAAAAATAAGGAGAAATGGAAGCTCTTATTCATTAATAAAATCTCTTCCCTGCTGGGGCCACATAGGAGAATCTGGCACAATTGAATACACACTTTTTCCTTTAGGACAAGGATATTTTTTAGGAGGGAAAATTTGTCACGGAGAATCAAGTTGATTTCAAGTCCCGATTTTCATATTTTTTCCTTGAGGACAAGGAAAATTTTAAGGAAGGAAGAGCTGTTAGGGACCCCACGAATAATGGAGATTGATTGACCAGCTGACTTATTTAATTTGTGCTGAATTGTTGTCTTTCAATAAATATTATCTTTCATTTTCAATAAATGTTGTCTAAATTATTTACTTAGGTGTTGCATTCCTTAATTGAGAAATATTTTTTATTGTAATGGTTGTTCAATTATTTAAATGTTTGAGGCCAAGAATAAAATTATGGAATGAGTATTATCTTCAACCGTGTGTGATTAGGAGTTGTTATTTTTCTCGAATTAAACCAACAAGGGAGGCCTAGGATCCCTCGAAGTATCCTTCAAAATTACCATCATACACGCAAGGACGATCTTTATTTTCTACCCGTTCACAAACCTACTATGAGGTCGCAATCCCGGACACGTAACATAATTATTTATTTAAATTGATCAGTGCCCTACGTGGGTTGATATGTATGGCAGTCCGTTTCAGGTACTTGGGAGCACTGTTTCAGAAAAAAAAAAATGGCGTTCAATTTTTTGGTGATAAAAGTAGCACAGGGCACTGTTTTGTAAAAAGCCCTTAAATTTATATGGATCACTATTTTACTATTATAAAGTTATATTTCCTACGTTACCATAAGGTTGCATTTGGGTTAGCTCTTTCGGGGGCAAAGACCAGCTCTTTCACTCTTTGGCTCTCACGGGAAACTGCTTTCTCATTTTATAACACAACTCTTCACCTCATTTGCTCTAGCGAGGAGCTGTTTTAAGTGATAAAGTTACTCTATGCCTGCTCTCCGTCAAAGCATATTTTATCTGCTATGACGGAGAGCCATATCAGAGCTGAAAGCTACTTCTATTTTTGTAGGAGCTAGCCCAAAAGCAGCCTAAGAGATTTTTGGAACATGAGACTTACTAACTTAAGAGCCTAACACCGAAATTTTGTTTCTCATTCTGCTCTTATTTTGGAGCTAGTCTATAATTAGGTGTCCACCCATGATGAGTGGGCATCGGAATCCACATGTCTCTCTAACTTAGTGACTTGCACATACTTGTAATGTATGTAAATCCGTATAAGTCAGTCGTGGACACCGATTGTAGACTAATTCTTTATGTTGTCCTCTCTCATTACAAAGGGCTCCATGATTCAGCTAGTCAACTGTGTTACGCCCATCTCATGGATGAAAATGGCACGGGTCTCTTACTTTTGTATTCGCACTAAAGTGAGCGGTTCACTTACCATGTGCAGAAACCTAAAATAAATCGGCGGGAAGGTGTGCAGGTTTACTTTATTCGGCGCCGATTCCTTAAGAGCACACTAAAACCCCAGTTGGTAATTTCCTCACGAAATTTATTCCCCATTTTTTCAAATTTTCTTCTTTATTTATTAAATTTAAGCTATAAATTTTGTTCATTTCAGCTGTTATTTTTAATTTCCGAGATAATCTGAATGACAAACTTTGAAGAACATTTGGGAATTGAGATTTCAGTACCCATTTTTCTCTACTAGGGTGGTTTGGGATTCGAGCGAATCGAATTTAACTGTAAATTTTTTTGTTTGTGTTCCTCAGAAAAGGCGGTCAAAGCATATAAAAAGTTAATCCAATCGCACTGGACGCGGTTTCTTCACTTTTAAGATGAGGTAGTATAACAAGTAGGCATTTGCATTTTATTTGTTTTGTTTAGTTGTAATCGTTGTTCTCTGTTGCTGTTCTTAATTAACCGTGTTTCGAGTTTTTATTTTATTTCATTTCTTATTTATGCTCTTTTCAGAAGCGCAATATCCAAATTAGTATGAAACCCTACCTTTGCTATTTTCAAACTATCCATAAACTGATTTCGTAATTAAATAATTGATAGATTTTTTAATTTTTGCTGTAATAAATTACTTACTAAACATCTGTATCAATTATGAACAAAAATGAACTGCGTGGAGTTCCTGTAGTCACAATTTCTTATGCCAATTTATAAGCACCTAGGTTTAGTTACAGAAATTTCGGTTACGGGATGTAAGGCAGATTTGCCTTTAGAATTAGGCCACTTATAAAAAAGAGGATTCATGTTAATAAAGTTTCCGACTATTATACTGAAATGGAAAGTTTCTCATAATCAGGACGCACCGTATTTCGGGGTCCTTGAAATCCATGAATTCTAATTTGTACATATTAGTGAAATCTCTTCTATACCCTGCTTTATAAACCTCATTTTACACCCTTTTCCATCGCTTTTTTACCTGCGACCGTGACCCAAAGAGGAGGGGCGACTTTATCGGCGGGTGTTCCGACGAGTGCTCCGGTGAGCCTCTCTCTCTAGTCTCTCCAAACCCTCCAGCATCTCTCCCTCTCTCCACCCCCTCTCCTATCTCCAGCGCCCTGCGCCTCTCTCTCTCTCTGTCTCTATCTCTCGCTCTCTCCAATCCCTCTCTTCTCTCTAGCCGTCCACGGTCCAGCGCCTCAGCCTTCCGGTTCGCCCCGGATCAAACTCCGGTACGATTCGTTCACACCCACATATTTTTTGATAATTGATAGCAATTTATTTGAGTATTAAATGATTTGGGTTGTTGTTGTCTGCTTAGGATTAGTGATAATTTATGTATTTTTTGAATGGGGATGGTGATAGTAGAAGCCCATTTTGAAAATTTGATTGTTTATGTTGTGGAGTCGGGTTGTTGTGACTTGTTGTCTGCTTAGGATTAGTTATTACATTTTATTTGATTATTTGATGATCTGGGTTGTTGTTTGTTTGTCTATGGTTAGTGAAAATATATGCATTTTTTTAATGGTGGGTGGTAATGGTAGAAGCCCAATTTAAAATTTTGATTGTTTACGCTGTAGAATCATGATTTGTTGCTGTGAATTAGGACTAGTTATTGGTTTTAGCTGTTTGTGTCCACCCCTTTTAGCTAGGCTATCCAAATCCCCTTTAGCATAACATGGGATCAAGGAAAAAGAAAAGTTTCCCAAGTTCAGAAGCCCAAGAATCCGCTTGAACATGTTGGCAAGACTCCATGGAGAGCCCAATGACATCTTGTTCAGCCCAGTGGATAGTGTTGCTGGAATCACCTATGAGGGCCAAACTGCCAAAGTTTCAGGACAACAATTTATACCTTCGAGTAGTCCTCTTGCCTCCGCTTCCATAGACTCAGAAGAAAGAAAGTGTAATAATCAAATGGGGCTCTGACAAGAACACAAAAATAGATAATAAACTATGGTGAGATACTAATTTTTGTAGAGTACTTTGGTGGGCCCTGGTCACCTAATGTATTATAGTCTATTAATATGTACAAGTATAGGCTTTTTTTTGTATGGTGGCATGGCATATTTTGATATTCCCTATTGGATCTTAAAACAAAGAAGATGGTATCTTATTAACAAGCTTGAATACTCGAGAACAAATAGTTTAGTAGTAACTTAATCTGTTGTGTAAAAACCCCCTAGTTATCGAGCTATCCTCATTTGACACTCTATTTGTAAGGTAGTAGCAGAATGACCTTTTTTAGCTCCATTTGTGAGCCCTTCCCAGAAAATGCCTGTTTAGAGTGAAGAAAGGTAGGGTTATACTTGGAGAAATCCAAAATTTTCTGAAGGAGTACGATGCATGCTAGGGGAATAGGCAAGACAAAGCGCATTTGATTTTATGCCTTGAGCTTTGTTCTAAGTATAATTGTGTTTGCTTATTGTTAGTCATAATCTGGGGCTGATTTTATAGAGGAAAATATTGCCTTAACATCAAGAAATCAATTCCTTTTGAAAGCCTATTGATTAGCTTTCCAATAATATCATGCAAAAATAAGATGTATTGAGTGAGTAATGGTAAATTATGAACATGGTGCAAGGTTGTGGAAAATTTTCACACGGTAGGATTAGCTAGTTTGAAGTTGTTGTAATAGTATTTTCGAATGATTGTAAAGTTAAGGATGTTAGATGAAATTTGAGAACAGAAATCCGAAAATGATGAAAAGGGCAAGAGAATTGGACTCGAGGCACGTAATCGTTGTCTTTAAAACGCTATTCGCTCCCTACTCGAGTAAATCTTCGAGTTTGCAAAAGGGTTCCAGCGAGACGTTTCCAGGATACAACGAGCCCAATCTCTTGGATGCGATCCGTTACTTTGCAACAGTAGAGGATCGCCCCAGAAAACTCAATCCGATGGAGTACCACCAAAAGAAGATAGCAAGAGGAATTCTCAAGTTTTATGCAAGGATTCCGATGGATTTCAGAGTGTTTCAATCTGTGTCCTAAGGCCTCCTTATATAGAAATTTCAATATGACTGTTGGACCAACAGTCATATTTTGGACGGCTCAGATCTTTCAAAGATCTCAACCGCTACATCCAACGGTGCATGAAAGGTTGTAACTTTTAAATTCAAATTGACGGTTATACACCTTTATAAGCGGTTATAAAGCAGTTGGGTCCAACGGTCAACGTTTGACCAATCCGTTTGGCCCAATAGACGAATTGACCCGTTGAATAGTGACCCATTAGGCCCGACCCAACCCACGAATAATCGTAGTTGGATCTGCACGGTCAAAATTCAAACCTCTCCTTCTTGACGATCACGAAGTGCAAAGTGCGTGCGGCGCTAAAGCGCCAATCTTCGCCTAAGCATAATCGCCACCTTTGCAGCGCCTTGTACGTCTTGTAATTATTGTTAAACAATAATAGAAGGTGAAAGGTTCTATATATAGCCTAGGCACTTTTTATTTTTACCAATGTGGGACTATTCATTTGCATATAAAACTTGAGAATAACTATTGCCTAAAAACCCAACCCAAAACTAAGAAATGAAATAAAGTTTTATTTTCTTTAAATTATTAAAATATTTATTATACTAATAATAAATATAACAAAGGATGCTTTAGGAATTTGAGTTGAAGATAACTTTGATACTTTGTTTTGAGTTAAAATTGTACTTTGGATGTTTCCAAAAGTAGCGACAATGAGGGACATCCTCCATGATGATTGGAAGGAGCAAAGCTTATGTCCCTAAAGTGAGCTCTATGATTATGATGCCTATTGTTATTTTGACCATTGTGTGGATAGGCCCACCAAGGTGGAGTTCCCCGAAAGAACTCCTTGACTTGTACAAACAATTTGGTAGTGAATCATTGACACAGTTTGAAGAAATATAAGAGGTTAATCTAAATTGTTTGACCTAACTTAGAACAATTGCGATCAAAACATCTTTTGTTCAAGCATTTAAACTTAATTGATTCATGAAATAATATCAAGATGTAATTGTTTTGTGTAAAACAGATATGCCAAGCCTAACTACTAGAGCTGTCAGCAGGCATGGTCAAGTCGGGTTGGGTCGGGCCAAAATTTTGGCTGCCCAGCACTTTGGGCACTTGACCCAACCTGACTCAACCTGACTCATTATGTGTACCCAGACATGACCTGACCCGAAAAACTGGTCAGTCAGGAAATCCCCCAAAATCCTTTATACACTATATAAAATATCGGGTCGGGCATGTGAATCCTGAAAATTCCCTAAACTCTTTATACCCTTTATGCATAGATCTTTATGATCATCTCTGGTTTTACTCTGTTTTATGGATAATGTGTAGGTGGGACCTAATATTGGGACTAACCATGATAATTTTTTTACTTGTAGATCCTTTTTTCTTTGTTTTTTTCTTTTTTAAATCATGATGGGTTCGTTGTAAGTACTGATGCATATGGGTCATGTCTTGTCTGTGAACGTGTAGATCTTAACTTGACCCATTTAGTAAGCATGTCCAGATTTTGACCTGCATTCACCCATATATTAATAAGTCGAGCCCAAGTCTAGGCTGGGTCAGGATTTTCAGCTAGGTTGGATCTGAGGAGATCTAAGGGTTAGGTTTAGGTCTAGGAACAAATGCAACCTATTTAGAGGTGGCAGCAGGCTGGGCGCAACCAAGATAACCTCTTATAAATAGGCGATTCTCGGGCTGGGGCCTATTGAAAAATCACAAATATGTTAGCCCAAGCCCAACACATTACCAGCCATAAACATATGAATGGTGAATGATTGACTTGTTCACCATCCGGGATGAATGAGCCTTATCTAGTACCAAATTGGATTTTGATGTGAAATAAACTAGTGAAAAAATAAATCTACTTTTCTCAAGCCCTCCTTTATATTTAGGAAGATCCACCTCAAAACTAGTTTAAAAAGGTGGGACTACCAACCATAAAAACTGTCAAAAAGTTTCTAAGTAAATATTGTTTGTGGATTTGAGTTAGGTTCAACTATGCTTGGAGTTTGTCCAAACCCTATCAATTTGCTAATTGGATCTGGGTTGAGTCTTAAATTAGGAGATTCATGATCAAACCTGTTTAATAATTGGCTCTATATCTTAGATTTGAATAGATACTTTATTAATAGATACTGAATAGATGCTTTATTAATATATACTGGCTGGATCGACTTGACCCTTTTGCATCCCTCATTGTAAGGGAAGATGATCGCATCTAATATAATTTTAAAAAAAGTAGAAGATGATCGTATCTAATTTATTTTAAGAAAAGTACATGTTCATCCTTGTTTAACTAGTACGTTCTAGAAGTTTCTAAATGAAACAATTAACATATGACCAACTTTTTGTAGTCATCTAGGATCAATATGAGTTTTGTTTAATAATCTGTTAATATGCAATAATTCTATGATAATTATGTAAAATTGATTTAAAGTGAGTAATCTTGTTAGTGTTAGTAGTAGTATAGCTTATTAGTATTAGTGTGGGTTTGTCATACTTAATAATTTGAGTATCAGAGCAAGGTCTGACCCTAGACCCATCACCCAGTGTTTTGATGCTGAGATCTGGTTGGGTCTTAGTTAAATCTTCTTCTCAAGTGAAGAAGTTTGGGTTATTAGCTGATTAATGAGTATAAAAGTGGATTATTTTGGTTTTCAAAGCTTCGGAAAATATGAAAAGTACCCCTATTTTGGTTTTCAAACCTGTTTCCTTACTCAAATACCCCTATTTCTCGTGGAAAATATGAAAAATTTGAAAACTAAATAGAAAACAACATTATTAAACTAAAGAATGAAGGTGGAGAAGGGAAGGAAGAAGCAGAGGAGAGAGAGAGGTGTACCTTAATGACTACATTGTTGCTAATTTCATATGTTGACAAGAGACAAAAGTGCCCTTTATAGAAAAGCCCAATAAGATCAAACAATTACTACCCGATGTGGGATTGATCCCATAGTCTCACTCATGCAATACATAAACATACTATGCTGAGCTCTAACACCTGTCTTTTACCATATAATCAGTACACCCAACATCTCATTCATTTTGTGCATCTGCATGGTAACTGCTACAAACGTTTTAAATGAAACGCGGTTCTCACTTTTTTCTTAGTTTTACAAGGCACAATTTTATTTTTTTACATGAGGGCGATGGGTAAAATTTCGATTCCCCTTTCCATAAGAAACTTAAAATTTAGAATTTTTTATAGAAAATGTGAGATCATTTTTACTCATGCAAACCAGATCCAAGGACATGATATTTTGTACCTTGATAAAATCATTGAAGTCCCATTAGTATAGTTCACACAATTATCCATCCTAATCAATATTCTCAAATGGCATAATCGATCCTAAGAGATGACACGCCAAATGACTTATGCGATTTGGCATAATGGCATTAGCGATGGCATACTTTTTTTTTGAACGCTTTTAAAATTAAAAAAAGTTGGAAAAATTAAAAAAATAAAGAAAATGTTTAAAATTTGGGGAATGATTAGATTTAATTACATTATAAACATATAAACTAGTATATAATTTGTCATTACTCATTAGTATTCATTGCATGTTCAACTCTATACACTACAAAAAATAAGACTATTAGCGGCAGTTTTTTGCAGCCAAAAACTGTCGCTATTAACCAAAATACTATTAAGACTATTAGCAGCAAGAGTATTAGCGGATGTTTTCTATTAATAGCGGCAGTTTATGGCTGCCGCGGTTGTTTTCTATTAATAGTGGCAGTTTATGGCTGCCGCTAATAGTCTTATTTTTTGTAGTGATACGACAAAAGTAAAAATAACATAATTCCTGAATCTTGAATTTCTTTATTATTGATTATTCAAGGCTTCTTTGATACTTAAAGTTTTTGTGAAAAAATCTTTATGGTTCTTTGATATTGGAATATAGTTGACTACTCAACCCGATGGAAAGTTGAGAGAGAGATCTATTTATCGGAATAGATGGAACTAAATAAATAAATTCAATATGGAGTATGCCATACATATGCCATGGCATTCTGGGTATGCCATGACATACTTTTTAAATCACATAAGCCTTCATGGCTTATTCGATTTATATATGTGCCATGGCATTAGTGATCAAATAATAATTTATACCACGAGATATGATAACACTGATCCTGATACTATTGTTGCATTTCCCGTAGGACCCAGACCACTAAATTTTTTTTTTTGAAGATTTTCTTGCAATTTTGAAATATTTTAAACAATTTAGAATTCTTTAGACAGATTTCAAGTTGTTATTATTGTCTTTCTTTGACAGTGCGAGATATGCAGTTAGTATTATAATTGTGATTTGCACTAATATGAAGTCATAAAACTGATTCATATCTAATGGGCCAATTTCAGCTGAAAAGAAAACTTTGCCAACGCCCTTGGACCTGTCCACCTCTGAGTGAAAGATTGGAGAGCCTCTAAATAGCTCCCTTTCTCGTTTATAATTTCCGTTCTCACTGCCTTTACATTTTGTACTTTCGAAGCCTTATTACTTTGTTCTTTTGCTACTAATACGTAACTTCATCTAATTCGTTGCCTGCTTATAAGAATTGCACCCCAAATATTTTGCATATCCCCCTCCCCTCAAGCCTTCACTTTGATAGGTTTACTATTGTAATTCAAATGTCCTTTACTATGTCCCTTAGACAATGCAAACTATGGTAATTCCTAACACTCTATACATAGAGTTCCTTAGTTCGCTGTTTGTCGGTGGCAAAAAGCAGCTCTCTGCTATAACGCAGAGCATTTTTGTATGGACTGTGTTTACTTGTTAGTTCTCAATAATATGGACTGTGTTAACCGTTTAGTTTATAGTCCTATGCAGCATATTTCTGTGCTTCAGAGAAAAAAGTTCTGAAACATTCAGGCGTTGCTTGCAATTTTTTTCTGGCAGGTACTGTGAAACAATGAATGACAACACCCTGTCAATGATATATTGTTACAATGGATATATCGAGTACGATAATGAATTTGGCTCCTACCATGGGGGGAAACGAAAAGGCAGGAGTGTCAGAAGGGACATATCATACGACGATTTCGTTAAGGATATGTGTGATGTAAGCAAATGGATGGGTGATCATTCCGTACCGACGTTTCAATACTCATACTACGTAGAAAGTAAGCGGAACATGGTCCTTGATCTAGAGAGTCCTAAAGATCTTCAGGAGATGATTGAAACAGTCCCAATGGACTCCGAGTCTATTGTCGGCATTAACCGTGAAGGAATGCGTAGAGCAAAGTCAAAACGGACCATTCAACTCCCGTCATCTATATCCAATAGGTATGTCATTATTATAGTTTATTTTGTCCGAGCTTTTAATATTTAAGAGGTAACAACAACGACTGACGTATGATTACAGGAGGCGAAATATTTATAGATTCGGAGCTCTCTATTCTGAGTACAATAGCTATTACTTGAAAGTCCATTCGAATAGAGAGCCTCTAGAGCATCCGTTGGATAGGTGAGTATAATAGACAGGTGAATTGAATACCTATTATAATGTTTGCTTTCATTTTTAAAATCTAATGTGCATTTGCACGTAGGTTCGAAACTTCTAGTCCCGAGGGAAGTATAAGTAGAAGAGAAAATAGTGATCCGGTCCACTCACAGAAGTTAGTATAAAATCAGTAATTAAACTATATACTACTTTTATATTATGGGCTTCTAATAGTTTCACTTGGAAAAATTGTTATGCAGGGGTACGAGAGAATGCGATATTTCATCAAGGAATATGCATAGTACAGGGCCTTGCGGGGTCAATAATGTTGACACGTGTTTGAGCAAGAAGCCATTTTACGAATCAGATTATGTGTCAGAATATGGGGAGAGTGCTTCTTTCAAAGACAGCCAATCAGAGTGGGATAGATGGGACCAAGGGTCAAAATCTCGTTAAACCGATACGTATCGTCCGAGCTCAAAATAGATACGTATCGGAACAGTACAATACCGGATGATACATTAAATGTATCGTCCGGGAATATACATACAAATGAACGATACGGTACATTGAATGTACCGTATCGTTCAAGTCTGATACTGATACGTATCGTCCGATACGTATTGGTATCGGACAAAATTTTGACCCATGGATGGGACGATGACACAGAGGTCAACTTTGAGGTCGACACAGAAGTCGACTTTGAGGTTGACACATAAGTCGATGCAAGGTCCGAAGAACACTTCCTTTCAACATTTAACCCCTATGAGGGTCCCAATGCATGGTCGATTGAGAAAGTGCATGAAAATAGTAACCACGTCCCTAAACGAAAGAAAAACAGAGAATGTGCTGGTACTGAATCCTTCACTAGACGTAATCCAAATAAGCCGAGGGGTGCGAGCAATTTTGATTGTGATAACTTGCCTGAAGATTTCCTCTGTGAAGACTCCATCGGTTTGAGAATTGGGGCGATATTTCCTTCAAAAGAAGCATTCCAGAGTTGTTTGAGGGAGTATGCCGTGAGAAATAATTTTGTACTCAACCCTATAAAAACTTGTAATACAGTGATCATAGCTAAGTGTGCTCCTCCAGCGTCACCAATGTGTGTTAATGCGGCGTGTCCCTGGCGCATTCATTTTTCAAAGCAAGCTAGCGTACAACTATTCTAAGTAAAAACCTACAATTCAGTTCACACATGCCTCCGGTCGGACAAGAGGTTGGGCCATCCGCAAGCGACAGCTAAATGGGTCACGAGTCAAATTATTACTTGCATGAAGAAGCATCCCAATGTTACCCCTGGCGAGATTATCACCGACATTCAAATAGAATTCGGTGTGACAATTAGCTACCAGAAAGCATGGCGAGCGAAGGAGATAGCGTACATAAATATTTTTGGTGGGTGGGAGCAATCTTATAATATGATACTTTTATATTGCATTGAGTTGAAGTGAATAGATCCCGAAGCCGTGACTATTCTCCAACGCCACAATGACGATGCTTTTTTTCGCTTCTTTTGGGCATTTGGGCCATCGATCCGAAGTTATAAGCAAAATTTACGGCCCATAATCTCAATCGACGGTGCACATCTTAGAGGGAAATACGTAGGCAAACTCTTAATAGCGACAGCGACTGACGGTAACAACGGATTATTCCCTTTGGCATTTGCAGTTGTGGAGGAAGAAACAAAGGGTGTATGGACTTGGTTTCTAACCCGTCTTCGCGATCGCTTCATAGCCGACGATGACACTCCACTTGTGATTATCAGCAATCGAAACAAAACTTTAATGGAAGTATTGCCAGTCGTTTTCCCGCACGCAAGTCATAGCTATTGCTTCATGTGAGAACTTCAAGAAACGTTGCAAGAATCGCTTCATTCGTCAATGGTTTTGGGCAATTGCCTGAAAATTTTCAATATCAGAATTTAAGAAAGAAATGGATGAGTTAAAAAAGCGAACATGGAATGTTGGAAATGGTTGGACGGTATTAACAAACGTCTTTGGTCGAGAGCGCGCTTCCCAGGAAGAAGATTCCATTTACTTGCAACAAATTTATCTGAGTCTTTGAACTCGGTGTTGAAGTTTGATAGAGCCCTACCTATCACTGCAATCATTGAAAGGACTCGCGATAAGGTCACCCAATATTTTTTCGAAAGGAAGCTTGATAGTGTTAGACTGTCATGTGGTCTGACAGCCTATGCTAGAAAATATTTGGATAGTCAAGGAGAACTAGCAGGGCATATGTGGCCGATCCCGAGTGGCCTGGACGTGTTTACAGTGAGAACTTCTACTAGGGAGTATCAGGTTGATTTAGAGAATCGGAAATGTTCATGTCGGCGCTTTGACATATTGGGTCTCACATGCTCCCACGCTTTGGCTGCTATAAAAGTGAGGGAGGCACCGGTTCTGACATATTGCAAGAAGTGGTTTACGTCGAAAACGTATGAAGCTACTTACGAGGAGGTACTTCACTCGACCGCTGGTCGAAGTGACTGGGCCGATCTATACAAGGGCGCTCCATCGCACCCTCGAAACCCGTCAGGTTGGCCCCAAAAAAATCGCTATAGATCAGCGCACGAAACCAAGAACACATACAAGTGTGGTAAATGTGGCGAAAAGGGCCATAATCGAAAGTCTTGCAGGGGTGGCCCAAATGGTCCTACACAAAAGTAATTTTCTTAAATGGAGGTATTTGGTTAGACCCTTTTTCTGGTTTAGCGTATGATCTATTCATCTGCTACTGCTGCTGATCTCTAGAATGACTGTTGTTATCTGATTATTTGTTTCCATGGCGTTGCTGTTGATCTATTCTTTATATTATTTGCTGTCGCAGTTCAGATTTGAGGCATACCTCTGATCAGTGATCACAATAAGGTGTGTCGTTTAGTTTTTTAATACTATCCAATACTTATTGAAAGGGCGGAATATATGGAGTTTTTTACACAGTAGCAGAGTTATGTTATAGATTTGTACAGAATTTTTTAATAGATCTCAGGGAATATTTACTGTTCTATAAGGGTGATTATAATAGTGCTTGTACACAGAAACCTGCACTGTGAAATACTATAATTTGTTTTTTGGATCTATAAAGCAATGCCATACAAAAAAAGAGAAGAGTTACCCTTGTTCCACAGGGCACTCGACCCATGTTTTGGGTGCCATGTAGACCGTTATAGAGGCTTAGTCCACCTATCTCTGTATACTTCTTGTCTACCTTACCAGGGTCCTTGAAATAATCCATGCCCAATATTTACTTGGAAATATTTTTTGAATTTTCTTTTTCATTGATCCTGTTTTCCAAGGGGTCACTGTAAGTCTTTTATCACTTTCGCACAAGATCTAAAATCTTAAAACTCAACTCCGATTTAAAAAAATCTGAATCACCTCAGAACCTTACTTGTAATAGGTTGAATTTCTTGTTAAAAAAATGGGCTTTTTTTTTCCCCTTTTTGATAGGTAAAAAAAAAAGTCTTCTCAGGTGAAAAAGCTTGTTCTGTAGTGCAATTTTCAGGTTTTTTGGAGTAATAAGAGTACTTGTATCCCTATCTTTTGATAGGGTTTGCTGACTACTTGGTTTCTCAGGATTTATAAAAAACAAGTTATGTTCTAACTTTGACCCAATTCGATTGAATCAATACAGCAAGCCTTTTGTTCTTGACAAAGATTTTAACTCCATCATATTTTAACCTTCAGGTCCCAGGGAGCTTACTGGTGCTGTGGATCTTATAAACCACAAGAAGTTGTGGACACATCATGATTTCTTTGCAAGAGAACACTGCCCTTGTCATTTTCGGAGACACTATCTTCCCAATGTGGTCGGGGACACAGAAATCAGGAAAGGAGAAGGGATGCAAATGAGTAAATATCATTTTCTTTTGCTGACACATCAGCTAGCCAATCATCAATTCAATAACATATATTCATTAACTCTGGGTTTCAGCATAAGGTGCCACCAAAAATGTATCAAACCCAATAAAAGTATCAGCATCTAACATAAATCTGATCCACATAACTAAAAATAGGCAACTGCTACCAAGACCAAATCAGAAATACGATACCACTACTTGACCAAATGCAATACAACTCTTTATTATCACACTAGATTGAAGTATTCCTTATTATTCTACCATATTTAGAATTTCTCTGTACTTTCAATGGATACAACAATTCTTTAGTGACTTTATGCGCTTTTGTACTTAACTTCACCATTAAAATTGTATTCAGCTTTTGTGGGAAAGAAAGTAGCAGTGGTTCAGTTTAGTGAAAGTTACATTTAGCATTAGCAGCAGCCTTGGGTTTAATTAGGTCCATTCAGTTTCTTCGATTGCTCTTTGTCAAAACAAGTAGAAGATCAACACAATAAAGAAATCAGGTCTACCAGCCTGCAATCGGAGATGTCTGTGTGCTCATCCAATTCGGTCTTCTAATGAAAGTTTTCCAGCAATTTTAAAGATAAAAATTATAATTAATTAGCTACTAAAACTTTCCATATATCTCTTAAGCACAAAAACAACAGCAGCTGAAGATCGATATCTATATAAACTCTAGTAACATGCTAATAGTTATTTATTTATGTTTTTCTGTTTCTCAGGTGCTCATCACTTGGATTTGCATGCTTCAACCGATAATGATCCCGATTGGGTATTAGAGCCGAGGATTTCGGAAAAAGAGCTGATCAGAGGCAGGATATATATCAATTATCAGGCGAAAGCGCTCTTTCCATTGGTCCTTTAGCCAGTAACTTATGTTTTGTGCTACTATTGGAATTTTCTTGTTAGTGGAATCTTTTTCTAACCTTAATATGGCCCCATTTATAGTGCTAATCTCCAAATTACGGCAGCATTTCTCGGCCCGATCTGCATTGTGTTGTTAGTGCGATGTATTTAATCTAATGGATGGTGATAATTTTCATCTACTAATGGCAAAGTTGTTGGCCCTGATGCATTGACAGATTTGCAGGTTTTACTGGTGATTCAATATGAGATTGAGTGTGTTGATTGTTAGATTTTTTAGGCTTTTGATCATACACCATTGAAATGTTGTATGCTAGTGCCACTTGTTGCACATCTGCAGACAATCTGAATTGTCCAAGTGGCAATAAATTATTAAAACACATCTCAGCCAAAAATCGTGCCTAGAGGTGGATGTGAACCATCCGATTGAGTTATCTATTTGATCAGACGGTAGAAATCATTCCATAACACAATCTTTCAACTGAATCTGTAAACCTAGGCCATGCATAAAAGTTTGATTGGTTTTAAAGTAAATGCATTTTCACAGGTCTAGCCTGAACTATAACTAATGATCCAGCAGGTCTATTCCTAAACGTATGTTTCAGTATTTACCTAATAAGGACCAAAACCAAAGTGGCATTAGCCCTGTTGGCACACTCTCTCCATTGAGAGTAGCCCAGTTGTCCACCATTTATAGTTTTCCATATTTGACACAGGTCACACAGCAACAATCTGTATCCCAATTAAAATGGACGGTGTAGATCGATGAGCGTGTGCGACAATGTTACCATCAAGTGAACGTGTCTCTTCACTTCAACTGATTTTAGCCACTTAACGTTGTAAATAGGTGGCTTTCACATATTCCAAGTCCCTTGGAATAGTGAAAGTCAACTTTCATTAGATTTTATGGCTGAGAAGCGTTACAGCTTGGATGATGCCGGTGACACCCTTCAATGCAGGGGTTATAATAAGGGTACCATTATTTGCACCGGATGAAAATGTAATCTCATCCCAACCAAAACGATAATCTCACCGTAGACTACTTCGAATCAGATGATGAGTATAGTTTTTCATCCCAATTTTCCCCATATGGATCATCAAATCATAGGTGCGCCATCCGAGGGTCAGTTTTTTTTATTTCATGGGAAAAGTTTCAAAAGTAGCATATCACTTTTTTCATACGAGTGCCATATGAAAGAAAAAAATTGACTTTGTTTTGGAAGACCTTTTATATAAAGATCCATTATGTGGGATGTTAGGCTGAAAAATGATCTCCATCGCCTAATTCAAAATAGTTCTAACTTGGGTGAGATTACATTTTCAGCCTAGCAAATAATGCTATCCTTATATTACGTGATGCAATCAGTCAAAAGTCAAAGTGGCACGTGTCTTAATCTATCTTTGATGAGGCATTATGAACATATATATCATATACTGATTGGAATGATGTTAAGATTGCATTGAGAAATTACATATTAGAATGATTCTAACGTTGCATTAAAAAACTATACGCATCACATGATTAAGAGCGTAACTGTAAAAAAAAAGTGTAGGGCCCAGGTGGAGCTCTCGGTTCTCTGGCATGGCTTATGGAGAAAAAAAAAGTGCGTAGGGTATTCATTTTCCCAGTGATCGATGCCGTCATCACTGGCATCTTTCTCGTCACCCTCGTCTTGCTTCTCAGAAGCACTACCCTCGACCTCGCTCTCCTCAGCAGTCCTATGCGGCAGAAGCTCTCTTCCAAGGGCCACCTTATCGATCGTTGCCTGTGAACATAAATAGTACAACGGTAAGTTCAGGTGTGAAAGATATGAATTGCCGGATGAAGAGAACATGATTATTTATAGTACTTACGATCCATTCACAATAACCAAATCGTATCACGAATTGAGTATTCGATACTCATCTCGTGCGATAGTCCTCTACGGTTGGAGGTTCCTTTGGACCTATAAATCAATTACGTAAAAACATGGGAGCACTAAAAAAACACCAATATCTCGATAAAATAACATCAGTTTTAAAACGAAGTTGTACACACTTACTAACTATCATATGATTTACTTGGTTTATCGTCAGCCTCGCTCTATCCTGGAAAACGAGGCACGACAATGAATGAAAGTTTTCAATCGTTTGGCCAAACAATTGTCGATTTAGTACCTCAAAGCCTCTCTTTCCCGCAAAATGGTTAAGATGTTAGTCATTTGTGTCTCGTTTGCAGAGTCTATATTAGCCATTTTTGCGCAATAAGAGTGGACGAATGAAGGGATTGGCAATAAAATGCGACTTAAGGATAATCTTTTAACTCCAGAATTAGCTATGAAATTAAAGGGTTGGCTATGAAGGTCTATTTATTGAGGAAGTTTCCATCCACGGGGGAGAGACGTGCACAGTGCAATATACATTAGTTTGACACAGTATCAGATTTTTTTAATACATAAAAGACTCAAAACAGTAGCCAATGTGGGGGACTTGCCTCGGAGGACAGCGATATCATTGAAGGTCCTCTCTCTCTCTACTCTTCTTCATTTCTGATGGAACGTTGGAGACGCTTTTGCCTTTGCGATAAAATATAAAATAAATATAATCTGATGGCACGTTGGAGAGGAGCGAGAGAGAATGCGGTCATTCATTATTCCACTGTACCTTAAGAAAAAGGAGAGAGAGTGTAGCCAAAACCAAAGAGGCACGTTGGAGGAGAGAGAGGAGAGAGGAGAGAGAAAGAAATAAATAGGAGAGAGTGAATGTAGTCATTCATTCCACAATCCCTCAAGATTTCCACTGTACCTTAAGAGAGGAGAGAGAAAGAAAAAGGAGAGAGATTGTGGTCATTCATCCCATTGTACCTTAAGATTTCAACTGTATTTTAAGAAAAACTTAAAAGGAGAGAGATTGTGGTCATTCATTCTAGTGTACCTTAAGAAAAAGGAGAGAGAGATTGTGGTCATTCTTTTGCCTTTTGCAATAAAATATAAAAGAAATTCATATAAAACAAATATATTCTAATGGCACGTTGGAGAGGTGAGAGGAGAGAGAAAGAAAGAGGAGAGAGAGAGAGAGTGGTCATTCATTCCATTGTACCTTAAGATTTCCAAATAATTAATTCTTTAATTAAATTCGTTTGATTGTAGGTCCTCTCTCTCTCTAGATATCTTTCATCAAACGATATCCTCTCTTTCTAAAAGAGATTTCAAAGAATAAGCCCGTAAAGGTCCTCTCTCTCTCTCTCTCTCTCTCTCTCTCTCTCTCTTCTATATATGTGGGAAAATAGTGGTCCTCTAAAATACTGGCATTAGGCCACCCCAAAATGGCCCTTTCCCATTCTAAGAATTTTCAGGTGGAAATGATTAATTAACTTCTAAATAATGTTCTTTTTATGGATATTTCAGCAGGGGATAATGAAAGTATTGTCATATTTAATGGTCGACACGGCCTGGGATATATGGCCGGCGGTATAATTGTCACGCCAAAGTTAATGATTTTCGAGGAGCTAGTTATAAAGGATATTTCACACTTTCAGAGGGGGAAATAGCCTTCCGAAGGTCTACGATGGCTTTAGAAGTCTCGGGAAATATTGATGGCTTTGAGAAAGAAAAGAGGGCGCATCTTTTTGCCATCTCCGTTGTGATCAGATTACTGTCGATCTTTATTTATTTCTTGTTTGTATTTAATAGTTCCAATAGGCTTCTTTTATTACCTTAATGCAGTTAATGAAACATTTTATATGGCCACTATTGCATTTTATATATCCTTACTGTAGTTCCACTAGGCTTGTATTATTTGGAGATATTTTCCCCATCCAGAGATATAGGGCCATACTCTTATCCCAAGATATAACCGATCTCGCTAAACGTAGGACCAGGCTTCCACTGAGGTGTAAACGGTGCAAACTCCATCTTAAGAAATCTGATTTCATTGAGAGAATCCCCCTCTAGAGACCTCTATGAACTATATATTTCTGTCATATCAAAGCAATTTCTACAAAGACCTCTATGAACTACCTATTTCTGTTATATCAAAGCAATCTCTACGAAATGACTGTTGTAGTTCCTCACTAGAAATGGACTCTTGAGCTCTGTGGCAGCTTCACACTGAAAACCAAACTGAATTATTTTCACTACTACCATCAAAGTTAAAGCTGATCCAACCAAACTTTGGCTCATATCATATATCAGTGTGGTATTTGATATGATGCACCAAAGAGCACACTCCCTTCCAATTGGTGATTAGAATTGACCAACAATAGAACATCTTTAAATATAAGGTTGTGCCAGCTATGGATTTACAATAGAATAACTTTAAATACAAGGTAATGCCAGCTCTCTCAATGACTTCATACACAGTTTTCCTTATGAAGATGTGCCGCTCAATGAAATAACCTTAGAAATCATGTGCATTCCATGCCTTTCTATATTGGTTGATTGTCTTTTTAATTTCCACATCAGAAATAAGAGATTTGCCATCTTCTCTAGTTTGTTTCTCTTTTTCTTGTGAAACCAAACCACATTCTGCATCAAAAGGTTTGAGTTAACATGAAAAAATGGCAAAAATGTATATAAAATGAAAGAAACAAATATCCTACTTCATGTGTGGAGAATGTTGAAAAAATCCACTCATTTGCAAATTTGCCCACTCTCACATTGCAATCTTGAAAAATATGAGAGCCTTTTACCGCCTGGAGTAAAATAAGATCAATCTCCTAGAACTTGGCTTGTACTACATGGTGGAGCAAAATCATGTCTTAACCATCTTATTATGTTTATGGAGCCTCCATCAACCCATAAACTTTAAAAATGAATCCAATAAAGAGATAATTATGTCACAACTCAAAAGGGCTTCCAACTTAGCATCATTATATCAGTGAACACTTGGATGTCCTTATAGTATACATCAAAGGTCAGGTTAACCCAGCTCACTACAGACGTTGACTATCATGTAGCGTTCGGATTCAAATGTGGTGTAGAGATAGAGCATAAAGATCTCCAATCCTCTACTACTTCCTTTAGGCTAACCCCTCAAGAAATTGGCAGGATGAGCAGTTTCTACCAATAATATATTATAATTCTCAGTTTTATAATATATTATGCTGTATACTAAATCAAATAAAATAAAGGTAGATCCCCAGTTATGACAAAAAAAATAATTAGCTAATTAACTACATCGCATAAAGAAAATTTCAATGAGATACCAGAAGCCTATAAAACTACCTTTAGAGTTGTAATCCTAATTCTCAATATCAACATCTTGCTCCTCTGGTTCCTCAGTATTCAAATCCATAAACCTCCATATCCGCATCCGATGGGGACGCCGACATCGTAGACATCGGATATGGACCTTTTCGCGTGTACCAACGTCGGAAGAAACGGAATGGAAATCATCAGAACTAGACGAAAGAGGCGAAAGACGAAATTCTGGAGAAAATTGGAGGAATACAGCAATTTCGATCGATCGAATTTCCAAATCGAACGATTGAATGGCATCGACAGAGTATAGAGTTTTGGAGTGAAATTTCGACCGATCGAATGGACTATTCGATCGATCGAATGGACTATTTGATCGATCGAAAATTTCGATCGATCAAAATTTTCAAGTCGATCGATCGAATGTCGACGACGATTTTTCATAGAATTATGAAATTTCGATCGATCGAAGTTTCAAATCGATCAATCGGTTTTCAAAATCAATCGATCGAAATTGCGCCAGGTTGTTTATTTAATTTAGGAGTTTAATTTCGAACTTCTATTTTGAGGGTTTATTTGTCTTTTATTTATTAATTATTTTAGGGTTTTATTTTATTAAAAGGACTCCTTTAAAAGGTCCTTAAATTGAACAATGTTACTAGTTATTGGTTATGAATGAAAAGCTTTTGCTTGTGTGTGCTTGAGATGAGCCTCTACGAAGAGTGATTCTTTTTCCCGAGAAGGGTTTGGTGCGAAGTCGAGAGTGTGAAGCATGCCAATCTATCTATCTATCTATCTTTTATCTTTGCTTGTGTGATTCTATGATCCCAAATTGACCATCATCTTTGTGAAATCCTAAACCCTAATTGCCCCTGAATCCTTAAATCGATCCGATTCAACAACCATAGATCCCAACTGAGTTATTAAACCTTCCGCACCAAATACTCAGAGGAAACCAGTGATCCCATCATTGAGTCATGAGCGCCATAATCTAGGAAAACCTAGAGTTCTATCTCTAGGATCGATCTACGCTGTAACCTAACGGATCTAGCATCTGGATTGAACCCTACCTGAAGCATACGTGATTCTCCCATGGAATACAACGAAAACCTGAGGTATTCGTTATATTTTGTGAATTTTATTATTTAATTTAATTTTAATTTAATTTCGGCAGAATCAATCATATCATTCATGTAGTTTATGGAACCGTCCTACGTCAGTTTTGGTATCAGAGCCCTAGGTTTCTAGGTTAGGGCATACTATGTGATATTGCATTCATTGCACTTTAATTTTCATCACATATTATTTCAGTTTTGGTCAAAGTGTTCATCTTGCATTCCATTCTAGAGCCCATCAATTAGTGAACTGTATCACCATGGACATGAGTAGGATTGCCGAAGCTCTTAACGGCATGAGGGCTAATCTAAAATTGATCAATGATCGAATGACTATCTTGGAGACAGTCCAAAGGACTCTCGAAACATCCAATGAGAGGTTGTTAGACCGAGTCAATCGGTTAGACGAGGGTGATGAGTACTTTGAACTATCCCGTGAGCGTAATGGTCTTCGATTCGAACGAAACGGCTACCAATATAATCGGAACCGGAACCATAGGTTAGATGATCATGGAGATGACTACGACCCGGAAGGGAGACTCCTAAAAAATGTTTGAGTTGAGTTCCCGACTTTCGATGAAAGACTAGACTCTCAGGTCTTCCTCAATTGGTTATGCGATATGGACCAGCACTTCGAGTGGTTTGGCATGAGTGATGAAAGGTGCGTTAGACTTGCTAAGATGAAACTCCTAGGCCAAGCCCGACTCTTTTGGGTCAACATTGAACGCATCAGAACGAATGCGGGTTGTACTTCCATTACCCATTGGGAGGACATGAAGGAGCGACTTACAGAGAAGTACGTTCCTTCTTCATACTACCATCGTCTCCTTGACCAATGAAAAAATCTGCGCCAAGGTAGTATGCCTGTATCGGATTACATTGGCAAATTTGAAGAATATATGATGAGAGCCAAGGTATCCGAAGACCCTCAAGTCACTCTATCCAGATTTCGTACCGAATTGAGACTTGACTTGCAAAAAGAATTAGTCTCCCACCCTGTTGAGACTCTCGCCGAGTGTTATATCATTGTTCAAGACCTTGAACGATATCTAAAAATGACGGTGACTAGGTGATCTGCTTTTCACCCCGGTCAATTCCGAATCGGCGAAGTGAAATCTAGTGCTGGAAACCCGCCTGCCAAACCCACGCAACCCACATCTACCAATGTGAGGTTTAACAAAGGTAAGGGTATAGCCGGAGAATCCTCGAAGAGAGGGTCTCATGTCAAATGCTATAAATGTCAAGGATTATGTCACTTTGCTGCTCAATGCCCCACAAGGGACCTACAAAGGAATCTCTTCATCGACGGAGAAGGAGATGAAAGTGAATGAGTTTATGAGGAAGAACTCTTTGAGCTGAATGCCACACCTAGAAACGAGGAAGGTGATGACATGGGTCGCGCTCTAGTTGTAAGGTGTGCTTTTACACAATCTCAACGGGATGAAAAGGAGGATTGGCGAAGGGAGAACATCTTCCACACCTTTTCCACATGTGGGACGAAGAGTTGTAGGGTTATCGTGGATAACGAAAGCTACACCAATGTGGTGTCAGAACATACCGTCACCTGCTTAGGACTTACACCTGAAGTCCACCCGAGACCTTACAAAGTCGCATGGGTTGACTCCTCATCCATTCCTGTATCTCAGAGGTGTCGTGTAACCATATAGTTGGGTTCATACTCTGACACCTTATGATGTGATGTGGTGCCGATGGATGTGGGCCACATTATCTTAGGGAGGCCATGGCTCTATGATTTGAACATGACTATTTTTGGGCGATCTAACGTTTGTACGTTCAATTACAAGGGCAAGAAAATCACTCTTAACCCTTAACTCCCAAAGCACCATCAGTCAATAGAGTTGAGAAGAAGGGAGGCCAATCCAAGGCCATCAACATTGTGACCCCTTAAGAGTTCGAAAGAGCATCGAAAGATGAGAGTGTCGTGTATGTCGTTGTTACTGTTCAGAGTACTTCTGAGTCAGTCTGTGAGTACCCCAAGGAGGTAGAGCCCATCCTGAAAGAATTTGCGGGCGTTTTCCTCGAAGACTTACCCAATGAGCTCCCTCCCATGCGTGACATTCAACACGCAATTGACTTAGTTCCCGGATCGACATTACCGAACCTGCCCCACTACAGGTTGAATCCGATTAAGCACGCCGAGTTGACTCGGCAAGTCAATGAGCTACTTCAAAAGGGGTTCATACAAGAGAGTCTGAGCCCATGTGCTATACCAACATTATTCACGCCTAAGAAAGATGGTACATGACGCATGTGTGTGGATAGCCGAGCAATTAATAAGATTACTGTTAAATATCAGTTTCCCATATCGCGGCTTGATGATATGTTTGACATGATAGTTGGAGCCACTATCTTTTCTAAGATAGACCTTAAAAGTAGTTACCATCAAGTTCGTATTCGCCCTGGCTCTGAATGGAAAATTGCCTTCAAGACCAAAGACGGTCTTTATGAGTGGATGGTCATGCCTTTTGGGCTTTCCAATGCCCCGAGTACATTTATGAGGCTCATGACTCAAGTGTTGAGGCCATTCCTTGACAAGTTCCTTGTCGTATACTTTGATGACATTCTGATTTACAGTTCAGACAAGGAGCAACACATTATTCACCTGAGGTTGGTTTGCGAAACCTTGAGGGGAGAAAGGCTTTATGCGAATATCAAGAAGTGCACCTTCATGTAGCAATCTGTTTTATTCTTGGGATTCATTGTCTCGGTAGACGGGATGGTTGCGAACCCTACGAAGGTTAAGGCCATTGTGGAGTAACCCGAACCTCAGAATATTCATGAAGTCCGTAGCTTCCACGATTTGACCACATTTTATCATTGCTTCATCCGAAATTTTAGTACCATCATGGCTCCCATTACAAATTGCATGAGAAAAGGGGAGTTCCTATGGAGCAAAGTAGCGATGAGGGCCTTTGCCGAGAAAAAAGAGAAAATAGTTATTGTACCCGTCATGCGCCTACCAGACTTTTCTAAAGTCTTCGAAGTAGCATGTGACACATCGGGCATAGGCGGAGTGCTAAGCTAAGAAGGTCACTCCGTGGCCTATTTTAGTGAGAAACTCAATGAGGCAAAGCAGAAATACTCCACCTATTATAATGAGTTTTATGCGGTCGTCCGATCTATGTGGTATTGGGAACATTACCTGAGACCGTAGGAATTTGTGTTGTTTTCTAACCATGAGGCCTTACGTTTCTTTGCTTCCCAGAAAAAGTTGAACTCGAGGCACGCGAAGTGGGTCGAGTACCTCCAAGGGTTCACATTTGTTTTGAAGCATAAGGCTGGTGCTGAAAATGAGACTGCTGATGCGCTTAATCATTGAGTGGTGACTTTGCAGTCTATCAGCACCGAGGTCGTCAAATTTGAGCAGTTGAAACAAGATTATCCTGATTGCCCAAATTTCGAGGCAGAATACACTTCTTTCCTTGAGAATTCAAATAATATTAACTCCGAGTATACCCTGTTGGATGGGTATTTGTTCAAAGGCAATCATTTGTGCATCCCTCGTACTTCTTTGCATGATTTCCTCATCTGGGAATTACATGCCGGAGGGATTGTCGGACATTTTGGGTGCAATAAAACCAGTGTGCTTGTTGAAGATAGGTTCTGTTGGCCTAGACTTGGGAGAGATGTCTCTAGGGTCGTAAAACAATATCATACATGTCAAGTTGTGAAGCATATCAAATAAAACACCGACTTGTACACCCCTTTACCCGTGCCGCACACACCGTGGCAAGACGTCTCTATGGATTTCATGCTAGGACTTTCAAAGACCCAATGAAAGCATGATTCCATTTTTGTGGTAGTGGACCACTTTTTCAAGATGGCCCATGTCATACCCTGCTCTAAAACCTCCGATGAGGCTCACATAGCCCAATTATTTTTCGGGGAGGTTGTGCGTCTACATGGTTTATCCCAGACGATTGTGTCGGATCGAGATGTGAGATTTATCAGTTATTTCTGAAAAACTTTATGGCACATGATGGGTACCATGCTCTAATTTTCGTCAGCCTATCATCCTCAAACAGATGGCCAAATGGAGTCCACAAATAGGAGCTTAGGTAATCTCCTCCGTTGTCTTGTTGGTGATCACCCTAGGACTTGGGATTCTATTTTGCCTTTAGCCGAGTTTGCATATAACAATTCAGTCAATAGGTCCCTAGGTATGAGTCCTTTTGAGGTCGTCCTTGGTCATAGGCCTAGAACACCAATTGATCTTATTCCTGTGTTAGCATCCCATAGAGTTTCTGAGTTAGCCGATTCATTTGCACAACATATACATGAAGTGCATGGTGAAATTAGAAAAAGAATTAATGCTAGTAATGAACAATACAAAATATCTGTGGATGCACACAGGCACTTCAAGGAATTCCAGGTTGGAGATTATGTCATGGTTCGGGTTAGGCCTGAGCGGTTCCCTTTAGGAGCTGCAAAGAAACTTCAAGCCCGTGGCACTGGGCCTTTTAGAATTGTGGCAAAGAGCGGCCCTAATGCATATGTTCTCGAGCTTTCACCGGAAATAGGGGTCAGATCTACATTCAATGTGGAGGACCTGGTTCCTTCTTTGGCCCCAACCCCACTCTCCACAACCCCTTCCATGCAGCCCCGAGCCCGAATATCAGCCCCACCCTGCAATCCCTACCCTTCCCTTCCCCATGCAAGCAACACAGAGATGAGATCGAAGGGATATTAGATAATTTGGTGATATCCACCTATGGGGGCGGAATTTAAAAATACTTGATTAAGTGGTTGGGAAAGCCGGACTCTGAGAACTCATGGTTAGCTGAAGACGAAGTGTGACGTTTGGACCCCGACATACTCGCGCGCTATCACGACGCTGCTTTATTAGTGATGAAGCCTTTTCGGCCCGAGAGAATTGACGGGGACGCCGACATCGTAGATATCAGATATGGACCTTTTCGCGTGTACCGACGTTGGAAGAAGTGAAATAGAAATCATCAGAACTAGGCTAAAGAGGCGAAAGATGAAATTCTGAAGAAAATTAGAGGAATATAGCAATTTCGATCGATCGAATGGCATCGACAAAGTATAGAGTTATGGAGTGAAATTTTGACCGATCGAATGGACTATTCGATCGATCGAAAATTTCAAGTCGATCGATCGATTGAAATTTTCAAGTCGATCGATTGAATGTTGATGACGATTTTTCATAGAATTATGAAATTTTGATAGATTGATTTTTTTCGATCGATCGATTTTCAAAATCAATTGATTGAAATCGCATCGGGTTGTTTAGTTAATTTAGGAGTTTAATTTCGAACTTCTGTTTTGAGGGTTTATTTATCTTTTATTTATTAATTGTTTTAGGGTTTTCTTTTATTGAAAGGACTCCTATATAAGGTCCTTAAATTGAATAATGTAACTAGTTATTGATTATGAATAAAAAGCTTTTGCTTGTGTGTGCTTGAGATGAGCCTCTACGAAGAGTGATTCTTTTT
The DNA here is from genome assembly GCA_021018995.1 of Chloranthus sessilifolius. Lineage (NCBI taxonomy): Eukaryota > Viridiplantae > Streptophyta > Magnoliopsida > Chloranthales > Chloranthaceae > Chloranthus > Chloranthus sessilifolius. The sequence goes on from CM037595.1 coordinate 73,600,174, forward strand.
CTCGAGAAGGGTTTGGTGCGAAGCTAAGGGTATGAAGCCTGCCACTCTATCTATCTATCTATCTATCTTTTATCTTTGCTTGTGTGATTCTACAACCCCAAATTGACCATCATCCTTGTGAAATCCTAAACCCTAATTGTCCCTGAATCCTTGAATCGATCCGATTCAACAATTGTAGATCCCAACTGAGTTATTAAACCTTCCACACCAAATACTCAGAGGAAACCGGTGATCCCATCATTGAGTCGTGAGCACCCTAATCTGGAAAAACTTAGAGTTCTATCTCTAGGATCGATCTACGCTGCAACCTAAAGGATCTAGCGCCTGGATTGAACCCTACCTGAAGCATACGTGATTCTCCCATGGAATACTACGAAAACTTGAGGTATTCGTTATATTTTGTGAATTTTATTGTTTAATTTAATTCTAATTTAATTCTGACAAAATCAATCATATCATTCACATAGTTTAGGGAACCGTCCTACGTCAGCATCTAGTAACATCAATACCAAATTTCCAAACAAACAACAAATTAAATTATTCAAGTGTTACAGATAGAATCATTAAAAATTTGAGATAGAAAATAGAATGGCAAAGCCCACGAAGAATGGTAAATTTTCTAAAATCAGGACAACTTTCGTCTTCTAATTTCCACCTGAATCTCTTCAATAGGAAGGTTTCAACCCACTTCCACTTGAGTTTATCGTCATTGCGTAAGGCCAAACCAGCATTTTCAATTGACGGGGAACCCATCAAGATAATCAAACACGATGCTATAGTGCCAGCCAAGTCAGCTATGTTATCAACTGCCGCAACAGCTACTTGTAGCACGTGCTTAAACGCCCAAACAACCATTTCGTGGATACAGAATGACTGTAAATGAGGGAGCTTGTATGCAAGTTCAACCTAGTACGATGGAGGATAAAATAAGGCAAATAAGAAATTATAAGCCGCAACTCATAAGACAATAAACTCTTTATAATTGAGATAATACCATAATGAAATGGCATACAAGCACAATTATGCATTTCCCCCTCTTTTTTAATGAAAATTTGCATTTTACCAATCAATCTACATGCTCTAAGTAGACTTTTTGTGGTAATGCTCTAAACAGGTATATGATCACAGGATGGAAGGTTTTCATTCATGATTTTGAACATAGAACTTCTCTCAACGCTTGAAGTGTAGTATATCTTGTTAATAATTTAAGGCTACATTTGCAGGCACGACAAAACTGATTTGCATTTCCAGTTGCAAATCAACTGTGGGTGTAGGGAAGCATCAAGAGAGGTTACTAAAGAGTCAAAATATCTTTAGACAAACAAAAATTTTTGCCCAAGGATGAAAAAATGGAGTACACAGCCCCTCATTAGAATATATCAAAGGGAATAAAAAAAAGAAGGCATCTACTTACTGTGTATTTATCTCCTGCAGCTCTTGGTTTGTTGTGGATCAATTGGTGCCTACAAAATAGGGACATTTGTAAATCAGCAAAAACTAGCACCAACTGGTAATATACAACATAAATTGGTGGAAATCAGCTTCCACGTGCACCCTGACAGCAATAAACAACATAAAATCCTCAACCACTAAAAGAAAATTTAACTCACAGCCTCAAGCAAGAAACATATGTATCCACAAAAGACTTCTTAGCTATTAACCATCAACTGTTAGTCTGGGCTCCCAAAAAAATACTCAGCTACAAATAATAATAATAATTTTTTTAAGAAAACATTTATACGGCTATCTCATCACCACCAGGATCCCTGAACAAGTATTTCACATGGGTCAAAATATTCCAAGATAAACATATCCAAGAACATATTAAACCCTCTATGACAAACTAAATATGGTGGATCAGATAGAAGATCTTAAAAATATGGTGGGTCAAATATGAACAGAAGAAAGCATTGCAATTGTAACCAACTAAATTGGAATATTCTGTGTTCACGATATATTTGAATGCGTAAAACAACTATAAGGGGTTCAACACTCTACATCACTAGGAGTAATTATTAGGAGCAACTATAAGCAAAAACGAGGGTACTCACATGAGTGTTGCTCCCTTCTCCATGATAAGTTGCATTCAAAATGTTGATGTACCTAAACATAGGCCTGCGCACATAACCAACTAAATTTAAAATCTCCTCTTTATGGAACTCGCCTCCTAAAATCCCCGAAGATACATAATATAACATGCCAATTGGTCCCACAAACCAAGACTTACTTAAGGGTCGACTTGCTTGTGTAGGATATCGGCAACAACCGCCTTCTAAAATCCTTAATGACATCCTAAGTGCGGTAATATAAACAATTACATTAATGGGTGCAGTTTATAAATAAAGCAAGCAATTTATGTGTAGAGATTTCTGTACCTTAGTGAACTTGTATGGCAGACCACGAGAAGAAAGATCCATATACCTCATAATAAAAATGCCACAGTCGACGAAATTATCTTGTTTTGGAATGTCCTCGCGCGATGAGATTGGCCATGCCCTAAGGTCGATCATCCCATTTCCGAATCGTTGAAGTAGTCGGGGTAGAAAATTAACCATTAAATTAATTTGGTTGCTGTATCTTTCCTTGCCATCACTTTAAAGTGGGTCTAATATTTTGATTCTCCTTTCCTCCACGTCAATAATAAACAATGCCCAATGGTTTACGTCGAAAATTGGCAGAAAAACCTACAATATGGGTTGGGCAAATAATTAACTTATTCACATCGTTAGTATTGAGGGAACATATTCATGTCCTCGCACACACATAATTAACGATTACCTTAGCATAATGAGAGAAATTATATCCCCAATGTCCAATGTCAATAAACTGTGCAAGCTCACCACTCGGGTTAACTAGCAACCCCTTAGGGAGGGGGCCATCAGAAATGTCGGATTTCTTGTGAGTTCATCTCCACCGTCCATATTCATAGAATAACGTTGTTAACTTAGCCTAATAAATGCAAGAACCAAAATAATGTTAGCCTAACAAATATCAACTTTTGTCAATAACCTTTCAATAAACTGATAGACCTGATGTACTTGCTAAATAGTGAGCAGGGAGAAAGAGACACTTCGAAAAATCTCTGGGTACTTGACTTGCCGCTTCTTCAGTTGATGGAAGAGCGCGCTTATCGCCTATAGCCAAATTGATTACATGGGAATATTATGTTATAATTTTTTGTTGGGCATAACTTTTTGTAGGGAAGGTCGACTGTAAAGAAGGTTACACTGATCCATTCACCCAATTCGGTGACTCTAGTGACTTGAATATCTCGACAATGAAATAACGTACTCCCTCCACATCAATAATTTTCCTTTCATAGGTCATCGAATGCCAATAGTTAAATTTTAAACATAAACGATGTGAGCAAATAAATGGGTTGTTATAACAAAAATGAGGACTAACATGTTTTCCAGGTCGCTCCAATAGGCTTCGATCATTGCATTGTTCGTGTCTAAGCATGGTGGCATATGCTGACCGTAAGGTGCTTGAACACTCCATAAATGTATGTTGGGGGAAAAATATATCTTGTTTCAAACATCGCATGAGAACATCAAGGAGACATTCACGCAGTAAGTACCTTGCCCACCTCGTTCTCTAGTGGAATGCACGACTTCAAGAGGCTAGATAACAATCGAACTCGTCCAAGTTTATTATTCAGAGGAGAATCCTACGAATATATTACTTCTGCCAATATATAAAAATGAAAAATGATGGTGTTACGATTATGTGGAAACGACTAAGACCTCGTCAACTTCGGCAATATCCCGGTCCCCTTTCCCCTACATTAATATTTTAATTTCGAGAGATTATAAGAAATTGCTCTATACTAACAAAATAATTTATAATGTGACCGTTACCTTCCTACTCGCATTTTCTTCATATTTGCTTCTCTCGATATTGCTTGTGTAAGGTGATCTCAAGGCACTTGGTAAACATTTCTGTTTGCAACCTTTCTTAGCGGCTGTAACATCTCCTGCATTCTCTTTATTGGATAATGCCGGAATGAAGGAGTCCTCCCTCTCCTGGCATTTCTGGCGTTTCTCCAGCTTCCTCTCGGGCGTTTGCAAAACTTTCTTTACAGAGGGTGAATGATTATTCACACCCTTTATACGCACGTTATGGTCTACTACAGCCTCTTTCCGCATATGTTCCTGATAAGCATGTTCTTTATGTCGCACTATAAAGTCTTCCTCTATAGTGTCAATACGAGGAGGCTTTGACGGTAGCTTCGTAGAAGATGTGTGTTGCAAATGACTTTCATGACTTGATGCCTTCGGCTTCCGTCGGCCCTTGTCGGCTTCGACAGCCGCGTCCTTAATAAAATATTGATATTAGAATTAGGTACAGTAATGACAAAAAAATTGGTAATATAACAAACTTCAACACTCTTACCGTTATAGATGCGACCTTCGCCTCCAACTTGGTGAAGCGGTTTGCCAAACCGTTGTAATTGTCTTTGCTTATTTTAAGCGCCCTCTCCAATTCATCTACTCGCTGCCTATGCTCAGCGCACATTCTGCACTCTCCTTCGCAGAAGTCCTTATCATTACTTAATAAGATAGCTACAATTGCCTATTGAGTGAAAACACAATGTTAAATTGAAAACACGCACTGAGTCTAGAGATATTATCCTCATAATTCCATCACCTCATACCTTTGGATTTTTTAGAATATCATCATAGTATCTCCGACGTTGTCTCTCAATGTTCGGGTATCGCATAAACCTTGGCCAGTTCATCGTAGGAAGCGGAGATGCTAACTCCAGAAAATGCTCATATGCCTAGATTTGCAATGGTGTTCAACAAAGGAATGAGGCCAAATACATTTTAACATAACAGAGAATGAAAACTACACTTCATACAAAATTAGTTAATAAAGAGGAAATCACTTGAAGGGTAAACACACATCCCTCCACAATAGTGTGCTTACAGTTGATTTGATAATTAAGGGCACACTTCTTCACTGACCTTATTAGGTAGTCGTGAACTACCTTCCCCCATGCAATTTTATTGAAATTTTTGAGATCCTAAACTATACCAATGTAGGATTTATCAATCATCTTCTTTGTATTGGGTATTAAAAAACATGTTAGGGTGCACAAAAGTGACAACCTTACGAAATCAGATATATCATCCAAAAAGTTAATACGACAAATCTCTTTCTGAACATCGATTCTATTAATAACAACCTTACTATCGAAGTACTTTTCAATAAATGTCATTGTCATTGGCCCATCATACTTCGGACGTTGATGATCTTCAGGAATACTGATACCCGTGACTTTCAATCCTGTTAGAATTTCGATCTCAGATTGATGGAATTTTAATTTCCTTTCACCCACACGTATCTCACCATTCGCACCGGCCATGTGTTCGATAATCTAGAATATCAAATTTGGACAAATTGGGGCCTTCGTCAACCCTAGAAGAGGTTCAAATGACGTGGCACTAATTGCGTTCTTTTTAGAGGCGGTTAACGTCATTACAAATGTAGTCATCTTACTCATGTTATATGTGATTGGATCCTGTTTACATTTAAAAGCGTAATGTAAAAATAACCTCTTATATATTTCATGCTATATAACCAAAGGAATAAATAATTAAGTGAAATCAAATATACGATTTTCCCGCTAGTCGCCATCTTAGGACTTGCCATGATACTTCCCACACAGCTACAAAGCAGGTATTCCGAGATCCTTTGATGGATATACAGACCGTTGTCTTCACACCCCAACTTTCAAACCTGTACATTGAAATAGAAATATAGAGGTTGGTCACATTCAAATAGAAATATAGAGGTTGGACAAAATGTAATTCAAATAGAAATATAAGAGGCAATATTGAGAAGTTTATAACAAGCTCACGACTAAAGTAGAAAGCAGAAAGCCGTAAGTAATTTCTGTATGCACATTCCATGGGTGTAACTGTACAAATAGAGAGAGAGAGAGAGAGAGAGAGAGAAGAAGAAGAGGAAGAAGAAGAAGAAATCCAACTTATGGTTCTTGGCACCAAAAAGGGAACGAAGAATTTGATTCCTCTCGGTAATTTCTTCTATTCTCGGTTTTCCAATTTCGTAGCATTATATGGAGCATTATACCTGTTTAAGAGTTTCAGGCATTCATGCATCAGGATATAAATTATTCTTAGGTTTTTAACCTTTTAATTGTGATATATATAACTATACAAAGAGAGGGAGCACCAGCCATGTACAAGTCAGCTACTTGAAGATTGAATTAAAACATAGCATCTACGATATACTACTTTCATACTTAAACACATTTACAACACCACATCAATACAATTTTCATGGTGCAAACCTTAAAAATTTAGTTATGAAAATAGAGAAAAGAAAACGTGAGTTTGGAAGTTAGTGATCCTAAAAATTTCAAGACCAGCATAACTAAATATGCTGGAGAAATGTCGTAGGCTTGTAGCTCCCTTGTATTAAAAAAGACCTATGTTTAAATTTCTTTAAAAATAATCAGATAGTCAGGCTTTTCGAAGCCAGCCCAAACCGAGAGGTGAGCACCAACCATTGGAGACTCGATTTTAGATTGATAACATATATTTGCCAAATGAGTAGAGAAATAACAATCACTTATTTTTAATGGTGTTAATTCATTTAGAAAGCAATTTTCACCTTAGGCCATATCACCTAGATGCGAGTCATCTATGTCACGGCTTGGTCCGAAAAAACTCCAAAATCCCAGATTTCGAATATGGACATCAAGCATATTCACATTTTCCCAAATACATAAAAAGAAACACACTATAGGCACATATCAAAGTAAAGAAAATCCATATACATTAAACCCATTTCCTTTCACAGAAACCTAAAACTAAACACATGATAGTCATCACAAAAAACGAGTAAAATTTACTTCATTAATAATAGAAAGATCCACATGCAAAAAATATTTTCAAATTGAAAAATAAAATACCACGTCAAATTTCAAAACTTGAAACATACAATTGTACAAATAATGACCAAGGTTTCAAAAATCGGTTGGGGCAGCCGCCCGGGCGGATCGGGTCCCCAGCCGATCCGGTTTTGCCTGGGGCGCCTACTGAGTCGGGTCGAGGCATAGGCACCCTCCTGGGCGGGTCCAAAATCGAATCGGGGCGGGTCGACGCATAGGCACCCTCCCGGGCGGGTTCAAAATCGAATCGGGGCGGGTCGGGGGCGGGTCTCTCTCTCTCTCTCTCTATATATATATATATATCAGTTTTTTTTTTTTTTCATTTGCAATCAAAGCCTCAAAGGGTTTGGGGGTTTAGGGCTTCAAACGACCTCTTCCTCTCTTCCACTCACCAGCAACCATCGGTGACTACCGGCGACCACTGGCGACCACTAGCGACCACCGGCGACCCTCCGGTAAGGGTTTTTTTTTTTTTTTTTTTCAATTCTTTTTCCCCCTTCTTCTTTTATATATATATATATTAATTTTTTTCCATCATCTGATGTTCTTCTTTTTTTACGCATAGGGATCCGGCGATCCTCCCGCCGGCGCGCATTAAGGCTCCAGCTCTGGCACCGGTAGGCATTTTTTTTTTTTCTTCTTCTCCGGTGTCCTCTGTGACTCTATGTACTAATTTTTTAATTTTTTTTTCAACTGCTATTTCTTCTTCTTCTTCAAAGCTTCGGCAAGGCAACGGCCCCCTCCGACAGGTTTTTTTTTTTTTTTTTCTTTTCTGGTTTTCTTCTTTTTTCTGTTTTTTTTTTTTTTGCATCAATTTTTTTTTCTTTTTCTTCTCATCTTTTGATCCTTCAGCACTACATCCTTTTTTATCTCTTCTTTCCTACACGGTACAGTGTGTGTGTGTATATATATATATATATACACACACACACACAAGTCATTGACACTGTAGCACTCACACACACAGTCACATGATATTGCTCCAATGACCAGTGTATGTGTGTGTGTGTGTGTGTATATATATATATATATATATATATATATATATATATATATATATATAGGGAACCATTACTTGCACATGCTTTTCAAGTGATTGCACAAAATTTAAAGAATGACTTGGTATTTTAGGAACATGTGATATGTAAAAATGTAATATGGGCCGTCTGATTTGAAGTTTATGATTAATAGATCTCTGGTATATAAAATTGGAGCAAAACACGATACATGTCATATGATCTATTGTAGTCAACTGTTGAATTATATAATAGCCTTTGACTCTATTTAATCAAATGATGAAAATTATATTTTGTTATAATATTTTGCAATTGATATCTTTAAATCATGGGCATCAAATCAAACGGCTTAGATGGTGTTTTGACTGTTTTCACATAATAGAGGTTGTCAAACTTGCAACTTGCAAGTCTTTCTTTTAAATTTGGTGCAATCGGGTGCAATCACTTGAAAAGCGTGTGCAAGACTGCAAGTAATGGCACCCTATATATATATATATTCAAATAATCTTATTAAACAAATAGAAAAATATTATGGCCTACTCTATTTGTCCTCTGAACTTTTTTTATAAACACATTACACATGAGAGTTGTTGCACTCATAGTTTATAGTCATTTACATGAATTTACGAGTCTATTTCGACTTTCACCACTTCTTGATACACATGTTGTCATGCTGATGACCGATCGATTTAAATCTTTTGATCATTCAATCAATTGTCCTTCTCATGGGTGGTTACTATGACCATCTAAATGAAATTGTTTGATGTGATCATTAGGAGCTTCCAATTGTTTATTTTTCTTTAATGGGTTACATATTCTAACGAGTTAGGATCTTGTTAAATGCACTCAAATGGTTGCTTGTTTATTGACATGTGATGAAATCTTGATTCTTGAGTTTTGAATTAGATTACTTATAAATCATATAATCTTGAGTTTAAAACTTACGAGTTACATTATCGGTCTCGCATCTCTGACTCTCTGTAATGAATTTTTATCAAGTGTGGTTCCTTAAAAACCTCTTGCATCTAAAATTGACATGATTGACAACTTTTTTTTTTAATAAAATGAAACACTTGAGTTGTTGAGCATGTGAGACAGTGTGTGTGCCAGTGAGTACCAGTGTATATATATTCAAATAAAATTTGTATATATATAATAATTGAGAATATATATCATCATATGATTTATATGTATTTCAGAATATTTGTTAATATATATATTTGTATTGAAATATATATTATCATTATTCATTAATATGTATATTTGTATTGAATTTTTTTATATGACCATTGATTTATTGAATTTTTTTTTCAAAAGATATGTCGTCTTCTATAGCATCAACTGGTGCATCCGGAAAAGAAAAAGACGATCTTGATTGAAAACACTGTTTTCTAAAGGATCCAAAAGTGGTGGGAAAGATTACATGTATGTATTGCAAGAAGGAATATACAGCGAGCATAAACCGATTTAAGAAACACCTCGCCGGTATTAAGGGAGACATTGCCTCTTGCATTTCCGTACCGACAAATGAGAGGCAAGAGATGCTTGATGTTTTGAATTCGATTAAACAGAAGAAAGATGCAAAAGAGAAAGAAGTTCAATCGTTACAAGAGTCTGTGAAGATTTACAGTGATGGGGACTCCGGTTCTAGTGGTGATGAGATTAATAGAGAAAGTTGACATTTCTTCTCAAAGAAATCACGCACTCAAGGGCCAATGGATAATTTTGTGGCCCATAAATCATTGGAAGAAGTAAAAGGAAAAGGAAAATTACGCCAAATAGTCATTCTAGAGAAGCTTATGAAGGAGCTAAAGGGACGTGTAGATAACCATGTTACAAGATGGTTTTATGTAAACGGTATCCCTTTTCACACGATTAACAGTAAATATTTCTTAAAGATGTGTGAAGCAATAGGCCAATATGGTCCAGGATACATTCTCCCTTTAGATTTTCAATTGGGAAATACTTTGTTGGCCAATGAAGTTGAAGAGATTAAGAAGAAATTGATCTCACATAAGGAGTCATGGGAATGGCTTGGTTGTTCCATAATGACTAATACATGGACAGACAGGAAGGGGAAAAGTATAATGAATCTCTTAGCACATAGTTATTCTGGAACGACTTTTCTAAGGTCGGTTGAAGTGTCAACAGATGTTCATGATGGACAATTTATTTATGAATTGGTTGAGAAGTGCATCCAACAAGTGGGAGAGAAGAATGTTATACAGGTAGTTACTGATAACGCTGTAAATAACTTAGCTACATCAAAGGTATTGAAAGTACATTACCCAAAGATTTATTGAACTTCTTGTGCTGCGCATTCAATAGATATAATGTTTGGGGATATTGGGAAGCTACAGAAGGTAAAGAGGGCCGTTCAAAAGGCAAAGACAGTGACCACATTTATATACAGGTACGTGAGGGTATTGAGTATGATGCGGAAGAAGACAAAAAAAAGGGATCTTGTTAGAGCTGGGGTCACATGCTTTGCCACTGTATACCTCAGTTTACAGAGCTATTTAAAGTTAAGGCTCAAGTTGAGGGAGATGTTCTCATATGACGACTGGAAGAAATGCAAATGGAACAAGGAACGACTAGAAAAATAAGTAGAGAGTATTATATTGAGCACTACCTTTTAGAATGACGTGATGTACTCGTTGAAAGTCTTTCAACCGCTCGTAAAAGTGTTATGAATGGTCGATTCGGATGTCCTTTCAATGGGGTTCATTTATGCTTCCATAGAAGCCGCAAAAAATGAAATTAAGAACTCTTTCCAAAACAATGAGGCTCAAATTAGAGCGGTGATAAAAAGTATTGAAGAAAGATTTAAAAAACACCTTGAACATCCATTGGTTGCGGCAGGACACCACTTGAATCCTTTCTACTATTACAAAGAAAGAAAGGAAATTTGACGAGCTAAATGTTTATGAAAGGAGTGAATGATTGCATATCAAAATTTATTGATCCCGAAGTTAGTGAATAGATTATGGATGAGATGGGTTGTTTTATGGATGGTGAAAAATCTTTTAGAGATCTCATGGCAATTAGTCAAACGAATGTGGAGAAGAAGAAACTTCAATTGATTCATAAGAGGCCTAACCCAGGTATAGTTAATTTATTTAATAAGTTTCATCTTCAATTGAGTAATATAACTATGCAATATTTCTAGTTAATTTATTTAATTTTCAAAATTGATTAACAGCTACTTGGTGGGAAATGTATGGTGTGGATGTTCCTAACTTGCAGAAGATGGCCATACAAATTTTAAATTTGACATGTAGCTTTTCTGGATGTGAGAGAAATTGGAGTACTTTTGAGATGGTAATATACTTTAATTATTTATTTATATTATAATTATGTATATATAATTATATTTTTAATTATTTATAATTATATTTATTATTTTATTTATGCAAATTCATACGAAAAAAAGAAATAGGATTGGGGCATCAAAGTTGAATGATTTGGTGTATGTGCAATTTAATACGAAGCTTCTAGACCGCAATTCTAAAGGAAAAGTTAAAGGAGATACTTTAGCTTCTAAAGACAATGAAGGGGTGCTTGAATGGTTAATTGACCCAATGAAGAACAAGTATTTCTTGGTAAGTCATTGACGTGGGGTCTTGTTGGCGAGGCTTCAAGTGTAAATGTAGAAGCACAACCAAGGAGGAACACTAGATCTGCAACACAAATATAGAGGAAAATATATGAAGAAGATGTTGATGGAGAGTCAACAAACGAAGGGGATGATAATATCGAGTTTACTCTTTCCGACGACGAAGAAGAAGATCTTCAAAATGAACCATTAGATGATTTAGATGATGAAAATTTAGAATGAACACTACTATTTGTATAAGTGATATTTCATTTTGGGCTAAGTGATTGTAGAATTGTGCGGTTAAACTTTTTTTTTCAAAGTGATTGTATTTTAAACTTGAATCATGAATATTTTTTATTTTGAAAAATAATCATTTATTTTGTTGCTCTAAGCCTCTAATAGTCTAATCTAATGTTGTATTTTTCATAAATATAAAATTGAATGTATATATATATATATATATATATATATATATATATATATATATATATATATATATATATAGCGGCCACTACGATCTTAGCCGTGGCGCCCAATGATTTTTAAATCGAACATCCCCCAACCGCCTTGAACACAACATTGATAATGACATATTTATATCATTACTTTTACTCCTTTTTTGTAAGGTAAAAATAATTATACAAATATGTAAATGTAAATAAATATACCTTAAAAGGAGCATTTTTTCTCCTTCAGATTTTTATCTTCGATCAAAGGGATGAGGCTCATTCACCATTATACCACCGTTAGAGAGAGACAGTGAGGGAAGCCACCTAACCACTGCTGCAAATGCAATGTCCTCTTAAGACCTCAAAAAACCTCCAATTTTTGCACAGAAAAAATAGACCATGGATGAAACTTACCTCTCAGAACATAAACCCATCAATCTGGAAGATAAACGAAACCCAAAAGTTATTTTATTTCAATTTAATAACTTTATCCATTTATATACATAATGCATTGCCATAAGCCTTACAAAATCAACATTTAGTGTGGAGAAAATATTAGCACATCTCACCTGGGAGAGGATCGGTGGTTGAAAGATAGCACTGGAGAGAGGTAGAGCTTGAAGACATCGTCTAGTTGGAATAAAGAAGTTTGGGAAAACATGTCTTCCACCGAAAGCTGAAAAACAATAATAAATAAAAATCTGAAAACTGAATAAAACACATTACAAGGACATGCTGATATCACGGACAACTCTGAAAATTAAACTAAAATCCTATACATTAATGTCAGTGCAAATGCTATCACGGATCAAATTAAATGAATTTTATAACATATTAGGCATTAACTACTAAAACCACTTGCATCATCTACATATAAATCCGTGGATTGATCAACAACACAGGCATTAACTACTAAAACCACTTGCATCATCTACATATAAATTCGTGGATTGATCAACAACACAGGCATTAACTACTAAAACCACTTGCAACTTAGATTTTAGAATTCCAAGAGGAAAAAAAAAATCCCAAATCCAGTGAATCGATTCCATCATCTACATTATTAGAAGGAAAAAAAAAATATGACTATATTGTTTGTATGTAGATGAAAACAACAACCAACCTAAGAGATTAGATTAGATTAGATCTGCTTCCCTCTGATCTAGAATTTTACATAGACCAAATTAAATCAAATTGATCCCTCTTCTTCTTCAACTTCGTAGGTCAACACGTTAACATATGAAATCAAGGGCTCTTTTTTAATTTGGCTGGAGAGCCTAAAATGTCTCCAATAGCTGCTTCTGACCTAGAGAAAGAGAAGAGAAAGAAATAGAGGGAGAGAAACAAAGGAGGTGGGAGAACATGTGTGGCAGGGTAGGAAAATCACTTTTAGCTTTTAAATTTTCAATTTGGGATTTCGAATCTAGAATAGCGAGGAGCTTTATTAGAAGGGAACCTCTATTTGCGCCCAGGCATTCTCTGAAAGCACCCACATCCCATACTACTTTAAGACCATTGCTTGATTAGGATCAGATGATGTAGATTGTGTTACACCTGGATCTTCCCCGCAATAGATCTTGAGATCATGGCGCACCTATCACATGGTAAAAAATTTATTCCATGGGTCATGGGCCCTAGAAAATGGTCCTTGAAACAAATGCCACACATCACGCTCAAACGTAAATGTAGAGCCAATTTTGGGGGATCAGTGACACATGGAATTTAAAATTGTGTGTCTGATAGGTGCACCATGATCTGAAGATCTATTGTGTGGAATATCAGGGTGGAACACAATCTCCATCATCTGATGGAGATCGATCAATGGTTTTCAAGGGATTTGGCCCATGGGTGCTTTCACAGAATGCGTGGGCGTAAATAGATGTACCCTTATTAAAATTTGTGGGATCTAATAGGGTAACTCTAAACATGCTTATGCTTTCTTTGAAAGCGCCCACAGGTCTGTGTAAAAACCGTTGATTGCTTCGGATCAGAGGATGGAGTTCATGTTTCACCCAGATCTTCCATAGAAACGAACTTCAGATAGCGTCGCACCGGTTGTGTGGAAGATGGAGGTATCCATCAATGAATGCTCTGTGAGAACAAAGAACAAATTATAATGTGATCATTATCATGTTCATGCCTTTTTTTTATTTTTGTTGGTCTCAAAATTGGTAGTAAAAGGTGACCTCAAGGTACTTAGTAGACTGGATTTAAATCGAATCCGATGGAGGATGCAAATCAATTCGGGGCGGTTTTCATGCTAAGTCGAATCCAAATAGATAACTATCAGTCTCTAGTTTGGCAAATCGAAACTGAACCAAAACTGATCCAAAGGCTGACCTTAAAGTTTGTTAATCGGATCGTTCACATTCACTCGTGGGCACCACTAAATTAGAACTTAGTCTCCTCATGGGCTTGCCACACTGCATAAACGTGTGACCCATTGATATGTCTACCACCACTAAATTAGAACTTTTTAATCTCACACCATTGAAGTGTGGTTCCCCAATGCACTTGTCCCTTCAATTTATGATCAATCTAAAACATTAAGGCAGCAATCCAACAATAGAAAAATCCTTTAGCCAAAGAATCATGTCTATCGGTGGAGGTGAACCATCTGATTTGCGAGTTTGTGTACCAACTGTTATAGCTAGAGTCCATGGATCGGACAATTAATATCGAATAAAAAATTGATTTTTTTGTTCACTGCCTTTTAAGTAAATGATCTATCGCTTTGTAGATGTGAAGAAAACATACCTTGAGTCCATCTATTGTATACAAACAATTAAGCACCATATTGGTGACCATTGTTTGACTATTAGCTACTAATCAATGTCGTGCTGAGTGTCAGCTTGCAAACAACATCAACTGATATGACGAGATTAGAGGATCCACTAAGCAGTGTTACAAATCTCGAGTAAGCATCCCCCGCTCTAACAAGCAGTACTGTAATATCCCTGATATTTTAGACCTATTTTTTGTTTACCTCGATAAGCGTGCCCAAAAAAGTTGTGGGATATTTCTGGGTTTTTGGATAGCTTAGTGTGTGACGAGATTGGTGACCAAAGGATTTTGGCTTTGGACTTGTGAAAGTCATATACTCGATGACTTATACTTTAGGTTAGGTGTTTGTGTTTAACACCGAAAATTAATGCAATTTAAGTAGATAGGTTTGTAACTTTAAAAATCTAGATATTTGATTGCTATTATTAGTATTATAAAGAGAGAGGCTTTGAGGAGAAGTTTCACTTCTCTCTCTATCTTGTTTGAATTTATATTTGCAACCCTTGCCTCTTGTCTTTGATCTTAGATCTTGTGTGATTGTGAATCCCTCTCCCCATCCCAACCATTCATTAACCTTGTATGTTATTTCTGATCGGTTTGAGCCATTAAAAGAGAAGGATAGGGGAGAGGATAGTTCTGTGTGGGTCAGACGTGTTGCTCTGGAAGCAAGATTAGAATGGGCTGATTGGAGGCCTAGACCTCTTAAACCTTGAAGATTAGTTCTGGTGCTTGAATTTGGTGCAACGGGATCGACGGACTAAACTTCAAGAGGTAAGCTTTTAAACCTCTTTCAGTTAAATATTTTTTTAGCTTTGCTTAGAGTAGATTCTTGGGAAATTCGAGGGTTGAATTTGGAATTCGACCATCGAATTGAAAATCGAGGGTCGAAATTGAGTTTTTTAGCCTGATGCATGTTTTGGAAATTCAAGGTCGAATTTGAATTCGACCATCGAAATCAAATTCGGCCATTGAATTTGAATTCGAGGGTCGAATTTTGCCCTGTTTTTGGCATTTGAAAATTTGTCAGAATTTTTATCGGCGAGCTTTCGGGTTTGACTTTTGGACCACTATTAACACTTGTAGTGTCAATCCTTAAAGGATTTGAAATAAAGGGTCCATTGTGAGGACTGCCTTGCTTGTTTTTGGATTGCTTTATGTTGAGGTAGGGGAACCTAAAACTTGATTTGCATTCTAGTATAATTATAGGTTGTTTTGTATTAAGCATAAATTTATGAAATTTTGAATGACACAGCATGCATAAGAACTTTGAATTATGACACAAATAAGAACTTTGAAATCTGAACTTCCGAACTTTGAACTCCGAAAATCCGTAAATGTATTATATATACAAGCTTTGATATTTAGCATTTGCATTCGATTTGAGGCATATAAGAACAAAACCCTAGATTCTACTAGCCGTGTTGATGGTATTCTGGGTGTGCAAGTTACCCTTAGTACGTAGGGGCTTGTTTCACTTCCGAAAAAGGGTTCATGAATGACGATGGTTAGTAGGGTTTCCCATCGGTGACTTTTCCGCTCTCATGTTAGTATGTAATTTGAGAGATTATTTTAAGTTATAAATTTAAGATAAGAAGCATGCCTAATTCAGAAAATTTGAAAACATCAGATACATTGGTTCAACTTTTAGCTTTCTATTTAGAATTGGAGATTCAGCTTGCATTGCATCTTTAGAATGTCATAATTGATCCGATTTCTATCTTTGAAAACCTTTACTTATGATAAAATGCAAATAGACATGTTTCCTTTATTGAGCTTCGATGTTAGCTCACCCCGACTATACGTCACAGGTGCTGAGACTAACCTAGGAGCAGACGATCTTGATCCGGAGGACTCCGACTACATTCCTGAGGAGGAATTAGAGACGCCTGCTGAGGAGTTCTTCCCCTGATTTTAGATTGTCTTTTGGTACTTTTTTTGAGGATTATTCTTTGAATATTGGGCCCTAGGTCAATTGTTTTGTCTTTTTGGATATCACTTGAGGAACCATCATTATGAACCACTATTTTAGGTGTTGGATTGGCCATCACTGGTGGTTCTTCCTGGTTCCTCAGGGTGATATGTTGTTTTGATTAAGCTTTTGTTCTTGCTTATTTTGCTTTGCCTCTGTTTAGACCTATGTTTATGCTGCCGGCTTCTGTTTGAATTACGGCTTATTGAGAAATCAATAAGTTGATGAATCGGCCTTTCCTATACCTTAAGGATTGGAAAAGTTGGGTCGTCACAGTTGGTATCAGAGCACGGCTCTAGGTTCAGAGTCTTAGGACTAAGGGATAGATTGTCTTGACGATCAATACTGATCTATTATTATTATTTTTCAACAATGACAGATCAGCATGCCTCCACGGTTCAGAGGCAGAGGCAAAGGCCGAGGTAGAGAAGGACCTCGTATGGCTCACATCGAGGAGATTGATGAGGGCGTAGGTACCTCAAGAGGGAGAGATAGAGTGGCTACTGGTCCTAACGCTGATCCGTTGGGAACTGGTAGAGGCGGAGGTGAAAATATTGACCAGGTGTTGGCGGCCTTGGCCACCAATATGGCTCAGCAGACAGAGCTACTGGCAGCCAGACATCAGCCAGGAGGATTCACCGAGTTCAGGAGGATGAGGCCTCCTACCTTCATGGGTCAGACTGATCCAATGGAAGCCGAGGAATGGCTTGATGAAATGGAGAAAATTTTTGAGGTGCTAAAGTGTATTGATGTTGAGAAGGTACGCTGGGCAACCTTCAAGCTACTAGGTGCAACCAGTCCTTGGTGGAAATCTGTGTCTAGGATATGGGAGTAGGACTACCTTGATACTCCATGGACTTGGGCAGAGTTCGTGGAAACGTTCAACGATTAGTATTTCCCAAAGATTGTACGTAACCAGTGGGAAGTCCAGTTTATAAAGCTGGAACAGAACGAGATGTTGGTGAGCGAGTATGGAGCAAAATTTGATAGACTTGCCCGATTCGCACCCTTACACGTGGCCACTGAGTTGGTGAAGGCTTAGAAATTTCAGAGGGGTTTGCGGCCAAATATTCAGGAGAGGGTGTCGATGTGGGAGATGGAGACTTATGCAGGTGTCATGGAAAAGGCTCTCATTGGAGAGGAAGTCATCCAGAAACAGTATCTGAGGCAAGAGCAGGGAAATAGAAACCAGTTTGGCCAGGGACAGTCGAGTGCGTTTGAGCAGGCGAAAAAAAGGCGAGGTTCTCTAAACCTCCTCACTATCCTATTCAACCATCGTATTCCAAGCCGGCTGTTGCTTCAAGACTGGTATCGTCTTCCTATCAGCGACCGCAGAGTTCTTCACCTGTGCGACCTTTCAAAACTGGGAGCACTATTGCGAGTGGAGCTTCTGTGGCTCAGGGGTCATCACGGGGACCAGCTGTTACTCCTGTTCCTACTCCAGCATGTACACAATGTGGGAAACCACATAAGCCAGAGGATTGCCAAAGGAACATTGGGGGATGCTTCAGGTGTGGACAGATTGGTTATATGATCAAGGATTGTCCTGCGACGGACGGGGGAAAAACTACGTCAGTCTCCACACAAAAATCGACGCGACCTACAGTTCAAGGTCGAGCCTATGCGGTGACTGCACAGGATGCCTAAACGTCGAATGACGTGATCCAAGGTATCATTAAAGTTAAGATGTCAATTCTTGCATTGGTTCTATTATTTGATGTTTAAATTCATTAAAATAAAATTTGAAAAACTAGAATCATTGCATATAATTAACAAGCATTCTTAATAAAAGGAACCCTTATGATGAGTCGTGGAGGCGACTTGAGTAAAATTGAAGCGCGAGTTTTGATAGATCCTGGGTCTACACACTCGTTTATTACTCCTCTTTTCTCCGAGAAGTTGGGTATTACTCTCGAACCCCTTGCTTTTATTTTAGACGTGAAGATTCCTACGAAAAGTTCGGTAAGCACAGATACATCATGTCAGTTAGTCATCGTGATGATTGATGAGCACGAGACAGTGACCAACATGATTACGTTGAACATGGAAGGATTCGACGTAATTCTCAGGATAGATTGGTTGGCGGCTTATCACGCGAGCATGGACTGTCTACGGAAGATCGTGACCTTCCGACCGTCAAAGCAAAAATCCTTCCGATTCTGTGGAGGTAAATTGAAGGTTGTGCTGCTTGTTTCAGCTATTAAGGTCGAGCGCATGATGAGGAATGGTTGTAGCGGATATCTTTCTTACCTGTAAGATCCTATAGAAAAGAAGAACGACTTGGCTCTTATCACGATGGCCTGCGAGTATCCTGATGTATTTCCAGAAGACTTACCTGGATTACCACCTGATCAAGAGATTGAGTTCGCGATCGAACTAGCACCGGGTACAGAACTGTTGTCTAAAGCTCCATGTCGGATGGTGCCTACGGAGTTAAAGGAGCTCAAGGAACAACTACAAGAGCTGTTAGATAAAGGTTTCATTCGACTAAGTGTTTCTCCTTGGGGTGCACCGGTTCTCTTTGTGAAAAAGAAGGATTGATCGATGCGTCTGTGCATCGATTATCATCAACTCAACAAGATGACGATCAAGAATCGTTATCCTCTTCTTCCCCGGATAGATGACTTGTTTGATCAATTGCAAGGTGTAAGGTTCTTCTCGAAGATTGATCTGAGGTCAGGCTATCACCAGCTCAAGATCAAGGCGGAAGATATATCCAAGACTGCGTTTCGTACGCGATATGGCCACTATGAGTTCTTAGTGATGCCATTGGGATTGACAAATGCACCTTCATCTTTTATGGACCTGATGAACCGTGTGTTCAAGCCACATCTAGACAGGTCTGTGGTAGTTTTCGTAGCTGACATCATCATCTATTTGAAAACCAGAGAGGAGCACATGCAGCATCTACAAGTGGCTCTTCAAACACTCAGGGACCATCAGCTGTATGCCAAACTCAGTAAGTGTGAGTTTTGGCTTGATCAGGTCAGTTTCTTGGGCCACGTTGTCTTTGAGATTGGTGTATCAATGGATCTTATAAAGATCGATTCTGTGGTGAACTGGGAACAAACTACGATAGTTACAGAGGTCCGAAGTTTCCTTGGTCTGGCAGGGTACTATCGGAGATTTGTCAAGAGTTTCTCAAAGATATTTGGTCTGCTTACATAGCTTATAAGAAAGAATGCCAAGTTCGACTGGACAGAGCAGTGTGAGCAGAGCTTTCAGGAGCTGAGGCGTCGATTGACTACAACACCGGTACTTGCTATACCTTCAGGTAGTGGAGGCTTTGCAGTGTACAGTGATACTTCTTATGGCAGATTAGGCTGTGTGCTTAATCAGAACGAACGAGTCATTGTATATGGTTCTAGGCAGTTGAAGGACCATGAAAGAAATTATCTGATGCATGATCTCGAGTTAGCAGCAGTTATATTCGCCTTGGAGATCTAGAGACATTACCTCTACGGTGAGATATTCGATATATTCACCAATCACAAGAGTCTCAAGTACCTACTCACTCAGAAGGACTTGAATATGAGATAGCGACGATGGATGGGGTTTTTAAAGGATTATGATTGCTCGATTCAGTACCATCCGAGAAAGGCGAATGTCGTTGCTGATGCTCTCAGTAGGAGGTCTTCAGCACAGTTATCACATCTTGTCAGTCAGATAGAGAGATGGAAACTTTTGAAAGATATAGCCTTATGCAGCTCACGGTTTGATGTGAAAGGCTCGGGAGCATTGATCGCTACACTTGTCCTGCACCCTACGCTCTTCGAGAATATCAGGAAGCTTTAGATGACAGACGATGAGCTTATGGCTATTAGGCAAGATGTGGAGAGTGGAAGCAAGAAGGATTTCTCCATTTGAGCAGATGGGACCTTGCTGTTTCGAGATCGAGTATGCATACCGAGCTTCGGGACACCATTCTAGAAGAGGCTCATAATTCCATGTATGCCATACATCCTGGTAGCACCAAGATGTATCAGGACTTGATGAAGAGTTTCTGATGGCGAGGTTTGAAACGTGATGTCGCTGAGTATGTATCGCGATGCTTGGTTTGTCAACATGGTTAAGGTTGATCATCAGAATTAACCTTTACCTATACCCGAGTGGAAATGGGAAGCCATTTCAATAGACTTCATCCTAGGTTTGCCGAAAACATTGAGGAAGAATAATGCCATCTGGGTCATTATTGATCGGCTAACCAAGTTTGCTCATTTCCTACCGTACAATACTATGTATACAGCCTGTAGACTTGCAGAGTTATACCTCAAGGAGATAGTTTGACTGTACGGTATACCGGCTAGTATTGTGTCTGACAGGGATCCGTTGTTTACTTCACAGTTTTGGCAACGGTTTTAAGAAGGAATGAGTTCTCGTCTCGACTTCAACTCAGCATTTCACCCATAGACCGATGGCCAGACTAAGCGAGTGAATCAGATCATAGAGGACATGCTGAGAGCTTACATGTTGGATTTTCACGGGTAATGGGACCAACACTTACCTCTGATCGAGTTTGCTTACAACAATAGCTTCTAAGCTAACATCGGTATGGCACCATTCGAGGCTTTATATGGGCGGCGGTGCAGGTCGCCGTTAAACTGGGAAGAAGTGAGAAGCTAATTATCGGACCTGAGATAATCGAGCGTACTACCGAGAAAGTTTGGTTGATTCGCGAGAAACTCCGTGTAGCTTAGAGTCGTCAGAAGAGCTACGCCGATCTCAAGCAGCGACATGTGGATTTTCAGGTATGCTTGAGTACGTTAACGTGCAATTAAACACTTAATACGTATTCCGCGATGAAATTGTCGCTAACAATTGGTTTTCAGGTTGGCGACAATGTTTTTGTTTGAATTTTGCCTACAAAAGGCGTGATGCGATTTGGCAAAAGAGGGAAGCTGAGTCCTCGGTATGTTGGGCCTTTTGAAATATTAGGTTGAGTCGGAGAGGTTGCATACAGAGTGGCGTTACCGCCGTAATTATCTAGCATGCATAACGTTTTCCATGTGTCGATGCTGCGTCGATATATATGCTACTTGACTCACGTGCTTGATTAGCAACCCATCGAGCTTTAGGATGGTTTAACGGTGATCGAGGACCCGGTTCAGATTTTGGATCGCAAGGAGCAGATCCTACGCACTAAGAGGATTCCTTTGGTTCTCGTCCGATGGAGGAATCATACACCAGAGGAAGCCACCTGGGAGCCCGAAGCTGAGCTCCGAGAACAATTTCTGCACCTTTTTGATTGACCTTGTTGAGAAAATGCTTATGGGATGTATAGAATTTGAACCTTTTGGGATGTACTTGTTATTTTTTTTATACATATACAATTTTGGCGATCCAATGTATTATTAAATATGTGCCTGCTTAATTTTCTGTATCACTGCTTAAAAGTTCCTATTTCATGGAAACAGGAAAAATTTTGGGACTTGGACCAAACATGTGGGTGTTCTTCTTGCTATTAATCACGTGAAATAATTGGGCCAAATTTTAATTAATTGGCTAAGGTTCATAAGTCAAAATTACGGTTTTCTACTTACATAATAGCTGGGATTAATGTTTCACATAAACGGGCCGCAGAGAAGTCCATTCGGACCCAAAACTATAGCCCAAATTTCAAAAATTTTGAATTTGGGAGGAATTTTTCAATTGAGAAATTCGAGGGTCGAAAATGGAAAGGGTGGATCGAATTTGCATGAGCAGTGTGCCTAGCCTGTTTAAGGCCAATTTTTAAGCCTGGCAATTTTTTTGGGAATTCAAGGGTCGATTTCAAATTCGACCATCAAATTTGAAATCGAGGGTCGAATTTATCGGGTTATGACAACCCGGATTTGGGGGTTTTGTCTTTATTTTCGCTTATTACAAACAGAGGTCTGAGCTTAGGGTTCTTGAGGATTTTCGGATTTTCTTGGGTTCTCTTGCACATTTTGGCCGAAATTAGAGGGACTTTAACTTGGATTTGCATGGGCTTTGCAAGGACTTTGGATTGCTTAGCCACGGTTTCAATTGTGGGCTTTCTATCAAGGTAAAACCCTCTTTCTTGTGGCTTTCAAGTTCTGTTTTCTGTTTTTGTTTTTTTTGGTTGGTTCTTGCATTTTATTCATGGGGCCCAAGAAACAAACCACCACTCGTGTCCCTACCTCTAAGAGACCGGCTTCTAAAGGTGGGTCTTCAAGCCAACCCTCACAGTCGGCTCAGCCACCACCACAGCCGAATCCTACCCCTGTGCAACCTATGCCTCCTCAAATTCGAGAACAACCGAATGAATTTTAGAGCATCAAGGGCTTTGCTATTGAGTGGGTCTTTCATCCTAAATTGTTTGATCAACATACCACTACTCAGTCGGCTTCCGACTATTTGGAGAAAGCCCATTTGACCTCTCTATGTTTTGCTTTCAGTGACCATTTTTATCCTCGTCTAGTGCACTTGTTCTATCAACGCATGCGCAAAGAGGATGGGAAGAAAATTGACACCACGATTGATGGGCGTGATTACGCCTTCGACCTAGAGGACATTGCTATGGCAATGCGCTACCCGACCTCACATTCATCAGGTTTGGGTCCTCCCTTCCCTAAATCTGTTCCCTTTCATGAGGTTATGGCACAAATGACCCAAGGTCGTCATGGGTCTGGTAAGGCTATCACCCGTTCGCAAATGCCCGACTCTATGTGGCTCTTAGACATGATTTTCAAGGCAACCCTTTACCCATTCGACCATAAATCTGAGCGCTGAGGTCCCATTCAGCAGATTTTATTCGTCGCTTTTAAGGAACGTTAGTTCAATGCCCCAGAAATTATATTTAAGGGGATTATTAAAGCTAGGGAGAAGATGGGCAAGCAGGTGAAGAAATCGAAGAAGGGTATCCCATATACTCGCCTAATTTCGGTTATGATTGAAAATTATCGTGCGAGCCCAGCATATGAGATTCCCCCTACTGAGCCGTGATCCATGGACTATCTAAAGCTGTATAACCTCGCCAGTTGGGGTCGGACCTACAATCGGCTGCTTAAAGCTCCCAAGGGTGTGATAGTACCAGATGAGGATGAAGAGGAGGATGCAGAGCACGTCGCACCAGAGCCTGACGCTCCTGCACCCGACCAGCCCCCATAGACCGACGTACTCACCTTGTCCGAGTTCACTTGCCAGATGACTGCAGTGAGCCAGCAAATTCAGGAGCTCACATAGCATACCAGCTCCATGCGTCGGGAGTTGGACGTTCATGGCGGGGCTCTGACACATTTGATGTAGCATGCGTTCCCCACGGACTATGCCACATACATGACCGATATTCGGGCGTCAGTGCACCACCCTTCGATAGTAGGCGCAGGTCCCAGCATGCCTACGGATGAGGGTGTTGATGGTTCGGATGAAGATGATGCTGACGGTGGGGACGGTGACCCGGTTCAGGCTGGTCCAGCTGCTGCGAGAGAGCTTTAGATCAGCCTTGTGCTATTATTTTCTCTTTTGTCTTTTTTTTTGTTGGGTCTGTACTTATTTATTTTTATACTGCATGGATTATTTAGAACCTGGTGGTTCAACTTTTTGCTACTCTTATATAATTTCTATTTTGTTTATTTGATAATTAGCCCGTTTTATTTTGTTATGCATTATGTGATCTCTGGGTGTTGGGCATGTGAATTTGTTGTTGCCTCGCCTATGTGATGGGCTCTGTTGTCTGTCTTGTAGGTTTCTACATTACGGCCTATGGCTGTTTTGACTATAGATTGTATGTCGTGAGTTTCTTTTTCACATACGTTGCCTTTCGTTTTGTTTTATCTTCATCTTGGTGTTTGTTTTTGTGCTTCGACCCTTTCAGTTCGCTATCGTGTTTCATGTATTTGCATTTTTTTCGCTTTGTGCACCATGAGTCACGGTGAGGTTGTTTCCCGGCACGTGACACTCGGGGTGTCGGCATCCATGTACGGATGCAACCCACTATGGCCTTCAGGTGCCACATGTAGTACATCCAGGTTACTACATATCCCATCCCTTGACTTGTGTGCCCTATGAGGCCATCACACTGTGACCCGTCTATTTTCATTGGTTTTCATTTTGCGTGTGAGTTGCGTTTTCGCTTTCTGCTTTCCGTTGGTTTTATATTTTCGAGGACGAAAATTTCTAAGGAGGGGAGAATGTAATATCCCTGATATTTTTGACCTGTTTTTTATTTACCTCAGTAAGCGTGTCCGAAAAAGTTGCGGGATATTTCTGGGTTTTTAGATAGCTTAGTGTATGAAGAGATTGGTGACCAAAGGATTTTGGCTTTGGACTTGTGAAAGTCATATACTCGATAACTTATACTTTAAGTTGGGTGTTTATGTTTAACACCGAAAATTAATGCAATTTAAGTAGATAGATTTGTAACTTTAAAATTTTAGATATTTGGTTGCTATTATTAGTATTATAAAGAGAGAGGCTTTGAGGAGAAGTTTCACTTCTCTCTCTCTCGTTTGAATTTAAATTTGCAACCCTTGCCTCTTGTCTTTGATCTTAGATCTTGTGTGATTGTGAATCCCTCTCTCCATCCCAACCATTCATTAACCTTGTATGTTATTTCTGATCGGTTTGAGCCATTAAAAGAGAAGGATAGGGGAGAGGATAGTTCTATGTGGGTCAGACGTGTTGCTCTGGAAGCAAGGTTAGAATGGACTTATTGGAGGCCCAGACCTCTTAAACCTCGAAGATTAGTTCCGGAGCTTGAATTTGGTGCAACGGGATCGACGGACTAAACTTCAAGAGGTAGGCTTTTAAACCTCTTTCAGTTAAATATTTTTTTAGCTTTGCTTAGAGTAGATTCTTGTGATTTTTGTAGAGATAAACAAGTGTGGTTGAATGAGCAAAAGGGCCCGAAGATCCAATTTTTTTATAAACACAGACCTGGGAAATTCGAGGGTCGAATTTGAAATTCGACCATCGAATTGAAAATCGAGGGTCGAATTTGAGTTTTTAAGCCTTATGCATGTTTTGGAAATTCGAGGGTTGAATTTTGCCCTGTTTCTAGCCTTTGAAAATTTGTCGAAATTGTTATCGGCGATAACCAATGTCGTCCTCAATGTCACATCGCAAAGATCTTCAACTGATACGACGAGACTAAAGAATTAAGCAACCCCTCCAAATCTCGAGGGCCAGTCCTATGCTCTACCAAGCATTAGGTGACCGTCGTTTGACTAGTAGCCAATAATCAATGTCGTGCCAAAAAATTGGTGGTTCATGGGTTGGACCAAAAAATAATAAATTTTGATTTTTCATTGGACCAAATCAGTTAAGCTCCCAATTACGATAAAACTTGACTGGACAATCACTCATTGGTAATCCCTTGTCTCTTGTATGATTAGCAGAGAGTCACATGTCAAGTACTATCTACTTGTCAATTGCTTTAATATGATTAGACAAGAGGGTGTAGTTCAAATTCGAAGAGTAGTTCATCATTTTAAATAGTCTCCTTAGTATTTCGGCTGCGGGGGCAATAAAAAATCAGGCATATACTGATGCAAAGAGGAGAGAGAGTGAGTGAGAGAGGCTCTCTTAGGGGCATCAGTTCGGTATTATATTGTGCCCAGACCCAAACGAACAATCAAATATTGAGCAAAGACTCTATGGGGCATCATTTTTAGAAGCCTGTACAGAAGAGGGAGATTTCAACTCAACTAAGGTTCTTTTTTCTTGTTGCCTTTTTCTATCATCTATTAAACCTTGCAAAATTTTCAATTTTTTCACAGTTGCCTTTTTTCAATGAGTACCTTATGTTCTGGTTCTTTTTTCTGGTTGTAGGGGGGTTTCGGAAATAGATAATATATATTTAAAAACTGTTAACTGCTTACAAAGTGATTACATTGTACATTTAAAAATTGTTATTTGCCTTAAATAAACAATTGATTTCTCATGGTGGTGGGTGTTGTTCGTCATAGATTTGAATGCTTCTACGTGGATTAAGAGAGTACAGGTCCCCTATTATACTACAGGCTGCACCCCCAATACACCTTTGACGACAATAGTACTCCTCCGACATATGGAGGATGCTACCAGTGCGAACATGAAAACAATGTTAGAAATCTTAGTAGAGGATGGATCAGCAACTTACGAGAGTTTGATCCTGAACCGTATCTCATTCGATCAAACAGTTGAGAACATGGTTGTATTGAGATATTTGATTTTCAAAGAGAAAGTTGTAATCTACGAAGGAGAGGGGAAGGAATATACTGTCTGCATGTACCTTTATTACCCTTTCTTTTCGTTTCTTCAATGGAAATAAAAAATTATATATCCCATAATCTTATGACTTGTATGCAACAGCTCACGTGGGCGCCGTCAACGCATCTGGGATACAAGAGGCTCAAGTGGTTCGCACAAACAAGTTCATCCAATTAAACCAGAGAATTTGGATGGTAATTTAATCAACACACTGATCAGCCCGTTTTCTTAACATATTCTTATCAATTATCGCACGTGATTTCAATAGTAAATTTCTATAAAATTACAATCTGTCTACAGGAGCTGAAAAATAAGTTCCATCAGGGTGTGAATTAATGCCGCACAGGGCGCCGCGCGAGTATGATGACCTATTTAGTACGAACTTCGATGTCAAATTCGGTAGCCCCAGGGGATAGTGTTTCCCATTGAACGGGCATGAGACTTTTCTAATGGAGGTAACTTTTAATATCTTGCTTTAATGGATGCCATTGTCTGTAATAAGATTGTCATATGCACAACGCACACTCTACTATAAAAAGTACGGTCATTGTTGTTAGCGTTAAAATCTATATGTATTGCAGTAAAATGGGCCCGATCTTTTAAAAAAGATCTTAAAGGTCTTTTAAGGATGGAGTTTTTATATGTAACCGGTCTTGGGCATCATCTTGCTCATCATCTTTGGGCAAGTTACCATTGCATCTGATCCTAGATGAGTGTCAAGTGCAGCCCACAAATCAGTTTTAAAAGCTTGTACAGTGTCGTTCCATAAATCAGATTAGAAATTATTGTTTTTGCCTATTAACTCTCCAGCTTTACTAAGCTTAGGATTGAATTCAAATTTGTGCTTCTACTAACCATTGATCAACCGCTGATCGCCTGTGTTGTGAGTCTTGTGATTTACTTGTGAATAATCTAGATTACGCACAGACGACAATTTGTCCACATGGCACTAACATTTTCATCAACTGGACTGGAGGATGTAACATAAACCCGAAGGTGTCTCATCATAAAAATATCAAGGCATTTGATGATTAAAGGTCAACAAAGTCAACTTTCAAATGATTGTCTGATTCAACCAACTATTTGGTACCAGTTTCCAAATAGTACACCTTAGCCGAATATAACCTGTTTAGATTTAAATTTCGAATTATAAACTAGATTTTCAAAAAACACCGAATTCAGTTCATACTTGTGGTTTAAAGAACCAAATATCACCGATATCAGTTTATATAACGTCGCCCATATCAAGAAGAAGAAGATTGATATGGACAATTCACGAAAACCCAACAGAAAAAAATTCAAATAAAACCTATATAAGGGCATTCAATTTCTGGCAGAACCCAAGCCTGTTTACATATTCTTTTCCATGACAACTAGAAAAGAAGATCAGAAATTCACTTTTGGTTACAGTAAGTAGGTAAGATACCAACTCCATATGAGTCAATCGAGATCAGCTCCCTACCTAAATTCTAACAAGTTACTCGATTAAATATACCAATAAAACAATCCCTTCCGATCCACCCCTGAAACTTCCACCCTCCATATGATGTCATCAAAAGTTGTCCTGAGGCTTCTCCAACGTGACCACCTTTGATCGATGTGATCCACCTGTGGTCCTCTCATCGATGACCTTCTCGCCGATGCATCCGGAGTCGGCAAACATGCTAGCAATGGTTCTACGATCAAACATGCTAGCAATGGTTCTACGATCCCTGTGAAGCCAAGAACCAAAAACTAATCAAACACCAAACCTAGTAAGTGAAATTATATGGACTAATAACAATGGTTTTAAAACAATATAGAGGGCAATCTTACCTGAAGAGCACAACATAACGGCCTTACAGGTCCTTTGGCAGCGTGGGCACCGAGCCAAGGGGTGTGCCTCCAGACAAGCTTGCCATTGTAACCGACATTGACTTTGCTGCCACCAACCGCAAGCTCTATATACCATAGGAATAAATGGAGAGACTTAACATTATGAAAATATCTAATGGAAGTAGCTTGGATCTTATAGGCCACTAACAGGGACTAATTTACTTACATCAATATCACTTGTCGGCAAATAGAGGCCCATCTTAAATGATCCAAACACTTGGCTAAACAATAAGGAATGTTCATATTAAGTAGCCCTTGACTCATCGCATATGACTAAATTCAAAGACAACAAATAAACACATCATTATTAACAACACAAAAAAGCAACTCTGCATACTGTAGAATGTGGTCATATATATTTGATAACATCGAACACTCATTGATGAACTAAGCGTGCAATGGGTAAAGAATTTGATAGCACCCACACTACAGCAGGTGCACAGCCTAAATGACATTTACCCAGCAGGAAAACCAAAATTTGAAGAGATCCGCTCTCTGTAGGAATTTTATTCATCTAAGCTACAAACAGCCAATCTTTCTCTATGCTTGAGGTCTCTTCAAGACTAATTTGAGCAAAACGTATTTTAATAGAAAGGGGCTATGAATACTAGTAGCTTGTTCTTCTGGGGTTCCAAGCCAATTACATAATGAATGGAGAGATAATACAAATAGAAGAAACATGATCAATCAATAAAAAAATTCCCAATGCGTTGAGGTTGGGGGTTCAAATGTCTCCCACTTGGTCGTCACAACCATTGGCTTTACTCTTGCATTTTATACCTTGAGCATATCAAGGGTTTCAACACACTTCTGCACTCTCTTGGCCTGCAAAATTATATTCAAGCTTTGGGCTGTTAGTGTATCTCCATCAAGCGCACTAATTTCTATGCCATTCGGCAAGAAAACAAAAAAATAACATAGATTTTGACAGGTTTGGGACCTCTATAATATTTCCACCGAAAATGCCCAGAAAATTTAAAGCATATATATCGGAACAAAGTAACATTATGCATAGCATGCACAGTGATAAAAGCATCTAATACCTCTGCATGTACAGCTACAAGTGTGTAGTAACTCCACCGCTGCATCTCGCACACCCTGCAAGGTAGTGCATTTCCTTAGATTTGTTGATAGGTACAAAAGTTGTTGTATAGAAGGTGCTCTTTCCAGAGACTAAAAACATAAGAACAAACTGTCGCTTTAATTATTTTACTTTGACAACAGGACCACCTCCCCATTGAATTCCAACGTCCAGAAGATAGTTTACAACAGCACTTCTGATCAAGTTTGCCTGGTGATAAACCATAAGACTAAATTAAAAACCACATGAAAAATGCACTCTACAAGATACCACAAACAAGTGTGTAACTTTGAGACATCAATTATGATAAATGACAGTATACCATTCATGAATTATGATAAAAAAACATCAATATTCATAAATCAAGCTTAGTCGATCATAGTTCATTAGCTTACTCGCATCAATATCTACTTTTATATGAATATAATAGAAACATTCGATATAATATATTATTCACTTAATATGTATGTATACATGAAACTCTTTACTTCGAAATAATTTTTTAAGATTTTATTAAATATTTTCCAAATATGTTTTCAAAAAAAAAAACGAAAATCACACAAAAGCCCTGATAGTGACTTGTATCAATCCTAAGTGGCCAATACACCCATCAATGCATAGTCACAAATTCAGGATACAAAAAGAATTCAACAAGGGTTCAAATCGAGAAAATCCAAGCAAATCTGGTAAAATTCAGATATATGGAACTTTAATTGCTTCACTTTCTAGTCCGATCCAATTAAGCTATTATGCAGAGGAGGTTTACCATTTACTTAATTAACAAATATTTGCCATCCCAATTAACTACATCATTATCTAAAGAAATCACAGGTGATCCCTTATAGAAGAGAAGAACTAACAACGCAGGCACAACGACAGTCCCAGACCAAACTTGCAACCAGGAATTTTATATTTGATAAAGAATTTACATAGAAATAGCACCCAAGCCTATTGCAATCCTGGTAATAAAATCAAATGCATGAACTACGATATAAAATGGATTCATTTTTCACCTAAGCGTAAAAGTGATAAATCCACTAATGCATCCATATAAAGGAGGCTTATCCTGTAGGAATAATTATGCATCCAATAAGAGATAGCAGCAGGAAGGTGCTATCTACTAGAGTTTTTATAAAATCAACTAGATTTTTTTTTTTGGTAAAGGCATATATATATAGCAGGACAATGAAAGAAAGGGAATACATACTTGTGCGCGCAGCGAGAAGCTATAGCACACCACGAATCGAAAAAAAAAAAAAAAAAACCAGATTACCATTAAGTACCAACCAGATTGCCCACAAAATAGCCATTAAGTATCTTACCATAGAGATACTCCTTGGACTGAAAACTATAACGAAAGCTCCTGTCTAAAGATAGAGTAAGCAATTCTCCGTTGTTTGATGTCATAGCACGACCATTGCCCCACGTTATATCAAAGACTTGATTCAAGTCACAACCCGAAGCAGCCAATAGAAAGCTTGCTAATTGCAGCAAAATAAACAACATTTTTTAGTAGTGGAAGAGACAATGTGGGAGAAACAGTGAATAGATGTTAAGTAGTAGTAGAGATTAGAGAGGTGTTGAGTGATGTAAGTGGTTTGGGTCTTGTGTCACGGGGTCGCACTTCTGCAACCTCAGTCCCGTGCGGCACCTAACGCACGCTGCGCTAGGTTAGCCTACTTCTGATACCAACAGTCGCGGGGCGTCCTTTGACGCGCTTTCAACCCATGCGGTGCTTCGCTACCGCGTGCAACGAAGCCAACCCATCTACACATCAGCTCTGATACCGCCTGCCTAGAGGACGGGAACTCCTCCAACGTGGTTACCTCTGTCTCGCGGCCTACCACCCATCTTATCGTGCCCCTTACGACACGCCATCTGCACCACTGTGCTAAACTTGGCCTACTTAAGCTTCACCCTGTGTACTGCACTAGTACCTCGCTTCGCAACAGTCTTGGCATGCAGCTCCCCATGCCACCATGTCTTGTCCACATACCGAACCAAGCCCACAGCCTTGTGCCTTGCGCTCGCGTACTCTCTTGAGTCCCACACAGCCTACATTTGTGTGTGTTCCAAATTACTAGCACTCGTTCATCCTTGGCCCACATGCTGTCGTGCTCAACTGAGTCCCACGCAGCGCTAGTGTTCTCACGAGGTTGCCCAGCCGTATGAACCGTGACGCATAGTCCGGAGCCATACTTTAACCTCCCTTGGGTGTCACACGACATCGCTGCGTCGACGTCCTAGGCCCGCCCTTTCAGGCCTAGGAGACACTTGCGCCCCCTCTGGCAACGCAAGGCCCCGTGTGAGTGCAAGGCAACTCTCCAGCTCCTCTTCCACATAGAAGGGTAAAACAGTCATTCAGCCAGAATGGCGGGAGAACCTCAAACCCCTTAATTTGACATACCGCAACGCCTCTTGCATCGTTAGCCCACCTTGGCTATGTCGCGTCCGTGTCACCCCCGCGTCCTACCCTCATGCGACCGTGTCGCGTCCTCGCAGCGCGACCACGTCGCCAGGCCCACTTGGCCCCATGTCGCGTGCCCTCCTGGCACCACATGTCGTGCCCCAAGCACCATGCTGCAAGCTCGAGTATTGGCCCCGTCACATCTGGCTCTATTTATAGTTTTGCTGGGGAAGGCCTGAAAGGAAGGTGTAATAACCCGAAAAATTAGACTCGAACTCGACTGATCTCGAGCGTGTGGTCGACACGAAAATCGATGTCATCATAGATTTTTATATAATAATAAATATTTAAATAATATTAGAATAACCTTGTACGGACGGATTAAGGTTTAAATGTGTGTTTGGGCCTTTAGTGTGAAAGTCGTGCACCGACGCATCGTGTGCCGCTCAACACCGAAACCAAACTCTATTTCAAGTGGATAAGCCTAACACACTTTTGCAGTGTTATCGCTTCGCATCGAAACCAAACCCTTTAGCTAATTAAAAGGCAAAGCTTCTCAAAGAAGCTTCACCCGGTTGCAAGCCTTAGAGTTTGGGAGTTCTAGAGAGAGAGAGAGCTTCTTCCCCATGGAACCCTCATGAGAAACCGTGAGATTTCGATTGCAACCGCGCCGCAATCTCCGCAACCTTTGCAAAGCACATGACGACGGCCTCGCTTGAGTGTCCGCCGTTGGTAAATTTCAACCGTTAAAGATCCGGGAACTACAAGCCATTCAAACCCCTTTTTCCTTAGAAGCCCGTTTTTCAAGAAACGCTCCACCACGTGATCACTAACCAAGCGTTGAAGAGGTTAAGATCGATGCGTGGATCATTGACGACTTAATCTTGAATTCGTGGTGATCAATCATGGTGAAATCGCCGTAGAAATTCGAAAGATTCGTTTCGAAACCCCTTTGGACAACGATCCTTAAAGGCGCGAAATCGATCGAAGAAAGGTTAGTTTTTCTTTGATTTTAATAGTTTAGATAGTAGAATAAATCCTTGTTTTAGTTTAGTGTGGATTTGTGTGTGATACGATGAAGATCGTAGAAGAATTGGATGAAAATAGATCAAAAATGATAAAACCTTATGGCTGTGCATTTCTGAAGGTTTTGATCGATCAATGTAGGTGATTGATCGATCAAATTAGGTGTTGATCGATCAATATAGGTGATTGATCGATCAATATAAGTGATTGATCGATCAAATTATATATACAATGATAAAAACAGCAAGTTAGGTTGCTGGAGGTTCATTCCCGACAGCATTGATCGATCAATGGTGAAATTGATCGATCAATATGATGATTGATCGATCAACGGTGAAATTGATCGATCAATATGATGGTTGATCGATCAATGTGGTGTTGATCGATCAATATAATGTGTTGATCGATCAATTTGACTGTGCCGATACTGCTTTAGTGTTTTGGTCATAACGTTTTACTCCGAACTCCGATTGATGCGATTCTTACGGCATTGGAAAGAGGACAACTAAATCTACAACTTTTATGAATTAACTAACTAATGAATAAATTTTTTTAATGATCAAAATTGAGCTGGAAGTTTGGCTAAGTTCTAAGTTAGCACGTTTTGACTGAAGTATCGATATAGCTTCGGTATTTTGGCCATAACTCCTTGTCCCGAACTCTGATTGACGCGATTCTTGATGCGTTGGAAAGAGTACGAGATCTAACTCTTTATGAATTATCTAAATCTTTAATCAAATGTTTGAGGGTCAAAATGGGAAGTTGGGTCAAGTTTTGAGTCAACACGAAATTACCCATTTCCATCTCTGTTTTGAGAAAACACTTAAATACGTCAATATTATTAATATTTAGGATCAATTTTTATACATCATCATGTGTGTGATGTAGACTAAGAGTGGAGGCCGTAGATAAGAACTTTTGGACTGCTTTAGAACGGCGTTGGATTTGCTTAGAAAGAGGTCTGACCTGAGGTAGGGGAAAACCAACCTAAACTGCTTTTGAGTATGATTTCATGTTTATTTTATATCCGTGTCTCGATTGCTTTTTAACAAGCATGTATGCATATCATAAATTCCTGCTATCTTTGATTTCTGTTTCCTGATTCGTATTCTGAAATCTGCTTCTGATTTCTGCTATCTGATCTGTGAGGTATATATGTATGTGATTTGTTGATTTAAACCAGATGATCCCCACCGACCCGGCGGTATATCCGATGCCTGGCACACTTGTGCACCTGCTTGTAATCCTCGGCGCAATTGCACTCCATAGATGAGGCATTGTTGCACTTTCAAAATTGTTCATGTGAACGCATTTATTGGTTGGGGTTTCCTATCGGACATTCCTGCCATCCGTGCTATATAGCCACGGGAGTTTCTTAAGTTAAATATACACAATTTAAGCTCTCTGATAATATACTTGCATAACATCTGATTTCTTGTCTAAAAGCTCAGTATTTGATTTGATTCGTCATGATTGTACATTTCAGATTTGATTTCTATTATGAGATAGCATGATCTGTATATTCAATTCATTTAGTTAGAATTCTTCTATTGAGCTATGATGTAGCTCACCCTGCTTTCTAAATCACTTTTAGGTTCTGAAGCGGTACTTCCCGGCACTGAGAGTGACCCAGATTTTCAGCCTGATCCAGAGGCTGAGGCCGAGGACGAGGAGACTGACGTCCAGGCGGACGACTTTTATCCTTAGTTTGGGTATACGAGTCTGCTATTTTTGGGATTTTGTGTAAACCTTTGGATTATTGTGCGCCTGGTGGCCACTTCTGTATTTACTTTCTGTAGATATTTTCTTCCTTTTATAGTATTACTATACATTCTATTGGAACCATTATTAGGAACCATTGTTTTGGGTGATGGATGTCTATCACCATTGGTTCTTCTTGGTTCCTTTTTGGGAATGTATATTTTTATATATTTAGATACATGTTTGTTTTATTGCTTCTTTCTATTTTAAATGTCTTGTGATAAGTTGTCTCGCTTGGTTTCCGCTTATACTGAAAGCATACTTCGTGATTTGTCCCGGGGATCATCAGTATGATCTCGATGGCACTGATTTCTAGGTGCGTAAACTGGGCTATAAGATTAATATCAGAGCCTAGGCTTTAGGTCGTGTTAGGACTTCAGACTAGGCTATGGATGTAGGTATGGTTGGGAAGTGAGTTTTCTATGACCCAATTAGGACTTTAGCAAAGTTATTGGAGTTTGGTGTTAGCTTCTATAGGGAACTCGCAGCTATAGCTGGAGATTTAGAACTTGGGATTCGATTTAAGACTTAAATGGTGGATCTCATAATCACTTTTAAGGGAAATATTGGATGATTTGATAAATGTACGGTTAAATGTATGTTTTAAGATGTTGTTGGAACTTTGGGCCATTGTGGCTATGACAATTATTGATGGGAATTTTGTGTCATGCTAACAGATCGAAATGGCACCACGAAAGAAGGCTAAGATTGTACACACTGGAGGAGGTGAGCCGAATAGGCAGTTGCTTGAAGCGATGCTTAGCACTATGACTCAGCAGGCTGCATTACTTACGGCAATGTTGAGAAGGACGACTCACACCTCTCCATCGACATTAAATGAATTATGTTCTAGGTGTGACGGGCGACACCTAGCGAGAGACTGTAGAAGATCTACTGGGGCTTGTTTTAGGTGTGGACGAATGGGACACTTGATAAGACATTGTCCTGCTTTGAAAAAGGAAGCAATGACCTCGACAACCACTCAAAATAGTTCTCGCTCTTTACATCCGGCGACGACTAGAGTTACTTCGGTACGGCAGGCCTTACCTGTTTCCTCATCTACACCATTTGTAACATGTGCGTGGTGTGGGAAATCTCATAGAACGGAGGCTTGTAGGTTTCTCTCGGGTGCTTGTTTTAGATGTGGTCAGCAAGGACACCGAGTCAAGAACTGCCCAGATAAGCGACAGAAGCAGGAGACCTCGACGTCTACTTCTAAGCCGATTCTTCCTGCGACTCAAGATGCCCAAGGTATAAGTTCAATATCAATTGTCAAGATTTTGTTTTAATGTTTAGATGATTTAGGAATTTTATTGGTTTTGACACGCCTGAAATATCATAGCATTATCACTTGTGTATCGACTTAAATCACTTGCATGACATAAACGAATTCTAAATTCAGAAGATTAACTACGTAAGTGATAGTTATATTGGCAGACTTAATAAATCTTGATAGTTACAATAAATATTTTTTAAGGAGAATTGTTTAGTGAATTTGAAATTTCCTTAATACTTATGAGAAATGAAGTTGAATTAGCAGACTTAATCCTAGTATTCTTCTTCCTAACTAATGAGTCATGATTATGGTGTATTTAAATACGTTCCTTCTAAACGTGAGTTCGGTTGTTAATTGCTGTAGTTTACTCTGGAAGTTTTCTGAGAATTGGAAAAGTCTAAGACAATCATGTCGGTAATTGATAGAGGATAGGAAAAATTTAATTATGGATATCATGAGAGAGCATAATTGGATGTCGCTATGGTGGATTCCGCTGTTTTCACCTAAGCCATGATGAACGACTGTAGATTTTTAAGGAATATATGGAGATTTAGTTAGTATAGGGAGTGTGTTGAGAGTTGTGCACATGAAAGGTCGATTAATCATGCCTAAGTATTTATGTATGACATTGAGAGCAATCATTTGCAATCATCTCCTTGATTTGAAAGGCTAGATGTGTCACACTCTTTTGCCCTTCCTGTATGATCGAAATTCTATTCGCGTATCATAAGATTGGTTAAGGGCATAAAGTTTGAAGATTTTACGATCGTTGTGGTAAATTTTAGAGGTTCTCATATTGGTGATAGCTTTATCTCATTTTGCTGATGGCTTTATCTCATGTTGGCGATGGCTTTATCTCATTTTGCTGATGGCTTTACCTCATTTTGGTAATGGCTTTATCTCATTTTGGTGATGGCTGTACCTCATGTTGGTGATGGCTTTATCTCATCTTGGTGATGGCTTTATATCATTTTGGTGATATCTCTTACCACCGCTATGTCTCGTAAAGTGGGTGAGTGTGAATATTTGTTCGTGAGCAGATGAGACCTATTCCGAGTTATGAGTTGATTTATTCTGATAACGATAGCATCAATGTGGTGAATCGGATTTTTCGGATGAATGGTATGTTTTAAAATTGGTCTACTGTGCTCCATGAGTATTTTTACAATCATAAGGGGTCACTGTGATTAATACAATGGAAATGATACATGATCACTAATGATCAACAGAGTTGAAGTGAAGATCTGCTGAATGGATAGCACATTAAATTTCTTTCAAGGTTTGGTTGATCCCATTTATAGATACATTCGTTAAGTAGTCTTAATCTCATGATCAATATACAATTCTTTGTGGAATGAACACTCCAAGTAAATAAAAAGCCTTGACTAGTTTTTGCCTATGTATGAATTTTGTGGGCATTATATTCTTTTGACTAATGGCTAACGTGATGGTGACATACTACTATATATAATTGCTTATGGAGGTGTGATATGAGATACCTGGTGCATGAGAAGACTGCCACACTTTTTCAGTAGATTTGGGATGAGCTTAGCGACCAGTACATTAACCCGACAATTTTACCTATCGGGATCGTGTGGATACTCGATTTTGGGGAAACTATTTCGACTGGATGCGTGTGAGTCCATTGGGGATGTGTGGACTCAGAGAGAGGTTACATATATGAGTGGCGACTGTATGGTTGTGACTATTTCACGCATAATACCTTTGTGCACGTGTATTGACGCTATGAACAATTGAGTTTTAGTCGAGATATCTTTAGGATATTTTTGAGGATGAAATTCCTTCCAGATGGGGAGATTATGATAACCCTAATTTGGAGGACGTTGAATTTATGATGGAGACTTCTAAATTGTATGGCTTCCTGCAAGAAGATTGCCAATCTGCGGATTATAGATGTGCGTATGTATGGATGGTGGAAGGCCTCTTGATGTGTCTTCTTTACCCACATGTCGCTACTTAGGGAGACGTGCTCCTCTGATAATTGGTTCGGCTATGTGGAAGTCAAATGTGATGAGGTGCGTTAGATTACGTATGGGTGTATGGTGCACATGTGTTTACGGTGTAGACCATTGATGTGATCTTGCACACCTATGGGGGTGTGTATGCTTTACATACTAGCGGTTAGAAGTTTAAAGGCTTGGCTAGGAATGGAGATTATTCCTTTTGCTTTAACTCTTACAATTATGTTAAGTGGTGGAATTTAAGACGAAGAGAAAGAGATTTGGTGAGGGCGTTATTGCTCGTGAATGTGGAGCATGGACGCCATGCGATTGTGTCGAAGCTAGCAAGGATCGCCACTAGTTTTTTTTTGAGATTGTTAAACCATTGGAACCCTGGAGCTTGTCGAGCTGGTGGGCTGCGAAATCGGCCGACCCAAGGTACGATACTTTAGCAGTATGTTCTTTATGTTATTGGTGTTCAATGGTGTGAAAGTCATGGGGCGGGATGGAGGATAGAACCCTAAACCATTGAATTCGCCAGTAAATCACTCAGCTACTGAGGCAAAATGGGAGCGTGAAACCAAAATTCATGAGTCATACCTGCTTTTGTTCACCTAATGCGAGAGGAAATTTTTGCGATTTTTAATTCTAACCCATTATTGCTTTATGTACGTGGCAATTACAATTCCATACAGTTGGAGTTGTCTAGATAGCATATACTGATACCCTATATGTAGTGAAATAGCGACTGGATAATGCCTCAATTAATGAGGTGTGTTTAAAGAAACAGCTTTGATCAGTAATGATTGATCAATCAATTTTATCGATGTAAGTTATATTGTGGGTTTTTATTTTTTCACTTGCTATCGGAGCTTCTTGCTTTGATTCATTGGATCGCATTTTGCTCGGCTATTATGATAAACTCTAATCTTTTCCTTGTTTAAGGGGTTTTTTGTGCATTTTTGTACATTTTAAACTATGAGACCGCGAATGACGAATCTGTCATGTAAAATCCCTACATCTCGGGCTCGTACATCGATGCCAACCGTGAAACCGGTCGCACAACCCTTTGTGCAACCCGTGACACCAATCGAACAAGATGTGCCACCCGTTCAAAACCCACAGCCACCACTAATTCAACAAGAACTTCCAAAAGAGTGGTGGGCTTCTAAAACATTGTTGCCTGAATGTGCTTTCGACTCTAAACTATTCGAGGATTGGCTCGAAATGGAATGGGCGATCGACTATGTTGCTAAGCTAGGGTTGAGAACATTGCATGAGTCATTTTACGTCCATTTTTGTCCTCATATAGTGAGGCTCTTTTATCAACATCTTTGCCGGGGTGACACTCATCACCAATTGGTCACCAACATTGACGGTTGCGACTATAAATTTAACCAATTTGATGTCGCCGCCGCTTTACTATGTTCTTCACGGTATGGGGAGACTTGTTGTTGCCACCATATGTCAAAGATGTCCCATACCATGATAGACTTGTGGTCAGTATAGTTCAGGTCAAGCCTTTACTGAGCCCAACTCCCTGATAGACTATGGATGCTTGATACTTTTATCAAGTGTGCCATAACCCCGTTTTTGCACAAGTCCGCGAGATCAATGATAGAGATTTACTGTTTGAGAAGCAGAAGACTGCTTCAAAGAAAGAGCTGTCATAGGCTCAATTGATAACAAGAATGGTCGAGCAGTATATCGCATTGAGAGAGGAGTATAGCCTGGCTCCTGGCGAGCCTCGCTTGACCAAGAACATTAAAGTTTTCAAGCTCAAGGATTGGACCAAGAGCTATAATCTATTGGTCAAGAGGTTACCTGAGGAGGGGGTTATACCACCAGCTCCAGTTGAGGAGGTGCCTGATGGGCAAGCACTAGATGATGGGGGGCATAGCCTAACGTTGCACTTGAGGGGGATGCATCTGCTGTCCCTGTAACCAAATATTCATTTTGATGTTCTGTGCACGTTTGCTAGGGTTCAAACTGTTAGTGTCTGTTAGACATTTTCGGGGACGAAAATTTCTAAGGGGGGGATAATGTAATGACCCTAAAATTCTAAACAGAACTCGACTGCTTTGATATACGTGCCTGGCACGAAAATCAAAATAAATTAAAATTTATGAAAATATTATTGGCAAAAATAATTTAGAACTTAGTTATTCTATCTTGATCTATTACTATAATATAATAAAATTTTGTGACATAATTATCACTGCTTTGTTTAAACCTGTGGGGATAGTAGACCTATTTAGGTATGTTTTGCAGTTTCGAAAGCGAAAATTCCTTGAAGAGAGGAAAATGTCATGACCCTAATTTTTGGGCATATTGAATTATACTCATACCTTATTGAAACTGGCATGTCGATTTTCGAGGACGAAAATTCTTTAAGGTGGGAAGAATGTAATAACCCGAAAAATTAGACTCGAACTCGACTGACCTCGAGCGTGTGGTCGACACGAAAATCGATGTCATCATAGATTTTTATATAATAATAAATATTTAAATAATATTAGAATAACCTTGTACGGACGGATTAAGGTTTAAATGTGTGTTTGGGCCTTTAGTGTGAAAGTCGTGCACCGACGCATCGTGTGCCGCTCAACACCGAAACCAAACTCTATTTCAAGTGGATAAGCCTAACACACTTTTGCAGTGTTATCGCTTCACATCGAAACCAAACCCTTTAGCTAATTAAAAGGCAAAGCTTCTCAAAGAAGCTTCACCCGGTTGCAAGCCTTAGAGTTTGGGAGTTCTAGAGAGAGAGAGCTTCTTCCCCATGGAACCCGCATGAGAAA
Organism: Chloranthus sessilifolius; assembly: GCA_021018995.1. Lineage (NCBI taxonomy): Eukaryota > Viridiplantae > Streptophyta > Magnoliopsida > Chloranthales > Chloranthaceae > Chloranthus > Chloranthus sessilifolius. The sequence goes on from CM037595.1 coordinate 73,641,291, forward strand.
CCGTGAGATTTCGATTGCAACCGCGCCGCAATCTCCGCAACCTTTGCAAAGCACATGACGACGGCCTCGCTTGAGTGTCCGCCGTTGGTAAATTTCAACCGTTAAAGATCCGGGAACTACAAGCCATTCAAACCCCTTTTTCCTTAGAAGCCCGTTTTTCAAGAAACGCTCCACCACGTGATCACTAACCAAGCGTTGAAGAGGTTAAGATCGATGCGTGGATCATTGACGACTTAATCTTGAATTCGTGGTGATCAATCATGGTGAAATCGCCGTAGAAATTCGGAAGATTCGTTTCGAAACCCCTTTGGACAACGATCCTTAAAGGCGCGAAATCGATCGAGGAAAGGTTAGTTTTTCTTTGATTTTAATAGTTTAGATAGTAGAATAAATCCTTGTTTTAGTTTAGTGTGGATTTGTGTGATAATGGATGAAGATCGTAGAAGAATTGGATGAAAATAGATCAAAAATGATAAAACCTTATGGCTGTGCATTTCTGAAGGTTTTGATCGATCAATGTAGGTGATTGATCGATCAAATTAGGTGTTGATCGATCAATATAGGTGATTGATCGATCAATATAAGTGATTGATCGATCAAATTATATATACAATGATAAAAACAGGAAGTTAGGTTGCCGAGGTTCATTCCCTACAAAGATTGATCGATCAATAGTGAAATTGATCGATCAATATGATGATTGATCGATCAACGGTGAAATTGATCGATCAATATGATGGTTGATCGATCAATGTGGTGTTGATCGATCAATATAATGTGTTGATCGATCAATTTGACTGTGCCGATACTGCTTTAGTGTTTTGGTCATAACGTTTTACTCCGAACTCCGATTGATGCGATTCTTACGGCATTGGAAAGAGGACAACTAAATCTACAACTTTTATGAATTAACTAACTAATGAATAAATTTTTTTAATGATCAAAATTGAGCTGGAAGTTTGGCTAAGTTCTAAGTTAGCACGTTTTGACTGAAGTATCGATATAGCTTCGGTATTTTGGCCATAACTCCTTGTCCCGAACTCCGATTGACGCGATTCTTGATGCGTTGGAAAGAGTACGACGAGATCTAACTCTTTTATGAATTATCTAAATCTTTAATCAAATGTTTGAGGGTCAAAATGAAGTGGGAAGTTGGGTCAAGTTTTGAGTCAACACGAAATTACCCATTTCCATCTCTGTTTTGAGAAAACACTTAAATACGTCAATATTATTAATATTTAGGATCAATTTTTATACATCATCATGTGTGTGATGTAGACTAAGAGTGGAGGCCGTAGATAAGAACTTTTGGACTGCTTTAGAACGGCGTTGGATTTGCTTAGAAAGAGGTCTGACCTGAGGTAGGGGAAAACCAACCTAAACTGCTTTTGAGTATGATTTCATGTTTATTTTATATCTGTGCCCTGATTTCTGTTTTTAACAAGCATGTATGCATATCATAAATTCCTGCTATCTTTGATTTGCTTCTCGATTCGATCCCGAATCGCTTCGATTTCTGCTATCTGATCTGTGAGGTATATATGTATGTGATTTGATGATTTAAACCAGATGATCCCCACCGACCCGGCGGTATATCCGATGCCTGGCACACTTGTGCACCTGCTTGTAATCCTCGGCGCAATTGCACTCCATAGATGAGGCATTGTTGCACTTTCAAAATTGTTCATGTGAACGACGATTGGTTGGGGTTTCCTATCGGACATTCCTGTTTACTCCGTGCTATATAGTCACGGGAGTTTCTTAAGTTAAATATACACAATTTAAGCTCTCTGATAATATACTTGCATAACATCTGATTTCTTGTCTAAAAGCTCAGTATTTGATTTGATTCGTCATGATTGTACGTTTCTGATTTGATTTCTGTTATGAGATAGCATGATCTGCATATTCAATTCATTTAGTTGGAATTCTTCTATTGAGCTATGATGTAGCTCACCCTGCTTTCTAAATCACTTTTAGGTTCTGAAGCGGTACTTCCCGGCACTGAGAGTGACCCAGATTTTCAGCCTGATCCAGAGGCTGAGGCCGAGGACGAGGAGACTGACGTCCAGGCGGACGACTTTTATCCTTAGTCTGGGTATACGAGTCTGCTATTTTTGGGATTTTGTGTAAACCTTTGGATTATTGTGCGCCTGGTGGCCACTTCTGTAGATATTTTCTTCCTTTTATAGTATTACTATACATTCTATTGGAACCATTATTAGGAACCATTGTTTTGGGTGATGGATGTCTATCACCATTGGTTCTTCTTGGTTCCTTTTTGGGAATGTATATTTTTATATATTTAGATACATGTTTGTTTTATTGCTTCTTTCTATTTTAAATGTCTTGTGATAACTCGATCTACCACTGCTGGACAGTGTCTGCTTGGTTTCCGCTATACGAGCAGACACTTCGTGATTTGTCCTGGGGATCATCCAGAGTATGATCCTGATGGCACGGATTTCTAGGTGCAGAAATCCGGGCTGTTACAGAAGGTGTATTAGAAGGTACCCATGCCTTAGGTTGGAGACAGGTGGCAATGTTTATTTTATTGGGATGACACGGCTATCAATTAGGCGGTGTTGTTGACTGCTGACCGAAACTCAAGTTTTGTGTGGCTAGTGCTGACCCGTGTAATCCAAGTGAAATGGGAAGTCAAAAACATTTGATGACATGGCAACTAACTAGCATTTTAGAATGTATAGATTGGAGGATTCAGGTCCCCAATGAGTGATTTTTTTGGCCACTTCAGTTCAATAAATGAGCTACCAATTTGATGACTCATGCCACATGGCCCAAATTTGAGGCAGCCATTCCTCTATCCGTAAATGAGCATTTATGGCCCATTAATCATAAAATAAAGCATAATATGATAATCATTACCTGAAAACAAGAGATGAGTGAGGTAAGAAATCCAAGGCCCCCAGTTATACGGGGAGTGACTTTCTTGGGTGCCAGTTGAAGCAACCCAATGGCAACCACTATATCCAAGGATCATTTCACCAGAGCTAACAACCGATCATTAGATTGTTTGAGTTTGTTAAGGTATTGCTTATGCTGCATCCATAAATAGGTAAGAGTAAACTCTTTGGAGCAAAAAATAAGGAAAAGAATAAGAGCACCACTCCCTCATAGCAAACTTTTTTTACTTCCAAGCTGAGCATCCCTTATATTTATCAGTTTGCTCGAGATCCTTTTCTAACCTTTTCTTCGATTTATTAAGCCTTCCAAGCTCTGCCAGTTGAAGCAACCCAATGGCAACCACTATATCCAAGGATCATTTCACCAGAGCTAACAACCGATCATTAGATTGTTTGAGTTTGTTAAGGTATTGCTTATGCTGCATCCATAAATAGGTAGAGTAAACTCTTTGGAGCGAAAAATAAGGAAAAGAATAAGAGCACCACTCCCTCATAGCAAACTTTTTTTACTTCCAAGCTGAGCATCCCTTATATTTATCAGTTTGCTCGAGATCCTTTTCTAACCTTTTCTTCGATTTATTAAGCCTTCCAAGCTCTGCCAGATGAAAAAATAAATACAAGTTGAAGCTAATCTATTCTATGTGTCATCCACGCACAAAGATTAATTCATGTAAAAAGAAGGCAGCTGAGATCACAGACCTCAATCATGGTTGTACACACTGAATTTAATATGTTTCATCTTTGCAACGTTTCTTCTAGGAAAAACATAAAATATAAGCATATCCTGTACCTGATGCTTAATCTACCCGCCTAAACAACTTGATCCAGAAGCAAGAAAGTCAATAACAATGCAAGTTTGGTCACCAATCAACTAAATAAATCATTCAATCAGTGGCAACTTCATACCTTTCCAAGTAATATGAGTGGAAGAGGTGTCCCTTGGGGAGGAGGGATAATAAGAGCATGCAAATCATTGACAAATTGCAAGTTCAGTGTGACAAAAGCATAAAAAAAGTGCCAAATACATATGAGAGAACTAATACATGGATTATTCAGATCTTAAAACATAACCAACTAGAAAATATAACCTTGAAAAGTCGATAAATTTTTCGTGCTAAGCTAGTCGATTTATCAACATTTTGAGCTGTACCAGGCCTCTCCGTTGCTCACGAATTTTGAACCATATTGTATAGCCCTACATATCTTATCCCTGGCTTCAGCTTTGTTCAAATATAAAACCAAAATAGCAAGCTCTGCTCTGGTTACATCTAATGTCATCATCTTTTACCCGGAAAATAGCTGTTCAATCAAATGTAACAGCCAACTTTCAGTATCATAGCCTCAGAGTCAAGAGACTAAACAAATGATAGAATGATAAAGTAGTCAAAGATCTATAAATTTTCAAATGGCGAAAAGTTCTAACAATAAATGAAGAACATGTTAGTTTAAAATGATAAAATATTCATTTGAAAAACACAACTATAATTGGTTTAAGAAATGGAAATAGATAGTTGAACAACGTCCAATCTTATATATAAGAGATGGGAAACATGATCCATATAACGTGATTGAACAATTCCCTTTGCATCTGGTTGTTTAAATAAACCTCCACTGAAATTGATCTTTCTTCACGAAAAGCAAAATAAAATAACAAACAAAGTGCATTGAAAATATAATGAGATGTAATTTCACAAGCCTCGCCATAAGGTTATTAGTCCTTTTACTTGTGTTAATATTAGCAGGGGCATTCAAGTCACAAGCCTGCCAGACATCATGTATATGTTATTTTCTGATTAATGAAATGTTAGATTGTTACAAGCCTAATGTTAGCAATCAAACCAGACCAAATTGCAATCAAGATGGACATGTTTGGCATGGCTCCTAGGGACCCATTTCCAGCTTCTGACTGTGAAAAGCAGCACTAGACATTGTTTGGTTAATGCTGCTTCCCACCCTGATTTCAGTTAAAACAGCTCCCCACAAACACCTTTTAATTCTGAAAATGGGCAAAAGCCAGAAGTGGCCAAAACCAGTTTTTGCTGGAATTTAATTTAAGTGGAAGCTAGAAGCTGGAGCCACACCAAACATATGCACCAGTGAAGCAGTAAGTGATATGTTTAGGCCACTTGCTCCAGACGCTCAATTGTGAGAATCTTGTTTTGGCTAGTCGTCCACCTGAAAGCCACCACCCTTAACTACTAGAAGTGGAGGAAGGAGGAGTGGGGCGGGCATGAATTGGATGTGGTGATAAAAAGTAGAAATAAGCTAGTTCATGACTTGAGCATCTAAGAAACGTAAATTCCAAAACGATATCACCAACTAAACTGCCTCTCCGTTAATGCTATATCTGACAAATATCAGTTAGTAACTTATATAATAAGTCTAATAGAATCCTAGAGAGGGACTTCTCTACACCCACAAATCTTCCCAATACTTAAATTTATTCCCTAATTCTTTATCAAATGTCTTTCAGAAAAACAAAACATGCATTACTTAGAAACCTCATTCACAAATCATACCACGGTTCCTAGAAAGCATAATATTGTCCCAGTATCTTTCTTATAACCGTGGTGATAATATAGTTATTGGACAGGATTTCTATAACATCAGATCTGAATCTGAGTTATAAAGCTCCTCTGATCTAGGCTCAATAACATACTTCTCACCCTTTTATATTTATTTTCCACACTCCATCCATCCTCTCAACCCTTTCTATAGTTTAGACATTAGGTTACCTTAGAATACCTAGAATAAGTGACCTTAAACTCCCCTCCTTTTTAGGACTGCCAGATCTGTAGTCAGATCTGGAGGGACTACTAGTGATGGCTCCCTTGGAGCTGTAGATCACCTTTCCCTGTGGGACAAACTCTTACTTATCAAAACTTGCCACAATGGACCCTATATCTTGCAGGTCTAGGATTTCTTAGTTGTGCTGATTCCATCCCCTATTTTACTCTTTCTTTGATTTTTAAATTTCTTCTACCACAACCAATAAAGTAAGCACACACTCAGAAGTCCGCCAACAAGTTTTTGGCACCGTTGCCGGGGATAGATGATCTATTAGTAGACCCTTAGTTTTTGTATTCTTAGTATTCTTTGCAAATGTGAATAATTGATACTGCTGATATAATTTTGAACCATTCTTGCAGATCTAGACAGCAGCAGTGAAGGATAGTTGAACTGCAATTGGAGCTTAGCTACCTCTGTTTGCAAACTCTCTAACTTTTAAAACTCTGTCTATCTTTCTTGAAAATTCTCTAGCAGTATCTAGGATAGTTGTAAATGTATTCTTTGAATAGCTGTAAATTAGTTAGCTAAATTTGTTAATTGTAAAGTTATTCATTTGCAATGTGCCTGCAAGAAGCTCTCCTTGCTGTTGGTGTGCTTGTATGCTAGGGAGGAGATCTCTCAGCCCTACTTTTGAGCCTCTTAACTCTGAGTTAGAAAGGGGAAGGAGACTTAGAAGAGACAGGCACACCACAGGAGAGCCCCCAAGAGAATCTGTGACAGCAAATATGGGTGAAGAACAACCCAGAACTCTCAAGGAGTTGAATGCTCCGGATGACTATAACTCCCCTTTTAGCATTCAATTCCCTGATGTTCAGGGGAATTATGAAATAAAAACTTTAATCATTCAGATGTTGCCCTCTTTCCATGGGCTTAGCAAGGAGGACCCTTACAAGCATATTGACCAGTTCTTAGCCTTGTGCACCACTTTTAATATCACTGGTTTGGGACCTGAGGCTACTAGGCTCAGACTCTTTCCCTTCTCTCTGAAGGATAGGGCCAGTATCTGGTTGACCACCCTTCCCAACAATAGTATTGCTTCATGGAAAGACCTGCAGACCAAGTTCCTGACCAAATTCTTCCCGGAGATCAAAACTAGCCAGTTGAGGAAAGAGATTCTTGCTTTTGCTCAATCCCCAACTGAAGATTTTAACCAGGCCTGGGATAGGTTTAAAGAAATGCTCAAACAATGCCCCCCACCACAAGATCCCAGAGTGGCAGCTTGTACAAAGCTTCTACAATGGGATTGATGAGAAAAATAGAGATATGGTTGATGCCTCTTATGGTGGATCCTATATGCATAAGACTGCTGAGGAGGCATGGGAATTGTTTGAGGTGATTAGTGAAAATGCTTTTCAAAAGCCATCCCTGGCAAGAACTAGTCAGGAATTTGAGTCAAAGGTGGGGCCTGCTGCTGGATCAAGAGGAAAAGTTTATGAGGTGTCTGGGAACAATGACCTGCAGCTGCAGATGGCAAACCTCTCTATGAAGTTTGACAAATTACTGACTGTGATGCAACCCAGAAGGGGTGCTCATGTGGCGGAGGCATGTTTGATATGCCAGTCCCCACAGCACATAGTGGAGGAATGTCCATCTGCAGGGCAATTTCCTAAATTGGTTTTGAAACATGCTGCCGCTGCTCAATCTTATGGCTAGCAACAATCTGGGGGCTACAACAGACAACCATATGGATACCAGCACCAAAATGCTAGTTACCAATGGAGAGACCACCCGAATCTGAGGTGGAGGCAAGATAACTACATGCAGCCCCAGCAGATGTTGGCCTTACCTCAAAGGCCACAACAGCAGTACAATCAAGGGAATGCCCCTAGGTCTAACTTCTAGCACCATCAAGAATTATGATCAAAGAACGAAATCGTTAGTTGTTTCCTTTGAGGACCAGGTCTTGACTTCATTGCAAAACCTGGGATCCTTGGCTCAGACCGTGGACTCTCATGGTCAGAGCCTCCAGAAAATGGAAGAATAGATAAGCCAAATTTCAAATGCCTTGGCTACGAGAGATGAATGGAGATTGCCCTGCTAGCCTGTTGCTAACCCCAAGGGGGTCAATTCTTAATTGAAGATGCTTCCTCAAGTTTTGAGGGAACCAATGCTGTGACTACCCTAAGGTTTGGCAGGCTGATAGACAACCAGGTGGGTAACAGACCAGCAGAGGTCATTCCCATGAATGATGCAAATGATCAGGATAGAGATGTTGTTGGAATACAAAGCCAAGAATTGCCTGCCACCCTGCAGCAAGAGAAAAATAAAGAGGCTGTAGTTGAGCCTCAGCAGGGATAAAAACATGAAAAAAGAAAGAAACAGAAGTTTAGTCATGGGCTAGCAGCTGAGGCACCAACAGAACCTCAGTTGCCATTTCCTCAAGATTTGGATAGCCCTGTCCCTTTTGAAAAAGGGAATGCCCAGATGGAGGAAATGATGGAGACCTTCAGGCAGGTGAAAATCAATTTGCCCCTGCTTGAGGCAATTAAACAGGTCCCAACCTATGCAAAGTTCCTGAAAGACCTCTGCACCCAAAAGAGAAAAGCTAGAGGCCATGTGTCCAAAAAGGTCTTTGCAACTGATACAATGAATTATGTATTTAACATATCAATGCCTGAGAAGTTGCAAGATCCAGGGATACCCACTATTCCCTATGTAATTGGAGACCATACAATTAGAAAAGCCCTTTTAAACCTCGGAGCCAGTGTTAACCTGTTGCCATACAATGTATATCTGCAACTAAGTTTGGGGGAGCTGAAAGCTACCCCCATTGTGCTAATGATGGCTGATAGGTCTGAGAGGAGACCTCTGGGAATGGTTGAGGATGTCTTAGTGGGGGTGGATAAGTTTTTCTACCCTGCTGACTTCTTTGTTTTGGACATGGGGTGCAGCAATAGCCCAAATCCCATACCTGTTATATTGGGCAGGCCTTTCTTGGCCACTGCCAATGCATGCATTCAATGTAGGTCTGGAGTAATGGAGGTAACTTTTGAACATATGAAAGTTGAGCTGAATGTATACGATAGTGCAAAGTACCCTCAGATGCACAATGAGGAGAGCTTTACAGTGGATGTACTAGAGGAAATTATAGAAGAAGAATTGCTCACTCTGCTGGAGTGGGGCAACATTGTCAGGAATTTAGTTAAAATTTGGGACATGGTGGAGGAAGAGAGCCCAGATGTGATACAAAAAGACCTGACCACATTGAAGTCTTCTGTGGGCTCAGTGCAGCATTCCAGTTGGAAACCTACATTGCTGCCTCTTCCTCCTTCCTCCAATGCACCAATTTTGCCGTCCACCCTACAAGCCCTCGATCTGGAACTCAAGAAGCTTCCAAAAATATTAAAATATGCCTTCCTTGAGAAAGGTGATAAGCTTCCTGTGATTATCTCTTCCTCTCTTACCAATGAGCAGGAAGAGGAATCACTAACAGTTTTGAGGAAGCACAAGAAGGCAATTGGTTGGACCATTGTTGATCTGGGAGGAATAGATGCATCAATCTGCATGCACAGGATTCATCTTGAGGAGCGACCACTACCCTCCAGGGAAATGCAGAGGAAGTTAAATCCTCACATGCAGGAAGTGGTCCTCAAGGAGATCATCAAGTTGCTAGATGCAGGGGTGATTTATCCCATCTCTGATTCTAACTGGGTGGCACCTATCCAAGTGGTGCCCAAGAAATCTGGCATAACAGTGATTAAAACTGAAACTGGAGAGTTGAGACCAGCCAGGGAGACCACTGGCTGGAGAGTGTGCATTGATTATAGGAAGCTCAACTCTAAGACCAGAAAGGACCATTTCCCTCTCCCCTTCATTGATCAAATTTTGGATAAATTGGCTTTTTTACTATTTTCTTGATGGGTACTCAGGGTACAACCAAATCCCTGTGCATCCTCAAGACCAAGAGAAAACCACCTTTACCTGTCCTTTTGGCACTTTTGCTTACAGAAGGATGCCTTTTGGGCTTTGTAATGCACCAGCCACTTTTCAGAGGTGTATGTATGCCATATTTTCTGATATGATTGACAAAATTTTGGAGATTTTTATGGATGATTTTTCTATCTATGGGGACAATTTTGGCCAGTGTCTACAACACCTCAGCCTAGTTTTGCAAAGATGTGAGGAGACCAATCTGGTCTTAAGCTTCATGGTAACACAAGGTATTGTGTTGGGCCATGTAGTCTCTAAAGAAGCGCTTGAGGAAGACAAGGCCAAAGTTGACCTCATTGGCAATTTGCCCTCCAAAAAACAACAAACAAATTAGATCTTTCCTTGGGCATGCAGGATTTTACAGGAGGTTCATTAAGGACTTCAGCAAAATTGCTAAGCCATTGTGCCACCTGCTCTGCCAGGATGTGCCCTTTGACTTTTCTGCTGAATGTCTTAAGGCTTTTGAAATATTGAAAATATGCCTCACCTCTGCCCCTGTACTCCAAACACCAGACTATACCCTACCTTTTGAGCTGATGTGTGATGCATCAGACTTGGCAATAGGTGCTGTTTTGGGTCAAAGAAAAGATAAGCTGCCTGTGGTCATTGCTTATGTCAGCAAATCACTTGCTGAAGCTCAATTGAACTATACCACAACTGAGAAAGAGCTTATGGCAGTGGTTTATGCTATGGACAAATTTAGAGCCTATCTATTAGGATCTAAAACTATAATCTTCATTGACCATTCAGCCTTGAAGTACCTATTGTCCAAGAAAGATGCTAACCCTAGGCTGATTAGATGGATACTCCTACTGCAGGAGTTTGACATCGAAATCAAGGACAAAAAGGGTGTGGAGAATGTGGTGGTTGGCCACTTGTCCAGAATTGTCGTGGAGGAATGCCTTGATGGTCCTACAAATGATGCCTTCCCGAATGAGCAATTATTTGCCATCCAATCCTTGGTCCCTTGGTTTGCACACATTGTCAATTATCTAGTTATAGGCAAGATTCCTGCCCACTGGACCAAAATGGACAAAGACCTATTTTTCTCAAAGGTCAAATATTTTTTCTGGGAGGAACCTTGTCTATACAAGTACTGTGCAGACCAAATCATCCGAAGATGTGTTCCCGAAAGTGATGTCCCCAGTATTCTGGCCATGTGCCATGAAAATGCCTGTGGAGGCCACTTTAGTGGGAGAAAAATAGCTGACAAGGTCCTGCAGTGTGGGTTTTACTGGCCTTCTTTATTCCAAGATGCATATACACACTGCAAGGCTTGTGAGAGATGCCAAAAATTAGGAGGGCTGTCCAAAAGAAATTCAATGCCTTTGCAGTCCATCCTTGTTGTAGAATTGTTTGATGTATGGGGTATAGACTTCATGGGCCCCTTTCCTCCTTCTAACGGTTATCAGTTCATCTTAGTGGCAGTGGACTATGTTTCCAAATGGGTAGAAGCCATTGCCACAAGAACCAATGACAACCAGGTGGTCCTAAAATTTGTAAGGTAGCACATTTTCTCCAGATTTGGAACCCCTAGAGCTATTATCAGTGATGGGGGTAGCCATTTCTGTAACAGAAATTTCGAGAGCTTGCTCAAGAAATATTCTATGACCCATAGGATTGCTACTCCCTACCACCCACAGACAAGTGGGCAAGTTGAAATTTCCAACAGGGAGATCAAGCACATCCTTGAGAAAACAGAGGACCAGGGAGAGATTGGGCGATAAATGAGCGATGCCGTGGGCTTATAGGATCTTATAAGACTCCCATTGGAATGTCCCCATTCAGACTGGTCTATGGCAAGGCTTGCCATCTCCCAGTAGAGTTAGAACACAAGGCCTATTGGGCCATTAAGAATTTAAATATGAACCTAACTTCTGCTGCTCTCCACAGGTCATTGTAGCTGTCTGAATTGGATGAGCTGAGGATGGATGCTTACACCAATACCAGGATCTACAAGGAACGGTCCAAAGCTTTCTTTGACAAGGGCTTGCTGAGAAAAAGCCTCATACCTGGTGGTAAGGTTTAGTTATTCAACTCCAAACTAAAATTCTTTCCTGGCAAATTAAAATCCAGATGGGAAGGTTCCTATATTATCTTAAATGTTTCCCCATCTGGTGCTGTGGAAGTCCAGGATCCCAAATCTGAGCGAACCTTCAAAGTGAATGGTCAGAGGCTCAATCCTTGTATCGAAAAACCTGCTGACCCTATGCCCACTATTCATTTTCATGGGACCCCTACCTCTACCTGACCCACAGTTGTGTCCATGTTATACTATACTACTTTTGTTTCTTCAATAATTTTTAGGAAATTTTAGTGTTCATGTGGAGTCTGAATATGTTGAGCTTGATAGAGTTTATGTGGGATTGGATTGATTTCTTCTTCTTCTTCTGCGAATTGCTGATTTTTGAATTGAATGCCTATCGTTTGAATATTTTTGATGAGTATGCCGCACTACCGGCATTGCCCCTGTTTGGTACTAAGCCCTCGCGCATTACCAATTGAGATTTGGGAAGCTCTCGCGCAATTCACATAGAGCATTATTTCACGGTCACGAGCTTCAACAAATGCTGTAGAGACTCTCGCGCACTTCAAGCCCCAACATCCATAATCACGAGATTCAGTTATCTCGTGATCCCCTTACCCAGCTGCGTGAGTCAAATGCATTTGTCATTTCTCACGCTGATTGCTGGGACTTGACGTTTCCCAACTTAGTCTCAATTACTTGCGACGACCTGGATGTTATTCCACCGTTTCATCTTCCACCATCCTCGTCTTTAAATACACAGGGAGCCCCTTTCATATTCATCGCATCCTTTCTTCTCTCACCCTAGCGGTCCTTCCCTACTCCTACCAATGGCAGATGACAAGCCTAATGCACTGCCTACCAAGTTTTACCCGATGTGGTTGGACCCGCCACCACCTAAAGAGCCGGATCCCCTACAACCCCTATGGGATGAGTACGAGGCGGTTCAACGCTCCTGGCTAAGGAGGAGGAGGAAAATCTCCAGCCACAGTAGAAAAAGCAAAAGATTGAACCATCCCCTGCCCCCTCCACTCCACCCCCTCCCCCACCTTCTCAACCCCCTCACCCTTGATCCCTCTCTCCCTTCTTCCCCCCCCCCTTTTTTTTTTTGTAATTTTCTTTTGTCGTTTTAATGAAATTTTCTTTTCCTGTTATTCTGTGCAGTTCTCTGTTTTTGGTTGTTTTCTTTCTTGCTTTTCCTTTTATTATGCCCTTAATGAATCTACTGCACACACCTTTGACTCAGTGAGGACACTGCTCCTCATAGGTTTGGGGGTGTGGCAGGTAGACCCTGCCAATGGAATAGTTAACCTAAGTGCAGCAGAGTCATGTGAGTAATATGGAAATGGATCGATGATCACTTAAGAATCATGAAAAATAAGAAATTTAAAATTTCTGTAAACTTTAGACATTATAAACTTCTAATTTTTCACATTTCCATGATGAGATCACTAAGGAAACTCACTTGTATTAGCACTAAATGAATCATTAGAAAGAGAAAAAGGTGAGGACATACTTAAAAGTTCAAAAGAAGACCATAACCAGTGAGAATTGGGCCTATAAAATTTTTTTTCCATCCTTTGAGGAGTAACTAAGGCAATTTCTTCTAGTTCTAAGGACTGGCTGAGTCACTGTGCTCACTAGAAGTTAGGCAACTCCAAGTTGAAACAACTGACAGCACTCATGAAACTTAGGAAAGGATCAAGGCCTTCTCTTGGATAGTTTGAGCCTAATAAGACCAACCTTAAGCAACTGCCCTTGTCCATACCCCCTTTGAGCTTTAAATCCTAAATTTCTTCAATATGCACCCAAGTACTTGTACCTGAACCTATGAACTTTGATTCCTACCTCACTGAGAATTCAGAAGGTAAAGGAGAAAAAGTTGAAGATGGACTAGCTATGGTCAACATTAGGTGAATGGAGAAGAAGTATCTCAAAATTCTGGCAGTATGGTAACTGAGAACATGGAGGCATTTCAGAAAAGCAAAAATGAAAATAAGAAGAAGAAAATTCCATAAAAAAGAAATAAAAACAATAATGAAGAGGAGTAAGAGAGGAGTCAAAGAAGAACTTTCTTTTGGGAAATCGAAATCAAGAAGAGAAACTGATCACCTCAAATCTGAAAATCTCAAAGAAGAAGAAAGGAGCTGAATTCAAGAAGGTGAAGTCATGAACCACCTCCTTCACTTACTGATTTCTCAATTTTGAACCCCTGTTCAATCTTCCATTCTTTTAACCCCACTCCATAAGCCACATTCCAACCCAGTTAAAAGCCCTTGTGATCCAAAGTTGAGTGAGCTGTCATGTGGAGATAAAGAGTTATCCAATCTATGGTGAGGATGTGTCAAGGATGTCAGCAGCTAAGAGCTATGCCTATGCTCATGCTTACAGACCCATTTGGGGGATGTAACTGCTCTTGAGCCTAAGAGAAAATGAACCCCTCAACAAGACCCTTATGAGAGTATGCCCTGGAAAGTTTTTGGGTCTGAATTTGAATGCATTATGTATGACCTATAACCTTATTTTTAATCTGATGATGAGCTCACTGCTGGCACACACTTGTGCAGTTTTCTGTGGTTGTAAACTGATTGGAAATGCTGTGCATTCATGAGAAGTTTATGCTGTTTAAATTACTGTGCAACCAATGGATTAAATTTCTTTTATGATTACTGGTTCAAGAGTAAACTAAGTCTGCTCCTTGACTGCTCACTTGATGATATTGTATTTTTGTTAACTGTTTCATTGAGAAGTTTGTGGGTGTCTTCACTGAAAACCCTTAGGAGACTTCACTCCTCCACTAGGGATCACCTAGGGGTTTAAAAGGCTTGGTACATATGCTAAATGTATCCGTGCTCCCTACGAAAGTGGCATTTAATTTTTATAGTAGATTTAATATAGCTTTGCTAAGGGACTAGCAAAGACTAGGTTTGGGGGTGTGTTAAGACTGAAAAGTACCACTTTTCACCCCTTAACTTAACCTTTGATTAGACCCTTAGCCATCTAATAAGTTCTTGTTAAGTGTTTTATGTAGGTAATAATCAGCAGTGAAACAAGGCCAGGAATCCTGCTAAGGAGCCTATTTTGGCACCAGAAGTCCCTCAGAAGGATGGACTCTGAATCCAGACCTGGAATGAGTCTCGCACAGTCCAACTGAGCTTCCCAAGACTTTACAATAACTACTCGCGCAGCTCTCGCGAAGCTCAAGGGTAGAACACATCGCGCAGTCTCGCGCAGTTCAAAGCATACCTCTCTCAACCTCGCAGCGATTCGTTGACGCGAGAGAGAGAGCTTTAGAGACTCCTCGTGCTTGTCGCAGCGCGTCATGGATGCAATTATCAGAAGAGAACTCCTCGCACAGTTCTCGCGCCATTCAAGAAGAAAGCATCCTCACGAAGACGAAGCCATCCTCGCGAAGATCAGTGAAGACATGAAACCTCACACAGTTCAGAACTCATTAAAGCCTCGCGAGGAAACTCGTGAAGTCCATTGAAGAGAAGTGCTCGCGAAGTTCTCGCGCTATTCAAATCTGTCCTCGCAAAGATCAACCCGGTGATCATGACTACCTCATGTTGAACTCCAACCCTGCGACATCTGAGGCTTTGATGTCTACTCAACCTCGCGACTGCCTGAAGAGCAAACCAAGGCAACCTCGCGACGGTTGAAGCTCCAATATCAAATCATCCTCGCGAAGAGCAAGAGCTACCACACGAAAAGTCTGGGAAATAATGGCTACCTAGCGAAGCTCTGAACTTCAACTTCCATCTCTTCAGCAAAGGGCCTTCTGGGAATTTCCAGCGATTAGGGCATGCACTCCCATAGTCAAATCTCCGTGCACATGCCCCAAGGCATCCAAGGATCACTATTTGACCACGTGGCATCATTAAAATTAGGGTTTCCTAACCCTAATGCGCCGCCACACCACTGTTATATAAACCCATACTTAGCTTAGGTTTAGAGATCTCGAAAATTCCTGAAATAGCTGGGAACACATCTCATTTCTTGGAGACTTGATCTGAGATCGTTTTTCTTTTCTCTTTATAGTTGTAAGTAGTTTTTCTTTTTCTCTTTCCTTCTCTCCATAGTCCAGCACTTGCTGGCTATGTCTTTGTATGCATTTTGAACTAGATCAATGGAAGTTTTGTAATAGGATTTGTACTCTGTGGGATTTGTGTTTGAATGTGAGATGCTCTGTGCAAGGCTGCTGTCTTGTGATCCGCCATTACTTTGGCTGTGATTCAAAGCAATGGAGGACTGATTCTAAGGGCCACTCAGATCCAAGTGACCTGTGTGTCTGGGCTATCATGGTCATATACAGCCTTAGCCCCACTAGATCTGAAATCCCCATGGGAGCTTGAGCTGGTAGCCTGGTGACCATGGTGGTGGCAGCGATATTCTTGTTTTGTCTTTGGCTCCATGAGGAGGATAGCCTCTAGGATAGTCTGTGACCATTCAAGTGGACAGGTTATAGCCTTAGGGTGATTCTAATCCACCGATCCAAGATGGATCCTTCTTCTTTGCACCTGAGCTTGTAGAATCCTAGTGGGAGATTGTACAGAGGCAGACTCCCCTATATTTGTATAGATCCGCTATCAGATCTTAGATCTGATCTGGTTATAGAGATTGTAGGCTTGTGACTGGACCATTATAGCCCCACTCAAGCAATGGACAGCTAGATCGAAGGTTGTACTCAATCTCTTGTTGGTTCTATGTGTTTGGGCTATCATGGTCCTATACAGCCTTAGCCCCACACATAGAGCTTTAGAGGTTGAGGTTCCCTATGGATTCTTAAGCTGGTAGCCTGGATGAAATAGTGCCTACAATGATTAACTTGTTTTGACCCATCCCTGGATTGTGGGTCCCCTATGGGATAGTCTGTGACCATTCGAGTGGATAGGTTATAACCTTAAGGGATTGAATCATGGCAGAGAGATGGGTTAGATCCTTTCTCCTCAGTGGTGATAATGTAGCCATTGGACAAGATTTTTATAACATCAGATCTGAATCTGAGTTACAAAGCTCCTCTGATCTAGGCTCAATAACATACTTCTAACCCTTTTATATTTATTTTCCGCACTCCATCCATCCTCTCAACCCTTTCTGTAGTTTAGACATTAGGTTACCTTAGAATACCTAGAATAAGTGACCTAAACTCCCCTCCTTTTTAGGACTGCCAGATCTGGAGGGACTACTAGTGATGGCTCCCTTGGAGCTGTAGATCACCTTTCCCTGTGGGACAAACTCTTACTTATCAAAACTTGCCACAATGGACCTTGTATCTTGCAGGTCTAGGATTTCTTAGTTGTGTTGATTCCATCCCCTGTTTTACTCTTTCTTTGATTTTCAAATTTCTTTTACCACAACTAATAAAGCAAGCACACACTCAGAAGTCCGCCAACACCAGGCATGCTTTCTCCAGATGAGAATAGCGTATCTCATAATTAGTCTTGCTCAAATGGTAAATGGCCTGCTCTCTGCTCCCTGTTTCGTCATGCTGCCCTAAGACGCATCCCATCGAAACTTCTGTTAGGGAGAGATACATCAAGAGTGGTCTCTCTGGCTTGGGTGGTACCAACACAGGTGGGTTAAGGAGGTAGCTTTTGATTTTATCGAACGCTACCTAACAGTCATCGTTCCATTCAACGGGTGAGTTCTTCCTTAGTAGCTTGAAGATCGGCGTGCAGATTGGAGTTAGCTGTATAATGAACCGATCGATATACTGTATTTTGCCCAAGAACCCTTTAACTTCTTTCTTAGTAGACAGTGGCAACATTTTTGTTATAGCTTTGACTTTGACTGGGTCGACCTCGATCCCTCTCCTACTGACGATGAATCCCAACAGTTTCCCTGACATAGTGCCAAATGAGCACTTTTGTTGATTCAGACATAACCTGTACTTTCTCAGTCTTTCAAACAGCTTTTGGAGGTTTACCAAGTGATCACTTCGCTCCGGTGACTTGGCTATCATATCATTGACATATACTTCAATTTCTCGGTGCATCATGTCGTGAAACAACGCAGTCATAGCTCTCTGATATGTAGCACCGACATTTTTTAACCCAAATGGCATGACCTGATAGCAGAAGGTGCCCCAAGGAGTGATGAACACTGTCTTCTCTTGATCTGCCTCTGCCATATTTATCTGATTGTATCTTGAGAATCCATCCATAAAAGAAAGCATCTCGTGCTTAGCGGTATTATCGACCAAGATGTCGATGTGTGGTAATGGGAAATCGTCCTTTGGGCTCGCTTTGTTCAAATTGTAAAAATCGATACACATCCAGACCTTTCCATCCTTCTTCGATACAGGCACAATATTGGCTAGCCACTGCGGGTATTTGGATACCATGAGAAACTCTGCATCATACTGCTTGATGATCTCGTCCTTGACTTTCAGCATCCACTCGGGTCAGAGACATCTGAACTTCTGTTTAATCGGCTTCATATCAGGGTAGAGAGGCAACTCATGCTCGACCAAATCGGTGTCCAGACCAGCCATGTCCTCGTATGACTAGGCAAAAACATCTTGGTATGACCGAAGGAAATTGATCATACTTTTTCTTTCTTCAGGAGACAGCGATGTTCTAATTTTTATGATTCGGGGAATCTCCTTAGTCCCTAGATTAACGTCCTCAGTTAGCTCGACAATGGGGGTAGGGCCGTGCTCAAATTTGGCAAACTGGTCAAGGAGCTCATTGGGGAGCTCCTCGAAGGGGATATCCTCGTCCAGACTTGTAACTCCTACCTCTTGTATTTCTACAAGAAAGGGGTCAATTTTACGTGGGATGGGTATTTCGATTAAGGTATCTTTTTGTGAAATTTTTTCTGGAATTTTAAATGATAATATTTTTAAACTTTGTATTTTTTCAATGTTTTTGGGATTTTGTATTTTTTTCAATATTTTTGAGATTTTATATTTTTCCAATGTTTTTGAGATTTTTATTTTCTTCGGAGACGGACCCTTGGCAGCACGAGCCTGTGTATATACAAGGCATTGCCTACCAAGGGCTTATCTCACTTTTTATAGGTTATTTTTTTTTGGGAAATGAGTGCCAAACGTTAGGCCACTCCTCGCTTCCAGGGTTTGGGGCAAAGATACCCAATTGCGTACCTGAGGGGCCAGTCTTTTACCTGTTTGGATGGAGGGGGCTGGCTGATATGGCTCATTAGAGTCAGCTTCCATCATGTTGATCCCCATTTCATCTGGGATGATATCCTCAAACGTCAATACCGTTTTGTGGTGATTTACCATAGGGGGAGTTTGTTCAGGTACGGGCCATCGTTCCTTAAAAAGGGATAACGTGACCAAGACTATCTCCAGGCTAGGAAGGGTAATGTAGGGATTGGTGGGTCAATTGGTGCTGTAGGCTTGTGTGGGGTTAATCGAGTTTCCCTATTCCGATCAATTTTCACAACCCCGACGCTTATGAATGAATTTATGATGTGAGGCCTGGGATGGGGTTTCTCTTCTTCCAAGTGTATCCCCCTAGCTTTTGCAGCTGTCATGGCATGGACTCTCTCCTTAGTCACTCTTACTTCTTCTGTGGGCTTATAACCAAGCCTGAATCTGACTTTCTGCCCCCCTTTGGCTGTGACGGGCTCCCTTCTGCCTTGTAATCTGGGCCCAAGACCCCTTCCTTTCTGATAGCCCCACTTTTAGAGCATAGCCACTGCCGCTACCATTCCACCCCCGATTCTTGGCCTGATGTCCTCAATGGGTTCTAAAAGTATTGCCGATACCTCGTATTTGAAACTGTGGAGGTCGACGTCCTCCGCAGTGTGTGGTATATCCAACACATTAGGCTTTTTAATGCTATTGGTGGCCTTCTCTTTCTCACTGTGCCCTTCCCCAATGATTGTGATGATCTTGTGTCCATACGCAAATTTGAGTTTCTAGTGTAACGTGGAGGGTATGGCTCCGACCTCATGTAGCCACGGGCGCCCCAGTAACAGATTAAATGATGATTAATAGCTCAAAGTCAACTTCTCCCATTATCTCTCTTCTGGTATTATCAAAACCTCGGGCGCTGGTTCTTATGGGTCTCAACATGCATGGGTCTACCCCGATCTTTGTGGCAGTTATTAATGGGCATATATTCAATGCGGACCCATTATCAATTAAAACCAAGGGGATTACTATGTTTTCGAACTCAACTGTTATATTCAAAGACTTCGAGTGGCTCCCTCCTTCATCTGGTAAGTCAGCATCAGAAAATGAAATAGCATTTAGAGCCATCACTTGACCAATTATCTGCCCGACTTCATCCGGGCTAACCTGAAGTGACATGCACATTTTTTAACACCCCCATTAAAGCTTGGAAATGGAGTGGGGATGCCATCAACAGATTTCATACAGTAATATGGGTAGGCATTCTTCTCAGCTGAGCCTCTAGTATATGCTCTCGACTCATTTTCTCGAACGGATTCACCACGCTATCTTTCTTCCCCTCTGGTTGGGCTTGTGCTGGTGCTGGTGCTTCTGGCTGCTTAGATATCTTTTCAGATCGCATGACAAAGTCTACTGCCCCTTCTCTGTGGCTGTCAGCATTGACAATGGTTTGTTCATAACTCAGCGGGACCTGATGAGGATCATAGGTAGGTCCCAAAATCTGGAATGACATAGTTGCTGGTATAGGAGGTACTTACACTGCGGGCTCAGGAGGTGTGGGCAACACTTGATTTACCTCGGTGGTAGCTGGTTGGGTGGCAAAATTGGACCAGATGAGGGTGGTGAAGGTTGTGAGTGGTGGCACCGGGGGAAAAAGGGGTAGGAGTAGGCCATTGGTGGCTGATGGGTGCAGGTGGATTGGGGGTTTGATGGGCCATTAGGTAATTGACGGGGGTGGTGGAGTTTACGGGTGATTGAACTGGGGTTAATGGGGTGGGCGTAGGCCATGGATAACTGAAGGGTGCGGGTGGAGGATTGGGGGCCTAATGGCCTATTGGGTAATTTAAGGGGGTGGTGGAATATGGTTGATACGCATTTATTTGTACATAGTTAATGGAGGTGGGTGGTGGAAAATAGGCCCTAAGATCTAGGAGTTCGGTCTGCGGTGCAAGGGTGGGGAAGTAATC
Source organism: Chloranthus sessilifolius (assembly GCA_021018995.1). Lineage (NCBI taxonomy): Eukaryota > Viridiplantae > Streptophyta > Magnoliopsida > Chloranthales > Chloranthaceae > Chloranthus > Chloranthus sessilifolius. The sequence continues at coordinate 73,662,033 of CM037595.1, forward strand.
TGCTAGTTCCTTCTCCTAGATTTCTCTGCCTTGGTGTCATAAACATTTCTTGATTACAAATAAAGTCTGACGGATCAAACTCCAATTCTTCTTCAAATTCCTCTACTATCCCTACGGTGGGTCTGGGACCTGCTATTCTGCTAGGGTGTGGTGGCAAAGGTACTTGATGGATATTCGCATGCTGGTTTGCTTGGGTGGGCACAGGGGGAATGATCTTCCCCGCATCGATTAAATCCTGGATCCTGTGCTTCAATGGGAAGCAACGATCAGTTGGGTGACTCAGACCTTGATGGAAATTGCAATGTGTATTGGAAATTATATGGAATCGAATTGGGAGGAGGTCGTGGTTGGAGTGCAGTTACTAATCCCTTTTCAATTAATAAAAGTAAAAGCACACTCAAAGATTGCCCCAAGGGTGTAAACACTCGATCATAATGGGCCCTCCTTTTTGAGGTCCTTTGCATCCCTTGCCCATTTCCTGTTCTCTATGTCAGAAAGGTCCTGACGGGAGCTGGTTGTGCTGCTTTAAATTGAAAGGGGACTACATTGTTCTTGGGCTGGGTATTTATACATTCTGCACCTCTGCCCCTGTCCTCCTATCATTCTTCTATTCAGTAAATCTCCTAACCTCGCTCGGTCCTCTGAATGCATTCTTGTTCAACCACTCTTCTCTGATGGCGTCCTCACAGCGGTTAGCGTTCCTTGTCAAGTCTGCAAAACTGGATTGCTGCTGGTATACAAGAAAATCTGAGATCACTGGCAGGGTATTCTTTGAGATCATTTCTATCTACTCATCATCAGGTATTCTGTTTCTGACTTGAGCCGCCAGTGCTCTCTAACGCCCTAAGTAATCACTGAAGGTTTCGTTGGGGTTCTACTTTAATCGGGCTAGATCTGACTTGCGAGGCTTAATGTCTATGTTGTAGACATATTGCTCTTGGAATAGGTGGGTCCGATCTTTCCATGTCTTCATCATGGATCGTTCCAAGGACGTGAAACACCTCAGGGCCAGACCTGTCAGGCTCTTATGAAAGACTTTTATTAGTAGTCTCTTATCCCTCCCGTATTGGCACATGTCCCCACAATAGGACTTGAGGTATGCGATTGGGTTGCCTGTGCCATTGTACTTGTCGAATGCCGGCATTTTGAATTTTGGGGGTAGGGGGACCTCAGCAAATAGGCATAAATCCATGAAGTCTGCAACGTGGATTTCAGCACCACCCATCTTTTGTAAATGCTTCTTAATTTTATCCAACTGTTCTTTCAGCTGTTCCGACTCTTTGGACATGGGGGCCGTCTTTTCAACTATTAGCCTGGACTCACTTTGGGCTGCTAGGGGTGGGGTAATTACAGGTGGAAGATTGGCATTGGTCACTGCCCTGGCATAGGCCCCATGTTTCTTATCTCGTCCTCCTCATACTACTGGTCTGCATAAGGAGCAGCGAGGATGAGATTTTAATGTTGGTGTATGGACTGGATGGGATTGGACTGGATGTGGGTTGGGTGAGCCCCTCGAATGTAAGGAAAATGTTGTGGGGTGATGGGATGAGTGGTAGTTTGGTTTAGGGGTGGGGCCTGATGAGGCCATTGGGCATGGGGGAAGGTTTGGAGATTGTCTTGGGGTATGGGGCCATGAGAGAATTGGGTTTGGGGTATGGCATGGGTTTGACTTGGGTGTGAGGGTTGGGGGTGTTATGGAAGGTATGAGTGTGGGGCTTGGGCCCTGAAGTCCTGGGAGGTTTGGGCCATAAGGCCTTGGTCAGGTTGGGTTTGGGTAAAGGGCAAGGGATTTAGGGTGTCATGGCCCATTAGGCTTTGATGGGCATGGCCCATTGGGCATTGGAGGGTTTGGGCCATGGGCCCTTGATGTATGTGGGTTTGGCCCATTAGGTTTTGAAGGGTATGGGTCACGCGCTTTTGGAGGGTATGGGCCATTGATGGGTTTGGGCCATGGGCCCTTGATGATTGGGGCCATGGGTCCTTGGTGGGTCTGGCCCATTGGGTCTTGATGGGTTTGGGCCATGAGCCCTTGGTGGAATTGGCCCATTGGGCCTTGATGGGTATGGCCCATTGGGCTGTGGTGGGTTTTGGCCATGGGTAGGTTTGGGCCATGGCCCCTTAGTAGGTTTGGGTGGTGCGGTATTGGGCTATTGGGCCCTGGGATATGTGGGCAAAGGGGGTTTGGGCCAATGGGCCTTGGGGCATGTGAGAGGTGGGGGTTTGGATGGTGTGGATGATGGGGGGTTGATGGGGGTCATGGGGGAGTGAGGCATGGAGATTGGCTAGGGTATGGGATGGGTTCATAGATATAGGGTGTGGAGTAGAGGGGACATTTTGAGAAGCCTTCCACATGGAGTAGGCTTGGAATATCTCCTCCATCATCTTCATGGAAGGAGGGTTGGATGAAGATGGTGGATTTAAGGGGTGATGAGATGTAGATGTGGTGGATGTGGTGGGTAAATTGGGCATGACCCCAATAAAATCGGGCATGCCCTGGGTAGATGAGAGGATTTGTGGGGGGGTGGATAAGGTGGAGGTGACATAGGTGAATGAGGGTGGATCGGGCCTATATGGGGAAGATGAGAAATGGGGCATGGATATGGATGGGGAATGTGTAGGATTTGTTATGGATGTGGGTGGAAAGTGGGATGGGTTTGGCATGGATATGGGAGGGAAAATGGGCATGGTTTGGGCAAAAGATGGGGAATTGGGGGGTGGATTTTGGATAACTTGGGAAGTGGTGGATGGAAAAATAGGGGCGCCAAAGGGGCCGGGAATGACAAAGGGTGATTGGGTGAGGGAGATGGTGGAAAAAACTTCTCTCGAATGGGAGTGGGTTGGAGAATGTGGCGGGGATGAGGATCGGCGTAAGCTGGGTCCACTACTCACGACATTATCCGTTGGCGGGTTGGGTACGGGTACCTTGGATAAGGCCCAAAAATTTTCCTCCTCCTTCCCCTACGGGATGATGGAGGGCAAGATGATGCCGTTATGCTGGCACGACAAAGACTCTAGTTTTTAGGTTTTTTTATTTTTAATTTTTTTGGAAATAATTTTTTTATAAAAACAAAGGTTCTGAGGCCTTGGAATTCCCTTCTCGGGTGGCTTTCATACCCTAATTTAGGACCCGCGGTGACGACTCCGAAGCACTTCGAAAGAATCAAAGGAAGACCCTTGATCTATTGAAGGCACATAAATCGAGGCAAACGACCCGCTCCCCCGAAATGAGTAAAAAAGAAGTTACCTTCTTTTGACCGACGGGGGCGTATTGGGTGTCGGAGGTGGCAAGGCCCAAACAAAGGTACTAAGACACTAATCGGGGGACTAGGGATGTGGAAAAGGCCACAGATCCGAACTGCAACTACTCAAAACTACACTGGCATAACTAATAGTTGCGCCAGAGCAATGTCTCTCCAGTTTGTTTGACATCAGTAACTTTAGCTCGAAATTGGTCTCCAAACTGGTTTTTTATGGAAGCTGGGCTTTCGGGAACTGACTGATTTTTAATGAATCGTTCTCTCCTCACCGCACCTAAAGGGTTTGAGTCTGGTATAACTCACTAACGCGCTCCCCTAATGGGTTTTAAGCTTATAGGAATGGGAAGCCACCCGATATACCTTCGGCGCAGGCGCCTTCTCAGATACTAGGTGGGTTGGGACTTTTCTGGATTATCACCACTAGGGGCTGCCACCATACTAAGACCCGGGTGGTTGTATGTGTGCCTAAATCCAATCCTTTAAAAATCTACCCCGCCAAAACAAATTGATTAAGTTCCCTATCTTAGTTTAATTTTAATAAAATTTTTTTCAAAGCCCTTTTTTTTTATGGAAGTTTTCTTTAGTTCAAAGATTGGGGGTGATGATCCCGTGCTGCCACTACGGGCTGACGTCCACTGCTGGAATATGCTTGCACAAGTAGACCCGCCAATCGACTAAGGCACCTTAAATAACAAAAATTTAAAGAAAATTAAAAGACAATGCACAAGTAGGCCCGCCAATCGGCTAAGGCATTAAAATGATGGAAAAGTAAAGAAAATTAAAAGACAATGCGCATGTGGCTCGCCAATCGGCTAAGGCTCGTAAATGACGTAAAAATAGGGGTAAGTAAAATGACTTAATCAGAGGGGTGAGTAAAAATAAAATAAAAAACAACTATAAAAGGTTAGTAAAAATAAAAAATAAAGAGGCCAAGTTTAAGGGGAAGCTCTACAAGCTACTCCTCAGCAAAGTCAACATCTGTGTAACCGTGAGATTTTTGATGATCTCGTCACGGCGATGTGGTTGCTAACAAAAATATAGAGTCGCCACCCGGAGCTTTTGGTATCTCGGGAAACCTATATCATTTTTATAAGCATCAAAGTGCTACAAATATGACTCTGAATCCGATACATACCAAAGGTTCTTGGGTAGGGGCTTCGGTTATCGATTGGGAAGGTGTTAGGCACCCAATCAACCTTCTTAATGCGGTCTCTACTTATGGCCAAAATAAAAATGATATAAAAGAAAAGAAAATGGCTTCCTCTTATCTAAAGGGGCTTAGAATCCTATTTGTGCCCCTCCGTTCCTACCGAAAATTCGGTGGCGTAATGGCACAAATGGGAGGATGGAGGAATAACCTAGAAGGTAGAGGAATAGAGGGGAGAGCCAGAGCTCTCGGGCCCTTGTTGCACCATTGAGGAGCCTTGCGTAGGCTTACTTTGATGAGCTTTTGAAAGCTTGAATGGTAGAAAATAGGGTTCTAACTCCTATGGCTTGCTAGCTAAGAGATAGAGAGAGGAGTCTAGGGGGTAGCACACACCTAGACTAAGGGTTTTAGATGCAAGATTAAGCTTGAAATAAGGTTGGGAGATTCTGGAATTTCATGTAAAAATGGGGCACAAAAGGGAGGAAGAACTTCTCACTTTGAGCTCTTTCTCTCTTAAGCAAATTTCTCAACCTTTAATCCAAGGGGAGGGGGGCTCTATTTATAGGAAAATGGTAGGTTAGGAGGCTACTTAGATGCTAATTAGGGTTAGCAATTAGGTAATCTCTAATCTAAGGTTTCCAAGGGTTTTGAGAGCTTAGAGATGTGTGGGAATGTTTTTAATGGTGAATGATAGGTTAGTATTTCAAATCACTTAAGGGTTGCAAATAGGTATTAAAAGGGTGCAATAGAACTAGCAAAATACCCCCCAAAGATCAAGATGGTCAACAAGTCAAACCCCAATCTCAATTTTCGGAGCAAAAAACCACAGGTACTGTTCATATGCCTGGTGCAACTAATAGTTGCGACAAGCATATGTATAATAATATAGTGATTCACAATGGTTTTGGGAGGTTGCAAGCCCGCGGGGGAACCCACATAAGCCTGGCGCAACTATTAGTTGCGCTAAGCTAAAATCTTGCAAAATCCTGCGATTTTCAAATCACCATAACTTTTGTTATATAACTTTGATTGAGGTGATTCTTGGCTTGTTGGAAAGAAGGGGAAGTCCTCTTTCCAATGGTATATGACTTGATAGTAGTAGAAAAACTCAGTTAGTCCTGGTGCACCACTCTTTATCCATTACCTGGGAAGGTTAGGTTTAGGGTTCAGAAGGGGTTCTAAGGGTCGGGATTGGTTTCTAAAGGTTTGGGGTAAATTCTAAGGGATTTGGGATAATTTCTAAGGGTTTAGAAAGGTATCTAAGGGTACCATACATACCATCAAAAGCTCAGAGGCGCGCCTCTCTCAAAATGTGTTTCGATCGGGCCTTGGGCCAAATTTGAGTGTCTACAGCTTTGTTTGTCTAGTTGATTAAGGAAAGCGCTAATAAAAACTCTCTCTAATCTAGACAAGTCCATTGAGGAAGTTTTCTAGGTAGAGACTAGCTTGGAAGACTTAGTTTGTACAATCACATTTTCTGATGATGATCTCGAAACCAAACTTAAGTCACACAATAGACCCCTCTTTATATCGGGTCTAGTTGAAGACGTTCACCTTGCGAGACTCATGATTGATGGGGGTCTGCTATAAATTTTTACCACTACATGTGTTACATAAAGTGGGATGAACTGTTAAAGACCTCTCACCTAGTACCCTCATGATTTAAGGTTTCAATCAAAATAAAAGGATCTATTCACTTACGATTAGATATCGAAGATCTTTCCTCTAATAACTAGTTCCATGTGATCGATGCAAATACATTATATAACGCGTTGTTGGAAAGACCTTGGTTCATCAATGTGGGGTTGTTCCGTCCACACTCCATCAATGTTTTAAATATTTTCATAATGGCAAACAAAAACGGGTAGCAACTGACCCACAACCCTTCCACCTAGATGAAGCTCATTTTGCTAATACAAAATTATATGAAATATCTATTTCATATATACGCACTCGTGAGTTCGAGCTATTAGATGAATACTCACCATTATCCGAGCCCTTGCCACCTAGACAAAATTCACAGGAGGCAAGTTCTAAAACTCATGTTAAGGAAACTATCCCTTTTAAAAGAAATCGATCTAAAAAGAAATCAGTTTCCTTCAAAACCCTGAAAAAAGTCAGCATACGCTTCATTTCAGCTCCTTATTTCCAACCTCGGAGAAGAATCATTCTCAACAAGAAAACAATCCCTTCAAAAGCCAACTCTCGTATCAAAATTGTTAGAAAATTATCCCAAAACCTCAAACCTAGTTCCCCTCTATTTACTTCTTTCACCAAACTACTCACCCAAGTTGATTCGCTACCCATCCAGCCAGATTATAGGGATTAGAAAGAACCTCTTCAATTTACGTGATACAACAAAAGGCAGTGAATATGAAGAAAAAGATGGGATATGATCTCTTGAAAGGAGGAGGTCTAAAAGAGGGAGTAGGAATGGTTGCACCTTTTGATGTGATACCATCTCGTGCACAGAAACGAGCAGCCTATAACGATGGATATTTACAGACATTGAAAGGTGGTCTTGGACACAGACCTACAGTGATTCCCACAAAATATCTTGGATCCTATGTGATCTCTATCATGGAAGAACCTATCCCAGCCTCGAAAGAGCCTATTTCAGCTCCTCATCAATTTGAAGAAGGAATACAAACCACCATTGATGACCTACAAGAAGTCAACTTGGGAACTCTTGAAGATCCTTGGATTACTTATGTGAGTGTCACACTCTCTATAGAGGAACTGACAACTTATACAGATTTTCTAAAGAAGAATCGAGATGTGTTTGCATGGACATATCATGATATGCCAGGATTAGATGCCAAAATTGCCACTCATAAATTAGCGGTCAATCTTGACATCAAACCCGCTAAACAAGCTCAAAGACGACTTCATCCAGATATAGCTGTAAAGGTAGAAGCAGAAATCGACAAGTTAGTCAATGCAAGCTTTATTCATGGAGTCAAATATCCAACATGGGTTGCTAACGTAGTCCCAGTTAAGAAGAAGAATGGTCAGAATAGGGTATGTGTTGATTTCAAAGATCTCAATGCAGCATGTCCCAAGGATGAATTCCCCTTGCCTATTTCAGAACTCTTGATTGATTCTATTGTCGGTTGTGAAGCAATGTCCTTTATGGATGGATACTTCGGATAAAACCAAATATGAATGGCACCTGGAGATGAAGAACTAACAACTTTTCGAACTCCAATGAGAATCTTTTGCTATAAAGTCATGCCATTCGGACTAAAGAATGCTAGAGCTACTTATCAACGTGCAATAATGAAGATATTCAAGGAATTGCTACACGAAACAGTCGAATGCTACGTAGATGATCTCGTAGTAAAATCAAAGAATAGAGGTGATCATTTGGCCTACCTATACCAAGTATTTTGTAAACTCCAAAAGTATAATTTAAAATTGAATCCACTAAAATGTGCTTTCAGAGTCACTTCAGGGAAGTTCCTCGGATTCGTTGTTCAATATAGAGGCATACAAGTTGATCTAGCGAAAACCAAAGTCGTCATAGAAATGCCACCTCCAAAGGGCATTCGTGAATTAAAAGGACTAAAGGGAAGACTTGCGTATATGCGACGCTTCATATCAAATCTGTCACGACGATATCAGTCATTCTCTCATTCTATGAAGAAAGGGGTCCTATTCGAATGGAATAAAGATTGTCAAAAGGCTTTTGACAGTTTGAAAGAATATTTGTTGCAACCGCTAGTCCTAACTACTCTAATTAAAGGGAAACATTTAATCCTATATATAGCAGTCATGGACAACTGGCTTGGGGCTTTATTAGCTTAGGAGAATAATGATGGTAAGGAAAACGCCCTATAGTACCTCAGTTGAATGCTCATAGGAGCTGAAGGAAATTACTCACTTATTGAAAAGAATTCTTTAGCTCTTGTCTTTGCCTCGCAAAAGCTACGAGATTATTTGCTGGACCATCCAATCCGCTTGATAAGTAAAGCGGATCCATTAAAATTTCTCATGACAAAATCAGTTTTGTCAGAAACACTTGCTAAATGGTCTTTACTCTTGTCAGAGTTTGTCATAACTTTTGTACACCGAAAAGCCGTAAAAGGGCAAGCCTTAGCCGATTTTCTAGCCGCTCATCCGATCCCGAGCATTCACCCTTATCCAAAGACCTACCAGACGAAGGGGTATATATGCTGAAATAGCACAAATAATGGGTTACTCCTGTATTGCTTCACATTAACAGAATCCCTTTCTAATAATGCTACCGAATATGAGGCGTTAATCGTTGGCTTAGAATTAGCCTTAGACATGGACGTTTACACCCTTGATGTATATGGGGATTCCCAGCTCGTCATAGACAGTTAGAAAGACAGAGTTAATACCATATCATCAAAAGATTCAGAAACTCCTTCCACAGTTCAAGAATATACATATTATGCATGTCCCACGAAGTCAAAATAACCAAGCTGACGCTCTCGCAAAACTTGCAGCATCTCTGGCTTATAAAAATAATGAAGTTGTCCAAATAAGAGTCACAGAGAAAAGGGTCTTACCTTCCATCATGAGGAGATGCCAAATCGAGTAGACAAACTCGATCAATATTATATCTACTTTTAAAGTTGAAAAATTAGATTGGAGGCAAGAACTTATAGAATACCTTCAACATGAAAGATTGCCTTACGAAGCATGCCATTGTTGGTGCACACTTTTTCTGGGTTCCTCTTAGTCCTCGTTAAATCAGCGGCTCCAATTCTGTCCAAGTGGACTCTAGCGATGCGGCGTTTGGAGTGTTAGAAATAAAGGATTTTCTAGGAAGGTTCCTAGTCTATTGCGATCGCTAGCTGTAGATATTTAACGACGCTGCAACACGTCAATGATCACGCTTTAGAGCGGATGTGGGTTACTTCTTTACTGAATCGTCCGCCTGTGAACGTCAGCAGCTATGTCTTTTCTTATAATTTAAATAATTTAATCTTCCTTCTCTTCCCCTGTTATTATTGTAGTTCTAATCAGTTTAGACTTTCCAATTCTCTTGTGAATTTAGTTACGTGGGAATTTATTATGGTTTATTTAATTTCGTATTCTAATTCTATTCGGAGTCTAATTAATTTTAGTTTTCTAGCACTACTAGAATTCTAATTAATATAGTGTCCTAATACTACTAAAAGTCCAATTAACATCGATCTCCTAATTGTACTAGGAATGCAGGTGTATTAATTTTAATGAAACTTTAATTAAACCAAGTATGCTAGTTATACTGAAATTCTAAGTAAAACACGTATACTAGTTGTACCAGAATTCTAATTGAAATAGAGAACTAGTTTTACTAAAACTCTAATTTAAGCAATGAATTAATTTTTATATAAATAAAATAGAAAAACAAACTAATTTGATTAAAATTCTGATTAGGGCAATGAATTAACTGTACTTGAAAACTAATTAATTAAAGCAATGAATTAATCATACTAAATTCTAATTAAAATAAAGGACTGATTTGACTAGAATTATAATCAAAGCAATGACTTAATTATACTAAGATTCTAATTGAAATAAAATGATTGATTACTGATACTGGGGTCTAATAAAATGAGGAATTAACTATGCTAGAATTATCTAATTAAAATAAAGGAACTAATTTTATTGGAGTTCTAATCAAAGCAATAATTCTAAGAATTTAATTAAAATAAAGTATGTAAATTGACTATACTAAAATTCTAAGAAGAAATTATGGAACTGATATCATAATCCTAATTAAAGCAACTAAGTAATTCTAAAAAAAAGGAGGTTTGGGCCCGCTATGCTAAGGAGGATCGGCCTCATTCCCGAATACCCTCTGTAAGCTCCCTTGGGCAAATCGGATGGCTGAGATTAAAGATAAATTGGATTTAGGATAATAAAATAGTATTTTTAGATTTTTTAGAGTTGATTTCAGAGTAATAATTATGAACGAAATTGAGAAACTAGAATTATAGAAACTAAAATTAATATTTAGGATTTTAAAAAATATTAAACTAAGAAATTAAAATTAAAATTAAAATTTATAGGACTGAATTCGAGTCCGAAATCAGAAAATCAGACCGTATGATTAAAGACTGGTTCTAGAATCCAAGGACTAGAACCAGAAGTTAATGGTAGGACTGGAAATTGAGATTTTAGAACGGACTTAAAGCCTAGGTCGGTAAATTAGACCATCGGATTAAGGAGTAGTTCTAAATTCGGAGAACTAGAACCAGATATAAAAAATTTATGGTCTAAAAAAAAAGGTGCTACGGTTTCTGACTGAAAATTAAAACTAAGAGAAAGATCCTAAGTCTAAAACTAAAATTTTTACCTAGGATCGGGGCTGCGGAGAGAAACTTCAAAGATTCTGCACTTGAATTTCAAAATCATGGTTAGGTTGCTCTATGTGCTCATTCTCAGAGTTCTCTAATTTTTGGAATCCCAAAAAAGTCCATTCTCTCTCACACTCTTCCCCTTTTTTTTTAGGTCAAAATTAAAAAAGCTTTTATAGGTTTTTCTTCAATTAAATGCTCTATTTCAGGCGTTTAATAAAATTATGCGCCGGTCTCTCGGTGTTTAATCGCTTTGAGTCGGTCACCGACTCAGTGAGCAACCGGCTAACTTGCTCAGCGAGTTTCCTAGTCCTAATAGCGTTAGAACTAATTGTGCACCCATTTTGGGGTGCGTAATCCAATTAAGAGCCACTCTCAAAGCGTTTAATTGAGGAAACTTAGGGATCAAGGGCGGTGAGGCTAGGCCGAGTGTAGGCCAATTGTGCGCCCGTGATGGGGCGCTCAATCCGATCGCGAGTCTCATGACAGACGTGTGATCGAGTCTCGAGTTGGTATGGGGAAAGGAAGTCTGGTTTGAGAAGGGACTGATTGCGCGCTTGTGATTTGGTGTGTAATCAAATTGAGAATTTGGTTTTAGGCGTTTAATTTGGAGTTGTTCGGGTTAGGCTTGAAATGCAAGACTACTGTTTCAGCTTGTATTTTGACTATATACTATTATTTCAGTATATAGCCTCCTTACGTTGGGATCTGAGCCATAGAGCTATTGTTTCAGCCTGTGTTCAACCATGTACTATTGTTTCAGTATATGGTTCCCACATCGGGGGTATGGGGCCTGAGCCATAAAATTATTATTTCAGCCTGTGTCCAACCATATACTATTATTTCCGTATATGGTCTCACATTAGGGTTAAGGGTCTGAAATGCAAGACTATTGTTTTAGCCTATATTTCGACTATAAACTATTGTTTCAGTATATAGTCTCTCTACGTCGAGATCTAAGCCACAGAGCTATTGTTTCAGCCTATGCTCAGCCATGTACTATTGTTTCAGTGCATGGTTCCTACGTCGGGGTATGGGGCTTGAGCCATAGAACTATTGTTTCAGCCTGTGTCCAGCCATATATTATTATTTCAGTATATGGCCCTACTTCAGGGTTATGAGGTCAAAGGTTGACTTAACAAATTTGTATATTCCGAGAGGGCAAAATGGGGGTGTCTACAGATGCCCCTCTTCGGCGTGCTCTTGTGAAGTAAGAATGCGTTGAAGAAGTAGGCACCTCTCATTCGAAGTGTCTTCTCGTTTCTCTTGGGAAATCACAAATGTGAATTGGGGATGCTGACATGACATTCTTGGCTTTCTTATCTATTAGCGTAAGCTAAAATAGAGCATTTGAAGGGCAAATGGTAGCTGCTGAAGGGCACATTCTAGGTCTGTGGGTGTATGGCACATCCTGCCTCATAGCACGGGCTAACAGAGGGATTTTATGCAATCGAGGTACCGGGGCATCAATCAAATATCTAAAGCAAGGTCCAGGGATCGATAATAATAAAATGAAATATCATGTAATATCGAAGGCTTTTACAAGTCATATCAGACCGGGCGCGTCATTGCTCACACCAATGCGCGTCAGGCACTCCTTTTCCAATAGGCGTTTGTAAATTCTTAGATTAAATATTCTCAATGTTCAGTTTCCCAGGGGAATGGCCGGTTTGGGCTAGTTAGAGGTGGGAGTCTTGTGAGGTGTGCTCAATTGAATTCTGTGTAGTGGGGCATGCGCTTGATTAATCTGGAGTCGGCCTCTAAGTTGGGAATTCTAGTCCTAATGCATCTGAACAAACAATTCTGCACAATGGCGTGTGTGTTTGATCCAATTATGTGCAGTGGGATATGCGCTTGATTGCGAGTTCAGGCGGTCTTAGGTGTTAAAGGTCAGGTTTAAGTGTAATTTATTGTGCGCGGGTGATGGGGTGCTTAATTAGTTTTTTTTTTGGTATTTAAAGAAAGGTAAGTTGGGTCTATTTATCTTGTTACTGTATTCTTCTTTTCTTCTCTCTCTTTTTTTGTTAGTAAGGGGATTTTGAAAATTTGGGGGTTTTGAAAATTTAAAATTTTAGAAATTTTAACTTAAGATTAATTCGGTGGTAAAACGGCAGAAAATGTGGCTTCCGAGACATCGTTGAGTAGATCCATCGGTACAAGATTTGTGGACCCGACCGCTATTTTGATTGTCAAGACGACACTTGGCATACCGAATGCTCCTTCTAACCTTCTCGGCGAATACTGATGATTGTCTCTTATGGGAGGACTATAGTGATTCACGAGTCGAGAGAGACGGGTTTTGAAAATATTTTGACTTAATCATAGCTAACTATATTTATTTGCAATATCGAGTAATTTAAAAGTGGGCAATACTTACCTGGGGGTGATACTTACCTGTGTTGGGCGTAGCTTGTATGGTTCGTGGTGGTGTCGTAGTGTTGCGATGGGACTTTGGAGATTTCTTTTCTTTTCTTCTGGTCCTCTTGGTAGGGCTTGGTAGTTGTGATGTAATGTCTTGTAGGAGTGATGGCACGATGGGACTTGGGGGTTCTCCCTTTCTTTGGCTGTGCTGGATGAGTCCTGGTGGGACGTGGGGATCAACTCGGGAGAGAGAGGGCTCTTTACTTCAATGGTGGGACATGATCGAGCTTTCCCTCTTTTCATGTGGCGTGATAGGTGTCGTTTAAGCTTTTCAGGTCATGATGTTTGCGATGGGATATTGGCTAAATGTAGTTAGCGATGGGACGCTGGTGGGATATTTGCGCGATGGGACATTGGTAGGATATTTGCGCAATGGGTGTGTCTTTTTTCTTTCTTTGGCAGATCTTGAGTTATGAAAGAATAACATTGTGGTTGTGTCGTGATTGGCTTAGTTTTTGGGTAGTGTGCCCGCATTTTCGAGAGATTTGCTTTTGGCTTTTAGTGATGGGACATGAGGGCATGGCTAATTTATTGTGATGGGGCTAGATATTGAGGTGATATCGCATGTGTCCACGTTATCGCGATGGGGATGGGTGTTGTTGATGCTTCCTTCTCATGCAAGGGTACGTGATAGGACGGTGAATTTTGATCAAAGTGATGCAAAGTCAGGCATTGAGCGCCTATTTTAGGTCACTTAATACGATTGCACGCCTATTTTCGGGCGTGTGATCTTAGGCTTGAGGGGTCGTTTATGCAAAATTAAGTATGCGTGTGATTGTGTTATGCGTTATAACCGTAGCACGTGATCGAGGTATCACCAAGTCAGTGTACGGGTGACCTTTTAGGTTGCGCGGTGGCAGTGTATCATTTGATAAATTGCGCGGTTCATGGAGTGCGCGCGATCAATTCGCACGGTTGGCACAAGCGATGGCTTATTTGCGCGCTTTGGTTAGGGCGTGCATTTTGGATTGTGCGCATCGTGTGTGACGCATGATTTAGTTAAACGCCTGTGCTCTGGCGCGTGATTGAGTCCATACTCTATATAAGCGAGGGAGCTTTTATTTGTTTTTTATTCTCTGATTTAGTCTCGAGTTTTGACCTTTTTATGGATATCTTGTGTTTTAGAATTCATGTTTTAGTGATATTGGTTGATCTAACCGTCCGGTTGGGATGCCATTTCTTCCTATATTCATTATTTCGCGTGATCTCCGTCTCGAGGTGACGCTTGTGGACGATGTTATTCTGGGAGTGGGCGGTATTAGGAATGAGGGCGATCGTCTTCACATTGGTCCTTTTTAGGGAGCAGTGAAGGCAGCATTGAGGAGGCGGCGGTGGAGGAGGTGAAGATAGCAAAAGAGAAGGAGTAAAAAGTGGAGGGATGTGTTTCCCAACCAATTCTTCCTGAAGCCTCCGATTGGACGCTCCGAGCGGAATCTGCTCCTCGCCTCGTCTCAGTTTTGAACCCAGTCTTCGTTTTGGGTTGTAGGTTAAAGTTTTAGATTTTTATTTTTGGTTGTAAATTCAGGAGGTATGCCTCCGGTGATACTTGTAAAGCTTTTGAGTTATGAATAAAGAGACATTTTTTTTGTTTTGTCGTACTTGTTTATTCGTTTAAAATTATTAGCGGATTAGTTGGATTTATCTGATTTGTTTGACTTATTTTAGGATTTAGTTTAGCTTGGAGTTCAGTTTGTTTTATGGGGTTTGTTTAGACGGTTTACTTGGTTCCGATGGGTTTGGCTGGGGCATTTTTCTTGGCGGGGTCTCAAATAATTTAGGGTTTCATTTTTTAGAGTGAAGTTTAAGGTATTTTGTTCTAGTTTGTTTGACTTGAGGTGACACTTATTAAAAGGTGAGTTTTTCAAAATTTTTGGATGCATGTTAAGTGTTCAAATCTTATCGGCTTGTTTACTTTGCTTTGGGATTTGTGTTTCCTTGAAGGGGTAAGTGTTGTGTGATTATTGGTTCATCTGAGTTTATCATGGATTGTGGTCTTTCAAAGGGGTATGTGTTTGGTTTAGATTTAATTAGATTAGAAGGGTTTAAAGGTGTGACACTTGTCATTTGGTAATTCAGGGGGTATAGTTTATAAATGTGTGAGCTAAAAGTTTTGGGTTCTTTTTGTTTTGAATCTTATTCCAAGTTTGAGATTAAAAGCTTTGGGGCATTTTTTAGTTTTAGGCATTTTCTTGTTTATTAATGTCTTTTCTTCCTTTTATTTTTATATCCTGAGTGTTGGACCCGAAGAGTTATGTTTAGTAAGTGGATTATTGAGAATGGACGGGATTGGGAATGCAAGGTAGTAGTCGAATTGCTGCCATGCTAAGGGAAGAGGTGGAGGAGAAAAAGGTGATAGAAAGAAAGCCCAAGGATAAGGCAGGGTTAGAATTCTTGTGACCGATGCCCATTTTTCCTCGGTAGGCTTTGCGGATTCCGTGTTAGTTGGTCTCCCTTATTATGGTTTCCAAGGTGACCTTCTAAAGGTGGATCCCATAGGTCCTGGGTGGCTTTTCGTGAGCCATTCTTTCTTTTCTGTTGACTCGGGGCACGGGGAAGAGGTTATTACGGCTAGAATTCGTTCAGGGTGCTTCCCCCCTCTGGGCTTCTTCGAGATTTCTAGTTTCTCGAATAAATCTGGATTCGGGCATTGCCTGAACGGGCTATTTTTTTTGTTAGTTTCTTGTTTTAGGTTGTATATTCAGAGGGTATGCCCTCTGTGTATTTTGTAATTATTTTATTTATTTATGAAGAGATTATGATTTTAATTTCTTTTGTAAATTCAAGTTTAGTTTATTTTGTAGCTTATTTGATTTGTTTTGAGTGCGAGGTTTACTTGCTTAATTTATTTATTTTGGATTGGGGCATGTTAGGAGCATTTTTTTGTTTTGACTTAGTTTGGGCTTAGTTGGAGTATATGAACGATGGAGATATTTTTCCCGTTTAGTTTCGCCTTAGTTGGGGCAAGTTTTTTTTCGTTTAGTTTTGGTTGGAGTGTGTAAATGGTGTCGGAGCATATTTTTTTAGTTTGGTCTTAGTCTGGAGCACTTTCTTTTAGTTATCGGGGTGCATATTTCTTTAAGTCTGGAATGTTTTGGATCAGGCTTAACAAGGGCGTGGTTTAGGCTAATAATTAGTGTCGGAAATCACCCAATTTAGGCCTGTGAACGTGCTACCTTGGGAATTTTTTGTGTGTTTCCGAGGAATTGTGCGCTTCACTCTGAGTGCATAAATTATTGCACACCAGAGGGTGGACGTGCATTTAGGGTGTAATTAAGCACCAGTTTCCGATCGTTTGACTGATTTAAACGCATGGTATCGGGTGCGTGATTAGGGCAGGTGGCTGGTCACTGTACGGGTGACTATTGGCATTCACGAGTCACTGTGTGGATGCTTGAAGCGATTACACGCTTAGTAGGTTGCACGCATCCAGATGGTCGGGTTGTTTTGAGCATGCGACGATTAGGTTAAGCGCTCAAGAACGATTGTGTGATCCGAATTATGCGCGGTGAGAGTGGTGCGTGATTGGTTTGAGCGCATGAATTTATGCGCGTGATTTTGGCGTGTCCTATAAATAGTTCAAACTTTTCATTTTTGTCTAACGATCCATTTTAGGCTTTGATTCCCTGTTTCCTTATTTCTTTGTGCTCTAATTTTCGTGATATTTTGCTATCCGAGCATTCGTTTCGGGCGCCGTTCCTTCGTTCTCTTTAGTTTTTTTGAGTTCTTCATTCTAGGATGGAGGGTGAGGGTATTGGTGGGTGCGATCTTACTGTTTCTGAGTTGGAGAGAATGTTAGGGGCGAAGATGGGTGAGACTTTCGAGGCTTGGACCGACGTTGTCGGGGAGGTGGTTAGAGAAGAGGTACTGGAGGTTGACTAGTCGGGGATCAGGGAGGAGGTGCTCGAGATTGAGCAAGGGGTCATTGAGGATGAGGGTGATATACCTGAGCGTGAGAGAGCTGAGGGTGCGGCTGAGGAGCACCAGGGGGAGGAGCATCACGATCGCAAACACTTCCCGCCGGAGGTCCTGTTTGGGCATTTGATCCATCTTCAATTGGTTCCTCCAGTCGAGAGGATCCAGCGATGTCTCAGCTTCGGGCCGAGCTAGATCATTAGGTAAGTTGCATTTAATCTTTTATCTGTTTATGTCATTGCATTAGTTTGTTGGGTGTCATTGTTTCGCTTTCTTAGTAGCTTACTAATATCATGCGGTATTTCAGCGTCCGGTTGCTGAGGATCTTCAGGTGAGGGAGGCGACTGCTGCCTCTCTACGCCTAGAGAGTCAGGTATAGTTTTTTTTTTTTTGATGTGGCATAATTCTATTTAGGTTGTTTCATCTTATTTTGTTCTGACATGTCTTCTGTAGGTTTGTTTGGTTCTTTATGCAGGCTGTTCCAAACTTTGCTCCCGAGGCTCCCCTCAAGAGTCTGTTCCTATCCCTACTTGGGTATGTTTTAGTTATTGTGTTCATGGTTTATTTACCATTATAATATTTTTCTGATGTATTTGTTTGTTCTTGTTGCAGCCGCCTACGTTCGTTATTCCTTGCGTGCCTCCTGCTGATCCAGTGACTGCTGAGATGGTTGGGCGACTCTTGGAGGAGAGGCTGGATCTGGTATGATCCTTTCCTCTTCAAAGTTTCTTATTTTGTTCATGTATATATTAGTTTTTCTTTGACTTGGTGTGGTTATGCAGGTCCGTTAGCTTAAGGAGGCGAGTCTAGAGGCGGCGTGAGCGTGCGCCACTCCCGAGGCGAGACGAATCTTTGGGGAGACACAGAGTCGCGACGACTTATTTGTCGAGATGATAGCTGTGTAGAGGACTCAGGCTGAGGCATTAGAGGCAGTGCGTCGGACGATGCGGGCAGAGTCGAAGGTGACCCAAGATCAGCTACAGTACATTTGGCGAGGGGTGAACGAGGGATACATAGGCTGGCTCGTCAGCTTGGTGGGTCAGAGTTGAGGGCTACGGGTTCCTTGGCCGGGCAGTTTTGTCACATGTCCCATGATCGTGTCAGGGGTGATGCTCATAAGGATTCTATTATTTGTGAGGTTCTTGAGAGGTATCCTCCTCGTTCACGATCGAGGCGATCTGTTAGTCAGGCGAGTGAGGGGAATTCTATGGCAGGGCCTCATTGTCTAGAGGTTTCGAGGACCCAAGTGCTGGGATTGTGTTTTCAGAGGACCAGTCTGCGATCCTTCGAGCTGATGATGTCGGGGACAGCGATGATCGGCCATCCCAGCGACAACATAGGGAGTAGGGGTGCATGTGTGTATTTTTGTATCCATGGTATGTGTGTGTTGTATATATATAGGGGGGATGCGCCGGCGATAAGTGTAAAAAGAAATGAAAAGATTTTGACATATATAGAGAGATTTTTTGGTTTAGATGTACCTGATTGGCTCCTTTCTTTTAGTTTCCTCTTGCATCTACTTTTGCTTTTTAGTTGTTTTAGCGCCATCGACCGTCATTGGGACTTGGATGCTTCCTGAGCTGGCCCGATGATGGTTGAAGGTTGCTTCGTATTTGTACATGTGAGAGTAATGTCGTCTGTAGTTTTTATTCTCCCCCTTGGTAGTTGTCAAGGGGGGTAAGTGTCTCAAACCAGAGTCTGGTACCAAAAGATGGATATGTGCTCTTTTTTTTTTTTGAAATGACAACAATGCAATAGGGAAAGCAAATAGCTAAGATGGAAATAATAACAAAACAATAAAAATAAAAATGCCCCAATGTAGGAGCGTGGTAGGATTGGTAGTATGGTATCTCCGGTAGCACTTTCCGGATGGTAACTTCGTCATTCCTCATCTTCTTTGTGGACAAGCCGACGCTTCTGATATGATTCTTCTTCTAATCTAAAAAAATGCCCCAACATCAAGATGCAATGGAGCTTTTCTGGGTTTCAAGATGAACACTTTGGGTCTATAAGCAGTCATGAATATTTGGTGAGTTAGTTTTGAAGAAAAGTTGATCGGTACTATCATCGAACCGGAGAGGTCTCTTTTATTAGGTCAGTTGTATACGGGGGTCTATCCTAGAGTGGTGATCATCCTATCCCGTGGTTATTAGGGAGAATTATGGTAGATATAGTAGGTGATTGCATCAGTCATCATTCATCAGTTTTTAGTTTCATTTCAAGGGATATCTTGCAAGGCCTTTGATTTATCATCCGAAATAAAAATAGAAGAGGGGGGTAAGGCTTAGTGATGTGGGGAATAATTTGTATCTAAGGCTTTCCAAAAGGGGTGAGTAAAATTTTTTTTCTCAGAGGGATATAGGGTGCCATGATCGAGCTCTTCGTCATGTTTCGGCACCATCAAAATCTCACATTCTATGGTTAGCAGGGGTTTTCCCTCCTCCCGCCACCTTACGACGTATGGGGACATCAGGGATGCCCTCGTAGCTTGCTTATACACTTTTAGTAACGTTACCAGGGATGTCCTCACGATCTGCTTATGTTTCCCTGAGCTCATTGACTTGTTCATTCGTCGTAATGCTCTCGCTCGAGTTTTTATATATATGTGTTTTGAAAGTATCCTACTAACACAAGAATAATGAGTTTTGATTGAATCTAACATCTTCATTTTTTTTTGCTTGAAATCTTCATTTTTTTTCGCTCGAGTTTTTATATATATGTATTTTGAAAGTCTCCTGCTAATACAAGAATAATGAGTTTTGATTGAATCTAACATCTTCATTTTTTTTTGTTCGAACGTCTCCTCCAATGGCAGGGGAAGGGAAATGAAGATCGGATGTTACTTATGCATTTGAAAGGGGTTAGATAGGTCACTAGTCCTTTAATCAGATTGCCCGAGTGAGAAAAGGTGGGCGATAAATAGGAGGTCTTAAGGATATTCTGAGAATTGAAGGCGTACGACCAATGAATGGGTCGTGACAATTATGAGAGTGATAAGTATAAGTATTTAACCGTGGGATATGATGATCACATGGCTAAGGGTAATATTTTTTAAGGTACATGGCGTTCCAAGGGCTAGGGAGTTCTTCCCTGTCTCGGTTCGCCAGTTTGTAGGCATTTCTAGGTTATGCAGCTGTTATGACATAAGGGCCTTCCCAGTTCGGTTTCAATTTTTCTTTCGGATGGGCGTGCTTGAAAGGCATGATTTTCTTCAAGACTAATTCCCCAATATTAAAGGTTCGTTCAAGGACTTTCTTATCGTAAGCCCTGGCCACTCTCCTCTGATATACCTGAGTGTGATCAGCTGCCCTTAGACGTGTTTTAACGAGCTGCTCTAACTGTGTCAGTAGGGTAATTCTTCTCTCATCTAAGGATAGCTCATCATCGAGTTGAATCCGTAAGGATGGTACTGGTATCTCATATGGTAGGACTGCCTCCATCCCATAGGTAAGGAGGTAGAGAGTTGGCCATTGGCCGTATGAATAGAGGTCTTATAGGCCCAGAGTGCTTCTAGTAGTCGTTCAGGCCAGTCTGCTCTATTGCTCATTTCTACTATGCATTTTAGGATTCAAATCAGTGTTTTGTTCATATCTTCTGCCTGTCCATTGCCTTGAGGGTAGAACGGTGATGAGTGGCGTAGATCGACGCAGTACTTCTTGCATAACTTCTTCGTCTCATCCCCGATGAACTGTGGTCCATTGTCAGTGAGAAATATCCTGGGTACTCTAAACTTGGTGATTATATTTCAAACAATAAACTTTACGAGTGTTGAAGTGATGATTCTGACATAGGATTCAGCTTCTGCCCATTTGGTGTAGTATTCGGTCACTGTAAGTATGAACACGTGCTTGTGAGTATTCCCAACAGTGTCTGTGAAAGGTCCAATGACATCGAAGGCCCACATCAAAAATGGCCATAATGAGGTCATAGTATTCAATGCAACTGATGGAGCTTTGACGAGTGCGGCGTGTTCTTGGCATTGCTTGTAGGATTGGACATAGAGGTGGCAATCTTTGATTATTGTCAGCCAGAAGTAGCCTTGTTGTGTAACTTGATCGGTGAGTCTCTGTTTACTGGAGTGGGCACCGCAGGCACTGGCGTGTGCTTCTCGGATGATGTATTCCCCTTCGGCAATTGTGACGCATTGTAGTAGTACTCCTTTAGTGAAGGCTTCTCTATATAATGTTTCGCTGAGTATGTAGAATCGGGCACATCGGTTCTTTATAGTCTTCCATTCGATCTTCGTGGCGTATGGAGGGACGTGTTGATGTTTCAAGAAGTTTCAGATGTCGAAATACCATGGTTTTCCATCATTGGTCGGTGATTTTCCAAATCTGAGCATAGCGACTTCAATTTCTGTCTTGACTTGCTTTTTCGGGGTGATTGCTTCTTTCTGTCCTGTACTTGTTGGAGGATGGGTAATTCTCTCTTAACGGTCCATGCTACCTCGTGAGCGGGTACTGTCAACTTTTCGATAAAGAAGGCCTTGGTATTTTGCCCGATGGGTATTTGGATGATCGAGGCTAGCGTGGCTAAGGAATCTGCAAGCTCGTTTTCTAATCTAGGGATGTGTGTGAAAGAGATTCTTTTAAATTTATTTACTAAATATTGAGCAATTTCTAGGTATGCCATTAGTCTCCTTTCCTTAGTTTTTCATTATCTTATGACTTGTGAAATTAATAGTTTGGAATCACCGATGGTTTTTAACTGTTTAAAACCTAATTATAGTGCTGCTCGTAGTCCGACTATAAAGGCTTCGTATTCTGCGATATTGTTAGTGACAGGGAAATCTAGTTGAAAAGCATTAGGTATGACAACTCCTTCTGGGCTTAAGAGGACTATCTCGATGCCTTTTCCTTTGTGATTTAAAGCACTATCGAAATAAAGGATCCATGAGGTCTTATCAGGCTCTTCGTTATGAATCGTGAATAGGTCCTCATCGAGGAAATCTGCATGCACGGGCTCATCACTCGACAGTGGGAGATCTGCGAGGTAATCAGGGATTGCTTTTCCTTTGATCAATTTATGCATGACGTAAGTGATATCGAGTTCTTGCATGAGCATATGCTAGCGAGCGATCTTTCCTGATGTTGCGAGCTTTTCGAATACGTACTTCAGAGGGTTCATTCAGGCTAGTACCAGTATTTTATATGCTCCGAAGTAGTGTCGTAATTTGGTAGAGGCCCACACCAATGTGAGGCAAGACTTCTCCATTGAAGTGTATTTTCGTTCATATTCGACCATCATCCTACTTAGATAGTAGATAGCCTTCTCTCTCTTACCGTCTTCTTCATATTATCCCAGAATTACTCCCATTGCCTTGTCGTTCGCTGAGAGGTATAGAATTAGGGGTCTTTCGGGGACTGGTGGCGATAGTATTGGCTGGTTAAGGAGGTACTTCTTGATGTTGTGGAAGGCTTGCTGACACTAATCATCCCATTTGTACTTAGTTCCTCCTTTAAGTAGTCTGTAGGAAGGATCGCATTTGTCAGAATGCTTGGAGATAAATCTTTTGATGAATTATAATCTTCCTATCAGGCCTCGTAACTCTTTGATATTACTGGGAGGCGACATCTTGAGGATGGCTTTGACTTTTGCAGGGTCAACTTTGATCTCTCGCTTGCTAACTATGAAACTAAGTAATTTTCTAAAAGTGACCCTGAAAACACATTTCTTTGGGTTCATTTTAAGCTGATATTTCTTAGCTCTTTGTAACACCAGTCGGAGCGCTTCAACATGCCTACTCGCATTTGGGACTTTACTAATATGTCATCGACGTAGACTTCTACACACTTATGCAACATGTCGTGAAAGATAGCCATCATGGCGTGCTGATACGTGGCTCCTACGTTCTTGAGCCCAAAAGGCATAACGATGTAGTAGTATGTTCCCCATGGTGTGGTGAAAGAAGTCTTCTCTTGGTCGGACTCTGCTAATTTGATCTGATTATATCTTGAGAAACTGTCTATGAAGGGTAACATCTCATGTTTAGCTGTGTTATAGACTAGAGTGTCAATGTGTGGAGGTGGGAAGTCATCTTTTGGGCATGCCTGGTTGAGGTTTCAGAAATCAATGCAAACCAGTACTCTGCCATCTTTCTTGGTGACAGGTACTATGTTGGCAACCCACTTGGGGTAGAGGATGACTCGAATAAATTTGGCTTTGTGTAACTTGCCAACTTCCTCTTTAACTTGGAGGGCAGTTCATGGGTGCATCCTGCGGAGTTTCTACTTAACAGGTTTTGCATCGGGTTCTAAGACAAGACGATGCTCTACCAAACTTGGGTCTAAACCGAGAATGTCCTCGTAGGACCATGCAAAGGAATCGAGGTGTTCTTGTAAGACTTGTGCAATTTGTTGGCGTTCCTTGGAGTTAAGCGTTACACTAATCAATAGCTTCTTGGGTTTCTCTTCAGTGCCAAAATTAAGTTCTACCGTGGGTATGTGGCAGCTTGGGTTTGCTCATCAAAATGCTTGATAACCCGTTGGAAGTTCAGTGTCTCATCGGCAACTGGTGTTCTTTCTTCGTCCTCGGTAAGTTTTTATACTACAAAATTTCTACACTGGAGATCTGAGTTTTTGAAAGGTAACCCTTCATCGGTACAATCTATGACTAAGACATCTTTGGTAAGGTGAAGGTCAAGACTACTAATTCTTCTCTCAAAGTCATGAAGTATCTCGTCCGGTATGATCGCTGGCTTGTTGTTTAGCCGAGATGCTTTATGTCCTCATGCGAGGAATGGGATAGAAATCTTAGGAGAAAAGTTTCCTTGTTGGCTACAAATTTGGTTCGGGATGATGAGTTCCCTTTCTTCTGGGGTTTTTTGATTTTTTTAGGTTTTATATTTATGAATTTTTAGGGTTTTCTATTTTTTCTATCTTTTTGATTTTTGATAATAAATATGGTACATGGTCGGTCGCCTTAAGGGGCCCCGGGAGAATTACTTTCTCTAGTTGAGGGAGCGAGATAGCTGCTGGAGCCATTCGGGCGATTCTTCAAAAAATATGGACTTGTTGTAAATTTAGCATTTTTTTTTGGAGTCCTCATTTGATGAGATCTTTTGAATGAGTGACACTGGTGATAGCGACACTAACTCTTGGACTTCTCCTACCACATTGATCGCCTCTTCTTCGAAGAAGCTCTGAAGATCGTAGTCAATTGAACTATCATCCTCTGGGTTGTAATAATGTTGTTCTTCCCACCGAGGGGGATCTCCGAAAGGATTCTCAGGGGTAGCGAGTTCTTTTACTTGATCTTCATAATATGTTAGGATGAGATCGCATGCTCGGTAGCGAGGTTGATAATGGTGAAGAATGTAGGGGGATCCCCAAGGACATTCCCATCCTTCTAGGTTACAGTCGAAGACGGTATCAAATTCATATTCTTGCTCTGATAGTGCTTGAAGTCTTAGATTGGCTCGCTCCGCTAACTCGAGTGTCGGGAGGTCTATCCAGTAGTCCTTGTCATCACTCGGGAGAGGTTGCTACTCCTCCTCTAGAGATTTTCAAAATATTTAGAGTTCCTCTTCAAATTCTATGAGGGCGATGCGAGTGTTTCCCCCTAGGTCAACAGGATGACCGTTGGAATTTTCTGCTTCTTGTGCCGACAGCTGAGCTGGTAGGTCATTACTTGTGTCGGTGGTCACAAGGCTGGAGTGATTCGATTCTTCTATCGTAGAGCGTCGAGTTCAACTAGTGAAGCACTCTGATATGCTGGCGCATGCCTTACAGCGGGGTTGGTATGGATAAGCGATACAAGGGGAGTCCTAAGGGCATTCCCATCCCTTAAGGCCAAGGCCGAGGCAGATGCTATACGAGTTAGTATTTTCTTATGGAGTGTCATCTTTTTCCCATGTTAAGCATAAGTGCTCTTCATTATCTTGCAAGGCTGCTATGTAAAAATCTTCATCGTCAGTGGATTCCCAATCTTCTACTCGTGGGTTGAGTTCTGAAGGATCTTCTCTCCTCACTTATGCAAATTTCTTGGTGTCAAACATGGGCTTGACTCCTTCGAGCGATTTATCAATATCATCATTTAAATTGGTTAAATCATTGAACGCTTTAGTCATTCGCTCAATTTCTACTTCTTGGGATCTAGTGAAGGACACTTCCTTATGCTTTGGCACATCTGCTTTCTCAGTGGTCCCATAGGAAAAGTGGTCATATAGAGACCATTTTGGTGAGGTAGGGGACAAGTCGGCTTGTGGGCCATCTACTTGGTAACCTAACCCTATGTGCTTACGTATTTGCGTTGGGACAACAGATCCTACATGACCTTGCTTATTTTTACCGAGTCCAGCGTGGGGAATGTATCCAAGTTGGAACATATGGTCCCACCCTTTTGACATGGTAGGGTTAATGGCATAGAGTTTGGCAAGGTCTGGGCCAACCTCTCTTCTCATTAAATTTTGTCGATGCATTGGGAGAAAACTAGGAGGGGTAGGGGGACGAACTTCTGCAACGATTGTCTCATCAGGGATTCGAGTCTTTTGAATATGACCCATATTCAACACATAATCGTGAGCGATTGTTATGCTCGCCGCGTAATTAGTATCCATCTCCTGGAGGGGAGCATCAGCATATATACGGATGATGGAGTCTCGTATGGGAACTTGACACATTGATGGTATGTGGATGTGACAGCCTTTATTGACTCCAGACATTTTCTTCCTAAAATGACATTGTACGTACTAGCGGAATCAGAAATATGGAAGGTAACGTCTTTCTTTACAGGTCCAAGGCGAACCTGTAGCTTGATCGTTCCTTTGACAAAGCGACACGACCCATCATAAGCTATGAGTGACAGTGAGGAGGGCCTGACATCCTGCTCCGTGTATTCAAGTATTTTTAACATGGTGAGAGGACAAATGTTAAGTTCTGCTCCTGTGTCAACGAGTGTGTGTGGTACGGAGAATCCTCTAATTATGACCGTAAGATATATGGGGGCCGCACTCCCGCAGAGTGACTCTTTAGGCATGTCTACGTATGTAAAAGTGAGTGCTAGAGGTTGCGCTATGACCGAAGTGATTTGATGAAGCTCATCTAGGGTCGTATCCTCATCCACTTGCGTGTCTTCAAGTGTCCTTATCAACAACCGGTGATGGTCAGGTGATTTCTTGATGAGTTCTAGTATGGATATCTGGGCTGGGATCTTCTGGAGATGCCGCAGAAGGTCGTATTCTTGCCCTAGCTCGAGCACAATTTCTTTGCCTGGACGATGAGCCTTAGGTACGGGTGGTTGGAATGGTTGAGGTGCAAGAATTAGTGAAGGGATGATGTGAGGTGGGGGAGGTAAGTTAACTTTTCTTTCTCTCACATTCCCCTTTGGTGGTTGTGTGTTCGTGAAATCCTTATTTCGAGGGAAAGGCAGAGGTGGGTAATTGGTTTCTAATTTGAGAATCGGGCAAGTCAGCTATTGACCGAACCTGGCCCGGCTTGACACGGATGTATTTGTAAAATGGGTGAAATTCGAGGTTGGAACGCGTACCTGAATGGTGCCGCTCCAAGGTGGGAGGTACTGTGTGTAATCCTCCTCTTCTAGGAAAGCAGAGACCAACATCTTGCACGGGTCAGGATGTTCTTTTGGCTCACTTCTTTTTAGATTCGGCGAATGCTCGGTGGTTATTTCGTTGTCTTGGCTTGGAGTCCTTCGGGTGACACTTTCTACCCATGCATCAATTTGGGCCGTAGTTTGGAGAGCGCGCTCTCTATACTCGGATTCAGAATCGGACAAAGGGAGCGGTAATGGCATTGGTTTGGGATTTGGAGGGGTTGGTGGTTTTGGTGGATGACTACGAAGGAGTGGTCTCCTAGCCCTAAAGGAATGAACTCGTATCTAAGTGAATTTTGGATAAGGAGGCGGATTCGGCGGGGCGATGTGAGTGATCAGGGCCGAGGGATGCAAGGGTGAAGGAGCTCTCGCTGATGTGGCGGGAGTAGTAGAGGGTTGAATGCGAGTGATTAAAGTAGAAGGTTGGAAGGGAGATCGACCAGAGAGATCTACGGTGGTGACCTGAGCCGGTGTTGCTTGATTATGGTTGGGCATGGGTTATTAACGATCCCTAAATTTTGTTGGGGTTGGTTATTATTAGGGTTAGGATTCCTAAGCGCTTCCCAATCGATCTGACTTCTGTCATTCATATCATAGATTATGTCCCTGAGGACCCAACAGTCTTCTAGGTCGTGTCCCGCATATCGATGGAAGGCACAATATTTACTATAGTCTAGATTTGTTAGCCATGGGTGGGGTCTTTCTTGCAGGAATCAGAGGAGATTCTGAGTGTTAAGGAGATGGAAAATGTTGGGAATCGTATCTGGTAAAGGGGGATAGTGTTGCCATCTCTGCTGGTAGGGGCCTCTGGCTGGGTTAAAGTTCTGCGGTGGGGGCACACTATTATAATTCGGCACGTGGGCCTGTCGACTCTGCGTCGTATTCTGACTGTGGTAGGTATTACGATATTGATTTCTATTCTGATACTGTCCGTGATTATTATTCTGGATTTGATTTTACTTTGCATATCTTTGCTGATTCGTGCCTTAGTTTTGGTTCGTGTATCGTTGCTAATTTTGATTTTGCTTGAAATTTCGTGGGTGGAAATTTTCGTTCCCAGAGTTTTGTCCATGATTAACAACGGTGCTGACTTATTCGGTTCCCAAGGCTTTCTTATTATTTTTTGATTTTGATTCACTGGAAGAGCCCACTTTCGATCTGACTATGGATAGAGTAAGGTCTTCGCCTGTAATGTGTCGGGCTAGTCGGGATGTCCGGGTGTGGAGTGCAGTGAAGTCAGGGCAATTACTTATGACAAGTGCGCTCTTTAACACTTCTCTAGTTTTATTGATGATAATATCCACTGAATCCTTCTCTGTCATTGAAGTGTCAGTCCTAGCAGTGAGTTTTTTCTATCTAGCGACGAAGTCGGTAAAGTCTTCATCAAGTCCTTGCTTGGCTGCTGTTAGATCACTGAGACTGACTGTCTCTTGGATCAAGTGTTTGTATTGGTCTAGGAATTGACTGACTAATTCATCGAAGGTTTTTATCTTATAAAGCGGGAGTCCCGCAAACCAATCTAAAGCTTCTCCTTCTAATGAGCATTAGAAATAGTGAATGAGAAGTCCTTGATTATCATGTATGGGTCGACAATCATTACAAAAGAGGGCCAAGTGATGATTCGGATTTCCCGTGCCATTATATTTGGTAAATTTTGGTAGCTTAAATCCTATTGGTAAATTAAACTCGACGTCTCGGCAAAATTTATTGAATTTGAATGAGTGATCGGGGTGCTCTCTCTTGGCCATGTACTCATCGAGCATTGTAGGGAGATCTTCGATTTTTATAGTGCTATCTTTTGGAGCGATCCGTGAGCAAACCTTATCTAAAGAGTCATCATTGAAGAAGAATGTATGGGCAAGTTGCCTTAATGGTGTGGCACGGGCTGAACTCGTGCTCGGGGTAGGAGGTGGCCTCTTTTGTTGCTCTTGTTCTTTTGAAAATTGTTGTGACTTAATGGTTTCGTATGCGGTAGCCAACCCTCGAAGCAATTCCTTGGAGTCGTCATCTCCTCTTGGTATCTTTGAATACTGAGCTCTACGATCTGTTGGGCGGTGAAGTTTTGTTCGGTGTTACCATCTCTCCCATTATGATTATTACAGATGTGTGGGGTGGAGAAGGGATTTTCTTGCTTGTCGGCCATGTTAATCTCAGGTTGTCGTGGGCTGAAATTGTGAAATGGTTCTTCTTCGTACGTGGGGTTGTTATGATATCCTCACAATGGTAGGTCTCCTAAACTCACTCTTCGTATACCAGACATCTCGAGTCTTTGACGAAGACTCATATATATATATAAAAGAGAATCTAAATGATACGATGGAAAGAAAAATAGGGAGATAAGACGAAAACTAACTATCTAGAAAAAGAGTTTACAAAAGTGTCTCATCGCGATCGCTAGTCTGTTGGTGCGCGCTTTTTCTGGGTTCCTCTAGATTCTCGATGAATCAGTGGCTCCAATTATGTCCAAGTTGACTCTAGCAATGCGGCGTTTGGAGTGTTAGAAATAAAGGGTTTTCTAGGAAGGTTCCTAGTTTATTGCGATCGCCAGCTGTAGATATTTAACGACGCTGCAACACGTCAATGATCACGCTTTAGAGCGGGTGTGGGTTACTTCTTTACTGAATCGTCCACCTGCGAACGTCAGCAACTATGTCTTTTCTTATAACTAGATAGCTTAATCTTCCTTCCCTTTCCCTGTTATTATTGTAGTTCTAATCAGTTTAGACTTCCCAATTCTCTTGTGAGTTTAGTTACGTGGGAATTTATTATGATTTATTTAATTTAGTATTTTAATTCTATCCGGAGTCTAATTAATTTTAGTTTCTTAATACTACTAGAATTCTAATTAATATAGTGTCCTAATACTACTAAAAGTCCAATTAACATCGGTCTCCTAATTGTACTAGGAATGCAGGTGTATTAATTTTAATGAAACTTTAATTAAACCAAGTATGCTAGTTATACTAAAATTCTAAGTAAAGCACATATACTAGTTGTACCAGAATTCTAATTGAAATAGAAAACTAGTTTTACTAAAACTCTAATTTAAGCAATGAATTAATTTTTATATAAATAAAATAGAAAAACAAACTAATTTGATTAAAATTCTGATTAGGGCAATGAATTAACTGTACTTGAAATCTAATTAAAGCAATGAATTAATCATACTAAATTCTAATTAAAATAAAGGACTAATTTGACTAGAATTATAATCAAAGCAATGAATTAATTATACTAAGATTCTAATTAAAATAAAATGGCTGATTACTATACTGGGGTCTAATAAAATGAGAAATTAACTATGCTAGAATTAATTATCTAATTAAAATAAAGGAACTAATTTTATTGGAGTTCTAATCAAAACAATTATTCAAAGGATTTAATTAAAATAAAGTATGTAAATTGACTATGGTAAAATTCTAAGAAGAAATTATGGAACTGATATCATAATCCTAATTAAAGCAACTAAGTAACTCTAAAAAAAAGGAGGTTTGGGCCTGCTATGCTAAGTGTAGACACTCAAATTTGGCCAAAGGCCCGATCAACACATACTTTGAGAAAGGCATACCCCCGAGCTTTCGAAAGTATTTTCCAAACCCCTAAGAATCATTCCAAAACTCTTAGGAATCATCCCAAACCCTTAGGAATCAACCATAGCCTTCCCATACCTATTAGAACCCTTCCCGGGTACAATTCGAATCCCCCTGAATAGCGATTAGAAAGAGGAGTGCCAAAGTTTTTATAGATAGTTTCCCACCCTAAGGCATATATCATTATAAAGTAGAGCTTCTCATCTTTCCAATAAACTAAGAATCTCCTAATTTTGAGTTGTACATCACAAGTTATGGCGAAATTAATATCGCGAATTTGTGTAGAAAATTGCAAAATTGGACCCATAGAGCTAGTTTCGAACCTTCCTGAGCAGTGGTTAAAGAGAGCAATGCTAAAATTTATACAAACTTCTTCTGAAATTAAGTTATATATCATTGGAAAGAGGACTTCCCCAGCTTTCCAACAAGTCAAAAATCGCCTCAATCAGAGTTATACATAAAATGTTTTGGCAAAATAAAGATCGCAAATTTATGCAGGAAATTGCAAAACCGGGCTGGGCCCCTATGAGTCTTCAACTTCTAACAGTTTGGCCTTGGTTTTCCTTCAAAAATAGCCAAAATTGACATTAGGGGTTTGACTTGTAGACTATTCCAAAGTCTGGGGTGTGTTTCTTTAGGACTCTAGTGACCCTATTAGCTTAGGTTATCTCTCTTTTGCCATTCAAGCTAGTCCCCACCCTATCTTCTACCATTAAACCCAAATCCCTCTTCTCCAAGCTCTAGAAAACTTCAAAAACCTTAGATTGCCCATTACCTAATTGCTAACCCTAATTAGCTTTTAAGTTCCTTCTAACCCTCTCTTTTTCTATAAATAGAGAGGCACCCCCCTTACAAATGGCTTAAAAAAATTTTAAAAGAGAGAAAAGGCTTTAGCTATTCCTCTCCTCCCATTTTAGCATTTGTCCATTAAAATTCAAGCACCCTAGCTTATCTTTTACACCTCATTTTCCACCATCAATCGTTGAGATCTAGTTAGAACTAGCCCCTAGCCTTCTTCTCTTACCTCTTAGCTACCAAGCCTTAGAGATTCAAACCGCTCTTTCAACCCATTTGCTATCAGAAGCTCATCCAAGACACATCAATGCAAAGGTCTACATCGGTGCTACAAGGGCCCGAGAGCTCTGGCTCTCCCCTCTATTCCTCTACCTTCTTTGCTTTTCCTCTATCCTAGAATTGAGCCGTTACGCTGCCCAAATTTCGACAAGCGGGAAGGGCTCAATAAGATCGGTGTGCCTTCAGGCAAGGGGAAGTGCCACTCATTTTGCTTCTTATATATATATATATATATGTATATATATATATATATATATTATAAACCAGCCCCACATAGACCTGGTCATAGTAGAGACCGCCTATGAGCGGATTGATCGGGTGCCTAACACCTTCCCGATCAATAACCGAAGTCCCTACCCAAGAGCCTTTGGCGTAGACCAGATTTAGAGTCATATTTGTAGCACTTTGGTGCTTATAAAAATGATCTAGGTTTCCCGAGACACCAAAAGCTTCAGGTGGCGACTCTAAATATTTATTTAGCGAGCGCATCGTCGCGACGGGATCGTCAAAAAATCCCACGGTTGCACAGATGGCGACTCTGTTGGGGATTTGCTAGTAGAGCTTTCCCTTGAACTTGACCTCTTTATTTTTTATTTTACTTATTTTTTATTACTATTTTTTATTTTATTTTTACTCACCCCTCCGATTACGTCATTTTACTTACCCCTACATTTATGTCATTTACGAGCCTTAGCCGATCAGCGGGCCTACTTGCACATAGTCTTTAATTTTCTTTACTTTTCTGTCATTTTAAGTGCTTTAGCCGATTGGCGGGCCTACTTGCGCTAAATTCATTTACTTTTACGTCATTTAAAGTGCCTTAGCCGATTAGCTGGCCTACTTGTGCAATCATATCCTAATAGTGGACGTCGGCCCGTAGTGGCGGCACGGGATCATCACCCCTGATTTTTGGACGTAAGAAAACTTCCATAAAATTTTTTGAAAAAAAATTAAAATTGAACCAAGAAAGGAGACTTAATCAATTTGTTTTTTTACGGGATAGATTTTTAAAGGGTTGGGTTATTAGGCACACATACAACCACCCGGGTCTTAGTATGGTGGCAGCCCCTAGTGGTGATGATCCAGAAAAGTCCCAGCCCACCTAGTATTTGAGAAGGCGCTTACGCCGGAGGTATATCGAGTAGGTCACCTATTCCTACAAGCTTAAAACCCTTTGGGTAGCGCGCTAGCGAGTTATACCGGACTCACATCCCTTAGGTTTGGTGAGGAGATAATCGATCCACTAAAAATAGTCAGTCCCTGGAAGCCTAGCTTCCCAAAATAACCAGTTTAGAGACTCATTTCAGGCTGAAGTGGCTGTTGTCAAGAATTCTGGAAACCTATTTTTGCTATGGCGCATATATTAGTTGCACCAGGTTGGTTTCAAGTAAGAACTCGAATCTGAAGCTTTTCTCACATCCCGAGTCCCTCGATTAGTGCCTTTAGTGCTTCTGTTTAGGCTCCGCCATCTCCAACACCTAATATGCCCTCGCCGGTCAAAAGAAGGTGACTTCTTTTTATCTCGTTTCGGGGGCTCGAGTTGTCTGCATTGGTTTTCGTGCCTTCAATAGATCAAAGGTCTTCCTTTGATTCTTCCAAAGTGCTTCGAAATCATTGTCGCAGGTCCTATTTAGAGCACGAAAGCCACCCGATAAGGGAACATTAAAGGCTTTGGAACCATTGTTTTCACTCATAAAAAAAAATATAAAAAAAATCTAAAAAAAAAGGGCTAAAATTAAAAATTAAAAGTAGAGTCTTGATTGGTGTCGGCACAACGGCATCATCGTACCCTCCGTCATCCCGTAGGAGAAGAAGGAGGAAGCTTTACGCGCCCCATCCGAGGCACCCATAGCCAACCCGATACCGAGAAATGTCGTGGACCGTGGACCCGACTTATGCCAATCCCGACTCATCCCTGCCACATTCTCCAACCCATTCCCATACTGAAGAGGCCTTTAATTCCACCCCCTCACCCATTCAAACGTCACCATAACCAGCCCGTTCGATGCCCCTATTTTTCCTTCCACCATTTCCCAAAATATCCAAAATCCGACTCCCCATTCCCGATCAGTTTCCCAAGCCATACCCCCATCCATGGCCCTCTCCAACCCATCTCACCTCCCTTCTACACCCATTCAAAACCCATCCAACATACCCTATTTCTCATCTACCCAACTTCCCGCATCCACATCCATGCCCCATTTTCCATCTTCCCCATATAGGCCCGATCTGCCCTCATTCACAAATTTCACCTCCACCCTGTCTAACCCCCCACAAATCACCCCATCTGCTCGGGTCATACCCATTTTTATCGGGGCCATGCCCGATTTTTCCCAAACATTCACACCTTACCCTTCATCATCCTCATACATTCCCAACCCATCCCCCTTTTCCAATGCCTCACCTCATTCCTCTAATCCACCCCATATCCCATCTCCTACCTGGGTCATGCCCGATTTTACCGAAATCATGTCCAATTTACCCTCCACATCCACCCCATCCATGCCCCTCCAAACCTCAAATAACCCGTCTCCATCCGATCTCTCTTCCATGGCCATGAGGAAGAAATGGTCCAAGCCTATAATAGGTGGAAGGCCTCCCAACACATCCCCTCTCATCCATACCACACACCCATGGATCCATCACAAACCCTATCAAGCCTCCATGCCTCACTCCCCCATGACTCCCATCAACCCCCCATCATCCACACCATTCAATCTCCCATTACCCACATGCCTCAAGGCCCAATGGGCCAAACCCCCATTCCCTATATGTCCCAAGGCCCTATAGCCCAAGGCCCAATGGCCGAGACCCAACAAGGGCCCAATGGGCTACACCCACCAAGGGCCCATGTCCCAGACCCACCAAGGCCCCATGGGCCAGACCCACTAGGGGCCCATGGCCCAAACCCTTCAAGGGTCCATGGCCTAAACCCATCAATGGCCCATGGCCCAAACCTACCATGACCAAAGCTTTGTAGCCCAACCCTCCCAAGGCTTCATAACTCAAACCCAAGCCTAATAAAACCTTGGAACCTCACACTCATACCCTTCACAATTCTTCCAAAATTTTACCCATTTACAACCCTCATACCTAGCTCAAACCCATGCCTTACATCAGCCCCAATTAACCCATATCCCAACATCCCAAAGTCAGTTTCAAACCTTTTCACAAGTCCAATGGCCTCACCATACCTCACTCCAAAATCTAACTCATCCCATCATCCAACAAACCTTCCCTCATCCCCAATGGACTCACCCAACTCATGCCATTCCCATCCAATCCATGCAACACCAGTAAGAGAATCCCGCCCTCACTGTACCTTATATAGACCAGTAGTATGAAGAAGATGAGATGAGAAACAGTGGAGCCTATGCTGGGGCATTGACCAGCCTTAACCCCCCTCCGATAATTGGCCACCCCCTGGTAGCTCAGAGTGAAGTCCAGCAGACTGCCAAGAAAGTTGCCCCCATATCTAAGGAGTCAGAGTAGTTGAAAGAGTAGTTAAACAGTATAGAAGCAATTGTTAAAAATAGGTGGTACTGAAATCCATGCCACGGACTTCACAGATTTATGTTTGTTCGCTGAGGTCCTCTTGCCTCCCAAATTTAAAATGCCGGCTTTTGACAAGTACAATGGCACCGACAATCCCATTACACACCTCAAGTCTTATTGTGGGGACATGTGCCAGTATGGAGGGGATGAGAGACTACTAATAAAGGTCTTTTAAAAGAGTTTGACTGGTCCGACCTTGAGGTGGTTCACATCTTTGATGAAAACATGGAAGGACTTAACACACCTATTTCAGGAATAATATGTCTACAATATAGACATCGAACTGCGTAAGTCCTACTTGACCCATTTGAGGCAAAACTCGAATGAGACCTTCAGTGACTATTTGGGGTGATGGAGAGCACTAGCATCTCAGGTCAGAAACATGATACCTGACGATGAACAGATCAAAATGATCTTTAAAAATACTCTGCCAATGATCTCAAACTTTTTGGTATACCAGCAGTAGTCCAGCTTTACTGATCTGGCGAGGAACGCCAATCCCTGTGAGGATGCCATCAAGGAGGGTTGCCTGAATAAAATATACCAAGTGGAGCTAGTGGGGTTAGAAGGTTTTCAAAACAAATGAATGAGAAGAGAATAGTGGCCGATGTTTAGAACATTGCCAATACCAGGCCCAATAATAACATAACCCCATTCTAATTTCAAGCAGCACAGTTAGTGTCAGTCAGAATTGAACAGATACAGAGAGCAAGAAATGGGCAAGGAATGCAGATGACTCCTGAACAAAGGAGAGGCCGCTATGATCGAGTGTTTACACCCTTGGAGCAATCTCTAAGTGTACTTTTACCTTTACTAGTAGAAAAGGGATTAGTCACTATTCGTCAACCACAACCTCCTCCTCACCTGATCCCAAAAAATTATTACCTAATACCCACTGTAATTTGCATCAGGGTCTGGGTCACCCAACTGATCGCTGCTTCCCATGGAAGCACGCGATCCAAGATTTAATCGATGCCAGGAAAATCATTCCACCCGCACCTTCTCAAGTAAACCAGCACGTGAATATCCATCAAGTTCCATTACCCCCACATCCTATCGGAGGAGCAGGTCTCAGATCCACCATCGGAATAGTACAAGAGTGTGAATTTGAGTTTGATCCATCCGATTACATCAGTGATCAGGAGAGCTATGTGGCACCATTGCCAAGGAACTGTGAATAAAGGAACATTGGGGTGATTGAACCCCTGAATTGATCAGACTATTTTCCCAGCCTGACACCACGAGTTGAACCTTTATATCTTCAGGTTTATTTTCCATCACCCACTCCCATTAATTATGTGCATATAAATGCATACCAACCATACACCACCACCCCCGTCAATTACCTGATAGCTCTTCATACCCCTATCCCCTGCCGTCACCCATCAGCTACCAATGGCCTAATCTTACCCCTTTTCCCCTAATACCACCACCCTCAAGCTTCACCACCCCCATCCGACCTAATTTTACCACCCAACTAGCTATCATCGAGGTAAATCAAGTGTTGCCCACACCTCTTGAGCCCGCAGTGCAAGTGCCTCCGATACCAGCAACTATACCATTCCAAAATTTGGGACCTACCTATGATCCTCATTAGGTCCTCCGATACCAGCAACAAACCAATATCAACACTGGCAGCCACAGAGAAGGGGCAGTGGACTTTATGACCCGATCCGAGAAGATTTCAAAGTGGCCAGAAACACCGACAGCAACACAAGCCCAACCAGAGGGGAAGAAAGATAGCGTAGTGAACCCCTTCGAGATAATGAGTCGAGAACATATACTGGAGACTCAGTTGAGAAGAATGCCTGCCCATATTACTGTTTGGGATATGTTGATGACTTCCCCACTCCATTTCCAAGTATTAATGGGGGTGTTAAAGAATGCGTATGTGTCACTTCAGGTTAGCTCGGAAGTCGGGCAGATAATTGGCCAAGTGATGGCTCCAAATGCCATTTCATTTTCTAATATTGACTTACCAGAGGAAGGAGGTAGCCACTCGAAATCTTTGAATATAACTATTGAGTCTGAAAACATGGTAATCCCACTGGTTTTGATCGATAATGGGTCTGCGATAAACATATGCCCGCTGAGAACCACCACCAAGATTGGGATAGATCCTTGCATGCTAAGCCCCATGAGAACAAGCGCTAGAGGTTTCGATAACATACGAAGAGAGATAATGGGAGAAGTTGATCTTGAGTTATTAATTGGGCCAATGACCTTCTTCATATTGTTTTAAGTGATGGACATCAAATCCTCATTTAATCTACTATTAGGGCGCCCGTGGCTGCATGAAGTTGGAGCAATACCCTCCACACTGCACCAGAAACTCAAGTTTGCATCAAGGCATAAGATCATCACAATTATCAAAGAGGGGCACAGTGATAAAGAAAAGGCCACCAATAGCATTGAAAAACCTAAGATACTGGATGTACCGCACACCGTTGAGGATGTCGACCTCCACAGTTTCGAATATGAGGTATTAACGATACTCCTAAAGCCTATCGAGGGCATCGTTCTAAGAACCGGAATGGTAGCGGCAACGACCATGCTCCAAAAGTGGGGCTATAAAAAAGGAAGGGAGCTGGGGCCCAGATTGCAAGGTAGAAAAGAGACCGTCACAACTAAGGGGGGGTCAAAAAGTCAGATTTGGGCTAGGCTATAAGCCCACGAAAGAAGAAGTGAGAGAGGCTAAGGAGAAAGCCCGTGCGACGATAGCTGCAAAAGCTAGGGGGATCCACATAGAGGGGAAACCCCGTCGTAGGCCTCACATCAGGAATTCATTCATAAGTGCCGGAGTTGTGAAGATTGACCAGAATGGGGAAACCCGATTAACCCCACACAAGCCTACAACACGAGTTCACCCCACCAATCCTTACATCACCCTTCCCAGCTTGGAGATAGACTTGGCCGCATTATCCCTTTTTGAGGAATGACGGCCCGTACCTAAACAAACTCCCGCTGTAGTGAATCACCACAAAACTATTTTAACATTTGAGGGCATCATCTTAGACAAAATGGGGACCAACATGATGGAGGCTGACTCCAAAGAGCTGTATCAGTCAGCGTCCTCTATCCAAATAGGTGAAAGAGCGCCCCCCAGGTATGCAACTGGACATCTTTGCCCCAAACCCTAGAAGCAGGGAGTGGCCTAATATTTGATACCCGTTTCCCAAAAAAAAATAACCTATAAAAAGTAAGATAAGCCTTTGGCAAGCAATACCTTATATAAACACAGACTCGTGATGCCAAGGGTCCGTCTCCAAAGAAAATATAAATCTTAAAAACATTAAAAAAATACAAAATCTCAAAATATTGAACAAATACAAAATCTAAAAAACATTGAAAAAGTATAAAGTCTAAAAACATTGTCATTTAAAATTCCAGATAAAGTCCCACAAAAAGATGCCTTAATTGAAATACTCGTCCCACGTAAAATCGATCCCTTCCCTATAGAAATACAAGGAGAGGTAGGTGTTACGAGTTTGGACGAGGATATCCCATTGGAGGAGCTCCCCAATGCACTCCTTGACCGGTTTGCTGAGTTTGAGCATGGCCCTACCCCTATTGTCAAGGAAATCGAGGACATTAATCTAGGGACTGAGGAGATTCTCCTAATTACCAAAATCGAAATGTCGCTATCTCCCGAAGAAAGAAAAAGCATGATCGATTTCTGTCGGTCATACCAAGACATTTTTGCCTAGTCGTACGAGGACATGCCTGGTCTAGACACCGATTTGGTCGAGCATGAGTTGCCTCTCTACCCTGATATGAAGCCTGTTAAATAAAAGCTGAGGCGTCTCCGACCCGAGTGGATGCTGAAAGTCAAGGATGAGGTCATCAAGCAGTATGATGCAGGGTTTTTCATGGTATCCAAATACTCGCAGTGGCTAGCCAATAATGTGCCTGTACCAAAGAAAGATGAAAAGGTCTGCATGTGCATCAATTTCCAAAATTTGAACAAAGCAAGCCCGAAGGATGATTTTTCATTGTCGCACATTGACATCTTGGTCGATAATACTGCTAAGCATGGGACGCTTTCTTTTATAGATGAATTCTCTGGATATAATCAGATAAAGATGGCAGAGGCAGATCGAGAGAAGGTTGTGTTCATCACCCCTTGGGGAACCTTTTGCTATCGAGTCGTGTCATTTGGGCTAAAGAATGCCGGTGCAACGTACCAGAGAGCTATGACTGTACTGTTTCACGACATGATGCACCGAGAGATTGAAGTGTATGTCAATGATATGATAGCCAAGTCACCAGAGCGAGGCGATCACTTGGTAAATCTCCAGAAACTATTTGAGAGGCTGAGAAAGTACAGGTTATGTCTGAATCCATAGAAGTGCACTTTTGGCACTATGTCCGAAAAATTGTTAGGATTCATCGTTAGCAGGAGAGGGATCGAGGTCGACCCAGTCAAAGTAAAAGCCATCATAGAAATGCCACCATTGTCTACTGAGAAGGAGGTTAGAGGGTTCTTAGGTAGAATACAATATATCAGTCGGTTCATTGTGCAACTAACTCCAATCTGCACACTGATCTTCAAGCTACTTCAAAAGGACTCGCCTGTTGAATGGAATGACGATTGTCAGGCAGCGTTCGATAAAATCAAAAGCTACCTCCTTAACCCACCTGTGTTAGTACCACCCGTGCTAGGGAGACCACTCCTGATGTATCTCTCCACGACGAAGGTCTCGATGCGATGTATCCTAGGGCAGCATGATGAGATGGGAAGAAGAGAGTAGGCCATCTACTATCTGAGTAAGAAGTTTACTAATTATGAAACGCGCTATTCTCATATGGAGAAAGCATGCCTGGCTCTTGTATGGGCTACTAAGAGGCTCCGCCATTACTTGCTATCCCAAGTTGTTCTACTCCTAGCCCGAATGGACCCATTAAAATACCTGTTTGAGAAGCCCACTCTCACTGGGCAAACTGCATGATGGCAGCTTTTATTGTCTGAGTTTGACATCACATACGTTACTCAGAAGTCAATGAAGGGGCAGGCACTCACCGATCATCTTGCCGACAATCCTTTGCCAGATTATGAGCCTTTGAGAACTGAGTTCCCCGATGAGGACATCCTTTTTATGATAGAAGACGATACTGAAGAAGCAAAGGAATCTTGGGTAATGCACTTTGATGAGGCAGCTAATTCCGAGGGTCAGGGAGTTGGCACCATTCTGATTTCATCGAAAGGATCCCACGTACCCGTCTCTATCAAGCTCAACTTTCCTTGTACTAACAACATGGCTAAATACGAAGCTTTTGCCGCTAGCCTGTAGGCGGCTCTCGATCTGAATATAACTCACCTTTGAGTGTTTGGCGATTCACAGTTGATCATATGCTAGACAAATGGAGATTGAAAGACGAAAGATGAGAAATTGATCCCCTACCATGAGCACCTCGAGGATCTGATAGCTTGCTTCCAAGATGTGACATTCTCATATGTCCTAGGAATAAGGAATCGCTTTGCCGACGCATTAGCCACTTTGGCGTCAATGATAGAAATCTCGTATGGTACTGAGATGAAGCCAATCATGATCGAGCAAAGGAATGAGCTGACCTTCTGCCTCTAGATTGAGGAACCCCCAAAGCCTGATGATGAGCCACCTTAGTTCTCAGATTTTAAGAATTTCCTTGAAACACTAACTTTCTCTGAGGGTACATCTAAGACGGACCGACGAACTATTCAACGTCTAACGGTAGGCTTTGTCATTTGCAGGGAATGCTTTTACAAGCAATCCTACAATAATAACTTACTCAGGTGCCTTACAAAAAGTGAAGCGATCAATATCATGAAGGATATCCACGAGGGAGTATGTGGAGCCCACATCAACGATCACATGCTTGCTAAGAAAATTCTATGGCAGGGATACTTTTGGACCACTATGGAATCAGATTACTGCAAACATGTTCAGAAATGTTACAAGTGTCAGGAACACTCCAGTCTAATACACGCTCCTACCATCGATCTTCACTGCATGACCACTCCTTGAACATTTGCTACCTGGGGCCTTGACGTCATCGAAATGATTAATCCAAAAGTATGAAATGGACATCGGTTCATCCTCGTCGCCATTGAATACTTTACCAAGTGGATAGAAGCCGCATTATATGCCAACATCATGACCAATCACGTTGAGAAGTTTCTCAAGAGTAATATTGTGTGCCGAATTAGAGTACCCAAGGATACCATTACGGACAACGGTACAAACTTTACGAATAAAAGTATCCGGACTTTCTGCGAGCAATACAAGATCAAGCACCATTGCTCATCACCTTATCGGCCTCAAACTAATGGAGCCATGGAAGCTGCGAATAAGACAGTCGTCCACATCCTCGAGAAGATGATCTGGGCTTTCTGCGAGCAATACAAGATCAAGCACCATCACTCATCACCTTATCGGCCTCAAACTAATGGAGCCGTGGAAGTTGCGAATAAGACAGTCGTCCACATTCTCGAGAAGATGGTCGTCACTTACCGAGATTGGAGTAAAATGTTGTCATTTGTTTATGGGCCTACAAAACGTCGATCTATACCGCTATAGGGGCAACACCATTCTCCCTGGTATATAGAACCGAGGTCGTCCTACCGATAAAAGTTGAAGTACCCTCACTCTGAATCCTTATGGAATCAGGCTTACCCAAAGCAGAGAGAGAGAGAGAGATCCCGCTTTGACCAATTGAACTTATTAGATGAGAAAATACTCCTAGCCTTGTGCCATACTCAAGTTTACCAGGGGCAAATTGCACGCGCTTACAACAAGTGTGTCCGCGATCGAGATCTAAAGATAGAAGATACTGTGTTGAAGAAGATCTTCCCATCCCTCCATGCTGATCCGAGAGGAAAGTTCAAGCCAAACTGGGAAGGACCTTACGTCATCCGAGAAGTGCTGCTGGGATATGCCATCCGCCTTGCCACCATGGACAGAGATCATCTTCCTGAGCCCATCAATGCTGGATAAGTCCGATGGTTCTACTCTTAGTCTATTACGATAAGGTAAGTATTGGTGAAACAGATGCGTGACTGCTTAAGAATCACTCAAAAGAGGCCATCATTCTAAGCACAGTAGCCAAAAAAGTATCCCTAAAAATGATGATATCCTTTGCTACCCCATTTGAGCCTGGGCCTTTCTTTCAAATAAACCCCTTTCCCAAAAAAAAAAAGTGCGAACATATACAAAAAGAAGTAAAGTTACCATCAAAATCTTAAAAAAAATCAGAAAAGGAAAACCTCAAAAAGAGATTACCTGAAATAAGATGAAGAAAATAGAAAAAATAGAATCGTGGGGCGTGTATAGTAAAATCCCTCAAGGAAGAAGAGTGTTGAGAAAAACTGAAGTCATATCAAGAAAACCCTATTTAGCCCAGCATACCTTCAAATCCTAACCTGACCCATGGCCAAGCTACACCCTGAAGGAAGCCCTCTATTTAAATTCACAAGTAATCATAGTATTTGTTAAGTCAACACAAGCCAAGTTGTGAGACGACACCAGACCCCGTCCAGCCGGCTATGACGGAATCGACCTCTATGACGTGGCTTTTGAAAAATAAAATGAAAGAAATAAAAAGAAATAAAATAAATAAAAATACAAGCTCAAAGCAAGATGGACGTGATGAAAACCCGAAAGGGTGCTACAGGTAAAAACAGCGAGTTTGTGCGGACCAGGTGAAAACCCGAAAGGGCGCTTGGGGTAAGAAAGTTAAACCCATGGACGTGGTGAAAACTCGAAAGGGCGCCACGAGTAAAAAGAGGGCAAAAATGGGCACGGCGAACCTGCCTTGGGCTTTGTGAGTAAAAGAGTTTTAAATGAAAAATAATTGTTGGAATGGGTCACTAAAATTAATGTTTGAGGAGCCCTCTTGGTTACTCTCCCTAATCCCCTTTTCTGGGCCACTCATGCTAGTTCAAATCGGGCCTCGACAAAAATTATCTTTGTAAAATGGCTTCGTCAAACGTATGACCCAAGGTAAGGAGAAGGGTTTGACTCAGCCCAAAGGGATTAATGTTCCAGTGTTGGTAAAGCTGTTGAAACTCTCTCAGACCCAACCATTTAAAAAAAGAGGGTTAGACCATGCTCAAAAGAGGACCCGAGATCTCACCCAGTGATTAAGGCACCACACCCAAACAAAAAACACACAAAATAAAAAGAACAAAAAGTCTGTGTAAATATAATAGATTTTCCTTTTTTACCGTTTACACCACATCCCAAAAATAGCCGGTGTGATGTCTAGCTTTCTTTCTTTCTTTTTATAAAAACAAAAAAAAAAAATATAAAGAAAATATGTATACCAAAAAGATGTGTGTATCTGTAAAGGGTTACGCCCCTTTTTTGTGTATGTTATCTGTGTAAAAAGTTATATGCACGGGAAGGAAATCAACGGCCCAACTCGTGCTTCAAGGCACAAATCTTAGCACGAAAACTATCTTTCCAGACATTCCGCTCGGTCAACCAACGACCATGCAAGCTCTTATACCTCTTCCGAGAAGCATCAACGGCTCCAAGGGCAACACTCAAAGATCCCTTCAGACGAAGGACCTCGCTCTCTGCTATCCCTGCTCTAACATTCTCTTGCGCTAAAATCTCATGCAGGACCCTCTTCTCATCGGTCAACAACTCAATATGGGCTTGGAGTGCCGTCTCCTTCTTAGGCCAGGGGCCTCCCGTATCAACACTCTCTGGCTGATCTAGATGATCAGTAGCATGATGCTCGGTCAATAACCAACCCTAGTACTCAGGGGAAAACTGAACTGAATCTCCCTGCTCCATATCACACATCAGCGTCGACTGACGCGTCTCCCAAAGGGCAGCAATCCGATTCACGTCCTCGGAGGACCCCCTAGAAAAGATCAAGTCACATAGAGGGGGTTTTGTCTCGCAAGGCACCTGCTAAGAGCAGCTGAACTGACGCAACACTCGAAATGAAAAATAGAAAGTACTGCCAGTCAATCCTAGAAGGGTGATGCCCTCATGGTCTCTGGAACGAACTATTGGGAAGGTCTGGTCTAACCAAGGAAGCCTACATATCAGCTCGGCGTCGCTTAGCCAAAGCTTCAAAGCTGACGAATTGCCCTGCGAAAGCAAGTGACACCTATCCGAAAAGCATCGGGCCGCCTCACCTCGAGCAATATAAAAGCGTGGCACGGGTCCCAAGATAGAGAGATACTCACCTAACCAGACTTGAAATAGCAATGGACATCCCCTGAGGTTCTCCACCTTGCCTAGAGCAAACACATCAAGACATTGATATAGTTCAACAAGGACCAAATGCATCATTGATCGGCCCTCAATTAATTCGATCAAAACATCACAAAGAGCTAGAGAGAAGCTCTCTCCCCCAGTAAAGAAAAGGACTCTGAGATGAGACCAGGAGCAAAGGCTTTCACATTGAGGATGTTCCTAACTGGCAATTTTCAAAGACTTTCGTCACCGAAAAGTTCTTTGAGGAATTTGATCGAACATCTTGTGGGCCCCCCAACGAGACTTTTCTCGTACTCAAATTTCTTCAAACCAAGGGTAAGGTGAACGGATTTGGAGTAGCCCGACTTCAGTGTGACTCTTGCGAGGCCTCTGTGAAGCTTCAAGCCAGATAAATTGGATAGCTCCTCAAG
This sequence comes from Chloranthus sessilifolius, assembly GCA_021018995.1. Taxonomy (NCBI): domain Eukaryota; kingdom Viridiplantae; phylum Streptophyta; class Magnoliopsida; order Chloranthales; family Chloranthaceae; genus Chloranthus; species Chloranthus sessilifolius. Next base: position 73,706,474 of record CM037595.1, read on the forward strand.
GGTTGGAGTTAGCTCCCACTTTCCAAAACGAAACACATGCACATTTGTATCCCAAAAAGAGGTTGCCGCATGAAGTAGGTCCCACCGTAGAGGAACATCAAGAAAGAAGGGAAGACGTGATCACCCAAGCTGCTCCAATTCAACAAGCTCAGTCTCGTTCAAGCTCCCAAGCCAACTTTTAAGAAAATTGGGCCCCAAGCCCAACGAAATGAGTAAATTGGTTTCGGGCTCTCCATGTAAGGGAGGGTTGGAAAACGGGTCCATAGACGTACGAAGGTCTCTCAAGAATATAAAATTTAATATATGTTGATGGACCTGCCCTTGGGAAAGCAAGGAGAAAAAGAATCAGTCAAGAAGGCCAAGTCAAAAAGAAAAGAGAGGGAATCTGGACTGTCTCGGGCATATAAGGCTTTGAAAAATAACAAAAAAATCACACTAAATAATAGCTTTGAAAAACCTAAAAAAATCACATAAAATGATAGCTTTGAAAAACCAAAAATCCCATAAAATGATAGTTTTGAAAAACCAAAATAATAACTTTGAAAAACAAAAAAAAAACATAAAATAATAAAGAAAATCCCAAAAATAATAAAGTGATAAAATCACATGGGATGATAACTTAAAATCCAAAAAAATCACATAAAATAATAACTCAAAATCTAAAAAAATCACATAGACTGATGAACATTAAAAAGGATAAAAAATATTTCACATAAAATAATAAAAAAATATGCTTTGAAAAGGTAACACGCACTCCCAAAAAGTGTTGTGGCATCTATTCTCTCCGCTCGGGTAGTTGTGCTAAATAAACTTCGGGATCAATGGGTTCACCCAAAGACTTTGAACCCTACTTCAAGCAAGGACACCCGTGACTAGTTAAAATGAGGTGGTCTACACCTCAAATGACTGAACGCACATGCGTGTTCCGATGCAGTTAAATGTCGATATTTTATCAGTAACACTACTGTGCTATAGTAACGTCCTAAGTATAAGGTACGCCTTGGATTCGGGATCCTACTTCAAATTAGCAGCAACGGTGTCAATCTTGGTTAAACAATCAATGTTTCGATCGAGTCGACTCCACTGCTAAATCTTTACGATGAGTGCTCTGTCTTCGATTTCATATGAATGTCAGTGTCTAACTTGAGATTCCTCACGAGCAATTTCGGAGGTGTGGACTCTTGATCTGCGCAGTCTGGGCATGTGCCCTATGGGGTTTGAGGTCCGGATAACTCCGTTATCAAAAAGATCAATCGTTGGTTGAAACCAACCTGTTGAAAATGAAACTACACATCAATCAAACTATGTGTAAACATGCATGCAAAAGGGTTCATTTCTCTTATTTTTGCAGGCTTAAAACCTGTATTGGTGTGGTATCCTATAAAGTATACGCCTTACGTCTGGGTATCCATAGGATGATTATTTATTCTCATAAATTATACCTGGACGGGTTCTGGGTCGAGACTTTCATTGCCGTTGTTGCTTATCGCCCCTAATGGGTGCATATTTATACATAGTTGAATGATTTGTAAGATCATTGTTGGCAGAGACCAGGATTGGATGTCTCCTTCGGTAGACACCCAATTTTGGTTAGTTCTGTTTAGGGTTATTTGAAGTTGGATGCTCTAGGTCATGTTGATCTGGAGCACTTTATCAAAAAATGGAACATACTCCCAAAAAGTATTGCGACATCTATTCGCTCCGCTCGGTAGTCGTGCTAAATAAACTTTAGGATCGTTGGGTTCGGTCAAAGACCTCGAACTCTGCTTCATGCAGGGGCACCCGTGACAAGTCAGATGAGGTGGTCAATGCCTCATATGATTGGACACAAGCCATGGACCTGTAATATTTAGAATGAAACTTGAATATCAAACATCTTTAATCATCTCGAGAAGTGAATATTTTTCCTAGCATATTGGGCTTTCGCAACTCATTCTACCTCGGTCATGTCCAGTTATGTCGCTAAGCGCTTGGGGACCGATTACCTTGAGAAACGACCATTTTTCCTGACATACAGGGCTTTCATTTTCTCACCATGTTACTCATATGATATTTGAAGTTTGTTTTGAATATAGCTGACTCATCAGTAATGCCTTGAGCCTCTTCAGATGTCTCTTTTCTTTGGCATTCGATTATTAGTGATCGGATACTAAAGAGGGGCATCTGTAGACATCCAAATTTGGCCCAAGGCTCGATCGACACATACTTCGAGAAAGGTGTACCCCCGAGCTTCTGAAAGTATTTCCCAAAATCATTAGGAATCATTCCAAACCCTTAGGAATCAATCAATCATAGCCTTTCCAGACCTATTAGAATCCTTCCCGGGCACGATTCGAACCCCCCTGAGTAGTGGTTAGAAAGAGGAGTGCCAAAAATTTTATAGATAGTTTCCCAACCTAAGAAATATATCATTGGCAAGTAAAGCTTCTCATCTTTCCAATGAACTAAGAATCACCTAATTTGGAGTTGTACATCAAAAGTTATGGTGAAATTAAGATCACAGATTTTTATAGGAAATTACAAAATTGGACCCATAGAGCTAGTTTCGAACCCTCATGAGTAGTGGTTAAAGAGAGCAATGCCAAAATTTGCACAAACCTTTTATAAATCTGAGTTATATACCATTGGAAAGATGACTTCCCCAGCTTTCCAACAAGTCAAAAATCACCTCAATCAGAGTTATACATCGAAAGTTATGGTGAAATAAAGATCGTAGCTTTATGCAGGAAATTGCAAAACTGGCCTGGGCCCCTGCAGGTCTTCAACTTCTAACAGTTTGGGCCTGGTTTTCCTTCAAAAAATGGCCAAAATTGACATTGGGGGTTTGACTTGTGGACCATCCCAAAGTCTGGGGTGTGTTTCTTTAGGACTCTAGTGACCCTATTAGCTTAGATTATCTCTCTTTTGCCATTCAAGTCACCACCCTATCATCTATTATTAAATCCAAATCCCTCTTCTTCAAGCTCTTGAAAACCCTAAAAATCTTAGATTGCCCATTACCTAATTGCTAACCCTAATTAGCTTTTAAGTACCTTCTAACCGTCTCTTTTTCTATAAATAGAGAGGCACCCCCTTGCAAATGGCTTGAAAAAATTTTAAAGAGAGAAAAAGCTTTAGCTATTCATCTCCACCCATTTTAGCATTTGTCCATTACAATTCCAGCACCTTAGTTTATCCTTTACACCTCATTTTTCACCATAAATCCTTGAGATCTAGTTAGAACTAGCCCCTAGCCTTCTTCTCTTACCTCTTAGCTACCAAGCCTTCGAGATTCAAACCCCTCCTTCAACTCATTTACTATCGGAAGCTCATCCAAGACACATCAACGCGAAGGTCTACATCGGTGCTACAAGCGCCCGAGAGCTCCGGTTCTCTCCTCTATTCCTCTACCTTCTTTGCTTTTCCTCTATCCTAGAATTGAGCCGTTACGTTGCCCAAATTTCGGCAAGCGGGAAAGGCTCAATAGGATCGATGTGCCTTTGGGCAAGAGAAAGTGCCGCTCATTTTTCTTTTATATATATATATATATATATATATATATATATATATATATATTATATAAACTATCCCAACATAGACCCGGCCATAGTAGAGACCGCTTACGAGTGGGTTGATTGAGTGCCTATCACCTTTCCGATCGATAACCGAAGCCTCTACCCAAGAGCCTTTGGCGTAGACCAGATTCAGAGTTATTTTTGTGGCACTTTGGTGCTTATAAAAATGATCTAGATTTTCTGGGACACCAAAAGCTCTGGATGGCGACTCTAAATATTTATTTAGCGAGTGCATCATCGTGACAGGATCTTCAAAAAATCCCACGGTTGCACACGAAGGAGGACCAGCCTTGTTCCTGAGTACCTTCCGTAAGCTCCCTTGGGTAAATTGGATGACTGAGATTAAAGATAAATTAGATTTAGGATTATAAAATAGTATTTTTAGATTTTTCAGAGTCGATTTCGGAGTAATAAGTATGAACGAAATTGAGAAACTAGAATTATAGAAACTAAAATTATTATATAGGATTTTTAGAAATATTAAACTAAGAAATTAAAATTAAAATTAAAATTTTTAGGACTGAATTCGGGTCCAAAATTAGAAAATCAGACCGTATGATTAAAGACTGGTTCTAGAATCCAAGGACTAGAACCAGAAGTTAATGATAGGACTGAAAATTGAAATTTTATAATAGAATTAAAGCCTAGGGCCGGTAATTTAGACCATCGAATTAAGGACTGATTCTAAATTCGGAGAACTAGAACCATATATAAAAAATTTGCGATCGAAAAAAAAGGGTGCTACGGTCTCAGACTGAAAATTAAAACCTATAATTAAAACTAAGAGAAAGATCCTAAGTCTACAACTAAGATTTTTACCTAGGACCGGGGCTGTAGAGAGAAACCTTGAAGATTCTGCGCTTGAATTTCGAAATCATGGTTAGGTCGGTCTATTTGCTCATTCTCGGAGTTCTCTAGTTTTCGGAAGCCCAAAAAAGTCCGTTCTCTCTCGCTCTCTTCCCCATTTTTTTTTGGGTCGAAATTAAAAAAGCTTTTATAAGTTTTTCTTCAATTAAATGCCCTGTTTCAGGTGTTTAATAAAATTACGCGTCGGTCTCCTAGTGCTTAATCACTTTGAGTCGGTCACCGACTCAGTGAGCGATCGGCTGACTTGCTCAGCGAGTTTCCTAGTCCTAATAGCGTTAGAACTAATTGCTCACTCATTTTGGGGTGCGTAATCCAATTAAGCGCCACTCTCAAAGCATTTAATCGAGGAAACTTAGGGATCAAGGACGGTGAGGCTAGGCTGGGCGTAAGCCAATTATATGCCGGTGATGGGGCGCTCAATCCAATCGTGCGTCTCATGACAGACGCGTGATCGAATCTCGAATTGGTATGGGGAAAGGAAGTCTGGCCTGAGAAGGGACTGATTGCGAGCTTGTGATTTGGCATACAATCAAATTGAGCGCTTGGTTTTAGGCGCTTAATTCGGGGTTGTCCGGGTCGGGCTTGAAATGCCAGACTACTGTTTCAGCTTGCATTTCGACTATATACTATTGTTTCAGTTTATAGCCTCCTTACGTTGGGATCTGAGCCACAGAGCTATTGTTTCAGCCTATGTTTAGTCATGTACTATTGTTTCAGTATATTGTTCCCACGTCGGGGGTATGGGGCTTGAGCCACAAAACTGTTATTTCAGCCTGTGTCCAGCCATATACTATTATTTCAGTATATGATCCCACATTAGGGTTAGGAGTCTAAAATGCGAGACTATTATTTCAGCCTGCATTCCGACTATATACTATTATTTCAGTATATAGTCTCCCTACACTGGGATTTGAGCCACAGAGCTATTATTTCAGCCTGTGCTCATCCATGTACTATTGTTTCAGTGCATGGTTCCCACGTCGGGGGTATGGGGCATGAGCCACAGAACTATTGTTTCTGCTTGTGTCCAGCCATATACTATTGTTTCAGTATATGGTCCCACATCAGGGTTATGATGTCAAAGGTTGACCGAACAAATTTATATATTTCGAGAGGGCAAAATGAGGGTGTCTACAGCCATAAGGCTGAAGTTCGTTGAAGGGTGAGTCGGTTTGTATACTTCAATGATACTCTATATAAGAGATCATTTGATAATATCCTATTAAGATACCTTTCAACTGAAGAAGCTCAACAAGCCATGCAAGAAGTACATGCTGACATTTGTGGGGAATTTCAATAAGGCCCTAAACTGCATACCAGATTGAAATAGTTGGGCTATTATTGGCCGACCATGGTGAATGATTGTATAGATATCACTCAAAGATGTCGGGTTTGCCAGATCCACACTGATTTCATTCACTGTCCACCAGAACCCTTACACCCTACAGTCACGTCATGGCCTTTTGAGGAATGGGTATGGACATCATAGGTCCAATACACCCCCCGTCATTTGCTGGACATAAGGTCATACCAGCTGCAACCAATTATTTTTCTAAATGGGCAGAAGCAATAGTACTCAGAGAGGTTAAAGCCAACACAGTTGTGGATTTCATACGTACATATATCATTTACCGGTACGGGATTCCTTCTCGTATCATTATTGATAATAGGACACCATTTAACAATAAAGTGATAAGTAAGTTTTGCGCTAAGTACCAAATAAAATAATGTTGTTCTACGATATACAACCCATCTGTAAATGACTTAGTGGAAGCTTTTAACAAGACATTGGTCAAGTTATTGAAAAAGATAGTTGTTGAAAATAAACGTGACTGGCATGAAAGGTGGCAGGAAGCCTTATGGCCTTACAGAACGACTCACCATACTCCTACACAGGCTACTACATATGCATTAGTATTTGGAGGTGAAGCTTTATTATCCCTGGAGGTCCAGATTCCTTCTTTAAGAGTAGCATTAAGTCACAATCTCACCAAGGAACAAAATTCCACACTCAGGTTCTCAGAACTGGAAGCCTTGGATGAGCGTAGGCTCAAAGCCCAGCAAAGCTTAGAGGCATACCATGCTCGCATGTCAAATTCATTTGAAAAGAAAGTGAAGCATCGATCCTTTAAGAAAGGGGACCTGGTCCTTACTATTCGTCGCCCTATGATTGTTACCCAGAAAACACTAGGAAAGTTTGAGCCTAAATGGGAGGGACCTTTTGTAATAGAAACTGTCCATTCAAACGGCGCTTATATATTGGTTGATGCAGAAGGGAATGAATCCCCTCCTATTAATGGTCACTTTCTTAAGCGATACTATCCATAGAATGTATAAATGTTATCTCTTATTCGCATGAGGATAAATTGTGTAAGGTAAACAACGTAGGTACATTTATACGTTATCTCCTACTCGCATGAGGATAAACTGCGTCAGGTAAACAACTTAGGTATGTTTATACGTTATCTCCTACTCGTATGAGGATAAACTGCATAAGACTTGTACTTAGGTACATTGTTAATGTAAATAGCATAGGCATGTTTATATGTTACAGACTATTCGCATGAGGATAACTCGCATAAGGAATGAAGCAATAAAAGTTGACTTCTTCAAAATTTGAGTAAAACATACATATATATATATATATATATATATATATATATATATATTTGCATCAATTATTCAAAGAGTGGAATAATGTAGAATAAATGTGAAATCTAACCAACCAAAAGAATTCATAAAATAAACATGAATCTTATTTGTCAAATCTGCCTAATGAATCTATCACGACATCCTTATCGGTCGTGAATTGATGAAAAATTGAAAGTCGTTCCTCTTTTTCAACTCCTATTCCTTCTAGTCTAGCCAGCAGACGATTCTTCTTTTCCACAAGATCCCCTAAGGATCGCTGATCCTTCTTATCCAGTTCGAAATTGGCCACCAAAGTTCGTTTTGAATTTGCAATATCCCTTTCAAGCTCCTCAAGCTCAAGCCTCAAAATTTTTGCCTTCTCAATTCAAACCTTCATGGTTTTTTCAAGTTGTAAGATATCAAGCAATCTATTTGACATTGCAGAATTGATTGTATTACGATTTTCTTCAATTTTTTTGCAGTCCCTCCATAATATCATTCCTAATAACCTCTTCAGAAACTCATAATTCACCTTTCTTTATTTTTTGAGATAGATCCAAAATATATTTAACTTCGGACCTAAATGACAGATCATCACCGCCAATTCTGGAGATCTCATCGCATGCCACATATACATCTTGCTCCATTATCGCAAAATCATTTTCGCTCTCCACATAAGGGAGGACTTCCTTCAAAAGTTCGACAATATGCTTCAGATGACTCCTTATTCGATTCTTTTTAAAGGTCGATAGGATAGGCTTATTAATCAAATATTCAACACCCACAAAAGAGAAAATATAATTAAATAAATAAATAAAATTTTAAAAAAATAATAGATGTGTGTTAATTGTAATCAATGAGATGAAATTATCTCGTTGAAGAAACTCCGCTAGATGAGGCAACGATAGTTGACATAGATAGATCCGGAGGATTGAAGGGAGTAACGTCCGTATTCATTATCACTAAAGAAGGTTCTGGTCTAGATGCTAGATCTCCCCTTGAAAGTCGCTCGTTAGGTGACTCCGCTATAATGGATGTAGGAGAAGTGGTCGAGGCTTGTGAGTTATGTCTTAGAGGCAAGATGAAATTAACCTTCTCCCGCGAAATGACTTCAATGGTTGATGGGATCTTTAATTGTGATTCAGTAAAGGTAATCGTCAAAGGTGCCTTTGAAGTTTGTGCGTCTTCTTCAGAAGAGGGATACTCCTCAGAAGAACACAAATGGCTAGCGTTTAACCCATCATCATTATTATCCTCTTCCCTAAATACCTTTATAGTCTTACTACCCGAAAGGGGACAATTATCCAGATCACTCTGTGGTCTTACGAACCCGTAGTCTCGCTGGTCCCAGTGATGGGAGGAGTCCCAAACTCAAATTCCTGATTGTTTAGATATTTTCCAACCTCAATATTTATGGGAAACGAATCCTCAGCCATATCTCCAGTTATGAATAAAGTATCCATCAACTCTTGTTGGTCATGCATATCTGCAGCGGGAATTTCTTCTTCGATACACCCATCTGGCATTGGAAGATTTCCTGATACAAAATATTATGTTAATACCAACAAAGTTCTTTTTTTTTTTTTTTAAATATACAAATATATATATATATATATATATAAATTTACCCATGTTAGAGAAGTGTGAGGTTGTGGGAATACTTCTTAACTCTGCAAGAAAAGCATCAGGAGAAGGAACAATTGGACCTTCAGCCATATACCCTTGATTCTGATTGGATGGAAGCGAAACATAATATCCACCTAAAGGACTCACAGAGGCCCCTTGAGCTTTCGAAGTGGCATAAGATGATAAAATAGCCTCACCTCTCCTATTGTTAGACACCACCGATTTTAGCATCTTGTTGTTCTCCCCTCTTTTTTGTGACAGGACACGTTTCCCAGATACACTAGAAGAGGACATATACATTAGAAGATGACTTTTCTGCCTCAACAAGCTTATTTTTGAAAATCGTATATGGTTTGATAAAATCAACGAATGATGAACAATTGACCATATCAATATTCCTAGGACTTCTTGCAAAAGACGTCTTCATAGGCCACGCCTCTCGAAAAATATCAGTGAAAAATTCGGAGGAAAATATGCTTGAATGCATTGAATTTTGTAACGTCAGTATCTTTTTTCTTAGGAGCTAGCTCTGATAGTTTCTTGGAAAAATAAACATTGGTATTATCGTGCAACCAATAGCACCACATTAAAGAAGTGCGATCAGAAACATGAGCGGAGCGAGTCGTAAAACAAGACATAGTTCCTCGTGCAATATACGTATTAAATGCCATTACTAAATCCGCAATGGTAACATTTTTGCACGCATCCAAAGAAAGAGGAGTTAAGGGAATAATCTGATCATAACCTAATTGTTGAGCGTATTAGGCTGGATAATATGACTCGAGCAATTTATAATTTCCAAAATATAATGGCAATAAATTTTGCCGCACATTCAAAAAATAGTGAAGGATTTCGGTTGGGAACATAGAGGTATCTATGTCTGGATTAGCTTGATCCTTCCACAAAAGTTAGTCATTGTGTGACAGCCTGGATTTCCGCACCCAAGTGTCTTCGGATGGTCAAAAGACCAATCCTGGAATACACCGAACACTTGGCACATCCACACACAAGGTGAAAACAAAGTATGCATTCTAATTAAGCAGATTGAGTCATCATAAGGAAAATAAATCTCCATTTCTATATAATGATAAAACCAAGAGTATTATAAAAGACGATTCTAATCCAACACCAATCGCATGAACAAAAGAACCGAACCGAACTATCAGTGACAAACAATAGTCACCCAAAGTTGGTTCGCAAAAAGAATATCGTATCACAATATTACATCATTATTACCTTATAATGGTTGGACATACCAAGCCTTACAACAAAAATTTAAAGTACGCAACACTAGTCCACTAAAAGTACTCGTCGGGAGGGGGCTCAATCTCCTCCTCTGGCACGTACTCTGGGTCCTCATGATCTACATCCTCAGTCCCCACCTCAATGCCTGTACCTGTGACATATAGTCGAGGGATAAGCTAACTTCTAAGCTCAATAGGGAATTATAACAAAACATGCATACCTTTCACATCACACATATCTTTCATGACAAAATTCAAGCACACACTCTTACTGAAAATCATAGTTTAAAAACATTCAAAATGACGAAAATAATTATCTAATGCACATATTTCAAAGCACACTTATCATGATTTCAAAGACTTAAAACAATCAGTTAAATATTCTCTCAAGCATATATACCATCAAGCCACATAGATTTACCGATGGGAAACCCTAGCCATCATCGTTCAGTGAACAATTTCACATATATAGAGTTATCCCAAGTCCCTGTGAAGAGGCGACTGGGCCGCACGAAGTGTTACCGTAGGATGGTAACCAAAGAATGGACATCCCACCATATCGGAGCACACTTATGGATATCCCGTCGTACCGGTCACGGTTATACCACCACGTCAGTAGGGTATCTCACATGAATCTTAAATCAAAGTACAATTTTACATATAGTCTATTACCGTGAGTTTGTGATAATTTATAGTAGTTCAAAGGTTTCAAAGCTTACACACACATCTTATTCACATCCTGTTGATGTCACACACATATACATCCTTTTGATGTCACATACACATATCGTATTTCGCAAACACACACATAGTTTTTCTCTTAGTGCCATACACACACACTTCACATATTTAAAAGCTATGAATTGAAATTCATGTTATCAAAATGACAAGGATGCAAAACACGCATATTCTTATCAAATCACTACACACATGCTACTTGTATTCAAATGTACATGTTATGAAGTTTTTCCCTACCTTGACGAGAAGCTAAGATGAAAACATCTCAATCCAAGCTAGCCGCTCATACACATGACCAGTTCATACCTAAACACATCACATCATAGTTCATATGTCAGAATTGATGTAAAATAGGAAGATATAAAGTCTCCCCAAAGTCCTTAAATCAAAACAGAATAAAATCCTGAATCTGCCTAAATCGATCGATCGATCACTTTTCAAATCGATCGATCGAATTCTATTTCGATCGGTCGGTTTCTTCAGAAACACTTTAACACACTCACTGTCTTTGTCAAATCGATCAATCAGTGTTTAAACCGATCGATCGATTTTAGATATTGATCGATCGAACTTAATTTTGATCGATCAATTTTGCCAAAATCTTTACACTTTCACTTTTGTCAAAATCGCTTGATCAATCACTTATTTTGATCGATCGATTTTGCTAGATTCCACTCAATTGCAGTTTCTAACTTCTCAAACTCATTTCTTTACTTCAAATTTTCTATTCTTCAAATTTTCTCATCATTCATCTGCTAAGTAAAACAACACACACATATCACACTAAATCATAATTTTTATTACCTTAGGTTGGATCGATTCCTTGATTCACAGCTCAAGCTCCAGCTAGGTTTGCATAGGTTGGAACCTCAGTATACCACACATCATCTAATGGTTCTTACACATCTTAAGCCTTCCCTTTTCACTTAAGACTTAATCACATCTTAACTCATCTTAATTATTTTTATTCTTCTCAGGTGCGTGACCAGTCGGACATGCACATCGAGACGTACTCTTCAAAGGTCAAAATTTTTGGGGCATTACATTCTCCCCTTCTTAGGAATTTTCGTCCCCGAAAATTAACTATGGTCTGTTGGTTTCATAGTGGGTGGTAACTCCCTACAGAGTCAAACAAGCATGAATACCAAACATAAAATGAACACAATGGTTTCCCCTTCTAGAGAACCCAATCCTTTAACAAGGACTTAATAAGTCATAACTTGTATAAAAGTTCTAGACAAGGCTAGACCAAACACCTAATTAATCAACTAGGTATAAAACCTTTCACACATCACATTACATTCACCACTTCATTGACCATTACATTCTATGGAAGTACACAATGTACTTGCACGAAAATTGCATTCACAACTAGCATAGCATATGCAAATATGAACATTTCATAGAAATGCAAAATTAAGTATGCAGCCGCATCCAAAAAGTTATTTACACTATCTAGGAGTGGCAACCATGCCACAAAAATTTGCAACCTTACCACCACATAGTTCAAAGATCACAAAAATGAGTGACAACCATGCCACGATAGTTTGAAGGACTCACATCGTAATTCCCTGTTTTAATTACATTTACTTGAAAATTAAAACATCCCTGCACACCCCAAAAAAATAAACTTATACTCCATAGAATCCCTGCTCAAGTTGTCGCATCACCAGGCTGGTCATCATCCCCATCGGGTTTTCCCGCTCCAAAACTCAATGCCCCCGGAATCCATGCTCGCACCACCGACATGCGCTGTAAATAATCATCTGGGTACATACAGTGCATTGTCTCGGCAAGCAAGGCATCGTGGTAGTCCAATCGACGATTCATCTGACGATAATTCTCAGTCATTTGATGAGTGTTCTCAGCCATGAGGGCGAAAATATCATCAATACTAGTCGTAGCGGTGCGCTAGGGTGGTGGTGGCACACGGATCTGAGTACGTCGTTGAGGTGTAGGTGCAGCTACTGGCTGATCCTGGGCTGGTGCATCCTGATCTTGTGGGGCATTTGGTGCATCATGTGGTTCAGGTAATCCTTGGTCTTCTTCCTGCGGTCGCTTAACCAATCAGTTATAAGTTTTGTTCTATTCCTTAAGGGTGTAGGGCTTAACATTATCTGTCAATCTCGGTTCGGCTTTTGAAATTGTATACGAACTGCTACCGGCATAGTCCTCAACCATGATAGAACTAAGCCGGGCATAAGGCATCGCATCAACTAGTTTTTCCGCCCCTTCTAAGATTTTTCCCCTTGCATACTTCAAACCCTCAAAAAAGACTTTTGGCGCATTAAACCATCGCCCATTAAAAGCCGAAAACAACACCTGTTGCATCTCTCTAGTCTCTTAGTCTTATGCCTTAATGGATAGAAATTACACTTAAAGATGGTATCAAGCATCCACATATTGCTCGATAAGTCCACCCTTTTAATCGTTGAACTTGACCCCTGCCTGCCTTGGGTCATTTGTTCATTCACAATTTCAAAATCTATGGTGTCGGGAAAAGGCTCTCATAATCTAATGTCGGCATCATATTTCACATAACACTCCATAGAATCGGCAATATCGTCATACGTAAACTCGTACTCTCTACTATCGATTTTTGTACAAAGGGTTTTCGGTTTGTTACCCTCGTACATATTTTGATAAAACAATCGCACCAAGCAAGGGTAATAACAGTCGTGAAATGGCCCAAGTATATTTTCTGATCCAGCCTTGTGTATGTATGTAAAGGCCCACTACGTCTCACCCGACTTCTCAAATATTTTCTTATCAATTCTCCATTCGGGTTCGAAACCCCTTCGAAGCCCACCACTCGTTGGGCTGCTCATGAGGTGGTGGTAGTGCTTGTGGTGGTTGTGAAGAAGAAACCTGATTGTGATGAGGGTTTCTTTAAAGTGGTGCTCTTCGATGATTGTCGAGTCTTAGGTGCCATAGACACCACAACAAATCTAGAAAAACTAGGGTTTTCTTAGAAACTAAGGAAACTAGGGCAAAAATATAGAAATCACAACTTTTAATTCTTCAAATGTTTAAAGTTTACCTTTTCAAAATGATTGTATAGTAATCTTGTGAAGAATCAAGATCCAAAAGACCTTCAATTGAAGTCTAGAAGCCTCCCAACTAGAGCACAAGAAAAACCCAAAAGAAAAAACATTTTCTAATTTTTTGAAACTAAAATTGTACGTCCCATATATATAATGTCAAAATTGATCGATCGATTTTAAAATCGATCAGTCGGTTTCCCTCATAAATGCACTAATCAACAATTTCGATCGATTTTCAAATCGATCAGTCGGTTCAGAATTTCGATTGAATGATCACTTATTTCGTTCGATCGGTTTCATAAATTGATATGTCGAAATGCCCATTTCGATCGGTCGATTTTTTATAAGCTCTCCCTTAGTTCAAAATTTGCTCTCTAGTTTTGTGATTCCGTCCGATCAATGCTCATTTTAATCGAACGATTTTAAAATCGATCAATCGGTTTTGACTTCGATTGATCGGTTCTCACAGACACAGTTTGTTCCTTAGTTCTGTCAAATCGATCGATTGGTTCTGATTTCGATCGATTGATTTTGGTAGAAAACCTCAAACTTTGTACTTTTTTACTCTAAATTGATTGCAACATCTCTAACTTCCATATAATTGATCCATACATGTCCATCAAGCTAATTATAACATATCAAAACCTCAAGTATATGACTCAAAATAAGTTTACAACTTTTACAACTTGTCTCAACTCTCAATGAATAATTGAGGGTATTGATCACGGATTTCCGCCTCACGCTCCCAAGTAGCCTCCTCCACGGAATGATTCTGCCACTTAACAAGCACTAACGAAATTTGTTTTGTGCATAACACTTGCTCCTTCCGGTCAAGTATTTGAACCGGATCCTCTCTCATGATCAGATCCTCATAAATCTTGATCGGTTGATCGTCAAAGACATGAGTTAGGTCCTTCACGTACTTTCATAATTTTGACACGTGAAAAATATTATGCACCCAATCAAGTTGTGGTGGTAAAGTAATTATGTACGCTACTTCACCACCCTTCCTAAAATTTCATACGGTCCAAGGTAGCGTGGACTTAACTTTTCCACTTTCCAAAGCGCATCACCCTATTCATTGGTGAGATCTTAACAAATACATGATTGCTTATTTGAAAATCAACACTGATTCTCTTTATGTCGGCAGAACTCTTTTGCCTAGTCTGAGTTGTCCTTATTCTATCACGTATCAGGCAAACTGCCTCGGAATTGCTCTCAATAATTTTCGGACCTAATACAAACTTTTTGCCGCTCTCTTCCCAATTGATCGGTGATCTACATCACCGTCTATACAATGCTTCATAAGGTGCCATGTCGATACTTGTCTGAAAACTATTATTGTATCCAAACTCGATCAATGGTAAGTGTTGATCCCATGATCCCCGAAAATTAAGCATACACGCTATGAGCATATCTTCTATTATCTGATTCACCCATTTTGTTTGTCCATCCATCTGTGGGTGAAATGTCGAACTGAAATCCAATCGCGAACCCATTCCTTCTTGAAACTTTTGCCAAAACTTTGAAGTATATAATGAGTCACGATCTGAAATAATACTGGTAGGAATATCGTACAATCGAACTATTTCCTTCATGTACATCTCTGCGAGTTTGCTTGTTGTATACATCGTGTTGTATGGCAAGAAATGAGTTGATTTGGTTAGTCGATCGACGGCCACCCAAATGGCATTGTACCTCTTTACCGTCTGTGGTAATCCCAATATGAAGTCCATAGAAATTGACTCCCATTTCCACTCTGGTATTGGCAAAGGTTGTAATAGACCTGCCAGATGTCTATGATCTACTTTTACTTGTTGACATACCAAACACTTTAAAATGTACCCAACAACATCCTGTTTTAAACCTCTCTACTAGTAGTTTTTCTTCAAATCCTGGTACATTTTGGTACCACCAGGATGAATAGCATACTTAGACTTATGAGCTTCGTCTCAAATAGTTTATCGAAGATCAACATCAATCGATATACATAGACATCCCCTGAATAAAAGTGATCCATCTTCCTTGATGGAGAAATCTGGTTTACTGCCATCAAGCACACCATGTCTGATCTTTACTAATTCTGTATCATTCATCTGTAACTCATGAATGTGATAGAAGATCGTAGGTCAGATCAAAATGTTAGCCAATAAGGCTCCTAAAGCTTGTACCTTGATCTTTGAATCATATAAGGAAAGATCCTCTAGCAGTTTCCATCTTCGGATTCCCATAACAAGGTTAGACAATAGAGTTAAACTCTTTCAATTCAAAGCATCTGGTACAAAATTCACCTTGCTTGGATGATACTGAATGGAGCAATCGTACTCCTTGAGAAATTCCTTCCATCTCCGTTGTCTCATATTTAGTTCCTTCTGTGTAAATAGATATCGGAGGCTCTTATGATCAGTGAATATCTCAAAGGTCTCTCCATACAAGTAGTGTCTTCATATCTTCAATGTGAAGATCATTGCTGCTAGTTCCAAGTTATGTGTTGGATAATTTTACTCGTGATCCTTAAGCTATCTCGACCCATAAGCAATAATCATCTTATCTCGATTGAGCACACAACCTAAACCACTGTATGAAGTGTCACTGTACACAGCAAACCCTCCACTACCTAAAGGTATAGCCAACACAGGTGCTGTAGTCAACCTTTCTTGAGTTCTTGAAAACTCTTCTCACAATCTTTAGTCCACTCAAGCTTCACATTCTTCCTTGTAAGTTTCGTGAGCAGTCCTAAGATCTTGAAAATCCCTCTACAAACCTTTTGTAGTATCCAACTAGACCAAGAAAACTATGAATCTCAGTTACAGTCTTTGGTTGTTCCCATTCTAATACTGCCTCGATCTTTGCTGGATCTACTGTAACACCTTTCTCTAAGACAACATATCCCAACAAACTCACTTTCTCCAACCAAAACTCACACTTGCTGAATTTTGGCATATAGCTAGTGCTTACGTAGTGTCTGTAAGGCAATTCTTAAATGTTGTTCATATTCCTTCTTTATTTTTGAGTAGATGAGGATGTCATCTATGAACACAACTATATAAGTGTCAAGGTGTGGTTTAAACACCATATTCATTAAATTCATGAATAAAGCTAGTGCATTAGTCAATCCAAACAGTATCACCAAGAACTCGTAGTGTCCATATCTTGTTCTGAATGCCGTCTTCTGTATATCCTCTGCTTTAACCCTTAATTGATGGTATCCAGATCTCAAGTCGATCTTAGAAAAGAATATCACACCTTACAACTGATCAAATAAATCATCGATCCTAGGCAAAGGGTATCGATTCTTTATGGTCAATTTATTTAACTGACGATAGTCGATGCACAGTCTCATCGACCTGTCCTTCTTCTTCACGAATAAGACCGGTGATCCCCAAGGAGACACACTAGGTCTTATGAAACCTTTATTGAAGAGTTCCTGTAGCTGCTCTTTCAATTCCTTCAACTCAGCAGGAGCCATTCGATATGGTGCTTTTGATAAAGGCTCCATTCTTGGTGCTAAGTCGATAGAGAAGTCTACTTTTCTATCTGGTAGCAATCCCAACAACTCATCTAAAAATACATCTTAAAACTCACGAGCAATTAGAATTTTTGATATCACATTCTTCTCTTCCCGTTGCTCTTTCAGAAAAGCAATGTATCCACAGTATCCTTTCTTCATCAAATGTTCTGCTCGAACTACAGAAATGAGTGGTACAAATGTCGATCGCATTCCTAGAAACTTGAACGATCTGCCCCCATTGGGTCTAAGAGTAACCATCTTCCTCCGACAATCAATGCTTGCATCATGCATGGATAACCATTCCATGCCAAGGATTACATCGAATCCTTGCATATCCAACAGGATCAAATCTACCACCAATTCTTGACTTCCGTGATCCCCGATGGCGATAACAATAGACCGACACATTTCATCAGTACTGACCTCATTTCCCGTTGGAACCAACACTTCTAAAATAAAGTTCAATGTCTCGGGAATGACCTTCACTTTATTTGCAAATTGAGGAGTCATAAATGAGTGAGTAGACCTTGGGTCTATCAACACGCTTGCTTCATAGCACAGATAATCATTCTTACTATAAAATTGTAATGTACCTAAGTAGCACACATATTTAATCAATTACATATGCGTCAAAGTAAAATATGTAGAGATTACAATCTAAAGACTACTTCTACAACTGATGCACTTTCTTTATCTAAAACTTCAATCAATGATATCTATTTTGAATTTAAATAAAAAATTTCACCTTGAATGATATCGTTGCTATTCTGGGCATCCTGAGCCGTAACGGCATATGCACGCCCTTGCATGATAGGCCTCGCTGTCCTGATAGGCTTTGGTGTAACCGCTGATGTCGTCCTTTCTTTCCTTAGCTCTGAGCACTCTCTAATAATATGTCCCACCTTCCGGCACTTAAAGCATCCTCCAGTACCCCTTCTGCAATCTGAGGTCATATGAGACTTGCCACATCTGGAACACGTCTCAGTAGGTGTGGATGATGCCGCTCTAGAGAAACCCTGGGTAACTGATACCCCTGTAATTGTCGCAGGGCCCTCAAAATGGAAGGATCTCATAGCTACAGGCACATGTGGCTTAGAGTAATTACTCGGTGCTAGTAATCTTGGAACTGTTGCTACGAATCGTAGCTTTTTATTCACTGTCTCGTAGTTACCAAACTTCCCCTGATTCTTCCCTCTTACTTGCTGATTTCTTCTTTTAAACATCTCATCGATGTCCTTCTCTATGACCAGAGCGTTGTTCATCACCTCGCCATATGTTTCTAACTCAAAAGCTGAAATCCTATCGCGTATATTCAACCTTAAGCCGCGCTGTAACTTCTTAGCCTTCATCAGATCTGAGACCACATATTCTGGAGCGAATCGTGTAAGTCTCATAAATTCTACTCCATATTCTCTCACCGACATTCTCCCCTGCTCCAACTGAAGAAATTTCATTTTCATTTGATTCCATACCACCCTGGGAAAATATTGTTTGTTGAACTCCTCAACAAACTCTTCCCATGTCCATAACATCCCTGGCTTTACCTATTCTCTCATTCTCGATACCGATTTCCACAATGGGCTTGCTTCCCCATCCAACATAAATGCTACCCATCTAATCCTCTCACCTTCACTGTATGTAAGTATACTGAATATTTTCTCCATCTCACAGAGCCAGTTCTCAGCCTCCATTGGTTCTGCTTGCCCTGAGAAATTAGGAGGATGCATCCTCCGAAACTCTGTAAATGCTGAGGGAGTTGGTGGTTGCTGTAGCATAGGAGGAACTGTTAGGGGTTGTTGTTGTTGGCTATTAGAATTGTTTGTAGCCATCAATGCCATTTTTTGTGCCATGGCATTAGCCACAACCTCCATGGTTAGTGCTATTCATCGCCTATCCTCTCTCTCTTCATTTCTCTCTTGATTTTCTCTTTCCTGACTTCTCTCTTTTGGTACTCTTTCTTCCGGAATCTCCCTGTTACCAACTGGGACTTTATTGGAACTGGTGGAAACCTCATCCCCACTTCTCAAGTTCCACCTACCATGACCTCTTAGTCATCCTCGACCTGTAGTGGACATGACGTTCTGTAACATGAAACTAAGAGTTCCACTAGCAGAAGGTCCCTATATTCTGACACATCTTAAACATATAAACATTTAAGGTTTGTCAGAAACCTATAAAGCAAAAGTGCTTTGATACCAACTGTGACAGCCCGAATTTATGCACCCCCGTGTTGTTTGATGGTCAAAATTTCTGATCCTGGAACACACCAAAACTTGGCACATCCACACACAACGAAAACAAAGCATGCATTCTAACTAAGCAGATCGATCATCATAAAGAAAATAAAATTCCAGTTCTACATAATGACAAAACCAAAAGTATAACAAAAGACATTTCTAATCTCATGCCAATCGCATGAACAAAAGATCCGAACTGAACCATCAATGACAAACAATAGTCACCTAAAGATGGTTCACAAAAAGAAGATCGTATCATAATATTTCATCATTACTATCTTATAATCGTTGGATTTACCAAGCCTTACAACAAAAATTCAAAGTACGCAACGCTAGTCCACTAAAAGTACTCGTCAGGAGGGGGCTCAGTCTCCTCTAGCATGTACTCTGGGTCCTCAGGATCTACGTCCTCAGTCACCGCCTCAATGCCTGTACCTGTGACATATAGTCGAGGGATGAACTAACATCTAAGCTCAATAGGGAATTATAACAAAACATGCATATCTTTCACATCACACATATCTTTCATGACAGAATTCAACCACATACTCTTACTAAAAATCATAGTTTAAAAGCATTCAAAATGAAGAAAATAATTATCTAATGCACATATTTCAAAGCACACTTATCATGATTTCAAAGACTTGTTCCTACTGTACAAAACTTAAAACAATCACTTAAATATTCTCTCGAGCATGTATAGGATCGAGCCACATAGATTTACCGATGGAAAATCATAACCATCATCGTTCAATGAACAATTTCACACACAGAGTTATCTCAAGTGCCTGCGAAGAGGCGACTAGGCCGCACAAAGTGTTACCACAAAATGGTAACCAAAGAACGGATATCCCTTTGTACCAGAGCACACTTACGAACATCCCGCCATACCGGTCACAATTATACCGTCGCGTCGGTAGGGTATCTCACATGAATCTTAAATCAAAGTGCAATTTTACATACATTTTATCACTGTGAGTTTGTAGTAATTTATAGTAGTTCAAAGTTTTCAAAGCCTAGACACACATCTTATTCACATCCTGTTGATGTCACACATATATACATCCTTTTGATGTCACATACACATATCGGATTTCACACACACACACATAGTTTTTCTCTTAGTGCCATACACACACACTTCACATATTTAAAAGCTATGAATTGAAATTCATGTTATCAAAATGACAAGGACGCAAAATACGCATATTCTTATCATATCAATACACACATGATGTTGTATTCAAATGTACATGTTATGAAGTTTTTCCCTACCTCGACGAGAAGCTAAGACGAAGACATCTCAATCCAAGATAGCCTCTCATACACATGACCAGTTCACACCTAAACACATCACATCATAGTTCATATGCCAGAATTGACGTAAAATAGGAAGATATAAAGTCTCCCCAAAGTCCTTAAATCAAAATAGAACAAAATCTTGAATCTGCCTAAATCAATCGATCGATTCCCAAATCAATCGATCGATTTTCAAATCGATCGATTGAATTCTATTTTGATCGGTCGGTTTCTTCAGAAATACTTTAACACACTCACTATCTTTGTCAAATTGATCGATCAGTGTTCAAACCGATCGATCGGTTTCAAATATCGATTGATCGAACTTAATTTTGATCGATCGATTTCGCCCAAACCTTTACACTTTCACTTTTTTCAAACTCGATCGATCGATCACTTATTTTGATCGATCAGTTTTGCCAGATTCCACTCAATCGCGGTTTCTAACTTCTCAAGTTCATTTCTTTACTTCAAATTTCCTATTCTTCATATTTTCTCATTATTCATATGCTAAGTAAAACAACACACACATATCACACTAAATCATAATTTTTATTACCTTAGGTTGGATCGATTCGTCGAGTCCTGGCTCAAGCTCAAGCTAGGTTTGCATAGGCTGGAACCTTGGACTTCCTTTGATCCAAAACCCCTTAATCACTCACACAATTCTGATCTTGCACGCACACTCACACATTCAAATCACTTCCTTCTCTCTCTTCTCATTTACTCCTTCTCAACAACCTAGACAAGAGAATTAATTTCTCTTCCCTCTTTAACTTATGTACTTAAAAGCACATGCTTGTGTATTAAGCCAATACACTGAACCTCAGTGTACCACACATCATCTACTGGTTCTTACACATCCTAAGCCTTCCCTTTTCATTTAAGACTTAGTTACATCTTAACTTATCTTAATTATTTTTATTCTTCTCAGGTGCGTGACCAGTCGGACACACACATCGAGACATACTATTTAAAGGTCAAAATTTTTGGTGCATTACACATTGTTTGGTAAGAAATGCCCAAATGTTTAGAACATGAACACTATGGGATTTCGTACTAAATCTCGAGCCCCTTTCAAGCTTTGAGGACTAGCTGCCCGCTCTAATATACTCTATAAGAAGGGAATTCCTGGCTTGAGCTCAAAATTCCTGAAATTATAAGTGGAAGGAAAATGGGCTCCCACCCATCCAAAGAAATAACGAATAGGGAAATGAGCTCCTGAATTCCTTGGATCGTCACACCTTTTTAAGTAATCAAAACCATAAAATATGCTAGCAAGGACAGCTGGACCGATGACATAGGTAGCTCCATTTGCCATTTCCCCTGCTATTATGAAAGTTTCAACACGAACACTTTCCTTCTGGTTTGGAAGTGTGAACCTGTTTAAAAAAAGTGCTAAAAAAGCTGATAATTAGGTCCCGCGACTCATTCTTAGCAAAAACCTTCTTTCAATTCAGGCTACTTGAAGGATATTCCTTTTAGAAGCAAAGGGGTGGATAATATTGCCGCTCGGATCATCAAAATCTAAGAAATAAGACATCCATTGTCCATGGTTTATATTTTTCTCTTTCATATTAGGATCATCCTTGAAAATTTGATCAAAAATTTCAAACAAGTTATGTCCCTCAGGCTTATAGAAAGGCGTCTCTGCGTCTTCCTATACTCCGTATAGAAGATCATTCTCTGGAATGCACTCATCATACATAAAGCCTGTAAGCGGCAAACCACTAATATGGAATAATTCATCCAGTGTTATACCAGCTTTCCCCTAAGGAAAGATCCAAGAGTGTGTGAGCGGACAAAAAGCTTCGATTAGGGCGCGCATTATATTTTTGTTGCTGTCATATCGCCCACGCGCACACGCAACTACTACCAGAAAATTATATCTTTTCAATTCACCATGAAACTCTGATAGCATTTGTACGACTCAGAGAGAAACTTAAGTTGGTTGATGTTGCTCCTCTCAAAAAAAATTTATCACCCCATCTGATGCCTGACTCTTTATCTATGAACCTCTAAGCAAAGGTAGGAAAGGATTGTGGGTTATGAAATTCTTCACCTAGTGCAAGAACACGACCTGATTTTAGAAACATTAGATTGATACCATCCTTTTTCCGGGGTTTAAAAAGATATGACCCCAAATTCCCAAAGTCCAACTATTTGCTTAGACTTGTCCACCACTCGCCAGTTGGTGATGCATGGTGTCCTCCGTGAGCCACGATAGGATTAAAACAAGGAAGATGCCTCTGCAAGGGTATCCCGAAAAAATAATTCTTGATATCACCCGATCTTCTTCTTCGATCAACTTTACAATCAGAAGATTTCTCTTTTGACATGATTAATATAAGAAAATCTATATATAAAAAAAAAAGAGAATTAGATTACGTCTCAAAATACATTTGAATTATGCTATCCAATTGACGTCGAGATCAATGGTCAATAAAAAATCAACTTCAATATTTTTATTGATTTTTAGAAAATATTTTTAAGGACGTTTCGATTTTTATAAACGTCCCAAAATCAGTCATATCTGCCTAGGTAGCCAGAGTAGATATTTCGAATTTAATTTTGAGCACTCAATCTATATCGAGATAGATGGTCAATAAAAAATCAACTTCATAATTTTTATTGATTTTTAGAAAATATTTTTAAGGACATTTCGATCTCTATAAACGTCTCAAAATCAGTCAGATCTGTCCGGGTAGCCAAAGTAGATCTTTCGGATATAATTTTGACCACTCAATCTCTATTGAGATCGATGGTCAATAAAAAATCAACTTCTTAATTTTTGTTGATTTTTAGAAAATACTTTTAAGGATGTTTCGATCTCTGTAAACGTCCCAAAATCAGTCAGATCTATCCGGGTAACCAAAGTAGATCTTTCGGATATAATTTTGACTACTCAATCTGCATCGAGATCGATGACCAATAAAAAATTAACTTCATAATTTTTGTTGATTTTTATAAAATATTTTTAAGGACGTTTCGATCTCTATAAACGTCCCAAAATCAGTCAGATCTGTCCAGGTAGCCAAAGTAGATCTTTTGGATTTAATTTTAACCACTCGATCTACATCGAGATTGATGGTCAATAAATAAGCAACTTCATAATTTTTATTGATTTAAAAAAAATATTTTTAAGCTATTTCGATATCTGTAAACGTCCCAAAAATCAGTCAGATCTGCCCGGGAAGCCAAGCTATTAACTTCATAATTTTTGCTGATTTTTAGAAAATATTTTTATGCCCGTTTCGATCTTTGTAAACATCCCAAAATCGGTCAGATCTACCCGGGCAGTAAATGTAGATCTTTCAGATTTAATTATGACCACTCGATTTATATTAAGATCGATGGTCAATAGAAAATTAATTTCATAATTGTTATCGATTTATTAAGGTTCATAAATTTCAATCGGACCGTCTGAAAGATTTAGGAGATTCGTCTTAATGATCGGAGAGCGTTCTTGTAAGAATCGCAAATCCGATTTAGGAGATTCATCTTAATAATTGGAGAGCGTTCTTGGAAGAATCGCAAATAATATAACCATATATCAGTATACAGTCTTCTCATAGGAAGTATAGTATAATTAATCTCAAAATCTAAAATTTATCTACTGAAATCTCTCAGATTGAAACAAGGTCATCCGATGGACTCCAAAATTTAAATTTTGATGATCAAACCTCCGTAGAGAATATGATCACTAGTCAGATTTTGATAAATCGAATCTTCGTAGAGAATATGATAATTAGTCAATAGTAAAATTCTTATAGGAAATATAAATTTAGATAAATTTTTATCAACTTTTTATTTATTTTTAGTTTAAAAAAAAAAAAAAGTCAATAAAAATCGAGAAGGCACATGATGACTCATAATTTTTAGAATCGGGAACTCTTTCTTCCACTTAATCTCAAAAATTAGATAGAATAAATTAATGTAAGAAATTAAGAAAGAGGACTCTACTTATAGTCTTTCCTTTTAACAAACCTACCCTAACTAGGACTTAAAATCGTAAGTTATGTCAAAGAGTATAACCCATGCGAGTATACTCTAACTAGGACTTATAGCCCCAAGTTATGTCGAACAATACTTATACACATAGGTGCCTAGATAATATACTTAGGCACCTAGGTGTGTAGATATTATACTTAGACACCTAGGTGTCTAGATAGCATATTTAATGACCTATGTGTCTAGGTAGCATACCTAGGCACGCATGCGTAGATAACATACTTAGGCACCTAGGTGTGTAGATATCATACTTAGGCACCTAGGTGTCTAGATAGCATATTTAATGACCTATGTGCCTAGATAACATACTTAGACACCTAGGTGCCTAGATAATATACTTAGGCACCTAAGTACCTAGGTAACATACTTAGGCACGTATGTGCCTAGGTAACATACTTAGGCACATATGTGCCTAGACAACATATTTAGGCACATATGTGTATAGAAAATATACTTAGGCGCCTAGGTGCCTAGATATCATAGTTAGACACCTAAGTGCCTAAATAATATACTTAGACACGTATGTGTATAGATAATATACTTAGGCACCTAGGCGCCAAGATAATATTTACTAGATAACATACTAAGAGACCTAGGTGCCTAGATAACATACACTAGATAACATACTAAGATACCTAGGTGACTAGATATCATACTTAGGCACCTAAGTGCCTAGATAATATACTTAAGCACGTACATGCCTAGGTGGTAATGAATAAAAGACTTACATACCTGAGAATGATCTTTCTTCAATCTACGTGAAAAACTAAGACCCACGCAACTCTCACAACCCTTGATTTTGTGAAACTCCTACGAAAATCGTAGATTTATAGCTTCCTATAACCGCTACCATAAATCTATAAATAGTAGATCCGTTTTCATTATCGGGATTTGAAAATTCTTACACGAGACCTTTGCCGAAAACATCTCCGACTTTGATTTTTCTTGCAAAAGACCTTAGGGAATCTCCGGGATTCTTTTCATCTTTTTTTATTTTATTTAAAGTTTATGGGAAGAATAAGTCTAGGTGGATATATTTAGGATAAGAGCTACGACTCTTACCTAAGTAGGATTTGTGATTATAATTTGAACTTACGCGTTACTACTTGTACCCAATTTCAACATAAGTCCTTATTGGACTCTAAGTAGAGGTAACACTTGATATAAGTGTAAACCGACGAGATCCTCACTTAGGATGAAGTCATAGAAATTGGAAACTCGGACCTAACTTCTGTTTGACTTTGATTTTTGAACTTGAATTTAGATTCGAATTTATACTTGAAATAGTGTTTGAATTTTGACTCAAATTAGTATTTGAATTTGTGTCTGATTTTGGACTTGACTTTGTATTTGAAATAGTACTTGAATTTTGACCTGAATTAGTATTCAAATTTGTATTTGAATTTTTGTTTGATTTTGGACTTTGTATTTGAAATAGTACTTGAATTTTGACCCGAATTAGTATTTGAAATTGTGTTTGATTTTGGACTCGACTTTGTAATTGAAATTGTGACAGCTATGATTTCCACACTTAGAAATCCGTACCATCAGGATCATAACTCTGGATGATCCTCGAAATAAACCAAAGAGTGTCTACTCGTCTAACAGAAATCAGAGCAGACACTATCTAAAGTGGCAGATCAAGTCATCATAAAAGGCTCTAAAAGAAAAGAAATAAATAAAATAAGACATATATGTAAATCAAAAGAATATATATCATCAAAAAGGAACTAAGAAGAATCACTGGTGATGGACATCCATCACCCAAAACAATGGTTCCTATAAAATGTATAAAACTATAAGTAAACATCTATAATAAATATAATACAAAACAGTGGCCACTAGGCCCACAGATAATCCAAAATACATATACATATCCCAAAATAAAAGACTAGATACCCAGGCTACTAATAAAACTCGTCAACAAGGGTGTCAGTGTCCTCCTCAGTCTCGGCCTTGGGCCGGTAATCAGGATCACTCTCAGTGTCGGGAACCCTAGCCTCAGAACCTATTATATAGAAATCAGGGTGAGCTAACCATCTAAGCTCAATAGAAGAAACTCAAGTAAATTGCATCTAAAATATAAAACATGATTTGCAAAACATAACTTATAAAAGATGATTAAAGCAGAGAATGCAGACAGAACATAGATGTAGACAGATGATCAAATATCGGATGCAGAACTTTAAAGAACAGAACAGATGCAGAATTATCAGAGAGCAGATTTTATTCTTAGAGTTTTCATATGCATGCATACAGTATTTAGTGACTTAAATTCTATGCTTAAATAACTCCCATGTATATAGCACGTGATAGCCAGATGTGTGTCAATGGGTAACTTTGACCATCGTCGTTCAATGAATAATTACAGATATTTATATCAAGCCTCTTCAAAGGAGAGCAACTTGTGCTAAGGGATTTACAAATCAGATACACGGATATCCCACCGTGTCGATTGTGAGTATCCTGCCATGTCAGGGGGATTCATCACATAAACTTTAAATCAATACATATAAAAGACCTAAAGAATCAGATGGCAGAATTAAATGGCAGAATCAGATGGCAAAACTTTTATCATATGCAAGGCATACTTTTGAAACAGAAGAAATCAGATACAGATGTTAAGAAATCATGCAATCAAAATCAGATACAAGTTAGGTTGAATTTCTCCTACCTCAGAACTGATCTTTCTAAACAAATCCAAAGCTTTTTAAGGTGTCCTGGTCTTGACCTAGACTATACATATAGTGTACTAAGTGTCAGAAGTGTCAGACAACTAATTGGTACACTACTAGCAATGTTTTTCCTAAAAAACCAAAATAGGACAAATCAGGGAATTTGATCAATCAATTCCTCTATTTGATCGATCAGATTCACATTTGATCGATCAATCACTTTAATTGATCAATCGGATGCCTTAATCCTTTATAAGCAGAATATAGAAAATTTGATTGATCAACACCTATTTGATCGATTGGATTCTCAAGTTGATCGATCAATTCTCATATTTGATTGATCAAAACCAACATTTCACCTTTTCAAAACAGAGAAAATTCAATCGATTAATCTCCTTATTTGATCGATCGAATCCTCAATTTGATCGATCAATCCTCATGTTTGATAGATCGGATTTTCCATGTCAAAATTTGCAGAAAAACACACCTCCTATTCTATAAGTTATTTATAAAATTTGATCGATCAAATCCCCAATTTGATCGATCAATCTCACAGTTTGATCGATCAATTCACACTTGAACGATCACTTCATATTCTGATCAATCAGTTCCAAATTTGATCGATCGGACAATCGACATTAACTTCTAAAAACTACCCTCCTGTTCTATAGGGGGTTTATACAATTCGATCGATCAAATCTCAAATTTGATCGATCGAATTATAATTTGATCGATCAAATACTCCATTTGATCGATCAGAAATGGCAGTTTCTGTCATTAATGCCTTTCATTGATTTTAACCTATTTCAACCACCGTTCTTTATGATCCTTCACGAATCATTCAAGCACACTTAACTTACATATTTAATGACATCTAAACTACAGAAAACCCATAATAACTCACCTCTTTGATAGTGATTCCTTGATCCAAGTTAATCCTTCGACTCAGGACGGTTCTTCGGATCCGAAACTCGAGAGTTTGCCAAGGTGAGTTCTTTGAAGAATCGGAGACACGAATCCACACTAACACACAGACGCGTATTGCCTTCTCTAACCGATTCGACATACAGCTGTCGATTCGTTCGCTCTTTAAATCAAAAGGTTCGTAATCTAGGGTTTCTCTCACACCTAGGTTTCATAACAGGAAGACCTCAGATCACAAATCTCTTAGCTACAGGTCAAACGGGAAGCAAAGAGGAGTAGAGAGAGTACATTCTAGCTCCTTCCTTCTCTTATAAGCTACCCATGGAAATATCTTTGATATTTCCATTTCTAACTCATTCGTTCCTGTGTTGAGCACAAGCTATACACACGTATACAACATCCCACAAAGGATCTAATCACATCTCAGACTTGTTTTGTAAGTGGCCTGCCACTTCACATGCATATGGATTAATAATCCTAATCTTAATATTCCTATTATTAAATTTTAAATTTTTCTCAATTTCTGTGTCAGGCATGTATACCAAAGCAGTCATAAGTTTTAAAAATTTAGGTCATTACATTATCCTCCCCTTAGGAATTTTCATCCTAAAAAATGTTAGACAGATTCAGACAGGCCTACGGTATTCCCTAGTCCTTACTTTCAGAATGAAGCAGAGCTAACAGTCCTAACTATAAGAATTGGTCACAGTGCAATAGTCTTCACGAAGCACGCGTATGAAGGGCCGGGATCCGTAGTAACCTGGATGTACTATGTGTGACATCCAAGAATGCCATAGAGGATTGCATCCGTACATGGATACATCCGTCCCAAAGGTCACATGCTCGGAAGAACACTCCACGGTGACTCAAACACACACACACACACACACACACACACACACAAAAGATACACACCATACTTATCTAATTTAACTTAGAGATATCAGACAGAATAGATTATAGGGCAGATGCGAAGTATAACAGATAAACAGAGTATAGAGCATGCAAATAGAGATCGAATAAAACAGGCAGAATAGTCAAAACAGTAGTCATGCAGGAATAATCGTGCATGAAGAGTAGAGGTATAATATGAAAAATAGAATTTTGTACATATATATATATAGTTATATAATTAAATACAAGTATAGTGGTTACTTGAGGGTGGAGCGGATGATGAACCTGGCTCTGTAGGTGCAACCGGTCGACTGGGTCTGGGTGGCTCGGTACGGTAGTCCCGTGGATCAGCGACGTGCTGGCTAGCGTGACCGATCATGGGGGTAGCAGTAGTGGGGTACGCTTGCTGCATCAACTGGAAAAGTATACCCTCATGAAAATCCAACTGTTGATGCGCCTGACAGTGGAACGCCTGCATCTCATCGAGCCGCTTTGGAGCTCGCTTAGCAGCCTTGGCTCCGGCCTCAACTGGTGGAATCTCCTCCTCATTGGGCAACCTCTTCACTGAAAGGTTAAGCTCTTGGTCCAATCCTTGAGCTTGAAAACCTTAATATTATCATTCCGTCTTGGTTCTCCCGGTGCCATACTATATGCTTCCCGTACGACGTTGTATTACTCTACCATCCGTATAATTAGTCGGGCATATGACATCTCTTTCTTTGATATGGCCTTCTTCTCTGACATCCTCTCGACGATGTCAAGAATGCCGTCAATGACGACGTCGGCAATGGAGAACCAACGGTTCTTGAAGGCCAAAAATAGGAACTGTTGTATGATACCCGTACGCTTGGATCGATACAAAAATGGGTAAATGGCACACTTGATGTAGGTATCAAGCATCCATAAATTGTCAAGAAGTTGGGCCCGTTTGATCGATTACCCTGATCCTTGAAGCTCGTGCGTCATCTTAGCGATGACGTCCTCAAAGGGCACATCCTTCACGTAGGGTGCCACCAAACCACACGTCTCCACATACCCGGATGGGCATTGCAAGGCGGCGGAGATGTAGAATTGGTTGAACTTATATTTGTAACTATCAGATGACGATTATCACTCCGTCGAAGGTGTTGGTAGAATAGTCGTACTATTCTCAGGCAATAATAGTCATGAAAGGGCTTATGCATGGGTTTGAGCCCTAGGTTGGTGATGTACTTGATCGTCGATGCCATTTTGGGTCGATCGTAAAAAAGAGTTGGGGGGAACTCATACTCGAGCAAAAAGGTCTTGGCATTCTTCCACTCTTTTGGTAATTCGTGCTTGATGAGTGGTGGTTGGGGTTGTTGAACGGGTGGCAAGGGTGGTACAATAGGTTATACAACTGGTTCAACGTGGGGCACGGGCACACATGCCTGCGAGGTGGGGACTTTACGCGACGCGTTCTTCGTTTGCGGTCCCATGGTTTAAAAATAACCAAAAACCCCAAAAGAAATGAGAAATCGAGGGTTTACCATGTTAAGAATTCGAAATGCGATCCAAAGAATAAAAAATGTGGAGCTCCGGCAGTCTGGAGTAGCCGAAAATCAAGTTCGATCACAAAGAAAGCAAGGTGCTCTCGCTTGATAGCCCTCTCTTCGATCGTTCAAATGGGCTTTAAAACCCAGGCGCCACTTAAATGATAAATTCAATCGATCAATGCTCAATTGATCAATCAGATTTGAAAATGAAAATGCCCTAACCCGATAGGTTGATCCATCAATTCCTATATTGATCGATCTAATTTCAAATTTGAATGATTAATTTTTCCAATTGATCGATCGAATAGTTCAAAAATAGCACACCGTTTAAAGTCAGTTGATCAATCAATCTTTATGTTTGATCAATCGAATTCACATTTGATCGATCAAATACTCCCTTTGATCGATCGAATAGGTCTGAAAAATAGAAAGTAAGGTTGATCGATCAACTCATCAGTTTGATTGATCGGATAAGTGTTTGATCGATCAGATTTCACAGCAAGGTTGTTTAAACTTCAGGTTTAAAGGACCCGTAACCTTCGTCATAGTCCAAAGGTTAAATCGTTCAGTCATAGCATCATCTTAAGCACTGTATAATAATCTAACATATGCTCAATATATTTAACAGAGATACAGTACAATATTGAATTGAATTAAATTAAATGTCAAAAGTACCTCGCATATTAGTTAAACAGATGCGGGTATTGCTCGCGAATTTTGGCTTCGCACTCCCAGGTAGCCTCCGCAGAAGAGTGATTCCGCCACTTGACTAGCACAAGTGGAATAATCTTTGTCCGTAACACCTACTCCTTATGGTCTATAATCTGCATAGGTTCCTCTACCAAGGTCAGATCCTTTTGAAGTTCAATCGGCTGAAAATCTAGGGCGTGTGTTAGATCTTTGACGTATCTCTTCAACATGGAGACATGAAATACATTATGCATGCTTGCCAACTGTGGTGGCAACGCAATCCGATAGGCGACTTCTCCAACCCGACCAAGTATTTCAAAAGGTCCAATGTAACATGGACTTAGCTTCCTACATTTCCCAAAATGCATCACGCCCTATGTAGGCGAGATCTTGACAAAATCCTTGTCTCTCACCTGCAAATAGGTGTTAGCTTAATACTAACTGAGCAGATAAGGAAACTTAGTATT
The DNA here is from genome assembly GCA_021018995.1 of Chloranthus sessilifolius. Taxonomy (NCBI): domain Eukaryota; kingdom Viridiplantae; phylum Streptophyta; class Magnoliopsida; order Chloranthales; family Chloranthaceae; genus Chloranthus; species Chloranthus sessilifolius. The sequence goes on from CM037595.1 coordinate 73,738,400, forward strand.
AAACACAATCAAGTATACCTGAAGCTCAACTTGCATTCGATGAAGATCTGCATAACTTTTCTGATGACTTTGAGCAACTCTCAATCTCTTGTGAATCCATCAAACCGTCTCGATTGTACTGTCCACGATATTAGGTCCCAAAATAAGTTTCTCACCTACTTCCGCCCAATTCAATGAAGGTCTGCATCGTCGTCCGTATAAAGCTTTGTAGGGAGCCATGCCAATACTAGACTAATAGCTATTATTGTACGCGAACTCAATCAGTGGCAAGTGTTGGTCCCATGACCCGTGAAAGTCTAACATGCATGCACACAACATATCCTCTATGATTTGGTTCACTCTTTCAGTCTGCCCATTAGTCTGAGGATGAAATATTGAACTGAAATCAAGTCTAGACCCCATGCCTTCTTGATATCTCTACCAGAACTGTGAGGTATAAAGCAGATCTCAATCGCACACAATACTGACCGGTATACCATGAAGTCTAACTATCTCTTTAAGGTACAACTCTGCAAGCTTGCTGGTAGTGTACGTAGTATGATACGACAAAAAGTGTGCAGACTTGGTCAGTCTATCCACAATGACCCATATGGCATTATGTTTTCTCAATGTCTTTGGCAACCCTAATATAAAATCCATAAAAATGGCTTCCCATTTTTATTCCGGTATAGGCAAAGGTTACAACAATCCTGCCGGATTCCTATGATTTACCTTTACTTGCTGGCAGACTAAGCATCTAGACACATACTCTGCTACGCCCTTCTTTAAGCCTCTCCACCATAAGCTTTTCTTCAAGTCCTGATATATCTTGGTACTTCCAGGATATATAGCGTACATGGATATATGAGCCTCCTCTACAATGGTATCCCGAAGCTTAATGCTTGTAGGTATGCACACTCGATCCTGGAATAACAAAGTACCATCCTCCCTGATGGAGAAATCTGCTCTGGTCCCACTGATCACACCCTGTCTAATAGTCATAAGCTCATCATCAACCATTTGAAGTTTACGAATATTTTCAAACAATGTCGGCATGATAACAAGGGTGGCCATCACAGCGCCTGAACTTTTCACATCGAACCTAGCATCACACAAGGCCATGTCCTCAAGCAAGCACCTCCGATGCACTCTCGTAATGAGATGCGCTAACTGAACTGAAGACTTTTGACTCAATGCATCTGCTACTATATTGACCTTCCCAGGGTGATACTGGATGGAACAATCGTAATCTTTCAAGAACTCCATCCATCTTTATTGCTGCATGTTCTGATCCTTCTAGGTGAATAGATACTTAAGACTCTTGTGATCGGTAAAGATATCAAAAGTCTTACCGTATAAGTAGTGCCACCAAATCTTCAAAGCAAAAATTACCGCTGCTAACTCTAGATCATGAGTGGAATAGTTCTTCTCGTGGTTCTTGAGTTGTCTAGAGCCATAAGTGATAACCTTCTTATGTTGATTTAGAACACAACCCAATCCACTGTAAGATGCATCACTATAAATAGCAAAACCTCCTCCTCCAGAAGGTATAGCTAGCACTGGTGCTGTAGTCAGATGCGTCTTGAGTTCTTGAAAACTCTTCTCACAGTGCTCTGTCTAATCAAACTTAGGATTCTTCTTTGTAAGCTGAGTAATTGGATCTGAGAGTTTAGAGAACCCTTCCACAAATCGTCTATAGTATCCTGCCAAGCCAAGGAAACTACGGACTTCTGTCACCGTCTTTGATTGCTCCCAATTCACTATAGATTCGATCTTTGCAGGATCGACTATGATACCATCCTTAGAAATAATGTGGACTAAGAAACTGATCCGATCAAGCCAAAACTCGCACTTACTAAGCTTGGCGTACAGTTGGTTGCCCCTGAGTGTTTGCAGAGCAACTCGTAAATGCTGAAAGTGTTCCTCCCTTGTCTTCGAATATATGATGATATCATCAATAAAAACTATCACCGATTTATCGAGGTGTGGCTTAAATACCTAGTTCATCAAGTCCATGAACGATGACAATGCGTTCGTTAGCCCAAACGGCATAACCAGGAACTCATAATGACCATACCTTGTGCGAAATGCAGTCTTGGAAACGTCGTCCCCCTTGATCTTCAACTGGTGGTAACCTGACCTTAGATCAATCTTTGAAAAGAACCTTACACCTTGCAACTAATAAAAAAGGTCATCAATCCGCGGTAGTGGGTAATGATTCTTAATGATCATCTTGTTTAACTGGCAGTAATCGATACACAGATGCATCGAACCATCCTTCTTCTTCATAAATAATACCGGTGCTCCCCAAGGAGATACACTTGGCCTAATAAAACCTTTGTCCAAGAGCTCCTGAAGTTGCTCCTTCAGTTCCTTTAACTCCGCAGGCACCATTCTGAATACTCGGTGCTAGATCAATTGTAAACTCGATCTCCCAATCAGGTGGCAATCCGCGGGTAATTCTTCAAGAAAGACATCTGGGTATTCACATGCAACAGTGATGAGAGAGATGTCCCTCTTCTTCTCTTAATGATCTTGCAAGTAAGCAAGATATTCATAGCATCCATTCTTCATCATGCGCTCCGCTCGAATAGCTGAAATGAATGGTGCAACCTTGGATTTGATTCCACAGGAGCGAAAGGACTTTTTCTTTGGGGGTCGGAAGGTTGCAATCTTTCGAAGACAATCCACACTCGCATGGTATGCTGACAGCCAATCCATTCTAAGGATCATGTCAAATCCTTCCATATCCAACGTGATCATATCCGTCATTGTCTCATGATCTTCAATCATCATGATAACTGATTGACATACTGTATCCGTGCTGACTGAGCTTCCAGTAGGGATCGATATAGCCAAGATAAAATCAAGGGTCTTGAGGACGATGCCTAACTTCTCAGAGAATGACGGAGTGATAAATGAATGACTAGACCCGGGGTCTATCAATACACGAGCATCAGCTTGACTCTCGTCACCCATACGACGCATGACAAGTGTACCTTTTATTCATATTTTAAACATATGGGGTTAAGCGCACAATAATTATGAATATTCATATGCATAACATCATCAAACACACTATTGTATAGGAATATTAACTAATCAATTTAACTCTCAAAGCGTAAAGATACCTTGGATGACATCATTTGATGTCAAGGCATCTGTGGCGGTGACGACATATGCTCGACCTTGAATAATAGGTCGAGATAATCTCTAAGTAGATACTGATCCAACCCGCTCCTTGGTCTCCTTGCTCTCCTCAGGGCAATTTCTAACCATGTGGGCCATCTTGCCACACCTGAAGCAAGCTCTTGTATCTCTCTTGCAGTCCTCCATCTTGTGTGGTTTTTCACACTTGACACATGATGGAGCTGGAGTGAATGAAGAGACCCGTGAAGATCCTTGTGCGATAGAAATTCTACTAACAGAAGAACCAGATGATCTGAATGGTCTGGATGATACGGGTACCACCGGCCTCTGATAAGAACTTGGTCGTGAAGATATAGCTGGCCTAGAGTGCGTAGGATATCTACGAGGTCTGGAGAACTTGGCCCTCTTGTTCTGTTCGGGGTCATGAGATTATCCCTGAAATGACCTCTCCTTGTTTTGCCTATCTCTCCAAGCAAACTGTTTCTGGTTCTCCTCTTCATAAATGAGAGCCTTAGACATAGCTACTGCATATGTCTCCAACTCCCATAAAGCCACTTGTTTCTGCAAGTTTGGCCTCAAGCCAAGCTGAATCATTTGAGCTCGCATCGACTCAATGGCTACGTGTTGCGAAGCAAACCTCGATAATCTATCAAACTTCACACTATACTCGAGCACCGTCATAGCATTTGTTCCAACTTGATAAACTTCACTTCTCACTGATGCCTCACAATCTTAGGAAAGTACTTGTCGTTGAATGTTTCAATGAACTCAGCCCACATCCAAGGGATATTGGGAAGTTCTTGCTCTCGGTATCTTGATACTGATTTCCACCAAGGCCCTGCTTCTCCATCAAATTTGAAGGTTGCCCAACTCACCTTCTCTATATCAGTGCATTGAAGCACTTCAAAAACTTTCTCCATCTCCTCTATCCATCCCTCGGCCTCGATAGGATCTATCTGACCTGAGAAATTAGGAGGTCCCATTCTCCTAAACTTGGCAAAGCCGCCGGGTTGGTGAGGTGGTCTAGCTGCTTGTTGATTCATCGTAGCCGTCTGTTGAGCTGTGTTGGCAGCCACAACTTCCAACACCTACTCCATTCTACTATCACCACCTCCTCTTCTTCCTCTTGGTCATATCGGAGCAACATTCTCACCCGATAGGAACCCTAATCCTCGAGAAGTACTAGGAATCTCGGGGATCTCTCGCATCGGAACCAATCTCGGTCCTTCTCTTCCTCTACCGCGTCCACCTCTGAACCTTGGGCCCATAATACTAGTCTGTCATTGTGAAAACAACAACATTGATCAGTACATAGATTGTAAAAATAATCAAACCTAAGCTCGTGGTTCAACTTAAAGCCTAAGCTTTGATACCAATTGTGACAGCTCGGATTTCCACACCCGAAAACCCATGCCATCAGGATCATAACTCTGGATGATCCCCGAAACAAACCAAAGAGTGTCTGCTTATCTAGCGAAAATTAAAGCAGACACTATCTGAAGTGGCAGATCGAGTCATCATATAAGGCTTTAGAAGCAAAGAAAAAAATAAAATAAGACATATATGTAAATTAAAAGAATATATATCCTCAAAAAGGAACCAAGAAGAACCACTGGTGATGGACATCCATCACCCAAAATAATGGTTCCTAATAGTGGTTCCTATAGAATATATAAAACTATAAATAAACATCTATAGTAAAAATAATACAGAATAGTGACCACCAGGCATACAGATAATCCAAAATACATATACAGATCCCAAAATAATAGACTAGATACCCAGGCTACTGATAAAACTCGTCAGCAGGGGTATCAGTGTCCTCTTCAGCCTCCGCCTCGGGCTGGTAATCAGGATCACTCTCAGTGCCGAGAACCCTAGCCTCAGAACCTATTATATAGAAATCAGTGTGAGCTAACCATCTAAGCTCAATAGAAGAAACTCAAGTAAATTGCATCTAAAATGTAAAACATGGTTTACAAAACATAACTCAGAACAGATGATTAAAGCAGAGAATGCAGACAGAACAAAATAGATGCAGACAGATAATCAGATATCGGATGTAGAACTTTAAAGAACAAAACAGATGCAGAATTATCAGAGAGCAGATTTTATTCTCAGAGTTTTCAGATGCATGCATACAATATTTAGTGACTTAAATTCTATACTTAAATAACTCCCGTGTTATAGCACGTGGTAGCTAGATATGTACCGATGGGTAACCCCGACCATCGTCATTCAATGAATAATTGCAGATATTTGTATCAAGCCTCTTTAAAGGAGAGCAACTTGTGCTAGGAGGTTTACAAATCAGATACACGGATATCCCGCTGTGCTGGTCGTGGGTATCCTGCCACGTCAGGGGGATTCTTCACATGAACTTTAAATCAATACATATAAAGGACCTCAAGAATCAGATGATAGAATCAGATGGCAATATTTTTATCATATGCAAGACATGCTTTTGAAACAAAAGAAATCAGATACAGATGTTAAGAAATCATGCAGTCAAAATTAGATACAAGTTAGGTTGAATTTCTCCTACCTCAGAACAGATCTTTCTAAGTAAATCCAAAGCTTTTTAAGGTGTCCTAGTCTTGACCTAGACCATGCATATAGTGTACTAAGTGTCAGAACTGTCAAACAACTAATTGGTACACTGCCCAACAGTGTTTTTCCTAGAAAACTAAAATAGGGTAAATCAGGGAATTCGATCGATCAATTCCTCTATTTGATTGATCGGATTCACATCTGATTGATCAATCACTTCAATTGATTGATCAGATGCCTTAATCCCTTACAGGCAAAACAGAGAAAATCTGATCAATCAACACCCGATTTGATCGATCAGATTCTCAAGTTGATCGATCAATTCTCATATTTGATCGATCAAACCCAACATTTCACCTTTTCAGAACAGAGGAAATTCGATCGATCAATCTCTTTATTTGATCGATCGAATCCTCAATTTGATCAATCAATCCTCATGTTTGATCGATCGGATTTTCCAAGTCAAAATTTACAGAAAAACACACCTCCTGTTCTATAAGTTATTTATAAAATTTGATCGATCAAATCCCCAATTTGATCGATCAATCTCACAGTTCGATCGATCAATTCTCAATTGATCAATCAGTTCACACTTGATCGATCACTTCATATTCTGATCGATCATTTCCAAATTTGATCGATCAAATCCCCAATTTGATCGATCGAACAATCGGCATTAACTTCTAAAAACCACCCTCCTGTTCTATAGGGGGTTTATACAATTCGATCGATCAAATCTCAAATTTGATCGATCGGATTATAATTTGAATGATCAAATACTCAATTTGATCGGTCGAAAATGACAGTTTCTGTCATTAATGCCTTTCGTTGATTTTAACCTATTTCAACCACCGTTCTTTATGATCCTTCACGAATCATTCAAGCACACTTAACTACATATTTAATGACATCTAAACTACAGAAAAGCCATAATAACTCCCCTCTTTGATGGCGATTCCTTGATCCAAGTCAATCCTTCGACTCAGGACGGTTCTTCGGATCTGAAACTCAAGAGTTTGCCAAGGTGACCTCTTCGAAGAACCGGAGACACGAATCCACGCTAACACACAGACGTGTATTGCCTTCTCTAACTGATTCGACTTACACTCGTCGATTCTTTCGTGCTTTAAATCAAAAGGTTTGTAATCTAGGGTCTCTCACACCTAGGTTTCACAACAGGAAGCCCTCATATCACAAATCTCTTAGCTACAGGTCAAACGGGAAGCAAGGAGGAGTAGAGAGAGTACATTCTAGCTCCTTCCTTCTCTTATAAGCTACCCATGGAAATATCTTTGATATTTTCATTTCTAACTCATTCGTTCCTGTGTTGAGCACACACGCTATACACACGTATACAACATCCCACAAAGGATCTAATCGCATCTCAGACTTGTTTTGTAAGTGACCTGTCACTTCACATGCATGCGTATTAATAATCTTGATCTTAATATTCCTATTATTAAATTTTTAATTTGTCTCAATTTTTGTACCAAGCACGTATACCAAAGTAGTAAGAAGTTTTAGAAATTTAGGTCATTATAGAAATAGTACTTGAATTTTGACTCGAAGTTGTATTTGAATTAGTATTTGAACTTCTGTTTGATTTTGGATTCAACTCTGTATTTGAAATAGTATTTGAATTTTGACCCAAATTAGTATTTGAATTAGTATTTGAAATTAGATTCGAAGTTGTATTTGAATAGTATTTGAACTTTGACTCGAATTAGTATTTGAATTTGGACTTCGAATTTTGTTTGACTCAAATTAGTATTTGAATTTGGACTTGAATTTGAATTTGAAATGGGGATTTGAATTTGTATTGGAATTAATATTTGAATTTGGACTTGGAATTGTGTTTGAACTAGAATTTGATCTTGAACTCGAACACGATCTTGAACATGTATTTGAATTTGAATTTGTACTTGACACTTGAACTTGAAACTGAATTTGAATTTGAATTAGCATATTTGAAATTTGGACTCGAAATGAGTATTTGAAAATATGAAAATTTGAACTTGAAATGAGTAATTGAATATCTGAACTTTGAACTCGAAATAGGTATTTGAAAATATAAAATTTGGACCTGAAATGGGTATTTGAAAATATGAAATTTGGACTTGAAATGGGTATTTGAAATTTTAAAATTTAGACTCGAAATGGGTATTTGAACACTTGAATTTGAACCCGAAATGGGTATTTGAATATATGAATTTGCACTTGAATATAGAAATCTGAAATATATTGAATTCTGAGTACTACTTATTTGACAATGAATCCTGAAATCTCGAAGTGAAAGGATGATATTCTTTTAAACTTTTGGCCTCACATAGTTTATCATTGTTTTTATGAGCATGCTCGTATGAGCACTTCATATTTGAAAGCGTTTTTGAAATGTCAGCTGAGGATCGAGTCTAGTTAGACCAACAGGGTCATTGATCCTTGTCTCGATTGGCTAAATGGCAGAGAGTGCCGACCTTTGTTTGGGTAAATATTGATATTTTGAATTTGGACTATGGTTGATGTTCTGGTATTGACACCGAATTAATTAAAAGATACTAATAATCAACTCATAAATAATAATAATAAGCAAATAATACCTAATAATCGAAATTACACTTAATCATTCCTGAGAATCGTAATGTAACTTGAAAACTTGTGCTTGTTAATGTTATATTTGTAAGTCTTTTTCAAATAATGTTGTAGTAGTAACCTGTAGAATAACATTCTATATTTTAGTTGTAAATCTCATTATCTTTTGCTTTAGTTATAAATTGCACATCATGAATTACTATTCTCCTTGTGGATGCTTACCTTCATGTTAAATAGAATTTGCTTATGTTACTTGCACTTAGAATGTCTGCTTAATACTAGTCTAATCTTGCTTAGTTATATTATCACAACTACTGGAAACCCCACTTGCACTGCACCTGCGAAATTTTCTTATACTACTTGTACTGAAAACCTATTACAAAAATTAACTAAGACTTTATTAATCTTCATCGCTTACAGTCATTTCATAATCCAAAAATCTCAGAGGTCAGTCAGCAACCACCCAGTCAGAGTTAGAGGAGTTGGATAACGAAGGATTCAAGAGCGATCATCAAGCTGACAATTTAAGATCATTTTATCTATAGTGCTACCAACACCTGCACTTTTGGTTTTTTAAAGGATCTTTTCCTTCTTGTTTTAAGTCCATTACTTTTAAATACAATTGTTGTATCTTTGTAAATGGGCTTGCATGGACATCAACCTTTAAAAGTTTTATTTGTAGAAAAATCTCTTGTTTTATATTTTCGCAATTAATAGAATTTGTTATGATAAATTCGTAAAACCCGAATTCTGATCAGGTTAACGAGAATGGGAATTTAAATCGATTGTATTTAAATAATGTTTCCGCAACTACTTTGATAAATGAAATTAATCGTTTCGGCAATTTAAGCAATTCTCACAATATTATATATATATATATATATATATATATATATATATATATATATATATATATATATATATAAATTTAAGAATTTTGAAAGGGAAATGACTTAAAATTCGAAATATTTGAATACGAATATATATGTGTGAGCGGTGTGCGTCGCGTGCCCGCCTCGACGCCGCTAACGGACCGCGAGGCCGGGGAGGGGCATGACATAATATTGATGGTTATGAGAAGTTTTAAATTATGGATGTTTAAATTGATGCATTTATAGACTCGGATTATAAGACTTAAATTGTTGAATAATTCATGTTATTTCTTTTTATTGATGTCATGCGTTTCTTATTTGTTCTTTCAATAGTTATGATTGTTGTTTAGATGCTTGGATTAGTGCGACCCACACGCAAAAGAAAAAAAAAGGCTAGCTAAATTAGATTAATCATTGGATTAGACTTAGTTTAAAGACAAGAGAATTAAATCTAACCCGTTGTGTAAAGCGGATAATTACTTTGTTATATAAAGGATAAAAGAGGAATGCTTATGTAGTTTTAGGTCTCTAAGTTGGAGCATTGATTTGGTGTAAAGATTTGGGAACGTCACATAAGACATCATTCACATGCTTAGAATACCATAAGACTTGAATCATATATAAGTTTTCATTCCATATTGATATGGAATTTCACTATTTTTGTTATGATGAATTGATGATATTGCCTTGTCATTTCATTAATGTGAACTATTATCCTACGTATTACGGTTTAGGAATGCTGCATTGAGATACTGCTTATAGGAATTACTATGATTTATGAATATGATAAATTGGAGAACGAATTGTGGGGCCCAAACTCAGTTCGTGTTCTTTCATGGAGGGTCACCTTAAGCCTCCGAATGTAGCAAGTTCTTCAAGACCGAAGTGGAGTGCCTTTTTTTCGAGAGCTCCACAATACACTTTGACCTATGTGGAGCTGAAGAATGAAAAAGTGATTTGCGATATTTCTGAAGTGGGGAACGAATCGAAGTGTTGGGCTAATGCTTTGGTTGGATATTCGGTAGGGAAGAAACGCTTCTTCCAAGGAGTTAAAGCAGCTATAGAATGACTATGGAAGGTCAAAGGAAATTGTAATGTTTTCGCAATGACGGATGGGTTATTTTTGTTCGATTTTAGTCTGGAAGAAGATTGGAGAATAATCCTGGATGCGGGACTTTGGTCTATTGGAGGTAGTATCCCCTTATACTGAAGAAATGGAAACCATTATTGAAGATGGAGAAAGAGAATTTTCGAACTATTCCAGTTTGGATTTGGCTTCCTAGACTTCCACTAATCTATTGGTCAAACAATACCCTAAGCAATATTGGAAGTTTTATTAGGCATCCCCTGCGAATGGACAAGAAAACCATGGAGCGATTAAGACTATCTTTTGCACGAATCTGCATGGAGACTGAGGTTGGGTCAAGCCTCCCAGAGGTGGTGGAATTAAAATTGGCTGATGGATCAACCCATTACCAATGTACAGATTATGAGTGGAAACCAAAAATATGCCCAACTTGTAATTCCTTGCTCCGTATAGACTGTTTGAAAAAGACGATTAATGGTGATAAAGAACAGTTGAAAGAATGCAAAGAATGGAGGCCAGTTAACAAGCCTATCAATCCATCCAGAGGATGAAACTTTACAAAGAGATGAAGCACCCACTGTTAACGAAAACAATCACAAGGATGATACATGTGAAGCCGGGATCAGGGGAGAAGATGCAATCTTTATCGTTGATAATTTTGTCACGGATATTAGAAACATAAAATGTATAGAAGGGCAGAGTGGAATTATCAGTAACCTAGAAAACTGTGAAAGCCAATCAGGTCATACTGATGATATACAACCTAATTTGGAAAACCAATGTCCAAATCAGGAACAAATCTCAACAAATTAGGCTTCTCCACAAACGCCTAAAAACTTGGGAGATTCCGAAATTGGAGATGGAGATAATTGGCAAAATCCAAGGATGTGTAGAAAGACCCCAATGAGTCAAAATAACTAGGCTTATCCAACGGCTGTGGATAATCTAACTCCAACAAATTCTATTGGTAAGTCTTCAACGCCTAAGAACTTGGGAGATTCCAAATTTGGAGTTGGAGGTAACTGGCAGAACTCAAGGATGGGTAGAAAGACCCCAATGAGTCAAAATGACTCGGGTAATCCAACGGATGTGGATAATCTATCTCCAAAAATTCTATAGATAAGTCTTCAAAATTTGAAATTTTATCTACCACTAATAAGTTTAATATCTTGGAGGAGAGAGAGGATGGGTCTTCGGATTCTCATGAAGGCAGAATCTTGTCAATTGCGAAAATCATGGGTCAAACTAGGACTGCCCAGAAATCAGGAATTGACAATCAGACACAGGGAAATATGAAGAAGAAGAAGAACGACAGGAAGTCAAAAGCTATACCGTTCGAGAGAATTACTCGATCGCAAGTTGGGGAAGAAATTTCTTCCAATTCTCAATGAGTCGTATTGCAAGTTGGAATGTCCGAGGCATGAACAGGGCCTCGAAACGCAGAGCAATTTCTAAGCTAATTAGAAATGAGAAAATTGATTTGATTTGTCAGAATGAAACTAGGGTTAAGGAACCTTATTTTGATTAGTTTAGTAGCAACATTATGCGAGGATGGGAGGTTATCCGCAATTATAACCATCATTCTAATGGGCGTATCTGGATGATGTGAAATCCAAAGATCTTTAAATTCAAAATGTTGTTTGATGGTGCACAAATAATTCATGGGAAACTAACTCAAATTGGCACTGACCAACAATGCTTTCTTCTAGCCTATACAGATCCAATTTATTTGTTGATCGAGGAGTAATGTGGAGGGAGTCGGAGTATCTTTCCCATCAAATTCCTTGGATTTGCATGGGGAATCTCAACTCCATCAGATTTTGCAATGAGAAAGTAGGAGGTAATAGAGTACCCACCCGGATACTCAAACAGCTGAATGATTCGATTTCGCAATGTGAACTTACTGATCTAAAAGCTATTGGACACACCCTTTCATGGCCCAATAAATCAGACAATGGTAGAAGAATTTTATGTCGGCTGGATAGAGTATTTGTTAATGCTCATTGGATTAACTCTTACTCCAACAGTAGGGTCAATTATTTTCCTACTCTGAACTCGGATCATTTGCCCATGATTGTAGAAATCATCCAACTAGAAAGAAAGATGGCTACCTTTAAATACTTTCCCATTTGGGAAAAAGAGGAGGGCTTTAAGGAAGTTGTCAAAATTGCATGGGGAAAAACTTTTGACGGAAATCCAATGTTCAAAGTAATACAAAAGTTAAAGGAGGTTAAAACTGCAGTAAGAAGGTGGAACAATGAGAAGTACGGGAGGGTCTAGGATAGAACTAAAGAAGCAGAAGCTGACCTTAGGGAATTTCAATCAGAAATTCAGATAGACCCATTAAACAAATTGTTGGCCAAGATGGAACATGATGCACTTGCTAAATACAATCAGGCTATGGAAGTGAAGATGATTTTATGAGAAGCAAAGCGAGGATTCGATGGCTTAAAAATGGTGACAGAAACACTAGTTTTTTCCATGCTTCAATTTCTTCATGGATTGCCAGAAACAACATTCATAGTATCCGTTTAGAAGATGGAACAATTGCTAACGATCATGATTTGATTGGTGATATTGCGGTGACATATTTCGAGGAAATATTTCGGGCACAATCTTCCCCAACCTGATTTAACCAGATTCCTTTCAAAAACAGATTGGATAGAGAACCAGCGGAGATGCTCTCTAACGAAATTTCTACTTATGAGATAAAAAATGCTATTTTCATAGCCCCAAAGAGTAAAGCTCCAAGACTAGTTGGTTTTCCCTCTAAATTCTTCGCCAATTTCTGGGATCTGATTGCTAAGGACATCATTGTAGTGGTATGAAATTTTTTCTATAGCAATCGCATGATTAAATCTCTTAATTCTACGCTTATTAAATTAATTCTAAAAGAATCGGGGGCTGATTTGTTAGATAAATATGTATTTGAGAATCTTTAACTCAATTTAAGTTGCTCGTATGAACTCTGTGTTGTAGGTTCAGGCAACTACAATCTGGATACCAAAGGGGGTTGTGGACTCTAATTTTTTAATTGAATGATCACCATTAAGTGAATGGATGAGATTGCCCATCTTGAAATCATATGCATACACCAAATTCAACAACCTTTCGAAATGTATTTACAGCATGCAGTTTAATAGTGACTTTTTGGGTTTGGGCCTATCGCACAATGGAAGGTTGAGAATAATTTTTTTTATATTTTTTCTTCATTTGGATGGCTGAAGGCTGATAATATTGCAACCTCCAAGGTCGCACGTTGGAGCCTAGTTTGCTCATAAAAAAGTATTGCAATTATTTAAAAAATCGTATTTTATTTAGAGTCGAGGCTAAATTGTGAATAATTCTCAAATTTTCAATAAATCATAAGTATATCAATATTTTTCATATTTTTATATTATCTTTTGCTTTTCTCCATTTTCTGAGACTTTTTTTCGACCTTTACGATTTTTTGCTGATTTATTTTTTATTTCAGAATTTTACTCTTGTAGAACTTGACTTGGTGACTATGCAATGGGCATGTGCGTCTTTGATGATAGGTTTGTAGGTACCTTTTGGTAATCATATATAAGAGACACTAGGTCAGGCATGTCATACCATTCACTAGCTGATGAGTTAGTATTAGGTGCTTCACCTGTACACGAAATGCAGTTCCCAGCTCACTCTTTCACTCCCTAACTAGCCAAACCTGGAGAGAGACATACATCTTTTATGAGCGCCAAAGCAGTGATCTTTGCCTTGCCCCAGTGGTGATGTCCTCAAACAGGTGATCATCTAAAGATCAAAATCATCCTGCTAAGCCCTTCAGGTCCTTATGTAAGAAATGAACAAGGCCTATATTAAAGTATACTCCTTAGGAGGAATGATTTGAATCCTCCAAGGGCATATGTTTTTGGAATTGATGTTATTTCATATTATATCCTGTCACTTAATTGAAGGATTTGAATTGGTATAAAGGGGATCCCCCAAAAAACCATTAATGCAAATCAAAGTATTCAAAATTAACTTAGGCTGTGTTTGGAAACAAGCATTTGCATTTGAGAATTTCAAGTCCAAGCATTTCAAATTTAAGCATTTCAAATTCAGAATTTGAAATATTTGGATTTGCAAATCTCTTGTTTGGATATTTTAGCATTGCATTAAGATTTGGCCTAAGGATTTATAGATGCTTTATTTGGCTAATTTTTTTTATAAAAATAATTTATATTTCATTGGTTTCCTTCATTCTATGTAGGGGTGGAAGTTCGGTGAGCCGAACCAAAATCAAAACTGAAAATTTCGGTTTCGGTGTCGGTTCACCAAAAATCAAACCGTAATCGAATGTTTTGAGTTCGTTCGAACTCCCCACCTAAATCGAAATAAAGATCGATCTGTTTTAATTTTTCAATATTTTTTTATTTTTATTTATTTTAGTTTTTCATCTTAGGGTCAATTTTCTTTTTATTGGAAATTGATTTATCTTGTTTGATAACATGAAAGTGTAATTACATAGATGGAATAAAAATTGTGTTATAAAGTCAAAGTTTTACCAAATATCAAACTTTGATCACAGATAAAAATTTACAATACCAAAATATAAATAACACAGTAATAAGCATTATATGCTGTCAAGATACACTTCTCAAATTTTGACTGAAGTCAAAATTTGAACAAAAGTCAAATTTTGATTAAAAGTCAAACTTTGACCAATGAAAATGAGACAATGTATTTTAAAGTTACAAATTAAACAATCATAGATATTTTTAATTATAGTATTCTACTAATTACAATTTATAGCTTTTTATAGAAAATCGAACTTTGATAAGAGTCAAACTTTGACCAAAGAAAAATTACACTAATATGATATAAATTTATGTAGTAGTAGACTCTATCTATAAGCATATTTCGAATTTAACTATAAATAAATTATGCACAAAAGTCAAAGTTTGACCAATAGTCAAAGTTTGACCATTAAAAATGAGGCAATATATTTTAAAGTTACAAATTAAACAATGATGGATATTTTTAATTATAGTAATCCACTAATTAAAATTTATAACTTTTTATAAAAAATTGAACTTTGACAAGAAGTCAAACTTTGACCAAGGAAAAATTGCATTGATACAGTATAAATTTATGTAGTAGACTTTTTTTATAAGCATGTTTTGAGTTTGACTAAATTTTTTTTTGTGTAAAAGTCAATGTTTGACCAGAAGTCAAAGTTTGACTAAAGGTCAAACTATTGACTAATAAAATTGAGATTCTAGTATCACATTATAGATCAACATGGACGTATCATTTTTTCGCTATTAAATTATAAAAGTCAGTTTAATAAAAAGTAAAATTTTAATTAAAAATCAAAGTTTGACCTTAAAGTCAACCTTTGACCCTTGGTTGGGATGCCTCATGCTCAATACAACCAGATCGGTCAAGGTTAAAAATACTCGGCTCAGGCGGATCGAGTATCAGGTCGAGCCATACCTATGATGTACTGGATAACAACTTTTTATTCTCAAATCATAGCCAATTATATGATGTTGTAAAATTTGGATTTTCAAATGACGCCTAGGAGGTGTTATTTACAAATCCACTTTTTTACATATAGACATGAATTTCTAAATTCCACACTACGTGAAAATGGAGAATAAGTGTAACACCTCGAATCTAGCAAAGCATTGAACCGTTGACCTTCGGCGGTAATACAACGACCTTGACCAATATAACCGTGATCAAGATGACTGACGACTACTATGGGTCTCTGACCCATCCACCTTGATTTGATAAATGTACCCGACATCCGAATTCTGAGAACCCATCCCCTAACTTGAATTTTGAGAACCCATCCACCTTGATTTGATAAATGTACCCAACATCTGAATTCTGAGAACCCATCCCCTAACTCGAACACTGAATCAAAACCCAACCCCTGAAAGGGCCGAAATGAAAACCCGAGACACATGCACCTTTAGAAAGGAATGGGCACCCATCAAGTTATTAACATAAACGACGCACAATCATCCTCTTGGTATAGCTAATATTGGTAGTGATGATCTAAAAGATCGCTATCAATGGAAATGATTGAACACCACCCACCGATGTACTATCATAAGGTTGGTCAAACAATGGACCTAAAGTTGAAGGTTGTAGATAAGCCACACACTATAGTAATGAGTAATGGGTAATACATAGTTATAATTGGTTCATATAAATATTAACTAAGATTCTATCTGTTGTGTGTAGATAGTAAATTTTCCATTAGACATTTAATGTTGAGTTTTAAAATAATACTACCACAGGTAGTAGAAATGAAACCATGTTCATTAATACACATGAAGTCAAGTGCCACATGAGTGTGGTTACTTCAAAAAACTTTCAGTTCTATCTATTCACTATAACTTTTGACTTAGGTACTTTCTAGTCAAGTTTGATGTTTATCTTGATTATCTACACTCTCTTCTATTTTGTCTGGCCATAACTATTTGTATTGTCATCAAGCACCACATAATCATGTGATATACAATTACTGATCATCGTTGTCTCAATTTATTTTCGAGGACGAAAATTCCTAAAATAGGGGAGAATGTAACGATCCTCAGATTTAGCAAGTTAGGTCATATACACGTTATCACCACGATCCCTAACGACCTCACTAGGTTAAACCTTGAACTTAGAAAGTTAGACTTCAAGCTAGACACAGCCATATTAAACTAAAATATTAAACTACTTTAGCAAGTAATCAGTTTTAGATATACCAACAGTGGTATATAAATTTTTACTGAAGCCAAAACCATTTGGCTTTATCCAGATAAGGCCAAAATCGGATGGGTATTGTATAAATATCCCAGCCCAGGATTCAATTGTAAAATAAACAAGGGCTATTGGATCTACTTTTGTTGGCTTCCTTATTTTATTTACTTGTAAAGTATACAATAGCATTTCTATTTTGGCTTTTGGCTTCTATGCTATACACTAAATATGTATTAGTGTTTCACATGGGATTGTAACTGCAAGTAGCTTATAAGCTACTTGCATGGTAACTTCGCCACACGACTCCAGTGAGTCATTGACCATCTACATGCACGCAAGGTCGATGTCACTTGTAATAAGGCGGATCCTCCTTTCGCTCTTTGGATTTTCGTTAAAACACCAAACTTCTGTGAAGATCGACAAACAATGAAACTATTAATCAACTCCTCTCAGTTATGATCCGTCGTTGAGATCCGTGGGCATAGCATCGTTATTCTTCCACGTGATCAAACACCAAGCATCAAAAAGGTTAGTGGTTTAATTTTAAGAAATTCAGCTCATAATTTGCCTCAGTATAGAGTTGAGTGCAGATCTTCGCACTCCGGATCTTCATTGAAGATTTGTAAATGGAAAATAGAGATCTATATATATATATATATATATATATATATATATATATATATATATATGTATGTATATCAAAAAAAAAATATTACATATATAGACAGATTTAAATATCTATATATATATATGAGAAATATATATAGAAAAACCTATATATATATATATATATATATATATATATATATATATATATATATTAGCAAAAAGGAGAGATACAACAGATCAAAAGGCCAAGAAGAAGATCAGTTGAAGCCCGGCAAGCCAAGCTTGCCGCGACAACCTCAAGGGGTTGTCGCGGCAAGACACTCTGCTGAGTGGCTTGCCGCGGCAACCTCAAAGGGTTGTCGCGGCAAGGTGCTTGCCGCGACAAGCCTTATGTGTTGTCGCGGCAACCCTATGCTCAGACCACTGTGTGGTATTTCGGTCATAACCTTTGACCCCGAACTCCAAATGGTACGATTCTTGATGCGTTAGAAAGGGGACAATGAGACCTATAACTTTCATAAAGTAACTAAGTTCTAAAGCTAACATATAAAGGATCAAAAAGTAGTAACAAGTCACGGCAACATGCAACTGCAAAGCTTGCCGCGGCAACAGTATCCTCATACCACTGTGTGGTATTTTAATCATATCTTTTGATCCCAAATTTCGATTGACACGATGCTTGATGCATTAGAAAGGAGACATTGAGCCCTACAACTTTCCTGAAGGAACAAATTTCTGAATCCAACGTTTAAGAGGTCAAAAAGTAGTGACAAGTCGCAGAAACATGCAACTGCAAAGCTTGCCGCGGCAACCCTGCATCTGACACACTTGGCGATACCTCTGGCTGGGGTTTTTGCTGTAATGAATTGCTAAGTTTGACTATGAGACTTGGGACCATAAATAGTCCATATTTGGGGTCTATGTTGACCCAATAAACCATTAAAAATACTAAACCTATGAACGACATTCCTAGGTGCCACTTGGTGCACATGACGCATTTGCTTGAAAACATGCGTGCACGGGTAACTAGTTACACATAAGCCTGGTATAAGGTAGGGAGTTTACATTGTTAATTTATATTTTATTTTCGAATTCATTCCTGATTAGCAAATTATAATTATGCCTATGTTAGTTTAATCCATATGCTAGTTGTGCTAGTTCTGCTGAGGAATACTAAGCTATGATGATAGTAAGATCAAAGCCATATATGTTTATACCATGAATTTTGATGCTCAAATCATGCTAGTTCAGCTCGACATAGGATTATTCTATGAATATATGTCAGTATGATAATCTTTGGATATAAAGGCAATTTTAAATGATAATTAGAGATTTATAAGGATGCTAATTAATTTTATTGATGACAAATGCATGTGATAATGTCAGTTTGTATAATGAACTCATGTCAGTTGGGATGGATATGATACTAATGAATTCAGTGTTGATTTATGGTTAAAGGATGATGCTCAAATATATAGTGATAACGGGATAATACTCTATCAGTTCAGAGGAATGGTTCTGATTAATAATGATCATGTATTGCTCATGTATAATCATGTATAATAATCATGGATAGAGATAGATGAATTTATAAATCATGATGAAAATATAGGTCAGATTTGACGTATGACTAATGAATGAAGATGCTAGACCAACTTTAATGAATAGTTAGCTCAGTTCAATAGATGAATATTAATGATTATGCTAATTTCAGTTTAAATAAATGTCTTTGCATGACTATGCTCATGTTAAGTTTTGATAAATAAATATGCATGATAAGGATTCAAGCAATGTGCCGTAGGACTATTAGGCTAATTCAGTTAGATGTGTGATTATAAATGATGATACGATCAGTTATGTACGAATGATGATAAGATCAGTTTCAACGCATGAATATGAATAGTTATGCTAACTCAGTGATACTAGTTCAATTTTGCTATATCATATCTGTTTATGATGTTCTTGCATATATGTTAGCATGCATTGTTCATGTTCTGTTATCCTTGATATCATCTATACGTCTTTAATTCATCTTGAAACAAGTGATCCCGCTAACTCGGGAGGTTGATATCCCGTCCAAGTGATCCCGCTAACTCGGGAGCTTGATTTTCTTGTTTCTTGTTCTTGTACATGTCTTGTTTCAGCATGATTCATTGATCTCGCCTGATTCCTTGTCAGTATGAATATGTCAGCATTGTCAGCATGATATAATAATTGTATGATTTAGTGCTTGTTTTGTTATATACTGCTAGGATATATGGATGATAGAATAGACCTAATATAAGATGACATGTGTTTCGTTTTATTTTTTATCTAGACATGAATGGATAATCTAACATATAAATTAGCATTTCAATTTTCCCTGCTGAGCTTTGATGATAGCTCATCCTACGACTTTATGTCTTAGCTGCAGATATTGCTCAAGACCCTGAGGACGAAGCTGATCCTACCTACCAGTCTGAGGAGGAGGACGAGGAGGAGGGTTCTACTAAGGACTTCTTTCCTTGAGAGGTTTGGGAGAGATAGAGATTTGTTTTTAAACATTAAATATGTATAAATAGCAGTATGAGTTAAGATAGTTTACTACTTTAGATATAGGTTTTTGTTTATATTTCCTGTTCAATTTACTGCTTTAGATAAAGGAATGGATATCAGTTGTTGCCATATTTCTTCGTATCAGAGTTAATTAAATTCGCTTCCGCATATGTAACACTTCGTACAAGATGCCCTTGTATGACAGGATCATGTTAGGTGATCCGACGGTGCGACCTTTCCCATTTACGAGAAGGGGAAAAGTCGGGCTGTCACAATAAGCAACGCCACTACTTAAAAAACACTACGCTCATCGGCCGTTGTAGAGAAATCCATGAACACAATGACCCAAAAGAGAGGTTTTATAAATGCAACGGCCCATAATTATCTTAGTTTTGTAGGAAAGCGAACTCGAACCTATGGCCTTTACCCTTAAAGTAATTGGGCGTTTGCGCCCAAATACCATTCGAAACCTTATATTCTCTTCTTTCTTCACCCACCTTACGAAACCCTACCTCCTAATTCTCCGTTTCAAAACCCCAATGATCACAACCCAAACTCTTCAAAAATCTCCCGAAGATCTGGATTTCCTCTTCAAAATCCTACTGCTTCAAAACCCTACCTCCTACTTCTCCTAAAGAAAACCCCTAAAAAAAATGAAAAAAAAAACTCATAATCTAATAACTTACTCGCTCTTTTGATCTTTGCTCTACTTCTCTTCAACTTCGTTTCCTTTGCAACTCTATCTAAAAACAAAGAAGATACCGATCTCAAAGATCTTGATTTCCTCTAAGAAGCTGAAGACGATTATGAGACTGATAAAGTAGCAGCTCCATTAAAGGTAAATCGTTTTTAGTTTTTTTTTGTTGGAATTTCAAATAAAAAACTGAGGTAATTATTTTTTAGGGATTTTTTTTTGTTATAATATTTTTTCCCAAAGGCTTTAGTTTTGGGCGGTTCATTTTTACGATTGCTAATAGTGGGGTTTGCCCAACATTCATCAGTCTTTATTTCGAAAGAAACAGGGAAAAAGGAAGGATGAGATTGGATCTGCGTCTCAGGAGTTTTAGGGTTTTTATTTTTAATTAATGGAGTTTGTGGTGTGCATAATGGAGAATGGAGATTTTATTATCTATTTTTCTTGTTTCAATCTATATGGGCTTGTTATTACCTCTTTTTTGGGAGTTCTAAACATAAATGAAGAGATTTTGAGAAAACCCTTTTTGTGGGATGGTGTCTTCATTGATGTATATTTAGTTGTATAGTTGGTGTAACAGATTTCAACTTTGGAATGTTTTGGTGATTCTTTTATGCTGCTGGTATAGTGATCTATATTGTGACAGCTGGATTTAGTGTAGAACTAATTGCTTTGAGCCTCTCAACGTTTTATTTTTTCATAATATGTTTTTAAGTTTTATTTATTTAAATCCTATCTATAGTCGTCAATGAGTTATATTGAGATGCATCGTTATTGTGTTTGATTGGTTATGTAAGTAAGGTTTCTTATGGGTTGTTGAATTAAACCTATTGGATGATCTACTACATTGGCTTGTGTGCTTGTTGTTGATTGCGATTGTGTTTCATCATGGCTTAGATATCCGCCACATCTAATACGTATTGACCAATGTATTGGAAATGACTTAATATAATACCAAATATGTCCCCACTTTCACCATGGTTTTATAATTATTAGAGTTTTTAAAATTTTCCCATTTTTTCACAAAATTATCAAAATCTATCAATTTTTCCATATATCTACAAATCCGTTCTATTTCTATAGATTACTCGAGGTCTCTGTATTAGTACCATTCATATTTCTGCATCTGTTCACTTATAGGCTGGAAGTTGACTAACTACAAGTTCACTATATAAACTAATAAAAGCTTGACATAAAAGCTTCAGATTTGTTTTCTAGTATTTATAGTGTTTAATCAAAATCAGGTATTTAGGAGTTATTATTACATTGATCTACTGTAGTTTTTCACCAAGCCATGGTCATATCACTATAGAGTCAACTTGGATAGGGTTTTTTTTTTGTTTTTTGTGGAGAAAAAAGAAAGCAAGGCTGTTTATGAGTTTTTTGCTATGACTGATGTAATTTCATTTAGGATGTGTGATTGCTATAATACAATCCATTTAGGATGTGTGATTGCTATAATAAGATTCAATTCAGGAAAAAAATATGCCTTATTTATTAATATAAAGGAGTCTTTTGTAATGCTGGTTTGCGTTGATGTTTCTTTGACGGGGTCGAGTGATGCTATGGGGATTGTGTGTGGAATTATATTGTATGAGTTGCTGAATCTGATTAATAATTTCTATAGCACGTGAACCTAAAGCAGTGATGTTTTGGGATTACTTGCCATGTGGCATGTGATCTGGGGTTAGACGCATGAGTTCATCCACACGTTGGAACCCACTAGCGGCCTGCCCTTTTTAAAAATAAATATTAAGTTCTTATTAAATACTTGCAATATATTAATTTATGATGGTACATACTTAAAATTAGCAAGACCCATTCACAGTCTTATAGATATTAGCAAGCATTTGGTGAAAGTCATATTATTATGACACGACTTGTTAGACTACTCAACTATGAATGATGACAAAATACTTTTGTTTGTACAAGTTGATGATCAATGAGTAGCATCCATGCCAGGTATAGCCATATATGTGGGTGAGGTTGGGCTAGGTCAATACCTTTACTCCTCGAATCCTTTACCTGTAGCTCTTACTTTGTGACAACCCGGATTTCGACACCCCGAAACTCATGCCATCAGCACGATCCTCCAGACCGTGCCCCAAAACTTAGCACGGAATATTGGTATAACAAGCACAATTTAACAAATAAAGCAATTAATTTCATTAAAGCGGAAAAACGTTAGTATGCCCAACTGGCATATGCAAAAGACAGTTCTACTTTCATGCCACTGCATGAACAGAGAACCGACCCGAACCATCGGTAATAATCAGATCATCCCAGATGGTTCTCCAAAGAATAATCTAGTTTAATTACATTTTTTCAAAAATAAAGGCTTGACATACCAAGCTGCACTAATCTGCTCATAAAACTGACTCTCTATCAAAGTGCACAACAGAGTCACCTAGAAGAAGTCCTCGGGAGGAGGCTCCAACTTGTCTCCAGGTACGTAATCCGAATCACCCGGATCCACGACCCCCGAAGCCTCCGTTGCTGCTATCAGTAGACCTGCGACGTATAGTCTAAAGGGGTGAGCTACATCCTAGCTCAATAGGGAATAACACAATGAACATATAAATCAAAACTCACATATATTCCATGATATTCAAAGCATGATGAATCTATGCAGTTGCTAGAAAACCAATTAAAAGCAGATGATTTACACTCAATTTACTGGTAAGTTGCATGTATTACATTACTATTGATTTAATCATGAATGACACTGAACAGGCCTAAAGCAAAACTTAAATCTTCAACTTAAGTAATCCCCGAGCAATATAGCATCGAGCGCCGATGAGATACCCTTCATCATCATCTAATTAGACAGTTGTAAAAAAATGTATTCCCTGGGAATACGACCCAAGCCCCTTTCTCAGTAGGCGGCGGGGTTAAATATCACACAACATCCCTGAGATGTACTTACGATCACGGATAAACCTCCGTGCTGGTGTACGGATTCGCCGCCGTACCGGTCACGGATATCCTGCCGCGTCAGTCGTGGGTATCCTGCCATGTCGGTTGGGTATCCTCCAAACCTCAAATAACAAAAATATCATGTGCATTACATATAGTTGTTCACCGTGTAAGTGTGCTATCTTATATTAGTTAGGCCTCAACAGTAATTATTCAATCCTATGTATACATCCCTGGGATGTATACATATCCGCATCACACCTGATGCCTTTATTACTTCCTCATCCCCTGGGGATGTCTCAATCTCATTAGATTACTTGTTCTTAGTTATTTGCATCACACAGATACCTTTATCACATTTTTGGTGTCACACACGCACCCATTTTCACAAAGCTTTTCACAATTTAAAAACAACTTCAGTTTGATAATTATATCACTACATACATGCTCTTGAAATTAAAGTACATGTTCAAGGTGTTCCCTACCTCAAGTGTTTGAAACTTCTAGCATCAAGGTCCCACGCGGCTCCTTGTGCTCATGATCATACGTGCCACCTATGGTACAACAAAACACATGTAACTCATCACTAAAGATGTAACAAAGAAGGTCCAAGACCCTCCCTGAATCTCAAAATCCACTATAAGGTTAAGCAAAACTGTCAAAGTCGATTAATCGATTCCCAAAATCGATTAATCGAAATGCAATTCGATTAATCAATTCTCAAAATCGATTAATCGAAACCAAAATCGATTAATCGATTCTCAAAATCGATTAATCGAGATTCAAATTCGATTAATCGATCCCAAATCGATTAATCGAGGTCTCCAACATAAAGCAATCGATTCTTAAATCGAGTAATCGAGATCTCAAAATCGATTAATCGATCCCAAATCGATTAATCAAAATCCGAAATCGATTAATCGAAATCCCAATTCGATTAGTCGATTTCCCCAGGTTTCATTTCTCCAGTGGCTAGAGCTTCCCAGTCGATTAGTCGATTTCCAAATCGACTAATTGAAATCCAAATCGATTAATCGAAATTCATTTCGATCAATCGAAATCGGGCTTCCATGACTTTTCAACTTCTGGGCCAAAATCGATTAATCGAACTCCCATTTCGATTAATCGATTTGGCTTTCGATTAATCGATTTGGCCAGATTCAGCCCCCTTTCGGGCTGTTCTTCCAAATCTCTATCATTTCTTTCCTATGCCTTTAATCTATCCTTCTAAGCATATTTGACAGAATTTAATCATCCTACATCTATGCATTACTTCAATTTAAAACTTACCTCAAGAATCTCATCAAGGGATAGATTTGTTGGGATTTGATGGCTAGGTTTCCATCACTCGTTTCACGATCCCAAACGCTTTGAATCCGTCAATGAATGCTCTTATCTACCCTTTGATTTGCATTCGCCCCCTCCTCAGTAACTCCTCTTTACTTCTCTCTCTCTCCTCTTAACTCTCTCTTCAATGGTTCAAACAAAAGAGAAATAGGGTTATTAAACCCTTATATCCTCTTGTCTCGGTGTTAAGCACATACACCTAGATAGGTGTATGTGACCCCATATTCACATTACACTCCACATACTTACATCATATTCACATCACATTCGTTCATCACTTCTCAAGTCAACTAGTGAACTCCTATTTAGTCAAACCTATGACCAGTCGGGCAGGGATCCCGAGGTCACTGTTTAACGTAAATTTTCGGGTTATTACATCCTCCCCACCTTAGGAATTTTCATCCTCAAAAATAATCTGAAGGTGTTCGCTTGGGTACCACACACACTGGGGTAGCATGTATCCACACACGCAAAAGTTGACGGATGCCTTATACAGAGCAATTAGACACAGTTAATTCACGCAGATACACAAAAGTTTTCTATATTTCATTGATTTTCAAAATTTATAACTTGTTGAATTACATCATTTCAATTACATCAACAATGCCATAATCGGTATACAAAAAAAAGAAACTCCTCATCGCGGTCTCACGCCGTCCCCTCGCCAGGTTGATCCGATGCTGGAGCGAGCTGCTCCATCTGAGCTGGCGGAGGCATGGGGGCTGGCTGGGCTGCTGGAGCTGGCTGGCTGGTCTGTGGTAGTGGTGGTTGTGAAGTCTGGGTTGGCTGCTCCGGTGGCTGTGGTGCCGAGCCCACTGTGCCGGTAGCTGCGGTGGTCGGAAGGAAGACTGGACCCCTATGGAAGGCGGTCCGTCCCACTGTCCTCTCCTCCTCCTGCTCGAGGCGCCGCTGGTAGTCCAACGGGTAGATGTAGCGGAGCGTATGGAACATAAGGAAGTCCATCCTCCAGTTCATCCGCTCGTTGTTGGCCTCCATACGTGCCAACACGTCCTCAATGGTAGGACCGGAGTGAGGTGCTCGGCGGCGGTAGGATGAAGTAGGTGTAGCTGCCGCGGACTGTGCTGGCGGCGTAGGTGAAGCGGTGGCATGGGAGGGTGCCCCCTCTGCTAGTGGCTCAACTGGGTGTGCCCCACCCACGGGTGGGTCCAGACGTGGTGGTGGGGGGGTGGTGGTACTGGAGCTGCTGCTGCTGCTGGAACGGGACTCGGAGCTGGTAGGGTCCGCTTCAATAAATTATAACTACGGCTCCAGGAAGACATTGAAAACGTCTTCACTTGGTCTGTTTCCCTCACCTCATGGGGCGATACCACATACTCGAGAGCGTTGGAGTAACACTCCAACATGCTCGATATGAGCCGAGCATACGGCATCCTCTCCTTGGGCCTCAAGTTGCCCTTCATCAATTTTCCTTTTATGTACCTCATCCCCTCTAGGATGAGAATGGTGGCATCAAACCATCGGCCACAGAGGGCCGCATAAAGTGCCTGTTGCACCTTTTCTACGCGCTCTGTGTCGTGGCGCATGGGGTAGAGGTTACACTTGATTATTGAATCAAGCATCCACATATAGTGGGGAAGGTCGACCCTCCTAATGGAGGATCCCGACCCCGTCTTCCCGTTGGTCATACGGGCTATGATCTCTTCAAATTTGGCCTCTTCCTCAAAGGGTGGAAAGAGGGTGGTCTCTGGTGTGAAATCGAGGTAACACTCGAGTACCTCATGTATGTGACGATGGGTGATCGTGTATTCCTGACTCTCAATCTTGGTCAAAACAATATCGTCGGTAGGGCCGTCCGTTAGCCCTTGGTAAAACAATCTAACCAACCTAGGGTAGTAGGAACCCCAGATTGGTTTCAAAATATTGCCGAGACCGACATTTTGGAGGTAATTGCGAGCCCATTGGGTCTCGCCCGGTACATCGGGGTTTGTGAAGAGGGTTGGGTCGATGATGTACTCGACCTCAAAGGTCTTGGCTACCCACCACTCGTTGGGTTGAATTATGTTGGTGGGTGGTGGCGGCATGGGTGTGGATTTGCGTGAAGACTCGTGCGAAGACGCGCTTATCGAACCGGAGGTGGTCTGCGATGTCGACGGTGATAGAGTCCTCACCGGTGATGGGGTAGGTGGTGGCGGTGCAGCGTTCTTACGCCGGACTGGGAGTTTAGACGTTGCCTTCTTCGAAGACAACCGGGTTTTGGGCGGCATCTTAGTGAAATAGCTCAAACTAGGGTTTATATAGCTCAAATTGAAAGAAAAGGCATGAATCTAGGGTTTACCGTAGATTTTCGATCCATAGTAGGCGATCTCGGTCCGAAATCGACGAAGAATGGCCAAAACCCTAGCTCGAACAGATGGTCGGAGAAGAAGGAGAAATGGTGCCCAAACTTCAAATTTTCGAATGGGCACCAAAAACTCCAATTACATATATATAGACTCGCTTCGATTAATCGAAATCCAAATTTGATCAATTGAGTTTAAAAAGTAGGTTAAGCCGTGCGAAATCGATTAATCGATTTCCAAAATTGATTAGTCGAAACCCAAAATCAATTAATCAAAACTATTTCGATTAATCGAAATCGTATCCGTTTAAAAAATTTCAAGTTTTCGAGCTCACTGGTGTGAGCTGTCGATTAATCGAAACTTCAAAATCGATTAATCGAGATTCACTTCGATTAATCGAAATCGTGCAGTCCTTCAAATTTTTTCCAAATTTATTAAATAACTCGATTAGTCGAACTTTCAGTTCGATTAATCAAAATCCCAAATCGATTAATCGAAATTTTATTCGATTAATCGAAATCACATAAAATCTTTCAAATTCTTCAAAATTTCCTAGGTGAGTCGATTAATCAAACTTCCAGATCGATTAATCAAAATCCAAAATCGATTAATCGAAAGCCCAAATCGATTAATCGAAATTTCCCTTCTTTCATTTCCTGAATCCTCATCAAATTTACAGTCACTGGCATATGCCAGTCGACTAATCGAACAAAATCGATTAATCGAAATTCCAAATCGATTAATCGATTTGAAAATTGATTAATCAGTTTTGATCAGGTTCTTTAAACTTTCAAAATTCTCTGTTTCCTTGATTTATCTTGGTAATTTATGATACCAACTGATCCTTGGTTCTACAAAGCACAGCATCATGGTCATGTGCGTATAAAATTGTGGCTATCTCATACTTTGATCAAAATCTACATCGGATTACAAGTATTGTTAAAATCCACAAACATGCTTACGGGGGTACAATTGACTCTCAAGTTGTCGAAAACAAGGCCGGATATTGGTCTTTCACATCGGCCTCTCGTTCCCATGTAGTTTCCTCGGCCGGATGATGCTTCCATGGGACAAGTACTAGTGGAATCGCTTTCGTTCGCAACACTTGTTCCTTTCGATCCAAAATCTCCACCGGCTCTTCGATCATGGTCATGTCTTCATGCATCTCAAAGGTCAAGGTCGTTAAGGTACTTCCTGAGCATAGATACGTGGAAGACATTGTGTACTGGATCGAATAACGGTGGCAATCCAATGCGGTAAGCAACTTCCCCTACTCGACCTAAAACTTCAAATGGTCCAAGATAGCGGGGACTTAGCTTCCCTCTCTTTCCAAATCTCATGACTCCCTTCATAGGTGACACTTTCATAAACACATGTTCACCCACCTTGAAGTCTACACTCGTCCGTTTGATATCGGCATAGCTTTTCTGTCTGCTCTGAGCCGCTTTGAGTTTTGCCCTTATCATACGAACATAGGTGGCATTATCTTCAAGTATTTCGGGTCCCAAAATGAATTTCTCACCCGTTTCTTCCCAATTGATGGGCGATCTACATCGCCATCCGTAAAGTGCTTCATATGGTGCCATCCCAATGCTTGTCTGAAAACTGTTGTTATATGCAAACTCAATTAAGGGTAGATGCTGATCCCACGATCCTTATA
Source organism: Chloranthus sessilifolius (assembly GCA_021018995.1). Lineage (NCBI taxonomy): Eukaryota > Viridiplantae > Streptophyta > Magnoliopsida > Chloranthales > Chloranthaceae > Chloranthus > Chloranthus sessilifolius. Next base: position 73,767,414 of record CM037595.1, read on the forward strand.
ATTCTAACATACATGCCCTAAGCATGTCCTCAATGATCTGATTGACCCTCTCGCTGCCTTGGTTTATGGATGGAATGTCAGTCGAAATCCAATCGCTTCCCATTCCTTCTTGAAATTTCTTCCAGAACTTTGATGTATATAATGGGTCACGGTCCGAAATAATGCTACTCGGAATCCCATGCAAACGGACAATCTCCTTCATATATAACTCTGCTAGTCTTCCTGCCGTGTACATCGTATTGTAAGGCAAGAAGTGCGCTGACTTGGTCAATCGATCGACCACTACCCAGATGGCATTGTACTTCTTCGTAGTATGCGGGAGTCCAACGATGAAGTCCATAGAGATCGATGCCCACTTCCATTCAGGTATAGGTACAGGCTGCAATAAGCCTGCGGGATGTCTATGATCGATCTTCACTTGTTGGCACGTCAAACACCGCGACACGTATTCTGCCACATCTTGTTTCAAGCCTCTCCACTAGTAATTCTTTTTCAAATCTTGATACATCTTTGTGCTTCTCGGGTGGATAGCATAACTTGACTTGTGTGATTCATCAAGAATTGTTCGTCGTAGATCGGCGTTATCCGGTATACAGAGGCGGCCCTTGAACAATAAGGAACCATCCTCCTTGATTGAAAACTCAGAAGTAATGCCTTTAGTTACATCTTGACGAATCTTTGTTAGTGTCGGGTCTTTCATCTGTAGCTCATGGATATGCTCAAATATCATCGGTCTCACTGAGATATTAGCCAAGAAGGCTCCTGTAGCTTGAGACTCAATGTTTGCATCGTATAGGGCCAGATCTTCAAACAGTTTCCATCTGTGCATACCAAAAATTAAACTAGCCAATTGAGCTGAACTCTTCCAACTCAAGGCATCAGCTACTACATTAGCCTTGCCTGGATGGTACTGTATGGAACAGTCATAGTCCTTGAGAAACTCCATCCATCTGCGCTGCCTCATATTTAGTTCTTTCTGTGTAAACAGATATCTGAGGCTCTTGTGATCGGTGAAAATCTCAAACGTCTCACCGTACAAGTAATGTCTCCAAATCTTGAGCGCGAAAATGACCACTGCTAATTCCAGGTCGTGTGTCAGATAATTCTTCTCATGCTCTTTCAACTATCTTGACCCATACACTATCACCTGTTGTGCTGATTAAGCACACAGCCCAAACCAGTATACGAAGCATCGCTATACACTGCAAATCCTCCACTGCCTGAAGGAATAGCTAACACTGGATCTGAAGTGAGTCTCTTCTTGACTTCTTGAAAACTCTTCTCGCATGCCTCACTCCATTCAAACCTTGCATCTTTCCGTGTAAGTCTCGAGAGTGGTCCTGACATTTTCAAACAACCCAATAGTAACCTGCCAATCCTAGGAAACTGCGGATGTCTGTCACTATCTTTGGTTTCTCCCAATTCACTACTGCTTCGATCTTTGCTGGATCTACAGTGACACCAAGCTTTGAGACGACATGTCCCAAAAAGCTAACTTCTTCTAACCGAAACTCACATTTGCTGAGCTTGGCATACAACTGGTGTTCATGTAGAGTCTGTAGGGCTATTCTCAAATGCTCTTCATGCCCTTCTTCTGATTTTGAATAGATCAGGATGTCGTCAACAAACACTACGACGCAAGAGTCTAGGTGTGGTTTAAACACCCTATTCATCAAATCCATGAATGACGTCGGGGCATTTGTCAACCCAAACGGCATCACCAGAAACTCATAGTGTCCGTATCGAGTCCTGAATGCAGTCTTCTGAATATCCTCTGCCTTGACTCTCAACTGATGAAATCCCGATATCAGATCGATCTTTGAGAAATACTTCGCTCCTTGCAGTTGATCAAATAAGTCATCTATCCTAGGCAAAGGGTATCGATTTTTAATAGTGAGTTTGTTCAACTGTCGATAGTCAATGCACAAACGCATTGACCCATCCTTCTTCTTTACAAACAAGACCGGTGCTCCCCATGGAGACACGATCGGTCTAACAAACCCCTTATCCATTAACTCTTGTAGCTGTTCTTTCAACTCCTTCAACTCAGCAGGAGCCATTCTGTATGGTGCTTTAGAAACAGGCTCCGTTCCTGGTGCTAAGTCAATGGCGAATTCTATTTCTCTTTCTGGAGGTAATCCGGGTAACTCCTCCGAAAATACATCGGCAAAGTCTCGCACAACTGCAATTTTAGAGATCACATTCTTCTCCTCTTTTTACTCCTTCAAAAATGCCAAGTATCCACTACACCCTTTTCTGATCAATCGCCTCGCCCTAACTACCAAAATAAGTGGTAGGTGTGTCGACCTCTCTCCTCGAAATCTAAACGATCTCCTTGTATTCGGTCTAAAAGTGACGACTTTGTTCTTACAATCTACTGTCGCACAGTGAGTTGATAGCCAATCCATGCCAAGGATCACGTCGAATCCTTGCATGTCTAACAGAATTAAGTTCGCGGGTAGCTCAAAATCGCCCCCATCCATGACCCTCACGATCACGGAGTTACAACCCTTCTCGATATTAACCGCTTTCCCAGTAGAAACCGTCACGGTTAAAACGAAGTCTAACTCCTTTGGGTCGACTTTCATCTTCTTTGTGAAACGAGGTGTAACAAATGAGTGGGTAGACCCCGAGTCTATCAACACTCGAGCTTCGTATGACACGTCGCTTCCCTTCTTATAGATGTGTAATCCACCTAATTATACATACACATATATATCTTGTTTATTATCATTATACTGGAATTTATCACATGCAAGCTTTTTCTTATATTTTCTAAATATAGATGTACCTTTTCTATCTAAAAATTTTAAGAATTGAAATTCTTTATTTTAAAGAAAGCTCACCTTGAATGACATCGTTTGTATTCTGAGCTTCTTGAGTTGTGACTGCGTAGTCTCTTCCTTGGACGATCGGCTTCCTCGCTTGTATAGGTCGTGGAATAGGTGCTGAAGCCGTCTTCCCTTTGTTCACCTCAGGGCATTCCCTGATCAAGTGGCCCACCTTGCCACATTGAAAGCAACCTCGAGTGCCTACCCTACAATCCGCTATCTTGTGAGGCCTACCACACTTGGCACAAGTCTCACGTGGCATGGAAGAAGCTGCTCGAGAAGCCCCCTGTGTGACTGTGGTGTCGGTAGTCATAGCAGGGCTCTCGTAGCGCATCGGTCTCTCCGACGTGAGCAATGGAAATCTTTGCTGGTTGCTCTGCTGCGTTGGTCTTCCATAGCCTCCTTGAAACGGTGGTTTCTAATTATTCGGTATGAACCTCGGCTTTTTGTTCACTGGTTCAAAGTTTCCCGTTCTACTCTGATCAGTGTTCCACCTTCCCTATTGCCCCCTCTGGCGGTATTTGTTGTTATTTTCTTCTTCTACCACCAAGGCCTTACTCATGACCTCTCCATAGGTCCTCAGCTGGAATGGTGCTACTCCTCCCCTCACGTCTGATCTCAACCCTTGCTGAAATCATTTTGCTCTCATCATCTCTGTGATGACGTAGTCAGGCGTAAAGCGAGCGAGTCGCATGAACTCCACTCCATGATCTCTCACTATCATCTTCCCCTGAGTAAGCTATAGAAATTGGATTTCCATTTGGTTCCTTACTACCTCAGGGAAATACTGTTTATTGAATTCCTCAATGAATTCATCCCAAGTTCATGGCATGTTTGTGGTCTCCTGAGCCCTAGTCCTAGAAACGGACTTCCACCAAGGCCCAGCCTCCCCGTCCAACATATAGGTTGCCCAACAGACGCTCTCATCCTCCGTGCACGTCAGTACACTAAAAACTTTCTCCATCTCACTCAGCCAGTGCTCTGCCACTATAGGCTCTCCCTGTCCAGAAAAGCTAGGAGGCCTCATCCTCCTAAACTCAGTAAAAGCAGATGATGCTGGCGGTGTTGGAGCTACTAGAGGTGTCGATGGCTGATGCTGCTCATGAGCGATGTGAGCTGCCAAAGATGCTGTCTGTTGTGCCATGGCAGCCGCCATGGTCTCCATGGTGTGCATCATCCTCTGACGCTCTTCTCTATCCTCATTTCGCTCTCTAATTCTTTCTTGCTCTCTTTGATCTTGATCCTAACGATCTCAATCACGGCTCTCTTCCTAGTCTTGGCTTCCTTGGCCACCACTGCCAGAAGCTCCTCTATCTCTTATAGGTACTCTATTTGAAGGAGAGATGTACCCATCTCCACTACGTAAACTTCTATTATGGCCGCCCCTGGGTCGGCCCCTTCCTCTAGGTAACATCACGATCTGCACGTGAAAACAAAGTTTTCATTAGCAGAAGTCCCTATGCTCTGACAAAAGAATGATTGTCAAAGTTTCTAAAAGAAAATGCTTTGATACCAACTGTGACAGCCCAGATTTTGACACCCCGAAACCCGTGCCATCAGCACGATCCTCCAGTCCGTGCCCCAAAACTTAGCACGAAACATTGGTATAACAAGCACAATTTAATAAATAAAGCAATTAATTTCATTAAAGCGGAAAAGCGTTAGTATGCCCAACCGGCATATGCAAAAGACAGTTCTACTTTCATGCCACTGCATGAACAGAGAACCGACCCGAACCATCGGTGATAATCAGATTACCCCAGATGGTTAGCCAAAAGAATAATCTAGTTTAATTACATCGTTTCAAAAATAAAGGCTTGACATACCAAGCCGCACTAATCTGCTCACAAAACTGACTCTCTATCAAAGTGCACAACAGAGTCACCTAGAAGAAGTCCTCGGGAGGAGGCTCCAACTCGTCTCCAGGTACGTAATCTGAATCACCCGGATCCACGTCCCCCGAAGCCTCTGCTGCTGCTATCAGTGGACCTGCGACGTATAGTTTAAAGGGGTGAGCTACATCCTAGCTCAATAGGGAACAACACAATAAACATATAAATCAAAACTCACATATATTCCATGATATTCAAAGCATGATGAATCTATGCAGTTGCTAGAAAACCAATTAAAAGAAGATGATTTCCACTCAATTTACTGGTAAGTTGCATGTATTACATTACTATTGATTTAATCATGAATGACACTGAACAGGCCTAAAGCAAAACGTAAATCTTCAACTTAAGTAATCCCCGAGAAATATAGCATCGAGCCCCGATGAGATACCCTTCATCGTCATCTAATTAGACAGTTGTAAAAAAATGTATTCCCTGGGAATACGACCCAAGCCCCTTTCTCACTAGGTGGCGGGGTTAGATATCACACATCCCTAGGATGTACTTACGGTCACGGATAAACCTCCGTGCTGGTGTACGGATTTGCCGCCGTACCGGTCACGGATATCCTGCCGCGTCAGTCGTGGGTATCCCGCCACGTCGATGGGGTATCCTCCAAACCTCAAATAACAAAAATATCATGTGCATTACATATAATTGTTCACCGTGTAAGTGTGCTATCTTATATCAGTTGGGCCTCAACAGTAATTATTCAATCCTATGTATACATCCCTGGGATGTATACATACCTGGGATGTATACATACCCGCATCACATCTGATGCCTTTATTACTTCCTCATCCCCTGGGGATGTCTCAATCTCATTAGATTACTTGTTCTTAGTTACTTGCATCACACAAATGCCTTTATCACATTTTTGGTGTCACACACGCACCCATTTTCATAAAGCTTTTCACAATTTAAAAATAACTTCAGTTTAATAATTATATCACTACATACATGCTCTTGAAATTAAAGTACATGTTCAAGGTGTTCCCTACCTCAAGTCTTTGAAACTTCTAGCATCAAGGTCCCACGCGGCGCCTTGTGCTCATGATCATATGTACCACCTATGGTATAACATAACACATGTAACTCATCACTAAATATGTAACAAAGAAGGTCCAAGACCCTCCCTGAATCTCAAAGTTCACTATAAGGTTTAAGAAAAACTGTCAAAGTCGATTAATCGATTCCCAAAATCGATTAATCGAAATGCAATTCGATTAATCGATTCCCAAAATTGATTAATCGAAACCAAAATCGATTAATCGAGATTCAAATTCGATTAATCGATCCCAAATCGATTAATCGAGGTCTCCAACATAAAGCAGTCGATTCTTAAATCGAGTAATCGAGATCTCAAAATCGACTAATCGATCGCAAATCGATTAATTAAAATCCGAAATCGATTAATCGAAATCCCAATTCGATTAGTCGATTTCCCCAGGTTTCATTTCTCTAGTGGCTGGAGCTTCCTAGTCAATTAGTCGATTTCCAAATCGACTAATCGAAATCCAAATCGATTAATCGAAATTCATTTTGATTAATCAAAATCGGGCTTCCATGACTTTTCAACTTCTGGGCCAAAATCGATTAATCGAACTCCCATTTCGATTAATCGATTTATCGATCACTTCCTTTGTTCTTCCAAATCTCTATCATTTCTTTCCTATGCTTTTAATCTATCCTTCTAAGCATATTTGAAAGAATTTAATCATCCTACATCTATGCATTACTTCAATTTAAAACTTACCTCAAGAATCCCATCAAGGGATAGATTTGTTGGGTTTTGATGGCTAGGGTTCCATCACTCGTTTCACGATCCCAAACGCTTTGAATCCGTCAATGAATGCTCTTATCTACCCTTTGATTTCCATTCACCCCCTCCTCAATAACTCCTCTTTACTTCTCTCTCTCTCCTGTTAACTCTCTCTTCAATGGTTCAAACAAAAGAGAAATAGGTTATTAAACCCATATATCCCTCTTGTCTCGGTGTTATATGTGACCCCATATTCACATTACACTCCACATACTTACATCATATTCACATCACATCCGTTCATCACTTCTCAAGTCAACTAGTGAACTCCTATTTAGTCAAACCTATGACCAGTCGGGCACAGATCCCGAGGTCACTGTTTAACACAAATTTTTGGGTTATTACATACTTGATGAGCATATTATTAGCTAGCATGGAAGATTAGCTCGTTTACCTAATATGGCATAAGGGTTCTTTGTTACATTCAGACCATGACCACCTTGGCGTGGATGGGAAATAGATCATAGAAGAACTACAAGTAAAGGATTAGAGGTGAGACTGGTAATTTGGCACATTAAGACCATGACCACAATTGAGCTGCTACTTCAATAATATAGTTAGTAATTTGGTGATTTGATTGGATTTGTTTGGATACATGCTCCAGGTGAGATTAGTAGCTCTGGTGTATGGTGCAGTGATCGACCTTTGAATGATTTAACCCCATCAAATTCGAGGTACCCTTTCTCTACTCTTGTAGCTTACACTCATTGGTCATTCTTAAAAAGTTATATAGGCTATATTTGGCATTACTATTTGGGAGAGTAGAAAAGAGCAGCAACTGCTCCTTGTTATTGCAAAGAAATGTGGGCAGAGAGTGAAGGATTGGAGGAATATAAAAGGGAGGCTCTTTGAATAGGAAAACAGCCCTCTTTAAAAGAGCATGATTTTTCATGATTCAAAGAGCAGCCCTCCCTTTTCTCTTCCTCCAATCCTCTTCTCTCTCCCCATATTCATTTGCAACAATAAAGAGCAGTTGCTACTCTTTTCTACTCTCCCAAAGAGCAATCCCAAACACAACGATAATCTACTGCATCAGTATTTTTTTATACTTATCTTATAATTTCCTTTAAGAGTTGTTATTTGGTTGAGCTGGTATTATGTGATTGGCCCACTCATGATTGTTGCCATATGATGCATGGTATCACCATCTTAATTCGATTCAGCCCTAAGATTTCATGGAGAAATTGTCTATATTGTATAATTTCTTAAATCAGAAATAGAGGAATGAGCAACAGCGAGAAGACCCATGGATTAAGAAGTTTAGATTGATCAGAATGTGCACAGATGCAATGGCTAGGCTTATATAAACATTTTTTAAAGGCAATGGATCATAGTTATATGAGAAACATAAGTTCTGCCATGACCAATATACTCTTGATGCTTCTAGATAAGGAAAAAATTACTTTTGAGTGAACAAAACCTACTAGTAATGTAGAAAAATTATTGAAAAATGCAGTGCACACATTATAATTTTCTTTACGCACATGGACTTATTTTAGTTGACAATACCAAACTAGTAATGTAGAAAAATTATTGAAAAATGCAGTGCACACATTATAATTTTCTTTACTCACATGGACTTATTTCAGTTGACAATACCAAAAGATTCTCAATACATAGTTGTCATGTTCAAAATTTGTTGACAGTAATTAACTAGATTAAGGAGATGGGGATGTGTAAACATAGTTCGACCAATTGGCATCAGTCTTTGCTTTGAGGCTTCTATCATTGCTTTAAGGCTTTAGGAACTAAAGGCAATGGTCGTGATTACCTACTGATTAAAAAAAATGGTTATGGTTACCAAGTTCACGTTTAGTTCGATCTGCAGGGTCTGCAATTCAGTGATTCTCATAAAGAGGCAAATAGCAAAATTTTAAGAATTAGCTCGCTAACTTTGTAAACAGACTGTGGAGTGCAGATTTTGACCACATATGGTAATTATTCTTGGCGGTGATTTTGGTTGAGCCTTCCAAGGTTCCGCCAAATGTTTAAAAAATATCTATATTGTAGCCCTCATATCTTCTCAACTATATTCAACTATTCAAGGTTTGCATTGAGGGTCAGTACGATCTGAATCTTGTACTTTGGCATTCTGCGCGTTTTCTTATTGTCAATGCAGGTTGGTCAAGAACAGTTCTCCCTAAGTTCATCTGGATGGCCTCCTTTCACTAGAATGAACCCTATCTTGGATTGGTCATACAAGTTTTTTTTTTAAACTTAATCTGCATATATATAGAAAAAAGGTTATGGTCCACGTGGAGCTCCATGTGGCACCCAAAACACTGTTTTGGTGCCACGTAGAGCTCGGGTGCACTGCTTAGATCAATTTTTAAAAAATTTAAAGAAAAGGTCAAAGATTGACTGATTTCAATGGTCCATATTTCAAGGCTAAAATAAACATGGTAGAGATTAGTTATATATATGGGGGCTTGAGCCCCCACACTCTTCTATGTGGCTATGCCAGTGTTTGATTCCTTTGGCTGGTGCTAATTTTGAAAAGGTTTTAATTTTCCATTTCTTCTTTCTTATTGAACCGGATGTGAAAATTGAACTTGCATGATTTAGCCATAGACATAAATTTCACTACGTGAAAACAAAGAAAACTATTAGAAGTGCTCCTTGAACCTTCTTCACAATTGATCAATCTACATATTCAAAATTACCACATTCTTTATTGGTTTTTGGTCCAGTATTTCAATATGTTGTTCTCATTTCTCTCTAGAAACTGATCCCTTGCATTCATGGCTTTGTTCAGAGAAAGCAAGATAAATTGAGGAAGATAGAAGAGAGGAAGAGATATCTGCAATTATATGCTGCAATGGAGGCTTTCCTGCACATACACAGAGATGGGTGCTGCACATATGCAGAGATGGGTGCAGGACAATTGGGCCTCGTGCAAGGTTCAAAAAATCGAATTTCATTTTGGTTTCGGTGGAGAATAAAATCAAAATTTCCATCAAAATTTTCAGTTATCATTTCGGTTTCGGTGGGGACCGAAACTGAAACATTTCGGCCAAAATTTTGAACCATGGCCTTGAGACAAGGTCTTGAAAGGAAGCCAAGTTAGCTGCCGTTTCCTAGCTTGCAAGGGTCTTGAGTCTCTGGTGCGCCATTTTCAATCTACAAGACATGAGTTCCAAGTGGCCGCGTCCAATGCAAGCGAATGTGGCAGCTTCTTGAGCTGCATTCTCGCATGTACTGTGAACCTGATTCTTGCAAGGTTCCTCTCTGCAGGTAAAATCAAGCTATTGACAATATGAAAATCTACAGATAGTGAATGTGCGCCATGTGGAAAATTTCAGGTTATAATGGCACCAATTTTATGTTAATATCAGCTCAAATGATGGTTTTCAACTTGGATTGGTCGAGGATGTGTGCCATGTGGCAAACCATGAGACTTGGCTTAATATCGCTACTCTGACACACACACACACACACACACACACACTCTCGGCATGTGTTGTACATGAATGCCTTGCACATGCATTACATTAAGCCCATTTTCGATGATGAATCTCTATTCGTTCTCTTCTAATATCGTTTCGAACTGATTCACATAGTCAAATTCTTTCTTTATGCTAGTTATCTTCAGGGGACTCAAATAACTAAATAATGATTTTTATAAATTCTAAATGCACCGGTACAATTAAGGTGCTTAACTAGATTCAAATTTACTATAAGAGTTACAGAACATTTTGACGCCAAAAGAATTATAACTACACAAATCAAGCAATCTAGCTAAAAAATTATGCTAAAAAAGGCTCATGGTCTGGTAAATGGATTTTGTTCATCTCTTGAACAGATGAACCTACCTGTGTGAAGTAAAATTGTGACGACCCGACTTTTCCAATCCTTAAGGTATAGGAAAGGCCCGTTTATCAACTTATTGATTTCTCAATAAGCCGTAAATCAAATAGAAGCTGGCAGCATAAACATAGGTCTAAACAGAGGCAAAGCAAAATAAGCAAGAACAAAAGCTTAATCAAAACAACATATCACCCTAAGGAACCAGGAAGAACCACCGGTGATGGCCAATCCAACACCTAAAATAGTGGTTCCTAATGCTGGTTTCTCAAGTGATATCCAAAAAGACAAAACAATTGGCCTAGGGCCCAATATTCAAAGAATAATTCTAAACAAAAGTACCAAAAGACAATCTAAAATCAGGGGAAGAACTCCTAAGCAGGCGTCTCCAATTCCTCCTCAGGAATGTAGTCGGAGTCCTACGGATCAAGATCATCTGCCCCTAGGTTAGTCTCAGCACCTGTGACGTATAGTCGGGGTGAGCTAACATCGAAGCCCAATAGAAGAAACATGTCTATTTATATTTTATCATAAGTAAAGGTTTTCAAAGACAGAAATCTGAACAATTATGGTTTTCTAAAGATGCATTGCAAGCTGAATCTCCAATTCTAAATAGAAAGCTAAAAGTTGAACCAATGTATCTGATGTTTTCAAAATTTCTGAATTAGGCATGCTTCTTGTCTTAAACTTATAACTTAAAATAATCTTTCAAATTACATACTAGCATGAGAGCGGAAAAGTCACCAATGGAAAACTCTACTGACCATCGTCGTTTGTGAACCCTTTTTCGAAAGTGAAACAAGCCCCTACGTACTGAGGGTAACTTGCACACGTAGAATACCGTCAATACGGCTGGTAGAATCTAGGGTTTCGTTCTTATGAGCCTCAAATCGAATGCAAATGCTATATATATCAAAGCTTGCATACATAATACATCTATGGATTTTCGGAGTTCTGATTCGGAGTTCAAAGTTCGGATGTTCAAATTTCAAAGTTCTTATTTGTGTCATAATTTAAAGTTCTTATGCATGCTGTGTCATTCAAAATTTCAAAAATTTATGCTTAATACAAAACAACCTATAATTAGAATAGAATGCAAATCAAGTTTTAGGTTCCCCTACCTCAACATAAAGCGATCCAAAAACAAGCAAGGTAGTCCTCACAATGGACTCTCAATTTCAAATCCTACAAGGATTAACACTACAAGTGTTAATAGTGGTCCAAAAGTCAAACCCGAAAGCTTGCCGATAAAAATTTTCGAAAAAAATTCAAAGGCTAGAAACAGGGCAAAATTCGACCCTCGAATTCAAATTCAATGATCGAATTTGAAATTCGATGGTCGAATTCAAATTCGACCCTCGAATTTCCAAAACATGCATCAGGCTAAAAAACTCAAATTCGACCCCCGATTTTCAATTTGATGGTCAAATTCTAAATTTGACCCTCGAATTTCTCAGGTCTGTGTTTATTAAAAATTGGATCTTCGGACCCGTTTGCTCATTCAACCACAATTTATTTATCTCTATAAAATTCACTCAGAATCTGCTCTAAGCAAAGCTAAAAATATTTAACTCAAAGAGGTTTAAAAGCCTACCTCTTGAAGTTTAGTCCGTCGATCCCGTTGCACCAAATTCAAGCATCAGAACTAATGTTCGAGGTTTTGGGCCTCCAATCAGCCCATTCTAACCTTCCTTCCAGAGCAACAGGTCTGACCCACACAGAACTATTCTCTCTCCTATCCTTCTCTATCAATGGCTTAAACCGGTCAGAAATAAAATACAAGGTTTATAATGGTTGGGATGGGGAGAGGGATTCACAATCACCAATGATCTAAGATCAAAGAACAAAAGGCAAGGGTTGCAAATTCAAAATTCAAACGAGAAAGAGAGAGAGAGGTGAAACTTCTCCTCAAAGCCTCTCTCTTTATAATATTAATTTTACATGCAAAAATATCATGATTTTTCTTATTTGCAATCCTATCCTCTTATCTTGCATTAATCTTCGGTGTTAAACGCAAATATACAACTTAATGTATATGTTACTAAAACTATGACTTCCACAAGTCCAAAGCCAAAATCCTTTGGTCACCAATCTCGTCATACACTAAGCTATCCAAGAACGCAGAAATATCCTGCAACTTTTCTGGGCATGCTTACCGAGGTAAATGAAAAACAAGTTCAAAATATCAGGGATATTATATTCTCCCTTCCTTAGGAATTTTCGTCCTCGAAAATGGAAAACCGACGGAAAACAGAAAGCGAAAATGCAATGCACAGGCAAAACGAAAACCAAGGAAAATACATGAGTCACAGTGCGATGGCCTCACAGGGCACGCAAGTTAAGGGATGGGATCCATAGTAACCTGGATGTACTACATGTGGCACCTGAAGGGCCATAGTGGGTTGCATCCGTACATGGATGTCGACACCCCGAGTGTCACGTGTCGAGAAACAACCTCACCGTGACTCAAGGTGCACAAAGTAAAAAATGCAAATACACGAAACACGGTAGCGAACTGAAAGGGTTGAAGCACAAAATCAAACACCAAAACAAAGATAGAATCATATGAAAGGCAACGTATGTGAAAAAGAAACGCACGACACACAATCTATAGTCAAAACAGTCATAGGCCTCAATGTAGAAACCAACAAGACAAACAACAGACCCCATCACATAGGCGAGGCAACAACAGATTCACATGCCCAGCACCCAGAGATCACATAATGCATAACAAAATAAAGCAGGCTAATTATCAAATAAACAAAACAAAAATTTATATAAGAGTAGCAAAAAGTAGAACCACCAGGTTCTAAATAATCCATGCAGTATAAAAATAAATAAGTACATGCCCAACAAAAAAAAACCAAAGAGAAGATAAGAGCACAAGGCTGATCTAAAGCTCCCCCGCAGCAGCTGGACCAGCCTGAACCGGGTCATCGTCCCCACTGTCAGCATCATCATCATTCGAACCATCAACACCCTCATCCGTAGGCATGCTAGGACCTGCGCCTGATGTCGAAGGGTGGTGCACTGACGCCCGGATATCGGCCATGTACATGGAATAGTCTGTGGGGAACGCATGCTGCATCAAATATGTCAGAGTCCCGCCATGATCGTCCAACTCTCAACGCATGGAGCTGGTGTGCTATGTGAGCTCCTGAATCAACTGGCTCACTACAGTCACCTAGCGAGTGAACTCGGACAGGGTGAGTACATCGGTCTGTGGGGGCTGGTCGGGTGCAGGAGCGTCAGGCTCTGGTGCTACATGCTCTGCATCCTCCTCCTCTTCATCCTCATCTGGTACTATCGCACCCTTGGGAGCTTTAAGCAGCCGATTGTAGGTCCGACCCCAACTGACAAGGTTATACAGCTTGAGACAGTCTGTGGATCGCAGTTCAGTAGGGAGAATCTCATATGCTAGGCCTGCACGATAATTTTCAATCATAACCGAAATTAGGCGAGCATATGGGATACCCTTCTTCGGTTTCTTCACCTACTTGCCCATCTTCTCCCTAGCTTTAATAGTCCCCTTAAATATAATTTCTGGGGCATTGAATCAACGTTCCTTAAAAACGGCGAATAAAATCTGTTGAATGGGACCTCGGCGCTCAAATTTATGGCCGAAAGGGTAAAGGGTTGCCTTGAAAATCATGTCTAAGATCCACATAGAGTCAGGCATTTGCGAATGGGTGATAGCCTTACCAGACCCATGACGACCTTGGGTCATTTGTGCCATAACCTCATGAAAGGGAACAGATTTAGGGAAGGGAGGACCCAAACCCATAGTCGATGAGTGTGAGGTCGGGCAGCGCATTGCCACAGCAATGTCGTCTAGGTCGAAGGCGTAATCACGCCCATCAATTGTGGTGTAAATTTTCTTTCCATCCTCTTTGCGCATGCGCTGATAGAACAAGCGCACTAGACAAGGATAAAAATGGTCACTGAAAGCGGTACACAGAGAGGTCAAATGGGCTTTCTTCAAATTGTCGGAAGCCGACTGAGTAGTGGTTTGTTGATCAAATAATTCAGGATGAAAGACCCACTCAGTAGCAAAGCCCTTGATGCTCCAAAATTCATTCGGTTGTTCTCGAATTTGAGGAGGCATAGGTTGCACAGGGGTGGGATTCGACTGTGGTGGTGGCTGAACCGACTGTGAGGGTTGGCTTGAAGACCCACCTTTTGAAGCCGGTCTTTTGGAGGTAGGGACACGGGTGGTGGTTTGTTTCTTGGGCCCCATGAATAAAAAGCAAGAAACCAACCCAAAAATGCAAAAAAACAAAAAAGAAAGCCACAAGAAAGAGGGTTTTACCTTGATAGAAAACTCATAATTGAAACCGTGGCTAAGCAATCCAAGGTCCTTGCAAAACCCGTGCAATTCCAAGTTAAAGTCCCTGTGATTTCGGCCAAAAACTGCAAGAGAACCCAAGAAAATCTGAAAATCCTCAAGAACCCTAAGCTCGGCCCTTTGTTTGCAATAAGCGAAAAAAAAAATGACAAAACCCCCAAATCCAGGTTATCAGAACCCGATAAATTCGACCATCGAATTTGAAATCGACCCTCGAATTCCCAAAAGTTTGCCAGGCTTAAAAATTGGCCTTAAACAGGCTGGGCATTGTTCATGCAATTTCGACCCTCCCTTTTGAAATTCGACCCTCGAATTTCTCGATACCTGTTTGCCTTCAAAAATTCAAAAATTTTGAAATGTAGGCTGAGGCCTTGGTTCTGAATCGACTTCCCTCGAGTATTGTTCATGTCCAACATGAAATTTGACTCGAATGCAAATGCAAAACCAAAGTTTTGCTTAGAAAGTTAAGCAAAACAAGTTAAAATTTGGCCCTGTTTAATCACATGCCTATTAGTGAGTAACATCCACTTGTAGATATAACTCCCAAAAATTTTCATGTCTCCATGAAGTAGGAAATTAAGTGGTCACACCGAAATTATGCAGACACATAAAAAAAAGAACATTGGATCCCAAAAAAATGTATATATATATAGAGAAAATGATAAGTACATCAAAAAGGTCCAAATTTCCATACATCCAATAAGCAGTTTCTCAACAAGGTCAATCAAAAAGGTGCAGTAATTGTTCTCAGAGCTCAACTTTGCGCTCCCAGGTGTCTTTCTCTGGTGTATGATTCCTCCATCTGACGACAACCAAAGGAATCCTCTTAGTGCGTAGGATCTGCTCTTTGCGATCCAAAATCTGAATCGGGTCCTCGATCATCGTCAAATCATCCTGAAACTCGATGGGTTGGTAATCAAGCACGTGAGTCGGGTCGCATATGTATCGATGCAGCATCGTCACATGGAAAATATTGTGTATGCTAGATAATTGCGGCGGTATGCAACCTCTCCGACTCAGCCTAATATCTCAAAAGGCCCAACGTACCGAGGACTCAGCTTCCCTCTTTTGCCGAATCGCATCATGCCTTTCGTAGGCGAAATTTGAACAAAAACATTGTTGCCGACCTGAAAACCAAGTGTTAGCGACAATTTCATCGCGGAATACGTATTAAGTGTTTAATTGCACGTTAACGCACTCAAGCATACCTGAAAATCCACATGTCTCCATTTGAGATCGGCGTAGCTTTTCTGATGACTCTGAGCTACACGTAGTCTCTCGCGAATCAATCAAACTATCTCGGTCGTATGCTCAACTATCTCAGGTCTGATAA
The DNA here is from genome assembly GCA_021018995.1 of Chloranthus sessilifolius. Lineage (NCBI taxonomy): Eukaryota > Viridiplantae > Streptophyta > Magnoliopsida > Chloranthales > Chloranthaceae > Chloranthus > Chloranthus sessilifolius. The sequence goes on from CM037595.1 coordinate 73,783,441, forward strand.
TTAGCTTCTCACCCACTTCTTCCCAGTTTAACGGAGACCTGCACCACCGTCCATATAAAGCCTCAAACGATGCCATACCGATGCTAGCTTGGAAGCTATTGTTGTAAGCGAACTCGATCAGAGGTAAGTGCTGGTCCCATGACCAGTAAAAATCCAACATGCAAGCTCTCAGTATCTCCTCTATGATCTTATTCACTCGCTCAGTCTGGCCATCGGTCTGTGGGTGAAATGTTGAGCTGAAGTCGAGACGAGAATCCATTCCTTCTTGAAACCGTTGCCAAAACTGTAAAGTAAACAACGGATCCATGTCAGACACAATACTAGCCGGTATCCTGTGCAGTCGAATGATCTCCTTGAAGTATAACTCTGCAAGTCTACTGGGTGTATACGTAGTATTGTACGGTAGGAAATGAGCAGACTTGGTTAGCCGATCGACAATGACCTAGAAGACATTGTTCTTCCTCAGTGTTTTCGGCAAACCTAGGATGAAGTCCATAAAAATGGCTTCCCATTTCTACTCGGGTACAGGTAAAGGTTGCAATAACCCTGCTGGATTCTGATGATCAACCTTAACCTACTGACAAACCAAGCATCGCGATACGTACTCAGCGACGTCGCGTTTCAAACCCCGCCACCAGAAACTCTTCATCAAGTCCTGATACATCTTGGTGCTACCAGGATGTATGGCATACATGGATTTATGAGCCTCTTCCAAAATGGTGTCCCGAAGCTTGGTATTCGTCGGTACGCATACTCGGTCTCGAAACAACAAGGTCCCATCTACTTGAATGGAGATATCCTTCTTGCTGCCACTCTCCACATCTCGCCTAATAGCCATAAGCTTATTGTCTGTCATCTGAAGCTTCCTGATATTCTCGAAGAGCGTAGGGGGTAGGACAAGTGTAGCCATCAATGCTCCCGAGCCTTTCACATCAAACCGTGAGCTGCCTAAGGCCATATCTTCCAAAAGCTTCCATCTATGTATCTGACTGACAAGGTGTGCTAACTGTGTTGAAGACCTCCTACTAAGAGCATCCGCAATGACGTTTGCATTTCTTGGATGATACTGAATTGAGCAGTCATAATCCTTCAAAAACTCCATCCATCGTCGCTGTCTCATATTCAAGTCCTTCTAAGTGAATAGGTACGTGAGACTCTTGTGATCGGTGAATATATCAAATATCTCACCGTAGATGTAATGTCTCCAAATCTTCAGGGCGAATATAACTGCTGCTAACTCGAGATCATGCGTCGGATAATTTCTTTCATGGTCCTTCAGCTACCTAGAACCATATGCAATGACTTGTTCGTTCTGATAGGAAGACGATATCAGTCCTGAAGCAACAGCCGGCTTGGAATACGATGGTTGAATAGGATAGTGAGGAGGTTTAGAGAACCTCGGCTTTTTATTCGCTTGCTCAGATTCACTCAACTGTCCCTGGCCAAACTGGTTTCCATTTCCCTGCTCTCGCCTCATATACTATTTCTGGATGTCTTCCTCTCCAATGAGAGCATTTTTTATGACTCCCGCATAAGTCTCCATCTCCCACATTGACACCCTCTCCTGAATATTCGACCTCAAACCCCTCTGAAATTTCTGAGCCCTCATCAACTCAGTGGCCACGTGTAAGGGTGCGAATCGGGCAACTCTATCAAATTATGTGCCATACACGCGCACCGACATCTCGTTCTCTTTCAGCTTTATAAACTGGACTTCCCACTGGTTACACATGATCTTTGGAAAATACTGATCATTGAACGTTTCCACAAACTCTGCCCAAGTCCATGGAGTATCAGGGTAGTCCTGCTCCCGTGTCCTGGACACAGATTACCACCAAGGACTGGCTGCACCTAGTAGCTTGCAGGTTGCCTAGCGTACCTTCTCAATATCAGCACACTGTAGCACCTCAAAAATTTTCTCCATTTCATCAAGTCATTCCTCGGCTTTCATTGGATCTGTCTGACCCATGAAGGTAGGAGGCCTCATCCTCCTGAACTCGACGAATCCTCCTGGCTGATGTCTGGCTGTCAGTAGCTCTGTCTGTAAAGCCATCGCCGCAGTCTACTGAGCTATATTGGTGGCCAAGGCCGTTAACACCTGGTCAACATTTCCTCCACTGCCTCTACCATTTTCCAACGGATCAGCGTTAGGACCAGTAGCCACTATATCTCTACCTCTCGAGGTACCTGTGCCTTCATCAATCTCCTCGATGCGAGCCATTCGAGGTCCTTCTCTACCTCGGCCTCTGCCTCTGAACCGTGGAGGCATGCTAATCTGTCATTGTTGAAAAATAATAACAATAGATCAATATTGATTGTCAAGATAATCTATCCTTTAGTCCTAAGACTTTGAACCTAGAGTCGTGGCTCTAATACCAACCGTGACGACCCAACTTTTCCAATCTTTAAGATATAGGAAAGGCCGGTTCATCAACTTATTGATTTCTCAATAAGCCGTAAATCAAACAGAAGTCAACAGCATAAACATAGGTCTAAATAGAGGCAAAGCAAAATAAACAAAAACAAAATTTTAATCAAAACAACATATCACCTTGAGGAACTAGGAACAACCACCGGTGATGGCCAATCCAACACCTAAAATAGTGGTTCCTAATGATGGTTTCTCAAGTGATATCCAAAAAGATAAAACAATTGGCCTAGGACCCAATATTCAAAGAATAATTCTAAACAAAAGTACCAAAAGACAATCTAAAATCAAGGGAAAAACTCTTCAGCAGGCATCTCCAATTCCTCCTCAGGAATATAGTCGGAGTCCTCCAGATCAAGATCGTTTGCCCCTAGGTTAGTCTCAGCACCTGTGACGTATAGTCGGGGTGAGCTAACATCGAAGCCTAATAGAGGAAACATGTCTATTTGTATTTTATCATAAGTAAAGGTTTTCAAAGACAGAAATCGGAACAATTATAGTTTTTTAAAGATTCATTGCAAGCTGAATCTCTAATTCTAAATAGAAAGCTAAAAGCTGAACCAATGTATCTGATATTTTCAAATTTTTTGAATTAGGAATGCTTCTTGTCTTAAATTTATAACTTAAAATAATCTCTCAAATTACATACTAGCATGAGAGCGAAAAAGTCACCGATGGGAAACCCTACTAACCATCGTCATTCATGAACCCTTTTTCGGAAGTGAAACAAGCCCCTATGTACTGAGGGTAACTTGCACATGCAGAATACCGTCAACATGGCTGGTAGAATCTAGGGTTTCGTTCTTATGAGCCTCAAATCGAATGCAAATGCTAAATATATCAAAGCTTGTATACATAATACATTTACAAATTTTCGGAGTTCAAAGTTCGGATGTTCAAATTTCAGAGTTCTTATTTGTGTCATAATTCAAATTTCTTATGCATGATGTGTCATTCAAAATTTCATAAATTTATGCTTAATACAAAACAACCTATAATTATAATAGAATGCAAATCAAGTTTTAGGTTCCCCTACCTCAACATAAAGCGATCCAAAAACAAGCAAGGTAGTCCTCACAATGGACTCTCAATTTCAAATCTTATAAGGATTAACACTACAAGTGTTAATGGTGGTCCAAAAGTTAAACCCGAAAGCTTGCCGATAAAAATTCAAAGGCCAGAAACAGGGCAAAATTCAACCCTCGAATTCAAATTCAATGGTCGAATTCCAATTCGACCCTTGAATTTCCAAAACATGCATCAGGCTAAAATACTCAAATTCGACCCTCGAATTCAAATTCGACCCTTGAATTTCCCATGTCTGTGTTTATTAAAAATTGGATCTTCGGACCCATTTTCTCATTCAACCATAATTTGTTTATCTCTACAAAATTCACTCAGAATCTACTCTAAGCAAAGCTAAAAATATTTAATTCAAAGAGGTTTAAAAGCCTACCTCTTGAAGTTTAGTCCGTCGATCCTGTTGCACCAAATTCAAGCACCGAAACTAATCTTCGAGGTTTAATAGGTCTGGGCCTCCAATTAGTCCATTCTAACCTTGCTTCCAGAGCAACAGGTCTGACCCACACAGAACTATTCTCTCCCCTATCCTTCTCTTTCAATGGCTTAAACCGATCAGAAATAAAATGCAAGGCTTATTAATAGTTGGGATGGGGAGAGGGATTCACAATCACCAATGATCTAAGATCAAAGAACAAAAGGTAAGGGTTGCAAATTCAAAATTCAAACGAGAGAGAGAGAAGTGAAACTTCTCCTCAAAGCCTCTCTTTATAATATTAATTTTACATGCAAAAATATCATGATTTTTCTTCTTTGCAATCCTATCCTCTTATCTTGCATTAATCTTCGGTGTTAAACGCTAATATACAACTTAATGTATATGTTACCTAAACTATGACTTCCACAAGTCCAAAGCCAAAATCCTTTGGTTACCGAGGTAAATAAAAAACAGGTCCAAAATATCAGGGATATTACAAAAATTTTCTATTAATAAAATGAATCTTGCACATTAATCATAGTTCTTTATTGGTTTCTTATTTTAATTTTTTTGCAGCCTTTCCAAACAGAGCGGCGCGTGCTTGATTTCAGTGGGTGCGGGGCACCTGGCAGAGGGATGGAGAGCAATAAAAAATCGGCCGGTGAAGGTACTATCAGAAGCCTCCCAAGCCTATCTTAAGAAGAATTGTTGTTAGCATGTGTTATGATCAATCCACTATAGTAAGCTCACGGAGTCATTCTATCCATTGTCGCAGCTTAAGCCACAACAGTAGTTTTTTCAAGTCCCATGTACACCCTGTTAGGTCATTTTGCCTTTTCATATTTTAAGGTACAAAAATTTCAATTGAAATATATGCTTAACCTCACAAAGTATAGATTTACTAACTCCACAAACATGGCATTCTTATTTTGTTGAAAAAAATGAAAACGGAATATGATAAAAGCATAAAGGTAATACTCAACTAGAACAACCAATAATCATGTCACAAAAGAATATGTTCACCTTCAAATTAAGAAATCTATCCTAATTCAAATTAAAATCTACTCTATTTAAAACCATGAGAGGTCTTCAAATTTTGCCAAAATTTTATCACTCTTTTGTATTGGTAAGAATAAATAAAAAATGAAAAGACATTTTGTCTTAACTATTTTAGAATAAACAAAGGGGAAATTCTAATGTGACATACTTGGTGTCAATACTATGTGTCAACCTTGTTCTTCATTTTAAAAAGTATTACTTCTTTTTGTATAAACTTGATTTATTATGTGTTTTATGGTACTTTACTGTTGTGAGTTTTACTTATATATATGCAGCCAATTATACATAAATGCATATAATCTCTCATTTACTCTATATTTTATTCTTATCTCATTAACATGGCAATGCCCAAGTCGAGCTGGAATATCTCAATTCACCTCATGCCCAGCCTATTCAAACCCAAATTGCATAATTGTAATTTTTGGTTTAAATATCAACCATTCAATCCAAAGATTGTGCAATGTCTACAATCAGGCAACTACACCTACCTGTTTTCATGAAGAGATTCAAAGAATAAGACATCCAACGGGAAATAGAGAGAAGTACCACTTTAATTAAAAGAATTTTTTTATAAAGCAACAAGAAATAGAGAGAAGGGTAAGGAGAAGGCTTAGTGAGACAGAGGTCAGTGCCCAATTTAAATTGTGCAGTAATATCAAAAGACCTAAATTGTATAATCTAACACCAATTTAAGGGAAAACTACACAATTAAAAAACACAATGATTGACTAATTCAGCCCACATATACATTGTCAGGGTGCATTTGATAATTGAACAGTCGTGATCCTTAAATATATTTGTTAAAGAAAGTATGGTGGTACTTATCACCAGCTAAGAAAATAGTTCTCTCTCTACAGAAATAGTGTATCCATTGTATGGATTTGAATGCTTCAGTTATGACCATTTGTTCAAAATTGCCAAAATACGATGATTTTAGCTTATTTTTAGTTGACTGTCAAACTCAATCTCTATTACATGGTAAAACTGTAGTCTGGTAATCAAGATGGCCCCTGCACTATCCTCATTTTAATGTGCTCCAAACAAGACACTGACATGAATTGTCCCATCTAAATTATGGCGCATTCCATGGTTTTTGATATCTCCAAACACGGCTTTAAGAGTTCTTTTAAGAGAGAATTCTAGTGGTGTTTAGTTTGGAATGAGACCCAAGTTTACTCTAAAAATAAAATAGAAACTATTTTCCCTTTGAAAAATTCTGCATTTTACATTGTATCATGTTCTCTCAATATGTTCTTAGTCTGCATTTTAGAATGTGTGTGTGTGTGTGTGTATTGCTAATCTTTCCCTTTTGCCATTGTATATCAGCATATGAGCTTTAAAGAAACTGTTATCCTAACTCAAACAGTATTCTTTTTGTTGGTCTCATGAAGCATAATTTTTTTTGCAGGACTATGTTGCTACAAGATGGTATAAGACTTCGGAACTCTGTGGATCATTTTTCTCTGTGGGTCATTTTTTACATATTCCTTTTCCAATTTTAAGCTCCTAATGTAATTATATAAAAATTCTTATGCAACTTGCTCTTATGCACACTTATTTTTTCTTGAACACATATGTAAACTTTGAGTATTATTTTATTATGAAATTTGTTGATGTGATTGAGTTTATTTTTATGACAGAAAAACTTGTGGTATGTGAGCTGCGCGCAAGCTGAAAACACACCTATATAAGAAGTAGGCGGATGAATCATAAAAGAAATGTCATCTCGATAACGAGTTGAAAGGTGCTCAATCAAAGGTGTCAAGTAATGAGACATTAAAATTCTATCATTGGGTTTATTGGCAATCCGAGTCATGCTCGAATAGGGCATTGTTGAATGTATTTATAGGATGTTGAATATATTAATATAATATCTTTAAATATTTTAATGAGACGGTGCTAAAAGTATTAATACGATGTTATAGAATAATTTTATTTCGACTTATTATTTTTCATTTAGTTGAATGGATTATAAATTGTTTTCCTTGTAGAGTAATATGTGGTTGATACAATATTTGTAACAGGTAAAATGGCTCTAATTATTGTAAAACAATAATGAAAGCTGTGCATTTAAAAAAAAAAAAAAGCAAAAAACAAAAACAACGGTTCATAACAGTTGCTTTCATATATTACTGATTTAGGCCATAATTTCGAAATAAAAATAACAATCATTTTTCCATTAGGAACAGCGACTCAATATTGTTATTATTTTACAACAGCCACAAACAATGGTCCATAACCATTGTTTCTCAAAGGAAATTAACAGCGGCTCGTCAGCGTTGTTTACACATATCACTGATTTAGATTGTAGTTTTTGAAGAAAATAACAACCATTTTTTCGTTAAAACGACTTAAAAATGTTGTTATTTTACAACGAACATGAACCATGATTTATCTGATAAATTAACAACGGTTTTAGACCGTTGTTAATAAAAATCATTTTTCTATAAACAACGGTCCTTACAACGGCTTAAAATCGTTGTTTATGACATTTACAACGATTTTGGGCCGTTATTTTTTGTCGATTTTCACGTAGTGCTAGTGGATTTACTAAATTCAAATCCAAACTCAAAAATGTTGAACCAACCGGTGGATTTGGATTTGGATCTAATTCAAATCCACATTCCCAAGCGCAGCCTTAGTTATAACTAACCAAAATGTCCATACATTTTATACCATCTATACATTTTACACACTCTGGGAAATAAAAATAATTAGCATTAATGATTGCTACCGACATAGTTACAAAAAAATTATCCATTTTTATAAAGGTAAGCTCGACTTGAACCTGTGACCTTGAGTTGTAATATTGTCAATCTTTCATTATCCAATAACTCGAAACTCTTTTTTTTTTTCATAAAAAAATGTTGGTAAAATGACTAAAAAATATTATTATCCAGTGCAATTTTATGATTTTCTACTTTTTGACAAAAAGTATTAATGTGAATTATTTTTCTCCAATATTTTTTTTTTTTTTTTTTTGTAGACCCGCACAACATTAACATTTCTAGGCAATCAAAGAGTTGTTACCCCATCAATCCTGTTGAAGTAGGCTCTATCCAAGTCAAAAAGTCAGCTTTTGATCAATTTGGGTGGCTAAAAGTCTATTCATATTCATGATAATCTTATAAAATACAACAGTTGTTGAAAAACATTTAACAACATATCAATGAAATGAGAACAATAAGGGGTAGTAGAAAGAGGATGAGGTAGCTAGCGTTTCTGTCAAAGCTACCATTTGGTAATCCAGGAAAATCATCTGGTAAAGGCATTACACAACTCTCCCCATTAAAATAGACTCTTCTTGGAAAACCCCACCCATTTCCAAGGGTAAATGAGTCAACATCCTTTTGTACCAGTATTTCTGTCGTCGCTGACCCAATTTGCTTCTCATCTGCTTGCAAAATTTCAGAGTTGTAGTAATTTATACCCCAGAAGAGAGCTGAATCGTCTGCCAATGACTCAAATGTATAAGAAAATCTATATTCCGATAAAGTAACAAATATTTATAGATGAGAGAGAGAGAGAGAGATTTCCTTTTTTTTTTTTAATTTTTAAAATTAGAAGTAGACACTAAAGAATTGGTGACTCTTGATGATTTATTTGTTTAATTGTTTTATCTTTAACAAAAGGTATCTCAATCCATTGTTATAATGTTTCAAAGTTTTAATTATGTTTTTGTTGGTTTTTGGCCATCGTGCCTTTTAGGCATTATGAAGACCACCTCGAGTAAATCTCGAGTAATATCGATAATAAATCATTATTACCATATATATATATATATATATATATATATATATATATATATATATATATATATATATATATATATTATATGAAATAATATTTATTTTAAATATATTTTTGTAAAACGGTAACAGTGATTATTGTATATTGATAACGAAATTAAGATGGGCCGTTTCTCCGATCAAATGCGCATAAATTCGAACGTTAGGATTTTGGCTATAAAAAGGCTTTTGTCCCATAAGCAAAATATCGAAAATAGAACACAGACGTTCGTTGAAAAATAGTGCTTATTTGGCGATCACCAGCTTCACGGCATCCCCTCTTAATCTTGGATCAAAAGTTGACGACGATCCAAACCTTCATTGGTATCAAAGCGAGGTTCATCGTCATTATAGTAGACAAGCGGCGCCGATCTCTTCTCGGCGACGTAGATCTATCCAATCCGCACCACCACTTGATCGGACGATCATCAAGTGCCGATTCATCACCATTCGGTGCAAATTTCTCAGATCTGATATCACCACTGGACGCAGACGTCTCAGATCTTCACTGATATCACCATCGGACGCAGATTTCTCAAATCTGATATCACCACTAGACCCAGACGTATCAAATCTGCACCACCACTTGATCGGACAATCATCAAGTGCCAATTCATCACCATTGGAAGTAGAAGCAGATTTCTCAGATCTGATATCACCACTGGACGCAGACGTCTCAGATCTGATATCACCACTTTACTCTCAGTTTTTTTTCTTAGCTACTGCATTTTTTGAGAAGAAAGAAGTTTTTCTTCTATTTTCAAGTGGTATTCTGGGAAGCAGAGAAATTTGTTTGACAAGACAACACGACACGGTTTTCTAATGTGGTTTTTGTCAAACCGGCACATAGTTTTTTTAATCCCAACCACCAAACCTTCGCTAGCAATTTTAATCCCCAATAGCTAAGAAAGTTGAGCCAAGCCAAGTTGAGCCAAGCCGAGTTTAGCCAAGCCAAGCCATTTTATTTACCAACATTCCCTTAAAACCTCTCTAATATTTAGTTTTGATTTGGTGCTAACATTAAACACCGAATTCAGTGATTTTTTTTTTTAATTCAGTATTTTCAAGATATTAGAGTCGATACAACTCCGATTGAGGTGTCGTTTTCACCAGCAGATTCCTAAGAACGTGACACACATTCTGAAAATTTTCAATCTAGCATCATCACATTCTGACGCAGCATCACTGATCAAGCCGCTACGGACCGTCCACGTGTAAACGCTCGGTATTGGCATTCTATCGATTGATTTCAGTCGAATCGGTCAGTCATGCTTAAAACTTTCTCATTTAAATTTATTTTTTCATACATATATTTAGAAAATGACTTCTAAAGTAATGATGCATGAACTAGCTAATACTGAAAAATTATCCGGTTTAAATAATCTAAATTGGAGACGTCGAATAAATCAAATTCTAAGCTTGGATAAGATTGATTATATTTTAGAAAATGAAGTTTTTGAAAAACCATCATTCGATATTTCAAAGGATATTATGGAAAAATATAATAAATGGGTCAACGATGATAAAATTGCTAGAACTACTATTCTTACTTTTATGAATATTGAATTAGTTCGTGTATTTGAAGATTATAAAACTGCTAAAGAAATGATGCATGCCATATATCAAAAATATGGAACCACTTCCGAAACATATATTCAACTACTTTTACAAAAATATCATTCATGCAAAATGAAAGAAACAGACTCGGTTATTGATCACGTGAACAAGATGACGGTATTGGCTAAGGACCTTGCCGTGGCCGGGAACGAAGTTTCTGACCGTATGCAAGTCAATGTTACTTTGAATAGTCTTCCTGAATCATGGGAACCCGTCGTTATTGCGTTGAATCACTCAGCGCAAACTGTGACTATGTTGAACCTCCCGATGCATTTGGGAATTGAAGAAGAAAGAAAGAATAAAAAGAAAACTACTGAACTTCTTCTCAGTGAGTCTCAACCCTTTGGATCTCAAATTGAAATGAATAAGAAAAATAACAAATTTAAGGGAAAGAAGAAATTTTTTAAAACATTCTAAAAATTAAAAAAGTTTTTTTCCCAAACACCCCAAAGGAAAATGTTACACTTGTGGCAAATAAGGTCATTACAAATCAAATTGTCGCGAAAAACCTAAGAATAACAATAATAATGGTAAAAGGCGTGATGTTGTCTGTGTTTGTTATGAATCATTGGTTGCAGACCATGATCTGAATGGTTGGTGGGTGGATTCTGCCTCTACACGATACGTCGCTAGGAGTCGGGATGGTTTTATGGACTTCAAAGAGGTCAAAGCCGACGAGCAATGTATTTATATGGGAAATGACACGTACTGTGACGTGTTAGGAATTGGCACCTTCAAGCTGTGGTTACTTGGGGATATTAATCTCTGTTTGTCTGAAACTTTGTATGCCCCAAATATGAGGCGTAATTTGATTTATGTTCCTAAATTAGATAAAAAAGGTTTTGAAGTTAGGCTTTTATCTAGAAAAGTGTCAATTGGGAAGCATCGATGTGTCATTGCTTGGGGAAGTAGGATGAATAACCTCTATCGTCTGAATGTGATTAATGAAACTTCTACTTCCGCTTACTTTGATGTGTCCATAAATGTATGCGATGATGACCCATATCTATGGCACTTAAGACTCGGACATATAAATAAGATTAAAATGAAAAATATGTCAGATAAAGAATTAATTCCCAAACTTAAAGATTTTAATTTCCCTACTTGTGAATCATGTTTGTCTAGAAAATTAGCTCATAAACCTTTCCCCAAAGCTGAAAGATGTAAACAATTACTTGAAATAATTCACTCTGATATATGTGGACCTTTTAGTGTAAAAACTCATAGACAAAAATAATATTTTATTACTTTTATAGATGACTATTCTAGGTTTGGCCACGTGTATCTAATAGGTAATAAATCAAAAGCTTTAGATATGTTCAAAGAATATAAAAGTGAGGTGGAAAATCAATTAGGAAGAAATATCAAAATTTTAAGAACAGATAGAGGAGGAGAATTTACTTCTGATGAATTTAAAAATTTTTGTAGCAAATTTGGAATTAAACGTCACTTTACAATGGCTTACAGACCACAACAAAATGGTGTAGCAGAAAAACGAAATATAACTCAAATGGAAATGACGAGGTCCATGTTATCTCATTTTAATTTATCTAAAATTTTTTGGGGAGAAGCCTTAAGTACCGCTATGTATATTCTTAATAGGGTTCCAACCAAATCTATAGAAATAACTCCTTATGAATTGTGGACAAGAAGAAAATCGGACTTAAGTAACTTTAAAAAATGGGGCTCAATTGCTCATGTGTTAATACCATATCAACTTAGAGATAAGTTAGATAATAAAATCATTAGATGTCATTTTATAGGATATTCTGATGAATAAAAAGGTTATAGGTTTTATCATAAAGATAAGGGATTAATAGAAAGTAAAGATGCTAAATTTTTAGAAGATCTGATCGATGATAACATTTCACAAACTGAAAATATAGATCCTTTTGTGATAGATGATGATCACTTCATTATAAATAATGATTATATACAACCAGTGAGTATAGAAACATCTGTACCTCATACTACAATTAGTGGTCAGAAAAGAACTAGGACTCCTCCATCCTACTTGAATGATTTTTATGTTCACTTAAATGAAGATATAGCAGAAATAGACTTGGACCTAGGAGATGATCCTAGCAATTATAATGAAGCTATTGATTCACCTGAATCTAATGAATGGCTAAAAGCAATGACTGAAGAACTTGCTTCCATAGAAAAGAACAAAGTATGGGAACTTAGTGATTTACCTAGTGATAGAAATGCTATAGGATGTAAATGGGTATTAAAAAAAAAACTAAAATCAGATGGTTTAATTGATAAATTTAAAGCTAGACTTGTAGCCAAAGGCTTTACCCAAAGAGAAGGGATAGATTATCTTGATACATATTCTCCTGTAGCTAAATTTATGTCAATTAGAATAATTTTAGCTATTGTTGCCCATTTTGATTTAGAACTATTCTAAATGGATGTTAAAACTGCTTTTCTAAATGGAGAATTAAAAGAAACCATTTTTATGAAATAACCAGCAGGTTTCGAAATTAAAGGACATGACGATAAAGTATATAAGTTAAAAAAATCTTTATACGGGCTAAAACAATCTTCACGTCAATGGTATTTGACATTTCATAGTGCAATACTTAAAATGGGATATGTGATTAACAAATTAGATCATTGTGTATATGTCTTAAAGAGTAGGAGTAACTTTACTATTTTATCTTTGTATGTAGATGATATACTTCTTGCTAGAAATGATTTACAAATGATTGATAACACCAAATCATGGCTTAACTCTCAGTTTGAGATGAAGGATATGGGAGAGGCATCTTATGTTCTTGGAATAAAAATAAATAGAGATAGAAAATCTCGAATGATCTATTTAAGCCAAGAAAGATATATTGACATACTATTAAAAAGATTTAAAATGGATGGTTGTAATCCTTTGTATACGCCAGTGGAAAAGGGATTAAAACTCAGTAAAAAAGATTGTCCATGTGACCGACAAGAAAGATTAAATTTTCCCTATGCTCAAGCTGTAGAGAGTTTGATGTATGCTATGCTATGCACGAGACCAGATATCGCTTTCGCAGTAAGTCTTGTTAGTAGATACCAAAATAACCCTGGTATAAAACATTGGCAAGCAGTAAAAAGAATTTTGAGGTATCTAAAAGCTACCAAACATCTTAAATTATGTTTTCAATCCGATAAGCTTGAGGTTCAAGGATATTCTGATTCTAATCATGCTGGGGACAAGGATGATGGGAAATCCACCTCTGGTCATGTTTTCCTCTTTGGATGAGCTGCTGTTTCTTGGTCTAGTAAGAAACAAGGATGTGTTGCTCTACATACTCAAGAAGCTGAGTATGTGGCTTGTAGTGCAGCTTGTACATATGCCGTTTGGATAAAACGTTTCATCAAAGATATGAAACTTGATATAACAGACAAGCCTATGCATTTATTTTGTGACAATAAAGCTACAATTAAATTGATTGAAAGTGGAGCAAATAGCTCTAAGGAAAAACACATTAAAGTTCAATATCACTACATTCAAGATGTAGTAGAAACAGGTGAAGTGACAGTAAGTCATTTACCTTCTTCTGATATGATTGCCGACCCTTTGACAAAAGGTCTAAGTGTGAAATTATTTTCAAAGCATGTTGGCTTGATGGGACTTAGGGATGCCTAAGTCAAAATTGATTCTAATGCACTTAAAATTTTTGTCTCTATTGAAAAAGAAGTACTGTGATGGGCAAATCCACTTTGGCGAGTAAAACCTCACAATTGGGATAAATGTTCATGATGGGCAAATCCGTTTTGGCGTGAAAAACCTCATGACTTAGAAAAGATTTGTTGTGATGGACAAATGCATTTTTGACATGCAAAACCTCATAACTAGGATATGTTCTAATGGGTAAATCCTAAAACGGCAAAAGCCTTAGACATATCACGACCCACATGGCCAAGTGGGAGATGTTGGTTTTTGGCCATCGTGACGTTAGGCATAACCGATATTATGGAGACCACCTCGAGTAAATCTCCATAATATCGATAATAAACCATTGTTACCATATATATATACAAATTATATATTATATGAACTAATATTTATTTTAAATATATTTTTGTAAACAAAATTTTGTAAAATGGTAACAGTGATTATTGTATATTGATAACGAAATTAAGATGGGCCGTTTCTCCGATCAAATGCGCATAAATCTGAACGTTAGGATTTTGGCTATAAAAAGGTCTTTGTGCCATGAGCAAAATATCGAAAAAAGAACAGAAGACGTTCATTGAAAAAAGTGCTTATTTGATCGGCGATCACCAGCTTCACGGCATCGCCCTCTTAATCTTGGATCAAAAGTTGACGACGATCCAAACCTTCAGTTTTACCCTTCACTCTCATGAATACTTATTATTCTCCACAATTGTTTATCAATTAATGGGCTGCATTAGCAACAACCTACTAAGATATAAATACAAAAAATAAGTTCTTTTTAAATCAAGCAAATAGACTGATATTCTTACCCATATCTCCCACAGTGTTCAGCATCGTACTATTGAAACTAAAGATTGTGGTCTGCTGCTGGAAACCTGGGTGTGTAAGCATCAAATTCCAATCTGAATAATTGAATGCGTAGTTGTAATTTGAAACTGTCAATTTCACCCTCCAATGCTCTGCATAATTAGTTTGTATGTGCCAGTGAACTCGTATCGGGCACATGTGATCGTTGCATTGAACTAAGTTGTCTTGCTTTGTTAATATCGGTGGCAAGCTGCCAGCCCTGCGATCGATGAAAATTAACAAGAAAAATGTGATCAAATTATGCCGCGAGAAAATACGCCTTACTTTTTTACCCTCTCATGTAAATTAAGAGGTCGAAAAAATTACTGAGACTCACATAAGGCATTCGTCCGTCGAGTTATTGTCGGGTCTGCAACCGCAGCTACAGGTCGGGCAGTTTGTCATTTTAGGGTTGTAAAATGCTGATAGTGAAGCACAACAGGTGGGTGCCTTATTAGCTATAAAATTCGAGTAGGTGCACGTTGATTTCCATGTTCCTGCCAAACACCGAAACAGTCCGAAACAATGTCTAGGTCATGTACATTATACAGTTGTGCCTTCTTAGTAAATAACATTGCATGGCAATGATCATTAGGAACTTTGATGGATGAAGTTTGGGCTGGCGGCAGTAAATGGATCACCCAAATCAGTAAAAGTACGCTTTTGACCTTTACTGATTTGGCGCTCAAAAATATCTGTGTATTTCCTAAGATAAGGTCCATGTAAGGCCTACTGACAGCAATACCCCTGCCCCCAAATTGTTCAATTTGATATGTTTGCTCTAATGCAAGAAATCTTACCAAACACTTGGACTTCTCGTTGGCCATTGATATCTGGAAAAACTGTCGGCGGAACCCGAATGATTTCCGAGCACGTATAGCCAGGCCCGGGCGCCATAAATGTGAGATTTTGAGGTGGGTATCCTGATGAATTACCGGGCAAATTACCAACAACCATGTCGAAGGATGACGATGACTTGGGAGCATCTATAGCCCATGCAGCAAGAAGGCCTCCTCGGCAACAATTTTCGGATCGGTTTTCTGGTGCGGCATCCGGCATGTGATCTCCAAGGACCGGGTTCGGGCAGCAGGAGTGTGGGACCGTTGGGAAGAATTTGAACGCTGTACAATCGCCTTGTTGGGTGACGAATGCGCCCCTCATGGTCCAGATTACTTCATTGTGGGTCCACGTCCAGCCCAATTTCCAACCGGGTTTCTCAACGTGGCGGTAATTGTAATAATTTTGAATTGTTACAGTTGCCTATAAACATCTAATTAGCCATGGTTACACAGAATTTCCATGTGTCAACAATTCTCAATTTTTTGAATGTCATGTAGATTCATTTTTGGGTTAATTTAGCTTTTCCACTGTTTTTGGCCATGGCAGACTTTTTTTTACCAAGTGACTAAACAGTATATGAGCGTCGCTAACCTAAAAATATGCACATGAGAAGATATGAATATCGGGTCCATGTCTTTTTTTTTTTAATTAATTATTTAATTTTTTTTTCTGATACGGCGATAAGGGACTACGTCGAAAACCAAAGAGTGCACGCATATAGATGTGATAGTTGCGGAGCATCACTAACGACGATAATGGTGAGGGCAAACCACATAACCCAACCAACACCTTACAAAGATAAGGGAGGGAAACCAGCGTGAAGGACAAAAATCCAACTCACGACCAAAAATCATATGCATTGGAGGATTTGAACCATCTGATCTGTGTGTTCTTAAATGACCGGTTGTTCATATTTTTGTTACTACTGTCTAGCAACTTTAGTTTGAAACAAGCCTTCAGCAAAAAGGTCTGAAATACCATATGTTATAAAACTAATAATAGATCTTTCTTAATTTTCAAAAAGAAGTGAGGAAGATTAAGCCATACATAAAGTACTCTAGAGAAGGTCCTAAGGTTGTATTCATTCACATAAATCATTCAACAATCTCTAAGCACACTAAATTAGAATTGCAGTAGCCCAACTATAAGATTGTCACGACCCGTCGATTTCAATATATTAGAATTCTGTGTTATAACACCGCACACTTGTTAAGGCGATAAGCGAACATACATATATTAATTACTAGATTTTATGTAAAATGGGACTCCCAAAAATCGTGAATCAAATTTTCTTCTTATATTAAAAATTCTCTTCATTAAGCTTACATCGAAATTTGAGTCCATTATACCAAATAACTAGAAATAAAGGTATGGTCAACTACTGAAATGTCTTACTAAATAATTAATATCTACCTAACCTGGTCTAGCTGGTCATCCATATCGTCACCCTCAAAAACCGTATCATCTATTAGTGCATCTACCAGGGAAGAGTAGTCTGTATCATCACCTGCAGTTATTAGTTTTCGTGAGATGAGCTTACTCAGTCACTAAACTTAGTGGGTTACATAACCGATCAACCACAATCTACCTAAGTGATCGTAAATGTAACCTCGTGAGTAGAAGTAAATCTTTTATAATTTTATATAAATAACAAAATAAAAAATTTCATAAACATTTAATAACTATAAAGTTGAAAGGACGTAACAGATTTCGATGCATATGATGCTTCTAATGTTTATCATTTTTCTTACTTATCTTATCAACTTAATTTACGTGGTCCATCTTAAATCTCATCGTAGCTTCATACGTCTATACAACGTACTTCGCATCATATACATATTATGTATACGACTTGTGCCAGGGTCACTGCTCGAGCCTACCACCAAGGTATCAAATATCTGCTGATACCGATATGTATCGATTTTCTGGCCAACCGATACATATCAGCCCCGATACGTATACGGTATCGTGTCAATTCAAGCTACATTTTTTGTACAGGATTTTCAATTTTCATGTTGCCATTATAGTTTAGCCAGATTTTCTTGTGTTCCCAACTTCTCATAAAAAAATATATAAAGAAAGAAGAAAAAGGCAGCTTTCTGTGCTGACTGCTGACGCTGACAATTCCCTCTAGCTAATGCAAAGTTAGAGGGAAAATGGTACCTCTTTTCACACCCATCTGCTTACTGCAAGCACACACATCCCAAATCCCTTGAAAACCATTGATTGCATTGGATCAAATCATGGAGGTCGTATTTCACCCAAATCTTTCACACAATAGATCTTGCGATCATGGCGCATCTATCAGATGGTCCTTGTTTGATTACATGTGTCATAGATCCCCAAAAAATGGCCCTTGAATCATATGACACACATCACACTCAAACATCATTTTAGGGCTTTTTTTTTAAATCTTTGACACATATAAGAATAAACTGACCGTCTGATAGGTGCGCCTTGATCTCAAGATCTATTGTATGGAAGAAATGGGTGAAACATAACTTCTATCATTTGATCGGACGCAATCAATTGTTTTCAGGGGTTTGTGACGTGGATCTTTTCAATAAAGAGCTGGGCGCAAACAACAGTACCCGTTAGAAAAAAGGGATTGGGCTACTTGTTGTTTCTGCGCAGCTGTCATAGTGTTGTCACTTGTCACATCAGCAATTCATTTTTTTAAATTAGTCAATCCTGTATTGACATGTGTACACAGTACACTACCTTTTCTTTTTTCTATATTTAAGAAATCGGCTTTATGTGTGCACGTCTTTTTTTTTTTTTTTTTTTAAATAGCGGATATATATCGATATCGGCCGATATGTATCGGTCCTCTACGGACCAATACCCGAAACCGATTCTCGCTTTGACACCTTGCCTATTACGCGAGGTCCGTATGTAGATAACCACCTAACCTCTATAAGGTATCGTAAACCATCATCCAGCTCGATGAGGTTGTGCGCATCAGTACAATAGGATTCCTTAAGTCGAAGCCTCCAGTGTCGCCTTAGTTCGAGAAAAATCTAAACATATTATCCCTAGGATCCATCTTAGCTACAGATGTTGTACCCTTATGGTGGACCGTAAGGTATGGAACATATAGAACTTAATTTCATATTTAGCTGACCTTCACAACGTATTTTATCGTATCCATATCTTATCTTATTTATATTTTATTATATTTAATTTTTCTTATCATTTACATACAACTTATATTAAAGTGAGTCATGATGCAATAAACTTTACTAAATCATGCTTTTCAAGAGACGAGTTCCGTAGTAACCTAGATGTACTTCATGTGACAGCTCATACTCTCATAGAGGTATTGCATCTATATATGGATGTCTATATTTTAAGTTTTACGTGATCGTAAAAGGAACCCCACCATGACGAAAGCTTAAAAATCGAGTGTCATATCTTATTCCTTAACTTATCATGCGTATTGCCTATTATATTTTTATGATATGGATGTAATGCAATGCCGATGAAAACACTTAATATAACATATATCTTATATAATCCCAGTAACATATTTCGACAATTAAAGCATAATCATAAAAGAAACTTATTCTATTAATAAGTAACATAAAACTCAAACAAGTAATGTAAGAACAAAAGGGTTAATGAATTGATCACAAGTCAGGTTACAAGTTATAACAAAAGTCAAACTTTGACTCGTGATGTTCAATAGAGACCTAAGGTCTTAACCAGGCAAGAAAATGCTTTAGAGTCTTTTAGGGATATTAAACTTTCCGTTAAATGAGAGAAATATAAAGAGGTCACGTGTAAATCGTTATGTGACCCTATGATTTATGTCACAATATGATGATAGATGATTCTCATTAGATCGATCTTTTCGATCTAATGAAAATGGACTAGTCATTTGTGTGATTTTGATAAGATTTAGTCTCTGTATGACTGAATCACTTATAAATCGTAGGATTTTCGATACACACATTTTAACGTGAATGTGATAGAGATTAGAGCCATCTAATTCTATCAATGTCGTTAGTGTAATGGGTGCTTCGATACTTTATGATTGTCACTATTGGTTTGATCATTTAGACCATTAACTGAATGGCTCAGGATTTTTGTCAAGATTATATCATCGTATAATCATCGATGTACGCATATCTCGTAGCATGGATAGATGACGCATCTAATGAGTCTACTAAGACTTAGAAGGAGGGCCCATCCTTGATATTTGATCAATGGTTTCTAAAAATATGCATGTTTGGCTACTTAGAGTATATAGGCTCATTAAGGGTCCATGGATAGAAAAAAGACCCACATGGGCGGACCCATTTATTTTGCGATGATTTAGGGTTTTGGGCAACTATAATATTCTATAATCATAAACATTTTGTGCCCGAGTTATACCCCAATTCACACAAAAATATCATAAAAGTCTAAATTTTTAGCTTGTAGCACATGAGTTTTATATGCATCACATGTGGAACATTTCATACATGGGTCACACATGTGTTACAAAGATTTCACATCTCGTATAAAAATACTAAGGGACATGAGACCCAATTATTTTAAAATGAAGTGTGATTTGAGTCCTATCTAAACTTACTAAAGGGCTTTCAATTCATGTATACAGATAAATTAAGAAGGCCTAGGCTTATGTGCATCCAAATGACTAAAAGGGGTTGTACTTGTTTACGTAAAGATAAGGTGCCCTTACCCAACTCACAATATAAGGGGCCTTAGGCCCAACTCAAGTCAATAATGGGTTAAGGCCATGGGTTGATTTGACTAAAGGCCTCAGCCCATACCATTTTTAATAGAGTTCATGACTCTTGTGTAAATAAGCATATATTCAGCCCATAGGGATTGAATAGAACGGACTTCGAGTCTAGTCTATTTAAGAAAGTAGGCCTTGATCCATTTGGACAACTATAGGGCTTAAAACTTGCACATAAGGAAAAATGGTCATAAGCCAATTGATTTGACAAAAGTGGGTCACTGTCCAAACATATGAATGAGGGCTTTAGCCCATATTGGGATTGTTAAGGGTCACAATCCACATTATTTTCGAAAATGGGTTAGACCAATTCGCATAAAAGGCATCGGGCCTTTATCCAAATTAACTAGAAGACCCTAACTATTTACATATAAAAATAAAGGGTATGAGGCAATGAGCGTATCGTAAGGAAAGTATGTTGAATAGAGTTTGGATATAGTTTAGGTATTAGCCACTCATTTATACTATATATAAGATCAATAATAACACATGAATAATATGATGGTTTAGGGATTGTGAGAGAAGTCTTATAGAAGTGAAATTTGGGGCTTGTTCAATGTGTTGAACACACGTACACTAGATACATATGATAATACAACATATGCACAAATATATATTTACATATAAACATAAGGACTGATTTAGAATAAGTAAATTTAGAAATGTTTATGAATTTGGTATTAGGCATATGTGGTCCATTTATTTGACCTTATATATAAATACATCTACCACACTTATATATTTATAAATGAGAAATTATCACCTGCTAAAGGAGGGGTCCAATACTCGCCTCCCACCTAAGGTCAAGCGAGGATGGGCATTGTTGACTAGTTTAGTGTATCGAGTAGGTGTTTATACAAATATATTATTATTATTATCATTATTTCTTTGATAAGTATTTCATAATTTTTCTCAACAATAGCAATTTAAACATAATTTTTTTTTTGTAAACTAAATAGAACGAGTTGGATAGGAGGGTACTCACCTGTTGAAGCGTGAACGGTGATTTTTGCGAGGGTTGGGTTGGTGGAGGTCAGATTCGACGTGTCGTTGTGACTCAGATCCCATGACCGGATCAAATTTCTTTTATGTTTTGGCACAAAAACGTAGTTGCTAAAGCTTGTTTAAACACCACTATAGTTATCCGTAGTTGGTGTCGTGATGGTGGTGATGCTCGGGGTGCAACTCCGATTATTGATCCTCAATGGATGAGGTAAAGGTGGTGTTGGGTGACTGCACTGGGAGATAGTGGTGTCCGGTCTGCGTGCTTGCAGGGAAAGGAGAACGAGAGAGAGAGAGAGAATTCTTTTTCTCTCTAGATTTCCTATTTATATAGAAGAGGTGGGTAGAGAAAGAGCCCAATTGGGCAAGTTGAGAAGCCAAAAAGGTAAGAGTCACTCTAATTAATTGCAAAATAATCTCATAAATGATGAGATTTAATTGCCTTGGTTTCTTAAGACAATAGGTCTCTTAGGATTCGATTCCCATTTTTAGAGTAAACCAGATCTTATGTTAGAAATTTCTTAATTTAATTTTGTTGGCTATGATAGGGTGTGGGTACATTCACCTAACTCGGTGCTCCACCTATCTATCACCCTAGATAAGGTAAAAAAGGGACCAGAATTGTAACATCCTGAAAATTTTGACTTTAAAGAGTGAATCTCAAGATGCGTGTCGACTTTGAATAGTATATCTCGGGATGCGTGCCCGTCTAGTCATTTGTTTGATCAAGTGAAAGCCAACTTGATGAGTTAGGTTAGATTAGGTTTGGTATGGATATACACACTTGAGTGGTGTTAGATCTTTTAGTAGGGTCATATACACCTATCAATGTGTATGTGTTCTATACCCAAGTTTAGGTTATAATAAATAGCAATATAGAATAAATTCTCTATTTTGTTGTTGTTAGGAATTTAAGAAGGGAGAGAGAGGTTAGAGAGAAAGAAGGAAAAAATGTTTGGGAGTAAATACAAAAGATTTGTGTGTGAGATTGCAGATTAAAGACCGTACATGAGCTTTAAATTCCGATGGAATTGTACGTGGGATCTCATGGAGTTGAGGCTAGGAGCCCTAGCTCTAGATCTAAGCCCTTGAATCACTCATATGTTAGATTTGAGGTAAGGTTTTGTTAATTGATGATGTGTGTGATGTTTGAGCTTTGATTTAATGTAAAAATGTTGGATTAAAAGAGATAAAAGAAGAAATTTTTTGAGAAAAGGCGAAGGTTAGATGTGCAGTCGAAAAGGGTTATTTTGCAGTCAAAATCAATTAATCGATTTTTTTCAGAAGGTAAAACTGAAGGCTACAGCTCGAAACCGATTAATCAAATTAAATTCGATTAATCGATTGTTGATTTTCAATTAATCGACTAAGCACTGCCAGTGGCTGGAAAAGTTTGGTTTTTTGGAAAATCGATTAATCGATTTTGGATCGATTAATCGATTTTGGATCGATTAATCGATTTTGGAGCTTCGATTAATCGATTTGGGATCGATTAATCGATTTTAGAATTTTGATTAATTGATATTGGGATCGATTAATCGATTTTAACAGTTTTCCTGTGTGTTCTGTTTTGGACATTGGAGTTTTGGGAAGGCTTTGTACCTTTCCTTTTTGCATCATTCTTAATGCTTTGTGTATGACCTTGTGTACTTTAGGTATGAACACTTGGAATTGAGCATGAGGAGTTATTTTAGACCTTGATGCTTGGGATTGAATCGCGTGAGGTAGGAAAAGTTATGGACATGTACTCTTGATTACAATAGCATGTGTGTAGTGATATGTGTGTGAAATCAAATGTGTTGTGACACGAGTTTCCGAAATTTAATTAAAGCATGTGAATTTAAGGTGTGTGTACACTAAGAAAGAAATCACTAAGCATATAAATGTGTGACATCCCAGGGATGTATTTCTTTTGATGTGAGTATCTAGGTGATGCAAAATGATGTAGACAAGACTTGAACAAAACTTTAAATTATTACATTTAGCACAACTTCACTGTGAATAATTATATGTATTTTGTACAGTTAATTTGAGGTTCATACCGACAAGGCGGTATACCCGTGACTGACTCGACAGAATATCCGTAATCGATACGGCGGCCAATTCGTACAAACATGAGATGAAATTACCAAGAGGGTGATGAGTATGTCAAGTCGCCTCGGTGAATGGGACTTGAGCTTATATTTAATTGAAATATAGTTCAATTGAATGACGATAGAGGACATTCCATCGGGGCTCAATGCTATATTGCTCGGGGATTATTTAAGTTTGTGACACAAGTCTTTTGTGATATGAGAACAAATTAAGTAAAAAATAAGATGTGTAGTCTGAAAAGATAAGATGTGATATGTGCATTCAGTTCATGCTTTTGATAATTTAAATACTTTTAAACTGTTTTCAACTTATGAGATCATACTTCGCTTATGTCATCAAATATGTGTGAATAAGGTAGCTTTACATGTAACTCATCCCTCGACTATACGTCACAGGTACAGGTGTAGATCGGGATTCAGCTCCGGAGAAAGGCTTGGGATCTCCCGTTTGGAAAATTTTACCTTAGGTGGGGCTTGGATATGAGTATGTTTTGGGTTTGTATAATGGATGTTTAGAGGTCTTTTAGATTATGGACTTGGTATGTCCGGGGATTTATTATTGTATTAAGATTTATTCTGTAGGAATGTTGTTGAAGCCACTGTTTAAGTGATGGTCGGCCATCACCGGTGGTTTTCTTGTGAGCCTGTTTTATTCTGTCTTTACGTATAGAGGAACCTTTATAGTTGCTATAATTTACTTTGATTCTACCTTTGTTGGCATACTAAGTAAATTCTTTATTCGGATTATGATATGTGTGATCCGACGGTCCGATTTTCCCTAAGTTTATGATGTAAGGAAGAAAAAAAAAATTATGTGAGGTAATTATGGAATCGGAGAAAATCGGGCTATCACACTGGTCATAACAAAGATTGAACCCAAATTTAACTTAGGTGAGATATTTAAGTAACTACTATATAGGAGAAATGGTGCATACTCCCAAGATATTAGGTGCTCGAGCTCAAGTGACACTACTATGACCACCACACCACCACTATCACTACTACCATCACCATCAATATCATTGATATTATGTTCTTTTAGTTGATGTTTCACTTTAGTTAATAGTTTAACAATTGATTAAACTTTGATAAGGATTTTATGTTTTTTAAAGTTTGACTTTTTATCCAACTTTGATTAAACATCGGAGAGTGGCGATTATTGTGTCAATATAAAACTTAACAGTTCATTCTCAAATTTTTTATTGGTCAAAGTTTGATATTTGGTCAAAGTTTGACTATCACAATTTGACTTATCAAACTTTTACTTTTATAACTTGGTGGTAGATAGTGACTACTGCTATTTTATAAATTGGCATTGCATTCTTTGATTATTTTGGTCAAAGGTTTAGCTTTTAGACAAAAATTGACTTGGACTTGTGTAACTTGGTAGTGGATAGTAACAACTACTATGTTAATTGGTAACTTGCTAGTTTAAATTTTTTATTTGCTAAAATTAAACTTTTAGTCAAAATTTGACTTTTATTCAAAATTTGAATTTTTTACTAAAATTTATCTTTTTATTAAATTTTGAGTAATATAAGGAGACAATGAATAGTGGCCAAGGTATCAAATATCGGCCGCTATCGATACATATCGGCGATATGTATCGGCTTTTGGGCAAATCGATACATATCGGCGCCGATATGTATCGGTATCCAACTCGGTGTCGGTATCAGTATCGGTCGATACGGGCCCATATTGGCCAATATCGGCCGATATTATCGGGTATCGGCTGATACATATTCGGTATCGGCCGATACCTATATTTTATTTCTTTATTTATTTATTTTTAAATAAGCCGATATGTATTGGTATTGATTGATGCATATTGGCTGATTCGTACCGGTCCTCCAAGGACTGATACCCGATACCCGATATCGATACCTTGACCCGATACCCGATACCTACCTTGATAGTGGCTATCATTATGTTAGTTTGTAATTTGACATTTCTTTACTATATTTTTCATTTGTCAAAGTAAAACTTTTTCCAAAATTTAACTTTTTATCAAATTGTGACTACTGCACCTAATATATCTAATATATATAGTAGCTACCACTAAGGTAAATTGTGGCTTGACATAAATATTTTAGTAATGAAAATCTGACTTTTCGTTATACTTTGATTCTAATCAAGCTTGACTAGTATACCTTGATAGTTGATAGTGGTTATTGTCATTTTAATTTAAAATTCGATAGTATATTATCAAATTTTTATTGGTCAAAGTGTGAATTTTAATCAAATTTTACTTTGATCATAAATATATTTTTAGTCAAACTTTGATTAGCATAATCTGACAATAAATAGTGGCTATTATTGTATTAATTTGTAATTTGGTATGATAGTACATTGCCAATTCCTTCTATTGGTCAGAATTTGATGTTTAGTAAACGTTTAACTTACAGTAAATAGTCGCTACTAGTGTATTATTTTACAATTTAGTAGTGTATTATTTTATTAGTCAAAGTTTTACTTTCTATCAAGAGTTGACTCTCTAGTCAAACTTTGACTCTTGTAACTTAGCATTGACTTGTGATTTCTATTTTGATAATAATTAACTTAGCAATCTATTATTATATTTTTATTGATCAAAATTTAACTTTTGTCAAAATTTGACTTTTGATTAAAATTTAACTTTTGTCAAAGTTTGACTTTTGGTTAAAATTTAACTTTTAATTACACTACAAAAAATAAGATTATTAGAGGTAGTCAAAACTGTCACTATTAACAAAAAAATCTTGTTATTTCAGTAGCGACAAGACTGGTAGCGATAATATTTTTGTTAATAGTGACAATTTAGGCTATCGCTGAAACATTTTATTTTTGTAGTGTGTAAAAGTTTTAGTAAATTACCTTTTATCTGTTTTTCTTATCATAAATTTTTTACCAAACTATCTTTTAGTTAATGAAATAAGAAAGACAAAAAGTAGCTTAAATTGAAAAGTACTATTTTTGATCGACAGAGTCCCTTAGATTTCAAGTTGATTCACTCAAATGAAGTCCAAACATAGCGTAATGATTTAAAATCCAGAGTCCATACATTAATCACTACTGCTATGCGCTCTTTAGAATAGTGAAAGAATTGATTAATTTGATTCTCTGTAAAAGAGTAATTTAAAACTTGCTCTTTTAATTGGGCTGCTCCTTGCTTTCAAGGAGTAATCCCAAACATAGCCTACGATAATTCCCCGAGCCATATTTACGAGGTCGACTTTTGTGACCGCCTTGCAATAGATTTGTGCACGACCATCTACCTTCATGCCACATGACTTATATGTATAATCAACTCAAGTAATTTAACTAGCAGTCCATCATTGACACATGTTTCAACCAAAAAATACATCTATCTTGATATATTTGATTGTTCAAAGTCACATGCCAGTTAGCTTAGTGAGTGGATGGTCATCCATAATCGGGCAGGAGTGGGCCAACTCATTTGTGGGGCTTGGGCTTACCTTTCCTTAGCCCATATTCTTGGCCCACGACAGGTTAGGCCAGGCCAAGCCGTTGGCCGCCCGTCAATTTTTATATAAGATAATACATTTGATGGAGTTAGGCCAAGTTCGGTCCGAACTTAAACGGGGCAATTTTTAATCGGGCTTTTGAAACTTATGCGGCTCGATTTACTAATGGGCCAGGTCGATCAGGCCGGGCTGGGTCAAGCCTGGCCCTTTGAGACCCTTAATTTTACATATATATTTGATTGTAAACTAAACAATCATTCTACACCAAACTCATACATTTTTGCAGGTAAAAAATGTATTTTTTTGCTAGTAAAGTGAATTTTACATGAGATGATATTATCACGAATCAAAGATCAAAATATCGGTTTCGGTCATGACCGAATCTCAAAATTTGACCGAAATTTACAGGGCTGAGCCGTGCCAATTTTTTTATTTTTTTTCAAAAGACTCTAAGAATAATCTTAAATTTATCGGCCGATAATTTGAAATTA
This sequence comes from Chloranthus sessilifolius, assembly GCA_021018995.1. Lineage (NCBI taxonomy): Eukaryota > Viridiplantae > Streptophyta > Magnoliopsida > Chloranthales > Chloranthaceae > Chloranthus > Chloranthus sessilifolius. Next base: position 73,810,978 of record CM037595.1, read on the forward strand.
TTAGTTGATAATTTGATGATTAATAAATTATTGACCGATAATTTTAAATTATCGGCTGATAATTTGAACTTCCAACATTTTGATCCAACCGAAACGATAACAAATATTATCATTTCGGTGTCGACCGAAATCGATATAATTCGACCGATAATTTAAATTATCTCCCGAAATTTTGAACCCTGCCAGGAATTGAATCTTCTCTTACGGTAAGGCAATTAATACTGACCCCGTAGCCATCTGGCGTCCCAGATTTGATGTCGAACGTTACCGTAATGTTTCCAGTAGGATCCAATGGGTCATAGCAAACTACAATAACAAAAATTAATCATCATAAGCACCCTATTCTCACTGGCGAAGTTGGTATATGATCTTAATTAGAACCTAAGCACCAAAGATGATGTTGCGGCCATCGATACCATGTATGATTCGATCATCTATACCATGATATTTTCATTAGGATCCAACGTTTAATAAATAGATATGGTCGGTCAAAGATTGCATTAAAAAAAAAATCCCTATATGATTCAAAGCAGCAAAATCACCTTCAAAATAAATGGTAATCATGTGAATCTTTAAAATCAATATTAGCTATTCACTATAAAGGCGTTGACTTCTAACTTTTAGATGACAGAAAAGATTTTTACCACTAATTTTTGACACCATAGATTTTTAGATCATGATCTTCGAATCACAAGCCAAGGGTAATGGAAAAAGAAATCATTGTTTACACCTTGTAAAATTGTGATCTTGGTTCCTCTTCTCCAACTAATGGATTTTCGCTTTGAATCCGATCATGGCAATCGTTTTTCACCCCGATCTTCGACGCAATGTTTTTTGAGATATGGGCATATCGTCAGAGGTCAGTTTTTATTCCACATGATACACGTCACTTTTGATTTTAGGTCACTTTTTGAAATTTGTGCCACAGAATAAAAAACTAACAGTATGATAATATGCGCATAATCTCAGGATCTATTGCATGGAAGGTTGAGACAAAAAATAATCTCTATCGTCTCCTTGGGAGCAGCCAATGCATTCCAGCTGGAGGAGATAGGAATGAGGTTGCAGTTTCACGAAGGTGTAAAATTTGGTTTCGAATGAAAAATTATTCCTCATGTAAACAAAGAGTGACCCATTTGATATGTGGGTAGACTAGTCATTCAAATGATTTTAACCATCTGATCAATTCTCTTTTGTTGGAGAATCGATCAGATTCCATTTAACCATTCATTCATAAGCTCCTGATCAAATTTTAGAACCGTTTCATCATTCATACAAGTCCGAAATTGAGGCATATGGATTTTCTCCGTATGCTTCAATTTCGACGGTTGCAGTCTATATGAAAGCTCTCGTAGGTCTTAAGTTGGTATTTTTCCTTCTTTGTGAGGCTTGAGGCCCTGGGCTTTAAACTTCTGGTTTGCTTTCTCCCTTATATTAATAAGGTGAGTGTTGTTGTGTGAGATTTATTCTCTTATGTGTCACTCAATGTAAGTACTTTGTTGTGTGTAGCTAGGGTTCTCAATGGGTCGGGTTACGGTCAGGCTGAGGTTCAAGCCGGCCCGGACCTACTAGGGCTGGGTTCCCATTTTATTCAGCCCAGCCCTAACCCGAGCTGCGATGTATGCAGCTCAAGCCCGGCCCACAACAAGTCGGGCGGGGCTTGGGCTTTTAAAAATAAATAAAAAATTAGTTAAAAAATTTTCTAATCATTTTTTTCTTCAATTGATTTAATAGATTGTATGATATCTTTTATCAATCAATTTCGAATAAACATTTTTTTATCAAAGTTTGAAGGGGCTCATATGTGCCTCTTCAAACTATATAAACATTATAGAGGCTCATGTATGTACCTTTATTCAAACATTCTTGTAGCTTGGTGTACTATAAGCATTTAAGTAAAATGATCTTCGCCGACTATATCTATATATATATATGGGCCAGCTGTGGGAACATTCAACCTAAGCTCGGCTCGGATCAATTCCAGTCACCTCATGATTAGCCCGACTTGGCTGCCGATCAGGTGGGCTTCATTAAATATACTATTTTTTCTAGGTCAGGTGCAGGCCAAAATCCATCCTAGCCCATTGAAAGCCCTAGTTGTGTGGGATTTATTCCCCAAGTGCTACTCCCGAAATGTCATACTTCCTACCAAGGTATCAAAAATCGGCTGATACCGATACGTATCGGTATCCCAACTCGGGTATCTGATACTATTTAGGCCGATACGTATTGGGTATCAACCAATACGTCTCAGTTTCGGCTGAGACGTAGACTTAAAAAAAAAAAAAAAAAAAAAAAAAAAGGCCGATACATATCGGTATCGGCCGATACGTATCAGCCGAGTCGTATCGATCTTGGGCAAACCGACACTCGAGACCGTTACTGATTTTGATACCTTGCTCCCTACTATATGTAAGGTATATCCAGGTTGTCTATGCCATACCGCATTATATAAAAAAAGAAAAAGCTTTGGCAGCTTGGCACAATTTTTAGGTCAAATCTAATATACACTTAGCTCACGTATATCACATGTTTTAGAATTCGTTAAAAAGGGAGGGCTGCTAATTGCACCAAACATATTTATTCTCACAAAATTTTTAGTCACACACCAACTTTTTCCATTTGCTAACAATACATGAAAAAAATTATTGGTGCATTCGGCCAAGACAGCCTCGAGAACCGAGGAGCAGTCATACACATGTAACAGTTGTAGAGTAGTGTGAGGGAGCACCAACTATAGTGGTGAGGGTGAAGGTATCAAATATCGGCTGATACCGATACGTATCAGTTTTTTGGCAAACCGATAAGTATCGAGTATCCAACTTGGTATCGGTATCGGCCGATACCGGCTCATATTGGCCAATACGTATCCGGTATGGGACGATACCTATATTTTTAATTTTTTTTAAAAAGAAAAAATAGGTCGATATGTATCGATATTAACCAATACTATTGGTACGCGTTTTTCGGGAACCCTCTCTGATTCGAAAAAAATGGTTCCAATATGGTCACAATGGGACTTTGTTTGCGATTAAGGGGTGAAGAATGATATGGGGGGACTTATATGCACCTACAGATAAATCGTTAGTTGCAACCGAATTCAAATATATATCTAAGGTGTGATCGTCATCTACAAATATTTATCGACGTTGTAGAACATTATTGATCGATTGTGAGGATAAGCGGCGATTTGAGAGTTGGACTCTTACGCTAAACACCGGCCTGCAGGCTTTAGCACCTAAGGCTACCTAGGGTTTTAACTCATTTATGTTTTTCTAATCTTAAGTTGATCTAACTAAAAGGGTATGTTGGTCTGTTATGCGCGAGAGGATTGATCCCATTCCCGGGTACCCTCCGTTGGCTCCCTTGGGCAAATAAATTTGATGGCTATGATTGGTTTTGAAAATATGATGAGAATATGGGATGTGGCCCTAATTGGATCTAGGTTGGAATTTTCGGCAGGGGTTTCCTAAGGGTTGACTCTAAGGCTAGCTTGATTTCTCCTCGGACTACTTGAGAATCGAAGTAGAAGGGCCAACCTCAACTAAAACGACTACTCTATGAGATTCCTAGAAGAGAGTCATAGTTCTATGTCCAAAAACTTAGAGTGTAGCCCTGCTCTATTTTGGATTCTCAGAGCTAACCTCAAGTTTTCCAAAGAGAATAAGCAAAAAATTTGTGTGTCGACTAGGAGGGCTCAGGGCCTATTTATAGTATACGGCCGATTATACGTTGGGAGCCAGCGTATAATCCAGAATTATACACTGGAAGTCCGGCATATAATCCGAGTTATACGTTGGGAGTCCAGCGTATAATGAATTATATGCTATGATTATAGCGTATAATTCGGGCGACCTCGAGAGAATCGGTCAGGTGACTGGTTGGTGACCGGATTGGCCTGGACACAGAGTCCGGGTAGGTCTTTCGCTAATTATATGTTGTAGGAACAACATATAAGCAGGAAGTCCGAGAGGAGAGAGAGTTAGAATCCTAGTCCGGAGTGGACGGATTATGTAACAACCCGAATTTTTCGAAACCTTAATATCCAACTAAGTGCACGTGCTTAACTAAACAACCTCGTGATTTTCTTCCAAACACGTGGCGCGGTAAACTGGTCTCGTATAGGAAAGACCCTACTCTATGTGTGTGCCATGATGTAACATCCTGAAAAAAAATTTGAACCTGAACGCGCTCGATTTTGTGTACGTGTTAGGCAAGGCAAGAAATTCCACATGAAATTTTTAAATAATTGATTTATAAGCATGCATTTTGGGTGTGAAAAGTGAAGTTAGATCTTAGTCTTGGCAAATTGATAAGAAGCCCATGCACCAACCCACGGTGTGCCGGCTTAACACCGAATTTAGCCTATAAGTTAAAAGTGGATATAAATAAGCTTTGTAAGAACATCAGTGGTGAGAGATTTAGTTTTAGGTGAAGTTAGACCTCATTTTTCCATTGATAAGAACCCATGCACCGACCCACGATGTACCGGCTTAACACCGAATCGGCTCCCATAGGTTAAGAGGATAAAGTCAAATGAAAACAAAATATCTAGTTATTTGCTTTGATTTGCTTTGAAGGAGAAGAGAGTAGAGAACTCTCCTGAAACCTTCTTTTGAAGCTTTGATATCTAGATCCCTCCTCCAACTTCGTCTTCTTCGCAATGAGGGTGTCATCTTCTTTGCGAGGATCGCCATTGACTCCGATCACTCTCGTTGATTTCATCCGTGGGGGAAATCAAGTTCCAACATCGTTTAGAACAATGAGTTGACGGGAGCATAGCTTCAAACGAGTGTGAATTGATCGTCGTGAGTACTGCAAGTACGACTTAGGAAGAAGGAGATCATTGTTGGTTGGTGTCGAGTTTCATTTGATCTCGATCGTCGAGAAATGTAGCAAGAATTACTCTGAAACCCTACTTGGCAATGATCATCGCAAGTCGTGTGAACGATCGAGAAAGGTGAGCATCGTAGTATTATCATATGAGATTGTCTTCCTAGATTTAGATGAACAAGTGTATGGTGTTAGATTGAGCTATTTTTTAAGTTTGGGAAAGGAATCGAGTGTGGAAGAAGAAAATCCGAAAGGCTCTGAATCTGTAAATTTGATCGATCGGTTTAAACCGATCAAGTGGATTTGACAGAACAAAGAAATGTGAAATTCTGGAGAAACCGATCGATCGGATTTCTTTGTCTTGAAAAACCGATCTGTCAATTTTGATCGAGGTACTAACACAACCCTGGTATTTTGGCCATCACCTTTTACTCTGAAATCGGATTGATGCGATTCTCTTGCCGTTAGAAAGAGGACAGCGAGCTCTATAACTTGTGTGAATTAATAATTTCATGAATCAAATGGTTTAAAGGTCAAAATTAAGGGGGAAGTTGGGACAACTTCTGCATGATCAAAGATTAGCACGAACTTGTCCATTCCGCCTCAGCTTTGAGAAATATTTAAATACGTAGAAGCTGTTAGAAATTAAAGTAAATCTTTAAAGCATCATCGTATATGTGTGATTTAGAGAAAGGAATCAGTCGCTGTCGATAAGGGTCGTCTCTTACCTTCTTGCGACGTTAGGAATCAAGGTAGGGAACTCAATGCTTAAATGCAATTTTGACTTTACTTCATAGATTTTCATGATAGATAGAATAAAGTTATGATGATTAGAATTCAAATTGAAACTTGTATTTTGACTGACATTGAATGTATGAAAATTGCTTTGATTTGGCTATTGATGTGAATTTGAATTGTTGAATGCATTGAATCTTGTAAATTGTTAATCTCTGAAGTATGAACCTTTGCATGTTTTGAATCATTGGACTCTTTGCACTGACTATGAGACTATTGAATTATCTTCTGCATAGTGAATATTGTACATCTTGGAATCATCGAACTGTATGGAACTATGAAATGTCGTGACCATTGCCCTATGAAATTAGAACCCTTGATCTTTGAATCCATCGAACGTTGAATGTGAAATCATGAATCCTTTGAAATTGAATCCATCGAATGCTGAACTTAGAATATGAAACTTTGAATTATTTGCCTTTGAACTTTTTGAATTATCAGTTTGCATTTGGAACTTTTGAAATCATGAATCCTTTGAAATTGAATATGAACTAGGAACTATGAATGAATATGAACTTGAGCTTGGAACCTTGAATCATTAAACATTAGAAATCTTCGAACTCTGAATTCGAATCCTTTGATCTTCGTATCTGAACTTTAAACCCATAATATGAACTTAGATCTCCGAATTTCGAATCTTGAATATGAAACCATTGAATATTGATATGAATCCTGAATATGAACTCTAACTTTGAATTCGGAGTTGGGCTACGTTCATCAAAGCATTCAACGAGAAATACTTCCCCTATGCTATAAGAGATTAGTGGGAAGTTCAGTTCATATTGTTGGAGCAAATTCAGAGGTTAGTTCGCGAATACGAAACTGAGTTTACTAGGCTTTCGCGCTTCGCACCTCAACACATAGCCACCGAGGTGATGAAGGCTAAGAAGTTTGAGCGGGGCCTAAGACCGAACATCAGGGAAAGGCTTTCCCTATTTCAACTAAGGACCTATGCAGAGGTCATGAACTTGACTCTCATACCCGACAGAGACATTGAGAGTATGCACTAGAGGAGAGAACAACAGGATAAGAGTAGGGAAAGTCGACCACAGTCTTATGCCTCTGAGCAGGTAAGCAAGGGGTCGCGGTTCTTGATGTCAGGACTGCCTCAGCCTACTCAGACTATGTATTCGAGACCACCTATCTTTACGCCTACTAGGCCTTTCTGCCTTTCAAACCCTACAACGGTCGGATTGTCAATGGTGCAGTGTACTTCACACACTGCTCCGCCCGCACTGATTGAGTCGTGCTCAAGATGCGGGCAGCAACATAAGACAGAAAAGTGTAGATGGACAACCGGCGCATATTTCAATTGTGGCCGAGTCGGACATAGTATAAGAGATTGTCCTGAGGGAAAGAAAGGGAGACTCCATTGACACTTACTCGAGGGCCCTCTCGGCCTACAACTCAAGGTCGTTCCTTTGCTATCTCAACACACAATGCCCAAGCGACCTATGAGGTCACCCGAGGTATAATTTTGCTATTTATTTTTGAGTTTTACTTTATCTCAGTTGAGGAGTATTCTTGCATATTGTGTGACTATTATTGTTCGCGACTCTTAAGTATCCGCCTCTTCGAATAAAACACAAAAATTTTCGAGGACGAAAATTCTTTAAGGAGGGAAGAATGTAACAACCCAAAAATTTTGAAACCTTAATACCCAACTAAGCGCACGTTCTTAACAAAACAACCCCGTGATTTTCTTCCAAACACGTGGCATGGGAAATTGGTCTCGTGTAGGAAAGACCCTCCTCTACGTGTGCGCCGTGATGTAACATCCCGAAAAAAATTTCGAACCCGAACACCTGATTTCGTGTACGTGTTTGGCAAGGCACGAAATCCCACCTTGAATTTTTAAATAATTTATTTATAAGCATGCATTTTGGGTGTAAAAAGTGAAGTTAGATCTTAGTTTTGGCAAATTGATAAGAAGCATGTGCACCGACTCACGGTGTGTTGGCTTAACACCGAATTTAGCCTATAAGTTAAAAGTGGATATAAATAAGCTTCGTAAGAATATCAGTGGTGAGAGATTTAGTTTTAGGTGAAGCTAGAGCTCGTTTGCCATTGATAAGAACCCATACACCGACCCACGATGTACCGGCTTAACACCGGATTGGCTCCCATTAGTTAAGAGGATAAAGTCAAATGAAAACAAAATATCTAAATATTTGCTTTGCTTTGCTTTGAAGGAGAAGAGAGTAGAGAGCTCTCCTCAAACCCTCTTTTGAAGCTTCGATATCTAGATCACTCCTCCAACTTCGTCTTCTTCGCAAAGAGGGTGTCATCTTCTTCGCGAGGATCGCCATTGACTCTGATCACTCTCGTTGATTTCAATTGTGGGGGAATCAAGTTCCGACAATGTTTAGATCGATGAGTTGACGGGAGTGTAGCTTCAAACGATTGTGAACCGATCGTTGTGAGTATTGCAAGTGCGACTTAGGAAGAAGGAGATCATTGTTGGTTGGTGTCGAGTTTCGTTTGATCTCGATCACTAAGAAAACGCCGCAAGAATTACTCCAAAATCCTCCCTGGTAACGATCATCACAAGCCGCGTGAACGGCTGAGAAAGGTGAGTATCGTAACATTATCATATGAGATTGTCTTTCTAGATTTAGATTAACAAGTGTATGGTGTTAGATCGAGCTATTTTTAAAGTTTGGGAAAGGGACCGAGTGTGGAAGAAGAAAACCCGAAGGGCTATGAATCTATCAAAACCAATCGAACGGTTTAAACCGATCGAGCGGATTTGATAGAATAGAGAAATATGAAATTCTGGAGAACTTGATCGGATTTCTCTGCCTTGGAAAATCGATCGGTCAATTTTGGCCGAGGTACTGACATAGTCATGGTATTTTGGCCAAAACCTTTTACTCTGAACTCGGATTGACGTGATTCTCATGGCATTGGAAAGAGGATAACGAGCTCTATAATTTGTATGAATTAAAAATTTCATGAATCAAAATTTTTAAAGGTCAAAATTAATGAAGAAGTTGAGACAAATTCTGCATGATCCAAGATTAGCACGAACTTGTCCATTCCGCCTCAGTTTTGAGAAAATATTTAAATACGTAGAAGTTATTAGTAATTAGAGTAAATTTTTTAAGCATCATCGTATATTTGTGATGTAGAGAAAGGAATCGGCCATCATCGATAAGGGTCGTCTCGTACCTTCTTGCAACGTTAGGAATCAAGGTAGGGGGACTCAATGCTTAAGTGCAATTTTGACTCTGACTCGTAGATTTTCATGATAGATAGAATAAAGTTATGATGATTAGAATTCGATTTGAAACTTGTATTTTTCCTGACATTAAATGTATGAAAAGTGCTTTGATTTAGCTATTGATGTAAATTTGAACCGTTGAATGCATTGAATCTTGTAACTTGTTAATCTCTGAAGTATGAACCTTTGCATGTTCTGAATCATTGGACTCTTTGCACTGACTATGGGATTATTGAATTATCTTCTGCATACTGAATATTGTACGTCTTGGAATCATCGAACTGTGTGGAACTATGAAACGTCAAGGCCATTGCACTATGAAATTAGAACCCTTGATCTTTGAATCTGTCGAACGTTAAATGTGAAATCTGAACTTAGAATATGAATCTTTGAATTATTTGCCTTTGAACTTTTTAAATTTTCGGTTTGCATTTGGAACTTTTGAAATCATGAATCCTTTGAAATTGAATACGAACTAGGAACCATGAATGAATATGAAGTTGAGCTTGGAACCTTGAATCATTAAACATTCGAAATTTTTGAACTCTGAATTCGATTCATTTGATCTTTGTATTTGAACTTTGAACCCGGAATATGAACTTAGATCTCTGAATTCCGAATCTTGAATATGAAACCATTGAATAGTGATGTGAACCTCGAATATGAACTCTGAATTTGAACTCTGAAAGTAGAATCTTTGAACCATTGAATCTTCTAACTTTGAACGGTGAATAAAGAACCTCTGAACTTTGAACGGTGAATAAAGAACCTCTAAACTTTGAACTCTGATCACCTGTGTATTTGAACCGACATGGTAGTTAATCCGTGTATTTGAACTGACACGACGTTTAATCAGTATTTGAACTGACACTGCGGTAAATCCGTATATTTGAACTTCGAATTAGAACTCTGAACATCGACCTGAACTTTAAATACAAAAATTTTATTTGAACCGACACAACGGTGGATCGGTACTTGTACCGGCACAGTCGAATATGAATATGAACTTTGAAACACTGAACTCCGAGCTATGAACACTGAAATATGAACTCGAACTCTGAATACTGAACACTAAATCAGAACTTTGAATATCAATGTGGAAGTCGAATCTGAACTTCAAAAATTGAACTTGAATAGTAATTTGAACTCCGAATCCGAACTTGAATTAGAACTTAAATTTTAGTGTGAACACTGAACTTTGAATTTGAATGTAAGATTGCAAATTTCATTTTGACTTGAAAATGCTTTGAATTTTAGTCATTGTATTTAAGCTTCTGTCACTGAATGTATGTATCTGATTGGATAAAATGTAATTAGTATTGGTCTTCTTCTACTGGGCTTAGACAGTTAGCTCACCTCAACTATACATCACAGGGGTAGATACTGTTCAGGACGTGGTTTAGAGGCGACTCCTGATTTCGTACCAGAGGAAAAAGAAGATCTTCCGCTTGAAGCATATTTTCCTTAGTATACTTGGTATAGTATAGTGATTAGCCTTTTGTACACATGATTTTGTATACCACTGTTTAGGTGACGAACGACTGTCACTAGTGGTTTTTTTTTTAGTTCTATGTTCATGTTCGATGCATAGAAATGGAAACTTATTTATTCCATATATGATATATCTGCTTTTATTTTTTGATTCTATGTTGTATATGGATTGTGAAGTACAATCCGACGACATAAGATTTCTTATCATCCTTGTCGAAAATCTCAGGTCGCCACAATAGGTATTGGAAATTCCGTATCGGATGGTCCGATTTTCCCAGGTATTCGTGTAGGGGGAAAATCGGGTTGTCATAGATTATATGCTGGTATCCCGGCGTATAATAGATTATATGCTAGTGTATCAGCATATAATCCAGAGAGAAAGCAGTTCGTGAAGTGGTAAATCCTTATCCAAAATGGGCAAAATATACGCAGGGAATCTAGCGTATATTCAACTATACGCTGTGAGTACAACGTATAATTAGGAGGCCGTTCCGGGTTAGGTCGAGTCCGATTATACATTGGGAGTCCAACCTATAATCAATTATACACTGGATTTCTAACGTATAATTACCAAGGATTGGAGATTTTGGGATTCCAGGAAAAGGTTGGTTTTTTCGGAAATCGAGGGCAGGGTCAATGATTGTTCGAACACTTTTGTATACTCTAAGGGGGAGAAAACGGGGTGTATGCAGATGCCCATCTTCGATGCATTCTTGAGGAGAAATGATGCGTCGAAGAAAGTAGACACCTCGACAAAAACATCCTCTCGTTTCTTAGGGCAATCACAAATGTGAATCGAAATGAGCTGGCATGAAATGCTTGGCTTTACTATCTATCCGCACAAGCTAAGTGATAATTTAAAGGCCTTTTATAGCAATCGAGAGGTGTTTCCGCTACCGTGAGTGCATGTCGTGACCAGACAGGGGGATTTTATGCAATCGAAGTACGTCAAGATATAAGGAAAATAATTTAGATAGGATGGCGAAAGCCTTACATATCATGTCAAACCAAGTGCGTCATTGCTTACACCAACAACGCTCGAGGGGTCTCTTTCGGTAAACATTTGTGATTTCTTAAAGTCGAGTATACTTGATGTTCGGTTCAACGAGGGAAAGAAAAGATTAAGATAGATGGAGATAGATACAAGTAAAGTTTTTAAAAAATAAGCTTAACTAAAATCAATTCAGTAAAAGCTCAAAAAACGTGGCTATCGAGACGTCGTTGAGCAGATTCATCGAAACAAGATTTGGAGACCCAACCTTCGTTTGGATTGTCAAGACGACGCTTGATATGCCAAAATACTCTTTCTAACCTTTTCATGCACACTAATGATTGTCACTTATGAGAGGACGTACAGTAGTTCCATGAATCAGGAAAGTCGGGTTTTAAAAAAAATTTGATACTTAATATTATAATAATTATATATTTACGAAAATATCGAGTGAAAGGATGATACTTACCTGAATGAGTGTAGAGACTCATGCACAGAGGCGAATGTTTTGCTCAGGATAAAATGACGAATATTTTTCGATGAGGGTTTGATATCGACTCTCGTCTTCCATGTCATGAAGTGCAAGAAGCGTTGACTGATCTGGAGACCGATTATGGCGATCGAGAGGCTTTTACCACTACTGTGGGTGCATGTCGCGACCGCGTGGGAGGACTATGCCACAGTTGAAGGACAGGTGGTGCAACCAAAGTGATAATAGGATAATGTTAAGAGTGAAAAGATTGTCAAAAGATATTGAGTGATATCAACAAGCGCATCGTGATGCAGCTCAAGAAAAGAGTGTTCTTTGAGGAATATTCGGTATTCTTTTGAGAAAAAAATCTTACATTTTTATTTAAGAGTAGTTCTGCGATGTCATTCTTGGTAAGAGGAATTTTGTAGTTGTGATAGAGAGAGTAAGATAAAGGGAGAGAAAATGATGAAAAGTGGCAAAGAGATATTTTGTTGTTTCTATGTGTATTTTATATTTTTTTATTTTGTAGAAAATGCCCCAGTGTCAGGTCAAGGTGGGGCTTATCTCGGCCTCACAGATATTCAAGAGTGGCTTGAGAATTATGAGTGTATTGGAAGAAAATACGCTTATAATGATCCCTTGTTGGGAATTGATTTAATTATTTGTGCTACATACCAGGTTTCGTTCCGAAGTAATAATCATCATGTACTGTAGCTTTCAACAAGAATGAAATGAGTGGTTGCATCGCTTATCATTCAAAAGTTTTCAGTTTTATTCTTAAAAAGGTTTTAAAAATTCATTTGATTCATCTTTCGAAATAAAAATAAAGGGTGAAAAGGGATAAGGTTTATTGATGTGGGGGTAGCTTCTTATTCAACTAATTTTAGAAATAGTAGTCAACTGCTTTCTTATCGTCTGTATAGTGCGATGTCATAATTGAGCTCTTCGTCATATTTTGACACCATCAAATCGTTAAATTCTATGGTTAGCAAGAGTTTTGTCCTCTTCTCGCCACCGTACGAAGACATCTAAAAGTGTGAAGTTGTCAGAGATGTCCTCACAGTTTTGCTATGCTTCCCTGGATTCATTGACTTGTTCATTCGTTACATGCTTTCGCTCGGTTGTGCTTCTTCTCTTTTTTTTTTTTCTTTTTTTTTTTGAAACATGTATGTCCATTTTTTTTAAACAACCTGCTAACGCAAGAATTATGAGATTTGATGGTACCTTATATTTTTATTTTTTGTGCTCTAACATCAACTCTAATGGTAGGAAATAGTGTGTGAGAATCAAAAGTTTTCTACATTTAAAAAAAAAGATTTATGATCCACTGGTCCTTTTGAACGATTTGCCCAAATAGGAAGGTGATTAATGAGTCAAATGATTCTCAAAATGATTTCAAAAATAATAACTTACGACCGATGAATGATTGTGATGACTACGGGGATAATAATTATATAATTACGCCTGTTTAGGCTACGAGACATGATGATCATTGAGTTATGGATAGCATTCCAAGGGTTAGGAAGTTCCTCCCTTCTAGCCGTTTCTTGGGTATGCAACAAAAATAATATAAGCTCTTCTCAATTGGGCTTTGATTTCCCTCAGGCGAGGCGGTTGCGTAGGCATTGTTTTCTTAGCATTAGCCCCCCTACTTCAAGTTTTTGGTCAAATGAAAATTAAGCTCGAAACTTTTTGGGCATAATTTGTAAGATTAGAGATGTTGCTAGTTAAAATAATTTTTTTTTGTTTTTTTAAGTATATATATATATCTTTATTTCTTTTAGCTATTTATATATATTTTTTATGTTTTAAAGTATTTAACTTTTATTATTATTATTATTATTATTATTATTATTTCTTAGGATACAACATCAGTTCCAAAAGAAGAGACTGACTCAGAAAGTCCGACTAGTGGGACATGCGTGGTCGAAGTGACCGCCCATTTATGATTTGATTTGTTGTGGATCCTTGATCACCCTCGATCTGATGGACCATGGATGAAAGGGAGGATATGTTTACGTTTATGATTTAGATGTCATAAAATTTATCGAATAAGGTGTAAAGTTTTTTGATTTCTTCTTTTGATGAATCTTGTATATTCAGAGCCTCCTTGTCAGGAGGGATCTTCTTTAGTCTCTCAATGGAGTGAAGCATTCTAGAAAGTCAGAGCATGGGATAGGATCTTTCCCATGAGGTTTTGTGTGTTATCATTTTTGGTTTTAATTTGAGATTATTCGAAAATGTTTTTGGATTGTGTTATTTTAGTCTTATAGATGAAGTCAACTAAAAGGGAGGGTGATGTTGACTTTGTAGAGAAAGCGATAGGGCTAGACAAAAGCAAAGCAAAAGGAGAAGATAAGGAAGTGTAGACCATGGTGGATCCTTCCTTGGCATGGGGAGGTTTACTTTTATTTGATTTTGCTTGTCTTGTTTAATATGAGTATCAGGTTTATTGCGAGGTTGCTTTGAAATTTTATTTATATTTTTTTGAGGAAGTTCAGTGTTAGAGGTTTGATGTTGTGGTATTGTTGCCGGTTGGGCTTCTACGAGAACTTTGATCATGAGATCTATAGAAACTTGAACTCTGGGGTCAGGGGTAATCTTAGTTATAATGTTGAATTTATGTTTGTCTTGTGGTGAGGTTCGGGGATTTGGCGATATATCGATTTTGATATTAATTAGTGTTTCAGGGTTTATATTTAAGTCTTGTTTTATTTTGAGAGTGTGAGGATTGATAGAGTCATGAATTGGTTAATCGATAGATTCAGTGGTTGATTTTGGAGTTAGTGAAATGGATGGTTTGGAGGTATGCTCGATAATAGATTCAGGTTTGAGAATTAGTTTTGAAGTTGGTGAGGTGATAATTTCGGTAGTGAGTTCATATTATGAAATGGGTATGGAGATTGGTTCAAGAGTTGGTTCTAAGATTGGTGGGGCAATGTGTTCGATAATGAGTTCATGTTTTGAAGTAGGTGTAGAGATTAATTCAAGGGTCGTTTCTAAGATTGGTGGGGCAATGTGTTTGATAATGTGTTCAGGTTCGGGGATTAATTTTGAAGTTGGTTCGGAAGTCAGAGGGCTAATGATTTCGGGGATAAATTTGATTATTAGTTTAGGTTCAAAGGTTAGTTTTGAGATTAGAGGGATGGTTGATTTGCGTATAGATGGTGTTATGATATGCTGATGGATTGGTTCGGGAATTGCTTCTGAAATCGGTAGGTGAGTTTGTTTAAGGATTGATTGTGAAATTGGTTTAGGTATTGACTCAGGGAGCGTGAGGATTGATTCATTTGTGGGTAAGTTATCAAGATTAAAGGTAGGTCGAGTTGGTTCGAAGATAGGTTTATTGATCTTAAGGATTGGTTGGGTTGGTTTAGGAATGAGTGTGTTGATTTTGGTGATGGGTTGAGTTGGAATAAGTTTGGTGATAGGTTGGGTATGGAAGGTGATTTCTGGTTTAATGGTGTGGGCGACAAAGTTAGTCGATTGTGGCGAAAAGCATGGATGTGATTTGGAGGAGTTTAAATTTTACGGATTAGGTTAGCTGGGTGAAATGAGTGTATGGTATAGTATGCGAGTTGGGGGCTTGATTGAGCATGGTCAAGTGACGGGTTGCAGAAGGTGGTGTTTGTATGTGTGGTATTGGGGTGTCATTTTGATTCTGGTTAGAGTATGGATGTTGGGTGTAGATGTTTATTTTGGTCAGGGTATAGATGTTGGTTTTTGTGTTTGCTGGCGTATTGATTTTGATTTGATTGTTCTGGTTGTATGGGAGAAAGTTTATTTGGCTTTGGTTTGTGTTGATTTATTCAAGGATTAGGGTCTTTGTGTTTGGGTCATTAGGAGAGGCTCCCTTATATGTTAGCATCAAGAAAGAGGAATCTCTTTTCCAAATTTGACATTGTATGCGCAAGGTACGCAGGTGAAGACTAGAGAAGTCAGCGTAATCATTTAGAATAAGAGCAGTACAAAGAGGTTCTCGGGTATTATTGATCACGATATCTATTGCGTTGCTTTCTTTTATTTGATTCCCTGTTTGGGCGGCGAGCTTTCTCCAATGACTAAAGAAAGTCGCGAAGTCTTCCTGTTTTGTGGTCATCAAGTCTGACTGATCTCTTCGTGAGTCATGTGTTTGTATTGGTTTAGGAATCTATTGGTCAGATCTTCGAATACCTCGACTTTAGCCAAAGGTAGAGTGGCAAACCAGTCAAGGGCTTCCCCTTCTAGAGATCTTTGAAAGTAATGGATCAGAAGCCCGCGATTAGCGCGAATTGGTCAACAATCATTATAGAAGAGTACCAAGTGATGGTTCGGATTTCCTTTATCGTTATATCTGTTAAATTTTGGAGGTTTAAAACCGACGGGTACGATAAATTCGATGTCTTGGCAAAATTTATCGAATCCGAAAGACTATTTTTGATGCTCTCTCTTAGCCATATAGTTATCTAAGATCTGAGTGAGGTTCTCCTTATTTATAGTGGTGTCCTTTTTAGATGTCTCAGGGGAGAATTTTCTTTGGCGGTTATTATTGAATGAGGTGTGAAAAGTACACCTGTTAGGTGTTGGGGGCGCCCGGATATGAGGAGTTGGCAACCTTTCCTTTGTTCATTTCTCGCAGTGGCATTTCTTTCGCCTATCAGTTTTTCGTCAAAAACAGTCTTGTATAAATCGGCTAATGATTGTAGCAAGGTGTCGGCTTCTTTTCCTCCTCTTATTAGCGTATTGGCAGCGAAGTCTACAATTTGATTAGTGGTGTGATTTTTCTGAACACCACTTTCTTTTCTATCGCTGCAACTAGTATTTGGTGGAGTAAAGTGGGATTTTTCGCCTTCACCGACTATATTTACCTGACTATGATGTTGGGCTATCTGTTGAGATGACCTAACATTATTCTCAGGATCGTTATGGAAGCCCCATGAGGATGAGCCATTACTATCAAAGTTCAATTTTCTGATGCCTGACATTTTTTTTTAAAAAGTCGATAGCACGAGCACTCAATCTCACAGGTTTTAGGACTAGGGTGAAAGGGGGTTCCTATTCTACTCCGGGTACCTAGGCTTTCCTTATCGAATATGCAGGTATTCTCTGGTTCAACGGGGGGTGGGTAAAATCCTTGCCTGATTAGGTTTTACAGGAAGGTCAAATGTGCAGGAAGTTTTTCGGATCGAATCCCCGAAGAGATGATCACACCGACTCTTTCACACCAAAGGGGGGTAATAAGATTGGTTTCTAAAATGTCTAGTATGTGTGTAGTGTGTGTTAGAAAAGTGAAAGAAAAAAAGAAAACAATCATCCAAATTAATTAAAATGGGGCAACCCTAGCAAAAGGAGTCCCATCGTGATCGCAAGTCTATTGGTAGGCGTTTTTCAGGAACCCACTCGAATTCGAGAAAAATAATTCCAATATGATCACAAGGGGACTCTGTTTGCCATTAGGGGGTGAAGAATGATATGGTAGGACTTTTATGCATCTGTAGAGAAATCGTTAGTGGCAACCGAATTCAAATATATACCTAAGGTGTGAACGCTATCTAGAGATATTTATCGACACTATAGAACGTTATTGATCGATCGTGATGATAAGCAAGGGCTTGTGGGTTGGACTCCTATGCTAAACGCCGATCTGCCGACTTTAGCAGTTAAGGTTGCCTAGGGTTTTAAGTAATTTGAGTTTTTCTAATCCTAAGTTGATCTAACTAGCGGGGTATGTTGGCCGGTTATGCTCGAGAGGATTTACCCCATTCTCGGGTACCCTCCATTGGGTCCCTTGGGCAAATCGGTTTGATGGCTATGATTGGGTTTAAAAATATGACGAGAATATGGGACGTGGCCCGAATTGGATCTAACTTGGAATTTTTGGCAGAGATTTCCTAAGGGTTGGATCTAAGGCTAGCTTGATCTCTTCTCGGACTACTCGGGAATCATAGTAAAAGGGCCAACCCCAAGTAGAACGACTACTCTATAAGATTCCTAGAAGAGAGTTGTAGTTCTAAGTCCAAAAACTTAGAGTGCAACTCTACTCTATTTCGAACTCTCAGAGCTAACCTCAAGTTTTCCAAAAGAGAATGAACAAAAAAATTGTGTGTTGAATGAGAGGGCTCAGGGCCTATTTGTAATATACGACTGATTATACGCTAGGAGTCCAGCGTATAATCCAGAATTATATGTTGGAAGTTCGATGTATAATCCGAGTTATACACTGGAAGTCTAGCGTATAATGAATTATACGTTATGATTAGAGCGTATAATTCGGGCGGCCTCGGGACAATCGCTTAAGTGACCAGTTGGTGACCGGATTGGCCTGGACACAAAGTCTAGGTAGGACTTTTGTTAATTATACGATGTAGGTACAACGTATAATTAGGATGTCAGAGAGGAGAGAGAGAGTTAGAATCCCAGTCTGAAGTGGACTAATTATACGTTGATATCCCATCGTATAATATATTATATGCTAGTGTATCAACGTATAATCTGAAGAGAAGCAGTTTGCGAAGTGGTGAATCCTGATAAAAAACGGACCAAATATACACAGGGAATCCAACATATATTCAATTATATGCTGTGAGTACAACGTATAATTGGGAGGTCATTCCGGGTTGGGTCGGGTCCGATTATACGTTGGGAGTCCAGCGTATAATCGATTATATGCTGGATTTCCAGTGTATAATTCCTAGAGATAGGATGTTTTGGGATTCCGGGAAAAGGTTGGCTTTTCTAAAAATCGAGGTCTGAGTCAATGGTTAACCGAATACTTTTACATACTCCGAGCGGGCGAAAATGAGGTGTCTACAGATACGTATCGGCCGATACTCGATACCGATACCAAGTTTGTTACCTTGGAGAGGGTTAACTAAGAGAACCAAACCCATACCTTGTAGAGACAAGGGTGCGAAACAAAGTGGAGGATGAGAATTGAACCCACAACCTACTCCCTCACACTGGAGGGAGTGTACCAATTGGGCTAATGCCTCTCTGGTTCATAGGACGGAGTACACTTAAATCATTTAATTTTTTTTTTGTTTAAGTTAAATAAAATCTTGTTTTGCTAAGTGCACACCAACTGTTACTATCCACAAGCCACCTAATTTTGTTTTGGGGTTTTTGCATTTTCCCTTAGATAGCCTTATTTGCAATCTGGATCCTCCAAATAAGTTGATGGAGAATATTTTTTGCCCCAATCTTTGGTCTAATTGATCTTAAGATCATGGACCTAAAAGCAGACAATTAGATTTTGATTTCATATAGCACACATCTCGAAAAGTAATAAGAGAACCACATTTGACATACATCCATAATCACAACATGAACCAAAATCTGACCGCTTGATAACAGCCTTCTGACCTTATGATTAACTGTTTTGAAGATTGTAGTAAAAATTGATTTCCATTGTCTGATTTAGAGAAGTCAAAAATTAGATTTGTAACTTATCGGTCACTATAGTGGGTAATAAATACAAAAACACAAAATCAAGGGCTGGAATATAAATAGGTGAAACACAGGAGCAGAGCGCAAATAAAATTGAAGCAAATAATCCCCTTTTGTTTTATTCAGTGTGAGAACAAAAATTTGCCATGCGCATAATTTTGAGATTAACTTTTAATATTTTAATTTAAGTATAATTTATTATTTTAAAATACAATTTTAAATTAACTTTTAATAATTTTCTGTTTCAAGCATATCCCATTATATCCCCGAGATGCAAGATGTCTCGGTCCCTCTATCTGATACAGCTCGGATATCGGGAGATTTAAAATCATGCCCATGCACCACTTGTGTGGAGGGGTAGTGCACCTAATACCTAGTTACCTACTCGAGAAAGTCTTAGGATGATTGAAAGAGCATGGCTATCATCGAAACCATCCGACCATGAAATATAAGTCAGTTCTACCGTCATAATGTCTCTTGGTTTTTAGTAAAAATAATAAGCATACCTTTATTTACAACTCAGGACTCTTCCTTGTTAAATCAAATGATGGAGATAATTTTTCATCCCATCTTCAATATAATAGATCTTGAGATCGGAGGCCTATTATCATACGGTCAGATTTAATTCCATATGGCTCACATCCCAAAAAATTAACATGATCAGAAGTATATATCAAACATGTTGCTTAGGTAACTTTCAAGATTTGTAGCATGTGGGATCAAAATCTGAGAGTCTGATGGTAGGATCACGATCTTAAGCTCTATTCTAATCCAAATCTTGCATTGAAAATAAAGGTACCAAAAAATAAAAAAAGAAAATCCTTGCCTGCTAAATTGAATGAAGCAACCAATAAAATCGTTCGTAGCAACCGCCTTTTTCCGCATAAAATGAAGGGCTTCATCTTCTATTGGAGATTTGCAGGTGGCGAAACTAGAAAGTGACAAGGAGCTTTAAAAGTTTAGGTAGATGAACAGATAAACGTATAGCTACTTCATCAGTGTCAAGCTTGTGTAAAACAAAGAAGAAGCATTGGAAGGTTCGAATGGAATATATAAGATTAAATTATAAGGCTGAAGCTCCCATTGAAGTAACCCAACAGTGTTGTACGACCCAATAAACAAAGGGTAATTTTTTTTGCAAACGTACATTCTTGCTTTACAACCTACGTTTATACATGCGAAAGTTGTTAATTGCTTTGAGTTAGATGATCGAGATTGTTTTTTTTTTCTTACAACTATCCACACAATAGATCTTGAAATTATGGGCTTATCATAAGACGGTCAGATGTTGAATCCATCAGGCACGCATGCCAAATACTAATTGTGATCATGGGCATACCATCAAATATGATTCTCGGGCTACTTTTTGGGATGTGTGCCACATGATGTGAAATCAATATCTAATTATTTGATGGTTAGCCCATTATCTAAAAATTTATTGTGTAGAAGATCGGGATGAAAAACCATCTTCTTCATCTGATTCAAAGAAGTCAATAGTTTTCACACATGAAAACCGTAATTGCAAATAAAGAATCTTTGATTGCAAATGAAGGTACCTAAAACGGAAAAACGCTGGGGAAATTTTGAACGGAATTGTTTGTCCTTCATTAAATATGGCCTCAAACGCAGTACGTTTATACGTAGTGCTAACGACCCGTTTACTAATCGGGCCAAAAATATGGGGCACAAACCTTGCACTTCTTGGGCCAATTGGGTTTGGCCTAATGAATTCAGACCTGGTCCAATAGTAAAATCCTAAAGTGTTATTTTTTTTAGGTTTTTTGCATTTACACCTATGAGTTATTCTGAAATTGCACTCTGCCCCTTCGAATATTGTTTTGTGTACAAAATGGCTCTTACTGTGACGAATCGTTAGTAAATACATGATACTGTTAATGTTAGTCACTTAAGCGGTGTTCTTTTTTCACAAATGCCATCTATACCCTTCCTCTCTATCTCTGTCGAAAGAGTCATATCACCTCTCTAGTTGCATTATCGATTAGACAGAGAAGAGGGTTTCCATTCCCGTTCAAGAGAAGAGAAGACCAGTAGGTTTAATGGCTTAGGAAGGTAAGATAAATGGTTTTATTTATCCATTTTAGAGCTTTTTTTTAATGACTTTTATTTATTATTTCACTAAATTTTTTCTCAATATGCAAGCATGCATCCAATTGCTTTGAAGAATAGAGTTTTTGGGAAACGAATAAGGCTTTTTCTTTGTCTAACTTTTTGCTTCTAAAACTCAAATGTCTCATCCTTTCAAGGTAAGACAATGGTTTCCTCTTTGTTTTTTTTTAATTTACAAATCTGATTTTGGTTGTTTTCTTTTCAGACAAGATCTAAAAACCATACTTTAGTTATCTACACCTAAAACCCAGAGGGATAAAAACCCTATTTTCAGAGGGATACAGTTTTATCCTATTTTATAATTATATCATATAGTTACTATAGTAGGTGCATTTTTAAACCATGGTTAGCTGCTTTGTCTGTCTAGATGTATGCATAAGTGCATTGTATAACTTTGCTTCTTAGTGGTTATTTACTGTGTACCTCTATATAGTAGTTTGTTTGTATTATATAAGTATATATAGTAGATTTTTTCCTTGTTTAACTGTACATAATAGTTGTTTTGTGTGTAACTGTATAAGGTTGTTTATTGTCTAATGACGCGATGATTAATAGTATATCTGTGTAGGTAGGATGATGAATCGATAAAATTTGTTCGAAGATTATATGAAATTGAGAGATATGACAATTGTAGTAAGTATGGATATAACTGGCGTAGTTGTAAAGATCCAAAGTCTATGAGAGAAACTGCTACACATAGGCCCTGTGTACCTATTGCTGGTGCATTACTTGCTACATCAGCAAGTAGACGTGGGACTGCATCAACAAGTGGACACAGGTCTCCATCAACTAGTGGACGTAGGGGATGTAGAGGGGAAGGGGACGTGGGTATGCATAAACAATAAAACACTTCATTTTTTTGGGCTTCTTTAAACATGAATTAAATAGTTTGTTTTGGGTTTCTTTAAACAAGGAGCAAACAATATTTTTTGGGTGGGGTAAAAAAGGAAACAGTGATATGGCTCTTTTGGACATTTGGTGAATGGTCCGATTGGGTCTTATATGGGATCGAATAATAATTTTTTGGCATTCTAGGCCTGATGTGGCCTTGTTGGACAGATATTTATAGTGATTTATGGGTTGTATGAACTGTGATACATGCAGCCTGTGTGTTTATATGTTTATATATCGGTTTTTTGTACTTACTACTTTATCTATGTGCATATATTTTGATTATCTGTGTTTATATATATTTCGCTACTGCTTTTAATTGTATGATTATTGATGATTATATGTTTGTGCCATTGTAATTGCTTATAAAACTTCTTCTTGCACTTGCTGTTGTGCTTGCTTGAAGAGCTTCTTGTTGTAATTGTTTTTATAGCATTATGGACGTTTACTTCTGATGTACACAATCGGGTCATTGGGTTAGGAACTATCTGAATCGAAAGATGACTGAATTTGGTCTACCTTGTCGTTGTGGTAAGCCATCCAGAATTTTCACTTCTCAGAAGGCGAAGTACTCAGGGTAGAAAATATTTCAGATGTTATACATGTGGCATCTTTAGAATGATTGATATTGGAGTGGAAGACGCAAAAAATGTAGCGGATGCCAACACAGGTGCAACAGGAGGCACATACAACATTTCTGTGAAGGTTGCTAGTGATTCAAGAGAGTTTAAGTTGCAGGTTACTATCGAAGTCAAAGAGCTTTCATAGAAATTGGAGGTGACTACAACACCCGATAAAGGTGAAGGAAAATAGGTATTACGATGTTTGTCTTGAACGTGTTTAGTTAATGTTGAATATGGATTGCCTATTTAGTTAATAACTATTTTACTTTGATGGCTAGCTGGGTTGTTATCTTGATGACAACAGTTGTAAATATGGGCAGTTATATCCTGATGGCACGGTTGTAAATAGACCATAATTTAGTTAATAGCTGATAATTTGATGGCTAGCTAGGTTGTTATCTTGATGACAACAGTTGTAAATATGGGAACTACGTGTAAAAGCAAAAAACATAACTACCAATATCAATCATCTTTTCAAGCAAAACAACTATCTTTGATAGTCGAGGAGACAGTTGTAAAAAACGCTGTAATTTTTTTTTTACTACTGTACATGACAGTTGTTTATGAACTTCAACAATTACTACTCTTAACAATCATAGAAGAACGACTAATTTGGATAGTCATTTTTTATGCAATTATTTTTTTTAAATGCTATTTTCCTTTTTGCCCCAGGCACCAGATTATCCAATAGAACCCATCCATAATCTTGCTAGTAAAAATAAATAATAATAATAATTCTAAAAAGTTGGATAGCATGCCAAGCTTCAACCGCACTTTGCATTTAATACATAAAACGATAGCATGCCAAGCTTCAACCATACTTTCCATTATTCAATACATAAAAATTGATTTATATATAAGTAGCTTATAATCTCATTTACATAAAAGTAACTTTACATAAAAATCGATTATCCGGCTGCAGCCAAATAAGCTTTGAGGTCCCAACCAGCTTTCTTTGAAGCTCTTTGGCTTATCATAGCTGCTCATAGAGAGTAGCATAAATTTCTTGAGAACTCGAAGCTCTAAACCTATAAAATAGTTGACACAAAACTAAAATTTATCAGCTAGATGGAATCTTTCCTTCTCCCAAATGGGTTCTTCGGAAATGTTTCACAAGTTAAGAAAATATAGATGTAAATATCCCTACCAGAAAACGGTACAAAATCCATGGATTGACTAATGAGTCATCACTCCTTCGAGGGGGTTTCTTCATTATATCTTTATCCGGTGGGTTGAATCCCAAAGCTATGGCAGGGGGACCATCAGTCACAAGATTGACCCACAAAAGCTGGACAGGTATCAATCCTTCAGGAATACCTAAAGTCGCTGTTAGAAATATAGAAACGACTTCACCAATATTCGAGGAGATCATATACCTACAGATAATAAAAAATTGGTGATTAACAAAAAAAATAATTTGGGGATGTGAAACAGCCCTTTTATGAAGGATTTGCTACAATACGAGCACAAGAGAAGGAGAACACAAATAAGGAACTGGAAATAAGGAACTGACCATCTTTGTTGTTCCTGGATACGTCTTTGTTAGATCACATATTTGAACAACAACATTAGGATCTACTTCATTTTCAGTCACTTGCCGTTTTATAATTGTTTCCTCTGTATGGAAGTTTTCATCATCCGGGGTGGCATCATCTACTAGTGTGCAAGAACAAAGCCCACCTTCGGAAATAATAATGTCAGAAGTTTGCAATGAACTCTGGCCAACTGCCAACTAGGATGTCACAATCACTAATGATGGAAATTATTAGGATTAATTACCTTCTACCTCGTTTCCACCTTTCCTTACCCAATATGACGGGTTCAAAAAGTAAAACAGTGGTTTTCTAACACTACGAATTTGGGATTATGTTGTCCAAGTAAATAGCCAAGACAAACCAGACAAAGAATGTTGATACAAGCCATTTGTAAATGTCATCCTGTTAGAAACATATGACATTATGTCAAGATCTACATGCCAACAAGTAGATTAATAGACCTTAACTACCAAAAGAGGCTTACAAAACAAAATCCATGCTTTACTAGGAAAGAAGGGCACATATGGTATTTTCTGTTGCATTTGAGGATCAAAGTTTCCAATAGCAATAGCATACAAATCAACTTTAAATTATCTAGGTCTAGGTGTATGAACTTTAAACCTACAATAGTTAGCTCACAGTCAGAATTATGTGGTGGACCCTCTGACCGTCTGCTCCAGCTAATCCCATCATCTTCAGAAGTAGATGTCGCATCGCCAAGCAAATGAAGTGCTTCAGCAAGAAGATTAGGAGGAAACAATGACCAGATAATCCTATATGTCTTAGAATAGTCTTTACTGTATGGAAATCCAAAGGTTGTAACAAGCTGCAATGAAAAAGGAAAAATGTTACTGTGACTGCAATTTTGTCGGTTGTTCCATCCAATTTACTCAAAACTTGCCTGAGTCAAGAAGCCAACAATATAGATCGAAAACCCAATAGTAGTGGCTGATGATGACTTGCTAATAAAAGTTGATATCATAAAGGCAAAACCAATCTGTAAAAGATTGTGTAGGTAAAATCAAAATACTATAAAAAAAAACATAGTACAGTTGTTGTAGTGGACAATATAACACTAGCATCAAGAAGTCGGGAAAAAATAAACTTATTCCTGCCTCAAGTGAACTAAAACGAAATGGGTTTATTTATTAGGAACAACACAATGTTCATGCATAGACACAAAAAGAGGTTTGGTGACCACAATGTCAACTGAACATAGAAACTTCTTCACCTTGATTCAGGCCACCTTTTGGGGTTGGCATCTCCAATGCCAACTATGGTACCAGTAAACCTGATACAGGAATCAAGTGAGCTGCAGCAGAAAAAAAGAAATGTACGACTCTCATTTCGAAATAATCAATGAAAGAAGAATTATGTTGCATAGGCGTGTAAGAAACAGAGTTCGAATTATAAACCTCTGCTCAGGAGCCTCTTCACCTTCAAATCTCATTTTAAACCTCATCCCTATGGAATAGTTGTTTTTGAAAGCTTCCATGTATTGATCATATGGAACAATGAACTCAGAAGGGCTTGTCCTCCATGAAAAAATTCAGCCAAACATGACGTTAAAAAATCAAAGAACCACAGAGCAAGAATTGCATGCTAGAGGATCCATATGATCCTCATCACCGAGGGAAGCATCATTGTTATAAAGGGATATGAAATTTCTCTCCACAATAGAGAATTTTTTCATGCACTTTTGACGCGGGACAAGATCGAATGCTCACCCTAAAATAGCAAAATCCCGGGTGGAAAGGGGTTTAGGGTCTTAACCTCCGATTAAAATAAAATAAAAAGAAGAATAAGGTAGAAAATCTTCGAATTCGCTCCAAAGAGGCTTGTCGGCTTCACGCCAACGGGTTTTCCAAAGCTTCACACCACGGCTGTACGTCGGCTTTGCACCAAGTCGCACGAGAAACGATCGCTCACTCCTGAAGGTTTGAAGGATCCACTCCCTCGATTGAAAACTCTTCACAAGCTTTCTAGGGTTTGCACAAAAGCAACTCTCTTTCATTCAATAATCAAAACTCCCCAATTACATTGTTTTAAAGACCTTATATAGGGGTCTTACAATAAAAGAAACCCTAAAATGAATATTAATAACAGAAAAATAAGTCCCTAAAGCTTAAGTTCGAAATAGAAAAATTTAAACTAACTCGGCGTGATTTCGATCGATCAAAATTGAAAATCGATCGATCAAAATTGAAATTCGATCGATCGAAAATTAAAATCGATCGATCGAAATTTATATATCTATGAATATTTTCGTCGACATTCGATCGATCGAAATAGGTGTTCGATCGATCGAAATTTAAATTTGATCGATCGAATTTGCCTTATATTCGATCCCTTCTCCAGAATTTTCATCTTTACACGGGCCGTTTGAAAGCCCATTTATAGGTCAATTTCTTCCTTTCTGATTTTCTTCGATTGGCTCGGCCACGATCGAAACATGCGAATCTGAATTCCCCGTCAATATCCTCGACTTTGAAAAAGTTCGACCTCGAACTTTGGTCGATATCGATAAGCGTTATCAAGTACGTTTGTTCCCCATGAATCTCGAACTTTTGAACTGTCTTGGACTCGGTAGGAACGATCGCAAATGTTGGTGCTTCGATGATTGCGGGTTCTGTAGGGCCTATCTTGGATGCTTGTTGGGCTCTTCGACAGTTTCGAGATCCGCCACGGTCGCAGCACCGCTACAGATACAACCACGGGTTCGGGCTTGTGTTGTGATTTTAAATGTGTTTTAAACTCGCAAGCACACGAATCGGATTAATGTCAGTGGGTGCAGAGTATGAGATCGTTCCCATGAAGATTGGTTAGAAAATTATAAAGAGAAAATAACAATTAATTGAAAGAACTACCACAGATTTTAGCACAAGATTTAAACTAACTTACCAATTTTTAAGAGTGTGAAATAAATAAATAAATAACAATGTACTGAAATTTAATGTAAGATATAAAGCGAGGTTTGGGATGCTAAATCTTCCCATCCATGGTCTAACATTTACCATAATAGATCTAACTGATTGGAATTCAAGAGATGCAAGACACATGTGACAGTTCGGATTTTTCCAACCTGAATTTTTAGACATATATTTTTTTTTCTTCAAACACTAATGGGAAAATCCAAACCGCCATATCGTAGATCATAACCTGATACAGAATACTTGGTATGAAACATAGCATAAATAAAATCTCTAATTTTAATATTAAATATTACAATAACTAACAATGACCACTGATGATGTACCAACATCACCAAACAGTGGTGTACAACTAGCATATAATAACACATTGTACCAACCTACACTCACCAAACTCCACAAGGCACTCGATCTACGATCCCGAAAATCTCAGTACTCCTCAAGTCCTTAATCCTCAAGTCCGATGTCCTGATAAAAGCTATACCTGTGACGTATAGTCGAGGGGAGAGCTACATCCTAGCTCAGTAGAGAAAATCGATACCAATGTACATGTCATCAGTCATACATAGATTCAAAGATGAAGATCACAATATTTTCATATTAAAAACTGATGACATTTTCAAACTCACAATAGAACTGAATTCCAAAAGCATTTTCTTATCAAAAGTGAAACTGATATCGAAGGTATTTTTTTTTATCAAAAGCGAAACTGATCTCAAAGGTATTTTCTTATCAAAAGCGAAGCTGATCTCAGAGGCAAACTAATTTCAAAGGCAAGCTGATTTAAAAAATAAACTGAATTCAAGGCAAGCTGATTTCAAAAGCAAACTTATTTCAAAGACATTTTCTTATCAAAACTGAAACTGTTTTTAATTCATTTACATGTCTTATCTTGATTTACTGAGTTCGCTTATATTCACTTACGTGTCTTACACATTCTTACATAGTTTCACTTATATGTCTTCCACATTCTTACATCACTTACACAGTCGATTCACGGATATCCCGCCGTGTCGGTTCGAATCATGGATATTCCGCCGTGCCCGCCTTACATATTCTTACATAACTTCACTTAAATGTCTTACACATTCTTACATAGCTAATAAAGTCGATTCACGGATATCCCGCTGTGCCAATTCAAATCACGGATATTCTGCCGTGCCGGCCTTACACATTCTTACATAGTGAGTTCGGAGTTTTGGATTCAACATTCGAATTTTAAAGCACGATATAAATAATAAATTACAAATAAACTGTCGTACTAGTTCAAATTACGGATATCCCACCGTACCGGTTCAAATTACAGATATCCCGCTGTACCGGTTCAAATTAAGGATATCCCGCCGTACCTGTTCAAATTACGGATAACCCGCCATACCGGTCAAATTACGGTTCTTCTGTTCAAATTGCATGTCTTACAAATTCGATTTACGAAGTTCGGTTTGCTTAAATGACTTATACATCTTATTTGCGGAGTTCAATTCATTCACGTGACTTATTGATTTGATTTACTTACTTATAATCCGCCCTAGCGGTCCACGATCCCACGAACAATCCGCCCTAGCGGTCTACAAATACACATAATCCGCCCATAGCGGTCTATAGTGTACTTATAATCTGCCCATAACAGTCCACAATATACTTATAATCCGCCCATAGCGGTCCACAGTGTACTTATAATCCGCCCATAGCGGTCCACAATATACTTATAATCTGCTCATAGCGGTCTACTTCAATTTACTTAACTTATGGTTTGATTTACTTATTTGATGTTCAATATTTTATTTTAGATTCGATCTTTTTAAAAATTTGGAATAAAGTATTTTCAATCCTCTAAATGATTCCAAAGCAAAACACATTTTCGATATTTCAAAATGTTTCAAACGGATATATTTTTTATATTTAAAAAGGGTAGAAAGCACTATATGTTTTGAAATCTCAAAAGTTATAAGGCAATCACACAAATCCATATGTCGATATTTCAAAAGATTTCAAAGCAAACATGCATTTGATATTTCAAAGAGTCTAAGTACAATTCAAATATGGTCAATTTATCACACATTCCGAATGATCATATCTAAGCATCTATGAAAAATCAAATCGAAATGCAATTGTGTATGGAACTTTCCCCACCTTAACCTCGAAGTTGCGCAAAGCCAAGTTAAGCCTTATCGATAGATTTTCACCCTCAATCTATATCACAAATATATGATAATGCATCAAGGATCAATTCTAATCACTAATAACTTAGACCTATTTAAGTATTTTCTTAAAAACCAAGTCGGAACGGATAACTTCATGCCAATATAGAATTTGATGTAACCTTCTCCCTAAATTTTGACCTTTAAAAATTTAGATTTATAAGTTGGTCAAAACACAAACATTGTAGATATTTTTATTATCTTTCCAACCCCTCAAGAATCGTATCAATTGGAGTTCGGAGTAGAAAGTTATAATCAAAATACTAAAGAAATACTGACGAGCACAGTCAAAATCGATTAATCGATCCCTATATCGATTAATTGAAATTCCAAAATCAATCAATCGATTTCAAAATCGATTAATCGATTTTCCCAAACTCTACTTTTTGTTAAGCCACTAGAAATACTTATTTGATTAATCGATTCCCAATCTATCAATCGAAATTCAAAAATCGATCAATCGAATTAAATTCGATTAATCGGTTTCGTTTCTCGAAAAATTAGCAATTGACTTAGATTATTACTACATTTTGACCTTTATAAAGGTTGATTCACAAGTTGGTCAATTCATGAAAGTTGTAGGGCTTGCTATCCTTTTTCCAATGCAATAAGAATCATATCAATCAGAGTTCGGCACAAAATGTTATAGTTGAAATACTATAGTAATGCCAGTAAGCCCAGGCAAAATCGATTAATCGATTTTCAAAATCGATTAATCGAATTTTTCTTCGATTAATCGGTTTCGTGAAGCTCCTCTCTAGTTTCTCTTCTATCAAAAATCGATTAATCGATTTTGACAGTTTCTGAGCACTTCTCGGGTTCGAATCTTGAAACCCATCTTTTATATCAAAATTCAATCCCTTTTGATTTTGATCTTTTACACACATCTAAGCAACCTATATTTAGTTAAAATACATTGAAGAATTACGTTATTTACCTCTTTAAGTCAGCGATCTACTCGTAGATCGGATCGTCTTCTTCGTTAAACAAAAAGGGTTTCCAAACCCACTTCGATCATCTCCGAGCTTCAAGATCACACCCAAGCCCACGATATCGACGGCAATCCTTACACACACACTTCACACAAACTCACGCTATGATTTGCGGATCAAAACTCATGATCTCTTTGCAAGAAGAGGGTTTCAAAACCCCCAAACGGCTCCAAAACCCATAAAACCATAACCAAACGTCGAAATCGACGACGATCTTACCCTTACACGATCTCACAAACCTTCTTCACGTTAATCAAAGACTCAGAGTACACAAATTTACAAGTTTTCTTCCTTCCTCTTTCTCTCTTCTTTCTCTCCTCAAAAATCCAAAACCTAAAACCCCTTGTGCAAACTAGGTATAGATTCTACAAGAAGCTTGCCTATTCACTTAAGGCTCAATGGGATTTGTTCTCAAGCAAACAACATACACTCAAATGGGTGTAATCCCAAAACACATCTCATGTGTGAAACACTAATACACCAAAGTGTGTAAAACACACACACTAGTGAATGTATATGACTCAAGTGAACTCTTCTTACACCACACATCCATACTTTTTCTCATCTAGTGTAACCTAACACAAACTGCCAAGTCATTTTCACTTGGTCAAATAAGTGACCAGACGGACACGCATCTCGAGGCATACTATTCAAAATTAAAATTTTTCAGGATGTTACAACACAAGATTGTGTTCTTCCAAAACCGCAAAAGAAATCAGTAAAACATTCACCGTAATAGAAACTTAGTTCTAATGACGATAAATAAATGTCATAGCCGAAATGAACAAAACATTTACCGTAAAAGAAATTTAATTCTAATGACGATAAATAAATGTTACAAACCAAATGAACAAAATATTTACCGTAAAAGAGGTTTCTAATGACGATGAATAAAGGCCACAAATATTAGCAATAAAGAACCCAGTGTAAATTCCAAATCACATATCCGCGTTCATGGGAAGAGCATGACTAAATCCCATACCTTAGAAATGGTGTTCAGTATTTACATAGATCGGCAAGAGCAAATAAGCGATATAATTGAAATACACCAAACATTGAATTCCAACCACAGATCTATGATAAATAAATAAAACCTAGGATAGGATTCATTAGATCCCAATCCTCAAAGAAATTTAGCCACACATACTAGAAATGAAAGAAATGAAAGACATAATTGAAAGATAAAATGAAAATAACATTAAAATACCGTAAAAGAAGCTTTAACAATTCCAATGTAAACTTTTCTCTCTTGATAGCAGAAATTAAACTAATCTAAAAACTAAACCTAGAAATTTAAAGAACAATGCTTGGAAAAGAAAAGGGAAAAGCTAAGAGCTAAAAATGCTAAGGAAAATAAAAAGGCTCCCCAAAGGGAGAGACGCCCAAAACTAATTTCTAAGTTTGGTTAAATAGGTCCTCAGCTCCAGATTTGAAATTCAAATTCAAATTTGAATTTTAAATTTCAAGGACCATTAACTCCTTTGCTCCAATGTTCCAACGTTTGCTGTTCTTATGCTCTTTTATGCTTTCAAATGCATCCAATGGTCAAATATTTCTGAAACAATTAGAACTTCACAAATATGTCAGATTGCCCTCATCGGATGGCTAAATGTAATTTGAAGGGGTGAAATATGATCATATTTCACCACTCATCACACCCCCAAACCTACACTTTGCTAGTCCTCGAGCAAAGGAGAAAATAAACAAACTGAAAAATAAACTAACATCCAAATGCCACTTTCGTAGGGAGTACGATTGCATTTAGCATATGCAACAAGCCTTTAAACCGCTAGGTGATCCCTAGTGGAGGAGTTTTGTCTCCTGAGGGTTTTCAGTGAAGTTACCCACAAACTTCAACACATTTTTAAACCATCAGCAAAATTGAGTTTTAAAAATATAATTTTCATATATTTTTAACTTTAAAGCATAAAACTATTAATCAATTCAACATGCGAATTCTCAATTTCAAATAGCAATGTTATACCAACATGCTTGTATCCATTCAAATTAGTCTAATGCTCTAATTGTTAGATAACTCATCCATTCATGCTTAAACGTGTAGCTTGTGCATACCCAAATCAAGATTCATCCATCTCGAAACCAATCCAAATACTAAACCATCAAATCTCATGTCTCGACTTAATCCTCACTTTAGGTATACTCTCAAAATAGAAACACACGGATGATGAGTTTATTTTCGCTCACATATGAGAGATCAATATAAAGCAAACAAAAAGGTCTCACATGATAGCAGAAATACGACGTAATCAATGAACAAAAATAAATCTCATAAGAACAGATACTCGTATATCTTAAGCATGTCATATTGAGTGTCATAGGTATCACATATTCACTCTCCACAAGGCAGTTACCAATGCAAGATCGGATCATGAGGTCTTTTATAGGGTTGTAATGAGGCTCAGGTAAGGGTAAGAAAGAAATAAAAATTAGGATTCAAAATTTCTGGGAAATTAAAAAATGAACTAACTTCTAATTTTTCTCTTTCTTCTCTTTTTCTTTCCTTAATCTCTCGCTATTTTTCTCAATATTTTTCTATTTTCTCAACTTTCTTTTCTTTTCTCACTCTTTTTTTCTTCTTTTGAATTTCATTTTCTTGAAGCACCTCATATTTTTTATTCTTTTTTATTTTATTTATTTATTTTTATTTTTTTGCCATATAGTCTCAGTAAACACTACAACTTGGTATCTCTCCATTTACTCTCTTTTCGTTCATTCTCATCTCTCGTTCCTAATTTCTTAGAAATAAGAAGGGTAAGGCTGAATTTTCAGAAATTGTGCAGGGGTAAAGGTTAACGTGGCTTATCAAAGAATATATAAAGGTAAATTTTTCAATAAGCTCAAAGGGATACTAGAATGATAAATTTATATAAGGTGGGATATTTTAAGTACAAACGAGCCAAAGATGACCTTCAATCATGTCCTCAAAAGATAGTAACCTTGCCTATTTTTCTTGAGTAAACATACAGTACGCTCGAACACAATGATATGAATTTAATGTCATGCAAAGTCACAAGTCAAAATAAAATGTATGAGATTATACAAAAATAATTCGTATTCAAAGATAACTCCGAGTTTATATAAACTCTCATCAAGGATGGGAAATTAGCTCTAAAGCTCACTGGGTTTAGTCTCCACTAAGAATCAAGGATTAAAAGTTTAAAATAGTCCCTCGATTTCTAGATCTTAAGCATGGTGCACGTGCACAAAAGTGTCTAGGCATGAATTTCATAATCATCCTCAAATTATCACTTTAAATTTCATCATCCTAGATACAAGTAATCAAAATATGACATCGATATTCTCAAAATTAAATTCACATGCATCATTAACTAAAGTTTAAAAACTATCGCAAAATAACATGCATGATGGCTCCAAAATTTATTTATTTTTATTATTTTTATTATTATTATTATTATTATTTTTTTCTAAATTTGGTTTTAAGAGTATCAAACTAATAATATCACAGAAACTACACCCCCAAACCAGAATTGAACAATGTCCTCATTGTTGACAATAAACGAAATATTAGAGTAAGGTGAGAGAACATACTTGGAGTAATGATTTGATAGCATATGAAAAAGGGAGAGATAAGAAAATCTCCCCCAAACCTGCATAAAATTATACCAAGCTATCCAAGCATCCTCACCACACAAAAAAAGAATATCAACAATATAGAGGAAATTATCAAAATTAGCAAAATGCCACTCAAATAACACTATCAAAACTATAATCAACCATAAAAAAGAAAGTGTATCTAAGCATTTTATTTATTTATTATTATTTTAAATTTTTATTTATTTATTTTTATTTTGAAAAGAAAATTAAAATTAATCTACAAGGTGTAAAGACAATTCGAGTCCACCAGGATCCCAAATCTTCATGAAATTTTTTCTAAGAATGATCAGTGACTTATTTAATAGTCCCTGCATTTCTCTTATCAAGGACTTGGTTACACCCCCATGATGTGCCCAAGTTCCACCACTACGGCCCGTCTCTACCCTAAAAATCTCTACCCTGTACTTGACATTCCCAAAATCGTACTCCAGATTCAAACCCATTAATCTTTTGTCAGCATTCTGTTGATTATCTATGTATTCAATGAATTGACAACAGATTTGAAATTCCTCTTTCTCTCTCAAACCAAATTCACACTTATCGAAAAAAGTTATGTCTCCCTTATCAGGTGTTGTAAGGGTGTCATTTTTTTCCTCTCTCGTCTCAATTTGATTCTCAATTCCCTCCTCGACATAAGTATCGTTCTATTTCATTTCCTCTTCTCCATGCACTCGCACTACCTCAATGTTCGCTGTGTCACTCTTAAGAGTAGTGACCAATTGGTCCTGCTCATAATTCTGAACGAAATCAGAGGGGTCCTGTGACAGCTCGAATTTCAGCACTTCGAAACTTGTGCCATCAGCATGATCCTCCAGACCGTGCCCTAAAATTATGCACGGAATATTGGTATAACAAGTAATTATAAAGAGATATAACAATTAATTTCGTAACGCGGAAAAATAACATGCCTATCTGGCATAAACAAAAGACAGTTCTAATTTCATGCCACTGCATGAACAGAGAACCGATCCGAACCATTGGTGATAAACAGATCACCCCAGTTAGTTCGCCAAAAGAAATAAATTAATTTAATTATATTGTTTTAACAAAATAAAGGCTTGACATACCAAGCCGTACAAATCTGCTCTCAAAACTACTCTCTGTCAAAGTACACAACAGAGTCTCCTAGAAGAAGTCCTCAGGAGGAGGCTCCAACTCGTCTCCAGGCACGTAATCCAAATCACCCGGATCTATGTCTCCCGAAGCCTCTGCTGTTGCTAACAAAGGACCTGCGATGTATAGTCTAAAGGGGTGAGCTACATCCTAGCTCAATAGAGAACAAACACAATGAACATATAAATTAAAATCTCATATATATTCCATGATATTCTAAGCATGATGAGTCTATGCATTTGCTAGAAAAATAGTTTAAAAGCTGATGATTTGCATTCAAGTTTATTGGTACTTTGCATTTCTTACTTTACTGTTGATTTATCATGAATGACACTAAACAGGCCTAAAGCAAAACTTAAATCTTTAACTTAAGTAATCTCCGAACAATATAGCATCCAGTCCCGATGGAATACCCACCATCGTCGCCTAAATAGACAGTTGTAAATAATATATTCCCTGGGAATACTACCCAAGCCCCTTTTCACTAGGCGACGGGGTTAAATCTCAACTCAACATCTTTGGGATGTGCTTACTATGTATGGATAGACTTCTGCATTGGTGTATGGATTGGCCGCCGTACCGGTCACGGATATCCTGTCGCATCAGTTGTGGGTATCCCGCCACATCGGTGGGGCATTCTAAACAAACCTCAAATAATAAAAATAACATGTGCTTTACATATAGTTATTCACTGTGTAAAGTGCTATCTTATATCAATTAGGCCTCAACAGTAATTATTCAATCATATATACATCCCTGGGATGTATAACTTACTCGCATCACACTGATGCCTTTATTACTTTCTCATCCCCTGGGGATGTCTCATTCTCATTAGATTACTTGATCTTAGTTACTCGCATCACACATATGCCTTTATCACATTCTTGGTGTCACACACACACACCCATTTTCATAAAGTTTTTCATAGTTAAAACATTTTCAATTCTGATAAACATATCACTATATACATGCTCTTGCAATTAAAGTACATGTTCAAGGTGTTCCCTACCTCAATTCTTTGAAGGTCCAAGCATCAAGGTCCCATGCGGCTCCTTGTGCTCGCTTTCACACGTACCACCTATGGTACATCATAACACACGCAATACATCACTAAAGATGTAATGAAGGTCCTAGACCCTCCATGAGTCTCAAAGTAAAACTATAGAGTCAGGTAAAACTACCAAAGTCGATTAATCGATTACCAAAATCGATTAATCGAAACACAATTCGATTAATCGATTCCCAAAATCGATTAATCGAAGTCCAAATCGATTAATCGATTCCCAAAATTGATTAATCTATTCCCAAAATCGATTAATCGAGATTCAAATTCGATTAATCGATCCCAAATCGATTAATCGAAATCTCCAACATAGTAAGGTCGATTCTCAAATCGAGTGGTCGAAAGTCTGAAATCGATTAGTCGATCCCAAATCGATTTATTGAAATCCAAAGTCGATTAATCGATTTCCCAACTCGATTAGTATATTTCCCCAGGTTATGTTTCTCCCAGCCACTGGAGGTACCCAGTCGATTTCCAAATCGATTAATCGACCTTCCAAATCAATTAATCGAAATCGGGCATCTATGACTTTTCAATATCTGGGCCAAAATCGATTAATTAAATACCAATTTCGATTAATCGATTTAGCCAGATTCAGCCCCCTTTCGGGCTGTTCTTCCAAAACTCATTTATTTTCTTTTCTAAGCCTTTAATCTATCCTTTAAACCCTTCTTGACTGAATTTAATGATCTACAATCTATGCATTAACCTCAATTTAAAACTCACCTTCAATCAATCTCAAATTGATGAAGATCTAGGTTGAAATGGCTAGGGCTCCAGCTTTTGCTTCAACGGCTCCAAACGTGTTGAATCCGACAATCAATGCTCCACTTTCCCTCAATCCAACCATAATAACTCCTTGGCAATTAGTTACCCTCTCTCTCTCTCTCTCTTCTTAACTCTTCAACAACCAATAAAAGGATTCTAGGGTTTTTAAACCCTTAATCCTCCCTTGGTTTTGGTGTTAAGCGCATACAGTAGAGATAGGTGTATGTGATTATAACTTAACACTGTACTCTACACTTAGGTCACATTCGCACCACTTCAGTTCATCACTCCATGAGTGTATTGTTTGACCATCACTTGGTCAACCCTATGACTAATCGGGCACGGATCCCGAGGTCAAAGTTAAACATTAAATTTTTTGGGATATTACAGGTCCTCTTGAAGATGTTCTTCATTCCGATCAGTATCAATAAGGGACTCCTCTATTTCATCTTCAATTTGCAACTGCTTGGCCACCTCACTAAGTTGAGATTGTAACCTAGAAATTCTTTGAGTTGTGGTGCGCATAAAACTTTGTAAATATTCAAAGAAGTAAGAAGAAATTTGGGTTGGTTCATATGGTTCTGTGCCTTGAAAGTATCGATTTTGCTGTGAAAATTCATAAGGAAAGTTGTTAGGGTAAGAACTTTGATCATAGTTAGGCATCACATCACACATTGGAGGTTGATTAAACCCCCACATGTCATTGGGTTGACTCTGCCAGTCATGGGTGTTTCAAACAGGATTGGAGAGGACTTGTTCAGAGTAAAAATTTTGGTTGTTCAAGGGACACATAAGTGTAATGTGCATCGGGCTTCCATAAAGAGTACATGATTCTGGATTGAATCCATGCATTGACATGATCTTACCGATAATACCATTTATTATTATTTATTTATTATTTTTTATTATTTTCAAAATTTTTATTTTATTTTATTTTATTTTATTTTTTTCAAATTCAAAAGTTAATTACCAATTCAAATTCAAAATTTAATATTCAAAATCAAAATTTAAATTCAAATTTAAAATTTAAATTTAAAATTTCAAAATTTTTCAAAATTTTTTATTTTTTTATATTTTTTTATTTTTCAAATTTTAAAATTCAAATTTCAAATTTCAAATTCAAATTTTAAATTTAAATTTAAATTCAAAATCAAAATTTTAAATTCAAATTCAAAATTCAAATCCTAAAAAGGCAATAGACTAAAAAGGGAATAAACTAAAAGAAATCTACAAATCATAAAAATTTTAAATATCTTAAAAATCCTACAAAGGCAATGCACTAAAAGGCAATAAACTAAAATTCAAATACTAAAATGGTAATGAACTAAAAAGCAATAAACTAAAAGATGTCTACAAATCCTACAAATCTTATAAATCCAAAAAAAAAAAAAAAAAAATCTTAAAAGGCAATAAGCTAAAAGGAAATAAACTAAAAAGAAAATCTTATAAATCCATAAAATCCTAACAAAAATCCTATAAAAGAAAAGAAAGGAAAGAAATAAAATCCTACTAATTCAAAACCAAAATTAATATTTAAATTTCAAAATTTAAATTTCAAAATTCAAATTCAAATTCAAAATCAAAGTTTGAAATTCAAAATCAAAATTCAAATTCAAATTCAAATTTAAAATTCAAGTTTCAAAATCTAAAAGAAAACCTATAAATCCTCAAAATCCTAACAAAAATCATACAAAAGAAAAGAAAGGAAAGAAAATAAAATCCTACTAATCCTATAACTCCTAAAAGGCAATAACTAAAGATCCTAAAAATAAAATCTTAAAGATCCTAAGGTATCCTAAAATCCCTAAAAGATCTTACAAATCCTAAAAATAGTAAAAGATCCTATAGAAGAAAAGAAAGGTAGAAAAAAAAATCCAACAAATCCTACAGAAGAAGAAAAGAAAAAAAAATCCTACTAATTCAAAACCAAATTTCAAAATTTAAATTTCAAAATTCAAATTCAAATTCAAAGTTCAAATTCATATTCAAAATTTAAATTCAAATTCAAAATTCAAAGTTTGAAATTCAAAATCAAAATTCAAATTCAAATTCAAAATTTAAATTCAAATTCTAAAAAGGAGCCTACAATTCCTAAAAATTCTATATAAGAAGAGAAAGAAAAAAAAAAAAAAAAAAAAAAAATCCTACAAATCCAAAATTTCAAAAAAATTCCAATTTCAAAAGTTAAAATTCAAATCTCAAATTTCGAAATTCAAAATTCAAAATTTCAAATTTGAAATTCAAAATGTCAAATTTCCAATTTTCAAAATTTTATTTATTTTAAAAAATTAATTTTCTATTTTTTTTTTAAACTAGTGAAAATATTGATTTAAATCTAAAGAAATTCTTAAAATTAACTATCTATTTTCATGAATTTTGAATTTTCTAAATCCAATCCTCGACAACGGCACCAAAAACTTGTGATTTTAAATGTGTTTTTAAGTCGCAAGCGCACGAATCGGATTATAGTCAGTGGGTGCAGAGTACGAGATCATTCCCACGAAGATTGGTTAGAAAATTATATAGAGAAAATAACAATTAATTAAAAGAACTACCACAGATTTTAGCACAAGATTTAAACTAGCTTACGAATTTTTAAGAGTGAAAGAAACAAATAAATAACAATGTACTGAAATTTAATGCAAGATATAAAGCGAGGTTTGAGATGCTAAACCTTCCCATCCATGGTCTAACATTTACCAACATAGATCTAACTAATTGGAATTCAAGAGATGCAAGACACAAGATTGTGTTCTTTGAAAACCGCAAAAGAAATCGGCAAAACATTTACCGTAATAGGAAACTTAGTTGTAATGACGATAAATAAATGTCATAGTCGAAATGAACAAAACATTTACCGTAAAAGAAATTTAATTCTAATGACGATAAATAAATGTTACAAACCAAATGAACAAAACATTTACCGTAAAAGAAGTTTCTAATAACGATGAACAAAGGCCACAAATATTAGCAATAAAGAACCCAATGTAAATTCCAAATCACAAAACCTCGTTCATGGGAAGAGCATGACTAAATCCCATACCTTAGAAATGGTGTTTGGTATTTACATAGATCGGTAAAAACAAATAAGCGATATAATCGAAATACACCAGACATTGAATTCCAACCACAGATCTATGATAAATAAATAAAACCTAGGATGGGATTCATTAGATTCCAAACCTCAAAGAAATTTAGCCACACATACTAGAAATGAAAAAAATGAAAGACATAATTAAAAGATAAAATGAAAATAACATTAAAATATCGTAAAAGAATCTTTAACAATTCTAATGTAAACTTTTCTCTCTTGATGGCAGAAATTAAACTAATCTAAAAACTAGACCTAGAAATTTAAAGAACAATGCTTGGAAAAGAAAAGGGAAAAGCTAAGAACTAAAACTGCTAAGAAAAATAAAAAGGCTCCCCAATGGGAGAGACCCCCAAAACTAATTTCTAAGTTTGCTTAAATAGGTCCTTAGCTCCATATTGGAAATTCAAATTTGAATTTTAAATTTCAAGGACCATTAACTCCTTTTGTGACAGCCCAGATTTCGGCACCCCGAAACCCGTGCCATCAGCACGATCATCTTGACCGTGCCCCTCAGCTAAGCACGGAACATTGGCATATCAAGCAAAAATGAAATAGTAATTGAAACTGTGGAATTTAAATCTATATAAAAGCATTTCTCAAAAGACAGTTCTACCCTCATGCCTCTGCATGAATGGAGAACCGATCCGAACCATCGATGATAGCAAATCATCACGGATGGTTCGCCCCAAAAGAATATTCTCAATTTATACATGTACATTGTTTAGCCAAAACAAGGCTTGACATACCAAGCTGTACAAATCTCTATCCAAAAGCCCTCAAAGCAGCACAACGAAGTCCTCTAGAAGAAGTCCTCAGGAGGTGGCTCCAACTCGTCTCCGGCCGCAAGGTCCGACTCACCGGGGTCAGCGTCTCCTGAAGCCTCGGCAGCTGCTAGTAGTGGACCTGCGACGTATAGTCTATAGGGTGAGCTACATCCTAGCTCAATAGGGAACAAGACACAGTTGAACATATAAATTATTACTCACATATATTCCATGACATGCCATGCATGATGTGTCTATGCAGTTATTGATGAAAATAGTTAAAAAGCATTTCATTTTACTGGTAGTTTACTTATGTCTTCATTTATTCATGAATGATGCTGAAAAGGCCTAAAGTAAAACTTAAACTTTCAACTTAAGTAATCCCCGAGCAATATAGCATCGAGCCCTGATGAGATACCCATCATCGTCATCTATATAGACAGTTTTAAACGTATTCCCTGGGAATACAAATAGTACCCAAGCCCCTTTCCCCTAGGGATTGGTGGCTGGGTTTTACTAGTCTCAATCAACACCCCTGGGGTGTGCTTACTGTGTACGGATAAGCCTTCGCACTGGCTTACGATTTCGCCGCCGTATCGGTCACGGATATCCTGCCGTGTCAGTCGTGGATATCCCGCCACGTCGGTGGGGTACCCTATCAAACCTCAAATAACAAAAGTATCAGGTGCTTTACATATAGTTATTCACCGTGTAATTGTGCTATCTTATATCAGTTAGGCCCTATCAAACATGATTCAATCTTGGATACATCTCTGGGATGTATCCATTCACTTGCATCACACCTGATGCTCTTATCTCTTTACTTCCTCATCTCCTGGGGATGGTTCATTATAATTACTCTTATGGATGTCACGCACACACACTTTTCACAATTCTTAAGCAACAAAAATATTTTGAATTGAATTCTATATCACTACATATATGCTCTTGTAAAATAAAGTACATGTTCAAGGTGTTCCCTACCTCAAGTCTTCGTTTGATCAATGCATCAAGGTCCCACGTGGCTCCTTGTGCACTAGCTCACACGTACCACCTATGGTACCACATAACATGTGAACCACATCAATATGGATGCAATAAAGGAGGTCCAAGACCCTCCATGAACTTAAAGTCAAACTTAAAAGTCAACATAAACTAGCCCAGTCGATTAATCGAACTCCAAAATCGATTAATCGAAAGTCAATATCGATTAATCGATTCTCAAATCGATTAATCGAGATTCCCATTCGATTAATCGAAATCCAATTCGATTAATCGAATTTCTCTACTCTATCCTGTCGATTCTCAATTCGAGTAATCGAATCTCCAAAATTGATTAATCGATCCCAAATCAATTAATCAAAATTCTAAATCGATTAATCGAATTCCCATTTCGATTAGTCGATTTCTCCAAGCTGTTTTCTTTCCTCCCCTGGAGTTTACTGTAGGTTCTCAGTCGATCAATCGATTTCCAATTCGATTAATCGAAATCTAAAGTCGATTAATCGAAACTCAATTCGATTAATCGAGATCAGGGTCCTCTGACTTTTCAACTTCTTGACCAATTTCGATTAATCGAAACCCAATTTTTATTAATCGAAATTGCCAGATTCAGCTCCTTTTTGGCTGTTCTTCCCAATTTCTTCCCTTACTTTCTCCTCCATTTTTCTAAGCTCTTATCCCACATTTTAAACT
This sequence comes from Chloranthus sessilifolius, assembly GCA_021018995.1. Classification (NCBI taxonomy): domain Eukaryota; kingdom Viridiplantae; phylum Streptophyta; class Magnoliopsida; order Chloranthales; family Chloranthaceae; genus Chloranthus; species Chloranthus sessilifolius. Next base: position 73,853,640 of record CM037595.1, read on the forward strand.
ATTTCTAACTACAATTTAACCCTTTAATTCATGCATTTCAAACTACATAAATCTCACCTTTAATAAATCTCAAATTTATTTCAAATCAATGGTTGGAAAGGCTAGGGTTCCAGCTTTTGCTTGAACGGATTCCTCACGTTGAATCGGTCTCTTTAATGCTAGAATCCCCCCTCCAAGCACACAATAACTCTTGTTCAACCTTCTTTACTCCTCTCTCTCTCTTCTTTACTCCTCTCCCAACAACCCAAAACATACAATTTAAGGTTATTAAACCCTTTTATCTCTCCTCTCACTTGTGTGTTGAGCACATGCACCGCGATAGGTGTATGTGACTTCACATTTGCATCACACACCACACAGTCAATCAATTTATCACATCTTATCCATTCATCACACTCTATGCTAACTATTGAACTCCTAATTGGTCAAACCTGTGACCAATCGGGCACGAATCCCGAGGTCACTACTTAACGTGATTTTTCGGGATATTACGTCCTCCCCACCTTGGGAATTTTCGTCCTAAAAAATAACCCAGAGGTGCGTAGGTCTGGGTCCCCCCCCACACTCGCAGGTGAGGTGGCCCAGTAGACTCAGATGTACTACGACAATAAGAGAAAGAAAAAGAAAACAAGCATAGAATATAAAGGTTGCGATAATGAAAAATTTACACCAAAATTTGTGATTTCTATTAATTTCTAAAAATTTTTACAACGGGCCAAATAAGTTGGCGTACACTATATACATGCATACAATAGAACGCAAAAATGAGAGCACGAGGCTCATGCAGTCCCCTCATCGGGGTGGTGTCTTTGGGCAGTGCTCCATCTGGTGATGCTATGGGGCTAAGCGGTCTCTTTGGGCTGGTGTGTGGCCAGTCTTTGGTGAGTAAGCGGAGGTAGCGGTGGTGTGTCATCTCTGTCGTGTAGATGTGGAAGGAGCCGCGTCGGTAGTGGCATTGGTGGGATGGAAGACGGGACCCCTGTGGAAGACGGTCCGTCCGGCAGTCCACTCCTCCTCCTGAGCGAGGTAGCGGTGGTAGTCGGTGGGGTAGATGCAGCGGAGGGTGTGGAACATCAAAAAGTCCATCCTCCGGTTCATCCGTTCGTTGTTGGCCTCCATGCGAGCCAACACGTCCTCGATGGTAGGATTTGGCGGGATCTTGTTGTATGATGATGGGTGTAGCGGTGGTGGCCAGGCGGTGTCAGTGACGCCGTGGGATGAGAGGTATCCCTCTCTACTGATGGCTTGGTCGGGTGTGCCCCACCCACGGGTGGGTCCTGCTGTGGTGGTGGGGGTGGTGGCGGTGCGACTGCTGCTGCTGGAGCGGGACCCGGAGCCGATAGGGTCCGCTTGAGCAGGTTGTAGCTACGGGTCCATGAAGACTTGGAGAACGTCTTCACGCAATCCGTAGCCCTCACCTCGTGAGGTGAGATGGTTTAGAAGGGATCGTTGGAGTAGCACTCCAACATGCTCGAGATGAGGCGAGCATAGGGCATCTTTTCCTTGGGCCGGAGGTTGCCCTTCATCAGTTTGCCCTTTATGTACCTCATCCACTCGAGGACGAGCATGGTGGCGTCAAACCACCGACCACAGAAGGCCGCGTAAAGTGCCTGTTGCACTTTTTCCACGCGCTCCGTGTCGTGGTGCATCGGGTATAGATTACACTTGATTATAGAATCAAGCATCCACATGTAGTGGGGAAGGTCAACCCTCTTGATGGAGGATCCCGACCCCTTCTTACCATTGGTCATGCGGGTCATGACCTCCTCGAATGGAGGTTCCTCCTCAAAGGGTGGAAATAGGGTGGTCTTAGGGGTAAAGTCGAGGTAGCACTCAAGCACCTCGTGTATGTGACGACGAGTGATCGTGTACTCTCGACCCTCGATGGTGGTCTTGATCACAACGTCGGTGGGGCCGTCCACAAGCCCTTGGTAAAATAATCTCACCAATCTAGGGTAGTAGGAACCCCAGATTGGTTTGAGAAGGTTGCCGAGACCGGCATTGTTAAGGTAATTACGAGCCCATTGGGTCTCGCCGATTTTATCGGGATTTGTGAAAAGGGTAGGGTCAATGAGGTACTCGACCTCAAAGGTCTTTGCGGCCCACCATTCATTTGGTTGCACCACGTTAGTGGGTGGTGGGGGCATGGGGGGTGGATTCTTGAAGACTCGAAGATCGCTCGTCGAGCGGAGGTGGTCTCGATGTCGATGGTGATGGAGTCCTCACGGCGATGGGGTAGAGTGGTGGTGGTGCGGCGTTCTTGCCCGAACGGGAGCTTAGAGGTTCCTTCTTGAAGACAATCGGGTTTAGCGCGGCATTTTTGGTGAAATAAGCAAAATCTAGGGTTTATCTAACTCAAATTGAAGAAAAAAGCAAATTTAGGGTTTACCTTAGGTTTTGGATCGCGATTAAGCGATCTCGATCCGAAAACCGAAGAAACAACCCTAGTCGGATGGTCAGAGAAGAAGAAGAAGATGAAGCGCCCAAAGATCACCAAGCTAAAATGATTTCGAATGGGGAGTGAAATCCCCAAATTTTTATATATAGGCCCCGGCTCGATTAATCGAAATCCAAAATCGATTAATCAAGATTTAAAACTAGGTTAAGCCGCGCAAAATCGATTAATCGATTTCCCAAATCGATCAATTTAAAGTCAAATTCGATTAATTGAAAACATTTCGATTAATCGAAATCGTATCCGTTTAAAAATTTAAGTTTTAGAGCTCACTGGCGCGAGCCAGTCAATTAATCGAAATCCATTTTGATTAATCAAAATTTCAAAATCGATTAATCGATCCCAAATCGATTAATCAAAATTATAAATCGATCAATCCAAATTGTGTTCTGTGTCTGTCCTAACTCTTATCCAAATGCCCAGTCACTGGCATCTGTCAGTCGACTAATCGAATAAAATCGATTAATCGAAATTCCAAATCGATTAATCGATTTGAATTTTGATTAATCGGTTTTGCCCAATTTCTGCTGATTTTCAATTTCCTTAGTTCTTTGATTTCTTTTGGCAGTTTATGACATCAAGTGGCTCATAGTTCCATAGAAACACATACACTTGGTCATGTACATACAAAATCTGTTCCTTTAATCATACCTTTTGATCAAGACTTCCATTGAATTACAAGTATTGTGGAGATTCCACAAACATGCTTGTGGTTTACATTGGATTCTCACGTCGTTGGAAATAAGGCTGGATATTGTTCTTTCACATCGGCCTCTCGTTCTCAAGTAGCCTCTTCTTTTGGATGATTGTTCCACCGAACAAGCACTAAGGGAATCACTTTAGTGCGCAGTGCTTATTCCTTTCGATCCAAGATTTCCACTGGTTCCTCTATCATGCTCATGTCCTCACACATCTCCATAGGTTGTTTTCCTAGCACATGAGATGGATCATTCACATACTTTCTGAGTATCGATATGTGGAAAACGTTATTTACCCGATCAAACAGCGGTGGTAAGCCAATGTGATACGCAACTTCACCTACGCGTCCCAAAATTTCAAATGGTCCAACATAACGTGGGCTTAACTTCCCTCTCTTGCCAAATCTCATTACGCCTTTCATAGGTGACACTTTCACAAACATGTGCTCACCCACTTTATAGTCGACGCTAGTCCGCTTCATGTCGGCATAACTTTTCTGTCTACTCTGTGCTGACTTCAGTCTTTCTCTGATTATTCGAACGACGGTGGCGTTGTCTTCAAGTAGTTTTAGCCCTAAAACAAATTTCTCACCTGTTTCCTTCCAATTGAGGGGTGATTTGCATCGTCGTCCATACAGAGCTTCATACGGTGCCATGCCAATGCTCATTTGGAAACTGTTGTTGTATGCGAATTTGAGCAACGGTAGATACTCATCCCAGTATCCTTGCATATCAAGCATGCACGCTCTGAGCATGTCTTCTATTACTTGGTTCACTCGCTCTGTCTGCCCATCAGTTTGAGGATGGAAAGCTGAACTAAAGTCTAGTCGTGTTCCCATTCCTTCTTGAAATTTCTTCCAAAACTTGGACGTATATAGAGGATCACGATCTGAAACTATGCTGCTTGGAATCCCGTGTAGTCTTACAATCTCCCTCATATATAAGTCTGCCAGTCTTCCTGCCGTATACATCGTATTGTACGGCAAAAAGTGTGCTGATTTGGTCAATCGGACCACGACGACCCAAATAGCATTGTGTCTCTTGGCAGTACGGGGCAATCCAACAATGAAATCCATCGAGATTGATTCCCATTTCCATTCTGGGATTGGTAATGGCTGCAATAGTCCAGCAGGATGTCTATGATCAATCTTCACTTGCTGACAAGTTAAACACCGTGACACGCATTCGACCACGTCTTGCTTCAAACCTCTCCACCAGTAGTTCTTTTTCAAGTCTTGGTACATTTTGGTGCTACCAGGGTGGATAGCATAATTTGACTTATGGGCTTCATCAAGAATTGTTCGTCTTAGATCGGCATTGTCCGGAATGCATAGACGGCCCTTAAACAATAAAGAACCATCTTCTTTAACGGAGAAGTCCGGCCTGATGCCTTCACTCACGTCTTGATGAATCTTTGTTAATGCCGGATCTTTCATCTGTAGATCGTGGATATGCTCAAATATCACTGGCTTTACCGATATGTTAGCCAAAAAGGATCCGGTAGCTTTTGACTCAATGTTCGCATCGTAGAGTGCCAGGTCTTCCAATAATTTCCATCGGTGCATACCCAAAACCAAACAAGCTAACTGAGCTGAACCCTTCCGACTCAATGCATCGGCTACTACATTCGCCTTGCCTGGATGGTATTGTATGGAGCAATCGTAATCCTTGAGTAATTCCATCCATCTGTGCTTTCTCATGTTGAGCTCTTTCTGTGTAAACAGGTATCGGAGGCTCTTATGATCGGTGAAAATCTCAAAAGTCTCACCATACAAGTAATGTCTCCAAATCTTCAGTGCAAAAATGACTGCTGCTAGTTCCAAGTCATGAGTCGGATAATTTTTCTCGTGTTCTTTCAGCTGTCTTAATCTGTAAGCTATCACCTTCTTGTGTTGGTTGAGTACACAACCAAGGCCATTGTATGACGCATCGCTGTACACGGCGTATCCTCCATTGCCTGAAGGAATCGCTAGCACTGGAGCAGAAGTGAGTCTCATTTTGAGTTCTTGAAAACTCTTCTCGCATGCCTCACTCCATTCAAATCTTGAATCTTTTCGTGTCAGCTTTGTGAGAGGTCTCGATATCTTTGAAAACCCCTCGACGAAACGTCGATAATAGCCTGCTAAGCCCAGAAAACTTCGGACATCGGTCACTGTCTTTGGTTGCTCCCATTTAACCACTGCTTCTATCTTTGCTGGATCCACAGTGACACCATGCTTTGAGATGACATGTCCCAAAAAGCTAACCTCTTCCAACCAAAACTCACATTTACTAAGTTTGGCGTACAATTGGTGTTCACGCAGTGTCTGTAGAGCAATCCTCAAATGTTCTTCATGTTCCGTCTTGGATTTAGAGTATATCAATATATCATCAATGAACACTACGACGCAGGAGTCCAAGTGCGGTTTAAACACTCGGTTCATCAGATCCATAAATGACGCCGGAGCATTCGTCAATCCAAACGGCATCATAAGGAATTCATAGTGTCCATAGTGTATGCGGAAAAGTCTTACGGATGTCCTCGCCTTGACTCATAGCGATGATATCCAGATCACAGGTCGATCTTGGAAAAATACCTTGCTCCTTGCAGTTGGTCGAATAGATCGTCAATTCTAGGCAAAGGATAGTGGTTCTTCACAGTGAGTTTGTTCAATTGTCGATAGTCAATGCATAGCCGCATTGACCCATCTTTCTTCTTGACAAATAAGATCGGTGCTCCCCATGGAGACACGCTCGGTCTAACAAACCCCTTGTCCATAAGCTCTTGTAGTTGTTCCTTCAACTCCTTTAACTCAGCAGGAGCCATTCTATATGGCGCTTTCGAAATAGGCTCCGTTCCTGGTGTTAAGTCAATGGCGAATTCCACTTCTCTCTCTGGAGGTAATCCAGGCAATTCCTTTGGAAACACGTCGGCGAAGTCTCGCACAACTGTTATCTCAGAAATGACATTCTTTTCTTCCTTGTCCTCCTTTAAGAAAGCCAAGTATCCACTGCAACCCTTTCTGATCATTTTCTCGGCCCTTACTGCTGAGATCAGTGGCACAGATGATGACCTCACTCCTTGAAACCGAAATGATCTTCTTGTGTTGGGTTTGAAAATGACTACCTTGTTCTTGCAATCGACGGTTGCACAGTGTTGCGCCAACCAGTCCATGCCAAGGATCACATCAAACCCTTGCATGTCTAACAGTATCAACTTTGCTTCCAATTCATGCACCTCTAGGTCTCGAACTTCTACAATGATGGATTTGTAAGCTAACTCTGTGTCTACTAACTCTCCAGTCGGAATAGACACAGATAGGGCGAAGTCCAACGCCTCTGGAACAATCTTCATCTTCTTGGCGAAACGTGGAGTGACGAATGAGTGGGTAGACCCTGGGGCTATCAACACTCTAGCGTCATATCCAACAAAGCATCCTTTTTCATATATAGTTAAAGTACCTATAGTATACATACATACATATAATAATTTACACATCAAAATACACCCTTAATTCACATATAAATTTAGTATTGAGAAAAAAGAATCTATACAATTCCTAATGCATGTACCTTCTCTATCTAAAATTTTAATGAAACGGAATTTTCTTTAATTTAAAAGAGTCACACCTTGGATGACGTCATGCATGTTCCCTGCTTCCTGAGCAGTGACAGCATAAGCTCTCCCCTGAACGATCGGCTTCCTTGCTTGAATGGGTCGTGGTGCTGCAACTGAAACCGTCTTTCTTTTATCCATCTCGGGGCAATCCTTGATCAAGTGGCCCACCTTGCCACATCGAAAATAACCCCTAGTTCCCGCTCTGCAATCCACTGTTCTATGAGGCTTACCACACTTTGTGGAAGTCTCCAGTCTTGAAGAAAGCGCGAACCACAATGTGATAGTGGCGATGAGACATGGCGGGGCTCTCATATCGTAAAGGTCTCCCGACGCAAGTAATGGAAACCTCTGTTGGTGTTGTTCTTCTTGACCTTCAAACCTCCTTGAAACTGTGGTCTCGATTTTGGGCCTGAACCTTGGCTTTGTTCACGGTTCGTAGTTCCCGTCCTTCCTGTTCATTTCCTCCTCTCTGCTCCCTCCTCTATATCTGTATTGTTCTCCTCCTCTACAACCAACGCCTTGCTCATGACCTCTTCATAGGTCCTCAAGCTGAAATGGGCTCGCCTCCCCTAACCTCAGGCTCCAAACCTTGTTGAAATCTCTTGGATTTCATCACGTCGGTATCGACGTAATCCAGAGCAAAACTGGCAAGTCGTAGAAACTCCACCCCATATTCTCTCCAGTCATTCTCCCTTGCACTAATCAGAAAATTGTATCTCAAGCTGGTTCCTCACCACTTTCGGAAAATATTGTTTGTTGAACTCCTCAACAAACTCCTCCCAAGTCCAAGGCAACTCTGGGGTCTCTTGAGCCCGAGTCCGTATCACGGACTTCCACCAAGGCCCAGCCTCCCCATCTAGCATATAGGCTGCCCATCTCACATTCTCATCTTCCGTGCATGTCAGCACGCTAAAGACTTTCTCCATCTCCATAAGCCAGTTCTCAGCGGTCATTGTGTCTGCCTGCCCAGAAAATGAAGGTCTCATCCTCCTAAACTCTATAAAGGATGAGGGCACAGGCAGTGCAGGTCCTACAGGTGGTGTAGGTGGTTACTGTTCTCTTGATGCATGAGCTGCAAAGGATGCAGCTTGTTGTGCCATGGCAGCTGCCATAGTCTCCATAGTATGCATCATCCTTTGTCGCTCCTCTCTATCTTCTTGTCTCTCTCTCACCCTCTCCTGTTCTCTTAGGTCTTGATCCTGACGATCTCGATCCTCTTCATCATCTTTGTCTACTACTTTGACAGGGCCTCAGTACCTCCTAAAGGCACTCTATTAGTAGGAGAGATGTAATCATCTCCACTACGTAGATTGCTCTGTTGGCCTCCCCTTGGTCGGCCTCTTCCTCTAGATGACATTTACGGCTGCATTTGAAACTAAAGTTTCGTTAGCAGAAGCCCCTATGTTCTAACCAAAAAGAGTAGTTGTCAGAATTGCTAAAAGAAATAGCTTTGATACCAACTGTGACAGCCCAGATTTTGACACCCCGAAACCTGTGCCATCAGCACGATCATCTTGACCGTGCCCCTTAGCTAAGCACGGAACATTGGCATATCAAGCAAAAATGAAATAGTAATTGAAACTGCAGAATTTAAATCTATATAAAAGCATTTCTCAAAAGACAGTTCTACCCTCATGCCTCTGCATGAATGGAGAACCGATTCGAACCATCGATGATAGCAAATCATCACGGATGGTTCGCCCCAAAAGAATAATCTCAATTTATACATGCACATTGTTTAGCCAAAACAAGGCTTGACATACCAAGCCGTACAAATCTCTATCCAAAAGCCCTCAAAGCGGCACAACAGAGTCCTCTAGAAGAAGTCCTCAGGAGGTGGCTCCAACTCGTCTCCGGCTGCAAGGTCCGACTCACCGGGGTCAACGTCTCCTAAAGCCTCGGCAGCTGCTAGTAGTGGACCTGCGACGTATAGTCTATAGGATGAGCTACATCCTAGCTCAATAGGGAACAAGACACAGTTGAACATATAAATTATTACTCACATATATTCCATGATATGCCATGCATGATGTGTCTATGCAGTTATTGATGAAAACAGTTAAAAAGCATTTCATTTTACTGGTAGTTTACTTATGTCTTCATTTATTCATGAATGATGCTGAAAAGGCCTAAAGCAAAACTTAAACATTCAACTTAAGTAATCCCCGAGCAATATAGCATCGAGCCCCGATGAGATACCCATCATCGTCATCTATGAGCAGTTTTAAGCGTATTCACAGGAATACAAATAGTACCCAAGCCCCTTTCCCCTGGGGATTGGTGGCTGGGTTTCACTAGTCTCAATCAACACCCTTGGGGTGTGCTTATTGTGTACGGATAAGCCTCCGCACTGGCTTACGGTTTCGCCACCGTATCGGTCACGGATATCCTGCCATGTCAGTCGTGGATATCCCGCCACGTCGGTGGGGTACCCTATCAAACCTCAAATAACAAAAGTATCAGGTGCTTTACATATAGTTATTCACCGTGTAATTGTGCTATCTTATATCAGTTAGGCCCTATCAAACATGATTCAATCTTGGATACATCTCTGGGATGTATCCATTCACTTGCATCACACCTGATGGTCTTATCTCTTTACTTCCTCATCCCCTGGGGATGGTTCATTATAATTACTCTTATGGATGTCACGCACACACACTTTTCACAATTCTTAAGCAACAAAAACATTTTGAATTGAATTCTATATCACTACATACATGCTCTTGTAAAATAAAGTACATGTTTAAGGTGTTCCCTACCTCAAGTCTTCGTTTGATCAATGCATCAAGGTCCCACGTGGCTCCTTGTGCACTAGCTCTCACGTACCACCTATGGTACCACATAACATGTGAAACACATCACTATGGATGCAATAAAGGAGGTCCAAGACCCTCCATGAAGCTTAAAGTCAAACTCAAAAGTCAACATAAACTAGCCCAGTCGATTAATCGAACTCCAAAATCGATTAATCGAATCTGATTCGATTAATCGATTAATCAAAAGTCAATATCGATTAATCGATTCTCAAATCGATTAATCGAGATTCCCATTCGATTAATCAAAATCTAATTTGATTAATCAAATTTCTCTACTCTATCCTGTTGATTCTCAATTCGAGTAATCGAATCTCCAAAATCGATTAATCGATCCCAAATCGATTAATCAAAATTCTAAATTGATTAATCGAATTCCCATTTCGATTAGTCGATTTCTCCAAGCTGTTTTCTTTCCTCCCCTGGAGTTTACTGTAGGTTCCCAGTCGATCAATCGATTTCCAATTCGATTAATCGAAATCTAAAGTCGATTAATCAAAACTCAATTCGATTAATCGAGATCGGGGTCCTCTGACTTTTCAACTTCTTGGCCAATTTCGATTAATCGAAACCCAATTTTGATTAATCGAAATTGCCAGATTCAACCTTTTGCTCTTTTCTTCCCTTACTTTCTCCTCCATTTTTCTAAGCTCTTATCCCACATTTTAAACTATTTCTAACTACAATTTAACCCTTTAATCCATGCATTTCAAACTACATAAATCTTACCTTTAATAAATCTCAAATTTATTTCAAATCAATGGTTGGAAAGGCTAGGGTTCCAGCTTTTGCTTGAACGGATTCCTTGCGTTGAATCGGTCTCTTTAATGCTAGAATCCCCCCTCCAATCACACAATAACTCTTGTTCAACCTTCTTTACTCCTCTCTCTCTCTTCTTTACTCCTCTCCCAACAACCCAAAACATACAATTTAGGGTTATTAAACCCTTTTATCTCTCCTCTCACTTGTGTGTTGAGCACATGCACCGCGACAGGTGTATGTGACTTCACATTTGCATCACACACCATACAGTCAATCAATTTATCACATCTCATCCGTTCATCACACTCTATGCTAACTATTGAACTCCTAATTGGTCAAACCTGTGACCAATCGGGCATGGATCCCGAGGTCACTGTTTAATGTGATTTTTCGGGATATTACACCTTTGCTCCAATGTTTCAACGTTTGCTTTTCTTATGCTCTTTTATGCTTCCAAATGTATTCAATGGTCAAATATTCCTGAGACAATTAGAACTTCACAAATATGTCAGATTGCCCTCATCGGATGGCTAAATGTTAGCTTAAAGGGGTGAAATATGATCATATTTCACCACTCATCATCTTGATTTCTTGATTGGGCTTTGGGTTAACGAACACGGGTTTTGAAAGCTTAAATCTCAAAGCTTCATGCCTCACCGATATGATTTCCTCCTGTAGTTTGAGGAGAAAATCTTTAAGAAAATTTTGAACGAGACTCTTGTTTAATGCCTCCGCTATTTGACGTGTATTTGTTAACTCGCGTCTAATCTCATGAGTAAACGCTCGATCATATAAAGCTGGCCAGTATCGAAGTGTTGAACTCAAATACCTCAGACTCTGCGATCTAATTTTTACTGCCTCCCAAGCTTGTCTAATCTTACCAATCGTCTGATACAAATCAAGGAGCTTTGGCCGATCCACGAACGATCCCATTCTAGCCATCATGAATCCATTCAACTCGTGCAAGGCTTCGATAAATTATTGTTTACTCATGATGGACAACCTGCTCTGATACCAAAACTGATGCGGGACAAGATCGAATGCTCACCCTAAAATAGCAAAATCCCATGTGGAATGGGGTTTAGGGTCTTAACCTCCGATTAAAATAAAATAAAAAGAAGAATAAGATAGAAAATCTTCGGATTCGCTCCAAAGAGGCTTGTTGGCTTCACACCAACGAATTTTTCAGAGCTTCACACCACGGCTATATGTCGGCTTCGCACCAAGTCGCACGAGAAATGATCGCTCACTCCTCAAGGTTTGAAGGATTCACTCCCTCGATTGAAAACTCTTCACAAGCTCTCTAGGGTTTACACAAAAGCAACTCTCTTTCATTCAATAATCAAAACTCCCCAATTACACTATTTTAAAGACCTTATATAGGGGTCTTACAATAAAAGAAACCCTAAAACGAATATTAATAAAAGACAAATAAGTCCCTAAAACTTAAGTTCGAAATAGAAAAATTTTAACTAACTCGGCGCGATTTCGATCGATCAAAATTGAAATTTGATCAATCGAAATTTAAAATCGATCAATCAAAAATCATATATCTATGAATATCGCCGTAACATTCGATCGATCGAAATAGGAGTTCGATCAATCAAAATTTAAATTCGATCGATCGAATTTACCTTATATTCGATTCCTTCTCCAGAGTTTTCATCTTTACGCAGGCCATTTGAAAGCCCATTTATGGATCCATTTCTTCCTTGCTGATTTTCTTTGATTGGCTCGGCCATGATCCAAACATGCAAATCTAAATTTCCCATCAACTTCTGGTCATAAAAATAAATAGAAATCTATTTAGCATAAGAAAAATGCACCTAGGCTTATAGTACATGGTGAACATTGTTCTTGTGGAGACAACATGCCATGCTATTGCCAAGACACCAACGTGCATGCTATAACGGAAGATGGCACATTACTCTGTTGTCTCATTGCTCATTGAACTCCAACATGAAGTTCACCATTTCACCTCTAGAAGCCACAAAATTTAGCTGGTGAGCGAACACAGATAAAAACCAAACCACGGGAACTTATTTTTGGACAACTTAAAAACCATAGGGATTTGCAAACAGAGAGGTATAGATGCAAAAAGAAACCTGAGAAAAATAAAAGCATCCTCCGCAACCAGCCTTTTGGAGCTAACAAATACACTCCAACCACCTTGGAGCATGTAACGTCCCGAAAATTTGGTAATTGAACGATTCACCTCGGTAAGCGGACCAATTGGTCAAATGTTTGATTGTGTCAACTTAGGCTTGGTTGACTTAAATAAATTAGTAGGTGATGGATGTATTATGCGAGGGAGATGTAGTGGATACAGGCAAGGGCATGTACGTACATATATGTTAGTATGTTGTGAGTGCTTAACACACTATGTGTTAAGATTATAAGACCAAGGAGAAAGGAAGAGAAATTATTTCTCTTATGTGTGTTGGTGAAGAAATCAAGGAGAATAAATAAGAAAGAGAAGAGAATTGTGAAACTTGGAGAGGGGCTTTCAATGTGAGTTTGGGCTCGGAAAGTTAGAGAATCGGGATCGGAATCACAAGTGTAAGGATTTGGGGTTTGGAAAACCATAGTGAAGGAGATCCAACCGTTCGACTGGGGTAAGAATTGCAAATCTATGTTTTGTTTAAACTATTAGCTAGAGAAATTAAAAATTGTTGTGTATGAGTTAGAGATGTGATTAAATGAATAGATGATGAGGATAGATGATGATGAAATGAGAAGAAGAGTGTGAGATTTGGAAATGGGTGAAACTGATTGAACGAAACTTCAAATCGTTCAATAGATTTTGAACAGAGAACAGATAGGGAAGAAAGCAGATGTGTTCTGAAGGAAATCGTTCGAACGAATTCTGAAATCGTTCGATCTATTCGAATTCTGAAGAAACCGATCGATCGATTTAAAAATCGTTCGATCGATTTGTTGGAACCTATGTGAACGAATTTCAAATCGTTCAATCGATTTTACTAACTGACACAGGCATGTTGGAATGACTAATGGTGGGATCGATCGAACGAAATAGAATTCGTTCGATCGATTTTAGAGTTTCGTTCGATCGATTTAAATTTCGTTCGAACGATTCTGAGAATCGTTCGATCGATTTGAATTCGTTCGATCAATTTATAAATCGTTCGATCGATTCAGAAATTGTTCGATCGATTTGGATGAAAAACAGCTTTTGCTATGTTTTTGCATACAAATAGTTGTGTATTGGTGTTAAGCTTATAACCCAATGTTCTTACACTGGTAGTGATGAAATATATGTGTTTGGTCAGGTCTAGTTTGAACCGAACCTTGTGATAGATGAGTGCTAACTTGGATTAGAGAATCCGAATGTGAGAACGCAAGTGAGGCAGGGGAATAGCTGATCTCGTACCCTTAATTACGATAACATATAGATGATGATAAATTATGAATGCATGTTTCCTTATAGTTGAGTTGAATTATAATGTATTCACTTTAAAAATTAGTTGAAAATGTAAAATGTGAAGTAGTATACAAAGATGTGAAATGTTATGAGAATAGCAATAAGTAAATTAATAAAAAGGGATGTTTGTATAAAATGTGCATCAGAAGGGTGCATCAGTAAGTGTGATATCCCAGGGATGTACGGTGAATGCAAGGAACCACAAGCTTGAACATATGTAAATGAGGTTAAACAGGCTGGGAACTTATAATTATTTAGCACGATCACACGGTGAATAACTATATGTAGCACATAATTGAATTAAAATTTAGGGAATACCCAATCGACGCGGCGGTATATCCGTGACTGACGCGGCAGGATATCTGTGACCGGTACGACGGTGAATCCGTACACCTGTAGACATCCCAGGGATGTATAGTAGTGATGTACCCGTCGCCTATGAGAAAGGGACGTGGTCAAAGTTAAATAGTTAAAATAGTCTGATTAGACGATGATGGAGGGTATTCCATCGGGGCTCGATGCTATATTGCCCGGGGATTATTTAAGTTACTGTTTTAAGTCATGGGGCCAGCCTTGTTGAAGTCATAAGCATTAATGAATAACTGATGTCATGAATAGAATGCTATAGGTACTCTATTACTTTATTGCATCTTTAAATTGTTTAAATCAAAGCACATTGATGAATTTATACTTTATACATGTTGTTGAATGTATGTGAGTAAGTATGATTTACCTGAACAGATATTATCCCTATTGAGCTAGGATGTAGCTCACCTCTTTTGACTATACGTCACAGGTTCAGAGTTGGGAGCTGCTGTTGGGGAGGTTGATCCAGAGGACTTAGATTATGTTCCGAGGAAAGAGCCTGAGCCTCCACCTGAGAAGTTCTTCTAGAAGTTTTGTTGTGTACTTTGAGAATATGTAAGGGAGAGATTTAAGGCTTGGCACGTCCAGTCATGTTTTGTTCATTTTGTAAGAATTATGATACCTGTAATATTCTTTTGTCGAACCATTTTGGGTGACTGTGATAACGGCACTGATGATTCAGGTTAGTTCTTTTGTCCATACAGAGGTATGAGATTAGAAGTATCTTTTGGATTAACATTTTGATGTTGTATATTGTAGAACTGGAGATATGTTCTGCATTATACTCTTATTATATTTTCCATATGGTTGGGTTGTGCCAAGTGTTCCGCTTATTATACAGGGTACGGCCTCGAGGGTCGTGCTGATGGCATGAATTTTGGGATACCGAAATTTGGGCTGTCACAGTTGGTATGAAAGCAATTCGTTAGGATTTCTTACTAGTCTAAGATTATTGTCAAAGTGAAGGGATCTTCTGCTAATGAAACTTTGGTTTCATGTGCAGAGCGCTATGTCTTCTGGAAGAGGGGTCGACCTAGAGGTACCCAGAATAGGACCCAGAGAGGTGAAGAGGGTTTCCAAGCAGGGTCTAGTAGTAGAGACCAAGAGAACTCTCGTGAAGAAGATCGGAGGAGTGGAACGACAGATCGTATCGCATTGGCCATGGAGACTATGGCCGCTGTGATGGCTCAGCAGACGCAATAGACTGCGATACTGGCTGAGCAGACGACACTATTGGTAGCTAATAATGTCAATAACGCCAATAGTCATCAGCCACCACCACCACCTCCTCCAGCATTGTTGCCCTCATCTTTTGTTAATTTTAGGAGATTGAGACCTCCTAGCTTCTATGGGCAGATGGATCTGTTAGAAGCGGAGAAATGGCTGAACCAAATAGAGAAGCTTCTTGGTAGACTATATGTAATATCTCGAAAAATCATGTTAAACAGTGACCTCGGGATCCGTGCCTGATTGGTCACAAGTTTGACCAATTAGGCGATCAAGGGTTAGCATAGAGTGTGATGAACGGATGAGATGTGATGGGTTGAGTGTTTATGTGGTGTGTGATGGGAATGTGAAGTCGCGTACACCTATCGCGGTGTATGTGCTCAACGCACAAGAGAGGGGATAGATAAAAGGGTTTAATAACCCTAACAATCTGTATTTTGGTTGTTGAGAGAGGAGTAAAGAAGAGAGAGAGAGGAGTAAAGAGATTGAACAAGAGTTATTGTGTGATTGGAGGGGGGATTCTAGCATTAAAGAGATCGATTCAACGAGAGGAATCCGTTCAAGCAAAAGCTGGAACCCTAGCCTTTCCAACCACTCGATTGAAATCAATTTGAGATTGATTGAAGGTAAGATTTTTGTAGTTTAAATGCATGGATTGAAAGGGTGAATAGTGATTAGAAATAGTGTGAAATGTAGGACAAAGGTTTAGAGAAATGGAGGAAAAAGTAAAGGAAGAGATTGGGAAGAACAGCCAAAAGGAGGCTGAATCTGGCAATTTCGATTAATCGAAATTGGGTTTCGATTAATCGAAATTGGCCAAGAAGTTGAAAAGTCAGAGGACCCGATCTCGATTAATCGAATTTAGTTTCGATTAATCGACTTTAGATTTCGATTAATCGAATTGGGAATCGATTGATCGACTGGGAACCTACAGTGAACTCCAGTGGAGGAAAGAAAATAGCTTGGAGAAATCGACTAATCGAAATGGGAATTTGATTAATCGATTTAGAATTTCGATTAATCGATTTGGGATCGATTAATCGATTTTGGAAATTCGATTACTCGAATTGAGAATTGACAGGATAGAGTAGAGAATTTCGATTAATCGAATTGGGTTTCAATTAATCGAATGGGAATCTCGATTAATCGATTTGAGAATCGATTAATCGATATTGACTTTCGATTAATCGATTTTGGAAATCGATTAATCGAATCAGATTCGATTAATCGACTTTGGAGTTCGATTAATCGGCTGGGCTAGTTTATATTGACTTTTGAGTTTGACTTTAAGCTTCATGGAGGATATTGGACCTCCTTTATTGCATCTTTAGTGATGTGTTTCACATGTTATGTGGTACCATAGGTGGTACGTGTGAGCTAGTGCACAAGGAGCCACGTGGGACCTTGATGCTTTGATCGAACGAAGACTTGAGGTAGGGAACTCCTTGAACATGTACCTTATTTTACAAGAGCATGTATGTAGTGATATAGATTTAACTTCAAATGTTTTATAAAGGGTTGTGAAGAAGTGTGTGTGTGTGACATAAATAAAAGTAATCATAATGAGTCATCCCCAGGGGATGAAGAAGTAAAGAGATTTGAGCATCAGGTGTGATACAAGTGAATGGATACATCCCAGGGATGTATCCAAGAGTGGATCATGTTTGATAGGGCCTAACTGATATAAGATAGTACATTTACACGGTGAATAACTATATGTAAGGCACCGATATTTTTATTATTTGAGGTTTGATAGGGTACCCCATCGACGTGACGGGATATCCACGACCGACACGGCAGGATATCCGTGACCGATACGGCGGTGAAACCGTAGGCCAGTGCGGAGGCTTATCCGTACACAGCAAGCACACCCCAGGGGTGTTGATTGAGACAAGTGAAACCCAGCCACCAATCCCAAAGGGAAAGGGGCTTGGGTACTATTGTATTCCCAGGGAATACGTTAAAAGTATCTATATAGATGACGATGATGGGTATCTCATCGGGGCTCGATGCTATATTGCTCGTGGATTACTTAAGTTGAAAGTTTAAGTTTTGCTTTAGGCCTTTTCAGCATCATTCATGAATAAATAAAGACATAAGTAAACTACCAGTAAAATGTAATGCTTTTAATTATTTTCGTTAGTAACTGCATAGACACATCATGCATGACTTATCATGGAATATATGTGAGTGATAATTTATAAGTTCAACTATGCTTTATTCCCTATTGAGCTAGGATGTAGCTCACCCTATAGACTATACGTCGCAGGCCCACTACTAGCAACTGCCGAGGCTTCAGGAGACGCTGACCCCGGTGAGTCAGACCTTGCGGCCGGTGAAGAGTTGGAGCCACCTCCTGAGGACTTCTTCTAGAGGACTCCGTTGTGCCGCTTTGAGGGCTTTTGGATAGAGATTTGTACGACTTGGTATGTCAAGCCTTGTTTTGGCTAAACAATGTACATGTATAAATTGAGATTATTCTTTTGGGGTGAACCATCCGTGATGATTTGCTATCATCGATGGTTCGGATCGGTTCTCCATTCATGCAGAGGCATGAGGGTAGAACTGTCTTTTGTGAAATGCTCTTAGATAGATTTAAATTCTGCAGTTTCATTTACTCTTTCATTTTGTGCTTGATATGCCAATGTTCTGTGCTTAGCTAAGGGGCATGGTCAAGATGATCGTGCTGATGGCACGGGTTTCGGGGTGCCGAAATCCGGGCTGTCACAGTTGGTATCAGAGCAATTTCTTTTAGCAATTCTGACAATTGTTCTTTTGGTCAGAACATAAGGGCTTCTGCAAACGAAACTTTAGTTTCAAATGCAGCCGCAAATGTCATCTAGAGGAAGAGGCCGACCAAGGGGAGGCCAACAGAGGAGTCTACATAGTGGAGATGATTACATCTCTCCTACTAATAGAGTGCCTTTAGGAGGTACTGAGGCCCCAGGGGGCAGTAGTAGTAGACAGCATGAGGAAGAGGATCGAGATCGTCAGGATCAAGATCTAAGAGAACAGGAGAGGGTGAGAGAGAGGCAAGAGGATAGAGAAGAGAGATAAAGGATGATGTACACTATGGAGACTATGGCAGCTGCCATGGCACAACAAGCTGCATCCTTTGCAACTCATGCATCAAGAGAATAGCAACCACCTACACCACCTGTATGACCTGCGCTGCCTGTACCCTCATCCTTTACAGAGTTTAGGAGGATGAGACCTCCTTCATTTTCTGGGCAGGCAGACACAATGGCCGCTGAGAACTGGCTTATGGAGATGGAGAAAGTATTTAGCGTGCTGACATGCACGGAAAATGAGAGTGTGAGATGGGCAGCTTATATGTTGGATGGGGAGGCTGGGCCTTGGTGGAAGTCCGTGATACGGACTCGGGCTCAGGAGACCCCAGAGTTGCCTTGGACTTGGGAGGAGTTTGTTGGGGAGTTCAACAAACAATATTTTCTGGAAGTGGTGAGGAACTAGCTTGAGATACAATTTTTACAGTTAGTGCAAGGGAGAATGACAGTGAGAGAATATGGGGTAGAGTTTCTACGACTTGCCCGTTTTGCTCCGAATTACGTCGCTACCGACGTGATGAAATCTAAGAGGTTTCAGCAAGGTTTGAAACCTGAGGTTAGGGGAGGCGTAGCTCCATTTCAGTTAAGGACCTATGAAGAGGTCATGAGTAAGGCGTTGGTTGTAGAAGAAGAGAATACGAATAGATATAGACAGAGGGAGCAGCAGAGAGGAGGAAATGAACAGGGAAGGACGGGGAACTACGAACCGGTGAACAAAAAGCCAAGGTTCGTGGCCTAAAATCAGAGACCACAGTTTCAAGGAGGTTTCGGAAGGCCGGCGCAGCAACAACACCAACAGAGGTTTCCATTACTTGTGTCGGGGAGACCTTTACAATATGAGAGCCCTGTCATGTCTACTGGCGCCACTATCACACAGGGTTCTCGTACTGTTTCTTCCGCACCTCGGGAGACTTGCACCAAGTGTGGCAAGCCTCATAGAACAGTGGATTACAGAGCGGGAACTAGGGGTTGTTTTCGATGTGGCAAGGTGGGCCACTTGATCAAGGATTGCCCTGAGACGGATAAAAGAAAGACGGTTTCAGTTGCAGCACCATGACCCATTCAAGCAAGGAAGCCGATCGTTCAGGGGAGAGCTTATGCAGTCACTGCTCAGGAAGCAGGGAACATGCATGACGTCATCCAAGGTGAGACTCTTTTAAATTAAAGAAAATTCCATTTCATTAAAATTTTAGATAGAGAAGGTACATGCATTAGGAATTGTATAGATTTTTTTTCTCAATACTAAATCTATATGTGAATTAAGGGTGTATTTTGATGTGTAAATTATTATATGTATGTATGTATACTATAGGTACTTTAACTATATATGAAAAAGGATGCTTTGTTGGATATGACGCTAGAGTGTTGATAGACCCAGGGTCTACCCACTCATTCGTCACTCCACGTTTCGCCAAGAAGATGAAGATTGTTCCAGAGGCGTTAGACTTTGTCCTATCTGTGTCTATTCCGACTGGAGAGTTAGTAGACATGAAGTTAGCTTGCAAATCCATCATTGTAGCAGTTTGAGACCTAGAGGTGCATGAATTGGAAGCAAAGTTGATACTGTTAGACATGCAAGGGTTTGATGTGATCCTTGGCATGGACTGGTTGGCGCAGCACTGTGCAACCGTCGATTGCAAGAACAAGGTAGTCATTTTCAGACCCAACACAAGAAGATCATTTCGGTTTCAAGGAGTGAGGTCGTCATCTGTGCTCGATCTCGATGAAGGGCCGAGAAAATGATCAGAAAGGGTTGCAGTGGATACTTGGCTTTCTTAAAGGAGGACAAGGAAGAAAAGAATGTCATTTCTGAGATAGCAGTTGTGCGAGACTTCACCGACGTGTTTTCAGAGGAATTGCCTGGATTACCTACAGAGAGAGAAGTGGAATTCGCCATTGACTTAGCACCGAGAACGGAGCTATTTCGAAAGCGCCATATAGAATGGCTCCTGCTGAGTTGAAGGAGTTGAAGGAACAACTACAAGAGCTTATGGACAAGGGGTTTGTTAGACCGAGTGTGTCTCCATGGGGAGCACCGGTCTTGTTTGTCAAGAAGAAAGATGGGTCAATACGGCTATGCATTGACTATCGACAATTGAACAAACTCACTGTGAAGAACTGCTACCCTTTGCCTAGAATTGACGATCTATTCGACCAACTGCAAGGAGCAAGGTATTTTTCTAAGATTGACCTGAGATCTGGATATCATCAGTTGTGAGTCAAAGCAGAGGACATCCAGAAGACAGCTTTCAGGACACGGTATGGACACTATGAATTCCTTGTGATGCCATTTGGGTTGACGAATGCTCCGGCGTCATTTATGGATCTGATGAACCGAGTGTTTAAACCACACTTGGACTCCTGCGTCGTAGTGTTTGTTGATGATATATTGATATACTCCAAATCCAAGACAGAACACGAAGAACATTTGAGGATTGCTCTACAGACGCTACGTGAACACCAATTGTACGCCAAACTCAGCAAATGTGAGTTTTGGTTGGAAGAGGTTAGCTTTTTGGGACATGTCGTCTCAAAGCATGGTGTCACTGTAGATCCAGCAAAGATAGAAGCAGTGGTTAAATGGGAGCAACCAAAGACAGTGACCGATGTCCGAAGTTTTCTGGGCTTAGCAGGCTATTATCGACGTTTCGTCGAGGGGTTTTTAAAGATATCGGGACCTCTTACAAAGCTGACACGAAAAGATTCAAGATTTGAGTGGAGTGAGGCATGCGAGTATAGTTTTCAAGAACTCAAGACAAGACTCACTTCCGCTCCAGTGCTAGCTATTCCTTCGGGCAGTGGAGGATATGCCGTGTACAGCGACGCGTCATACAATGGCCTAGGTTGTGTATTCAACCAACATAAGAAGGTGATAGCTTACGGATCAAGACAGCTGAAAGAACACGAGAAAAATTATCCGACTCATGACTTGGAACTAGCAGCAGTCATTTTTGCGCTGAAAATTTAGAGACATTACTTGTATGGTGAGACTTTTGAGATTTTCACCGATCATAAGAGCCTCCGATACCTGTTTACACAGAAAGAGCTCAATATGAGATAGCGCAGATGGATGGAATTCCTCAAGGATTACGATTGCTCCATACAATACCATCCAGGCAAGGCGAATGTAGTAGCCGATGCATTGAGTCGGAAGGGTTCAACTCAGTTAGCTTGTTTGGTTTTGGGTATGCACCGATGAAAATTATTGGAAGACCTAGCACTCTACGATGCGAACATTGAGTCAAAAGCTACCGGATCCTTTTTGGCTAACATATCGGTAAAGCCAGTGATATTTGAGCATATCCACGATCTACAGATGAAAGATCCGACATTAACAAAGATTCATCAAGACGTGAGTGAAGGCATCAGGTCGGACTTCTCCGTTAAAGAAGATGGTTCTTTATTATTGAAGGGCCATCTATGCATTCCGGACAATGCCGATCTAAGATGAATAATTCTTGATGAAGCCCATAAGTCAAATTATGCTATCCACCCTGGTAGCACCAAAATGTACCAAGACTTGAAAAAGAACTACTGGTGGAGAGGACTGAAGCAAGACATGGCCGAATACGTGTCACGGTGTTTGACTTGTCAGTAAGTGAAGATTGATCATAGACATCCTGCGGGACTATTGCAGCCTTTACCAATCCCAGAATGGAAATGGGAATCAATTTCGATGGATTTCATTGTTGGATTGCCCCGTACTGCCAAGAGACACAATGCTATTTGGGTCGTCGTAGACCGATTGACCAAATCAGCGCACTTTTTGCCGTACAATACTATGTATACGGCAGGAAGACTGGCGGACTTATACATGAAGGAGATCGTAAGGTTACATGGGATTCCAAGCAGCATAGTTTCAGATCGTGATCCACTATATACATCCAAGTTTTGGAAGAAATTTTAAGAAGGAATGGGAACACGACTAGACTTTAGTTCAGCTTTCCATCCTCAAACTGATGGGCAGACAGAGCGAGTGAACTAAGTAATAGAAGACATGCTCAGAGCGTGCATGCTTGATATGCAAGGATACTGGGATGAGTATCTACCGTTGCTCGAATTCGCATATAACAATAGTATCCAAACGAGCATTGGCATGGCACCGTATGAAGCTCTGTATGGACGACGATGCAAATCACCCCTCAATTGGGAGGAAATAGGTGAGAAATTTGTTTTAGGGCCAAAACTACTCGAAGACAACGCCACCGTCGTTCGAATAATCAGAGAAAGGCTGAAGTCAGCACAGAGTAGACAGAAAAGTTACGCCGACATGAAGCGGACTAGCGTCGACTATAAAGTGGGTGAGCACGTGTTTGTGAAAGTGTCACCTATGAAAGGCGTAATGAGATTTGGCAAGAGAGGGAAGTTAAGCCCACATTATGTTGGACCATTTGAAATTTTGGGACGCGTAGGTGAAGTTGCGTATCGCATTGGCTTACCATCGCTGTTTGATCGGGTACATAATGTTTTCCACATATCGATGCTCAGAAAGTATGTGAATGATCCATCTCATGTGTTAGGAAAACAACCTATGGAGATGTGTGAGGACATGAGCATGATAGAGGAACCAGTGAAAATCTTGGATCGAAAGGAACAAGTACTGCGCACTAAAGTGATTCCCATAGTGCTTGTTCGGTGGAACAATCATCCAAAAGAAGAGGCTACTTGGGAACGAGAGGCCGATGTGAAAGAACAATTTCCAGCCTTATTTCCAATGACGTGAGAATCCAATGTAAACCACAAGCATGTTTGTGGAATCTCCACAATACTTGTAATTCAATGGAAGTCTTGATCAAAGGTATGATTAAAGGAACAGATTTTGTATGTACATGACCAAGTGTATGTGCTTCTATGGAACTATGAGCCACTTGATGTCATAAACTGCCAAAAGAAATCAAAGAACCAAGGAAATTGAAAATTAGCAGAAATTGGGCAAAACCGATTAATCGAAATTCAAATCGATTAATCGATTTGGAATTTCGATTAATCGATTTTGTTCGATTAGTCGACTAACAGATGCCAGTGACTGGACATTTGGATAAGAGTTAGGACAGACACAAAATAGAATTTCGATTGATCGATTTATAATTTTGATTAATCGATTTGGGATCGATTAATCGATTTTGGGAATTCGATTAATCGAATTGGGAATTCGATTAATCGAATTGCATGTTCGATTAATCGAACATACTGGGAATGTTAGAAGAAATTAGGAAAGAATTAATGAAAATTCGATTAATCGAGGAGGTTTCAATTAATCGATTTGAGATTTCGATCAACCGAATTGAAAGTTCGATTAATCGATTTACTTAAAGGAACCTTGAAAATTCTAAGACAGAGAAACGATTTCGATTAATCGAAGTAGAATTCGATTAATCAATTTGAAATTTTGATTAATCGAACCGTAGTTCGACTAATCGAATAACTTAAGGAATCCTGAAATTTTTGGAAGTTACTGCACGATTTTGATTAATCGAAGTGAATTTCGATTAATCGATTTTGAAATTTCGATTAATCGAAATGGATTTTGATTAATCGACTGGCTCGCGCCAGTGAGCTCTAAAACTTAAATTTTTAAACGGATACGATTTCGATTAATTGAAATGTTATTGATTAATCGAATTTGACTTTTGATTGATCGATTTGGGAAATCGATTAATCGATTTTACCTGGCTTAACCTAGTTTTGAATCTCGATTAATCGATTCTGAATTTCGATTGATCAAGCCGAGGCCTATATATAAAAATTTGGGGATTTCATTCCCCATTCGAAATCATTTCAGCTTGGAATTTTTGGGCGCTTCATCTTCTTCTTCTTCTCTGACCATCCGGCGCCCTAGGGTTGCATCTCTGTTGGTTTTTTTCGGCTCGTATTCAAGTTGTATCGCCTCCAAAACCCACGATAAACCCTAGAATTTGCTTTTTCTTTCAAATTGAGTTAGATAAAGCCCTAGGTTTTGTTATTTCACCTAAAATGCCGCTTAAGACCCGGTTGTCTTTGAAGAAGGCAACCTCTAAGCTCCCGGTTCGGCGTAAGAACGCCGCGCCACCACCACCTACCCCATCGCCGGTGAGGACTCAATCACCGTCGGCATCGGAGACCACCTCCGGTTCGACGAGCGCATCTTAGTGCGAGTCTTCCCGCAAGTCCACCCCCATGCCCCCACCACCCACTAACGTGGTGCAACCAAATGAATGGTGGGCCGCAAAGACCTTTGAGGTCGAGTACCTCATTGACCCTACCCTTTTTACAAATCCCGATGTACCGAGCGAGACCCAATGGGCTCGTAATTACCTTAACAATGTCGGTCTCGGCAACCTTCTCAAACCAATCCGGGGTTCCTACTACCCTAGATTGGTGAGATTATTTTACCAAGGGCTTGTGGATGGCCCGATTGACGATGTGATCAAGACCACCATCGAGGGTCGAGAATACACGATCACTCGTTGTCACATACACGAGATGCTTGAGTGCTACCTCGACTTTACCCCTAAGACCACCCTATTTCCACCCTTTGAGGAGGAACCTCGATTCGAGGAGGTCATGACCCGCATGACCAATGGTAAGAAGGGGTCGGGATCCTCCATCAAGAGGGTTGACCTTCCCCACTACATGTGGATGCTTGATTCTATAATCAAGTGTAATCTATACCCGATGTGCCACGACATGGAGCGCATGGAAAAAGTGCAACAGGCACTTTACGCGGCCTTCTGTGGCCGGTGGTTTGACGCCACCATGCTCGTCCTCGAGGGGATGAGGTACATTAAGGGCAAACTGATGAAGGGCAACCTCCGACTCAAGGAGAAGATGCCCTATGCTCACCTCATCTCGAGCATGTTGGAGTGCTACTCCAACAATCCCTCCTACGCCATCTCACCTCACGAGGTGAGGGCTACGGATTGCGTAAAGATGTTCTCCAAGTCTTCATGGACCCGTAGTTACAACCTGCTCAAGCGGACCCTATCGGCTCCGGGTCCCGCCCTAGTAGCAGCAGCAGTCGCACTGCCACCACCCCCACCACCACAGTCGGACCCACCCGTGGGTGGGGCACACCCGGCCGAGCCATCAGTAGAGAGGGCTACCTCTCATACCACGGCTGCACACCAACACCGCCACCACTCACGCGCTGCCACACCCACCTCATCATACCGCCGGCGTGTCGCCCCATCCGGGCCTACCATTGAAGACGTGTTGGCTCGCATGGAGGCCAACAACGAACGGATGAATCGAAGGATGGACTTTTTGATGTTCCACACCCTCCGCTACATCTACCTGACCGACTACCACCGCTACCTCACTTAGGAGGAGGAGTGGACTGCCGGACGGACCGCCTTCCATAGGGGTCCCGTCTTCCATCCCCCCACTACCACTACCGACGCGGCTCCTTCCACATCTACCTCCGCTCCGCCGACACAGACGCCGCAGCCACAGCCGTCGCTACCTCCGACTACCCAGCCAGCACGGTCTCCACCACCGCAGCCTGACCTCCAGCCCATGCAGACCCACCACTGTAGCACCGTCATCTCGGATGGGCAGTGCTCCCAAGACACTGGCGAGGGGACTGCCTGAGTCTTGTATTTATTTTGAGTTTTTCTTGTATAGCTGTAGATTATTTTTGTACGCCAACTTATCCGGCATTGTAAACTTTCAATTATAAATACAAAAAAAAAAAAAAAAAATTTTTTTTGTGTAAATTGTTCAATTTCATCAAATTTAAATTCTATGCTTGTATTCATATATACCTGGATGCGTCTGAGTCACCTAGACCACCTCACCTCAGAGTGTGGGGGGAGCATGTACCCTTGGGTTATTTTTGGGGACGAAAATTTCCAAGGTGGGGAGGATGTAATATCTCAAAAAATCACGTTAAACAGTGACCTCTGGATCCGTGCCCGATTGGTCACAAGTTTGACCAATTAGGAGATCAAGGGTTAGCATAGAGTGTGATGAACGGATGAGATGTGATGGGTTGAGTGTTTATGTGGTGTGTGATGGGAATGTGAAGTCGCGTACACCTATCGCGGTGTATGTGCTCAACGCACAAGAGAGGGGATAGATAAAAGGGTTTAATAACCCTAACAATCTGTATTTTGGCTGTTGAGAGAGGAGTAAAGAAGAGAGAGAGAGGAGTAAAGAGATTGAACAAGAGTTATTGTGTGATTGGAGGGGGGATTCTAGCATTAAAGAGATCGATTCAACGCGAGGAATCCGTTCAAGCAAAAGCTGGAACCCTAGCCTTTCCAACCACTCGATTGAAATCAATTTGAGATTGATTGAAGGTAAGATTTTTGTAGTTTAAATGCATGGATTGAAAGGGTGAATAGTGGTTAGAAATAGTGTGAAATGTAGGACAAAGGTTTAGAGAAATGGAGGAAAAAGTAAAGGAAGAGATTGGGAAGAACAGCCAAAAGGAGGCTGAATCTGGCAATTTCGATTAATCGAAATTGGGTTTCGATTAATCGAAATTGGCCAAGAAGTTGAAAAGTCAGAGGACCCCGATCTCGATTAATCGAATTGAGTTTTGATTAATCGACTTTAGATTTTGATTAATCGAATATGGAATCGATTGATCGACTGGGAACCTACAGTGAGCTCCAGTGGAGGAAAGAAAATAGCTTGGAGAAATCGACTAATCAAAATGGGAATTCGATTAATCGATTTAGAATTTCGATTAATCGATTTGGGATCGATTAATCGATTTTGGAAATTCGATTACTCGAATTGAGAATCGACAGGATAGAGTAGAGAATTTTGATTAATCGAATTGGGTTTCAATTAATCAAATGGGAATCTCGATTAATCAATTTGAGAATCGATTAATCGATATTGACTTTCGATTAATCGATTTTGGAAATCGATTAATCGAATCAGATTCGATTAATCAATTTTGGAGTTTGATTAATCGACTGGGCTAGTTTATATTGACTTTTGAGTTTGACTTTAAGCTTCATGGAGGATCTTGGACCTCCTTTATTGCATCTTTAGTGATGTGTTTCACATGTTATATGGTACCATAGGTGGTACGTGTGAGCTAGTGCACAAGGAGCCACGTGGGACCTTGATGCTTTGATCGAACGAAGACTTGAGGTAGGGAACTCCTTGAACATGTACCTTATTTTACAAGAGCATGTATGTAGTGATATAGATTTAACTTCAAATGTTTTATAAAGGGTTGTGAAGAAGTGTGTGTGTGTGACATAAATAAAAGTAATCATAATGAGTCATCCCCAGGGGATGAAGAAGTAAAGAGATTTGAGCATTAGGTGTGATACAAGTGAATGGATACATCCCAGGGATGTATCCAAGAGTGGATCATGTTTGATAGGGCCTAACTGATATAAGATAGCACATTTACACGGTGAATAACTATATGTAAGGCACCGATATTTTTGTTATTTGAGGTTTGATAGGGTACCCCACCGATGTGGCGGGATATCCACGATTGACACGGCAAGATATCCGTGACCGATACGGCGGCGAAACCGTAGGCCAGTGCGAAGGCTTATCCGTACACAGCAAGCACACCCCAGGGGTGTTGATTGAGACAAGTGAAACCCAGCCACCAATCCCAAGGGGAAAGGGGCTTGGGTACTATTGTATTCCCAGGGAATACGTTAAAAGTGTCTATATAGATGACGATGATGGGTATCTCATCGGGGCTCGATGCTATATTGCTCGTGGATTACTTAAGTTGAAAGTTTAAGTTTTGCTTTAGGCCTTTTCAGCATCATTCATGAATAAATAAAGACATAAGTAAACTACCAGTAAAATGTAATGCTTTTAATTGTTTTCATCAGTAGCTGCATAGACACATCATGCATGGCTTATCATGGAATATATGTGAGTGATAATTTATATGTTCAACTGTGTTTTGTTCCCTATTGAGCTAGGATGTAGCTCACCCTATAGACTATACGTCGCAGGTCCACTACTAGCAGCTGCCGAGGCTTCAGGAGACGCTGACCCCGGTGAGTCGGACCTTGCGGCCGGTGAAGAGTTGGAGCCACCTCTTGAGGACTTCTTCTAGAGGACTCCGTTGTGTCGCTTTGAGGGCTTTTGGATAGAGATTTGTACGACTTGGTATGTCAAGCCTTGTTTTGGCTAAACAATGTACATGTATAAATTGGGATTATTCCTTTGGGGCGAACCATCCGTGATGATTTGCTATCATCGATGGTTCGGATCGGTTCTCCATTCATGCAGAGGCATGAGGGTAGAACTGTCTTTTGTGAAATGCTCTTAGATAGATTTAAATTCTGCAGTTTTATTTACTATTTCATTTTGTGCTTGATATGCCAATGTTCCGTGCTTAGCTAAGGGGCACGGTCAAGATGATCGTGCTGATGGCACGGGTTTCGAGGTGCCGAAATCCGGGCTGTCACACTATAGAGTACAGAAAATGAGAAGGTGGGATGGGCTTCCTTCCTGTTGGAGGGAGATGCCGATCCGTGGTGGAAGTCCGTGCGGAGGAAGAGGGAAGTAGAGGACCCACATCGCCTATGGACTTGGGCGGACTTCATTAGAGAGTTCAATAGGGAATATTTCCCTAAACAAGTATGAGTGCAGATGAGAAGGGAATTTGCAAATCTCCAGCAAAGGGGCATGTCCGTGAAAGAGTACGATGTAGAGTTTACGCGATTGTCTCGATTTGCACCGGAGTTAGTATCCACGGAGGTTATGAAAGCAGCCAAGTTTGAAGAAGGCCTTCGACCAAACATCCATGAAAGAGTGTCAATTTTCGAACTCGAACGTTACGCGAATATGATGGGAAAACCAATTGTGGCTGAGAGGGATATTTACGGTGTATATAAGAGGAGAGATCAGCCGGATGTAGTACGGTCAGACCATGGGAGGATGGGTAAGTATGACTCGGGGAACAAGAAGTCGAGATTTACAACATCAACACCACTCCCTATGCAGATAGCATATACAAATTTTTTCAGACTAGCTAGATCTGCATTGGCGAGACCCATCAGGTATGAGAACTCTACAGCCACCACCGGAGTGTCCGCGAGCCAACGTTTCTCAAGGGCACCCTCTTCTACACCAAAGGAGACTTGTGCCAAGTGCGGCAAGCCTCAAAGGACGGTTGATTGTAGACGGGGGTATGCAAGGATGTTATCGATGTGGAAAGATTAGCCACATCATCCGAGATTGTCCTAAGATGGCAAAGAGCAGAACGGCTTCTGTGCCTACACCGAGACCAATCCAATCTAAGAAGCCGGTCATGCAGGGAAGAGCCTATGCGGTTACGGCCCAAGACGCTCAAAAATCCAACGATATCATACAGGGTGAGTTTTTACTTAGATTGATTTTTATCATATTAGATACCTCGAAAATGTGTTTATGTTTTCTTTTGTTTCAAGAAGCATCCACCTAAATAATATGCATGTTGCATGAGTGTGTGTTGCATGAATGGAATGCTGAACTAGGTATACCTTATAGGTACCTTGCAAGTGTATGGGAGAGGAAGTGATGTTGCGTATATAGCAAGAGCGCTAATGGACCCGGGATCTACCCATTCATATGTCACACCTTGATTTGCAAAAAAGATGAAAGTTCAGCCAGAGACTTTGGATTTTGTCTTGGCGGTGTCCATTCCGACGGGAAAATTGGTGGATATGGACTTAGTCTGCAAGTCAATGGTTGTAGCTATTAAAGATGGGGATATTTATGGGGAAGTTTTTGAGTTGCCGTTAGATTTGATTTTACTCGACATGCAAGGATTCAACGTGATCCTTGGCATGAACTAGTTATCACAACATTGTGCAACAGTCGATTATAAGAACAAGGTGGTCACCTTTAGGCCAAACACGAGACGTTCTTTTAAATTTGTAGGAGTGAGGACGAAGTTTCTACCCCTCGTGTCAGCTATCAAAGCGGAACGTTTGATCAGAAGTGGATGTAAGGGCTATTTGGCTTCCTAAAGGGTGACAAGGACGGGAAAAATGTTGCTTTAGAGATTTTGGTAGTATGTGAGTTTGATGACGTCTTCCCAGACGAGTTACCAGGACTACCTCCGAAAAGAGAGGTCGAGTTTGCTATCGAATTGGCACTAGGAACGGAGCTGGTTTCTAAAGCACCGTACCGAATGGCTCCGGCCGAGTTGAAGGAGTTGAAGGAGCAACTACAGGAGCTATTAGACAAAGGGTTTGTGAGACCGAGTGTATCTCCTTGGGGTGCTCCGATCTTGTTTTTCAAGAAGAAGGACGGGTCAATGAGACTGTGCATTGACTACTGTCAGTTGAACAAGCTCACTATAAAGAACATGTATCTATTACCAAGGATAGATGATCTGTTTGACCAACTGCAGGGGGCAAAATATTTTTCTAAGATCGACTTGAGATCGGGATATCATCAACTCAGGGTCAAGGCAGAGGATGTTCAGAAGACTGCTTTTAGGACGAGATATCCTTCGTCGTTGGATCTAATGAATCGGGTGTTTAAACCACACCTGGACTCCTTCGTCGTTGTGTTCATTGACGATATCCTCATATACTCTAAATCAGAGCAAGAACATGAAGTGCACTTGAGCACAACTCTATAAACACTGCGTGAACACCAGTTGTACGCCAAACTCAGTAAGTGTGAGTTTTGGTTGGAAGAAGTAAGCTTTTTGGGGCACGTGGTCTCGAAGGAAGGTGTCACGGTGGATCCAGCAAAGATCGAAGCTGTAGTGCAGTGGGAACAACCTAAGACAGTGACTGATATACATCGCTTCCTTGGTCTAGCTGGGTATTATCGATGCTTTGTGGAGGGATTTTCAGCGATATCGGGGCCACTAACGAGGCTCATACGGAAGGATGTGAGATTCGAGTGGACCGAAGCTTGTGAGAAGAGCTTCTAAGAGCTTAAAACGCGCCTCACATCAGCTCCGATACATGCAATTCCAATAGGCAGTGGGGGTTTTGTAGTCTATAGTGATACTTCGCATAATGGTTTAGGCTGTGTGCTTAACCAGTATAAGAAAGTGATTGTGTATGGGTCGAGGCAGCTGAAAGAACACGAGAAGAATTACCCAACGCATGACCTTGAATTAGCCGCAGTTATTTTTGCGTTAAAAATTTGGAGGCACTATTTGTATGGAGAAACTTTTGAGATCTTCACTGACCATAAAAGCCTTCGATATTTGTTCACATAGAAGGAGCTAAACATGCGACAACGGAGATGGATGGAGTTTCTCAAAGAATATGACTGCTCCATCCAATATCACCCAGGCAAGGCAAATGTGGTCGCGGATGCTTTGAGTCGGAAGGGTTCGGCTCAATTGGCTAGCCTGATATTGGGAATGTACAGGTGGAAATTGTTTGAAGACCTGTCATTGTATGATGCGATGATTGAAGTACAAGCTTCAGGTACTCAGTTGGCCAATATTTCAGTTCGACTGACAATTTTCGAGCACATACACGAGTTACAGATGAGAGACTCTGAGTTAGTCAAGATTCGAAAAGACGTGGTGGAAGGTACTAGACCGGACTTCTCTATAAGGGAGGATGGTTCCTTGTTGTTCAAAGGACGCCTCTGTATTCCAACCGATGCCGGTCTAAGACAAACCATTTTGGATGAAGCTCACAAGTCTCAGTATGCGATCCATCCTGGCAGTACCAAGATGTATCAAGACATGCGTAAGAACCACTGGTGGAGAGGTCTGAAACATGATGTAGCGGAATACGTGTCAAAATGTTTGATGTGTCAACAGGTGAAAATCGATCATCGACACCCTGCTTGATTATTACAACCTCTACCCATACCAGAGTGGAAATGGGAGTCGATATCCATGGATTTCATAGTAGGGTTGCCACGGACGGTGAAGAGGCATAACGCTATATGGGTTGTTGTGGATAGGCTGACGAAGTCAGCTCATTTCTTACCCTACAATACAATGTATACTGCTGGACGGCTCGTGGAACTTTATATGAAGGAGATAGTGTGGTTACACGACATTCCGAGCAGCATTGTATCTGATTGTGACCCATTGTATACCTCAAAATTTTGGTAAAAATTTCAAGAAGGTATGGGCACTCGATTGGATTTTAGTACGGCATTTCACTCACAAACTGACGGGCAAATAGAACGAGTGAATCAAGTGATCAAAGACATGCTCAGGGCGTGTATGCTTGAATTGCAAGGCTCGTGGGATCAACATCTACCGTTGATCGAATTTACGTATAACAACAGTTTTCAAGCAAGCATCGGAATGACACCGTATGAAGCTCTATATGGGAGACGATGCCGATCACCCATCAACTGGGAAGAAATCGGAGAAAAATTTGTGTTGAGTCCGGAAATCCTTGAGGACAATGCCATGTTTGTACCGATGATTAGAGATAGGCTTAAAGCAGCCCAGAGCCGGCAGAAGAGCTATGCCAATTTTAAGAGAACAAGCCTCGATTTTGCCATTGGCGATCACTTCTTTGTGAAAGTATCACCCACGAAGGGTGTGATGAGGTTCGGAAGGAAGGGGAAGTTAAGTCCTCGTTATATAGGACCCTTTGAAGTTTTGGGTCGAGTCGGTGAAGTAGCCTATCGCATTGGTTTACCTCCGATGTTTAATAGCGTCCACAACGTTTTTCACATTTCAATGCTCCGGAAGTATGTGAAGGACCCCACGCACATCTTGGGTAGTCAGCTGATAGAACTACATGAGGATATGACTACAGTTGAGGACGCTACTCAAATTTTGGACCGAAAGGACAAGACTCTCCGTACTAAAGTCATTCCATTAGTACTCGTCAAGTGGGGTACTCATCCAGTTGGGGAAGCCACTTGGGAACGGGAGGTCGAAATCAAAGAATTGTATCCTCATCTGTTTGAGCAATAGAGTGTGAGTGCTAGTCCTAAAATTCTGTTTTGTAATTCACAGTGGAAACTCAAATTTGTATAAATGAATATATGTGCATTAGTTTTTTTTTCGTTTGGATGGTGTTTCGTATCGATACGTGCTAATATCTTATATTCCGGTCTAAGCGTCCGAGTATTTAGGGTTGAACTGTGAATAAGTTCGTGGCGTTGAGCTGCCACCTTGTTGGTGGAGCTAAATTCAAGTTGATTAGGTCACACAACAACCATGGATCATGGGATGTGTCAATATACTCTCAAAGAAGACATTCTGAAAATTTGTTCGATCGAAATTAGAACCGTTCAATCAAATTTTTGTAGCCTAAAACCATTATAGTATTGCCAGAAAATCATTCGAACGATTTTGAAATTCGTTCGAATGAAATGCACAGCCAGTAAGAGTTCTAGCTGTTGCCAGTAACCGTTCGATCAATTTTTTGAATCGATCGAATGAAATACCTTGGCCAGTGAGATGTAAAATGACCTGGAATTTGAAACCGTGAAATTGTTTCGATCGATTTCGAAATCGATCGAACGAATATTTTGAGGGCACTTTCACTAAAGAAATTTGTTCAATCGAAATTATATTCGTTTGAACGAAATTTTAGGCTAGCATTAAATGGTTGGGAACCGATCGAACGAATTTCAATTCGTTCGATCGATTTTGCAAACTATATATAAAATTGCATTCAATTTTTCCATTCATTCGAAAATCAACAACTCTCTGGTGCTTTCTTTCTCTTGGGGTGAGTTCTAGGGTTTGTGCGGGTTGCCGGTGTTCATTGATTCCGGCCATCTTCAAGCTTGGGACTGCAGGCAATCAAACATTTGGATCATCTAGAGGTAACCATTAACCTCTATTTTAATCTTTGCAACCCCATTTCTTCTACCATTTTGTCGAATTAGGACTAAAACCATAAACCCTAACTCGTAATTAATCTATAATGCCACCCAAGACTCGCCAAGCCACGGCGAATGTGGCTCCGAAGAAAACCGCTCCGGGTTCCTCTTCGCAACAGCCACCGAAGAAACCACCTACGAGTTCTTCGTCGGCACCACCTACGCAAATGCCACCCACACGTGAGCGACCAAACGAGTGGTGGTCTGACAAAGATTTTTGAACTTGAGTGGATTATAGACCCGAAGATTTTCACTAAGCGGGATGAGACCCGGTGGGCCTTTGACTATATTTCTACCGCGGGTTTGACGGGCATCCTTCGCCCTTGTCATGATACTTTTTACCCTAGGATTGTTCGGCTATTCTATCAAAACATGGAACTGGTTAAGGACCCGAACATCCTCAAAACAAAGATTGATAATCGGCCGTACTCATTTACTTTTGATGACGTGGCTGACGCGTTAGAATGTTTTCATACGTATAACCATTAAGATATAGCCCTGGCTGAACCTTTTCCGGCCCCATTGGATTATAAATATGTCGCTGCTCAAATGACCCATGGCCGGACAGGTTCGGGTCATTCGATTAAACGGGTTGACTTGCCTCGCGAGCTTTGGATGCTCGATTCTGTAATTCACTGTAATTTGTATCCGTTACGCCACAAAACCGAAAGAGTCGGTGATGTCCAAATGGCACTGTTTTCAACTTTTAGCGGTCGATGGTTTAACGCGCCGAAAATGGTGCTTGAGGGAATGAAATATGGTCGCAAGAAGATGCTTGAGGGCGCCAAGAAACCGATTGATGACATGCCCTATGGCCGACTTATTTCTTTAATGGTCGAGGATTATGCGGGGGATGACACCTATACCCTCTCGGTGAGTGAGCACAAGTTGACAGGTAGCGTCCAACCATTCACCATGGTGGATTGGAACAACATGTATGTTAAATTGACCAAGAAGCCCTTGGTGGAGGAACCACCACCACCTGAACAGCAACCTACGGACCAACCACAAGCCCCTGATCTACCTGCCCATGATACTCCACTTTATGATGAGCCTCCTCGACACCCGGCACCTGAGTACGTACCACCACCTTATGGCGGCATTCCTACGCCGACTGTCGCCGATCTCTATGCGTTGTCGGAAGCCAATACGCGTCAGATGGCGGAGAACAATCATCTTCTCAACCACCGACTTGATTACTATGATGCATTGCACACCGAGCAAATGAGTTTCATGTACCCTGACGATTATCTCCAGCGGATGGCGGCAGCGCAGCCCGACGTTGGTGCTGGTCATCCTAGTTATGAGGAGTCTTGAAGGTTCTTTCCGTTTATGAGATATGTATTTATGGGTGTATTTGGGGGCGGGTTCGGAGAAAATTTTTGCAAAAGGTAAATGTTTATGACAGGTACTTGGGACTGATGTCCTTTTGAACAATCGTGGCATGGTTGTCACTCACTGTTATATCTATACTTTTTGCTATGTATATTTTTATGTTTTCCTGTGGTATTAGACATTTGTGATTTATATTCTATGATTTGATGGTGTGGTTGTTGGTTTGCAACTGAATTCTTGCAGGGTGTGTGTTTACACAGTTACATTATATGCGATGTGTGTGTGGATACGTGTCAGCTCATTCTTGTTGAACCTCTATTGTAATCCATCGTTATGTGATAAGGGTGCACTCCCATCCCAGTGTGTGGGGGGAGGGGGGGGACCCTTGCATTTCAAATTTTTGCAGACAAAAATTCCCAAGGAGGGGAGAATGTAATGTCCCAAAAATTTGGTAATTGAACGGTCCACCTCGGTAAGCGGACCAATTGGTCAAACATTTGACCGAGTCAACTTAGGTTTGGTTGACTTAAATAAATTAGTAGGTGATGGATGTATTATGCGAGGGAGATGTAGTGGATACAGGCAAGGGCATGTACGTACATATATGTTAGTATGTTGTGAGTGCTTAACACACTATGTGTTAAGATTATAAGACCAAGGAGAAAGGAAGAGAAATTATTTCTCTTATCTGTGTTGGTGAAGAAATCAAGGAGAATAAATAAGAAAGAGAAGAGAGTTATGAAACCTAGAGAGGGGCTTTCAATACGAGTTTGGGCTCGGAAAGTTAGAGAATCGGGATCGGAATCACAAGTGTAAGGATTTGGGGTTTGGAAAACCCTAGTAAAGGAGATCCAACCGTTCGACTGGGGTAAGAATTGCAAATCTATGTTTTGTTTAAACTATTAGCTAGAGAAATTAAAAATTGTTGTGTATTAGTTAGAGATGTGATTAAATGAATAGATGATGAAGAAATGAGAAGAAGAGTGTGAGATCTGGAAATGGGTGAAACCGATTGAACAAAACTTCAAATTGTTCAATCGATTTTGAACAAAGAACAGATAGGGAAGAAAGTAGATGAGTTCTGAAGGGAATCGTTCGAACGAATTGTGAAATCGTTCGATCGATTCGAATTCTGAAGAAATCGATCGATCGATTTAAAAATCGTTCGATCGATTTGTTGGAACCTATGTGCAGGAATTTCAAATCGTTCAATCGATTTTGCTAACTGACACAGGCATGT
Source organism: Chloranthus sessilifolius (assembly GCA_021018995.1). NCBI lineage: Eukaryota > Viridiplantae > Streptophyta > Magnoliopsida > Chloranthales > Chloranthaceae > Chloranthus > Chloranthus sessilifolius. The sequence continues at coordinate 73,890,385 of CM037595.1, forward strand.
TGGAATGACTAATGGTGGGATCGATCGAACGAAATAGAATTCGTTCGATCAATTTTAGAGTTTCGTTCGAACGATTCTGAGAATCGTTCAATTGATTTGAATTCGTTCGATCAATTTGCAAATCGTTCGATCGATTTAGAAATCGTTCGATCGATTTGGATGAAAAACAGCTTTTGTTAAGTTTTTGCATACGAATAGTTGTGTATTGGTGTTAAGCTTATAACCCAATGTTCTTACACTGGTAGTGATGAAATATATGTGTTTGGTCAGGTCCAGTTTGAACCGAACCTTGTGATGGTTGAGTGCTAACTTGGATTAGAGAATCCGAATGTGAGAACGCAAGTGAGGTAGGGGAATTTCTGATCTCGTACCCTTAATTACGATAACATATAGATGATGATAAATTATGAATGCATGTTTCCTTATAGTTGAGTTGAATTATAATGTATTCACTTTTAAAATTAGTTGAAAATGTAAAATGTGAAGTAGTATACAAAGATGTGAAATGTTATGAGAATAGGAATAAGTGAATTAATAAAAAAGGATGTTTGTATAAAATGTGCATCAGTAAGTGTGATATCCCAGGGATGTATGGTGAATGCAAGGAACCACAAGTTTGAACATACGTAAATGAGATTAAACAGGCTGGAAACTTATATTTATTTAGCACGATCACACGGTGAATAACTATATGTAGCACATAATTGATTTAAGGTTTAGAGAATACCCAACCGACGCGGCGGTATATCCGTGACTGACACGACAGTATATCCATGACCGGTACGGCGGCGAATCCGTACACCTGTAGACATCCCAGGGATGTATAGTAGTGATGTACCCGTCGCCTATGAGAAAGGGATGTGGGTCAAGTTAAATAATAAAAATAGTCTGATTAGACGACGATGGAGGGTATTCCATCGGGGCTCGATGCTATATTGCTCGGAGATTATTTAAGTTACTGTTTTAAGTCATGGGGCCAGCCTTGTTGAAGTCATAAGCATTAATGAATAACTGATGTCATGAATAGAATGCTAAAGGTACTCTGTTACTTTATTGCATCTTTAAATTGTTTAAATCAAAGTACATCGATGAATTCATACTTTATACATGTTGTTGAATGTATGTGAGTAAGTAAGATTTACTTGATCAGATATTATCCCTATTGAGCTAGGATGTAGCTCACCTCTTTTGACTATACATCACAGGTTCAGAGTTGGGAGCTGCTGCTGGGGAGGTTGATCCCGAGGACTTAGATTACGTTCCGAGGGAAGAGTCTCAGCCTCCACCTGAGAAGTTCTTCTAGAAGTTTTGTTGCGTACTTTGAGATTATGTAAGGGAGAGATTTAAGGCTTGGCACGTCCAGCCATGTTTTGTTCATTTTGTAAGAATTATGATACCTGTAATATTCTTTTATCGAACCATTTTGGGTGACCGTGATAACGGCACTGATGGTTCGGGTTAGTTCTTTTGTCCATATAGAGGTATGGGATTAGAACTATCTTTTGGATTAACGTTTTGATGTTGTATATTGTAGAACTGGAGATATGTTCTGCATTATACTCTTATTATGTTTTCTGTATGGTTGGGTCGTGCCAAGTGTTCCGCTTATTATACGGGGTACGGCCTCGAGGGTCGTGCTAATGGCACGAATTTCGGGATGTCAAAATTTGGGCTGTCACAGAGCAGGTCCCTCCTTGGTTGACCTAGCATTACCACAAGAGGACACATGGAGCAGCCCACCAATCTATACCTATTTGACGACATATCTTCCAGTACAACCATGAATTCAAGGTTGTTTTGGGGAAGAGCACCTATAGTAAACAAGCTCTTCTCGCCATCATATGCAAAATTCTTTCCAGCAAACTCGGTACTACAGGTTTGCTGTACTCGATCAATTACCATGCTACCAAATGCCCTTCCCATCAACTGGGCAACCGCCTTCATAAAACAGGGTTGCGTGCATTGGTAAAAAAAACAAATAAACAGCCTTTCTTCCAAAAATGAAATAACATTAAAAGAAGGTAAGGGAAAAACAAAAAAACATGCTGTACTGAAAAAGGTTTCGTCTACATTTGCTACATTGGCTTTGAAGTGATTGGTATATAATTATGTTACCATTCCTTTCCGTCTAGAACTAGGCCTGAACATTGGGACTCGTTTTGGTTTGGAAACTTTTTTTGGTAGATCCTACTCTGCCTTAATGGGCATTACATTTGGCGGAATGGATGGGGGAGGTGGTAAAGCCTCTGGTGGATCTAATCCTGGGGACTTCATCTCTTATCTGATACAAAGAAAGCATAACGATTAAGAATTATACAATGATGCCTAAGAAATCTTAATGTGTCCCTTTTGTCCACAACAGATTCACCACTTTGGGCTCATCGATGTCGATGGATATTGCAAAATAAAAATTCCAGAACTTGGAGGAGCTAGACTTAATAATGTACTCGAATGTGTACATTGAGATGTTTGGGATCATCTACTGGTGAATATCTATGAGAAATCATTTGAGAAGCAGAAAATTCATATATGGTTTGGTTTGATGTGCACATGCACTGATGGTCGATGCACTGCATTTAAGTTTGGTGATAAGCGCCCCATTAAGTTTTTTTCCTAATTGGAACTTTAGCAGTTTGAAATTTGAATATATGTGAGTTCTACTAGAACTAGAAGACTAATGAAAACTCACGAGAAATAAAAAACTGCAATACACACCATTAGAATATAGATAAAGATAAATAATCACCTGTAAAATCTTAGAGGTGGTAAGATAAATAACCACCATTAGAATATTGATGGTGGACGATACACGTATCGGAAAATTGAGATTTTTGATTCATGATTGCGATGAAAATTTAATGAAGCAAATAAAAACTAATGATCGTTCTTTTACTTGTATAGAAGATAGAATCAGTCATTCTATTAGTGGGCTTGGGATAAAAGCAAAAACAAAAAAAAGTTACATTCAAGTTCATAGAGGGTGGACTCAACAAAGGTCAAAAACTCTAATTCAGGGAGAAACTCGGGCAGAGTCTCTGACATTGTCGAGCACCTGAAAAGAAACTGTTATTGGTAAGTCAGAACGGCTACCATCTACTTCAAAAGAGGGAAAAAATTGAGAACTCAAAACACTTTTTAATTCAATAGAAAGCTATATTAACTTCATTTTTCAATAACTGATTATATGTCTATCATCTGATATAAATCACATAGTACTTCACACAAGCACAATATACCTCTCCATTCAAATAACAAATTTTTGTCAAGTTTGGCATTTTGTGGAGGGACCTAGATGAAGATAGAAATACGTTTCACCTGTATTTGTGGCTTGGCCAACAATATAGCGGCATGGTTTAGATATTCTGGAAGGGAGTTGGCGTGCCGCATTGTGTTTTAGATGTTCTGGAAGGGGGTGCGCATGCCGCGTATATTACATCGAGATAAGAACCAAGAGAATTTACACAGAATTCCAGACCCCGAACCTATAGATAAGAACCAAGAGATGGTATATTACATCGAGATGAAGAAAATTTGCCACCATCTCATATGGGAAAATCTCAAATGGATAAACTTACAGGCCCTATATGCTTTTGAAAGCTCTCTACTACAGCCCCATCAACGTCCCCTGAACTGCAAGTAAAAAATGACCACTTCATACATAAGAATATCGTTTTGCTTGCGAGAGAAGACCAACATAATGTTAAATATTTAAAAGTTTTATAATTTATGTCTTTTTAAAGTGGTGTCTTTTCAAAAGAAGTGTCTTTTCAAAATAGTCTGTCATTTCAAAAGAAGTGTCTTTTCAGAGTATTGTGTCTTTTCAAAAGAAGTCCCTTTCCAAAGTGGTGTGTCTTTTCCGAAGGGATGCGTGTAACACCTTTTCATAGGAAAATGGTGCATTAACACACCACTTGATTTCCATTTAAGGAATCTAAAATCATTATTTTACACACCACAATAGAGTCTTATTTCTTCTCTCTTGTTATATCTTTAAAGGTTTTTTATAAGAGCGTTCTTGCAATATTTGGTGTTCGGATAGCGTGATCGGATTCGTCAAATCCTTCACTAGAATACATAGTCGGTTTGTTGTATCCTGGAACCAGTTTGCCGGTAACCTGTTGGTGACTACTTTGTCGAAGTGGTGGGTATGGGTCAAAATTTCATCCGATACCGATACGTATCGGACGATACGTATCAGTTTTGGACTGTGACGATACGGGATATTCAATGTATCGTATCGCCATTTTGTATGCATATACCCGGACGATACATTCAATGTATCGCCCGATATTTTACTATTCCGATACGTATCGTTCGATACGTATCGGTTTTGAGCTCGGACGATACGTATCCGATACCCGGTATTTTGACCCATGGTGGTGGGGGTAAATATTGGTTTAAAGACAACGATATTTCTCATGCCTCAGACTGGTTCCCTGTATTATTTCAGATCAACATTTCAAGTTTTTCAATAATTTTAAACTAATATTTGCTTATTATTACCGGTGGCTTGTGACTAAAAGTCACTTGTATTGGAGGAAATTCATTCCTTGCAATGTCATAAGAAGTGGGAATGATTCAGTTGTTTTATTTTGAGATCACTCTATTCGACATGTATTTTTAATGAGCGTGATGAATGACGTTGAACAAATCGCCTAAGGCTTCATGAAATGGTTGTATGATTGAAGAAATGTTCATGAGTTTTTTGTTGAGGAATTTTATTCCATGAGTAACTCATCAATCATATTTTGTATGCAAGGGCAGATCTGCCAATGGGTTTGTAGTTCAAAATCGGATGGTCTTGAATCTGGTCATATGTTGAAATAATGTTTAAGGTTTTAGATTTCACATGAAGTTTGGTGTTGTTGGAGAAAATCAAGAGGGCTTCAAATCAAGAGTCGGTTTTTAAGATTCCATCTCCAACGAGGTATGTGTATATTTTATGATAAAAATTTTATTTCTTTTAAAAATAAGGATTTTGACTCAATAGTGAAACCAGACATCGGGGTGTCGGAATCACTGGGATAGTGATTGGCTGGTGTTTGCAATGCCGGATTGGCAGTACCTCACCACGCAAGATAGAAAATCATAAATGATGGGTTGCGACCCAATTATGAAGAACCGTTCTTTTTATGTCTCTTCGCGAGAAGACGACCCATCATTTTCGGTGTGGAAAGAAGCATCAAATATGGTCCTTCTTTATACAATTTAAAGAAAAATATGATTTCGGCTAAAACACATTTTAATGAGAAAGAGTGTTTGGCTAAACATGCGACACCCATGGCTACTTGGTAGACTTTCTTGATATAATATGTTTTTGGTGGTCAGAGGAGTCTCTCTAAAAGAATAGAGAAATAATTTTTTAATGCAATCATTATATTACGTTGTGGGGACTTGTTTAGTTACTAAACTTTTATGTTATCAGTTAGCAACCCAATGTGGGTGACTAAACTTGTGTTTCCTAAGCTTATTTTACTTTGATTTTTGTTTATCCTGTTAGAATCCCACCGATAGTGACTAATGCTAATATAGGTATTATGTGTGTAACGTCCCAACCCTTTTGGGCTTTGATCCATAGGACTCGGTGCGTGTGCCGACGGATCATGCACCGAGGACCCCCTTTAGCAATGATGTAATGTCTATAGATCAAATCCAATGGACCGGATTGATCTTATGTAGACTGGATGTGGGAGTTTGAAAACCTCATACACGTCCCTTCAGTGTAGCTGCTTTACACTCAAGTAGGAGAGCTAATGTATAAAAGGAACCAAGGGCATTAATTTCATATTAAATGCTTGTGGGTGAGAGTTAAGAAGAGAGAGGATAACCTTAAGGCATTGAGTGTCTGTGATTGATGAGATCGATCAGTTGGCACGGAGGGAGGCAGCTGCTCGATCTAGGATCAGATTGATCTGTTGTGACTCGGAGAAGAACCCAAACTGTTCTTAAAAGCAAGGAAGAGGATTTGTTTGAAAGCAAGGTAAGGAGTGTGAATAATTGGTTTAGATCCGTAGTGTGGAGTTGAATTAGTGTGTATCCATGTGAGGATCATAAGAATTGGGATGGATTCAAAGTGAAAAGTGATTGGGAGTGAAAAACCTAAAATTAAGCTAAATCTGCTCATTTCGATTGATCGAATTTTGGCTCCGTCGATCGAAATGTCAGTAAAATGGGAAAAAAATGAAATTCTGAGAAATTCGTTCGATCGAAATTTAATTCGATCGAACGAAATGTTTTCGATCGATCGAACCTGTAGTTCGATCGAACGATTCATATAGAAACAGAATGTTAGAAAATTGTTGTGAGAATTCGACCGATCGAATTAAATTTGATTGATCGAATAGGATTCGTCGATCGAATCGTGGCGTAAGGTAAAATGCCTTCTGTGGAATTCGACCGATCGAATTTTGTTTCGATTGATCGAATTTAATTCGTTCGATCGACTTGGAAAATTCATCTGATCGAATGAGAATATATTTGGTAGTTCTGGAAGAGGTCGACCGATCAAAAATGGATTTCGATCAATCGAAACAGGGATTCGATCGATCGAAGTTCCCAGATTTTAGCGTTTGGTGAGTTTTGACCGTGAGATTTCACGGGGACTTTTGGCAGTGTGTTTTGCTTCGTTTTAATAAATAAAAATGATCATGTTTAGGTGAGCTTTGTGATTAAGGAGGACCCGACCTTTGTGAAGGCTTGAGCAAGCACGGGTCTGATCTGTAAGGTAGGGAAAAAACTTGATATCATGTATATTGATTTCGTTAACACGTGTGTTATGATGTGATGTATTTTCTGCTTTGACTATACAATTTTCGCATATGAATTCGAATTAATGAGGCATGTGATACATTTTGCTTTGACCATGTGATTTCCGTATATGAATTCAAACTAATGAGGCATGTGACACGTGTGATTTGAAAACATGTGAAGTTTATGAAATTTTCGAGATCCTTTGTGACATGTGTATGTGAGACCTTCACATTTCATTCCCGTTTTGACATAAACTATGATTATCACTTTACACGGCGACAAGCTATATGTATGCACTTACGATTTAAGGTTATGTGAATACCCGACCGATGCGGCGGTATAATCTTGACTGACGCGGCAGGATATCTGTGACCGGTACGGTGGCCAATCCGTACACCCTTTGTGTGATATGTGTATGTGTTATGTGACTCCTACCGTATAACGGTAAATTCGTTCGGCCAAGTGTACAACTCTATGGGACCTTGGATATATGTGCATATGACTCATGTGAGTGACGATGGTGGGTATTCCATCGGGGGCTTGAGGTTATAGTTCCTCATTCTATTACTTTAAGTAAATCATCTTTAAGTTTCTTCTTCATACGTCAGATTGGAAATGTGAGCATGTTCATGAAACCATCAGCATTGCATGTGTGTGTTAAGGTCATGCGAATCACCACTTCGCATGTGTTCAGGATTGTTTCATTTTCATTACACCATAAGATGTGTGTTTGATATTTTGATAAGCATGCTATAAGATATTTTCCTACTGAGCTTGGATGAAGCTCATTCCTTTACTAATGTCACAGGTTCAGGTGAAGGCGTTGGGGCGGAGATTTCGGAGAAGGAAGATCCGAACTACTCCCCCGACGAGGACCTTGAGGAGCCCCATCCTGAGGATTGTTTCCTTTGTGCTAGACCTTGGTAGGTCTGGCCCTGAGTGACGAATTAATTTTTGGTTTTGTTATGGTTGTAAAGAGATGAATCCTAATATTAGTTTTTTGATATTTTTGTTGAACCATGTTTCGGTAAGGAAAGGTCCTTACCGGTGGTTCTCAATGGTTCTTTTCCCATAAGGCTTTTTATGGAATTAGAACCATCTGTTTTTGTTGTCTTGAGATCGAATGCTATAACTACTTATTTTGCTTATGCTATGAGTTGGAATTGGTTCCGCTTAGATTCCGCTGTGCATGTTGTGACGCGATATGATCCGTTCCCGGGCTCGGCCTTAGTGCCAGCCCACCGACGGCACGGGTCTCGGGGCGCCGAAATCCGGGCTGTCACAATGTGGGTATCTTTGTGAATATGTGTCTATGCACAATTATATGATGGCTTTGGCACTCATGCCCATGATTCAAAATTTCGGCCGATAGTTCCAATTATCAACCGAAATGTTTCGGTTTCGCCCCCCCACCGAAACAAAATTTTGAATCGAAATTTCGATAAAAAAAATGCATGGAAAGGAAAAGATAATAGATTTAGATTTTAAAAACTAGATCATTTAAAAAAATAATTTTCCTTTAAGGGAGTCATGATCTCTCAAGAGATATTAAGGAGCAATCATAAATCTCAATGAGTGTATTGCTTGAATGGAAATAGATAGAGACATGAAGTGACTTCAGGCTCAATTGGTAGACGTACCAATAAAAATTAAGTCATACCTTCTAAAATTTTCTTATTAATGCACAAGAAAACAAATTATTTATGGATCAGACGGAAATGTCTGAAGAAACACTTTATGTGTTGATAATTACAATTATAAGTAATTATGGAAAGTATTAGTTTAAAAGAAGAATCAGATTGGGTTTAAAGTCATTTATCCAAACAGTCACTTACTATGGGAATCCTACCTAATATTTGTTTGGTCAATGTTTAGGTTCAAAGGAAAGAACAAGTCGTAAATCTGTGACAGACAAAGAGGCACTACATTGATAAAAATTAAATTCTCATAAACATCCCAGGAATGATTGTGTTTTATCTGTGATGGATAAGGGGAGGTTGAGCATTGCACTTAATAGACGCTATAACACAATGTATTAAGATGTTAAAGTTACAGGGGCATCTCTTATAGGTCTACCTATATAAGTGTGAGGGTGGAACCGTCTTCAATGAGACATGACTTTATCTCATAAACACTTATGAAAATCAGGGTACTAGCATATGGCCTAAATGTGCTATCCCTTTTATTCAATACTAAATATATAAAATATGTGTGTGGAATAGTTTCGATTTGTTGTGTAAGATCATTAATTCAAGACTTAGTTTCACTAAAGACCTTGACAAACTTTGAGTTATTTTCACTAAAGTAAAAATTAAAGTCAGTAAGACATTTTCATTTATGCATATATTTCTGGTTTTGCTTTGATTTCAAAAATTTTAAATAGTGGGGGATTGTTGGATATTTAAAACTTTAAATAATGGGGGATTGTTAGATATTTAAAAGTTTTATAATTTATAACTTTTCAAAGTGGTGTGTCTTTTCAAAGTGGTGTCTTTTTTAATGAAGTGTCTTTTCAAAGTACTGTCTTTTCAAAAGAAGTGCCTTCCAAAGTGGTGTCTTTTTCGAAGGGATGTGTGCATAGTGCCAAATTTCGCCGAAATTCTGCGAAATTTCGCGAAATGGTGGTCAAACGAAAATTTCAGAAAAATTTTGAGAAAATTTCGGTTTTCGGTATTTTTCGGTACTTTTCGGTATTTTTCGGTAAATTTCGGTATTTTTCGGTATATTTCGATAAATTTTTTTAAAATATTTAAAAAAATATAAAATATATATTTTTAATCCCTGAAACTTTCCCGAAATTTTTTCGAAAAGTATCGAAATTAATCCGAAATGTACCGAAAGGACCCCCCACCGAAAAAATCCCGAAAACGAAATTTGTCACTATGGATGTGTGTAACACCTATTCATAGGAAAATGGTGCATTAACACACCACTTGATTTCCATTTAAGGAATCTAAAATCATTGTTTTACACACCACAATGGAGTCTTATTTCTTCTCTCTTGTTATCTCTTTAAAGGTCTTTTATAAGAGTGCTCTTTCAATATTTGGTGTTCGGGTAGCGTGATCGGATTCGCCAAATCCTTCACAAGAATGCACACTCGGTTTGTTGTATCCTGGAACCAGTTTGTCGGTAACTTGCTGGTGACTGCTTTGTCGAAGTAGTGGGAGAAAATATTGGTTTAAAGACAATGGTATTTCTTGTGCCTTTGACTGGTTCCCTGTATTATTTCGGATCAACATTTCAATTTTTCCAACACATAATAGCTTACCATTTAAGGATAACCAAAGTAGACGTCAAATTCTTATATAAGATCAACTGATAGCATCTTAGAGTGATAACTAGAGCTCGGATCTGTTACAATTATTTTTAATTGTGATGTTTAAAGATTCGATTGCCTAAGGCCATATTAGATATCATATTCAAGGCCAGTCAAACAGAAGAAGAACAATTTTAACACATTTAGAAAATTGTCACTGAGTTTGATAAATATGGTACTGTTATCTCATGAAGAAAAAGGCGGATTGCTCAAAGAAATATTGAATTCCTTTGTCTCATTATCGAGAAAGGAAAAAACATATTTCAAGACGACATAAGGAAAAACCTTCTTGAATTTCCATAAATAATTCAAAATAGAAAAGAGTTACAATGTTTCTTAGCAATACTAAACTATACTAATAATTTTCTAAAGAATATTGTTAGTAAAAAGTTGGCCTTACTACATAACTCAGGAAAACTGATCTCCCCAATCCATTCACGTGGAGTAAAGTACGATCACCAAATAATAAGGAAAATTAAAGAAGAGGCTAAAAATATTTCACCTCTATCTTTACCTAATGTTGATGATACCTTTATTTAGAAATAGATGCAAGTGACAAATAGTAGGGTGTTGTCTAGTATGCATTCGATAAAGAAACACAATGTTTAAATTATGTGAATGCAGATTTGGCATATTCAAAGATACACTACCCACGAAAAGGAAGTGTTAGCAGCAATCAGAGTTATCGAAGATACAAAAGATTTTTTTAACCGAAAAAATTCTTCATTAAGGACTCAACTTATGTTGTGATACACCTAAATTATTTGAATGTGCCTTATAGCGTATACACTTAAATTTCATGTCTTTGATACACCTAAATTATTTGTATGCGCCTTATGGCGTATACACTGCATGCCTTCACTTTTCAAAATATTTTAACAAAAATACAAGTTTTGGTTTTCAAACTCTTACATTTATTTAAGTCATTATTTGACACAAGTTGTACAGTAGCCTACTGGTTAGAGGTTTGAGTTAAAGATAAGAGGTCAAAGGATTGAACCTTAGTATGTGGGTTTCGAACCTTTATTTTGGACCATGAGGTAAAAGCTTATACATCCTTCATTGGTGTGTTAGCCTAACATCGAGTGATTCCCAATAAGTTATAAAAAGGTTTGTTACGGATAACCCTAAATCATAATCTCTTCGAGAGTTCATTTTAAGAATAGAGTTGTTAGAAAACTCTAGAGACCTTAGAGAAGAGATTCTAGATCCACCTTTTCTAGAGCTTTTCTTTTGGTAGATCGGCTAGACGTAGGCTTGTATTTTCAAGCAGCCTTTGCTTCCTTCAAGAGTCATCGTTGTTGTATGGATCTCGATCTAATCGTGGAGATACGATCGATCTAGATATGAAAAAATCATGCTTTCCCTTGAACATAAAATATTAATTTAAAAATAAGTTTTTATGCAATTAGTGCTTTTATTTCATGAAAATGAATTGGGTAATAAAATAGGATGCATGCTATGATTGATGGATTTAATATTGATATTTTTGGCCAAAAGAAGTCGGATTAAAATCCCACCATGCGATTTGATGCGCTGTTGAGGCGTGCTCTCAGTTAGAAATTGATCGATCGAGTATGAGTGTCGACCGATCGATTTTGAATGACATTTAATGATATGAACCTTGACATTAATCGATTGATCGAGTTTGGTTAATAGATTGATGGATTTCTAAACAAAATAAATATTTATAATGTGATGCTCTCGGGTTGAGACCGATCGATCAATTCTGAAAATCGATCGATCGAACCTTACAGATGAAAACTATTTTTAAAATTTAAGGATTGAAATTGATTTTTTTAAATGATAATATGTTTGATAAATATATGGTAAACTCTTGGGCCAAGATCGATCGATCAATTTTTGGGTGATATTTATATATATGATGATATGCTCTCGGGTTGATATCGATCGATCGAGTTTGGTAATCGATCGATCGATTTTTGGGCAATATTTATATATACGATGATATGCTCTTGGGCCAATATCGATCGATCAAGTTTGGTAATCAGTCGATCAATTTTTGGGTGATATTTATATATATGATATGCTCTCGGGTTGGGATCGATCAAGCGATTCAGGAAATCGATCGATCGAGCTTGACAAATGAAAATGATTATAAAGTCATGGACCCGGATCGATCAATCGAGCAACGGAATCGATCGATCGATTTTGGGCAGGCAAGTCTTATACTCGTTCATTTTCATAAAAAATGTGATTAAATGTCAATGTTTATGTACAATGATTATGTTTATATGCACTTCAATGTTTATGTACCATGATTATATTCATATGCACTTCGATGATTATGTTAATATTCACTTCAATGTTTATGTACCATGATTATATTCATATGCATTTCAATGTTTATGTACCATGATTATATTCATATGCACTTTAATGTTTTATGATGAACCATGAACGGTATGATCAAGACACATAAATAAGACAAATGAGAAGCAATGATTAACTAAGCATTAGACCTAATGTCTTGAGCATGACGGAGTCGAAGAATGTATTAGACCCAACGTCTTGAGTAGGACAGAGTCTAACTAAATATGATTAAGAAGCATTAGACCCAACGTTTTGGGCATGATGGAGTCTAACTAAATATGATTAAGAAGCATTAAATCCAACATCTTGGGCATGATAAAGTTTAAGAAGGTATTAGACCCAACGTCTTGAGTAGGACATAGTCTAACTAAATATGAATAAGAAGCATTAGACCCAACATCTTGGTACGAAAGAGTCTAAGAAGGTATTAGACCTAACGTCTTGAGCAGGACGGAGTCTAACTAAACATGATTAAGAAGTATTAGACCCACGTCTTGGGCATAATGGAATCTAAGAAAGCATTAGACCCAACGTCTTGAGCATGACGGAGTCTAACTAAATAAGAATATGATAAGCATGATTAAACCCAACATCTTGAGGGGGACGAAGTTTAACATGTGATAAATGATATGAATGATTAAACCCAACATCTTGGGGATGGAGTCTAATTAAACAAGAGATAGGCATGATTAGGCCCAACTTCTTGAGCATGACGGAGTCTAACGTGCACTAAATGAAAAGAAAGATGAACTTGAAGGAAAGGATAAACTCATGCAATAACATTATTATGTTATGTTCAATTCATTTCAAGTTATTGAGATTATGCATGTGATCATTTTATGTCAAAATCTTGCAAGTGCACAAGTTCGAATGTACTAGGGTAAGTACAAGGGTGTCTAATCACAGAGGCTTATCATTTATCTAATCTGATTTCTATTTCATATAATAAAATTATATATTTTAAGTTTTCGAAATTACTCCCAAAAATAAAAATAAAACCTAATAGATCTGGATAAAGATATCGGAAGGCAGACTGAGATCTCTCTTGGATCTCAGACTTGTATCTAATAATCTTCTATTTCTTCCCTATTTTGAATCTCTGGTACCCCCGCTCTTGGCTACAAGCTTAGTCACTTCGTATATAAATTAGAGAAATCTAATCACTAGTTAGATAAATCTAATCGTCAAATAACAATTGCACGAACCAACTAAGACTAGCCTATAAGGTCATAGCTTGTCGGCAAGTATCCTATCCAATCTAGTTCCTAAGCCCTACCAAGCCAATAAGAGTAGAGTAAATAGAACTAAACCATTACAATTACTCATTCTCGATGACTCTAAAAACCTCCAATATGCAATCGTACCATTCAAACGGAATTCAAAATAGTAAAAGAAATAAATTATTATTGAATACTCATCTGAAACTTTATAAGAGATCTCAGCTTGAAGCTTTAAATGTACATCGATCGAAATACCTTCATCATCTATGAATCGGCCTCTGGTCGATGATTATAATCAATCCCAATCCATTCTAGAACTGATCTAACCCTAAACCTATGAGCAAGAAGCCTTGCGGCTAAAAGCTATTTTATTCCTAACCTAGGTTCCTTATTTATAGATTTACAAGGCCCTAGAACATTATACACGGCAAGTGATCTTTAGATCCTAAAAATCCTCCAAGAAAGATGATTTTGGAAAGGATTCTGTGCAATTTGGAGTTATCCCATCTGTTGGAAGAGATTCCCAGAGAAGATCTCGGACTTAGAAGATATCCACAGCTGTGTAGACCTTGCTTTTCTCTAAGAGACTCTGTTGTGACGGGTCGGGATTGGAGAATCGACCGGTCGGCTTTAGACTCCTTATCCAGGTATAAGACAATTTGCTGAGATTTAGTTTTCATTATTTTTTAGACCGGTCGAGCCAGGCGTGATCGATCGAGTAATTCCTCTGAGTATTTTCTATTATGCTTCTTGCATTTTCGATCGGTCGGCTGAGTCTTGACCGGTGCCATCTTTAATTTCCTGAAGCATCCAGCGTTGTGACCGGTTGGTTGAGTCCTTCGATCAATTCAATTAAGTCCACTTTTCTTCCTTTGGTAACCTTCTCTATTGCGCTATTTTGATCGATCGAATTTGTAGTTTTGACCAGTCCATTTGACCTTTGAAAGCACTCCTTTCCATCTATTTTTTCCTAGGTTCTTGCCTTTGCGTAGGTTTCTTCATAACTTTTCTCTCTTAATGCTTTTAACATTTAACCCGCTTTTACACCTGTTGCAACACAATATGAACTAAAATGCACATTAGTAGTTAAATGAGGTTTAACAAAACCGGGATTTGGGAATAAACTATACAACTTTTGAGTTTGATCACACCCCCAAACCCCAACTTTACTAGTCCTCGAGCAAAGATAACTTTAAAACTGTAACCCAGAAGCAAATTATTCTAAGAATATACAAGCGAATATATGAAAATAAAGGCCACTTTCATAGGAAACATGATTGCATTTAGCGTATGCAACAAGCCGTTAAACCCCTAGGTGATCCCTAGTGGAGGAGTTATGTCTCCTTTGGGGTTTCAGTGAAGATGGCCACAAACTTCCAAAACAGTATTAAAAGACATCGGTAGAAGAGTTTTCAAAATTAGTTTTTATATAATATATACATTTAAAAATTAAAACATGTAATCATATCAACATGTCAATTTTTATTTTCAAATACCGATGCCATGAAAAATTCTATTCCGATCAACCCAATCCTCCGATCCGTAGATCGATTTTGCATTCATGCCTAGAGTGTTGTGTGTGCAAGTGCTAGTGCTTAAATCATTTTATCGTTGGATTAATCAAAGCTCGGAATCATCGGATCCCAATTCTTGACTCAATCCTTACTTTAGGTATACACTCACAACAATTTCGCTCCGATGAAGTGTCAACTTTGTCACTCACATGTGATATGAAATTACAACACTAATAAAAAAGGTCTTACATGATATGAGAAAGACGGTGCATCAAAGAATTTAAAGATAATCTCATAAAGAAGGATGTTTGTATCCTAAGCATGTTATATCACAACACCATAGTCAATGTATCATCACTCTCCACAAGGCAATTACCACCCAAGATCAAATCAAAAAGGTCTTTTTCAAGGTTGTAATGGGTCTCAGGTGAAGGTTAAGAAAGAAGGGAAATCTGGATTCAAATTTCTCTAAGAAATCGAAAAAAAGGATACACTTTATTTTCTCATTTTCAGTTTCCTCTTTTTTGCATTTTTCATAATTTTTCTTTTTTCTGCTCAACTTTCTCCTTTTTATTCCTTCATCTTCTTTTAGAATACCACTTCATATTTTACATTAATTTCTCTTTTCTACCTTTTTCACTATATTTTTCTTTTCTTTTCTTTTTCTCTTCCCTTTTCTTCTTTTCAGTTTTTCCATAAGCTTCTTTCAAGCATATCTCCCCACTCCTTTACACTTCCTCTTTTGTTGTGATAGCCCGGGTTTCCTTACCTAAAAACCCACGCCGTCAGATCGTGCATGATCTGAATTATAGTGATACTATGGTATCAATACGTTTAACTAGCTTCCTAACACCTCGATCTTTCCTCACATCAACCATAGGAAGGATCAGGTGGTCAGTTAATGTTAAGCTTACATGATGCAAAGTCAAAGTGCACAATGCGGAAGCATGTCAGAGTTACACAATAAGTAATATGGCAAAATAAGGCTCAAAGATGTCCATTCACACGTATATCAAAACTATCAATCAACCAGTGAAGGCCGACCTTTACCTAAAATAGTGGATAACAAAATCACAAAAGGACAAATATATAACAAGTATTTTTACCGTATTCTTTACAAAGCCCAAAATACTACACCTCCAACTAATCAACTAAGGAAAATGTTCCTCAGGCAGATCTTCCTCGTCAGGATTGCAATCCGAGTCCTCCTCTTGCTTTGGAACATGCTCCAAGTCTACAGCTGCAGCTGTGACGTATAGTCGAGGGGTGAGGGTGAGCTTCATCTAAGCTTAGTAAGGAAAAAAAACATTACTCAATCATCTTTATCGCTCTTATTCATGATCTTGATGCATATAAAATACGGGAAATAATTCAAGTCATACTTATCACATGATTTGAGTTTCAAAACCAAACAAATTATTTATCATTTTAAAACATGGCATTTTGTAACAAAAAAATATAATATGCATGGCAAATGCGTAGCAACTTAGACGATCATAGCAAGTGCGAGAGCATATCGAACGAGTAACACAAATGCGTATACAAGAAATCAAGCAAGACAAAAGGTCAAGCCCCTGAGCTAACTTAACAGAGTTGCTTAAACCAGATAGCCAAGCCCCTGAGCTATGTTGACAGGGTCACTTCAGCTGAGCTGTCAAGCCCCTGAGCTACTTTAGCCGGGTCACTTAACTCAAGGAGCCAAGCCCCCTGAGCTACGTTAATAGGGTTACTTGGGTTGGAACTCGGATGTCAAGCCCCCGAGCTACGTTAACAGGGTCGCTTGAGCGGGAACATAGCCAAGAACATAACGAGATACAAATCAAACACGTACACAAGCAATTAACCAGTATACGAGTAGTATATAAAAAATATGGAATTTTATCGAGGTGAACACAACTATATCAAGATGCAATGTCGATATGCATGCATTTTGTGCACATAAATTCATCATAATCTTCACAATTAAATCAAGTTGTCGCACTTAGCCGTTTGGAGCAAATATTGTAAATTTAAGTACAAGCATCAAATACACGACTGCGAGGAAAATAGATCATCAAGCATGACATTTTTCCCTACCTCAATGTCGACAATATACGTGATTGAATGCAAATATGTCTCCTGGAATTTATCAGCTGCCTCGCATATTAACCTAGATCAGTGCATGCTTAGTGTTAAACGCCACGTAAAGAGCCACCATGCACACAAGGTTCTCTTAAGTCAGGGCTTCGAAGCAAATTCTTAAGTCAAGGCTAGGAAGTCACACGACAGGCTTCCTTTTAAGTTTTAAATGACAGTTAAAGTCGCTCGGGTGGCACACAAGGTTCTCTTAAGTCAGGGCTTCGAAGCAAATTCTTAAGTCAAGGCTAGCAGGGCACGCATGCAACCCAACTCGCCCCAGCGAAGCTAGGAAGTCGCACGACAGGCTTCCTTTTAAGTTTTAAATGACAGTTAAAGTCGCTCGGGTGGCTTTCACCCGAGAAAAATGGATTGTGAAATTCGCTCGGGCGAGCTCATTGAGCCACTAATCCCCCAGCCCTTAAAAGCAACTCGCCCTGGCTAAATTAGAGGATCGCCCGGGCTGGTTTCTTAGAATTCACTTGGCCCGCGAACTCGCTCAGGCAGCTTGCAACCAAACTATTTAGCCTAAAGAACTCGCCCGGGGGCTAGTTCTTTACTCCTTTCATCTCTACACCCTATTGCAAGCTCGCCTGGCGAGTTCATGCTTAGCCTGGGCGAGTATGATCATTCCAGGCTTCATTCTCATCTTCTTCACACCGAAAACTCCCAAATTCCTCTAAAATCCTTCGCATGTGATCAAGGTTCATACCTTGATTTAAGGTTCATACCTTGATCAACTAGCTGCACTTATTTTCCATCATAATGGTAATTCCGCCTTCGATTTCACTCATGCAATGCTTTTGGCTATCGACCATTGGAGATTATTATTTTCCACACCTCTCCCAAGTTCGATCGTCGAATTCATTGCATGCGATTACCCTAATGATGGTTTCGAACCTTAACTCCTAGCATTTATGTTCACAAATTAGCAATGCGGTACGTACCTTCTCGCATGCAGTTTATAGGACCGGCATTGAAACGATTAGATGCTAAGAGTAGTGTAAGCCCGGCTCTATAATCACCCTTCTCCCCAGATTCACAGCGATCAAATCCAATTATAATCACTCTACAGAACAATGGCTAATACATGATCCAATAGCTGGGGTTCAGAGGAAGCTAAGGAGAGACTATTTTCTATTCTCCCTTTCCTTCTCTCTTGTTTTCAACGAAAATGCATGGCTATGCGTCTAGACTTAGATTTATAACTAGCGTCTTGTATTTGGAGTGCAACCTGTACACTCAAGGGTGGTGTATGGCCATCCCTCAATGGATCTTAAGTGATTTGGTCTTAAGGGATTGGGTCTTAAGTGATTCGAAGTGCGGCCTATACACACATCAGTCGTGTGTGGCACCAAGGTGTCACCTTCGTGGCTCGTGAGGTCTAGGGTTAGCTCCCATTTGCCATAAGATGTGATACACGGCTGCTTCTATGCATGATTTGTGTCCTAGTGTACGGTCGGTACAAGTGCGTGTGTGTGCGGGTCCACTTAAGGTTGCAATGTAACCTATGTGTATTCTATCGCTAAAATATATTGACTTCCATTTGGAATGGTTAATTGAACTATTAATGGTATACGGTACACGATGCCAGTTTCCCCCGGTACTGAGTATCGACACAACATACAAGGTTTCAGAATCTCGGGGTATTACATCCTTCCCACCTTAAGAAAATTTTTGTCCTCGAAAATTGACGATGGCTATTCAGTGTGAGGAACATGCAGTCGGGTGGTATCCTAATTGGTAATCTACATCATGTCATTTAAAGCAGTTTAACGAACTGCGTAAAAAGGTTCTTAATTCTCGGTTCATGAAGTATTTAACAATGACAATTGAGTTGTATGATTCATTTAACTCCGTGTATGCGTATGTAAACATTCGGTGAACTTTTTAAGGCATTGCAAAGGTATACAAAATCTCTGCTAAGTTAAAAAATTTCATGTGTGAACACTACTATCTATCATTTTTTATTTTTAGTCAATGAAGGAAAATCTGCGTTAATTAGTATTCTCGTGGACATTTTCATCGAAACTTTTAAGAAAACATAGATGTAATTTTGTTCAAAGATCTAAAGGAGTGCAATCCAAATATTTTATTCTAATTAATTGTATATAGAATCACAAGAAATATCATTGGTTATATTTTATGTAGTAGTTATATAAAAGGAATTAGACTGATTACCCCTTTACTTTGGATAGTCACTGACTCTGCTGCTCCCCTGGCGGATTAGTGGTTGGCTCTTCACTGCGTTTAGGTCCCAAGGTGAATGGTGCAGCTTCTGAACCTAAAGCTTCCCCCATAAACCCCGGAGTGTAAGGTGCGCTGGTCGGGTATGCCTTCTCTATAAGGCGCGCAAGGATTTGATCTTGGTAATCAAGTTGTAGATGTATCGATTGGTTATCCTGACGCAGTGTAGTGAGTTGGATAAGAGTTGGTTGGTGTTGGATCTCCGCCATTTGAACGAATTCTGACAACGTAAGGACGCCTTCACGCTAACCCGGTGGCTGTTCGGGCAGGTCAGGGGCTTGCTGAGCCGGAGGTGGTTGTTGTTGCTATGCATGGACACCTTGTGTTACCTGTTGGTGGTAGCTTGCAATCAAACTCTTCTTCAAGCTCTTGTAGCTTAAGCTCCAATCATCTAAATTATAACGCTTAATGTTATCCGTCAAGCATACTTCATTAGAAGAGATCTTGAATTCGTTGTCAGGGTGGTTATACTGTTCTATCATCCGAGATATGAGGCGGGCGTAGGGTATGGTTTTTGACACCCTCTTTTTGGTTGGAAGCATTTGTTTGCAGCCATTTTGCAGCCCCTCATACACTACGGTAGGTGCATTAAACCAGTGGTTGCCAAATGCAGCGTACAAAGCTTGCTGAATTTTCCCCCTTCCTTCCCAGTTGTGCCTGACAGGGTAAAGGTAAGCTCGGAATATCACATCCAATATCCACATATCAGGAGGTAGGTGTGCCCTCCCAATTGACTGACCCGTTCCTTGCTCACCCTTGGTCAAAGTTGCCACAATATCATGGAATGGTATCTCACTGATGGTTGGTACTAAGCCCTAACCTGGAGAAATTCGGAAGAGGCACACATCGCTGTGGCGATGTGATGAACATCGAACTCGAAGTTGTGCCCGTCAATTTTTGTGCAAAGCTTTTGTTCTTTGGCATGAACATGAAAATTCTGGTAGAATAATCTGACCAATCGGGGATACTAGCGATCGTGAAATGGTCGAATGAGTGTCTGTAGGCGAGCTTTTTCTATGTAATTTCTCACCCACACAGTGGTGGGTTGGTCGTTAAAAAGACTCACCTCGAATGACCATTCAGGCTCAAAGGAGTTGGCTGGGCATTTTGACGCCAACACCTTGGCCTTGGAGGTAGGCACTTTATCGTGTGGGGGTCTTGAGGCTGATTGCTTCATTGAAGCCATGCAAAACGTGGGTATATGTGTAGAAAATGAAGAAAAATTGCACGAGGAAGGTGGCAGAAGTTACCCTTGTTGCGTGTGCAAGAACATAGGGCTGATGCTTGAAGGAAAATGAGATCGCGCGACGATTTGGCGGCAATAATGGAGCTCCTCATTTCGGAGAGACAAAACCGCCGGAGAAGACAGAGGGGAAATCCAAAACCCCAAAGAAATTGCGCGAAAATGGGGACAAGAGGGTTTCGAAACCCTTAAATACCTTGACGGTCACCCGACGAGATTTAAAAGTCGCCCGGGCGATATTTGTTAGCGTAATAGCTTCTAAAAAGGTCACCCGGGCTAAACTGAGGCCGTTTGTGCCTTTAAAATGATGCTGAAGGTGTCGCCCGAGCGAGTTATGAGGCTTACTCGGCAGTTTTGGTTTGTTTCTTCTATTTCCCAGGCTAGAACTTGTGTTCTTCTACTGACTGGTACGTAATCCACTCACATGCACTTGGATAATACCAAAATCAATACTCCTTTAGTTCGCACAGCTAATAATTTATACCATTTCAATTCGGTGTACACAGGTGTGTGCAACTACACAAGCGATAACTTTGCGATTTGGTGCAAAAGAAGGTGTGCTTAGTGCAATTATGTACATGGTGGCCGTGACAGCTCAAGGTTGTTTCAATTTTTTGTGGGGATACGGTTGTTTAATTATGTACGATGGTGATTGGAGATGTGTAACGATTTCCTCTTTGCAAAAATTTTGAAAGTTGTATAATTATATTTAATAGCCTGTTTTCACTAATAGCATTCATACCTTAATGAAATTACTCGAATGGATGAGGGTACAGATAGCGAATTTCGGCTTCGTGCTCCCATGTCGCTTCGGCGGTGGAGTAGTTACGCCATTGCACTAGGACAAGAGGGATGCACTTTGTCCTCAACACTTGTTCTTTATGATCCACTCTCTTGATCGACTCTTCAAGCAGCGTTAAGTCTTTTTGGAGTTCGATTGGTGAGTAGTCTAATACGTGTGTCAGGTCGCGTACGTACTTGCGTAACATCGACACGTGAAAGACATTGTGTACGCTTGACAACTGTGGCGGTAAGACGAGTCGATAGGCTACTTCACCAACATGGCCTAAGATCTGAAATGGTCCGATGTATCGATGACTTAATTTTCTGCGCTTTCCGAAGCGCATGACCCCTTTAGTTGGTGAGATTTTTAGGAATACGTGATCCCCCATCTAAAAATAACACGAGTGTTAGTACCATACGGATTGAAGTGACAATTTTTAAACACTCAAAGATTCAGTCTACCTGAAAGTTGACATTGGTTCTCTTGAGGTCGGCATCACTTTTCTGACGGCTTTGAGAAACTTTTAGCTGTTCACGAATGACCTGAACAGTCTCATTAGTGCTTTCGATCAACTCCGGGCCCAACCACACACGCTCTTCGACTTCTTCCCAGTTAAGTGGAGATTTACATCGGCGATCGTAGAGTGCTTCGAACAGAGCCATTCTGATACTTGATTGAAAATTGTTGTTGTATGTGAATTGATTAAGCGCAAGTGTTTGTCCCATGATCCTTGGAAATCTAGCATACAGGCTCTCAGTATATCTTCAATCACTTGATTCACCCTCTCTGTTTGCCCATCGTTTTGGGGGTGGAATGCTAAGCTAAATTCTAACTTGGAACCGATCCCCTCTTGGACTTTCTGCCAAAATTGATATGTATAGAGTGGATCCCGATCTAATACAATGCTGGAGGGTATGCCGTGCAATCGAACTATCTCCCTCAAATATATTTCTGCAAGTTTAGCAGTTGTATACCTCATGCTGTAAGGTAGGAAGCGAGCTGATTTGGTTAAACGGTCGACAATCACCCAAATTGCATTATAACCCTTCTGTGTTCTCGACAACCCAAGTATAAAGTCCATGGAAATGTTCTCCCATTTCCACTCGGGAATCAGTAGTGGCTGCAATAGGCCTACTGGGTGTCAATGGTCGACCTTGACATGCTGGCATAATAAACATTTTGCAACATGCTCTGTGATATCTCTCTTCATTCCTTTCCACCAAAAATTTCTTTTCAGATCCTGGTACATTTTGGTGCTGCCCGAATGTATGGTGTACATAGACTTATGGGCTTCTTCTAATACTTCACGCCTCAGCTCATCATCAGTCGGCACGCATACCCATCCCCTGAATGTGAAGGACCCGCCATCCTTTATCGAGAAATTCGGGTGATTTCCACTGAGCACTCCCTACCTGATGGCCATGAGTTCCACATCTGACGCTTGGAGTTCTCTGATGCTATCGAAGAGTGTTGAGTGGATCCTAATACTAGCTATCAGAGCTCCAAATTCATTCATCTTAAATGTGGTGTCACATGAGGCTAAGTCTTCGATTAGCTGCCATTTGTGCATTCTTGCCACGAGGTGTGCCAGCTGAGTAGATGATTTCTGGCTTAAAGCATTAGCTACCACATTTGCCTTCCCTGGGTGGTATTGTATTAAGCAGTCATAGTCTTTCAGTGACTCCATCCATCTCCTCTGCCTCAGATTTGGATCTCTTTGTGTGAAGAGATACTTCAAGCTTTTGTGATCAGTGAAGATTTGGAAAGTTTCACCATATAGGTAGTGTCTCCAGGTCTTCAAGGCAAAGATAACAACTACTAATTCTAGATCGTGAGTAGGATAATTTTTCTCATGGTCTTTCAGCTGTCTTGAGCCATATGCTACTATTTTTTTATGTTGGTTAAATACGCAGCCTAATCCTGTGTGAGACGCTTCGGTAAATACTATAAATCCTTCGTTGCCATCTGGTATGGTAAGCACAAGTGCAAACATCAATTTTTTCTTAAGCTCTTAAAAGCTCTTCTCACACACTTCAGTCCACTCAGATTTGACGTTCTTTCTATAGAGTTGCGTGAGCGGTCCAGCAATCTTTGAGAATCCTTCTACAAATCTACAATAGTAGTCGGCTAGTCCGAGAAAACTATGAATGTCGGTGACAGTCTTGGGCTATTCCAAATTTACTATGGCCTCAACCTTGGATGGATCTACTCTTACACCCGATTCTGAGATGTGTCCTAGAAAGCTCACCTGCACCAAGCAGAATTCACGTTTACTGAGCTTTGCATATAAACGATAATCTCGGAGTGTCTGGAGTGCTAACTGCAGATGCTGCTCGTGCTCTTCTCTCGTCTTGGAATAGATGAGTATATCATTTATAAAGACCACCACGAATCGGTCTAGATGGGGATTGAATACCCGATTCATAAGATCCATGAAGGATGTCGGTGCATTGGTGAGCCCAAATGGCATTATGAGGAACTCGTATTTGGCCATACCTTGTGCGGAAGGCTATTTTGGGGACGTCCTCAGCTCTCACCTTCATCTGATGGTAACTAGACCGTAGGTTTATCTTTGAGAAGAATTTCGCTCCTTGCAACTAGTTGAAGAGGTCATCTATTCTAGGGAGCGGATACCGGTTATTTATGGTCAACTTATTCAACTGTCGGTAATCTATGCATAGTTGTATCGAACCATCCTTCTTTTTTACAAACAACATTGGTGCTCTCCATGGAGACACACTCGGCTGAATGAATCCCTTATCGAGTAACTCTTGCAATTGCTCTTTTAACTCTTTCAACTTGGCCGGTGTCATTCGATATGGAGTGTCATAACCCTAGATTTTTGGGAACCGTGCACGTCACGTACATGCTCGTGTGTTTGTGATTCACAAGGAAACCACAATTAATGTATACACACTATAGGTGTATGTGTGAAACACACTAACTTTCACTAAATAAGTGGAGAACTAAATAGAGAGAAGTCTCTCATTTGTGACCTAATTGAGTTAGATAGAGAGGAAGTGAAATAGAGAGAAAGAGGAGAGGGTTTCATAAAAGAAGATTTGAGGTAAGAAATGCTGGTGATCAAGAGACGAGATCCATATTAGGGATCTTAAACATATGTGAGGAGAAGGTGTGGGGAAGAAACAAGAAAGGATTGTGTGGGTTTGAGCCTGTGGAAAACCTGGAAAGAGGTTGGAGGAAAAGCTCTTGGAACTCTCCTCATTTCTTTGATCTGGGATCAAGTCTATATTAGATCCATTGAGTGAGGTATGTTTTAAATGCTCATGTGTGTTTTAGATAAAGTATGAATGAGTAGTTAAATGATTTTGACCTTAAAAAGGGCCGTGAATGAAGTAGGAAATTATTTCTCGAACAGATCAAGCATTTAATTTTGTCGTCCCTCGCTCGAGCGGTTTAAATGGCTCGCTCGAGCGAGGACGAAATATAAAGACTGAGCATAAAATGTGTTCTATGCTCGCTCGAGCGAGACCCAGAGTGAAAGGAAAGCTCGCTCGAGCGAGGCATCGCTTGAGCCTCAGGTTCCTCGTTATAACTGCTCGAGCGATGAATAGTGCTCGCTCGCGCGAGGGATTATAACCGCGCGAGCGATGAATAGTAATCGCTCACACGATGAATAGTGCTCGCTCGCGCGAGGGCTGAATGCCTCGTTATGACCGCTCGAGCGATGAATAATAATCGCTCGAGCAATGAATAGCAACTGCTTGAGCGATGAATAGTTCTCGCTCGTGTGAGGGTTTAATACCTCATTTTTATCGCTCGAGCGAGGTTAAGGGACCGCTTGAGCGAGGAATAGTTCCTACTCGTGCGAGGTACTACACGTTTACTTATTTGGATTATTCTTTTGGTGTATATCATGGGAGCTATGGTTCCCAAGGGTTCTGGAGACCATTCTAAGCTTGTTCTTAAACCATACAATGTAGGTGTGACGTGAGTTGTTACGCGTAAACATCTACGAGAAAAGAGTGCATTGGAATTGCTTTGAGGTAGGGAATATCTTGAAATATGTACTTTAATTCGTCAAATCATATATGTAGAGAAATTCTAATGAATAGTCATGTATCAAATGTGTTTTCAAACAAGGGTGTGTGTGTAAATTTAAAAGTGAAACTATGAGGTCCCCAGGGGACGTGGGAATGTAATAAAGAGCATCTAGATGATGCATTAAATCAGTGGCATCCCAGGGATGCAGATGGAATCCAATGGTGAAACAAAAGAAAAGTGATAAGGCCTAATGTAATAAAATTAGTACAATCACGGTGAATAACTATATGTAAAGAACATTCGATGTTTTTGTTATTTAAAGTTTAATTAGAATACCCCACCGACGTGGCGGGATACCCACGACTGACTCGGCAGGATATCCATGACTGGTACGGCGGCCAATCCGTGCACCTATAGCACATCCTAGGGATGTTTAATTGAGAATAGACCCCGCCGCCCAAGAGAAAGGGGCCTGGGTGGTATTGAAATTGAGAACATATAACAAGTATCTATTTAGACGACGATGGTAGGTATTCCATCGGGGCTCGATGCTATATTGCTCGGGGACTACTTAAGTTAAGATTTAAGTGATTAGGCAAAATCCGTAACTACATTAGTAAGATGGGAATAAACAAAGTTATACAAAGTAACAGTTGTATCTATCATTTCATTTCGATTATTCTAATTGTTTCTTTAGCAGTTCTATCAGATAAATTATGCTTTTAAACTGTTTTAACATATATGTGAGAGCTTAATTTATATGTTCATTGTGTTTTCACTATTGAGCTAGGATGTAGCTCACCCCTTAGACTATACGTCGCAGGTCTAGTGCTAGCGGCAGTAGAAGTTTCTGGAGACGCTGATTCGGGGGATTCGGATTACTTGCCCGGAGAAGAGTCAGAGCCTCCTCCTAAGGAATTCTTCTAGGAGACCCATTGCGTACTTTGAGAGTGAGTTTGAAAGTATTTGGTACGGCTTGGTATGTCAAGCCTTAGTTATCTAAAATGTAATTAAACACTATGATTCTTTCGGCAAACCATCTGGGGTGAACTATTTATCACCGATGGTTGGGGTCGGTTCTTCTGCTCATGAATTGGCATGGGACTAGAACTGTTTATTGAGTTTTTCTTTTAAATTATTATAAATGCATGGAAACTTGTTTAGAGTAGATTCTTGTGTTTTACCTTGTGGTTTATGGCTTGCATTACCAATGCTCCATACAGACTATCGGGCATGACCTTGATCGTCATGCTGATGGAACGGGTTTCAGGTTGCCAAAATTCGAGTTGTCACATGGAGCCTTCGATACTGGTTCCGTGCCGGGAGCTAAGTCGACTGTAAATTCGACTTCTCTTTCTGGCGGTAAGCCAGGCAACTCGTCAGCGAATACATCTGGGAACTCGTAGACGATCGAAATGTTTGCAATGTCAACCTTTTCGTCCTTTTGTCCTTGTATGAAGGTAAGGTATTGGCATCCCTTGCTGATTAGTTGTTCGACTCGAATTGTTGATATAATGGGTACGACGGTTGCTTGGATGCCAGTGAATATGAATGGCCTCTCCCTCTTGGGATAGAGAGTGGCTGTTTTCTTTAAGCAATCTACCTTGGCTCGCAATGTGGTTAGCCAATCCATGCCGAGTATTGCATCAAATCCTTGTATTTCAAGTAGGATTAGATTAGCCGTTGTTTGGTGGTGTGCCATGGTGACAATGACCGATTGGCATACTACATTCATACGCACTAAACTTCCCGTTGGTGTAGAGATAGCTAAGACAAGATAAAATCTAGGGGTTTAGGTGTGTAGCCGATTTCCCTGACAAAGGTTGGTGTAATAAATGAGTGTATAGACCCTGGGTCTATCAACACTAGGGCCTTGTAGCCACATATGTCATTTTGTTTACTCAAGCGGATGATAATTAGATTAAACACACATTTAAAATTAGTCGTGTGTATGACGCATTATAATACAAAGCATAATAATTCTAGTGATCTTTTTTTTTTCTTTTTTTTGGTGCAACTTCTTCATCTAAAATGCGAAAGAGTAATTTGACAACCCAAGTAAAGATCATACCTTGTATAACCTCATTGCCGGTTGGGCATCATGTGCGGAGACTGCATATGCCCAGCCTTGCATCGTGGGTCGCGTAGCTCTCAGATTCGGCATTGTAGTGGTTGCAACACCCTTCATCATCTCCGGGCACTCTCTGATACGGTGCCTCATTTGCCCACACTTGAAATAGGCCCCGAAAGATTTTTTGCACCCCTCGATTTTGTGTGGTCTCCCACACTTTACACATGAGATCTGGGGTGCGAAAGATGCAGTGCGAGAAGTCATTGGTTGGGCTTTTGGTACTCCTGTTATCGTAGGGTTGGAGGTAGTGAAGGGCCTTGGAGGTCTAGGAGGAAAGGGCGGCAAAGCTGCCGAGTAAGGTGGCCGAGATGCTGCCGTGGTGGTGGGTTGAGATGGTAGCAGCATCAAATACCTTGGTCTCTTGCTAGCCTACTTAGCACTAAGTGCTTACGACTGACCCTTCCTATTTCTGGTTTTCTCTTCCCGTCTTTTGATCATATTGTTAACATCCTTCTCCACAATAAGAGCCAATCTCATTACTCGATCATAAGTCACTACTTCAAAAAGGGATATCCTTTCCTTAATGGTCGACTTCAAGCAGTACTCAAACTTCTGAGCTTTCATCAGTTCGGTGGCCACTAATGCTCGTGCGAATCGAGAGAGTTTCGTGAACTTCGATTCATACTCCCGAACAGTCATTTCACCTTGTACTAAGTTGGCAAACTGTATCTCCATCTATCGTCATTCCAGTGCCGAAAAGTATTTCTCATTAAAAAATTCGGTAAGCTCAGACCATGTCCAAGGGTTTCCCGGTGCTCGAGTTCTCTCCACAGACTTCCACCAAGGGTTCATTTCTCCCTCGAGTTGGAATGATGCCCAATTCACCTTCTCCTCTTCAGTGCACCTAATCCTCTGAAGGATTTTCTCTACTTGATTCAACCACTGTTCTGCCTCAAATGGTTCAGTTTGATCATAGAAGCTTGGAGGCGTCAATCTCCTAAACTCCAGAAACCTGGATGGATGGCGTCTCTCCGCGAGCATGGTCACGACATTTGCGACATTCTCAAATAACTGCTGGTTGTTTCCAACATTCGTTTCAGCTTCAGGAGCACTTCCCAAATTGTTGTCCACTTCGGAGGCATTGTTATTGTTGCCGAGTGGAGTGTCATTTGGTTCAGTGACAAATCTCTGATTGTTGGTCATGCCCTCGGTGTTCACTATTCTCGGTCTTCCTCTTCTCAGAGGCATGTTGACCTGAGATGGTCACACAAGTACTAAATCAAATCAACCTGGTCGACTCTAAGAGCCTAACCTAAGAATTAATATACTCTAATGCCATTGCTTCTACTATGTCATAACTCTGAACGCCCATGCGACGTACAGCCTAGGGCTTTGATACCACTTGTGACAGCCTGGGTTTCCTTACCTAAAAACCCGCATCATCAGATCGTGCATGATCTGAATTATAGTGATACTATGGTATTGATATGTTTAACTAGCTTCCTGACAACTTGATCTTTCCTCACACTAATCATAGGAAGGATAGGGCCGTCAGTTAATGGTGAGCTTACATGATGCAAAGTCAAAGTGTACAATGCAAAAGCATATCAGAGTTATACAATAAGTAATATGGCAAAATAAACCTCAAAGATGCCCATTCACACGTATATCGAAACTATCAATCCACTGGTGAAGGCCGACCTTCACCTAAAATAGTGGATAACAAAATCACAAAAGGACAAATATTTAACAAGTAGTTTTACAGTATTCCTTACAAAGCCCAAAATACTACACCCTCCAACTAATCAACTAAGGAAAATGTTCCTCAAGCAAATCTTCTTCCTCGTCAGGATTGCAATCCGTGTCCTCCTCTTGCTTCGGATCACGCTCCAAGTCTACTCTTGCAGCTGTGATGTATAGTTGAGGGGTGAGCTTCATCCAAGCTCAGTAAGGAAAAAAAAATATTGCTCAACCATCTTTATCATTCTTATTCATGATCTTGATGCATATAAAATACGAGAAATAATTCAAGTCCTACTTATCACATGATTTGAGTTTCAAAACCAAGCAATTATTTATCATTTTAAAACATGGCATTTTGTAAAAAAGAATGTAACATGCAGGACAAATGTGTAGCAACTCAGATGATCATAGCAGGTGCAAGAGCATATCGAATGAGTAATACAAATGCGTATATAATAAATCAACCAAGACAAAAGGTCAAGCCCCTGAGCTACGTTAATAGGGTCGCTTAAACCAAATAGTCGAGCCCCTGCGCTACGCTAACAGGGTCACTTCAGCTAAGCAATCAAGCCCCTGAGCTACTTTAGCTGGGTCACTTAACTCGAGGAGCAAAGCCCCTGAGCTACATTAATAGGGTCACTTGGGTTGGGACTCGGATGTCAAGCCCCAGAGCTACGTTAGGGTCGATTGAGCAGGAACACAGCCAAGAACATACAAGATACAAATTCGACATGTACACAAGCAATTAACCAGTAAACGGGTAATATATAAACAATCTAACATTTTATCGAGGTGAACGCAACTATATCAAGATGCAATGTCGATATGCGTGCATTTTGTGCACATAAATTCATCTTAATCTTCACAATTAAATCAAGTTGTCGCACTTAGCAGTTTGGAGCAAATATTATAAATTTAAGTACGAGCATCAAATACATGAATGCGAGGAAAATAGATCATCAAGCACGGCATTTTTCCCTTCCTCAACGTCGACAATACATGTGATCGAATGAAAATACGTCTCATGGAATCTATCGGCTGCCTTGCGTGTTAACCTAGATTAGTGCACGCTCAGAGTTAAACACTGCGTAAAAGAGCCACCATGCACGCAAGGTTCTCTTAAGTCAAGGCTTTGAAGCAAATTCTTAACTCAAGGCTAGCAGGGCACTCATGCAACCCAACTCGCCCCAGTGAAGTTAGGAAGTCGCCCGGCGGGCTTCCTTTTAAGTTTTAAATGACACTTAAAGTCGCCCGGGCAGCTTTCACCCAAGGAAAATGGCTTATGAAATTCGCCCGGGCGAGTTCACTGATCAACTAAACCCCCACGCCTTCAAGGCAACTCGCCCCGATGAAATTAGAGGGTCACCCGGGCTGGTTTCCCAGAATTCACTTAGCCCGCGAACTCGCTCGGGCGGCTTGCACCCGAACTATTTAGCCTAAAGAACTCGTCTGGGCGAGTTCTTTACTCCTTTCATCTCTACGCCCTGTTACCAGCTCGCCTGGCGAGTTCATGCTTAGCCTGGGCGAGTATGATCATTCTAGGCTTCGTTCTCATCTCCTTCACACCAAAAAACTCCTAAATTCCTCTAAAATCCTTCGCATGTGATCAAGATTCATACTCGATCAACTAGCTGCACTTATTTTCCATCAGAATGGTAATTATGCCATCAATTTCACGCATGCAATGCTTTTGGCTATCGACCATCGGAGATTATCATTTTCCATACCTCTCCCTAGTTCGATCGTCGAATTCATTGCATGCGATTACCCCAATGATGGTTTCGAACCCTAACTCCTAGCATTTATGTTCACAAATTTGCAATGCGGTACGTACCTTCTCGCATGCAGTTTATAGGACCGACATTGAAACGATTAAATGTTAAGAGTAGTGTACGCTCGACTCTATAATCACCCTTCTCGCCAAATTCACAACGATCGAATCCGATTATAATCACTCTACAAAATAATGGCTAGTACATGATCCAATAGCTGGGTTTCAGAGAAAGCTAAGGAGAGACTAGTTTCTATTCTCCCTTTCCTTCTCTCTTGTTTTCAACGAAAATGCATGGCTATGCGTGTAGACTTGGATTTATAACTAGAGTTTTGTATTTGGAGTGCAACCTGAACACTCAAGGGTGGTGTATGGCCATCTCATGGCTCTCCCTCAATGGATCTTAAGTGATTCAGAGTGTGTGGCCTATACACACATCAGTCGTGTGTGGTGCCAAGGTGTTTGCTTCGTGGCTCGTGAGGTCTAGGGTTAGCTCCCATTTGCAATAAGATTCGATACACGATGACTTCTATACATGGTTTGTGTCCCAGTGTACGGTTGGCTCAAGGACGAGTGTACAGGTCCACTTAAGGTTGCAATGTAACCTATGCGTATTCTATAACTAAAATATATTGACTTCCATTTGGAATGGTTAATTGAACTATTGATGGTATACGGTACACGATGGCCGTCCCCCCCCAGTACTGAGTATCGACACAACATGCAAGGTTTCAAAATCTCAGGGTATTACATTTGCTCTCATCCCTCTTTCCCAATTTCTCAAAGATTGAAGGGTGAGGTCTTACGTTTTGCAGCATTGGTATGGGGTGTGGATATTGTAGCTTAACAAGAAATTTATTTTTTTCAATAAGGCTCAAATTTGTATGTGGTGGGGCAGTTTGGGCACAAACGAGCCAATAGATGACCTTTGATCATTTCCTTTCTCGGTGGAAACAATGCCTAATTATTTTCAAGTTCAAACACAATGGGTTCTAGTGCACTAATATAAACAATGCATAATCCACAAGCCGAAGTAAAGCATATGAGATTGAAACAATTTAGCACGAATTCCAACAATACTCCAAATTTATTTTCATCACTCATCAAAGACGACAGACAAGGCTCTAAAGCTTTCCAGGTTTAGTCAATTTTAAAATCCTAAAATTTCATATTTGAACCAATCTTTTGATTTCCGGACCTAAGCATGGCAAAGAGTGCAAAAAACTTTTCTAAGCAAGGAATTCAGACCAATCCTCAAATGTTCACAAAGGAATTAATTATCCTAAATAATAAGAGTCTGATCATGGCATAGATAATTTGAAAATTAGAATTCACATGCATCATGGACTATAGTTTGAAAACTATGATAAAATAAAGGAATGATGGTTTAAAAATTATATATAGAACATGGTATTGAGGGTGTACAAAAAATAATGGTCAAGTATATGATGTAGAAATTAAGAATATGGAACACACATTAAGCACAATACCCCTAAACCTGAATGGTGCAATGCCCTCATTGCACAAAATAACAATCATCATGCCACAACAAGAGGGTAAGAGAAAAATTAAGCATTAAAGTATAACACCAATGGTTTTAATCTTTTAGGGAATTTTAAGAGTCGGTGTGGGGAAAAGACGATTTATGGGAGGGGTTGGGAAGGAGAGATTTAATCCCTTTCCATCTACTTTTCTCTATGCTTTCAATAAATCGATCCTTTTAGGGTCATCTTTTGCTTAGAGGCTTTGGCGCTCCATTGTTCTGTCATTGTTTTTCCTTATTTTAGGATTAGAATATGAGAATTTTATCCTCTTCTTGGTGAGTCTTCTTTTCCGAGGAGATCACCTCTATGAAGGCTTTTTTGTAGTCCATATTTGTTTCTGAAACGGTTTTGGTCACGGGTTTTACTGATGTATTGGTAGCTTCGTTATTGCACGAATACATGCACTATATCTATGCCATGAGGCATTGTTTAAAAGCTTTGGTCGAAGCGATATGTGAAGCTTTTAGTCGGTTGCTGTCCCCGTTTCCAATGTGGTGGGAGGTTTTGTAGATCGTGAGTTTGTCGATGGTGGTGGCGTCTCTTCGGGTGGATCTTCAGTGTCGGTTACCGACGGATGTTCAGGATGGTGATGGTTTCTTTAATTTTTACCTTACTTTGAAGGTCCCTGAATTCCATGTCATTGTTAGATGGATCTTAGATGCCATTCAATTTATTTTAATGTTAGTGATTGTAACTACCACTCATTGGATTGTGGCCCTCTACTCTGTAACCGTCCATTTGGGGTTACTTATTTTCCAGTTTGTAATCGTTCTCCATTTCTAATGAAAAGGATAGAAGTTTCATCACAAAAAAAAAAAAAAAAAAGTATAACACCAATGAGGAGCTGGGCTCCTCAGAATCTATGGTCCCAGTGCTGGCCCATGGTTCTCCCGATGAAGATGGGGGAGTCGGGCCTGCAGGCTCCAAAGTCGGGGCCTCAAGTGGAGCAAAGTTCGAACCCTCCTCCATGAAGGGCTCATTAGAAGGTGGTGTAGAAGGGTGAACTAGGGGGAAGAGTAGGTTCGTCATCATGAGAAGACCAACTCGAACCACCCCTCAATAGCCATCCCCGCCAACACCTTAGTCAGCACTCATTTCACTGAGGTGAGCTTGGCTCTAACACCTCTAATGCATGGGGATGCTGTGCCACTGTGGACTGGGGGGAACTCGTGAAAAATGAGTCCACAAATGGGGTAACGCCCTCGTGAATGGCCTCATTCATGAGGCAACAACAACCACCGACACTAATGTTGAAGGCGTCAGGAAAAGAATATGGTGGGGGATATAGAAGTGGTAGAAGTGGATGGGGTGGGAACATGCTCCGATGTAATGATAGGTCCATGAAAAGCACGGTGACCGGAGGTGCAACTATAGATGTGGGAATTGATGAAGTCTCGACCCATGGGAATGGAGATGGGGGTTGAGGAGACGGAGGGGCGTAAGAGGTATCCCCCATCTAGAGTGATAGACGGCCTCTGGTTTGAGGCTACTTTCTCGATCTGGACCGATCGAAACCATTTTGATCGGTCGAAATCTGGTAGAGAACTTGGTTCACTGCCTAGATTTCACCAAAACACATCTAAAAACACACATACACACACACACATATGTATATATATATATAATTTTTTTATTTTTATTAACTAATGGAAATCGAAAACATGTACCATAGCCTCTCGCAGCGCCCCATGATAAGCCTTCGATAAGTTGAAGCTTTCGCTCTCCCAAGCCTATAAAACAAAATCTAAGCAAACTAGGGTTCATTTACTTATTCGCATTCATATTCCAGTTCATGTCTAAATTCAAATTCAATGTTCCTATTCGGATTCTCAAGTTCAGTGGGTGTACAGTAGGTCCAATCCATGCAGTATGTACAATGTATGTAGTATGTACGAAAAAACTTGTCATACTGGTCCAGTCCATGCAGTATGTACAGTGTATGCAATATGTACGAAAAAACTCGCCTACCGGTCCAGTCCATATAGTATATATAGTGTATGCAGTATGTACAAAAAAACCCATCGTACCGGTCCAGTCCATACAATATGTACAGTGTATGCAGTATATACGGAAAAACCTATCGTACCGGTCCAGTCCATGCAGTATGTACATTGTATGTAGTATGTCTGAAAAAACGCACTGTACCGGTCTAGTCCATCCAATCGCTCAATGTCCTTTCAATTATCCACATTCAAAAATTCAGGAAATTTACATATAATTTCTATTCAATCAGTTCAATTTTCAGATTCGATAATTCAATATCCCAATTAATTGTCCAAAATTTCGAGTTCATGGGATTCAATATTCCAAAAAGTTCATATACGAATTAATAATTCAAAGCTTTCAATGATTCAATGTAGTCAGACTCACTAATTTCAATTCAAATTATAATTGTCATGTTTCCATTCAACATATCATGTAATCATATAATTCATAGCTAAATCCATCTCATTCCAAATTTCAGAGTGCAATGATTCATATTCAAAAGTTCCAAATGCAACTAATAATTCAAGGACTTCATATGCCCATCAATGATTCAAAAGTTTCACATTCGTATGTGGCCAAATTCAGCATGCTCCAAATCAATTTCAAATAACCACATCTTATTTCAATCATGTCATAAAAGTATATGAATCAAAGCCAAAATGCAATTGAGCATTGAGTTTCCCCTACCTTAGTTTTGAAGTCGCACGAAAGAGAGTAATGAAAAGGAATCTATGTACGTCCTCCAGTTCTCAATCTACATCACATATACGATGATGCATTAAGGATTGATCTTAATTACTAATGACTTCGATGCACTTAAGTGTTTTCCCATAATTAAGGTGAAATGCACAAGTTCGTGCTAACCTTGGATCATCTAGAACTTGTCCCAACTTCCCGCTCAATTTTTACCTTTAAAATATTTAATTCGTGAAATTTCTATTTCACACAAAGTTATTGAGCTCGTCCTCTTTCCAATGCCGTAAGAATCATGTCAATCCGAGTTTGGATTAAAAAGTTATTGCCAAAATATCGAGGCTGTGTTAGCACCTCGGTCAAATTCGCGTGCGCGATTTCCGAAGTCACGCAAGCGAATTTACCAGAATCTTTGTGGCACACCCAACTTGCGCGAACGAGTTTTCCAGATTTTTTTGGCTTATTTTTGAAGGAATTTCATGTGCACGATTTCAAATTTGCGTGAGCAAATATGTGCGATTCTACAACTATTTAGGCGTCTTCTTCTTTAACCTGAATCGTCCAAAATTCATTTACATGCATCTAAATCACCCATAAATCAATACTAAACTAATTTTAACAAAATTAAATCAAATCTTACCTTCTAATCATGTGTGCGCAAGTTCTACAGCGCCCGAAATCGATGGATTTGACGCGAAACCCTCTTGTTCCTCTAACGACCCAAACTCTTCTCCGATCGTAACGACGACAGGGCTACCTTCTTGAATGAAGAGATGGACTTGGGATGAAAGACCCAAAGGTTAGGGTTTCAAGGAAAATGAGAAGAGAAATGGGGTTCTTTTCACTCGGCTCTTTCGGCGTTGAAATTGGAGTTCTCAAGCGGAGAATTCAACAAAGATCTTCTTGAAGAAGAAGAAGAAGGAATTTGAGGGGAATCCAAAGTGACTTGGGTTTCAAACAGGCAAATGGGAAGGAGGTTTCCCTCTTCTCTCTCTAAACTCTTCTCTATCTCTTCCCTCTAATTTTTCGAGCAAATGAATTACTTCTCAAAGAAGTTTCACTTATAACCAAGGAGCTTGGCTCGGTGTGAAGCTAGCACACCGAAACAATGTATAAGTTCCTATCCAAAGGTCTAAAATGAAGTGCTCCCACGGAGCCTGTGCAACTAACTACATTAAATATATGTACCCTTCACGCACAGGATACATTATTAAAATAAAATATTTCTAAATCTATGGCGTGTGTTATATGCCTTACCAAACATGTACACTTAGTCGTGTATTAGTATTCGAAAATTTTGGGTTGTTACAGAATGAGAGAGAGAGAGAGTGTTGTCTCAGGGATCCAACTTTTCCAAATAGAGTCTCGTAGTGAAGCACGTGTGTGCGCGCGCGCGCGCGCGAGAGAGAGAGAGAGAGAGAGAGAGAGAGAGAGAGAGAGAGTATTCTCAGGGATCCAACTTTTTCAAATAGAGTCTCGTAGTGAAGCACGCGCGTGCGCGAGAGAGAGAGAGAACCTGAAAGGAGAGAAAGAGAAGGAACTTGTAGTCTCTTAGCTTTTTTTGAATTATTTTACCGCCATATTATGACGAGACATGCCTATGCGCCTGTGCTACCTACCTCCGTCAGGTGTAGCAGCCTACGCTACCTAATCTACCTACCACTGTTAGTAGCAAACCCCGCTGTGACTAACCCAGGTTAGTGCTTTTGCACTTTCCACGTGTCCACTTCGCATTAGGGGGGCGCAAATATATCTCTACGCTCAGACGCATTTTCCCCGCTTCGCATTAGGGGGGCGCAAATATATCTCTACGCTCAGACACATTTTCCCCTTTGCCATATATATATATATATAAACTAAACACATATTTATTAAATTTATGCAAAAAAAAATCTTAAGTATCCTTTTATATATATAAAAACTAAAAAGTCATTTAAATGAAAAAAGGTTTTTTAAAAAAGAAACGAAGTGTGGTCTTTTTTTTCCAAAAGACGCATTCTATAAGCTTTTTATGCGTTTTTTCTAGAAAAAAATTGTTCTAAATGTTTGTTTTTAAAAAATGGAGTTTTTGTGACTACGGTGCATACTTCATAGAGATAAGATGTGTGTCAGTTTTAAAAACTTACAATTGGATCTATTCTTTATAAATGGAATAGATTTTGTACTATATCTTTAAATCGAACTTTTCTAATATGTTGATGATTAGTTTAGTGTAAACCACCTTCCTCTGGTTCATTTTAGAGGACCTATATAGGTTGTTAACTATAAAAGTTTATTCGGTTAAAATGCATTATCATTTTAGATCTTAGATGTGGTGTTGTGTCGATTTTTCATATTACTATTATTTTTTTCCTAAATTTTTATTGTCAAAGAAATATGTTATTGCGTTCTTTTGTCAAATTATTTTTCATAAAAAACAATTGGTCCTTCAGTTTTCCTTTTTCTAATGGATTTTTGTTTTTTAAGAGTTCATGCAATTTCTGGGTTAGCTTCATTTATGTTGGTGTGTGAAATTGTATAAAGTTTTCTTCGCTCTTTTAGTTGAGAGTTTTTGTATCTCTGATCGATTTATTTTTAGAGATTTTCATTGTATAGCTTATATAGCAACCCTCATTCTGATTTTGTTGACCCTTCAATGAGAGAGTTTGATCGTCCAAACTTAGGATTCTGGCCTCTGATGCTTTGGATCAATTAAGGCCTCAATATCGGTTTCGATATTGAGTATCGGTCCACGGAGAACCGATACGGATCGGACTTTGAAAAAATAAAATAATGTCTCAGCTTAAACCGTTACGTATCGGCCAAAATGGATACCAATACCGAGTTGGAGGACCGATATATATGTATCAGTTTGCCAAACAACCGATACATATCGGTATCGGCAGATTTTTTATACTTTGCTTTGGATGATCCTTCAATAACTTAAATATATATAATCTATGATGCATTTGATGTTGCCTCATCAAAGCTTTTATCCTTCAAAAGACATCAATTAGCTTTTATTCTTCCATTGTGATATATGAACAAGGGTGTCAGCAGGCCATGTCGGGCCACTGGGCTCTCTACAAGCCGGGTTTGGTTGAAGGTGTTGGGCGTGTTTGGGAATGTGGCGGATCGTGCATGTGACAGATCGTGCGTGCCCCATCTTCTCCCCGCTAGCGCTCCCCCCAAACCCCGCAGAAACACAACGCTTTGAAGCTTCCCGTCTACTCCCCATTAGCGTTGGTGCCAACAATTAACCGACCATGCTCGTAACGGGTGCGGTGTCAAAGAGTGGCATAGAGCGGGCAGGAAGCATTGCCAAACAGACCGTTTAACTCCAACAGCTCAAGTGTGGAATTAATTTGTTCTAGATTGATATCAGAGCGAGGCTTTGCCCCCTCAAAAAAAGTTGTTTTTGCATTTACCCCTTTGTTATTCTAAACTTGCACTCCGCTCCCTGGATTATACTTATTTGTATTCCACCCCTTCGAATAGAGTTTTATGTGCAAAATGGCCTCTGGGGTTAGTCAGTCATCATTGACTAACACTTTTTGTGAGACGGATGCTCACGGGAGGGCAGAATGACCTTTTACCTATACTTAACCCAAGAAATTTATGAGGTATTGCCACCAACGTAGTATGATAATTAATTAACCCTCAGTGAGGTGTTTGTTGGCGCCAAAACTATTATCTCCTTCACCTTGATAGCATTACATATTTACAGGGGTTGCCATCAGACTATAACATCTAATATTTACAATCGTGCCATCAAGCTATAACATCCCATATTTACAATCGTACTATCAGACTATAGCAGCCCATATTTACAACCGTGCCATCATGTTATAACAGCTAATATTTACAACTGTTGTCCTTAAAATAACAACCTAGCTAGCCATCAAATTATGGGCTATTAACTATATTATGGGCTATTTACAATCATGCCATCAGGCCATATTTACAATCGTGCCATCATGATATAACATCTCATATTTACAATCGTGCCATCAAACTATAACAGCCCATATTTACAATCGTGCCATCATCCTATAATGGCCTCACTATGTGAACACGATAAGAAAACAACATTTGTAATATCAAAAGAATGACTATCGAAACAGTAGTATAATAATCCACTGCCAAAAATTGAAATTCATTTAACCCTCATCCCACGCCATAATATATCGTGCCAAAAATCGAAATTCATTAACCCTCATCCCACGCCATAATATATTGTGCCAACCGAAAATTGAAATTCATTTGGTTTTTTTACTTATCTGGAACTGCCTCCTCTCTCTCTCTATTCGAAACCTTAGCTCCATCTCCCTCTTCTCTCTAATGAAATCCCTAGCCTCCC
This sequence comes from Chloranthus sessilifolius, assembly GCA_021018995.1. Classification (NCBI taxonomy): domain Eukaryota; kingdom Viridiplantae; phylum Streptophyta; class Magnoliopsida; order Chloranthales; family Chloranthaceae; genus Chloranthus; species Chloranthus sessilifolius. Next base: position 73,930,063 of record CM037595.1, read on the forward strand.
CTATCATTGCAGCCATAGATCAACCCGATTCTGGCAATCCTCTTTAGATCTACGAAATCTCATTTCCATTTCCTAGAAATCCCCCAGTCTTTCTGATTCTTCATGTGTGTCTGATAGCTGAGATTATTGTCTCTTTAAACTCAATTCTGAGTTCATTGTTGGCACTGTACCATAAGGAGTTTGCAATGGTGAGTTCTTCATTAGAGAAATGACTCCTGAATTTTTACAATTATGAAAATTGTTGACTTTTTGACAAAGTAAATTATATTCTTTTCGTGGTAGAATAAGAATATAATTTACTTTTGTTAATAGGGTTGTTAATCTTGTGATTAATAGCGGTCTATTATTCTGTTTCTTTTGTCTGATATTCCTCCAAATAAGAGGATTTAGGCAAAAAGTTTATGAATGCTTCAAAAGCGGAGGCTCCAGGTCCAGATGGCTAGTTCATTTATCTTCCTTTGTTATATGCATTCCTCTTCCGTGTCCTCTGTTCAAATACTCTCTTCCAAACATACTGAATTTGTCATTAGGATATCCTCTTCTGGTTGGTTCCATCTGTATTTTAATCATGACATATAGAAAATGTGAGTATGTGGAAAGTAAATCCGAAATCATATTTTCTTCTCTCAGTTTATGGACTACTTCAGAAGTGAAAGAATTAAGATAAATTTGTCATATGAAAAGACTATTATTTTTGTATTTTTTAGGTTAATTGATTTAAATTGAACCACATAAGATATAGTGACCCAAAATCTCACAAGTGCTGATTGTAAGTTGTTAGGCCGTACCTTCGTATATCACGAATGATAAAAATATAATAAAGCATTAAAAGCACCTTAAACTAGAGAAGATAAAAATTTTAAAGCATTAATTAATCGCTATAAAACCCATGACCATTTTCTTATTCTAATTACAAGTCCAACATAATTAAAATTTTAAACATTCTTAATGAATTACTGGTTGATCATTGTCTCGTTTATTTGAAAACAAATAATAAATAGAAAGGAAAATAAATAATTAGGCCACGAAGCCTTCATCGTCGTTTATTTCAGATTCTTGAGCACCATGTGCAATCTCATTATCATGGACCCATACATTGTCCTCAGCTACACCTGTCTCATTTGGCCACCCACATCAACAAGCGGTGTAAGTATACACTTGTATGGACCAGACAAGTAATCCATTAAAGCATAAGATTTCTATTATTGCAGTGTGAATAGCTCTATATTTCGTGAGTGTGTGTTTGTGACATGCATAATCTCAATAACTTGAAATGAACTGAACATAACATGATAATGTTATTGCATGAGTTTATCCTTTCCTTTAAGTTCATCTTTCTTATCATTTAATGCACGTTAGACTTCGTCATATTCAAGAAGTTGGGCCTAATCATATCTATCTCTTGTTTAGTTAGACTCTGTCCTCAAGACGTTTGGTCTAATCATTCATATCATTTGCCACACATTATACTTCGTCCCGCTCATGACGTTGGGTTTAATCATGCTCATCATATTGTTGTTTAGTTAGACTTTGTCATGCTCATCATATTGTTGTTTAGTTAGACTTCGTCATGATTAAGACGTTGGGTCTAATGCCTTCTTAGATTCTGTCATGCTCAAGACGTTGAGTTTAATGTTTCTTAATCATGTTTAGTTAGACTCCGTCTTGCTCAAGACGTTGGGTCTAATTCTTCTTAGTCATGTTTAGTTACACTCCGTCCTGCTCAAAACGTTAGGTCTAATACCTTCTTAGACTTTGTCATGCCCAAGACATTGGGTCTAATGCTTCTTAATCATATTTAGTTAGACTCCGTCCTGCTCAAGACATTGGCTCTCATACTTTCTTAGACTCTGTCATGCTCAAGATATTAGGTCTAATGCTTCGTTAATCATTACTTATCATTTGTCTTATTTATATGTCTTGATCATACCATTCCGGAATCATCATAAAATATTAAAGTGCATATGGATATAATCATAGTACATAGACATTGAAGTGCATATGAATATAATCATGGTACATAAACATTGAAGTATATATGAACATAATCATGGTACATAAACATTGACATTTAAGCACACTTTTTATGAAAAGGAACGAGTATAAGACATGCCTGCGCAAAATAGATCGATCGATTCCCTTGCTTGATCGATCGATCCCGGTCCGTGAGTTTTTAATCATTTTCATTTGTCAGGCTCGATCGATCGATCGATCTCTTGAATCGTTTGATCGATCCCAACCCGAGAGCATATCATCATATATATAAATATTGCCTAGAAATCGATCGATCAATTACCAAACTCGATTGATTGATCTCGGCCCGAGAGCATATCATCATATATATAAATATCACCCAGAAACCAATCGATCGATTACCAAACTCGATTGATCTCGGCCCGAGAGTTTACCATATATTTATCAGGCATATTATCATTTAAAAATAATTGATATCAATCCGTAAGTTTTCAAAACATTTCAAAACATTTTTCATTTGTCAGGTTCGATCGATCAATTTCCAAAATCGATCGATTGGTCCCGACCCAAGAACATCACATTATAAATATTTATTTTGCTCAGAAATCGATCGATCGATTAACCAAACTCGATCGATCGATTAATGCCAGGGTGCATATCATTAAATGTCGTTCAAAATCTATCGATCGACACTTAGACTCAATCGATCAATTTTGAACCGAGAGCACACATCAATAGTACATCAAATCACATGGTGGGATTTGAATCCGACTTTTTTTAGCCGAAAATATCAATATTAAATCCATTAATCATAGCATGCATCCTATTTAATTACCCAATTCATTTTCATAAAATAAAAGCACTAATTGCATAAAAACTCATTTTTAAGGCAATATTTTATGTTAAGGGAAAACATGATTTTTCATACCTAGATCGATTGTATCTCAGCGATTAGATCCATAACACACATTTTTATAACTTATTAGAGATCATCCGGTGTTAGGCTAACACACCAACGAAGGATGTATAGGCTTTTACCTCAAGGTCCAAACTAAAGGATTGAAACCTACATACTAAGGTTCAATCCTTTGACCTCTTTTCTCTAACTCAACCCTCTAACCTGTAGGCTACCACATAACTTATGTCAACTAGTAACATAAATAGATATAAGAGTTTGAAAACCAAAACATTTATTTTTTTGTTAAAATGTTTTGAAAAGTCAAGGCATGCAATGTATATGTTATAAGGCACATACAAATAATTTAGGTGTATCAAAGACATGAAATTTAGATCACAACATTCTTCCCTACTTATAAAAATTTTATCCTCGAAATTGATTCGTACCTTACTTGAAGAGATGAGAGTAATCCCTCTTAATATCATCCTTGCATTCCCAAGTGGCCTCCTCACGAGAATTATGTTGCAAAACAAAAAGGATCAGCGGTATAACTTTATTCCTCAAGGTCTGTTCTTTATGATCAAATATCTGAACATGCCTCTCTACAAAGGTCATATCCTTATAAACCTCCAAGGGTTCCTAGTCGATAACATGAGCAAGGTCTGCGAAGTATTTCTTTAGCATTGATATGTGAAAAATAATGTGCACCTCCAAAAAATTTGGTGAAAGCTTGACTCGATATGTTGTTTCTTCAATTATCTTCAAGACTTTGAACAGTTCCACGAATCTTGAATTAAGCTTTCCCTTCAGCCCGAATCTCATCACTCCTTTCATAGGAGAGATTTTCACGAAGACTTTATCCCCTTCGATAAGATCCTAATTCTTATGCTTTAAATCAGCGTAGCTCACTACAAAAAAATAGATTATTAGCGGCAGTTTTTTGGAGCAAAAAATTTCCACTATTAACTAAAAACTATAAAGAATATTAGCGGCAAGGGTATTAGCGATACTTTTTTGTTAATAGCGGCAGTTTTTGGCTCCGGCTAATAGTCATGTTTTTTGTAGTGGCTCTTCTGCCTGCTCTGTATGGTCTGCATACGTTCTCGGATCAACTGAACTTACTTTGACATGTTTTCAATGATCTGAAGTTGAAATAAACTTCTCACGCTGACCTCATCCCAACATAGAGGAGTTCTGCAACTTCTCTCGTACAAGGCTTCATATGGAGCCATTTGAATGGTAGACTTGTTATAGGTAAACTCCGTAAGAGGTAGGTGTTCATCCCAATTGGCTCCAAAGTCCAGTACACAAGCGCGAAACATGTCTTCCAACACTTGGATTAGTCTTTCAGTCTGCCCATCTGTCTGTGGATGAAAAGCGGAGCTAAATTTTAACTTAAACCCCTTTCTGTCTTAAAATTTATGTCAAAACATTAATGTGAAACGTGAGTCTCTATCTGACACAATATCTGTAGGTACTTCATATAATATGACAATCTCACGAATGTAAATATTTGCCAACTGAGAAGCTAAATAGGTCATTGGTCGATTTTAAGTTTAACCCTTGCAAGTGCACAAGATCTATTGTAGCACAGTAAGAACAGGGGTGTCAAACCCATAGGGAAATGTTTAATTTATCTAATCCTTTCAGAGACTTTAAAACACCCAAGGAAGTACAAAGGGAGAAATTCCATTTACCACACAAGTACCACACAATTTTCAATGCAATAAAAGAAAACTAATCAATCTAGGTCGGAATAAATTATGATTAAGAAGAAAAATGACAGTTTATGAATTAATCAAGGAGTTAGCTAACCATCGATTCGTAACTTTTCTACCATTCAATCTCACAAATTCATTTTAAGTCAAAACACCATCATTTATTAGGAAAATAAATGAATTGAGAAGAACGTGACTATGGATCCGGTATACCCTATCTAAAAACTATGACTCAGCCTATCATTGCGGTATGAGTCATGTAAAAAGGATAACATATCTCAAAATCCTAAGTCACGATAATGATAAATCAATCATTCCGCAGCCTAGATCGACCTGTAGGAACAGATCTAGATGGAGTATTTCTTTTACGGTCGTTGATAACCACGATCAATGACTGTAAACGAAGACTCGATAATCTTCAACAAAGCACACACTTATAACAAAATGATTCAATGACAAAATCATGAAATTGTAGAAACAATAATAGAACAGTTACTTATCTCCGGTTCGCTTCCTCCTTGAGCAAATGACTTTAGCCGCTCATTCTTGGTATACAAACCCGTTGTAGATCCGAAGACATCATTTTAACAATGCTCTTTTATTTATCATAAAATCTCCGTACAATACTTTTGTTCCTAGGTACAATCTATGCTCTCACCATTATAAGAGAGAACTTAAAAGAACCTAATACAATCTACTGAGAAGAAGAAGAAGAACCCCCTCAGAAAAATAGTCTCCCACAATAATTATTAAAAAGTGATTAAAACATAAAAGCTCCTCTACAAAAATTCGTAGCTTCTTTTTATAAGGCCGAGCAAACCCTATCCCTAGTAGCCTCAATCGATTGACTTTGAATTTGAAATAAGAGAGGGCAAACTTGTCTTCTCCTGTCAATCGATTGTCATTCAAGTGTTAATCGATTGCCACATAGGGGTGGAATCTTCATTCCCTTAGTGGATGTTGAGTTTCTTCTCGGATTTCGATGCTTCTTTTGACCTTTTTGCTATAGCCCTTGTGTAGCCTTTAATTACCCTCTTTTATGCTCTTTAACGATCCAACAGTCAGAAACACCTGTAATCATTAAAACCTCACAACAACCATCAGATGCTTTTATCGGACAGCTAAGTGTAGGGATTAAGGTGCGAAATATAGTTACATTTCGGCACCGATCACACCACCAAACCTACACTTTGCTAGTCCTCGAGCAAAGAGAATGATAAATATGTTAAAGCAAATAAGACTAACATCCTAAAAATTAAATGCCACTTTCGTAGGGAACACGATTGCATTTAGCCTATACAACAAGCCTTTAAACCCCTAGGTGATCCCTAGTGGAGGAGTTGTGTCTCCTGAAGGTTTCCAGCGAAGATACCTACAAACTTCATAACCAATAAATTTCAGAATTTTAGTCATGTCCTTAAGTAATTAAATGCCGTGAAAAATCCTTCAAGATGCTTCTAACCATGTTCATTTTATTAGTGCTCATTCAGTTCAATCCATTGTTTTACAGTGCTCATGATTTATGCCTCAAAGTGTTATGCTCTTATCACTACAAAAATTCTTTTATCTGAGAATGAACTTAAACTAGGAACCTTTAGATCACATGTCTAGACTCAATTCTTACCATGGGTATACACTCGGAATGAAATCTCTCCTGATGAATGATTTTATTTTTCACTCATATGAGAGATGGAATTACAACACAATTTCGAAAAATCTCACAAGTTATAAGAAAGACGATGTACCAAAGAATTTAGAAAGAAATCTCATTGAAACAGATATTTATATTTTAAACATGCATACACCAACCACCATAGACATTGCATAATCACTCTCCACAAGGCATTTACCACTAATGATTGGATCAAAAAGGTCTTTTCTAAGGTTATAATGGGGCTCGAGTGAAAGTTATGAAATAAAGGGAAAATTGGATTCAAAGTTCTCTGAGAAATCGGAAAAAGAAATATATTTGATTCTCTAACTTTGCACTCTTTCTTTCTTGGATTTTTCAGAACCTTTTCCTCTTTATCACACTTTTCTCTTTCTTTTCTTTTTAATACCACTTTCACGTATTTTTCTACCTCATGTACCAAGATGAATTTTTTCTCTCTCTCTCCTTTTATGTTTTTCTGCCATATATTCCTTACAGATATAACTGCCACAACTCTCGATTTCCTTCCTTGGTTTCATCCCTAATTTCTCAGAGATAAAAGGGTAAGGCTTTTTCAAATTGGTGTGGGATATGGTCAATACAGCTTAACAAGGAATATTAAAGCAAAATCTTTTAGTTGAGGCTCAAAGGGGTGCGACAAGATAAATCAATATAAGGTGGGGCATTTGGGCAAAAAAACGAGCCAATAATGGCCTTAGATCATTTCCTTTCACGATGGTAGTGATGCCTATTTGCCTCGAGTTTTTACACAGTGATTTCTAGTGTAATGGTATAACACACGTAAAATTAAAACAAGTGAAAGGTATTGTGCTTAAAAATTAAAACACAAATAGGGACTAAACTAAATTTTTATTAAACATATGCAAATTATTACACTTATTGAAAATGGAAATAAAATAACCTAACCTAAGACAAAATTAAACCGAACCTAATCTAAAATATGAAAGAAAATAAACCCTAAAAATATTAAAATAATCTAATCTAGACTTTACGACTAACATTCCTAATCCTTCAGTCATCCATGGTGGAACTTCCTTCCTTTGGTTTCGGGAACGCATAATTCCACATCTCCTCCGTGATGCCGCCCTCGCGTGGTGGTGGAGGAGGCGCGTGTGGTGGAGATGATGGTGGGGTAGGGGGCGGTGGTACGAGAAGCGTTAGCGGATTCAATTCTGCCCACAAGTAGGTTGGAATCAAGCTCTTTGATGGGTCATTGACGGCCTCGTCAGAACGAGTAAAACTCGATTTGACTGCTATAGTTGATTCATCGTCAAGATTGATGATCTCATGATTCGACAAATCAAGCGGTGGTCGTGGAGAGTGGTAGTGTGCACGCTTTTGCGCTGGTTCCATAAATTTTCTCATAGCAGATTGGGTACGATACCGAATGGAAGCCATGGGTAAAAGATGGGGAGGATTGAAGGAATTTCACTGGACTAAAGAACTAACCTAAGAAGGCCTTTAAATAAGATTAAACTTCTAACACCTAGAATCTAAGTAAGTTCCTATATTACAGACTCAAAGAGGGACAATGCGTGATTTCTAGAGTGGAAGAGGAATTCTTCCGGAAATATACCTTAGTCAATCGATTGACATTTTATTGTCAATCGATTGACACTAGATGCCAAAGGTGCCACTGCGTGCACGGTTCAAACTTTCCTTTTTTAGATCAGGATTTATCAAAGAAATCTTCTCTGTCTGACAGATGAGACAGTTTTGCCTGCGCAGGAGTCAATCAATTGAGAACTGTCCCTCAATCGATCGACTATTGAAGTTTAATTTTTGAGAATTTGAGGACTTAATGCTCAATCGATTGAGAGAGACATCTCAATTGATTGACTGATGCACAAATGCATTAATCCGAGAATACACAAAAAAATATACCATGCTAAAAACACTCCGATTGCATTGATTGAAACGATTTGATTACACCATTGATCCCATCATCAACTAAAAGATTAACTAAACAAACTACAATTGATCCTACCTAAAAACAAAACTAAAAGCACAAAACACCATAAAATAACAAAAACAAACTCTTAAACACTGACACAAACACAAAACACACTAAACATCATCATCATCATATTTCGGGTCTTCCTCCTCATCCATCCCCACTCGCACTCTTGCGATGAATCCGTCGGCACGCCTAGGGAATGATTCCCTGGCCATCCGCATGAGAAGTGAAGTTTGAAACCATGATCGTCGATCAAGACCTCACACAGTGGTACTCAACCCATCCCTCCGGGCCTCGAGGCGAGCGACTGCTGCCTCAGCGCTAAAATCGGGGACCTCTTAAGGACGAGGCCGTCGAATGCCGCCGCATTGGCATTGTGCGGGGTTTGGTCGGGGAGGAGGAGGTATTTCATCGACTTCAATTGGAGGTGGCGTCAAACGTAGAATAGCTTTGATGTTCTTATCCCAAACGTTCATGCCATAGTGATAAAACTGCATATCACCCATCTCTTCATCATCATAAATCGGGCACCCAACTTGGTCTAGAAGATGCATCACATAGTGTGGGAAATGCAAGAGAATAGCTGCTCGCTTCTATGGTTTGGTGGTGGTCACGATGTCGTAGTGACATTGATACATCTCTTCAAGCATTAAACCAGGCGCATCAAACCAAGTATTCGTGTGCGCCGCGTACAATGCTAACACCCTATTTTTCATTCTCTCGCTCTTCGTGCCATGCGGTAGCAAATTATTTGATATAACGATGTCCCAAAACAAGATGTCCATTGGTAGGACTGCTCTTTTAGTGGCCAAACCGGTCCTGCGTCGTCCTCCACACATATCGCTGATCATAAGATCCTGGCTGAGATCAACGGCGGGCTTGATGGGGCGGTTCAATGGGCGAATCACGTAGAAATTGAAAGCTCGGGCCAGATCGGCAACATGCAAGTTGTATCGCCAATTGTTGATCTCGAGGCAGATGAACGGTAATCCCGTTGGTGACACCGTAGTGGACACCCATTCCATATTTTGATAAAATAGCCTTATAATATGGAGTGAAACATCAATGGGAGGAGGAGCGAGCAACATTTCCAAGCGCAGGGCCTCGATGAATTCGATCGAACGGGCGCATTTTGCGAAGCGACGGAATTTGGCGAGATCGAAGAAATTCTCCGTTTGAAACTGGTGATCTACGTCCTCGTCATCAGGCATAGGGGTATTGGCGGGATGAGGTGGTCGGTATATCGGTGGTCCAGGCACTGCCATTTCTATCGTATGAAAAGAACAAAAGATCAAAGCTCGGATTGGAGGAAATTTGAGATGAAGGGGACCACGGGTGTCTCCATTATATAACATGAATGTCAATCGATTGAGAGAGGATCCTCAATCGATTGAGAATGGTTGGCCTTCACCACGTCGCGAGAATTTGAAAAGACACGAAGCATGCGAATGCGACGTGGTACAATCCACTCCTCCACTCTTAATGTCAATCGAATGACATAGTTATGTCAATCGATTGAGAATACCTTTTCGCAAAAAGTCACACCGTTTAGGTGCCTCGGGAACAGGCAGAGTTAAGAAGCAATCAAGTCAATCGATTGAGGGGTTAGTCTCAATCGATTGATAATGACGTGGCCAAAAGTTGGCTATAATCGACAAGATGTGTCGATTGACGCTCCGTTTTATGAAAACTAGCCTTAACTGCAAGGTGCTGTCAATCGATTGGCATTGGTCTCGCAATCGATTGATAAATGAAGGGGTGGAGAGGATGATGATGATTAAACATCAATCAATTGAGTGACAAATGTCAATCGATTGACTGTTTTGACAGTCAATCGATTGAAAAAGTCCCTTCTCAAATACAAACACATTCAAATAAGAAAACACACTGGGTTGCCTCCCAGGAAGCGCTGAGTTTAAATGTCGACAGCTCGACCACTTCATTGTTCAATATTTCGGGTCACTGAGGTTTGTTGCCTCAATCCTCATCTGGGTCATTGGCTCAAACATTGGTTTGAGTCGTTGCCCATTGACTTTGAGAATTCGATTGTCCGTAAGGTTTCTAATTTCAATCGCACCATGCACGGTAGTGGAGACGACCTGAAATGGTCCTTCCCACCGTTATTTCGATTTCCTTATACATCTTCGAATTCTCATACGCATCGTAGCGTAGCTCTTCTAATTCATTCAGCTGAAGGCGTCGATTGGACCCTGCCTCTTTCATATCAAAATTAAAACATTTTATGGCCCAGAATGCCTTATGCTCCAATTCCACTGGGAGGTGACATGCCTTCCCATAAACAATCCGAAATGGTGACATTCCAATCGAGGTCTTGAATATTGTGCGATATGCCCAAAGAGCATCAGATAGGCGATTCGACCAATCTCTTCTGTCCGGTTGTACCGTCTTCTCTAAAACTCTTTTGATTTCCCGATTGGACACTTCCACCTGACCACTAGTCTGTGGGTGATACGGCGTTGCCACCTTGTGGGTAACGTCGTATTTCTTCATTAAAGTAGCAAAATGGCTGTTGCAGAAGTGCGAACCGCCATCACTAATGATTGTCTGTGGAATCCCGAATCTGTTACAGACATTTTCTTTCAAAAATTTGATCACGACCTTGTGGTCATTCCAGCGGGTTGCCACAACTTCTATCCATTTGGAAACATAGTCAACAGCTACTAGAATATATGAATACCCGAACGATAGGGGAAAAGGACCCATGAAGTCGATCCCCCATACATAAAAAATTTCAACAATCAGAATCGGGTTCAGTGGCATCATATTTTATTTTGAAATATTTCCAAGCTGTTGACATCTTTGGCATTCTTTACAAAATTTGGTAGTGTCTTGAAAGATGGAGGGCCAATAGAATCCGCTTTGAAGAATCTTGTGTGCGGTCTTTTGTCCTCCGAAATGGCCTCCACAGGCCCCAGCATGGCAAAAGTTAATAACACTCAATTGTTCTTCTTCAGGCACACATCTTCTAATAACTTGATATGAACAGAATTTGAACAATTGTGGCTCATCCCAAAAATAGTATTTTATTTATGAGAAAAATAGATTTTTATCATTTTTACCCCATTGGGTAGGGATTCTGCTAGTGACCAGATAATTTACAATGTTGGCAAACCAAGGAACATTTGTGCCTGTTATATCAATTGTCATTAACTGCTCATCCGAAAAGGTGTCACGGATAGTCTCAGATACCGATGATCCTTCAGGCAAAATTCTTGACAAATGATCAGCCACTACATTTTCGACCTCCTTGTTATCTTTGATCTTAAAATTGAACTCTTGGAGAAGTAAGATCCATCGGATCAACCTTGGTTTGGTGTCCTTTTCCTGAGCAGGTATTTCAACGCTTAGTCGTCTGAAAAGACCACTATTTTTTATTCAAGCAGATAGGAGCAAAATTTATCCAATGCATACACCACAACTAGCAATTCCTTCTCGATGGTGGTGTAATTCAGTTGGGCATCAATCAACGTCTTACTAGCGTAATAGATCATATGAGGCATTTTGTTTACCCTTTATCCTAAGACTGCTCCAGTAGCATAGTCAAATGCATCGCACATGAGTTCAAAAGGTAGAGAATAATCCAGTGGTTAGATTATTGGTGCATTTGATAACAGCTCACGCAATTTCAGGAATGCTTTCATGCAATCCTCATCAAAGTCAAAAGGAATATCGTTTCCAAGCAAGGTGCACAATGGTTTAGCTACCTTGCTAAAATCTTTGATGAATTGTCGGTAAAATCCAGCATGACCTAAAAATGATCGAATTTGACGAACATTTCTTGGTGGAGGTAGATTAGCGATTAAGTCGACTTTTGCCTTGTCAACTTCAATTCCTTTATTCGAAATGATATGCCCCAACACAATTCTTTGTCAGGCCATGAAATGGCTCTTCTCCTAGCTGAGAACAAGTTTAGATTCTACACAATGTTGCAACACTTGTGCAAGATGATTTAAACATGATTCAAACATCTTCCCGAAAATAGAGAAATCGTCCATGAATACTTCGATGAACTTGTCAATCATATCCGAAAATATGGCTAGCATACATCGTTGAAAAGTGGCCGGAGCATTACATAGGCCGAATGACATTCTGCAATATGCAAAAGTACCATAAGGGCACATGAATGTTGTCTTCTCTTGATCTGCAGGAAATACGGGCACTTGATTGTAGCCCGAATATCCATCGAGAAAATAGTAAAACTCCTGCCTAGCTAACTTCTCAAGAATTTGATCAATGAATGGAAGAGGAAAATGATCTTTTCTGGTAGCCGTGTTCAATTTTCGATAATCGATGCACACGCGCCACCCCGTAGTTTCACGGCTAGGTACCAATTCTCCTTCGGTAGTCTCTTTCACAGTGATCCCAGACTTTTTCGAAACAATTCGAACTGGACTTACCCATTCACTATCAGAGATTGGATAGATGATTCTAGCATTGAGTAGTTTAATGATTTCCTTTAAAATGACTTCTTTCATATTCAGGTTAAGTCGTCTTTGTGATTCTCTCGATGGTGTACTATCATCTTCCAGATGTATCTTGTGCATACAAACTGATGGATCAATCCCTTTCAGATCAGCTAAGGTCCATCCGATAGCCTTTTTATGATTTTTGAGCACTATTAACAATTCATTCTCTTGTTTTTCCGATAATGTCGATGAGATAATTACTGAAAGCGTTTCCTTAGGTCCCAGAAAAGCATACTTGAGTGATTCAGGCAGCTGCTTTATCTCGACGGTTGGTGGTCGCTCGATTGATGGAGTCAGCTCATCCTTCACCTCAACAGGCAATGGTTCCATCTAGTCTCAATTTCACATGACGTATCACCTTCAGTTGATGAAATCGTCCTCTTCTCTTATGACTGTTTCTGCGCAGATCCTGGCTCCTCATAGATGGCTAATAAAGTAGTTTCGAATTATTCTTTGATAAGCATTGATGGTAAAGCTTCATCCACTACTTCGTCCACCTGATCGATGTAGAAGCAATCAATCTCATCCTCATTGGGAAAATGATTTATTGCATGAAAGATATTGAGCCTAACTTTCATGTTTCCAAAGGAAACATCCATGACTCCTGTTCGACAATTGATGCAGGCATTTGCGGTCGCGAGAAACGGATGCCCAAGAATGATTGGGACTTGATTGATGAATTTAATTGGAGGTTCCATGTCCAACACAACAAAGTCCACTGGGAAAATAAATTTGTCTATTCCAACCAAAACGTCCTCGATAATACCCCTAGGTCTTCTTTCTAACCTATCAGCAAGTTGCAGTGTAACTGTCGTGGGTTTCAATTCGCCCAATCCTAATTTCTCGTGAACTGAGTAGGGGATCAGATTGACACTTGCTCCCAAATCCAATAACACCTTTTCAATTGGTTGCTCACTAATGACACATGGAACAGTTGGGACTCCAGGGTACTTAAGTTTTCGTGGGGCATCCAATTGCAGTATCGAGCTGACTTGATTTTTCAGGAACACTTTCTTTGAAACATGAGTACATGTTTTTCTTTTTCGAGTGCATAGATCTTTGAAAAATTTTCCGTACTCAAGGACTTGCTTGATTGTTTCAAGTAATGGGAGATTTATCTTCACTTGTTTAAATATTTTGAAGATTTCTTCCATTTTTGACGCTCCCTTCCCCATTCTAGATGGAGGTGTTAGGCACTCTGGGAATGGTGCCTTTGGGGTATAGGAACGGGATTCATTTTCTGGTTCTTCTTCAGGAACTGGTTGGACAATTTGAGAACCTTCTTTCTCTTTTCCTTTATCTAGGCCTTTGCCTTTTGTTACTTCTTTTTCTTCTTCCTTGGGCGGTTCTACTGACATCTCCACCTGATTATCAACTGCTCTCCCACTTCTCAGCACCGTAACAGCTTTCAACTATTGACTGTTTGATGGCCCTTCATCAGATGATGCTTGGCCTCGAGGATTGTTGATGGGTTGGCTAGGAAGGCTACCTTCCTCTCGTTGACTCAACTGATTTGTCAATTTGCTAAATTGATCTATCATCATCTGCTGAAAAGATTGCATGTTTTGCATAATCTTTTCTTCCAAATTAGAAACTTTCGAAGCGGTGGTCTGAGATTGATTAAAATTCTGATTGAAATTCTAATTTTTTCGGTATTCAGAATTTGGATGATAATAAGGAGAATTCTACTGGAGATTAGAATTCTGCTGGAAATTAGAATTCTGTTGTGGACGAAAGTTCTGTTGTCCACTCATTACGTTGGATCTGTACTACTGGTTCACCTGTCCAGTTTGGTTTGATCCTCCCCATCCTAAGTTGGGGTAATTTTTTCATTCCGGATTGTAGGTATTTGAGTACATGTTCCTACCCTGTCACTGATATGATTGAGTCAGATTCATCTGCTCTTGAGGAGTAGGTTCATCAGGGAAGAATGATAAGGTAGTTGGACAATCATTCACCATGTGACCTGGGTGGTCACAGATTGAACAAGCGGTGGGGTTGCTGGGACTTTTATCTTGCTTAGTTGCAGCTAACAGCATGTTCATTTGCTTGGACAACATGTCAACCTTTGTTGAAAGATCTGAAGTGTTGTTACTGACATCAAATAGTCCATCTCTGGTTAACACATGTGATTTAGCTGCCACATCCAAATTAGTTCGCCCTAGAGTCGCATTTTGTATTGAGGTTTGATACAACTTTTCAAACAATGCCCACAATTCATCTGCCTCCTTCGTGGCACACGATCCTCCACAAGATGCATCAACCATGCATCTCTCTTCCATTATAAAAACTTTGGACCTGTTGCCACCTTGGCAATTGATGATTTGGACAACTCTTAATCAATTCCTTAAAGTGTTCCCAACATTCATGAAATGTTTCTGTAGGTTGTTGGGAAAAGAATTGGATCTTCTGACGCAACTCGATGGTTTTGGTCATGGGAAAATATTTTTTTAGGAATTGACGGTGTAACTCTGCCCAACTCTGAATAGATTGTGGTTCTAAGGAGTAGAACCAAGTTTTTGCCTTATCTCTTAAAGAGAAAGGAAAGAGTCGTAGCTTAGCTATCTCGTCAGTGACATTATGCACTTGGAACATTTTACACACTACAATGAACTCATTCAAATAAACATGTGGATTCTCGTTTAACAATCCATGATAAATCGGTAACATTTGAATCATTGCAGATTTGAATTCATAATGGTTCCCAGGGATGGGGGCGTGCATGATACTATCTTGATCCTCGTAAAAACTAGGATCATTATAATATTCCAATGTTCTTGGGCCCTCATTATGATTATTGTTCCCATTATTTACATTATTAATGTTCTGATTGTTACCGTTCCTTTGATCTGCCATAGTCTCAGTGTAATGATACTGATTCCTTTGGATTCTGCATTCTCTCTACAAGATCGTTCGATCTCAAGATTAAACGGTTGCAGATGTGGGTGATGAGAACAAGTAAAGCTCATGCACCAACAGTCACAAAAAGGATTGATGATTCCACAACAAACCACAAGTATCAACTTCAATCGTTTGAAGTAATGCACACCACAAAATTTCCCAACAAGGACTTTATCAGCCAATCGATTGAAGCAGTGGTCTCAATCGATTGATATTCAAAAGTCAAACTGAGTCAGCACAGATTTTTTAGCTTAGAAGGCAAGTAGTAGCGGTCAAGTCAATCGATTGACAGAGAAATGTCAATCGATTGAAACACTTCCACCTATTTTCACAGTGAATAATATTTCAGCTTCAATCGATTGACAGAAATTTTCAATCGATTGATTTCTATGATGAACAGTCGCCAGTATCAGAAGAAAAGAGTTTTATTTTATTTAATTTTAATTTTATTTAATTTAATTTTATATTTATTTATTTATTATTATTATTATTATTTTTTAATTAATTAAAATTTGAATTTAAATTGGATTTTTTTTTTAAGTTTCAAAAATGAAAATTAAATTCGAAAATTGAGATTTTAAAATTTAAATTTCAAAATTTGAAAGTAAAAATTTAGAATCCAAAAGATGAAAATTAAAAGCAAGATTTAAATTTCAAATTTTAAAACCTAAAGCAATCCCACACAATCATACAAAATCTTACCTAAAAGAGAAAAAGAAGGAAAAGAATAAAAGATTCCTATAAATCCTAACACAAGAGTCCCACAAAAGTCAATAACTAGAGTTTAGAAAATCCTACAAAATCTTTCTAAAAGAGGAAGATAAGAAAACGGGTCTCCTACAAAAATCTAAAATAAGAAATCCTAAAAAAAAAAAAAAAAATCACAACTTCCTAAAAGAACTCCACAAAATCTTACTCAATGATAACAAAATAAAAAAAATCAGATTTTGCAATTTATAGATAAAAAAAAATGTTAATTCTAAATTTCAAAAGTCAAAATTTAAATATTTAAATTCAATATTCGAAATTAACAATTCGGATTTCACACAAAACAGTCGATCGATTGATGCTTTCGGCTCAATCGATTGACAATTCAACACTCAACAGTCACAAAGCACAGTCGATCAATTGAGAAACAAATCTCAATCGATTGACTGTCAAATAAATACACAAATCTCTTTTCGAATTAATCAAAATTTCCCCGATAGCAGCACAAAAAACTTGATCGATTTTAAGTTTAACCCTTGCAAGTGCACAAGATCTATTGTAGCACGGTAAGAACAGGGGTGTCGAACCCACAGGGAAATGTGAAATTTATCTAATCCTTTCAGAGACTTTAAAACACCCAGGGAAGTATCAAGGGAGAAATTCAATTTACCACACAAGTACCACACGATTTTCAATGCAATAAAAGAAAACTAATCAATCTAGGCCAGAACAAATTATGATTAAGAAGAAAAATGACAATTTATGAATTGATCAAAGAGTTTAGCTAACCATCGATTCGTAACTTTTCTACCATTAAATCTCACAAATTCTTTTTAAGTCAAAACACCATCATTTATTAGAAAAATAAATGAATTGAGAAGAACGCGACTATGGATCCGGCATACCCTATCTAAAAACTATGACTCAGCCTATCATTGCGGTATGAGTCATGTAAAAAGGATAGCATATCTCAAAATCCTAAGTCACGACAATAATAAATCAGTCATTCCGTAGCTTAGATCGGCCTGCAGGAATAAATCTAGATGGAGTGCTTCTTTTACGGTCGTTGATAACCACGATCAATGACTGTAAACGAAGACTCGATAATATTCAACCAAGCACACACTTATAACAGAATGATTCAATGACAAAACCATGAAATTGTAGAAACAATAATAGGATAGTTACTTATCTCCGGTTCGCTTCCTCCTTGAGCAAATGACTTTAGTCGCTCATCCGCGGTATACAAACCCGTTGTAGATCCGAAGATATCATTAACAATGCTCTTTTATTTATCATAAAATCTCCTTACAATGCTTTTGTTTCTAGGTATAATCTATGCGCTCACCATTATAAAAGAGAACTAAAAGGAACCTAATACAATCTACTGAGAAGAAGAAGAAGAACCCCCTCAGAAAAATAGTCTCCCACAATAATTATTAAAAAGTGATTAAAAGTTAAAAGCTCCTCTACAAAAATTCGTAGCTTCTTTTTATAAGGCCGAGCAAACCCTATCCCTAGTAGCCTCAATTGATTGAGAATAAAATCTCAATCGATTGACTTTGAATTCGAAATAAGAGAGGGCAAACTTGTCTTCTCCTGTCAATCGATTGTCATTCAAGTGTCAATCGATTGACACATAGTGGTGGAATTTTCATTCCCTTAGTGGATGTTGAGTTTCTTCTTGAATTTCGATGCTTCTTTTGACCTTTTTGTCCATAGCCCTTGTATAGCCTTTAATTACCCTCTTTTATGATCTTTAACGATCCAACGGTCAGAAACACCTGTAATCATTAAAATCTCACAACAACCATCAGATGCTTTCATTGGACAGCTAAGTGTAGGGATTAAGGTGCGAAATATAGTAACATTTCGGCACCGATCAGTCATGCGGTACGGAATAAAATGAGCTGACTTAGTTAATCTGTTGACCACAACCCAAATAATATCATTTCTCTTCAAAGTCCTTGGCAAATCGATGATGAAATCCATGCCAATGCTTTCCCATTTCAAACTTGAAATCGGTAGTAGCTAAAGTAACCCAAGTAGTTTCTTGTGTTTAGCTTTAATTGCTAGCATGTGAGACATCTTGTGAAGTAGTCAGCGATCTCTCTCTTCATATCGTTCCACCAATAATTTTTCTTCAATCCTTTATACATGTTATTTTCAGGGTGAATAGAGAATTTAGACTTATGGGCTTCGTTCAAGATCCCCCTTTTCAATTCTAAATTATCAGGTACATAGTAGCGTCCTTGGAACAACATCATCCTATCATCTCTGACAGTAATCTCCGACTTTCCACTGTCCTTCAGTTTCAAAAGGATAGGATCATTACGATGTAGTTCCCTGATTCGATCAAGTAATGAGGAGGTGATAATAATATAAGAAAGCAATGCCCTTGGTCGAATCACCTATTCTGGAACAAATCTGCTGAGGACATCAGCAACAATATTAGCCTTTCTCAGATGATATTTGATCTCGAAATCATAATTGATCAAGAAATCCAACCATCTCCTTTGACTCATATTCAAGTCTTTCTGAGTAAAAAGATATTTAAGACTTTGATGATCCATGGAGATGATGAATTGCTCCCTACTCGGCGGCAAACCCATCACTTCATCAAGAAAAACTCTCAAAAATTCATTCACAAAAGGTATCGAAGATATATCTCATCGCTTTTCCTCGGCTTCCAATAAGGCAAAGAGTTTAAGAATGGAACCCTTCTGTGATCCCTTGAATTTAAACGTCGGTCCATCCAAAGGGGTAAATATCATAGTCTTAGTGAAACAATCTAGGGTCTCATGAGATTCAGCAAATCAAACCATCCCTAGGATAACATCGAAATCTTTGAAGTCCAATTCAATCAGATCGACAACTAAGGCATGGGTCCCAATCTAGACAGAACATCGAGGGTAGACTCTGTCAACTAACATACTCTTCCCCAGGGGAGTCGCTACGGACAAAGGAATATTCATCAAAGATGAACCCTTATCGAGATGCTTAGCAAAGTTCAAAGAGATGAATGAATGGGAAGCATCCAAATCCAAAAGCACGTGAGCAAGAAGCCCATTGATCAACATCGAACCTGGCCATCCAAGACACGCCACGATTTAAATTATCCAACATAAAGATTATCAATCAATTAAATGGTTACTATCTACAAGGTAATACTAGTTCTTAAAAATTCATTCATTTTTTTTTTGTAAAAACATTTCTGAAAAACTATTCATTTTACTTAAGTTAATATGCATGGTATCCCTTCATATATGTGTGAAATAAATTAATCATATTTTAAATAAACAAACATACCCTGGATGGCATTGTCTGAAGCTTTAGCGTCAACATCAAATAGGGCATACACGCACCCATTATCCATAATTGTCGTCAAAGGCGTAGTCCTCAATCCAGACGACTTCCCAGGCATTTTGCACTCGGCTACTCTATGCTCATGTTGTCCACAATTGAAACAAGCATCTGATCCTCTCAGACAGGTGCCATAATGATTCTTGCCACACGTGGAACAAATTGAAATAGTCTTTGCAGTTGACCCCACTACAGAAACAGTCTTGCTTTAGTGAGAGAATGTCGGTCTTGAGTAAGGTGTGGTCCTACTCTTCAATCTTGTGTTCGATTATGAAAATACTCGATCTCTGCGGCCAGTTTGAAAGTTCCTAGCCAAGCTCTGACCAACATTACCAGTCGTAGGAGTCACCTTCAGTTCTCTATCAATGGTGTAACACCTATCAATCAAACCCTTATATGAATCGCATCGATGTCCAACCACCAATGTCCTGATCTGAGGCTTCAATCCCTTCTCAAACCACCTGAGTCAAAAGTTCTCGTTAGAAACCAGGATTGGTGCAAACTGACTCAGTTTCGTAAAGAGCTTGGCATTAGCGTCTACAGTCATCTCTCCCTGTTGAAGGTTTAAGAGTTCATCAATCTTCGCTTCTTGGATGCTTTGATGGTAACACTTATCGTAAAACACCTTTACGAATTTGTCCCAATCCCAAGCATATCCAGGCTCTTCAACATGAGTCGCTTCTTTCAATTGTCTCCACCAATTTTCAGCATCCCCTTCCAGTTTGTAGGTTACCAATCTTAGCCTCGGTGTTATCTCTGGTCCCATTGAAGTTTTTGGTCAGTTCTTCCTGAATTCATCCAATTCCAACCTAGGGGTAGAGGTAGGACAAGAATTTGGAGTTCTGGTTACATTGATGGCATTTACAGTTGCCTCAGTCAATGCATCAATGTGTTTATTCGCCATTTGCAACCGATCAAACTCACATTAGATTTCAGTTCCACATATTCCCGACGTAAGAATAAACCTTAGGCTTTGATACCAACTGTAGCGACCCAAAATCTCACAAAGGCTGATTGTAAGTTCTTAGGTCGTATATATCATGAATCATAAAAATATAATAAAGCATTAAAAGCGGCTTAAATGACGGAAGATAAAAATTTTAAAGCATTAATTAATCGCAATAAAATCCATGAACATTTTCTTATTCCAATTACAAGTCCAACATAATTAAAAATTTAAACATTCTTAATGAACTACTAGCTGATCATTTTCTCGTTTATTTGAAAACCAATAATAAATAAAAAGGAAAATAAATAATTAGGCCATGAAGCCTTCATCGCCGTTCATTTCAGGTTCCTGGGAACCATGGGCAGTCTCATCACCATAGACCCATATGTTGTCCTTAGCTACACCTGTCTCACCTGGCTACCCACATCAACAAGGGGTGTAAGTTTACATTTGTATGGATCAGACATGCAATTCATTAAAGCATAAAATATCAATTATTGCAATGTGAACATTTCTATATTTCGTGAGTGTGTGCTTGTGGCATGCTAATTGGACTCAAAAGTTGTATAATTTATCCCCGAATCCTGGCTTTGTTAAACCTCATTTAACTCCTAATGTGGGCTTTTAGCTCATGTTGTGTTGCAACAGGTGTAAAAGTGGGTTAAATATTAAAAGCGTTAAAAGAGAAAAGTTATGAAGAAACCCAAGGAAAGGCAAGAACCCAAGGAGAAATAGATGGAAAGGAGTGCTTTCAAAGGTCAAATGGACTGATTGAAATTGCAAATTCGACCGGTCAGAATAGTGTAGCAGAGAAGGTTCCCAAAGGAAGTAAAGAGGACTTATTTGGACCGGTCGAAGGACTCAACCGACCGGTCACAACGTTGGATGCTTCAGGAAATTAAAGATGAGACAGGTCAGGGCTCAGCCGACCGATAAAAAAAGTAAGAAGCAGAATGGAAAATACTCAGAGGAATTACTTGACTGGTCACACCTGGCTTGACCGGTTTAAAAAATAAGGAAAATTAAAGCTCCACAGATCATCTTCTACCTGGAGAAGGAGTCTAAAGCTAAACAGTCCGTTCTCCAATCCCGACCGGTCACAACAGAGTTTATGAGCGAAAATCAAGGTCTGAACAGTTGTGGATATCTTCTAACTCCGCTATCTTCTCCGAGAATTTCTTCTAATAGATGGGATAACTCCAAATCACGCAAAATCCTTTCCAGAATCATCTTTCTTGAAGTATTTTTAGGATCTAAAGATCACTTCCCGTGTACAATGTTCTAGGGTCTTGTAAATCTATAAATAAGGACCCTAGGTTAGGAATAAAATAGCCTTTAGTCATAGGGCTTCTTGCTCATAGGTTTAGGGTTAGATCAGTTCTGGAATGGATTGGGAATGATTGTAATCATCGATTAGACGCTGATTCAGTGATGATGGTCTTTCGAATGATGTGCACTTAAAGCTTCAGGCTGAGATCTTTTATAAAGTTTCAGATGAGTATTCAATAATAATTTATTTCTTTTACTGTTTTGATTTCCATTTGAATGGTACGATTGCATGTTGGAGGTTCCGAGATTCATCGAGAATGAGCGATTATAATGGTTTAGTTCTATTTAATCTACTCTTATTGGCCTGGTACGGCTTAGGAACTAGATTGGATAGGATACTCCCCGACGGGCTACGACCTTGTAGGCTAGTCTTAGTTGGTACGTGCAATGGTTCTTTGACGATTATATTTATTTAACTCGCGATTAGATTTCTCTAATTCATATACGAAGCGACTAAGCTTGTAGCTAGAATAAAGGGTACCAGGGATTCAAAATAGGAAAGAAATAGGAGATTATTAGATACAAGTCTGATATCCAAGAGAGATTTGAGTCTGCCTTCCCATATCTTTATCCAGATCTGTTAGGTTTTCTTTTCATTTTTAGGAGTAATTTAGGAAACTTAAAATATATAATTTTATTATATGAAACAAAGATCAGATTAGATAAACGACAAGTCCCTGTGGTTCAAAATCCTTGTACTTGCCCTAGTACATTCGAACTTGTGCCCTTACAAGGTTTTGAAATAAAACGATCAAGTTTTTGGCGTCGTTGTCAGGGGCTTCGATTTTATCCTGTTAGATTTTTGTTTTATATATTGTATAGTTTTGGAATTATCAAACTCTTGAACTCTGAATACAAATCATGAACGGTGAATCTAAACTTTGAAATGATTCTTTGGAAATTAAGAACTTTAAGTTTCGGCCTTTATATGAAGATGCTTCTGATCCTTTAGATTATGTTTCGATAAGAAGATTGTATCAATTCTTGTCAATGAATCTATACTTCGTAATGGTAAAAATGTGAATTGGTATTGATCTTTTCTCTACTGAGCTTAGACTGTAACGCTCACCCCGACTATACATCACAGGTATAGCTACAGATTAGGATCGAAAGCTTGAGAATGTGCCAGAAGACGAAGGTCTTCCGCCTAAGGAATATTTTCCTTAGTTAATCATAGACTTTTGGACTTGGTATAGTTGACTTTTGGACATTTAGGCATGGTACACCCAAGTGACTTTGTAAAATGATAGATTTAGTTTTGTCCATGTATATAGTATACCATTGTTTAGGTGATGGTCGGCCGTCATTGATGATTTATTTTAGTTCCGTTGTAGATATGTTTTGTATAGAAATAGAAATTTTTAGTTCTGCTATATGTATCTTTGCTTTGATTTCCGTATGTGTGTGTGGATGTACCAAGTATTCTGTATTTAGATTGTGATCTACGATCTGGTGGTCCTATTTTCTCAGAGATCTGTGTGAGGAGAAATTTGGGTTGTCAAAGATGGTATCAGAGATATGGCTTTAGATTCTGCCAGAACATAGAGAGTCCAGTCTATGTTAGATGTAGGCTAGAGTACTCATGACCACTTCTGATTGAGAGCCATTATTTGATCATGACAGGTCAGTATGCCTCCACGAGGAAGGCCAATAATCGTACGCACTAGAGGTACATCAAGTGCCGAGAGGATCGCTATAGGTACAGATAGCATTCCTTTGGGAGGGGGAAACAACAAAGAGAAAGATAGGTCGTTATTAAAGACGATGGTCAATAACATGGCACTACTTGCAGAGAGACGCCAACCTTCTGGATTTTAGGAATTCAGAAAGATGTGTCCTCCTAGCTTTTATGGCCAAGCTGATCCACTTAAGGCAGAAAAGTGGTTGAATGAAATGAAAAAGATCTTCAGTTTACTTCCTTACACTGAGGATGAAAATGTGAGATGGGCAACCTTCAAGTGAGATGGAGAGGCTGATCCGTGGTGAAAGTTTGTATCAAGAACCAAGGAATAGAAGACTCCCAATACTCCATGGACTTGGGTTGAATTTATTGAGAAGTTCAACGAAGAATACTTCCCCGAAGCAGTGAGAGATTAATGGGAAGTTTAATTGATTTCATTGGGGCAAGGCCGGATGTTCGTACAAGAGTACGAAGTTGAGTTCTCTTGGCTTTCGAGGTTTGCACCTCAGCATGCAGCCATGGAAGTGATGAAGGCCAAGAAATTTCAACGAGGCCTAAAACCTAAAATTCAAGAAAGAATCTCCATGTGCAAGCCTAGGACCTATGCAGAGGTCATGAATCTTGCCCTTATTACGGGGCAGGATCTGGAAAAGATGTACAAGCGGCGAGAATAGCAGAATAAGAGCAAGGCAAGTCGAGCACAATCTTATGCTTCTGAGTAGGCAAGCAAGGAACCAAGGTTCTTAATGCCAAGACCCTCTCAACCTACTTAGACTACCTATTCGAGCCGCTTTCATCTGCACATACGAGCCCTCTCCGTTCTCCGGGCCCTTCTACGACAGGGGCATCAATAGCACATCAAGATGCACGCCCAACTTCATCCACACTGGTAGAATCATATGCACGAAGGAATGTTGGTGGGCCACTGGCACATGCCTCAGGTTTGGCCAGATGGGGCATCAGATAAAAGACTATCCCAAGCATAAGAAGCAAAGGACGACTTCAGCATCTATTCAATGACCCTAGGTTACCAATGATGGATAATGGTTTCAAATTTCTTTTGTGGACGTTGCATTTTGGATTAATGGTGAGGATATGTACTTCATGGTTAAATTTGGTGGTGATGGTATGCTTTAGGTAAACGGTGATATCATGTAAATTTTTGCGGTTGTATTGGGATGGTGATTGACATTAGTTATGAATGTTTAGCTATGCATATCTAATGGTAGATATTAGTTATGGTAATATGATTGTCTAGGTTCTTAAATCTATTGACACCTGTGATTTAAATTTCATCTTATTGAATATAGGGACTATAATCAGAGTTAGTTACTCTATTGATTTTATTGAAGATTGTACACAAGATGACACGGTTAATCTTAAGCTTGCACACAGTGAAGAATTTCATCATATGCACTAAGGTAATTAATCTTGGGCAAGCATCTGATCATAATTAAAATTAGAAAAATAACTTAGCTGTGAAAAGTCTAAATAGTTGTGTTGGAATGCAATGGCAGATGTATGTAGCCATCGATTTTCTACCTTGTAGTATTTATAAATGAATGTATAAATGGCAATGAATACCTTGCAGTGATGGTGTATTCTGATCAATGGTTTAAATTTTCTTTTGTGAAGATGGCATACTTTTGCTTGATGGTTGCCTTTGTTAGTTGATAGTTTTTCCTTCTGATTGATGGCCCCATGTTCACAAATGGTCAATGGTGCTAGTCGATAATTATCAGAATTCCAAATTTATCGTGAACACCTATTTATGAATAATTAGTTGTAGATGTGTTGCTTGGATGATTAGTGTCATTTCTAAGGTATGCTTTGACGATGGACAAAATGCTTGATTGACTGTAGATATACTCTACTGATTAATTATAGATATCTTTTCATGAGTAGTCGTGAAGATATTTTTGCTGGATTAGTTGTGGAAATATCTATTACTGATAAACTGTAGATGTATGATACAATTGAACCTTTGGGCAATCGTGAACTCATTCATATTGGTAACCTACATGTCACATCGATTATGTTAGGAATACCCCAAAGGTCGCGTCGTAAATTTTTGTGGACAAAAAATCCCTTCAAGGAGGGGAGAATGTAATGACCCTGGTCTTTGAGGATGTGAATCATTGATTCCTAAGGAGAGTATCACTACCCATGTTCGGGACTGCCAAGTATTCGTGCCTTTAAGAATATGGCACGAAAATGTTTGAGGACGAAAATTATTTTAAGGTGGGAAGAATGTAACAACCTGAAATTTTTGAATACTAATACACGACTAAGTGTACGTGCTTGGTAAGGCATACAATACGTTCCATAGATTTAGAAATATTTTATTTTAATAATGTATATCTTCACATGAAAGGTACATATATTTAATGGTGTAGTTAGCTGCACAAGCTTCGTGAGAGCACTTCATTTTAGACCTTTGGATAGGAACTTATATACATTGTTTTCGTGTGCTAGCTCCACACCGAACCAAACCCATTGGTTATAAATGAAACTTCTCTAAGAAGTTTAATTTGCTTGAAAAATTAGAGAGAAGAGATAGAGAAGAGCTTAGAGAGAGAAGAGGGAAACCTCCTTCCCATTTTCCCGTTTGAAACCCAAGTCACCTTTGATTCCCCTCAAATTTCTTCTTCTTCTTGTTCTTCGAGAAGATCATTGTCGGATTCTCAGCTTAAGAACTCCGATTTCTATGTTGTAAGAGCCAAGTGAAAAGAACCCCCATTTCTCTTCTCATTTTCCTTGAAACCCTAACCTTTGGGTCTCTCATCTCAAGTCCCTCTCTTCATTCAAGAAGGTAGCCTTTTCGCCGTTACGATCGGAGAAGAGTTTGGGTCGTTAGAGGAACAAGAGGAATCGATCGATTTTGATTACCGTAGAACTTACACGCACATGATTAGAAGGTAAGATTTGATTTAATTTAGTTAGAATTAGTTTAGTAATGATTTATGGGTAATTGGTATGCATGTAAATGAATTTTGGAAGATTCGGATTAAAGAAGGTGACGCCCAAATAGTTGCAGAATCTCACAGATTCGCTCACACGCATTTGAATTCGTGCTCATAAAATTCCTTCAAAAAATAGGCCAAAAAAATTTGGAAAAACTCGCTCGCGTGAGTTTGGTGTGCCACAAGAAATCTGGCAAATTTGCTTGAGCGACTTTGGAAATTGTGCGCGCGAATTTGACTGAGGTGCTGAAACAACCTCGGTATTTTGGCCATAACTATTTACTCCGAACTCGGATTGACGCAATTCTCATGGCGTTGGAAAGAGGATAACGAGCTCTATAACTTTTTGTGCAATAGCAATTTCATGAATTAAATATTTTAAAGGTAAAAATTGAACAGGAAGTTGGGACAAGTTCTACACGATCCAAGGTTAGGACGAACTAGTCCATTCCGCCTCAGTTTTGAGAAAACACTTAAGTGCATCAAAGTCATTAGTAATTAAGATCAATCCTTAATGCATCATAGTGTATGTGATGTAGATTGAAAATCGGAGGACATACATAGAGACATTTGCATTGTTCTCTTTCGTGCGACTTCGGAACTAGGGTAGGCGAAACTCAATGCTCAATTGCATTTTGACTTTTGATTCATAGACTTCTATGGCATGATTGAAATAAGAAGTGGTTGTTTGAAATTGATTTGGAACATGCTGAATTTGGCTGCATAAGAATGTGGAACTTTTGAATCATTGATGGGCATCTGAAGTCCTTGAATTATTAGTTGGATCTGGAACTTTTGAATACGAATCATTGCACTCTGAAATTCGGAATGAGATGGATTTAGCTATGAATTGTATGATTACATAATATGTTGAATGGAAACATGGAAATTATAATTTGAATTGAAATTAGTGAGTCTGACTATATTGAATCATTGAAAGCTTTGAATTATTAATTCGTATATGACGTTTTTGGAATATTGAATCCCTTGAACTAAAAAATTTGGACATTGAATTGGGATATTGATATATTGACTTTGAACATTGAATCTGATTGAATAGAAATTATGTGTGAATTTCTTGAAATTTTGAATGTGGATACTTGAAAGGACATTGAACGACTGGATGGATTGGACCGGTATGGCGGGTTTTTCCATACATACTGCATACACTGTACATACTGCATGGACTGGACTGGTACGACAGGTTTTTTCATACATACTACATACACTGTACATACTGCATGGATTGGACCTATTGTACACCCACTGAACTTGAGAATCTGAATAGGAACATTGAGTTTGAATTCAGACATGAATTGGAATACGAATGCGAATAAGCAAATGAAAATCATGTGAATCTTTGGAATTATCGAATTCTTTGAACTCTAAATACAAATCATGAACGGTGAATCTGAACTTTGAAATGATTCTTTGTAAATTAAGAACTTTAAGTTCCGGCCTTTATATGAAGATGCTTTTGATCCTTTAGATTTTGTTTCGATATGAAGATTGTATCAATTCTTCTCAATGAATCTATACTTCGTAATAATAAAAATGTGAATTGGTATTGATCTTTTCTCTACTATGCTTAGGCTATTAGCTCACCCCGATTATACGTTACAGGTATAGCTACAAATTAGGATTCGAAACTTGAGAACATGCGGAAAAACGAAGATCTTTCGCATGAGGAATATTTTCCTTAGTTGATCATAGACTTTTGGACTTGGTATAGTTGACTTCTGGATATTTGGGCTTGGTACACCCAAGTGACTTTGTAAGATGATAGATTTAGTTTAGTTCTTGTATATAGTATACCATTATTTAGATGATGGTCTGCCGTCACCAGTAGTTTATTTTTATTCCGTTGTAGATATGTTCTGTATAGAAATAGAAATTTTTAGTTCTGCCATATGTATCTTTGCTTTTATTTATGTATGTGTGTGTGAATGTACCAAGTATTCTGTATTTAGATTGTGATCTATGATCTGGCGGTCCGATTTTTTCAAAGATCCGTGTGAGGGAAAATTCGGGTTGTCACAGATGGTATCAGAGATATGGCTTTAGATTCTGTCAGAACATAGGAGTCCGGTCTATGTTAGATGTAGGCTAGAGTACTCATGATCACTTCTGATTAAGAACCCTTATTTCATCATGACGGGTCAGTATGCCTCTACGAGAAAGGTGATTAGTCATATAATTTATCATTTTATCACCCTTAACTTAGTGATGCTAGGCCATAGTTTGTTACTAACAAGTTGATGATGTGCAAATATTAGAGATAACCAGCAAAATAGAGTAAAAGTGTTAATATTTATTAAAATGAATGTAAAAACCAATAAGAAAGATGATTGAACAAAAAAGATAATTTTTGCCTACTGAAAGCCAGAGAATCGTAATTTATAATTCTGCAAAAAAAGATAAAAAGAATAAGGAAGCTATGAAAGAAAATTGTGATTAACGATTTTCAAAGAAATATAGGAAAATGAGAAATTGTGATTTGCGATTTCCCAGAAAAGAAGCTTTCCTACTGTTGCTGTTGCTGTTGATCATGTGCATATTATACCGCCACGAATAGAATTAGAAGATATATGAGATTAAAAATTTGATGAATTACGGATTTGAGAAGATTGATGAAGATAAGCTTTAGGAAATCTCGGTTGCTGAAATAAAGGAGAATAATATAGAGGCACATCCACCGTCTAAGCAAAGAAAGATAAAATTAGGAATTAGAGTTTTATTAGGAATCTTTTATTTTTAGTAGTTTATTTTATTAGAATTAAAAGTCTTTGCAAACCGACTCCTTATGACCTATAAATAAGAGAGCTTGGTATAGGAATAAGCATCGAAGAATTTTAACATCAATTGACGACTGAGGTTGGATTTTTTTCCAATCAAAGTAGTGTATAATAGTTAGAGTAGATTAGATATCAGAAGTTTCTCAAGAGCAATTAGCGACTGCAATTGAGTGCTGAAGATTAGTGTAGATATCCTAGTTTCTCATAAGCAATTGACGACTGTGGCTGAGGGGTGAAAGATATATTTATTTTCTTTCTAGTTTAAATTTTATTTTCTTTTATTTATAGCTTTATAACATCTCCAAGTTTTAATTTGAATTGATGACTCAGGTAAGAATTTACAGATTAGTGTAACAATTTTTACTTTTCCATCTTTAGTTTTCTAAGGTTTGATTGATGCCCAGATTTTAGGAAGTTGTTGATTGGATTAAATCTGTATTGATAGGATCTTAGACTTGATTGACGACCAATGCTATGAAACTAGAGATATGGTGTAACGGTACTGTTTATTTTCATAAATATCTGATAGTTGAAGGTTGGGATTGATGACCTCAATCTGAAGAAGGAAGATTTAGGATTTACTTTATGCACTTTAGATTAGAAACCATTCTTTTATTCATATTTCTCCAGTAGATTAGATCTTAAAGGTAAATAGAAGTTTTTAAGATAAAAATTTAAATAGCAGATAAAGATAAGAAGTAATTAGATAAATAAACTTCCTCGTGGGAACGATCCTATGCTAGTACTATGATTTCCATTGTGCGCTTGTAATAGGTTATGACTTGACTTTAAATATAATTTTAATATATATAACAAGACCGACCAAGTTTTTGACGGTGTTGCCAGGGAAGCAGAATTTATCTTTATTTCTATTTCTATCTAATATTTTTATTCTTTTAAAAACCAATATTTATCTTTCTCTTTTATATTTCTTTATATTTTTATTCTTCTTTGATCACTTCTTAATCTTTTGCAGGTTTATTTGGAGCAGCGAATCAAAAGTTTTCAACTTCTACCGGCCACGGAATTTAGAAACTCAGATTTGTTTCTTTCCCTGCTTTCTAGAATAAAAATCATATAAACCTGAACTAAAACTTGACATACTGCATTCTAGCCAACCAGCCTCAATTCTAAATCAATGTGGATCTGGCAAGAGTAAACCAAAGTAAGGCTAGAACAATGGGAGAATACTTTGCAATAACACCTCTTACACTACCCCTATGTGTTCGCACCCCTATTGCCAGTTATGAGGCTTTCGAAATCATGCCAAATGTGCTTCAAATACTTCCCACTTTTTACGGGCTGATTGAGTAAGACCCCCAATGGCATTTAAATAATTTTATAGAAATGTGTAACATTATTCTAATCAGAGAACTGACAGAAGTATCCGTTCGTTTAAGGTTGTTCTCATATTCTCTTAAAAACGAGGCAAAGTAGTGGTTACACTCTTTACCCCGACATTCGCTTGCTGATTGGGAAGGACTGAAACACGAATTCCTCATGAAGTACTTCCCAAGGTGTAAAACAAATAGAATTTGACATCTTATTTTAACATTCCATCAATTTCCAGATGAACCTCGTCAAGAGAGTTGGAATTGCCTCAAGAATCTTCTCTATATGTTCCCGCATCATGAAGTCGCGAAATGGTAAATAGTTCTCACTTTCTATGAAGGATTAAATGACCAAACTAGGCATATGATTGATGTCACCTATGGTGGTTTGTTTCATAATTTAACAGCAGCGGATGCTTGGGAACTCTTTGAGACCCTTAGCGAGGAAATGGTGCAATACTATGCAATAGATGAGATTGATTCGAAGACTTCTAGGAATATACCCCCTATGCAAGGAGGATTATATAAATTAAAGTCAATGACGAAAGGTCTTCCGAAGCTGAAGCTTTGGAAGGGAAAAATTCAATCTCTGGTGGGAATAAAATCGCGCCCAACATCTGCACAAGGTAAAGCTTGTGGTCCTAATCTTAGCCCAACTCAAGTGGCCCCAAAGCGTTCTACTGCTCCTTTTGGCCCCACAGCAGCCCAATACCACACTGCTAGTGAGGATGCCTTGTTACAAATAGCGGACAGCTGGGTGCAACATAGCCACATCCAGATAAAGTTACTCAATTACCTGCGACAATCTATCGTAAGGCAGGAAACTCAAATTAAGCAGCGAAACCTTATGGGAGGAGAGTGTAATGTATCACCTTCACATATAGTTGGTATGTCTAGAGGATGTATATCTATGGGAGACACATCAACTCCCTCTGTTTTTAAATAGGTCCCTCTAGAACCTGTCGAGCTACCGACTCACCCGTAGTAAAATTTTGTAACATATGTATATCAGCATTATTATTTTTTCTTCTAGGAGAATTTCATACGATTCACATTGTGTAAAATACATCCAATCGTATGAATATCTCTCTTTTTGTTTATAATTATTTGAACGTATGGATTTATGAGCAACAATGCTGAATCATAGCGAATACGATTCAACGAAGAGTCTTCTCAGCGGTTCACTTATAGCTAGAATTGTAAACGACAATTCTAAGGAACAAGCAATTCCAGTAGTCTGTCTTATCAATTACATTGGAATGTGGACCCAATTAATTCATATGAGAAACAAACAACTTCTGCATTCAAGACTACCACTTCCCAACCACCCTAGCCTAGGAACCTATACAGAGACATTTACTCGAAGTGACGGCTCAAAGCCAAGCCCCTTCCCTATAAATCCATACCCGTCCATAGACTAAAAATAGTTCATAGCCTTTCTTCTTCCTTTGTTCTTAACCCTAAAACCTATGATGGAAGAGCATAACCAGAATGATTTCAATAAGCAACTTGATAAAATTCTCGAAATACATAGAGCTGAGCTCCTGGCTATACAACAGAAAGTAGAAGATCTGAAGCGCTGGCGACTCACTCGAGATGCTGAATCGTCCACTAAAACTACCCTTGACCCTAAACCTAACCCAAATCCGAAACCATATACCACGAATCCATCTTCCCCCACTTCCTAACCTTTACACCATCACAACCCACTCAAAATGCGTGTTTCTTTCTAACAAGGATGGATTATAATTTCCAGTTTTATGTCCCATCCCATCCTTGATCTCCTCACCACCCTTCTCCATTGCTCATCTTCTCCCTTAGCTTGCGTTACAATTTCTTCATAAAATTTTTGCAAGGGAGCAGTATAGGCAGAATGGGGGGCTGAGATGTATCATCTTCCAACTCTCCTCAACTTCTTTTCGCAACTGCATTAACACTGCAGCTGAAGAGTCATTTGGAAGACTGAGAGGGGGAGTTCTACAGCTCTTGGAGTAGCAACCACGATGTGAATTTCCATTCTAAAGAAGAGGAGGGGAGGCGACCCTGCAAAGGCGTGGATATGCCTTTGGTGGGAAGGAATGAGAGACCTTAATTAAAGCGTTGTGAGAAGTCGAAGGACCGATCTTCATTGAAGATTTCTCTTGGATGTTGTTGCTAGTGTCTTAGTTTAATGTGTGTAGATTTTTCCTAAGATTTCTTTGATGTAATTAATTTTCTTTCCATATTTTTGTAATTAGTTCACATATATATGAAAAAACTTTTTTTTCTCTGCTGTTTTTGACTAATTTGCTAATAGTGTTACTAACATCTAACATTTTCTATTCGAACCGATAGTATTTTTCTCCTAAGTTTGGGGGACAGATTTTTTATTCTTTTTACAGATTATAAACCCGGCGCCTAAGCCAGTAATAGGTAATATTTTTTTTATGTCCTCTGTTTTGCACAATGAGGACATTGTCCTATTTAAGTTTGGGGGGATATACATATCATTTTTGAAAATATAATATATTAGTATAGTTTTTTTTTATAGAGTTTTTAGTTAATCATTATATGAGATTTACTAAGAAAATATGACAATCCAAAATTCTTAGCAATTCATCATAGTGGTAGTTCAAAATCAAAATAGAAATAGTTACAATTCAAAGTAAAGCATTTCTAGAATACTGTATCAGGAGAATGATTGAAACTATACGATTGATCTGAACTGCATATATGTGCAATCGTGGATTTTTATCAAACCCGTCGCGACGATGCGCTCCCTATAAATGTTCAGAGTCGCCACCCGAAGCTTTTGGTGTCTTGGGAAGCCTAGATCAATTTTATGAGAACCGAAGTGCCACAAATATGACTCTGAATTCGGTCTACGCCAAAGGCTCTTAGGTAGGGGCCTCGGTTATCGATTGGGAAGGTGTTAGGCACCCAATCAACCAGTTTAAAGTGGTCTCTACTTATGGACAAAACAAAAATAATAGGAAATGAAAAAGTCTTCCTCTTGCCCAAAGGGTCTTAAAATCCTATTTGTGCCCCTCCGTTCCTACCAAAAATTCGGCGGTATAATGACACAAATGGGAGGATAGAGGAAGAACCGAGAAGGTAGAGGAATAGAGGGGAGAGCTAAAGCACTCGGGCCCTTGTTGCACCACTGTAGAGCCTTACGTTGACTGACTTCGGTGAGCTTTTGAAGGCTTGTATAGTGAGAAATGGGATTCTAACTCTTAGGGCTTGATAGCTAAAAGGTAGAGAGAGAAGGCTAGGGGGTAGCACACACCTAACCTAGAGCTTTCTGGTGAAATGGTAAGGTCTAAATAAAGTTTTAAAGTTCTAGAATTTGTATGGAAATGGTGTACTAGAGGAAAGAGAGAGAAGGGATTCCTTAATCTCTTAATTGCAAATTTTTTTAAGCCTTTGTAAAGGGAGGGGTGCCTCTCTATTTATACGAAAAAGAGAGGTTAGGAGGGTGTTTAAAAGCTAATTAGGGTTAGCAATTAGGTAATAGGCAATCTAAGGTTTCCTAAGGTTTTTGGAGCCTTGAAAAGTGTGAACAGTTGCTCCAATGGTGGATGATAGGGTGGGGCTTTAAACCACTTAAGGAGTTGCACATAGGTAGTAAATGGGAACAACG
Source organism: Chloranthus sessilifolius (assembly GCA_021018995.1). Lineage (NCBI taxonomy): Eukaryota > Viridiplantae > Streptophyta > Magnoliopsida > Chloranthales > Chloranthaceae > Chloranthus > Chloranthus sessilifolius. The sequence continues at coordinate 73,964,411 of CM037595.1, forward strand.
GAACTAGCAAAACACACACCCAAAGGTCAAGATGGTCAAGAACTCAAACCCCAATCTCAAAATTTGAGGCAAAAATCTAGGTTTACTGTTCATAAGCTTGGCACAACTAATAGTTGCGCTAGGCTTAGGAACAGTAAAATAGTGTTCCTATAGTGGCCTGGAAGTTGGATCCCCATGATGGGGCCCACCTTATATGTGGTGCAACTATTAGTTACGCCAAGCCATTTCTAGACAGAAATGGCTTGGCACAAGTAATACTTGCGCCAAATCCTTAGGGGGTTTACAGTATATCTACCATTTTACCCTTACTCTTCGGAACGCGATATCTTCTCGCACACAGCTCCGATTGGGGTGATTCTTGGCTTGTTGGAAAGCTGAGGACTTTTACTTTTCAATGATGAGATATAATCAGAGCAAAAGATCACAGCTAGTCTTGGTGCACCACTCTTCATCCATTGCTGGGAAAAGCTAGGTTCAAGTCCAGAATGGGTTCTAAGGGTCGTGATGGGTTTATAAGGGTTCGGAAAGGTTCCTAAGGGATCTAGGGTGATTCCTAAGGGTTAGAGTGACTCCTAAGGTTTTGAAAGAGTTCTAAGGGTTGGGATGGGTTTCTAAGGGTTCGGGAAGGCTCCTAAGGGATCTAGGGTGATTCCTAAGGGTTTGGAGTGGTGCCTAAGGTTTCGGAAGGGTTCCTAAAGGTTCCATACATGCCCTCAAAAGCTCAGAGAAATGCCTCTCTCAAAATGTGTCTCGATTAAGCCTTGGGACAAATTTGGGTGTCTACAGATGCCCCTCTTTGGTATCCGATCACTAATGATCAAATGTCAAAGAAAAGAGACATCCGAAGAGGCCTAAGGAATTACTGACGGGTCCGCTGGGTTCAGAACAAACTTTAAACATCATATGAGTAACATGGTGAGAAAATGAAAGCCCTGTATGTCGAGAAAAATGGTCATTTTTCAAGGTAATCAGTTCTTAAGCGCTTAGCGACATTACTGGGCATAACCGAGGTGGAAAATGAGTTGCGAAAGTCCAATAGCTGGGAAAAATAGTCGCTTCTAGAGATGATTTGAAGGAGTTTGAAGTTCAAGATTTATTCTGAATATAACAACTTCGTAAGTCAGGAGGGTGATCGACCCACATTCAAAGATGGGTGTAAAGCAAGTACGCAAGGTTTCACAGTTTGTGTCCAATCATATGAGGCATTGATCGCCTCATCTAATTGGTCATGGGTGCCCCTGCTTGAAGCAGGGTTCAAGGTCTCTGGGCAAACCCATTGATCTCGAAGTTTATTTAACACGACTACCCAAGTGGAGCGAATAGATGTTGTAATGCTTTTTGGGAGTACGTGCTATTTTTGATAATGTGCCCTAGATCATCATGACCCAGAGTATCCAACTTCAACTAACACAAAATAGATTTGGCCAAAATCAGGTGCCCACCGAAGGGGACACCTAATCCTGGTCTCTGCCAATAATGAACTTACAAATCATTTAACTATGCATAAACATACACCCATTAGGAGAAATAAGCAATAAAGACGATGGAAGTCTCGACCCAGATCCCGTCCAAGTATAATTTATGAGAACAAAAGACCATCCTATGGATACTCGGACACATGGCATACACTTCACAGAGATATCGTGCCAATACAGGTTTTAAGCCCGCGAAAATAAGGGAAATGAACCCTTCTGCATGCATTTTTACACATAGTTAATTAATATGTAGTTTCATTTTTAATAGGTTGGTCTTAACCAATGATTGACCTTTTTCATAACGGAGTTACTCGGACCTCAAACCCCGTAGGGCGCACGCCAGGACAATGCATACCAAGAGTCCACACCTCTGAAATAGCTCATGATGAATCTTAAGTTAGACACTCACGTTCCTATGAATCCACAAGCAGAGCGCTCATCGCAAAGATTTAGCAGTGGAGTCAACCCGATTGAAACATTAAACATTTGATCGGGATTGACACTATTGCTCCTACTTCGAAGTAGGATCCAAAAACCCAAGGCGAACCTTAGACTGAGGATATTGATAGAGCATAGCTGCGTTGCTGATAAAATATTAATATTTTACCGCATCGAAATACGCATGTGCATCTAATCATATGAGGTATAGACTGCTTCATTTAACTGGTCACGGGTGTCCATGCTGGAAGTAGGGTTTGAGGTCTTTGGGCAAACTCGTTGATCCTGAAGTTTAGTTAGCACGACTACCCGAGCAGAGCGAATAGATGTCGCAACGCTTTTTGAGAGTACGTGCTGTCTTTTCAAAACATACATTTTTATTATTTTATATGGGAAATTTTTAACCTTTTTTATGTTTATCATTTTATGTGATTTTTAGATTTTGAGTCATCATTTTATGTGATTTTTTTAGATTTTAAGTTATCATTTCATGTGATTTTATCACTTTATCACTTCTATTATTTTATGCGAATTATTTTTGGGATTTTCTTTATCCTTTTTTATGGATTTTTAGATTTTTAAGTTATCATTTTATGTGATTTTTTTATTCTTTTAAAGCTATTATTCTATGGGATTTTTTGGTTTTTCAGAACTACCATTTTATGTGAATTATTCTATCCTTTTATGTGAGTTATTCTATCATTTTATATGAATTATTTTTGGCTTTTTATGTGAAATTTTATTATTAGTTTTTAGACTTTTTCATATTTTTCTGTGTAGGATCGAGGTGCTTATTGATCTCGATCCATTTTATTCTAGCACGGCTTCCTGGGCAAGTCGAATGAGGATAGACATACCGTTTGGGAACACGTGCATTTGGCGAGAGTAACAAAACAAAAAGAGGGGGGCACCAGGCTATGTAGGTGACCCATACCAGGCCCAAAACTCGACCCGTAAGTGGCTGGTGCAACTATTAGTTATGCAAAGCCAAAAGGGGGCTCAAAATAGCCTGACGCAACTAATAGTTGCGCCAGGCATGGCTTGGTTTCGAATTTAAACAGCTCGAGCTCAGGCAGCAAGGGCATATTTTCGAAAATATTTTCTCCCCCTCTCTTCAAACCGAAAATTGGCCTCCTCTAGGGTCCCTTTACATCGCCTCTACGCGTGCCTCATTGCCAGCATTTGCTTGCACCAATTGATTGCTCGCCTCGCGCTCGATCAAAGACCCTATTTCCTTCAAAAGGTAACCATTTAAAACCCATGTTCTTTGATTTTTCTTACTTTTTCCTGCAAATATGATCATGATCTTGCATTCTTAGATGAATAATGGTTTATTTCCATTGTAAGCATGTTTATTGATGATGTGTTAATGATTTTTGACGGTTAATGCCCTATTTTTGTGGTTTTATGGGTTTTATTAATGTATAATATATATATATATATATAGATATATATATAAATTTTTGTTTTTATTTGTGCCTATTGAAGGGGTTTTATTATTATTTTTTTATCTTGAATATAAAGCAAGGATTTTATATATATATATATATATATATATATATATATTTTTTTTTTTTTTTAAACTAATTAGGAAAATGAGATTTTTAGTTTCTTTTTCTTGAAAATTAGTTAAGAAAAATGATTTTTGGTTTCTATATATTGAAAATTAATTAAGAAAAATGATTTTTGATTTCTTTTAAAATTAATTAAGGAGTAGGATTTTACTTTTGGTTTTTGATGTTTGAAAACTAACTAAGGCATTGATTTTTTTTTTTTTTTATGGTTCTTTATTTGATAAGAGAAGGGATTTTTTTAGTTTTAGTTTTTTTTTGTTTTTTGTTTTTGTAAACATAAAAGAAGGATTTTTTTATTTATTTTATGGACATAAAAGGAGGGGTATTTTGTTTTAGTGTTTGTTTTTATAAACATGAAAGAAGGATTTTATTTTATTTTATTTTATGGACCGTGAAGAAAGGATTTTTATTATTTTTAACTTTTGTTCTTCTAAACATAAAAGAAGGATTTTTTTGGTTTTTTGATTTTAGAGGCATAAAGAAAGGATTTTTTTTGTTTTTATGAAAGAAAGATTTTTTTTTGGTTTCTAAGTTTAGAGGCATGAAGAAAGGATTTTTTTGTTTTTAACTTGCTTTATTTTCAAAGATAGGAAGGGGAAATTTATTTTATTTTTGAAGATAAAAAGGAAGGGATTTTTTTGTATTTTTATTCTATTAAAAGGGATTTTTTTTTTGTTTATGTATGTGTATATCTTTGTTTTGACAATAATAAAATGGATGAGCATACTTACCTTCCCTTGGCCTGTAGCAAAAAGAAATGGTTCTTTATCACTGATTTGCTCTGATGTGATTGCTTGCTTTTGCCTCAAAATGTCTGGCGATGAAGGGTACGTGCCTGAGGAGGGCCATAAGGAGGAGCCCGACGTGGTTTATGGTCCGTGTGGGGAGCAATTCTTCATGGTAGAACACAAGGCGGGTCCCTGGCTTGAGATGCAGGGCGAGGCCGCCCGAGTTGGCCTTCTCCACCAGTAGTATATCCATATCTCCAACTTTAGCATAGCGGGCAAGGTAAGAGATAAGTTCAGTTATTTCTCTTTCTTGTGCGACTTTGCTTTATTTCCATGATCTGATGCATTTTTCTCTCTTGCTATAGGCTTTGCCCCATATCGTGTTCCGCGGGGGCTAGCTGGACTTCCACGATTTTTACCACTACGTTCCCCTGTGGTGAAGTATTCGCTTGGGCAGGCAGGTTTTGGGGAGTTCCTGTCATGCCCCCCCATGAGGGCCGACTTCACATATCTGAGAGCCCTAATAGAGAGGTTTCGCCCAGAGACCATGACCTTCCACATGGCCTATGCTGAGATGACCCTGACGCTCGTGGATTGGGTGATGATTACCGGCCTCAGGGTAGGGGCGTACCGATAGCCAGCCTTACGATGCCTAGCAAAGATGACATTGTCAGATTGATGGGGGATTATCCTTCTCTTGGGCAATTGCACGGTTCTGAGGTCAAGATGACCTGGCTATCTGGGCTCTATGGGGCTGGCGAGTTGGTAGATCTGTGCCAGCGTGGACGATCATCTTGGCTTGTATCACGCTTCTGCTCCTGTTGGGCCAGACCCTCTTTATAAACACAAGTGGCGGCCGAGTCAGCTTGGCACTGCTGAGCATTATGGATAACTGGCTCGACATCCATAGGTATGACTAGGGTAGGGCTGGATATGCTGCATTGATGTATGGCATAGCCCGAGTATCCATCGGGGAGGCCAAGTCTATTGTTGCTTTTTAGCTAGTACTGGAGGTAATCTCTGACTCTTTCGCTTTTATCAGTTTTACCTGGATGGTCTTTGTATGCTACTGACTTATCTTTTGTGCACCACTCTCCTCAGGCATGGGGGTACCTTTACTTTCAGTATGGACACCTGGTTCTCCACTCTGAGGTATACACCTTCCCTCTTTTGAGCAATTGGAACCAATCCTGATGCTGCGATGTGGGCATGAAGCATCTAGAGATGGGCCTGAGGTCCCAACTCGATCTGATGGTCCCCGAGCAGGTAAGGCCTTTTCAACTCTATTTATTTTAGTTCAAAAATTCTCCTTTGTTATTATACTGCATGTTTGATTGATTGGACACCTCTTGACTTGGACAAATCCTTTATGACCTGTACCTCACCTCCGCTTTCTGGGACCGGGCTGTCGTAGGTCCATCGCGCCTATTCAACAACCGCCGCTTTGTCTTCTTCTACGGGGCGTGGGCCAGGGCCTAATATCTGGGGGAGCGGGTAATTCACTAGTATAAGGGCTATCCCGCCATACCTATGGATCCTCCTTTAGATGTTTTGGATCCCACGGGTGGCATTGAGGAGCTCATTGCGGCCTTCCTCCATAATGGGATCCCCATTAATGCCCTTCTCGTGCTCGTGGACTACCAGCTATGGTACGAGTCTCTGCCATATCGATTCATTCTACTGCGCTTTGTCCCTAGCATCAACTTCCTTGCTTTTAGTGGCCCACGCTCTCAAGTAATTCTTCTTTCTCTTTCAGATTTGTCCCCATTTTAGTTTCAATTCAGCTTTGGTTCCTACTGAGCGAATCTCTATCTTGTTCACAGTTTATCTAGGGAGATGACTCAGATGATGAAGGTGGGGTGGTGACGGGTATCGCTGATACTTCAAGGGCAGGTCTCTCAGATGCAGGTCCTTCCGGTGTGGGTCCCTCAGGTGCCAGTTCCTTAGGTGCTGATCCTTCAGATGTCATTCCTTTAGGCTCCTCTCGTATGGGTGTCCTGGGCGATGATCCTACTATGGTTCATGGGACCTGCAGGAGCCTCGACGATGACTTTCTCTCGGATCTATGCACCGACGTGGATAAGCAGGCACACATCTCAGCTGAAGTAGCTCGGGTCCCTCCTCCTGAGGTAGTTCAGGGGGTAAGACTTCTAACGATCAATTTTCCTTTGTCTTGGCTCCTTTGATAAATGCATGTGTTTGCTACTAGTCCCTGCAACTGACATCCTTTCCCTCTGACTGTAGAACTTTGACTCGGCTATGGAATATGCTATGTATTATTGCAACCTTGCTAAGCTTTAGGAGGTGGAGGGGGTGAGTATTCTGCTGACCTGCTTTTCTCACTAGTTTACCATTCTTTATTCCTCAATTTATCCTGATTTCTGATTTTGACCATTACTTGCAGTGCGCATGCGACAAGAAGTCATGTTCTCTACTCAGCCGGCTTTCGCAGGCATGGACTAGGGTAGGAGATATTCGAACCTTCCAAAGCTTCTCACATCAGCGGAAGAAGTCGAAGGGCGCCAACAAGGATTGGGCCTTAGTTGCTGCATTTAAACATGTAGCACTTTGGGGATGATAATTTGGGATTTTAAACACAAATTGTGATGGATAATTGTGGCACTTTTTTTTTGGATGATTTTCTGCTTGGAAATATTTAGTGTTGTTTCTTTGATTGCATGTTATCTTTCCCTTGCATATATATCCGACTGGTTGCAGGATGGTTTTGATGATTGCTCATAAAGGTGGTCCTCGAGGTCGCATGCCTTGGTGCGGGTTTCTCCTGCACAGAAAGTTAAATTATTTCAATGTTAGGTGCCCTTTAATTTTCATGTTTGTGAATGTCTTCATAGGATAAAGTAGGTGAATAGTTCAACTGGCTAAGTAGGGGATTTGTACTGGTGCAACTATTAGTTATGCCAGGCTTAGCTTGGGGAAATTTGCACTGGTGCAACTATTAGTTGGTCCAGTTTTAGCCTGGGGGCAGTGGACCCTTATATGTTAGAGATAATCCATTTTTTCTTTCTTTTCTTTTTGACTTGGCATTTTCAACTGATTTTTCTCCTCCTTGCTTTCTTAAGGGTGGGTCCATTGACATACATTGAATTATATATTTTTGAAAGATCTTTGTACGTCTATGGACCCGCTTTCCAACCCTCCCTTACATGGAGGGCTTGGAACCAATTTACTCTTTTCTTTGGGCCTGGGACCCGATTTTCTAAAATGTTGGCATGGGAGCTTGAATGAGAGCGAGCTCGTTGAACTAGAGCAACTTGGACTATCACGTCTTCCCTTCTTTCTTGAGGTTCCTCCACGGTGGGACCTACTTCATGCGGAAACCTTGTTTTGGGATATAAATGCCCATGTGTTTCATTTTGGGAAGCGAGAGCTAACTCCCACTCTTTAGGAGTTATCCAATTTGTCTGGCTTAAAACTCCACAGAGGCCTCGCAAGAGTCACGCCGAAGTCGGGTTACTCTAAATCCATTCACCTTACCGTAGGTTTGAAGAAATTTGAGTATGAGAAAAGTCTCATTGGGGGGCCCACAAGGTCTTCGATCAAATTTCTCAAAGAACTTTTCGGTGACAAAAGTCTTTGAAAATTGCCAGTTAGGAATATCTTCAATGTGAAAGCCTTTGCTCTCAGTCTCATCTCGATAGTCCTTTTCTTTACTGGGGGAGAGAGATTCTCTCTGTCTCTCTGCGATGTTTTAATCAATTTGGTAGAGGGCCGATTAGTGATGCACTTGGTCCTTGCCGAACTATACCGATGCTCTGGGCAAGGTGGAGAGCCTCAGGGGATGTCCTTTGCTGCTCCAGGTCTGGTTAAGTGAGCATCTCACTATCTTGAGACCCGTGCCACATTTTTACATCGCTCGAGGTGAGGCGGCTCGATGCTTTTTGGGTAGGTGTCACTTGCTTCCGCAGGGCAATTTTTCAGCTTCGAAGCTTTGGTAGACCAATGCAGAGGTGGTATGGAGACTTCCTTGGTTGGACTGGACCTTCCCAGTAGTTCGTTCCATAGACTAAGAGGGCATCACCCTCCTAGGATTGACTAGCAGCACCTTCTACTTCCCATTCCAGGTGTTGTGTCAGTTCGGCTACTCTTAGCAGGTGCCTTGCGACGCAAAACCCCCTCTATGTGACTTGATCTTTTCTAGGGGGTCCTCTGGGTACGTGGATCGGATTACTGCTCTTTGGGAGACGCGTCAGTCAATACTAGTGTGTGATATGGAGCAGGGAGATTCAGTTCAGTCTTCCCCTAAGTATGAGGCTTGGCTATTGGCTGAGCAGCCTACTGCTGATCATCTGGATTAGACGGAGGGTATTGACATGAGAGGCCCCTGGCCGAAGAAGGAGACAGTGCTTTGTTCTCGCATTGAGCTATTGGTTGATGAGAAGAGGGCCCTGCAAGAGCTTTTTGCACAAGAGAAAGTTAGAGTAGAGGTAGCAGAGACTAGAGCTAGCTAGCTGAGAGAGAGGTCCTTCATTTGGAAGGATCCTTGAACGTTGCTCATGGGGCTACTGATGCTTCTCGGAAGAGGTACCAGAGCTTGCATGGTCGTTGGTTGACTGAGCGGAATGTCCAGGAGGATGGTTTTCTCACTAAGATTAGTGCCTTGAAGCGCGAGCTGGCCGTTAATTCCCTCATGTACATACATCTTTTTGCATAGATCAGATACACATAATAGGGGCGTAAGAAACCCCTTTACAGATACACACATTTTTTTTTGTATACATATTTTCTTTATGTTTTTATTTTTTTTTCTCTGCTTTTATAAAAAGGAAAGAAAGAAAGAAAGAAAGATATCACACCGACTATTTTTTGGGATGTGGTGTAAGTGATACAGTTGTAAATGGAAAAGGAAAATCTATTATATATACAAAGACTTCTCTTTTTTTATGGTTTTTTTATTATTGATGGGTCTCTTTTTGGAATGTGCACAGCCTGGGCATGGAAGTGGAAAAGGGAAATTATTATCTTTGACAAAAGGGGCCTTCTACCCTGTCCTTTATTCTCTTTTTAATGGGTTTGATGCCTCAAGCACAGGGTGAGTTCTCGGGTTCTCTTTTTAGCATGGTCGAACCCCCTTTTAAATGGTCGGGTCTGGGTGAGTTTCAGTAGCTTTACCAAGACTGAAATATCAATCCCCTCGGATTGATCCAAGCCCTTCTCCTTACCTTGGGTCATGCGTTTGACGAAGCAGTTTCAAAAAAACAATTTTGGTCGGGGTCCGATTTAAACTAACATGAGCGACCCAGTCGAAAAAAGGGGATTAGAGAGAGTAACCAAAAGGGCTCCTCAAACACCAATATTATCAACCAATTCAAACCTTTCTTTTTCAACCAATTTTTTTTCTTTCTTTTACTCACGATGCCCAAGGTGGGTTCGTCGTGCCCATTTTGCCCTCTTTTTACCCACGACGTCCTTTCGGGTTTTTATCACGTCCATGGGTTTAGCTCTCTTACCCCAAGCACCCTTTCAAGTTTTTATCTGGTCCGCACAAACTCGCTGTTTTTACCCGTAGTGCCCTCTCAGGTTTTCACCATGTCCATCTTGCTTTGAGCTTGTATTTTTATTTTATTATTTTTATCTTTTTACTTTTTTTATTTTTTCAAAGGCCACGACATATACATCAATTCTGTCATAGCTGGCTAGATGAGGTTCTAGTGTCGTCACACAACTCAGCTCGTGTTGATTTAACAGATACTATAACTGCTTGTAAACCTAAAAAAGAGGGCTTTCTTCAGGGTGTAGCTTGGCCATGGATTAGGTTAGGATTTGAAGGTATGCTGGGCTAAGAAAGTTTTCTTGACATGGTTTTAATTTTTCACAACATACTTTCTTCCTTGGGGGATTTTATTGTACATGCCCCACTTTTTCTATATATATATATATATATATATTTTTGTTCTTTTTATTTTATTTCAGGCAATCTCTTTTTGAGGATTTGCTTTTTTGAATTTTTTTTTTGATTTTCTGATAGTAATTCTACTTCCTCTCTATTTTTGGTATATGTACACGCTTTTTCTTTTTCACGGAAGGGGTTTATTGAAAGAAAGGCCTAGGCTCAAAATAGGGTAGCAAAGGATATCATCATTTTTGGGATGCTTTTTGGCTACCGTGCTTGGAATGATGACCTCTTTTGGGTGGTTCTTAAGCAGTTACATATCTATTTCACCAATACTTACCTTGTTACGATTGACTAAGAGTGGAACCGTCGGACGTATCTAGCATTGATGGGCTCAGGAAAATAATCTCCGTCCATGGTGGCAAAGAGGATAGCGTATCCCGACAGCACTTCTCGGATGACATAAGGTCCTTCCTAGTTTGGCTTGAACTTCCCTCTCGAATCGGCGTGGAGGGATAGAAAGATCTTCTTCAACACAGTGTCTCCTATCTTCAAATCTCGACCACGGACACGTTTATTATAAGTGCGTGCAATTCGCCCCTGATAAACTTGAGTATGACACAAGGCTAGGAGTCTCTTCTCGTCTAACAAGTTTAATTGTTCAAAGCGGGATCTCTCCCTCTGCTTTCGGTAAGCCTGATTCTATGAGGATTCGAAGTGAGGGTACTTCAACCTTTACCGATAGGATGGCCTCGGTTCCATAGACAAGGGAGAATGGTGTGGCCCCTGTAGCGGTACAGATTGACGTTTTGTAGGCTCATAAAGCAAATGGCAGCATTTCGCTCCAATCTCGATAAGTGATGACCATTTTCTTAAGGATGCAGACGATTGTCTTGTTCGCAGCTTCCACGGCTCCATTGGTCTGAGGCCGATAAGGTGACAAGCGATGGTGCTTGGTCTTGTATTGCTCGCAGAAGGCCCGGATGTGTTTATTCGCAAAGTTTGTGCCGTTGTCCGTGATGATATCTTTGAGTACTCCAAATCGACACACAATATTATTCTTGAGAAACTTCTTGACATGACTGGCCGTGATGTTGGCATAGATGTCGCTTCTACCCACTTAGTAAAGTACTCAATGGCAACAAGGATGAATCGATGTCCGTTTGATGCTTTCAGATTAATCATTCCGACAACGTCAGGCCCTAGGTAGCAAATGGCCAAGGAGTGGTCATGCAGTGAAGATTGATGGTAGGGGCATGTATCAAAATGGAGTGTTCCTGACACTTGTAGCATTTCTGAACATGTTTGCAGCAATCTGACTCCATGGTGGTCTAGAAGTATCCCTGCCATAGAATTTTCTTAGCAAGCATGTGACCGCTGACATGGGCCCATCATACTCCCTTGTGGATCTCCTTCATAATATTTATCGCTTCACTTTCTGGAAGGCACCTGAGCAAGATATTATTGTAGGATCAATTGTGAAGGCATTCCCCACAAATGATGTAGCCTGCCGCTAAACGTTGAATGGTTCGCCGGTCTGTCCTTGACGTACCCTCAAGGAAAGTTAGTGTCTTGAGAAAAATCTTGATATCTGATAACCAAGGTGGCTCATCATCAGGCTTAGTAGATTCCTCAATCTGTAGGCAAAAGACCGGCTCTTCCCTCCGCTCGATCATGATTGGCTTCATCTGAGCACCATATGGGATTTCAATCATTGATGCCAATGTCGCTAGTGCGTCGGTGTTAAGTATTGATTTTTGCCATTTTATACCCCTTTAAACCTAGCCTTTGATAGGACTTAGAGTGCTTAATAATTGTCTGTAAGTGTGTTTTGCAGTTAGGCAATAATATGCAGCCATTCATGTAAAAGGTGCTAAGAAGAGGATTTAAAGCTAAGGAGAGCTGCTGTTTTATACCCATCGAGCAGTGGTTTTATCCTGTCAAATGGTGAAGACTATTGTAGAAGTAGAACCTGGCGATAGGTTCTAAAATAGGAAGGGATCCTGTCGAGCAGTGCTTTGTGGCAGCAATTCAACCTATCAAATGCTTAAAGAAAAATGCTGCAGTTTTTGTACCTATCCAACAATCCATCAATGCAGCAGTTTGGAACCTATCGAATGATCCTCCTTTGAACCTATTGAATGGATCAGCAGTAGAGTCCACCAACCTGTCAAACTCCTCAACAGCTCTTGCCATCCTATCAAGAAGTTCTATAGGGCAGCAATCAATCCTATCGAAAGCTTCAACCATGAAGCCAGCTGAACCTGTCGAACAGTTGGTACAACAATAATACTTCAACCTATCGAATAGCTCAAAGTTCATCCTATCGAGCACTTTTCTACATCTGCTCCAACCTGTCGACCACTGCATGACAACCTATCAAATGATTGTTTGAACCTGTCGAGAACCTATCGAAAGGTTCTGATGTTGAAAATGAACCTATTGAGGCACGGGTTCTAGCCATCTGTTTCACATGTTAGGGACATTTTGGAGATTCCAATACTTCTAGGGCACATATCCCAATGTCCCACACATCTCAGGGATTTATCTCAGGTTCCATTAGCAAATATCAGTGGTCGACAGGGGCATTTTTTAGAGCTGCACATTACAGAACTGAGTCCTCTGCTCTCTGATTCGCTGCAACTCAAAGCACACAGATTGATGCACACTTATAAATACCCATCTATCTTGCTATTTTTCTTCAGCAAGGAAAGTAGGAACAAAGGAATAGCCTAAGTTCTCCTTAGCTCATTTAGGTTTAGTTTAGGTTTTTATTTTCCTTTTTCTCTTCCCCCTTCTCTCTCTAATCCAGCCTGTTGGATTAGATCTAGATAACAACTCAGATCTGGTTTGTAATTGTAATTTCGACATGAAGAAATGGGGATCGATGCACAGACTACAGACCTGGGAATAAGTTTATTATAAGTTGTTTTATTTGAAGCAATAAATTGTTGATTTTAAAGCTTAGTTAAATCTAAAGATCTTGTGGTCCCATTAGATTCTTGATTGGATTTGTATAGAGGAGTTTGTTAATCACCTCACTCGCTTAACTGGTAGATCTCTTGATGACCATCTGATTTCCCTGGGTTTGATATGCCTATGGGTGTCTGTGCCTGTGGCCTTGCATCCACAGCATCTGTAGTGATTATCTTGTTCTGATCGAAGCCATTGGAATGGAGGAAATCTATTGGATGATCTGTGACCATTTAAGTGGACAGATCATAGCCATAAGATTAACCCAAACCAGGGATGGAGGAAATCTATTGGATGATCTGTGACCATTTAAGTGGACAGATCATAGCCATAAGGTCAATCCAAACCACCGGTCTAGATCGGATTCTTATACCTTGCATTTTTGCTTATAGCCAAATGAAGGATGACTGCATATCCTTAGATCTTGATCTGTTTTGCAATGAAAACCAGGCCCTAGCTGTCTATTTCTCACCATTTGATCTTTATTTTTCCATCCATTTTCCTCCACCTTTTAGTTTATTTTTATTTCAGTTTTGTATAATTAGATCTAGTGACACTCGAAAAGCTCTCTTTCTTCTTAGAATTACCAGATCTGTAGCCAGATCTGGTGGTCTACTATACACCTTCTAGGTTTAGATCACTACTCCCTGTGGGACAAACTCTTACTTATTAAAACTTGCTACAAATGACCCTGTATCTTGCAGGTCTAGGATATTTTTGATGTGCTGAATCTATCCTTTATTTTGATTTTATTTTGTCTTTAGCATTACACAATAAATCAGCACACTGAAATTCCCCAACAGTCGGCGAAGCGATTCCTTATTCGGGGGACATATGAGAATATCATGTCTTCGAAACAAACTATCAGATCCGCAAGGTGCTTATAGTAAGGGATCAGTTTCTCATCTTTTGTCTTTTAATCTCCATTCGTCTGGCATATGATCAACTGCAAATTGCCAAACACTCGAAGGCGAGTTATATTCAGATCGAGAGTCGCCTGCAAACCAGCGACACAAGCCTCGTATTCGGCTATGTTGTTGGTACAAGGGAAGTTAAGCTTGATAGAGACTGGTACATATGATCCTTTTGGTGAGATTAGAATGGTGCCAACTCCCTGACCCTCGGCATTTGTTGCCCCGTCAAAGTACATTACACAAGATTCTTCTGCTTCCTTAGTATCATCTTCCGTCATGAACAGGATGTCCTCATTGGGGAACTCAGTTCTCAAAGGTTCATAATCTGTCAAAGGATTGTCGGCAAGATGATCGGCGAGTGCCTGCCCATTAATCGACTTTTGAGTGACATACGTGATGTCAAACTCAGATAACAAGAGCTGCCAACGTCCAGTTCGCCTAGTGAGAGCTGACTTCTCAAACAAATATTTTAACGGGTCCATTCAGGCCACGAGTAGAACAGCTTGGGATATCAAGTAATGGCAGAGCCTCTGAGTAGCCCATACAAGGTCCAGGCATGCTTTCTCCAGATGAGAATAGCGCGTCTCATAATCAGTAAACTTCTTGCACAGATAGTAGATGGTCTGCTCTCTTCTTCCCATCTCGTCATGCTGCCCTAAGACACATCCCATCGAGACTTCCATCATGGAGAGATACATCAAGAGTGGTATCCCTGGCTTAGGTGGTACCAAAACAGGCGGGCTAAGGAGGTAGCTTTTAATTTTTTTAAATGCTGCCTGGCAGTCGTCATTCCATTCAACAGGTGAGTTCTTCCTTAGTAGCTTGAAGATCGGCATACAGATTGGAGTTAGTTGTGGAATGAATCGACTGATATATTATATTCTGCCCAAGAACCCTCTAACTTCTTTCTCAATAGATGGTGGCAACATTTTGGTGATAGCTTTTACTTTGACAGGGTCAACCTTGATCCCTCTCCTGCTGACGATGAATCCCAACAGTTTTCCAGACATAGCACCAGATGCACACTTCTGTGGGTTCAAACGTAGCCTGTACTTTCTCAACTTATCGAACAGCTTCTGGAGGTTTACCAGATGATCCCTTCGCTCCAGTGACTTGGCTATCATATCATCGACACACACTTCAATTTCTCGGTGCATCATGTCGTGAAACAGCATAGTCATAGCTCTTTGGTATGTTGCATCGGCATTCTTCAGCCCAAACGGCATAACGCGGTAGCAAAAGGTTCCCCAAGGGGTGATGAACGCAGTCTTCTCTCGATCTACCTCTTCCATCCTAATCTTATGATATCTTGAGAATTCGTCCATAAAAAAAAGCATCTCGTGCTTAGAAGTGTTATCGACCAAGAAGTCGATGTGTGCCAATAGAAAATCGTCCTTCGGGCTCGCTTTGTTCAAATTTCTAAAATCCATACACATGCGGACCTTACCATCCTTCTTCGGGACATGCACAATATTGGCTAGCCACTGCGGCTATTTGGATACCATGAGAAACCCCGCGTCATACTGCTTGATGATCTCATCCTTGACTTTCAACATCCACTCAGGTCGAAGACGTCTCAGCTTCTACTTAATCGACTTCATATCAGGGTAGAGAGGCAACTCATGATCGACCAAATCGGTGTGCAGACCGGGCATGTCCTCGTATGACCAAGCAAAAATGTCTTGGTATGACCGAAGAAAGTCGATCATTTTTCTTTCTTCGGGAGATAGCGACGTTCCGATTTTGGTAATTCGGGGAATCTCCTTAGTCCCTAGATTAATGTCCTCAGTTTCTTCGACAGTGGGGGTAGGGCCATGCTCAAATTTAGCATACCGGTCAAGGAGCTCATTGGGGAGCTCCTCCAAAGGGACACCCTCGTCCAAATTCATAACTCCTACCTCTTCTTGTATTTCTATAAGAAAGGGGTCGATTCTGCTTGGGACGGGTATTTCAATTAAGGCATCTTTTTGTGGGATTTTATTAGGGATTTTAAATGAAAATGTTTTTGACTTTATATTTTTTCAATATTTTTAGAATTTTTATTTTCTTCGGAGACGGATCCTTGGCAGCGCGAGTTCACGTATATACAAGGTATTGCCTACTAAGAGCTTATCTCACTTTTTTTAGGTTATTTTTTTTTTAGGAAATAGGTACCGAATTTTAGGCCACTCCCCGCTTCTAGGGTTTGGGGAAAAGATGCCTAGTTGCGTACTTGAGAGGCTGCTCCTTTACCTGTTTGGATGGAAGGTGCTGACTGATACGGCTCTTTGGAGTCAGCCTCCATCATGTTGATTCCCATCTCATCTGAGATGATGTTCTCAAACGTTAACACAATTTTATGGTGATTCACCACAGGGAGAGTTTATTCAGGTATGGACCGTCATTTCTCAAAGAGGGATAATGCGGCCAAGTTTATTTCCAGGCTGGGAAGAGTAATGTGGGGATTGGTGGGGTGGGCCAATGTTGTAGGCTTATGTGGGGTCAATTGGGTCACCCCATTTTGATCAATCTTCACAATCCCGACACTCATAAATGAATTTCTTATATGTGGCCTGAGACGAGGTTTTTCCTTTATGTGTATCCCCTAGCTCTTGCAGCTGCCGTCGCACGGGCTTTCTCCTTAGCCTCTCGCACTTCTTCTTCTATGGGCTTGTAGCCTAACCCAAACCTAACTTTCTGACCTGCTTTGGCTGTGATGGGCTCTTTTATGCCTTGCAGTCTGGGCCCCAGTCCTCTTCCTTTTTGATAGCCCCACTTTTAGAGCATGGCTACTGTCGCTATCATTCCACCTCCGATTCTTGGAATGATGCTCTCGATGGTCTCCGGGAGTACTGTTGATACCTCATACTCGAAACTGTATGGTCGACATCCTCAGCGGTGTATGGCACATCCAGCACTTTAGGCTTTTTAACACTATTCGTGGCTTTTTCTTTCTCACTGTGCCCCTCACCGATGATAGTGATAATCTTATGCCCGGATGCAAACTTGAGCTTTTGGTGCAACGTTGACAGTATTGCTCCGACCTCATGCAAACAAGGGTGTTCCAATAATAGATTAAACAAAGATTTGATATCCATCACTTGAAATAATATGGAGAAGGTCATTGGCCCAATTAATAGCTCAAGGTCAACTTCTCCCATTATTTCTCTCCTCATATTGTCAAAACCTCGGGCACTGGTTCTTGTGGGTCTCTGCATACATGGAGCTACCTCAATCTTGGTGGTGGTTCTCAATGGGCATATGTTTAAAGCAGACCCATTGCCAATCAAAACCAGCGGGATTATTATATTTCCAGATTCTATAGTAATGTTAAGGGATTTGGAGTGATTGCTTCCCTCATCCGATAAATCGGCATCTAAAAATGAAATAGCTTTTAGAGCCATTACTTGACCAATTATTTGCCCGACTTCATCTGGGCTAACTTGACGTGATACATGTGCATTTTTTAACCGCCCATTAAAGCTTTAAAATAGAGCGGGGCCATCATTAACAAATCCTATACAGTAATATGAGCAGGCATTCTTCTCAGCTGAGTCTCAAGTATATGTTCCCGACTCATTTTCTCAAAAGGATTCACGGCGCTATCTTTCTTTCCCTCTAGTTGGGCTTGCGCTGCTGCTGGTGTTTTCGACTATTTAGAAATCTTCTCGGATTAAGTAACAAAATCCAATGCCCCTTCTCTATTGTTGCCTGTGTTGATATCTGTTTGTTCATAACTCAGTGGGACCTGTTGAGGGTTATAGGTTGGTCCCGAAATCTGAAATGGTATAGCTGTCGGTATCAGATGCACTTGCATTGAGGGCTCTGGAGGTGTGGGTAACACTTGATTTACTTTGATGATAGATAGTTGGGTTATAAAATTGGACCAAATGGGGGTGGTGAAGCTTAGGGGTGGTGAAGCTTAGGGGTGGTTTCACCCGGGGTAAAGGGGTAGGAGTAGGCCATTGGTAGCTAATAGGTACTGGCGGGGGATTGGGGGCCTGATGGGCTATCGAGTAATTGATGGGGGTGGTGCTGTATGGTTGATATGCATTTATATGCACATAATTGATAGGTGTGGGTGGTGGGAAATAAGTCCTAAGATCTAAAGGTTCAACTCATAGTGCTGGGTTGGAGAAATAATCAGACAAATTCAGGGGTTCAATCACCCTAATATTCTTTTCTTCATAATTTCTCGGCAATGGTGCCACATAGCTCTCCCGATCACTAATGTAGTCCGACGGGTCAAATTCGAACTCCTCCTCACATTCTTCTGTCATCCTGATGGTGGGTCTGGGACCTGCTTCTCTGGTGGATGTGGGGGTAATGGCACCTGATGAATATTCGTGTGCCGGTTTACTTGAGAAGGTGCAGGTGGAATGATTTTCCTGACATCAATTAAATATTGGATCGCGTACTTCAATGGGAAGAAGCGATCAGTCGGGTGACCCAGACCCTGATGAAAACTACAGTGAGTATTAGGGTCATAATTCTTTGGGATTGGGTGAAGAGGAGGTTGTGGTTGACGAGCGATAACTAATCCCTTTTCTATTAGTAAAGGCAAAAGTACACTTAATGATTGCCCTAGGGGTGTAAACACACAGTCGTAGCAGGATCTCCTCTGCTCCAGAGTCATCTGCATTCCTTGTCCATTCCCTGCTCTCTGCATCTGCTCAGTTATGACTGGTGCTGGCTGGGCTGCTTGAAATTAGAACGGGGTCATATTATTATTGGGCTTGGTATTGGCAATGTTTTGGACATCGATCCCTGTTCTCTTCTCGTTCCTCTGTTCTAAAAATCTTCTAACCCCACTGGCTCGACTCGATACATTCTTGCTCAGGCGACCTTCCCTGATAGCATCGTCACAGCAATTGGCGTTCCTTACCAGATTAGCAAAGTTGGACTGCTGTTAGTACACTAAATAGTCTGAGATAATCGACAGGGTATTTTTAGAAATCTTTTCTATTTGTTCATCATTGGATATCCTGTTTCTAACCTGAGTTGCAAGTGCTCTCCAATGCCCTAAATAATCACTAAAAGTTTCATTCGAGTTTTGCTTCAAATGGGCCAAATCTGACTTACGTAGTTCAATGTCTATATTGTCGATGTATTGTTCCTGAAACAAGTGCGTCAAGTCCTTCCAAGTTTTCAACATAGATGGTTCCAAGGATGTAAACCATCTAAAGGCTGGACCGGTCAAACTTTTCTAAAAGACCTTTATCAATATTCTTTCGTTCCCTCCATACTGGCACATGTCCCCATAATAAGACTTGAGGTGTGCTATGGGATTGTCGGTGCCATTATATTTGTCAAAAGCCGACATTTTAAATTTGAGAGGCAAGGGGGCCTCAGCGAACAAACACAAATCTGAGAAGTCTGTGGCGTGGATTTCAACACCACCCATCTTCAGCAACTATTTTTAGATTTTGTCTAACTGTTCTTTCAACTGTTCCGATTCCTTAGATATGGGGGCCACTTTCTTAGCAGTCGGTTGGACTTCACTCTGGGTTACCAGGGGATGGGTGACTATAGGAGGAGGGTTTAGGCTGGTTAGTGCCCCAACATAAGCTCCACCATTTCTAATATCATCCTCTTCATACTGCTGGTCTACATAAGGTGCAGTGAGGGCGGGATTCTCTTGCTGGTGCTGCATGGACTACATGGGAATGGCATGAATGGGGGTTGGGTGAGTCCATTGGAGATGAGAGAAGGTTTGTTGGATGATGGGATGAGTGGAAGTTAGATTTTGGGGTGGGGCCTGATGAGGCCATTGGGCATGGGGAAAGGCTTGAAACAGGCTTTGGGATGTTGGGATATGGGTGAATTGGGGTTGATGTAAGGCATGGGTTTGAGCTGGGTATGAGGGTTGTGAAGGGTGAAATTTTAGAGGAATTGTGAAGGATATGGGTGCGAGGATCCAAGGTTTTGCTAGGCTGGGGTTTGGGCTATGAAGCTTTAGGAGGGTTGGGCTTTGAAGGTTTGGCCCATGGGTCCTTTGGAAGCTTAGGCCACCAAGCCTTGGTCATGATGGGTGTGGCCCAGGGGGTCTTGTTGCATCTGGGCCATGGGTTCTTGATGGGTCTGGCCGACCTTGATAGGTCTGGGCCATGGGCGCTTGGTGGGTTTGGCCCAACGGACCTTGATGGGTTTAGGCCATGGTATGTGGGTAATGGGATTTGGGCCATTGGGCCTTGGGGCATATGGGAAATGGGGGTTTGGGCCATTGGGCCTTGGGCATGTGGGAAATGGGGGTTTAGATAGTGTGGATGATGGGGGTTGATTGGGGTCATGGGGGAATGATGCATGGAGGCTTGATAGGGTATGGGATGGATCCATGGATGTGTGGTGTGGATGAGAGGGGATGTGTTGGGAGGCCTTCCACTTGTTGTAAATTTGGAACATATCCTCCATCATGGCCATGGAAGGAGGAACGGATGGAGACGAGTTATATGATGGTTGGAGGGGTATGGATGGGGTGTGTAAAGAGGAACCGGTAAAATCAGGCATGGCCCGAGTGAGGGGTGGGATATCGGGTGGATTGGAGAAATGAAGTGAGGCATTGGTGAATGGATTAGGCATGTATGGGGGAGATGTATGGGGCATAGAGGTGGAGAATGAGAGAGGAAAGTTAGTCATGGTTTCAGAAAAGATGGGCATGACTTGGGTAAATGGAGGGATGCGTGGGGGATTGGATGTGATTTGGGATTGGATGTGGATGGATCGGCTTGGGCAGATGAAAATAGGGTATGTTGGTTAAGGTAGAGGATGGGTTTTGAATGGGTGTGGAAGGAAGGTGAGATGGGTTGGAGATGGCCATGGATGAAGGCATGGCTTGGGAAAATGATGAGAAATTTAGATTTTGGGAAGTGGTGGAAGGGAAAATAGGGGCATCGAACGGGCCAGCTATGGTGAGTGTTGACTAGGTAAGGGGGGTGGAAGTAAAAGCTTCTTCGGTATGGGAATGGGTTAGAGAATGTGGCGGGGATGAGTCGGGATCAGTGTAAGTCGGGTCCGCAGCCCACGACATATCTCAGTATCGGGTTGGGTACGGGTGCCTCGGATGGGGCCCGTAAAGCTTCCTCCTTCCCCTACGGGATGACGGAGGGTACGATGATGCTGCTGTGCCGGCACCAATCAAGACTCTATTTTTGAGTTTTTTATTTTAAATTTTTTATAAGTGAAAAGAAATGAGGATTTCAGGGCCTTTTGAATGCCCTTCTCAGGTGGCTCTTGTACCCTAAATAGGTCTCATGGAAAAGGTTGCGAAGTGCGTTGGAAGAATTAAAGGATAACCCCTTGATCTATTGAAGGCACGGAAACAAATGCAAATAACCCGATCCCCCGAAACGAATAAAAAAGAAGTCACCTTCTTTTGATCGGCGAGGGTGTATTGAGTGTCGAAAGTTGTGGGGCCTAAATAGAGGCACTAAAGGAACTGATCGAGGAGTTCGGGGAGTGAAATAGGCCACCGATTTGGACTGATGCTCTGTAGAACTAACCTGGCGCAACTAATAGTGGTGCCAGAGCAAAAATTCCTAGACTAAAGCTGGCGCAACTAATAGTTGCGCCAGTATTCTTTGGGGGTATTTTGCATTGGCGCAACTAATAGTGGCGCCAGACTAAAAGGGTCTCCAGATTCTTTGACAGCGGCAACCTCAATCTGAAATGGGTCTCCAAACTGGCTTTTTATTGAAGCTAGGCTTCCAGGGACTGACTGTTTATATGATCCGTCTCTTTTCTCACTTGTCCTAAGGGTTTAGAGGCCAATTTGGGTTCATTATCGCTCTTTTTTTTCTCGAGTTTTAAGCTTGCTAACGAGAAGGTTACCCACCCGATAATCCTCAAGTGCAAGCACTTTTCTCAGGTACTAGGTGGGCTGGAGCTTTTTCAGATAATCACCACTAGGGGTTGCCACAGTACTAAGACCCGGGAGTTTGTATGTGTGCCTAAATAATCCAACCCTTGAAAATCTACCCCGCAAAAAATCAATTTAAATCTCCTTTGTTGGTTCAATTTTATTTTTCACTTTTAAGAAAGTTTTCTTAAGTTCCAAGACCGGGGGTGAAGATCCCGTGCCGCCTTTGCGGGCCAGCATTCACTAGCGGAATATGATTGAGGAATTAAAAGCGCAAGTAGGCCTGCCAAACAGCTAAGGCACTTGAAATGACGGAATGTAAGGAATTTAAATGACAAAGCACAAGTAGACCCGCTGATCGGCTAAGGTGCTTAAAATGACGGAAACATAAAGAAATTGAATGACGGTGCGCAAGTAGGCCCGCCAAACGGCTAAGGTTTGTAAATGACGTAAAAGTAGGGGTAAGTAATATGATGTAATCGGAGGGGTGAGTAAAAAAAAAAAAGTAATAAAAGGGTTAGTAAATTTAAAATAAAGAGGCCAAATTCAAGGGAAAGCTCTACTAGCTACTCCCCAGCAGAGTCACCATCTGTGCAACCGTGGATTTTTATCAAACCCGTCATGACGATGTGCTCCCTATAAATGTTTAGAGTCACCACCCGGAACTTTTGGTGTCCCGAAAAACTTAGATCAATTTTATAAGCACAGAAGTGCCACAAATATCACTTTGAATCCGATATACACCAAAGGCTCTTGGGTAGGGGCTTCGGTTATCAATTGGGAAGGTGTTAGGCACCCAATCAACTCCCTTAAAGTGGTCTCTACTTATGGCCAAAACAAAAATAATAGGAAAGAAATAAAAAAGCCTTCCTCTTACCCAAAGGGTCTTAAAATCCTATTTGTGCCCCTCCGTTCCTACCAAAAATTTGACTGCGTAATGACACAAATGGGAGGATAGAGGAAGAATCGAGAAGGAAGAGGAATAGAGGAGAGATCCGAAGCTCTCGGCCCCTTGTTGCACCACTGTAGAGCCTTGAGTTGGCTTGCTTCGATGAGCTTTTGAAGGCTTGTATGGTGAGAAATGGGGTTCTAACTCCTAGGGCTTAATAGCTAAGAGGTAGAGAGAGAAGACTAGGAGATAGCACACACCTAATCTAGAGATTTTTGGTGAAATGGTAAAGTCTAAAGGAAGTTTTAAAGTTCTGAAATTTGTATTGGAATGGTACACTAGAGGAGAGAGAGAAGGGATTCCTTAATCACTTAATTGCAAATTTTTTTAAACTTTTGTAAAGGGAGGGGTGCCTCTCTATTTATAGGAAAAAGAGAGGATAGGAGGGTGTTTATACGCTAATTAGGATTAGCAATTAAGCAATAGGTAATCTAAGGTTTTCTAGGGTATTTGGAGCCTTGAAAAGTGTGAAGAGTTGCTCCAATAGTGGATGATAGGGTGGGGCTTTAAACCACTTAAGCGATTGTACATAGGTAATAAATGGGTGCAACAGAACTAGCAAAACACACCCTAAAGGTCAAGATGGTCAACAAGTCAAACCCTAATCTCAAAATTCAAGGCAAAACCGAGTTCTTGTTCATAAGCACAAGCGCAGAACTAATAGTCGTGCAGGGCTTAGTCCCGTGATGGGGCCCACCTTATATGTGGTGCAACTATTAGTTGTGCTAAGCCATGTCTAGGGAGAAATGGCTTGGCACAAGTTATACTTGCGCCAAATCCTTAGGGGGGTTTACAGTATATTTATCATTTTGCCCTTTCTCTTCGGAACGCGATATCTTCTCACACATAGCTTCGATTGGGGTGATTCTTGGCTTGTTGGAAAGCTGAGGACTTCTACTTTTCAATGGTATAAGATTCAATTATATTAGAAGGTCACAACTAGTTTTGGTGCACCACTCTTTATCCATTGCTCGAGAAAGCTAGGTTCATGTCCGGAATGGGTTCTAAGGGTCGGGATGGGTTTTTAAGGGTTTGGGAAGGTTCCTAAGGGATCTAGAGTGATTCCTAAGGGTTTGGAGTGGCTCCTAAGGTTTTGAAAGGGTTCTAAGGGTCGGGATGGGTTTCTAAGGGTTCGAGAAGGTTCTTAAGGGATCTAGAGTGATTCCTAAAGGTTTGGAGCAGCTCCTAAGGTTTTGGAAGGGTTCCTAAGGGTTCCTAAAGGTTTCATACATGCTATCAAAAGCTCAGAGATGCGCCTCTCTCGAAATATGTCTCAATCGGGCCTTGGGCCAAATTTTGGTGTCTATAATATATTTTAGATATTTTAGATTATAGGTTCAAAATTATATAACCAGTGAGCTATAGAGCCTATTTCCTCTTCTCAGAAAGAGTGATTGTTTTTATTTATGCTAAATTTTCTTGAACTTCTCAATTATTAATCTCATATTATTGAACTTAGAATCAAGATATTCTGTAAGTATGATGATTTATTTATTTAGAATTGTCTAATAAATATATCAAAGTAATAAGACATTCATATTAGTAAATCATAAAAATAATCAAAGGCTATCTTTTATTAAACCAGAGCCAAAAAAGTCAAAAATCTCAGAACATTTCATCCTTTAAACTCATATTAGAAGCTTGAAACTAAATTTCTTTGTACCAAAATTTTATAAACCTTTAACCACATATACTACCCAAAACTTTCTATCTTTTGACCCTTACAATTTCTGAGAGTTTAGAACATAAAAAGAAGGAAAGAAGAGGGAGTAAAAGGAGTATATGCGTAACAGATAAAGGATCCGCTGAAGAAGGGTACAAGTAAAAAGAAATATAATTGTATGAAAATATGGGAAAAGAAAAAGAAATCGTAAAAGACGATTCTATGAAAGAAAAAAAAAAGTAAAAACTTTCAGTAAAAAAAAAAGGATTTATACTAGAAAAGAAATGGAAAGAAGTCATCCAAAATAAGGATACTTACTGAAGCTGAATAACATAGAAGAAGTGAAAAAAAAGCTAAATTCTCAGAAATAATTTTGAATCCTCTTTACCTTTCTCTTTGAAACCTTCTGAAAATCCAAAGTCCCATTACAAGCCAAAGGAAAGACCTTTGTGATTTACGATTTGTAAAAATATGAGTCTAATAGAGATATATAAAATTGATACTATGAATAAATGAAGAAATTATATGAACAGAGTTGATTATCCTTTCCATGAGATTCATCATCTTAGTTAATTGTCCGATGAAATTTTCATATATATCTACAATATTACGAGAACCCAAGATTTTGATTATTTTTTAGAGTATGCCAATAAGTGAGAGTTTGGATGAAAATATTTTAAAAAAATTACAGTTTTAAAAAAATCTATGATGAATAAACTTTTCACTGATATGCACACATTCCACGCTATACCAAATTAAAATTATTGAGTTCTGATAAAGGATGATTACAATGATGGAAAGTTAAGGATAAAAGATTGGAAGATTTTTGAAAAATAATGAACATATAATGATTATTAGTACATAAAATCTATATTTTGAAATTTTAGTTTTGAAAAGAAATTGGTATTTTGAAAAATCCAAAAATATTTGGAAGTTTGTAAGTACCTTTACAAAAAAACCATCAGGAGACTACAACTCTTCCACTAGGGATCACCTAGGGGTTTAAAGGCTTGTTGCATCCACTAAATGCAATCGTGCTCCCTAGGAAAGTGGCAGTTAAATTCATAGTTTAAATATTTTATGTTTCCTTGTTTGCTAGGAACTAGCAAAACATAAGTTTGGGGGTGTGATCAGTCACATAATTTATCATTTTATCACCCTTAACTTAGTGATGTTAGGCTATAATTTGTTGCTAACAAGTTGATGATGTGTAGATATTAGAGATAACCAGCAAAATGGAGTAAAAGTATTAATATTCATCAAAATGGACTCAAAAAGTAATAAGAAAGACGATTGAACGAAAAAGACATTTTTCGTCTACTGAAAGCCAGAGAATCGTAATTTACGATTATGCAAAAAGAGATAAAAAGAAGAAAAGTGAAAAATCATAATTCAAAGAATCGTCAACTAAGGAAGTTATGAAAGATAGAAAATTGTGATGAACGATTTTCTAAGAAAAAAAAGAAAATGAGAAATTGTGATTTGCGATTTCCTAGAAAAGAAGCTTTCCTACTATTGCTGTTGTCTTTGATCACGTACATATTACACCGCCATGAACATAATTAGAAGATATATGAGATTAGAAGTCTGCTGAATCGCCGATCTAAGAAGATTGATGAAGATAAGGTTTAGAAAATCTTGATTGCTGAAATAAAGGAGAACAATCTAGAAGCACATCTACAGTCTAAGCAAGGAAAGATAAAATTAGAAATTATAGTTTTATTAGAAATATTTTATTTTTAGTAGTTTCTTTTATTAGAATTAGAAGACTTTATAAACTGACTCCTTATGATCTATAAATAAGAGAACTTGGTATAGGAATAAGCATCGAAGAATTTCAGCATCAATTGACGCCTGAAGTTGGAGTTTCTTTCGATCAAAGTAGTGTACAATAGTTAGAGTAGATTAGATATCAGAAGTTTCTCAAGAGCAATTGATGACTACAATTGAGAGTTGAAGATTAGTGTAGATATCCTAGTTTCTAAGAAATAATTGATGACTGTGGTTGAGGGATGAAAGATTTATTTATTTTCTTTCTAGCTTAGATTTTATTTTCTTTTATTTACAGCTTTATAAATATCTCTAAGTTTTAATTTGAATTGATGACTTAGGTTAGAATTTGTAAATTAGTATAACGGTTTTTGCTTGTCCATCTTCAGTTTTCAAAGGTCTGATTGACGCCCAGATTTTAGGAAGTTATTGATTAGATTAAATCTGTATTGATAAGATCTTAGACTTGATTGACAATCAATGCTAAGAAACTAGAGATATGGTATAACAATACTATTTTTTGTCATAAATATCCGATAGCTGAAGATTAGGATTGACGACCTCAATCTGAAGAAGGAAGATTTAGGATTTACTTTATGCACTTTAGATTAGAAGCCATTCTTTTATTCATATTTCTCCAGTAGATTAGATCTTAAAGGTAAATAGAAGTTTTTAAGATAAGAATCTAGATAGAGGATATAGATAAGAAGTAATTAGATAAATAAACTTCCTCGGGGGAACGATCCTATGCTAGTACTATGATTTCCATTGTGCGCTTGAAATAGGTTAAGACTTGAGTTTAAACATAATTTAATGCATAACAAGATCGACCAAAAGACCAAGAACCGTACACACTAGAGGTACGCCAAGTGCCGCGAGGATCGCTAAAAGTACAGATAGAATTCCTCTGGGAGGGAGAAACAACAAAGAGCAAGATAGGCCTGTTGGTGCATGCTTTTTCTGAGTTTCTTTTGGTCCCCTGAATAAATGGCCCAATTCGGTCTGAGTGGACTCTGACAAAGGTGATGAATGGTAAGTTAAAAGATATTAAATTATAGAAATAAAAGATAAATTCTAAGAGAAAAATACCTAGTTTGTTGCGATCGCCGGCTGCAGATATTTATTGACACTGCAACATGTCACTGATCACGCCTTTCTAGGTATGGGTTCGTCTTCTTTATTAAATTGTTGGCTGGCTAACGTCAGCAGCACTGGGTCACCTAGAAATTTAGTATATATGGTTTTTCTATCCCTACTCTAAGTCTAATTGCTTTAATTTCTTAATCCTACCGGGAATCTAATTAATCTGATCTTCTAATTATACTAGAAGTTTAATTAATCTAAATGTGCTAGTCCTACTAGGAGTGTGGCTAACTTAAGTATCCTAATCTTATTAGAAGTCCAATTAGTATTAGTCTCTTAATTCTACTAGGAATCTAATTAATCCAAATATCCTAATTCTATTAAAAGTCTAGTTAATTTAAGTGTCCTACTTCTACTAAAACTCTAATTGAAAAAGGGGTTTTGGCCCATTATGCTAAAGAGGATCGGCCCCATTCCCGGGTACCCTCCGCAAGCTCCCTTGGGCAAATCATTTGGCTAAGGGCTATTTTAAAAAGTAATATAAACTGAAAAATTGATCTGTAGTTGGAAAATTGATGATTTAAGAATCGGAATTACAAATTTTTAAGAATTGCGAATTAAAACTAAGTGTTAGAATTAAAACTTTAAAACTTGAACTTGAAGTTAAGAACTAGAATGGTGAAAATTGAGAATTAAAAATTAAGAACTAGAACTTTAGACCTAAAACTAGAGATTAAGAACTAGAACTAGAATTTAGAGACTAAAATTAAGAACTGGTTCTAGGAATTAAGACCTAGAACCAGAGATTAAAAAAACTCAGAATTTGAATTTAGAAATTAGGAGTTGAAATCGAAGGTCTAGAAATTAAGAGATCAAGAGCTAGAAAAAAATTAAAAGCTAGAACTAGGATCTAGAAAGAGAACTAGAACTAGAAATTAGAATCGAAATTTAAGGACTAAAAACTACGAACTGGGTCTAGAAGCTGAGAACCAAAGATTAAGAACATGAATTTAAGAACTAAAATTAAAACCTAAGATCTAAGACTAGAAATTAAGGACTAAAAGCTAGACTTAAGGACTAGAACCTGGAACTAGAGAAGAAATTAAGAGCTAGAACTAAGAAATTACCTGAAGCTAAGCGCCGAAGAGAGAATCTCGAAATCCCTAAGCTCG
This sequence comes from Chloranthus sessilifolius, assembly GCA_021018995.1. Lineage (NCBI taxonomy): Eukaryota > Viridiplantae > Streptophyta > Magnoliopsida > Chloranthales > Chloranthaceae > Chloranthus > Chloranthus sessilifolius. The sequence continues at coordinate 73,992,835 of CM037595.1, forward strand.
AAAGAGGGGAAGTCAAAAATTCAATTGTCAGATGTTGTGATGTGTTGTAGGGGAATCTATTTGTAGGTATTCGTAAGGGAGGTGCATAATTAGCTGATCAAATCCAATTATGCACCCTATCTGGTGTACTTAATTGAATTACGCCCTATCCCGGGCGCTTAATCACTTTGAGTAGGTGACTGGCTAACTGGCTCAGCCAGGTGTCCTAGTTCCAGTCTAATTGGAACTAATTGCGTGTCCTATATAGCGCGCATAATCGATTGCACGTTCTGGTTTGGGCGCGCAATTGGGTCTTAAGGCGACCTCTAGAAGTTTGAGGACCAGTTCATGTTGGACCAATTGCACACTAGTGGTGGGTCGTGCAACTGAATTGTGCGTGCTTTATAGGGCGCGTAATCCATTCCTAAAGCGACCCATAGGAAGAACAGGCCTAGTCCAAGTGGGACCAATTGCGCACCAACTATGGGGCGTGCAATCAAATTGCGCTCACTGGACAGGGCATGCAATTCGAGACTTTTCCTGGATTGAGTTGGGTCTGAACTACAAGGCTATTCTTTCAGCATGTGCTTCGACTATATACTATTGTTTCAGTATATAGTCCCCGTATTAGGGTTTTAAAGCTTTCAGAGAAGATAAGTCCCTTCTAAAAGTCATGGGCAAGGTCGAAGGTTGACCGAACAGGTTTTTATACATCGAGAGGATAAAAACGGGGTGTCTACAGATGCCCCTCTTCAGCACGATCTGGTGGAGTAAGGATGCGTTGAAGGAGCAGACACCCCTCTTCCAAGGGTGCCTTCTCATTTCTTTTGGGAAATCACAAGTGTGAAGTGGGGATGCTGACATGAAATGTTTGGCTTTCTTATCTATCAGCGTAAGCTAAAGATGGAGCATTCGGGGCCCAGTGGTAGCTGTCGAAAGGTATATCCTCAACTGTGAGTGCAAGGGGCATTCCGTTGCATATCATGGTCTACTGTAAGGGAGAGTCAAATAAAGAGAAATTGATGCAATCGAGGTACTGGGGGGCATCATATGAATATCCAAAGATAAGGTCAAGTGATCGGATAATAAGATGTAATATCATGTAATGGCAAAGGCTTTCGGAAGTCATGTCAGACCGGGCACATCATTGCTCACTCTAATGGTGCGTCAGGCGTCCCTTTCCAGTAGACATTTGTGATTTATCAGAGTTAAGTGTACTTAGTGATCAGTTTCTTAGGGGAAAGAATGGATCGAAATGATGAGAAGTGAATTTTGATAGATAGGAGAGTTTATATATTATTATTATTTTTATTTTTTTTGAAAATTTGGAGATTTTAACTTAAGATCAATTCGATGGCAAAATGACAAAAAATGTGGCTTTCGAGATGTCGCTCAGCAGATCCACCGGAGCGGGATTTGTGGACCCGACCGTTCATGTGGTTGTCAAGATGACACTTGGTATGTTAGATGCTTCGTCTAACCTTCTCGTGAATACTGATGATTGTCTCTTATGGGAGGACTACAGTGATTCACAAGTTAGGAGAGACGGGTTTTGAAAATGTTTGACTTAATATTATCTAACTATATTTTATAGAGAATATCGAGTAGAAAGGGGTGCTTACTTACCTGATTTGTTACCGGCGGCAGGCTTTTGCTTACAATAGGACTGGCCGGCTGTTGCCTCCTTTGTTGTGTTGTGATGGGACATCAGAGAGTTTCCTCTCCTCCTTTATTTATGTTGTAGTGGGGCCTAATGGTTGCCGATGTGATGGGATGTTTGGATCACCTGAAAAAATATTCACGATGGGACTTGATAGTTGATGGGTACAATGGGACATCGCAGAAATTTCTCTTCTCTTTTGTCGGTAGTCGTGTGTTTCTATTGTGGTGGAGTCTGGCGACTGTTGTGTGATGGGGCATTCGGGAGTTGTCATGATGGGACGTGATGATTGTCATGGTAAGATGTTTGGAGGGAGGTTTGACTCTTTGCAATGGGATATTGGATGAGCCTTCCCTTTTTCTGATTGTGTGCTGTGGCAGGTTGCGACGGGATTTTAGGGAAGTGTAATCGGTGGTGGGACATTGGTGGTTATGCGATGGGAAAGCTAAGTTTATTTCTTTCTTTGGTAGATCTTGGGTTATGTGACAAGATTAGGTCACAGCTGCATCACGACAGGACATGTTAATGAGTGTATGATGGAGTGTCGGTCTGATTACTCCTTAGCTATTTTGCAACGTGATGGGATAATGATGGTATCTTGAGGTTGCAACGGGACTTGCCCTTTGGCCTTGGTGATGTGGCAGGGTTTTAAAGTCATGATGGGACATGGGGGGCATGTGATGAGGTACTAACGGCTCTCTCTCTTTCTCTGGTCGGCGTGTAGGGTCACGTGATGGGACAAGGGAGAGTGATTCGAACCATGACCGGACAAATAGCGTGATTGGCTACTTCGTCGTTGTTACTTTTCACTTTGTGTTGCGATGGGACTTTGTATTTAGCAATGGGGCTGTGAGTAATGATTTTATTTTATTTATTTTTTTGGCTTATTTTATGCAACGGATGTTGGGGAGTGGTCACGTGTACTTGTAAGTATGCGATGAGACTCTGAGGAATAATTTTGATCGTGGTGGGACGTTAATTCACAGTAGGTCGTCAAGGGGTGATTTGGTTGCGATGGGACTACAAGGAGATAGTCTTGTGTATGGTTGGAAACAGTTTGTATGTTTTAAGATGGTCTTATTTAGTTTGAGGGTAGCTTGTGTTGGTGTTATATCAGTTTGATTTTTGATGGGCTCTAATTTGATGAGTTTAAGTGGCTATTTTGGGGCGTGCGTGCGCATATAGGTGAGGTGTTTCTGATTTTTAGGGCGTGTATGCCTAAGTCAGAGTTTGTGCGTGAATTCTGTTCTATGGGTGTTGTTCGGTGCAGGTACCTAAGTCTATGGCTTCATCTTTGGCCATTGCTGTTCGCTTATACATATTTTTCTGGTCACACCTGGGTGCTTATGCGCCTGGTACTGGGCGTTTAATTCGATTGCACACCTCGTTGGGCACGCACGATTTAGAGATTCCAAGGGGCAATTACTCGTCGTAGTGTATGTGCGTAGTAAATTACGCACTCTACCCAACATGCGTAATCAGAGCGTCATGTGGTCACTGTGCGGGTGACCTTTCAAATTGCACGCGGCGTGTAGGTGATTAGTTACATAATTTACCATTTTATCACCCTTAACTTAGTGATGTTAGGACTTAGTTTGCTACTAATGAGTTACTAATGTACAGATATTAGAGATAAGCAGTAAATTAGAGCCTAAGTGTTAATCTTTGTCAAAATGAACTCAAAAGGCAATAAGAAAAATGATTGAGTGAAAAAGACAATTTGCCACTACTAAAAGTTAGAAAAGCGTAATTTAAGATTCTTCAAAAGAGACAAAAGGAGAAAAGCGCTAAAGTATAATTCAAAGAATCTTCAACTATGAGGAAGCCTATTGAAAATAGAAAATCGCGAATTACGATTTTCCAAAGAAGAATAAGAAAGAAATCGTGAATTACGATTTCCTAAAACTAGAAGCTTTCTATCACTCTTGCTACTACTAATCACGTGAGAGTTTAACATTGTCATATCCAGAATTTGAAGACTCCTGTAATTAGAAGTCTGATTAATCACAAATTTGAGAAGATTGATGAAGATCTAAATCCGAAGGACTCTGCTGCTGCTCAATAAAGAACACACTAGAAGCGCATTAACTAAGGAAAGCAAGGAAAGATAAAATTAGGAATTAGAGTTATATTAGGATACTTTTATTTTAGTAGTTTCCTTTATTAGAACTAGATCTTTGTAAATCGACCCTTATGATCTATAAATAAGAGGGCTCGGCATAGGAATAAGCATCGAAGAATTCCAGCATCAATTGACGGCTGAGGTTGGATTTTCTTTCTATCAAAGTACTGTATACTAGTTAGAGTAGATTAGATATTAAAGGTTTCTCAAAAGAAATTGACGACTGCAATTGAGTGCTGAAGATTAGTGTACATATTTGTAATTTCTCAGGAACAATTGATGACTACGACTGAGAGGTGAAGGATATATTTTACTTTGCTTTCTAGTTTAGATTTTATTTGCTTTGTAAACATCTCCAAGTTTTAATTTGAAGGTTAGAATTTGCAGATTAGTGTAACGGTTTTTACTTTTCCATCTTTAGTTTGCTAGAATTTGATTGACGCCCAAATTTATGGTTGATTGTTGATTAGATTAAATCTGTATTGATAGGATCTTAGACTTGATTGACGACCAATGCTAGGAGACTAGAAATATGGTGTAACGGTACTATTTATTTTCATAAATATCCGAAACCTGAAGATTAAGATTGACGATCTTAATCTTAAGGAGGATTAAGATTTATTTTTATAACTTTAGTTCAATAACCCATTCTTTTATTCATATTTCTCCAGTAGATTAGGAAATATTAAAGATAAATAAAAAATTTTAAGATAGGGATTTAGATCAAAGATAAAAATAAAAGAAGTAATAAGATAATAAACTTCCTCGTGGGAACGATCCTATGCTAGTATTATAATTTCTATTGTGCACTTGCAATATGTTAAGACGTGAATTTAATATAATTATAATACATAAAAAGAATCGAATCAAATTTTTGGCGCCGTTGCCGGGGAAGCGAAATTTATCTAATTCTTTCAAGTTTTTATCTAATATTTTTATCCTTTTAGAAACCAATATTTATCTTTCTCTTTTTATATTTCTTTATATTTTTATTTTTTTCTTTGATCTTTTCTTAATCTTTTACAGTTTTATTCGGAGCAACAGACCAGACTTTCAACACTTATGCGGGCCCTAGAAATTAGTAACTCATATTTGTTTCTCTCCTTGCTTTCTAAAATAAAAAATTACAAAAAATTAAAAAAAAAATAGAAAAATTCAGTTTTAGACAATATATGCCTACAATGATGGGGGAACATTGTGCTTTAACACTTCTTACACCTCCCCCATGTATGCAAATAACCCCTATGATCAGTAATGAGACTTTTAAATTTTCGCCCAAAATATTTCAAACACTTCCAATATTCCGTGGGCTAAGGGATGAAAACCTTTATATACATTTAAGACAGTTCATAGAAGTGTGCAATCTTATTCAAATCCAGAATTTGCCAAAAACATCTCTTCATTTAAGGTTGTTTTCATATTCTCTTAGAGATGAAGCAAGGTAGTAGATACACTCTTTGCGTCATAATTTATTCACCAATTGGGAGGACTTGGAATGAGAATTTCTCATGAAATACTTTCCAATACACAGAACGAATCAAATCCGGCATCTTATTACAACTTTCAAACAATCTCCGGATGAATCTCTTCGAGAGGGGTGGACGCGCCTCAACGATCTTTTCGATGGGTGTCCTCATCATGAGATACCCTGTTGGCAGATAGTCCTCACTTTTTATGAAGGTCTGAATAACCAAAATCGGCACATAGTTGATGTTGCCTGTGGGAGGATGTTCCACACCATGTCTGCTGAGGCTGCTTAGGAATTTTTTGAGAACTTTAGCGAGAAATCAGTGCAATGTCAAGCACCGGGTGAGATTGAACCTGAGACTTCAAGGAGTATACCTCTTAGGAAGAGAGGTTTATACAAATTAAAGTCAATGATGAATTGCCTTCCAAAGTTAAAACTTTGGAAGACAAAAATTTGATCTCTGGTGGGTGTTAAATCGCACCCACCATCTCAACAAGGAGAAGCCGTTGGATCTAACTACGGCTTAACTCAGGAAATTCCTCAGCACTCTCTTGAATTTTGCCCAATACAGACCCAAGGCCACACAGACATTGAGGAAGCCTTGTCACAATTGGCCGAAAGCTGGCTGCAATATGGCCATATTCAAACGCATCTACTCAATAATCTCTTGGAATCTATTACACATTTAGAAACTCAGGTTGAGCAATTAACAATTCTAGTTAACTCGAGAGAGAGTAACTATTCTTCCTCATGACTAGTTGGCACCCTAGGAGAAAATACTTTTATGGAAGGGACATCAACTCCCCTTGATCACCATTGAATTCTTCCTGAATTTGTCGAGCTACCCATAGCAAACACATGTAACATATGTATATAAATACTTTTGAAATGGCCCCTCTATGATTTATAAGATATTACTAATCGTAAAGACTCTTTTCTTTATTTTAATCACTTGAAACGTATGGATTTGCGATTCTCGTGAATATAGAGTCCAATCGTAGCGAGTACGATTTTCTCAGTTTTAGATTCTCGTGAACATTATCCAGAATTACAAACGATAATTCTAGGGAACAGGAGAACCTAGTGATCAGTCTTTTCGGGGGCATTAGAAATACAACTCATTTAATCTTTTATAGGAAATGAACATAAAATGCATTCAATTCCACCACTTCCCAACCACCCTAGCCTAGGAACCTACACAGAGACATTTACTCGAAGTGACGGTTCAAATCTAAGCTCTTCCCTGTAAAATCCATTCACATCCATAGACTAAAACAAATTCATAACCCTTCTTCATCCTCCGTCTGTAACCTTAGAACCCCATGACAGAAGAACATAACCAGGGCGACTTTAGCAAAAGACTCGACAAAATTTTAAAAAAATATAGAGCTGAGCTCCAGGTTGTACAATAAAAAGTAGAAGTGCTAGCGATCTATCTTTAATGTTGAATCATCCACCGAAACTACCCTTGACCTTAAACCTAATCCAAATCCGAAACCATATATCAGGAACCCACCTTTCCCCACTTCATAATCCTTATACCATTACAACCCACCCAGAATGTGACTTCCTATACGATAAGGATGGGTTACAATTTTCAGTGTGATTTCCCATCCCATCCTTGATCTCCTCACCACCCTTCTCCATTGCTCATAGTTCCCCCTTTCCAACTCTACTGCCTCTCTATATAATCTTCACAAGGGACCAGTATAGGCTAAATGGGGGGGATGAGATGTGTCATTTTCCAACTCCTCAACTTCTTCTCGTCACTGCATCACAGGTGTAGTTGACTAATCATGGAGTGATCTCCCTAAAGAAGAGGAGGGGGAGCAAGGGATTTGGAAGGGCAGTGGGGAGTGTTTCGACAGCTCTTGGAGTAGCAACCCTCCAAAGGTTGGAGCTCCATTTGTTGTAGGGATGCGAGACTCTGATTGAAGGTGGTTAGAAGCCGATGACCGATCTTTATCAAAGATTTATTCTTGGACGTTGCTACTAGTGTCTTAGTTTAGTGTGTGTTTAGATTTTCCTAGGAATTTTTGTTCCTGTAATTAGTTTTCTTTCTATTTTGCTATAATTAGTTCATATATGAAAAATATTTTTTTTTTCTTTGATGTTTTTGACTAAGTTACTAATAGTGCTACTAACATCGAACATTCTCTATTCAAACCGGAAGTATTTTTCTCCCAAGTTTGGGGGAAGAATTTTTGAAATTTTTTGCAAATTATATACCTAATTACTAACATAGCAGTAAAATACGGTAAAATTTTTCTGTATGTCCCCTGTTTTGCACAATGAGGACATTATCCAATTTAAGTTTGGGGGGATACAAACTTACTTTTGATAAGTTTACTTTTTGTTAGTTTAATTTTTAGTTTAGTTTTTGTTTAAAATTTATTATTTTATAAAAGCAAAAAAAAAAAATTTAGTTAATCATTATATGCTAATTATAAAATATATAAAAATCTAGATTTCTTAGCAAACCATCATAATAGTAGTTCATAAGTAAAAATAAAAATAATTACAATTCAAAGTAAAGCATCTCTAGAACACTGTATCAGAAGAATGTTTGAAACTATACGATTGATCTGAACTATAAAATATTTTGGATCACAGTTTCAAAATCATATAACCAGTGAGCTATAGAGCCTATTCCTCTTTTATTCTGAGAGAAAGAGAAACTGTTTTGATTCATGCTTAATTTCTTTAAACTTCTCTACTATTGTTGTCTATCTGAAATCTCATAATGCTGAACTTAGAATCAATATATTCTATGATTATGATAATTTATTTGTTTAGAATTGTCTATTAAATATATCAAAGCAATAAGACATCCATATTAGTAAACCGTGAAAATGATCGAAGGCCATCTTTTGTTAAACCAAAGCCAAAAAACCAAAATCTCATAATATTTTACCATTTGAACCCATATTAGAAGTCCAAAGACTAAATTTCTTTATACCAAAATTTTATAACCCTTAACCATATGTACTGCCCAAAACTTTCTATCCTTAACCCTTACAATTTATGAGAGCTTAGACTGAAAAAGAATAGAAGAAAATGGAGTGAAAGGAGTATGAGTTAACAAATATGGGATCTGCTGAAAAGGGTACAACTGAAAAAGAAATATAAATATATGAAAATATGGGAAAAGAAAAGAAAAAGAATGAAAAAAAAAATTTGGTAAAAAGACGATTTTGTGAAAAGAGAAGCAAAAAGCTTCCAAACTGAAAAAAGAAAAGAAAAATGAGATTTACAAAAAGAAAAAGGAAGGGGAAGAAGTTGTCCAAAATAAGGATACTTACTGAAGCTGAAAAATAGAAGAAGAGAAGGAAGAACTAAACTCCTGGAAATAATTTTGAATCCTCTTTACCTTTTCTTGAAACCTTCTGAAAACCCAAAGCCTCATCACAAGCCGAAGGAAAGACCTTTGTGATTTACGATTTTCAAAAATATGAGTCTAGTAGAGATATATAAAATAGATATTATGAATAAATAAAGAAATTATATGAAAAGAAATGATTATCCTTTCCATGAGATTTATCACGAACATATCATATTATGAGAACCCAAAATTTTGATTATTTTTTAGAGTATTGTTAAACTCTGAAAAGTATCACTTTTTACCCCTTAACCTGACCTTTGATGGACCTGTGAGCATGTTAATAATGAAGTTTTAAGTGTGTTTTGCAGATAATAGTAAAATAAGAGCTTAACTGCTGCAATTCATCATTTCAAGCCAAGAAGAGTGGATTTTATGTCAAATAGTGGAGCTGATGAATTCATATTAAAAGCACCATGGTGGTTCACACCATTGGAGCAATTTTAGCATGTTGTGGTGGGCCCTAGAAGTCCAATAGATGAAGGAAGGTGGACCCAAGTGAAGGAGGTTATTGCAGTAGGCTAAGCACAATAGCAGTACAATAGAAAAGCACGAAAAGCACCTCACGTAGCTGTCACAAGGTTCACTTTATTCAGAAGAGTGCCTTGCATAGTTGGTGTGAGGCTCATAGACTTGCAACATTAGCAAGCTTGCGTAGCTCCTCACGAGGATGCGAAGAGAGAGGGCTTCAGAACAGTCTATGCGTAGCTCCCACATAGTTTTTGTGCGCTTCACAGTCAAGGTCATCCACGTGACCTGTCTAATTCCACCCTAGCGACCATCTGTGCGAGCGTGGCGTACACAGAAATAGAGCCGCGCGAGATCCTCGCGACCTGAGCACTGAGAGGCACAGCTGCGCGAGGCGCATCATTCACAGTAGAGCTGAGTCTCACAAGCCTCCTTTCATAGCAAGTCAAACAGCGCAACAACCACACGAAGTGCACTGCACAGTAAATCTAGCTGTGCAAAACTCGGGCTTCCAACTTCTCAGCCACCTGTTTCCAATTCTCAGGGACTGTTTGGACATTTCACATTTCTAGGGCACACCTCCTGAGGTGCCCATCAATTTCATGCATCCCAAGGCAGCCAAGGGTTGCAGATGGGCCACTTGATCAACTCCACACATCCTTACCCTTGCTTCTAGGGCACACCAAAGTTTATGGATTATATAAATACAACAGTTTGCTGTTTTGTTAACTTATCCATGAATAACCTGAGATCTGAGCTAGGGTTTCCTTTGCTCATTTAGGGTTTAGTCTCCTTTTCCCTTTTCCATTTTCTTCTTGCCTTAGCACAACAGCAATGCTGGTCTAGGTTCTATGTAATAGTTAGTTTTATTTCATATTTTGCAATCAGTTTTGTATGGAATGGAGTGAGCTGATTTGAGGTTTGCACAGGCTGCTGCCTTGAGGGCAGAACAATATAAATTTCATTTTAATCAATGCATTGCCTATTTTAATGTTTATTCAATCTGTTATTTTCCTATTTGCCCATAGTTTTGTTCTGGCTATAGCATGCATTTAGGAATTGAGCTGATTGAAAGGCCCATGGAAGCTTGAGATTGTAGCCCTGGGACCATGGTGGTAGCAGTAGTTTACATGTTCTATCTTATCATTTGTGGGTAAGGCAGCTTCTGTGGATAGCCTGTAACCATTTGAGTGGATAGACTATAGGTCACGAATCTGAGATGGATTCTTTTTCTCTGCACTTGAGCTTGTAGCCTAGTGAGAGATTGTGCAGAGCCAAACCTACTCTGTTTTTCATCACCATTATTAGTGTATAGATCTGAGTTGTTGTAGAGATTACAGACTTGTGAGCTGGGTCATTGCATGCCTTTTGTAGCAATGAACAGCTGAATCTAAGTCCTCATACAGCCTTGAATTTCTTATGGCTTCCACCTAATTTTCCAGATCTGTTTGCCCCTATGAATGCCTGCCAGATTTGTAACATATCTGGGGAGCTTGTAGCCTGACAAACATAGTGTCCACAATGGTATTCTTGCCCTGACTGAATTCATTGGTTGGAGAAAATCTATTGGATAGTCTGTGATCATTGAAGTGGACAGGTTATAGCCTTAAGTTCAGTCCACTCCTTTGGATTAGGTAAGTTTTCTGATTTGATCAATGAGATTTGACAAACTCTATTAGATAGTCTGTGATCATTTAAGTGGACAGGAAATAGCCTTAAGAGCAGTCTAAATGGCATGGGTTGAGTGGGATTCTTCTACCTTTTAGTTATGCTTGAAGCCATCTAAAGGATTGCTATAGATTCATGACTAACACTGAGTTGCATAACTGATTTATCCCTAACTGTTTACTTCTCTATATTTTATCTTTATTTCATCACACACATCATCATCTCTCTTTTGCCCTTTCTTTAGCTATAGTTTATTCCTATTTTTTCCTAGTTTTTAGTATAGCTTAGTGACACTTAAACACCCTTCCTTAAGGACTGCTAGATCTATAGCTAGATCTAGAGATTACTGTATGCCCTTGTGGTTCAGATCAATACTCCCAGTGGGACAAACTCTTACTTATCAAAACTTGCTACAACAGGCCCTGTATCTTACAGGTCTGTGTGCATTTTAGACTTACTGTTTGAGTGATTCTTCAATCCACCTTTGATTTATTTTTACTAATACATTCTTACAACTGTTTTCAAATAAAGTTAAGAGAAAATATCTGAAATATCCAACAAGTTTTTGATGCCGCTACTGGGGAGTTTTGATCTAGTATAGTAATCTGAGTTTATGTTGAGCTATATTTTTTTTAGATGTAGTGTTTGAATAAATGCCGATTTTAGTTTTTATCTGATTTTTGAAATTGTTCTTCATTGTCTGTTATAGATTTTTTTGTCTTTTGAATAAATTACTGCTGTAATTTAGAATAATAATAATAATAATAATAATAAATTAATATAAAAAAAAATGATGTGTCAGCAGATGAGGACCAGTAGTACCTCATCTGCCAGTTCCTCAAATTTTTAAAGGTCCTCCTTCTTATAAGGGGAAGGATATGATGGAGGAAATGAGATTTGTTAAACTGTTATATTCATTAATGAGATGGTGGAATACACCTTGCCCACACTGTTGTTCTGCCTACCTTACAATTATTATATGATTAAAACAACAGATTAACTGCACAAATTACATCAATGTTGAATCAAGGTAAGTAGCCATTCCTGCAAGAATCAGAGCTGTCGTAGAAAGTTTTAAAAAGTATGGGTATGTCCACAGGAAAATGTGTTCTAAAGGATGGTAAATCTCCATATCTATGATAGATCTGACGCTCTATCCTAGTTTAAACTAAACTAAAGCAGGAAAGAAGAGAGGTTTTATGGTTTTGTCACTTTAACTAGAAATTACAAAAGAGAGATGCTATTGATCTAGATCTAATCAAACACAGAGATAAGGGGAGATGCAGAAGAGATGAAAATTCAAAAGGCTGAGAGCAGTAGCTAGGGGTCTTGGTCTTTTATTGAAAATCAAAGGAATCAAAGGCAGTGCATAGGATAGATTTACTACAATCCTCCATCTGGCTACAAGCTCCCAATTTTTGGTAGATGCAAGGTATAAGAATCCAATCTTGACCAGAGAACCGAAGCAATCTTAAGGCTATGATCTGTCCACTTTAATGGTCACAGACCATCCCAAAGATTGTTCTACTCCAAGGATCTTGATTAGAATAGGAAAGCTATTACAGATGCTGCAAATGCCAGGCTACCAGCTCCCCATTTATGGCTGACATCCACAGGAGTATCTGATCTAGGAAAATCAAATACGAAAAAGTGAAATGTAGATCAGAATCACCTTTAAAATCCATACTTACATTACAATCATAAAACTTACAATCCTATTGTGCTCAGATCTGTAATTTGTACAACATACAATCCTTTACAAGCCTTTGAAACACTCAATTTATAGCTCTAGGCCTCACCCTAACTACTGAGAAGAGTTTAGCCACTTATGATTGTCTAAAGAGAGAATGCGAGAAGGAGGAAGAAGGAGGGAGAATTTGGAAGGAAAAATATGGATCTCGCGCTAAGCTCTGGTTCTCTCAAATTTTGGATGGTTGTTCTATATTTTCTTCAAGCTTTTATACTCTCCTCCTTTGTACTCAAATCCGTTTCAGCCAATCAGAGTGCAAGGGAATAATTCTGTTATTCTGGGCTACTGATGTGGCCGATTTCTCTCCTAGAAACTCTCTCCAATTTGTTGGTGCCCGCTTTTTCTGGGTTCCTCTCGGCTCCTGTTGAATCAGTCACCTAGAAACTCTCTCCCATTTGTTGGTGCTCGCTTTTTCTGGGTTCCTCTCAGCTCCCGTTGAATCAGTGGCTCCAATTCTGTCCAGGTGGACTCTAGCGATGCGGTGTTTGGAATGACAAAAATAAACAAAAAGGGAGATTTTTCTAGGAAGGTTCCTAGTTTGATTGCGATCACCAGCTGCAGATATTTAACGACGCTGCAACACGTCAGTGATCACCCTATGAAGCGGGTGTGGGTTACTTCTATACTGAATCGTTCGCCTGCGAACGTCAGCAGCAGTGCTTCTCTTTAGCTTAGTTAGTTTAATTCTCCTCTTATTTCCCTTTGTAATTATAATTCCGGTCAGTTTAGATTTCCCAATTCTATTATTATTATGCTCTGATTGTGTGGGCTTATCAAGGTGAGTTATTTTAGTGTTCTGATGCTGTCAAGAGTCCAGTGAGCATCAAGGTTCTGGTATTACGAAGAGTCCAATCGGTTTCAGTCTCCTATTTGTACTAGGAGTGCATATGTATCAGTTCCAATAATGTTCTAACTAAAATTAAGCATGCTAATTGTATTGGGATTCTAATTAAAGCAATTGTAGTAATTCTACTATAATTCTAATTAAAGCACTCATAATAATTCTACTATAATTCTAATTGAAATAAAAAGACTGATTTTTTTACGGGCCTAATTAAAGCAATAAATTTAATTTATATTATAATATCAACAGAAACAAAAGGACTGATTTCTCTATGACCCTAATTATCGACGGATTAATGATGGCAAAATATAACTAATCATGAATAAACTAAATTTCCTAGAATTCAGATTAGGAATAATCAATTAACTAAACTAATGGAAAGGAAATTTTGATTTAACACTCTAATAATTATATCAAGGGCTAATTAATGTGAATAATCAATTATGTCTAGATATAAACTAATTAAAGTAATTTATTAATTCTAAAAAACTCTAAAAAAAGGGGTTTGGGCCTGTTATGCTAAGGAGGATTGGCCTCGTTCCCGAGTACCCTTCGTAAGCTCTCTTGAGCAAATCAGGCGGCTGAGATTAAAGAGAAAATTAAATTTTGGATGGTAAAGTCATATTTTTAGGCTTTTAAGAGTTGATTTCAGAACAATATGGGAAAATTAAATTATAAACTATAATTATGAAAACTAAAATTAATATTTTTGGATTTTTGGAGGTATTAAACTAAGAAATTGAAATTAAAAAAAAAAAAACTTTTAGGACTGAATTCTGGTCCAATATTAGAAAATCAGACCATATGATTAAGGACTAGTTTTGAACTCTTTGGGTTAGAACCAGAAATTAATGAAAGGACTGTAAATTATGATTTTAGAGTAGAATTCGGTCTTAGGGGTCAGTATATCGGACCAACGAATCAAGGACTGGTTCTAAAAGTAGGGAATTAGAACCAGAAATAGAAGATTCGGTCCGAAAAGGGTGCTACGGTCGAAAACTAAAATATTAAATCCTTCCCTAAGGGGGGTCAGGACTACGGAGAGAATCCTTAGAAATTCGGGCATTTGAATCTCGAAATCATTGTTGGGTTCTGTGGGTTCGTGCTCGGAGTTTTCTGGTTTCGAAATTTACCATCTCCTCTCTCAAAATTTGCAGCCTCCCCTTCTCTCTTCGAGAAAAAAAGATTTTATAGGTTTTCCTTCAATTACGTGCCTGTTTACGGGTGTTTAATTGAATTGCGTGCCTGAATTTAGGCGCTTAATTGCTTTGAGTCGGTCACCGACTCAGTGAGCGACCGGCTGACTTACTCAGTGAGTCTCCTAGTCCTAACAAATTAGGGCTAATTGCATGCATGTTATCATGCGCTCAATCTGCTTAAGCATTTTACCTGAAGCATTTAATCAAGAAAACGTAGGGGTCAAGGGTAGTAAGACTAGGTTGGGCATTGGCCAATTACGCGCTGGTGGTGAAGCGCGCAATCCGATCGCGCGTCCTATTTCAGGCGTGTAATCGAGTCTCGAATCGGTATGGGAAAGGAAGTTTAGTCTGAAAGGTGGACTGATCACGCGCTTATGGTTTTACGTGCGATTTAATTGCGTGCTGGGTTTTACGCACGTAATTCGAGGTTTTCTGGGTATGGTCTTTAGAATGAAATGTAAGACTACTATTTCAGTCTAGATTCCGGCTATGTATTGTTAATTTAATATATAGTCTCCCTACGCTGGGATATAAGCCATAGAGCTATTATTTCAACCTGCATTCAGCCATGTACTATTGCATGGTCCCACACCGTGGGTTAAAAGGGTCAAAGGTTGATCGAACAAGTTTGCATACTCTGAGAAGGCAAAATGGGGGTGTCTACACCATTGGCTCTCAACTGGCAAATACACATGAAGTAGTTAGGGTTTCCATGCGTGCCCAACTATGTGCCAAAAATACTCACAAGGGTCACTGAAGTGCTTTGGAACTCTTGCACAAAATTCTAGAAGTGGTAGTTGCTGAAGAAGAGTGCTGAGAAGTTGCCAAAACGAGTGTCGAGAGGTTCAGGGGATCCTCTCGACAGGTTCTGAATCTACTTTATATTCACATCAACAGGTTACATTGGCTTTCGATAGCTTCATAGACTGCTCGATAGGATTGAAGAAGCAGTCAATAGGTTTGGAGATTCCTCGACATGTTGATGAAGATCCTATCGAAAGCTTGGGAGAACATCTCGAGAGGTACATGGAAGTTGTCAATAGGATTGAAGGCTTATTTCTTCGTTCTGGCTGGTTTCACACTCATCCTCTCGACAGGTTATAGACCATCTTATCGACGGGTTATACAATCTTCAGTGAAGTGCTCGACAGGTTAGCTCAATCCTCGCGAGGATGAACGTTGCTTCAGGTAAATTACCGATAGGTTATCTTGTACTGCTTGATAGGTTCAGTTGAACCTCACGATAAGTATCTAGAACCTCTCGGCTTCTTCTGTACCTTGCAGTAGCCTCTCGACAGCTTCATTCCTTGCTCTCAGAACTTTCCAACAGGAGCTGGGGAGCTCTCGATAGCTTCATGAAACCTCGCAACAGCTTATTTTCAGTGCTTCAACAGCTGGCACACATCTTGGGTGTGCTGTTCTTCCTTTGTTCAACACTCAGCAACCCCTTAGTAGGTTTAATCTTTTTTCCTTGCAGCTAGACTTGGTCTTAGGCCTTTCCAATTGGGTAGCACAGTGCTTCTTGGGCTCTTTTAAATAAAATTTGCACTAAGCTATAATTTATTGCTTATCTACAAAACACCCTTAAAACACCTTATTAGTCAGCTCAAGTGTCCATCAAAGGTCAGTTTAAGAGGTGAAAAATAGTATTTTTCACTGCTTAACACACCCCCAAACCTAAGCTTTGCTAGTCCCTGAACAAAGGAGAAAATAAAAAAAACTAACCTATAAAAGTAAATGCCACTTTCGTAGGGAACACGGGTGCATTCAGCATATGCATCAAGCCTTTCAAACCCCTAGGTGATCCCTAGTAGAGGAGTGAAGTCTCCTGAGGGTTTACAGTGAAGTTACCCACAAACTTCTACAATTATTTAGTTAATATTAGTACAGCATATTAAAACAACATTCAAGCAATATAAAATTCATTCCACACCTTGTCCATTCAATTTTAGAGGGTTCTCAGCAAAAATATGACAGTTTAAAACTAAAATTCTGCTGTAATTCCTTCACAATCAATTAGCCTATGTCAAGGTATTTTGTATGAAAATTAATGCAAAGCTTTCCCTCAAATTGAGAATTTTATTTTGGATATTATCCCCATCAATCCTAATTTCAGACCCAAAAATCACTAGGGCTATCACTCTCAATAAAAATAGAAGGGCGTATCAATTCACACAGCTCAAACGCAATTACATCCCTCAAATAAGACTGCAAGCATGAGCGTAGGCATTGTTTCTGAAATTTTCTAACTCTTTTCACCATAGATTAAACTGATTCTCATCTCTACATGACAGCTCAATCCATTTTCAGATCAGTAAGGTCTTTTTATTAGGTTGTAATGTGGCTTATGGGTGAAGTTTATGAAGAATGAAAGGGTGGAATGGGATTCAAAATTAAGAAATCAGTAAAGTAAGGAGGTGATTCATGACTTCACCACCTTCATTTCAACACAGTTCCATCTTCTTTCTTGAATTTTTAGATTTGAAGTGATCAGTTTCTAATCTTCTTTTTCAAAATATCAAATGAAATGACTTCTCTCTAATTTTTGTTTTGCTTTTCTATTTTTCTTTTCTTTCTCTTTTTATCTTTTTTTTGTATGCTTTTTGTATTTTTTTTTTCTACATTTTTCTTTTTATGGGCTGGAATGCCACAATTGTACTTCTGATACACAATTGCCTTTCAATGTGTTCTCTTCTTCTTCCACCAACTGTCACACCTTGCTCCTTTGACCTCACTTTTCCTTCCATTTCTTGATTTCTCAGATTGAGGGTGAACTGAAACAGGTCAAGAGGTTTTGGGTTCAAATTCTCAGGTTTTTGTCAAAGAAAACTGGGATTTTTAAGGCTCAAATGGTGTGTATTAAGGGCAGTTCAAAGGGTGAGGATGTTTTAAGTTCAAACTGTCCAAGGGATGGCCTTACTTCATGTCCTCAATGTCATGACTGCTGTCAAGTTGTTTCAATTCGGATTTGCCTAACTTCTAGTGAGCACAACTAGATCCAATTAGTCCTTAGCAGAAAAATTGCCAAGACACTCTTCAAGGAAAAAAAAATTTCAGGCCCAAATCTCCCTGGATATGGTTTTTCATTAGACCTCTAGGATATATCCTCAAAATTTCCTCTCTTCTCAGGTTCACTAAGCACTGATTTTTTAAAAATTCCTGATATTTGCTTCATGAGAATGTTAGAACATTCACATGTTATAGTTTTAAAAAGTTTTAATTTCCTCTATATATAAAATATCAGGTGTGAAATTATTTTATTCTCTCAATTTCTGTTAAAACCTTGTTGCACTACCATTAACTACTCATTGGTAGACCTGCCACACCCCTAAACCTATGAGGAGCAGTGTCCTCACTGCGTGAAAGATAGGGAAATGTGCAACAAGAGCAGAGACAAAATTATACAAAGTAAAGAAAACATTAAACAAAAATGCGA
Source organism: Chloranthus sessilifolius (assembly GCA_021018995.1). NCBI lineage: Eukaryota > Viridiplantae > Streptophyta > Magnoliopsida > Chloranthales > Chloranthaceae > Chloranthus > Chloranthus sessilifolius. The sequence continues at coordinate 74,010,808 of CM037595.1, forward strand.
ACAATCAATCCACGAAACAACTATTAAGACAGAAGGTAAGCTATACAAACATCACAAAGAGAAATTTCATTTAAGCACAGAAAGTTGTACAATGGAAAAATGACATAGAAGGAAAAGTCCTAACTGAATACAAGTAAGAGTATAAACCTAAGAAAAATTTAGAGACACATTAACAAAATATCCCGTCAAAAATAAAATGGTTTGCCCTCCTGGCTCCGGGATATCCTCAACCTGCTGCTTCTGGAAGAGGAACTGCAAGCTAGAAAGGAGGGAAACAGGGAGTTAAGGAGAAGGCTACTAAGCAGGTGGTGGATGGAGTGAGGAGGAAGGGGGTGAAGATGCAAGTGGGTCTATCTTCTATTTCTTCTTCTTTCTCTTATTCTTTTTCTTTTCCTCTTTGGCCAAAATCTTTTGCAATTCCTCATACTCGTCCCACAGGAATTGTAATGGGCTAGGCTCTTTTGGTGGTGGCGGATCTTCCCAAACTTGGTCGAATTTGATTGGCAACTCAATGGGCCTGTCATTCGCCATAGTTGTGGGAGGGGTGAATTGACGAATGAATGCAATGGAGAGGAAAAGGCTTGATATTTAAAATGTGTGGGTGGTTGAATATGAATCGTCATAATAATTTTTCTCATCCTTCAAAGCTTAACTGCTAAAATGATATGTTGGTTTCAATAAGTATGGAACGTCATGCGATTTAATATTGGGAATGATATCGCGAAGTGCATGTTGATCTATTTTTAGCAATCGGAGTTACAACAAGGAGATCTAAGCTATTAAGGTTTAGACAGACGATTGGGGACAAGGAGGAAAAACGAGCTTCGACAAGATTGGGGACAAGGCGTTGACAGGTTGGAACAACTTGTCAAGGAGTTAAAAACTGCTGAACCTCTCGAGAAGTTCACTCAATCCTGTCGACAGGTTCACGATTTTAGAACAACTCACCTCGAGAGGTTCACTGAACCTCTCGACAAGTACTTTGAATTCCATTATTAATCCTCTTGACAAGTACTTGGCATCAGACTCAATCCTGTCAAGAAGTTCACAAAACCTCTCGACAAGGACATTGATCCTGTCAACGGGTTCACGAAAGACCTTTAGATCCTAGCGAGATGTTCGTGGAACCTATTGACAACCATAAGTCCACCTTCAGAACCTGTCAGCAATTGATTCAAACGTCATGACAGGTTATATCTCCATTCACACAGTTTTGTATCAGTTCCCCCATCTACTCAACACATTATTTTATCAAATTCTAAGTCAACTCAAACAATCCCTGCTTCCAGCCAGTTTATGAGGGACTCCTGATTAGTACATGCACATATTAGGCTATATTTACAATGCCGAACAGTGATAAACACAAACACAAAAACAACAACTATGATACATAATATACAATGTTGAAAATCAGACATGCTATGGAGGTTCATGATAGTGAGTGAACATCACAGGCTCCACCACATTTTCAATAGCAAGTTTGAGCCTTTGACCATTTACTTTCATGGTCCTTCCATCTGTTGGGTCCTGGATTTCAACAGCTCCAGATGGGGATACATACTCAACTATGTAGGGCCCCTCCCATCTGGATCTCAGTTTTCCTGGAAAAAAATTTCAACTTAGAGTTGAACAACCATACCTTATTGTCAGCTGTGAACTCTTTCCTCAGCAGGTGCTTGTCATAGAAAGCCTTGGTTTTCTCCTTGTAGATCATAGCATTTGAATATGCCTCCAACATCAGCTCTTCCAGCTCTGACAACTGGAGTTTCCTGTGCAAGCCAACATAAGTTAAGTTAGTATTCAATGCTTTAACAACTCAATATGCCTTGTGCTCAAGTTCTACTGATAAATGGAATGCCTTGCCATATACCAGCCTGAAAGGAGACATGCCTATTGGGGTCTTATAGGCAGTCTTATAAGCCCACAGAGCATCAGGTAATTTTAAGAACCAATCCTTCCTATCCACCCTCATTGTTTTCGCCAAAATGTATTTGATTTCTCTATTAGAAATCTCCACCTGCCCACTGGTTTGTGGGTGTAATGGGGTGACAACTGTGTGTCACAGAGTTCTCTCTAAGTAGATTCTCAAACTGCCTATTACAAAAATGGCCCCCCCATCACTATTGATGGCTTTGGGGGTACCAAATCTGGAGAAAATATTGTACTTTAAGAAGTTGACGACAACCTTGTGATCATTAGTTCTTGTTGCTATGGCCTTAACCCATTTGGACACATAGTCCACAACCACAACAATATAATTGTATCCATGGGAAAGAGGGAAAGGGCCCATGAAATCAATCCCCCATATGTCAAGAAGCTCAATTTCAAGTATGGGCTGTAAAGGCATGGAGTTTCTTTTGGAGATACTTCCCATCTTTTGGCATCTTTGATAAATTTTACAATGAAGCCAGGCATCCTTGAAGAGAGTGGGCTAATAAAATCCACATTGGAGCACCTTGGCGGCAATCTTGTTCCCACTGAAGTGGCCTCCACAAGCCTGTCCATGACACATAGTTAGTATATTGTGGAATTCCTCATCAGGGACACATCTCCTCACCACTTGGCCTGCAAAATGTTTGAATAGGTATGGATCCTCCACAAATAATGTCTGATCTGGGAAAAGAATAGATCCTTGTCCATTTTATTCCAATGTGGGGGGATTTTACCTATTGCCAAGTAGTTCACAATATTTACAGACCAAGGTGTAGAGGTGCTGATAACAAACAACTGTTCATCCAAAAATGAATCATTAACAGATAGCCTATCAAATTCCTCTACTAGGATCCTAAACAAGTGGTCTGCCACCACATTTTCAACCCCTTTCTTGTCCTTGATCTCAAGATCAATCTCCTGTAATAGGAGGATTCATCTGATCAATCTAGGTTTTGTATCTTTTTTTGACAAGAGGTATTTTAGGGCTGAGTGGTCTGTGAAAACAACTATCTTGGATCCAAGCACATACGACCTGAACTTATCTAAAGTAAAGACAATTGCCAACAGTTCCTTCTCAGCTTTTGTGTAATTTAATTGAGCATCCATCATGGTTTTGCTGGCATATGAAATCACACAAGGGGCCTTATCCTTCATTTTTCCTAAGACTGTACCAATTGCAAAGTCTGATGCATCACACATCAGCTCAAAGGGTATGGAAAAATCAGGTACTTGGAGGATAGGTGCAGAGGTTAGGCACTTCTTCAGCAACTCAAAGGCCTTAAGGCATTCATCATTGAAATCAGAGGGAACCTCTTGGCACAATAGGTGGCAGAGAGGTTTCGAGATCTTACTGAAATCTTTGATGAATCTCCTGTAGAAGCCAGCATGCCCTAAGAACGATCTGACTTGTTTTATAGTTTTTGGTGGGGATAAATGTGCAATGAGATCAATTTTAGCCTTGTCTACCTCAATGCCTCTGTGGAAAACCACATGATCAAGGACAATGCCTTGAGTGACCATGAAATGGCTCATTTTCCAACTCAACACCAAGTTGTTTTTCTCACATCTCTGTAACACAAGGCTGAGATGATGTAGACATTGGCTAAAACTATCTTGAAAATAGAGAAATCATCCATAAAAATCTCTAGAAACTGCTCAATCATGTCAGAAAATAGAGCATACATGCACCTTTGGAAAGTTGCAGGTGTATTACATAGTCCAAATGGCATCCTTCTGTAAGCAAAGGTGCCAAGTGGACATGTAAAAGTAGTCTTTTCTTGATCTTTTGGGTAAACAGGGATTTGGTTATACCCTAAATAACCATCGAGAAAATAATAAAAAGCCTTTCCTACTAACTTATCCAAGATTTAGTCAATGAAGGGCAAAGGGAAATGGTCTTTCCTGATTTTCAGATTGAGCTTCCGATAGTCTATACACACCCTCAAACCTGTGGTTTCCCTGGTTGGAACAATCTCACCAGAATCATTTTTTATCACAGTAATTCTAGATTTCTTGGGTACCACCTGAGTAGGTGCCACCCATTCAGAATCTGAAATTGGGTAGATGACTCCAGCATCTAGCAATTTGACCACTTCTTTCATCACCACTTCTTGCATGTGGGGATTCAATTTTCTCTGTACTTCTCTAGAGGGTTTGGAACCCTCTTCTAGATGAATTTTATGCATGCACACAGTAGGGCTGATGCCCCCAAGGTCAGCAATGGTCTAGCCAATTGCTCTCTTATGCTTCTTTAAAACACAACAATTCTTTCTTTTCCTCATCAGTGAGAGAGGAAGAAATAATAACTGCCAATTTCTGATTTGCTCCCAAAAAAGCATACTTCAAGGTCTTAGGCAATTATTTCAACTCTACCTCTGATGGACATATGAGAGAAGGCAACAACGGTGCCTTTGATGGTGGTGGAAGAGGCAACACGTTAGGTTTCCAAGGAGGATACCTTGTTACTGGCCCCTCATCAGAAATTAAGGCTTTCACCTCATGAACCATGGGTGTGGGGGGCTTCTCTTCCACAGTCTCACTCCACTCATTCTCAAAAATATAATCAGAATTATCACAAAAATCATCACCATGCAGCAGCTTGGGAAAAGTCTCTTCCACAAGCTTATCAAAAACATCAAGTGAAAAACAATCCTCACCATCTAAGTGAGGCTGATTAGCTGCATTGTAAATATTTAATTTTACCTTCATGTTGTCAAAAGAAACTTCCATTATTCCTGATCTACACTGAATACAAGCATTGGCAGTGGCCAAGAAAGGCCTGCCCAAAATCACAGGAATAGAGGTGGTGCACTTGCTGGGCTCCATGTCAAGAACGAGAAAATCTATCGGGTAGAATAATTTGTCAACTCCAACTAACACATCCTCTATTATTCCCACAGGCTTCCTTTTAGATATGTCTGCTAGTTGTAGCACCATATGTGTGGGCTTCAATTATCCCAGGCCTAACTTCTCATAAACAGAATATGGAAGTAGGTTTACACTAGCTCCCAAATCTAATAAAGCTTTCTCAATAGTATGATCCCCAATGATGCAGGGGATTGTGGGAACTCCAGGGTCTTAAAGCTTGGTTAGAGTTGCAATAGACAGCACTTGGTTCACTTTCTCAGTACCAAAGACCTTCTTGGATAAGTGTATCCTAGACTGTCTTTTGTGGGTGCACAAGTCTTTCAAAAATTTTGCAAAGGCTAGAACTTGCTTGATGGCATCAAATAAAGGCAAGTTGATCTTTACTTGTTTGAAAGTATTCATCATTTTCTCAACCTTAGAGTCCCCTTGTCAAAAGGAGAAGCTGCTTTCCATGCATTAGGAAATGGAAAATGGGACACTGTCCTCCCATTCGTAGCCTTAGCAAGTTCATCAAAATTTTCTTTATTTTTATTTTCAATTTTCTGTCGGGGCATATCACCCCTCTTATTTTTTATATGTTGCTCCTATTGCATATTTTTATTGGTTGTTTCTTCATTTTCTACACTTTTCTCATCAGGCTCATTACCAACTTGATTATCCACTAGCCTCCCACTCCTCAAGGTGGTGACAAATTTTACTTCTTCATGAGAAGAAGTCTCACCAACCATGTAATGTCCCTTTGGATTGTTCATAGACTGACTGGGTAGTCTCCCCTCTTCTCTCCTAGCCAAAGAATTAGATAGTTGACCAAGGTGGTCCTCTATCTTCTTGATGCTTTGACTGTGGAAGTTAATAGTTTTTTGAAATAAAGGGCCCAAATTCTACAGTGAAGATAGAAATTGCTCTTCAAATGTGAGGGATTTAGAGGGTGTTGGGGCTGGTGCACTTTAATGCACAGGCTGAACCATTGGCTGGGCCATAGGTTGTATGTATTGGGGCCTTGGAAAATAATTCTACTGGTATGGTTGGGCATTCCTATAGGGCATGGACTGTAGTGGCTGCTGCTGGTTTTGAAAATTATATTGTCTCCACCTCAAGTTAGGGTGGTTTCTTCAATGATAACCAGCAGTAGGCTGTTGTCCATAGGACTGAGCAACATTCACATGTTCCATAACAAAATCTAGAAATTGGGCAACTGAGGGACATTCCTCAAGGGAGTGAGTAGGGGACTGGCATATAACACATGCCTCCTCCACTTTGACAACCATTGGAGATTGCATTACTCCCATGAGCTATCAAATTTTTAGGTCAAGCTGTCCACTTTTCTCTCCAAATCATTATGTCCATTCACCTCATACATTTTCCCTCTGGTAGTATTTTCTTTCACCAATCTAGGGGTCTCAACATCTCTTGCCCAGGTCTCCCTTTGCATGGAGTTTCACTGATGATATCAAATAACTTCCAAGCCTCATCTGCTGTCTTGTGGAGGTATGTACCACCATAAGAAGCATCAACTATATCCCTACTTTTAGGATCAATTCCTTGATAGAAACTTTAAACAAGTTGTCATTCAAGAATCTAATGATGAGGACATTGCTTCAGGAGTTCTTTAAATCTCTCCCAGGCTTGGTGAAAATCTTCAGTTGGGGCTTGAGCAAATGAGATAATGCTCTTCCTCAACTGACTTGTTTTGGACATAGGGAAAAACTTAGCTAAAAACTGGCATTGAAGATCATTCCAGGACTGTATACTATTGTTTAGAAGCATTGACAATCAAGTTCTGGCTCTATCCTTTAGTTGAAAAGGAAAGAGTCTTAACCTAGTTGCTTCCTCCCCAAAACCTATAATATTGAATGTAGTGCATAACCCCAAAAATTCATCAATATACTTATATGGGTCTTCTTTGCTCAGGCCATGAAATGAGGGTAACATTTGTATGATAGAAGATTTGATCTCATAATTCCCTTGAACATCAGGGAATTAAATGCAGAAGGGAGAATTGTAAACCCCTGGTGTATTGAATTCCTTTAAAGTCCTAGGTTGCTCACCCATTATAGAAATTTTAGAATCAACAAAAGGTGTGTATATGGTTTGCTTAGGTCTAAGAAGTCTAAGTAGTCCCCGAGCAATATAGCATCGAGCCCCAATGGAATACCCACTATCGTCATCTAAATAGACACTTGTTATATGATTCTCAATTTCAAAACTATCCAGGCCCTTTTCTCTTAGGTGGCGGGGTCTATTCTCAAATCTACATCCCTGGGATGTGCTATAAGTGTACGGATTGACCGTCGTACCGGTCACGGATATCCTACCGAGTCAGTCGTGGGTATCCCGCTACGTCGGTGGGGTATTCTAATCAAACCTTAAGTAACAAAAATATCGCATGTGCTTTACATATAGTTATTCACCGTGATTGTGCTAATTTTATTACATTAGGCCTTATCACTTTTCTTTTGTTTCACCGTTAGATTTGATCTGCATCCCTCGAATGCCACTGATTCAATGCATCATTTAGATGCCCATTATCACATTTCCACATCCCCTGGGGACCTCATGGTTTCATTTTAAAATTCACACACACACCCGTTTTGGAATCACATTTGATGCATGACTTTTCTCTTGAATTACTCTACATATATGGTTTTGACAAATTAAAGTATATGTTTCGAGATATTCCCCACCTCAACGCAAATCCAACGCACTCCTTTCTCGTAGAGGCTTACACGTAACAATCTCACGTCAAACCTATATTGCATGTGTCAAGGATACCCTTAGAATGATTTCTAGAACCCTTGGGAACCTTAGCTCCCATGAATTTCACCAAAAGAATTAATAAAATTAATAAATGTGTAGTGCCTCGCGCGAGCAGGGACTATTCCTCGCTCGAGCGATCACTTAACCTCGCTGGAGGGAGCAATTGACCTCGCTCGAGCGATAAAAATGACGTGCTAATCTCCCACGCGAGCGAGCACTATTCATCGCTCGAGCGGCTACAACGAGGTACTCAACCTTCGCACGAGCAAGAACTATTCATCGCTCAAGCGGTTACAACGAGGTACTCAACCCTCGCGCAAGCGATAACTATTCATCGCTCGAGCGGTTACAACAAGGTACTCAACCCTCGCGCGAGCGATAACTATTTATCGCTTGAGCGGCTAAAACGAGGTATTTGAAGCTCACGCAATGCCTCGCTCGAGCGAGCTTTCCCTTCACTAAGGGTCTCGCTCGAGCGAGCCCAGAACACAGTTTATGCTCAGATTTTATATTCCGACCTTGCTCGAGCGAGCCATTTAAACCGCTCGAGTGAGGAGCGATGATAACTAACTCTCGACCCGTTCGAGAACCAGTTTCTTACTCCATTTAAGGTCTTATTAATGTCAAAATTATTTGACTATTAATTTATACTTTATATGTAACACACAAAAATATTTAAAACATACCTCAAATCATTAGATCTTATATAGACCTGATCCAAGATCACCCAGAGTTTCAAAAGCTCTTCCTCCAACCTCTTTCCAGATTATCCACAGGCTCAAACTCAAACGATCCTTTCTAGACCCTCTCCTCTTTCTCTCTATTTAACTCCCCCTTTTTCTAAGCTAAATTAGGTCACGTATGGGAGACTTCTCTCTATTTAACTCCCCCTTTTTCTAAGCTAAATTAGGTCACGTATGGGAGACTTCTCTCTATTTAACTCTCCACTTATCTAGTGAAAGCTAGTGTGTTTCACGCATACACATGTAGTGTGTATATATTGTTTGTAGTTTCCTTGTGAACCATAAACACACGTGCATGGTATGTGGCGTGCACGGTTCCCAAAAGTTAGGGTTATGACAATATCAATTCTATTTGCAATCGATATCGATTGTGTTAACAGTCGATGAAGATTTTATGCAATTGATATCAACTCTTTGCATATATTTACCCAGTAAAATCAATTTTCCAAAATAGCTTTCGATATGCATACGCAGGAATGGGAAACCGCAGGATCTTCAACTCCCAATGGCAAAATGCAGGAGCTTCTTCTCCAAAACCTATGATTTCTTCTTCTAGATAGCAGATCTGAGGCAGAAGACGTCGTCACCTTCACCACCTCTAACTTCTTAGTAACTCTAGCGCATATTAAAATGAGGAAAAAGGGGATGTATTCGTGGGTTAAAGAAAGTCAGAGAATAGGGTAATATAGACTTTTTATTCTCCTTAGGGTCGACTCGGCTTCGAGCTGGTCGATTTGGGTAAAGGTGAAACTATAGGGCCTCTGACGTAAAAGGTACATCTGACAGGGTCGATCAAGTAAATTTCCCTTCTAAAAAGCGACCCAACTACCAAGTCAACATCCACTGACCTAATAATACTTCATCCTAATATGAACTAATTTTCTTGTCAACATATTTTGCCCCCTAGAAAGAAAACCCTGACTCCCCAAACTATAGAAAGGGTACCTCTGTTCGTGCCCCCACATTTTTTGAAAGCGCCTACCTCTCAAACCCCTAGAAAATTGTTAATTGCTTCGAATTAGATGATGAAGATCGTGTTTCACCTTAATCTTTCACACAATAGATCTGGAGATTGTGATGCACCTATCAGACGATCAGTTTTTGATTTCATGTGTCACAGATCCCCAAAAAATAAATCTTCAATCATATGACACACACATCACTCTCAAATGTGTTTTTAATGTTAGTTTTTGGGGATTTGTGGCACATGGAATAAAAAATTGATTGTCCTATAGGTGTGCCATGATCTCAAGATCCATTATGTAGATGATCGCGGCAAAACATGATCTCCCATCATTTGATCTGCAGCAATCAATGATTTTCAACGGGTCTGAGATGTGGGCGCTTTCAGAGAACACGTGGGCAATTGTATACTTTCTTTAATAGTCAATAATGGAGATAGCCCCTTAGGGGTCCTAATGCCTCCTTTGTACTTCTGCCAATGATGGGCGACTAATTGGACTACTGAGATTGATGAAGATGACTGTCTTATGCCTACATGTAGCCAGAGTCTGCCTCTATTTTTCACTTGTAATATTTGCGATTTAAAAAAAAGAGCTATTAGTTGCACAATGGGAGTTGGCCCTTGCACATAGTTTAAAGAGAGATTTGGCATTTTGGGGACTTGTGCAACACCAGCTAAACCATCTATGATCTATAGATATTTTCTGCAAAAGGTTGGCACTAAATATGATCTCCATCATATGATTCAAACAAGTTAAAAGGCCATCACCTGATTTAATAGTTGACTCAATTGAATCATATGATAGAGATTATTTTTAGTGTCAATTTTTTGCATTAAAGATACTAAAATCATGGTCTTCAAATTAGATGGCTTAGATAGCATATCCGCATGACAAAAGTTCCCAAAATACAGTCTTTCAATTAGAACATGTGCAAGGGCCAACTTTGTGTGTTGATGGCTCCCTTAACTTCCCAAGAAATTGTTTTCATTATTCTGGAATAACATAAAATGGATTGAGCAATAGCTCAACTGGTATCCTCTTCTCTTGTGGAAGCAACCGATTATGGGTTCTAATCTCCTGCCTACTCTCGCCCTTTGTGTGGGTCTCCTCTTAGTGTGTTGCACTGAATCAACTTCTTTCTTCATGCAGTTTGCACAAGCACTGAATCTGAGTTGTCTTTGCCGTATAGCATCCTAAAATTAAAATAAAGATGTAATCTTAACCCAATTTTTTTTTTTCAAAAAAAAATAGGCCGATACGTATCGGTATCGGCTGATTCGTATCGGTCCCCCAAGGACCGATACCGATTTTCAGTGGCAGAGTCACGTTGACTGATAGGGGTCCCGGGATCCCCCATCATTATTTTTTCTTTTTTAAAGGCCCTTTAAGAACCAATCACTTATGACCTTGAGGCCCAACAGGTCTTTGAGAGGGACCCCCAAATATGATCTCTCTCTCTCTCTCTCTCTCTCTCTCTCTCTCTTCTAATCTCCTAGACAGTGAGCGCACTCTCCCAAGTTCTAAGCCCTCTCTCTTTCTCTCTAGCTTTCTCTCTATTCTGTGTCTCTCTTCCCAACCCCATCTCTCTCTCTCTCTCTCTCTCTCTCTCTCTCTTCCCAACCCCATCTCTTTCTTTCTCATTCCCTCTCGCCCTACGGCTAGCTAATCTCTCATGCGAGATTGTAGGCTCCAGACTCAATTTTTTTTTCTCTATAATTTATTTCGGGATAATGGCTCATGACCGACATTTAAACACCAAATGGTGTTTAAATGATCTTACACCATTAAATTGTCACTTTTTATCTCATACCATTGAAGTGTGATTTATCATTGTACTATGTGGATGATCAATCTAAATTGCCCAAGTGGCAATCCATCATTAGAATTTAGAGCATGTCTCAGCCAAAGGATCATGCTTGTAAGTGAATGTAAATCATCTGATTGGGGAACTTCAATATCAACCATCAAATTAAGAACAACCGTTGGTATAAGAGTACATATATCAGATGGTTCGAATCTCCCAAAAAGTGTGATTTTTGGACCCATAGGCCCTTCAACTAATGATGTATCACTTTGATGGGATGGATTTTCAGGAACATAAGCAAATAGATGGTGTAAGATCATTTAAACACCATTTGGTGTTTAAATGACGGTCAACAGAGTTGGTCCCTTTATTTATTTGAATGATTGAATCTTATGGTAACGGTGAAAGCTTTAATTTCTATATTCTTCTATTCTTTCTTAAAACTACAAATTGTATTAATATCTAACAACTATAGGGACCCCATCAAAAAAATCCTGGCTCCGCCACCGCCGATTTTGTTACTTTGTATGGGATATTAGGTATTTCTCGAGAGAATTTTTAATGGGGTTAAGCCCCCATTTTAGTTATGAGTATCTCTATTTGTACCCACGACTCTTAAGCGACTAACACCAAAAAAACATTAACTGCTTTGGCATTAGACAATGGAGATTGTTTTTGTTTTCAATCCTCCATATAGTGGCTCTTGAGATCACAGGCAGACCATCATACGGCCGGATTTTGATTTAACATCAAAATTTGACCGTTTGATCGGTCGCTTATGATCTCAAGATCCATTTTGTGGAAGATAGGGACCCCAAAATGATAGTAGTATGATTCAGACAAGGATGTATGTCACGCGAAATCAAAATCTAATCATTTGATTATGAGCCTATGATCTCGAGATCCGTAGTGTGTGGGGCTCAGGGCCTGCCTTGACATTTTAGGGGCCCAAGGCGAGTTCCTAAAATGGGGCCCTTGTTTCATATTACTTTGTAATATATAAAAATTTGTCACAAATTTTTTTTGACAAATAAAATAGGGGAGCCATTACTTGCACACATTTTTCAACTGATTGCACATAGAGCTTAAAGAAAGACTTGGTATTTTAGGGACACGTGATATGTAAAATTGCAATATGGGCCGTCTGATTTGAAGCTCATGATCAATAGATCTCTGGTGCATAAAATTGGAGCAAGACACGATACTTGTCATATGATCTATTGTAGTCAAGGGTTGAATTATATAATAGCCTTTGATTCCATTTAATCAAATGATGAAAATTATATTTTGTTCTAATCTTTTGCAATTGATATCTTTAAATCATGGCTTTCAAATCAAACGACTTAGATGGAGTTTTCACATAGTAGAGGTCACCAAACTTGCATGTCTTTCTTTTAAATTCGGTGCAATCTAGTGCAATCACTTGAAAAGCGTATGCAAGTAATGGCTCCCATAAAAGAGTACTCATATGCTATTTTATTATATATATAATTTGAAAATGCAATATTAAACAAATTCAGATTGTATAAGAAATTCTAGAAGAAAATGTTGAAGGAAGTCATCTATCATACGCCTTTTCTTCTCGAATCAAATAGCCTTTAAACAATTTTATGTGACAATTGTCGATCCCAATCCCGGATGAGAAAGAGGGGGTTGGTGTCACATTGATAGACGATTGTAAAAAGACCCTATTAATTCTCTAAAAGTCAACTCCAAATAGATGGTATAAGACTATTATGATGATGATGAAACTATAAATGCAACAAATGGTCCTAGATTGATCCTAATACCTATTGTCTTTTATAGATCCTGCGGAACAATGTTTACTTGATTTATACATATACCAATCCAATAGATCAGTTAGTGTTTGATCAAATCTTCACTTTTTAAATAAAAATCAATAGAACAAGACTTATACATATGACCATTTGAGTGGTCAAATCTTCATGGAGATTTTGATCTGAACTCACGTAGAAAAATGATTTTCCTAATCCCCTTAAAACTCATTGATTGGGATGGATCAAATGATGGAAATCATGTTTCACCTCAATCTTCCACATAATGGAGCTTAAGACCATGTCTCCCACCTATCATATGGTTACTTTTATTCCATATGTCACATCCCCAAAACATGACCCTAAAATCACGTTTGAGAGTGATGTGTGTCATTACACACAAGGTGCACTTTTTGGGAAAATGTCATATGTGACATGCGGAATCACAAACTATCTGATAGGTGGTATATGGTCTCAAGATCCCTTGTGTGGAAGATCAGGGTTAAAAAAAATCTCTCTATCAGACTCTGATATGACCCAATCAACGAGTTTTATGGGGTTACACACATGAGAACTTTTAGAAAACGTGTGAGTGCAAACAATCAAATAGACTTTTAAAGAAAATAATTAACTACTCTAATGAAAATGATGGAAATCTAAACAAAATTTTAGCTTAAAAAGACACAAAAATTGTTATCCAGTAAGGGTAAGTTAACCAAATTCGGGGCCCTTTAGCTTTATGAATTTTATTTTTATTTTTATTATTATTTTTTATTTATATAAAAAGCCTATTTTTTATTGGGCAAATAGAATTTGGGGGCCCCTAAAAATTAGGGGCCCAAGGCTCTTGCCTCGTTGGCCTTGGTCCAGGGCCGGCCCTGGTGGGGCTATCAATGGGCCGGGCATGAGCTCGGCTCTCATTGGGCCAGGTGGGCTAAGGTGGGTAACCCCGAGATGTAAATGAGCCGACCAGGTCAAACATGATTATTAAATCGTGCCGGATATGGGCTAGTTAAAAAATCATGAGTAACAATTGGCCCGTTTAAGCCCTGCCCTAATTCGGCCCAAATCGATCAAATTAGTTCTTTAATATAGAAAATGTCGGGCCAGCCAGAGTCCAGCCTGAGATGGCCTGAGTATGGGCTAAGGTAATTAAGCCCGATTCATTAATGGACAGCCTGGCCCGACCCAATTGGTAATCAGGCTAGTATGGGCTAACTCTAAGAGGCCCGATTATAATTGGCCCGGCCGGAAACCGGTCCTGCCCAGCCTGACCCATAGAGACCCCTAATTGTGTGGGAGAGTGGGGAAAAAAACGATCTCCATCGGTCAAATTAGTCAAACGATCTCCATCGCTCAAATTAGTCAATGAGTTTCGGCATTTGTGCACTTAGAGTTTTTGTCGGTACAGATAGAGGTACCCTTGGCGTTGGGGATGAGCACTATTTTAAGAAATGGACACGCGAAGAGAAAATCACATTAATTGTTTTTTATAGGTGAAACTTCTCTCTCTTCTCTATATCCTTGGCTTAGAATTTTTGACCTCCGAGGTTTTTAAAATCCAAACCCCTCCAACCACTGGGTTCGTTTTCAAATAACAGAATACCAGTGAAGTGGACGCGAAGAAAAGAAGCCCAAATGATTTTATTATGTCCTTAAAGCAAATTACTCCTAACCGCCTTTTCAACCTAGCTTTCACATATAAAGCCACTCACCTCTCATCATCTCCATTTTCATCTCTCTCTTCTCTCTCTCTCTCTCTCTCTCTCTCTCTCTCTCTCATCATGGAAAGAGAAGAGGAACGGGTGGTGGTGATCGGGCGAGCAGAAATCGACACGAGAGCGCCTTTTCGGTCGGTTAAGGAGGCTGTAACGTTGTTTGGGGAGAGAGTTTTAGCTGGAGAAATCTATGCAAATAAGATCAAAGAGGTCAGTTTATTTTTCTACCACCTCTCATTAGTAGTGTTACCAAGTTATATATTAATTCAGGTCCCCGATTGTGACCACCCGGACTCACATGCCAACGATATTACCTAATTTTGGGCTTAAGTGCCTGTGCCCGATTTTGTTCATGGCATGAGCATTATGTATCGCTGTCCCTATCCAAAACATGTCGTTACATATAATAATGGCCAGTTGCACCACATAGCTCAGGTTTAGGACAAGTCTTTATCTGACGTGGGACTATCACGCTGATGCTACTCATGGGGTAGCGCTTGGGTGCCACCACAGTTGCCCAACCTCACCCAAGGTAGAAAAAGAAAATGAATTTTTTTTTCTTGAAATTATATATCTCGTGGTAGAACAGTTGAAAATGGGTATTCTTTTGGAGTTACGTGCCACATGATCTAGCCCACATAAGTAGTTCTTGGGCTCTGCTGAGCGTGATCTAGCCCACATAAGTAGTTCTTGGGCGCTAACCTGCCCTTTTCACAATAGGAAAATTATAAACTTAGGAATTTATTTTAGGACAAAATGCAGGCGGCTGGCGTGGCGCGGTGTGACTAGCTGCACCGACCTGCATTAATTGAGCTCCACTGCACTTGCAGCCAATTGCGTCGTGCCACATCATCGGCTTGCAATTTCTCTACATAAAATCTGTCCTCTATATAACAATGTCCTTTCACAATATTCATGATAGGGTTATGGAATTTAGTGAATGGAAAATTATAAATGACGAACAATTTTGCAAACAGCTTATATAGCATGATGTGATTACGCCACACAAGCTACCTGCAAAATTATCCATAAAAGATTGTCCACTGTATAACATTGTCCTGAATGAATTGGCCCTTTATGATCAATTTTTAGACCCTTGGCATCTGTGCATGTCAGCACTGTTGAAAGGACATATACAAGGTGCTCACGAGGTTGATAATCTTACCATGGCTGTAACATCCCATTTATCTTATATCATATGGGTCAAGGCCAAAGTACCTCCAGGGTCAAACTTCTTAGTTTTTACAGTATAAGATTAGGTCTAAACTTATTTACCTGAGATGGTTGAAATTCTTAACTTAAAAAATAAATAAAAATATTTCATATGTGCATTTTGTCCACTATTTTATCAATGAAAATGCCCTTTAATTAAAAATATGTATGCATTTCTATTACTTGCAGTCAATTGATTTCATAAGGGACCCGACCAATTGATCTCGTACGAGACCGATCAGCCTCATACAATACTGCGACTTATTGCTCTTGTACAAGACTGATCGGTCGGTCGCAATCTCCTATAAGAGCGATCATCTTCTTGGGCAACAGGGCCTTAATCTAATGACTGTCACTCATAGATTTGTATTGCTTTCGTTTTCCCATTCTTTAGCGTAGTATGACAAGAGAGATTGAGTATTCCCTTGGGCACTAAAAGGTTACGAAGTGCCTATTACAAACTACACCCCAATCGAATACTGTCAAAAAGCTGGCTTTGGCATTTATCATAACTTAAAAATGTCGGCCATAGTTAAGGGTCTCAATCAGTCAGGCCGATTATAATCGGGCCTCTTAGAGATAGCCCATACCAGGCTTGATTACTAATCGGGCCAGCACATATATACCAATCCGGTCTATTTATCTTATCTCATATCCGGCCCATAGAGTGCCAACCCATAAATTTTTATGTGGGAGCCATTATCGGCACTCAGAAATTTGGCCCTTGTCCTGAATTTAAAAGAAAGACTTGCAAGTTTGGAACTGCTATGTGAAAACACCATCTAAATTCTAAACTATTTGATTTGAAGGTCATATGATTTAAAGATATTAAATGTAAATAATTAGCGTTAAATATAATATTCATCATGTGATTAAATATAGTCAAAAGTTATTATACGTGCAACAATTGACTACTATAGATTATATTGTAAGTACCATATTTTGCTCGAATCTTATGCATTGAAGATCTATAAATCATGAACTTCAATTCAGACCGTCCAAATTATATTTTTACATGTTACATGTCCCTAAAATACCAAGTCTTTCTTTAAATTCGGTGCAAGAGCCAACTTTCCGGTTGCAAATAATGGCTTCCATTTCATATAAGAGAACTCACTTAATCGACTCGGATTGGGTTGGGGCATGGCTTAAACAAGCCTATTTTTAAGCCCAATAGGAAAGGGGACCATTTGGGTGTGTCACTTTTGGTCAATGGGATGAAAATTACACCAATCATTTTAAAAGAGAGAAGGATACGTGTGAAATATATGAGAGGTTACATCCGATAAAAAGTATCCCTTGCCGAAACGTGCAGCGACGACGACATATGAGGCTCTGACCTTCTTGTACTCAAATTAGCGTATGCGTATAAGTGCGTTTATAAAATAAGTATTGCACCAAAAACTTAGCATTGCTCCCCAAGTATTGTTTCCTAACCACTTATCCTTGCACCAAAATTAGTATTGCTTCCCAAGTAGCCACTAAGCCCTGAATTTGGCTTTCAAAAAGGCACTTTTCAGATACTCGACGTAAAGAGAGTTTTACATGCGGCTTCTCAAATGTTGTTTAAGAAATGACTATTATTGTATGAGAAGCAGCATAGAGCAGTTTCTCAATACAATATTATTTGCAGTTAGAGGTGGCTACGTCCTTTGCATTATTTTTTGGAGAAGGGTTGTCAAATAGGGCCTACGTGTTCTCCCTGTTCCTCCTAAGCATCTTTTATCGACAAAATAGAAAAGGACACTGCCCCCATAAGAGGTCAAATGGGTCCTCACTCTCTGGTGGTAACTACTAAGCTTATAAAAAGTGTTTTTCTAGTATGTACACGCTACTCAGGGATTGGTGTTGGGGTATCTGGTACAAGTCTGGCCTGGGTTAACACTAGCTGGATCATGCTTAGCCCAATTGGGTCTCAGGGCGGGCTTTCACATAACAGAATTTGCATTTTTCCAGCTGGTTTAGACCGAAATCCAAGCTAGCTCAATCCATGGAGAGCCCTAAAAAGAGATATTGTATATGTACAAGCTACCTGACTACAAGAAAAAAGAAAAAAAAAAAAAAACAAAGAAAATAAAAAGAAAAAGGGTAATGATCTACTCACTGGAGTCATGAGGACTATATCTCATGACTTTAGCTCCTATTGGTTGCAACGACAGCCTTTGACTTTTCAAAGATAATTGAAATGACAAGTAACCAATTCGAAATCGGACTATGGGTTGATGTTCCATGACTCTAGTTACGAGATCATTTCCCAAAGAAAAGGGTAATGATCCTCTTACTCAAGTGATGGGATTATATATTATGACTCTCAAATCAAGCTAATGGATTCCAAAAATTCAATCAGTGGCTATATAGGGCATGTTTTAACCTCGAGTGATCCTGATTAGATTCAAGCTGCAACAAATGAGAACAAAAATGCCTCGTCACGCCTAGGCTCCATATCAGCCGAGCTCGAGGAAACAAAGATGAGCCTCCAAAGGGCACAAGAAGAAGGTCTAGTAATGGCGAATTCCCTTGTTACTCTCAAACAAGAGCTCAAACTGACCAAGATGGAGCTCCACCAAT
The DNA here is from genome assembly GCA_021018995.1 of Chloranthus sessilifolius. Lineage (NCBI taxonomy): Eukaryota > Viridiplantae > Streptophyta > Magnoliopsida > Chloranthales > Chloranthaceae > Chloranthus > Chloranthus sessilifolius. The sequence continues at coordinate 74,029,150 of CM037595.1, forward strand.
TAAAAGCAAAGGAAACAGTGAAAATATCATTTGACTCGGAGATTGAAGACCTCAAGTTTATCGAGAACCCGACCAATGTCGAAGCCGAGAGACAAAACATTGATGAAGGAACCGATTTTCAAAGAAAAAGATACGTCAGGTTTGCCGACACTACTTCCTTGGCTCATATTATTACCTCAGAAGCTGATGTTCTGAAGAGACATCCTTCTTTGAAGAAAAAGAAGAAGAAGCCATTAATTCCTCTAATAGGAGGGATTTTCTCGAAGAAGAAGGGGGATCAGGAAGTCGAATCACTTCAAACTCGCCGTTAGAATATCTTTTCCGGCTTAATAATCGATGCAGCAGAGAGGGGTCATGATCTTGAGCGAAAGGGTGCACCATCAAATTGCAGAACAGAAGTATATCATAGTTTTTTTTTGTTTTCAATTTTCCCTTTTGGATATTGTTATTAAACTTTTTCTTTCAATTTTTTTTTGTTCAGTTGCGTATTCTTTATAAAGACATGGCTTGGTGCCTTAGATCGGTCTGTAAGGGAAAGAATGTTGAGAAGGGAGATCAATGCTATTATATATATCTCTACTATTATCATTGGAAATTTGGAAGAGTCCACATATCATAGAAATGATTTTTTTTTTTTAAATAATTGAAATGCCCTTTAGCCTTTTATTATTAAGATATACAATGAGTAAATATGTCTTTTACCAGATTATGTAAGGGACCTCTGTTTTGTTTACAGGTTTTCTGAAAGCACCTATGTCCGAAACTCGGTGAAAGCTATTTACTTCTTGGAATCACCTGATTAAGATCGTTTTTTATCCACTTTTCGGAATGTTTACAACGCATACATGCTCTTCTCTCTAGTGCCACTACAAAAACAATGTGTTTTAGCGGCACTTGTTATTAAGGCAATTTTTGATAGCGCCAAGACTAATAGCAGACAGTTTTTGGTAGCGACATGACTAATAGCAGCAGTTTTTTGTTAAAAAAACTGCCGCTAAAACAAAAAACTGCCTCTAATAGTCATATTTTTTGTAGTGTGCATTCTCAAACAAGATCTCACATGATCTTTAATAGCCAACACACTAAGTAAATAAGGACTTAATCCTGCGATACAGAGAAGAGATCTGTTGAAATATAGTAACGATTCCAACACAAGAATGATTTCAATCGGATGCTTCAATCCCCAAGATATTCTTCAATACCTTTGTCTTCCAAAAGTATTCACTAATTTTCCTTTTCTAGAAAACTATCTAATTTAACCTAATAAACCCTAATTAGGTTAAGGAATTCGTTGCCAAATATCACCCTTTGGCGACAAAATAAGGAGTTCATCGCCAAAGATTGTCAAAAAATATATATTTTTTGCAACGAAATATTTTTTCATTGCCGAATATCACCCTTTTGCAATGAAATAAGAATTTTGTCGTCAAATATCAACATTTTGAGGATTCCGTCATCGAATATCGTCTAGAAAAATATATTTTTTGACAACGAATTAAGACTTTTATCACCAAATATTGTGAAAAAATATCTTTATGGAGACAAAATCCAGTTTCATCGCTAAATAGCCCACTTTAGCGACGAACTAAGGACTTCGTTGCCAAATAGTAATATGTGGCGACCAAATAAAATTTTCGTTGCCAAATATTGTAAAAAAATTATTCATTTAGCAGCGAAATTTAAGGTCGTCGCTAAATAACATACTTTGACATTTGGTAAAAAAATATATTTGTGGTGACGAAATAAATTATTTATTTAGCAACGAAATTTAAGGTCATCACCAAATAACATACTTTGATATTTGGTAAAAAAATATATTTGTGGCGACGAAATTGAGTTTTGTCGCCCAATATCACCCTTTGACAATGAAATCAAGATTCATTGCTAAATATTGTCAAAAAAATACTTTTGTGGTGACAAAATTGAGTTGTCGCTAAATAGCCCACTTTGGTGACGAACTAAGGACTTCGTTGCCAAATAATAACCTTCGGCGAAGAAAAAAAGATTTCATGGTATATATATATATATACATATGGAGGCAGTTAGGTCCTCCAAGATACACGTGGAGCTCCATGTGGCATTCAAAACACATTTTGGGTGCCATGTAGAGTACGGGTGCGCTCTTTAGATCAATTTCAAAATGAAATAATTTCAAAAAAATATTTTTAAAGCACAAGTCAAGTAAACTTGGACTAGTTTTAACAGTCCAAATTTTATTGCTAAAGAAATACATGACAAAGATGAGTTTTTAATTTTATTTTTTTCAAAGATGATCTAAGCAATGCATCTGTGCTCCATGTGACAACAAAATAGTGTTACAAGTGCCACATAGAGCTCCATGTAGGATCTTAGAGGATGCTCACCGTCCACTATTAGAGGACAAAACTCTTTTCCACATATATAAATATACTAGTGGGCCTTGCATGTGCGATGCACGTGTGGGCAACTTATTTATAATTCTAATTTTTTGAAAACCGAATTAAAAGATCAATGAAATGATCTTATGGACAATGTTTAAATGATGGTTAGGAGAGATGGATCCTTTTTCATCCAGAATCCAACAGGTCTGGTTAGTGCAGAATCATTTCTAGTGAAGTAACATCTGTTTTTTTTGTTGCTAGTAAAAAGTACCAATGAATATCAACTTTTGAGAATACTATATTTACTTGTTTAAGTATTGATGCTAGATCCTCATGGTAATCCAAAAAACATGATAACGCATGTTTTAAGTGACAAAATATTGTTACAAACCAAAGTAGTTTGCAATGAAGTTCGTGTTCATTATGCATACAACCACTTGCTTATATATATATATATATATATATATAAAAGAGACATCATAAAGGGTTTTCAAAATAGAAACTGATATATTTAAGAAAATCATACATAACTACTGTTTTCTCATAGTAAACCTTATGATAATTGGATATTTGCATTAACATAATTGACAACGCTAGGTACCTTAGCTTATGTTCTACACGGTACCTTGTCCGTAAACTTGCATTTGGCTAATCGTAACATAGCAAGTGATGAATTTGGAATTATATTATTATTGCTCTTGTAGCAAATCTTATGACTGCACTAACACAATTGGCATTGCTAGATTTTAGCACTAGACAGAACACGTCCTAACTATGCATCTAACATAATCAGAAAGAAGAACCCATCACATAGTAAACCTAACTAAAAAATGGCATAATGAGAGATACACCTGTAATCTGTCAAACCAAGGTGAAGGCATACATGTGGCATTTGGTTAGAATCCCCTATATCATGCAAGCAATGTCCTCCATACTTCAAAATGCATAAAGCCAATCGAGAGATAGAGAGATGTTCACTCCCAATAAAGCTATCAAAGTGATGTGTAATGTCAAACTTCACACTTCATGAATAAAATTCTAATGAGTAGAAAAGAAAGAATGAAATTCTAACAAAAAGTCCATGATTTTGGTTTTTGTCATTTTTTTCTTTTGTCATTCTGGCCTTTCGGCCTGTTGCTCTTAGCTTCTTGCTGCAGCTCAGCTATGTAGTTCTCTTTCCTTTTTTAATATATTTTTCTTTTATTGATAAAAAAAGCAAGGTTTTTTCCATTTTGCAGATAATAAAAATGAGAAGGTGGCTAACTTGCTTCTAGCTGTGTGCCCACTCAAAGTCCTTTTCAAGTGGGACCTTGAAAGAATTTTCACTAAGATCTAGTTTGACTGAGACCCTACATGGGTTGCATATCTAAATGCAACCTGATTTAAGGAAAAAAAATCAAAATATGAAGTTCATAAATAACCGTTTCGAAAAAAACTCTATTCTATTTTCATCGAATCTCCACTTGCATCATGAACAGTGTAAAATTCTACCATTTGTCTTTGATCCCCTTACTTTGGGTCAATCTGTTGCTTCTCCATGACACAGGAGATTCCAACAGTTACTTATATGTGAACAAAGAGAACATTTAAAAAAAACAACTCTTTTGTTTTACAGCAGCCTGTATTTATTAAAAAATCTTGGCATGTTTACCTACACTAAACAACCCAATGATCAGAGGGGGAATAACGGAAGTGCGAGAACTTACAAAAGGTCACTTTTCGAAGGTTAGCATAAAGAAACTATTGATTTAAGTTTGCATACAAAGGCAGGATCACGTACCTTAAACTTCGTACCATTATATAGTGATGCATTTTCATGAATCCGTTGATTCCATATCTACAAAATGCAAAAGAATATCCAATAAGATCTGATGGAGACCAAATTAATCATGTAAAAGAATTTAAAAATGACTCGATCTACCTTGGGAATCAATATGCATTGATTATGCGGGTAATAATACAGTCGCATCCAAGAAGCAAAAATGTTTAACCTGAAGGGGTTGGAATAATTTGATTAAAGTTTCTGATAAAACTGATTTAAGGCAAATTATTTCATGGATAGTTAAGTGTGAAGTCTAATCATTCAAGAAGAACCCTTTAAGTTTCTAAAATATGTTAAGTTTAGTAGAAAATTTCTACTCAAATCTAAGCCAATGTCCTTACAGTGATTTCCTCTTATTTAGTTACTAACGAAGACTGTTGGGTATTTGTGACCCACACACTAGCCTCTTTACTTATTTTTAAAAACTTAAATTGGTGAGACTTTCTAAACGTGGTACAATGGGAATCACCACGCAATGGGTCACAAATACCCAACAAAGACCTCATCCATAACTTCATGAGCTCTTACCTCGTAAAAGATTAAAGAAAAAAAAAATTCAATAAAAATCAAATAACTTTTTATGGAATCTGCCGCAAGTTGCAGTAAGCTTGTGAGAAGCATAAACAGTAAATATAGAAATCACTGAAAGATGTTCATAATCTTCTACTCGGTCATACTCTTTCCATACTTTTGCATATCAACAAGGGTTTCAGACTTCAGAAAATAAAATAATTCAATTGTTTCTTATCAAAGATGAGAAGTCTAAGGAGGAGCATACAATTAGCTTAGAATACTCAAAAATAATAGTCAGAATCGTGACAAATTACCCACCTCATCTATGGCTGCTTCCAAATTAAGCTGGACTGAAATCCACATAAACCTTCACGTAAAAACAGAAAAGTGATTAAATACCTTCACATATCAAGAATTTATAGAACCTAGCATCTCTTCAAGTAAATCACAGCATGTAAGACGCTCAAGTCACTTCCTTTTCTTGATACAGGAAATCCCCTAATTTCTGTTATTTATGCTTGTTAATTATTGGTAATATTGTACAATAAAAGAATATGCCTCAATTTCTAGTCGATAACTTGTTAATTATTGGTAATATTGTACAATAAAAGAATATATCTACGTTGGTGGAGTTTATCATGACACGCACCATTTCTTGAATGTGCAACAATGGATTTTTAACGATCCGTCGCGACGATGCGCTCTTTGATAAAAATATAGAGTCGCCACCTGGAGCGTATGGTGTCCCAGTAAACTTAAATTAATATTAAATACACCGAAGTGCCAAATATGACTCTGATTCCGGTCTACGACAAAGGCTCTTGGGTAAGGGCTTCGGTTATCGATCAAGAAGGTGTTAGGCACCTGACCAACCCACTTGTAAGCGGTCTCCATTATGGCTGTTTGGATGTGTGGATGGTTTATGTAATATATATAAAAAGAAACAAAAAATGAGCGGCACCTCCCCTTGCCCGAAGGCATGCCGATCCTATTGCGTCCTTTTTGCATGCCGAAATTTGGGTAGTGTAACTGCTCAATTCTAGGATAGAGAAGAAGTAAAAGAAGGTAGAGGAATAGAGGGGAGAGCTGGAGCTCTCGGGCCCTTGTAGCACCGATGTGGACCTTAGCGCGAGAACGCCACCGGTGAGCTTTCGATAGCAAACGGGTCAGGAGATGGGTTCTAATCTCTAAGGATTGATAGCTAAGAGGTAGAAGAAGAAGGCTAGGGGATAGTTCTAGGTAACTCTTAAAGATTGATGATGGAAAATGAGGTTTTTAGGGCAAAACTCAATTCTAGAATTATATGGGTTTTGGTGCACCAAAGGGGGGAAAGGATCTCTTACTCTTTTCTCTCTTTTGGAAAAATTTCAAGCCCTTCTAAAGGGAGGAGTGCTTCTATATTTATAGGAAAAGAGAGGGTTAGGGGAGTGCTTAGAGGCTAATTAGGGTCAGCAATTAGGTAATCCTAGCATGTAAAATTTCCTAGGGTTTCAAAGGCTTAGAAAAATGGGCAATGGTCATCAATGGTATATGATAGGTTGATGTTTCAAATAACTAAAAGGTTGCAAATAAGGTAAGCATGGGTGCAATAGTCCTAATGAAGCCCATCAAACACTTTGAGATGGTCAACAAGTCAAATCCCAAAAGCCATTTTTGAGCAAAAAACTATCAGTTACTGTAGCTAAGCCTGGCGCATGTATTAGATGCGCCAAGCATAGCTATAGTGCCTGGAGGTTCAGAGCCCGTGGGGGGTCCCACCTATACTTGGCGCAAGTATTAGAAGCACCAAGCCATTTCTGGGTAAAAAATAGATTGGCACATGTAATACATGCGTCAGGTAACATCGAGTCAAGATAGCTCGATTTTCAAATCGCCATAACTTTTAATATATAACTCTGATTGAGGCAATTCTTGACTTATTGGAAAGTTGGGGAAGTCCTCTTTCTAATGGTATATAATTTAGATCCAGTAGAGGTCTGTATAAAATTTTTTACTCCTCTTTCGAATCATTACTCAGGACGGTTCAGAAACTGGTTCAGGACTGGTTCTAAGGGGTTCGGGAAGGTTGAGGTTGATTCTTAAGGGTTTGGGATGATTCCTAAGGGTTTTAGAATGATTCCTAAGAGTTTTGGAAATGCTTTCAGAAGCTCAGGGGTGCACCCTTCTCGAAATATGTGTCGATCGGGCCTTGGGCTAAATTTGAGTGTCTACAGATGCCCCTCTTTGGTATCCGATCACTAAGGATCGAATGTCAAAGACAAGAGACATTTGAAGTGGCCCAAGGCATTACTGATGGATCTGCTGTATTCAAAATGAACCTTAAATATCAGGCGAGTAACATGGTGAGTAAACAGAAGCCCTGTATGTCGGGAAAAACATCCATTTTTTAAGGTTTTCAGTCCCGAAGTAGTTAGCGACATTACTGGGCATAACAGTGGTGGAGTGAGTTGCGAAAGCCCAATTTTCTAGGAAAAATGTCCACCTCTCGAGATGATTGAAGTTGTTCGATGTTCAAGTTTCATTCTGAATAAAACAGTTTCGTAAGTGAGAGGGTGATCGAGCCATACTTTAAGATAGGCACGAGGCAAAACGCGAAGGTCCATAGTTTGTGTCCAATCGTATGAGGCATTGATTGTCCCATTTGATTAGCCACGGGCCCCTGTGTGAAGCAGGGTTCAAAGTCTTTGGGCGAACCCATTGACCCAGAAGTTATTTTAGCACAACTATCTAAGCGGAGCGAATATTGATGTCGCAACGCTTTTTGGGAGTGTGTGCCCTTTTGATAATATGTCTTGGATCAACATGACCTAGAACATATAACTTTAAATAATATTGAACAGATCCTACCAAAATTGGGTGTCTACCGAAGGAGACATCCAATCCTGGTCTCTGCTGACAATGATCTTACAAATCATTTAACTATGCATAAACATGCACCCATTAGGGGCGATAAGCAACAAAGGCGATGGAAGTCTCGACTCAGATCCCGTTCGGATATAATTTACAGGAACAAATGACCATCTTACTGATACCCAGACGTATGACATACACTTTATAGGGATATTGTGTCAAATGCCTATTTTAAGCCTGCACCCTAAAATAAGCCCTTTGGAATGCATATATGAATATAGTCGTTCGATAGGCAATTTCCTTTTTGACAGATTAGTTTTAACCAATAATTGACTTTTTTCATAACGGAGTTACCCGGACCTCAAACCCTGTAGGGCGCATTGTGACGGGGCCAAGACTCGAGCTTGTAGCATGGTGCGTGTGGCACGACATGTGGTGCCTGGAGGGCACGCGACATGGGGCCAAGTGGGCCTGGCGACGTGGTCGCGCTGCGAGGACGCGACACGGTCGCATGGGGTAGGACGCGGAGCATCACGGTCGCGCCACGGACCCGACATAGCCAAGGTGGGCTAGCGATGCATGAGGCGTTGCAGTATGTCAAACCAAGGGGTTTGAGGTTCTCCTGTCATTCTGGCTGAATGACTGTTTTACCCTTATATAGGGGAAGGGAGCTAGAGAGCTATTCCCCCGCACACGGGGCCTTGCCTTGCCAGAGGGGGCGCAAGTGTCTCCTAGGCCTGAAAGGGTGGGCCTAGGACGTCGACGCAGCGATGTCGTGTGGAACCCGGGTGAGGTTAATGTATGGCCCCGGACTACGCCTCGCGGTGTATACGGCTGGGCGACCTCGCGTGAGAACACCAAGGCGCTGCGTGGGACTCAGTCGAGCACGACAGCATGTGGGCTAAGGATGAACGTGTGCTAGTAATTCGAAACGCACACGAAGGCAAGCTGCATGGGACTCAGTTGGGCACGCGAGCGCAAGGCATAAGGCTGTGGGCTTGGTTCGGTATGTGAGCAAGACATGGTGGCATGGGAAGTTGCATGCCAAGACTGCTATGCGGTGAGGTACTAGTGCAAAGGCATGTGGTGAAGCTTGAGCAGGCTGGGTTGTGTTTATATATTTTTTTGTTGTTTCTTTTTTATTTTGAGTTTGAAGTACAATGCCATAAATATGTACATGGGCATAAAAAAGGAGTGTATATATATTTTTTTTAGAAATTTTCAGATTTTTTTATTTTTGTTGTTTTTTCTTTCTTTTCTTCATTTTTTTTTGTTTGATGCCTTAACAATGAGGCGAAGTAACAGGTCTCATTTTGAGCATAGCCAAATCCATTCATGTGGTTGGACCTACGTGAGGTTCAACATTTTTTATCAAGGTTGGAACGTCTATTCCTTTGGATCGATTTAACCCTTTATCCTTACCTCGCGTCATACATTTGACGATGTAGCATAAAGATATACCTGATCGAGATCCGATTTGAGTTAACATGAGCGGCCCAAATGAAGATCAAAGCTCGGGATTGTAACTGAAGTTTTTCTCCTTTTCTTTTTTTCTTGTACAACATTTTTACTCATAGCACCCAAGACGGGTTATCGCCATGTCCGTTGTTGCCCTCTTTTTTACCCGTAGTGCCCTTTCAGGTTTTCACTACATCCATGGGTATGTATTTTTATCCCAGGTGCCTTTTCGGGTTTTCACCTAGTCCGCACAAGCTCACACTTTTTACCCATAGTGCCCTTTCGGGTTTTCACTACATCCATTTTGCTTTGAGCTTGTATATTTTTATTTTTTTATTTTTTCTTTCAAGGACCACAACATGGACGTCGATTCCGTCATAGTTGATCGAATGAAATTCTTTTGTTGTTTCATAGCTTGGCTCGTGCTGACTCAACGGATACTGTGACTGCTCGTAGACCTTGAAGTGGGCTTTCTCTATAGATGAATCATGGTCATGGGTAAGGTTATGAATTTTCAAGGTATTCTAGGATTAAAAGGTTTTCTTACTTGGGTTCCAACTGCCGTAATGCACTTCTTCCTTGGGGGGTTTACGATACATGCCCCATTGTTTTTCTATCTCTTTTCTTTTCTATTTTTTCGTCATCGCCCTTTGGTATGTCACCCCAACATTCTTTAACTCAAATGGCATGACTTGGTAACAGAAAGTTTATCATGGAGTACTGAACACCGTCCTCTCTCGGTTTGCTTCGACTATCTTGATCTGATTGTATCCGAAAAATCCATCCATGAACGACAATATCCTATTCCTAGCAGTGTTATCGACCAAGACGTCGATGTGTGTCAAAGAGAAGTCATCCTTTGGGCTCGCCCTGTTAAGGTTTTTGAAATCAATGCATATGCAAACCTTTTCATCCTTCTTCAGCACTAGAACGATATTAGCTAGCCATTGAGGGTACTTGGAGACCAAGAGTAATCCTGCATTGTACTATTTGATGACCTTTTCCTTCATTTTTAGCCTCTACTTAGGCCGGAGACATCTTAACTTTTGCTTGACTGGCCTAATATCTGGATATAGTGGCAGCTCATGCTCGACCAAATCAGTGTCCAAATCAGGCATATTCTCATATGACCATGCGAAGACGTCTTGGTATGACCGAAGGAAATCAATCATACTTTTTCTTTCCTTGAAGGACAACAGTGTTCTAATCTTAGTGATTCAAGGAACCTCCTTTGTACCCAGGTTGACATCCTCTGTTTCTTCAACGATCAGGGTAGGGCCATGCTCAAAATCGGCATATTGTTCAAGGAGATCATTGGGAAGCTCCTTATCAGGAATTTTCTTGTCCAGAGCCGTGACTCCTACCTCTGCTTATATTTCTACAGGAAAGGGGTCAATTTCACGTGGGATAGTTTTTTTAATTAAGGCATCTTTTTTCTTGATTTTATAGAGAATTTTAAAAGATAATTTTTTTTTTATTATTTTGTATTTATTATTTTTTTAGATTTTTCTTTTTCTTTTGAGATGGGCCCTTGGCAAAGCGGGTCTTCATATATACATGGTATTGCTTGCTAAAGGCTAACCTCATTTTTCAAAGGTTATTTCTTTTTGGGAAGCTACATCGTATTTGCGGCCATTTGATGCTCCCAGAGTTAGGGAAATTGACGCCCAATTCCTTACCTATGGTGTTATTTTTTTACCTGCTCTGATGGAAGAGGCTGATTGAGATGACTTTTGGGAGTCAGCCTCCATCATATTTATTATTGGTGTGCAACCGTGGGATTTTTGATGATCCTGCCGCGGCATTACGCTCGCTTGCAAAAATATAGAGTCGCCACCCAGAGCTTTTGGTGTCCCGGCAAACCTAGTTCATTTTTATAAGCACCGAAGTGCTAAAAATATGACTCTGAATCCGGTCCACACCAAAGGCTCTTGGGTAGGGGCTTCTGTTATCGATCGTGAAGGTGTTAGGCACCCGATCAACTCGCTTAACGCGATCTCTACTAATGGCCAACACAAAAATAAAGTAAAAGAAAAGAAAATGACTTTCTCTTGCCCAAATAGACCTTAAATCCTATTTGTGCCCCTCCGTTCCTATCGAAAATTCGGCGGCGTAACAACACAAATGGGAGGATGGGAAGAGCTAAAGAAGAGATAGGAGAAGAAAGGGGAAAGCCAGAGCTCTCGCGCCCTTATAACACCATAGGAGAGCCTTGCATTGGCTTGATTTTGATGAGCTCTTGAAGGCTTGTATGGTGGAAATAGGAGTTCTAACCTCTAAGGCTTGCTAGCTAAGAGGTAGAGAGGGAAGGTAAATGGGTAGTATGTACCTAAACTAATTAAGCGATCTAAGTTAGAAAATATCACTCAAAGAGGGTTTTGGAATTATGAAATTTTTATGAGCAATGGTGTACCAAAGGGAGAAAGATCTTCCCACTTTAACCTCTTTCTCTCTTAGGTAAAAATTCTCAACCCCTAAATCAAGGGGTAAGGGGCTTTATTTATAGGAAATTGGTGGATTAGGAAACCACTTAAGAGCTAAATGGGTTTAGCAATTAGGTAATCTCACATCTAAGGATTCCTAAGGTTTTTGGAGCCTTGAAATATGTGAGAAAGTCCTCCAATGGTGGATGATGGGGTGAGGCTTTAAGCCACTTGAAGGGTTGCAAATAGGTAGGGAATGGGTGCAACAGAACTAGCAAAACACACCCCAAAGGTCAAGGTGGTCAACAAGTCAAACCTCAATCATGATTTTCGATGTAAAATCTAGGGGTTACTGTTCATATACCTGGCACAATTAATAGTTGCGCCAGACAAATGTACAATAAAACAGTGTTTAAATAGTGTCTGAAATTTAGCTCGCGATGATGGGTCCACAATTAATACTGGCGCAACTATTAGTTACGCCAGGCCCCCCTATTAGCTCGCGATGGTGGGTCCAAAATTATCACTGGTGCAACTATTAGTTGCGCCAAATCCTTAGGGGGGCCTACTTGATTCTACTCCTATGCCCTTCGGGCTCTGTTTGTCGTATCTTTTGATGTATACCTCCGATTGGGGCAATTATTGGACCGTTGAAAAGTTGACGACCTCTACTTTTTAATGGTATCAGATTCGATCATAGTAGAGGGCCGTCGCTAGTTTCGGTGTACCCCTCCTCAACCATTTGCTTGATAAGGTTAGGTTTAGGTTCAGAACAGGTTCTAAGGGTCAGGATTGATTTCTAAAGGTTCAGGTCAGGTTCCTAAGGGTTTGAAAAGATTCCTAAGGGTTCTAGGAGGGTTCCTACAGGTTCCATACATGTCATCAAAAGCTCAGAATTGCACCTCTCTCAAAAGGTTTTTCGATCAGGCCTTGGGCCAAATTTGGGTGTCTACAGATGCCCCTCTTTGGTATCCAATCACTAATAATCGAATGCCAAAGAAAAAGAGACATCCAAAGAGGCCCAAGGTATTGCTAGCGGGTCAGCTGCATTCAGAACAAACTTCAAACATCAAATGAGTAACACGGTGAGAAAATAAAAGCCCTGGGACGCCAGGCTAAACATTCATTTCTCAAGGTAATCGGTCCCCAAGCGCTTAGCGACATTACTGAGCATAACCGAGTTGGAACGAGTTGCGAAAGCCCTGTATGCCAGGCCAAACATTTGCTTCTCGAGATGATTTGAAGGTATTTGATGTTTAAGATTCACTCTGAATGCAACAGCTTCGTAAGTAAGAGGGGTGATCGACCCACATTCAAAGATAGGCGCTAAACTAAACTACGCAAGGCTCCACAGTTTGTGTCCAATCTTATAAGGCATTTGATTGCCTCATTTGACTGGTCGCGGGTGCCCTTGCCTGAAGCAGGGTTTAAAATCTCTTGGTGAACCCAACGATCCCGATGTTTATTGAGCATGACTACCCGAGCGGAGCGAATAAAAGTCTCAACGCTTTTTGGGAGGACGTGCCATTTTCAAAAACATACCCCGAATCAATATGACCTAGAGCATCCAACTTCAAGTACCACTAAACATATCAAACCAATCATTGGGTGTCTCCCAAAAAGGGGCATCCAATCCAGGCTTCCGCCGACAATGATCATAAATATTAATTAACTATGCATAAATATCCACCCATCAGGGGCGATAAGCAACAATAAAGGCGATGGAAGCCCCAACTCGGACCTGCCCGGGTATAATTTATGAGAATAAACGACCATCATACGGATACTCAGACGCATGACGTACACTTTACAGGGATACAGCTGCCCATACAGGTTTTAAGGCTGTAGAAAATAAAAGGGGAATGAACCCTTCTGAATGTATGGTTGCACATAGTTTGGTTGATACGTAATTTCATTCTCAATAGGTTGGTCTCAACCAACGATTGACCTTTTCCAACGGAGAATCTGAAGCTTAAGATACTTAAGTTCATATGAATCCAAAATAGAGCGCTCATCGCAAAGATTTAGCAGTGGAGTCGACTCGATCAAAACATTGACTGTTTGACCGGGACTGATACCGTTGCTCCTTCCTTGAAGTAGGATTCAGAATCCAAGGCGTGCCTTAGACTTAGGATGTTACTATAGCATAGTGGTGTTGCTGATGAAATATCGACATTTTACCGCATCAGAATACGCATATACGTAGCTCTGTGGGGAAGCACAGATTTATTCTTTCTTTTTTAAAATGATTTTCTCTCTCTTTTTTTATAATAGACTTGACGTCAGTGGTGAGATGCTTCATCTGATTTGTCCATCGCTAAAGTTGCTCGCTTCGAGGCTTTGGAGCGTGTGATGTTCTTGCATATTCTCGAGAAAAGGTCAGTCCTTTTTTTGTTTATACATATAAAGAAAATGCATCCTAAACAACAGAAGGAAAAGTAGATTTCTACCTACATTTTTTTATTTTCAATATGTTTTTAAAAATTTTGTTTACAGAGATTTTTTGTTATTTTTCTTTATTTTTGATATTGAAATATAATGCTAGAAATATGAGTAGAAATATATGCACATTTTTTGGTATTTAGATTTTTCTTAATTTTTTGTTTTTGGCTTTCTCTCTCTCTTTTTTGATGCCTTGACAGTGAGATGGAGTAACGGGTCCCATTTTGAGCATAGTCGAACTCTTTCATGCAGTCGGACCTGAGTGAGTTTTCGAATTTTACCAAGGCCGAAACATTGATCCCTTTGGATTGAGTTAAACCTTTCTCTTTGCTTCGGGTCATACGTTTGACGGTGTGGTTTCACAAAGACAATTCTGGTCGGGACCCGATTTGAACTAGCATGAGCAGCCCAGTCGGACAAGAGGGTATAGGAAGAGGAATAAAAGGGTTCCTCAAACATCAATCTTCTCAATCAGTCCAAACCTTTCTTTTTCAATTTTTTCTCTTTTCTTTTTTTTATTTTTTATTTATCGCCCTTTTTTTACCCGTGGTGCCCTTTCGGGTTTTCACCACATCTATGGGTTTAGCTCTCTTATCCCAAGCACCCTTTCGAGTTTTCACCTGGTCTGCACAAGCTCGCTGTTTTTACCCGTAATGCCCTTTAGGGTTTTCACCATGTCCATCTTGCTTTGATCTTGTATTTTTTTCTTTTATTTCTTCCTTCTTTTTTTTTTAAAGCCACGACATAGACATCGATTCCGTCATAGCCGACCAGATGGGATTCTGGTGTCGTCCACAACTTGACTTGTATTGACTTAACAGATATTATGACTGCTTGTAAACCTAAAAGAGGGCTTTCTTCAAGGTGTAGCTTGGCCATGGGTTAGGTTAGGATTTGAAGGTATGCTAGGCAAAAAGGGTTTCTTTGATGTGGCTTCAATTTTCTCAACTCACTTTCTTCCTTGGGGGTTTTCACTGTACATGCCCCGTGATTTTTCTATATTATTTTTGTTCTTTTTGCTCCATTTCAGGCAATCTAGGGATGGGAAGATCTTCTTCAATACAGTGTCTCCTACCTTTAGATCTCGACCGCGGACACGTTTATTATAAGCACGTGCGATTCGCCCTTGGTTGAGGTTGAAGTGCCCTCGCTCCGAATTATCATGGAATCAGGCTTACCCAAAGTAGAGAGAGAGAGAGATCCCGCTTCAAACAATAAGTTTAACTGTTTGAAGCGAGATCTCTCTCTCTCTCTCTGCTTTGAGTAAGCCTGATTCCATGAGAATTCAGAGCGAGGGTACTTCAACCTCAACCGGTAGGACGACCTCGATTTCATACACAAGGGAGAACGGTGTTGCCCCTGTAGCTGTACGGATCGATGTTCTGTAGTCCCACAAAGCAAATAACAGTATTTCGCTCTAATCTCGGTAAGTGACGACCATTTTCTCAAGGATGCGGACGATCGTCTTGTTCGTAGCTTTTACGGCTGCATTGGTTTGAGGTCGATAAGGTAACGAGCGATGGTGCTTGACTTTGTATTGCTTGCGGAAGGCTCGAATGCTCTTATTCGCAAAATTTGTGCCATTGTCCGTGATGATGTCCTTGGGTACTCTAAATCGGCACACAATTTTATTCTTGAAGAATTTCTCGACGTGACTGACCGTGATGTTGGCGTATGATGATGCTTCTACCCACTTGGTAAAGTATTCAATGGCGACGAGGATGAACCGATGCCCGTTTGATGCTTTTGGGTTAATCATTCCGACAGCGTCAAGGCCCAAGTAGTAAATGGCCAGGGAGTGGTCATGCAGTGAAGATCAATGGCAGGATCGTGTATCAGACTAGACTGTTCCTAACACTTGTAGCATTTCTGAACATGTTTGCAACAATCTGATTCCATAGTGGTCCAAAAGTATCCCTGCCGTAAAATTTTCTTAGCAAGCATGTGACCGCTGGCGTGGGCTCCGCATACTCCCTCATGGATCTCCTTCATGATACTAATCGCTTCACCCTCTGTAAGGCACATTAGCAAAACATTATTATAGGATCGCTTATACAAGCATTCCCCACAAATGATGTAGCCTACTGCTAAACGTTGAATAGTTCGTCGGTCCGTCTTGGATGTTCCCTCAGGGAAAGTTAGGGTCTCGAGGAAATTCTTGATATCTGAAAACCAAGGTGGCTCATTATCAGGCTTTGTAGGTTCCACAATCTGGAGGTAGAAGGCCGCCTCACTTCTCTGCTTGATCATGATCGGCTTCATCTCAGCACCATACGGGATTTCTATCATTGATGTCAAAGTTGCTAGTGCATCGGTAAAACGATTCCTTATCCGAAGGAGATTTGAGAATGTCACATTTTGGAAGCAAGCTATCAGATCCTCGAGGTGTTCATGATAAGGGATCAGTTTCTCATCTTTCATCTTCCAGTCACCATTTGTCTGACATATGATTAACTCGGAATTACCAAACACTCGAAGGTGAGTTATATTTAGATCGAGAGTCGTCTACAAGCCAGCGGCACAAGCTTCATATTCAGCCATGTTATTAGTGCAAGGGAAGTTGAGCTTGATAGAGATGGGCATGTGGGATCCTTTCGGTCAAATCAGGATGGTGCTAACTCCTTGGCCCTCGACATTTGCTGCCCCATCGAAGTGCATTACCCATGATTCTTCTGCTTCCTCAGTATCGTCTTTCGTCATGAACAAGATATCTTCATCTAGAAACTCAGTTCTCAAAGGTTCATAATCTGCCAAAGGATTGTTGACAAGATGATCGGTGAGTGCCTGCCCCTTAATCGACTTCTGAGTGACGTACGTGATGTCGAATTCAGATAATAAAAGCTACCAGTGTGTAGTCCGCCCAATGAGAGCGGGCTTCTCAAACAAGTATTTTGATGGGTACATTCGGGCCAACAATAGAACGGCTTGGGATAACAAGTAATGGCGGAGCCTCTGAGTAGCCCATACAAGAGCTAGGCATGCTTTCTCCAGATGAAAATAGCGCATCTCATAATTAGTGAATTTCTTACTCAGATAGTAGATGGCCTGCTCTCTTCTTCCCATTTCATCATGCTGCCCTAAAACCCATCCCATCGAGACTTTCGTCGTGGAGAGATACATCAAGAGTGGTCTCCCTGGCTCAGGTTGTACCGAAATAGGTGGATTAAGGAGGTAGCCTTTGATTTTATCAAATGTTGCCTGACAATCATCGTTCCATTCAACGGACGAGTTCTTCCTTAGTAGCTTGAAGATCGGAGTGCAGATTGGCATTAGCTATGCAATGAACCGATTGATATACTGTATTCTGCCCAAGAACCCTCTAACCTCTTTCTCAGTAAACGGCAGTGGCATTTCAGTGATGACTTTGACTTTGACTGGGTCAACCTCGATCCCTCTCTTGCTGACGATGAATCCTAACAATTTTTCGGACATAGCACCAAAAGCGCACTTCTGTGGATTTAGACATAACCTATACTTTCTCAACCTCTCAAACAACTTCTGAAGGTTTACCAGATGGTCGCTTCACTCCGGTGACTTGGCTATCATATCGTTAACATACACCTCAATCTCTCGGTGCATCATGTCGCGGAATAGCACAATCATAGCTCTCTGGTACGTTGCACCGGCATTCTTCAGCCCAAACAGCATGACCCGATAGCAAAAGGTTCCCCAGGGGCTAATGAACGTTGTCTTCTCGCGATCAACCTCTAGCATCTTTATTTGATTGCATCCTGAAAATCCATCCATGAAAGAGAGCATCCCGTGCTTAGCAGTGTTATCGACCAAGATGTTGATGTGTGGCAATGGAAAATCGTATTTTGGGCTCGCTCTGTTCAAATTATGGAAATCGATGCACATGCGGACCTTTCCATCTTTCTTTGGTTCAGGTATGATATTGGCTAGCCACTGCGGGTATTTAAATACCATGATATTGCACGATATTGGCTAACCGTGGGATTTTTGAAGATCCCGTCGGAGCGATGCGCTCGCTTGCAAAAATATAGAGTCGCCACCCGGAGCTTTTATTGTCTTGAGAAACCTAGTTCATTTTTATGAGCACCGAAGTGCTAAAAATATGACTCTGAATCCGGTCCATAGTAAAGGATCTTGGGTAGGGGCTTCGGTTATCGATCGGAAAGGTGTTAGGCACTCGATCAACCCGCTTAACACGGTCTCTACTAATGGCCAACACAAAAATAAAGTAAAAGAAAAGAAAATGGCTTCCTCTTGCCCAAATGGGCCTTAAATCCTATTTGTTCCCCTCCGTTCCTACCAAAAATTCAACGGTATAACGACACAAATGGGAGGATGGGAAGAGCTAAAGAAGAGATAGGAGAAGAAAGGGGAGAGCTGGAGTCCTCGAGCCCTTGCAGCACCGTAGGAGAGCCTTACATTGGCTTGCTTTTGATGAGCTCTTGAAGGCTTGTATGGTGGAAATAGGAGTTCTAACCTCTAAGGCTTGCTAGCTAAGAGGTAGAGAAGGAAGGTAAATGGGTAGCATGTACCTAAACTAAGGGATCTAAGGTAGAAAATATCACTCAATGGGGGTTTTGGAATTTTAGAATTTGTATGAGTAATGGTGCACCAAAGGGAGAAAGATCTTCTCACTTTAAGCTCTTTCTCTATTAGGTAAAAATTCTCAACCCCTAAACCAAGGGGTGGGGGGGTCTATTTATAGGAAATGGGTGGATTTAGAAACCACTTAAGAGCTAAATGGGTTTAGCAATTAGGTAATCTCACATCTAAGGATTCCTAGGGTTTTTAGAGCCTTGAAATGTGTGAGAAAGTCCTCCAATGGTGGATGATGGAGTGAGGCTTTAAGCCACTTGAAGGGTTACAAATAGGTAGAGAATGGGTGCAATAGAACTAGCAAAACACACCCTAAAGGTCAAGGTGGTCAACAAGTTAAACCCCAATCACGATTTTCGGGATAAAATCTAGAGGTTACTGTTCATATGCCTGGTGCAACTAATAGTTGTGTTAGGTAAATGTATAGTAAAATAGTATTTAAACAGTGCCTGGAAGTTAGCTCGCGAGGGTGGGGTCCACAATTAATACTGGCGCAACTATTAGTTGCGCCAGGCTTAATTCCTGAGAGAAGTGGCGCCAGGCCATTTCTGGGGAGAAATAGCCTGGTACAACTATTAGTTGTGCCAAATCCTTAGGGGGGCCCACTTGATTTTACTCCTATGCCCTTCGAGATCGGTTTGTCGTATCTTTTGATGTATATCTCTGATTAGGGTGATTCTTAGACCGTTGGAAAGCTGATGACCTCTACTTTTCAATGGTATGAGATTCGATCATAGTAGAGGGCCGTAGCTAGTTCTGGTGTACCTCACCTCAACCATTTGCTTGATAAGGTTAGGTTTAAGTTCAGAACTGGTTCTAAGAGTCGGAATTGATTTCTAAAGGTTCGGGTCAAGTTCCTAAGGAATCTAGAGTGATTCCTAAGGGTTTGGAAAGATTCCTAAGGGTTCTAGGGGGTTCTTAAAGGTTCCATACATGTCATCAAAAGCTCAGAATTGCACCTCTCTCGAAAGGTGTTTCGATCGGGCCTTAGGCCAAATTTGGGTGTCTACAATTGGCTCATCTTAAACCTGATCCTCAAAGGTTAACACTGGTTTGGAATGGTTCGAGATGGGTTTCTGGATTGGTAAGGGTTCTTCCTCAAAAAGTGATAGGGATGCTAAGTCTATTTCCATATCGGGGGGAATGATTTGGGGATTAGTTGGGTGGATAGCTGCCACCGGCTTGTGTGGGGCCAGTTGTGTTACAATTTTGGTTAATTTTGATGACTCCTGTGCTGACGAATGTGGTTCGGATGTGAGGTCGCGGGTTGAGTTTATCCTCTAGATCTATCCCTCAGGCTTTGGTAACAGCTATGGTTCGAGCCTTCTCCTTGGCTTCCCGAACTTCTTCCTCAGTGGGCTTGTAACCTAACCCAAATCTGATATGTTGGCCGCCTTTCGCTCTGACCGGGTCTCTTCTACCTTGCAAACGGGGACCCAAGCCTTTTCCTTTTTGATAGCCCCACTTTTGGAGCATGGCCACTGCTGCAGTCATTCCACTTCCGATTTTTATGGTGACCCCTCTTATAGGATCTGGCCCCAATGTTGACACATCATACTAAAAGCTGTAAAGATTTGTGTCTTCAGCTGTGTGGGGTACATCCACCACCTTGAGATTTTTGATGTTGTGAGCCATTTTCTCTCTTTCTTCTCACCCTTCTCCCATGATTATTATGACCTTCTGCTCTAATATGAATTTTAGCTGTTGGTGTAGAGTGGAGGGCACCGCCCCAATTTCATGCAGTCACGGGCGTCCTAGTAGCAGGTTGAAGGAGGACTTCATGTCCATGACTTGGAATGGGGTTGATAAGGTCATTGGCCCAATGGTGAGCTCAAGATCGACTTCTCCTATCACCTCCCTCCTGGGATTATCAAACCCTCTTTCACATATTCTGGCTGGCCTAAATGTGGAGGGATCAACCCCTATTTTGGTTACAGTTCTAAGGGGGCATAGATTCAATGCCGAACTATTATTTATTAGCACCAAAGAGATTATTAAGTCCTTTGATTCTACCATAATGTTGAGGGGTTTGGAATGGTTTCTTCCTTCACATGGCAGATCTTCATTTGAAAATGAGATGGCATTGGGGGATAAAACCTATCTAATTATTTATTCTACCTCATCAGGGGTTACTTGGATGGACACATGTGCATCCTTTAGTGCTCCCATCAGAGCTTGAAAATGGAGCAGAGATGTCATTAATAGGTCCTAGACTGTGATGTTGGCTGGCATTCTCTTTAGCTGAGTTTCTAGTATGTGCTCTCTGCTCATTTTTTAATATGGGTTCATTATGATTGGTTCCTTCTTCTTTTCTGGCCGGGCTGGTATCGATACTTTAAAGTTTTAGAGATTCTTTCTGATCGGGTAACGAAATCAACTGCCCCTTCTTTGCCGCTGCCTGCATTGATGTCTGTTTGTTCATAACTGAGCGAGACTTGATGGGGATCATATGTTGGTTCGAGGATTTGAAATGGGACAGATGGGGGTGCTTGATATGATTGAATCGATGGGGCTGGTGTGGAAAAATTAGGCCAAATGTGGTTGATTGGTGCAGGAGGCAGCTGGACTGATAATGATGTGGCAAAATCGGGCCAACTGTACTAGGCTGGTGGCGGAGATGGGGCAAAATTGGGCACCATGTAATTGACCGGGGCTGGTGCAGGATATGCTTGGTATTGCAGGGGTGGAGTAAAACTGGGTTGCACATGGGAAACAGGCACAGGTGTAGGGAAATACATCCTTAAATCCAAAGGTGTTGCTTACAGTGTAGAGCTCGAGAACTAATCGATTAAATTTAATGGCTCGATTACCCTGACAGTCTCGATCTCCTGATTCTACTGCCATGAGTCATCGTAGTTTTCCCCTATGCGAATATATTCTGAGGGGTCGACCTCTTCCATCTCTTCCTGCAATACGTTAACTGTGGCCCTTAGACCCATTCCTCCCTGCGGGTGTGGGGGTAACGGTGCCTATATGATATTAGTGTATTGATTTGCTTGAGGAGGTGTCGAGGGAATGAGTTTCCCTGCCTTAATGAGGTTTTGTATCGCATGCTTTAACAGATAGCATTGATTAGTTGGGTGGCCAGGTTCTTAGTGGTAATTGCAATGTGTGTTGGGATTGTAACCTCTAGGGAGGGCGGATTCAGCGGAGGTTGTGGCTGGAGTATGGTGGCCAAACCTTTTTCGACCAACAAAGGCAAAAGGACATTCAGGGATTTCCCCAGGGGAGTGAATATTCGGTTATATCGGGCCTCTCTCTTCTCAAGGGTCATTTTCCCCCAGGGGACATTGTTTTGCCTTTGAGCCATATTTTTTGGTGCTGGTGCCGGCTGTGCTGCGGTGAACCGAAAGGGTACCATGTTGGTGTTGGGCGGTGTGTTCATTATAGCTTGTACCTGTGCCTCTGATCTTCTCTCATTTCTCTGCTCGGTGAATTTTCGAACTCCACTAGCCCCACTGGACACATTCTTGCTTAAACATCCCTCTCTAATTGCATCCTCACAACGGTTAGCGTTCCTCACCAGGTCAGCAAAGCTGGACTGCTGCTGGTATACCAAAAAATCTGCGATGACCGAAAGAGTATTTCTTGAGATCATCTCAATTTGTTTATCATCGGGTATCCGGTTTTTCACTTGGGCTGCCAATGCTCTCCATCTCCCCAAATAATCGCTGAACATCTCATCAGACTTTTATTTTAACTGGGCCAAATCAGACTTGCGCGGTTCTATGTCGATGTTATAGATATATTATTCTTGAAACAGGTGGGTTAGATCCTTCCATGTTTTAATCATGGACGGTTCAAGAGACGTGAACCATCTTAGCGTGGGGCCGGTAAGACATTTTTGGAACACTTTGATGAGGAGTTGTTCATCTTTGCCATATTAACATATGTCCCTGCAGTAGGACTTGTGGTGTGCGATGAGGTTGCCAGTACCGTTATATTTTTCAAATGACGACACTTTGAATTTAGGTAGCAAAGGCACTTCAGCTAATAAACACAGATTTGAGAAATCTGTGGCATGAACCTCAGTTCCCCCTAACTTTATTAGCTGCTTTAAAATTTTATCCATTTGTTCTTTCAGTTGATCGGATTCTCTGGATGGTGGGGCTGGGGTTGTTCCCTCAAGAGGCTGCCTCCCTTCATTTTAGACGGCCTGGGGATTGGTAAGTGTGGGTGGTGGGGGATTAAAGTTGGCGAATGCCCCTGCATAGGCCCCACTATTTTTGACCTCATCTTCCTTGTATTGTGGATCTACATATGGTGTAGTGAGGGTGAGATTTTCCTGTTGGTTCTGACTCGACAGGATAGGTGCTTGGTATGACCGTTGGATGTGAGGGAGGTTCTATGGAGTGATAGGATGAGTGGAATTTGGATTTTGGGTTAAGCCCTGATGGGGCCATTGTGTTTGAGGGAATGCTTGGAGATGGTTTTGTGGTGCATGGGGCTGGGTGTATTGGGGTTGATGAAGGATAGGTGCCTAGCTCCTGCCTTGGGCTGGGTGTGAGGTTTGTGTGTGAGGGAGGTATCAAGGGAATTGTGGAGGGTATGGGTATGAGAGTCCCAGATTTGGGCCTTACTAGGCTTGGTTATAAGGTAGGGAATTTGGAGGGGTTTGGGCCATAAGGCCTTGGGAAGTTTGGCCCATTGGGCCTTAGTGTGTCTGGGCCATTGGGCCTTGGTGGGTCTGGACCATTGGGCCTTGGTGGGTTTAGGCCATTGGGCCTTAAAGGGTATGGGCCATTGGGCCCTAGTGAGTCTGGCCTATTAGGCCTTGATGGATCTGGCCCATTGTGCCATGTGGGTTTGGCCCGTTGGGCCTTAATGGGTCTGGCCCATTGGGCGTTGATGGATCTAGCCCATTGGGCCTTGAAGGGTGTGGGTGATGGGGGTTTGCGTCATTGGGTCTTGGTGGGTGTGGATGATGGGGGTTTGGGCCATTGGGCCTTGGTGGGTGTGGATGATGGGGGGACCATTGGGCCTTAGTGGGTTTGAGGTAATGAAGCATAGAGGCTTGGGAATGTGGATGATGGGTTGGAATATGTGTGGTGAGAATGAGGGGGGATGTTTTGGGAGGATTTCCAGCTAATGTAAGCCCGGACCATTTCATCCATCATGGCCATTGGAGAGGGATCGGATGGAGGTGGCTCATTTGAGGGTTAGTGTATGGATGATGTAGATGTATGGGAAAACTTGGGCATGACCTGGGTAAATGGGGGGACATTGGGTGTGACACGGGTAAATGCGGGTGGATCGGATGCATGTTGGGAGGATGAAAAATGGGGCATGGTGGTAAAGGTAGGGAATCGGGTTGAATTTTGGATGGATGTGGATGGTGGATGGGATGGGTTTGGCATGGCCATGAAAGGGGGAATGGGCATGGTTTGAGAAAATAAGGGGGAATGGGGGGTTGGATTTTAGGTGTTTTGAGCGGTGGTGGATGGAAAGATGGGTGCACCGAATGGATTGGTGACGGTAAACAGGGATTGGGTGAGGGGGATGGATGTGAAAATCTATTCTAAATGGGAATGAGTTGGGGAATGTGGCGGGAATGAATCGGGATTGACGTATAGCGGATCCACTGCCTATGACATGGCTTAATGGAGGGTGGGGTACGGGTGCCTTGGATGGGGCTCGTAAAGTTCCTCCTTCCTCCCCTATGGGATGACGGCGGGTAAGGCGACGCCTTTGTGCCAGCATCACAAATCTCCTCCTCTTTTTGGTTTTTGGTTTATTAACTTTTTTTGAAATTTTGTGAATGGATTTTTATGTGAACAAATCTAGGGCCCTTGAATTCTCGTTTTGGGTGGCGTTTGTACCCTAAGTAAATCCCGCGGTAAGATTCTGATGTGCTTCGGAAGAAGCAAAGGGGAACCCTTTGATTTATTGAAGGCACAGGAATCAACGCAAACAACCCGATCCCCCGGAGTGAGTCAATAAGAGGTTACCCTCGCTTGATCGACGGAGGCGTATTGGGCATTGGATAATGCGGGACCTAATCAGAGGTGCTAAACCACTAAGCGGGGAGCTCGGGGATGTGAAAAAGGCCTCAGATTCGGGCTGCACTGCTCAGTTGGGGTCAACTAGTACTTGGTGCGAGTATTACATGCGGCAGACCAATTTTGGTCTAATTTATGCTTGGAGCATGTATTAGTTGCGCCAAAGCAAATCTGGAGAAAAAATGCTTGGCGCGCATATTAGTTACGCCAGGCACTGTAGTGGGGTCAAACAGTTTTGACAGCAGACCAGCAAGCCCGAGATTGGTTCTTTTTTCTTGGTTTTTCTGAAAGCGATGGTTCCGGAGAAAAATTTAGTTGTAATGGTCTCTCCTCACTGAACTTAAGGGATACAAGGCCGATTCGGGGCTACTAAGGCTCTCCCCAAGGGTTTTAAGCTTTGTACCAGGATAGGTTCCCCACCCGATATACCTCCAGCGCAAGCGCTTTCTCAGATACTATGTGGCGTGGTACTTCTTAGGATCATTACCACTACGGGCTGCTGCCGTACTAAGAATCGGGTATTTGTATCTTTGCCTAAATTCCCACCCTTTTCTAAAATCTATCAAATGTAAAAATTTAATTAAGTCCCCTTCTTGGTTCAATTTTAATTTCAATTTTAAGGGAGTTTGCTTAATGTTCAAAAACCAAGATGATAGTCCTGTGCCGCCTCTATGGGCTGACTTCCACTATTAGGATATGATTGCGAAAATGTAAAAGCTCAAGTAGGCCTGCCAAACGGCTAAGGCGTGTAAATGCACAAGTAAGCCCACCAATTGGCTAAGGCATTTAAATAAAAAGAAATAAACTAAGCTATCAAGTAACCCACCAATCGGCTAAAATGGTAAAGAGCTCAAGTAGGCCCGCCAATCAGCTAAGGTGTGTAAATGACGAAAAAGTAGGGGTAAGTAAAAAATTGACAGAATCGTAGGGGTAAGAAAGAAATGAATAAAAAGTTAGTGAAATTAAAAAACACATGCAAAGAAAAAGGGCCAAAACTTCAAGCGGAAGCTCTACAAGTAATCCCCAACAGAGTCGCCATCTATGCAACCGTGGATCTTTAATGATCTGTCACAACAATGCACTCTTTGATAAAAACATAGAGTCACCACCTGGAGCTTTTGGTGTCCCGAAAAACCTAAATCAATATTAAATACACCAAAGTGCCAAATATGACTCTGATTTCGGTCTACGCCAAAGGCACTTGGGTAGGGGCTTCGGTTATCGATCGGTAAGGTGTTAGGCACCCAACCAACCCACTCTTAAGCGGTCTCTACTATGGTTGTTTCAATGTGTGGCTAGTTTATATAATATATATATATATAAAGAAATAAAAAATGAGCGGCACCTCCCCTTGCTCGAAGGCACACCGATCCTATTGAGCCCTTCCCAGTTGTTGAAATTTGGATAGCGTAATGGCTCAATTCTTGGATAGAGGACAAGCAAAAGAAGGTAGAGGAATAGAGGGGAGAGCCGGAGCTCTCGGGCTCTTGCAGCACCGATGTGGACCTTAGCGTGAGAACGTCACCAGTGAGCTTCCGATAGCAAACGGGTTAGGAGACAAGTTCTAATATCTAAGGCTTGGTAGCTAAGAGGTAGAGGAAGAAGGCTAGGGGGTAGTTCTAGCTAAATCTCAAAGATTGATGGTAGAAAATGAGGTTTTTAAGATAAAACTCAATTATAAAATTTTATGATTTTTGGTGCACCAAAGGGAGGAAAGGATCTCTTACTATTTTCTCTCTTTTGGAAAAATTTCAAGCCCTTCTAAAGGGAGGGGTGCCTTTCTATTTATAGGAAACGAGAGGTAGGGGGTGCTTAGAGGCTAATTAGGGTTAGCAATTAGGTAATCCTAGCATCTAAGGTTTCCTAAGATTTCAAAGGCTTATAAAAGTGGGCAATGGTCATCAATGGTAGATGATAGGTTGATGTTTCAAATGACTAAAGGGTTGCAAATAAAGTAAGCATGGGTGCAATAGTCCTAATGGAACCCATCACACACTTTGAGATGGTCAACAAGTCAAACCCCAAAAACCATTTTTGAGCAAAAAACTATCAGTTATTGTAGTTAAGCCTGGCACATGTATTATATGCGCCAAGCATAGCTACAGTTCCTGGAGGTTCAGAGCCTGCGGGGTCGCACCTATACTTGGCACAAGTATTAGATGTGCCAAGCCATTTTTGGGCAAAAAATGGCTTGGCGCATGTAATACATGCGCCAGGCAACATCGAGTCAAAACAACCCGATTTTCAAATTGTCATAACGTTTGATATATAATTTTGATTGAGGCAATTCTTAGCTTGTTGGAAAGCGGGGGGAGTCCTCTTTCCAATGGTATATAATACAGCTCCAGAAAATGTCTGTGTAAAATTTGACACTCCTCTTTCTGACCACGACTCAGGAAGGTTCAGAAACTGGTCCAGGACGGGTTCTAAGGGGCCCGGGAAGGTTGGGGTTGATTCCTAAGGGTTTGGGATGATTCCTAAGGGTTTTAGGATGATTCTTAAGAGTTTTGAGAATGCTTTCAAAAGCTCAGGGGTGCGTCCTTCTCGAAGTATGTGTCGATCGGGCCTTGGACCAAATTTGGGTGTCTACATTGAAGAACGCAACTTTTTTTCTCAATCACACCATTTTGTTGGGGTGTATGAGGGGAGGAGAACTCATGTTTGATTCCACTAGAAGAGAAAATTTGAGTAAATGATGCATTTTCAAATTCTCTTCCATGATCACTGCAGATTTTGACAATGGACAAATCTTTTTCAATCTGATTTCTTTTAGCAATAATGATGAATTCATCAAAGGCTTAAAATTTTTCTCTTAGAAAGGAAACCCATGTGTATCTAGAAAAATCATCTACCAAAGCTAGAACATATTTCTTTCCCCCTAAACTACTCATTCTCATTAGACCAACAAGATCAAAATGAAGTAACTCTAGGATCCTAGAAGTAGGAACATTAACTTTCTTATGAGGAACACAAGTCTGCTTTCCCATTTGACAAACACCACAGATAGAATATTAATGAGTTGATCAGAGGCTAATTTATAGAGATCATTTTTGTTCATATGACCTAGCCTTTGATGCCAGATGTCAAGCTCATTAGTCCTAGTTGCAAGACAAGTGGTTTTGAAAGGATTTGTGAATATATAATAATTATCAGAAGATCTAGTCCCTTCAAGCACAACATTTCCACTAGAATCAATAACAATGCATAAATTTTTTGAAAATTTGATATTCATTCCATCATCACACAAATTACTAATATTGATAAGATTAGCGCCTTAAGTCCTTCAACATAAAGAACTTCATTTAATTTAAGACAACCAGGAGCATCCACTGTGCCTTTTCTTGCCATTTTACATGAACTCCCGTTTCCAAAAATGACATTTCCTTCTGAACAAGGATTTAGATGAGAAAAGAATGATTTCTCACTATTCATATGTCTAGAACAACTACTATAAAAAAACCACCTTGATGATTCACTCGCTTTGAGGGAAATATGGACAACCTGAGCTAATAAGTCAGATTTTCTGACACAAACATGTTTATATTTAAGTTTTGGTGGTCTTTGACTTCTTTCCTAACATATTTAACAATGCTTGGTTGAACTGGAGGAATGAATTGAGTTTTATGATGTACACTTTTATGATTCTTCCATTGTCTAAAATTTGGACTAGGATAAGAAAAGTTTTCAAAAGTAAAGGGGCAATACACAAAAGTATGTCATTCCCAACCACAAGTATAACATATAGGAACTTGCCTTTCAGAGGTAATAGGAACAATAGACTTAGTATTTTTCACAATAGGTTTAGAAATTACTCTGTTTGATTGCCTTTCCAAATTTTGGTGCAAAATTAGTTTTGGGTTTAGAATTTTGATTAGAAACATAATTGTGTCCAATACCAGACTTATCTATAGTTCTTTGACCAGTCTTTAAAATTTTATCAAGTTTCTCGTTAGCATTACAAAACTTAGAATACTTGATATTAATGAAACTAAGTTCATTTTTAAATTTTTCATTAATTAAAGTTAGAGAATTAACTTTATTTTCTTGTTCCACAAATTCAGAGTTTAGAAATCTCACTTTGTCCTCAAAAGATTTACAAGTATTTTCAAAAGAAATTTTCTCTTGAGTGAGAGTTCCAAGTTGAAAGTTAAGATTGATTATGGTATTCTTCAATTCACAAACTTCTTTGATCAATCTTGATTTTTCTTTAGTGAGTTATAAAGATTCTTGATGCAATTCACTGCATGCATTGGTCATGTCAAGAACAACACTATCATTTCTAGAATCAGTAGATGAAGAATTTATAGAGCCAGTCTCATTGATAGAAGTACCTTTAGATTGAAGAGTATCCGACTCAATAATTGAAGCCACAAAAGCTTTAAAACCATGTGAGGCTTGATCAGAATCATTAGAGGATGACTCATAATGTGTTTCAGATTCGTGTGTGGCAACCAATGCTTTAGACTTACCTTATCATTTGTTCGATTTGGACATTCAACAGCAAAATGTCCATAGCTACGACACTCACTACGTGAAAATGAAGAATAAACAACTTCATATCCTTAAAAAAAACTACGGTCTTTAGCCATTGTATAAAAATCAATAGATACAACGGCCCAAATCAGAGGTATATTAAAGACAACGGTCCACTTAAATGCAATTATCGCAAGTAAGCGGGTTCGAACCTCTAACCTTATTTTCTGAAGCGAGATAGATCTTACGATAATTTTCTTTTATATCTCTTTCAGCTCTTTTCATTTTTTCCCTCTCTTCATTTTTTCCCTTTCCCTCCTCATTTTTTCTTTCCCTCGATCCCTCACTGTAAATCCGGTGGCAACGAAACCCTAGCTTCGTCAGTCATTATCATTTTGCATAAATTGAAGCCCTATTTTATCTCTTTTCTCTTCGTTTTCTCTGTAAACCCTAGTTTGTCTAAGGTCCCCCCCAAAAAAACCATAGTTCCTCCATCCATAGATCTCTCTTCTTCATCCATCATCTGACAAACGAGTGCTAGAAGTCGTGATCGGCAAGCCCAAGTTGACGAGCAATAGCTTGTTCCCTGCCGTTCGATCAATCGACTTCACCCCGTTACTGGTCCGCTAGAGCTGAAAAGCGAGCCCTACCAAGAAGTTCAAGTTCTAGTGCACGGTCCTCTTCTTCAATATCAGCAGGTTCCATTTAAAAAAAATAAATTCTTTGCATTCTTAAGTATCAGTCTAATAGCACATATTTTCATATAAGGCATCTATGCAAGCTCATCTCTAAAGCCCATCTCTTTGTAAATTATAGAATGCATAAAGAATGCTTCTCATAAAGCTTATGAACTGTCATTTAATTGCATTTTGTAGGTTGCATCTAGATCTACTCGTTTCCCCAATATTTGAAATGTATAAAAGGATTTTGGATGGTATTTTTTGTTGAAAACTTCTCTCCATGGTTAATATTTTCCTCCACATTAATGTATGTTTAAAAATATCCATGGACCTTGTACTACTATTATGTAATGGAGTCTGATACTATATGTTGTGTCCTTGTTTGCGGATTTGGTGGCCATGATCCAACTGCCCTGATAACTTGAATAAAGCCACTACCTTTTTGGGGTTTTAAAAAAAATATAAATTTCTTCATTCAAACCATAAAGTGCAATTATATTTTTAGCTATTTGTAGTCTTGTGTAGGTTTTACGATTGGCACTCTATGAAGATCAAGTTACTTACATGTGCATGATAACTGTTTGATGAATTGATTCAAAGAGCCAAATTCAATAGTTAAGTTGATTTGGAAATTTTGATTTGTGCATGATGCTCTTAGTTTCCATATCGGCACATAAATTTGTGATTTTTTTTTTCGATTGGTAACTACAAATTGTGGTCCCTTTAGTAAGATATCAAAAGTAGGCTATCCTATACTGTTCATGGTGAAAAAATTGTTTTGAACTATTGATCACGGACTCACAGTTGTTTAAAGTAGGACTTGAAGCGATTGTGATCATGATGTGGGAAATTGTTCACGATAACTAAAATAAGATTGCCTCGCCTCTAATTTTTTTGTTTTTTATTTTTTATTTTTTTTAACTTGGGGCTGCGCCTTGACTAAAAATCTAGCTAGATTTTTTGTCCAAATTGGTCCTAAATGAAAAGTTGTGATTTTCCAAATTAAAACTATCTCTTGGAACCCCTCCTTGCAAGTGATTCTGGTCTCAGATCCTCCTCAAGTTGGAAAAGTGCAATCTATTGAACACTTGCTATATAGGTTGGGTTTCCTCCTCAAGTTAGATCTCATTTCCATGTTTTCCCAATAGGCTGAGTGGCTGAGTGGCTGAGTGGCTGATGTTAGAATCCAGTGGGCTATCACTTTGAACTAGGATTTGTGGACCCTAACTCGTTCAAGAAGTCGAGCCATTCATATGGAGGATCTAAAATGAAAAAAACAAAAGGATGTCTAAGGACAAGATAAACTTGGTTGATGATTTTCTTTACAAAATCAAGAAGCTCAGAATTCAATAGGCTAAAATTTATAGATTTCCGCAGAGTAGCTCATCAACTCAATAGGCTAAATTTTATGTTAGAATCCAGTGGGCTATCCAGCTGCTGATTGCATCACCTTTTAAGAAGTTTATCCACAAATCACACATCCAAGAACCTCCCAATCTAGCAATTTTCTATGCCCTATGCAAATTAAAGCATTGAATTAAAACGCAACTTAGGTAATTTGGGCCATGTGTCATTGGTGAGGCCACACAATAGTTGGAAATTGTTTAACCAGTTTGCAAAGCAAATGTTAATGGTGCAACTGCATTGAGTTGTTCTGCAACTTCTAGTGACTGGTATGAAACAGTTGACTTGAGTTTGCTTCAAATTCTGCTTTCTTGTATTAGTGGCATCTTGATTTTGTATAGTGAGTAGGTAATTTTTGTTGTTATGATAATTAACAAATACTGATGTTGACAAGGATTTTTACTATCATATTTATCAAATTAACATGTTTTGGACCAGTACCTACTATACATTGACAAGGAATTTTGCCATCATATATATCAAATTAAATGCCTCTAGATTAGAGGGTGCCAATATGCAGATTATGGGAAAGCCATTTGCTGTAACATCAATGATATTGACAACCATAGGATGAACTTTAGTATGTCCATGCCTATGACTCTGTTGCTAAACAAAGTGGTCAAGCAATGAGTCTTAGTTTGAGTCTCTCTCTCTCTCTCTCTCTCTCAAGTAACTTGTAGCTAGATTCGAACTACATGCTCATATCAGTTATTGGAAACATGCACATCGATGCACCTATTTTATTTTCTGTAGTTAATAACTGAAAACTTTGCGGAGCAGGTATATAAAATCTCTAAAAATGTTTCAACATGTTTTAGAGGCATGTGGCATGAACAAATCTCTCATTAAGCAAGGAGTAAAGGAAGGTGACACAATGATTGTGGGTGAGGTATGTTTATTATGCCCCCTTGCGAATTGGTTCATTGAAAACAAAAATCTTTGGTCAAATACTTAAAGCAATATTCTATAATATGGACTACGGGTGCTCCTTATAAAGGTGAATCCATGGGCCAATGTTTCCAATTAACATAGAATTGCTGTAAGTTCTCAGCAAATTTTAGATTGTTCTCAGCAGTTCTCAGCAATTCATGAGGATTCCTCTACATCACATATAGATTGTAATTGTGAAGCATCACAGGTTTGATTCCATGGTTAATGTCCATGCACACATCTGCATTCAAAAAATTAAAATTTCCTTAGGCTTTTGGATTAAACCTCAGCCTAGTACTTGGTTTTGCACGGGATTTGATACCTAGTGAAAAACTTAGTTGAGTTCACTTGGAAATATGCCTGATAGTTTCTGAGCTATGTTTTTTTTTTGTGTTATATATATATATATATATATATATATATATATATATATATATGTGTGTGTGTGTGTGTGCTAATACATTTTCTTGACTATTCTCTGGACTTTGCAATATTTTGCACCTAGCATGTTGTCTAGAATCTGCACCTTACACATGTTTGTTAACCATAAGATTCACATACTTATTTAGCAATTCTTTCATTTTTTAATGCATATTTTTTATAATGGCAACTTTCATTCATGTTTGATGGCTTATGATTGGCAAAGCTTTTATCCATGTAAAGTGAGTTTATGATTGGCATTCATAAGCGTCTGTGCCTTCTCACTCTAAAACCTTTTCTCATGTACAATTGGAGCTGGAGCATTTTGGTTTTCTTTTTGACCATTAACAATTGAGAGATATTCCAGTGATTCCTTTCATGATTTGTTTTAAGTGCCAATTTCCTTTTCATTCAGTGCTGAGAAATTTGAATTTTTCCAGATCGACATCATAGGACATTTCAACCATCGGACTTTTTGTCGTCGAATTGATTTACAAGGCACTACAGTATATAAACCGTTGCTCTCCGGATGAGTGGAAAGTCGAGAGGTTAATGTTTACGTGGCTAAAGATACTCGATCTATGCAGGTTTGCATGCCCTTTTCACAGGGAAGATGATACATGGGAGGCTTGGTTGGGTGGTGATACCTCTGGTTTTCCTTGTGTTATTGATTTGAGAGGAATGGAATTAAGTTAAGCGTGTATTTTCTTCATCCGGATCTATAAACCGACCAGGTTTGTGCTTCTTTCATGAGTAAACTGTTTGCCCAGTTGTGTGGCACCAAAACTAGCATGTTTCAGTACTACCCGTTCCAATCTATCATGACTTGGAGTCTTTGGTTTGTTCTCTTAATTGTTTCTATTTAATGCATCGAGTTGGTGAACTAGCAAGATGCATTTACCATGATTTCTTTTGTTGCTATTTTATCCAAGTGGCTATCTTGGTTTTCCATTGTTGAACTTGTACTAATCAACTCAAAACCAATTCAGATAGAATACTAATTTTGTTAAGGTCATCATTGAGAATGGAAATTAACACCTAATTACATGGAACTAGAATACAAATTTGATTCAATTTTCTTATAAAGAGTCACGATGCATAACTAGTTTAGTGGCGCTAGTGCACACGCCAGAGTTGCATAACAATTACCCAAATTTTTGAAGAGGCAGGCAGAATTGCTAAACAATTACCAAAATTTGGGTTATAAAAGTAAATTACTTGATGCATGATGTAGTTTGGGTTCCTTTAGATTCTAATCTAATTTCACCTACTCTTGCACTGAATCATGGCATGTTTAGGACACGGTCATTAATGGAGGTGGTCACCAAGCTAAAATAAAATCTGAAATGCACCAATGAGATGCCATTAATGGAGGACACTGGCAGCTGCTATAAGATCTGAAATGCATTTCAGATTTGTGCAATCTATGATAAACAGAGGACGAAGCGAAGATAGAACTCATGCTGCCTTTATCCATGTAAGCCATTTTCACTTATCGTGTTTGTGATTTTTGGAGCTTAGAGTTCTTATTTTCTGTTTCTTAGTTTTGATTTATTTTCTTTTGAGACACCTCATTGTATTGCCTCTAGTTTCAACTTTTGAGATGAGAATTAATGAGAGCTCACCGCCTGGTTGAGAGAGCCTCAACATCCCTTACACAATGGAGAAGGAAGTCAAAGTCTCTTATCGAGGGTATGTATGTCCTTGCCTGCTAATAGTTGTTTGATCATGGTAATTTCTGGTCCATGAAGAATCCACACAATTATATGTTGCATGGACACTCTAGATTTATTTTCACTTCATTTGGTAGTATGTTAGAGATGGGCTGAGCACCACATTTACTGCTGAAGCACTAGCACTTAATTGAAATTTATCCTTCTTGAAAACCCAACTCAAATGCCCAAACCGCTCTCTCAAATGTAAGATAAATCAATCTGCTTTGCAATGAGAAGTGATGGCTTCACTTTGTGCCCCCTTCTGTGAAGATTTCACACATGTTAAGATAAAAATATGTGTAGACAGCACATGGGTTAAAAAGGACTTGGGATTCTTAGGATTTGTGTCATGTGGAACACCATCTAAGCCGACTGATTTGAAGATCATGATGTCAAGATCTTTGTTGCCAAAGATTGGCACAAAACTTTATCTCTATCGTCTGATTTCTCAGTCAACCATTGAATCAAATGATTTGATTTGATTGTGTTGAATCAGATGACATTAGATGATAGAGAATGCGATTAGTGCCAGTCTTTGGCACCAAAGATCTTTACATCTTGGAATTTACATCAGATGGCTTAGATGCAATTCCACATGGCACAAATCCCAACAAAACCAAGTGTTTCTTTTTAAGCAGACAAATCTTGTGGGCATAAAACAGAGAAGGCTGAGAACATGTGGGATCAGACTGGAGTGGATAAAACCCCTGGAAAAGTACTTTTATTGGCCCACGATGAAAGATTGCTCAGATTATCAAAATGAAATTCTCTCACACTGTAATTCAGACTGAGGAGCAAGGTCTCCCTGAAGTTCTATGCTTCACTCTCATTTGACCTTTTTCTTGCAAGTCATGTTATGTTATTAGCTACTTATATTACTCACTCAATAATGCAATTGGTGCACATCTTGAATGTCATCTGAATTGGCCTTCAAATGATTCTGCTCATAAACCTTGCCAACCTTGAAAGTTGTTTTTTTCATATTTATTATTTGATTAATTGTCCGTAAATGTTCCATTGCAAGTCCCAACCATTTCCCCTTATTTTTGCAGCATCACAGTCTGTGAAGAAGATTTATGAAATCAATCCGTACATGCTTGGCACAATGGCCGGTGGGGTTGCTGATTGCCAGTTTTGGCTTCGGGATTTGGGCATCAAGGTAACTTGAGTCTCTCTCTCTCTCTCTCTCTCTCTCTCTGAAGTGAGACAAGTTTTCTATCATCATCACCATCATTAGAGGAAGATGAAAGAAATGGTAGACTGCCAAAGTATATTTGTGCTAAGGATCGAAGCTACATTGCCAAAGTATAAACAAAATCCATTGTTTTGAGAAAATATTTCTTTTACCAATGTGTACCTAAAATGCTCGTCTTTTGGAAAAAAATATCCGAAATTGCCTTGTTACCTAACATGGAGTACGGAGTACCCACTTGCAGTCCAAGCATGGATTTTCTTCTTGTTATTATGGTTGTCATTGGTTTTGTTGTTTTGATATGGAGCTAAACTCCCTGCAGCTAAATCCAATTAAGTAAGCTGCTGGTTAATCTGTTAAATAAGTTTTTGCCATTGGGTAATTGGGGTGATCTAATGCCAATTTTGTAACATCATTTTTTTGATGTCCTTTCGATTATAGTGTCGTCTGCATGAGCTGACAAACAAGAGAAGGATTTCAGTTACAGGTGCTTCAAAGCTACTGGCCAATATTCTCTATTCATATCGTGGGAAGGGTCTTTCAGTTAGTACCATGATTGTTGGATGGGATGAAGCAGTATGTATCTTTTTTTTTACTGCTATTTAAGGTATCTTTATGTTAATTTGATCATCTACCTAACAGGTGATGATATGATCCCATGTAAATGCTTAACTAATCGGGCTGCCTCTGATCATAGCTAACTGTTATCATTCTTAACTGTATTTGCTTTTTCGTGTGCATTTTAGGGGCCTGGTTTGTATTATGTAGACAGTGAAGGAGGAAGGCTTAAAGAAAAATGATTCTCTGTTGGATCTGGTTCTCCATATGCTTATGGTGTGCTGGACAATGGGTAGGGCCTTTTATTGATCCTGGTCATTGCTGATAATGGTAGAAATTGAATTAATAACTATAGATCAATTTTACAATTTATTTTCTTTTATAATAGAAGTGTTAGTCTAGGGCAACCAACCTGGTCGCCAATGGTGGTGATCAGCTCAATTTGTACATATGGCACCCTGCCATTTAGAGGTAATAAGCGTCAGAAAACGAATGGCTACCATGCAGTTGCCCAAATCTGTTTTAGCCATCTAGGCGCTTGTAGCCTCCAAAGCACAAGGTAGGGATAGTTTCTTGACGCAACTTTAGGAATGAATCCAATCTAAACAGTCCTCCATGCACTACATGACACCATGTAGCACCAAAATGATGCCACCTTTACAGAATTGATGACTCGTTCACCAACGTTGGTGAGCAGATAGGTTAACTTGGACTATCTGTAAAAGTAACCCTTGTTATTTACCACCACCATCATCCCTTTCTTTCGTCTATTTGGGGACAGCTTCATGAGTCCTTGTTCTTTTTTCCCTTCTAATGCTTGGTATTCTCCACTCATTTAGAGCTAAATGCTCCATCACTTTGTGTTCCTTAATGTCACTTCTCGCTACGTGCCTCTTCACGTCACTTCTCACAACATGCTCCTTCACGTCACTTCTTACAGCTTTCCTCTAATTCCTTGTTGGTCTTCTCCTTTTTCTTCTTTCTTGTTTCTGTAAGTTTTATTGCTTCAATCCATTGTACAGGTTGTTTCCGATCTCTGTTGTACATCTCTAAACCAGCTCAAATGATATTCCGCAAATTTCTTTTTGGTTCAGGATATTTCAAACATTTTCTGGGTCCAACTCCTAGATCCGATTGGAATTCGGATCTGAGTCTCGAATCTCGATCATTCAAATTTGGACCAGACCCAGACCAAACCCAAACCCGTCCCTGACCTGCCCCATATATAGTAAGAAATATAATCATATGATGTGACCACTACCCCGATCTAACTCTTAAGGAAGGGATGAGTTAACTTTTGCTTGCTGTATAATTTCATTATCTCATATATGATGGTATTTTTGTTTTTATGCATCATATCATAATGTTGAATGGCATTGTACTTAATGCTTTGTTCCATCCGTGTGTCTCATAGGTGCAGACGCTTAACTCTCAGTTTCATTGACAAAGGATTTTAAGTTTTAAACACTAGCCAGAAAATTGTCTGTTACTTAATAGCCCTCTAAATCTAAGCATCGTAACAATATGCTTAGAGACACAATCATTACTCCTTCAGATTGATGTTCGATCAAAGATATGAGCTATCAAATGGATAAATTTGAATTGATGAGTTAATCACAACTTAATATCCACGTGCATTTGCACGTGCACTTTTACTAGTATATATATATATAAGCATGTCCTAATTGGGCATGGTGAGCGTGCCATAAGTGTCTATGTGGAGCTCAGCGTGCCCCTAACCACTGTCCTATATGGAAAAGGGATGCATGCTCTAATAGGGCACATTGAGCGTGCCCCAATAGTCCATGTGGAGCTCTGTGTGACACTTAAAATACTATTTGGTAACTTTTGGAGCTCGGATACATTGTTTAAATCAATTCTATAAAAATTATTTAAGTCAAAATCAAATATTGACTGATTGAATTGTCTAGATTTCAAGTCTAAAAAAAAGCAGTAGAGATGAATTTTTTATTTTGTTTTTTAATTATAATGATGATCTCAACAAAATAGCCTTGCTCCACATGGACCATTGGGGCACATATATATATATATATATATATATATATATATATATATATATGACATTGAATGATCTCTTCTATGTTTTATGCAATAATAAGTAATTAATAAGCCCTCACTTGGCAACACTTCTCATGGCTCTGTAATCACTTTGGAGCCCTGAAGAGCAATTCTGTATATATAATTGGCATTTTGATAAGAGGCTTCTTCTCTACCAACTGATTCTTGCTAAGCTAAAGAAGCTTAACAATGGGTGAGGATCTTGAACTGGTTCTGAGCTGCTTCCAAATTCAAGCTTTGGCAGGAATCAGATTCTAACAAGCTTAATTAGCATTGATACAGATTTTCAAGGTTCCAAGGTTACAGATTCATATAAGCCGATATGTATTGTGTTGGGCCTCACCCGAGTTTATATATACCACCAATTTAATATAGAGTTGAAGTATGAGCCCAACCCGAGGTTTAATGGCAAGGCCTGAGCACAGCTCAAGGGTGATGACAACACCACCAAAGTGGAGTTTCAATATTGATTGTCATTTAGTTGTTTAACTTCAGTTGGATTTCTGGTCTCCTATGGGTTCCTTTGACTTAAGTAAATTTATTTTAATCCCTTCAATTTAATGGATTGACAGGAGAAGCAACAATTTCGCGAAGTTTGTGGAGCTAAAGTTATATAGGAATAAGCTACAAGTGGGGGACTCATCAGCAAGTCCATCTCCCATCAGCACTTCCTGAGCATGATTTTTTAAAAGACCTAGACCCACTGAGATGGATGCATACACAACCAAATTAAATGAGCTTCCTTAGTTATCACCCCAGGTTTGTTTCTTGTTGCTCTTTATTGTGTTTGTGATTTGATATGTCCATGCCACAGTTAGTTCTGATTTATTCAATGAGTCGATATTAGGTACATGACCCGAACTGGCACTCCGGTCAATCACCCTCCAACAACATTGGGGAATGTGTATATGTTGCTGAGTGCCAAAGCAGTTAAAGGTCAAGGTTAGGTGAACTTTCATTGATTTGCATGCTCATAGACAACTGGGCACTTTTTGAGGCTTGACCATTCAGCAATTCCCAAGGCTTGACCATTTGTAAAGAGGAGACTGAACATTCGGCTTGGCTACCTAAAACCAATTACATATAAACATGGTAAATTGCTAGGGGTAGTAGTTGAGACCCAGACCATAAATTTTGTTAGCGCTTTTCTTGATATCTTGTGTTTCTTATGTTTCAGGATCTCACTTTCATGCCCGGATCCTTGAGAATTACAAACAGTGTGATGGGGAAAAGTGCATCATTTTGACTTGTAGTTTCATTCCAGGTTCTTGCTCCTTAACTATGCATAAGCTTACACCGATAGGTTATAAATGGGGACGTGTGATTAAGGACACTGGGAGCAATCCACATGGTTACTTGCTGACCCATGATGAGAAGGTTCAGATGCTTCTCAGCAACCGCTTCTTTGGATTTTACATGGTAATATTTTCAATCTCAAACCCATGATGGTCAAAAAGAGTTGGTTTGAATTCCTAGCCTTGGAACTCACATGACCGTAATAATTATTGAGGGCACTGATCTGATGACCTACAGATGGCATGAGAGCCATGTGACACATGGGACTTTGAGATGTGTGTCTGCAGTCCTACACGGCACATGAATCTCATGCTGAGTGCTAGTGATCGGGTCGGTCATCTAATACCAACTCTTCTAGTTATATGTTACAATGTAACAATTTGTTTTAATACATTCACTTTGATTTATCTATTGACCAAGTGTTCCTGATTCTCTTGACCTATTTCAGGACAGGCATTACCAACTCGACAATTGACAGGAGATGGTGCAAATCGCACCTCTTGAAGAACGCCTCTTTGGTTGACCGATCTCAGTGGACGAGCATTATACTTTTCATCTAGATATTTTTTTAAAGTTTTTATCCTTCAAATGTAATTGATATTTGAATATTAAATATTTTTTTAGAATAAAAATTAATTTTATTGTTGGCTTATTATTTTTTCATTTTGTTGAATGGATTATTCTTTTTTATTTTCCTGTTCAATGATCTGTGGTTGATATAATATTGGTAACAGGTAGATTGGCTCTAATTACAGTAACAAAAATG
Source organism: Chloranthus sessilifolius (assembly GCA_021018995.1). Lineage (NCBI taxonomy): Eukaryota > Viridiplantae > Streptophyta > Magnoliopsida > Chloranthales > Chloranthaceae > Chloranthus > Chloranthus sessilifolius. The sequence continues at coordinate 74,069,099 of CM037595.1, forward strand.
GAAGCTATGCATTTTAAAAAAAAAAAAAAATTTCAAAAACAACGGTCCATAACCGTTGTTTTTGGAGTAAATTAACAACGATTCATTGGCGTTCTTTTCATATACCACTGACTTAGGCCATGGTTTTTGAAGAAAAATAACAACCTGTTTCCGTTATGAACAACGGCTCAAAGTCGTTGTTATTTTACTCCAAAAACAACAGTCATTAGGAGCAACGGTTCAATATTGTTGTTATTTTGCAACAGTCATAAACAACAGTCCATAACCGTTGTTTCTTAGAGGAAATTAACAATGGTTCGTCACCGTTGTTTCTATATACCACTGATCTAGACCGTGGTTTCGGAAGAAAAATAACAACCTTTTTCCAGTTAAAACAACGGCTTACAACCGTTGATTTTTTGCAACGGACATGGACCGTGGTTTATTTGGTAAATAAACAACGGTTTTAGGCCGTTGTTTATAAAAACCACTACTCTATAAACAACAGCCCTTGCAACGGCTCAAAACCGTTGCTTATAACATTTATAACGGTTTTGGGCCGTTGTTTTTTGTCGATTTTCACATAGTGACTTATAACATTGTATTTCAGTGGAGTCTTTTCGTTGTTTCTTCTCAAAAGATTTAAATTTTCTTCACTTCTCAATTCTTTGAAAAGGTTGTTTCTTATTTTTATAGAACTGAATTTTTTTAACGAAAAGTTCAAGTTCTTCTGATTGATCAGAATCACTGCTAGATTTAGTCTAATCCTTAGATGATTTGAAAGCAACACTTTTAATACCATGAGTATCTTGTATTTCATACTCATAGGTTTGTAAACAACCAATCAATTCATTCAAGTTCAAGTTATCAACGTCTTTAGATTCTACAATGGCATTGACCTTAAATCTGAATTGTTTAGGTAAGGATCTTAAGATTTTTCTAACAATTTTTACATTAGAAATTGGTTCACCAAGATTAAAAGAACCGTTGGCAATATCATTTAGATGAAAATAAAAGTCTGGAAAATTTTCATCCTCTTCCATGTGAAGATTTTCAAATTGGGAAGTAAGCATTTGAAGTTTAGAAATCTTTACTTGAGGGGTCCCTTCATATGTGATTTCAAGGATTTTCCATACATCCTTAGCAATAGTGCATGTGCTGATCCGGCAGAATTCGAAAGCAGTCACGGCTCCAAATAAGGCATTCAGAGCCTTCGAGTTATAACCAACATTGTCATACTCTTGATCAGTCTACAATGATCTAGGTTTAATTTTCGTATTAGGTATATTATCGATCACAGAGGTCGTAGTAGGTGGCGACCATCCATCCTCAATGGTATACCATATATGTGGATCCATAGAACTTAAAAAAGCTCTCATCCTTGCCTTTCAGTAACGATAGTTAAAACCATCGAATAAAGGTGGTCTAGTAGTAGATGCACCTTCTCTTAAAAGATCGTGATATCCCGAATTAGCCATTATACTTAATTTGTAAGAATTAACCAAATGCCCTATCTCTGATACCAATTGAAAATTTGAAATAATTTATGATCTTACAATTAATGCAAAATGTAAATAATTAAAAGAAATAATCACACCCATAAAAATAAAACAATCGATTTTAACGTGGAAAACCTTATCACAGGTAAAAACCATGAGATTTATCTCAGATCCAAAGCAGATAATCCATTATGAACAAAATAAATCTTACAATGCTTTGAGAATGATATGCCCTATCACACTCCTCACAAACAATGACCGCGTCTCATGACCATCCATTTCGTAGTGAAAATCTTTCGCTTTCAACCGTCATGTCTCACGATGGCACCACTCGTTCACAAGTCAATAATCTTATTCTCAGATCTCAGAGGAAAAAGAATTATTCTTTGAGATATAAATCTAATTGGAATAATACAAGTTATCTCAAAGAAGGTAGATAAATCAGAAGAAAATTTTCGAATTAAAAATATTTTTTCCAAAAGAGATAACTACCCGAACTAAATTTTCCCTTATAAACCATCGAGGCACGGACGTCCGTGAATCACTCACGAATGTCCGTGACCATGGATGTCTGTGAGGTTAGTCACGGACGTCCGCACTTCTGATAGTGACAGCAAATCTGCCACTTCTATTTTACTTGGCAACCTAATTTTGGGAGCATTACTAGGTTAAGTCATGACTTTGATAAAATAACTTACACCCATTCCTCTTCGCCTCCGGCCAGGAGTGACAGCAACGGGAGACGCCATGGTTCTGAGTGTGGAGGGAGAGAGATTGTAGGACGAGGAGTCTATGAATGACTATTTTCAGCTATGGGTTTCGAATTCCATCAATGTCGAAGCTTATTCGCAGGAGAAGCCGATTTCAACGACAGAGAAGAAGGAAGAAGTCGATTTCATCGACAGAGAAGAATCTGATTTCAATGATGCCGGAGTTTAAACAGGCTGATTTCATCGATGTTGGAGCTTATTCTCCTGAGTAGAAGTCGATTTCGTCAACATAGAAGAGCTGATTTTATCATTGAAGAATAAGCCAATTTCATCGACGTTGGAGCTTAAACATGCCAATTTCATCGACGTCGGAGCTTATTCACAAGAGAAGAAACCAATTTCTTAGTCCAAGAAGATGCCAATTTCATTGATGTCGAAGAATATTCGCCAGAGAAGAGGCCAATTTCAACGATAGAGATCTAATTTTATCATTAGAGAAGAAGCCGATTTTATTGATGTCGGAGCTTAAACTGACCGATTTCATCGACGTCGGAGCTTATTCGCCGAAGAAAAAGCTGATTTCTTTGTTGGAGAAGAAGGCAATTTCATCGACATCGGAGCTTAAATAGGCCAATTTCATCGACGTCGGAGCTTATTCGCCGAAGAAAAAGCCGATTTCTTCATCGGAGAAGAAGCCAATTTCATCGATGTTGGAGCTTATTCGCTAGATACAAAGCCAGCATTTCCAGGTTGTACAAGATAGCTCACGGTTAAAAGAAAGGGCAACATTAAAATTTCATTTCTACTAGATATCTCACACGATTTTAATTTGTTAAATCTTTTAAAACTTTAAGCCCTAGAAATTCGTGCAAATCCTGATTCCCCGAAACTTTCTTAACCGATATAATACTGTTATGATCGGACCCTATTTTGACCCTATTTAAATGGTAATAGATGGGAGAAACACCGAGATCGGGGCTTGTACGCATACCCTATCATAGCCCATACCACTAAATTAAGAAAATTCTAAATAAGATCCTGTTTACACAAAAATAGTAACCGAATCCCTACAGACCTACTGCCTTAATCAAATAAGGCAATTAAATCCCACCATTCATTGGATTTGATTTGGTAATCAATTAGAGTCCTTCAAGGACTCTTACCTTATTGGCAAGTCAACTTGGCCATTTAGGCTCTTCTCTAATTACCTGATCAACCTTCTAAATTGCATATTTTATGCCTAAATCTCGGCCTTGCTACCTTCACTTAACTACTAATGACCACCTTTAGTGCGAGATATGTTATAAAAGGTTTGAAGGCCGAAAGTGTTCAAAAATGATTAAAAGAGCAAAGTTGTTGAAGACCCAAAGCCATGACTAAGTAACTGAGCTGAAACAGAGTGAAAAAAGCTAAAATATCTAATTTCGACCGGTCAGGATCCAATTTGAACCGATCAAAATAGCACAGCAACAGAGAAAGAAAGAAAAGAAGAAGAATGAAAGAGACTGCATAACTCGACCAGCCAAGATGTCTAATTCGACCGGTTGAGTCCTTTAAAGTTACAGAATTCATAAATGGATCGATCAAGATTGAACTCGACCAGTCGAAACCAAATAGAAAGTTGGGGCCACCTTATAAATATAATCTCGACTAGTCGAAGTGAATTTCGACCTGTCTAGTCTGACGGTGCAATGTGAAAGTATTAAGGAGCTAGATCGGTCAAAATCAGTTTCGATCAGTAAATATTCAAATATTTTGAAGATTTGCACACCTGAAGTGCAATTTGAGAGCTCGACCAGTCAAGACTCATTCTTGACCAGCCGAAACAAGGTTCCCTTGCAATTTTTCAAGCTTCACAACCTATAACTTCTGGCACCCGAGAGTCTAGCTTCAACAATCTTCTTCAATTGATTTTTTGGGATTCTAAGAGTTACCTACTGTGTTTAAACTTGTGCTAGGGCTTTATGATATAAAAGAGGACCCTAGAGTTAGAAATAGGGGAATCCTTCGGCAGAGTCCCTCAACCGTGAGTCTTCCTAGGTTTAGTTTTCTTTTATGTTTTAGGTTTAATTTTCCAGTTTTGGAGAGTTGTGAGATTGTGTGATCTGTAATCATTGTCAGATGATCGAATCAGTGATGATGAAGATCAATCTGACGATGGGTAGCTAACTTCTCCAAGGCTGGGTGATCTATGCCGAAATATGAATATATTTTGCACCCTAATACCAATATTTGGTTATCCGATGAAGGCAATCAGATGGCTGTTGTGAAGTTTTAGTAGTTTCAGGTGTTCTTGACTGCTAGATCTTGTAGGAGCATAAATGAGCATAATTAAAGACAGCATGCAAGCATTAAACCATGAAGCCAACAGAAGCACTACAATTTGTGAAAAGAATCGATTGATCCAGTCATTATTGAAGAGAACTAAATATGCCATAGGTCTAACTCAATCAATTGAGTTATGAAAATCAATTGATTGAGTTTATGACGCATGTTTTGTCGCACAAATCCTAATTTAAATTCAATCGATTGAGTTATGAAAATCAATCAATTGAATTTAAGACATTTGGAGCCCACCTGTGATAGCTCGGATTTCCGTACCCAAAAATCTGCCTTTTCAGATCGATCATTAGGACCGATCCCCTTATGCAAATGGAATATTTAGCACATCCACATGCAAAGCGGAAATAAAGCATAGCATCTAACTAAACAGCTAGACTCATCATAAAGAAAATAAATCTCCATTTCTATGTAATGACGAACTACACAAAATGATCCCAAAAGACGATTCTAATCTCATGCCAATCTCATGAGCAAAAGAACCGAACCAAACCATCAGTAACAGACAATTGTCACCCAAGGATGGTTCACAAAAGAAATATTGTATCATAATATTACATCAATTCTATCTTAATAATGGTTGGACGTACCAATCCTTACACACAAAATCTCAAAATAAGCGCAACTATTTCTACTAAAAGAAATCCTCAGGAGGGGGCTTAGTATCCTCCAAAGGCAAGTACAAAGGGTCCTCCAAATCTAGATCCTCGGCACCCGCAGTAACTTCTAAACCTGTGACATATAGTCGAAGGGTGAGCTACATCATAGCTCAGTAGGAAAAAATAATAGCATGCATATCTTTCACATCTCACATATCTTTCATGACATAATTCAAAGCATATTTTCCTTGATAAAAATCACAACTGGAAATCATAGACAAGGACAAACGAAATAACTGATGCATGTTTCAAAACCACACTTAACGTAATTTTAAAAGCTTGTTCTTGTTTCACATACTTAAACCATTTGTAAAGGAAGAACTTAAATTTGATCACTTAAATAGTCCCTCAAACATGTATAGCATCGAGCCCCGATGGGAATACCTTCCATCGTCGTTCACATGAACCCTTTTTGCACAAAAATGTCGAAGCTCCTTCGAACTAGGAGACTTATGCCGAACAAAGTGTCTCCATAGATTAGAAACCAAAGAATGGATATCCCGCCGTACCGGAGCACAATTTGTACGGATATCCCGTTGTACTGGTCATGGATATCCTGCCGTATCGGCCACGGAAATCCCGTCGTGTCGATTGGGTATCCACATAACCTTAAATCAACGTGCAAGTTTAACTTATAGTTATTCACCGTGAATTTGAGGTAATTATAATAGTTTGACGTTTTTCAAAGAGTTCACACCATACTTATACACATCCTTTTGATGCCACATTCACATAATTAGATCCTTTTGATGTCATATACAAACTTCTCATGGCATACGTATCTTTTCCCTTTAGTGCTAATGTATACAAAGTTCACATATTAAAAGCTATCAAGGAATATCATTTGATCATACAAAGTCCAAAAATACACTCACACTTTTATCATATCATTACGCACATGCTAGTTGAAATCAGATATACATGCTATGAAGCTTTCCCTACCTGACACGAAGTCCAAGCGAACTCTTCCTAATCCAAGTTAGCTTCTTAGCTCAATCATTCTCATACCTAACCTATATAAATTCAAAGTCCCTACATCAGAAGTAACGTAAAGCAGAAAGGTATAAAGTCTCCCCAAAGTCCACAAAGAAATTCAAAACAAAATCCTGAATCTATCCAAATCGATAGATCAATTCCAAACAGATCGATCGATTTCCCCAAATCGCTCGATCGATTCCAAAATGATCGAACGGCTTACAGAGAAACCAACCTTACTCAGGTGCCACATATAGATCGATCGGTTCCTATCTGCTCGATCGAATTTCCTCAATTTGTTCGATTTGAATTAATTGTGATCGAATGGTTTCCTTAGAAGCTCACACACTTCCTTTCTCTGACAAAACAAATCGAACGGTTTTGTCAAACTTTAAACATTCGCGGGTTTTAACTTCTTTAACTCATTTTCCTTGAAACAAACTCCCAATTCTTCGAATTTCCACACCACATACTACCTAAATTCCTAACACATGAAAAACACAGTTTAATCATAATTCTTGCCTTTTTTGTTGATCAATCTTCTCGATCCATGTGCTCTGCTCAAGCTAGGATTCATGATTGGAGCCTTGGATTCTTCGCGATCCGAATTTTAAAATCTCACGCACAATCTTAACTCCCTGTACGCATGATCATATGCATTCAAAGCTTCTTCCCTTCTCACTCTCTTAATAACTCCTCAACAACCTAAGGAAGATAATTTATTTATCTTACATCTTGTCTTTTATACTCAAAGTCTCTAACACAAGTGTTACGCACATACACCGCACTTCAGTGTATGCTACCTCACAATGGTTCATATGCACTTTAATCCTTTCTTTCTCATTCACTAACTAGGTCAACTAACTCACATTAATATTTTTAATGTTTTATCATATCCGGTGTGTGACCAGTCAGGCATGCACATCGAGACGTACTTTTCAAAGGTCCACATTTTTAGGACATTACACCGCCATTCTTAGATTTTAAATTCAATCGACTGAATATTATTTTTCAATCGATCGAGCTGTAAATGGAAGATTTTCAACCCACGCCATATATAAACAAAGTAATGTTTAGAGTTCTAGGAGTCTTCTTTTTGGACGGGGGGGGGGGGGGGGTGTCCTCTGGAGGTGAGCTTTCTTAATTTATTTCCTAAGCCTATTCTTTTTTTTTAGCCTAGGTTTTTGGGTGATTAGTTCTTGAAATTAGGAATAAAAGTATTGTAAGGTTCTGGATCTTTTCCAAAAAGATCCAAATATTTGAAAATCGAAGAATGCGTTTGATGGCTTTGGATTCAAGTGCTGCATTCAGATCGAGGATGAGTGGCTAAACCCCGCGATCAAGGAGGACGCAACCCCTAGATGAGAAATTAATTTATTTTCAATCCCATCATTTCTTGTCATAATTATTGAATCGTATGGCTTTAGTTTATGCATATTGTGTTATATTCGAATACTCATTTATAGTCAATGATGTTGTAGATCAGTGGCAATAAAAGAGTTATTCTACCTAGATCGATCTTGTAGACCGATATAGGATGTTGTACGATTAATTTTTACTTCTTGTGGTTCTGTGCTTATGATTTGTTTTAGTTGTTGCATGATTCATGTCGTGATTGAATGCGTCATAGTGTAAGGATAGTGGATGCCGAATCTCATAATCAAATTATTATGGAAATATTTTTCTTATAGTAAAATGAGGAAAAATAATTTTTCATTGAAATATTTGGATTGTTGGTAGAAAAATTACAAATCTAGGGTTAGTGGAATCCTTGATTATCTCATCATGGTTGTATGATTATTCACTATTTTCCTTGTATAAGCTTTGTTTAGATTTCAGTAATTGTATTTTGTATAATTGTTAATCTTTATCGTATAAAAATCTTCACCTCTGGTACTTCGTTAGGTTTAACATACTCTTTTAGAATTAACCAAATTGCGTGCTTCCCAGTGGGTTCGATACCCTTGAGTTCGCCCTGCTTTAATAGATCTTGTGCGCTTGCAAGGTTTCATTCTAAAATGATCAAGTTTTGTAGACCGATCTAGGACACCGTACGATTGATATTTACTTTTTGTGGTTATGTGCTTGTGATATGTTATACCTATTGCATGATTTATGTCGTGATTGAATGAGTCATAGTGTTAGGATAGTGTATGCCGAATCTTATAATCGCATTTTTATCGAATCGTTTTGCTTGCAGTAAAATGAGGGTAAATAATTTTTCATTGAAATATTTAGATTGTTGGTAGAAAAATTATAAATCTAGGGTTAGCAGAAACCTTGATTAGCTCATCAAGGTTGTTTGATTAGTCACTATTTTTCTCGCATAAGCTTTGTTTAGATTTCATTAATTGTGTTTTGAATAGTTGTTAATCTTCATTGTATAAAAATCTTCTCCTTTCGTACTTTCTTAGGTTTAACATACTATTTTAGAATTAACCAAATTATGCGCTTCCCTGTGGGTTCGACACTGTTGAGTTCACCTTGCTTCAATAGATCTTGTGTGCTTGTAAGGCTTCATTCTAAAATGATTAAGTTTCTGGCGCCGTTGCCGGGGAAGCAACGAAATTTTGCTAATTCTTAAGAGTGTTTAGTTTTGTTTAGAAATTAAATGAAAAAATTTGTTTTGTTTGTGCGAACTATAAAAATTCTGCTCTTTGCTATGCTTCAATCGATCGATTTTCAAAAATCAATCGATCGATTTTCATAAATCAATCGATTGATTTTGAATTGTGATTGATTTTCAGTTTGTTTTCATATAAAAAAAAATTGTAGGATTAGGTGAATTTTTTTTTTAGGATTTTTAAAGATTTTTTTTTAGATTTTTTTAAAATTAATAGAATTTGTAGGATTTGTAGGTTTCTTTTAGTTTATTTATATTAGTAATTTTCTAATTATAGTTTACATTTATTTCGATATTTGGAGATCAAGATCCGAGTTTACCAAAGCTTTGAAGGGGAAGCCCGCGAGAGGCCAAGGTACGCACCTTTGTTTTAAGATTTAGTTAGGTTTTTGTATTTTTTATTTTAATTTTCTAGTTTATGTCTTTGAGATATGGAGTTTACCACAATTCCGATGACCCCATATTTTTATGGGTTTAATTTTGAAACTCCATACCAAAATTGGGATGTATATAGGCAGAATGGTCCTAATTGGTGGGAACCAAATCAGGGTTGTGAATTAAATCAACTTTATATGCAAAATTTTTTAGACCAACCTCAGTTTGACCCCCAATACTCACAATCCCCATTGAGTTTTGGTTTTAAAAACCAGATGTTAACTATGTTAGAAGTAGTACTCGAATCCCAAGAAGTACTCCAATCCCAATCTAACCATCTTGCGAGACTTGAATATCAAGTAGGGCGGTTGGCCGTTGCAATGGCTAGGGAGGAAGATACCTTGTCTAGCCAACCAATAAACATTTCATAAGACTTGGTATGTGATAGTCCAAACTTTTCCCCTTATCGTATATCGGAAAGATCGCATCGTTGGATCACCTAAAATGATCCTGTCATACTAGTGCATTGTGTACAAAGTGTTTATAATTGCGAAAGTATAATTTTAACTATGAGAAAGAGAACATATGACAGATAACTGATATTCATTTACTGTCTAAAAATAGGAACATATACAATAATAAGATATAAACAAAAGCTATGTATAGCTTTCCACCGATAACGGCTACCCGTCATCTAAATAGTGGAAAGAAGACCTATACAGGAAGTACCGAATATCTCAAATATACTACTGCTGTTTATACATGTTTCAAAACAAAACTCTCTATCTCTCTCAATCCTATTTAGGAAAGAAGTTCTTAGTAGAACCTTCCTCCTCATCCTCCTCGTCCTCCTTAAACTGGTAGGAAGGATCAGCCTCGTGCTCAGGGTCACGGTCAATATATGCAACTAAGACATAAAGTCGTAGGATGAGTTATCATTGAAGTTCAGCAGTGAAATTTGCAGTGCTACTTTATATGTTAGATTTTCAATTCACTCCTAGATGCATAAATTATAAAACTAAAAATATTATATATTACCTTTTATCTATTCTAGCAACATTTAGCATTTATTCTAGCAACATATAGCATAAGTACGCAATAAATCATGCGAATAATTGATCATGCTGATAGATTCAGGTTGAACAAATACGAGAAATAATTTTTCATGTGGAACAACTATAAGGAATCATGCTGACAAAGAATCCTGCTGAAATAAGACATCAAACTGAACAAAAAATCAAGCTTTCGAGATCAAATGTCTAGCTCCTAAGCTATGTCAGCAGGGTCACTAGCACTGAGAAATCAAGCCTTTGAGCAATGTTATTAAGGACACTAGATACAAGATGATTCAAGCCCTTGAGCTATGTTAGCAAAGTCACGTGGTACAAAACGAGTCAAGCTCCCAAGTTAATGCGATCACTTGGCAAACTCTCCAATTAGCGGGATAACATGCCAAGCTCCCAAATTAGCAGGATCACTTATTTCAAGACGAGAACAAAGACGTGTACATGACATCAAAGATAATAGGACATGAACAATGCATGGTACCATGTATGTGAGCACATCGTTAACAAGTATATATATATATAAAATAAACTAGCATAACTTATCTTGCATGCTTATACATAACGGACACTAGCATATTCAGAACTGAGCTAGCATGTGCATACTATCTATTTATCAAAACTGAGCTAACTATTTATCGAAAATTATTTAGCATGTTCATCTTTTAATCATACTTCAAAACTGAGCTTATCATCCTCATTTCCTAACTAATCATCAAGATTGAATCTAGCATATTTAACCAAAATCATATATCAAATCTAAACTTGTATCATGATTCATAAACTCAAACTGACTTGATTATGGTAATGCAAAACACACATCAGAACTGATATCTATCATCATTTAACTGATATGAGCACAGACATACAAAGCATTTGTATATCCTAATTCTTTAATCGTCATTAGTCATCACTATACATCAAAATTGACTAGCATACTGACACTAGCATGTTCACACATGATTGCAAACTATCAAGGTCATACATGATTTACAACTATCTCTTTACGTAACATATATATCATGCAAAACTAACTTGAATTTATATCTATCACATTGATATCAACTATCATGGGTTCATATGTTCAAAACTACTATATATTCACAGTTAACATGTGTGCGTGCATTATCCACAAAACTGATAATTATTTTAACTCAACTCAACTCAACTCAATTCCATTTAGAACTGATAATGTTATACTTATTAGGTCTACATGTTACATCTAGCATGTTCATCATGTCATCTTATAATGAACTACAACTTCACCCATTTCATTCAGCATGATATATTATCTTATATATGTATATATATATATATATATCTATTCATACCTGATTAATAATTTACAATCTAAAGGAGAATAAGAAATCCCAATATATGTTAACAAAGTAAATTCCCTACCTGTATACACACGCTTACGTGAATTTGCTTCACTCATGCATTCTCAAGACCACCTCCATCGCATCAACTATCATGTGCACCAAGTTACACCTATATTTTCATTTCATATGCATGAATTTAGTGTAATAATTGGGGTACTGAGTAACCGTAGACCCGACATTCATACGCTATAAAGTTAAGCCGATAACTGTAGACCCTTGAGACAGGTGCAGCAGCCAACATAGGCTTTCCTCGGCAAGCCATAGGGGTTGCCTCTGCAAACAGTCCAGTTGAACATCTTGTCATAACTTATCACTAATTTTTGACCCTTTAAGCATTTGATTCAGGAATTTTTTACTTCATAAAAGTTATAGGGCCCGTTGTTCCCTTTCCAACGCATTAAGAATCGTGCCCATCGGTATTCGGAGTCAAAAGTTATGCCCAAAAGACTGAACAGTGGTTAACGCATAGGGTTGCGCGGCAAGTGCCTTGCCTCGGCCAGCTCACAGGCTTGCCTAGGCAAGCACCTTGCCTTGGCATGCTCAAAAGCTTGCCTCGGTAAGCCTAAATGCCAACATGTCGTGGTGCCTTTTGGCACTTCTCTATCTCTTTTGACTCAGGAATTTGGCTGAGTCCTTTGTATAATTATAAGTATAATATATTTCTTATATACGTTGCACAAAAAATTGAGTTTTCTTGTTCATTTTAGTACTAAAATTTTGGTGTATTTCTATTAGACATATGGGTTCCGAAACTCATTGCAAACTGGTATCCATTGTGCTGCAGATTCGGTCTCAAGGACTCGACACCACAGTTATATATTCTATCTAAAGTAATGAAATGAACCTAGTTTAGTACTCGGTTTATTTATTACATAACTTTTGGTGTGCATGTGGGTACGATGACGCTATGTCGGTGTCGAGTTTGCTGAACTAGTAAGAACTAGGGCTACAAGACTCCCAGAGACCAGTAATGTCCTTCGAAATTCTTTTACTCGAATTGCTAATCGCAGGTTACATAACTGTGAAATCTACGGTTCTGAATTTATGGGGTTGAAACTAAAGATTTTGAGAAGAATTATGGAGGAATTAATTGAAACTAGAATAGGCTATGGGTTGGAATTCTAGCATAGCTATTATGGGTATGTTTGCGAAAGGATGGAAGGAGGAAGAAGAAGGCTTCCTGGCTGCTTTGTAGAGGGTTCTCCCAGCTTGGGTGCATGGAGTCAAACTGTGACTCATGCATGCGTGGAGATCTCTTGGCGACTTTAAGATTATAAGCTCTTAAGGGCTAAAATTCCATGTTGTGCCCATACTTGTATAAGCATATAAGCCAAATAAGGCTTATATTGACTATCAATCTCATACACTGGTTTAAGTGTAGAACCCGTCTTAGGCTTGGCTTTAATAAGAAGGCTACTACACTATTGATATAAATAAGCCTTACAAGGCTTGGGTATAGTGTAAAGATACTATACCAATTAGGCTGGGGTAAAAGTTAAAGTGTAAATCCACTACACTTATACTATATATTCATATGGCTGGGATTTCAGCTCAAGTGCAACTCCATTATACCAGCTTAAAGTATATGGCTAAGTTGAAAGTTTACAATGTATTCCTGCTATTGTGAACACTCAAGTGTATTCGATAATACACCACCAATCGAATTATATGGAATGGTCTACAGTCCAGTGTATTATATATATAAATATATATTTATATATTTATACACAGGTAGAAATGGGCATGGTACTTAGTTTAAGGTTACTAAATGAAATATGCCATTGTGTCCTGTGTGAGACACATGCCTGACCTAACCCGTGGCCATATCCGATAGTGTGGTTTATTTATTTATTTATTTATTTTTTGTGTATTTAAAATCTAGCAACTGTTACATTCTCCCCTACTTAAGGGATTTTCGTCCTCGAAAATAAAATAAGGTGGGGAAGTGAGATTAGATTCGGTTATATGTTGAAGGCATATCCCATTATAAGACAGAGTAAACATGATTTGGTAATAATACATAATAAAATAAACATATAACAGATTTAGAACAATATAAAGTAAACTAAATCATGTGCAATCTCATGTGCCAATATATAATGCATCAAAATCAAATATCCATCTATTTCTCTACTTCGAATTTATACATAATTATACGAGTAATGCATACGAAACTTTTATATATATATCATATGCAGTAAGTTATTCGAACAAATTCAATAAATGATGTACCTTAAGGAAATAAATGGGGATACTTAGTGTGACTATCAGCTTCGCGTTCCCAGGTAGCCTCATGTCAACCGTAATTTTTTCATTGGACCAATACGAGTGGAATACGTTTTATTTTTAAGATTTGATCTCTGTGATCCAATATCTGAGCTGGCTCTTCAGTCACTAGTGCATCTTCCTGAATATCCAGTGGTTGATAATCCAACACGTGGGTTGGATCACTGACGCACTTCTTCAGCATAGACACATGGAATACATCGTGTATGCTAGATAAATGTAGAGGTAACGCAACTCAATATGCTACCTCACCAACTTTGCCCAAAACTGGGAATGGTCCAACATAACAAGGACTCAATTTGCCTCGTTTCCCAAATAACATTACGCCTTTTGTCAGAGATATTTTGATAAAGACGTGATCGCCAATCTATACGGCATATGTTAGAGATACAATACATGTAAATGAAAATGAACGTGACAAGTATACGTATAGGTGTTTGTAGTTACCTGAAAATTAACACTGGTTCGTTTGATATCAGCATAACTCTTCTGCCGACCCTGAGCAGTCTTCAGTCTCTCACAAATAATATGAACAAATGAATTGGTGCTTTCTATCAAGTCAGGGCCCAAAATAAGATGTTCACCAGTTTCTTCCCAATTAATCGGAGCTTTATATCAGCGTCCATACAATGCCTCGAATGGTGCCATGCCGATGCTTGATTGGAAGCTGTTATTGTATGCGAATTCGATCAGGGGTAAGTGCTTATCCCATGATCCTTGGAAATCCAGTATACAGGCTCGTAACATCTCTTCTATTACCTGATTCATCCTTTCCGTCTGTTCGTCGTTCTGAGGAAGAAATGCAGAACTGAATTCCACTGGTATATAACGGATCATGATCTGACATGATACTCACTGGTATCCCATGTAGTCTAACTATTTCCCTCAGACAGACATCGGCCAACTTTGATGCTGTATACCGCGTATTATAGGGTAAGAAATGTGTTGATTTGATGAGATGATCGACGATCACCCAAATTGCATTATAACCCTTTTGCGTATGGGGTAAGCCAAGGATAAAATCCATGGAAATGTTCTCCCATTTCCATTCTGAGATGGGCAGTGCCTGTAACAACCCAACAAGGTGCTTGTGTTCGACCTTTAATTGCTGGCAGGTCAAACATTTCACAACATGTTCTGCCACTTCTCATTTCAATCCATCCCACCAAAATGTCTTCTTCAAATCTTGATATATTTTCGTGCTACCAGAATGAATGACATAAGTTGACTTGTGAGCCTCATAATTTCATGACGCAAAGCACTATCATGCGGTACACATACTCGGCCTTGAAATAATAAGGACCCATCATCCTTAATTGAAAAGTCTGGCTGGAACCCACTGAGTACTCCCTGTCTGATGGTGATAAGCTCTGCATCATGCATTTGAAGTTCTCTAATCCTATCGAAGAGTGTGGATCGTATCATAACAGTCACAAGTAAACCTCCAGTTGGTGTTGCCCTCATAGTGGCACTAGATGGCACTATGTCATCGAGCAATTTCCATCTTTATAACCATGTCATAAGATGGGATAGTTGAGCGGATGACTTCGGACTTAGCACATTAGCAACTACATTTGCCTTATCGGGGTGGTGCTGAATAGAACAGTCATAGTTCTTCAAGAACTCCATCCATCTTCTCTGCCTCATATTCAACTCTTTCTAGGTAAAGAGATACTTGAGACTTTTATGATCAATAAAAATCTCAAAGGTATCACCATACAAGTAGTTCCTCCAGATCTTCAACGTAAAAATGACCGCTGCTAACTATAGGTCATGAGTGGGGTAGTTCTTCCCGTGATCTTTCAACTGTCAGGAACCATAAATCACACGTTCCCTCTGATTCAATACACACCCTAACCCACTATACGAGGCATCACTGAATGCAATAAAGCCTCCGCTACTTGATGGTATTGCGAGGACTGGTATTGAAGTGAGTCTTCATTTCAACTCCTGAAAACTTTGCTCACATGCCTCATTCAACTCGAATTTAACATTCTTACGAGTGAGCTACGTGAGTGGTCCAACAAGCTTTGAAAAACTTTTAACAAATCGTCGATAATATCCTACAAGTCCTAGAAAGCTTCTGATCTCAATTACTATTTGTGGCTGCTTCCATTGTACTACAGCCTCTATCTTTGCAGGATCAACGGTAATACCAGCTTCTGAGATGACATGGCCTAGAAAACTGACTTGATTTAACTAGAAGTCACATTTATTGAACTTGACAAACAACTATGAATCTCGTAAGGTCTGTAAAGCAAATAGCAGATGACTTTCATGCTCTACTTTCATCTTTGAGTAAATGAGAATATTGTCGGTGAATACTATGATACGCTGATCTAAGTAAGATTTGAAGACTCGATTCATCAAGCCCATAAAGGATGCAGGAGCATTGGTCAAACTGAAAGGCATGACGAGAAACTCGTAATGACTGTAGTGTGTCCGAAAGGCTGTCTTCAAAATATCTGCAGCTTTCACTTTCATCTGGTGATACCCCGATCGTAAGTCAATCTTTGAAAACTATCTTGCTCATTGTAACTAATCGAAGAGATCATCAATTCTGGGGAGCAGATAATGATTCTTAATCGTCAGCTTATTCAGTTGTCGATAGTCAATGCAGAGACGCATCGACCTGTCCTTCTTTTTCACGAACAATACTGGTGCGCCCCACAGAGACACACTCAGTCTGATAAACCCTTTATCATGAAGCTCTTGCAATTGCTTCTTGAGTTTTTTTAGCTTCACAAGTGCCATTCAATATGTGCAACCGTGGGAATCGTGACGATCTCGTCGCAACGATGCGCTCTTTAACTACAAAAAATATAGAGTCGCCACCCAGAGCTTTCGGTGTCCCGGGATACCTAGTTCATTTTTATGAGCACCAAAGTGCTAAAAATATGACTCTGAATCCGGTCCAAACCAAAGGCTCTTAGGTAGGGGCTTCGGTTATCAATCGGGAAGGTGTTAGGCACCCGATCAACCCGCTAAATGCGGTCTCTACTTAAGGCCAGGTCTATGTGGGGCTGATTTATATATATATATATATATATAATTATATATATAAAAGAAAATAAAATGAGTGGCACTTCCCCTTGCCCGAAGGCACACTGATCCTATTGAGCCCTTCCCGCTTGCCAAAATTTGGGCAGCGTAACGGCTCAATTCTAGGATAGAGGAAAAGCAAAGAAGGTAGAGGAATAGAGGGGAGAGCAGGAGCTCTCGGGCCCTTGTAGCACCATTGGGGAGCCTTGCGTTGGCTTGCTTCGGTAAGCTTTTTGAAGGCTTGTATGGTATGGAATGAGGTTCTAACTCCTAAGGCTTGAAACTAAGAGGTAGAGAAGGAAAGCTAGGGGGTAACACATACCTAACCTAGAGGTTTTTAGTGAAATACTAAGGTCTAAAGGGGCTTTTTCAATTCTGAAATTTGTATGGGGATGGTGCACCAAAGGGAGAAAGATCTTCTCACTTAAGCTCTTTCTCTCTTAGGTAAAAACTCTCAACCCTTAAGCAAGAGGGGTGGCTCTCTATTTATAGAGAAAGGGAGGATTAGTGAGGGGTTAAAGTCCTAATTAGATTAGCAATTAGGTTATGGGCAATCTAAGGTTTTTGTAGTTTTTTAGAGCTTGGAGAAGAGGGATTTGGGTTTAATGGTAGATGATAGGGTGGTGACTTGAATGGCAAAAGGGTGATAACTTAAGCTAATAGGGTCACTAGGGTCCTAAAGAAACACACCCTAGACTTTGGGATGGTCCACAAGACAAACCCCCAATGTCAATTTTGGCCATTTTTTGAAGGAAAACCAGGTCCAAACTGTTGGAAGTTGAAGACGCGCAGGGGCCCGGCCCGGTTTGTAATTTCCTACACAAATCTACAATTTTCAAATTGCCATAACTTTTTATCTACAACTCCAAATTAGGCGATTCTTGGCTCGTTGGAAAGCTGGGAAAGTCTTTCCAATGGTATAGGCCTTAGGTTGGGAAACTATATATAATAACCTTGGCACTCCTCTTTTTATCAGCTATTTTGGTTAGTTCGAAATTGGCTCTTGAGTCTGGTTTTGCAATATCTCGTACAAATTTACGATCTTCATTCTGCCATATCTTTTGATGTCCAACTCCAAATTAGGCGATTCTTAGCTCGTTGAAAAGCTGGAAAAGTCTACTTTCCAATGGTATATACCTTAGGTTGGAAAACTATCATCAAAAAACTTTAGCACTCCTCTTTCTAACCACTGTTTAGGGGGGTTCGAATCGTGCCCGGGAAGGGTTCTAATTGGTCTGGGAAGGGTATGGTTAATTCCTAAGGGTTCGAGATTGGTTTCTAAAGATTTGGGGTAGGTTCTTAAGAGATCTAGGGTGATTCCTAAGGGTTCCATACATGCCATCAAAAGCTCAGAATTACACCTCTCTCCAAAGGTGTTTCGATCGGGCCTTGGGCAAAATTTGGGTGTCTACAGATGCCCGTCTTTGATATCCGATCACTAATGATCGTATGCCAAAGAAAAGAGACATCCGAAGAGGCCCAAGGCATTACTGGCAGGTCCGCTGCATTCAGAATGAACTTCAAACATCAGGTGAGTAACACGGTGAGAAAATGAAAGCCCTGGGGTGCCAGGCTAATCATTCGTTTCTCGAGGTAATCGATTCCCAAGAGCTTAGCGACATTATTGGGCATAATCGAGGTGGAATGAGTTGTGAAAGCCCAATAGCTGGGAAAAATGTTCGCCTCTCCAGTTGAGAAAGCCCGTTAGTTGGAAAAAACGTCCGCTTCTCGAGATGATTTGAAGGTGATTGATGTTCGAGATTCATTATGAATGCAACAGCTTCGTAAGTAAGAGGAGTGATCGACCCACATTTAAAGATAGGTGTGAATTAAACATACGCAAGGCTCCACATTTTGCGTCCAATCCTACAAGGCATTTGATGACCTCATTGGATTATTCGTGGGTGCCCCTGCAGAAAGTAGGGTTCGAGATCTTTGGGCGAACCCATCAATCCCAAAGTTTATTTAGCATGACAACCTGAGCGAAGTGAATAGATGTTACAATGCTTTTTAGGAGTGCGTGCCATTTTTCAAAGCGTGCCCCAGATCCACATGACCCAGAGTATCCAGTTTCAACTTCCTTGAACAGATCCAGCCAAACATTGGGCACCTCCCAAAAGGGGGCATCCAATCCTGACCTCTGTTGACAATGATCATAATTATCAATTAACTATGCATAATCATGCACCCATCAGGGGCAATAAGCAACAACAAAGGCGATGAAAGCCCCGACCCGGACCCACCCGGGTACAATTTACTGGGACAAACGACCATCATACGGATACCCAGACGCATGGCGTACACTTTATAGGGATACTGCTGCCCATACAGGTTTTAAGCCTACAGAAAATAAAAAGGAAAATGAACCCTTCTTAATGCATGGTTGCACATAGTTTGATTGACACATAATCTCATTCTCAACAGGTTGGTCTCAACCAATGATTGACCTTTTTCAACGGAGAATCTGAAGCTTAAGACAACTCAAGTTCTCATGAATCCAAAACAGAGCGCTCATCGCTCAAAAGATTTAGCAGTGGAGTTAACCCAACTGAAACATTGACTGTTTGACCAGGACTTACACCGTTGCTCCTACTTTGAAGTAGGATCTATGGATCCAAGGCGAACCTTTGACCTAGGACATTAATTTTGCACATCTGCGCTGTCGATAAAATATTGACATTTTACTGCATCGAAACACGAATGTGCGTCGCATGAAAACATAGATTTCTTTTTCTTTTCAAAATGATTTTCATCATTTTTTTGTTAGACCTGACGTCGATGGTGAGACGTTGTATCTGATTTTTCCATCGTTGAGAAGTTGCCTGCTTCAAGGCTTTAGACCGTGTGATGTTCCTGCACATTCTCGAGAAAACGTCAGTCCCTTTTTTATTTATACATATAAAGAAAATGCATCCTAAACAATAAAAGAAAAAGTAGATTTCTACCTATACTTTTTCATTTTCAAGATATATTTTTTTTGGATTTTTGTTTTTAGAGATTTTTTGTTATTTTCTTCATTTTTGAGATTGAAATATGATGCTGAAAATATGTACATGAAAATGAGTAGAAATATATACACAATTTTTTGTGTTTAGATTTTTCTTGATTTTTTTATTTATTTTTGGCTCTTTTTTTTTTCTTTTTTTTTTTTGATGCCTTAATAGTGAGATGGAGTAACGGGTCCCATTTTGAGCATAGTCGAACTCTTTCATGCAGTCGGACCTGAGTGAGTTTCTAGATTTTACCAAGGCCAGAACGTTGATCCCTTTGGATTGAGTTAAACCTTTGTCCTTGCCTCGGGTCATACAATTGACGGTGTGGGTTTCACAAAGACAATTATGGTCGGGACCCGATTCGAACTAGCATGAGCGGTCCAGTCGGACAAGAGGGTATAGGAAGAGTAACAAAAGGGTTCCTCATCAATATTCTCAATCAGTTCAAACCTTTTTTTTTCAATTTTCTCTCTTCTTTTTTTTTTTAATTTATTATTTCCCCCTTTTTTTACCCATGGCGCCCTTTCGGGTTTTCACCACGTCCATGGGTTTAGCTCTCTTACCCCAAGCGCCCTTTCGGATTTTCACTTGGTCCGCACAAACTCGCTGTTTTTACCCGTAGCGCCCTTTTGGGTTTTCACCACGTCCATCTTGCTTTGAGCTTGTATTTTCATTTTATTATATATATATATATATTTATTATTATATATATTTTTTCAAGAGCCATGACATAGATGTCAATTTCATCATAGCCGGCTGGATGGGGTTCTTGTGTCGTCTCACGACTCTGCTCATATTGACTAAACAGATATTATGACTGCTTGCGAGCCTACAAAGAGGGCTTCCTTCAGGGTGTAGCTTGGCCATGGGTTAGGTTAGGATTTGAAGGTATGCTGGGTTAAAAGGATTTCCTTGATACGACTTCAGTTTTCTCGACATACTTTCTTCCGTGGGGCTTTTACTGTACATGCCCCGCGATTCTTTTACATTTTTTTTTGTTCTTTTTGCTTTATTTCAGGCAATCTCTTTTTGAGATTTTACTTTTTCGATTTTTTTGAATTTTGATAGTAACACTACTTCATCTTTTCTCTCTTTTTTTTTTTGGTATATGTATACGTATATATATTTTTTTGGGGGAATGGGTTTATTGAAAGGAAGGCCTAGGCTTAAATGGGGTAGCAAAGGATATCATCATTTTTAGGGATGTTTTTGGGCTACTGTGCTTGGAATGATGGCCTCTTTCGGGTGGTTCTTAAGCAGTCATGTATCTGTTTCACCAACACTTACCTTGTTGTGATAGACTAAGAGTAGAACCATCGGACGTATCCAGCGTTGATGGGCTTAGGAAGATGATCCCTGTCTATGGTGGCGAGGTGGATGGCGTATCCTGGCAGCACTTCTCAGATGACGTAAGGTCCTTCCCAGTTTGGCTTGAATTTTCCCCTCGGATCGGCGTGGAGGGATGGGAAGATCTTCTTCAACACAGTGTCTCCTACCTTCAGATCTCAACCGCGGACACGTTTATTGTAAGCGCGTGCGATTCGCTCTTGGTAAACTTGAGTGTGACAAAAGGCTAGGAGTCTCTTCTCGTCTAATAAGTTCAGCTGATCAAAGCGTGATCTTTCTCCTTCTGCTTCGGGTAAGCCTGATTCCATAAGGATTAGGAGTGAGGGTACTTCAACCTCCACCGAGAGGACGGCCTCGATTCCATACACAAGGGAGAATGGTGTTGCCCCTGTAGCAGTACGGATCGACGTTCGGTAGGCCCACAAAGCAAATGGCAGCATTTCGCTCAAATCTCGATAAGTGACAACCATTTTCTCAAGGATGCAGATGACAGTCTTGTTCGCGGCTTCCACGGCTCCATTAGTTTGAGGCCGATAAGGGGATGAGCGATGGTGCTTGATCTTGTATTACTCACAGAAGTCTCGGATGCGCTTATTCACAAAGTTTGTGCCGCTGTCCGTGATGATATCTTTGGGTACTCCGAATCGACACACAATATGGTTCTTGAGGAACTTCTCAACATGACTGGCTGTGACGTTAGCAGATGACGTTGCTTCTACCCACTTGGTGAAGTACTCAATGGCGACGAGGATGAACCGATGTCCGTTTGATGCTTTTGGATTAATCATTCCAACAACATCAAGGCCCCAGGTAGCAAATGGCCAAGGAGTGGTCATGTAGTGAAGATCAATGGTAGGAGCGTGTATCAGACTGGAGTGTTCTTGACACTTGTAGCATTTTTGAACATGTTTTCAGCAATCTGATTCCATGGTGGTCCAAAAGTATCCCTGCCGTAGGATTTTCTTGCTGAGCATGTGACCGCTGATGTGGGCTCCGCATACTCCCTCATGGATTTCTTTCATAATGTCAACCGCTTCACTTTCAGTAAGGCACCTGAGTAAGATATTATTGTATGATCGCTTGTAGAGGCATTCCTCGCAAATGATGTAACCTGCCGCTAGACGTTGAATGGTTCATCGGTCTGTCTTGAATGTACCCTCTGGGAAGGTCAGGGTCTCAAGGAAATTCTTGATATCTAAGAACCAAGGTGGCTCATCATCAGGCTTTGTAGGTTCCTCAATCTGGAGGCAGAAGGCTGGCTCATTCCTCTGCTCGATCACGATCGGCTTCATCTCAACACCATAGGGGATTTCAATCATTGACGCCAAAGTTGTTAATGTGTTGGCAAAGCGATTCCTTATCCGGGGGACGTATGAGAAAGTCACATCTTGGAAGTAAGCTATCAGATCCTCGAGGTGTTCATGATAGGGGATCAATTTCTCATCTTTCGTCTTCCAGTCACCATTCGTCTGACATATGATTAACTGTGAATCACCAAATACCCAAAGGTGAGTTACATTGAGATCGAGAGCTGCCTGCTGCCAGCGGCGCAAGCTTCATACTCAGCCATATTGTTAGTACAAGGGAAGTTGAGCTTGATAGAGATCGGTACATGAGATCATTTTGGTGAAATCAGGATGGCGCCAACTCCTTGGTCCTCGACATTTGCTACCCCGTCAAAGTGCATTACCCATGATTCTTCTGCTTCTTCTGTATCGTCTTCCATCATGAACAAGATATCTTCATCTGGGAATTCGGTTCTTAACGGCTCATAGTCAGATAAAGGATTATCAGCAAGATGATCAGCAAGCGCCTGCCCCTTGATCGATTTCTGAGTGACGTACGTGATGTCAAACTCAGATAATAAAAGTTGCCATCGTGTTGTTCATCCAGTGAGAGCTGGCTTTTCAAATACGTATTTTAGTGGGTCCATTCGGGCTAAGAGCAGAACGGCCTGGGATAGTAAGTAGTGGCGGAGCCTTTGAGTAGCCCATACAAGAGCTAGGCATGCTTTCTCCAAATGAGAGTAGTGCGTCTCGTAATCAGTAAACTTCTTGCTTAGATAATAAATGCCCTGCTCTCTTCTTCCCGTTTCATCATGTTGCCCCAAGACACATCCCATCGAAACTTTTGTTGTGGAGAGATACATCAAGAGTGGTCTCCCTGGCTCAGGTGGTACCAAAACAGGTGGATTAAGGAGGTAGCTTTTAATTTTTTCGAATGCTGCCTGACAATCATCGTTCCATTTAATGGGCAAATTCTTCCTTAGTAACTTGAAGATCGGCGTACAGATTGGAGTTAGCTGTGCAATGAACCGACTGATATACTGTATTCTGCCCAAAAATCCTCTAACCTCTTTCTCGGTAGACGGTGGTGGCATTTCAGTGATGGCTTTGACTTTGATTGGGTCGACCTCAATCCCCCTCCTGCTGACTATGAATCCTAATAATTTTCCTGACATAGCACCAAATGCGCACTTCTGTGGATTCAGACGTAGTCGATATTTCCTTAGCCTTTCAAACAACTTCTGAAGGTTTACCAGATGGTCGCTTCGCTCTGGTGATTTAGCTATCATGTTGTCGACATACACTTCAATCTCTCTATGCATCATGTCATGAAATAGTACAATCATAGCTCTTTGGGACGTTGCACCAGCATTCTTCAGCCCGAATGGCATGACTCGATAGCAAAAGGTTCCCCAAGGGGTAATGAACGCTGTCTTCTCGCGATCAACCTCTGCCATTTAGATCTGATTGTATCCTGAGAATCCATCCATAAAAGAAAGCATCCCATGCTTAGCTGTGTTATCAACCAAGATGTCAATGTGTGGCAGTGGAAATCATCCTTTGGGCTTGCTCTGTTTAAATTGCAAAAATCGATACACATGTGGACCTTTCCATCCTTCTTCGGTACAGGTACGATATTAGCTAGCCACTGCGGGTACTTGGATACCATGAGAAACCCCACGTCATACTGCTTGATGACCTCGTCTTTGACTTTCAGCATCCATTCGGGTCGGAGACGTCTCAGCTTCTGCTTGACTGGCTTCATATAAGGGTAGAGAGGCAACTCATGCTCGACCAAATCGGTATCCAGACCAGGCATGTCCTCATACGACTAGGCAAAAATGTCTTGGTATGACCAAAGGAAGTCGATCATGCTCTTTCTTTCCTCAGGAGACAATGACGTTCCAATTTTGATTATCCTGGGAACCTCCTCAGTTCCTAGATTGACGTCTTCGGTCTCTTCGACAATGGGGGTAGGGCCATGCTCAAAGTCGGCAAATCGGTCAAGGAGCTCATTGGGGAGCTCCTCGAGGGGGACATCCTCGTCCAGACTCGTGATCCCTACCTCTTCTTATATTTCTACAGGGAAGGGGTTGATTTCACGTGGGACAGGTATTTTGATTAAGGCATCCTTTTGTGGGATACTTTTTGGAACTTTAAATGAAAATATTTTTGGACTTTGGATTTTTCCAATATTTTTGGGATTTTGTGTTTTTTTCATGTTTTTGAGATTTTTGTTTTCTTCTATGTTTTTGAGATTTTCGTTTTCTTCGGAGACGGATCCTTGGCCAGGCGGGTTTGTGTATATACAAGGTATTGCCTGCCAAGGGCTTATTCACTTTTTATAGGTTGTTTTTTTTTGGGAAACATGTGCCAAACTTTAGGCCACTTCCTGCTTCTAGAGTTTGGGGCAAAGATGCCCAGTTGCGTACCAGAGGGGCCGCTTCTTTACCTGTTGGGATGGAGGGTGCTGGTTGATATGGCTCATTAGAGTCAGCCTCCATCATGTTGATCCCTATTTTGTCTGAGATCATGTCTTCAAACGATAACTCGGTTTTGTGGTGATTTACCACAGGGGGGGTTTGTTCAGGTACCGACCGTCGTTCTTCGAAAAGGAACAACGCGACCAAATCTATCTCCAAGCTGGGAAGGGAGATCTAGGGATTGGTGGGATGGACTGGGGCTTTGGGTTTGTGTGGGGTCATATGGGTTGCCCCAATTTAATCGATCTTTATGACCCCTGTGCTGACAAAGGAATCCCTGATGTGTGGCCTAGAGTGAGGTTTCTCTTCTATGTTGGTTCCTCGAGCTCTTGCTGCCTCGACGACCCTGGCTTTTTTTTTTGCCTCTCGGACCTCTTGCTCTGTGGGCTTATATCCTAGCCCGAATCTTACTTTTTATCCCTTAGCTACAACTGGCTCTCTTCTGCCTTGTAATTTGGGTCCCAGACCCCTTCCTTTCTGATAGCCCCACTTTTGGAGCATCGCCACCGCTCCTTCCATTCCGCCGTTGGTTGCGGAAGTGATGTTTCTAAGGGGTTCTGGGTCTACAGCCGACACCTCATATTCAAAACTGTGTAGGTCGGTGTCTTCCTCAGTATGTGGCACATCCACTACCTTAGGATTTTCAATGTTGTGGGTGGCCTTGTCTTTCTCATCGTGCCCTTCATCAATGATGATGATCACCTTCTGTCTTGATATGAATTTCAATTTTTGATGGAGGGTAGAAAGTATCGCCCCAACCTCATGCAACCATGGGCGTCCTATCAGTAGATTAAAAGAGGATTTGATATCCATCACTTGGAATGGTATGGAAAAGGTCATGGGCCCGATTACGAGCTCAAGGTCAACTTCTCCCATGATCTCCCGCCTTGTGTTATCAAAACGTCGAGCACTCATCCTTGTTGGCCTCAACATGCAGGGGTCCACCCCAATTTTGGTGGCACTTCTCAATGGGCACACGTTCAATGCAGATCCATTGTCAATTAAAACCAAGGGAATTATCATGTTCCTGGATTCTGCAGTGATGTTGAGAGGTTTAGAATGACTATTTCCCTCCTCTGGCAGGTCCGCATCCGAAAAAGATATGGCATTGGGAGCCATCACTTGACCAATTATCTGCCCAACTTCATCTGGGCTGACTTGAAGTGATACATGAGCATTTTTCAATGCCCCCATTAATGCTTGGAAATGGAGTGGGGATGTCATCAATAAATCCCATACAATAATATGGGCCAGCATTCTTTTCAGCTGAGTCTTCAGTA
The DNA here is from genome assembly GCA_021018995.1 of Chloranthus sessilifolius. Taxonomy (NCBI): domain Eukaryota; kingdom Viridiplantae; phylum Streptophyta; class Magnoliopsida; order Chloranthales; family Chloranthaceae; genus Chloranthus; species Chloranthus sessilifolius. Next base: position 74,095,422 of record CM037595.1, read on the forward strand.
TATGTTCTCGACTCATCTTCTCAAAGGGATTCACAAGGTTTCTTTCTTCCCCATGGTTGGGCGTATGCTCTGCTACTACATTGCCTCGTCGTCTCGAGATCTTCCCCGACCTGGTAACAAAGTCCATGGCTCCCTCTCTGCTGCTGCTGTCGGCGTTAGCATTGGTTTGCTCGTAGCTCAGCGGGACCTGATGTGGAACATAGGTTGGTCCTGAGAGCTGGAATGGTATGGCTACCGGTGTCTGGAGTGCATGTACTGATGGCTCTAGGAGGGTAGGTAAGACATGGCTTTCCTCTGTGATGGATGGGGGGGTAGCAAAATTTGGCCAGGTAGGGGTGGTGAGGTTTAATGGTGGTTGCACCGGGGGTAATGGTGTGGGTGTAGGCCATTGATAATTGATGGGTGCAGGCAGAGGGTTGGGGGTTTGATGGGCCATGAGGGAATTGACAGGGGTGGTAGAGTTTGCATGTGATTGAGCTGACGATAATGGGGTGGGAGCAGACCATTGGTAATTTATTGGTGGTGGGGGATTGGGGGTCTGTTGGTTTATTGGGTAATGGATGGGGGTGGTGGAATATGGTTGATATGCATTCATTTGTACGTAGTTAATGGGAGTGGATGGTGAGAAATAGGCCCTAAGATCTAGGGGTTCAACTGTTGGTGTAAGGGTAGGAAAATAATCTGCTAAATTCAGGGGTTCAATCACCCCAATAATTCCTTCTCCTAGATTTCTCTGCCTTGGTGCCACAAACATTCCTGGATTACAAATGAAGTTTGACGGATCAAACTCCTATTCTTCTTCAAATTCCTCTACCATCCCTATGGTGGGTCTGGGACCTGCTATTCCGGTAGGGTATGGTGGTAAAGGCACCTGATGGATATTCGCATGCTGGTTTGCTTGGGTGGGTGCAGGAGGAATGATCTTTCCAGCATCGATTAAGTCCTAGACCGCGTGCTTTAATGGGAAGCAGCGATCAGTCGGGTGACTCGGACCCTGATGAAAATTGCAATGAGTATTAGGGTCAAAATTATATGAAATCGGATTGGGAGGAGGCCGTGGTTGGAGAACAGTTATTAAACCCTTTTCAATTAATAATGGCAAAAGTACACTCAGGGATTGCCCTAAAGCCGTAAAGACTCGAACATAACGGACTCTCCTCTCCGGGGTCATTTGCATTCCCTGCCCATTCCCTGCTCTTTGTACTGGCCCTATCCTAACGGGAGCTAGTTGCGCTACTTAGAATTGGAACGGGGCTACATTGTTATTATTGGGCCGAGTGTTCGCAACATTTTGCACCTCCCTCCCTCCTATCGTTCTTACCCAAGAACCTCCTAACCCCGCTTAGGGCCTCCCAACATTCTTACTCAACCGCCTTCCTCGATGGCATCCTCACACAGTTGGCATTCCTCACCAAATCAAGAACTGGATCAGTTGATATACAAGAAAATCAGAAATCACTGGTAGAGTGTTCTTAGAAATCATCTCTATCTGCTCATCATCCGGTATTCTATTTCTGACTTGAGCTGCCAGTGCTCTCCATCACCCTATGTAGTCGCTGAAGGTCTCGTTTAGATTCTGCCTTAAACGGGCCAAATCAGACTTGCGTGGTTCAATATCAGTATTATAGACATACTGCTCTTGGAACAAATGTGCTAAATCTTTCCATGTCTTCATCATGGATGGTTTAAGAGACGTGAACCACCTCAGGGCCGGTCCGGTCAAGCTTTTTTGAAAGACTTTTATTAGTAGTCTTTCATCCCCCTCGTATTGGCACATGTCCCCACAATAGGACTTGAGGTGCGCGATCGGGTTGCATGTTCCATTGTATTTGTCGAATACTGGCATTTTAAATTTGGGGGGCAAGGGGACCTCAGCGAACAAGCATAGGTTTGTGAAGTCCGTGGAGTGGATTTTAGCACCACCCATTTTCATCAGATGTTTTTATATTTTGTCTAACTGTTCTTTCAGTTGCTCTGACTCTTTTGATACCGGGGTTGCTTTCTCGGCCGTCAGTTGGACTTCACTCTGAGCCACTAGGGGATGGGCAATTATGGGACGGGGGTGGAGGCTGGTCAAAGCCCCAGCATAGGCCCCGCTGTTCCTGATCTCGTCCTCTTCATACTGCTGATCGGTGTAATGTGCAGTGAAGACGGGATTCTCAACTTGTTGCTGCATGGGTTGGATGGGAATGACATGAGTAGGGGTTGGATGAGCCCATTGAGGGTGTGGAAAGGCTTGTTGAGTGATGGGAATTTGGTTTTGAAATGGGGTCAGATAGGGTCATTGGGTGTGAGGGAAGGTTTGGGGATGGCCTTGGGGTGCGGGGCCATGGGGGAATTGGGTTTGGGGGATGGCATGGGTTTGACCCGACTGTGAAGGTTGGGCTAGGTGTTGGGGTATTGTGGAAGGTATGAGTGTCGGGTTTGGGTTTGGGCCATGAACCCTTGATCATTTTGGGCCATAGGCCATTGATGGGTTTGGGCCATGGGCCCCTGGTAGGTTTGGGCCATGGGCCCTGGATAGGTTTGGGCCAATGGGCATGGGTAGGTTTGGGCCATGGGCCCTTGGTGAGTCTGGCCCAATGGGCCTTGATGGGTTTGGGTCATGGGCCTTGGTGGGTCTGGGCTATAGGCCCTTGATGGGTCTGGCCCAATGGGCCTTGTTGGGTCTGACCTAATGGGCCTTGGTGGGTCTGGGTCATGGGCCATTGTTGGGTCAGGCCATGGGCCCTTGGTGGGTCTGGCCCAATGGGCCTTATTGGGTCGAGGCCATGGGCCATTGGTGGATTTGGGCCATGGGCCCCTAATGGGTTTGGATTTGATGGGTTTGGCCCAATGGGCCTTGGGGGATATGGGTAATGGGGTTTTGGGACAATGGGCCTTGGGGATGATGGGTAGTGGGGTATTGGGCCATGGGGCCTTGGAGGTCATGGATGGTGGGGTATTGGGCCATGGGGCCCTGAAATGTGTGGGAAAAGGGTGTTTGGGCCAATGGGCCTTGGGGTATGTGGGAGTTTGGAGGTTGGGCCATTTGGCCTTGGGGTGTATGGATGGTGGGAGGTTGGGCCATGGGGCCTTGGGGTATGTGGGTGATGGGGGTTTGGATGGTGTGGATTATGGGAGGTTGGGCCATGGGGCCTTGGGGTATGTGGGTGATGGGTGTTTGGATGGTGTGGATTATGGGAGGTTGATGGGGGTCATGGGGGAGTGAAGCATGGAGGTTTGCTAAGGTATGAGATGGATTCATGGATGTGGGGTGTGGAGGAGAGATATTTTGGGAAGCCCTCCATGAGGAGTATGCTTGGAACATCTCCTCCATCATGGCCATGGAAGGGGTGTTGGATGTGGATGGTAGATTTAATGGATGATTGGGTATGGATGGGGTAGAGGTGGTGGAAAAATTGGGCATGGCCCCGGTATAATTAGGCATGGCCACGGTAGGTGGGGGTGTATGGGATGGATGAGGGGATGTATTGGGTATGTTTTGGGATGATGGGGGGCATGATGAGGATGGATGAGAAAAATTGGGCATGACCCTGGTAAAAATGGGCATGACCCGGATGGATGGAGGATTTTGTGGGGGGCTGGATAGGGTGGAAGTGGTGTATGTGAATGTGGGTGGATCGAGTCTATAGGGGGATGATGGGAATTGGGGCATGGATGTGACTGGGAAAATGGGTTAGGGTATTACATGGGCATGGTTTGGGCAAAAGATGGGGAATGGGGGGTTGAACTTTGGATATTTTGGAGGATAGTGGTTGGGAATATGGGGGCGCTGAATAGGCCGGTAATGGTAAAAGGGGGTTGGGTGAGGGGGATGGTGGAAAAGACTTCTCCCGAATGAGAGTGGGTTGGAGAATATGGCAGGGATGAATCGGGATCGGCGTAAACCGGGTCCACTACCCACGACATTCTTCGGGAGCAGGTCGGGTAAGGGTGCCTTGGATAAGGCCCAAAAATCCTCCTCCTTCTTCCCCTACGGGATGACGGAGGGCAAAATGATGTCGTTATGCCGGCACCACAAACTAAATATTTTTTGGGTTTGGATTATATATTTTTTTGAATTTTATGAAAACATTTTTGAAAAACAAAGGTTCCAAGGCCTTAGAATTCCCTTTTCGGGAGGCTCTCGTACCTTAATTCAAGACCCGCGGCGACAGTTCCGATGCACTTCGGAAGAATCGAAAGAGAACCTTCGATCTATTGAAGGCACGAAAATCGAGGCAAATGACCCCATCCTCCGAAATGAGCCAAAAAGAAGTTGCCTTCTCTTGATCGGCGGGGGCGTATTGGGTGTCTGAGATGGCGGGGCCCAAACAAGGCACTAAGCACACTAATCGGGGAACTTGGGAGGTGAAGAAGGCCACAGATTCGGGCTGCTTAAACCCAGTTTATACTGGGCGTATGTATTATATACGCCGGACCAAAACTAAGCAGATTTGGCTGGGCGTATATATTATATATGCCTAAGTATTTATGGGTATTTTTGGCTAGGCGTATTTAATATATACGCCTGACAAAACTGTTCTTTCAGCTTGGTCTGATAGTGTGCACAGCAAGCCCAAAATGAGTCTCTTTTTTTTTGTGGAAGCTAGGCTTCTGGGAACTGAGCAGTTTTTTTTTTGATGATCGATTCTCTCCTCACCGCACCTAAGGGGTTTGAGTCCGGTATAACTCGCTAGTGCGCTCCCCAAGGGTTTTAAGCTTTTTGGAATGGAAACCCACCCGATATACCTCCGGCGCGAGCGCCTTCTCAGATACTAGGTGGGCTGGGACTTTTCTAGATCATCACCACTAGGGCTGCCACCATACTAAGACCCGGGTGTTTGTATGTGTGCCTAAACCCAACCCTTTGAAAATCTACCCCGTAAAAAAAACAAATTAATTAAGCTCCCCAATTTAGTTCAATTTTAATTTTTTCAAAGCTTTTTCTTTTTTTTTTTGGAAATATTCTTTAGTTCAAAGACCGGGGGTGATGATCCCGTGCGCCACTACGGGCCGGCGTCCACTGTTAGGATATGAATAATAAAAAAGACGGGGCCAATCAAGCGACTAGGCGGGAAATATAAAGTGCTGAAATTTAAAAGGTGCCAGTCAAGTGACTGTTGAGAACTGGAAAATACCATTTTTCACCCCTTAATCTGGGCCTTGATAGACCCTTGAGAGAACTAAATAAGTGTTTTAAGTGCCTATGTTGCAGCCAACAATAAAGACAGGCTTAACCATAAAAGCAGCTTAAAAGTGCCAAAAAGATGACAATCCATGTCAGTCCAAAGAAAGGAAGTGAAGAAACAACCTCATCCGCTGTTGAAAGGTCTAAAGTAAGAGGCAAAGACCTGTAAGCGAAGCAGGGAACAATTCAAACAGAGAAATGCACTACAGAGTTCTTTTCGCAAAGAACCTACACTTTTCGTAAAGAACCTTGAACTCTGCGAAAAGGACAAAAACTCCAGGCGTAGCTTTCGATGAGCATCTGAACTCCTCGAAGAGAAGATTGAACTTTGCGAAAAGGAGAAAACACACTTCGAAGAGAAGATTGAACTTTGCGAAAAGGAGAAAACACAATTCGAAGAGAGATTGAACATTGCGAAAAGAGCTTCAGAAGTCATAGCACTTTGCGAAAAGGCCCCTAAGCTCTGTGAAAAGGTATTCTGGAGATTTGCAGCTTTAACAAGGGCAATTCAGTAATCTATTGCACGCATCCCAATGCATTTTAAAACCTAGGGACATTCTAGAGGGTTCTAAGCATAAAGCAAAGGAATATTCCACCCCACGTGAGCACCTAGAGAGGGAATAACTTGGCGGGAACTTCTAGAAACTCTAACAAACTTTCAAAATACATAACAGAATTGATGCCTTTTTCACCTGATTGGCTGAAATAGATCGAGGAATTCTGATTGGCCAGAACAGATCTCGATCCCCGTGCTTGACTACCATTGGTCAATACAGATCTGAGAACCTCTGATTGGTTGATACACATCTGAGCTGGCTTAGGGAAAACTATAAATAGACGAACCATTTGCCCAATTTGGGTATCCAGATTTTGAGTTTCATTTCTAATCCCCCATTTCCCAGCCAGATAGCTTGTTTGCAATCCTTGTAATAGCCTACTTTGTACTTGCATTTGAGAGCTGTGAGACATTTCTGTAATTCAAAAGAGAGTTGTATTCAAGACTACAAATCTGAGAGCTGTTTAAGCCGTGCTCTGTAATTGTAACGGTGGATTTTAAAAGGTTGCTGTAAACTATGCATTCTCCATTGGACTCATGTCAAGGGTTCCCTTTGATCTCCTCAGTACATTAGACTCCTTTAGATTCATTGTTTTGCATGCAATTTCCCTTGATTCATTAATCCTGTAAGAATTAGTGTTGGTAACCTAGTCTCTTACAGCATTTGTAGTGATGTTTCCTGTTCTGAATTGAGGATTTGGATTAAAGACTATTGGATGGTTTGTGGTCATTAAAGTGGACAGACCATAGCCATAAGTGTAAGCCTAATCCTTGAATTAGATTTATCTCTCTTACATCTGTGCTTGTAGCCAGATGAAGATTGGATCACCTCTGTTGAGCTGCAGTCATTCTCATTAGATTTCAAGGACCAAATCAAAGTTAGATATTACTTCTCCATTTTTTATAAGTTTACCTCAAACGTTTTCCCAACTCGGATCTGGATCATTTAGTTTAATTTTTACTTTTATCATTTAGTTAATGTGATGAATTCAACCTCCCATCTTATGTGCTTTGTAGATAGGATCAGAGGCCAGATCTGATAGCTCAGATCTGGAGGTTTATCTTAAATTTTAAATCAATTCCCTGTGGACGATCTTTTACTCACTTACATTTAAAACCTGCTATAATTGGCCCTGATCTTGCAGGTTAATTATGTTCTCTCTGTGCTGATATTTTCTTACTCTTTTTAATATTCAGTACAATGGATCATTTGCAAGTATGTTTTCAAAACACAAATAAATCATGCACACTTAGAACGACAACAGTGACTAGGCAAAAAGTTGCTGAAATTTAAAGCAGAAACGTAGGGGTGAGTAAAAGAAAGGTGCCAATCAAGCAACTAGGCAAAAATTACTGAAATTTAAAGTGGAATCGTAGGGGTGAGTAAAAAAGGTGCCAGTCAAATGACTAGGCAAAGATTGCTGAAATTTAAAGCAAAATCGTAGGGGTGAGTAAAAAAAGGTGCCAGTCAAGTGACTAGGCAAAGATTGCTGAAACTTAAAGCGGAATCGTAGGGGTGAGTAAAATGACGTAATCGGAGGGGTGAGTGACAAAAAAATAGCAAAAATAATAAAAAAAAACAGCAATAAAACGTTAGAAAAAAAAAAAAAAAGGCCTAGTTCAAAGGGAAGCTCTACTAGCTACTCCCCAGCAGAGTCGCCGTCTGTGCAACCGTGGGAATCGTGACGATCCCGTCGCAACGATGCGCTCTTTAACTATAAAAAATATAGAGTCGCCACCCGGAGCTTTCGGTGTCCCGAGATACCTATTTCATTTTTATGAGCACCGAAGTGCTAAAAATATGAGTCTGAATCCGGCCCACACCAAAGGCTCTTAGATAGGGGCTTCGGTTATCGATCCAGAAGGTGTTAGGCACCCGATCAACCAACTAAATGCGGTCTCTACTTAAGGCCAAGTCTATGTGGGGCTGGTTTATATAGTATATATATATGTATATATATATATATATATATATATATATATATATATAAGAAAATAAAATGAGCGGCACTTCCCCTTGCCCAAAGGCACACCGATCCTATTGAGCCCTTCCCGCTTGCCAAAATTTGGGCAGCGTAACGGCTCAATTCTAAGATAGAGGAAAAGCAAAGAAGGTAGAGGAATAGAGGGGAGAGCCGGAGCTCTCGGGCTCTTGTAGCACCGTTGGGGAGCCTTGCGTTGGCTTGCTTCGGTAAGCTTTTTGAAGGCTTGTATGGTATGGAATGGGGTTCTAACTCCTAAGGCTTAAAACTAAGAGGTAGATAAGGAAAGCTAGGGGGCAACACACACCTAACCTAGGGGTTTTTAGTGAAATACTAAGGTCTAAAGGGGCTTTTTCAATTCTGGAATTTGTATGGGGATGGTGCACCAAAGGGAGAAAGTTCTTCTCACTTAAGCTCTTTCTCTCTTAGGTAAAAACTCTCAACCCTTAAGCAAGAGGGGTGGCTCTCTATTTATAGAGAAAGGAAGGATTAGTGAGGGGTTAAAGTTCTAATTAGATTAGCAATTAGGTAATGGTCAATCTAAGGTTTTTGTGGTTTTCTAGAGCTTGGAGAAGAGGGATTTGGGTTTAATGGTAGATGATAGGGTGGTGACTTGAATGGCAAAAGGGTGATAACTTAAGCTAATAGGGTCACTAGGGTCCTAAAGAAACACACCCTAGACTTTGGGATGGTCCACAAGTCAAACCCCCAATGTCAATTTTGGCCATTTTTTGAAGGAAAACCAGGTCCAAACTGTTGGAAGTTGAAGACCCGCAGGGGCCTGGCCCGGTTTGCAATTTCCTGCACAAATCAACAATTTTCAAATTGCCATAACTTTTTATGTACAACTCCAAATTAGGCGATTCTTGGCTCGTTGGAAAGATGGAAAAATGTAATTTCCAATGGCATAGGCCTTAGATTGAGAAACTATATATGATAACCTTGGAACTCCTCTTTTCATCAGCTATTTTGGTTAGTTCGAAATTGGCTATATGGGTCCGATTTTGCAATATCTCGTACAAATTTACGATCTTCATTCTGCCATATCTTTTGATGTGCAACTCCAAATTAGGCGATTCTTAGCTCGCTGGAAAGCTGGAAAAGTCTACTTTCCAATGGTATATACCTTAGGTTGGGAAACTATTCATAAAAAACTTTAGCACTACTCTTTCTAACCATTGTTATGGGGGGTTCGAATTGTGCCCGGGAAGGGTTCTAATAGGTCTGGAAAGGGTATGGTTAATTTCTAAGGGTTCGAGATTGGTTTCTAAAGATTTGGGGTAGGTTCCTAAGAGATCTAGGGTGATTCCTAAGGGTTTAGGGTGATTCCTAAGGGTTCCATACATGCCATCAAAAGCTCAGAATTACACCTCTCTCCAAAGGTGTTTCGATCGGGCCTTGGGCCAAATTTGGGTGTCTACACAATACAGTGCTTTTGATCCTGGCTCGGTACCCAAGGTTATCTCAATGGCAAATTCCACTTCCCTATCAGGTGGCAATCCTGACAACTCATCAGGGAAGACATCAGGGAATTCACAAGCAATCAAAACATCAAAAAGTGAAACTTTCTTCTCCGTCTGATCATGAATCTGAATAAAAGTGAGATACCCTTGAGCATCTTTATCGAGTAATCATCGTGTTCGGATTGCTGAGATGCAGGGAATTGTAGCTGACTGTACTAAATTAAATCTAGTTGATTTCCTTCCTTGGGGTCGAAAAGTGACGATCTTCCTTCGACAATCAACATTTGCATGGTGGTGGAACAGCCAATCTATGTCAAAGATTATGTCGAATCCTTGCATATCGTATAAGATCAAGTCGACTACTGCTTTGTATTCCCAATAATCGTTGATCAAGATTATAATGGATCAATATACAATGTCAGTCATGACAGAATGTCCAGTCAGAACTAACACATCTAAAATAAAGTTGAGAGATTCTGGAGTAGCTCCTAACTTTTCCATCTTTGCAGCACACTGGGGTGTGACAAAGGAATGTGTCGATCAAGGATCTACCGATACTTGTGTCTCATATAACAAGTAGACATCCTCTAGATATAATTGCAAGGTACCTAATGTATATTTATCCTAGTGTTAGGTAAATTGTTCCTAAGTAACAAATATAATTTTATCACTTTAAAACTAAGAAACAATATGCTAGATGTACACATATGTATAAGATTTAACTAGATGCACTCTCTTCATAAAGAAGGAAATAACTTATAATTTCATAATTCACATACCTTGAATGATATCCTTGCTGGATTGGGCACCTTGTGCCGACACAGCATATGCTCGGCCTTGTACCATAGGTCGTGCAGATCGAAGAGTTAGTCCCGCCTTTGATGTCGTCCCTACAATCTCTGGACAATCCTTTATCCGATGTCCCATCTTTCCACAACAAAAGCACGCACTAGATGCTTTACAACATTCATCTGTCTTATGTGCCTTCCCACACTTCCCACAGATATCGGTCAAAGCTGTCGACAAAACTGCATATGAACCCATGTGGGAGACTGCCGGTCATGCTTGTGGAACTTGAGATACAGATTGGGCAGACGGTTTAAAGGTTATGGAACCCGAGGTGGTAATAGTGGTAACACTACTAGGTTGTAGGGCCGCATATAAGATACTGCAACAAGTCAAAATGCTAGCTGCATGGAGAATCGCGGTCGCTTACTGATTTGATCGGAACCAGAACTAAAGGACTGAGACAGAACTTTGCGAGTTCTATTTTGCTCTTCTCTCTGTTTATACATGCTTTCTACATCAATCTTTGCTATAAGGGAGCTAATCACATCACATGCCCATACGTTGTTGCCTGAAACAGCGAAATTCTTTCTGTGATCTGGGGTTTCAAACCCTGCTCAAACTTCTGTGTCTTCATGAACTCGGTGGCTACTAACAATGGTGCAAAGCGAGAGAGGCGAGTAAATTCTGCCTCATACTCCCCTAACAGTCATCGAGCTCTATACTAAGGTCGCAAACTGGACCTCCATCCGATATCTCTTAAGTGTCGAAAAAAATTTCTCATTGAAGGCTTCGGTAAATTCTGCCCACGTCCAAGGTATTTCAGGTACTCTTGTCAGTTCTAGTGACTACCACCAGGGCTCTGACTCACCCTCTAATTTGTATGCTGCCTAGCTAAGCTTTTCATCCTCAGTGCATATAACTCTTTAAAGCACTTTATCCATCTATGTTAGCCATTTCTTAGCCTCCATCAGGTCGCGCTGACCATAAAAACTAGGTGATTGAAGGCGTACAAACTCTAAAAAGCCCTCTTGGGGTCATCTCTCTGCTAGCAGAGCCCTACTGTGGACCATGGTCTCCATCAACTGCGGATTCTGTCCCGCTTTCTACTCAACTTCGAGAATAAGCTCCATTTGGTTAACACTTGCTACGGGAGGAGTATGCTCAACAATAGTTTCCATCGTAGTCTGGCTCTCTGCCATATTCACATCTTCTCCATTTTTCGAGGTAGTGCCGTGCTCATAATCCGCTACTGAAATTGCATTTGGGCCAGTGTGATGGGGTAACAATGGTCGACCCCTTCCTCTACCTCGTCATGGAGGCATCACAACCTAGTATGATCAAGCAACACTTGATCCGATAAACATAAACTCAACCTACACCTTAACATTGAACAAACATCATAAGTCTTGCCATATGTCCACTCCAAAGTTAAGTCTCTAAAAGACTTAACGCTAGGCTTTGATACCACCTGTGACAACCTGAACTTTTCCCCATATCGTATATCGGAAAGGTCGTGTCTTCGGATCACCTAAAATGATCTTGTCATACAAGTGCATTGTGTACAAAGTGTTTATAATTGTGGAAGCATAATTTTAACTCTGACAAAGAGAAAATATGGCAGATAACTGATATTCATTTACTGTTTAAAAGTAGGAATATATATAACAACAAGATAGAAACAAAAGCTATGTATAGCTTTTCACCGATAATGGCTACCCATCATCTCAATAGTAGAAAGAAGGCCTATACAAGAAGTACTGAATATCTCAAATATACTACTGCTATTTATACATGTTTCAAAACAAAACTCTCTCTCTCTCTCTCTCAATCCTATTTCGGAAAGAAGTTCTTAGCAGAACCTTCCTCCTCATCCTCCTTGTCCTCCTTAGGCTGGTAGGTAGGATCAGCCTCGTGCTCAGGTCACGGTCAATATCTGTAACTAAGACATAAAGTCATAGGATAAGCTATCATCGAAGCTCAGCAGAGAAATTTACAGTGCTACTTTATATATTAGATTTCTAATTCACTTCTAGATGAATAAATTGTAAAACTAAACACATTATATCTTACCTTGTATCTATTCTAGTAACATTTAGCATTTCTTTTAGCAACATATAACATAAACAAGCAAGAAATCGTGCGAATCATTGATCATGCTGACAGATTCATGTTGAACAAATATGAAGAATCATGTTTCATGTAGAACAACTATAAGGAATCATGCTGACAAGGAATCCTGCTGAAATAAGACATCAAACTGAACAAAGAATCAAGCTTTAGATATCGAATGTCTAGCCCCTGTGCTTTGTTAGCAGGGTCACTAGCACTGAGAAATCAAGCCCTTGAGCTATGTTATCAAGGTCACTTGATACAAGACGAGTCAAGTCCTTGAGCTATGTTAGCAAGGTCACTTGGTACAAAATGAGTCAAGCTCCCAAGTTAGCGGGATCACTTATTTCAAGACGAGAACAAAGATATGTACATAACATTAAGGATAACAGGACATGAACAATGCATGATACCATGTATGTGAGCACATCGTGAATAAATATATATATATATATAAAACAAACTAGCATAACTGATCTTGCATGCTCATACATAGCGGACACTAGCATATTCAGAACTGAGCTAGCATGTGCATACTATCTATTTATCAAAACTGAGCTAACTATTTATCGAAAATGATCTAGCATGTTTATCTTTTAATCATACTTCAAAATTGAACTTATCATCCTCATTTCCTAACTAATCATCGAGACTGAATCTAGCATATTTAACCAAAGTCAGATCTCAAATATGAACTTGTATCATGATTCATCAACTCAAACTGACTTGATCATGGTCATGCAAAATACACATAAGAACTGATATCTATCATCATTTAACTGATATGAGCACAGACATACAAAGCATTTATATATCCTAATTCTCTAATCGTCGTTAGTCATCACTATACATCAAAACTGACTGGCATACTGACACTAGCATGTTCATACATGATTGCAAACTATCAAGGTCATACATGATTTATAACTCTCTCTTTAAGTAACATGTATATCATGCAAAACTAAATTGAATTTATATCTATAACACTGATATCAACTGTCATGGGTTCATATGTTCAATACTACTATATATTCACAGTTAACATGCGTGTGTGCATTATCCACAAAACTGATATTTATTTTAACTCCAGTCGACTCAACTCAATTCCATTTAGAACTGATAAGGTTATACTTATCAGGTCTACATGCTACATCTAGCATGTTTATCATGTCATCTTATAATGAACTACAACTTCACTCATTTCATTCAGCATGATATATTATCTTATATATGTATATATATATATCTATTCATAAATGATTAATAATTTGTAATCTAAAGGAGAATAAGGAATCCCAATATATGTTAAAAAAGTAAATTTTCTACCTGTACACACACGCTTACGTGAATCTGCTTCACTCATGCATTCTCAAGACCACCTCCATCGCATCAACTATCATGTGCACCAAGTTGCTCCTATATTTTCATTTCATATGCATGAATTTAGTATAATAATTGGGGTACTGGGTAACCGTAGACCTGACATTCATACGCTACAAAGTTAAGCCGGTAACCGTAGACCCTTGAGGCAGGTGCAACAGCCAACATAGGCATGCCTCGGCAAGCAGTCCAGCTGAAAGTTATAGGGCTCGTTGTCCCCTTTCAAACACATCAAGAATCATGCCTATCGGAGTTTGGAATCAAAATTTATGACCAAAAGACTGAACAGTGGTTAATGCCTAGGTTTGCTGCGGCAAGTACCTTGCCTCGGCCAGCTCACAAGCTTGCCTAGGCAAGCACCTTGCCTTGGCAAGTTCACAGGGTTGCCTAGGCAAGCATCTTGCCTCGGCAAGCCTGAATACCAACATGTCATGGTGCCTTTTGGCACTTCTCTATCTCTTTTGACTTAGGCATTTGGCTGGGTCTTTTGTATAATTACTAGTATAATATATTTCTTATATATGTTGCACAGAAAATTGAGTTTTCTTATTCATTTTAGTACTGAAATTTTAGTGTATTTCTATTAGACATATGGGTTCCAAAACCCATTGCAAACTAGTATCCGTTGTGCTGCCGATTCAGTCTCAGGGACTCGACACCATAGATTTATATTCTATCTAAACTAATGAAATGAACCTAATTTAGTACTCGATTTGTTTACTGCATACCTTTTGGTGTGCATGTGGGTACGATGATGCTATGTTGGTGTCGAGTTCGCCGAGCTAGTAAGAACTAGGGCTGTGAGACTATCGGAGACCAGTAATGTCCTTCGAAATTCTTTTACTCGAATTGCTAATCGCAGGTTACACAACTGTGAAATCTATGATTCTGAATTTATGGGGTTGAAACTAAAGATTTTGAGAAGGATTAAGGAGGAATTAATTGAAACTAGAATAGGCTATGGGTTGGAATTCTAGCATAGCTGTTATGGGTATGTTTGCGAAAGGATGGAAGGAGGAAGAAGAAGGCTTCCTGGCTGCTTTGTAGAGGTTTCTCCCAGCTTGCGTCCATGGAGTCGAACTGTGACTCATCCATGCGTGGAGATCTCTTGGCAACTTTAAGATTATAAGCTCTTAAGGGATAACATTCCGTGTTGTGCCCATACTTGTATAAGCATATAAGCCAAATAAGGCTTATATTGACTACCAATCGCATACACTGGTTTAAGTATAGAAGCCATCTTAGGCTTGGCTTTAATGAGAAGGCTACTACACTATTGATATAAATAAGCCTTATAAGGCTTGGGTATAGTGTAAGGCTACTATACCAATTAGGCTGGGGTAAAAGTTAAAGTGTAAATCTACTACACTTATACTATATATGTATATGGCTAGGATTTCAGCTCAAGTGTAGCTCCATTATTCCAGCTTAAAGTATATGGCTAAGTTGAAAGTTTACAATGTATTCCTGCTATTGTCAACACTTAAGTGTATTCGATAATACACCACCAATCGACTTATATGGAATGGTCTACAGTCTAGTGTATTTTATTTTATATATATATATATATATATATATTATACACAGGTAGAAATGTACATGGTAGTTAGTTTAAGGTTACTAAATTTACTATGCCATTGTGTCATGTGTGAGACACACGCTTGACCTAACTCGTGGCCATATCCGATAGTGTGGTTTTTTTTTTGTTTTTTTAATTTTATTTTATTTTTCTGTTAAATCTAGTAACTGTTACATGATTTGGGTAGAAGAAACTAGCCCCGCCAATGAGCATAAGATTGAGACTTTGACCCTTAGGAGCAAACGTAAGGTAGATTACAAGAAAGATGTTGTTAGCCCATATAAGATTGAAATAGTGGAAGATAGCCAACGAATTTATGATAATCCTCTAATACTAAAAGAACAATTGCATGATGATACAATTCCTTGTTTTACATCGATTGAGTAGTCAAACATTACATACGAGTCACCTTGTGTGCGTAGAGATCCATTTCTACAGTGTTTCGACAAACCCTCAAGTAGATTGGTTGCAAACAATGATGTATTCGATACTCCTAAATTGGAAACACACACTGAATCCGAATATGATATGGTTTATAGGGTTGATGAGCTGGTTGAAAGTCCACCCACAAAAAGCCTCAAGACCCTAATTAATAGAAAAGGTAATCAATTCATGCTAGGTGAATGACCCTTTCTCGTGCCTATCGTGGTTTGAGGGGGTCTGGCTGAAGACCGAAAACTTAGCCCTTACTGGGAGGCAACCTAGTTGATTTTCCTTTAATTGTGTGTTTTGATCAATCGATTTATTATTTTGAATCGATCGATTGATGTCTTTACTTCATGTATGCGGACGATTCAAACTATTGAATGTTTGGGCATGTCTAGATTTTTCCTAGATTTCCACTTTTTGTACATGGAGTTTGTTTTAATGTTTGTACATTTTACATCTTAAATAAAAATCAGATGTTATTTTATTAATCTTTTTTTATATGTGTGGTTGCTTAATTTTTGTGGTGGTGTTGGCTATTGGGCTTGAACAGGTTTGGGGGGAGGCACACTGAGCCTCTTTGCCCCTGAATTTCTTGCTTATTGTTTATTGTTCTATGCAATGAGGACATAAGACCACTTAGGTTTGGGGGTGCTGTCCTTAATGAGTGGTTCTTTTATATCACATGTTGATCCATTATTTAAAATACACCTTTAATACCATGTTTTAAAAAAAACCATCACTATTTATTTATGGCGTAGTTTTCAAGCTGTAGTCACTAATGCATGAAAATTTTAATTTTTAAATATTCTAGCCATGGTAAAACTGCTATTGTTTAGGATAATTAACTCCATTGTGAATATTATTAGATTGGTCTGAATTTTATGCTTAGAAAAAAATCATCACTTTTTATTTCTAGCGTAGTTTTTAAACTGTAGTCACTGATGCATGAAAATTTTAATTTTTAAATATTCATGTCATGGTAAAATTGTTGTTGTTTAGGATAATTAACTCCATTGTGAATATTTAAAGTTTGGTCTAAATTTTATGCTTAGAAAAAAAAATTTGCACCTTCAGCATGCTTAGGTCCAAAAATCAAAAGATTATTTCAAATATGGAATTCTAGGATTCTAAGGAAGACTAAACCTGAAAAGCTTTAGAAATTTTTCCTAGTTCTTGATGAGTGCTAAATAAATTCGGAGTATTTTTGAAATTCATGCTTAATTGTTGAAATCTTATACACTTTATCTCAATTTGTTTATTTTACATGCTTTATATCATTACACTAGAACTTATTGTATTTAAACTCAAGACAAATAGACATCATTACCATCTTGAAAGGAAATGATTAGAGGCCATCTTTGACTCATTTGTGCCTAAAATGCCCTACCTTATACTGATTTACCTTTTTGCATCCCTTTTGAGCCTTGTTGAAAAGTTTTGCCCTAAATATTTCTGGTTAAGCTATATTAATCATACCCTACACCAGCTTGAAAAATACAAAATCTTACCCTTCAATCTCTGAGAAATTGAAAAAGAGGGATGATAGTAAGAGAGGAAGTAGAGAGGCATGGTAGTAATAATTACAGGGAGCATATGACAGAAATATATTTGAAAAAAAGGAGAGAGGAAAAGAAAACAATATATATATGTGCAAGAGGAAGAAAAATGAGAAATAAGTGAAAAACATGAGGTGGTGTCTAAAAGAAAAACATGGAATAGAAGGAAGGAGAAAGTAGAGAAAAAGAAAAAATAAAAATTCTGAAAAATTCAAAAAAGGAGTGAAAAATGATAAAAATCAAATGTAATCTTTTTCTAGTTTTTCAGAGAAATTTGAATCCAATTTTCC
This sequence comes from Chloranthus sessilifolius, assembly GCA_021018995.1. NCBI lineage: Eukaryota > Viridiplantae > Streptophyta > Magnoliopsida > Chloranthales > Chloranthaceae > Chloranthus > Chloranthus sessilifolius. The sequence goes on from CM037595.1 coordinate 74,112,728, forward strand.
TTTCTTCCATAACCTTCACCCGAGCCCCATTACAACCTTAGAAAAGACCTTCATGATCCGATCACGGTTGGCAAATGCCTTGTGGAGATTAATGATATAATGACTATGGTACTTGGTATAACATTCTTAGGATACAAACATCATTCCCAATGAGATTACTTTTAAAATTCTTTGATGCACTGCATTTCTTATATCATGTGAGATCTTTTAATTCGTGTTGTAATTCCTTCTTACATGTTAGTGAAAAAGTAAACCAACCATCGAAGCGAATTTGTTTTGAGTGTATACCTAAGGTGAGGATTGAGTCGAGACTTGGGATCCAATAATTCCTTGTTTGGATTAATCCAGCGATAGAACGATTTAAGCATTGGCACATGCACACACGAACACTCTAGGCATGAATGAAAAATTGGTCTAAGGATCGGAGCACTGGATTAATTGGAATAAGCAACAGTGGAATTATCATAGTATCGGTATTTGGGAATGAAAATTTGCATACTGAAGTGATTACAGGTTTTTAATTTTAAAAGTAAATATATTATATGAAAACTGATTTGAAAACTTTTTTTTTCGATAGTTTTAAAAACTATTTTTGGAAGTTTGTGAGTATCTTCACTAAAAACCCTCAGGAGACATAACTCCTCCACTAGGGATCATCTAGGGGTTTAAAGGCTTATTTCATATGCTAAATGCAATCATGCTCCATACAAAAGTGACATTTATTTTCTTAGGATGTTAGTTTACTTGTTCCGACATATATATCATTCTCTTTGCTCGAGGACTAGCAAAGTATAGGTTTGGGGGTGTGATCTATGCTAAAATATGATTATATTTCATACCCTAATACCAATATTTGATTATCCGATGAAGGCAATCTAACGCTTGTTGTGTAGTTTAATGGTTTTAGGTATTCTTGACCGTTAGATCTTGCAAGAGCATAAATGAGCATAATTAAAGACAATATGGAAGCATTAAACCATGAAGCCAACGAAAGCACTGAAATCCGTAAAAAGAATTGATTGATCTAGTTCTTACTGAAGAAAACTAAACATGCCACAGGTCTAACTCAATCGATTGAGTTCTGAAAATAATCGATTGAGTTTATGATGCTTGTTTTGTCGCTCAAATATGAATTTAAATTCAGCCGATTGAGTTACGAAAATCAATTGATTGAATTTAAGACATTTGGAGCCCGCCATTCTCAGATTTTAAATTCAATCGATTGAATATTATTTTCCAATCGATCAAGCTGTAAATGGAAGATTTTCAGCCCTTATATAAACAAAGCAATGTTTAGGATTCCGAGAGTCTTCTTTGTTGGGGTCTCCAGGGCTGAGTTTTCTTAATTTATTTTCTAAGCCTCTTCTTTTTTTTTAGCCTAGGTTTTTGGGTGATTAGTACTTATAATTAAGAATCAAAGCATCGTTGGGTTTTGAATCTTTTCCAAAAAGATCCAAATATTTGATAATTGAAGAACGTGCTTGATGGCTTCGGATTCGTGTGTTGTATTCGGATCGAGGATGAGCAGTTAAACACCGCGGTCAAGGAGGCCACAACCCCTAGATGAGTAATTAATTTATTTTCTATCTCATCATTTCTTATCATAATTATTAATTCCTTCGACTTTAGTTTGTGCATATTATTTTATCTTTCGATACTCATTAATAGTCATCGATCTTATAGATCGGTGACAATAAAAGAGCTATTCCAGCTAGATCGATCTTGTAGATTAATATAGGATGTCGATTGATTTTTACTTATTTTGGTTGTGTGCATATGATATGTTATACCTATTGCATGATTCATGACATGTTTAGATTTGCTTGTAGTAAACTGAGGGTAAATAATTTTTCATTGAAATGTTTAGATTGTTGGTAGAAAAATTACAAATATAGGATTAGCAGATTCCTTAATTATTTCATCATGGTTGTTTGATAATTCACTGTTTTCCTTGCATAAGCTTTGTTTAGATTTCATTAATCGTGTTTTGTGTCGTTGTTAATCTTCATCATATAAAAATCTTCACCTTTGGTACTTCCTTTGGTTTAACATACTCTTTTAGAATTAACCAAATTAAGCGCTTCCCTATGGTTCGACACCTTTGAATTCGCCTTGCTTCAATAGATCTTGTGCGCTTGCAAGGTTTCATTCTAAAACGATCAAGCTTTATAGACCAATCTATGATGCCATACGATTGATTTTTACTTATTGTGGTTATGTGCTTGTGCTATGTTATACCTATTGCACGATTCATGTCGTGATTGAATGAGTAATAGTGTTAGGATAGTGTATGCCGAATCTCATAATTACCTTCTTATCGAATCGTTTTACTTGTAAAATGAGGGTAAATAATTTTTCATTGAAATGTTTGGATTGTTGGTAGAAAAATTACAAATCTAGGGTTAGCGGAATCCTTAATTATCTCATTATGGTTGTTTGATTATTCACTATTTTCTTTGCATAAGCTTTGTTTAGATTTCATTAATTGTGTTTTGTGTAGTTGTTAATCTTTATTGTATAAAAGTCTTCACTTTTGGTATTTCCTTAGGTTTAATATACTCTTTTAGAATTAACCAAATTATGCGCTTCCCTATGGGATCGACACCCTTGAATTCGCCATGCTTTAATAAATCTTGTGCTCTGCTCTTGCAAGGTTTCATTCAAAAACGGTCACTGGGATCTCTTGTAAATTACCGATGAGTTTTTAATAAAATTTTTATTTCTAATTTCTTGTGTTACGATTGCATGTTTGAGGTTTATGATTTTTATCGTAGATGTGCTAGTAGCGATTTATTTCTATTTCATTTAATCCTAATGGCCTTGTAGGGATTAGGGTTAGATCCAATAGGATAGACACCCTCAGATTAGCACTTGTAGCCTAGTTTTGGCGGTTACGTGTAATGATGTTTACTGTTTAGGTTGCTAGTGATCAAACAGATCATATCGACTTGACTGGTAAGTGACTAGAAATAGGACCTGATTCTTATACCTCACTTTAACTTGTAGCGAAGAGCAGGATTGTACCCAGAATTTAGAATATGATGGGAATAGAAGTTATATTATTTATGAGTATGTATTCCAAGAGTGATCCCTGGCTACATTCTCATAACTTTTCCAACTCTGTTTTATTTTCTTTCTAGTTAATTTAGTTCTAAAATTTCTAAAAAAATATTCTTTTTCATTAGACTGTAGTTAGGAAGTAAATGACAAGTCTCTGTGGTTCGACACCTTGGTATTCGCCCCAGTACATTTGGACTTGTGCATTTGCAAGGTTTTGACTTTAAATGATCAAGTTTTTGGTGCCGCTGTCGGGGGCTTCGGCTTTTCTTTTTAATTTCTATCTTAATTTATAAATTCTGTAAACTTTCTAACTCTAGTTTGCTTTTGCTATTATTTTGTTGATTTGGAGATCAGAGGCTCGAGCCCACTGAAGCTTTTCACGGGATGCCGCGAGAGGCTAAGGTATGTGCTTTTAATATCCTATACGATAGGTTAGTTGTTTTAATTTTATTTTTTATTTTTAGTTTATGCCAAGGTTGAGGTCACACTTTTCTTCTTTAGAGAGGCTTGACCTTGATATTGAGAGAACTTGTCGGCGTATTCGCGCTAGTTCAAATTCCTCTCAACAAGCCATTAGTTTTCGCCGCTCTAGTCATCCGATCCTTCCCCTGATTCATTTCAATAGGGTGGGAGAGGAACTGCCTTTGGCTAAGACACTGAGGGAGTATTATACACCGTCTACTCTTACATCTCCCTCATGCATTCGCTTTCCTGCTGCCATAGGTAATGGGACCTTTGAGATTAAGTCCAACTTTATCTAAATCCTTCTGAGCTTTCATGGGTTTATAACGAAGATCCCTACAAGCATTTGGCGGACTTTCTGAAAGTCTGCACTATTTTTGAAATAACCCCTCTGTCGGAAGAGGCCACTCGTGTAAGGCTATTTCCGTTCCCGCTTAATAACCGGGCAAAGTAGTGACAGAACTCTTTGCCCCATGATTCGATTGCAAGTTGGGAAGCATTACAGAGGAAGTTTCTCACCAAGTACTTCCCTGGTAAGACGAATTTGATCCGGAAAACAATCACAACATATCATCAAAATCCGGATGAGTCCTTCCATGAGAGATGAGAACAACTTAACGAGCTCTTGCGCAAGTGTCCTCATCACGAGGTTTCAAACTGGCAAATAGTGCAAAGTTTCTATGAAGGGTTGACAGAGCATAATTGACCCATGATAGATGCCTCTTGTGTGGGTATGTTTCTCACGAAGACTGTAGAGGATGCTTGGGAACTTTTAAGAATTTCATTCAGAACTTGATGCAACACGCTGCATCAAGTAAGACTGACCTTGAGGTTTTATGAAATACACCTTGTATGCGAGGAAGGGATGTACGAACTGAAACTGACAACAAATATTTCTACCAAAGTCGAGTCTATGGAAAAGAAATTTGAGTCTATATTGGGTACAAAATCGCATTCAATATCTCAGATAAGTGAAGCTTGCGGCACATGCCAAAGCTCAGCTCATGTGGTTCTCGATTGTCTTGCAGCTCTTTTATACCCCGAGTTGGTGCAAGAATACATTATAAACACCCTAATTTGGCCCAAGGCTCGATCGACACATACTTCGAGAAAGGCATACTCATGAGCTTCCGAAAGCATTTCCTAAACCCTTAGGAATCATTCTAAAATCTTTAAAACCCCTCCCGAACCCTTAGGAGTCAACCCTAACCTTCCTAAACCCATTAGAATCCTCTCCCGGACCTATTTTGAATCCTCCTAAGCAGTGGATGGAAAGATTAGTGCCAAAGTTTACACAGACCTCTGTTAGAGCTACATTATATATCATTGGAAAGAGGACTTCCCTAGATTTCCAATGAGCCAAGAATTGCCTCAATCGGAATTATATATCAAAAGTTACGATGATTTGAATATCGGACAGAAATGTCAGTATTTTACTTGACGAGTGTAATACACACGCTAGGCCATTTTCTGGAGAAATGTTGCCTGGCGTGTAAATTATATACGCCAGGCCAATTTTTTCCAGAAATGGCTTGGAGTGTATATTATACATGCCAAACATAGATGGGCCCCCCAGCGGGCTCTGGACTTCTCTGGTACTGTAGCTATGCTTGGCATAGATAATACACACGCCAAGCTTAGCTACAGTAAACTTGGATTTTGCCTGAATTTTACTTTTGGGGTTTGACTTGTTGACCATCCTAATGTTTAGGGTCGGTGGTTTCATTAGGACTGTTGCACCCCCACTTAACCTATTCGCAACCCTCTAGTCATTTTTGTGCAACAGTGGATTTTTTATGACCCATTGCGACGATGCGCTTGTATGAAAAATAAAGAGTCGCCACCCGGAGATTTTGGTATCTCGGGAAACCCAAATCAATATTAAATGCACCGAAGTGCCAAATATTACTCTGATCTGGTCTACGCCAAAGGCTCTTGGGTAGAGGCTTCGGTTAGTGATCGGGAAAGTGTTAGGCACCCGATCAACCCGCTCGTAAGTGATCTCTCCTATGGCTGTTTTGATGTGTATATATAATATATATATATATATATATATAATTATATAAAAAAAGAAAAGAAAATGGGCAGCACTTTCTCTTGGCCGAAGGCCTATGATCCTATCAAGCTCTCTGCCAACATTGAAATTTCGGCGGCGTAACGGCTTGAATCCTTGGGTAGAGGAAAAGAAAAGAAGGTAGAGGAATGGAGGGGAGAGCTCGAGCTCTCGAGCCCTTGTAGCACGGTGTGATCCTTCACGCAAGAGTGACGCCGCTGAGCTTCCGATAGCAAACGGGTGGTTGGATGGTTTTTAAACTCTAAGGCTAGGAAGCTAGAGGGTAGGAGAAGATGACTAAGGCCTAGTTCCTACCAAAATCGGGAGATTGATGATGGAAATGGGATTGAAAGTGATGAACTCAATTATGGAATTTTATGAGTTTTGTGCTAAAATGGGAGATTGGGGATCACTTACTCTTTTCTGTCTTTAGGAAATTTTTGCAAGCCATTTGCAAGGGGGTTGCCTCTCTATTTATAGGAAAAGAGAGTTAGGGGGGTGCTTAGAGGCTAATTAGGATTAGCAATTAGGTAATCCTAGCATCTAAGGTTTCTTAGGGTTTCAAAGGTGTGAATTAGGTTCAATGGTAAATGATAGGGTGAGGCTTCAAATGACTAGAGGGTTGCAAATAGGGTGAGCATGGGTACAACAAGTCAAACCCCAAAAGTGAAATTCAAGCAAAAAAACTATGGTTACTGTAACTAAGTCTGCCGCATGTATTAGATGCGCCAAGCATAGCTATAGTGCTTGGAGGTTTAGAGCCTGCGATGGGACCCACCTGTACTTCGCGCGAGTATTAGATATGCCATGCCATTTCTAGGCAAAAATGGCTTGGCGCATGTAATACATGCGCCAGGCAACATCGAGTCAAATAGCCTGATTTTTAACTCGCCATAACATTTGATATACAACTCCGAATGAGGTGATTCTTGGCTTGTTCAAAAGCTGGGGAAGTCCTCTTTCCAATGGTATATAATTCCCCTCCTAAAGAGGTTTGTGTAAAATTTAGCACTCCTCTTTCCAACCACTACTTAGGAAGGTTCAGAAACTGGTCCGAGATGGGTTCTAAGGGGTTCGGGAAAGTTGGAGTTGATTCCTAAGGGTTTGGGATAATTCCTAAGGGCTTTAAGATGATTCCTAAGGGTTTTCAGAATGCTTTCGGAAGCTCGGGGTGGAGCCCTTCTTGAAGTATGTGTCGATCGGGCCTTGGGCTAAAATTTGGGTATCTACAGATGCCCCTCTTTGATATTTGATCGCTAATGATCGAATGTCAAAGATAAGAGACATCCGAAGAGGCCTAAGGCATTACTGACGGGTCCTCTTTATTCAAAATGAATCTCAAACATCAGGTGAGTAACATGGTAAGTAAACAGAAGCCCTGTATGTCAGAAAAAATGTCTGTTTTTCAAGGTTATCGGTCCCCAAGCCCTTAGCGACATTACTGGGCATAAGTAAGATGGAGTGAGTTGCGAAAGCCCAATAAGCTGGGAAAAATGTCCGCTTCTCGAGATGACTGAAGATGTTTGATGTTCAAGTTTCATTCTGAATAAAATAGCTCCGTAAGTGAGAGGGTGATCGACCCATACTTTAAGACAGGCGCGAGATAAAAATGTGAAGGTCTATAGTTTGTGTCCAATTGTATGAGGTATTGATTGCCCCATTTGATAAGCCACATGTGTCCCTGTGTGAAACAGGGTTCGAAGTCTTTGGGCAAACCCATTGACCCTAAAGTTATTTTAGTACAACTACCAGAGTGGAGCGAATTGAGGTCGCAACACTTTTTAGGAGTGTGTGCCATTTTTGAAATGTGTGTCTTGAATCAATATGACCTAGAGTACCCAACTTTAAATAATATAGGGCAGATCATAAAAAAATTGGGTACCTACTGAAGGAGGCACTCAATCTTGGTTTCCATCAACGATGATCTTATTATCAAACAATTATGCAAAAACATGCACTCATCAGGGGCAGAAAAAAATAAAGGGGAATGGAAGTCCCGACCCAGAACCCCTCTGGGTACAATTTACGAGAACAAACAAGCATCCAACGGATACCCAGACCCAAGGCATACACTTTACACGGATACTGTACAAATGCAAGTTTTAAGCCTGCAGCCTAAAATGAGCCATTTGGAATGTATATTTGAACATAGTCGTTCGATAGGTGATTTCCTTTTTGATAGGTTGGTTTTAACCAACAATTGACCTTTTTCATAACGGAGTTACCCAAACCTCAAACCCTGTAGAGCGCACACCCAGACATTGCAGACTAGGAGTCCACACCTCCGAAAAAGTTCATGATGAATCTGAAGTTAGACACTCACGTTCTTATGAATTCAAAAATAGAGCGATCAACGAAAAGAATTTAGCGGTAGAATCAATTTGATCGAAATATTGACTGTTTGATCGAGATTGACATTGTCGCTCCTACTTTGAAGTATGATTCAGAGCTCTAAGGCAAACCTTAGACTTAGGACATTAATGTAGCACAGCTGCATTGCCGATAAAATATTTATATTTTACCGCATTAGAGCAAGCATGTGCCTAGCTGTGCATATTGAAAATACAAATTTCTTTTTTCTTTTTTTTAAATGATTACCTTTTCCTTTTTTTCTTTTTTGAATAGACCGACATGAGCGGTGAGATGCTTTCTTTGCTTTGCCCATCTCCGAGAGGTTGCCGACCTCGAGGCTTTGGACCATTTTGATGTTCCTGCACATTTCTCAAGAAAACGCCAATCCCTTTTTTATTTATATAGGTAACAATATGCATCCTAATTAACAGAAGGAGAAGCAAACCATTACCTATTTATTTTTAATTTTCAAGATTTATATATTTTTTAGATTTTTGTGTTTAGATTTTTTGTTCTTTTTCTTCATTTTGAGACGGAAGTATGATGCTGCACATATGTACATGGGCATATAAAAGGAGTATATATTTTTTAGATTTTTTCGGATTTCCCATTTTTATTTATTTATTTATTTTTTTTTTGTTCTTTTTCTTCATTTTGAGACGGAAGTATGATGTTGTAAATATGTAAATGGAAAAGAGTAGAAATATACATTTTTTTGTATTTGGATTTTTCTTAATTTTTTTTATTTTTTTTGGCTTTTTTTTTTATGCCTTAACAGTGAGATGAAGTAACGGGTCCCTTTTCGAGCATAGCTGAACCTGTTCATTTGGTCGGACTTGAGTGAGGTTCAGAATTTTTACCAAGGTCAGAACCTCTATCCTTTTGGACTAAATTAATTCTTTTATCCTTACCTCGGGTCATACGTTTGACAGTGTGGTTTAAAAATATACCTGATTTGAGCTAACATGAGTGGCCCGATTGGCGACCAGATAATTCAGAATTGTAACTAAGGGAGTACCTGACGATTTCTTCTTCTCCTTTTTTTTTTCTTAACTGTTTTTACTCACAGCGCCCAAGTTGGGTTTTCGCCATACCTATTATTGCCCTCTTTTTTACTCGTAGCGCCCTTTCGGATTTTCACTGTGTATGGGTATGCATTTTTACCTCAGGCGCCTTTTCAGGTTTTCACCTGGTCCGCACAAGCTCATTGTTTTTACCCATGGCGCCCTTTCGGGTTTTCACCATGTCCTTTTTGCTTTGAGTTTGTATTTTCTTTTTCTTTTCTTTTTTTCTTTCAAAGGTCACGACATGGACATCGACTCCATCATAGCCGACTGGATGGAGTTCTTTTGTTGTCTCACAGCTTGGCTCGTGCTGACTTGACGGATATTGCGACTACTCGTAGACCTTAAAGAGGGCTTTTCTTGGAATGTATCGTGGCCATGGGATAGGTTAGGAATTTTGAAGGTATTCTAAATTTTCAAAAAGGTTTCCTTGATTGGGTTCTAGCTGCCATAATACACTTCTTCCTTTGGGGGATCTTGACTATACATGCCCCACTTTTTCTTTTCTATTTCTTTATTCTTTTCGCTTCATTGTTCTAGACGTCCTCTTTTTGGGATTTTTCTTTTCTGATTTTTTTTTTAAGATTTTGATGGAAACTCTTTTTCATTTTTTTTTGCTTGGTATATACATACATTTTTTATTTTTTATTTTTTTTGGGAGGGTTGATGAAAAAAGGTTAACAGCTCAATTAGTGTGGCAAGGGGTATGAGTATTCAGGGACGCTTTATGGCTACTGAGCTTTGAAATGATGGCCTCTTTTTTTTTTTTAAAGGTATCCTTAAGCAGTCACGTATCCTAAAATCGTCAAACGTATCCAGCGTTGATGGGCTTAGGAAAGTGATCTCCGTCCATGGTGGCGAGGCGGATAATGTATCCCTAGAGTACCTCTCGGATGATGTAAGGTTCTTCCCAATTGGGCTTGAATTTTCCTCTCAGATCAGTGTGCCATCATCGCCCTTTAGTATGTCACCCCAACATTCTTCAACCCTAATGGCATGACTCGGTAACAAAAAGTTTATCATGGAGTAATGAACGCTGTCTTCTCTCGGTCTGCTTCGGCCATCTTGATCTAATTGTATCCGAAAAATCCATCCATGAACGATAACATCCCATGCCTAGCGGTATTATCGACCAAGATGTCGATGTGTGGCAAAGGGAAGTCATCCTTTGGGCTCGCCCTATTGAGGTTTTTGAAATCAATGCACATGTGAACCTTTCCATCCTTCTTCGGTACTGGAATGATATTGGCTAGCCACTGAGGGTACTTGGAGACCAAGAGAAATCCTATATCGTACTATTTGATGACCTCATCCTTCATTTTCAGCCTCCACTTAGGCCGGAGACGTCTTAACTTCTGCTTGTCTAGCCTAATATCTGGATATAGCGGCATCTCATGCTAGACCAAATCGGTGTCCAAACCAGGCATATCCTCACATGATCATGCGAAGACGTCTTGGTATGACCGAAGGAAATCAATTATACTTTTTCTTTCCTTGGGGGACAGCGGCGTTCTGATCTTAGTGATTTAAGGAACCTCCTTTGTACCCAGGTTGACATCCTCTATTTCTTTAACGATCAGGGTAGGGCCATGCTCAAAATTAGCATATCATTCAAGGAGATTATTGGGAAGCTCCTTAGCAGGAATTTACTCGTCTAGACTCGTGACTCCTACCTCTTCTTGTATTTCTACAGGAAAGGAGTCGATTTCACGTGGAACGGATTTTTCAATTAAGACATCTTTTTTCTTGATTTTATCAGGAATTTTAAAAGATAAACTTTTTAGGTTATTTTGTATTTCTTTTATTATTTTGTTGGATTTTTTTTTTCGGAGATGGGCCCTTGGCAAAGCGGGTCTTCATATACACGTGGTATTGCCTGCCAAAGGCTAACCTCGCTTTTTAAAGGTTGTTTCTTTTTGGGAAGTGGGTGCCGAATTTCAAGCCACTCACCACTTCCAGAGTTAGGGGCATTGACACCCAATTCCTCACTTGTGGTGCCATACCTTTACCTGCTCTGATGGAGGAAGCTGATTGAGATGGCTTTTGGGAGTCAACCTCCATCATGTTTATCATTAGCTCATCTTGAACCTAATCCTCAAAGGTTAACAATGGTTTGGAATGGTTCAGGATCGGTGGCTGGATTGGTAAGGGTTCCTCCTCAAAAAGTGATAAGGATGCCAAGTCTATTTCCACATTGGGGGGAATGATTTGGGGATTAGTTGGGTGGATAGCGGCCACCGGCTTATGGGGGGTCAGCTGTGTTGCCCCATTCTGACCACTTGGGTCAGGTCTATCCCCCTGGCTTTGGCAGCGGCTATGGTTCGGGCCTTCTCCTTGGCTTTCTTCACTTCTTCTTAAGTGGGCTCATAACCTAACCTAAATCTGATATGTTGGCCGCCTTTCGCTCTGACTGGGTTTCTCCTGCCTTGTAAATGGGGACCTAAACCTTTTCCTTTCTTATAGCCCCACTTTTGGAGCATGACCACTACTGCCTCCATTCCTCCTTCAATTTTTCCAATAACCTTTCCGAAGGACTCTGGTGCTACTACTGATACATCGATTGAAAACAATGAAGGTCCGTGTCCTCAGCTATGTGGCATACATCCAACACCTTAAGGTTCTCAATGTTGTGGGTCATTTGCTCTCTTTCTTCCCGCCCTTCTCCCATGACTGTTATGACCTTTTGCTCTGATATGAATTTGAGCTATGGGTGTAGAGTGGAGGGCACCGCCCCGATTTCATGCAGCCACGGGCGTCCTAGTAGCAGGTTCAAGGAGGACTTGATGTCCATTACTTGGAATGGGATTGAGAAGGTCATTGACCCAATGGTGAGCTCAAGATCGAATTCTCCTAGCACCACCCTTCGGGTATTATCAAACCCTCTTACACTTGTTCTGGCTGGCCTGAATGTGGAGGGATCAACCCTTATTTTGGTTGAACTTCTGAGGGGGCATACATTCAATGCCGAACCATTTTCTATCAGTACTAATGAAATCACCAAGTTTCCTATTTCCATTGTAATGTTAAGGGGTTTGGAATGATTATTTCTCTCATCTAAAAGTTCAGCATCTGAAAATGAAATGGCATTGGGGGCTAAAACCTGCCCAATTATTTGTCCCACCTCATTAGGGGTTACTTGGATGGACACGTGCATCTTTTAGTTCTCCCATCAGAGCCTGGAAATGGAGCAGAGATGTCATTAACAGGTCCCAGACTGTGATGTGGGCTGGCATTATCTTTAGCTAAGTTTCTAGTATGTGCTCTCTACTAATTTTTTCGAAGGGGTTCACTACGGCTGGTTCCTTCTCTTCTGGCCGAGCTAGTACCAATACTTCAGGTTGTTTAGAGATTCTTCCTGATCAGGTAACAAAATCAACTGGCCCTTCTCTGTCACTGCCTGCATTGATGTCCGTCTATTCAAACTGAGCGGGACATGACGGGGGTCATAGGTCAACCCTGGGATTTGAAATGGGGTGGGTGAGGGTATCAAAGATGCCTAGATTGATGGCGTGGCAAACTAGGCTAAATCTCGTTGACTGGTGCCGAAGATGGGTAAACTGGCGAGGGTGTGACAAAATTGGGCCAACCGTATTGGATCGGTGTCGGAGATGAAGGTGGATGGGCTACTGATGGAGTGGCAAAATTGGACCAATTATAGGGAGTCAGAGCTGATTCCAAAGGCGGGGTAAAATTGGGCACCATGTAATTGACGGGGGTTGATACGGAATATGTTTGATATTACAGAGGTGGTGGGGCCTAATTGGTTTGGACTTGATTAACGAGAGTTGGTGAGGGAAAATATGACCTCAGATCTAGTGGTGCTGCTTGAGGTGCCGGGCTTGAAAAATAATCGGCTAAGTTTAAAGGCTCGACTACCCAGATGGTCTCGCTCTCCTGATTCCACTGCCATGAGTCATCGTAGTTTTCCCCTATGCCAATATATTATGAGGGGTTGACCTCTTCCTTCTCTTCCTGCAACATGTTAACTATGGCCCTTGGACCCATTCCTCCCTGTGAGTGTGGGGGTAACGGTGCCTGTATGATATTAGTGTGCTGATTTGCTTGAGGAGGTGCCAGAGGAATGAGTTTTCCTGCCTCAATGAGGTCTTGTATCGCATGCTTTAACGGATAACATTAATCAGTTGGGTGCCCACGTTCTTGGTGGTAATTGCAATGTGTGCTGAGATGGTAACCTCTAGGGGCGGATTCAGCGGAGGTCATGGTTGGAGTTGGTGACCAAACATTTTTCAACCAATAAAGGTAAAAGGACATTTAGGGATTGCCCCAAGGGAGTGAATATTCGGTTATATCAGGCCCCGCTCTACTCAGGGCTTATTTGCCCCCAGGGGACATTATTCTACCTTTGATTTAGATTTGTTGGTGCTGGTGCCTGCCGTGAACCGAAAGGGTACCATGCTGATGTTGGGCGGTGTGTTCATTATAGCTTGTATCCGGTGGGGCCGGCGGGGTCAGAGAATCTCCCAACCCTGTCGGCCCCACCGGATACATTCTTGCTCAAACACCTTCTCTGATTGCGTCCTCACAACGATTGGCATTCCTCACCAAATCAACAAAGCTAGATTGTTGTTGATAGACCAGGAAGTCTGAGATAACGAGCAAGGTATTTTTTGAAATCATCTATATCTGCTCGTTGTCAGGTATTCTATTTCTTTCCTGAGCTGCCAATGCTCTCCAACACCCAAGGTAATTGCTGATGGTCTCATTAGGATTTTGCTTTAACCGGGTCAGATCTGACTTATGAGGCTCAATGTCTATGTTATAGACATACTGTTCTTAGAATAAATTTATCAGATCTTTCCAAGTTTTTATCATGGATGGTTCCAATGACGTGAACCATCTTAAGGCTGGTCCCATCAGACTTTTCTGAAAGACTTTTATGAGCAGGCATTCATCCCCTCTATACTGGCACATGTCCCCACAATAGGACTTGAGATGTGTGATGGGATTGCCCATACCATTGTATTTATCAAAGGCCGGTACTTTGAATTTTAGGGGCATGGGAACTTCAGAGAAAAGACATAAATCTGAAAAGTCTGTGGCGTGGATCTCAGGTCCACCCATTTTCATTAATTATTTCTGGATCTTGTTCAATTGTTCTTTCAACTGCTCAGACTCTTTAGACAGTGGAGCTATTTTTTCGACGGTCGACCTTGATTCACTTTGTGCTACCGGGGGGGTTGGTGATTATGGGTGGAAGATTGATGCTGGCCAATGCCCCGGCATAAGCCCATCTATTCCTGATCTCATCTTCCTCAATTGTAGGTCTACATATGGTGCAGTGAGGGTGAGATTTTCTTGCTAGTACTGGCTGGGTTGAATAGTGGTTGGGTGGGACCATTGGAGGTGAGAAAAGTTTCATGGAGTGATAGGATGAATGGAATTTGGATTTTTGGTGGGGCCCTAATGGGGCCACTGGGTTTGAGGGAAAGCTTGGAGATGGCTTTGGGGTGCTGGGACATGGGTGAATTGGGGTTGATGGAGGATAGGTGCCAGGCTTCCGCCTTGGGCTGGGTGTGAGGCATGTATGTGATGGAGGTATTGAGGGAATTGTGGAGAGTAGGGGCATGAGGGTCTCAGGTTTGGGCCTTGCTGGGCTTCGGTGTAAGGTAGGGAATTTGGAGGGGTTTGGGCCATAAGGCCTTGGGAAGCTTGGCCCATTGGGATTTGTTGGGTCTGGCCCATTGGGCCTTTGTAGGTCTGGCCCATGGGGCCTTGGTGGGTCTGGCCCACTGGGCCTTAAAGGGTGTGGATGATGGAGGTTTGGGCCATTGGGCCTTGGTGGGTGTGGATGATGGGGTTTTGGGCCATTGAGCCTTGGTGGGTTTTAGATAATGAAGCATGGAGACTTCGGAATGTGTATGATGGGTTGGAAGATGTGTGGTGAGAATGTGGAGGGATGTTTTGGGAGGCTTTTCAACTAGCGTAAGCCCGAACCATTTCATCCATTACGGCCATTGGAGAAGGATTGGATGGAGGTGGTTCATTTGAGGGTATTTGGAGTGTGGATGATATAGATGTGTGGGAAAAATTGGGCATGGCCCTGATAAAATTGGGCATGACCTGGGTAGATAGGGGGTATGTGGCGGATTAGAGAAACTGGGTGCGGTATGGGCAAAGGTGGGTGGATCAAGTATATGTGGGGAAGATGAAGGATGGGGTATGGTGGTAAAGGTGGGAAATTGGGTCGGGTTTTGAATGGATGTGAGTGGAAATTTTGATTGATTGGGCATGGTTCGGAAGAATGATGGGGAATGGGGTGTCGGATTTTGGGTGTCTGAGAAGTGGTGGAAGGGAAGATGGGGGCACCGAAGGGGCCGGTGACGATAAAGGGAGGTTGGGTAACGGGGACGGATGTGAAAATCTCTTCCACAGGGGAATGAGTTGGGGAATGTGGCGGGGATGAGTCGGGATCGGGGTATGTCGGATCCACTGCCCACGACGGGATGATGAAGGGTAAGGTGATGTCGTTGTGCCGCCACCACAAAGCTTCTCTTCTTTTGCTTTATTTAATTTTTTTGAAATTTTGTAAATGAATTTTTATGATGAACAACTCTGGGGCTCTTGAATTCCCATTTCGGGTAGTGTTTGTACCCTAAATAAATCCCGCGGTTTGACTCCGATGTGCTTCGAAAGAATCAAAGGGGAACCCTTTGATCTATTAAAGGCACGGGAATCAACGCAAACAACCCGATCTCTCGAAACGGGTCAATAAGAAGTTGCCCTCTTTTGACCGGCGGGGGCATATTGGGTGTTGGATAGTGCAAGACCTAATCAGAGGTGCTAAACTACTAAGGGGGGAACTCGGGGATATGAAAAAGGCCTCAAATTTCGGGCTATTCTGCTTAGTTGGGATCAACCAATACTTGGTGCGTGTATTACATGCGTCAGACCAACTCTGGTCCAATTTATGTTTGGCACATGTATTACATGCGCCAAAGCAAATCTAGGGTTTCCAGGCTTGGCGCGTGTATTAGTTATGCTAGGCAAATAGTGGGTTCAAATAACTTTAACAGCAAACCAACAAGCTCGAATTCAGTCCTTTTTTCTTAGTTTTCTGGAAGCGATGCTTCCGGGGATTGATTTCATTGTTGTAACGGGTCCCTCCTCTCCGATCATAGGGATACAAGGTTGATTCGGGGCAACTAAATGCACTCCCCAAGGGTTTTAAGCTTCATAACCGGCTCGGTCACCCACCCGATATACCTCCAGCACAAGCGCCTTCTCAGATACTGGATGGGGTGGTTCTTTTAGGGATCATCTCCACTAGGGGCTGCCACTATACTAAGAACCGGGATGTTTGTATATTTGCCTAAATTCCCAATCCTTTAAAATCTACACCTGTAAAAAAATGATTTAAGTCCCTTAATTTATTTTTAAGGTTCAATTTTATATTCAATTTTAAAAGGGAGTTTGCTTATAAAAACGGGTTGTGATGATCTCGTGCCGCCTCTACGGGCCAACGTCCACTGATGGAATATGATTGCGAGAAATATAAATGCGCAAGTAAGCTCACCAAACGGCTAAGGCATTAAATGACAAAAAAAAAAAATAAACTGTCAAGTAACCAGCCAATCGGCTAAGGTGGTAAAGAGGTCAAGTAGGCCCACCAATCGGCTAAGGCATGTAAATGACGAAAAAGTAGGGATAAGTAAAAACAATGCTCAAGTAGGCCCGACAATCGGCTAAGGCATGTAAATGACAAAAAAGTAGGGGTAAGTATAAAATAAAAAAAAGGAAGCAAAAAGGTTAGTAAAAGGCTCTATTTCTTCCCAGTAGAGTCGCCATCTATGCAATCGTAGATTTTTTACAATCCGTCACAACGATGCACTCGTATGAAAAATAAAGAGTCACCACCCAGATCTTTTGGTGTCCCCAAATCAATATTAAATGCACCGAAGTGCCAAATATTACTCTGATCCGGTCTACGCCAAAAGATCTTAGGTAGGGGCTTCGGTTATCGGTCGGGAAGGTGTTAGGCACCCAATCAACCGCTCATAAGCGGTCTCTACTATAGCTGTTTAGATGTGTATATAATATATATATATATATATATATATATAATTATATATAAAAAAAGAAAGAAAATGGGTAGCACTTCCTCTTGCCCGAAGGCCTATGATCCTATCAAGCTCTCTGCCAACACCAAAATTTTGGCGGCATAACTGCTTGAATCCTTGGATAGAGGAAAAGCAAAAAAGGTAGAGGAATAATGGGGAGAGTCAGAGCTCTCGGGCCCTTGTAGCACGACTGTGGTCCTTCGCGCAAGAGCGACACCGGTGAGCTTTCGATAGCAAATGGGTGGTTGGATGGGTTCTAACCTCTAAGGTCAGGAAGTTAGAGGGTAGGAGAAGAGGACAAAGGCCTAGTTCCTACCAAAACCAGGAGATTGATGATGGAAAATGGGATTGAAAGTGACGAACTCAGTTATGGAATTTTATGGGTTTTTTGCTAAAATGAGAGATTAGGGATCACTTACTCTTTTCTCTCTTTAGGAAATTTTTACAAGTCATTTGCAAGGGGTGTGTCTCTCTATTTATAGGAAAAGAGAGAGTTAGAGGGCGCTTAGAAGCTAATTAGGGTTAGCAATTAGGTAATCCTAGAATCTAAGATTTCCTAGGATTTCAAAGGCTTAGAAAGGTGTGAATTAGGTTCGATGGTAGATGATAGGGTGAGGTTTAAAATGACTAGAGGGTTACAAATAGGGTGAACATGGGTGCAACAGTCCTAATGAAACCTATCCTAAACTTTGAGATGGTCAACAAGTCAAACCTCAAAAGTGAAATTCGAGCAAAAAAACCATGGTTACTATAGCTAAGCCTGGTGTATGTATTAGATGTGCCAAGCATAGCTACAGTGCTTGGAGGTTCATAGCCCGCGATGGGACCCACCTATACTTGGTGCGAGTATTAGATGCGTCAAGCCATTTTTGGGCAAAAATGGCTTGGCGCATCTAATACATGCGCCAGGCAACATCGAGTCAAACAACCCGATTTTTAAATCACCATAACTTTTGATATATAACTCTGATTGAGGCGATTCTTAGTTTGTTCGAAATATGGGGAAGTCCTCTTTCTAATGGTATATAATTAACCTCTAGTAGAGATCTATGTAAATTTTGGCACTCCTCTTTCCAACCACTGCTCAGGAAGGTTCATAAACTGGTCTGGGATGGGTTCTAAGGGGTCCGAGAAGGTTGGGGTTGAATCCTAAGGGCTTGGGATGATTCCTAAGGGTTTTACAATTATTCTTAAGGTTTTTGGGAATGCTTTCGAAAGATCAGGGGTGCGCCCTTCTCAAAGTATGTGTTGATCGGGCCTTGGGCTAAATTTGGGTGTCTACAATTTGAAACCTCACCCTATCATCTACCATTGAACCCAATTCACATCTTTCCAAGCCCTTAAGATCCTAGGAAACCTTAAATGTTAGGATTACCTAATTGCTAACCCTAATTAGCTTTTAAGTACCCCCTAACCCTCTCTTTCTCTACAAATAGAGAGGCACCCCCCCTTGCAAATGGCTGGAAATAAATTCTAAAGGAGAGAAAAGATTAGAGTGCTCTCCCTTTTAGCATTTCACCCACAAAATTCCAGAACTAAGATTCATCCTTTGCCATCAATTTTCCATCATAAATCCTTTAGATTTAGCTAGATCTAGCCCCTAGCCTTCTTCTCCTACCTCTTAGCTCCCTAGCCTTAGAGATGAAAACCCATTTCTCTTACCATTTGCTTTCGGAAGCTCACTGGACACGCATCAACGCGAAGTTTCACATCGGTGCTACAAGGGCCTGAGCGCTCTGGCTCTCCTCTCTATTCCTTTACCTTCTTTTCTTTTACCTTATCCTAGAATTGATCCGTTACGCTGCTCAAATTTCGGCAAGCGGGAAGGGCTCAATAAGATCAGTGTGCCTTCGGGTAAGGGGAAGTGTCACTCATTTTGTTTCTTTATATATATATATATATAATTATGTATATATATATTATATAAACTATCCACACATAGACCCGGCCATAGTAGAGACTGCTTACGAGTAGGTCAATCAGGAGCTTAACACCTTCCTGATTGATAACCGAAGCTCCTACCCAAGAGCCTTTGGCGTAGACCAGAATCAGAGTCATATTTTTGTACTTCGGTGCTTTTAATATTGATTTGAGATTTCTCGGGACACCAAAAGCTCCGGGTGGTGGCTCTAATTTTTTTTTAAACGAGCGCATCGTTGCGATGGATCATTAAAAATCCATGGTTGCACAGATGGCAAACTCCACTGGGGAGAGCATGTAGAGCTTCCTCTTGAAGTTTTGGCCTATTTTTGTTTGTTTATTTTTCTTGTCTACTAACCCTTTTTTGCTTCATTTCTTTGATACTTACCCCTATGATTTCGTCAATTTTTACTTACCCCTACTTTTCCGCCATTTAAGCGGCTTAGCCGATTGGCGGGCCTACTTGAGCATTGTCTTGACTCTCATTTATTTTTCATCATTTATATGCCTTAGCCGATTGGCGGGCTTACTTACGTATTTTACACGCCTTAGCCATTTGGAGGGCCTATGTGAGATTTTATTTTCTCGCACTCATATACCATCAGTGGATGTCAGCCCGTAGAGGCAGCACAGGATCATCACAACCTATTTTTGAACCTAAGCAAACTCCCCTTTTAAAATTTGAAATTAAAATTGAGCCTTAAAAGTAAAGGGACTTAAATCAGATTTCGCAGGGGTAGCTTTTAAAGGGTTGGAAATTTAGGCAGCGACACAAACATGCTGGTTCTTAGTACGGCAGCAGCCTCTAGTAGTGATGATCCCGAAAAGAACTACCCCATCTAGTATCTGAGAAGGCGCTTCCACCGGAGGTATATAGGGTGCGTGATCGATCCAGTTACGAAGCATAAAACCCTTGGGGAGTGCTTTAGTTGTCCCGAATCAACCTTTTATCCCTAGGTTTGGTGAGGAGGGACCCGTTACAATAAGGAAATCAGTCCCCGGAAGCATCGCTTCCAAAAAACTAGAAAAAAGACCAATTTCGGGCTTGCTATTTGCTGTCAAAATATAAATATAAATCCCATTTTTACCTCGCGTGTGTAAAATACACGTCAAGCTATTTGTTCCCCAGAACTGCTCTGGCGTGTGTAAAATATATGTCAAGCTATTTGTTCCCCAGAACTGCTCTGGGGTGTATAATACACACGCCAAGCCAAAATCTCCAGATATTGGCCTGACGCATATAATACACACACCAAGCCTATTTTGGGCTAGGTAGCTTGAATCTAAGGCCTATTATCACCTTCCCGAGTCCCCCGCTTAGTGGTTTAGCACCTCTGATAGGTCCCGCACTTTTTGATGCCCAATACGCCCTCGCCGATCCAAAGAGGCCACCCTCTTATTGATTTATTCTGAGGGATCGGGTTGTCTCCTTGATTCCCGTACCTTCACATAGATCAACAGGTTTTCCCTTCGATTCTTCCAAAGTGTGTGGGATCTCGCCGTGGGAAATATTTGAGGTACGAACACCGCCCGAAAAGGAAATTCCAAGGCCCCGGAACTCATTCTAGAAAGGTTCATTTGCTTTATCCTAAAAATTTAAAAAAAATTAATTAAAAATCAGAAAAGACTTATGGTGCCGGCGCAACGGGCATCGCCCTACTCTCCGTCATCCCGAAGAGGGAGGAGAAGAAAATTTTACGGACCCCATCCGAGGCATCCATACCCAACCTGCGCCAAGCCGTGTCGTGGGTGGTGGATCCTGCTTATGCCGATCCCGATTCATCCCCGCCACATTCCCCTACTGATTCCCACATGGAAGAAATCCCCATTTTCGATTCCCCCACCCCATCCCATTTCGATGTCAACAGACCCTACGGTGCACCCGTATTCCCATCCACATCCGCCTCATTCCCTCAAAATTCACCCCATTGTCCTCCCACATCCATCCAAAATCTAAACTCTTTCCCCTCATTCACCTAACACACACCCATTTTTTCCCCATCTACACAAGCCATGCCCCATTTCCCTTCCACATCCACTCAAAATCTCCCCCATCTTACCTCCACATCCATCCCTACCATTCCCAATCCTCCCACATCAATCCATCAAGCCCCTAATTTTCCCACATCCATTCAACAAACACCCCATACACCCCAACTTCCCTCCACATCCAATCCAAATTTTTCCTCCACATCCAATCCCAACAACCCCCATTTTCCCACATGCACCCAAGCAATGCCCAATCCATCCCAATCCCCTCAAAATACATTGAATTTCCCCTAATTCACCAAAAATCCATCACACATCCCCCTGTCTACCCAGGTCATGCCCAATTTTACTAGGGCCATACCCAATTATTCCCACACATCCACCTCATTCACACCCCACATTCCATTTGGGAGCACCATCTACATCCACCCCCTCACCCAATCCAATGGCCATGATGGAGGTGATGGTCAGGGCCTACACCAGCTGGAAGGCTTCTCAAAGCAGTCTCCCTTATCCACCCCTCACAAACCCATCTCATACTCTCCCCAATTTCCATGCCCTTTTCTCTAAAACTCTCATCAACCCCCTATTATCCATACCACTCAAGATCCTCACCAACCATGGGGTCATTGGAGCGGGCCTCAGGGCCCAATGGGCCAGACCCACCAAGGCCCAATGGGCTGGACCCACAAAAGCCTAATGGGTTAGACCCATCATGGCCCAATGGCCCAAACACATCAAGGCCCAATGGCCCAAGCCCATCAAGGAACATTACCCCAAGCCCATCAAGGCCCATTGCTCTATAACCAAGCCTTTCAAGGCCCAACATCCAAAGTCGACCAAGGCCCAAACCTTGGAGCTCCGTTTACAAACCCTTCATTCCCCCAATATCTCACATTTACTGATACCCAACATACCCCCATTCCCCCCCAGATAATACACCCCTCTTATCCAATCCCTCAATCCGGCCTGGGCCCTATTTATCCACATTCTTCACACCTAACTCAATATGAGAATCCATCCCATACCCTCAACCATCCCCAATTTACCCATCCACTGACTCCCCAACTAAATCCCCAAATTGTACAATGGCCTCTTCAGGCACCTACCCAAATTCCACCATTCACTCATCTCGTCACCCCACAAGCCACTCATCAAAGTTTCCCCCAACCCCAATGGCTTCATCAAACACCTG
The DNA here is from genome assembly GCA_021018995.1 of Chloranthus sessilifolius. Taxonomy (NCBI): domain Eukaryota; kingdom Viridiplantae; phylum Streptophyta; class Magnoliopsida; order Chloranthales; family Chloranthaceae; genus Chloranthus; species Chloranthus sessilifolius. The sequence goes on from CM037595.1 coordinate 74,134,901, forward strand.
CCCAACCCATTCAGAATCAGTAGGATAACCTCACCCTTCCTCCATCGTATGTTGATCAACAATATGAGGAAGATGAGGTCAGAAATAGTGGGGCCAATGTGGGGGCATTCGCCAACTTTAATCCCCCACCACCCACACTTACCAATCCCCATGCCATCAAAAATGACGGGAGGTAGCCTGTTGAGGGAACGATCCCAGCCCCACCATCCAAAGAATCTAAGCAATTGAAGGAACAGCTGGACAAGATCCAAAAACAATTAATGAAGATGGGTGGAACTGAGATCCATGCCACGAACATTTTCTACCTGTGCTTGCTTTCTGAAGTCCCCTTATCCCTGAAATTCAAAGTGCCAATCTTCGATAAATATAATGGTACGGGTAACCCAATTGCACATCTCAAGTCCTACTGTGGGGACATGTGCCCGTCTGAAGGGGATGAGCATTTACTCATAAAGGTCTTCCAAAAGAGCCTTACAGGCCTGGCCTTAAGGTGGTTCACTTCACTGGAACCTTCTATAATCAAAACTTGGAACCATCTGACCCACTTATTCCAAGAGCAATATGTCTATAATATAGACATTGAACCCAAAAAATTGAACCTGGCCCAGCTAAAACAGAAGCCCGACGAAGCATTCAGTGATTATCTTGGGCGATGGAGGGGACTGACATCTCAAGTCAGGAACAGAATAACTGATGGTGAGTAGATCGAGATGATCTCGAAAAACACTCTTCTAATCATGTTAGATTTTTTAGTATACCAACAGCAGTCCAGCTTTGCTGACTTGGTAAGGAATGTCAACCATTGTGAGGACGCAATTAGAGAGGGACGTTTGAGTAAGAATGTGTCCAGTGGAGCCAATGGGGTCTGAAAGTTCACCGAACAGAAGACTGAGAGAGGAGCAGAGGCAGAGGAACAAAATATAATGAACACACAGCCCAACACCAATATGGTCCCCTTTCCGTTCATGGCAGCACAACCAACACCAACACTAACAAATCAGGCTCCAAGGCAGAGGAAAATGACCCCTGTGCAGAGAAGGGCCCGATATGACCGAGTATTCACTCCCTTGGGACAATTCCTAAATGTCCTCTTGTCGTTGCTAATGGAGAAGAGTTCAGTTACTCAACTTCAACCAAGACCCCCACTGAATCCAATTCCAAAGAATTATGATCTCAGCACACATTGTCATTTCCATCAAGAGCCGAAACATCCAATTGATCGGTGCTTTCCTTTGAAACACGCGATAGAGGATTTGATAGAGGTAGAAAAAGTCATACCCCCAACACCCCCCCAAGCAAACCCTGCACACCAATATCATGCAGGCACCATTACCACCGCACCCGCAGGGAGGAATGGGCCCAAGGGCCACCATTAACATGTTGGAGAAAGCGATGAAAGAATTTGATCCCTCATAATCCATCATTGAAAAAGCAAGTTTCATGCCACCCGGGCAACAGGGTAAGAATGAGATCATAGGGGTGATCAAGCCATTAAATTTAGTTGATTATTTTTCAAATCCTACACTGCAAGTAGCAACCCTGGATTTGAGTATGTATTTCCCTACACTCGGGCCTGTCAATCATGTGGAGCCCAATTTTTACTCACCCCAGATATATCAGCCATTCCCAACACCAATAGCCGATCACTATGTGTCACCCAATCCATCGCCAGCACCAATCCAATGCAGCTAGCCTAATTTTGCTCCACTCCCAATAAATCCACCTCTAGTACCACTCCATTACAATGGGCCTAATTTTTTTATACCCCCACCAGTTTATCCATCTCCAGCATCAGTCAACCAGATTAGGCCTAGTTCTGTCGTGCCATCAATACAGGCACTTTAGATACCCTCACCCACCCCATTTTAGATCCCAGGGCCGACCTATGATCCCCATCAAAAGTCCGCTCGATTATGAAACAGGCCTTTATCAATCACGAGCAGCGATAAATAAAGGCGATTGATTTCATTACTCTGATCGAAAAAAGAATCTTTAAAAACCTTGAAGTATCGGTACCAGCTCGATAAGAAGAGAAGAAGGAACCAGCCACAGTGAACCCCTTTGAAAAAATGAGCAAAGAGCACATACTAGAAACTCAGCTAAAGAGAATGCCAACCCACATCATAGTTTGAAACCTGTTAATGGCATCACCGATCTATTTTCAGGCTCTGATGGAAGCACTAAAAGATGTGTCTATTGATCAGTCACATAATTTACCATTTTATCACCCTTAACTTAGTGATGCTAGGCTTTAGTTTGCTACTAATAAGTTACTGATGTACAGATATTAAAGATAAACAATAAAAGAGAGCCTAAGTGTTAACATTCATCAAAGTGAACTCAAAAGTAGTAAGAATGATGATTGAGCATATAAAGACAATTCGCCAATATAAGAAAGCTGAGAAATCATATTTAACGATTTTGTGCTACTGCTGAAGTAAAAAAAAGAAAGAAATAAATAAGAAATCGTAATTTTAATGATTCTTTAAAAAGACGATTTTTCATAAGTGACAAAAGAGTAAAGAAGATTTGATACAGAAGATAAAGGCAATGAATCGTGAATAGAAAATCGTCTAGTATGAAGGCCATGAAAGTTGAGAAAATCATGATTTATGATTTTCCAAAGAAGCTATAATAGAAGAAATTGTTATGTACGATTTCCAAAAATATAAGCTTTCCTATTTACTGTTATTACTGTTGATCACGTGAGAGCTATCACTGTCATGAATAGTATTAAAAGACTCCTAAAATTAGAAGTTCAGCTAATCACGGATCTGTGAAGATTGATGAAGATATACTCTGAACGATTCTGCTATTGAAGATTAAAGAACCTTCCAGAAGCGCATCAACTAAAGAAAGCAAAGAAAAGATGAAATTAGAAATAAAGTTATATTTGGATAGTTTTTACTTCTTTTATTAGATTTAGGACTTGTAAACCGACTCCTTATGATCTATAAATAAGATGCCTTGGTGTAGGAATAATCATCGAAGAATTTTAGCATCAATTGACACCTGAGGTTGGATTTACTTTTGATCAGTAGTGTAAAATAGTTAGAATAGAATAGATATCAGAGGTTTCTTAAGAGCAATTGACGACTGTAATTGAGTGTTAAAGATTAGTGTAGTTTCTCAGGAGCAATTGACGACTGCAGCTGAGGGGTGAAGGATATATTTTACTTTACTTTTTAGTTTAAATTTATAGCTTTGTAAATATCTCCAAGTTTTAATTTGAATTGACGACTGAGGTTAGAATTTGTAGATTAGTGCAACGATTTTTACTTTTCCATCTTCAATTTTCTAAGGTTTGATTGACGCCCAGATTTTAGCAAGTTGTTGATTAGATTAAATCTGTATTGATAGGATCTTAGACTTGATTGATGACCAATGCTAAGAAACTATAGATATGGTGTAACGGTACTATTTAGCTGAAGATTGGGATTGGCGATCTCAATAAGGAGGATATAGATTTATTTTATGAACTTTAGATTAAGAAACCATTCTTTTATTTATATTTCTCCACTAGATTAGATCTTAAAGATAAATAGAAGTTTTTAAAATAAGGGTTTAAATAGAAGATATAAATAAGAACTAATTAGATAGACAAACTTCCTCATGGGAAGGATCCTATGCTAGTACTATGATTTCCATTATGTGCTTACAATAGGTTAAGACTTGAATTTAATATAATTAGATATACATAAAATAAGCCGATCATCCATCCAAGTAACCCTTGATGAGGTGGGATAAATAATTGGGCAGGTTTTAGCCCCCAACGCCATCTCATTTTTAGATTATGACCTGCCAAGTGAAGGAATCAACCATTCCAAACCCCTCAACATCAGGGTGGAATTAAAAGACTTAATAATTTCTTTGGTACTGATAGACAATGGTTCAACATTGAATGAATATCCCCTCAGAACTGCAACCAAAATAGGGGTTGATCCCTCCACATTCAGGCCAACCAGAATAAATGCAAGAGGGTTTGATAATACCAGGAGGGAGGTGATAGGAGAAGTAGATCTTGAGCTCACCATTGGGCCAATGACCTTCTCAATTCTATTTCAAGTCATGGACATAAAGTCCTCCTTCAACCTGCTACTAGACGCCCATGGCTGCATGAAATCGAGGCGGTGCCCTCCACTCTACACCAACAATTCAAATTCATATAAGACGAGAAGGTCATAACAATCATGGGAGAAGGGCGAGAAGAAAGAGAGAAAATTACCCACAACATCAAAAATCTCAAGGTGCTGGATGTACCCCATATACCTAAAGATACAGATCTTCACAGCTTCTATTATGATGTATCAACATTGGGGCCAGAACCTATCAGAGAGGTCCCCATAAAAATCGGAGGTGGAATGACGGCAGCAGTAGCCATGCTCCAAAAGTGGGGCTATCAGAAAGGAAAAGGTTTAGGTCCCCATTTGCAAAGCAGGAGAGATTCGGTCAGAGCAAAAGGCGGCCAACATGTCAGATTTAGGTTAGGTTACAAGTCCACTAAGGAGGAGGTCCAAGAAGCCAAGGAGAAGGCCCGAACCATTGCCGCTGCCAAAGCCAGGGGGATAGACCTAGAAGACGAACCCCTCCAGAGACCTCACACCCGCAATATACTCGTGAGTGTAAGGGTTGTAAAAATTGATCAGAATGGGACAACACAGCTGACCCCACACAAGCTGGTGGTCGCTATTCACCCAACTAATTCCCAAATCATTCCTCCCGATGCAGAAATAGACTTGGCATCCCTATCACTTTTTGAGGAGGAACCCTTACCAATCCAGCTACCTATCTTGAACCATCCAAAACCCATTATGACATTTGAGGATCGGGTCCCGAACGAGCCCAGGATAAACATGACAGAGGCTGACTCCCAAAAGTCATCCCAATCAGCCTCCTCCACAAGGCTAGGTTAAAGGGCGGCACCTCAGGTGAGGAATTGGGTGTCAATGCCCCTAACTCTGGAAGCATCAAATGACCACAAATTCGGCACCCGCTTCCCAAAAAGAAATAACCTTTAAAAACCAAGGTTAGCCCTTGGCAAGCAATACCATGTGTATATAGAGACTCGCCTTGCCAACGGCCCACTTTCGAACAAAAAGAAAAATCCAAAAAAATAAAAGAAATACAAAATAATCCAAAAAAATAAATTTTTAATCTCAAGAAAATAAAAGAAAATGGTGCCTTAATAGAAAAACCAGTCCCATGTGAAATCGGCCCCTTTCCTGTAGAAATACAAGAGGTAAGAGTCACGAGTCTGGATGAGAAAATTCTAATCGAGGAACTCCCCAATGAGCTCCTTGACCGGTTTGCCAATTTTAAGCATGGCCCTACACCGATTGTTGAAGAAATGGAGGACATCAATCTAGGGACTGAGGAGATCCCCAGAATCACCAAGATCGAAATGCCGCTATCTCCCAAGGAAAGAAGCAACGTGATTGATTTCCTTCGGTCATACTAAGACATCTTCGCATGGTCATATAAGGATATACCTGGTTTGGACACCGATTTGGTCGAGCATGAGCTGCCACTATATCCAGATATTAAGTCGGTCAAGCAGAAGTTGAGATTCCTCAGGCTAGAATGGAGGCTGAAAATTAAGGATGAGGTCATCAAATAGTACGATGCGAGGTTTCTCGTAGTCTCCAAGTACACTTAATGGTTAGCCAACATCCTCTCGATACCGAATAAAGATAACAAGTTCACATATTCATTGACTTCAGAAATCTGAACAAGGCGAGACCAAAGGATGACTTCCCATTGCCACACATCGACATCTTGGTCGATAACATTGCTAGGCATGGGATGCTATCATTTATAGATATATTTTCTGGATATAATAAGACCAAGATGGCCAAAGAAGACTGAGAGAAGACAAAGTTCATTACTCCATGATAAACTTTCTATTACTAAGTCATGCCATTTGGGTTGAAGAATGCTAGGGCAACATACCAAAGGGCAATAATGGCATGCTGATCTGAGAGGGAAATTCAAGCTCAACTAGGAAGGACCTTACGTCATCTGAGAGGTGTTGCGATTGCCTGGATACACGCTTCACCTTGCCACCATGGATGGAGATCATTTTCTTAAGCCAATCAATTCTAGATACATCCGACGATTCTATTCCTAAGTCTCCCACAACAAGGTAAGTACTGATAAAAATTGATATGGGATTGCTTAAAGATACTTTAAAAAAGAGGCCATCATTTGAAAGTCAAGTAGCCAAAAAGTGTCCCTAAATAATCATACCCTTAGCTACACCCGTTGAGCCATTGGCCTTTTTTTCATAAACCCCTCCCCAGAAAAGAAGAAGGAAAAAGTGTATATACCAAACAAAAAAGGAGAAAAAGAGTAACCATCAAATTCTAAAAAATCAGAAAAGCAAAATCCCAAAAAAGATGTCTGAAAAAGAATAAAAACAAAAGAAAAAAAAATGGGGCATGTATAGTGAAAATCCCCCAAAGAAGAAGTGTATTATGGCAGCTAGAACCCAATCAAGGAAACCTTTTAAAACCCAGAGTACCTTTAAAATTCCTAACCTATCCCATGGCCATGACACATTCCGAGAAAAAGACCTCTTTTAGGTCTACAAGCAATCACAATATCCATTGAGTCAACACGAGCCAAGTTGTCAGACGAGCAAAGAATTCCATCCAGCCGACTATGATGAAATCGACGTCCATATCGTGTACTTTGAAAGAAGAAAAAGAAAAGAAAAAGAAAATACAAGCTCAAAGTAAAATGGACGAGGTGAAAACCCGAAAGGGCACCCCGGATAAAAACAGTGAGCTTGTACAGACCAGGTGAAAACCTGCAAAGGTGCCTGGGATAAAAATGCACACCCATGGACATAGTGAAAACCTCAAAGGGCTCTACGGGTCAAAAAGAGGGAAACAACGGGCACGGGGAAAACCCGTCTTGGGCGCTGTGAGTAAAATATTGTAAAAGAGAAGAAAAGAAGAAACTCATTCGGTTACTCCCTTGGTTACAATCTCGAGCTATCTGGTCTTCAAATGGGTCGCTCATGTCCGCTCAAATAAGTATTTTGATCAGGCAAATCCTTCAGATTGCACCGTTAGAAGCATGACTAGAGGTAAGGATAAAAGGTTGATTCTACCCAAAGGGATGGACATTTCGACGTTGGTAAAAAAAAAAAATGCTAAACCTCACTTGGATCCGACCACATAAAGGGGTTCGACTCAAAATGGGACCCGTTACTTCGTCTCACTATTAAGGCATCAAACAAAAAAAAAGAAGAAAAAAAAATAAAAATCAATCAATCAAAAATCCAAAAAATACAAATATATATATATATATATCCCCACTTTCTTTATGTCTATGTACATATGTACATCATCATACTTCCATCTCAAAATAGAGAAAAAGAACAAAAATCTAAAAATAAAAATCCAAAAAATGTATATATCGTAAATTGAAAATGTGTAGGTAATGGTTTGCTTCTCCTGTTAATTAGGATGCATATTATTACCTATATAAATAAAAAAAGGACTGACATTTTCTTGAGAAATATGCAGGAACATCAAAATGGTCCAAAGCCTCGAAGTCGGCGATCTCTCGGCGATGGACCGATCAAATTAAGCATCTCTCCACAGACGTCAGTCTTTTCAAGAAAAAATTGGAAAAAGGAATCATTTGAAAAAAAGGGAAAATAAATTTGTATTTTCATGGTACTCTTCGTCACGCACAGCTATGCACATGCATGCTCTAATGTGGTAAAATATCAATATTTTATTGGCAACACAGCTGTACTAGATTAACGTCCTAAGTCTAAGGTTCGCCTGGGATCTTTGGATCCTACTTTAAAGTAGGAGGAACGGTGTCAATCCCGATCAAACGATTAATATTTTGATCAAGTTGATTTCATTGCTAAATCCTTGCGTCAAGCGCTCCGTTTTGGGATTCACATAAACTTCAGTGTCTTAAGCTTCAGATTCCTTAGAAAAAGGTCAATTGTTAGTTAAAACTAACCTGTCAAAAAGGAAATTATCTATCGAACAACTATGTTCAAATATGCATTCCGAAGGGCTCATTTTAGGGTGCAGGCTTAAAACCTGCATTTATATGGTATCCCTGTAAAGTGTACGTCTTGCGTCTGGGTATCCCTTGGGTGGTCATTTATTCTCGTAAATTATACCGGGACGGGTTCTGGATCGGGACTTTCATTCCCCTTTATTTTTATCAACCATTGATGAGTGCATGTTTTTGCATAATTGTTCAATAATAAGATCATCATTGACAGAGACCAAGATTGAGTGCCTCCTTCGGTAGGCACCCAATTTTGGCCAGATCTATCTAGTTTTATTTGAAGTTGGGTACCCTGGGTCATGTTGATTCAAGACATACCATCAAAAGTGGCACGTACTCCTGAAAAGTGTTACGACATCAATTCACTCCGCTCGGGTAGTCGTGCTAAATTAACTTCGGGATCGTTGGATTCGCCCAAAGACCTCAAACCCTACTTTACATAGGGCACCCGTGGCCGGTGAAATGGGGTAATCAATACCTCGTATGATTGGACACAAGCTGTGGACCTTCGCGCATTTTTCCCACGCATGTCTTTAAGTATGGGTCGATCACCCTCTCACTCATGGAGTTATTTTATTTAGAATGAAACTCGAATATCGAACATCTTCAATCATCTCAAGAAGTGGACGTTTTTCCTAACATATTAGGTTTTTGTAACTCGTACCATCTCGATTATGCCCAGTAATGTCGCTAAGCGCTTGGGGACCAATAGCCTTGAGGAACGAACGTTTTTCCCAACATACAGGGCTTTCGTTTACTCACCATGTTACCCACCTGCTGTTTGAGGTTTGTTCTTAATATAGCGAACCCGTCAGTATTACCTTACGCCTCTTCGGATGTCTCTTGTCTTTGACATTCGATCATTAGTGATCGGATGCCAAAGAGGGGCATCTGTAGACACCCAAATTTGGCTCAAGGCTTGATCGACACATACTTCGAGAAAGGCGTACCCCCGAGCTTCCGAAAGCATTTCCCAAACCCTTAAGAAATATCTAAAAACCTTTAAAACCCCTCCAAAACCCTTAGGAGTCAACCCTAACCTTCCTAAACCCATTAGAATCCTCTCCCGGACCTGTTTCAAATCCTCCTAAGTAGTGGATGGAAAGAAGAGTGCCAAAGTTTACACAGACCTCTACTAGAGCTAAGTTATATTTCATTGAAAATAGGACTTCCTTAGATTTCCAATGAGCAAAGAATTGCCTCAATCGGAGTTATATATCAAAAGTTATGACGATTTGAATATCGAGCAGAAATGTCAGTATTTTGCTTGGCGTGTGTAATACACACCACGCCATTTTCTGAAGAAATGTTGCCTGGCATGTATATTATACATGCCAAACATAGATGGGCCCCCCCAGTGGGCTCTGGACTTCTCTGGTACTGTAGCTATGGCTGGTGTGGATAATACACACGCAAGGCTTAGCTATAGTGAAACTTGGATTTTGCTCGAATTTTAATTTTGGGGTTTGACTTGTTGACCATCCCAATGTTTAGGGTGGGTTTCTAGGACTGTTGCACCCCCACTTACCCTATTTGCAATCCTCTAGTCATTTGAAACCTCACCCTATCATCTACCATTGAACTCGATTCACATCATTCCAAAGCTAACACTAATTAGCTTTTAAGTACCCCCTAACCCTTTTTTTTTTATAAATAGAGAGGCAACCCCCCTTGCAAATGGCTTGAAAAAATTCTAAAGGAGAGAAAAGATTAGAGTGCCCTCCCTTTTAGGATTGGTGTGCCTTCGGGCAAGGGAAAGTGCCGCTCATTTTGTTTCTTTTTATATATATAGTAGAGACCGCTTACGAGTGGGCCAATCGAGTGCCTAACACCTTTCTGATTGATAACCGAAGCCCCTACCCAAGATCCTTTGGCGTAGACCGGAATCAGAGTTATATTTTTGCACTTCGGTGCTTTTAATATTGATTTGAGGTTTCCCGGGACACCAAAAGCTCCGGGTGGCGACTCTATTTTTTTTAAACCAGCGCATCATCACAACGGATCGTTAAAAATCCACAGTTGCACACACATTAATGTTGAAAATTCCTACCAAAGATCAAATAATAATAACTTCGGAAATACCTATAATCCATGTTGGAGGAATCATCCAAATCTAGCTTGGCGAAACAACATGGAGAAAGGTACAATTTAACTTTTCCGGCTGACATATATATCACAACCCCCTCTGCATCCTAGTGGCCAATATCAATTCAGATCTCAATGGAGTAGTAATTTCGAAGAGGCTATGTTGCTAGCACCCTAGTGGCCAATATCAATTCAGATCTCGATGGAGTAGTAATTTGGAAGCAACAGTCCCAGACACACACAGAGCTACTCCACTCTCACACAGTTGATTGCTAAGCTAGAGACCCAGATTGGGCAACTAGCTATTGCATTGAATAAGAGAGACAAGGGCCCACTACCAGCTCAACCGGTGAACAATTCGTAAGGTCAATTAATGGTGGAGGAGACTTCCTCTCCCCCTGATCCACCTGTGACTTGAAGAGTTCATTGACCTTGTCGAGCTACCGACGCATCCGTAGCGCTTCTTGGGAGGCAACCCAAGCTCCGTGTATATCACCCTTCTAGGTATTTTATTAATTTTATTTTTAGATTTGATGAGTTTGTGCATGTGTAGGTGTTAAAGTGTGAAGTTTGTATAAAAAGAAAAAAAGGGGTAAGTTTAGTGGAGTCTAATAAGAGGGCTATGCTCTCTACTCATAATTCGACCTGTCGAAATTGATTTCGACCGATCAGTTTTGCATTTGGGTAGGTGATATAACCAATTTTGACTAGTCGAGACTGATTCTTGACCGGTCAAAATTATAATTTTAATAGAGGCACAAGTTTGTTTCATTTTGAACGATCAAATTTGGATTTCGACCAGTTGATATTGGAACTGTGCTTCAGATCTGAAGCAGGATGAAGAATACAGATTCTCTACCCAATTTTCGTTCAGTCGAAATTGATTTCGACCAGTCGAGTTCCATAGGCCTGTGGCTTATGTAAAGCCCCTGGACCAGTCGAAATCACATTTTGACTGGTACAGCCCTAAATTTTTTCCCTCCTTCGTCTTCCCCGTTGCTCTTGCGGCTCCACCTTTTCAAATCTCTCTCCATTTCGTGCCTTTTCATCTTCCACACTTACAAACCTCATTCACGCCACCTCTTCCTCCTCTTACCTTTTCAAATCCCCTCATTCAAGCTACCCTTTCATCTTCCACCGCTTCATTGCCTTCTTGTTTCAAATCCCGTAGATTAACAACTATAAATACATCGTGTGGGGTGTTCATTCTTCATCCTGTGGCCACGATCGAACATTTTAGTTGCGCACTCATGCTACATGGGTAACTTTGCTTGTTTTTGTGTTTGTTTTTCTTTGTTATTTAATTTATTTTCTGTATTTGTTCTATGGGAAAGAAAAGTGACAAGGGCAAGGCACCCATGGTGGATGCCCCTCCCAAAAAGAAAGCACGGTCCTCGGTGCTTTTCGAACCCAGGTGCTCATATCTGTATTGGCACCTAGGCTTCGACATCCATGCCTGCCCCACCACCCACTCACCTTGTGACCCAGGCCCTGAGGCAGGACAACCCGTTGTCCCCCATGATGCATCACGATTTCTTTGTTGGACCTGAGTTCGACATGGATTATTTTAAGAAGCTACCTGAGGCCCAATTTTCACTAGCTTATTTTAAGCGATCTGGCCTCGATGTCGTGCTGATACTATCGCTGATGCCAGTGTACCACCGACTGGTCCGACTCTTTTACCAAAATCTCATTTATAATTTTGTTGGGCTAGGCCGATTTTCGACAAAGGTCAATGGATTTGACTTGTAGTTTGGTCAAGTTCAATTGGCTGAAAGCATGGGACTGCCTACTGCACCCCCTTCTAGTTGTGAGATGCCGAGGTGCCACGATTTCCCAGCCTTCTCTGAATTGGTGCTTGCCATCTTTGGCAGGCCGCTAGTGGGTCCCACTTTCACCACCTAGGCAGCCCTTTTACCTGACTTATTTTTTCAAACGTTGTGTTTTATAAAATACTATTTCTGATATCTCACTAATCAGTCATTGTTTCTGGCCCCACATGTGCAGGACGTATTGGGGAGCTGAGCTCCAATCTTTCTTGGGGAGGAATAGAAGTATTCGCTCCTTTTGTTACTACCAACTCAAAAGAAACAATGGTATTAAAGATGTTCTCAACATTACGTGGGTCCTAATTAACAGTAACAACTTCAACACTAGGTGTGCCCTGGTTTCCAGTACTTAATTCAGGGGGTGGAGTTGACTCAGGAAAGATAGAAGATGTTTTGTTTTATTAATTGTCCTTTTGTAAGCGACAATAGTTAGGTCCTCATCTTTTTTCTTTTTAAGGACTTTTTCATTAGGCTCCAGCTTATACCCCAAGTTCATGAGAATATTGGTAATCAGGACTCCAAAAGGGAGATCCAACTTATACTTTTCATATTTTTCTTTGTTCAATTTCTCCCACACAACGTCGATTACCTCTAAGAGGTAAGAGGGTACATCGAACCAAAAATGATTGGTCATCATGTAAAAGGCTTTAATGAAGAGAAACCTTCTCTTTGTCTCGCGGCAAGTGGGATGGATAGTCTTATGAATTAAAACATCCATAAAATGCAGTGACAATCCTGGCTTCTAAATCTTTTTGCATGAGATATGACTTGGCCCTTGGAGGTTTGCCCAGTAGTTCTGTGTCTATCCGTACAAAATTCGGAAGGATAGGAGGGGGTGATCTTAACATATTGGCTTACGGCTTCTCAGGAGACATCTCAGGTGTCTCTAGTGGTGCATTCAGAACCTTATCAATCAATTCCTTGGTCAATTGGATGGAAAATTCATCTACGATTGTGGAAAGTATGGAGACTTGACTTGTACCCCTGTTAGCCATTCTTTTATAAAACAATTTTACTAGTCTAGGGTAGACCGGTGTCGTTCCAATCTCAAGAAAATAATTAAGCCCTGCATCCTTGAAATATTTGATGGCAACTTCACTGAAGTCCAATTTTTCCCAAAAGGCGATATCCACAAAAACTTCAACTCCCACAATATGATGTTTCATTTAGGTTGGGGGCCAATCCAGTATTCTTTCGGTGGATGTCAGCTTTTTGCCTTTATTTGGCTGTGTCTTCTCCAGGGGCAGGCATAGTTTCTGTCTTAATCTCCATTATCTTTGTTGGTAGTTCTCTGATAACTACCTCAGGGGTCTTAGATTTCTTTTTAAATGGTGGGGCTGCTGTTTTGGATTTAGCAGTGCGGGGTAGCACCCCGTGTATTATGCTTTTGGGGTGGAGGATGATCAGAAATATTACCTTCATCTTCTTCTTCTTCCCTCTGCCTCTTGGTGTTCGATCTCGGCACGACGCAATTTTTCTCCTGTAATAATTCACAAAATCAATTAATACTCTAAAATGTATGCTGAATCAGAAAGATTTCCAAAGGAAACAACTGATTAAGAGTTAGAATCATCACCTTACTAAACCCTAATCTTAAAAAGAAATAAGAGAGTTAATCTATGGTAGGGTTTCTGTAGACACCCAAATTTGGCCCAAGGCCCGATCGAAACACCTTTCGAGAGAGGTGCACTTCCGAGCTTTTGATGGCATGCATGGAACCTTGAAGAATTACCTTAGAACCCCTATGAACCCTTCCAAACCCTTAGGAATCACCCTAGATCCCTTAGGAACCAACCCCGAACCTTTAGAAATTAATCCCAACCCTTAGAACCCGTCCTAAACCTAAACCTAACCTTATCAAGAAATGGATGAGGAGGGGTGCATTGGGACTAGCTACAGCCTTCTACTATGATTGAATCTCATACTATTGAAAAGTAGAAGTCGTCGGCTTTCCAATAGACCAAGAATCGCCCCAATCGGAGGTATACATCAAAAGATATAGCAAATCAGGCCCGGAGGGCAGAAATGTAAGTTCATGTGGGCCCCCCTAGGGATTTGGCGCAACTAATAGTTGCGCCATTTATAATTTTACCTGGTGCAACTATTAGTTGCGCCATGCCAATTCTCCCAGATTTTAAGCCTGGCGCAACTAATAGTTGCGCTAAGGTTAAAGGTGGGGCCCACCCTCGCGAACCAACTTCCAGGCACTATTTAAAATTGTTTTACTGTACATTTAGTTGCGCTAGGCATATGAACAGTAACCCCTAGATTTTATCCTAAAAATTGTAATTAGGGTTTGACTTGTTGACCACATTGATCCTTGGATTGTGTTTTGCTAGTTTTGTTGCACCCATTCACTACCTATTTGCAACCCTTTAAGTGGCTTAAGGCCTCACCCCATCATCCACGATTGGAGGACCTTCACATATTCTCAAGGCTCCAAAAACCCTAGGAATTCTTAGATTTGAGATTACCTAATTGCTAACCCCAATTAGCACTTAAGTGGTCTCCTAATCCACCCTTTTCCTATAAAAAGAGACCTCCACCCCTTGGTTTAGTGGTTGAGAATTTTTGCCTAAGAGAGAAAGAGCTTAAAGTAAGAAGATCTTTCTCCCATTGGTGCACCATTGCTCGTACAAATTCCAGAATTCCAAAACCTCATTCCATGCCTTACCTTTCCTAAAAAGCCTCTAGGTTAGGTGTGTGCTATCCATTTGCCTCCCTTCTCTACCTCTTAGCTAGTAAGCCTTAGTGGTTAGAACCCCTCTTTCCACCATTCAAGCCTTCAAAAGCTCATCAAAAGCAAGCCATGTAAGGCTCTCCTACGACGTTATAAGGGCCCGAGGGCTCCGGCTCTCCCTTTTCTTCTCCTATCTCTTTTTGGCTCTTCTCATCCTCCCATTTGTGATGTTATGCCGCTGAACTTTTGATAGGAATGGAGGGTCACAAATAGGATTCTAAGCCCTTTTAGGTCAGAGGAAGCCATTTTCTTTTCTTTTACTCTATTTTTATTTTGGCCATTAGTAGAGATCACGCTAAGCGGGTTGATCGGGTGCCTAACACCTTCCCGATTAATAACTGAAGCCCCTACCCAAGAGCCTTTGGTGTGGACCGGATTCAAAGTCATATTTGTGACACTTCAGTTCTTATAAAAATGATATAGGTATCATGGGACACCAAAAGCTCCGGGTGGCGACTCTATATTTTTTGCAAGCGAGCGCATCGTCGTGACGGGATCGTAAAAAATCCCACGGTTGTACAGATGGCGACTCTACTGGGGATTAGCTAGTAGAGCTTCCCCTTGAAGTGGGCCTCTTTATCTTTTATTTTTCTAACATTTTATTGCTATTTTTTATTTTTTTTTATTTTATTTTTGTTATTTTTTTACTCACCCCTCCGATTAAGTCATTTTCTTACCCCTACTTTTATACCATTTACGAGCCTTAGCCGATTGGCGGGCCTACTTACGCATAGTCTTTAAATTTCTTTACTTTTCCGTCATTTTTAGTACCTTAGCCGATCGGTGGGCCTACTTGAGTATTTCTTTTAATTTTTAAAATTTTTCATCATTAAAAGTGCCTTAGCCGATTGGCGGGCCTACTTGCACACTCATATCCCAACAGTGGATGCCGGCCCGTAGTGGCGGCACGGGATCATCACCCTCGGTCTTTGAACTAAAGAAAACTTCCAAAAAAAGAAGAAAAGCTTTGAAAAAATTAAAATTGAACCAAGTTAGGGAGCTTAATTATTTTGCTTTTACGGGGTAGATTTTAAAGGGGTTGGGATTAGGCAAACACACAACCACCCGAGTCTTAGTATGGCGGTAGCCCCTAGTGGTGATGATCTAGAAAAGTCCCAGCCCACCTAGTATCTAAGAAGGCTCACGCGCCGAAGGTATATCGGGTGGGTTCCCATTCCAGAGCTTAAAACCCTTGGGGAGCGTGCTAGCGAGTTATACCGAACTCAAACCCGTTAGGTGCGGTAAGGAGAGAATCGATCACCAAAAAATAGCTCAGTTCCCGGAAGCCTAGCTTCCACAGAAACCAAAAAAAGAGGCTCATTTTGGGTGTTGGTGCCTGCTGTCATCAGATCTGGAGCAGCACTTTTTACCTGGTGCAAGTATTAGTTGCGTCAATGTAAAAAGCTGGAATTTATAACTGGCGCAACTAATAGTTGTGCCAGCTTTAAAATCCCAAAATTTACCTTGGCGCAACTAATTGTTGCGCCAGTGTAAAAAAAGGGTCCTACTACTTGGGCACGTGTATTAGTTGCGTCGGTCTGCTCTGCACAGCACAGCCCGAATCCGTGGCCTTTTTCACCTCTCGAGTCCCCCGATTAGTGCGCTTAGTGCCTTGTTTGGGCCCCACCATCTCCAACACCATATATGCCCCCGCCGATCAAAAGAGGGCAACTTCTTTTTAGCTCATTCCAGGGCATCAGGCTATTTGTCTCGATTTTCATGCCTTTAATAGATCGAAGGTTCTCCTTCGATTCTTCCGAAGTGCGTCAGAATCGTAGCCGCGGGTCTTGAATTAGGGTACGAGAGCCACCCGAAAAGGGAATTCCAAGGCCTCGAAACCTTTGTCTTTCAAAAACTTTTTCCCAAAAATAAAAAATAATAATAAAAAAAGAAAATCAAAACCCAAATATAATAGTTTGTGGTGCCGGCACAACGGCATCATCTTGCCCTCCGCCGTCCCGTAGGGTAAGGAGGAATTTTTGGCCTTATCCAAGGCACCCTTACCCAACCCGTTCCCGTAGAATGTCGTGGGTAGTGGACCCGACTTACGCCGATCCCGACTTATCCTCGCCACATTCTCCAACCCACTCCCATTCGGGAGAAGTTTTTTCTACCATCCCCCGCACCCAACCCCCCTTTTCTGTTACTGGCCTATTTGGCACCCCTATTTTCCCAATCACCACTTCTCAAAATATCCAAAGCCCAACCCCCCAATCTCCATCTTTTGCCCAAACCATACCCATGCCAATTCCGACTCATTTCCCTTCCACACCCCTACAAAACCCAAACCCATTCCCCTAATCCCAATCCATGCCTCATTTCCCATCTTCCCCTTATAGGCCCGATCCACCCAAATTCACATACAACACTTCTGCCCTATCCGATCGCCCACAAGTCCCCCAATCTACCCGGGTCATGCCCATTTTTATTGGGGCCACACCCGATTTTTCTCAAACACCCACACTTTACCCTTTATCACCCCCCTTTGCCAATGCCCCACCCCATTCCTTCAATCCATCCCATATCCCATCACTTATCATGACCATGCCCAATCTTTCCTCCACCTCCATCCCATCCATACCCAATCATCCCTTAAATCCTCCATCCACATCCAATCCTCCTTCCATGACCATGATGGAGGAGATGTTCCAAGCCTACTCCATGTGGAAGTCTTCTCAAAATACCCCCCCTCCTCCACACCCCATGTCCCTAAACCCATCTCACACCCTAGCCAATCTCCATGCCTCACTCCCCAATGACCCCCATCAACCCCCCATAATCCACACCATCGAAACCCCCATTACCCACATGCCCCAAGGCCCCATGGCCCAACCTCCCACTACCCATACACCCCAAGGCCAAATGGCCCAATCTCCAACCTCCCACATACCCCAAGGCCCATTGGCCCAAAACCCCTTTTCCCACATATCCCAGAGCCCCATGGCCCAATACCCCACCACCCAAACCTACCCATGGCCCAGACCCATCATGGCCCACTGGGCCAAACCCATCAAGGGCCCATGGCCCAGACCCACCAAGGGTCCATGGTCCAGACCAATCTAGGGCCCATGGCCCAATCCTATCCAGGGCCCATAGCCCAGACCCACCAAGGGCCCATGGCCCAAACCTACCCAGGGCCCATAGCTCAAACCCATAAAGGGCACATGGCCCAGACCCATCTAGGGCCCATGGCCCAAACCTACCTAGGGCCCATAGCCCAAACCCATCAGTGGCCCTTGGCCCAAAATGACCAAGGCTTCATGGCCCAAACCCAAACCCCACACTCATACTTCCACAATACCCCCAACATTTCACCCAACCTTCATAGCCGGGTCAAACCCATGCCGTCTCCCAAACCCAATTTTCCCATGACCCCACACCCCAAGGCCATCTCCAAACCTTCCCCCATACCCAATGGCCCCACCTCAAAACCAAATTCCCATCACCCCCAATGGGCTCACCCAACCCCCACTCACGTCATTCTCATCCAACCCGTATAACAACAACAAGAGAATCCCGCCCTCACTACACATTATGCCAACTAATAGTATGAGGCAGACAAGATTAGGAATAGCGGGGCCTATGCTGGGGCGTTGACCAGCCTTATCC
Source organism: Chloranthus sessilifolius (assembly GCA_021018995.1). NCBI lineage: Eukaryota > Viridiplantae > Streptophyta > Magnoliopsida > Chloranthales > Chloranthaceae > Chloranthus > Chloranthus sessilifolius. The sequence continues at coordinate 74,153,207 of CM037595.1, forward strand.
CTCCTCCCATAATTGTCCACCCTCTGATGGCCCAAAGTGAAGTCCAACTAACGGCCGAGAAAGCGGCCCCTGTATCGAAAGAGTCAGAGCAGCTGAAAGAACAGTTGGACAAAATATAAAAGCAGCTGATGAAAATGGGTGGTGTTGAAGTCCACGCCACGGACCTCACAGATTTATGTCTATTCGCTGAGGTCCCCCTGCCCCTCAAATTTAAAATGCCGGCCTTCGACAAATATAATGCCACTGGCAATCCTATTGCGCACTTGAAGGCCTACTGTGGGGACATATGCCAATACGAAGGAGACGAAAGACTAGTAATAAAAGTCTTTCAGAAGAGTCTGATTAGTCTGACTTTGATATGGTTCACATCTTTAGAACCATCCATGATAAAAACATGGAGGGACTTGATGCACCTCTTTCAAGAATCATATGTCTACAATATAGACATTGAGCCGCATAAGTCAGACTTGGCCCGTTTGAAACAGAACCAGAACGAGACCTTCAGCGACTACTTGGGGCGCTAGAGAGCATTGGTAGCTCAGGTCACAAATAAAATACCTGATGATGAGCAGATAGAGATGATCTCAAAGAATACTTTGCCAGTGATCTCAGACTTGTTGGTATACCAACAGCAGTCCAGCATTGCTGATCTGGTGAGAAATGCTAACCAATGTGAGGATGCCATCAGGGAGGGCCGTCTGAGTAAGAACATGCCAAGTGAACCCAGTGAAGTTAAGAGGTTTTCAGAGCAAAGAAATGATAAAAGAACCGGGGTCGATGTCCAGAACATTGCCAATACTAGGCCCAATAACAATACAACCCCGTTTCAATTTTAGGCTGCCCCGCTAGCACTAGCTAGGCCTGAGTAGATGCAGAGAATAGGGAATGGGCAAGGAATGCAAATGAATCTGAACCAGAGGAGAGCCCGCTACGACCGAGTTTTCATGCCCCTAGGGCAATCGTTGAGTGTACTTCTACCTTTGTTAGTGGAAAAAGGATTAGTCACTATTCGTCAACCGCAACCTCTTCCCCATCCAATCACAAAGAACTATGACCCGAATACACATTGTAATTTTCATCAGGATCAGGGTCGCCCAACAAATCGCTACTTCCCATTGAAGCACGTGATCTAGGATTTGATCGATGCCAAAAAAATCATTCCCCCTACACCTTCTCAGCATGCAAATATTCACCAGGTGCCACTACCACCACATCCTATCGGAGGAGCAGGTCCCAGACCTACCATCAGAATAATAGAAAATGAAGAGGAGTTTGAGTTTGATCTGTCCGATTGCATCAGTGATCAGGAGAGTTATATAGCACCGTTGTTAAGAAACATTGAAGAGAGGAATATCGAGGTAATTGAACCCCTGAATTTGTCAAAATATTTCCCAAACTAGACCCCGCAAATTGAACCCTTAGATCTCACAGCATACTTTCCATCCACCACACCCATCAATTATGTACATATCAATGCATACCAACCATACACCATCACCCCCATCAATTACCCAATAAGCCATCAGGCCCCAATTCCACACCCGCACTCGTCAATTATCAATGGCTTGCGCCCATCCCCTCACCCCAAGTTCAACCACCAGTTGACTCTACCACCCCAGTCAATTACCTAACGGCCCATTAAACCCCCCATCTCCCACCAGCACCTACCAGCTATCAATGGCCTACTTTTTCCTCCTTCCCCCCAATACCACCACCCTCAAGCTTCACCACCCCTATTTGGGCCAATTTTTCCACCCAACCCACTACCACCAAAATAAATCAAGTGTTGCCCACACCTCCTGAGCCCGCAATACAAGTGCCTCAAGTACTGGCAACCATACCTTTCCAGCTCTCAGGACCAGCCTATGATCCTCATCAGGTCTCGCTAAGCTACGGGAAAACAGATGTCAATGCCGGCAGTAACAGCAGAGAAGGGGTAGTAGATTTTGTTACCAGGTCAGGGAGGATATCAACTAGAGGGGAAGAAAGACATCGATATAAACCCCTTCGAAAAAATGAGTTGAGAACATATACTAGAGACTCAACTGAGAAGAATGTCTGCCTATATAATCGTCTGGGATCTGTTGATGACATCCCCACTCCATTTTCAAGCATTAATGGGGGCGTTAAAAAATGCGCATGTATCACTCCAAGTTAGCCCAGATGAAGTCGGGCAGATAATTGGGCAAGTGATGGCTCCGAATGCCATCTCGTTTTCTGATGCTAATCTACCTGAGGAAGGATGTAGCCACTCAAAGTCTTTGAAATCGTTGAGTTTGGAAATGTGGTCATTCCTCTGGTTTTGATTGATAATGGGTACTCATTGAACATATGCCTATTAAGAACCGCCACCAAGATCGGGGTCGATCCATGCATGTTAAGGCCCACCAGAACCAGCGCTAGAGGGTTTGACAATACCAGGAGAGAAATAATGGGAGAAGTTGATGTTGAGCTGCTGATAAGGCCAATGACCTTTTCCATCTTGTTTCAAGTAATGGATATTAAATCCTTGTTCAATATGTTGTTAGGGCGCCCGTGGCTGCACGAGGTCGGAGCTATACCTTCCACTTTGCACCAGAAACTCAAGTTTGCGTCGGGGCACAAGATCATCACGATTAGTGGCGAGGGGCACAGTGAGAAAGAAAAGGCCACTAATAGTGTCAAAAAACCCAATATGTTGGATGTGCCGCACATTGCTAAGAACGTCCTCCACAGTTTTGAATATGAGGTATCGACAATACTCCTGGAGCCCATGGAGGGCATCATGCCTAAAATAGAAGGTGGTATGGTAGCACAGTGGCTATGCTCCAAAAGTGGGGCTACCAGAAAGGCCGAGGACTCGGGCCCAGATTACAAGGTAGAAGAGAGCCAGTGGTGGCTAAGGGATAAAAAGTAAGATTCGGGCTAGGGTACAAGCCCACAGAGGAAGAGGTCTGAGACGCCAAAGAAAAAGCCAAGGTCGCCGTAGTGGCAAGAGCTCGAGGAATCAACATAAAAGAGAAACCTCACTCTAGGCCACACATCAGGGATTCCTTTGTCAGCGCAGGGGTCATCAAAATCGACCGAAATGGGGTAACACATTTGACCGCACACAAACCCACAGCCCTAATATATCCCACCAATCCCCAGATCTCCCTTCCTAGCTTGAAGATAGATTTGGTCGGGTTGTCCCTTTTCGAGGAACGACAGTTGGTACCTGAACAAACTCTCCCAGTGGTAAACCACCACAAAACTAAGTTATCATTTGAGGACATCATCTCAGACGAAATGGGGATCAATATGATGGAGGCTGACTCTAATGAGCCATATCAGTTAGCACCCTCCATCCCAAAAGGTAAAGGAACGACCCCTTAGGTATGCAATTGGGTATCTTTGCCCCAAACTCTGAAAGCAGGGAGTGGCCTAAAGTTTGGCACCTATTTCCCCAAAAAAAAAACCCTATAAAAAGTGAGATAAGTCCTTGGCTGATAATACCTTGTATATACACAGACTCGCACTGCCAAGGGTCCGCCTCTGAAGAAATACAAAATCTCAAAAACATTGAAGAAAACAAAAATCTCAAAAGCATTGAAAAAAAATGAAATCCCAAAAACATTGAAAAAATACAAAATCTAAAAATATTGTCTTTTTAAATTCCAGAAAAAGTCCCACAAAAGGATGCCTTAATCGACATACCCGTTCCCTGTAGAAATATAAGAAGAGGTAGGAGTTACGAGTTTGGATGAGGATATCACCTTGGAGGAGCTCCCCAATGAGCTCCTTGACCGGTTTGCCAAATTTGAGCATGGCCCTACCCCGATTGTCGAAGAAACAGAAGATATCAATTTAGGGACTGAGGAGATTCCCAAAATGACCAAGATCAGAACGTCGCTATCTCTCGAAGAAAGAAAAGGCATGATCGACTTCCTTCAGTCATACCAAGACATTTTTTCCTAGTCGTACGAGGACATGCCTGGTCTGGATACCAATTTGGTCGAGCATGAGTTGCCCCTCTACCCTGATATGAAGCCAGTCAAGTAGAAGCTGAGGCGTCTCCGACCCAAATCGATGTTGAAAGTCAAAGATGAGGTCATCAAGCAGTATGATGCGAGGTCTCTCATGATATCTAAATACCCGCAGTGGTTAGCCAATATCGTGCCTGCACCAAAGAAAGATGGAAAGGTTCGCATGTGCATCGATTTCCATAATTTGAACAGAGCAAGCCCAAATGACGATTTCCCATTGCCACACATCGACATCTTGTTCGATAATACTGCTAAGCACGGGATGCTTTCTTTCATGGATGGATTTTTAGGATATAATCAAATTAAGATGGTCAAGGTTGATCGCGAGGAGACAACGTTCATTACCCCCTGGGAAACCTTTTGCTATCGAGTCATGCCATTTGGACTGAAGAATGTCAGTGCAACATTTCAGAGAGCTATGACTGCGCTGTTGCACAACATGATGCACCGAGAGATTGAAATATACGTCGATGACATGATAGCCAAGCCACCGGAGCGAGGCAATCACTTGGTAAACCTTCAGAAGCTGTTTGAGAGGCTGAGAAAGTACAAGTTACATTTGAATCCACAGAAGTACGCTTTTAGTGCTATGTTCAAAAAATTGTTAGGATTCATCGTCAGCAGGAGAGGGATCAAGGTCAACCAAGTCAAGTCAAAGCTATCACATAAATGTCGCCACCGTCTACTGAGAAGGAAGTTAGAGGGTTCTTGGGTAGAATACAATATATCAGTCGATTCATTGCACAGCTAAATCCAATTTGCATGCCGATCTTCAAACTACTAAGGAAGAACTCGCCCGTTGAATGGAACTACGACTGTCAGGCAACATTCAATAAAATTAAAGGCTACCTCCTTAACCCACCTGTGTTGGTACCACCCGAGCCAGGGAGACCACTCTTGATGTATCTCTCCACGACTAAAATCTTGATGGGATGCGTCTTAGGGTAGCATGACGAGACAGGAAGAAGAGAGCAGGCCATTTACTATCTGAGCAAAAAGTTTACTGATTATGAAACGCGCTATTCTCATCTGGAGAAAACATGCCTGGTTCTTGTATTGGCTACTCAAAGGCTCTGCCATTACTTGTTATCTCAAGCCGTTCTACTTCTGGCCTGTATGGATCCGTTGAAATACCTGTTAGGGAAGCCCACTCTCGCTGGGCGGACAGAACGTTGGCAGCTTTTATTATCTAAGTTCAACATCACGTATGTCACTCAGAAGTCAATCAAGGGGCAGGCACTCGCCGATCATCTTGCTGACAATCCTTTGCTAGATTATGAGCCCTTGAAAACTGAATTCCCTGATGAGGACATCCTTTTTATGACAGAAGACGATACAGAAGAAGCAGAAGATTCTTGGTAATGCACATTGACGGGGCAGCTAATGCAGAAGGTCAGGGAGTTGGTGCCATTTTGATTTCACCGAAAGGATCCCATGTACCCGTCTCTATCAAGCTCAACTTCCCTTATACTAATAACATGGCTGAATATGAAGCTTGTGCCGCTGGTCTGTAGGCTGCTCTCAATCTGAATGTAACTCACCTTCGAGCGTTTGGTGATTCACAGTTGATCATATGCCAGACAAATGGAGATTGGAAGACAAAGGATGAGAAACTGATCCCTTATCATGAGCACCTTGAGGATCTGATAGCTTACTTCTAAGACGTGACATTCTCATATGTCCCCCGAATAAGGAACTGTTTTGTCGATGCACTAGCAACTTTGGCATCAATGATAGAAATCCCGTATGGTGCTGAAATGAAGCCGATCATGATCAAGCAGAGAAGTGAGCCGGCCTTCTGCCTACAGATTGAGGAACCTACAAAGCCTGATGATGAGCCACCTTGGTTCTCAGATATTAAGAATTTTCTTGAGACACAAACTTTCCCTGAGGGTACGTCCAAGACGGACCGGCGAACCATGCAACGTTTAGCGGTAGGCTACGTCATTTGCGAGGAATGCCTTTACAAGCGATCCTACAACAAGATTCTACTCAGGTGCCTTACTGAAAGTGAAGCGACCAACATCATGAAGGAGACCCACGAAGGAGTATGCGGAGCCCACATCAGCGGTCACATGCTTGCTAAGAAAATTTTACAGCAGGGATACTTTTATACCATTATGGAATCAGATTGCTGCAAACATGTTCAGAAATGTTACAAGTGTCAGGAACACTCCAGTCTGATACACTCCCCTGCCATTGATCTACACTGCATGACCACTCCTTGGCCATTTGCTACTTGGGGCCTTGACGTCGTCGGAATGATTAGCCCAAAAGCATCAAATGGGCATCGGTTCTTCCTCATCACCATTGAATACTTTACCAAGTGGGTAGAAGTAACATCATATGCTAATATAACCGCCAGTCACGCCAAGAAGTTTCTCAAGAATAATATTATATGTCGATTTGGAGTACCTAAAGATATCATCACCGACAACGGTACAAATTTTGCAAATAAGCATATCTGAGCCTTCTGTGAGCAATACAAGATCAAACACCATCACTCGTCACCTTATCAGCCTCAAACTAATGGAGCCGTGGAAGCTGCGAACAAGACGGTCATTCGTATCCTCGAGAAAATGGTCGTCACCTATCGAGATTGGAGCGAAATGCTGCCATTTGCCGTATGGGCCTATAGAACGTCGATCCGTACCGCTACAGGGGCAACACCATTCTCCCTTGTGTATGGAACTGAGGCCGTCCTACCAATTAAGGTTGAGGTACCCTCACTCCGAATCCTCATGGAATCTGACTTACTCGAAGCAGAGAGAGAGAGATCCCGCTTCGAACAATTGAATCTATTAAATGAGAAGAGACTCCTAGCCTTGTGTAACACTCAGGTGTACCAGGAGCGAATCGCACACACTTATAATAAGCGTGTCCGCAGTCGAGATCTAAAGGTAGGAGAAACTGTGCTGAAGAAGATCTTCCCATCCCTCCATACTGATCTGAGAGGAAAGTTCAAGCTGAACTGGGAAGGACCTTACATCATTCGAGAAGTACTGCCAGGATACGCCATCCTCCTCGCCACCATGGACAGAGATCATCTTCCTAAGCCCATCAATGCTGGATACGTTTGATGGTTCTACTCTTAGTCTATCACGATATGGAAAGTATTGGTGAAATAGATACGTGACTGCTTAAGGACCACCCAAAAGAGGGCATCATTCCAAACACAGTAGCCGAAAAGCATCCCTAAAAATGATGATATCCTTCGCTTCCCCATTTGAGTATGGGCCTTTCTTTCAATAACCCTTTCCCCCCAAAAAATGTATATAAGTACATACACAAAAAAGAGAGAGAGAGAAGTGAAATTACCATCAAAATCGAAAAAAATAAAAGCAAAACATCAAAAAATGATTGCCTGAAATAAAACGAAAAGAAAAAAATCATGGGGCATGTACAGTCAGATCCCTAAGGAAGAAAGTATGTTGAGAAAATTGAAGCCATATTAGGGAAGCCCTTTTAGCCTAGCATACCTTCAAATCCCAACCTAACCCATGGCCAACCTACACCTTAAAGAAAGCCCTCTTTTAGGTTCACAAGCAGTCATAGTATCTGTTAAGTCAACATAAGCCAAGTTGTGAGACAATACCAGAACCCCATTCAGTCGGCTATGATGGAATCGATGTCTATGTCGTGGCTGTTGAAAAAAAATGATGAAAATAATAATAATAATACAAGCTCAAAGCAAGATGGACGTGGTGAAAACCGAAAAGGCGCTACGGGTAAAAACAGGGAGTTTGTGTGGACCAGGTGAAAACCCGAAAGGGCGCTTGGGGTAAGAGAGCTAAAACCATGGACGTGGTGAAAACATGAAAGGGTGCCACAGGTAAAAAAGGAGATAAAACAAAAAAGTGAAAAGAAAAAGAAAAAGAAAAGAAAGGTTTGATTTAAATGATTAATGCTTGAGGAGCCCTCTTGGTTACTTTCCCTGATCCTTTTTTTGGAACCACTCATGCTAGTTCAAGGCGGGTCCCGACCAGAATTGTCTCTGTAAAAATTGCTTTGTCAAACGTATGACCCGAGGCAAGAAGAAAGGTTTGACTCAATCAAAAGGGATGGACATTCTGGCCTTGTTAAGACTGTTGAAACTCTTTCAGAACCAACTAGTCAAGGAGGGGTTTGACCATGCTCAAAAGAGGACCCAGGGTTTCACAAGGTGATTAAGGCACCGCACCAAAAAAATATATATAGATAAAACAAAACCAAAAAAAAAACCAAAAGATCTATGTAGATATATATAATAACTACCTTTCATTTACAAAATGCACCGCTTACACCACATCAAAAAAAATGGCCGGTGTGATGACTAGCGTGCTTTCCCTTTTTAAAAATAACAACAAAAATAACAAAAATATAAAGGACATATGTATACCAAAAAATGTGTGTATCTGTAAAGGGGTTTTATGTCCCTTTCCTGTGTATCTGATCTATGTAAAAAGTTACGTGTGTAGGAAGGAGTTAGTGGCCCAGCTCGTACTTCAATGCGCTAATCTCAGTACGAAGGTCATCTTCCCGGGCGTTTCGCTCGGTCAGCCAGCGACCATGCAGGATCTTATATCTCTTTCGAGAAGAGTCGGCGGCTCCAAAACCAAGGCTCAGTGATTCCTTCAAACGGAGGACCTCGCTCTCTGCTGTTTCTGCTCTAACTTTTTCTTGTACTAAAAGTTATTGCAGGACCCTCTTCTCGTCCACAAGTAGCTCGATACAAGCTCGGAGTGCCATCTCTTTCTTTGGCCAGGGGCCTCCAGTATCAACGATCTCTGTTGAATCTGGACCACCAGCAATAGGCCGCTCAGTCAATAGCCAGGCCTCGTACTTAGAAGAAATTTTAACCGAATCTCCCTGCTCAATATCACACATCAGTGTCGACTGGTGCGTCTCCCAAAGAGCAGCAATCCGTTCTATGTCTCCAGAGGACCCCCTAGAAAAGATCAAATCACATAGAGGTGGTTTGGCCTCCCAGGGCACCTACTAAGGGCAGGCAAATTGATGCAGTACCCAGATTGGGAAGTAGAAGGTGCTGCTAGTCAATCCTAGGAGGGTCCAGTCCAACAAAGGAAGCCTCCATGTCAGCTCGGCATCTGTCAACTAAAGTTTCAAAGCTGACACATCGCCCTGTGGAAGCAAGTGGCACCTACCCAGAAAGCTCTGAGCCACCTCACCTCGGGCAATATAAAAGCAGGGCATAGGCCCCAAGATAGCAAGGTGCTCACCCAACTAGACCTGAAGTAACAAGGGGCACCCCTAAGGCCCTCCACCTTGCCCAAAGCAAATGAATCAAGGCATCGATATAGCTCGGCAAGCACCAAATGCATCATGGATCGGCCCGTCTCCAGCTCCATCAAAATGTCACAAATTGCCAATGAGAAGCTCTCTCCCTCGGTAAAAAAGAGGATTTCAGAAATAAGACCGAGTGCTAGAGCTTTCACGTTGAAAATGTTCCTAACCGGCAATTTTCGAAGACTTTCGTCACCGAAAAGTTCTTTGAGGAATTTTAGCGAACACCTTGTGGGCCCCCTAATGAGACTTTTCTCATACTCAAGTATCTTAAAACCGAGAGTAAGGTGGATGGATTTGGAGTAGCCCGACCGAGGCGTGACTCTTACAAGACCCCTGTGAAGTTTTAGGCCAGATAGTTTGGACAGCTCCTCTAGGGTTGGGGTTAGCTTCCGCTTCCCAAAATGGAATACATAGAAATTCACATCCCAAAATGAAGCGGCAGCGTAAAGGAGTTCCCACCATGGAGGAACCTCTAGAAAGGAAGGCGAGATAGCCCAAGGCGCTCCAAGTCGGCGAGCTCACTCTCATTCAAGCTCCCAAACCAGGCTGTTAGAAATTTGGGCCCCAAGCCCAAGGAAGGGGGTAAATTGGCTCCAGGCCCTCCACGTAATGGAGGGTTTGAAAGCGGGCCCATAGACGTACAAAGATCTTTTGAGAAGATAAAAATTGATGTATGGTGATGGACCTGCCTTGGAAAAGCAAGAGTAAAAAAGAATCGGTCAAAGAGGCCAAGTCAAACAAAAAAGAAGTGATTTTTGGACTAACTCGAGTATATAAGGACCCACGCCGGGTTAAGCAGTGCAACTATTAGTTCGCCAATGCTTCTCCCCAGTTAAGCTTTGGCGCAACTAATAGTTGTGCCAGTTACTTTTTGCCCCCATTTTTGCCTGGCACAACTATTAGTTGCGCCAGCACAGATTTCCTGGGACTTCAGCCTGGCGCTACTAATAGTTGCACCACACTATAGGTCCCCCCTCTTCAGCCATCTCGGGACCTAGCTATGGGAAATTACACCCCTTTTATTTTTTTTACGCCTCCTTTCACAAATAGTTTAGCAATTACTTTGTTTATTCATGTGCAGGACTGATCCTACATCAAAGAATGCGACCCAAAAAGTCATTTTCTGAGAGCATTTTGGCAAAATGCATGCTGCAGAGAAACAGATTCGATACAAAGAAATCATGGCATAAAATCAGAGCAGAAACACTAAAAATATTTTCCAAAAAAAATAATGATCCAAGGTATCACATCAACCATCCCCAAAATGTTTAAACAAATCCAAATCAAATCCCAAAGAGTACTGAATTTTCAAAATAAAAACTAGAAGCCTATTTCTTGCTCGTGCCCTTTGATTTTTTGCGACGGCGAGAGGAACTCTGGAAGGTCCGTATGTCCCCCACCCTAGACCACGCCTGCGAGATCCTACTAAGCAAGGAGCGCGACTCTTTCGCACGGGCACGCTGCGAGGCACAGTCAAAATCAAGAGTCAGGATCAGTTGAGGGACAAATGATAATGAAATGAATAAGAGAAGTAGAACAGTAAGGCACTCACCATCTCCACCTCCCTAAGCTCTGCAAGGTGACGATGATACTCTGCATATTCCATGGCCGAGTTGAAGTCCTACATTTAGAACGATACAACATCAGTTATCAGGGCAATCTCAAAGGCATGTGTAGAAGGAGGCCGAAATAGAGAGAGATTGAGCCATCAGAAGAATTACCCCTGCGACCACCTCAGGAGGAGGGACACAGGCTGCCTCAGTAGAAAGCCGCGCTTGTCGATCCACGTTCGCGCAGAGGCCCAAAAGGAAGTTGTCATCTAGGCGTCGGAAGGTCCTATAGACCACGGGCGGATCATCACCAGGGATACCAACATGAGAGGTACCTGACGGATTAGCACCCGAAGACCCCTCGCCTGAGGGACCCACACCAAAAGGGCCAGCACCTGAGGGATCTACCCCTGACATATCAGTTGCACTCGTCCTGCCATCACCATCAAAATCATCCCCTGGAGCAAACTATGAACAAAATAAAGATCCGCTTAGAAGGGACAAAGGCCGAATTAAAGAATAAAGGGAACTAATCCAAGCTAAGAAGAATTACCTGACCGAGTGGACCACTGAACGCAAGAAAATTGGTGCTAGGTACAAAGTGCGGCAAGATAAACCGATATGGCAGGCACTCATACCAAAGATGATAGTCCCTGGGCACATGGAGAGCATGGATGTAGAGCACGTTATTGAAGAAGGTCGTCGTAAGCTCCTCGATACTGCCAACGAGACACCAATCATCTGTCGAAGGGTCCACAGGTATGGCATAGTAACCGTGGAACTAGTGCACCACTCGCTCTCCCAAATAATAAAACTTGGCCCATGCTTCATAGAAGAAAATGATGTGACTATTGTTAAAAAGGCGAGCGGGGCCTACAGCTGCTCGGTCCCAGAAGGGGGATGTAAGGTATGGGTCAGGGAGGATCTGTCCAAGCCAAAAAAAAAGAGGGGGGCCAAGCAGTTAGCACATCAATAAAAGGAGATTTCTGAGCTGGAACAAACAAAGTTGAAAAAGAGTTTTACCTACTCAGGAACCATCAGGTCGAGTAGGGACCTCAGATCCATCTCTAAGTGCTTTAGGACTATGTCACGGCACCGAGCCTGATTCCAGTTGCTGAGTAGAGGATAGGTGAGCTCCTCTGAGTGAAGAAGTGGGTGCCCAGGGTGAAAGTGGTGATATCCCCATACCTAAAAAGGGGCAGTACATAAGAGCAGGTCAGTAGCATATAAAGTCATTCAAAGAAAATGGCCAAGGCAAAGGAACGAGGAATTACCTCCAGGGTGGCCCAAAAACCAACAGCAGACTTTGAATCACCAGTCGTGACCCGAGCCAAGTTGTACATCAGCCATGCATACCCTGCCCCTCCCCAGTCATACCTGTGGACGTCACCCCAGTTGTCCATCACACTCAGTAGGGCATACTGACTCAGCCACCACTCGCATTGGTGAAAAGGGTCTTACCAAGCAGGACCAAGAGAGTAATGCAGTCTAGGATGATCGTCCGCTCTGGCGTGATGTAGAGCACCCTGTCTGGCTGACCCAGATCCACTAACTTATCAGGTGTATAAAGTGAGGTCAGCCAAGACATCTTGACCTCGGTGCCATGTGTCTGCTTGCAAGGGGGATAGGCCCCGATCAATCGAATGATGTCCTCTCAACTCGACACAGCGAGATCGGATATCGATATCCCCCCTGTCCTGATGCCTGTAATCATGGCCCAATCGATGGGCGTCAAAGTCATCTCTGCATACGGCATGTGAAAGGTCGTCGTCTCGAGGTGAAACCATTCAATCAGGGCCATCAGATAAGCGGCGTTAGCCCTCATGGTGGGGCAGGATTGAAACTCTCCAAAGCCCACCTTTGCCACCAAGACCTTCACTACGGGAGGGACATAGAGGTAGAAATCTTGGAAGTCGAGCCACCCACCGCGGAATACAATATTGGGCAGGTCCTGCACTCAAAACAAAAAAATGCGCATCATATCACAGAGTATATAAGGACCCACTATCCCAAAATTTGAAATGTGGGTACGTTGTTGGTGAAGGAGGCCAACCCGAGCGGCCTCGCCCTGCATCTCGAGCCATGGGCCCGCTCTCCGATCTACCCAGATGAACTGCTCCCCCCGCGGGCCGTACACTATCTCAAGTCCCTCCTCAGGAATATGCTCACCCTCGCCTGACATGCTGGGGCAACAAAAGGCAATCATATTAGAATAGATCAGTGGTAAAGAACGGTTTTTGTGCTACATACCAAGGGAAGGTAACTATGCTCACCCTCTTTCTGTTCATTATCAGGAAATAAAGATGCACACATACATAGGCAAGAAAAAAGAAGCAAAAAAAATCCCTTTTAGGTTGAAAATGTGAAAAAAAATCCCCTCCTTTGTATCTTAAAATGTAAATAAAAAAATAAAATAAACCCCCTTTCTTTTATGTTTAACAATAAAAGCCATTTAAAAAAAAAAATCGTCATCAAAACCAAAGAGTCCTTCCTTTATGTCAAAAAAGGGGGGTTTTAGAAAAAAACAAACAAAAAAAATCCTTTTCTTCATGGTTCTTAAAATCAAAAAACAAAAAAAACAAACAAAAAGAACCTTCTTTCAAAAAATCCCTCCCCTTATGTCCATAAAATCGAAAAAATCCCTCTTTTACAGAAAAAACTAAAACAAAAAATATATATAAATCAATGCCTTAGTTTACAAACAATAAAATTTTATTTTTAGAGGCAAAATCCTTTTCCTTAATTAATGATAAGAAAAAATCGAAAAAAAAGAAAAACACATTCCCCTTGATTAGTTTTCAATATATATAGGAACCAAAAATCGTTTTTTAATTAATTAACCTTTCAAAAAAAAAAAACAAAAAAACAAAAAACAAAATTTTTTTCCTTTTTCTTAACTAGTTTTCAAAATAGTATCCTTGCTTGGTATTCATGATGAAAGACAAAAAATAAAAATAACACCCCTTTTCTAAGCACAAATAAAAATAAAAACAAAAATTATTATTGTTTACATAAATATATATATATATATATATATATATATATATATATATTATGCATTAATAAACCCATAAAACCACAAAAATATGGCATTATTCATAAAAAACCATTCACACATCATCAATCAACATGCTTAAAATGGAAATAAACTATTTTTGATCTAGGAATGCAAGATCATGATCATATTTGCAAGAAAAAGCAAGAAAAATCAAAGAAAATAGGTGTTAAATGGTTACCTCTTAGAAGAAAGGGTGTCTTTGATCTAGCGTGAGCCGACAATCGATCCACATAAGCAAAGCAACAACAATGGGGCATGCGTAGAGGCAATGTAAAGGAACCCTAGGAGGAGTCGGCTTTCGATTTCAAAGGGAAGAAGGGGGGAGAAAATTAAAAATAATGCCCCACCAGTCATAACTCAGGCAGTTTAAATCCCTCCCCAGCCAAGCCTGGCACAACTAATAGTTGCTCCAGGCAAGATTTTGCCCTCCTTTGACTTGGCGTAAATAATAGTTGCGCCAGGATATTTTGAGGCCCCTAGTGGCCTGGCGCAACTATTAGTTGCGCCAGGCACTTACGCCGGGTCTTGGGCCTGGTACGGGCCAGATAGGAAGGCTGGTTCCTCCACTCATTTTTGTTTTTTTTGTCGCTCCCGACAGATGCACGCGCTCCCAAGGCGGCATTTCGATCATCCTTCGACTTGCCAAGAAAACCATGCTAGAATAAAAGCAGACCAAGATCAATGAGCACCCCGGTCCTACACAGGAAAATATAAAGAAAATTCCAAAAAAGAATCCCCACAGAGAAGTCGGAAGTATTCACGAAAAATAATAGGAAAAATCACATAGAAGAATAATTTGAAAAATCCCATAAAATCACATAAAATAATAGCTTCAAAATTCCAAAAAAATCACATAAAATAGTTGAAAATTTCCAAAAGTCACATAAAATAATATCTTCAAAATTCTAAAAAAATCACATAAAATAGTTGAAAATTTTCAAAAAATCACATAAAATAGTTGAAAATTCCCAAAAAAAGTCACATAAAATAATAGCTTCAAAATTCCAAAAAATCACATAGAATAACAATTGAAAATTTCAAAAAAAAAAAAAAAAAATGATAGAAAAATTAAAAACATATCTGTGCTTCCCCGCACAGACGCACAAGCATAAGGCGGTAAAATGTCAATATTTTATCAGCAATGTAGCTGTGCCATATTAAAGTCCTGAGTCGGAGGTTTGCCTCGGATCTTTGGATCCTGCTTTAAGGTAGGACCAACGATGTCGGTCCCGGTCAAACAGTCAATGTTTCGATCGAGTCAACTCCACTGCTAAATTTTCGCAATGAGCGCCCTGTTTTGGATTCATATGAACTTAAGTGTCTTAAGATTCAGATTCTCTATTGGAAAAGGTCAATCGTTGGTTGAAAATGAGATTATGTATCAATCAAACTATGTGCAATTATGCATTTAGAAGGGTTCATTTTCCTTTTATTTTTCTGCAGGCTTAAAACTTGTATGGGCAGCGGTATCTCTATAAAGTGTACGCCATGCATTTGGATATCCGTATGATGGTCATTTATTCTCATAAATTGTACCCGAGCAGGTTCGGGTCGGGGCTTCCATCGCCTTTGTTGTTGCTTACTGCCCTTGATGGGTGCATGATTATGCATAGTTAATTGATATTTATGATCATTGTCAGCAGAGATCAGGATTAGATGTCCCTTTAGGGAGACGCCCCAATGTCTGGTTGGATCTGTTCAAAGGTAGTTGAAGCTGGATACTCTTAGCCACGTTGATCAAGGGCATGCTTTAAAAAATGGCACGTCCTCCCCAAAAAGCGTTGTGGCAACTATTCACTTCGCTTGGGCAGTCATGGTAAATAAACTTCGGAATCTATGGGTTTGCCTAAGTACCTCGAACCCTGCTTTCGATAGGGGCACCCACGAACAGTCAGATGAGGCAATCAAATGTCTCGTAGGATTAGACGCAAACTGTGGAGCCTTGCATATGTTTACTTTGCGCCTATCTTTGAATGTGGGTCGATCACCCCTCTTACTCACGAAGCTATTGTATTCAGAATGAATTTTAAACATCAAATACCTTCAAAATCATCCCGAGAAGCGAATGTCTTTCCTGACTATAGGGAGTTCTCAACTCATTCCACCTCGATTATGCCCAGTAATGTCGCTAAGCACTTGGGAACCGATTACCTTGAGAAACGAATGTTTAGCTTGACATCTAGGGCTTTCGTTTTCTCGCCATGGAACCCGTTTGATGTTTAAAGTTCATCCTGAATCCAGCTGACCCGTCAGTAATGCCTTGGGCCTCTTCGAATGTCTCGTTTCTTTAGCATTCGATCATTAGTGATCGGATACTAAAGAGGGGCATCTATAGACACCAAAATTTGGCCCAAGGCTCGATCGAAACACCTTGAGAGAGGTGCACTTTTGAGCTTTTGATGGCATACATGGAACCTTTAGGAATCACCTTAGAATCCATAAGAACTCTTCCAAACCCTTAGGAATCACCCTAGATCCCTTAGGAACCCACCTCGAACCTTTAGAAATCAATCCCAACCCTTAGAACCCGTCCTGAACCTAAACCTAACCTTATCAAGCAATGGATGAGGAGGGGCACATTGGGACTAGCTACAGCCTTCTACTATGATCGAATCATATACCATTGAAAAGTAGAAGTCATCAGCTTTCCAATGGTCCAAGAATCACCCAATCAGAGGTATACATCAAAAGATATAGCAAACCGGGCCCGGAGGGTAGAAATGTAAGTTCATGTGGGCCCCCCTAGGGATTTGGCACAACTAATAGTTGCGCTAGTTATAATTTTTCCTGGCACAACTATTAGTTGCACCAGGCAAATTCTCCCAGATTTTAAGCCTGGCGCAACTAATAGTTGCGCTAAGGTTAAAGGTGAGGCCCACCCTCGCGAACCAACTTCCAGGCACTGTTTAAAACTATTTTACTGTACATTTGCCTGGCGCAACTATTACGCCAGGCATATGAATAGTAACCTCTAGATTTTGCCCTGAAAATCGTGATTAGGGTTTGACTTGTTAACCACCTTGATCCTTGGGTTATATTTTGCTAGTTTTATTGCACCCATTCACTACCTATTTGCAACCATTTAAGTGGCTTAAGGCCTCACCCCATCATCCACCATTGGAGGACCTTCTCACACATCTCAAGGCTCTACAAACCCTAGGAATCCTTAGATTTGAGACTACCTAATTGCTAACCCCAATTAGCACTTAAGTGGTTTCCTAATCCACCCATTTCTTATAAATAGAGACCCCCACCCCTTAGTTTAGGGGTTGAGAATTTTTGCCTAAGAGAGAAAGAGCTTAAAGTGAGAAGATCTTTCTCCCTTTGGTGCACCATTGTTCATACAAATTCCAGAAATCCAAAACCTCATTCCATGCCTTACCTTTCCTAAAAAGCCTCTAGGTTAGGTGTGTGCTATCCATTTGCCTCCCTTCTCTACCTCTTAGCTAGTAAGCCTTAGTAGTTAGAACCCCTCTTTCCACCATTCAAGCCTTCAAAACCTCATCAAAAGCAAGCCACACAAGGCTCTCCTACGGCGCTAGGGCCCGAGGGCTCCGGCTCTCCCCTTTCTTCTCTTATCTCTTTTTGGCTCTTCTCATCCTCCCATTTGTGCCGTTATGCTGCCAAAATTTTGATAGAAACGGAGGGGAACAAATAGGATTCTAAGCCCTTTTGGACAAGAGGAAGTCATTTTCTTTTCTTTTACTTTATTTTTGTTTTGGCCATTAGTAGAGACCACGTTAAGCTGGTTGATCGGGTACCTAACACCTTCCCGATCAATAACCGAAGCCCCTACCCAAGAGCCTTTGGTGTGGACCGGATTCAGAGTCATATTTGTGGCACTTCAGTGCTTATAAAAATGATATAGATATCTCGGGACACCAAAAGCTTCGGGTGGCGACTCTATATTTTTTGCAAACAAGCGTATCGCCGCGACGGGATCATAAAAAATCCCACTGTTGCACAGTTTCGAATGAGAAAAGTGAAAGCTCATGGTAAGTAAAAAAAATGATTGGGATGTCTACATGGGATTTGAAAAATGGAGGGAGGAGAGAGAGGGGTAGATACTCGAGAGTTTGAAAATGGGGCCAACGTCTGTTCTCGTGAATATGTAGGCCCTAATTTCAGTGGTGACCTATTGAACCGGTCATCACATGCATATGTTAGCTAGAGCCGTCGGTCGACTTTAGCTTTTCAACTATCATAACATCGAACTCTCGTATCGGTTAACTCATAATCACTACGACTTAGCCAATGGACCTAACAAAAATTACGAGCGCTCGTGAATCCATACGATAGCTCACAATAATGTACATCAAGGAATGTGTAACGATTGATCACATTATATTGTGATCGTACTGTATCTCCTCAACAAAATTCCTATCGAAAAGAAACACTTTACACATATTACAAAGTTTTGGTATGGATGAGTCGATAGCTCAACAGGTCAATGAGGATTTCAGTTTGGAATATGGGGGGCGGATGTCTCCCCCAAGAACACTTGTCCTCACGGGTTGCTAACTGGTTGCGTCAGTAGTTGGCCACTTTCTCTCTTAGTCATCTGCGAAGCTAGTTGGCCAATCTATCCCTCCAAATTCATGATAGACTGGGTATGTGAGCACAGTACTTGAGAGAATTGAGCAAGCAGGGATAAGTCTTTTGAATGCTGATGCAATTGTTGTTGTAACTCTCGAAGGATTTAAACAACCATGGCATCAGGTCCGTTACTCCGTGGTCTGAATTATGGCTACATAGTCGGCATTTGTGGTCTTTGGTGGAAAACTTGGGCAGGGGGAAATTGTGGCTGCACAACTAATGGTGCTAGTTGTGCCCCACTCATGGAACCATAATTAAATCTTGGATGGTTCTTTCATGATGGGCTATATGCATTTCCATAATCTCCCCTTTGGAATTTCATGACTTGCTCCTTTTCTACTGCCTCTGGGTATAATGGGGCAGCTGGGCACTCAACTATAGCATGGGTTAAGCTCTAGCAAATTGCACATGCTACTGTAGGTCTCTCTGGGGTGCTAGGTTTGGCAGCCATTAATATTGCCATTTTCTATTCAAGGGCTACAACCTTTACATCAATGTCATCCACCTTTACTTTGTCTTTGTTGGCATCATAGAGGCCACCCCTCACAAGCGGGGTGTGGCAGATCACATCAGGATCAAATCTAAGCAAAGCCTGCTTCTGCTTTAAATTATTGGTAAGTTTCTCAAACAAATTCCATGACTACTGTCCATTTTGAGCCATGAAGGCTCGTCCACTCAAGGCATCAACCATACACTGGTTGGTCTTGGTCAACCCTTGATAGAAATTTTACGCAATAGACCAGTTTGGCACGTCATGATGAGGACATTTTCTCAATAAATCCTTCATGGTTCCCAACTCTCATGAAACAATTCCCCAAGCAATTGCCTGAAGTCTTGAATTGCCTAGCGAATTTGATTGGTCTTACCAATCGGAAAGTACTCGCCCAAAAACTTGGACTGGTGTCCTTCCCAAGTGGTAATACTTCTAGCGGGCAACGAGATCTGCCACACTTTTGATCTATCCTTGGGAGAGAAGGGAAACAACCGTAAGTTAATGGACTCATCATTATTTGCTGACAGTTGTAACATAGTGCAAAGTTCTATAAAATCCCTTAGGTGTTGATAGGGATCTTCTCGATCAAGCCCATGGAAAGTAGGAAAAGCTTGAAGTGTATTGAGCTTGATCTCGTAACTTTGACCAGACACTACCTCTGATACAGCTATACAAGAGGGTGCTGTCAAAGTGACTGGGCTAAAATGTGCCTAAATAGGACGATCATCAGCCATTGTTCGAGATTCTCTTTCGGAAGATCGGCTAGAAGCTAAGTTATGTAAGAGAGTACTTTCAATTTCTAGATCACACTGAGAAAGTTCTAGATTTCTAGTTCGAGTGTGATGCATACACCAAAAAAATTATATATTTGTGTGCTTTTAATTTAATTTAATTTTTATTTTAGAAGGCAGGGGGAAAACAAATATGAGCCTCTTGCTTTTATTGTCAGAAGAAGTGTTGAAACCTTTGATCCGCTCCTTCGAAATAAAACCTGTAAAAGGTAAAGAAATGATTAAAGTAAATAAAACTAGAAAAGAAAAGAGGTTTGAAAGATAAATAATGGCTTTGAGACTTTTGCCGCTTCCCCGGCAATGGTGCCAAAAGTTTTGACAGCTCTATAAATTAGGGTTTATCTTAACCTATTGAAAACGCACAATGGAAATCATAACACTAGCGATAGGATCGTTCCCACAAGGAAGGTCAAGAATTTGAATGCTTTTATCTGTCTTGAGAGAATAAAAAATAGTTTTTTCTATTAAACTAAGATGCAAGAAAATAAATCTAAATCCTCCTACTTCCAGATTATGGTCGCCAATCAGAATTCTTCAGTTCTCGGATGTTTACAAAATTAAAATACTATTACACTATATCTAAGCCTTTCAGAATTTAGGCGTCAATAAAAAACTAGAATTCTTCAATATAGATTTATACTAATTAGCAATCTTCCAAAAATTTGGGCATCAATCAAACACTAAAAAATTGAAGATGGAAAATAAAAAATGTTACACTAATATGCAAATTCTCAATTTTAGTCATCAATTAAAATTAAGAACTTTTAGATGTTTACAAAGCAGTAAAAGAAAGCATAAATCTAAACTAGAAAGCAAATAAAAAGATCTTTCATCTCTCAGTCACAAGCATCAATTGCTCCTGAGAAACTACGGATACTCTACTCTAATCTTCCAGTCTCTGATCACAATCGTCAATTGCTCTCGAAAAACCTTGGATATCTAAACTACTCTAGGCTAAGCTACACTAAGTTGATCTTCAGGAAACCCAACTTCAGTCGTCGATTGAAGCTGAGAATTCCTTCGATAATTTTTTCTCTATGCCGAGCCCTCTTATTTACAGCTGATAAGGGGTCGGTTTACATTATTTGAATTCTATTAAAAGTAAACTACTAAGAACAAAAAGATTCCTAAAATAATAAAACTTCTAATCTTCCTTGCTTTGGATAGCAGATGCACATAGGACTTTTCTCCTTAATTTTAGTAGCAGAGATCCTCAGGATTCTTTCACAAATATTCTCAGATCCATGGAATAATAGACTTCTAATTTAAGAGATCTTCTAATTATGTGCATGACTTCACGTGATCAGCAGCAGTGGAAGCTTCAATATTACACATTCGTAAATACCATTGTATTTTTCTTTAGTGCGATTCCTCCTTCTTTTGTTCAATCGTATCTCAGTACGCTCATTTTAGCCTTAACCTTCTTCGGAGGAATTGTGAATACAATTTCTCTTCTTTTCTTCTTCAGCTTCGTCTCATCGAGAATACGATTTCACTTGCGACTAGCTTTCAAATACGATTGGGATCGTATCTTCGAATGATCATCTTTCTTACTGAATTTTGAGTTCATTATGGCAAAGATTAACACTTTAGCTCTATTCTGCTATCTGTTCTAAATATCTGCACATCAGCATCTCATTAGTAGCAAATTGGGGTCTAGCATCACTAAGTTAAGGGTGATAAAATGGTAAATTATGTGACTGATCACTCACAAGACCCAACGGCGTAGGGACCTCCTTCAGGGCATCTATGCTGCTATTAAAGGCTGGTGGTTCGAGCCAGCAAAACTTGTTTTCTATGGGTTACTCGATACCTTAAGGAAATTAGCGTTATCGTGGTACCACCGGGTGTCACTTGGGCTCCCATATGGGTGATTCATCACCTGCTTGTTACTCCATTAGGGGTACAAAATCGACCAATCGGAGCCCATATTGAAAGTGCTCCCTAAGCTCTATTAGGTGAACCAATGGAGGAAGGCCTAGCCCACTATTTTTGAGTAGGCTATTATGGCCTCTTCAATGGTTGCACCTCCGACGAAGACTTTGGTAGTCTCGATCCCTACCCCTGCTAGATCTGCTGCTGGAGCAACCAACACGCCTATACCTTCCCCTTCCATACCCTCCTTTGCCCAGCCTGTACCATTTACCCCATCACCTTCACCACCCCTTGAGTTGGAGGACCATACATTTCCCCCTCTGTCTCCTAGACCTCCACTACCATTCCCCTATACTGGGACATTAGTCATTCTCCCATCTTCCACACTCCCTCTAGTCAGCTGCTCTTCACTGACCCCATCATTACCCCCGAGCATGTGACCTCCGCCTTCATATCGACTCCTCCATCCGCACCCCCCTCCTCCCACTACTTTTTTTCTCGACACCTTCGACATCGGTGCCAAAGGTTTTAGAGGTTTGATGGATGAGGCCATGCATGATGGCACTGCCCATTTGTGAACTAGTAGTTCACTTCCACATTTCAGTCCATATTGGAGCAGTGCCTCAATGCGTTAGAGACGGGGCAGTTGAA
Source organism: Chloranthus sessilifolius (assembly GCA_021018995.1). Classification (NCBI taxonomy): domain Eukaryota; kingdom Viridiplantae; phylum Streptophyta; class Magnoliopsida; order Chloranthales; family Chloranthaceae; genus Chloranthus; species Chloranthus sessilifolius. Next base: position 74,175,511 of record CM037595.1, read on the forward strand.
GATTCGTGCTGAGCTCGCCTCTGTGAGAGACTTACTGATCGATGTGATGAGGGGGGTCTCTATGTTATTGTCGAGGGTCGGTCCGAATGGGTCTTCCCATGATGATGGGCCTGCTCCTCCACCCAGTCCACCCCCACCATTTAGTGAACCTTTTGTAGAAGAGTGTTCGGATATTCCCCACTCCGATGCCCCGACCATGGTGCCTATTAGCCATACTTCTTCGGAGGGGCTTGGAGCCAGCCATTTTTTTGAGCCCATGGATTTTTAGGGCCTTGATTCCACACCCCCAGTTCTTGAGGGGGATGTGCCGGAGGAACACCTACTGATGGGTCCTCCACTGCTTTGGTTGTGACTGGTGAGGGTCCGCTTGACCTCATCACTTATGACTCTTTGACCTGAGCCATTATGCCTTATCATGGAGAACCTATGAGGTTCAAGTCATTGTGGGTGCTGCTCTCGTCCATGCCATGGGTGTCTACACTGATGCCCTTGAGGAGGAACTGAATCAGTCCAACGCTGCCTTGGTGGCCGTAAGATCGATGACTATTTCTCTTCGGAAAAATTGGATGAAGATGGAGGATTACTAGGATATTCATCTCAGTTGGAACTATGAGAGATATTTTCATGAAGTTGATGCTAAAAAGCATGCGGAGGCTAAGGAAAAATGGGAGTAAGAGATGAAAAGTTTATGTGCCCAGTTATCTCTGATTATTCTTGATGTCGATGATGCATATTTGGGTGAAGCCTCTCTTTCCTCTTGTGGAAAAGGGGGTAGCCTTCGCTCCTCCCCCTCCTCTTACATCCTTTCGTAAACAAAAGGGATGCTGAATTGCTCTATTTTTCTTGTTTGCTCTCTTATTTTCATGTATTATTTATTATTTTGTAGAATGAGAGCATTGCACCACTCAGGTTTGGGAGTGCTTGTGAATATTTTTGTTTCTGTATATATGCATCTTTTATTGACTACTGTTTTATTTTACCATACCAAAGTTTTGACACCCTCAAAACCTCCAATTTTGTAAAAAATTTGAACCATCATATGCTTATTTTCAATAGCTTTCAAACTTTAGTTGTTGATGCATGTGAGTGCTATTTTGAGAATGCTAATGCCATGATAGGATTGCTTTTGTCTATGATTGTGAAATTCAATGTGAACATTTAAGGATAGGTCTAAAATTCATGCTTAGAAAACTTTTTGCACTTATACTATGCTAAGTTCTAGAAATCAAGGAACTAGTCCGAACTTTGAACCTTAGGATCTTAGTGGAGACCAAACCCGATGAGCTTTAGAGCCAATTTCCCGTCTGTGATGAGTGAATACACAAACTCGGAGTGTTTTTGAATATGATTCAAATTTTTTTATTCTCATACATTTTACCTTGGCTTATTACTTTGCATGACATCACTTCCATATTATTGTGCTAGAACGCATTATATTTCTACTCAAGACAAATAGGTATATTAATTACCAACTTGTGAGGAAATGATTGGAGGCTATCTTTGGCTCATTTGTACTCAGCATGCCCCACCTTATACAATTTTTCCTTTTTGTACCCTTTTGAGCCTCTTTGAAATATTTTCCTTTATATATTCTTTGATAAGCCACGTCAACCTTTACCTTTACACCATTTCCATAAATTTAGCCATACCCTTTATTCTAAGAAATTACGAACGAGGGATGAGAGTGAATGAAAAGAGAGCAAGTGGAGAGGTAATCAGTTGTCATGTTTAATGAGAATGTATGGTGAAAAATGAAAAAAAAGAAGAGAAAAGAAAAAGAACAGAATAGCTCGAAAAAGAATGAAAAATTATGAGGTGTTTTCAAATTTCAAAATGAGTAAAAAGAAAAGAAAAGAAAAACAAAAACTTTGAGAGATTAGATAAGAAAAGTGGAAAAATTAGAAAAAATCAAGTTAGTTTCTTTTGTAGTTTCTTAAAAAATTTGAACCCCAATTTCCCTTTCTTTCTTAACCCTTACGTGAGCCTCATTTCAACCCTTTCAAAGACCTTCTTGATCCGATCTTGATATGGTAAATGCCTTGTGGAGAGTGAGAATGTGATGCCTATGGTACTTGATATGATAAGCTTAGGATACAAGCATCTTTCTTTATGAGATTCTTTTTATTCTTTGATGCACCGTGTTTCTTTTATCATTTGAGACCCTTTTATTTGTTTTGCATTTATCTCTCACATGCGTGCAAAAACTTAGCCATTCATCAGAGTGATTTTATTTTGAGAGTATACCTAAGGTGAAGATTGAGTCGAGACATGGGATCCGGTGATTCATTGTTTGGATTGGTCCTGTGATGGAAGGAATTTAGCATTGGTACACACACTTCATGTCTAGGCATGAATGAAAGAAATATCTAAGGATCAGAGCATTGAACTAATTTGAATGGATATTAGTAGAATTAACATGGTATTGGTATTTGAGAATGAAGATTCACATGTTAAAATAATTACTGATTTTTATTTTTCAAAAGTATATATGTTAACAAAACCAGTTTTGAAAAATCAATTTACCGATGGGTTCAAAATTATTTTGGAAGTTTATGGGTAACTTCATTGTAAACCCTCAGGAGACACAACACCACCACTAGGGATCACCTAGGGGTTTAAAGGCTTGTTGCATACGCTAAATGCAACCGTGCTTCCTACGAAAGTGGCATTTACTTTTATAGAATAGTTGTCATTTTTTGCTTTGGTCTTGTTTTCAAATTTTGCCTTTGCTCGAGGATTAGCAAAGTTGACGTTTGGGGTTGTAATCAGCCTTTAAAACTCCATATTTCATGCCCAAATCTTCTTGCTAACCCTCACTCAACTACTAATGGCCACCTTTAGTGTGAGATATGTCATAATAGGTTTGAAGGCCAAAAATGTACAAAAATGATTAAAAGTGCAAATATGTTGAAGACCCCATGGCCAAGAAATTGAGCTGAAACGAAGTGAAAAAGTCCAAAATATCTAATTTTGACCGGTCAGGATCCAATTTGAATAGTTCCAAATAGCACAGCAACAGAGAAAGAAAGAAAAGAAGAAGAATGAAAGAGACTGCATAACTCAACCGGTCGATATTTCCAATTCGATTGGTTGAGTCCCTTGAAGCTTTAGAAAACAGAAATGGACCGGTTGAGACTGAACTCAATCGGTCGAAACCAAGCAGAAAGTTGGGGCTTGCTTATAAATATAATCTCGACTGATCGAAGTGAATTTTGACCAGTCGGGTCTGGAGGTATAGTTTGAAAGTATTAAGGGGTTGGACCGGTCGATATTCAAAGATTTTGAAGATCCACACAGCTGAAGAAAAATTTGACAGCGTGACCGGTCGAGACTCATTCTCTACCGGTTGAAACAAGGATTCCTTACGATTGTTTAAGCTTTACAACCTATAACTTCTGGCGCTCGAGAGTCCAGCTTAAGCAATCTTCTTCAACTGATTTTTTAAGATTCTAGGTGTTACCTTCAGTGTTTAAACTTGTGATAGGGCCTTATGATCTATAAATACGCTAGGGTTAGAAATAGGGGAATCCTTCGGCAAAGTCTCTCAGTCGTGAGTCTTCCTAGGTTTAGTTTTCTTGTATGTTTTAGATTTAGTTTTCTAGTTTTGGAGAGTTGTGAGATTGTGTGATCTATAATCATCATCAGATGACCAAATCAGTGATGATGAAGACCAATCCGACGATGTGTGGCTAACTTCTCCAAGGTTGGGATCCCTTGTAAATTACAGATGAGTTTTTAATATAATTTATAGTTCTTTTTCTATTTCAAATTGCTTGTGGTACGATTGCATGTTTGAGGTTTATGATTGTTATCGTAGACGTGCTAGTGGCGATTTATTTATATTTTATTTAATCCTAATGGCCTTGTAGGGATTCGGGTTAGATCTAATAGGATAGACACCCTCGGATTAACACTTGTAGCCTACTTTTGACTGTTACGTGCAATGATGTTTACTGTTTAGGTTGATAGAGATTAGACGGATCATATCTTTTTGACTGGTTTGTGACTATGAATAGGACCTAACTTTTATACCTCGCTTGAGCTTGTGGTGAAGAGCAGGACTGTACCCAGAATTTGGAATAGGATAGGAGTAGAACTTTGCTTATTTACGAGTTTGTGATCCAAGAGGAATCCCAGGATGCTTTCTCATAACTTTTCCAACTCTTTTTTATTTGCTCTCTAGTTAATTTAGTTGGAAATTTTCTACATAAACATTCGTTTTTATTAAGACTGTAGTTAGGAAGTAAATGATTAGTCTCTTTGGTTCGACACCCTTGTATTTGCCCTAGTAAATTCAGACTTGTGCGCTCTAAAGGTTTTGATTTTAATCGATCATTACCTCTTCTATATAAATAGGAAATCTAGATAGAATTATAATTATCTACTTCATTCCCTCTCACAGTTGTCTCTCTTGTTCTCTCATCTCAACAAAAGCACAACCACCATACATCACCATCTCATCCTTAAATGAGATCCTTGGCCGAGCATTACTACAGGTTGGGACCAACATCATAACGGTGGCCGAGCCTTCTAATTTGGAGCTTAACTATAGAGGTTTCTCATTGCTGCGATAGTTTCGTCGTAAGAGAAGATTACTTGGGAAAAGACGCGAGCAATCAATGCTTCGAATCTTATCGCCGTCAACCCAAATCATCACGAAAATTGATTCACGCTTCAACAAGTGGAAGCCTTTCAATCCATCTTAAATTATTTAGTTATTTAAAAAAGAAACCTAAATCAACCCTAATAAAAATCGAAAGATGGAAGCTTCAGACTGTAGTCGAAAAACTCAACCTGTGCCTGAAATATCAAACTCGATCGGTCGAGATCCAAAGTCGACTGATCGAGATTCATATTGTATTAGGATTGTGGTCCTCTGATTGATCTCTACTGGTCGAAAATCAAATTCAACCAGCCAAGTTCATATTTCCTTCATAAATTTTCCTCTGTTAGATCTTGATCTATCAAAATCTAAATTTGATATTCCTCTCCAGTCGCTTCTAGGAAACTCTGTCGATCGAAATGTCAATTCGACTCGCCGAGTTCTATTTTCCTTCAGAACTGGTTGAAATACAAATTTGACGAGTCGAGATTGACAGCTTCAGAACTGGTTGAAATACAAATTCAACTCGCCGAGATGTCACTTTGTTTTTTTCAGGAAACTCTACCAGTCGAGATTGACAGCTTCAGAACTGTTTTCTTTACAAATTCAATCTTTGAGATCTTTTCGCAGGGACATTCGATTTAAGTGAATCAGGACTCAATCTTATAGTTTTTGGACCTTTCGGACATAATGGGAGTGTCTGTTACCTATTTGAAGACTCCTAAAGTCCTTGTAAGGATATGTGTGTCTCTTTAGGCTTCAAAACAAGTCCCCTCGCTTTACCAATTAAACCTTAAGTTTTAGAGACACGACTACCTCCAAGGAAGAGTAATTAGACTTAATCATGGAATAAATATATTTAAATATTTCTTATGTTTTGTTTTTACTCAATGCTTCATGCTCTATGCTCCATATTGATTTTCATTATGAAGACACAATGCTTAGGGTGCATGCAATAGTTTTATTTTCTGAAATATGTTACATCTTTATCATACAACTTCATCATATAAAAAATATAATAGGCTAGTTGCATAATAAGTTAAGAAATAAGCTATGACACATGACATAAGCCTTTATCACGGTGGGGTTTCTTTCACCGTCAAATAAAACTTGGAATGTAAGCATCCATGTACAAATGCAATACCTCTATGGGAGTATGGGCAATGTGCAATCGTGGATTCTCGTCGAACCCATCGTGACAATGTGCACTCTTCTACAAATTTAGAGTCGCCACTTGGAGCTCTCTGTGTCCCAGAAAACCCAAATCAATTTTATAAGTACCGAAGTGCTACAAATATGACTTTAAATCACCGGACTATGCCAAAGGCTCTTGGGTAGGGGCTTCGGTTATCGATCGGGAAGGTGTTAGGCACCCGATCAACCCACTTAATGCGGTATTTACTTATAGATAAAGCATGAAATAAAATAAAGAGCAAAAAGCCCTTCCTCTTGCCTTTAAGGCACTAAGATCCTATTTGTGCCCCTCTGTTCCTACTGAAATTTCGGTGGCGTAATGACACAAATGCGAGGATAGAGAAAGAACCGAGAAGGTAGAGGAATAGAGGGGAGAGCTGGAGCTCTAGGCCCCATGTTGCACCGCTGTGTAACCGTACGTAGGCTTGCTTTGGTGAGCTCTAATGGCTTATATGGTGAGAATTAGTGTTCTAGCTCCTAGGGTTTGATAGCTAAGAGGTAGAGAGGGAAGGCTAGGCGGTAGTTCAATCCTAACCTAGAGGATTTGGATGGAGAAGTAAGGTCTAAAGAGAGGTTTGAAGTTCTGGAATTTGTATACAAAAGGGACACTAAAGAAGAGAGAGAGAGAGTTCTTAATCTATTTTCTTTTTAAAATTTTCAAGCCCTTTCTAAAGGAGGGGTGCCTCTCTATTTAGAGGAAAAGGAGAGGTTAGGAGGGTGTTTAGAGGCAAAGTAGGTTTAGGAATTAGGTAATTTAGCCATCTAAGATTTTTTAGGATTTTTGGAGCTTTGGAAAGTGTGAAAACTAACTCCAATGGTGGATGAAAGGTTAGAGCTTTAAGTCACTCAAAGGGTTGCAAATAGAATAGGAATGGGTGCAACAGAACAAGTAAAACACACCCAAGGGATCAAGATGGTCAACAAGTCAAACCCCAAACTCAAAATTCAAGCATAAAACCAAGGGTTACTATAGCTAAGCTTTGCACAACTAATAGATGTGCCAAGCTTAGGTACATGTGCAACCGTGGGAATCGATACAATCCCCGTCGCGATGATGCGCACTCTAATGATAAAAAATATAGAGTCGCCACCTGGAGCATTTGGTGTCCTGGGATACCTAGTTCATTTTTATGATCACCTAAGTGCTAAAAATATGACTCTAAATCCGATCCACACCAAAGGCTCTTGGGTAGGGGCTTCGGTTATCGATCGGGAAGGTGTTAGGCACCCGATCAACTCGCTTAACATGGTCTCTACTAATGGCCAAAAATAAAATGATGTAAAAGACAAGGAAATGGTTCCCTCTTGCCTAAATGGGCCTCCAATCCTATTTGTGCCCCTCCGCTCCTATCGAAAATTTGGCGGCGTAACGGCACAACTGAAAGAGTAGGAAATGCCAAAAAGAGATAGGATAAGAAAGGGGAGAGCCGGAGCCCTCGGGCCCTTGTAGCACCGTAGGAGAGCCTTGCGTGGCTTACTTTGATGAGCTCTTGAAGGCTTTGTATGGTGGAAAATGGGGTTCTAACTCCTAGGACTTAAATCTAAGAGGTAGGGAAGGGAGGCTAGGGGATCACACACCTAGGCTAAGGGTTTTGGATGCCAGAACAAGCTCGAAATGAGGTTGGGAGATTCTGGAATTTGGGTAAAAATAGTGCACAAAAGGGAGGAAGAACTTCTCACTTTGAGCTCTTTCTCTCTTAAGCAAATTTCTCAACCTCTAAACCAAGGGGTGGGGGGCTCTATTTATAGGAAAGGGGTGGGTTAGGAGGATACTTAGAGGCTAAGTGAGTTTATCAATTAGGTAATCTCACATCTAAGGATTCCTAGGGTTTTTGGAGCCTTAACATGTGTGAGAAGGTCCTCCAATGGTGGATGATGGGGAGAGGCTTTAGGCCACTTGGAGGGTTGCAAATAGGTAAGGAATGGGTGCAATAGAACTATCAAAACACACCCCAAAGGTCGAGGTGGTCAACAAGTCAAACCACAAACATGAAATTTGAGGCAAAATCCAACAATCACTATTCATATGTCTGGCGCAACTAATAGTTGCGCCAGGCAAATGTAAAGTAAAACAGTGTTGAACAGTAGCCTAGAAGTTGGCTTCGCAAGGGTTGGGGGGACCCATTTATACCTGGCGCAACTATTAGTTGCGCCAGGCCATTTCTGGCAGAAAAAAGCCTGGCGTAACTATTAGTTGCGCCAAGCGAATTCAGGGGGAAATTGGCTTGGCGCAACTATTAGTTGCGCCAAGCAAAAAACTTGAAATTCTGCCCGATTTGCAAATGGTCATAACTTTTGATATACAACTCCGATTGAGGCGATTCTTGGTTCGTTGGAAAGCTGCAAAAGTCTTCTTTCTAATAGTATATGATTATATATTAGTAAAAGACCTCAGCTATTCCTTGTGCACCACTCTTCATCCATTGCCCGGGAAGGTTAGGTTTAGGGTTCGGAATGGGTTCTAAGGGTCGGGATTGGTTTCTAAAGGTTTGGGGTAGGTTCCTAAGGGATCTAGGGTGATTCTTAAGGGTTTGGGGTAATTTCTAAGTGTTCCATACATGCCATCAAAAGCTCAGAATTGTACCTCTCTCAAAAGGTGTTTCGATCGGGTCTTGGGCCAAATTTGGGTGTCTACAAATGCCTCTCTTTGGTATCCGATCAGTAATGATCGTATGCCAAAGAAAAGAGACATCCGAAGAGGCCCAAGGCATTACTGAAGGGTCCGCTGTATTCAGAACGAACTTCAATCATCAGGTGAGTAACATGGTGAGAAAACGAAAGCCCTAGGGTGCCAGGCTAATCATTCATTTCTTGAGGTAATCAGTTCCCAAGCGCTTACCGACATTACTGGGTATAACCGAGGCAGAATGAGTTGCGAAAGCCCAATAGCTGGGAAAAACATTCACCTCTCGAGTTGCAAAAGCCCGTTAGTCAGGAAAAAAGTTCGCTTCTCGAGATGATTTGAAGGTGATTGATGTTCGAGATTCATTCTGAATGCAACAACTTCATAAATAAGAGGGTGATCAACCCACATTCAAAGATAGGTGCGAAGTAAGCATACGCAAGGCTCCACAGTTTGCATCTCATCCAACAAGGCATTTGACGACCTCATTGGATTATTCGTGGGTGCCCCTACTGAAAGCAGGGTTTGAGATCTTTGGGCAAACCCATCGATCCCAAAGTTTATTTAGCATGACCACCCGAACAAAGTGAATAGATGTCACAACGCTTTTTGGGAGTACATGCCATTTTTCTGAAAGCATGCCTCAACTCAGCATGACCTAGAGTATCCAGTTTCGACTTCCTTGAATAGATCCAGCCAAACATTGGGCACCTCCCAAAAAGGGGCATCCAATCCTGGCCTCTGTTGATAATGATCATAATCATCAATTAACTATGTACAATCATGCACCCATCGTGGGTAATAAGCAACAACAAAGGCGATGGAAGCCCCGACCCAGACCCGCCCGGGTATAATTTACGGGGACAAACGACCATCATACGGATACCCAGACACATGGCATACACTTTATAGGGATACCACTGCCCATACAGGTTTTAAGCCTGCAGAAAATAAAACGGAAATGAACCCTTGTGAATGCATGGTTGCACATAGTTTGATTGATATGTAATCTCATCCTCAACAGGTTGGTTTCAACCAACGATTGACCTTTTCTAACAGAGAATCTGAAGCTTAAGACACTTAAGTTCACATGAATCCAAAATAGAGCGCTCATCGCAAAGATTTAGCAGTGGAGTCGACTCGATCGAAACATTGACTATTTGACCGAGACCGATATTGTTGCTCCTTCCTTGAAGTAGGATCCAGAATCCAAGGCGTGCCTTAGACTTAGGACATTAATTTTGCACAGCTGCGTTGTCGGTAAAATATTGACATTTTACCGCATCGAAAATATGCGAGTGCATAGCTGTGCGTAGCATGAAAACATAGATTTCTTTTTTCCTTTCAAAATGATTTTCATCATTTTTTTTATTAAACCTGACGTCGGTGGTGAGATGCTTTATCTGATTTGTCCATCGCTGAGAAGTTGCCCGCTTCGAGGCTTTAGACCATGTGATGTTCCTTCACATTCTCGAGAAAACGTCAGCCCCTTTTTTGTTTATACATATAAAGATAATGCATCCTAAACAACAGAAGAAAAAGTAGATTTCTACCTACACTTTTTCAGTTTCAAGATATTGTTTGGATTTTTATTTTTAGAGATTTTTTGTTATTTTTCTTCATTTTTGAGATTGAAATATGATGCTGGAAATATGTACATGAAAATGAGTAGAGATATATACAATTTTTTGGTGTTTGGATTTTTCTTGATTTTTTATTTTTAGCTTTTCCACTTTTTTTATTTTTGATGCCATGATAGTGAGACGGAGTAACGGGTCCCATTTTGAGCATAGTCGAACTCCTTCATGTAGTCATGGGTGAGTTTCCAGATTTTACCAAGGCCAGAACGTTGATCCCTTTGGATTGAGTTAACCCTTTCTCCTTCCCTCGGGTCATGCATTTGACGGTGCGGGTTTCACAAAGACTATTCTGGTTAGGACCCGATTCGAACTAGCTTGAGCGGCCCAGTAGGACAAGAGGGTACAGGAAGAGTAACAAAAGGGTTCCTGAAACATCAATCTTCTCAATCAGTCCAAACCTTTCTTTTTCAATTTTTTCTCTTCTTTTTTTTTATCTCCCTTTTTTATCGGTGGTGCCCTTTCTGGTTTTCACCACGTCCATGGGTTTAGCTCTCTTACCCCAAGTGCCCTTTCCGGTTTTCACCTGGTCCGCACAAGCTCGCTGTGTTTACCCGTAATGCCCTTTCAGGTTTTCACCACGTCCATCTTGCTTTGAGCTTGTATTTTTATTTTATTATTATTATTTATTTTTTTTCTTTTCAACAGCCACGACATAGACCTTGATTCCGTCATAGCCGACTAGATGGGGTTCTGGTGTCGTCTCACAACTCGACTCATGTTGACTTAATAGATATTATCACTACTTGCGAACCTACAAAGAGGGCTTCCTTCAGGGTGTAACTTGGCCATGGGTTAGGTTAGGATTTGAAGGTAGTTGGGCTAAAAGCGTTTCCTTGATACGGCTTCAGTTTTCTCAACATACTTTCGTCCTTGGGGGTTTTACTATATATGCCCCGTGATTCTTCTATATTTTTTGTTTTTTTTGCTTCATTTCAGGCAATCTCTTTTTGAGGTTTTGCTTTTCGATTTTTTTAGATTTTGATAGTAACTCTACTTCATCTTTTCTCTCTTTTTTTTTTTTTTGGTATATGTACACGTATATTTTTTTTGGGGGAATGGGTTTATTGAAAGAAAGGCCCAGGCTCAAATGGGGTAGCAAAGGATATCATCATTTTTAATGATGTTTTTGGGCTACTGTGCTTGGAATGATGGCCTCTTTCGGGTGGTTCTTAAGTAGTCACGTGTTTGTTTCACCAACACTTACCTTGTCGTGATGGACTAAGAGTAGAACCGTCGGACGTATCCAATGTTGATTGGCTCAGGAAGATGATCTCCGTCCATGGTGGCGAGGCGGATGGCGTATCCCGGCAACACTTCTCGAATGATGTAAGGTCCTTCCCAGTTTGGCTTGAACTTCCCTCTCGAATAGGCTTAGAGGGATGGGAAGATCTTCTTCAGCACAGTGTCTCCTACCTTTAAATCTCGACCGCGGACACGTTTATTGTAAGCGCGTGCGATTCGCCCCTGGTACACTTGGGTATGGCATAAGGCTTGGAGTCTCCTTTCGTCCAGTAAGTTCAGCTGATCAAAGCGTGATCTCTCTTTCTCTGCTTCGGGTAAGCCTGATTCTATGAGGATTCGGAGTGAGGGTACTTCAACCTCTACCAGGAGGACGGCCTCGGTTCCATACACAAGGGAGAATGGTGTTGCCCCTGTAGTGGTACGGATCGATTTTTGGTAGGCCCACAAAGCAAATGGTAGCATTTCACTCCAATCTCGATAAGTGACGACCATTTTCTCAAGGATGTAGACGACTGTCTTGTTCGCAGCTTCCACGGCTCCATTAGTTTGAGGCCGATAAGGGGATGAGCGATGGTGCTTGATCTTGTATTGCTCGTAGAAGTCTCGGATGTGCTTATTCACAAAGTTAGTGTCGTTGTCCGTGATAATATCTTTGGCTACTCCAAATCGGCACACAATATTGTTCAACGTGATTGGCCGTGATGCTGGCATATGATGCCGCTTCTACCTACTTGGTGAAGTATCCAATGGCGACGAGGATGAATCGATGTCCGTTTTATACTTTTGGATTAATCATTCCAACAACGTCAAGGCCCCAGGTAGCAAATGGCCAAGGAGTGGTCATGCAGTGAAGATCAATAGCAGGAGCGTGTATCAGACTAGAGTGTTCCTAACACGTGTGGCATTTTTGAACATGTTTATAGCAATCTGATTCCATGGTGGTCCAAAAGTATCCCTGCCGTAGGATTTTCTTGGCGAGCATGTGACGGCTGACGTGGGCTCCGCATACTCCCTCATAGATTTCTTTCATAATATTGACTGCTTCACTTTCAGTAAGGCACCTGAGTAAGATGTTATTGTATGATCGCTTATAGAGGCATTCCCGGCAAATGACGTAACCTGTCGCTAAACGTTGAAGGGTTTTTCAGTCTTTCTTGGATGTACCCTCTAGGAAAGTTAGGGTTTCGAGGAAATTCTTGATATATGAGAACCAAGGTGGATCATCATCAGGCTTTGTAGGTTCCTCAATCTGGAGGTAGAAGGCCGACTCATTCCTCTGCTCAATCACGATCGGCTTCATCTCAACACCATAGAGGATTTCAATCATTGACTCCAAAGTAGCTAATGCGTCGGCAAAACGATTCCTTATCCGAGAGACATGAGAAAGTAACCTCTTTGAAGCAAGTTATCAGATCTTCGAGGTGTTCGGATGGGGGATTAGTTTCTCGTCTTTCGTCTTCCAGTCACCATTCATCTGGCATATGATTAACTGTGAATCGCCAAATACTCGAAGGTGAGTTACATCCAGATTGAGAGCTGCCTGCAGACCAGCGGTGCAAGCTTCATACTCAGCCATATTGTTAGTGTAAGGAAAGTTGAGCTTGATAGAGATTTGTACATGGGATCCTTTTGGTGAAATCAGGATGGCGCCAACTCCTTGGCCCTTGACATTTGCTGCCCCGTCTAAGTGCATTACCCATAATTCTTTTGCTTCTTCTGTATCGTCTTCCGTCATGAACAAGATATCTTCATCTGGGAACTCGGTCCTCAAAGGCTCATAATCAGGTAAAGGATTATCGGCAAGATGATCAGTAAGCGCCTGCCCCTTGATCGACTTCTGAGTGACGTACATGATGTCGAATTCAAATAATAAAAGCTGCCATCGTGCGGTTCGTCCAGTGAGAGCTGGCTTTTCAAATAGGTATTTCAATGGGTCCATTGGGGCCAAGAGCAAAACCGCCTAAGATGGCAAATAGTGGTGGAGCCTTTGAGTAGCCCATACAAGGGCTAGGCATGCTTTCTCCAAATGAGAGTAGCGCGTCTCGTAATTAGTAAACTTCTTGCTCATATAGTAAATGGCCTGCTCTCTTCTTCCTGTTTTATCGTGCTGCCCCAAAACACATCCCATCGAAACTTCCATCGTGGAGGGATACATCAAGAGGGGTCCCCCTGGCTCAAGTGGTACCAAAATAGGTGGATTAAGGAGGTAGCTTTTGATTTTTTTGAATGATGCCTGACAATCGTCGTTCCATTCAACGAGCAAATTCTTCCTTAGTAACTTAAAGATTGGTGTACAGATTGGAGTTAGCTGTGCAATGAACCGACTGATATACTGTATTCTGCCCAGAAACCTTCTAACCTCCTTCTCGGTAGATGGCGGTGGAATTTCAGTGATGGCTTTGGCTTTGATTTGGTCGACCTCGATCCCCCTCCTGCTGACGATGAATCCTAATAGTTTTTCTGACATAGCACCAAATGCGCACTTATGTGGATTTAGACGTAGTCGATACTTCCTCAACCTTTCAAACAACTTCTGAAGGATTACCAGATGGTCGCTTTGCTCTGGTGACTTGGCTATCATGTCATCGACATACACTTCAATCTCTCTGTGCATCATGTCATGAAATAGTGTAGTCATAGCTCTCTGGTACGTTGCACCGGCATTCTTCAGCCTGATTGGCATGACTTGATAGCAAAAGGTTCCCCAGGGGGTAATGAACGCTGTCTTCTCGCGATCAACCTCGGCCATTTTGATCTGATTGTATCCTTAGAATCCATCCATAAAAGAAAGCATCCCGTGCTTAGCCTGTTGTCTACCAAGATGTCGATGTGTGGCAATGGGAAATCATCCTTTGGGCTCGCTTTGTTCAAATTGCAAAAATCAATACACATGCGGACCTTTCCATCCTTCTTTGGCACAGGTACGATATTGGATAGCCATTGCGAGTATTTGGACACCATGAGAAACCCTGCGTCATACTGCTTGATGACCTCATCTTTGACTTTCAACATCCACTCGGGTCGGAGACGTCTCAGCTTCTGCTTCACTAGCTTCATATCAGGGTAGAGGGGCAACTCATGCTCAATCAAATGAGTATCCAGACCAGGCATGTCCTCGTATGACCAGGCAAAAATTTCTTGGTATGACTGAAGGAAGTCGATCATGCTTTTTCTTTCCTCAGGAGACAGTGATGTTCCGATTTTGGTTATCCTGGGAACCTCCTCAGTTCCTAGATTGACATCTTCGGTCTCTTCGACAATGGGGGTAGGGCCATACTCAAAGTCGGCAAATCGGTCAAGGAGCTCATCGGGGAGCTCCTCAAAGGGGACATCCTCATCCAGACTCGTGATCCCTATCTCTTCTTGTATTTCTACAGGGAAGGGGTCAATTTCACGTGGGACGGATATTTTGATTAAGGCATCCTTTTGTGGGACATTTTCTGGAATTTTAAATGACAATATTTTTAGACTTGGGATTTTTTTAATGTTTTGGGATTTTGTACTTTTTTTGTGTTTTTGAGATTTTGTATTTTTTCCATGTTTTTGAGATTTTTGTTTTCTTCGGAGACGGACCCTTGGCATGGCGGGTTGCTATATACACAAGGTATAGTTCGCAAAGGGCTTCTCTCACTTTTTATAGGTTGTTTTTTTTTGGGAAATGGGTGCCAAATGTTAGGCAACTCCCTGCTTTCAGGGTTTGGGGCGAAGATGCCCAGTTGCATACCTGAGGGGCCGCTTCTTTACCTGTTGGGATGGAGGGCGCTGATTGATATGGCTCATTGGAGTCAGCCTCCATCATATTGATCCCCATTTCGTCTGAGATCATGTCCTCAAACGTTAATACGGCTTTGTGGTGATTCACCACAGGGGGAGTTTGTTCAGGTACCGACTGTCGTTCCTCGAAAAGAGATAATGCGGCCAAATCTATCTCCAAGCTGGGAAGGGAGATCTGGGGATTGGTGGGATGAACTGGGGCTACGGGTTTGTGTGGGGTCAAATGGGTTGCCCCATTTCGATCGATCTTTACGACCCTTGCACTGACAAAGGAATCCCTGATGTGCGGCCTTGGGCGAGGTTTCTCTTCTATGTTGATTCCTCGAGCTTTTACAGCTGTGACGACCCTAGCTTTCTCTTTGGCCTCTCGGACCTCTTCTTCTGTGGCTTGTATCCTAACCCGAATCTTACTTTCTATCCCTTAGCCACAACTGGCTCTCTTCTACTTTGTAATTTGGGTCCTAGACCCCTTCCTTTCTGATAGTCCCACTTTTGGAGCATTGCCACTGCCGCTACCATACAGCCTCCCATTTTGGACATGATGCCCTCAATGGGTTCTGGGAATATAGCTGACACCTCATATTCAAAACTGTGGAGGTCGACGTCCTCAGTGGTGTGTGGTACATTCAACATATTGTGTTTTTCAACACTATTGGCGGCTTTCTCCTTCTCATTGTGCCCCTCTCCGATGATTGTGATGATCTTATGCCCAGATGTAAATTTGAGTTTCTGGTGTAATGTGGAAGGTATGGCTCCGACTTCATGAAGCCACGGGCGCCCCAATAACAGATTAAATGAGGATTTGATATCCATGACTTGAAACAAGATGGAAAAGGTCATTGGCCCTATCAGCAGCTCAAGATCAACTTCTCCCATTATTTCTCTCCTGGTATTGTCAAACCCTCTAGCACTAGTTCTAGTGGGCCTTAACATGCACGGATCGACCCCGATCTTGGTGGCGGTTCTTAAGGGGCATATATTCAATGCAAACCCATTATCAATTAGCACCAAAGGGATAATCATATTTCCAGACTCAAAGATTATATTCAAAGATTTTGAGTGACTAACTCCTTCCTCAGGTAAATCGGTATCAGAAAATGAAATGGCATTTGGAGCCATCACTTGACCAATTATCTGCCCGACTTCGTCAGAGCTAACTTGGAGTGATACATGCGCATTTTTTAACGCCCCCATTAATGCTTGGAAATTGAGGGGGGATGTCATCAACAGATCCCATACAGTGATATGGGCAGGCATTCTTCTCAGCTGAGTCTCCAATATATGTTCTCAACTCATCTTCTCAAACGGGTTTACCGTGCTGTCTTTCTTTCCTTCTAGTTGGGACTGTGCTGCTGCTGGTATTTCTGGCTGCTTTGATATCCTCCTTGATCTGGTAACAAAATATACTGCCCCTTCTTTGCTGCTGCTTTCGACATTGATATCTGTTTGCTCGTAGCTTAGCGGGACCTGATGAGGATCATATGTGGGTCTCGAGAGGTACTGCCGGTTCTTGAGGTACTTGTACTGTCGGCTAAGGAGGTGTGGGCAACAGTTGATTCACCTCGGTGGCAGCAGGTTGGGTGGACCGATTGGGCCAAATGGGGGTCATGAAGCTTGAGGGTGGTGGTATTGGAGGGAAGGAGGTAAAAGTAGGCCATTGATAGCTAGTGGGTGCTGGTGACAGATGGGGGGTTTGATGGGCCATCAGGTAATTGATTAGGGTGGTGGAATTTGCCGGTGGTTGAACTGGGGGTGATGGAGTGGGCGCAGGCCATTGATAACTGATGGGTGCGGGTGCTAGATTAGGGGCCTGGTGGCTTAAAGGGAAATCGATGGGGGTTGTGGTGTATGGTGGTAGTTGAAACGGGGCGGGCGCAGGCCATTGATGACTGGCGGGTGCGGGAGCAGGATTGGGGGCATGGGGGTTTATAGGGTAATTGATGGAAGTCGTGGTGTATGGTTGGTATGCATTGATATTTACATAATTGACGGGTGTGGCGGATGGAAAGTATGCCCAGAGACCCAAAGGTTCAAATTATGGGGTTGGGGAAATATTCTGACATATTTAGGGGTTCAATTACCCCATCATTCCTTTCTTCATCATTCCTCGGCCATGGTGCCACATAATCCTCCAGATCACTGATATAATCGGATGAGTCAAATTCAAACTCCTCATCTTCTATCATTCCTCCGGTAGGTTTGGGACCTGCTCCTCCGGTAGGATGTGGGGGTAGTGGCACTTGGTGAATATAAGCATGTTGAGAAGGTACAGGGGGAATGATTTTCCCAGCATCGATCAAATCCTGGATGGCATGCTTCAATGAGAAGCAGCGATCAGTAGGGTGACCCGGACCCTGATGAAAATTGCAGTGGGTATTTGGGTCATAATTCTTTGGGATCGGGTGAGGAGGAGGTTGCGGTTGGTGGATAACCACTAATCCCTTTTCTAATAATAGGGGCAAAAGTACACTCAAAGATTACCCCAGAGGTGTAAAGACTCGGTCGTAGCGGGCTCTCCTCTGTTCCGGGGTCATTTGCATTCCTTGCCCACTCCCCATTCTTTGCATCTGCTCAGGCCTAATTGGTGCTAGTGGGGCTACCTGAAATTGAAACGGAGCAGTATTATTATTGGGCCTGGTGTTGTCTATGTTCTAGACATCACCCCCTGTTCTCTTTTCGTTCCTCTGCTAAGAAAATCTTCTGACCCCGCTAGGGCCCCCTGAAGTATTCTTACTCAACCGCCCTTCCCTGATGGCATCCTCGCAGCAGTTGGCATTCCTCACCAAATCAGCAAAACGAGACTGCTGTTGGTATACAAGAAAATCAGAGATCACTGGCAGAGTGTTCTTTGAAATCATCTCTACCTACTCATCATCCGATATTCTTTTTCTGACTTGAGCTGTCAGTGCTCTCCATCGCCCTAAGTAGTCACTGAAGGTCTCGTTTGGATTTTTCTTTAAACGGGTCAAATCAGACTTGCGCGGTTCAATATCAGTATTATAGACATACTGTTCCTGGAACAAATGCACTAAATCTTTCCATGTCTTCATCATGGATGGTTCAAGAGATGTGAACCACCTCAAGGCCGATCCGGTCAAACTTTTCTAAAAGACTTTTATTAGTAGTCTTTCGTCCCCCCCCGTACTGGCACCTGTCCTCATAATAGGACTTGAGGTGTGCGATCGGGTTGCCTGTGCCATTGTACTTGTCGAATACTGGCATTTTAAATTTGGGGGGCAAGGGAACCTCAGCCAATAGGTATAGGTCTGTGAAGTTCGTGGCGTGAATTTTAGTACCACCCATTTTCATAAGCTGTTTTTGTATTTTGTCTAACTGTTCTTTCAGCTGCTCTGACTCTTTCGATATAGGGGCCACTTTCTTGGCCGTCAGTCGGACTTCACTCTGGGCTATCAGGGGGTGGGCAATTACTGGTGGAGGGTTGAGGCTGGTCAATGCCCCAGCATAGACCTCGTTCTTCCTAATCTCATCCTCTTCATATCGCAGGTCGGCATAATGTACAGTGAAGGCGAGATTCTCCTGTTGTTGTTGCAGGGTTGGACTGGAATAACATGAGTGGGGGCCGGGTGAGCCCATTGGGGGTGAGGAAAGGTTTGTTGGGTGATGGGCATTCGACTTTAAGGTGGGGCCGGATAGGGCCATTGGGTGTGAGAAAAGGTTTGGGGATGGCCTTGGGGTGTGGGGCCATGAGGAAATTGGGTTTGAGGTATGGCATGGGATTGACCCAAATGTGAAGGTTGGGTTAAATGTTGGAGGTATTGTGGAAGGTATGAGTGTGGGGTTTGGGTTTGGACCATGAACCCTTGATCATTTTGGGCCATGGGTCCCTGGTAGGTTTAGGCCATGGGCCCTGGATAGGTTTGGGCCAATGGGCCTGGGTAGGTTTGGGCCATGGGACCTTGGTGAGTCTGGCCCAATGGGCCTTGATGGGTTTGGGCCATGGGCCCTTGATGGGTCTGGCCCAATGGGCCTTGATGGGTATGGCCATGGGCCCTTGATGGGTCTGACTCGTGGGCCCTTGATGGGCCTTGTTGGGTATGGGTCCTTTGTGGGTTTGACCCAATGGGCCTTGATGGGTCTGGGCCATGGGCCTTGATGGGTCTGGCCCGTGGGCCCTTGATGGGTCTGGGCCATGGACCATTGGTGGATTTGGGCCATGGGCCCCTGATGGGTTTGGATTTAATGGGTTTGGCCCAATGGGCCCTGGGGAATATGGGTAATGGGGTTTTGGCCCAATGGGTCTTAGGGATGATGGGTAGTGGGGTATTGGGCCATGGGGCCCTAGAGATCATGGATGGTGGGGTATTGGGCCATGGGGCCCTGAGATGTGTGGGAAAAGGGGGTTTGGGCCAATGGGCCATGGGGTATGTGGGAGTTTGGAGTTTAGGCCATTTGGCCTTGGGGTGTATGGATGGTGGGGGGTTGGGCCATGGGGCCTTGGGGTATGTGGGTGATGGGGGTTTGGGTGGTGTGGATTATGGGGGGTTGATGGGGGTCGTGGGGCATGGAGATTGGCTAGGGTATGGGATGGGTTCATGGGGTGTGGAGGAAAGGGGGTGTTTTGAGAAGCCTTCCATAAGGTGTAGGCTTGAAACATCTCCTCCATCATGGCCATGGAAGGAGGATGGGATGTGGATGGAGGATTTAAGGGGTTATGGGGTATAGATGGGATGGAGGTGGTGGAAAAATTGGGCATGACCCCTGTATAATTGGGCATGGCCACTGTAGGTGGGGGTGTATGGGGTGGATGAGGGGATTTATTGGGTATGTTTTGGGATGATGGGGGGCATGATGAGGATGGATGAGGAAAATTGGGCATGGCCCTGGTAAAAATGGGCATGACCCAGATGGATGGAGGATTTTGCGAGGGGTTGGATAGGGTGGAAGTGGTGTATGTGAATGTGGGTGGATCGGGTCAATAGGGGGATGATGGGAATTAGGGCATGGATGTGGATTGGGAAAATGGGTTTGGCATGGGCATGGTTTGGGCAAAAGATGGAGAATGGGGGGTTGGATTTTGGATATTTTGGGGGGTATCGGTTGGGAAAATGGGGGCGCCAAATGGGCTGGTAGCGGTAAAGGGGGTTTGGGTGAGGGGGATGGTGGAAAAGACTTCTCCCGAATGGGAGTGGGTTGGAGAATGTGGTGGGGATGAGTCGGGATCGGCGTAAGCCGGGTCCACTACCCACGACATTCTACGAGAGCGGGTCGGGTAAGGGTACCTTGGATAAGGCCTAAAAATCCTCCTCCTTCTTCCCCTATGGGACGGTGGAGGGCAAGATGATGCCATTGTGCCGGCACCACAAACTATCTATTTCTTTTTAGGTTTTAATTATTTAATTTTTTTATGAATTTTTTGAAAGAGTTTTGAAAAACAAAGGTTCCGAGGCCTTGAAATTCCCTTTTCGGGTGGCTCTCGTACCTTAATTCAAGACTCGCAGCTACGACTCCGAGCCACTTCGAAAAATCGAAGGAGAACCTTCGATCTATTGAAGGCATAGAAATCAAGGCAAACAACCCGATCCCTCGAAATGAGCCAAAAAGAAGTTGCCCTCTTTTCATCGGCGGGGGCGTATTGGGTGTCGGAGATGGCGGGGTCCAAACAAGGCACTAAGCACACCAATCGGGGGAGTCGGGAGGTGGCAAGGGCCAAGGATTCGAGTTGGGGTGTTGTTGGACAGACCTGGCGCAACTAATACTTGCGCCCAGGTTGCAGGGGCCAACTATTAGTTGCGCTAGTTATAAATTCTAGTGTTTTTACACTGGCGCAACTACTACATGCGCCAGGCAAAAATTGCCTCTCCAGAATAGAAAACAACAGTCACTGATGCCCGAAATGAGTCTCTTTTTTAGTTTTTTATGGAAGCTAGGCTTCCAGGAACTGAGCTATTTTTTGGTGATCGATTCTCTCCTCATCGCACCTAAAGGATTGAGTCCGGTATAACTCGCTAACGCGCTCCCCAAGGGTTTTAAGCTTCGGAATGGGAACCCACCCAATATACCTCCAGCGGAAGTGCTTTCTCAGATATTAGGTGGGCTGCGACTTTTCTGGATCATCACCACTAGGGGATGCCGCCATACTAAGACCCGAGTATTTGTATGTGTGCCCAACCCAACCCCTTTGAAAAATCTACCCTGCAAAATAAATTAATTAAGCTCCCTAACTTGGTTCAATTTTAAATTTTTTCAAAGTTTTTTTTTTCTTTTTTTTTCGGAAGTTTTCTTTAGTTCAAAGACCTGGGGTGATTATCCCTTGCCGCCACTACGGGCCGGCGTACACTGTTACGATATGAATGTAAAAAAAATGACGGGACTAGTCAAGCGACTAGGCGGGAAATATAAAGAGCTTCAATTTAAAGCCGAATTGTAAACGGAAGTAAGAAAGGTGCCAGTCAAGTGACTAGGTGAAAATTACTGAAATTTAAAGCAGAAACGTCGGGGTGAGTAACAAAGGTGCCAGTCAAGTGACTCGGCAAAAATTGTTGAAATTTAAAGTCGAACCGTAGGGGTAAGTAAGAAAGGTGCCAGTCAAGTGACTAGGTGAAAATTGCTGAAATTTAAAGCGAAAACATAGGGGTGAGTAAAATGACGTAATCAGAGGGGTGAGTAAAAAAATAGCAAAAATAAAATAAAATAAAATAGCAATAAAATGTTAGAAAAATAAAAAAAAAGGCCTAGTTCAAGGGAAAGCTCTACTAGCTACTCCCCAGCAGAGTCGCCATCTGTGCAACCGTGGGAATCGATACGATCCCCGTCGGGACGATGCGCACTCTAACAATAAAAAATATAGAGTCGCCACCCGGAGCTTTCGGTGTCTCAGGATACCTAGTTCATTTTTATGAGCACCTAAGTGCTAAAAATATGACTATGAATCCGCTCCACACCAAAGGCTCATGGGTAGGGGTTTCGGTTATCGATCGGGAAGGTGTTAGGCACCCGATCAACCCGCTTAACGTGGCCTCTACTAATGGCCAAAAATAAAATGATGTAAAAGACAAGGAAATGGTTCCCTCTTGCCCAAATGGGCCTCCAATCCTATTTTTGCCCCTCCATTCCTATCGAAAATTTGGCAGCGTAACGGCACAAATGAAAGAGTAGGAAATGCCAAAAATAGATAGGAGAAGAAAGGGGAGAGCCGGAGCCCTCGGGCCCTTGTAGCACCGTAGGAGAGCCTTGCGTGGCTTGCTTTGATGAGCTCTTGAAGGCTTTGTATGGTGGAAAATGGGGTTCTAACTCCTAGGACTTAAAGCTAAGAGGTAGGGAAGGGAGGCTAGGGGATCACACACACCTAGACTAAGGGTTTTGGATGCAAGAACAAGCTTAAAATGAGGTTGGGAGATTCTGGAATTTGGGTGAAAATAGTGCACAAAAGGGAGGAAGAACTTCTCACTTTGAGCTCTTTCTCTCTTAAGCAAATTTCTCAACCCCTAAACCAAGGGGTGGGGGGCTCTATTTATAGGAAAAGGGTGGATTAGGAGGCTACTTAGAGGCTAAGTGAGTTTAGCAATTAGGTAATCTCACATCTAAGGATTCCTAGGGTTTTTGGAGCCTTGAAATGTGTGAAAGGTCCTCCAATGGTGGATGATGGGGTGAGGCTTTAGGCCAGTTGGAGGGTTGCAAATAGGTAAGGAATGGGTGCAACAGAACTATCAAAACACACCCCAGGTAAATCGGTATCAGAAAATGAAATAGCATTTGGAGCCAGCACTTGACCAATTATCTGCCAGACTTCATCTGAGCTAACTTGGAGTGATACATGCACATTTTTTAACGCCCCCATTAATGCTTGGAAATGGAGGGGGGACGTCATCAACAGATCCCATACAGTGATATGGGTAGGCATTCTTCTCAACTGAGTCTCCAGTATATGTTCTCAACTCATCTTCTCGAAGGGGTTCACCGCGCTGTCTTTCTTTCCTTCGGGTTGGGCCTGTGCTGCTGCTGGTATTTTCGGCTGCTTTGATATCCTCCCTGATTTGGTAACAAAATCTACTGCCCATTCTTTGCTGCTACTTCCAGTGTTGATATCTATTTGTTCGTAGCTTAGCGGGACCTGATGAGGATCATATGTGGGTCCCGAGAGCTGGAAGGGTATGGCTGTCGGTTATTGAGGTACTTATACTGTCGGCTCAGGAGGTGTGGGCAACACTTGATTCACCTCGGTGGCAGCAAGTTGGGTGGACCGATTGGACCAAATGGGGGTGGTGAAGCTTGAGGGTGGTGGTATTGGAGAGTAAAAGTAGGCCATTGATAGCTGGTGGGTGTTGGCGGCAGATGGAGGGTTTGATGGGCCGTCAGGTAATTGACCGGGGTGGTGGAATTTACCGGTGGTTGAACTGGGGGTGATGGAGTGGGCTCAGGCCATTGATAACTGATGGGTGCGGGTGTTGGATTGGGGGGCTGGTGGCTTAAAGGGTACTCGATGGGGGTTGTGGTATATGGTGGTAGTTGAAATGGAGCGGGCATAGGCCATTGATGACTGGCGGGTGTGGGTGCAGGATTGGGGGCATGGGGGTTTATAGGATAATTGATGGGGGTCGTGGTGTATGATTGGTATGCATTGATATTTACATAATTGACGGGTGTGGTGGATGGAAAGTATGGGATGGGTTCATGGGGTGTGGAGGAGAGGGGGTGTTTTGAGAAGCCTTCCATAAGGAGTAGGCTTGGAACATCTCCTCCATCATGGCCATGGAAGGAGGATGGGATGTGGATGGAGGATTTAAGGGGTGACGGGGTATAGATGGGATGGAGGTGGTGGAAAAATTGGGCATGACCCCTGTATAATTGGGCATGGCCACGGTAGGTGGGGGTGTATGGGGTGGATGAGGGGATTTATTGGGTATGTTTTGGGATGATGGGGGGCATGATGAGGATGGATGAGGAAAATTGGGCATGGCCCTGGTAAAAATGGGCATGACCCGGATGGATGGAGGATTTTGCGGGGGGTTGGATAGGGTGGAAGTGGTGTATGTGATTGTGGGTGGATCGGGTCAATAGGGGGATGATGGGAATTATGGCATGGATGTGGATTGGGAAAATGGGTTTGGCATGGGCATGGTTTGGGCAAAAGATGGAGAATGGGGGGTTGGATTTTGGATATTTTGGGGGGTATCGATTGGGAAAATGGGGGCACCAAATGGGCCGGGACCAGTAAAGGGGGGTTGGGTGAGGGGGATGGTGGAAAAGAGTTCTCCCGAATGGGAGTGGGTTAGAGAATGTAGTGGGGATGAGTCGGGATCGGCGTAAGCTGGGTCCACTACCCACGACATTCTACGGGAGCGGGTCGGGTAAGGGTACCTTGGATAAGGCCTAAAAATCCTCCTTCCCCTACGGGACGGTGGAGGGTAAGATGATGCCATTGTGCCGGCACCAGAAACTATCTATTTCTTTTTTGGTTTTAATTAATTATTTTTTTTGTAAATTTTTTGAAAGAGTTTTGAAAAACAAAGGTTCCGAGGCCTTGGAATTCCCTTTTCGGGTGGCTCTCGTACCTTAATTCAAGACCCGCGGTTACGATTTCGAGCCACTTCGAAAGAATCGAAGGAGAACCTTCGATCTATTGAAGGCACAAAAATCGAGGCAAATAACCTTATCCCCCGGAACGAGCTAAAAAGAAGTTATCCTCTTTTGACCGACGGGGGCGTATTGGGTGTCGGAGATGGCGGGGCCCAAACAAGGCACTAAGCACACTGATCGGAGGACTCGAGAGGTGGAAAGGGCCAAGGATTCGGGCTGGGGAGCTGCTAGACAGACCTGGCGCAACTAATACTTGCGCCCAGGTTGCAGGGGCCAACTATTAGTTGCGCCAGTTATAAATTCCAGTGTTTTTACACTGGCGCAACTAATACATGTGCCAGGCAAAAACTGCCTCTCCATAACAGAAAACAGGAGCCACTGATTCCTGAAATGAGTCTTTTTTTTGGTTTTTTGTGGAAGCTAGGATTCCGGGAACTGATCTATTTTTTTGGTGATCGATTCTCTCCTAACCGCACCTAAAGGATTGAGTTCGGTATAACTCGCTAATGCGCTCCCCAAGGGTTTTATGCTTCGAAATGGGAACCCACCCGATATACCTCCAGCGTAAGAGCTTTCTCAGATACTAGGTGAGCTGGGACTTCTCTGGATCTTCACCACTAGGGGCTGCCGCCATACTAAGACCCGGTTATATGTATGTGTGCCTAACCCAACCCCTTTGAAAAATCTACCCACAAAACAAATTAATTAAGCTCCCTAACTTGGTTGAATTTTAATTTTTTCAAAGTTTTTTTTTTCCCTTTTTTTTCGAAAGTTTTCTTTAGTTCAAAGACCGGGGGTGATTATCCCGTGCTGCCACTATGGGCCGGTGTCCAATGTTAGGATATGAATGTAAAAAAAATGACGGGGCCAGTCAAGCGACTAGGCGGGAAATATAAAGTGCTGAAATTTAAAGCGGAATTGTAAAGGGAAGTAAGGAAGGTGCCAGTCAAGTGACTAGGCGAAAATTGCTGAAATTTAAAGCGGAAATGTAGGGGTGAGTATCAAAGGTGCCAGTCAAGTGACTAGGCAAAAATTGCTGAAATTTAAAGCTGAATCGCATGGGTAAGTAAGAAAGGTGCTAGTCAAGTGACTAGGCGAACGTTGCTGAAATTTAAAGCGAAAACATAGGGGTGAGTAAAATGACGTAATCGGAGGGGTGAGTAAAAAAATAGCAAAAAAAAAAAAAAAAAAACAGCAATAAAATGTTAGAAAAAAAAAAAAAAGGGCCTAGTTCAAGGGGAAGCTCTACTAGCTACTCCCCAGCAGAGTGGCCATCTGTGCAACCGTGGGAATCGATATGATCCCCGTCGCGACGATGCGCACTCTAACGATAAAAAAAATAGAGTCGCCACCCAGAGATTTCGGTGTCCCGGGATACCTAATACATTTTTATGAGCACCTAAGTGCTAAAAATATGACTCTGAATCCGGTCCACACCAAAGGCTCTTGGGTATGGGCTTCGATTATCGATCGGGAAGGTGTTAGGCACCCGATCAACCCGCTTAACGCGGTCTCTACTAATGACCAAAAATAAAATGATGTAAAAGACAAGGAAATGGTTCCCTCTTGCCCAAATTGGCCTCCAATCCTATTTGTGCCCCTCCGTTCCTACCAAAAATTCGGCGGCGTAACGGCACAAATGAAAGAGTAAGGAATGCCAAAAAGAGATAGGAGAAGAAAGGGGAGAGCCGGAGCCCTCGGGCCGTTGTAGCACCGTAGGAGAGCCTTACGTGGCTTGCTTTGATGAGCTCTTGAAGGCTTTGTATGGTGGAAAATGGGGTTCTAATTCCTAGGACTTAAAGCTAGGAGGTACGGAAGGGAGGCTAGGGGATCACACACACCTAGGCTAAGGGTTTTGGATACAAGAATAAGCTTGAAATGAGCTTGGGAGATTCTGGAATTTGGGTGAAAATAGTGCACAAAGGGAGGAAGAACTTCTCACTTTGAGCTCTTTCTCTCTTAAGAAAATTTCTCAACCCCTAAACCAAGGGGTGGGGGGCTCTATTTATAGGAAAAGGGTGGATTAGGAGGCTACTTAAAGGCTAAGTGAGTTTAGCAATTAGGTAATCTCACATCTAAGGATTCCTAGGGTTTTTGGAGCCTTGAAATGTGTGACAAGGTCCTCCAATGGTGGATGATGGGGTGAGGCTTTAGGCCACATGGAGGGTTGCAAATAGGTAAGGAATGGGTGCAGCAGAACTATCAAAATACACCCCAAAAGTCGAGGTGGTTAACAAGTCAAACCCCAAACATGAAATTCGAGACAAAATCTAACAATCACTGTTCATATGCCTGGCGCAACTATTAGTTGCGCCAGGCAAATGTACAGTAAAACATTGTGGAACAGTAGCCTGGAAGTTGGCTTCGCGAGGGGTGGGGGACCCATTTATACCTGGCGTAACTATTAGTTGCACTAGGCCATTTTTTGGCGAAAAAATCCTGGTGTAACTATTAGTTTCGCCAGGCAAATTCAGGGGGAAATTAGTTGCGCCAAGCAAAAAATTTGAAATTCCGTTCGATTTTTAAATGGTCATAACTTTTGATATACAACTTCGATTGAGGCAATTCTTGGCTCGTTGGAAAGCTGGAGCTCTTTCTAAGGATATATGATTTTATATCAGTAAAAGACTTGAGTTATTCCTGGTACACCACTCTTCATCCATTGCCCGGGAAGGTTAGGTTTAGGGTTCGGAATGGGTTCTAAGGGTCGGGATTGGTTTCTAAAGGTTCGGGGTAGGTTCCTAAGAGATCTAGGGTGATTCTTAAGGGTTTGGGGTGATTTCTAAGGGTTCCATACATGCCATCAAAAGCTCAAAATTGCACCTCTCTAGAAAGGTGTTTCGATCGGGGCTTGGGCCAAATTTGGGTGTCTACAGTATAGTAAAATAGTTTTTGAAATAGGATTTTGGGAAGTTGATTGCCCGAGGTGGGACCCACTGGTGCTTGGCGCAACTATTAGTTGCGCCAGGCCATTTTTGGGGAGAAATGGCTTGGTGCATGTATTAGTTGTGCCAAGTTCATAGGGATCCTCGCGAAGTTCTCACGAGGTTCCAAATGAACCTCTCGATAGGTTCCAAATTGCTCATTTTATGCCCAACCTTTGAATTGCCGTAACTTTTGATGTACAGCTCCAATCGGGGTGATTCTTGGGTTGTTGGAAAGCTAGCGACTTCTACTTTTCAATGATATATGACTTGATTGCAGTAGAAAATCTCAGCTAGTCCTGATGCACCACTCTTCATCCACTGCCCCAGAGGGTTAGGTATGGGCTCGGAAGGGGTTCTAAAGGTCAGGATTGGTTCCTAAAGGTTCGGGGTAGGTTCTAAGGGATCGGGGATGATTCCTAAGGGTTTGGGATGACTCCTAAAGTTTTGGGAAGTTTCCTAAGGTTTGATATACGCTATCAAAAGCTCGAAAGTGCGCCCTTCTCAAAATATGTTTTGATCGGGCCTTGAGCCAAATTTAGGTGTTTACAGATGCCCCTCTTTGGTATTTGATTACTAATGATCGAATACCAAAGATAAGAGACATCTAAAGAGGCCCAAGGCATTACTGACGGGTCCACTATATTCAAAATGAACCTCAAACATCAGGTGAGTAACATTGTAAAAAAATAAAAGCCCTGTATATCGGGAAAAACATCCGTTTCTCAAGGTCATCGGTCCAAAAGCGCTTAACGACATTACTGGGCATAACCGAGATGGAGAAAGTTGCAAAATCCCAATATGTTAGGAAAAATGTCCGCTTCTCGAGATGATTTAAAGGTGCTTGATGTTCAAGATTCATTTTGAATACAACAACTTCGTAAGTAAGAGGGTGATCGACCCATACTTAAAGATAGGCACAAAGCAGATATGCAAAGGTCCATAGTTTGCTTCCAACCCTACGAGGCATTGACTGCCCCATTTGACTGGTCACTGGTTACCCTGCATGAAGCAGAGTTTGAGGTCTTTGGGCGAACCCAACGATCCTGAGACTGATATAGCACGACTACCAGAGCGGAGCCAATAGATGTCGCAACACATTTTAGGAGTACGTGCCACTTTTTGTTATTATTTTATGTAGAATTTTTTGTTATTTTATGTGGAGATTTTTATGATTTTATGTAGATTTTTATATGGGATTTGTTTTTGTTATTTTATGTGGATTTATATGGGATTTTTTGTGATTTCATGTGAATTTTTTAGATTTTTATGTTATGATTTTATGTGAATTTTTTAGATTTTTATGTCATGATTTTATGTGATTTCTTTTGGATTTTTATGTCCTGATATTATGTGAATTTTTTGAATTTTTATGTTATGATTTTATGTGAATTTTTTAGACTTTTTTGTTATGATTTTATGTGAATTTTTTGGACTTTTTTGTTATGATTTTATGTGTGATCGGGATGCTTTGAGTAGGCTCATTGATCTCGATCTGTTTATTCTAGCACAACTTCCCGAGTAAGTCAAATGAGAGTTGATATGCCATTTGGGGGTGTGTGCACCTACAGAACAATCAAAACAGAAGAAAAGGGGTCAGGCCAGAAGTGTACAAACCACACCTAGCCAGAACCCGGCCCGAAAGTAGCTTGGCGCAACTATTAGTTGTGCCAGGCCAAATGGGGGCCAAAATATACTCGCGCATGTAATACATGCGCCAAGCAAAACCTGGGGTATTTTAAAATGCCCGAGTCGAAGCCACAAAAGGCTTTATTTCAAAATTTTCTCTCCTCCTCTTTCTAAACCAAAATGAAACCTCCTCCTAGGGTTCCCTCGCATTGATCCTTAACATGCTTCATTGTCGGTGCTTGCTCGCGCTGATTAAACACCCACTCCACGCCGGATTAAGGGCCCCATTTTTCTTTGAAGGTAACCATTTAAAACCCTTTTTTACTTGATTTTCTTGATTTTTCTTGCAATGTGATCATGATCTTTGCTTTCTTAGATGATAAATGGTTTATTTTTCTTATATGCATGCTTATTGATGATTAGTTTGTTGTTTATTGTATGAATGATGCCCTATATTTTTTTTGTTGCTTTATGAATTTTATTAGGACATAAATCTATATATTATTTTTTGTGTTTTTGGTTTTTATGTCTGTAAATAAAGTAAAGGGATTTTTTTTTGGGTTTTGTTTTATATTTTTTCCAAATAAAGTAAAGGGATTTTTTTAGTTTGTTTGTTTTTATTTTCGCCAAACAAGGTAGAGGGATTTTTTTGGTTTTTTTTCGATTTTATAAACATAAAGAAAAGATTTTTTGTTGATTTTATAAACATAAAGAAAGGAATTTTTATTTGTTGATTTTATAAAAATAAAGAAAAGATTTTTTTTTATTGATTTTATAAGCATAAAGAAAAGATGGGCGTACTTACCTTCCCTTGGCCTGTAGCACAATGGTTCTTTATCATCGATCAACCTTGACATGATTACTTGTATTTGCCCCAGAATGTTAAGCGAGGAGGAATACGTGTAGGAGGAGGAACAGGAAGAGGGGTCAAAAGTGACCTATGGTCCCAGGGGAGAGCAATTCTTTGTGGCGGAGCGCCCTGTCGGCTCTTGGTACGAAATGCAAGGTGAGGCCACTCGTGTTGGTCTGCTACATCAACAACATATTCATATCTCCAATTTTGGTATTGCGGGCAAGGTAAAGGGATAAATTTAGTGTGTTTTTTTTTTTCTTGTGTGACCTTGCTGTGTCTCCATGATCTGGCGCCTCTTTTACCTTGGTGTAGGACTTGCCCTATATCGTGTTTCAGAGCGGTTGGTTGGACTTTCAATAGTTTTATCGCTACCTCCCACTGATTGTGAAGTTCTTGCTTGGATAGGCTGGCTTTGGAGAGTTCCTTTCATGCCTCGCCATGCCAGCTAATGCGGCCTATCTAAGGGCCCTTATTGAGCATTTCCGCTGGAAGACTATGACCTTTCACATGGCCACGACTGAGATGATGCTGGCTCTAGTAGATTAGGCCATGAATACAGGGATTTGAATGGGGGGGTTCCGGTGGCCAACCTTCCAGTGGCTGCTCGGGATGAGATCATTCAATTTATAGGAGCTTATCCCCCTTCCACAAGTCTGGATGGTGCTGAGGTAAAGATGTCTTGGCTATCAGATCTTTTTTAGCTGCATGAGTTGTTAGAGGTGGGGCAGCCAGAAATGGACGTTTTTATTAAGCCCGAGCGTGTGGTGGAGTTGGCCCGCATCTTGCTCCCACTACTGGGCAAGACCCTCTTTGCTAATGTCAGCGGTGGGCGGGTCTCCCTGGCCTTGCTCAACCTCATGGACAATTGGAAAGACGTGCATAGGTATGACTGGGGGTGGGGCTGGCTACACCGCGTTGATGTCCAACCTAGTCTGAGTCTCTGTTGGCAACTAAAAGTCTATCGTCGGCTTTTAGCCTGCTTTGGAGTGACCTCTGACTCTTTTTCTTTCCTCAATTTATTTGAATGATCATTCTCCGCTTCTGACCCGTCTCTTATGCACTACTCTTGTCAGGTGTGGGGGTATTTGCACTTTCAGCCTGGCCACCCCCTTCTTCAATCTGAGATATACACTTATCTGCTTCTGAGTAATTGGAATACACACCACCATAGGGATGTTGGTATGAAACACCTACAGATGGGCCTAAGGCTATTTTCCCCCTTTTCATTTTTGAGCTTCTCCTTTATATTATGCTGCATGTTTGACTGATTGGACACTCCTTGATTTGGGTAGATTATATATCTCCTTATTGGGATCGAGCTGCTATAGGTCCATCTCGCCTCTTCATCGACCGCCGAATTGGTTTTGGGACTATCCTGCTATGCCCTCGACTCCTCCTATAGATGTCATGGCACCCGTGGGTAGTATAGAGGAGCTCACTACAAGATTCCTTCAAAACAGGGTCCCTATCAATGCCCTCCTGATGCTCGGGGACTATCAGATGTGGTATGAGTCTTTGCCTTATCGGCCCCTTCTCCCACACTTCATTCCTGCTGTAAATTTTTTAACTTTTGGCGGTCTACACGCTCTGGTAGTTCTTCCTTCTCTTTCAGATCAGTTCCTTATAGCTTTGGTTGACTTGTGATCTTGAGTAATGCACACCGATTTCTTTTCCCAATTTGAGCAGGGAGGTGATTCTAATGATGACGATGGGGTGGTGACGGGTACTTCTGAGCCTACGGGTGCTAGTCCTTCAGGCCTCTCTGATTCGGGTGCCTTGGGTAGTTCGACCGCTGGGGTCTAGGGGACCTTTAAGCGCTTTGACAATGCCTTTCTCACAAAATTATGTGTTGCGATTGATATGCGGGCCCGTATATCTACTGATGCAGAGCAGGCTCCCCCACCTGAATTAGTCCCTGGGTAAGCCTTCCTTCCTTTGCATGTTCATTCTCTGTAGTATGATTCATGCAGCTGACCTCCTTTTGCGTTCCTCTCCCCTACAAGATTACCAGTCGGCGGTCCATTAGGCAGAGTACTATTGCAATCTTCATGGCCTTCTGAAGGACGAGATAGTAAGTGTCTGATTGATTAATCCGGATGGTTGCTTTACTATCTTTTTCTTTTGATTGATATTGATTGATTGGTTCTGGTATGACCTACAACGCATTTGGGAAAAAGAATCGTGCTCCTTGCTCAGCCGACTTGCTCAGGCGTGGACCCGAGTGGGAGAGACTCGGACATATCAGAGCTTGGTGTGCAGTCGCAAAAATTCCAA
The DNA here is from genome assembly GCA_021018995.1 of Chloranthus sessilifolius. NCBI lineage: Eukaryota > Viridiplantae > Streptophyta > Magnoliopsida > Chloranthales > Chloranthaceae > Chloranthus > Chloranthus sessilifolius. The sequence goes on from CM037595.1 coordinate 74,207,804, forward strand.
GGGTGCTAGAAAGGATTAGGCTCTATTTTTTTGGTTTTGAACCTTAGACATTCTGAGACATTCTTTTTGGGATTTTCGTCAATTTGTAACAAATGATGTGACACTTTATTTTCATTAGAATTGTTTGTCATCTTCTTAGAATGTTAGTGCTCTTTCCTTTTATCGCATGCTTTACTTTTCTAGTAGCATATCTGATTGCTTGCAGGACAGATTTGATTTTGGTGAAAAGAGGGTTTCCCAGGCCAACTTCTTTGTTCAATGTTTCACTTGCATTTGACGTGGGCTTTTTCCAGCACAAATAAATGCTTATATAAGTTAGGTGCCATAAAAAAATGTGTTATGTGATCACAACATAAAGCACAAGTGAACTAGCTAGGGGGTCCAACAGAGACCACAAAACTCCCCCTCAAAAACCTCATATTTTCTATAAAAGGAGCGAGATTGGTCTGGCGCAACTATTACTTGCACTAGGCCAATCCTGGGGAAAAGTGGCTTGGCGCATCTAATTGATGTGCCAGGCCTAACCTAGGGGGCAATGGGGCCTTTATAGCCCGATATTGCACTATTTCCTTCTCTTTTCATTTTGGCTTGACTTTTTCTGCTGCCTTTTTCTCTCCTTGTTTAGGGTGGGTCCATCGTCCTACATCAAATTTTTATATTTTTGGAAAATCCTTGTATGTCAATGGACCCACTTTCTAACCCTCCCTTACATGGAGAGCCCGGAACCAATTTACTCCCCTCTTTGGGCCTAGGACCCAGTTTTCTCAAAAGTTGGCTTGGGAGCTTGAATGAAACTAAGCTCATTGATTTAGATCGGCTTGGATTGTCGCACCTCTCGTCCTTCCTTGAGATTCCTCTACGGTGGGACTTACTTCATGCGGCGACCTCCTTTTGGGATGTGAATGCCCATGTGTTCCGGTTTGGGAAGCGGGAACTATCCCCGACACTTGAAGAGCTCTCAAATCTATCAGGCTTGAAGCTCCACAGAGGCCTTGTAAGAGTTGTACTGAAGCCGGGCTACGCTAAAGCAGTCCACCTCACTCTAGGTTTGAAGAAATCCGAATATGAGAAAAGTCTCATTGGATGGCCCACCAGGTGTTCTATAAAATTCCTAGAACTTTTTGGTGACGAAAGCCTTCAAAAATTGCCGGTCTGAAACATTTTCAACATGAAAGTCTTTGCTCTCAGTCTTATCTCTGAAATCCTTTTCTTCACTGGGGGAGAGAGCTTCTCTCTTGCTCTCTGTGATGTTTTAGTAGAATTAGAGGGAAGCCGGTCAGTGATGCATCTGGTCCAAGCTGAACTCTACTGTTGCCTTAATGCTTTTGCACTAGGCAAGGTGGGGTGCCTTAGGAGATGTTCGCTTCTGCTCCAGGTTTGGCTAGGAGAGCATCTTGCTATTTTGGGACCAGTGCCTCGCTTTTACATTGCTCGTAGTAAAGTGGTTCGATGCTTTTTGGGCAGGTGCACATGCTTCCATAAGGAGATATGTCAGAGTTGAAGCTTTCGCTGATCGATGCAGAGCTGGTATGGAGACTTTCTTGGTTAGATTAGACCTTCCCAGTGGTTCGCTCTAGAGACCATGAGGGCATCACCCTTCTTGGATTGACTGTCAATACCTTTTACTTCCCATTTCGGGTGTTGAATCAGTTTGACTGCTCTCAGCAAGTGCCTTGCGAGACAAAACCCCCTTTATGTGATTTAATCTTTTCTCGGGGGTCCTCTGGGGACATGGATCGAATTGCTGCTCTTTGGGAGACGCGTCAGTCGACGCTTATGTGCGATTTGGAGCAAGGGAGTTTAGTTCTGTTCTCCCCCGAGTACAAGGCCTAGCTGTTATCCGAGCAGCCTACTGTTGATCATCTGGATCAGGTATAGAGCGATGATGTGGGAGGGCCTTGGCCGAAGAAGGAGTCGGTGCTTCGAGTCTATATTGAGCTGCTAATGGATGAGAATCACATTCCGCATGAACATTCAGAGAAATAAAAGGTTACAGTAGAAACGGCAGAGGCCAGAGCTAATATAGTTGAGTGCGAGGTCCTCCATCTGGGAGGAGCCTTGAATGATGCTCTTGGTCCTATCGACGCATTCTGAAAGCGGTATAGGAGCCTTCACGGTTGCTGGATGACTGAGCGGGACATACGGGAGGATGCCCTATGTGCATATTTTACACCTTGAAGCACGAGCTGGGTCGTTGACTCCATCCTGCACATATCTTTTTGCACATATCAGACTAAGAGAAAGCGGCGTAAGAAACCCCTATTCAGATACATATTTTTTGGTATACATATTTTCTTTATGTTTTTTATTACTTTTCTACACTTTTATAAAAAAGAAAGAAAGAAGCTAGACAGAAGCTAGACATCAAACATATTATCTTTTGGGATGTGGTATTAGCCAGGTACAGACTTGTAATAAAAAAAAGGAAATCTATCTTTTTACAAGGATTTTATTTTCTCTATTCTATTTTTATAAAATGATAAACTAGGGGTTTGTGTCGGCTATTCCTGTGGCACACACAGTATGGGTGTAAAAATGGGAAAGGAAAATGTATTATCTTTTACAAAAGTGGCCTTTCTGGTCATCGAGCCAATCATCCCAGAGTGGGGCGTGCACAGTGCTGGGAGAAGAAAATTATTAACTCTTGTTATCATTTTTTCTTTTTCTTCTCTCTCCTTTTTTTTTTTTTGTTTTGATGCCTTAATTATCGGGGGGATGACGGGTCCTCTTTTGAGCATGGACGAACCCCTCTTTCACGTGATTGGGCTCGAGTGAGGTTAGCAACTTTTACCAAGGCTGAAACATCCATCCCTTTGGATTGAATCAACCTTCTCTCCTTACCCTGGGTCATACGTTTGACGATGCAGCCATTTAAGACCGTCTTGGTTGGGACCTCGATTTGAGCTAACATGAGCGGCCCGGTCGGGAGTTGGGCATACGGGAGGGTAACCAAAGGATCATTCTTATTATCTTTCAACCTTTTCTTTTTTTTCAACCTTCTTACTCACAACGCCCAAGGTGGGTTTTCATCGTGCCTGTTGCTTCAATCTTTTCACCCGTAGCGCCCTCTCGGGTTTTCACTACATCCATGGGTTTGCATTTTTACCCCCGGTACCTAATCCGCACAAACTTGCTCTTTTTACCCGTAGCGCCCTTTCCGATTTTCACTACGCCCATCTTGCTTTGAGCTTGTATATATATTTATTTTCTTTTCTTTTCAAAAGCCATGACATGGATGTCGATTCTGTCATAGTTGGCTGGATGGAATTCAGTGATGGTCTCACAGCTTGGCTCATGCTAACTCGACGGATACTATGACTGCTCATAGACCTTAAGGAGGGCTTTATCATCGAATGTATCTTTGCCATGGGTAAGGTTAGGATTTTTGAAGTTATTCTGGGTTTTAAAAGGTTTCTTTCGTTGGGTTCTAGCTGCCCTAACACACTTCTTCCTTGGGGGATTTTGACTGTAAATGCCCCACTTTTCCTTTTCTATTTTTTTCTTTTCTTTTCAGACATCCTGTGTTTGGGATTTTGCTTTTCTAATTTTTTTTTTGGATTTGATAGTAACTATTTTTTCTCTTTTTTTGTTGGGTATATACACTTTCACATTTTTCTTTTGGGAGTGGTTATGAAGGAAAGGCTCCTGGCTCAAAAGGTGTAGCAAAGGATATAATTATTCAGGGATGCTTTTTGGCTACTAGGCTTTGAAATGATGACCTCTTTTGTGGGGTCCTTGAGCAATCACATATCCATTTTATCAATACTTACCTTGCCGCAGAGACCTAGGAGTAGAATCGTCGGACGTATCCAGTGTTGATGGGCTCAGGAAAATGATCTCCTCGATAGCGGCGAGGCAGATGGCGTACCATAAGAGCACATCCCGAATGACATAAGGTCCTTCCCAGTTAGGCTTGAATTTCCCTCTCGGATCGGCATAGAGGGATGGGAAGATCTTCTTGAGTACCATGTCTCCTACCTTCAGATCTCGATCATGAACACATTTGTTGTAAGCGTGTGTGATTCGCCTTTCATAGACTTGGGTATGACACAAGGCCAGTAGCCTTTTCTCTTCCAACAGGTTCAGTTGCTCAATGCAGGATCTCTCTCTCAACTTCAGATAGGCCCGATTCCATGAGGATGCAGAGTGAAGGTACTTCAACCTCTACTGGTAAGACGACCTCAGTTCCATACACAAGAGAGAATGGTGTTGCCCTTGTAGTTGTACGGATCGATGTTCTGTAGGCCCATAATGCAAATGGTAACATCTCGCTCCAATCTCGATAGGTGATGACTATTTTCGCGAGGATGCGGATGACAGTTTTGTTAGCAGCCTCTACAACCCCATTGGTTTGTGGCTGATAAGGCGATGAGCGGGGGTGCTTGATTTTATACTGCTCACAGAAGGCCTTGATGCGCTTATTCGCAAAGTTCGTGCCGTTATCCGTGATGATATCCTTGGGTATGCCAAATCAGCAGACAATATTACTCTTGATGAATTTCTCGATGTGACCGGCCGTGATGTTTATATATGATGCTACTTCTACCAATTTGGTGAAATATTCAATAGCGATGAGGATGAATCGATGTCTGTTTGAGGCTTTTGGATTAATCATTCCAATGACGTCGAGGCCCCAAGTGGCAAACGACCAAGGAGTGGTCATGCTGTGCAGATCTATAGCTGGAGCATGTATCAGACTTGAGTGTTCCTGGCACTTGTAGCATTTTTGAATGTGTCTGCAGCAATCAGATTTCATAGTGGTCCAAAAGTATCCTTGTCGTAGGATTTTCTTAGCGAGCATATGACCATTGATGTGGGCACCGCATACTCCCTCGTGGATCTCCTTCATGATGTTAACTGCTTCATCCTCTGTAAGGCACCTGAGCAAAACATTATTGAAAGATCATTTATAAAGGCAGCGCCGCAGATGACGTAGCCTGCCGCTAGATGTTGAATGGTCCGTCAGTCCGTCTTGGACGTATCCTCAGGGAAAGTATGAGTCTCGAGGAAATTCTTGATATATGAGAACTAAGGTGGCTCATCATCAGGCTTTAGGGGCTCCTCAATTTGTAGGTAGAAGGTCGGCTCATTCCTCTACTTAATTATGATGGGTTTCATCTCGACACCATAGGAGATCTCTATCATTAATACCAAAGTTGCTAATGTGTCGACGAATCGATTCCTTATCTGTGAGACATAGGAGAACGTGACATCCTTGAAGCATGCTATCAGATCTTCCAGGTGCGCATGGTAGGGGATCAATTTCTCATCCTTTGTCTTCTCATCTCCGTTCATCTGACATATGATTAGCTGCGAATTGCCAAACACTTTGAGGTGAGTGACCTTTAATCAATTATTGCTTATAGTCCTGCTGCACAGGCTTCATACTTAGCCATGTTATTTATGCATGGGAAGTTGAGCTTGATAGAAACTAGTACGTGCGACCCTTTCGGCGAAATTAGAATAGCGCCAACTCCCTAGCCATCGGCAGTCGCTGCCCCGTCAAAATGCATTACCTAAGACTCCTCCATCTCTTCTGTATCGTCCTCCATCATGAATAGGATGTCCTCATCAAGGAACTCGGTTCTCAAAGCCTCATAGTCTGACAATGAATTGTCGGCAAGATGATCGGTGAGTGCTTGCCTTTTGATCGACTTCTGGGTGACATAGGTGATGTCAAATTTTGATAAGAGAAGCCGCCAGTGTGTAGTTCGCCCAGTAAGAGCTAGCTTTTCATATAGGTACTTTAACGGATCCATGCATGCTAAAAGTAGAAGGGCCTGAAATAGCAAGTAGTGGGGAAGCCTCTGTGTAGCCCATATGAGAGCCAGGCATGCTGCCCTAGGACACATCCCATGGAGACTTTCGTTGTGGAGAGATAGATTAAGAGTGGTCTCCCCGACTCGAGCGGTACTAAAACTAGAGGGTTGAGAATATAGGCCTTGATCTTATCGAAAGCGGCCTGACAATCATCATTCCATTCAACGAGAGAGTCCTTTCTTAGTAGCTTGAAGATCGGTGTGTAGATAGGAGTGAGTTGTGCTATGAACCTGTTGATATACTGTATCCTGGCCAAGAGCCCTCTGACCTCTTTCTCAGTAGATGGTGGTGGCATTTCCATGATAGATTTCACTTTGAATGGGTCGACCTCGATACCTCTTCTGTTGGCAATGAAGCCTAATAGTTTCCCTGACATAGCGCCGAATGCGCATTTATGAAGATTTAGCTGCAGCCTATATTCTCTCAACCTCTCGAACAGCTTTTGGAGATTTATCAAATGATCACTTCTCTCTGGTGACTCGACGATCATGTCATTGACGTATACCTTAATTTCTCGACGCATCATGTCATTGAACAGTGCATTCATGGCTCTCTAGTAAGTAGCATCGACATTCTTCAACCCGAATGGCATAACCCTATATTTTCTCAACCTCTCGAACAACTTTTGGAGATTTATCAAATGATCACTTCTCTCTGGTGACTCGACGATCATGTCATCGACGTATACCTCAATTTCTCGATCCATCATGTCGTGGAATAGTGCAGTCATGGCTCTCTGGTAAGTTGCACCGACATTCTTCAACCCGAATGGCATAACCCTATAGCAGAAAGTTCCCCAGGGAGTAATGAACGTTGTCTTCTCTCGGTCCGCCTCTGCCATCTTGATTTGATTGTATCCTGAGAATCCATCCATGAATGAAAGCATCCCGTGATTAGTGATATTATCGACCAAGATGTCGATGTGTGGTAATGGGAAATTGTCCTTCTGGCTCACTCTGTTTAAATTTCTAAAATCAATGCACATACGGACCTTTTCGTCCTTCGGTACTAGAACAATATTGGCTAGCCACTGAGGGTATTTGAAGACCATGAGAACCCTGCATCATATTGCTTGATGACCTAGTCCTTGACTTTCAGCATCCACTCGGGTAGGAGTCGTCTCAACTTCTGCTTGACCGGCTTGATATCAGGGTAGAGTGGCAACTCATGCTCAACCAAATCAGTGTCCAAACTAGGCATGCCCTCGTATGACCATGCAAAGACGTCTTGATATAATCAAAGGAAATCGATCATGCTTTTTCTTTCTTCGAGAGACAACAATGTTCTGATCTTGGTGATTCTTAGAATCTCCTCAGTACCTAGATTGGCATCCTCAGTTTCTTCAACAATAGGGGTAGGACCGTGCTCACAGTCGGCAAAGCGTTCTAGGAGTTCATTGGGAAGCTCCTCAGTAGGGATCTCCTCATCCAGACTCGTGACTCTTGCCTCTTCTTGTATTTCTATAGGAAAGGGGTTGACTTCACGTGGGACGGGAGTTTTGATTAAGCCATCTTTTTCTTTGATTTTATTTAGAATTTTAAAAGACAATATTTTTGGGTTTTTTATTTTTTCTATGTTTTGGGATTTTTGTTTTCCTCGGAAATGGGCTCTTGGCAGTGCGAGTCCCTATATATAAACAGTATTGCCTGCCAACGACTCACCTCACTTTTTATAGGTTATTTTTTTTTGGGAAACTGGTGTCAAATTTAAGGCCACCTATCGCTTCTAGAGTTTGGGGCACAGATGCCCAATTACGTACCTACGATGCCACTCCTTTACCTATTTGGAATTGGATGGAGGGTGCTGACTGATGGCTTTTTAGAGTTAGCCTCCATCATGTTGATCTTAGGTTCGTCTGAGATTCTATCCTCAAATGTCACCATAGTCCTGTGGTGCTTTACCACAGGGGGAGACTGTGCAGGTATGGAATATCGTTCCTCAAAGAGGGACAAAGTGGTCAGGTCTATTTCTAGGGTGGGAGGGATGATCTGGGGATTGGTGGGGTGAATAGGTGCCACGGGTTTACATGGGGTTATTTGAGTTACCCCATTCCGATTGATTTTCACAACCTCGGTGCTCACAAATCAATCTCTGATGTGAGGCCTGGGACAGGGCTTCTCCTCTAGGTTTATCCCCTAACTCTTACAGCTACTGCGGCTCGAGCTTTCTCTTTGGCCTCTCAGACCTCTTCTTCTGTAGGCTTGTAAACTAGCCCAAATCTGACCTTCTGTCCACCTTTGGCAGTGACTGGTTCTCTCCAGCCTTGCAGTCTAGGCCCTAGTCCTTGACCCTTTTGATAGCCCCATTTCTAGAGCATGGCCACTGCTACCACCATTCCACCTCTGGTTCTTAAAGTGATGCTCTCCGGAGGATCTGGGACTACAGCTGATACCTCATATTCAAAACTATGGAGGCCGGTATCTTCAGCTGTGTGTGGTACATCCAACACTTTTGGGTTCTCAATGCTATGGGTGGCCTTTTCCTTCTCATCATGTCCTTCACCTATGATGGTGATAATTTTTTGCTTGGACACTAACTTGAGCTTCTGATGGAGCGTCGATGGTATTGCTCCAACTTCGTGTAACCATGGGCGCCCTAGTAACAAATTAAAAGAGGACTTGATATCCATTATTTGAAAGAGTATGGAGAAGGTCATTGGCCCAATCACCAACTAAAGGTCAACTTCTCCCATTATCTCCCTTCTCGTGTTATCGAAACCTCTGGCACTAGTTCTCGTAGGTCTCAACATGCCTAGATCTCCTCCAATCTTCGTAGCTGTTCTCAGGGGGCAAACATTCACAGCCGACCCATTATCAATTAATACCAAGGGGATTACCATGTTCTGGATTCCACAGTGATATTGAGGGATTTTGAGTGGCCATTTCCCTTTTCTGGCAAATCAGCGTCTGAAAATGAAATCGCATTGGGAGCCATCACCTATCCAATTATCTGCCCAACTTCATCTGAGCTCACCTGAAGAGACACATGCACATTCTTTAACACCCCCATTAGTGCTTGAAAATGAAGTGGGGATGTCATCAATAGGTCCCAGACCATGATATGAGCTGGCATTCTTCTTAGCTGAGTCTCTAGTATATGCTCTCTGCTCATTTTCTCGAACGGGTTCACTGCACTATCTTTCTTCTCCTCCGGTTGGGCTTGTGCTGCTACTAGTGCTTCTTGCTACATAGAGATCTTTCAAGATCTGGTAACAAATTCCACTGCCTCTTCTCTACTATTGCCGGCGTTGACTTTCATCTATTCATAACTGAGTGGGACCTCATGAGGATTGTAAGTTGGTCCCGAAATCTGAAATGGAGTGACTGTCGGTATCTGATGCACTTGTACTGATGGCTCAGGAAGGGTGAGTAAGACCTGGTTCACCTCAGTGATGGATGGGTGATGGCGAAAGTAGGCCAAGTTGGGGTGATGAGGTTTGCGAGTGGTTGTGTGAGGGGTAATGGGGTAGGGGTGGACCACTGATAATTAATAGGTGGTGGTGGGATCTGGGGGACATGATGAGCTATTGGGTAATTGGTGGGGGTGACAGTGTATGGTTGATAGGCATTAATTTGTACATAATTCACGGGAGTGGGTAATGGGAAGTAAGCCCTAAAATCTAAGGGTTTAATTTAGGGTGCAGGGTTGGGGAAATAATCTGATAAATTAAAGGGTTCAATCACCCCAATACTTCTTTCTTCTTGATCTCCTTGCCTTGGTGCTATAAAACATTCTCGGTCACTAATGAAATCTGATGGATCAAATTCAAATTCCTCATCATCCTCTTCGATCATACTGATAATGGGTCTCTGACCTACCCCACTGGGAGGGTGTGGGGGCAGCGGGGCTTGATGTATGTTCTTGTGCTGGTTCACTTGGGAAGGTGCAGGTGGAATAATCTTTCTGACCTCAATTAAATCTTGTATCGCGTGCTTTAATGGAAAGCAACGATCGGTTGGATGACCCGGACCCTGATGAAAATTATAGTGAGTGTTGGGGTCATAGTTCCTCGGGATGGGATATGGAGGAGGTCGTGGTTGGAAGGCTGTGACTAATCCCTTTTCTATTAATAAAGGCAAAAGTACATTCAATGATTGCCCTAAGGGTGTAAAAACTCGGTCATAGCAGGCCCTTCTCTGCTCTGGAGTCATCAGTGCTCCCTGCCCATTCCCGGTTCTTTTCATCGGCCTGATTCTGACTGGAGCTAGCTGGGCAGCTTTGAATTGGAATGGAGTTATATTAGTGTTGGGCCGAGTATTGGCAATATTTTGTACATCTGCCCCTGCTCTTTTCTCATTCCTCTACTCTGAGAACCTCCTGACCTCGCTAGTTCCACCGGGCACGTTCTTGCTTAGACGCCCTTCTCTGATAGTATCTTCACAACGATTGGCATTTCTTACCAAATTAGCAAAGCTGGACTGCTGTTGGTAAACGAGAAAGTCTGAGATCACCAATAGGGTATTCTTTGAAATCATCTTAATTTTTTCGTCATCAGGTGTCTTATTTCTCACCTGAGCTACCAGTGCTCTCCAACGCCCTAAGTAATCGCTAAAAGTTTCATTAGGGTTCTGCTTCAATCGGGCTAAGTCTGACTTGCGAGGTTCAATGTTTATATTATAGACATATTTCTCTTAGAATAAGTGAGTCAGATCTTTCCATGTCTTTATCATAGACGGTTCTAGGGATGTGAACCATCTCAAAGCCGGGCCAGTTAAACTTTTCTGAAAGACTTTTATTAGTAGTCTTTCATCCCCCCCATATTGGCACATGTCCCCACAATAAGACTTGAGGTGTGCAATGGGATTTTCAGTGCCATTGTACTTATCAAAAATCGGCATTTTAAAATTTTGGGGTAGGGAGACCTCAGGGAATAAACACAAATTTGAAAAATCAGTGGCATGGATTTTAGCTCCAGCCATTTTCAATAGCTGCTTTTGAATTTTGTCTAGCTGCTCTTTCAACTACTCTAATTCTTTAGACATGTGGGCCATCTTCTTAGCAGTAGGTCTTGCTTCACTCTGTGCTACTAGGGGGTTGGTGATCATGGGTGGAGGATTAATGTTGGCCAATGCCCCGGTATAAGCCCTACTGTTCCTAATCTCATCATCTTCATACTGCTAGTCTACATATGGTACAGTGAGGGCAAGATTCTCCTATTGGTGCTGTATGAACTGAATGGGGGTCGGGTGTGACCATTACATTTGAGGGAAGTTTTGCTAGGTGATGGGGTGAGTGAGTTAAATTTTTAGCCTAATGAGGCCATTGGGCATGAGGAAAGCTTGGAGCTGGCTTTGAGGTGTAGGGACATGGGTTAATTGGGGTTGATGCAAGGCATGGATTTGAGCTAGGTATGAGGGTTGTGGGTAATTGAAATTTGGAGGATTTATGAAGGGTACAGGTGTGAGGCTTCAAGGGTTGGGCCTTGCTGGGCTTGGGGATAGGGAAAAGAGCTTTGATGGGTTTGGGCCATGAAGCCTTGGGAAGGTTGGGCCATGAGGCTTTGGGAGGGTTGGGCCATGAGGCTTTGGGCATGTTGGGTCTGGCCCATTGGGCCTTGGTGGGTATGGCCCATTAGGCCTTGGGGCATATGGGTCATGGGCCCCTGATGGGTCTGGGTGATGGGGGTTTGGGCCATTGGGCCGTGGAGGTTTTGGGTAATGGGGGTTTAGATGATATGAATGATGGGGATCATGGGGGAAGGAAGCATGGAGGCTTCATAGTATATGAGAGGGGTTCATGGATGTGTGGTGTGGATGAGAGGGGTTGTTTTGGGAGGCCTTCCAACTGGTGTAGGCCCGAACCATCTCCTCCATCATGGCCATTGGAGAGGGATTGGATGGAGATGGTGCATTTGAGAGTATTTGGGGTGTGGATGAAGTGGAGGTGTGGGAAAAATTGGGCATGACCTGGGTAGATGAGGGGATATGGGGTGAATTGGAGAAATTAGGTAGGGCATTGGTGAATGTGGGTGGATCGAGTATATATTGGGATGCTAAGGGATGGGGTATAGATGTGGGAGATGAGAGGGAAAAGCTGGTCATGGCCCCGATAAAAATGGGCATGACTTGGGTAGATGGAGGGATGTATGGGGGATTGGTAAAATCGGATGCGGCATGGGTAGATGTGGGTGGATTGGGTATGCGTCGGGCGGATGAGAAATAGGGTATATTGGTGAAGGTGGAGGATTGGGCCGGGTTTTGAATCAGTGTGGATGGAAAGTGAGATGGATAGAGAATGGCCATGGACGGGGGAATAGGCATGGCTTGGGAAAATGATGTGGAATGGGGGATTGAATTTTGGGTATTTTGGGAGGTGGTAGATAGGAAAATGGGGGTGCCAAATGGGCCGGTAACGGTGAAGGGAGATTAGGTAAGGGGGATGGATGCGAAAACATCTTCCACATGGGAATGGGTTGGGGAATGTGGCTGGGATGAGTCGGGATCGACGTATGCTGGATCCACTGCCCACGACATTGCTCGGTATCGGGTACGGTATAGGTGCCTCGAGTGGGGCCCGTAAAGTTTCCTTCTTCTTTCCCTATGGGATGTCAGACGACAAGATGATGTCGTTGTGTCAGCACCACAAATCTCCATTTTTTTTATTTTTGGAATTAATTTTTTGAAAATTTTGTAAAATGAAAATGATTTAAGGATTTTGAGGTCTTTGAATTCTCGTATCGAGTGGCTTTCGTACCCTAAATAGGTCCCACGGTAAAGACTCTAAAGCGCTTTGGAAGAATCAAAGGGAAACCCTTTGATCTATTGAAGGCACAGAAATCGATGCAAAATAACCTGATCCCCCGAAATGGGTAAAAAAGAAGTCACCTTTTCTTGGCCGGCGAGGGCATATTGGGTGTCAAAAATTACGGGGCCTAAACAAAGGCACTAAAATAACTAATTGGGGAGTTTGGGAGGGTGGAACTGGCCACAGACTCAGGCTGCTCTGTCTAAAGCAAACTTGGCGCAACTAATAGATGTGCTAGGTAAAAAATGCTCAGGTTTAAAGCTAGCGCAACTAATACATGCGCCACAACACTTCTGGGAATTTTTGCCTAGGCGCATGTATTAGTGGCCCCAGGCAAACAGAGGGTTTTGACAGTTTTTACAGGAGGGAATAGCAGCCCAAAATGAGTCTTCTTTCTGGTTTTTCTAGAAGCTATCCTTTCAGGGAATGATTGTTTAATTACAACGGGTCTCTCCTCACTAAACCTAAGGGATACAAGGCCGGTGCGGGTCCGCTAACACTCACTTTCCCCGGATTTTAGGCTAAGTAATGAGAAGGTTACCCACCCAATATACCTCAAGCGCAAGTACTTTCTCAGGTACTAGGTGGGCTGGAACTTTTTTGGATCATCACCACTAGGGGCTGCTGCCATACTAAGAACCGGGAGGTTGTATGTGTGCCTAGAAAAACCAAACTAATAAAATCTATCCCGAAAAATTGATTAAGTCCCCCTTGTTGGTTCAATTTTAATTTTTCAATTTTATGGGAGTTTTCTTACGTTCAAAGACCGGGGGTGATGACCCCGTTGGAATATGTTTGCGGAAATGTAAATGCGCATGTAGGCCAGCCAAATGGCTAACCTTAAATGACGTAAAAGTAAAGGAAATTAAATGTAAAGCGCAAGTAGGCCTGCCAATCGGCTAAGGCACCAAAATGACTTAAAAGTAAAGGAATTTAAATGCATTGCGCAAGTAGGCCCACCAATCGGCTAAGGCTCGTAAATGACGTAAAAATAGGGGTAAGTGAAATGACGTAATTGTAGGGGTGAGTAAAAATAGTGAAAAAAATAGCAAAAATGGTTAGCAAAAACAAATAAAATAGGCCAAAATTCAAGGGGAAGCTCTACTAGCTACTCCCCAGCAAAGTCGCCATCTGTGCAACCGTGGATTCTCGTCTAACCCGTCGTGACGATGCACACTCTCTTAAAAATTTAGAGTTACCACCCGGAGCTTTCAGTGTCCCGGGAAACCAAAATCAATTTTATAAGCACCGAAGTGCCACAAATATGACTCTGAATCACCAGACTACGCCAAAGGCTCTTGGGTAGGGGCTTCGGTTATCGATCGGGAAGGTGTTAGGCACCCGATCAACCCGCTTAATGTAGTCTCTACTTATGGCCAAAATAAGAATAAAAATAAATAAGTAAAAAGCCCTTCCTCTTGCCTTTAAGGCACTAAGATCCTATTTGTGCCCCTCCGTTCCTATCAAAATTTTGGTGGCGTAACGACACAAATGCAAGGATAGAGAAAGAACCGAGAAGGTAGAGGAATAGAGGGGAGAGCCAGAGCTCTCGGGCCTTTGTTGCACCGCTTGTAACCTTGCGTAGGCTTGCTTGCTTATATGGTGAGAATCAGTGTTCTAGCTCCTAGGGTTTGATAGCTAAGAGGTAGAGAGGGAAGGCTAGGGGGTAGTTCACACCTAACCTAGAAGATTTGGATGGAGAAGTAAGGTCTAAAGAGAGGTTTGAAGTATTGGCATTTGTATACAAAAGAGGCACTAAAGAAGAGAGAGAGAGAGAGAGAGAGAGAGAGAGAGTTCTTAATCTATTTTCTTTTTAAAATTTTCAAGTCCTTTCTAAAGGAGGGGTGCCTCTCTATTTATAGGAAAATGAGAGGTTAGGAGGGTGATTAGAGGCTAAGTATGTAATCTAGCCATCTAAGATTTTCTAGGGTTTTTAGAGCCTTGGAAAGTATGAAAACTAGCTCCAATGGTGGATGATAGGTTAGAGCTTTAAGTCACTCAAAGGGTTGCAAATAGAATAGGAATGTGTGCAACAGAATAAGCAAAACACACCCAAGGGATCAACATGGTCAACAAGTCAAACCCCAATCTCAAAATTCGAGCAGAAAACCTATGGTTACTATAGCTAAGCCTGGCACAACTAATAGATGCGCCAAGCTTAGGTACAGTAAAACAGTGTTTGAAACAGGGTTTGGGAAGTTGACTGCCCGAGGTGGGACCCACTGGTGCTTGGCGAAACTATTAGTTGTGCCAGGCCATTTCTGGGGAGAAATGGCTTGGCACATGTATTAGTTGCACCAAGTTCATAGGGATCCTTGTGAAGTTCTCGCGAGGTTCCAAATGAACCTCTCGATAGGTTCAAAATTGCCCATTTTGTGCCTAACCTTTGAGTTGCCGTAACTTTTGATGTACAACTCCGATCAGGGTGATTCTTGGCTCGTTGGAAAGCTGGAGACTTCTACTTTTCAATAGTATATGATTCGATCATAATGGAAGATCTTAGCTAGTCCTGGTACACCACTCTTCATCCACTGACCCAGAGGGTCAGGTATGGGCTCGAAAGGGGTTTTAAAGGTTGGGATTGGCTCCTAAAGGTTTGAGGTAGGCTCTAAGGGATTGGGGGTGATTCCTAAGGGTTTAGGATGACTCCTAAATTTTTGAGAATGTTCCTAAGGGTTTGATATATGCTATTGGAAGCTTGAAAGTGCGTCCCTCTGGAAATGTGTTTCGATCGGGCCTTGAGCTAAATTTGAGTGTCTACAGGCTGTCACACGAAGTACATCTAGGTGACTACGATACCCGTTCCTTGGAAAGCATGATCTCGTGAAACTTATCGCACTGTGGCTGATTCCAATTAAGTTATAAGAAAAAGATAAAAAATGAATATGTTAAGATAAGGATACGATAAGAAAGTGGGGGCTTAAGCCAACGTCAATAATGAAATCGAGCTTATGCCCATAACCGAATAATGATATGATAGGAGATGCTGTGAAGATCAACTAAATATGAATTAATTTCTAAATGTGAGATTCTTTTATAAGTAGTAACCTTACAAGTGCACAAGTCCAAAGTACTAGGGAGAGCATAAGGGTGTCGAACCACAGGGATTTGTCATTCACTTCCTAACTATAGTCTTAATCGAAAAAAAATTTGAATAAAGTTTTCTAATTAAATTAACTAAAAAGTAAATAAAAACATAATCAAAAAAGTTATGAGAGAGCAGCCTGGGATCCCTCATGTATCATAGACTCGTAAATAATCTAACTCCTATTTCTTTCATATTCCGAATTCCGAGTATAGTCCTGCTCTTCGCTATAAGCTAAAGTGAGGTATAAGAATCGAGTCCTATTCATAGTCACGGATCATTCAGAATGATATGATCCATCTAATCTCTAGCAACCTAAATAGTAAACATTGTTGCACATAATTGATGTAACTAGACTACAAGATGTAATATGAAGATGTCTATCCTATTAGATCTAACCCTAATCCCTACAAGGCCATTAGGGTTAAATAAAACAAAAATAAATAGTTAAAAGTGCGTTTACAATAAAAATCATAAACCTCAAACATGCAATCATACCACAAGTAATTTGAAATAGAAATTATCTTAAAAACTCATTTGTAATTGACAAGGGATCCCAGCCTTGGCGAAGTTAGCCACACATCGTCGGATTGATCATCATCACTGATTCGATCATCTGACGATGATTACAGATCACACAATCTCAAAACTCTCCAAAAATGGATAACTAAACCTAAAACATAAAAGAAAACAAACCCTAAGGAAACTATCGACTGAAAGGTTCTGCCGAAAGATTCCCCTATTTCTAAACCTAGGGTCATAAGGCCTTAGTACAAGTTTAAACATGTAGGTAACTCCTAGAATCTCCCAAAAAATCAGCTGAAGAAGATTACTGAAGCTGGATTCTCAAGAGCCAGAAATTATAGGCTATGAAGCCTAAAAATTGGGAGAGATTGCTTGTTTCGAACGATCGAGAATGGATCACGACCGGTCAAACTCTGATTTTGCTCTCAGGTGCGCAGATCTTCTATTTTCCTTGAATATCGACCGGTCAAAGCTGATTTCGACCGGCCCAACTCCTTAATTATTTCAAACTGCACCTCCAGACTCGACTCTTAGAAATTCACTTTGACCAATCGAGATTATATTTATAAGTAAGCCCCAACTTTCTATTTCGTCTTGACTGGTCGAGTTCATTATTGATCGGTCCATTTATGATTTTTGAAGCTTCAAAGGACTCGATCGATCGAATAGGACATTTTGACCGGTCGAGTTATGCAGTCTCTTTCATTTTTTCCCTTTTCATCCTTTCTCTGTTACTGCGCTATTTCAATCGGTCCAAATTGGATCCAGACCTGTTGAAATTGACTATTTTGGGTTTCCTTTCTTTGTTTTGGCTCTGTTTTCTGTCGTGGCTTTGTGTCTTCAACATTATTGCTCTTTTAACAATTTTTGCACACTTTCGACCTTCAAACCTGCTATAACATATCTCACACTAAAGGTAGCCATTAGTAGTTAAGTGAGGATTAGCAAGGCTGAGATTTGGGCATAAAATATATAGTTTTGAAAGCTGGTCACACCCCTAAACCTCAACTTTGCTAGTCCTCAAGCAAAGGAAAAATTTAAAAACAAGACCAAAAGTAAAAATAACAACTATTCTATAAAAGTAAATGTCACTTTCGTAGCAAGCATGATTGCATTTAGCTTATGCAACCAGCCTTTAAACCCGTAGGTGATCCCTAGTGGAGGATGTAGCCACCCAAATTTGGCCCAAAGCACGATCGACACATACTTCGAGAAAGGTGTACTCCCAAGCTTCCAAAAGTATTTTCGAACCCTTAGGAATCATCCCAAACACTTAGAGAATCATCCCAAATCCTTAGAGACTATCTCGGGCGCATAGAGACCATCTTGGACCTTTAAAGAACCAATCAAAACAATGGATAAAAAGAAGAGTGCCAAATTTTACATAGATATATGCAAGAGCTAAGGCCTATACCATTAAAAATTAGAGTTTCCAGCTTTCCAACGAGCCAAGAATCGTCTAATTCCGAGTTGTACATTAAACGTTATGGCAAAATGAAGAATGTAGAAAAGTGCAGGAAATTACACATGCGTGCATAGTATGTATGCATGACCAAAAACTCAATTTTTCCATAAATGCTTCCAGTGTGGGACTTAACTTCTAGGTTCTAGAGTGGAAATTAACACATGCATGCATACTATATACGCATGACTTAAAACCTTGATTCTCATGAAAAATTGCAAATTTCAGATTTCGGGTTTGACTTATGGACCATCCCAAAGTTGAGGATGTATTTCTTTAAGACCCTTATACCCCTTCCAACTTTCAGTTTTATCCTTTTTCCATTCAACCCATCAACCTATCATCCACCATTAAAACCCAAATCACATTTCTCCAAGTTCCCAAAGCCCTCAAAAACCTTAGATGGCTCATTACCTAATTTCTAAACCAATTAGCACCCTAAACCCTCACAAATTACCTCTCCATCTATAAATAGAGAGCCACCCCCCTTGTTTAAACACCTTTTTTGCAATTCCTAAAGAAGAAACTCTACAAAAATCCCTCCTCACTCCAAGCCTCAAACCTTCTAAACCTAGAACCTTGGTTTACCTCCATAAAAAACCATCACACTCTCCATTCCAAATACCTTACAAGCTTTGAAACCTTGGCCACTATCATCACACCATCATTTCAAAGGTCTTAGCTCCCAAGCCTTAGCAAGTTAAGCTCTTTTCCTTAGCCCATTTGCTTTTGGAAGCTCATCGGAGTTAGCATCAACGCGATGATCCAGCAGTGGTGTTACTAGGGCCCGAGAGCTCTGGCTCTCCCCTCTATTCCTTTACCTTTTTTTGTGTTTTCTCTATCCTAAAATTTGAGCCATTACTCCTTCAAAATTTTGGTGACTGCGGGGGTCTAAAATAGGATCAGAGTGCCTTCGGGCAGGGGGAAGTGCCTCACAATTTTATATTTTTTACACACTTGGCCATAGTAGTGATCGCTTACGAGTGGGTCAATCGGGTGCCTAACACCTTCCCAATTGATAAACGAAGTCCTTACCCAAGAGGCTTTGGCGTTGACTAGTGATTCAGAGTCATATATTACACTTCGGTGTTCACGATATTGATTTTGGGTATCCCAGGACACCAAAAGCTCTTGGTGGCGACTCCATTTTTGAGCGCTTCATCACTACTGATTATTGAAATCCACGGTTGCACAAATGGTGACTCTACTAGGATAGTTTAGAGAACTTCCCCTTGAAATAGGCCCTATTGCATGTGTTTTTCACTTTTTTGTCTATATTTGTAATTTTTTACTTACCCCTACGGTTCTAATCATTTACCGCCTAAGCCGTTTGGCGAGCCTACTTGATAATTTAGTTTAAATCCCTGTCATTTACTGCCTAAGCCGTTTGGTGGGTTGACTTGATAATTTAATTTAAATTCCCGTCATTTACCGTCTAAGCCGTTTGGTGGGCTTACTTGATAATTAGATTTAATTTTTCGTCACTTACATTTGGGCACTTTATGATTTCCGCCTAATCGCTTGACTGACCTCATCATTTTTATTATTACTTGGCATATTTCACCATTGCATGTCGGCCCGTGGTGGCTGCACGAGACTCTCATAGCTCGATTTGGATGGTGGTGAAGGCCCCATTGTGGACTTAAGTAAACTTCCCTTTAAGTGAATTTAAAAAGAACCAAGAAGGGCCTTCATTGAATTTTCTTGCGATTAGATTTTCAAAAAGGGGGGGGGATGGAAAATTAGGCAATGATACACCCAACCCGGTTCCAAGTGGAGTGGCAGTCCTAGTAGTGATGATCTCGAAAGGAACCACCCCATCTCCAGTATCTGAGAAGGCGCTCGAGCCGAAGGTATATCGGGTAGGTGACCGAGCTTGTTATGAAGCCTAAACCCTTAGAGAGCGTGTTAGTGAAATTGAATCGGCCTTGTATCCCTTAGGCATGGTGAGGAGAGACTCGAAAAAAGGGCTAAAAGAAGTGCCTCGGGAGGTATTCCTCAAAAACCACATTTTTAGCCCAACTCGGATCTGTAATTTGGAATATATATATATATATATATATATATATATGTATATATATATATTAAGCCTTGCGTACATACTATGTATGCATAGCTAAGAAATTTAGAAATTTTCACATGTGTACATACTATGTACGCATAACTTATATACGGTTTTAAGAATTTTGGGGCCTTTTATCACAGTTTCTCGACCCCCCTTGTAAGCAGGTTTTAGATTCTCGATAAATCATACATCTTAAACACTCAAACGCCCTCGCCGGTCAAAAAAGGTTACCCTCTTATTGACTCTTTCGAGGGATCGAGCGTCATGTGGAAATCCGTGCTCTTAAGATCAAGAGATTTTCTCTTTGATTCTTAAAAGGGGCATCAAGGTCCCACCGTAGGAAGCATTGGGAGTTATTAACATCATCCGAGAAGGGAGTTCCACGTCCCCGAAGAGCACCGTAAAGGAAGAAAGGACAACACCATAAAGGGGAATGAAATTTGAGGCAAAAATTGTGAAATAGAGTAAGAAAAAAAATCATCAAAATCAAGAAAATCACAAATCAAGAATTCAAAATTCATCCAAAAAGAGAACCAAAGGAGAACTTGTTGTGCCATAACAACGACATCGCCAAACCTGCCATCATCCTGTGGGGGAGGAGGACGAAGAAAGAAAAACTTCGAGCCATATCCGCGAAATCCATACCCCACCCGCTACCAAACCATGGTGTGGCAGGTGGTAACATTTTCCGAAATGTTCCCACCATTGTAGACACCCTGACTTTGCCCTCTTGGAGTATACAAACCCGTTTGGTCAACCTTTGACCTTACCCACGACCTTCGAAAAAGGACTGACCTTCTCTGAAAACCTTAAAACTCTAATTATGGGGACCATATACTATATGCATAATATATAGTCAAGGTATGGGTTAAAATTTCAACCCAGAAACTCGGACCCGGCCCGGCCCGAGAGTTCCTCCAATTCCGCGATATCACCCATGCATGGAATTGATTGCACGCTTGACATAAAGCCCGTAATTGGTCCCAAACATACCAGAACTCTGCTCCCGTGCACCGCCCAAAATCCCCGATCTTGCACATATCTACTTGCGCGGAATCGATTCCAAGTGTGGGACCACACAGAATCAATCCAGACATGGAATTAGATTTCAAGCATAGGCATATGCACGGAATTGGTTTCAAGGCACACTGGAACTAGGAAACCCGCACTCCCGAGTCAGTGATTGACTCAAAGTGAATTAAGTGCATTGGACTATACGTAGAATTTAGTTGAGCCCTTCCGGTCATGCGCGCAATTCACCTATTGCACACATACCCCCACAGGCGAAATTAGCCCGATGCCTAGAAATAAACCCCCTACCACGCCCAAATACACCATTTCAATAGCAATCTCTCCTCTCTCGAGCTCAGGCCTCTCTCAGGAAGCTCGAGTTTCTCTCTGCGACACTGGAAGGAGGAAGAAGTGCTTAGCTTCAAGTAATCTCTTTCTAGTTCTTAGTTTTTAATTTTCTAGTTCTAGTTCTTAGATTCTAGTTTTAGTTTTTATTCTAATTCTTAAGTTCTTAGTTCTAGTTCTCAATCTTTCATTCTAGTTCTCAATCTTTAGTTCTAGTTCTTAATTTTAATTCTAATTCTTAGTTTTTTAACATTAGTTCATAGTTCTTAGATCCAATCTGAGTCCTCAATCTATAAATCCTTCGTTTTTAATCCTTAAATTCTTAGTTCTTAATTTAAATTTAGTCTTTAATCTCTAATACTTATAAAAATTGCCCCTTTTGATAGGTTTAGCAGAAATAGGAGACTAGACTAGATAGACTTCAGGCTACCCTCTCCAAAAGTCCGAAAACCCTATAGTCTTGGGACTATATGCTAAACACATAGCATACAATCGAGTATCAGCGGGTCTTTAGTTTTTAATCCCGTAACTTTTATATTTGGCCTATTTTGAAGTGACAAACAAAGTCAGATTGATGTGAAATTTGTTTGATATGAAAGTTTATCGAAGTAGCTTTCGAATGAGCCAACAAATGAGTAATTCCGACCAGTATTGAAGAAGTTATGGTCAGTTTTCGAAACCTGCGCAGAAAGTGACAAATTTCAAAACTCCTAATTGAATTAGGATTAGTCTTTTTATTATTTTATTTTAGAAAATAGGATTTGTTTTTTTGATTAGAAATAGGATTAGTTTCCTTATTGTTTTAGAACTTTATTTTATTATTTTAGAAGAATTAGAAATTAGAGTAACACTAGGATTAAGAATTAGGATATTTCTTTTGTTTGAATTAGGAATTAGAGTTACAGTAGGATTTCTAGTTTTATGAATTGTCAAAGCCTATAAATAGACCCCTACCCCCCAGCCATTCAACACATCAATTCTCATTCTCAAGCTTATCCCTTTTAGAGATTTCGAAGTCTTCTCTGTGACATCAAGGAGAGAAGTATTAAGGAAGAAGTGCCCGATCTTCAAGTAATCTGTTCTTAGTTCTAGTTCTAGTTCTTAATTCTTAATTCTTAGTTCTAGTTCTAGTTATAGTTCTTAGTTCTTAGTTCTAATTTGCAGTTCTTAATTCTTAAAATTTTCAGTTCTAATTATTAAATTCTTAGTTCTCAGTTTAAATTCAGTCTTTAATCTCCAGTATTTATAAAATAGCCCTTAGCCACCCGATTTGCCCAACAGAGGGTACTCGGGAATGTGGCCGATCCTCCTTAGCATAACGAGCCATCACCTCCTTTTTTTCTTTGATAGAATCAAAGTAGGATTAGGAGACCAGATTGGTTAGACTCCTAGTAGGACTAGTAAGCTAAGTTAATTAGAATCCCAGTAGGAATAGGAAAATCAAACTAGTTAGACTATAAGCAACCCATAGCTGCTAAAATTAGTCGGCCGACGTTCAATAAAGAAGACCTACTCCCTCTCATCTCCGCAAAGCGAGATCAGTGACGTGTTGCAACATCGATAAACATCAACAGCTGACGATCGCATCATCCAGGTACTCCCCATTTAATATTCACCTCTTTAATTTCAGCAATTAAATATTTCTTAGTTTATTAATCCATCGCCCTTAGCCAGAGTCCACTCGGACCAAATTAGGCCATTTCTTTCGGGGACTGAGAGGAACCCAGAAAAAGTGCATACCAACAACCACATCCCGAAATGAAGGAGATTCTCATCTCTGATCCCCCAATCCAATCCTTGTTTAATGTCACCAGTCTGTTTGGTGCACCCATTTTCCCATCCACTTCTACTCAAAACACATCCACTTTTCCTTCGACATTCACTCAAAACACACCAAGTTTTCCCCCCATATCAGCCCAACATACATCCCACTTTCCTACATCCAATCCAAACATCCTCAATTTTCTCACATCCAATCAATGCGTCTCCAATTTTCCCACATTCAACCAAGTTTTGCCACCACCCATACACTTCCCCCATCGGGTGGGCCATCCACATCCACTCCAATATTCGACCCTATGGCCATGAGGGAGGACATGGTAAGGGTGATATTATGCTTGGAAGGGTTCCCAAAGCCTTCGTAATCCATCATCAAACCCCCAACATACTCTCCAAAATCTCCATACCTCATTCATCCAAAACACCAACCCTAATCAACCTCCCATAATCGATACCACCCAATGCTCCCATCATCAACCATGAAACCATTTGAGCCCTAGGCCAATTTAGGCCCAAACCAAAGGGTCACATTTTTGAATCCTCCATCATTCCCCCAAGTAACAAACCCATCTCATCCAACCCACCAATCCGGTATGAACCCTACTCATCCATATCCTTCTCACCCGACCGAACAAGGGAACCCATCACAAACCTTCAACCCACCCCAATTTACACACCCTCTCACCCCTCAACCAAATCATCAATGTTCTCATCAGCCACAATGGCCTCACCAGATACCCACTCAACCCATTCATAACTCGCCCGATAAGCTCACCCTTCCTCCACCATTCTTTAATGCGGGTCATCAATATGAGGAGGAAGAGGCCCAAAATAGTGAAGCCTACATGGGGGCGTTCACTAGTTTCTACCCCACACATCCCACCTTTACCAACCAACAGGTAGCCGAAAATTATTGGGGGGAACCTACTGGGGGAACATCACTAGAATTATCATCTAGAGAATCAGAGCTACTGAGAGAGCAGATGGATAAAGTTCAAAAACAATTAATGAAGATGGGAGGAACAGAGATCCATGCTACCGACTTCTCATATTTAAACTTATTTGTCGAGGTGCCTTTACAACCCAAATTCAAAGTGCCATCATTTAATAAATATAACAGCATCGACAACCCCATTGCACACCTCAAGTCCTACCATGGGGACATGTGCTAGTATGGCAAAGATGAACAACTCATCATCAAAGTATTCCAGAAAAGTCTCACAGGCCCAACATTAAGATGGTTTACTTCTATTGAACCATCCATGATAAAAACATGGAGAGACCTAACCCACCTATTTCAGGAATAGTATGTCTACAACATAGACATCGAGCCCTACAATTCTGATCTGGCTCATTTGAAACAGAAACCCAATGAGACTTTCAACGAGTATCTTAGGAGGTGGAGGGCCTTAACAGCCCAGGTGAGAAATGACATACTAGAAAATGAACAAATTGAGATGATCTCAAAAACCTCACTACGTTACCCATTATCTCTGATTTCCTAATATTCCAACAGCAAGCCAGTTTCACTGACCTGGTGAGAAATGCCAACCGCTATGAGGACGCGGTGAGAGAGGGGCACTTGAATAAAGCTGTAGCTAGTGGGGTTTGCAAATTTATCGAGCAGAGGACTAAGAGGAGAGTAGGGCTGAGTTCCAAGCAATAACAACCTCGCAACCCAACACTAGCATGACACCATTTCAATTAGGGGCAGTACAACAAGCCCCAGTACAAGAAAATTAGGGGCAGAGATAGGGTAACGTCCCATGGGCACAACAGACCCTCGAATAGAGAAGGGCCCATCTTAACCTGGCGTTCACGCTGTTGGGACAATCTTTGAATGTGTTACTTCCATTGCTAATTGAAAAGGGGTTGGTTACTCCGTTCTAACCGCAACCACAACCTCCACCAAACCCGCTCCTGAGAGATTTTGACCCTAATGCACACTGCAATTTCCACCAGGGACCGGGGCATCGCACAGATTTATGCTACCCTTTAAAACATGCAATGCAAGACCTCTTTGAGGTAGGGAAGCTCATTCCTTCAGCGACAACTCCCCAAGAAAATCTGCACACGAACATACACCAATCACCATTGCCACCACAATCGCAAGGAAGGATGGGACCAAGGGCCACCAAGAACATGTTAGAGGAAGATAAGGAAGAATTTAACCCCTCTGAATACATCTGCATAGGAGGAAGGGTAGAGTTACCAAAGCAGTGGAGCCAGGGGAATGAAATCATAGGGGTAGTCGAGCCTCTGAATTTAGCTGACTATTTTCCCAATCCCGCACCCCAAGCGACACCTCTAGATCTGAGGCTATACTTTCTAGCACCAGCTCCCATTAACGATATTCAACCCAGTTTTACCTCACCCTCGCTATACCATCCATTTTCAACACAAACCCCCGTCAATTTCCTAGTGCCCAATTTTACCCCACCTCCGACACCGATTAACTACAGCTGACCTAGTGCTGTTGCACTACCACCAGTACACCTACCTCCAGCACCAATCAACTATATCTGGCCCATTGTTGCCACACTGCCAACCTAGTAATCTCTA
This sequence comes from Chloranthus sessilifolius, assembly GCA_021018995.1. Lineage (NCBI taxonomy): Eukaryota > Viridiplantae > Streptophyta > Magnoliopsida > Chloranthales > Chloranthaceae > Chloranthus > Chloranthus sessilifolius. The sequence continues at coordinate 74,233,202 of CM037595.1, forward strand.
ATACCTTCATCACCCCCAATTTAGACTCTCAGACCAACCTATGATCCCCATCAGGTTTCACTTAACACAGTCAGACAAATGCCAATGCTAGCGATAACAGTAATGAAGGGACCATCAAATTCATCACATGATCGAGCAGAATCTCTAAACGGCCAGAGGTGCTGAAACCAATTCAAACCGAGGAAAGAAGAGAACCCACAACAGTACACCCCATGGAAAGAATGAGCCAAGAATATGTGTTGGAAACATAATTGAGAAGAACTCTACCTCACATCACCGTCTAGGACTTACTAATGACGTCTCGCCACACTTCAAAGCTCTAATGTCGACCTTGAAAGATGCTCATGTCTCTGATAAAGGTTCCCCCGATGAGGTGGGGCAGATGATTAGACAAGTGTTGGCTCTTAATGCCATCTTGTTCTCAGACACCGATCTTCCAATTGAAGGGAGTAATCATTCTAGATCTCTCAACATCACAATAGAAATAGGAAATATGGTGATACCACTAGTGCTGGTAGATAATGGATCAACATTGAATGTATGCCCTTTGAGAACTGCAACCAAGATAGGGGTCGATCCGTCCATGTTCTGACTGGCCAAGATGGGAGCCTGAGGGTTTGATAACACGAGAAGAGAGGTAATAGGAGAAGTCGATCTTGAGCTCACCATTTGGCCAATGACCTTCTTCATCCCGTTCCAGGTCATGGATATCAAATCCACTTTCAATCTACTATTGGGGTGCCCTTGGCTGCACGAGATAGGGGCAGTACCCTCAACCTTGCATAAAAAAATCAAGTTCATATCAAAGGAAAAAGTCATATCTATCTTGAGTGATGGGCAAGAAGAAGGAGAAAGGGTTGCACATAGTGTAGACATTCTTAAAGTGCTAGATGTTCCACACACAACTGATGATACCGATCTCCATAGTTTCCAATATGATGTATCAGCAGTGGCACCCAAACCCCTTGGAAAGGTCACCATGAAAACCTAGGGAGGAATGATGGCAGTAGTTGCTATGCTCCAGAAATGGGGCTACCAGAAAGGAAAAGCGTTGGACCCTCACCTATAAGGCAGGAGGGACCCGATTAGAGCAATAGGTGGAGAGCATATCAAATTCGACTTAGGATACGAGCCTACTATAGAAGAGATCCAAGAGGACAAGGAAAAGTCCTGCACTACTGCTGCAGCCAAAGCAAGGGGGCTAGACCTAGAAGATGAACCTCGCCCATGACCACACATTAAGAGCACCTTCGTGAGTGCAGGGGTCATCAAAATTGACCAAATTGGGACAACTTTGCTAACCCCTCACAAAAGAGTTGTTGTCTATAAAACCAACTATCATTCACTAAAAAGTACCACTTTTCACCTCTTAACCTAGCCTTTGATGGACCTTGAAGCCCACTAATAAACATGTGTTAAGTATGTTTTGCAGTTGGTAATAAAATGTGCAGCATAATGCAAAACCCTTGCTTTTTGGCACAAAAGAGAGAGAGAATACAAGCTAAGATGACAGCTGAGCCAAAGCCTGATGGAACACCTTCGCAGTGCTCACCGTGGTGACTCACTGCTGCTGATCATTATTAACCAATCTATCAGATGAATGAAGATTAGCTAAGAAAGGAGGATACTGTGACAGCAACAAGTGCAATGCACTAGAGTAGTAAAAGATGGACTTCGCAGAGTTAAGGAGCTTCCCCGCGAAGTAAAAGATGCAGTGGAAGAGGCCCTCACAGAGATAAGGCATGCAATCAAGAGGCGAGTTGTAAATCCATCGCGAAGATCTCGTAGCTTAAAACTCTTAGACTCTGCCCTCGTGAAGCTATCGTGAAGATCGAGCCCTAAAGCAGTTGTGCGCAGAACACTGCGAGCTCATATGCACAAAGAACCAAATGTCACCTCGCAGATTTCTTGCATGGCCCTAGATGAGAGAGACGCCCAAAATTCCTCTCACACAAATCTTGCACACCATGGAGCCTTACAAGTTACTACGCGAGCGTAGGAGCTCACCTACACGAGTACTTAACGAGAAAGAGCTTCTAAAGCTCTACTGCACGAGAAATCTTGGCGCTCTAGATTATCTCCATGATAGCACTGCGATGCGAAGCATCTGTGTGATTCACTAAAAGTTCTACTACGCGAATGAGCCCTTAGCCCTTCCCATCAGCCAAAGCCAACTCCGCAAAGGCAAAGCAGCTGCGCGAATGAACTAAAAGCAAATCCCAGCCCCACGAAGCACGAGCTCACAACTTCTCAATTTTATTTAAGGACCTTTTGGAAATTTCCCAAGGCTAGGGCACACTTCCCGAGGCACAAATTTTGAGGGACATGTCTCGAGGCATTCAAGGGTTGTAATATTACCACGTCTGCTAAAAAAATTAGGGTTAACCTCTTAAGAGCCAAGGCCATTTTCTCTGTGGGATAAACTCTTACTTATCAAAACTTGCTACAATAGACTCTTAATCTTGCAGGTCTATGATTACATTGGTTGTGTTGAATCCATTCTTTTATATTACTTTGTTTTCAATTGATTTCCACCACACAATAACATAAGCACACTTTCACACCAAGTAACCAAAGCAACAAGTTTTTGGCACTGCTGCTGGAGAATTTTGATCTTTTTAGTAGACCTGAGTTGTATTGTAATTTTGAATAACAAATTCTTTGTAGCTGTGTTTAATCTAGAATAAAAGTACTATTGATTCTTTGTGAAATTTTATAGAAATGGATAGCAGAAGCAAGGAAAAGCTAGAGCTATAAGTGGAGAGTTGCTAGCTCTGTTTGCCCTTTCTTTCCCCTAAATCTCATGCCATTTATGTTGAATCCCCTGTTATCTTGTTTAGTGTAAATTTATGTAGCTATTATTTTTGTTATGTGAAATTTTTTTTGTGTGCCTGTAAGCATTTTCATTATTATTGGTGAGTGTATGCTTAGTAGAAAGTCCTTAAACCCTGACTTGAAACCCTCAAATCTGGAGGTGGAAAGGATCCTTAGACCTAGACACACCACACTGAGCCCTGTTGTTGAGACTGAAGCAGACACCATGGCTAAGAGGCATAGGACATTAAAAGAATACAATGCACCTGGGGAGTACACCTCTCCCTTATGCATTCAGTTTCTCTCTATTGAAGGGAACTATGAAATAAAATCCTCCACCATCAGTATGCTACCTTCATTTCATGGGCTAAGTAAAGAAGATCCCTACAAGCACATTGAAAAGTTTTTAGCACTTTGCACTACCTTCAACATTGCTGGCTTGGGGCCTGAGGCCACTAAATTGAGGCTTTTTTCTTTTTCACTGAAGGACAAAGCCAGCACATGGCTATCAAAGCTCCTTGCCCACAGCATACAGTCATGGAGTGACCTTCAACCCAAGTTCCTAGCAAAAATTTTCCCTTTGAGCAAAACAAGCCAGATGAGGACAAATATTTTGTCATTCACTCAGTCCTCAACTGAGAACTTTAATAAAGCTTGGAAAAGATTCCAGGAGATGTTAAAACAATGCCCCCACCACCAAATCCCAATGTGGAAGCTTGTCCAAGGGTTTTATCATGGAATTAATGTCAAGAGCAGGGATATGGTGGATGCTTTCTGTGGTGGTAGCTATTTTAGAGTGCTTGCTACTGACTTTATTGAAGATAGTGATAAGAATGGGGTGAATGAAAATGAATGAAAGGTGGATTGAAAATGACAGAGAAGCAAGCCTAAAATATGCACAATCCTGCAAGATACAAGGCCTGTTGTTGTAAGTTTTGATAAGTAAGAGTTTGTCCCACAGGAAAATTGATCTTAAGCTCCAAGGGAGCGATCTTTAGTAGGCCCTCCAGATCTGACTACAGATCTGGCAATCCTAAATGGAAGGGGATTTGGGGTCACTAAAGTCTAAATTCTATGTTATCCTAATGCCTAAACTATAGAAAGGTTTAAGAAAGAAGATGGAGTGAGAAAATAAATATAAAAGGGTGAGAAGTATGCTATTAGGTTCGGATCTGATGGGTTTCATGACTCAAATTCATATCTGCTGCTATAGAAGTCCCATACAAGGCTACATTAGAATCCAACTCATCTCTGTGTCATGATCCAATCCCTTTATGGCTATAACCTGTCCACTTAAATGGTCACAGATTATCCAATTGGGGAACCACAGTCCTGAGATGAGTCAGAACAAGTTTATCATTATAGGCACTACTTCATCCAGGCTACAAGCACAAGAATCTATAGAGAACCTCAACCTCTAAAGTGCAATGTGTGGGGCTTGGCCTGTATGGGAGCATGTTAGCCCAGACACACAGAACCAGCAAGAGTTTGAGTGCAGCCTTAGATCCAACTGTCCACAGCTTTAGAGAGACTGCAGTGATCCAGTCGCAAGCCTACAATCTCTATAATAAAACCAGATCTGCTATCTGATTGTGGGTCTATACACATACAGGGGAGTTTGTCTCAGCACAATCTCTCACAGGGCTACAAGCACAAGTGCAGAGAAGAATAATCCATCTTGAGTCTGTGGGTTGGCTTCACCCTAAGGCTATAACCTGTCCACTTAAATGGTCACAGACTATCCCAGAGGCTATCCTCCTCACAAAGCTCAAGATAGAACAAGAAACATTGCTGCCACCACCATGTTCACAAGGCTACAAAAGCTCATTGCTCCCATGGGGACTTCAGATCTAGTGGGTCCTGTGGTGGGGCTAGGCCTGTATGGGAGCATGTTAGCCCAGACACACAGGTCACTTGGATCTGAATAGACTATGAAATCAGTCCTCCATTGCATTAAATATGTCCTAGCAACAGAGGATCTCAAGATAACAGCCTTGTACAGAATAACTCACAAAAATCTCATAAAAGTAAAACACCCTATCATGAAACTCTATTAATCTATTCCAAATAGTCATACAAAGGCATAGCCAGCAAATGCTGGACTATGGAGAGAAGAAAAAGTAAAAAGAAAACTACCTAAAACTTACTAGAAAATATGCAGCTACTACCAGAAGAAGAAGAAGATAGACTAAATTCTATTCTAAGCAGAGAGTCCCCTAAACCTAAACCAGGCTTAGGTTTATATAGCAGTTAGTTTGGCGGCGCATTAGGGTTAGGAAACCCTAATTTTAACGATGCCACATGGCCTAATATTATCCCTTGGATGCCTCGTGGCATGTGCACGGAACTTGGAGCGCTGGAATGTGTGCCCTAATTACTGGAAGTTCCCAGAATGTTATCTACAGAGTTGAGGGAGAGTTAGAGTTCAGAGCCTCGCTAGGTAGCACTGGTTTCCAAGACTGTCGCGTGGTAGCACGGTCTTCGCAAAGTTGGATTAGCTTGAAATTCTAGCCGTCGCGGGGTTGTCTTAGTTGCAGCTAAAGCAGTCGTGCGATAGAGCATTGGATCCTCGCTGGATTGCTCTGGTCTTCGCAGGATTGCGCATTCCATCTGAGTGGCGCGGGAATCGCGTGAGCAATTTGTTTCTGAATGGATCTTCGCGAGGATCCTCGCGAGGATGTGATGTGCATTGGTCTCTGAATTGCGCAAGAGGTTTTTCTGAAGTTTTGCATCCCGTGGCCATTGCGCGACAGCTGCGCGTCGAACTACCCGGAGCTCTCTCTCCTCAGTTGATCAGAGGGAACTGCGTGAGGTTTGAGAGCTGCTTTCTTAAGCTGCACAAGACTGCATGAGCAGTTGTATTTGAGCTCCGTGAGAGCTGTGCAAAGTATGATTCTGAAGCCCCTCTGCCACTCAATTGCGTGAGAATAGTGCGAGCAATTGGAAGTGAAGTTTTGGGAGACTCACGAGGACTGCTCGAGGCTTAATTTCTGAATCCTTTAAAGCTTGTGAAAGCTGCGCAAGGTTCAATTCTTGTCTGGGTTCAGCTTTCATCAGATCTGAGGGACTTCTGGGGCAAAAGTGGGCTCCTTAATAGGGTTCAGGCCTTATTACAGCTGCTGTTTATTACCTACAAAAATGACTTAACACACATTTATTAGATGGCTAAGGGTCTATCAGAGGCTAAGTTAAGGGGTCAAAAGTGGTACTTTTCATGTCTTAACACACCCCCAAGACTAATCTTTGCTAGTCCCTTAGCAAAGCTACACTAAAAATCTACATAAATTAAATGCCACTTTCGTAGGGAGCACGGATACATTTTTAAACTCCTAGGTGTTCCCTAGTGGAGGAGTGAAGTCTCCTGAGGGTTTTCAGTGAAGATACCCACAAACTTCTCAATAAAACAGTTAACAGTAGTGCAAGATTATCAAGTTAGCAGTCAAGAAACAGAGTATCAGTTCACCCTTGAATCAGTAAAAATATAGGAAATTTAAATACATTGTCTGCATAGATGTTTAAGCAACATAAACTTCCCATGATAGCACAACATTTTCAATCAGTTCTCAACAGGGAAACTACACATGTGTGTTAGCACTGAGCTCATCATTAAATTAAAAATTAGGTTGTAGGTCATGCCCAATACATTCAATATCAGACCCAAAACTCTCTAGGGCATACTCTCACAAAGAACTTTTAAGGGTTTTATTGTCTCTCAAACTCAAGAGCAGTTACATCCCCCAAATGGGTCTGTAAGCATGAGCATAGGCATAGCATTCAAGTTCTGACATCATTGGCAGATTTTCACCATAGATTGGACAACTCATTATCTCCACATGACAGCTCATTCAACTTTGGATCACAAGGGCTTTAACTGGGCTGTAATGTGGCTTATGGTATTGGGTTATAAAAAGAATTGGAAGGTTGCAAAGGGGTTCGAAATTTAGAAATCAGTAGGTGCAGGAGGTGATTCATGACTTCACCTTCTTTAATTCAGCTCCTTTCATCTTCTTTGAAATCATCAGATTTGAAGTGATCAGTTTCTCTTCTTGTTTGATTTTTTTCGATGAATGTTTTCTCTTCACTCCTCTCTTACTCCTCTTCATTATTGTTTTCTTTTCTTTTTGATGCAGTTTTCTTCTTTTTATTTTTATTTTTGCTTTGATGAATTGCCACCTTTTTCCTCAGTTGTTACACTGCTAGAACTTCAGTTAATTCTTCTCTACTCATCCAATGTTGACCCTAGCTAGTCCATCTTTAACTCTTTCTCCTTTACCTTCTGAATTCTCAGAGTGAGGGTAAGGTTAAATCAGATCCATAGGTTCAGGTACAAGTACTCAGGTGTGTTTTGAAGAAAATTGGACTTTGAAGCTCAAAAAGGGTATGAACAAGGGCAGTTGCTTCAGGGTTTGGTCTGTTTAGGCTCAAACTATCCAAGAGAAGGCCTTAATCCTTTCCTAAGTGTCATGAGTGCTGTCAGTTGTTTCAACTTGGAGTTACCTAACTTTTAACGAACATATTGACTCAGCCAGTCCTTAAAGCTAGAAGAAATTTGCCTCAATCACTCCTCAAATAATAAAAAAATATTTTGTAGGCTCAATTCCCATTGGTGATGGTCTTCCTTTGAACTTTTAAGCATATCCTTACCTTTTTCTCTCTTCAATGGTTCACTAAGTGCTTATACCAGTGAGTTTTCTTGGTGTTCTCATCATGGAAATGTGAAAATGTAGAAATTTATACTGTCTACAGATCTGTAAAAAAATTTAAATTCCTTAATTTTCATAATTCTTAAGTGAATCTTCTCTCCATTTATATGTTACTCACATGATTTTGCTGCACTTTAAGGTAACTATGTTATTGGCAGACCTACCTGTCACACCCCCAAACCTAAGAGGAGCAGTGTCCTCACTGGTTCAGAGGTGAGAATAAACGGTATAGTCCAAGGAAACATGCAGAAACACATACAGAAGAGAGAAAAAAAATGCAAAACTGAACAGTATGGAACTAAAAGAAAACTTTCATTAAAAAAAAAAAAAAAGAAAATATGACAAAAAGAGAGAAAGAAAAGAAAAGAGAAAATGGGGGGGTTAAGGGGAAGCTGGGGGAGGGTTGGAGGTTGATGGAGGGGGAGATGCAGGTGGTGCCATATTTATATTTTTCTTCTTCTCCTGCTTCTCCCTTTTTTTCTTTTTCTTCTCCTCTAACTTCTCTTTCTTTTTCTTTTTCTTTTCCTCCTTGGCCATGATCCGCATGACCTTGTCATACTCATCCCAGAGAAATTGCAGGGGGTCCGGCTCCTTTGGCGGTGGGGGATCGTCCCAGACGGGGTAAAATTTGATTGGGAAGCCAAAGGGGCTGTCATCCGCCATTTGTGTGAGGAGGTGTGGACTTCTAGGGTTGAAGAGGAGGGATGAGATGAAAAGGGACGAAGGGCCGGTTTAGAAAGAGAAGGACAAGGGAACATGAATCGGTGAAATTGAAATTGCGCCCGCTTTCACACTTGGCAATAAATGAGGGTTGTGTGGGGAAAGAAGAAAATACACAACAGACTCTTTGGAAAAGAGAAGTAGCATTAAATGCATGTCCAAAGAGAGGCATGGAATTTAAAGAGGTAAGTGTTCCATGTGGGGATCCTCACGAGGAGCAATAAATGGTGATGAAAGGACATTTCTTGCGCAGCTAAACTAGGGATCTTCGTGAGGTACACTTAAAATGGCACATCAATGTGAAGAGGAAGGCAGTGAATTTCCTGATGCAGGTATTGCACGAATTAGATTCAGCCACCAACGACATCCATCCGCTTCATGGGATACTTGATCAAAGAAAAAGATCCTCCCAAAAACTGGTCTCCCAAGAATGGCAAAAAAAAAGAATTAAAAAGAAAAATACCAAACAATCAGAAATAAACAGACAGAACAGAACAAGTGACAAAATTATAAATTCTATGAAAGTGGAAGAAAAATTGGTACAAGTGGCATTTCTAAAAGAAAAACCTAAGAAACAATCTAGAAGCTAGGTCCTAATCTGAATCAGAATTGGTAAGGAAATCCCAGCCCATCTTTTAAGCCTGTGCCTTAAGGGCTGCTCTGTCTTGTTTCTTCTTTTCCTCCTGCTCCTTTTTCTTTTCCGCTGGTGTTTTCGCTGCAAATGGAGCTTTTGGAGCCCTCACTCTCATTTTTGGTGCTTTGGGAGCCTTTGATTCCTTGGGTTCTTGAGGGGCTTTGTCTTTAGGCTTAGCAGGGGGGGTGGCAGGGGAGTTTCCTTTGCCTTTGCCTTTAGCTTCAGCTTCTGCAGGGGAGACCACTGGGGCTTTTCCTTTTCCTTTAGCTTTGGGATCCTCAGTGGGGATCACTGGTGCTTTCCCTTTTCCAGTGGACTCAGGTTTGGCAGGGGACTGTGCCTCTTCAGACAGGGCAGTGTTGCGATCTCCAGATGTGCTTACTTTATTTGTTGGTGGTAAAAGCAATTTAAAATCAAAGTAAAATAGGGGATGGAATCAGCACAACTGAGAAATCTTAGACTTGCAAGATACAGGGTCCATTTGTAGTAAGTTTTGATAAGTAAGAGTTTGTCCCACAAGGAAAGGTGATCTACAGCTCCAAGGGAGCCATCTCTAGGAGTCCCTCCAGATCCGACTACAGATCTGGCAGTCCTAAAAGGAGGGGAGTTTAGGGTCACTTATTCCAAGTATCCTAAGGTAGCCTAATGAACTAACTACAGAAAAGCGTTGAGAAGATGGATGGAGTGAGGGAAAATAAATATAAAAGGGTGAGAAGTATGCTATTGGGTTTAGATCTGCTGGAATTTATGACTCAGATCCAGATCTGCTGGTATAGAAATCCTGTCCAATGGCTACATTATCACCAAAGAGGAGAAAGAATTCAACTAATCCCTGTGCCACGATCCAATCCCTTAACGTTATAACCTGTCCACTTAAATGGTCACAGACTATCCCATAGGGGAACCACACTCCAGAGATGGGTAAAAGCAAGTTAATCATTGTAGGTACTACTTCATCCAGGCTACAAGCTCAGGAATCCATAGGGAACCTCAACCTCTAAAGCTCTATGTGTGGGGCTAAGGCTATATAGGACCATGATAGCCCAGACACATAGAACCAGCAAGAGATTGAGTACCACCTTAGATCTAGTTGTCCATTCCGTGAGTGGGCCTACAATGGTCCAGTCACGAGCCTACAATCTCCATACCCAGATCAGATCTACCATCTGATGGCGGGTCTATACTAATATGGGGGAGTCTGCCTCTGTACAATCTCTTACTAGGCTACAAGCTCAAGCTCTGAGAAGAAGGATCCATTTTGGATCGGCGGATTAGATTCACCCTAAGGCTATAACCTGTCCACTTAAATGTTCATAGACTATCCGAGAGGCTATCCTCCTCATGGAGCCCACAATAAAACAAGAATATTGCTTCCACCACCATGGTCACAAGGCTACCAGCTCAGGCTTCCATGGGGATTTCAGAACTAGTGGGTCCTGTGGTGGGGCTAAGGCTGTATAGGACCATGATAGCCCAGACACATAGGTCACTTGGATCTGAATGGGACCTTAGAATCAGTCCTCCATTGCTTTAAATCTCAGCCAAAGCAATGACAGATCACAAGGCAGCAACCTTGAACAAAGCAACTCACAAACACATGAATCCCATAAAAGTACAACACCCAATCACAAATTCCATTAATCTAATCTTAATAAGTGTACAAAGGCATGGCCAGCAAGTGTTGGGCCATGGAGAGAAGAAGAAGAAAAAGGAAAACTACTTACGGCTACAGAAAAATAAGACTCCAATGCTAAAAACAAAACAGAGCAAAAACTGAACTCTTCCGGCCTCTTTAAACCTAAACCAAGCTTAGGTTTATATAGCAGTGGGTGTGCCGGCGCATTAGGATTAGAAAACCCTAATTTTAGCGATGCCACATGGCCTATTAATGATTCTTGGATGCCTCGGGGAGCGTGCATGGAGATTTGAGCATGGGAGTTCGTGCCCTAATCCTTAGAAATTCCCAGAAAGTCCTCTACAAAATGATGGAAGTTGGAGTTCAGAGGTTCGCCTGGTTGCAGTCGATTCCCAGACTTGTCGTGTGGTAGCTCTGTTCTTCGCATGGTTGAGTTTAACATTGAAACTTCAGACGTCGCAGGGTTGCAGCTTCTTAATGCTTTGAGCAGTCGTGAGGTAGGTAGTTAAGCTCTCGCTGGATTGGGCTTCATGCGGTTGGATTGCTACATGTGAATAACACGGGAACTGCGCGAGCATTCCATTTCACAATAGATCTTCGTGAGGCTAACTTCTGACTTCGCGAGGCTGCTTTCTTCCTAAACCGTGCGACAGCTTCTTTTCTTGATAGATCTTTGCGAGGATCCTCGCGATAGCTTTGAGGCTTTTCTGAACTGTGTGACAGGTTCTCTTGACATTTGATCCCGCGGCTACTGCGTGACAGCTGCGCGAAGAATCTCCTGAAGCTCTCTCTCCTCAACGATTCTGAGTGAACTACGTGAGGTTGTGCTTCTGAAGCTCTTCTGTTACTCAACTACACGAGCACTTGTTGTGAAGTCCTGGGAAGCTCGCGAGGACTGTGCGAAGCATAGTTTTTTGAATCCTTTGAAGGTTTGTCAGCTGCGCGAGGCTTGCTTCATGTCTGGATTCATGGCTCATTCTTTTGAGGGACTTCTAGTGCCAATACAGGCTCCTTAACATGATTTCTAGCCTTATTGCACTGCTGTTTATTATCTACAGAAAACACTTAACAAAACTTTATTAGATGGCTAAGGGTCTAATCAAAGGCTAAGTTAAGGGGTGAAAAGTGGTACTTTTCAAGTCTTAACACACCCCCAAACCTAATCTTTGCTAGTCCCTTAGCAAAGCTATATTAAAATAACTACAGAATTTAAATGCCACTTTCGTAGGGAGCATGGATACATTTAGCATATGTACCAAGCCTTTTAAACCCCTAGGTGATCCCTAGTGGAGGAGTGCAGTCTCCTGAGGGTTTTCAGTGAAGACACCCACAAACTTCTCAGTGAGACAGTTAACAAAAATGCATTATTATCAAGTGAGCAGTCAAGAAACATAGTTAGTTCACCCTTGAATAATATAAGAAATTCAAACACATTGGTTGCACAAAAATTTAAACAGTATAAGCTTCTCATGAAAGCACAGCATTTCCAATCAGTTTACACCAAAGACACTACACATGTGTGTCAACATTGAGCTCATCACTGGATAAAAAATTAGGTTATAGATCATACTTAATGCATTCAATATTAGACCCAAAACTCTCCAGGGCATACTCTCATAAAGAACTGTTGAGGGTTTCATTTTCTCTCAAGCTCAAGAGCAGTTACATCCCCTAAATGGGTCTGTAAGCATGAGCATAGGCATAGCTCTGAAGTTCTGGCATCATTGACAGATCCTCACCATAGATTGGATAACTTTTTATCTCCACATGACAGCTCACTCAACTTTGGATCACAAGGGCTTTAACTGGGCTGTAATGTGGCTTATGGACTGGGGTTAAAAAGAATGGAACGTTGAAAAGGGGTTCAAAATTGAGAAATCAATAGGTGAAGGAGGTGATTCATGACTTCACCTTCTTTAATTCAGCTCCTTTCATCTTCATTGAGGTTTTCAGATTTGAAGTGATCAGTTTCTCTTCTTGATTTCGATTTTTCCAATGAAAGTTTCCTCTTGACTCCTCTCTTACTCCTCTTCATTATTATTTTTGTTTATTTTTTATGCATTTTTCTTCTTTTTATTTTGTTTTTGCTTTTATGAAATGCCACCATTTTCTCAGTAACCATATAGCCAGAATTTGAGGTACGTCTTCTTTTATTCACCTAATGTTGACCATAGCTAGTCCGTCTTCAACTCTTGTTCCTTTACCTTTTGAATTCTCAGAGTGAGGGTAAGGTTAAATCAGATACATAGGTTCAGGTGCAAGTACTCAGGTGTATTTTGAAGAAATTTAGGATTTAAGGCTCAAAGGGGGTATGGACAAGGGCAGTTGCTTAAGGTTTGTCTGTTTAGGCTCAAACTGTCCAAAAGAAGGCCTTGATCCTTTCCTAAGTCTCATGAATGCTGTTAGTAGTTTCAACTTGGAGTTGCCTAACTTCTAGTGAGCACAGTGACTCAGCCAGTCCTTAGAGCTAGAAGAAATTGCCTTAGTCACTCCTCAAAAAAATTTTGTATAGGCCCAGATCTCACTGGTTATGGTCTTCCTTTGAATGCTTAAGTATGTCCTTACCTTTTTCTCTCTCTAATGATTCACTAAGTGCTAATACAAGTGAGTTTCCTTGGTGATCTCATCATGGAGATGTGAAATTTTAAAAGTTTATACTGTCTAAAGTCTGGAAAAACTTTTAAATTTCCATATTTTTCTGATTCTCCAGTGAACATGGTTCCATTTCCATATTACTCACATGATTATCCTGCACTTGGGTTAACTATTCCATTGGCAGGATCTGCCTGCCACACCCCCAAACCTATAAGGAGCAGTGTCCTTACTGGTTCAAAGGCGGGTGTGCAACAAATTTATGAATGGCAAAATAAAAGGAAATAACGTGGAGCAAAACAGACACAAGACAAAGAAAAATAGCAATGACAAAAGAAGAAAATCTATTATATAAGAGAGAAATGTACAAAATGAAAAACAACAGGAGAAAAAAATGAAAAAGCAGAAACAGAAAAATCCTAGGTACAAGCTAATCAGAGCCTTAATCAAAACCAGTCCCAACCCATCTTCTTGGCCTGCTCTCGAAGGAGAGCCTCTTCCTCTTTTTTCTTTCTTTCCCTCTCTTCCTTCTTTTGGGCTGCAGTTTTGGGCATGGTTGGAGCTTTTGGTCCCCTCACCCTCATTTTGGGGGCCTTTGGTGCAGGAGGGGTCACTGGGAATTTGTTTTTGGTTTGCTCAGGTGATTTGATAGGACTTTTTCCTTTGGGGCCCTTCCCTTTTGAGCCTTGCCCTTGCTGAGTCTGAGGGGGAATAAGAGGAGATTTTGCTTTTTCTGGCTCAGGAAGGACAACGGGGCTCTTGCCTTTATCTTTCTGGTTCAATGGCGGTGCCTCCTCAGACTGGGCAGATTGTTCTTTTCCAATTTTGATAGAGGCAGCCGTGTGAGTAGTCCTCTTAGCTGTAACTTTCCTTCTCTGAGGATAAGTTTGCTCAGCAGGGTCAGAAGAAGGAGGAGCAACAGGATTTTTAGGACTTGGATGCACAGGTGGGGCAGAGTTAGAATCGGAATCAGAGGGAAAGAGAACAGTGGGGTCCAATCCAAGGGCTGCAGCAGCCTGTCTGCGTTCATCTTTTGAAAGCAACCGACCATGGGGGTCATCCTGAGCAGAAGCTCTGGTGGCCTTTGGGGGTGGGGATGGTGGTGCAGGCTTTTTTCCTTTTTGGGCAGCAGTGGCTCTTTTGGAGGGAGAAGGTTTCTTGGGAGCAACCCTTTTTCTCTTGGGTGCAGGAGATTTAGCAGGGGGAGGCACTGGAGCAGGAGGTGGTGGAGGTTCTTGAGTAGGAGGTGGAGGAGGGGGAATGGAAGAAGATGGCGGAGGAGGTGGAGGAGGAGGAGCTGTAGATGTAAGAGCAGGGGGAGTGGAAGAAGATGGCCCGGGGTGTGTGGAAGGTGGGGCCTCAGGGGGTGCTGTAGCAAGAGGGGTGGCTTGAATGGGTTGGCCTGTCAGAGATGCAATCCTTTTTTGCAAAATTTCAATCTGTTTTTCAGCATAAAGGAGTTTAGCATCAGAAAGCCCCTTAGTGAGCCTATGGATCTCCTCAGCATTGTTCAGGCACTTTTCAAACATTCGGGCTCTCTTGTGCTCCAACTCGGCATTGGCTTTCTCCATCTCCGCCTGCAGTTTATAGTAAGTTGCATCAGCATTTGTTGCAGTGAGGGTCCCCAAAATATTCTCCCATCCCTTTGAAATATCTCTCAGCTGCTGTCCGTGAGCAAGCTTCAAGTCACTCAACTTCTGCAGCAACTGGTACTCAATGGATTGTCGAAGTTGGGCCATTCCCCTGAGAACATCCCTCTTGATGTAAGCATTGTCCCTCATGGCATGGAGGAGGGTGAAGTAAGGAGGGGTGTAGTAGGAATGTCATGATAAGATTGGTAGAAATGGAGTGGAAGAAGTAGAAGGTGATGGAGTATGAGAAGAAGAGGGAACAGGTTGGAAAGGGGAAGTAGGGGCATGATGGAAGGTTGTAGGAGGATCAGATGGAGGTTTTGGTGAGTGATGTGGGGAATCTGGGAGAGGGATATCATGGGTTGGCATGGTGTCAAGCAAGGTAGTCATGAAGGCCTGATATCCGGAAGTAGTGGCGAGGTTAAAGTCAAGGTCTGAGAGTGGAGGTGAAGTAGGGATGGCTGGGATGGTGGCTGGGTCAATGTGTGGGGTTTCTGTGGGAATGATAGGGGTGGTTGGTGTAGGTTAGGATATGGCAGGGGTGGTGTGAGAGGTTTTTTTTTTTAATATAGGTGATCAGGGGAGGGCTGTCAGGGTTCAGTTCAGATGATGGGGGAATTGGGGGTGTGTACTGAGGTAATGTAGGTGAAGGTAAAGGGCTATCATGGGGGTCAACGCTTTCCTCCCAGGAACAAATCATAGGGAAATCTGGAGTGGGTATGAAAAAGGGAGATAAAAGAGGAAAAGGGAAAGATGGAATAGGTAAAGAAACTGATGGATAGGCAGGGGTGGTGGATGGAGGTGTTGCTGCAGAGTCAGTAGTGACAGTAGCTTGCACCACCTTCTTGGGAGCAGGAGCTTTAGCCACCTTTTTGGGAGCAAGGGTGGCCTTTACAACAGCAGTCCCCTCTCCTTTCTCAGAAGCAATCTGAGCCTTCTTTTTGTTATTGGGATCCATCAGACTCCTGCTGATCCCCCATTGTCTCTTTGCGAAAGTAGTAGGGGGGAGGTCAATAGTTAATTCCCCCACTGGTATCTTGTATCCTCCCCTCAAGAGTAGCCTTGTGATTTGCTTTGCATAGGGGAGAGTGTGGAGCTTCTTTTTGTGCCCTAGCTTCACCACAATATCCTTCACGGCCTCAAACATCAACCTGGCAGCATGGAAACCGTGGCCCAGAGAAAAGGGATAAACAGCATCAGCAATTTGGGTCCTCCTCTCCTGCTGATCGTCGGCACAATAAATGTTCTTTCGCAGAACTTTATCAATGAACAGAAGTTTAGGTCGCCTTCAATCCTCTGGTAAGGGCCTGTGCAATTGTATCAATGGGGGCACACACAGGGGGGCCATATCCACAGTTGGGGTCAAAGATATCAGTGATGCCCATCACTTCAGCAATCAGCTCAGGACTGAGTAACATTTCAAAATTGTCAACTAACACAAGGAGGCCTGGCTGCCCATGGTGGTCTGGTCTAGCCCAAATGTGCTAGTAAAAGAGTTGCACTAGTCTAGGGTAGGCTAGTGCAGGGATAGCTTGCAGCAGGGGGGTCAAACCAGCTTTGCGCAGGAACTCAATGGCAGGGGCTGACAAAGGTTCCGTCTCAAAGAAAGATAGGTCAAAAATAGCTTCAGGCTCCAAGGGAAGGGGAGTCAGGAGCTCAGAGGGTGTAGAGTAATTAGGTGTTAGTTCGGCCCCTTTCTGAACCACTTCTTTCCCTTTTTGCGGCGCCGTTGAGGACTTGGCCTTCTTGGGGGTGGGATCCACGGGGGCCTTATCCCTTGCTCTTTTCATAGGTGCACTCTTGGGGGCCATGGAACTTCTCCTCTCTGAATGTGTAGTTTGAAAAATGAAAAGCAAAGGTTGAGAGCTGAGTCTTACCCTAAAACTTAGGATTCTGTTCAATCGGATGCATGAAAGACCGCGAGAACTCCAATCAGAGGGCAACTGGTGGAGGAGGCTTTAGGAGCAAATCCCTAGAATTTGAAGGTGAATGATGGACTGTAGAAAGGATGCTGGAGGAGAGAGATTAATGGGAGTCAGAGCTAGGGTTTCGCTGGCTGGAGAAGAAAGAGAAAACAGAAAGGAAAGGAGCGCGGGGTTGGATTATATAAATCGCAGGGCTCGGCGCGCTTTGAAAATGTCAGCTCGCTAGATAGAAATGAGTGGGTCGCGAGATTGGACTTTCATTTGGATTGCGCGAGAGAGTCTACACAATTGTATTGAATCTCGCGATAGCTTAGCAGGCTAACATCTTATGAACTACGCGAGAAGAAACCACGCCTATTTTTCAGAACCTCGCGACAGCTAAAATAGTGACAAGGATCACACACCCATTAGTCTGTCATTTTCCTTTGTTTTGTGGGTGGATTCTCTCACATTCTCTGTTCCAGAGACACCCACAGTCATTCTAAAAAGGGATTCCCTCATGCGTTCCCCACATTTAAGCTTGCAATTACTCAAAAAGCATTTAACCAAAACATCATATTCAAACAACATTCTCATTATCAAAACAATACAATCATCATTCATTTACTCAAAATCATCAATTCAAAGGGAATGAGAACCAAAGCAGGCAGAATAATTCTCAGGTCATATACATTCAGACTCCGACGAGATCACTAGAAATTTCTATGAATAGAAAGAAAAAATGAACCATACTAAAGTACATAACATACACAATGCACAATTCTGTGAATCAAGTCAATGAAAGATCCCCTTGCCCCTCAAGGTTTGAGGATCCTTCACCAACCAAAAATTGGCCCTTGGGATTAACCATTGGTTGACTGGGCAACCTCCCCTCCTCTCTTTTAGCTAAGGCATTCGCTAGTTGGCCAATCTGCTCTTCCATCTTCTTTATGCTCTGACCATGAGAATTCACAAGAGCCCACGGACCCCTGAGTTTTGAGACCTAGTCCTCGAAAGAAGTATTTTTGGGTTGAGATGGGGGTAAGACCAATTGATTTTGTTGCTGATGGGGCTGCTGCTGGTGTTGGAAATTAGACCTAGGGGCATATCCCTGATTGAACTGCTACTGAGGCCTTTGGGGTAAAGCCAACATTTGCTGGGGCTGCATATAATTGTCTTGCCTCCACCTCAGATTTGGGTCGTCTCTCCATTGGTAACTAGCATTTTGGTGTTGGTATCCATATGGCTGTCTGTTGTAGCCACCAGATTGTTGCTGGCCAAAAGATTGCGCAGCAACAGCATGTTCCAATACCAATTCAGGATATTGCCTTACAGATGGACATTCCTCTACTGTGTGCTGTGGGACTAGCATATCAGACATGCCTCCACCACTTGAGCAGCCCTTCTGGGTTGCATCACAGTCAGTAATTTATCAAACTTCAAAGAGAGGTTTGCCATTTGCAGCTGCAGGTCATTGTTCCCAGACACCTCATAAACTTTTCCTCTTGATGATGCGACAAGCTCCACTTTTGACACAGACGCCTGACTAGTTCTTGCTAGGGATAGCTTTTAAAAAGCATTTTCACTGATTACTTCAAACAATTCCCATGCCTCATCAGGAGTCTTGTGCATGTAGGATCCACCATAAGAGGCATCAACCATATCTCTATTTTTTTCATCAATCCCATTTTAGAAGCTTTGTACAAGCTGCCAGTCTGGGATCTTGTGGTGGGGGCATTGTTTGAGCATTTCCTTAAACCTATCCCAGGCTTGATTAAAATCTTCAGTTGGGGATTGGGCGAAAGCAAGAATTTCTTTCCCCAACTGGCTCGTTTTGGTCTCAGGGAAGAACTTTGTCAAGAACTTGGTCTGTAGGTCTTTCCAAGATGCAATGCTATTGTTGGAATGAGTGGCCAACCAGGTACTAGCCCTATCCTTCAGAGAGAAGGGAAAGAGCCTGAGCCTAGTAGCCTCAGGTCCCAAACCAGCGATATTGAATGTGGTGCACAACGCCAAAAATTGGTCAATATGCTTGTAAGGGTCATCCTTGCTAAGCCCATGGAAAGAGGGCAACATTTGGATGATGGAAGTTTTAATTTCATAATTCCCCTGAACATCAGGGAATTGAATGCTAAATGGAGAGTGATAGTCATCCGGAGCATTCAACTCCTTGAGAGTTTTGGGTTGTTCTTCACCCATGAGTACTATCTCAGATTCAATTGGGGGCTCCACTGTGGTGTGCCTGTTCCTTCTAAGTCTTCTACCCCTTTCTAGCTCAGGGTTGAAAGGCTCTAAAGTAGGACTAAGAGATCTCCTACCTAGCATACAAACACACCACCAGCAGGGACAACTCCTTGTAGGCACATTGTACTTGACTCAAAGAATTTATCTAACAAATTCACAGCTATTTTATGAAAACATAAATTTACAACAATCCTAAATACTGCTATGGAAATTATAAGAGAAATAGACAGAGTTTTAAAGGTTTAGAGAATTTGCAAACAGAGGTAGCTAATCTCCAAATGCAGTCCACTATTCTTCTCTGCTGCTGTCTAGATCTACCAGAAAGATTCAAAATTACATCAACAGTATCAATTACTCAAAGCTACAAAGAACACTAAAAATACAAAAACTAAGGGTCTACTAATAGATCATCTTTCCTCGGCAACGGCGCCAAAAACTTATTGCGATCTCCAGATGTACTTACTTTATTTGTTGGTGGTAAAAGCAATTTAAAATCAAAGTAAAATAGGGGATGGAATCAACACAACTGAGAAATCTTAGACCTGCAAGATACAGGGTCCATTTGTAGCAAGTTTTGATAAGTAAGAGTTTATCCCACAGGGAAAGGTGATCTACAGCTCCAAGGGAGCCATCTCTAGGAGTCCCTCCAGATCTGACTATAGATCTGGCAGTCCTAAAAGGTGGGGAGTTTAGGGTCACTTATTCTAAGTATCCTAAGGTAGCCTAATGAACTAACTACAGAAAAGGGTTGAGAAGATGGATGGAGTGAGGGAAAATAAATATAAAAGGGTGAGAAGTATGCTATTGGGTTCAGATCTGCTGGAATTTATGACTCAGATCCAGATCTGTTGGTATAGAAATCCTGTCCAATGGCTACATTATCACCAAAGAGGAGAAAGAATTCAACTCATCCCTGTGCCATGATCCAATCCCTTAACGTTATAACCTGTCCACTTAAATGGTCACAGACTATCCCATAGGGGAACCACACTCCAGAGATGGGTCAAAACAAGTTAATCATTGTAGGCACTACTTCATCTAGGCTACAAGCTTAGGAATCCATAGGGAACCTCAACCTCTAAAGCTCTATGTGTGGGGCTAAGGCTGTATAGGACCATGATAGCCCAGACACATAGAACCAGCAAGAGATTGAGTACCACCTTAGATCTAGCTGTCCATTGCTTGAGTGGGCCTGCAATGGTCCAGTCACAAGCCTACAATCTCCATACCCAGATCAGATCTGCCATCTGATGGCAGATCTATACTAATATGGGGGAGTCTGCCTCTGTACAATCTCCTACCAAGCTACAAGCTCAGGCTCAGAGAAGAAGTATCCATTTTAGATCGACGGATTGGATTCACCTTAAGGCTATAACCTATCCACTTAAATGGTCACAGACTATCCAGAGGCTATCCTCCTCACGGAGCCTAAAATAAAACAAGAATATTGCTGCCACCACCATGGTCACAAGGCTACCAGCTCAGCTTCCATGGGGATTTTAGATCTAGTGGGTCCTGTGGTGGGGCTAAGGTTGTATAGGACCATGATAGCCCAGACACACAGGTCACTTGGATCTGAATGGGACCTTAGAATTAGTCCTCCATTGCTTTGAATCACAGCCAAAGCAATGGCGGATCACAAGGCAGCAGCCTTGCACAGAGCAACTCACAAACACCTGAATCCCATAAAAGTACAACACCCAATCACAATTTCCATTAATCTAATCTTAATAAGCATACAAAGGCATGGCCAGCAAGTGCTGGGCCATGGAGAGAAGAAGAAAAAGGAAAACTACTTACGGCTACAGAAAAACAAGACTACAATGCTAAAAACAAAATAGAGCAAAAACTGAACTCTTTCGGCCTCTTTAAACCTAAACCAAGCTTAGGTTTATATAGCAGTGGGTGTGGCGGCGCATTTGGGTTAGGAAACCCTAATTTTAGCGATCCCACATGGCCTATTAATGATCCTTGGATGCCTCAGGGTGCGTGCACAGAGATTTGAGCGTGGGAGTAGCGTGGGAGTACTGCCCTAATCCTTGGAAATTCCTAGAAAGTCCTCTGCAGAATGATGGAAGTTGGAGTTCAGAGGTTCGCCAGGTTGCAGTCGATTCCCAGACTTGTCGCATGGTAGCTCTATTCTTCGCGTGGTTGAGTTTAACATTAAAACTTCAGACATCGCAGGGTTGCAGCTTCTTAATGCTTTGAGCAGTTACGAGGTAGGAAGTTAAGCTCTCACTGGATTGGGCTTCGTGCGGTTGGATTTCTACTTGTGAATAGTGCGAGAACTACGCGAGCATTCCATTTCACAATAGATCTTCGCGAGGCTAGCTTCTGACTTGCGAGGCTGCTTTCTTCCTGAACCGTGCGACAGCTTCTTTTCTTGATAGATCTTCGCGAGGATCCTCATGATAGCTTTGAGGCTTTTTTATCAGGCTATGGTTCTCTTGACATTTGCATCCTCATCTTGCGTGACAATGTGAAGAATCTCCTAAAGCTCTCTCTCCTCAGCGATTCTGAGTGAACTATGCGAGGTTGTGCTTCTGAAGCTCTTCTGTTACTCAACTGCGCGAGCACTTGTTGTGAAGTCTTGGGAAACTCGCGAGGACTACGCAAAGCATAGTTTTCTGAATCCTTTGAAGTTTTGTCAGCTGTGCGAGGCTTGCTTTAGATCTGGATTCATGGCTCATTCTTCTGAGGGACTTCTGGTGCCAATACAAGCTCCTTAACATGTTTTTGGCCTTATTACACTGCTATTTATTATCTACAGAAAATACCTAACAAAACTTTATTAGATGTATAAGGGTCTAATCAAAGGCTAAGTTAAGGGGTGAAAAGTGGTACTTTTCAGGTCCTAACAGGCAGCGACGCCAAAAACTTGTTAGGCTATTTTAGAGTGCTTGCTACTGACTTTATTGAAGACAGTGATAAGAATGGGGTGAATGAAAATGAATGAAAGATGGATTGAAAATGACAGAGCAGCAAGCCTAAAATATGCACAATCCTGTAAGATACAGGGCTTGTTGTAGCAAGTTTTGATAAGTAAGAGTTTGTCCCACAGGGAAATTGATCTTAAGCTCCAAGGGAGCCATCTTTAGTAGGCCCTCCAGATCTGACTACAGATCTGGCAATCCTAAATTGATGGAGATTTGGGGTCACTAAAGTCTAAATTCTATGTTATCCTAATGCCTAAACTATAGAAAGGTTTAAGAAAGAAGATGGAGTGAGAAAATAAATATAAAAGGGTGAGAAGCATGCTATTGGGTTTAGATCTGATGGGTTTCATGACTCAAATTCAGATCTGTTGCTATAGAAGTCCTGTACAGTGGCTACATTATCACCACTGAGGAGAAAGAATCCAACTCATCTCTGTGCCATGATCCAATCCCTTTATGGCTATAACCTGTCCACTTAAATGGTCACAGATTATCCAATTGGGGAACCACAGTCTAGAGATGAGTCAAAACAAGTTTATCATTGTAGGCACTACTTCATCCAGGCTACAAGCACAAGAATCCATAGAGAACCTCAACCTCTAAAGTGCTATGTGTGGGGCTTGGCCTGTATGGGAGCATGTTAGCCCAGACACAGAACCAGCAAGAGTTTGAGTGCAGCCTTAGATCCAGCTGTCCACTGCTTTAGAGAGATTGCAGTGATCCAGTTGCAAGCCTACAATCTCTATAACCAAACTAGATCTGCTATCTGATGGCGGGTCTATACACATACAGGGGAGTTTGTCTCAGTATAATCTCTCATAGGGCTACAAGCACAAGTGCAGAGAAGAATAATCCGTCTTGAGTCTGTGGGTTGGCTTCACCCTAAGGCTATAACCTGTCCACTTAAATGGTCATAGACTATCCCAGAGGCTATCCTCCTCACAAAGCTCAAGATAGAACAAGAAACATTACTGCCACCACCATGTTCACAAGGCTACAAAAGCTCATTGCTCCCATGGGGACTTCAAATCTAGTGGGTCCTATGGTGGGGATAGGCCTGTATGGGAGCATGTTAGCCCAGAAACACAGGTCACTTGGATCTGAATAGATCATGAAATCAGTCCTCCATTGCTTTAAATATGTCCTAGAAATGGAGGATCTCAAGATAATAGCCTTGTACAGAACAACTCACAAAAATCCCATAAAAGTAAAACACCCTATCATGAAACTCTATTAATCTATTCCAAATAGTCATACAAAGGCATAGCCAGCAAATGCTGGACTATGGAGAGAAGAAAAAGTAAAAAGAAAACTACCTAAAACTTACTAGAAAATATGCAGCTACTACCAAAAGAAGTAGATAGACTAAATTCTAATTTAAGTAGAGAGTCCCCTAAACCTAAACTAGGCTTAGGTTTATATAGCAGTTAGTTTGGCGGCGCATTAGGGTTAGGAAACCCTAATTTTAACGATGCCACATGGCCTAATATTATCCCTTAGATGCCTCGTGGCGCATGCACAGAACTTGGAGCGTTGGAATGCGTGCCGTAATTGCTGAAAGTTCCCTGAATGTCATCTGCAGAGGTGAGGGAGAGTTAGAGTTAAGAGCCTCGCCAGGTAGCACTGGTTTCCAAGACTGTCATGTGGTAGCACGGTCTTCGCTAGGTTGGATTAGCTTGAAATTCTAGCCGTCGCGGGGTTGTCTTAGTTGTAGCTCAAGCAGTCGCACGATAGAGCATTGGATCCTCCCTGGATTGCTCTGGTCTTCACGAGATTGCGCTTTCCTTCTGAATAGCGCGGGAATCACGCGAGCAATTTGTCTCTGAATGAATCTTCGTGAGGATCCTCGCGAGGATGTGATGTGCATTGCTCTCTGAATTACGCGAGAGATTTTTCTGATGTTTTGCATCCCGCGGCCACTGCGCGACAGCTGCGTGCTGAACTACCTGGAGCTCTCTCTCCTCAGTTGATCTGAGTGAACTGTGCGAGGTTTGAGAGTTGCTTTCTTGAGCTACGCGAGACTGCACGAGCAGTTGTATTTGAGCTTCACGAGAGCTACGTGAATTATGATTCTAAAGCCCCTCTGCCACTCAACTGCGCGAGAACAGTGCGGGCAATTGGAAGTGATGTTTTGGGAGACTCGCGAGGACTGCGTGAGGCTTAATTTCAAAATCCTTTAAAGCTTGTGAAAGCTGCGCGAGGTTCAATTCTTGTCTGGGTTCAGCTTTCATCAGATCTGAGGGACTTCTAGGGCAAAAGTGGGCTCCTTAACAGGGTTTAGGCCTTATTGGCGCTGCTATTTATTACCTACAGAAATGACTTAACACACATTTATTAGATGGCTAAGGGTTTATCAGAGGCTAAGTTAAGGGGTGAAAAGTGGTACTTTTCATGTCTTAACAGTAGCTTGTCCATGGGTTTTATCATGGAATTAATGTCAAGAGCAGGGATATGGTGGATGCTTTCTGTGGTGGTAGCTACCTCCACAAGACAGCTGAGGAAGCTTGGGAGCTGTTTGACATACTAGGGGAAAATTTTATGCAGTAGAAATCTCTGTCACGCAATGATAGCCAGATTCCAGCTAAAATGGTGAAAGAGGCCACCCGTAGAGGTGGAATATATGAAGTAAAGGTGCAAGGTGATTTGGAGAGAAAGGTGGACAACCTGAGCTTGAAGTTTGACAAATTGATGAATGTGATGCAGTCCCGGATTGTTACATTGGTGGAGGAGGCATGTCTGATATGCCATTCTCCCACACATTCAATTCATGATTGTCCATCTGCCAATCAATTTCTAGATTTTGTTATGGAGAAAGCCAATGTTGCGCAAACCTTTCGGCAACAACCTACTGGGTATTCTTGGAGTAACCTCCCAAATCTGAGGTGGAGACAAGACTCATATCCTCAACCCCGACAGCAGCAAATGGTAGCTCCTTACAGACCCCAACACCAGTTTAATCAAGGTTATCCACCAAGGTAAAATTTCCTGTTACCTACCCCACAGTCTAACCAGTTAGCTCTGCCCCACAACAGCCCAGATCCTCGTCATTTGAAGAGCAGATGATGGCTTCAATGCAAAATCTGGGGAGCCTGGTTCGGACTGTCAATTCTCATGGACAGAGCATCAAAAAGATTGAGGACCAGCTTGATCAGATCTATAATGCTCTGAAGAGGAGGAAGGAAAATTTCCTAGTCAACCCTTGACAAATCCGAAAGGTCAGTTTATGATTGGTGATGCATCCTCTACTCAGGAGTAAGCTAGTGCCCAGTGAGCCAAGTACTCGTAATAATTGTCTCATACGTATGGAAAATTTTGTGATGAATTGTGCTCTTTAGAATTTTGTTGGTTGAGTTTTGTGTGTTATGTTGGTTTGATTGTTTTACTTTATTTGTGTTTTAATTGTTTGTCAATGAAAACACGTGCCTTTGTATCATCTGAATTGGCTGTGTGTTTGCTGATGAATGGCTGAATTACCCTGATCATGACTTGCATGGAGATTGAGCTGAAAAAAAAAACTATTTTAAGACTGCAATGTTGATAAATTGTTGATTGAAAATTGCCATAAATTTTGAATGAGAAAAATGAAGTACCTGTCT
Source organism: Chloranthus sessilifolius (assembly GCA_021018995.1). NCBI lineage: Eukaryota > Viridiplantae > Streptophyta > Magnoliopsida > Chloranthales > Chloranthaceae > Chloranthus > Chloranthus sessilifolius. Next base: position 74,258,612 of record CM037595.1, read on the forward strand.
GTAGCTTGGTGCTCATGCACAGTGGAAGGGTGCACAACAACAGGTGGCACCAACCAATGTGCTGCACTGAGTTAAAAGAGTACAGGCTGTGCAAGAAATGCTCTCTCGTTGAGTTGGAAGGCTTAATTTTGCTGCGCGAGCCATCTTTTGGCTACCTCGCATGCTAGAATAGCTAAGCACTGACTTAAAAAGTACCTCGCAAAGTTGCTTTCTACTCTGCGAGCTTAATTTGTGTGCAAATAATGCCTTGTGTATTGTTCGGAGCGAGCACCGCGCGAAGTACGTTTCTGAAGCAAAAGGATCTCTCGCGCACCTATGCCACTATCGCCAACTCCATGAAATTCACTGAGTGTCAAATGCCCTGCTGAGCAACCGAGCCTTTCATGGAATTAAAATTCATCTGCGCGACAATCCTACTCCACGAAAGCCATCAGCCAACTCCGCGAACTGCGGGAGTTGCCCTTTAAACTTAGCGAAAGCCCTCATTTGCTTCATTTTCTTCCTCTGCCCTAACTCGCTCCGCCCAAAAGTGCTCCCATCTTTCTCTGTTTTTCTCTCCACGGCTTGAGCACTCCACCTAGAGGCTTTTCCTCTTTCCATTTTGCTCCCCAACTATTCCGGGTTACTTCAAGCATGGCTTGGGGGGATTTGAGCCATTGTGCACACTTCTAAGTGGAACCCTAGCTCGCATTGGGTAAGCCCTGAAACTCTCCCTCTGTGCTTTGATTGCTTTAGTAAATTAGAGAGAGAAGACGAATTGTGTTATTTTGGTGCCTATTTAGAGTAATCTGCATTCTTTGAGGTCTGTGAACCCTAATTTTGAGATCTGAAGCACCTATGGCCAAGAGTTCAAAATTCATTGATACATTGGTGGCTATGTTGAACCCTGCTCCTAGTGGCAGTCTTGTGGCCACTAGGAAATCCACAAGTATTGCAGAGGCCTCCACATTGGATACCTCTGAGGTGCCCGCACCTGGTGTTGCCCCGTCAATCTTAAAAGAAAAAAAGAAATCTGCTCCAAAGAAGAGGGCTAGAGAGCACCCACCTGCTATGAGCCCTGAAAAATCAAAGAAGCAGAAAAAGGGCAAGGCTGCGACCCCTGTGGCCCCTGAGTTTGAGGAGAAAGTATGTAATGAATACCTCAGGGTCCCCAATGACTTTGTAGAAGCAATCTCGCTGGAGGCTGAGACTATTTTTGACAAAGCCTATTATGAGGACCTACCAATGACCTCTGCCTCCATTGAATATTTGACTAAGGCAACTCTGCTGCTACTGTTGAGACCCTCAATGCAGCAGGTGTTCCTAAGATTAGTCAGATTGTTTTATCAGAATATGAGATTGAAGACTAGTGATGATGGGAACCGAACACTGCTAGTACTGATCAATTTCAAAATGTTGTTTAACCACTCTGACATTGCAAGGGTACTAGGGATACTAACTGGGTATGACCCTAAGTTTGGCTTGGGACCTCCCCTGACTGCCACCATTACAGAAATAGCCAGTGAACTTACTGGAGGGATCATGGCTTCAGGGGATTCGATCAGGAAGAGAGATCTGCACCCCAATATGAGGCTCATGGATGCAATATTGAGGAAGAATGTTTATTGCTCAGGTCACGAGCAAGAGAGGAGGTCCCCCCATAGCTGATGCCCTCCTTTCATTTCACAAAAACCACTACTTAAATACAACCAAGTTAGTGTTTGAAGGGATTAGGAACCTGTGTGAGTAGGGCAAAGTACAGAAGAAACCACATGCCCTTCCGTATTGTAGGTTGATTGCTGTACTGTTGAAGGATGGGAAATACCCCTTCAAAAGGGAGGAGGAGACAGTGCCACTGAACTCTAAACAAAGTGAAAAGAAGCAGTGGGGTATCAGTGGCACAATGATGGAAAAGAGGAAGAAGAAGGAATTATTAAGAGAAGCAGCCCCCACCATTGCTGAAGCAGCAGCTGCTGCACCCTCTCTATCACTTGTGCCAGCCAACACCACACTAACCACCCTTTTCATACCCCCTATCCCCACCCTAGTTCCAACCCCCTTAACCCCACCTCCCTCCTCATCCCAACCATCCCAGCCCCACACAAGCCCAATACCCTTACCTGAGCCACTACAACCCATATTCACCATGGCTACCCTACCCATTACCACACCCTTACCTATTTTTCTAGCCCATACCAGCCCACCTGTGAAAATTGCCTACACCAAAAAGAGAAAATTACTCCAAGGCAAGACTCACACACAACCCCAGCCCACTTACCTTTCCCTACCTATTCCTACCCCTGACACCACAGCCATACCAGATCCAATATCCACACCTTTTAAACCTGAAACCTACACCTTTGAAACCCACCATCAGCCTTTTAACACCTCCCCCACATTTGTCCCTGACCCATTCCAACCCATAGACCAGCCTATTCCATTTCCCACTTCCCATGAGTCACTAACAGGGGGAGACCTTTCCACTATGATGTCCACTATTCTAGAGGGCATCAACCTTGAGTATACCCCTCTCCCAGACTCCCCATACCCCCCTCACATTGACCCTCCACATCATACACCACAATGGGTCACTACCTTCACCCATAGGCCCACATCTCCATTCCAACCAGTTTCACCTATCCAACCCACACCCACAACCATACCTGATTTACTACCCCAAATCTTGCACCTCCTACTGTCCCTCCAGTCCCAAATGTTGTCCAATACCCAAAACCAATCATCCATAGAAACATATATTAACTCCATAACCCCCACACTCCTGCACCAAGCCTACTTAGATTCCAGCCTCCAAGCCCTCCAATCCACCTTGGCCAATTTACCCCAACCATCACAGTTTCCAACTATCCATACCTCCCAACCTTTACCTACTCCACCCCTTTCCACTTTCGTTGATGACATTACCCAAACTGAGGATGAACCTATTCCAGAGGGCCCACCTGCTGTAGCTATCTCTGATGCTATGACTGATGTGGATGATCTAATACCCATCATACAAATCCATCCAAACAGACTCTAACCTGGAGCCCCACCCTGAGCCTCCACACACCATTTCCAAGCACCCCCCCTATCATTATCGGTTGGTCCTTCTTCAAGTGAGGACCTCCCCTTGGTTCTTGCCTCTTCTTTTCCCTGCCCTCCATACTCCACCCTCCTTCTTGAAATGCAGTCTCATCCTTACATCAAGCGGGATGTTATTAAAGGAATGACTACTCTTGAGACATCCTATGAAGCACAAATTCAATGCATGAAATGGGATACCGAGCAGCTGCTAAGGGACATTGGGAAGGGCTAAGAGAATATGTTGTGTCTTTACAAAGCTCAAGAAAGTTCAGCTGTAAAAGAAAAGCTCAATGCTGAATAAGAAAAAATAAATGCTGCAACAGAAAATTTGAGAGCTAATGTCTAAGAGAAAAGGTTGAATGCCTCCAAGGAGATCAAGGTACTCCTTATTGGCTGAGCTGAATTGGCTGAACAGAAAGCTGAAATCCTTGAGAGGCAACTAGGTGCTGCAACTAGGAGAGTCCCCTCACCACCAATTGTACAGCAGAAGAAAGACAAAGGCAAGGGGATTACAATTAAGAAAGAACCAGCTGAACCTTAGATGATTGATGTTTACACATATTTTGAGTTAGGAGTAGTGTGTTGTACATATATTTTCTAATATAATGCAATGTCTTTTTGTTACTTCTGTGTATTTGTTCTTTGTTTCATTTTTATTTATTTGTTTGTGTGTTTGTTAATGTATTGTGTGTTCTTTTTCTCTTTTGTAGTTTCTATTTTGTTAATTTTTACGTTTTATGCTTGCTGCACATCTCACCTTTGAATCAGTGAGGACACTTCTTCTCTTAGGTTTGGGGGTGTGGCAAGCTCTGCCAATGAAATAGTTAACCTAAGTACAGCAGATGAAAGTGAGCAAGACAGAAATAGAACCATGTTCACCTAAGAATCATTAGAAAAATGAGAAATTTAAAACTTTTGCAAACTTTTAAGCATTACAATCTTTTAAGTTATAACTTTTCCTTGATGTGAACACCACGTAAAATCACCTTTATCAGTACTGAGTGAATCATTAAAGAGAGAAAAAGGTAAGGACATACTTAAAAGTTCAATGGAAGACCATAACCAGTGAGAGTTGGGCCTACAAAAAAAAAAAAATTCCTTCCTTCGAGGAGTGACTGAGGCAATATTTCTAGCTCTAAGGACTGGCTGAGGCAATGCCCTCACTAGGAGTTAGGCACCTCCAAGTTGAAGCAACTGACAGCACTCATGAAACCTAGGAAAGGATCAAGGCCTTCTCTTAGACAATTTGAGCTTAAACAGGCCAAATCCTTCAACTGCCCTTGAGCACACACATGTTGAGCCTTAACTCCTAATTTTCTGTAAAATACATCCGAGTACTTGTACCTGAACCTATGGACCTGATTCAAACCTACCCTCACTCTGAGAATTCAGAAGGTAACGGAGAAGGAGCTGAAGATGGACAAGATAGGGTCAACATTGGGTGAATGGAGAAGAGATACCTAAAGTAGAGCAGTGTAGTAGTTGAGGGAAGAGGTGGCAAGTCACAAAAATTCACAAAAATAAAAACAAAAATAAAAATAGAAAGAAAAATATAAGAAAAGAAAGAAAAACAATAATGAAGAGGAGTGAGAGAGGAATCAAGAGGATAAGTTCATTGGAAAAATCAGAATGAAGAGGAGAAATTGGTCACTTCAAGGCTAAAATTTTTTGAAAGAAAATGAAAGGTACTGAACTACAAAGGGGTGAAGTCATGAATCACCTCATTCACCTACTGATTTCTAAAATTTTGAACCCCATTTCACCCTTACATTCTTTATAACCCACTTCATAAGCCACATCACAACCCAGTTAAAAGACCTTGTGATCCAAAGTAAATGAGCTATCATGTAGAGACAAGGAGTTGTCCAATCTATGGTGAGGATATGCCAATGATGTCAGGACTTAAGTGCTTTGCCTATGCTCATGCTTACATACCCATTTGGGGGCTGTAACTGCTCTTGAGCTTGAGGGAAAATTAAACCCTCAAGGTCCTGAGTATGCCCTGGTGTGCAGTGGGTCTGATGTTGATTGTATTGGGCATAGCCTACAACCTAATTTTTGAATTAATGATGAGCTCAGTGCTGACATACATTGTTGTTCCCATTTTTATGAGCTAATTGGAAATGCTGTGCACTCAGGTAGAGTTTGTGATGATTAAATATTTGTGCTTTTCATATCCAAATTCCTCACATTCTTATTTGAATCAATAGTGAACTGATGCTCTGTTTCTTGATAGCTAACTTGATAATAATGCACCTTTGTTAACTATTTCATTGAGAAGTTTGTTGGTATCTTCATTGAAAACCCTCAGGAGACTTCACTCCTTCACTAGGGATCACCTAGAGGTTTAAAAGGCTTGGTACATATGCTAAATATATCTGTGCTCCCTACGAAAGTGACTTTTCAATTTCTTAGAATAGTTGTTTTAATTTTCCCTTTGCTCAGGGACTAGCAAAGATTAGGTTTGGGGGTGTGTTATTCACTAAAAAGTACCACTTTTCACCTATTAACCAAGCCTTTGATGGACCTTGAAGCCTACTAATAAACATGTGTTAAGTGTATTTTGCAGTTGGTGATAAAATGTACAGCTTAATGCAAAATCCTTGCTTTTTGGCCCAAAAGAGAGAATACAAGCAAAGATGACAACTAAGCCAAAGCCTGATGGAACACCTTGGTAGTGCTCACCATGGTGACTCACTGTTACTGATCATCATTGACCAATCTAGCAATTGAATGAAGATTAGCAGAGAAGGGAGGAGACTGTGATAGCAACAAGTGCAATGCACTAGAGCAGCAAAAGATGGACTTCGCAGAGTTAAGGAGCTTCCTCGCGAAGCTAAAGATGTAGTGGAAGAGGCCCTCACGGAGGTAAGGGGCGCAATTAAGAGGCGAGTTGTAAAGCCATCTCAAAGTTCTCACGGCTTAAAACTCTCAGAATCTGCCCTCGCGAAGATTGAGCCCCAAAGCAGCTGCGCACAGAACACTGCGAGCTCTTATGCACAAAGAACCAAAAGTCACCTCGCATAGTTCTCGGGTGGCCCTGGATGAGAGAGACACCCAAAATTCCTCTCTCACAGATCTTGTGCACCCTGGAGCCTTACAAGTTACTACGTGAGCGAAGGAGCTCACCTGCGCAAGTACTTAGTGTTGGTTTGTTTGCCTTCCCTTGAATGAGGGTCTAAAATCATCAATAAAACTAGGCAGACATACTCATACAGACCTGCAAGTATTCAGGATCTGTTGTAGCAAGCTTTAAAAGAATGGTGAGTAAGGGAATGTCCACAGGGAGGCTAATTAGAAATATGATAAATCTCCAGATCTGTGTCAGATCTGGCACCCTAGCTATTACTAATTTAGTTAAAAGACAAGGGAGAGGTTTGGAATGGGTTGTCACTTAAACTAAACTATAATTAAACAAAAGCTATCTTGGATTGAGTTTAAGAGCTTAGATCTTGCAGGGGAAGAGAGTAAAAATGCAGAAAATGGAGAAGAGTAGCTTGGAGGTTGGTTTCCACTGAAATCAGATTCAATTAATCATGCTACAGAGGTTCAGAGCACACAATTCCCTCGCTGGCTATAAGCACAGCAGCATGGTATAAATTCCACTCCAAATCATAGGATCCACTTGGTCTTAAGGCTATGATGTGTCCACTTTAATGGTCACAGACCATCCTATAGATTTTATCGAATCCATGGATTGTAGCAGATGAATCCAATTGAGTCCTGAGCTTAGATTTATCTTATGGTTATGATCTGTCCACTTCAATGGTCACAGACCATCCTAGGGATCTCCTACAAAGCTAGAGCCTCAATTAGAACAATTAAAACCACTTCAGATGCTGCAATTCCCAGGTCACAGACTCAAGGAATCATAAGACCATCAGATCTAAGGAGATCATATGGTATCCAAGAGGTCTACCAGTTAAGTGGGTGAGCTTATCTACAACTCCTCTGCACAAATTCGATCGATCACCAAATGGAACCAAAGGAAATTTAAATCTAATTAAAGCATTAAAAATAGCATTATCATTGCAAACAAGGTCACTTTACAATGGAAATACTCTCAAATATTTAGTCTGTGCTAGGAACCTACAATAGCACTCTTAACCTCACCCAATTACAGATCTAACTTCGCTCCTCGCTACTCCAAGGGACTTAGCCAACCATGGTTGGGCCAAAGGAGCGGAATGGAAGTGCTCTGTAGGCGCTAATCTCCAGAATTTGGCTCAGATCTCCATCCCCCCCAATGATAATTGGGGATCTCTATATATAGCTTTCTCCTCTATTTTTCCCGCCAAAAATCCCTTCTAGAAGGTTGTCAGAGTTTGTTAGAGTTTTGTTAATGCATGTGGGTCGGTTAGGGCTTTCTAGGGCATCTTCTGGAACCGTTGTGTCGACCACCAAGTGCCTCGAATTGCATGCAGTGGGTCACTGAAGTACAACGTGTGCTCAGCTGAACTTCTGCAAAGTTCTGCACACGATTTCGACAGGTTCAGGAAGCTTTCGATAGGTTGGAATCGAGCATTTTGGTCCTTTCGCTAGGTTTTCAGATCCGTTCGATAGGATGAATCTTTGCTTGGAGTTCCAGCCTTCTCAATCCTTGGTTTGGAGTATTCGACAGGTTGGAGAAACTCTTCGACAGGTTGGAAAACCATTTCGACAGGTTCTGCTCTTCATTCCACCATTTCGATAAGTTTGCTTTCAGTCTTATCGAAAGGCTCAATCACCCTTCAATAGGTTCTGTTCCAGCATTCTCATCTCGATAGGTTCAAGAAACCATTCGATAGGTTCCTTTGACTCTTCAGGCAGGTTTTCGATAGAATGGTTTCTTCTTTCCTTTCAGTTGTTGGATAGGTTCTGAGATCCTATCGAACTCCTTAATCCACACGAATTCATCCTCCTTCTACCTTCAGATCCTATCGAAGACCTCTTCAACTGCACAAATTCTTCCTTTCTTTGCTTTCAACTCCTATCGACGTCTTCAGGTGACCAATCGATAGGACGTTCTCAGCCTGTTTTCACTTCCTTCACCTTGCCCTGCTATAGCCACGTGCTCCAAGGGTCCAGTGATGTGCTACCCTCTGGTGTGCTGTTGCTAGGTTTGTCCTGTGCTGAGAGATAGCTCCTTTTTGGGTATTCTTGAGTGGTTTTCTGCATTAGTATATTCTTTTATTATTGTCTACAAAATGCATTTGACAAGAGCTTATTAGTGTGCTCACAGGTCTATCAATGGTCAGGTTATAGGGTGACAAGTGGCATTTTTCACCACTTAACATACCCCCAAACCTAATCTTTGCTAGTCCCTGAGCAAAGGAGAATTCAAAGAAAAATAAAAATGCCACTTTCGTAGGGAGCACGGATGCATTTAGCATATGCACTAAGCCTTTTAAACCCCTAGGTGATCCCTAGTGGAGGAGTGAAGTCTCCTGAGGGTTTTCAGTGAAGGTACCCAAAAACTTCCCCAATAAAGTTAGTTAATAATAGTACATCCTACTAAACAGAATTTCATTAAACGAGAATAAATTCTCATCATGTCTTTTCAGTTCTAGAGGGTTTTCAGCAGAAAAAATCACCAACTTAAAATATGAATTTTTGCAGTAATTCCTTCATCATCAATTGGTTCATGTCAAGGCATTGTGTCTGAAAATTGATGCAGAGTTCACCTTCTATTTAAGAATTCTGTTTTGATAATGCCCCATTCAAATCAGATTTTAGACCCAAGTCTTACCAGGGTTGTAGCTCACAATAGAAATAGAAGGGTGCATCATTTCACACAGCTCAAGAGCAGTTGCAGCCCTCAAATAGGACTACAAGCATGAGCATAGGCATTGCTCTAATTTCTGAAATTTTCTAACTCTTTTCACCGTAGATCAGACAAATTCTCATCTCCACATGACAGCTCAATCCATTTCAGATCAGTAAGGTCTTTTTATTTGGTTGTAATGTGGCTTAGGGGTGAAATTGGTAAAAGAATAAAGGGGTAAAATGGGATTCAAAATTGAGAAATCAACAAGATAAGGAGGTGATTTGCAGCTCAAACTTCTTGATTTCAGCACAATTCCATTTACTTCTTGAATTTTCAGATTTGAGTTGATCAGTTTCTAAGCCTCATTTCAATCTTTCAATGAAATGACTTCACTTTCTCATTCTTTTTCTTTGATTTTCTTTTTGTTTTGCTTTTATATATATATATATATATATATATATATATATATATATATGGAATACCACAACGCCACAGAATGTGTTCTCCTTTCTTTCAACCAGATTTAACATCTTCCTCTAATCTCACTTCTCCTTCCTCTTCCTGATTTCTCGGATTGGGGATGAACCGAAATAAGTAAAAAGGTTTTGGGTTCAAAATTTCTGATTTTCATAAAGGAAAACTGGGACTTTTAAGGCTCAAGTGGTGTGTATCAAGGGCAGTTCAAAGGTGGGAAAATTTTAGGCTCAAACTGTCCAAGGGATAGCCTTACTTCATGTCCTCAATGTCATGAGTGCTGTCACGCAGTTTTAATTTGGATTTGCCTAACTTCTAGTGATTAAAATTGGATCCCATCAGTCCTTAGAGAAGAAAAATTTCCAAGGCACTCTTGAAGGAAACTTTTTCAGGCTCAAATCTCACTGAGTATGGCCTTCCATCTCATTTTCAGGGGTTGTGCCTTCACAATTTTCTCTCATTTCAGGTTTACTGCACATCAGAAATTATTTTTCACAAATTGTTGACATTTTCCTCATGAAAAATGTTAAAACTACAGCTCGTTTCAGTTTTAAAAAGTTGTTTTCTTAATATCCTCGTTTTACAAAAATTCCAGTGAGAATTTACTCTAAGTAATTCCAAACACTTCATTTTAGCCTAGCTGTACTAAAAGTAACTAATTTATTGGCATACATACATGCCATACCCCCAAACCTAAACTAAACAGTGTCCCCACTATGAACAGCATGAAATTAGGGGGAGGTACCAGGGGGGGGGGGTGGAAGAGAGATACAGAAAATCTACATGAAGACAAAATGTATTATAATGCCAAATATATACATGAGAAACGGAGGAAGAATCTAAAACAACAAGTTGCCATAGCTATTTGCAGGTGTCATCTAGCCAATCGTAGAGGTCTGCCAAGTTTTTCAGCTCATCCTTGGATAAGGGAGCTTTGCCTTTAGATTTAGCCCTCATTTGCTGTCTCTTTGGTGCCTCCTCAGACTGGGCAGTGGGTTGTTTTCCTTTGGGGTTGACAGCAACAGCTCGAAATCTGAATCGGAAGGAAAAAGGGCAGTGGGGTCTAATCCAAGAGCTGCAGCAATCTTGCTTCGTTCTTCCTTTGTCATTAAGATGTAAGGGGCAGCAGGTTGGGTAGGGGGCTGGGTGGAAGAGGTTGTTTTAGACTAGGCAACAGGCCTCTTCCCTTTCTTGGCAGGGGCGGCAGAGGGGGCAGATCTTTTGAAAGTGACTTTCTTCTTGGGTGGAGCCCTTTTGGGTTTTGGAGGTGCAGGTTGAGTGAGGGGGTGGTTCCTGGGCTGGAGGAGGGTGCACATTCACAAGGGGGGTGGTAGGAGGTTGAGTTGTAGGGCTGGCAGAATTGCGAGGCAGGAGGTGCAGGAGGAGGGGCGGTGGCAAGAGGGGTGGATTGGAATGGCTGAGAGGTAAGCGAAGCAACCTTTTTCTCCGGTATGTCAATCTGTTTGGCAGCATAGAGCAGGTTAGCATCAGATAGTTCTTTGGTGGCCTTGAGGATCTCCTGAGCATTGGCTAATTTTTTCTTGAGAAGCTCAGAATTCTTCTTCTCATATTTGGCAATGAGACTCTCATCCACTGCCACTTGTTTTGTTGACTCATAACAAGTCAGGATCTCTGCAGGAGTCTCTGCTGCCACGGAAGTGGTTGTCTTCTCAGCCACCTCCCTTCCAACTGGTTGGCCTTTCTTAATCAATGTGGGGCTGGTTGACCATTCTCGCTTACCATACAATTTAAAGGTGAGCTTCTCCATTGGTTCAGATTGCTTAATCACATATTTTCTAGTCCTGAGCAGACATGTGATGAGTCTATAAAAGGGCAAGCCACCTCCTTTACCAAAAGCTTGCCTCTTCCGCACCTTGTCATTGATGTCCACCATAGTCTCAAAAATCAGCTTAGGTGCATTCACAAATTGCCCCTTTGAACAAAAGTATAGTGCATCCACTAAAGGGGGCCTTCTCTCTTGCAAATGGCCAGAGACATATACATTTTTCCTCAGAATGGTGTGAATGAGTCGGAGGGTAGGATGGAGGTCTCTTCTCATCAAGGATTAACCAGAGCCCACTATTCCATTAGTAAGCTGTTTAGCCATTTCCCAAAATGTGGCCCCTGTAGGTGCTCCCTCAGCGCTGGTGGAGTCAAATTGATATGGGACTCCCAAAGCCATCCCAATATCTCTGCAATCGATAGTCAGCAATCGATAGTCAGCTGCCAATCATCAATCGAGATTTCCAGTGTATCCTCAGCACCAGGTACCACCTTCTTTGTCAGGTTCTGGTACCACAATTTCACTAACCTGGGATAGACATTTTCCTTCAAGGGTGAAAGCAGGGGTAGCAGACCTTTTTTCAAATATTCCAATGTCCCTTGGCACTCCCCAATGTTGGCAAAATATGCTAGATCAAAATCCGTTTCAGGGACAAGACTCAATTTTTCTACAAACTCATTAGGGGTAGTTAACCCCGCAGGCAGTTCTACTGGAGGGGCAGCTCGCACTGAGGTTTCTTCTACTCTAGGTTCCTGAATCTCAACAGCTTTGGATTTCATAGCTTTAGGGGTCTTTTTAGGTGAGATTTTAGTGAGCTTCCTCTTGACAACTAGTTTGTCAGCTGGCTTCAACTTTTTGGAGGATTTGGGGGTGGAAGCAGTTGTTCTCCGATGTATGTTCGCGAGGGTTTCCTCTAGCTCATCCATTTTACTTTTCAGAAATTAAACTTTCACCACCTTGAAGGGGAGTTTGAGGTTTAAAAATTAGAGGATCGACATATTGATGGGGGGAAGGAAACTGACCTCAATATACCTAGGGTTTAACTGAAGTTGCACAACCCAGCTTCAAATTTTCGATAATTAGGAGTAAAATGCTCCTATGTGCAAGCTGAATGTTCTGACAAAAAGGTAGACTGAACAGCTGTAGGTTCTATGAGGAATTAGTGAAGCAAGAGGGAGGTGACTGAGAGAGGAACAAGAGCTAGGGTTTGTAGAAGGTATGGAATGAGGCACAAATGACCTATCGACGGGTATATAAAAGGTGAAATACGATTCCGATAGTATGAACTGGATGGTTTCGATGGGTTCGTGCATCCTGTCGAAAACATAGCAGACAAAACTTTGAAAGGGGATGATTCGATAGGTGGAACCATCCTTTCGATCAGTTTAAATGGCAGCTGAATCTTTATTTTGATAGGTTCCTGATTGGTATCTAGAACCTATCGAAATCTCTGTTTTTCCTATCGAAAAGTTAGTTTTACCTATCGAGAGGTTCAGTACCTATCAAAACCATCTAACATCATGCCGAAATCACTAAGTAACCTATCGAAAGGTGAGCTTGACCTGTCGAAGACTTCTAAAAATCAAATAAAGCTGTATTTCTGGGCATTCACAGTCTTAGTTCTCAGCAGGCTCTGTTGATGTGGTGCCCCATGATTAGATTCACTTATGAATAGCTCCCATTACCTCAGGACAGCTGAGAATGACGGTCTAGTATTGAGCATGACAGTTTTATTATTTTCTTTTAATTATTGGAATGAAATAAAAATTATCAAATAACAACTAAGTAAGCACCTACAAACAAAAACAGAGTATGGTACATATGATACATACTGACTGCAAGGGTTAATCTGGACGGTCTGGAAGGTCCATGGTCTCCTCAGGCTCATCAAGCTTGGCACTTTTCATAGATCTTTTCCTCAGCCAGTGTCCATTCCTTGGGTGTAGTTTTCCATCTGTGAATCAAGCATTTTCCTGCACCAACCAATGTGGATTATTATGCATCACCTTCTATTGGGCATTAATGGAAAAACAAGCCTCATCAGGAGAGGATTGATAGCCAGTGTTATACACGTTCAGCTTAACCTTCATGTTTCCAAATGACACTTCCATGATCCCATACCTACATTGTATGTGGGCATTGGCTGTGGCCAAAAAGGGCCTGCCTAGAATCATAGGTATAGAAGAAGCACATTTGCTTGGTTCTATGTCTAATACCAAAAAGTCAGCAGGATAGAAGAATTTGTCAACTCTAACCAAAACATCCTCAATTATCCCCACAGGTTTCCTTTTAGATCTGTCAGCCAACTGTAGGACCACATGGGTGGGCTTTAATTCTCCCAAGCCTAGCTTCTCAATCATATAGGGAATATGGAAGCAAATTTATGCTGGCTCCTAGATCTAATAAGGCTCTATCAATGATGTAATCCCCAATGATACAAGGGATTGTGGGGGTGCCAAGGTCTTGGAATTTGTTTGGGGTTGCAATCGACAAAATTTGTTTCACTTTCTCTGCTGAAAAGACTTTCTTGGATATGTGTATCCTGGATTGTCTTTTATGGGTGAATAGTTCTTTTAAAAACTTGGCATAGGCTGAGACTTGTTTAATGACATCAAGTAAAGGCAGATTGATCTTTACTTGCTTGAAAGTCTCCATCATTTCCTTAAATTTTCCTTGTCCTTTATCAAAAGGGGAAGGTGTCTGTAGTTCCTTAGGAAATGGCGAGTGTGGGGTTGCTCTCTCACTTGCAGCCTTAGCCAATGGGGCCTCTTTCTTTTTGAGTTTTTTCTTTTCTTGAGGATCCTCATTATCCTCTTTATTCACAGTTGATTGTTCCTGTAAGTCTACCACTGGTGGTCATTGTTGTATGCTGGTAGAAAGTACTTCATTTTCCTCCTCCAGGTTCCTCATAGGCTCACAGCCCACTTGGTTGCCCACTAACTTACCACTTCTCAAAGTTGTAACAGATTTAGCTTCCTCATAAGTGGAGGAAACTTCACCCACTACAAATTGCCTTCATGGATTGTCCTATGGTTGGCTAGGCAACCTTCCTCCCTCTCTCCTAATCAGAGTATCAGACAGTTGACCAAGTTGGTCCTCTATCTTTTTTATTCTCTGGTTATGAGAGTGCACAGTTTGGGTTAAGGTGTTCAAGCTCTGTAGTGAAGATAGAACTTGTTTCTCAAAGGATGGTGCTCTCACAGTTGGAGGGGGTATAGATTGCTGCATAGGAGGAGCTGCAGGTTGGGCCATGGGTTGCTGATACTGAGGCCTTGGGGCATAACCTTCTCGATAGGGCTGAGCATTTCTTTAAGGCATGTCTTCTTTGGGTTTCTTTGCGCCGTGGTGGGTATCCATCTTGTCTCCACCTCAGATTGGGGTGGTTCCTCCATTGATACCCAGCAGCAGGCTGCTGTCCATAAGACTGAGCTGCAGCCACATGCTCTGTTATAAAATTAGGAAATTGGTCAATAGATGGGCATTCTTCCATGGGATGAGCAGGGGACTGGCATATGGCACATGCCTCCTCCACTCTAACAGCCACAGGTGACTGCATTGCTCCCATCAGCCTATCAAATTTCAGAGTTAAGCTGTCCACTTTCCTTTCCAACTCACTTGGCACACTCACTTCATATATTTTTCCCCTTGAGGTGTTCTCCTTCATCAATTTAGGAGGCTCTAGATCTCTTGCTAAGGTTTCCCTTTGCATAAAGTTCTCACTAATGATGTCAAAGAGCTCCCATGCCTCCTCAACAGTTTTATAGAGATAGGTGCCACCACAGGAGGCATCTATCATATCTCTGCTTTTAGCATCAATTCCCTGATAAAAGCTTTGAACCAATTTCCATTCAGGGATTTGATGGTGGGGGCATTTCTTGAGGAGTTCCTTAAATATCTCCTAAGATTGATAAAAGTCTTCCGTTGGATCTTGGGTAAAAGAGATGATACCCTTCCTCAACTGGCTGGTCTTTGACATAGGAAAGAATTTGGCCAAAATTTGACATTGGAGATCACTCCAGGACTGAATAACGTTAGGTGGAAGCAAGGAAAACTAGGTCCTGGCTCTATCCTTCAATGATAAAGGAAAGAGTCTCATCCTAGTGGCCTCCTCCCCCAAACCTGTGATATTAAATGTAGTGCACAGTCCCAAGAACTCATCAATGTGCTTATAGGGGTCTTCTTTGGTCAGGCCATGAAATGAGGGCAGCATTTGAATGATGGATGATTTTATCTCATAGTTTCCCTGAGCAACTGAGAATTGAATGTAGAAGGGGGAATTGTAGACCCCTGGTGCATTAAACTCTTTAAGGGTTTTCGGCTGCTGTTGCTCACCCATTTCTATAGAATCAAATGCAACAGAAGTGGGTGTAGTTGGTCTGCATCTAAGAAGTCTTTCAACCTCTGGATTTAGTGAAATAATCTGAGGTTGCAGAGTTCTCCTACCAAACATACAACACTCAGATTTCGAATGCAGAACAGATCTAAACACATAACAAACAGAATCAACAAAATTTTCTAACTATTCTAACAAAAATTACCAACAGATCTGAAAAATAACAAGAGAGTAGAGGGATGCAAACTACAGAGCAATCTCCATCACGATTCTCCTCTCACTGGTAGCCTTAGATCTGATGAATTGCACACAAACTACTAAAAAAACAACACAACTTACAATTGCAGTTAGTAAAAAAATCAAACAAAAATAATAGAATTATGATCAAAACTTAGATCTATCAATTTCTAAACTGCCTCCCTGGCAACGACGCCAAAAACTTGTTGGTTTGTTTGCCTTCCCTCAAATGAGGGTCTAAAATCATCAATAAAACTAGGCAGACACACTCATATAGACCTGCAAGTATTCAGGATCTATTGTAGCAAGCTTTAAAAGAATGGTGAGTAAGGGAATGTCCACAGGGAGGCTGGTTAGAAATATGATAAATTTTCAGATCTATGTCAGATCTGGCGCCCTAGCTATTACTAATTTAGTTAAAAGACAGGGGAGAGGTTTGGAATGGGTTGTCACTTAAACTAAGCTACAATTAAATATATGCTATCTTGGATCGAGTTTAGTAGCTTAGATCTTGCAGGGGAAGAGAGTAAAAACGCAGAAAATGGAGAAGAGTAGCTTAGAGGTTGATTTTCACTGAAATCAAATTAAATTAATCACGCTACGGAGGTTCAGAGCACACAGTTCCCTCGCTGGCTATAAGCACAGCTGCAAGATATAAATTCCACTCCAAATCACAGGATCCACCTGGTCTTAAGGCTATGATGTGTCCACTTTAATGGTCACAGACCATTCTATAGACTTTATTGAATCTATGGATTGTAGTAGATGAATCCAATTGAGGCCTGAGCTTAGATTTATCTTAAGGTTATGATCTGTCCACTTTAATGGTCACAAACCATCGTAGGGATCTCCTATGAAGCCAGAGCCTCAATTAGAATAATTAAAACCACTACAGATGCTGCAATTCCTAGGTCACAGACTCAAGGAATCACAGGAGCATCAGATCCAGCGAGATTAGATGGTATCCAAGAGGTCTACTAGTTAAGTGGGTGAGCTGATCTACAACTCCTCTACACAAATCCGATCGATCACCAAATGGAACCAAAGGAAATTTAAATCTAATTAAAGCATTAAAAATAGTATTATCATTGCAAACAAGGCCACTTTACAATGGAAATACTCTCAGATCTATAGTCTGTGCTAGGAACCTACAATAGCACTCTTAACCTCACCCAATTACAGATCTAACTTTGCTCCTCGCTACTCCAAGGGACTTAGCCAACCATGGTTGGGCTAAATGAGGGGAATGGAATTGATCTGTAGGTGCTAATCTCTAGAATTTGGCTTAGATCTCCATCCCCCCCAATGGCAATTGGGGATCTCTATATATAGCTTTCTCCTCTATTTTTCCCGCTAAAAATCCTTCTAAAAGGTCGTCAAAGTTTATTAGAGTTCCGTTAAAGCATGTGACTTGGTTAGGGCTTTCTAGGGCATCTTCTAAAACCGTCGGGTCGATCACCAAGTGCCTCGGATTGCATGCAGCTAGGTCACTGAAGTACAACATGTGCTCAGCTGAATTTCTGCGAAGTTCTGCACACGATTTTGACAGGTTCAGGAAGCTTTCGACAGGTTGGAATCAAGCATTTTGGTCCTTTCACTAGGTTTTTAGATCCGTTCGATAGGTTCTGATAGGATGAATCTTCGCTTGGAGTTCCAGCCTTCTCAGTCCTTGGTTTGGAGTATTCGACAGGTTGGAGAAACTCTTCGATAGGTTGGAAAACCATTTCGACAGGTTCCGCTCTTCATTCCACCATTTCGATAGGTTTGCTTTCAATCTTATCGAAAGGCTCAATCACCCTTCAATAGGTTCTGTTCCAGCATTCTCATCTCGATAGGTTCAAGAAACCATTCGATAGGTTCCTTTGACTCTTCAGACAGGTTTTCGATAGGATGGTTTCTTCTTTCCTTTCAGTTGTTGGATAGGTTTTGAGATCCTATCAAACTCCTTAATCCACACGAATTCATCCTTCTTCTGCCTTTAGATCCTATCGATAGGACGCTCTCAGCCTGTTTTCACTTCCTTCGCCTTGCCCTGCTGTTGCCACGCACTCTAAGGGTCCAGTGATGTGCTACCCTCTGGTGTGTTGTTGCTAGGTTTGTCCTGTGCTGAGAGATAACTCCTTTTTGGGCATTCTTGAGTGGTTTTCTGCATTAGTACCTTCTTTTATTGCTGTCTAAAAAAATACACTTGACAAGAGCTTATTAGTGTGCTCACAGGTCTATCAATGGTCAGGTTATAGGGTGAAAAGTGGCATTTTTCACCACTTACCACTTAGCAAGAAAGTGCTTCTAAAGCTCTAATGCGTGAGAAATCCTGACGCTTCAAATTATCTTCGCTACAGCACTGAGATGCGAAGCAACTGTGTGATTCATTAAAAGTTCTACTGCGCAGATGAGCCCTTCCCATTTGCCCAAGCCAACTCCGTGAAGGCAAAGCAGCTACGCGAATGAGCTAAAAGCAAATCCTAGCCCCACGAACCACGAGCTCCCAAGGCTAGGGAACACTTCTCAAGGCATAAATTTTAAGGCACACGTCTCGAGGCATTCAAGGGTTGTAATAGTGCCACGTCTGCTAAAAAAATTAGGGTTAACCTCTTAAGAGCCAAGGCCGTTTTTAGAGAGTATATAAGCTATACTTAGAGTTTAATATTTTCATCTTTCCTTCATCCTCTGTCAACTGAGCGCTCTAGCAGGCTAGGGTTAGGGTTTGATCACCTCTATTTTCCTATTTTTTCTCCTCTCTTAGCTCAGCACTTGTTGGCTAATCCCCCTGTAAGCAGCTAGGTTTAGTCTTATTTCAATTTTGTAATAGATTTTTATATACATTGGAATCTTGGTCGAGCAATTGTGTATAGGCTACAGCCAGGAGACAGTTCATTATAAGTTTTGTTGTTATCAATGAACTGCTATTTTATGCTTAATCAAATCAATAAATCTTATGGTTTCTTCAGATGTCTATAGGATCCATGTATTTGGGACTAGCCCATTTAGTTTCTAGTTGGTCATTTGTTTTTCATCTGAATTCCCTTGGTTTGATAGACACATGAAAAGCAATGTTGGATCTATAGTGAGATCTAGGGAGCTCGAAGGCTTGCAGACCATGGTGGTTGCAGTAGTTTTTATGTTCTTTCTCAGGCCTCTGTGGGATGGACAGACCAATGGGATACCCTGTGACCATTCAAGTGGACAGAGTATAGCCCTAAGGTTGTGTCCATCCACATGTTTGAGAAGGATTCTTCTCCCCTGCACATGAGCTTCTAGAGCCTTGTGAGGAGGTTTGCACAGTAGCTGGCTCCCCTCTGTTCTACATAATCGATATCAGATGTTAAATATGATCTCGTGTAGTAATTTCAGCTTGAGGCTGAGTTGTTACAGGTTGTTTGTAACAATGACTAGCTGAAATAAAGGCCTTATTCAACCTATTGCATAGTCCATTTTAAGGGCACTAGTGAGTAGTATGCCTTAGCAAAGCACTTAGGATCTTTTGGGTTGGAATACCTATGGATGTCAGCCCGGTCTGTGCATAGATCTGGGGAGCTTGTAGCACTAGCATTACATAGTGCTGTAATAGTATTCATAGCTAGAGCTGGTCTTGTGGCTATGGAAATGATCAATCCACTCTTCTGGATTAGACTAGCGAATTTTTTATTTAACTAATAGGATTTGACAGACTCTATCAGATACCGTGTGGCCATTATAGTGGACAGAGTATACCCCTAAGAGTTCCCTAAATGGCATGGGTTAAACTGGGAGCTTATACCTTGTTGAGGCTTTTAATAGCGTCTTAGCAAGGAGCACTGTAGAGACAAACTAAATCTGAGTTACATTACTGTATCATTAACTCTAGCTTAACCTGCTTACTTCTCATAATTTTTGTATTTTATTTTGACACACACTACCTCCATCTTCTTCTCAACCCTGTCTTTAGGATAGGCCTGCACTTTATTTTCTCTTTTTGTGTAAATTTAGTGTAGTCATGACACCCAACTCCCTTCTCTTAGGATTGTCAGATCTATAGTCAGATCTAGAGCCCTACTATTAATGCCCACTTTGGCATCTTGATCATTTTCTCTGTGGGACAAACTCTTACTTATCAAAACATGTTATAATAGACCCTGAATCTTGCAGGTCTAGGATTACTTTGATTTTGCTGAATCTATTCTTTTATATTACTTTGTTTTCAATTAATTTCTACCACACAATAACATAAGCACACTTTCACACCAAGTAACCATTGAAATAGACCCCTCCTTATCACTCTTTGAGGAGGAGGAGGTGTTAATATTTGAGGACTAGGTTCCAGATGAACCCATGGTAAATACGCTGAAGCCTGACCCCGGAGGGCCATCACACTCTCCCTCCTCCATAGAGTAAGGTAAAGGGGTACTACCCCAAGTAAGGAATTAGGCGTCAGTGCCCCTAACTCTAGAAGCTTCTAGAGGCCTAAATTTTGGCACCCGCATCCTAAAAAAAAATAACCTATAAAATGTGAGGATAACCTTTCGCATGTGATGTCATACATGTATAGAGACCCGCCTTGCTAAGGGCCCACCTTCGAAGAAAAGAAAAACCATAAAAAAATGGAAAAAATATAAAAATATCCAAAAATATTATCTTTTAAGATTCTCGAGAAAAAGAAAATGACGCCTTAAAAGAAGAGCCCATTCGTTGTGAAATTGACCTCTTTCTTTTATAAATACAAGGAGAGGTAGGAGTCATGGATTTGGATTTGGAGGTCCCAATTGAGGAGCTTCCCAATGAGCTCCTTGAGCAATACGCCAATTTTAAGAATGATCCTACCCCAATCGTTGAAGAGACCGAAGAGGTCAATCTGGGAACTAAGGATGATCCTAAAATAACCAAGATCGGAACGTCTCTATCTCTCAAGGAAAGAAAAGGCTTGATTGATTTCCTTCGATCACACCGAGTCATCTTTGCATGGTCATACAAGGATATGCCTGGTTTAGACACCGATTTGGTCGAGGATGAGTTGCCGATGTATCCTGAAGTAAAGCCTGTCAAGCAGAAATTGAGGCATCTCCGACCAGAATGGATGTTAAAAGTGAGACAAGGTCATAAAGTAATATAATGCGGGTTCCTCATGGTTTCCAAATACCTACAGTGGCTAGCCAACATTGTGCCAGTGCTAAAGAAGGATAGAAAGGTTCGCATGTGCATCGATTTTAGAAATCTCAACAAGGCAAGCCCAAAAGATGACTTCCCTTTTCTACACATCGTCATCTTAGTTGATAATGCTTTGTGCAACCCAGTGAGTTTACGTGACTGAGTAAACTCACCCCCCTCCCAAAAACTAACAGTTGCAAGTGAAGATATGGACTACACTGCCCGGTGGACTTGATGCATTGGAAGATGATACGGATTATGAGAGTGACGACCTAGATGACCAGTTAGACGACATCAGGTATATATCAAATATTTGGAAAAGCTTTCTAGTAGTTGATTGTGCTTTTATTTATGGCCATTTTTGTATCGTGGACTCCAAATTCAATGTAAACATAATGAAGGAAATTTTTAATGTGACGGTTCACGATTTTTGAGAGCCCAATTGTATATAAGATTTAGTATAATATGTATGTCTGCTTATCGCCTTAACAAGCGTGCGGTGTCATAACATGGAATTCTAGGCCCTTGAGATCGACTAGGATTCTGGGTCAGGCATGGGATGCTCTCATTCATGGACAGATTTTCAGGGTACAATCAGATCAAAATGGTAGAGGTAGGCGGAGAAAAGACAATGTTTATCACTCCATAGGGGACATTTTGCAACTGAGCAATGCCATTCAGATTGAAAAATGCTGAATACTAGGGAAACATATCCGAGAGCAGTGACCGCGTTGTTCCACGGTATGATGCACCGAGAAATTGAGGTGTACATCGACGACATGATGGCCAAGTCACAGGAAAGAGGTGATCATCTGGTGAACCTCCATAAGCTATTTGAAAGGCTGAGAAAATACAAGTTGCGTCTGAACCCTCAGAAATGAGCATTCGATGTTATGTCAAGAAAGTTGCTGGGCTTCATCGGCAATAGGAGAGGCATTGAAGTTGACCCAGTAAAAGTGAAAGCTATCGTAGAGATGCCTCCACCATCTATCGAGGGAGAGGTCAAAGGCTTCTTGAGCAAAGTACAACACATTAGTCGGTTCATTGCACAACTAACTCCTATCTGCATGTTGATTTTCAATCTACTAAGGAAAGATTTGCCAGTCGAATGGAATGATGACTGCCAGGCACCATTCGATAAAATCAAAGGCTATCTTCACAACCCGCCCATTCTAGTACCACCAATCTTTAGGAGGCCACTCTTAATGTATCTCTCAATGACAAAATTATCGATAGGATGTGTCTTTGGGCAGCAAGACGAAACTAGAAGAAAACAGTAGGCCATTTACTATCTATTCAAGAAGTTCATCGACTATGAGACATGCTATTCTCAAATGGCGAAAGCATGTCTGGCTCTTGTTTGGGCTACACAGAGGCTTTGTCACTACCTGCTCTCTCATGTCATTCCCCTTTTAACACAGATGGATCCCTTGAAGTATTTGTTTGAAATGCCAACTCTCACTAGGTGAATTGTACGCTGGCAGCTTCTCTTATCAAGATTTGACATCACATATGTCACCCAAAAGTTAATCAAGGGGCAAGCACTCACTAATTATCTTACCAAGAATCCCTTACCTGATTATGAACCACTGAGAACCGAGTTCCCTGATGAGGACATCTTATTCATGACAGAGGATGACACAGAAGAGGCAGAGGAGTCCTGAGTAATGAACTTTGATGGGGCATCGAATGCTGAAGGACAAGGAGTCGGTGTTGTTGTACTCTCGCCGAAAGAGTCTCGCGTGTCAGTCTCCATCAAGCTCAACTTCCCCTGCACCAACAACACGGCTGAATATGAAGCCTGCGTAGCTAGCCTGCAAACAACACTTGACCTGAATGTATTCCATCTCAGGGTATTTGGTGACTCACAACTGATCATATGCCAAACCAACAAAGATTAGAAGATAAAGGATGAGAAGTTAATCCCATACCATGAGCACCTCGAAGATCTAATCGCGTGCTTCGATGATATCACTTTCTCCTATGTCCCACGAGCAAGAAATCGATTTACCGATGCATTGACAACCTGACATCAATGGTCGAAATTCCCTATGGTGTCGAAATGAAGCCAATCATGAATGGATAGAGAAACGAGTCTGCCTTCTGCCTCTAGATTGAGATATTCATAAAGTTAGATGATGAGCCTCCATGGTTCTCATATATCAAGAACTTCCTTGAAACACTAGCATTCCTTGAGGGCACGTCTAAGGCGGACAGGCAGACCATCCAACATTTAGTAGTAAATTATATCATTTGTGGCAAGTGCCTCTACAAGCAGTCATATAATAATATCCGGCTTAGATGCCTAACTGAGAGCGAGGCAGCCAACGTCGTAAAAGAGATCCATGAAGGAGTATGCAGCGCCCACATCAATGGTCATATGCTCACTAAAAAGATTCTACGCCAAGGGTATTTCTGGCCACCATGGAGACTGATTGTTGTAAGCACATTCAAAAGTGCGACAAATACCAAGAACACTACAGTTTGATACATGCACCAACCATAGATCTACATAGCATGACAATTCTGTGGCCATTTCCCGCATGGGGCCTCGCCGTCGTCGAAAAGGTCAATCTGAAAGCACCCAACGAACATCAATTCATCCTTGTCGCCATCGAGTACTTCACAAAATGGGTAGAGGCAACATCCTATACAAACATCACGGCCAGCCATATTGAGAAGTTCATCAAGAATAATATCGTTTGTCGATTCAGCATGCCAAATGTCATCGTCACCGACAACGCCACTAATTTTGCGAGCAAGCGTATCAGAGCCTTCTGCGAGACCATTTTCCTAAGCCGATCAATGCTAGATACATATGACAATTCTACTCCTAGTCTCCCATGACAAGGTAAGTATTGATAAAAATGGATATGTGACTGCATAAGGATCCATTAAAAGTGGTCATCATTTCAAAGCCAAGTAGCTGAAAAGTGTCCCTGAATGCTCATATCCTTTGTTATCTAATTTGGGCCAATAGCCTTTCTTTCATAAACCCCTCTAAAATAAAAAAGAAAAAGAAAAAAAAAAAAAAAATATATATATATATATATATATACATATATATAGCAAAAAAAAAGAAAGAAAAGCGAGAAACTCTCTAAATGAAAAGTGAAAGAGCTATTATCAAAAACAGAAAAAATAGAAAAGCAAAATCTCAAAATGTTGGTGGCTGAAAAGCAAGTAAAAAGAACAAAAAAATAGAAAAGAGATGGAAAAATAATGGGGCATATACAGTAAAAATCCCCCAAGGAAGAAGTATATTACGAAAGTTGGAACCCAATCAAGAAAACTTTTTTAAACCCGAGAATATGTTGTATTGCTTACCTTGCAATTATTAAGAGGTTAAAAACAACTAACTAACTAGAGGAAAAATTACAGCAAAATGGGAACAAAGGTAAGGCAACCAGACCTGCATGAACCAAGGCTATTGCAGCAAGCTTTAAAGGGGTAAGTAAGGGTATGTCCATAGCGAAATGTGGTTCAAAATGTGGTAAATCTCCAAATCTAGAATAGATCTGGCACTCTATCCTATCCTAATTTAAACTAAGGCAAGAGAGGAAAGAGGAGAGGTTTTAAGGATTGTTACTTTACTAAAAACTATAGAACACAATGTAAGATGTAAATGATCCAGAACTGATTAAAACACAAATTTAAAAAGATGGAGAAAAGGATTAAAATCAAAAGGGGGAGAATAGCAGCTGGGGATTTTGGTCTTCACTAAAAATTGGTTGGTTCAAAGTCAATGCAAGAGATTGATTTATAACTCTCTTTCATCTGGCTACAAGCTTAGATGCAAGGTAAAAGAATCCAACCTAGACTAGAGAATTTGATGGATCTTAAGGCTATGATCTGTCCACTTTAATGGTCACAGATCATCCTAGGGATTTCCTCCAATTCAAGGGTGTTGATCAGAACAATTAAATCATTGCAGATGTTGTGAATGCGAGGCTACAAGCTCAGGCATCCACAGGGATATTCAATCTAGGAAAATCAAATGGCAATCAAGAGATCTATAGATCAAATTTAACTTTACAACCAACAATTACTGATTCAATACAAACTTACAGTACATTGTTCTCAGATCTGTAATCTGTGCAACATATAATCCCATACAAAGTCTTAAACCTCTCAATTTACTGCTCTCAACCTCACCCTAGCTACTAAAAGGGTTTAGCCAATCATGATTGGACTAAAGAGAGAATGGGGAAGAAGGAAGAGGGATGAAATTTTGGAGGGAAAGGGGGATTTCGAATTTGGTCCGAGCTCTCTCAATTTCTGGATGGCTCTTCAATGAAACTTCTCTTCAATTTATAGTCTTCCCCTCTGTCCTCGGATCTATTTCAACCAATCAAAGCTCAAGGGAATAATTATGTTATTCTGAGCTGCTGATGTGGTTGATTTAGCTTCTAGAAACTCCCCCCAATTGGTTCAAACTGGACAAGTACATGTGAGGTGGTTAGAGGGTTCTCATTCGTGCCCATATTATTCTAAAAATACCCTCAAGGGTTGTTAACATGCCTCAAAACATGTGCACAGAGCACTGAAGTGAGCTGCTAATGAGGCTGGAACTGAGAAGTTCCCAAATTGTGCTTCGAGAGGTTCAAAGAACAGGTTTTGAGCCTCATTGGTGCTCCATTCGACTGGTTGGGTGTAGCCTTCGACAGGATCTTTCTACTGCTCGATAGGATGGATTCAATGTGTAAGTGTTGCACTTGCTTCAGCCATCCTCTCGACAGGATAATTCAACCTCACGAGGTCCAATCCAGGTCCAGGTGAGTCTTCGACAGGTTCTTTCCCTTTGTTCGATAGGATGAAGCACTCCTCGATAGGTTGAAAGCCACCTCGTGAAAATCACTGTAGCTTCAGGTAAATCTTTGCTACGTTCACTTTGACTGTTCGATAGGTTCAGGGGAACCTCTCGACAGGTTCAATTCTAGCTTTCTGAACCTCACGAGAAAACTCTGCATCAGGTGACCTCTTGACATATTGTTCTACATTGTTCGACAGGTTGCTCTTTCTCTACTCCAACCCTTCGATAGGTTCTATCAACCTCTCAACATATTCATTTTTCTTCATCAGAACCTGCCGATGGGTTATAATTCAGATTTAGGTCTTCTCGACAGGTTGCTTCATTCAGTTTCAACTCCTCGACAGGTTCTGGGAACCTCTCGACCTCTTCATATTCAAGCACACAGACCTGTCGACAGGCTGAATTAACCTCTCGACATGTCCTGTTCTTTGCTTCTACGGCTAGCACATAGTTTTGGGGTGTTATCCTTCATCTATCCAAAGACTTAGGTAGCCTCTTAAGGGGTTCAATCTAGGCAACATGCTGCCTCGCTCTCACGTGTGCTCGCAGTTGGACACATGCCATTCCATAGACTTCGAGGCTCATGTGAATCGCTTGATGCTAGCCTTTTGGTTGCATGAGCACATGTTGAACTATAAAACACACTCAAGACACATTATTGTCTCTTCTTTGGTATTTTTAAATGGATGTCTACACTGTGACTGCAATTTATTATTTAACTATAAAACACACTCAAGACACATTATTGATCAACTCAACGGACCATCAAAGGTCAGGTTAGGAGGTGAAAAATGGTATTTTTCACTGATTAACACACCCCGAGACCTAAGCTTTGCTAGTCCCTGAGCAAAGGAGAAGCATATGCATCAAGCCTTATAAACATATTGAAAACAGAAATGCCACTTTTGTAGGGAGCATGATGCATTTCAATGAACTTACCCACAAACTTCCATATGAACATGATTAAGCCAATTGTAAACAGTTACAAGTTAGGCCCCAACAAATTTAGCTTCATTACATACCCTACCCTTTATTTAATACCTAAATCAATTTTCAAACTAGTTTCAAAACAAGAAATGTAAACAAACCATTAATTTAAGAATCGTTCAAACAATGCCCCAATCATCATAACTAAGCTGAAATCATCAAGGAGTGCTATGTACATAACGATATATTTCACAAGCATACTCACAAATGATTTCAAAGGTGTATCAAGTCCAATCTCATACCCAATTATCTCGGACTACAAGCATGAGCATAGGTAGTGCTCTAATTCTTGAAATCTTCTAACTTTCTTCACCATAGATTACACAGCTCCTCATCTTCACATGACAACTCAATCAATTTCAAATCAGCAAGGTCTTTTATTGGGTTGTAATGTGTCTTATGGGTGAGGTTTATAAGGATAAAGGGGTAAAGAGGGATTCAAAATATAGATTACACTCCTCATCTTCACTCATCTTCTTTGAATTTTCATTGAGAAATCAAGAAGTTAAGGAGGTAGTCGTGACAACACCTTCTCAAAGACAATCTTGCCACAACTCCACTTGAAGTGATCAGTTTCTAATCTTCTTTTCAATTTTTTTCAATGAAGTGACTTCCCTTTCTTTTTTTGTTTTGTTTTTCTTTTTGTATGCTTTTCTTTTTCATTTATCTCATAATTTTTTTTATGGGTTGGAACACCAAATATCAAATCTTGCTCCTCTAACCTCACTTCTCAATTGAACACTGCTTTTTCTTAGATTTTCTCCTTTTCTTCGAATCTTTACTTCACGAATTCTTAGATTGAGGGTGAAATCAAACAGTCAAGAGGTTCGGAAAAAATATTTAGGTTTTTGTCAAAGAAGGCCTTACATCATGTCTTTTATGTCATGAGTTTTGTCAATTTGTCTCCACTTGGAGGGCATAAATTTTAGTGGAAGAAAGGGAAATTTTCAGGCTCAAATGGTCTACACGAAGGCAGTTCAAAGGGTATAAATTTTTAGTTGAAACTGTCCAAAGGATCTCTCAAGACATGTTCTTACTTTTCTCTCCTTAATGGTAGGTTCAAACAGTCCTTAGAGAAATTTTTTTTTGCCAAAACACTCTTTAAAAGAATATTTTACAGGCCCAAATCTCACTGGGTATAGTCTTCTTTAGGAGTCTTTCATGGAAATGATGAATTTTCAAATTCACTACACACTGATTATGACAAAAATTTCCTTGATGATCTCAATTTGAAATTTTGCTAAATTTGTTTCTGATCTCATTCATACCATTGCAGTTGACTTAGATCTAAAAATTTAAACAGATTTCCCTAATTTTTAAATCTTCCTTTTTCAAAATTGACATGAGCAACAAAGATATATACAATTTACGAAAAGGAACATTTCATTATAATGGACAAAATTATCTCGTCATTTTTCAAAATTACCCTGCTACACCCCCAAACCCGAGGAACAGTGTCTTCACTACTTTGGAAGTATAACGAAAGGCAACAGCAGGGTAAAAGTAAAATGAAACTACTCAAGTTAGAGACATGAAAATGAAAACTATATACAACCATATACAAAAGGAGTACAGAGATGATAAATCTAAACTAGCTAGGACTACTGGTAAACATAAACTACCAAAAGGAGGGTCTTAGGCATATTTTTCTTCATCACCTAATCAGTAATTTGAACTTAAAAGGGTTTCTACTAACCTTGATAGCATTTCAGATTTCTGTTTATACATCTTGCAAAGATCGAGGGAGTTGAGGACTATCTTCCATAATTTCTATTCCTCTTTCCTTTGGGCCTCCAAAATAGGGTCATTATCTTCCAAGGATTTTTATCGTTCTTCACTGGCTCTGCACTAGAAGCATCAGGGGTGGATTTGATTACAGCTGGCTTCTTCTTCTTCTTGGGCTTTGTGCCAAGCTCCTTGATGGAAATGCCTTTGGATTCTGAAGGACCCAAGGCAGAATAAAGGAAGAGGTCTCAATGGCTTTGGTGAGGGATGGAATCATGGGCTTGCTGTAGCAAAACCATGACAGCATCTACTAGGAATCTGACATCCGCCTTGACATATGGGTTGGTCTCAATGGCTTTGGTGAGGGATGGAAGAGGTGAAAAGGTGTTGGTGCCACATGGGACAATGGCCCAATGGTTAGGGTCATCCATGGAGGAGGGGGTGATGGACAGCTCAGGAAGTGGTGCTGATGGTAAAATGAAGGTCAGTAGCAGCTACTCTTCCACAACAATTGACTCAGGTGGGGTGGAGAGGTAGGTAAAAGGTAAAAAGGGTAGGTCAGCCTCCAAGGGGTCAGTTTGGGTTACAGTAGGGATGGACAAAGCCGCTTCCTCAAAGTCAGTTTGAGTAGAGGAGTCTTGAGTAGAAGGGGCAGGGATTGGTTCTTCCACCTCAACAGTGGAAGCCACCACCACAGGGGGTAGCTGAGGGGGAGGAGTAGTGGGTACAGGAGTAGGTGTAGGAGTTGGAAGAGGTGGTGGAGTATTAGTTCTGCTAGGATGGAGGTGAGAAGGGAAAGGATTCGAGCAGAGGCATCACATAAGGTAGGAGCTTGGGTAACAGGTTGAGTGGATATAATAGGCTGGAAAGGGGATGTGGAAGCATGGTGGAAAGGGATAGGGTGTGGAGAGTCAAGTAAAGGGGAGTACTCATGTCCAATGTCCTCCACAATGGAGTCAATTAGGGATGAATACCCCTCAGTGGTCAAGTGTTCCACATCTTGGGAAGGTGACATGGAGGTTGTGGGGTCAGCCTCAAAAGGTATGGAAAGTGGAGAGGAGACTGTGCCATATGATGTAGAAAGAGCTACTGGTGTAAGGCTTAAGGGGTCTAGCTGGAGGGGTTGTGGCTGATTTGGATATTCTCTAGTAGGTGGTTGTGATGGGAAGTGATGGTAAGGTGACAATTGGGTCTGTGGTGGGAGGAGCTGACACAGGGGTGATGGGGGTGATAGTGGAAGGGGTGGCTGAGTTGTTGGAAGGTATGAGGACTATAATGGATGGAATGGAAGGTGATGGAATGGGGATGCTGACAACAACAGAGGTGACAATAGGCAAGGTCATAGCAGTGAAAGGGAGGAGTTGCTTTTCCCAATTAGGGTCATGCTTGTTGACCAAGCCCTTCTCCCAAACACTTTTGGACTCAATTTATCCATTGGCTCATCCTTTTGTATAACTTATTGTAGAGGTCACAGTTAGAGGTACTAAGCTAGTAGCAATAGATGTAGGCAGAGGCTCTCAGCTAGTCGAGAGATCTCGTACAACCACTCTACTGGCCGATGGGGTTAGGTATCACAGTGTAGTTAAGTTGGTCACCGAGGGGATTCTTTTAGGATTCTCCACTATTTTCTTCCTTCTCATTCACATCTACCATGGCCTCCCTTTTCTTAGCGAGTAGTGATGAGTCTCAGTTAACCGCAACATCTCGCCTCTTTTATGCATCCACTATAGGAGTTCTTCTCTCCTGCTGATGTCCACTGACATAAATATTTTTCCTCAAGATTGAATCGATGAAAAGCAGGATAGGGTCAAGGTCTCTCCTCAATCAATGACTCCCCAGAGCCCACAATGCCTTCAGTCAGATGTCTAGCCATTACTCGGAAGGACACAATATCAGGTGCTCCTAGGCCATAAGCTGAATAAAAAATGGATGCAATCAAAACCATAAGGGTAGCCAATATCACCGTAATCCATAATCAACTCCCAATTGTTAATTTGACTAGTCTAGGGTAGACATTCTCTTGTAACGAGGTCAACCAAGGTATCAGAGATGCCTTCACCAAGTAATCCAAGGTCTCCTTACACTCCTCTACCTTAGAAAAATAAGGTAGGTCAAAAATTGTCTCAGGAATCAAATCTAAGGCATTCACAAACTCATTTGGGGTTGTCAGGTTCTCAGGTATCTCAGTTTTAGCCTCTGGGTGAGGTTCAGGCACATGGACATCCTCAACAACCTCTTCAGTTATTTTAGCTTTCTTAGCTTTCTTGGCTTTCTTGGGTTTTTCCATAATGAGTTTCCTCTTAGCAGGTGGGTCATCTTTGGGCTGTGCCTAGCCTACTGGATTTCCTGGTGGATTTTGTGGCAGATTTGGAAGGGTTACACAATCAACTCTTAACAACCCACAACAATCTTCCTTTCTCAATCAAATTAACAACACACAGAAATAGGGAAGTACAAACCTGGAAAATCATAGAGTGGAAGTTGAAGAAGAACTTACCCATAGTAAAAGATCATGTAGGTATCCTCACTACCAGCCATGGGTCACACAATCCACTTGGAACAATGGCAAGGTAATTGGGATTAGGACCGGAGATGGAGGAGAAAGAAGAAACCTAGGGTTTCTCACAACTTGTACACACTAAACCATCTCAAACTAGGTGCGAAATGTTGACCTTGTAAAGCTAATGTTAAAACAAGTAAAAAAAATGAAAAATCGGGTAGAGGAGGAACCAAGCTCTGAGCACAAGGTGTCGAATGGATAAATCAACTTGTCGATAGGTTTAAAACAAGTAAAAAGCTATTTTGACAGGATTGGAAAAAATATTTTGACAGGTTGAAGCAACCTATCGAACAGTTAAAACCATTTGAATTTGTAAACTTCTCAGGTTGAAGGTTTCGAGAGGTTGTTCAACCTCTCGATAGGTTCATAGGCTTCAGAATTTGAAAGTCGAGAGGTTCATCCAACCTCTCGACATATTTATTTTTCTCAGCAATTAAGGTCTCGATAGCTATTAGAACTTGTCAAAAATGCAGCCAACAACCTTCAGTACCTCTCGACTTCTTCCCTCAACTCCTCGACAGGTACACAGATCCTGTCGTATTTCAGATGTACACATTCAGTACCTGTAGATAATCACTTCACACCTCTCGACAGGTCACAATACCATTCAAAATGCACACTAGGAACCGTCAGTACCTGTCGAAATGCTCTCAACACCTCTCGACAGGTTGTTTTTCAGTCCAAACTTATTTCTCATTTCCCATTTAATTTCTCTTGCCTTGGAGACCTTCCTACCCTTATTACAAATGACTCATGATTCTAAATGAAAAAAAATCTAAAGAAAAGTGGCAACATATTTACAATGCCAATCATTAGTTCCGCTCAACTTCCACAGATATATCAATCCAATGTTGAAAATCAGTCACACTTTAGAGGTTCTTGAAGGTGAATAGTTTAAAAGCGAAACAATAATATGGGCGACTTTATAATACATAGTGTACCAAAGAGTTTGAGCCTTTGACCATTAACTTTCATGTTCCTACCATCCTTTGGGTCCATGATTTCAACAACTTCAGATGGGGATACATGTATTACAATGTAAGGTCCCCCTCATCTAGATTTCAACTTACCTAGGAAAAATTTTAATTTGGAATTGAATAGCCACACCTTATTGCCTGCAACAAACTCCTTTCTCAGCAAGTGCTTATCATAAAAAGCTTTAGCTTTTTCTTTATAGATATTTATTTAATGATTTAATAGCCCAATAGGCTTTGTGTGCTTCCAATCTCGCTCTCCAATTCTCAATGCAACCTCCTGACATACCAAAGAAGTTAGATCAACCCAACCTAAAGGGAGACATTCCTATTGGGGTCTTATAGGCAGTTCTATAAGTCCAAAGAGCATCAATCAACTTTAGTTACCAATCCTTCCTATCTCCTCTCATAGTTTTCTCTAAAATATGCTTGAGTTCTCTATTAGAAATGTTCACCTGTCCACTGGTCTGTGGGTGGTATGGGGTGGCAACTCTATGTGCCACAGAGTACTTTCTAAGTAAGTTTTCAAACTGTCTATTACAGAAGTGGCTGCCCCCATCACTAATGATAGCTCTGAGGGTAGAGAAAATGTTGTCTTTGGACCATAGTCCATAGCCACAAGAATAAAATTATATCCATAGGAAGGAGGGAAAGGACCCATGAAGTCAATCCCCCAAATGTCAAATAATTCAACAAGTATGGGCTGTAAAGGCATGGAATTTCTTTTTGAAATACTTTCCATTTTCTGGCATCTCTCACAAGCTTTGTAATATTGCCATGCATCCTTGAAGATAGTGGGCCAATAAAATCCACTTTGAAGTATGACAACTCTATGATAATTGGTTCTTGTGGCTATGGCTTCAACCCATTGGTTAGTATGTTGTGGATCTTTCCAACAGTCCTATTTCCACTTTGAAATGGCCTCCACAAGCTGTTTCATGACACATGGATCCTCCCACAATTCATTCTCGAGACACCCCTCACAACTTGGTCTGCATATGCTTGAAAAGGTATTTGTTCCAATGTGGGATGTAATATCGATCCGAGAGAAGAACAACTCTTATCCATTATGTTTGAATCCTACCCACCGCCAAGTAATTTACCACCACATTTTCAACCCCTTTTTTGTCTTTAGTCTCAAGATCAAACCTAGGTGCGTCATGCTAACAAAGAATAGTCTTTCATCGAAATGAGTCATTGACAGCAACCTATCAAACTTAGCCACGATCCTATAGGTAGTTTGCCTAAGATCAAACTCCTATAATAGGAGGATCAATATGATTAATCTTAGAACGACATCCTTTTGAGACAAAAGGTACTTAAAGGTTGAATGGTCTGTGAACACCACAATCCTAGATCCTTCTTAATTGTGGTATAGTTTAACTGTGCATCAATCATTGTTTTGCTTGCATAAACAATCACACACATAAGACTGAATTTTCTAAAGCATAGAAAATGGCCTAACAATTCCTAACCTTTCAAAAGCTTAGAAGCAGTGAGACATTCATCATTGAATATAAAGAAGGTAACTTGTCCTTTCCTTTGCCCCAAAATTGCACTAATAGCAAAATCGATGCATCACATATCACTCAAATGGTAAAGAGTAATCAGTGCTTGAAGGAAAAAGTGCAAAGGTTAAACGGTTGACCTCTTGGCACAGCAAGTGACAAAGAGGTTTTGAGATTTTGCTGAAATCTTTAATGAATCTCCTATAAAAACCAGCATGCCCCAAGAAGGATCTGACCTATTTGACAATTTTAGGTGGGGGCAAACATACAATTAAATCAATTTTAGCCTGGTCTACCTCTATGCCTCTGTGGGAAACAATATCTTCACATCTCTAATAAATGACTCTTTTTCCCAACTCAATCAAGTTGGTTACAAAAAAATCATTCATGAGTCAACACTAGACTGAGATGATAGACACTGGCTAAAACTCTCCCCAAAGACATACATAGACCTTATCTCTAAAACCGATCAATCATATCCAGAAGATGAGGTGCCAAATATACATGTGAAAGTTGTTTTCTCTGGTGTGGATATGGAAAGTTGCAAGGGGCATTGCACAATCCAAATGACATCCTTTATAGGCAAAGAAACACAAGAATTTGGTTATATCTAGTATCCATCCAAAATCTGGTCTATGAATGGCAAAGGAAAATGGTCTTTTTTGGTTTTTGAATTGAGCTTTCGATAATCAATGCACACCCTCAAACTAGTGGTTTCCCTGGTTGGAATTAGCTCACCAGAATCTGATTTAACCACCTCCTTAGGTACCACTAGATGCCACCAATTTAAAATCCGAAAAGGGATAGATGACTCCTGATCTAATAATTTAACAAACCCTCTTTCAAGTGGATCTTATGCATTCATCACTACTTATGTGGGGATTTAACTTTCTCTACATCTCTCTAGAGGGTTTGATTGCTCTATTATGCTTTACAAACAATAAGGCTGATTCTCCAAGATTAGCAATAGTCCAACTAGACTTGGGTAGCTATTTCAATTCCACATCAGGTTGACTTATGAGTGAAGGTAGCAAAGGTACCTTAAAAGGTGGTGGAAGAGGCAATACAACTAGTTTTCAAGGTTAACACACACAATGACTCTTCTCTTGCTCATCAGTGAGGGAAGAAAAAATTATCATAGGCAACTTCTAATTTGCCCCCAAAAATGCATATTTCAAGGCTTTCACCAGGATACCTTGTTGTTGGCCCCACTTTAGAATTTAAATTTCACTCCACACATTTTCAAAAATATCACACATGTCATCACAATGCAGCAGCTTAGGCAAGGTCTCTTCCACAAGCTCATCCAACACATCAATCATAAAACAGTCCTCACTATCCAAGTGAGGCTGACTTGCAGTATTGTAAACATTCAATTTAACTTTTATATTACCAGTATACAAGCATTGGTGGCCAAGAAAGGCACCAAAATTACAAGAATTGACCCAACTAACGCATCTTCGTAGTGCACTTTCTTGGTTCCCTATCAAGAATGGGAAAATCTGGATAGAAAAACTTGTCAACTAACTTCTCCTAAATGAATATAGAAGTATCATTCCCACTGGCCTCCTTTCAGATCTGTCAGCCAGCTGTAATACCACATGTGTGGGCTTCAATTCTCTCAATCCTGATCCCCAATGATGCAAGGGATTGTGGGAACTCTAGGGTCTTGAAACTTTATTGGGGTTGCAATAGACAACACTTGTAGGTTCACATCGACCCCGGATCTAACAAGGCTTTTTCAATTGTGATAGGTGTATCCTAGATTGTCTTTTGTGTGCACAAATCTTTCAGTTCATTTTTCTCAAGAAAAGACCTTCTTGAAGTAAAGGCAAATTAATCTTTACTTGTCTAAATATTTCCATCATTTCCTCAACTTTTGAATTCTCCTTGTCGAAAGGAGAAGGTGCTTGAAGTGCATTGGGGAATGGCAAACTTTGCATAGGTCGGAACTTTTTATTACATCCCCAAATGAGGACGGATCTCCCATTTGTTGTTAGGGTTCATCAACCCCCTTATTTCTCATATTAGCAATCTCATGACTTTTTTCTTGTTTTTATTTTAATTATTTGGTTGTTCTTTCTTTTCCTACACTCTTCTCAGGCTCAACACTAACCTTATTATCAACTAGCCTTCCACTTCTCAAAGTGGTTACAAATTTAGCTTCTTCATGTGAAGAAGTTTCACCCACCATATACTGCCCTTTTGGGTTATTCATAGGGTGACTAGGCAACCTTCCCTCAATACTTTGTCTATGGAGTTAACGCTTGAGACAAAGAGCCTAAATTCTACAATGAAGCCAACTTGCTCTTCAAATGTGAGTATTAGATAGTCACCAAGGTGGTCCTCATCTTCTTAGGTTGATCTAGAGTGTCAATGGTGCACTTTGATGCATATTGGTTGGTGCCATAGGCTGCTAGTATTGGAGCCTTGAAGTAATTCTCCGGTAGGGCTAAGCATTTTATATGGCGTTGGGGTGGTTTCTCTTGTGGTTTAGTGTTGGTTTTGAAGTTATCTTGTCTCCACCTCAAGGAGTGAGTAGGGGACTTGTATATCGACAATGATAAACAAAGAAGGGTTGTTGTCCAAAGGATTGAGCAACATTCACAAGTTCCATAACTAGATCTCGAAATTGGACAAGAAATGACATTCTTCAAGTATCAACCTTTCTCTCCACATGCCTCCTCTACTTTAGCGACTATTGAGACGCATTACTCCCATGAGCTTATCAAATTTTGAGTCAAGCTTTTAATCATTATAGCCCGACCTCATAAATTCTAACAAGAGTCTCCTCTTGTAGTGTTCTCTCTCACCAATTTTCACTAATTACATCAAATAATTCCCATCAATGTCCCTTGACAAAGTCTCCCTTTACATGGAGAGGGATCGCCTCATCAACTGTGTTGTGGAGGTAAGTCCCTCCACATGAGGGATCAACAATGTCCCTGCTCTTGGGATCAATTCTTTGGTAGAAACAATCTCTCCCAAGCTTGGGTTGCCATTAAGGAATTTGGTGGGGACATTGCTTCAAAGCTCCTTACAACTAAATTTTTTTGGACATGGGGAAAATTTTAGCCAAAAATTGACATTGAAGGTCATTTCATGACTGAATACTATTGGTTAGGAGCATAGACAACCAAGTTCTGGCTCTGTCCTGTAATAAAAAAAGGAAAGAGCCTTAGCCTGGTTGCTTCCTCCCCCAAACCAGCAATGTTGAAGGTAGTACACAGGCCTAGGAATTAATCAATGTGCTTGTATGGGTCTTCCTTACTCAGGCCATGATATGAGGGTAGCATCTGTATGATTGAAGATTTAATCTCATAGTTTCCTTGGACAGCAGAGAATTGAATGCAGAAGGAGGAATTGTATACTCCTGGTGCATTGAATTCTTTAAATGTCCTAAAGAAACAATCTTAATTGAGAGATCTTCTACCAAGCTAGAAATATCACAATTAACCATAGGTGTGTGTAGGGTTAGGTTTGAAGAAGTCTCAACTTCAAGATCTAAACAATTACAAAACAAATACACACAACAGAAACAAAATACAACACACACAATTACAACACAGATTTCAACAAAACAATTACAAAAACAAACAACTATTACTGCTGATCTAAAAATTTATAGATCTAAAAATATAAAAGAGTTAGGAAATGTAAAGTTTAAGCACAACTTGCTCCTCTAATTACAACTATTACTGCTGATCTAAAATTAAATCTAAAATAAAAAACTTAAAACTACCAAGCACAATGCTCCTCTCGTAACTACAGATCCGGATCTGCAACACAAAAACTACAAAGCAGATTTAGTCAAACACAAAATGTGCCATTATAAATCATTAGGAGGTTAAAAATAGCAAACTAACTAATTTTAAAAATACAGATCTCCCAAATGGCAAAAACTTGTTGTATTGCTTACCTTGCAATTCATAGGGAAATGTGGTTCAAAATATGAGGAAAAATTACAAAGAAAATGGGACTAAAGGTAAGGCAAACTGCAAAAAAAATCGTATTGCTACAAAGAAGCTTTAAAGGGTAAGTAAGGGTATGCCATCCTAATTTAAACTAAGGCAAGAGAGGAAAGAGGAGAGGTTTTAGGAATTGTCACTTTACTAAAAACTATAGAATACAATGTAAGATGCAAAGGTAAATCTCCGATCTAGAATGATCCGTACTCTATCCTAAAGGATTAAAATCAAAAGGTGATCCATAAGCATTAAAAGACGATTTAAAAGATGGAGAGCAAGAGAGAATAGCCTAGGATTTTGGTCTTCACTATAATATTGGTTGGTTTAGAGCCAATAAGAATCCAACCTAGACCGAGAATTGGATTGA
The DNA here is from genome assembly GCA_021018995.1 of Chloranthus sessilifolius. Taxonomy (NCBI): domain Eukaryota; kingdom Viridiplantae; phylum Streptophyta; class Magnoliopsida; order Chloranthales; family Chloranthaceae; genus Chloranthus; species Chloranthus sessilifolius. The sequence goes on from CM037595.1 coordinate 74,296,271, forward strand.
TCTTAAGGCTATGATCTATCCACTGATTGATTTACAACTCTCCTTCATCGGCTACAAGCTCGGATGGAAGGTATTTAAGGGTATTGATCAGAACAATTAAATCATTACAGATGTTGTGGATGCAAGGATATAAGCTCAGGCATCCACAGGGATATTCAATCTAGAGAAATCAAATGACAATTTAATGATCACAGATCATTCTAGGATTTCCTCCAATTTATAGTATCAAGAGATCCATAGATCAAATTTAACTTTACAATAAATAATTACCGATTCAATACAAACCCCATACAAAGCCTTGAACCTCACAATTTACAGCTCTCAACCTCACCCTAGCTACTAAAAGTGTTTAGCCAACCATGGTTAGACTAAAGAGAGATTATTCTCAGATCCAATCAGGCAACATCTAATCTTCAATGAAACTTCTCTTCAATTTAATGGGGAAGAAGGAAGAGGGATGAAATTTTGGAGGGAAAGGGGAATTTTGAATTTGGTCTGAGCGCTCTCAATTTTTGGATGGTTAATAGTCTTCCCTGTCCTCAAATCGTATCAACCAATCATACCTTATTAGTTCAAACCGGACAAGTACATGTGAGGTGGTTGGGAATAATTCATTATTCGATGTGACCGATTTTATTTCTCAAAACTCCTCCAACCAAAAATAACCCCTAAGGGTTGTTAACATGCCTCAGAACATGTGCACAAAGCACTGAAGTGAGCTACTGATGTGGCTGGAACTTAGAAGTTCCCAAATCGTGCTTCGAGAGGTTCAGAAAACCTCTCGACAAGTTCTGAGTCTCATTGGTGCTCCATTCGACAGGTTGGGTGTAGCCTTCGACAGGATCTTTTTACTGCTTGACAGGATGGATTCAATGTGTAAATGTTGCACTAGCTTGAGCCATCCTCTCGATAAGATAATTCAGCCTTGCGAGGTCTAATCTAGCTCCAAGTGAGTCTTCAACAGGTTCTTTCCCTTTGTTCGACAGGATGAAGCACTCCTCGACAGGTTGAAAGCCTCCTCACGCAAATGAATGCAACTTAAAGTAAGTCTTCGCTAGGTTCACTTTGACTGTTCGATAGGTTCAGGGGAACCTCTCGACTGGTTTAATTCTAGCTTTTTGAACCTCGCGAGAAAACTCTTCATCAGGTGACCTCTCGACATATTGTTTTGCACTGTTCGATAGGTTGCTCTTTCTTTGCTCTAACCCTTCGATTGGTTCTGTCAACCTCTTGACATATTCATTTTTCTTCATCAGAACCTGTCAATGGGTTATAATTCAGATTCAAGTCTTCTCGACAGGTTGCTTCATTCAGTTTTAACTCCTCGACAAGTTCTGGGAACCTCTCGACCTCTTCATATTCAAACACACAGACCTGTCGACAGGTTGAATTAACCTCTCAACATGTCTTGTTCTTTGCTTCCACAACTCGCACACAGTTTTGGGGTGTTATTCTTCATCTGTCCAGCACATAGTAGCCTCTTGAGGGGTTCAATCTTCATCCAATTCATCTGCTTTTGCTCTCATGTGTGCCTAGTTGGATTTATTACTTAACTACAAAACACACTCAAAACACATTATTAGTTAACTAAACGGTCCATCAAAGGTCAGGTTAGGAGGTGAAAATTGGCCTTTTGGGCTGCCTGAGCACATGTTGAGGCTGCAGGTCTCTTCTTTGGCATTTTCAGATGGATGTTTGAACTGTGACTATAATAACCTATCTCTTCTAACCCATGGCCATGATACATCCCTAGAGAAAGCCCTCTTTAAAGTCCGCAAGAAGTCATATTATCCGTTGAGTCAGCACAAGCCAACCTGAGATACAATGAAGAGTTTCATCTAGCCGACTATGATGAAATCAACGTCCATGCGTCGGTCTTTGAAAATATAAAGAAAAGAAAAAAGAAAAAAGGGTACAAGCTCAAAGAAAAAATTACGTGGAGAAAACCGGCAAGGGTGCCACGGGTAAAAAGAGTGAGCTTGTGCGGACATGGCGAAAACTTGAAAAGGGGCCTGGTGGTAAAAATGTAATACCCATGGACGTAGTGAAAACCCGAAAGGGCACTATGGGTAAAAAGAGGGCAATAACGGGCATGGCGAAAACCCATCTTGGGCAATGTGAGTAAAAATGTTAAGAAAAAAGAAAAGAAGAAAATCGGTTACTCCTTTGGTTACACTGTCCGAGCTATCTGGTCTTCAACTGGGCCGCTCATGCTAGCTCAAATCGGGTCCTGATCAAGTACATCTTTAGACCGCACCATCAAATGCATGACCCGAGGTAAGGAAAAAAGGTTGATTCAATCCAACGGGATGGACGTTCCAACCTTCGTAAAATTTTGGACCCCACTCAAGCCCAACCGGATGAACGGGTTCGACTATTCTCAAAATGGGACTCGTTACCTCTCCTCACGATTAAGGCATCAAACACAAAAATAAAAAAATAAAAAAAAAATAGAAAACGGATGGACGCTCCAACCTTCAGAAATTTTGGACCCCAAAATAAACAAATGTTCCTTTTTATTTTTCATTCACTTTACTGCTTGCACCACATCAAATGATAAAAATACATGTGTAAACCCAAAATCTAGGTGGGTCGTGCTACTTTACATTTTGGAAAAAGAAATAAAAAATGATAAAAAATACATGTGTAAACCCAAAAAAAAGAAAAAAAAAATGCCAGGGGGCTTTTATATATCCCTTCCCTGTGGTATTTGATCTCTATTGAAGTATGTGCAAGACAGGTCAACGACCCAACTCGTGTTCTATGTCACAAATTTTTCTCAAGCAGGGCATCTTCGCAAGCATTGCGATCTCTCATCCACCGACCATGAAGGGCCTCACATTCCAAGGTCATAGCTCATTACTACTCTTTCTAGGCGCTCCTGTAAAAACACAAAAAAGAAGAAAAAAAAACAAAAAAAATTAAGAATAATATATTTTGGTGGCACATTCCCAAACGGCAGTTCGACATCAATATTCACTTCGCTCAGGTCGTTGTACTAAATTAAAAATTCAGGGTCATTGGCTTAGGTCATTCCAACAATTTTTGGATTCATATGAACTTGAGCATCTTAACTTCGAATTCGTCACGAGTTATTTCGGAGTAGACTCTTGGTCTATGCTACCCAAGCATGCGCCCTACAGGGTTTGAGGTTTGAGTACCGTCGTTATCAAGAAAGTTGATCATTAGTTAAGACCAACCTATTAAAAATGAGATTACATATCGAGCAACTATGTTTAAACATGGACACAGAAGAGATCTTTGTCCTGTGATTATTCTCGGTGGCAGTCTTAAAACCTACACGGTATCCCTGTAAAGTGTACGCCAGGCGTCTGGGTATCCATTGGATGACCGTTTATTCCACCCATTTTTTCATAGTTGATCTGTTTGTAATATCATCTTTAAAAATGGCACACACTCTTAAAAAGTGGCTCAACATCAATATTCATTCTGCTCAGGTATTTGTGCTAAATTAAAATTTAGGATCGATGAGTTAAATTATACCCAGTCATGGGTCAGGACTTCCATCACCTTGTCATTTATTACCCCTAATGGGCAATCAATGCCTCAAGAGTTTGGGCACAATTATTGGATCTTTGCATCATTGCTTTACACCAATTGCAAGATAAGCTAACCCTTGGCATTCTTACGCTACTTTGTGGGTGCTATATGTGATTGCGTGCCTAGTGGGAAATGCACAACCAAGTGGTCGGGATACAACGAGAGGGCGACGTTTATATTACGCGCCAAGATCAGGCGTTTGATCCGAATTATGGCTGAAGTTGACGGTACGTGATTCAATTGAGTGTGTAGATTTAAGTGCGGATTCAGGCGAGTTCTATAAATAGTTCAGACTTTTCATTTTTTATCGCGTTATCCATTTTAATTTACCTTAGTTTTTTGAGTTCTCTATCCTGACATGGAGGGTGAGGGTGATGTTAGGCCGGTCACTATTTCTAAGTTAGAGAGGATTATGCTCGGGTTTTCATGTTTTTGCGATATCTTGTGACCTGGTAATCCGTTTGAGATGCCGTTTCTTGTTGATGACGGATGTGGGTGAGACTTTGGAGATGATCATGGAGGAGGTCCTTGAGGGTGAAGATTAGCGTTGTCACCGTGGAGGGGGATATTGGTAGTCGAGGAGGCCTAGATGGTGGTCAGAGTGGAGGTACCCGAGGTCGAGCTAGGGGTAGTCGAGGAGGCGGGCGAGAGAGCTGAGGGTGACCAGGGAGCTGAGGAGTAGGGTGAGGAGCATGGAGCTGAACCTTAGGATCGCAAGCACTATCCGCTAGGGGTTTTCTTTGCCAGAGGGCGGGTAGGCTCTCATTAGCAAGAGTTCCTTGATTTTCCTAGGCATTCAGATTATGACATAGGCTTATTAGGATCTGTAAACACCCTTCTAATTTACGTCGAACCTGTATTGATTATTTGTGTTTGAGACATGTTTCATTCATTTTTAACTCCTTAATTCATTTTATCTTTCGTCATAAGTATATGTTAATCTTATTGCCATTGTCATTCTTTTTTGGTTGTTGTGGTCGATAGGAGCCTCCGTAGCCGGCTATCAGCTCGGCATGGGGTGAGTCTCATGCTTGGTACTGTGCCCTACCGAAGTTTCAGTCAGAGTGATTGGTGTCTTTCAATTTTGGGATGATTTTAGAGTTGGAGCCCTTTCAGGTGGACCGAGGCCTGATCACGACAATCCTAGAGAGGTGGAGCGAGAGGCATCGGGCGCTTCTCTTCCCAGTTGGTATGTTGCTGCCAACTCTAGAGGATTGGGTCTGCATCACTGGTCTTCATTTTGAGGGTGAACCAATCACGAGGTGGATAGAGGGACAATATTTAGAGGTGTGTGAGGAGATTTTGGGAGTCCCTTATAGGACGAGTGGATCGGGGTCAGGTGTGGTTCGGGTCACTTGGTTCTTCGATACGTTTGCGAGTGGCTTTGTGCCTCTGAGGCGTCATTCGGAGGTGAGGACGCCCTATGGCACGCGTTGTGCGGTAGTGGCGGGTCGAGAGCCCATGACCGAGCCAGGGTTGGCTGCAGATAGGGTGCTTCGAGCATTTCTGATGCACTTATTGGGTGCAGTACTCTTTTTATCTTCAACTCGGGGATGCGTCACCGGGTTATTTTTTATGGTTCTCGGAGATCTGGATCGGGCCCCTACTTATGCGTGGCATGCGGCAGCGTTGGCGCATCTCTATGAGTAGTTCTACTGTCAGGCATAGGGCATCGCATTGATTGGAGGTTTGCTTCCATTCCTCCAGGTGAGTTTTAGTTAATTGGTATCACGGTAATTTCAGTTTCATTAATTTTCGTTCGTAGTGGTTCTTTATGTTTCTTTTTATGTCATCGTTGTTTCCCCTTTTTTTTAGTTTTGGGCATATGATCATTTCACTTTTCTTCGTCTGGGGGGTTCCTAGTTGAGTTCACGCTTCCTGCCATGGGATGCACGGTGGGAGGGAGGAGCCGAGGGGTCTGTCAGCCGGTTCATCGATCTTTTCATTTAGGCCTCTTCGAGGATATGCATGCGGGGCAGGTATATATCATCATGTTTTCATTTGGCTTTGTTTTGTTTTGAGATTCTTAAGTTTTATTAATGGGTCAAATTTTCATTTGGATAGGTGATCTGGAGGCCCTACGACGATGGGGAGGACACAAGTGAGGCAGCGATTGAGTCTGGCCGGCCCTTCTTCGATGTGGACATATGGGTCCATTATTTTGAGTGGGTAGAGAGGATCCACACCTATCGAGTGGCACGACAGTTGGGGCTCGCTCAGGGAGTTCCTTCGGAGATTAGCCACAGAGTGGTAAAGAGGATGACTGGCCCTCCAGGCCAAAATTTTGCGGAGCAGATGGCGCTCAGATAGCTTATTTTAAAGCTCTAGGGACTAGGGTCACGGGAGCGCATGACGAGGTGAATGTACAAGAGTATAGGAGGTGGTTTATTGCTTTGGGTGGTGGGCACCTTTTCACATGTCCTTTTCACAACAGTGGCTCTTTTGCGATCGGCGGGCCGGAGTCAGCGTCAGCATTGAGGGAGAGATTGACCACCTTGGAGGAGGGCCATTGGACGGAGAGTGTGCGGGGGCATTGGATGCTCTCCATAGGACGATGGAGCAGATGGGGCATGCTCCTTGTCCTGATGAGGAGATGTTGCACTCTTTGACCGACTCAGTCACTAGGGCCAGGGATGGGGAGGATGAGTTGGGGGCTTGGCTAGTGGAGACCCGAGAACTCCTGGTGAGTTAGTCTATTGGTTTAATTTGTTCATGTATTTATATTGATTTATTCTAGTGATGGTTGTTTTGATATGGTTGTTTTATTTTATTGTGGGCAGTCTACGAGAGAGTCTGAGGTTGATCGTCAGGCGGCCTTGCTGGATGTTTACCGCCGTTAGCAGCGATCTACTGGGAGAGAGCGGCCAGTCTACGATCAAAGACTGACCAATTGGTAAGTGTTTTCTGAAGTATGGTTTTGCTTAATTATTAGTATTATGGGCTCATCAACTGATATATTTATTATTATTTGTAGAGAGCCAAGCTGGATGCAGGAGATCCCATTCTGACGTTTGATCCATCTTCAATTGCTTCCTCTAGTCGAGAGGATTTAGCGATGGCTCAGCTTTGATCTAAGTTAGATCATTGGGTGAGTTCCCTCACTCTTTCAGTTTACTTGCGTCATCATGGCAGTTTGTCAAGTGTTATTGTTGGGTTTTCTTTATAATTTGCTAACATCGCGTTGGTGTCTCAGCACAAGGTTACTGAGGATCTCTGGTCGAGGGAGGCGACTGCTACCTCTTTACGCCCAGAGAGTTACGTATAATTTATGATTCTTGATGTGATTCTATTTAGGTTGTTTTGTTGTGTTTATTTCTGACATATTTTGCGTTGGTTTGCTTGGTTTTTCATGCAGGCTGTTCCAAATTCTGCTCCTGAGGCTCCTCCTCAGGGATCCATTCCTATTCCTAGTTGGATATGTTTTAGTTGATGCATTTATAGTTTTTTAGCCATCATGGAGTTGTCTGACACATTTGTTTGTTCTAGTTGCAGCCGTCTAGTTTTGCCATCCCTTCCGTGTCGCCTGTCGATCCCATGACTGCTGAGACGGTCGCGCACCTTCTGAGGGAGAGGGTGGATCTGGTATGGTCTTTTCTTATTCAAAGTTCTTTTTTTCAAATATGTATAGGTTATCTCTCTTTGGCTTGGTATGATTATGCAGGTTTGTCAGCTTGAGGAGGCGCGACTAGAGATGAAGCGAGCACGCGTCACTCCGGAGGCGAGACGGATCCTCGGAGAGGTGGAGAGTTGTGATGATCTGATGGTCGAGATGAAGGCCACACAGAAGACTCATGCCGAGGCGTTGAAGGTCGCACGTCGGTCGGTGCAGGCGGAGATGCAGGTGGCCTTGGGTCAGATGTAGTATCTTCTTGTGAGGGAGCGAGGGGTGCATAGATCAGCTAGTCGGCCTGAGAGATCAGAGTCGAGGGCTACGAGGTCTTCATCTAGGCAATCTCGTCACACGTCACATGATCGTGTCAGGAGTGATACTCGCGAGGATTCTGTCGCTCGTGGGTATCCTTCTCATTCTTGATCGAGGCGGATTGTTAGTCAGGCGAGTAAGGGGGGCTCTATAGTGGGATCTCGTCTCTTAGAGGTTTTATTGACTCCGGGTGCTGGGATCATTTTTTCGGAGGACCAGTCTACCGACCTTCAAGCCGATGATACTAGGGACAGTGGTGCTCGACCGTCCCAGCGGCAGCGTAGGGAGTAGGTGTGTGCATGTGTACGTTTTTTCCATTATGAGCGCGCATTGTATATATAGGGAGGATGCCCCCGGTGACGATTGTAAAGAAAAAATAGGAAAGAAAATTTTGACATATATATTGAGATTTTGGGTTTAGATGTACCTGATTAGCTGCTTTTCTTTTAATTACCTCTTGCATCTACTTTTGCTTTTGTTCCTGGTGCCATCAATCATCATCGGGACTTGGATGCTTTACGAACTGGCCCTGTGGTGGTTGAAGGTCACTTTGTATCTGCACATGTAAAGGTAACGCCATTAGTAATTTTTGTTCTCCCCCTTTCTAGTTGTCAAGGGGGTAAGTATCTCAGACCGGAGCCTGGTAACGAAGGTAGATATATGCTCCTTCTTTTTCACTTTTTTTTTTCTTTTTTTTTTTCTTTTTTTTCTTTTTTTTTCTTTGAAAGTAATGCAACAGGGAAAGCAAATAACTATCGTAGCAATAAGAAATAAAAATAAAAATAAAAATGCCCCAGTGTAGGGGTGTGATTGTATCGGCAGTATAGTGTCTTCAGTAGCTTTCTTTGCACAGTAACTTCGACGTCCTTCATCTTCGGGTGGACGAATCGGAGATTTTAATATGATTCTCCTTTTGATTCTAAAAAAAAATGCCCCAGCGTGTAGATGCAACGGAGCTTTTCTGGGCTTTTAATGAGCACTGTGGGTCTAGGTGAAGTCGTGGGTACTAGGTGAGTTAGTCTTGAAGAGAGCATTCATCAACACTGTCATCAAACTGGGGGAGGTCTCTTTGATTAGGTTAGTTGCATAGGAATCTGTCTTAGGGTAGTGGTCACCCTAATCAGTGGTTATTAGGAAAAAGTATGGTAAGTATAGAGGGTGATCGCGTTAGTCGTCATTCATGAGTTTTCAATTTCATTCCTTGGAATATCATGTGAGGCTTCCAACTTATCATCCTAAAATAAAAAAAATAGGAGAAGGATAAGGCTTAATGCAGTGGGGAGTAGCTTGTACTTAATACTCTGCAAAAGAGATGAGCAACAGTCTTCCTTTCGGGGAATGTGGGGTGCCATGATTGAGCTCTCCGTCATGTTTTGGTACCATCAAAATCTCACATTCTATGGTTAGCAGGAGTTTGTCCTCCTCCCGCCACCTTACGACGACATCTAGTAGTATAGGGATATCAGGGGTGCCCTCGCAGCTTGCTTATACACTTCTAGTGAAGTTACCAGAGATGTCCTTATGGCCTGCTTATACATCCCTGAGCTCATTGACTTGTTCATTCGTCGTAATGCTCTCACTCAATTTTGATGTATAGATATACTTTGAAAGCATCCTGCTAGCACAAGAATAATGAGTTTTGATTGAACCTAGCATCTTCATTTTTTTTTGGTCTAACGTCTCCTCCAATGGCGGGGGAAGGGGAACAAGGATTTGGTATTACTTATACTTTTGAAAGAGATTGGGTAGGTCACTAGTCCTTTGGCCAGATTGCCCGAATAAGAAGGTGGGCGATAAGTGGGAGGTCTCAAGAATATTCTGGGGATTGAAGGTGTATGGCCCATGAATGGGTCGTGACGACTACGGGGGTGATAACTAAAAGTATTTAACCATGGGATGTGACGATCACTGGGCCAAGAATAATATTTTCTAAGGTACATGGCGTTCCAAGGACTAGGGAGTTCTTCTGCATCTTGGTTCGTCAGCTTGTAAGCATTTCTGGGGTATGCGGTCGTTATGACGTAAGGGCCTTCCCAACTCGATTTCAGTTTTCCTTTCGGATGAGTATGTTTAGAAGGCATGACTTTCTTCAAGACTAATTCTCCAATATTGAAGGCTCGTTTAAGGACTTTCTTATTGTAAGCCCTAGCCACTCTCCTCTGATATACCTGAGCGTGATCGGCTGCCCTTAAGCGGCGTGTTTCATCAAGCTGCTCTAGCTGTGTGAGTAAGGCAATCCTCCTCTTGTCTAAGGATAGCTCATCATCGAGTTGAATCCGTAAGGATGGTACTTGTATCTCATATGATAGGACGACCTCCATCCCGTAGGTAAGGAGGTAGGGAGTTTGGCCAGTTGACGTACGAATAAAAGTCCGATAGGCCCAGAGTGCTTCTAGTAGTCGTTCAGGCCAGTCGGCTCCATTGCTTGTTTCTACTGTGCATTTCAGAATTCAAATCAGGGTTTTGTTGGTGGCTTCTGCTTGTCCATTTCCTTGAGGGTAGAATGGTGAGGAGTGGCATAGATCGATGCCGAATTTCTTACATAACTTCTTTGTCTTCTCTGCAATGAACTGCTGTCCGTTGTCAGTCATAAACATCCTGGGTATTCCAAACCTAGTGATGATATTACGCATGATGAACCTTACGAGTGTGGAAACAGTGATTCTTACGTATGATTTGGCTTCTGCCGATTTAGTATAGCATTCAGTTGCAATAAGTATAAACATGTGCTTGTGAGTGTTCCCAACTGTGTTTGTGAAAGGTCTGATGATGTTGAAGGCCCACATCGAGAATGGCCATGACAAGGTCATGGTATTCAATGCAACTGATAGAGCTTTGATGAGTGTGGCGTGTTCTTGGTATTACTTACAGAATTGAACGTAGAGGTGGCAGTCTCTTATCATTGTCGGCCAAAAGTAACCTTGCCATGCAATTTTATCGGCGAGTCTCTGTCTACCGGCGTGGGCACCGCAGGCACTGGCGTGTGCTTCTTGGATGATATATTGTCCTTCGGCAGTTGTAACGCATCGTAGCAGTACTCCTTTAGTGAAGTCTTCTTTGTATAGTGTTTCACCAAGTATGTAGAATCTGGCGCATTGATTCCTTATAGTCTTCTGTTCGATCTTTGTAGCATAGGGAGGAATGTACTGATGTTTCAAGAAGTTCCAGATATCGAAGTACCATGGCTGTCCATCCTCGATTGATGACTTTTCAAACCTAAACATAGACACTTAGATTACCGTCTTGTCATGTTTTTTCGGGGTGATCATTTCCTTTGATGTCGTGCTGGTGGGAAGGATTGGTAACTCTCTTTCGACGGTCTATGCCACCTCGTGGGCGGGTACTATTAATTTTTCTATGATGAAGGTTTGGGTAGTTTGTCCAAGGGATATCTGAATGACTGAGGCTAGCGTAGCTAGGGAGTCTGTAAGCTCATTTTCTAATCTAGGGATGTGCGTAAAAGAGCTTCTTTCAAATTTGTTAACTAGATATTGAGTGGTTTCTAAATAGGCCATTAGTCTCCTTTCCCTAGTTTTCCATTCTCCTATGACTTGTGAGATTACTAGCTTTGAATCACCGATGGTTTTCAATTGTCTAATACCTAATTATAATGTTGCTCGTAGTCTAGCTATGAAAGCTTCATATTCTACGACATTGTTAGTAACAGGGAAATCTTATTGAAAAGATTTAGGTATGACAACTCCTTCCGGGCTCAAGAGGACTATCCTGATGCCTTTTCCTTTGTAATTTAGAGTGCCGTCAAAATAAAGGGTCCATGAAGTCTTATCGGGCTCTTCGTTGTGGATTGTAAGTAGGTCTTCGTCGGGGAAGTCCACGTGTATAGGTTCATCATTTGGGAGTAGGAGGTCTGCGAGGTAATCGGCAATTGCCTGCCCTTTGATCGATTTTTCCATGACATAAATGATGTCGAATTCTTATAATAACATGTGCTAGCGAGCAATCTTTCCTGATGTTGCAGGCTTTTCAAATACATACTACAGAGAGTCCATTCGGGCTAGTACTAATATCTTATGTGCTCCCAAGTAGTGTCGCAACTTGGTCGAAGCCCATACTAGTGTGAGGCAGGTCTTTTCCATGGGAGTGTACTTTCATTCATATTCGACCATCATCCTACTAAGGTAGTAGATAGCCTTCTCTTTCTTGCCATCTTCTTCATATTATCCCAAAATTACTCCCATTTCTTTATCATTTGCTGAGAGATAAAGGATTAGGGGTCTTCCAGGAACTGGGGGCGATAGTATTGGCAGGTTGAGGAGGTACCTTTTAATATTATTAAAGGCCTGCTTGCAGTGGTCATCCCATTTGTACTCGATTCCTCCTTTAAGCAGTCTATAGAAAGGATCGCATCTGTCTGAATACTGAGAAATGAATCTCCTGATGAATTTCAATCTTCCTATCAGGCCTCATAACTCTTTGATATCACGGGGAGGTGGCATCTCAAGGATGGCTCTAACTTTAGCAGGGTCGACTTCAATTCCTCGCTTGCTAACTATAAAATCGAGTAAGTTTTCGAAAGTGACTCCAAAGACACATTTATTTGGGTTCATTTTCAACTGATATTTCTTAGCTCTTTGTAGTACCAGTCGGAGTGCTTCAGCATGTCCTGCCCGCGTTTGGGACTTTACTAATATGTCATCGACGTAAACTTATATACATTTATGCATTATGTCATGAAAAATAGCCATCATGGCACGTTGATACGTAGCTCCTGCGTTCTTGAGCCCAAAAGGCATGACAACGTAACAATAAGTTTCCCAGGATGTGGTGAAAGAAGTTTTCTCTTAGTCAGACTCAGCTAATTTGATTTGATTATATCCTGAGAACCCATCCATAAAGGATAACATCTCATGTCCAGCAGTGTTGTCTACTAGAGTATCAATGTGTGAGAGTGGGAAGTCATCTTTTGGGCATGCCTGCTTGAGGTTTCGAAAATCGATACAAACCTGTACTCTGTCGTCCTTCTTAGCGATAGGTAAGATGTTGGCAACCCATTTAGGGTAGAGGATCACACAGATAAATTTGGCTTTGTGTAACTTGTCAACTTCCTCTTTGACTTGCAAGGTTGTTTGTGGGTGCATCCTATGGAGTTTCCGCTTTACGGGTTTCGAGTCGGGTTCCAAGACGAGCCGGTGTTCTACCAGGCTGGGGTCTAGACCAGGCATATCTTCATAGGACCATGCGAAAGAGTCAAGGTGCTCTTGCAAAACTTGCACAATATGTTGGCGTTCTTTAGAGTTAAGTGCTGCACTAACTAGCAATTTCTTAGGTTTCTCTTCGGTGCCAAAGTTAATTTCTTCTGTCGGTTCCACGACAACTTGAGTTTGCTCGTCAAAATGCTTGATAACCCTTTGGAAGTCTTGCGCCCCCTCGGCGACTGGTGTTCCTTCCTCCTCATCGGTAAGCTCGTATACTGCGAAATTACTACACTGGGGATTCGATTTGCCGAGAGGTAACCCTTCATCGGCATAACTTATGATCGAGAGATCTTTGGTAAAGTTAAGGTCAAGGCTATCAATCCTCCTCTCAAAGTCATGGAGTATCTCGTCAGGTATGCTCACTGGCTTGTTATTTAGTCAGGATGCTTTACGTCCTAGTGCGGGAGAGGGGATAATAGTCTCAGGAGAAAAGTCTCCTTGTTGATCGAACGATGGATTGGGGATGAAGGGTTGCCTTTCTTTTATGAGGTTTTCTAATTTTTTTGGGTTTTGTATTTTTAATTTTTTAGGGCTTTCTATTTTTTCTATTTTTTTATTTTTGATAGTAAATATGGTACAGGGTCGGTCGCCTCAAGAGGCACCGGGAGAGCTGCTTCCTCTAATGGAGGGAGCGAGACAGTCGCTGGAGCCGTTCGAGTGATTCTTCGGGAGGCGTAGATTTGTTCTGAAATTGGCATTTTTTTTTGAGTCCTCATTTAATGAGATCTTCTGAATAAATGACGTGAGCGACATGGGTATCATAGTTTGGGCTTCCCCTATCACATTGATTGTCTCTTCTTCAAAGAATCTCTGAAGATCGTAATCGATTAAACTATCATCCTCGAAGAAATGATATGGTTGCTCTTCCAGCGAAGGGGAATCTCCTAAAGGATCCTCAGGAGGAGGGAGTTCTTTCTCTTGATCTTCAAAATACGTTGGGATGAATACACACACTCGGCAACGAGGCTGGTAATGGTAAGACATGCATGGGGACTCCCATGGGCATTCCCATCCTTCAAATTTAGAATCGATGATACTATCGAATTCAGTCTCTTGATCTAATAAGGCTTGATGTCCTAGGTTGGCTTGTTCTGCTAATTCGAGTGCAGGGAGGTCTATCCAGTAGTCCTAATCATCACTTGGTGGAGGCCGCCACTCTTCCTCGAGCGATTTCCAAAATATTTGGAGTTACGGTGTATCTGGGGATGAAGGAGAGTCTAATTCGAACTCCTCCTCAAACCCCAAGAGTGCGGTGTGGATATTTCCTCTCGGGTCAGTCAACTGGCCGTCAGAATTTTCTTCTTCTTGCGTCGATAGCAAAGCCAGTGATTTGTTGCTTGTATCCATCATTACAGGGTCGGAATTGTTCACTTCCATCATCACAGAAAATCGAATCACACTAGTGAATTACTCTAATATGTGAGTGCATGCCACAACGAGGTTGATATGTGTGAGAGATATAAGGTGAGTCCCATGGGCATTCCCATCCCCTAAGACCAAGGCGAAAGTTGATGCTAAACGAGTTAAACTTTGCTTATGAGGCATCGTCTTCTTCCCATGGTGGGTATAAATGTTCTTTATCTCCTTGCAAGGTAGCTATGTGGAAGTCCTCACCATCAGTATATTCCCAATCTTTTACTTATGGGTCGGGCTTGGGAGGTTCTTCCTTCCTCTCCTCCTCGAGATAAAACAAGGGTTTGACTCCTTCAAGGGGTTTATCAATGTCGTCTTTTAGGTTCGTCAAATTAGTGAATGCTTTAGCCATTTGTTCAATTTCCACTTCTTGGGGCTTAGTGAAGGATACCTCCTTCTGTTTAGGTACGTTGGCTTTCTCAGTGGTCCCGTAGATGAAGTGATCATATAGAGACCATTTGGTGAGATAGGGAACAAGTCGGCTTGTGAGCTACCCGATTGATAACCTAGCCTTATATGCTTGCATGTTTTCATTGGGATGATAGGTCCTACACGACCTTGCTTATTCTTTTCGAGTCCGATGTGAGAAATGTATCCAAGTTGGTACGTAAGATCCCATCCCTTCATTACGGTGGGGTTGATGTCATAAAGCTTGGCGAGGTCTGGACCAACCTCTCTCCTCATCAATTCTCGTCGACATGTCAGGGGAGAACTAGGATGGGTAGGGGGGCAGACTTTCACTACGGTTGTCTCTTTCAGGATTCGAGTCCTTTGAATATGACCTGTATTCAAAACATAATCATGAGTCATTGGTATGCTCACCGCGTAATCAGTGTCTAGCTCCTAGAGGGGTGCATCAGCGTATATATGGATGATGGAGTCCTCATATGGGAACTTGACGCATTGATGATACATGGATGCGATGACCTTCATTGATTCCAACCATTTTCTTCCTAAGATGAGATTGTAGGTGCTAGCGGAATCAGAAACATGGAAGGTGACATCCTTGGTCACAGGTTCAAGGTAAACCTAGAGTTTAATAGTCCCTTTAACAAAACGATGTGAGCCGTCATAAGCTGTGAAGGGCAGGGCGGAGGGCCTGACGTCTTGTTCTGTGTATTTGAGCGTCTTTAATGTTATGAGCGGGCAAATATTGAGCCCTGCTCCAGTATCTACTAATGCATGAGGTACGGAAAATCCTCTAATGATGACAGTAAGATATATAGGAGCAGCACTCCCACGGAGTGACTCCTTAGGCATGCCCATGCCGGTGAACATGAGTGCTGGAGGTTGTGCCATGACCAAGGTGATTTGATGAGACTCATCTAGGGTCGTGTCCTCATCTACCTGGGTGCCTTCAAGTGTCCTTACCAATAATCGGTGATGATCAGGAGATTTCTTGATGAGGTCTAATATAGATATCTGAGCTGGGATCTTTTGAAGGTGTCGTAGCAAGTCGTATTCTTACCTCGGCTTACGTGTAATCTCTTTGCATGGCCGATGAGCCTTAGGTGTGGGTGGTTGAAGCGATTGAGGTACAGGAAATGGCAGAAGAATGATGTGAGGTGGGGGTAGCAAGTGAACCTCTCTTTCTCTTGCATTCCCGTCTAGTTGCAGTGCACTCATGAAATCCTTGTTTTGAGGGAAAGGAGGAGGTGGATAATTGGTTCCGGATTTGAGAATTGGGCAAGTTGGTTGCTGAGTAAACCTAGCGTGGCTCGACGTCGACGTATTTGTGAAGTGAGTAAAATTAGAGATCAAAGCGTGGGCCTGAACGGCACCATTCCAAGGCGAGAGGTACTATGTGTAATCCTCCTCTTCTATGAAAGTAGAGACCAGTGTCTCACCCGGGTCAGGGTGTTCCTCCTGCTTGCTTTCTCCTACGTTTAATAAACACTCAGCCTTTGTTTCACTCTCTCGGCTTGGGGCCTTTTGAGTGACACTTTCTACGCGTGCAGCAATTTGGGCTACAGTTTAGGGAAGGTGCTCTCCGCACTCGAATTCAGAATCGGATGAAGGGGGTGGTAGGGGTGTTGGTTCAGGATTTGGAGGGGTTGAAGGATCTGGTGGGTGACTATGGAGGAATGGTCTCCTGGCCCTAAAGGAGTGAACTCGTATTTGGGTGAATTTTGAATTTGGCAGGTTTGGCGAGGCGATGCAAGTGATCAAAGTCAAGGGATGCGGGGGTGAAATGACTCTCACAATGGTAGTAGGAACGTGGGAGGGTTGGATGCAAGTGATTAAAGTAGAGGGTTGGAAAGAGGGTTGACTGGAGAGATCCACAGTAGTGACCCGGGCAGGTGTTGCTTGGTTGTGATTAGGCATGGGATTGTTTATGATCCCCAAGTTTTATTGGGGTTGGTTAGTATTAGGGTTGGGATTTCTAACGCTCCCCAATCGATTTGATTTCAATCATTCATATCATAAATCACGTCCCTAAGGACCCAACAATCTTCTAAATCGTGTCCCGCATAACAATGGAAGGCACAGTATTTAATGTAATCTAGACTTGCAGGCCATGGGCGACGTTTTTCTAGCAGGAGTCGAAGAATGTTTTGAGTGCTAATAAATCGAAAGATATTAGAGATTGTATCAGGCAGAGGGGGATAATGTTCCCACCTCGGTTCGTAGGGATCTCTAGTTGGATTAAGTTTTGCTGTGGGGGGACATTATTATAGTTCAACGTGTGGGCCGGTCAGTTTTGTGTTGTGTTTTAGTTCTAATAGGTGTTGGTGTATGGATTTCAATTTTGGTATTGGCCTTGACCTTGGTTTTGGCCTTGGTTCTGATTCACATATCTAGATTGATTAGCTCTCTGATTCTGGTTAGTATACCGTTGTTGATTTTGATTTTCTCTGAAGTTACGCGGTTGGAAGTTACCGTTATTAGAACTTTGTCCTTGGTTGACAATGGTGTTGACCTCTTCAGTTCCTAAGGCTTTCTTATTATTTTTTGACTTGGATTTGCTAGAGGAGCCTATTTTGGATGTAACGATAGATAAGGCAAGGTCTCCGCCTTTAATGTGTCGTGCTAGTCTGGACGCCCGGGAGTGAAGTGCAGTGAAGTCTGGGCAATCGCTTATGACAAGCGTGCTCTTAACCGGTTCCCTAGTATTATCGATGATAATGTCGATTGAGTTCTTTTCTTTCATTGAAGTGCCAGTCCTTGTAGCAAGTTTTCTCCATCGAGCGATGAAGTCAACAAACTCTTCCTCAGGTCCTTACTTAGCAGCCATTAGGTCGCTAAGGCTGACTGTCTCTTGGATCAAGTGTTTGTATTGGTCTAAGAACTGACTGACTAAATCTTTGATCTTATAGAGCGGGAGTCCCACGAACTAGTCTAGTGCTTCCCCTTCTATTGAGCGTTGCAAGTAGTGAATGAGAAGTCCTTGGTTGTCACATATAGGCCGACAGTCGTTGCAAAAGAGTGCTAAGAAATGGTTCGGATTTCCCACGCCATTATATCTGGTAAATTTTGGCGGTTTGAATCCTATAGGCAGGTTAAATTTGACATCCCTACAAAATTTATCGAACCCGAATGAATGACCAGGGCGCTCCCTCTTGGCCATGTACTCGTCAAGCATTTTAGGGAGATCCTCGATCATAATGGTATTGTCCTTTGGCGCGAGCCGCAAGCTAGCCCTGTCCAGTGTGTCATTAAAGAATGTGTGAGAATGCCGCCTCAATGACGCAGCACGACCTGACACCGTACTCGGGGTAGGTGGTGGTCTTTCTTGTCGCTCTTGCTCTTCCAAATTTTGTTGTCCCCTAATGGTTTCGTATGTAGCAGTCAATCCTCAAAGTAACTCTTCAAAATCATCGCCTCCTCTTTGTATTCTTTGGATGCTAAGTTCTACGATTTGTTGAGTGGTCAGATTTTGTCCAGAGCTATTATTCTATCGTTATGGCTATTACCGGTGTGCAGTGTAGAGAAGGGGTTCTCTTATTCACCAGCCATGTTGAATTTAGGTTGTCGTGGGCTAAAAGTATATGTTGGTTCTTCCTCGTATGCAGGGTTGTCATGAAGTCCCCATAATGGAGGGTCTCCTAAACTTACTCTACGTATGCCAGACATCTCAAGTCTTTGACAAAGACTCATATGTCAAAAAGGAATCTAAATGACACGACAGAAAAGGAAATAAGGAAATTAAATAAAACTAACTATCTACGAATAGTTTGCAAAAGTGTCCCATCGCGATCGCCAGTCTGTTGGTGGCACTTTTTCTGGGTTCCTCTCGATTCTCGTTGAATCAGTGGCTTCCAATTCTGTCCATGTGGACTCTAGCGATGCAGTGTTTGGAATGACAAGAAAATAAAAAAGGGGATTTTTCTAGGAAGGTTCCTAGTTTGATTGCGATCGTCAACTACAGATATTTAACGACGTTGCAACACGTCAGTGATCACACTATGAAGCGGGTGTAGGTTACTTCTATACTGAATCGTCCGCCTGCGAACGTCAGCAGCAATGTTTTTCCTTAGCATAGTTAGTTTAATTCTCTTCTTATTTCCATTTATAATTAGAATTCTGGTCAGTTTAAGTTTCCCAATTTTATTATTATGCTCTGATTATGTGGGCTTATTAAGGTGAGTTATTTTAGTGTCCTGATGCTATCAAGAGTCCAACGAGCATCAATGTTCTGGTATTACTAAGAGTCTAGTCAATCTCAACTTCCTATTGATAGTAGGAGTGCACATGTACAAATTCCAATAATGTTCCAACGAAAATTAAGCAAACTATTTATGTTGGGATTCTAATTAAAGCAATTGCAATAATTCTACTATAATTCTGACTAAAATACTCATGACAGCTATGCTATAATTCTAATTAAAATAAAAAGACTGATTTTTTTCTACGGGCCTAATTAAAGCAACAAGTTTAATTTTTCTTAATTTTTCTTATTCGAATATCAACGAAAAAGAAAGACTGATTTTTCTACGACCCTAATTATTGCAACAAATTTAATTTTTCTATTCAAATATCAACAAAATGAAAAGACTGATTTTTCTACAACCCTAATTATTGACAGATTAATGGTGGAAAAATATAACTAATCATGAATAAACTAAATTTCCTAGAGTTCGGATTTAGCATAATCGATCAGAGAAACTTATGAAGAGGAAATTTTGATTTAACATTCAAATAATCGTATCAAGGCCTAATTAATGTAAATAATCAATTATGTCTGGATATAAATTAATTAAAGTAATTTATTAATTCTAAAAAACTCTTAAAAAAAGGGGTTTGGGCCCGCTATGCTAACGAAGATTGGCCTCATTCCCGAGTACCCTCTTTAAGCTCCCTTGGGCAAATCGGGTGGCTAAGTTTAAAGAAGAAAAATTGAATTTTGGATGATAAAGTAATATTTTTAGGCTTTTAGGGTTGATTTCGGAATAATAATTGTGAATTGAATGGTAGACTAGAATTATAAGACTAGGATTAATATTTAGAATTCTGAAAGTATTGAAATAAGTGACTAAAATTAAGACTAACCCTTTTTTTTAAAGACTGAATTCGAGTTTGAAATCGAGAAATCAGGCCGTATGATTAAGGACTTGTTCTGAATCAAAGGATTAGAACTAGAAAATAATGATAGGACTATAGATCAAGATTTTGGAATTGAATTAAAGCCTAGGATAGATATATCAAACCGATGAATTAATGATTGATTCTAGAAACAGAGAATTAGAACCAGATATATAGAATTTCGGTCTGGAAAGGGGGCTATGGTCTAAGACTAAAAATAAAAAATATTAATTGAGTTCCTAGGTCTAGAAATTAGAAGCTACGACTACAGATTGAAAGATTAAATCTTTACCTAGGGGTCAAGGCTGCGGAGAGAAATCTCTAAAATAAGAAGCTTGAGTCTCGAAATCATGATGAAGATGCTCTATGGGTTGATTCTCGGAGTACTCTGGTTTTGGAACTTGTCCTCTCTCGAAAATTCTAACCTTTTTTCGTCCAACCTCTGGCCTCCCTCTCTCTTCGAGAAAAAAAGCTTTTATAGGTTTTCCTTCAATTACGCGCCTATTTACAAGCATTTAACTTAATTGCGCGCCTGGGTTTCAGTGCTTAATCGCTTTGAGTCGGTCATCGACTCAGTGAGCGACCGACTGACTTGCTTAGCGAGTCTCCCAGTCCTAACAAATTAGGACTAATTGCGCGCATGTTATCATGCACTCAATCTGATTAAGCGTTTAACCTGAAACATTTAATTGAGGACACATAGGGGTCAAGGGTAGTAAGACTAGGTCGGGCGTAGGCCAATTACGAGTAGTTGGTGAAGCGCTCAATCCGATCACACATTCTATTTCAGGCGCATAATCGAGTCTTCAATCGGTCTGGAAAAGGAAGTTTAGTCTGAAAGGTGGATTGATCGCGGGCTTGTGGTTTTGTGCGCGATTGAATTGTGCGCTAGGTTTCTAGCGTGTAATTCGGGGTTGTCCGCGTATGGTCTCTAGAATGAAACGCAAGACTATTATTTCAGTCTTCCTTTCGGCTATATACTGTTGCTTAGCATATAACTTACCCATTTCGGAATCTAAGCCAGAAAGCTATTGTTTCAGTCTGTGTTCAACCATGTACTATTGCATGGTCCCATATCAGGGTTTAAAGGGTCAAAGGTTGATGGAACAAGTTTGTATACTCTGAGAAGGCAAAATGGGGGTGTCTACAGCCCTGCTGGGAGCATGCAATTTGATTAAGTGACAGCTCAGTTGCGCTTAATCGAGGTATTCAAGCAGTTAAAGGAACTTGAGACCTGGTTCAAAGTGGACCAATTATGCACTGGTGGTGGGTTGCGTAATCGATTGCACGCCCTAACCTAGGAACGAAATTAGATCCTAATGCGGTCTACAGGAAAGTAGACCTAGTCCAAGTTGGACCAATTGTGCACCATCTGTGTGGTGCACAATCGAATTACGCGCATTGTATAGAGCGCAGAATTTGGGATCCTCCCTGAGCTAAGTCAGGTTCGAACCACAGGGCTATTGTTTCAGCCTGTGCTTCAACTATATACTATTGTTTCAGTATATAGTCCCTGTATTAGGGTTTTAAGACTTTCAGAGAAGATGAGTCCCTTTCGAAAGTCATGGGCAAGGTCAAAGGTTGACCGAATCAGTTTGTATACCCCGAGAAGGCAAAATTGGGGTGTCTATAGATGCCCCTCTTTGACGCATTCTTGTGAAGTAAGGATGCGTCGAAGAAGTAGACACCTCTCTACCGAGGTGTCTTCTTGTTTCTTTGGAAGATCACAAGTGTGAATTGGGGATGCTGACATGAAATGCTTGGCTTTCTTATCTATTAGCACAAGCTAAAATGGAGCATTCGAGGGCCCAGTGGTAACTATCGAAAGGTGCATTCCATGCCATGGATGTGATGGGCATCCCGTCGCGTATCACGACCTCCTACAAGTAGCAGTCAATGGGGAAAATTGGCGTATCCTAATCCGTGGGTGCTAGTGGCATCCAGTCGCGTGTCGTGACCTACTACAAGGGACAGTCAAACGGTAGGGGAATCATCATATCCTCATCTGCGGGTGGAAGGGGCATCCCGTCGCATAGCACGACTTGCTGTAAGAGGCAGCCAAACAACCGTAAAATGACGTAGTCAAGGTATCGGGAGGCATCATACGATTGTTTAGAGCCAAGGTCCAGTGACCTGATAAGATGTTAAATCATGTGGCGGTGAAGGCTTTTACAGTTCATGTCAGACCGGGCGCATCATTGCTCACACCAATAGCGCGTCAGGTGTCCTTTTCCAGTGGACATTTGTGATTTCTCAGAGTTGAGTGTACTCAGTGTTCGATTTCTCAAGGGAAGGAATTGATTGGAGTGAGGAGTGACTATTGATAAATAGGAGATTTATTTATTATTATTATATCTTTTATGTTTTACTTTTGAAAGTATATATATTTTTTGGAAATTTGGAGATTTTAACTTAAGGTCAATTCAGTGGTAAATCTGTGAAAAACATGCCTTCCGATATGTTGCTGAGCAGATCCATCAGTACGGGATTTATAGACCTGACCATTTGCATGATTGTCAAGATGACACTTGCTATGTTGGATGCTCCGTCTGACCTTCTCGATGAATACTGATGATTATCTCTTATGGGAGAATTACAGTGATTCGCGAGTCGAGAGAGACGGGTTTTGAAAATGTTTGACTTAATATTATCTAACTATATGTTAAAACAATATCGAATAAAAGAAGGGGTGCTTTACTTACCTGATTTGTTGCCGGCGGGAGGCTTTTATTTACGGTGGGACTGGCTGACTGTTGCTCCAGTGGTTGTATCGCGATGGGACTACGGGTGACTCCTCCTTCTAGTTTGAGTCACCTTTGCTTGTCATGTAAGGTTATCTGATAAGACGGGGGTGTTTGGGGGGTGGAATTTCTTGAAGGACTCAAGCTCTTTTTGCAAGCATGAGAAATCACACAACCACCCACATCATTCATATCAATGGGCTTTGTCGCCTTCAGGTTGCTAAGCTTTCGTGTGAATTTTTCCACATGAACTCAAAGCCTTCTTTATTGGTGTTTATGCATTGTGAAGGTGACTTCTGATGTCGCTTCATATTCCGGTGGGAGTGTCATGATGGGACATTTTGGAGGGGTGTTATTTGTGATGGGACATTGATCGCCCCCCCTTTTGGTTGTGTGCCGTGGCAGGTTGCGACGGGAAGGCTAGGTTCACCTCTTTCTTTGATAGATCTCCAATTGTATGACAAGATCAGGTTGTAATTGCATCACGACAGTACATGTTTGTGGGTGTATGATGGGGTGTTGGTTTGACGACTCCCTGGGCTGTTTTGACGTCGTGATGGGATAATGATGGTGTCTCTTTGGCAGATGATGTCTTGAGATCATGACGGGATTTACCCTTGGCCTTTGCAATGGGATTTTTGGGAGGCTCATTTTGGCTTTTCGCGATGGGATATTGGACGAGCCTCCTCTTTCTGGTCACGTGGCATGCGAGGTCGCATGGCGTGCGAGGTGGTGTCACGATCTCAAGATGTGGTGTGCGAGGTGGCGTCATGATGGGGCATGGGGACTTGTGAGGTTACGCGATGGGACAAGGGAGAGTGATTCGGATCGTGACAGGACGAGTAGCTGATTAGCCACTTCGTCGTCATTAATATTTGCTTTGTGTCACACAGGAGCTTTGTATTTAGTGATGGGGCTAGGAGTGATGATTTTATTTTATTTTATTTCGTCGGCTTATTTTGTGCAGCAGATGTTAGGGAGTGGTTACGTGTACTTGTGAGTACGCGATGAGACTCCAGGGTATAATCTTGATCGGTGGGACGTGAATTGTGGATCATTTCAAGGGGTGATTTGGTCGCGATGGGACTACGGGGAGATGTCCTCACCCCTAATCAATTTTTGATGGGTCAAGCTGATTATGTATGTGTCTTATTATGATAGGAAATGTTGTCTTGCATATTTGTTTTTGAAGTATCCCGATTTACATGTTTTAGTGATATCGTGTGATCTGACCGTCCGATTGTGATGTCGTTTCTTCCAATGTTCGTTGTTTCACGCTCTCTGCATCCTATAGTGGCTTCTAATGATAGTATAATTAGAGATGTTGTTGTGGTTTGGGGGGTGTTGGGATTGTGTGGCGGTATACATCCTTCATTATTGTTAAGAGGTGAAGATGATGGGAGGGAAATCCTCCAAAGGGATGGAAAGGGTGTTACCCAACCAATGCTCACCTCACTTTTCTGTTGCTTCTGATTAGATGTTCCGCGCGTCGTTGTTTTGGGTTTTGTATCCGTTTTGGGTTCAATGTTTGTTTTAAGTTGAATGTTTAGGTCCTAGGTCTTCGTTTTGTGTTGTATGTTCAGGAGGTATGCCTCCGGTGACACCTATATAAATTTTATTATATAAATAAATGGGTGTTTTTACTTATTGTGTTCATTTCATTGAAGTGTGTTCATATTTATTGTTGTATGTTTCTTGTTTGTCTTGTTTTGGATGTTTTTCGTCCCATGGCAGAAAAGCAAGAACTATAAAAAAATGCCCTAGTTTGGGGTGTCGGTCTAGTGACCTGAGTATTGCTACCAAGGTGTTAGCGCTCTTAAAAAAATGCCCTAGTGTCAAGTGATGGTGGGACTCTTATCGGCCTCTTAGATATCCTGGAGTGCGTTAGTAATTATTCCATGTCGGGAAGTAGTTTGATTATTTCGGCCACATGCTGGGATTAATTTTATAAGTGTTGAATGATCATCATGTATCATAGTTTTCAACAAGGTTAAGGTAAATGATAGATAAAGAGTGATTGCATCACTTGCCATTCGAGAGTTTTTGGTTTATTCCGAAGATATTTTGAAAATCATTTGACTCATTGTCCAAAAGAGAAATAAAGGGTGAAGGAAAGAAAATGTTTATTGGTCTGAGGGTAGCTTCTTATTTAATCGATTTTTAAAATAGTAGTCAATGATTTTCTTCTAGGGTGGGTAATGCGGTGCCATAATTGAGCTCTCCGTCATGGTCTAACACCATCAAATCATCAAATTCTATGGTTAGCAGGAGCTTATCCTCCTCCCACCACCGTACGACGACACCTAGTAGTGTTAAGATGTCAGGGATGCCCTCACAGCTTGCTTATACTTCCCTAATAAGATTACCAAGAATGCCCTCACAATTTGCTTTTGCTTCCTTGAATTCATTAACTGTTCATTCGTCGTATTGCTCTCGCACGGTTGTGCTTCTTTTCTATATATTTTTTTACAATCTGCTAATGCAAGAATTATGAGGTTTGATGGAACCTTGTATTTTCATTCTTTTCTGCTCTAATATCAACTCCAATGGCTAGAAGGGTGTGTTAGAATCTAGAGTTTTCCATATTTCAAAAGAGAGTTTTATGATCCACTAGTCCTTTTGATCAACTTGCCTGAATAGGAGGGGTGGTTAATGAGTTGGATGATTCCCAAAATATTTTTTGAAAATAATGACCTAAAACCGGTGAATGCCTTGCGATTACCACGGGGATGTGTTGAGAACTAGAAAATACCATTTTCCACCCCTTAATCTGGGCCTTGATAGACCCTTGAGAGAACTAAATAAGTGTTTTAAGTGTTTGTTTTACAGCTAACAATAAAGGCAGGCTTAACCTTGAAAGTAGCTTAAAAGTGCCAAAAAGATGATGACCCATCTTGATCTGGAGGAAGAAGGAGAAAGGACAATCTCATTGGCTGTCAAAATGCCTAAAATAAAGAGGACAAAGGCTTGGTTTCAACCTGGAAAGAGGTTTGGAGCTATTCGAAAAGAAGAATGCACTACAGAATGCTATTCGAAAAGGTCCCCAATCTTTGTGAAAAGGTCCCCAATCTTTGCGAAAAGGTCCCCAATCTTTGTGAATAGATCCCCAGAAGTTACAGTTCTTTTCGAAAAGGTCTCCAATCTGTGCGAATAGAGTTTCAGAAGTTACGATACCTTTCGAAAAGGTCTTCAAACTTTGCGAAATGGTATCCTAAAGATTCCTAGCATCTACAGGGGAAATTTGGTAATCTCTGCACGTGCCCCAATGCATTCAAAAACCCAGGGGCATTCTAGAAGATTCGAAGCACGAACCAGTGGTATATTCCACCCCATGTGAACACCCAAAGATGAAATTACTTGGCGGGAACTTTAAGAAGTTCCAACAGATTTTTGAATTTCCTAATAGAATTGATGCCTCTGTTTCCTGATTGGCTGAACCAGATCAAGCAGTTCTGATTGGCCAGAATAGATCTGGATCCTGGTGCTCGACTCCTATTGACTGATTGGATCTAACCAATTCTGATTGGTTGATGCACATCTGAGATGGACTTGGGGAAAACTATAAATAGATGAACTATTTGCCCAATTTGGGTATCCAAATTTTGAGTTTCATTTCTATTGTCCCATTTCCATTTCAAGTAGCTTGTCTGAAACTTCTGTAATAGCCTAGCTTTTATTTGTAATTGAGAACTGTGAGATATTTCTGTAATTCAAGTGAGAATTATATTCAAGACTACAAACCCGAGAGCTGTTTAAGCTGTGCTCTGTAATTATAATGGTGAATTTGAAAAGGTTGTTGTGAATAGTATGTTCTCAATCAGATTCGTGTTGAGGGTTCCCTGTGATCTCCTTATTCATTAGATTCCTTTAGATTTACTATTTTTAAAGCAATTTCCCTTAATTCATTGTCCCTGTGAGAATCTGCGTTTGTAACCTGATTTCTCACAGCATTTGTAGTGGTGTTTTTTGTTCTTAATCAAGGATTCAGAGTGAAGACTATTGGATGATCTGTGTCCATTGAAGTGGACAGACCATAGCCATAAGTTCAACTCAATTCCAATCCTTGAGTAGGATTACTTTCTCTTGCATCTGTGCTGGTAGCCAGATGAAGATTGGATAATATCTCATGTGTTTTACATTTATTCTCATTCTGCAATCAAGCACTAAGTCGAAGTTAGATATTATTTCTCCATTCTTATTAGTTTACATCAAATCTCCCCAACTCGAATCTGGATTATTTAGTTTAATTTTTACTTTTCTCATTTAGTTAATGTGACAAATTCAACCTCCCATCCTATGTGCTTTGTAGATAGGATCAGAGGTCAGATCTGGTAGCTCAGATCTGGAGGTTTATCTTACATTTTAAATCAATTCCCTGTGGACGATCTTTTACTCACTTACATTTAAAACTTGCTACAATTGACCCTAATCTTGCAGGTTAATTAACTTCTCTCTGTGCTGATATTTCTTTATCTTTTTTAGTTTTTCAAATTCAGTATAATTAATCATTTGCAAATCTGTTTTCAAAACACAAATAAATCATGGGCACTTAGAACAGCAACAGGATGATACGTATAAGAGTATGCCTGTTTAGGCTATGAGACATGATGATCACTGAATTATGATTCCAACGGTTAGGAAGTCCTTCCCCTGTGCCAAGTTCCTAGGCATGTTGCCGAAATAATGTAGGTACTCCCCTTGTGGGTTTTGATTTTCCTCCAAGTGAGGCGATTGTGGAAGCATTGTTTCTTAGCACTAGCTCTTCAACTTCGAGTTTTCGATTGGGTGTGAATTCGAAGGGTTTGGGGCATAAAAGAGTATTTTTATTTTTGAGTATTTACATTTTTGGGCATTTATACTTTTTATTTTTTTTATCTTTCTATTTTTTATTTTTTTTGTATTTTTGTTTTGTTATTATTAATTTTGTGTTACGGTACAACATCAGTTCCGTGAGCAGAGGGTGACTCAAAAGGTCGGATGGAGTAACTATTGGATAATCTTCTTCGGGGTCCTCGATCCCTTTCGATCTGATTGATCAGGGATGAGGGAGATGTCATGTTTGGGTTTGTGGTTTGGATGATGTGAGATTTGTCCAAATAGATGTGGTGTCATTTGATTTCTTCTTTCAATAAATTTTCTATGGTTGGGGTCTCCTTGTCAGGAGGGACCAACTTTCATTTTTTGACGGAGTGAGGCATCTCTTAGAGTTGGGGCATAGAGTTGTTGGAGAGTTTTCTAGAATTATTTACGGATTGATGGAAACTTGTTCATGGGTAAAGTTTGAGTGGAAACTGCTGAGAGGGAAGGGGGTGTTGTAAAGGTAATGAGAGGATAAGGCAAAGGTAGAGGAGGAGGAGACGTGGGGGCGTAGGCCAAGGTGGAGCTTTTCTCCGTGTGGGGCGATTTTGTCTTCTCTTGTTTTGTTTGATGCGTATTTTGGGTTTATCATGAGGTTATTTTAAAGTTTTATTTATAATTTTTGGAGGAGCTTTAGTGTTGAGAGTTTGGTATAGTAGTTTTGTTGGTTGGGGTTCCGTAGGAGTGTTGGTCGTGAGGTCTAATGCGATTTTGATTTGGGGGTCAGAAGTGATGTTAGTTGTGATGTTGATTTCCCATTTTGACAGGATTTGAGGATTAGGTGGCATGTTGATTTGGATGTTAATCAGGATCGTAAGATTTAAGCTTGGTTTAGTTTTAAGAGTGGGAGGGGTGATGGATTTTTGGATTTGTTCATCGATAGGTTCAATGATTGATATTGAAGTTGTAGAGGTAGATTTGATAATGTGTTTGGATTTGATCAGTTCCCGTTTGGTGTCAAGTTCGGGTTTAGGTTTGACAATGGGTTCATGTTTGATAATAGGTTCAAGTTTAAGTTTTATGATAGGTTCGTGTTCGAGGATAGGTTTAGATTCGATAATAGGTTTAAATTTGATAGTAGGTTTAGGTTTGATGACAAGTTTAGGTTTGATAATAGGTTTAGTTTTGATAGTAGGTTTGAGTTTGGGGTTCAGTTTCGTGGTTGGTGAGGTGATAACTCCGGTGGTGAGTTCAAGTCTTAAGGCAAGTGTAGAGATTGTTTTGTGAGTTGGTTTTGAGATTGGTTCAATGGTTGATTCTGGAGTGAGTGAAATGGGTGGTTCGGAGGTATGTTTGGTAACAGATTCGGTTCGAGATTTTGTTTTGAAGTTGGTGAGGTGGTAGTGAGTTTAGGTTATGAGGCGGGCGTAGTGATTGATTTGAGAGTTGGACTCGGACATTGGTGGAGTGAAGTGTTCATTATTGAGTTCATGTTTTAAAGTAGGTGTAGGGACTAGTTCAAGGGTTGGGTTTAAGGTTGGTGGGGTGATGTGTTCGATTGTGTGTTCGACAATGCGTTCAAGCTCGGGGATAAATTCCAGAGTATGTTGGATTAGGGGTCTTGATTCGATTATGGGTTCATGTTGAGAGTTTATCTTTATGATTGGTTTAAGTATGAAGGGTGTCGTGTTATATGGATAGATTAATTTGGGAATTGCTTTCAGGATAGGTGAGGGAGTGTGTTTAGGAAATGGTCGCGGAGCTGGTTTCGGTGAAAATTGAGGTATCGTGGGGGTTGATATGCTTATCGTTAGGTTGTCAAGTTCAAGGGTAGGTTGAATCAGTTCGGATATAAGTGCGTTGAGCTTGGCGATGAGTTTAGTGATGGATTGAGTTAGTTTAGGGGAGGATTCGGTGATAGTTTGGATTTTAGTGATCTTGGTGACCGGTTCAGGGTGAAAGGTAATTTCGCGTTTATAGGTACGTGGGGCAAGGTTAATTGGTTGGGAGTGAATGGTATGGATGCAATCCAAAGGAGGTTCAATTCTGTGAATCATGTTGCTGGGTAGAATGGGGCAGGAGTGAATGAGTATATAGTGTCGTATGCGAGTTGAGGGCCTGATGGAGTTTGCTCAAATAGTGGGTTGTCGAAGGAGGTATTGTTGAGATGTTGATCTTGATTCTGGTTGGGATATGGTAATTGGTTTTGGATGTGATATAGAGGTTGGTTATAGTCAGTGTATAGGTTTGTGTATAGATCATGAGCTTGGTCATATGGGTGGTATGGTTGAGGGTTTGTTTGGTTTTGTCCTTGGTTTGTGTTGATTTGTTCAGGGCTTAGAGTCACGTTTAGGGGTTTGTCTCAGGGTCATTGGAGGAGGGGTCCGTTGGATGTTAGAGTAGAGAGATTGAGGTCTCCATTCATCCGGTGATGCTCTATGCGTGAAGCATGTTCTCGGAGGCTAGTGAAATCGGAGTAGTCACTTAGGATGAGAACAGTCCGGAGAGGCTCTAAGGTGTTGCCGATCCTGATTTCTATCGCATTGGTTTCTCTTATCTGACTCCCTGTTTGAGCGGCAAGTCTCCTCCAGCGGTTGGCAAACGTCAGAAAATCTTCGTTGTCTTCTTGTCTTGTGTGCATCAAGTCAACGAGACTGATTTCTTTGGGAGTTAAGTGTTGGTATTGGTCTAGGAATCTATCAGCTAAGTTCTCGAAGGTCTCAATTTTGGCTAGAGGCAGAGTAGCGAACCAGTCAAGGGCTTCTCTTTCTAAAGACCTCTGAAAGTAGTGAATGAGAAGGCCCTGGTTATTGTGTACAGGTCGGCAGTCGTTACAAAATAGGGCCAAGTGGTGTTTCGAATTCCCTGTACCATTGTATTTATTAAATTTTGGAGGTTTAAAGCCAGCAGGTACAGTGAAGTCGATGTCTTGGCAAAATTTGTCGAACGCGCAAGATTTATTAGAGCGTTCTCTCTTAGCCATGTAGTCATCTAAAAATTGGTGGAGGTCATTTGTGTTTTTGGCGGTGCCTTTTCTAGGTGTCTCGGAGGAGGGCCTCGATATTTGTCATTGTAGGAGGTGTGAGAGGTATGTGTGTTACGTGTCGAGGAAGTCAGAGCACATGGACGAGTCTGCGTCCCTTTCTCTTGTCTGTTCTTTGGAGTAACCTGTATTTGGTCCCTTGTAGCTCTATATAAGTGGGTTAGGGACTGGAGCAATGTGTCGACTTCTTTTCCTCCTTTTGTGAGTGCACTAGCAGTGTGGCCCATAACTTGACTAGTGGTGGAGTTTTGTCCGTCCTCACTTTCTCCACTGTTGTTGCTGTGATTTTTGTTTCATGGAGCGAAGGGGTATATTTCGCTCTCATTGCCCGTATTTATCCGGACATGACGATGGGTTGTCCTAGGAGACGGCCTAACATTATACTCGAGATCGCTAGGGAAGTCCCATGAGGGTGGGTCGATATCATTAAAGTTTAATTTTCTGATGCCGACCATTTTAAAATAATTATTTATTTATTTTAAAAAACTTATCCACGTGCAAGTGTATGCAGAAAAGTGATAAAGCGGAACAAAATAGAAACCAAATTAAATAAAGGAACGAAAATAGAAAATCAAATTAATTAAATTGGGACAACCTTAGTGAAAAAGAGTCCCAACGTGATCGCCAATCTGTTGGTACGCGCTTTTTCTCGGTTCTTCTCGATCCCCGGAAAGGGTGGCCCAATTCGGTCTATGTGGACTCTTACGAAAAGTGAATGAATAATAAAGCGGTAAAATAATAATAAGAAAGTATTTATGTGCGCCTGCAGTGATATATTAGAATAATAAAAGGATAACATTTAAATGTAGAAAACTAAAGGAAGGCGAATTCTAAATGGAGAATACCTGTGTAAATGCGATCACTAGCTGTAGATGTTTATGAACGCTGAAACACATCATTGATCATGCGGGTTGACTCCTTTATTGAATCGTCGGCCGGCCAACGTCAGCAGTTATTGATTGCTTATAGTCTAACTAGTTTGGTTTCCTACTTCTATTGATATCTACTCTAAAAAAGGGGAGGGTGGCCTATTATGCTATGGAGGATCGACCCCATTCTTGGGTACCCTCCATAAGCTCCTAAGGGAAAATCTGGTGGCCAAGGCTTAAAATCAAAACGGGTTAGAGACCTAAGGGATCTAAGGCTCAGGGGCGCTTCTCCCTTTGTACTCTTTTGAGAACCAAGACCAGTTGAGCAAGTGTCGCTGGCTCGACTACCTAGGGTTCCTAGAGAAGAGTCTGCAATTCTAGAAGTCTAAAAAGCAGCTCAACTCCTTTCATTGGGATCCGGGGAGCGAACCTCGAAATTTCTAAAAGAAGAAGCTAAAAAAGTAGAAGAGAAAATTGTGTAGTTGATGTGTGTTGAAGGCTGTGGGGTAGGGGTCTATTTATAGGTATTCGGATAATTATGCACTCTGTGTGGTGCGCTTAATTAGCCGGTCAAACCCAATTATGCGCCCTGTCTGGTGCCCTTAATTGGATTATGCACCCTATCCCAGGTACTTAATCCCTCTGAGTCGGTGACCGACTGACTAGCTCAGTCAGGTGTCTGAGTTCTAATCCAATTATAACTAATTGTGCACTTGTAGACACCCAAATTTGGCCTAAGGCCCGATCGAGACATACTTTGAGAGAGGCACACCCCCGAGCTTTTGATAACATCTCCCACACCCTTAGGACCCTTCCCAAACCCTCTGGAATCACCCCCGACCTTTAGAAACCTCTCCGAACCCTTAGTTAGCCCTCCTGGGTAATGGTTAGAAAGAGATATACCAGGGATGATAGGGACCTCTACTGAGACTAGATCTTATACCATTGAAAAGTAGAAGTTCCTAGCTTTCCAACAAGCCAAGAATCGTCTCAATCTAAGTTGTCCTTCAAAAGTTATGGCGATCCAAAAAGTGTCCGAAAACTGCACCTAGTTGGGGCATGCATAGCATGTATATTACACACGCCAAGTACAGGTGGGCCCCTTGTGGGTTATGACTTCCATGAAACTGTAGCTATGCTTGGCGTGGATAATACACATGCCAAGCCTAGCTATAGTAACCTCTGGTTTTTGTTCGAATTTCACTTTTAGGGTTTGACTTGTTGACCATCCAATATTTAGGGTGGGTTATTCCTGTACATTTGAGCGTGGAATCTACTTTGAAAGGTATACTAAAGGTTTGTTTTGTATAATTTTACTCTCTGTTTCTGTGTTGTATGTTTGGTAGGAGGACTCTCAATCCTGAGATTATCCCTTTGAATTTAGAAGTTGAAAGGCTACTAAGAACCAGACAAACATCACAGAATTTTGCTGAGACTGCTACTATGGGTGAGAAACCTAGACTTTTGAAGGATTACTTTGCACCTGGTGTATATAATTCCCCATTTTGTATCCAATTTCCTACTGTTGAAGGAAATTATGAGATCAAATCATCAACTATCTAGATGATTCCTTCCTTCCATGGACTAAGTAAGGAAGATCCATACAAGCATGTGGATGAATTTTTGTCTCTTTGTACAACATTCAACATAGCTGGACTGGGTCCAAAGGCAACCAAGCTTAGGCTCTTTCCTTTTTCATTAAAGGACAAAGCTAGAGCATGGCTGTCCATGTTGCTACCAAACACCATTACTTCTTGGAATGATTTGCAATGTCAATTTTTAGCCAAATACTTCCTTATGTCTAAGACCAGCCAGTTGAGACAAAATATTGTTTCCTTCTCACAACACTCAATTGAAACTTTTCATGAAGCATGGGAAAGGTTTAAAGAACTTTTAAGGCAATGTCCTCATCATCAAATTCTCCGATGGCAGCTTGTTCAAAGCTTCTATTAGGGAATTGATCAAAAGGGCAAGAATATGGTAGATGCTTCCTGTGGAGGCACCTATTTGCAAAAAATAGTTGAGGAGGTTTGGGACCTATTTGAAGTGATTGATGAAAATTCAACTCAACAGGAATCTTTGTCAAGAGACATTGAGAATCCTGCTCGGATGAACAATCAGTAGACCACCAAGGGAAAGATTTATGAGGTGAATGAGTTGGAAAGGAAAATGGATAATTTGACCACTAAGTTTGATAGATTGATGGACTCACTTAAAAATCCAATGGGTGCAAGAGTAGAGGAGGCATGTCTGATATGCCAGTCCTCTACTCATTCACATGATCAATGTCCAGCTGCACCACAGTTCCCAGATCTAGTGGTGGAGCAAGCTCATGCTGCCCAATCGTTTAGACAGATGCAATCAAATGAATATGCATGGAGAGGGCACCCCAATTTAAGGTGGAGCCAGGGCAATTATCAATCACAACAGCAGTAGCAACTAAAGAACCAAATACCTTTCAAAGCACTTTCGGCCTTACCAAAGAGAATTTTTAGACCAAGCCAAATTTTCAGCAGCCCATTCCACAACAGATGGCACAACCTATGCAGCAATCTACTCCAGTTCAAACCCCTTCCAGATCCCCTTCTTTTGAAGACCAAGTTCTAACTTCACTCCAAAATTTAGGGTCTTTAACTCAGACTGTAAACTTTCACAGTTAGAGCATAAAGAAGATTGAAGAAACATTGGGTCAACTTTCAAATACTTTGGCCAAAAGAGAGGAAGGCAGGTTACCCAGCCAACCCTTGAACAATCCTAAAGGACAGTTCATGGTTGAAGATGCCTCTGTTTCACATGAAGAAGTAAAAGCTATCACTACTTTGAGAAGTGAAGAGTTGTAAATAACAATGTGAATCCTGAAAAAGAAGAAGAAAAAATTGAGGAAACTGCTAGAGATATGCAGTAGGAGCAGCATGATATTAGCATTGGGGGTACTGATGTACCTCAAAAAAATCAAAAAAATCAAAAAATCAAAAATCAAAAAAATTATGGTGATGATTCTAAAGCTATAAATGAAGGATTAGTTCCTCATTTACCATTTCCCCATGCCATGAAATCTGCATCCCCTTTTGATAAAGGGAATACAAAAATAGATGAAATGATGGAGACTTTCAAGCAAGTCAAGATAAATCTGCCTTTGCTTGATGCAATAAAACAAGTCCCAGCATATGCAAAATTTTTGAAAGATATTTGCACTCACAAAAGACAATCTAGGATACAGTTATCCAAGAAGGTCTTTGCTGTGGAAAGAGTTAAGCAGGTTTTGTCCATTACCTCACCTCCTAAACTTCAAGATCCTGGAATCCCCACAATCCCTTGCATTATTGGGGAACATACCATTGAAAAGGCTTTATTAGATTTGGGTGCTAGTGTTAACCTGCTTCCATATTCTGTATATGAGAAACTAGGTTTGGGAGAGTTAAAACCCACTCATGTGGTGTTACAACCAGCATGATCCGAAAGAAAGCCGGATTGGGATGATTGAGGATGTATTGGTAGGGTAGATAAGTTTTCTACCTGCTGATTTTTTGTATTAGACATGGAACCTACAAAAGCGTAACTTCCATCCTGTCATTTTGGGAGACCATTCTGCCTAATGCTTGCATCCAATGCAGATCTGGTATTATGGAAGTGTCTTTTGGAAATATGAAGGTAAAGTTAAATGACTACAATGCAGTTACACAGCCTCAATTCAGTTCTGAGGAATGCTTTCTTGTTGATTTGTTGGATGAACTGGTAGAAGAAAGTTTACCACAGTTTTTGCAGTGTGAAGATTTAACCACAGATTTTAAAGATGCTTGGAGAAATGCCGGGGAAAAATAGTTTGTACCTCAAAGTCTGAGGAAGTTAATGCTGTGCAAGGAACTCATGATCAATCAGCAAGGTGTTCTTCATGGAAACCTGCTATTCTTCCCCTTCCACAAACAATCAAGGTACCTTTGTTACCTTCTTTTCTCAAATTTCATCCGATGTAGAGCGTAAAGCTGTTTAAAATTTGAAATATGTGTTTTTAGGAGACCATAAAACATTGCCTGTGATTATTTCTTCCTTCCTCACTGAGGAGCAGGAGAAAGAGCTGTTGAGTGTATTGAAACAGCATGAGAGGGCAATTGGCTGGACTATTTTTGATTTGGGAGGAATCAGTCCAGCTGTTTGCATGCATAAAATTCACTTGGAAGAAGATGCAAAGCCTTCTAGAGAAATGCAAAGGAGGCTGAATCCTCATATGCAAGAAGTGGTCATGAAGGAGGTTGTTAAGTAGTTGGATGCAGGGGTCATTTACTCCATCTCAGATTCAGTTTGGGTGGCACCTACACAGGTGGTACCTAAGAAATCTGGGATCACTGTTGTAACCTCAGATTCTGGTGAGCTTATTTCAACCAGATAAACAACTGGTTTGAGGGTCTGTATTGATTACAGAAAGCTAAACACAATGACCAGAAAGGACCATTTCCCTCTTCCATTCATTGATCAGATTTTAGATAAGTTAGCAGGAAAAGCTTATTACTGTTTTCTTGATGATTACTCTGGTTACAATCAGATTCCTGTGTATCCACAAGATCAGGAAAAGACCACATTCACTTGCCCCTTTGGCACTTTTGCCTATAGGAGGATGCCTTTTGGTCTTTGTAATGCTCCTGCTACCTTTCAAGGATGTATGTATTCCATTTTCTCTGATATGATTGACCAATTTATGGAGATTTTATGGATGACTTTTCAATATATGGAGACAGTTTTGCCCAGTGTTTACATCATCTCAACTTGGTGTTACAGAGATGTGAAGAAACCAATTTAATTTTGAGCTGAGAGAAGAGCCATTTCATAGTCACCCAAGGCATTGTCCTTGGACATGTTGTCTCCCACAAGGGCATTGAGGTGGACAGAGCAAAAATTGATTTAATTGCACATTTGCCTCCTAAAACTGTTAAGCAAATCAGAAGTTTTCTGGGGCATGCCGGATTTTACAGGAGGTTCATTAAGGACTTCAGTAAAATATCCAAGCCTCTTTGTCATTTATTGTGCCAAGATGTTCCTTTTGTTTTCAATAATGAATGCCTGAAGGAATTTGAATTCTTAAAAAATTGTTTGATTTCAGCTCCAATGCTGCAGTCTCCAGATTATTCACTGCCTTTTGAGCTGATGTGTGATGCATCAGATTATGCTTTAGGAGCTGTTCTTGGGCAAAGAAAGGATAAGCTGCCTCATGTCATAACTTATGCCGGTAGATCAATGATTGATGCATAGCTCAATTACACAACAACTGAGAAGGAG
Source organism: Chloranthus sessilifolius (assembly GCA_021018995.1). Taxonomy (NCBI): domain Eukaryota; kingdom Viridiplantae; phylum Streptophyta; class Magnoliopsida; order Chloranthales; family Chloranthaceae; genus Chloranthus; species Chloranthus sessilifolius. The sequence goes on from CM037595.1 coordinate 74,332,627, forward strand.
TTGCTGGCAATTATTTTTGCTTTGGAGAAATTCAGGTCATATGTTTTGGGTTCACAAATTGTGGTGTTCACTGACCACGCAGCCCTGAAATACCTTCTGTCTAAGAAGAATACCAAACCAAGATTAATCAGGTGGATCCTCCTATTACAGGAGTTTGATTTGCAGATTAAAGATAAAAAGGGTGTGGAGAATGTGGTGGCTGACCACCTGTCTAGAATTTTAACTGTTGAGATTGATAGGTTGCCTATCAATGAATCTTTCCCTAATGATCAACTTTTTGCTATCAGTGTACACACCCCTTGGTTTGCAAATATAGTCAACTTTTTGGCTACTGGAAGAACCCCTCAACACTAGAATAAAATGGATAAATATCTTTTCTTCTCAAAGGTTAAACATTTTATTTGGGAGGATCCTTATCTGTTCAAGATTTGTGCAGACCAAATAATTAGAAGATGTGTCCCTGAAGAAGACTTTCATAGGATACTTTCCATGTGTCATGAACAAAACTGCTGCAAAGGTTTTACAGTGTGGATTTTATTGGCCCACACTTTTCAAAGAGGCACTGCAGCACTGTAAGTCTTGTCAGAATTGCCAGAGATTGAGCAGCATTTCAAAGAGAAACTCAATGCCTTTACAGCCCATTTTGGTAGTTGAATTGTTTGATATTTGGGGGATAGATTTCATGGGACCCTTTCCTCCTTCAAATGGTTTTAATTTCATCTTAGTAGCTGTGGATTATGTATCCAAATGGGTTGAAGCCACAGCCACTAAAACCAATGACCATAGAGTTGTCCTGAAATTTTTAAGGGATAACATTTTTTCCAGGTTTGGTTCCTCTAGAGCTATTATCAGTGATGGGGGGAGCCATTTTTGTAATAAGCATTTTGAAGCTTTATTGAAAAAGTACTATGTGCCTCATAGAGTAGCTACTCCATATCATCCACAGATCAGTGGACAAGTGGAGATTTCCAATAGAGAAATCAAACATATACTAGAAAATACCGTGAAGAAGGACAGAAAGGATTGGTCCTTTAAGCTGAATGTTGCATTGTGGGCATATAGGACAGCCTATAAAACCCCAATTGGCATGTCCCCATTCAGATTGGTCTATGGCAAAGAATGACATTTACCAATGGAGTTAGAATATAAGGCCTTTTGGGCTATTAAAACCTTGAACATGGATCTTACTACTGCTGGTAATCACAGGAAACTGCAGCTTGCTGAGTTGGAGGAGCTGAAAATGGATGCATACACCAATGCAAGATCTTACAAAGAAAAAGTTAAGGCTTTCTATGACAAAAATCTGCTGAGAAAAGAGTTCATAGCTGGCTCTAAGGTATGGCTATTCAACTCAAAACTTAAGCTTTTTTCTGGAAAGCTGAGATCCAAGTGGGAAGGGTCATATACTGTCATTCAAGCATCTCCTTCTGGGGCTGTTGAAATTATGGACCCAAGTGATGGGAGAACCTTGAAAGTAAATGGTCACAGGCTCAAACCATGCGTTGAAAATACCCTGGAGCCTGTGCTGACCATCTATCATCAAGAGTCTCCACAAATCTGATGATAAACAACTGTATCATATGTATTTTACTTGTGTTTGTTTTGTAGTTTTTGCATAGTTTATTTCTCTCTGTTTTTAGTCATGTTTTACACTCAATTCGAGAAGTTTACAATCTGTGAAAAATCAATTCGCAAAGAAAAATATTCATTTCGAAAAGTTTAATTTCCTTTTCGAAAAGGATCTGGACCTGTAATTAACTGCTAGAAAAGAATGATTAGCTTTTCGAATAGGTGGTTCTGAAGACTTTTGCTTTTCGAAAAGTTGTTTCTAAAGCCATTTGCTTTTCGAATGGTACTGATGCCATTCTCCTTTGTAAAAAGGATTGTTTTGAACTTTTCAAAGACTTCAAAGATGCTTTGCGAAAATCGTTTTGAGCATATTTAAACCCTTTCGAAACAAGGGTTTCATATTCGAAAGCCGTCCCAGAGTGTCCTGTTTCACTGAAAACCCATTTTCCTTCCATCCCTGCGTGCTTTTAGAGTTCAGATCCAATTTCCTTCATTTTTTTTCCACTGATTAAGCTTGAAGAGAGGGACCTTTTGCTTCTGATTCTGGCGGATTTAATCAAGCGATCAAAGATTTCAAGCAAAACCCTAGATTTCGGTATTTTTCTTTGCATATCTTCTGTTTGTGTTTTGCAAAGTTGATTTATGTGTCAACATACATTGTGTGAAATTCAAATAAAGTTTTAAAATGGGGAAAGCTGAAAAATCCCTGGCTGCAATGTTCCCTAAGTCATCTGCCAAGATAGTTAGTAAACCCTCCACAAAAGGAAAAGTCAAAACCTCAACCAAGAGGAAACTGTCGATGGATAAAGCTGATAAGATTGAGAAAGGGAAGAAGGTTAGACATGAGGAACCCATCCCAGCAGCTGACCCTAGTCCTGAGCCTGAGCTTCCTCCTCTTCCTATGCATTTGGTACTGCCAAACCCTTTCATTGAAGCTCAGAAGCTGATCCGAGAGTTTATTGTTGATGAAACCTTTTTCTTGAACAAACCTGAATGTAAGCTATCCTTGAACTACATCAGGGATGCTTCATTGAGCAATATCCTAACCCCTCTTCTAGAGAAAATATATCCACGAATGGTGAGATTATGGTATCAAAACATGGTAAAAGTGACGGAGAAGGATGCTGATGTCCCTACTCTTGTAATTTTCATTGATGATTGCGATTTAACAATCACTTATGAAGACATTGGAAATGCCTTGGGAATACCATTTCAACATGATCCGGCTGGTCCTTTGGCTGAACCAGAGACAACTTCTTTTAGAGAAATGGTTGCACATCTAACCCAAGGCATAGTTGGAACTGGGCAGTCCATCATGAGGAGAGACTTAGCACCTTAATTTTTGCTGATGGATTCCATTTTGAGGGGATGTTTTTATGTCACTGGGCACAACCAGGAAAGAAGAACACCCATTTTGGAGGCCCTCTTTCATTTCTCTAAGGGGCAATTCTTCAATGCCCCTATGCTAATTTTTGAAGCCATGGCTGACATCCGTGTCAAGATGAAGAAAGAGCAGAAAATAGCTGGAATACCATTTGGTAGGCTGATCACAGCCCTACTAAGAGCCAAATTTGACATTGATGAGTAAGAGCCATTTGAGATTGTCTCTCCTCACGCTTTTCGGAAGAGAGCTTGGACTACAAGCCAAACCATGTTGAATAGAATGAGGGAAGTGGTTGAGCCAGCCCAAGAACCTGCTATACCTGCACCAGCCCCTGCAGCTGCCATTGAACCTGCTATACCAGACCCTGAGGTGACCAGCTCTTTAGCTGCACCTATTTCACTTGCAGCTGACATTGAACAAGCTGTCATTACTGAGGTGACCAGCTCTTCAGCTGCACCCATTGCTGAAGAGGCCATCATCTTACCCACTTCACCTAGCACAACTCCGATTCCTTCACACATTCAAACAGTCCCATCACTCATAACCACCATAATCCCAATTGCAGACTCTCCCTCTACACCAACCACTCCAGCCATACTTACACCACCAATTTCACCTAACAATGTCCAAGATATGGTCACAGATTTTGTTGAACACTCTCCTAGCACTCCCCTTCTCCAAAGCTTTTCAGGTTCACCTGCTCATTCAACTCATACACTTGAAATCACTCATACCCCTGAACCTGAGATATTCACAACAGAGGCCTACTCATCTTTGATGGGATCTATCTTGGAGAATATTGGGCTTGAATCTGTACCCATACCTGATCCTCCTCATTTCACCCATTTGGCTACTTCCCCTTCTGACCATTCTTGCATTGCCCCTCAACCATCTACATCAATTTTACCAGCCCCTTCTTTGCATGCCACACCCACACGACACAATTAGCCAAATCTTTACCTTTCTCCAATCCATCCAAGCCCAACTACTGAGATCAACACGGACAACTAGATGCATGACAATTCCATTCTCCAAACCTTGGCCTCCACATCCCAAACAACCACCTTAGCCACTATACCTTCTGTTTCTGACCAAGCAACCCAAACAGATCCGGAGGTAATAGTTTTAGATCCACCCATCCTCACTGTGTCAGACCAAGCTACCCAATTCAAACCTGAGGCAATACTTTTGGATTCACCTACACCCATCCTTAATGTCTCTGCTCAAGCCACCCAAACTGACCCTGAGGTAGTGCTTGTAGATTCATCTTTCCCTTCCCCTACTGCTGGAATACATATGGTCCCCTACCACTCCATTCCCATCCCACGTTTTGCCACTCTTAAAAGGGCTATGGAAGATAACCCTTACATCTTTCGCGATGTCCTTAAGGGGATTACCGATTTCCACACTTACATCAAAACCCCTTATGAAGACCAGATTCGGAAACTGGAGCTATTTATGAAATTTGAGAGAGAGAAGATGCAGGACTTGTTGGGCCAAACCTTTCAGATGGTTAGGAGTGAACAGCACAAAGTTACCATGGTGCAAGCACAGCTTGAACAAGAAAAATTGAGGGCTAATAGACTTGCAAAATATATTGGCCTCACCAAAAAGATCAAATCTGAGGAATACACCGAGTTGCAAGCCACAATCCAGGAGAAGGCTAAATCGAGTTCGCTCTAACATCGACTCAAGTTCGACTCAAGATTCCAGTTCTGATCCCATTGAACCAAATTATGATATAGATTTTGACCCCAGTTATTAGAATACATTGTACATGTTTGTTTTGTTGGGTCTGTAGTATGTAATTCCCGTTTTCTGTTAATTTTTGTTAATTTGTAATTACTGTGCATTTCTTTTCTTTCTTCTCTGTCAATATGATTTTTGTTTTTTGTTCTTTTCTTTGCTTATGCACTTCTGGATCAGTGAGGACACTGCTCATCATAGGTTTGGGGGTGTGGCAGAATTACCAATAGTTTAGTTAACATCGGTCACTTATGATCGTAATTTTTGAAGATGAAGTAATTTCACACCTGTTGTTTTGAAAAATGAGGAAGTTAAAACTTTTTAAAATTAATTTCCTAGTGTAATTCTAATACTTTCATGAAGTGAATGTCAGAAAATTTCCAAAAGAAGATTGATGTTTAGTATACCTAAAAAGAGAGAAAACAGTGATGATATATCTCAGGATTTTGATAGAAAACCACACCCAGTGAGATTTGGGCCTGAAATGTATTCTTTGAAGGTATGAATTGGCAATTTTTTCTGCTCTAGGGACTGTTTGAACCTACTTACTATCACTAGAAGTTACACATATCCAAATTGAAATAATTTGACAGCAATCATGATATTAAAGACATAATGTAAGGCCTCCTTTTGGACAGTTTGAACTTCAAAAAGGCCAACCTTTTAAAACTGCCCTTGATACACACCATTTGAGCTTTATAAATCAAAGATTTCTTTGAAACCTCATCAACCTCATTTAGCCTAACCCTCACTCTGAGAATTCAGAAGGTAAAGGAAAGAATGCTGAAGAAAGGAGAGTTGGGTAACAGTTTGGTAAAAGAAAAAGAAAAATAATTGAAGGCAATGACGTATTAGTAAAAGAAATGTGGCATTCCAGTCAATGTTGCTTTGAAAAAAAAAAAAAAAAAAAAAAAGAAAAAAAAGAAAAGGAGAGGTCATTTCATTGGAAGTTTGAAAAAGAAAGAGAAAAAGATGGCCACTTTGGCTCTAAAAATTCAAAGAAGAAGATGAAATTGTGCTGAAATAAAGGTGTCCATACCATCTCCTTACCTTGACTGACTTCTAAAATTTTGAACCCCATTCCACCCTTCTTTTTTCTTGATAAATTTCACCCATAAGCCACATTACAACCCAAGTTAAAGTCCTTACTGATCAAAGATGGATTGAGCTGTCACATGGAGATAAGGATTTGTGTAATCTATGGTGAAAAGAGCAGTGAATTCAGAACTAAAAAGCAATGCCTATGCTCCTGCTTATAGTCCTATTTGAGTGCTGTAACGGCTCTTGAGTTGTGTGAAATAGTACAACCCTCCTACCTGCATGTTGAGTGAAAACCCTGGTGAGAGTTGGGTTTGAAATCAACTTATTTGGGGTAACATCATAGCAGGATTCTCAAATAGAAGGCAAGCTTTTCATTAATTTTTCTTGTAAAAACTTTTTGACACAAACTGAGTGAATGGTAAAAGGAATTATAGCAGAATTTTAGTTTTGAACTGATGTTTTCTTGAGGATCCTCTTATAGCTTGACTGATGCAGGTGTAAATAATCTGATTGGATGAAAGTCTATTTTAACAGAACTACATTGATCTTAACTGATTTATTGGAGAAGTTTGTGGGTACCTTCACTGAAAACCCTCAGGAGACTTCACTCTTCCACTAGGGATCACCTAGGGGTTTAAAAGGCTTGTTGCATATGCTAAATGCAACTGTGCTCCCTACAAAAGTAGCTTTTTACTTTGTTTTTAATTTTGTCTTTGCTCAGGGACTATCAAAGCTTAGGTTTGGGGGTGTGTTGAGAATTGGAAAATACCATTTTCCACCCCTTAATTTGGGCCTTGATAGACCCTTGAGAGAACTAAATAAGTATTTTAAGTGTTTGATTTACAGCTAACAATAAAGGCAGGCTTAACCTTGAAAGTAGCTTAAAAGTGCCAAAAAGATGATGACCCATCTTGATCTGGAGGAAGAAGGAGAAAGGACAACCTCACTGGCTGTCAAAATACCTAAAATAAAGAGGACAAAGGCCTGATTTCAACCTGGAAAGAGGTTTGGAGCTATTCGAAAAGAAGAATGCACTACAGAATGCTATTCGAAAAGGTCCCCAATATTTGCGAAAAGGTCCCCAATCTTTGCGAATAGATCTCCAGAAGTTATAGTTCCTTTTGAAAAGGTCTCCAATCTGTACGAATAGAGTTTCAGAAGTTACAATACCTTTCGAAAAGGTCTTCAAACTTTGCGAAATGGTATCCTGATGATTCCTAGCATCTGCAAGGGCAATTTGATAATCTCTGCACGTGCCCCAATGCATTTAAAAATCTAGGGGCATTCTGGAAGATTCGAAGCATGAACTAGAGGCATATTCCACCCCATGTGAACACCCAAAGATGAAATTACTTGGCGGAAACTTCTAGAAGTACCAATAGATTTTTGAATTTCCTAACAGAATTGATGCCTCTATTTCCTGATTGGCTGAACCAGATCAAGCAGTTCTGATTGGCTAGAACAGATCTAGATCCTGGTGCTCGACTCCTATTGGCTGATATGGATCAAACCAATTCTGATTGGTTGATGCACATCTGAGATGGACTTGGGGAAAACTACAAATAAATGAACTATTTGCCCAATTTGGGTATCCAAATTTTGAGTATCATTTCTATTGCCCCATTTCCATTTCAGATAGCTTGTCTGAAACTTTTGTAATAGCCTAGCTTTTATTTGTAATTGAGAACTGTGAGATATTTCTGTAATTCAAGTGAGAATTGTATTCAAGACTACAAATCCGAGAGCTGTTTAAGCTGTGCTCTGTAATTGTAATGGTGAATTTGAAAAGGTTGCTGTAAATAGTATGTTCTCAATTGAGTTCGTGTTGAGGGTTTCCTGTGATCTCCTTATTCATTCGATTCCTTTAGATTTACTATTTTTAAAGCAATTTCCCTTAATTCATTGTCCCTGTGAGAATCTGCGTTTGTAACCTGATTTCTCATAGGATTTGTAGTGGTGTTTTTTATTCTTAATCAAGGATTCGGAGTAAAGACTATTGGATGATCTGTGTCCATTGAAGTGGACAGACCATAGCCATAAGTTCAACTCAATTCCAATCCTTGAGTAGGATTACTTTCTCTTGCATCTGTGCTGGTAGCCAGATAAAGATTGGATAATATCTCATGTGTCTTACATTTATTCTCATTCTGCAATCAAGTACTAAGTCGAAGTTAGATATTATTTCTCCATTCTCATTAATTTACATCAAATCTCCCCAACTCCGATCTGGATCATTTAGTTTCATTTTTACTTTTCTCATTTAGTTAATGTGACAAATTCAACCTCCCATCTTATGTGCTTTGTAGATAGGATCAGAGGTCAGATCTAGTAGCTCAGATCTGGAGGTTTATCTTACATTTTAAATCAATTCCCTATGGACAATCTTTTACTCACTTACATTTAAAACTTGCTACAATTGACCCTGATCTTGCAGGCTAATTAACTTCTCTCTGTGCTAATATTTCTTTATCTTTTTTAGTTTTCCAAATTCAGTATAATTCATCATTTGCAAATCTGTTTTCAAAACATAAATAAATCATGCACACTTAGAACAGCAATAGGATGATACGTATAAGAGTACGCCTGTTTAGGCTATGAGACATGATGATCACTAAATTATGATTCCAAGGGTTAGGAAGTCCTTCCCCTGTGCCAAGTTCCTAGGCATGTTGCCGAAATAATGTAGGTACTCCCCTTGTGGGTTTTGATTTTCCTCCAGGGGAGGCGATTGTGCAGGCATTGTTTCTTAGCACTAGCTCTTCGACTTCGAGTTTTCGATTGGGTGTGAATTCGAAGGGTTTGGGGCATAAAAGAGTATTTTTATTTTTGAGTATTTACATTTTTGGGCATTTATACTTTTTATTTTTTTTATCTTTCTATTTTTAATTTTTTTTGTATTTTTGTTTTGTTATTATTATTTTTGTGTTACGGTACAGCATCAGTTCCGTGAGCGGAGGGTGACTCAAAAGGTCGGATGGAGTAACTGTTGGATAATCTTCTTGGGGGTCCTCGATCCCTTTCGATCTGATTGATCAAGGATGAGGGAGATGTCATGTTTGGGTTTGTGGTTTGGATGATGTGAGATTTGTCCAAATAGATGTGGTGTTATTTGATTTCTTCTTTCGATAAATTTTCTATGGTTGGGGTCTCCTTGTCAGGAGGGACCAACTTTCATTTTTCGACGGAGTGAGGCATCTCGTAGAGTTGTGGCATAGAGTTGTTGGAGAGTTTTCTAGAATTATTTACGGGTTGTTGGAAAGTTGTTCATGGGTAAAGTTTGAGTGGAAACTGCTGAGAGGGAAGGTGGTGATGTAAAGGTAATGAGACGATAGGCAAAGGTAGAGGAGGAGGAGACGTGGGGGCGTAGGCCAAGGTGGAGCTTTTCTCCGTGTGGGGCGATTTTGTCTTCTCTTGTTTTGTTTGATGCGTATTTTGGGTTTATCATGAGGTTGTTTTAAAGTTTTATTTATAATTTTTGGAGGAGGTTTGTGTTGAGAGTTTGGTATAGTAGTTTTGTTGGTTGGGGTTCCGTAGGAGTGTTGGTCGTGAGGTCTAATGCGATTTTGATTTGGGGGTCAGAAGCGATGTTAGTTGTGATGTTGATTTCCCATTTTGACAGGATTTGAGGATTAGGTGGCATGTTGATTTGGATGTTAATCAGGATCGTAGGATTTAAGTTTGGTTTAGTTTCAAGAGTGGGAGGGTGATGGATTTTTGGATTTTTTCATCGATATGTTCAATGATTGATATTTATGTTGTAGAGGTAGATTTGATAATGTGTTTGGATTTGATCAGTTCCAGTTTGGTGTCAAGTTTGGGTTTAGGTTTGACAATGGGTTCATGTTTGATAATAGGTTCAAGTTTAAGTTTGATGATAGGTTCGTGTTCGAGGATAGGTTTAGATTCGATAATAGGTTTAAATTTGATAGTAGGTTTAGGTTTGATGACAAGTTTAGGTTTGATAATAGGTTTAGTTTTGATAGTAGGTTTGAGTTTGGGGTTCAGTATTGTGGTTGGTGAGGTGATAAGTCCGGTGGTGAGTTCAAGTTTTAAGGCAAGTTTAGAGATTGATTTGTGAGTTGGTTTTGAGATTGGTTCAATGGTTGATTCTGGAGTGAGTGAAATGGGTGGTTCGGAGGTATGTTCGGTAATAGATTCGGTTCGAGATTTTGTTTTGAAGTTGGTGAGGTGGTAGTGAGTTTAGGTTATGAGGCGGACGTAGTGATTGATTTGAGAGTTGGACTCGGACATTGGTGGAGTGAAGTGTTCATTATTGAGTTCATGTTTTAAAGTAGGTGTAGGGACTAGTTCAAGGGTTGGGTTTAAGGTTGGTGGGGTGATGTGTTTGATCGTGTGTTCGACAACGCGTTCGAGCTCGGGGATAAATTCCAGAGTATGCTGGATTAGGGGTCTTGATTCGATTATGGGTTCATGTTCAGAGTTTATCTTTATGATTGGTTTAAGTATGAAGGGTGTCGTGTTATATGGATAGATTAATTTGGGAATTGCTTCCAGGATAGGTGAGGGAGTGTGTTTAGGAAATGGTCGCGGAGCTGGTTTCGGTGAAAATTGAGGTATCGTGGGGGTTGATATGCTTATCGTTAGGCTGTCGAGTTCAAGGGTAGGTTGAATCAGTTCGGATATATGTGCGTTGAGCTTGGCGATGAGTTTAGTGATGGGTTGAGGTAGTTTAGGGGTGGATTCGGTGATAGTTTGGATTTTAGTGATCTTGGTGACCGGTTCAGGGTGAAAGGTAATTTCGCGTTTATAGCTACGTGGGGCAAGGTTAATTGGTTGGGAGTGAATGGTATGGATGGAGTCCGAGGGAGGTTCAATTCTGTGAATCAGGTTAGCTGGGAGGAATGGGGCAGGAGTGAATGAGTATATTGTGTCGTATGCGAGTTGAGGGCCTGATGGAGTTTGGTCAAATAATGCGTTGTAGAAGGTGGTATTGTTGAGATGTTGGTCTTGATTCTGGTTGGGATATGGTAATTGGTTTTGGATGTGATATATAGGTTGGTTATAGTCAGTGTATAGGTTTGTGTATAGATCATGAGCTTGGTCATATGGGTGGTATGGTTGAGGGTTTGTTTGGTTTTGTCCTTGGTTTGTGTTGATTTGTTCAGGGCTTAGAGTCTCATTTAGGGGTTTGTCTCAGGGTCATTGGAGGAGGGTCCGTTGGATGTTAGGGTAGAGAGATTGAGGTCTCCATTCATCCGATGATGCTCTATGCGTGAAGCGTGTTCTCGGAGGCTAGTTAAATCGGAGTAGTCACTTAGGATGAGAACAGTCCGGAGAGGCTCTCAGGTGTTGCCGATCCTGATTTCTATCGCATCGATTTCTCTTATCTGACTACCTGTTTGAGCGACAAGTCTCCTCCAGCGGTTGGCAAACGTCAGAAAATCTTCGTCGTCTTCTTGTCTTGTGTGCATCAAGTCAGCGAGACTGATTTCTTTGGGAGTTAAGTGTTGGTATTGGTGTAGGAATCTATCAGCTAAGTTCTCGAAGGTCTCAATTTTGGCTAGAAGCAGAGTAGCGAACCAGTATAGGGCTTCTCCTTCTAGAGACCTCTGAAAGTAGTGAATGAGAAGGCCCTGGTTATTATGTACAGGTCGGCAGTCGTTACACAATAGGGCCAAGTGGTGTTTCGGATTCCCTGTACCATTGTATTTATTAAATTTTGGAGGTTTAAAGCCAGCAGGTACAGTGAAGTCGATGTCTTGGCAAAATTTGTCGAACGCGCAAGATTTATTAGAGCGTTCTCTCTTAGCCATGTAGTCATCAAAAAATTGGTGGAGGTCATTTGTGTTTATGGTGGTGCCTTTTCTAGGTGTCTCAGAGGAGGGCCTCGGTATTTGTCATTGTAGGAGGTGCGAGAGGTATGTGTGTTACGTGTCGAGGAAGTCAGAGCACATGGAGGAGTCTGCGTCCCTTTCTTTTGTCTGTTCTTTGGAGTAACCTGTCTTTGGTCCCTTGTAGCTCTATATAAGTGGGTCAGGGACTGGAGCAATGTGTCGGCTTCTTTTCCTCCTTTTGTGAGTGCACTAGCAGAGTGGCCCATAACTTGACTAGTGGTGGAGTTTTGTCCGTCCTCACTTTCTCCACTGTTGTTGCTGTGATTTGTGTTTCATGGAGCGAAGGGGTATTTTTCGCTCTCACTGCCCGTATTTATCCGGGCATGACGATGGGTTGTCCAAGGAGACGACCTAACATTATACTCGGGATCGCTAGGGAGGTCCCATGAGGGTGGGTCGATATCATTAAAGTTTAATTTTCTGATGCCGGCCATTTTAAATTAATTAATTATTTATTTATTTATTTTAAAAAACTTATCCACGTGCAAGTGTATGCAGAAAAGTGATAAAGCGGAACAAAATAAAAACCAAATTAAATAAATGAACGAAAATAGAAAATCAAATTAATTAAATTGGGACAACCTTAGTGAAAAAGAGTCCCAACGCGATCGCCAATCTGTTGGTACGCGCTTTTTCTCGGTTCTTCTCGATCCCCGGAAAGGGTGGCGCAATTCGGTCTATGTGGACTCTTGTGGAAACTGAATGAATAATAAAGCGGTAAAATAATAATAAGAAAGTATTTATGTGCGCCTGCAGTGATATATTAGAATAATAAAAGGATAACATTTAAATGTAGAAAACAAAAGGAAGGCGAATTCTAAATGGAGAATACCTATGTAAATGTGATCACCAGCTGTAGATGTTTATGGACGTTGAAACACGTCATTGATCATGCAGGTTGACTCCTTTACTGAATCATCGGCCGGCCAACGTCAGCAGCTGTCGGTTGCTTATAGTCTAACTAGTTTGGTTTCCTACTTCTATTGACATCTACTCTAAAAAGGGGGAGGGGAGGCCTATTATGCTAAGGAGGATCGACCCCATTCTTGGGAACCCTCCGTAAGCTCCTAAGGGCAAATCAGGTGGCCAAGGCTTAAAATCAAAAGGGGTTAGAGACCTAAGGGATCTAAGGCTCAGGGGCGCTTCTCCCTTTGTACTCTTTTGAGAACCAAGACCAGTTGAGCAAGTGTCGCTGGCTCGACTACCTGGGGTTCCTAGAGAAGAGTTTGCAATTCTAGAAGTCTAGAAAGCAGCTCAACTCCTTTCATAGGGATCCCCAGAGAGAACCTTGAAATTTCTAAAAGAAGAAGCTAAAAGAGGAGAAGAGAAAATTGTGTAGTTGATGTGTGTTGAAGGTTGTGGGGTAGGGGTCTATTTATAGGTATTCGGATAATTATGCACTCTGTGTGGTGCGCTTAATTAGCCGGTCAAATTCAATTACGCGCCCTGTCTGGTGCGCTTAATTGGATTATGCACCCTATCCCAGGTACTTAATCCCTCTGAGTACGTGACCGACTAACTAGCTCAGTTAGGTGTCTGAGTTCTAATCCAATTATAACTAATTGCGCACCTGTAGACACCCAAATTTGGCCTAAGGCCCGATCAAGACATACTTTGAGAGTGGCACACCCCCGAGCTTTTGATAACATCTCCCGCACCCTTAGGACCCTTCCCAAACCCTTAGGAATCACCCCCAACCTTTAGAAACCTCTCCGAACCCTTAGTTAGACCTCCTGGGCAATGGTTAGAAAGAGATATACCAGGGATGATAGGGACCTCTACTGAGACTGGATCTTATACCATTGAAAAGTAGAAGTTCCTAGCTTTCCAACAAGCCAAGAATCATCTCAATCTAAGTTCTTCAAAAGTTACAGCGATCCAAAAAGTGTCCGAAAACTGCACCTAGTTGGGGCATGCATGGCATGTATATTACACACGCCAAGTACAGGTGGGCCCCTTGTGGGCTCTGACTTCCATGACACTGTAGCTATGCTTGGCGTGGATAATACACATGCCAAGCCTACCTATAGTAACCTCTAGTTTTTGTTCGAATTTCACTTTTAGGGTTTGACTTGTTGACCATCCAATATTTAGGGTGGGTTTCATTAGGACTGTTGCGCCCTGTTTACCCTATTTGCAACCCTCTAGTCATTTGAAATCTCACCCTATCATCTACCATTGATCCTATCCTCACACATATCCATAACCTTAAAATCCTTGGAAACCATAGATGTTAGGATTACCTAATTGCTAACCCTAATTAGCCTTTAAGTACTCCCTAACCCTCTCTTTTTCTATAAATAGAGAGGCACCCCCCCTTGCAAATGGCTTGAAATTTTTTGAAGAGAGAGAAAGAGATTAAGCAATCCCCTCCACCCCTTTGGTGCACCTAGCCATATCTTTCATAAAAAACCCTTGAGTTTAGGAGAGAACTACCCCCTAGCCTTCTTCCTGTACCCCTTAGCTATCAATCCTTAGAGGTTAGAACACATTCTCCAACCACTCAAGCTACCAGAAGATCATCAAGTGTACCTACGCGAAGGTCTACAACTATGCTACAAGGGCCCGAGAGCTCCAACTCTCCCCTCTACTCCTCTACCTTCTTAGCCTTTCCTTTATCCTTGAATTTGTGCCATTATGCGGCTGAAATCTCAGTAATTGCGGAGGGGCACAAATAGGATCAACGTGCCTTCGAGCAAGAGAGGTGCTCCTTTCCTTTTTTATTTTTCCTTTATTTTGGCCACAAGTAGAGACCGTGTTTGAGTGGGTTGATCGGGTACCTAACACCTTCCCGATCAATAATCGAATCCCCTACCCAAGAGCCTTTGGTGTAGACCGGTGAATCATAGTCACATTTTTGGCACTTCGGTGCTCATAAAATTGATTTAGGTTTCCCAGGACAACAAAAGCTTCGGGTGGCGACTCTATATTTTTTTGTGAGTGCGCATCGTCATGACGGGATCGTCAAAAATCTGCGGTTGCACAGATGACAACTCTGATAGGGAGTAGATAGTAGAGCTTCCCCTTGAAAGTTGGCATTTTACTTTTTTTTTTTAACTAACACTTGGTTGTTTTCTCTTAGTTTCATTCACCACTATGATTCTGTTTCTTTTCACTCCCCCTACTTTTTTGTCATTTATGTGCCTCAGCTGATTGGGGGGCCTACTTGTGCATCGTCTTTACTTTCCTTTACTTTCTCGTCATTTACATGCCTTAGTCGATTGGCGGGCTTACTTGCGCATTTACACGCCTTAGCCGTTTGACGGGCCTACGTGAGCTTTTACTTTCCGTAATGATATCCTAATAGTGGATGCTGGCCCGTAGAGGCAGCATGGGACCATCACCCCCGATTTTTGAACATTAAGCAAACTCCTTTAAAAATGAAATTAAAATTGAACCAAGAGGGGGAGTTAATTGAATTTTTACGTTGGGTAGATTTTACAAAAGGGTGGGAATTTAGGCAAAGATACATATGTCCCGGTTCTTACTAGTGATGATCCAGAAAAGAACCACCCCATCTAGTATCTAAGAAGGTGCTTGCGTTGGAGGTATATCGGGTGGATGACCGAGCCGGTTACAAAGCTTAAAATCCTGGGGGAGTGCCTTTAGTTGCCCTGAATCAAACCTTGTATCCCTAGGGTCAGGAAGGAGGGACCCGTTATAACAAGAAAGTCAGTCCCTGGAAGCATCGCTTTCAGAAAACCATAAAAAAGGACCAATTTCAGGCTTGCTATTCTATTGTCACCATAGTTATATACTATGTTTCTCCTAGCGTGTGTAAAATCCATGCCAAACCTTTTTTACCCAGAATTGCTCTGGCGTGTATATTACACACGCCAAGCCAAAACTGAGTAGAGTTAGCTTGACATGTATAATACACACGCCAAGCCATATTCTCTAGAATTTGGCCTGGCGCATATAATACACATGCCAAGTCTGTCCTGGGTTAGGCAGACTGAGTCTGAGGCTAATCTCCCCGAGTTCCCCGCTTAGTGGTTTAGCACCCCAGATAAATCCCGTACTCTTCGACACCCAATAGTCCCCGCCAGTCAAAGGAGGGTAACTTCTTATTGACTCGCTCTGGGGGATCGGGTTGTTTGCGTTGATTCCCATGTCTTCAATAGATCAAAGGGTTTTCCTTTAATTCTTCTTAAGTGTATCGGGATCCCACCACGGGAGATATTTAGGGTACGAATACCACCAATTCTTCATCGTAAGGTATTCACTTACCATTTTCAAAAAATAAATAAAAAAGAGTCATCACCAAAAAATTGAAAATGAAAAAAAATATTGTGGTGTCGGCACAACGGCATTGCCTTACCCCCTATCGTCCCGCAGAGGGAGAAGGAGAAAACTTACGGGCCCCATCCGAGGCACCCGTACCCAACCCACCACCAAGCCATGTCATGGGCAGTGGATTCGGCATACGCCGATCCCGACTCATCCTTACCCCAACTCATTCCCATTTGGAAGAGACTTTTACCTCCATCCCACTCACCCAACCACCATTTACCATCACCAGACCCTTCGGTGCACCCATCTTCCCATCCGCACCTGTCCAAAATTTATCCCTCTCCTCGCCCACATCCACTCATGATCCATCCACATCCACCCTACATACGCCCCAATTTCTACCCCATTTCCCCTCAAATCCAAACAACCCTAATTTTCCCCCCTCCACCATCACCCAAAATCCACCCTATGTTTCATCATATCCTTTCCTCACCCCAACTCCAAATTCACCCCTTCTTCCTACTACATTCAACATACCTCCATCATCCCCAACTAATCCAAACGTACTGAATTCTTTCACATACACCCAAGCCATGAATAATCCTCCCATATCCACTCCGCATCCTTCCCCCAATCCCAATCCATCATACATTTTCCCATCAACCCAGGTCATGCCAAATTTTACCCCGATCATGCTCAATTTTTCCCACATACCCACCCCATCCATGCCACATGCTCCCACTCCATCGGATGTGCCCTTTGCATCCATCCCACCACCCAATCTGATGGCCATGATGGATGAGATGTGGAAGGCCCCATAAGATAGCCTCCCTCATCCACCCTTCATAAACCCACCCCATACATTATCAAGTCTCCATGCCTCTTTCCCCCAAGACCCTCATCAACCCCCCATTATCCATACCACCTAAGACCCTCACCAACCATAGGGTCATTGGAGCGGGCCTCAGGCCCCAATGGGCTAGACAACTAAGCCCCAATGGGCCAAACCCACCAAGCCCCAATGAGCCAGACCCACCAAAGTCCAACGGGCCATAGCCATCAATGTCC
This sequence comes from Chloranthus sessilifolius, assembly GCA_021018995.1. NCBI lineage: Eukaryota > Viridiplantae > Streptophyta > Magnoliopsida > Chloranthales > Chloranthaceae > Chloranthus > Chloranthus sessilifolius. The sequence goes on from CM037595.1 coordinate 74,349,523, forward strand.
GACGGGCTAGACCCACCAAGGCCCAACGAGCTTAACCCATCAAAGCCCCATAATCCCAACCCATCTGGATCCTAGGGTCCAAACCCATCCAAGCTCCTTACCCTATACCCAAGCTCAAACCTTAGAACCTCATACCCACACCCTCCACAATTCCCTCAAAATCCCATTCACTCATTGTACCCAACCTAATAAGGGAATCTATCTCACACCGTTCATCAATCCCAACTCACCCATCCTCCCGCAGCTTAAGGCCATCCCCAAATGTCCCTCCAAGCACAATGGCCTCATCAGGCCTCGACCTAAAACCCAACTTCCGCTCATCCTAACATCCCGCCAAACTTCCCCCATGTGAAATGGTCCCACCCAGCACCCCATCAAACTACTCAACACCAATAGGAAAATCTCACCCTTCCCTCATTCTATGAAGACCCACAGTATAAGGAAGATGAGATAAGAAATAGCGGGGCCTATGCCGAGGCATTCACCAGCTATAATCCCCCACCACCCACAATCATCAACCCCCCGGCAACACAAAGTGAATGGAGACCAACCGTTGAAAGAATGGCACCCCCATCCAAAGAATCTGAGCAGTTGAAAGAACAACTGGACAAGATCTAGAAAAAATTGATGAAAATGGGTGGAGCTGAGATCTATGTAACAGACTTTTCTGATTTATGTCTGCTTTTCAAAGTCCCCTTACCCCTAAAATTCAAAGTGCCTGTCTTCGATTAATACAATGGCACGGGTAACCCCATTACACATCTCAAGCCCTACTACAGGGATATGTGCCAGTACGGAGGGGATGAGCGCTTGCTCATAAAGGCCTTCCAAAAGAGCCTTACGGACCCGACTTTGAGGAGGTTCACTTCGCTGGAACCTTCCATGATCAAAGCATGGAAGGATTTGACCCACTTGTTTCAAGAACAATATGTTTATATTATCGACATAGAATCGCACAAGTCTGATCTAGCCTGATTAAAGCAGAAGCTTGACGAAGCATTTAGTGATTACCTTAGGCGATGGAGGGTGCTGGCCTCTCAGGTCAGAAATAGAATACCTGACGATGAGCAGATTGAAATAATATTGAAGAATACCTTGCCAGTTATCTCGGGCTTCTTAGAATACTAACAGCAGTCCAACTTTGCTGATTTGGTTAAGAATGCCAATCGATGTGAGGATGTGATAAGAGAAGGGCGCTTGAATAAAACTGTAAATAGCAAGGTCCGGAGGTTCGCCGATCAGAGAAATGAAAGAAGAACTGGGGAAGATGTGCAGACAGTTGGCAATATGTGAACCGTTATCAGCACGCCCCCATTCCAATGTAGGGTAGCTCAGCCAACCCCGCCCTGAAGTGAGCCGATGTAGAGAATCGAAAATGGCCAAGGAGCACAGATGATACCAAAACAAAGAAAAGCCTATTTTGATCGATTCTTCACACCCTTGGGGCAGTCACTGAATATTCTATTACCATTGTTAACTGAAAAGGGTCTAGTCATGGCACTCCAGCCATGACCACCGCCAAATCCGATCCAGAGAAATTATGACCCTAACACCCATTGTTACTTACATCAGGGACTAGGCCACCCAACTGATCATTGTTTCCCTTTGAAACATGCAATACAAGACTTAATAGAGGCCAGTAAAATCATCCCGCCCGTACTTCCCCAATCCAACCAGCATGCCAACATTCACCAGGTACCGTTACCCCTACACCCACTAGGAGGGGCAGGTCCGAGACCAACTGTCAGCATGGTAGTGAAGGATGACGAGGAGTTTGATCTATTGGATTATATCTGTGCCTAAGAAGATTTCATAGTACCACGGTAGAGAGGCCAAGAAGATAAAAGTATTGGGGTGATTGAACCCTTGAATATGGCTGATTACTTTCTAAACCCCACATCACAAGTGGAACCCTTAGATCTTAGGGTATATTTCCCATCGCTAGGTCCTATCAACTATGTCCAAATCAATTCCTACCAACCATACACCACCACCCCCGCTAACCACCCACAAACCGATTGTGTCCCCCATCACCCATAAGTTATCAATGGCCCACCCCCGTCACATCACTCACAATTCAGTCATCATCAATCCTCACCAACCTCATTTGGCCCACCTTCTCCACGTGTCCAAAAGTTAACCACGTGATCCCCACCCATCCCAATCCATTGGCATAGGCATCTCCGGTACCCCCTTTCGCCTCGTTCCAGATCCCGGGACTGACTTACAATCCCCATCAAGTCCCACTCAGTTATAATCAAACAGATATTAATGCCGGCAGTAGTAAGGAGGGGGCAGTGGATTTCATCACCAGGTCAAGAAAGATCTCCAAGCAACCAGAAGGAAAGAAGGATACTACTGCGGTAAACCCATTTGAGAAAATGAGCCGAGAGCACATACTTGAAACCCAACTCAGGAGAATGCCGACCCATATCATAATCTGGGATCTATTAATGACATCCTAGCTTTATTTCCAAGCTTTGATGGGGCATTAAAAAATGCACATGTATCTCTCCAAGTGATCCCAAAGGAGGTTGGGCAGATAATCAGGCAGGTGATGGCTCCCAATACCATCTCTTTTTCGGATGCTGCTTTACCAGACGAGGGAAATAATTATTTTAAATCCCTTAATATCACTGTAGAGACTGGAAACATGATAATCCCATTAGTATTGATCAACAATGAGTCTACTTTAAATGTGTGTCCTCTGAGAACCGCTACCAAAATAGGGGTAGATCCATGTATGTTGAGATTGACAAAAACCAGCGCCAGAGGTATTGATAACACAAGGAGAGAAATAATGGGCGAAGTTGACCTTGAGCTTGTAATTGGCCCAATGACCTTTTCCATACCGTTCCAAGTAATGGACATCAAGTCCTCCTTCAACCTATTATTAGGGCACCCTTGGTTATATGAGGTTGGGGCAATTCTGTCAACATTGCATCAAAAGCTTAAATTTGTGTCTGGGTAGAAGATCATCACCATCATAGGTGAAGGGCATGACGAAAGAGAAAAAGCCACCCACAATATTGAGAACCCAAAGCACTAGATGTGTCGCACATGACCAAAGATACAGACCTCTACAGCTTTGAATATGAGGTATCAGTGGTAGTCCCGGAGCCCCTAGAAAGCATCACCTTAAAAATTGGAGGCAGAATAGTGACGGCTGTAGCCATGCTCTAGAAATGGGGCTATAAAAAAGGAAAGTGATTAGGACTCTGATTACAAGGAAGGAGAGAGCCAGTCAAGGCCAAGGGCGGGCAACATATCAGATTTGGGTTAGGCTATAAGCCCACAAAAGAAGTGCGAGAGGCTAAGGAAAAGGCCCAAATTATTGCTGCAGCAAGAGCCAGGGGAATAAACCTAGAAGAGGAACCCCGCCCTAGACCTCACATCCGGAACACCTTTGTGAGCATTGGGATTATGAAGATTGATCAGAATGGGGCATCATAGTTAACCCCACACAAGCCGGCAGCCCCTGTCCACCCCACCAATTCCCAAATTATCCCTCCCAACATGAAAATAGACATGGCCTCTCTGTCTCTTTTCGAGGAAGAGTTTTCCATACCTGCATAATCTCCCCCTGTGGTAAACCACCACAGGACCTTGCTGACGTTTGAGGACAGAATCTCAGATGAGCCAAAGATCAACATGATGGAGCCTGACTCCGAGGAATCATATCAGCCAACCTCGTCCATCGAAATAGTTAAAGGGGCAGTACCACAGGTATGAAATTGGGCATCTGTGCCCCAAACTCTGGAAGTGACAAGTGGCCTAAAATTCGGCACGCTTCTAAAAAAAAAACAACCTATACAAAGTGAGGTTAGCCCTTGGTAGGCAATGCCATGTATGTATAGATACCCGCCCTGCCAAGGGCCGATCCCCAATGTAAAAGAAAAAACTAAAAAAATAGAAAAAGAAAAAGTTAAGAATATGAAAAAAATACAAAATAAATTTAAAATATTGTCTTTTAAAATTCTCAAGAAATTAAAGAAAAGGATGCCTTAATTGAAAAACCCGTCCCTCGTGAAATCGACCCCTTTCCTGTAGAATTACAAGAAGAGGTAGGAGTCACGAGTTTGGATGAGGAAATCCCTACTGAGGAACTTCCCAATGAACTCCTTGAATGGTTTGCTGACTTTGAGCATGGTCCTACCCTGATTGTTGAAGAAATAGAGGATGTTAAGCTGGGTACAAAGGAGGTTCCTCGAATCACCAAGATCGAAACGTCACTATCTCTCGAGGAAAGAAAAAGCATGATTGATTTCCTTTTGTCATACCAAGACATCTTTGCATGGTCGTATGATGATATTCCTGGTTTAGATATTGATTTGGTCGAGCATGATCTTTCGCTATATCCAGATGTTAAGCCGGTCAAGAAGAAGTTGAGACACCCAAGGTCAGAATGGATGCTGAAAGTGAAGGATGAGGTCATCAAGCAGTACGACACAGGGTTTCTCATGGTCTCCAAGTACCTGCAATGGCTAGCCAATATCGTCCATGTACTAAAGAAAGATGGAAAGGTTTGCATGTGCATCAACTTAAGAAACCTAAACAAAGCAAGCCCGAAAGATGACTTCCCGTTGCCACACATCGATATCTTGGTCGATAACACTGCCAGACATGGGATGCTCTCATTTATGGATGAATTTTTTGGATCTAATCAGATCAAGATGGCAAAAGTGGACCGAGAGAAGACAATGTTCATCACTTTATGGGGAATTTTCTGCTATCAAGTCATGCCTTTCAGACTGAAAAATACCGGTGCAACGTATCAGAGAGCTATGACTAGATTATTCCACAACATGATGTACCGAGAAATTAAGATGTACATCGACGACATGATTGCCAAGCCACCAGAATGAAGTGACCATTTGGTAAATCTCCAAAAGCTATTTGAGAAGCTGAGAAAATACAGGTTATGCCTAAACCCTCAGAAGTGTGCATTTGGTGTCATGTCAGGAAAACTACTGGGCTTTATTGTCAACAAAAGAGGCATCAAGGTTGACCCAATCAAGGTAAAAGCCATCGTCGAAATGCCACTGCCATCTAAAGAGAAAGAAGTCAGAGGCTTCTTGGGTAGAATACAGTACATCAATCGGTTCATTGCACAACTAACTGCTATTTGTACACTGATCTTCAAACTACTGAGAAAAGATTTGCCAGTCAAATAGAATGACGACTGCCAGGCAGCATTCGATAAGATTAAATGTTACCTCCTCAACCCACCAGTTTTTATGCTGTCTGAACTCGGGAGACCACTCTTAATGTATCTCTCCATAATGGAAGTTTCGATGGGATGTGTCCTAGGGTAGCATGATGAAACAGGAAGAAGAGAGCAGGTCATTTAGTACTTGAGCAAAAAATTCATTGATTACGAGACACACTATTCTCATCTAGAGAAAGCATGTCTGCTTCTCATATGGGCTACCTAGAGGCTCCGCCACTACTTGCTATCTCAAGTTGTTCTACTCCTAGCACGAATGGGTCCATTGAAGTACCTATTCGAAAAGCCGGCTCTCACTAGTAGAACTGCACGCTGGCAACTTCTCCTCTATGAATTTGACATCACATATGTGACACAGAAGTCGATCAAGCGACAGACACTTGTCGATCATCTTGCCGAGAACCCTTTACCAGATTATGAGCCTTTGAGAACTAAATTCCCAGATGAGGACATCTTATTCATGACAGAGGATGATACGGCAGAGACAGCGGAATCCTGGGTAATGCACTTTGACGGGGCAGTGAATGCCGAGGGTCAAGGAGTCGGTGCTATTCTGATTTCACCAAAAGGTTCCCACGTACCAGTATCCATCAAACTCAACTTCCCATGCACAAGCAACATGGCTGAATATGAGGCATGCGCAGCAGGCCTACAGGCAACACTTGACCTGAAATTAACTCATCTCAGGGTGTTTAAAGACTCACAATTGATCATATGTCAGACAAACGGAGATTGGAAGACGAAAGATGATAAGTTGATCCCCGACCATGAGCATCTCGAAGATTTGATAGCATGTTTCGATGATATTACTTTCTCTTATGTCCCACAAGGGAGGAATCGCTTTGCCGATGCACTAGCAATGTTGGCATCGATGGTCAAAACTCCATATGGTGTCGAGATGTAGCCGATCATGATTGAGCAGAGGAGTGAGCCGACCTTCTACCTGTAGATTGAGGAACCCCCAAAGTTAGATGATGAGCCTCCATGGTTCTCAGATATCATGAATTTCCTTAAAACTCGAACTTTCCCTGAGGGTACGTCCAAGACGGACAGGCAGACCATCTAAAGTTTAACGGCCAATTACGTCATTTGCGGTGAGTGCCTCTACAAGCAGTCATATAATAATATCCTTCTTTGATATCTAATTGAAGGCAAGGCAACCAACATTATGAAAGAGCTCCATGAGGGCGTATGCAGGACCCATGCCAACGGCCATATGCTCGCTAAAATGATCCTATGACAAGGATATTTCTGGACTACCATGAAATTTGATTGCACGTGCAAAAGTGCTACAAATACCAAGAACAATCCAGTTTGACACATGCTCCAGCCATAGATCTACACAGCATGATCACTCCTTGGCCATTCGCCACTTGGGGCCTCGCCGTTGTCGAAAAAATAAATCTGAAGGCTTCCAATGGGTATTAGTTCATCCTGGTCGCTATTGAGTACTTCACCAAATGGGTAGACGTGGCATCCTATACAAATATCACACCCAGTCATATCGAGAAGTTCACCAAGAATAACATAATTTGCCGATTCGGTGTACCCAAGGACATCATCACTAACAATGGCACTAACTTTACGAACAAGTGCATCGAAGCCTTCTGTGAGTAGTACAAGATCAAACATCACCGCTCGTCGCCTTATCGGTTGAAAACTAATGGAATCATCAAAGCCGCTAATAAGACAGTCATCCAAATCCTCAAGAAAATGGTCGTCACCTACCGAGATTGGAGCGAAATGCTACCCTTTGCACTATGGGCCTATCGAACATCGATCCGTACCACTACAGGGGCAACACCCTTTTCCCTTGTGAATAGAACTGAGGTTGTGTTGCCAGTTGAAGGTGAAGTACCTTTGCTCCGCATTCTCATGGAGTCTAATCCACCTAAAGCTGAAAAGGAAAGGTCCCGCTTTGAGTAGCTGAACTTACTAGACGAGAAATGGCTCCTGGCTTTGTGTCACACCAAAGTTTACCAAGGGCAAATCGCACGCACTTACAACAAACGTATCCGCGGTCGAGATCTAAAAGTGGGAGAGACTGTGCTCAAGAAGATCTTTCCATCCCTCCATGCCGATCCAATAGGGAAATTCAAGGCCAACTGGGAGGGACCTTACGTCATCCAAGAAGTACTCCCAGGATATGCGCTCCTCGCCACCATGGACGGAGATCACTTTCCTGAGCCAATCAACACTGGGTATGTCCGACGATTCTATTCTTAAGTCTCCCATAATAAGATAAGTACTGATAAAAATGGATGCGTGACTTCTTAAGGATACTTTAAAAAGAGGCCATCATTTCAAAGCCAAGTAGCCAAAAAGTATTCCTGAACATTTATACCCTTTGCTACCCCATCTTGAGCCAATGGCCTTTTCTTTCATTACCCCTCCACAGAAAAAGAGAAAGTGTACATACCAACCAAAAAAAAGAGAGAAAAAGAGTTACCATCAAAATCCAAAAAATCATAAAAGCAAAATCCCAAAAGAGGATAAGCTAAAAGAATAAAAAAATAGAAAGAGGAAAAGGGGAGCGTGTACAGTCAAAATCCCCCAAGGAAGAAGTGTATTAGGTAGCTGGAACCCAATCAAGGAAACCTTTTAAACCTAGAATACCTTCAAAATTCCTAGCCTATCCCATGGCCATAATACATCCCGAGAAAAAGCCCTCTTTAAGGTCTACAAGCAGTCATAGTATCCATTGAGTCAGCGCAAGCCAAGCTAAGAGATGTCAAAAGAACTCCATCCTGTGGGCTATGACAGAATCGACGTCCATGTCATGGCCTTTGAGAAAATAAAGAAAAAGAAAAAAAGAAAAAATACAAGCTCAAAGCAAAAATGACATGGTGAAAACCCGAAAGGGCACCATGGGTAAAAACGGTGAGCTTGTGCCAACCAAGTGAAAACCTTAAAAGGCACATGAGGTAAAAATTGATAGCCATGGAAGTAGTAGGAACCCAAAGGGGCACTACGGGCAAAAAGAGGAAAACAATGGGCATGATAATAACCTGTCTTGGGCATTGTGAGTAAAAATATTGTAAAAAAGAGCAGAGAAGGTGAGAGTCATCAGTTACAACCCTGATCCATCTGATCCCCCTGAGCTGCTCATGTTTACTCAAAATGAGTATGGGCCAAGCATATCATCATGATTGCACCATCAAATGCATTACTCGAGGTAAAGATAAAAGGTTGATTCGACCCAAGGGGATGGGCATTCTGGACCTCACCCAGGTTCGACCTTGAACGGGTTCGACTATGCTCAAATTTAGACCCGCTACTTCACCTCGCGCCTAAGGCATAAAAGAAAAATCATTTACAAAAGATAATAAATTTTCCTTTCCCATTTTCGGGCCAACACTGTACACCACCCACTCTGGAATGATTGGTTTGATGAGAGGAAAGACCACATTTACAAAAGATAATAAATTTTTCTTTCCCATTTTCAGGTTAGCACTGTGTACCCCCCCACTCTAGGATGATTGGTTTGATGACTGGAAAGACCACATTTGCAAAAGATAATAAATTTTCCTTTTTCATTTCACGCCGGCACTGTGTCTGCCACATCTCCAAAGGAATAATTAGCACAATCCCCCCCTTTTTTTACGAAAATAGAGAAAAGATACAATTTTTGTAAGATAATAGGTTTCCCTTTTCCATTTGCAAGTATGTACTTTTCTTACACCACATCTCCCAAAAAAATAATCAGTGTGATGTCTCGCTCCCTTTCCTTTTTTATAAAAAGCAAAAAAAATAAAAACATAAAGAAAATACATATACTCAAAAGAAATCTGGCATGAGTTCTTATGCCCCTTCGTGTGGTAATCTGATCTATGCAAAAAGTATGTGCAGGATGGAATCAATGACCCAACTCGTGCTTTAGGGCACGAATCTCCACACGTAAGGCATCCTCCCGTACATCCCACTCTGTCATCCGGTGGCCATGAAGACTCATATATTGTTTTCAGGAACCATCAATAGTACCAAGAGCATCACTCAAGCCTCCTTCCAGATGAAGGACCTCACACTCTGCTACATTAGCTCTGGCCTCTGCCACCTCTGCTCTAATCATTTGTTTCTCTAAATGCTCATGCAAGATTTGTTTCTTATCCATCAGTAGCTCAATGCGGTTCTAAAGCATCGACTCCTTCCTCGGCCAAGGCCCCCCTACATCACTGCTCTCTGCCTGATCCAGGTGACAAGTAGAAGACATCTCAGACTGTAGCCAAGCCTCATACTCTAGGGAGGACAAGACAAAATTCCCCAGCTCTAGATCGCACATGAGCGTCGACTGATGCATTTCCCAGAGGGCAGATATCCTATCCATATCCCCAGAGGACCCCTGAGAGAAAATTAAGTCACACAGGGGTGGCTTTGTCACACAAGGCACCTGCTGAGAGCAACCAAACTAGGGCAACACCCGAAATGAGAAATAGTAAGTGCTGACAGTCAAACCATGGAGAGTGATGCCCTCATGATCTCTGGAGCAAACCACTAGGAAAGTCCTGTATAACCAAGGAAGTCTCCACACCAACTTGGCTTCAACCAACCATAGCTTCAACCCTTGTATATCCCCTCGTGGAAGCATGGGGCATCTACCCAAAAAGCAATGGGCCACCTCACCAAGAGCAATATAAAAGCAAGGTATGAGTCCCAAAATGGCAAGGTGCTCTCTTAGCCAGACTTGGAATAGAAGCGGACATCCCCTAAGAAACTCCACCTTGCCCAATGTAAAAGCATCAAGGCAATGATAGAGCTTTGCCAAAATCATATGCATCACAGATCGACACCCCTCTAATTCTGCCAAAACATCGCAAAGGGCAAGCGAGAAACCCTCCCCCCAACGTAGAAAAGGACCTCAAAGATGAGACAGAGAGCGAAAGCCTTCACGTTATGAACGTTTCAAATAAAAAATTTCCGCAGGCTCTCATCACCAAAAGGTTCTCTGAGGAATTTTATCGAACACTTGGTGGGCCCACCAATGAGACTTCTCTCATAATCAACCTTTCTCAAACCCAAAATCATGTGTACGACTTTAACATAACCCAGCTTCGGCATTACTCTGGCAAGGCCCTTATGCAGCTTCAAACCCGATAGGTTGGAAAGTTCCTCAAGTGTAGGAGCTAGCTCACGGTTCCCGAAACAGAGGACATGGTTGCCCACTTCCCAAAAAGAGGCCACCACATGTATAAAATCCCAAAGTAGAGGGACTTCAAGGAAAGACGAGAGATGGACCAATCCAAGCTGATCCAAACCCGCGAGCTCACTCTCATTCAAACTCTCAAGCCACTTCTTCAAAAAACTGGGCCCCAAACCCAAAGAGGGAAGTATGGTGGTCTCGGACCCCCCACAAGAGGTGGGGTTGAAAAGCGGGTCCATGGTCGTACAAAGATGTTCCCGAGACACGATTCAATGTAGGACGATGGACCCACCTTTGGCCAAGCAAAAGGAAAAAATGGAAGCAAAAAATACCAAGTCAAAATCAAAAGAAGGAGAAAAGAATGAATTCTTGGGCTTATCGGGCTTAAAAGGCCCCACTTTCCCCAGATGGCACTTGACATGTGTATTACACACGCCAGAGCAAATTTTCCCAGAGTTGCTCTAGCATTTATATCACACACCAAGTTACATTTTTCCAGAGTTGCTCTAGCTTGTGTATTACACACACCAAACCGCATTCTCCCAGAATTGCTCTGGCGTGTGTATTAACACACTAGACCATTACTGCCATCCAAGGAGGAAAAGTGAGTGTAGGAGAGGTCATTTTGCTTATCCCATAGATACCCCACCTGCATTTCAAGTCATTTTCTTAAAAATCACACTAGCCCACACAGAAGGATAGAAAATTTTTGGGTCACATCCAACTTATATACGATTTTCTATGCAGGAAAAATTAGCACAGACATGAAAATGGCTGCCAAATGTTAACCGAGTGCATGGTCCTAAGGCCATTCTTTTTAAAAGTGAGTCCACCCTACAAAAGAGAGTCGATATACTACAACCAAAAAAGAAGAAGAGAAAAGAGAAAGAGATGGAGCAGGCAACAAAGAGGGAAAAGCAATGACATTCATTCAAAGAAATAAAAGTTGTCTAAAAATATATTCTCCAACACATCTTCCCAAAATAAAAAATAGAAATATCCCAAGATTTCAAAAGTGTCTAATCAAATTAGAGTAGGCTTAATCCATGGCAGCACCCTTCAATTTCTTGCTACGGCGCAAGGTACTGTGGTACTTCCGAACCTCTCCCACCCAGGACCACGCTTGAGAGAGTCGGCTAAGTAGGGAGCGCGATTCCTTTTCATGAGCACGCTGCAAGGCATATCAAAAGTCATCAATCAAGATCAGTTGAAAGATAAAAATAGCAAGGCAATGATCGAAACCAGTCAGTATGACACTCACCATTTACACATCCCGAAGGCCGACGATATTACGGTAATACTCCGCTTTATTCATGACTGACTCACAGTTCTGCACAAAAAGAGATATCAGTTACAGGGGTCGTAACCACAAGAGTAGGCATATCTCGGAAAAGAAAATGTACGGGAAAGGAAAACTCACCCCTGGGACTAGTTAAGGTGGGGGGAGCTACACCGCTTCAGCAGATAGGCAGGTCCGCTCGTCTACATCAGCACATAAGCTCAAAAGAAAGGCATCATCGAGGCATCTGAAAGTCCCCTGACCCTCAGCAATAGAGCTACCAGAAGTACCCATGCCAGAGGGGTCTGAAGGACCAACACTCGTAGCTTCAGCAGGACCTGCCGCTACCGCATCATCGTCGTCAGAATCGTCTTCCTAGTCGAACTGTGAAAAGAAGTTGGGTTTCAGTCAGTAGCGGTAAAAATTGAATAAGAACCATTGGAAACTTGCCTAACAAGAAGAACTGCCTGAGATCGTGGGCCGCCAAAGGCCAGGAAGTTGGCACCAGGTACAAAACACGGTAGAATGGACCGATACGGCAAGGACTCAGACCATAGTTGTTATCTCCCAGGCATGAGAAGATCATCAATGGGGACCCCATGATGGAGAAAGCTAGAGAAAGCTCCTCAATAGTACCCTTAGGAGCCATAACATCTGTAGGAGGAGCCTACGGTACGGCAAGGTGATCGCGATACTGATGGACCACTCTCTCTCCCAGTTAGTATGACTGAGCCCAAGCCCCGTAAAAGAAAATGATGTGACGGTAAAAAAAAAAAGCAGGACGAACCAACGACAGCTCGATCCTAGAAGGGAGAACCAACGTAAGGGTCATAGATGACCTGTGTAGATAGAAAGGTGTCCCATCAGCCAAACAGGTAGCATAAAAAGAAATGCTGAGAAAGAAAAGAGAGAAATAGCCATACCTGCTTCGGGATCAGTAGTCAAATTGGGACCTCAGGCCCATTTCTAAATGCTTCCTCCCAACATCCCTGCGGTATTCATGTGCCAATTACTCATGAGCGGATATGAGTAAACATCAGAGAAAAAGATTAGGCGGCTAGGCTGGAAGTGCAAGTACCCCCAAATATGAAAAAGGCAGTAAAGGTAAAAGATGTGTTAGATGCAAGATGAATGACTAGCCAATGAAACAAGGGAGGTGGGAGAGTCAGGGGTTACCTCAATCACAGGCCAAAAACTCACGACAGAAATTATGTTCCCAACTGAGGCTCAGGCCAGGCTAGACATCAGCACGGCATATCCAACCCCACCCCAGTCGTACCGACACACCTTGTCCCAATTTCCCTTGAGACTAAGAAAGGACAATGAAACTCAGCCTCCACTGGTATTTGCAAAAAGTGTCTTGCCTAAGATGAAGAGGAGAGAGATGCGATCCAACATCAGGGCACGCTCAGGCTCAAGGAAGATATCTGCATCCGACTGGACCAGATCCACCAACTCGTGCTCATTAAACAAATCGGCTAGCCAAGATAATTTAACCTCAGAGCCATGCTTGTTTTGGGAAGAGGGGTAATCCCCGATTAATTGAACCACCTCATCCCGGCCTGCTATGCGAAGGTTGGTCACAGGAGTGCCCCCAATCCTTATCCCCGTAATCATCAACCAATCGACGGGGGTAATAGCTGCCTCAACCATCGCCATGTGGAAGGTCATGGTCTCAAGTCGAAAATGTTCAATCAGGGCTTTCACATAAGCCGAGTTGCCCCTCATGGAAGGGGACGAAAGAAAATCCCCGAAATCGGCTTGGGCAAGGAGAAATTTCATCACCGAAGGGAGAAAGCGGTAAAGGTGCTAGAGATCAAGCCAACCTTCACGAAACATAATTGGTGGCAAGTACTGCATCAAGATAAAGAGGTGTTAGATCCTACAGGTAAAGCAAGCTTGCATAAAGAAAGGACAAAGCGACAAAATAAAACTTATTTTATTACCTTGCCAGTAATCTCAAAATTTGAGATCTGGGTGTACTGGTGGTTAAGCAGACCAGTACGGGCTGCCTCACCCTACATTTCGTACCAAGGCTGGGAAAAGCACTGCACTACAAAGAGTTGCTCCCCCCGGGGACCGTAGACCACCTCTGGTCCCTCCTCTTGCCCGCGCTCTTCCTCACTTGACATTCTGAGACGGAAACAAGCAACAATATCAAAATGTGTCAGTAGCGAGAAACTGATCGCTGGAAGCCTAAAGAAGGTAAGTATGCCCCTCTTATTTTCCATCAATCTTAAATCATCACCATTTCTAAGAAATACATAAAACAAGAGCGTGAGGCCCAAAACCCCACATCTCGAAAAAAGAAGAAAAAGCACAAAAAATAATAAAAACAAGCAAAAATAAAAAGAAAACACACAAAAAAATGTATACACATGTAACAAAGAGAGAAAAGCAAAACATGGATCAACATATAAAAAAAAGAGAGCCTTTCTTTTTCCAACAAGCAATAAACCAAAAAAACAAAAGTTTATATATATATATATATACACATGCATACATAATAAATATGCAAAAAATAAAAAAATATAATAAAAAAAAAGAAAAAAATCATCGTCATCATCTTGCATGGCACAAAAAAACAAAACAAAAAAAAAGGCACCATCTAGATCCACACAAGGGAGAAGAAGAAAGGGAAGCCCCTAATCACATCCACAAGTGAAGAAAAAGAGTAGGGCATCACTAAAAAATCATATTTTTTGCTCAAAATCAAGGCCAGTGCACATGGAAGAAATCAAGTGAGTCATTAATAATCCTACTTGCAAGAAGAATCACTCATTCATCATCTAAAAAAGCAAAAATCCTAACCACACTGCAAGTTATTCAAGAAAAAAAAAAAGAAAAAAGAATGAGGAAACATTGATTACCTTCAAGAAAAATAGATCCTTGATCCGGCGTAGAGCGTGTATTTGATCAGCGGGAGTAAACTCTGGTGATAGAATAAGGTTCAAAGCAACTCAAGGGAACCCTAGGAGGACGTTCTGTTTCAGTTTGGAGAGGGGGGGAGGAATAGATTTTGAAAATAGCCCCTTTTGGCTCGGGCTCGATAGTTTTAACCCCCCCCCCCCCGCCCCGGTTTTGCTTGGCGTGTATAAAATACACGCTAAGCATGTTTTGACCCCAATGTGGCTTGGCGTGTGTAATATACACACCAAGTGAAACCTGGCCCGATTTGGCTTGGTGTGTATAATACACACGCCAGGCTCTTCCTAATCAAGTTTGGCTTTACATGTGTATTGTACACGTCGAGCTTGATCTCCTCGGACCCGAAGTGGTGCACATGCCCCCGGAATGGCACGTCGATCTACATTTGATCTACTTGGGAGGCTGTGATAGAATAAATGGTTCAGGATCACTGAGCATGCTCAAAATCCTGAACATACAAAAAAATCATCACATAAAATAACAAAAAAATTTGCATAAAATAACAAAATAATTCACATAAAATAACAAAAAAATCACATAAAATAACAAAAAGTCATCACATAAAATAACAAAAAATCCTCATAAAAATAACAAAAGAAACAAAAAATATATATATACGAAAAATAACATAAATAATAATAAAATGCACATATGCATATGTGTCTTTCAAAAGTGGCATGTGCTCAAAAAAAGCTTTGCAACATCAATTCGCTCCGCTTGGGTAGTCATGCTAAATTAACTTCGAGATCGATGGGTTTGCCCAAAGACCTCGAACCCTATCTCGTGTAGGGGAACCCGTGACCAGTCAAATGGGGCAATCAATGCCTCGTATGGTTGGACATAACTTGTGGATCTTCGCACATTTATCTCACGCATATCTTTAAGTATGGGTTGATCACCCTCTCACTTACGGAGCTGTTATATTCAGAATGAACCTCGAACATCAAACATCTTCAATCATCTCAAGAAGTGAATGTTTTTCCCAGAACATTAGGCTTTTGCAACTTGCTCCATCTTGGTTACGCCAAGTAATGTCGCTAGCACTTTGGGACCGATAACCTTGAGGAACGGACATTTTTCCCAACATACAGAGCTTTTGCTTACTCACCATGTTAACCACTTGATGTTTGAGATTCGTTCTGAATACGGCGGACCCATCAGTGATGCCTTGGGCCTCTTCGGATGTCTCTTTTCCTTGGCATATGATCATTAGTGATCAGATACCAAAGAGGGGCATCTATAGACACCCAAATTTATTCCAAGGCCCGATCGAGACATACTTCGAGAGAAGCGCACCCCCAAGCTTTCGATAGCATCTCCCGCACCCTTAGGACCCTTCCCAAACCCTTAGGAATCACCCCCAACCTTTAGAAACCTCTCTGAACCCTTAGTTAGCCCTCCCGAGTAATGGTTAAAAAGAGATATACCAGGGTTGGTAGGGACCTCTACTGAGATCGAATCTTATACCATTGAAAAGTAGAGGTCCCTAGCTTTCCAACAAGCCGAGAATCACCTCAATCTGAGTTGTCCTCTGAAAGTTATGGTGATAAAAAAGTGTCCGAAAATTGTACCTAGTTGGGGCATGGATGGCGTGTATATTACAAACGCCAAGTACAAGTGATCCCCCTACAAGCTCTAACTTCCAGGACACTGTAGCTATGCTTGGCAAGGATAATAGAATCATCAAGCCCAGCTATAGTAACCTTTAGTTTTTGCTCGAATTTCAGTTTTAGGGTTTGACTTGTTGACCATCCCAATATTTAAGATAGGTTTCATTAGGACTGTTGCACCCCTGTTTACCCTATTTGCAACCCTCTAGTCATTTGAAACCTCACTCTATCAACTGCCATTGATCCTATCCTCACACATATTCATAACCTTAAAATCCTAGGAAACCTTAGATGTTAGGATTACCTAATTGCTAACCCTAATTAACCTTTAAGTACTCCCTAACCCTCTCTTTTTCTATAAATAGAGAGGCACCCCCTTGCAAATGGCTTGAAATTTTTCCAAGAGAGAGAGAGATTAGGCAATCCCCTCCTCCCCTTCGGTGCATCAAACACTCATACAGATTCCAAAATCCTAAACCACCTTAGAAACCCTATCTTTCATAAAAAACCCTTGAGTTTAGGAGAGAACTACCCCTAGCCTTCTTCCTCTACCTCTTAGCTATCAAGCCTTAGAGGTTAGAATCCATTCTCCATCCACTCAAGCTATCGAAAGCTTGTCAAGTGTACCTACGTGAAGGTCCACAGCTATGCTACAAGGGCCCGAGAGCTCCGCCTCTCCCCTCTACTCCTCTACCTTCTTTGCTTTTCCTTTATCCTTGAATTTGTACCGTTATGCCACTGAAATCTCAATAATTGCGAAGGGGCACAAATAGGATCAACGTGCCTTCGGGCAAGAGGAAGTGCTCCTTTTATTTTTTATTTTTCCTTTATTTTGGCCACAAGTAGAAACCGCATTTGAGCGGATTGATCGGGTGCCTAACACCTTCCCGATCGATAGCCAAAGCCCCTACCAAAGAGCCTTTGGCGTAGACCGGTGAATCAGAGTCACATTTTTGGCATTTCGGTGCTCATAAAATTGATTTAGGTTTCTCGGGACACCAAAAGCTCTGGGTGGCGACTCTATATTTTTTGCGATGGGATCATCAAAAATCTGCGGTTGCACAGCGCCCTGCTAGGAGCGTGCAATTCGATTAAGCGACAGCTCAGCTATGCTTAATCAAGGTATTCAAGCAGTCAAGGGAACTAGAGACCTTGTACAAAGTGGACCAATTACGCGTGGGTGGTGGGGCGCGTAATCCATTGTGCGCCCTAACCTAGGCACGAAATCGGATCCTAAGGCGGTTCGTGGGAAAGTAGACCTGGTCCAAGTTGTAACAATTGTGTGTCATCTGTGTGGTGCTCAATCAAATTGTGCACGCTGTATAGAGCATGGAATTCGGGATCCCGAGGCTAAGTTGGGTCTGAACCACAGGGCTATTATTTCAGCCTGTGCTTCGATTATATACTATTGTTTCAGTATATAGTTCGCGAATTAGGGTTTTAAGACTTTCAGAGAAGATGAGTCCTTTCTGAAAGTCATGAGCAAGCTCAAAGGTTGACCAAAAAGATTTGTATACCCCAAGGGGAAAAAATTGGGGTGTTTACACTAGGGTAGGTTCCGTGTTTTTGTTTTGGATTGTATGTTCAAGAGGTATGCCTCCAGTGACACGTGTACAAATTTTTAGTTATGAAAAAAAAATTTTTTGTTTATCCTGTTGTTTTGTCTTTAGTTTTCGTTTATGGGTGATTTTTATTTTCCATGTATGTTGAGCGTGTCTTTGTTGTCTTATGTTTCATGTGCTTATTTTTAGGGTTCTATGGTAGAAAAAGTAAGGACTAAACGAAAAAAAATGCCCCAATTTGGGGTGTCGGTGTCGTGACATAATTATCGTTATCAAGGTGCTAGTGCTTAAAAAAAAATGCCCCAGTGTCAAGTGACGGTGGGACTCTTATCGACCTCACAGATATCCTAGAGTGTGTTTTTAATGATCCCATGTTAGGAAGTAGTTTGGATTATCTCAGGCGCATGTCGGCCTTGATTTTGTAAGTATTGACTAATCGTTGTGCATCGTAGCCTTCAACAAGGATAAGGTGAATTGGGGATAATGAGTGATTGCATCACTTGCCATTCGAGATTTTTTGGCTTTATCCTCAAGGATATTTTGAAAATCATTTGGCTCATTGTCTCGAGAGAAAAAAAATTAACGGTGAAGAGGAGGTAAGGTTTATTGATCTGGGGATAGCTTTTTATTCAATCAATTTTTAAAATAGTAGTCAACTACTTTATTTTCAGGTGGATAATACAGTGCCATAATTAAGCTCTTCGTCATATTTTGACACCATCAAATCATCATGTTCTATGGTTAGCAAGAGTTTGTCCTCCTCCCGCCACCATACGACGACATCTAGTAGTGTGAAGACTCCAGGGAAGCCCTCGGAGTTTGCTTATGCTCTTCTAATGAAAATACCAGGAATGCCCTTATAATTTGCTTATGCTTCCTTGAAGTCATTGAATGCTCATTCATCGCATGCTCTCACTCGATTGTGCTTTTTTTTATATATATTTTTGAAACAACCTACTAACGCAAGAATTATGGGATTTGAGGGAACTTTACATTTTCATTTTTTGTGCTCTAACATCAACTCCAATGGTGGAAGAGGTGTATTGAATCCAAAGTTTTCTATATTTAAAAAAAAGGGGTTGTATGATCCACTAGACCTTTCGATCAATTTGCTCAAATAGGAAAGTGGTCAATGAGTCGGACGATTCCCAAAATGGTTTAAAAGAATAATGACCTACGACTGTTGATTGCCTTGTGATTACTATGAGGATGATAAATATATAAGTATGAGTGTTTAGGCTACGAGACATGATGATCGAGTTATGGGTAACATTCTGGGGTTTAGGAAGTCCTTCCCCTGTTGCTATTTCCTGGGCATGTTGCTAAAATAATGTAAGTACTTCCCTTGTGGGTTTTGATTTCCTCCAGGCAAGGCAGTTGTGTAGGCATTGTTCCTTAGCACTAGCTCCTCGACTTTGAGTTCTCGGTCGAGTATGAGTTCAAAAGGTTTAGGGCATAAAAGAGTATTTTTGTTTTCGAGTATTTACATTTTTGGGCATTTATACTTTTGGTTTTTGTGACTTTTACTTTCTTTTTTTTTTTTATAATTTTTTTTTGTTGTTACTATTTTTATGTTATGGTAGAGCATCAGTTCCTTGAGTGGAGACTAACTTAGAAGGTCGGACAGAGTAACTGTTGGATAATCTGCTTCGGGGTCCTCTATCCCTCCCGATCTGATTGATATGGGATAGGGGAGAGGTCAAGAATGCATTTATGTTTTGGATAATGTGAGATTTGTCGAAATAGATGTGGTGTCTTTTAACTTCTTTTAATAAATCTTTTATGGTTGGGGCCTCCTTGTCGGGAGGGACCTTCTTTAGTTTCTTGATGGAGTGAGACAACTCGTAGAGTTGGGACGTAGAGTTGTTAAAGAGTTCTTCAGGGAGATTTGCGGGTTGTCGGGAAGTTATTTGCGGGTGAAGTTGGAGTGGGGTCTATTGTGAGGGAAGGTAGCGTTGTAAAGGTAATGATAGGATGAGGCAAAGGCAAAGCAAGAGGAGGAGACGTGAACGTGTGGGCCAAGGTGGACCTTTCCTTCATGTGGGGTGGTATAGTTTTGTTTGATTCACACTTTGGGCTTATTGCGAGGTTGTCTTAGAGTATTGTTTATAATTTTTTGGGGAAGCCTAGTGTCGATTGTTTGTTGTGGCAGTTTCATTGTTGGTTGGTGTTCTGTAATGGTTTTGATTATGAGGTCTATGGATACTCGAGTCTAGAGGTTAGAAGCGATTTTAGTTGTGATGTTAATTTCCTGTTTTGACGGGATTTGAGGATCATGTGACTTGTTGATTTGGATGTTAATCGAGGTCATAAGATTTATGTCTAGTTTGATTTCGAGAGTGGGAAGGATGATCGGTTCCTTGATAGGTTCGGTGGTTGGCTCAAAGGTGAGTGGAGTTGGCATCGTAGGCATAGGTTCGATTTTAGTGATGGGTTCGTGTTCGATAATAGGCTTGAGTTCGACGATGGGTTTAGGTTTGGCAATGAGTTTGGGTTAGATGGCGGGTTCACCTTTGATGGTGTGTTTGAGCTTGTGGATGGGTGCAGGGTCGATGATAAGTTCGGGTCTAGGTTTGACGATTAGCTTAAGTTCAATGATAGATTTAGTTTCGTGTCCGATGACAGGTTCAAGTTTGATCATGGGTTTATGTTTGATGATAGGTTCATGTTCGAGGATAGGTTTAGATTCGTCGATAGTTTGAGGCTTGATGTCAGGTTTGTATTTGGTGATCGGTTTAGGTTTGACAACAGGTTCAGGTTCGATGGTTGGTTCAGGTTTAGTGCCAAGTTTATGTTCGGGGTTCAGTTTTGTAGTCGGCGAGGTGATAAGTTCGATAGTGAGTTTAGGTTTCGAGGTGGGCGTAGGAGTTTATTCGAGGGCCAGTTCTGAAGTTCCTGGGGTGAGATTTTCGATCAAGTGTTCGATAAGGCATTCGAGTTTCAATGTTGGTTCAGGCATAGGGGGTTGACGATTTGAGAAAAGGGCTCAGTTGTAGGTTTAGGTTCAACGTTTAGTTTCAAAATTTGTGGGTGATCGGCTTGAGAGTTGGCTCGGGGGTGAGAAGGCCAGTGATTTTAGGAACGGATTCGATCATGGGTTTAGGTTTGAAGTTTAGCTTTGTGATAGGTTTAAGTGTAAATGGTGTTATAGTATATAGATTGATTAGTTCGAGAATTTCTTCTGGAGCTAATAGGTGAGCTTGTTTTGTAGTTGATTGTGGAGTTAGTTTGGGTATTTGTTGAGGGAGCATGTGGATTGACTCATTGGTGGGTAGGTCGTCAAGTTCAAGGGCAGGTTGAGTTAGTTTGGGGATAAGTGTGTCGACTTTGGTGATGGGTTGAGTTGATCTGAGACTGGGTTCAATGATTTCAGTGATACGTTGGGTTACCTTAGGGGTAAGTGCATTGAGCTTGACGATGAGCTTGGTGGTGGGTTGAGTTAGTTTAGGCGTGAATTCGGTGATAGGTTGGGTCTTAGTGATCTTGGTGACTGGTTCAGGGTGAAAGGTGATTTCACGTTTATAGGTACGCGGGATAGGGTTAGTTGGTTGTGAATGAATGGTATAGATATGGTCTGAAGGGGGTTCAATCCTCCGGATCTAGCTAGCTGGTGGAATGGGGCAGGAGTGACTGAGTGTATGGTATTGTATGCCGGTTGGGGGCTTGATTTAGTTTGTGAAATAGCAGGTCATAAAAAGTGATGTTGGTTTGCGTGGCGTTAGGGTTTGTTTGGGTGGTATTGTTGAGGGTTATGGTCAGGGTATATGTGTGTGTATAGATTTTGAGCTTTGTCATATGGGTGGTATTGTTGAGGGTTTGTTTGGCTTTGTCCTTAGTTTATGTTGATTTGTTCGGGGCTTAGAGTCTCGTTTAGGGTGTTTGTCTCAGGGTCATTGGAGGAGGATTCGTTGGATGTCAGTGTAGAGATATTAAGGTCCCCATTCTTCATGCGACGTTCTATGAGTAAAGTGCATTGATAAAGGCTTGTGAAGTTGTGATGGTTGCTTAAGTTTAGAGTGCTTCGAAGTGGTTCTCATGTAATCCTGATCACAATCTCTATCGCATCATTTTCTTTTATTTGATTCCACATTCGGGCAGCGAGCCTTCTCCAGCGATTAGCGAACGTCGCGAAGTCATCGTCGTCTTCTTGTCTTGTGTGCATCAAGTCAGTAAGACTGATCTCTTTGTGAATCAGGTGTTGGTATTGATCTAAGAATCTATTGGCTAAATCTTTGAAGGTTTAGATTTTGGCTAGAGGTAAGACCGAGAACCAGTCAAGGGCTTCTCCTTCTAGAGATCTTTGAAAGTAGTGGATCAAGAGCCCATATTGGTTCGGATCGGTTGACAATCGTTATAGAACATGGCCAAGTGGTGCTTTGGATTGCCTGTATCATTGTATATGTTGAATTTTGGAAGTTTAAAGCTAGCGGGTATAGTGAAGTCGATATCTCGGCAAAATTTGTCGAATGCGCAAGATTGGTTCGAGCGTTCTCTCTTAGCTGTGCAGTTGTCTAAGAATCAATGGAGGTTGTTCATGTTTACGGTGGTGTCTTTTTTAGGTGTCTTAGGAGAGGGTTGTCTTCGGTGGTTGTTGTCGTTGGAGGTGTGAGTGGTATGTCCGTTAGATGTCGAGGGAGTCAGGATATGTGAGGGAGTTGGTGACTTTTTGCCTTGTCTGGTTCTTAGAGTAGCTTGTCTTTCGCTTATCCGTCTTTGGTCTGCTATGGCTTTGTATAAGTTGGCCAGGGATTGTTGTAGGGCATCAATTTCTTTTCCTTACTTCATCAGCATGTTGGCGGTGTGGTCCATAATTTGGCCAGCCATGGAGTTCTGTTCGTCGTCACTTTCTCCACTGCTGCTGTCGTTATTATTAAGTTGGGTAAAAGGGGGTTGTCTTCCACGGCCAACCATATTTATCCAGGCATGACATTGGATTGTCCATGGGGATGGTCTAACATTGTACTCATTAAAGTTCAATTTTTTAATGCCTGATATTTTTATGTATTTGGATAAGCTGAGTATGCAGTGTCTTTTTCAAGTTATGGAGTAGTAGAAAAGGGCGTCTAGAATGTCTATATGTGCCTAGGTGTGTGTGTGGAAAAGTAAATAAAGCAGAAAATAAAACCAAACTAATTAGATTGGCGCAACCTTAGTAAAAAGAGTCCCATTGTTATCGCCAGTCTGTTGGTAAGCACTTTTTCTAGGTTCCTTTCAGTCATCGAAAGAAGTGGCCCAATTCGATCCGAGTGGACTCTGGCTAGGGCGATGGAATAATAAACTAAAAAATATTACACGCTAAAAATAAAGAGGCAAATTCTAAAGGAGAAGTACCTGAGTTGATGTGATCGCCAGCTGCAGATATTTATCGACGCTACAATACATCACTAATCACGTTTTACGAGGTATGGGTTAACTCCTTTATTGAACATCAGCTTGCCAACTTCAACAACTTTGGATTGCCTTTAATCCAACTAGTTTGGCCTTCTTACTTCTGTTAGGATTCTAACGAATCTAATCTCCTAATCTTACTGAAAGTCTAATTGACCTAATCTCCTGATCCTATTAGGAGTCTAATTAACCTAGTCTCCTAATCCTACTAGGAGTCTAATTTAAAAAAGGAGTTGCAGCTCGTTATGCTAAGGATGATTGGCCCCGTTCCCGGGTACCCTCAGTAAGCTCCCTTAGGCAAATCAGTTGGCTAAGGGGTATTTTGTATAAGTAAAACTGAATTTAAATTGAGAATTGAGAGTTTAAGAATAAAAAATTAAGAATGTAAGAGTTGAGACATGAAAATTAGAATTAGAACTAAGGACTATGAACTAGATGTAAGGAATCAGAAACTAGAGCTAGAACTTAAAAACTAAAACTTGAAATTAAGAATTAAGATCTAGAGCTAGAAAATAAATTAAGAACAAAGAATTAGGAATTAAGAACTAGAGCTGAGAACTATAACTAGAACTAGAAAGAGAAACCAAGAACTAGGAAGAGATTACCTGAAGCTAAGCGCTTCTTCCTCCTTCTAGTGCCATAGAGAGAAACTCGAGCTTCTTGGGAGAGGCCTGAGCTCAAGAGTGAAGAGATTCTTGTTAAAATTGTGAGTTTGGGCGTGGAAGGGGGGTCTTTTTATAGGTATCGGGATAATTTCGCGTATGGGGCCATGTGCGCAATAGGTGGATTGCGCTCATGCCCAGAAGCGCCCAATTGAATTCCACACATAGTGTAATGTGCTTAATTCACTTAGAGTCGGTCACCAACTCGGGAGTGACCGGTTACACGGTTGTCCTAGTTTCAGTGTACCTTTGAACTAATTCCGCACATGCGACTATGCATGGAATCCAATTCCATGCAGGGAGATTAGCGCAAAATCGGGGAGTTCAAGCGGTCTTAGGAAGTAGAATCCCAGCCCATGTCTGGATAGATTTCACGTGAGGTCCTACACATGGAATCGATTCCATGCACGAGTGTATGCGTGGAATCGAGAACTTCTTGCTGTGTAAGGAAGCTTGTGCCTAGTCCAAGTGAGACTAATTACGCGCAGATCAACATGCGTGTAATTGATTTAAGCGCATAGTGCTATGCACGCAATTAAGGGACTTCCAGGCCTTGATGGGTCCGAGTTTCTAGGTTGATATTTCAACCCATACCTTGACTATATACTATGTATAACATATGGTCCCCGTGTGTAGACACCTAAATTCGGCCCAAGGCCCGACCGGTCTATACTCCGAGAGAGATGTACCCCTGTGCTTCCGATGGCACCCCCTGAACCCTTGGGAATCTATTCAGACCTTTAGGAATCACCTAAACCCCATTAGATCCATTCCCCCAACCCTTAGAGATCACCCCTAAACCCTAGGATCTCTTCCCAGACTCAACCTGAATCCTTCTGAGCATTTGATGGGAGGAGAGTTACACATTTTTATACAGACCACTGCTGAGGATATTCCATATACGGTTGGAAAGAGGACTTCTCCATCTTTCCAATGAGCCAAAAATCACCCAATTTAGAGTTGTGGTTCAAAAGTTATGGTCATTTGAAGTTTCACATAAAATAATGACTTTTCAAATTATTTGATTTGATTTGGAGCGTAAGTATTATATCTATCTGTTAAGACCTAAAAAGTACCACTTTTCACCCCTTAACTTAACCTGTGATTAGACTCTTAGCCCTTTAATAAATGTTTGTTAAGCTATTTTTGTAGGTAATAAATAGCAGTGCAATAAGGCCATAAATCCTGCTAAGGAGCCTGTTTTGATCCCAGAAGTCCCTCAGAAGAATGAGAACTGAATCCAGACCTGAGAAGAGCCTCGTGCAGCTTCCCAAAGCTTCAAAGGATTCAGAAAAATATGCTTCGCGCAGTCCTCACGAATTCCCAAGACTTCATAATCACCTTTCATTGCGGTAAGCCGCGATAGCCGTGGGATGCAAATGTCAAGAGAACCTCTCGCGCAGTCCTGAAACTATCAAAACCTCATGAAATTCCATTAAGAAGTGAACTTCTCGTGCAGTTCTCGCGCTATTCACAAGTAGCAATCCAACTGCGCGAAGCCCAATCCAGCGAGAGCTTAAATATCTACCTCGCGATTGCTCAAAGCATCAAGAAGCTGCAACCCCGCGACGTCTGAAGTTTTAATGCTAACTCATCCTAGCGAAGTCAGTGCTACCACGCGACAAGTCTGGGAATCGACTGCAACCTGGTGAAGCTCTGAACTCCAACTTCCATCATTCTGTAGAGGACATTCTGGGGATTTCCAGTGATTAGGGCACGCACACTCACGCTCGAATCTTCATGCACGTGCCCCGAGGCATCCAAGGATCATCAATAGGCCACGTGGCATCGTTAAAATTAGGGTTTCCTAACCCTAATGCGCCGCCACACCCACTGCTATATAAACCTAAGCCTGGTTTAGGTTTAAGGAGGTCGGAGGAGCTCAGACTTTATCACTGATACGGGATCTGAGATCATTTTCTTTTCTGTTCTTCTATAGTTGTAAGTAGTTTTCCTTTTTCTTTTTCTTTCTCTCCATGGCCCAGCACTTGCTGGCCATGCCTATGTATGTTTATTGAAATTAGATTAATAGAATTTGTGATTAGGTGTTGTACTTTTATGGGATTCGTGTGTTTGAGAGTTTCTCTGTGCAAGGCCGCTGCCTTGTGATCTGCCATTGCTTTGGCTGTGATTCAAAGCAATGGAGGACTGATTCTAAGAATCCATTCAGATCCAAGTGACCTGTGTGTCTGGGCTATCATGGTCCGATACAGCCTTAGCCCCACCACAGGACCCACTAGATCTGAAATCCCCATGGGAGCCTGAGCTGGTAGCCTTGTGACCATGGTGGTGGCAGCAATATTACTGTTCTGTTTTGGACTCTATGAGGAGGATAGCCTCTGGGATAGTCTGTGACCATTCAAGTGGACAGGCTATAGCCTTAGGGTGAAGCCAATTTGGAAGATCCAAGATGGATTCTTGTTCTCTGCACATGTGCTTGTAGCCTAGTAGGAGATTGTGCAGAGACAGACTCCCCTATATTAGTATAGACCCGCCATCAGATGGCAGATCTGATCTGGGTATGGAGATTGTAGGCTTGTGACTAGACCATTGTAGTTCCTCTAAACCAATGGACAGCTAGATCTAAGGTGGTACTCAATCTCTTGCTGGTTTTATGTGTCTGGGCTAACATGGTCCTATACAGCCCTAGCCCCACACATAGAGCTTTAGAGGTTGAGGTTCCCTATGGATTCCTGAGCTTGTAGCCTGGATGAAGTAGTGCCTACAATGATAAACTTGTTTTGACCCATCTCTGGATTGTGGTTCCCCTATGGGATAGTCTGTGATCTTTTAAGTGGATAGGTTATAACCTTAAGGGATTGGATCATGGCACTGGGATGAGTTGGATTCTTTCTCCTCTTTGGTGATAATGTAGCCATTGGATAGGATTTCTATAATAGTAGACCTGGATCTGAGTCATAAATTCCAGCAGATCTGAACCCAATAGCATACTTCTCACCCTTTTATATTTATTTTCCACACTCGATCCATCTTCTCAACCCTTTCTGTAGTTAATTCATTAGGCTACCTTAGGATATTTAGAATAAGTGACCCTAAACTCCCTTTCTTTTAGGTCTGCCAGATCTGTAGTCAGATCTGGAGGGACTACTAGAGATGGCTCCCTTGGAGCCGTAGGTCACTTTTCCCTGTGGGACAAACTCTTACTTATCAAAACTTGCTACAAATGGACCCTGTATCTTGCAGGTCTAGGATTTCTCAGTTGTGCTGATTCCATCCCCTGTTTTACTTTGATTTTAAATTGCTTTTACCACCAACAAATAAAGTAAGCACACTGGGCTTCGCAATAAGTTTTTGGCGTCGTTGCCAGGGATAAGATGATCTATTAGTAGACCCTTAGTTTTTGTATTTTTAGTATTCTTTGTAGCTGTGAATAATTGATACTGCTGATGTAATTTTGAATCGTTCTTGCAAATCTAGACAGCAGCAGAGAAGGACGGTGGACTGCATTTGGAGATTAGCTACCTCAGTTTGAAATTCTCTAACCTTTAAAACTCAGTCTAGTTTCTTTGAAAATTCCATAGCAGTTATTTAGTATAGTTGTAAATTTATGTTTTTTTAAAATAGCTATAAATTTGTTAGATAAATTCTTTGAGTCAAGTGCAATGTGCCTGCAAGGAGTTGTCCCTGCTAGTGGTGTGTTTGTATGCTAGGTAGGAGATCTCTTAGTCCTACTTTAGAGCCTTTCAACCCTGAGCTAGAATGGGGTAGAAGACTTAGAAGAAACAGGCACACCACAGTAGAGCCCCCAATTGAATCTGAGACAGTAGCCATGGGTGAAGAACAACCCAGAACTCTTAAGGAGTTGAATCCTCCGGATGACTATAACTCTCCATTTAGCATTCAATTCCCTGATGTCCAAGGGAATTATGAAATTAAAACTTCTATCATCCAGATGCTGCCCTCTTTCCATGGGCTTAGCAAGGAGGACCCTTACAAGCATATTGACCAATTTTTGGCCTTGTGCACCACATTCAATATCGCTGGTTTGGGACCAGAGGCCACTAGACTCAGGCTCTTTCCCTTCTCTCTGAAGGATAGGACTAGTACCTGGTTGGATACTCTTCCCAACAATGGCATCACTTCATGGAAAGACCTACAAACCAAGTTCCTGACAAAGTTCTTCCCTGAGACCAAAACTAGCTAGTTGAGGAAGGAAATTCTTGCTTTTGCCCAATCCCCAACTGAGGATTTTAATCAAGCCTGGGATAGGTTTAAGGAAATGCTCAAACAATTCCCCCACCACAAGATCCAAGACTGGCAGCTTGTACAAAGCTTCTACAATGGGATTGATGAGAAAAATAGAGATATGGTTGATGCCTCTTGTGGTGGAACCTACATGCACAAGACTGCTGATGAGGCATGGGAATTGTT
Organism: Chloranthus sessilifolius; assembly: GCA_021018995.1. NCBI lineage: Eukaryota > Viridiplantae > Streptophyta > Magnoliopsida > Chloranthales > Chloranthaceae > Chloranthus > Chloranthus sessilifolius. The sequence goes on from CM037595.1 coordinate 74,377,708, forward strand.
TAAAGTAATTAGTGAAAATGCTTTTCAAAAGCTATCCCTGGCAAGAAGTAGTCAGGAGTCTGTGTCAAAAGTGGGGCCTGTTGCATTGTCAAGAGGAAACGTTTATGAGGTGTCTGAGAATAATGGCCTACAGCTGCAGATGGCAAACCTCTCAGAGAAATTTGACAAATTATTGACTGTGATGCAACCCAGAAGGGTTGCTCAAGTGGTGGAGGCATGTCTGATATGCCAGTCCCCACAATACACAGTAGAGGAATGTCCATCTGCAAGACAATATCCTGAATTGGTATTGGAACATGCTGCTGCTGCGCAATCTTTTGGCCAAGACAACAACTGGGTGGCTATAACAACAAATATTTGGATACCAGCACCAAAATGCTGGTTACCAATGGAGAGACCACCCAAATCTGAGGTGGAGGCAAGACAATTATATGCAACCCCAAAGGCCACAGCAGCAGTTCAATCAGGGATATGCCCCTAGGTCTAATTTCCAACACCAGCAGTAGCCCCATCAGCAATAAAATCAATTGGTCTTACCCCCATCTCAACCCAGAAATACTTCTTTCGAGGACCAGGTCTTGACCTCACTGCAAAACACAGTCCGTGGGAGGTGAGTGAATTCTCATTGTCAGAGCATAAAGAAGATGGAAGAGCAGATTGGCCAACTAGCGAATGCCTTAGCTAAAAGAGAGGAGGGGAGGTTGCCCAGTCAGCCAGTGGTTAATCCCAAGGGCCAATTTTTTATTGGTGAAGGATCCTCAAACCTTGAGGGGTAGGGGGAACTTTCATTAAATTTATTCACAGAACTATGCATTATGTATGTTATGTATTTTAGTATGGTTCATTTTTTTTTCGGTTTATAGGAATTTCTAGTGATCTTGTCGGAGTCTGAGTGTATATGACCTGAAAATTATTCTGCCTGCTTTGCTTCTTGTCCCCTTTGAATTAATGATTTTGAGTGAATGAATGATGATTATACTGTTTTGATAATGAGAATGTTTTTTTTGGATGAAGTTTTGATTAAATGCTTTTTGAGTAATTGCATGATTAATTGTTGGAAAAGCATGGAGAGTCCTGTTTAGAATGACTAAGGGTGTCCCTGGAAAAGAGAATGTGAGAGAATCCACCCACAAAACTAAGGAAAATGACAGACTAATGGGTGTGTGATCCTTGTCTCTGTTTAGTCATGAGGTTCGAAAATAGGCGTGGTTTCTTCTCATGATTCATAAGATGTTATCTGCTAGTCGTCATGAGATTCAATACAATTGTGTGGACTCTCTCATGTGATCCAAATGAAAGTCCAATCTCGACCACTCCTTCCCATCTAGCGAGATAATTTTAAAGTCGCCAAGCCTCGATATATATAATCCAACCATGTTTGCTTTCCTTTTCTGTTTTCTCTTTCTTCTCCACCCAGTGAAACCCTAGCTCTGACTCCCATTAATCTCTCTCCTCCAGCATCCATTTTACAGTCCATCATTCACCTTCTAATTTTGGGGATTTGTTCCTAAAGCCTCCCCCAACCGTTGCCCCCTGCTAGGAGCTCTCGTGGTCTTTTGTGCATCACATTGAACAGAACCCTAAGTTTTAGGGTAAGCCCCAGCTCTCAACCTTTTCTTTTCATTTTTCAAACTACACATTCACAGAGGAGAAGTTCAATGGCCCCTAAGGGTGCACCTGTGAAAAGAGCAAGGGATAAGACTCCCGTGGAGCCCACTGCCAAGAGGGCCAAGTCCTCAAAGGCGCCGCAAAAAGGGAAAGAAGTGGTTCAGGAAGTGGCTGAACTAACACCTGATTACTCTACACCCTCTGAGCTCCTGACTTCCATTCCCTTGGAGCCTGAAGCTATTTTTGACCTATCTTTCTTTGAAACGGAACCTCTGTCAGCCCCTACCATTGAGTTCATGCGCAAGGATGGTTTGACCCCCCTGCTGCAAGCTATCCCTGCACTAGCCTACCCTAGACTAGTGCAACTCTTTTACTAGCACATTAGGGCTAGACCAGACCAACGTGGGCAGCCAGGCCTCCTTGTGTTAGTTGACAATTTTGAAATGTTACTCAGCCCTGAGTTGATTGCTGAAGTAATGGGCATCCATGCTATCTTTGACTCCAACTGTGGATATGGCCCCCCTGTGAGTGCCCCCATTGATACCATTGCACATGCCCTTACCAGAGGAGTGAAGGCCATAGGGGATTCCATCAGGAGAAGAGACCTGGACCCTAAACTTCTGTTCATTGATCAAGTTCTGCGAAAGAATATTTATTGTGCCGGCCATCAGCAGGAGAGGAGGACCCCAATTGCTGATGCTATCTATTCCTTCTCTCTGGGCCATGGATTCCATGCTGCCTGGTTGATTTTTGAAGCCATGAAGGATGTAATGGTGAAGCTAGGGAAGAAAAAGAAGCTCCACACTCTCCCCTATGCAAGGCTCATCACCAAATTACTTTTGAGGGGGGGGTACAAGATACCAGTGGGAGAATTAACTGATGACCTCACCCCTACAAATTTTGCAAAGAGGTAATGGGAAATCAGCAAAAGTCTAATGGATCCCCAAAAGAAGAAGAAGAAGGCTGAGGCTCAGGTTGCTACAGAGCAAGGAGCAGGAGCTGCTATTGCAAAGGCCACCCCTGCTCCCAAAAAGATGGTTAGAGCACCTGCTCCCAAGAAGGTGGTGCAAGCTCCTGTCACTACTGATTCTGCAGCAATACCTCCATCCACCACACCTTCCCCTCCATCAGTTTCTTTGCCTATTCCATCTCTCCCTTTCCCTCTTTTATCTCCCTTATCCATACCCTCACGTTGCACTGTGATTAGAACTGTTGAGGACATTGACCCCCATGACAGCCCTTTACCTTCACCTACATTACCTCAGTACACACCCCCAATTCCCCCATCATCTGAACTGAACCCTGACAGTCCTCCCCTGATATCCTATATTAAAAAGAAAACCTCTCACACAACCCCTGCCATATCCTTACCTACACCAACCACCCCTATCATTCCCATAGAAACCCCACATATTGACCAAGACACCATCCTAGCCATCCCTACTTCACCTCCACTCACAGACCTTGACTTTAACCTCGCCACTACTTTCGAATATCAGGCCTTCATGACTACATTGCTTGACACCATGCCAACCCATGATATCCCTCTCCCAGATTCCCCACTTCCTTCCCCACATCACTCACCAAACCCTCCATCTCCTCCTCCTACAACCTTCCATCATGCCCCTACTTCCCCTTTCCAACCTGTTCCCTCTTCTTCTCATACTCCACCCCAACCAAACTCAGACACACTTACCCATATCCTTTCCCTAATACATGACATTCAGACCCAACTATCAACCACAACACATACCCAAGACCAAATGCAGACTGACATCACCAACATCAAATCCACCCTTCAAATATTGACAAACCACCCATCTCTGCACAAACACCTCCTACCCCACAAATCCAGTCCCCCTTCCACCTCTGACTCCACAGTGCAACCAGATCTTCCCCCCATTGACTTAACTACAACCCTCACCCTCCAAGACACCATACCCCACCACTCCTTCCCCACTCTACCTATCCTTCCCCCACTCATTTTACCCCCACCACAATTTACCAACCAATCAACCCAAACAGACCCCATTCCTTTCCCATCCACATTTTCCATCCACCCACACACACTTTTGGCCCCACCAATTCCTTTCATCCCATTCACTATCCCCTATTACCCTTCCTTAGCTCCACCGACTTCCACTGCATCCACTTCATTTTCTTTTCCACCCATGATCTCCATTCCACCGCTCATATTACCTCCTCCTAGATTCTCTGACAACTCGACTGAAACAGACCCAGAACTTTTTGCCCAGCCCCCACATGTGAATGTCCTCCCTACCACCATTACTCCACCCCTTCATATTTCTTCCACTCCCTTTCTACCTATCCTACCAAGACATTCCTATTACACCCCTCCTTACTTCACCCTCCTCCATGCCATGAGGGACAATGCCTACATCAAGAGGGATGTTCTCAGGGGAATGGCCCAACTTAGACAATCCATTGAGTACCCTTTGCTGCAGAAGTTGAGTGACCTGAAGCTTACTCACAGAGAGAAGCTGGTAGGTATTTCACGAGGGTGGGAGAAAATTTTAGAGACCCTCAATGAGAAAAAGGCTGACGCAACTTACTATAAACTGAATGCGGAGATGGAGAAAGCCAATGCCCAACAGGAGCAAACAAGAGCCCGGATGTATGAAAAGAAACTTAACAATGCTCAAGAGATCCACAGGCTCACTAGGGGGCTTTCTGATGCCAAACTCCTCTATGCTGAAAAGCATATTGAAATTTTGCAAAAAAGGATTGCATCTCTGTTGGGCCAACCAATTCAGGTCACCCCTCTTGCTACAGCACCCCCTAAGGCCCCACCTTCCACACACCTCGAACCATCTTCTTCCATTCCCCCTACTCCTACATCTACATCTCCTCCTCCTACACCTCCTACTCAAGTACCTCCACCACCTCCTACTCCAGTGCCTCCCCCTGCTAAATCTTCTGCACCCAAGAGAAAAAGGGCTGCTTCCACGAAACCTTCTCCCTCCAAAAGAGCCACTGCTGCCCAAAAAGGGAAAAAGCCTGCACCTCCATCCCCACCCCAAAAGGTCACCAGAGCTTCTGCTCAGGATGACCCCCATGGTCGGTTACTTTCCAAAGATGAACACAGAAAGGCTGCTGCAGCCCTTGGATTGGACCCCATTGCTCTCTTTCCCTTTGATTCCGAGTCTGACTCTGCACCACCTGTGGATCCAAGTACTAAAAGTCCTGTTGCTCCTCCTTCATCAGACCCTGCTGAGCAAACTTATCCTCAGAGAAGGAAAGTTACAGCTAAGAGGACTACTCACACAGCTACCTCTATAAAAATTGGAAGAGAACAATCTGCCCAGTCTGAGGAGGCACCACCACTAACCAGCAAGATACAGACAAATCACCTGTGATCCCTCCTGCACCAAAGGCCCCCAAAATGAGGGTGAGGGCACCAAAAGCTCCAACCATGCCCAAAACTGTAGTCCAAAGAAAGGAAGAGAGGGAATGAAAGAAAAAAGAGGAAGAGGCTCTCCTTCAAGAGCATGCCAAGAAGATGGGTTGGGACTGGGTTTGATTCAGGCTCCAATTAGCTTGTACCTAGGATTTTTCTGTTTCTGCATTTTATTTTTCTCCTGTTGTTTTTCATTTTGTACATTTCTCTCTTATAATAGATCTTCTTCTTTTGCCATTGCTATTTTTCTTTGTCTTGTGTCTGTTTTGCTCCATGTTATTTCCTTTTATTTTGCCATTAATAAATCTGTTGCACACCCACCTTTGAATCAGTGGGGACATTGCTCCTCATAGGTTTGGGGATGTGGCAGGCAGATCCTGCCAATGGAATAGTTAACCTAAGTGTAGCAGAATCATGCGAGTAAGATGGAAATGGGTCATGTTCACCGGAGAATCAGAAAAATAAGGAATTTAAACTTTTTCCAGAACTTTAGACAGTATAAACTTTTAAAATTTCACATTTCCATGATGAGATCACCAAGGAAACTCACTTGTATCAGCACTTAGTGAATCATTAGAGAGAGAAAAAGGTAAGAACATACTTAAGAATTCAAAGGAAGACCATAACCAGTGAGATTTGGGCCTATACAAAAAAAATTTCTTTAAGGAGTGACTAAGGCAATTTCTTCTAGCTCTACGGACTGGCTGAGTCACTGTGCTCACTAGAAGTTAGGCAACTCCAAATTGAAACAACTGACAGTACTCATGATACTTAGGAAAGGATCAAGGCCTTCACTTGGACAGTTTGAGCCCAAATAGACCAACCTTAAGCAACTACCCTTGTCCATACCCCCTTTGAGCCTTAAATCCTAAATTTCTTCAAAATGCACCTGAGTACTTGTACCTGAACCTATGAACCTAATTCAGCCTACCCTCACTCTGAGAATTCAGAAGGTAAAGGAGAAAGCGTTGAAGATGGACTACCTATGGTCAACACTAGGTGAATGGAGAAAAAGTATCTCAAAATTCTGGCAGTATGGTAACTGAGAAAATTGTGGCATTTAAGAAAAGCAAAAACAAAATAAAAAGAAGAAAAATGCATCAAAAAGAAACAAAAATAATAATGAAGAGGAGTAAGAGAGGAGTCAAGAGGGAACTTTAATTGGGAAAATCAAAATCAAGAAGAGAAACTGATCACTTCAAATCTGAAAACCTCAAAGAAGATGAAAGAGCTGAATTAAAGAAGGTGAAGTCATGAATCACCTCCTTCACCTACTGATTTCTCAATTTTGAACCCCTTTTTAACCTTCCATTCTTTTTAACCCCACTCCATAAGCCACATTACAGCCCAGTTAAAGCCCTTGTGATCCAAAGTTGAGTGAGCTGTCATTTTTGTGGAGATAAAGAGTTATCCAATCTATGGTGAGGATCTGTCAATGATGCCAACACTTAAGAGCTTTGCCTATGCTCATGCTTACAGACCCATTTGGGGGATGTAACTGCTCTTGAGCTTGAGAGAAAGTGCAGCCCTCAATAGTTCTTTATGAGAGTATGCCCTGGAGAGTTTTGGGTCTGATAATTTTTGATCCAGTGATGAGCTCAATGTTGACACACCTGTGTAGTGTCTCTGGTGTAAACTGGTTGGAAATGTTGTGCTTTCATGAGAAGCTTATACTATTTAAATTTCTGTGCAACCAAGGTGTTTGAATTTCTTATATTTTTACTGATTCAAGGGTGAACTAACTTTGTTTCTTGACTGCTCACTTGATAATAATGCACTTTTGTTAACTGTCTCATTGAGAAGTTTGTGGGTGTCTTCACTGAAAACCCTCAGGAGACTTCACTCCTCCACTAGGGATCACCTAGGGGTTTAAAAGGCTTGGTACATACGCTAAATGTATCCGTGCTCCCTACGAAAGTGGCATTTAATTTTTGTAGTTGATTTAATGTAGCTTTGCTAAGGGACTAGCAAAGATTATGTTTGGGGGTGTGTTAAGACCTGAAAAGTACCACTTTTCACCCCTTAACTTAACCTGTGATTAGACTCTTAGCCCTTTAAAAAATGTTTGTTAAGCTATTTTTGTATGTAATAAACAGCAGTGCAATAAGGCCATAAATCCTGCTAAGGAGCCTGTTTTGACCCCAGAAGTCCCTCAAAAGAATGCGAACTGAATCCAGACCTGAGAAGAACCTCGCGCAGCTTCCCAAAGCTCCAGAGGATTCAGAAAAATATGCTTCGCACAGTCCTCACGAATACCCAAGACTTCACAACAACTTCTCGCGCAGTTGAGTGACAGACTAGCTTCAGAATCACCTTGTGCTTGTAAGCAGATAGTCATGAGATGCAAATGTCAAGAGAACCTCTCGCGCAGTCCAGAAACTATCAAAGCCTCGTGAGGATCCTCACAAAGTTCCATTAAGAAGTGAACTTCTCGCACAGTTCCCGCGCTATTCACAAGTAGCAATCCAACTACGCGAAGCCCAATCCAGTAAGAGCTTAACTATCTACCTCGCGACTGCTCAAAGCATCAAGAAGCTGTAACCTCGCGACGTCTGAAGTTTTAATGCTAACTCATCCTCGCGATGTCAGTGCTACCACGCGACAAGTTTGGGAATCGACTGCAACCTGGCGAAGCTCTGAACTCCAACTTCCATCATTCTGTAGAGGGCATTCTGAGGATTTCCAGTGATTAGGGCATGCACTCTCACACTCGAATCTTCATGCATGTGCCCCGAGGCATCTAATGATCATTAATAGGCCATGTGGCATCGCTAAAATTAGGGTTTCCTAACCCTAATGCTCCGCTACAGCCACTGCTATATAAACCTAAGCCTGGTTTAGGTTTAAGGAGGTCGGAGGAACTCAGACTTTATCACTGATGCGGGATCTGAGATCATTTTCTTTTATGTTCTTCTATACTTGTAAGTAGTTTTCCTTTTTCTTTTTCTTTCTCTCCATGGCCTAGCACTTGCTGGCCATGCCTATGTATGTTTATTGAGATTAGATTAATGGAATTTGTGATTGGGTGTTGTACTTTTATGGGATTCGTGTGTTTGAGAGCTGCTCTGTGCAAGGCTGCTGCCTTGTGATCCGCCATTGCTTTGGCTGTGATTCAAAGCAATGGAGGACTGATTCTAAGGATCCATTCAGATCCAAGTGACCAATGGGAGCCTGAGCTGGTAGCCTTGTGACCATGGTGGAGGCAACAATATTACTTTTCTGTTTTGGACTCTATGAGGAGGATAGCCTCTGGGATAATCTGTGACCATTCAAGTGGACAGGCTATAGCCTTAGGGTGAAGCCAATCCGTAAGATCCAAGATGGATTCTTCTTCTCTGCACATGTGCTTGTAGCCTGGCAGGAGATTGTGCAGAGACAGACTCCCCTATAATAGTATAGACCCGCCATCAGATGGCAGATCTGATCTGGGTATGGAGATTGTAGGCTTGTGACTGGACCATTGTAGTTCCTCTAAACCAATGGATAGCTAGATCTAAGGTGGTACTCAATCTCTTGCTGGTTTTATGTGTCTGGGCTAACATGGTCCTATACAGCCCTAGCCCCACACATAGAGCTTTAGATGTTGAGGTTCCCTATGGATTCCTGAGCTTGTAGCCTGGATGAAGTAGTGCCTACAATGATAAACTTGTTTTGACCCATCTCTGGATTGTGGTTCCCCTATGGGATAGTCTGTGACCATTTAAGTGGATAGGTTATAACCTTAAGGGATTGGATCATGGCACAGGGATGAGTTGGATTCTTTCTCCTCTTTGGTGATAATGTAGCCATTGGACAGGATTTCTATAACAGCAGACCTGGATCTGAGTAATAAATTCCAGCAGATCTGAACCCAATAGCATACTTCTCACCCTTTTATATTTATTTTCCGCACTCCATCCATCTTCTCAACCCTTTCTGTAGTTAATTCATTAGGCTACCTTAGGATATTTAGAATAAGTGACCCTAAACTCCCTTCCTTTTAGGACTGCCAGTTCTGTAGTCAGATCTAGAGGGACTACTAGAGATGGCTCCCTTGGAGCCGTAGATCACTTTTCCCTGTGGGACAAACTCTTACTTATCAAAACTTGCTACAAATGGACCCTGTATCTTGCAGGTCTAGGATTTCTCAGTTGTGCTGATTCCATCCCCTGTTTTACTTTGATTTTAAATTGCTTTTACCACCAACAAATAAAGTAAGCACACTGGGATTCACAACATACGCCTGGCATTTTTCGGCCAAATTTGGCCGGGCGTATATAATACATACGCCCAGCATAGGTGGCCCACCATGGGCACCCATCTTCTCAGATTTCCCCTGGTTTTCATGAATTTCACTATGCATAAACTGGGCGTATGTAATATATACGCCCAGCTTAGCTACAGTATCTGCCATTAAATGCCTGAATTTCTTCCATCTGGTTTGACCCTTTGACCATCCCCTTGGTTGAGGTGGGTGTCTTAAGGTTGGTTTCACCCCCTTTGAGCTTATTGGCACCCCTTAAGTCGCCCATGGTCTCACCCCATCATCTACCATTGAAACCAATTTCCCAAACCCCTAGGACCCTAAAAACCTAGAAAACCTTAGATAGAGGATTACCTAATTGCTAAACCAATTAGCCCTTAAGTGACCCTCTAACCCACCTCTTCTCTATAAATAGAGAGGCCCCCCTCTTCCCAAAAGGGTTGAAAAATTAAGGTTGAGAGTAAGCTTAAGAGAGAGAGAGCCCTAGTGAGAGAAAAATATGTGTTATTTTGCATTATTCAACCAGAATTCCAGCATGCTTAGTTCATCCTTTTCAACCCTTTTCAACCATTAGATCACCCCTTGTTAGTCAAACTTAGTCCCTAGCTTCATCCCACACTTCCTATCTACCGAATCATAGCATTAGAACCTATCCCTTTACCGTTTAAGCCATTTAAAGCCATCAGAAGCACGCCGAAGCGAAGGTCTTCTACGGTGCAGCAAGGGCCCGTGAGCTCCCGCTCACCCCTCTCTTCCTCTACCATCTTGGTGTTTCCTCCGTCCAAGGATTCAAGCCGTTACGCCGTCGAAATTTCGGTTTGGCTCAAAGCTTGATAGGACCGTATTGCCATCGGCCAAGGGGAAGCTCCGCCCATTTGTTTTTATTTTGGCCATAGATAAAGACCGCTATGTGCGGGTTGATCGGGTGCCTAAACCCTTCCCGATCGATAACCGAAGCCCCTACCCTAGAGCCTTTGGCGAAGAACAATAAATCAGAGTCATATTTAGCACTTTGGTGCTCAAAATATTTATTTAAAGGTTTCCCAGGTCACCAAAAGCTCCGAGTGGCGACTTTACATTTTATTCAATCGCGAGTGCATCACCGCGACGGGTTCAGGAGGATCCATGCTCGCACAGATGACGACTCTGCTGGGGATTTCACCCTAGCGCTTCCGCTCTTGTTGGTCTTTCTTTTTATTTTTTTTACTAACCATTGCTGTTTTTTGTTCTAATTTTCTGCTATTTTTCTTTATTTTTTATTGTTTTTACTAACCTACTCACCCCTACAATTCAGTCCTTCAAGTGCCTTAGCCGATTGGCGGGCCTACTTGCGCCTTCAAATATCAGTTTTTACGATTTTGTCATTTAAGCCGCCTTAGCCATTTGGCGGGCTTGCTCGCATCTACTTTCCACGTCATTTAAATTTCAGTCATTTACGAGCCTTAGCCATTTGGCGGGCCTACATGGGATCTTTATTTCAGTCATCATCTCTCACCATTGAACGCCGGCCCGTTGAGGCGGCACCGGCTTGTCATCCCCGACCTGATTTCAGACTTAAATTCACTCCCCTTTAAAAATCTGTAATTAAAAGTGAACCAATAGTGTGGGGACATAATCAAATCTATTTTTGCGTGTTTTGGGTAATTTTCGGGGGGTTTAGGCACAGATATAATTTACCTGGTTCCCAGTAAGGCGGCAGTCCTAGTGGTGATGATCCTGAAAAGAATCACCCCTTCCAGTACCTGAGAAGGCGCTTGCGCCGGAGGTATATTGGTTGGGTTGCCAATTCCGATCAAGCCGTAAAACCCACGATGGTGAGAGCATAGACAGCCTGAATTCAGCCGTGTATCCCTAGGAAGCAGAAAGGAGGGACCCGATAACATACACAGGAGTCCCCGGGAGCATCCCTCCCAGAAAACCAGTCCAAAAGACCCATCTCGCCTTCTTGTTTATCAAAAAGAAGTTAAGCATCTGCCAGTATATATAATATATCGCACCAAAAATCGAAATACTCGGTATATATATATGCCACCAAAAATCGATTTAAGCCAAGTGTATATAATATATACGCCCAGCCAATTCTACTTAATTTTGGTCAAGCGTATAAAATACATACGCCCAGTATATACTGGGTTCAGGCAGCCCGATCTGAGGCCCAATCCACCACCCAAGTTCCCCGATTAGCGGTATTAGTGCCCACAGTAGCCTCCTGCATTCTGTAACGCCCAATATGCCCTCGTCATGTCAAAAGATGGCGACTTCTCATTGATTTGCTCTGGGAGATCGGGTTGTTTGCGTGGATTCCCTCACCTTCAATAGAACGAAAGGGTTCCCTTTCGCTTCTTCTGAAGTGTGTTGGATCCTGCCGTGGGACCTACTAAAGGTGCATATATCACCCGAGAGTCGAATTTTTCTAGGGCACCAAATCATCATTCATTTCAAATTGGGGAGATAATTTTCATTTGAAAAAGCCAGAAAAAATAAATATATAGAAAATCAAAAATCCGTATATACGCGCATTTTCGGTGCGACCGTCACTACGGCGACCTCAAACCCAACCCGTAGAGGATGAACTAGGAAAGTGTTCGGCCCTTACCCAAGGCATCGATACAACACTTGTCAACAGATCGTGTCGAGCGCCGATGCATCCCCGCCATCATCCCCATCCCATTCCCATATAGGAGATGACCCGATCTCCAACACCTTCACCCAAACTCGGTTCGATGTCACGGGTCCATTTGGGGCACCCGTGTTCGCATCCACCCCATCCCCCGCCCTTACATTTTCCCAACATACCCCCATCTCATCCTCTACTGAAATACCTCATTTTCTGACCGACCCATACATCCCCATCTCCCATCCATACACCCTTACCGCACCCCCTACTCCCAAAGACCCCATCTGGAGCCCCATCCCCCGCCTACCTCCCACATCCCGTCCACCTCGTCATCCATGCCTCCTACATCGTATATCCCATTCACCTCATCTCACCTGCCTTCCACATCACATGGCCCATCCACATCCCAACATACCTCCCTATTTACCCAGGTCATGCCCAACTTTTCCCAGGGTGTGACTAGTAACCCACCGTCTTCCATAGCCATACATCCACACCCTCCAAGCATAATCATTCATACCCCCCATACCCGGGTCATGCCCAATTTCACCCAACCCCCTCCGTCCTTGAATGGGCCATCACCCTCCAATCTCGCACCTGAATCCATGCCCTCAATGGAGAACATGAGAATGATGTATGCCCTGTGGGCTACCTCTCGGAGTCCTACATTCCAAACACCACATCTAAGTCTCCAAAACCTCCATACCCCATTCCCCCATGACCATGCCCAACCACCCATCATTCATACCATCCAAGATTCCCCACCTCAATTCCAGGCCCAAGCCCAACAGACCCAAGCCCACTCATCTCAGGACCGAACCCACACGAATCCATGGGCCCAAGCCCAAATGTCTTTAGAACAATGGGCCCAAGCCCAAGCCCAAACCTAGGCTCGGGTCCAGGGCCAAGCCCACCAAACCCATCAGACCCAGGCCCAAAATCCTCAAGGCCCATGGGCCCAAGCCCAAACCCATCAGACTCAGGCCCAGGGCTAAAATCCTCAAAGCCCATGGGCCCAAACCCATCAGACTCAGGCCCAGGCCCAAGCCCATCAGATTCAGGCCCAATTCCAAACTCCCCAGGGCCCTTGGACCCAAACCTATCAAACCCAAGCCCAAGGCCCATCATCCCACACCCAATACCCACATGGCCCATTAGCCCAAGCCCAATAGGGCCCATTGGCCCAAAATCATGCCAACCCCCACACCCAGGCTCGAGGCCCATCAACCTAAACTTTCCAAAATCATCAAGCCCAAACCCAAGGCCCATCCACCCACACTCATCAAAGCCCGTTCACAAACCCCCTTACCCCCTCACCAGTACCCTTCATTCACCTATACCCCTTATGCCCCCATCCCCCCTCCAACTAAAAATCTAATCCACCCCATTCCTCAAAACCACGCCTACAACATCCCGCCACATCAACCACACCCCCATCACCCCCAGAATGTGCACCCCACTCAGCACATCACTCATCCACAAACCACTCATCCATTCACTCCTCCCCATCCCTCACAAGCTTTACGGCCCCACCAGGTCATCCAACCCATCACCCCCCAGGTCCAAATAGTGGACCTCGCCCCTCACCAGTATAATGACCAACAGTACGAGGAGGACGAGATCCACAATAGTGGAGGAGCTACCAGTTTCAGCCCCCCCAGGCCCATCATTGTCACATCCGGGGCCGAACAAAATCAGGGGGAGGCAATCCCAGCTACAACCTCGAAAGAATCAGAGCAGCTGAAAGAACAGATAGACAGAATACAAAAGCAGCTGACGAAGATGGGAGGAGTAGAACTACATTCGACAGTTCGATAAATATAATGGCACTGGCAACCCCATCGCCCACTTAATATCTTATTATGGGGATATGTGCCAGTACGGCGGAGATGAACGACTCCTCATCAAAGTGTTCTAAAAGAGTCTGGCGGGCCCGGCACTAAGATGGTTCACATCCCTAAAACCGTCCATAACCAAAACTTGGAAAGATCTGACACACTTATTCCAAGAACAATATGTCTATAACATGGACATAGAGCCAAGGAAGTCGGATCTGGCCCGTTTGAAGCAAAGACATGATGAAACTTTCAGTGCCTACTTAGGGATGTTGAGGGCATTGGCCGCCAAGGTGACCCACCAGATTTTGGATGATGAGCAGATTGATTTAATAACCAAGGGAGCTCTCCCAGTCATCGCGGAATTCTTGGTATATCAGCAGCAGTCCAGTTTTGCTGATTTGGACCGAAATGCCAACCGTTGCGAAGACGCCGTTAGAGAGGGCAGGTTGGGAAAGAGCATGGCCAAAGGGGCCGCTGGGGTTCGAAAAGATGCCGAACCAAGGGTTGAAAGAAGGCCAGGGGTGGAGGTGCAGAACATCGTTTATCCCCAGGCTAATGCCACCCAGATACAGCTCCAGGCCGCACACCCACCCCCGCCCCGTTGCGAACAAGCGCCAAGGCCGAACAATGGACCGAGGGCCCCGTTCACCCAGGAATAGATGAATGTACGGTTCGAACGGGTCTTCATGCCATTAGGGCAATTATTAAGTGTCTTATTACCAGTGTTGCTACAAAAGGGTCTGGTCAATTTACTCCAGCCTCGCCCACCACCCAATCCGATACCAAGAAACTATGATCCGAACCTACATTATAACTTCCACCAGGGAGCAGGTCACCCTACGGACCGTTGCTTCCCACTAAAGCACACAATCCAAGATTTAATAGAGGCGGTAAAAATTATTCCCCCGTCGCTTCCTCAAGGGCATAACCAAAACATCCATCAGGCCCCTTCGTCACCACACTCAGGAGGCCCCAGGTCTAACATCCATTGGGTAGAAGAGGAAGAGGAAGAGGAAGAGGAAGAGTTCAACCCCTCGGAATATATCAGTAGTCAAGAGGAGTTTTCATTTCCCAGGCTAAATGAGGGCGAACCAATTGTGGGGGTGATCGAACCGCTGTACTTAGCCGATTACTTACCCACCCCGACGTACCAAGAGGAACCCCTAGATGTAGGGCTGTATTTTTCCACTCCCGCTCCTGCCTATCAAATCCAAATGGGCCCAGCCCCGCAGCAATCATATGCATATCCCCCACTCTCAATTTACCCCACAGTACACACCACCTCCCAGTCACCCCATCCCACACACTATCCCACTATCAGCCACCCCATATACCTCTCCGTCGCACCAAAATCACCCCACGTCATACATAACTCTACCATCCCCATACTACCCTACCCCATACACACCCCCAAACCCCACGACCCAGCCATCCCAAAATCATGTCGCCCAATACACAACTCCACCATCCCCAAATCACCCCGCCCCATGCACAACTCCATCATCCCCGATTTTTATCCACAAACCCATCATCGCCCCACCATGTCACCCCATTTATAAATCCTTCATATCAGTACCCCCCTGCTCCATCCGCTACCCCGTCATACCCCTATCACCCTGCACCTCCGACGTTTACTAGTCACCCCATCCCTGTCACACCCCCACCATCCCTTCGCTATTTTTCCCCCAATCCAACTCCACCCCCACCCAAACAAACAACCCCTCACCCACTCCCCTTATCACCCGCTCCCAATCACCACTGGTCTTACCATTGTAGTTGAGAGCAGAGAAGACAGGGAGCGGAGCGCTTTGCATATTGAGAATCTGAAAGTGCTTGACATGCCGCACGCAGTGGATGACACCGATCTCCATCAATTTGAGTATGACTTCTCAGCCGTTATCCTCGAGCCAACTGAAAAAACCCCTACCAAAACTGGAGGAGGAATGGATGCAGCCGTGTTCATGCTCCACAAATGGGGCCACCAAAAAGGGAAGGGTTTGGGCCCACGCCTTCAAGGAAGAAGAGACCCCGTTAGGGCCAAGGGGCAGCAAACCAAATTTGGCCTGGGCTACAGGCCTGATGAAGAAGTCAGAGAGGCCAAAGAGAAGATAAGAGCCGCGGTAGTAACCAGGACCAGGAGAATCGACCTGGAAGAAGAGCCTCCCACCCGGCCCCACATCTGCCAAACCTTTGTAAGCGCTAGGGTGGTAAAGATTGATCTGAATGGGGAGACGAGGATAACCCCACACGAGCTTGCTTCCGCCCACCCCACTAACCCTTACATCATCCCCCCGGACCTCGAGGTGGACTTGGCAGCCCTCTCCTTATTTGAGGAGGAAATCCCCGGGCCCACCCATCACTCTAGCATTAGCCACTTCGGGCCCACTCTAACCTTCAAAGACAAGGTCCCAGAGGATCCCTCTATAAACATGCTGAGGGGGGAACTCCAAGAGCCTACTTATGCCATTTCCAACCGAAAGGGTAAAGGCCAAGCCTTGCAGGTAAGTAACTGGGCATCTTTGCCCCAACTCCTGGGAGCCGCCAAATGTTGTGAATACGGCACCGGCTCTCCAAAAAAAGAAAACAACTTGTAAGAAGTGAGGTTAGCCTCTGGGACACTCCACCCCGTATATATAGAGATCCTCCTCGTCAGGGGCTAACTTTCAAAAATTTGCAAAAAACCATAAAAATAGAAAAAATACAATTCCAAAAATATTATCCTTTAAAATTCCCAATAAAATTAAAAATGATGTTGGGACACCCATCCCACGCGAAGCCGACCCCTTCCCTGTAGAAATACCAGAAGAGGTAGGAGTCACGAGTCTGGACGAGGAAGGTCAAGTCGATGAGCTCCCCAATGAGCTCCTCAAGGAATTTGCCGATTTTGAGCATGGCCCCACCCCGATCGTCGAAGAGATAGAAGACGTCAATTTGGGCACCGAAGAGGTCCCTAGAATCACCAAAATCGGAACATCGCTGTCCCCTGCGGAGAGAAAGGGTATGATAGACTTCCTCCGATCATATCAAGACGTCTTCGCATGGTCGTATGAAGACATGCCTGATCTGGATACCGATCTGGTTGAACATGAGTTGCTACTCTACCCTGATTGCAAGCTAGTTAAACAGAAGCTGAGACGCCTCTGACCTGAATGGATGTTGAAAGTCAAGGACGAGGTCATTAAGCAGTATGACGCGGGTTTCCTCATGGTATCCAAGTACCCACAATAGCTGGCCAATATCATCCCCGTACCAAAGAAGGATGGAAAGGTTCGAATATGCATTGATTTCTAAAACTTCAACAAGGCAAGCCCTAAGGATGACTTCCCATTACCCCACATCGATATCTTGGTCGATAACACTGCTAAGCACGGGATGCTTTCTTTCATGGACTGGTTCTTGGGCTACAATCAGATTAAGATGGCAGAGGCCGACCGAGAGAAAACCGCGTTCATCACTCTCTAGGGAATCTTCAGCTACAAGGTGATGCCATTCAGGCTCAAGAACACTGGGGCAACCTATCAGAGAGCAATGACGGCCCTATTCCACGACATGATGCATCGAGAGATCGAAGTGTATGTCGATGATATGATTGCCAAATCGTCGAAAAGGGACGACCACTTGGTAAACCTTCAGAAGCTGTTCGAGAGGTTGAGAAAGTATAGGTTGCGATTGAATCCCTAGAAGTGCGCATTCGGTGCTATGTCGGGAAAACTATTAGGTTTTATCGTTAGTAGGAGAGGCATCGAGGTCGATTTGACCAAGATCAAGGCCATCACTGAAATGCCACCACTGTCTACAGGGAAAGAGGTAAGAGGCTTTTTAGGCAGAATGCAGTACATTAGTCGGTTCATCGCACAGTTAACTCTGATATGCATACCAATCTTCAAACTACTAAGAAAGGACTCACCAGTTGAGTGGAATGATGACTGCCAAGCTGCATTTGACAAGATCAAGGGTTACCTCCTAAATCATCCAGTATTGGTAACACCTGTACCTAGTAGACCCCTGATAATATACTTGTCCACGACCGAGTTTTCGATGGGATGTGTCCTGGGGCAGTACGATGAAATAGGAAGAAGAGAGCAGGCCATTTACTATATGAGCAAGAAGTTTACTGATTACGAGACGTGCTACTCTCATTTGGAGAAAGCATGCCTAGCTCTTGTATGGGCTACTCAAAGGCTCCGCCACTACTTACTATCCCAAGCCATTCTACTTCTAGCACTGATGGATCCATTGAAGTACTTGTTCGAGAAACCTGCTCTCACTGGCCAAACTACACGATGGCAACTCTTATTATCTGAATTTAACATCACGTACGCCACTCAGAAATCGATCAAGGGGCCGACGTTCCCCGATCATCTTGCTGAGAACCCTCTGCCTAACTACGAGCCTCTAAGGACTGAATTCCTTGATGAGGACATCCTGTTCATGACAGAAGATGATACAGAAGAAGCAGAAGAATCATGGGTAATGCAGTTTGATGGAGCATCATATGTCGAAGGCCAAGGAGTTGGCGCCATCCTGATTTCACCAAGAGGATCCCATGCACCGATCTCTATCAAGCTCAACTTCCCCTGCACTAACAATATGGCTGAGTACGAAGCTTACGCCGCTGGTCTGTAGGCGGCTCTTGATCTGAATGTAACTCACCTTCGAGTATTTGGCGATTCACAGTTAATTATATGTCAGACGAATGGTGACTGGAAGATGAAAGACGAGAAATTGATCCCCTATCATGAACACCTCGAGGATCTAATAGCTTGCTTCCAAGATGTGACTTTCTCATACATCCCCAGGATAAGGAATCGCTTTACCGACGCATTAGCGACTTTGGAGTCAATGATTGAAATCCCCTATGGTGTTGAGATGAAGCCGATCATGATCGAGCAGAGGAATGAGCCAGCCTTCTGCCTCAAGATTGAGGAACCTACAAAGCCTGATGATGAGTCACCTTGGTTCTCAGACATCAAGAATTTCCTCAAGACCCTAACTTTCCCAAAGGGTATGTCAAAGACAGACCGATAAACCATTCAACATTTAACGGCAGGTTACGTCGTTTGCGGGGAATGCCTCTACAAGCGGTCATACAATAACATCTTACTCAGGTGCCTCATTGAAACTGAAGCAGTCAATATTATGAAGGAAATCCATGAGAGAGTATGCGGAGCCCACGTCAGCCGTCACATGCTCGCTAAGAAAATCCTATGGCAGGGATACTTTTGGACCACCATGGAATCGGATTGTTGCAAACATGTTCAAAAATGCTACAAGTATCAAGAACACTCCGGTCTGATACACGCTCCTGCCATTGATCTTCATTGCATGACCACTCCTTGGCCATTTTCTACTTGGGGCCTTGACGTTGTCAGAATGATTAATCCGAAAGCATCAAATGGACATCGATTCATCCTCGTCGCCATTGAATACTTCACCAAGTGGGTTGAAGCGACGTCATATGCCAATATCACGGCCGTTCACATCGACAAGTTTCTCAAGAACAATATTGTGTGCCGATTTGGAGTACCCAAAGATATCATAACAGACAACGGCACAAACTTTGAGAATAAGCGCATCCGAGACTTCTGCAAGCAATATAAGATCAAGCATCATCGAACATCACCGTATAGGCCTCAGATGAATGGAGCCGTTGAGGCGGCCAACAAAACTTTGATTTTCATTCTTAAGAAGATGGTAGTCACTCACAGAGATTGGAGTGAGCAGTTACCCTTCACACTTTGGGCCTATAGAACGTCGATCCGTACCACTACAGGGGCAACACTATTCTCCCTTGTGTATGGAACCGAGGCCGTCCTCCCGGTGGAGGTTGAAGTACCCTCGCTTCGAATCCTCATGGAATCAGGCTTACCCGAAGCAAAGAGAGAGAGATCACGCTTTGACCAGCTGAACTTACTAGATGAAAAGTGACTCTTGGCCCTATGCCATACCCATGTGTATTAGGGGCGAATCGCACATGCTTACAACAAATGTGTTCGCAGTCGAGATCTAAAGGTAGGGGACACTGTGCTGAAGAAGATCTTCCCATCCCTCCATGCCGATCCAAGAGGAAAGTTTAAGCCTAACTGGGAAGGACCATACGTCATTCAAGAGGTGCTACCAGGATACGCCATCCGTCTCGCCACCATGGGCGAAGATCATCTTCCTGAGCCCATCAACACTGGATACGTCCGACGGTTCTACTCATAGTCTATCATGATAAGGTAAGTATTGATGAAACAGATATCTGACTGCTTAAGAATCATCCAAAATAGGCCATCGTTCCAAGCACAATAGCCCAAAAGCATCCCTAAAAATGATGATATCCTTTGCTACCCCATTTAAGCCTGGGCTTTCTTTCAAAAAAAACCATTCAAAAAAAAAGAAAAGAGAAAAAAGAAATAAATGATGCATGTGTATAAAATTACTATCAAAACAAAAAAAAAATCGAAAAAGCAAAACCTCAAAAAGAGATTGCCTGAAATGGAGGAAAAAGAATAACAAAAAAAAAAAACCAAAACAAAACAAAAAATGTGTATAGAAGAATCACGGGGCGTGTGCAGTAAAAACCACCAAGGAAGAAATTATGTTGAGAAAACTGAAGCCGTATCAAGGAAACACTTTTAGCCCAGCATACCTTCAAATCCTAACCTAACCCATGGCCAAAGTACACCCTGAAGGAAGCCCTCTTTGTAGGTTCGCAAGCAGTCATAATATCTGTTAAGTCAACATGAGCCGAGTCGTGAGACAACACCAGAACCCCATCCAGCCGGTTATGACGGAATCTATGTCTATGTCGTGGCTTTCTGATTCTAAAAAAAAAAAAAAAAAAAAAAAAAAAAGAAAGAAAATTAATTTGAGTTCAAAGCAAGATGGACGTGGTGAAAACCCGCAAGGGCACCGCGGGTAAAAACAGCGAACTCACACGGACCAGGTGAAAACCTGTAAAGGCACTTGGGGTAAGAGAGCGGACCATGGACGTAGTGAAAACCCGAAAGGGCGCTACGGGTAAAAACAGGGATGACAGGCATGGCGAAAACCCATCTTGGGCGCGCTATGAGCAAAAATGTCAAAAAAAGAGAGATTAGGAGAGGATCTGTTCTGGCTCACCTATTTTAGTCTGGACCCCTTGAGCCCCTTCCCCCTTCTTTTGTCGGGCCGCTCATGTTAAAATTAGATCGGATCCTAATCAAGTATGTCGTCTCTACCGCGCCGTCTGACACATGACCAAAGGTAAGGCCAGAAGACAAATCAATCTCGGGGAAGCTGACCTATCCACGTCTAAAAAGAAGCACCGGAAACTCCTAAACGGGGTTCGACCATGCTCAAAATGAGGACCTGTCGGTTGGCCTTGAAAATACCAACATCACAAAAAGGAGAAAATTTCAAAAATGATAATGAATTTTCCTTTCCCATAAAAAAACCTCACACTGTGAAGGAGAAAATTTCAAAAAAGATAATGGATTTTCCTTTCCCATAAAAAGCCTCACACTGTGAGCGAGAAAATTTCAAAAAAGATAATAGATTTTCCTTTCCCATAAAAAGCCTCACCCTGTGTAGGAGAAATATTTGAAAAAAGATAATAGATTTTCCTTTTCCATAAGAAAAACCTTACGTTGCAAGATGTATGGAAGAAAATTCGAACACGAAAAAATATGTATATGTGTATATAGCAGATTTCATTTCTTTTCTTACAAGCATCACGTATGAAGTGTTACGTTCCAAAAGATAACAACATGACACACTTTCTACTTTCCGCCTTCTGTACAAGTATAAAACAAACAAGAAAGAAACAACCCAAAAAAAAGGAAGGAGATCTCTGTTAAGGGGCATCAGCCCCCCCTCTGTGTATATGATCTATGGTATGTGCAGTAATAGGTCAGGGGCAGGAACCACGCTTCAAGGCACTAATCTCTGCAAGAAGAGAGTCCTCATGGGCATTTTGATCTGTCAACCACCTACCATGAAGACTCTTCTACCGCCTCCACGAAGTGTCAGCCGCACTACGAGACTCAGTCAAAAGCCCAGTCAACCGAAGAACCTCACTCTCGGCCGCAGCAGCTCTCACCTCCGCCATCTCGGCTCTGACCCTCTCCGTCCCCAAAGCCTCAGTCAAAGCCAGCTTCTCTACAGAAAGAGACTCAATTCTTGTCCGGAGCATCATTTCCTTGAATAGCGAGGGTCCCGTCTCTATCGCAACCATCGAAACAGGGTTAGGGGCAATTAAGCTCTTAGATGCCAGCCAAACCTCGTAATCAGAAGAGAGGGCACCCCCCTGAACCAAGCTACACATGTGCGCCGATTGGCGGGTCTCCTAGAGGGCTGCTATGCAATCCAGGTCACTGAGAGAACCCCGAGAGAATATCAGGGAACACAAAGGCGGCCTCACAGTGCATGGCACGTGTTGGGTATATCCGAATTGACGAAGCACCCGAGGTGGGAAATAGTAGGTACTATCGGTCAACCCCAAAAGTGTGATACCCTCACAATCCCGAGAGCGGACAATCGAAAAGGTGTCGTCCAACCAGGGAAGTTGCCAGACCAACTCTGCATCAGATAGCCATAGGCTCAATTCTTCAATGCTCCCATGGGGCAGCCTCGAGCAACGTGTCAGAAAGCCCCGAGCCACATCCCCTCTTACCAAGCAGAATCTCAGCACAGGTCCCATGATAGCCAAATGCTCCCCTACCCAAATCTGAATGAGGAGTGGACTCCCCCGAAGAATCCCAACCCGACCCAAGGCCGAGGCATCCAGGCCTCGATACATCTCAGCCAAAACTAGGTGTACCAGTGAACGACCTCCCTCCAATTCGATCAAGACATCGCATAACCCGAGGGAAAATGTCTTGCCCCCAGTAAAGAAGAGAACTTTCGATAGCAAATAAAGGGCAAAGGCTTTCACATTGAAAGGATCCCTGACATGCAACTTTCGGAGACTCGAGTCGCCAAAAAGTTCTCTCAGGAATTTCACCGAGCACCTAGTGGGCCCACCAGCGAAGCCCTTCTCATACCCACCCTTTTTCAAACCAAGAACCGTGTAGACCGCCTTTGCATACCCCGGTTTGGGCACCACTTTGGCAAGCCCTCGATGCATCCTCAAGCCGGTGATAGAGGCTAGCTCCTCCAAGGTTGGTGAGCTCCCTGGACCCGAATCTGAAGACATGAGCCCTTTAGTCCCATGACGCCAAAGCCCCCTGTAGGAGGTTGGGCAACAGAGGAACAGCAAGGAGAGAGGAAAGGGTGGATAACCCGAGGTGATCCAGAACAGCGAGCTCGCCCTCAGCTAAGCTAGTGCACCACTTTTGTAAAAAACTGGGCCCCGAGTCCAAACAGGGAAGTGCACTAACCCCATCCCCTGTACGAGAATTTGGGCCGGGAAGCGTGTCCATAGACATACAAAGATGTTTTATATAAATCTCAGTCAATGTAGGGCGATGGACCCGCTTGTCAAAGAAAAAGGAGAAGAAAGAGAAAAGAAAGAAAAAGGAGGGGCAAAAAGGCAAAGCCCAGGTGTTTAGTGAGGCAAAGAGGGTTGGGCGCGGATTATAAGGAACCCGTCGAGCCCAGTTATACGAGGCATGTATATTATATACGCCAGAGCAAAAACTGAAAAAATTATGGCTGGCGTATATAGTATATACGCCTAGGTAAAAACTGAGTATTTTCAGCTTGGCGTATATATTATATACGCCCAGGCAAATTTTCAAAACTTTTGCCCGGTGTATGTAATATATACGCCCACTTGGAAAAGCAGGGAGGTGTGGCTTCCCTCACGTCGGGCCATGCATTTTTTTTCTTCCCCAAGGGAGGGATGGGTTTCGCTCAGCCTACTTTTTCTCCAGGCAGCCCACGATCGGGCACGCTAACGCACCCATGGGAATCCCTCAGATGACGTGGTATCCGTGGGTCATATGCGGCTAATCACGCGCGAGCTCACCCCATCATTGGAGGGGCTCTGGCCCGCTTCATGCCAAACAAACAAAAAAAAAACCATAAAGGCCAAAAGAAAAACGAACAGAGCATTCATATAAACCATAAAAGTTGTGAGACCATCCAAAAAAAAATCAAAAGAAAATTATTACATATTCCCCAATATTTCAAAATCTAAATTGTTTCATTGTTTCAAATTTTCAGAAAATGAACTAATCTTGGGCAGCCCCCTCTGACTTCTTCCGGCGTCGGGTCGCACTTTCAAAGGTACGGGTCTCCCCCACCCGAGTCCACACCTGAGAGATGCGGCCAAGCAGAGAGCGCGACTCCTTTTCACGAGCATGCTGCATAAGCACACGAAGGGCCATTAGTTAGGGAAACAAGCAGAAAGTAAATATAAGGATGACTAGATGCGGTCAATATTCACTCACCACCTCAACCTCCCTAAGACCGACAATGTTGTGGTCATATTTAGCTTGGTTTACGGCCGACTCATAATCCTACAGCAAAAAGAGAAAATATAAAGAGAGAGGTATTAGTCACACAGGCCATCGGCATAATCCAAGAAAATAAAAGAGCAAGGTAACAAGGGAGAGATTACCCCAGCGATCAGCTCAGGGGGTGGAATCCGGATAGCTTCAGCAGATATGTGTGCCTTCTTAGCCACATCTGCACACATATGCGACAGAAATGCATCATCCAAGCGCTTAAAGGTCCCCTGGACCTCAGTTGGCGAACTTCCAGAAGCGCCAGAACCGAAAGGATTAGAAGGTCCTGCTCCAGTAGCCTCATCAGGAACAGCTGCCTCATCCCCCTCATCTGAATCGTCATCCTGTCCAAACTATAGAGAGAAACAGTCTTTGTTCAAATAGTAGGGCAATTAAGGTAATCATATGGAAGGCTGCTAATAGAAAGAGGAAAGAACATTACCTGAGATCGCGGACCACCAAAAGCCAAAAAGTTGGTGTCAGGCACGAATCGGGGCAGCAAGGAACGATAAGGCAGAGACTCATACCACATCTGATATCCCCAAGGAAAGAGGAGGTCATCAATGGGGACCCCGTGGTGGAGAAAGCGAGCAGTAAGCATTTCGATAGAACCCTCGGGAGCCAATACATCAGCTGGAGGAGCTTGGGGCACTGTAAAAAGAGGTCGATACTGATGAATCACCCTCTCTCCTAAGTAATAGGCCCTAGCCCAGGACCCATAGAAGAAAATAATGCACCAATCTAACAAAAGGCGAGAAGGGCCCACTGCAGCCAGGTTCCAGAAGGGAGATCTGACATAGGGATCAAGGATGACCTGCTCAACAAAAAGAGGAGGGATTTATACATTTGGTCAAAACCCACAGCATAAAAGAGCTATCAAATTTGCAAAGAGAGAAATTGCTATACCTGCTCATGGATCAGCAGATCAAACTGAGAGCGCAGCCCTAACTCCAAGTGCTTCATACCTACGTTCCGACGGCGGTTTGCATGCCAATTGCTCATAAGGGGGAACGTGGAAACTTCTGAGAGAAGCAGAGGGTGACAAGGTTGGAAATGCAGATACCCCCATACCTAAGAAAGCAAGTAGATAAAAATAGATATGTAAAAAAAAGGGGGGGGGAGGAGGACGAATTGAGACCAAGGGATAAGATACCTCAAGAGCGGGCCAGAAGCCCACAACGGAGCTGGAGTCCCCAAGAATGGGTCGCACCAGGCTAGACATGAGCACCGCATAACCAGCACCTCCCCAGTCGAACCGATGTACAGTGTCCCAATTCACCATAAGACTGAGTAGGGACAATGAGACCCGCCCTCCACTGGTATTTGAAAGGAGAGTCTTGCCCAAGAGGAACAACAGAGAAATACGGGCCAGCATCAGTGTACGCTCTGGCTCGAGATAGATGGCCGCATCAGGTTGACCCAGATCAACTAACTCATGAGGCTCAAACAGACCAACCAACCAAGATAACTTGACTTCGGAACCACGAACGTTCCCGGAGGTCGGGTGGGCCCCTATCAGTCGAGTCACCTCCTCCCTATCAGGCGTACGGGTAGGTTTCACTGGCACCCCTCCAATACGAACCCCGGTAATCATGAACCAGTCTGCGGGCGTGAGGGTCATCTCAGCCATGGCCATGTGAAATGTAATGGTCTCGGGGCAGAAGCTCTCTATCAGGAGCTTCAGATAGGCCGTGTCACCCCTCATAGCGGGGCAGGAAATGAAATCCCCAAAACTAGCTTGGGCAAGCAGGTCCTTCACCACCTGGGGGAGATAAAGTACGAGGCGTTGGAGGTCGAACCAGCCACCCCGGAACATAATGTATGGCAAAGGTTGTAGACAAAAGGCATCGGTCAAATAGGAGCAAAGTGGTATAATGAATGCATCAAAGGAAAAGAAAAAGGGCTCATCTGTTTACCTGGCCAGCGATCCCAAAGTTGGAAATATGGGTATGCTGACAATGAAGGAGGCCAGTACGAGCGGCGTCACCTTGCATTTCATACCAAGGTTGGGAGGAGCGCTGAGAAACAATGAACTGCTCCCAATGAGGACCATAGGCCATCTCGGGCCCCTCTTGTGGACCCTGCCCTTCGTCGCCAAACATCTGAAAATATGGAACACATCGGTATAAGAAAGGGCTGCTAAAAAAAAAAAGAGAGGAGAATAACAAAAAAATGCACTAATCCATCAAAAAAATGAATGAAGAATGAATGGTGATGAATAATGAGGAAAATGAAAAAAAGAGGGGAGCATAGGCCTAAGGAATCACATATACCTGAAAGAAAAAAATGCACTACAAAAAAGAAGAACATCAAGCATTTCAAACCAAAAAAAAAGAGAGAAGGAGAAAAGTAACCAAAATGCAAAAAAATATATATATAATAATATATGTGCACTAATCCATCATAAAGAAAAAAGACAAACAAACAAAAAATAAAAAAAACAAATAAAAACAACAAACAAATAAGAACCAAGATGATGATGGATGATGAACGGTGATGATACATATAATCATAATGTGATGAATGATGAATGATGATATAATAAAAATAAATAAATAAAAAGCAAACAAACAAAAAAGAAGCATCACATATAATAATAAATAAAAAAAACAAACAAAAAAGAAGCATTACATAAAATAAAAAAAAAGAGAAACAAAAAAAAAAAAAAAAAAAAGAAGCATAGGCCTAAAAAGAATAACAAAAAAGAAGAGGGGGTTTTTAAAGCCGATATTGGTTAGTGTATATAATATATACCGGCCATTTTTGGTCATTCATAGGCGATATATTATATACACCTGACCAAAAGTGGCAGTTTTAAAACTGCCTGGCCTCTTTTCGGCTTTGAGGACCGACGGACCCCCCCTGTATGCTATGGACCAAGGCTCGATCCCTCTTAAAAGCCCACACACCATCAAGCGATGGTGCACGCATCCCCAAACGGCCCTTCAAGCTCTCTTCGATTGGCCCAAAGGGACTGTGCCACAATAAACGGATCTAGATTTGTAAGCACCCGCTGAGTGCTCCATAAAATCATAAAATCATAAAATCAAAAAAAGGAGAAAAAGAAAATACTGAAAAATGACACCAGCTCCCAAGGGAGCGTTGCAACGACTGTTTGCCCCACTCCAAGAGCCGTGTTAAATCAATTCGGAATGATCAGGTTCACCCGAAAGTTCTCAAACCCCGTTTTACACAGGGACATCTCATACCTGATCTGGTAGGCAAATGAATTCATCCATCACCGGTCGCTCCTGGGAACGTACACCTAGCTCAAGATCTTCCTCAGCAGAAGTCAAGACCTGATCCGACAGGCAAACCAAGGACCTATCACCGGAATGCGCATGTCCTTAAGGTATATCAGCATGGCAAGTTGATTCGCCTAAGGATACGTGCAGAAATAAAAATAGTTTGAGCGTGCTCAAAGTCTCGAACTGACATGTAAGAGGGAAAAAAAAAGAGAAAGAAAAAGGAAAAAGAGAGGAAATAACAACCTTTTGCTATGAAGTAAAAATCCTGAGTAGGTTGACCCCACCTTCCAAGCATTAGCTCTGATCATCCACCTTCGGATCTATGTTGACCAAGAGTATACCTGACTTCAGACCATTCGAAAAGTCTATTATCAGTTGAAATTGACCCGTCAAAAATGAAATTACAACCAACCAAACTATGTGCAAACATACAGACCGAAGGGCTCATTCCCTTTTATTTCCTTTTACATAGGCTTAAAACTTGTATAGGCACGGTGTCCCCATTGAATGTACGCACTTGCATCTGGGTATCCGTAGGATGGTCGTTTATCCTCGTAAATTATACCTTATGGTCGAGGCTTCCGCTCGCGCCTATTTATCGCTTGTCGCCCCTAATGGGAGTCTGTCTGTGCATAGTTAGTAAGATGTGATTTCATTAGGGACGGAGGCTAGAATTGACCATCTCTTTCGATGGATGTTTGGTTCTAGCCCGATCCATTTTAGCTTTGTCTCAAGTTAAGGCACTCCGATTCATGTGAATCAGGAGCACCTCGGCACCGGAACGAGCATATCCCCAAGGTGCAGCCATCCCCAGCGGGGTGCACGCATTCTTAAAGCGTATCAATTGACATTTGATTTACTTAAAGAGTTTTGCAAGAATAAAAGTGCCAGAGGTCCTTGAGCTTTGCTTAGAGGTCTCAAAACAAAAGAAAATTCAAAAGAAAAAAAAACACATAAAAAATTCACTTTGAAAATGGGCATGCATTCCCAAGAAGTGTTGTGACATCAATATTCGCTCCACCCAGGTAAATCATGCTAAGGCAACCTCGAGGTTGATGGGTTCACCCAGAAACTCTGAGCCTTACCTAGGTAAGGGCTCCCGTGACCAATCCAATGGAGCTTTCAATGCCCCATAGGATTGGACACATTGTTTAGACCTTCGCTTTGTGTACTTCACGTCGATTCCGAAGCATAGATTGATCACCCCGTTTCATGGAGCTGTCTAGTTCAGATTAATACTCAACATCATAAATCTATAATTTCCCTTAGGAAGAGGAAAATATCCTGGCTAGCGGGCTTACACTTTTTGTGATCATCGCAGTTATGCCCAGTAATATCGCAATGCGCTTGCGGACTGTTAGCTTCGAGGTACGGACGATATCCCGAAATGAGAGGGCTTACGTATACTCACCATCACCATGAATGTTTGAGAATTGAGTTGAACCAGGCGGACCCATCAAACTTGCCTTGGACCTCCTCGGATGTCTCTTATCTTTGGCATCCGATCATTAGTGATCGAATACCAAAGAGGGGCATCTGTAGACACCCAAATTCGGCCCAAGGCCCGACCAGTCTATACTTTGAAAGAGATGTACCCCTGTGCTTTCGATGGCACCCCCTGAACACTTAGGAATCTATCCAGACCTTTAGGAATCACCTAAGACCCATTAGAGCTATTCCCCCAACCCTTAGAGATCACTCCTAAACCCTAAGATCTCTTCCCATACTCAACTTGAACCCTTCTGAGCTTTTGATGGAAGGAGAGTTACAAATTTTTATACAGAGCACTTCTGAGGATGAGCCACATACCGTTGGAAAGAGGAGTTCTCCAGCTTTCCAACGAGCTAAAAATCACCCAATTTGGAGTTGTGGTTTAAAAGTTATGGTTATTTGAAGTTTCATATAAAATCATGACTTTTTGCTTAGGCGTATGTATTACATATGCCCAGCAAATTTGGCCCCAGTTTGGTTAGGCGTATGCATTATATATGCCTGGCATTTTTGGGCCAAATTTGGCCGGGCGTATATAATACATACGCCCAACATAGGTGGCCCACCACGGGCACCCATCTTCTCAGATTCCCCTTGGTTTTCATGAATTTCACTGTGCATAAGTTGGGCGTATGTAATATATATGCCCAGCTTAGCTACAGTATCTGTCATTGAATGCTCGAATTTCCTCCATCTGGTTTGACCCTTTGACCATCCCCTTAGTTGAGGTGGGTGTCTTAAGGTTGGCTGCACCCCTTTGAGCTTATTGGCAACCCTTAAGTCACCCATGGTCTCACCCCATCATCTACCATTGAAACCAATTTCCCAAACCCCTAGGACCCTAAAAACCTAGAAAACCTTAGATAGAGGATTACCTAATTGCTAAACTAATTAGCTCATATTTAGCACTTCAGTGCTCAAAATATTGATTTAAAGGTTTCCCGGGTCACCAAAAGCTCCGGGTGGCGACTCTACATTTTATTCAATCGCGAGTGCATCGCCGCGACGGGTTCGAGAGGATCCCTGCTTGCACACCGTGTTTAGGGTCTTAAGGTCTTCGAAAAAGGTCAGTCCCTTGCTAGAGATCATGGGCAAGGTCAAAGGATTACCGAACAGATTTGTATACTCCGAGAGGGAAAAATTGGGGTGTCTACACTTACCCATGAGGCTTTGGCGTTGACCGGTGATTTAGAGTCATAACTCGCACTTCGGTGCTCACGATATTGATTTTGGTTACACCAAAAGCTCCGGGTGGTGACTCCATTTTTGAGCGCATCGTCGCAACAGATTGTTGAAATTCATGGTTCACTACAAATAAAGGCACCTACGCCGACGGCTGCCAGCCATCGGGGTAGACTATACCAGCTGTCGGTAAAACCAATCGCCGACGGCTGGAAACTCTACGTCGACGGCTACCAGCCGTCGGTGATACTTCCATGGGCGTATACATACGCCGACGGTTTTGAGCAGTCGACTTAATTCAAAACTCTACGCCGACAGCTCCGCCGTCGGCATAGGTGTATTTTATGTTATTTTTAAATAAACAGGCTTCGCCAACGGCTATTGATCCAGCCGTCGGCGTAAGCCCTTATTTTTTATTTTTTATTTTTTTCCAATTGCCGTACCTACCTAGAGTATTCCAACCTAGTTTTCTTATAGTGAAAGAATAGACCAAGTTCATACAATTTAGTATTCCAGCCTTCATCCAATTTATTTTCCTTCCTTTCACAGGCTTTTCATACCTGCAAAATATATAATCGTTAAACTCTCAACAAAAAGGAATAGACTCTGGATTCCATACCAAAGGGTAGTTCCTGGAAAAATAGTGAATAGAGTTTCCTTGGTGAAAAGTTTAAGAGCATCCCCATCAATAAAATCAAAAGAACTTTTAAATTGCTCTGGGAGATTGAGAAGAGAGAAGTCCGAAAAGGAAAATCTGCCTTGGTAGGCAATGTTGTGTATGTAGAAAATAACCTAACAATATATTCAAACACAATCTCGGGCTGAGAAAATTGAAGTCAGCTAAAATTCCAAATGGGTAGTAGTAAGCGGAAACAAATTACCTTGGCACTCTTGTAAAGTCCAGTAGCTTTGTACACGCTTTTTAAGTAGCATGTGAGCAATGCAAAGTGCCAATCATTTGCAATGAACACGACATCATCCCCTACACATGGTACAAATATAATCAAAATATAAAAGATGATCACATGAAGTTCGTGATAAAGTTGGTGGCTTTGTTTAATTCCTCGACCTGTTTCTGGAGATCTTTAATGTAATCCACCACCAAATCTAACATGTCTGCCCTGTTCATTTGCTGCCAAGAGAAATCAATTTTGAGCTTGGGAACCCTTTTTTTCTATCTAAATTTGTATAAATGTTGATCACTATTTATTCTTTAGCTTCAACCACAAGGTTGCAATATTGTCAACCTTCTCGTTGATCTAAAATGGCCCCAACCCATAAATGCTAATCATTTTTGTTGGACATATTGCTACTCCGGCTATACAACTACCATGAGGACTGAATGAAGGGTAAGCAGCAAATTATTAAATAATAGAGACAGTTGTTCAGCTGTTGGTCTAAAATACAACATATACACTAACATGATGTTATGGTCCAAGTTTCCATAACTATGTTACATTACCTTGTTCATATTAGGGACGAGCTCCTTTAATTTCTTCATCCTTTCGCTTATCCGTGTTTTTCTCATCTGGAAAATTTCAAATAAGTTTTATAATCCAAGGCATTAAACTATGGAGATCCTGCATACTCTATATTTGAACTAGATATAAGTTAGGACACCGGCCAAAGAAGAAAACATGTTACTGGTAACTAATCTTATTACCCTCTCTGAGATGCTTTGTGGGTGAGTAGCGCAACCACGTTTGGCTCGGATCTTGCAAGGAACAAAGTCTTGAAATTGCAAAAAGGTTTCCATTACCGCAATCGCGGATGAAGTCTTTGGCAAACTAAAATAGCAATTCAAGCTGGCAACATGATTTCCTACTTCCCCGTTATGATAAGCAAAAAACAAATCTTACTCAAAACTTACTCAGACAATCAGATAGGAAAAAAATAAGTGAAGAGAAAAAGATGATACCTGAGTCTCTGATTTATTTAAACAGAAATCATTTTCCCGTTAATATCTCTGACTCTCTTTAATCCAGAGAAGCTCTCCGAAACAATAGGGGAATCATCCCAAGAAGTAATAGGGTAACTGGGGATGTAATGCCGTTCGGTACCATTACCATTTCCTAAGCTGCCATCATCAGAACTTCTAGCTCCAATGCTCTCACTCCCAATTTCGCTGATCTGAGGCATTAGACCCGTTGAAGGGTGTTACCTCGGTGAAATACTTATTTTACTCTTTAACCGGCTAGTTGTGGGGGCGGCTTCTCCGTTATTACCATTCCTAGCTCCCGAATTGATTACAGAAAAACCTGCCAAGACAAAAAAAAAAAATTGGTAACATGGTCCATTTTGCTACACTGGAAGTTAATTCTTAGGAGATTGTGGAACCCGCAACCTCAAGGTTTTATCAAGAGCACATTCTAATTTTTTCTTTTGTCAACCTAGAAAATTAGCAGAATTTTAGACATCAGATCAAGGGTGCCTTGGACCCAACCAATTATGGAACAAGAATTCAGACATCAGATCCAACCTGCTAAAAATTGGGTTAGTTCCAAGTCAGAATGGTTAGTGGGTATATATTGGGTCCTAGAAGGCCAGATTCAGACCCAAACCATTAATAATTAGGTTGGATAAGATTTGGGTCCAATTGGGGTGATCCAGACTTGGACTCTAGTTCCAACCAAGTCCAAGTTTGAAACAGAAGTCAGCCTGTTGGGACCAACCCCTAAACCCAGACCTAGTTCAATGGGCCCTTTTGCATCTACACATATGATTGGAACCATTCTGCAACAATATATATGTATAACACATAAATTTAGAATAAAAATTGCAAATAAGGCCACTTCAAAACCATTAATGATTCAGTTAAATCAAGACTTAACTCTTTGAAATTCACAAATCTTAAGCTCCTATAAAAATCACTCAAGCATTGCAACTTCATAAATATTAGACCTTAGTAGGGATCAATTGACAACCTTACCTCATAAATATTAGACCTTAGTAGGGAACCTTGTTGTATATAAGCAAAGCCTAGCAGGTCAATTATAAATAATAGGTATCTTTATATGTGTGATAATGCTTCTTTTAAAATTGGTGTTTTTGTTTTTTAATATTTAACTGTGAAATTTTCTTTAGGGAAAAAAACATAGCTAATTGAGGAAAACAAACCTTAGTTCATCGGTACTTGCAATTGATGAGGAGTTTTCGTTGTTAAAACCATTGACAGCCTTGAATCGGACAATGGAGCTCGTTCGTCATCCCAATCTTTCACACAGTACATCTTGAGATAATAGCCCACCTATAGACGGTCAGATGTTGATTCCATGTTGCACACATCTCAAAAGTGACCGTCATCATGTCGTACTATGAGATTGGTTCTCGGGTTACTTTTGAGGAAGTGTTCTACGTGGAAACAACATCTGAGTGTGGGATAGGTACTAGGCAATGATCTCAAGATCTATTATGTGGAAGATTTGGACAAAAAGCAATCTCTATTGTCAGATTTAAGGCAGTAAGATTAATTAATGGTAAAATCTTCAGTTGTAAATACTGGTACCCAAAAACATAATTTTTTTTTTATAACCTCAGAAAATTTGGAATACATAATGTGATAATAATCTTGTGGTGAATTGTTTTAAAGTTTATATTAAGTGTACACAATAAAACAGCCCCTGTATGAAGAGTTACATTATTAAAACAGCCCCTGTTTTAAAGTTTATATTAAGTGTACACAATAAAACAACCACTTTGAACTCCCTTAACATTAGGATTTTTCACTCCAGCCAAAAAAGGAGGTAAAATAGAATAAGAACACCAAGCAATAAAAAATCCCATTTGAAGGGCAATTGGAAGCGTTGGACCTTTAGCTTTAGCAAAACCCACAACTCCATGATAGTTCCCACAAGCTAACATTGCACTATACTTGTTCACTCGTCCTCCCTGTAAAAAAAAAGAAACAGAAATAAAATGCCCACGAGATATGGATATCATTTTAGAAAAATAACCCAAAATGAAGAGCAAATAGGTGTTACCTTGGTATATTATGCCCGCACACATACACCTAATAAAGATATAAGAAGTAGAGAGGACCTCATTTCTGAAGCTGGCATTCTCTA
This sequence comes from Chloranthus sessilifolius, assembly GCA_021018995.1. Classification (NCBI taxonomy): domain Eukaryota; kingdom Viridiplantae; phylum Streptophyta; class Magnoliopsida; order Chloranthales; family Chloranthaceae; genus Chloranthus; species Chloranthus sessilifolius. Next base: position 74,411,832 of record CM037595.1, read on the forward strand.
TGAACATAGGGCAAGACACACTGCTGAAGCTGGCATTCTCAGTGAAACCAGGAAAAGAAACACTGCTGAAGCTGGCATTCTCAATGAAACCAGGAAAAGAAACACTGCTGAATCTGGCATTCTCTGTGAACTCAGTGAAAGAAACGTGTTTTTGGTCACTATAATCCGATCCAATGGGAATATACAATATCAATTATTTCTCTCTAGGAAATGGACAATATTGAATCCAAATGGAAGGTCAGCTCACTAACCAGTTAGTTGTGACTGTAGTAATGAAGAATTGTGAACCATTAGTATCCCCGCATTGGCCATTGACAGAAGTCCTATATCATAAAAAACAGGATGCAGTTGTCAAGTATTCTATCGATTCATTCAAAGTCTAAGATTGTCAGACATGAACTTCAAAGTGGATTATGAAAATATCCTTAGTGATTTGAAGGGCATGATCTAAAGATCTAAAATGAAAAAGAATCGCACAGGATTTTATCTTTATCATAAAAATTGTATTTGTGTCAATCTTTTACAAAAAAAGAGATTTCGACCATGACCATTGGTGTAGTGGGTTGTAATTATATATTGCCATTCACTGTGAGTAGCGTGACATAAAGTAGTATTAGCATACTGACAAAAATTTCCCTGTAAAAAAATAAGTTCAAGGGTGTACTCTCTTTTCATCGCAAAGAGCTCAGAGCTTATTAACCCTTCCCGATGGAGAAAATCATAAAATATACCAAGTGAGGACTATCATCAAAGTTTTTTAAGCTTAATGGAAAGCACAGATTCCTAATAGATGGAGACACAACAGGTTATTTCATTTTTTTGTGACAAACCTATTCTTAGTTGGTTATAACATTACCACAAATCTAGCAGAGCTTTTCATAGGATTAATTTAATTTTCGTTAACAACTCCTGATGACTCCACATTTCTCCTTGTTGCTAATCGAAAATGGTTTTAGCTATGACCTGTTTTCATCACATTCATGAATTGGGTGATTAAATAGTAGTTAAAAATGGCAGGGTATCATGAGTGCATCATCATCTGTACGGATATGCTTGGATCTCATTTCACTTTTTTTCCCGTACGAGATCAAACACATTCAATTCTTGTCCTTTTCACATGGCCATGTTTTGGACAAACTATCAAAGGATGGTTTTAAGGGCCACTAAGTTCTTAGAATCAGTTTCCTTTTCCAAAGAGTTTTATTAGGTGAGTGGTGCACAAATCATCAATATCATCCGTGATACACTCTATCAGTTTGAGATGGAAAAGTGGCAGGCATCGCATAATAGGATTCAACACAAAATCTTTGTTGTCTAATCAAAAGCTTCCAAATGAGGGTGAAATGGCAGATATTGCATAAATGGGATTGAGCCCAAAAATATCTTGTCGCATGATTTTGCCGTCTAATCAGAAGCCTCCAAATGGATCATTAAGATGCGTGTAGATGATTAATGGTTTCAATTTTTCAATGAACTTGGTGTTTACGCAGTCCCACCAATGAATGCCTATTGACAGGACTACCACTTGGACATCTTGGTTTGTTAAACTCAAAGATATTTCTTCAAAAATAGAGATTTTAAGGAATTGGACCTGAACACAATAGCATCATTTGCATGTCAACGTCAATCACCAACTTATTTGCGAGATTTAGTCCTCTCAAAATTTCCCTTTCTCCGTTTTTGCTTTCAAATTGACTTTTCCCACCCAACTCATAGGATTATCCAGTTAATGAATAGTCTTCTAGTCACCAATCCCGGTCAAATACATTTGGGCATGGAACAAACCTAATAAGATTTCTAGCCGAGTTGTACTTCAAGGAATATTCATTTTGTAGCCAAATCTAGTGTGCACAGGCCCACTTAAAAAATGAGCCTCAAATGTTGAACCAACCCCAATCTCCCAGCCTATCAGCTCTGTACTTGGTGTCCAAACCCTAGCCCAAAACATGCCTGGACCCAAAAGCCCTTCAGGCTGTTGGCCGAATCCATATGCAGCCCAGGTAACAAGTTCATCTCTAAGTCTAACATGAGAACGGTTATAGTTATTACACTCAGTTTATTGGAAAATGCAAAAAAAAAACATATGGAATTGATGGAGAAAAGAAAGAAATATATAACAATGGTGAAATAAACCATCGCCATCGATAAACCAATCATTGCTCAATTTGTCTAGAGTGCTCATTCAAGACTAGGGATCTAGAATCGATTATGCATGGATCCAACATGTGAAAGAGCAGTTTTGAAACACAAAATCCTCTAAAACTGCTCTTTCACATGTGAAAGATTCAAAAATGCAATAATCCAAAAATGCAATAATCCTAAATGAGATCCAAAAATGCAATAATCCAAAAATGCTTTTAACATGTGAAAGAGCAGACTCATTTAGGAAACCAAACAATAAGATCTAATCATATTGTTTTTTTCCTGTCTCCATTGACATCCATTAATGGACAATGAGGATGAAGACAGATTTAGAAAAATAAAAAAAATAAAAAAAATGCAGAAAACTCCAAGCTTAACTTTGCAATGGCCTGAATGCTTGGTATAAAAGATCCAAAACCCCAGGATTAACTTTGCAATGTAATTCTCCAAATAAAAAGGTATGCAAAAGATTCAAAACCTAAAATCTATAATAATAGACAATCTATATGATAATAAAATTTGAAGGAAACGAAAAAATATCCAAACCCTAAAATATATTTCCTTGATCATCAATAAATACTACCAAAACTATCAAAATACTAAAATAAATCCAAAAATTGGAGATAAAAAAAATGGAGATCAGAAACCCTAAAATCTATTTCCTTTATCATCAATAAATGCTACTAAAACTATCCAAACCTGTTGATTCTGATGCTTCGACGTCGATTCAATCTAATTCTTCAGGAATGAGTGACTCTGATGCTTCAAATGGCGACGAAGCTAGCTAGGGTTTCTTACTCCCATTGGCAGAGAAGTGAAAAGGAGAGAGGGATTTAGGGTTTCAGCGAAAGGGAATGAGGGGAGAAGGGAGAAGGGTTTGAGTTCGTGAGAAGGGAGCTCGAGAAAAATATTGACGGGTTTGAGTTCGTGAGCAGGGAGCTCAGGAAAAATATTGACTTATATGCACTTTATATATGCCGACGACTTATTATATTAGCTTCATATACCAGCCGTCGGCGTATGACACTTTTTTTGTAGTGGTTGCACAGAGGAGTTGTGCCTCCTGAGGGTTTTCAGTGAAGTTACCCACAAACATCCAAAATAATTTTGAAACCATCGATAAATTAGGTTTTCAAAACTAGTTTTCGTAATGTATATACCTTCGAAAAACTAGAACCAGTAATTGTTTTAATGTGTTAATCTTCATTCTCAAATACCAATACCATGTTAATTCTACTAATGTCTATTCAAATTAGTTTAATTCTCCAATCCTTAGATATTTCCTCCATTCATTATTAGACATGATGTGTGTGCATACCAACGCTAAAATTCTTCCATCGCGGGAACAGTCCAAACAGTAAATCACCTGATCCCATGTCTCGACTCAATCCTCACTTTAGGTATACTCTCAAAATAAAATCGCTCCGATGAATGGCTAAGTTTTCACACACGTGTGACAGATCAATACAAAGTAAATAAAAGGGTCTCACATGATAAAAAAAATACGGTGCATCAAAGAATAAAAAGAAATCTCATAAGAAAAGATGCTTATATATCCTAAGCATGCCATATCAAGTACCATAGGCATCAAATAATCATTGTCCACAAGGTAGTTACCATAGCAAGATTGGATCATGAAGGTCTTTTTCAAGGGTTAAGAAAGAAAGGGAAACTGGGGTTCAAAGTTTATGAGAAACTAGAAAATAAACTAATTTAGTATTTCTATTTCTCCACTTTTTCATTTTTAATCTCTCATTTTAATCTTTTTCTATTTCACATCTTTCTTTTCTTTTCTTTTTACTCCTTTTGTTTTTGGAAACACCTCATAATTTTTTATTCTTTTTCGAGCTTTTCTTTTCTTTTTCTTTTCTCCTTTTTTCACTCAATTTTCTGCCATATGCACTTAGTAAACACCACAACTGATTCCCTCTCCACTTACTCTCTTTTCATTTACTCTCATCCCTCATTCTTAATTTCTCATAAATAAAGGGTAAGGCTAAATTTATAGAAATGGTGTAAAGGTAAGGGTTAACATGGCTTATCAAATAACATATAATGGTAAAAATTTTCAAATGGGCTCAAAGGGGTACTAAAAGGCAAAATTGTATAATGCGAGTCATTTTGAGCACAACGAGCCACAGATGGACTTCAATCATGTCCTCACCAGATGGTGATTCCTCCTATTTGTTTTGAGTAACTATGTAATATGTTCTAGCACAATGATATGATAATGATGTCATGCAAAGTCACAAGCCAAAGTAAAATGTATGAGATTATGCAAAATTTATTTGTAAGCAAAGACACTCCAAGTTTATGTATTCACTCATCAATGACGGGAAATTAGCTCTAAAGTTCATCAGGTTTAGTCTCCACTAAGATCCTAAGGTTCAAAGTTCGCACTAGTTCCTTGATTTCTAGACTCAAGCATGGTAATAGCGCAAAAAGTTTTCTAAACATGAATTTCAAACTTATCCTTAAATGTTCACATTGAATTTCACAATTATAGGCATCAACAATCAAAACATGGCATCAATATTCTCAAAATAAAACTCACATGCATCAACAACTAAAGTTTGAAAACTACGGAAAATGAGTGTATGATGGTTCAAAATTTTTATAAAAATGGAGGTTTTGAGGGTGTCAAAACTGTGATATGGCAAGATAAAATAGTGGTCAATAAAAGATGCTTATATACATAAACAAAATCCACCAACACCCCCAAACATGAGTGGTGCAATGCTCTCATTGTACAAAATGATAAGCAAGAAAGGAAAACAAGAGGGCAATGAAGAAAATAAAGGCTACATCGATTGGTCGAAATGCCATCTCAACCAGTCAAAACTAGGCAGAGGTTAGAAGAATCTCTGCCTTGCTCTCAACTTGAAGCAAGCTCATCTCAATCGATCAAAAAATGATTTTTATTATTTATTTATTTATTTATTTTTACAAAGGGCACCTCAACCAGTCGAGATCTAACTCGACTGGTCAAAACAGAACATAGATTTGGGTCTCTATTATAAATATAATTTCGACCGATCGAAATGGCAATTAGACTAGTCGAAATTGAACAGAGATTTGGCCTCTCTATTCAGTGTATATTTTCAATCGGTCGAGATCCATCTTGACCAGTTGAAAAAGGTAGAGAGCTTAGTTCTCTAACTCTCATCACAAATTGATTGGTTGAAATCAAATTTTGACCAGTTGAATCTGAACAGAGAGCACAACACTTAGTTTCGATCATAGGCTTCAACCGTTGCCCATTGACTTTCAACACCCTATTGTCCCTAGGGTCAAGTATCGTAATAGTGCCATAAGGGGAAACATCAGTAAAAATATACAGGCCATCCCATTGGGATCGTAGTTTGCCCAGAAAGAGACATAGTTTAGAGTTGAAGAGCCACACACGTTGTCCGGTCGTGAATATTTTTCTCAGAATATGCTTGTCATGGACAACCTTTGTCTTAGCCTTGTACAACTTAGCATTCTCATTCACCTCATTTCTAAACTCGTCTAGCTCGTTGAGTTGAAGATGACGGTGAGAGCTTGCCTTAATCATATCAAAATTGAAAGCTTTTATAGCCCTAAAAGTTCGATGCTCCAACTCGACGGGCTAATAACAAGCCTTGCTGAAAACCAACTGATAAGAAGACATCCCGATTAGAGTTTTGTACGTTGTATAGTAGGCCCAGAGGGCATCATTTAAGCGCAAAGACCAGTCCTCACGGTCTGGTTGGACCATCTTCTCAAGGATCCTTTTGATTTCCCAGTTCGAAACCCCCATTTGACCACTAGTTTGTGGGTGGAAGGGTGTAGCAACATGATGGGTAACCGAGTACTTTTTGAGCAAGCTCTCAAAGTGTCGGTTACAAAAATGGCTACCACCATCACTAATAATGGTCCGTGGAGTCCCAAATCGGGAAAAGATGTTCTCCTTGAGGAATTTCACCACAACCTTATGGTCATTTGTTTTGGTAGTAAAGGCTTCAACCCATTTTGAGACATAATCGACAGCTACCAAAATAAACAAATTACCAAGGACTGTGGGAAGGTCCCATAAAATCGATACCCCATACATCAAACAACTCCACGATCAGAATCGTGTTCAAGGGCATCATATCCTGGGGAGACATTGCCCCAGTACGTTGACACTGATTACAAGATTTACAAAAGTCATGCACATCCTTAAAAAGAGTGGGCTAATAAAAGTCAGATTGCAAGACTTTGCTAGCGATTTTCTTTCCACTGAAGTCCTCACCACATGCATATGAGTGGAAAAAAGTGAGGATGATGTGAAATTTCTCCTTGGGCACTCATCGTCCGATAATGTGATATGAACAGATTTTGAGGAGCTTTGGATCCTCCCAAATATAAGATGCAATCTTCAAAAAGAAAAATCTTTCATATTTTTATCCCAATGGGGAGGGCTCTGGTTGGTAGCCAAGTAATTGATGATGTAAGTGTTCCAAGGTGCTGATTTGGTTTCAATGGCAAAAAGTTGCTCATCTAGGAACGAGTCTTTGATGGGTAGACTATCACTCGCTCCCTCAACTACAATCCTCGATAGGTGGTCAGCGACGACATTCTCATCTCCCTTCTTGTCACGAATTTCAAAATTGAATTCTTAAAGGAGGAGAATCCATCGAATGAGCCAAGGTTTACTGTCCTTTTTAGAGAGTAGGTATTTCAGCGCAGAATGGTCAGAAAAAATGATAATTTTCGAACCCAAGAGGTAGGATCAAAACTTGTCCAATGCGTAAACCACCACAAGCAACTCCTTCTTTATAGTAGTATAATTCAATTGAGTATCAGAGAGGATTTTCCTCACATAGTAAACAAAATGTGGAACATGATCCACTCTTTGGCCCAAAACAGCGCCAGTTGCATAGTCTGACGCATCGCACATAACCTCAAATGGGAGAGAGTAGTTAGGGTCCTTGATGATAGGCATTGTGGGTAGGAGTTCTTTGAGCTTTAGAAAAGCATCAAAACATGGCTTATTAAAGACAAAAGGGACGACTTGCACCAAGAGATGACACAAGGGTCGAGCATTCTTACTAAAATCTTTGACGAACCGTCGGTAGAATCCTGCATGGCCTAAGAATGAGCAGATCTGCCTCACCGAAGAAGGAGGTAGATTCACTATCAAGTCAACCTTGGCCTTATCCACACTAATTCCTTGACTAGAGACCACATGCCCCAACACAATACCCTTGCAGACCATGAAATTACTTTTCTCCCAACTTAGAACTAAGTTGGTTTCTTCACACTGTTCCAGGAAGAGTTCCAAATTTTGTAGACATAAGTCGAAGGAATTTCCAAAAACAAAAAAGTCATCCATGAAGACCCCTAGAAACTTGTCTACCATGTTAGAGAAGATTGATATCATGCACCTTTGAAAAGTCGCGAGTGCATTGCACAGCCCAAAGGGCATCCTTCGGTAAGCGAAGGTGCCGAATGGGCATGTGAAGGTGGTCTTCTCTTGGTCAGCGAGAAACACGGGATTTGGTTATATCCTGAATATCCATCAAGAAAACAATAGTATTCTTGTCTCACCAACTTTTCTAGGATCTCATCAATGAAGGGTAGTGGAAAATGGTCTTTGCGGGTCATTGTGTTTAGCTTGCGGTAATCGATACACACTCTCCATCCCGTTGTCACCCTCACGCCAACCATCTCCCCATTAGAGCTGGCTTTTACAGTGATGCCAGATTTCTTAGGCACCACTTGAGTGGGGATAACCCCACTTGTTATCTAAGATCGGGTAAATAATTCCGGCATCCAAGAGTTTCACAACCTCTTTCATAACCACTTCTCTCATGTTAGGGTTGAGTTTCCATTGCCTTTCCCGAGAAGGACGAGCGTCCTCCTCCACGTGAATATAATGCATGCACACAAAAGGATCAATCCCTTTCAAATCAACAATGGACCACCTGATTGCTCGCTTACGCTTTTTCAGAACATGAACGAGCCTCTCCTCTTGGGTACCTGTGAGGGTAGCAGAGATAATAGCTAGGAGAGATTCATTTGGTCCCAAGAATGCATATTTTAGCAAGTCGGACAGACTCTTCAATCGATGGCTTTAGTAAATGCCCACTAGAAGGCAGCAACGCTTCGAACCTTGGAGTTTAGGAGGCTGAAATCATGTGTTTTGAAAAAGTTGATGTGTTATTGACTTCCTCGAATGACAACTCAACATTCAACTCATTTAGTCCCAAATAACACATGGCTGCGTATAGTGGGTTTTTAATCAAAAGGGTAGGCAATGCTTCCTCGACATAATCCTCAATACAATCCATTAGGAAGAAGTCCTCCCCCAACTCAGAGGGCAGACTTTCAGCAGCATTAAAAATGTTCAGCTTGACCCTCATGTTGCCGAACGACACTTCCATCACTCTCGTTTGATAGTTAATGCATGCATTAGCTGTAGAAGGGACAATTGAGAATGATGGGAATGTTATTGGCAACATTCTGAGTTTGCTACATATCAAGAACCAGGAACTCAACGGGGAAGAAGAATTTGTCTACTCCAACTAGAAAATCCTTGATGACCCGAACTAGTTGCCTCTCCGACCGATTGGCTAACTGAAGCGTTATTGAAGTCGGTTTTAGTTCCCCCAAATTGAGCTATTGGTATATAGAGTAAGGAAGCAAGTTCACACTTGCTCCAAGGTCTAGAAGTGCCTTGTTTATGGTGTGGTCACCAATGACACAAGGAATGGTGGGCACTCCTGGATCTTTCTGTTTTAGGGGGGTAGTACTGTTCATAATGGACCTTACTTGCTTGGTGAGAAAGATCTTCTTTGAAAGATGAGATCGTGATCTCCTTTTATTAGTGCATAGGTCCTTAAGAAATTTAGCGTAGGCAAGAATATGTTCGAAGGCATCTAAGAGCGGGAGATTGATTTTTGCTTATTTAAAAGTATCCATCATCTCCTCCATCCGCACGCTATTTTTATAAAAAGGCAAAGGCATGCCCAAGGCTTGAGGAAAAGGGGCTTTAGGTACATAAGGTGCCTCAGAAGTAGCCTTGGGTGGGTATTTCCTTGGAGGAAGAAGTTCCTCCGGAGACACTTGTCGTATATGGGCCTCTAGTTCATGTTCCTCATCAACCGAATCCTTCTCTTTCGGTTGCCTCTCATTTTCTGGCACTTGTGGCATCACAACCTTACTATCCTCCACCCTCTCACTCCTTAAGGTAGTGACAGCTTGCGCTTGAACAATGGAAGAAATCTCCTCTGCTAATGTCTTACCATTAGGATTATTTATCTGTTCGGATCATAACCAATCTCGTCTCTCTGATTCAATGCAGTGGTGGTTGGGCTATTTTTTGTATGTGTATCTAATTAAGTCTTAACCTATTGAAAGTGCACAATGGAAATCATAGTACTAGCAAAGGATCGTTCTCACAGAGATAGGTTAAATGATATTAACTTAATTTTTATGAAAACGTATATTTATCTTTTAAGTTCCTAAACTACTGGATAAATATGAATAAGAGAAATTGTTTTAAACTAAGTTGCAGAAAATAAATCCTAATCCTCCTTCTTCAGATTATGGTCGTCAATCACAATCTTCAGCTATCGGATATTTATGAAATTAAACAGTACCACTACACTCTATATCAAGTTTCCTAGCATTGGTTGTCAATTAATACTAAAATCCTATTAGTACAGATTTAATCTAATCAACAATCTCCTAAAACTTGGGCGTCAATCAAATTCTAGAAAATTGAAGATGGAAAAGTAAAAATCGTTACACCAATCTGTTAACCTCAATTTGAGTCGTCAATTCAAATTAAAATCTGAAGATTTTTACAAAGCAAGAAGTAAAAAAAATAAAATCTAAACTAGAAAGCAAAAGTAGAACCATCTAAAGGATTGATCTTTCAGCTTCCTCAGCCTTGGTTGTCACACAAGACCTCAGAGAACTGTGGACGATGTTACTTTGTAAATCCTAAACTACTTTGATCGGGAGAAAAAATAGACTTTAGTTGTCAATTGATACTGTGAAATTCTTCAATGATTATTCCTATACCGGGCTCTGTTATTTATAGATCATAAGGAGTCGGTTTACAAGACTTCTAATTCTAATAAAAGAAATAAAACTATCCTAATATAACTCTAATTTTAATTTTGTAGTTCCTTGCTTCCTTTAGTTGATATACTTCTGGATTGTTCCACAGCAGAGATCTTCTAAAACCTATCTTCATCAATCTTCTCAGATCCGTGATCAACCAAACTTCTAATTCAAGAGTTCTTCTAATTCTGTTCATGGTGGTAGAATTTTCACGTGATCAGCAACAATAGTAGAAACAGGAAAGCTTCATACTCATTATCATAAATTATGATTATTTCTTTTCTGTTCTTTTCTCTAGAAAATCGTAAATCACGATTTTCTATTTTTCATAGCTTTATCTCTGGAGGATTCTCTAGATTACGATTCATCGCTTTTCTGCTGTATCGCTTCAGCCTCTTAAACGCCTTCTGGGAAATCGTAAATTACGATTTCTTATTTCTCTCTGTAGTAGCAGCACTCAATCATCTTTTCACAAATTTCTAGTCTTCACTATATAGGGAATCATCTTTTTGCACTTAATCGTCTTTTATTGCTCTTTTGAGTTCATTTTGACAAAGATTAACATTTCGGCTTTCTTTTACTAGTTTTCCTTAATATCTGCACATCAGTAACATATTAGTAACAAACTAAGTCCTAGCATCACTAAGTTAAGGGTGATAAAACGGATATTATGTGACTGATCAAGTGGCTAGTTGCCCAATCTAGGTTCCTAGCATGGAAATCAATTGCATGTGAGAGTGGAGTAGCTGCATTTGTTGTTAGGACTACTACTGCCAATCATTAATGACTTGCAATATAGTGTCCTAAAATTTGCTACTCTGCTGAGGTTTGAACTGCTGCTGCCCATAGGGCTGTTCAGGAAGTTGTGAATGACCTGGTTACGATGCAAATGTCAGTCTAAGGGCTGGGTCGTACCCTGCCCTTGATTGCTTTACCCAGCCAAATTAGAGTGATTCCTCCAACCCAGATTATGTGTGTTCCCAAAATTATTATCCGGTCATTGGTAGGAGATCACTGCATTGATGTGCTCTTGTACCAAATCGAGGTATAAGGGAGCAGTCGGACAATCAGGTACTTCGTGAGAGGGGCTTTGAAAAATGCCACAAGCTTCACTTATGTGAGATATTGGGCGCGTTAACGCACCCAACATGGACTCAAATTTCCTTTCCAAAACCTCGACTTTGGTAGAAATATCCATCATTGGTTTCAGTTCATACAACCCTCCTCGCGTAGGAGGTGTATTCCGTGAAACCTTTGGATTAGTCTTACTCAACACATCATGTTGCATTGAGTTCACTTAAATTTTTGAAAAGTACCCAATCATCCTCTGCAGTCTTTGTGCGAAAAGTACCCCCACAAGAGGCATCTATCATAAGCCAGTTTTACTCAGTCAACCCTTCATAGAAACTCTGCACTATTTGCCAGTTCGGTACCTCATGATGAGGACACTTGCGTAAGAGCTCGCTAAGTCGTTCCCAACTCTCATGGAAGGACTCATCCGGATTCTAATGAAATGTTGTGATTGCTTTTCAGTTCTGATTTGTCTTGCCAATTGGGAAGTACTTGGTGAGAAACTCGCTCTGTAATGCTTCCCAACTCATAATCGAATCATGGGGCAAAGATTTCAGCCACTGCTTTGCCCGGTCCTTAAGAGAGAATGAAAATAGCCTAAGATGAGTGGCCTCTTCCAACAGAGTGGTTATTTTAAAAATAGTACAGACTTTCAGAAAGTTCGTCAAATGCTTGTAGGGATCTTCGTTATTAAGCCCATGAAAGCTCGGAAGTATTTGGATAGAGTTGGTCTTAATCTTGAAGGTCCCATTATCGGTGGTTGCAGGATAGCGAATACACGAGGGAGATGAAGAGTAGACGGTGTATAGTACTCCCTCAAAATTTTAGCCAAAGATTGTTCCTCTCCCACCATATTGAAATGAATCGGGGGAAGGACCGGATGACTAGAGCGATCAAAAGTAACTATGCATTGAGAGGAACGTGAACTAGCATGAATACGCTGACAAGTTCTCTCAATCTCAAGGTCGAGTCACTTTGAAGAAGAAAAGTGCGAACTCAACATTGGTATAAACTAAAATAGAAAATAAAATTAAAACAACTAACCTATCCCACTGGAAATTAAATGCACGTACCTTAGCCTCTTGTGGCGTCTGTTGTCGATCCTTCAGGTGCTGATTTATTTGTTGGTGGTAAAAGTAATTTAAAATCAAAGTAAAACAGGGGATGGAGTCAGCACACTGAAAGTATCCTAGACCTGCAAGATACAGGGTCCATTGTAGCAAGTTTTGATAAGTAAGAGTTTGTCCCATAGGGAAAGGTGATCTACGGCTCCAATGGAGCCATCTCTCGTAGTCCCTCCAGATTTGACTACAGATCTGGCAGTCCTAAAAGGAAGGGAGTTTAGGGTTGCTTATTCTAAATATCCTAAGGTAGCCTAATGAATTAACTACAGAAAGGGTTGAGATGATGGATGGAGTGTGGGAAAATAAATATAAAAGGGTGAGAAGTATGCTATTGGGTCTAGATCAGAGGAGTTTTGTAAGTCAGATTCAGATCTGATGTTATATAAATTCTGTCCAATGGCTACATTATCACCACTGAGGAGAAAGAATCCAACCCATCTCTGTGCCATGATCCAATCCCTTAAGGCTATAACCTGTCCACTCAAATGATCACAGACTATCCCATAGGGGAACCACAGTCCTGAGATGGGTCAAAATAAGTTAATCATTGTAGGCACTACTTCATCCAGGCTAAAAGCTCAAGAATCCATAGGGAACCTCAACCTCTAAAGCTCTATGTGTGGGGCTAGGGCTGTATAGGACCATGTTAGCCAAGACACATAGAACCAGCAAGGGATTGAGTACAACCTTCGATCTAGCTGTCCATTGCTTGATTGGGACTACAATGGTCTAGTCACAAGCCTACAATCTCCATAACCAGAACAGATCTAACATCTGATGGCGGGTCTATACAAATATAAGGGAGTCTGCATCTGTATAATCTCCCACAAGGCTACAAGCACATGTACAGAGAAGAAGAATCCATCTTGGATCCTACGGATTGGCTTCACCCTAAGGCTATAACCTGTCCACTTGAATGGTCACAGACTATCCTAGAGGCTATCCTCCTCATAAAGTCCAAAACAGAACAGTAATATTGCTGCCACCACCATGGTCACAAGGCTACCAGGTCAGGCTCCAATGGGGATTTCAGATCTAGTGCGTCCTGTGGTGGGGCTAAGGCTGTATCGGACCATGATAGCCCAGACACACAGGTCACTTGGATCTGAATGGATCCTTAGAATCAGTTCTCCATTACTTTGAATCACAGCCAAAGTAATGGCAGATCACAAAGCAGCAGCCTTGCACAGAGCAACTCTCATTCACACACATCCCATAAAAGTACATATCCTATTACAAAACATCCATTAAACTAGTTCAAAAATACATACAGAGGCATAGCCAGCAAGTGCTAGACTATGGAGAGAAAGAAAAAGAAAAAGGAAAACTACTTACAACTACAAAAGAATAGAAAAGAAAATAATCTCAGATCCCGTATCAGTGATAAAGTCTGAGCTCCTAAACCTAAACCAAGTTTGGGTTTATATAGCAGTGGTGTGGTGGCGCATTAGGGATAGGAAAACCTAATTTTAACGATGCCACGTGGCCAAATATTGTTCCTTGGATGCCTCGGGGCACGTGCACGGATATTTGAGTGTGGGAGTGCATGCCCTAATCACTGGAAATCCCCAGAATGTCCTCTACAGAATGATGGAAGTTGGAGTTTAGAGCTTCGCCTGGTTGCAGTCGATTCTCAAACTTGTCGCATGGTAGTACTGACTTTGCGAGGATGAGTTAGCATTAAAAACTTCAGACGTCGTGGGGTTACAGCTTCTTGATGCTTTGAGCAGTCGCGAGGTAGATAGTTAAGCTCTCACAGGATTGGGCTTCGCGCAGTTGGATTGCTACTTGTGAATAGCGCGGGAACTGCGCGAGCATTCCATTTTGCAATAGATCTTCGCGAGGCTAACTCTGGCTTTGCGAGGCTGCTTTCTTCCTGAACAGCGCAAGAACTGCGCAAGAAGTTCACTTCTTAATGGAACTTCGCGAGGATCCTCGCGAGGCTTTGATAGTTTCTGGACTGCGCGAGAGGTTCTCTTTACATTTGAATCCCGCGGCTACTGCGCGACAGCTGCTCGAGGTAGGATTCTAAAGCTAGTCTGTCACTCAACTGCGCGAGAAGTTGTTGTGAAGTCTTGGGAATTCGCGAGGACTGCGCGAAGCATATTTTTCTGAATCCTCTGAAGCTTTGGGGTCAAAACAAGCTCCTTAGCAGGATTTATGGCCTTATTGTAATGCTGTTTATTGCTTACAGAAAACACTTAACAAACCTTTATTAGATGGCTAGGGGTCTAATCAAAGGCTAAGTAAAGGGGTGAAAAGTGGTACTTTTCAGGTCTTAACACACCCCAAAACCTAATCTTTGCTAGTCCCTTAGCAAATCTACATTAAATCTACTACAAAAATTAAATGCCACTTTCGTAGGGAGCACGGATACATTTAGCATAATTACCAAGCCTTTTAAACCCCTAGGTGATCCCTAGTGGAGGAGTGAAGTCTCCTGAGGTTTTTCAGTGAAGACACCCACAAACTTCTCAATGAGACAGTTAACAAAAGTGCATTATTATCTCAAGAAACAGAGTTAGTTCACCCTTGAATCGAAGAGATATAAGAAATTCAAACACCTTGCACACGCATGAAATTTAAACAGTATAAGCTTCTCATGAAAGCACAACATTTCCAATCAGTTTACACCAAAGAACAATTCACATGTGTGTCAGCACTGAGCTCATCACTAGATCAAAAATTAGGTTGTAGATCATACTTAATGCATTCAATATCAGACCCAAAACTCTCCAGGGCATACTCTCATGAGAAACTTTTAAGGGTTTCACTTTCTCTCAAGCTCAAGAGCAGTTACATCCCCCAAATGGGTCTGTAAGCATGAGCATAGGCAAAGCTCTTAAGTGCTGGCATCATTGATAGATCCTCACCATAGATTGGATAACTCTTTATCTCCACATGACAGCTCACTCAACTTTGGATCACAAGGGCTTTAACTGGGCTGTAATGTGGCTTATAGAGTGGGGTTAAAAAGAATGGAAGGTTGAAAAGGGGTTTAAAATTGAGAAATCAGTAGGTGAAGGAGGTGATTCATGACTTCACCTTCTTTAATTCAGCTCCTTTCATCTTCTTTGAGGTTTTCAGATTTGAAGTGATCAGTTTCTCTTCTTGATTTTGATTTTCCCGACGAAAGTTCCCTCTTGACTCCTCTCTTACTCCTCTTCATTATTGTTTTTATTTCTTTTTTATGCATTTTTCTTCTTTTTATTTTGTTTTTGCTTTTCTGAAATGCCACCATTTTCTCAGTTACTATACTGCCAGAATTTTGAGATACTTTTTCTCCATTCACCTAGTGTTGACCATAGCTAGTCCATCTTCAACTCTTTCTCCTTTACCTTCTGAATTCTTAGAGTGAGGGTAGGCTAAATCAGGTTCATAGGTTCAGGTACAAGTACTCAGGTGCATTTTGAAGAAATTTAGGATTTAAAGCTCAAAAGGGGGTATGGACAAGGGCAGTTGCTTAAGGTTGTTCTATTTAGGCTCAAACTGTCCAAGAGAAGGCCTTGATCCTTTCCTCAGTATCATGAGTACTGTTAGTTGTTTCAATTTGGAGTTGCCTAACTTCTAGTGAGCACAGTGACTCAGCCAGTCCTTAGAGCTAGAAGAATTTTGCCTTAGTCACTCCTCAAAGAAAATTTTTTTGTATAGGCCCAATTCTCACTGGTTATAGTCTTCCTTTGAATTCTTAAGTATGTCCTTACCTTTTTCTCTCTCTAATGATTCACTAAGTGCTGATACAAGTGAGTTTCCTTGGTGATCTCATCATGGAAATGTGAAATTTTAAAAGTTTGTAATGTCTAAAGTTCTGACAAAAGTTTAAATTCCTTATTTTTCATGATTCTTAGATGAACATGGTTCCATTTCCATATTACTCACAAGATTTTGCTGCACTTAGGTTAACTATTCCATTGGCAGGATCTGCCTGGCACACCCCCAAACCTAGGAGGAGCAGTGTCCCCACTGATTCAAAGGTGGGTGTGCAACAAATTTATTAATGGCAAAATAAAAGGAAATAACATGGAGAAAAACAGACACAAGACAAAGAAAAATAACAATGACAAAAGAAGAAGATCTATTATAAGAGAGAAATGTACAA
The DNA here is from genome assembly GCA_021018995.1 of Chloranthus sessilifolius. Classification (NCBI taxonomy): domain Eukaryota; kingdom Viridiplantae; phylum Streptophyta; class Magnoliopsida; order Chloranthales; family Chloranthaceae; genus Chloranthus; species Chloranthus sessilifolius. The sequence continues at coordinate 74,428,344 of CM037595.1, forward strand.
AATAAAAAAACAACAGGAGAAAAAAAATCTGCAGTGTATATGACCTGAAAATAAGAGAATTTTCAGGTCATATACACTCAGAATCTGACAAGATCACTAGAAATTCATATAAACAGAAAAAAAAAAAATGAACCATACTAAAATACATAATATACACAATGCACAGTTCTGTGAATCAATTTAATGAAAGTTCCCCCTGCCCCTCAAGGTTTGAGGATCCTTCACCAATCAAAAATTGGCCCTTCGGATTAACCACTGGCTGACTAGACAACCTCCCCTCCTCTCTTTTAGCTAAGGCATTCGCTAGTTGGCCAATCTGCTCTTCCATCTTCTTTATGCTCCGACCTCATAGTTTGAGCCACGGACCCCAGGTTTTACAGTGAGGTCAAGACCTGGTCCTCAAAAGAAGTATTTCTGGGTTGAGATGGGGGTAAGACCAATTTATTTTGTTGCTGATGGGGCTGCTGCTGGTGTTGGAAATTAGACCTAGGGGCATACCCCTGATTGAACTGCTGCTGTGGCCTTTGGGGTAAGGCCAACATTCTTTGAAATTGCATATAATTGTCTTGCCTCCACCTCAAATTTGGGTGGTCTCTCCATTGGTAACCATTTTGGTCTTTGGTATCCAAATCATGGTCTTTTGTAGCCACCAGATTATTCTTGTGGCCAAAAGATTATGCAGCAGCAGAATGTTCCAATACCAATTCAGGATATTGTCCTGCAGATGGACATTCCTCTACTGTGTGCTGTGGGGACTGGCATATCAGGCATGCCTCCACCACTTGAGCAGCCCTTCTGGGTTGCATCACAATCAGTAATTTGTCAAACTTCTCTGAGAGGTTTGCCATCTGCAGCTGCAGATCGTTGTTCCCAGACACCTCATAAACTTTTCCTCTTGACAATGCAGCAGGCCCCACTTTTGACACAGACTCCTGACTAGTTCTTGCGAGGGATAGCTTTTGAAAAACATTTTCACTGATTACTTCAAACAATTCTCATGCCTCATTAGCAGTCTTGTGCATGTAGGTTCCACCACAAGAGGTATCAACCATATCTCTATTTTTCTCATCAATCCCATTGTAGAAGCTTTGTACAAGCTGCCAGTCTGGGATCTTGTGGTGGGGGCATTTTTTGAGCATTTCCTTAAACCTATCCCAGGCTTGATTAAAATCCTCAGTTGGGGATTAGGCAAAAGCAAGAATTGCCTTCCTCAACTGGCTAGTTTTGATCTCAGGGAAGAACTTTGTCAGGAACTTGGTCTGTAGGTCTTTCCACGAAGTGATGCCATTGTTGGGAAGAGTAGCCAACCAGGTACTAGCCTTATCCTTCAGAGAGAAGGGAAAGAGCCTGAGCCTAGTAGCCTCAGGTCCCAAACCAACGATATTGAATGTGGTGCACAAGGTTAAGAACTGGTCCATGTGCCTGTAAGGGTCTTCCTTGCTAAGCCCATGGAAAGAGGGCAGCATCTAGATGATTGAAGTTTTAATTTCATAAGTCCCTTGAACATCAGGGAATTGAATGCTAAATGGAGAGTTATAGTCATCCGGAGCATTCAACTCCTTGAGAGTTTTGGGTTGTTCTTCACCCATGGCTACTGTCTCAGATTCAATTGGGGGCTCTACTGTGGTGTGCCTGTTCCTTCTAAGTCTTCTACCCCTTTCTAGCTCAGGGTTGAAAGGCTCTAAAGTAGGACTAAGAGATCTCCTACCTAGCATACAAACACACCACCAGCAGGGACAACTCCTTGCAGGCACATTGTACTTGACTTAAAGAATTTTCTAATAAATTTATAGCTATTTTAAGAAAACATAAATTTACAACTATACTAAATAACTGCTATGGAATTTTCAAAGAAACTAGACTGAGTTTTAAAGGTTAGAGAATTGCAAACAGAGGTAGCTAATCTCCAAATGCAGTCCACTGTCCTTCTCTATTGCTGTCTAGATCTGCAAGAAAGATTCAAAATTACATCAGCAGTATCAATTATTCATAGCTACAAAGAATACTAAAAATACAAAAACTAAGGGTCTACTAATAAATCATCTTATCCACGGCAACGGCACCAAAAACTTATTGTCGATCCTTCAAGTGCTGATTTATTTATTGGTGGTAAAAGCAATTTAAAATCAAAGTAAAACAGGGGATGGAGTCAGCACACTGAAAGTATCCTAGACCTGTAAGATACAGGGTCCATTGTAGCAAGTTTTGATAAGTAAGAGTTTGTCCCATAGGGAAAGGTGATCTACGGCTCCAATGGAGCCATCTCTCGTAGTCCCTCCAGATTTGACTACAGATCTGGCAGTCCTAAAAGGAAGGGAGTTTAGGGTTGCTTATTCTAAATATCCTAAGGTAGCCTAATGAATTAACTACAGAAAGGGTTGAGAAGATGGATGGAGTGTGGGAAAATAAATATAAAAGGGTGAGAAGTATGCTATTGGGTCTAGATGAGAGGAGTTTTGTAACTCAGATTCAGATCTGATGTTATAGAAATCCTGTCCAATGGCTATATTATCACCACTGAGGAGAAAGAATCCAACCCATCTCTGTGCCATGATCCAATCCCTTAAGGCTATAACCTGTCTACTCAAATGGTCACAGACTATCCCATAGGGGAACCACAGTCCAGAGATGGGTCAAAACAAGTTAATCATTGTAGGCACTACTTTATCCAGGCTACAAGCTCAAGAATCCATAGGGAACCTCAACCTCTAAAGCTCTATGTGTGGGGCTAGGGCTGTATAGGACCATGTTAGCCCAGACACATAGAACCAGCAAGGGATTAAGTACAACCTTCGATCTAGCTGTCCATTGCTTGAGTGAGACTACAATGGTCCAGTCACAAGCCTACAATCTCCATAACCAGATCAGATCTAGCATCTGATGGTGGGTCTATACAAATATAAGGGAGTCTGCATCTGTACAATCTCCCACAAGACTACAAGCACATGTGCAGAGAAGAAGAATCCATCTTGGATCCTTCGGACTGGCTTCACCCTAAGGCTATAGCCTGTCCACTTGAATGGTCACAGACTATCCTAGAGGCTATCCTCCTCATAGAGTCCAAAACAGAACAGTAATATTACTGCCACCACCATGGTCACAAGGCTACCAGCTCAGGCTCCCATGGGGATTTCAGATCTAGTGGGGCCTGTGGTGGGGCTAAGGCTGTATCGGACCATGATTGCCAAGACACACAGGTCACTTGGATCTGAATGGATCCTTAGAATCAATCCTCCATTGCTTTGAATCACAGCCAAAGCAATGGCGGATCACAAAGCAGCAGCCTTGCACAGAGCAACTCTCATTCGCACACATCCCATAAAAGTGCATATCCTATTACAAAACATCCATTAAACTAGTTCAAAAATACATACAAAGGCATAGCCAGCAACTGCTGGACTATGGAGAGCAAGAAAAAGAAAAAGGAAAACTACTTACAACTACAGAAGAACAAAAAAGAAAATGATCTCAGATCCCATATCAGTGATAAAGTCTGAGCTCCTAAACCTAAACCAAGTTTGGGTTTATATAGCAGTGTTGTGGCGGTGCATTAGGGTTAGGAAACCCTAATTTTAACGATGCCATGTGGCCGAATACTATTCCTTGGATTCCTCGGGGCGCATGCACAGAGATTTGAGCATGGGAGTGCATGCCCTAATCACTGGAAATCCCTAGAATGTCCTCTATAGAATGATGGAAGTTGGAGTTCATAGCTTCGCCTGGTTGCAGTCGATTTCCAGACTTGTTGCATGGTAGCACTGACTTCGCGAGGATGAGTTAGCATTAAAAACTTCAGACGTCGTGGGGTTGCAGCTTCTTGATGCTTTGAGCAGTCGCGAGGTAGATAGTTAAGCTCTCGCTGGATTGGGCTTCGTGAAGTTGGATTGCTACTTATGAATAGCACAGGAACTGCGCGAGCATTCCATTTCGTAATAGATCTTTGCGAGGCTAACTCTGGCTTCGCGAGGCTGCTTTCTTCCTGAACTGCGTGAGAACTGCGCGAGAAGTTCACTTCTTAATGGAACTTTGTGAGGATCCTCGCGAGGCTTTGATAGTTTCTGGACTGCGCGAGTGGCTCTCTTGACATTTGCATCCCGCGGCTACTGCGCGACAGCTGCGCGAGGCAGGATTCTAAAGCTAGTCTGTCACTCAACTGCGCGAGAAGTTGTTGTGAAGTCTTGGGAATTCGCGAGGACTGTGTAAAGCATATTTTTTTGAATCCTCTAAAGCTTTGGGAAGCTGTGCGAGGCTCTTCTTAGGTCTGGATTCAGTTCTCATTCTTCTAAGGGACTTCTGGGGTCAAAACAGGCTCCTTAGTAGGATTTATGGCCTTATTGCACTGTTGTTTATTGCTTATAAAAAATACTTAACAAACCTTTATTAGATGGCTAAGGGTCTAATCAAAGGCTAAGTTTAGGGGTGAAAAGTGGTACTTTTCAGGTCTTAACAGCGTCTCATGAAAAGCTTCAGTGGACTCGAGCCTCCGATCTACAAATCTATAAAGCAAAAGCAAAAGCAAACTAGGGTTAGAAAATTTATAGAATTTACAAATTAGGAAAAAAATTAAAAAGTAAAACCAAAGTCCCTGGCAATGGTGCAAAAAACTTGATTGTTTATAAATAGTAACTTTGCAAGTGCACAAGCCCAAAGTACTAGGGCGAGTACAAGTGTGTCGAACCACAGAGACTTGTTGTTTACTTCCTAACTATAGTCTTAATCGAAAATAATTTTGAATATATTTTCTAATTAAAGTAACTAAAGAACAAATAAAAATAGAATTGGAAAAGTTATGAGAGAGCAACCTGGGATCCCTCTTGGATCACAGAGTTGTAAATAATCTAACTCCTATTCCTATCCTATTCCAAATTTCGGGTACAGTCCTGATCTTTGCTACAAGCTAAAGTAAGGTAGAAGAATCGAATCCTATTTATAGTCACGGACCAATCGGGACGATATGATCTATCTAGTCTCTTGCAACCTTAACAGTAAACATCATTGCATGTAACCGATGGAATTAGGCTACAAGCTTTAATTTGTAGGTGTCTATCCTATTAGATTTAACCCTAATCCCTAGAATATCCCAAAAAATCAGCTAAAGAAGATTGCTGAATTTGGACTCTCAGGCGCTAGAAGTTACAGGCTGTGAAGCCTGAAAATTCTTAGAGATTGCTTCTTTCGACCAGTCGAGAATCGAGCTCGACCGGTTGAACTCTGGTTTTGCTCTCATGTGCAAAGATCTTCTATTTTCCTTGAATATCGACCGGTCGAACTCTGATTTTGCCCTCAAGTGCGCAGATCCCTATTTTCCTTGAATATCGACCATTCAAAACTGATTTCAACTGGTCCAGCTACTTAATTCTTTTAAACTGCACCTTTAGACTCGACTGGCCAAAATTCACTTCGACCGACCGAGATCATATTTATAAGAAAGCTACAACTTTCTGTTTGGTCTTAACCGGTCAAGTTCAGTCTCGACCGGTCCATTTCTAATTTTTGAAGCTTCAAAGGACTCGATCGATCGAATTGGAGATGTCAACCATCTAGACACCCCATTTTCTCCCTCTTGGCGTATACAAACCTGTTCGGTCAATCTTTGGCCTTGCCCACGACTCTCGTAGAGGGGCGACCCTCTTTGAAAGCCCTCATATCCTAAATATGGGGACTATATACTATCTACCTAGTGTGCAATTGAGATCGGAGCTGAGACTTTAGCTCATACGCTCAGCTTGACTTGGCCCGGAGGATCCCCAATTACGCGCGAGGACCCACTCGCGTAATTGATTGCACACATGCCCACACACGCACAACTGGTTCAAACTAGACCAGGCTTCACAAGTCCATGCATCGCCCATAGACCCTAATTGTGTGCCTAGGGTCAGGTGTGCAATTCCATTACGCACACTTCTGAGTGCACGTAATTGGTCAAAACTTGGACCAGGTTTCTAAATCCTATGACTGCCTGTACTCCTCAATTATCTGCGTGGCTCCATGCGCATAATGTACTTGTGTGGATGGCTCCATGCGCGTAATTGGTTCCAATCATCTTGGCACCAGGACACTAGTTGAGCTAGTCAGTCGGTCATTTCCCAATCGGTGACCGACTTCCAGGGAATTGCATGCCCAAAATCATGTGCGCAATTAAATTGAGCACCATGAACAATGTGCACAATTGGTTAATTGCGCACATTCACCCATTCGTTCAATTACTCGTATACCTATAAAAAGACCCTTCCTCCATGCCCAAACTCACCAATTTTCTGCTACAAATCTCTTCTCTCAAGCTTGTGCCTTCTGAAAATTTGAGGTTCTCTCTGAGGTTTTTAAAGAAAGGGGTTGAGCTACATACCGAATGCAGACTCTTCTCTAGAAGCCTCATGGTAGTCAAGCTGGTGAAACTGGCCCTCCAGCCTTAACTCTCGAAGGAGCACTGAAGGAGCAAGACTCCCCTAGCCTTAGACCCATCCCCTAGGAAACCCCTACTAAAATTATCCCGCTAGAGCCAATTAGGTCTCTAACCCTTTTCCAAAACAGCCTTCGCCTCACCGATTTGTCCAAGGGATCTTACGGAGGGTACCCGAGAACGATGTCAATCCACCCAAGCATAGTGGGCCACCACCACCCTTTAGGTAGGTCCAATAGAAATAGGAAACCAAATTAGTTAGATATTAGGAAACCTGTAGCTGCTGAAGTTGGTCGGCCGACGTTCAGTAAAGGAGTCAACCCACATCCCGCAGAGCGTGATCAGTGACGTGTTGTAGTGTCTATAAATATTTGTAACTGACGATCACATCAACCCAGGTATTCTATATTTAAAATTCATCTGCATTTATTTTTCTACATTTTAGTATTATTCTTTTATTATTCTAGTATATCTCCCATCGCAAACAGAATCCACTCAAACCGAATTAGGCCACTTATTCCGGGACCCGAAAGGGACCCAGAAAAAGCGCGTACCAACAGACTAGTGATCACGATGGGACGCTTTTTGCTAGGGTTGCCTCGATTTAATTAGTTTGGTTTTTGTTATTTTTCTGCTTTAATTTTCAGTTTCTCACACACACACACACACACACCGCATACTCAGCTCTTTTTCAAAACTAAAATGTAAGGAATCTGCAAATTGAACTCTAATGATAACGACTCACCCTCATGGGGTTGCCATAACAACCCCGAGTATAACGTTAGGCCATCTCAGCAGTTAGCCCGACATTGTGCCAAGATAAACATGGTCGGCGAAGTCAAAAAGTTCCCCTTTACTCCATTAAATAATAATAACAGCAGCAGCAGTGGAGAGACTGACGTTGGACAGAACTACATGGTCAACCAAGTTATAGATGTCACTGCCAATGCACTCACAAAAGGATGAAAATAAGCCAACGCCTTGCGACAGTCCCTAGCAGGTTTATACAATGTCACAGTAGATCGAAAGTTGATAGATGAAAGACAAATCACTCTAAGAAGCAAGCAAGATGAAAGGACGCCAACTCCTCCACATGCCTCGACTCCCCCAACACCTAACAGACATACCTTTCACGATTCATTCAATGACAACAACTGAAGACAATCCTACCCTGAGACATCTAAAAAAGATGCCACCATAAACATAGATGATCTCTCTCAATTCCTCGATAACTACATGGCTAAGAGAGAACGCTCAAAACAGTCTTTTGGATTCCACAAATTTTGCCAAGACGTTGACTTCATTGTACTCGCTGGGTTTAAACCTCCAAAGTTTAACAAATATAATGGTACCAGAAATCAAAACCATCACTTGCAACTTTTATTAAACGCTGTCTACTAATCTGCACCAATCATGGGCTCCTGATTCATTACTTTCAAATATCTCCAGAAAGAGAAGCCCTCGACTGATTTGCTGCCTTACCTTTAGCCGAAATCGAAACTTTTGAAGGCTTAGCTGACAGATTTTTAAACCAATACAAACACATGACCCACAAAGAGAGCAGCCTTAGCGGCTTGATGACCACAAAACAAGAAAACAATGAAGACTTTGTGACTTTTGTTAGTCATTGGAGAAGACTTGCCGCTCGAACAGAATACCGCATGAACGACACAGATGCTATAGACATTATCATCAATACCCAAGAGCCCCTCTAGAGTGCTGCCATACTAAGCGACTACCCTGATTTTGCTAGCCTCTGTCAACATGCTTCGCGCATCCACCTTCACATGAAAAATGGGGACCTTAATCTCTCTGCACTAACATCCAATGGACCCTCTTCCAACAACCCTAAAACAAACACCCTAAATGAAACTCTAAGCCCCGAACAAATCGACCCGAACCAAGAACAGAACCAAGTAAACTTCCATCCATATAGCAAAACCCGAGATCAATACACAAACCTATACTCAAACTATAACCAATCTCTATACTCTAATCATAATCAACAACCATATCCTAACTAGAATCAAGACCAGCACCCCAACGCCACGCAAACCAGCATCACCTTCTACAACATGTTATTTGAGCAAACTCCATCAAGCCCTCAACTCGCATATAATACCGTACACTCATTCACCCCTGCCTCAGTTCATCCGGCTAGCTTGATCCGTAGAATTGAACCTCCCTCTGACCACATCCATACCATCCATTCACAAACAACCAACCTCACCCCTTACAGCATAAAACCCAAAGTCACTTATCACGCTGAGCTAAGTACTAAAATCTTTAAAACCAAACCTATCACCAAAATAATCAAACCCACTCTTGAACCGACCCAACCAACTACTAAAATCATCAAACATATTCCTAAAATACCTCAACCTACCACTAGGATCATCAAACACAATCCCAAACCAGCTCAACCGATCCTTAAAATCAATAAATCTACCCCTGAACCAACTCGACCTACCTTTGAACTCGATAACTTACCCACCAATGAATCAATCCACACGCTCCCTTAACAAATACCCAAACCGACTCCACGATCAACCCCTAAATAAGCTCACCTATCGGTCCCAAGTGCAATTTCTAAACCAATCCATCCACATATTATAACACCATTCATACTTAAATTGATCACAAAACTAAACTCTGAATCCAAACCCGTGATCAAATCTATCCCCGAACCCCTCACTTTAGAACCAATCCACCAACATACTACAACACCAGTTACACTTAAACCAATCATGAAGCTAAACTTTGAACCTAAACCCATGATCAAATCTATTCCTAGGATCACTAGCCCACTCACTCCTAAACCAGCTCTCAGACCAATCATCCTGCTAACCCCGAGACTAAGCTTCGAACTTGAACCCATAATCGAATCTAAACCCCTAATCGAACCTACTCCGAAATTAATCCCCAAGCCCAAACGCAATATTGAACACGTCGCCCCACCAACGTCAAAACATGAACTCATCACCCCACTAACTTTAGAATCAACTCTCGAATCAACTTCTATGCTCACTTCATAACTAAACTCCCCACCAAACTTATCACCTCACCAACTACAAAGTTGAATGTCAAACCTAAGACCATCTGCAAAACCGAACCCATCCTCAAACCTAAATATATCATCAAGCCTAAGGCTATCATCAAACATAAACCTGTCATCAGACTCGATATTTTCACCAAACCTAAATCCACCATCGAACATACCCAAACACCATACATAGTTCAAATGTCACACACACACTCTCTCTTAGGCATTCACACTCTCGAAACTCAAAATTCAACCATACACCCACGTTTAAACACCTCAAATCATCCAATCCCATCCGAAACCTATACCAAATTAAGACCAAACTAGATTAAAAATATAAATGAAGTATTCTAAATTTAACCTAATATCTCCCAACCAAATATAGATACCCTGACAAAATAAGAATGCACCCAATAAAAGTAAAGCCATTCTAAAAATCAACTAAGACGAATCAACAATAGTTTAAAATTTTCACATAATTACAAATAAATCTTTTATAAATCTGGAAAAATTATTACAAATTACACCAAGGGCATACCCTTTGAATTTACAAAATAATTACGATCTTGGAGCGAGAGATGAATTTCGATTAGAGACAAACACTAAAAAACACCCGAGTCTGTATATACTTAAGAGAGGCAGCCCTAAAAGAAACGCCCAAAATAGGGGATAATAATAGAAATATCTGGAGAGGAATCACACCCTGAATGAGGTCCAACAAGAATCTCATCTTCCTCTCCCGAGATGGCAGAAAAGAAAGAGTGGCTCATAGAAAGCCACCCAAGATCTAACTGGTACACCTATGGAAGGCCAATCTTGGAAACCCCCAAGGGGACTCTAACTGGAGGATAATTCGCAAAGCCTACCAAGGAACAACTGGCGTCGGTCACGAGAACTCTGACACATCTCCTTCATTCGATTTCTTTTCCCCCTCCTTTAACTTTTCCATCTCTTCCCTTAGCATGGTAGCAATTCGGTTGCTACCTCATATTCCCAATGCTACTCATCCTCAATGATAAATAAATAAAAATTACAATCCATTTAGGGTTTAACACCCGAGATACAAACAAACAAAAAAAAATGCCCCAGCTTTCTAGAATAATAATACTCTTAAAGAATTAAATAAATGCCCCAAGTCTTTCCCCAATTTGAAATAAAATTCAAAATAAAACCTAAGTCCTTAACCCCTCATTTATAACTTATGCTCCCTAAACCATAAAGTGACAAGTGTCACACTCACAAACCTTCTCCATCTAATTAAATCTAAACTAGACACATACCCCCTTTAGAAACACGAATCCATGACAAATTTACATAGACCAGTAAACACACGGCACTTATCCTTAAAAGAAACACAAATCTACCACAAAATAGATAAACCAATAGGATCAAGACACCTGACATCCATATAGAACACTTTTAAGTTAAACCCTAAATTCATGCAATTCATATCCATAATCAAACATAAGACTAAAACAAAATACCTCAAACCTTAACTGGAAGCCCCACTCAATTGCAGAATTAAAATAAAGCTTAATCTAAAGTAAATGTGGCAAATAAACATAGCAAACATTTTATTCATATATCAAATTCTTTTACAAAGACCACTGGAGGCCTACCTCCTGAATATACAACCCAAACGAAAACCTACAAACCTAATTTACAACCCAAAAAGAAAACTAAGCCTGAGGGCTCGTGCTCGGAGCATCCAATCGGAGGCTTCAGAGACGGCAAGATGGAGGATTGTTTGGGAAATACATCCCTCCACTTATAACATTGTCTCTTCTACCATCTTCACCGCCTCAACGCTGCCGCCGCCTCAACGCTGCCTTTCACTGCTCCCTAAAAGGGACCGATGTGAAGGCCGACCTCCTCCTTCCCAATACCGCTCATTGTCAAAGTCACACCACCGTCGAAAATGTCAGGCTGAAGATCATGCAAAACTACGAACCATGGAAGAAAGGAACTCAAAATCCGATGGGTGGATTACAGGTTATCGCTAAAACGTGGGAATTAGGAAAAAATAGGAACAAATGAAGAAAAATGAAAGGAACTCGGGTATATATAGAAACTCACTTAATTAAACACCCAAAACAAAACGCTCAATGCAATTATCCACATATACAAAAGCGCTTAAACACAATCACGCGCACCCCGAGGGGTGCACAATCGAACTTTCGTACGTACACAGTCTCGACAAATTAATCGCACGTAGCTAATCCTGCGCACAATGAAATTATACGCCCATGTTACTGCACAAAATTTGAAGGGATACCTGCACAGTGACCTGATGATGCTCTGATTGTGCACACTGACTCTAGCACATAATTGGATTATACGCTAAAATTAATGCTCGTAATTCAAGTCGACACCTGAACACCTTCGCTCTACCAACCCTGTGACTCTTCGATTAGACGTTGTTCACAGAGCGCATAATGATATTGCACACAGACACATTGACGCACAATCACCTCTCTAATCCCATAATCACGAGCACGTGGCCCACCACACAATTTAATCAAATGCCCGGTACCCTACGTGCAATATTCAGCTACGACCACATCCCGAACTCAATGCACACCCTCACACCCCCTTTGTCCCATCTCGATCAGAGTCCCTCTTTCATCTCGGTTCTGTCACGTAGCCTCACAGACCGTTTAGAGAGAGAGATTGACCACACCTATGTCCCACAACGATGATAAAATTTCACCACACAACCTAACACACCAACGCAACTAAAAGAAGGCTCGACCCAATGTCCCATCCCGAAGAGTTAAGACTGAGCCGAAAATCTTATCATATAACCAAGACCAAAGGCAAATCCCTTAACAATCCCGATACCATTTAAACTGACTCCAACCCTGACCTGTCATACAACCAGGATCTGCCAAAGAAAGAAACACCATCATTGCCCCATCACAACATTAAAGCAACTAAGGAATCACAAACCCTGCACATGTCCCGTGGCGATGGAACTACAACTTAATCTCATCATGAACCTGTCCCATCGCGACACTACTACCCAAGGTGCTCGGACACATCTCGTCACGATGCACAATCAAGAAGGGAAGGCTCAGTTAATGTCCCATCGTAAAGAGTTGAACCTTCCAAACCTCATCGCAAATCACACCTCCCCGAAATCTCATCGCATAACTTTGCATAACCAACAGAGGGGAAGGCTTGATTATGTCCTGTCGAGAAACCAGAGAGCCCACTTCCCATACCCTTTATCACCCAGCAATCACCAGACTCCATCGTAACCGAAACACACGCTCACTGACAGTGGAAGAGGATAGACCCTCCACCGTCCCATCGCACGATAATTAGTGAGCCCCTACCATTACAGAAGAGGAAGCCCTCCAACATGCCATCACACCTATCAAACACCCCATTCCAGCACGAACTTCTCATCAGGGGCCCCCTTAGGTCCCATCACACTTATAATCGACGGGACTCAATGTAGCACACGACCATAAGGGGAGAACCGCCATGTCCCATCGCGAACCTCACCTCTCCTAGAGATCCTACCACATTGTTGACCATCAAATCCCGCTACAACAGGAGTAAAGAAAGGAAATCCACTTTGTCCCATTATAATGCCACTACAACAACCAGCGAGTCCCATCGCATACAAAAGCCCCAACAGACAACAATTCAGGTAAGTATCACCCCCCTTCTCTTTACTCGATATTTCTTGTAAACTATGACTAGCTAGGATTAAGTTGAATGTTTTCAAAACCCATCTCTCTCTATTCGTGAATCACTGTAGTCCTCATGTAAGAGACAATCATCAGTATTCATGAGAAGGTTAGACAGAGCATTTGGCATGCCAAGTGTCATCTTGACAATCACATAAATGGTTGGGTCCACAAATCTCGTACCGGTGGATCTGCTCAGTGATATCTCGGAAGCCACATTTTTTGAAGATTTATAACCGAATTGATCTTAAGTTAAATTCCTAAATTTTAAAAAACAAAAAAAATATTAATAATAAAATAACAAAAAATAATAAAGTAAATGAACTCCTATATGTCAAACTTTCACTCCTCACCACTCGAATCCATTCTTTCCCCTGGGAAGCAAGAAACTAAATATATTCACCTGAGAAATCATAAATGTCCACTGAAAAGGGACGCCTGACGCTCATTGGTGTGAGCAATGACGCGCCCCGTCTGACATGACTTGTGAAAGCCTTTGCCATTACATATTTCATCTTATTATCGATCTCTGGACCTTATCTCTAGACATTCGTATGACACCCCCTGGTACCTTGACTGTGTTGGATATCCCTCTATTTGATTTCCCTTTGCACTTCCAAATTAGGATATCGACTCTCCTACCATTTGACTGCCCCTTATAACAAGTCGCGATATGCGGCAGGATGCCCCTTGCACCCACAGATTAGGTTATGCCTATTTTCCCCCGTTGACTGCTACTAGCAGTACGTCGCGATATGTAGCAGGATGTCACTCGCATCCACGGCATGGAATATGCCTTTCGACAGCTACCACTGGGCCCCCGAATGCTCCATTTTAGCTTGCAGTGATAGATAAGAAAGCCGAGCATCTCATGTCAGCATCCTCGGTTCACATTTATGATTTCCCAAGAAAAATGAGAAGATACCTCGGATGAGGGGTGTCTACTTCTTTGATACATTCTTATTCCACAAGAACGCACCAAAGAGGGGCATTTATAGACACCCCCATTTTGCCCTCTCGGAATATATAAACCTGTTCAATCAACCTTTGACCTTGCCCACAATCTCCGTAAAAGGACTAACCTTTTTTTAAGACTTTAAAATCCTATATGGGGACCATGCACCGAAACAATAGTACATGATTGAGACCTAGGCTGAAAACATAGCTCTGTGGCTCCGACCCGGCTCAAACCCAGGAAAATCTTGAATTATGTGCCCTGGCTAGCGCGTGTAGCCCGATTGCATGCCCCATGGCTGGCGCGCAATTAGTCCCTCTTGGACCAAGAATTCACTTTCTGAGGACTGCCTTAGGCCTTGATTATGTGCCCTAATAGGCGCGAGTAATCATATTGCACGCTTTGTACTGAACATGCAATTAGTCTGTCTTGGACTGGCCTTGTACCCTTCTAAAAACCGCCTAAGATGCGATTGTACGCCCTACCTTGAGCATGAAATCGGATTATACTCATAAGGACAAGCGCATAATTAGTTTCTAAGCGAACCCGATCTCTAACTCCCTAGACCGCTTGAAATTCCCTATTAAGCGCATGAATTCAGGCGCTTAATTGATTAAGCGCACTAATCAAGGTACGTAATTAGTCTAATTAGACCAGGATTGGGATACCCGACTGAGCCAGTCAGTCGGTCACTCATTGAGTCAATCACCGACTCAAAGTGATTAAGCGTTTGGTTTCAAGCGCACAATTCAATTGAGCGCACCAGACAGGGCGCATAATTAAAATTTATCGACCAATTGAGCGCACCCCATAGGGCACGTAATTGACAAAATACCTATAAATAGGACCCACTACCACGACTCAAAAATACACAATTTTCGACACAGATTTCCTTCTCTCGAGCTCCTCGCTTTCAAGCTTAGGATTTCGAGATTCCTCTCTGCGGCCCTAGCCTCATGTATACTTTCCTTCTAGTTTTTAATTCTTCTAGTTCTAGATCATTAGTTCTAGACTTTAGGTTCTTAAACTTTTAATTCTAGATCTTAGATTTTAAATCTCTCTAATCCTTAATCTTTATCTTTTTTCCTAGTTCTAGTTCTTAGGTTCTAGAACTAGTTCTTCCTTTTTTTAACTTTAGTTCTAAATTCAGGTTCTAGCCCTCTAGTTCTTAAATTTTAGATCTTAGAACTTAGGTTTTAATCTAAATTTCCAGTTTTCTGATTCTAGTTCTTAGTTTCTAGAACTAGTCCTTAAATTCAGTCCATAATTTTAGTCTTAAATTTAGTCTTAGAATTTTAATTTTAGTTATAAATCTCTAGTTTTAGATCTTAGGATCTTATTCATAGACCAATTTTTACTTTCTAATTCCTAAATTTTAGTTCTAATTTTTAACTTGATCCTCAAAATCCTCAATCTTTTATCCGCAAATCCATAACTTCAGAATAAAAATTAGTTTTTCAATCTATATTATTACAAAAATAATTCCTAGTCACCTGATTTGCCCAAGGGTGCTTACGGAGGTTACCCGGGAACGGGGCTGATCCTCCTTAGCATAGCGGACCAAAACCCATTTTTTTTCATTTTTAGTAAAATTAGTATATTTAGAATTTTAATAGAATTAGTATATTCTTAATTAATTAGAATTTCAATAGAATTAGTATATTCCTAATTAGTTTTCGTAGAATTAACCTATTTGCAGTCCTGGTAGGATAAGGAGGATTAATTAACTAGATTTCTAATAAGATTGGGAGATATCAGCCTCCTAGTCAGATTAGGAGACCTAGTTGAATTAGAATTCCCTAATTGATTAGACCCCTAATAGGATTAAAATTAATCAGATCCTTGATAATCATAGCAAAAGTAGGAAAGGTAAAAGAGTTAGAAGAGAATTAGGAAAACTAGCTTGATAAAACTTACAGGCGACCCAGTGCTACTGACATCGGCCGGCCGATGATTAAGTAAAGAGAACAACCCATATCTCCACCCTAGAAGGTGTGATCAATGACATGTTGGAGCGTCAATAAATATCTGCAACTGGCGATCCCAACAAACCAAGTATTTTCCTGAGATTTACCTCTTTATTTTCAGTACTTAATTACCTCTAAACAAACACCGCCTTTCCCAGAGTCCACTTGGACCGAATTGGGCCACTTATTCAGGGGACTGAAAGAGACCCAGAAAAAGTGCGTACCAACAAAAATCAATTCTACTCTTATGTTATCAGATTTCCATAGCGCTTATCAGAAGCATCTCTACTAGGCTCTTGCTTTATTAATCTTGGATCAAAGAGGTCTTTCATTGGTTTGTAATGGGGCTTGGGTTAAAGGTTCCAAAGAAAGGGTAAGAGGATTCAAAGTTTCTGAGAATCCAGTTTAGCTCTCACCTATTCTTCTTCATCTTTTTCTCTTTCATCTTCAGTAAGGATCTAAAAAGTTGGACCCCCTCCCCCCACCTTTATTTTTTCTTTTGACTCACTCTCTTGACTTCTTTCCTTTTCACAGATTAGAAGCCTTTTTTCTTCTCTTTTTCTTCTTTTTACTTTCAAGTTTTATTTCTTTTTCAGAAGTACCCATTTTTTTATCATCCTTTTTTCAATTTTTGCATACACCTTCCACTCTCTTATTTTCCCTTTGTTTTGAATTCTTTGAAGTACAAGGGTAAAAGACCAAGAATTTTAGGATGTACATGTCGTTAGGGTTTATAAAATTTAGTACAAAGAAATTTTCAGTTTCAGGCTTCAATTATGGGTTCAAGAGGTAAATTATTTCTTAAACTATGATCTAAATTTCGCAACTCAATGCAATATATAGTTTCAAAAACTCTGTTTTGATACAAGTGTGCAAATGGACTAAACATGAATATTAACTACATCAGTGAAATCCTTTTAGGATGATGGTACTATGTTTGGAATCAAATTCTATCTAAAATTTACCCACATGTAAGGTTAACTAAACAAAAAAAGTTAAAAACAAAACTAAAACCAAAAACCTAAAAACAAAAATTAACACTAAACTAAAACTAACAAACAATTTTTTTTTTTATACACAGTAGTATACACAAAAGTGTGTACCCCCAAACTTAAGATGGACAATGTCCTCATTATAAACAACCAAAGAGAGGATACCAAAAATCATACCTATGAGGTTTGTGAATTTCTAATCAGGTTCACTCACTTGACAGGTAGGGAATGATTGCCAAAGATGGAATTGGTGCAGGCTGGGCTAGAGGTGGAATTGAAGTTGAAGTTGAGCTGCTTGATATGTCAGGGTCCGAGTAAAAAATAACAAGTGTATTAGCAATATCTGTTTGATTATCCTGTTCTTCCTCATAAGTGGCAGCCAATGGAATGTTGTGAAGTTCAGCTTCAAACTCCTTACAGAGAGCTTCAGCACTCTCTCTTTCAAACACTAATGCCTTGTACTTTTCATCCAAGGCTCTCATCTCTTCTTCAACTTGATGTTTGGCTCTAAGATCTTCAGTTAACTTTGAGATGACTGCAAATTTTTCTTTTCCCTCGGCTCGGAGCATATCAGATTCCCCCTTCAGTTTGTTAGCTGTAATGAGACTAGCTCTAATGCTAGACTCAATTTTCCTCTTCTGCTCATCACATGCTATTATCAGTCCTTCTTTATCCTCACAGAGTTTTCTGATTTACCCTTCCATCAATGTTTTTTGGCAAATTCTTCTCATCAAGTTGGGCATGCAACTGTTTCTAATAAGCAATATAAGCTCGCTCCTTTTTAGTTGGATCTTTGTATATCATTGTCAGCTGATGCCTCAAATTTGTAATCTCATCCTCACATTGCTTTTTCTGTTGCTCCCATGTCTGCTTCTCTTCCTCCTGCAATCTATTCCTTTCTCACAGCTGCTCAATTAGCATATCATATTCCTTGCTTTGCTTACTTTGATCTTGACATAGTTGCGTCAAAGTTCTGAAGAAAACAAAGGAATGGTGACAAGCTCATATATTTTTAGAAAACCATTAATTACATGCAAGCATTCTGTGATTCACGCATATGCTCTACTATTTACAATTCTATGGTTTTAAAAGGTATGATTGTGATTTGGAAAACCCAAAGAAAGAAACCAATCAATTTGAAAATGAAACTATTACTTTGTTTGTCCTTTAAGGAACAAAGCCTAATCCCGTGGCAGAAAATTTATTGCAAGTAGGGTTTCAAGGATTAGGTGAAAGTTGAAAGGTGGTTTCAAGCAATTTAAGATGGTTGGGTAGAGCAAGGGAACTTCTTCAAAATTGGAGGGAAAGGAGGAAGGGGGGTAGTTGAAGAGTTTGAAAATGAGGCGTAACATATTCACTCACGAATAAATAGGCCCTAATTTCTTGATGACTTGTTGAAACGACCACCATGTTCGATTGTAACCTAGAATCGTGGGTTACGATTATAGCCTCTCAGCTTTCAAAGGGCACAAATTCTTTTATGATTCAAATAGTAATTGCTATGATTCACACAATGAAATAATATACAAGAAAGGTCTACGAGCGCATGTAAGTCCTTACGTTCTCTCGTATACTAACAGAGTACAATGGAAAAGTCTTTTACGAGCACACGCAATCTACTATGTGCGATCATAATGCACTTCTCACAAGAATTTCCTAAAAATAAAAAGTAATAGTAATTCATAAATTGTACAAAATTCTGCTATGGATGAGTCGGTAGCTTGACATTGCCCATGAGGAATGCATATCTAGTCAGTGAGAGTAGATGTTTCCCCATAAAAACTTATCATCTAGGGTTGCTTATTGGCTGTGACGGCAGTTAACCATTCTCTGGTTTCATCATCTGTGTAGCTAGCTGCCAAATTTGGGCCTCCAGCTTCGTGATGGATTGGGTATGGGAATGTAAAACCTGAGAGAATTGAGAAAGCTGGGATAGATCCTTAGAATGGTGATGTGACTGTTGCTACAAATCCCTAATGATTTGAACAACAGTGGCATTAGTTTCGTTGCTCTGTGGCATTAACTGTTGTGCTCAGTAGGCTGTTGTGGAAATTCTGGTTAGGAGGATATCGTGGCTGCACAACAGATGGTCCTTATTATGATTCACTTACGAAGCCAGAGTTAAAATCAGAATGGTTTCTCCATTGCAGGTTGTAGGTGTTCCTGTAATCACTCCTTTGGGACGTAAAGACTTGTTCCTTTTCTACTACATATAGGTACAATGGGGCTGTTGGCCATTCAGTTACCTCACATGTCGGGCTTTGGCATATTGAATAGGCTGTAATGGGTCTTTCCGCATCATTAAGGTTGGGGGTCATCAATGATGCTATTTTCTGTTCCAGGTCCGCCACTTAGCACTAATGTCTCTCTCTGTCTTTACTTTGTCAGGACTAACATCGTAAGGGCCGCCCCCAACAAGAGGAGTGTGGCAAGTTACATTGAGATCAACTTTTTATTGGGCCTGTTTCTACAAGAAATTATCGGCCAACCTTTCCCAAGATTGTTGTCCATTTTGGACCATGAAGGTCCCTCCACTCACAGCATCTACCATCTGCTGATTACCCTCAGTTAACCCTTAATAGAAACTCTTGGCTATCGACCAATTCGGCACTACATGATGAGGGCATTTCTGTAAGAAATATTGCATCACTTCCCAACTCTCGTGAAACAGTTCTCTAAGCAATGGCCGAAAGGATTGAATTGCTTGGCGAATTTGGTTAGTCCTACCAATTGGAAATGTGCAATCGTGGGATTTTCGATGGTCCCATCGCGATGATGCACACTCTCGAAAAGAATATAGGGTTGCCACCCAGATCTTTTGGTGTCCCGAGAAACCTAGATCAATTTTATAAGTGCCGAAGTGCCAAAAATGTGACTCTGATTAACCAGTCTACGCCAAAGGCTCTTGGGTAGGGTCATCGGTTATCGATTGGGAAGGTGTTAGGCACCCGATCAACCCGCCCCGCTCTAAAGTTGTCTCTACTTATAGCCAAAGTTATAAAGAAAATGGAAATAAAAAGAGCGCTTCCTCTTTCCCAAAGGCACTATGATCCTATTTATGCCCCTCTGCCACTATCGAGATTTCGGCGACGTAACGACACAAATTCAAGGATAAAGGAAAATCTGAAAAGGTAGAGGAGTAGAGGGGAGAGCTGGAGCTCTCGGTCCCTTGTAGCACCCTTGTGGACCTTTGCGTAGATGAACTTGAGGAGCTTTCGATGGCTTGGATGATGGAATAGTGGGTTCTAACCTCTAAAGCTTACTACCTAAGGGGTAGGAGAGGGGGGCTAAGGGATAGCTCACACTTAAACTATGGGATCTACAATGTAATATAGGGCCCAAAGGTGGTTTTGGAATTCTGGAATTTATATGGGAGATGATGCACCAAAGGGGAGGGAAGCTTTCTTACTCTTTTCTCTCTTTTTAGAAAAAGTTTCAAGCCCTTAATCCAAGGGGGTGCCACTCTATTTATAGGAAAAGGGTAGGTTAGGAGGGTTCTTAAGGGCTAATTAGGATTAGCAATTATGTAATCTCCCAATCTAAGGTTTCTTAAGATTTTGAGAGCTTGAAAATGTGGGCAATGGGCTTCAATGGTGGATGATAGGGTGAGGTTTCAAATGGCTTAAGGGTTGCAAATAGGGTAAGCATGGGTGCAACAGTCCTAATGAAACCCATCCCAAATATTGAGATGGCCAATAAGTCAAACTCCAAAAGTGAAATTCAAGCAAAAAACCAACAATTACTGTAGCTTAGCCTGACACATGTATTAGATGCGCCACGCATAGCTACAGTGTCTGGAAGTCCAAAGCCTGAGGTGGGTCCCAACTATACTTAGCGCGTGTATTTGATGCGCCAAGCCATTTTTGGAGAAAAATGGCTTGGCACATGTAATACATGCGCCATATATGCCCCCATTCAAGTGCAATTTTGTTCACTTTTTTTATCGCCGTAACTTTTGAAGTATGACTCGGATTGAGGTGATTCTTGGCTTGTTGAAAAGCTGAGAACCTCTACTTTTCAATGGTATAAAATTTAGTCTTAGTAAAAGTCCCTGCCAACCTTGTTCATCTCTCCCTAACCATTGCTCGGGAGGGTTAACTACAGGTTTCAAAGAGGTTTCTAAAGGTTGGGGGTAATTCCTAAGGGTTTAGGTAAGTTCCTAAGGGTTCGAAGGATGCCAGCGGATGCTTGGGGGTGTGCCTCTCTCAAAGTATGTTTCGATCGGGCCTTGGACCAAATTTGAGTGTCTACGTATGCCCCTCTTTGGTATCCGATCACTAATGATTGAATGCCAAAGACAAGAGACATCCGCAAAGGCCTAAGACATCACTAACGGGTCTGCTACATTCAGAACGATCCTCAAACATTAGGTGAGTAAACAAAAGTCCTGTATGTTAGGAAAAATGTCCGTTTCTCAAGGTTATCTGTCCCCAAGCGCTTAGTGACATTACTAGGCATAACCGAGATGGAGTGAGTTGCGAAAGCCCAATATGCTAGGAAAATCATCTACTTCTCAAGAGATTGAAGATGTTGGATGCTCAAGTTTCATTCTGAATAAAATAGCTCCGTAAGTGAGAGGGTGATCGACCCATACTCAAAGATAGGCGCGAAGTAAATACACGAAGATCCACAGCTTGTGTCCAATCATGTGAGGCATGATTGCCCCATTTGACTGGCCACTGGTGCCCCTGCGTGAAGCAGGGTTTGAGGTCTTTGGGGCAATCCATCGGTCTCCAAATTGATTTAGCATGACTACTCAAGCGGAGCGCATTGATGTCGCAACGCTTTTTGGGAGTATATGCCGCTTTTTGTTTATTTCTATATAGCATTTTTTATTTATTTTATGAGGGGTTTTATGTGAAATTTTTTGTTTATTTTATGTGGTTTTTTGTATTATTTCGTGTGAATTTTTTCATGATTTTATGTGGATTTTTTTTGGACTTTTTTGTTATTTTATGTGGAATGTTTTTGGACTTTTTTGCTGTTATTTCATGTGTGCTCGAGATGCCTATTGATCTCGAGCCACTTATTCTAGCACAGCCTCCCGAGCAGATTAAATGGAGATCGACGTGCTGCTTTGGGGGCGTGCGCACCCTTAGAGCCATGAAACGGGATCAGGCTAGGTGTGTCTAATACACATGCAAAGCCAAATCCTAGCTAACAATGTCTTGGTGCGTGTATTACACACATCAATCCAGATCTGGCCAAAAATAGCCTGGAGCTTGTAATACATGCGCCAGGAAAAAAGGGGGGGCAAATCTGCTTGGCGCATGTATTAGTTGCTCCAAGCAAAACCTGGGGAGGGGTTTTAAACACCCGAGCCCGAGCAAAAGGGGTCATTTTTCAAAAATTTATCTCCCTCCATCTCCAAACCGAAAAGGGACTCCTTCCTAGGGTTCCTTTGGATTGATTCTAAGCGTGCTTTATTGCCGGTGTTCGCTCGCACCGATTAAACACCCGCTCGATGCCGGATCAAGGACCTAATTTCTTTTAAAAGTAATCACTTTAAACCCATTTTTATTTGATTTTTCTTGAAATCTTTTTCAATGTGGTTATGATTCTTGCTTTTCTAGATGATAAGTGAATGATATTTCTTGCAAGTGTGATTATCTATGATTGGTTTGATCCTATTCCATGTAAATGATTCCCTATATTTTTCTCTTTTTTTTTTCTTTTCTTTTTATTGGTTTTTCTTGAGTTATTTTATGATTAGGGCATTTTCCCTTCTTTTTTTTGGATCTAGATGTATTATGAGTGATCTTTTCTTTTTTGAAACCTTGCATTTATTATTATGTATTTTTTTTCATTTTTTTTTTCCGCATGTTATTGTGTATGCAAAATGTATTTTTTTGATTGTCATTTGTTGTTGTTTTCTCTTCTTTTTTTGATTTTTGGTTACACAAATGCGCACAATTGTGTATATATATATATTTTTTTTCTCTTTGGATTTTTTGGTTGCATAAATGCACATACATGCATATATTTTTTTGTTTTGTTTTTTTCTTTTTCCTTTGAACATGTGGGTGATTTGTGATGATTTTTGAAAATGATTGGTGGTTTTTTTTGTTTTTGTGTTCTCTCTTTTCTTTGAAAATGCGGGTGATTTGATGATGATTTTTGAAAAATGATGATGACGATTAGGATTGGTGAAAAAGAAAAGGGGCTTACTTATCTCCCTGTTAGCCTGTTTAGCAAATGATTTCTTGCTATTGATAATTCTTGATTCTATTATTTGTATTCATCTCAGAATGTCGAGCGAGGAGGAGCACGTGCAGGAGGAGGGGCAAGAACAAGAGGAGGGGCCGGAAGTGGTCTATGGTTCCCAAGGGGAACAATTTTTTGTAGTGCAACGCTCCTCCCATCCCTGGTATGAAATGCAGGGTGAGGCCGCCTGTACAGGTCTCCTTCATCAGCAATACGTTCATGTCTCCAACTTTGGTGTCGTCGGCAAGGTAATGAAATAGGCTTTGTTATTTTATGTGAGCTTGTTATATCTTCAACATTTGACACCTCTTTATTTTGATGCAGGACTTACCCTCTTTCACGTTCCGAGGAGGTTGGTTGGACCTTCAGCACTTTTACCTGTACCTCCCTCCGATCATGAAGTCCCTTCTTGCCTAGGCCGGTTTTGGGGACTTCCTCTCGTGCCCCGCCATGCGGGCCGATGTGGCCTATCTGACGGCCCAAATTGAGGGCTTTTGTCCCAAGACTATGACATTTCATATGGCCATGGCGGAGATTACTCTTACCCTCATCGATTGGTCTATGATTACGGAGATTTAGATGGGGGGTATACCGGTGGCTAACCTTCCCGTGCTTAGTCGGGATGATGTGATTCAACTAATCGGGGATTATCCCACCTTTACCAATTTGCATGGCTCCGAGGTTAAAATGTCATGGTTGTTTGATCTATTTGTGGAGAAGGAACTAGTAGCCTGGGGCCGCCAAATGTAGATATTTTCATTGAGCCAGAGCGTGCGGTGATGTTGGCTCACATTTCACTCCTCTTCCTGCTAGGCAAGACCCTCTTCTCAAATGCCAATGTCGGCCAGGTCTCATTGTCCCTGCTTAGTCTTATGGGAAACTGGGATGACATGCATAGATATAATTGAGGTGGGGCTGGATATGCCATTCTGATGTCTAGCCTAGCCTGAGTCTCATTGGGGAACTCAGTTTTTGTTGTTGGCTTCTGGCCGGCGATTGAGGTAACCACTGACTCCTTTGCTCTCCTTGGTTTATTTGTTAGTCATCTATCCTGTTTCTGACACACCTTTTCTGTAAACTGTTCTTTTCAGATTTGAGGCTATATGCACTTCAAGCCTGGCCATCCTCTCCTGCATTCCGACCTAGACACATATCCACTCATGAGTAACTGGAACACACATCGCCATAGGGACATTGGTATGAAGCATCTGGAGATGGGCCTGAGGTCCCAGTTCGACCTGCTGATCCCGGAGAAGGTATGGCTATTTCTCTCTTTTCTTTCTCAGTATTTCGGATTATGCTACCTGCTTGGCTGACGGGACACTTTTCTATCTGGGCAGGTTATTAGTAGAGTGGTCCACTAGTATCAAGACCACTTTGTTATGCCACAGGCTCCTCTTGCGGATGTCATGGCTCCTGAGGGTACTGTTGAGGAGCTCTCTACCTGGTCTTCATCATGGGGTCCCCGTCAATGACCTCCTTGTGCTCGAGGGGTACCAGCTATGGTATGAGTCCCTACCCTATCGGTCCATTCTTCCGCTCTTTATACCTAGTGCCAATTTCCTGGCCTTTGATGGTTCGCGATCTCAGGTGTTTCTCTTTTTCCTTAGGCACATTTTTAGCGGTTCTGATTCAATGTTTGCTTCTATTGACTGAAACTCTGATCCTTTTCACAGTTCGAGCAGGGAGGTGACTCCAATGATGATGATGACGCAACGGTGGGTACTATTGATGCTACGGGAGCTGGTCCCTCAGGCACCTCTGGTACTGGTGCCTCTGGTAGTTTGACTGTGGAGGTCCAGGGGACTTTTAGACGCCTCAATGATGCCTTCCTTTCAGGTTTATGTAAGGCCATAGAGGAGCAGGCCCGTTTATCTACTGGCGTGATCAGGATCCCCCCTCCTGAATTGTTCCATGGGTAAGCAAGTTTCTCTTTCTGCATGCTTTTTTCTCAAAAAAATGCATGTGCTAGCGCCTGTAGCTGATGTCTCTTTCCTTTCCGTGTAGGACTATGAGTCGGCAGTGAACTAGGATGAGTATTACCGCAACATAGTTGGTCTTCCGAACGTGGAAGTGGTATCATACTGACTAGTTCCGATCATTGCATTGCTATTTTCCTCTTTCAATTGATCTTGACTAATGGCTTTGGGTATGACTTTCAGCGTGCTCGTGAAAAGGAGTCGCGCTCCCTGCTTAGTCAACTTTCTCATGCGTGGGCCCGAGTGGGAGATGTCCGGACATATTAGAGCTCTTCGCGTAGGTGCAAGAAGTCCAAGGGCACCAATAAGGATTAGGCTCTGTTTTTGGATTTTCAAACTTTGAGGCTTTCTGGGACACATTTTATTTTGGATTTTGGAAATTGTAGTGGATGATGTGACTTTGTTTTTATTTTTGGATGGTTTTTTTAGCTTTTCCATGATGAATGTTGGTGCCTTTCCTTTTAATTACATGCTCTATCTCTCCTTTGCTTGTTGTAGTGTATCAGATTGCTTGCAGGATGGGTTTGATTTAGACAAAAGGGATGGCCTCTAGGGCCACATACTTTGTTAACACTTGGCCACTATTTCCATGCCGGTGTGGATCTTTCCTACATGAAGATTTATATAAGTTAGACGTGGCCAACAAAATTTGCCTCCCTATGTGATTTAATTTGCTCTTTTAGGTAAAAGGCAGTAAATGTAGGCAGGTTGTCCAGGGGATCAGCGTAACCTCCCTCCCAAACTCATTTTTTCTTGTGGGGGGGTCAATGGTCTGGCGCATGTATTACATGCGCCGGGAATATTCTGGGAAACAAAAGGCTTGGAGCATGTAATACATGCGGCAAGCCAAACCTAGAGAGAGTGAGGCCATTTAAGCCAGAGAATGTAATTTTTATTCCTTCTTTTGATTTTAGCTTGGTACTTTTTGCTGCTGATTTTATCCTTGCTTTCTCAAGGGTGGAACCATCATCCTACATTGAATTTGTATCTTTGGAACATCTTTGTACATCAATGGACCCACTTTCCGACCCCGCCTCTCATGGGGGGTCCAACTCGGCTTGGCCCGTCTCAGTCCTTCCTTGAAGTTCCTCCGCTTTGGGATTTCATTTATGACGCGACTTTATTTTAGGGAGTTAACACCCATGTCTTTCATTTTAGGAATCATGAGTTGACTCCTACTCTCGAGGAGCTCTCCAATCTATCGGGTTTGAAGCTGCATAGAGACCTTGCGAGAGTGCTACCTAAATCGGGTTATGCCAGAGCCACTCAGATCACATTAGGCTTGAAGAAAAATGATTATGAGAAAGTCTCATTGTTGGCCCACCAGGTGTTTGGTGAAATTCCTAAGAGAATTTTTCGGAGAGGAAAGCCTGCAAAAATTGCCGATAAAAAATCCTCATAATGTGAAGGCCTTTGCTCTTTGCCCTTTGCCTTATCTCTGAGGTTCTTTTCTATACCAGTGGAGAGAGCTTCTCGCTCACACATTGTGATGTGTTGGCGGAAATAAAGAGACACCGCTCTGTGATGCATATGGTGCTGGCAGAGCTTTACAACGACCTTGATGCCTTTGCTCTAGGCAAGGTGGAGGGCCTTAAGGGATGTCCCATCTTGCTCTAAATTTAGCTTGGGGAGCATCTTGCTATCTTGGGACCCATGCCCTGCTTTTACGTTGTTCGTGGTGAGGGGGCTCACTGCTTCCTGGGTAGATGTCCCATGCTTCCACTGGGAGACATGTAGGGTTTGAAGCTTTGGTTGGCCAAAGCCGAGTTGGTGTGGAGGCTTCCTTGGTTAGATCGGACCTTCCCAGTGGTTCACTTCAGAGATCATGAGGGCATCACTCTCCTCAATTTGACTTGCAGCACTTACTATTTCCCATTTCGTGTGTTGTGCCAGTTCGGCTGCCCTCAGTAGGTACCTTGTGCTATGAAGCCGCCCCTGTGTGACTTAATTTTCTCTCGGGGATCCTCTGGGGACATGGATAGGATAACTGCTCTCTGGGAGACGCGTCAGTCGACACTCATGTGCAATCTAGAGCAGGGGGATTCGGTTTTGTCCTCCCTGGAGTATGAGGCTTGGCTACTATCGGAGAAGCCTGTTGTTGGTCACTTGGACCAGGCAGAGAGCAGTGACATGGCGAGGCCTTGGCCAAGGAGGGAGTTGATGCTTTGGAGCCGTACTGATAGATGAGAAGCGAATCCTGCATGAGAATTTAGAGAAATAGATGGTTAGACCAGGGGTGGTGGAAACCAGAGCCGATGTAGCTGAGCGTGAGGTCCTTCGTGTAGAAGGTCGTTGAGTGACACTTTTGGTGCTACTGATGCTTCCCTAAAGCGGTGTAGGATTCTTCATGGCTGTTGGATGATGGAGTGGGACATACAGGAGGATGCTTTATATGCAGAGATCTGTGCCTTGAACACGAGTTGGGTTGTTGATTCCCTCCTACACATACTTTTTGCATAGATCAAAATCATAGAAAGAGGCATAAGAAACCCCTAATTAGATACATCTTTTTGGTATACATATTTTCATTATGTTTTCTTGTTTTTTCACTTTTGTAAAGTAAGAAAGAAGCTAGACATTTCACATATTATTTTTTGGGATGTGGTGTCAGTTGTATATAGGTTTCTACATGAGAAAGGAAAATCTATTATCTTACAAAAATTTTATCTTTTCCTTATTTATTTTTTTTATAAAATGGGGAGGATTGTCCCGATTATTCCATTGGAGACGTGGCACACACTGTGTGGGCTTGAAATGGGAAAGGATAATTTATTATCTTTTGCAAATGTGATTTTATTTTCTTTTTTTTTTTTGCTTGATGCCTTAAATATCGGGGAGATGACGGGTCCCCTTTTGAGCATGGTCAAACCCCTTTCATGGTTGATCCTAAATGAAGCTCAGCAATTTCTACCAAGGCCGGAACATTTATTCCTTTGGATCAAATCGACCTTTTTCTCCATACCCTAGGTCATACGTTTGACGGTGCGGCCCGTAAAGTCATTCTTGGTCGGGACCCGATTTGAGCTAACATGAGCGGCTCAGTCGAGAATCGGGTAATGCGGGAGGGGAACCGAGAGGATCTTTTTTATTTTCTTTTGCATTTCTCCTTTTCAACTTTTGTACTGACAATGCCCAAGGTGGGTTTCTGTCATGCCCGCTGTTTCCCTCTTTTTACTTGTAGCGTACTTTCGGGTTTTCACTATGTCCATGGGTTTGCAATTTTACCCCAGGTGCCCTTTCAGGTTTTCACTTGGTTCGCACAAACTCGTTATTTTTACCCATGGCGCCCTTTCGGGCTTTCACCACGTCCTCTTTTCTTTGAGCTTGTATATTTTTATTTTATTTTATTTTCTTTTATCCTATCAAAGGCCACGATATGGATGTCGATTCCATTATAGCCGGCCAGATGAAATTATTTGTTGTCTCTCAGCTTGGCTTGTGCTGACACAATGGATATTACGATTGCTTGTAGACCTTAAAGACGGCTTTTTCTTAAAATGTATCGTAGCCATGGGATAGGTTAGGAATTTTGAAGTTATTGGGTTTTCAAAAAGGTTTCCTTGATTGGGTTCCAACTGCCATAATACTCTTCTTCCTTGGGGGTTTTGACTATACATGCCCCACTTTTTCTTTTCTATTTTTTGTTCTTTTCGCTTCCTCATTCTAGACATCCTCTTTTTGGGATTTTACTTTTCGGATTTTTTTTAGATTTTAATGGTAACTCTTTTTCATTATTTTTGTTTGGTATATACACATATTTTTTAGGAAGGGTTGAAGAAAGAAAGGCTAACGGATCAACTGGGGTAGCAAGGGGTATGGGTATTCAGGATGCTTTTTGGCTACTAGGCTTTGAAATGATGGCCTCTTTCTAAAGTATCCTTAAGCAGTCACTGTAGGCACCCCCATTTTGCCCTCTCAGAATATACAAATCTGTTCCGTCAATCTTTGACCTCATAACGCTAATTGGGACCATATACTAAAACAATAATATATTACTGAACACAGGCTGAAATAATAGCTCTGTGGCTCAGACCCCATGACTGTAACGTGGCATGACCCTAACGTGGGAACCATGCACTGAAATAATAGTACATGGCTAAACACAGGCTGAAATAATAGCTCTGTGGCTCAGATCCCAACATAGGGAGACTATATACTGAAACAATAGTTTGGCATTTCAGAACCCCCTAACCCTAACGTGGGAACCATGCACTGAAATAATAGTACATGGATGAACACAGGCTAAAACAATAGCTCTGTGGCTCAGTTCCTGATGTAGGGAGACTATATACTGAAATAATAGTATGTAGTCAAAATGCAGATTGAAACAATAGTCTGACATTTCAGAACGTGGGAACCATGCACTGAAACAATAGTACATTGCTGAACACAGGCTGAAACAATAGTTCTGTGACTCAGATCCCAACGTAGGGAGACTATTTACTAAAATA
This sequence comes from Chloranthus sessilifolius, assembly GCA_021018995.1. NCBI lineage: Eukaryota > Viridiplantae > Streptophyta > Magnoliopsida > Chloranthales > Chloranthaceae > Chloranthus > Chloranthus sessilifolius. The sequence goes on from CM037595.1 coordinate 74,458,033, forward strand.
ATAGTATATAGCCGAAATGCAGGCCAAAACAATAATCTGGCATTTCAGACCCGACCCGAACCCGGACAGCCTTGAATTACGTGACTGAAACCACGCATGCAATTCGATCGCACGCCAAACCACATGCGTGCAATCAGTCCCCCTTTCAGACTAGACTTCCTTTCCCCAGACCACCTCGAGACTCTATCATGTGCCTCACACGAGACGCGTGATTGGATTGAGCGCCCGACCACCGGAGCGCAATTGGCATACGCCCGAGCTAGTGTTACAGTCCTTGACCCCCAGGCTTCCTCGATCAAGCACTTCTAAAGAGACGCTTAATCGGATTGTGCATTCCACATTGAGCACGCAATTAGTCCTAACTTTGTTAGAACTAGGAAACTCGTTGAGCAAGTCCGCCAGTCGCTCATTGAGTCAGTGAGCGGCCCAAAGCGATTAAGCACCGGGAGATCGGCGCGCAATCCTGTTAAACGCCTGAAACAGGGCATTTAATTGGAGGAAAACCTATAAAAGATTTTTTTCTAATTCACCCCAGAGAGGAGGGGGCACATAACACGAGAGAACGGATTTTTTTGGGATTCCGAAACCAGAGAACTCTGAGAACGAACACATAGAGGAACCTAGTCATGATTTCAAGATTCAAGCTTCGAATTTTTGGGATTCCTCTCCTCAGCCCCGGTCTTAGGAAAAAATCTTAGTTTATTTAGGATTTCCCCTTAGTTTCAATTATTAATATTGAATTTTCAATTTTAGACTGTAAACCCTTTTATTTAGACCATAATTTTAATCTCTGGTTCTAGTCTTCGAATTCAGAACCAGTCCTTAATCTTACGGCCTAATTCACCGACCATAGACTTCAATTCTGTTCTAAAATCTTAATTTCTAGTCCTATCATTAAGATATGGTTCTAGTTCTTAGTTTCTAGAACCAGTCCTTAATCATACGGTCTAATTTCCTGATTTCAGACCCGACTTCAGTCCTTAAACTTTTAAATTCTAGTTTTAATTTCTTAATTTAATATTTCTAAAATCCCAAATATTAATTTAGTTTTCTATAATCCTAGTTTCACAATCTAATTCATGATTATAATCCTGAAATTGACTCTAAAAATCTAAAAAATACTACTTTATAATCCAAAATTCATCTTACTTTAATCTCAGCTACCCGATTTGCCCAAGGGAGCTTATGAAGGGTACTCGGGAACGAGCCAATCCTCCTTAGCAGAGCGGGCCAAAAACCCTTTTTTTCTTAAATTTTTAGTACGATTAAGTCATTGCTTTAATTAGAATTTTAGTAAACTTAATTCATTGCTTCAGTTAGAATTTTAGTATAATATAATTTATTGCTCTAATCATAATTAGTAAAAAGTAGTCCCTTTATCTCAATTAAAATTTTAGTATAGTTAATTCATTATTTTAAATTAGATTTTTTTAGTAAAGTTAATCCCTCGACCCGATTAAAAAATTTGATAAATTTAGTTCCGTTATTTTAATTAGATTTTTAGTATAGTTAATTCATTGCTTTAATCAAAATTTTAATAAAATTAGTTTATTTGTTTTAATTAGATTTTAATAAAATTAGTTTATTTATTTTAATTAGATTTTAATAAAATTAGTTCCTTTGCTTTAATTAGAGTTCTAGTAAAATTAGTTCTCTATTTCAATTAGAGTTGCAGTAGAATTATTATAATTGCTTGACTTAGAATTTCAGTATAATTAGCATGCTTGATTCAATTAGAACTCTGTTAGAATTAACATATCTTCATTCCTAGTATGATTAGGAGACTAAGATTAATTAAACTTCTAGTAATATTAGAAAACTAAATTATTTAAAATTTTTATAAAATTAGAACATTTAAATTAATTAGACTCCTAATAGGATGAGAATATTAGACTAGATCACTATAATAAATTCACATAACTAAAATCACAATAGAATTAGGAAATTTAAACAAATTAGAATTATAGCAACAATCACAAGGAAAGAAAAAAAAACAAAACTATCTAAATTATAAAGAAGAGCCATACCTACTAACGTTCGCAGGCGAACGATTCATTAAAGAAGTAACTGTTGTTACCTCTAAGTGTGCATGATTTATTTGTGTTTTGAAAACAAATTTACAATTGCTAAGTTATACTGATTCTGGAATATAAAAAAAAGTAAAGAAATATCAGCACAGAGAGAAGTGAATTAGCCTGCAAGATCAGGATCAATTATAGCAAGTTTTAAATGTAAAGGAGTAAAAGATCGTCCACAGAGAATTTGTTTAAAATGTAAGATAAACTCCAGATCTGAGCTACCAGATCTGGCCTCTTATCCTATCTATAAAGCACATAAGATGGGAGGTTGAATTTGTCACAATAACTAAATGATAAAAGTAAAAGTTAAACTAAATGATCCAGATCTGAGTTGGGGGAATTTTGAGGTAAACTTATAAAAATGGAGAAATAATATCTTACTTTGATTTGGTCCTTGAAACACAATGAGAATGACTGCAGATCAAATGAGAAATGATCCAATCTTCATTTGGCTACAAGCACAGATGTAAGAGAAATAAATCTAACTCAAGGATTAGATTTAGGCTTATGGCTATGATCTGTCCACTTTAATGGCCACAGACCATCCAATAGTCTTTAATCTAAACCCTTAATTTAGAACAAGAAACATCACTACAAATGTCGTGAGAGATTAGGTTACAAACACTAATTCTCACAGGATTAATGAATCAAGGGAAATTGCATGAAAAACAGTAAATCTAAAGGAGTCTAATGCAATAAGGAGATCAGAGGGAACCCTTAACATGAGTCCAATTGAGAATGTACGGTTTACAGCAACCTTTTCAAATTCACCATTACAATTACAGAGCACAGCTTAAACAGCTCTCAGATTTCTAGTCTTGAATACAACTCTCCTTTGAATTACAGAAGTATCTCACAGCTCTCAATTGCAAGTGAAAGTGAGGCTATTACAGGGATTCAGACAAACTATCTGATTTGGAAATGGGGGAATAGGAATGAGACTCAAAATCTGGATGCCCAAATTAGGCAAATGGTTCGTCTATTTATAGTTTTCCCTAAGTCCAGCTCATATGTGTCAACCAATCAGAAGTGCTCAGATCTGTATCAACCAATGGTAGTCGAGCACAAGGATCCAGATCTGTTCTGGCCAATCAGAATTACTCGATCTAGTTTAGCCAATCAGGCGACATAAGCATCAATTCTGTTATGCATTTTGAAAGTCTGTTAGAGCTTCTAGAAGTTCCCGCCAAGTTATTTCATCTCTGGGTGCTCACATGGGGTGGAATATGCCTTCGCTTCATGCTCAGAATCTTCTGGAATATCCCTAGGTTTTTAAATGCCTTGGGACGCATGAAAAAGATTACTGAATTACCCTTACAAAAGCTGGGAATCTCCAGAATACCATTTCGCATAGTTTAGGGGACTTTTCTCAAGGTGCTGTAACTCCTGAAGATCTTTTCGCAATGTTCAGGTTCTGTTCGAAAGGAGTTCTCTTCTTTTCGAAAAGGTCAATCATCTCTTCAAAGAGTTCAGGTGCTCTTCGAAAACTAAGCCTGGAGTTTTTAGTTCTTTTCGCAAAGTTCAGGTTCTTTTCGAAAAGCACTCTGTAGTGCATTTTTCTGTTCGAATTGCTCCACACTTCTTTTCTAGGTTGAGACCAGGTCTTTGCCTCTTCAGTTCAGACCTTTTAACAGCTAGTGAGGTTGTCCCTTCTCTTTCTTCCTTTGGATCGACATGGATTATCATCTTTTTAGCACTTTTAAGCTGCTTTCATGGTTAAGCCTGTCTTTATTGTTAGCTGAAACACAAGCACTTAGAACACTTATTTAGTTCTCTCAAAGGTCTATCAAGACCCAGGTTGAGGGGTGAAAAATGGTATTTTCCAGTTCTCAACAGTAACCCACACCAACTCTAAAGCGTGATCACTAGCGTGTTATAGCATCGTTAAATATCTGTAGCTGGCGATCACAACAAACTAGGAACCTTCCTAGAAAACTCCCTCTTTTATTTTATTTCTAACATTCCAAACACCGCATCGCTAGAGTCTACTTGGATAGAATTGGGCCACTGATTCAACGCGGACCAAGAGGAACCCAGAAAAAGCGTGCACCAACAGTCACATATCTATTTTTGTCAATACTTACCTTGCCGCGGAGACTTAGGAATAGAATCGTTGGACGTATCCAGCATTGATGGGCACCGGAAAGTGATCTCCGTCCATGATGGAGAGGTGGGTTACTTTCAGGTCAAGTGCTACCTGCAGTCTAGCAGCATAGGCCTCATACTCGGCCACATTGTTAGTGTAGGGGAAGTTGAATTTGATGGAAACTAGTACGTGGGATCCCTTTGGCGAGATTAGGATAGTGCCAACTCCTTGACCTTCTTCATTTGCCACTCCGTCGAACTGCATCACCCAGGACTCCTCTGTCTCTACTGTATCATCCTCTGTCATGAACAAGATGTCCTCGTCTGGGAATTCAGTCCTTAGAGGTTCATAATCAGGTAAGGGATTATCGACAAAATGATCAGCAAGTGCCTACCCCTTGATTGATTTCTACGTGACATATGTGATGTTAAATTCAGATAAGAGGAGTTGCCAGCGCGCAATCCGCCCAGTGAGGGCCGACTTTTCGAATAAGTACTTTAATGTATCCATGCATGCTAGGAGTAGAATGACTTGGGATAACAAGTAATGGCAGAGCCTCTGTGTGGCCCATACGAGAGCCAAGCATGATTTCTCCATATGAGAATAGCACATCTCGTAGTCGATGAACTTCTTACTCAGGTAGTAGATGGTCTGCTCTCTTCTTCTTGTCTCCTCATGCTATCCTAGGACACATCCCATCGAAACTTTCATTGTGGAGAGATACATTAAGAGTGGTCTCCCTGGCTCGGGTGGTATTAATACTCGAGGGTTGAGAAGGTAGCCTTTGATTTTATCAAATGCTACTTGACAGTCATCGTTCCATTCAATGGGTGAATCTTTTTTTAGTAGCTTGAAGATCAGTGTGCAGATAGGAGTGAGCTATGCAATGAATCGACTGATGTACTGTATCCTGCCTAAGAAACCTCTAACCTCTTTTTTGGTGGATGGTGGTGGCATTTTCGTGATGGCCTTTACTTTGACTGGGTCAACCTCGATATCTCTCCTGTTGACGATGAATCCTAGCAAATTTTCTGACATGACACCGAATGTGCATTTCTGAGGATTCAGACGTAACCTATATTTTCTTAGCCACTCAAACAGCTTTTGGAGGTTTATCAAATGGTCCCTTCACTCTGGTGACTTGGCAATCATGTCGTTGACATAGACTTTAATTTCTCAATGCATCATGTCATGAAATAGTGTCGTCATAGCTCTCTGATACATTACTCCGATATTCTTTAGCCCAAATGGCATGACTTTATAGCAGAAAGTGCCCCAAGGAGTGATAAACACTATCTTCTCTCGGTCTGCCTCTACCATCCTAATCTGATTGTATCCGGAGAATATGTCCATGAAGGAGAGCATCTCATGCTTAGCAGTGTTATCGACCAAGATGTCAATGTGCGATAACGAGAAATCGTCTTTTGGGCTCGCCTTATTCAAGTTTCTAAAATCAATGCACATGCAACCTTTCCATCCTTCTTCGGCACTGAAACGATATTGGCTAACCATTGAGGGTATTTGGAGACTATGAGAAATCCCGCATCATATTGTTTGATGACCTCATCCTTCACTTTCAGCATCCACTCAGGTTGGAGTCGCCTTAATTTTTGCTTGACAGGCTTGATATCAAGGTAGAGTGGCAACTCATGCTCGACCAAATTTGTAATCAAACTAGGCATGTCCTCGTATGACCATGCGAATACATCTTGCTAAGACCAAAGGAACTCAATCAAGCTTTTTCTTTCCTCAGGAGATAGTGGCATTCTGATCTTGGTTATTCTAGGAGCCTCCTGGGTCCCTAGGTTGACATCATTTGTTTCCTCAACAATGGGGGTAGGGTTGTTGCTCAAAGTCGGCAAATAGCTCAAGGACTTCATTGGGGAGCTCCTCGATAGGGATTTCCTTATCCAGACTCGTGATTCCTACCTTTTCTTGTATTTCTATAGGAAAGGGGTCGATTTCACATGGGATGGGGATTTCGATTAAGGCATCATTTTCTTTAACTTTGTTCAGAATTTTAAAATACAATATTTTTGGATTTTATATTTTTTCTATGTTTTTAGAATTTTTGTTGTCTTCGAAAATGGGCTCTTGGTAAAGTGAGTCCCTATATATACATGGTGTTGCCTACCAAGGGCTTATCTCACTTTTTATAGGTTATTTTGTTTTGGGAAACGGGTGCCGAATTTCAGGCCACTCGCCCCTTCAAGAGTTTGGGGCATAGACGCCCAATTTCGTCCCTGTGGTGTTGCTCCTTTCCCTGTTTGGATGGATGGGGGGTGGCTGATATGATTCTTCGAAGTCAGCCTCCATCATGTTGATCATGGGTTGTCTGGGACTCTATCCTCAAACGTCAATAAAGTCCTGTGGAGGTTTACCAGAGGGAGAGATTGTGCGGGTATGGAAGATTCTTCCTCAAAAAGAGACAGAGCGGCTAAGTCTATTTCCAGGTTGGGAGGGAAAATTTAGGGATTGGTGGGGTGGACAAGGGTCACGGGTTTGTGTGGGGTAAATTGTGTTGTCCCATTCTTATTGATCTTTACAATCCCTGCGCTTACAAACGTATTTCGGATGTGAAGCCTAAGACGAGACTCCTCTTCTAAATTGATTCCTCGGGCTCTTACAACTGCAATGGCTCAGGCTTTCTCCTTAGCCTCTCGGATCTCTTATTCCATGGGCTTATATCCTAACCCAAATCGAACCTACGGTTCGCCTTTGGCCTTGACTGGCTCTCGCCTACCTTGTAATCGGGGTCCCAATCCCCTTCCTTTCTTATAGCCCCACTTTTGGAGCATGGCCACAGGTGCTACCATTCCTCTTACGATTTTTTGGGTGATGCTTTCAGGGGGTTTCGGGACTACTGCTGATACTTCATATTCAAAACTGTGGAGGTCCGTATCTTCAGTCCTGTGCAGCACATCCAACACTTTGGGGTTCTCAATGCTGTGGGTAGCTTTCTCCTTTTCCTCATGCCCTTCACCTATGACAGTGATGACCTTCTGCCCAGACACGAATTTGAGCTTTTGGTGCAGTGTCGAAGGTATCGCCCCAACCTCATGTAACCAGGGGCATCCTAATAATAGATTAAAAGAAGATTTAATGTCCATCACTTGAAAAGGTATGGAAAAGGTCATTGGCCCGATCACGAGCTCAAGATCAACTTCCCCAATTATTTTCCTTCTTGTATTATCAAACCCTCTAGCGATAGTTCTTGTTGGTCTCAGCATACAAGGGTCCACGCCTATTTTGGTGGCGGTTCTTAGAGGGCACACATTTAGAGCGGACCCATTATCAATCAACACCAGTGGGATTACCATGTTTTCGGCCTCTACGGTGATGATGAGGGATTTAGCATGATTATTTCCCTCCTCCGGTAGATCTGTATCCGAGAAAGAGATGGCATTGGGAGCGATCACCTATCCGATTATCTGCCCGACCTCATTTGGGCTTACTTGGTGTGAGACGTGTGCATTTTTTAACGCCCCCATTAGAGCTTGGAAATGGAGCAGGGGCGTCACTAACAGATCCCAAATCGTGATATGGGCCGACATTCTCCTGAGCTGGGTTTCAAGTATGTGCTCACAACTCATCTTTTCAAACTGATTTGCTGGAGTGGTATCGTTCTTTCCCTCTGGTCGAGCTGGCACTAGTGCATATGGCTATTTGGAGATCTTCCCTGACTTGGTGACAAAATCAACTGCCCCTTCCCTATTGCTGCTGACATTGATGTCTGTCTGTTCATAGTTGAGCGGGACCTGATGAGGATTGTAAGTTGGTCCTAGGATCTGGAATGGGGAGAAGGTGGGTACTGGGGATATGGGTGCTGAGGGATTGCACTGGGTGGGTATCACGTGGCTAACTTCTAGAAGGGTGGAGAAGATGGGCCAAATGGGTTGGTGAGGACTGTGAATGACTGAATTGAGGGGGATGTGACGGGGGTAGGCCATTGATAACTGATGGGCAGCGGAGGTGCATAGGGGACATAATCAGCCATTGGATAATTGGTGGAGGATGTCGCATATGGTTGATAGGAGTTAATTTGGACATAGTTAACGACAGTTGGAGCTGGGAAGTATGCCCTAAGATCTAAGGGTTCTATTTGTGGAGTGGGGTTGGGAAAGTAATCAGCCAGATTCAAGGGTTCGATCACCCCAATACTTCTATCTCCCCAATCTCTCTGCAGTGGTGCCACAAAACTTTCCTGGTTACAGATGTAATTCGACGGGTTAAAATCTTCATCATCCTCTGCCACCATGCCGATAGTGGGTCTCGGACCTGCCTCTCCTAGTGGGTGCGGGGGTAGCGATACTTGGTGAATGTTGGCATATTGGTTGACTTGGGGAAGTGCAAGGAGAATGATTTTCTCAGCCTCAATCAAATCCTATATTGTGTGCTTTAATGGGAAGCAGTGACCAGTAGGGTGACCCGGCCCTTGGTGAAAACTGCAATGTGTGTTGGGGTCGTAGTACCTTGGGATAGGATTTGGTGGAGGCCGCGGTTGGAGTGCTATGACCAACCCCTTTTCTATTAGTAAGGGTAACAAAACATTCAGTGATTGCCCTAAAGGTGTGGACACTTGGTCAAAGCGGGCCTTTCTCGGTTATGGAGTCATCTTGGCCTCCTGTCCATTCCAGGTTCTCTGTATCGGCTCGCTGCTGATTGGAGTTGGCTGTGCGGCTATAAATTAGAATGGGATTATACTGGTGTTGGGCTTGGTATTCATGACGTTTTGCATATCTGCCCCAGTTCTTCTATCATTTCATTGCTCAGAGAATCTCCTGACCCCACCGACCCCATCGGATATATTCTTGCTTAAACACCCTTCTCTGATAGCGTCCTCACAACGATTGGTGTTCCTCACCAAATCAGCAAAGTTGAACTGTTGTTGGTAAACGAGAAAGTCTGAGATGACTGGCAAGGTATTTTTTGAGATCATCTTAATCTACTCATCATCAAGTACTTTGTTTCTTACCTGAGCTGCCAGTGCTCTCCAACGCCCAAGGTAATCGCTGAAGGTCTCGTTAGAGTTCTGCTTTAAATGGGCCAGATCTATGTTGCGAGGTTTGATGTCTATGTTGTAGACATACTACTCTTGGAATAAATGTATCAGATCTTTCTATGTTTTTATCATGGATGGTTCTAGGGATATGAACCACCTCAAGGTCGGGCCCGTCAGACTTTTCTGAAAGACTTTTATAAGCAGGCGCTCATCCCTCCGATATTGGCACATGTCCCCATATTAGGACTTGAGGTGTGCGATGGGTTATAACGACTGGCATTTTGAATTTTGGGGGCAAGGGGACTTCCACAAATAAACATAAGTCCTAGAAATCCGTGGCATGGATTTCGGCTCCACCCATCTTCAACAGTTGCTTCTGGATTGTGTCCAATTATTCTTTTAACTGTTCAGACTCTTTAGACAATGGGGCTATTTTTTCAACGATCGGCCTTGACTCAATTTGTGCTATCAGGGGGTGGTGATTATGGGTGGAGGATTGATGCTGGCAAATGCTCTAGCGTAAGCCCTGCTATTCTTGATCTCATCTTCCTCATATTGTAGATCTACATATGGTGCAGTGAGGGTGAGATTTTCTTGTTGGTGCTGGCTGGGCTAGATAGGTGTCGAGTGAGACTATTGAAGGTGAGGGAAGTTTTGTGGAGTGATAGAATGAGTGGAGTTTGGATTTTGGATTAAGCCTTAATGGGGCCACTATGTTTGGGGGAAAGCTTGGAGACGGCTTTGGGGTGTAGGGACATGGGTGAATTGGGGTTGATGGAGGAGAGGTGCTAAACCACTAAGCGGGGAACTCGAAGATGTGAAAAGGCCTCAGATTTCGGGTTGTTCTGCTCAGTTGGGGTCAATCGATACTTGGCACCTGTATTACATGTGCCAAAGCAAATATGGGGTTTCCAGACTTTGCGCGTGTATTAGTTGCGCCAAGCAAACAGTGGGGTCAAATAACTTTAACAGCAGACTAGCAAACCCGAATTCAGTCTTTGTTTCTTGGTTTTCTGGAAGCGATGCTTCCGGGGACTGATTTCTTAGTTGCATCAGGTCTCTCCTCACTGAACCTAGGGATAAAGGTTGCTTCAGGGCTATTAACACTCTCCCCAAGGGTTTTAAGCTTTGTAATAGGATAGGTTACCCACCCAATATACCTCCAGCGCAAGCGCCTTCTCAGATACTAGGTGGGGTGGTTCTTTTCCGGATCATCACCACTAAGGGCTACCGCCATACTAAGAACCGGGACGTTTGTATCTTTTTCTAAAATTCCCAACCCATAAAAATCTACCCCGTGAAAATTTAATTAAGTCCCCTCTTGGTTCAGTTTTAATTTCAGATTTGAGGGGAGTTTTCTTTAAAGTCAAAAAATGGGTGGTGATGGTCCCGTGCCGCTGTTAAGTAGTGAAAAATACCAGTTTTCACCCCTTAACATGACCATTGATGGACCTGTGAGCACACTAATAAACAGCTGTTGAGTCTGTTTTGTAGATAGCAATAAAAGAAAAGAATAATGCAGAAAACCACTTAAAAATGTTGCACAAAGAAGTCCATCTCTCAGCACCGTGCAGACCCAGCAATGGCACACAGAGGGCTGCACACTATTGGGGTCTTGGGGCGTGTGGCAACAGCAAGGCAAGGTGAAGGAAGTGAAATCATGCTAAAAACATCCTATCAAGAGGTTATCTGAAGACTTCGATAGGAGCTGAGAGCTAAAAATTGAAGAATTCGTACAGATGGAAGGGTTTTGATAGGATCTGAAGACAGAGAAAGGAAGAATTCGCGAGGATTGAGAAGTTCGATAGGATCCAAGAACCTATCAAGCAGCTGAAAGAAAGGAAGAAACATCCTATCGAAAGCTTGCCTGAGGTATAAGGGGAACCTATCGAATGGTTTCCTGAACCTGTCGGATGGTTCCTGAACCTATCGAAATGGTCCTCCAACCTATCGAAAAGTTTTCCCAACTTGTAGAATGCTCCAGACAAAGGAGCAGAGAACGCTGAAGCGTCAAGAGAAGGCTCATCCTATCTGAACCTATCGAAGAGTTCCAAGAACCTAGCGAAAGGTCTAAAAAGCTCCATTTGAACCTATCGGAAGGTTCCCCAACCTGTCAAAATCATATGAAAAACTTCTCAGAAAATAGGCTGTTCACACGCTGCAACTCGGTGACCTGCTGCACATAACCCGAGGCACTTTGGTGACCGGCATGACGATCCTGAAGATGCCTTAGGAAACCCTAACCAACTCCACGTGCTCTGACAGAACTTTAACGAACTTTGAGGACCTTCTAGAAGGGAATATTGGCGGGAGAAACGAGAGGGAAAAGCTACATAATGAGATCCCCAATTATAATTGGGGGGATCGAGATTTGGATCAAATTCTGGAGATCAGAGCTTGTAGCGAAATTCCATTTTCCCTCTTTTAGCTCAACTATGGTTGGCTAATTCCCTAGGAGTAGCAAGGAGAGAGGTTAGATCTGTAATTAGGTAAGGTTGAGAGTGTTATTGTGGGTTAATTGCTGCACAGACTACAGATCTGAGAGCATTTCATTGAAGAGTGAGTTTTATTGTAATGTAAATATTGTTTTTAATGTTTTAATTAGATCTATAATTCCTTTGGTTTCATTTGGTGCTCGATCGGATTTGTGTAGAGGAGTCTGTTGATCAGCTCACCCACTTAACTGGTAGACCTCTTAGATACCATCTAATCTCCCTAGATCTAATATCCCTGCAATTTCTTATGTCTGTGACCTAGAAATTGCAGCATCTGCAGTGGTTTTATTGTGCTGGTTGAAACCATTCATTTGGAGGAATTCCTTAGGATGATCTGTGACCATTAAAGTGGACAGATCATAGCCTTAAGATCAGTCCAATCTCTGGTTTCAATTAGATTCTTCTACCATAAACCTTTGAATCGAATGATGTCTATAGGATGGTCTGTGACTATTGAAGTCGATAGACCATAGCCTTAAAATAAGTTAAATCCTTTGGTTTAGAATCGAGTCTTCTACCCTGCAGCTGTGCTTGTAGCCAGCTGAGGGATTTGTGTGCTTTGAACCCCAATAACATGATCAACTCAACCTGATTGCAGTGAGACCAATCTCCAAGCTGCTCTTCTCCATTTTCTATTTTTAAACCCTTCCACTTGCATGATCTAAATCTCTGGACTCGATCTCAGTTAGTTTGCATTTCATATTTAGTTTAGTATAAGTGACAACCCTTTAAAACCTCGCCCCTTTCTTTTACTAACCTAGTATTAGGTAGGGTGCCAGATCTCTTTCAGATCTGAAGATTTACCATATTTTGAACTCACCTCCCTGTGGACATTTCTTTACTTACCTTTCTTTTAAAACTTTCTACAACAGGCCCTGACTACTTGCAAGTCTTGTGTGTGATCTGCCTTGATTTGAGTAAATTTAAACCCTTTTTGAAGGCAAGGCAAACAACCCAACAAGTTTTTAGCGCTGCTGCCGGGGAAGTGTTTTTGAAATTGGTAGATCTAAGTTTGATTTAGTTTAGACCATAGATCTGTAGTAGTTTGTTTGATTTTTCACTAACTGCCTTTGTAAGTTTCGTTGTTTTCCAGTATTCTATTTGTATTTCATCATATCTGAAGCTGCTGCGAAAGAGGAGCATTGTTCTAGGGGTTGCTCTTGAGTTTGCATCCCTCTACTTCCCTTTATTTGTCAGATTTGTTAATTTTTAGTTTCAGCAGTCATTTATTTTTGTTCCTGCTTATTGTGTTTGAAGATTTACTCTGCAATAGATCTTGAGTGGTGTATGTTTGGGAGAAGAACTCTCCAACCTCAGATTTTCCCGTTAAATCCAGAGGTTGAAAGACTTCTCAGATCTAGACAAACTCCATTCACATCTGTTGCAGCTGAATTTCTCAAAATGGGTGAGCAACAGTAGCCTAGAACTCTCAAGGAGTTTAATGCACCAGGGGTTTACAATTCCCCCTTCTACATTCAGTTCCTAGCAGCTCAAGGAAATTATGAAATAAAGTCTTCCATGATCCAGATGCTACCCTCATTTCATGGCCTGACTAAAGAGGATCCTTATAAGTACATTGATAAATTCTTAGGACTCTGCACCACTTTCAACATCACAAGTTTGGGGGAGGAGGCAACTAGGATGAGACTCTTTCCTTTTTCATTGAAGGATAGAGCCAGGACCTGGTTGTCAATGCTTCCACCCAACAACATTCAGTCCTGGAGTGATCTTCAATGTCAGTTTTTGGCCAAATTCTTCCCCATATCTAAAACAAGCTAGTTGAGGAAGGGCGTCATCTCATTTGCCAAGATCCAACCGAGGATTTTCACCAAGCATGGGAGAGATTCAAGGAACTCCTAAAGAAATGCCCCCACCATCAAATCCCTGAATGGAAATTGGTTCAAAGTTTTTATCAAGGGATTGATTCGAAAAGCAGAGACATGGTAGATGCTTCTTATGGTGGCACCTACCTCCATAAAACTTCTGAAGAGGCCTGGGAGTTGTTTGATATCATTAGTGAGAACTCCATGCAGAGGGAGACCTTGTCTAGGGACTTAGATCCTCCTAGATTGGTGAAAGAGAATACCACCAGAGGGAAGATGTTTGAGGTAAATGTGCAAAGTGATTTGGAGAGGAAAGTGGACAGCCTGGCATTGAAATTTGATAAGCTCATGGGAGCAATGCAGTCACCCATGGCTGCTAGGGTGGAGGAGGCATGTGCTATCTACCAGTCTCCTGCTCACTCCCTTGAAGAATGCCCATCAGCTGTCCAGTTTTCAGATTTTGTTATGGAGCATGTGGCTGCCACTCAATCCTATGGACAATAGCCTGCTGCTGGGTACCAATGGAGGAACCACCCCAACTTGAAGTGAAGACAAGATGCATACCCAAACCAGCAACAGCAGCCATAGCAGCCCATGCCCTACAAAAATGTTCAACCCTATCCCCAAAGTTATGTTCCAAAGCCTCATTACCAGTAGCCCATGACCTAGCCTGTAGGCCAGCCTGTGCAGCAACCTGCACCCCCTCCAACTGTGGGATCACTTTCTTCCGGGGAACAAGTTCTGGCCTCACTGCAGAATTAGGGTCCCTTAACTCAAACTGTGCACTCTCACAGCCAAAGCATTAAAAAGATAGGAGACCATCTTGGTCAGCTATCTAATGCTTTGACTAAGAGAGAGGAAGGGAGGCTGCCTAGCAAACCATTGGATAACCCAAGGAGACAGTTTGTAGTGGGTGAAGTTTCCTCCACTCGTGAGGAAGCTAAATCTATTACTACATTGAGAAGTGGAAGGCTGGTGGACAACCAAGTTGGCTGTGAGACTTTGAGAAATTTTGAAATAGGCCAAGAGGTGGTTTTCGAAAGGACACAACAAGGGCCACCAGTGGTGGATGTTGAGAACTGGAAGATACCATTTTTCACCCCTTAATCTGGGCCTTGATAGACCCTTGAGAGAACTAAATAAGTATTTTAAGTGCCTATGTTGCAGCTAACAATAAAGACACGCTTAACCATAAAAGCAGCTCAAAAGTGCCAAAAAGATGACAATCCATGTCAGTCCAAAGGAAGGAAGTGAAGAAACAACCTCATCAGCTGTGAAAAGGTCTAAATAGAAGAGGCAAAGACCTGTAAGAGAAGCAGGGAACATTTCGAACAGAGAAATGCACTACAGAGTTCTTTTCGCAAAGAACTTGCACTTTTCGTAAAGAACCTCGAACTTTGCGAAAAGAAGAAAACACTCCTCGAAAAGAAGATTGAACTTTGCGAATAGAGCTTCAGAAGTCATTGAACTTTGCGAAAAGGCCCCTAAACTCTGCGAAAAGGACTAAAACTCCAGGTGTAGCTTTCGAAGAGCATCTGAACTCCTCGAAAAGAAGATTGAACTTTGCGAAAAGGCCCCTGAACTCTGCGAAAAGGTATTCTGGAGATTCGCAGCTTTAACAAGGGCAATTCGATGTCACGACGCGCCCCAATGCATTGAAAAGCCCAGAGACATTCCGGAAGATTCTGAGCACGAACCAAAGGCATATTCCACCCCATGTGAACACCCAAAGATGAAATTACTTGGCGGGAACTTCTAGAAACTCTAACAAACTTTCAAAATGCATAACAGAATTGATGCCTCTGTTTCCTGATTGGCTGAACCAGATCAAGCAGTTCTGATTGGCCAGAACAGATCTGGATCCTAGTGCTCGACTCCTATTGGTTGATACAGATCTATCCAATTCTGATTGGTTGATACACATTTGAGCTGGCTTAGGGAAAACTATAAATAGACGAACCATTTGCCCAATTTGGGCATCCAGATTTTAGAGTTTTCATCTCTGTTTCCCTCATTCCGGTCAGATAGCTTATCTGAACCCCCTGTAATCCCTTCTTGTAGTTTACCTTTGAGAGCCATTGTGAGTGATTTGTACTTCCAAGTTCGGATTCAAGACTGTAAGTCTGAGGGCTCTCTAAGAAGCCGTGCTCTGTAATTGTAATTTTGGATTTTAAAAGGTTCTTTGTAATTTCTCCATTGGAGTCATGTCGAGGGTTCAATGTTCACCTTAGTGCATTAGACTTCTTTAGATTCACTCATCCGCATGCAACTTCCTTAATTCATCACCTAATGCGAATTAGCGTTGGTAACCTAATTCTAGCAGATTTACAGTGATGTTCATGTTCTGAACTAAAGAATAGGCCACAACTATTGGATGATCTGTGACCATTTAAGTGGACAGATCATAGCCATAAGTCTAAACCTATTCCTTAATTCGGATTTATTTCTCTTACATCTGTGCTGGTAGCCAGATGAAGATTGAATCTGCTCTGTTGAACTACAGATTCTCCATTAAAATTCAGAGGCTAAAGTACATGAAGCTATTATTTCTGCATTTGTCTTATTTTAAACATCTCCCCAACTCGGATCTGGATCATGTAGTTAGTTCTTTTCTTTATTTGCTTATAGTTAAATGTGACACAATCCAACACTCTCTTTTATCTATTCTTTTTTTTAGATAATTATAGAGCCAGATCTGGTAGCTCAGATCTGGAGGTTTATCTTAAATTTTAAATCAATTCCCTGTGGACGATCTTTTACTCACTTACATTTAAAACTTGCTACAATTGGCCCTGATCTTGCAGGCCAGTGTTAGCCCCAATGTGCTGATATCCCTTTCATAAGTTAACATCCATATAACCTAGCATTCTTTAATTCTTTAATTTTTGATTCATAATGCACACAATTATGGCACACTTGGAGCGACAACAGTGGACATGAAGGAGCAACCAAATGAGAATAAAGAGGATAATGATGACCCTCAAGAAAAGAGAAAAATCATAAAGAAAGGTGACCAATTGGCTAAGGCTACAAATGAGGGAGCAATCCCACATTTGCCATTTCCTAAATCATTGCAAGCACCTTCCCCTTTCGATAAAGGGCAAGGTAAAATAGAAGAAATGATGGAAACTTTTAAGCAAGTAAAGATCAACTTGCCTTTACTTGATGTAATTAAACAAGTTCCAGCCTATGCCAAGTTTCTGAAAGAGTTATGCACCCATAAAAGACAGTCTAGGATACACTTATCCAAGAAGGTCTTTTCAGTAGAAAAGGTAAAGCAAATTCTGTCTATTGCTACCCCCACAAAACTTCAAGACCATGGAGTGCCCACTATCTCCTGCATCATTGGGGATCATAAAATTGAGAAAGTCTTATTGGATCTGGGAGCCAGTGTGAATTTACTGCCATATACAGTATATGAGAAGCTGGGCTTAAGAGAGTTGAAGCCCACACATGTAGTCTTGCAATTGGCTGACAGATCTGAAATGAAGCCTATGGGGGTCATTGAAGATGTCCTAATGGGAGTTGACATGTTCTTTTACCCTGTTGACTTTTTGGTTCTAGACATGAAGCCAAGAAAATGTGTTTCTTCCATACCCGTGATCCTAGGCAGGCCCATTTTGGCCATTGCTAATGCCTGTATACAATGCAGGTCAGGAGTCATGGAAGTCTCCTTTGGCAACATGAAAGTAAAGCTGAATGTGTACAACACAGCTCATCAACCCCCTCTAGATGAGGCCTATTTGTCCATTGATGTACTAGAGGAGGCTGTGCATGAAAATCCACATCAGCTGATGCAGGGCAATGTTTGGTTCACAAATACAAAACAACACCCAGGGAATGGACATTTGCTGCAGAAAAGATCCATGAAAGGTGCCAAGTTTGATGAGCCTGAGGAGACCGTAGACCTTCTAGATCCTCTAGATTAACCCCTGAAGTTCAGTATGTATCATATGTACCATATTTGCTTTTGTTTTAGGTGTTTACTTTGTTGTTGATTGATTTTTTTTTTCTGCAATAAAAACTACCATGCTAAATACTAGGCCATCATGTCAATATTACCAGCTGTCCTAAGATAATGAGAGCTTGTCTACAAGGGAAACAAACTGTAGAGCAACACAACAGAAGAGCCTGCTGAGTGCTGAGGGATGAGAGTGCCCAGAAATGAAGCCCTATTTTGGTTTTGGAAGCTTTTGATAGGTCAAGTTCACCTTTCATTAGGTCACATGGTGATTTCGACAGAATATTTGATGGTTTCGATAGGCACTGAGGCCTATCGGAAGGATAGTCCCACCTATCAGGATCCTATAGAATCATCCCTTTTGAAAGCTCTGTCTACTAAGCTTCGAAAGGACACATGAACCTATCGAAACCATCCAATTCATCCTATCAAAATCTTATTTCACCCCTTACATTCCTGTCGATAGGTCATTTGTGCCTCATTCCCTACCCTCTGTAAAACTCTAGCTCTCTTCCTCTCTCTTTTGCTTCCCTCTTTCTCCACTAAATCCTCGCAGAACCTTCAGCAATTCAGTCTGTCATTTCGTAAGGGCATTGAGCTTGCGCAGAGGAGCATTTTGCATCTGATTTTGGAGAAATTGGAGCTGTGCGTTGCGATCTCTGTTAGACCCTAGGATTTTTGGGGAATTCAACTTGGAGATTAAAGACAAGAAGGGAGTTGAGAATGTGGTTGCTGACCATCTGTCAAGGATCCCAGAGGCTAAAACAAAGAGCTTCCCCATTAATGACTCTTTCCCAGATGAGCAGCTTTTTACTGTACAGATAAGTATGCCCTGGTTTGCCAATATAGTAAACTACCTTGTTTTGGGAAGGATCCCTCCACATTGGAATAAGGATGATAGAAGTTTGTTCTTCTCCATAGATTCGATATTACATGTGGGAGGACCCTTACCTTTTTAAGCATTGTGTAGATCAGGTGATAAGATGTTGTGTACCTGAAACAGAGTTTAAAAATATTCTAACCATGTGTCATGAACAGGCCTGTGGGGGCCACTTCAGTGGTAACAAGACTGCGGTGAAAGTGCTTCAAAGTGGTTTCTATTGGCCTACGCTATTCAAAGATTCCCAGTAGCATTGGAAAGCTTGTCCGCGATGTCAGCAAATGGGAAGCATTACAAAGAGAAACTCCATGCCTTTGCAACCTATACTTGTTGTCGAATTGTTTGACATTTGGGGAATTTATTTTATGGGATCCTTTCCCCCCTCCTACGGATATAATTTTATCCTTGTAGCTATGGACTACCTGTCCAAATGGGTAGAGGCCATAGCTACAAGAACAAATGACCATAAGGTTGTCATTAAATTTCTAAAAGACAACATCTTCTCGAGGTTTGGCATCCCCAAAGTTATTATTAGTGATCGGGGAAGCCACTTCTATAATAAACCTTTTGATAAGCTGATGGAAAAATACTCTGTGACTCACAGAGTAGCCACTTCCTACCACCCACAAACCATTGGGCAAGTAAAAATTTCCAACAGGGAAATCAAACACATTCTAGAGAAGACTGTGAGAACTGACAGGAGGGACTGGTCCATAAAATTGACAGATGCCTTATGGGCCTATAAAACCCCCATAGGTATGTCCCCTTTCAGACTAGTTTATGACAAGGCATGTCACTTGCCTGTTGATTTGGAACACAAAGCATACTGGGCTATTAGAGTACTAAATTCTGAGTTACACTCTGCTGGTATACACAGGAAACTCCAGTTATCTGAGCTGGATGAGTTACGATTAGAAGCATATGCAAATGCCCGAATTTACAAGGAAAAGACCAAAGCCTTCCATGATAGACACTTGCTACGAAAAGAATTCAAGACAAATGACAAGGTATGGATGTTCAACTCTAGATTGAAATTCTTTCCAGGAAAGTTGCAGTCCAGATGGGATGGGCCTTTCACAGTTGTACATGTTTCTCCATCTGGGGCTTTAGAAATCATGGACCCTAGAGATGGTAGGACCATGAAAGTCAATGGTCAAAGGCTAAAAATTTGTGTTGAAAAATTTCTTGAGCCTGAAGAGACCATTGATTTTCATTACCCTCTAGTTTAATACCTAATTTCATTGTGTATCATATGTATCATATTTCTTTTTGTCTTGATAGTTTGTTCATGTACAATAAAATTGCGATGCTAGAGGTAGGTTGTCATCTTGATAGTGCTTGCAGTTCAGGGATCATGGTAGTATGTTCATAAGGTCAATAAATCAAATGATAGCTTAGCAGTAGGAGTTTACTAGGTGCTGAGACTAAGCACTACATTGAAATGCAAAGTTATTGGGCTTTTGGGACCTTTCGATAGGTTACTTACACCTTTCATGAAGTCAATCGATGATTTCGATAGGTTATTTGAGGTTTTCGATAGGCACTGAGACTGGTCGATAGATGAAATCAACTCTTCGATAGGATCAAGAGGGACAGAAAGAAGGTTTCGATAGGTTCTGGATACCTATATGGAACCTATCGATATGATGGATCACCCACCATAAACCTATCGAAAGGATGATTCCACCTATCGAAATCCCATCAAATCATTCCACTTATCGGAATCACTCATCTCATCCTATCGAAATCGTCTTTCATTCTCTATAACCTTTCGTTAGGACAGTCTCATCCATTCAACGCCTACTGAAAACCCTAGCTCCCTCTTCCTCATTTGCCCTTCTTACTATCAGAGCACGTTTTCATCCTTATCCATAAATCGGTGTCTCCGCATTCATTACGCATGTTTCCTTGACTTAACTACCACTCCTAAAAATAGCCCATCATGTAGTCCGCGCTCTATTTCCCATACAGCAACTGCCGCTCCATTTATTCCCACTTTCATTTTCAACCTGGAAGAATGCAAAAAATTTATTGTACCTGTGCAATCCTTCCATCCCACACTCATGGCCGACGATAAATCTCAAGACTTGCCAATCAAGTTTTACCCAGTCTGGCCACCACCGCCACCACCAGTCGAGCCTGATCCTCTCCAATTTCTCTGGGATGAATACGAAGAGGTGCAGAGAATCCTGGCCAAGGAGGAAAGGAAAAAGAACAAGAGAAAGAAGAAGCAGAAGACCGAGCCACCACCTCCTCCACCCCCACCTTCTTCAACCTCCCCACCACTTGCTCAGCTCCCATCTCCTTAATCTTTCAATTCCCACCCTCCTAGCTTGCAGTTCCTCTTCCACTGTAAGCAGGGTGAGGATATCTCTGTGCCAGGTGGACGATGAATTTGAAGTGACAAAGTATTTTGTTATTCTGTAGAGATTATTCTCAGTTTTGTCGTGTACTATTTTAATGAAATGTCTTTTTGATGTCATCTGTGCTTGTATGCTTTCAATTTATGTTTATCTTTCATTTCTAATATTATGTCTTACCTATTTCCTTACTACCATTCTCTCAACAGTGAGGACACTGTTTAATTTAGGTTTGGGGGTGTGGCAGGTGTGCCAATGAAATGAGTTAATGCTAGTGCAGCTATGTTGAAAAAGTTTTTGAAAACAAAGTGATTCACCACCCGATTTTTGGAAAAGAGGTAATTAAAAAACTATTTGAAACTAAAATAAGTTGTAGTCTAACAAGCTTCATGAAGCAAATGTCAACAATTTTCGAAAAAATAAAATAAAAAATGTTGATGTATAGTGAACCTGAAATGAGAGAAAACTATAAGGATACACCCCAGAAAATTTGATGGAAGGCCATAACCAGTGAGATTTGAGCCTGAGAATTTTTCTTTGAAGAGTGTCTTGGCAAATTCTTCTGCTCTAAGGACTTATTGGACTCAATTCTGCTCACTAGAAGTTAGGCAGATCCAAGTTGAAACAGCTTGACATCATTCATGACATTGAAGACATGAAGTAAGACCATCCCTTGGATAGTCTGAGCCTAAAATTTCCCACCATTGAACTGCCCTTGATACACACCTTTTGAGCCCTAAAAATTCCAATTTTTCTTTGATGAAAACCAGAAAATGTAAACCCAAAACCTTTTGACCTATTTTAGTTCACCCTCAATCTGAGAAATCAGAAAATAAGAGGAGAAGTAAGGTTAGAAGTTTAAGGTTCGATGTTTTGTAAAAATAAGAAGAAAGTATATTTGAAGGCTAGTGTGATGTATAGTTGTGGCATCCCAACTAAAAAAAAAAAAACAGAGCAAAAGGATAAGAAAGAGAAGTCACTTCATTTGAAAATCTACAAGAAGATAAGAAGCTGATGAAGCTGATCACTTCAAGTCTGAAAATTCAAAAAGAAAGTGAAGAGGTGCTGAAATGAAGAAGGTTGAGTTACAAATTCCCCACCTTTACTGACTTCTCAAATTTGAATCCCTTTTACCCTTTCACAAACCTCATCCCAAAGCCACATTACAACCCAATAAAAAAACCTTACTGATCTAAAATGAATTGAGCTGTCATGTGGAGATAAGGATTTATTTAATCTATGGTGAAAAGAGTTAGAAAATTTCAGGAATTAGAGCAATGCCTATGCTCATGCTTGCAGTCCTATTTGAGGGCTGTAACTGCTCTTGAGCTGTATGAAATTCTACACCCTTCATTTTTTTTTTTTGTGAGTTAACAGCCCTGGTGAGACTTTGGTTTGAAATCAAATTTGTTGGGGGTAATATCAGAGCAGAATTCTGGAATTGATGGTGAGCCATGCATTAATTTTTAGGAGAAATGCCTTGACATGAATTGAGTGATGGTGAAGGATTACAACAGACTTTCAAGTTTTGTACTGATTTTTTTTTTCTGTTGAAATTCGTCTAATGAATTGAATGGACATGGTGTCAATTTATTTTATTTACTTAAACTCTGTTTTAGTAGGATGCACTACTATTAACTAACTTTATTGGAGAAGTTTGTGGGTACCTTCACTGAAAACCCTCAGGAGACTTCACTCCTCCACTAGGGATCACCTAGGGGTTTAAAAGGCTTGATGCATATGCTAAATGCATCCGTGATCCCTACGAAAGTGGTATTTTTAATTTTCTTTGTTTCTCCTTTGCTTAGGGACTAGCAAATCTTAGGTTTAGGGGTGTGTTAAGTAGTGAAAAATTCCAGTTTTCACCCCTTAACCTGACCTTTGATGGACCTATGAGCCCACTAATAAACACCTATTGAGTCTATTTTGTAGATAACAATAAAAGACAGGAATAGTGCATAAAACCACTCAAAAATGTTACATAAAAAATTCCATCCCTCAGCACAGTGCAGATCTAGCAATGGCACACAAAGGGCTGCACACCATTGGACCCTTGGGGCGCGTGGCAACAGCAGGGAAAGGCGAAGGAAGTGAAAATAGGCTGAAAACATCCTATCGAGAGGTTATCTGAAGACTTCGATAGGAGCTGAGAGTTAAAAATAGAGGAATTCGTACAGATGGAAGGGTTTCGATAGGATCTGAAGACAGAGAAAGGAAGAATTCGTGAGGATTGAGAAGTTCGATAGGATCCAAGAACCTATCGAGCAGCTGAAAGAAAGAAAGAAACCATCCTTTTGAAAGCCTGCCTGAGGTGTAAGGGGAATCGATCGAATGGTTTCTTGAACCTGTCGGATGGTTTCTGAACCTATCGAAATGGTCCTCCAACCTATCGAAAAACTTTCCCAACCTGTCGAATGCTCCAGACAAAGGGGCAGAGAACGCTGAAGCGTCAAGAGAAGGCTCATCCTATCTGAACCTATCGAGGAGTTCTGAGCACCTAGCGAAAGGTCTAAAAAGCTCCATTTGAACCTGTCGGAAGCTTTCCCAACTTGTTGAAATCATGTGAAGAACTTCTCAGAAAATAGGCTATTCACACGCTGCAACTCGGTGACCTGCTGCACATAACCCGAGGCACTTTGGTGACCGGCATGACGATCCTGAAGATGCCCTAGGAAACCCTAACCAACTCCACGTGCTCTGAAAGAACTTTAACGAACTCTGAGGACCTTATAGAAGGGAATATTGGCGGGAGAAACAAGAGGGAAAAGCTACATAATGAGATCCCCAATTATAATTGGGGGGATTGAGATTTGGATCAAATTCTGGAGATCAGAGCTTGTAGCGAAATTCCATTTTCCCTCTTTTAGCTCAACTATGGTTGGCTAATTCCCTAGGAGTAGCAAGGAGAGAGGTTAGATCTGTAATTGGGTAAGGTTGAGAGTGTTATTGTGGGTTAATTGCTGCACAGACTACAGATCTGAGAGCATTTTATTGTAGAGTGAGTTTTATTGCAATATAAATATTGTTTTTATTGTTTTAATTAGATCTATAGTTCCTTTGGTTTCATTTGGTGCTCTATCGGATTTTGCAGAGCAGTCTGTTGATCAGCTCACCCACTTAACTTGTAGACCTCTTGGATACCATCTGATCTCCCTAGATCTGATATCCTTGCAATTTCTTGTGTCTGTGACCTGGAAATTGCAGCATCTGCAGTGGTTTTAATACGCTGGTTGAAACCTTTGGTTTGGAGGAATTCCCTAGGATGATCTGTGACCATTGAAGTGGATAGATCATAGCCTTAAGATCAGTCCAATCTCTGATTTCAATTGGATTCTTCTACCATAAACCTTTGGATCGGATGAAGTCTATAGGATGGTCTATGACCATTGAAGTGGACAAACCATAGCCTTAAGATCAGTTAAATCCTTTGGTTTAGAATGGAGTCTTCTACCCTGTAGCTGTGCGTGGAGCCAGCTGAGGGATTTGTGTGCTTTGAACCCCAGTAACATGATCAGCTCTACCTGATTGCAGTGAGACCAATCTCCAAGCTGCTCTTCTCCATTTTCTATTTTTAAACCCTTCCACTTGCAAGATCTAGATCTCTGGACTCGATTTCAGTTTAGTTTGTATTTCATATTTAGTTTAGTTTAAGTGACAACCCTTTAAAACCTCCCCCCCTTCTTTCACTACCTAGTATTAGGTAGGGTGCCAGATATCTTTCAGATCTGGAGATTTACCATATTTTGAACTCACTTCCCTATAGACATTCCCTTACTTACCTTTCTTTTAAAACTTGCTACAACAGGTCCTGACTACTTGTAGGTCTTGTGTGTGATCTGCCTTGATTTGAGTGAATTTAAACCCTTTTTGAAGGCAAGGCAGACAACCCAACAGCCGCCTCTACAGGCTGGTGTCCACTGATGAGATATGATTCAAACGTAAAGTAATGCGCAAGTAGGCCCGCCAATCGGCTAAGGCATGTAAAATGATGGAAAATAAAGGAATCATAAAGACAATGCGCAAGTAGGCCCGCCAATCAGCTAAGGCATATAAATGACGAAAAATAGAGGAATTATAGAGACAATGCGCAAGTAGGCCCACCGATCGGCTAAGGCACGTAAAATGACAGAAAAGTAGGGGTGAGAAAATTGACAAAATCATAGGGGTGAGTGAAAAATAAGAGAAAAATAAGAGAATGTTAGTAAAAACAAAGAAAAAGGCCAAGTTTCAAGGGGAAGCTCTAGTAGCTACTCCCTATCAGAGTCGCCATCTGTACAACCACAAGATTTTTGACGGTTTGGTCGTGATAATGCGTACTCTCGAAAAGAATATAGAGTCACCACCTGAAGTTTTTGGTGCCCCGAGAAACCTAGATCAATTTTAGAAGCACTGAAGTGCAAAAAATATAAGTCTGATTCACCGGTCTATTACAAAAGCTCTTAGGTAGGGGCTTCGGTTATCGATCAAGAAGGTGTTAGGCACCCGATCAATCCACTCTAAAGCGGTCTCTACTTATGGCCAAAGATAAAACGAAAATGAAAATAAAAAGAGCACTTTCTCTTGCCAGAAGGCACTATGATCCTATTTGTGCCCCTCCGCCACTATCAAGATTTCGGAGGCATAACGGCACAAATTTAAGGATAAAGGAAAAGCCGAGAAGGTAGAGGAGTAGAGGGGAGAGTCGAAGCTCTGGGGCCCTTGTAACACCCTTGTGAACCTTCACGTAGCTACACTTGAGGAGCTTTCGATTGCTTGGATGAAGGAATAGTGGGTTTTAACCTCTAAAGCTTGCTTGCTAAGGGGTAGAAGAGGGGGGCTAAGGGATATCTCACACCTAAACTAAGGGATCTATGATGGAATATAGGGCCCAAAGGAGGTTTTGGAATTCTAGAATTTATATGGGAGATGGTGCACCAAAGGGGAGGGAAGCTTTCTTACTCTTTTCTCTCTTTTTGGAAAAAGTTTCAAGCCCTTAATCCAAGGGGAGTGCCTCTCTATTTTTAGGAAAAGGGTAGGTTAGGAGGGTGCTTAAGAGCTAATTGGGATTAGCAATTAGGTAATCTCCTAATCTAAGGTTTCCTAGGATTTTGAGAGCTTGGAAATGTGGGCAATGGGCTTCAATGGTGGATGATAGGGTGAGGTTTCAAATGACTTAAGGGTTGCAAATAGGGTAAACATGGGTGCAACAGTCCTAATGAAATCCATCCCAAACATTGAGATGGTCAATAAGTCAAACCCCAAAAGTGAAATTCGAGCAAAAAAATAACAGGTACTGTAGCTAAGCATGGCACATGTATTAGATGCGCCAAGCATAGCTACAATATCAAGAAGTCCAGAGCCAGAGGTGGGTCCCACCTATACTTGGTGCATGTATTAGATGTGCCAAGCCATTTTGGTCACTTTTTGGCACATGTAATACATGCACCATATATGCCCCCATCCAAGTGCAATTTTGGTCACTTTTTGGATCGCTGTAACTTTTGAAGGATGACTCGGATTGAGGTGATTCTTGACTTGTTGGAAAGCTGAGAACCTCTACTTTTCAATGATATAAGATTTAATCCTAGTATAGGTCCCTGCTAGCCTTAGTTTATCTCTCTCTAACCATTGCCTGGGAGGGTTAACAAAGGGTTTCAGAGAGGTTTTTAAAGGTTGGAAGTAATTCCTAAGGGGTTAGGTAAGTTCCTAAGGATCGGGAGATGTTATCGGAAGCTCGAGGGTGCGTCTCACTCGAAGTATGTTTTGATCAGGCCTTTGGCCAAATTTGGGTGTCTACAGGAAAGTACTTGGTCAAAAATCTAGCCTGCAGTCTAGCCCATGTGGTAATCTCCCAAAGGGCAAAGAAATAAGTCACACCTTCACTCAGTAGTTTAGAGAGAAGGAAAATAGCATTAATTTCACAGCCTGATCATCTAGTGCAGTTATTTTCAATGTGGTATAGAGTTCTATGAAATCTCTAAGATTTTGAAAGGGATCTTCGCGATCAAGCCCGTGAAAATTCCAAAGGGCTTGTAGCATGGTGTGCTTGATCTCGAAGTGTTGACCATTCACAACCTTGGGTAAAGCAATACGTGAGGGCGCAATCAACGTAACTATGGTGTAATGTTCTTGAATGGGGCGATCTTTGGAATTCGTGACAGATTCTCTTTCAGAATTATAGTTGGAAGCCAAATTTCGCAAGAAAGTCTGTTCAATTTCTGGATCACACAAAAATAAATTTGTATTTTGAGAACGAGTGTGATGCATATACCAAAAAGAATATATGTTTTTTATTTTTCAAAGAATAACAAGTTGATAGAGAACAAATTTGGGCCACTAGCTTCCCTTGTCAGGAGAGGTTTTGAAACTGTGATCTACTGCTCTGTAATTAGTCACATAATATACTATTTTACCACCCTTAACTTAGTGATGCTAGGACTTAATTTTCTACTAATAAGTTATCGATGTAAAGATATTAAAGAAAAACAGCAAAAGAGAACCAAAATGTTAATATTCGTCAAAATGAACTCATAAAGTAATAAAAAGATGATTAAACCAAAAGACGAATCATTGACTACAAAAAGATGAAAAATCGTGCTTTATGATTTTGCGGAATGATATAAATATAAAGTAGATATCATAATTTACGATTCTTCAAAGAGGAAGTCGTTCAAAAGAGTACGATGCAAGAGAAAGCGATGAATCGTAAATAGAGAATCGTTCAATAGGAAGCTTTGTTAAAAGATTAAAAATCTTGATTTACGATTTTCCAGAGAAAGTTATAATAGAAGAAGAAAATTATGATTTACGATTTTATAAAAGTACACCTTCTGAAGTTGTTGATCACGTGAGAATGAACACTGCCATGCACAAAATTAGAAGATCTCTTAAAGAAGAAGTCTAGTGAATCACAAACCTGAGAAGATTGACAAAGGAGACTCTTAAAGGACTCTGCTACTGAATTAAAGGAGAAAATTCAGAAGTACATCAATAGATTGAAAGCAAGGAAAGATAAGATTAGAAGTAGAGTTATATTAGGATAGTTTTGTTTTAGTAATTTCTTTTATTAAAATTAGGAGTTTTGTAAACCGACTTTTGTGATCTATAAATACGAGGCTCGACACATACGAATAATCATCGAAAAATTTCATAGTATCAATTGATAATTGAGGTTTGTGTTTTCTCTTGATAAAAGTAGTTTAAGATTTATAAAGTAATATCATCCACAGTTCTCTAAAGTCTTGCCTAACAACCAAGGCTAAGGAAGCTGAAAGACCAACCCTTTGGATGGTTCTACTCTTGCTTTCTAGTTTAGATTTATTTTATTGCAATTTACTACTTTATAAACATCTTCAAATTTTAATTTGAATTGATGACTCAGGTTAGAATTTGCAAATTAGTGTAATGGTTTTTATTTTTTATCTTTAATTTTCTAGAATTTGATTGACGCCCAAATTTTTAGTAGATTAGAGATTAGTATAAATCTATATTAAAGGATGCTAGTTTTTTATTGATGCCTAAATTCTAGAAGACTGAAATACAGTGTAACGGTATTTTAAATTTGTAAATATCCGATAGCTGAAGATTGTGATTGACGACTATAATCTGAAGTAGGAGGATTTAAGATTTATTTTCTATAAAATTTAGTTTAAGAAACCATTCTTTATTCATATTTCTCAAGTAGTTTAAGAGCTTAAAAGATAAGTATATGTTTTCAGAAAATTAATATATATATATATATATATAGTACATAAAACCTATGTTCGTGGGAACGATCCTATACTAGCTCTACAATTGCCATTGTGCGCATGTAATAGGTTAAGACTTAACTAGAGATACATATAATCAGCCAAGTCAAGTTTTTGGTGCCGTTATCGGGGATAGCGTTTTAAGTTGTATTTATATTAATTTAAGAAAACAAATATGTGCAACCGTGGGATTTGAAATGATCCCGTCGTGACGATGCGCTCTCTAATGAAATATATAGAGTCGTCATCCGGAGCTTTTAGTGTCCCGAGAAGCCTAGATTATTTTTATAAGCACCAAAGTGCCACAAATATGACTCTGAATCCGGTCTACGCCAAAGGCTCTTGGGTAGGGGCTTTGGAAGGTGTTAGGCACCCAATCAGCCCGCTTAATGCGGTTTCGACTAATGGCCAAAACAAAAATAATATAAAAGAAATAAAAAAGGCTTCCTCTTACCCAAATGGGTCTTAAAATCCTATTTGTGTCCCTCTGTTCTTACAATAAATTCGACGACATAACGGAACAAATGGGAGGATGGAGGAATAACAGAGAAGGTTGAGGAATAGAGGGGAGAGCCAGAGCTCTCAGGCCCTTGTTGCACCACTGTAGAGCCTTACGTTGGCTGTCCTCGGTGAGCTTTTGAAGGTTTATATGGTATGGAATGAGGTTCTAACTCTTAGGGCTTGATGGCTAAGAGGTAGAGAGGGAAGGCTAGGGGGTAACACACCTCTAACCTAGAGCTTATGGATGAAATGCTAAGGTTCAAAAGGGTTTTTAGAGTTTTGGAATTTGTATGGGAATGGTGCACTAGAGGAGAGAGAGAGAAGGGATTCCTTAATCTCTTAATTGTAAATTTTTTCAGGCCATTTGTAAGGGGGGTGCCTCTCTATTTATTAGAAAAAGAGAGGTTAGGAGGATGGTTAAAGGCTAATTGGGATTAGCAATTAGGTAATGGGCCCTCTAAGGTTTCCTAGGATTTTTGGAGCCTTGAAAATGTGAAAAGGTGCTCCAATGGTGGATGATAGGGTGAGGCTTTAAACCACTTAAGGAGTTACACATAGATAGTAAATGGGTGTAACAGAATCAACAAAACACACCCCAATGGTCAAGATGATCAACAAGTTAAACCCCAATCACAAAATTTGAGACAAAAACCTTGAGTTACTATTCATATGCCTGGCGCAATAATTAGTTGCGCCAAGCATATGCATAGTAAAATAGTGCTTGAACAGTGCCTGGGAAGTTGGTTGCTCACGGGGGGGACCCACCTATAGCTAGCGCAACTATTAGTTGTGCAACATTTACCTATAGTTGGCGCAACTATTAGTTGCACTAAATTCACCTATAGCTGGCGCAACTGTTAGTTGCACCAAATCCCTAAGGGGAGTCGCATGAATTTACCATTCTGCCCTTCGGGTTTGGAATGCGCTATCTTTACGTATACTGCTCCGATTGGGGTGATTCTTGGCCCGTTGGAAAGCTGAAAACTTCTAGTTTTCAATGATATAATATTTGATTATAGTAGAAGGTCATAGCTAGTGCCAGTGTACCACTCTTTATCCATTGCTCGGGAAAGTTAGGTTTAGGTCTGGAATGGGTTCTAAGGGTCGGGATGGGTTCCTAAAGGTTCGGGAAGGTTCCTAAGGGATCTAGGGTGATTCCTAAGGGTTTAGGATGGCTCTTAAGGTTTCAAAAGGGCTCATAAGGGTTCGATACATGCCATCAAAGCTCAGAGGTGCGCCTCCTTCGAAATGTGTTTTGATCGGGCCTTGGGCCAAATTTGGATCTCTACAGATGCTCCTCCTTGATATCCGATCACTAATGATAGAATGCCAAAGAAAAGTGACATTCGAAGAGGCCCAAGGCATTACTGACTAGTCCACTACATTTAGAATGAACTTCAAACAACAGATGGGTAACATGGTGAGAAAATGAAAGCCCTATATGTTGGGAAAAATGGTCGTTTCTCAAGGTAATCGGTCTCCAAGCGCTTAGCGACATTACTGGGCATAATCAAGGTGGAAAATGAGTTATGAAAGCCCAATAGCTAGGAAAACGATTGCTTCTTGAGATGTTCTTAAGGAGTTTGATCTTCAAGGTTCATTCTGAGTACAACAACTTTGTAAATAAGGAGGGTGATCGACCCACATTCAAAGATAGGCACAACGCAAGTACGCAAGGCTCCATAGTTTGTGTCTAATCAAATGAGGCATTGACCGTCTCATCTGACTGGTCACGAGTGCCCTTGTTTGAAGCAGGGTTTGAGGTCTTTGGGCAAACCCATTGATCCTGAAGTTTATTTAGCACGACTACCCGAACGAAACGAACAGAGGTCGCAACGCTTTTTGAGAGTGTGCGCTATTTTTCCAACATGCCCCGGATCGTCATGACCCAGAGTATCCAACCTCAAATGACATAGAACAGATCCGGCCAAAATTGGGTGCCCCCCAAAGGAGGCATCCAATCTTGGTCTCTATTGATAATGATCTTACAAATCAATTAACTATGCATAAACATGCATGTAGACACCCAAATTTGGCCCAAGGCCCGATCGAAACACCTTTCGAGAGAGGTGCAATTCTGAGCTTTTGATTACATGTATGGAACCTTTAGGACCCCCCCTAAAACCCTTAGGAACCTTTTCAAACCCTTAGGAATCACCCTAGATCCATTAGGAACTTGACGCGAACCTTTAGAAATTAATCTCGACCCTTAGAACCCGTTATGAACCTAAACCTAACCTTATCAAGCAAATGGTTGAGGAGGGATACACCAGAACTAGCTATGGCCCTCTACTATGATTGAATATTATACCATTGAAAAGTAGAGGTCATCAGCTTTCAAACGGTTCAAGAATCACCCAAATCAAAGGTATACATCAAAAGATACGGCAAATCGAGCTCGGAGGGCATAAGAGTAAAATCAAGTGGGCCCCCCTAGGGATTTGGCGCAACTAATAATTGCGCCAGGCTATTTCACCCCAAAAATGTCCTGACACAACTAATAGTTGCGCCAGGCCATTTCTCCCAGATTTTAAGCCTGGCGCAACTAATAGTTGTGCCACTTTTATAAGTGGGACCCACCCTCGCGAGGCAACTTCCAGGCACTGTTGGCACTGTTTACAACTATTTTACTATACATTTGCCTGGCACAACTATTAGTTCTGCCAGGCATATGAATAGTAACCTTTAGATTTTATCTCAAAAATCAAGATTGGGGTTTGACTTGTTGACCATCTTGATCTTTGGGGGTGTTTTGATAGTTCTGTTGCACCCATTCAATACCTATTTGCAACCCTTAAGTGGTTTGAAACACCAACCCATCATCCACCATTAGAACCACCTTCACACCTTTGTAAGCTCTCAAAATCCTAGGAAACCTTGGATTTGAGATTACCTAATTGCTAATCTGAATTAGCATCTAAGTGGTCTCCTAATCCACCCATTTCCTATAAATAGAGCCTCCCTCCCCTTGGTTTAAAGGTTGAGAATTTTTGCCTAAGAGAGAAAGAGCTTAAAGTGAGAAGATCTTTCTCCTTTTGGTGCACCATTGCTCATACAAATTCCAGAATTCCAAAACCTCATTCCATGCCTTACCTTTCCTAAAAAGCCTCTAGGTTAGGTGTGTGCTATCCATTTGCCTTCCTTCTCTACCTCTTAGCTAGTAAACCTTAGTGGTTAGAACCCCTCTTTTCACCATTCAAGCCTTCAAAAGCTCATCAAAAGTAAGCCACACAAGACTCTCCTATGGTACTACAAGGGCCCGAGGGCTCCGACTCTCCCCTTTCTTCTCCTATCTCTTCCTTAGCTCTTCCTATCCTCCTATTTGTGCCGTTGTGCTACCGAATTTTTCGTAGGAACAGAGGGGCACAAATAGGATTTGAGGCCCATTTGGGCAAGAGGAAGCCATTTTCTTTTCTCTTACTTTATTTTTATGTTGGTCATTAGTAGATACCGCGTTAAGCGGTTGACCGGGTGCCTAACACCTTCCCGATCGATAACCGAAGCCCCTACCCAAGAGTCTTTGGTGTGGACCAGATTCAGAGTCATATTTGTTGCACTTCGATGCTTATAAAAATGATATAGGTATCCCGGGACACCAAAAGCTCCGGGTGGTGACTCTATATTTTGGCAAGCGAGCGCATCGCCGCGACGAGATCGTCACAAATCCCACAGTTGCACAGATGGAGACTCTGCTGTCGAGTAGCTAGTAGAGCTTCTCCTTGAACTGGACATTTTTTTTTTTTCCTAACATTTTATTATTATTTTATTATTTTTATTTTTGCTATTTTTTTCACTCACCCCTCCGATAAAGTCACTTTACTTACCCCTACTTTTATGTCATTTATGAGCCTTAGTCGATTGACCGGCCTACTTGCGCATAGTCTTTAAATTTCCTTACTTTTCCATCATTTTAAGTGTCTTAGCCGATCGGCGGGCCTACTTGAACATTGTCTTTTAATTCATTTAATTTTCTGTTATTTAAAGTGCCTTAGCCGATTGGCGGGCCTACTTGCACACTCATATCCTAACAGTGGACGCCGACCCGTAGTGGCAGTACAGGATCATCACCCTCGGTCTTTGAACTAAAGAAAACTTCCAAAAAAAAAAGTGAAAAGCTTTGAAAAAAATTAATTAAAATTGAACCAAGTTAGGGAGCTTAATCAATTTGTTTTTACGAGGTAGATTTTAAAAGGGTGGGGATTAGGCAAACACACAAACACCCGGGTCTTAGTTTGGCGGTAGCCCCTAGTGGTGATGATCCAGAAAAGTCCTAGCCCACCTAGTATTTGAGAAGGCACTTGTACCGGAGGTATATCGGGTGGGTTCCCATTCAGAAGCTTAAAACCCTTGGGGAGCGCACTAGCGAGTTATACCAGACTCAAACCCGTTAGGTGCTGTAAGGAGAGAATCGATCATCGAAAAAATAGCTCAGTTCCCGGAAGCCTAGCTTCCACAAAAACCAAAAAAAGAGACTCATTTTAGGCTGCTGTCTCTTTTGTCATACATTCTGGAGCATCAGTTTTTGCTTGATGCATGTATTAGTTACGCCAGTACAAAAAATTGGAATTTATAACTGGCGCAACTAATAGTTGCACCAGCTTTAAAATCTAAGTTTTTACCTTGGCGCAACTAATAGTTGCGCCAATATAAAAATAGTGCCCTACAACCTAGGTGCATGTATTAGTTGCGGCAGGTCTATTTAACGGCACACCAGCCCGAATCTATGGCCTTCTCCACCTCCCGAGTCCCCGATCAGTGTGCTTAGTGCCTTGTTTAGGCCCTACCAAATTCGACACCCAATACGCCCCCGTCGATCAAAAGAGGGTAACTTCTTTTTGGCTCATTCCGAGGGATCAGATTGTTTGCCTCGATTTCTGTGCCTTCAATAGTTCGAAGATTCTCCTTCAATTTTTTTAAAGTGCGTCGGAATCGTCGCTGCGGGTCTTGAATTAAGGTACGAGGGCCACTTGAAAAGGGAATTCCAAGGCCTCAAAACCTTTATTTTTCAAAAACTTTTTTCAAAAAATTCAAAAAATATATATAAATCAAAACCCAAAAAAGATATAACTTGTGGTGCTGGCACAACGGCATCATCTTGCCCTCCGTCATCCCGTAGGGGAAGAAGGAGGAGGATTAGTGGGCCTTATCTAAGGCACCCTTACCCAACCCATTCCCAAAGAATGTCATGGGTAGTGGACCCAGCTTACGCCGATCCAGACTCATCCCCGCCACATTCTCCAACCCACTCCCATTTGGGAGAAGTTTTTTCCACCATCCCCCTCACCCAACCCCCCTTTACCCTTACCGGCCCGTTTAGCGCCCCCATTTTCCCAACCACTACCCCCCAAAATATCCAAAGTCCAACCCCCCATTCTCCATCTTTTGCCCAAACCATACTCATGCGAAGTCCAACCCCTTTCCCTTCCACATCCGCACAAAATCCATTCTCCCAATCCACATTCATGCCCCATTTCTCGTCTTCCCCCTATAGGCCCGATCCACCCACATTCACATACACCAATTCCTCCCTATCCAATCCCCCACAAATTGCCCCATCCACCCGGGTCATGCTCGTTTTTACCGGGGCCATGCCCGATTTTTTTCAAGCATCCACCTCTAACATCCCTAATCCTTCCACATCCTTTCCCCCACCTCAACTCTCCAATCCACCCCATACCCTACCTCTTACCATGGCCATGCCCGATCATACCAAGGCCATGCCCAATTTTCCCTCCATCCCATCTCAACCACCCACATCCAATCCTCCCTCAATGACCATGATGGAGGAGATGTTCCAAGCCTACTCCATATGGAAGGCTTCTCAAAACACCTCCTCTCCTCCACACCCCATGTCCCTAAACCCATCTCACACCCTAGCCAATCTCCATGCCTCACTCCTCAATGACCCCCATCAACCCCCATAATCCACACCATCCAAACTCCCATTACCCACATGCCCCAAGGCCAAATGGCCCAATCTCCAACCTTCCACATACCCCAAGGCCCATTGGCCCAAACCCCCTTTTCCCACATATCTCAGGGCACCAGGGCCCAATACCCCACCACCCAAAACTACCCAGGGCCCATGGCCCAGACCTATCAAGGCCCCTTGGGCCAAACCCATCAAGGGCCCATGGGCCAGACCCACCAAGGCCCATTGGGCCAAACCCATCAAGGACCCATGGCCCATACCCACCAAGGCCCATTGAGCCAAACCCATCAAGGCCCATTGTCCCAAACCCACCAAGGCCCATTGGCCCAAACCTACCCAGGGCCCATGGCCCAAAATGACCAAGGCTTCATGGCCCAAACCCAAACCCCACACTCACACCTTCCACTATACTCCCAACATTTCACAGCCGGGTAAAGCCCATGCCATACCCTAAACCCAATTTTCCCATGGCCCCACACCCCAAGCCCATCACCAAACCTCCCCCCATACCCAATGGCCCCATCAGGCCCCACCTCTAAACCAAAATCCCATCACCCAACAAACCTTTCCTCACCCCCAATGGGCTCACCCCACCACCACTTATGTCATTCCCATCCAACCCGTGCAACAACAACCAGAGAATCTCGCCCTCACTGCACATTATGCCGACCAGCAATATGAGGAGGACGAGATTAGGAATAGCGGGGCCTACGCTGGGGCATTGACCAACCTTAACCCTCCTCCAATAAATGCCCACCCCTTGGTGGCTCAAAGTAAAGTCCAACCGATGGCCGAGAAAGTGGCCCCTGCATCGAAAGAGTTAGAACAGCTGAAAGAACAGTTGGACAAAATACAAAAGCAGCTAATGAAAATGGGTGGTGCTGAAATTCACGCCTTGGACTTCACAAATTTATGCTTGTTCACTGAGGTCCCCCTGCCCCCAAATTTAAAATGCCAGCCTTCGACAAAGATAATGGCACTGACAATCATATTGTGCACCTGAAGTCCTACTGTGGGGACATGTGCCAATAAGGAGGCGATGAGAGACTATTAATAAAAGTCTTTCAAAAGAGTCTGACTGGTTCGGCTTTGAAATGGTTCACATCTTTAGAACCATCCATGATAAAAATGTGGAGGGACTTGACACACCTCTTTCAAGAACAATATGTCTACAACATAGACATTAAACCGTGAAAGTCAAACTTGGCCCGCTTAAAACAGAACCAGAACGAGACCTTCAGCGACTACTTGGGATGCTGGAGAGCACTGGCAGCCCAAGTCATAAACAGAATACCTGATGATGAGCAGATTGAGATGATCTCAAAGAATACCCTGCCAGTGATCTCAGACTTCTTGGTGTACTAGCAGCAGTTCAGTTTTACTGATCTGGTAAGAAATGCTGACCGATGTGAGGATGCCATCAGGGAGGGCCGTCTGAGTAAGAACATGCCAAGTGGACCCAGTGGGGTTAGGAGGTTTTCAGAGCAAAGGAATGATAAGAGAATAGGGGGCGATGTCCAAAACATTGCCAATACCAGGCCCAATAACAATATAACCCCGTTTCAATTTCAGGCTGCCCCACTAGCACCAATCAGGCCTGAGCAGATATAGAGAATAAGGAATTGGCAAGGAATGCAAATGATTCCAGAGCAGAGGAGAGTCTGCTACGACCGAGTTTTTACGCCTCTAGGGCAATCAGTAAGTGTACTTCTGCCTTTATTAGTGGAAAAAGGATTAGTCACTATTCATCAACCGCAACCTCCTCCCCATCCAATCTCAAAGAACTATGACCCGAATACACCCTGTCATTTTCATCAGGGTCTGGGTCACCCAACTGATCGTTGCTTCCCCTTAAAGCATGCCATCTAGGATTTGATCGATATCGGGAAAATCATCCCCCCTGCACCTTCTCAACATGCTAGTATTCACCAAGTGCCACTACCCCCACATCCTACCGGAGGAGCAGGTCCCAGACCCATCGTCGGAATGATAGAAGATGAGGAGGAGTTTGAATTTGACCCATCTGATTATATTAGTGATCGGGAGAGTTATGTAGCACCATTGTCAAGAAACATGGAAGAGAGGAACATAGGGGTAATTGAACCCCTGAATTTGTAAGAATATTTCCCAAACCCGACCTCGCAAATTGAACCTTGGATCTCAGGGCATACTTTCCATCCACCACACCCGTCAATGATGTACATATCAATGCATACCAACCATACACCACCACCCCCAGTAACTATCCGATGAGCCAATAGGCCCCCAATCCTATGCCCACACCCTCCAGTTATCAATGCCCCGTGCCCACCCCATTTCTCCCAGTTCAACTATCGGCAAACTCCACCACCCCCATCAATTACCCAATAAGCCATCAGGCCCCCAATCCCACACCCGCACCCGTCAGTTACCAATGGCCTGTGCCCATCCCATCACCCCAAGTTCCGCCTGTGAACTCCACCGCCCCGATCAATTACCTAACGGCCCATCAGACCCCCCATCTCCTTCCAGCACCCACCAGTTATCAATGGCCTACTTTTACCTCCTTCCCTCCAATGCCACCACCCTCAAGCTTCACCACCCCTATTTGGCCCAATTTTTCCACCCAACCCACTACCACCAAAATAAATCAAGTTTTGCCCACACCTCCTGAGCCATCGGTACATGCACTTCAGATATCGGTAGCCATACCTTTCCAACTCTCAGGACCAACCTATGATCCACATCAGGTCCCACTGAGCTATGAGCAAACCAATGCTAATGCCGGCAGCAACAAAAGAGAGGGGGCAGCTGATTTTATTACCAGGTCAAGGAGGATATCAAAGCAACCAGAAGCACCGGCAGCAGCACAAGCCCAACCAGAGGGGAAGAAAGACAGCGCTGTGAACCCCTTTAAAAAAATGAGTCGAGAACATATACTAGAGAATCAACTGAGAAGAATGCCCGCCTATATAACTATCTGGGATTTGTTGATGACGTCTCCACTCCATTTTCAAACATTAATTGGGGCATTAAAAAATGTGCATGTATCACTCCAAGTTAGCCCGGATGAAGTCGGGCAGATAATTGGGCAAGTGATGGCTCCAAATGCCATCTCGTTTTCTGATGTCGATTTACCTGAGGAAGGGTGTAGCCACTCAAAGTCTTTGATTATAACAGTTGAGTTCGAAAATATGGTCATTCCCCTAGTCTTGATTGATAATGGGTCTGCATTGAACATATGCCCGTTAAGAACCGCCACTAAAATCGAGGTCAAGCCATGCATGCTAAGGCCCACCAGAACCAGCACAAGAGGGTTTGACAATACCAGGAGAGAAATAATGGGAGAAGTTGATCTTGAGCTGCAGATAGGGCCAATGACCATTTTCATCTTGTTTCAAGTCATGGATATCAAATCTTCATTTAATCTATTATTGGGAAGCCTGTGGCTGCACGAGGTCGGAGCCATACCTTCCACTTTGCACCAGAAACTCAAGTTTGCATCTGGGCATAAAATTATTACAATCATCGGTGAGAGGCATAGTGAGAAAGAAAAGGCCGCCAATAGCATCGAAAAACCCAATGTGTTAGATATACCGCACACCGCTGAGGATGTAGACCTCCACAGTTTTGAATATGAGGTGTCAATGATACTTTCGGAGCCCATTGAGGGCATCATGCTTAAAATAGGAGGCGGCATGGTAGCGACGGTGGCTATGCTCCTAAAGTGGGGCTACCAGAAAGGCTGAGGACTCGGGCCCAGATTACAAGGCAGAAGAGAGCCAGTGGTGGCTGAGGGACAGAAAGTAAGATTCGGGTTGGGGTACAAGCCCATAGAGGAAGAGGTCCGAGAGGCCAAAGAAAAAGCCAGGGTCGCCGCAGTGGCAAGAGCTCGAGGAATCAACAAAGAAGAGAAACCTCACCCTAGGCCGCACATTAGGGATTCCTTTGTCAGCGCTGGGGTAGTAAAGATTGATCGAAATGGGGTAACCCATTTAACCCCACACAAACCCATAGCCCCTATATATCCCACCAATCCCCAGATCTCCCTTCCTAGTCTGGAAATAGATTTGGCTGCGTAGTCCCTCTTCGAGGAATGACGACCAGTACCTGAACAAACACCCCCTGTGGTAAATCACGACAAAGTGGTATTGACGTTTGAGGATATCATCTCAGACGAAATGGGGATAAACATGATGGAAGCTGACTCCAAAA
This sequence comes from Chloranthus sessilifolius, assembly GCA_021018995.1. Classification (NCBI taxonomy): domain Eukaryota; kingdom Viridiplantae; phylum Streptophyta; class Magnoliopsida; order Chloranthales; family Chloranthaceae; genus Chloranthus; species Chloranthus sessilifolius. The sequence continues at coordinate 74,497,072 of CM037595.1, forward strand.
AGCCATATCAGTCAGCACGTTCCTTCCCAACAGGTAAAGGAGTGACCCCTCAGGTACTCAACTGGGCATCTTTGTCCCAAACCCTGGAAGCAAGGAGTGGCCTAACATTTGGCACCCATTTCCCAAAAAAAAATTACCTATAAAAAGTGAGATAAACCCTTGGCAGGCAATACCTTGTATATATAGTAACCCGCCTTGCCAAGGGTCCATCTCCGAAGAAAACAAAAATCTCAAAAACATGGAAAAAATACAAAATCTCAAAAACATTGAAAAAATCCAAAGTCCAAAAATATCGTCATTTAAAATTTCAGAAAAAGTCCCACAAAATGATGCCTTAACCCAGAGAGCTATGACTGCGCTATTTCATGACATGATGCACCGAGAAATTAAAGTATATGTCTACGATATGATAGCCAAGTCACCGGAGCGAGGCGATCACCTGGCAAACCTCCAGAAACTATTTGAGAGGCTGAGAAGGTACAGGTTACGTCTGAATCCACAGAAGTGCACTTTTTGCGCTATGTCTGGAAAATTATTAGGATTCATCGTCAGCAGGAGAGGGATCGAGGTAGACCCAATCAAAGTCAAAGCTATCACAGAAATGTCGCCACCGTCTACTGAGAAGGAAGTTAGAGGGTTCTTGGGCAGAATACAATATATAAGTCAGTTCATTGCGTAACTCCAATCTGCACGCCGATCATCAAGCTACTAAGGAAGAACTCACCCATTGAATGGAACGACGACTGTCAGGCATCGTTCAATAAAATTAAAGGCTACCTCCTTAACCCTCCTGTGTTGGTACAACCCGAGCCAGGGAGACCACTCTTGATGTATCTCTCCACGACGGAAGTCTCGATGGGATGTGTCTTAGGTCAGCATGACAAGACAGGAAGAAGAGAACAAGCCATTTACTATCTAAGTAAGAAGTTTACTGATTATAAAACGCGTTATTCTCATCTAGAGAAAGCATGCCTGGCTCTTGTATGGGCTACTCAGAGGCTCAGCCATTACTTACTATCTCAAGCCATTCTACTTTTGGCCCTAATGGACTCGTTGAAATACTTGTTCGAGAAGTCAGCTCTCACTGGGCGAGCCGCACTATGGCAACTTTTATTATCTGAGTTTGATATCATGTACGTCACTCAGAAGTCGATTAAAGGGCAAGCACTCGCCGATCATCTTGCCAACAATCCTTTGCTGAACTATGCGCCCTTGAGAACTGAGTTCCCCGATGAAGACATCCTGTTCATGATGGAAGATGATACTGAAGAAGCAGAGGAATCATGGGTAATGCACTTTGACGAGGCAGCAAATGCTGAGGGTCAGGGAGTTGGCGCCATTCTGATTTCACCAGAGGGATCCCATGTAACCGTCTCTATCAAGCTCAACTTCCCTTGCACTAACAACATGGCTGAGTATGAAGCTTGTGCCACTGGTCTGCAGGCGGCTCTTGATCTGAATGTAACTCACCTTTGAGTGTTTGGTGATTCACAGTTAATCATATGCCAGACGAATGGTGACTGGAAGATGAAAGATGAGAAACTGATCCCCTATCATGAACATCTCAAGGATCTGATAGCTTGCTTTCAAGACGTGACATTCTCATATGTCCTCTGGATAAGGAATTGTTTTGCCGACGCATTAGCCACTTTGGCGTCAATGACAGAAATCCCATATGGTGCTGAGATGAAGCCAATCATGATCGAGCAGAGGAATGAGCCGGCCTTCTGCCTCTGGATTGAGGAACCTACAAAGCCTAATGATGAGCCTCCTTGGTTCTTAGATGTCAAGAATTTTTTTGAGACACTAACTTTCCCTAAGGGTACATCCAAGACGGACCGACGAACCATTCAACGTCTAGTGGTAGGCTACGTCATTTGCAGAGAGTGCCTTTGTAAGCGATCCTACAATAACATCTTGCTTAGGTGTCTTACAAAAGGTGAAGCGATCAATATTATGAAGGAGATCCATGAGGGAGTATGCGGAGCCCACGTTAGGGGTCACATGTTTGCAAAGAAAATTCTGCGGCAGGGATACTTTTGGACTACTATGGAATCAGATGGCTGCCAACATGTTCATAAATGCTACAAGTGTCAGGAATACTCCAGTCTGATACACGCTCCTGCCATCGATCTACACTGCGTGACCACTCCTTGGGCATTTGCCACATGGAGCCTTGATGTCGTCGGAAAGATTCATCCTAAAGCATCGAACGGCATCGGTTCATCCTTGTCTCCATCGAATACTTCACCAAGTGGGTGGAAGCAATGTCATATGCCAACATCAAGGCCAGTCACGTTGAGAAGTTTCTCAAGAACAATATCATGTGCCGATTTGGAGTCCCCAAAGATATCATCACGGACAATGATACAAATTTTGTAAATAAGTGCATCCAAGCCTTCTGCGAGCAATACAAGATCAAGCACCATCGCTCGTCACCTTATCGACCTCAAACTAATGGAGCCATGGAAGCTACGAACAAGACGATCATCTGCATCCTCGAGAAAATGGTTGTCACCTATCGAGATTGGAGCAAAATGCTGCCATTTGCCTTATGGGCCTATAGAATATCGATCCATACCGCTATAGGGGCAACACCATTCTCCCTTGTGTATGAAACCGAGGTCGTCCTACCAGTTGAGGTTGAATTGCCTTCGCTCTGAATTCTCATGGAATCAGGCTTACCCGAAGTCGAGAGAGAGAGAGAGATCTTGCTTCCAACAATTGAACTTATTGGACGAGAAGAGACTCCTAGCCTTGTGTCACACTCAAGTATACCAGGAGCGAATTGCATGCGCTTACAATAAACGTGTCCGCGGTCGAGATCTGAAGGTTGGAGACACTGTACTGAAGAAGATCTTCCCGTCCCTCCATGCCGATCAGAGAGGAAAGTTCAAGCCAAACTGGGAAGGACCTTATGTCATTCGAGAAGTGTTGTCGGGATATGCCATCTGCCTCACCACCATGGACGGAGATCATCTTCCTAAGTTCATCAACGCTGGATACGTCCGACGGTTCTATTCTTAGTCTATCAAGTCAAGGTAAGTATTGGTGAAACAGATACGTGACTGCTTAAGAACCACCCAAAATAGGCCATCATTCTAAACACAGTAGCCAGAAAGAAACCCTAAAAATGATGATATCCCTTGCTACCCCATTTGAGCATGGGCCTTTTTCTTTCAATAACCCCCTTCCCCAAAAAAAATGTGTGTATATATACAAAAAAGAGAAGTAAAGTTACCATCAAAATCTAAAAAAATCAAAAAAGCAAAACCTCAAAAAGATATTGCCTGAAATGAAACAAAAAACAACAACAAAAAAATAGAAGAATCACGGGGCATGTATAGTAAAACCCCCAAGGAAGGAAGTATGCCGAGAAAACTGAAGACGTATTAAGAAAAACCTTTTAGCCCAACATACCTTCAAATCCTAACCTAACCCATGGCCAAGTTACATCCTGAAGGAAGCCCTCTTTTTAGGTTCACAAGCAGTCATAATATCTGTTAAGTCAATACGAGCCGAGTTGTGAGACGACACCAGAACCATATCTAGCCGGCTATGACGAAATCGACGTCTATGTCGTGGATTTAAAAAAAATGAAAGAATAAAAAAAGAATAAAAAAATAAAATAAAAATACAAGCTTAAAGCAAGATGGACGTGATGAAAACCCGAAAGGACATTACGGGTAAAAATATCGAGCTTGTGCGAACCAGGTAAATACCCGAAAGGGCGCTTGGGATAAGAGAGCTAAACCCATGGACGTGGTGAAAACCTGAAAGGGCGCCACAGGTAGAAAAAGGAGATAAATAAATTTTTTTAAAAAAGGAGAAAAAATTGAAAAAGAAAGGTTTGGACTGATTGAGAAGATTGATGTTTGAGGAACCCTTTTGTCACTCTCCCTGTTGCTCATTGTCTGACTGGGCCGCTTATGCTAGTTCGAATTGGGTCCCGACCAGAATTGTCTTTGTGAAACTGCACCATCAAACATATGACCCGAGGCAAGGAGAAAGGTTTAACTCAATCCAAAGGGATCAACGTTTCAGCCTTGATAAAATCTGGAAACTCACTCAGGTCCGACTACATGAAAAAGTTTGACTATGCTCAAAATGGGACCCGTTACTCCGTCTCGCTGTCAAGGCATAAAAAAAAAAGAGAGAGAAAGCCAAAAATAAAAAATTAAGAAAAATCCAAATACCAAAAAATGTGCATATATTTCTACTCATATTTCTAACATCATATTTCAATCTCAAAAATGAAGAAAAATAATAAAAAACTCCGAAAATAAAAATCTAAAAAAATATATTGAAAATAAAAAAATATAGGTAAAAATCTACTTTTCCTTTAGTTGTTTAGGATGCATTTTCTTTATAGGGATAAACAAAAAAGGGACTGACCTTTTCTCGAGAATTTGCAGGAGCATCACACGGTCCAAAGCCTCGAAGCGGGCAACTTCTCAACGATGGACAAATCAGATGGAGCATCTCATCACTGACGTCAAGTCTATTAAAAAAAAAGAGAGAGAGAAAATCATTTTGAAAAAGAAAGAATAAATATGTGCTTCCCCACAGAGCTATGCAGATGCGTGTTCTGATGCGGTAAAATGTTGATATTTTATTAGCAACACCACTGTGCTATAGTAACATCCTAAGTCTAAGGCACGCCTTGGATTCTGGATCCTACTTCAAGGAAGGAGCAACGGTGTCAGTCCAGGTCAAACAGTCAATGTTTCAATCGAGTCGACTCCACTGCTAAATCTTTGCGATGAGTGCCTTGTTTTGGATTCATATGAACTTAAGTATCTTAAGCTTCAGATTCTCCGTTAGAAAAGGTCAATCGTTGGTTGAGACCAACCTATTAAGAATGACATTATGTATCAACCAAACTATGTGCAACCATGCATTCAGAAGGATTCATTTCCCTTTTATTTTCTATAGGCTTAAAACTTGTATCGGCAGCGGTATCCCTGTAAAGTGTACGCCATATTTTTGGGTATCTGTATGATGGGTGTTTGTTCCCGTAAATTGTACCGGGGCAGATCCGGGTCAGGGCTTCCATTGCCTTTGTTGTTGCTTATTTCCTCTAATGGGTGCATGATTATGCATAGTTAATTGATGTTTATGATCATTGTCAGCAGAGACCAGGATTGGATGTTCCTTTAGGGAGACACCCCAATATTTGGTTGGATCTGTTCAAGGTAGTTGAAGCTGGATGCTCTAGGTCATGTTGATCCAGGGCACATTTTCAAAAACGGCATGTACTCCCAAAAAGCGTTGTGACATCTATTTACTTCACTCGGGCAGTCATGCTAAATAAACTTTGAGATCGATGGGTTTGCCCAAAGACCTCGAACCTTACTTTCAACAGGGGCACCCACAAATAGTCCGATGGGGCCATCAAATGCCTCGTAGGATTGGACGCAAATTGTTGAGCCTTGCGTATGTTTACTTTGCGCCTATCATTGAATGTGGGCCGATCACCCCTCTTACTCACGAAGCTGTTACATTTAGAATGAATTTTAAACATCAAATACCTTCAAAATCATCCCAAGAAGCGAATGTCTTTCCCAACTATAGGGAGTTCACAACTCATTCAACCTCAATTATGCCCAGTAATGTCGCTAAGCGCTTGAGAACCGATTACCTCGAGAAACGAATGTTTATCCTGGCATCCAGGGCTTTGATTTTCTCACCGTGTTACTCATTTGATGTTTGAAGTTCATTCTGAATGCAGCGGACCCGTCAGTAATGCCTTGGGCCTCTTTGGATGTCTCTTTTTCTTTGGCTTTCGATCATTAGTGGTCGGATACCAAAGAGGGGCATCTGTAGACACTCAAATTTAGCCCAAGGCCCGATCGAAACACCTTTCGAGAGAAGTGCAATTCTAAGCTTTTGATGACATATATGGAACCTTTAGGGCCCCCCTAGAATCCTTAAAAACCTTTCTAAACCCTTAGGAATCACCCTAGATCCATTAGGAGCTTGACCTGAACCTTTAGAAATCAATCCCGATCCTTAGTACCCGTTCTTAACCTAAACCAAACCTTATCAAGCAAATGATTGAGGAGGGGTACACCGAAACCAGCTATGGCCCTCTACTATGATTGAATCTCATACCATTGAAAAGTAGAGGTCGTCAGCTTTCCAATGGTCTAAGAATGGCTCCAATCGGAGGTATACATCAAAAGATATGGCAAACCGAGCCCAGAGGACATAAGAGTAAAATCAAGTGGGCCCCCCTCGGGATTTGGCACAACTAATAGTTTTGCCAGGCTATTTCTCCTCAGAAATGGCCTGGCGCAACTAATAGTTGTGCCAGTGATAAATTTTCCTGGCGCAACTATTAGTTGCGCCAGGCCATTTCTCCCATATTTTAAGCCTGGTGCAACTAATAGTTGCGCCACTTTTAAAAGTGGGACCCACCCTTGCGAGGCAACTTCCAGGCACTATTTACAACTGTTTTATTGTACATTTGCCTGGCGCAACTATTAGTTACGCTAGGCATATGAACAGTAACCCTTGGATTTTACCTCAAAAATTGAGATTGGGGTTTGACTTGTTGACCATCTTGGTCTTTGGGGGGTGTTTTGATAGTTCTGTTGCACCCATTCACTACCTATTTGCAACCTCAAGTGGTTTGAAACACCAACCCATCATCCACCATTAGAACCACCTTCACACCTTTCTAAGCTCTCAAAATCATAGGAAACCTTAGATTTGAGATTATTTAATTGCTAACCCCAATTAGCATCTAAGTGGTCTTCTAATCCATCCATTTCCTATAAATAGAGCCCCCCTCCCCTTGGTTTAAAGGTTGAGAATTTTTGCCTAAGAGAGAAAGAGCTTAAAGTGAGAAGATCTTTCTCCCTTTAGTGCACCATTGCTCATACAAATTCCAGACTTCCAAAACCTCATTCCATGCCTTACCTTTCCTAAAAAGCCTCTAGGTTAGGTGTGTGTTATCTATTTACCTCCCTTCTCTACCTCGTAGCTAGTAAGCCTTAGTGGTTAGAACCCCTCTTTCCACCATTCAAGCCTTCAAAAGCTCACCAAAGGCTTGTTACGCAAGGCTCTCCTACGGTGCTACAAGGGCCTGAGGGCTCCGACTCTCCCCTTTCTTCTCCTATCTCTTCCTTAGCTCTTCCTATCCTCCCATTTGTGCCGTTACGCCACCAAATTTTTGGTAGGAACGGAGGGGCACAAATAGGATTTGAGGCCCATATGAGCAAGAGGAAGCCATTTTCTTTTCTTTTATTTTATTTTTGTGTTGACCATTAGTAGAGACTGTGTTACGCGGGTTGATCGGGTGCCTAGCACCTTCCCGATCGATAACCGAAGCCCTTACCCAAGAGCCTTTGGTGCGAACCGGATTCAGAGTCATATTTGTGACACTTCGGTGCTTATAAAAATGATATAGGTATCCCGAGACACGTTTCCCTTACCCAAAAGCTTCGAGTGGCAACTCTATATTTTTGCAAGCGAGCGCATTGCCGTGACGAGATCGTCACAAATCCCACGGTTGCACAATGCACCCACTTTGGGCGATAAGCAATAAAGGCGATGGAAGTCTCGACCCAGATCTCGTCTGAGTATAATTTACGAGAAGAAACGACCATCCTATGGATACCCAGATGCAAGGCATACACTTTATAGGGATATCGTGCCAATACAGGTTTTAAGCCTGCGGGAATAAGGGGAATGAACCCTTCTGCATGCAAGTTTACACATAGTTTGATTGACATGTACTTTCATTTTCAATAGGTTGATTTCAACCAACGATTGACCTTTTTCATAACGGAGTTACCCCGACCTCCAACCATGTAGGGCGCACACCCAGATAGGGTAGACCAAGAGTCCACACCTCCAAAATAGCTCATGATGAATATCAAGTTAAACAGTCACGTTCATATGAATCCGCCAACTGAGCACTCGTCGCAATGATTTAGCAGTGGAGTTGACTCGGTCAAAACATTGACCGTTTGACTGGGATTGACACCATTACTCCTACTTCGAAGTAGGATATAAAAATCTAAGGCGTACCTTTAGACTTAGGATATTGATATAGCACAGCTGCATTGCTAAAAAAATATTGACATTTTACCGCATTAGAACATGCGTGTGCGTCCAATCATATGAGGCATAGTCTACCTTATTTGACCTGTCACGGGTGTCCTTGCTTGAAGTAGGGTTTGAGGTCTTTGGGTGAACCCATTGATTCAAAATTTTATTTAGCACGACTATCCGAGCAGAGTGAATGGATGTCACAACGCTTTTTAGGAGTGTGTGCTATCTTTTTGAAACACATCTATGTTACTTTATGTGGGGAATTTTTTGCATATTTTGTTTTTATCATTTTCTGTGATTTTTAGATTTTTGAGTTTATTATTTTATGTGATTTTTTGATGATTTTTTTTTATTTTTATCATTTCATGTGATTTTATTACTTTATTACTTCTATTATTTTATGCGAATTATTTTTAGGATTTTCTTTATCTTTTTTTGTTGATTTTTAGATTTTCAAGTTTTTCTTTTATGGGATTGTTTTGGTTTTTTGAAGCTATTATTTTATGATATTTTTTTGGTTTTTTAGAACTATTATTTTATGTGAATTATTCTATCATTTTATGTAAGCTATTCTATTATTTTTGGCTTTTTTTTTTGGGATTTCTTTTTCATCATTTTTTGGACTTTTCACATTTTTCTATGTAGGATCGGGACGCCTATTACTCTCGATCCATTTCATTCTTAGCACGGCTTCCCAGGTAAGTTGAATGAGGATCGTCACACCGTTTGGGGGCGTGTGCATCAATCGGGAGTGATAAAACAAAGGGAGGGGGGTACTGGGCTATGCATCTGACCCGCACCAGGCCCGAAGACTGGCTTATAAGTGGCTGACGCAACTATTAGTTGCGCCAAGCCAAAACCTAGCTTAAAATGGCCTGGCACAACTAATAGTTGCACCTAGTATGGCTGGGTTTTGAATTTAAGCAGCCCAAGTTCGGGCAGCCAGCATTTTTTTTTTTGAAATTGCTCTCTTCTCCCTCTCGAAATCGAAAACCAGATCTTCCCTAGGGTTCCTTTACATCCCCTCTACACGTGCTCCATTGCCGGCATTCGCTCGTGCCGTTTGATCGTCCAAATCATGCTAGATCAAAGACCCTGAGTATCCATTTTCAAATAAAACTGAACAAATCCGACCAAAATTGGGTGCCTACCGAAGGAGGCACTCAATCTTGGTCTCCATCAACGATGATCTTATTATCGAACGATTATGCAAAAACATACACTCATCAAGGGTAGATAAAACAAAGGGGAATGGAATTCCTGACCCATAACCCATCATTTATGAGAACAAACGACCATCCAACGGATACCCAGAGGCAAGGCGTACACTTTACAGGGATACCGTACAATACAGGTTTTAAGCCTGCACCCTAAAATGAGCCCTTCAGAATGCATATTTGAACATAGTCATTCGATAGGTAATTTCCCTTTTGACAGGTTAGTTTTAACCAACAATTGACCTTCCTTTGAGGAATCTGAAGCTTAAGACACTTAAGTTCTCATGAATCCAAAAGCAGAGCGCTTAGCTTGAAGATTTAACAGTGGAATCAACTTGATTGAAACATTGATCGCTTGATCGAGATTGACACAGTTGCTCCTACTTCAAAGTAGGATCCAAAGATCCTAGGTGAACCTTAGACTTAGGACATTAATTTAGTACAGCTGCGTTGCAGAGAAAATATTAATATTTTACCGCGTTAGAGCATGCATGCGCGTCGCTGTGCGTGGGGAAAGTACCACAAAAATATGGCTATCTTTTTTCTCTTTTTTTAAACAATAATTTTCTTCTCTTCCTTTTTCGAATAGACTGGACGTCGATGGTGAGATACTTCATCTGATGTCTATCGCCGAGAGGTTTCTTACTTCGAGGCTTCGAACCTTTTGATGTTCCTGCACATCTCAAGAAAACGTCAGTCCCTTTTTTATTTATATAAAAAAAAATACATCCTAATCAACAGAAGGAGAATTAAACTTTTACCTCTATTATATATTTTTTTTCATTTTTCAAGATCTATATATATATATACATATTTTTTGGATTATTTTATTTTCAGAGATTTTTTTATTCTTTTTTTTTAGATGGAAGTATGATGTTGTGCATATGGAAAATATATATACAATTTTTTTGTATTTAGATTTTTCTTGATTTTTTGTCCTTTTTTTCTTTTCATTTTCTTTTTCTTTTTTTGATGCCTTATCAGTGAGGCGAAGTAACGGGTTCCTTTTGAGACAGAATGTGCACAGTCTTGAGTAGGACAATGGGAAAGGAAAGTCTGTTATCTTTAGCAAAAAGTGGTCTTTCAACCCAGGTGCATAAAGTGTGGGCATGAAAAATGGAAAAGGGAAATCATTATCTTTGACAAAAGAGGCCTTCCGCCCTCTCCTTTATTCTTTTTTTTGTTTGGTTTGATGCCTCAATGATAGGGTGAGATCTCAGGTCCCCTTCTGAGCATGATCGCACCCCTTTTAAGTGGTCGGATTCAGGTGAGTTTCAGCAGCTTTACCAAGGCTGGAAAGTCAATCCCTTTGGATTGAGTCAAACCTTTCTCCTTACCTTGAGTCATACATTCGACAAAGCAGTTTCACTAAGACAATTATGGTCAGGGCCTGATTTGAACTAACATGAGCGACCCAGTCGGAAAAGGAGTTTTAGGGAGAGTAACAAAAAGGGCTCCTCCGACATCAATCTTATCAATCAATTCCAACCTTTCTTCTTTTTTATTTTTTCTTTTAAAACTCTTTTGCTCACAATGCCCAAGGTGAGTTAGTCGTGCCCGTTTTCACCCTCTTTTTACCCATGGCGCCCTTTCGGGTTTTCACGACATCTATGGGTTTAGCTTTCTTACCCCAAGCGCCCTTTCGGGTTTTCGCTTGGTCCACACAAACTCGTTATTTTTACCTGTAGTGCCCTTTCAGGTTTTCACTACTTCAAGCTTGCTTTGAGCTTATATTTTTATTTTATTTTTTTCTTTTTATTTCTTTCATCATTTTTTTTTCTCAAAAGCCACAACATAGACGTTAATTCCGTCATAGCCGGCTGGATGGGGTTCTAGTGTCGTCCAACTCGGCCCGTGTTGTTTTAAAAGATATTATGACTACTTATGAACCTAAAAAGATGGCTTTCTTCAGCTGTAGCTAGGCCATGGGTTAGGTTAGGATTTGAAGGTGTGCTAGGTTAAGAAGGTTTCCTTGATACGACTTCAGTTTTTCACAACATACTTTCTTCCTTGGGGGATTTTATTGTACACACCCCATGATTCTTCTACTTTTTTTCTTTTTCCTTTATCTTATTTCAGGCAATCTCTTTTTGAGGTTTTGCTTTTTCAATTTTTTTAGATTTTGATGGTAACTTTACTTCCCTTTTTGTATATGTACACATTTTTTTGGAGGGAAGGGGTTTATTGAAAGAAAGGCACAGGCTCAAATGGGGTAACAAAGGATATCAGCATTTTTAGGGATGCTTTTGGTTACTGTGCTTGGAATGATGGCCTCTTTTGGGTGGTTCTTAAGCAGTCACGTATCTGTTTTACCAATACTTACCTTATCGCAATAGACTCAGCGTAGAACCGTCAGACGTATCCAGCATTGATGGGCTCAGGAAGATGATCTTCATCCATGGTGGCGAGGCAGATGGCGTATCCCGGTAGCACTTCTCGAACGACGTAAGGTCCTTCCCAGTTCAGCTTGAACTTCCCTCCCGGATGGGTGTGGAGGGATGGGAAGATCCTCTTCAGTACATAGTCTCCTACTTTTAGATCTCGATTATAGATACATTTATTATAAGCACGTGCGATTCACCCCTGGTAAACTTGAGTATGACAAAAGGCTAGGAGTCTTTTCTCGTCCAGTAGATTCAATTGTTCAAAGCGGGATCTCTCTCTTTGCTTCGGGTAAGCCTGATTCCATGAGGATTCGAAGTGAGGCTACTTCAATCTCTGCCGATAGGACGGCCTCGATTTCATACACGAGGGAGAATGGTGTTGCCCCTGTAGCGGTACAGATTGACGTTCTGAAGGCCCATAAAGAAAATAGCAGCATTTTGCTCTAATCTCGATAAGTGACAACCATTTTCTCAAAGGATGCGGATGACTGTCTTGTTCGCAGCTTCCACGGCTCCATTAGTTTGAGGCCGATAGGGTGATGAGCGATGGTGCTTGATCTTGTACTGCTCACAGAAGGCTCGGATGTTCTTATTCGCAAAGTTTGTGCCGTTGTCTATGATAATATCCTTCGGTACTCAAAATCGACACACGATATTATTTTTAAGAAACTTCTCGACGTAAATGGCCATGATGTTAGCATATGACGCCGCTTCTACCCACTTGTTAAAGTATTCAATAGCGACAAGGATGAACTGATGTCCGTTGGATGCTTACAGATTAATCATTCTGACAACGTCAAGGCCCTAGGTAGCAAATGGCCAAGGAGTGGTCATGCAGTGTAGATCGAAGGCAGGAGCGTGTATCAGACTGGAGTGTTCCTAACACTTGTAGCATTTCTGAACTTGTTTACAGCAATCCGATTCCATACTGGTCCAAAAGTATTCCTGCCATAGAATTTTCTTAGCGAGCATGTGACCGCTGATGTGGGCACCACATACTCCCTTGTGGATCTCTCTCATGATGTTGATCGCTTCACTTTCTATAAGGCACCTAAGCAAGATGTTATTGTACGATCACTTGTAAAGGCATTTCTCACAAATGACATAGCCTGCTGCTAAACATTGAATGGTTCATCCATTCGTCTTGGACGTACCCTCAAGGGAAGTTAGTATCTCGAGGAAATTCTTGATATCTGAGAACCAAAGTGGCTCATCATCAGGCTTTATAAGTTCCTCAATCTGGAGGTAGAAGGCCGGCTTATTCCTTTGCTCGATCATGATCGAGTTCATCTGAGCACCATACAGGATAACTATCATTGATGCCAACGCTGCTAGTGTGTTGGCAAAGCGATTCCTTATTCGGGGGACATATGAGAATGTCATGTCTTGGAAGTAAGCCATCAGATCCTCGATGTGCTCATGGTAGGGGATCAATTTCTCATCTTTTATCTTCCAATTTCCATTCGTCTGGCATATGATCAATTACGAATCCCTGAATACTCAAAGGTGAGTTACGTTTAGATCGAGAGCCGCCTGTAAATCAGCCGCACAAGCTTCATACTCGGCCATGTTGTTAGTGCAAGGGAAGTTGAGCTTGATAGAGACTGGTACATGTGATCCTTTTGACAAAATCAGGATGGTGCCAACCCCCTAACCCACAACATTTGCTTCCCCATTAAAGTGCATTACCCAAGATTCCTCTGCTTCTTTTGTATCGTCTTCCATCATGAATAAGATGTCCTCATCGGGGAACTCACTTCTCAAAGGCTCATAATCTGGTAAAGGATTGCTGGCAAGATGATCAGTGAGTGCTTACCCCTTGATTGACTTCTGAGTGATGTATGTGATGTCAAACTCAGATAATAAAAGTTGTCATCATGCGGTTCATCCAGTAATAGTCGACTTCTCGAAAAGGTCCTTCAACAGGTCCATTTAGGCCAAAAGTAGAACTGCTTGGGATAGCAAGTAATGGCGGAGCCTTTGAGTAGCCCATACAAGAGTCAGGCATGCTTTCTCTAGATGAGAATAGCGTGTCTCATAATCAGCAAACTTCTTGCTCAGATAGTAAATGGCTTGCTCTCTTCTTCCCGTTTCGTCTTGCTACCCTAAGTCACATCCCATCGAGACTTCTGTCGTGGAGAGATACATCAGGAGTGGTCTCCCCGGCTCAAGTGGTACCAAAATAGGTGGGTTAAGGAGGTAACTTTTGATTTTATCAAACACTACCTGACAATCATCGTTTCATTCAACAGGCGAATTCTTCCTCAGTAGCTTGAAGATTGGTGTGCAGATTGGAGTTAGCTGTACAATGAATCAACTGATATATTGTATCCTGCCCAAGAATCTTCTGACCTCTTTCTCAGTAGACGGCGGTAGGATTTCTGTAATGGCCTTTATTTTGACTGGGTCGACTTCGATACCTCCCCTACTAATGATGAATCCCAATAGTTTACTGGACATAGCACCAAATGCGCACTTCTGTAGATTCAAACGTACCTTGTACTTTCTCAACCTCTCAAACAGCTTCTGGAGGTTTACCAAGTGATCGCTTCACTCTAGTGACTTGGCTATCATATCATCGACATATACTTCAATTTCTCGATGCATCATGTCATGAAATAATGCGGTCATAACTCTTTGGTATGTTGCACCGACATTCTTCAACCCAAATGACATGACTCTGTAGCAAAAGGTTCCCCAAGGAGTGATGAATGCAATCTTCTCTTGATCTGCCTCTGCCATCTTAATCTAATTGTATCCTGACAATCCATCCATAAAAGAAAGCATCTCGTTCTTAGAAGTGTTATCGACCCAGATGTCACTATGTGGTAATGGGAAATCGTCTTTTGGGCTTGCCTTGTTTAAGTTTTAGAAATCGATACACATGCGGATCTTTTCGTCCTTCTTTGGCACAAGCACAATACTGGCTAGCCTCTGCGGGTATTTGGATACCATGAGAAACCCAACGTCATACTGCTTAATGACCTCGTCTTTGACTTTCAACATCCACTCGGGTCGGAGACGTCTCAGCTTCTGCTTAACCAGCTTCATATCAAGGTAGAGAGGCAACTCATGCTCGACCAAATCAGTGTCTAGACCAGGCATGTCCTTGTACGACTAGGCAAAAACATCTTGGTATGACTAAAGGAAGTTGATCATGCTTTTTCTTTCTTTAAGAGACAGCTACATTTCAATTTTGGTAATTCGGAGAATCTCCTCAGTCCCTAGATTAACGTCCTTGATTTCCTCAACAATGGGGGTAAGGCCATGCTCAAATTTGGCAAACCGGTCAAGGAGCTCATTGGGGAGCTCCTCCGAAGGGATATCTTCATCCAGACTCGTAATACCTACTTCTTGTGTTTCTACAAGAAAGGGGTCAATTTTACGTGGGACGGGTATTTCGATTAAGGCATCTTTTTGTGGGATTTTATTTAGAATTTTAAATGATAATATTTTTGGACTTTGTATTTTTTCAATATTTCAGGGATTTTTATTTTCATTGGAGACGGACCCTTGGCAGCACGAGTCTATGTATATATAAGGTATTATCTACCAAGGGCTTATCTCACTTTTTATCAATTGTTTTTTATTTGGAAACAGGTGCCAAATATTAGGCCACTCTCCACTTCCCGGGTTTGAGGTAAAGATGCCCAATTGCGTACCTGAGGAGTCACTCCTTTACCTATTTGGATGGAGGGTGCTGACTGATACAACTCTTCAGAGTCAGCTTCCATCATGTTGATCCCCATTTCGTCTGAGATGATGTCCTCAAACGTTAACACAGTTTTGTGGTGATTCACCACTAGGGGAGTTTGTTCAGGTACGAGTCGTCGCTCCTCAAAGAGGGATAATGCGGCCAAGTCTATCTTCATTCTGGGAAGGGTGATGTGGGGATTGGTGGGGTGAACCAGTGCTGTAGGCTTGTGTGGGGTTAATTGGGTTACCCCATTCTGGTCAATCTTCACAACCTTGGCACTTACAAATGAATTTCTGATATGTGGCCTGGGACGAGGCTTCTCCACTGTGTGGATCCCCCTAACTTTTACAGCAGCCATTGCACGTGATTTTTCTTTAACCTCTCGCACTTCTTTCGTGGGCTTGTAACCTAGCCCAAATATGACTTTTTGACCACCATTAGCTGTGACGGGCTCTTTTCTGCCTTGCAGTCTGGGCCCCAGCCCCCTTCCTTTTTTATAGCCTAATTTTGGAGCATGGCCACTACTGCTACCATTCCACCTCCGATTCTTGGAATGATGCCCTCTATGGGCTCCAAGAGTATCGTCGACACCTCGTATTTGAAATTATGGAGGTAGATGTCCTCAGTGGTGTACAGCACATCCAACACATTGGGCTTTTTGATGTTGTTGGTGGCCTTTTCCTTCTCATTGTGCCCTTCACCAATAATTGTGATAATCTTATGACCAAATGCAAACTTGAGCTTTTGGTGCAACGTGGATGGGATCGCTCTAACTTTATGCAGCCACAGGTGCCCTAACAGTAGATTAAATGAGGATTTGATGTCTATCACTTGAAACAATATGGAGAAGGTCATTGGCCTAATCAATAGCTTTAGTCAACTTCTCCCATTATCTCTCTTCGTGTGTTATCAAAACCTCTGGCACTGGTTCTTGTGGGTCTCAGCATGCAAGGATCTACCCCAATCTTGGTGGCAGTTCTCAGTGAGCATATGTTTAACGCAGACCCATTGTCAATCAAAACCGGCGGGATTATCATATTTCTAGACTCAACAAGTATATTTAAGGATTTCGAGTGACTACCTCCTTCCTTTAGTAAATCAGCATTTGAAAATGAAATGGCATTCAGAGCCATCACTTGACCAATTATTTGTCCGACTTCATCTGAGCTAACCTAAAGTGATACATGCGCATTCTTTAATGCCCCCATTAAAGCTTGAAAATAGAGTGGGGACGTCATCAATAAATCCCATACAGTAACATGGGTAGGCATTCTTCTCAACTAAGTCTCCAGTATATGTTCTCGACTCAATTTCTCGAAAGGATTCACAACACTGTCTTTCTTTCCCCTGGTTGGGATTGTGCTGCTGCTGCTAACGCTTCGGGTTGCTTCAAAATCTTCCTGGATCAAGTAATAAAGTCCACTGCCCCTTCTCTATTACTGTCAGCATTGACATCTGTTTGCTCATAACTTAGAGGGACCTGATGTGAGTTATAGATTGGTCCTGGAATCTGAAATGGTATGGCTACAGGTATCAAATGCTCTTACACTGTGGGATCCAGAGGTGTGGATAACACTTGGTTACCTCGGTGATAGCTAGTTGGGTAGCAAAATTGGGCTAGACGGGGGTGGTGAAGCTGGTGTGTTGTGGCACCAAGGGAAAAGGGGTAGGGGTAGGCCATTGGTAGCTGACAGGTGCTGGCGGGGGATTGGGGGTATGATGGGCTATCAGGTAATTGATTGGGGTGGTGGTGTATGGTTGATATGCATTTATATGCACATAATTAACAAGAATGGGTGATGGAAAATAGACCCTAAGATCTAACGGCTCAACTCGTGGTGCTAGGCTGGGAAAATAATCTGACAAGTTTAAGAGTTCAATCACCCTGATATTCCTTTCTTCATAATTTCTCGGTAATGATGCCACTTAGCTTAATCAGATGGATCAAATTCAAATTCCTCCTCATATCCCTCTATTAGTAAAGGTAGAAGTACACTTAATGATTGCCCCAGGGGTGTGAACACTCGGCCATAGCAGGCTCTCCTCTGCTCCGGAGTCATCTGCATCCCTTGCCCATTCCCTACTCTCTGTATCTACTCAATTCTGATTAGCGCTGGCTGTGCTGCTTGAAATTGGAACGGGGTTATGTTATTATTGGGCCTGGTATTGGCAACGTTCTGGATGTCGGCCTAGGTTCTCTTATCGTTCCTTTGTTCTGAAAACCTCTTAACCCCACTGGCTCCACTCGATACGTTCTTATTCAGGCGGCCTTCCCTGATAGCGTCCTCACAGCGATTCGCATGCCTTACCAGATCAGCGAAGTTGAACTGCAGCTACAGCTGGTACACCAAGAAGTCTGAGATTACTGGCAGGGTATTCTTAGAGATCATTTTGATTTGTTCATCGTCAGGTATCCTATTTCTAACCTGAGCTACTAGTGCTCTCCAACGCCCCAGATAATCCCTGAAGGTCTCATTTACGTTCTGCTTTAACAGGGCCAAGTCAAACTTACGTGGTTCGATGTCAATATTATAGATATATTATTCCTGGAACAAATGCATTAAGTCCTTCCATGTTTTCATCATAGATGGTTCCAAATACATGAACCACCTTAAGGCCGAACAGGTCAAACTCTTTTGAATGACCTTTATCAATAGTCTTTCATCCCCTTCATATTGGCACATGTCCCCATAGTAGGACTTAAGGTGTGTAATAGGATTGTCGGTGTCATTGTACTTATCAAAAGCCGGCATTTTGAATTTGAGAGGTAAGGGGACCTCAGTGAACAAACACAAATCTGCGAAGTCCGTGGTGTGGATTTCAGCATCACCCATTTTCATCAACTGCTTATTATTTTTTCCAACTATTCTTTCAGTTGTTCTGACTCCTTGGGTATGGGGGCCACTTTCTCGGCAGTTGATTGGACTTCACTTTAGGCTACCAGCGGGTGGGAAATGATAGGAGGGTTAAGGCTCATTAATGCCCTAACATAGGCTCCACTGTTCCTTATCTCGTACTCTTCATACTGCTGGTCTATGTAGGGTGCAGTGAGGGAGGGATTCTCTTGCTGGTGCTGCATGGACTGGATGGGAATGGCAGGTGTGGGGGTTAGGTGAGTCCATTAGGGATGAGGGAAAGTTTGTTGGATGATGGGATGAGTGAAAGTTTGATTTTGGAGTGGGGCCTGATGAGGCCATTGAGCATGGGGGAAGGTTTGAAGTTGGCTTTGGGATATAGGGATATGGGTAAATTGGGGCTGATGTAAGGCATGGGTTTGAGCTGGGTATGAGGGTTGTAAATGGGTAAAATTTTGAAAGAATTGTGAAGGGTAGGGTGTGAGGCTCCAAGGTTTTGTTGGGCTTGGGTTTAGGCCATGAAGCCTTGGGAGGATTGGGCCACAAAGCCTTAGTCATTATAGGTTTGGGCCATGGGCCATTGATGGGTTTGGGCCATGGGCCCTTAATGGGTCTGGCTTAATGGGCTTTATGAGTCTGGGCCAATAAGCCTTGATGGGTCTAGGCCATGGGCCCTTGATGGGTTTGGCCCATGGGCCTTAGTGGGTCTGGCTCATTGGGCCTTGGTGCGTATGAGTCATGGGCCCTTGGTGGGTCTAACCCATTAGGCCTTGATGGATCTGGGCCATGGTCCCTTGATGGGTCTGGGCCATGGGCCCTTGTGACACATGGAAATGGGGTTTTGGGCCATTGGGCCTTCGGATATATGGGTAGTGAGGATTTGGGTGGTGTGGATGATGGGGGGTTGATGGGGGTCATGAGGAAATGAGCCATGGAGGCTTGCTAGGGTATGGGATAGATCCATAGGTGTGTGGTGTGGATGAGAGGGGATGTTTTGGGAGGCCTTTCATTTGTTATTTGTTTGGAACATCTCCTCCATCATGGCCATGGTAGGGGGATCAGATGGAGATGGGCTATTTGATGGTTGGAGGGGTGTAGATGGGGTGTGTGAAGAGGAAAAATTGGGCATGGCCCTGGTAAAATTGG
The DNA here is from genome assembly GCA_021018995.1 of Chloranthus sessilifolius. NCBI lineage: Eukaryota > Viridiplantae > Streptophyta > Magnoliopsida > Chloranthales > Chloranthaceae > Chloranthus > Chloranthus sessilifolius. Next base: position 74,516,432 of record CM037595.1, read on the forward strand.
GCATGACCCAAGTGAGGGGTGGGATATAGGGTGGATTAGAGAAATGAGATGGGGTATTGGTGGATGGATTTGGCATGTATGGGGAAGATGTATGAGGCATGGAGGTGGAGAATGAGGGAGGAAAATTGGCCATGGCTCCGGAAAAGACGTGCATGGCTTGGGTAAGTGGAGGGATGTGTGGGGAATTGAATGTAGTATGGATGGATGTGGGTGGATCAGGTTGGGAGGATCAGAAATGGGGCATGTTGGTAAAGGTAGAAGATGGGTTTTGAACGGGTGTGGAAGGAAGGTGGGATGGGTTGGAGATGGCCATGGATTAAGGCATGGTTTGGGAAAATGATGGGAAATTTGGATTTTGGATATTTTGGAAAAAGGTAGAAGGGAAAATGGGGGCATGGAACATGCCGGTTATGGTGAGATTTGATTGGGCAAGGGGGGTGGAAGTAAAGGCCTCTTCGGTATGGGAATGAGTTGGAAAATGTGGTGGGGATGAGTCGGGATTGACATAAGTCGGGTCTGCAGCCCACGACATATCTCCGTATTGGGTTGGCGGCTATGGATGCCTTGGATGGGGCCCGTAAAGCTTCCTCCTTCTTCCCCTATGGGATGATGGAGGGTACGATGATGTCGTTGTGCCATCACCAATCAAAACTCTATTTTTAATTTTTTATTTTAATTAAATTTTTTTTTTAATTTTTGTAAGTGAAAATAAATGAGGATTCCTGGGCCTTTTTGAATTCCCTTCTCGGGTGGCTCTCGTATCCTAAATAGGTCCCGTGACAAAGGTTTCGAAGCGCTTCGAAAGAATCAAAGAGAAACCCCTCGATCTATTGAAGGCACAGAAACCAATGTAAACAATCCGATCCCCCGAAATGAATAAAAAAGAAGTCACCTTATTTTGATCGGCGAGAGCATATTAGGTGTCAGAAATTGCGAGGCCTAAATAGAGACACTAAACACACTGATCGGGGAGTCCGGGGGGTGAAATAGACCACAGATTCACACTAAGGCTGCTCAGAACCACACTGGCGCAACTATTAGTGGTGCCAGAGCAAAAGTTCCAGATTTAAAGTTGGTGCAACTAATAGTTGCGCCAGTGTTCTTTTGGAACATTTTGTATTGGCGCAATTATTACTTGCGCCAGACTAAAATGGTTCTCCAGTTTCTATGACAGCAGTAACCTGAGTTCGAAATGGGTCTCCAAACTGGCTTTTGGTGGAAGCTGGGCTTCCGGGGACTGACTGTTTATATGATCCGCTCTCTTTCTCACTGAACCTAAGGTGTTAAGGCCAAATTGGGTTCACTATCACTCACTTTTTCCTGGCTTTTAAGCTCGATAATGAGAAGGTTACACACCCGATATACTTCAAGCGCAAGCACTTTTCTTAGGTACTAGGTGGGCTGGGACTTTTCTGGATCATCACCACTAGGGGCTGCCGCCGTACTAAGACCCGGGTGGTTGTATGTGTGCCTAAATAATCCAACCCTTAGAAAATCTATCCCGCAAAATTAATTTAAATCCCCTTTGTTGGTTCAATTTTATTTTTCATTTTTAAGTAAAATTTTCTTAAGTTCAAAGACTGGGGGTGATGATCTCGTGCCGCCTCTACGGGCCGGCGTTCACTAGCGGAATATGATTGCGGAATTAAAAGCACAAGTAGGCCCGCCAAAAGGCTAAGGCACTTTAAATGACAAAAATGTAAAGAAATTAAATGATAATGCGCAAGTAGACCCGCCAATCGGCTAAGGTGGTTAAAATGATAAAATCGTAAAGAAATTAAATGCGGTGCGTAAGTAGGCCAGCCAATCAGCTAAGGCTCGTAAATGACGTAAAGTAGGGGTAAGCAAAATGACGTAATCGGAGGGGTGAGTAAAAAAATAGTAAAAATAAAATCAAAAAATAACAATAAAAGGTTAGTAAAATAAAAAAATAAATAAGCCTAGTTCAAGGAGAAGCTCTACTAGCTACTCCCCAGCAGAGTCGCCATCTATGCAACCGAGGGATTCTAGATGATCCCGTCCCGACAATGTGCTCTCTAATGAAAAATATAGAGTTGTCACCCGGAGCTTTTGGTGTCCCAGGAAACCTAGATCATTTGTATAAGCACCAAAGTGTTAGGCACCCAATCAACCCGCTTAATGTGGTCTCGACTAATGGCCAAAATAAAAATAATATAAAAGAAATGAAAGGCGCTTCCTCTAGCCTAAATGGGTCCTAAAATCCTATTTATGCCCCTCCGTTCCTACCAAAAATTTGGTGGTGTAACGGCACAAATGGGGGAATGGAGGAATAATCGAGAAGGTAGAGGAATAGAGGGGAGAGCCAGAGCTCTCGGGCCCTTGTTGCACCGCTGTGAAGTCTTGCATTGGCTTGCTTCGATGAGCTTTTGAAGGTTTATATGGTATGGAATGAGGTTCTAACTCCTAAGGCTTGATGGTTAAGAGGTAGAGAGGGAAGGCTAGGGGGTAACACACCTCTAACCTAGAGCTTATGGATAAAATGCTAAGGTCTAAAGGGGTTTTTAGAGTTCTGGAATTTGTATAGGAATGGTGCACTAGAGGAGAGAGAGAGAGAGAGAAGGGATTCCTTAATCTCTTAATTATAAATTTTTTCAAGCCATTTGCAAGGGGGGGTGCCTCTCTATTTATAGGAAAAAGAGAGGTTAGGAGGGTGCTTAGAGGTTAATTGGGATTAGCAATTAGGTAATGGGTCATCTAAGGTTTCTTAGGTTTTTAGAGCCTTCAAAAATGTAAAAAGGTGCTCCAATTGTGGATGATAGGGTGAGGCTTTAAACCACTTAAAGAGTTGCACATAGATAGTAAATGGGTACAACAAAACTAGCAAAACACACTCCCAAAGGTCAAGATGGTCAACAAGTCAAATTCCAATCACAAAATTCGAGGTAAAAACCTTGAGTTACTGTTCATATGTCTGGCACAACTATTAGTTGCGCCAACCATATGCACAGTTAAACAATGCTTGAATAGTGCCTGAGAAGTTGGCTGCCCGCGGGGAACCCACCTATAGCTGGAAAACTATTAGTTGTGCCAAATTCTCCTATAGCTGGCACAACTATTAATTACACCAAATCCCTAAGGAGAGTCACATGAATTTACCATTATGCCCTTCGGATTCAAAATGCGATATCTTTGCGTATACAGCTCCGATTGGGGTGATTCTTGGCCCGTTGAAAAGCTGAAGACTTCTACTTTTTAATGGTATAAGATTTGATTATAGTAGAAGGTCATAGATAGTCCTAGTGTACCACTCTTTATCCATTGCTCAGTAAAGCTAGGTTCAGGTCCGGAATGGCTTCTAAGGGTCGGGATGGGTTCCTAAAGGTTCGGGATGGTTCCTAAAGGATCTAGGGTGATTCCTAAGGGTTTGGGGTGACTCCTAAGGTTTCGGAAGGGTTCCTAAGGGTTCCATACATGCCATCAAAAGCTCGGAGGTGCGCCTCCCTCGAAATGTATTTCGATCAAGGCTTGGGCCAAATTTGGGTGTCTACAAAATATTTATCTTTCTCTTTTTATATTTCTTTATATTTTTTATTTTCTTTGATCACTTCTTAAATCTTTTAGAGGTTTATCCAGAGTGATGAATCAGATTTTCAACTTCCCTTGATCAGAGAAGCTAGAGGCTAAGATTGGTTTCTCTCCTTGCTTTCTAGAATAAAAATAAGATAAAACTAAAAATAAAATAGACATCTGCAATAACTGTTTTAGCCACCTTGCTCTGTCCTAACTTCATTATGGTAGAAAAAGACCAATATGTGGCTAAGACGATAGGGGAATACTATGCATTCACACCTCGTACACCTCCCCCTTGTATTCAAATGCACCCTACAATCGGTAATAGGACTTTTTAAATTATGCCCAATGTGCTTCAAATACTTCCTACTTTTCATGGGCTAATGGACGGAGATCCCTATTTGCATTTAAATAAATTCAAAGAAGTGACGAATATTATTCGAATCAAGAACTTGACAGAAGCAACCATACGGTTAAAGCTGCTTGTATATTCCCTCAGAGATGAAGCAAAGCAGTCGATAAACTCTTTACCTCATAATTTGATTGCTAATTGGGAAGGTCTGGAATGTATGTTTCTCACAAAATTCTTTCTAATATGTGGAACAAATAAAATCTGGCATTATTTATAACATTTCACCAATTCTCGAATGAATCTCTATAGGAATGTTGGAGCTGTCTTAAGGATCTTCTGCACAAGTGCCCTCACCACGGGATTAGGTGCTGGTAACTTGTGCTCACTTTCTATGAAGGCCTTGAAGATGCAACCCCGCATATGATTGATGTAGCCTGTGGCGGAATATTTTGTACTTTGACAGCAGAAGATGCTTGGAAACTCTTTGAGACCCTTAGCCAGGAATTGATACAACACGCATCAGGTGAGATTGATTCAGAAACTTTAACAAATATACTTCCTAAGAAAGGAGGATTATATCAATTAAAGTCAATGATGAAAGGTTTTCCAAGGCTGAAGCTGTGGAAAACAAAAATTCCATCTCTAGTGAGTATAAAATCGTACCCAACATGTGACAGCTCGAATTTCCTTACCATAAAACCCATGTCATCGGATTATACACAAGACCCAAATCACAGTGATTTTATGGTATCAATGTACAACATCACCTCCTGACAGCTCGTTCTTTCCTCACATGTTACAATAGGAAGGATCGAGCCATCGCATAATGGTAAGCTCACATAAACGGAAGCAAAGTGTGCAACACAAAAGTGTGACAGAGCTAAGCATGGATATAATGGCCAACCAAAATGAAACTCACACGATAAACTACTGCATGTGTATATATACATATATCAAAATGATAAACATCCACCGATGAAGGCCAACCTTCATCTAAATAGCAGATCAAAACATATCATATGATTTATTTATATATTCTCTTTACCTTTTTTTTTACCAAAATTCTCTCAAAATGAAACTCTCCCAAAATAAAATTGCTCCAACCTAAGGATAATGCCCTTCAGGTAGATCCTCCTCGGCCCCGGGAATATAATCCGGATCTTCCTCCCTTTCCGGATCATGTTCCACATCGTCACCTACAGCAGTGATGTATAGTTGAGGAGTGAGCTTCATCCAAGCTCAGTAGAGAAAATTACCATGCTAAATCACACCTTATCATTCAGATTCATATTCTTGATGCATAATTAAAAGCAGTCAAAACATTGCATTTGCATTCAAAATATATCGGATTCAAGTAAAACATTTATAAAATCTTGTCTCATTATGCTTACATTATGCATAATGAGACAAGATAGTCAAGACGTAATCGAAACACGTGAACGGAAGGAGCAAGAAAATGCATATAATCAAGATTTGAGATAATTCACGATACATGGCAAGGATTCATAGGTTTGAGACAAAGCATAACATATGGCATTATAGTAAGTATCCCATATTAGGGAACTAAGCAGTCCGTAGCGGACATAGGGTTGTAACCCCGGGGACTCCACCCCTCTCATGGAGGCTCCACTCCCCATACATATAATACACTCGAAATCAAGTCACATGGCAAGGGATCCTGTATTAGAGAACTGAGCAGTCTGTAGCGGACACAGGGTCGTAACCCTGGGGACTCCACCCCTCTCATGGAGGATCCACTCCTCATTGAACATATTCACAAATTCGTAACATGTAAGCATAGATCGAGTACACATGGTCAAGAACAAATTTTACGAGCGAGAACACTACAAGACAAGTACACACGAAAAAATCAAGAGATGTATGTAAAAGATCATGCAAGACATGACTACAAATGTAACATCAAATATTCATGTTTACAAGTTTCAAGAGACATAAAGATAAATCTTGGCAAGAGTACGTAAATGATATTCATGGTGAAAATCTAATTCATTTAAAAATAGCATCACAAAACATCACACGTGCAAAGATTCATAGTCCGACGACTTCAAAACCTGTTCCACAGTGAGTTTATCCTTAATCACGATGTCCATTATATGTCTTAGTCGACACATAACTCATAAACATTCTAGCCAAATCCCAAGTACATATATAGAAAATAGCCAAAGACAGAGGTTCACGCTCGAGTGTGGCTCAATCCCACTTGAGCGATTCTGAGTGGCTCCCATACTTCACGCTCAAGCGGTTTTAACCCGAGCGAAAGAAGCCTACAAAAAATGCTCGAGCGTAGGCTTCAGAAGATATCCCGTTCGAGCGGTGATCAGTCACATAATTTACCATTTTATCACTCTTAAATTAGTGATGCTAGGATTTAGTTTGCTACTAACGAGTTACTGATGTGTAGATATTAGAGATAAGCAGTAAATTAGAGCCTAAGTGCTAATCTTTATTAAAATGAACTCAAAAAGTAATAAGAAAGATGACCAAACGAAAAAAATGATCTGCCGCTACTGAAAGTCAGAAAATTGTAATTTACGATTCTTCAAAAGAGATAAAAAGAGAAAAGCAATAAAACGTAATTCAAAAAATCATCAACTATGAGGAAGCTATGAGAAATAGAAAGTCGTAATTAACAATTCTCTAGAAAGAAGCTATGAAAGACAGAAAATCGTGATTAACGATTTTCTACAAAAACAACGATTATCTAAAACTCTCCTCCTTGTTGTTGTTGTTGATCACGTGAGAATTATTACCGCTATATCCAGAATTAGAAGATCTATACAATTAGAAGTTCTGCAGATCACAGATCTGAGAAGATTGATATTCTGAAGAACTCTGCTACTGCTCAATAAAGAACACTCTAGAAGCACATCAACTAAAGGAGGCAAGGAAAGATGAAATTAGTAATTAGAGTTATATTATGATACTTTTATTTTTAGTAGTTTCTTTTATTAGAATTAAATCTCTGTAAACCGACCCCTTATGATCTATAAATAAGAGGGCTCGGTATAGGAATAGTATCGAAGAATTTCAGTATCAGTTGACACCTAAGGTTGGATTTTCTTTCGATCAAGTAGTGTATACTAGTTAGAATAGTTTAGATATTAGAGGTTTCTCAAGAGAAATTGTCGACTGTAATGGAGTGCTGAAGATTAGTATAGACATTTGTAGTTTCTCAAGACCAATTGACGACTGCGGCTGAGGGGTGAAAGATATATTTTTTTGATTTTTAGTTTAGATTTCATAGCTTTGTAAACATCTCCAAGTTTTAATTTGAATTGATGACTCGGGTTAGAATTTGCAGATTAGTGTAACGGTTTTTACTTTTCCATCTTCAGTTTTCTAGAGTTTGATTGATCCCAAATTTCTGGTTAATTGTTGATTAGATTAAATCTGTATTGATAGGATCTTAGACTTGATTGATGACCAATGCTAGAAGACTAGAAATATAGTGTAATGGTACTATTTATTTTCATAAATATCTGAATGTGAAAGATTGAGATTGACGACCTCAATCTGAAGGAGGATTAGGATTTATTTTTATGCACTTTAGTTTAGAAAACCATTCTTTATTCATATTTCTCCACTAGATTAGGAACTCTTAAAGATAAATAGATGTTTTTAAAATAAGGATTTGAATAGAAGATAGAAATAGAAAAAACTTAGATAATCACTTCCTCGTGGGAACAATCCTAATGCTAGTACTATAACTTCCATTGCGCGCTTACAATAGGTTAAGACTTGAATTTACTATAATTATAATGCACAATAATAGACAAGTCAAGTTTTTTACGCCACTGCTGGGGAAGTAAATTTATCTAGTTCTTTCAAATTTTTTATCTAATATTTTTATTCTTTTAGAAACTGATATTTATCTTTCTCTTTTTATATTTCTTTATATTTTTATTTTATTTGATCTCTTCTTGAAACCTTTGCAGGTTTATTCGGAGCAACATACTAGACTTTCAACACTTCTGCAGACCCCAAAAATTAGAAACTCAGATTTATTTCTCTCCCTGCTTTTTAAAATAAAAAGTAAAAAGAAAAAGAAAAAGAACAAAACTAGAAATATTCTATTTTAGACAATATTTGCCTAAAACAATGGAGGAATATTATGTACTTCCCCCATGCATACAATTTATCCCTATGACCGGCAATGAGAATTTTAAAATTACGCCCAAAATATTTCAGGCACTTTCAATTTTTCGTGGGCGAAATGATGAAAATCCTTCTCTGCATTTAAGACAGCTCATAGAAGTATGCAATCTTGTCCAAATCCCAAATTTGCCAGATACATCTCTGCGTCTAAGGCTATTTTCATATTCTTTTAGAGATGAAGCAAAGCAATGGATACACTCCTTGCCTCATGATTTGTTCACCAGTTGGGAGGACTTGGAACAAGGATTTCTCATGAAATACTTTCCAATACAAAGGATGAATCAAGTCTGGTATCTGATTAGAAATTTCAAACAATATCCGAATGAATCTCTTCAAGAGGGGTGGATGCGCCTTAACGACCTTTTATATGGGTGTCCTCACCACAAGATACCCCGTTGGCAAATAGTCCTCACTTTCTATGAAGGTCTGAATGACCAAAACCGACACATAATTGATGTTGACTGTGGGGGGATGTTCCATACCATGACTGCTGAGGCTGCTTGGAAATTTTTTAAGAACTTTAGCGAGGAACCAATGCAATGCCAAGCACCGGGTGAGACTGAACCTAAGACTTCAAGAAGTATACCTCTTAGGCAGAGAGGTTTATATAAATTAAAGTCAATGATGAATTGTCTTCCAAAGTTAAAACTATGGAAGACAAAAATTCTATCTCTGGTGGGTGTAAAATCGCACCCAATATCTCAACAAGGAGAAGCCGCTGGTAACTGCGGTTTAAATCAGGAAATTCGTCAGCACTCTCCTATACTATTCCCCACACAGACCCAAGACCACACTGACATTGAGGAAGCCTTGTCACAATTTGCCGAAAGCTGGCTGCAACATGGACAAATTCAAACGCAGCTACTCAATAATCTCTTGGTATCCATTATATGGTTAGAAACTCAGGTTGAGCAATTAACCATTCTGGTTGACTCGAGAGAGAGTAATTATTCTTTCACATGGCCAGTTGGCACCCTAGGAGGAAATACTTTTATGGGAGGGACATCAACTCCCCTTCATCGCCATTGAATCCTCCTGAAACTGTCAAGCTACCGACTCACCCGTAGCAAACATGTAACATATGTAAATATAAGTATTTTTGAAATTACTCCTTACGATTTATGACAGATTACTAATCGTAAAAGCTCTTTCTTTGTTTTAATCACTTGAAACTCATGGATTTACGAATTCTCGTGAGTTTAGAGTCGAATCATAGCGAGTACGATTTTCCAATCCTGATTCTCGTGAATGTTATCCAGAATTGCAAACGACAATTCTGGAGAACAGGAGAACCTAATGATCAGTCTTGTCGAGTGCATTGGAAGTAAGACCTATTTAAAATTGTATAGGAAACAGACATGAAATATATTCAAAACCACAACTTCCCAACCACCCTAGCCTAGAAACCTACTTCGAACTGACGGTTCAAAGCCGAGCCTTTCCCTATAAATCCGTACACATCCATTAACCAAAACCAGGTTATAACCTTTCTTCTTCCTCTATCTGTAACCCTACACCCCATGACGGAAGAACATAACCAGAACGACTTCAGCAATAGACTCAATAAAATTTTAAAAAAATATAGAGCTGAGCTCCTGGCTGAACAACAGAAAGTAGAAGATTTGAAGAGCTAGCGATATGTCTTTAATGCTGAATCATTCACTGAGACTACCATTGACCCTAAACCTAACCCAAATTCGAAACCATATACTAGGAACCCATCTTCCCCCACTTCCTAAACTTTACACCATCACAATCCACCCAGAATGTGACTTCCTCTATAATAACGATGGGTTGTAATTTCTAGTGTCATATCCCATCCTTGATCTCCTCACCACCCCTCTCCATTGCTCATCTTCTCTCTTAGCTGCATTAACGGTGTAGTCGATGAATCATTAAGGGATTTGGAAGGGCAGGTGGGAGTGATTCAACAGCTCTTGGAGTAGCAACCCTCTAAAGGTTGGAGCTCCTCTTCTTGGAAGGGATGCGAGACTTTGATTGAAGGTAGTTAGAAGCTGAGGACCGATCTTTATCAAAGAATCCTTCTCTCGGATGTTGTTATTAGTGTCATAGTTTAGTGTGTGTCTAGATTTTTCCTAGGTTTATACTCTTTTATATAATTAGTTCTTATATTAGATTTTAGTTTTTATTTTCCCTTCTGTTCATTGTACATATTCCGATATATATATATATATATATATATATATAATTTCCTTTTTATTTTTTTACTAACAGCGTGTGTTACTAGCATTACTAGCAGTTTTATTTTTCTATTTTTTTTTAGTTTCATAAAATCGAAAGTATTTTTCTCCTAAGTTTGGGAGAAAGATTTTTTATTGTTTTTGCAGATTATATACCCGATTACTAATATAGTAAATAAAATAGGTAAGTTTTTCTGTATGCCCCCTGTTTTGCATAATTAGGACATTGTCCTATTTAAGTTTGGGGGGAAAACATGACATTAGTTTAGTTTATTTTTTCATAGAAATTTTAAATTTTTAAAATTTTATTATTTTTTTAGTGAATCATTATATGCAATTTATGAAAAATATGAAAATCCAAAATTCTTAGCAATCCATCAAAGTAGTAGTTTGAAAATTAAAATAAAGATAGTTATAATTCAAAGTAAAGCATCTCTAGAACGCTATATCAGAGAATGTTTGAAACTATACGATTAATTTAAACTACAAAATTTTTTAGATTATAGTTTCAACATCATATAACCAGTCAGCTATAGAGCCTATTTCCTCTTTTATTCTGAGAGAGAGAAACTATTTTTATTCATGCTTAAATTTCTTTAAACTTCTCTACTAAGTGAAATTTTATACTACTGAACTTAGAATCAATATATTCTGTGATGATGATGATTTATTTATTTAGAACTGTCTATTAAGTATATCAAAGCAATAAGACATCCATATTAGAAAATCATGAAAATGACCAAAGGCTATCTTTTGTTTAACCAGAGCCAAAAAGCCAAAATTCCATAACATTTTACTATTTAAACCCATATTAGAAGCCTAAAGGGGAGAAAAGGGAGTGAAAGCAGTATGAGTTAACAAATAAAGAATTTGATGAAAAGGGTACAAACAAAAAGAAAAACAATTGTAGAAAAATATGGGAAAAAGAAAAAAAGAAGAAAAAAAGAAGAAAAAAAGAAAAAAAAAAAGAAATAGAAAAATCGTAAAAGACGATTCTGTGAAAGAAGAGAAGCAAAAAGCTTCCAACTGAAGAAAAATGGGATTTACAAAAAGAAAAGAATGGGAAGAAGATATCCAATTTATGGATACTTACTAAAGCTAAAAAATAGTAGAAGAAGATAGGAAAAAGAAGAGCTGAAATTCTCATAAATAATTTTGAATCCTCTTTACCTTTTCTTTGAAACTTTCTAAAAATCCAAAGTCCCATTACAAGTCGAAGGAAAGACCTTTGAGATTTACGATTTGTAAAAATATGAGTCTAGTAAAGGTATGTGAAGTAGATACTATGAATAAATAAGGGAATCATAAGAACAGATTTGATTATCTTTTCATGAAATTTACCTTTCTAATTGATTGTCCTCTAAAATTTATCATATATATCGAGAGAACCCAAAAAATTTCTATTATTTTTTAGAGTATGCCAATAAGTGAGAGTTTGGATGAAAATATTTTCTAAAAACTATAGTTTAAAAAAATCTATGATGAATAAACTTTTTACTGATATGCACACACTCCACGCTATACAAGATTTGAAATTATTGAGTTCTGATCAAGGATGATTGCGATGATGGAAAGCTAAAGATAAAAGATTTGAAATATTTAGAAATAATGAACATATAATGACTGATAGACTAATTAATTTATATTTTAGAAATTTAGTTTTGAAAAATATTTTAAAAATTCTAAAAATATTTGAAGTTTGTAGGTAACTTCACTGAAAACCTTCAGGAGATTACAACTCCATTAGGGATCACCTAGGGGTTTAAAGGCTTGTTGTATCTGTTAAATGCAATCATGCTCCCTATGAAAGTGGCATTTAAATTTAAGTTTTAAATATTTTATGTTTTCTTGTTTGCTAGGGACTAGCAAAACTTAAGTTTGGGAGTGTGACCAGTCACATAATTTACCATTTTATCACCCTTAACTTAGTGATGTTAGGACTTAGTTTGCTACTAATGAGTTACTGATGTGCAGATATTAGAGATAAGCAGTAAATTAGAGCTTAAGTGCTAATCTTTGTCAAAATGAACTCAAAAAGCAATAAGAACGACGACCAAACGAAAAAGACGATTTGCCGCTACTAAAAGTCAGAAAATCGTAATTTACGATTCTTCAAAAGAGATAAAAAGAGAAAAGCGATAAAGCGTAATCCAAAAAATCGTCAACTATGAGGAAGCTGTGAGAAATAGAAAGTCGTAATTACCGATTCTCTAGAAAGAAGCTATGAAAGATAGAAAATTGTGATTAACGATTTTCTAGAAAAAGAACGATTATCTAAAAATCTCCTCCTTATTGTTGTTGTTGAATACGTGAGAATTGTTACTGTCATATCCAGAATTAGAAGATCTATACAATTAGAAGTTCTGTGGATCACGGATCTGAGAAGATTGATAAAGATTGATATTTCGAAGAACTCTACTGCTGCTCGATAAAGAACACTCTAAAAGCACATCAACTAAAGGAAGCAAGAAAAGATGAAATTAGTAATTAGAGTTATATTAGGATACTTTTGTTTTCAGTAGTTTCTTTTATTATTATTAGATCTCTATAAACCGACCCCTTATGATCTATAAATAAGAGGGCTCGACATAGGAATAAGCATCGAAGAATTTCAGCATTAATTGATGCCTGAGATTGGATTTTCTTCGAATCAAGTAGTTTATACTAGTTAGAATAGTTTAGATATCAGAGGTTTCTCAAGAGTAATTGGCGACTGCAATTGAGTGTTGAAGATTAGTGTAGATATTTGTAGTTTCTCAGGAGCAATTGACGACTGCAACTGAGGGGTGAAAAATATATTTATTTGCTTTTGAGTTTAGATTTTTTGGCTTTGTAAACATCTACAAGTTTTGATTTGAATTGATGACTCAGGTTAGAATTTGCATATTAGTGTAACGATTTTTACTTTTTCATCTTCAGTTTTCTAGAGTTTGACACCTAAATTTGTGGTTAGTTCTTGATTAGATTAAATCTGTATTGATAGGATCTTCGACTTGATTGACGACCAATGCTAGGAGACTAAAAATATGGTGTAATGGTACTATTTATTTTCATAAATATCCGAAAGCTGAAGATTGAGATTGACGACCTTAATCTGAAGGAGGATTAGGATTTATTTTTATGCACTTTAGTTTAGAAAATCATTTTTTATTCATATTTCTCTAGTAGATTAGGAACCCTTAAGGATAAATAAATGTTTTTAAAATAAAGATTTGAATAGAAGATAAAAATAAAGAAAACTTAGATAATTACTTCCTCGTGGGAATGATCCTAATGCTAGTACTATAATTTCTATTATGCACTTGCAATAGGTTAAGACTTGGATTTACTATAATTATAATATACAATAACAGACAAGTCAAGCGGCACTATTCATGCTCGAGCGTGCTTCTAATACAAAACCTCAGGTCCCACTCGAGCGGTTTTGACTCGAGCGAAATTAGCCTAAATTTTCCACTCGAGTGTACCCTTCAGGTCTTTTCTCGCTCGAGCGACCTAAATCACGCTCGAGCATATTCCTAATGTAAATCCCCAGTTCACGCTCAAGCAGATTCTTCCCGAGCGATTTAACTCTATACTTCCCACTCGAGAGTAGGGCTTTAGGTGGTTTTTCGCTCGAGCGTTGCGATTCACGCTCGAGCGTATCACACAGAGCTGCTGTCTTTAACAGTTCATACCACGAGCTCAAGCCGGCCATTATGGCTTCCCAAGAAGGTTCTACAGCACAACCAACATGCTCTAGATGTGCGATCACTCGCCTATGAGACTTCTCTTTGGAAAATAGAACAAAAAGCACCACACAAATCTTGCATTGCGAAGTCTAACCCACGATTTATGCCCAAATTCAAAGCTCATGCAAGGTTTTAACGATTAAACCCAAAGCTTCTCTTTTTCATGATTCGTACATGTTTGATCCTTGAGATCCTTGCATGAGGCCTCAAGTACTACTACCTAGCAAAAATATTCGGACTCTAAAACACTACGCATGCGATACGAGGGATACCTCTACGAGCTTTCCTCGCATGCAACGCTCTACAGCTCAACAGTGTTGGAATCAATATCCTCGTAATGTTGATTCAGAGATTTGATTGATGTTCTTAGTCTCCCCCAGCACACTCCGAATATATGGTTCCCGAGAAATTGAAGAGGACGATTCCTCTTCGAAACGACAAGGTTTCGAATGAAAACAAAGGGGTTTGATCCTACAAGAATCTACGCATGGAGGGAGATGAAGCTCTCTTTTTCTCTGGGTTCTCTCCATGCTCGGCGGCTCTTCACAATGCAAATGATGATTTGCATGGTAATGTGAAGGTAATATAATAGGGGGACTAACATCAGTGTGTAACGCATATATGTCTATATGTATATGTCAATATCTCTTGGCCTCAAATTCATGGTTCCAAATATCCCGTTCCATTCTTTCTTGCGGCCTTCATAAATACGGTCTCAATTGGATCTTAATAGCTAGTATCCCTTAACTTAAGCATCGAGGGTGGCACAAAAGGATTTAGTTCCCAAAACAGGCCCCCAAGTGGTTTGGTTCAAAAGGCTCGTGGCTTAGGTCCAAATAGGCCTTTAGTCGAAATTGGTTCTTATGGGTCTCAAGTGGCCAATGCCCACATGGATTCTTCCTTTTCAAAGTTTCATGGTCCGTGACACAATGTCTATCTGGACTTTATACGTGTGGTTTTATGGGGTGTCACATCCTCCCCTCCTTAGAAGAATTTTCATCCTCGAAAATTGAACCTTCTACGAAAACATTGCTAAGGTATACAAAAGTATTGCAACGGTATACCAAATCATTGCAAAGGTAAACAGAAGCATTGCAAAGGTATAAAAAATCATTGCAAAGGTATACAAAAGCATTGCAAAGGTATATAAAATGCCCTAGTTAGTAATTTCAATGCTTTTACACTTTCTATTGTATTGACTTCTATGATTACCACAAGATTGACGGTCCTGGAATTAGAAATTATCAAGGATGTAATATAACTAACAATTTACTAATACATTTCTATCATCAAATCACTAAGAACAATCTAATAAGTAATACGATCGAATCAGGAAGTTAGCGATAGGCTTACCTATCTGTTCCGCAACCCGTTCCTCATTATGTCTCGGTCCAGAGGTTGAAGGACCAGCACCCGATGGGGGAGCTCCCTGAGTGAACCTGGCCGTGTACACCGACGTGCGCATTCTCGCATGAGCGACAAAAGGCACGCGTGTGGTCGGGTAGGCCTTCTCGATGAGGCGTAACTGGATTTCCTCGTGGAAGTCTAACCTCTCGTGGAGCATATGGTTGTCTTGGCGCAGAGTGGAGAGCTGAGCTTGGGTTTGATAGTGGAGCTGATGGAAAATGTTCATCTGACGGTCGAATTCGGAGAGTGTAAGGACATCGCCTTGCAGGGCAAGTGGTGGCTGATTCTGGAGTTGCTGGGCACCCTCGGCTGCAGGTTCGTCTTATGCCGAGGCTTGTTGTTGTTGGGCAGCCCCTTGTAGTTGACGAAGGCGTCGATCCTTAGCACTGCGCCGTAGGGTTTTCAAGGTCCAACTCTAATCGCATATCATCCATTGACGGACGTTGCCGGTTCATTTTTCCTCGACAACTAACACTCGATAGGGCTCATCAACTTCGTTGTCTTCATGGTTTTCTAGCATACGGGAGATTAGGCGGGCATATGGCATGTAATTTATTGGTTTGATGGTTGTGCTCAGCAGGTGGTCGTGGGCATCTACAATTCCATCAAAAATCATTTTAGCCACATTAAACCAATGCTCACCATAAGCTGAGGTCCTCTCCATTCTTGCTCATGCTGGAATGGGTACAGATTCTTCCTAAAAAAATTTAATCAAGCAGCCACATTTCAGGTAGCAATTGGGCTTTGTGAAGAGTACCATTAACAACTAGGCCATCATCTGTAATGTCACAACCCAGATTTTTCACTGATTTGTGCACGGCACGCATACAAACATAGGTATATGTGTTTCACAAGGAGACCAAAACGACCCAAATACTTTAAGTGTGTACGTGGGAAACACACTAGTATATCCCAAAAATTTTAGATATAAAAGTGAAGAAGAGAGAGAGGAGCCCTTACGTAAATCTATTCTAACCTAAATAGAGAGAAGGAGAATATAGAGAGAAAGAAGAAAAGAGCCTGGTAGAGAACTAGGATTCGTTGAGACTTAGGTCGGCAAAGGAGATCAGAGGAAACGACGGGAGGACGAACCAGGGAGGCCGGATAACCGAGTAGATATTCAAATCATAAATCAGACCGGTGCGGTTTCATCGTCAGAGGTACGTTAAGGACACGATAGATGCCTAGGAATGTTTTAAATAGTAGGAAAGAGGTTGGCTAAATGTTTCCTGGTATAAGATAAAGGGTAAATGATGAGTGGAAGCATATTCTCGATCTTGATCGAGGGACAAATCGTTGTTCCTCGCTCGAGCGGTCTAAAAAGGCTCGCTCGAGCGAGGATGAACAGATATAAGCATGACTCCGGGCTCGCTCGAGCGGTCCCTGAAACTAAAGGGGAGCTCGCTCGAGCGAGGGTCCACGGTCATATTTCAAAAGCTCGATTTAACCGCTCGAGCGACCTCGATTTAACCGCTCGAGCGAGGTCAAGAGACCGCTCGAGCGAAGTCAAGTGACCGCTCGAGCGAGGATAATTGACCGATCTTGGTTTTCTAATATAAGAAACTTGGGAGTCATACACCCCAATGACCTTAGATCGTTCTAAAACTATTTTTTAATGTAGGTTGATGCATTATAACCCTCCACGAGCAGGCGTGCCTTGAGATTCGTCGAGGTAGGGAATATTCTCGAAACATGTGCATTATTCTGTGAACTCATATGCGTAGTATAGTCTATGTAAATAGTGTATATTCCATAAACCCTCATGATAAGGGTGTGTGTGTGTGTTACAATGTGGAAAATCCACGAGGTCCCGAGGGACGAGAAATAAAATAGAAGCAAGTGGCATCCCAGGGATGCGTAAGAAAACAAACAGAGAAACAAAGGTAACGTGATAAGGCCTAATGTAATATATTTAGCACAATCACGGTGAATAACTATATGTAAAGCACATTGATATTTGTATTATTTAAGGTTGATTAGAATACCCCACCGACGTGGCGGGATACCCAATGACGACTCGGCGGGATATATCCGTGACGATGCGGCCAATCCGTACATTTATAACACATCCCAGGGATGTAGATTGAGAATAGACCTCGCCGCCTATGAGAAAGGGGCTCGGGCAGTATTCCCAGGGAATACACACAACAACTGTCTAGTTAGACGACGATGGCGGGTATTCCATCGAGGCTCGATGCTATATTGCTCGAGGACTACTTAAGTTAAGATTTAAGTGATTAGGCCAAATTCACAACCAAACTTATAAGGAGAATAAACAAAAATATGCTAAGTATTGGTCGGAACCATTGGGTTATTCATGTTACTCAAAATGTTGTACATAAGTGATTTCTTGAAAATTCTATGCTGGTTAGGTTACTGACATATGTGTGAAGGATGATCTATATGTTCTTTTGTTTTCCCTACGGAGCTAGGATGTAGCTCACCCCTTAGACTATACGTCGCAGTCCGGGACTAGCAAAGAAGACTTCGGGAGAAGTTAATCCAAGGGCCTCGGTGTTCGTGGCCACAGAAGAGTCGGAACCTCCTCCCGAGGAATTCTTCTAGGAAACCCGCTGCATACTCTGAGAGTGAGTTGAGAGAGAGTATTATGTATGGCTTGGTATATCGAGCCTCTTTATTTCGAATGCTTTAATTTCTGTCTCTTGATTAAACATCTAGGATGAATAATTATCATTTAACTTTTGGGTATGTCCTTATGTCCATGAATTGGCATGGGACAAGGACAGCCTTGCGAGACCAAATATATTATTTTGAGATTTCGATTTAGGGTAGCTACGTGTGCTTCAATTTCAGTTTTGGCTTGTATATATCATTGTGTTGTAAAGGACCCAGGGCACGGCCTTGAAGGTCGTGCTGATGGCACGGATTTCGAGATGCTGAAATTCGGGCTGTCACATGTAATTTTTGTGGAAATGACCTGTATCGGAATGTCTTTGAGGTGGGATTGGTATAGGCCCAAACTGTCACGGAAGTTCATAGTATAGCCTGTGGTGTCAGCGACGTCTCGGACGTCCATGTGAAATGTGCGGTTGTCTATTTTTGTGGTAAGTGTTCTGACGTGATCGCCAACTCTGACTTGCATGTTTTGGTAAAATAATCGGACCAGTCGTGGATAGTAGTGCGTGTGGAAGGGTTGGAGCAAGAACTCAAGTTTTGCTCGGCGAATGTAGGTAATCCCCACGAGGTAGTATCCTCGTCTGCAACGAAATCTTGGGTAAAAGACCACTCAGGTACTAGGGTCTTATTAGCCCACCATGCGGTAGGTTGCTCGAGAGCCGATTCCGAAACATTCTTTGATTTCTTCGAAGATTGAGATTTTGAGGTCGAAGATTTAGAGGGCTTCGAGACCATTATCTTCTTTGAAGCCATGAATTAAAGGGAAAGAGAAAGGGGTTTCTAGGGTTTTACCGCTCAAAATGGAGGTATGCGCGAGTGCTAGGGCTGAAATCCAAAGAGATCTTGCACGAGTACGGCAAAATGAAGTTCCCTGGAGTGGATTTGAGCTTCTTCTGGCAGAGGAAGGGGAAAAATGAAGCATCGGAGTGTTTTGAAACTTTGCGGGAGTGACCAAATAGGCTTCAGGCCCTATTCATCACTTTTGAATCTTTCTACTGGCTTTCTATGATCCTTTCGAAGAGAGCTGAATTGATCTTGATATTAGCCAAAAGTGTTCCCAATTGCTTCACTTCAAATGTCGAGTGACCTGAGGTCAAGTCCTCAAGCAATTTCCATCTTTGTATTCGGGTCACAAGGTGTGATAGCTGAGAAATCGATTTTCGGCTAAGCGCATCCGCTACCACGTTTGCTTTTCCCGGGTGGTGCTGGATGACACTGTCATAGTCTTTCAAGAATTTCATCCACCTTCTCTGCCTCTGATTTAGATCTCTTTGTGTGAATAAGTATTTGAGGCTCTTGTGGTCAGTAAATATTTCAATGTTCTCACCATAGAGGTAATGCCTCTATATCTTCAAAGCAAAAATGACCGCTGCGAGCTCTAGGTCATATGTGGGATAATTCTTCTCGTGATCTTTCAATTGCCTCAAGCCATAAGCGACAACTCGCTCATGTTGATTCAATACACAACCTAGACCGGTGTGAGATGCATCGGTAAATACAATGAAACCTCTAGTGCCAGATGGTAGTATAAGCACGGGTGCGGAGGTCAGTCTTTTCTTGAGCTCTTGGAAACTCTTCTCATGTGCGTCAGCCCACTCAAATTTGGTGCTCTTTCGAGTGAGCTGCATGAGTGGTCTAGCTATTTTCGAGAATCCTTCTATGAATCTGTGGTAGTAGCCGACGAAACCCAAAAAACTACGAACATCAGTAACCGTCTTAGGCTATTCCCATTTCACCACGACCTCTATCTTCGATGAGTCAACTGCTACACCCGACTCCGAGATGATGTGTGCCAAGAAGCTTACCTGTTGCAACTAGAATTCACATTTGCCGAGTTTGGCATACAATTGAAAATCTCGTAATGTTTGCAATGCAAGCCGCAAGTGTTGTTCATGTTCTTCTCGCGTCTTTGAGTATACGAAAATGTCATTGATGAAGACAACTATGAACTAGTATAGATACAGCCTGAAGATACGATTCATAAGATCCATAAACGATGCAGGCACATTCATCAGCCCAAATGGCATTACGAGAAACTCGTAATGACCGTACCTTGTGTGAAAAGTTGTTTTTGGAACATCTTCAATTTTCACCTTCATTTGATGGTAATCGGACTGTATGTCTATCTTGGAGAAAAACTTTGCCCCTTATAACTGATCAAATAAGTTATCACTTCTTGGTAATGGGTATCGGTTCTTTATAGTCAGCTTATTCAATTGCCGGTAGTCGATACACAAGTGCATTGAGCCATCTTTCTTCTTAACAAACAACACTGGTGCTCCCCATAGAGACAGTAGGCCTAATGAATCCCTTACCCGATAGTTCTTACAGCTGTTCCTTCAATTCCTTCAACTCGGCCGGTGCCATTCGATACGGGGCTTTCGATATGGGTTCCGTGCCTAAGGATAAGTCTTTCGTAAACTCAACTTCCCTATCATGCGGTAAGCCTGGCAATTCTTCATGAAGACATCGAGAAATTCATAGACTATCATAATGTTAGTTATGTCAACCTCCTTGTCCTTTGGTCCTTGAATGACCGCAAGGTATCCTTGGGAACCCTTACTGATCAGTCGTTTGGCTCAAATTGCGGATATAAAAGGTACTCCGACTGATCGGATGCCAATGAACTTGAAAGGCTTCTCTCTCTTGGGGTAGAGAGTGACTATCTTTTCTCGGCAGTCTACTTTAGCTTGCAGCTTGGTCAGCCAATCCATGCTAAGAATTGCGTCAAACCCTTTCATTTCAAGTAGAATCAAATCAACCGTTGTTTGGCAATGTGCCATTGTCACGATGACTGATCGACACATGGTATCCATGTTCACTAGATTTCCCGTTGGGGTCGAGATTGCTAAGACAAAATCCAAAGGTTCTGGTGTAAGGTCTATCTCCTTGGCAAAGCTTGGTGTAATAAACAAATGTGTAGAACCTAGGTCTATCAACACTAATGCTTTATGGCTACATATGTCACTTTTCTTGTTCAAATGGATGACACCTAGATGCAATAAGTACTATCAACTTAGTTGTAGATATGACATGACATGACATAAGTAATATGACTGCAAAGATTATTCTATGGATGCACCTTATCCATCTAAAATATGAGATTTTAACTTGACTAATGTAAGAGAATCTTATACCTTCGATGACATCATTGCTAGCTAGAGCTTCTGTCATTGTCATCGCGTAAGCTCTACCTTGTACCGTAGGCCTTAAAGATTTCAGACCTGGCGTGACAATGTTTGTAACACTTTTCATCTCCGAGCAATCCCTAATGCGGTGCCCTATGTGCCACACTTGAAACAGGCTCCTGTAGCTCTACGACATTCATCGATTTTATGGGGTTTCCCACACTTTGCACATATCATTGTCGGTGTGAAGGAAGCAGTACTAGAAACTTTCGATTGGTGGTCTTGGTGGTAGAGGCGGCAGAGCTTCCTGATCAAAAGACCTCATCGAAGCCGAAGGAACTGGTTCTGACGATGGCGACATCAAATACCTAGGCCTCTTGCTGGCCTATTCTGCACTTGTTGCTTAGTATTGTACCTTTCGGCTCTTCACTTGCTCATCCCTTGTTCTATATAACTCCTCAAGGTCCCTTTCAGCTATGAGGGCCAATCTCACTACCCTCTCATAGGTGGTTGCTTCAAACAATAATATTCTTCCCTTCATAGCGGGCTTGAGTTCGTACTCAAATTTCTGAGTCTTCATTAACTCAATGGCCACCAATGCTGGTGCAAATCGGGACAATCGTGTAAACTCAGTTTCATACTCCTTGACACTCATTTTCCCTTGAACCAGATTTGCAAATTGAATTTCTAATTGGCATCTCTCGGTCGTCAGGAAGTACTTTCGATTAAAGACATCGGTGAACTCCACCCAAGTCCATGGTGTTATTGGCGCTCGAGTTCTTTCGACCGTTTTCCACCATGGCTTCACCCTCAAGTTTGAATGACGCCCAACTCACCTTCTCCTCTTCTGTACAATGCACTTGTTGTAATAACTTCTCAATCTGGTTTAACCATTTTTCAGCCTCCATCGAGTCGGCTTGTCCATAAAAGCTCGGAGGCCTTAGTCTCCGAAAGTTTTGAAAGCCCGATGGCAGCCTTCACTCAGCCAACACCGCCATGGTGTTCACCATGGTTTCAAGCAATTGTTGATGACTATTGCCCACAGGAGCATTCCCAACATTATCTCCTAATCCGGATGCGTTATTATTCGCGAGGGTCTCATTAGCTCTCAGTGTATTGCTATTGCTATTTATCGGAATAGCATTTACGCCTGGAAGGAGTCCCTCCCTAGTAGAGGCATCTCCTACGTTCACGTTCATTGGTCTACCACGTCTAGGAGGCATTTTGTCCTGCCATGACCAAGTAAACGACAAGTCAGATCAAGTTTAGGGTTAAGACCCTTGGTCTCAATGTTTGAACCTAATAACTAGACCTAATACCATTGCTCTTATCCTACATCATAGCTCTGTATTCCTGCAAGAGTACAAAAAGTGGCTTTGATACCACCTGTGATGGCCCGGATTTCCATACCATAAAACCAATGTTGTCGGATCACACACAAGACTCGAATCACAGTGATGTTATGGTATCAATGTACAACATCACCTCTTGATGGCTCGTTCTTTCCTCACATTTCACACTAGAAAGGATTGAGCCATCGCATAATGGTAAGCTGACATAAGCGAAAGCAAAGTGTGCAACACAAAAGCATGATAGAGCAAAGCATGGATATAATGGCAACCAAAAACAAACTCATAAGATAAACTATTGCATGTGTATATATACGTATATCAACATGATAACACCCATCGATGAAGGTCGACTTTCATCTAAACAGCATATCAAAACATATCATATGATTTATTTGCATATTCTCTTTACCTTTTTTTTACCAAAAGTCTCTCCAAACGAAACTCTCCCAAAACAAAACTGCTCCACCCTAAGGATAATGCCCTTCAGGCAGATCCTCCTCATCCTCGGGAATATAATCCAGATCTTCCTCCCTTTTCGGATCACGTTCCACGTCCTCACCTACAGCTATGACATATAGTCGAGGAGTGAGCTTCATCCAAGCTCAGTAGAGAAAATTACCATGCTAAATCACACCTTATCATTTAGATTCATATTCTTGATGCATAATTAAAAGCAATCAAAAACTTGTGTTTGCATTCAAAATATATCAGATTCAAGTAAAACATTCATAAAATCTCAATTGGTCAAATCATGAAGGCGAATAAGACATGCTTACACTATACATAACGAGACAAGATAGTCAAGACGTAATCGAAACATGTGAATGGAACAAGCAAGAAAACGCATATAATCGAGATTTGAGATAATTCACGATACATGGCAAGGATTCATAGGTTCAAGACAAAGCATAACATATGGCATTATAGTAAGTATCCTGTATTAGGGAACTAAACAGTCCGTAGCAGACACAGGGTTGTAAACCTGGGGACTCCACCCCTCTCATGGAGGCTCCACTCCCCTTACATACAATACACTTGAAATCAAGTCACATGGCAAGGCATCCCGTATTAGGGAACTAAGCAGTCCGTAGCGAACACAGGGTCGTAAACTCGAGGACTCCTCCCCTCTCATGGAGGCTCCACTCCTCATTGCACATGTTCACAAATTTATAACATGCAAGCATAGATCGAGTACACATGGTCAAGAACGAATTTTACGACCGAGCACACTACAAGACAAGTACACGCAAAAAATCAAGAGACGTATGTAAGAGATCATGCAAGACGTGACTACAAATATAACATCAAATATTCATGTTGACCAGTTTTAAGAGGCATAAAGATAAATCATGGCAAGAGTACATAAATGATATTCATGGCGAAAATCTAATTCATTTGAAAATAGCATCACAAAACATGACCTCAAGAGAACATATAAGTTGGCAAGGTGTTTTCCCTACTTGAATTCACGTCGAGCACACATGCAAAGATTCACAGTCCAATGAGTTCAAAACTTTGTTCCACGGTGAGTTTATCTTGAATCACGATGTCCATTACATGTCTTAGCCCACACATAAAACTCACAAGCATGCTAGAGAAATCCCAAGTACATACATCAAAAATAGCCAAAGACAGAGAGGTTCACGCTCGAGCGTGGCTCAATCCCGCTCGAGCGATTCCCAGTGGCACCCATGCTTCATGCTCAAGCGGTTTTAACCCGAGTGAAATAAGCCTACAAAACACACTCGAGCGTAGGCTTTAGAAGATATCCCGCTTGAGCGACACTATTCACGCTCCAGTGTGTTTCCAATACAAAACCTCAGGTCCTGCTCGAGCTGTTTTGACCCGAGCGAAAATAGCCTAAATTTCCCACTTGAGCGTACCCTTCAGGTCTTTTCCTGCTCGAGCGACCCAAATCATGCTCGAGCGTATTCCCAATGTAAATCCCTAGTTCACACTTGAGCAGATTCTTCCCGAGCGATTTAACTCTATACTTCCCGCTCGAGCGTAGGGCTTCAAGTGGTTTTTCGCTCGAGCGGTGCGATTCACGCTCAAGCATATCACACAGAACTGCTGTCATTAATAGTTCATACCACGAACTCGAGCTGGCCATTATGGCTTCCTGAGATGGTTCTACAACACAACCAACATGCTCTAGATGAGCTATCACTTGCCTATGAGACTTCTCTTTCAAAAATAGAACAAAAAGCACCACACAAATCCCGCATTACGGAGTCTAACCCACTATTTATCCCCAAATTCAAAGCTCATGCAAGGGTTTCGATGATTAAACCCAAAGCTTCTCTTTTTTAAGATTTGTACACGTTCGATCCTTGAGATCCTTGCATGAGGCCTCGAGTACTACTACCTAGCAAAAATATTCGGACTTTAAAACACTACGCATGCGATACGAGGGATACCTCTACGAGCTTTTCTCGCATGCGACACTCTACGACTCAATAATGTTGGAATCAATACCCTCGCAATGTCGATTCGGAGATCTGGTCAATGTTCTCAGTCTCCACCAATGACACTCCGAATATATGGTTCCCGAGCAATTGAAGAGGACAATTCCTCTTCGAAATGGCAAGGTTTTGAATGAAAACAAGGGGGTTTGATCCTACAAGAATCTACGCAAGGAGGGAGATGAAGCTCTCTTTTTCTCTAGGCGGCTCTTCACAATGCAAATGATGATTTGCCTGGTAACTTGAAGGTAATATAATAAGGGGACTAACATCAGTGTGTAACGCATATATGTCTATATGTATGTGTCCACATCTCTTGGCCTCAAATTCATGGGCCCAACTGTCCTGCTCCACTCTTTCTAGTTGGCTTCATAAATACAGTCTCAATTGGGTCTTAATAGCTAGTCTCCCTTAACTTAAGCATCGAGGGTGGCACAAAAGGATTTAGTTCCCAAAACAGGCCCCCAAGTGGTTTGGTTCAAAAGGCCCGTGGCTTAGGTCCAAATAGGCCTTCAGTCCAAATTGGTTCTTATGGGTCTCAAGTGGCCAGTGCCCACATGAATTCTTCTCATTCAAAGTTCCATGGTCCGTGACACACCATTGATCTATGCTTTATGCGTGTGGTTTTATAGGGTGTCACACAACATCTCAAAAAGGAGAAGCCTGTGGTCCTAACCATGGCCTAACTCAAGCAGTTGCTCAACCTCCAACTCTTTCTCCTTACCCCACCTGAAGCCCAAAACCACAATGGTACAGAGGATGCCTTTTTGCAAATAGCTTACAGCTAGGTGCAACATAGTCGTATCCAGACATAGTTACTCAATCACCTTCGGCAATCTGTTGTAAGGTTAGAAACTCAAATTGAGCAGCTACTCTTTTTGAAAGAGAGAATAACACACTATCTTCACATGCAGTTGGTACGTGAAGAGGACATACATTTATGGGAGGCACATCAACTCCCTCTATTTAAAATTAAATTCCTCTAGCACCTGTTGAGCTACCGTCTCACCCATAGCAAACACCTTGAACATATGTATATAATTTAATTTTGAAGAGTACTCTATGATCTACAATGTGCGAAAGTACAGGCAATTGTAAAGACTCTTGTGTCTGGTCACAATCACTTTAAGCGTATGGATTTATGATTTCTTGTGATTCGTAGAGTCAAATCGTAGCGAGTACGATTTGAAGCATCATAGAGTTTCACTTTTGTTTTACAGAATTGCAAACGACAATTATAGGGAACAGGCGATTAGAGTGATCGATCTTATTGGTTACATTGGAACTTGAACCCATTTAATTCATAGAGGAAGCAGACATGCATCGCATTCAATATCTCCACTGGCCAACTACCCAAGCCTATGAGCCTATACCTTGACACATGAACCCTTCCCTTCCCTATAAAACCAGCCTTCGCCTTCCCAACAACTCATCTCTTTCGTCTTCCTTTCATACCCTAATCCTTATAGCGAAAGAACCAGATAAATGTGATTTCAGTAAGAGGTTTGATAAAATCCTTGAAATACACAAGACTGAGCTCCTGGTTGCAATACAGAGAGTAGAAAATTTGAAGCACCAGTGACCTACACCAGATGCTGAATCGTCCACTGAAACTACTGTTTACCCCAAACCTAACCCAAATCTGACATCACATTCGAAGAACCCATTTTCCCCCACTTCCTGACCTTTATACCATCACAACCCACCTCGAATGCGAGCTCCTATATGATGATGGTGAGTTGTGCCATCCCTCGCCACCCCTCTCTATTGCTTATCTTCTCTTCCTGCCTGCGTTACAACCTCTAGGTAGAATCTTCGCAAGGGAGTAGTATAGGTGAAGGGTGATCCAGAGATGTGTTCACTTCCCCACGCTTCACAAAATCACTGCTGTGGCAGTGCATTTCTTCTAAGAAAGACCTGTGATGTGCTTAGTTTGGGAGAGGAATTTTGAAGGACAGTGGGAAGGGTTTCAAGAGCGCTTGGAGTAGCGACCCTGTCAAGGTGTGGATAGTCCTTTGGTAGGAAGGAATGAGAAACTCTAATGGTGGTTGGAAATCGGGGACCGATCTTTATCAAAGACATCTTCTCGGTGTTGCTACCAATATTATAGAGTGTGTCTAGATTTTTCCTAGGTTTATACTTTTATGTAATTAGTTTTTATTTTAGTACTTCAGAGTTTCTTTTCCTGATCATTGTAAATATTCAGATAATATATGAACTTTTCTTTTGACTAGTTTTTCTGACTAAGTGTGTAATTGTTCCTAACTTTTTTTTTGTAATTTTTGTTATTGATACTCCGAGAATAAGCCGCAGATATTTTCTCTCAAGTTAGGGGGAGAGTATATATCTGGTGACATATTTTTTTTCCGGTCCACAATCGGTATTATCAGTAATTCAAAGGTAAAAATTTTAAAGTATCCCCTATTTGTTGTGCCAATGAGGGCATTGTCCGACTTAAATTTGGGGGGATATACAACTTCATTGTATAGTAATCAGTTAATTAGTATAATCAGTTTCAGTTAGTTTGCTTTTGCATAATTTATTTTTTAATTGATCATTATATGTGAATTATGATAGAAATTTTTTTTACAAATCTTGAAAACTTAAGATCCGTCATAGTAGAATTCAATAATTATAATATAGAACAATGCAATTCATGTTTTAGCTCGTTGAACACTGTATTAGATTGAATATTTGAAACAATAGATTGATCTAAATTGTAATATTTTAAACTATAGTTTCAAAATTATAAATCAGTGAGCATCAGAGCCAAATTTTCCTTTCTTTGAAAGAGAGAGACTGCTTCTATTCAAGTCAAAAATTTCTTTGAACTTCTTTTCTATGCTGTTATGAAATCTCATATTACTGAATTTAGAATCAAAATATTCTATGACTATAATAACCTGATTTTTTTTTATCTAAAACTATCTGTTAGAAATATCAAAATAATAAGGCATTTATGCTAGTAAATCATAAAGATGATTTAAGGCCATCTTTTGTTAACCAGAGCCAAAAAGTGAAAATCTTAGAAAATAACTTACCCTTTGAACCCATATTAGAAGCCTAAACCGAATTTCTTTGTACCAATAATTTTGAAAATACTTAACCATATGTACTAAGCAAAGCTTTCAACCTTTAACCCTTCCATTTTCTGAGAATTTAGAATACAAAAGAAGGGAAGAAGAGAGAGTGGAAGGAGTAACAAGAAAAAACAGATAAAGGGAATGCCAAAGAATAGTACAACCGGAGAAATCAATTGAAAAATATAGGAAAAGGTGAAAAATCGTGAAAAGACAATTTCTAAAAGAAGATTACGATTCTACAGAAAAAAAAAGGGCTTTAGAAAAGGTGAAGAATCATAAAAGATGATTTAGAAAGAAAAGAATGAAAAATTGTGAGACACAATTCTACAAAATAATTGAAGAAATGGGATTTACAAAATGGGAAAAATAAGAAGATAAAAATGGAAAGAAGTTATCCAATCTCGGATACTTACTGAAGTAGAAAAGAAGAAGCTGAAAAGATAGAAGAAAGAATAGCTAAAACCTTAGAAAATTTTTGAATCATTTTCTACCTTTCTTTGACACCATCTTAAACCCGAAACCCCATTACAAGCCGAAGGAAAAACCTTTCTAATTTACGATTTGCAAAAGCATAAGCCTAGTAGAGATATAAATAATAGATACTCTAGATTGCACAGAGAATCATATAAATAGAATAAATTATCTTTTCCATGAGATTAAAATTTTTGCAATTATCCTTTAACTGAATTTTTTTGAAATAATATATTGATAGAACCCAAAAGTTTCGATATTTTTTGAGAGTATCTCAATAGTGAGTTTTTGAATGAAAATATTTCTTAAATTTGCAGTTTAGAAAAATTTATGAAGAATAAACTGTTCATTGATGCATACATTCCGTGCTTACTATGAATAGAAATTATTGGAGTTCTAATCAAGGATAACTGTTATAATGAAAAGTAAGGATAAAAGATTGGTGAATTTTAGAAATTCATAACAACCATGTGATGATCAATTTAGTCAACTTAATCAATGTAGTTAACTTAGTGTATAAAAATTAGTTTAGATTTTAAAGTTTAACTTTTCTTTTAGTTTTATAAAATATTTTGAAAAATCCAAAAATATTTAAAGTTTGTAGGTAACTTTACTGAAAACTTTCAAGAGACTACAACTCCTCCACTAGGGATCACCTAGGGGTTTTAAAGGCTTGTTGCATCTCCTAAATGCAATCGTTCTCTCTACGAAAGTGATATTTAAATTTTTAGTTTAAGATATTTTATATTTCCTTGTTTGCTAGGGACTACCAAAGCGTAAGTTTGGTGGTGTGATAAGTTACATAATATACCATTTTACCACCCTTAACTTAGTGATGTTAGGACTTAGTTTGCTACTAAGAAGTTATTGATGTGCAGATATTAACGAAAAATAGCAAAAGAGAGCCAAAGTGTTAATATTCGTCAAAATGAACTCATAAACCAATAAAAAGATGAATCATCGCCAACTAAATAGTGCTTTATAATTTTGTGGAATGATGTACATATAGAGTAGAAATCGTGATTTACGATTCTTCACAGAGGAAGCCATTCAAAAGAGTATGATACAAGAGAAAGTGACGAATCGTAAATAGAGAATCGTTCAATAGGAAGCTGTGTTAAAAGATAGAAAATTGTGATTTACAATTTTCCAGAGAAAACTATAATAGAAGAAGAAAATCGTGATTTACGATTTTACAAAAGAACTCTTTCCGAAGTTGCTGTTCACGTGAGAATGAACACCGCCATGCATCTTTTAACACAAAAGATAAGTATAAGTTTTAAGAAAATTAATATATATATATATAGTACATAAAACCTATCTTCGTGGGAACGAACCTATACTAGCTCTACAAATTGTATTGTGCACTTACAATAGGTTAAGACTTAACTAGAGATACATATAATCAGCCAAGTCACTCCGGCTCAAACTTGAAAAGAATAAAGAATAAAGAATTAGAAAAGAAAATTAAATAAAAGAAAAAAATTGAAAGACAATTATTAATTTTCAGAAAAAATTTAACTTCCCCGACAATGGCGCAGAAAACATGGTAGCTCTATAAACTATACCTTGTCTTAACCTATTGCAAGCATACAACTGTATTATAGCACGAGTATAGGTATCAATCACATAGGGAAGTTTGATTAATTTAAAAACCTCTATTTGCCTTTAAAGAATAAAAAATGGGTTTGGTTTGTTCTAAACTAAAGTGCAGAAATTAAATTGATTATCAGCTAAATTGAAAAAGAAGTACACTAAATCTCTAGTCTCCCAAATTCTAGTTGTCAATTAAAATCTAGAATTCCTTTGATATCCTAGGTGCTGAAATAAATGACAGAAATTAAATTTATGCTAAAACTAATCTTCAGCCTTCCAGATTTTAATCGTAAATTAAAATCAGGAAGTCCTCAGATGAATTACGTGTAGAAAATTAAAAGGCTGAAATTAAATAGCTGAAACTAAACTGACGGAAAATTAAAAGACATGACATTAAATTGATGAAAATAAATTGCTGAAAACAAAATTGCAAAATAAAATTGGGAAAAATAAAACTAAGCTACAATGATTTTCCAGTTTCCCAATTTTAGTTGTAAGCTAAAATCGAGAGCCCTTGGATGACTATTCATGGACGCATGCCCTCTTATTTATAGATTCACAAGAGACTGGTTACAATAGTTTAGGGCTCTATTCTAAGCATACTTCCTAAAACTAATTTTCCTAAAACTAAACTACCTAATATGTATCCTCTTTGTTTAGAACTTCTAGAGACATGAAAAATCTTCTTCCTTGGTAATCAGCAGTAGTGAATCTTGCCAAGCTTCCTTGATTCATGGAGTGCATGGATTCTTCTTTTAGTTTACGATTTTGGCATGGTTGTGCACTTCCCACGTGATTCTTCCGAATGCAATCATACTACTTTAATGTAAAAAATTGTGAATACGATTTTGTATCTTTCTCGATTCCTTTGTACAATTCTCTACTCGATCGATCGCAATCTGCCTCGTTCTCTCTTAGTTTTCTTTTTATACTTTGTAAACTCTAGTACACCTTCTGAAGCTTCCTTTTGCAGAATCGTATGGCTATGATTTTGTTCTTTCTCTGATTCTAGCTCTCGATTATGTCTTTCTTTACTTTGACTGGAATGTAGGCTTTAAGATTTCTTCTCTTTCTCTCGTAAAATGGTATTCTCGCTACAAGTTGCTTCCATTTTACTTGTGATCTTCTCTTTTCTGCTTTTGGAGCTCTTTTTGGTACATATTTATACTTTCTTCTTCTTATGCCTGCCGTTCACCCAGTTGAGGGTACTAAAATGGTAAAATATGTGGCTGATCAACATATTATGATGCATTCTGGATGGGAACTTAAGCCCATGCCAAGAACATAACCAAGGCGGGGATTTAAGCCAAGAACCGGACAATTTCTTCCATTGTGTGCTCTGAAACACAGATGACACATTTTTGGTGGGGACTTAAGCCCATGCTAGGAAGAAAATCGAGGTGGGGACCTCAGCCCAGAACTGGACAATATTGTGGCATGTGGGTTTGGGTTGTCACAAATACCCCAAAACTTTTTTGGTTCCATCCTATTTTGCTAAAGTGCCCTACAATATAACCACCCAAGTAGTTACATAACCTACTTGATAACTACCAAACTAATATATGTTGTACAATAGATATACACATACTAGCATATATACGATCTACATCGTAACACATTCCTCCACCCATAAAACCAACCTTGCCCTCATGGTTGATCTTCAAAGTGATGGAAAATGTCTTATCACAACTGATCAAACTGTTGGCATTTGATCATTTTTCTGAGCAAGTTTGAGATTTATCAGCATGGGCTTCATTGAGCTTTGGGGCTATCTCTTCAAACGATCATATCTTGATAGCATCTTACAAAAACCTCAAAGTTTCTCTAATCGATTGGCTCTGATACCAAATGTTACGATCTCACTTGATTGTATCACTATATTGAAGGATAAAATACAAAAAATATAAAACAACAATAAAAATATGAATAATTAATAAATAATTAGTTGATTTGAAGATTGAATAGGCTGTGATCCTTTCGAGTTGATCAAACTCCTAATGATCTTTTCTAGTAGATCAAACTCCTTTTCTTTTAACAATCTTCTTGTCCATTTTCCAAATTACATCCTTCATGCTTATAGCCTACAACCCATTACAATATAATCACCCAAGTAGCTATATAACCCCCGTGATAACTTCCAAACTATTATATGTTGTACAACACATATACACATACAAACATGTATACGATCTAATTGTATGATCGTAACAATTTCTCTCTCTCTCCATCTTCAAAAATAGTAAACCGTAATTTCCTAATTTTATAAACCCCAAATCCATTTTCTAAACCCTAATTTCTTAAACCTTAATTAATAAATCCCTAGTTAAATCCTAAACCCTAATTTCTAAATCTCTAATTTCCTAGAACTTAAATCATTTTTCAGGCCGTCTATAATTGATATTGCATAAATTATATTTATTAAATATATATTTCATCAAAGGCCTCAATTAAAGCCCTCAATTCAACCTTTTTTTTTGTTAGGGAAAAGAATTAATTCTGATTTGTAGGTCTTATTTTTCATTATTTTTATTTCCAAATTATTTTACAGATTTTTCAAAATTTTAAGGTAAGTGTTGATCTCATTTGCTTTTACCCCAATTCTTCCTATTTCACAATCTTATAATCAATAAATTTCTTGCTTTATATATATTTCTATGTAATATTTTTTATTGGTTGGTGATAAATGCCTGAAATTAAAGTTAACAAATTTTTTATTATTTCCATAATATATTTCTATGAAAATTGTTGTAAATATGGTTTGAAATCTCATATTTTCGAGTTGTCTCGGACAACTCTCAAACTGAGATGTCTCACGTCTCGGCGAGATGACGTGAAATAAAAATAACCCTTTGGATGACCTTACACCATTAAAATAGGGGTTTGGTCTCACACTATTAAAGAATACTTCACTCGTATGGCATGTGGCAAATATTTGGGATCAATCTAAACAGTCCAAGTGACTATTCATGATTGGCACACATCTTTGTTAAAGAATCATACCTATGAATCAATTGTATACTGTCTGATCAAAGATCTTCAATATTAGCTACTGAAAAATAAGAATAGTAGTGATATTAGTGTGCACAGATTTGGATACACACAGTAATAGCCATTCACCATATCATCACATAGATAGGGTTCAATAAGATATAATAGTGTTTGTTAGTAACTCTTTCGCCTGCCTAAATATTACTGAGGGCGCCTCCACTAAAAAGCAAGCCTGTGAAGAGTGGACTTAGACAATGAAAATGGGTTTTCATCCCAATCTCCCACAAAACAGATATATCTTGAGGTCATGGATGTACTATCAGGTGGTCAGTTCCATATTTCACATGGCACAAATCCTAAAGAAGTGACTCACAAATACATGTGGCACACATCATGCTCCAAAGTGATTTTAGGGTCACTTTTCCAGATGTGTGCCACGTAGAAACAAAAACTGACAATCTGAAAGTTCCATTGTGTGGAAGATTGGGTTGAAACCCATATCCATCTTTTAATTCAAATCAATGTAATTTGAGTGTAGGCGTCCTCAATAAATCCATAGGCGCAAATAGAACTACCCTTAAAGAAATATATATTAAAGTATAATCCTTTAGTTGTATACTTTATACGTATAAGACCTGTCTATCTAGTGTTTATGATCAATAGAATTATGGTGGTGATGGTGGTTGGAGCAAGGAACGTGGCGATTGATGTATACTATGTATAATGTGGAATACTTGAAACAGAGTTATATAAAATATATAACTGTAGAATGCAACCATCATCTTTGAGAATATCATCATCATCATAGCCTTATCCCATCTTCATCTTTAAGAATACGTAAAATAAACATAAATATTACTATTTGTTATAGGGTAGAGTGAAACCCTTTTTCCTAAAACGTTTGCTTTTTGTGTAATAGGCTAAAACGTTTGGATTTGGGGGATGTTTTTCTTAAGTTCCCTATTACTATTTGTAATTAATTACTATTACTATTATTTATAAACATATACTGCATTTTCTATTCTAAACTATATTTACCATTGCTCAATAAATAATCCATACCAAATCTTTAACAAATCAGTTCAGATAAATCTCTAAATAAGGATAATCTCAAACTGATTGATATTTGTTGAATTGGATCAAGTATTAGTGCTTTGTATTCTCTTCTAAAGATTGATTTGAGTAAAAATCAGTTGGATGTAAGGATGCACAAGTTTCTAACTTAGTCTTGCTTTTGCACACACTTAAAACCATCCTATTGAACTGCAGATAAAATTATATGAATGGATTTGTAGCAAATCTTATCAATATCTATCTTCTACAGATTTGCATGACCCATATCTATTGACAAGATTCATGGTGTAAAAGGCCCTTCATAATCTACATATTCTTGGTTAGGGCTTTTATATTTTTCATTAAGATTTTCTTCCAGATCTTGTTGAGGAATTGAAGTTGGTGGCTAAGGAAGGCTATTTGCATCTAGATAAGGAAAGTCATTCTCTTCATCTACAATTGATTCACAAATCATTTTTTATTTCTCAGGTAGTGAGATCTTTTTTGCATTGACAAAAGCTGATGTGGTTCAAATTATACTGCCAAAGATTTGAGGTACTATTTACCAAAATATATACATTTTTGGGTTGAATTTTTGGTTCCTTTTGCTTACTTAAGATTCACTTGTGTCAGTTGTGTGTTAAGAACCGACAAGCAATTTATATAGGTTTTTTGTTAAGCAATGAGCAATGTATTACAAGTTATATTCTTTTGTAGGTTCTATGTGTCATTCCCAAATTAAAAGTTTGTAGCCACTGAAATTTCTTGGTTATTATTTTCAAACTTTTATTGTTGTCATGCAAGGGCATTCTCATCTCAGGGCTGAATATTCTAGATGGGGATGTGAGAGAGTTTACAACGGTTTCCATTTTATCAAAGGCTGATTCACATGGCTGAAGATAAGGTAAAATTAGCAGACCTTTCTACTGTTGACGATAAGGTATTCAAATTTTTAAGCACATGAGTTTTGATATACTTCTTCAGAGTGTGTTTCCTTAAACTAACACTACTTGAAAATGAGCAATAATTAACACTAGTAGTATAAAAGAATGACTGTTTGAAATAGTGATGTAACAATCGACTGCCTAAAACAGTCATTTTATAGGTGGTTAAATATATTAAACTCCCATAACTTGCACAAATCTATCATGCCAACCTAATCTAAACTGCCATTCCAAAACCACTTCTCTTTCTCTTGGTAGCCATTCGAAACACACTTATAAGATATTTAGTACTCTTAAAACCCAATCAGTCGTTGCTTGTTTCCCTCCCATGCCAACAAACCCTAATCTTCGCCGAGGTTTGATCACAGACCGCATATTGCCGACCACCAATCGTTGAACTGGTTCCCAATCACAGAGCGGTGAAATCTCCAGATTTTTCCCATTCATTTCATACAAATATCCATATTGAAGTTTGGGTTTAGATTTTGGAGTCGGTGAATTGGTTCCCAATCGCATATCTCCTTCTAGATTTGATTATCTGTGAGTTTTCGATTTTGTATTGTTTTTCATCAATCCCGAGAAATTTCTCAGTTTCGAATCATTGGATTGGGCTTGCCGGTGATTTTCATCAATCTAAACCATGATACATCACTACAAAAAACAAGACTATTAGCGGCAGCCAAAAACTGCCGCTAATAGTCTTAATAGTGTTTTTATTAAGAGTCATATTTTTTGTAGTGCGTATCGGTTTCTCGGCAAACCGATACGTATCGGTATTTCAACATGGTATCGGCCGATATATATCGTGTATCGGCAAATACGGTGTCAGTTTCAACCGATACCTCTATTTTTAAAAAAATAAGAGGCCGATACAATCGGTCCTCCATGGACCGATACCCGAGTCCGATACCGATTTTGACCCCTTGATCTAAAGAACCATTAATTTCATCAATCATGAGAAATTTTATTTTTTCATCACTCTAATTATTTCTTATCTGGTTTCTAGGTTTTGCAGAGTAAATTTTTTATTCCGTGATAATTTTATTATTTTGTAGAGATTGTGTTCTCAATTCGTCAATTTTTCCTATAAAGCACGAATCTGATGATGATTTCGTCCGATCAAGTTTAATTGGACGGTCATTTAGTTTGATTCTTAAGGAACTAGCATTCTATGATGATCATGTTTATTCTATTATTTATATTTATTTATTTCCTTTATTTTATTTTTCTTAAAAAATGGAACAGTTGGGTTTTATCACGGTAATTCCATACACTTCCAATTCTAAAATTAATTGATACTCCTACAATTGGATCTTTTTCTCTACGTTTTACAAACGAATTTTATGATAGCGTATATATGGTCATCTCTCTCTCCCCCGTGAGAGTCCTCTGTGGGTTTTTTCCTCTCCTCTCTCTCCCCCTTATCCTGTTAAGTTGTGAGAGTATATCCTAATGGAAGTCATCATAGAAAATATTCGAAGCAGGCTAGTGGTCACGTCTGAGGAATCGATTGAAATACAAGTGGAACTTGAGGAACTGGTGGATCCTTCGGTGATCTGTCTGGTGGGAAAGATCATCGCGTTTAAAAGAGTCAACACAAAAGCTTTCAAAGATACAATCAGGAAAATTTGGAATCTAATAATAATGTGGTTATTAACGAGTTGGATGAAATGTCTTTCTATTTCAATTTTCGAATACAGCCCAATGCGAGAGGATCAAAAGGTTTGGACCATGGTGTTTCAACAATCAGTTATTGGTTCTCTCAGACTACATTCCAAACGTCTCGGTGGAACGTATTGCATTCAACAAATCTGCCTTCTGGATTCGTTTCCTAGGATTACCGTTAGGCACCATGATGAAGAAAGTTGGTGAAAAACTAGGAGTACAAATTGGTGAAGTCCTACAAGTGGAAGTTGCAGAGAATGGCATTGGATGGGGTCGATACCTACGAATTTGAGTCACTATTGATATCTCAAAGCCACTCTGTAGAGGCATTTTCCTTAAGCTTGTGGGAGAAGATGATAAAAGATGGATTAAAATTCAATATGAGAGGCTCCCATATTGAATGCATGAAAGGGGATGAAGATCACAGAGATCAGTATGGGCCTTGGTTACATCCTACCCCGTGTGGATTAGATGTATTCTCCAAACTGCCGGATGAAGTTATCGAGGATGAGAATGTCGCATCATCGGAGATGGAGTTGTGAAGATCCCTTCCTAGGATCCGCACTCCACCAATGGTAGGAGATTTTAGTCAGAATCATACTTTCCCAATCCAAAGGGACCCTGAGATCCGTGTAGGACCTTCCTATCCAAACATCCCTCCTGTTTCGCAAAACGATGAGATGGTCTCGACCAATAACGACCCACTTTCCCATTCACAACCGCCCCTCAACTCCCTCAATGCCCACGTTGTTTCCAACTTTAATGGAGCCGAGATCGAAGGAATTAACGCTTCCCATCTTGCACACTTCCCGGTTGAACTGCCATTAACTAACACCACTTCAGTGCCTTTTTTGCAACCACTATCCCACTCACAACTGCACCTTAACCTCCTCAATGCCCACGTTGATTCCAACTTCAAAGGAGTCGAGATTGTTGTAACTAACATTTCCCATCTTACACACTTCCCTGATGAACCGCCATTAACTAACACCACATCAACGCCTTTTTCGAAGCCACTTTCCCACTCACAACTACATCCTTACTCCCTCAATACCCACCATAGGTCAATATGCTAGCTTTCCGATACGTATCGTCCGAGCTCCAAACCGATACGTATCGGACGATACGTATCAGAATAGTAACTTACTGGACAATACATTGAATGTATTGCCAGGGCCTACCCATATAAGTTGGACGATACGGTACATTCGATGTACCGTATCGCCCTAGTCCAATACCGATACGTATCATCCGATATGTATCGGCATCGGAAAATATTTTGATCCATGATACCCACGATGATTCCATCTTCAATGGAACCGAAATTGTTGGAAATAACGTTTCCCATCTTGCAAAACTCCCTGTTCAACCGCCATTAACCACCACCTCCTTAACACCTTTTTCGAAACAACTTTCCCACTCAATACCGTACCCAAAGTTCCTCTTCCCACATCCACAAGTCAAATTGACTATCATCCAAGTTTGTCTCCTCTACCCACCCCTCAGCCAACTACCTCCTACCCTTCTCCACGTGTCAAAATAGTAACAAACCTCTCACCCACTTCCAAAAATCACTGTTTTAGAGATGTTAAGTGCCTTGCATGGAAATCTGGGACACTTGTCCTTTCCCCAGAACCTCACAATCGAACCCCATCCTCTTTCCCCCTGTCCCCATCCTCATCCATGCCAGAGGATACCCATCTAACCAAAAAAAGAAAGAGAATCATTTCCCAGGATGCCAACTCCTCTCCTAACAATGAAGTTTCTGGCTACACCAATCTTCCCATTGACATTTCATCGGCGGAGGTTGCGAAGCAACCCCGCCGACAGCCATAAAAATCCTATGTTGGAACTGTCGGGGGCTTGGGAACCCCCGAACA
Organism: Chloranthus sessilifolius; assembly: GCA_021018995.1. NCBI lineage: Eukaryota > Viridiplantae > Streptophyta > Magnoliopsida > Chloranthales > Chloranthaceae > Chloranthus > Chloranthus sessilifolius. The sequence goes on from CM037595.1 coordinate 74,555,092, forward strand.
GTTCGCCAACTTCATCAACTCTTGATGAAGGAAGAACCCTCCATCCTTTTCCTCTTGGAAACAAAATTATCTTCCAAAGGGATGGAAAATTTTAAATGGCGAATCGGTTTTTCTATGGGTCTCTTTGTCGACCCTATTGGCAGATCAGGTAGACTGGCAATGATTTGGAAAATAGACCTCATCCTAGATCTGCAATCCTGGTCCATAAATCATATAGATTTCAAAGTTCTGGAAAGCGATACAGGCAGAAAATGGCGTTTGACAGGGCTCTATGGTGAACCTAGATCGTACTTGCGGCATCTTATGTGGGAACTCATTGAAAATCTCCACAACCAAATTGCCCTCCCTTGGATTTGTTGTGGAGATTTTAACGAGATCTTGTCTCAGGATGAAATGGTCGGCGAGTATCTCATATCAAATTCTCAAATTAGTCGATTTTAGGAATGCGTGGATGTCTATGGTTTTCACGACCTTGGCTTCAGCAGAAATAGATTCACCTGGAACAATGAGAGAGCTGATGGAGAACTCATTAATGAAAGACTAGACCGAATGCTTGCGAATTATGAGTGGTATTCCTTATTCCCTGAGGCTCATGTTCATCATATCAATTGTTCGGTTTCCGACCATGTGGCCCTCCTCCTCTCCACTAAAACCCAAGCTTTTACCCATACTAGCCACCAACCCATTTTTCGATTCGAAGCCATGTGGATCCGCAATAATGAATGCGAGCAATTGCTTTATGATCATTGGGATTTAATGACCCATTCAAATCCACTCACCGACTTCTCTAGAAAAATTGAATATGTCTCAGGAGCCCTCAAGCGATTGGACCGCAACTCCTTTGGAAATGTTAGGAAAATGTTCTCTCAAAAATCCAAACTGTTACAGTCCACTTCCCCAGGTACTACCCAAAAGAAGCTTAGATATGAGCTAAATGAATTATATGAAAGACGAGATTCTATGGCATCAACGTTCGAAGGAACTATGGTTAAAAGAGGGTGACAGAAACTCAGGATTTTTCCACGCAAAAGCTACTCAAAGAAGAAAACGGAATAAGATCTCTAGTTTTTACAATAGAGAGGGCATTTGGATTGATTTTGAACCGTTGATTTTTAAGGAGGTCCAAGATTCCTAACAAAATCTCTTCACTTCTTCCAACCCAAGTCGCATTGATGAGGCGTTGGAAGCCATGAAGCCTAAAGTAAACCTAATTCAAAACCAGTGGTTGTTGCAACCTTTCACAAAAGTTGAAGTCGTCAAAGCTCTCAAACAGCGCTCACTGCCCCCTATTTTCTTCCAAACATTCTGGTCCAATGTTGGTCATTCAATCTCTTATACTGCTTTAAGTTACCTCAATGGGTCAGTTGATTTGTCTTGTATTAACCAAACAAATATTATTCTAAACCCTAAAATAAAAAACCCATCCAAAGTCTCAGATTTTCGCCTGATTAGTCTCTGCAATGTCATATACAAATTCATTGCAAAAGTTTTGGCCAACAGACTCAAAACCATCCTCCCAAAAATTATTTCTAAATCCCAGAGTGCTTTCATCCCTGGTCGCCTTATCACGGACGATGTCTTAGTGGCTTTCGATGCCAATCATTTCTTAAAATCTAGCTCTAACAAATCTGCTAGTTCATGTGCCATCAAGCTAGACATGAGCAAAGCCTATGACCGAGTCGAATGGGTGTTTCTTGAAGCTTCAATGAAAAAAATGGGTTTTAATGATAGATGGGTGTCCTTAATCATGGGTTGTGTCAAGTCAGCCTCTTACTCTTTTCTTATTAACGGTAAAATATCAGGCAAAATCCTCCCATCGAGGGGCCTTAGACAGGGGGATCCCCTTTCCCTATACCTTTTTATCCTCTGTGCAGAAGCCTTTTCTGCTCTGATTGATAAATCGGTCTTGCCCAAAAATGTCACGGGTTTGAAAATTTGTAAATAGGCACCGGTTCTATCACACTTATTTTTTGTAGATGACAGAATGTTGTATATCAAAGCTACAATGAACGAATGCGCTAAACTTGTTAACATTCTCTCCAACTATGAGGCATCCTCCGAACAACAAATAAATTTTGATAAATCCTCAATATCGTTCGGCAAAGCGGTTTCTAGATCTACGAAATTACAAATCCTTTAAGTACTGGGAATCAAAAGTGAGAAACCGATGAAAAAATACTTAGGCCTACCGCCTAGTATTGGAATATCAAAATCACAAGTCTTTGGCAACATTAAAGACCGGATTTGGCGTAAACTTCAAGGTTGGAAAGAAAAGCTTCTCTCAACCGCAGGAAAAAAATTCCTCATTAAAGTCGTCGCTCAAGCAATCCCAAATTACACCATGTGCTGCTTCAAGCTTCCTAATCAATTAATCCACCAAATCTCTATGCTCATCACCCAATTCTGGTGGAGTAAGAATGATAAATCTGATGGAATCCATTAGTGGAATTGGGATAACCTGTGCAAGTCTAAATTTTAGGGGGGATTGGGATTCAAAAATCTCAAGGTCTTTAATGATGCTATGCTAGCAAAACAGGCTTGGCGCATCATTGAATTCCCCGATTCATTCTTGGCAAGGCTTCTCAAGGCTAAATACTTCCCTTATTCATCTTTCATGAATGCAAAAGCTGACCACAACCCCTCTTATACATGGCACAATATTCTATCAATCAAGAATATCATCCACAAAGGCTTGATTCACAGGATTGGAGATGGCAGAAACACTGATATATGGGAAAATCGCTGAGTCCCCAGACTGAGTACTTTCAAACCCATTACTCCATTCTCTGGCCAGCCGGCAAGATGGGTCCATAACATTCTCCTCCAACAGCCCCAACGATGGAACGAAGAACTTATTCGCCAATATTTTATAGAAGAAGATGTAAAAGATATACTTAGCATTCCATTGAGTTCACGAGATGGAGAAGATCGAATAGCTTGGGCATATGACAAAAAAGGAAAATTTACGATGAAATATGCATATTACATTGCCTTAGATAGCTATCACAACCCAAGCCTTCAAGCCACTACCAGCTCGGACTCTGACTCAAAAACTTGGAATCTAATATGGAATAGTTGTAATAACCCGAAAAAAAATCACGTCAAACGAGGACCTCGGGATCCGTGCCCGTTTGGTCTTAGGTTTGACCATGAGATAGTTCATTGATGAACTTAAGATGAGATGAGCGGATGTGATGTGTGAACCAGTGTAGAAGAGTGGAGAGATAGAGGGGTGTGTAGAGTAACATACACCGATGTGTGTGTATGTGCTCCACACCGAGAAAAGAGATAAGATAAAAAGGGTTGAAAACCCTAATTTTCATATTTTGGTTGTTGAGAGGAGTAAAGAAGAGAGAGAGAGAGAAAGAGAGGAGTAAAGGAGCTAGTGAGGAGTTATTGCAAGTTGTTGGAAGGGGATTTCTTGCGATCAAAGCGCCGGATTCGACGCGGGGGATCTGATTAAAAGCTGGAAACCCTAACCTTCCAACCCTACATTTAAATCAAATTGAGGTTGATTTAAGGTGAGATTCTTGTAAATAAATGGTGTAGAATTATAGAATAAATTATGGTTAAAATGGGTGGAAATTGTAGGAATATTGCTTAGAAAATAACTGAGAAAAGATTGGGGAAGAACAGCCAAAGAAGGCTGAACCTGGGGATTTCGACTAATCGAAATTGGGATTCGATTAATCGAAATTCCCCAAGAAGTTGAAAAGTCAGATGACCACGAATTCGACTAATCGAATTGAATTTCGATTAGTCGACTTTGAATTTCGACTAGTCGAGTTGGGTGTCGACTAGTCGACTGAGAGCCTCCAGTGAGGAGTAAAAATGGGTTAAGGGAAATCGACCAGTCGAAATTGGATTTCGACTAGTCGAGTAAGGATTTCGACTAATCGAATTGGACTCGATTAGTCGATTTTGTATGTTCAATTATTTAAGGGAAAACTGGACAGTTAGAACAGGGGATTTCGACTAATCGATTTGGGGAATCGATTAATCGAAATTGGACCTCGACTAATCGATTTTGAGAATCGACTAGTCGAGTTGGATTTCGACTAGTCGAACCAGGAACTCGATTAGTCGACTGACCTAGTTCTTGTTGGCTTTTGATTCTTACTTCAAGACTCTAGGGGGGTCTTGAGACTTATTCATTACATCTTTTGTGATGTTTCGAATGTGTTTAATGGTATCATAGGTGATGCGTGTGAAAGTGGGCACAAGGAGCCGAGTGGGACCTTGATGCATTGAATCAACAGAGACCTAAGGTAGGGAACACCTTGAACATGTACTTTATTTTACAAGAGCATGTATGTAGTGATATAAATTTCCACTCCAATATTTTCTTGCATAAAGAATTGTGAAAAGTGTGTGTGTGATATTCATAAGAGTAAACAAATGAGCCATCCCGTGGGATGAAGAAGTAAGAGAGAAGAGCATCAGGTGTGATGCAAGTGAATGGATACATCCCAGGGATGTATCCAAGGATTGAATCATGCTTGATAGGGCCTAACTGATATAAGATAGCACACTTACACGGTGAATAACTATATGTAAGGCACCGATATTTTTGTTATTTGAGGTTTGATAGGTTACCCCACCGGCGTGGCGGATAATCCACGGACGGCGGGATATCCGTGGACCGATCGGCGCTAATCCGTAGGCCAAGATCGGAGGCTTATCCTCTGAGTAAGCACACCCGAGTGTTGATGAGATGTGAAACCCGCTACCAATCCCGGGGAAAGGGGCTTGGGTACTATTGGTATTCAGAATACATTTAAAAGCTATCTATATAGATGACGATGAAGGGTATCTCGTCGGGGCTCGATGCTATATTGCTCGGGGATTATTTAAGTTGAAGTTTAAGTTTTGCTTTAGGCCTTCTCAGCATCATTCATGATTAACTAAAAGACATGAGTAATCTACCAGTAATTGAAGTGTTTTTAACTATTTTTCATCAATAAATGCATAGACACATCATGCATACATATCATAGAATACATGTGAGTTATATTTTATATGTTCAATTGTGTTCTGTTCCCTATTGAGCTAGGATGTAGCTCACCCTATAGACTATACGTCGCTGGTCCACTACTAGCAGCTGCCGAGGCTTCAGGAGACGCTGACCCCGGTGAGTCGGACCTTGCGGCCGGCGAGGAGTTAGAGCCACCTCCAGAGGACTTCTTCTAGAGGACTCTGCTGTGCGACTTTGTGGAGTTTTAGTTGGAGATTGTACGGCTTGGTATGTCAAGCCTGGTTTTTTTGATTAAACCTTGTGTATATGGATATCAGAGTATTCTTTTGGGCGAACCATCCATGATGATGGTTATCATCGATGGTTCGGATCGGTCCTCCCTTCATGCAGAGGCATGAGGGTAGAACTGTCTTTTGAGAAGTGTTTTTATGTAGATTTAAATTCCGCAAGATGTTCTTATTTATTTTATGCTTGATATACCAGTGTTCTGTGCATAGTTGAGGGGCACGGTCAAGATGATCGTGCTGATGGCACGGGTTTCGAGGAGCCGAAATCCGGGCTGTCACAGTTGGTATCAGAGCTATTTTCTTTTAGCAATTCTGACAAGGGTTCTCTCGTCAGAACATAGGGGCTTCTGCTAACGAAACTTTAGTTTCAAATGCAGCCGCAATGTCAGCTAGAGGGAGAGGCCGACCAAGAGGAGGCCATCAAAGGAGTTTGCGTAGTGGAGATGATTTCATCTCTCCTACCAACAGAGTGCCTTTAGGAAGTAACGAGGCCCCAGGCGTGTAGTGAGCGAAGATGAGGAAGAGGATCGAGATCATCAGGATCAAGATCTGAGAGAGCAAGAAAGATTGAGAGAAAGACAAGAAGATAGAGAAGAGCGACAAAGGATGATGCACACTATGGAGACTATGGCAGCTGCCATGGCACAACAAGCAGCATCCTTTGCAGCTCATGCATCAAGAGAACAGCAGCCACCTGCACCACCTGTAGGACCTGCGTTGCCTTTGCCCTCATCTTTTACAGAATTTAGGAGGATGAGACCTCCTTCATTTTCTGGGCAGGCAGACACAATGGCCGCTGAGAACTGGTTGATGGAGATGGAGAAAGTCTTTAGCGTGCTAACTTGCACGGAAGATGAGAGTGTAAGATGGGCAGCTTACATGTTGGATGGGGAGGCCGGGCCTTGGTGGAAGTCTGTGATACGGACTCGGGCTCAGGAGACCCCAGAGTTGCCCTGGACTTGGGAGGAGTTTGTTGAGGAGTTCAACAAACAATATTTTCCAGAAGTAGTGAGGAACCAGCTTGAGATACAGTTTTTACAATTAGTGCAAGGGAGGATGACAGTGAGAGAATACGGGATAGAGTTTCTACGACTTGCCCATTTTGCTCCGGATTAAATAAACGCAAGTGATGAAGTCCAAGAGGTTTCAGCAAGGGTTGAAGCCTGAGGTTAGGGGAGGCGTAGCTCCATTTCAACTGAGGACCTATGAAGAGGTCATGAGCAAGGCGTTAGTTGTAGAAGAGGAAAATAATAATGAGCATCGACGGAGGGAGCAGAGAGGAGGAAACGAACAAGGAAGAACGGCGCACTATGAACCGGTGAACAAAAAGTCGAGGTTCATGGGCCAGAATCAGAGACCACAGTTTCAAGGGGGTTTCGGAAGACCGGCGCAACAGCAACACCAACAAAGGTTTCCATTACTCGCGTCGGGAAGACCTATTCGTTATGAGAGCCCTGCCATGTCTACTGGCGCCATCATATTGTACAGGTTCTCGTACTGTTTCTTCCGCACCTCGGGGGACTTGCGCAAAGTGTGGCAAGCCTCATAGAACAGTGGACTGTAGATTGGGGACTAGGGGTTGTTTCCGATGTGGCAAGGTGGGCCACTTGATCAAGGATTGCCCCGAGACAGATAAAAGAAAGACGGTTTCAGTTGCAGCACCACGACCAATTCAAGCAAGGAAACCGTCTGCTCAGGAGAGCCTATGGCATGATGTCATCCAAGGTGAGATTCCTTTTAAAATTAAAGAAAATTTTCTTTTCGTTAAAACATTAGATAGAAGAAGCATGCATTAGGAAATTATATAGATTCTTTCTCAAGACCAAAAGCTGTATGTAAATTGAGGATGTAAATTAATGTGTAAATTATTGTATGTGTGTATGTATACTATAGGTACTCTAAATATATATGAAAAAGGATGCTTCGGTGGATATGACGCTCGAGTATTGATAGACCCCGGGTCTACCCATTCATTAAATCACTCACGTTTCGCTAAGAAGATGAAGATTGTCCCGAGACGTTGGATTTCGTCCTATACGTGTCTATTCCATTTGGAGAGTTAGTAGACACGGAGTTAGCTTGCAAATCCATCATCGTAGCAGTTCAAGATGTGGAGGTGCATGAACTAGAAGCAAAGCTGATACTGTTAGACATGCAAGGGTTTGATGTGATCCTTGGCATGGACTGGTTGGCGCAACATTGTGCAACCGTCGATTGCAAGAACAAGGTGGTTATCTTCAGACCCAACACAAGAAGATCATTTCGGTTTCAAGGAGTGAGGTCGTCATCAGTACTACTGATCTCAGCAATAAGGGCCGAAAAGATGATCAGAAAGGGTTGCAGTGGATATTTAGCTTTCTTAAAGGAGGACAAGGAAGAAAAGAACGTTATTTACGAGATAGCGATTGTGCGAGACTTGGCGTGTTTCGGAAGAATTGCGGATTACCTCCGGAAAGAAGTAGAATTCGCCATTGACTTAGCACGAGAGCGGAGCCTATTTGAAAGCACCTTATAGAATGGCTCCGTGAGTTAAAGGAATTGAAGGAACAACTACAAGAGCTTATGGACAAGGGGTTTGTTAGACCGGCGTGTCTCCATGGGGAGCACCGGTCTTGTTTGTCAAGAAGAAGGATGGGTCGATGCGGCTATGCATTGACTATCGACAATTGAACAAACTCACTTTGTGAAGAACCGCTACCCTTTGCCTAGAATAGGCGATCTATTCGACCAAGCGCAAGGAGCAAAGTATTTTCCAAGATCGACACGAGATCTGGGTATCATCGATTAAGAGTCAAAGTGAGGATATTAGGAAGGCGACTTTTGGACCTGGTATGGACACTATGAATTCCTTGTGATGCCGTTTGGATTAACGAATGCTCGGCGTCATTTATGGATCGATGAAAGTGTTTAAACCACACTTGGACTCTGCATCGTAGTATTTGTTGATGATATCTTGATATACTCCAAATCCAAGGCGAACACGAAGAACATTTGAGGATTGCTCTCTGGGCCTTCGTGAACACCAATTGTGCCAAACTTCGGCAAGTGTGAGTTTTGGTTGGAAGAGCTTAGCTTTTTGGTACATGTTGTCTCATAGCACGGTGTCACTGTAGATCCAGCAAAGATAGAAGCAGTAGTTAAATGGGAGCAACCAAAAGCGGTGGACCGATGTCCGAAGTTTTTACGGGCTTAGCGAGGCTATTATCGACGTTTTCGTTGAGGGGTTTTCAAAGATATCGGGACCTCTCACAAAGGCGACGAAAAGATTCAAGGTTTGAGTGGAGTGAGGCATGCGAGAAGAGTTTTCAAGAACTCAAAGCGAGACTCACTTCGGCTCCGGATGTTAGCGATTCCTTGATGATGGAGGATCGCCGTGTCTGATGACAGCGTCATACAATGGCCTTGGTGTGCTCAACCAACACAAGAAGGTGATAGCTTACAGATCAAGACAGCTTAAAGAACACGAGAAAAATTACCCGACTCATGACTTGGAGCTAGCAGCAGTCATTTTGCGCTGAAGATTTGGAGACATTACTTGTATGGTGAGACATTTGAAATTTTCACCGATCATAAGAGCCTCCGATACTGTTTACGAAGAGCTCAACATGAGGCAGTAGCGGTGGATGGAATTCCTCAAGGATTATGATTGCTCCATACAATACCATCCGGGCAAAGCGAATGTAGTGGCCGATGCATTGAGTCGAAAAGGTTCATTCGATTAGCTTCCTTGATTTTGGGTATGCATGGAAATTATTGGAAGACACGGCATTCTTCTATGATGCTAACATTGAGTCAAAGGACACTTTGGATCCTTTTGGCTAACATATCCGTAAAGCCAGTGATATTTGAGCATATCCACGATCTACAGATGAAAGATCCGACATTAACAAAGATCCATCAAGACGTGAGTGAAGGCATCAGGTCGGACTTCTCATTAAAAGAAGATGGTTCTTTGTTGTTTAAAGGCCGTCTATGCATTCCGGACAACGCCGATCTAAGACGAACGATTCTTGATGAGGCCCATAAGTCAAATTATGCTATCCACCCTGGTAGCACCAAAATGTACCAAGACTTGAAAAAGAACTACTGGTGGAGAGGACTGAAACAAGACGTGGCCGAGTATGTGTCACGATGTTTGACTTGTCAGCAAGTGAAGGTTGATCATAGACATCCTGCGGGACTATTGCAACCTTTACCAATACCAGAATGGAAGTGGGAATCGATCTCGATGGATTTCATTGTTGGATTACCCCGTACTGCCAAGAGACACAATGCCATTTGGGTCGTCAGAGATCGTTGACTAAATCGCGACTTTTGCCGTATACAACACTACGTGTACGGGAAGATTGGCGATTTATACATGAAGGAAATTGTAAGATTACATGGTATTCCAAGCAGCATAGTTTCAGATCGTGATCCACTATATACATCCAAGTTTTGGAAGAAATTTCAAGAAGGAATGGGAACACGGCTAGACTTTAGTTCAGCTTTCCATCCTCAAACTGATGGACAGACAGAGCGAGTAAACCAAGTGATAGAAGACATGCTCAGAGCGTGCATGCTTGATATGCAAGGATACTGGGATGAGTATCTGCCGATGCTCGAGTTCGCATATAATAACAGTTTTCAAACGAGCATTGGCATGGCACCGTATGAAGCTCTGTATGGACGACGATGCAAGTCACCTCTCAATTGGGAGGAAACAGGTGAGAAATTTGTATTAGGACCAAAGCTACTTGAGGATAACGCTACCGTCGTTCGAATAATTAGAGAAAGGTTGAAGACAAAGACAGAAAGAGATGTAAAAGTTACGATATGAAGCGGACTAGTGTTGACTATAAAGTGGGCGAAAGCACGCGTGTTTGTGAAAGTATCACCTATGAAAGGTGTAATGAGATTTGGAAAGAGAGGGAAGTTAAGTCCACGTTATGTTGGACCATTCGAAATTTTGGGACGAGTAGGTGAAGTTGCATATCGTATTGGTTTACCACCGCTATTTGATCGAGTGCATAATGTTTTCCACATATCGATGCTCAGGAAGTACGTAAATGATCCGTCTCATGTATTAGGAAAGCAACCTATAGAGATGTGTGAGGACATGAGCATGATAGAGGAACCAGTGGAGATTTTAGATCGAAAAGAGCAAGTACTACGCACTAAAGTAATTCCCTTAGTGCTTGTTCGGTGGAACACTCATCCTAAAGAAGAGGCTACTTGGGACCGAGAGCCCGATGTGAAAGAACAATACTCAGCCTTGTTTCCAACGACGTGAGGATTCGATGTAAACCGCAAACGTAGTTGTGAAATCTCCACGATACTGGTGATTCAATGGAAATTTTGATCCAAATTATTCAATGGAAATTTTTGTGAAACTTTGACCAATTGAGACATTTCGACTAGTCGAATTGACAATTCGACTAATCGAAAGTCAAATCGACTAATCGACTGGCTATGCCAGTGAGCCAGAGTTCAAAAAGAATAAGTTAGAAAATTTCGACTAGTCGAACTAGGGTTCGACTAATCGAATTTGGAAGTTCGATTAGTCGAATTCACATTTCGACTAGTCGAATTACTTAAAGAGTCTAAAAGAAATTTCTGAAAGTGGACAATTCGACTAGTCGAAAGGGAAATCGACTAGTCAAAAATTTGCATTCGACTAATCGAGTTATGGAGGGAATTGTAGAAGTTTAAAAGGGGCACACGATTTCGACTAGTCGAATTATATTTCGACTAGTCGAAGTTAAAATTTCGACTAATCGAAACGGATTTCGACTAGTCGACTGAGTCCTTCCAGTGGGCTCCAAAGTTAGAATTTGAACCCTAAACATTTCGACTGATCGAAATGGGATTTCGACTAGTCGAAATCGAAGCCGACTAGTCGAATTAAGAAAATCGACTAATCGAATTTGGGGAGTTCCTTAAGTTTGGAATTCGACTAGTCGAACTGAGAAATTCGACTAGTCGAGCCAACCACTATATATATGAGAAAGGGGGTTTTCAACCCATACGATTTTTGAGTTTTTGGGCACCCGATTCCTCTTCTTCTCCGGCGATTCAACTACCTAGGGTTTGCACCATTTCCGGCCATTCTCGACCGGATTTGACTTCACACACCTTCTCAAGATTGGGTAAACCCTAATCTTTGTTTCTTTTTCATATTTTTTTTCATATAAGAAACCCTATTTCCTTGCGTTTTAGCGAGAATGCCGCCTAAAACGCGATTATCATCGAAGAGCGGTTTCAAAATTGCCGATGCGCAAAAACGCCGCACCACCACCAACCCCTTCGCCTGTGAGGACACCCTCACCATCGACATCGGACACTACGTCCGGGTCGACTAGCGCGTCTTCACATGACGCAAGCCCTATTCCACCACCACCCGTCAACCCTGAGCAACCCACTGAATGGTGGGCAGCCAAGGTCTTTGAGGTCGAACACATTTTCGACAAAACTCTTTTTGACAAGGATGTGGTCCAAGGTGAGACCATATGGGCCCTAAACTACCTCAACAACGCCGGTCTCACCTTCCTCCTCAAACCAATCCGGAAGTTCTACTATCCGCGATTGGTTCGGTTATTTTACCAGGGCCTCAAGGATGGCCCTACTGACGATGTGGTGAAGACCACGATTGAGGGTCGTGAATACTTGGACTATGTAACCAGACCACACTACTACCATTCACCGCCCAATGTCGAAGATATCCTTGCCGACATGACCAAGGGAAAAGGATCGGGCACCTCGTCTAAGAGGGTTGACCTTCCACATTACATGTGGATGCTCGATTCGCATTTTCACGCCAACCTCCCCATGCCACAAAGACCGAAAGCGTGTTGAGCGGTGCAACAGTTTCTATGCGGCCTATAACGGCCGATGGTTTGATGTTACCTTAGTCATCCTTGAAGGGATGAGGTACATCAAGGGAAAGCTCATGAAGGCAACCTTGAACTAGGGATGGGATGCCCCACGGCATCATCTCTAGCATTCTAGAGGCTGGTCTCACCCCACGAGGCGGCCACCGATCCGTGAAACCATTCTCCCACACCGAATGGAACAGAGTTACAATCTCAAGAAGACTTTACCACCACCAATGAGAGGACACAGCCTACAATCCCACCACCACCCCTCCACCACGCCCACAACCACAACTACCTCAGAGGGCGCAGACCACCACCCCGTCGTTCCACCAAGACAAGCAAGAAATCATTCCACCACCACCACCACCGCTACACCACCACCACCTCGACCTACACCGCCACCCCCTACTTCACGCCCCACCACCACCACCACCACCATTGAGGAGACTCTCGCCCGCTTCGAGGCCAGAATGGAAGCGAATAACGAGAGGATGAACAGGAGAATTGATTTCCTCATGTTTCACACCCTCAAGTTTATCTACCCTCACACCTACCTGGACATCTTGGCAAGAGAATGGACCATGGCACCACAGCCTTCCATCAGGGTCCGGTCTTTCGGACGCAATTACATGATGCCGGTGCTTCTACTTCCACTGCACCCCCACCACCGACGACGTCGACGACGACGCAGCCACCATCTACTTCCACTACCATTCCACCTCTGCCGCCGACCGAGATTCCACCGCCGCCGCCGACAGGGACGTCTCATCCGCTACCGCCACCAGCCATCCAGCCACCCGTGGCAGATCCGCCAGCTCCCGTCGACCAGCCTGCTCCAGCTTCCGATCCACCAGCTGCGGGGCCGGCCTGACTGCCGTAGTTTTGTTTTGTTTTTGTGCATTGTACATCTTTTTGTATAGGGGTGAACCATTTTTATTTTTCTGTTGTGGTCCCCATTTCAGTAACTATTATCACTTTTGATTTTTATATATATACAATTTTTGTTACTGTTATATATGGTTCATTGATTGCCTATGTCCATGTACTTCCGTGTGTGCTAAGTGATAGACCACCTCACCTCCGAGTGTGCGGGGGGGGGGGGGAGAGTGCAGACCACCACACCTGTGGGTGATTTTCGAGGACGAAAATTCCCAAGGTGGGGAGGATGTAATAACCCGAAAAAATCACGTCAAACGAGGACCTCGGGATCCGTGCCCGTTTGGTCTTAGGTTTGACCATGAGATAGTTCATTGATGAACTTAAGATGAGATGAGCGGATGTGATGTGTGAACCAGTGTAGAAGAGTGGAGAGATAGAGGGGTGTGTAGAGTAACATACACCGATGTGTGTGTATGTGCTCCACACCGAGAAAAGAGATAAGATAAAAAGGGTTGAAAACCCTAATTTTCATATTTTGGTTGTTGAGAGGAGTAAAGAAGAGAGAGAGAGAGAAAGAGAGGAGTAAAGGAGCTAGTGAGGAGTTATTGCAAGTTGTTGGAAGGGGATTTCTTGATCAAAGCGGATTCGACGAGGGGATCTGTTAGACAAAAGTGGAAACCCTAACCTTCCAACCTACATTTAAATCAAATTGAGGTTGATTTAAGGTGAGATTCTTGTAAATAAATGGTGTAGAATTATAGAATAAATTATGGTTAAAATGGGTGGAAATTGTAGGAATATTGCTTAGAAAATAATCGAGAAAAGATTGGGAAGAACAACAAAGAAGGTGAACTCGGGATTTCGATTAATCGAAATTGGGATTCGATTAATCGAAATTCCCAAGAAGTTGAAAAGTCGGATGACCACGAATTCGACTAATCGAATTGAATTTCGATTAGTCGACTTTTGAATTTCGACTAGTCGAGTTGGGTGTCGACTAGTCATCGAGAGCCCAAAGAGGAGTAAAAATGGGTTAAGGAAATCGGCCCGATTAAATTGGATTTCGACTAGTCGAGTAAGGATTTCGACTAATCGAATTGGACTCGATTAGTCGATTTTGTATGTTCAATTATTTAAGGAAAATCGGTTAGAGGGATTTCGACTAATCGATTTGGGGAATCGATTAATCGAAATTGGACCTCGACTAATCGATTTTGAGAATCGTCTAGTCGAGTGGGATTCCGACTAGCCGAACCTGGTACTCGACTAGTCGTCTGACCTAGTTCTTGTTGGCTTTTGATTCTTACTTCAAGACTCTAGGGGGGTCTTGAGACTTATTCATTACATCTTTGTGATGTTTCAATGTGTTTAATGGTATCATAGGTGATATGAAAGTGGGCACAAGGAGTGGGACCTTGATGCATTGAATCGATAGAGACCTAAGGTAGGGAACACCTTGAACATGTACCTTATTTTACAAGAGCATGTATGTAGTGATATAAATTTCCATTCCAATATTTTTGCATAAAGAATTGTGAAAAGTGTGTGTGTGATATTCATAAGAGTAAACAAATGAGCCATCCCTGTGGGATGAAGAAGTAAGAGAGAAGAGCATCAGGTGTGATGCAAGTGAATGGATACATCCCAGGGATGTATCCAAGGATTGAATCATGCTTGATAGGGCCTAACTGATATAAGATAGCACACTTACACGGTGAATAACTATATGTAAGGCACCGATATTTTTGTTATTTGAGGTTTGATAGGTTACCCACCGACGTGGCGGATAACCACGATCGACGGGATATCCGTGACCGATACGGCGGCTAATCCGTAGGCCAGTACGGAGGCTTATCCGTACAGAGTAAGCACACCCCAGGGGTGTTGATGAGATGTGAAACCCCGCTACCAATCCCCAGGGGAAAGGGGCTTGGGTACTATTGGTATTCCCAGGGAATACATTTAAAACTGTCTATATAGATGACGATGAAGGGTATCTCGTCGGGGCTCGATGCTATATTGCTCGGGGATTATTTAAGTTGAAGTTTAAGTTTTGCTTTAGGCCTTCTCAGCATCATTCATGATTAACTAAAAGACATGAGTAATCTACCAGTAATTGAAGTGTTTTTAACTGTTTTTCATCAATAAATGCATAGACACATCATGCATACATATCATAGAATACATGTGAGTTATATTTTATATGTTCAATTGTGTTCCGTTCCCTATTGAGCTAGGATGTAGCTCACCCTATAGACTATACGTCGCTGGTCCACTACTAGCAGCTGCCGAGGCTTCAGGAGACGCTGACCCCGGTGAGTCGGACCTTGCGGCCGGCGAGGAGTTAGAGCCACCTCCAGAGGACTTCTTCTAGAGGACTCTGCTGTGCGACTTTGTGGAGTTTTAGTTGGAGATTGTACGGCTTGGTATGTCAAGCCTGGTTTTTTTTATTAAACCTTGTGTATATGGATATCAGAGTATTCTTTTGGGCGAACCATCCATGATGATGGTTATCATCGATGGTTCGGATCGGTCCTCCCTTCATGCAGAGGCATGAGGGTAGAACTGTCTTTTGAGAAGTGTTTTTATGTAGATTTAAATTCCGCAAGATGTTCTTATTTATTTTATGCTTGATATACCAGTGTTCCGTGCATAGTTGAGGGGCACGGTCAAGATGATCGTGCTGATGGCACGGGTTTCGGGGAGCCGAAATTCGGGCTGTCACAATAGTAGTGTCCCAAACAAAGTCAAAATGTTCATGTGGCATGCTTGCAATGACCTCCTCCCCACACAGGTTAACCTTCAAAGGAAAATGCTGCACATCGACTCCATTTGCCCCCTCTGTGGCGAAGCTCCAGAGACATTTGATCACTCTCTTGAGGACTACACCAAGGTCGTACAATTCTGGTTTGCTTCTTCCCTAGGCCTTCATAGTAAGGCGTATGCAACATCTTTAGCGGGCAAAGACACAATCGAAATTTTTTTTATGGTTGCCTGGGCCATTTGGAAATCCAGAAGCCAAATTAATTCAGGAAAGAGTTGCCCCAACATTCCCCTTGCAGTAAAAGAAGCTAAAAACTACCTTACCGAGTTTCAAATAGCTAACTCTCCACCCGTTCAAAGAAACAACAATACCAATGTCAACACTCATAAAAGGTGGCATCCTCCTCCGGTAAACACGTTCAAAGTTAATTGTGATGGGGCATGGTGTAGTAAATCTAGTTCTGGCGGCATTGGAGTGGCAATCAAAAATGATAGGGGATCATTGATATCTTCTTTAGCCAAACTACAACCTCATGTGTCTTCCCCAGACCATGAGGAAGCTTTGGCCATTCTCGCTGGAATTCAACTAGCTTTGAGCCTTAACTTGCAAGATATTACCATTGAAGGAGACTCGACCAATATCTTAAACTCTATTCCTAGAGATGATATGGAAATCTCGTTGTTGGGACCCATTATCAAGGAGATTAAGCTTGAAATTCAAGAGTTTAGATCTTGCAAATGCAACTTTGTTAATAGAGATTCCAACTCTGTGGCGAATAGATTGTCAAAAATTTGTTTAAATATTGAGTACTGTAATACTTGGTGTGGTGACGATGTCCCTTACCAAGTCAAACTCCTTGTTGCAAATGACCTACTCTAATGGAATTCCCATTTTCTTCTCACCATATGTTTTGACACCATGACCTCATGGTTACAAACCAAGCTCTTTACCAGCGATGCTCTCAAGGAACCTATGTACTAATTACACAATCTAATATACATACCTTTTCATGAAGACACACATTTTAACCCATTACATATAATGATTTGTTTTAGAGTCTGAGGTGCAAATTACACCGGATTTTGTACACGCGTACTTACCCGGTGCCTTTGGGTTAGAAATTTCTAGGGTGTTACATCCTCCCCCCTTAACAAAATTTTCGTCCTTCAAAATTGATAACTATTAGTGGGGATGGGAGATATATCCACGGGCAGTTACTTTGCTGATGATCTGCATCATGCCGTTAAAATCTATTTATGAGAGTTCATAACAAGAATGTGTATTCAGAGGTTCATAATAAGGTCGCGTGACATGTCGATCTCTAAGAATTTGAAAGTGAGGAGAGGGCAGGTTTGCGAATAATTATTTGCCTACAATTTCTACAACACTCTAGTTATCACAACAATCAGGTTCAGGCATGCAACAAGTTTACACTCACTATAACATGGTACATATTCTCTGAAGCTGAAGTTGTCGATACCCGTCTTCAATAATGTGAACTCACTACTAACAAGGAAGTAAAAGTAAATTACCATCATGGTAATTTCAACTATTACCTGTCAATGAATTGTTAGTTTAAACTTCCAACTACGGATTTATGATTTAATATGCCATCACTACACTACAATTAACTTATTCACAATAAGATTCAAACTTTTAACTAAAGTATGCCATGTGTACCACAAGATTTAAACTTTTCAATTAAGGCATTCATCAACACAAGATATTTCTAAATATCCATGAACACTATTTGACAACTGTTATGCACCATTCACAACTACCCAAACCATCAAGGATCGTCAAGCATAATCCATATATCATCAACAATTCTAAAATGTATTCACAACACATCAACAATAAAATATAGTTTGGATCTATTCATCAAGCATACAGTTAACACAGGTCTCTTAGTTTCGAAGTAACGCATCCATAGAAAATAAAAGTAATTCCATGTCCACAATATTCTAATCACATTTGGCTGGTCTACTATCCATTCTTGACAAAATTTAAACCATGCATTTACAATCATCATCAAAACAGAATTTAACTATTCATATACATGAGTTAACCAGTGTTTAATGCATTTTAGCACATGACCCAAAAAGAATTTGTACACCGACTGCTCATTGATAAGTGTACTCACCAGGCTGCTCTGCCAGCTTCTTATCCCGACGTCTCACCCCAGAGGTGGATGCACCTGCTCTAGAACCAGATGCTTCCGTGGTATACTCTGTCGTCTACTCCCTTGCATGAGGGACGAATGGGGTGTAGCTAGTCGGGTATGCCTTCTCTATCACGCGCAAGAGGATGTCCTTCTAGAAGTCTACCTGTCAGTGCAGTTTATAATTCTATTGGTGTAATACCTCCATTTGCCTATTGAATTCAGTCAGGGTGAGGACGTCTCCTTGTTGGACAGGTGGCGCTGGGGTTGGTCTAACACTTGCTGAGTTAGGGGCATTTGAGGTGCAGCATCAGGTGTGGGTTGTTATGGGTCTTCTTGGTGAGCACCCCCTGCCTCTTGTCTAAGTTGTCGATTTTGAACACCGACCTGGTACCTTTGGTAACTCATGCGCCATGTCTTCTTGGTATAACTCCAGGTGTTATCAGCCTTTCTTGGTTCATCGGCCGGTACTTGGTAAGGGTCATCATTCTGGGAGTCCTCGTGCCCCTCTAGAAGACGGGAGATGAGACGGGCATATGGGTGGAGGTTAACAGCTTGGGTGTAGTGTTTAGCATCTGCTCGTGGGTGTATTTGATGGCTTCCCAAATAACTTGTGATGCATTAAACAGCGTATCATCATGTGCAGAAAATAGGGCGTGTAGGAGGGTGTCTCGCCTCTCTTGGTTGTGTTGGAGGGGGTATAGATTTTTCAGGAAGATGTCGTCCAACAATCACATCTTGGCACAGTTGGGTTCTCCTTACTGATTTGTCGGATCTGTGACTAGCACTCGTCATATTGGTTGCGATATGATGAAATGATACTTCCTTGGGGTGTGGTGGTAGGAGGCCCTGGTTTTCTACAAAATGTGGGTGACAGCGCATGACCTTGACAATGTCGCGAACTTCCAGATGAAATGATCGGCCATCAATTTTGGTGGTCATTTGTTGGCCACTTACCCCAATTTGCAAGTTTTGGAAAAGTAATTGGACAAGGAGAGGGTAAAAATGTGTGTGGAAGGGTGTGAGTAACATCTCCAATTGGGCTTGTCTCCAATTGGGCTTGTCTCATGTAATTTATCGACCATGCAATCATATCATTATTGATAAATATATCTTGGTCAAAGGACCATTCCAGTTCAAAGGCTTTCACGTTCCACCACGCGATGGGTTGTTCCTGAATCGGTGGAGGATCGGGAACCGGTTGTGTACTGCCTGCGGCATGTTTAGAAGCCTTTGCTCTTACCGTAGGGAGTTTTGACGCAGTC
Source organism: Chloranthus sessilifolius (assembly GCA_021018995.1). Classification (NCBI taxonomy): domain Eukaryota; kingdom Viridiplantae; phylum Streptophyta; class Magnoliopsida; order Chloranthales; family Chloranthaceae; genus Chloranthus; species Chloranthus sessilifolius. Next base: position 74,574,277 of record CM037595.1, read on the forward strand.
TTCTTCTTTAAAGCCATTTAAAAGAACCAAAAGTCAAAGTGGGGAGAGAACTAGGGTTTTACCTCTCTATGCGAAGAACTCGTGAAATCCTTATTGATGGAGATGCATGCACGCAGATTTGTGAAGATTTCTCAAAGTTAATGCAAAACAATTGCATATTTGAAGGTAAATAGCTCTTCATTTTCCATGGGAGAGAAGAAAAAAAAAGGTCTTAGGTTTGAAATAGCGAAAATGACAGATTTTGGGGGTTTTCGGCCCCCTTTTAAATTTCATCAGTTGCTGTAGTGACTTTTAATTCTCGCTGCAGCGAGCCTTGCAGTTTTGAGGCTATCGTTGCAGCGAGCTTAGACCTCGCTACAACGAGTTGCACAGAATTTTGTGTTATATAGATTTTGGTGTTTTGGCTGGTTGCACTCATAGCTTCCATCATACACTTATTCTCAATTACCGTCACATTGGATTTACAAAATTTGTATCTACCATCGCCCATTTACATTGATGTGATATAGGGACAGTTAACATTTGAATGTTACTAAATTCAAGTGTGGACTTAAGTTACACATACATGAAACCACGTTCAATTTGTGGCATACTAGCACTCTTAAAGGTGACTGACCTTACTCAAACAGATGTGAGTATTGGTCATGGATTTTTGCCTCACGTTCCCATGTGACTTCGGCGGTAGAGTGATTTTTCCATTGTACCAACACCAGTGGAATTCACTTGGTACATAATATTTGTTCCTTGTGATCCAAGATTTGCATCGGTTCTTTGGTCAGGGTTAAATCGTCTTGGATTTCTATCGGCTAACAGTCCAATACGTGCGTCGGGTCTCCCACATATTTCCATAACATTGACACATGAAACATGTTGTGCTCAATGGACTGTTGCAAAGGTAAAGTGATTCAATATGCCACTTTTCCAACTCGGCCCAACATTTCGAAAGGTCCAATGTAGCGTGGACTTAACTTCCCACGTCTCCCGAATCCCATCACGCCCTTAGTCGGCAAAATTTTGATGAAAATGTGATCTCCATTCTAAAAAGAATGTAGGTGTTAGCATTATGCATAGTCAATTGCAAACATAGAACACTAATTTTAATCAAGCTTGCCTGAAACTCGACGTTTGTTCTTTTGAGATCGACATAACTTTTTTGCTAGCTGTGAGCGACTTTCAATCTTTGACAAATGATTTAGATGGTCTCATTCATGCTTTCAATGAGTTTCGGGCCCAACAGTACTTGTTCTTTAACCTCGTCCCAGTTGATCGGAGATTTACATCGGCGACCATAAAGTTCTTCGAAATGACCCATTTCGATGCTTGCCTGGTAGCTGTTGTTGTATGTGAATTCGATCAAAGGTAAGTGTTTATCCCATAATCCTTGAAAGTCTAGCATACTGGCCCTTAGCATGTCCTCAATCACCTGAATCACCCTTTCAATTTGTCCGTCGGTCTAGGGGTGCAATGTCGAGCTGAATTCTAACTTTGAGCCCATTCCTTTTTGGAAATATTGTCAGAATTGTGATGTATACAGAGGGTCCTTGTCCAACACAATGCTAGCAGGTATGTCGTGTAGTCTGACTATTTCCTTCAAGTACAACTCTGTGAGCTTGCTGGTTGTATGTCGCGCACTGTAGGGTAGGAAATGAGTGAACTTGGTAAATTGATCGACGATTACCCAAATGGCATTATATCCTTTCTGAGTTCTCGGCAATCCAAGGATGAAATCCATGGATATATTCTCTCATTTCCATTCAGTGATTGGTAATGGCTGTAATAGACCTGAAGGGTGGCGATGGTCGACTGTCACTTGCTGACAAACCAGACAATTCGTACATACTCTGCGGCTTTCTTTTTTAATCCTTTCCACCAACAACACTTCTTGAGGTCTTGGTAAATCTTAGTGCTCCCAGGGTGGATAGCATACATTGACTTGTGAGCTTCATCTAATATAGCGTGTCATAGGTTGGCATCAACCAGTATGTAGAGTCGGCCTTTGAATACTAAGGATCCATCTTCCTTGATGGAGAAGTCAAGCCGTTTCCCATCCTTTACTTCTTGTCTGATGGTCACCAATTCTTCATTGGTTAATTGCTGCTCGCGAATTATATCGAAGAGTGTTGACCAAATAGTAAGGTTGACCATTAAGGCTCCAGATTCCTTCACATCAAATGTTGTGTCAATTGAGGCCAAATCCTTAAGTAAATGCCATATGCGGATTCCTGTGATGAGGTGTGATAATAGGGCAAATGATTTTCAGCTCAGCGCGTCTGCTACCACATTTGCCTTTCCTGGATGGTATTGAATCAAACAATAATAATCCTTAAGGAATTCCATCCATCTCCTCTGCCTCAGATTCAAGTCCTTTTAGATGAACAGATAGTTGATGCCCTTGTGATTGGTGAATATTTCAAACCTCTCACCGTAGAGATAGTGCCTCCTGATCTTTAAGGAAAAGATGATTGCTTCATTGAACACTACGAATCCCCCACTGCCTGATGGTATGGTGAGTACTGGTGTGGAGGTCAACTTTCTTTTGATCTCTTGAAAGCTCTGTTCACACGACTCGGTCCACTCAAATTTGGCATTCTTTCTAGTGAGTTGCGTGAGTGGTCCGAAAATTTTGGAGAATCCCTCCACGAATCTCCTGTAGTAACCAGGTAATCCCAGAAAGCTACGAATTTCCGTTGTGATTCTTGGTTGCTCCCATTCCACTACGACCTCAATCTGGGCTGGGTTCACTTTTATGCTGGCTTCTGAGATGAGATGTCCCAGAAAACTCAGTTGCTCTAATCAAAATTCAAAATTGCTTATCTTGGCATATAATTGATGACCGCGAAGCATTTGTAGAGCTACATGGAAGTGTTGTTCGTATTCTTCTTTCGTCTTCGAATAGATGAGGATATCATCCACTAAGACCACCACAAACTAATCAAGATAAGGCTTGAAAACTCGGTTCATTAGGTCCATAAAGGATGTTGGTGCATTTGTCAGGCCGAATGGCATCACTAGGAACTCATAGTGGCCATATCTCGTGTGGAAGGCTATTTTCGGAATATCTTTAGCTTTCACCTTCAATTGGTGGTAGCCCGACCTTAAGTCTATCTTGGAGAAGAATATTTGCCCTTGCAATTAATCGAAGAGGTCATCAATCCTTGGGAGTGGATAGCAATTTTTTATCGTTAGCTTATTCAATTGTCAATAATCGATATAGAGCTGCATGGATCCATCCTTCTTCCTAACAAATAGCACGGGTGCTCCCCATGGTGAAACACTCGGCCTAATAAATCCCTTATCGAGAATCTCTTGCAACTGCTCCTTGAGTTCTTTCAACTCGACTGGTACCATGCGGTATGGAGATTTCAACACTAGCTCCGTGCCTGGAGCTAAGTCTACTACGAACTCAACTTCTCTGTCTGGCGGTAAACCTGGTAATTCTTCAGGAAATACATTGAGAAACTCGCATGCGATAGGGATTTTAGTAATGTGAACCTTCTCCTCCTTATGTTCTTGTAAGAATGCCAAATACCCACTACATCCCTTGTTTAGAAATCATTCAGCTCGATTAGCAGATATCAATGATGCGACAATTAGTTGGGTGCCATAGAATTTGAATGATTTGCCCTTCCTAGGCCGGAGAGTAACTATCTTCCTACAACAATCAACATTAGCCTGCTGGGTGGATAATCAGTCTATGCCAAGGATTATATCAAATCCTTGCATATCTTGCAAAACCAAATCAGTCGTTGGCTCATGACTTTCGATATCAATGATGATTGATCGACACATTGTCTCTATACTCACAGAATTCCCCGTTGGAACAGAACTCTAGAGGCTCGAGAGTGGCAATTAATTCTGCTATAAATTGAGCTGTGATAAAAGAGTGAGTAGACCCCGGGTCTATCAACACTCGTGCTTTATGAGAACAAATGTCACTCTTCCGGTGCATGTAAATGGTACCTAGTTTCATGCATATTCTTTAATTAGATATACACGCAAAAATATCATGGCATTCAAAAGTAGCAAATTCAAAGATCATTTCATTTTACGCACCTTCTTCATCTTAAATAAAAAAAAATTAGATTGACAATCCATAGGAAATCATACCTTGGATCACGTCATTGCTGGTTTGGGCATCCTGTGTCGAAACAGCATAAGCTCAGCCTTATACCATAGGTCGTGAAGGTCTTTGAGTAGGTTCCATCATTGTTGTAGCCATCTTCATCTCCGGGCATTCCCTAATTCGGTGCTCCATCTTCTCACAACAAAAACACGCTCCGTAGTTCTCCTACATTCCTCAGTCTTGTGCGACTTCCCACACTTCGCACATGATTCTACCAATGCAGATGACACGGCTCGGGAAGTCGGTTGGGTTTTCGACACCCTCGTTGTCGTAGGAATTGTACGACGAAAAGGCCTTGTGATTGTAGGATTAGGTGGCCTCGACGATGCAGTTTGAGTATGTGGCGGAGCTGGTGGCATCAATAACTTCGGTCATTTGTTAGCCTACTCGGAGGCATAAGACCATACTCGACCTTGTCTACTCTGGTTTTGATCTTCCCTTCTCTTGTACATGTTCTCAAGGTCCTTTTCGACAATGACGGCTAACTCCATGACTTCGACATAGGTCATTGCCCTGAACAAGTAAATTCTGTCTTTAATAGTAGGTTTCAGGCCTCGTTTAAACTTTTAGGCCTTCATCAATTCTGTGGCTATATGCAATGGTGCAAAACAAGAGAGCCTGGTAAACTCGGCCTCGTACTCGCGTATTGTCATTTGACCCTTTTCTAATGTTATAAATTTCAGTTCCATTTGGTATCTGACTTGTCGAGGGAAGTACCGCTCATTAAACACTTCAACAAATTTTTCTCACGTCCATGGGGCATTTGGTGTCCTTTGCACCCTAGTACTCTCGACGGATTTCCACCATGGGTCCGCCTCTCCTTCGAGCTAGAAAGAAGCCCAACTCACTTTCTCTTCCTCTGTGCACCTGACTCTTTGGAGGATCTTTTCCATGTGGTTAAACCATTTCTCTGCTTCTAGCTGATCAGTCTGCCCATAGAAGCTTGGAGGCCTCATCCTCCTGAACTCTTGGAAACCAGACGGCTAACGTCTCTTAGTAACTATTGCCATGGTATTTACCATGGTTTCTAATAATTGCTAGTCGTTCTCAGCATTGTTCCCTACTCCGGAGGGATTGCCTATGTTGTTCTCTTGAGACATTGTTGTTGCCTATAGGAATAGCATTCGGACTGGTGGCTACCCCTTCACCACGTGTTACACCTCCGGTGTGTGCGGTCCTTGGTCTTCCTCTTCTTTGAGGCATACTGACTTGTCATGATCAAGTAAAAGCTTAATTCAGGCGATCATCAAAAACTAGCCTAAGGTACGACGAAAATCTATTCCATTGTTTGGAACCTAAGCCATAGCTCTGGATTCCCATGAGACTTATAGCCCACGCTTTGATACCCCTGTGACAGCCCAGATTTCCTTACCCCAAAATCTGTGCCGTCAGATTGTAGAAAAGAATCTAATTACAGAGTCTTCTTTGGTATCAGGGAGCTTTGATACCTTTGTGACAGCTCAATCTTCCCCTAAATGGATAATTGGGAAGATCGGGCCATCAAGCATTCGATAAGTTTACTTAAGCGCAGAAGCAAAGCAGCAAAGCATATGGCATTATAAATAAAGATTTTTCCATCATCCCAAAATAACAAAACTATGCAGGCCATTGGTGACGGCCGACCGTCACGTAAATAGTGGTTTAAAACTATTCAACATTATACAAGAGTCAAAAAAATAAACTGTACCAAGTCACAAGTACAACTGTCCACACTATGTCAAAAGTCAAGAAAAGCCTATCGAGGAAATAACTTCTCGGGTGGCAGCTCTTCTTCCTCTTCTAAAATATAGTCTGGATCCTCTTCTAGTTCTGGATCCACTTTTGGTTCTACACCTGCAACTGTGATGTATAGTCGAGGGATGAGTTATAGTCCAAGCTCAATAGGGAGAAAAATAATTCTAGATCACAATTTTATCACACTGATTCATAGAACGGATGCATAGATTTGAAAACGATTTCAAAATTCACATTCATGTCAAATACACATGCAAGCATTTAGCTGAAAACTATATTCTAAAATATGTCGTATCATGTAGAAGATGCATGGAACAAATGCATATAGGATCAAGGAATCATGACAGAGCACAAAATGCCAAGGAAACAGAGTACATCAAAGAATAGGCATCACAGAGCATGTAGTACCATCGGAATTTGGAGTAGTAGTGCAAGTATCCCGTAGCGGGAACAGAGCATCCCGTAGTGAAAATAGGGTTTCAACCCCGGGGATTCCACCCCTCTCTTGGAGACTCCACTCCCCTCTAAACTAATGTGGCATCAGAATGTCACATACAAATATCATGTCAAAGCATCCCGTAGTGGGAACAAAGCATCTCGTAGCAGGAATAGAGTCTTATACCTTGGGGACTCCACCCCTCTCTTAGAGACTCCACTCCTCTTTTTACATGATCTCAAGTCAAACAGACCTTATATCATAGGCCATAAATCAGATAGATCAGAAATCAGGTCAAAGTTCAGGAATTCAAATTTGACCACTCAATGCATCAATATGTCGAGTGCAAGATGCTATGATCATGTGCAAAAATCACATTCCTAATCATTTAAGAGTTTCAAATATGCATGAGCAACACAGTGTTAAAAGCAAGAGTTCATTTGATAGCATATCAGTAGCCATGATTCGAAGTTCAAAATTCAAAAGTTGAATTACGAGTTCAAATGTGGTCGGAATTATCACAATAACCATGAATCCATAATCAAAATATAATCTTGCAGTGAAAATTTCCTTACCTCAATATCAGAGTTGTGCAGAGTTAATTACATGGATCAAGGCGGAGATCCTATCTATGGTCTCCCGTATTTACCCTAGAGCATACAGTGTTCATATACTTAATGTTAATGACGAAAACATGGTATAAAATAAGGTCCTCTAAACTTTTTCAGGTAAAAGTCTAAACATTCAAGAACAGGGGACGTCGCTGCAGCGAGCTCTACAGAAGACACAGAACTCGCTGCAGTGAGTTTTTCCAAAGCCGATTTGGCTTGAAATTCTTGCTGCAGCGAGGTTTCAAGGTCACTGTAGCAAGTTCCTTTGAACTCGCAGCCCTTTGTCTTCTCCTTCTCAGTCTGAACACTCAAATTTCTTTGCATACGTTCCATCCCAAGCATATAGCCTAATCTAGTTTTATGCTATCGACTCAAATTGTGAATTTCTACTTTCATCTTGTGCATGAAACGATTTCCATGCAAATATTTTGAGGATCGGCAAATGGGAACATAGTTGTTCACATTTTCCAATGCTTCTGATTCTGAAATCTTTGCATGTGAGTTAATCACACGTGATTCTAGGCCTAAATTTCTGAAATGGAGATGTGCACGATAAGGACATTTATCTCATAGATTTCACGCATGCACGACCTATAACCTTCGGTGTTGGGAATTATCAGTGGTTAAGCGTTCCACAGTTCGATTTCTCGATCTTAGAAATTTGAAAATCGAGACAGCATTGTAATGGTCGGAAACAGTGGAGGTTCTTCTTGGAATGTGACTAGTCGGAGCAGAAATCTGGTAAGTTGTCTTCAAAGTATTGAAAAAAGAGGGGGATCTTTTCTCTTTCACTCGACCCCTCCCCCTTCTCCATCAAATCTCTAAAGTAAAACACATGAGGTTCATGCATGAGAATTGTCATTTGTCTTAAGAATATTGTTCTGGTGTGCAGCCGGCACACCCAACACGGTGTATAGGCCTTAGTTTTAAAATAAAACAAAAAGGGAGGTCTAGTGCTCACTACATCTTTTGAAACCATGACCTCATGGTTACAAGCCAAGATCTTTACCAGCGATACTCTCAAGGAGCCTATGTACTAATTACACTGTAGACACCCAAATTTGGCCCAAGGCCTAATCGAAACATACTTCGAGAAAGGCACACCCCCAAGCTTCCAATAGCATTCTCCGAACCCTTATGAATCATGCCAAAACCCTTAGGAATCAACCCCAACCTTCTCGGACCCATTAGAACTCGTCCCGAACCAGTTTTTGAACCCTCCTAAGCAGTGGATGGAAAGAGGAGTGCCAAATTTTACACAAAATTCTCCTAGATCTGACTTATATACCATTGGAAAGAGGACTTCCCCAACTTTCCAACGAGCTAAGAATCGCCTCAATTGGAGTTATATATCAAAAGTTATAGTAATTTTCAAATCGGCTTGTGTGACTGGATGTTGAATGACGTGTATAATACATACGCCAATCCATTTCTTTCCAGAAAAGGCTTGGCGTGTATCATACATACGCCAAGCCATTTCTTCTCAGAAATGGTTATACACGCCAAGCAAAAACTGGTCTTCTTCCCCCTGAACAGGGCCTCTCAACGGGCTCTAAACTTCTCAAGTTACTGTAGACATGCTTGGCGTGTGTAATACACACGCCAGGCTTAGCTACGGTAACTTTTAGATTTTGCCTGAATTTCACTTTTAGGGTTGGATTTGTTGACCACCCCAATGTTTAGGGTGGGTTTCATTAGGACTGTTGCACCCTCAATTATCCTATTTGCAACTCTTGTGCCATTTGAAACCTCACCCTATCATCTACCTTTGAAATCCATTGCCCACATTTTCAAGCTCTCAAAATCTTAGGAAACCTTAGATTAGAAGATTACCTAATTGCTAACCCAATTAGGGCTTTAACCCCTCACTAATCCTCCCTTTATCTATAAATAGAGTCCCCCCATTGGATTAAAGGGTTGAAATTTTTCAAAGAGAGAAAATTATAGTGAGCTCCCCTCCCATTTGCCTCCACTAAACCCATATAATTCCAACACCATAGTTCATCCTTGACACCTTATTAACCATCATAAATCAGTTAGTTTGAGCTAGATCTAGCCCCTAGCCTTCGAGGTCTCTTAACCCGTTTGTTATCGAAATCTCACTGGTGACGTTCTCGCGCGAAAGACCACAGTTATGCTATAAGGGCCCAAGAGCTCCGGCTCTCCCCTCTTTTCCTCTACCTTCTTTGCTTTTCCCCTATCTTAGAATTAAGTTATTACGCTGCCCAAATTTCGACAAGTGGGAAGGGCTCAATAGGATCAGTGTGCCTTCGGGCAAGGTGAAGTGCCGCCCATTTTTCTTGTTTCATTATATATATATATATATATATATATATATATATATATATATTATAAACCAGCCATACATAAACCTGGCCATAGTAGAGACCGCTTACGATTGGGTTGATCGGGTGCCTAACACCTTCCTGATCGATAACCAAAGCCTCTACCCAAGAGCCTTTGGCGTGAATCGGTAAATCGTAGTCCTATTTGGCACTTCTGTGCATTTAATCTTTATTTGGATTTCTCGGGACACCAAAAGCGCCGAGTGGCGACTAAATTTTTTTCATGAGTGTGCATCATCGCGACGGGTTCGTCAAAAATCTCACGATTGCACAGATGGCGACTCTAGTGGGGAGTAGCTAGTAGAGCTTCCCCTTGAAACTTGGCCTTTTTCTTTGTTTTTCCTAACAATTGTTTGTTTTTCTCTTATTTTTCACTCACCCCTACGATTCCGTCAATTTTCTCACCCCTACTTTTTCATTATTTTACGTGCCTTAGCCGATCGGCGGGCTTACTTGCGCATTGTTTCTACAATTCCTCTATTTTTCATCATTTACGTGCCTTAGCCGATTGGCAGGCCTACTTGCGCATTGTCTTTATAATTCCTTTACTTTTCGTCATTTACGTGCCTTAGCCGATTGGAGGGCCTACTTGCACATTACTTTACATTTGATCATATCTCATCAGTTGGCGCTGGCTCGTAGAGGCGGCACAGGACCATCACCCCTCATTTTTGGACTTTAACAAAACTCCCGTAAAATCTAAAATTAAAACTGAACCAAGAGGGGACTTAATTGAATTTTTACGGAGGTAGATTTTCATGGGGTGAGATTTAGGCAAAGATGTAAATGTCCCAATTCTCGGTATAGCGGCAGCCCCTAGTGGTGACGATCTGGAAAAGAACCACCCCACCTAGTATCTGAGAAGCCGCTTGTGCCGGAGGTATATCGGGTGGGTAACCTATCTAGTTACGAAGCCTAAAACCCTTGGGGGAGAGCGTTAGTAGTCCCGAATCGGCCTTGTATTCCTAGGTTCGGTGAGGAGAGACCCGGTGCAACTAGGAAACCAGTCCCCATAAGCATTCCTTTCAGAAAGCCAAAAAAAGAGACCAATTTTGGGCTGCTGTTCAGTTGTCAAAAATATTTGACCCCGCTGTTTGTGCCTAGCGCATGTAAAATACACGCCACACCACCTTTCCCCAGGTTTGCTTTGGCGCATATAATACACGCGCCAAACTTGGAAAGACCCATATTTGCTTTGGCGTATGTAATACACGTGCCAAGCTTAGTCTGACCAAATTTGGCCTGGCGCATGTAATAAACATGCAAGCCCAAACTGAGCAGGGCAGCCCGAATCTGAGGCCTATCTTCACCTCCCCAAGTTCCCCTCTTAGTGGTTTAGTGCCTCCGATAAATCCCGTACTTTTTGACACCCAATATGCCCTTGCCGATCAAAAGAGGTCACCCTCTTATTAACTTGTTCCGAGGGATCAAATTGTTTGCGTAGATTCCCGTACCTTCACTTAGATCAAGGGATTTACCTTCGTTTCTTTCGAAGTGTGTCGAGATCCCACCGTGGGAAATATTTAAGGTACAAATGCCACCCGAAACGGGAATTTCTAGGCCCCTGACCTCATCTTAGAAAGGTTCATTTGCTTTATCCAAAAACAAACAAATCAAGAAAAAAATCAAAATCCAAAAAGAAGAGATCGTGGTACCGGTACAACGGCATCGCCCCTCTATCATCCCGTAAGGGGAGGAGAAAATTTTTCGAGCCCCACCCGAAGCATCCATACCCAACCCGCCGCCAAGCCATGTCATGGGCTATTGATCTGGCCTATGCCAATCCCGATTCATCACCGCCACGCTCCCCAACACATTCCCATGCGAAAGAGATTTTTACATCCATCCCACTTACCTATTCCCCATTTTCTGTCACCAGACCCTTCGATGCTCCCATATTCCCATCCACACCCATCCAAAATTTTCCCATCTTTTCATCCACCCAAAATCCATCCACATCCACCCCACATACACCCCATTTTTCACCCCATTTCCCCTCAAATCCAAACAACCCTAATTCCCCCCCCCCCCCCCCCCTCCACCATCACTCAAAATCCACCCCATTTTTATTCCAACACCACCAAAAATTTATTCCATTCCCCTTCCACATCTAATTTTTCCAAATTTTCCCAAAAGTCCTACACCCCATTCCCCCTCATTTATCCAAGCCATGCCCCATTTTCCTCCACTTCAAATCCAACCACATCCCATTTCCCTCCCATATCCACTACTCATACACCCCAATTTCCCTCTACATCCAATCCAAATTTTCCCTCCATACTAACCCAAAATACACCCATTATTCTCACATACACCTAAGCAATGCCCAATTTATCCCAATCCCCTCCGAATACAACCAATTTTACCTCATTCACCCAAAATCCACCTACCCGGGTCATGCCCAATTTTCCCCTATCTACCCAGGTCATGCCCAATTTTATCGGAGCCATGCCCAATTTTTCTCCCACATCTACTTCACCCATACCCCACATTCCCTCAAATGAACCATTACCATCCACCCCCTCTCCAATGGCCATGATGGATGAGATAGATCAGACTTACACCAATTGGAAAGCCTCCCAAAATGTCCCCCTTCATTCTAACCACACATCTTCCAACCCATCATACACACTCCCAAGTCTCCATGCTTCATTACCTCAAACCCACCAAGGCCTAATGGCCCAAACCCCCATCATCCACACCCTTCAGGGCCTAATGGGCCAGACCTACCTGGGCCCAATGGCCCAAACCCAACTAACCCCAATGGGCCAAACTTCCCAAAGCCTTATGGTGCAAATCCCTCCAAATTCCCTACCCTATACCCAAGCCCAGCAAGGCCCAAGCCTTGGATCCTCATACCCATACCCCCTACAATTCCCTCAATATCTCACTCACCCACCACCTTCATACCCGGCCCCAGGCGTGAACCTGACACATACCCTTCACCAATTCTCCAATCCTCATACACCTCAAGGCCATCCTCAAGTATTCCCCCAAACTCAATGGCCTCATCAGGTCTTAACACAAATTCCACTCATCCTATCACTCCATAGAACTTCCCTCACCTCCAATGGTCCCACCCCGCACCTATCCAACCCATCACCCTCACTGCACCATATATAGACCCACAATATGAGGAAGATGAGATCAGGAATAGAGAGGCGTACGCTAGGGCATTTGCCAGCATCATTCCTCCACCCATAATCACCAACCCCCCGGTAGCACAAAGCTAATCAAGGCCGACCGTTGAAAAATAGCCCAACTGTCTAAAGAGTTTGAGCAGTTGAAAGAACAATGAGACAAAATTCAAAAGCAGTTGTTGAAGAGTGGTGGAGCCGAAATACATGCCACGGATTTCTCAAACTTATGTTTATTTGCGGAAGTCTCCTTGCCACCAAAATTCAAAATGTCGGTCTCTAATAAATATAACCGCACAGGCAATCCCATCGCACACCTCAAGTCTTATTGTGGGGACATGTGCCAATATGGGAGGGATGAGCGCCTACTTATAAAAGTCTTTCAGAAGAGTCTAGCGGGCCCGGCCTTGAGGTGGTTCACGTCCCTAGAACCATCCATGATAAAAATATGGAAAGATTTGACACATTTATTCCAAGAGCAGTATGCCTACAACATAGACATTGAACCTTGCAAGTCAGATCTGGCCCGGTTAAAGCAGAACTCTAATAATACCTTTAGCGATTACCTTGGGCATTGGAGAGCACTGGCAGCTTGGGTAAGAAACAAAATACCTGACGATGAGCAGATTGATATGATCTCAAAAAATACCTTGCCAGTCATCTCATATTTCATGGTTTACCAATAGCAGTCAAGCTTTGCTGATTTGGTGAGGAACGCCAATCATCTTATTAAGGCCCGGAAAATCATTCCCCTTGCACCTCCCTAAGCTAACCTGCATGCAAACATACATCAGGTGCCACTGCCACCACATCCACCTAGTAGAACGGGCCCAAGACCCACTATTGGCATGATAGCAGAGGATGATGAAGACTTTGACCCATCGAATTACATTTGCGACTAGGAAAATTTTATGGCACCACTGCAAAGAGACTAGGAAGATAGAAATAATGGGGTAATTGAACCTCTGAACTTGGTAGATTATTTTCTCAACCCCACTCCACAAAGAGAACCCTTAGATCTTAGGGCATATTTCCTAGCGCCAACTCCCGTTAACTACATCCAAGTAAACTCCTATCAACAGTACGCTGCATCCTCCACCAATTACCCCATGGCTGATTATATCCCCCATCCCCCTCCATTACCTATTAGTCATCAATGGCCTACCCCCGGCACGTCACCCCAATTCAGCCATCCACAATCCTCGCCAACCCCATTTGGCTCACCTTCTCCACCCTTTCAAAAGTTAACCAGGTATGGCCCACCCATCCCCGTCCATCAACACCGGTATCTCCAGCACCCCCTGTTACCCTGTTCCAGATCACAGGACTAACACATAATCCTCATCAGGTCCCACTCAGTTATGATCAAACAAACATTAATACAGGTTATAGCAGGGAAGGGGCAGTTGACTTTATCACCAGGTCAGGGAGGATCTCCAAACAGCCAGGCACACCGACACCAGTGCCAGCCCGACTAGAGGGAAAGAAGGATACCACTGTAGTAAACCCGTTTGAAAAAATGAGCCGAGAACACACACTTGAAACTCAGTTAAGGAGAATGCCGACCCATATTACGGCCTGAAATCTATCAATGACATCCTTGCTCCATTTCCAAGCTCTAATGGGGGCGTTAAAAAATACACATGTGTCTCTTCAAGTAAGCCCAGATGAGGTTGGGCAGATAATCGGGTAGGTGATGGCTCCCAATGCCATCTCTTTTTCGGATACGAATTTACAGGAGGAGGGAAATAATCATGCTAAATCCCTCAACATCACCGTAGAGGCCAGAAACATGGTAATCCCACTGGTGTTGATTGATAATGGGCCCGCTCTGAATGTGTGCCCTCTAAGAACTGCACCAAAATAGGATATGTTGAGACCAACAAGAACTAGCGCTAAAGGTTTTGATAAATACAAGAAGGGAAATAATTGAGGAAGTTGATCTTGAGCTTGTGATCGGGCTAATGACCTTTTCCATACCTTTTCAGGTGGTGGATATCAAATCTTCTTTCAACCTGTTATTAGGACGCCCCTGGTTACATGAGATTAGGGTGATACCTTCGACACTGCACCAGAAGCTTAAATTTGTATCTGGGTAGAAGATCATCACCATCATAGGTGAAGGACATGACGAAAGGGAGAAAGCTACCCACAACATTGAGAATTTCAAAGTGCTGGATGTGCCGCACACGACCGAGGATACGAACCTCCATAGCTTTGAATATGAGGTGTCAACGGTAGTCCCAAAACCCCTAAAAAGTATCACCTTAAAAATCAGAGGCAGAATGGTAGCAGCTGTGGCCATGCTCCAAAAGTGGGGCTATTAGAAAGGAAGGGGATTGGGACACCGATTACAAGGTAGGAAAGAGCCAGTCAAGGTCAAAGGCGGACGGCAGGTGCAATTTGGGTTAGGATACAAGCCCACAGAAGAGGAGGTCCGAGAGTCCAAAGAGAAAGCCCGAGCCACAACAGCTGCTAAAGCCATTGGGATCAATTTAGAAGAGGAGTCCCACCCTAGGCCTCACATCCGAAATACCTTTGTGAGCGCAGGAATTGTAAAGATCGATCAGAATGGGGCAACACAATTAACCCCACACAAACCCGCAGCCCTTGTCCACCCCACCAATCCCTTAATTTTCCCTCCCAACCTAGAAATAGACTTAGCCGCTCTGTCCCTTTTTAAGGAAGAGTCTTCCATACCTGCACAATCTCCCCTGTGGTAAACCACCACAGGACCTTGCTGACGTTAGAGGACAGAGTCCTAGATGAACCCATGATCAACATGATGAAGGCTGACTCTGAAGAATCATATCAGCCAACCCCCTCCATCCAAACAGGTAAAGGAGCAACACCACAGGTACGATATTGGGCGTCTATGCCCTAGACTCTGGGAGCGGCGAGTAGCCTGAAATACGACACTCGTTTTCCTAAAATAAATAACCTATAAAAAGTAAGATAAGCCCTTGGCAGGCAATACCATATATATATAGGAACTCACTTTGCCAAGGGCCTATTTTCAGAGAAATGAAAATCCCAAAAACATAGAAAAAATAAAAAATCCAAAATTATTGTCGTTCAAAATTCTAAATAAAGTCAAAGAAAATGATGTCTTAATCGAAATCCCCGTCCCATGTAAAATCGACCCCTTTCCTGTATAAATACAAGAAGAGGTAGGAGTCACGAGTCTAGACGAGGATATCCCTACTGAGGAGCTCCCCAAGGAACTCCTTGAGCGATTTGCCGACTTCGAGCATGGTCCTACCCCTATTATTGAAGAAACAAAGGACGTCAATCTAGGGACTGAGGAGGTTCCTAGAATCACTAAGATCAGAACATCACTATCTACCGAGGAAAGAAAAAGCATGATCAATTTTCTTTAGTAATATCAAGACGTCTTCGCATGGTCATAGGAGGACATGCCTAGTTTGGACACTAATTTGGTCGAGCATGAGTTACCACTCTACCCTGATATTAGGTCGGTCAAGAAAAAATTGAGGTGACTCTGACCCGAGTGGATGCTGAAAGTGAAAGACGAGGTCATCAAGTAATATGATCCAGGATTTCTCATGGTCTCCAAATACCCACAGTGGTTAGCTAATATTGTTCCAGCACCAAAGAAGGATGGGAAGGTCTGCATGTGCATTGACTTTCGAAACTTGAGCAAATCAACCTCGAAAGATGATTTCCCATTACCGCACAGTGACATCGTAGTCGACATCACTGCTGAGTGATGACACACTCTTCCATGACATGATGCACCGAGAAATTGAGGTGTACGTCGGCGACATGATCGCCAAGTCACCGGAGTGAAGTGACTATCTGATTAACCTCCAAAAGCTGTTTGAGAGGCTGAGAAAATATAGGTTATGTCTGAATCCTCAGAAATGCGCATTTGGCGCCATGTCAGGAAAGTTGTTAGGATTCATTGTCAACAGGAGAGGTATCGAGATTGACCCACCCCCGTCTACCGAAAAGGAGGTCAGAGGTTTCATTGGCAAGATACAGTACATCAGTCGGTTCATTTCACAACTCACTCCTATCTGCACACCGATCTTCGAACTGTTAAAGAAAGATTCTCCCATTGAATGGAATGACGACTGTCAAGCGACATTCGGTAAAATGAAGGGCTACCTTCTCAATCCTCAAGTATTAGTAACACCCGAGCCAAGGAGACCACACTTAATGTATCACTCCACGACAAAAGTTTCAATGGGATGTGTCCTAGGGCAGCATGACGAGATAGGAAGAAGAGAGCAAGCCATCTACTACCTGAGTAAGAAGTTCACCGACTACGAGATGCATTATTCTCATCTGGAGAAAGCATGCTTGGCTCTCGTATGGGCCACACAGAGGCTCTGCCACTACTTGCTATCCCAAGTCGTTCTGCTCCTAGCATGCATGGATCCATGAAAGTACTTATTCAAAAAGTCAGCCCTCACTGGGCGGACTGCGCACTGACAGCTTCTCTTATCAGAGTTTGACATCACATACGTCACTCAGAAATCAATCAAGGGGCAGACGCTCGCTGATCATCTTGCTGATAATCCCTTACCCAATTATAAACCTCTAGGGACCGAAATTCTAGACGAGAACATCTTGTTCATGATAGAGGATGATACAGTAGAGACAGAGGAGTCCTGGCTTATGCACTTCGACGGAGTGGAAAATGTTGAAGGTCATGGAGTTGGCGCTATCCTAATCTTGCCAAAGTGGTCTCAGGTACCAGTTTCCATCAAACTCAACTTCCCCTGTACTAACAACATGGCTGAATATGAGGCATGTGTAGCTGGCTTACAAGCAGCTCTAGACCTAAACGTAACTCACCTCAGGGTGTTTGGTGACTCGCAGTCGATCATATGCCAGGAGAATAGAGATTGGAAGATGAAGGATGAGAAGTTGATCCCATACTGTGAGCACCTTGAGGATCTGATAGCATGCTTTGATGATATTACTTTCTCCTATGTCCCGCGAGCAAGAAATCAGTTTGTCGATGCCCTGTCAACATTGGCGTCAATGGTGTCAATTCCCTATGGTGTTGTGATGAAGTCGATCATGATTAAACAGATGAACGAGCTGGCCTTCTGCCTCCAGATTGATGAACCCCCGAGGTTAGATGATGAGCCACAGTGTTTCTCAAATATCAAAAATTTCCTCGAAACTCGAGCATTCCCTGAGGGAACATCCAAAGAGGAAAGACAACCATTCAACGTTTAGCAGAAAACTACGTCATTTGCGGCAAATGTCTCTATAAGCGGTCATATAATAATATCCTACTCTAATGCCTAACTGAAAGCGAGGCAGCAAACATCATGAAAGAGATTCACGAGGGAGTATGCAGGCCCACATCAATGGGCACATGCTTGCCAAAAAGATCTTTCGGCAAGAGTATTTCTGGACCACCATGGAAACTGACTGTTGCAAGCACATTTAGAAGTGCTACAAATACCAAGAACACTCCAGTCTGATCCACGCCCCAGCTATAGATCTACACAGCATGACCACTCCATGGCCATTTGCCACTTGGGGCCTCGATGTCATAGGGAAAGTCAATCTGAAAGCATCAAACGGACATCAATTCATCCTGGTTACCATTGAATACTTCACCAAGTGGGTAGAGGCAGCATCCTACACAAACATCACGGCCCAGCATCTTGAAATATTCATCAAAAGCAAAATTGTTTGCCGATTTGGTATACCCAAGGATATCATCACAAACAGTGGCACGAACTTCGCGAATAAGTGCTTCAAGGCCTTCTGTGAGTAGTATAAAGTCAAACATCATCGTTCGTCACCATATCGGCCACAAACCAATAAGGTCGTGGAAGCTGCTAACAAAACGGTCGTCCGCATCATTGAGAAGATGGTTGTCACCTATCGAGATTGGAGAAAAATGTTATGATTCGCTTTATGGGCCTACAGAACATCGATCTGCATCGCTACAGGGGCAACACTGCTCTCCCTTGTATATGGAACTGAGGTCATCCTGCTGGTAAAGGTTGAAATACCCTCGTCCGTATACTCTGTGAGTCAGGCCTACTGGAAGCAGAAAGGGAGAGATCCCTCTTTGAGAAATTGAACCTGTTAGATGAGAAAAGGCTCCTTGCCTTGTGACATACCCAAGTGTACCAGGGGCGAATTGCGCGCGCTTACAACAAACATGTTCGCGGTCGAGATCTAAAGGTAGGAGACACCGTGCTTAAGAAAATCTTCCCATCCCTCCACGCCGATCCGAGATGGAAATTCTGGCCTAACTAGGAAGGACTTTACGTCATCCGAGAGGTCCTCTCGGGATACGCTATCCGCCTCGCCACCATGGACGGAGATCACTTTCCTGAGCTCATCAATGCTGGATACGTCCAACGATTCTATTCCTAAATCTCAGCGGCAAGGTAAGTATTGAAAAAAATAGATATGTGACTGCTTAAGGGTACTTTAAAAAGAGGCCATCATTTTAAAGCCCAGTAGCCAAAAAGTGCCCCTAAATACTCATACCCCTTGCTACACCCGTTGAGCCGTTAGCCTTTCTTTCATCAATCCTTCCCAAAAAAAAATGTGTGTATATACCAAACAAATAAAAAATGAAAAAGAGTTACCATTAAAATACAAAAAAATCATAAAAGAAAAATCTATAAAGAGGATAAGCAAAAAGGAACAAAAATATATATAGAAAAGGAAAAGTTGGGCATGTACAGTCAAAACCCCCAAGGAAGAAGTGTATTATGGCAGCTGGAACCCAATCAAGGAAACCTTTTTGAAAAACCCAGAATACCTTCAAAATTTCTAACCTATCTCATGGCTACGATACATTCCGAGAAAAAGTCCTCTTTAAGGTATACAAATAGTCATTGTATCCATTGAGTCAGCGTAAGCCAAGCTGAGAGAAAACAAATAATTCCATCTAGCCGGCTATGATGGAATTGACGTCCATGTTGGTCCTTTGATAAGATAAAAAAAGAAAATTAAAAAATATATAAATAAGCTTAAAGCAAAGAGGACGTGATGAAAACCCGAAAGGGCGCCATGAGTAAAAATAGCGAACTTGTGCGGACCAGGTGAAAACCCGAAAGGGCGCCTGGGGTAAAAATGCAAACCCATGGACATAGTGAAAACCCGAGAGGGTGCTGCGGATAAAAAGAGGGAAACAACGAGCACAACAGAAACCCACCTTGGGCGTTGTGAGTAAGAAAGTTGAAAAGAGGAAATGAAAAAGAAAATAAATAAGATCCCCTTGGTTCCCCTCCCGCATTACCCGATTCTCGATGGGGCAGCTCATGTTAGCTCAAATTCGGGTCCAGACCAAGAATGTCTTCATAACTACACCGTCAAACATATGACCCAAGGTAAGGAGAAAAAGGTCGATTCGATCCAAAGGAATAAATGTTTTGACCTTGGTAAAAATTGTTGAATTTCACTCAAGACCAACCATGAAAGGGGGTTTGACCATGCTCAAAAAGGGGACTCGTCATCTCCCTTATAATTAAGGCATCTAGCCAAAACAGAAAAAGAGGGCAAGGAGACCATGTTTGTTAAAGTAACATATTTTCCTTCCCCATTTTTCACACCCACACTGTGTGCACCAACACAGGGCAAGGAGCCCCTTTTTGTCAAAGATAAGAGACTTCCTTTTCTGTGTCCATATTATGCACTTTCCATCTCAAAAGAGAACCGCCAATCAAAGAAAGGAGAAATAACATTGCTTTGTAAGATAATAGATTTCCCTTTTCATGTAGAAACCTGTATACAACTGACACCATATCCTAAAAATAATAGGTGAGGTGTCTAGCTTCTTTCTTTCTTCCCAAAAGTGCAAAAACAACAAAAACATAAAGAAAATATATATACCAAAAAGATGTATCTAATTAGGGGTTTCTTATGCCCCTTTCTATGGTTTTGATATATGCAAAGAGGTATGTGTGGGAGAGAATCAACGTCCCAACTCGTGCTTCAAGGCATGGATCTCTGCACGTAAAGCATCCTCCCGCACATCCCGCTCTATCATCCAGTGGCCATGAAGACTCCTATACCGCTTCCAGGAAGCATCAGTAGCACCAAGAGCGTCATTCAACAGACCTTCCAGATGAAGGACCTCATACTCAACTACATTGGCTCCGGTTTCTGCTACCTCTGCTCTGACCATCTGTTTCTCTAAATTCTCATGTAGGATTCACTTCTCGTCCATCAGTAGCTCAATATGGCTCGGAAGCATCGACTCCTTCCTTGGCCAAGGCCCCATCGTATCACTACTCTCTACCTGATCCAAGTGACTAACAGCAGGCTTCTCAGATAGTAGCCAAGCCTCGTACTCTGGGGAGGACAGAACCGAATAGCCCTGCTTTAGATTGCACATGAGGGTCGACTGACGCGTCTCCCAGAGAGCAGCTATCCTATCCATATCCCCAGAGGACCCCCAGAGAAAATCAAGTCACATAGGAGAGGTTTCACCGCACTGGGTACCTACTGAGAGCAACCAAACTGACACAACACCCAAAATGGGAAGTAGTAGGTACTGCCAGTCAAGCCAAGGAGGGTGATACCCTCGCAATCTCTGAAACGGATCACCGGGAAGGTCTGGTCCAACCAAGGAAGCCTCCTCACCAACTCGGCTTTGGCCAGCCAAAGTTTCAAACCCTACGTGTCTCCCAGTGGAAGCATATGGAATCTGCCTAGAAAGCAACGGGTCACCTCACCACGGGCAATATAAAAATGAGGCACGGGTCCCAAAACGGCAAGGTGCTCCCCTAGCCAAACCTGAAGCAAAAGCGGGCATCCCCTAAGGCACACCACATTTCCCAAGGTAAAAGCATCAAGGCAATGATAAAGCTCCTCCAGGATCAGTTGCATCACAGAGCGGCCTCCCTCTAATTTGGTCAACACATCGCAGAGTGCAAGTGAGAAACTTTCTCCCCCAGTGAAAAAAAGAACCTCAGAGATAAGACCAAGAGCAGAAGACTTCACGTTATAAACATTTCTAACTGGCAATTTTCACAAGCTCTCGTCACCAAAAAGTTTTCTCAAGAATTTCATCGAACACCTAATGGGCCCTCCAATGAGACTTTTTTGATAATCAGATTTCTTCAAACCCAAAGTCCTATGGAAGGCTTTGGCGTAACCTAGCTTCGACATCACTCTCGCAAGGCCTCTGTGCAGCTTCAAACCCAATAGTCTAGAGAGTTTTTCAAGTGTGGGAGAAAACTCACGGTTCCCAAAATGAAAGACATGGGTATCCACTTCCCAAAAGGAGGTCGCCGCATGAAGGTCCCATAGTGGAGGAATGTCAAGAAAAGATGAGAGGTGGGCCAGCCCAAGCTCATTCAAACTCACAAGCTCGCTCTCGTTCAAACTCTCAAACCACTTCTTTAGGAAACTGGGCTCCACGCCCAATGAGGGAAGTGTAGCAGTCCCGGGTCTCCCATGAGAGGTGGGATTGGAAAGTGGGCCCATTGACATACAAAAATATTTCCAAAGATACAAATTCAATGTAGGACAATGGACCCACCCTTGAGAAAGCAAGGAGAAAAGCAGCAGCAAAAAGTATCAAGCCTAAGTTGAGAGAAAAGGAAAAGAGCGCATTCTCAGGCTTAAAAGGCCCCACTTTCCTCAAGAAGCACTTGGCGCTTGTATTACATGTGCCAAACCTTTTTTTCCAAGATTTTGCTTGGCGCATGTATTACACGCGCCAAGCCTTTTTTCCCAGGATATGTCGGGCGCATGTAATACATGCACAAAGCCACTTTTTTCCCCAGAGCTATCTGGTGCATGTGTTACATGCACCAGACCATTTGCCCCCTTCCCCCCATAAGAAAAAATGAGGGTTAGGGAGGGAGTTTACGTTGATCCCCTGGACAGCTTGCCTGCGTTTATTACCTTTTACCTAAAAGAGCACATTAAATCACATACGGAAGTGAATTTTGTTGATCACATCTAACTTATATAAATCTTCATGTAGGAAAGATCCACATTGGCATGGAAATTAGGGACAAGTGTTAACAAAGTATGTGGCCCCAAAGGCCATTCTTTCTGAAAAAATTCAAGCTCATCCTGCAAGCAATCCAACACACTACAACAAGCAAAAGGGAGATAGAATATGCAAAGGGCACTAACATTCATCTAGAAAAGCTGAAAAAACCATTCGAAAATAATAACAATGTCACATCATCCATTACATATTTCCAAAATCCAAAAATAAAATGTGTCCCAAAAAGTCTCAAAGTTTGAAAATCCAAAAACAAAGCCTAATCCTTATTGGTGCCCTTAGACTTCTTGCGCCTACGCGAAGAGCTCTGATATGTCCTGACATCTCCCACTCGGGCCCACGCTTGAGAAAGTCGGCTAAGCAGGGAGCGCGACTCCTTTTAACGAGCACGCTGAAAGTCATATCCAAAGCCATTAGTCAAGATCCATTGAAAGATAAAAATAGCAAGGCAATGACCAGAACCAGTTAGTATGATGCTCACCACTTCCACGTCCCGAAGACCGACTATGTTGCGGTAGTACTCTACCTGATTCATCGTCGACTCATAGTCCTACACAAAAAGGAAAGAGAATCAGCTACAGGAGCCACAGGCACAAGCACATACATTTTCCTGAAAAACAAGAATGCAGAAAGAGAAAACTTGCTTACCCTAAGAACCAATTCAGGAGGGGGACCCGGATCGCTTCAGCGGATATGCAGGCCCGCTCTTCTACGGTCGTACATAAACCCGAAAGGAAGGCATCATCAAGGTGCCTAAAAGTCCCCTAGACCTCAACAGTTAAACTACTAGAGGCACCAGTACCAGAGGTGCCTAAGGGATTAGCTCCCGTAAATTCAGCAGTACCTGCCGCCGCCTCCTCCTCATCATCAGAGTCACCTCCCTAGTTAAACTATGAAAAGGAGTAGAGTTTCAGTTAGTAGAAATAAAAATTGAATCAGAACCACTAAAATTTACCTAAGGAAAAGGAGAACCACCTGAGATCGCGGACCACCAAAGGCAATGAAATTAGCACTAGGTATAAAACGCGAAAGAATGGACCGGTAGGGCAGGGACTTATACCATAGCTGGTACCCCCCAGGCATGAGGAGATCATTGACGAGGACCCCATTATGAAAAAACTAGGCAGAGAGCTCCTCAAAAGTACCCCCAAGAGCCATAACATCCGCAGGAGGAGCTTACGGCATGGCAAAGTGGTCTCAATACTAGTGGACCACTCTCTCTCCTAGGTAATATGCCCTGTCCTAGGCCTCGTAGAAGAAAATGGCGCGACGATTGACGAAGAAGCGAGACAGACCCATAGCAGCACAATCCCAAAAAGGAGAACCAATGTAGGGATCATGGATAACCTGCCCAGATAGAAAAGTGTCCCATCAGCCAAGCAGGTAGCATAAAAGGAAATGCTGAGAAAGAAAAGAGAGAAATAGCCATACCTGCTCCAGGATCACTAGGTCAAATTGGGACCTCAGGCCCATCTCAAAATGCTTCATACCAACATCCCTGCGGCGGTGAGTGTTCCAGTTGCTCATGAGTGGATATGTGTATACGTCAGAATGTAGGAGGGGGCAGCCAGACTGGAAGTGCAGATAACCCCAAATCTGAAAAGAACAGTATACAAAAAGGATGTGTCATATACAGAAAAGATGTGTCAGAAATAGGATGGATAATTAATTAGTAAACCAAGGAAAGCAAAGGAGCCAGGGGTTACCTCTACAGCAGGCCAAAAGTCGACAATAGACTTTGCATTCTTGACTAAGACCCGAGCTAGGCTAGACATTAGCACGGCATATGTGGTACCGCCCCAGTCATATCGGTGCACATCATCCCAATTTACCATAAGACTAAGTAGGGACAATGATACTTAGCCGCTGTTGGCATTTGAGAAGAGGGTCTTGCCCAGCAGGAAAAGGAGTGAAATGCGAGCTAACATCACCACACGCTCGGGCTCAATGAAGATGTCCACATCAGGCTGGCCCAAATCCACCAGTTCATTCTCCTTAAATAGATCAGGCAGCCACGACATTTTAACCTCGAAGCCATGTAGATTTGTGGAGGTGGAATAATCCTCGATTAGCTGAATCACATCATCCCAACTGGGCACGGGAAGGTTAGCCACCAGTATACCCCCATCCGAATCCCCGTAACCATAGCCCAATCAACAGGGGTAGGAGCCATCTCTGCTATGGCCATGTGAAATGTCATAGTCTTAGGACAAAAGTGCTCAATCAAGGCCCTCAGATAGGCTGCATTGGCCCGCATGGCAAGGTACGAGAGGAAGTCCCCGAAACTGGCCTGGGCAAGAAGGAACTTAAAAACCAGAGGGAGGTAGAGGTAGAAACGCTGGAGGTCCAACCAGCCTCCTTGGAAGGTGATGGAAGGCAAGCCCTGCATCCAAATAAAGAGGTATTAGATTCTGAAGATATTGCAAGCTCGTACAAAGTACAACAACAAAGCTTTTTACCCTATCAGCGATCCCAAAAATTGAGATATGAGTATATTGTAAATGAAGGAGACCAGTACGGGCGGCCTTGCCTTGCATTTCAAACCAGATACCAAAAGAGCGTTGCACCACAAAAAATTTCTCCCCTCAAGAACCATAGATCACTTTCGGCCCCTCCTCTTTTTCTTGCCCCTCCTCTTGCCCATGCTCTTCCTCACTTGACATTCTGAGACGAGCACAAGCAATGATATCAAGATATGTTAGTAATGAGACATAAGCAGGTAAGTATGCCCCTTGCATTTTTCCATCAATCTTAAACCATCATTACAAAAAAAATACATCAAAAAAGGAGAGAGGGGGTGAGGCTGTTAAGACATGAAAAGTACCACTTTTTACCCCTTAACTTTGCCTCTGTTAGACCCTTAACCATCTAATAAATGTGTTAAGTCATTTCTGTAGGTAATAAACAGCAACTGCAATAAGGCCTGAACCCTATTAAGGAGCCCACTTTTTCCCCAGAAGTCCCTCAGAAGGATGAAAGCTGAACCCAGACAAGAATTAAACCTCGCGCAGCTTTCACAAGCTTTAAAGGATTCAGAAATTAAGCCTCGCGCAGTCCTCGTGAGTCTCCCAAAACGTCATTTCCAATTGCCCACACTGTTCTCGCGTAGTTGAGTGACAAAGGGGCTTCAGAATCATACTTCGCGCAGCTCTCGCGAAGCTCAAATATAAATGCTCATGCAGTCTCGCGTAGCTCAAGAAAGCAGTTCTCAAACCTCACACAGTTCACTCAGATCATCTAAGGAGAGAGAGCTCCAAGTATTTCGGCACGCAGCTGTCGCGCAGTGGCCACGGGATGCAAAACTTCAGAAAAACCTCTCGCATAATTTAGAGACAAATACACATCACGTCCTCGCGAGGATCCTCACAAAGATCCATTGAAAAACAAATTGCTCGCGCGATTCCTGCGCCATTCAGAAGGAAAGTGCAATCCCGCGAAGACCAGAGCAATCCAGCAAGGATTCAATGCTCTATCGCGCGGCCGCCTCAGTTGCAACTAAGACAACCCCGCGACGGCTAGAATTTCAAGCTAGTCCAACCTCGCGAAGACTGTGCTACCACGTAACAGTCTTGGAAACCAATGCTACCTGGCGAGGCTCTGAACTCTAACTCTCCCTCACCTCTGCAGAAGATATTCTGGGAACTTCCAGCAATTAGGGCATGCTTTCCAATGCTCCAAGTTCCGTGCATGTGTCTCGAGGCATCCAAGGGACAATATTAGGCCATGTGGCATCGTTAAAATTAGGGTTTCCTAACCCTAATGCGCCGCCAAATGAACTGCTATATAAACCTAAGCCTGGTTTAGGTTTAGAGGACGCTCTGCTTAGAAGAGAATTTAGTCTATTTTCTTCTTCTTGTAGTAGCTGCATATTTCTAGTAAGTTTTAGGTTATTTTCTTTTTACTTTTTCTTCTCTCCATAGTCCAGCATTTGCTGGCTATACCTTTGTATGACTATTTGGAATAGATTAATGGAGTTTCATGATAGGGTGTTTTACTTTTATGGGATTTTTGTGAGTTGTTCTGTACAAGGCTATTATCTTGAGATCCTCCATTGCTAGGACATATTGCAAGCAATGGAGGACTGATTTTATGGTTTATTCATATCCAAGTGACCTGTGTGTCTAGGCTAACATGCTCCCATACAGGCCTAGCCCCACCACAGGACCCACTAGATCTGAAGTTCCCATGGGAGCAATGAGCTTTTGTAGCCTTGTGAACATGGTGGTGGCAGCAATGTTTCTTGTTCTATCTTGAGCTTTGTGAGGAGGATAGCCTCTGGGATAGTCTGTGACCATTTAAGTGGACAGGTTATAGCCTTAGGGTGAAGCTAACCCACAGACTCAAGACGGATTATTCTTCTCTGCACTTGTGCTTGTAGCCCTGTGAGAGATTGTGCTGAGACAAACTCTCCTGTATATGTGTATAGACCCACCATCAGATAGCAGATCTGGTTTGGTTATAGAGATTGTAGGCTTGCGACTGGATCACTGCAGTCTCTCTAAGCGATGGGCAATTTGGATCTAAGGCCCTCAAACTCTTCTTTGGTTCTGTATGTATGCGAGCTAACATGCTCCGATACAGGCCTAGCCCCACACATAGCGCATTAGAGGTTGAGGTTCCCTATGGATTCTTGTGCTTGTAGCCTGGATAAGTAGTGCCTACAATGATAAACTTGTTCTGACCCATCTCTGGACTGTGGTTCCCCAATTGGATACTCTGTGACCATTTAAGTGGATAGGTTATAGCCATAAAGGGATTGGATCATGGCACAGAGATGAGTTGGATTCTTTCTCCTCAGTGGTGATAATGTGGCACTGGACAGGACTTCTATAGCAACAAATCTGAATCTGAGTCATGAAACCCATCAGATCTGAACCTAATAGCATACTTCTCACCCTCTTATATTTATTTTCTCACTCCATCGTCTTTCTTAAACCGTTCTATAGTTTAGACATTAGGATACCTTAGAATTTAGATTTTAGTGACCTTAAATCCCCTTCCATTTAGGATTGCCAGATCTGTAGTCAGATCTGAAGGGCCTACTAAAGATAGCTCCCTTGGTGCTGAAGATCAATTTCCCTATGGAACAAACTCTTACTTATCAAAACTTGCTACAACAGGCCCTGTATCTTGCAGGATTGTACATATTTTAGGCTTGCTGCTTTGTCATTTTCAATCCACCTTTCATTCATTTTCATTCACCCCATTCTTATCGCTATCTTCAATAAAGTCAGTAGCAAGCTCTATAAAGAAGCCTAACAAGTTTTTTGCGCTGTTGCCGGGGATGTTGATCTTTTAGTAGACTCTATATTTTTGATTCTTTATTCTTTGGTAGCTGTACTTGTGAATAATTGATACTGCTGATTTACATTTGAAATTTTTCTTACAGATTTGGACCGTAGCAGAGAAAGAGAGTAGAATTACACTGGTAATCTAGCTACCTCTGTTTGCACTTCTCTAACCCTCAAAACTCAGTGTATTTCTCATTTAAAGATTCCATAGCATAGCAGTTGATTAGGATAGTTGCATTTGTTTTTAAGTGCAATGTGCCTGTAAATAGTCTTCCCTGCTGTTGGTGTGTGTGCATGTTAGGAAGGAGATCCCTCAGTCCTACATTGGAGCCTGCTAACCCTGAGATAGAAAGGGGTAGAAGACCGAGAAGGCATAGACACACCACTGTTGAGCCCCCTATTGAAATTGAGATAGCAGTTATGGGAGAAGAACAACCTAGAACATTGAAGGAATTAGATATAGGATGATTACAATTCTCCATTGACATCAATTCCACGATGTTCAAGAAACTCTGAAATCAAAACTTCCATCATCCAAATGCTTCCCTCTTTCCATGGGCTTGTAAGGAAGACCCTTACAAGCATTGACGGTTCTTATACATGCATGACATTCTCCATTACTGGTTTGGGACCAGAAGCCACTAGGTTAAGGCTCTTTCCTTTCTCTCTAAAGGACAGGGCCATGACCTGGTTATATACTCTCCCAAACAACAGCATCACCTCCTGGAAAGACCTCCAGACAAGATTTCTGTCTAAATTTTTCCCAGTGACCAAGACCAGCCAGTTGAGGAAAGGCATACTTTCTTTTGCCCAATCCCCAATTGAAGATTTTAACCAGTGCTGGGATAGATTTAAAGAAATGCTCAAACAATGTCCCCACCACAAGATCCCTGACTGGCAGCTTGTCCAGAGCTTCTACAATGGGATTGATGAGAAGAGCAGAGACATGGTAGATGCCTCTTGTGGTGGAGCATATACATAAAGCGGTGATGAGGCATGGGACTTGTTCGAGGTCATAAGTGAAAATGCTTTTCAGAACATGTCCTCTTCTAGAACTGTTCAAGAACCATCTCCTAAGCTGGGGGTGGCTGAGACTTCTAAAGGAAAAATGTATGAAGTTAGGGAAAATGATTATCTGAGAATGCAGATGGCCAATCTTACTAAAAGATTTGATAAACTTTTGACTGTGGTGCAGCCCAGAATGGCTGCACAAGTGATGGAGGCATGTCTTATATGCCAATCTCCACAGTACACAGTAGAAGAATGTCCATCTGTGGGGCAATACCCTGAGTTTGTAATGGAACAGGCTGCTGCTGCCCAATCTTTTGGATAGCAACAATCTGGTGGCTACAATAAACAACCATATGGATACCAGCACCAAAATGCTGGTTACCAATGGAGAGACCACCCAAATTTGAGGTGGAGGCAAGACAATTATATGCAGTCACAGCAGATGTTGGCCTTACCTCAGGCCACAGTAGCAGTTTAACTAGGGTTATGCTCAAAGGTCGAATTTCCAACAACAACAGCCCCAGCAACAAAATCAATTGATAGTTCCCCCACCTCAGCCCCGAAGTGCTTCTTTTGAGGATCAGGTTTTGGCTCAATTGCAAAGCCTTGGACCCTTAAATCAGACTGTGACTTCTCACGGTCAATGCATTAAGAAAATAGAAGAGCAGCTTGGCCAAATAGCCAATGCTCTGGCTAAAAGAGAAGAGGCCAGGTTGCCAAGCCAACCAATTGTCAACCCTAAGGGCCAGTATTCCATCGGAGAAGGCTCCTCCAATTTTGAGGGGGCCAATGCCATAACTGCCCTAAGGTCTGGTAGGATGGTAGACAACCAGGTAGGAAAAGAAAAAGGAGAGGTTTATCCTAAGGAAATGTCATGTGAAAGTGATAAGGATTTTGTTAAGGCACAGAGTCAAGAACTGCCTGCTGCCCTTCAACAAGGGAAAAATAAAGAGGTTGTAGTTGAGCCTCAACAGGAGATAAAAATAGAAAAAAGAAAAAAACTAAAGTTCAGCCATGGGCTTGCAGCTGAGGAACCAGCAGTACCTCAGCTGCCATTTCCTCAAGCTTTGAGTGGCCCTGCCCCTTTTGATAAGGGTCAGGCACAGATCGAGGAAATGATGGAGACCTTTAAGCAGGTCAAGATAAATTTACCCCTGCTCGATGCAATCTGACAAGTCCCAGCCTATGCAAAGTTTCTGAAAGACCTCTATACTCAAAAAAGGAAAGTCAGAGGCCATTTGTCCAAGAAGGTCTTTGCTACTGATACAGTGAATTATGTATTAACCATGACAATACCTGAGAAGTTGCAAGACCCAGGGATACCCACTATTCCCTGTATTATTGGTGACCACACGATTGGAAGGGCCCTTTTGGACCTTGGAGTCAGTGTTAACCTGCTGCCATACAATGTATATCAGCGGTTAGGTTTGGGGGAGCTCAAGCCCAACCCCATTGTTCTATTGATGGCTAATAGGTCCGAGAGGAAACCCATGGGAGTGGTAGAGGATGTCCTAGTAGGGGTAGACAAGTTCTTCTATCCTACAGACTTCCTTGTCTTGGACATGGGCTGCAATAAGAGTGCATTTCCGATACCTGTTATTCTAGGCAGACCATTCTTGGCCACTGGCAATGCATGCATTCAATGCAGGTCTGGAATCATGGAGGTCACTTTCGGACATATGAAAGTTGAGCTTAATGTGTACAACAGTGAAAAGCACCCTCATCTAGACAATGAGGAATGCTTTGCAATGGATGTACTAGAAGAAATTGTTGAAGAAGAATTGCACACTCTGCTGGAGTGGAGTAACATTGCCACCGATTTAACTGAAGTTTGAAATTTGGTGGAGGAAGGAAGCCTAGCTTTTATGCCAGAAGACACACCCCTAGTGAAGTCTTCTGTGGGCTTAGTACAACATTCCAATTGGAAACCTACAGTGTTGCCCCTTCCTCCATCCAACAATACACCAATCCTGCCATCCATACAACAAGCCCCTGATTTGGATCTCAAGAAGTTGCCAGAGACATTAAAATATGCTTTCTTCGAGAAAGAAGAGAAACTTCCTGTGATTATCTCCTCTTCTCTTATCAGTGAGCAAGAGGAGTTGCTAACTATTTTGAGGAAGCACAAGAAAGCAATAGGCTGGACCATTGCTGATCTAGGAGGAATTGATGCATCAATCTGTATGCATAGGATTCATCTAGAGGAGGGCTCAACACCCTCTAGGGAAATGCAGAGGAAACTTAATCCTCACATGCAAGAGGTGATTCTGAAAGAAATCATTAAGTTACTGGATGCTGGGGTCATTTACCCCATCTCTGATTCTGAATGGGTGGCACCAATCCAGGTGGTACCCAAGAAATCTGGCATAACAGTGATCAAAATCGACTCTGGAGAGTTGAGACCAGCCAGGGAGACCACTGGCTGGAGAGTTTGCATCAATTATTGAAAACTCAACTCCAAGACCAAAAAGGACCACTTCCCTCTCCCTTTTATTGATCAAATTTTGGACAAGTTGCTGGGAAGGCTTTTTACTATTTTCTTGATGGGTACTCAGGGTACAATCAGATCCCTGTGCACCCCCTTGATCAAGAGAAAACTACATTTACTTGTCCGTTTGGCACCTTTGCTTACAGAAGGATGCCTTTTGGACTGTGTAATCCCCCAGCCACCTTTCAGAGGTGTATGTATGCCATTTTTTCTGATATGATTGATAAATTCTTAGAAATTTTCATGGATGACTTTTCGATCTATGGGGATAGCTTTGACCAATGTCTACAACACCTCCATCAAGTCCTACAAAGATGTGAAGAGACCAATTTGGTCTTAAGTTGGGAGAAGAGCCACTTCATGGTAACACAAGGAATTGTGTTGGGCCATGTAGTCTCTAAAGATGGAATTGAGGTAGACAAGGCCAAAGTTAACCTCATTAAAAATCTGCCCCCTCCAAGAACAGTCAAGCAAATCAGATCCTTCCTTGGCCATGCTGCATTCTACAGGAGGTTTATCAAAGACTTCATCAAAATTGCTAAGCCATTGTGCCACCTGCTCTGCCAGGATGTACCCTTTGACTTCTTTGCTGAATGTCTGAAGGCTTTTGAAACTTTAAAAATTTGTCTCACCTCTGCCCCTGTACTCAAAACGCCTGACTATACCCTGCCCTTTGAGTTTATGTGTGATGCATCTAACTTGGCAATGGATGCTGTCTTGGGCCAGAGAAAGGATAAGCTACCTGTGGTCATTGCATATCTTAGCAAATCACTTGCTGAAGCTCAACTGAACTACACAACCACTGAGAAAGAGCTTCTGGCAGTGGTTTTTGCTGTGGACAAGTTTAGACCTTACCTACTTGGGTCTAAAACTGTCATCTTCACTGACCACTCAGCATTAAAGTACCTACTGTCCAAGAAGGATGCAAAGCCCAGATTGATTAGATGGATACTCCTGTTGCAGGAGTTTGACATCGAAATCAAAGACAAGAAAGGTGTAGAAAATATGGTGGCTGACCACATGTCCAAAATTATGTTGGAGAAAGGTGTTGATGACCTCACTATAAATGACGTATTCCCGGATGAGCAATTATTTGCCATCCAATCTTTAGCTCCTTGGTATGCACATATTGTCAATTATCTAGTTATAGGCAAGATCCCTTCCCATTGGGCAAAATTGGATAGACCTATTTTTCTCACATGTCAAATTCTTTTTCTGGGAGGAACCTTGCTTGTACAAGTATTGTGCAGACCAAATTATTCATAAATGTGTTCCCGAAAGTGATATCCCCAGTATTCTGGCCATGTGCCATGAAAATGCCTGTGGGGGTCACTTTAGTGGGAGAAAAATAGCTGACAAAGTGTTGCAGTGTGGTTTCTATTAGCCTTCTCTTTTCAAAGATGCCCATACACACTGCAAGGCCTGTGAAAGATGTCAGAAACTAGGGGGGCTGTCTAAATGAAATTCAATGCCTTTACAACCCATCCTTGTTGTAGAACTGTTTGATGTGTGGGGTATTGATTTTATGGGCCCCTTTCCTCCTTCAAATAGTTTTCATTTTATCTTAGTGGCAGTGGACTATGTTTTCAAATGGGTAGAAGCCATTGCCACAAGAACTAATGATAATCAGGTGGTCCTCAAGTTCATAAAGCAAAATATCTTCTCTAGATTTGGTACCCCTAGAGCCATTATCAGTGATGGGGGGAGCCATTTCTGTAACAGAAATTTTGAGAGCCTGCTCAAGAAATATTCTGTCACCCATAGGATTGCTACTCCCTACCACCCACAAACCAGTGGGCAAGTTGAAATCTCAAATAGGGAGATCAAGCATATCCTTGAGAAGACTGTGAGGACTGATAGGAAGGATTGGGCTGACAAGCTTAATGACGCACTATGGGCTTATAGGACTGCCTATAAGACCCCATCGGTATGTCTCCTTTCAGGCTGATCTATGGCAAGGCCTGTCAT
Organism: Chloranthus sessilifolius; assembly: GCA_021018995.1. Classification (NCBI taxonomy): domain Eukaryota; kingdom Viridiplantae; phylum Streptophyta; class Magnoliopsida; order Chloranthales; family Chloranthaceae; genus Chloranthus; species Chloranthus sessilifolius. Next base: position 74,607,394 of record CM037595.1, read on the forward strand.
CTCCCAGTGGAGTTAGAACACAAGGCCTATTGGGCCATCAAACATTTAAATTTAGATCTAACTTCTGCTGGTCATCACAGGTTGCTGCAGCTATCAGAATTGGAAGAACTAAGGATGGATGCTTATGCCAATGCTAGGATCTACAAGGAAAGGTCCAAAGCTTTCTTTAACAAAGGGCTATTGAGAAAGAGTTTAAATGTTGGTGATAAGGTTTGGTTGTTTAACTCCAAACTTAAATTTTTTTCAGGCAAATTGAAATCCAGATGGGAAGGTCCTTATATTGTCAGGCAAGTTTCCCCATCTGGTGCTGTGGAAATCAAGGACCCTAAGTCTGGGAGACTCTTGAAGGTGAATGGTCAGAGGCTTAAGCCTTGTTTTGAAAAACCTGCCGACCTTTTCCAAACCATTCACTGTCAAGGGGATCCTTCTTCAAACTGATTCCACAGGTGTGTCATTACTGTAGCATATGTACTTAGTTTTTGGTTGATTTATCTTGCTTTCTTTAATTTCTAGTTTCTAGAATTTGCTAGTGGCCTTATCTGAATTTTGCCCTATCTGTGGTGAACTTTTGATGCTTGGCTTGATTATTACTCCTTTTGAATTGATAGCTTCTCTTGAATGCCTAATGTGGGAGGTCATTTTTGTTGTCCTCGAGTGTATGATTGAGTTTACATGTGTCTAAAGACAGTCATAGGAGAGAGTCATGCCCAGGATTCAACCACAGTAAAAATGCAAAAGGGCAGAACAGAGAGCACATGCTCTCTATTTTATACCTTACTGTCGCTGGGTCCAAAATGGAAGCCTGGGAGACTATCGCGAGATTCAAAAAGCTCTCACGAGGTTAAAGAAGGAGCCTAGAAACCTATCGCGAGGTTAAAAAGGAAGCCTAGATGGATGTCGCGCAGTTCACCTGGTCACATTCTATTCGCTGTCGCAAGATTCATGTGTCGCTGAGAGCCTCCCGCGCAATTAATATAGAGCCATACATTAACTGTCGCAAAATTATCAGGCTGTCGTGCGGTTCACAAGATAAACTGGGAGAATCTTGTGCAATTCAACAAAAACATTCTAAGTCTGTCGCGAGAGTCAAGATGAACCTCATAGCTTCTCACGCAATCCAAATAGAGCCTTAGGAACCGCTCGCGCAATTCACATGAATTGATCTCACTCTGTCGCACGCTCCAAGGTCAACTTTAGAGATTGTCGCGCAATCCAGATGTAATCAACACCCTCGCTAGGTTTATTTCCAACCCCACGACCAGATGTTCCAAAGTGCGCCGAGCTTCGCGATAAGTATTTCAACCCCGCGCTTTGTCCCTTTTTCATTATTTGCTTCCTTCTTCCCTCTGCGAAACCCTAGTTTCTGCTGCTCTCCCCTCTCCCGTCCAGCATCACTCCTACAGCTCCTCATTCACTTCACAACTCTACTGAGTTGTTCCTATCATCATCCTCTTCCATTACCCTCTGCTCTGAGATCTTGAGGTGCCCTGTGCGTCAAATCAAACCAAACCCTAGATCTCAGTCTCTATTTTCTCACACCCAAAGACAGAGTTAGATATGGCCCCAAAATCTGCACAGGAGAGAAAAGGGAAGGACAAGGACCCTGCAGAGACCACCCTTAAAAAGGCCAAAACTTCAAAGTCCCCCCAAAAAGGAAAGGAAGTGGTTGAGGAGGCGGCGGTACCAACCACAAAGTTCTCTACTCCTTCTGAGCTCATGGAGTCAATTCCATTGAAGCCTGAAACAACATTGATGTCCCATTCTTTGAAAAAGAACCTCTCTCTGCCCCTGCAATACAATTTCTGAGCAAAGCGGGCCTGATGCCATTGATGAGAGAAATTCTAGCACTAGCCTACCCAAGGCTAGTGCAGCTGTTTTACCAATATATCAAGGTCAAGAAGGGCAACGATGGCCAAGAGTGCTTGTTGGTGATGATTGACAATTTTGATTTGTTAGTAAGCCCTAAGATGATTGCTGAAGTATTGGGCATCCCAGCAGCATTCAATCCTAGCTGTGGATATGGCCCCCCTCTGCGTGCATCAATTAACACAATTACAAGGGCCCTAACAAGAGGATTAAAAGCCACCGGGGACTCAATCAGAAGGAGGGAACTTGAGCCTGAGCTACTGTTCATTGACCAAGTCCTGCAGAAGAACATATATTGCTCAGGACATCAGCAGGAGAGAAGAACTCCCATTGCGAATGCTGTCTACTCCTGCCACATGGGCCATGGCTTCCATGCAGCCTGGCTGATTTTTGAAGCTATGAAAGACACAATGGCGAAATTAGGGTCAAACAAGAAGCCTCACACCATATCCTATGCCAGAATCATCACCTTGCTGCTGATCAAGGGGGGGTACAAGATAGGAAGAACCGAGCAAACCACCACCCTTACCCCTACTACCTTTGCCAGGAGGCAATGGGGAATCAGTAGAAGCTTGATGGGGGGTCAGAAAAAGAAGAAAGTTGAAGCTCAGGCCCTGCCCAAGCAAGCAGAAGCAGTTGAATGAGAGTCTACCCCTGCTACAATAGCAGTGCCTCCAGAGCTCATCCCTTCCATCCCTGCAGCAACATCCACACCCCCTCCACCTTTTATTCCTGCATCCTCTACTCCTCTTGCATCCATCTCTTCCCCCCCTCTGATTCCATTCTCCATGCCCACTCCCCCTTCACCTGTGCTTGGTCCATGGGAGGACTCCCCTTCCCCTACCTTACCACAGTACATTGCCACAATTCCCCCCTCCATTCCACCTTCCATTCCAACCAAGCCTGCCAACCCCCCACTCATCTCCTACAAGAAATGAAAACCTACTCAGACCATTCCAACCATCTCCCTGACCCCACCCTCAATACCTTCCAACCCCATTGATCCACCCCACCTTGAAGAAACCACTACCCCAGCCATATCTACTATATCTTCTCTCCCCGACATTGACTTATCCCTAACCACATCCATAGGCTTCCAAGCCTTCATCTCTACATTCCTTGACACCATGCCTAGCTACTACACCCCTCTGCCAGACTCCCCAACTACCTCACAGCACCTTTCCCCAGAACCACACTCTTCCCCTCCCTCCACTTTCCATCATGCTCCTTCCTCCCCTTTCCAACCAGTACCCTCTTCTTCCCAGACCCCACCTCCTAACTTTGACACACTAACCCTCATCCTACCCTTGATCCAAGACATTCAAGCCCAGTTATCCATCAATAACCACAAATAGGACCAGATGCAGGCTGAACTCCCCTCCATCCAATCCACCCTCCACACCTTAACCACTCCACCCATCCCTACCCCATCCACTTCAACCACCCTGGTCCTGTTAACTAACAATACCACCCAAACAGACTTCCCTCCTGCATCATTACCCCTCCCACCATCATCATCACCTCTTCCCCGCCCTTTTCCTTTACCCCTTTTCACCATTCCAATTTTCCATCCCCCATCACCCCCAACTCAGGTTGAGCCTACACCCTTCACTTTTCCCCCTCTACCCTCCATTCCCCCTCTTATCCTACCCCCTCCCACCTTCTCTGCCAAATCTACCCAAACAGACCCAGAACCTAGCCCATTCCCCCACCACTTGACTTCCCTACTCTCATTCCCCATTCCCCCACCCAGGACCAAGCACACTTCGCTCCTTCCACCTCCTATCTACCAATTGCACCCAAACATCATTTCTACAGCCCTCCTTACCTCACCATCCTACATCACATACGGGATAATGCTTATGTGACAGCCTAAATTTCTGCACTTTGAAATCCGTGCCATCAGCACGACCCTCATGGTCGTGCCCATGAAATCCTTAAGATACATTTGGTATATGCAAGCCAAAAATTTTCTCTAAACGAGTTCTCATATATATATAAATAGTTATGGTCCTTAAAGGCAGTCCTTGTCCCATGCCAATTCATGCGCATAAGAACTTACCCAAGCCGTTAAATAAATGTCAATCCCAAATGTTTTATCAAAAGCATCCCGTATTTAATTACATTCGATAAAGAGGCTTGATATACCAAGCCGTGTCTAATTCTCTCAACTCACTCTCAAAGTACGCAGTGGGTCTCCTAGAAGAATTCCTCAGGAGGAGGCTCTGACTCCTCAGTGGGTACATAGTCTGAATCCCCTGTATCAAAGTCTCCAGAAGTCCTTGCTGTCGCTAGTCCTGAACCTGCGACGTATAGTCTAAGGGGGTGAGCTACATCCTAGCTCAATAGGGAAACAAAGTGAACATATAGAGTAAATCTCATATATATGTTAGCAGTTTTGAAAGCACAATTTACTAGATATCACTTTTAAACAGAACAGATGATATAACTGGAATATCTAAAATGGATACAGCTGATTTCCTTTCATGGTGTTGTTTGTTCTCATCTTATTAGTTCAATTATGAATTTGGCCTAATCACTTAAACCTTTAGCTTAAATAGTCCCCGAGCAATATAGCATCAAGCCCCGATGGAATACCCACCATCGTCGTCTACTAGACAATTGTTGTATGTATTCCACAGGAATCTTGAGCCCCTTTCTCATAGGTGGCGGGGTCTATTCTCAATCTACATCCCTGGGATGTGCCATAAGCATACGGATTGGCCGTCGTACCGGTCACGGATATCCTGCCGCGTCAGTCGTAGGTATCCCGCCACGTCGGTGGGGTATTCTAATCAAACTTCAAATAATAAAAATATCGATGTGCTTTACATATAGTTATTCACCGTGACTTGTGCTAATTTTTAGTACATTAGGCCTTATCATTATGCTTTAGTTTCACAGTTTGTTTTCATCCGTATCCCTGGGATACTACTGATTAATACCTCGTTTAGATGCTCACATTTCAATATTTTGTCCCCTGGGGACTTCATGATTTCACTTGAAGCTTATGCACACACCCCTTTTTGAAAGATCATACAATACTCAACTTTTAATAGAATGACACTGCATATATGAGTTGACGAAATATAATACATGTCTCAAGAATATTTCCTACCTCAATGAATTTTTAAAGCACGCTTTCTCGTAGAGACTACGCTTCACGATCCTACGTCAAACCTACATTTCATGCATTTAGAATATGCTTAGAAAGGTTACTAGAATCATTGGAGCGCATAGCCTCCATATTTCTGTACCAATAATTTCAAGAACTTAGTGGTTCCTCGCGCGAGTGAGCACCAATCCTCGCTCGAGCGGTCACTTGACCTCGCTCGAGCGGTCACTTGACCTCGCTTGAGCGGTTAAATCGAGGTCGCTCGAGTGGTTAAATCGAGGTCACTCGAGCGGTTAAATCGAACCACTAAAGCCCTTCTGGAGACCTCGCTCGAGCGAGCTTTCCCTTTATTTTGGGAACCGCTCAAGCGAGCCCAGAGCTATATTTTTTTTAGTTTGTCCTCGCTCGAGCGAGCCCTTTAGACTGCTCGAGCGAGGAGCGATAACTTTTACTACTCAATTTGTTCGAGAAAACTATTTCTCCCCTCATTCAGCCCTTAATATCAATAAGCATCATTCAACCAACATTCTACCTATTATTTAAAACATGTCTAAGTATTTATCATGTCTTTAACATACCTCCAACGATAGATCCCGTGCAAGTTCAATCACTGATTTAACACTCTACTAGACGAAAAGATCTCCAAGGTTCCTCCTCCAACCTTTGCTCCAGATCTTCCACCGATTTAAGTCCCAACAAAACCGTAGTTCTTTACTAGGCTCTTCTTTTCTTTCTCTCTATTTTTCCTTCTCTCTATTTAGGCTAGAATTGAGTTTACGTATGGGGCTCTTCTCTCCTCTCTCTTTCACTTATATACTTATAAGTTTGGGAATACTAGTGTGTTTCTCACGTACACACATAGTGTATACAGGCTAGTTTTAGTTTCCTTGTAAAACACATACACATGTATAAGGTGTACGACGTGCACGTTTCTCAAATTCTGGGGTTGTGACAATCACCCCAACTTATACGATTTTCGTCCTCAAAAATTGACGCTACTCGCATAACTAGGTACTACTACTACTACCGAGCCATGAACAGGCTAGCTTCACACGTCATCTGGTAATTGAGCAAATGGTCACATCTCGCAACGGCTTGCGTTAAACCCTGTCAACTTATACCCAAATGGTCGAGAATGATGATGATATCAAGAATAATGTTGATATGAAGTATCTTCGTTAGCATGCAACTCATTGTTATTATAACGCTATAAGCTATACAATTATCATGTTAACCATTCACAAAAATTGTTACATTCATGTCACGATAGTTTGTAATTAACTGACCAAAACCACCTCTCCACGAAATGTCTTTACAACATATTACATTTTAATTTCCCAAAAAGAAAAATAATGTGACTACCTAGTCATCATCCTCCTCATAGTCGTCGTTGTCGGAGCCATCATCATCCTCGTAGTCCTCATCATCCTCATCCTCGTCAATCATCCTGATGGTAGTGGTACCCGCTGTAGCGCCCCTCGTAGCAGGGCCCGAGCTAGACACTCTAAAAATAGCATCTCTCATGGCACTGACGCGCTGCATGTATGACTGCGGGTAAGCCTGGCCCATGAGGTCGATAAGTAGTGCCTCCTGAAACCTCTGATGCAATCTGATCTCCCGCCCCTACTGAAGGATCTCCCGCATCATGGCAGTGTCGGTAGTGGGTATGGGCTGTGAAAATGAGGTAGAGGGGGTGGTTGGTCTTGCTGGCGCTTGATGCGTGGTTTGTCGGGAGACCTGACGGTCTCTTTTCTTGTTAACGCTAGTTTGAAAACTCTTTAGGTTTCAGCTCCAATCTTGGGCCAAATAGGGGACGACGTTATCGGTGAGGAATAACTCGTTAGCCCGAATCTTAAATCCTCCCTTTCCATTCCGAGAGTCTAGGAGTCGAGAAATCAACCGAGCATAAGGTAGTCGGTTGATGGGTGGAGGAACAACACCCTTTACATTCCTTTTATAGGCATGTGCCATGTCCTTTATGATGACCATAGGTGCGTTGATCCACCTATTTTGGAATGCGGTGTGTAAGGCCCATAGAAACGCGTCAGGACGTTCTTGATCATGGCCGGTTGGGTGTAGATTCTTTTTAAAAATGACGTCTAGAAGCCACATACGTGGCGGTAGCTGTGATCGGGTAATAGATTGTCCCGAAGCTGACGTGCCGCCGATGATGTCGAAAATAATCGTTGGGAATTCGACATTCCCAGAAAAAGGTGGTAGGATGAGTGGGCTAGGGGTGTAGATGTGGGGACATTTCATGACCGATGAAATTTTGGCACAGTTAAAGATTAGTTCATTTCCATCGATTGTGACGAGGATAGCGTCCTCATTCACGTTCATATTTAGGGTTTGGTAAAATAATTTCACTAGTCTCGGGTAATACTGATCTCCGAACGGTGTAAGTAGGGTTTTAAGATTGTTGTTGGTGAGGAAGTTCGATGTCCATTGGGTGGACGTCGGATCCCCAAAACAAGAGGGATGTATATCCCATTCGGTTTCGAAAACTTTGGCCCCCCACCAATCGTCTAGTGTGATTGGGGTGGTGGATAGGTTTGGCGATGGTTGTGAAGCTTGCGGCGCTTTGTTGCGCGCCGACGGTGATCGATTCTCCATCCGCTTCCTAGGTTGTGGATTAGGGCTTAAAGCCATTAGATGTCTAAAGAGGTTTTGAAAACTACAAAAAAATTCTGAAAGGGGTAGATTTTTACCTAGAAGAAGGTTTTGAACGGATCGGATCATCACAATCCGGCTTGAATCGGACGAAAAAGGTTGAAGATGACAAACCCTAGACCCTTCGCTCAGCTCCAATCTCCTCGCTTGAAGATGAATGAGCGCTCAGTCTCCCGTCAACTATATATAGTTCCCCCTTGCTCGAGCGGTCGTTGGTTATCGCTCGAGCGAGAACAGGATGTTAACATATATTTCCATGGCCTCGCTCGAGCGGTTGATAAACCTCGCTCGAGCGACCAATAGACCTCGCTCGAGCGGTCACTACCCCTCGCTCGAGCAATGCCAGAAACTCTATTTTTTATTATTTCATGTTACTCGCGCGAGCGAGTATAATTCATCGCTCGAGTTAGCCAAACGACGCTTTCTTGTCCTTCCATTTCACATCTTTACTAGTATACTGTTCATTCTAGTTTACTTCTCTTGAAAATTTAGGTCAGGCAAAAATATTTTATTATGCTTGAATTTCAATAGCACATATTTGGTTCATTTTATCTATAAATTGATAATCTAAAACAAACATTTGCACTTCATCACATTAATAAGGAAAGCTAGTTAGTGTCCTTGAACAAATTGGGGTATTGTTCCTTGACGTCAGCCTCCCGTTCCCACGTTGCTTCTTCGACCGGATGGTTCTTCCATCGGACAAGCACTAAGGGAATGACCTTTGTTCGCAACACTTGTTCCTTTCGATCTAAACTTTCCACCGGCTCTTCAATCATGGTCATATCTTTGTGCATTTCGAATGATTGGCCGCTCAGCACGTGATCAGGGTCATTGAGATACTTCCTGAGCATAGACACGTGGAATACATTGTGTACCTGATCAAACAATGGTGGCAATCCAACGCGGTAGGCTACTTCTCCTACTCGACCCAAAACTTCAAACGGTCCAAGGTAGCGGGGACTTAGCTTTCCTCTCTTTCTGAACCTCATCACGCCCTTCATAGGCGACACTTTCACGAAAACATGTTCTCCCACCTTAAAGTCCATGCTCGTCTGCTTGATGTCAGCGTAGCTTTTCTATCTGCTTTGAGCCGCCTTTAGCCTCTCCCTGATCATGCGGACAATAGCCGCATTATCTTCAAGTAGCTCGGGCCCCAAAACAAATTTCTCGCCAATTTCCTCCTAATTGATTGGCGATTTGCATCGTCTTCCGTACAAGGCTTCATACGGTGCCATCCCGATGCTCGTCTGAAAACTATTGTTATATGCGAACCAATCAATGGTAGATGTTGATCCCACGATCCCTGTAATTCTAACATACATACCCTAAGCATGTCTTCAATGATTTGGTTGACCCTTTCAGTCTATCCGTCGGTTTGTGGGTGGAACGTCCTACTAAAATCTAGTCTCGTTCCCATTCCTTCTTGAAATTTCTTCCAAAACTTTGATGTATATAATGGGTCCCGGTCGGAAACAATGCTGCTCGAAATCCCATGTAAACGGACAATCTCTTTCATATAGAGCTCTGCCAGTCTTCCCGCCGTGTACATCGTGTTGTAAGGCAAGAAGTGCACTGACTTAGTCAAACGATCGACTACTACCCAAATGGCATTATACTTCTTTGCAGTTCGCGGTAGACCATCCATGGAGATAGATTCCCACTTCCATTCCGATATGGGTAGAGGTTGTAATAGGCCTGCGGGGTGTCTATGATCGATCTTCACTTGTTGGCACGTCAAACATCGCGACACGTACTCTGCTACATCTTGTTTCAAGCCTCTCCACCAGTAATTCTTTTTCAAATCTTGATACATCTTTGTGCTTCCCGGGTGGATAGCATAGCTTGACTTGTGAGATTCATCAAGAATTGTTCGTCGCAGATCGGCATTGTCTGGGATGCAAAGTCGGCCCTTGAATACTAAGGAACCGTCGTCTTTGATTGAAAACTCAGATGTAATACCTTCAGTTACATCTTGACGCACCTTGGTTAGAATTGGGTCTTTCATCTGTAGTTCTCATATGTGTTCGAATATCACTGATTTCACTGATATGTTGGCTAGGAAGGCTCCTGTGGCTTGTGGCTGTATTCCTGCACCACATAGTGCTAGATCCTCCAACAGTTTCCATCGATGTATACTCAAAATTAGACTAGCCAACTGAGCTGAACTCTTCCCACTCAAGGCATCGGCCACTACGTTAGCTTTGCCTGGGTGGTACTGTATGGAATAGTCGTAGTCTTTGAGGAATTCCATCCATCTACGTTGCCTCATATTTAGTTCCTTTTGTGTAAACAGATATCTGAGGCTCTTATGGTCAGTGAAAATTTCAAGCGTTTCTCAGTATAAATAATGTCGCCATATCTTCAATGCGAATACGACCGCTGCTAGTTCCAGATCATGTGTTGGGTAGTTCTTTTCATGCTCTTTCAACTATCTTGACCCGTAAGCTATTACCTTTTTATATTGATTTAGTACACAACCCAACCCATTATACGAAGCATCACTGTAAACCGCGAATCCTCCACTGCCTGATGGAATGGCTAACACTAGTGCTGAGGTGAGTCTGTTCTTGAGTTCTTAAAAACTCTTCTCACACGCTTCACTCCACTCAAATCTCGAATCTTTTCTTGTAAGCCTCGTAAGAGGTCCTGATATTTTTGAAAACCCCTCGACGAAACGTCGATAATAACTTGCGGTCAGAAACTTGAGCGTCATCACGGTCTTTGGTTGCTCCCAGTTTACTACTTCCTCGATCTTAGCGAGATCTACTGTGACACCATGCTTTGAGACGACATGTCCCAAAAAGCTAACCTCTTCTAGCCAGAACTCACATTTGCTGAGCTTGGCGTACAACTGGTGTTCACGCAAGGTTTGTAGAGCGACTCGTAAGTGTTCTTCATGCTCCATCTTCGATTTTGAGTAAATCAGGATGTCATCAACAAACACGACAACGCAGGAGTCTAGGTGTGGTTTAAACACTCGATTCATTAAGTCCATAAATGATGCCGGTGCATTCATCAATCCGAATGGCATCACCAGAAATTCATAGTGTCCATACCGTGTTCTAAATACCGTTTTCTGAATGTCCTCAGCCTTGACCCTTAACTGATGGTATCCAGATCTCAGATCGATCTTGGAAAAATGTTTTGCTCCTTGCAACTGGTCAAACAAGTCATCTATTCTTGGCAACGGATATCGATTCTTCACAGTGACTTTGTTCAATTGACGGTAGTCAATGCACAGTCGCATCGACCCATCTTTCTTTTTCACGAATAGAACTGGTGCTCCCCATGGAGACACGCTTGGTCTTATGAATCATTTATCCATGAGCTCTTGCAATTGTTCTTTCAACTCTTTTAACTTTGCAGGGGCCATCCTTTAAGGTGCCTTTGAAACAGGTTTCGTTCCTGGTGCTAAGTCGATAGCAAATTCCACTTCTCTTTCTGGGGGTAATCCCGGCAATTCTTCTGGAAATATGTCTGGGAATTCTCGCACTACCGCTATCTCGGAGATAACATTCTTTTCTTCTTTATCTTCTTTTAAGAATGCCAAATAATCGCTACACCCCTTTCTGATTAAACGTTCTGCTCTGACTGCAGATATGAGTGGATCCTGTGTCGATCTCTCTCCTCAAAATCGAAACGATCTCCTCGTGTTAGGTCGGAAAATGACAACCTTGTCCTTGCAATTCACTATTGCACAATGATGAGACAGCCAATCCATGCCGAGGATCACGTCGAATCCTTGCATGTCCAACAATATTAACTTTGCGTCCAGTTCGTAGACTACATGATCCCGAATGCTTACTACTACCGATTTGCAGACGAACTCTGTGTCCACTAATTCTCTTGTTGGGATAGACACTGATAAGACAAAATCTAGTGTTTCCGGAACAATCTTCATCTTCTTTGCGAATCTAGGGGTGATGAAGGAGTGGGTAAACCCTGGGTCTATCAACACTCGTGCGTCATGTGCTACATAGCACCCTTTTTCATAGATTTGTAACGTACCTATAACACATACATATACGTACATAGCATATACCTTAGTTAGAATTTCTAACGCATAAACACGATTCTCTACACAGTCCTAATGAATGCACATTCTCTATCTAAAATGGTATAACAATTGAAATTCTTTAATTAAAGGAAAATCTCACCTTGGATGATGTCGTGTACACTCCCTGCTTCCTGGGCGGTAACTGTTAAGACCTGAAAAGTACCACTTTTTATCCCTTAACTTAACCTTTGATTAGACCCATAGCCACCTAATAAGTCCTTGTAAAGTGTTTTATGTAGGTAATAACCAGCATTGAAATAAGGCCAGGAATCCTGCTAAGGAGCCTGTTTTGGCACCAGAAGTCCCTCAAAAGGATGGACTCTGATTTCAGACCTGAAATAGCCTTGCGCGGTCCAGCTGAGCTTCCAAAGACTCTACAACAACTTCTCGCGCATATGATTGACTAAAGAGCTTCAGAAGCATAAACTCACGCAGCTCTCACAAAGCTCAAGAGTAGAACACATCACGCAGTCTCGCACAGTTCAAAGCAAACCTCTCTCAACCTTGCGATTTGCTCGAAGCAGGCGAGAAGAAAAGCTTGAAGACTCCTCACATGCCGATCACGCATGGGATGCAATTATCAGAAGAGAACTCCTCGCACAGTTCTCTCGCCAATCAAGAAGAGAGCATCCTTACGAAGGCAATGCCACCCTCGCAAAGATCAGTTAAGACATGGAACCTCGCGCAGTTCAAAACTCATTAAAGCCTCGCGAGGTAACTCGCAAAGTCCAATGAAGAGAAGTGCTCGCGAAGTTCTCGCGCTATTCAAATCTGTCCGCTCGAAGATCAACCCAGCGACTGCTTGAACTCCGACCTCGTGACTGCTTGAACTCCAACCTCGCGACTGCCTGAAGAGAAAACCAAGCCAACCTCACGATGGCTGAAGTTTCAATTTCAAATCATCCTAGCGAAGAGCAAAAGCTACCACGCGACAAGTCTGGGAAACATTGGCTACCTGGCGAAGCTCTGAACCTCAAACTTCCATCTCTTCAGTAGAGGACTTTTTGGGAATTTCCAGTGATTAGGGCACGCACTCCCACACTCAAATCTCCGTGCAAGTGCCCCAAGGCATCGAAGGATTAGTATTCGGCAGCGTGGCATCATTAAAATTAGGGTTTCCTAACCCTAATGCTCAGCCACACCACTGCTATAAATACTCATACTTAACTTAGGTATAAAAAAAGGAGAAAAAAGGAGAAAAAGAAGGAAGAGACTGGATCTGAGATCAAGTCTCCTCCTTCTTTTCTTTTTCTACATCCTGGAATAGCTGGGAACACATCTCATTTCTTAGAGACTTGATCTGAGATCATTTTGTTTTTCTTTTTGTAGTTGTAAGTAGTTTTCTTATTCTTTTTCCTTCTCTCCATAGTCCAGCACTTGCTGGCTATGTCTTTGTATGCATTTTGAACTAGATTAATGGAAGTTCTATAATAGGATCTGTACTTTGTGGGATTTGTGTTGGAATGTGAGATGCTCTGTGCAAGGCTACTGCCTTGTGATCCGCCATTGCTTTGGCTGTGATTCAAAGCAATGGAGGACTGATTCTAAGGGCCATTCAGATCCAAGTGACCTGTGTGTCTGGGCTATCATGGTCCTATACAGCCTTAGCCCCACCACAGGACCCACTAGATCTGAAATCCCCATGGGAGCTTGAGCTGGTAGCCTTGTGACCATGGTGGTGGCAACGATATTCTTATTTTGTCTTGGGCTCCGTGAGGTGGATAGCCTCTGGGCTAGTCTGTGACCATTCAAGTGGACAGGTTATAGCCTTAGGGTGATTCTAATTCACCGATCCAAGATGGATCCTTCTTCTTTACACCTGAGCTTGTAGAAGCCTGGTGGGGGATTGTACAGAGGCAGACTCCCTTATATTTGTATAGATCCGCCATCAGATGTTGGATCTGATCTGGTTATAGAGATTGTAGGCTTGTCACTAGACCATTGTAGCCTCACTCAAGCAATGGACAGCTAGATCGAAGGTTGTACTCAATCGCTTGCTGGTTCTATGTGTCTGGGCTATCATGGTCCTATACAGCCTTAGCCCCACACATAGAGCTTTAGAGGTTGAGGTTCCCTATGGATTCTTGAGCTGGTAGCCTGGATGAAATGGTGCCTGCAATGATAAACTTGTTATGTTTTGACCCATCCCTGGATTGTGGTTCCCCTATGGGATAGTCTGTGACCAATTGAGTGGACAAGTTATAACCTTAGGGATTGAATCATGGCAGAAGTGATGGGTTGAATCCTTTCTCCTCAGTGGTGATAATGTAGCCATTGGACAGGATTTCTATAACATCATATCTGAATCTGAATTACAAAACTCCTCCGATCTGGGCTCAATAACATACTTCTCACCCTTTTATATTTATTTTCCACACTCCATCCATCCTCTCAACCCTTTCTGTAGTGTAGACATTAGAGTACCTTAGAATACTTAGAATAAGTGACCTTAAACTCCCCTCCTTTTAGGACTACCAGATCTGTAGTCAGATCTGGAGGGACTACTAGAGATGACTCCTTTGGAGCTATAGATCACCTTTCCCTGTGGGACAAACTCTTACTTATCAAAACTTGTTACAATGGACCCTGTATCTTGCAGGTCTAGGATTTCTTAGTTGTGCTGATTCCATCCCCTGTTTTACTCTTTCTTTGATTTTTAAATGACTTTTACCACCAACCAATAAATAAAGCACACAAAACTCAGAAATCGCCAACAGTAACTGCATAGGCTCTCCCTTGAACAACTGGCTTTCATGATTGAATAGGTCGTGGCGTGGAAGCCGGGGCCGTCTTCTCCTTAATTGCCTCAGGGCAATCTCTAATTACGTGGCCTATCTTGCCACATTTGAAATAGCCTCTCATTCCTTGCCTATAATCCACCGTTTTGTGGGACTTACCACACTTGGCACAAGTCTCCCTTGGTGTTGAAGTAGCAGCTCTCGAAAAACCTTGGGTAGCTGTAGCCCCGTTGGAAATAGTAGGACCCTCGTACCTCATGGTCTCCCTAATGCCAGCAACGGAAAACTTTGATGAGTAGTTTGTTGTGCGACTCTCCTATACCCTGTCTGGAACTGTTGTCTCTGATTCGGTGCTACAAACCTCGATTTCTTATGTACCGATTCATAGCTCCCCGTCCTGCTTGGATCTATGCTTCCTCTTCCCTGTTGTTCCCTCTGACGATATCGGTTATTGTTTTCTTCTTCGACTACTAATGCCTTACTCATTACCTCTTCATAGGTCTTCAACTGGAAGGGCGCAACCCCCCCTCGGATGTCTGACCTTAAACCCTGTTGGAACCTCTTCGCTTTCATCACATCTGAAATTACGTAGTCTGGAGCGAAGCGAGCCAGTCTCATGAATTCTACTCCGTACTCTCTCACGGTCATCCTTCCTTGTATTAGTTGTAAAAATTGGGTCTCCATCTGATTCCTCACAACTTCAGGAAAATATTGCTTGTTGAATTCTTCTACGAATTCATCCCAAGTCCAAGGCATATCTGGCGTTTCTTGTACTCTAGTCCGTGAAACGGATTTCCACCAAGGTCCAGCCTCCCCATCCAGCATATATGCCGCCCAACGGACGCTCTCGTCCTCTATGCATGTCAGTACGCTAAACACCTTTTCCATTTCACGCAGCCAGTTTTCGGCCACCATTGTGTCTGCCTATCCTGAAAAGTTAGGAGGTCTCATCCTTCTGAACTCGGTAAATGTCGAAGCCACTAGTGGTGTAGGTCCTACTGGAGGTGTAGGTGTCCGTTGTGGTTCTGGGGCTACATGTGCTGCCAAGGATGCTGCTTGCTGTGCCATGGCAGTTGCCATTGTCTCCATTGTGTGCATCATCCTCTGACGCTCTTCTCTTTCTTCATTTCTCTCCCTCACTCTATCTTGTTCCCTCTGATTTCAATCCTGACGATCTCGATCCTGATCTTTTGCTTGATTTTGGTTTTCTCCCTGGCCACTGCCCTTGAGAATCTCCCTGTTTCCTAATGGTACCCTGTTCGTAGGCGAGACGAAGCCATCTCTACTGCATAAATTCTTATCATGACCACCCTTGGGTCGGCCTCTTCCTCTAGGAAACATAACGGTCTGTATGAGAAACCACGGTTTTGTTAGTAGAAGTCCCTATATTCTGACGAGATGATAGCCAGACTAAAAAGAAAGGCTCTAATACCAACTGTGACAACCCAAATTTCTGTGCTCCGAAATCTGTGCCATCAGCACGACCCTCATGGTCGTGCCCATGAAATCCTTAAGATACATTTGGTATATGCAAGCCAAAAATTTTCTCTAAACAAGTTCTCATATATATATAAATAGTTATGGTCCTTTAAGGCAGTCCTTGTCCCATGCCAATTCATGGGCATAAGAACTTACCCAAGCCGTTAAATAAATGTCAATCCCAAATGTTTTATCAAAAGCATCCCGTATTTAATTATATTCGATAAAGAGGCTAGATATACAAAGCCGTGTCTAATTCTCTCAACTCACTCTCAAAGTACGCAGTGGGTCTCCTAGAAGAATTCCTCAGGAGGAGGCTCTGACTCCTCAGTGGGTACGTTGTCTGAATCCCCTAGATCAAAGTCTCCAGAAGTCCTTGCTGCCGCTAGTCCTGAACCTGCGACTTATAGTCTAAGGGGGTGAGCTACATCCTAGCTCAATAGGGAAACAAAGTAAATCTCACATATATGTTAGCAGTTTTGAAAGCACAATTTATTAGATATCACTTTTAAACAGAACAGATGATATAACTGGAATATCTAAAATGGATACAGCTGATTTCCTTTCATGGTGTTGTTTGTTCTCATCTTATTGGTTCAGTTATGAATTTGGCCTAATCACTTAAACCTTTAACTTAAATAGTCCACGAGCAATATAGCATCGAGCCTCGATGGAATACCCACCATCGTCGTCTACTAGACAATTGTTGTATGTATTCCCTGGGAATACTGCCCAGGCCCCTTTCTCATAGGTGGCAGGGTCTATTCTCAATCTACATCCCTGGGATGTGCCATAAGCATATGGATTGGCCGCCGTACCGGTCATGGATATCCTGCCGCGTCAGTCATAGGTATCCTGCCATGTCGGTGGGGTATTCTAATCAAACTTCAAATAACAAAAATATCGATGTGCTTTATATATAGTTATTCACTGTGACTTGTGCTAATTTTTAGTACATTAGGCCTTATCATTATGCTTTAGTTTCACAATTTGTTTTCATCCGTATCCCTGGGATACTACTGATTAATACCTCGTTTAGATGCTCACATTTCAATATTTCGTCCCCTGGGGACTTCATGATTTCACTTGAAGCTTACGCACACACCCCTTTTTGAAAGATCATACAATACTCAACTTTTAATAGAATGACACTGCATATATGAGTTGACGAAATATAATACATGTTTCAAGAATATTCCCTACCTCAACGAATTTTCAAAGCACGCTTTCTCGTAGAGGCTACGCTTCACGATCCTACGTCAAACCTACATTTCATGTATTTAGAAAATGCTTAGAAAGGTTACTAGAATCATTGGAGCGCATAGCCTCCATGTTTCTGCACCAATAATTCAAGAACTGAGTGGTTCCTCGCGCGAGCGAGCACCAATCCTCGCTCGAGCGGTCACTTGTCCTCGCTCGAGCAGTTAAATCAAGGTCGCTCGAGTGGTTAAATAGAGGTCGCTCGAGCTGTTAAATCGAGGTCGCTCAAGCAGTTAAATCGAACTACTGAAGCCCTTCTTAAGACCTCGCTCGAGCGAGCTTTCCCTTTATTTTGGGAACCGCTCAAGCGAGCCCAGAGCTATATTTTTTATAATTTGTCCTCGCTCGAGCGAGCCCTTTAGACCGCTCGAGCGAGGAGTGATAACTTTTACTACTCGATCTGTTCGAGAAAACTATTTCTCCCCTCGTTCAGCCCTTAATATCAATAAGCATCATTCAACCAACATTCTACCTATTATTTAAAATATGTCTAAGTATTTATCATGTCTTTAATATACCTCCAACGATAGATCCCGTGCAAGTTCAATCACTGATTTAACACTCTACTAGACGAAAAGATCTCCAAGGTTCCTCCTCCAACCTTTGCTCCAGATCTTCCACCGATTTAAGTCCCAACAAAACCCTAGTTCTTTACTAGGCTCTTCTTTTCTTTCTCTCTATTTCTCCTTCTCTCTATTTAGGCTAGAATTGAGTTTACGTATGGGGCTCTTCTCTCCACTCTCTTTCACTTATATACTTATAAGTTTGGAAATACTAGTGTGTTTCTCACATACACACATAGTGTATACAGGCTAGTTTTCGTTTCCTTGTGAAACACATACACATGTATAAGGTGTACGACGTGCACGTTTCTCTAATTCTACGGTTGTGACAACTTACCTGTGGAAGGATGTCCTGAGGGGTATGGCCAAGCTACACCAATTAATTGAGACCCCCCTGCTGGAGAAGATTGATGAGATGACGGAGGCCCACAACGAGCAACTACTGGGAATCTCCTTGGGGTGGAAAAATATGGTGGAGGAATATCGAAAGATGAAAGCTTCAGCTACTTATTATCAGATTAATTGGGAGTATGAAAAATCCAATGCTACTGCAGCGACTGCCCGAGCAAGAATGCTTGAAAAACGACTTAACAATGCCCAGGAAATCCAAAAAATTCAAAAGGAGATCCATGAGACTGACGCCCTAAAATTTAAAGTCCAGATAGCCGCATTGAAAAAGGCATTGGCCGCTACCATAAATGAACCTTACCACCCAATCCCACTCTCTGTTCAAGTGCCTCAGCCTGCGCCAACTACCACTCTAGCTCCACCTGCCCAGTCTAAGGAGGCACCACCTAAGCCCCAAAAAGATAAAGGAAAAGCTCCTGCTTCACTTCCAACGGCGCAGCCAACAACTACTGAGCAGCCTCCACCTCCCAAGGCCTCTGCTACACCTCCCCATGAATAAACTTATCCGTAGCGGAGGAAGGTCACAGCCAAGAGGTCTGCTCCCAAAGTTGTCCCCTTAAAAATTGGCAAAGAGCCTGCTGCCCAGTCTAAAGAGGCACAGTCCTCTGCCAAATGTGATTCCACTGGAAAAGGAAAAGAACCAGTGATCCCCACTGAGGAACACAATGCTAAAGGAAAAGAGAAAGCCCCAGCGGTCTCCCCTGCAGAAGCTGAAGCTAAAGGCAAAGGAAAAGGAAAATCCCCTGCCACCCCCCCTGCTAAGCGTAAAGGCAAAGCCCCTCGAGAACCCAAGGAACCAAAGGCTCCCAAAGCACCAAAAATGAGAGTGAGGGCTCCTAAAGCTCCATCTACAGTGAAAACACCAGCGGAAAAGAAAAAGGAGAGGGAGGAAAAGAAGAAACAAGACAGAGCAGCCCTTAAGGCACAGGCTAAAAAGATGGGCTAGGATTTCCTTACCGATTCTAATTCAGATTAGGTCCTAGCTTCTAGATTGTATCTTAGGTTTTTCTTTTTGAAATGTCACTTGTAACAATTTTTCTTCCACTTTAATAGATTCTAATTTTGTCTTTTGCTCTGTTCTATCTGTTTATTTCTGATTGTTTGGTATTTTTGCTTTTATTCTTTTTTGCCGTTCTTGGGAGACTAGTTTTTGGGAGGATCTTTTTCTTTAATAAAGTTCTCCATGTAGCAGATAGATGTCGTTGGTGGCTGAATCTAATTTGTGCAATACCTGCATCAGGAAATTCAATGTCTTCCTCTTCACATTGATGTGCCATTTTAAGTGTACCTCGCGAAGATCCCCAGCTCAGTTGCGCGAGAAATGTCCTTTCCTCACCACTTATTGCTCCTCGCGAGGATCCCTGCGCGCTACACTTACCTCTTTAAATACCATGCCTCTCTTTGGACATTCATTTAATGCTACTTCTCCTTTCCAAAGAGTCCGTTGTGTATTTTCTTCTTTCCCCACGCAACCCTCATTTATTGCCAAGTGTGAAAACGGGCGCAATTTCAATTTCACCGATTCATGTTCCCTCGTCCTTCTCTTTTAAATCGGCCCTCAGTCCCTTTTCATCTCATCCCTCCTCTTCTAACCCTAGAAGTCCACACCTCCTCACACAAATGGCGGATGACAGCCCCTTTGGCTTCCCAATCAAATTTTACCCCGTCTGGGATGATCCCCACAGCCTAAGGAGCCAGAGCCCCTGCAATTTCTCTGGGATGAGTATGACGAGGTCATGCAGATCCTGGCCAAGGAGGAAAAGAAAAAGAAAAAAAGAGAGAAATTAGAGGAGAAGAAATAGAAAAAAAGGGAGAAGCGGGAGAAGAAGAAAAAGAACAATATGGCACCACCTGCATCTCCCCCTCCATCTTCCTCCAACCCTCCCCCGGCTTCCCCCTAACCCCCCCATTTTCTCTTTTCTTTTTTTTCTCTCTTTTTGTCATATTTTATTTTTTTTAATGAAAATTTCTTTTAGTTCCGTACTATTCAATTTTGCATTTTTATTTCTCTCTCTTCTTCTATATGTGTTTCTGCATGTTTCCTTGGACTCTACCGTTTATTCTCCCCTCTGAACTAGTGAGGACACTGCTCCTCCTAGATTTGGGGGTGTGATAGGTAAGTCTGCCAATAACATAGTTAACTTAAAGTACAGCATAATCATGTGAGTAACATAGAAATGGAGCTGTGTTCACTTAAGAATTATGAAAATTAAGGAATTTAAAATTTTTTGCAGATCTTTAGACATTATAAATTTCTAAATTTTCACATTTCCATGATGTGAACACCAAGAAAACTCACTAGTATAAGCACTTAGTGAACCATTGAAGAGAGAAAAAGGTAAGGACATGCTTAAAAGTTCAAAGGAAGACCATCACCAGTGAGAATTGGGCCTACAAAAAAAAAAAATTATTTGAGGAGTGATTGAGGCAAATTTCTTCTAGCTTTAAGGACTGGCTGAGTCAATATGTTCACTAAAAGTTAGGTAACTCCAAGTTGAAACAACTGACAGCACTCATGACACTTAGGAAAGGATCAAGGCCTTCTCTTGGACAGTTTGAGCCTAAACCGACCAAACTCTAAAGCAACTACCCTTGTTCATACACTCTTTGAGCTTCAAAGACCAATTTTCTTCAAAAATACACACGAGTACTTATACCTGAACCTATGGATCTGATTTAACCTTACCCTCACTCTGAGAAGTCAGAAGGAAAAGGAGAAAGAGTTAAGAATGGACTAGCTAGGGTCAACATTGGATGAGTGGAGAAGAATTATCTGAAGTTCTAGCAGTGTAACAACTGAGGAAAAAGGTGGCAATTGATCAAAGCAAAAACAAAAATAAAAAGAAGAAAACTGCATCAGAAAGAAAAGAAAACAATAACGAAGAGGAGTAAGAGAGGAGTCAAGAGGAAACATTCATCGAAAAAAAAAAAAAATCAAACAAGAAGAGAAACTGATCACTTCAAATCTGAAGATTTCAAAGAATATGAAAGGAGCTGAATTAAAGAAGGTGAAGTCATGAATCACCTCCTTCACCTACTGATTTCTCAATTTCGAACCCCTTTTCAATCTTCCAATTCTTTATATAACCCAACACCATAAGCCACATTACAGCCCAGTTAAAGCCCTTGTGATCCAAAGTTGAATGAGTTGTCATGTGGAGATAATGAGTTGTCCAATCTATGGTAAAAATTTGCCAATGATGCCAGAACTTGAATGCTATGCCTATGCTCATGCTTACAGACCCATTTGGGGGATGTAACTGCTCATGAGCTTGAGAGACAATGAAACCCTCAAAAGTTCCTTGTGAGAGTATGCCCTAGAGAGTTTTGGGTCTGATATTGAAAGTATTGGGCATGACCTACAACCGAATTTTTAATTTAATGATGAGCTCAGTGCTAACACACATGTGTAGTTTCCCTGTTGTGAACTGATTGGAAATGTTGTGCTATCATGGGAAGTTTTTGATGCTTAAACATTTGTGCAGACAACGCATTTAAATTTCTTATATTTTTACTGATTCAGGGGTGAACTGATGCTCTGTTTCTTAACAGCTGACTTGAATCTGGCACTTCTGCTAACTATTTTATTGAAAAGTTTGTGGGTATCTTCACTGAAAACCCTCAGGAGACTTCACTCCTCCACTAGGGATCCCCTAGGGGTTTAAAAGGCTTGGTACATATGCTAAATGTATCTGTGCTCCCTACGAAAGTGGCATTTAATTTTTGTAGATTTTTAGTATAGCTTTGCTAAGGGACTAGCAAAGATTTGGTTTGGGAGTGTGTTAAGACATGAAAAGTACCACTTTTCACCCCTTAACTTAGCCTCTGTTAGACCCTTAACCATCTAATAAATGTGTGTTAAGTCATTTCTGTAGGTAATAAACAGCAGCTGCAATAAGGCCTGAACCCTGTTAAGGAGCTCACTTTTGCCCCAGAAGTCCCTCAGAAGGATGAAAGCTGAACCTAGACAAGAATTAAACCTCGCGCAACTTTCACAAGCTTTAAAGGATTCAGAAATTAAGCCTCGCGCAGTCCTCGCGAGTCTCCCAAAACTTCATTTCCAATTGCCCGCACTGTTCTCGCGCAGTTGAGTGACAGAGGGGCTTCAGAATCATACTTCGCATAGCTCTCGCGAAGCTCAAATATAAATGCTCACGCAGTCTCGTGCAGCTCAAGAAAGTAGCTCTCAAACCTCGCGCAGTTCACTCAATCAACTGAGGAGAGAGAGCTTCAGTTATTTCGGTGCGCAGCTGTCGTGCAGTGGCCGTGAAATGCAAAACTTTAGAAAAACCTCTCTCGTAATTTAGAGACAAATGCACATCACGTCCTCGCGAGGATCCTCACGAAGATCCATTGAGAAACAAATTGCTCGCGCGATTCCTGCGCCATTTAGAAGGAAAGTGCAATCCCACGAAGACCAGAGCAATCCAGCAAGGATTCAATGCTCTATCGCGCGACTACTTCAGCTGCAACTAAGACAACCCCGTGACGGCTAAAATTTCAAGCTAATCCAACCTCGCGAAGACCGTGCTACTACGCGACAATCGTGGAAACCAGTGCTACCTAGCGAGGCTCTGAACTCTAACTCTCCCTCACCTCTGCAGAGGACATTCTGGGAACTTCCAGCAATTAGGGCATGCATTCCAACGCGTCAAGTTCTGTGCACGTGCCCCAAGGCATCCAAGGGACAATATTAGGCCATGTGGCATCGTTAAAATTATGGTTTCCTAACCCTAATGCACCGCCAAACGAACTGCTATATAAACCTAAGCCTCGTTTAGGTTTAGAGGACGCTCTGCTTAGAAGAGAATTTAGTCTATTTTCTTCTTCTTGTAGTAGCTGCATATTTCTAGTAAGTTTTAAGTTATTTTCTTTTTACTTTTTCTTCTCTCCATAGTCCAGCATTTGCTGGCTTTGTATGACTATTTGGAATAGATTAATGGAGTTTCATGATAGGGTGTTTTACTTTTGTGGGATTTTTGTGAGTTGTTCTGTACAAGGCTGTTATCTTGAGATCCTCCATTGCTAGGACATATTGCAAGCAATGGAGGACTGATTTTATGGTTTATTCAGATCCAAGTAACCTGTGTGTCTGGGCTAACATGCTCCCATACAGGCCTAGCTCCACCACAGGACCCACTAGATCTGAAGTCCCCATGGGAGCAATGAGCTTTTGCTGCCTTGTGAACATGGTGGTGGCAGTAATATTTCTTGTTCTATCTTGAGCTTTGTGAGGAGGATAGCCTCTGGGATAGTCTGTGACCATTTAAGTGGACAGGTTATAGCCTTAGGGTGAAGCCAACCCACAGACTCAAGACGGATTATTCTTCTCTGCACTTGTGCTTGTAGCCCTGTGAGAGATTGTGCTGAGACAAACTCCCCTGTATGTGTATAGACCCGCCATCATATAGCAGATCTGGTTTGGTTATAGAGATTATAGGCTTGCGACTGGATCACTGCAGTCTCTCTAAAGCAGTGGACAGCTGGATCTAAGGTTGCACTCAAACTCTTGCTAGTTCTATGTGTCTGGGCTAACATGCTCCCATACAGGCCTAGCCCCACACATAGCACTTTAGAGGTTGAGGTTCCCTATGGATTCTTGTGCTTATAGCCTGGATGAAGTAGTGCCTACAATGATAAACTTGTTCTGACCCATCTCTGGATTGTGGTTCCCCAATTGGATAATCTGTGACCATTTAAGTGGACAGCTTATAGCCATAAAGGGATTGGATCATGGCACAGAGATGAGTTGGATTTTTTCTCCTCAGTGGTGATAATGTAGCCACTGGACAGGAGTTCTATAGCAGCAGATCTAAATCTGAGTAGATCTGAATCTGAGTCATGAAACCCATCAGATCTGAACCTAATAGCATACTTCTCACCCTTTTATATTTATTTTCTTACTCCATCTTCTTTCTTAAACCTTTCTATAGTTTAGATATTAGGATACCTTATAATTTAGATTTTAGTGACCCTAAATCCCCTTCCATTTAGGATTGCCAGATCTGTAGTCAGATCTGGAGGGCCTACTAAAGATAGCTCCCTTGGAGCTTAAGATCAATTTCCCTGTGGGACAAACTCTTACTTATCAAAACTTGCTACAACAGAGGCCCAAAACCCCCACATTTCAAAAAGAGATCACAACAAGAGCGAAAACAAAAGAAAACAAACAAAAAATATATATACACATACAAAAATTTATATATATATATATATATATATATATGTGTGTGTGTGTGTGTGTGTGTGTGTGTGTATACACAATAAACATACAAAAATCAAAAAAAAAAAAAAGAAGAAAAGCAAAATATGGATAAAATACAAAAAAGAGTTTCTTTTTATAAAAAAAAAATATCAAAGAAAAAAAAGAAAAACAAAGCACGGATAAAATACAAAAAAGGGAGTCTTCCTCTTTCCAAAAAACTATATATATATATATATATATATATATATATATATATATATATATATATATATGTATATGCATACACAATGAACATACAAAAATCCCAAATAAAGGAAAAAGAAAAACATGGATAAAATACAAAAAAGAGTCTTTCTTTTTCCAAAAAAGAAAAATAATATATATATATATATATATATATATATATGCATACACAATAAACATATAAAAAAAAAGGAAAAGAAGAAGAAAGATAGGCCCCTAATAACATCAACAAATGGAAAAAAGATAGGTCCCTAATAACATCAACCAATGCACATGGAATAGATCAAGGAAGAGATGAATCATCATACTTGCAAGAGGAATCACTCATTCATCATTCAAAAAATCAAAAATCTTAATCACATTGCAAATTATTCAAGAAAAATCAAAAGAAAATGAGGTTAAACATCGATTACCATCAAGAAAAGGGGTCCTCTATCCAGCGTAGAGCGGGTGTTTAATCGGCACGACCAAGCACCGGCAATGAAGCGTGATTCAAATTGATCCACGGGAACCCTAGGAGAGACTTCCATTTCGGTTTAGAGAAGGGGAGAGGAAGGAGATTTGAAAAAAAACCCTTTTGGCTCAGGCTTGGGCATTTTAAAAACCCCCTAGAATTGTCTTGGCGTGTGTAATTCACACGCCAACCATTATTTGGCCCCATTTTGGCCTGGCGCATGTATTACACACACCAGGCAATTTCTTATCAGATTTGATCTGGTGTGTATAATACACATGCCAGGCTATTCTTGGCCCATTTTAGCTTGGCTTGTGTGTTGCACACACCGAGCCTGATCTTCCTCGGACCCGAGGAGGTGCACACGCCCCCAAAACGACACATCAATCTTCATTGATTTGCTCGGGGGACTGTGCTAGAATAAATGGTTCAAGATCAATGAGCACACTCAAAATCCCAATCATACAAAGAACTCCACATAAAAATACAAAAATTCACATGAAATAATTAAAAAAATTCACATAAAAGACCAAAAACTTCACAAAAGAAATCCACACAAAAATACAAAAATTTACATGAAATAATAACAAAATTTTCACATAAAATACCAAAAATTTCACAAAATAAATCCACACAAAAATACAAAAATTCACATGAAATAATAAACAAAAATTTCACATAAAATACCAAAAAATTTCACAAAAGAAATCCACACAAAAATAAAAAAAATCGCATGAAATAATAACAAAAATATTCACATAAAGTACCAAAAATTTTACAAAGGAAAATTCCACATAAAATACCAAAAATTCATATCAAATAATAAAAAATAAGCACTTATGCATCTTACAAAAAAGCAGCATGCACTCCCAAAAAGCGTTGCGACATCAATTCGCTCCGCTCGGGTAGTCATGCTAAATCAATTTCGAGATCGATGGGTTCGCCCCAAGGACCTCGAACCCTGCTTCACGCAGGGGCACCCGTGGCCAGTCAAATGGAGCAGTCAATGCCTCTTGGGATTGGACATAAACTGTGGATTTGTGTGGACCTTTGCGTATCTACTTCGCATCTATCTTTGAGTATGGGTCGATAACCCTCTCACTTGCGGAGCTGTTTTATTCAGAATAAAACTTGAACATCGAACATCTTCAACCATCTCGAGAACCGGATGTTTTCTCCAGTATATTAGACTTTCGCAACTCGCTCCACCTCTGTTATGCCCAGTAATATAGCTAAGCGCTTGGCGACCGATAACCTTGAGAAATAAATATTTTTCATGACATACAGGGCTTTCGTTAACTCACCATGTTATCCACTTGATGTTTGAGGTTCGTTTTGAATACAGCGGACCCGTCAGTGTTGTCTTGGGCCTCTTCGGATGTCTCTTGTCTTTGGCATTTGATCATTAGTGATCGGATACTAAAGAGGGGCATCTGTAGACACCCAAATTTGGCCCAAGGCTCGATCAAAACATACTTCGAGAAAGGCACACTCTCGAGATTCCGATAGCATTCCCTAAACCCTTAGAAATCATCCCAAAACCCTTAGGAATCATCCCAAACCCTTAGGAATCAACCCCAACCTTCTCGGACCCCTTAGAACCCGTCCCGGACCAGTTTCTAAACCCTCCTGAGCAGTGGATGGAAAGAGGAGTGCCAAATTTTACACAGACCTCTACTAGAGCTGAGTTATATGCCATTGAAAAGAGGACTTCCTCAGCTTTCTAACGAGCTAAGAATTACCTCAACCAGAGTTATATATCAAACGTTGTGGCAATTTAAAAATCGAGTTGTTTGACTGGATGTTGCCTGGCGTGTATAATACATATGCCAGGCTATGTCTTCAAAGAAAAGGCTTGGCATGTATAATACAAATGCCAAGCAAAAATTGGTCTTCTTCCCCTTGAACAGAGCCTCTCGACGGGCTCTGAACTTCTCGAGTTACTATATACATGCTTGGCGTGTGTAATACACATGCCAGGCTTAGCTATAGTAACTTTTAGATTTTGCCCAAATTTTACTTTTAGGGTTTGACTTGTTGACCACCCCAATGTTTAGGGTGGGTTTCATTAGGACTGTTGCACCCTCAATTACCCTATTTGCAACCCTTGTGTCATTTGAAACCTCACCCTATCATCTACCATTGAAACCCATTGCCCACATTTTTAAGCTCTCAAAATCCTAGGAAATCTTAGATTAGAAGAATACCTAATTGCTAACCCAATTAGGGCTTTAACCCCTCACTAATCCTCCCTTTCTCTATAAAGAGAGATCCCCCATTTAGATTAAAGGATTAAAAATTTTCAAAGAGAGAAAATTATAGTGAGCTCCTCTTCCATTTGCCTCCATTAAACCCATATAATTTCAATACCCTAGTTCATCCTTGACACCGCATTATCCATCATAAATTAGTGAGTTTGAGCTAGATCTAGCCCCTAGCTTTCATCTCCTACCTCTTAGCTCCCTAGCCTTAGAGGTCAAAACCCGTTTGCTATCGGAAGCTCACTGGTGACGTTCTCGCGCAAAGGACCATAGCTGTGCTACAAGGACCCAAGAGCTTCAGCTCTCCCGTCTTTTCCTCTACCTTCTTTGCTTTTCCCCTATCCTAGAATTGGGCCATTACGCTGCCCAAATTTTGGCAAGCGGGAAGGGCTCAATAGGATCAGTGTGCCTTCGAGCAACAGGAAGTGCTGCTCATTCTTCTTGTCTCTTTATATATATATATATATATATATATATATATATATATATATATATATATATAAACCAGCCATACATAGACCCAGCCATAGTAGAGACCGCTTACGAGTGGGTTGATCGGGTGCCTAACCCTTCCCAATCGATAACCGAAGGCCCTACCCGAGAGCCTTTGGCGTGAATCGGTAAATCAGAGTCATATTTGGCACTTCAGTGCATTTCATCTTGATTTGTGTTTCCCGGGACACCAAAAGGTCTGGGTGACGACTCTATATTTTTTCACGAGTGTGCATCGTTGCGACGGGATCTTCAAAAATCTCATGGTTGCACATACACAATCTAATATACGTACCTTATCGTGAAGACACACATTTTAGCCCGTTACATATAATGATTGGTTTTAGAGTCTGAGGTGCAGATTGCACCCGGTATCTATCGTACACATGTAGTTACCCAGTGCATTCGGGTTCAAAATTTCTAGGGTGTTACAAATTATTCATTCCATGAGATTTTCGTCTATGTCAATTATCCTTAATAAAAAGAAAACCCATAAATTTCAATATTCCTTTTTAGAGTATGCCAATAGTGAGAGTTTGGATGAAAATATTTACTAAATCTATAGTTTAGAAAAATCTATGATGAATAAACTTTTCACTTAGGCGCACACACTCCACGCTTAATTTGAATTGGAATTGTTGAGTTTTGATCAAGGATAACTGCTAGGATGGAAAGCGAAGGATGTGGGGATCATACTTTTGAAACTGTGACAACCATCTAATACTAAGTGATTACAGATTAATGTATAAAATTTAGTTTTGAAATTTTAAAATTTTTACCTTTCTTTGAAGTTTGTAGGTACCTTCACTGAAAACCTTCAGGTGCCTACAACTCCTCCACTAGGGATCACCTAGGGGTTTAAAGGCTTATTTCATCTGCTAAATGCAATCGTGCTCCCTACGAAAGTGACATTTAATTTTAGACTAATTTTTTCTTTCCTTGTTTGCTAGGGACTAGCAAAGCTTAAGTTTGGAGCTGTGATCAGTCACAGAATATACCATTTTATCACCCTTAACTTACTGATGCTAGACCTTAGTTGGTTATTAATAAGATGCTATATGTAGATATTTAGAATAATGAGCAGATTAGAGCCGAAGTGTTCATCTTTGTCAAAATGAACTCAAAAAGCAATAAGAATTACAATCGTGCAGAGAAACGATCCACTGGAACGAAAGACCAGTCAATGAGTAAGAAAAAGGAATGTCGAATAAATGTAAATCTTGAACGAGCGATAAAGAAAGAAGAAAAGAGAAATCAGGATTCACGAACACACAAAAAAGCTACGACTGGAAGAACGAAGGTGGCATCCCAAACGTTCGACAGAGCAAAGATAATATAGAAAGAAGAATAATCGTGCACATGATTGTACAAAATAAAGCTCATGCTACTGATCACATGAAATCTACACTG
Organism: Chloranthus sessilifolius; assembly: GCA_021018995.1. Classification (NCBI taxonomy): domain Eukaryota; kingdom Viridiplantae; phylum Streptophyta; class Magnoliopsida; order Chloranthales; family Chloranthaceae; genus Chloranthus; species Chloranthus sessilifolius. The sequence continues at coordinate 74,636,618 of CM037595.1, forward strand.
CCATGAACAAAATCAGAAGATCTTTTGAATTAGAAGTCAGGCAACTTACGGATCAGAGAAGATTGGCAAAAGAACTCAGAATATCTCTGTAACTGAAATAAAGGAGAAAAGTCTGCTACACATTTATCATTCCAAACAAGGAAGAACTAGGATTAGAAGTAGAGTTATATTAGGATTCTTTTATTTAGAAGTTTTCTTTTATTAGAGATAGAATAATGTAAGCCAACCTCTTATGATCTATAAATAAGAAGGCTTGGCATTAAAGTAGAGTTATCAAAGGAACACTCAGCATCAATTGACGACTGAGGTTAGGTTTTCTTTCCATCAAAAGTAGAGTAGAATAGTTTAGATATCCAAGGTTTCTCGAGAGAAATTGACGTTTGTGATCGGGAGCTGGAAGAATAGAGTAGAGTATTTATAGTTTCTCAGAAGCAATTGATGCCTACAACTAAGGGATGAAAGATCTTTTTATTGCTTTCTATTTTAGATTTATTTTCATGTACTTTACTACTTTGTAAACTGTAGACACCCAAATTTGGCCCAAGGCCCGATCAAGACATACTTCGAGAGAGGCGCACTCTCGAGCTTCCAATAGCATCTCCCACACCCTTAGTACCCTTCCCAAACCCTTAGGAATTACCCCCAATCTTTAGAAACCTCTCTGAAGCCTTAGTTAACCCTCCCGGGCAATGGTGAGAAAGAGATGTACCAGAGTTGGCAAGGACTTCTACTAAGACCAAACCTTACATCATTGAAAAGTAGAGGTTCCCAACTTTCCAACAAGCTAAGAATCACCACAATCTGAGTTGTACTTCAAAAGTTATGACGATCCAAAAAGTGTCCAAAAACTATACCTAGTTAGGCATGCATGGCATGTATATTATACACGCCAAGCCATTTTTTCCTAGAAATGGCTTGGCGTGTATATTACACACACTAAGTATAGGTGGGCCCCCTGCAGGCTTTGACTTCCAGGACATTGTAGCTATGCTTGGCGTGGATAATATATACGCTAAGCTTAGCTACAGTTACTTCTGATTTTTACTCGAATTTCACTTTTAGGGTTTGACTTGTTGACCATCCTAATGTTTAGGGTGGGTTTTATTAAGACTATTGCACCCCTATTTACCCTATTTACAACCCTCTAGTCATTTGAAACCTTACCCTATCATCTACCATTGAACCTATCCTCACACATATCTATAACCTTAAAATCCTAGGAAACCTTAGATGTTAGGATTATCTAATTGCTAACCCTAATTAGCCTTTAAGTACCCCCTGACCCTCTCTTTTCCCTACAAATAGAGAGGCACCCCCCTTTGCAAATGGCTTGAAATTTTTCCAAGAGAGAGAAAGAGATTAAGTAATCCCCTCTTCCCCTTTGGTGCACCAAATGCTCATACAAATTCTAGAATCCTAAACCACCTTAGAAACTCTATCTTCCATGAAACACCCTTGCGTTTAGGAGAGAACTACCCTCTAGCGTTCTTCCTCTACCCCTTAGCTATCAAAGCTTAGAGGTTAGAATCATTCTCCAACCACTCAAGCTACCGGAAGCTCGTCAAGTGCACCTACGCAAAGGCCCACAGTTATGCTACAAGGGCCCGAGAGCTCCGGCTCTCCTCTCTACTCCTCTACCTTCTTAGCTTTTCATTTATCCTCGAATTTGTGCCGTTACGCCGCTGAAATCTCAGTAATTGCGGAGGGGCATAAATAGGATCAACGTGCCTTCGGGCAAGAGGAAGTGTTCTTTTCATTTTATTTTTCCTTCATTTTGTCTACAAGTAGAGACCGCGTTTGAGCGGGTTGATCGGGTGCCCAACACCTTCCCGATCGACATCCGAAGCCCCTACCCAAAAGCCTTTGGCGTAGACCGGAATCAGAGTCACATTTTTGGCACTTCAGTGTTCATAAAATTGATTTAGGTTTCCTGGGACACCAAAAGCTCCGGGTGGCAACTCTATATTTTTCGCGAGTGTTTATCGTCGCGACGTGATCGTCAAAAATCCGCGGTTGCACATCTATATCTAAAAGTTCTTTATTTGAATTGACGACTCAAATTAAGAATTTACAATTAGTGTAATGGTTTTACTTCTTCGTCTTCAATTTTCTTGAGTTTGATTGACGCCCAAATTTTAGAAAGATTGTTGATTAGATTAAATCTGTGTTAAGGAATTCTAGAGTTTGATTAACGCCTAAATCCTAGAGGACTGAGATACGGTGTAACGGTATTTTATTTTGTAAATATCCAAGATCTGAAGGATTGTGATTGACGACTATAATCTGGAAGGAGGATCTAGATTTGTTTTCCGCAATTAGTTTAAACAATTCATTCTTTATTTATATTTCTCCAGTAGTTTAGAATCTTAAAAGACAAATACAAATTTTTAAACTAACAAAATTACTCTCGAATAAACTCTTTCCTCGTGGGACCAATCCTATACTAGTGTTGTAATTTCCGTTGTGCGCTTGCAATAGGTTAAGACTTAGTACTATAAAAGCCTTATCAATGTACAAAAATATATCAGGATCTTAAGAAAAGCTCTTGGTGGAGAGGTTTAAAAAGGGAGATAGCATATTACATCTCAAAATGCATAGTATGCTAACAAGTTAAGATCGATCATCGAAACCCATCTGGCTTGTTACAACCCTTACCCATTCTTGAGTGGAAGTGGGAGAATATTTTAATGGATTTCATCATTGCTTTGCCGAGAACTCTGAAGGGGTATAATGCTATTTGGGTGGTCATCGACCGGTTAACAAAATTTGCACACTTTCTACCTTATCGTACTATGTTTAAGATTGACCAGATAGCTGACTTGTGCATCATAGAGATCATCAGACTTCATGGCATTCTAATTAGCATCGTCTAGAATAGAGATCGATTATTCACATTGAAGTTTTGGAAAAAATTTCAAAAAAGCATGGATTCAAGGTTGGATTTCAGCTCTACTTTTCATCCTCAGTCTGGTGGCCAAACAGAAAGGGTGAATCAAATTATTGAGGATATGCTTTGAGCTTTTATGTTAGATTTTTGGGGATCTTAGGATAAACATCTATATTGATCGAGTTTGCCTACAACAACAGCTACCAAACAAGCATTGGAATGGCTCCTTTTGAGGGACTCTATGGTCGGAGATATAAATCTCCACTTAATTAGGAAGAGGCTGGAGAAAGGATCTTGTTAGGTCCAAAACTTAATGTGAGCACAATCGAAGTTGTTAAAGTGATTTGAGAAAGACTAAGACTACGCAAAGTCAACAAAAGAGTTATGCGGGCCTAGAAAGAATGAATGTTGAGTTTCAATAAGGAGACAAGGTCTTTATCAAAATCTCACTGACTAAAGGAGTAATGCTATTCAGGAAATGTGGAAAGCTAAGCCCACGTTATGTTGGACACTTTAAGATTTAGGATCGGGTTGGTGAGGTTGCTTATCAGATTGCCTTATCGCCTCAGCTTTCTAACATGCACAACGTCTTTTATGTGTCTATGTTGTGGAAGTATGTGAGGGATCAATCTCATATTTTGGACTATCATCCTATCGAACCAAATGATAATATGGCTGTGGTTGAGGAGCTGATACACATCCTTGATAGGAAAGAGCAAATTTTGTGTACCAAGCGAATCCCACTTGTACTCGTAAGGTGGCAACACTATACATCTAAGGAAGCTTCCTAGGAGTGTGAGGCTGAGATTCGTAATAAATATTCACACCTCTTTGAATAAGGTATGCAAATTGCGAGGACAAAATTTCTATTAGGAGGCGAGAACGTTGCGAGACCCTATTTTCAACTATCGTTGACATATTAACTTTTGATTAGGATGTCGTTGATTAGGAATAACTAATTAAAATAGTCACACTAGCACATAAGAAAAATGGTATTGAGATTGTCTATCCGACCATGCATTCGATATGATAAATTTTAATTTATATATATTCACCTTTAAATAAGGGATGTGAATGTGTAGTACCCTAAACCATCTCCAACTCATCACATGTGTACACGTGGACATTAAACCCACCATTTTTATCGTGTTCCCAGCAATGAAACCCATGTATAAGTTTTTTGAAGATTATATGATCTCTCTCTCCCTCTTGGAGAAGAGGCTATTTCTGGCTCTTTCGTGTTTCTTATTTTCCACGCAGGCAAAACCTATGCATAATTATAGGTCTAAGAAGACCCAATTCCATCTACAGTCTAAGATATGCTTCCTAATTTCTAGTATCTACCCACCATATACGGTCAAGCACAACCAACCTTTTTCTTCATCTTATTAAATATAACATTTATGAAAGTGCCAAGTGGCACCAAGCCAAATTTACTCTTTATATGGCTGCTCACTTGAGATAAGAAAATTGGAAAGAGTCCACTAGATCGTGAACTCCCAATCCCAAAGATTGTGCCAGCCAGCTAACCCACCCATGAACCTACCTTTTTATTGAAGTTACGAGAGTACTACAATGTGGAAACCCATCCAATAGCCAATCGCTCTACGATTTCCTCGTTGCAAACACTCGACAAATCACAACTGTACACCACTTATGGTCTCTCATCTAACCCTAATTTCAATGGCACTTTCTCTCTCCCACTTTCTATTGTGAATCAAAATATTACATGAAATACTCTCGCCAAAATCACCAACTCTTGCCAAAATCACCAACTCAGCAGCAACATCTTTTGTTTCTTTGTACTTTGGATGAGGAAGAAGAGTTACTTGACTATTCATTGATTTTCTAAAAACATCGATCAACACTTCACACACCACACCTCCTTCAAACTAACATTCTCTTGTTCGGAACAACGGTAAGCAATCATGCGCATTCTTCTTTTCTTTTTGAGTCCAAAAAGTATATTATGATCAAGTTTTCATCATAAGAGCCAAACAACATACAATATATGATGTATATGTTAGATCCATCTATTTGAATCATGGTCGGATAAAGAAGAGACATCAAAAGAGAAAGTGGACCCACAAATGGATTTTAAAAAAAGGTCCGTTTGACCAGAAAGAAGAAAATCTAAATTTATTAGGGTCTTTAACTTTTAATCCCATCACTTTTATATTTGGCCTATTTTGAAGTATCAAATAAAGTTGGATTAATAAAAAATTGGTCATATTTGAAAGCTTATCAAAATAGCTTTCCAACGAGCCAAATTTTGAGCAATTTCGACAAATATTGAATAAGTTATGGTCAGTTTTCGAAAGCTGGACATAAAGTGACGAATTTCAAGAATCCTAATTGAATTAGGATTAATATCTTTTATTATTTTATTTTAGAAAGTAAGTTGTTTCTTTTATTAGAAATAGGATTAATTTCCTTATTATTTTAGGACTTTATTGTTTTAGAAGAATTAAGATATTTCTTTTATTTGAATTAGGAATTAGAGTTATAATAGGATTTCTAATTGTATGCATTGGCTAGCCTATTTAAAGGCTTGTAAATACTTTTATTATTAGTTTTTGATTAATGAAAATTGCTTATGCAAATTGAGAGTTCTAAACTTTCTTGAGGGTGTAATTCTCTCAAAATGGAGAGCGATTCTTTGATTCCCGCTTCCGGTTTAGTGCGAGGCCAACTCTTCTTCCATCTCTATCTTTTTTAGATTTACGGTTTGCATAAGTAGCGTAATCCTAATTATTTTATTGATCTCATAAAAATCCTTAAATAAATATTTTATTTATCATTAATTTTATTAGCCTTTTATTTTCGTTTGATATCGAGAGAACCCGCTCGCGAGTTCGTTCGACGCTCTAAAATTATTGGAGATCTAGCCGTTCATAAGAACCCTAGTCTTCTAGATCAGCGATAGGGAACGTACACGAAAGTATCACTATTTTGGGCCGAAATTAAATCACCTAATTGAATTTCTAGAATTTTCATAATAATTTGTTATGAGAAATTGTTATTTTAATTAATTAAATTAATTTTAATCCTAATCTCAGCCCTAACATTGCATTTAGTAAGTTCCCGCATCAATATACTAAAAGGAAAGTTTGCTCTGAGGTCTTTATTTTTGTGTGCTTCTTCTTCCTTGATTCACCACAGGCTCTCTTCCTAGGGGTGAGTTGGGGCTTCATGTGTTGATCAAGATCTCTCTTTTAATGTTCATGGCTTCTTCTAAGCCTCCTAATGCTGGTCCATCTATAACTGCTCTCAAGTGGAGCTCTCTTTCTTCTTGTGGCTCCTCTATTGAACCTTCGTGTACACTCTCCTTCTCGGCACAGGCTTCTTCTTCAAAGGTTCTTTGTGTTGATAGTGATATCTAGGCTGTGGCCTCTAGGTGGGAAAATGCCCTTGTCGGCTATTCCATCGGTAGAAAACTTTTCTATCAAGGGGTTAAAGTGGTGGTTTCTCGTATGTGGAAGATCAAAGGGACTATTCAAGTCCTTGCTATGGATGAAGGTATTTTCCTTTTGGACTTTTATTTGGAGGAAGATTGGAAATTCATTTTGGAAGCAGGGATGGGGGCAGACCTTTGATATTGAAGAAATGGGTGCCCACTCTTCGTATAGAAAAAGAATATTTTTCATCGATCCCGGTATGGGCTAGATTGCGTGGAATACCTTTAATTTTTTTGTCTCAAAGCACTCTCAGCAGCATCAGAAGTTGCATCAAAAATCCATTGAGAATGGATAAACAAGCTTTGAATTAGTCCATGCTCGCGTTTGCACGAATCTGTGTGGAAGTTGGAAAACACCTACCCGACTGTGTTGAACTAGAACTATCAGATGGAACCTCTCATATTTAGAATATCTAATACGAATGGAGGCCCCAAGCTTTCCCAACTGACAAATCCTTATTCCATACAGAATGCAGCAGAAAAGGAGATGTAGCTAGTAATCAACGCCAAGTTTGGTAGCCAGTGAAGAAGGTGATGCTCGATAATGGCACTAGTACGAACGGAGAAGGAGATCCACCCAATATTGGGAATCCCAAGACTCCCCAGAATGCGAGGAACAGTGATCGTTAGGAACAAGTTGATACATGGAAGTCGGGAAACAAAGCTAACGTGGGAAACATGGATGGCACAGATGGGCAGCAATGCTATTATGGGAAAGTTTTGGAGCCTGAAATTCAGGCACTGGAAAATCTTGGGCGCTGTGGACATTGGCAAGAGGTGAGATCCCGAAATAGATCTCCTACCTTTCAGGAAAGAGAACGGGTGGCTGCGGAGGTTTTCATTCCTTTGGCATTACAAAAACCTGCTATTTCAGTGTGACAGCCCAGATTTCGACACCCTGAAACCCGTGCCATCAGCACGATCATCTTGACCATGCCCCTTAGCTATGCACGGAACATTGGTATATCAAGCAATGAACTGCACTGAAATAATGAATAAAGCTGCGGAATTAAATTATCATTGACATATTTCTCAAAAGACAGTTCTACCTTCATGCCTCTGCATGAATGGAGAACCGATCCGAACCATCGATGATCGCTGATCATCAATGATGGTTCGCCCCAAAAGAATAATCTCATGACTTAATTACATTGTTTAACGAAAATAAGGCTTGACATACCAAGCCGCACAAAACACGCTCACAAAAACTCTCAAAGCTGCACAACGGAGTCCTCTAGAAGAAGTCCTCAGGAGGTGGCTCCAACTCGTCTCTAGGTGTCGGGTCTGACTCACCAGGGTCAATGTCCCCTGAAGCCTCGGCAGCTGCTAATAGTGGACCTGCGACGTATAGTCTAAAGGGTGAGCTACATCCTAGCTCAATAGGGAACAGAACACAATTGAACATATAAATTACAACTCACATATATTCCATGATATGCCATGAATGATGTGTCTATGCAGTTACTGATGAACAACAGTTGAAAATAATCATATTTTACTGGTAGTTTACTTATGTCTTTTAATTATTCATGAATGACACTGAAAAGGCCTAAAGCAAAACTTAAGCTTTCAACTTAAGTAATCCCCGAGCAATATAGCATCGAGCCCCGATGAGATACCCTTCAGCGTCATCTATATAGACAGTTTTAGACGTATTCCCTGGGAATACTAATAGTACCCAAGCCCCTTTCCCCTGGGGATTGGTGGCGGGGTTTCAACATATCTCAATTCAACACCCCTGGGGTGTGCTTACTGTGTACGGATAAGCCTCCGCACTAGCCTACGGTTTCACCGCCGTATCGGTCACGAATATCCTACCGCGTCAGTCGTGGGTATCCCACCACGTCGGTGGGGTATCCTATCAAATCTCAAATAACAAAAATATCAGGTGCTTTACATATAGTTATTCACCGTGTAAGTGTGCTATCTTATATTAGTTAGGCCTTATCAGATATAATTTAATCTTGGATACATCCCTGGGATGTATCCATTCACTTGCATCACACCCGATGCTCTTATTTCTTTACTTCCTCATCCCCTGGGGATGGCTCATTATGATTACTCTTTTAGATGTCACACACGCACACTTTTCACAACTCTTAAGAAACAAAAACAATTTGAATTGAATTCTATATCACTACATACATGCTCTTACAAAATAAAGTACATTTTCAAGGTGTTCCCTACCTCAAGTCTCTGTTTGATCATGCATCAAGGTCCCACGTGGCTCCTTGTGCCCAAGCTCACACGTACCACCTATGGTACCACATAACATATGAAATACATCACTAAAGATGTAACAAAGAAGGTCCAAGACCCTCCAAGAATCTTAAAGTTAAACTTAAAGTCAACAAAAACTGGTACATTTGATTAATCGAACTCCAAAATCGATTAATCGAAGTTTAAAATCGATTAATCGATTCTCAAATCGATTAATCAAGATTCCCATTCGATTAATCGAATCCCAATTCGATTAATCGAAATTCTCCACTCTATCCATTCGATTCTCAATTCGAGTAATCTAATTCCCAAAATCGATTAATCGATCCCAAATCGATTAATCGAAATTCCATTTCGATTAGTCGATTTCTCCAAGTCCTTTTCTTCCCTCCACTGGAGTTCACTAGAGGTTCCCAGTCGATTAATCGATACCAAAATCGATTAATCGAAATTCAAAGTCGATTAATCGAAACTCAATTCAATTAATCGAAATCGGGGTCCTCCGACTTTTCAACTTATTGGCAAAAATCAATTAATCGAGTCTCACTTTCGATTAATCGAAATGGCCAGATTCAGCCCCCTCTTGGGCTGTTCTTCCCAATCTTCTTCCAACTGATTTCTCTTTCTCTTCTAAGCCATTATCCTATGATTTTAGCTATTTCTAACTACAATTAAACCCTTCAATATATGCATTTAATTTACAAGAATTTTACCTTCAATCAATCTCCAATTGATTAGGTCAAGTGGTTGGAAAGGCTAGGGTTTCCAGCTTCGCTTTTAGCGGATCCCTCGTGTCGAATCGGCCTTTTAAATGCTTGAATCCCCCTTCCAAACACCCACCATTACTCCTTGCATTAACTATGTTCTCCCTCTCTCTCTCTTCTTTACTCTCTCTCAACAACCAAACAAAAGAACTAGGGCTATTAAACCCTTTTATTTCTCATTCAACCTGTGTGTTGAGCACATACACCAGAACAGGTGTATGTGACTCCAGATTTTCTTCACACTCCCCATATTCACTCGAATTCTCACATCTCATCCGTTCATCGCACCCTATGCCAACTATTGAACTCCTATTTGGTCAAACCTATGACCAGTCGGGTATGGATCCCGAGGTCACTGTTTAATGTGATTTTTTAGGATATTACATCCTCCCCACCTTCGGAATTTTTGTCCCCAAAAATAACCCAAGGGCGTCAGTCTGGTCCCCCCCCCCCACACTCTTGGGTGAGGTAGACCAGTTGTTTAACACAACAGAGCACAGACACAACACATAGCATAAAAATAATTGCACGCGAAAATTTAGAAAACCATTATATTAATTAACAGAGATTTTACAAAATGTTTACATCAATGTAACCCACAATATAATCAAAGTTTTTTTTTTATACAACCAAAATACAACACAAAATATAGCAGTCAAAGTCTCATGCCGTCTCCTCGCCAGACTGGTCGGGTGGTGGAGCAGGCTGCTCCATCTGAGCTGGCGGAGCTATGGGGGCTGGTGTGTCGGCGAGAGCTGGCTGCACTGGGGGTGGATGGCTGGTCGTAGTCGACGGTGGTGGCTGTGGCGTCTCGGTCGGCGGAACTGGTGCAGAAGTGGAAGTACCAGCGTCGGTAGCCGCGGTGGTCGGACGGAAGACGGGACCCCTATGGAAGGCGGTCTGTCCTGCGGTCCACTCCTCCTCCTGAGCTAAATACCACTAGTAGTCCAATGGGTAGGTGTAGCGGAGGGTATGGAACATAAGGAAGTCCATCCTTCGGATCATCCACTCGTTGTTGGCCTCCATACGTGCCAACACCTCCTCGACGGTAGGGCCGGAGTGAGCGGCACGCCGGCGGTAGGATGACATGGGTGTAGCTGGCGCGGACTGTGCTGGCGGTGTAGGTGAAATGGTGGTATGGGAGGGTACCCCCTCCGCTGATGGCTCGGCCGGGTGTGCCCCACCCATGAGTGGGTCCTGATGTGGGGGTGGGGGTGGGGGTGGTGCTACTGCCAGCTGCTGGCCGGCTGGACCGGGCCTTGTAACTATAGCTCCATGAAGACTTGGAAAACGTCTTCACTCGGTCCGTCGCCGGCACCTCGTGGGGTGATATCGCATACTCGGGAGCGTTGGAGTAACACTCCAACATGCTCGAGATCAACCGAGCATACGGCATTTTCTCCTTGGGCCTCAAGTTGCCCTTCATTAGTTTTCCTTTTATATATTTCATCCCCTCTAGGATGAGCATGGTCGCGTCGAACCATCGGCCAGAAAAGACCGCATATAGTGCCTGTTGCACTACCTCTATCCGCTCGGTGTCGTGCCGCAACTGGTAGAGATTACACTTGATGATGGAATCAAGCATCCACATGTAGTGGGGAAGGTCGACCCTCTTTATGGAGGATCCCGACCCCTTTTTCCCGTTTGTCATGTGGGTCATGATCTCTTCAAATTTAACTTCCTCTTCAAAGGGTGGGAAGAGGGTGATCTCTGAGGTAAAATCGAGGTAACACTCAAGTCCCTCGTGTATGTGGCGACGGGTAATGGTGTAGTCTCGACCCTCTATCTTGGTCAAGACTACGTCGTCGGTAGGGCCGTCTACGAGCCCTTGGTAAAATAATCTCAGTAACCTAGGGTAGTAGGGACCCCGGATTGGTTTGAGAAGGTTGCCGAGACCGGCATTTTGGAGGTAGTTGCGAGCCCATTGGGTCTCGCCCAGTACGTCGAGGTTCGTGAAGAGGGTTGGGTCTATGATGTATTTGACCTCAAAGGTCCTTGCCTCCCACCACTCACTAGGTTGTAGTACGTTAGTGGGTGGTGGCGGCATGGGGGTAGATTCACGTGAAGACTCGCGCGAGGATGCGCTCGTCAAACCGGAGGTGGTCTCCGATGCCGACGGTGATGGAGTCCTCACCGGCGATGGGGTAGGTGGTGGTGGTGCGGCGTTCTTACACCGAACCGGGAGTTTAGAGGTCGCCTTCTTCGAAGACAACCGTGTTTTCGGCGGCATTTTGGGGAAACAAGCTTAAACTAGGGTATTTATAGCTCAAATGGAAAGAAAAAACACAAATCTAGGGTTTACCTTAAGTTTCGATGTGAAAATAGGCAATCTCGATCGAAAAGCAATGAAAAATGCTCAAAACCCTAGCTCGGATGGATGGCCGGAGAAGAAGGAGAAAAGGCGCCCAAAACTCACAAACTCAAATGATTTCGGATGGGGAACAAAATTCCCAAACTTATATATATAGGCTCCGATTCGATTAATCGATTTCCAAAGTCGATTAATCGAGATTCAAAACTATGTTAAGCCGCGCGAAATTGATTAATCGATTTCCAAAATCGATAAGTCGAAACCAAAAATCGATTAGTCGAAACAATTTCGATTAATCAAAATTGCATTCGTTTAAAATTTCAAGTTTTAGAGCTCACTAGCGCGAGCCAGTTGATTAATCAAAATCCATTTCAATTAATCAAAATTTACTTCGATTAATCGAAATCGTGCAGTCCCTTCCAAAATTTTCATGATTCTTTAAGTTACTCGATTAGTCGAACTATGATTCGATTAATCGAAATCGTTTCTCATACTTTAAATTTTCAAATTTCCTTAAGTTAATCGATTAATCAAACTTCCAGTTCGATTAATCGAAACCATAAATCGATTAATCGAATTCCTCCTCGATTAATCGAAATTTCATAAAATCCCTTTAAGTTCTAAAATTCTCAATTTGTTCGATTAATCGAACCCCCAATTCGATTAATCGAAAACCTAAATCGATTAATCGAAACCAAGATCGATTAATCGAAATTTCACTCTGTCCTTTTTCTAATCCTTATTCAAGTTCCCAGTCACTGGCAGATGCCAGTCGACTAATCGAACAAAATCGATTAATCGAATTTCCAAATCGATTAATCAGTTTTGATCAATTTCTATTGGTTTTCAAATTTCTCTGTCTATTTGATTTATCTTGGTAATTTATGATATCAAGTGATCCTTGGTTCTACAAAACACATCATCATGGTCATGTGTGTAAAAATTTCTATGTCATACTTTGATCAAAAATTTACATTGGATTACAAATTTTGTCAAAATCCACAAACACATTTGCGGGAGTAAATTTGACTCTCAAGTGGTTGGAAACAAGGCTGGATATTGTTCCTTCACATCGGCCTCTCGTTCCCATGTAGCTTCCTCGGCCGTATGATGGTTCCATTTGACAAGTACGAGTGGAATCACTTTCGTTCGCAGTACTTGTTTCTTTCGATCCAGAATCTCCACCGGCTCATCGATCATGGTCATGTCCTCATGCATCTCTAACTCTTGACCGCTCAACACATGGTCAGGGTCGTTAATGTACTTCCTAAGCATTGATACGTGGAAGACATTGTGTACAGAATCAAACAACGGTGGCAATCCAATACGATAAGCAACTTCCCCTACTCGTCCCAAAACCTCAAATGGTCCAAGGTAGCGGGGACTTAGCTTCCCTCTCTTTCCAAATCTCATCACCCCCTTCATAGGTGACACCTTCACAAACACGTGTTCACCCACCTTGTAGTCTACACTCGTCCGCTTGATATCGGCGTAGCTTTTCTGTCAACTTTGCACCGTTTTAAGTTTTGCCCTTATCATACGAACATAGGCGGCATTATCTTCAAGTATTTTAGGTCCCAAAAAAAACTTCTCACCCATTTCTTCCCAATTAATGGGCGATCTACATCGTCGTCCGTAGAGTGCTTCATGTGGTGCCATCCCAATGCTCGTCTGAAAACTATTGTTATATGCAAACTCAATCAAAGGTAGGTGCTGATCCCATGATCCTTGTAGCTCTAACATACATGCCCTAAGCATGTCCTCGATAATCTAATTGACCCTCTCCACCGTCTGGCTGGTTATGGATGGAATGCCGATCAAATCCAAATCATTCTATTCCTTCTTGAAATTTCTTCCAGAACTTTGATGTATACAAGGGGTCACGGTCCGAAACAATGCTACTCGGAATCCCATGCAAACGGACAATCTCCTTCATATATAGTTGTGCCAGTCTCCCCGCCGTGTACATCGTGTTGTAAGGCAAGAAGTGCGCTGACTTGGTCAATTGATCGACCACTACCCAAATGGCATTGTATTTCATGGCAGTACGTGGTAATCCAACAATGAAATCCATCGAGATCGATTCCCACTTCCATTCTGGTATTGGTAAAGGCTGCAATAGTCCAGCAGGATGCCTATGGTCAATCTTTACCTACTGACAGGTCAAACACCGTGACACGTATTCGGCCACGTCTTGTTTCAAACCTCACCACCAATAGTTCTTTTTCAAGTCATCGTACATTTTGGTGCTACCAGGGTGGATAGCATAATTTGACTTGTGGGCTTCATCAAGAATCATTCGTCTTAGTTTGGCATTGTCCGGAATGCAGAGACGGCCCTTGAACAATAAAGAACCATCTTCTTTCACTGAGAAGTCCAGCCTGATGCCTTCAATCACGTCTTGATGAATCTTTGTTAACGTCGAATCTTTCATCTGTAGATTGTGGATATGCTCAAATATTACTGGTCTCACTGAGATGTTAGCCATAAAGGATCCTGTAGCTTTCGACTCAATGTTCGCATCATAGAGTGCCGGGTCTTCCAATAATTTCCACCGGTGCATATCCAAAATCAAACAAGCTAACTGAGCTGAACTCTTCCGACTCAAAGCATCGGCTACTACGTTAGCCTTGCCTGGATGGTACTGTATAGAAAAATCATAGTCCTTGAGGAACTCCATCCATCTGCGCTGTCTCATGTTGAGCTCTTTCTGTATAAATAGCTATCGGAGGCTCTTATGATCGGTGAAAATTTCAAACGTCTCACCATACAAGTAATGTCTCCAAATCTTCAGCGCAAAAATGACTGCTGCTAGCTCCAAATCATGAGTCGGGTAATTTTTCTCGTGTTCTTTCAGCTGTCTTGATCCATAAGCTATCACTTTCTTGTGTTGGTTGAGCACGCAACCCAAACCATTGTATGATGCATCGCTGTACACTGCGTATCCTCCACTGCCTAAAGGAATCGCTAGCACTGGAGCTGAAGTGAGTCTCGTCTTGAGTTCTTGAAAACTCTTCTCACATGCCTCACTCCACTCAAATCTTGAATCCTTTCGTGTCAGCTTCTTGAGAGGTCCCGATATCTTTGAAAACCCCTTGACGAAACGTCGATAATAGCCTGCTAACCCAAGAAAACTTCGGGCATCGGTCACTATCTTTAGTTGCTCCCATTTAACCATTGCTTCTATCTTTGTTGGATCTACAGTGACACCGTGCTTTGAGACAACTTGTCCCAAAAAGCTAACCTCTTCCAACCAAAATTCACATTTGTTGAGTTTGGCGTACAATTGGTGTTCACGTAGCATCTGTAGAGCAATCCTCAAATGTTCTTCGTGTTCCGTCTGGGATTTGGAGTATATCAAAATATCATCAACGAATACTACTATGCAGGAGTCCAAGTGTGGTTTAAACACTTGATTCATCAGATCCATAAACGACGCAGGAGCATTCGTCAACCCAAACGGCATCACAAGGTATTCATAGTGTCCATACCGTGTCCTGAAAGCTGTCTTCTGAATGTCCTCTGCCTTGACTCGCAACTGATGGTATCCAGATCTCAGATCGATCTTGGAAAAATACTTTGCTCCTTGCAGTTGATCGAACAGATCATCAATTCTAGGTAAAGGATAGCAGTTCTTCACAGTGAGTTTGTTCAGTTGTTGATAGTCAATGCATAGTCGCATTGACCCATCTTTCTTCTTAACAAACAAGACCGGTGCTCCCCACGGAGACACGCTCGGTCTGACAAACCCCTTATCCATGAGCTCTTGTAGTTGCTCTTTCAACTCCTTCAACTCAGTCGGAGCCATTCTATATGGTGCTTTTGAAACAGGCTCCGTTCTCGGTGCTAAGTCAATGGCAAATTCTACTTCTCTCTGGAGGTAATCCAGGCAACTCTTCTGGAAAAACATCGGCGAAGTCTCGCACAACTACTATCTCAGAGATGACGTTCTTTTCTTCCTTGTCCTCCTTTAAGAAAGCCAAGTACCCACTGCAACCCTTCCTGATCATTCGCTCGACCTTTACCGCTGAGATCAGTGGCATACGTGATGACCTCACTCCTTGAAATTGAAATAATCTTCTTGTGTTGGGTCTGAAGACGATAACCTTGTTCTTGTAATCGATCGCCGCACAATGCTACGCCAACCAATCCATGCCAAGGATCACATTAAACGCTTACATGTCCAGCAGTATCAACTTTGCCTCTAATTCATGCACATTCAGGTCTCGAATTGCTACGATGACGGATTTGCAAGCTAACTTTGTGTCCACTAACTCTCCAGTCGAAATAGACACAGATAGGACAAAGTCCAACGCCTCTGGAGCAATCTTCATCCTCTTGACAAAACATGGAGTGACGAATGAGTGGGTAGACCCTGGGTCTATCAACACTCTAGCGTCATATCCAATGAAGCATCCTTTCTCATATACAGTTAAAGTACCTATAGTATACATACATACATACAATAATTTACACATCAATTTACACCCCTAATTCACATATAAATTTAGTGTCTAGACTAAGAATCTACACAACTCCTAATAAATGCACCTTCTCTATCTAAAATTTTAATGAAATTGGAATTTCTTTATTTAAAAGAATCTCACCTTGGATGACGTCGTGCACGTTCCCTGATTCCTGAGCAGTGACTGCATAGGCTCTTCCATGAACGACCGGCTTCCGTGCTTGAATGGGTCGTGGCGCTGCAACTGAAGCCGTCTTCCCCTTATCAACCTCGGGGCAATCCTTGATCAAGTGGCCCACCTTGCCACATCAGAAACAACCCCCAGTTCCCACTCTGCAATCCACTGTCCTGTGAGGCTTGCCACACTTGACACAAGTCTCCCGAGGCGCGGAAGAAACTGTACGAGAACCCTGTGTGATGGTAGCGCCAGTAGACATGGCAGGGCTCTCATAGCATAAAAGTCTCCTCGACGCAAGTAGTGGAAATCTCTGTTGGTGGTGCTGCTACGTCGGTCTTCCAAAACCTCCCTGGAACTATGGTCTCTGATTTTGGGTTATGAACCTTGGCTTTTTATTCACCGGTTCGTAGTTCCCCGTTCTTCCTTGATCATTGCTTCCTCTTTGTTGCTCTCTCTGTCTATATCTATTTGTATTCTCCTCTTCAACCACAAGTGCTTTACTCATGACCTCTTCATAGGTCCTTAGCTGAAATGGAGCTACTCCTCCCCTAACCTCAGGCTTCAAGCCTTGCTGAAACCTCTTTGACTTCATCACATCAGCGGCGACGTAATCTGGAGCAAAACGGGCAAGTCGTAGAAACTCAACCCCATATTCCCCCACAGTCATCCTCCCTTGCACCAATTGTAGAAATTTAATTTCCAATTGATTCCTCACAACTTTCGAAAAATACTGTTTGTTGAACTCCTCAACAAACTCCTCCCAAGTCCACGGCAATTCTGGGGTCTCCTGGGCCCTATTCCGTATCATAGACTTCCACCAAGGCCCAGCGTCCCCATCTAGCATGTAGGTTGCCCATCTTACACTCTCATCCTCCGTGCATGTCAGCACGCTAAATACTTTCTCCATTTCCATTAACCAGTTTTCTGCTGCCATCGTGTCTGCCTGCCCAGAAAACGTAGGAGGTCTCATCCTCCTAAACTCAGTAAAGGACAAAGGCACAGGCAATATAGGTCCTACAGGTGGTGTAGGAGGCTGCTGCTCTCTAGCTGCATGAGCTGCAAAGGATGCGACTTGTTGTGCCATGGCAGCTGTCATAGTCTCCATGGTGTGCATCATCCTTTGGCACTCCTCTCTATTTTCCTGTCTTTCTCTCACTCTCTCCTGTTCTCTCAGATCTTGATCCTGACGATCTCGATCCTCTTCCTCTTGTTGTCTACTACTGCTGCCCCCTTGGGCCTCACTCCTTCCCAAGGGTACTCGATTAGTAGGAGAGATGTAATCATCTCCACTACGTAAACTTCTCTGTTGGCCTCCTCTCGGTCGACCCCTTCCTCTAGAAGACATTGACGGCTGCATTTGAAACTAAAGTTTCATTAGCAGAAGTCCCTATGTTCTGATAAAAGAATAATTGTCAGAATCACTAAAAGAAATTGGCTCTGATACCAACTGTGACAGCCCGAATTTTGGCACCCCGAAACCCATGCCATCAGCAC
Organism: Chloranthus sessilifolius; assembly: GCA_021018995.1. Taxonomy (NCBI): domain Eukaryota; kingdom Viridiplantae; phylum Streptophyta; class Magnoliopsida; order Chloranthales; family Chloranthaceae; genus Chloranthus; species Chloranthus sessilifolius. The sequence goes on from CM037595.1 coordinate 74,654,394, forward strand.
GATCATCTTGACCATGCCCCTTAGCTATGCACGAAACATTGGTATATCAAGCAATGAACTGCACTGAAATAATGAATAAAGCTGTAAAATTAAATTATCATTGAAATATTTCTCAAAAGATAGTTCTACCTTCATGCCTCTGCATGAATGGAGAACCGATCTGAACCATCGATGATCGCTGATCATCAATGATGGTTCGCCCCAAAAGAATAATCTCATGACTTAATTACATTGTTTAACGAAAATAAGGCTTGACATACCAAGCCACACAAAACACGCTCACAAAAACTCTCAAAGCTGCACAACGGAGTCCTCTAGAAGAAGTCCTCAGGAGGTGGCTCCAACTCGTCTCCAGGAGCCGGGTCTGACTCACCAGGGTCAACGTCCCCTGAAGCCTCGACAACTGCTAATAGTGGACCTGCGACGTATAGTCTAAAGGGTGAGCTACATCCTAGCTCAATAGGGAACAGAACACAATTGAACATATAAATTACAACTCACATATATTCTATGATATGCCATGCATGATGTGTCTATGCAGTTACTGATGAACAACAGTTGAAAATAACCATATTTTACTGGTAGTTTACTCATGTCTTTTAATTATTTATGAATGACACTGAAAAGGCCTAAAGCAAAACTTAAGCTTTCAACTTAAGTAATCCCCGAGCAATATAGCATCGAGCCCCGATGAGATACCCTTCATCGTCATCTATATAGACAATTTTAGACGTATTCCCTGGGAATACTAATAGTACCCAAGCCCCTTTCCCCTGGGGATTGGTGGCAGGGTTTCAACATATCTCAATTCAACACCCCTAGGGTGTGCTTACTGTGTATGAATAAGCCTCCAGACCGCCTACGGCCATATTACCAGATCGGTCATAGTATATCCCGCCGCGTGGTATCCTATCAATCCTCAATAATAAAAATATCAGGTATTTTACATATAGTTATTCACCGTATAAGTGTGCTATCTTATATCAGTTAGGCCTTATCAGACATAATTCAATCTTGGATACATCCCTGGGATGTATCCATTCACTTGCATCACACCCTATGCTCTTATTTCTATACTTCCTCATCCCCTGGGGATGGCTCATTATGATTACTCTTTTAGATGTCACACACGCACACTTTTCACAACTCTTAAGAAACAAAAACAGTTTGAATTGAATTCTATATCACTACATACATGCTCTTACAAAATAAAGTACATGTTCAAGGTGTTCCCTACCTCAAGTCTCTGTTTGATCATGCATCAAGGTCCCATGTGGCTCCTTGTGCCCCAGCTCACACGTACCACCTATGGTACCACATAACATATGAAATACATCACTAAAGATATAACAAAGAAGGTCCAAGACCCTCCAAGAATCTTAAAGTCAAACTCAAAAGTCAACAAAAATTGGTACATTCGATTAATCGAACTCCAAAATCGATTAATCGAATCTGATTTGATTAATCGATTTTCAAAATCAATTAATCGAAGTTCAAAATCGATTAATCGATTCTCAAATCGATTAATCGAGATTCCCATTCGATTAATCGAATCCCAATTCGATTAATCAAAATTCTCCACTCTATCCATTCGATTCTCAATTCGAGTAATCTAATTCCCAAAATCGATTAATCGATCCCAAATCGATTAATCGAAATTCTAAATCGATTAATTGAAATTCCATTTCGATTAGTCGATTTCTCCAAGTCCTTTTCTTCCCTCCATTGGAGTTCACTGGAGGTTCCCAGTCGATTAATCGATACCAAAATCGATTAATCGAAATTCAAAGTCGATTAATCGAAACTCAATTCAATTAATCGAAATCGGGGTCCTCCGACTTTTCAACTTATTGGCAAAAATCAATTAATCGAGTCTCACTTTTGATTAATCGAAATGGCCAGATTTCGCCCCCTCTTGGGCTGTTCTTCCCAATCTTCTTCCAACTAATTTCTCTTTCTCTTCTAAGCCATTATCCTATGATTTTAGCTATTTCTAACTACAATTAAACCCTTCAATATATGCATTTAATTTACAAGAATTTTACCTTCAATCAATCTCCAATTGATTAGGTCAAGTGGTTGGAAAGGCTAGGGTTTCCAGCTTCGCTTTTAGCGGATCCCTCGTGTCGAATCGGCCTTTTAAATGCTTGAATCCCCCTTTCAAACACCCACCATTACTCCTTGCATTAACTATGTTCTCTCTCTCTCTCTCTCTCTCTCTCTCTCTCTCTCTCTTCTTTACTCTCTCTCAACAACCAAACAAAAGAACTAGGGCTATTAAACCCTTTTATTTCTCATTCAACCTGTGTGTTGAGCACATACACCAGAACAGGTGTATGTGACTCTCGATTTTCTTCACACTCCCCATATTCACTCGAATTCTCACATCTCATCCGTTCATCGCACCCTATGCCAACTATTGAACTCCTATTTGGTCAAACCTATGACCAGTCGGGCACGGATCTCGAGGTCACTGTTTAACATGATTTTTTGGGATATTACATTCAGACTCTATGATGGGCATAATTTCTGCTGAGGTTGTGGTTCCTTTGGCATTACAAAAACCTGCTATTTAGGAGTCTATGATGGATAGAATTTCTGCGGACAGATGCACTGATCCACCTTCCATTCATCAAAGTTGACAGAATTTCTTGGATGAAAACTCGAAAAAGATAAAAGAAACACTGTCCTCTATTGATGGCAAGTCCGCATTTCTTTTCGAATCTACGCCAAGGTCTATTATAAAGACCCGTATTTTTGGACTCGAATCAGACTGACCATGTGTATGTATTCAGCTCGGCAACCGACGTTGCCATTTGTTTGGATTTTTATCTAGATGTGATTGTGCGGACAAATTTTGATTTTGAGCCGTTTGGACCCTCGTGCGAAAGTCGTGCACCGACCTCGGTGTGGCCACTCAACACCGGACCTAAGTTGTTGGAATTAGAAGTTTAACATACTAAGGTGTGTGCTTAACATATTGAGCAACCCTTTTATAAGAGGAATGGTATTCCCGTATGCTTTAGGTTAAGGCCTTCTAAAATTTATTTGCTTATAGAGAAAGAGGAGACCAGAGCCATATGCCAGAAAACCTCGCTGCGTTTTGAGTCATTTGATTATTACAAAACTTCGCCTTTATCGTGACACCGATTGTGAGATCTGTTTTGTGAAACCTTTTCTCTAAAACCATTTTTGTTTGAGATCCATAAACCTAGGGTAAGATTGAATCAACCCTTGGATTAATTTTCGACGATTGGAAGAGGTTGAGATCATGAGGAATGAATAGAAGTGATCCTAGTGAACTCGTAGGAGCGATCGCGGAGCGAATTGTTGAGGAAATCTGTTAATTTCATTTCGACACTCCGTTTGCGTGACTCGTTTCAAAGCGTGGAATCCTTGATTAAAGGTATGACTGTTATTAAGTTTAAGATTTAGAATCAATAGATTAAACTTGGGTTATATTTTGGGAATGTGTGGGATTCGATTCAGGTGAAAACGAGGCAAAAAATCACATCACTCGAGCGAGGACAGAACTTTGTTTTTGTTTTCATTTTTGTTTTCTTTCCGATACTGTCTTGGTATTTTATCCATAACGTTTTACTCCAAACTCTGATTAATATGATTCATTTTATGTTGGATAGATAACATCAAGCTCTACAACTTTTATGTTTTTACTAACTAGTGAATCAATCTTTTTGAAGGTCAAAAAATTAGGGGAAGGTTACATCAAATTGTCTTTATTTTCATTTTCTTTCCGATACTGTCTTGATGTTTTAATCGTAACTTTGTACTCCAAACTCAGATTGATATGATTCTTTTTTTGTTAGGAAGAGGATAGCAAACTCTACAACTTTCATGTTTTGACCAACTTATGAATCAATCATTTTGAAGGTCAAACAATTAGGGAGAGGTTACATCAAATTATATGTTGGCACAAACTTGTCTATTTCGACTCGATTTTGAGGAAACACTTAAATATGTCTAAATTATTAGTGATTAGAGTTAACCTTGATGCATCGTCGTATATTTGTGATGTAGATTAAGGGTGAGAGGCCATTAATAGGATTTTACTTGACTTTGCGCAACTCTAAGTTTAGGTAGGAGAATCTCATCTTTACAGTATTTTATTTTAATTTGCATGGATATTTTGAATTAGAATCTTTAAACTTGCATATGCTATTGAAATCACATCTGTAAACTAAAATTTGAGATGAAAATTTGAAAATATGAATCTACCTGAACCCTGAAACCTGAATCTGCTTAAACTCTGAAAAGCTGAAATTCTGAAACCAAGAATCTGAATTATATATAAGAAACTTGCATCTAATTTATATTAGTATCTGCATCTGTTTTATGATTGATCTGAATGACCCCTCAAAATTTTCTGAACATCTTCCTGGCATAAGTTTTCCTCATGACGTAGGGGCTTGTTGCATCCTGAAAAAGGAATCATGAACGACGATGGTAGGTAGGAGTTTCCATCGGCTATATTCCTGCTCTCGAGATATAGTTTACTCGGGAGGTACTTTAAGTTGAGAATTAAGTCATGAATTACTGAACTTTGCATATAGAAGTTAGAAATAATAAGACACTGAAACCTTACATCTGTTCTTGAATCTGTTTTCACATATTTAGGAACTGATCTTGCATATAATTTATGCACTTAAATTCTATTTTTACCTGTATTTCTGGTTTTGACATATTATATTTCGATACTTGTTTTGAAACCTATGTTAGTTAAAATACAATGCCGTTGATGATATTTTTCTACTGAGCTTTGTTGGTTAGTTCACTCTGACTATACGTCATAGGTCTAATCATCGATGTGGCTATTTAGGGTTGCGAGACTGATCCTGATTACGTACCCGAGGAAGAGCCTGAGGTTCCTAATGAGTAGTGAAATATGATGATATTTCACCCCTAGATACCTATATTTAGCTATCCGATGAAGGCTATCTGATAAGAATTATTAGATTTGAAGTGTTTCAGGTAAATACAAGCCAAGTGCAGAAAACAGCCCAAGAATTCTGAAAATAATGTCAAAACACTGCAACTTTGGATCATCGAGAACTTAGTGCGACTTGTAGCTCAATTTGGATATTCAATACGGATGGATTATGAAATTGTTAAAACACAAAAGTTGTAGATCTTTTTGTCAGCTTTCTAACGGATCAAGAATCGCCTCAATCCGAGTTCGGGACAAAATATTATAGCTAAAATACCGAAGCAGTGTCTGATGTAAAAAGTCGGCTGGAATTCACGGATTTTTGGGAGCTCGATGCATCGACCCTTTTGGTCGATTAATCGAGGGAAAAAAAGTGTCAGAGACAGAACTGACACTTTAAAGCTGATTTTTAGGAACTTTTGCAGGCTCTATGCATCGACCCTTTTTGGTCGATTAATCGAGCCACAAAAAGTGTCATACACGGAACTGACACTTTAAAAGCAGATTTTCAGTGATTCTTGCAGGGTCGATGCATCGACCCTATAGGGTCGATTAATCGACCCTAAATTGAGGCGGCGGGAGACCTCTGCGATGAGGGGGCTATTTAAAGCCAAACCAAACACGTCGAGAGAACGGTTTTTTTTAGGAAATAATTAGAGATTTTTTTTTAGAGAGTTTTTTTTTAGAGGATTATTTATTCATTATTATTTTTGGTTTTAGACTCCTCTAAGCATCTTTTTAAAAGTTCTTCTTTTCTCCTTCTTCTAGGGATTGATTTGGGTAGATTGTACTTAGGATTTGCACTATCTTTCTTTTACATTCATAGATTGTATTTAGGAAAAGACATTGTAACCAAAGATTTTTGGAAGAAATAAAAAGAGGAATGACTTTGAATGAACAAGGAGATCATACACCAAAGATGAGCGGCTAAATCAGTAGATCGGGAAAGATGCGATCCCCAGATAAGTACCCATATTTATGATTAATACCATAGTCTAATGTTTTTATTGTTTTGATCTACACATCACGAGATACGCTATACTTCTTACATGACTCATACCGCAATGATAGGCTGAGTCATTGTTTTTAGATAGGGTATGCCGGATTGATGATCATACTTTATTTCAAATCATTTTTATGAATGAATGATGGTGATGGTGTGAATGATTCTTTAATGAAAGGGGGGTACAAATCTGGGGTAGCATATTTCTTGATCTTATTTAAATATTATTCTTAGATTCATCAGTAATTAGTTGTTTAGATTAATTTATTTTTCTTGCGTTTAGAAAAAGTGATAAATTTTTGGTTAAATTGAATCTACCCTTTGGTACTTCCTTGGGGACGTTTTTAAATCTCTGAAAGAATTAATTAAAATTCAAGATTTCCCTGTGGGTTCGACACCTTTGTTCTTGCCATACTGCAATAGATCTTGTGCACTTGCAAGGGTTACACTTAAAATACACCAAGTTTTTGGCGCCGTTGCCGGGGAGATCGGCGAAATTTTGATTAATTCGGTTAGGGATTTTTTTTTTTTTTTTTTTTTTTTATTAAAAAAAAAAAAATCAATATTTGGATTTCTGCTTTACAAAATCTTCTTTCCCTTATTTTTCTCTTTTAGGTAAGTTTGTGTAGGACTCTTTTAGGAAGTTTAGGCTTTTAGGACTTTTTATTTTAGTAGGATTCTTTTTTCTTATTTTCCTCTTTTAAATATTCTAGGATTTTCTAAAATTAGTTATTAATTTTTTAGGAAGTTTATAAATTTAGGATACCTTCCTTAGGAAATTTAGGAATCTTTTATTTTTTCCCTTATTTTTCTCTTTTAGATAAGATTTTGTAGGATTGCCATTAGGTTTAAAATTTAATTTTTTAAATTTTAATTTTTGAAATTCGAATTTAAAAAAAAAAAAAAAAAAAAAAATTTTGAATTTTGAATTTTAATTTTTGAAATTTGGATTTTAAAAAAAATAATAAATAAATAAATAAAATAAATTTAATTTAATTTAAATTCGAATTTTAATTTAAAAAAAAATAAAAATAAAAAAATTATTTAAATTTAATTTTAATTCGAATTTTAATTTAAAAAAAAAAAAAAAAAAAAAATTTGTGCGCTTGTGTCAATAGATTGAAAATCTTTGCTTTAATCAATTGAAGCTGAATATTTTGAGTTTGTTGTGGATTCATCAATCTTTGTTTGTGAGCATGGTGTTTGAGTTTTACTCGTTCTCATCACCCACATCTGCTACCGTTTAATCTTGAGATCGAACGATCTTGTAGAGAGAATCGCAGAATTCAAAGGAATCAGTATCATATCGATACCATGGCAAGAAATGAATGGGAACAACCAGAATATCAATAATGGCAATAATGGAAATAATGGAAATGATGGGAATAACAATTACAATGAGGGCCCTAGAACACTCGAATATTATAATGATCCTGGTTTTTACGAGGATCAGGAATGTATAATGCATGATCCCATTCCAGGAAACCACTATGAATTCAAATCAGCGATGATCCAAATGCTACCAATTTTCCATGGGTTAGCAAATGAAAATCCGCACGTTCATCTAAATAAATTCACTGGGGTATGCAAAATGTTCAGAGTCCACAATGTCACTGATGAGATAGCTAAACTCCGACTCTTTCCTTTCTCTTTAAGGGACAAGGCAAAACCGTGGTTTTATTCTTTAGAACCGCAATCTATTCAGAGTTGGGCAGAGCTACACCGTCAGTTTCTTAAAAAATATTTTCCCATGACCAAAGCCATTGAGTTGTGTCAGAAGATTCAATTCTTTTCCCAACAACCTACTGAAACATTCCATGAATGTTGGGAACGTTTTAAGGAATTGATTAAGAGTTGTCCAAATCATCAAGTTCCAAGGTGGCAACAGATCCAAAGTTTTTATAATGGGCTGATTCCTGAAGAGAGACGCATGGTTGATGCATCGTGTGGTGGATCATGTGCCACAAAAGAAGCTGATGAATTGTGGGCATTGTTTGAGAAGTTATACCAAACTTGGATTTGGCATCTAAATCTCATGTGATGACAAGAGATGGATTGTATAATGTCAAAAATAATACCTCTGATCTATCGACAAAGGTTGATATGTTGTCCAAGCAAATGAATATATTGTTAGCTGCGACCAAGCAAGCTAAAGCTCCTATCACCCCCACTGTGTGTTCAATTTGTGACCACCCAGGTCACATGGCTAATGAGTGCCCCACTACCTTGTCATTATTCCCTGATGAACCTACTCCTCAAGAGGAGGTGAATCTGACTCAATCTTATCAACGGCAGGGTAGAAACATATACTCCAATACCTATAACCCGGAATGGAAAAATCACCCCAACTTAGGATGGGGTGGTTCGAACCAAACTGGTCAGGTAAACCAGCAGTACAGAGCCAACACAATGGGTGGACAACAAAATTTCCGCCCACAACAGAATCCCACTACCCAACAGAATTCTAATTTCCAGCAGAACCCTCCTTATTATCATCCGAATTCCGATTACCGAAAAAATCAGAATTTTAATCAGAATTTTAATCAACCTCAGGCTACCGTTTCTAGAGATTCTGATTTGGAGGAAAAGGTGATGCGAAGCATGCATGCTTTCCAACAGATGATGATAGATCAATTTAGTCAACTGACAAATCAGCTGAGTCAACGAGAGGAAGGTAGGCTCCCTAGCCAACCCGTCAACAATCCTCGAGGTCAAGCACCACCTGATGCAGGACCATCGAATAGTTATCAGTTGAAAGCTGTTACGGTGCTGAGAAGTGGAAGAGAAGTTGATAATCAAGTGGAAATGCCTGTGGAATCTGATCAGGAAAAAGATGAAGCAAGAGAAGCAGCAAAAGAGAAAGAAAACAAATCAGAGAAAAGAACAGAGAAAGAGAAAAGAAAAGAGAAAGAGAAAGAGCAAAGAAGAGAGAAGGGAAAAGAAAAAGTAATCGAGGATGAGTCTCCCTCAACTGTCCAACTAGGACATGAACAAGAATCAAAAATGGAACCTGCACCTTATGTCCCAAGGGCACCATTCCCTCAATGCCTAACTCCTCCATCTAGAATGGGAAAGGGACCAGCAAAAATGGAAGAAATTTTCGAAACATTCAAGCAAGTAAAGATAAATCTTCCATTGCTTGAAACAATCAAACAAGTGCCTGAGTATGCAAAATTTTTCAAAGATTTATGCACTCGTAAGCGAAAGGCGCGTACTCATATTTCCAAGAAAGTGTTCCTGACTAATCAAGTCAGTTCAATATTACAATTGGAAACCCCACGAAAATTGAAAGACCCTGGAGTTCCAACTGTTCCATGTGTCATTGGTGGGCAACCAATTGGAAAAGCGCTATTGGATTTGGGAGCAAGTGTGAATCTAATCCCATACTCAATATACGAGAAACTCGGATTGGGTGAATTGCAACCCACGACGGTCACACTCCAACTGGCTGATAGGTCAGAAAGAAGACCTAGGGGAATTATCGAGGATGTTTTGGTTGGAATAGACAAGTTTGTCTTTCCAGTGGACTTTATTGTTTTAGACATGGAACCGCCTGTTAAATCAATTAATCAAGTCCCCATCATCCTTGGACGTCCGTTTCTCGCCACTGCAAACGCTTGCATTAATTGTCGAACGGGAGTCATGGACGTTTCTTTTGGGAACATGAAGGTCAGATTGAACATATTTCATGCGATGAACCATTTCCCTAACGAGGATGAGGTCGAATGTTTTTACATCGATCAGATGGACGAAGTGGTGGATGAAGCATTACCATCAATGCTCACCAAAGAAGAATTTGAAACCGCTTTGTTGGCCATCTATGAAGAAAAAGGATCCGAAAGGAAAGCAGTCAGAAAAGCCGAGGTTGAGTTTATCATGGCCAGATGATAGCTTATGAAGTTGTGACTAAGATAGAACCGTTACCCATTGAAGTAAAAATGAACCGACTCCATCAATTGAGGAGCCACCAATCGTGGAATTGAAACATTCAATCGCTCAAATACGCTTTTCTGGGGCCATGAGAAACATTTCCGGTGATAATTTCATCCACATTGTCTGAAGAACAAGAGCATGACCTGTGCTTCTAGATCACAAGCAGGCTATCGGATGGACTCTAGCTGATTTAAAAGGGATTGACCCATCAGTATGTATGCACAAAATACATCTGGAAGATGAGAGTAAACCATCGAGAGAACCGCAGAGGCGACTTAATCCGAACATGCAAGAAATCGTTTTAAAGGAAATCATTAAATTACTCGATGCTGGAATCATCTATCCGATTTCTGATAGTGAATGGGTTAGTCCAGTCCAAATTGTCCCAAAAAAGTCCGAAATCACTGTGAAAGAAACTGCGAAAGGAGAATTGTTGCCTACTCGTGAAACTACTGGGTGGCGTGTCTGCATTGATTATAGAAAATTGAACACAGCTACCAGAAAGGATCATTTTCCCCTTCCGTTCATCGATCAAATCCTCGAAGTTAGCGGGCAAGAGTTTTATTGCTTTCTTGATGGTTATTCGGATACAATCAAGTGCCCGTTTCCACGATCAAGAGAAAAGGACATTCACATGCCCTTACAGTACTTTTGCATATCGAAGGATGCCGTTCGGCTTATGTAATGCACCTGCTACTTTCCAACGATGTATGTTGGCCATATTTTCGGATATGATTGACAAGTTCATCGAGGTGTTCATGGACGACTTCTCGGTTTTCGGGAAAACGTTTGGTTCTTGTTTGAATCACCTCGCACAAGTTTTACAACATTGTGTGGATTCTAAACTTGTTCTTAGCTGGGAGAAGAGCCATTTCATGGTTCAACAAGGAATTGTTCTGGGGCATATTGTTTCCAAGAAAGGAATTGAAGTGGATAAGGCCAAAGTCGACCTAATTGCCAATTTGCCCCACCAAAGAGTGTTCGCCAAATTCGATCATTTTAGGGCATCGGATTTTATAGGCGATTCATTAAGGATTTCAAAGGTGGCTAAACCTTTATGTACCTTGCTTGGTAAAGATGTCCTTTGAATTTGATGAGCATTGCATGAAATCATTTCAAGTCGCGTGAACGCTTATCAACTGCACCAATAATCCAACCACCGGATTATTCTCTCCCTTTCGAACTCATGTGTGATGCATCTGATTACGCTATCGGAGCTGTTTTAGGGCAAAGGGTGAACAAATTACCTCACGTAATTTATTATGCCATTAAGACGTTGATCGATGCACAGCTTAACTACACCACCACTGAGAAAGAACTATTAGCTGTGGTGTATGCTCTGGATAAATTTCGTTCTTATCGCTGATCAAAAATAGTGGTCTTTTCGCACCACTCGCATTGAAATATTTGTTAGCAAAGAAGGATGCCAAACCACGATTGATCCCGGATTCGCTACTTCAAGAGTTTAATTTCGAAATCAAGGATAAAAAGGGAGTCGAGAATGTTGTGGCTGATCACTTGTCTCGTATTTTGCTTGAAGAATTGGTTACACCTGAACCTATCCGGGACACTTTTCCGGATGAGAAATTAATGGCAATTGACGCGACCGCTACGAAAGTTCCTTGGTTTGCCAATATCGTGAATTATTTGGTCACGGGCAAAATCCCTACTGAATGGGGAAAGAATGATAAGAACCTCTTCTTCTCCCAGATCAAATACTATTTTTGGGATGAACCACATTTATTCAAGATCTATTCAGATCAAATCATCAGGAGATGTGTACCAGCAGAAGAGCAACTTAGCGTTCTCGATTTACATGCCGAGCCTCGGAGGCCATTTTGGAGGATGTAAGACCGCATGTAAAATTCTTCAAAGCGGATTCTCGCCTCCATCTTTCGTGATGCTGCTCAATTTTGCAAAGAATGCCAAAGATGTCAGCAGCTTGGAAATATTTCAAAACGGAATATGATGCCCCTTAACCCGATTTTGATTGTTGAAATTTTTTATGTTTGGGGGATTGACTTCATGGGTCCTTTTCCCCCATCTTTTGGGTATTCATACATTCTCGTAGCTGTTGACTACGTTTCCAAATGGATTGAAGCAGTGGCAACCCGTTCAAATGACCACAAAGTGGTGGTCAAATTTCTGAAGGAAAATGTCTTTAATAGATTCGGGTTTCCACGTGCGATCATTAGTGATGGCGGTTCACACTTCTGCAACCGCCATTTTGCTACTTTAATGAAGAAATACGGTGTCACCCACAAGGTTGCAACGCCGTATCACCCGCAAACTAGTGGTCAGGTGGAAGTGTCGAACCGAGAGATAAAACGAATTTTAGAAAAGACGGTACGATCGGATAGAAGAGACTGGTCAAACCGGCTCTCTGATGCTCTGTGGGCCTATCGTACCACCTTCAAGACACCAATTGGAATGTCTCCGTTCAGAATTGTCTACGGGAAAGCATGCCATCTTCCTGTTGAATTGGAGCATAAAGCATTTTGGGCCATCAAAAGATTAAATTTTGATATGCAAGCAGCAGGATCAAATCGAAGGCTACAGCTAAGTGAATTGGAAGAGCTACGCTATGGTGCGTATGAAAACTCAAAGATGTACAAAGAAAGGTATAAGAAGCTGCATGATGAGTCAATTTCTCGGAAAGAGTTTCACATTGGGCAAAAGGTTTGGCTATTTAATTCCAGACTAAAGTTTCACCCGGGAAAACTGAAATCGAGATGGGAAGGCCCGTATCAGGTTGTTTCTATTAGTGTGCATGGTGCGATTGAGATCCGCAGTCTCACGGACAATCAAGTTTTTAAAGTGAATGGGCAACATCTTAAACCGGTGTTTGAGCCCATGACCCAGATGAGAATTGAGGCAATGCACCTTAGTGACCCAGATTCTTGATCAATGAAGAGGTCGAGTCAACACTTAAACTCAAAGACTTCCTGGGAGGCAACCCAGTGTGTTTTATTTATTTTCGTTTTCATTTTTGTTTTTGTTAGTTCTAGAATATTAGTTTTTAGTTTAGTTTAGGTTGTTTTTAATTTCCAAATTAGTGTAGCCACATTACCTTCAATCTATTTTTGGTCATGTTCTAATTTTATGCACATATTCTCTGCACCTGATCTTTGTGTTGAGGTACTTTTCAACAGGTTTGGGGGTGTGCTACTTATTTCAATCAATGAGGACATTGTCATTTTTAGGTTTGGGGGTATGATTCTCTATCTTGTGTCACTTTCTTATTTTTCTTCATATAAAAAAATAAAAAAATAAAAAATAATAAAAAAATAACAAATAAAAAATAAATTTTGAACCATCATATATGAATTATTTTTCGATAGTTTTCAAACTTTAGTTGATGATGCATGTGAATTTAATTTTTAGAATATCGATGTCAGATTTTGAATGCTTGTATCTAGGATAATGAAGCTTAATGTGATATTTTGTGGGTAATTTTGATATTCATGCTTAGAATTTTTACACTTATACCAAGCTAAGATTTAGAAATCGATGAACTGTTTTGAACGGTGAATCTTAGGTTCTTAGTGGAGACTAAACCCAGGAAGCTTTAGAGCCAAATATCCGTTGTTGATGAGTGAATACATAAACTCGGAGTTTTCTTTGAATACGAATTATCTTGCATAATCTCATATATTTTATTTTGACTTGTGACTTTGCATGATATCAAATTCATATTATTGTGTTAGAACGTCGATATCTACTCAAGACAAATAGACAAGGTTACCATCTTTTAAGGACATGATTGAAGGCCATCTTTGGCTCATTTGTGCTTAAATGCCCCACCTCATATAAATTTATCCTTCTAGTACCCCTTTGAGCCTATTGGAAAATTTACCTTTATACATTCTTTGATAAGCCACGTTAACCTTTAACCCTTCACCATTTCTGAAAATTCAGGTTTACCCTTCTTATTTCTGAGAAATTAGGAACGAGAGATGAAAATGAACGAAAAGAGAGTAAGTGGAGAGATACTGAGTTGTGGTGTTTACTGAGAGTGTATGGCAAAAATATAAAAGAAAAAGGGGGGAGAAAAAAAAAAAATTGTGAAAAATAATGAAAAATATGAGGTGCTTCAAAAGAAAAAGAAAGTTGAGAAAAATAGAAAAATATTGAGAAAAATAGTGAGAGCTTAGAAAAGAAAAAGAAGAGAAATAGAAAAATCAGAAGTTTGTTTCTTTTCCGATTTCTCAGAAATTTTGAATCTCAATTCCCTTTCTTTCTTACCCTTTCCTGAGCCCCATTACAACCCTACAAAAGACCTTCATGATCTGATCTTGCATTGGTAACTGCCTTGTGGAGAGTAAATATATGATACTTAGGATATACAAGTATCTGTTCTTATGAGATTTGATTTTGTTCATTGATTACATCGTGTTTCAGTTATCATGTGAGACCTTTTTGCTTGTTTTGTATTGATCTCTCACATATGTGCGAAAGCTTACCCATCATCGGAGTGATTTTATTTCAAGAGTATACCTAAAGTGAGGATTGAGTCTAGACAACAGACCCGACGGTTTTCCGTTTGAACTAGTTCTGAGATGAATGAATTTGGGTTTGGGTATGCACACACTTCACGAGTAAGCATGAATGGATGAGTTATCTAACGATTTGAGTATTAGACTAATTTGAATGGATGCTAGTATGATTAGTATAATATTGTTATTTAAAATTGAGGATTCGCATGTTGAATTGATTAATGATTTTGAGTTTTGAATGGTATATATGTTATAAAAAATCATGTTTTGAAAACTCAATTTTGCCGATGGTTTGGAATTTATTGAAGTTTGTGGATAACTTCACTGTAAACCCTCAGGAGACACAACTCCTCCACTAGGGATCACCTAGGGGTTTAAAGGCTTGTTGCACACGCTAAGTGCAATCGTGTTCCCTACGAAAGTGGCATTTATTTTCTTTAGTTTGCTTTGCTCGAGGACTAGCAAAGTGTAGGTTTGGGGGTGTGATGAGTAGTGAAATATGATGATATTTCACCCCTAGATACCTATATTTAGCTATCCGATGAAGGCTATCTGATAAGAATTATTAGATTTGAAGTGTTTCAAGTAAATACAAGCCAAGTGCAGAAAACAGCCCAAGAATTCTGAAAATAATGTCAAAACACTGCAACTTTGGATCATCGAGAACTTAGTGCGACTTGTAGCTCAATTTGGACATTCAATACGAACGAATTATGAAATTGTTAAAACACAAAAGTTGTATATCTTTCTGTCCGCTTTCCAACGGATCAAGAATCGCCTCCATCCGAGTTCGGGATAAAACGTTATGGCTAAAATACCGAAGTAGTGTCTGATGTAAAAAATCGGCTGGAATTCACGGATTTCTGGGAGCTCGATGCATCGACCCTTTTGGTCGATTAATCGAGGGAAAAAAAGTGTCAGAGACAGAAAGCTGATTTTTAGGAACTTTTGCAGGCTCGATGCATCGACCCTTTTTGGTCGATTAATCGAGCCACAAAAAGTGTCATACACGGAACTGACACTTTAAAAGCAGATTTTCAGTGATTCTTGCAGGGTCGATGCATCGACCCTATAGGGTCGATTAATCGACCCTAAATTGAGGCGGCGGGAGACCTCTGCGATGAGGGGGCTATTTAAAGCCAAACCAAACACGTCGAGAGAACGGTTTTTTTTAGGAAATAATTAGAGATTTTTTTTTAGAGAGTTTTTTTTTAGAGGATTATTTATTCATTATTATTTTTGGTTTTAGACTCCTCTGAGCATCTGTTTAAAAGTTCTTCTTTTCTCCTTCTTCTAGGGATTGATTTGGGTAGATTGTACTTAGGATTTGCACTGTCTTTCTTTTACATTCATAGATTGTATTTAGGAAAAGACATTGTAACCAAAGATTTTTGGAAGAAATAAAAAGAGGAATGGCTTTGAATGAACAAGGAGATCATACACCAAAGATGAGCGGCTAAATCAGTAGATCGGAAAAGATACGATCCCCAGATAAGTACCCATATTTATGATTAATACCATAGTCTAATGTTTTTATTGTTTTGATCTACACATCACGAGATACGCTATGCTTCTTACATGACTCATACCGCAATGATATGCTGAGTCATTGTTTTTAGATAGGGTATGCCGGATTGATGATCATACTTTATTTCAAATCATTTTTATGAATGAATGATGGTGATGGTGTAAATGATTCTTTAATGAAAGGGGGGTACAAATCTGGGGTAGCATATTTCTTGATCTTATTTAAATATTATTCTTAGATTCATCAGTAATTAGTTGTTTAGATTAATTTATTTTTCTTGCATTTAGAAAAAGTGATAAATTTTTGGTTAAATTGAATCTGTCCTTTGGTACTTCCTTGGGGACGTTTTTAAATCTCTGAAAGAATTAATTAAAATTCAAGATTTCCCTGTGGGTTCGACACCTTTGTTCTTGCCATACTACAATAGATCTTGTGCACTTGCAAGGGTTACACTTAAAATACACCAGTTCCTCTTGAGGAGTATTTTCCGGCTTAGGATCTAGTTTATTATTTGCTTTTGGTGAGAGTTTGGACTTGGAGTTGTGGGCCATTTAGTTGGATATTATAGTTTCATACTTAACTTTTGATTACTATTTGAACCATGTTTCGGTGATGGTTGGCCATCACTGGTAGTTTTTTTATTTACCTTTCGCTTTCACATTTATTTTAATGTTAGATATTATTTGCGCTTTACTATGATTTGTGCTCTGTTTGTCTGGCTTATCATTCAACCGATAGGTTGGCGAACCAACCATTCCTATACCTGAGGGATTAGAAAAGTCGGGTCGTCACAATTGGTATCAAAGTCGTGGCTTTAGATTCTCTAAGGACCCATGAGAATCCAACTGTGACCCGGTACAGTTCGCACCAGAGTTATGTTGTTAGGTCCTGAGTCCACTATGACTGTGTGCATGATTGTGGTCACAATCTAAATACTGACTGATGTTGTTGTTTTCACAATGAAAAATTAGTATGGCCCCAAGACTTAGAGGCAGAGTCAGAGGTAGGACAGTTCCATTAGAGGACATCCTTGAAGGTGTCAGTGTCCTTAGGGGAGTCACTTTCGCAACCGGTTCCAACACAGTTCCGGTTGGAGTTGGAAGAGGTCAGGATGGAAGAATGGAGCAAGTGTTGGAAAATATGGCCACCAACATAGCTCAGCAGACCGCATCTATGGCTCAGTAGATTGCTACCATCGCCCAGCAAGCAGAGCTGATTTTCACAGGACAGCAATAACAATCCTCTGGATTTGTCGAATTCAGGAGGATGAGACCTCCAAATTTTTCTGGATAGACCGATCCAATGGAGGCTGAAGGTTGGTTGGATGAGATGGAAAAGATCTTTGAAGTACTTCAGTGCACCGATGTCGAGAAGGTTCGTTGGGCAATTTTCAAATTGGACGACCAGGCTGGACCATGGTGGAAGTCCTTGGCTAGACACAGGGAGCAGGAGTTTCCTAATACTCCTTGGACATGGGCTGAGTTTATCGAGGCATTCAATGATCAGTTCTTTCCCAAAATCGTCAGGCATTAGATGAAACTCCAGTTCATTGAGCTGAAGTAGGGGACAATGTCAGTGTGTGAGTATGGATATGAGTTCACACGACGTTCGAGGTTTGCACCTCAGCATGTGGGCACCGATATGATGAAGGCCAGAAATTTTCAGCTGGGTCTTAGGCCGAGTATACAAGAGAGCGTGACTATGTGAGAAATGAAAATATATGGAGTACTATCAAAGGCCCTCATAGCTAAGGAAGAAATGCAGAAGCTATTTCTGAGAAGGAATCAGCTGAACAGGGTTGTGCAAGGGCAGTCAGGTGCTTATGAGAATAAGAGGGTCAAGTTTACGAAGCCACCAATGAACCTTATTCAACCTGCATTTTCTAGACCAACATTTTCTTCTGGACCGAACCCTTATCAGAGATTGGCAGCATCATCACCTGTGTAATTTGTACGACCAGCAGGTTCTACGGCTAGTGGAGCTTTAGTGGCATAGGGATCCTCTCGGGCGCCATCTTTTATTTTGGTCACTACGTGCCTAAGGTGTGGGAAATCACACAAGACTGAAGATTGCAGGAGGAACACTGGAGCGTGTTTCCGGTGTGGCGCAATCGGACACATGGTTAAGGATTATCCTCAAGAGGATAAGGGAAGAACTAGTTCAGCATCTACTCAGAGATCGACCCGACCTACTATTCAAGGTCGAGCCTATGCCGTGACAGCTCAAGAAGCCAGAACGTCGAATGACGTGATCCAAGGTATAACTAAAAGTTGAGATTTCTTTTTTTTTTTTTATATAATTATTTGGTACTTAATAAATTTTGTTAATAAATTATGGATGAACACACATGCTTAAAAATTTTTAATTGAAACGATTTTCTAAACTAAGGTACCCTTTTTATGTGTCGTGAGGACGACGTAAGCAAAATCGAAGCACGAGTGTTAATAGACCCCGTGTCTACCCATTCTTTTGTCACTCTGTTGTTCACCGAGAAGTTGGGCATTGTTCCCAAGGCCCTTGATTCCATCTTGGCAGTGTCAGTTCCTACAGGTAACTTAGTGAACACCGATACCATGTCAATATGTGAGCGTGATGATCGAAGACTACAAGACTGTAGTTGATTTGATTATTTTGGGCATGGAAGGGTTTGACATGATACTAGGGATGGATTGGTTATCTGCTTACCACGCGAGCGTGGATTGTCTTTGGAAAATTGTGACATTCCTCCCGCCGAAGAGAAAATCTTTTCGATTTTGCGGAGTCAAATCCTGCGTGACATCGTTTATCTCTGTCATTCGAGCAAACCATATGATGAGGAACAGGTGTTGTGGTTATCTGACATACTTGCAAGATCATAAGGAGGAGAAGAAAAATATTATAGATATTACAATTGCTTGCGAGTATCCGAATGTTTTTCCTAAAAATCTATCTGGATTACCACCTGACAGGGAGATTGAGTTTGCGATTGAGTTAGTGCCGGGTACCGAACCTATATCGAAAGCTCCGTATCGAATGGCGCCTGTAGAATTGAAAGAGTTGAAAGAGCAACTTCAGGAGCTACTAGATAAAGGTTTTATCAGACCAAGTGTGTCACCCTGGGGAGCACCAATTTTGTTTGTGAAGAAGAAAGACGGTTTAATGCGGCTTTGCATTGATTACCACCAGCTAAATAAGTTGACAATTAAGAACCGTTATCCACTTTCGAGAATTGATGATCTGTTCGATCAGTTACAAGGCGCAAGGTTTTTCTCGAAGATTGACTTGAGGTCAGCGACCATCAGTTGAAAGTTAAATCTGAAGACATTCAAAAGACAGCGTTCAGAACTCGATATGAACACTACGAGTTCTTGGTCATGCCATTTGGGTTGACAAATGCACTCGCATCATTTATGAACTTGATGAACCGAATATTCAAATTACATTTGGATAAGTCTGTAGTAGTTTTTGTAGATGACATCCTCATCTATTCAAAGGCGCGAAAAGAACATGAGCAGCACTTGCAAGTAGCTTTATAAACCGTCAAAGACCATCAGTTATATACAAAACTTAGCAAGTGTGAGTTTTGGCTTGAGCAGGTCAGTTTCCTAGGCCATGTTGTCTCTGAGATCGGTAGTACAGTTGACCTAGCAAAGATTGAGTCGGTGATGAATTGGGAGCAGCCGAAGATGGTTACAGAGGTTCATAGTTTCCTCGGTCTGACAGGTTACTACAGAAGGTTTGTAGAGGTCTTCTCCAATATATCAGGTCCGCTTACACAACTTACGAAGAAGAACACTATGTTTGATTAGACAAAGCAGTGTGAGCAGAGTTTTCAGGAACTCAAGAAACGATTGACTACTACGCCAGTACTTGCTATACCATCTGGCAAGGGAGGCTTTACAGTGTACAGTGATGCATCGTATGGGGGTTTAGGCTGTGTGCTTAACCAGAATGAGAGAGTCATTGCTTATGGGTCTAGACAGCTAAAAGACCATGAGAAGAATCATCCGACACACGACCTTGAGTTGGCTACAGTAATCTTTTCTTTGAAGATCTGGAGGCATTACCTTTATAGGGAGACCTTCGATATATTCACCGATCATAAAAGCCTCAAGTATCTCTTCTCACAGAAGGAGTTGAATATGAGACAACACCGATGGATGGAGTTCTTAAAAAATTATGATTGTACCATCCAGTACCACCTCGGGAAAGCAAACATAGTGGCAGATGTGTTAAGTCGAAAGTTCTCTGCTCAGTTATCACATCTCACCGCAAGAGTGCGACGATGGCATCTTTTGGAAGATATGTCTCGAAGTAACATGAGATTTGACGTAAAAGGTTCAGGTGCGTTAATGACTACGCTGGTGATACGTTCCACTATCTATGAGAACATTCACTGACTTCAGATGACGGATGATGAGCTTATGGCTACCAGACATGATGTGATTCGGGGAAGTAAAAGAGATTTTTCTATTACGGATGCGGCACATTGTTGTTTAGAGACCGGGTATGCGTACCAATTAGTACTAAGCTTCGGGACACCATTTTTGAAGAGGCTCATAAGTCTATGTATGCTATTCATCCTCGCAGTACCAAGATGTACCAGGACTTAAAGAAAAGCTTATGGTGGAGGGGTTTAAAGAAAGATGTCGCTGAGTATGTCTCGAGATGTCTTGTATGCCAGCAGGTCAAGGTTGATCACCAAAATCCTGCAGGACTGTTGCAACTACTACCAATACCCGAGTGAAAATGGGAGGCTATTTCTATGGACTTTATTTTGGGATTGCCTAAGATGTTAAGGAAATACAATGCCATTTGGGTCATTGTGGATCGATTGACTAAGTTTTCATACTTCCTGCCTTATAATACGTCGTAATACACCAAGGAGATAGTTAGGCTACATGGTATTTCGATCAGTATCGTATCCGACAGAGACTCGATGTACACATCTCAGTTTTGGCAGCGATTTCAGGAAGGGATGGGTTCCAGGCTTGATTACAGTACGACATTCCATCCTCAGACCGATGGACAGACTGAGAGGGTGAATCAAATTATAGAGGATATGCTACATGCTTGCATGCTAGATTTTTAGGAGTCATGGGACCAACATTTACTGCTGATTGAGTTCGCCTATAATAATAGTTACAAGGCTAGCATCGGCATGGCACCCTATGAAGCCTTGTATGGACGGCGGTGCAGGTCTCCGCTTAATTGGGAAGAAGTGGGTGAGAAACTCATTTTAGGCCTTGAGATCGTGGAGAGTATGATCGAGACAGTTTGGTTAATCTGCAAGAGGTTACGCATTGCTCAAAGTCATCAGAAGAGCTACGCTGATCTTAAAAGGAACCATGTTGAGTTTCAGGTGAGCTTTGTAGCATTGCTCACCTCGATATTATTGTGATTTGTGTTTTGTCACTAATACCTGCGTTTCAGGTGGGAGATAATGTTTTTTGTCAAAATCTCTCCTACAAAAGACGTGATGCATTTTGGGAAGCATGGGAAGCTGAGTCCGTGCTATGTTGGACCTTTTAAGGTATTGGGCCGAGTCAGCGAGGTCGCTTACCGTGTACCCTTGCCACCGCAGCTATCGAGCATACACAATGTGTTTCACGTGTCCATGTTGTGGAAGTACGTGAAGGATCCGACTCACGTATTGGACTACCAGCCCATTGAGCTCCAGGAAGATTTATCCTTGGGTGAGGAGCTGGTACAAATCTTGGATCATAAAGAGCAGATCTTAAGGACCAAGAGCATTCCCTTAATACTCGTAAAGTGGCGAAACCACTCTTCAGAGGAAGCCACTTGGGAGAGTGAAGCAGAAATTTGCAAGCAATTTTCACAACTTTTCGAATAAAGGTAATCGTAAACTATGCTGATGGAAGAAAAATATAAGTACTTTTGACGTTTAAAACTCCTTTTTCAAATAAACATTATATATATCTATAACGATCACACAATAAAATCTTAAATATCATAATTATTCATTCTCAGTTAGAATCGTGTATCAATAGAACCCGTGTCATCAATTAGAACATGCATACCAGGCATGTGATTACGCTTCTGAACAAGTATTCGACTTTGACATCTAAAATTTCTACTCGAGAAATTACTGTCATAGTGTATGTGGTCTAGTGAGAAAATGGAAAGGTAGATGTGTATGCTAGGTTTGAGTCACGGTGAAGTATGTTTCCAGGCACGTGACACTCGAAAAGGTATGCATCCATGTACAGATGCAATCCTCTATGGTAGTATGAGATACCACACGTAGTATATCCAGGTTACTATGGATCCCGACCCTTGAAAAGCATACTTAGTGAAGCCTATCACATCGCAACCCATTCTCTTTAGACATCAGACAGTTTCGATTATGCCTTGATAAGAACTTGTGTTAGAATAAGGGCGTACCATAAGCTTACTTAAGCTACCCGTTATATTTTTTAGGATGAAAATTCCTAAGGAGGGTAGAATGTAAAGACCCGTATTTTTGGACTCGAATCAGACTGACCCTGTGTACATATTCGGCTCGACAACCGACATTGCCATTTGTTTAGATCTTTATCTAGATGTGATTGTGCAAACAGATTCTGATTTTGAGCCGTTTGGACCCTCGTAGAAAAGTCATGCACCGACCTCGACGTGGTCGCTCAACACCAGACCTAAGTTATTGGAATTAGAAGTTTAACACACTAAGGTGTGTGTGTGCTTAACATATTGAACAACCCTTTTATAAGAGGAATGGTATTCCTGTATGCTTTAGGTTAAGGCCTTCTAAAATTTATTTGCTTGGAGAGAAAGAGGAGACGAGAGCCATACACCAAAAAACCTAGCTGCATTTTGAGTCATTTGATCATTACAAAGCTTCACCTTTATTGTACCACGGATTGTGAGATCTATTTTGTAAAACCTTTTCTCTAAAACTTTTTTCGTTTGAGATCCATAAACCTAGGGCAAGATTGAATCAACCCTTGGATTCATTTTCAATAATTTAAAGAGGTTGAGATCATTGGGAATGAATAGAAGTGATCCTAGTGAACTCGTAGGAGCGATCGCGGCGTGAACTGTCGAGGAAATTCGTCGATTTCATTCTGAAACTCCGTTTGCGTGACTCGTTTCAAAGAGTGGAATCCTTGATTAAAGGTATGATTTTTATTGAGTTTAAGGTTTAGAATCAGTAGATTAAACTTGGGTTTTGTTTTAGGAATTTGTGGGATTCGATTCAGGTGAAAACGAGGCAAAAAATTGCATCGCTCGAGCGAGGACAGAATTTAGTTTTTGTCTTCGTTTTCGTTTTCTTTCCAATACTGTCTTGGTATTTTATCCGTAACATTTTTTTCTAAACTCTGATTAATATGATTCTTTTTACGTTAGAAAGATAACATCAAGCTCTACAACTTTCACGTTTTTACTAACTCGTGAATCAATCGTTTTGAAGGTCAACAAATTAGGAGAAGGTTACATCAAATTGTCTTCATTTTTGTTTTCTTTTTAATACTATCTTAGTATTATAGCTATAACTTTTTACTCTAACCTCTGATTGACATAATTCTATTTTATTTTGAAAAGAGAACAGCAAACTCTACAACTTTGGTGTTTTGACCAACTGGTGAATCAATCGTTTTTATAGTCAAAAAATTAGGGAAAGGTTACGTCAAATATTATATTGGCACAAACTTGCCCGTTTTGACTCGATTTTGAGGAAACACTTAAATAGGTCTAAATTATTAGTGATTAGAGTTAACCTTGATGCATCGTCGTATATTTGTGATGTAGATTAAGGGCGAGAGGCCATCAATAGGATTTTACTTGACTTCGCGCAACTCCAAGTTTAAGTAAGAGAATCTCATCTTTATAGTATTTTATTTTAATTCGCATGGATATTTTAAATTAGAATCTTTGAACTTTTATATGTCATTAAAATTACATCTGTAAACTAAAATTTGAGATGAAAAATTAAAAATTTGAATCTATCTGAACCCTGAAACCTGAATCTGCTTAAGCTCTGAAAAGCTGAAAATCTGAAATCAAGAATCTGAACTATATATAAGAAACATGCATCTGATTTATATTAGTATCTGTATCTATTTTATGATTGACCTGAATGACCCCTCAAAAATTCCTAAACATCTTCCTGGCACAAGTTTCCCTCATGACGTAGGGGCTTGTTGCATCCAAAAAAGGGTTCATGAACAACGATGGTAGGTAGGGGTTCCCATCGGCTATATTCCTGATCTCAAGATATAGTTTACTTGGGAGCTATTTTAAGTTGAGGATTAAGTCATGAATTACTGAACTTTGCATATAGAAGTTAGAAATAATAAGACACTGAAACCTTACATCTGTTCTTGAATTTGTTTTCACATATTTGGAAACTTATCTTGCATATAATTTCTGCATTTAAATTCTATTTTTACCTGCATTTTTGGTTTGACATATAATATTTCGATACTTATTTTGAAACCCATGTTAGTTAAAATACAATGTCGTTGATAATATTTTTCTACTGAGCTTTGTTAGTTAGCTCACTCCGACTATATGTCACAGGTCCAGGCACTGACGTGGCTGTTCAAGGTTGCGAGACTGATCCTGATTATGTACTCGAGGAAGAGCCTAAGGTTCCTCCTGAAGAGTATTTTCCAGCTTAGGATCTAGTTTATTATTTGCTTTTGGTGAGAGTTTGGACTTGGAGTTGTGGGCCATTTAGTTGGCTATTATAGTTTCTTTTATTTACCTTTCGCTTTCGCATTTATTTTAATATTAAATATTATTTATGCTTTACTATGATTTGTGCTCTGTTTGTCCGGCTTATTGTTCAACCGATAAGTTGGCGAACCGACTGTTCCTATACCTGAGGGATTGGAAAAGTTGGGTCGTCACACTTATGGAAGAGGAGAGTTCTACTCGGCTGAAAAGACTGGATGGTGATCCTCTTACGTTAAAAATCAGTTTGATCTCTTGGATGTCAATGAATCTAATACTTCTGTAATCCTTGAAAACAGTAAATTTGGCATCGGGTCTATCTCTCAAATTATGGGGGTGCAAGAACCAAGTTGTGTCAAAACCAAGCATCACAAAAATAAACCCAAACCACATGGGAAGGGAAAAGGAAATAAGGCTGGGTTGACCCAGCACTCGAACCAGTCTCGATGAATTGTGGGTCGTGGAATGTCCGGGGCCTCAATCAACAGACCAAAAGAAATGAGGTAAAGAAGTTAATTAGGTAACAGAGTCTCGGTATCCTTTGTCTAATAGAAACTAAAATTAATCAACCGATATGTGAAAAGATTATGCCATCAATTAATAGAAGTTTGAGTTGTGTCATGAATTATAACAGTCACACATTTGGGCAGGTGTGGATTATGTGGAATCCTGAAAAATTCTCGGTTAACAAATTGGTAGAAACTAATCAACTAGTTCATGTTAACGTTACAAGGAATGATGGCTTGCAATTTTATCTTTCTGCTATTTATGCTTCGAAGCTTGCCTCTGACAAAAGATTATTATGGAGTTTCCTCATAAACATTGCTGCTACCATCAATGGTCTATGGCTCCTAAATGGTGACTTCAATTGTATCAGATTTCCTAAGGAAAATATTAGGGGACACACAATACCTAGGCATATTATGAGTGAATTTAATGGTTGCCTTGATGCTTGTCAACTCGATGATCTTCGGGATATTGGTAATTCCCTTTCATTGACCAATAGATCTCTTGGAAATAGGTGTATCCTATGTTGGCTTGATAGGGCTCTAGCTAATGTACATTGAAAAACTATATGGCCAAATGTTTTGGTCAAGTACTTGCCTGCTGGAATCTCAGATCACTCTGCTCTAATTACTAGAATTCATTGTAATTTTCCATCGAGGCCGAAGCCCTTCTAATTCTTAACAGCGTGGACTTCTAAATTAGGATTCCAAGATGTCATTTATAAGGCTTGGGGAATACTTGTGGAAGGTATGGAAATGTTCATTCTCCAACTAAAACTCAAGTTCGACAAGGAAGCCATTCGGGAATGGAATAGAAGGGTCTTTGGTACCATTCATTCCAAAGTTCGTGTTGCTTAGAATATGGTCACAACCATTCATAATTCCATTCAGGGAGACCCTTTAAATGGGGACCTAGCAAAGAGAGAGAAGACTGCCTTGACTGATCTTTATAGAGAACTTTACACTGAAGGGGAATTTAAATTCCAGAAGTCTCGCCACCAGTGCATCAATGATGGTGATCGCAACACCAAGTATTACCATGCCAATGTCAATTCTAGAAAGGCTGTGAATAATATTAATCAGATGGTGGAAAATGCTAGAAACAAATTTGTTGATTCGGGCCAGATTGGGGACTATCTTGTTAAGCACTATAAAAAAATTTATATCCCTTCTAGTAACGATCCTGTTCCTGCCATTCCTTTCAATCGATGACTTCTTCCTGAAGAAGAGAAAAAGCTCTCATTGCCAATTTCTACAAATGAAATCACCAAAGTAGTGCTTGCTTCACCAAATGCAAAAGCGCCTGGACCTGATGGTTTTCCTGCTGAATTTTTCAAGATCTACTGAGATATTGACAAGGAGGAGTTCTCTCGTGCGGTAAGAAATTTTTTTCAAAAGAAAAATATTTTAAAGTCTATTAATTCAACATTTATTAGACTCATACCCAAAGAAAAAGATGCAAGGTCTGTTGGCAAGATGAGACCTAATGCCCTTTGCAATTTCGTCTATAAAGTTATAACAAAAATTATCTCCAATAGACTTGCTTTGGTACTTTCGGATCTTGTGAGTCCCAATCAATCCGCCTTTATGAAGGGAAGGCGTATCACTGAAAATATCTTACTTGCCCATGAGATGGTTAGGAAATTCCACCTAACTAATGGTAGGAAAGTTTTGTGTGCAAAGATTGATATCCGAAAAGCTTATGACCGTGTGAGGTGGGATTTTATTATCAATATCCTTAGACAAATTGGTTTTGATGAGATTTGGGTAGGATGGATTACCCAATGTATTACTACTCCCGCATTCTCCATCCTTGTGAATGGGTCTCCTTATGGTTTCTTTAGTGGAACATGTGGTATTAGGCAAGGGGATCTTCTTTCTCCTTTACTATTTACTGTTGTAATGGAAGCATTTACTTGTGTTCTTGAGCAAAAGATTGATGAAGGGAAGATTCTTGTTCCTAACTTGCAAGGTGGGCCTAGTATTTCTCATCTCATGTTTGCATATGATCTCCTCTTTTTGGATGAAGACGCCGATTATGCAAAAGTGGTTAAAGAATCTCTTGGGTTCTTTTATAGTTTCTTCGGACATATGAAAAATGATAAGAAAAGTTCAGTTTTATTTAGTGAAGCTTGTCACGCCAAAAAAGACATCTTAGATGGTTTAAACTTCAAGAAAGGTTTTTGCCTATTCATTATTTGGGCATTCCCTTATTCTCTTCTAGAATGACTCATTTTATGTGCAACCCTCTTATTAAAAAAATCAGGAACAGATTGGAAAGTTGGAAGGGGCATTTTCTCTCTCATGCTGGCAGACTTATTTTGATCTCTTCAATTTTGAGTAGCTTTCAAGTTTATTGGATGAGTGCCTTTCTCCTCCCAAAGAGAACTCTTAAGGA
Organism: Chloranthus sessilifolius; assembly: GCA_021018995.1. Classification (NCBI taxonomy): domain Eukaryota; kingdom Viridiplantae; phylum Streptophyta; class Magnoliopsida; order Chloranthales; family Chloranthaceae; genus Chloranthus; species Chloranthus sessilifolius. The sequence goes on from CM037595.1 coordinate 74,681,879, forward strand.
GATTGAGAATATCTTTTGTCAATTTCTTTGGAGAGGTTCATCGTTGGCCCAATCTATGCTTCCCATCAGTTGGAAAAGAGTTTGTAAATTGAAAGAGGAAGGTGGTCTTGGTGTTCGTAATCATGCAGATTGGAATCAAGTAGGAATGACAAAACTCTTTTAGTCTATTGTTCAAAATGACTCTCTTTGAGGCCAAGCTATGCGGGCTAAATATCTTGGGAGACAAAGCATTTGGATTTGTTCTTGGCCAAGTGATCTTTCTTGGGCATGGTGGGGAATTTTTGCAGCTAGAGACATTGTTTTACGCAATTGCTAGTTAGTGTTGGGTAATAGGGCTACTACTAGCTTTTGGTTTGATCCTTGGGTTAATGGCAAAGCCCTTATTCCTACTTATAATAGAAGACTTCTTCATCATTCTAGTATTAATGAGAATACTATGGTTAAGGATGTGGCCCAGATGGAGTATGGCTTTTGCCACATCTCTCAATGACTCGCTTGGAAGAAGCTTGGAAGGATGTTCGTAATATTGATGCACCTAATTCGGATCAAGATGATAGATGGATTTGGGAAACTTTAAGGGATGGAAAATTTTCTCTTAGTTCTGCTTGGCATACTAATAGAACCAAGGGAACGATGGTTGATTGGAAGCGCTTCATTTGGAATTCGGGTAATATTCCTAAGTTCTCTTTCTGTGCATGGCAAGCAATAAACTTTAACCTCATGACCATGGACAATTTATGCAAAAGGGGTATTAGTATCCCATCTCGGTGTATTTTAGGTTGGTCGAATTCGGAGGACACTGAGCACTTATTTTTTGGCTGTGGGTATTCTCAATGGATTTGGCGTTCCATCAAATGTAGAGCAGGAATCAACAACAATAAACTTTCATTTCTTGAAGAGTTAAAAAGGTATATGGAAAAATCTAAGGGGAAGAAAAGGAAGGACCATCTCATTCGCAATGCTTTTTTGCATTACCATTTCTCTCATATGGAGAGAGCGAACTGACAGTATCTTTAACAATGTCATTAATCAAAAGAAGATGATTATTCATAATATCATTAGAGAAGCCTCCTTTCGAGTGGAGTTTTAAAGATTTCAAAAGATGATGACTGTATTGGGGCAATGTGGAATTTGAAATAGTGTGATTTTGGAGGTTAATAGGGGTGATGGTGATGCGGAAGCTCCTTTTGATCTTTTACTTTTGAATTTTTTTCTAAACTCTTTATACTATGTTACTTCATTCTTTTTAATAGAATGGGTGAGGACCCTACAACCTCAAGCTTACCTATAAAAAAAAAAAAAGTTTTCATCATATTGATTACTCGATCGATACACAAATCTTTGGTTGTCTGATATGTTGCTTTTGCATGTATTATAGAAGAAGGAATCGAGCGCATCTTCATGAAATCCTAGCACGATATTCACATTGCTACTATCAACTATCAATCGATAGGAATTGTCTTGTTCTTTTTCTGTGTAACATTAGGAAATGAGGTAGGGGATTTCAACGACAACTTTGTGTTTTATAATTCTAATTCGTAAGTATTTAATGATTTTGATAAATTTGGGTACTATATTTTTTATCGCCAACAATCGAGGGTCTCATGATGTCATGGTTTGTGGCCAATTCACATTAAATAATTTGCGGCCATCAATCTTATTGATCTATAAATTCACGCTTTTCAAGGTTAGACGGGGTGCCACCACTTTCGTGGGAAAGTTAAAGTTAACTATTTAAATTTTTTGTTTTGACTTTCCCACAACATAGCCTCCGGGGCTTCAATAAATATATACCAAAATCTGCCCATTTGGTAGGGTTGGGAATTTTAATGGCACTAGTTCACATAACATGGCATCTTTGGTAGATCACAAAAATTAATGTCTATTCAAATACTGTAACATCAATGGGTATTGATTAAGGTTATGCTGCTCTTTATTTTTTGTGTTGAGCCAAGATTAAATCGGCCACTAACCCTTTTGAATTTGGTTTCAAAGTTGGGTCAAATTCGTTTATGTCAAGACTGAATTTGCAGCTAGAATTCTGAAAAGTTTGTTAAGTGTTGGGACTTTTGGATCATTGACCCCCCTAATCGTTAAGATTATGTACAATTTACGAAATTATCAGTAGGTAATTCCCCAATTGAAATTTTGTGACCATTCCATCTAACGGATCAGATCTTCTATAATCTACCTTCAAAAATTACTTAGCAATAAATCATATATTTGGCCTTTTACACACGTTGACTGTACATAAAGTGATCGATACATGTTGGTTGCAAACATGTAAGCACATCATTTCAACAGTCTCGATAAGACCGGTATTTTTCCTAATTAACTCTATTCATTGTTAAGGCACATGGTCTCTTTAGTTTTATAATTGATTTGAACATTTGAATATGAGATCAGAAAAAAAATTAGATCCTTGTATCATTAATGAATGAAAAATATTTGCTCATGACACTTTTAAAGAGAAAATAAAAAGAAGAGAATATATGATATAAAAAAATTCATCGAACCCTGAAAACTGATTTTGAATTCTAAATTAATTATAAAAAGTATGAATACAATATTATACTTTAGAAATATGCATGCGATTTAAGCTTTGAATTTGAATGGATCATGTATTATAACACGCTTTAAACCCTTACAACGGTATTTTCAAATGCACGAGCTACCTCACTTAGCCGGAGCTACGGCACTTGAAAAAATTATTCTAGAACGACAATGGTAAGGATACCCACCGGTGCTTTGACTTTGACTCTTAGCACTATATGTGCAATAGAGATTGCTTTAAGTTATATATTTAAGTAATGCATGAACATAAGAATTAACATATGAAATAAAATACAATAGAAAAATATCATAATTGGGCACTTATATGAATCAAACTCAAATTTGTACTTGGAGTTATTTATCTTAGAATATAAATGTGTGGTGACTCCTCATATTTTATTGTATCTTAGTCATTAATATTGGAATGATCACTAAAACTATACATTGGATGTTTTAAGACACGAATGGTCTTAGAATCGCCCTACCGAGCATAGGGATTTTTAGCTCACCCCGACACTGTGTGTCGCACGTACAGACGTTGATAAGGATCCCAAGTTGGAAGAGGATCCTGATTTTTTCCCTAAAAACGAGGAAGATCTGCCACCTGAAGAATTTTTTCCTTAGTGAGAATTCCATGATTAGGACTTGGTACGATTTAATAAATTTTCTTTAGAATAGTTATTTATTGTTTTTCACATAGATTGATGTAAGTACCACTATTTGTATGACGTACGATCGTCACCGGTGGTATTTTTGGATTAGTATTTTCATTTTTGAATGTTGAATTATTTATTTCAGTTTTATAGACAATTTGATGTTCGTAATTATATCATTGTTTTAAGAAAAATAAAAAGATATGGTTTTTTTATTATTTTATTTTTTTCATGATTCTTCAATAGAAATTTTGCTTATAAGCTTATGAACTAAGTTAAGTGACCCGGTATTCCATATCTTCTTGTGTGAAAATTTTGGGTCGTTACAGAATGTCATCTGATAAAGATGGAACATTTATAAGAATGAAACTATTGCATACACCCTAAGCATTTTGTGAATATAATGAAATCAATATGGAGCGTAGAACACGAAACATTGAGTAAAAACAAGCATAAGAAATATTTAAATTATTTCATTCTATGATTGAGTCCAACTACTCATCCTCGGATGTAATCGTGCCTAAACATCTTAAGGTTTGACCAGCAAAACGTTCGGGCTCGTTTCAAACCCTAAAGAGACATACGTATCCTTACCAAAATTGTATGAGTTTTAAAAGAGGTAACAGACATTTCCACTATGTCCGAATGGTTCAAAAACTATAAGATCGAGTCATGTTTCACTTAAATCGGATGTCCCCACAAAAAGAAACTCGAAATTCAGTTTGGAAAGGAAACAAAGTTTCAAAACTGTTAATCTCAACTAGTCAAAAATGGGCATCGACCGGTCGAGATCAAAGAACAGAGAAGAATAATAAGCATTCATAAAATTGATCGGTCGAATCTGAAATCTCAACCGGTCGATGTCAGACAGAGGACAAAAGTGCTTCAAGAATAAAAATCTCAACTGGTCAAAAATATAGTTCAACCGGTCAAGATTAAAGAAAGGAAGTTTTGAAGACAATAGAACTCGACTGGTCTAATTTAATATTTTGACCAGTTAAGTTTCCTGAAAGAACTAAAGGGCATTCAATCTCAACTAGTCAAAAATATTTTTCGACCGGTCGAGATGAAGAAGGAAGAATTCTGAAGAAATATAGCACTCGATTGGTTGAATTTGTATTTCGATCGGTCGAGTTTCCAGAAGAAACAAAAGAGACACACTCTCGACTAGCCAAAAATGAATTTCGATAAGTCGAGATCAAGCAAAGGACCCAAGTTTTTATATAATATGAATCTCAATCGGTCGAATTTGGATTTTGACCGATCGAGTTGCCAATTTCAAGCATGGGTCGAGTTTTTCCACCACAGTTAATTTCTTTTAGGTTTAAACTTTTGAAAATAGGCTGAATAATTTAAGATGGATTGAGAGGGACCTGCCTGTTGAAGCGTGAATCGATTCTCGCGATGATATGGCTGACGACGATTAGATTTGGGGCATTGATTTGCTCGAGTCCTTTCGCAAGCAATCTCCTCTTACGACAGAAACTGCCGTAGCAATGAGGAAACTCAATGGGGGTGATTAGGTTCCAAAAAGGAAGTTTGGCCACCATTATAATATTGGATCAAACTCGCGATATTGCTCGGCTGCAGATCTCGCTTAAGGATGGTGCACAATGGTTGTACTTTTGTAGAGAAGAGAGAACAAGAGAGAGAGAGGCGGTTGTGAGAGGGATTGAAGTAGAGAATTCTATTTCTCTCTAAATTTCTCATTTATATAGAAAAGACAATTAGAAAAAGAGTCCAAATGGAAAAGTTCACTAACCCTAGAAGGTGAGATTCCTTTAAGGATTCTAATTGATTGCAAATCAATTCCATAAATGGTGGGAATTTATTGCCTTAGTTGTTTTAAGGCGGCATGACTCTTGGAATTCGGCTGCCCTTTTTTTGTATAAACAAATCTTATTTAGAATTTTCCAATTTTAAATGGTGCAGGCCAGATAAGGTTTTCGCACAAACACCGGGTCTTGGTGATTCACCCATCTATTACCATTAAACAGGATCAAACGAGACCCGGGTCATAACATTCTCCCCTCCTTAAAAAATTTTATCCCCGAAAATAACGTACCAGTTATTTGAAGAGTCCATGATGTTTCTCTTTGATATCATCTTCATTCACCCAGGTTGCCTCCTTTGGCGTGTGATTTTGCCATTGGACCAACAACAATGTCATCATCTTGTTCTTGAAGACTTATACCTTTCAATCGAGAATCCTGATCGGTCTTGCTATGGTTGTGAGGTCTTCCTTGATATTGACGAGTTCGATCTCCACTATATGTGAGGGATCATATATATATATCCTCAACATTGACACGTGAAATACATCATGAATTCTCAGGTATTCTGGTGGTAGGGCGACTTTATAAGGAACCTTGCCAATACGCTTTGTGACATCGAAAGGCCCTACATATCTAGGGCATAGCTTCTCACGCTTTACAATGCACACAACTCCTTTGGTCGGGGAGACGCAAATGAATACCAGTTTGCCAACCTATTAGAAAGATTTTAGTGTTCTAACCACGAGTAAAATTATAATAAAATTCAGAGTTTGAAATTAAACTGTGGTACCTCGAACTCTAAGTTACAACAGTGGGGGTTGGCATTCTTTTTTTGACGATCCTGGGCTATTTTAAGTCGTTTGCATATCAGTTTGACTTTCTCAGTCGTAGTTTGGACTAGTTTGAGCCCAAGCATCTTTCTAACTCCAATTTCAACCCAACACAACGGAATTCTAAAACTTCTGCCTTATAAAGCTTTGAAAGGAGACATTTCGATACTTGTTTGATATTTATTATTGTAAGAGAATTCAATCAATGGAAGGTGATCATCCCAGTTCCCTCGAAAATTGAGCATACAAGCTTGTAGCATGTCTTCAACTACTTGATTCACCCTTTCAATTTGGTCGTCCGTTTGCGGATGGAAGGCAATACTAAAATTTCATCGAGTGCTCAGAGCTTCTTCAAAGGTTGTCCAATATTTGGAGGTGAATTTTGAGTCACGATCAGAGACAATGATGACTGGTACCCCATGATATTTCATAATTTCCTTTAGGTATGTTTCAGTAAGCTTGTTCCCATCTATGGTGGTCTTCAATGGTAAGAAATGAAAAAACTTGGTAAACTTGCCAGTTATTACCGAGATGACATTGTTCTTCTTCATCGTCTTCGGTGGGCTTACGATGAAATCCATTGATATGTTTTCCCACTTCCATTTCGGAATGGATAAGGGTTGTATAAGTCCAGCTAGTTTTTAATGATCTCCCTTAACTTGTTGTCACACAAAGCACTTCAATACGTACTTCACTATTTCTTGCTTCATGTTCGACCACCAGTACCAATTTTTTAAATTTTGATACATCTTAGCGTTGCCCAGATGTACTGAGTATCCTTATTTATGACCTTTATCAAGTATCTCCCTTTTCACTTGGGGGTCATTGGGTACACACAGTCTTCTTCTAAAGAGAAATGTTCCATCCGCCCTAAGGATGAAATCAGATTTTAATCTTCCGCGAAAGGTTTTGATGATTTTTGAGATTTTTGAGTCTGTATGCTGTAATTCCTTGATTTTATCAAAAATGAACTAACTCATCACAATTCTTGCCAAGTATACACCCTCTTCAACTTCCTAGAGGTAAACATCTTCTTCGGTGATTTCATCAAAGGGCTTCGAGGTTTTTAATCTGCTAATAGTACCGAGGATTTCCTACTGAGTGCATCGGCGATGATATTTACTTTTCTATGATGGTAATTTATGGAGTAATCGTAATCTTTCATGTATTCCATCCGTCTACATTGTCTCAAATTCAGGTCCATTTGTGATAAAAGATACTTGAGACTTTTGAAATCCGGGTATATATTGAACGTCTCACCGTAGAGATAATATCACCATACTTTAAGGGCGAAGATGACTGCAACCAATTCTAAGTCATGAATTGGGTAATTCTTTCCGTGAGGTTTGAGTTGTCTCGACCCATAAGCTATTACTTTCTTACTTTGCTTTAGCACACAACCAAGTCTAAGGCGAGATGCATCCGTTAATATTTCAAATTCACTAGTGCCCATAGTGGAAGGTAGGATGAGGATTGGTGCAGTAGTAAGCCTCTTTTTCAATTCTAAGAAACTTTCTTCACATTCTTCGGTCTATATGAATTTGACATTCTTTCGTTGAGACAGGTGAGTAGTAGAGTAATGCGTGAAAATCCTTCAACAAAGAGACGGTAGTAGCCTGCTAACCCAACGAAACTGTTAACTTTGGTAACACTTTTCTGAGCTTACCATTATGTAACTACTTCGATCTTGGAAGGATCGACAGGCACTCCTGCTGATTCCACGTGGCCTAGGATGGTCACTTGTTTAAGCCAAAACTCACACTTACTGAGTTTGGCATACAAGTGATGCTCGTGAAGTGTTTGGAGTGCAAAGCGGAGGTGTTCTTCATGTTCTTCCTCCGAGCGAAAGTAGATGAGGATATAGTCTACGAAGACTATGATGAACCTGTCTAGATAGCCCCTCAAGACTCTGTTCATTAAGTCCATGAAGACTATTGGGGCGTTTGTAAGTCCGAACGGCATGACTAGAAACTCGTACAACTCATGTTTATAGGTGAATGCCTTCTTCAAAATGTCCTCTTCTCGAACCTTAAACTGATGATATCCCGATCTGAGATTGATTTCTGAAACATTTGGCACCCTAAAGTTGGTCGAACAAATTGTCGATATGAGGTAGAGGGTACCAATTTCTTATGGTGACATTCTTCAACTGTTGATAATCAATGCATAATCTCAATGAACCATCTTTCTTCTTTACGAAGAACACTGGTGCCCTCCATGATGACTTGCTACGTCGAATAAATCCCTTAATAGATAGTTCTTTGAGTTGTATCTCTAGCTCTTTTAGTTCTGCAGGTGTCATGTATAGGGTACCTTCACAATTAGTGTTGTTCCTGGAGTCACTTCAATCTTGAACTCGACTTCTCGATTTGGTGGTACTCATGGCAAGTCTTCTTGGAATACATCAGCAAAGTCTCTGACCGCATGGATCATCGCGAGGTCTACTGCCTTATCCAGTTATTTTTCTAAGGTTTCTAATAGTGGTAATCTCCTCCTTTTAATACCGCAAAATTTGAAGGGACGGCTCCTAAGGGGTTGGAAAGTAACAATCTTTGCCAAGCAATCCATTGTAGCATGGTACATGGCAAGCCAGTCCATGCTCAATATAACGTCAAAGCCTTGGAAGTCCAATATGATAAGGTCTATCGGAAGATTATGATCTTTAATATTTATGATCATGTCTCGACAAACTAGGGTAGCCATCATGGTGCTCTCAGACGGTATCAAGATAGTCAATCTCCTTCCTAAGAGTATGGGTTTAGCTTGAATTTCTGACACAAACCTTGGACTGATGAATGAATGTGTAGACCCCGAGTCTATAAGAACGATGGCTAAGTGCTTAATGTCGCACTCATGTTGATAAACAGAGAGGTTACCTGCTAGCATAAGGTGTGTTAAGTTGTTTTCGATTTTGACAATAAAGTTTTGAGGTTATCGAATTCATATGAGGGATTTCACGAAATGAAAGTTTATGAAAACCACACTCAAACTATTGAAAGAAAGATAATTGGATTTTATTTAGTAACGATACAGTGAATGACCTCGTCGCTAGCTATAGTGTCCTGCTCCGACATTGCAGATATGTGACCCTAGTTCGGCGGCTTCGCTTAAGTATTATACTGTCAACCTTGTGTTGGGGCTCTTTCGGGGCAGTCCTTAATCACGTGTCCCTCTTTTCCACACCGAAAACATTTACAGGTACCTTGCATGCACACCTCGGGCTTGTGCCTCCTCTTATATTTTACACAAGGTTCATAGGTTGTAAACTCCCTTAGTGGCTGATGAGGCTATGGAACAATGTTTCCTCCTGGGAAGGTGGGGACCAGTTGTGTTTGCAGGAGGGTGAGACTTGGCCTTTTGTTTTCTGAAAGGGCTAGAGAAAGCTATGTCCTCCGGGTGAAAGTTGGTAGTTGTCTCTATGGGATAAATGAGCCCCTTTGAATAGCCTTGGTCTTTTGGGCCTCCAACTTGACATTCCTTCTATTAAGCATTTCACTTGATTCCCTTTCGTGGATTTGTGCACGATACACGAGCTTTCCATATATTTTTATCTCCACTGCAACTAATTTCTCATGAAAGAATGGTTGCAAGCCATCTTGAGATGCAAAGAGCTTATTGCATTCATTTGCGATCAAATTCCTAGCAAATCTGGATAGTTGATCGAACTTGGTTTCGTACTCGGCAATTTCCATACTCCCTTGTCATAAGTCCATAAATTCTCGTTTCTTCTGGTCTTTAGTGGCTGCAGAGAAATACTTTTCGTAGTATGCTTCCCTGAATTGCTATCAAATCCATTCTTCTTCATTGTTTCAATCTGCGGCTCTCTTTGCCACTCGCTATCAGTTCTCTGCTTTTTGGTTCAAGTAGAACGTTGCTCACTTTACCTTTTTAATTTTTGTGGGTGAAGAAATCCCGAAGAACTTCTAGATTTAATTTACCCAATCTTCAGCAACGACTGGGTCAAGTTGACCATGGAAATAGGGAGGTTGAACTCTGTTGAATACTTGAAATCTGGTAGTTGCGTGTGGTGGATTCTCCTGTTGAGGAGGCCGACGTTGATTGACTAGCTCTTGGACAGCTTGCCTTTCTTGTTCTCTTTGCACTTCGCTCTCATACAACAATTAAGTCCTTTCTTGTTTATGAGACTACGTCAAGTGGGTCATCTGCTAACTGAATGTGGTGGCCATCTCACATAGTAGGGCGCATTGCCTTGGATTCTTGAGAACCTTCCTGTAATGTGGCCTCGTTTACTTAAGAGTTATTTGTTTCTCTGTATCGTCGAGCCATTAAATCCTGATTCTACAATATGTCATCTATTAGTAAATTTGTATGACTTAATCCCTAAGGAAGTAAAGTCTAGGCTTTGATACCATCTTAGTCACGATCCATAATCAATACCCGATTTTGAGGGCTTAGAATTCTGTGTCATGATATTGCATATTGGTTAAAGCGATAAGCGGACATACATATAATAGAATTTAGATCGAGCCTTTTTAATAATGCATTTAATGGCTCATAAATAAAGGTAGAAAGCATAAATGACAATTCATAAGGTAAATTTCATAATCAGGCATCTATGATATAAAAACTGAAGTTTCACGTAGGGTAAAATCGTCTCATACGTAAACTCAAAAGAAATATCAAAATGACTAAAGCATGTCTCTCAAATAAAATAATAAAGACTGGAGCAAAAGGGACTCTCAAGGCTAATAATAGTCCGCCAGATCTACCCTCATCCAAGTGGTAGCCGACGTCCTCATCTTCATAAGCAGCCTCCGGTACAGCTACTTCCATGTTATTATAGGTAGGATGATCTGAATTCTCACCTGCAGCTATTAGATTTTTAGGGGGGTGAGTTTACTAAGTCGAATAAATGTTTGACAACTCTGAGTATGTTATGTCTTAACCTATTGAAAGTGCACAATGAAAATTATAGCACTAGCGATGGGATCGTTCCCACGAGGAAGGTCAAAAATTTAAAAACTTTTATTTACCTTTAAAGAATAAAGAATGGGTTTCAATTAAATTAAAGTGCAAGAAAATAAATCTAAATCCTTGAACTTTCAGATCCTGTTCATCAATCAGTCTCCTTCGGTTCTTGAATATCTATGAAAATTAAAATACCATTACACTATATCTAAGTCTCAGAAATTAGGCGTCAATCAAATTTGAAATTCTTTCAATATAGATCTATACTAATCTGTAACTTTTCAGAATTTGGCCGTCAATAAAACTCTAGAAAACGGAAGACGGAAAAAAAAATGCCAATACACTAATCTTTCAAATTCTCAATCTTAGTCATCAATTAAAATCAAGAACTATCAAATGTTTACAAAGTAGCAAAAAAAAGCAGTAAATTTAAACTAAAAAGCAATAAATATATATTTCATCTCCCAATCACAAGCATCAATTGCTCTTGAGAAACTACAGATACTCTACTCTAATCTTCCAGTCTCCGATCATAGTCGTCAATTGCTCTCGAGAAATCTTGGATATCTAAACTAAACTAAACTAATGTGATCTTCAAGAAACCCAACCTCAATCGTCAATTGATGCTGAGAAATCCTTTAATAAATTGTGTTGGATGTCGAACCCTCTTATTTGTAGCTTCATAAGGGATCGGTTTACACTATTCGACTCCTAATAAAAGTAAATTACTAAAAACAAAAGTTTCCTAATAAAACTAAACTTCTAATCCTATCTTGCTTCCTTTAATTAGAAGATCGGCGCAGGACTCTTCTCCTTGATTTCAGTAGCAGAGATCTTTAGGATTCTTCTTCAACAATCTTCTCAAATCCGTAGAGTGCAAGACTTCTATTTTAAGAGTTCTTTTCTATTTTGTGCATGACGGTGCATCTCTTCACGTGATATTCAGCAGCAGCGAGCTTTAATACTAAAAAATTGTAAATACAATTTCATTCTTTATTCAGTATGATTCCTTACTCTCGAACGATCGCACCCTTGCTTCGGGCTTTCCAGTCTTGAGCGTCTTCTGTAGAATCATAAGTACGATTCCTTCTTTTCTCTCTTCCGGTTCACTCTCTCGAGGTTACGACTGGATCATAAGCTCTCTCTTTAGCTTACAGACTGACTCTCAGACACAATTGGGTTCGTATCTTCATGCGATCATCTTTCTTATTGCCTTTTGAGTTTATTTTGATAAAGATTAATATTTTCACTCTTTTCTGCTTACTATTTTAAATATTTGCATATCATCATATCATTAGTAGCAAACTAAGGTCTAACGCAACTAAGTTAAGGGTAATAAAATGGTAAATTATATAACTGATCACACCATCAAACTTAGGTTTTCCTAGTCCCTAACAAACAAGGAAAGATAAATTATTCTAAGTAAAAGTTAAATGCCACTTTCGTAGGGAGCACGATTGCATTTAGTAGATTCAATAAGCCTTTAAACTCCTAGGTGATCCCTAGTGGAGGAGTTGTGTCTCCTGAAGGTTTTCAATGAAGTTACCTACAAACTTCAAAATATTTTTTGATTTGCAAGTTTTTCTCAAAAAGAAAACAAACTCTAAAACTAAAACAGATAGAACTAATTAATAGCTAACCATTACAAGTTTGTTTAGATTTTGAAAAATATGATTCCAGTCATGACTTCCCATCCTAACAGTTATCCTTGATCAGATACTCAGCAATTTCAATTCATATTAAGCATGGAGTTTGTGCATACCAATAAAAGAATCCATTCATTATAAAATTTTCTAAACTACAAATTTCGAAAACATTTTCATCCAAATTCTCACTGTTGGCATACTCTTAGAAAGAATGTCAAAATTATTGGGTTCTCAAAATGATATATATAAGGAATAGTTTCAAGGACAAGTGACAAAAAGATATATCTCATGGAATAGATAATCAATTCTATCTTATACTTCTCTTATCTTTCATAGCATTTATCATACACATCTCTACTAGGCTCATGCTTTTGTAAATCATGAATCAAAAAGGACTTTATTCGGCTTGTAATCGGACTAGGGGTTAAAAGGTTCCAAAGAAAGATAGAAAGGATTAAAAGTTCTGATAATTCAGTTCATCTCTCCCCTATCTTCTTCATCTTTTTCTTCTTCTTCTACTTCAGTAACTATCCAAAAAGTTGGATAACTTCTTCCCATATACATTTTTTTTTCAATAAATCCCTTTTTTTTCTTCTTTTTCAGATATCTTCTTGAATTTTCTCTCAATTTGGAAGCTTCTTGCTTCTCTTTCAATATATTTTTTTACTCCCATATATTTTTTTTCAGAATTTTATTTCCCTATCACGTGTACCCTTTTTGACATTTTCCTTATCTATTTGTGCATACTCCTTTCACTCTCCTATTTCTCCCTTTATTCTAAATTCTCAGAATTACAAAGGTAAAAAGACTGAAAACTTTGGGTAGTACATATGGTTAGGGGTTTATAAGATTTTGGTACAAAGAAAAATCGATTTAGACTCTAATATGGGTTCAAGGGATTAATATATTTTGGGATTTTAGCATTTTCGCTCAAACGAATAAAAAGAAGGCCTTAAATCATTTTCATGATTCACTAGCAAGAATGTCATATTATTTTGATGCATATAATAAATAGTTGTAGAAAAATGGACAAGATAATTATAGACTATTTGATTCAAATATAAACAATAATATGAAATTTTATTAAAGCTGTCAAAAAGTATAAGAAAATTTAGATTCGAATAGAATAGTAGTCTCTCTCTCAAAGAAATGAAATAAGTCCAAATGGTCACTAGTTATACGATTTTGAAACTATAGTCTAAATGTTGTAGTTTAAAGCAAAGTATAGTTTCAAACATTCAGTTCTGATACAATGTACAAGTGGGCTAAACATGAATCGTAATTGTTTCTATTATTGATGTTTGAACTTCTACTAATATGATGGGAATGCATATGGAATCATATTCTATCTATCATTACTCTCACGTGATAATTAACAAAAAAAAATCTAAAAAGAATTTCTAAAAATGGAACTAAAATTACACAGAAATCTGTAAAATTTATTTATATATATACATATATTTAAATATTATACATACACAGTGTGTGTGTACTCCCAAAGTTAAATAAGACAATTTCCTCATTGTTCTCAGAAACAGGGGATACTAAAAAAATACTGTAAATCATACCTGTTAGGCTTCAATATATGGAAATTAACCTTCACTCATTTGGTGATGAGGGGTATGGCACAATCGTAGCTGATGGAGCTATTACAGGTCCTAGTAAGGAAGTGGTTGTAGGTGTTGCTGAAGGTGTAGCTGAAGTAGAGTTGAATGAGAATTCTAGTTCGGAATTGGAGATAATAGTTGTTGAGGTTGTGTTAGTCTCATCATCTTTTGACGCGAGATCCTCCTACAGCTCAGGTCCAACTTCCTTGTAGAGAGCATCAACACTCTCTTTCTCGACCATCAATGCATTAATACTTTTTAGTCTGAGCCTTCAGCTCGTCTTCAACTTTTTCTTTTGCTTTCAAATCATCCTTCAGTTTGCAAATCACAGCAAACTTTTCTTTAGCTTCTTTCCTCAACTTTTCTGATTCTACCTGTAACTTGGCCACTGTCACAATGGATTGTATCTATTTCTTTTGACCTTCACAGATATGAACTAAGGAGTCTTTGTCCTCCTGGAACCTCTGTATTTGTCCTTCAACTAACATAAGTTGATGCTTTTGCTCCTCCAGTTGAGTTGTGGGCAAATTCTAGAGTTCAAGATAAGCAAGCTAATTGGCATCAGGGTTTTCAAATAAGGATCTCAAGTTACCCCTTAATTTTGCTATCATCTCCCCATGATTCTTTTTCTCTTGTTCCCATGTCTGCTTCCCTTCCTCCAACACTCTGTTCTTGTTGCCCTGAAAAAATAAAATCGATTAATCTAAAATATATCTCCTGATGAATCAAAAATCTCTAAAGGAACCAACCAATTAAAAATGAGAATCATTACCTTGCTTATGCGTTTATGATCAAACCCTAATCTCTAAAAAAAATAATAAATGAATCGTTGGTGGGGTTTCAAAGGAGAGAGGGGCAAGCACAATGAAAATTATAGGACTAGCGATAGGATCGTTCCCACCAGAAAGGTCAAAAATTTAAAAACTTTAATTTGCCTTTAAAGAATAAAGAATGAGTTTCGATTAAATTAAAGTGCAAGAAAATATATCTATATTTTCAAACTTCCAGATCCTAGTCGTTAATCAGTCTCTTTCGGTTCTTGGATATCTATGAAAATTAAAATACCGTTACACAATATCTAAGTCTCTCAAAATTTAGGCATCAATCAAATATGAAATTCTTTCAATATTGATCTATACTAATCTGCAACTTTCCAGAATTTGAGCGTCAATCAAACACTATAAAACTGAAGATGGAAAATAAAATATCATTCCACTAATCTTTCATATTCGCAATCTTAGTCTTCAATTAAAATCAAGAACTATCATATGTTTGCAAAGTAATAATAGAAAGCAATAAATCTAAACTAGAAAATAATCAATTAATCTTTCATCACCCAATCACAAGAGTCAATTGCTCTTGAGAAACTACGGATACTCTACTCTAATCTTCCAGTCTCCGATCACAATTATCAATTGCTCTCGAAAAACCTTGGATAACTAAACTAAACTAAACTAAGGTGATCTTCAAAAAACCCAACCTCAGTTGTCAATTGAAGCTGAGAATTCCTTCGATAAATTATGCTGGATGACGAACCCTCTTATTTATAGCATCATAAGGGGTCGATTTATATTATTTGAGTCCTAATAAAAGTAAACTACTAAAAACAAAAGTTTCCTAATAAAACTAAACTTCTAATCCTATCTTCCTTGCTTTAATTAGTAGATGTGTGCAGGACTCTTCTCCTTGATTTCAGTAGCAGAGATCTCCAGAATTCTTATTCATCAATCTTCTTAGATTTGTAGAGTGCAAGACTTATATTTTAAGAGTTCTTACTATTTTGTGCATGGCGGTGTATCTCTTCACGTGATCTTCAACAACAACGAACTTTAATAATAAAAAATCGTAGATTTCATTCTTTATTCAGTACAATTCCTTACTCTCGAACGATCACCCCCTTGCTTCGAGTTTTCTAGTCTTGAGCGTCTTTTGTAGAATCGTAAGTATGATTCCTTCTTTTCTTTCTTCCGGTTCACTCTCTCGAGGATGTAATTAGATCATAAGCTCTCTCTTTAGCTTACAGACCAGTTCTCAGACACGATTGGGATCGTATCTTGATGCGATTGTCTTTCTTACTACTTTTTGAGTTCATTTTGACAAAGATTAATACTTTGCCTCTTTTCTACTTACTTCTAAATATCTACATATCATCATATCATTAGTAGCAAACTAAGGTTTAGCGTCACTAAGTTAAGAGTGATAAAATGGTAAATTATGTGACTAATCAATAAACTCTATGGGTTAAAGATAAAATCAAGAATTTTTACATGATGACAAAAATATTCATAATTTCTTAACATATTATCTAAAACTGGAAACTAGATTATAGCAAAAAATGTATATGATGCATCTAATTCATATTTCTTTTCCTATCTATCTTCTCAACTTATCATATGTGACATATTTAAAGCCTTATTATTACTCTATATGTCTACAGAACCTACTTCATATCTTATCATATTTAAATAACCTGTGTCAGAGCCACTGCTCGAGCTTACCACGCGAGGTCCACGTGTAGATAGCCACCTAACCTCCATCTTATAACATAAACCACCATCCAGCTAGATGAGATTACATGCATCCGTATAACAAGTTCCCTTAAGTTGAAACTCTATCATATTGTCCTAAAGACCCGTCTTGACTGCAAACGTTGGGTCGTGACGGTGGCTCGTAAGGTGTGACAGGTGTAGAAATTAATTCATGTTTAGCTGGTCTTCATAGCATGTCTTATCGTATAATTATTCGGTTTTGGGATTAGGTCACCGCCCTAATTTCATATTGATGTGGACTTAAGTTCCTACTTTCTTATCAGATCTATATCTTAATATATTCGTTTCTTATTTTTTTCTCATAGCTTAATTGGAGGGGACGACAGTACGATAGGCTTCACTAAATCACGCTTTCTAAGAAACGGGTTCTATAGGAAGTTGGATGTACTTCGTGTGGGAGCCCATACTCTCATAGAGGTGTTGCATCCGTACATGGATGCCTACATTCTAAATTTTACGCGATCGTGGAAGAAACCCTATTGTGAGGAAGGCTTATGTCATTTTTCATATCTTATTTCTTAACATATCATGCATACGCCCTACCATAATTTTCTATATGGTGAATATCATATGATAAAGATGAAACATTTAGAAGAATGAAACTATCGCATGCACCCTAAGCATTTTTTGAACATAATGAAATCAATATGGAGTATAGAACATGAAACATTGAGTAAAACCAAGCATAAGGAATATTTAAATATTTTCATTTTATGATTGAGTTCAACTACTCATCCTTGGAGGTAGTCGTGCCTAAACATCTTAAGTTTTGACCGACAAAACGATCAGGCTCGTTTCGAACCCTAAAGAGACAAACATATCCTTACCATAATTATAGGAGTTTTAAAAGAGATAATAGACATTTCCATTGTGTCCGAATGGTCTAAAAACTATAAGATCGAGTCCTGTTTCACTTAAATCGGATGTCCCCGCAAAAAGAAACTCAAAATTTAGTTTTGAAAGGAAGCACGGTTTCAGAACTATCAATCTCAACTTGTCGAAAATGGGTCTCGACCAGTCGAGATTAGAGAACAGAGAAGAACAATGAGCTTTCATAAAACCAACCTGTCAAATCTGGAATCTCAATCGGTTGAGGTTAGAAAGAGAACATAAGTTCTTATAGAATATAAATCTCAATTGGTCGAAAATATAGTTCAACCGATCAAGAATAGAGAAAGGAAGTTCTTAAGACAACAGAACTTGACTGGTCGAATTTAATATTTCAACTGGTCGACTTTCCTGAAAGAACTAAAGGGCATTCAGTCTCGACTGATCGAAAATGGTTTTCGGCCGGTCGAGTTGAAGAAGAAGAATTCTGAAGGAGAATAGAACTCGACTGGTCGAATTTGTATTTCGACCGGTCGAGTTTTCAGAAGAAATAAAAGATACCTCACACTCGACTGGTCGAAAATGAATTTCAACAGGTCGAGATCGAGCTAAGGACCCAAGTTTTTATATAATATGAATCTCAACCGATCGACTTTGGATTTCGAATGGTCGAGTTGCCAATTTAGGCACAGGTCGAGTTTTTCGACGGCAGTTCCATATCTCTTCTTCCCAATTTCTTTTAGGTTTAAATTAGGGTCCTATGTATTTGAAAATAGGTCGAATAATTTAAGTTGGATTGAGGCACCCACCTGTTGAAGCATAAATTGATTCTCGCGATGATTTGGCTAATGACGATCGGATTCGGGGTGTTGATTTGCTTTAGTCCTTTCGCAAACAATCTCCTCTTACGACGGAATTGTTGTAGCAATGAGGAACCTCGATGGGGGGTGATTAGGTTCCAAAAAGAAAGTTTGGCTGCTATTATAATGGTGGATTGAACTCGCGGTGTTACTCGGCCACAGATCTTGCTTAAGGATGGTGCACATTGGTTGTACTTTTGCAAAGAAGAGAGAACAAGAGAGAGACGACTGTGAGAAGGAATGAAGTAGAGAATTCTATTTCTCTCTAAATTTATCATTTATATAGAAAAATCAATTAGAGAAAGAGTCCAAATGGTTAAGTTAACTAGTCAAAGAATGTAAGAGTCCTTTAAGGATTCTAATTGATTGCAAATCAATTCTATAAATGGTGAGATTTTATTTCGTTAGTTGTTTTAAGGCAGCATGACTCTTGGATATTGATCAGTCACATAATTTACCATTTTATCACCCTTAACTTAGTGATGTTAGAACTTAGTTTGCTACTAACAAGTTAACGATGTGCAAATATTAAGGAAAAATAGTAAAATAGAGCCAAAATGTTAATCTTTGTCAAATGAACTCAAAAAGCAATAAAAAGATGATTGAGCGAAAGAAGACGATTCGTAGTTGCTGAAAGTCAAAAAATTGAAATTTATAATTGTGCGCTAAAGCTGAAGACGAAAGAGAGAGAAAGCGACAAAGGAATAAAAAGTGATACAAGAAAAGTAATCGTTCATTATAGAAAATCGTCCAGTAAGAAAGCTGTGTGAAAATGAGAAATTGTGATTTATGATTCTCTAGAAAAAGAAGAACAATCATAATTTACTATTGTATAAAAGAAAACTTTCCCGCTGCAACATCTGTTGTTGTTGATCACGTGAGTAAAGAATATCTCCGCCATGCACTGAATTAGAAGATTTTTGAAATTAAAAGTTTGGTGAATCACAGATCTGAGAAGATTGATAGAGATAAATTTCGAAGATCTTTACTACTGTTACCAAGAACAATCCTGATGCACATCTACAGTTTGAAAGCAAGGAAGAATAAAATTAGAAATTAGAGTTATATTAGGATACTTTTACTTTAGTAGTTTCTTTTATTAGAATTAGAAGTCTTTCTAAACCGACTCCTTATGATCTATAAATAAGAGAGCCTAGTGTAGGAATAAACCATTAAAGAATTTTAGCATCAATTGACGACTGAGGTTGGATTTTCTTTTGGTTAGTAGTATAAAATAGTCAGAGTAGATTAGATATCAGAGGTTTCTCAAGAGCAATTGATGACTGCTATTGGGTGCTGAAGATTAGTGTAGATATCCTAGTTTCTCAGAAGCAATTGACGACTGTGGCTGAGGGGTGAAAGATATATTTCTTTGCTTTTTGGTTTAGATTTTATTTGCATTATTTACTGCTTTGTAAATATCTTCAAGTTTTAATTTAAATTGACGACTCCGGTTGGAATTTACAGATTAGTGTAACTATTTTTACTTTTCCATCTTCAATCTCTCGAATTTGATTGATGACCAGATTTTAGGAGATTGTTGATTAGATTAAATCCGTGTTGAAGAATTTTAGTTTTTGATTGACGCTGAACTTCTAGAAGACAGCAATATGGTGTAATGATATTGTTTATTTTTATAAATATCCGATGGCTGAAGATTGGGATTGATGACCTCAATCTGAAGGAGATTTAGGATTTATTTTATGCAACTTAGATTAATAAACCATTCTTTTATTCATATTTCTCAAGTAATTTAGAACCTTAAAAGATAATGTAAACTTTAAAATAGAAGTAGAAATAAAAATAAGATAAATACTTCCTCGTGGGAACGATCCTATACTAGCTCTACAATTTTTATTGTGCGCTTGCAATAGGTTCAGACTTAATTAGATACATATATAAGTAGCGATCAAGTTTTTGGTGTCGTTGTCGGGGAAGTGATTTATCTCTTTATTTATATTTCCATTTTAACATAAATATTTATCTTTCTCTTTTTATATTTCTTTAAATTTTTAACTTTTTTTTATCACTTCTTAAGCTTTTGCAGATTTATTTGGAGCAATAACTCGGAGTTCAACACTCCTGCTAGCCACAGAAGCCAGAGGCTCAGATATGTTTCTCCTTGCTTTCTAAAATAAAAATCATATAAGGTTAAAAACACAAAAATTAGTAATTTGTTAGTAAAGAAACCACACTCAAGATCATCCTAAAATCTTTCACGTGTGCAATTCATATACTACTGAACAAGCATTTTGTCACCACAGAAAAACAATTATTACCCATCATATGTACTCTGTGGTATCATTACCCATAAGAAATCATACAACATTTCATAATTAGCCCAGTCGATGTACAATTTATTGCCAACTAACCTTCTGTAATATCATTATGGCAATTAAGCTTGGAAGGATGAGAAAATTTAATATGATGATTCAAATTCCACCACCCAAGCGCTTTAAATATAGAACTAGTTCACCCCTAATGCAATCGTTCCCTTTTGACCCCACTAGTCCTTCCCTACCCACAACCATGGCGGCCGACGAATCCAATAATAATCCAATAAAGTTCTTTCCAATCTGGGAGGACCTACAGCCACCAAAGGAACCAGACCCTTTGTAGTTCCTATGGGACAAGTACGAAAAAGTATAGCGTATACTAGCAAAGGAAGAAAAGAAAATAGAATAAAAGAAAGAAAAAGAAAAATAAGACGATGGAACCATCCGCATCTGTGAACACAACTTCCATCTTTACCTCCTCACTGCCTCGTACACCTCCTCCCCCATCATCTTCTCCCTCCTCTTCATTCCATCCACCACCTGCTCAGCATCCTTCTCCTTAATCCCTACTATCCCCCTTCCGGGTTTACAGTTCCTCTTCCAAGAATAGCAAGTTGAGGACATCCCGGAGCTAAGAGGGTAAACCATCATTTTGACGGGATAATTTTGACTAGAAGCTGAGGGCCGATCTTTATCGAAGACAAACTTCACTCTCGGACGTTTCTGCCAGTGTCTTAACTTAGTTTGTGTCTAAATTTTTCCTAGGTTTAATTCTCTATGTAATCTTCTCTTTATCTCATGTAAATATTTTGTTTAATATATATGATAATTTCTTTTAACCATTTTTTTATTGTTTCTAACTATTTCTTTATAGTGCAAAATTTTTGTTTATACAGGTAGTACTTTCTCCTAAAGTTTGGGGGGAGGATTTTTGAATATTTTGCAGATCATAACTCGGTAACTAAACAGCACCATTAAGGTAATATATTTTTTCTGTGCCCCCTATTTTGCATAATGAGGATATTGTCCTATTTAAGTTTGGGGTGGGGGGGGATATACAAATCTATATATATTAGTAAGTAACAGGTTTTATTTGCTTTTATTATTAGAAAAATATTTAGTTTGAAAAATAGTAATTTTAGTCTAGAGTTAATCATTATATGCAAAGTATGACAGAAAAAAAAAATTGAAGATATTAAACTTTACAATCCATCGTAGCAAAAGTTCCACAATCAAAATAAAATAGTTGGAATTCATGAATAGCACCTTTGAACATTGGATCTGATAAATGTTTGAAGCTATATGATTAATTTAAACTACAAAATTTAGATTATAGTTTCTAAATTATAAAACCAGTGAGATCTTGAGCTAATATGTCCTCTTTATATTCTGAGAGAGATTGCTTTTATTTTAAAGCTTAAAATTTCTTTGAACTTTTACTGAGAAATCTCATATTGCTAAACTTAGAATCAAGATATTCTGTGATTATGATGATGTATTTCTATAGAACTATTTGTTAAATAGATCAAAACAAGAAGATATCTATAATAGTAAATTGTGAAAATGACCAAAGGTCATCTTTTGTTACACTAGAGCCAAAAAGCCAAAATTCCAAAAAAGATTTTATCCTTTGAACCCATATTAGAAGCCTAAAATCGAATTTCTTTGTACCAAAATTTTATAAACCTTTAACCATATATACTGCCCAAAGCAATCTACCTTTAACCCTTATAATTCCTGAGAGTTTAGAATATAAAAAGTAGGTAAGAAGAGGGAGTGAAAGGAGTATGAACAAAAAAAGATAAGGGATCTGCTGAAAAGGATACAACTGAGAAGAAATACAATCGTATGAAAAATGGGAAAAGAAAAGAAAATCGAAAAAGACGATTTAGAAAAATTTAAGAAGAAATTGTAAAACACGATTCTGTGAAAAAGAGTAGCACAAAAGCTTCCAAACTGAAAAAAAGAACTGGGATTTACAACAAAAAAGAAAATTGGGAAGAAATCATCCAACTTTTTGGATACTTACTGAAATAGAAAAAAATGAAAGAAGATAGAAAAGGACAAACTAAATTCTCAGAAACTTTTGAACCCTATCTACCTTTTTTTAAAATCCTTTTAACCCAAAGCCCCATTACAAGCCGAAGGAAAGACCTTTGTGATTTACGATTTGTAAAAGTATGAGTCTAGTAGAGATGTATGAAATAGATACTATGAATGAACGGAAAAGTCATATGATCAGAATTGATTATCCATTCCATGAGATTTACTTTTTTATTATCCTTTGAATTTATCATATACATATCATATGTGAGAACCCAAAATTTTTAAATCCTTTTGAGAGTATGCAAATAGTGAGAGTTTGGATGAAAATATTTTATAAATCTGCAATTTAGAATATTTATGATGAATAAACTTTTTATTGATACGCACGCACTCCACGTTGTATAGAATTTAAATTGCTAAGTCCTGATCAAGGATAATTACTGTGATGGAAAGTAAAGGTGAAAGATTTGGAATTTTTGAAAATCATACCAAACATATGATGATTAATTTCTGAAAAATATTTTGAAAATTCTTGAAAATAAAAAAAATAAAAATATTTGAAGTTTGTAGGTAAATTCACTGAAAATCTTCAAGAGACTATAACTCCTCCACTAGGGATCACCTAGGGGTTTAAAGGCTTGTTGCATCTGCTAAATGCAATCGTGGTTTGTAGCATCCCGAAATTTTTTTGAAATTATAAGTCCTATTTAGATGCGTGTTCGTTGAGAAACGAGTAATCGTTTTAGATTTTTCAGATAAAATTATTTTTGGGTCCGTTTGGACTATGTCTAGAGTTTTTGGACCAAAGCTTATACACCATGGTGGTATATTGGCTCAATACTGAATTCGATTGATGAGTGGCTTGGGTGTGTAGGCCCTGCACTGAACCAAAGGATAATCTTATAATAGGTAATACCTCAGTTAGGTATATCCATTTCACGAGGAATCTAGTTCCTTGGATAAGGCTAACACCCAAATGGGTGTATGTGTTTACTAGGGGAACTGGCCCCCTTTAACTTATAAAAGGCAAAGCTTCCAAGGGAAGCTTAAATCGTTTGGAATTTGCATGGGGGTTTCTGGGTCTCTAGAGAGAGAAAGAAGGATACGAAACTCGGATCGATCCGTTGGACGTTAAGGTATTAGTTTCGTGTTGGTTTGTGTTGTCGGGAGAAACCATTAGATTCCGACATCGATGAGCTTTAGAGATTTTGGGTGTATGAGTTGACGATAGAGCCAACCGTGGTGATTGCAATATACGAGATAGGAAGAGTGAAGAGCGGTGTGTGTGAAGTGAAGCTTCACCGTAAGCTTCATTTCGATTCAAGCGACAGGAGGATCGTCAAATTTCATTCTGAAATCCTCGTTTGGGCAAAGGCTCGTCGAATGAGGAAACGACTTCAATAAGGTGAGCACAATTGTGTTTTTTTTTTTGTGAGTAATAATTATGTTAGGCTTTAGGTAAAATATGGTTGAAATTTTGAATAGGAGTTAAATTTGAAGAATAATGAGTTTGAGAAGTTGAAACCCGTGTTCAGGAGAAATCTGACAAAACCGATCGATCAAAATAAGTATCTGATCAATTGATATTGTCAGAGTAAAAATGTGAAGGTTTTTAGAGAAACCGATCGATCGAAATGAAATTGATCGATTGATTTGAAGAAAATTGAGTTTGAGAAGTTGAAAATCCGTGTTTAGGAGAAATCTGACAAAATCGATCAATCGAAATAAGTATTCGATCGATCTATTTTGTAAAAGAAAAAATGTGAAAGTTTCTGGAGAAACTGATCGATCGAATCGATTTAAAATTTGATCGATCGGATACTTATTTCAATCGGTCGATTTTGACTGAACTTGTCAACACTGCTTTGATATTTTAGCCATAACTTTCTACCCCGAACTCAGAATCACACGATTTTTGAGGCTTTGGAAAGAGGATAATGAGATATACAACTTTTATGAATTAATAAACCCATGAATCAAATACTTTGAGAGTCAAAATTGAGTGGGAGTTTGGATCAAATTCCAATTATTCGATTTTGATTGAGCTTGCCGACACTGCCTCGGTATTTTATCTTTAACTTTCTATCTCGAACTTTGATTGACACGATTCTTAAGGTGTTGGAAGGAGAACAACGAGACTAATAACTTTCATGAATTAAAAAATGAATGATCCAAAATTTTTAAAGGTGAAAATTGATTTGAAAGTTGAGTCAAATTTTAAGTTAGCAAGAACTTGCCCATTTCTGCCTCGATTTTGAGAAAATATTTAAATATGTCTAAGTTATTAGTAATTAAGGTCAATCCTTAATACATCGTATATTTGTGATATAGATTAAAGGCGAGAAGCCATCGATAAGACTTTTCTTGGTTTCGCGCAACTTCGAGGTTAAGGTAGGAGAAATTCACCATCTAATTATATTTTTTATTTTATTCATAGATTATGGGATATGAACGAATGATTTATAACTATTTTTGAAAATATGAAAGCTTTGAAGTATGAAATAGTAATTGAATGCATGTGTGTATGTCTGTTCCATTATGTGTGTGTTCGTTTCGTTTATGTATCGGTTTCCATCCTGAATTCGTTTGTGTTCCGTTTCGTTTTCGAATCTGTTTATGTTTTCCACTAAGGAAGTTGAATTGAAAACTATTTGAATCTGAAAATTGAATGGCGGAGAGGAGTTGAGTCTCCGAGGTTTTTACTTTGTTCCCACTTATGGGATGCTTTGGTCCTCGTTGATTGTGTTACCTAATATGTTTTATTCCCCGCATACGGGATGCCTACGTGATTATGCCTTGATTATGCTTTATGTGCAAAGAGGGGTTGAGTCCTCGAGGTTATGACCTTGTTCCCGCTATGGGATGCTTTGGCCTTCTGATATATATATGCTTTTATTCCCCGCATATGGGATGATTTTTGTTATACTTTGTGTGCCAAGAGGGGTTGAGTCCCTGAGGTTTCTACCTTGTTCCCACTATAGGATGCTTTGGCTTTCGGATAAGTATTTTCTGTTCCTTGAGACGTTTCGTACCTTGTATACTTCGATTTGATGATATGTTTGCTCCGTTTTGTTACGTTCTTATCAGGATACGTCTTCGTTTCTAAGATGTTTTGTTTTGATATATTCTGCTTTTATTTGCTTTTATTTCCAGCTATGTTTTGATAAGTATCTTTATTTTTTAGATGTATTTGTTCTCGATAAGTATCTATTTTTCGACATGTGCTATCTTTTATCTATGTTTGTCTCTGATATGCACTGTTTCCGCTTCGCTATATTTTGAAAATGAAAATGTAATATTTGCAACTCTATTTGATACGAAATGATTTTAAAATTTTATCACTTAATCTATCCATTTTAATGATAAGATGTGAATTGTGTTTGAATTTCTTCTACTGAGCTTAGTTGTTAGCTCACCCCGACTATATGTCACAGGCACATGTATAAGTATTGATCGAGACCTTGGCTTTAAGGAAGATTTAGACTACGTACCAAAAGAGAAGATCGTCCGCTTGAGGATTTTTGCCTTAATTCTGAGATTGTAGATTGTGGGTTTGGTAAGTTGGGCTTCGTACATTCGTGATATTATCCATGTATTGTATACCACTGTTTGGTGATGGTCGGCTATCACCGGTGATTTGTTTTAGTTTACTATTCATGTTGGATATTTGAACAGGAGATTTTGATTATACCATAGATATTATCTGCTTTGATTTCTGCAAGTTGTGGATGTACCAAGTATCCTGTGTATTAGATTGTGATCTACGATCTGGCGGTTCAGTTTTCTTGAAAATCGGGCTGTCACAGTTGATATCAAAGCTTAGGCTTTAGGTGTTCTTGGGACCCAAAGCTATGGCAGTAGATTCTATCGGGATATAGGAGACCCAACTATGACTCTGTCACAGTTGGTATCAGAGCTTAGGCGTTAGGTCTTATTGGAACTCAAACGCGATTACATTAGATTCTGTCGGAACTTAGGAGGGATTCATAATCCCTATTCTGAAATCTTCTAGAGATTCAGAGCCATGTCTCTGAATGACTTTAGGTTTTGTCGGAGCCAGGGCTATAAGTCTTATGGGAGACTGAGAGCCCTAGATGTGGGTGCAGGAATATGGTCATAGGTCCAAAAATGTGATATTAAATTCTGTCAGAGAATAAGCTGTGATATTTTAGGAGTTCTGTTCGAATATGTTAATCGGTTGTTAATTGAATTTTTGTTTCATTGTAGCAGATCATTATGTCTGGTAAAGGTAGACGACCCAGAGGTGGTCGAGGTGCTAGAGATTTCCTGTCAGGTAAGAATGTTACCCTATTAGGGGGAGAGAGTGGAAGAGAAGAGAGAATGGCTCAAGCTATGGAAGTCGTGGCCAACGCTATGGCTCAACAGACAGCATTGATGGCTGCAAACAACACAAATCATCAACAACAACCACCTCCACCACAGCATCAACATTTGTGGAGTTTAGGAGATTGAGACCTCCTAGTTTTTACGGTCAGACAGATCCGCTTGAAGCGGAGAAATGGCTAAATCAGATAAAGAAGCTTCTGCAGAGACTACAGTGTACCAATGAGGAGAAAGTGAGTTGGGCTTCGCTTCAACTAGAAGGCGACGCCGACCCTTGGTGGAAGTCGGTGTTGAAGCTGAGAGAGCAAGAAAACCCAGATGGGTTATGGACGTGGGAAGAGTTTGTTGAAGTATTCAATAAAGAGTATTTTCCTGAACAAGTGAGAAATCAGATGGCGGTAGAGTTTATGACATTAGAGCAAGGAGGGATGTCTGTACGTGAGTACAAAACGGAGTTTATGAGGTTATGGAGGTTTTCTTCGGAGTATGTGGCCACAGAATTAATGAAGGCCAACAAATTCGAACGCGACTTAAGGCTGAATATAAGGGATCAACTTTCAGTGTTGGAGTTGGAAACCTATGAAGCCGTTATGGGTAAGATGCTAGTCATCGAGAAAGCCATAGAAGAAATGTACAAGAGACAAGAGCAGCAAAATAAAAATATAGCAGGTCAAGGAAGGTCAAGTACTTATGAGCAGGCAAACAAGAGGCCACAATTATTGATGCTGACACTACCTCAACCTACTCAAACTGACTACTCATGACCAACCGTGTCCGCACCTGTGGTGCCCCCTTCGCCTTACAAATCCCACGACCGCTGGAACATCGAGAGTACCGCAAATTCTCCACACTTCCTCGTCCACACCAATTGAGTCATACTCAAGATATGGGGGACGACATGCAGCAGAGAGATGTAGGTAGACTATAGGAGCTTGTTTCAATTGTGGCCAAATGGAGCATCAGATACGCTACTGCCCGGACCCAACGAAGGAAAGAACTTTGGCATCTATTCAGAGGTCCTAGGTTGACTTTGGTAGTTAATGGCTTAAAATTTTCTTTTATGGACAATCCCGTTTTGGTGTATGGATAAACTTCGTAATGGTGGGTATGTTTTCTGATTTTATCATGTGTTGATAACGTAAACGTTTAATCATTAATCATGCAAACTTGTCATGATGACCGACTTCAATCTTGTGGATGCGTTTATACATATTGTGGGTGTATATTATTCACTTTGTGGATACGTTGAGCTACGAATACTTTGCTGTGTGTCCTTTGAGTTTCACAAATGATTACTATGTTGGATATTCAACCGTTACATCAAGAATTTTTGGGGGCAAAAATTCCTTTAAGCAGGGGAGAATGTAATGACCCTAATTATTTTTCATTGACATTGAGTCATTGACTCTTGAGGAGAGTATCACTATGTTTGTTTGGACCTGTGAGATATCCATACCTTTTTGAAGTAGACACGTCAATTTTTTAGGACGAAAATTTTTTGAGGTGGGAAGAATGTAACATCTCGAAAAAAAATTGAAATGATAAGTCTTGTTTAGATGCGTGTCCGTTGAGAAACACGCCACCGTTTTAGATTTTTCAGATAAAATCATTTTTGGGTCCGTTTGGACTACGTCTAGAGTTTTTGGACCAAAGCTTATACACCGTGGTGGTGTATTGGCTCAATACCGAATCCGATTGATAACTGATTTGGGTGTGCAGGCCTTTCACCGAACCAAAGGATAATCTTATAATAGATAATATCGTAGTTAGGTATATCCGTTTCACAAGGAATTTAGTTTCTTAGATAAGGCTAACACCCAAATGGGTGTATGTGTTTACTAGGGGAACTAGCCCCCTTTAACTTATAAAAGGCAAAGCTTCCAAGGGAAGCTTAAACCGTTTGGAATTTGCTTGGGGGTTTTGGGGTCTCTAGAGAGAGAAAGAAGGATACGAAACTCGGATCGATCTGTTGGACGTTAAGGTATTTGTTTCGTGTTGGTTTGTGTTGCCGTGAGAAACCGTTAGATTCTGACATCGATGAGCTTTAGAGATTTTGGGTGTGTGAGTTGACGATAGAGAGCCAACCGTGGTGATCACAATATATGCGATAGGAAGAGTAAAGAGTGGTGTGTGTTGAAGTGGAGCTTCGCCGTAAGATTCGTTTCGATTCAAGCGACGGGAAGATCATCAAATTTCACTCTGAAACCCTCATTTGGGCAAAGGCTCGTAGAATGAGGAAACAACTTCGATAAGGTGAGCACAATTATGTTTTTTTGTGAGTTATAGTTATGTTAAGATTTAGGTAAAATATGGTTGAAAATTTGAAGAATAGGAGTTAAATTTGAAGAAAAATGAGTTTGAGAAGTTGAAACCCGTGTTTAGGAGAAATTTGACAAAATCGATCGAAATAAGTAACCGATTGATCAATTTTTTCAGAGCAAAAATGTGAAGGTTTCTGGAAAAACCGATCGATCGAAATGAAATTCGATTGATCGATTTGAAGAAAAATGAGTTGGAGAAGTTAAAAACTCGTGTTTAGGAGAAATCTGACAAAACTGATCGATCAAAATAAGTATTCGATCAATCGATTTTGTTAAAGCAAAAATGTGAAAGTTTTAGGAGAACCCGATCGATCAAAAAGAAATTCGATCGATCAGATACTTATTTCGATCGGTCGATTTTGACTGATCTTGCCGACACTGTTTTGATATTTTAACCGTAACTTTCTACCCCGAACTCGGAATCACACGATTCATGAGGCGTTGGAAAGAGAATAACGAGATATAAAACTTTAATAAATTAACAAACTCATGAATCAAATGTTTTGAGAGTCAACATTGAGCGGGATGTTTGGTCAAGTTCCAAGTGTTCGATTTTTACTGAGCTTGTCAAAACTGCCTTGGTATTTTAGCTTTAACTTTCTGTCCTGAACTCCAATTGACACGATTCTTGAGGCGTTGGAAGGAGGACAATGAGACCAATAACTTTCATGAATTAAAAATGTATAAATCAAAATTTTTAAAGGTGAAAATTAAGCTGGAAGTTGGGTCAAATTTTGAGTTAGCATGAACTTGCCCATTTCTACCTCGATTTTTAGAAAGTACTTAAATATGTCTAAGTTATTAGTGATTAAGGTCAATCCTTAATATATCTTGTATTTGTGATATAAATTGAGGGGAAGAAGCCATCAAAAGGACTTTGCTTGGCTTCGCGCAACTTCGAGGTTAAGGTAAGGAAAATTTACCATCTAATTATATTTTTGATTTTATTCTTAGATAATGAGATATAAACGAATAATTTGTAATTGTTTTTGAAAATATGAAAGTTTTGAAGTATGAAACCGTAATTAAACGCATGTGTGTGTGTCTGTTCCATTATGTGTGTGTTCGTTCCGTTTATATGTTGGTTTTCATCCTTAATTCGTTTGTGTTCCGTTCCATTTTCGAATCCGTTCCACTAAGGAAGTTGAATTAAGAATCATTTGAATCTAAAAGATGAGTGGCAAAGAGGAGTTGAGTCTCAGAAGAGGAGTTGAGTCCCTGGGGTTTTTACTTTGTTCCCGCTTATAGGATGTTTTATTCTCGCTTATGGGATGCTTTGGCCCCTCATTGATTGTCTAACCCGATATGTTTTGTTCTCCGCATACGGGATGCCGACGTGATTATACCTTGATTATACTTTATGTGCAAAGAGGGGTTAAGTCCCCGAGGTTACGACCTTGTTCCCGCTATGAGATGTTTTGGCCTTCTGATACACATATTCTTCTGTTCCCTGCATACGGGATGATTTTGGTTATACTTTGTGTGCAAAGAGGGGTTGAGTCCCTGAGGTTTCTACCTTGTTCCCGCTATGGGATGCTTTAGCTTTCGGATAAGTATGTTATGTTCCTTGAGAAGTTTTGTTCCTTGTATGCTTTGATTTGATGATATATTTGCTCCGTTTTGTTATGTTCTTATCAGGATACGTCTTCGTTTCTAACATGTTCTGTTTTGATATATTTTACTTCTATTTGCTTATGTTTCCAGTTATGTTTTGATAAGTATCTTTATTTTTCAGATGTATTTGTTCTCTATAAGTATCTATTTTTCGACATTTGTTGTTTCTGATCTATGTTCGTCTCTAATATGCTCTATTTCCGCTTCGCTATGTTTTGAAATTTAAAATGTAATATTTGTAACACTATTTGATACGAAATGATTTTGAAATTTTATCATCAAATTTATGTATTTCAATTATAAGATGTGAATTGTGTTTGAATTTCTTCTACTGAGCTTAGTTGTTAGCTCACTCCAACTATACGTCACAGGCACAGTTATAGGTATTGATCGAGACCTTGGCTTTAAGGAAGATTTAGACTACGTACCAGAAGAGAAGATCGTGCACTTGAGGATTTTCGCCTTAGTTCTGCGATCGTAGATTGTAGGTTTGGTAAGTTGGGCTTGGTACATTCGTGATATTATCCATGTATTGTATACCACTGTTTGGTAATAGTTGGCCATCATCAATGATTTGCTTTAGTTTACTGTTTATGTTGGATATTAGAACTGGAGATTTTGATTATGCCATATATATTATCTGCTTTGATTTTCGCAAGTTGTGGATGTACCAAGTATCCTGTGTATCAGATTGTGATCTACAATCTGGCGGTCTGATTTTTCCAAAAAGTTGTGTTAAAGAAAAAAAAAATGTGTCGGGAAAATTTGGCTGTCACATGCTCCCTACGAAAGTGGCATTTAAATTCATAGTTTTAGATATTTTATATTTTCTTGTTTACTAGGGACTAGCAAAATATAAATTTGAGAGTGCGATCAGTCACATAATTTATCATTTTATCACCCTTAATTTAGTGATGCTAGGACTTAGTTTGCTACTAATAAGTTAACGATGTGCAGATATTATGAAAAATAGTAAAATAGAGCTAAACTGTTAATTTTTGTCAAAATGAACTCAAAAAATAGTAAAAAGATGATTGAGCGAAAGAAAATGATTCGCAGCTGCTGAAAGTCAAGAAATCGAAATTTACAATTGTGCGCTAAAGCTTAAGACAAAAGAAAGAGAAAGCGAAGAAATCGTAATTTACGATTCTTCAAAAAGACGATTCTTCATAAAGCGACAAAGGAATAAAAAGCGATACCAGAAATGCGATCTTTCGTTATAGAAAATCGTCCAGTAAGAAAGCTGTGTGAAAATGAGAAATCGTGATTTACGATTCTCCCAAAAAAGAACGGTAATTTGCGATTGTATAAAAGAAACGTTTTCCCTCTGCTACATCTGCTACTGCTGATCACGTGAGTAAAGACTATCACCGCCATGCACTGAATTAGAATATCTCTGAAATTAGAAGTTTGGTGAATCACAGATCTGAGAAGATTGATGAAAATAAATTCCGAAGATCTTTGCTACTGTTACCAAGAACAATCCAAAAGCACATCTACGGTTTGAAAGTCATAAAGAATAGAATTAGGAATTAGTGTTATATTATGATACTTTTATTTTAGTAGTTTCTTTTATTAGAATTATAAGTCTTTGTAAATCGACTGTTTATGATCTATAAATAAGAGAGCCCGGTGTAGGACTAAACCATCGAAGAATTTTAGCATCAATTGACGACTGAGGTTGGATTTTCTTTCGATCAGTAGTGCAAAATTGTTAGAGTAGATTATATATCAGAGGTTTCTCAAGAGCAATTGACGACTGTTATTGGGTGTTGAAGATTAGTATAGATATCCTAGTTTCTCAAAAGCAATTGACGACTGCGGTTGAAGGTGAAATATATACTTCTTTGCTTTCTAGTTTAGATTTTATTTACTTTCTTTACTGCTTTGTAAGCATCTTCAAGTTTTAATTTGAATTGACGACTCAAATTAGAATTTGCAGATTAGTGTAACGATTTTTACTTTTCCATCTTCAATTTTCTCGAATTTGATTGACGACCAGATTTTAGGAGATTGTTGATTAGATTAAATTTGTGTTAAAGAATTTTAGTTTTTGATTGAGAATCAAATTCTAGAAGACTGCAATACGGTGTAGCGATACTGTTTATTTTTATAAATATCCGATAGCTGAAGATTGGGATTGACGACTTTAATCTAAAGAAGGAGAATTATGATTTATTTTATGCAATTTAGATTAATAAATCATTCTTTTATTCATATTTGTCAAGTAGTTTAGAACCTTAAAAGATAAATATAAACTTTAAAATAGAAGTAGAAATAAATATAAGATAAATACTTCCTCGTGGGAACGATCCTATACTAGCTCGACAATTTTCATTGTGTACTTACAATAGTTTAAGACTTAATTAGATACATACATAAGTAGCGATCAGATATCGGTTGCCCTATTTTTTATATAAACGGATCTTATTTAGAATTTTTCAATTTTAAATTGTGCGGGCTATGATAAGGTGTGCGCACAAACACCGGGTCTTGGTGACTCACCCATCTATTACTATTAAATAGGGTCAAACGAGATAGGGTCAATAGGGTCAAACAAGACAGGGTCATTACACTAAAAGTTCTAAGGCAAAAGTTAAAGTTAGAAAGTTGGACACTATTATATGTACAACAGATTTTATGCATGCGGCTGATGTGGCACACAAATTGGCACACAGATTCCAACATTCCTGCCCAACATGCATGATCACGGTCACTTAAACACTTTACCATCGACGGCAGCGGAATCAATCGAGCTGATATACTAAACAATGGTGCAATTGCAGCACACGGTCTCGAATCTATCTTCAACTATACTCTCTAGGACGAAGGCAAGGGGGAGCCGATTGGGGCCATGCCCCCATCACCACCACCACCATAAAACCAACTTCTTTTTGTTCTTTTTAGATTTAAAGTGGGCCCATCGGCCCAACTTCCAGCCCAATAAGTATGGCCCCCACTGCCCACATCACGCCCTAGTCCAACTTTTTTTTTATTTACATATGTAAAATACTAATCTTATCTTAGCGACAAGGTCCAAAACAGGCATGATTGTGCACCGACACTATTAACCATAATAACAAATTTTGTCGAAATTCTCCGGAATGGGGATACAACGAAAATTTCGATTATTTTCAAGATTTAGGGATTGTTTACGTTGGCCCCTCTCATAAAAGTTTCAGGCGGTAGGGCAGTAGCAGATATGTCGTCATTGTCTGGTCTAATATACATTTTCCAATTACACGACTTTTTTGCATTTAAGATTCATGGAAACCTTTCGTTTATTAAAAATTAGTTTTGTTTGCGGGTCATCTTGGTTGCTCTTGATATGAGTTTGACATATCATGACCCATTAATTTTTGTTCTTTTTTCTTTGTACTTTGCAATGGTTCTTGTGTGAAACGGAGAGATGGTTGAAAAGGAATACAGATTGATTTCTCTGTTATTTTTATTGTTTTTTTTTTTTTTTTTTTAAAATTTTGTTGAAAACGTGAGCCTTCTGTATCGTTTCTAGCATGAATCTCTTGATCTTTTAGACTGAGGGTTAGAATCAAATATGGGTAGCGAATGGTAAGGATAAAGCTATAAAAAATTAATGGTTGAGAGGAGATTATGGTAGAATAGAGATGGTTGGGAAATCTTGTAATGGCCATTTTAAAGCTGGTATGTAATGTCAAACCTTTTGAATTGGTACTTAGATGGAGGGCATGATGGTAGCTAGTACCCAGGGAAGTAAAAAAGACTTTATCAAGATCCATCGTCTGGAAGATTGGAGTGATAAACGCTCTAGATCGTCTGATTCAAAGCAATCAATGAGTTTTGGGGGTTTCGAGGGTAGGTACCCTATTGTGTGGGCGAGAAGAGAGGTACCCCATTCAATGTTGCAAAAAATGTACATGGCCTTCGGGCACAAAACGTTAGGGCACTTAACGTTATCTCCCTAAGAGTCGGAGAGGACATGACCATCAAAAATCAAAAAAAATAAGTCACCCGTCTAAATTTTTGACACGGTTGAATCATATGATAGAGATGATTTCTCACTGCAATCTTCGACCCATTATATATTTACATTGGGTCCTTCACCTCAAGTTGCCTCCTTGATGAAAAATAGTGTTACAGGTAATTAGTTACCTGTTCTAATCTAGGTTGGGAAAGAGTTGGTTACCCTATTATAGTAGCTATACTCATAGAAATGGGAACTTTACACATTAGCATAATTTGCTTGCTTTGCCTGAACATAGGGATGTAAGTCTTGAACCGAACACCGAACCGAACCAAAAATCAAGAGAACCGAATTGCACCAAAACCCGACACAAACCGAACCGAACCGAATCCCAATTCAGTTCGGTTTCAATTTGGATGGCTTAAAACTGAAAACTGAGGTAGTAGGTTGAGTAAACCGAAAAAACCTAGGAAAAATAAAAAAATACCCTAAAAATAGGTATTTTAATTAAACCGAACCGAACCAAATCGATTTCGGTTTCAGAAAAAAAAAATTAAACCGAACCGAACCGAATTGAATGGGTTTCGGTTCAGTTTCAATTTGGGGTGTACTGAACCGAACACCAAAAAAATTGGGTTTCGGTTCGGTTCGGTCCGGTACATCGTACGTGCATCCCTACCTGAATATGAGTGTTGATAATCTTTTCAGATTTGAAATTTAAAATCAAATGTACTTTCCTTTGTTAGAAAATTTGAAAACTTGGTTTAGTGTTTGAGACATTAATGTCCTATTATCTCTCTAAACCATAGTGACAAATTTCATTTTCTGTAATTTTTCGTTGGGGGGTCCTTTCGGTACATTTCGGATTAATTTCGATACATTTCGGAAAAATTTCGGGAAAGTTTCGGGAATTAAAAATATATAAAAAATATATTTAATATTTAAAAAAAAAAAATTAGCAATTGATCCAAGTGGCCAAACACTAACACAGAGCTCAAGCATAGAACTATAAAAGACAAATTGACAAAGGGTACAATTATACTCACCCAAAGGCTGCTTTTTCACCCCACCTCCTCCACTAGGCATGCATTGACCGGCTTTGATTAGATGGTGGAGATCATTTTTCGTCCCCATATTTTGTACAGTGGATATATGGATCGTGAGCGTATCATCAGACGGTCACTTTTTTATTACACGTGGTACACATCTCAAAAAGTGATGCTAAAATTATGCTTGAGTGTGATGGAGGTCATATGATTTTAGGGTCACTTTTGAGATGTGTGTCGTGTATAATAAAAAATCGACCATCTGATTGTATCCCCACAATCCATAGATCTATTGTGAAGAAGATGGGGACGAAAAACAACCTCCACCATCGGATTCAAGGCAGTCAATGATTACTAACTGAAGAAGTTAGAATGAGAAAGCAACTAAGGAGAAGGGACTAGGAGTTGCTATTTTTGACAAAGCTTTTTTAGTCCCACATGGCTTGGGAGTAAAACCCTCCACACTCTACCCCTCTATATAAGAGGTTTCATTCCCAATTGAACGTCACGTTCAGTTGTATGCTGGCTCACCGATTAAATTATTAATTTATTCGAAATTTTAAAAAAAAAAAAAAAAAAGTTGAAAAAAATGGCCAAAATTTCAGAAATTTTGTTGAAAAATGTCGAAATTGCCGAAATATCGAAAACTGTTGAAATTTCTTCGAAATTTTTGATTGACCCCTAATTCGTCTATTTTTGCGAATTTACCAAGCTCCAATCGAAAACATCAATATTCTTTTTATTATGAAGCCTCTTCCACAGAAATTTGGATTGAATTCTTCTAGATGATTTCTTACCCAAACCAGGCTGTGCAAATTGTGGCGTTGAACCGTTGAGAATTAAGCTGATTACTTTATCAAGGATACACTTTCTGTGATATGCTCTAAACTCTATAATCGTCAGATTAGGTCAAAATTAATTAAAATATCAGACTACTCCCTATCTTGAAAAATCTATACCAGTCCAACGAGTCATAATTTTTAAGTTCTATTTTCATGTGATTATCATAAAAGCTGGTTATAATTTTCATTATAAATCATAAGGGAGATCTACTTGCACACGACATCTTTTGTTGCACGTGATTTTTTCTTAACAGTAATAAAATTGCTTGCCAAGTTACAAGGAGCATAGTGTTAATCAGAAATGAGTGGAGAAATAGGAGCCGACCCTAAATAAATAGGATAAGGCTAAGAAAAAAGAACAAAATTTGTGCACATAAACAAAACCCTTTCTTCTTCTTCATCAGTGTGAAAGAACAAAATTTGTGCACATAAACAAAACCCTTTCTTCTTCTTCATCAGTGTGAAAGAACAAAATTTGTGCACATAAACAAAACCCTTTCTTCTTCTTCATCAGTGTGGAGGCTCTGTGTTATAACTGCTCTCAACCAATGTGGCCCCAAAACCACCATAGGATCCTCATCACAACTCTAATCCCTCAACACACTCTTCTTCACAGTGTGATCTTGTGACTCAATCGTCTGACCCTCACTTTCTCTCATCATAGCGATGAAAATTAGATTGAATTCTTTCTCGCCTCTTTATTTTAGACTTTCAGACTGGTTGAAAAGGGCTAAAGGGATCACAGAGTTTGACTTTGCTCCAATCATAGCCCTCGACTCACTCTTTCTCTCAGACGTTCTTCTTTTCATTTCGTAACAACCCTAGTTGATTTCAGAGAAATGACTAAGGAACACTAGTTGGATTTGTTAACAAATCGTCGGTATTTTAAAATAATAATAAATCTGTGTCACAGAGAAAAAAAATTGTGTGCGCTAGTAGCTTACCAAATTATAAACATACCTTCATTTTTCTTTAATTTCGAATACCATTATTTTTATATCTAGAATTAAGTGACTAGCATTATAAGTAAATAAAAATTTGTATAAGTCTTTATAGTTTATATATTTTTTCTTTTGCCCAATCAATGTATTCAGTTGATATTAAGTTTGAGTCTTGATTTCTCTAATTATTGAATTCATAGTATTTTAATCCACTCTATAAACTTTGATAGCAAAAACTTTGTCCTTAAATCAATATATTTTTAATTAAAATTGGATTGGTTTCGTTTATAATAATAAAAGTTTTTTATTAAGACCGCTAAATGCTAAAACTAACTGAATAAAGTTTTAGACAAATCCGATTTTATTTAGTCCTCTAATCATTATTATTTTTATTTCGTAATAAAAAATTAATAATTTTAACTCTTTTAAGATGACAAAGAGTAATCCAGTCTGTTAGATCTCTTTAGAATGCTGGAAAGGTTTAATGTAAAATTTACAAAATATTTTCTACATAATTTATTTCTATATCAAAGCAACTTTGACATTTTTTTTTTCTTTTTGATTGAATAATTTTGACCTTTGATTGCACTTTTATTGGTGTATAATTAGATTGGTATCGTTTGGGTAACCAGAATAATATTTTCAATGGAATGTTTAAATGCGAGGTTAGAATGTTTTGATCTTCTGTGGTTCGAGATTAGATCAGATCGAACAGATCTTGTTAGATTAGTCTCACACTGCTTGTGTGCTTGGAGGTCTTCGGCTATATATATTTTAGGCACTCCTCACCTTATAAATCAATTTTGTGAGGTTAAGTTAGGCCCATAGAATTCTAACTATCACAATATCAAAGCAGATATTTCTCTATTCCACGTCACCTAATTTAATTGTCCACATGATTTGACTTGGCTCAATCCCGCTAATACGTGCGGGGGTGTGTTAAAATAATCTCACAATTTGTGGGTTTGGAGGTCTTGGGCTATATATAATCTGGGCACTCATCATCTTACAAGTCAGTTTTGTGAGGTTGAGTTAAGCCTATAAAATTCTTATCAAGATCAGACAACAACGCTCATTTTTAATCCTACAATCTTTTTCTGGTATGTGAATAAGCAAGATCAAATACGAATTTAATTTCGAATTTGTAACTCATTTTGCTGAAACAGAAGTCATGATTTTCTTCGAAATGAAGTCTATGTTGCGTGGTTTGTAGATTAGAGCGAAATAAGATTTCTATCATCTGATTTAAAGCAATCAATGATTTCTGGTGTAGATGCCCAAGAAAATTCGGTGGGCCTTAATAAAAGTATCTTTTAATTAATAAGATAGCTTTATTTTTAACCCGATATTCTTTCTTTTGAACCCACATTTCAAGCTCTTAAAGTATTGACTATTGTGAATTAGATGATGAGACAAATTTTAACTCTAATTTTTCATAAAATGGATCTTGAGATCATTTCTTGACTATCTTACCATCATATTTTGATTTCACATAAGAACATATTTTGAAACGTGATCCAAAAATCATGTTTGATTTATATCATTATTATGTTCACTTTTTTTTGTGTCATGTAGAATACATGACTCAAGGTCCATTATGTGATAAATTGAGGCCAAAAATATCGCTATAGTGAATTCAAAGGAGTTAAATCTTAAGCATGTGAAAGGCGGGTTGAGGATGAAGAATCTTGGGCTATATATACAGGTACCCTTTGCAGTATTTCTTTCTGGTCCAAGTTCTCTATCTCTCTATTTCTAACATATATGCCCAATTTCAACCAATAAATGCGTCCACACTATCCATTTATATTATATATATATATATATATATATATATATATATATATATATATATATATATATATATTCACATACAGGGGTGCGAACACACAATTTCTTTATAATCATAAATGCACATGCACTCTGTTTTATATATATTTATAGGACAAGGGTTCCGCCCTCCAACCTTCCATGTGAGGCTCCACGTAGACCTTAGGTACATTAATTAGATTATCTTTGAAAAAAAAAAATTTAAGACTCATGTCCATCGTGTATATTTTGAACCAAGAAATATGGACCAATGAAAATCGTCAAACTTTGACTTATGGGTTTAAAATTTATTTTTTAAATTTTTTTATTTTTTTTAATATTGATCTAAACTGTCCACCTGTGCTCCACGTGAATCTTGGAGGACGGTAACTGTAATGATCAAAAAATTCTGAACAAGAAACTAACTGTTTCGATCTACGTGCCCGATACGAAAATCGAGACCGATTTGAAAATTCATAATTAATATTAGTTGAAATAAAGTTGCACCATAGTTAGATGAGTTCACACGTGCATTTTCACTTAAGTCTGAGTTGTGTAGGGTGTCGACGTAACACGTTACGCCATAGAAATTCGTATAGGTGCTTAACACCGGAGTGCAAATTAGGGTCTAAACTGAAATATCAAAGATATTTCAGTTTAGGTAGCTTATAAGGGAAGGGAGAAACCTGGAGAGGTGTTCTTCTTCTTTTTCCCCTTGCTCTTGAGCTTAGAATTTGTAGCTAGGTTGGGATTTGAGCGTGCTCTACGAGGAAAGAGGGTTAGAGGTACCAAGATCGTGCGTGAATCTTAGTTAGGGTATGTAGAGTTCAATGAGACGAGCTCAAGTACAGTCTAAGTGTGTGTGAGACCTCCGCGTGCTGAATTGGAGTCGATACTTTGCATATCGGAGTCACAATGGAGATACAACTCGAGTTCCAGATCTGAAACCCCTTTCGGATCTTTTTGCCAGAACCCCGAAAGGGCCCAAGTATAGGTGAGATTATGTGTTTAAAGTTGGGCAAATGAAAGCCCTTAAAAGTGTGTTTGTGTGTGTAGTAATGGTTAAGAGAAACCATTAATGAAGATAGGTTGAATGGAGGTGAAATAAGTGACCTCCATTAATGACAGAAGTGCTATCATCATTGATCAACCAATGAAGGTATTGATCGATCAATAAAGGTATTGATCGATCAATGAAGGTATTGATCGATCAATTTGTATAAGACAAATAAGGGAACTGAAACCCTGAAATTCTTAGAAGTTCAATGCTCAAAGGGTGTTGATCGATCAATTAGTGGATTGATCGATTAATCCTGAGTGTTGATCGATCACAGAGAGGGTGATCGATCAATGAAGGCATTGATCGATCACATGTGCGTAGTGATCGATCAATGAAGGCATTGATCGATCAATCTGTATAAATTACAAATGTGAACAGAAGGTGAGAAAATTGAAAATTTAGGCTATTGATCGATCAATGAGGGCATTGATCGATCAACAGGACACATTGATCAATCAACCAAGATAGTGATCGATCAATTTGGCTAGGCCAAAGTGTGAAGAAAAGGGAGATATTGATCGATCAATTAAGGTATTGATCGATCAATGATGGGTGTTGATCGATCAATAAAGGTCATTGATCGATCAACTACCTCTGTTACTTTTGAGAGGGTTTAGGTTATTGATCGATCAATGAAGACATTGATCGATCAACAAGGAGGATTGATCGATCACTAAGGGTGTTGATCGATCAATTACCCCTGTTTTTGTCCTGCTTTGGTTGTGTGAATTGAATGATATTGAACACCATACCAGTTGACTTTCTGACCTGCCTGACACTTAATATACAATGTTTATGGTCTAGGATCGAACCATGACGCTTTGAAAAGCTTTGGATTTGCTTAGAAAGAGGTCTGATCTGAGGTAGGGGAAAACCAACTTAAATTGTTTTGAGTATGATTTCATGTTTATTTCATATATGCGCCTTGATTTCTGTTTTAACAAGCATGTAAGCATACCATAAATTTCTGTTATCTCTGATTTCTGTTTTCGGAATTGTAATCTGAAACCTGCTTCTGATTTCTGCTATTTAATCTGTGAGGTCTACGTGTGTATGTGATTTGATGATTTAACCAGATGATCCCCACCGACCCAGCAGTATATCCGAGCCTGACACACTTGTGCATCTGCTTGTAATCCCTCGGCACAATTGCACTCCATAGATGAGGCATTGTAGCAATCTAAAATTGTTCATGTGAACGATGTTTGGTTGAGATTTCCTATCGGTAAATTCCTGTTTAATTCGTGTTATATATTCATGGGAGTTTCTTAAGTTATAAAACATACACAATTTAAGTCACTAATCATGTACTTGCATAACATCTGTTCTTGTTTAAAAGCTCGGTATTAGATTGATTTGTCCTGTTTGCACGTTTCTGATTTGATTTCCTGTTTTGAGATATCATGATCTGCATATTCAATTCATTTTAGTTGGAATTATTCTATTGAGCTATGATGTAGCTCACCCAGTTTTCATTAACATTTTTAGGTTCGGAGGCTAGAGTACCTGGTACAGAGAGTGACCTTGACTATCAGCCTGATCTAGAGGCTGAGGCTGAGGACGAGGAGACGGATGTCCAGGCGGACGATTTCTATCCTTAGTCTGGGTATACTAGCCCACTGTTTTGGGGATTTGTATAAACTTTGGATTGTTGTGTGCCTGGTGGCCACTTCAGTATTTATTTTTGTAGATGTTTTTCTTTTATTATATTATTATACATTCTATAGGAACCACCATCAGGAACCATTGTTTGGGTGATGGATGTCCATCACCATTGATTCTTCTTGATTCATTTTTGGGAATGTATATTCTTTTGAGACATATATATATATATATATATTCACTTTGTGATTATTGTTTTCGTTCTATTTTAGAATATCTTGTGGTGACTTGATCTACCACTGCTGGACAGTGTCTGCTCGGTTTTCGCTATACGAGTAAACACTTCGTGATTTGTCCTGGGGATCATCAGAGTATGATCCTGATGGCACGGATTTCCGTGAGAGGAAATCCGGGCTGTCACAGTTGGTATCAGAGCCTAGGCTTTAGGCTGGACTACTGGTTCATGTTGGATTGTTTTCACAATCTATG
Organism: Chloranthus sessilifolius; assembly: GCA_021018995.1. NCBI lineage: Eukaryota > Viridiplantae > Streptophyta > Magnoliopsida > Chloranthales > Chloranthaceae > Chloranthus > Chloranthus sessilifolius. Next base: position 74,724,442 of record CM037595.1, read on the forward strand.
TACTGATCAATATTATTGTTTTCACAATGACAGACCAGTATGGGCCCTAAATTCAGAGGCGGACACAGTAGAGGTAGAGGAGGTTAGAGAGAGGTTCCTCTGAGGGAGATACCCGATGTGGTAGGTACGTCGCGGGGATTGGAATTCCTCTCGCATAAGAACGCGGTTCCCATGGGACCGAGAGGAGGCAGGAGAGGCAATGAGGAGAGAATGGAGCAAGTGTTGGAAGCCTTGGCTACCAACGTCACTCAGCAGACGGTTGCTCTGACTCAGCAGGCAACTAGACCGCCTCATCAACCTAGCGAATTCACGGAGTTTAGGAGAATGAGACCTCCTAACTTCTCGAGTCAAACTGATCCCATAGAGGCTGAGGGATGGATAGAAGAGATGGAAAAACTTTTTGAAGTGCTCCAGTGCAACGATGTAGAGAAAGTGCGCTGGGCCACTTTCAAATTGGATGGTGACGCCGGACCTTGGTGGAAGTCGGTGTCATAGAATCGACAGAGAGAGTTTCCTCACACTCCTTGGACATGGGAGGAGTTCACGGAAGTGTTTTACCACAAATACTTTCCGAAAATTGTGAGGCATCAGTGGGAGGTGAAATTTATAGAGCTGAAGCAGGGTGCAATGTCAGTGAGGGATTATGGCGCTGAATTTGATCGACTGGCTAGGTTTGCACCCCAGTACGTAGCCACTGAATTGATGAGAGCAAGGAAACTTCAAATTAGCCTGAGGCAGAACTTGCAAAATGATGTCGCCATGTGGGAAATGGAGACATATGAAGGAGTGATGGCCAAGGCTCTCATAGCGGAGGAGGAGAACCAGAAACAGTTTTCTTGGAGAGACAAGTAGGCTAGAGAGAGGCCATTTCAAGGGCAATCTCAGGACTCGGAGCAGAATAAGAGAGCTAGATTCTCCAGACCCCCGAGATATCCTACACACTCCCGACCGATGATTTCTTCGGGTCCGAGTTCATACCAGAGAGCAGCAGTGCCTACATCTTCTAGACCATTTCGACCGTCTGGGTCTTCCGGTAGCGGGGCCTTAGTGACCCAGGGACCTTCAAGGGTCTCTTCTTTCACTCCAACTGTGTTATGTGCAAAGTGTGGGAAACCACACAAGACAGAGGAGTGCAGGAGGGAGACCGGGGCATGCTTCAGGTGTGGCAAGATGGGCCACTTGGTTAGGAATTGCCCAGAAGAGAGCAAAGACGGCAAAGAGCGGTCAGGATCAATATCTACGCAGAGATCTTCTCGACCTGTGGTTCAAGGTCGAGCATACGCTGTTACCACTACCGATGCTCTGACATCGAATGATATCATCCAAGGTATGATTAAAATTCAAGAGAAGCTATTTATCTAGTAAGATGAACTGGAAATTTAGTAAAAATAGAATTGCTTTGATTAAGTGTTAAAAATAATAGTACACATACGCACACACTTCTTAAACACTTGATCTAATATTGTAACTGGATTATAGGTGAGCTGAAAGTGTATAGGAGTTGTGACATTTGCTTCCATAGAGCTCGAGTCTTGATAGACCCAGACTCTACGCATTCATTCGTAAGGCCTCAATTTACTAAAGAATTGAGTGCCACTCCTGAGCAGCTAGATTTTATTTTGACAGTGTCCATTCCTACGGGTAGTGCAGTGAATGCACTCACAGTGTGTAAATCGGTGATAGTGTCAGTAGATGATCACGAGACACTAGCAGATTTAATTTTGTTAGATATGAAGGGATTCAACATCATTCTGAGAATGGACTGCTATCCGCTTACCACGCTAGCGTTGATTGTCTTCGGAAGATAGTGGTTTTTCGCCCTCCAAAGGAGCGATCATTCAGATTCTTCGAGGTGAAGTCTAAGGTAGCTCCGTTGATATCTGCTATTTGGGCTGAGAAGATGATGAAGAGTGGATGCAGTGGATATATGGCCTTTCTACAAGAGCAACAGGAAGAAACGAATGTGATATCCAATATTCACGTTGCATGCGAGCATCCTGATGTGTTTCCTGAGGATTTGCCAGGACTACCACCAGCTCGGGAGATTGAGTTTGCAATAAATTTGGTTCCAGACACTGAACCAGTATCTAAGGCTCCTTATCGGATGGCTTCAGCAGAATTACAAGAGTTGAAGGAGCAGCTACAAGAACTGCTTGACAAAGGGTTCATTCGACCGAGTGTGTCTCCTTGGGGAGCACCTGTGTTATTTGTCAGAAAGAAGGATGGTTCAATGCATCTGTGCATTGACTATCGGCAATTGAACAAGTTGATGATTAAGAATCGTTACCCGCTCCCTAGGATCGATGATTTGTTTGATCAGTTACAAGGAGCGAGGTTCTTTACGAAGATTGACTTGAGATCAGGTTACCATCAGCTACGAGTCAAAGCAGAAGATGTTGAAAAGACGACGTTTAGAACCAGATATGGGCACTATGAGTTCTTGGTTATGCCATTTGGATTGACGAACGCACCTGCGCCTTTCATGGACCTGATGAACCGAGTGTTCAAACCACACTTGGATAAGTCTGTGATTGTCTTTGTAGATGACATCCTTGTCTATTCCAAGACAAAGGAAGAACATGAAGGACATCTACACGTAACTTTACAGACCCTCAGAGATCACAAATTGTATGCGAAGCTCAGTAAGTGTGAGTTTTGGCTGGACCAAGTTAGTTTCTTGAGCCATATTGTCTCTGCTAAGGGTATAACAGTCGACCCGACGAAGATCGAGGCCGTCGTGAATTAGGAACAGCCGAGAACAGTAACAGAGGTCCGTAGTTTTCTTGGGTTAGCAGGATACTACAGACGGTTTATAGAGGGGTTCTCCAAACTCTCGGGTCCACTTACTCAGCTTACCAAGAAGAATGCTAAGTTTGATTGGACCGATCGATGTGAGAAAAGTTTCCAGGAACTGAAGACGCGTTTGACTACAGCACCGGTATTAGCTATACCTTCTAACAGAGGAGGTTTCGCTATCTACAGTGACGCATCTTATAGTGATTTGGGTTGTGTCCTCAACCAGCACAAGAAGGTTATCGCGTATGGCTCTAAACAGCTTAAGGAACATGAGAGAAATTACCCAACTCATGATCTGGAGTTAGCGGCGGTGATCTTTGCTTTGAAAATTTGGAGGCACTACCTATACTGTGAGACATTTGATATCTACACCGACCACAAAAGCCTCAAGTATCTGTTTACCCAGAAGGATTTGAACATGCCATAGCGCAGATGGATGGAGTTCTTAAAGGATTACGATTATTCCATCCAATATCACCCTGGGAAGGCCAATGTTGTGGCAGATGCTTTGAGTAGGAAGTCTTTAGCACAGTTTACACATCTTATCACCAGAGTACAACGGTGGCATCTACTTGAGGACCTGGCCTTGTACGATACGTTGATTGACGTCAAGGGTACAGGGGCATTGATGGCTACTATTGTGATACGGCTCACGTTATTTGATAACGTGCGTAAACTCCAGATGATTGACGATGAACTTATGGCCATTAGAAAGGATGTGATCAACGGGATCAGACCTAATTTTACCATCAAAGATGATAGCACTTTGCTATTTAGAGATTGGATGTGCATACCTGATATGAAAGATCTTAAAGATACGATTTTGGAGGAAGCGCACAAGTCTATGTATGCTATACATCTTGGGAGTACCAAGATGTACCAAGATCTCAAGCGAAGTTTTTGGTGGAGAGGACTGAAGAAAGATGTTGCAGATTATGTTTCTCGGTGTTTGGTCTGCCAGCAGGTGAAAGTAGACCATCAAAATCCAGCCGGTTTGTTACAACCATTGCCAGTACCAGAGTGGAAATGGGAAGCCATTTCTATGAATTTTATTTTGGGATTGCCGAGCACATCGAGGAAGAACAATGCCATCTGGTCAGACATTTTCCGTCAGACGGACTACTACACATACCAATAGGTCAAGTGAGAGCTATACATGAAAGAGATAGTTTGGTTACATGGCATACCAGTCAGCATCGTATAGATAGAGATCCGCTCTGTACGTCGCAATTCTGGCGACAATTTTAAGAAGGCATGGGGTCTAAATTGGAGTTCAACTCAGCATTTCATCCTCAGACAGATGGGCAGACTGAGAGAGTGAATCAAAGTATAGAGGATATATTGCGTGCTTGTATGTTGGATTTTCATGGTTCATGGGATCAACATTTGCCTCTAATCGAGTTCGCTTACAATAACAGTTATCAGTCGAGTATTGGGATGGCGCCTTATGAAGCCTTGTATGGACGATAATGCAGATCTCCGTTAAATTGGGAAGAAGTCGGTGAGAAGCTCGTTTTGGGACCTGATATCGTGAACAGTACAATCGAGACAGTTCGGTTGATTCGCGAAAGATTGAGGGTTGCTCAAAGTCGCCAAAGGAGCTATGCCAATCTCCATCGAACGCATGTTGAGTTTCAGGTATACTCAAAAGCGTTTGAAAATATTGCTATTCATAGTTAAGATGGTTGGATATGGACTTAACCACTGCTTTCAGGTTGGAGACAAGGTCTTTGTGAAGATCTCACCAACCAAGGGCATGATGCGCTTCGAAAAGCGTGGGAAGCTGAGTCCTCGATATATCGGCCCATTTGAGATACTTGGACGAGTTGGCTAAGTCGCTTACCGGATTGCTTTACCACCGTAATTGGCGAGCATGCATAACGTTTTTCATGTTTCCATGCTACAACGATACGTGCGCACCCGACTCACGTCTTGGATTTCCAACCGATTGAGTTACAAGAGGACTTGACGGTCATAGAGGAACCAATCACGATCTTGGATCATAGAGATCAAGTTTTGCGAACCAAGTTGATTCCACTGGTACTAGTCAAGTGGAGAAATCATTCGGCTTCGGAAGCTACTTGGGAACGCGCAACTGAAATTCGCGAGCAGTACCCACATTTATTTACCTGACGACAAAGGTACTTTCACTGATCAATTTACGTTCATAATTGTTCGTATATGCGTGATTTACTCGGGTACTGTATGTAGATTATAATATACCTTTATTGTTATGAATGTTGTTGATCCGCATTGTAAAATTAAAAAGAATAAAAATATAAAAAGGTTGGTTTCTGGTGTGATTGATCGATCAATAGGAGTTATTGATCTATCACCATGGTTGATTGATCGATCAATGAAGACATTGATCGATCAACAATATCTAGTTATGGGGTTGAGCTCGATTGATTGATCGATCAATGTAAAGAGTGTTGATCGATCAACATGGTAGTGATCGATCAATAAGGAGGTCATTGCTCGATCAACATAGTTGTGATCGATCAATTAGTGAACCATTGATCGATCAATAGAGGGTATTGATCGATCTATACATTGGTCTAGGGCATAAAGATGCTTCATTGATCGATCAATAAAAGCATTGATCGATCAATCTTAAGGTTTTAAGTTAAAAAGGGGTTTTCGAACGGTCATTTACACTGAAGCTAGAGTGATCGATCACAAGGGGATTTTGCAAGCGACCGTTCAACCTCCTTCCCGACTCATTTTTCAGCCATCTAGCTCCTTCCCTCCGTGTAAATCAAGTGGATTTCGTACCATTTACTCGGTAAAAATTTCCTTTTCATTCGTTTCAATTCTAGTTCTTGTATTTTGTGAAAATTTGACCATGGGACCTCGCACGAAGAACCCTTCGCATAAGGTACCTATTTCTCCGGCTTGTACACCCGTACCGCCCACCGATTCAGTTCCCCAACCATCCGTGCCACCTGTGGCATCGGTTTTGAACGTGGTACCACCCATCCCAACCCCTATCCCGACCCCTATGGAACGTGAAGTCCCCAATCCTTGGTGGACTTCTAAATGCTTCCTACCCGAGTACGTATTCACCCCCTCTCTTTATGAGGATCAGCCCGAAATGGTTTGGGCCAAGGGTTCCATCCAACGGCTCGGGTTGAAGCCCTTGTTGGAGCCTTTCCACGATCACTACTGTCCTAGGATCGTGAGGCTTTCCTTCCAAAATCTACGGTGGGGTGATAGTCGACACTGACTCGTCACGTCCATCGATGGGTTTGAATATAAGTTCAACCATTTTCATGTGGCGGCGGCACTCCAATGCCCGTCTGCTTACATTGAAAACGTGGGTTTGGATGCCTCATATGTTAAGGAGGTCCCTTTTACTGACGTGGTCACCAAAATGACCCAAGGTCAGCATGGGAAGGACCAATCCATCTCTCGGGCTCAATTGCCCGACAAATTGTGGATGCTTGATATATATATCAAGTGTGCACTTAACCCATTCTTACACAACTCCTCACGAACTGGTACGGTGCAACAGGCCCTGTTTTCGGCCTTTGAGAACCGTTGGTTCTCTATGGCTGATTTGGTCATAGATGGCATCATAAATGCCAATGACCTTATGTCAGAAAAAGTCAAATCTGGGGTTAAGAAACAAATACCCTACACCCGCCTCATCACCAAGATGGTAGAGCAATATGCCGCTCTACGCGAGGCATACACCTTGGCTATAACCCGTTCTACCTGAAAGACTGGACCAAGAGCTATAACTTGTTGGTTTGATGGCTCCCGGAGGAGGATGACGGCGCAGCTAAGCCCGTCCCACTCGCCGTCGCAGAGGGTGCGGCACTTGCCGAGCCTGCACATGGAGAGGGGGAGGCCCCGCGTGATCCACCACTACACCCCGTAGACCGCCCCGTCACACTCCATCACATCCCCCACCACCTTCCTCAGTCGACGTAGCAGTCATGCTTCGCGAGCTTGTGGAGGGTAACCGGCGCATTCATGAGCGTCTTGACGGTATGGAGGCGTTCCAGCGACAAATACATCGTCATTTGAATGATCATGAGGGCATGCATGAGCTAGTCATGCAGCATTTGTACGCCACGACGTCCACACCAATGATTGCCCACGCCCGTCAGCACGTGGTGGATCCTCGTGACTACTGCACACCACCATCCCGTCCCAGCAGACCCATGCCCAACGAGGCCAGACCATCTGATGTCCCGGCAGGTAATTGCTTTACTCTTCTATTTAATTTTGTTGATAATTCTATATGTTTACTACAATCAATTTATTCTGCATTTCATTTCATGTTCTGTCTATATATTTCATTCCTGCTTGGCGTAGTTACTTGTTACTTTATTCACTGTAAACCCTACGCCCACCCTGACATTTTCGAGGACGAAAATTCCTAAGGGGGGGATAATGTAACGACCCAAAAATTTTGAACAAGAAATAAACTGTTTCGATCTACATGCCTGGTATGGAAATCGAGACCGATTTGAAAATTTATAATTAATATTAGTTGATATAAAGTTGCACCATAGTTAGATGAGTTCACACGTGCATTTTCGCTTAAGTCTGAGTTGTGTAGGGTGTCGACGTAGCACGTTACGCCATAGAGATTCGTGTAGGTGCTTAACACCGGAGTGCAAATTAGGGTCTAAACTGAAATATCTTTGATATTTCAGTTTAGGTAGCTTATAAGGGAAGGGAGAGACTTGGAGAGGTGTTCTTCTTAATTCCCCTTGCTCTTGAGCTTAGAATATGTAGCTAGGTTGGGATTTGAGCGTGCTCTACGAGGAAAGAGGGTTAAAGGTACCGAGATCGTGCGTGAATCTTAGTTATGGTATGTAGAGTTCAATGAGACGAGCTCAAGTACAGTCTAAGTGCGTGTGAGACCTCCGCGTCCTGAATTGGAGTCGATACTTTGCATATCGGAGTCACCACGGAGATACAACTCGAGTTCTAGATTTGAAACCCCTTTCGGATCTTTTTGCCGGAACCCTGAAAGGGCCCAAGTAAAGGTGAGATTATGTGTTTAAAGTTGGGCAAATGAAAGCCCTTAAAAGTGTGTTTGTGTGTGTAGTAATGGTTAAGAGAAACCATTAATGAAGATATGTTGAATGGAGGTGAAATAAGTGATCTCCATTAATGACAGAAGTGTTGTCATCATTGATCGATCAATGCTAGATTGATCGATCAATGAGGAGTGTTGATCGATCAATGAAGGTATTGATCGATCAATTCATATAAGACAAATAAGGGAACATAAATCCTGAAATTCTTAGAAGTTCAATGCTCGAAGGGTGTTGATCGATCAATTAGTGGATTGATCGATCAATCCTGAGACCTCCTTTGATAGTGTACGATTATTTTTTGGTATTTAAACGTTAAATGACAGTCAGAATAGTTAGTTCATATATATAATATAATATATACTTATAAAAAAAATACATATAATCTGAAAACGAGAATGTGGACATTTATTAGAGCGATAATGAGACAAATGGGGCATGTGAAAGAGAAGCATCTCCGATTGGAAAGTATGGTTGAGCCCTTCCTTAGAGAAGGGTCAATGTTTGAGTGGTACGTTTTTATATTTAATTAGATCCTTTGGAATATTAGTTGGTGAAAAATTATTAGGCTGCGTTTGGGTTAGCTCTTTCAGGGCAAAGAGTAGCTCTTTTGCTCTTTTGCTCTTTGGCTCCAACAAAGAACTACTTTCATATTTGGTAACACAACTCCTCACTCCATTTACTCTTGCGGGGAGCTGTTTTAAGTGATAACATTTGCTCTAACAGAGAGCAGATAAAGAGCTGCTTCTGCTCTTATAAGAGCTAACCCAAACACAACCTTAACTTCTTTCACTGCAAACTGTGTCCTCAAGGAAGATTAGTTGGAAGTTCAATTAATGACTTGTGAGTTTGAGTCTCCATTATTAAAAATATATTCTCACGGAAGATTAGTCGGTACGTAGTTAATAAAAATGAATATATATATATATATATATATATTACTTTTATTATTTATTTTATTTTATTTTACGAAAGAGTTTCTTTATATTCGAGTATATGTACATAGTTGATAAATTTTATATAGACCCGTTAACATTTATGACTTAATTCAATTCATTCCATTCATTTTGAGTGCTCATAAATAATTGACAGGCACTGAGGCCCCTTAAGGCTTTATTAGGAATTCTACCCACACTGCGAACTCCTTATCGCGATGAATGCGGAAAAATAAGAAGATTAAGACAAAAATTAATCATACGCACAATGCAAAGATTTACGTGGTTCACCCAATCGAGGGCTATGTCCACAGGAGTATATGCACTAATTTATGAATGTTTACAACACACACACTCTCTTCTCACTAGTGCAAACTCAATCAAGATCTAACACGATTTTTAACAACAAATCCATTGTTAAACAAAGGACACAGTCCTTCAAATAATAGAGAAGAGATCTGTCGAAATATAATCAAGATTCCGACACAAGAACGGCTTCAATCGGATCTTCAATCCCCAATGAGCATCAACATCTTCGATAAGTGTTAATCAAGTTTAAGCAATGCCTAAACTTATTTTGTGTAATCAGCTTGGTCAACATGTCCGTTGCGTTCTCTTTCGTATCAATCTTCTCAATCGATATTTCTTCATCTTCTATCATATCTTTGATAAAATGATACCGCACATCTATATGCTTTGTTCTTGCATGAAAGACCTGGTTCTTTGTTAGGTGAATGACACTCTGACTATCACAGAAGATATTGGTGCTCTCATCAACCTCACCAAATTCACTGACCAAACCTTTAAACTATGAGGCTTCCTTAGCCGCTTTTGTAGCCACTATATATTCGGCCTCTATAGTTGACAACGCAACTATCCTTTGAATCATAGACTTCCAACTAATCGCTCCACCTGCCAAGACGAACACGTATCCCATGGTAGACTGTTGGTCTCTCCAGATGTGCTTACTTTATTTGTTGGTGGTGAAAGCAATTTAAAATCAAAGTAAAGTAGGGGATGAAATCGGCACAACTGAGAAATCTTAGACCTGCAAGATACAGGGTCCATTTATAGCAAGTTTTGATAAGTAAGAGTTTATCCCACAGGGAAAGGTGATCTACAGCTCCAAGGGAGCCGTCTCTAGTAGTCCCTCCAGATCTGACTACAGATCTGGCAGTCCTAAAAGGAGGGGAGTTTAGGGTCACTTATTCTAAGTATCCTAAGGTAGCCTAATGAACTAACTACAGAAAAGGGTTGAGAAGATGGATGGAGTGAGGGAAAATAAATATAAAAGGGTGAGAAGTATGCTATTGGGTTCAGATCTGCTGGAATTTATGACTCAGATCCAGATCTGCTGGTATAGAAATCCTGTCTAATGGCTACATTATCACCAAAGAGGAGAAAGAATTCAACTCATCCCTGTGCCATGATCCAATCCTTTAAGGTTATAGCTTGTCCACTTAAATGGTCACAGACTATCCCATAGGGGAACCACACTTCAGAGATGGGTCAAAACAAGTTAATCATTGTAGGCACTACTTCATCCAGGCTACAAGCTCAGGAATCCATAGGGAACCTCAACCTCTAAAGCTCTATGTGTGGGGCTAAGGCTGTATAAGACCATGATAGCCCAAACACATAGAACCAGCAAGATATTGAGTACCACCTTAGATCTAGCTGTCCATTGCTTGAGTGGGCCTACAATGGTCCATTCACAAGCCTACAATCTCCATACCCAAATCAGATCTGCCATCTGATGGCGGGTCTATACTAATATGGGGGAGTCTGCCTCTGTACAATCTCCTATCAGGCTACAAGCTCAGGCTCGGAGAAGAAGGATCCATTTTGGATCGGCGGATTGGATTCACCCTAAGGCTATAACCTGTCTACTTAAATGGTCACAGACTATCCCAGAGGCTATCCTCCTCACGGAGCCAGAAATAAAACAAGAATATTGTTGTCACCACCATGGTCACAAGGCTACCAGCTCAGGCTTCCATGGGGATTGCAGATCTAGTGGGTCCTGTGGTGGGGCTAAGGCTGTATAGGATCCTGATAGCCCAGACACACAGGTCACTTGGATCTGAATGGGACCTTAGAATCAGTCCTCCATTGCTTTGAATCACAGCCAAAGGAATGGCGGATCACAAGGCAGCAACCTTGCACAAAGCAACTCACAAACATATGAATCCCATAAAAGTACAACACCCAATCACAAATTCCATTAATCTAATCTTAATAAGCATACAAAGGCATGGCCAGCAAGTGCTGGGCCATGGAGAGAAGAAGAAGAAAAAGGAAAACTACTGACGGCTACAAAAAAATAAGACTACAATGCTAAAAATAAAACAGAGCAAAAACTGAACTCTTCCGGCCTTCTTTCTTTTTTTTTTTTTTTTTTACAACACCTAATCACAAATTCCATTAATCTAATCTTAATAAGCATACAAAGACATGGCCAGCGAAGTGCTGGGCCATGGAGAGAAGAAGAAGAAAAAGGAAAACTACTTACGGCTATAGAAAAACAAGACTACAATGCTAAAAACAAAACAGAGCAAAAACTGAACTCTTTCGGCCTTCTTTCTTTTTTTTTTAAACCTAAACCAGGCTTAGGTTTATATAGCAGTGGGTGTGGCGGCGCATTAGGGTTAGGAAACCCTAATTTTAGCTATGCCATGTGGCCTATTAATGATCATTGGATGCCTCGGGGCGCGTGCACAGAGATTTGAGCGTGAGAGTTCATGCCCTAATCCTTGGAAATTCCTAGAAAGTCCTCTGCAGAATGATAGAAGTTGGAGTTCAGAGGTTCGCCAGGTTGCAGTCGATTTCTAGACTTGTCGCGTGGTAGCTCTGTTCTTCGCGTGGTTGAGTTTAACATTAAAACTTCAGACGTCGCGGGGTTGCAGCTTCTTAATGCTTTGAGCAGTCGCGAGGTAGGTAGTTAAGCTCTCGCTGGATTGGGCTTCGCGCGGTTGGATTGCTACTTGTGAATAGCGCGAGCATTCCATTTCACAATAGATCTTAGCGAGGCTAACTTCTGACTTCGCCAGGCTACTTTATTCCTGAACCGTGCGACAGCTTCTTTTCTTGATAGATCTTCGCGAGGATCCTCGCGATAGCTTTAAGGCTTTTCTGAACTGTGCGTCAGGTTCTCTTGACATTTGCATCCTGCTCTTGCGTGACATCTGCAAGAATCTCTGAGCTCTCTCTCTCGGGTTCTCGAGTGAACTGCGAGGTTGATTTCAGTCTTCTTGAACGCACGAGACTGCGACCATTTACTCCCCGAATCTCGCGAGCTGCGCGAGGTTGTGCTTCTGAAGCTCTTCTGTTACTCAACTGCGCGAGCACTTGTTGTGAAGTCTTGGGAAGCTGGCGAGGACTGCGTGAAGCATAGTTTTCTAAATATTTTGAAGCTTTGTCAGCTGCGCGAGGCTTGTTTCAGGTCTGGATTCATGGCTCATTCTTCTGAGGGACTTCTGGTGCCAATACAGGCTCCTTAACATGATTTCTGGCCTTATTGTACTGCTGTTTATTATCTACAGAAAACACTTAACAAAACTTTATTAGATGGCTGAGGGTCTAATCAAAGGCTAAGTTAAGGGGTGAAAAGTGGTACTTTTCAGGTCTTAACATAGACCTTCTTCTATCAAGATCACCAGCATAGTCAAAATCGACATACCTGTAGAGATCCAACTTGCTTGTATCTCCACCTTCAAACATCAAACCATGTTCAGCTGTACCTTTCAGATATCTCAATATCCATTTTACTGAAAGCCAATGTTTCTTACCCAGATTTGACATATACTTACAAATCACACTCAAGGCCTATGCTAAATCTGGACGTGTATTCACCATGACATACATCAAACTTCCAACGACATTTATATACGAAATATTTTTCATATATTCCCTTTCTTCATGTGTGGACGGACTCATCTTCTTTGTGAATTTAAACTGCTCTGCTAGAGGAGTTGATACAAGTTCGGCATCACTCATATTATATTTTTCAAAGAGCTTTTAGATAAAGGTCCTTTGAGTTAGCCAAAGCCTCTTCTTGTCACGATCTCTCGTGATTTTCATACCTAGGATCTTATTTGTGGAACCAAGATCCTTCATCTCAAACTTCTAGCTCAATGATTGCTTCAGCTTATTGATTTCAACCTTATTTCTTACTGCTATCACCATATCATCTATATAGAGAATTAGGAAGATTCTCTCCCATTTACCATACTCTTTCTAGCAGACACAACAATTATACTGTCCCCTGTGATATCTTATACCAAGCATATATGAATCAAACTTTTTGTACCACTACCTGGGTGTCTGCTTGAGACCATACAAATATTTCTTTAATCTACAAACAAGTGATTCTAACCTTCTGCTTAAAATCCTTCTGGTTGTCTCATATAAATTTCTTCCTGAAGATCTCCATAGAGAAAAGGTATTTTCACATCCATCTGTTCTAGTTCAAGATCTTTCTGAGCAACTACTGCCAACAACGTGCGAATCGATGTGTGTTTCGCAACTAGAGAGAATATCTCATAATAATCGATACCCTCTTTCTGAGAAAACCCCTTTGTAACTAGCTTTGCCTTAAACTTTGGAGTTTCACTCTTATCACCTTCTTTCTTTCGAAAGACCCATTTACAACCGATGGCTCTCTTCCTTTTAGGAAGTTTAATGAGATCCCAAGTCTCATTCTTCAAAAGTAACTATCATTCTTCTTCCATAGCTAATTGCCACTTTACTACATCTGTATCCACCCGAGCTTCTGGAACTGTGCTTGGTTCCCCATTCTCTGTGATAAGTGCAAGTATTAAAGGAACCATGTCCTTAAACTTTTCAGGACGTTTCTTCATCCTCTCTGACCTTCTCAAGGTAGTCTAAACCAGTACCTGAGACTGCAAGTCTTGAGAAATTATGTCATCATGCTCTATCTCAGAGTCTTCATTATCTTTCTCATCTTACTCATGCCTCTCAACATCAGCTTGTGCCTTAGGTTCACCAGATGACTGAGGTTTGTCTTCCGCCTTTTTCATCAGAAACTCATCTTCATTGAAAGTAACATCTCTTTCAACTATCACTTTGTGAGATTGTGTATCCCACAAACGATAACCCTTGACTCCTTCACCATAGCCAATCAAGACACACTTTTTGGATTTTGGATCCAACATAGATCGTTCACTTCCCTGAAGTAATGCATAAGCCGCACATCCAAACACCCTCAAGTGAGAGTAGGTCCCGTGTCTTCCATACCAAACCTCATTTGTAGTTCTCGAGTTCAATGCCGCTGAAGGCGACCGATTGACTAAGTAACATGCCGTGTTCACTGTCTCTGCCCAGAACCCATGACTCAAGCCGGAATGGTTCAACATACACCACGCTTTTTCTAATAGTGTTCTGTTCATCCTCTCCGCTACACCATTTTACTGAAGATTTTCAGGAACTGTTAAGAGCCTAACAGTCCCTTGATTTTCACAGTAAACCTTGAACTCTGATGACAAGTATTTCCCATTATCTGATCTAAGAATCTTCACATTTCTGTCTGTCTGCTTTTCAACCATACTCTACTACTGCCTGAATTTCTAAAACACATCTGATTTATTTTTAATCGGATACACCCAAACTTTCTTGGAGTATTCATCTATAAATGACACAAACTAGTTGGCTCCACCTACTGAAGTGACTTTAGTCGGTCCCCATACATCTCAATGTATGTAATCAATCAGCCCCTTCGAAGTGTGTTTTCCAGTGGAGAAACTGACTTTCTTCTGTTTCCTGAAGATACAATTTTCACAAAAATTCAGTTTACAAGTTTGAATTTCAGAAATCATTTTATTCTTTATGAGCTATGTCAGCCCACGTTCACTCATGTGACCAAGTCTCTTGTGCCATAAATCTGAGAGGTCCTTGGAATCTTTTGTAGCCGCAACACCACTGCCGCTAATTGTGTTGCATACTAAAGTATACAGATTCTCTATCTTTTCACCTTTCATCAAGGTCATAGCACCACGTACAACCTTTAGTTTACCAAATTCTAAAATGACTCGATATTCTATCTCATCTAATGCCTCCAACGAGATCAGATTTTTCTTCAGATCAGGCAACATATACTGTCATTCCCCATCAAAATCGTCCCACAATTGGCTATCTTATACTGGTCAAACCAATCCCTGTACGGACACATGTAATACGATGCCCCTGAATCTAGGATCCATCTATCATCAAACTGACTGGAGCTTAACAATGCACGCAATAGGTCCACCGAAATCTGACTTAGCAACATTAGCCTATTGCGAAGTCCCTTCATTACCCTTATTATTATTCAATCTCTGCTTGCAATATTTGCGAATATGTCCAGATTGCTTACAGAAGTAACAGATAATATCCTTTCTGTCATCCCTAGATTTGGACCTGCTGTTTCCTCTCGTTGATTTATTATCCCCTCTAGATTTGTCTCTTTTGCGATCATAGTTTCGACTCCTTTCGCTTAAGAGACTCACCCCTTCGGAGTTAGATTCGGGTTGTTTTCTTAATTCATCTGAAAGAAGTGCAGCAGTCACTTCTTCGACGACAATAGTATCTTTATCATAAATTAATGTGGTAACAAGGTGCTCATAAGATGGTGACAATGGGGTGAGCAAGAGAAGTGCTAGATCTTCTTTTTCAAGTTTCACCTCAATGCTTAATAGTTCACTAACTATTTTATTAAACGAATTCAAATGGTCATGAATGCGCGTACCAGCCTTCATACGAAGGGTGTAGAGTTGCTTCTTCATGAAGAGTCTGTTAGACAACGACTTTGTCATGTAGAGAGATTACATCTTATTCAAAAGATCCACAGTCGTCTTCTCATGAAGAACATTATACAGAATTTCATTGGACAAGCACAATCGGATAGTGCTTACGGCCCTCTTACCAATAAAGTTCCACTCTTCATCTAACATCTTTACCTTCTTCCCCATCTCTTTTCCAAGTAGGGCATCATCAATGTCTTGCTGGACAAAGAGATCTGTGACCTTGACTTGCCACAAAGCGAAGTTATTCTTCCCAGAAAACTTCTCCACCTCAAATCATGCATTCGAGACCTTTATCGTCATTATAGCATAAACCTTGCTCTGATAGCACTTGTTAGGAATTCTACCCACTCTACGAACTCCTTATAGCGATGAATGCAGAAAAATAAGAAGATTCAGGCAAAAATTAATCACACGCACAACACAAAGATTTACGTGGTTCACCCAATCGAGGGCTACGTCTACGGGAGTATATGCACTAATTTTATGAATGATTACAACACATAATTTCTTCTCACTAGTGCAAACTCAATCAAGATCTAACACGATCTTCAACAACATATCCGTTGTTAAACTAAGACACAATCCTTCAAATAATAGAGAAGAGATCTGCCGGCATATAATCACGATTCCGACACAAGAACGACTTCAATCGGATCTTCAATCCCCATGCTATTCTTCAATATTTTTTCTCTCAAAGTATTCTCACAAGTTTTCTTTGATGAAACTTTCACCAAGCTCTCTCTGAATCCTTAGAGGAACTTTATGTAAATAGGCACCAAACCCCTTTTGGAAACGTGACTCACAAATCTTCTAAAACTTACAAGTATTCAAAACACTTCCAAAAAAGCTTCAAAATATATTAGGAAATATTATGACTAAAGCAATATTTCAAAATAGTCACATATTCAAACCTGGGGATCTGAATCCGCTTAACAATCAATTAATTGACTTCCCAATCTCAATCGATTGACTTTCCAAACTCAATCGATTGATTTACCAACCTCAATCAATTGACATTAGTGGTTAGGATTAAACCTTATTCAACAGGCTTGACCATAGAGATTGAAGAGATTGGCTCCACCGGCCATTGGTCGGGTACCAGTACCAACTCTTGTTAGTTAATGAATAATCTGCTTACTAATTACTTTTGAAAAAAATAATTCTATACGGTAACCGACCATTCCCAATCTACATTGGAACAGGTAGGTGAATGAGAACTTGTGATACTATTTTTTATCGAAAAAATATATTTATCATGTGATTCAAAATAGTCAAACGTTATTAAAATGAATTGTAATTATGTAAATCTCCAAACTTGTTTTAGGTGTTTATTTTTAAAGCAATTGAAGATTTGATTCACATAATGGAGATATTTTTTTTTCCAAACTTTACAGCAGTTCGGATAAAATTTTGACCTATCCAAGTCTTACAAAATTTAGATCATCATTTGAACTTAATCCAGCCATAAAAATTAATGACCACTAAATAGGATGGACAATATTTCAACCTTGAGGTCTCTGGTTCAATCCCTACTCACCCCTAAAAACAAAATAAGACCATCTTACAATCTATTGTGTAGGGTATTAATGGGTTCGGGGTCGGCTTTTAGTGGCCCGATTATAATCAGGCCTCTTGGAGCTACACCATTCCCGACTTTATTGTTACTTAGGCCCGGTAGATTCATTTAGGAATTGGGCTTACTTACCTTAGCTTATACCCGGCCCATGTCCGGCAGGGTTGGTTCGAACCACGGGCCACCTATCTTAGCCCAGCCCATCCCATTGCAGGCTGGCCTTGGCTCAACCCAGGCCCATTGAAATCCCTACCACTGGAAGCACACAGATGTATATCTATTGATGGGCTTGTCTTTTCTCGCTAAGCAATATTAACATTATTATTTTATTTTTTTGGGTCAACGAAAAAAGAAAATGAACAGTAATGAGACGTGCAACCACGTCACTAGAATACTTAGACTGTGTTTGAGATTGCTCTTTGAAGGCAAAGGGCAACCAAGTATTCTGGTGCAGAGCACTTTACTATGAGATTGTGTTTGGTTGTAAGTACTCCTATCTCTTTTAGAAAGTAAAATAGCTGAATTTGGCTCTCTTTAAAAGAGCAATGGAAACCTGCTATTTGCCTAAAAAGAGCAATCTCAAACACAACTTTATTTTGTAATGAGTTTTTACCTTAATAATCATGCCAAAAGCTGACTTCCACGGATGCCAATTTCCCAAGAAATCTGTAAACAACTTTCATATAATTCGAACCAATGTAAGGGGTTTCTTTTGTCACCACCAACCAATTTTGGTGGCTAATTTAAATGCCTATTTAAAGATGGTAGTGCACCATGAATTTTGGTGGAGCTAATAAAGAATACCATAGAAGTATTTATAGATATGGCAGCTATTAATATTTGATTACCTTTAAATTTACCCATCAAATCTTTGAGTTCACCTACGCTGAAATACATTGACTTGCTAGAATCAGATGATAGAGATCGTTTTATCTTCCCAATCTTTCACACGATGGATCTTGAGATCATGGGCCTACCATTAGACGGTTAGTATTTTAGTTCTCATGGCACACATCTTAGAAAATGACCTTAACATCACGTGCATGCTCAAAATTAATTTTAAGGTCACTTTTTTTGAATGCGTACCACATGAAATAAAAAATTGACCATCTGATGGTACAATCATGTTCTCAAGATCCATCGTATGAAAGATTGGGGTGATAAACAATCTCCATCATACGATTCAATATAATCAATGTACTTCAGCATGAGTGAACTCAAAGATTTGGTTGGTGGATTTAAAGGTACTCTTAATATTTTTGCACACTAACATTTGCAAATGAAGAAGATTTTACATTCGCAAGAAGGGTTATGCTACTAAAATCGTTGACTGCCTTGACTCAGACGATGGAGATCTCTTTTTCTTCCCAACCTTCTACAAAATAGATTTTGAGATCATGGCCCACCTATCAGCCAGCCAGAAGTTGATTTCATGTGGAGCATATCACCAGAAGGGACCCGAGAACTGTTCTCATGGTACACCCATAATCACGATTTCTTTTGAGGATGTGCTCCATGTGAAATCAACATATGATCATCAGATAGATGGATCAGGATCTTAAGATCTATTTTGTAGAAGATTGGGATGAAAAAAAATCTTTATTGCCTAATTCAAGGTAGTCAACAGTTTTAACAGGTGAAAACCCTTGTTGCAAAGGTAGAATCTTCTATGGGAAATACCGGTTCCCTTCTTTAAATCGATTGTGACATGAGGAAAAGAGATTTGACATGATGATCTTGGATTCCATGCAACCCTTATTAATTTGATATATTTCTTCTTTTCTCTTTTTTTACTTTTTTATTTTTATTTATAGCGATGCTAGTTTGAATTAAAAAACTAAAACCGTCGGGAAAACAGGTCTGCCGAACAGGTCTGAAACCGACTCAAATTCGAAACCGATTTCCAATTGCTGGTTTCCATTTTTGGTAGCCACAAACCGAAAATCAATTGGATAGGTTTAGAAAACAGACTCAAAATCGTAAGTACAGAAAAACTCGAATAAAATATTAAAAGTAATTAAAAAAATTAAGACCCCAACCGAAATAAACTGCTTTTCGGATTGGGTTTCTGAGTTTTGAAAAGTTAACCGAATCTGCGCCCCTATTGATTTCAGATACTCACCTTTTAACCACCATAGTTAGTATCTTTATAAGTTTAACTGTTGTTTCCTCCCGTTAAAGAAGTCAACCAACTAACCTAGAGGCTCCACCGTAGGCCATAAATCCTTTTAAGGAAAATTACACTTGTAGCTAATTGCATCGCGTCACATTAGCCACCTACACTACACTTTGTCTGCATAAAATCTCTCCCGCGTAGTCACATTAGCCACCTACACTTTGTCCGTATAAAATCTGTCCGGCATATAACATTGTCCATCCTTTAATGACAAGATGGTGATAGATTCCATTCTTGACATTTCTTAGCTACCCAAACCTCCCTTTTTTCAAATGTTAGATTGCAATTACTTTGAATTGGCCTCCAAAATAAATTTAATAATCATAAGCACCATCTAAATCTTCTAAGCGAGTTGAAGACTGATGAAATTGGTTGAATTTTCCTAGTCAACAGGGCTTAAAATTTTGTTTAATGGGACTGGGATATCAGAATCTCTCTCCCCAAATCGGTTGAATTTTCCTTGTCAAGAGGGCCCAAAATATTGTTTAATGGGATTAAGCGGGCTACCAAGATATATCTCTCTCCAAATCGGTAGAATCTTCCCTGTCAACAGGGCTTGAAAATTTGTTTAATGGGATTGGGCTATCAAGATCTCTCGCTCTCTACTTTAGAGCTCATTTCTAGTAATCGGGGGTTTTAAACGATGAAAAGGGTCACTGACGGTGTACACGTGGCATTATTTCTCATCCTCTGTATCACTTGATGTATAGTCATTTAGAAAGATCTGGTGGGTCAAAGTTTCTCTATCTTGTGATTCAAAGCCCTCAAAAGGTGAAAATGAAGGGCTAAAACCTCCTTCAAGATATTATAGGGAAGCCAATCATTTTATAAGCATTTGACATCTTTGAATCACAAGATAGACTCTACCACAATCTTAGACCCTCCAAAGTCTCCATATCAAGGCACACACATTAGGTGACACTCTGATTGAAAATAATGCCACGAGTATACAATCAGTGTCCCGTTTTATATTGTCGTTTGGATTGGGTGGGCAAGCATATATGAGCTCTGTTTTTGTTTTTGAATGATATATATGAGCACTTTTTAAAAAGAGAAAAGTATCACAAAACGCCCGTCCACAAACTTTATTACTATTTTCGTGATTTTTTTTTAAATACGAAAAGGCGCCGAATATGGGTTAAAACGGGCGAGATAGGTCTGTTTTTTATGTATGAGGGTTATCCCTATCTTGTGAGGGGCGAAAGTGCCCCGTGGAGAGGGTTCTTCTCCGGTAATCATTCTTCTTCTCCGGCGATCTGAGAAGAAGCCATGGAGAGGACGGAGAGAATGGAGAGGATTAAAAAACTTTAGATCTGAGGTTAGCCGGAGAAGAACGGAAAAAAAGCGTGAACCTTACGATCGGCTACACCCTGCAACTTTGAGGTTTATTAGCTAACCTCCATGGCTAAATCCTCCATGGTCGCAGATTTATTAGCTAACCTCCTGACTGGCTACACCCTACAACTTTGAGGTTCCGAAGTTAGGGTTTCCACACCCTTGTGTTGCACGAGAAGAAAGCTTCAAACTTCAGAGAATAAAAGGGGTAAAACTGTCAAATATTAACGGCTGGTGCGTGGGTTTATAAGGTGGGGGGGGTGTTCAAAGAAGTGCATGAGCGCTTTAACAGAAAAAAAAAATGCACACGAGTTTTTCGTAATAAAAAAAGGCGCAAGCCTCGTTTTGGTACAAAGCCCTTTTAAAAATGGGTAACCGTAGATTTTAATCTGCGACATAAAAGGTTGAAATATCGTCAACTTCCCAATTGTGCTAAGGCTCAATTCTCTATTGAATTCGATCACTCACATAAAAAAGTTGGCATGTACAAATGTGAGGGGCAGTGATATTTGTAAATGCCAGTTTTTAATATGTAATAGCTTGTAAAAGGATATTACATCCAAGGTAACAAATTGGGTACCGGGTATATCGATATATATCGACTTATTTAAAAAAGAAAAAATAAAAAATATAGGTATCGGCCGATATTGTATATGTATTGATCGATACGGGCCCATATCGGCCGATACCGAGTTGGATACTCAATATATATCGGCGCCGATATGTATCAGTTTGCCGAAAAGCCGATACATATCGGTTTGCCCAAAAACCTATACGTATCGGTTTACCGAAAAATCTATACGTATCGCCGATATATATCAGTATGAAGGTATCAAATATCGGCCGATACAGATACATATCGGTTCTCTGGCCAACCGATACATTTCGGTAGCACTCTTTGGCCCACTACTCATGCCATGTGTATGGTTTCACACTTCTCAGTGCTCACGCCTCAATATTGAACCTATTCTATATTTCTAATACTCGACGCAGTAAAAACAGAATACAAAACCCCTCGATATTAGAAAAAAATAAATGCTAATTTGCTATTAATGACTCTCGAAGTTTTACTATGAATTCCCAATATGAGAAAGCACTCAATAATCGTGATGAAATCGGTGTCTAAGTAATAAACTAAGGTGTGGCATTAACATCACTCCTAATTTAAGGTCAAAGAAGGCAGATGGTTTTGTTTTTTCTCTGTTTTGTGGTTTGGTAGCGCATGCCATTTCCCTCGATTTGACTCAACATTTAATGTTACTCATTTACTTAATTAATCAAGATTTGATTGGGGCCGTCGATACCTATTCCAATCCAGCATAATCCCCTTATATCCGGCGGTCATCCGGTCTTACGATCTTATCTCGAAAGGTCAAAATCACACTTTGGACCGGCTTGTCCAGTTCCATGTTCCCACATTTTGAAAGTTAAAACAGATATCATCTGTATCGATATCGGACGATATGTATTTGCTGATTTGTATCAATCCTCCATGGACTGATACCTGATACCAATACCTGAGTTGATACCTTGATCGGTATCGGCCGATATTTGATACCTTGATTACATCTTAACTTATAATAAGCTGAAGCCATTGATGGGAGTTAGATCTCTTAAAAATGCCATCTTTTAATGAAGGGACCAACTCTCCTGATCGTCATTTAAACACCAAATGGTGTTTATAAGATCTTACACGATTTATTGGCTTATAATCTTGGAAATCGATATAGTCAAAGTGCTATATCTTCAATTGAAGGGCTATGGGTCCACAAATCACATTTTTTGGGAGAGTCAAACCACCCGATCTATGCACCCTATTACCAATGGTTGTTCTTAATATTATTCACTGATATTAAAGTTCACCGATTGGATGGTTCACGACCCACTTAGAAGTATGATCCTTTGGATGGGGCATGTTCTAACGATGGATTGCCACTTGAGCAATTTAGATTGATCATAGATGTATGCCACATGGCACAATGATAAATCACACTTTTAATGGTATGAGATAAAATGTGAAATGTTATTGATGTAAGATCATTTAAATACCATTTGATTGTTTAAATGTCGTTGAGAAGTCATTATCCCTTTAATCTATGGTCAAGGGATGACAACAGGATGGGGTTGAGCCCTAATTAAATGGAATAGTTTTATATTTTTGGTATAAAGTTCCGAGTCCAATTGCCCATCCTATATGCGTTGCACGTGCTCTGCAGACGTAGGTAGATTTAAAGTTACAAGTACGTTATTATGTACAATTGGCACCGTTAATAATAATAATCAATCTTAATACTACCCTTGTGTTTAAACCGAGCAAAGAAAAAAATGCATATTTTATTAGTAGCTTAAATAAAGGGAAATTTTCAGAATCGACCATGTCAGATTCACCTTTTTCATCAGAAACCCTATAGTTTCACCTAACTCATCGACTAGCTCCAAGTCGAGCCGACCCTGAGAAAAGTAAAAAGTCGAAAATACCACTTCTTTAACCTACAAAAAAAAATTCACTTCTTTAACTCACAAAAGCATCCACTTCTTCATCATTTCATTTCCATGAGGTCCAGTAAAAAGGTGAATACGTCTTCTTCCTCAACTCCCTAGTCCGATCAGCACCATTGGATATGGAAAACGCGGGAGTGAGAAAAGAAGACCCCTGTATTTTATGTTTACTTACTTTATTTTAAATGATTCAATGTAAACCCTAAACCTAAACCTCATTTCAATTTCTTAAGGTTTATTAATGGTGCATGGTGCAGTGTATAAAAGATATTTCATAAAGAAGCGTTATCGACTTCCTAAACAAGCGATACCGATTGTCTACACTAGCGACAACGCCTTCCTAAAAAATCGATAACGCCTTCCAAAACAATCAATATCGTTTGTTTTATTAATAAAACATTATCGCTTGCTTAGGCAGGCGTCATAGTCCATTTGTTACATCTGTCTTATTATCCCGTCTTTCACATTCTCAAACAGATGAACATTCCTCTTCTCTATCACTATGGTAATTTTCTTGTAAGCGATGATGGCTTGTATGAAGGTGCTTGGCGGAGGACTTCTTTCAATTTTGACGGGTATTTCTTATGAAGAATTCATAAGCCGAATATACGTAATCAGTTTAGTGAGGGCGGATGAGGAATTTCTCGTAAAGTTCTCTATGAAGATAATGAATACCCTTGTGTTTGTCGACATTTTGGACTCGAATGATTTGACCTCACTTTTTACGTTTTATAAAGCCGGGGTGGACGTCAAAAGGTATTTATCAAAGAATCGTCATCCTTCCAAGTCCAAGTTTAACTAGTATCTCTTGCAGGGATTGATTCTGTAAGTAACCATTCCTTTCAACCATATAAGTTTGACGATGATGAACCTATATATGATACGATCCATTTAGGCTATGACGATGATATTACGGTGAAAGGGTCGGTCAAGAAAGAAGCTATTAATTTAAATAATGTTCCAGTTGAATCATATGATGACCCACCAAAATATATACATGAGACACAACAATGTTGTCAAAAGTTAGACTACACGTCAGAAAGGATAGGGATGAAGACGATTTTGGTTATCTCTTCCCTGGTGGATTCACAACTTGGTTGACTTACAAATTATATACTACAATTCCATTGATGGAGATTACCAGAGGAGCTCAACCCCATGTCCATACATATAAGCACCTATTCAGTGAAGGGCCTAGTCAACCACGTAAGAACCCCGCTGGTGAAGGACCTAGTCAACCACCTGAGAACATCACTATTATAGGGCGTAATCATCCACAATCAAATAATGAAGAAAACTTAAAAGAGAATGCCGAAGATTATGATAGTGAACCGGATGAGTTTGCAAAAGAGGATTCGAGAAATTTTGTGAGACATTGATATTCTCCTAGTAGATAGAGATTATGCAGGGTCAGAGACATCAGAAGACTCTTTCGATCAAGATGTAGAAACTGAATTCCAGAATTAGACATATAAAGTTGGAGAGGCCTTCAGAGGCAAACAAAAATTCCAAAGAGCATTGACAAAACATGCGGTGGAGAAAAACTTTCAAATCAGGCCATTGAAAATCGCTAGTTATCGAGTTACAAACGGATGCTATGAACCTGATTGTTCGTAGCGAATACATGCGTTTAAATTGACTGGGTTCAACACTTTCAAAATCAAGACGCTCAATAGTACTCACATGTTAAGCCCCTAAGATTGGGGCGCAATGTCACCATAATGCAACAATTTCATTCGTAGCCAATTATGTGCGGGAGAAACTTATACAAGGATTCAACTATAGACCTGCCTCGATAATGTTTAACAATGAAAAAACTTATAATGTACAAATTAAATATTCTAAGGTTTGGAGGGAAAAAAAATTCGCCCTGAATTATATTAGGGGCAATTGGCTGGGTTGGACATATTGAAAGAAACGCTTAACGGTAAGTTTCAAATTTTTTTTTTAAGTATTTAGGCCTGTACATAAGAAGTTATCATAATATACTTTTTCGTATATTGCTCGTAGATTACACATACCTATGGAGACGTTTCGAAGGGATCCTACTTATCGCCTCGGTGCAAGACGATAATGGTCATATATTACCGTTAGCGTTTGTCATCGTCAAGGTATAGAAGAAGAGGATACGTAGATGTGGTTTCTTGAATGGGTAGGTGTGTTCGTGATTGGTCAGTTTAACGAAGATTTTGTTATTATTACGGGCAGGTTGTAGGGTTTAATCAAGTCGGTGAAACGAATATTCGGTAACGCATACACAATTACTGCATGCGACATATAACACAAAAATATCCAAAGAATGGTGCTTTGGATCTATGGTGGTGTGCTGTGCGTGATATTTAATAGAGAGATTTGATTATTTTATAAATAAAATCAAGGCAAAAGCAGATCCCTAGGTCGTACAATGTATTTTACAATAGATCTTAAGCATAAGGCATACACACATTTCAAGGGAAGACAATATGATTCTTTTACTAAGAAAGCTTGAACAACGTACTGATGCTAGCTCGAAAGAGACAAATCATCGACTTAATCAGAACTACTCGAGAGAAAGTCGTCAATTATTTTTAGAAACACTGAGAGAGATCTAAGCAATGAAGCACTCTCCTTTTCCGGAAAGCAGACAACCACATGAAGAAGGTGCTCCTGTGGGTTGGTCGAAAGAGAGCTCAACCATACGGGCACGATCAAGTCTAAGTAAATTTTGAGAAATTCATTTTCCAAGTCAACTTAGAACATAATACATGTACTTCTCGCCGTTGGTAAATTTATGGTTTGCCTTGCTCACATGTCATTGCATCCATCAATCGGAAAAGTTACTATTATCATAACTTCTGTGAGAAATGACTTCGCCACTTGCTTTAGACAAACATACAACGAACAATGGGTTCCTAGATTCAATAAAAGTCAATGAAAAATCTAAGCTGACTAACTAGCGAAAAATATGAAAGTGAAACTGCCTTATAATTCTTGAAAGCAAGTAAGATGTCTGAGGAAGAGGAGGATACGGTCTAAGGGTGAATTTAGGGCCCTACAGTGTACTAGGCATTGATGTCATATGCGAGTATGCGATGGCATACTATCGCATATGCTACAGTATGCCACCGCATACACTGTATGCGATGGCATACATTCCCAACGGTCATATTTATGATCGTTGAGGATTTATTTATTTATTTTTTACTTTTTAGGCCTCCCTAAGCCTATAAATGGGGATCTTCTTAATCCATACTACATTCATCCAAGGTATGATTTGTGTCTCTTTGGTCTATTTTTTAATTTTTAGTGCTCTCTTTCTCTCTCTTTCTTAAATCTTTAATCATAATTTCTTTTTATCTATTTTATAGTTAACTTAGTAAAGAATTAAGAGGTTCAAGCTACAATCTTCATTCTTCAAACAAAGAGGGAGGAATCATATCAAGAATCAAGAAATAAGAGTTAGAACTAATTTCTAATTCCTATTAAATTTTGTTTGATTGTTTTAATTCCTTATTATACCTCATTTTTTTTAGTGTGATTGTGAATAACTACTCACCCACTTTTTAAAATTACATTATCATTATGTCTAAGTCCTCGAACGATGCATTTAGGCCGATAAATTCTGCCAATCCGGATTGAAAATATGGACGTTACAAGAGTATAACAAAAAAAAATAAGGTCTAATGTACCCTATGCCCTCATGTAAACATGGCAGGAATAGAGAGACACAAGCAATATCTTGCTTGGCAACCTGGATTGAATGCGAAGGTGTGGAATCATGAATTTCATCAATTCGTCGTGACGATGGATTCAAAAAAATGGAGTTGCCACCCGGAGCTTTTGGTGTCCCGGGATACCCAAAATCAAGATTGTGTGCACCAAAGTGCTCGATTTGACTCCGATCCAGTCTATGCCAAAGGTTCTTGTGTAGGGGCTTCGGTTTCAATCGGGAAGGTGTTAGGCACCTGATTGACCCGCTTGTAAGCGGTCTCTACTATGGCCAAGTGTAAAAAAAGTATAAAATCGAGCGGCACTTTCTCTTGCCCGAAGGCACTCCGATCCTATTTGAGCCCTCCGTAATCACCAAAATTTTGGTGGCGTAATAGATCAAATTCTAGGATAGAGAAAAAACAAAAGAAGGTAGAGGAAATGAGCGGAGAGCCGGAGCTCTCGGGCCTTTGTAGCACCGTCACCGGATCTTCGCATGAATGATGACTTCGGTGAGCTTCCGATAGCACAAAAGGGTTAGAGATGGGTTTCACCTTGCTAAAGCTTGGATGCTAAGAGGTTAGGAATGATGGTGTGAGATAGTTGAACGAGGTTATAAAGCTTGGGGGTGATGGACATGAAAGAGTAATGGTGTATGAACAACTAGGATTTTAAGGCTTGGATGGTTTAGAGCTTGGAAATGGGAAGAAATTTTTGTATAGTTTTTACTTTAGGATTTCAAAAGTCCTTAAATAAGGGGAGGTGGCTCTCTTTTTATAGAGAAAGGGTGGATTAGTGAGTGGTTAGGTCACTAATGAGTTTAGAAATTAGGTAATCCTAAATCTATAGTTTTTGGGGTTTTTAAGAGCTTGGAGAAGAGAGAGTTGAGTTTTAATAGTGGATGATGGGGTGATAATTTAAATGGCAAAAGAGTGATACCTAAGGTTGAAAAGGGCATATGGGTCCTAAAGGAATAAACCCCAAGATTTGGAATGGTCCACAAGTCAAATCCCCAATTTCCAAATCAACCATTTTTTTAAAATGGGTTTTTGAGTTTTGAGAAGTTAGGGCCCGATTTTACAAATTTCAGCACAAATATGCATCTTTCAAATTGCCGAAACTTTTGATATACAACTCCAAATTAGGCGATTCTTGGCTCGTTAGAAAGATGAGAACCTCTACTTTCCAAAGGTATAGGCCTTAGATTGGAAAACTATCTTTGGAAATCTTTACACTCCTCTATTTATCATCCATTTTGATTGATTTGAAACGGGTTCTATGGGTCCATTTTTGGCTTTCAAAGGGTTTGAGAAGGTTTGGGTTTCTTCCTAAGAGTTTGGAAATGGCTTTAAAGGTTAGATTAAGTTATAAGGGTTTGAGAGGTTCTTTTGAAAGCTCGGGAGTGCACCGTTCTCGATGTATAGGTCGATCGGGCCTTGGGCCCTATTTGGGTATCTATAGATGCCATTTTTTGGTATCCGATCAGTAATAATTATATGTTAAAGAAAGAGACATCTGAAGAGGCCCAAGGCACACTAACGGGTCCATCATATTTAAAACGAACCTCAAACATAAAAAAGAAAGAAAAAATAGAAAAAGTGGCATAAGCTCGATACTTGGGATAACGTGCGTCACTCGAGAAGGAAAGTAGCGAAAGCCCAACACTTGGAAAAACTTTGACTCCTTGAGATCATTGGTCTCCAAGCACTTAATGACATTACTGGGTATAATTGAGATTATGTGATTATGCTCGATGTTTGAGTTTCATTCTGAATAAAACAGCCCCACGAGTGGGAGGGTGATCGATCTATACTTAAAGATTGGCGTAAAGCAACAACGCGAAGATCCACTATTTACGTCCAATCTCATGAGGAACTGATTGCCCCACTTGATCGGCCACGGGTGCCCCTACGCGAGGTAGGGTTCGAGATCTCTGAGTGAACTCATTGATGTCGAAGTTAATTTAGTACAACTATCCAAACGGAGCGAATATTGATGTCACAATACTTTTTGGGAGAATGTGTCACTTTTGAAAATTTATTTTTTTCTTTTTTTGTAACTGGCTGTCTGGATCTCAAACCCCGGAGGGCGCATGCCTAAAAAGCGCAGACCAAAAGTCTATTTCTCTGAAATAGTTTGACGAAAATGAAGCTAAGAAACTCAAGTTCATATGATATTGAAAGGATCGGGCCAGAATTGGGTGTCCACAGAAGGAGACATCCAATCCTGGTCTCTGTCGTCAATGATATTACAAACGAACGACTATGAACAAACATGCACTCATCAGGGGTGATAAACAATAAAGTAATGGAATTCCTGACCCAGATCCCGTCCGAGTATAATTTATAGAAACAAATGATCATCCTACGGATACCCAGACGCATAACGCCTATCTAAGGGATACCGTGCAGGTTTAAAAGCCTACGACCGAGAATGAGCTCTTATGCATGCATATTTGAACATAGTTGTTTGATATATAATTTCATATCTGAAAGATTGGTCTTAACCAACGATTTACCATTTCGACAACGGAGTTATCTGGACCTCAAACCTTGGAGGGCGCTCGCCCGGATAATTGATCAGTCATATAATTTATCATTTTATCACCCTTAACTTAGTGATGCTAGGACTTAGTTTGCTAGTAACAAATTACTGATATGTAGATATTAAGGAAAGACAGTAAAATAGAATCAAAGTGTTAATATTCATCAAAATGAACTCAAAGAGCAGTAAAAAGATGATTTAAGGTAAGAAAATGATTCGCTATACGTTGAAAGCCAAAAAAATCGTAAAAGATGATTGATCGCTAATGAAGTAAAGAAATAAGAAATCGTAATTTACGATTTTCTAGAAGCGAAAGCAACACAAGAAAAAAAGCAAGCAATCGTAAGAAAAATCGTAATTAAATAATCGTCATAATAGGAGAAGCTAGAAAATCGTGATTTACAATTTTTTGAAAAAGAGAAGAAAATAGACGATCATAATTTACGATTGTGCAAAAGAAAAAATTCCCTACTGCTGAACTACTACTGCTATGAAGATCGATACCGCTATGCAACAAATTAGAAGAATTCTCAAAATAGAAGATTGGCTATTCACGGGTCTAAGAAGATTGATGAAGATAAACTCTAGAAGATCACTATTGCTGAAATAAAGGAAAGAGTCCACATCACATCAACCGTCAAAAGTAAGAAAGAATAAAATTAGGAAATAGAGTTATATTAGGATACTTTTACTTTAGTAGTTTCTTTTAGTAGAATTAGATATTTATAAACCGACTCCTTATGATCTATAAATAAGAGGGCTCGGCATAGGAATAAACCATTAAAGAAATTCTCAGCATCAATTGACAACTGAGGTTGGGTTTTCTTTCGATCATTAGAATAGATTTTTATTGTTTTGTAGATTAGATATCAGAGGCTTTTCAAGAGCAATTGATGACTGCTATTGGGTGCTGAAGATTAGTGTAGATATCCTAGTTTCTCAGAAGCAATTGACGATTGTGGCTGAGGGTGAAACATATATTTACTTTGCTTTCTAGTTTAGATTTTATTTGCTTTAATTACTGCTTTGTAAACATCTTTAAGTTTTAATTTGAATTGACGACTCAGGTTGAAATTTGCAGATTAGTGTAACGATTTTTACTTTTCCATCTTTAATTTTATAGAATTTGATTGACGCCCAGATTTTAGGAGATTGTTGATTAGATTAAATCT
Organism: Chloranthus sessilifolius; assembly: GCA_021018995.1. NCBI lineage: Eukaryota > Viridiplantae > Streptophyta > Magnoliopsida > Chloranthales > Chloranthaceae > Chloranthus > Chloranthus sessilifolius. The sequence goes on from CM037595.1 coordinate 74,755,013, forward strand.
GTGTTAAGAAATTTTAGTTTTTGATTGACGACCAAATTCTAGAAGACTGCAATACAGTGTAACGATACTATTTATTTTTATAAATATTCGATAGCTGAAGATTGGGATTGACGACCTCAATCTGAAGGAGGATTAGGATTTATTTTATGCACTTAGATTAAGAACCCATTATTTTATTCATATTTCTCCAGTAGTTTAGAAGCTTAAAAGATAAATATAAACTTTTAAAATGGGAATATAAAATCTATAATAAGATAAATATTTCTTCATTGGAACGATCCTGTACTAGCTCTATAATTTCTATTGTGCACTTGCAATAGGTTAAGACTTAATTAGATACATATAAAAAGTGGCGATCAAGTTTTTGGCACCACTGTTGGGAAAGTGATTTATCTTTTTGTTTATATTTCTGTTTTAAAAATAAATAGTTATCTTTCTCTTTTTATACTTTTTTATATTTTCAACTTTCTTTGATCACTTCTTAATCTTCTGTAGGACTATTCGGAGCAACGAATCAAAAGTTTCCAACTTCTGCCGGCCACGAAATTTAGAAGCTCAGATTTGTTTCTCTCCCTGCTTTCTAAAATAAAAATCAATTGAAAAGTAAAAAAGTAAAAAAAATAAAATAATAATAATAATAAATTCTGGTATATGCAACATACCCGGTCTAGGAGTCTAGACTCTTTTGCATAGGACCCAGAAGTTGAGCGGAATCTCCGACGAAGGCTTGCATTATATTGGCCCTTCGCAAGAGATTCCCAAATCATGGTTGACGATCTATCCATGTAGGCACATTTCAGCCCAATTGCTCTAACTGAGCCCTCCTATATAATTATACGAGAGATCCCGGTCAAACAAAACTATGAAATCAAGCTCAATACACTTAAGTCTTTACCCACCTTTCATGGGCTTGATTGCGAAGATCCCAACCAACATCTAAGGTACTTCATAGAACACTGTAGAATGTTGCAACTTTTGGTAACTAATGCTAAGGCTGTCAAGTTATGACTCTTTCCCTTCTCTCTCAAGGACGGAGCGAAGGCATGGCTAATTTCATTGCCCTCAAGAAGCATTACCACTTGGGACATACTCTAGTTTCAATTTTTTAGTGAGTACTTCCCAATTGGTAAGATTAATCAAATTCGTCAAGCAATTCAGGACTTTAGGCAATTGCCTAGAGAATTATTTCATGAGAGTTGGGATAGGATGAAGAAATTGTTAAGAAAATGTCCTCACCATGACGTGTCAAATTGGTCCATTGCACAAAGTTTCTATCAAGGGTTGACTGAGACTAACCAGTGTACAATCGATGCCGTGAGTGGAGGAGCCTTTATGGCTTAAAATGGCCAACAATCTTAGAATCTGCTTGAAAATTTGGCAAATAATTCAAAGCAGAAATAGGTTTTGTTGAGATCTGATCATGATATAGTCCGCCACACCCCGCTCGCGAGGGGTGGTCTTTACAATATCAATAAAGATAAAGTAAAGAAGGAGGATGACATGAGTGCGAAGGTTGCGACACTGGAACAACAGATTTCAACTTTAATGAGTGCTAAAACAAGCACTACGGATAGATCCTTAGCAAACTGTTCAAATTGCCAAAGTTTCACTTATATTGAGAACCTCATTACACCATCATACCAAGAGGTGGAGGAAAAAGAACAGGTAATGGCATTTCAGAGGGGTGACTATGGGAACACCTAGAACCAGTCATCGAAGAACCACCCAGGATTTAATTATGGTTCCATGGCAGGAGCACAACTAGCACCGACTGCTACGCAACCCAGGTTCCCCCAGAACCAAGTTTTCCATCCGAGACCTCTAATGCCGATTGTGCAGCAACAATATGGACCACAGAGCAGCGCTCCTGATGTCACTCTTGTTCAACTCCTCTGAGATTTACAACAATAATTACATCAACATTCTAAGGATTTACACCAGCTTGCTTAATTCTCTCAGAAACTTCACTCTCATACACAGTCCATAACTAAGTTGGAAGGCCAAATTGGCCAACCAGCTTCGCAGGTGGTGAAGAGAGAGAATGGCCAGTCACCTACACAACCGATTAGTAATCCAAGAGGACAACATTCCAGGGGGAGATATCAACTCTCCAAAACCCAATTTAAAGACCTCGTGGATTGTCGAGCTACCGACTCATCTATAGCACCTCTTGTAAATATATACAATTAATTCTTTTCCTTTTGTGTTTGGGTATTACATTACGAACGAAATCGCCTAGAAACGAGGAGTCGTAATGTGAGCCCTACTGTATATTTTTGGACAATCGTATGGATTTACGATTGCCCTTCATTAGGCTAAAATCCATCAATCAAAACATAGTGATTATGATTTGACTGATACGAGGGTTCGTGTTTATTTCTTGAAAAGCTAGAGTTGACCCGACAAGTTGTGACGACTGGTTCAGCAGGTCACCACTGAGATAGGGCCTACAAATTCGAAGCAATGGTTCGGGCCTGTTCTTTGGCCTCCTGGACCTCTTCTTCAGTAGACTTGTAGCCTAAGTTGAATCTAACACGTCCGCTTTTGGCCCTGACTGGGTCTCTTCTGCCTTGCAAGCGAGGGCCCAACCCCTTTCCTCTCTGATAACCCCACTTTTGGAGCATGGCCACAAGTGCGTCCATTCCTCCTCCGATTTTTGAGGTGACCTTTTCAAGGGGTTATGATGTTGACGTGGATGCCTCATACTAAAAGCTATGAAGTTCAGTATCCTCTGCTGTATGGGGCACATCCAATACCTTGAGATTTCAAATGTTGTGGGCCCTTTATTCATTTTCCTCTCACCTCACTCCTATAATAGTTACAACTCTCTCTTCGAAGATGAATTTGAGCTGTTGGTGTAGAGTGAAGGGGACTTCCCCAATTTCATGTAGTCATGGGCGCCCTAGCAGCAAGTTGAAGGAGGACTTGATATCCATTACTTGAAATGGAATGGAGAAGGTGATTGGCCCAATGGTGAGCTCAAGATCTATTTCTCCCATCACTTCCCTCCTTGTATTATCAAACCCTCGGGCTCCTGTTCTGGATGGTCGAAACATTGACGGGTCGACCCCAATCTTAGTTGCAGTCCGTAGTAGGCATACATTTTATGTCGAACCATTGTCTACTAGTATCAATGGTATCACTATGTTCCCAATTTTTGCTGTGATATTGAGGGGTTTGGAGTGGTTCCCTCCTGATGAGAGGTCAGTGTCTGAAAATGAGATGACATGAGGGACCAAAATCTGTCCAATCATTTGCCATACTTCATCTGGCGAGACCTTATTAGACACGTGAAATGGGGCGGAGACGTCATCAATAGGTCCCAAATAGTGATGGGGGTCGGAGTTCGCCTCAATTGAGTTTCTATTGTGTACTCCTGCGCATGTGCTCCATGGGATGTACTGCTGTCGGTTCCCTTCTCTCTTCTGATTGGGCTGGTACCGGTGCATTGGGTTGTTTGGAAATTCTGCTTGACCAGGTTATAAATTCGATTGCCCCTTCTCTATTATCGCCTGCATTGGCGTCTGTTTGGCAGTAGTCGAGCGGGACCTGATGGGGGTTATAGGTAGGTCCGGGGTTTGGAATGGGATGGATGTGTTGGTGCGCGCTTTTTCTGGTTTCCTCTCAGCTCCTGTTGAATCAGTGGCTCCAATTCTGTCCAAGTGGACTCTAGCGATGCAGTGTTTGGAATGACAAAAATAAATAAAAAGAAAGGATTTTTCTAGGAAGGGTCCTAGTTTGATTGCGATCGCCAGCTGCAGATATTTAACGACGCTGCAACACGTCAGTGATCACGCTATGAGGTGGTGTGGGTTACTTCTATACTGAATTGTCCGCCTGCGAACATCAACAGTAGTGTTTCTCTTTAGCTTAGTTTAATTTTCCTCTTATTTCTCTTTGTAATTATATTTTCGATCAATTTAGATATCCCAATTCTGTTATTATTATGCTCTAGTTATGTGGGCTTATTAGGGTGAGTTATTTTAGTGTTCTGATGCTGTCAAGAGTTCAGTGAGCATCAAGATTCTAGTATTACTAAAAGTCCAATCGGTTTCAGTCTCCTATTGGTACTAGGAGTGCATATGTATCAGTTCCAATAATGTTCTAACTAAAATTAAGCATGCTAATTGTACTGGGATTCTAATTAAAGCAATTGTAGTAATTCTACTATAATTCTAATTAAAACACTCGTAATAATTCTACTATAATTCTAATTGAAATAAAAAGACTAATTTTTCTACGGGCCTAATTAAAGCAATAAATTAAATTTCCCATTATAATATCAACATAAATAAAAGGATTGATTTATCTACGACCCAAATTATTGACAAATTAATGATGGCAAAATATAACTAATTATGAATAAACTAAATTTCCTAGAATTTGAATTGGGAATAATCAATTAACTAAACTAATGGAAAGAAAATTTTGATTTAACACTAATAATTATATCAAGGCCAAATTAATGTGAATAATCAATTATGTCTAGATATAAACTAATTAAAGTAATTTATTAATTCTAAAATTCTAAAAAAAAAGGGGTTTGGGCCTGTTATGCTAAGGAGGATTGGCCTCGTTCCCGAGTACCCTCCATAAGCTCCCTTGGGAAATCGGGTGGCTGAGATTAAAGAGAAAAAAATTAAATTTTGGATGGTAAAGTCATATTTTTAGGCTTTTCAGAGTTGATTTCGGAACAATAGGGGCAAATTGAATTATAAACTAGAATTATGAAAAATAAAATTAATATGTTTGGATTTTTAGAGGTATTAAACTAAGATATTGAAATTTTAAAAAACTTTTAGGACTGAATTCAGGTCCGAAATCAGAAATCAGACCGTATGATTAAGGACTAATTCTGAACTCTGAGGGTTAGAACCAGAAATTAATAATAGGACTGTAAATTATGATTTTAGAGTAGAATTCGGTCTTGAGGGTCAGTATATCGGACCGACGAATCAAGGACTGGTTCTCAAAGCAAGGAAATAGTACCAGAAATAGAAGATTCGGTCAAAAAAGGCTGCTACGGTCTAAGACAGAAAATAAAATTAAGAATTAATAAATCTAGAGATTATAAGCTACGGTCGAAAACTAAAATATTAAATCCTTACCTAAGGGGGGTCGGGACTGCGGAGAGAATCATCGGAAGTTCGGGCGTTTGAAATTTACCGTCTCCTCTCTCACAATTTGCAGCCTCCCTTTCTCTCTTCGAGAAAAAAAGCTTTTATAGGTTTTCCTTTAGTTACGTGCTTGTTTACAGGCGTTTAATTGAATTGCGCGCCTGAATTTCGGCGCTTAATCGCTTTCAGTCCGTCATCGACTGGCTGACTTGCTCAGCGAGTCTCCTAGTCCTAACAAATTAGGGCTAATTGCACGCATGTTATCATGTGCTCAACCTGATTAAGCGTTTCACTTGAAGTGTTTAATCAAAGAAATGTAAGGGTCAAGGATAGTAAGACTAGGTCGAGTGTAGGCCAATTACGCGCTGGTGGTGGAGCGCTCAATCCGATCACGCGCCTAGATTCAGGCGTGTAATTGAGTCCCAAATCAGTCTGGGAAAGAAAGTTTGGTTTGAAAGGTGGACTGATCATGCGCTTGTGGTTTTGTGTACGATCTAATTGCGTGCAGGGTTTTATGTCACAACCCAGATTTTCGAGATCTGTGCACGGCACATACTTACACATAGGTGTATGTGTTTCACAAGGAGACCAAAAACGACCCACATACGTTAAGTGTGTACGTGGGAAACACACTAGTATTATCCCAAAAATTTAGATATAAAAGTGAAAGAGATAGAGAAGAACCTTTACGTAAATCTATTCTAACCTAAATAGAGAGAAGGAGAATATAGAGAGAAAGAAGAAAAGAGCCTGGTAGAGAACTAGGGTTCGTTGGGACTTAGGTCGGCAAAGGAGATCAGAGGAAACGACGGGGGGACGAACCAGGGAGGCCGGATAGCCTAGTAGATATTTAAATCATAAATCGGACCGGTGCATGATTCATCGTCAGAGGTACGTTAAAAACATGATAGATGCCTAGGAATGTTTTAAATAAGTAGGAAGGATGTTGGCTAAATGTTACTTTGTATAAGAATAAGGTTAAATGAAGGATGGACGTTTGTTCTCGATCTTGATCGAGGGACAAATCGTTGTTCCTCGCTCGAGCGGTCTAAAAAGGCTCGCTCGAGCGAGGATGAACATAGAAAAGTATGGCTCTGGGCTCGCTCGAGCGGTCCCTAAAACTAAAGGGGAGCTCGCTCGAGCGAGGGTCCACAGTAAAATTCGAAAGCTCGATTTAACCGCTCAAGCGATCTCGATTTGACCGCTCGAGCGAGGTCAAGAGACCGCTCGAGTGAGGTCAAGGTATAATGACCGCCGAAGCAGGGTGCAGTGACCACCAGATCTGGGTTTTTCTAATATAAGAAACTCGGGTGTCTTACACCCCAAAGACCTTAGATCATCCTAAAGTAAAATTCTTTTTAAATGTAGGTTGATGCATTATAACCCTCTAAGGACAAGCGTGCTTTGAGATTCGTCGAGGTAGGGAATATTCTCGAAACATGTGCATTATTCTGTGAACTCATATGTGTAGTATAGTCCATTTAAATAGTGTATATTTCATAAATCCTCATGATAAGGGTGTGTGTGTCCAATGTGGAAAATCCTGAGGTCCCCAGGGGACGAAAGATAATGTGGTTAAATCAAAGAAAGGTGAAATAGAAGTATGGGGCATCCCAGGGATGCGTAAGAAAACAAACAGGGAAATAAAGATAACGTGATAAGGCCTAATGTAATATATTTAGCACAATCACGGTGAATAACTATATGTAAAGCACATTGATACTTTTTTTATTTAAGGTTGATTAGAATACCCCACTGACGTGGCGGGATACCCACGACTGACTCGGCAGGATATCCGTGACCGATGCACGCCAATCACAATTATAACATCCTGGGGATGTAGATTGAGAATAGACCCGCCGCCTATGAGGAAGGGGCTCGGCGATATTCCTGTGGAATACACATAACAACTGTCTAGTTAGACGACGATGGCGGGTATTCCATCGGGGCTCGATGCTATATTGCTCGAGGATTAATTAAGTTAAGATTTAAGTGATTAGGCCAAGTTCACAAACAAACTTATAAAGAGATTAAACAAAGCCATGATAAGTAGTGATTGGAACCATTGAGTTGTTGCTGTTATTCAAATTGTTGTACACAAATGTTTTTCTTGAAAATTTGTGTTTTATTAAGTTACTGACATATGTGTGAAGGATGATCTATATGTTCTTTTGTTTTCCCTACAGCTAGGATGTAGCTCACCCTTAGACTATCGTCACAGGTCAAGGACTAAGCGGCGAGAACTTGTGAAGTTAATCCAAGGGCATCGGAGTCCATTACCTTTGAAGAGCAGAACCTCCTCTGAAGAATTCTTCTAGGAAACCCACGCATACTTTGAGAGTGAGTTGAGAGAGTATTATGTATGGCTTGGTATATCGAGCCTCATTATTTGGAAGGTTTAAATACTGTCTCTTGGTAAACTATTTAAGAAGAATAATTGTCATTAAACTTTTGGGTATGTCCTTATGTCCATGAATTGGCATGGAATAGGGACAGCCTTGTAGGATCAACTATCCTATAACTTCTTATTTTTATTTAGAGTGTTCACATGTGCTTCAATTACAGTTTGGCTGTATATATCGGCGAGTTATGATATGAAATTAAGGCACGGCCTTGAAGGTCGTGCAGATGGCACGGATTTCGGAAATGCCGAAATTCGGGCTGTCACAGTTGGTATCAGAGCATTTCTTTCCATAGTTCTGACTATCATATCATCAGAATATAGGGACTTCTGCTAACGAGATTATGAATTCTCATGCAGACCGTTATGTTTCCTAGAGGGAGAGGCCGACCCAGGGGTGGCCATGATAGGAATTTGCGTAGTAGAGATGGGTTCGTCTCACCTACAAACAGAGTGCCGTTGGGAAACAGGGAGATTCTAGAAGCAAAGGGCTGTGGAGGAAACCAAAATCAAGCGAGGGCAAGATCTAGATAGGCAAGATCGAGATCGAGGGAACAAGATAGGGTGAGAGAAAGAAATGAAGAAAAGAAGAAGAAGAGAATGATGCACACAATGGAGACCATGGCAACTGCCATGGCACAACAAGCAGCGTCCTTAGCAGCGCATACAGTACCAGAACCACAACGAACACCTACCCCTCCAGTAGGACTTACACCCTCAGTGGCTTCAACATTCACCGAGTTCAGAAGAATGAGACCTCCCAACTTTTCAGGACAGGCAGACACGATGGCCGCCGAAAACTGGTTGGGAGAAATGGAGAAGGTGTTTAGTGTACTGACATGCACGGAGGATGAGAGCGTCCGTTGGGCAGCATACATGTTAGATGGAGAAGCTGGACCTTGGTGGAAATCAGTGTCGCGGACGAGAGCACAAGAAACTCCAGATGTGCCGTGGACTTGGGACGAATTTGTAGAAGAATTCAATAAACAATATTTTCCTGAAGTTGTGAGAAATCAGATGGAGACCCAATTTTTACAACTAGCGCAGGGAAGAATGACCGTGAGAGAGTATGGAGTGGAATTCATGAGATTGGCTCGCTTCGCTCCAGACTACGTAATCTCAGACGTGATGAAAGCGAAGAGGTTCCAACAGGGCTTAAGATCGGACATTCGAGGAGGGGTTGCGCCCTTCCAGCTGAAAACTTATGGAGAAGTAATGAGTAAGGCATTGGTGGTGGAGGAAGAAAACAATAACCGATACCGTCAGAGGGAACATCAAGGTAGAGAAAGCATTGATCCGAGCAGGACGGGGAGTTATGAATCGGCATATAAGAAACCGAGGTTTATAACACCAAATCAGAAACAGTCATTCCAGACAGGGTATGGGAGAGCTGCACAACAACCTACTCATCAAAATTATCCGTTGCTGGCATCAGGGAGACCGATGAGGTATCAAGGTCCTACTTTTTCCAACAGGGCTACAACTCCACAAGGTTTTTCGAGAGCTGCTGCTCCATCACCAAGAGAAACTTGTGCAAAATGTGGCAAGTCCCACAAAACAACCGATCAGAAGGCGGTGGAATGCGAGGTTTGTTTCAAGTGTGGCAAGATAGGCCACATGATTAGAGATTATACAGACAGTCAAAGAAAAGACGGCTCCAACTTCCATGCCACAACCTATTCAATCTCGAAAGCCTGTTATTCGAGGGAGAGCCTACGCAGTTACCGCCCAAGAAGCAGGGAGTGTACACGACGTTATCCAAGGTGAGGTCTCCTTTAAAATAAAGAATTTCGTTTGCAATACAACTCTAGATAATGAATGAATTTTCCATTAGGATAAATATCTATATAACTGTTATTAAACTTAAGAGTGGAAAATTTTTTTGTATTAAGTATATGTTATGTACGTATATGCATGCATTGTAGGTACGTTACAGATTTATGAGAAAGGGTGCTACGTAGCACATGACGCCATGATCTTGATAGACCCAGGGTCTACCCACTCTTTCATCACCCCTAGATTTGCAAAAAGGATGAAAATTATTCCGGAAACGCTGGACTTTGTGTTATCAGTGTCCATCCCAACAGGAGAATTAGTGGACACAGAGTTAGTCTGCAAATCGGTAGTAGTAAGCATTCGGGATCACGCGGTCCACGAATTAGACGCAAATTTAATATGGTTGGACATGCAAGGATTCGACGTAATCCTTGGCATGGATTGGCTGTCCCAACATTACGCAACAGTGAACTGCAAGGATAAAGTTGTTGTTTTCCGTCCTAACACGAGAAGATCGTTTCGATTTCAAGGGGAGAGGTCGACTCAGGTACCACTCATATCTGCAGTAAGAGCAGAACGTTTAATCAGGAAAGGGTGTAGTGGTTATTTGGCATTTTTGAAGGAAGATAAAGAAGAAAAGAATATTTTCTCTGAGATAGCAGTAGTGCGAGAATTCCCAGATGTATTCCCAGAAGAACTGCCAGGATTACCTCCAGAAAGAGAAGTAGAATTTACGATCGACTTAGCACCAGGAACGGAACCTGTTTCAAAAGCACCTTATAGAATGGCCCCTGCAGAGTTGAAAGAATTGAAAGAACAACTGCAAGAGCTCATGGACAAGGGATTCATACGACCAAGCGTGTCTCCATGGGGAGCACCAGTGTTGTTCGTGAAAAAGAAAGATGGGTCGATGCGGTTGTGCATCGACTACTGCCAATTGAATAAAGTCACGGTGAAGAATCGATACCCGTTGCCAAGGATAGATGACTTATTCGACCAATTGCAGGGTGCAAAACATTTTTCCAAGATCGACCTAAGATCGGGTTATCATCAGTTAAGAGTTAGGGCCGAGGACATTCAGAAAACGGCTTTCAGAACACGGTATGGACACTATGAATTTTTAGTGATGCCATTCGGATCGATTTAATGCACCAAATGTCGTTATGGACTTGATGAATAGAGTGTTTAAACCACACTTAGACTCCTGTGTGGTAGTATTTGTTGATGACATCCTAATCTACTCAAAATCGAAATCGGAGCATGAAGAACACTTACGTGTCGCTCTCCAAACCTTACGTCAACACCAGCTGTATGCCAAGCTCAGCAAATGTGAGTTTTGGCTAGAAAAGGTTAGCTTTCTGGGACATGTCGTCTCCAAGCATGGTGTCATTGTAGATCCCGCTAAGAGGAATCGGGAACAACCAAAAACCGTGATGACATCCAAGTTTCCTGACCGCGAGTTATTATCGACGCTTCGTAGAAGGATTTTCAAAAATATCAGGACCTCTTACGAGACTTACAAGAAAGGACTCAAGATTTGAGTGGAGTGAGGCGTGTGAGAAGAGTTTTCAAGAACTCAAGAAGAGGCTCACCTCAGCTCCAGTGTTAGCCATTCCATCAGGCAGTGGAGGATTCGCAGTTTATAGTGATGCTTCGTATAACGGGTTGGGTTGTGTACTAAATCAATATAAAAGGGTGATAGCTTACGGCTCCAGACAGTTGAAAGAGCACGAAAGGAACTACCCAACACACGATCTAGAGCTAGCAGCAGTCATATTCGCATTAAAGATATGGCGACATTATCTATACGGAGAAACATTTGAAATTTTCACTGACCACAAAAGCCTCAGATACATTGCTACACGTATGAACGAATATGAGGCAAACAGGTGGATGGAATTCCTCAAAGATTACGATTGTTCTATACTGACCATCCGAGCAAAGCTAACGAGGGTGGACGCCTTGAGTCGAAAGAGTTCGGCCCAACTGGCTAGACTAATTTCGGGTATACATCGATGGAAGTTGTTGGAAGATCTAGCGTTGTGTGGCGCAGACATACAACCACAAGCCACAGGAGCCTTCTTAGCCAACATATCAGTGAAGCCAGTGATATTCGAGCACATACGAGAACTACAGATGAAAGATCCGATTCTAACAAGGATACATCGAAATGTAATTGAAGGTACTACCTCTGAATTTTCAATTAAAGAAGACGGTTCCTTAACATTCAAGGGGCGGCTTTGCATTCCAGACAATGCGGAGTTGCGACGAACGATTCTTGATGAATCCCACAGGTCAAGCTATGCGATTCATCCGGGAAGCACAAAGATGTATCAGGACCTGAAAAAGAACTACTGGTGGAGAGGTTTGAAACAAGATGTGGCAGAGTACGTGTCACGATGTTTGACGTGCCAACAAGTGAAAATCGATCATAGACACCCCGTAGGCCTATTACAGCCTTTGCCCATACCGGAATGGAAATGGGAATCTATCTCAATGGATTTCATAGTCGGTTTACAGCGAACTGAAAGGAGGCATAACGCCATTTGGGTAGTAGTTGATCGATTAACTAAGTCGGCACATTTCTTGTCGTACAACACGATGTACACAGCGGGAAGATTAGCAGAACTTTACATGAAAGAGATCGTCCGGTTACATGGGATTCCGAGTAACATTGTTTCAGATCGAGACCCATTATATACATCAAAGTTTTGGAGGAAATTCCAAGAAGGAATGGGAACTAAGTTGGATTTCAGTACGACATTTCACCCACAAACAGACGGACAGACGGAGAGGGTCAACCAAGTCATTGAAGACATGCTTAGGGCATGTATGTTAGAATTGCAAGGATCATGGGATCAACATCTACCATTGATTGAGTTCGCTTATAATAATAGTTTTCAGACGAGCATTGGGATGGCACCGTATGAAGCCTTGTACGGAAGACGATGTAAGTCGCCAATCAATTGGGAGGAAACTGGGGAGAAATTCGTTTTGGGACCCGAGCTACTTGAAGATAACGCTGCCATTGTCCGCATGATCAGGGAAAGACTAAAAGCGGCTCAGAGCAGACAGAAAAGTTATGCTGACATCAAGCGGACTAGTGTGGACTTTAAAGTGGGTGAACATGTATTTGTGAAAGTATCACCGATGAAGGGAGTGATGAGATTTGGGAAGAGAGGGAAACTAAGTCCCCGCTATCTTGGACCGTTTGAAGTTTTGGGTCGAGTGGGAGAAGTAGCCTACCGCATTGGTTTGCCACCATTGTTTGATCAGGTACACAACGTGTTCCCCATGGCTATGCGTAGAAAATATCCCAATGACCACGATCACGTCGAGCGCCAATCTTTCGAAATGCATGAAGATATGACCATGATTGAAGAACCAGAAATTTTAGATCAAAAGGAGCAGTGTTGCGAACAAAAGTGATTCCTTAGTGCTTGTCCGATGGAAGAACCATCCGAAGAGGCAACATGGGACCGTGTGGCGGATGTTAGAGAACAATATCCTAAATTGTTCGAACTTGCCAACTGAATGTTTCATTCATTTGAGAATATGTAATTTCGGGTACTATGAAGGCTATGTATGTTTTCTTTTGATATGTTGATTTCAAACAATGTTTGAGAATTTTTTTTTCGTTGAACTCTAAATTGATGAAACTAGTGATATATTGAAACTAAACGAGCAAAAAGGTACCAGAGAAATGTTTCTGGTCTCGCTCGAGCGACCACTTATGACCGCTCGAGCGAGACCACATAAAATCATACTTCCTCTCGCCGAAGCGATAAATCCTCGCCGAGCGAGGTATGTAGACCGCTTCGGCGATGCCTTATAACCGCCGGCGAGGTAACTGATATGACATTACGATTCTGTTCTCGCTCGAGCGAGGACTAATGACCGCTCGAGCGAGGCGGAACTATAAATATGGCAGGCCAGAGCGTCTGTTCATCTTCAAGCGAGAGAAAAGAGAGAGACGATCGGGGGAAGGGTTAGGGCAGCCATTTTCAAACATTTTCCTTCCGATTTCAAACAGATTTGAGCAATCCGATCCGTTAAGACGATTCTCCTAGGTAAACTCTACCTATTTCCTAAAGTTTTTCCTTCATTTTTTAGCATAATTATACTAAATGGCCTGAAGCCCGAACCCCCAACCAAAGAAACGGATGGCGACTGGCATCTTGTAAGCAACAAGGCGCCACAAACCTCTCAACAATCATCAAACCCACCCTCTACTCCAATCACACTGGATGATTGGTGGGGATCAAAAATTTTTGAAGCCGAGTGGGAAATACACCCCTCTTGTTTCGGAGATCCGGCGTCCTCCCAGTGGACAAATGACTTTCTCACCAACAATCAGCTCAAGACCCTGCTTACGCCTTTTGGGGATCGGTATTACCCGAGGCTAGTGAAATTGTTTTACCAGACCCTACAATTGAGCGTTGATGAGGATGCCATACTCGTTACCATCGATGGTAATGAGTTAATTTTCAGATGTGCCGACATTTCCTCAATCATGAAATGTCCTCACATCTACACTCCTAGCCCACTCATCCTACCACCTTTTTCTGGGAACGTAGATTTCCCAACGATAATCTCCGACGTCACTGGCGGCAGGTCCTCCTCGGGACAATCCATCACCCGATCACAATTACCGCCGCGCATGTGGCTTTTAGATATTATCTTCAAAAAGAATTTGCACCCAACCGGCCATGACCAAGAACGCCGAGATGCGTTCTTGCGAGCACTACATACCGCATTTCACAATAGGTGGATCAACGCACCTATGGTTGTCATAAAAGGCATGGCGCATGCCTACAAAAGGAATGTAAGGGGTGCTGTCCCTCCACCGATCAACCGATTACCTTATGCTCGGTTGATTTCCCGACTCTTGGATTCGCGAAATGGGAAGGGAGGATTTAGGATTCGGGAGGACGAGTTGTTCCTCACCGACAACGTCGTCCCATACCTCGCCCAAGATTGGAGCCGGAACCTTAAGAGCCTCCAAACCAGCGTCGACAAAAAGAGAGATCGACAGTCTCCGATCACCACCCATCAAGCACCGCAGACCGACTACTTCCTCTACCTCAATACCACACCCCATACCCACTACCGACACACGGGCATGATGCGGGAGATCCTTCAAGAAGGAGGGAGATCAGTTGCACCGGAGGTTCCGGAGGCGCTACTCATAGACCTCATGGGCTGCATACCCAGCATGATCTTACACGGCGCATAGGTGCCATGAGGGACGCTATTTTGGAGCATCTAGCTCTGCCCGACTCTGAGGAGCACCATGGGTACGCGCCGTCCACGGTGACGATGGCGATGCGGCACGACGACTATGAAGAGGAGGAGGATTAGATGATAGTGAATATTTGAAACTTTGCATGTAATATTTTGAAAACTTGGATATGGATGTTAAACTTTGATATGGGTAGGCGATAAATATGTGTGGAATGTAATATCGATAATATCTTGGTTAATTATTTTTGTTTTTGTCGTATGGAAATGGTGGGCATGACCAACACTGGTTGCTGCAAAATGGGGCAAAATAGTTAAATTTCTGATTTGTTATGCGAGACGGATGACCAAAGTGGTACCTAGTTAAGAAAAGAATATCGATTTTCGAGGGCGAAAATCTTATAAGTTGGGGTGATTGTCAGATGAGATCTGTGCTCGGCACATACTTACACATAGGTGTATGTGTTTCACAAGGAGACCAAACACGACCCACATACGTTAAGTGTGTACGTGGGAAACACACTAGTATTATCCCAAAAATTTAGATATAAAAGTGAAAGAGATAGAGAAGAACCTTTACGTAAATCTATTCTAACCTAAATAGAGAGAAGGAGAATATAGAGAGAAAGAAGAAAAGAGCCTGGTAGAGAACTAGGGTTCGTTGGGACTTAGGTCGGCAAAGGAGATCAGAGGAAACGACGGGGGGACGAACCAGGGAGGCCGGATAGCCTAGTAGATATTTAAATCATAAATCGGACCGGTGCATGATTCATCGTCAGAGGTACGTTAAAAACATGATAGATGCCTAGGAATGTTTTAAATAAGTAGGAAGGATGTTGGCTAAATGTTACTTTGTATAAGAATAAGGTTAAATGAAGGATGGACGTTTGTTCTCGATCTTGATCGAGGGACAAATCGTTGTTCCTCGCTCGAGCGGTCTAAAAAGGCTCGCTCGAGCGAGGATGAACATAGAAAAGTATGGCTCTGGGCTCGCTCGAGCGGTCCCTAAAACTAAAGGGGAGCTCGCTCGAGCGAGGGTCCACAGTAAAATTCGAAAGCTCGATTTAACCGCTCGAGCGATCTCGATTTGAGCGAGGTCAAGAGACCGCTCGAGCGAGGTCAAGTGACCGCTCGAGCGAGTATAACTGATCGCGCGAGCGAGGTCTGGTGACCACCCAGATCTGGGTTTTTCTAATATAAGAAACTCGGGTGTCTTACACCCCAAAGACCTTAGATCATCCTAAAGTAAAATTCTTTTTAAATGTAGGTTGATGCATTATAATCCTCTAAGGACAAGCGTGCTTTGAGATTCGTCGAGGTAGGGAATATTTTCGAAACATGTGCATTATTCTGTGAACTCATATGTGTAGTATAGTCCATTTAAATAGTGTATATTTCATAAATCCTCATGATAAGGGTGTGTGTGTCCAATGTGGAAAATCCTGAGGTCCCCAGGGGACGAAAGATAATGTGGTTAAATCAAAGAAAGGTGAAATAGAAGTATGGGGCATCCCAGGGATGCGTAAGAAAACAAACAGGGAAATAAAGATAACGTGATAAGGCCTAATGTAATATATTTAGCACAATCACGGTGAATAACTATATGTAAAGCACATTGATACTTTTGTTATTTAAGGTTGATTAGAATACCCCACCGACATGGCGGGATACCCACGACTGACTCGGCAGGATATCCGACTGACGATGCAATGACCAATCCAGATAATTACAATTATAACATCCTGTGGATGTAGATTGAGAATGCCTATGAGGAAGGGCTCGGGCAAAGATTCGGGAATACACATAACAACTGTCTAGTTAGACGACGATGGCGGGTATTCCATCGGGGCTCGATGCTATATTGCTCGAGGATTAATTAAGTTAAGATTTAAGTGATTAGGCCAAGTTCACAAACAAACTTATAAAGAGATTAAACAAAGCCATGATAAGTAGTGATTGGAACCATTGAGTTATTCCTGTTATCCAAATTGTTGTACATAAATGTTTTCTTGAAAATTTATGTTTTATTAAGTTACTGACATATGTGTGAAGGATGATCTATATGTTCTTTTGTTTTCCCTACGGAGCTAGGATGTAGCTCACCCCTTAGACTATACGTCACAGGTCAAGGACTAGCGGCGGCAGGAACTTCAGGTGAAGTTAATCCAAGGGCATCGGAGTCCGTACCCACTGAAGAGACAGAACCTCCTCCTGAAGAATTCTTCTAGGAAACCCGCTGCATACTTTGAGAGTGAGTTGAGAGAGTATTATGTATGGCTTGGTATATCGAGCCGCATTATTTGGAAGGTTTAAATACTGTCTCTTGGTAAACTATTTAAGAAGAATAATTGTCATTAAAACTTTTGGGTATGTCCTTATGTCCATGAATTGGCATGGAATAGGGACAGCCTTGTAGGATCAACTATCCTATAACTTCTTATTTTTATTTAGAGTGTTCGCATGTTCTTCAATTACAGTTTGGCTGTATATATCGGCGAGTTATGATATGAAATTAAGGCACGGCCTTGAAGGTCGTGCAGATGGCACGGATTTTGGAAATGCCGAAATTCGGGCTGTCACATTTTACATGCGTAATTCGGGGTAGTCCGAGTATGGTCTCTAGAATGAAATACAAGACTATTATTTCAGTCTGCATTACAGCTATATACTGTTATTTTAGTATATAGTCTCCCTACGCTAGGATCTGAGTCATAGAGCTATTATTTCAATCTACGTTCAGCCATGTACTATCACATAGTCCTACACCACCGGTTAAAAGGGTCAAAGGTTGATCGAACAAGTTTGTATACTCCGAGAAGGTAAAATGGGGGTGTCTACAGGATGGTGGCATCGAGTATGGTTGAACCGGCGAGGCTGATGTGGCGAAGTTGGGCCAAACATAGTTGACTGGTGTTGGAGGCGGTTGGGCCGATGGTGTGGCAAAATGGGGCCAACTATATTGGATAAGTGTTGGAGATGGATTGATTGAGGGTGGTGTTGCAGTACTGGGTCAGCTGTACTGAGTTGGTGCTGGAGGTGGATTGATTGAGGGTGGTGCTACAGTACTAGGCCATCTATACTGGGTTGGTGCTGGAGGTGATGGTGGATGGGCTGATGATGGTGTGGCGAATTGAAGCCAAGCGTGGTTGACGGGTGCTGACTCAAAATGCGAGATAAAACTGGGCACCATGTAGTTGACGAGGGTTGGTGCCGAATATGGCTGGTACATCGGGGAAGTATAGATTTAAGTCTAAGGGTGCCATTTGGGGTGTTGGATTGGAAAAATAATCAGCCAAATAAGAGGCTTAACTATCCCAATGGTTTCATTTTTCTGATCCCACTGCCATGAGTTATCATAACTTTCCCATGTGCCAATATATTCTGAGGGGTCGACCTCTTCCCTTGCTTCCTCTAGCATATTAATTATGGGCCTTAGTGCCCATTCCTACGGGTGGGTGCGGCGATAATGGCGCTTGCATGATCTTGGTGTTGTCTTGGGGCGGTGTCGGGGGAATGAGCTTCCCCGTCTCTATCAGATCTTGTATTGCATGCTTCAGAGGGAAGCAACGATCTGTTGGAAGTCCCGATTCCTGATGAAAATTGCAATGTGTTTTGGGATCATAGTTCTTGGGGATTGGATTCGACAGAGGTCGGGGCTGGAGTATGGTGACCAAACCCTTTTCGACTAGCAGGGGCAAAAGGACAGTCAAGGATGGCCCCAAGGGAGTGAACACTCGGTTGTATCGGGCCCTTCTTTTCTCAGGGGTCATTTGTCCCCAGGAGACATTGTTCTGCCTGGGAGTCTAATTTGTTGGTGCTAGTGCTTGTTGTGCAGCCACAAACTGAAAAGGTACTATGCTGGTCTTGGGCTGGATTTTCATTATTGTCTGGACATCTTTCTCAGTCCTTTTCTCATTCCTTTGCTTGACGAATTTTCGGACTCCACTGGTCCCACTGGTTGTATTTTTACTTAATCGGCCCTCTCTTACTGCATCCTCATAGCAGTTGGCGTTTCTTATCAGGTCAGCGAAACTAGATTGCTGTTGGTATATCAAGAAATCAGAGATGATGGGTAGGGTTGTTTTTGAGATCATCTTGATTTGTTCATCATCCGGGATTCGATTTCTTACTTGGGCTGCTAGGGCCCACCATCTCCCAAGGTATTCACTGAACGTTTCATCAGGCTTGTATTTCAATCGAGCTAAATCAGATTTGTGTGGCTCGATGTCCATATTGTAGACATATTGTTCTTGAAACATATGGGTTAGGTCCTTCCAGGTTGTTATCATTGACGGCTCAAGGGAGGTGAACCATCTAAGTGCAAGTCCCATGAGACTTTTTTGGAAAATCTTTATGAGTAAGCGCTCATCACCTCCATATTGGCACATGTCCCCACAATATGACTTGAGGTGTGCGATGGGATTGTCGGTACCGTTGTGGTTGATGAGGATTTGGTTGGGCAATAGGTGGGTGGGTAAATTGAGGATTTTGTATTGGTTGAGATGGGTACCCATGTTGGGTTGGGTGTGGATGAACGGGGTTTATGCCGGGTTGGGGGATTGGCTGAGATGGGTTTGTAATTGGAGGAGGAATGAGGCTTTGTTGGCTATAGGTGAATGTAGGAAATTGGGGGACTTGGGATTGGTTTAGGAATGTGGCCCTTGTATTTGAATGGGCATGGGTTTGGACTTGGGGTTGGGTAGTGGGCCTTTGAGACCCACTTGAATGCTCCCATGGCTGATGTTGGGTGGTGTGGATTATGGGTGATTGATTGGTGTTGAAATTTTGGGTGAATGGGGTATGGAGGTTTTGGAGGGTTTGTTGGGGGTTTGCGATTTGAAGTAGATGAGGAAGGTTTTGGGATGTCTTCTAAATGGTATAAGCCCTCACCATGTCTTCCATCATGGACATGGGGTCGGGTATGGGGTTAGAAATGAATGATCCTTCTGATGAGGGCGTTGTGTAGGGAAAAGTGGGCATGACCGGGTAGATGGGGGAAAATTGGGTGTGTTTAGATTGAAGGGAAAGTGGGGTGTAAGTGGAGTGGATGGGGGAAAATTAGGTGTGTTGGGTTAATGAGGGAAAATTGGGGTTATTTGGGTTGGGAAAATTTGGTGAAGAGTGGGGTGGATTTGAAGTGGAGGGATGTGGAAAATTTTGCATGGGCTGGGTAGATGGAGGAAAATGTGGGGGATTTAGGGTGGATGAAAAGATGGGTATGTTTTGAGTGGAGGGGAAATTTGATATGTGTTGGGTAAATGGGGAGGATTGGGTTGGATTTTGGATGGTGGAGGATTTAATGAGGAGGTAGGGGGGAAATTAGGTGTATTTTGAGTGGAGGTAAAATGGGGAAAATTGGGTGTGGAGAAAAAAATGTGGTAATTATTGGGCAGATGGGGGTGGAGAAGTGGGCAAGCTTTGGGTGGAGGTGGATGGAAAGCCGAGTGGAAAATTAGGGATGTTTTGGATTGGTGTAGGAGGGAAGATGGATGTATTTTGAATGGATGTGGAGGGAAAAAATGGGGTGTTTTAAGTGGATGTGGATAAAAAAATGGGTGCACCGAATGGTCCGGTGATGTTGAAATGGGATTCGGTGAGGGAATCGGAAATGGGGATTTTCTCCATATGAGAGTGATGAGAATGTGATGGGGATGAATCGGGGTTGGCATAGGTCGGATCGACCGCCCACGACCTGGTTTGGCGGCGGGTAGGGTAAGGGTTTCTTGGGTAAGGCCCGAAGACTTTTCTTCTTCTTCCCTTATGGGATGATGGTGGGGGGTGTGGTGATGCCATAGTTACAACACCATAAGTTTTTTTTGGAATATTTTGTATATATGATTTTTTTGAATTTTTGAATTTTGAGGAAAAAATAAATCTTGGAAATCTTTGGGGCCTTGAAACTCCCTTTTTGGGTGGTATTCACACCCCAAATGCCTCCCACGGCAGGATCCCAATGCGCCTTGGAAGAATCAAAGGAAATCCTTTAATCTATATATGGGCATGAAAATCCACGCGACGACTCGATCCCCCGAATGAGTCGAAAAGAGGGTGACCTCTCTTGACCGGCGAGAGCATATTGGGTGTCAAACGTGTGGGATTTATCGGGAGTGTTAAACTACTAAGCGGGGGTAGGGGTAATGCCCATTGGGACTTGTTCTTCACTTTTTGGGTCCCTCCTTTCCGTGCCTAAAGGATACAAGGCTTTTTTGGGGTATTCTAACGCTCTCCTCAAGGATTTTAAGGCTTTTAAAAGTTTGGTCACCCACTCGATATACCTCCGACACGTATGCCCTCTCAGATACTGGATGTGGTGGTTCTTTTCGAGATCATCACCACTAGAACTACCGTCCTACTTAGAACAGGGACGGTTGTATCGTTGCCAAATTTTATAAACCTTTTGTAAAATCTACCCGCACAAAAATGAATTAATTAAGTTCCTTTGTTCAATTTTAGAGTTCAATTTTAAGGGAGTTTTCCTTAGTTTAAAAATAGGTGGTGACAATCGCGTACCGCTATTGCGGGCCGGCGTCCACTGTTGGAATATGATTCTAAGTTAGAAAGTAACCTGCCAATCGGCTAAGGTGCGTACAATGACAAAAAAAAAATGTTCAAGTAGGCCGATCGGCTAAGGCGCGTAAATAAAAAAAACGTAAATACTTAAGTAAGCTCGCCAAACGACTAAGGCGTGTAAACGACAAAAATTTAAGGGTAAGAATAAAAAATACCGAATCGTAGGGTTAAGTATAAAAATGTGCGAAATCGTAGTGGTAAGTACGCAAAAAATGAAAAGTTCGTAAAAAAAGATAGGAAAATAAAAACACATGCAAAATAAGGACCAACACTTCAAGGTGAAGCTCTATAAGTTGATCCCCAGCGGAGTCGCCATCTGTGCAATCATGGATTTCATCAATCCGTTGTGACGATGCACTCAAAAAAATAGAGTCACCACCCGGAGCTTTTGGTGTCCCGAAATATCCAAAATCAAGATCGTGTGTACCGAAGTGCTCGATTTGACTTCGATCCGGTCTACGCCAAAGGATCTTGGGTAGGGGCTTCGATTATCAATCGGGAAGGTGGTAGGCTCCCGATTGACTCGCTCGTAAGCGATCTCTACTATGGCTAAGTGTAAAAAAGTATAAAAATGAGCGGCACTTCCTCTTGCCCGAAAGCACTCTTATCATATTTGAGCCCCCCGGAATCACTGAAATTTTGGCGGCATAACGGCTCAAATTTTAGGATAGAGGAAAAGAAAAAGAAGGTAGAGGAAATGAGGGGAGAGTTGGAGCTCTCGGGCCCTTGTAGCATTGCCGTTGGATCTTCACGTGAATGATGACTCCGGTGAGCTTCTGATAGCATAAAAGGATTAGAGACGGGTTTCACCTTGCTAAAGCTTGGATGCTAAGAGGCTAGGAATGATGGTGTGAGATAGTTGAACAAGGTTCTAAAGCTTGAGGGTGATGGACATGAAAGAGTAATGGTGTAGGAACAACTAGGATTCTAAGGTTTGGATGGTTTAGAGTTTGGAAATGGGAAGAGATTTTTGTATTATTTTTTGCTTTAGAATTTCAAAAGTCCTTAAACAAGGGAGGGTGGTTCTCTATTTATAGAGAAATGGTGGATTAGTGAGTGGTTAGGTCACTAATGAGTTTAGAAATTAGGTAATCTTAAATCTAAGATTTTTGGGATTTTTAAGAGCTTGAAGAAGAGATAGTTGGATTTTAATGGTGGTTGATGGGGTGATAACTTAAATGGCAAAAGGGTGATATCTAAGGTTGGGAAGGGCATATGAGTCTTAAGGAAATAAACCCCAAGCTTTGGGATGGTCCACAAGTTAAACTCCCAATTTTCAAATCAACTATTTTTTAAAAATGAGTTTTTTGAGTTTTGAACAGGTAGGACCTGATTTTACAATTTCTAGCACAAATTCACATTTTTCAAATTGCCATAACTTTTGATATGCAACTCTAAATTGGGCAATTCTTGGCTTGTTAGAAATCTGGGAACCTCTAGTTTCTAAAGGTATAGGCCTTAGGTTGGAAAACTATCTATAAAAATCTTGACACTCCTTTTTTCATCAGCTATTTTGATATATTTGAAACGGGTTCTATGGGTCCGTTTTAGGCTTTCTAAGGGTTTGAGAAGGTTTGGGTTGCTTCCTAAGGGTTTGGGAATGGCTCTAAAGTTTAGATTAAGTTATAAGGGTTTGGGAGGTGC
Organism: Chloranthus sessilifolius; assembly: GCA_021018995.1. Taxonomy (NCBI): domain Eukaryota; kingdom Viridiplantae; phylum Streptophyta; class Magnoliopsida; order Chloranthales; family Chloranthaceae; genus Chloranthus; species Chloranthus sessilifolius. The sequence continues at coordinate 74,777,762 of CM037595.1, forward strand.
TTTCAGAAGTTCGAGAGTGCGTCGTTCTCGATGTATGGGCAATCGAGCCTTCGGCCAAATTTGGGTGTCTACAGAAGGCATGTCCAAATGTCTCGCCAGAGATTTGAAAAGAGATCTTAGAATGGATGGATAAGACTTCAAGGTTGAAATATAATAATGAAGTGATTTTACAATAATACTATGATGTTGATGAAGATGAGGAAGGGCATGATAGATCTACTCCCTCCACGGCTCATACTAGAAGACTACCATCCCCTAAAAGAGCATGTGATACAAAGGAGAAGGGAATAAACAAATTCTTCTCTTGTAGACCACATCTCAAGGATGTGGTAGACGCCAGGGGTAAGGGTCCGACCTAAACTATTATAGAAAATAAGTTTAAAGCTAAGGACCGATTCACCATTATTCAATACGTGGCTAAGTGAATGTACCAAGCCGATATTGCATTCAATACCTTAAAGTTAAAGAGCTTCCAAGTAATGGTTGAAGATTTTGGAAAATTTAGACTTGACCTAAAACCTCCATCATATCATGAGATAAGATAAACATATCTTAAAAAGAAGGTAGACTTCACAAAGCCTTTCTCAAGGAGTATCGAGAGGATTGGAAGACATATGGGTGCTCACTAATGACCGACGATTGGATCGACATAAGGGGGTGCTCACTACTCCACCACATGCGTAAAGCAATTGTGGATAATTTACAATGCCCCACTATCATCTATTTTGCTATGGCTTTCTTGACATTACAAAGCATGTATGCTACAAGAGAAGAGTTTAGAAGCTTCGTAACTTCCACTAATTTCCGAAGGAAAGTTGGTGACACAAACCATCTTAATCAACTCTTTTTGAAATAATATTGTCTAATCACTTAGAAACACGCAACCAATCGTAGAAGTACTACAATTGGTTGATGGTGATGAGAAGCCTTCTATGAGCTATATCTATAGTTTTATAGAGAAAACTATAGAAAAAATTAAATATAATAATATATACAAATCTCGTCTCTTTCAACCCATTATTGACATAGTTGAGAAGAGACAGGGTACTCAAATGTCTAGCCTCTTGTAATCCACTGCATTCTTTCTAAGTCTCGTAGTTTATTTATCTTATTCGAACTGGGAGGCGGCGGAAGCAATACATATTAGTGATTTCCTTAACGTTTTAGAGAAGATGATTCCGGATAAAGATGAGCAAGATCAGATTAGTAACTCTTTTGACCAATACAAGAATACTCAAGGGATGTTCAGAAGAGAAATTGTGATTCGAGAAAGAGAATCTAAAATACCTAGTAAGCATGTTTATGATATATTTTTTTATTACATTTCATTTCTTATAAATTAATAGTTTAATACTATAAATATATCTAATTAATACTACTATTTGTAGCCAATTGATGGTTATCCTATGGAGTGGATCCGGTTACAAAATATGGATTATTGAAGAAGATAGTCATTAAGGTTTTTGACCTTACATGTGCCGCCTCGATATATGAATAAAATTAGAGCACATTTGAGATAGTAACTAGTATATTTTTATTTCATGTTTAGTCTTATAATTTTAATTTAATTGTTATTTAAATTTTAATAGATATTAATATTTATTAAATGTTTCTCTCAAATAGATACATACGAATAAGCGGAACAAGCTTGAGTAAAAAAATCTCAATGATTTGGTCTTTGTGCAATACAACCAAAAGCTACGGGATCACTTTCATAAAAATCAGGAACATCCAGGATACTATGATTTCCTCTCTCTTGAAGACTTGTCATCTGATTCTCCTTAGATGGCGGATTGATCGGTTTTAAAACTAGTACCCTTGTAAGTGCTCAAGTTCAATGAACGAGAGCGAGTACAAAGGGTGTCGAACCCACTGGGAAGTGTGTAATTTAGTTAACTCTAAAAGTGTACGTTAAACCTAAGAAAGTAATAAAGGTAAAATTTGTATACGAATAAGATCTACAACTATTCAAAATATAATTAAAAAGATCTAAACAAAACTTATGCAAGGGAAACAATAAACAATAAACAATCAAACACTTATAGTGAGATAATCAAGGAGTTTGCTAACCCTATATTTGTAAATTTCCTACTAACAATCCAATCATTCCAATGAAAAATCATTAATCCCCATTTTACTAAAAGCAAGATGATTTGAAAAGAATGTGATTACGAGATCTGACATATACTATGATACATTCAATTACGACATGGATCATGTAAAAGGCATACTATGTCACAAACACGAAACCACGACAATGAAAAACCAATCGTACGACATCCTATATCGGTCTACAAGATCGATCTATATAGAATAACTATTTTATTATCGCCGATATACAAGATCAATGACTATAAACGAGTATTTGAAGATATATCAATATGTATAAATTTTAGCCGTATGATTCAATAATTATGATAAGAAATGATAAGATTGAAAATAAATTAGTTACTCATCTAGGGGTTGCGTCCTCCTTGATTGTGGGGTTTAGCCGCTCATCCTTGATTGTGGGGTTTAGCCACTCATCCTTGATTGCGGGGTTTAGCCTCTCATCCTCGATCCGAATGCGACACACAAATCCGAAGTCATAAAAAATATTTTCTTATTTATCAAATGTTTAAATCTTTTAGGAAAAGATCCAGAACCTTACAAAGCTTTGATTCTTAATTATAAACTACTTAAAAACTAAAACACTAAAAATAATGAAGAAAACTTGGAAAAATACTAAGAAAATTCGGCCCAGAAAAGTTCTCGAAACCATAAACAATGCTTTGTTTTTATAGGATGTGGATTGAAAAACTTTCATTTATAAGTCAATCAATTGAATTCAAAAATTCAATCAATTGAATTCAAAATCTGAATCTTGATAGGCTCAAATGTTTTTAAAGTCAATCGATTGATTCTTATAACTCAATCGATTGAGTTCAAATTCAAGTTTGAGAGGCAAACAGTTGTCATGGATTCAATCGATTGAATTTCATAACTCAATTGATTGAATTCAAATTCAGATTTTGAGCGCTAAAACACGTGTTATAAATTCAATCGATTGAATTTTAGAACTCAATCAATTGATTTTGATATGTGACATATTTAGATCTCTTCATCTATGGTTGGATCAATCGGTACTTTTACTATATTCAGTGCTTCCTTTGGCTTCATAGTTCAATGCTCACATGTAACCTTTAATCACACTCATTTATGCTCTTGTAAGATCCAACGGTCAAGAACACCTGAAACCACTAAAACTACACAGTCGTCAGATTTCTTTCATCAGATAACTAATTGTTAGTATTAGAGTGTGAAGTATAGTCATATTTCGGCATAAAGCACACCTCCAAACCTACACTTTGCTTGTCCTTGAGCAAAGAGAATGATAAATATATCAGAAAAAAAAACTAACACCCTAAGAAAATAAATACCACTTTCGTAGGGAGCACGATTGCATTTAGCAAATGCAATAAGCCTTTAAACCCCTAGGTGATCCCTAGTGGAGGAGTTGTGTCTCCTGAAGGTTTTTAGTGAAGATACCTACAAACTTCAAGGCCCTTCAATTTCAACATTAGTTTTCACAACCATTAATTGTTTGCAACCAATCAATCTTTAATATCAAACACAACGCCATGTTAATCTTATCCATGCCCATTAAAATTAATTCAATGCTTTGATCTTCCGATGATTCTTTCATTCATGCCTAGAGTGTCGTGTGTGCTTACCAATGCTAAAATTCTTCCGTCAAGGAACAAACCCAACTAAGGAATCTTTGGATCCCATGTCTCGACTCAATCGTCACCTTAGGTATATGTTCAAAATAGAATTGCTCCAATGAATGGTTTAGTTTTCGCACACATGTGAGAAAGCATTACAACACAACTAAAAAGGACTCAAGATGCGAAAATGAAACACGGTGCATCAGCGAATAAAAATAAATCTCATATTGAAAAGATGTTTGCATCCTAAGCAAGTCATATTACTCTAGCCATGCTAATCTTATCCATGCCCATTAAAATTAATTCAATGCTTTGATCTTCCGATGATTCTTTCATTCATGCCTAGAGTGTCATGTGTGCTTACCAATGCTAAAATTTTTCCATCAAGGAACAAGCCCAACCAAGGAATCTTTGGATCCCATATCTCGACTCAATTCTCACCTTAGGTATATGCTCAAAATAGAATTGCTCCGATGAATGGTTTAGTTTTCGCACACATGTGAGAAAGCATTACAACACAATTAAAAAGGACTCACATGCTAAAATGAAACACGATGCATCAATAAATAAAAATAAATCTCATATTGAAAAGATGTTTGCATCCTAAGCAAGTCATATCACGCACCATAGATGTTACACTTCCACTCTCCACTTGGCACTTACCAATCGAGATTGGATCAAGAAGGTTTTTTTACAGGTTGTAATGGGGCTCAGTTAAGTGTTAATAAATAAAGGAACATTAAGCTCAAAGCTTCTGAGAAATCGGGGAAAGAAGCTAATCTGATTTCCTAATTTTTCCATCAAGGTCTTTTTATTTTCAAAAATATTAATTTCTTTTCTTTTTACTCCTTTTTCTTTGAAATCACCTCATATTTACTTCTTGTATTTCACACTTTTTCTTCTACTTTTCTTCCCTTTTTCTTTACAGAATATTTTGCCACATGATCATAGTAAATACCACACTCATTACTTTTCATGTACTCACTTTTTTAAATGTCTCTTCTTCCCTTATTCCCAATTTCTCCGAAGTAGATGGGTAAGGCTTCAATCAGAAATGGTGTAAGGGTGTGATTATCCTGGTTTATCAAAAATACATAAAAGCAATTTTTCAATAAGGATCAAAGGGTTGCTAAAAGGAAAAACTATATGAGATGGGGGTATTTTAGGCACAAACGAGCCAAAGACGGCCTTTGATCACTTCCTCTCAAGATGGTAGACATTCCTATTTGCCTCGAGTTAATGGGAAATGTGTTATAGTATGATGATACAATGCTTGCAAAGTAAAGAGGCCAATAGACAACGTATGAGATTAAACAAAATTGGTACGTATTCAAAAACACTCTGAATTCGGATAAGCACTCATCAAGAATAGATGGATGGATCTAAAGCTCACGGGTTTTTAGTCTCCACTAGAATCCTAGGATTCAACGTTTTGGACTAATTCCTTGACTTTGAAATTTAAGCATGGTAATGGTGTAGAAAGTTCTAGACATGAATTGCAAAATCATCTTTTGAATCTTAACATTGGAATTAATGATCACAGATACTTATAATCTTAAGATGGCATGGCAGTTTTCACAAAAGCTTCATGCAATCAACAAAAAAATTCCTGAAAACACAATGAAATTCGGAATAGGCTTTACTGTGCACAGCCGATCGATTAATTTTTGAAAACCAATCAATTGACTTGCACAGTTGCAAAAGTATGCTTGGATAATAATTGTCAGTCGATCGAATGCATGGCGTTTGTCACCCCCAAACCTATCGGGTGCAATGTCCTCATTGTGCAAAAGTGAATTTAGGCACCCCCAAACCTAATAAAAACTTATCATAGCCATAAGACAGATAAGGGGACAAAATATCATGCCCCAAAATTAATATTATAGGCTAAAAATCGATAAATATCTTAAAAAAGCAGATCAGACCACATTACTCAAAAGTAATAAAATAACCTAAATTTTTATTTATTTCTATGTGCTTATTACACTTATTGAAAATAAAATCTAAGCTTAATGCATCAATCAAAGCAAACTATCCTAGAACGAAAATAAAAACAACTCTAAAACAAATCCTAATGCCTAATCAAACCTAAAACTCAAATAAAATCTAGATCTTAATCTTCATCGCTAATCATTCCGGGCTTCGGTTTTGGGAAGGCAAAGTTCCACATGGCTTCAGTGATTTCAATGTGGTCGGGTGCGGGTGGAGTGGTGGGTGGTAAATGCAGTGGCGGAGGTGGAGTGAGGGGTGGTGAAGGCGGTGGCGGAGGCATAGTGTGGGGTGGTGAAGGCGGGTCCAAATCCATCACTTCAACATTTGATAAATCCAATGGCTTTGGCGGTGAATCGCGGCGAGCTTGTTTCTCGCAAGTTCTTCCATCCGCTTTTTCGCCGCACGAGTTCGGAATTTGATGCCAGCCATTGATCAAAGTTTGAGGAATTAAGGGGACTAATGAATTAATTATGAAAAAGTAAGGGCTAAGGGTTTATTAAATAACTGGAAAATAACCAAAAAGAGGAAAAATCGAAAAGAGGAGACTAGCGAAAGTGCAATTTTTGGGATGGGATCTTAGAAACCGAACACAGTTGATCGATTGATTTTTGGAAATCAATCGATTGACATGGTAATGTTAGAAGTTTGACAGGCCTGTGAAAAGAAAATTTCCTTTAATAAAAGCTTCCCATTTTGAGCCAACAGAAACTTCCGGGTCAGTAGATCTTTGATTTGATACAATTTCTAACTCTCTAGAGATTCGAATTAGCACCACCTCGATCGATTGATATTGACATTTCAATTGATTGAGGTGGGCTAGTAATCAATTCAAACATGGATGAACAAGCATCATTCGATCAATTGATTTTCACAACTCAATCGATTGACTGATGCCAGTGTGCATTTCTTCGTCAGTCCAAAACAGAACAGAAAGATGGCTATTTTTTTCATTAAAATTTTAGCACCTCTACATCCGATTACACACTGACACAGAAATTAAACTACCACAATTATAAAAACTTCAATCATCCTAAGAGTTTACTAAAAATCCTAAATTACTTCAAACTACAACACATGAACATCAAACATCAAAACACACTAAACTTTCTCTAAACCAAATCAACTTCAATCTTCATCCTCTTCTCCTACGCCCTCCCGATCCATTGCCTCTAGCGCTTGTGCACTGAAACCATCAGCCTCCCTAGGAAATGATTCGCGAGCGATCTGGGTAAGGAGGGAACTCTGGTAATGCAATCTTTGGTCCATACCGCCAATCCTCATATCGAACCCATCCATCTGTGCCTCGAGGTGAGCGATAGTCACCTCGACATTAAAATCGGGGGCCTCTTAGGGATGAGGCCTTCTTAAACCGCCACATTGGTGTTGTGTTGGGTTTGGTTAGGGAGGAGGAAGAGGTATGTATTCTTGAATATTTCCTAGCACCTTTTGAAAGAGGCACATTTTGAAAGAGAGCATTCATGCTCTTGTTCCAAATATTTTGCCCGTACTGGTAGAATTGCATATTGCCGATCGCCTTATCATTGTATATCGGGCACCTCAGATGATCAAGTAGGTGCATGATAAAATGAGGGAAGTAAAGCAACAAACTTTTGTGGCGCCGCTTCGATGTGGTGATGTCGTTGTGGCATCGGTACATGGCATCAAGCATCATTGCCGGAGCATCAAACCATACGTTTGTGTGAACTACGTAAAGTGCCACCACACGATTGCCAGTTCGTTTGCTCTTGGTCTCATGGGGTAGTAGATTGGTAGACATCACGATATCCCAAAACAAAATGTCACGGGGCAAAACCGATTGAGGCGTAGAGAGCCCCGAACCATGCCTACCCCCAGCCATATTAGCAATCATAGCCTCTTGACTTAACTCCACTTCTAGCTCAATTTGATGGTTAGGAGGCCGGTTCACATAAAAATGGAATGCCTCGGCGAGATCCAAAGTGTGCACCTGATAGACCTAGTTATCGATCCTCACTCGGATGTAATTGAATCCTGATTGAGAACGCGATGTTAGCATCCATTCCATATTTTGGTAAAATAGGCGGATTATGCATAAGGATACATCGATTGGTGGAGGCGCGAGTAGCATCTCGAGAAGAGCCACCTCGATATAAGCGATGGAGTGTGCGACCTCTGGAATTCGGCGGAACTCAGTAAGATCAAAGAAATTCTCGATTTGAATTTGTCAATCGGCGTAGTCCTCCGACGGCATGCTTCTTGGGACATTGGCAGGGCATGGTGGACGTTGGTTGGCGGGCCTCGCTCTATCGGCCATAGGGAATGGCGGGAGAAAAGTGCAAAATGTAGTATGAGGAAGAGAGGATTTTCGGTGAAGAATGAAGCAGAATGGACCACTTGATATCTTAAATAAGAAAACACTCAAGAGGTGAACGGTTGATAATTCTGCATTTGATCGATTGAATTAGACAATTCAATCGATTGATTTTAATTAATGACCGTTCGGTAGCTGACGTCTTAAATTCGATCGATTGATTCTACAAACACAATTGATTGAATTAAATGCTGCGTCGTTTCAAAATAACATTCGAAAAGACGTGATGCATATCCCTTCGGGACAGGGAAACCGTCAGATGACTCATAATATCGATCGATTGATTTTGAAATATCAATCTATTGACATAAGAACAGTGTCGTTTCACATGAATTTGAAAAGACGCGAAGAATGACTCTTGGGTGCCAGAATTTTGTTAATGTCGATCGATTGATTTTGCCAAATCAATCGATCGAAATTAATATGATTTGACCATTCTAAAATGTGTGCAAGCGAGATAAATTCAATCGATCGATGGAATTAATCAACCGATTGAAATGGAATTGACAGTTGCAACTATAGTGTACACTTAGACATGACATCAATCTATTGATTTAAAATCAATCGATCGAGAAATAACTTCTCAAATCCAGCACCAACACACTCAAGTCGATCAATTGATTTACAGAAATCAATCGATTGAAACCCGACTATAACACACTTCACACAAGAAACTTCTTTTTTTTAACAAGCAAACACTCTGGGTTGCCTCCCAGTAAGAGCTGAGTTTAGTTGTCGACAACTCGACCATTTGATTCTCAATCCTTGGGATCAACAAGGTCTATTGATTCAATAGACATTTGGGTCATCAGCTCAAACATCAGTTTGAGGCGTTGAACATTGACTTTGAACACGGTTATCTTTTGGATCTCAGATTTCAACCGTACCTTGGGTGGAAGTAATATGACATGAAAAGGTCCTTCCCACCCCGATCTCAGTTTTCCTAGATGGAACTTCAGCTTTGAGTTGAATAACCACACTGTTTGTCCTGGGTGGAATTCTTTTCGAGAAATCAATCGATCATGCAGCTTTTTGTATCGCTCCTTGTAAAGCTTTGAATTCTCGAACACATCGTAGCACAATTCTTCAAGTTCGCTCAACTGTAAACGACAACTCAACCCAGCCATTTGCATATCGAAATTGAAATGCTTTATCGCCCAGAACACCTTATGTTTGAATTCAACCGGGAGGTGACAAGCCTTCCCGAACACAAGTCTAAAAGGCGACATCCCAATTAGTGTCTTGAATGTTGTCTTATACGCCCATAAGGCGCCAGACAAGCGCAAGGACCAATCTTTTCTGTCCGGTTGCATGATTGGAAATTTTTTCCAAAATTCTTTTAATCTTTCGGTTTGACACCTCCACTTGACCACTAGTCCGAGGGTGGTATGACATTGCTACTTTATGCGTAAAAGCATATTTCTTCATTAGTGAATCAAAGTAGCAGTTATAAAAATGCGAGCCACCATCACTGATGATGGCTTGCGATACACCAAACTGATTGAAAATATTTTCTTTCAAGAATTTGATGACAACCTTGTGGTCATTTGATCTGGTGGATATTGCTTTCACTCATTTTGAGACATAGTCCACTGCAATCAGGATGTAAAGGAAGCCAAAAAATAGAGGAAAAGGACTCATGAAGTCAATTCCCCAAACGTCGAAGACTTCGACGATTAAAATCGGCTGCAACGACATCATATTTCTCCTTGAAATGTTTCCCAACCTTTGACATCTCAAGCACTCTTTGCAATACCTTGATGTATCCTAAAAAATGGAGGGCCAATAAAACCCGCTTTGAAGAATTTTTTGTGTGATCTTTTGTCCTCCGAAATGGCCTCCACATGTCTCGACATGAAAAATATTCATACTACTCAATTGCTCTCTCTCAGGTATGCATCTTCTTATCACCTAGTCCGAGCAAAACTTGAACAAGTGTGGCTCATCCCAGAAGTAGTATTTTACTTGGGAGAAAAATAGATCTCCGTCATATTTACCCCACTGCGAAGGGATTCCCCCAGTGACCAAGTAGTTCACTATGTTTATATACCAAGGAGCTCTATTAGCTACCACACTTATTGCCATTAATTGTTCATCCTAGAATGTGTCACGAATGGTCTCCGACGAGGATGATTCTTTAGGCAGGATTCGCGACAAATGAACGATGACCACATTCTCCACTCCCTTTTTGTCATGAATTTCAAAGTTGAATTCTTGGAGAAGTAGAATCCATTGGATTAATCTCGGTTTCACGTCCTTTTTTGACAACAAGTATTTTAATGCCGAGTGATCTGAAAAGATCACTATATTTGAACCTAGCAAGTAAGAGCTGAATTTATCCGGTGCATATACCACAACCAATAAATCCTTCTCTGTCTTGGTATAATTTAAATGCGCGTCAATCAATATTTTACTGGCATAGTAAATCACATGGGATAATTTATCCACCCTTTGACCTAGGACAGCTCCTATTGCATAGTCCGAAGCGTCACACATTATTTCAAAAGGGAGCGAGTAATCCGGAGGTTTGATCACCGAAGAGTTTGAAAGCAACTCTCCCAGTTTCAAAAATGCCTTCATACAAGCGTTACCAAAGTTAAATGGGGCATCCTTCCTAAGCAGGCTACATAATGGTTTAGCCACTGTGCTAAAGTCCTTAATGAACCTCCTGTAGAAACCCGCCTGCCCCAAGAACGATCGTATCTGACGAACGGACTTTGGTGGCGGAAAGTTGGCAATCAAGTCGACTTTTGTCTTGTCGACTTCGATTCCTTTCTTTGATATAATGTGCCCCAAGACAATTCCTTGTTGACCATAAAATGACTCTTTTCCTAGCTTAGAACAAGATTAGATTCCTTGCAGGGTTGTAAAACCAGTGTCAAATGATGCAGACACATTTCAAAAGTCTTCTCAAAGACTGAGAAGTCATCCATGAATACTTCAACCCACTTTTCAACCATATCAGAAAATATGGCTAACATACAACGCTGAAAAGTGGCAGGCACATTACAAAGTCCGAATGGCATCCTGCGGTACGTAAATGTGCTATAAGGGCAAGTAAGAGTCATTTTCTCTTGATCTATCAGAAATATGAGTACTTTGTTGTACCCCGAGTAACCATCAAGAAAATAATAGAATTCTTGTCCTACCAGTGTCTCTAGAATCTGGTCAATAAAAGGGAGAGGAAAATGATCTTTTCTCGTAACAGAGTTCAATTTCCTATAATCGATGCAAACACGCCACCTAGTAGTCTCACGTGTAGGCATAAGTTCTCCTTCACAGTTATACTTGACTTTTATGGGGCAATTTGAGCCGGACATACCCATTAGCTATTGGAGATTGCATAAATGAATCCTGCATCAAGCAATTTAATAATCTCCTTTAGAATGACTTCTTTCATATTTGGATTAAGTCGTCTTTGCGCCTCCTTTGATGGCTTGCTATCCTCTTCAAGATGTATCTTATGCATACACACTGACGGATCAATTTCCTTTAAATCCACTAGGGTCCATCCAATTGCTCTTTTATGGTCTTTGAGCACCTTCATCAATTCACTCTCTTTCTTATCAGACAAAGTCAATGAAATTATCACTGGGAGCATTTCTTGGGGTCTCAGAAAAACATATTTAGTGAATTGGGTAGAGGTTTCATTTCCAGACTTGGTGGTTGTTCTATTGATAGACTTAGTTTTGGCTTTTCAGCAATGGATAATGGTTCAACCCTTGCCTTCCATGGCCTATTGTCCTGAAACGTTGATACGGTCTTCATTCTTTCAAAATACTGGTGTGGATTGCCTCTTTCATCATAGATGGCCAATAGGGCAGTTTCAAATTCTTCTTCAATTAATATCGATGGAAGAACCTCCTCTACCACTTCATCAACCTGATTGATATAGAAACAATTGACTTCCTCCTCATTTGGGAAATGGTTCATGGTGTTGAACGCATTAAGCCTCACTTTCATATTCCCAAAAGACACATCCATGGCTCCTGTATGACAATTAAAACAGGCATTCGCAATTGCAAGAAAAGGATGTCTGATTTGGCTCGGGGTTCTATGTCAAGTACAAGAAAGTCTACTAGAAAGAAGAATTTGTCTATCCCTACCAGAATGTCTTCGATGATACCTCTAGGCCTTCTCTCAGGCCTATCCGCTAACTGGAGTGTCACAGTAGTTGGTTGTAATTCACCAAGTCATAATTTTTCGTACACCGAATATGAGATCAAGTTTACACTTGCTCCCAGATCCAAAAGCGCTTTACCAATTGAGTGTCCACCAATAACACATGAAACAGTCGGGACTCCAGGGTCCTTGAGCTTTGGTGGCAGATCCAATTTTAGGATGGAGCTGACTTGATCAGTCAGGAACACCTTTTGGACACATGGGTACGTGACTTTCGCTTACGAGTATGCAAGTCCATGAGGAATTTGGCATACGCGGGAACTTGGTTGATCGCATCAAGCAAGGGAAGATTGATCTTCACTTGCTTAAATGTCTCCATAATGTCATCGAATTTCAATGGACCCTTTCCCAATTGTGACGGTGATGTAAAGCACTCAAGATATGGTGCCGTAGGTGCATGGGAATTATTTTCCGTAGCTGGGTCTTCCTCGGATTCCGTTTGGACAATTTCAAGGGCTTCTTTCGCTGGTTCTTTTTCTGGTTCCTTCTCCTTCTCGTCTTCCTTTTCCACTTTTTCTGATTCAAGCGGTGTAGGATTTGAGGCTATTAGAAATGCTCAAGAAAGAGGAAGAGATGCTCTCAACCATAAAGGAAAAATAGTTACAGATATCATTTTGCAATATTGTTGACACTATTATCTCATTAATATGTAGTTGGTAAGCTACATATTTTCACCTGAATCCTAATTACTATCACAACTTGAATATGTGATTTGTTATTCTTCATAGACTCGATAACTATCATTAGAAGTTATTTGAAATTTTAATTAATGAAACTTCTCAGAAGAGACCTTAGAAATATATAATCGATCCATGTGTCTCTGCAATTCGATCCTATTCGAACAAGGAAGAGACGGGTACAAAGAGGATCTAACCCATTATAACTAATTACCAGATAATCTCCATTATTTACTAATTAATTTAGAGGTCCATCATAGCTAGAATACACTCTAGATTAGCTAATACTATCATCACTTGTTTGTGGTTGTTACAGTATAATCTCATTAGTTACAGTAGAGGTTCATAGTTATGGACCAAAAGTTTGTGATTGTGATGCTGATTCTCATCGTTATGTCCTATGTAATAATTTGGTGGCGATTGCTGAAAGAGCTTCATTAAAGTGGTGATCTATTGGTCTATAAAATTAGCTTTCCTTGAGTAAGAATACAAATTATACTGGTGTGGACTGATTAGTTCTTCATTGGTCAACTTGAATGGGGTTTGACAAAGGCAAAATTATTCTTTTTTTTTTTTTTTTTTTTAAATGTTGAATATGTACATCTTTTAAGCAGTTTAATCATTTGCAAAGTGCTTTTTTTGTTTCATTATATTAAAGTTATTAATAGATTCAAATATTCCAGATTGTTGGTTGATCTGAATATACACTACGAGCAAAGATTACATTTTCACAGGAATCACATGGTATGACAACTAGTTTTTCTAGTGTTTGTATGAGTTAGAACTCTACATTTCATGTCATTTAATCTTAGTCTTCATCATTTCTATATATATGAAATTTTGGTCTGATCTCCTTACCACTTTTTTTTTTCTTCTTTTTTTCTCTTTTCATTTCTTAAAAATACATGAAATATCACTAAGGAAGCTGGTCCCCAGAGACTTTGGTCTGATTTCCTTACCACTTTATATCATTATTGTTGATAAAATAATAAACATATTTTCATTTTATGAAGGTTTGCTTAAATGTGTTGTAAACCAATTCACTTCTGCCATTTGTATATCATATATATGTTGTATAAGTGCAAGGAGTACGTAAGTTGTATGTTATTATTTGCAAAAACTTATTTTCTTTAAATTAATTCCTAATTATTATCCTATTCATGTTCCCTCATCCCAGTCATTCATTGATTTCTTTACTGGACAGGTTGGCTGGGATGAATTGACAATTGGTGATAGACAGACCGCGTTTCTCTTTGGGAAATAGAGCCTATGGCAACTCCTTTCTATATATGTGTCCCCCATTTTTCCGACCCAAGTTTCCTAGACAACTTGGGATTCTAGGTATACTATGTTTGATATCATAAAGTGAGATTATATATTTCTATTGATATTTTTCTCCATTTTTTCCTTCTCTTGATGGAATGAATTCTGTTTCTATGAACCATACATTTGGTCAATAAAATTTATAGTTTATCAATAGCTCATAATTTCTTTCGCACTTTCCCCTTTGAACATTCATGATTTTAGTGTTTCCTAACTAACTACAGATTCTGATTTTTCTGATGTCATCCCCAGAGACTTTGTATATTTAAAAAGTCCATAGAAGTGGCTTTGCATATGATGAATCTGAAATAGAGAGTGTTTTCAAGAGAGCGATGCCATGGCTGAATAATGATCTTGGCATTAAGGATGCTAAAAGTCAGATATTCCCGGGCTTGAGTCTGGTTCAATGGATGAGCATGCAGCAAAACCCTCAATTAGTCAGCTTGGCTTCTCAGCCAGGGTACTTACCACCTATAGTTGCCTCAGCTCTGCAAAATAATCTTAGCAATGAAGACTCGTCTAAGATTCCAAATTTTCAAGCCCATTACCTATATCCACCTAATTTGCAATTCAATATTCAAAAATCAAATCATCAAATCCAAGTAGACCAGTTTCAGCAGTCACAGCTCACATGGCCCCTATAGCTGCAGCAGCAACAACAACGACAGACTCCTATGAATCCACAGCAGCAACAACAAAAGCAACAATAGCAGCAACAGCTGGATTGAGTGAGCTGCCATGCAATGAGCAATTGTAAACTTTTACTTCTCACTATTGTATACTGCAATTATCCAAATATGTCGCATTGTTTCTTCTTTTCTATGCCATCTAATGCCCCATTATTCTAACATGTTTATTATGGTAGGTTTTCTTTAAAAGTGAGAAATGGAAGGGACCAAAATGGTGATGGGAGTTATTCTGCGAACTTGCTATTTTGGGATCGTATATACTTTCATTTAGATGATTTATCTGGTACCTTCTATTACCCTTTTACTTTTTACATTTGAGATACTTGTACTGATTAGGTTTGTTAACTTTGTTTTATTTTCTCTTAATTTGGCTTGAAGTTTGGATTTTATTCCTAAGATCTCATGATTGTTCTAAAAGATTCAGATCTAATGATGGTTTTGTTGATACATATTTTTTTCAGACCTGAGAAGACATTTGAACAGTAAATACCTGGCAAACCTTTATTAGCGTCCACAATTCTAATATTTTCTCTGTTTTGATTTGGAGCTATGGAGGATATAACAACCTATATTTTATTTGGCTTCCTGGTAGAATATTGGGGTTTTGATGTTGTTAGGCAAGGGTTCGGTAACCTCATTGTAGAGATTGTTGAAGCTGGTAAAGGTATGCTCCCCATTACTTAGTTTATCGTGCTCAAATGCAAATGTTATCTACTTGCCTCTCCTTGATTATTTCAGAAAAATAATAATAAATTGCAAATTTTATCTCGCGCTTGAAAACCAGAGGAATCACAAAATGTACTAATATTGATTAGTTTGGTGCGTAGTTACAAAGTTGGAGTTTGGAATTATGGGAATAAGTCAGGAAGGGAAAATTTTGGAAAAGAAGGGCAAAAAAATTCAGGTTAAGAAAATTCTCAAAAAATATACTTTTTTTTTTTTTTTTTTTTTAAAGGGGTATAAAATTGCATTTAAAACAAATAAAACACCTTTTTTGAAAATTTTCATGTCTTAAATGGGAAAAGGTTTTTTTTGTGACTATGGCTTGGTGTGACCAATTTGAAAGCCATAGTAAGAATATAACTCCCCATTTGTTAGGACTTAGGACAGTCACAGAGAAAATGCATCAATTTTTGGGGTTTCTTTTACTCATTTTCGTGTGCATCGTTGGAAACTTTATTTTCTAGCCAATGTCCAAAGAAAAGGAGAATTAAACAATTTTTTAGCCGTTAGATTCATGGTTCAAAATTCTGCCAGAAACCAACACGTCTTGTCCAATACGTATCGATTTTGGAGGGGAATGGGTCGATGCATTGGATGTATCGGCCCATATATACAAATATATATTGCCATGTACCATCCGATACATACCAATGTATCGTTCAGAACCGATATATAGCGGACGATGCATATCGGTTTTGCGAAGTGATAAAAGTAAGTCAACTATTCAACCAATATACCAGGTTGCCAGCTGAGGACTTTGCCCCAGTGGCATTTACTCTAAAATGCCAATGACACAAGTAAAGGGGTAGGTTTATTTGCAATCTTGGAAACAATAGATCTTAAGATCACGAGAATACTATCAGACGGCCAAATTTTGAATCCACATGACACCCAACCTAATGATTGCCAAATCCGAACATGGTTACCATATCCACGGATTGACCCATGCACCTTGTTGGTCCATGGGTCGGGTACCTAATAACAAATCCAACAAAAACTAAAGTGATCCGATTCAGAAGGGTCTCTCCCAATTCTTAGTTTAAAAAAATAAATTCACCTATGCTGACTTAAAAGAGGAAATAAATAATTTTAAAAAATATAAAATAACCTTACGCCGATGGCTACAACCGTCGACATAGGGCCTCAACCCTCACTACAAAAAACAAGACTATTAGTAGCAGCCAAAAATTACCGCTATTAACAAAAAACTGCCGCTAATACCGTTGCCGCTAATAGTCTTTAATAGTTTTTTGTTAATAGCAGCAGTTTAAAAAACTGTAGCTAATAATCTGTTTTTTGTAGTGCCTATGCTGATGGCTTCAGCTATAAGCGTAGGTATTCGCAGACAGAATTATCGCCGTCCGCAATTCTTTTTACTGACGGGTAGTGTACTCTATGTCGATGGCTGCCAGCCATCGGCATAGGTGCCTTTTTTTATGGTGAGAGATAATTGGAGGTGAACCTTTTTGAAGATTGGAGATTCGTTCAACGAAAATTCTAATTTGTACTATTCGTATCATAAATATGAATTCAAGCATAAAAAATTATAGATTTTTTAATTTTTATTTAAATTTATATTCATGAAATTAATCTAAGAAATAAACGGATTATTCATTGTACTTTTCATTTGAATCGCAATAGTGGTATTAGAGCAAACTAGTTATTCTTTAGTTGATATTTTAGATTTTTAGAATATATTGTTCCCGAGCTTTTGAATTTCAAATAACCTAACATTCGAACATGAGTGTAGACACCCAAATTTGGCCAAAGGCTCGATCGAGACACATTTCGAGAGAGGCACATTTTCGAGCTTTTAATGGCATGTATGAAACCTTTAGAAACCCTTCCGAAACCTTAGGAGCCACTCAAAACTCTTAGGACCCCCCCTAGATCCCTTAGGAACCTCTCCGAACCCTTAGAAACCCATCCCGACCCTTAGAACCCATTCCGGACCTGAACCTAGCTTTTCCAAGAAATGGATGAAGAGTCATGCACCGGGACTAGCTGTGACCTTCTATGATGATTGAATCTCATACCATTAAAAAATAAAAGTCTTTAGCTTTCCAACGAGCCAATAATTACCCCAATCGGAGCTGTATTCGAGAAGATATCGCATTCTGAAGCACAGGGGTATAATGGTAAATTCAATTGACCCCCTAGGGATTTGGCGCAAGTATTACTTGCGTCAAGCCATTTCTCCCCAGAAATGGCTTGGCGCAACTAATAGTTGCGCCAGTTATAAGGTGGGTCCCCCCGCGGGCAACCAACTTTCAGGCCACTATAGCATCACCGTATTACTGTACATATGCTTGGCGTAACTAATAGTTGCGCCAGGCATATGAACAGTAACCCTGAGTTTTTGTCTCGAATTTTGAGATTGGAGTTTTGACTTGTTGACCATCTTGACCTTTGGGGTGTGTTTTGCTAGTTCTGTAGTATCTATTTATTATCCATGTGCAACCCCTTAAGCGGTTTAAAGCCCCACTCTATCATCCACTATTGGAACAACTCTTCACACTTTTCAAGGCTCCAAAAATCCTAAGAAACCTTAGATGGCTAGATTACCTAATTGCTAATCTAAATTAGCCTTTAAGCACCCTCCTAACCTCTCTTTTTCCTATAAATAGAGAGGCACCCCTCCCTTTACAAAGGCTTAAAAAAATTTACAATTAAGAGATTAAGGAATCCCTTCTCTCTCTCCTCTAGTGCACCATTCTCATATAAATTTCAGAACTTTAAAACTTTATTTAGACTTTAGCATTTCACCAAAAAGCTCTAGGTTAAGTTTGTGTTACCCCTTAGCCTTCCCTCTCTACCACTTAGCTACCAAGCCTTAGGAATTAGAACCTTATTTCTCATTATACAAGCCTTCAAAAGCTCACCGGAGCAAGCCAACGCAAGGCTCCACAGCGGTGCAACAAGGGCCCGAGATCTCCGGCTATCCCTTCTATTCCTCTACCTTTTCGGTCCTTCTTCTATCCATTCATTTGTGTCATTATACCGCCGAATTTTCGGTAGGAACGGAGGGGCACAAATAAGATTTTAAGATCCTTTGGGCAAGAGGAAACCTTTTTCTTTTCTTTTATATTATATTTTTTTTGTTATAAGTAGAGACCACATTAAACGGGTTGATTGGGTGCCTAACACCTTCCCAATCGATAACCGAAGTCCTTACCCAAGAGCCTTTGGCGTAGACCGGATTCAGAGTCATATTTGTGATACTTCGGTGCTTATAAAATTGATTTAGGTTTCCCGAGACACCAAAAGTTCCGGGTGGCGACTCTAAATATTTTATAGTGAGCGCATCGTCGCAACGAGTTTGATGCAAATCCACGGTTGCACAATGGGCGAAGATCCAATGCCACAAATATCCTTAAACATGTACCACAAGAAATATGACCACAGATGATCATGCATAGACCTTGAATAAAGCATGAGTGAGTAAACACAGTTCAATCTGTCACCTCGAACCTTCGTCAATCTATATCGATCAAACTAACAGGGTGAGTGAATCCAACATACCTCTTTAAATTGAGAATTAGAAGGTTGACAAAAGAGAATCACACATTACAAGACATATTCATAATATTCATTTATAATAACCATCAAGATAATAAATAGAACAACCCCAGGAAGGAAAGAATGAAGGAAAATATCTCGTAGATGTAGGATCAAATTCCTAGTTCCAAACTCCAAATTCCTTCAATCGAAGGAAACTCACACACACTTCCTATTGACTAGTTCCGCTTACCTATACAAAAAAGTAATTAAAATCACTCAACTTACATAAGTGGAGAAATAGGATTCACAATGCCACCTTAAATAGATGGAATAAGGTTGTGTTGTTGATGATGATCATGGTTGTGTGTTGTTGATGATAATCATGGTTGTACTTTCAAAAGCTGGATCAAGGACACAAGTTATTTGGATAGTCCCTCAGAACGTTCATGTCGCAAAGCGAAATTGCGATGGGACATGAAAGCGCACCCTATGGCATAAACAATGTCACTTTCGCCAGAGTACTAGGGAGAACGATCAATGTGCTGAAGCTGAAGTATTGGGATCACTGCGATGGCTACATGGAACAAATTAGATACTCTTTGTTGGTTGCATTTGATATGCAGACTTATATTTTCCTTGGTTGGTTTTCACTATAGGGGTGGGGTGACGGTGATGCCAAAGCTCTATGCCCATGATTGATATTTTTTTGTTGTACCTCATATTGTACAAAAACCCTTACAGATAGCCTTTGCACGTCTAATCACGTTGATGACTTTCACGTGCGAAAAAGACAACCAATAAATCAAATAATTAATATCACAAGAAGGTAGAAAGAGAAAAAGATCATATCATAAAGAAGAACAATATTTATATAGTTCGGCCTAAGCCTACGCCCACTGGCAATCAAACAAAGTGTTTCCACTATCACGAAGAAGATGTACAAAGGCTACAAAACAATGAAGATCGAATTCTCCAATCTCACCCAACAAAGGAGAACCACAAATACCGGTGCCCAAAAAACCAAGACTTGCATGCCAAACAAAGCACCAAGGGAGTCTCAACTCCAAAACCCCAAAACGTCCAAAAAGATCACTAACTTATTTATAACTTGCTTATTATTCATACTTAATTTTGACTCTTATTCCCTATCTTTTAGATCTTATTTAATAGGATTCCATTTTTTATCCAAATCCAAAATAACAAGAGTCCATATAAGACAAATTGGGTAAAAAACGTGCCAAAACTCAACACCTCATGTATTCTTTTTTGTTCTTTTAATTGAAGGGCAGGGACCCAGCATCCCTGTCGCTTACCGATCGAAAAAAAGGAATAAAAGCACATACTTTTTACCAAAGAGAGTAAGAAATCTCTATTGTGATCAATATTTTCAAGAAAATATTTACCAAGTAGTGTTCTAGGCTCCCTCTTTAGGTAATATATTTCCAATTAGTTCGTTGTATGATAATTATTATGACTGGGGGAAGATGGGAATTACATGGTTCTCTAATATTGAAGCAGGGGAGTTCCACACTCTAATAGATAACTTAGAAATTGCTTCGCGGTTAACAATAATCTGATTCCAATGTACTGATTCAAGCTTTTGGCAGCTAAGGATATATATGAAATAGAGTAGCAACCATGCGTAGAAAAGCTAACCTTATTGTGGACCAGCTTGCAAATTATGTTGTAGAAACTCAAGATGGTGCATAATTTTTCAATGGGATTGAGTTTCCAAAACCAGTGAAACCTTGCTCTGTGGGGGGGTAGGTTTGTCAACTGTCCGGGTTGGGCATAAATTTTGTCTGCCCAACCCCATTGGGCCTGGTGGGTCTCGACTACAAAATTGGACCTAGTCCCTAAAAACCCTTTAATATATTCTATATAAAAAATATCATTTCGGGTCCGATGCCTCATGCTCGACTGACCCTATCGGTAGGACAACTTATGTGCCCCACTAAGTTCAAAAATAGGCAACAAGCCCACTAAATCCGTTGACAGATGTAACGGCGGCCTAATGTCAAATGGGGCTTCCCTTCAGATTTGATTAGCAACCATGTTGTGAGGCTATGCCCTTTGTAATTATGTGAAGCTTGACTCTCAGTGACATGATTCGTTCCCCATAGAACACCCACCGAGGGGTGGTTGGGTTTGCTCCCCAAGGTCACAGGTTCGAAACGACTCCCATTGTATTAACTAGGTGTAGTGGGCATGCATAAATCATGAAATAATTGCAACCTGGTGGGGCTCTACACTCGCTAGAAATAACAGTTCTCCAAAATGAATGGGTTAATGAAAATATAATAATTTAAAATTTACTCAGAGGTAAGTACGCTATTTGAAAATAAGCTTCATCTTCTTTATTATTATAATCAGAAAAAGAGGGTATCAACTTCGTCTTCTTTACTACAAACAGAAAAGGTGGAACATTGTGCATTCACTCCGGTGCTACTCATTATTATATATTGGAGGTATCCCTAAGCTCATCTTCTCCATCTTTTGGTGATCAAGATACAAATACTTAAATTAAATGGAGATCTTATAATCACATCATCAAATATTACTATCAATCCCCATATAATCACTCAATCATATTTTAACAAACTTGCGATTCAAAGAGCCTTCAACTGAATAATATTTTACGGTTAAGATACCCGAGACCGTTGACCTCCATAGCATCTATATTTGCTTCTCAAACAAGCTAGCTCTTTAATTTTTCTCCCTAGGAGAGCCGAACAAAAGCTTCAAAGTAGTACACAAATCGTATTTATACCCTTGGGCGTGGAAATGCTGGCGTGGAATGATCTTAGCGTACAGATAGAACGCCACAGAAGCTATAATTGGTCCAACCCAAAAGACCCAATGCCCATGCCACAGGTGCCCCCCTCTAACAAGGGCGGGCCCGATGCACCTTGCTGGGTTCATCCCGGCTCCGGAGTAACCCTTCTTGGTCGTCAGAGTCGTTGATACAAACACCAAAATCCCGACAACTGCACCAATGATCGTGCACACCATGATGGGTCCGTGGGCCTTGGCCTGACGGCTATCGAATGCTATCCAGATGGATGCAAAGAGGAATATGAAGCTGCACACTATCTCGAGCCAGAGGCCTGGGACGGTATCTATACCGACTGTAATAGGCCCATTTGGGCCCGGCGCTATGACGGTGAGTGTGCATGCACCTAGCGAGAAGGTGTTCTCGATGGTAGAGCTTACAATGGCCTTGAGTGCGAGCGCTCCTAGGACGGAACCAATGCATTGGGCAAGTATGTAGATGGTGGCGCGGGCAAGTGATACAATGCCAAGAAAGGAGGCAGCAAGAGTGATAAGAGGGTTGAGGTGGCCTCCAGAGACGGGGTAGGTAGCAAGGAGGAGTATTGCAATAGAGAGGAACACGAAAAAGGCTATTACTAGGTTTGGAGCTTTGATATCGGTCTCGAAGGAGGAGATAACAATGGTGTCAAGTGCAAAGACGAGGATGGCCGTGCCAAGGAGCTCCGCTACGGATGCTCGCCAAACCTGTGAATACAAGTAGTACACCAAAAGTAGAAGAGTAAATCAATGGCACCTATTTGCCGATAATAAATGATGAAGCAAGAAGTTGTATACTTGAGGTCTAAAATGTATCCATGCCATCATTTCAATTAAATATAGCATTTTGATTGTATTCTAACATTTCAATTAAATTTTAATTCATTTGTACTCCATCAATCAACCATTCAAAATTGGGCGAGTTACTTAAATTAATTATCCTTTCAAACAAACCTATTTGCACTCATACTCTCTAATTGACACCACAGCCGAAAAGGTGAAGACCATTGAATACTTTAAATGAGATGATGGAAATCATTTTTGGTCCCAATCTTCCGCGCAAGGAATCTTGAGGTCAAAAGCGTAACTTTCAGGTAGTCTTTTAATTTCACATGGCAAACATCTCAAAAACTTACTACAAAAAATAAGACTATTAGTGGCAGCAAAAAACTATCGCTATTAACAAAAAAATTATTAAGACTATTAGTGACAAGGCTAATATTTTTTTGTTAATAGCGACAGTTTTGACTGCCACTAATAGTCTTATTTTTTACAGTGACTGGCCCAAAATCATGTTTGAGCATGATATGCACAATATAATCTTTTAGGCCACTTTATATTTGCCACGTGGAGTTAAAAACTGACCGTCTGATGATATGCTGGTGATCTCAAGATCCATTAAGCGAAAGATTGGGACAAAAATGAATAATTTTTTGACAATAGTGCCCTTAAATATTTTTTGGGTGCAAATAGAGCTAACCATACATTATATCCATTCAAACACACCCTAAGCTAACATATGACTTTGTGAGAGATAGATAATAATGAGGTTGATAAATTTGCATTAGGATTCTCTCCTAAGCTACAACTAGCATGGTGTTCCAAAAATGTTACAGGTAGGAATTACGTGCAAGGCCTATGAAGAATGCATCATATATATATATATATTATTTTATGACATGTGATATAGTGGCTATGATTTAGATTAGATTTAACCCAAAGTTTTTATAATTGAACCATCTGTACCATTTGATCTTTGTAATTAAACGATCTGTACCATATGATCAAAAGCTCAGAAGACAATTTTAATAGACAATTAAATAACATATTGACAATATGGTCCACATTGAGGCACAAAAAGTGTTGATGAGATTGTTAGAAACCTTTAACAAGCATAAATTTTAGATCATGTAGCCATGTCGATCGGGATTCAGTAATAATTCATAAGGCTAAAATTTGGCAAAATTCAGCAAGTGCAGCTGAAAATAATTAGAGAATAAGACAAAAATGAGACTAAAAAATATATAAATATTTAAAAAGTCTCAATTGATTGAAAACGTCAGAACTGTTCGTGATTTAATTGCAAATTTAGCAAATTTTTAAAAGACACAAATTATTCAAAAACTCGTGAATAATTCGATAAACCCCAAAAAAGTGAAATTATTCACCAAATTTTCAAAAGTTTGACTGCAAAAATGCAGCTGAATTGTCCCTAAATGTTAGACTGCACATATAATGCAAAAGTGCAGTCGAATCATGGGATCTGTCCTCTACTTGCAAGAGATTCTTGTGAAACTCAAGAGTACCATTTTCCCTTAGCTAGGCCTTCTAATTGATTGTCCCACCTCTTTTGATGGAGCTAGCAAAGCCTGTTACCCAACTACCTGACCCTGTTTTTTAACCATTACATAAACTTGACACGTCAAGTTAGGTCGGGTTGGGCATGAAGCATATGTAGGTCGAGTCCGGTCTGGTCTGGTCGATGCAGAGTTTAAGAGGGTTTAGGGGATTTTGAATTCGATCGCCTGACTTAAGCTGCACAACCCTATTATTCGGGTTTGATCAGACATATACCCTTGACTTATCAGGTTTGATCGAACCAGGCCAGATCAGAGTGCATCGTTAGGTCCGGGTCTGGACACATACCTTTGACCTGTCAAACAGCCAAAATTTTGGATCGATCCAACCCCTAACCTTAGAATGACCAGGCAGTTTTAATCAGTGGAATGGGGAGAGGAAAGGTCGTGCCCATTCTCTCTTTAGGCACGAGCAGGAACATCAAATTATCAGATGGAGTGCATATACATGACAGAACCATAGTGACCAAGTCGGGGGTTTGATAATACCTCGGTTGGGAAAAAATCCGGAAAAATGTGGCAAAATTTCTCAATTCAAGAAAAAGGTTGAAATTCGTAAAAACATAAAGAGAAATTATTAAAATATATTTAATTAAAACTATAAAAACAAAAAGTTGAAAAACAAAAAAATGGGACAAAATATAAAAAAAATTTGAGAAATTTACGAATAACTCGGGAAATTCACAAATAATTCTTAAAATTTATATCTTTTTGAAAAGGTCGTGAATCATTAATTATGAAATTATTATATTTTGAAAAAACATGTATTATTCGCTACTTTTTCAAGAAATTATAAATTTGGTGACCATGGACGGAACTGACATACCATAGACTATGTGATCAAGAGCCGTCCGCATGTTGGGCTTCAATGGTTAGAATCAATTTAATCATATGGCCCACCTAGCATGTGGTCTAATTTGTGCAGATTTCGTAACAATAAATAAAATACAAATAAGACTTATGGCATTCAATCTCATACCGTGAGAAATCTACGAAATTTTGAGGGCACTAGCTGGAGTAGAAAGGGTGCGAGTCTCCTAGAACGACCCAAAAAATCCTAAGGAGCTGATCCAAATTCAACTAATCTGCCAAAAGACCGAAACCACAAGGCATATTCAAGTGCCTTTCTCTAGAGGATAGATCAAAATCTCAATTTGTCGCCGGTAAGATATCGGTTTCGGTCGGCTCCAGCTACTAGAAATTTGACTCAAAACTCAAATTATCACTCTAAAGACCGAAAATTTGACGGAAATTCAGGATCTCGGTTTCTCATCATAACCAAAACCAAGGAAACAGAGATTTGATCCTTGCCCTAGAGAGTTGGTATTAGGTGCCTGCCTTAATGGAGCACCACTGGCAGTGGTCGGATCAATCTCTAACCGAAACCGTTGCACGGCATCAAATCAGTCAAAGGTGAAAAAAATACTTCCACTGATTTGAAAATTGTGCACCTCCCGAGGGTTTGACTATTTTGGCAGGAGGGTACCATATAGAAGCTCTGCACTAGAAACCACCATCAACATATAATGCGGACAACCTAACAGCCGAGAGTGGTGATCGGGCCATCTAATTTGTGCACGTACTAGTGTTGAACACGAGCCTAGACCCTCCATATGGATTACGAATCATAATAGAAGACCCGTGAAAGTACATTCTTTTGTGGAATCCTACGGCTAAGAGGTGCTACAACTTCAAACTGAGAGCCAAGTCATTCTACGTGGCCAATTCTTTTGCCATTTTTCGGTAGGAAGATTAAAAGGAGTGGCATTTTCATAATTCACTCCCAAAACAAATGGCAATTGTCGATTAAAAGAACCCACCTCCAATGAGAAAAACTCCGCCAAGCCCAACCTCTCACAGAGAAGTTGGCCAAAGCTGGTGGAACCGCTCTTCTTTTGCCATTCTTCACACCTGTTAACAGAAAAACGGTTACCCCTTACTTTTCATTAATATTACCAAAAAACCAACCTTAAAAACGAGAAAAAATATATATCATGCCTTGGCATAGATCCAAAAGGCTGAATTTTGTTCCCACCGCCGAGGCTTTCTTCGTCGTCAGTGGGCATAGAATTGGCAGCCATTTCAAGCTTTCTTTCAGTTCAGTTCATCCATTTGTTCCTTTGGTTTGGGTTTTTATAGAGAGCACCAGCAGTATAGAGATGATTCGGTGCTTTACTGGTATCTATAAAGTTTAGGGACTCCTGACCCACATTTGACGTTTAATTGATCTTACATCATTAAATTAGACTATTTAATCTTACACTATTCCACTGTGGTTTATAATTTATTTGTGATCAATCTAAATTGTCCATATGGCAATCCATCATGAGAGCATAATTTAGCAAAAGAATCGTGTGCATAAGTGAATGTAAATCATCTGAGTTGTAAACTTTAATATCAGCCATTAACATCAAAAACATCGGTTCGTATTAGAATGTACAGATCAGATTGATACAAAAAAAAAGATATTTGAACTCATTTCTTTTCAATTTATGATTTATCACTGTAGCGGTGCGGCTTACCCATATCTTAAATCATTAATGATATAAGATCATTTAAATACCATTTTAGTGTTTAAATGACATTCATGAGAGCCGAGTCCTAAAGCCTAACTATGATCCCAGGGTGACATACCATAGCGTCATGCTAGTGTGAGACTTTGGTAGGGCCCATACATTCGGTGGGATGGAGGGGCTTAGGGCTATGAAGCATAAAAATGAGAGTTTGCGTTTGGAGAGAGCAGCCACTTTGTCTAGAAAACTGAAGGTTAAGTCTAAATCTCGTCCACTTCTCCCACGCTCGGAATTACGTGACCAGTGCGGTCCGAACGTCCTTCCAACGTGAGAATTATGGCTGGCATAGAAGGTGATTTAGCGTAGCATTATTCGCAACTACCAAATTATTGAGGACAGTTACTATGAAAACAATTGACTGCTTTGAAATGGACAATGGAGATCATTTTTCCATCTCAATCTCCCACATAATGCATCTTGAGATCATAGGTGTATTATAAACGGTCAAATATTTTTTTCATGTGGCACACAACACAATAAAAATGTGATTTTCAAGTCACTACTTGAGATGTATGACACATGAAATTAAAAAAATGATCAACCGATATGCTTGGTCTCAAGATCCGTTGTGTAGAAATTGGGACGAAATATGATCTCAATCAATGTTTTTCAATATAGGTGCCCTCATTAATTAGGTAAGTGTGAATAGAGCTACCCAAGGAGTTATTAGCTAGCAAGGGTCAAAATATCGGATTTTCGATACGTATCGTGTATCGTTCGATACATTCAATGTATCGGCGATATATTGAATGTATCGTTTCAATGCATTTTTTTTTTTTTTTAAATAAAAAAAATTAAATTATCGTCCCTATCATCCGATACATTCAATGTATCATTTTGATACATTTGTTTTTTTCAAAAAACTCAAAAATCAAATTATCGGATGATAATTTGAAATTATGGTCCGATAATTTAAATATATCGTCCGTATCGTCCAATACGGACGATAAATTGCTCGTATCGGACGATAATTACCCTGTTTTTTAGGGGGTACGACACATAAGAAATGTATCGTACCGCCCAGGTTCAAAACCGATATGTATCAAGCGATACGTATCGGTATCAGACGATTTTTTGACCCATGTTAGCTAGTATAGGTAGGTCACGCAAGTTCTAAATGATGTTGTACGCTAGCCATTATTTGGGATGTGTGGCATGAGAAACTAACATATGCGTATCATATAATATGTATGTCATAATCTAAAGATCTTTGATGTAAAATATTATAATGAAGAATGATCTCTATCATTTGATTCAAAGTCGTCAAACAGTATCTAAAATTAATGACTATCATATGCATCTAACATATCGTTTCTTTTAGTTAGTGTGTGACGGCACTGAATTAGACAATAAAGATCATTTTTCGTTCGAGTCTTTTACAACCTAATGTTTCCACATGCAAAAAGTGGCTCGAGCTTGAGTGAGGCACCTAATACCAACTCAAGTTTCAAAAGGAGGCAACCAACGGTAAAATGACCGGGACAACTTCCTTTAACAAAATAGCCTGCTATTGGGTTATGGCCTTTGTAGCGACACTAGGGTACGCCCATCGTTGGATGACAAAGGGACCCTAATAAATTGGCAGTCCTTATCTTGGACCCAAAATGGGCCCAGGCAAGCTGGATTGCCCTGAATTTTATGCCATACGATCGCCATCGAATGGTCGGTGGTAGCCGTTATATTATAATGATAGTTCAGTTACATATGATCCCTCATAAATCTATACAGCCACTTTCTCAACCAATATTTTCAGCCATTGAAGACTTTCCAACTGCCTCTTATGACTTCCATTTATTTTGGAGCTAAGTCCATTCACAGGCATCATGGGTCGACTTCAATGTATCCTTTAGAAGTAGGTTGTGGCTCGTCTGAAAATTACCATAATAGCATCACATTTTGTTTAAATTATCTATGCCCCACCCCAAATTATCGCAATATTATTGCTAGAGGAACAAATGGGCCTGGCCAACTAGCCTACGACATTCTGCTTAAGGCTGTGATTGGGTTAGCTTTTATGAGAGCAGAAATAGCTTTTGTCATAATAGATTTTATCGGCTCTGACAAAGAACTGATAGAGAGTAATTTTGTCACTTAAAATCACAGCGACAAATTTCTTCGAAATTCTTTGCAATTTTTCCAAAATTCTCGAAAAAAAGGTTGGACGAAACTTTTAATGAAATTTTAGTGAGTTTTCCGAAATCACCAATAATTAATTAATTTTGGCGAAATTTATGAAATTTTGCTGAAATTAATAAATTTTTTTAATTTTCTCCATTTTTAAATAATTAATAATATTTTTATAAATATTAAATTTAATTTTGTACTCCCAAAAAAATTTATCACTCTGCTTAAAATATCTCCCTGCAAGGGTAAATGGGCTAAAAGGTTGTGTTATCAAACCAAAAGTAGTTCCCACGGAGCAAATAGCTAGCCCAAACGCATATATGGACAAACTTTACAACATTAAATACATTTTCGTGACACATGTAAATAGGCGCACTACAAAATATTAGAGCATTACCAGCGGACTGAAAACGCCGCAAAATCCAAAGCAGCCGCCAATAATACTCTTTGGGGCAGCCGTCACAAACGCTACTAAAAGCCCCGTCGTTCAAGGTTTTAGTGGCGGCTATCTATAAATCGTCCACCTATTTTTTCTTTTTTATTCCTTTAATAACGAGGCCAGAGACATTTGCATTGGGCGTTTTATGCTTCTTTATAAATTGCCTCGTTGATGCCCGAAACCCCTTAGGAAAACATCCAGTGTGAGGTGAAATTCAAAATCATCTGTGCTTTCCTTAGAGAAGGTTACTACTTACGATATTTATTAAATCATCGTCCTTGCAGTCTCACTGCACAGGTGATCAAAAATTAAATTTAACCTTTTGGAGAAGAAGGCCGAATTCTAGATTGTGCTAATTGGCAATTCATTCATGCTGCTTCCAAGTCATATATAAGATAAATGGATCTGATCTAGTGTTCACTCTAGAAAATAAAGCTTATCAGTTTAAATAAATGTGCTATATATATAGAGAGAGAGAGAATCATTAATGCAAATGATCATGATTGTCATTTTGTTTGTTTCCCCTAGCCAAAACTCTTTACTAATAACCAGGTCAGTGATCACTAAGTTTGAATCCTTCTTTATTCAAGTTAAATCTTATTTGATGAAAGAAAGCATGAATCATGCAATTCACTTAACAATAGTAATAGTAACTCCTACGAACATAGCCTTGGAGGATCAACCAATTGGTAGCTTCAGAGCACCTTGCTTCTACTTTTTCAATGACAAATTTTTTCTACACAAAATATAAAATACAAAAATCAGCCTAATCATTTATAAATGAGTCGTTCTCAACCCTACTAGTGGTAATTAGATTATGGAGATGAGTTGATGAAATGATGCATGCTAAGTAGGAATGAGTAGGTCATAGATGTTTGGGCGTCAATTTGTTATACAATATTAGTATCCTATGGCTAAATGGCTAAAACCATATTTACCAAGTTTGTTATGATCCCCTACCAAATTAAAATTAACAGCTAAATCACTGTCGTGAGTTAGATGATAGAGATCCTTTTTTAGTCTCAATCTTTTACACAAAAGATCTTGAGACCACGGCCCACTAATAATTCAAGCCAATATTGATTCCACTAACGCACTTCTCCAAATGTGACAGTGATTGTGACATTTGAAGAGAAAGATTCTTGAGTCATTTTTGGGGATGTATGAGGATGTGTCACAACATTTGATTGTCTTATAAGTAAGAAATGATCTCAACATTAGTACAATCTTCATAATCCGACCAAAATCTCTGAGTGTGGAGAATGAATCTTTGGCTGCAAATATCGGTACCTTCAATAAATAAATCTACCTTTGGACGTGGAAAGTAGACTTCATATATATATATATATATTTTAAGGATTCACGCTCATCACCGACATCAATAGATTGTCAGACAAGGTATCTTTGACTTTTAAATATCTCTAGGTACAATGACACTTATGGAAACAGATTTTCAGACAATTACTATGAAAAAAAACCCCATCTACATTTTCAAACATCTGGCCATCACGCTAGTGCGGGTAGCTAACTCGATCTTACGTTGGAGTACGCAAAAATATTAAGGTCTCTCTACAAAAAAATAAGACTAGTAGCAGTATCCTTACCATTCAAATTCAACAGGTGCTTGAGGAGATACAACAGTTGTAGATCTTTAGAAGATGCTTAAGTAGACTAATGAAAGCACATCAACATAACCACAAATTGTGTCATCACTGTAACAACGTAGATTTTTTTCTCTTCTTAACGGTGTTAGATGATGTATCACATTGTGCACGGTGCTAACACCCCACACTGGAACCCACCATCTTTTGGAAACTTTTTTATTTTTCCTATATCAATATTGGCCTCGTTGCGAAGTGCTTATCGATACAATTTTAACGATATATAATTTGTCGATTTCCGACAAAAATATAAAAAGTTACGCCCGTTTTAAAAGATGAAACAAATTAAAGAGTATAACTGTGATTTCGAGAGAGAAACACCATTTGCGTCGGTGCCTATATAAATCACTTAAAAGAAATCTTACTTTATTAAATCTTTTACAAAAAGTTTTAATTAATTAGAATTAATCTAAAACTTCTTATCATTATAAATAGAACTTTAAGAGCTTTCTATTCCCTACAATCATATAGTATCTCTCCCAAGACTTAGACGAACCGAATCGCCATAGATCTACTATTCATGCTTCAATAGGTGGGTACCCATCAATCCCCTGTATACTTCTCAAATCCTGTCGCGTAGGGTACATTCAATCCCACATCAACGGGTTTAAAAATTTATTTAAACCTTAATATCTCTTAATTCTGATAAACCTGCATGCCTAGTATTTTATTTTTTTATTAAAGTTCTATAGTTTGTAGGTCGATTTATATTTTTTTTCTCTTTTCAAACAGTCTCTTTGTTTAGCTATTTAATATTTTATTTTTCTATTAAGTCTGTCTATTTAATATTTTATTATTATTTTTTTTATTAGATCTTTATATTTAATATTTTATTTTATTTTAGATATACATAACTAATATTTTACTTTTCTATTAGGTCTGCATATGTAATATTTTACCTTTTTTTCTAAATCTGTAAAATTAATTAAATCATAATATTTGTAAATATGATAGATTGACTTATTTGGAATACCTTATTGATATTGTTTATTTATATACATAGTCAGTAATTTACTCTTCTATTTATAACTGCAACTTTATATTCTATTTATCTAATTTCAGTAATGGCATC
Source organism: Chloranthus sessilifolius (assembly GCA_021018995.1). Classification (NCBI taxonomy): domain Eukaryota; kingdom Viridiplantae; phylum Streptophyta; class Magnoliopsida; order Chloranthales; family Chloranthaceae; genus Chloranthus; species Chloranthus sessilifolius. Next base: position 74,809,940 of record CM037595.1, read on the forward strand.
TTAAATATGAAGAAGATTAAATTTGAAGAAGAAGAATAAAATTAATTATTAAGCCCTAAATTCTAATTTATATTATTATTTTATTTTAAACTAATTAAGCTCTAAAATTTAAACTATATTCTTATTTTATTCTTCAGTTGCTTCCCCATAAATCGAGAAAAAGCCATTTACGTGTATCACCATCCATTGATATTTTTTCATTAAAATCTAAACTATGTTCTTATATTATTTAAAACTAATTAAACCCTAAAACTAAACTATGTTCCTATTTTATTTAAAAGAAGAATAGATTAGTAAATAAATTTCAAACTTTTAGGGTCCCTTGAATTTTTTTTCTTATTTATGATAATTTATTATGCTGACCATTTTTAAGACGTTGATATAAAAGAAGAATAGATTAGTAAATAAATTTCAAATTTTAAGATCCCCTAAAAGATTTTTCATATTTAGAATAATTAAGCCCTAAAATCTAAACTATGTTGTTATTTTATTTATAACTAATTAAGCTTTAAAATTTAAATTATATTCTTATTTTATTTAAAATTAAATAAATACCTAATATCTTATAAATCTAGTTAGACCTTCTTATTTGATATATTATATTGATATTGTTTATTTATTATTTTTACTTTGAATTTATCCCTTTGTTTGACCACCGCCAACGAACCACCAGTATCATTATCTTTTGACGGAGTATCATCATATACTCTTTCCCTTATGTATTATAACCAAAATTTATGTGTATATTAATCTTAAATCAAGTTTTTGATCAATGGTCATGATAGATTTAAATTTTTAATCTTCATATCTTTTTATGTATCGATGTGATTTTAATATATTATATATCTATTTTTATCACCTCGACACGAACTCCACGATATAATGAAAACTTTTAGATTATGAAGCCATCTGCGAGGTCAAACTTGAACCTTTCATGTTCTTAATCACATACACACTAACAACTGCACCTATTTTATACTTATATCAATGTATTGCCTATATATATATGTATATATAATGTTACTTGTATATTTAACTCTATTCTATATATTAAGTAAAATAAGACTATATTTTCTATCATTATTATATGGTATGTTTTATGGATAGGCTAGTTCATATACGTGAGTGTGTGAGATCATACCTATGCTTTAACGCGATTATTCGCTGAGATGATATCGAAGCGGGTATCACACCTTATTAACATGCTTAATAACTCATGGTGAGTGTGGATTTAGTGTAATCTTGTATACGGTGACACATATGGTGACCCTATCATCGCTGAGTTTTAATATGATAGGATAAGATAAGAGTTAATGTATGAGATTCAACCTATAGGCTTTAGCTGTAGTGAGGTTTCTTTTACGGTTACGTGAAACTCAGAATGTAGGTGCCCATGTACGGATGTAATATCTCTATAGTAGTATTGGTTGCCTCTACGAAACTCATCAAATTGGGAAGCATGACTAGTGAAGTTTACCACATCATGACACACTATAGATTCATGTTGTAGGAGTATGTTAAGATAGAGTATGTAAGATAAGATAAGTTATGAGTATGATAATAAGATATCGCTGTGTAGGCCAGCATAAGATTAATAACTTAAGTCTTTACGTGTTGTTCCTTACACAGCCACCGTAAGGGCTATAATATCTTACAGTTAAGACGAGTCTCTGGGAAGACAATATGAGTATGTAATGAGTTACGTTTGGCTAAGTCTCCCTATAGGCTGAATGGGGTGTCTGAGTATGTTATGGAGGGTGCTATGTTATAGTGGTAAGCTAGTATGGTGACCCTCATATGGTAGACTCAAACAATGTTTCTGACACAAGTTGTATTAGGATTAACAAGTATGTAGGTATGCTCATAAGATGTACAAATGCATGTGTCGTTATAATAATAAGAGATGTTATGGTTATGAGGTATGATAAGGTACATTAGGAAATGAGTGTGTCTAAATCATGGTGTTACATTTATGTTATGATATGAACACTATGATATTATATATGACTTTGTTATTCTTTCTTTCAGTTATCTCGTTATATTATTATTATCATTCACAAAGTGTACCCATAAGCACCTGAGAAGTGTAGGGTGGATTGGTGGTGTATCTATTGAGTTTCATACTGTTTAGCAACTCAGCACTCGTAGCATTTATTACTTTTCAGGTGATTTTATTGACGGAGCGGAAGTTGGTCATCTAAATCCTACAGACGCTGATTTTGTTGATCCCGTAGATGCTAAGTACCAGGAGCCTTGGAAGGCGACGGCGCTGCAGGACGCCAAGAGGAGTTTAGTGTTGATTTTGATCCTAATGCCGACTATTAATAGTGTAGTTTCGATACTGAATTAGGATCTTTAGTTTAGTAGATTATTTTGTCGTTCCCCACATTTATTGGTTATTTATAGTCTCGTACATCGGATTTGTTTCTGACTCTCACTTTCTTTGATTAGTAGTTATTTCATGGATTTTATTGCATTTAATAGTCATTTATGACTGTCATAATATTTCAATCATTTATTAATGACTTTCATGGATCTTGTGGAACTGTAATTACATGAGAACTCTGATTATATATATGTCCACTTAACATATCTGGGATGCGTGCGGGTCATAACTCAAAATTATAAGCTCTTGGGATGGGGTAGAATTTCGAGTCGTGACAGTCGCACTCTTGCCTGATCTACCAACTCCAATCAAAGTCATTTCAATTCGTTAATACACATTTGTCCCTGTAAAAACACAAACGGATAATGCTGATGAATTTATAACTCCATTGAAATCTCTTAGGTTTAAAATCTAAAAAATTGAGAAATCATCTAACAAAATTCATAAAACAACCATCCATATAAGATCTATCAAAAAATAAACCAAAAAAAAAAAAATAAAAAAAATCCTATCTAACAAAACACAAACTTCGTCAAATGGATCATGTTGCTGTATAAAATGTCAAACCCTAAAAATCCTACCTTATCACAATCACAATATAGAATGTAAAGCTAAAAATCCTTCTATAATAGTCTCCACCGTCCAATTACAGTCACAACTAAACAAGCCCTGATTATCTCATATATAATTTACAAAATCGATTAATTCCTCTGTATAAATCAAATCAAACTCAACAAAAAAAAAAAAAAAATCCAGAAACCTCAAACACTAGCATTACAAAGCAATGAAAAAGAAAAAAAATCAAAACCCTAACCTTGGTGATCCATTTTTGTAGATCGAGAAACAGAAATGATGATGACACGATCAACTATAGTTCGTCAGATGCGATCCATTCGAGTGATCCAGCTATCATTTTCGAGCAAATGCAGATGGAATTATAAAACATTTAGATGAAAAAGGGATTTCAGCAAGAGAAATCGTGAGAGAGAAAGAGAGAGATTTTGGGCATTTTATTTAAGAGAGGGAGATGTAATACCAATAGGCTGGCTTTCAAGAGGGAAGAGAGAAGAGAGAGATCTAACGCCAATGAGTTTTTTCCCTAGAAGGTTGCCAAAATGTGGCGCGCAATTTTATCAGCAATCTAGTGGCATCTTTTGGCTCGTCTGTGGCTAAAATGGGGATCTAGGGGTGCCTATTAGAGGGCCAGGGCGCCTATTAGAGGGCCGTGGCCAAAGGGGTGAGGCAAATAGCTTAATATTTTGTAGTGGGGTTAACAGGTCAGAACGGGCCAAAATTTTGGCTACCGAATGCAAAATGTGCATTTTGCCTGAAGTGACCCGATCGACCCGATGATGCAACCGACCCGAGCTGATGCCCCACCCAAAAACCTGACACAACCTAGTTAAAACACCTATCTTCTTTATTTTATATATAAAATATTGGGTCTGGTCAAGTCGACCCGACCGACTAATTTATGTGTTGCCTCACCTGACCTGGCCCAACCTGAAGGTCTGGTCAATTGCCTAATGCTCGATCGACCATACTCAGCAGGTCAACTTTATATGCCCGACCTGGTAAAAAACTCAGGATAGTAGGTCAGGTATCAGGTCCACCCAACCCGTTGACAACTCTACATGCGAACACCCTTCTAACTTACACGGTTACTGCATAATGGAAACATTGTTGCATGAACATAGAAGGAAAATGTACCCAGGTTCATTTGCATTTGAGGAACTGTGATGTAGTTCCTCTAGAGACATGCACATATAGCAAAATTATATGAGAATTTTTTTTTTTTTTTAATGATATGAGAGAGAATTACTATAAAAAAAAAAAAAAAAAAAAAAAAAAAAAAAAAAAAAAAACCTCATAAAAAATAAGAGCAGAAGTACTTTCTGAACCGGTTACATCATTGAAAAAATAAAATTTTCCCTCTCAACCCGCATTTCGTGTGCACACTTGACTGCCTTGACTAAGACAAGGGGGATTAATTTTTCCCCAATCTTACACATGATATTGGATATGGAGATCATGGCCCAGGTTCGATCCTGGGCAACGACGCCAAAAACGTTTTGGTTTATTTGTTTAGATGTTCATTATTATAAAAGTGGTCAAAGTATGACAAGAATAAAGAATGACAAAAACAAAACAAGAGGGCTAAAGATGGGATTAGAACACAACCACAACCTGCAAGATACAAGGTTGTTGCAACAAGTTTTAGATGAAGTAAGGGTTGTCCCACAGAGAGTTATGGATCTAAAGGTAGTAAATCTCCAGATCTGCTATAGATCTGACAACTCTAAACCTAATCTATCTTGAACTAATAAAATAGGGTAAAGAGAGGGTGTTTTTGGGGTTTGTCACTAACAAAAACAGAAATAAATACAAAAATTAGAAATAAAAGAAAGAGGTTTAAAGAAGAATGGAAATGGTTTGGTAAAAATAAACAGAAAATGAAGCAAGTAGTTAGGGGCTAATTTTTACTGCAAAAAGTATTGTAAAGAAAAATAAGAGTTAGATATGCAGCAATCCTTCATTTGGCTACAAGCACAAATGCAAGGAAGAAGAATCCAACTCAACCCTGAGATATGGACTAGTCTTAGGGTTATATCATGTCCAGTCAAAAGGTCACATGATATCCCATAGATATGATCTAGTCATAGGGGTTAAAGATGAAACAATATAACCACTGCAGACACTATGTCTGTAAGGCTGCAAGTACATGCATCCATAGGTGCATAAAATCATAAAATCTGATGAAAATCACAAGATGATATAGACTAGATGAAATATTACAACCAGCTATTCATTGCCAAAAAAGAGCTTACAATGGTATGGCTCTCAAGTTTCCAGTCTCTGTAAGAATCCAAGTCTCTTCACAATGCTATTATAAGTAGTTTACAACTCAAATAAGTCCTAACTACAGCAAAAGACTTAGTCAGACATGCTGAGCTAAGGAGAGAAGAAAAATAAAAAAGGAAGATGACCTAAACCCTAAAAAATGAGCTCAGATCTCATGTGTTATGTGTAGTGTGATCCCCTTTTACAAGCATGCTTTTTTTCTTTATATACACACTCAAAAAGTAGCTTTATGCTCGGGCCAATCAGAGGTAAGGAGAATCAAAACTGATAGGCTCTGGTGACGTGGCTCAATTTCAGCCAAGTATTGTCTTAGTCTGTTAGGAAACCAGCACACAGTTGGACAAGTGTCCCATGTGTTGCAGAAGTTCTAAAAATGACCCAAATATGCACAGATATCTGTTGGTTCTCGAACCTCGAGAGGACAAAAAGCTTAAATCTTGGTCTGCTCGACATTACTCAACAGGATGGCTTATGAAGGCTTCTAATTGTCCAGCTTGAGAAGATGAAATGCTGCATTCTGAAGGCTTCTCTAGGGGATGGTTTCTGAAGGCCTTTGACTACTTGTGGAGATGAACTGGTGCAGGTTTGAATTACTCGAGATGACTCGATAGGTTAGTTGCTACAGGCTTCTGAATTCTCAAGGAGATGAACTGCACTAGAGGATAGTTGCTGTGACAGCCCAGATTTCGGCACCCCGAAACCTGTGCTATCAGCACGATCATCTTGACCGTGCCCCTTAGCTATGCACGGAAATATTGGTATATCAAGCATAAAATAAAATAATAAGGGAGCTGCAGAATTTAAATCTATATTAAGTACTTCTCCAAAAGACAGTTCTACCCTCATGCCTCTGCATGAATGGAGAACCGATCCGAACCATTGATGATAGCAATCATCACGGATGGTTCGTCCCAATCGAATAATCCCGACTCAATATATACATGGTTTAAACAAAACAAGGCTTGACATACCAAGCCGTACAAATCTCTCTCAAAAAGCCCTCAAAGTGGCACAACGGAGTCCTCTAGAAGAAGTCCTCAGGAGGTGGCTCCAACTCTTCGCCGCCCGCAAGGTCCGACTCACCGGGGTCAGCGTCTCCTGAAGCCTCGGCAGCTGCTAGTAGTGGACCTGCGACGTATAGTCTATAGGGTGAGCTACATCCTAGCTCAATAGGGCACAAAACACAGTTGAACATATAAATTATTACTCACATATATTCCATGATATGCCATGCATGATGTGTCTATACAGTTATTGATGAAAACAGTTAAAAAATATTACATTTTACTGGTAGTTTACTCGTGTCTTTTATTTGCTCATGAAAAATGCTGAAAAGGCCTAAAGCAAAACTTAAACTTTCAACTTAAGTAATCCCCGAGCAATATAGCATCGAGCCCCGATGAGATACCCTTCATCGTCATCTATATAGACACTTTTAACGTATTCCCTGAGAATACAATGTAGTACCCAAGCCCCTTTCCCCTGGGGATTGGTGGCGGGGTTTCACTTGTCTCAAATCAATACCCCTGGGGTGTGCTTACTATGTACGGATAAGCCTCCTGACCGCCTACGGTTTCGGCCGATGTCACGGATATCCGCCACGTCGTCATGTGGATATCCCTATCAAACCTCAAATAACAAAAATATCGGTGCCTTATATATAGTTATTCACCGTGTAAGTGTGCTATCTTATATCAATTAGGCCCTATCAAACATGATTCAATCTTGGATACATCCCTGGGATGTATCCATTCACTTGCATCACACTTGATGCTCTTATCTCTTGACTTCTTCATCCCCTGGGGATGGCTCATTATACTTACTTTTATGGATGTCACACACACACACTTTTCACAATTCTTAAGCAATAAAACATTTGAATTTGAATTATATATCACTACATACATGCTCTTGTAAAATAAAGTACATGTTCAAGGTGTTCCCTACCTCAAGTCTTTGTTTGATCAATGCATCAAGGGCCCACGTGGCTCCTTGTGCACTAGCTCACTCGTACCACCTATGGTACCACATAACATGTGAAACACATCACAAAGGATGCAATAAAGAAGGTCCATGACCCTCCAAGAGTCTTAAAGTCAAACTCAAAAGTTAACATTATTTATCTCAGTCGATTAATCGAACTCCAAAATCGATTAATCGAAAGTCAATATTGATTAATCGAGATTCTCAATTCGAGTAATCGAAATTTTCTGTTCAGCTAAGTCGATTCTCAATTCGAGTAATCGAGTTCCTAAAATCGATTAATCGATCCCAAATCGATTAATCGAAAATTAAAATCGATTAATCGAAATCCCATTTCGATTAGTCGATTTTCCCCAAGTCATTTCCTCCACCGGCGTCATCGAGAGGTTCCCCATTAATCGATACCCAAATCGATTAATCGAAATCCAAGGTCGATTAATCGAACTCCAATTCGATTAATCGAAATCGGGGTCCACTGACTTTTCAACTTCTTGGCCAATTTCGATTAATTGAAACCCAATTTCGATTAATCGAAATTGTCAGATTCAGCCTCCTTTGAGCTGTTCTTCTCAATCTTTTTCCACACTTTTTCCTCTACTTTTCTAAACCATTTACCTATGATTTACACCATTTTCAACTACAATCTAACCTCTACAATCTATGCATTTCATTCACAAAAGTTTACCTTGAATCAATCTCAAATTGATTTCAAATCAAGTGGTTGGAAGGCTAGGGTTCCAGCTTTGCTTCTAGCGGATCCCTCGCGTCGAATCCGACGTTTATTGCTCGAATCTCCCTTCCTCAACTAGCATTTACTCCTTGTATTAATCACCCTCTTTACTCCTCTCTCTCTCTCTCTTCTTTACTTCTCTCTCAACAACCAAACTATTGATTTTAGGGTTATTAAACCCTTTTATCTCCCCCCTAGCTTGTGTGTTGAGCACATGCGCCTCAATAGGTGTATGTGACTTTAGATTTTCAACATACACCACATAGCTACTCGAACCATCACATCACATTCACTCATCACACTCTACGCTAACTATCGAACTCCTAATTGGTCAAACCTGTGACCGATCGGGCACGGATTTCGAGGTCATAGTTTAGCGTGATTTTTCGGGCTATTACAGTTGTGGTAGGCATGGTCTGCTCGACAGTGCTCGAGAGTCTAGCTTCAGCAGAGTTTGAACTACTCGACTACTCGACAGGTTAGTTTCTGAAGGCATTTAACTGTTCGAGTGTGCTCAAGACGCCTCGAGATGATGAAATCTGCCTCTCTACTGGGATGTCTTCACTGTTGCAGCTCTCCTTTAGGCATGGGTCCCACTTTTCTCTCATGGCAGGGCTTCAAGGGATTCCAGTCATACTAAACAACCCATTGGGCTGAGACCACCATGGTTAAATCTCTATATTTTTCCCAGCTCTTGTGCTTGATTCTAATTCCTCTCTTCCTTGCACTTGTTAACTGGATTTCTGCACTACCCTGCAGATTATTGCTAACTACAAAGCCGTCTTCAAAATCAATTATTAAACAACTTTAAGGTTTAGTAAAGCTTAGGTTAGGAGGTGGAAAATGCCATAATTAAATGATTAACACATCAAAAACTTGTTGGCTTAATTTGTGTTGATGTTGATTATTATAAAAGTGGTCAAAGTATGACAGTAATAAAGAATGGAAAAAATAAAACAAGAGGGCTAAAGATGGGATTATAACACAAACACTACCTGCAAGATACAGGGCTGTTGTAGCAAGTTTTAGATGAAGTACGGGTTGTCCCACAAATAGTTATGGATCTAAAGGTAGTAAATCTCCAGATCAACTATAGATCTGACAACTCTAAACCTAATCTATCGTAAACTAATAAAACAGGGTAAAGACACGGTGTCTTTGGGGTTTGTTACTAACTAAAACAGAAATAAATACAAAAATCAGAACCAAAAGAAAGGGGTTTAAAGAATAATGAAAATAGTTTGGAAAAAATAAATAGAAAATAGAGAAGTAAGCAGTTTAGGGCTATCTTTTACTGCAAAAACAATTGTAAAGCAAAGTAAGAGTTGGATCTGCAACAATCCTTCATTTTACTACAAGCACAAATGCAATGAAGAAGAATCCAACTCAACCCAGATATATGGACTTATCTTAGGGCCATATCATGTCCACTCTAATGGTTACAGGATATCCCATAGATATAATCTAGTCATAGGGGCTAAAGATGAAACAATAAAATTACAGCAGACACTATGTCTGTAAGGCCACAAGTACATGCATCCATCGGTCCATAAAATCCATAAAATTTGATGAAAATCACAAGATGATAAAGATTAGATGAACATTACAACCAACTATTCATTGCCAAAAAGAAGCTTACAATGATATGGCTCTCAACTCAACAATCTCTACAAGAATCCAGGTCTCTTCACAATGCTATTACAAGTAGTTTACAACTCAAATTAGTCCTAACTGCTATAAAGACTTTTCCAGACATGTTGAGCTAAGGAGAGAAGAAAAATAAAAGGGTAGATGACCTAAACCCTAAAAAATGAGCTCAACTCTCGTGTGTTGTGTGTAGTGTGATCCCCTTTTACAAGCATGCTTTCTTTTCTTTATATACACACTTAAAGAGTAGCTTTATACTCTGGCAAATCAGAGGAAAGGAGAATCAAAACGGTTAGGCTCTGGTGACATGACTCAATTTAAGCCAAGTATTACCTCAGTCTGTTAGGAAAGCAGCACACACTTAGACAGGTGTCCCATGTGTTGCAGAAGTTCTAAAAATGCCTCCAATGCCCACAAATATCTATTGGGTCCTGAGCCTTGAGAGGATAAAAAGCGTAAGTCTTAGACTGATCGACATTGCTTGACAGGATGGTTTCTGAAGGCTTCTGATTGTCCAGCTCGAGAAGATGAAATGCTGCATTATGAATGCTTCTCGAGGGGATGGTTTCTGAAGGCCTTTGACGGCTCGAGGAGATGAACTATTGCAACTTTGAACTGCTCGAGATGATTCGACAGGTTAGTTGCTGTAGGCTTCTGAATTCTCGAAGAGATGAATTTTTTGAGAGGATAGTTGCTGCAGGCATGGTCTGCTCGACAATGCTCGAGAGGCTAGCTTCAACAGATGTTTGAACTACTCGACTGCTCAACAGGTTAGTTTCTGAAGGCATTTAATTACTCGAGTGTGCTCGAGACTGCTCGAGATGATGAAATCTGCCTCTCTACTAGGATGTCTTCACTGTTGCAGCTCTCCTTTAGGCATGGGTCTCACTTTTCTCTCATGGCAGGGCTTCAAGGGATTCCAGTCATATAAAACAACCCATTGGGTGGGGACGACCATGGTTCAATCTCTATATTTTCCTCAGCTCTTGTGCTTGACTCTAATTCTTCTCTTCTTTGCACTTGTTAACTTGATTTCTGCACTACTCTACAGATTATTGCTAACTACAAAACCATACATAAAATTTAATTATTAAACAACTCTAAGGTTTTGTAAAGCTTAGTTTAGGTGGTGGAAGTGGCATAATTCATTGATTAACACATAAAAAACTTGTTGGCTTAATTTGTGTTGATGTTCTTTATTATAATAATGGTCAAAGTATGACAGGAATAAAGAATTGAAAAAACAAAACAAGCAGGCTAAAGATGGGATTAGAACACAAACACCACCTGCAAGATACAGGATTGTTGCAGCAAGTTTTATATGAAGTAAGGGTTGTCCCATAGAGAGTTATGGATCTAAGGGTAATAAATCTCCAGATCTGCTACATATCTGGCAACTCTGAACCTAATCTATCTTAAACTAATAAAACACGATAAAGAGATGGTGTTTTTGAGGTTGCCACTAACTAAAATAGAAATAAATGCAAAACTCAGAAATAAAAGAAAGGGGTTTAAAGAAGAAAGGAAATGGTTTGGTAAATAGAAACGAAAAATGGAGAAGAAAGCAGTTAGGTGATAATTTTTACTGTAAAAACCATTGAAAAGCAAAGTAAGAGTTGGATCGGCAGCAATCCTTCCTTTGGCTACAAGCACAAATGCAAGGAAGAAGAATCCAACTCAACCCTGAGATATAGACTAGTCTTAGGGCTATATCATGTCTAATCAAATGGTCATAGGATATCCCATAGATATGATCGAGTGATAGGGGTTAAAGATGAAACAATAAAACCACTGCCGACACTATATCAGCAAGGCTACAAGCACATGCATCCATAGGAGCATAAAATCCATAAAATTTGATGAAACTCACAAGATGATACAAATTAGATGAAACATTACAACCAACTATTCATTGTCAAAAAGAAGCTTACAATGCTATTACAAGCAGTTTACAACTCAAATTAGTCCTAACTGCTACAAAGACTAAGCCAAACATGCTTAGCTAAGGAGAGAAGAAAAACAAAAAGGAAAGATGACCTAAACCCTAAAAAAAGAGCTTAGCACTCGTGTGTTGTGTGTAGTGTGATCCCCTTTTACAAGTATGCTTTCTTTTCTTTATATACACACTCAAAAAGTAGCTTTATGCTCTAGCCAATCAGAGGAAAGGAGAATCAAAACTGTTAGGCTCTAGTGACGTGGCTGAATTTCAGCCAAGTATTGCCTCAGTCTATTAGGAATGCAGCACACACTTAGACATGGGTCTCATGTGTTGCAGAAGTTTCAAAAATGCCCCCAATGACCATAGATATATGTTGGGTCCCGACCCTCGAGAGGATAGAAAGCTTACATCTTGGTCTGATCGACATTGTTTGACAGGATGGTTTTTGAAGGCTTCTGACTGTCCAGCTCGAGAAGATGAAATGTTGCATTCTGAAGGCTTTTCGAGGGGATGGTTTCGGAAGGCCTTTGACTGCTCGAGGAGATGAACTATTGCAGCTTTGAACTACATGAGATGACTCGACAAGTTTGTTGCTGCAGGCTTCTGAATTCTCGAAGAGATGAGTTGCTCGAGAGGATAGTTGCTGCAGGCATGGTCTGCTCGACAATGCTCGAGAGGCTAGCTTCAGCAGAGGTTTGAACTACTCTACCACTTGACAGCTTAGTTTCTGAAGGATGTCTTCACTATTGTAGCTCTCCTTTAGGCATGGGTCTCACTTTTCTCTCGTATCAAGGCTTCATGGGATTCCAGTCATACTGAACAACCCATTGGGCGGGGACCACCATGGTTTAATCTCCATATTTTTCTTAGCTCTTGTGCTTGACTCTAATTCTTCCCTTCTTTGCACTTGTTAACTTGATTTCTGTACTACTCTGCAGATTATTGCTAACTACAAAACCACACTTAAAAAACAATTATTAAACAACTCTAAGGTTTAGTAAAGCCTAGGTTAGGGGGTGGAAAGTGGCATAATTCATTGATTAACACATAAAAAACTTGTTGGATTAATTTGTTTTGATGTTTTTTATTATAAAAGTGGTTAAAGTATGATAGGAATAAAGAATTGAAAAAACAAAACAAGCGGCCTAAAGATGGGATTAGAACACAAACACCTCTTGCAAGATATAGGGTTGTTGCAGCAAGTTTTAGATGAAGTAAGGGTTGTCCCATAGAGAGTTATGGATCTAAAGGTAGTAAATCTCTAGATCTGGCAACTATGAACCTAATCTATCTTAAACTAATTAAACATGATAAAGAGAGGGTATTTTTGGGGTTTGTCACTAACTAAAATAGAAATAAATGTAAAAATCAAAAATAAAAGGAAGGGGTTTAAAGAAGTATGGAAATGGATTAGTAAAAATAAACGGAAAATGGAGAAGTAAGCAGTTAGGAGCTAATTTTTACTGTAAAAACCATTGTAAAGCAAAGTAAGAGTTGGATCGGCAGAAATCCTTCCTTTGGCTACAAGCACAAATGGAAGGAAGAAGAATCAAACTCAACCCAGAGATATGGACAAGTCTTAGGGCTATATCATGTCTAGTCAAAGAGTCACAGGATATCCCATAGATATGATCCAGTGATAGAGGTTAAAGATGAAACAATAAAACCACTGCAGACACTATGTTTGCAAGGCTACAGGCACATGCATCCATAGGTGCATAAAATCCATAAAATCTAATGAAAATCACACGATGATACAAATTAGATGAAACATTACAACCAGCTATTCATTGCCTCAAAGAAGCTTACAATGATATGGCTCTCAACTCTACAATCTCTACAAGAATCAAGGACTCTTCACAATGCTATTACAAGCAGTTTACAACTCAAATTAGTCCTAACTGCTACAAAGACTTAGCCAGACTTGCTTAGCTAAGGAGAGAAGAAAAACAAAAAGGGTAGATGACCTAAATCTTAAAAAATGAGCTCAACCCTCGTGTGTTGTGTGTAGTGTGATCCCCTTTTACAAGCATGCTTTCTTTTCTTTATATACACACTCAAAAAGTAGCTTTACGCTTTGGCCAATGAGAGGGAAGGAGAATCAAAATGGTTAGGCTTTGGTGACGTTGCTCAATTTCAGCCAAGTATTACCTCAGTCTGTTAGGCAAGAAACACACACTTGGACAAGTGTCCCATGTGCTGCAGAAGTTCAAAAAATGCCCCTAATGCCCACAGATATCTGTTGGGTCTTGAGCCTCGAGAGGATAAAAAGCTTAAGTCTTGGTCTGCTCGACATTGCTCGATAGGATGGCTTCTGAAGGCTTCTAATTTTCCAGCCCAAGAAGATGGAAATGTTGCATTCTGAAGGCTTCTTGAGGGGATAGTTTCTGAAGGCCTTTGACTGCTCGAGGAGATGAACTGTTGTAGCTTTGAACTACTCGAGATGATTCGACATGTTAGTTGCTGCAGGATTCTGAATTCTCGAGGAGATGAACTGCTCGAGAGGATAGTTGTTGTAGGCATGGTCTGCTCGATAGTGCTCCAGAGGCTAGCTTCAGCAGAGGTTTGAACTACTAACTGCTCAATAGGTTGGTTTCTGAATGCATTTAACTGCTCGAGTGTGCTCGAGACTAATCAAGATGATGAAATCTGCCTCTTTACAAGGATGTCTTCATTGCTGCAGCTGTCCTTTAGGCATGGGTCCCACTTTTCTCTCGTGGCAGGGCTTCGAGTGATTCCAGTCATACTGAACAACCCATTGGGTGGGGACCACCATGGGTCAATCTCCATATTTTTCTCAGCTCTTGTGCTTGACTCTAATTCTTCTCTTCTTTGCACCAGTTAATTAGATTTCTGCCCTACTATGCAGATTATTACTAACTACAAAACCACACTTAAAAATTAATTATTAAAAAACTCTAAGGTTTAGTAAAGCCTAGGTTAGGGGGTGAAAAGTGGCATAATTTGTTGATGAACACATCAAAAACTTGTTGGCTTAATTTGTGTGGATGTTCTTTATTATAAAAGTGGTCTAAGTATGACAGGAATAAAGAATGACAAAAACAAAACAAGCGTGCTAAAGATGGGATTAGAACACAAACACCACCTACAAGATACAAGGTTATTGCAGCAAGTTTTCGATGAAGTAAGGGTTGTCCCAGAGAGAGTTATGGATCTAAGGGTAGTAAATCTCCAGATCTGCTACAGATCTGGCAACTCTAAACCTAATCTATCTTAAACTATTAAAACAAGAGAGGGTGTTTTTGGGGTTTGTCACTAACTAAAATAGAAATAAATGTAAAAATCAGAAATAGAAGAAATGGGTTTAAAGAAGAATGGAAATGGTTTGGTAAAAAGAAACAGAAAAATGGAGAAATAGTTAGGGGCTAACTTTTACTGTAAAAACTATTGTAAAGCACAGTAAGAGTTGGATCTGTTGCAATCCTTCATTTGGCTACGAGCACAAATGCAAGGAAGAAGAATCCAACTAAACCCTGAGATATGGACTAGTCTTAGGGCTATATCATGTCTAGTCAAATGGTCACAGGATATCCCATAGATATGATCTAGTGATAGGGGTTAAATATGAAACAATAAAACCACTGCAGACACTATGTCTGCAAGGCCATAAGCACATGCATCCTTAGGTTCGTAAAATCCATAAAATCTGATGAAAATCATAAGATGATAAAAATTAGATGAAACATTACAACCCACTATTCATTGCAAAAAAGAAGCTTCTAATGATATGGCTCTCATGTGACAGCCCGGATTTCGGCACCCTGAAACCCGTGCCATCAGCACGATCATCTTGACCGTGCCCCTTAGCTAAGCACGGAACATTGGCATATCAAGCATGCAATGAAATAATAAATGAGCTGCGGAATTTAAATCTATATTAAGTAATTCTCCAAAAGACAGTTCTACCCTCATGACTTTGCATGAATGGAGAACAGACCCGAACCATCGATGATAGCAATCATCACGGATGGTTCGCCCCCAAAAGAATAATCCCAAACTCAATATATACATGGTTTAACCAACACAAGGCTTGACTTACCAAGCCGTACAAATCTCTCTCAAAAAGCCCTCCAAAGCGGCACAACGGAGTCCTCTAGAAGAAGTCCTCAGGAGGTGGCTCCAACTTGTCTCCGGCCGCAAGGTCCGACTCACTGGGGTCAGCGTCTCCTGAAGCCTCGGCAGCTGCTAGTAGTGAACCTGCGACGTATAGTCTATAGGGTGAGCTACATCCTAGCTCAATAGGGAACAAAACACAGTTGAACATATAAATTATTACTCACATATATTCTATGATATGCCATGCATGATGTGTCTATGCAATTACTGATGAAAACAGTTAACAAGTATTACATTTTACTAGTAGTTTACTCGTGTCTTTTATTGACTCATGAATGATGCTGAAAAGGCCTAAGGCAAAACTTAAACTTTCAACTTAAGTAATCCCCGAGCAATATAGCATCGAGCCCCGATGAGATACCCATCATCGTCATCTATATAAACACTTTTAACGTATTCTCTGGGAATACAATATAGTACCCAAGCCCCTTTCCCCTGGGGATTGGCGGCGGGGTTTCACTTGTCTCAAATCAACACCCCTGGGGTGTGCTTACTATGTACGGATAAGCCTCCGCACTAGCTTACGGTTTCGCCGCCGTATCGGTCATGGATATCCTGCCATGTCAGTCGTGGATATCCCGCCACGTCGGTGGGGTACCTTATCAAACCTCAAATAATAAAAATATCGGTGCCTTACATATAGTTATTCATCGTGTAAGTGTGCTATCTTATATCAGTTAGGCCCTATCAAACATGATTCAATCTTGGATACATCCCTGGGATGTATCCATTCACTTGCATCACACCTGATGCTCTTATCTCTTTACTTCTTCATCCCCTGGGGATGGCTCATTATAATTACTCTTATGGATGTCACACACACACTTTTTACAATTCTAAATCAATAAAACATTTGAATTTGAATTCTATATCACTACATATATGCTCTTGTAAAATAAAGTACATGTTCAAGGTGTTCCCTACCTCAAGTCTTCGTTCGATCAATGCATCAAGGTCCCACGTGGCTCCTTGTGCACTTGCTCACATGTACCACCTATGGTACCACATAACATGTGAAACACATCACCAAGGATGCAATAAAGGAGGTCCAAGACCCTCCATGAAGTTTAAAGTCAAACTCAAAAGTCAACAAAATTTAGCTCAGTCGATTAATCGAACACCAAAATCGATTAATCGAAACTCATTCGATTAATCGATTTCCAAAATCGATTAATCAAAAGTAAATATCGATTAATCGATTCTCAAATCGATTAATCGAGATTTTCATTCGATTAATCGAACCTCTTTGATCAGCCAAGTCGATTCTCAATTCGAGTAATCGAGTTCCCAAAATCGATTAATCGATCCCAAATCGATTAATCGAAATTTGAAATCGATTAATCGAAATCCCATTTCGATTAGTCGATTTTTCCCCAAGTGCTTTCCTCCAGCCCCTGGGGTCCACTGGAGGTTCCCAGTCGATTAATCGATACCCAAATCGATTAATCGAAAACCATAGTCGATTTATCGAAACCCAATTCGATTAATCAAAATCGAGGTCCTCTGACCTTTCAACTTCTTGGCCAATTTCGATTAATCGAAACCCAATTTCGATTAATCGAAATTGCCAGATTCTTCTCCTTTTTGAGCTGTTCTTCCCAATCTTTTTCCATACTTTTTCCTCTATTTTTCTAAACCATTATCCTATGATTTAAACCATTTTTAACTACAATTTAACCTCTACAACCTATGCATTTTATTCACAAAGTTTTACCTTGAATCAATCTCAAATTGATTAAGTTGAGCGGTTGGAAAGGCTAGGGTTTCCAGCTTTGCTTCGAGCGGATCCCCCGCGTCGAATCCGACGTTTATTGCTCGAATCCCCCCCCTTCAACTAGCATTTACTCCTTGCATTAACTATGGTCTCCTTCTCTCTCTCTTCTTTGCTCTCTCTCAATCAACCAATTAAAAGAGAAACTAGGGCTATTAAACCCTTTTATCTTCCCTCTAACTTGTGTGTTGAGCACATGCACCACAGTAGGTATATGTGACTTCGCATTTTCCATCATGCACCACATAGACCCTCAACCCATCACATCTCATCCGTTCATCACACCCCATACAAAACATTGGACTTTTATTTGGTCAAACCTATGACCGATCGGCACAGATCCCGAGGTCACAGTTTAGCGTGATTTTTCAGGCTATTACATCTCAACTCTACAATCTTTGCAAGAATCCTGGTCTCTTCACAATGCTTTTACAAGCAGTTTACAACTCAAATTAGTCCTAACTACTACAAAGACTTAGCCAGACATGCTTAGCTAAGGAGAGAAGAAAAACAAAAAGGGTAGATGACCTAAGTCCTAAAAAATGAGCTCAGCTCTCGTGTGTTGTGTGTAATGTGATTCCCTTTTACAAGGATGCTTTCTTTTCTTTATATACACACCCAAAAAGTAGCTTTATGCTCTAGCCAATCAGAGGGAAGGAGAATCAAAATGATTAGGCTCGGGTGACGTGGCTCAATTTTAGCCAAGTATTGCCTCAGTCCGTTAGGAAAGTAGCACACACTTGGACAGGTGTCCCATGTGTTGCAGAAGTTTCAAAAATGCCCCCAATGCCCACAGATATCTGTTGGGTCTTGAGCCTCGAGAGGATAAAAAGCTTAAGGCTTGGTTTGCTCGACAGGATGGCTTCTGATTGTCTAGCTCGAGAAGATAAAATGGTGCATTCTGATTGCTTCTCGAGGGGATGGTTTCTGAAGGTCTTTGACTGCTCGAGGAGATGAACTGTTGCAGATTTGAAATGCTCGAGTTGACTCAATAGGATAGTTGTTGCAGGCTTCTGAATTCTCGAGGAGATGAACAACTCGAGAGGATAGGTGCTGCAGGCATGGTCTTGTCGACAATGCTCAAGAGGCTAGCTTAGAAGAGTTTTGAACTACTCGACTGCTCGACAGGTTAGTTTATGAAGGCATTTAACTACTCGAGTGTGCTCGAGGCTGCTCGAGATGATGAAATCCGCCTCTCTACTAGGATGTCTTCACTGTTGCAGCTCTCCTTTTGGCATGGGTCCCACTTTTCTCTCGTGGCAGAGCTCCAAGGGATTCCAGTCATACTGAAAATCTCATTGGGTGGGGACCACCATGGTTCAATATCCATATTTTTCTCAGCTCTTGTGTTTGACTCTAATTCTTCTCTTCTTTGCACTTGTTAACTGAATTTCTGCACTACTCTGCAGATTGTTGCTAACTACAAAATCACACTTAAAAATTAATTATTAAACAACTCTAAGGTTTTGTAAAGCCTAAGTTAAGGGGTGGAAAATGGCATAATTTATTGATTAACACATCAGAAAGTTGGCTTAATTTGTGTTGATTTTATTTATTATAAAAGTTGTCAAAGTATGATAGGAATAAAGAATGGCAAAAACAAAACAAGCGGGCTATAGATGGGATTAGAACACAAACACCACCTGCAAGATATAGGGTTGTTGCGGCAAGTTTTAGATGAAGTAAGGGTTGTCCCACAGAGAGTTATGGATCTAAAGGTAGTAAATCTCCAGATCTGCTACAGATCTGACAACTCTACACTTAATCTATCTTAAACTAATAAAACACAATAAAGAGGTGTTTTTGGGGTTTGTCACTAACTAAAATAGAAATAAGGGCAAAAATCAGAAATTAAAGAAAGGGGTTTAAAGAAGAATGGAAATGGTTTGGTAAAAAGAAATAGAAAATGGAGAAGTAAGCTATTAGGGTCTAATTTTTACTGCAAAAATAATTGTAAAGCAAAGTAAGAGTTGGATCGGCAGCAATCCTTCCTTTGGCTACAAGCACAAATGCAAGGAAGAAGAATCCAAGTCAACCCAAAGATATGGACTAGTCTTAGGGCTATATCATGTGTAGTCAAATGGTCACAAGATATCCCATAGATATGATCTAGTGATAGGGGTTAAAAATGAAACAATAAAACCACTACAGATACTATGTCTGCAAGGCTAGAAGCACATGCATCCATAGGTGCATAAAATCCATAAAATTTGATGAAAATCATAAGTTGATACAGATTATATGAAATATTGCAACCAGCTATTCATTGCCAAAAAGAAGCTTACAATGATATGACTCTCAAGTCTACAATCTCTGCAAGAATCCAGGTCTCTTCACAATGCTATTACAAGAAATTTGCAACTCAAATTAGTCCTAATTGCTAGAAAGAGTTAGCCAGACATGCTGAGTTAAGGAGAGAAGAAAAACGAAAAAGGTAGATGACCTAAACCCTAAAATATGATCTCAACTCTCGTGTGTTGTGTGTAGTGTGATCCCCTTTTACAAGCATGCTTTCTTCTCTTTATATACACACTCAAAGAGTAGCTTTATGCTCTGGACAATCGGAGGGAAGGAGAATCAAATTGGTTAGGCTCTGCTGACGTGGCTCAATTTCAGCCAAGTATTGCCTCAGTCTGTTAGGAAAGCAGTACACACATGGATAGGTGTCCCATGTGCTGCAGAAGTTCCAAAAATGCCTCGA
This sequence comes from Chloranthus sessilifolius, assembly GCA_021018995.1. Classification (NCBI taxonomy): domain Eukaryota; kingdom Viridiplantae; phylum Streptophyta; class Magnoliopsida; order Chloranthales; family Chloranthaceae; genus Chloranthus; species Chloranthus sessilifolius. The sequence continues at coordinate 74,830,096 of CM037595.1, forward strand.
ATACCCACAAATATTTGTTGGGTCCCGAGCCTCGCGAGGATAAAATGTTTAAGTTTTGGTCTGCTCGACATTGTTCTACATAATTGCTTTTGAAGGCTCTTGATTGTCTAGTTCGAGAAGATGAAATGCTACATTTTGAAGGCTTCTCGTGGGGATGGTTTCTGGAGGCCTTTGACTGCTCGAGGAGATGAATTGCTACAGCTTTGAACTGCTCGAGATGACTCGACAGGTTTGTTGCTGTAGGCTTCTGAATTCTTGAGGAGATGAACTGCTCGAGAGGATAGTTACTGCAGGCATGGTCTGCTCGACTGTGTTCGAGAGGCTAACTTCAGTAGAGATTTGAACTACTCGACTACTAGACAGGTTAGTTTCTGAAGGCATTTAACTGCTTGAGTGTGCTCTATTGGTACGCGCTTTTTCTTGATTCCTTTTAGTCCCTGAAATTGGTGGCCCAATTCGGTCCCAAGTGGACTCTAGCAATGGGTGATGTAGTCACTATTTAAAAAATAATAAGTGCTAAAATTAAAGAGGTAAATTCGTGACGAAAAATGCTGGTTCGTTGCGATCGCCAGTTGCAGATATTTATCGACGCTACAACATGTCACTGATCACGCTTGTGAGGAGGTGAGGGTTTATTCTTTACTGAATCATCGGCCTACCAACGTCAGCAGCACTGGGTTGCTCGAATGTCTAGATAGCCTATTCTCCTTTTGTTGCGTTGATTAATTAAGTTTAGCTTCCTGATTCTACTGGGAGTCTAATTATGCATAGGAATCCTAGTACTATCCTAACTTTAACTATTCTTTTGGTCTTTTGCTTTTTGTTTGAGTAACTCTCTTAATTATATTTGACTATTGATTAATTTCCTAATTCCGTTATGAGTCGAGTTATTCCTAATGTCTTACTTCTACTAGGATCTGATTACTTTAAGTGTTCTAATTCTTTTAGATGTTTAATTAATTTCACGTATTCTAATTCTATTAGGAGTCTAGTTAATTGTGAGTTGCCTAGTACTACTCCAACTTTAGGTGTTTTTGCTCTTTTTATTTTTAATCCTAGTCTACTTAACTCTCCCAGTTCTACTAGGAGTCTAATTAATATCTTAATCTAATTTAGTTTCCTAATCCTACTAGGAGTCTAATTAATTTTGGTGTCCTAATCTTATTAGGAATATAATCAATTGAGTCTCCTAATACTATTAAGAGTGCAAATATTTTAATTCTATAGAGACTAATTAGGAATGTACTAATTTTATTAAAACTCTAATTAATGAAAAATATACTAACTCTATTAAAACTATAATTAAAGTAAATGTACTAATTTTACTGAAAATCTAAAAAAGAAGTTTTGGCCCGCTATGCTAAGGAGGATCGGCCCTATTCTCGGGTGCCCTCCGTTAGCTCTCTTGGGCAAATCAGGTGCCTAAGATTAAAGTAAACTAAATTTGAATTATAAAACAATATTTTTGGATTGAAAAGGCAATAATTTTTGAATTATAATTATGGATTAATAAATCAGGATTTAAAATCTAGCACTATAAGAAGTTGATAAATTAAGACTGGAATCTAAAATTTGAAGATTGAAATTGAGACCGAAATTAGGGAATCAAACTGTATGATTAAGGACTAGTTCTAGAAACTGAGAACTGGAGCCAGAGATTAATGATAGGACTGAAACTTGAGATAAGATTTTTAAAATGGTGAACAGAATGAAGGACTGGTTCTAAAAAACTAAGAATTAGAACCAGAGATTAAAATATAGATTAAAAAAAGGTGTTACGGCCTAAGACTGAAAATTTTAAAAAACTAACTAATAGTTAAAATCTGCGATCTAAGTCTGGAAATTAAAAACAAGAAGGAAAAATTATACCTAAGGCCGGGGCTGCAGAGAGGAATCTTGAACTCCTAAGCTTGAAGGCAGGGAACTCGAAACTCGAATCTCGAAGTCGTGGTTATTTTCTTTGGGTCGAGGTAAAGGGGGTCTATTTATAGGTAGTTTACTAATTACACGCCCTGTGGGGTGCGTGTAATTAGTTGATCAACTTTAATTACGCGCCCTATCCGGGGTGCTTAATTGAGTTGTGCGCCCTGTATTAGGCGCTTAATCACTTTGAGTTGGTGACCGACCCAGTGAGTGACCGGCTGATTGGCTTAGCCGGAGTGACCCAGTCCTAGTCTGATTAGACTAATTGCGCACCCAGTGTAGAACACACAATCTGATTGAATGCTGTACTAAGTGCATTTCATCATGGAGTTTTGATGGTCTTAGGAGTTAGAGACCAGGTCTCAAGTAAACCAATTGAACACCGGCGGTTAGACGCTCAATCCGATTGCGAGCACTTGTTAGAATGCGTGATCGGGTCTCAAGGCCGTAGGAAGGAGGGGAATTTTGGTCTGAGGGGGACTAATTGAGCGTTGGGGGTGGGTTGCTCAATTGAATTGTGCGCATGATTCTATGCACGTAATTCAGGATTATTTTTGGTTCAGGTCGGGTCCGAGGCACAAAACTATTATTTCAGCCTGCGTTTTAGCTATATGCTATTGTTTCAGTATATAGTTCTCGCGTTTGGGGTTATGGGGTATGAGCCACAGAGCTATTGTTTTATCCTGCGTAGAGCCATATACTATTGTTTCAGTGTATGGTCCCTACCTTTATGGGGTCTGAGCCACAGAGCTATTGTTTCAACCTGTGTCCATCCATATACTATTATTTCAGTATATGGTCACCATGTTAAGGTTTTAAAACCCTCGGAGAAGGTAAGTCCTTTTCTAAGAGTCACAGTCGAGGTCAAAGGTTAACCGAACAAACTTATATACTTCGAGAGGGAAAAGTGGGGGTGTCTACATGCACGAGACTATTCGAGATGATGAAATCTGCCTCTCTACTGGGATGTCTTCACTGCTGCAACTCTCCTTTAGGCATGGGTCCCACTTTTCTCTCATGGCAGGGCTTCAAGGGATTCCAGTCATATTGAACAACCCGTTGGGTGGGGACCACCATGGTTCAATCTCTATATTTTTCTCAGCTCTTGCGCTTGACTCTAGTTCTTCTCTTCTTTGCACTTGTTAACTGGATTTCTGCACTATCCTGTAGATTATTGCTAACTACAAAACCACAATTAAAAATCAATTATTAAACAACTCTAAGGTTTAGTAAAGCCTAGGTTAGGGGGTGGAAAATGGCATAATTCAGTGATTAACACACCCCCAAACCTAATCTTTGCCAGTCCTCGAGCAAAGAAAAGATTAAACAATTATTCTAAAAATTAAATGTCACTTTCGTAGGGAGGACGAATGCATTTAGCCTATGCATCAAGCCTTTTAAACTCCTAGGTGATCCCTAATGGAGGAGTGAAGGCTCCTGAGGGTTTTCAGTGAAGATACCCACAAACTTCACAATAGAATAGTTAAGTTTAGTGCAACATATGTCAAATCAAATTTCAACAAATAAAGATTCATTCCACACCCTACTCTTTCAAATTCAGAGAAATTAAAATAGTAATGCAGTCTGTTAAATCATAATGAATTTTTATCACAACCAGTTAGCTTACATCAAGAGTATTGTGTGTGTGAATCAGTGCCAAACTCACCATTAATCCAAGATTCAAGTTTAAATATTTTCCCAATGAATTTAGTTTCAGACCCAATTCTCACGAGGGCTTTCACTCAAAAATAAAATTCAAAGGTGTATCACTTTCACTTCAGCTTAAGATCAATTACAAACCTCAAATAGGCCTACAAGCATGAGTATAGGCAATATTGCTAATTACTGAAATCTCATGCTCTTTCCACCATAGATTATACATCCCCTTATCTCCACATGACAGCTCAATTAACTTTAGATCAATAAGGTCATTTTGTTGGGTTGCAATGTGGCTTTGGGTTGAGGTTTTAAACAAATGAAAGGATAAAGGGGATTCAAAACTGAGAAATCTACTAAGAGGAAGTGATGATTCATGACTTCACCTTCTTCATTACATCACAACATCATTTTCTTTTATATTTTTCAGATCTAAAGTGGCCAGCTTCTTCTCATCTTTTTTATTTTTCAAATGAAGTACTTCTTTTGACTTTTCTCTCTCTCTCTATTTTTTTTTTAGATAAAACACCACAGATATATAACAGACACTGTTTTTTTATAGATCTCTTCTCTTCTCCTTTCACCAAATGTTGGACCCAGCTCAACTTTCTTCAACATCTTCTCCTTTACCTTTTGAAATCTTAGAGTGAGGGTAAGACTGAATCAGGTTAATGAGGTTTAGGTTCAATTACTCTCTGGTGCTTGTTTAAGAAAAATAGATTTTAAGGCTCAACAGTGTATACAAAGGACAGTTCAACGGGTAGGTATTTTCAGGCTCAAATTGTCCAAATAAAGGCCTTCAATCATATCCTTAGTGTCATGAGTTTTGCCAAACAGTTTCAATTTGGGGTGCATAACTTCTAGTGAAAGATGTTAAATCAATCATTCCTTAGAGCAGAAAAATTTGTCAAGACACTCTTCAAAAGAAGGTTTGATAGGCCCAAATCTCACTGGGTATGATTTTTAAGTAAACTCATGGGGTATATCCTCACATTTTTCTCTCATTTCTAGTTCACTAAGCACTAATTGTGAATTAGGATTTAGGACCAAAATTATGAGAAATTAAGACTAAAGCAAAAATCTAAGGACCAAAATTAGGATCAAAATTAGGAAAATTTGGACCGTGAGATTAAGGACCAATTCTAGAATCTAATAACTAGGGCCTAAAAATTAAAAGGCAGGTTCTAAAACCTAAGGACTAGAATTAGAAAATTAGAAATTCAGATTAAAACCTAAGATCTAGAATTTAAGAACTAGAGGGCTAGAACCTAAATCTAGAATTAGAATATAAAAAGAGGGAACTGGTTCTAGAACCTAAGAACTAGAACCAGAAAATTAAGGACTAAAGAATTACTTGAAAAACCGTTTAAATCATGCAGAGGGAAATTGTGTAGAGGAAAATTGTGCAAAAGAAAATTGTATATATGGATGGCTAGGGAGGTAAAGGTCTTATTTATAAGCTTTTACCATAAATCCTATTTTCTTAAATAATATAATAAAGATACTAATCCTAATTTAACTAGAAGTTTTGAAAAACGTCACTTTTTACGCAGCAGTCGAAAACTGATCATAACTTCTTCGATACTTATCAGAACTATACGTGTTTTGGCTCGTTGGAAAGATACTTCGATGAGCTTTCCAACGTGAATAAATTTGCCTCAATCCGACTTCATTTGATACCTCAAAATAAGCTAAACGTAAAAGTAACGGGATTGACAATTGAGAAAAGGTTTGGGAGACCTAGTTGGCTCTACACTAAGGATTTGAGCAGGGATTTCCTAAGGGCTAGATTCTAAAACTTAAGAATTAAGAATTAGAATCTAAAGATTAGAACTATAAGAAATTAGAAATTAAAACTAAAGGCTAAAAAATATCTAAGGACTGAAGTCGGAGTCAAAATCAGAAAAATCAAACCATAGGATTAAGGACTGGTCCCAGAAAATTAAGAATCGAAACCAGAGATTAATATTAGGACTGAAAATTAAGGTATCAGGATAAAAACTAAGTTTTAAGATTGATAATTAGATAATAGAATTAAAAACTGATTCTAGAAATTAAAAATCAGAATCAGGGATTAAAGTACAAATTAAAAAGGAGGAATTACAGTCTAAGACTGAAAATCAAAACTAATAATTAAAACCTAAGTTTGAGATCTAAGAAATAAAGACTAGGACTAGAGATTAGAAACTAAAACCTAGGACTAAAAATTAAAGCCTAAGATCTAAAATCAGAAATTAAAACTAGAAAGTAAATTATACCTACGGCTTGGGTTGTAGAGAGAAATCTTGGAATCCTAAGCTTAGAGACGTAGAACTCGAAACTTGAATCTCAAAGTTGTGGGGGCCAGGGTTTGGGTCGTAATGGAGAGGTCTTTTTATAGGTATTTTACTGATTGCACGGCCTGCGGGGTCCGCTTAATTTTCAATTACAAGTCCTGTTTCAGGCATTTAATCCAATTATGCACTAATTAGCTGACGTTTATTCACTTTGAGTCAGTCACCGACTCAGTGCGCGACCGACTGACTGAATCAGTTCGGTTTCCAAGTTCTAATCACATTAGAACTAATTGCACGCTTTCTTTGGAGTGTGCAATCCGATTAAGCGCTTCATTCGAAGCGCTTAATCATGGAGTTTAGGCGGTCAAGGAATGTGAGACTAGGTCGGGCATAGGCTAATTGTGCGCTTGTGATGGGGTGCTCAATCCGATTGCGCGTATACTGTGAGGCACATAATCGAGTCTCGAGGGATCTAAAGAAAGGAGGTTTGGTCTGAAGGGGAGGACTGATTGCACGTGTGTGGTTTAGCGTGCGATCAAATTATGCACGTGGTTTTAGGCGCATAATTTGGGGCTGTCCGGGTTCGGGTCGGGTCTGAAATGCCAGACTATTGTTTCAGTCTACATTTCGACTATATACTATTGTTTCAGTATATAGTCTCCCTATGTCAGGATCTGAGCCACAAAGCTATTGTTTCAGCCTGTGTTCTGCCATGTACTATTGTTTTAGTGCATGGTTCCTACGTTAGGGTTAGGGGGTCTGAAATGCCTGACTATTGTTTCAGTCGGCATTTCAACTATATACTATTGTTTCAATATATAGTCTCCCTACATTGGGATCTGAACCACAGAGTTATTGTTTTAGCCTATTTTCAGCCATATATTATTATTTCAATGCATGATTCCCATGTTAGGGCTGAGCCCCAGAGCCATTATTTCAGCCTGTGTTTAACCATATACTATTGTTTTAGTATATGGTCCCAATTAGGGTTATGAGGTCAAAGATTGACCGAACAGATTTGTACATTTTGAGAGGGTCAAATGAGAGTGTCTACAGATGCCCCTCTTTGGCATGCTCTTGCGAAGTAAGAACGCGTCAAAGAAGTAGACATCCCTCATTCGAGGTGTCTTCTCGTTTCTCTTGAAAAATCACAAATATGAACTAGGGATGCTGACATGGCATGCTTGGTTTTCTTATCTATTAACGCAAGCTAAAATAAAGCATTCAGGGGCCTAGTGGTAGCTGTTGAAAGGCGTGTTCCATGCCGTGGATGCCTAAGGGTGATCCCATCGCGTATCGCGACCCGCTGTCATAGACAGTCCACGGGAGAAGTCAGCATATCCTATTCTGTGGGTGCAAGGGGCATCCCGTCGTATGGCGTGACCTGCTGTGAGTGACAGTCAAACGAAAAGGAGAATCACCATATCCTAATCTGTGGGTGCAAGGGACATCCCACCGCATGGTCCGACCTGCTATAAGGGGCAATCAAACAGAGGGATATAATACAGTCGAGGTATCGAGGGGCATCATACAAATATCCATAAGGTCCATGGACCAATAAAAAAATACAATATAATGTCGAAGGCTTTGCAAGTCATGTCAGACCGGGCACGTCATTGCTCACACCAATGCGTGTCAGGCATTTCTTTTCCAATAGGCGTTTGTAAGTTCTTAGATTAAATATACTCATTGTTCGATTTCTCAAGGGAATGACTGGTTTGGACTGATAATTGAGGTAAAATTTTGGTAAATTTTGGTAAGTAAAGTCTCTTTGTTTATTATTATTTGGTTTCTTTTTCTTTTTTTGGTTTTGTTGTTTTGTTTATTTTTAGGTTTTGGAAGTAAGAGATTTTTGGTTTTAGAGTAAAAGATTTTTAGTTTGAGAAGTAAGAGATTTTTTTGAAAGTTTGGAAATTTATCTTAAGATCAATTTGGTGGTAAAACGGTGAAAAACGTGACTTCTGAGACGTCGCTGAGCATATCCACCGGTAGAAGATTTGTTGACCCGACTGTTTGTGTGGTTATCAAGACGATATTTGGCATGTTGGATACTCTGTCTAACCTTCTCGACGAATACTAATGATTGTCTCTTATAGGAGGACTACAGTGATTCGTGAGTCGAGAGAGATGGGTTTTGAAAATATTTTCACTTAATCCTAGCTAACTATATTATATATATATATATATATATATATTAGAAGAAATATCTAGTAAAGAGAAGGGAAGGGTGGTACTTACCTGAATTATGCGTAGCTTATGTGGTCTGTGATGGGTTGTCAGGGTGATACCGCGATGAGACTTTAGAGATTTTTTTCTTTTCTTCTATTCATTTTCATTGTGGTAGGGCCCGACAGCCATCAGTGTGATGAAACGTCTTGGGGAAGTGATGTTGCGATGGGACTTGGGGATTCTTCCTTTCTCTGGCTGCTTGCTGGATGAGTCCTGGTGGGGATTCTGATAGGATGTTCGCGCTAGAACTTGGCATTGGTCGGATGCAATGGGACATGGAAGGAGTCCCGAATCTTCATGCATTTCTACTGCAGTGGTGTCTGGCGACCATTGTGTAGCAAGAAATTTAGGAAGAGGGCTCTTTGCTTTAGCGATGGGACACGATCGAGCTTTCTCCCTTTTCATCATATGGCGTGGCACGTGTTGTTTGAGTTTTTCGGGTAGTGATGTTTACAATGGAAAGTGGGAGGAGTCCCTCTGCTTTTGTGATGGGATATTGGTTTAGCATAGTTAGCGATGGGGCCTTTTAGAATTCTTGACTCCATGCCAGGTTTCATGATGAGGGTTTTGGAGAGGCTAGAAGATAAGATGAGGTTGTTGTGTCGCGATGGGGCATGTTCATGATGAGATGGAGTTGTAGTCCTCTCGCGAGGGGACACGTTCATGAATGTGTGGTGGGATTGTGTCTGGATGTTTCGGGTAGTGATGTTTGCAATGGGGCGCTGGTAGAATATTTGCGCGATAGGTGCATCTTGTTTCTTTCTTTGGCAGATCTTGGGTTATAAGAGATCCCGTTGTAGTTGCGTCATGATTCGTCTTTGATTTCGATGGTGTGCCCGTGCTTTCGGGAGATTTGCTTATGGCTTTTCACGATAGGACATGAGAGCATGGTTGACTTAGGTCAATGAATTTGGATATTGAGGTGGTATCATGTGTGTGCATCTCGTCGCGATGAGACATGCGTGACGAGGTTATGCGATGGGATTCTCCCTCTCCGGTGGGATCATGATGGGATGAGGGAAAGTGACGGTGTCACCATATGGCATGTATGTCTTGTCGCAATGGGACCAGAGGCGTGGTGCGGTCAATGTTTCATGCAGGGCTACATGATGGGAGAAGGGTGAGTGGCTCTCCCTCTTTCTTCTCTGAACAGCCTGTGGGGCCATGAGATGGGACAGGAGAATTTTGACCAAGATGGGGTAAAAAGGTGTGAGGGTGTAGATTTCGTCCAAAGTCAGGTATTGCGTGTCTGTGTTAGGTCGCTTAATATGATTGTGCACCTATTTTCAGGCATCCGATCGCAGGTTTGAAGGGTTGTTTACGCGTGTCTGAGTGTGCGTGTGATTGTATTATACGCTCTAATCATAGCACATGATTAAGGCATCACCAGGTCACTGTGCAGGCAACTTTCCATGTTACGTGGCTGGAGTGAGTTGTTTAATAAAGTTGCACGGTTTATAGTTTGCGTGTGATCAGAGCGTCACCAGGTCACTATGCGGGCGACCTTTGTATTGCGCGATGTCAGTGAGTCGTTTAATAGGTTTCTGCGGGTTATAGTTTGCGCGCAATCAGAGCATTGCGTTGTCGGCGCGAGTGATGATTTCATTGTGCGTTTGGGTCGGAGCGCGTGTTTTGGATTGAGCGCAGTGTGTGTTGCGTGTGACCAAGTTAAGCGCATGTGTGAGGGTGCATGATTAAATCCGTACTCTATATAACCGAGAGAGACTTCATTTGGTTTTCATGCCTTGGTTTAGTCTCGAGTTTTACTTTTCTAAGTTTCTTATGTTCTAAAATCTATGTTTTAGTGATATCGGGTGATCTAATCATCCGATTGAGATGTCATTTCTTCCTATGTGTGTGATTTCGTGTGATCTTCGTCTTGAGGTGATGCTCGTAGACGACATTATTCTGAGAATAGGCGGTATTGGTAATGAGGACACTGGTCTTCACATCAATCCTGTTTAGGGAGCAATGAAGGCAGCGTTGAGGAGGCGGCGGTGGAGGAGGTGAAGATGGCGGAAGAGAAGGCATCATGAGTGGAGGGATATGTTCCCCAACCAATCCTGCCCAAAGCCTCCGATTGGATGCTCCGATCGAAATCTGCTGCTCACTTTGTCTTAGTTTTGAACCCAATCTTTGTTTTGGGTTTTAGGTTAAAGTTTTAGATTTTCGTTTTGGGTTGTATATTTAGGAGGTATGCCTCCAGTGATATTGTGTAAAAGGAAAAAGTTTATTAAATGAAAGGTTATTTTCTTTATTATTTTTGCTTTATTCCTTTAATTTTGTGATTGGTTAACTTTTATTGTCATGATGAGAGAATGAGTCCTATGTTTAGGATTAACTTTTGTTTGTTTTGTTCTTATGTTTGGATTTAGGATGACACTTGTTAGATAGGTGTAAATTTGGATTTAATTTTTTAAATGTTCTAGATGAGTGTTAGATGTTTTAATCTTATTGGTTCTTTTATTTTTGAGTGGATTGGTGTTTCTTAGGGGGTTAAGTGTTGTATGATCATTGGCTCATCTATGTTTGCCATAGATTTAATTAGATGGAGGATATTTGTGAGGGTGACACTTGTTGTTTTGTGATTTAGGAGGTGTATGTTATCATTAGAGGCTAAGGGGCTTGGTTTTGTTTTGAATTTTGTTTCTAAACTTAGGATTTAAAAGTTTGGGGCATTTTTAGTATCTTTTCTTCCTTTTTATTTTGCATCCCGAGTATTAAACCCTAAGAGGTTTATAATTATATTATTATTTTTTCTTTATTACTAAGAATGAGCAATATTTTTCTCTTATTATGTTTGTTTCATTTATGTTTGTTTATGTTTTTTATTGTGTGTTTCTTGGGTTACGTTGGAGCGGGAATGGGTAATGGTAGATTATGGTATTTATTTTTTTGGGTATATCTCTATCGTTCTATTTCATATGTTCATTTTGAGGTCCCATGGCTGAAAAGTAAAAACTAAACTAAAAAAAAATGCCCTAGTTTGGGGTATTCGCGGTGGGAAAAATAAGAACTAGACTGAAAATTAAAATAAATGCCCTAGTTTAGGGTATCGGTCTTGTGACCTGAGTATCGCTACCAAGGTGCGAGCTCTCTTCAAAAATAAATGCCCTAGTGTCAAGTGACGGTGAAACTTCTATCTGCCTCACATGCCCTAGAGTGTATTGGTAATGATCCCATGTCGGGAAGTAGTTCAATTATTTTGGCCACATGCCGGACTTGATTTTGTAAGTGCTAAATGATCATCATGTATCGTAGCTTTCAACAAGAATTGAGGTGAATGGCAGGTAATGGGTGATTGCATCACTTGTCATTCGATAGTTTTCGATTTTATTCTGAAAGATTTTGAAAATCAACTGACTCATTGTCTGGAAAGAAAATAAAGGGTGAAGAGGAGGTAAGGTTTATTAATCTGAGGGTAGCTTCTTATTCAACCAAATTTTGAAATAGTAGTCAACTACTTTCTGCTCAAGTGGATAATGTGGTGCCATAATTGAGCTTTTCGTCATGGTCCAACACCATCAAATTATCAAATTCTATGATTAGCAGGAGCTTTGTCCTCCTCCCGCCACCGTACAACGATATCTAGTAGTGTGAAAATGTCAGGGAGGCCCTCGCGGTTTGCTTATGCTCTCCTAATGAAAATACCAGGAATGCCCTCAAAATTTGCTTATGCTTCCCTAAACTCATTGATTGTTCATTCATCATATTACTCTCATTCAATTGTGCTTCTTTTCGGTATATTTTTTTGTCTCTCTTTTTTTGAAGCATCTATGTAAAATTTTTTTAAACATCCTGCTGACGCAAGAATTATGAGATTTGATGGAACCTTATATTTTCATTTTTTTTTGCTCTAACATTGACTCCAATGGCTGAAGAGGGTGTAGAGAATCTAAAGTTTTCTATATTTTAAAAACGAGAGTTTCATGATCCACTAGCCCTTTCGATTAATTTGCTCGATAGGAGGGTAGTCAATGAGTCAGATGATATCCAAAATGGTTTTGAAAATAATGACCTACGATTGACGAATGCCTTGTGATGACTGCAAGGATGATAGGTATATAAGTATGTTTGTTTAGGCTACGAAACATGATGATCATTGAGTTATGATTCTAAGGATCAGAAAGTCCTTACCCTGTGGTTGTTTCTTGAGCATGTTGCTAAGATAATATAAGTACTTCTCATATGGGTATGTTTTCCTCTAGGCGAGGCCGTTGTAGGCATTTTTTGCCTTAGCACTAGCTCCCTGACTTCAAGTTCTCGGTCGAGCATGAGTTCGAAGGGCTTGGGGCATAGAAGAGTATTTTTGTTTTTGAGTATTTATGATTTGGGCATTTATACTTTTAGTTTTTTTGATACTTTTCTATATTTTTATATTTTTTTTGTATTATTTTTTTGTTATTACTAGTGTGTTACGGTACAACATCAGTTCCTTAGGCAGGGGACTGACTCAGGAAGTCCACTTGGTGGGACATATTGGACGGTCGAAGTGACCGTTCGATTAGATAATATTGTTTCAGGGATGAGAGTGAGATTATGTTTAGGTTTGTGTTTTGAATGGTATAGAGTTTATCAAAATAAGTGTGGTGTCATTTGATTTCTTCCTTCATAGGTCTTTTGTGTCCGGGGTCTCCTTATCGAGATGGACCTTCTTTTATTTTTCGATGGAGTGAGGCATCTCGTAGAGATGAAGCATAGAGTTGTTAAAGAGTTCTTTGGGGTCGTTTGCGAGTGGTTGGAAAGCTGTTTGTGAGTGAAGTTAGAGTGGAAACCATTGAGAGGGACGGTAGTGTTGTAAAGGTAGTGATAAGATAAGGCAGAGGTATAGTAGGAAGAGGAGACGCGATGGCGTAGTCCAAGGTTGACCTTTCCTATGTGTGGGGTAGTCCAGTTTTGTTTGATTATGCTTGTTTGGTTTGATTCACACTTTGGGTTTATCGTGAGGTTATTTTAAAGTTTTACTTATAATTTTTCGAGGAGGTTGAGTATTAGAAGTTTGACGTAGTAGTTTTATCGCCGATTGGAGTTTGGTGAAGGTTTGATTGTGAGGTCCACGGAGAATTGGATCTAATGATCATAAGAGATTTTATTTGTGATGTTGATTTCGTGGTTTGATGGGATTTGAGGTATGTTGATTTAGATGGTGATTGGCGTCATAAGATTTGAGTTTGGTTTGATTTCGAAAGTGGGAGCGATGATCGACTCCTTGATAGGCTTTGTGGTAGGCTCAAAGATGAGTGGAGTTGGCGTTGTAGGAATAGGTTCGGTTTTAGTACCGAGTTCGTCTTCGATAACAGGCTCGAGTTCAATGATGGGTTCAAGTTTGATGATAGGCTTGGATTTATTGATAGTTTGAGGTTTGATGACAGGTTTGTGTTTGGTGATTGGTTTAGGTTCGATGGTAAGTTCAGGTTTGAGGGCCAATTTGGATCTGCTGATAGTTGGAGACTTGATGTTAGGTTTGTATTCAGTGATCAGTTTAGGTTTGACGATAGGTTCAGGTTCGACAATGGGTTCAGATTTGATGGTAGGTTCACCTTTGATGGAGGGTTCGAGCTTGTGGATGGGTGTAGGATCGAAGATAGGTTCGACGATTGGTTTAAGTTCAACGATCGGTTTGGTATCGTGTTCGATGACGGGTTCAAGTTCGATCATGGGTTTAGGTTTGGTGATAGATTCATGTTCGAGGATAGGCTTAGGTTTGATAATAGGTTTAGATTCGATAATAGGTTAAGTTTTGATAGTAGGTTTAGGTTTGATGCTAAGTTTAGGTTTAGGTTTGATGATAAGTTTAGGTCTTGTAATAGGTTTGCGTTTGGGGTTCAATTTCATGGTTGGTGAGGTGATAGTGAGTTTAGGTTTCGAAGTGGGCGTAGAAGTTAATTCGAGAGTCGATGCTGAGGTTAGTGGGGTGATGTGTTTGTTGTCGAGTTCAAGTTTTACAGCAGGTATAGGGATTAGTTTAGGGGTCGGGTTTAAGGTTGGTGGGGCAATGTATTCGGTTTTGGGGGTTAGTTTCGGAGTTGATTTGGAAGAGAGAGGGCTGGTGATTTTGGGAGTAGATTTGATTATTGATTTGGGTTCAGAGTTTAGTTTTGTGATTGATTCAAGTATGAATAGCTTCGTAAAACACCGATTGATTGGTTCGAAAACTACTTCTAGAGTCGGCACGTGGGCCTATTCAGGGGTAGTTTGTACCATTGGTTTGGGCGTCTGTTCAGGAGGTGTGAGGATTGATTCATTTGTTGGTAGGCTATCGTATTCAAGGGTAGGTTGAGTTGGTTCGGAGATAAGTGTGTTGAGCTCGTCAATGAGTTTAGTGATGGGTTGAGTTAGTTTAGGGGTGGATTCGGTGATAGTTTGGATTTTAGTGATCTTGATAACCGGTTCAGGGCGAAAGGTAACTTTGCGTTTATAGGTGCGTGAGATAGGGTTGGTTGGTTGTAAGTGAATAGTGTGGTCTTGCTCTAAGGGAGGTTCAATTCTTCGGATCAGGCAAGCTGGGTGGAAGGGGAAATGAGTGTCTGGTCTTGTATGCGAGTTGAATTTGATCGAACAATGGGTTGTAATTGGTGGTGTTAGTTTGTGTGTCATTGGGGTATTGGCTTTGGTCATAGTACGAGTTCGTGTATTGGTTGGTGTATAGTGGTTGGTCTTGGTCAGGGTATAGAGGTTGTTTATAGTCAGGATATAGGTTTGTCTAGAGGACTTGCGCTTGGTCATATAGGTGGTATGGTTGAGGGTTAGTTTGATTTTGTTCTTGGTTCGCATTGATTTGTTCGGAGTCTATGGCTTCGTTTAGGGTGTTTGTCTCGGGGTTGTCGGAGGAGGGTCAGTTGGATGTTAAGGTAGAAAGACTAAGGTCTCCATTCTTCAGTCGACGTTCTAAGCATGAGGCGCGTTGATAAAGGCTAGTGAGGTCGTGATAGTGGCTTAGAATTAGAACGCTCCGAAGAGGCTCTCGGGTATTGCTAATCACTATTTCTATTGCATCACTTTCTTTTATTTGATTTCCCGTTCGAGCGGCAAGCCTTCTCCAACGGTTGGCGAATGTCGAGAAGTCTGTATTGTCCTCTTGTCTTGTATGCATCAAGTCAGCGAGACTGATTTCTTCATGGGTCAGGTGCTGGTATTGATCTAGGAATCTGTCGGCAAAGTCTTTGAATGTCTTGATTTCGGCTAAAGGTAAGGCCGTGAACCAGTCAAGGGCTTCTCCTTCTAGTGATCTCATAAAGTAATAGATCGGGAGCCCATGATTGGTACGAATTGGTCGACAGTCATTACAGAATAGGGCCAAATGGAGCTTTGGGTTTCCCGTACTATTATATTTATTGAATTTTGGAGGTTTAAAATCAGCGGGTACAGTGAAGTCAATGTCTCGGCAAAATTTGTCGAATCTAAAAGTGTGACTAAAGTGTTCTTTGTTAGCCATGTAGTCATCTAGAAATTAGTGGAGGTTGTTTATGTTTATGGTGGTGTCTTTTCTAGGTGACTTGGGAGAGGGTTGTCCTTGACAGTTTTTGTTGTAGAAGGTGTGAGAGGTATATGGGTTATGTATCACGGGAGTGGAAGCATGTTGAGGAGTTGGCGTCCTTTCCTTTTGTTTGTACCTCGGAGTAACTTGTCTTTGGGACTGGAGCAATGCGTCAGCTTCTCTTCCTCCTTTTGTGAGTGCACTGGGAGTGTGGTCCATAACTTGACTATCAGGATAGCTTCGCTCAGTACCACTTTCTTCAGTGCTATCACTGTGATTTATATTTCATGGAGTGAAGGGGTATTTTTCACTCTCATTAACCATGTTTACTCTAGCACGATGCTAGGCTGTCCACGGAGACGGCCTAACGTTATACTCGGGGTCGCTATGGGAGTCCCATACGGGTAGGTGGTTTCATTAAAGTTTAATTTTCTGATGCCGGCTATTTTAAAATAAATTATTTTTTTTTGAGAAAGTTTATCCACGTGCAAGTGTGCATAGAAAAGTGATAAAGCGAAACAAAATAAAAATCAAAATACAAAGTGAAAAATATAAAACCAAATTAAATAAAGCAAGGAAAATAGAAAACCAAATTAATTAAATCAGGGCAACCTTAGTGAAAAAGGGTCCCAGCGATCGCCAGTCTATTGGTACGTGCTTTTTCTAGGTTCCTTTCGGTCCCCGAAATCAGTGGCTCAATTCGATCCAAGTGGACTATGGCGAAGGCGATGATGGAATAGTAAATTAGGAAATATTAAATGCTAAAATTAAAGAGGCGAATTCTAAATAAAGAATACCTGAGAAGATGTGATCTCCAGCTGTGGATATTTATTGACACTATAATACACCACTGATCACTCTTTAAGGGGGAACGAGGGCTTGCAGGTTGAACTCCATTACTGAATCGTCCGCCGGCGAACGTCAGCAACTGTGGGTTGCCTTTAGCCTAACTAGTTTGGTTTTCCTATTCCTGCTGTAATTCTTATTTAACTTGGTCTCCTAATCCTACTGGGAGTCTAATTGATTTCGATATCTTAATCCTATTATAAATCTAATTAATTAAGTGTCCTAATCCTACTAGAAGTTTGATTACTTTAAATATCCTAATTAGAAATTGAATTAATTAAAAAAAAAGGGTTTTGGGCCCGCTATGCTAAGGAGGATTGGCCCCATTCCCGGGTACCCTCCATAAGTTCCCTTGGGTAAATCAGGTGGCTAAAATTGAGAGAGACTAAATTTGAATTATAAAGTAGTATTTTTTGTGAAAGATTGATGATTGGTATTTAAGGGTTAAAATTTTAGGACAAAAAAAAAATTAAGAACAGAAGCTATAAAGCAAATTTTAGGATTTAGAATTATGAGAAATTAAGACTAAAGCTAAAATCTAAGGACCAAAATCAGGATCGAAATTAGGAAAATTTGGACCGTGAGAATAAGGACCAATTCTAGAACCTAAGAACTAGGGCCTAAAAATTAAAAGGCTGGTTCTAGAACCTAAGGACTAGAATAAGAAAATTAGAAATTTAGATTAAAACCTAAGATCTAGAATTTAAGAACTAGTGGGCTAGAACCTAAATCTAGAACTAGAATAAAAAAAAGGGTACTGGTTCTAGAACTTAAGAACTAGAACTAGAAAATTAAGGACTAAGGAATTACCTGAAGAATCGTCTAAATCATGTAGAGGAAAATTGTGTAGAGGGAAATTGTATAGGGAAAAATTGTGTAGGGGGGAATTGTGTAGAGGAAAATTGTATATATGGATGGATGGGGGGTAAAGGTCTTATTTATAAGCTTTTACCATAAATCCTATTTTCTAAAATAATATAATAAATATACTAATCCTAATTCAACTAGGAGTTTTGAAAAAGTCACTTTTTGTACAGTGGCCAAAAACTGATCATAACTTCTTCGATACTTATAAGAATTATACGTTTTTTGGCTCGTTGAAAAGTTTATCGAAGTAGCTTTCGAACGTGACTAATTTAGCCTCAATCCGACTTCGTTTGGTACCTCAAAATAAGCCAAACCTAAAAGTGATGGGATTGACAATTGAGAAAAGGTTAGGGAGACCTAGTTGGCTCTAGACTAAGGATTTGGACAGGGATTTCCTAAGGGCTGAATTCTAAAACTTAAGAATTAAGAATTAGAATCTAAAGATTAGAACTATAAGAAATTAAAAATTAAAATGAAAGGCTAAAAAAAATCTAAGGACTGAAGTCAGAGTCGAAATAAGGAAAATCAGACCATAGGATTAAGGGCTGGTCCTAGAAAATTGGGAACTAGAACTAAAGATTAATGTTAGGATTGAAAATTATGGTATCGGGATAAAAACTATGTTTTAAAACTGAAAATTAGATAATATAATTAAAGACTGACTCTAGAAACTAAAAAATAGAATCAGGGATTAAAGTATGGATTAAAAAGGAGGTATTACGGTCTAAGACTGAAAATCGAAACTAATAATTAAAACCTAAGTTTTAATTCTAAGAAATAAAGATTAGGACTAGAGATTAGAAACTAAAACAAAGGACTAGAAATCAAAGCCCAAGATCTAAAATTGGAAATTAAAACTAGAAAGTAAATTATACCTACGGCCCGGGCTACAGAGAGAAATCTCGGAATCCTAAGCTTGGAGACGTATAACTCGAAACTCGAATCTTAAAGTTGTGGGGGCTAGGGTTTGGGCCGTAATGGACAGGTCTTTTTATAGGTATTTTATTAATTGTGTATCCTATGGGGTGCACTTAATTTTCAATTACGTGCCCTGTTTCAGACGTTTAATCGAATTGCGCGCCGATTAGTTGGCGCCTACTCGCTTTGAGTTGGTCACCGACTCAGTGAGCGACCGATTGATTGGCTCATTTGGGTTTCCTAGTTCTAATCACATTAGAACTAATTGTGTGCTTTCTTTGGAGTGCATAATCCGACTAAGAGCTTCATTTGATGTGCTTAATCGTGGAGTTTAGGCGGCAAGGAATGTGAGACTAAGCCGGGTGTAGGCCAATTGCGCACCTGTGATGGGGTGCTCAATCCCATTGCGCGCATATGGTAGGGCACATAATCAAGTCTTGAGGGATCTAAAGAAAGGAGGTCTGGTCTGAAGGGGGGACTGATTGCACGTGTGTGGTTTAGCGTGCGATCGAATTATGCACGTAATTTTAGGCGTGTAATTTGGGACTATCCCGGTCTCGGTCGAGTCTGAAATGCCAGATTATTATTTCAACTTGCATTTTGACTATATACTATTATTTCAGTATATAGTCTCCCTATGTTGGGATATGAGCCATGGAGCTATTATTTCAGCCTGTGTTCAGCCATGTACTATTATTTCAGTGCATGGTTCCCACGTTAGGGTTAGGGGGTCTGAAATGCTAGACTATTATTTTAGTCGGCATTATAACTATATACTATTATTTTAGTATATAGTCTCCCTACGTCGGGATCTGAGCCACAAAGCTATTGTTTCAGCCTGTGTTCAGCCATGTACTATTGTTTCAGTGCATGGTTTCCATGTTAGGGTCATGGAGCTTGAGCCATAGAGCTATTATTTCAGCCTGTGTTTAGCCATATACTATTATTTCAGTATATGGTCCCAATTAGGGTTATGAGGTCAAAGGTTGACCGAACAGATTTATATATTCCGAGAGGGCAAAATGGGAGTGTCTACATTCGGGTACCACTGGAGGAAGTTTTAGAAGTGTTTAAAGCCATCCGAAAAGAGAGTTCTCATCATCATCATTCAAAAATCACTAACGAAAAAAAATAAAAAGTTAAAAAAGCCTAAAAGACCCAAAAGGAGAGCTTGTGGTGTCATAACAACGGCATCGCCGAACCTGCCACCATCCTATAAGGGTAGGAAGAAAAATTCCTTCGGACCATACTCGAAAAATCCATACCCCACTCGCCAACAAACAATGTCTTGGGCTATCGATCCAACCGTTTTCGACCTAGATTCATCCCCACCATATTCCCACATAGAGGAGATCCCCATCTCCAATCCCTCCATCCAATCCCAATTTAACGTCACCGGACCATTCGCTATACCCATTTTCCCCTCCACATCAAACCAAAGTGCACCCACTTTCCCCTCTACCTTCACCCAAAACACACCCTCTTTCCCCTCCACCCAAAATATACCCTCTTTTACCTCCACCCAAGATACACCCAATTATCCTCCCAACTTTCCCCTTACATCAACACAACATACACTCAATTATCCACTCAGCTTTCCCCTTACATTAACCCAACATACACCCAATTTTTCACTAGATTTTCCCTCCACACCCACCCAAAATATACCCCTTTTTCCCTCCACATCCACTCAAAATATACCCATCTTTCCCTCCACATCCACCTAAAGCATCCCCAATTTTACCACATCCAATCAAGTTTTGCAACCACCCCATACACTCAAATCCCACTCAGATACGATCCTATGGCCATAATGGAGGACATTGTAAGAGTATGTACGACATGGAGGGCTTCCCAAAGCCTTCCCCATCCATCCCAAAGACCACCAAACCCCCAACTGACTCTCCAAAACCTTCACACCTCATTCACCTAGAACCTCAATCCCAACCAACTTCCCATAATCCACACCACCCAAGGCTCACACTATCAATCATGGAGCTACTCGAGTGAACCATAAAGTTCACAAATCTACCCCTAAGCCCACTTAAACTCAAGGGCCACATTTACAGACCTTCAACAATTTCCCCAATAACCGCAGCAAGCACACCCCATTACCCTCCAAATAACAAACCCATTTCACCCAACTCCCCAACCCTGCATGAGCCATACCCATCCACAGTAATCATACCCAACCCAACCTGGGAATCCATCTCAAACATTCCATCATCCCCAATTCACACATCCTCTCACCCGATAAACCCATCATCAAAATCCTCCCCAATTACAATGGCCTCATTAGGCACCCGCCCAACCCACTCACAATCCTCCAAATAATCTCACCCCTCCACCATTTATTGATGTGGGTCATCAATATGAAGTGGACGAGGCCCAAAACAGTGGGGCCTATGTGGGGGCATTCACCAACTTTAACCCGCCACCACCCACATTCACCAACAAGCAGATAGCTTGGAATGAGTTAGGGCAGCCTAGTGGGGGGGGGGGACAACCACCGTATTACCATCTTGGGAGTCCGAGTTGCTAAGAATGCAGATAGACAAAATTCAAAAGCATCTGATGAAGATGGGTGGAGCCGAGATTCATGACACAGATTTCTCAGATCTGTGCTTATTTACCAAGGTGCCTTTGCCACATAAATTTACAGTGTTGTCATTTGACAAATATAATGTCACCGGTAACCCCATTGCACACCTTAAGTCGTATTGTGGGGATATATGCCAGTATGGAGGAGATGAGCATCTCCTCATTAAACTATTCCAGAAAAGTTTCACCGGTCTAGTCAAGAGAGACCAGCTGAGGTTGAACCACCAGTTGTTGAAGAACCTGCTACAGATCAAACTAGTCTATATGACTTGACTCTGGATTCACCAACAGGGCCTGCTATGCCCCCTTTAACAGAGGCAGACACACTGCCAACCACTACAAGAGCAGAGCCGATGACCCCAATTACTGTATTAGCAAAGGAAATCCCTCCATCAACAGAGCAGGATGCTGAATTGGCTACTTCTAGCCATGTCCCTGCACTTATCGAATCTATTACTCCACCAGTAGCTCTACCAACTACAGAATGGACCCCTACAGTTTAAGTAGCAGAAGCAGGATCGAGCTGTGAAGCTATACACATAGTCTTCACACAACAATTCCCACAATTGAAAGGCCTGATCTGGAGAGGAGACTGAGACAAGTTGAGCAATGGCAGCTTACAAATGCACCAAATTTAATGTCATTCAGAATGAAGAATAGAGTCCTTGAAACTACACTCACTATTCAAGAGCGCTCAGAGATAGTGGAAAGCTTAAGGCTGCGAAAGAACACCTTGCACATTGGACAACAGAAACAACAAGGAAAGTCCAGGAAGCCTCTGGGTCACTTCAAGCTCAAATAGTGCAGTTGTCTAAAAAAAATAGATTATTGCATGCAAATCAACAAGCATGGGAGGGCGAGAAGAAGGAATATGAGGATAAGATAGCTAATCTGATGGAGCAATTTGGAGAATTTATTGAAGACCCAAATTTAATAGAGAATAGAAGTGAAAAAGCCCATCAAGAATATCAACAAACCCTCAACAACCTGCTGAATGAAAAGACTCATGAGCTTCAAGTGGAACACGGGAAACTGCTCAAATTGCAAGAAGATAAAAATTCCCTACTTCTTACTTGTGCAGAATAAAAGGAGAAAATTAAGTCACTCACGGACAAGTTTTGGGTCACAGTTATAGGGCTACACACTGAGGCTGACAAGCTTAAAGATGAGTTACAAGCAAAGTCCATTGTCATCACCAAATTAAAAGAGGACTTGAAAAAGAAGGAATCAATGGAAGACCAGCTGTGAGTTTTAGAAGAAAAATATGAAGAAATGATAGAAAAGGAAGTTAGCTCTACAGCCCATCCAAAGGAAATTATCCTGAGAGTACACGTGGAGACTAAACCAGATAGAGAATCTGGCTTCTCTATAGAAGTGATATCTGATTCTGTAGAGGAAGATACATATATTCTTTCTTCATCGATAGACCAACCAGAACCAGGTCCTTCTCCTTCAGTCCTTGTACCATATTCATTATTACCAAGTGAGTAAAATTTTTAGAACATCACAAGCATCACAGGTATGATCCTTTTATATTTTTATTTTGTATGCTAGTATCGTAGATAGTATGTGTCTAAGATTCTTCCTAGGTTTCCCATTTTTAAGAAATAACTTTTGTTTTTCGATAATTCATGTAATTAGTTTTCCAGTAATTACTATCTATAGTTTTCTTTCCTTTTCATTGTAAATATTCCATGAATATATGAAATTTTCTTTTGACTAACTTTCTAATGTAGTTAATGTTTCTAATTTTTCTTTCATATTTTTTATTATTGATACTCTAAGAATAAGCCGAGGGTATTTTCTCTCAAGTTTGGGGGAAAAATATATATCTGATGACAGATTTTTCTCTACATTCACAGCCCAATTGGTAATTTGTGGTAAAAATGTTTGTATCCCCCTTTTTTTTTTGTGCCAATGAGGGCATTGCCCAATTTAAGTTTAGGGGGATATACATCTAGTGTATATATTAGTTTAAATTTTTGTAAATAACACTTTTATTTTTGCATAACTTTTAGAATTTATAGAATTTTTATAGAATTTTTTTTTTGGGTTTCAATTTTTAGCAGTTCTTAGTTAGAATTTTTTCTGATTTAACCATTACATGTGAGTTAAGATAGACAAAAATATGATATCAGAAACCTAACAATCCATCGTAGTAGAAGTTTAACAATAAAAAATAGAATAGCTACAATTCATGTTTTGCTCTTTGTACACTGCATCAGAATGATGTTTGAAATAATAAGTTGATTTAAACTGCAATTTAGACTATAGTTTCAAAATTATATAACCAGTGAGCTTTAGAGACTAATTTTTCCTTTCTTTAGAGAGAGAGACTGTTATCTATTAAATTTAAATTCTTTGAACTACTTTACTGATCTAAGAAAAATCTCATATTGCTGAACTTAGAATTAAAATATTCTATGGTTATGATAACCTAATTTTTTCTCAAACTATCTGTTAGAAGCATCAAAACAATAAGGCATTTATGCTAGTAAATCGTAAAAATGATCAAAGGCCATTTTTTTTAACCAGAACCAAAAAGTCAATCCCAGAAGAATTTATCCTTTGAACCCATATTTGAAGCCTAAACTAAATTTGTTGGTATCAAAATTTTATAAACCCTTAACCATATATACTACCCAAAGCTTTCAACCTTCAACCCTTACAATTTCTGAGAGTTTAGAATGCAAAATAAGGGAAGAAGAGGGAGTGAAAGGAGTAAAAGAAAACAGATAAGGGGAATGCTGAAAAAAGGGTATAGCTGAAGAAATAAGAAAAGAATATGGGAAAAGAATGAAAAATTGTAAAAAGATAATTTCTGAAGGAAAAGAATGATTCTAAAGTAAAATACTATTGAAAACAGAAAAATCTTAAAAAGACGATTCTAGATCAAGGGATGTAAAATGGGATTTTACAAAAACAAGAATTAGTAAATGGGAAGAAGTTATCCAACTTTTTAGATACTGATTGAAATAGAAAAGAAGAGAAGAAGATAGAGAAAGAAAAACTGAATTCTCATAAATATTTTGAATTTTATCTACTTTTCTTTGAAACCTTTTAACCCAGAGCCCCATTACAAGTCGAAGGAAAGACCTTTTTTATTTATGATTTACAAAAGCATAAGCCTAGTAGAGATGAAAATAATAGATACTATGGATTGCATAGGGAATCATATGAATAGAATTGATTATCTTTTTCCATGTGATTTAAATTTTTTCAATTATCCTTTGAATAATTCTGAAAAAATATATCATATTGAAAGAATCCAAAGTTTTGATATTATTGAGGGTATGTCAATAGTGAGAGTTTTTGGATGAAAATATTTTCTAAATCTATAGTTTAAAAAAATTTATGAAGAATAAACTGTTCACTGGTACGCACATACTCCATGCTTTACAAAATCGAAATTGTTGAGTTCTGATCAAGGATAACTATTAGGATGGAAAGAGGTGGTTGATGGAATCATAAACTTTTAAACAATCATAACAACCATGTGATGATTAAGCTAATTAGTTTAGCTTTTTAACCTTTTGTTTTCTTTTTATTTTGAAATTTTTTTGAAAAATTCAAAAATATTTGAAGTTTGTAGGTAACTTCACTGAAAACCTTCAGGAAACTACAACTTCTCCACTAGGGATCACCTAGGGTTTTAAAGGCTTGTTGCATCTGCTAAATGCAATCGTCCTCTTAACAAAAGTGGCATTTAAAGTCTTAGTTTAAGATATTTTATTTTTTCTTGTTTGCTAGGGACTAGTAAAGCTTAAGTTTGGGGGTGTGATCAGCCATACAATTTACCAATTTACCACTCTTAACTTAGTTCTACTAGACCTTAGTTTGCTACTAATAAGTTAATGATATGCAGATATTAAGAAAAATTAGTAAAAGAATATCAAAGTGTTAATCTTCATCAAAATGAACTCATAAAGCAGTAAGAAAGACGATTGAACGTGAAATACGATTCAACGTATGCTTGAAAGCAAAAAAATTGTGTTTTACGATTGAACGAAGCCAAAGAAAATGCAAAATCGTAATTTACGATTCTTCAAAAGAACGTTCTAGAGGAAAGCGATACAAAAAGAGAAATACGATCGCTTGTTATGCAAAATTATAATAGAGAATCGTCCACTGAGAGAACAAGCTGTAAAGAATGGAAAATCATGATTTACAATTTTACAGAATGACAGCTTATTGTTGCTGTTG
The DNA here is from genome assembly GCA_021018995.1 of Chloranthus sessilifolius. Lineage (NCBI taxonomy): Eukaryota > Viridiplantae > Streptophyta > Magnoliopsida > Chloranthales > Chloranthaceae > Chloranthus > Chloranthus sessilifolius. The sequence continues at coordinate 74,855,092 of CM037595.1, forward strand.
ATCACGTGAACTTACACCGCCATAAATATAATTAGAAGAGTTCTTGAATTAGAAGACTAGTAAATCACGAATCTGAGAAGATTGAGAAGAAGACTTTTAGAAGGACTCTATTGCTGAAATTAAAGAGAAATTCTAGAGCGCATCAACTATCCAAAGGAAGGAAAGATAGGATTAGAATTAGAATTATATTATAATACTTTTATTTTAGTAGTTTCTTTTAGTAGAATTAGATTAATGTAAACTGACCCTGATGATCTACCAATAAGAGGTTCGGCACATATGAAAATCTATCGAAGAATTTCTAAAAATTAATTGGCAACTGAGGTTGGGTTTTCTTCCGATCATTAGTTTAGAGTAGTTTAGATATCCAAGGTTTGTCAATCACAATTGACGACTAGGATTGAGAGCTGGAAGATTAGTGTAGATATCTGTAGTTTCTCAGAAGCAATTAACGCCTGCGGCTGTGGGGTGAAAGATACATTTTATTTGCTTTTTAGTTTAGATTTATTTTTATACAATTTATTACTTTGTAAATATCTTCAAATTTTAATTTGAATTGACAACTCAAGTTTAGAATTACAGATTAGTGTAACTGTTTTTATTTTCTATCTTTAATTTTTTAGAATTTGATTGACGCCCAAATTTATGGTAGATTGTTGATTAGATTAAATTTGTATTGATAGGATTATAATTTTAATTGACGACCAATTCTAGGAAACTTGATATATAGTATAATGGTAATTTAATTTTATAAATATCCGGGACTTGAAAGATTGTGATTGACGACCATAATCTGGAAAAAGGAGGATTTATATTTATTTTCTATAAATTAGTTTAAGAAACCATTCTTTTATTCATATTTCTCAAGTAGCTTAGAACCATAAAGATAGATATAAGTTTTATGCATAAAATTAATATACAGAATAAACACTTCCTTGTGGGAACGATCATATACTAGCTCTACAATTTTCATTATGCGCTTGCAATAGGTTAAGACTTAATTAGACACATATTAGAGTTGAACAATCATGCACAAGTGTGCCAAAGGAGATTGGGCAGATCCTACAATAAGAAAGTCCTCGAGCGAACCTTCGAAATTGGAGAGTTGGTCTTGAAGAAAATCATGCCTTCCAAACATGCTCATCCAAAAGGAAAATTGAAGCCGAATTGGGAAGGACCCTATATTATAACAGTCGTGTACCCTGGAAATTCATACAAGCTGGTGAACCAAGATGGGGAGGAACTTTCTAATCAATGAAATTCCATGTACCTCAGAAAATACTATCCTTAGCACCATGATCATCTTGTCCCATAGTCGAAAGTAGTTAGTTATAATTATCACCCTCGTAGTCATCGTGACTCATTCACCAGTCGTACGTCATAATTTTCAAGAATATCTTTTGAAGTTTTCTAACCCACTGCCTGCCTTCTTACTCAGGCAATTTGATCAAAGGACTAGTAGAATACTCAACCCCTTCTAAAAGCATAGGTAACACCTAACTCTCGCCCTTTTCTCCCGCTATTGGAGGAGACGTTAGACCATAGAAAATGAAGATGTTAGACTCAATCAAAACTCACTATTCTTGCGTTAGCAAGCTGCTTTCAATATATATATATATACTTCAAGAGAGACAAAAGTGAGAGATCAAAATAGAGAGAGAAAGGAAGTATTATTGAGTGAGAGTAATATGACGGGTAAACAAGTCAATGAGGCTAGGGAAGCATAAGCAAACTATGAGGACATTCTTGACAATTGTGTTAGGAAAGTATAAGCAAACTACAAGGGACTCCCTAGTGCCTTTACACTATTAGATATCGTCGTAAGGTGACGGGAGGACAAACCCCTGCTAATCACAAAATATGAGATTTTGCTGGTACCAAAATATGACGGAGAGCTCAATCATGGAACCGCATACCACCCAAGAAAAAGACTGTTACCTACCCTTTTAATGTCATTAAGTAAAAAATTCTCCCTACATCATTGAGCCTTACCCCTCCTTCACCCTTAATTTTAATTTCAGGCCATGAGTCAGAACCTTTTCGAGGATATCCCCAGGAATAAAGTCGGAAACTTGTGAATCATGACTAATGCAATCACCCACTACCTACTACTCACTTCACCCTAGCTAAGGCTATGTGATATGATGGCCACTGCTAAAGGTAAAATCAAACACATGACTGATATAACCCAAACGCTCTCTTCCCAATACGAAAAAGTGTCATCAAAGAACTTTCTTCGAGACTAACCCCTTAAATACACTCATCACTGTACATACTCACCCAGGAAGCTCCATTGCGACTCAACACTGGGGCAATTTTATTTTGAGAGAAGGAATCACCTCAAGCCCCCCTGTTCAACCCGAAACGACAAGGTCATCGCTCAAGGAAGACTATCAGAGATACCACACTGCCTATCCTATCATGCTCCTACATTGGGGCATTTTTTTAAAATCTTCTTTTAGTACTTTGCTTTCCCTGTTGCATTATTTTCCTTTCTTTGTAAAGAAAAATAGTAGACAAAAAAAATGATGATACAATAATCCCACTTTTGTTACCAGACCTCGGTCTGAGACACCTCCCCCCTTGACAATCAGCAAGGGAGAAATAAAATTACTGATAACTTTATCCTCACGTGCAGATATAAAACAACCTTCAACTATTACTGGGCGAACTCAAGGGGCATCCAAGTCCCAATAATAGGCGACAATACCAAAAGCAAACAACTAAAGTATGGAAGGTAACACAAGAGGAAAAGCGAGGTCAGGTACATCTAAACTGAAAATATCTATATATACATCAAAAAATTTCTTTTACATTTGTCACCGGGGGCATACCCCCTGTATAAATACAAAAAAATATATATATATAGCCCTACTCCCTGCGCTGCCTCTGGGATGGTCGGTCGTCACTATCCCCAGTATCATCGACCTGTGGATCAGAAGACTGATCCACCAGAAACTCAATCCCAGCACCCGAAGTCGGAGGACACTCCCTGGGAAAAGAGGGCCCTACAACGGAGCCTCCCTCACTTGCCTGACCGGCCGACCGCCTAGACTGCAAACGTCAAGGACCCTCGGCAAGTAACTCTTGGATGATGGAGTCCTTGTGAACATAATCCCTCACACGCTCACGTGTCGTACGACGGGGCTGGCCAGCCAAGGATCCAGTGGCCATTGACTCCGATCGGGTGAGACGACCAACCATCTCACGCACCCCTTGCTCACTCAGAATCAGTTGGTACTACAGCCGATCTATGGTCGCCTACATCACTGCCCGCATCGTCTGACGGGCAGCCTCCACTACCTCCAGCTGGGTCCTCTGTGTGATAAGCATATCAACGAGCAAATCCTCGTGACTATGCACACCCGTGAGAACCCGCCTCACATCCGGGACGACACGCTCCCATGCCGTCTCCAGACGCGACTCCTCAAGCTGACAAGCCTGCACGACAACCTGAAATCAAGAATTGAGCATACTCGCAAAGCAAAGACAAGCTAAAAAAAGAGGAGAAGCATGCCAGATCTGCCCTCTCCCGAAGAAGGCGCTCGACAATCACAGTGGTAACCAGATCGGCAGGTGGCAAGGGAGGAATCCCGAACGTAGATGGCTACAACACAGATAAGAAGCACATTAGATAACCCCATGACTAAAAATCAAAAATGAAACTACGCTAACTAAGTAAACCTGAGTGGGAGGAGAAGTCTACTCCCGAGGAGGAGCCTCAGGAGAAGAATCAGGGATGGCCTGCACAACGAAAAAAACAACCAACACAAAACATGTAAGAAAGAGAACCAATCAACAAAACATGACAACCAATGCGTAAATAAATTAAAACGCACTCTATACCTGACTCTCTGGGCATAGAGAAGCAGTTGTGGCCTCTCTAATCTGGAGATTCTCAGCAAGCCGATGTTGAAAACATACAACACAACATTAGCAAACCACTAGACAAGACAAAATAAAATTAAGAAAGTCAAAGAAACTCACCCAGTGCTCTAGCTCAACACGAAGCTGGGCTATCATCGAATCCTCTAGACTGGACGATGCAGCCGAGGATGGATCGAATGCTGGAACAGACACCCCAGCAGCAGAGAACTCTTCCCTCTATAAGCATGTCACATAACAGACACATTATAAACAACGAAGAATGATAACACTAAAACCAAATGCAAAACACTCACCAGTCTGTCAATCTCTGAACGTAGGCTAGCCTCTACCTCTCGACTAGCTTGCTGCTGTCCTCAGAGTAGCTCAATATTTGCCGCCTGACTAGTGACCTCGCCCTCCTGCGCAGTCTAACAAATGAAAAGGGAACAAGATAAAACAACCATATTATACTGACTAGAAGTAAAGTAAACGGATTAACGACTAACACAAATAAACCAACTCACCAAGGATCGACTAGTCTCTGCTAGCTGGGCCCTCAATTGATCCTCCGCTGCCCTAGCTTGGAAGGCAAAGGTCGTCAAGGAGCGCAACATCTCCTCATCGAACCAAGGAGCACATCCCATTTGCTCCATCGCCCTGTGAAGGGCGTCCGCCTCGGCATTGAGGGAGAGGTTGGCCATGCTAGAGCAGGTTCATTTGGGTGAAGAGTCAGCCACCGTCGAGCTCTTGGAACCATCTCGCAAACTCTCGGGCATCTTCCACATCACGTGCCCCTGTCGCCTAGGTTCCCCCGACTTTAAAATCATCAATCTGAGCTCTCATCCCCAATGCAAAGTCCCGACTAGGGGGACTGTCATCCTCCTTGCCACACGACAGTGAATCTCTGAAGGGACTCCCTAAGGGAGCCCCAACTGCCTGGCCACACGAGACAGGTGGATGCTATAGACACCCCCATTTTGCCCTCTCAGAGTATATAAGTTTGTTCGATCAACCTTTGACCTCGACTGTGACTCTTCGAAAAGGACTTACCTTCTCTGAGGGTCTTAAAATCCTAACATGGGGACCATATACTGAAACAATAGTATATGGCTGAACACAGGCTGAAACAATAGCTTTGTGTCTCAGATCTCATAATGGTAGGGACCATATACTAAAATAATAGTATATGGCTGAACACAGGCTAAAACTGTGACAGCCCAGATTTCAGCACCCCAAAACCCGTGCCATCAGCACGACTTTCAAGGCCGTGCCCTGTGATTCCGTACGGAGCACTGGTGTATACAAGCCAAAGACTATAAGTAAGGCACATGCATCTACTCTAAACAAGTTCTCATGCATTTAAAATAAAAAGAAACTCTAAAGACAGTTCTAGTCCCATGCCAATTCATGGGCATAAGAACTGACCCGAACCATCGGTGATAACTGTTCACCCCAGACGGTTTGTCAAAAGAATCAAGGTATTTAATTACATTTAAAATAAAGAGGCTTGACATACCAAGCCGTACCTAATACTCTCAACTCACTCTCAAAGTACGCAATGGGTCTCCTAGAAGAATTCCTAGTAGTTTATGCTCTACTTAAAACATGCGTAAGCATCTAAAACCATACCTTACTCGATAGATCTCCTATAGTTTGATTCAAGCTTCGACTAAACGTAAAAATTTTCTTTTTGCAAAACCTTCTCTTTCTCTCTATTTTACCTTCTCTCTATCTATGCTAATTTAGGTTACGTAGGAGAGACTCTCCTCCCCACTTTCACTTATATAGTGAAAGCTAGAATTATTTATATATACACACATAGTGTATATATGTAGTTTTTGGTTTCCTTGTAAATCACAAATACATGTGCATGATATGTGATACACGTGCATGGTATGTGATGTGCATGGTTCCCAAAATCTGGGGTTATGACATTCACTCCACCTTATAAAATTTTTGTCCTCAAAAATTGACGACACGCTAGGAATCAAGTATGACTATTAAAGAAGCCTTCGAATAGACACTCGTATCAAACACAATCAAGCAATCATAATCAGATAATTAAATATATGGTCCAATGACCCGAAATCAGACTTGCATGAAGTAATTATAATCTACACAAAATAAGAAGGCACTCGTATCAAGCATCCTAAATATTCTAGAACTCTCTTAACGGCTATTTTCACAATCAGAATGACATTCATTCTACTTCAATTTATGAGAACCTGCACAAGGATTTACGTACAACTACACAATCAAGTATACCCACGCACATTGTACCAAATAGACTCATTTAATCAAAATGTATGTACATCTATATCAAAATCATCACTATGTCCGCCCTAAAATTTGTGACAATCATGTCACGATTGTTTTAAACAAAAATTTCACCTCAATAACACGAAATATTACATTGCTAATCACAAAAATTTCAAATGATAGATGACGGCCTAGTCATCACTCTGCTCATACTCCTCATCATCGTCCTCATCATCGTCGTCGTCGTCCTCGTCCCCATCATCATCATCGCCAACAACCTCCCTGGCGGTAGTGGTCCTTGTAGCATGGCCGGAGCTAGGTGCACCAAAAATAGTACCTCGCATAGCACCGATGCGCTCCCTGTATGTCTGCGGATACGCATGGCCCATGAGGTCTATGAGGAGCGACTCCTGGAACCGCTGATGTAATCTGATCTCCCGCCCCTGTAGGAGGATCTCTCGCATCATACTGCTGTCGGTGGTAGGTAAGGGCTATGAAGACGAAGTGGAGGGAGCAGTCGGTCCCGTCGGTGCTTGTTGCGTCGCTTGTCAGGAAATCTGGCGATCTCTTTTCTTATTCACACTATTTTGGAGGCTCTTTAGATTTCGACTTAGGTCTTGGGCGAGGAATGGAATGACATTATCGGTGAGCACGAGCTTGTCTGTCCTGATTTGAAATCCCTCCTTCCCATTTCGTGAATCGAGGAGTCGGGAAATCAAACGTACATAAGGTAGTCGGTTGATCGGTGGAGGAATAGCACCCCTTAGGTTTCTTTTATGGGCATGTGCCATGCCCTTGATGACCACCATCGGAGCCCTATACCACCTCTTGGTCATGGCCGGTCGGGTGTAAATTCTTCTCAAACACAATGTCTAAAAACCACATGTGTGGCGGTAATTGGGATCGGGTAATCGATTGGCCTGATGTGATGGCGCCGCCAGTAATATCGGCGACGATGATCGAGAAACTTACGTTCCCAGAAAAACGTGGTAGAGAAAGTGGGCTTGGTGTGTATGTATTGGGGCATTACATGACAGTGGAGACTTCGGCACTGCCGAAAACAAGTTCCTTCCCGTCAATGGTGACGAGGATAGTGTCCTCACTCACGCTTGTTTTGAGTGTTTGGTAAAATAATTTTACGAGTCTCGAATAGTACCGAGCTCCAAAAGGTGTCAATAATGGCCGTAGGTGATTGTTTGTGAGAAAATCCGAAGTCCATTGGGTGGACGTCGGATCCCCAAAAAAAGAGGGATGGATCTCCCATTCGGTCTCAAAAATTTTCGATCCCCACCACTCATTTAGTTGGATTGGGGTAGGAGGTGTGGATGGGGGTGGTTGTGGTGCCTATGGCGCTTGGTTGCGCGATGATGGCAATCGAATCGCCACCCACTTTCTAGGTTGGGGGTTAGGGCTTTGAGAAGCCATTGATATTCAAAGAAGAATTTATAAATGAAATAATGCAGAAATAGTGAAGATTTCACCTTTTGGGATGCTTTTGACTGATTGGATCGTCCGAATCCGGCTTGAATCAGACAGAAGAGCTTGAAGATTGAAAAGGAACCCTAATTCTCACTCGACAACTCTCTTCGCATGAAGAAGAAATAAAAGAACAGTAATCCGCCCATTTATATACTCTGACCTTGCTCGAGCGGTTATAAATCCTCGCGCGAGCGGTCAATATGTCTCGCTCGAGCGAGCAATAGTCGTCGCTCGAGCGAGCCAAGTTTATGATTTTATGTGGCTCGCTCGAGCGATCATTAGCTGTCGCTCGAGCGAGCCCAGAAACATTTTTCTGGTGCTCTTAAACTCGTTTTCTGTCAATAGTTCTCACCACTAGTTTCCTATGTGGTGCATCAGGAATTTTTCACACCAAATGTTGGTTCTATCATAATTTGGAATTAATATGCTAAAATTTCAATAAAATTCAATCATTCATTTAAAAATAGAGACTTTTATACTGCCAACTATTACATATTGTTATTTTGAATGGAAGTAATTAGTTAGCATTCCCGAACAAGTTGGGATATTGTTCTCTGACATCCGCCTCACGTTCCCATGTTGCTTCCTCGACCGGATGATTCTTCCATCGGACAAGCACTAACGGAATAACTTTGGTGCGTAGCACTTGTTCCTTTCTATCCAATATATCCGCCGGTTCTTCTATCATGCTCATATCTTTGTGCATCTCCAATGGTTGACCTTCTAGAACGTGGGAAGGGTCACCCACATACTTTCTGAGCATAGAAATGTAGAAAACATTATGTACTTGATCGAACACTGGTGGTAATCCAATGCGATATGCGACTTCGCCCACCTGACCCAGAATCTCGAAGGGTCGGAAGATAATGGGGACTTAGTTTCCCTCTCTTTTCGAATCTCATCACGCCTTTTATAGGCGACACCTTCACAAACACGTGTTCACCCACCTTATATTTCACACTAGTTCACTTGATATCGGCGTAGCTTTTTTGCCTGCTTTGAGCCGTCTTTAGTCTTTCTCTGATCATGCGGACAATAGCGGCATTATCTTCAAGTAACCCGGGTCCCAAAACAAAATTTTCGCCAGTTTCTTCCCAATTGATTGGCGATTTACATCGCCTTCCGTACAAGGCTTCATACGGTGCCATTCTAATGCTCGTCTGGAAACTGTTGTTGTACGCAAACTCGATCAACGGTAGGTGATGATCCCACGATCCTTGCAGCTCTAACATACACGCTCTGAGCATGTCTTCTATTATTTGATTTACTTGCTCTGTTTGCCCATCTATTTGCGGATGGAAAGCTGAATTGAAGTCCAGTCGGGTTCCCATTCCTTCTTAAAATTTCTTTCAAAATTTTGACGTGTATAGTGGATCACGATCAGAAATGATACTGCTTGAGATTCCGTGTAGGCGTACTATCTCCTTCATATATATTTCTGCGAGTTTTCCTGCTGTGTACATCGTGTTATAAGGTAGGAAGTGTGCTGACTTGGTCAGTCGGTCAACGATTACCCAAATGGCATTATATCTCTTTGTAGTGTGCGGTAGTCCAACGATGAAGTCCATAGAGATCGATTCCCATTTCTACTATGGTATTGGCAGAGGTTGTAATAACCCCGCAGGGTGTCTATGATCAATCTTCACTTGCTGACACGCCAAGCACCGTGAGACAAACTTTGTCACATCTTGCTTCAGACCTCTCCACCAGTAATTCCTTTTTAAATCTTGGTACATCTTTGTGCTACCGAGGTGGATAGCGTAATTTGATTTGTGAGTCTCATCGAGAATGGTTCGTTGCAGATCAACATTGTTCGGAATACAAAGTCGACCCTTGAACAATAAGGAACCATCCTCCCTGATTGAGAATTCTGATCTGATGCCTTCCATTACATCTTGACGGATCTTGGTTAGTACCGGGTCTTCCATCTGTAGTTCACGTATTTGTTTGAATATCACCGGTTTCACTGATATGTTAGCCAAAAAGGCTCCTGTAGCTTGCGACTTGATGTCCGCACCATATAGTGCTAGATCTTCAAGTAACTTCCATCTGTGCCTTCCCAAAATCAAACTAGCCAACTGCGCTGAATTCTTTCGAATCAAGGCATCGGCTACCACATTAGCCTTGCCTGGATGGTACTATATGGAACAGTCATAGTCCTTGAGGAACTCCATCCTTCTGCGCTGCCTCATGTTAAGTTCCTTCTGCGTAAATAAGTATCTGAGGCTCTTATGGTTGGTGAAGATTTCAAAAGTCTCCCCGTATAAATAGTGTCGCCAAATCTTCAACGCAAATATGACCGCTGTTAGTTCCAGATCATGCGTCGGATTGTTCTTCTCATGCTCTTTCAACTGTCTTGACCTGTAAGCTATCACCTTTTTGTGTTGATTGAGCACGCAACCCAAATCGTTATATGAGGCATCACTGTAGAGCGCGAATCCTCCACTGCCTGAAGGAATGGCTAAAACTGGAGCTGAAGTGAGTCTCTTCTTGAGTTCTTGAAAACTCTTCTCGCACGCTTCACTCCACTCAAATCTTGAATCCTTTCTTGTAAGCCTCGTAAGAGGTCCCGATATCTTTGAAAACCCCTCAATGAAACGTCGATAATAACCTCCTAGTCCAAGGAAACTTCGGACATCGGTCACGATCTTTGGTTGCTCCCAGTTCACTACTGCCTCAATCTTAGCGAGATCTACTGTGACACCATGCTTTGAGACGACATGTCCCAAAAAGCTGACCTCTTCTAACAAAAATTCACATTTACTGAGTTTGGCGTACAATTGGTGTTCACGCAAAGTTTTCAGAGTGACTCGTAAGTGTTCTTCATGCTCCATCTTCGATTTAGAGTATATCAAGATGTCGTCAACTAATACGACGATGCAGGAGTCCAGGTGTGGTTTAAACACTCGATTCATTAAATCCATAAACGACACCGGTGCGTTTGTCAACCCAAACGGTATCACTAAAAATTCATAGTGTCCATACCGTATTCTGAATGCCATTTTCTGAATGTCCTCAGCCTTAACTCATAACTGATGGTATCCAGATCTCAGATCGATCTTGGAAAAGTACTTCGCCCCTTGTAACTGATCGAACAAGTCATCTATTCTTTGCAAAGGGTATCAATTCTTCACAGTGAGTTTGTTCAATTACCGATAGTCAATGCACAATCGCATTGACCCATCTTTCTTTTTCACAAATAAAACCGGTGCTCCCCATGGAGACACGCTTGGTCTTACAAACCCTTTATCCATGAGCTCTTGCAACTACTCTTTCAATTCCTTTAACTTAGCAGGAGCCATCCTGTATGGTACTTTTGAAACAGGCTCCATTCCTGGTGCTAAGTCGATAGTGAATTCCACTTCTCTCTCTGGAGGTAATCCCGGCAATTCTTCTAGAAATACGTCTTCGAACTCTCGCACTACTGTTATCTCAAAAATAACATTCTTTTCTTCTTTCTCTCCCTTCAGGAATGCTAAATAACTGCTACACCCCTTTTTGATCAAACGTTCAGCTCTGACTGCAGAGATGAGTGGCACCTACGTCGATCTCTCTCCTCGAAATCGAAACGATCTCCTTGTGTTAGGTCAAAAAATGACAACCTTGTTCTTGCAATCCACTATTGCACAATGATGAGACAACCAATCCATGCCAAGGATCATATCGAATCCTTGCATGTCCAACAATATTAATTATGCGTATAATTGATAGACATCACCATCCCGAACGCTCACTACTACTGATTTGCAGACTAACTCTGTGTCCACTAATTCCCCCGTTGGGATAGACACTGATAACACAAAGTTTAGTGTCTCCGAAACAATCTTCATTTTCCTTGCAAATCTAGGAGTGATAAAGGAGTGGGTAGACCCTGGGTCTATCAACACTCGTGCGTCACGCGCTACATAGCATCCTTTTTCATAGACTTGTAACGTACCTATAACACATACACATACATATATAGCACATACTTGATTTAGAATTTTCTAACGTACAAAAATAATTCCAAATGCTTTTCTAATGAATGCACTTGCTCTATCTAAAATTGTATTAAATTTGAAACTCTTAATTAAAAGGAATCTCACCTTGGATGACGTCATGCACACTCCCTGCTTCTTGGGCGGTGACTGCATAGGCTCTCCCTTGAACAATTGGTTTCCGTGATTGAATAGGTCGTGGCATGGAAGTTGAAGTTGTCTTCTCCTTAATTACCTCAGGGCAATCTCTAATCACGTGACCCATCTTACCACATTTAAAACAGCCCCGCATTCCTTGCCTGCAATCTGCAGTTTTATGGGACTTGCCACACTTGGCACAAGTCTCTCTTGGTGTTAAAGAAGCAGCTCGTGAAAAACCTTGTGTAACTGTGGCTCCAGTGGAAATAGCAGGACTCTCATACCTCATCGGTCTCCCTGACGCCAGCAATGGGAATCTTTGATGAGTAGTCTATTGTGCGGCTCTCCCATACCATGTCTGGAACGGTTGCTTCTGATTCGGTGCTACGAACCTCGGCTTCTTATTCATCGGTTCATAACTCCTAGTCTTGCCTTGATCTATCCTTCCTCTTTCCTGCTGTTCCCTTTGACGGTATCGGTTATTGTTTTCTTCTTCAACCACTAATGCCTTACTCATGACCTCTCCATAGGTCTTTAGCTAAAATGGTGCAACTCCTCCTCGGATGTCCAGCCTTAAAACCTGTTGGAACCTCTTTGCTTTCATCACATCCGAAATTACGTAGTCTGGAGCGAAACGAGCCAGTCTCATAAATTCTACTCCGTACTCTCTTACAGTCATCTTTCCTTGCATTAATTATAAAAATTGGGTCTCCATTTGATTCCTCACAACCTTCGAAATGTACTGCTTGTTGAACTCTTCAACGAATTCATCCCATGTCTAGGGCATATCTGGAGTTTCTTGAGCCCTAGTCCGCGAAACAGATTTCCACCAAGGCCCAGCCTCCCCATCTAGCATGTAAGCTGCCCAACGAATGCTCTAGTCCTCTGTGCATGTCAGTACACTAAATACCTTCTCCATTTCACTCAGCCAATTTTCAGCTGCCATGGTGTCTGTCTGCCCTGAAAAGCTAGGTCTCATCCTCTTGAATTCAGTAAATGCTGAAGCTACTGGTAGTGTAGGCCCTACTGGAGGCGTAGGTGTTTGATGTTGCTCACTGAGCCGGCATGATGCCGCCAAGGATCTTTGCCATGGTTTCCATAGTATGCATCACCCTTTGACGCTCCTCTCTCTCTTCATTTCTTTCCCTCACTCTATCTTGTTCTCTCTGATCTCGATCCTGACGGCCTCGATCCTGATTTTCTGCTTGATTTTGGTTCTCTTCTTGGCCACTGCCCTCGGGAATGTCCCTATTTCCCAATGGCACTCTATTCGTAGGCGAGATGAACTCATCTCTACTACGCAAATTCCTATCATGACTACCCCTGGGTCGGCCTCTTCCTCTAGGAAACATAACGGTCTGCATGAGAAACCACGATTTCGTTAGCAGAAGTCCCTATGTTCTGACAAAAAATGAATGATTGTCAGAATTTTAAAAGAAAGGCTTTGATACCAAGAGCCTCAAATTTTGCACCCAAAACTCGTGCCATCAGCTAAAGATTACAAGTAAGGCACATGCATCTACTCTAAACAAGTTCTCATGCATTTAAAATAAAAAGAAACTCTAAAGACAGTTCTAGTCCCATGCCAATTCATGGGCATAAGAACTGACCCGAACCATCGGTGATAACTGTTCATCCTAGACGATTTGTCAAAAGAATCAAGGTATTTAATTACATTCAAAATAAAGAGGCTTGATATACCAAGCAGTACCTAATACTCTCAACTCACTCTCAAAGTATGCAATGGGTCTCCTAGAAGAATTCCTCAGGAGGAGGCTCTGACTCTTCTGTTAGCACGTAATCTGAATCCCCTGGATCAAAATCTCCAGAAGTCTCTGTTGCCGCTAGTCCTGGACCTGCGACGTATAGTCTAAGGGGTGAGCTACATCCTAGCTCAATAGGGAAATACAGTGAACATATAATTTAAGCTCTCACATGTATGTTAAAACAGTTTAAAGGCATGATTTATCTCATAGAACTGCTGAAAGACAATTGAAATAATCAGAATTAAAATGATAGATACAACTGTTACTTTGCATGACTTTTTTTATTCTCATCTTACTAGTGTAGTAACGGATTTAGCCTAATCAGTTAAATCTTAACTTAAGTAGTCCCCGAGCAATATAGCATCGAGCCCTGATGGAATACCCACCATCGTCGTCTAAATAGACACTTTTTATATGTTAAAATTTAATACCACCCAGGCTCCTTTCTCTTAGGCGGCGGGGTCTATTCTCAATTCAACATCCCTGGGATGTGCTATGGTGTACGGTTTAGCCGCCGTACCGGTCACGGATATCCTACCGAGTCAGTCGTGGATATCCCACCACGTCGGTGGGGTATTCTAATTAAACCTTAAATAATGAAATATCGAATATGCTCTACATATAGTTATTCACCGTGATTATGCTAATTTTATTATAGTAGGCCTTATCGCTCTTCTTTTATTTCACCATTTGGTTTCATCTGCATCCCTAGGATGCTACTGGTTTAATGCATCATTCAGATGCCCCTTGTCACCTTTCTATGTCCCCTGGGGACTTCATGGTTCCATTTAAATTCACACACACACACACGTTTTGGAAACATATATGATATAAATATTCTCTTGAGATACTCTACGTATTTAAAATACTCTACATTAATGGTTTTGACGAATTAAAGTACATGTTTCAAGATATTCCCTACCTCAAGCAAAATCCAACGCACTCCTTTCTCGTAGAGGTTTACGCGTAACAACTCACGTCACACCTACATTGCATGTGTTACAAAATTTACTTAGGATGGTCTCTAGAACCCTTGGAAACACAGCTCTTATAATTTATACTAAAAGAAATGAGAAAATTGGGTAATTCCTCGCGCGAGCGGTCATTTAGCATCGCTCGAGCGAGCACTTGACCTCGCTCGAGAGATCACAATTCATCGCTCGAGCGGTCATTATTCATCGCTCGAGCGATTATTATTTATCGCTCGAGCGAGCACTATTCATCGCTCAAGCGGTAATTATTCCTCGCTCGAGCGAGCACTATTCATTGCTCGAGCGGTTATATATTAAGGTACCTGGAGCTCTATGCGATGCCTCGCTCGAGCGAGCTTCTCCTTCACTGTGGGTATCGCTCGAGCGAGCCCAAAACACAAATATGCTTAGAATATTCCTTCTGTCCTCGCTCGAGCGAGCCATTTAGACCGCTCGAGTGAGCCACAAAAAGATATAAGTCCTCTATTGTTCGAGGACTATTACCTTTTTCATGAGAGGCTTATTAATGTCAAGGATCATTAGTCTAGTAGTTTATGCTCTACTTAAAACATATGTAAGCATCTAAAACCATACCTTACTCGATAGATCTCCTATAGTTTGATCCAAGCTTCGACTAAATGTAAAAATTCTCTTTTTGCAAAACCTTCTCCTCTTTCTCTCTATTTTACCTTCTCTCTATCTATGCTAATTTAGGTTACGTAGGAGAGACTCTCCTCCCCACTTTCACTTATATAGTGAAAGCTAGAATGTTTTACATATATACACATAGTGTATATATGTAGTTTTTGGTTTCCTTGTGAATCACAAATACACATGCATGATATGTGATACACGTGCATGGTATGTGACGTGCACGGTTCCCAAAATCTAGGGTTATGACAGAAATAATAGCTCTGTGGTTCAGATCCCATAACCCTAGGGGTGGGGACTATATACTGAAATAATAGTATATAGTCAAAATGCAGGCTGAAATAATAGCCTTGTCCCTCAGCCTCGACCGAGACCCGGGACAATCCCAAATTATGCGCACTGAACTATGCGCACAATTCGATTGAGCGCCACACCACTAGCGCACAATCAGTCCCCCTCAGACCAAACTTCCCCTCCTTTTGACTACCTTGAGACCTGATTATGCGCTCTAACAAGTGCTCGCATTCAGATTGGGCATCTAATCGTCGGCGCTCATTTGGTCTGTTTCAGACCTGGTCTCTAACTCCTAAGACCGCCAAAACTCTACGATTAAACGCACTTAGTACAACATTCAATCAAATTGTGCATTCCAAACTAGGAGCACAATTAGTCTAATCAGACTAGGACTGGGACACCCAGGCTAAGCCAGTCAGCCGGTCACTCACTGAGTTGGTCACCGACTCAAAGTGGTTAAGCACCTGATATAGGGCACACAACTTAATTAAGCACTCCAGATAGAGCGCGTAATTGAAGTTGACCGACTAATTACAAGCACCCCCATAGGGCGCATAATTAGTAAAATACCTATAAATAGACCCCCTTACCACGACCCAAGGAACAAGAACGACTTCGAGATCCAAGTTTCGAGTTCCTTGCCTTCAAGCTTAGGATTTCGAGATTCCTCTCTGCAGCCCCAGCCTTTGGTATAATTTTCCTTCTAGTTTTTAATTTTTAGTTCTTAGTTCTAATTCTTAGATCTCAAATTTTAACTAGTAGTTTTAATTTTCAGTCTTAGGCAGTAACACCCTTTTGTTTTAATCTGTAATTTCAATACCTGGCTCTAGTTCTTAGTTTCTGGAACTAGTTATTGATCCGATCATTAAAATGCGCCTTACTTTAAATTCCCCAAAATCTCATGTTTCAGTCCTATCATTAATCTCTGGTTCTAGTTATTAGTCCCTAGAACCAGTCCTTAATCATACGGTCTGATTTTTTTGATTTTGGTCCCAATTTCAGTCTTTAAATTTTATATTCTAGTCCTAATTTATCGATTCCTTATAGTTCTAGATTTTAAATCCCGATTTATTAATCCATAATTATAATCCAAAAATTATTGCCTTTTCAATCCAAAAATATAGTCTTATAATTCAAATTCAGTTTACTTTAATCTTAGCCACCTGATTTGCCCAAGGGAGCTTACAGAGGGTAAACGGGAACGAGGCCGATCCTCCTTAGCATAGCGGTCCAAAACCCCTTTCTTTAGATTTTTAGTAAAATTAGTATATATACTTTAATTAGAGTTTTAATAAAATTAGTATTTTTTTAAAATTAGAGTTTCAATAGAATTAGTATATTCCTAATTAGTCTCTGTAGAATTATTATATTTGCACTCCTAATAGTATTAGGAGACTCAATTGACTAGATTTCTAATAAGATTAGGACACTTTAATCAATTAGACTCCTAGTAGGATTAGAAGACTCAATTAGATTAAGATATTAATTAGACTTCTAGTAGAACTAGGAAAGTTAATTAGACTAGGATTAAAAAGTAAAAAGACCAAAAAAATAGCTAAAGTTAGAGTAGTACTAGGCATCTCACAATTAACTAGACTCCTAATAGAATTAGGATACTTGAAATTAATTAAACACCTAACAGAATTAGAACACTTAAAGTAATTGGATCCTAGTAGAAGTGAGACATCAAAAATAACTAGACTCATAACAGAATTAGAAAATTCATATTAGTCAAATATAATTAAGAGAGTTACTCAAACTAAAAGCAAAAGACCAAAAGAATAGTTAGAGTTAGGATAGTACTAGGAATCCTACGCATAATTAGACTCCCAGTAGAATCAGGAAACTTAACTTAATTAATCAACGCAACCAAAGGAGAATAAGTTATCTAGACATCCAAGCAACCCAGTGCTGCTGACGTTGGCAGGCCGAAGATTCAGTAAAGAAGGAACCCTCACCTCCTCACAAGCGTGATCAGTGACGTGTTGCAGTGTCGATAAATATCTGTAGCTGGCGATCACAACAAACTTGGTATTTCCATCACAAATTTACCTGTTTAATTTTAGCACTTATTATTTTCTAAATAATCACTCCACCACTCATTGCCAGAGTCCACTTGGGACTGAATTGGGTCACTAATTTTGGGGATCGAAAGGAACCCAGGAAAAGCATGTATCAACAGATGCGCTCCACCTTCTCGAAGCAATGGACCCAGATGTCCATGTCAAAGAAGGGACGGCCGAACTGTATCACCGGTTGCTCGGCGTCCTCCTCAGCATCATAAGGCCTCCAAATAACCTGTAACCAGAAATGAGCCATCAATAAATCTTAAAGCTCGAGGACTAGTTGCTCTAGCAACATAAAAGATGCATACCTACCCCGGATGCATGTCCTCAAAGAGACCCTGCATGGTCTGAAGATCCGAAGACTGGTGGCGGCGCCCCATCGCCCTCTGCCACACATGCATGCGCCAGAAAGTGAAAGTAATCTCTGCCGAGACCCGCAGACATAAGAATGCAAAATGATCATACCCAAAACTAAACACACAAACATTGACACAATCACTAAGAAAGAAAAACGAAAATGACAAAAATGTTATAAAGTTAATAGTCAACTCAATCTCACCTGAAGAAAAATAAGAAAGCCCCTGATCGTCGCGACACCTCTCCCCCGACAATAGAGCTGCTCGTAAAGGTGCGCCAATGCTGTAGCGCACCAAGCATACGTGGGCACGCGATCTAGGTCCCCAAGAAGTGTCAGGAATAGACCTGTCACATAGCTCCAGGTCGAAGAAGAAAACAACACTGCACCAAAAAAGTGCATAAAAAATGCCTGGAGGACTCGATCCCCCATAACTCCTGGCTCCGTCACAGGCTCACGAAGCGCCATCGCCTCAAGACATGCCTGGAACACCGCTCTTTTCTCTGAGTGATGCCTCGGAGGAACAAACCCACTGGAAAAAGTAGCAAAGAACCATGTAACTCGAACCACCCCTGGCCCGAACCCACTAGACCAGTACTCGACTTCGAGCACCTCCTCGCATACTGCCAAATAATCTCCTCCCATATGCCCTGTCACCGGCTCCCCCTCAAATCCGAACCTAATGATGCGGATCCAATCCTCCGGGGTCAGGAGCAACATCCCTACTGGGAAGAGCAATGCTTGCTGCTCCTCCCTCCACCGCTCTAGAATAGTCCCGATCAAGCCACGATCGACCAGAAAGGGCTCAAGCTTTAAGATTGGCCCGAAGCTGAAAGACACTAATCGTACCTGCTGAAACTCAGGAAGGGCACGATACCAGGCATGGGACTTTGTCCATGCAGTGCTTATGGCTAGCAAAGGAGGCTCCTAAGGAGCAATTAAGTGAAAAGAAATGTAAGAATGCTAACTACGGGGGATCACTAAGTAACTTAACACAGGACACTGACGATAGTTAGACCTAATCAATAATACTAATAATAATAGTAACTAGGATTATAACAACAAATGCCGACAACAAGAAGAACAACGATGATAACAAAAATGAAAACATATTGATAACAATAATAATAAAAGATAATAACAAACAAAACAAACGAAAAACAATGATAGTTGACCATGGTTAAGCCAACCAACAAAATGATAACAACTAAAGCAATGACACAATAACAACAAACAACAAGGAGACAAGAAGACTATAAAGCACGCAAAACATGATAAAGGAAACACAAAACGGTAAAATAAATGTGACCTTACAACTATATACAAGCATTATGCATGAATTCACACACACACTAAGACTAGATGCGAGTTCAACACAAAGTAAGATGGGTTTCCATATCCTAGGAATCTACGTTATAACCTAAATGCCTAGGAAATAAAAGAAGAAACTCTTGCTCACGGGCACCTACCTAGTCCCTGGCAAAGAACTCTTCCAATGGAATGCTAATTGAAGGCGAAGCCCGGCATGGAACAGCGTCGCCCTCAGCACCCCCACCAAGCTTAGGAGCACCCTCTCCGACGATCATCTTAGCATCACCTTCGACACTGACGTCGGCATCGGTAGGAATCTCAAGAGTCTCCCCTCCCTCCACCACCATCTGCTCTAAGTCCAAAGTAGTTAAGAAAAGTAGGTCACCACCGTCAGACTCCATCTCAGGATGAAGAGTACGAAAAACTAAAGAGAATGCAACAACTGGTGCTCGAAAGGGATGAACAGATTGCTAAATATCACCAAAACACAGAAATTAGAGCGCAAGGAAGCAAGGAACAACAAGAATCAGTGAAGAAACTAGAAAGCATGGGAGAAATGAAAATTTATGTGGCTTATATAGAGCACGGGTCAATAGCGCTCTCAGACACCTCTGCACAATCCGAATCACGTGCTCTACTCAGCGCGTGCAATTAAACTTTTGTCCACCCAAAAAGCGCAACGAGTCAATCCCGTGCCCTCCACCATGCGCGCAATCTGAAAAGTCACCCACGCAGTGACCTGGTGTTGTTCCAATCATGCACCTTGATTACAACATGCAATTGGATTACACACGCACAATTCAACGCGTAATTGCCTCTCTGAACCCTTCAGTTGTGTGTGCACTACCAGCCACGTAATTGAATCCAGCACCCCGAATCAAGCGTATAATTCCCCAGTTTTAGCCAAAATATACGTATACAGGAGCAACCAGGGACCAAAACCTGGGATTTAACTATATCTAACACCAGCACCTACAGCCCAAAACTTACGCCATACACTTCACACCTATGCCCATGCACTCCGAAAATTGGAGAAGCCCTCACCTATATGCTCACGCGTGCTCCAAAAATAATCACTTAAACGCATAAACACTAAACCCGATAAGAGCCTGTCAAAACTCAAACCGATATAACACCAACACAAACCAAACAAAACCTCACCTAGGACAAAATCAAGATTAATTAGACCAAACTAAACCACACCGAGCCGGATCAAGTCAATACAAGATTTAGGAAACTCAAAATGAAGCCACAAGAATAATAAACAAATTAACTTTTATGAACATGATAAAATCATTACAAATCATTAACGGTTGTAGGGTATATTTCAATACATGGGGGAGGTGTAAGAGGTGTCAATGCATAGTATTTCCCCATGGTTTTAGCCATATATTGGTTTCTTCCTGCCATACTGAGATCACAGCAGGGTGACTAAAAATAATAACTATTTGAATTTTAATTTTATCTAATTTTTAGTCTAGAAAGTAGGGAGAGAGAGCAAATCTAAGCCTTGAGCTTCGCTGATCAGGGGAAGTTGAGACTCTGAGTCATCACTCCGAATAAACCTGCGAAAGATCAAGAAGTGATTCAAAGAAAGTTTAAAATATAAAGAAGTATAAACAGAGAAAGATAAATATTTATTTTTAAAACGGGAATGTAAACAAAAAGAAAAGATAAAGCGCTTCCCCGACAGCGGCGCCAAAAACTTGACCGGCTTATAGTATGTATATATTTAAATTAAAATCAAGCCTTAACCTATTGCAAGCACACAATGAAAATTATAGCGTAGCGATAGGATCTATCCCACGAAGAAGTGATTATCTTCTTATAAATTTTTATATTCCTGTTTTAAAAACTATCTTTATCTTTTAAGTCCTAAATGATTGGAGAAATATGAATAAAACAATGGGTTTCTTAATCTAATTGCATAAAAATAAATCCTAATTGTAGACACCCAAATTTGGCCCAAGGCCTGATCGAAACACATTTCAAGAAAGGTGCGCTTCCGAGCTTTTGATGGCATGTATGGAACCTTTAGGAACCACCCTAGAACCCTTAAATAACCCTTTCAAACCCTTAGAAATCACCCTAGATTAGGAACCTGCCCTGAACCTTTAAAAATTAATTCCAACCCTTAGAACTCGTTTTGAAACCTTTCAAAACCTTGGAAAAGGGTGTGGTGCATTAGGGCTAGCTACGGCCTTCTACTATGATCGAATCTTACACCATTGAAAAGTAGAGGACGTAAGCTTTCCAATGATCCAAGGATCGCCCCAATCAGAGTTATGCGTCAAAAGATATGGCGGTCCGAACTCGAAGGGCAAAAGAGTAAAATCAGGTAGGCCCCCTAGGGATTTGGCGCAACTAATAGTTGCACTAGTTATAATTTTGCCTGGTGCAACTATTAGTTGCGCTAGGCCACTTCTCCCAAAAATTAAGCTTGTCGCAACTAATAGTTGCACCAATTTTAAATGTGGACCACACCCTCGCGAGCCAACTTCCAGGCAGTGTTCAAAACTATTTTATGGTACATTTGCCTGGTGCAACTATTAGTTACGCCAGACATATGAATAGTAACAATGTATTTTAGCCCCAATCAGAGTTATGCGTCAAAAGATATGACGGTCTGAACTCGAAGGGCAAAAGAGTAAAATCAGGTAGGCCCCCTAGGGATTTGGCGCAACTAATAGTTGCACTAGTTATAATTTTGCCTGGTGCAACTATTAGTTGCGCTAGGCCACTTCTCCCAAAAATTAAGCTTGGCAAAACTAATAGTTGCGCCAATTTTAAATGTGGACCACACCCTCGCGAGCCAACTTTCAGGCAGTGTTCAGCACTGTTTTACTGTACATTTGCCTGGCGCAACTATTAGTTACACCAGACATATGAACAGTAATCATGTCTTTTAGCCCCAAAATTTGTGATTGGGGTTTGACTTGTTGACCACCTCGACCTTTGGGGTATGCTTTGATAGTTCTATTGCACCCATTCATTACCTATTTGCAACCCCTTAAGTGGCTTAAGGCCTCACCCCATCATCCACCATTAAAGCCCATCTTCACCCTTCACTAAACCCTTGAAACCCAAGGAAACCTTAGATGATAGATTACCTAATTTCTAACCTTGATTAGCATCTAAACACTCTCCTAATCTACCCTTTTCCTATAAATAGAGCCCCCCTCCCTTTGGTTTAAGGGTTGAAAATTTTTGCTTAAGAGAGAAAGAGCTTAAAGTGAGAAGATCTTTCTCCCTTTGGTGCACCATTACTCATATAAATTCTAGAACTCCAAAACCTCATTCCATGCCTCACCTTTCCTAAAAAGCCTCTAGGTTAGGTATGTACTATCCATTTGCTTCCCTTCTCTACCTCTTAGCTAGTAAGACTTAGTGATTAGAACCCCTCTTTCCTTCATTCAAGCCTTCAAAAGCTCATCAAAAGTAAGCCACGCAAGGCTCTCCTACGGTGCTATAAGGGCCCGAGGGCTCCAGCTCTCCCCTTTCTTCTCCTATCTCTTTTTTGGCTCTTCTCATCCTTCCATTTGTGCCGTTACGCCGTCGAATTTTTGATAGGAACGGAGGGGCATAAATAGGATTCTAAGCCCTTTTGGGCAAGAGGAAGCCATTTTCTTTTCTTTTACTTTATTTTTATTTTGGCCATTAGTAGAGACCGCGTTAAGCGGGTTGATCAGGTGCCTAACACCTTCCCGATCGATAACCGAAGCCCCTACCCAAGATCCTTTGGTGTCGACCGGATTCAAAGTCATATTTTTAGCACTTTGGTACTCATAAAAATGATATAAGTATCCCAGACACCAAAAGCTCCAGGTGGCGTCACTATTTTTTTGTTAGAGAGTGCATCATCGCGCGGGATCGTAAAAAATCCCACGGTTGCACAGATGGGGACTTTGCTGGGGATAGCTTGTAGAACTTCTCCTTGAAATTTGGCCTTTTTATTTTTATTTTACTAACCATTTTGCTATTTTTTTTATTGTTTATTTTATTTTATTTTTGTTTTACTCACCTCTACTTTTTCGTCATTTACATGCCTTAGCCGATCGGCAGGCTTACTTGTGCATTGTCATTATTTTTTCCTTATATTTCCATCATTTTTGGTGCCTTAGCCGATTGGCGGGCTAAGTTGAGCATTGGCTTTTAATTTCTTTAATTTTTTGTCATTTAAAGTGCCTTAGCCGATTGGCGGGCCTGCTTGTGCAAACATATTCTGACAGTGGACGCCGGCCCGTAGTGGTAGTACGAGGTCATCACCCCCATCTTCTGGACTAAAGAAAACTTCCATAAAAAAATATGTTTTGAAAAAAAGAAGTTAAAATTGAATCAAGAATAGGGAGTTTAATTAACTTGTTTTTACGAGGTAGATTTTCGAATGGTTGGGTTTAGGCACAGGCACACATACAACCACCCGGGTCTTAGAATGGCGGCAACCCCTAGTGGTGATGATCCAGAAAAGTCCTAGCCCACCTAGTATCTGAGAAGGCGCTTGCGCCGAAGGTATATTGGGTGGGTTCCCATTCCAAAGCTTAAAACCCTTGGGGATCGGGCTAGCGAGTTATACCGGATTCAAACCCTTTAGGTGTGGTGAGGAGAGAACCGATCACAAAAAAAAAAAATAGCTCAGTTCCCGAAAGCCTAGCTTCCACAAAACCCAAAATAAAGACCCACCTTCAGGCTACTGTTCCCTGCTGTTTTAGAATCTGGAGCATCATTTTTGTCTAGTGCAAGTATTAGTTGCGCCAGTGTAAAAATTGGGAATTTATAACTGACGCAACTATTAGTTGCGCTAGCTTTAAATGCTCCACTTTTACCTTGGCGCAACTAATAGTTGCGCCAGTGTAAAAAAGAGGCCCTGCTACCTTGGCACATGTATTAGTTGTGCCAAGTCTACCTGGATAGCAGCAGCCCAAAATATGAGGCTTTCTCACCTCCCGAGTCCCCCGATTAGTGTGCTTAGTACCTCTGTTTAGGCCCCACCATCTCCGATACCCAATACGCCCCCGTCGGTCAAAAGAAGGCAACTTCTTTTTGAGTCATTCTGGGGGATCGGGTTATTTACCTTGATTTCCATGCCTTCAATAGATCGGAGGTCCTCCTTCGATTCTTCCGAAGTGCGTCGGAATCGTCACCGCGGGTCTTGAATTAGGGAACGAGAGCCACCAGAGAAAGGAATTCGAAGGCCTCGGAACCTTTTTTTTTTTAATTTTCTCAAAAAACTTAAACAAAAAAAAACTAAAAATCAAATCAAAACCAAAAAATATATAGTTTGTAGTGCCGACACAACGACATCATCTTGCCCTCCACCGTCCTGTAGGGAAAGAAGGAGGATTTTTAGGCCTTATCCAAGGCACCCTTACCCAACCCGTTCCCAAAGGATGTCGTGGGTAGTGGACCCAACTTACGTCGATCCTGACTTATCCCTGCCACATTCTCCAATCCACTCCCATTCGGGAGAGGCCTTCGCATCCATCCCCATCACCCTATCCCCTTTTACCATTACCGGCCCGTTTGGTGCCCCCATTTTTCCAACCACCACTTCCCAAAATATCCAAAATCACCCCTCCATTCCCCATCTCTTTCCCATGCTACCTTTCCTCCCATGTCCATGCCAAGCCAACTACCCATTCCATCCACATCCCCTCAAAACCCAACACATTTCCCAACCCCATCCATGATAAACCCAACCCAAGTTTCCACATCCACACCCATGCCCCATTTTCCATCTTCCCCATATAGACCCAATCCACCATCCTTCACCTATGTCACCTCCACCCTATCCAACCCCTCACAAGCCCCCCATCTACCCGGGTCATGCCCATTTTTATCGGGGCCATAGCTGGTTTTTCCCAAACACCCACACTTTACCCTTCATCATCCCCCTTTGCCAATGCCCCACCACATTCCTTCAACCCATCCCATATCCCATCACTTACAATGGCCATACCCAATTTTCCCTCCACATCCACCCCATCTATACCCAATCATCCCTCAAATCCACCACCCACCTCCGATCATCTTTCCATCACCATGATAGAGGAAATGTTCCAAGCCTACTCCTTATGGAAGGCTTCCCAAAACACCCCCCATCATCCACACCCCACATCCATGGACCCATCATATACCCTGGCCAATCTCCATGCTTCACTCTCCCATGATCCCCATCAACCCCCCATAATTCACACCATCCAAACTCCCATCTCCCATATGCCCCAAGGCCCATTGGCCCAAAATTCGACCATTCACCAAGGCCCATTGGCCCAAAACCCCACCACCCATGATCCCCAAGGCCCATTGGCCCAAAACCCCACCACCCATGATCTCCAAGGCCCAATGGTCCAACACCCCATCACCCATGATCTCCAAGGCCCAATGGCCCATCACCCCATCACCCATACCCAAGGGCCCATGGCCCTAAATCCATCAAGGGCCCATGGCCCAAACCCACTAATGGCCCATGGCCCAAACCCCTCAAAACCCAGTGGGCCAGGCCCACATACCCCAAGGGCCCATTGCCCAAACCCTTACCCATGGGTCAATGGCCCAAACCCTCTAAGGGCCCATGGCCCATACCCACCAATGGCCCACGACCCTTACCCCTCAAAACCTAGTGGGCTAGGCCCACATATCCCAAGGGTCCATTGCCCAAACCCTTGCCAAAGGGCCCATGGCCCAAACCCATCTAGGGCCCATGCCCATGGCCTAAGCCCTCAAAGCCCAATGGGCCATACCCATCATGGCCTAATAGGCCAAGATCCCCCAAATCCCATGCCCTTTACCCAAACCCAACCTGATTAAGGCCTTGTGGCCCAAACCTACCCCGGGTCCATGGCCCAAGCCCCATACTCATACCCTCCACAATATCCCCAAAATTTCACCCACCCCCACCCTTCACAATCGGGTCAAACCCATGCCATTCCTCAGACCCAATTTTCTCATGGCCCCATACCCCAAGACCATCTCCAAACCTTCCCTCATATCCAATGGCCTCATCAGGCCCCACCCCTAAACCAAACTACCACTCACCCCATCACTCCACAACACTTCCCTTACACCCAAGGGGCTCACCCAACCCACATCCAGTCCAATCCCATCCAGTCCATACATCAACATGAAAATATCGTCCTCACTGCACCTTATGTAGACCCACAGTATGAGGAGGACAAGATCAGAAATAGTGGGGCCTATGCCGGGGCAGTGACCAATGTCAATCCTCCACTTGTAATTACCCCACCCCTGGCAGCTGAAAGTGAGTCCAGGCTAAAATTGAGAAGACGATCCCCATGTCTAAGGAGTTGGAACAGTTGGTTAAAATTCAGAAGCAATTATAAAAGATGGGTGGTGTTGAAATCCACGCCACAGACTTCACCGAATTATGCCTGTTCGCCGAGGTCCCCCTGCCCCCCAAATTTAAAATGCTAGTATTCGACAAGTACAATGGCACGGGTAACCCGATTGCACACCTCAAGTCCTATTGTGGAGACATGTGCCAGTACAGGGGGACGAGAGACTGCTAATAAAAGTCTTTCAGAAGAGTTTGACCGGTCCAGCCCTGAGGTGGTTCACGTCTCTTGAACCATCCATGATGAAGACATGGAAGGACTTAATGCACCTGTTCCAAGAACAATATGTCTATAATATTGACATTGAGCCGCGAAAGTCAGACTTGGCCCATTTAAGACAGAATCAGAACGAGACCTTCAGTGACTACTTAGGACGTTGGAGAGCACTGGCAGCTCAGGTTAGAAATAGGATACCTGACGATGAGCAGATCGAAATGATTTCAAAGAATACTCTGCCAGTGATTTCAAACTTTTTGGTGTACCAGCAGCAGTCCAGCTTTGCTGATCTGGTGAGAAATGCTAACCAATGTGAGGATGATATCAGGGAGGGCCGTCTAAATAAGAACATGCCGAGTGGACCCAGTGGGGTTAGAAGATTTTCATAACAAAGGAACGAGAAGAGAATAGGGGCCTATGTTCAAAACATTGCCAATACCAAGCCCAATAATAATACAACCCCATTTCAATTTCACGTAGCTCCGCTAGCACCGATTAGAACTGAGCAGATGCGGAGAGTAGGGAATGGGTAAGGAATGCAAATGACTCCGGAACAGAGGAGAACCCGCTATGATCGAGTTTTTATGCCTTTCGGGCAATCTTTGAGTGTACTTTTGCCCTTGTTAGTGGAAAAAGGGTTAGTCACTATTCATCAACCACAACCTCCTCCTCATCCAATCCCAAGGAACTATGATTCAAATACCCACTGTAATTTTCATTAGGGTCCGGGTCACCCGACTGATCGCTGCTTCCCCTTGAAGAACACAATCCAAGATTTGATTGACGCCGGGAAAATAATTCCACCAGCATCTTCTCAAGCAAACCAGCAAACAAACATCCATCAAGTACCATTACCCCCACATCCTACCAGAGGAGCAGGTCCTAGGCCCACCATAGGGATGATAGAAAGTGAAGAGGAGTTTGAGTTTGACCAATCCGATTACATTAGTGATCGGGAGAGTTATGTGGCGCCGTTGTCAAGGAATATTGAAGAAAGGAACATCGGGGTAATTGAATCCCTAAATTTATCAGATTATTTCTCCAACCCAACTTCGCAAATTGAGCCCTTGGATCTTAGGGCATACTTTCCATCACCCACCCCCATCAATTATGTGCACATAAATGCATATCAGCCATACACCACCACCCCCGTCAATTACCCAATAAGCCATCAGGCTCCCAATCCTACACCCACACTCATTAGTTATTCATGGCCTATGCCCACCCCATTGCCCTCAGTTCAGCCACCTGTAAACTCTACCACCCGGTCAATTACCTAATGGCCCATCAAACCCTCGATCCCCCGCCAGCACCTACCAGCTATCAGTGGCCCACTTTTGCCTCCTTCCCCCTAATACCACCACCCTCAAGCTTCACCACCCCCATCTGGCCCAATTTTACCACCCAACCTACCACCACCGAAATAAATCAAGTGTCGCCCACACCTCTTGAGCCCGCAGTGCAAGTGCCTCCGACACCGACAGTATACCATTTCAGATATCGGGACCAACCTATGACCCTCATCAGGTCCCGCTAAGCTACGAACAAACATATGCCAATGTTGGCGATAGCAGTAGAGAAGGGGCAGTGGACTTTATCACACGGTTTGGGAGGATATGAAAATAGCTAGAAGCACCGACAGCGGTCCAAGCCCACCCTGAAGGGAAGAAAGAGAGCACTATGAATTCGTTTGAGAAGATGAGTCAGGAACACATACTAGAGACTCGACTGAGAAGAATCCCTGCCCATATAACCGTCTGAGATCTATTGATGACACCCCCACTCCATTTTCAAGCATTAATGGGGGCGTTAAAAAATGTGCATGTGTCACTCCAGGTCAGCCCAGATGAAGTCGGGAAAATAATTGGACAAGTGATGGCTCCAAATGCCATCTCATTCTCTGATGCCGATTTACCTGAGGAAGGATGTAGCCATTCAAAATCCTTAAACATAACTGTTGAGTTTGGAAATATGGTCATTCCCCTAGTTTTGATTGATAATGGATCCGCATTGAATATATGCCCCTTAAGAACCGCCACCAAGATCGGGATCGATCCATGCATGTTGAGGCCCACGAGGACTAGCGCTGGAGGTTTTGACAATATCAGGAGAGAAGTAATGGGAGAAGTTGAACTTGAGTTGTTGATCGGGCCAATGACCTTTTCCATCTTATTTCAAGTAATGGATATCAAATCCTCGTTTAATCTCTTATTGGGGTGCCCGTGGCTGCACGAGGTCGGAGCCATACCTTCCACTTTGCACCAGGAACTCAAGTTTGCATTTGGGCATAAGAATATCACGATCATCGATGAGGGGCATAGCGAAAAAGAAAAGGCCACCAATAGCGTGGAGAAGCCTAATGTACTGGATGTGCCGCACACCACTGAGGATGTTGACCTCCACAGTTTTGAATATGAGGTATCGGCAATACTCTCGGAGCCCATTGAGGGCATCATGCCTAAAAAGGGAGGCGGTATGATAGCAGCGGTAGCTATGCTCCAAAAGTGGGGTTATCAGAAAGACCGAGGGCTCGGGCCTAGACTGCAGGGCAGAAGAGAGCCAGTTGTGGCTAAAGGGCAAAAGGTCCGATTCGGGCTAAGATACAAGCCCACAGAGGAAGAGGTCTGAGAGGCCAAAGAGAAAGTCAGGGTCGCCGCGGTTGCAAGAGCTCGAGGAATCAATATAGAAGAGAAAACCTCGCCCTAGGTCGCACATCAGGGAATCCTTTGTCAGTGCTGGGATCATAAAGATCGATCAAAATGGGGTAACCCATTTAACCCCACACAGACCCATAGCCCCTGTCCATCCCACCAATCCCCAGATCTTCCTTCCCAGCTTGGCAATAGATTTGGCTTTGTTGTCCCTTTTCGAGGAACGACGGCCAGTTCCTAAACAAACACCCCCTGTGGTAAATCACCGCAAAATGGTATTAACGTTTGAGGACATCATCTCGAATGAATTGGGGATCAATATGATGGAGGCTGACTCCAATAAGCCATATCAGTCAGCACCCTCCATCCCAACAGGTAAAGGAGCGGCCCCTCAGGTATGCAACTGGGCATCTTTGCCCCAAACTCTGGAAGCAGGGAGTGGCCTAAAGTTTGATACCTATTTTCCAAAAAAAAGCAACCTATAAAAAGTGAGATGAGCCCTTGGCAGGCAATACCTTGTATATATAGCAACCCGCCTTGCGAAGGGTCCATCTTCGAAGAAAATAAAAATATAAAAAACATTGAAAAAAATACAAAACCTCAAAAACATTGAAAAAATCTAAAGTCCAAAAATATTGTCATTTAAAATTTCAAAAAAAGTCTCACAAAAAGATGCCTTAATCAAAATATCCATCCCACGTGAAATCGACCCCTTCCCTGTAGAAATACAAGAAGAGGTAGGGATCACGAGTTTGGACGAGGATATCCCTTTTGAGGAGCTTCCCAATGAGCTCCTGAACCGATTTGTCGACTTTGAGCATGGCCCTACCCCTATTGTCGAAGAAATTGAGGACGTCAATTTAGGGATTGAGGAGTCTCCCAGAATAACCAAAATCAAAATGTCACTGTCTCCCGAAGAAAGAAAAAGCATGATCGATTTCTTTCGATCATACCAAGACATTTTTACCTGGTCGTATGAAGACATGCTGGGTCTGGATACTGATTTGGTCGAGCATGAGTTATCTCTCTACCCTGATATGAAGCCGGTCAAGCAAAAGCTGAGACGTCTCTGACCAGAGTGGATGTTGAAAGTCAAAGACGAGGTCATCAAGCAGTATGACGCAGGTTTCCTCATGGTATCCAAGTACCCACAGTGGCTAGCCAATATTGTGTTGGTGCCGAAGAAGGGTAGAAAGGTCTGCATGTGCATCGAACTTCCAAAATTTGAACAGGGCAAGCTCGAAGGACGACTTCCCATTGCCACACATCGACATCTTGGTCGATAACACTGCTAAGCACAGGATGCTTTCTTCCATGGATGAATTTTCAGGATACAATCAGATAAAGATGGCAGAGGCTGATCGAGAGAAAATAGTGTTTATCACTCTTTGGGGAACCTTCTGCTATAAAGTCATGCTATTTGGGTTAAAGAATGCCGATGCAACATACCAAAGAGCTATGACTGTGCTGTTTCACGACATGATGCATCGAGAAATTGAAGTATATGTCGATGATATGATAGCCAAGTCATCGGACCGAAGTGAGCACTTGGTAAACCTTCGGAAGCTGTTTGAGAGACTGAGGAAGTACAGGTTATGTCTGAATCGACAGAAGTACTCGTTTGGTGCTATGCTCGGAAAATTGTTAGGATTCATCGTCAACAGGAGAGGGATCGAGGTTGACCCAGTCAAGGTCAAAGCTATCACAAAAATGTTGCCACTATCTACTGAGAAGGAAGTTAGAGGGTTCTTGGGTAGAATACAATATATCAGTCGGTTCATTGCACAGCTAACTCCAATCTACACGCCGATCTTCAAGCTACTAAGGAAGAACTCGCTTGTCGAATGGAACAACGACTGTGAAGCAGCATTTGATAAAATCAAAAGCTACCTCCTTAACCCACCTATTTTGGTACCACATGAGCCCGGGAGACCACTCTTAATGTACCTCTCCACAACGAAAGTCTTGATGGGATGTGTCTTAGGGTAGCATGACGGAACAGGGAGAAGAGAGCAGGCCATTTACTATTTGAGCAAGAAGTTTACTGATTATGAAATGCGTTATTCTCATTTGGAGAAAGCATGCCTAGCTCTTGTATGGGCTACTTAGAGGCTCCGCCACTACTTGCTATCTCAAGCCGTTCTACTTTTAGCCCGAATGGACCCATTGAAGTACCTTTTCGAGAAGCCGGCCCTCACTGGGCGAACTGCACGCTGACAGCTTTTATTGTCTGAGTTTGACATCACATATGTCACTCAGAAGTCGATCAAGGGGCAGGCACTCGCTGATCATCTTGCCCATAATCCTTTACCTGATTATGAACCATTGAGAACTGAGTTCCCCAATGAGGACATCCTATTCATGATGGTAGACAATACTGAAGAAGTAGAGGAATCATGGGTAATGCACTTCGACGGGGCAGCAAATATAAAGAGCCAAGGAGTTGGCGCCATCCTGATTTCACCGAAAGGATCCCATGTATTGGTCTCTATCAAGCTCAACTTCCCTTGCACTAACAACATGGCCGAGTATGAGGCTTGTGCCACTGGTCTGTAGACGGCTCTCGATATGAATATAACTCACCTTCAAGTGTTTGGTGATTCGTAGTTAATCATATGCCAGACAAATGGTGATTGGAAGACGAAAGATGATAAACTGATCCCTTACCATGAGCACCTCAAGGATCTGATAGCTTGCTCCCAATATGTGACATTCTCATATCTCCCCCGAATAAGAATCGTTTTGCCGACACATTAGCCACTTTGGCGTCAATGATAGAAATCCCTTACGGTACTGAGATGAAGCCTATCATGATCGAGTAGAGGAATGAGCGGACTTTCTGCCTCTAGATTGGGGAACCTACAAATCTTGATGATGAGCCACCGTGGTTCTTAGATATCAAGAATTTTCTCGAGACACTAACTTTCCTTGAGGGTAAATCCAAGGCGGATCGACGAACCATTCAGTGTCTAGCGGTAGGCTATGTCATTTGTTGGGAATGCCTTTACAAGTGGTCCTACAATAACATCTTACTCAGGTGCCTACTGAAGGTGAAGCAACCAATATTATGAAGGAGATCTATGAGGGAGTATGCGAGGCCCACGTCAACGGTCACATGCTTGCTAAGAAAATTCTAGGGCAGGGATACTTTTAGACCACTATGGAATTAGATTGCTGCAAACATGTTAAGAAATGCTACAGGTGTCAGGAATACTTCAGTCTGATACACGCACTTGGCATCGATCTTCACTGCATGACCACTCCTTGGCCATTTGCTACCTGGGGCCTTGACATCATCGGAATGATTAATCTGAAAGCATCAAATGGGCATCGATTCATCCTCGTCGCCATTGAATACTTTACCAAGTGGGTAGAAGCGATATCATATGCCAATATCACGGCCAGTCATGTTGAGAAGTTTCTCAAAAATAATATTGTGTGCCGATTTGGAGTACCCAAAGATATCATCACCGACAATGGCACAAACATCGCGAATAACGTCATCCTAGCCTTTTGCGAGCAATATAAGATCAAGCACCATCGCTCGTCACCTTATCGGTCGCAAACTAATGGAGCTATAGAAGCTGCGAACAAGACAGTCATCCGCATCCTTGAGAAAATGGTCGTCACTTATCGAGATTGGAGTGAAATGCTACCATTTGCTTTATGGGCCTATAGAATGTCGATCCGTACTACCACAGGGGCAACACCATTCTCCCTTGTGTATGGAACTGAGGCCATCCTACCAGTAGAGGTTGAAGTACCCTCGCTCTGAATCCTCATGGATTCAGGTTTACCTGAAGCATAGAGAGAGATCTCACTTCGAACAATTGAACTTATTAGATGAGAAGAGACTCCTAGCCTTGTGCCACACTCAAGTTTATCAGGAATCATATGCTTATAATAAATTTGTCATGATTCAGAGATCTAAAAGGTAGGAGATACTATGTTGAAGAAGATCTTCCATCCCTCCATGCGATCAGGAGGAAAGTTCAAAACCCATTATGGGAAGGACCTTCACGTCATTAAAGAAGTTGCTCTGCGAGGATGCCCATCCATACTTCCTCGCCACCATGGGAATGGAGATCATCTTCTGAGCCCATCAATCTTTGGATCGTCAAGGACGGTTCTACTCTTAGTCTATTGTGATAAGGTAAGTATTGGTAAAACAGATACGTGACTGCTTAAGAATCACCCAAAAGAGGCCATCATTCCAAACACAGTGGCCAAAAAGCATCCCTATAAATGATGATATCCTTTGCTACCCCATTTGAGCTTGGGCCATTCTTTCAATAACCCCCTTCCCCCAAAAAAATGTGTGTATATATACAAAAAAAAGAGAAGTGAAGTTACCATCAAAATCCAAAAAAATTAGAAAAGCAAAACCTCGAAGAGATTGCCTGAAATAAAATGAAAAGAACAAAAATCATGGGGCATGTACAGTAAGATCCCCAAGGAAGAAAGTATGTTGAGAAAACTGAGCCATATCAAGGAAACCCTTTTAGCCCAGCATACCTTCAAATCCTAACCTAACCCATGGCCAAGCTACACATTGAAGAAAGCCCTCTTTTAGGTTTACAAGCAGTCATAATATCTGTTAAGTCAACACAAGCCAAGTTGTGAGACAACACCAGAACCCCGTCCATCCGGCTATGATGGAATTGACGTATATGTCGTGGCTTTTGAAAAGAAATAAAAGAAATAGAAAAGAAAAAAGAAAAAATAAGATAAAAATACAAGCTCAAAGCTAGATGGACGTGGTGAAAACTCGAAAGGACGCTACGGGTAAAAACAACAAGTTTGTGCAGACCAGGTGAAAACCCGAAAGGGCGCTTGGGGTAAGAGAGCTAAACCCATGGCCGTGGTGAAAACCTGAAAGGGCGCCACGGGTAAAAAAGGAGATAAATAAAAAAGAAAAAAGAAAAGAAAAGAAAGGTTTGGACTGATTGAGAAGATTGGTGCTTGAGGAGCCCTCTTGGTCACTCTCTTTGATACCCTTTTTTTCTGCTGGGCCGCTCATGTTAGTTTAAGACGGGTCCCGACCAGAATTGTCTTTGTGAAACTGCTTTGTCAAACGTATGACTCAGGTTAAGGGGAAAGGTTTAACTCAATCCAAAGGGATTGACATTCTGGCCTTGGTGAAATTGCTGAAACTCACTCAGGCCCAACCATAGGAAAAGGGTTTAGCTATGCTCAAAATGGGACCTGTGACTTCACCTCATTGATAAGGCATCATAAATAAAAAAAGAGAACAACCAAACAAAAGAATAAAAAAATCAGGAAAAATCCAAATATAAAAAAAAAAATGTGTGTGTGTGTATATATTTCTACTCTTTTCCATGTACATAGTTACAACATCTTACTTCCATCTAAAAAATGAAGAAAAAGAACAAAAAATCTCTGAAAAATAAAAATTTTATAAAAATTCTACTCTGTCTCATGTACATACTTACAACATCATATTTCCATGTCAAAAATGAAAAAAAAGAACAAAAAATCTCTGAAAAATAAAAATCCAAAAAAATTCTACTCTTTCTCATGTACATAGTTACAGCATCGTACTTCCATGTCAAAAATAAAGAAAAAGAACAAAAAAATCTTTGAAAATAAAAATCCAAAATATATATAAATCTTGAAAATGAAAAAAATATAAGTAAAAGTTTGTTTCTCTTTCTGTTAATTAGGATGCATTTGTTATTTATATAAACAAAAAAGGGACTGACATTTTCTCGAGAATGTGCAGAAATATTACACGGTCCAAAGCCTCAAAGCGGGCAACTTCTCAGCAATGGATAAATCAGAGGAAGCATCTCACCACTGACGTCAGGATTATTCAAAAAAAAAAAGAAAATCATTTTGAAAAAGAAAGAATAAATCTGTGTTTCCCCACAGAGCTATGCATATGCGTGTTTTGATGTGGTAAAATGTTGATATTTTATTAGCAACACCACTGTGCTATAGTAACGTCCTAAGTCTAAGGTACGCCTTGGAACCTGGATCCTACTCCAAAGTAGGAGCAATGGTGTCAATCCCGATCAAACAGTCAATGTTTTGATCAGGTTGGCTCCACTGCTATATCTTCGAGCTAAGCGCTCTATTTCGGATTCATATGAGCTTAAGTGTCTTAAGCTCCAGATTCTCCCTTGGAAAAGGTCAATCGTTGGTTGAGACCAACCTGTTGAGAATGAGATTATGTATCAATCAAATTATGTGCAACCATGCATCCAGAAGGGTTCATTTTTCCTTTTTTTTCTACAGGCTTAAAACCTGTTTGGGCAGCGATATCCTTGTAAAGTGTACGCCATGCGTTTGGGTATCCGTATGATGGTCGTTTGTTCTCATAAATTGTACTCAGGCAGGTCTGGGTCGGGACTTCCATCGCCTTTTGTTGTTGCTTATCGCCCCTGATTAGTGCATGTTTATGCATAGTTGAATGATGTTTATGATTATTATTTGCAGAGACCAAGATTGGATGTCCCTTTTGAGAGATGCCTAATGTTTGGTTGGATCTGTTCAAGGTAGTTGAAGCTGGATGTTCTAGGTCATGTTGATCCAAGGCAAATCTTCAAAAATGGCACGTCCTCCGTAAAAAGTATTGCGACCTCTATTCGCTCCGCTTGGGTAGTCATGCTAAATGGGATCGATGGGTTTGCCCAAAGACCTCGAACCCTGCTTTCAGCAGAGGCACCCGCGAATAGTCAGATGGGGTAGTCAAATGCCTCGTAGGATTGGATGCAAACTGTGGAGCCTTGCGTAGTTTTACTTAACGCCTATCTTTGAATATGGGTCGATCACCCCTCTTACTTGTGAAGCTGTTGTATTCAGAATGAATCTCAAACATCAATCACCTTCAAGTTATCTCGAGAAGCGGACATTTTGCCCGACTAATAGACTTTCGTAACTCGAGAAGCGAATGTTTTTTCCAACTATTGGGCTTTCACGACTTATTCCACCTCGGTTATGCCCAGTAATGTCGCTAAGCGCTTGGGAACCGACTACCTTGAGAAACGAATGTTTAGCCTGGCATCTAGGGCCTTCGTCTTCTCACCATGTTACTCATCTGATATTTGAAGATTGTTCTGAATGCAGCGAACTCGTCAGTAATGCCTTGGGCCCCTTCCGATGTCTCTTTCTTTGGCATTCGATCATTAGTGATCGGATACCAAAAAGGGGCATCTGTAGACACCCAAATTTGGCCTATGGCCCGATCGAAATACATTTTGAGAAAGGTGCGCTTCCGAGATTTTGATGGCATGTATGGAACCTTTAGGAACCACCCTAGAATCCTTAAAGAACCTTTCCAAACCCTTAGGAATCACCCTAGATCCCTTAGGAACCTGCCCCAAACCTTTAAAAATTAATCCCAACCCTTAGAACCCATTCTAAAACCTTCCAAAACCTTGGAAAAGGGTGTGGTGCACAAAGGCTAGCTATGGCCTTCTACTATAATTGAATCACATACCATTGAAAAGTAGAGGACGTTAGCTTTCCAACGGTCCAAGGATCGCCCCAATCGGAGTTATGCATCAAAAGGTATGGCGGTCCGAACTCGAAGGGCAAAAGAGTAAAATCAGGTGAGCCCCTAGGGATTTGGCGCAACTAATAGTTGCACCAGTTATAATTTTGCCTAGCGCAACTATTAGTTGCACCAGGCCACTTCTCCTAGAAATTAAGCCTGGCGCACCTAATAGTTGTGCCAGCTTTAAATGTGGACCCCACCCTCGCGAGCCAACTTCCAGGCAGTGTTCAACACTATTTTAGTGTACATTTGTTTGGCGCAACTATTAGTTGTGCCAGACATATGAACAGTAACCATATCTTTTTGAATCAAAATTTGTGATTGGGGTTTGACTTGTTGACCACCTTGACCTTTAGGGTGTGCTTTGATAGTTCTATTACACCCATTCATTACCTATTTGCAACCCCTTAAGTGGCTTAAGGCCTCACCCCATCATCCACTATTAAAGCCTATCTTCACACTTCTCTAAACCCTTGAAACCCTAGGAAGCCTTAGATGCTAGATCACATAATTTCTAACCTTGATTAGCATCTAAACACTCTCCTAATCTACCCTTTTCCTATAAATAGAGCCCTCCTCCCTTTGGTTTAAGGGTTGAGAATTTTTATTTAAGAGAGAAAGAGCTTAATGTGAGAAGATCTTTCTCCTTTTGGTGCACCATTACTCATACAAATTCTAGAATTCCAAAACCTCATTCCATACCTTACATTTCCTAAAAAGCCTCTAGGATAGGTATGTACTATCCATTTGCCTCCCTTCTCTACCTCTTAGCTAGTAAGCCTTAGTAGTTAGAACCTGTAATATCCTGAAAAAAATCATGTTAAATAGTGACCTCGGGATCCGTGCCCGACTGGTCATAGGTTTGACCAAATAGGAGTTAAATAGTTGGCATATGGTGCGATGAACGGATGAGATGTGAGAATTCAAGTGAATATGGGGAGTGTGATGAAAATATGGAGTCACATACACCTGTTCTGGTGTATGTGCTCAACACACGGGTTGAATGAGAAATAAAAGGGTTTAATAGCCCTAGTTCTTTTGTTTGGTTGTTGAGAGAGAGTAAAGAAGAGAGAGAGAGAGGGAGAACATAGTTAATGCAAGGAGTAATGGTGGGTGTTTGGAAGGGGGATTCAAGCATTTAAAAGGTCGATTCGACACGAGGGATCCGCTAGAAGCAAAGCTGGAACCCTAGCCTTTCCAACCACTTGACCTAATCAATTAGAGATTGATTGAAGGTAAAATTCTTGTAAATTAAATGCATATATTGAAGGGTTTAATTGTAGTTAGAAATAGCTAAAATCATAGGATAATAACTTAGAAGAGAAAGAGAAATCAGTTGGAAGAAGATTGGGAAGAATAGCCCAAGAGGGGGCTGAATCTGGCCATTTCGATTAATCGAAAGTGAGACTCGATTAATCGATTTTTGCCAAGAAGTAGAAAAGTCAGAGGACCCTGATTTTGATTAATCGAATTGGGTTTCGATTAATCGACTTTGAATTTCGATTAATCGATTAATCGACTGCGAACCTCCAGTGAACTCCAGTGGAGGAAAGATAAGGACTTGGAGAAATCGACTAATCGAAATGAAATTTTGATTAATCGATTTAGAATTTCGATTGATCGATTTGAGATCAATTAATCGATTTTGGGAATTAGATTACTCGAATTAAGAATCGAATGGATAGAGTGGAGAATTTCGATTAATCGAATTGGGATTCGATTAATCGAATGGGAATCTCGATTAATCGATTTGAGAATCGATTAATCGATTTTGAACTTCGATTAATCGATTTTGGAAATCGATTAATCGAATCAGATTCGATTAATCTATTTTGGGAGTTCGATTAATCGAATGTGCCAATTTTTGTTGACTTTTGAGTTTGACTTTAAGATTCTTGGAGGGTCTTGGACCTTCTTTGTTACATCTTTAATGATGTATTTCATATGTTATGTGGTACCATAGGTGGTACGTGTGAGCTTGGGCACAAGGAGCCACGTGGGACCTTGATGCATGATCAAACAGAGACTTGAGGTAGGGAACACCTTGAACATGTACTTTATTTTGCAAGAGCATGTATGTAGTGATATAGAATTCAATTTTAAACTGTTTTAATTGCTTAAGAAATTGTGAAAAGGGTGTGTGTGTGACATCTATATGAGAGACCATAATGAGCCATCCCCAGGGGATGAAGAAGTGAAGTAATAAGAGTATCAGGCATGATGCAAGTGTATGGATACATCCCAGGGATATATCTAAGATTGAATAATGTCTGATAGGGCCTAATTGATATAAGATACAACATTTACACGGTGAATAACTATATGTAAAGCACCTGATATTTTTGTTATTTGAGGTTTGATAGGATACCCCACCGACGTGGCGGGATACCCACGATTGACACGGTAGGATACCCCACCGACGTGGAGGGATATCCACGACTGACACGGCAGGATACCCGTGACCGATACGACGGCGAAACCGTAGGCCAGTGCAGAGGCTTATCCATACACAGTAAGCACACCCCAGGGGTGTTGAATTGAGATAAGTGAAACCCCGCCACCAATCCCCAAGGGAAAGGGGCTTGGGTACTATATTTGTATTCCCAGGGAATACATTTAAAATTGTCTATATAGATGACGATGAAGGGTATCTCATCGGGGCTCGATGCTATATTGCTCGGGGATTACTTAAGTTGAAAGGTTAAGTTTTGCTTTAGGCCTTTTCGGTGTCATTCATGAATAATTAAAAGACATGAGTAAACTACCAGTAAAATATGATTATTTTCAACTATTTTTCATCAGTAACTGCATATACACATCATGCATGGCATATCATGGAATATATGTGAGTTGTAATTTATATGTTCAATTCTATTCTATTCCCTATTGAGCTAGGATGTAGCTCACCCTTTAGACTATATGTCGCAGGTCCACTATTTGCAGTTGCCCATGCTTCAGGGGACGTTGACCCTGGTGAGTCAGACCCGGCACCTAGAAACGAGTTGGAGCCACCTCCTGAGGACTTCTTCTAGAGGACTCCGTTGTGCAGCTTTGGGAGTTTTTGTGAGATTATTGGTATGACTTGGTATGTCAAGCCTTACTTTCGTTAAACAATGTAATTAAGTCATGAGATTATTCTTTTAGGGCGAACCATCATTGATGATTAGTGGTCATCGATGGTTCAGATCGGTTCTCCATTTATGCAGAGGCATGAAGGTAGAACTGTCTTTTGAGAAATATTTCAATGATAATTTATTTCCGTATTTATTATTGTCATTCAGTTCATTATTGTTGCTTGATATACCAAAGTTTCGTGCATAGCTAAGGGGCACGGTCAAGATGATCGTGTCGATGGCATGGGTTTCGGGGTGTCGAAATCTGGGCTGTCATAGAACCCCTCTTTCCACCATTCAAGCCTTCAAAAGCTCATCAAAAGTAAGCCACGCAAGGCTCTCCTACGGTGCTACAAGTGCCCGAGGGCTCCGGCTCTCCCCTTTCTTCTCCTATCTCTTTTTGGCTCTTCTCATCCTCCCATTTGTGCGTTATGCCGCCGAATGTTTGGTCAGAACGGAGGGGCACAAATAGGATTCTAAGTCCTTTTGGGCAAGAGAAAGCCATTTTCTTTTCTTTAACTTTAATTTTGTTTTGGCTATTAGTAGAGACCGCGTTAAGCAGGTTGATCAGGTGCCTAACACTTTCCCAATTGATAACCGAAGCCCCTACCCAAGAGACTTTGGTGTGGACCAGATTCAGAGTCATATTTTTAGCACTTCGGTGCTCATAAAAATGATATAGGTATCCCGAGACACCAAAATCTCCTGGTGGCGACACTATTTTTTTGTTAGAGAGCGCATCGTTGCGGCAGGATCGTCAAAAATCCCATGGTTGCACACTAATCCTCCTTCAGATTGAGGTCGTCAATCTCAACCTTTAGCTATCGGATATTTATAAATTTAAAATACCGTTACACCGTATTGTAGCCTTTCAGAATTTGGTCGCTAATAAAAAACTAAAATTCTTTAACACAGATTTAATCTAATAAACAATCTCCTAAAATTTGGGCGTCAATCAAATTTTAGAAAATTGAAGATGAAAAAGTAAAATCGTTACACTAATTTACAATCTTTAACCTGAGTTGTCAATTCAAATCAAAATTCAAAGATATTTACAAAGCATATAAAATCTAAACTAGAAAGTAAAAGTAGAACCATCCAAAGGGTTGATATTTCAGCATCCTCAGCGTTAGCTGTTAGGCAAAACCTCAGGGAACCGTGGACAATGTTATTTTGTAAATCTTAAACTACTTTGATCGAGAAAAAATACAGACCTCAGTTGTCAATTGATACTGTGAAATTCTTCAATGATTATTTCTATGTCGAGCCGTCTTATTTATAGATCATAAGGGTCGATTTACAGAATTCTAATTCTAATAAAAGAAATTACTAAAATAAAAGATTCCTAATATAACTCTAATTCTAATTTTATTCTTTCTTGCTTCTAGATGCTTGATGTGTTCCAGAATTTTTTTCTTAATAGTAGCAGCAGAGTCCTTTTAATATTCTTCTTCATCAATCTCCCAGATCCGTGATTAGCCAAACTTCTAATTCAAGAGTTCTTATAATTCTGTTCTTGGTGGCAGAAATTCTCACGTGATTAGCAGCAATTGGAAAGCTTCTATAATCGTAATCGTAATTCACGATTATCCATTTTTTTCTTCTCTTTCTTAGAAAATTGTAAATCACGATTTTCTATCTTTCATAGCTTCCTTAGTAGATTATCTAAATTATAATTCTTCACCTTTCTTCTATACTCTTTCTTTGAAAAATTGCACATTACAATTTTCTATGGATCTTCATTAGTAACGCTCTATCGTCTGTAAAATCGTAAACATGATTTTTCTATCCTTTCGTGAGAGGCGAATATCTTTTATGTTTAATCGTCTTTTTATTGCTTTTTTGGACTGACTTTGACAAAGGTTAACATTATGGTTCTCTTTTACTATTTTTCTTTAATATCTACACATCATCAACTTGTTAGTAGCAAACTAAGTCCTAGCATTACTAAGTTAAAGGTGATAAAATGGTATATTTTGTGACTGATCACACCTCCAAACTTAAGCTTTGCTAGTCCCTAGCAAACAAGGAAATATAAACTAAGAAATTAAATGTCACTTTCATAGGGAGTACGATTGTATTTAGCGGATGCAATAAGTCTTTAAACCCCTAAGTGATCCGTAGTGGAGGAGTTGTAGTCTCCTGAAGGTTTTCTGTGAAGTTATCTACAAACTTCAAATATATATTTTTTTTATTTATTTTAAAAAGTAAATAAGAATATATAACTAATCTACTTAATTGGTCAATACATAGTTTATTATGATTTTCAAAAATTACTAGTCTTTTATCCTTATTTTCCATTACAACAGTTATCCTTGATTAGAACTCCAACAATTTCAATACATAATAAGTACAGAGTGTATATGCACTAGTGAATAGTTTATTCTTCATAAAATTTTTTAAATTGTAGATGTAGAAAATATTTTCATTTAAAAAACTCACTATTGACATACTCTCAAAAATATATTGAAACTTTTGGGTTCTCTCATTATATTTTCAGAAGAATTCAATCAAAGATAATTGCAAAAATGAATCTTATAGAAAAGATAATTCTATCCTATTCTTATGATTCCCTGTTCAATTCATAATATCTATTATCCTTATCTCTATTAGGGTTATGCCTTTGCAAATTATAAATCAGAAACGTCTTTCTTTCAGCTTGTAATAGGGTTTTGGATATCAGAAGGTATTAAGGAAAGGTAGAAAAGAATTCAAAGTTTTTCTGAGAATTTAGCTATTCTTTTTCTTATCTTCTTCTACTATTCTACTTCAGTAAATATCCATGATTGGATAGCTTCTTCCCATTTATTTCTTTATATATATATATCCCAGTTCTTCAGGTATAAAATCGTCTTTTACGATTTTTCTCTTCTTTATAGCTTTTTGCTAAATTGTAACTTTCTTTTCCCATATTTTCTTTTATTTTCTTTCTTTATACCTCTTCTAACATCCCCTTTACCTGTTCTTGTTTTACTCCTTCACTCCCTCTTTTTCCCTTCTAAACTCTCAGAAATTGTAAGGGTTAAAGGTAGAAAGCTTTGGATAGTATATATGGTTAAAGGTTTATAAGAGTTTGGTACAAAGAAATTTTATTTCAGGCTTCTAATATGGGTTCAAAGGATAAAATGTTTTGGGATATTGGCTTTTTAGCTCTTGTTTAAACAAAAGATGGCCTCAAATCATCTTTACGATTTACTAAGATGCCTTATTGCTTTGATATTTCTAATAGATAGTTCTAGACAAAAAGTCAGTTCATCATATTCATAGAATAATTTGATTCTAATTTCAGCAATATGAGATTTCATATTAGTATAGAAGTTCAAAAAAAATTTTGTGATTTGAATAGAAATAGTTTCTCTCAGAATAAAAGAGGAAATATGGCTCAAAATCTCACTGGTTTATAATTTTTAAAACTATAGCCTAAATTTTTACAGTTTAGATCAATCTATTGTTTCAAACATTCATTCTAATACAGTGTTTCAATGAGCTAAGCATGAATTATAACTGTTCTAAGTTCTAATTATTAAACTTCTATTATAATGAATCATAAGGTTTCAGGATTTATAATTTCTTCTATCATAATTCCTATGCACTGATCAGAAAAAAATTTAAATGTACTAAAAATAAAACTACTATACACAGAAATTATGTATCCCCCTAAACTTAAATCGGACAATGCCCTCATTGGCACAAAAAATAGGAGACACAAAATATTAAAAAGAATTATTGATATACTGATTATTTACCGGAAAAAAAATCTATTACCAGATATATAATCTCCCCCAAACTTGAGAGAAAATATCCGCGGCGTATTCTCGGAATATCAATAACAAAAATGTAAGTAAGAAGAAAAAAAATGTTAGTGATGTTAGTAACACACAATGTTAGTAAACAATGATAGTTAGTAAAAGGAAAATTTTATATATAACTGAATATTTACAATGAACAACAATGAAGACAAACTATTTACATAAAAGAGTGTAAACCTAGGAAAAATCTAGACACATACTAAGTTAGACATGACACTGACATCAACGTCCGAAAAGAAATCTTCGATAAAAATTGGTCCTCGGCTTCTAACCACCTTCAATAAGAGTCTCTCATTCCTTCCTACCAAAGGAGTATCCACACCTTGGTAGGGCCGCTCCTCCAAAAGCTATCGAAACACTTTTCTGT
The DNA here is from genome assembly GCA_021018995.1 of Chloranthus sessilifolius. Taxonomy (NCBI): domain Eukaryota; kingdom Viridiplantae; phylum Streptophyta; class Magnoliopsida; order Chloranthales; family Chloranthaceae; genus Chloranthus; species Chloranthus sessilifolius. The sequence continues at coordinate 74,899,253 of CM037595.1, forward strand.
GCCCTTCTTATCTCCCTTGATTCATCAACTGCACCCTCAGTGTAGTTGAGTGAAGAAGTTGAGGAGATGGAAGTGGACACCTCTCCCTCCTCCCACAAAAAGCGCACCTCACATTCCTTCCATGGAAGAAATGCAATCCCACTGTGGAGGTCCTTTGAAGAGTGGAAAGTGAACAAATCTCTAGATCACCTCTCACCTATACTACTCCCTTGCGAAGATCCTACCTAGAGATTAAAATACAGGTAGGGGGAGAAGATAAGCAATGGAGAGGGGTGGTGAGGGACGACTCACCCATCATCATCATATATGAGCTCGCATTCGGGGTGGGTAGTGATGGTATAAAGGTTAAGAAGTGGGGAAAAATGGGGTCTTGGAATGTGATGTTGAATTTGGGTTAGGTTTAGTGTGAATGGTAGTTTTAGAGGATGATTCAGCATCTTGGATAGCTCGCTGGCGCTTCAAATTTTCTACTCTTTGTTCTGCAGCCACGAGCTCAGCTTTATGTATTTCCAAAATTCTATAAAGTTGCTTACTGAAATCACTCTGTTTGGTTTCTCTCGCCATTAGGGTTAGTGTATGAAAGGAAGACGAAAGAGATGAGTTTTGGGAAGCCGAAGGCTGGTTTTATAGAGAAGGGGAAAGGTTCACGTGTCAAGGTATAGGCTTATAGGCTTGGGTGGTTGGAAAGTGGAGATATTGAATGTGATGTGTGTTTGCTTCCTCTATGAATTAAATGGGTTTAAGTTCCAATTTAATCGATAAGATCGATCACTGGAGTTGCTTGTTCCCCAAAATTGTCGTTTACAATTTTGTAGAATGAAAGTGAAACTCTATGATGCTTCAAATCGTAGTCGCTACAATTTAACTCTACGAATCATGAGAAATCATAAATCCATACGAGGAAAGTGATTGTGACCATATATAAGAGACTTTATGATTGAGTGTACTTACGCATACTGTGAATCGTAGAATACTCTTAGAAACTAAGTTATATACATATATTAAAGGTGTTTGCTATGGGTGAGTCGGTAGCTCGACGGGTTTTAGAGGAATTCAATTAAAAATAGAGGGAGTCTATGTGTCTCCCACAAACATACATCCTCTAGATATATAAATTGCATGTGAAGGTAGTACGCTACTCTCTCTATCTAAAGGTAATAGCTATTCAAACTGAGTTTCCAATCTTTCGACAGATTACCCAAGGTGGTTAAGTAACTATGTCTGGATACGACTCTGTTGCATCCAGCTGTAGGCCATTTGTAACAAAGTATCCTCTGTCGCAGTGTGGTATTGGGCCTTTGTGTGGTAAGAAGGAATAGAAGGAAATCGGGACATTGATTGAGTTGGGCCATGGTTAGGACCACAGGCTTCTCCTTGTTGAGATGCTGGGTACGATTTTATACCCACCAGAGGTTAAACTTTTGTTTTTCAAAACTTCAGTCTCTAAAAACCTTTCATCATTGACTTTAATTTGTGAAGTCTTCCTTGCTTAGGAAGCATACTTGTTAAAGTCTCCGAGTCAATCTCACCCGGTGCGTGGTGTTGCACCGGTTCCTCGCTAACGGTCTTCTGATGTTATGTTATGAAACATACCACCACAAGCCACATCAATCATATGCTAGGTTGCATCTCTAAGGCCTTCATAGAAAATGAGCAGTAGTTGCCAATGCGCAATCCCTTGGTGAGGGAACTTGTGAAGGAGGTCCTTAAGACGGATCCAACATTCTTGAAGAGATTCATTCAGAAATTGTAGAAACGTCTTGATAAGGTGCCGAATTTTATTTATTCTACTGATTGGAAAGAATTTCATAAGAAACATGCATTCCAATCCTTCCCAGTTAGCGATCAAATTATGAGGCAAAGAGTTTATCTACTACTTTGCTTCATCTCGAAGGGAATATGAACACAGCCTTAATCGAGTGGCTTCTTCCGTAGAGTTCTTAATTTGAATGATAGTACATGCTTTCATCAACTTATGTAAATGTAAATAGGGGTCTTCATCCATTAGCCCATGAAAAGTCGGAAGTATTTGAAGTGTATTGGGCATAATTTTGAAGGTCTTATTACTGGCTGCTGGGTAGATTTCAATACATGGGAGAGGTGTAAGAGGTGTCAATGCATAGTATTCCCCCATGGTTTTAGTCATATATTAGTTTCTTCCTGCCATACTGAGATCACAACAGGGTGGCTAAAAACAATTATTATAAATATCTATTTGAATTTTAATTTTATCTAATTTTTATTCTAGAAAGCAGGGAGAGAGAGCAAATCTAAGCCTCGAGCTTCGCTGATTAGGGGAAGTTGAGACTCTAAGTCAGCACTCCGAATAAACCTGCGAAAGATCAAGAAGTGATTCAAAGAAAGTTAAAAATATAAAGAAGTATAAACAGAGAGATAAATATTTATTTTAAAAATGGGAATATAAACAAAAAGAAAAGATAAAGCACTTCCCCAGTAGCGGCGCCAAAAACTTGACCGGCTTATAGTATACATATATTTAAATTAAAATCATGCCTTAATCTATTGCAAGTGCACAATGGAAATTATAGCATAGTGATAGGATCGATCCCCCGAAGAAGTAATTATCTTCTTATAGATTTTTATATTCCTGTTTTAAAAACTATCTTTATCTTTTAAGTCCTAAACTACTGGAGAAATATGAATAAAAGAATGAGTTCCTTAATCTAATTGAATAAAAATAAATCCTAATCCTCCTTTTTCAGATTGAGGTCGTCAATCTCAACCTTCAGCTAGCGGATGTTTACAAATTTAAAATACTGTTACACCGTATTGTAGCCTTTCAGAATTTGGTCGTCAATCAAAAACTAAAATTCTTCAACATAGATTTAATCTAATCAACAATCTCCTAAAATCTAGGCATCAATCAAATTCGAGAAAATTAAAGATGGAAAAGTAAAACCGTTACATTAATCTGCAAACTTTAACCTGAGTCGTCAATTCAAATCAAAATTCGAAGATGTTTACAAAGCATATAAAATCTAAACTAAAGATAAAATAAAATCTAAATTAGAAAGCAAAAGCAGAACCATCCAAAGGGTTGATATTTCAGCTTCCTCAGCCTTGGTTGTCAGGCAAAATCACTAAGAATCGTGAACGATGTTACTTAGTAAATCGTAAACCACTTTGATCGAGAAAAAATACAGACCTCAGTTGTCAATTGATGTTGTGAAATTCTTCAATGATTATTCCTATGTCGAGTCCTCTTATTTATAGATCATAAGGGTCAGTTTACAAAAATCTAATTCTAATAAAAGAAATTACTAAAATAAAAGATTCTTAATATAAATCTAATTCTAATTTTATTCTTCCTTGCTTCTAGATGTTTGATGTGTTCTGGATTTCTTTCCTTAATAGCAGCAGTAGAGTCCTTCTAAGATTTTTCTTCATCAATCTCCCAGATCCATGATTAGCCAAACTTCTAATTAAAGAATTCTTCTAATTCTATTCTTGGCAGTGGAAATCCTCACGTGATCAGCAATAATAGGAAAGCTTCTATAATAGTAATTGTGTTTCATGATTATCCTTTTTTTCTTCTCTTTCTTAGAAAATTGTAAATCACGATTTTCTATCTTTCATAGCTTCCTTAGTAGATGATTCTCTAAATTACAATTCTTCGCCTTTCTTCTATATTCTTTCTCTGAAGAATTGCAAATTATGATTTTCTATGGATCTTCATTAATAATGCTCTATCGTATGTAAAATCGTAAAACACAATTTTTCTATCCTTCCGTGAGCGGCGAATTATCTTTTACGCTTAATCGTCTTTTTATTGCTCTTTTGAATTCTCTATGACAAAGATTAACATTATGACTCTCTTTTACTAATTTTCTTTAATATTTGCACATCACCAACTTGTTAGTAGCAAACTAAGTCCTAGCATCACTAAGTTAAGGGTGATAAAATGGTATATTCTATGACTGATCAATACCCCCTGAATATACAACTTAAAACACAAACTTGAAAATCAGTGCGTTCAGGCAGTGCATGCCTGAAGCTGAATTTTCTGAGGGAGAAATGGCTGAGAGGCCCAGAGAGGAAGCACACGCTAAACGAATTCTAACAAAAATCTTATCTTCACCTCCTTTTATCCCCGAGATGCTGCTTATGATACAATCTGCCAGATCACGCAATAAAATGTCAGCATCACAGAGCCCCGAGCTGGCATAGAAGAAAGAGTGATTCACATAAGGCCACTCAGGATTTGCGGTGTACACCTCTGGAAAGCTGATCTTGGAAACCCCCAAGGAAAGGCCGACCAAAGGTCGATCCACAGAACCTACCATGGAGCAATTGGTGTCGATCACGTGAACTCTGATGCAACTCTTTTTCTTGGTTCTCTTCCTACCACCTTTCACTCTTCCATCTCTTCCCCCAACAGAGTGGTGCCCCGGGCACTACCCGACATTCCCGATACCGCTCATTCTTAAAATAAATATACATAAATCACCATAACAAACCCCTTAGGATTTAATACCCGGGATACAAAATAAAATGGAAGAAAAGACATTAAATAAAATGTACCAAATTCTAAATGCTAAAATTACAAAACCAATAATAAAATGACAAAATGAAGTCTAACCCTAAACACCTATTTATAACTTATACCCTCTTCACCACAAAATGACAAGTGTCTCAATCACAAACACCCTTCATCTATTTAAATAAAAGCAAGATACTTACCCCCTTTAGAGACACTAATCCACCACAAAATTAGATAAACCAATAAAAACAAACACTTAACCCCTTTAGAAACACCAATCCATGACAAATAAAGATAAGCCAATAGGAATGAAACACTTACCCCCTAAAAGAAAAACAAATCCCTAACTAAATAGATAAGCCAATGGCATCAGAACACCCGGCACATTAATCTAGAAACTTAAAGTCACACATTTCCAACAAGTGTCACCTCCACAAAATAAGAGAATAAAACAACACCCATACCTTAAATAAAACAAACACATGAAGTTCCCCAAATATAAGGAAATAAAATATACAAAAATCCAATGATATGACTCCAGACCATAATTGCAACTGGTCATCCTTACAACACAACCGACGCCCCAGTCCGAGATTGAAAACAAGAGTAATAAAACTAAAATAAAATACAATAAGACAAAATAAAAATAATCAAAAATCAAATAAAATCAAATAAAAAAAAACCGTAAAAATAGTAAGATTGAAATGGAAAATTTCCCTTGCAGTCCCATCGCGACCAAATCACTCCCCGACACTTGCCACTCACTCTGCTACAATAGACAGACAGAACAAAATAAAACAAAACAAAATAAAACCGTTACTAATAGTCCCATCGCAAATAACACAACCTAAGAATTCAGGACACCCCTCGGAGCCCTCAGAACCTCAAAAAATATTAATAGTCCTATTGCAATACAAAAGCGAATGATAACGATATCCAAACGAAAACAAAACAGCCACAAGGCAAATCATCCCATCACTACCCCATGAATGCCATCCCACCACGATCGGAATCACTCCCTTGTCCCATCGTGTAACCTCACACACCGACTAGAGAGAGAGTCACTGACATCACATCCCCACAATAACACAATCATGACAGAACACATATAACCAATGCTATCCCAACACCTAAACTCATTGACATGAATCAGCCACGCCCTCATGTCCCATTGTGATGCTAAAGCCTGTCACACCACAAAGGCCAAAGGCAAGTCCCGTCGCGACCCTAGAAACCATTCAAACTTACTTCAACCCATCGCATAACCCAAGATCTACCGAAGAAAGAAATACACCATTATTGTCCCATAGCGACGTCAAAATAGTCAAGGTGTAACCAACCAAAATGCCCATCACATAACCACCAAGACCTGTCGCAACCCACCAAGGCACACAACCAGAAGGGGAGGCTCAACCAATGTCCCATTGCAAAGAGCTGAACCTCCCCCCAAATGTCTTACCATGACAATCATCACGTCCCATCGTGATGACTTTCAAATGTCCCATCACGCAGTAATAGCTAGACTCCGCCGCAGCAGAAACATACAACAGAAGAAGAGAGAAACTTCTTTGATATCCCATCGCACCCATAAACTATCAAGCCCCATCGCGAATATTTCACCAGGTAATCCGGACATCCCATCACGCAAAAAATCAGGTAAGTATCACCCCTTTCTTTCTACTCGATATTCTCTCTATAAATATAGTTAGCTAATATTAAGTCAAATATTTTAAAAACCCGCCTCTCTCGACTCACGAATTACTGTAGTCCTCCCATAAGAAATAACCATCAGTAGTCATGAGAAGATTAAACGGAGTATTCAACATACCAAGTGTCGCCTTGACAACCACACAAACAGTCGGGTCCATAAATCCTGCTCTGGTGGATCTACTCAGTGATATCTCAGAAACCACATTTTTTGCCGCTTTACCATTGAATGGATCTTAAGTTAAAACCCCCAAATTTAAAAAAAAAAAAAATAATAAACCTCCTATGTATCAAATTCACTTCTCACCACTCCAATCTGTTCTTTCCCTTGGGAAACCGAACATTAAATATGTTCAACTATGAGAAATTACAAATGTCCACTAGAAAGGGACATCTGACGCTCCACTGGTGTGAGCAGTGACGCACCCGTTCTGTCATGACTTGAGAAAGCCTTCGCCACCAAATTATATCATATTATTTGGTCACTTGACCTTGTCTCGGGACATTCTTATGAGTCCCCCTCCCAGCTACCACGTTACCACCAATTTCCTCCCATTTTTACTGCCAATTATAGCAGGTCGCAACATGCGACGAGATGCCACTTGCACCCACAGATGAGGATATACCTCTCGATTGTGTAAATTTCCTCTCATTTGACTGCCACTTGCAGCAGGTCACGACATACAACAAGATGCCACTTGCACCTGCGGATGAGGATACAGCTCTCGACAGTTACCACTAAGCCCCCGAATGCTCCCTTTTAGCTTGTGCTAATAGATAAGAAAGCCAAGCACTTCATGTCAGCACCCCAGTTCACACTTGTGATTCCCTAAAGAAATGAGAAGGCACCTCGAAAGAGGGGTGTCCACTTCTTCGAGGCATTCTTATTCCACAAGAACGTGCCGAAGAGGGGCATCTGTAGACACCCCAATTTTGCCCTCTTGGAGTATACAAACCTGTTCGGTCAACCTTTGACCTTACCTATGATCTCCAGAGAAGGACTGACCTTCTCCGAAAACCTTAAAATCCTAAATACGGGGACCATATAATGAAGCAATAGTATATGGCTGATTCCCAGGCTGAAATAATAGCCCTGTGACTCAAACCCTATCTAGTCCGAGGAAGAGCCCAAATTTCGCGCCCTCATAGAGGCGCGTAATTCGATTACACTCATAGATGCATGAATGCAACTGGACCCATTTGGACCAGACCTGCTCTTCCCATAGACCGCCTTAAGACCCGATTATGCGCCCTAACCAGCGTGCACAATCGATTACATGCCCCACTGCAGGTGAGTAATGTCCCCCAGTTGGACCTGGTCTCTGACTCCCATGACCGCCCAAACTCCATAATTAAGCACACTTATAATGGTGCTTAATTGAATTACACGCCCTATACACGATGCGTAATTAATTCAAAGTGTGTTGGAACTAGGACTCCTAGTCAAACCGGTCAGCCAACCACCCTAGTCTGTGACTGACTCAAACTCGATCACGCGCCCACCCCGGGCAGGGCCGCAATCCAATTACACCTATTGCACAGGGCACACAATTGAATCTGACTGACCAAATGCCTACCTCCCATAGGGCGTAAAATTACTCGAATACTTGTAAATAGACCCCCTACCCACAACCAATACACATATTCAAGTCTCGAGTTCCTCTCCAAGCCTAGGATTTCAAGACTCCCTCTACGGTGTTTTGCTTCAGGTAATTTCTTTTTAGTTTCTTTCTATTTTTAGATCTCAGTTCTTAATTTCTAGTTTCTAGATCTTAGTTCTTAATTTCTAGATCTTAGTTCTTAATTTCTAGTTCTTAACTCATAGAACCAGTTCTTAGCTTTTAGTTATTAATTTCTAGTTTTTAGTCCTAAATTTTAGATCATAGTTCTTATTTTTAAGTTCTATGTAGACACCCAAATTTGGCCCAAGGCCCGATCGAAACACCTTTCGAGAGAAGTGCAATTCTGAGCTTTTGATGGCATGTATGGAACCCTTAGGAATCACCCCAAAACCCTCAGGAATCACTCTAAATCCCTTAGAAGCCTATCCCGAACCTTTAGAAACCAATCTCGGCCCTTAGAACCCATTTTGAACCCTAAACCTAACCTTACCAGGCTATGGATAAAGAGTGGTGCACTAGAACTGGCTACGGCCCTCTACTATGATCGAGTCTCATACCATTGCGAAGTAGAGATCGTCAGCTTTCCAACGGTCCAAGAATCGCCCCCATCGGAGGTATACGTCAAATGATATAGCAAACCGAGCCTAGAAGACATGAATGTAAAGTCATGTGGGCCCCTTAGGGACTTGGCACAATTAATAGTTGCGCTAGGCCATTTCTCCCCAGGAATGACCTGGCGCAACTAATAGTTGCGCTAGTATTAAACTTTGCTTGGTGTAACTAATAGTTGCGCCAGGACAATTTTCCCTTATTTTAAGCCTGGCGCAACTAATAGTTGTGCCAGATTCAAAAGTGGGCCCCATCCTCGCGAGCTGACTTCCAGACACTGGACATATTGTTTTACTGTACATTTGCCTAGCGCAACTAATAGTTACGCCAGGTATATGAACAGTAACTGTTGGATTTTGCCCTGAATTTCGTGTTTGGCGTTTGACTTGTTGACCACCTTGACCTTTGGGGTGTGTTTTGCTAGTTTTGTTGTACCCTTTTGAAGCCTATTTGCACCCCTTTTGGTGGCTTAAGGCCTCACCCCATCATCCACCATTGGAGGACCTTCTCAAACATTTAAAGGCTCCAAAAACCTTAGGAATCTTTAGATGTGAGATTACCTAATTGCTAAACTCATTTAGCTCTTAAGTGGCCTCCTAACCCACCCTTTTCCTATAAATAGAGCCCCCCTCCCCTTGGTTTAAGGGTTGAGAATTTTGGCCTAAGAGAGAAAGAGGATCTTTCTCCCTTTGGTGCACACTTCCCATACAAATTCCAGAATTCTAAAACCTCCTTTGAGTGATATTTTTCACGTTAGATCCTTTAGTTTAGCTATATGCTACCCATTCACCTTCCCTCTCTACCTCTTAGTTAGCAAGCCTTAGAGCTCATCAAAGCAAGCCACACAAGGCTCTCCTATGGTGCTACGAGGGCCCGAGGGTTCCGGCTCTCCGGCCCCATTTCTTCTCCTATCTCTTTCTAGCTCCCTCCATCTCCCATTTGTGCCGTTATGCCGCCGATTTTTCAGTAGGAACGGAGGGGCACAAATAGGATTCTAAGCTCTTTTGGGCAAGAGGAAGCTATTTTCTTTTCTTTCATTTCATTTTATTTTTGGCCATTAGTAGAGATCGCGTTAAGCGGGTTGATCGGGTGCCTAACACCTTCCCGATCGATAACCGAAGCCCCTACCCAAGAGCCTTTGGTGTGGACCAGATTCAGAGTCATATTTTTAGCACTTAGGTGCTCATAAAAATGAACTAGGTATCCCGGGACACCGAAAGCTTTGGGTGGCGACTCTATATTTTTTTTTTCTCGTTAGAGAGCGCATCGTCGCAACAGGATCATCCCGATTCCCACGGTTGCACAGATGGCGACTCTGCTGGGGATTAGCTTGTAGAGCTTCCCTTTGAACTTGGCCTTATTTTTTTTTTTTTTACTAACATGTTATTGCTATTTTTTTAGTTTAGTTTTGCTGTTTTTTTACTCAACCCTCCGATTAAGTCGTTTTACTTACCTCTACTTTTCCGTCATTTACGAGCCTTAGCCGATTGGCGGGCCTACTTGCGCACAGTCTTTATTTTTCTTACTTTTCCGTCATTTTAGTGCCTTAGCCGATTGGCAGGCCTACTTGAGCTTTGTCTTTCAATTCCTTTAAATTTCTGACATTTAAAGCGCCTTAGCCGAATGGAGGGCCTACTTGTGCACTCATATTCCATCAGTGGACGCCGGCCCATAGTGGCTGCACGGGATATTCACCCTCGTCTTTGAACTAAAGAAAATTTCCAAAAAAAAGAAAGATAAAAAGCTTTGAAAAAATTAAAATTGAACCAAGTTAGGGAGCTTAATTAATTTGTTTTACGGGTTAGATTTTCAAAGGGGTGGGATTAGGCAAACACATAAACACCCGGGTCTTAGTATGGCGACAACCCCTAGTGGTGATGATCCAGAAAAGTCCTAGCCCACCTAGTATTTTGAAGGCGCTTGCGCCAGAGGTATATCGGGTGGGTTCCCATTCCAAAGCTTAAAACCCTTGGGGAGCGCGTTAGCGAGTTATACCGGACTTAAACCCTTTAGGTGCGGTGAGGAGAGAATCGATCACTAAAAAATAACTCAGTTCTCGGAAGCCTAGCTTCCACAAAAAACCAAAAAAGAGACTCATTTTGGGTGTTGGTGGCTACTGTCAAACATTCTGGAGCAGCAGTTTTTACCTGGCGTATGTATTAGTTGTGCCAGTGTAAAAACACTGGAATTTATAACTGGCGCAACTAATAGTTGCGCCAGCTTTAAAATCCACTTTTTTACCTTGGCGCAACTAATAGTTGCGCCAGTGTAAAAATAGTGCCCTGTAGCTTATGCGCAGGTATTAGTTATGCCAGGTTTGTTTAATAGTACCAGCCCGAATCTGTGGCCTTCTTCATCTCCCAAGTTCTCCGATTAGTGTGCTTAGTGCCTTGTTTAGGCCCCACCATCTCTGACACCCAATACGCCCCCGTCGGTCAAAAGAGGGCAACTTCTTTTTGGCTCATTCCTGAGGATCGGGTTATTTACCTCGATTTCTGTGCCTTCAATAGATCGAAGGTTCTCCTTCGATTCTTTTGAAGTGCCTCAGAATCGTAGCCGCAAGTCTTGAATTAAGGTACGAGAGCCACCCGAAAAGGGAATTCCAAGGCCTCGGAACCTTTGTTTTTCAAAACTCTTTCAAAAAAATTCACAAAAAAAATAAATAATTAAAACCCAAAAAGAAATAGATAGCTTGTGGTGCCGGCACAACGGCATCATCTTGCCCTCCACCGTCCCGTAGGGGAAGAAGGAGGATTTTTGGGCCTTACCCAACCCGCTCCCGAAGAATGTCGTGGGTAGTGGACACGACTTACGCCGATCCTAACTCATCCCCACCACATTCTCCAACCCACTCCCATTCGGGAAAAGTTTTTTCCACCATTCCCCTCACCCAACCCCCTTTTACCGTTACCAGCCCATTTGGCACCCCCATTTTCCCAACCACTACCCCCCAAAATATCCAAAATCCAACCCCCCATTCTCCATCTTTTGTCCAAACCATGCCCATGCCAAACCCAAACCCATTTTCCCAATCCGCATCCATGCCCCAATTCCCATCATCCCCCTATAGACCCGATCACCCACATTCACATACACCACTACCGCCCTATCCGCCCCTCCGCAAAATCTCCCATCCATCCGGGTCATGCCCATTTTTACCAGGGCTATGCCCAACTTTCCTCATCCCTCCTCATCATGCCCCCCATCATCGCAAGACATACCCAATACATCCCCTCATCCACCCCATACCCCCCCACAAACCGAGGCCATGCCCAAATTTTCCGCCACCTCCATCCCATCTATACCCCATCATCCCTTGAACCCACCATCCACATCCCCTCCTCTGTCCATGACCATGATGGAGGAGATGTTCCAAGCCTACTCCTTATGGAAGGCTTCTCAAAACACCCCCTCTCCCCCACACCCCATGAACCCATCCCATACCCTAGCCAATCTCCATGCCTCACTCCCCCATGGACCCCATCAACCCCCCATAATCCACACCCCCATTACCCACTTACCCCAAGGCCCATTGGCCCAAAACCCCTTTTCTGACATATCCCAGGGGCCCATGGCCCAATACCCCACCACCCAAACCTACCCAGGGCCCCTGACCCAGACCCACGAAGGGCCCATGGCCCAGACCCATCAAGGCCCATTGGCCCATACCCACCAAGGGCCCATGACCAAGACCCATCATGGGCTCATGGCTCAGACCCACCCAGGGCCCATGGCCCAGACCCACCAAGGCCCATGGTCCAGATCCATCAATGGCCCATGGCCCAGACCCATCAAGCCCATTAGCCCAGACCCATCAATGGCCCATGGCCTAGACCCATCAAGGCCCATGGCCCTGACCCATCAAGGCCCATTGCGCCAGACCCATCAAGGCCCATCGGGCTAAACCCCTCAAGGCCCATTGGGCCAGACCCACTAAGGGCCCTTGGCCCAAACCTACCCTAGCCCACTGGCCCACACCCACCAAGGGTCCATGGACCAAACCTATCAATGGCCTGTGGCCCAAAATGGCCAAGGGTTCATGGCCCAAACTCGAACCCCACACTCACACCTTCTACAATACCCCCAACATTTAACCCAACCTTCACAGCTGGGTCAAACCCATGTCATCCCCCAAACCTAATTCTTCTATGGCCCCACACCCAAGGCCATCTCCAAACCTTCCCCCATACCCAATGGCCCTATCAGGCCCCACCTCAAAACCAAATTCCCATCTCCCAACAAACCTTTCCTCACCTCCAATGGGCTCACCCAACCCCCACTCATGTCATTCCCATCCAACCCATGCCACAACAACAGGAGAATCCCGCCCTCACTGCACATTATGCCGACCAGCAGTATGAAGAGGACGAGATTAGGAATAGCGGGGCCTATGCTGGGGCTTTGATTGGCCTCAACCCTCCTCCCATAATTGTCCATCCCCTAGTGGCCCAGAGTGAAGTCCAATCAACTGCCGAAAAAGCAGCTCCCGTGTCTAAAGAATTAGAGCAGTTGAAAGAACAGTTGGAAAAAATATAAAAGCAGTTAATGAAAATGGGTGGTACTGAAATCCATGCCACGGACTTCAATGACTTATGCCTGTTCCCTGAGGTCCCCTTGCCCCCCAAATTCAAAATGTCAGCCTTCGACAAAGATAATGGCATGGGCAATCCTATTGCGCACCTAAAGTCCTACTGTGGGGACATGTGCCAATACGAGGAGGACGAAAGACTGCTAATAAAAGTCTTTCAAAAGAGTCTGATCTGGCCGGCCTTAAGATGGTTCACATCTTTAGAATCGTCTATGATGAAAACGTGGAGGGTCTTGACGCATCTCTTTCAAGAACTGTATATCTACAATATAGACATCGAGCCGCATAAGTTTGACTTGGCATGTTTAAAGCAAAACCAGAACGAGACCTTCAACGACTACTTGGGGCGATGGAGAGCATTGGTAGCTCAGGTCAGGAACAGAATACCCGATGATGAACAGATAGAGATGATTTCAAAGAACACTCTACTAGTGATTTCGAACTTTTTAGTATATCAGCAGTAAATCAGCTTTATTGATCTGGTGAGAAATGCTAACTGATGTGAGGACTCCATCAAGGAGGGGCGTCTGAATAAGAATATGCCGAGTGGACCTAGTGGGGTTAGAAGATTTTCAGAGCAAAGGAACGAGAAGAGAACAAGGGGCGATGTCCAGAACATAGTCAATACCCGACCCAATAACAATACAACCCCGTTTCAATTTCAGGCTGCCCCACCAGCACCCGTTAGGCCTGAGCAGACGCAAAGAATGGGAAATGAGCAAGGAATGCAAATGACCCCGAAACAAAGGAGAGCCTGCTACGACCGAGTCTTCACACATCTAGGGCAATCATTGAGTGTAATTTTGCCCCTGTTAGTAGAAAAGAGATTAGTAGCTATCCGCCAACCACAACCTCCTCCTCACCTGATCCCAAGGAACTATGACCCAAATACCCATTGTAATTTTCATCAGGGTCGGGTCCCCCTACTGATCACTGCTTCCCATTAAAGCACGCCATCTAGGATTTGATCGATGCCGGGAAAATCATTCCTCCTGCACCCTCTCAGCATGCTAATATTCACCAAGTGCTACTACCCCCACATCCCATCGAAGGAGCAGGTCCCAGACCCACCGTCGAAATGATAGAAGATGAGGAGGAATTTGAATTTGACCCATTCGATAATATCAGTGATCGGAAGAGTTATGTGGCACCATTGTCGAGGAATGATGAAGAAAGGAATGTTGGGGTAATTGAACCCCTAAATTTGTCTGAATATTTCCCTAACCGAACCCCGCAATTTGAACCCTTGGATCTCCGGGCATACTTTCCGTCCACCACACCCATCAATTATGTAAATATCAATGCATACCAACCGTACACCACAACCCCCATCAATTCCCCTATAAGCCCCCAGGCCCCCAATCACCGCACCACTGCTTGATTATCAATGACTCGCCCCCCATTTCAACTACCACCATACACCACAACCCCCATCGATTACCCTTTAAGCCACCAGGCCCCCAACCCAACACCCGCACCCATCAGTTATCAATGGCCTGCACCCACCCCATCACCCCCAGTTCAGCCACCGGCAAACCCCACCACCCCGGTCAATTACCTAACAACCCATCAGACCCCCCATCTGCCGCCAGCACCCACCAACTATCAATGGCCTACTTTTACCTCCCCTCCAATGCCACCACCCTCAAGCTTCACCACCCCCATTTGGCCCAATCTTCCACCCAACCTACCGCCATCATGGTGAATCAAGTATTGCCCACACCTCCTGAGCCGATAGTACAAGTACCTCAAGAACTAACAACCATACCTTTCTAGCTCTCGGGATCCACATATGATCCTCATCAGGTCCTGCTAATCTACGAACAAACAGATGTCAATACCGGCAGCAGCAACAGAGAAGGGGCAGTAGATTTTGTTACTAGGTCATGGAGGATATCAAAGCAGCCAAAAGCACCAGCTGCAGTACAGGCCCAACTTGAAGGAAGAAAATACAATGCAGTGAACCCCTTCGAGAAGATGAGTCGAGAACATATACTGGAGACTCAGTTGAGAAGAATGCCTGCCCATATCACTGTATGGGATCTGTTGATGACGTCCCCACTCTATTTCCAAGCATTAATGGGGGTGTTAAAAAATATGCATGTATCACTCCAAGTTAGCCCAGATGAAGTCGGGCAAATAATTGGTCAAGTGATGGCTCCAAATGCCATTTCATTTTCTGATGCCGATTTACCTGAGGAAGGAGGTAGTCACTCAAAATCTTTGAATATAACCGTTGAGTCCGGAAATATGATTATCCCCTTGGTACTAATTGATAATGGGTCTGCATTGAATATATGCCCGTTAAGAACCGCCACCAAGATCGGGGTTGATCCGTGCATGCTAAGGCCCACCAGAACCAGCACTAGAGGGTTTGACAATACCAGGAGAGAAATAATGGGAGAAGTTGATCTTAAGCTATTGATAGGGCCAATGACCTTCTCCATCTTGTTTCAAGTCATGGATATCAAATCCTCATTTAATCTATTATTGGGGCGCTTGTGGCTACATGAAGTCGGAGCCATACCTTCCACCTTTCACCAGAAACTCAAATTTGCATCTGGGCATAAGATTATCATAATCATCGGAGAGGGGCATAGTGAGAAAGAAAAGGCCGCCAATAGCATGGAGAAACCTAACATACTGGATATACCGTACACTACTGAGGATGTCGACCTCCACAGTTTTGAATATGAGGTGTCGGCTATGCTCCCAGAACCCATTGAGGGCATCATGCCTAAAACGGGAGGCGGTATGGTAGCGGCAGTGGCAATGCTCCCAAAGTGGGTTATCAGAAGGGAAGGGGTTTGGGACCCAGATTACAAGGAAGAAAAGAGCAAGTTGTTGCCAAGGGGCAGAAGGTCCGATTCGGGTTAGGATACAAGCCCACAAAAGAAGAGGTCTGAGAGGCCAAAGAGAAAGCCAGGGTCGCCGCGGCTGCAAGAGCTCAAGGAATCAACATGGAAGAGAAACCTTGCCCTAGGCTACACATCAGGGATTCCTTTTTCAGCGCAGGGTTCGTAAAGATCGATCGAAATGGGGCAACCCATGTGACCCTACACAAACCCACAGCCCACCAATCCCCAGATATCCCTTCCCAGCTTGGAGATAGATTTAGCCGCGTTGTCCCTTTCCGAGGAACGATGGTCGATACCTGAACAAACCTCCCTGTGGTGAATCACCACAAAACTGAGTTATCATTTGAGCACATGATCTCAGACGAAATGAGGATCAATATGATGGAGGCTGACTCCAATGAGCCATATCAGTCAGCACCCTCCATCCCAACAGGTAAAGAGGCGGCCCCTCAGGTACGCAACTGGGCATCTTCACCCCAAACCCTGGAAGCGGGGAGTGGCCTAACATTTGGCACCCGTCTCCCAAAAAAAATAACCTATAAAAAGTGAGAAAAGCCCTTGGCAAACAATACCTTGTACATACACAGACTCGTGTCGCCAAAGGCCTGTCTCCGAAGAAAACAAAAATCTCAAAAACAGGGAAAAAATACAAAATCTCCAAAACATATAAAAAACACAAAATCTCAAAAACATTGAAAAAATCCAAAGTCTAAAAATATTATCATTTAAAATTCTAGAAAATGTCCCACAAAAGGATGCCTTAATCAAAATGCCCGTCCCACGTGAAATCGACCCCTTCCCTGTAGAAATACAAGAAGAGGTAGGGATCACGAGTCTGGATGAGGATGTCCCCTTCGAGGAGCTCCCCAATGAGCTCCTTGACCAATTTGCCAACTTTAAGTATGGCCCTACCCCCATTGTCGAAGAGACCGAAGATGTCAATCTAGGAACTGAGGAGGTTCCCAGGGTAACCAAAATCAGAACGTCACTGTCTCCTGAGGAAAGAAAAAGCATGATCAACTTCCTTCAATCATACTAAGACATTTTTGCCTTGTCGTATTAGGACATGCCTGGTCTGGATACTGATTTGGTCGAGCATGAGTTGCCCCTCTACCCTGATTGAAGCCAGTCAAGCAGAAGTTGAGACGTCTCTGACTCGAGTGGATGTTAAAAGTCAAGGACGAGGTCATCAAGCAGTATGACGGGGGGTTTCTCATGGTATCCAAATACCCACAATGGTTAGCTAATATCGTGCCTGTACAAAAGAAGGATGGAAAGGTCCGCATGTGCATCGATTTCTGCAATTTGAACAAAGCGAGCCCAAAGGACGATTTCCCACTACCACATCGACATCTTGGTCGATAACACAGCTAAGCACGGGATGCTTTCTTTTATGGATGGAATCTCAGGATATAATCAGATCAAAATAGCAGAGGTTGATTGCGAGAAGACAACGTTCATTACCCCCTGGGGAACCTTTTGCTATCGAGTCATGCCATTCGGGCTAAAGAATGCCGGTGTAACGTACCAGAGAGCTATGACTGCACTATTTCATGACATGATGCACCGAGAGATTGAAGTGTATGTCAACGACATGATAGCCAAGTCACCAGAGCAAATCGACCATCTGGTAAACCTTCAGAAGCTGTTCGAAAGGCTGAGGAAGTATCAACTACGATTGAATCTACAGAAGTGCGCATTTGGTGCTATGTCAGGGAAACTGCTAGGGTTCATCGTCAGCAGGAGAGGGATCGAGATCGACCCAATCAAAGTTAAAGCCATCACTGAAATGCCACCGCCATCTATCGAGAAAATGGTTAGAGGGTTTCTAGGCAGAATACAGTATATCAGTCAGTTCATTGCACAGCTAACTCCAATCTGCATGCCAATCTTCAAGTTACTAAGGAAGAATTCGCCTGTTGAATGGAACGACGATTGTCAGGCAGCGTTTGAAAAAATCAAAAGCTACCTCCTTAATCCACCTATTTTGGTACCACCTGAGCTAGGGAGACCACTCTTGATGTATCTCTCTACGACGAAAGTTTCGATGGGATGTGTCTTGGGGCAGCACGATGAAACGGGAAGAAGAGAGCAGGCCATTTACTATTTGCGCAAGAAGTTTACTGATTACGAGACCCACTACTCTCATTTGGAGAAAGCATGCCTAGCTCTTGTATGGGCTACTCAGGCTCCGCCACTACTTGCTATCTCAGGCGATTCTGCTTTTAGCCCGAATGGGCCTATTGAAGTACCTATTCGAGAAGCCGACTCTCACTGGGCGGACTGCACTATGGCAACTTTTATTATCTGAATTCGACATCACGTATGTCACTCAGAAGTCAATTAAGGGGCAAGCGCTTGCTGATCATCTTGTCGACAATCCTTTACCTGATTATGAACCTTTGAGAATTGAGTTCCCTGATGAGGACATCCTGTTCATGACAGAAGACGATACAGAAGAAGCAGAGGAACCTTGGGTAAAGCACTTTGACGGGGCAGCAAATGTCGAGGGTCAAGGAGTTTGTGCCATCCTGATTTCACCGAAAGGATCCCATGTACCGGTCTCTATCAAGCTCAACTTCCCTTGCACTAACAATATGGCTAAGTATGAAGCTTGCGCCGCTGGTCTGCAGGCAGCTCTCGATCTGAATATAACTCACCTTCGAGTATTTGGTGATTCACAGTTAATCATATGCCAGACAAATGGTGACTGGAAGGCGAAAGATAAAAAATTGATCCCCTATCATGAACAGCTCAAGGATCTGATAGCTTGCTTCCAAGATGTGACTTTCTCATACGTCCCTCGGATAAGGAATCGCTTTGCCGACGCATTAGCAACTTTGGCGTCAATGATTGAAATCCCCTATGGTGTTGAGATGAAGCTGATCGTGATCGAGCAGATGAATGAGTCGGCCTTCGGCATTCAGATTGAGAAACCTACAAAGCCTGATGATGAGCCACCTTGGTTCTCAGATATCAAGAATTTCCTCGAGACCCTAACTTTCCCAGAGGGTACTTCCAAGACAGACTGAAGAACCATTCAACGTTTAGCGACAGGTTACGTCATTTGTGGGGAATGCCTCTACAAGCGATCATACAATAACATCTTACTCAGGTGCCTTACTGAAAGTGAAGCGGTCCATATTATGAAAGAAATCCATGAGGGAGTATGCAGAGCCCACGTCAGCGGTCACATGCTCGCCAAGAAAATTTTGCGACAAGGATACTTCTGGACTACTATGGAATCAGATTGCTGTAAACATGTTCAAAAGTGCTACAAGTATCAAGAACACTCCAGTCTGATACATGATCCTGCCATTGATCTTCACTGCATGACCACTCCTTGGCCATTTGCTACCTGGGGCCTTGACGTTGTCGGAATGATTAATCCGAAAGCATAAAATGAATATTGATTCATCCTCGTTGTCATTGAATACTTCACCAAGTGGGTAGAAGCGGCGTCATGTGCCAATATCATGGTCAGTCACGTTGAGAAGTTTCTCAAGGACAATATTGTGTGCCGATTCGGAGTACCCAAAGATATCATCATGGACAACGACACAAACTTTGCGAATAAGTGCATTCGAGACTTCTGCGAGCAATACAAGATCAAGCACCATCGCTCATCCCCTTATCGGCCTCAATCTAATGGAGCCGTGGAAGCCGCGAACAAGATAGTCATCTGCATCCTTGAGAAAATGGTCATCACTTATCGAGATTGGAGCAAAATGCTACCATTTGCTTTATGGGGCTACCGAACGTTGATTTGTACTGCTACAGGGGCAACACCATTCTCTCTTGTGTATGGAACTGAGGCCATCCTCCCGGTAGTGGTTGAAGTACCCTCACTCCAAATCCTCATGGAATCAGGCTTACCCGAAGCAGAGAAAGAGATATCATCCTTTGATCAGCTGAACTCACTGGACGAAAAGAGACTCCTAGCCTTGTGTCACACTCAAGTTTACTAGGGGCGATTCGCATGCGCTTACAACAAACGTGTCCGCGGTCGAGATCTAAAGGTAAGAGATACTGTGCTGAAGAAGATCTTCCCATCCCTCCATGCCGATCCGAGGGTAAAATTCAAGCCAAACTGGGAAGGACCATACGTCATCCAAGAAGTGTTGTCGGGATACGCCATCCGCCTCGCCACCATGGACGGAGATCATCTTCCTGAGCCCATCAACACTGGATACGTCCGACGGTTCTACTCTTAGTCCATCGCGACAAGGTAAGTGTTGGTGAAACAGATACATGACTACTTAAGAACCACCCGAAAGAGGTCATCATTCCAAATACAGTAGCCAAAAAGCATCCCTAAAAAATGATGATATCATTTGCTACCCCATTTTGAGCCTGGGCCTTTCTTTCAACAAACCCCTTCCCCCCAAAAAAATAAATATATATATACATGTACATATACCAAAAGAGAGAAAGAGAAAAGATGAAGTAGAGTTACTATCAAAATCCAAAAAAAATTGAAAAAGCAAAACCTCAAGAAGGGATTGCCTGAAATGAAGCAAAAAGAACAAAAATGTAGAAGAATCATAAGGCATGTATAGTAAAACCCCCAAGGAAGAAAGTATGTTGAGAAAACTGAAGCCGTGTCAAAGAAACCCTTTTAGCCCAACATACCTTCAAATCCTAACCTAACCCATGTCCAAGCTACACCCTGAAGGAAGCCCTTTTTGTAGGTTCGCAAGCAGTCATAATATCTGTTAAGTCAACATGAGTCGAGTTGTGAGACGACATTAGAATCCCATCTAGCCGGCTATGACGGAATCGACGTCTATGTCGTGGCTATTGAAAAAAGGAAATGAAAAAAAAAATTATAATAAAAAAATAAAATAAAAATACAAGCTCAAAGCAAGATGGACGTGGTAAAAACCCGAAAGGGCGCTACGGGTAAAAACAGCGAGTTTGTGCGGACCAAGTGAAAACCCTAAAGGGTGCTTAGGGTAAGAGAGCTAAACCCATGGACCTGGTGAAAACCTGAAAGGATCTACGGGTAAAAAAAAAGAAAGTAAGGGAGATAAATAAAGAAAAATTGAAAAAAGGAAAAGTTTGGACTAATGGAAAATATTGATGTTTGAGGAGCCTCCTTGGTTACTCCCCCTGATCCCTTTTTGGGGCCCGCTCATGCTAGTTCAAATCGGGTCCCGACCAGAATTATCTTTGTGGAACCCGCACCATCAAACGTATGACTCGAGGCAAGGAGAAAGGATTGACTTAATTCGAAGGGATCGATGTGTCAGCCTTGGCAAAAACCAGAAATCCACCCAGGTCCAACTTAAAAAAAAGAGGGGTTCGACCATGCTCAAAGGTGGACCCAGGGTTTCCCAAAGTATCACCCAATGATTAAGGCACCAAAAAAAAAATAAAAAAATAAAAAAATAAAGTAAAAACCAAAGATAGATCTGTATAGATGTATATAATAAACTGCCTTTTGCATCATTTACACCACGTCCCAAAAAATAGTCGGTGTGATGATTAACGTGTTTTCTTTTTTACAAGGATAAAACAAAAACAACCAAAACATAGAGAAAATATGTATACCAAAAAATGTGTGTATCTGTAAAGGGGTTTTTTATGCCCCTTTTTTGTGTATTTGATCTGTGCAAAAAGTTCTATGTTCAAGAAGGAGTTAACAGCCCAGCTCGCGCTTCAAAGCGCTAATCTCAGCATAAAGGTCATCCTCTCGGACATTCCTCTCAGTCAGCCAACGACCATGCAGGCTCTTGAACCTCTTCCGAGAAGAGTCAGCGACTCCAAAAGCAATGCTCAGTGATCCCTTCAAACAGAGAACCTCGCTCTTCGTTGTGTCTGCTCTAACCCTCTCGCATTCCAAAAGTTCTTGCAGGACCCTCTTCTCATCCACCAATAGCTCGATACGGGCTCGAAGTGTCATCTCTTTCTTTGGCCAGGGGCCTCCAATATCAATGATCTCTGACAAATCCGGGCCATCAGCGGCAGGCCGCTCAGTCAACAGTTAGGCCTCGTACTCAAGAGAAGTCCTAACCGAGTCTCCTTGCTCAACATCACATATCAGCGTCGACTGACGTGTCTCCCAAAGAGTAACAATCTGATCTATGTCCCCAGAGGATCCCCTAGAAAAGATCAAATCACATAAAGGGGGTCTGGCCTCACAAGGCACCTGCTGGGAGTAGCCAAATTGGCGCAATACCCGAAATGGGATGTAGAAGATGCTGCCAGTCAATCCTAGGAGGGTGATGCCCTCATGGTCTCTAAAATGAATTACTGGAAAGGTCCGGCCCGACCAAGGAAGCTTCCATGTCAGCTCGACATCGGTCAACCAAAGCTTCAGAGCTGACACATTGCCCTGTGGAAGCAGGTGGCATCTACCTAAAAAACATTGGGCCACCTCGCCTCGAGCAATGTAAAAGCGGGGCACAAGTCTCAAAATCGCAAAATGTTCACCCTACCAAACCTGAAGCAACAGAGGGCATCCCTGAAGGCCCTCCACCTTACCCAAAGCAAAGGAATCAAGGCATCGGTACAACTCGACAAGCACCAAGTGCATCATGGACCGACCTGCATCCAGCTCCATCAAAATATTGCAAATTGCCAATGAGAAGCTCTCTCCCCTAGTGTAGAGGAGGATTTCGAAGATGAGACCAAGTGCTAGAGCTTTCACGTTAAAGACATTTCTAACCGGCAATTTTTGGAGGCTTTCATCACCAAAAAGTTCTTTGAGGAATTTCAGCGAATACCTTGTGGGCCCCCCAATAAGGCTCTTCTCATACTCGAATTTCTTCAAACTGAGACTAAGGTGAATGGATCTGGAATATCCTGGCCGAGGCATAACTCTTGCAAGGCCCCTGTGAAGCTTCAGGTCGGACAGATTGGATAGCTCCTCGAGGGTTGGGGTTAGCTCCCGCTTCCCAAAACGGAATACGTGTAGGTTCACACCCACGAATGAAGCGGCGGCATGAAGAAGTTCCCACCGGAGAGGAATCTCTAGGAAGGAAGGAAGGCAAGATAGCCCAAGGTGCCCCAAGTCGGTAAGTTGTTGTTGTCCCCAAGTGTGCTTTGCTTATTGGTTGGTGGTGAAAGTTATTTAAAAATCAAAAACATAATAAAACAGGGGATGAATCAGCACAACTCGGAAATCCTAGACCTGCAAGATACAGGGTCCTTTGTAGCAAGTTTTGATAAGTAAGAGTTTGTCCCACAGGGAAAGGTGATCTAAGGCTCCAAGGGAGCCGTCTCTAGTAGTCCCTCCAGATCTGTCTACAGATCTGGCAGTCCTAAAAGGAAGGGAGTTTAAGGTCACTTATTCTAAGTATTCTAATAACTAAATTATAGAAAGGATTGAGAGGATGGATGGAGTGTAGAAAATAATTATAAAAAGATGAGAAATATGTTATTGAGCCAAGGTCAGAGGAGTTTTGTAACTCAGATTTAGATCTGATGTTATAGAAATCCTGTCCAGAGGCTACATTATCACCTCTGAGGAGAAAGGATCCAATCCATCTCTACTGCCATGACTCCACCCTTAGGGCTATAACCTGTCCACTTGAATGGTCACAGACTATCCCATAGGGGAGCCACTATCCGAGGATGGGAACATAACAAATAAATCATTACAGCACTATTTCATCCGGGCTACCACTCAAGAATCCATAGGAACCTCAACCTCTAAAGTTCTATATGTGGGGCTAAAATTTGGAAAACCATGATAGCCGGACACATAGAACCCGAAGCGATTGAGTACAACCTTGATCCATTTGTCCATTACTTGAGAGGCTACAATGGCCCACAGCCTACAATCTCTATAACGGATCGGATCCAACATCGATGGCGGATCTATACAAATATGGGGAGTCTCTGCCTCACCAGGCTTCTACAATCTCAAGTGAAAAGAAGAAGGATCCATCTTGGATCGGTGGATAAGAATCACCCTAAGGCTATAATCTGTCCACTTAAATGGTCACTGACTATCCCAGAGGTTATCCTCCTCACGGAGCCCAAAACAAAATAAGATTATCGCTGCTACCACCATGTTCACTAGGCTACCAGCTCAAGCTCCCATGGGGATTTCATATCTAGTAGGTCCTGTGGTGGGGCTAAGGCTGGAAGACCATGATAGACCAGACACACAGGTTACTTGGATCTGAGTGGCCCTTAAAATCAGTCTTCCATTGCTTTGAAATATAGCCACGGCAATGGGGGATCACAAGGCAGCAGCCTTGCACAGAGCATCTCACATATAAACAACAGTCCCATAAAGTACAAATCCTATTGCAAAACTTCCATTAATCTAACTCAAACACATATACAAAGTCATAGCCAGCAATTGCTGGACTATGGAGAGAAGAAAAGAAAAGAAAAAGAAAAACTATTTACTGCTAAAAAGAAAGAGAAAAGAAAAGTGATCTGAGATAGGTTCCCAGATACCTAAACCTAAGCTAGGCCTGGGTATATATAGCAGTGGGGTGGCGGTGCATTAGGGTTAGGAAACCCTAATTTTAACGATGTCGCGTGGCCTTATACTGATCCTTGGATGCCTCGGGGCGTGTGCACGAAGATTTTAGTGTGAGAGTGCGTGCCCTAGTCACTGGAAATTTCTAGAATGCCCTCTGCTGAAGAGATGGAAGTTTACGTTCAGAGCCTCGCTAGGTAGCTGTAGTTTCCCAGACTTGTCGCGTGGTAGCTCATTGCTCTTCGCTAGGATGATTTGACACTGAAGCTTCAGCCGTCGCGAGGTTGCCTTGGTTTGCTCTTCGAGAGCATGTAGAGAGTTGAGCTCATTTGGGTTGGAGTTCGTGAGGTTGAATAGAAAACATCTCAAGCGTCCGAGGTTGCAATTCAAGCGATCAGTAATAGATTAGTCTTGGGCGATTTACTTGGACTTCGTGAGTTACCTCGCGAGGTACTTTTGAGTTCTGAACTGCGCGAGGTTCTTTGTCTCACTCAATCTTCACGAGCTTGGCTTTGCCTTCGCCAGGATGCTTTCTTTCTTGAATGGCGCGCGAACTACGTGAGGCGTTCTTCTTCTGAGAATTTTACCCCGCGACGACAACGCGATAGCTGCACGAGGAATCTTCTGAAGCTCTCTCTCCTCCGCTGTCTTAAGCGAACTTCGCGAGATTGAGAGAGGTCTGCTTTGAACTGCGCGACACTGAGCGATGTGTTCTACTCTTGAGCTTCGCGAGAGCTGCGCGAGGTTGAGTTTCTGAAGCTCCTCAGTCATTCATCTCATGAGAGGTTCAAAGCCTTGGGAAGCTCGGCTATTCTGCGAGGCTTGAAGTGCATTCTTCGAGGGCATCTCGTGCCAAAGCAGCTCAATGTGATTCTTGGCCTTATTTCACTGCTAATTATTTCCTAAACAAAACACTTAAGAAGAGTTTATTAGGTGGCTAAGGGTCTAATCAAAGGTTAAGTTAAGGGGTGAAAAGTGGTACTTTTCAGGTCTTAACACACCCCCAAACCTAATCTTTGCTAGTCCCTTAGCAAAGCTACATTAAATCTACTCTAAAAATTAAATGCCACTTTCGTAGGGAGCACGGATACATTTAGCATATGTACCAAGCCTTTTAAACCCCTAGGTGATCCCTAGTGGAGGAGTGAAGTCTCCTGAGGGTTTTCAGTGAAGACACCTACAAACTTCTTCAATGAAATAGTTAACTAAAGTGCAATGTTATCCAATGAGCAGTTAAGGAATCAGATTTAGTCTACTCATGAATCAGCATAAAAGAAATTTAATTCATTGGTTGCACAGGAACTTAGACAGCATAAACTCTCATGTTTGCGCAGCATTT
Organism: Chloranthus sessilifolius; assembly: GCA_021018995.1. Lineage (NCBI taxonomy): Eukaryota > Viridiplantae > Streptophyta > Magnoliopsida > Chloranthales > Chloranthaceae > Chloranthus > Chloranthus sessilifolius. Next base: position 74,924,917 of record CM037595.1, read on the forward strand.
CCAAATAATTTGTGATCACAGAAAACTGCACAAGTGTATTTCAAGCTTATCATATATGAATGAGGTTAAGGTCATACATAATGCATTCAAGTTCAGACCCAAAAGAAAGCTTTACAGGGCGTACTCTCATTAAGGTTTGTTGAGGGGTTCAGTTTCTCACAAGCTCAAGAGCAGTTACATCCCCCAACTGCATGAGCATAAGCAGAGTTCTTAAGTGCTGGCATCATTGTCAGTTTCTCACCATAGATTGGATAATTCCTTATCTTCACATGACAGCTCACTCAATCTTTGGATCACAAGGGCTTTTAACTGGGTTGGAATGTGGCTTATGGAGTATGGTAAAAAAAAGAATGGAAGGTTTGAAAAGTGGTTCAAAAATTGAGAACTCAGTGGGTGCAGGAGGTGGTTCATGACTTCACCTTCTTGAATTCAGCTCCCTTCATCTTCTTTGAGATTTTCATATTTGAAGTGATCAGTTTCTCTTCTTGATTTTGATTTTCCAATGAAGGTTCCTCTTGACTTCTCTCTTATTCCTCTTCATTATTAAAAATTTTTTTTATTTCTTTTTGCTGGAGTTTTCTTCTTTTTATTTTGTTTTTGCTTTTCAGAAATGCCACCATGTCCTCAGTTACCATTCTACTAGAATAGATGCTTCTTCTCCATTCACCTAATGCTGACCATAGCTAGTCCATCTTCAACTCTTTCTCCTTTACCTTCTGAATTCTCAGAGTGAGGGTAGGTTGAATCAGGTTCATAAGTTCAGGTTCAAGTACTCAGGTGTATTTTGAAGAAATTTAGGATTTAAAGCTCAAAGGGGGTATGGACAAGGGCAGTTGCTTTAGGATTGATCTTTTTAGGCTCAAACAGTCCAAGAGAAGGCCTTGATCCTTTCCTAGGTCTCATGAGTACTGTCAGTTATTTCAACTTGGAGTTACCTAACTTCTAGTGAGCACAGCGACTCAGCCAGTCTTTAGAACTAGAAAAAATGCCTTAGTTACTCCTCAAAGAAAAAATTTTGTAGGCCCAATTCTCACTGGTTATGGTTATCCTTTGAACTTTCAAGTATGTCCTCACCTTTTTCTCTCTCTAATAATTCACTAAGTGCAAATACAAGTGGGTTTCCTTGGTTAAACTATTATGGAAATGTGGAATATTAGAAGTCTATAATGTTCAATGTTTGCATAAATTTTAAACTTCTTAATTTCATGATTCTTAAGTGAACAGAGGTCCATTTCCATATTGCTCAGATGAGTCTGTTGCACTTATGTTAACTATTCCATTGGCAAGGTCTGCCTACCATACCCCCAAACCTATGGGGAGCAGTGTCCTCACTGGTTCAAGGTCAATGTGCAGCAGACATATTACAACATAAAAGAAAAGGAAAATAAAACACACAGACAAAGTAAGACAGTAAAGACATGGGAAAAGTCTATGAAATATTAGAAATGTAAAAAATACAAGAGAACATATGTAAAAGAAATAGAGGAAATCTGAGGTACAATCTAATCAGAATTTGGATTAAAATTTGTCCCAGCCCATCTTCCTTGCATGTTCTTGAAGGAGAGCCTCTTCTTCTTTCTTCTTGCGTTCCCTCTCGGCCTTCCTCTGCTCTGGAGTTTTGGGTATGGTAGGAGCCCGGACCCTCATTTTCTCTTCTTTGGCTCAGGAGGGATCTCCGAAGATTTGGCAGTCGGTGGCTCAGGGGGTTTGGTGGGGGATTTTCCGCTAAGGCCTGTACCTTTGGAGGCTTGCCCTGGCTGAGGCAGAGGTGGAATAGGAGGTGATTGGGCTGGTGGAGGCTCAGGAGGGGCAACGAGAGATTTGGCTGGAGCTGGCAGTGGAGACAGGAGAGGACCTTTCCCTTTTTCTGCTTTAGGGGGAGCCACAGGAGATGGGCTGTAATTTTTCAGCAAACTGTGAGGCTCTTCCCTTTCGCGAACTTGCTCGGTGGTGGTGCCTCCTCAGACTGGGCAGATGGTTCTTTGCCAATTTTCAAAGAGCGAGTTGGGGGAGTGGTCTTATTAGCAGTAACTTTCCGTCGCTAAGGATAGGATTTAGCTGTAGGGGCATCTGAAGGGGCAGCCACAGTAGGTTGGGCACTGGGATCTGTAGGTGGGGCCGTCCGTTTGCCTTTCTGGGCTGCAGTGTCTTTCTTAGGAGTGGGCTTTTTGTTGGAAGGGGTGCGTTTCCTTTTGATAGCAGGAGAGGGAATAGGGGGGCACTAATGTAGGAGGAGGAGCTACAGTAGGGGTTGCAGCAGGAGCAACAGGTTTTGTAGGTATTGCAGAAGGAACGACAGTAGGCATCGGAGGAGGAACAGGAGGAGCTACCGAAGTGGGGGCTGTGGGAGTTGGGGGAACAAACTGTGGAGGGGTTGGTGTAGGGGTTGTGGAAGAAGATGGGCCTGGATGTGTGGAAGAAGATGGGTGCGGGGGAGGCGGTGGCGATGGGGGTGGCTTGGATAGGTTGGGGCGGAAAGCAACTCTACATTCTAAGATGTCAATTTTCTTGTTAGCCCAGAGATTGGTATCCAGTAAGCTCCTTCTTGAGGCAGGTGATCTCCTGAGCATTGTTCAATTTCTTCTCTAATAGCTGATTATGCTTTTTCACCCTCTCAGCATTGGCCTTTTCCATCTCAGCAGTCATTTTGTAGTAAGTTGCTGCAACCTTGTGCGCAGTTGATGTCTTCAGAATTGCCTCCCATCCTTTTGAAATATCGCACAGTTGCTCGTTGTGACCAAGTTTCACATCACTAAGCTTCTGTAGCAAGGGGTATTCAATGGCTTGGCGGAGTTGGGCCATGCCATGGAGAACATCCCTCTTGATATAAGGATTGCCCCTCATGGCATGGAGGAGGGTGAAGTAGGGAGGGGTGTAGTAGGAGTGTCTGGGCAAGATAGGGAGAAATGAAGTGGATTGAAGAGAGGGTGATGTAGCCTGGGGGGGAGAAGTGGGGGTTGTAGAAATTGTTTGGGTGGTCTGGGTGGAATGGTCAGTGAATTAAGGAGGGGTAGGAGAAGAGGGAATGGAAGGTATGGGTGGAAAATGAAATGAAGGAAGGGCATGATGTGGATGGTTGGGGAAGGAAGAAGGGTATGGTGAAGGGTTGAAATGGAAGGAGGGGTGCAAATAAGGGGGTGGAATGGGAAAGGTGGATGGGAATGGAATGGGGTCTGTCTGGTAGAAGTGTTGGTGAATTGAGGGGAGGTAGTATTAGAGGTGGAAGGATAGGGAGAGAAATGAGTGGTCGTGTATGGTATCATGGACGGGGAAGGACGGAGGCGAGTCACTGGCGGGTAGGGTTTGTTGGAATAGGGGAGGCAGAGGTGGGAGGGGGTTGTGTTGGGATTGGTGGGTTTGTCAATGTGTGGAGGGTGGATTGGATGGTGGTTATGTCAGTTTGCATTTGGGCTTGGGTCGCTGTGGTGTTGGATAGTTGGGTTTGGAGGTCATGGATAAGGGAAAGGATATTAGTAAGGGAATCTGAGGTTGGTTGAGGGGGGGTAGGAGGGTAAGAAAGAATAGGTTGGAAAGGGGAAGTGAGGGCATGATAGAAAGGGGTAGGGGGAAAGGGGGGGTCGGGTGAATGATGTGGTGAAGGGAGAGGAGACTCAGGGAGAGGGATGTCTTGGGTGGGCAAGGTATCAAGCAAACTGGTCATGAAGGCTTGATACCCAGAGGTGGTGGCTAGGTTGAAGTCTAGGTCATGGAGAGGTGGGTCTAAGGGTTGGTCACTAAGGGGTGTGGCTGTGGGAAGGGTAGGGGCAGTGTGAGAGGTTTTCTTTTTAAGGTAGGTTATCAAGGGAGGGCTGTCAGGGTGAGGATCAGGGGCTATGGGAGAGACTGGGGTTGTTGATTGGGGTAGGGTGGGTGAAGGTGGAGTGGTGTCTTGGGGTTCAACACGTTCTTCCCAGGTTCGAATAATGGTTGGAGGGGGAATGGAGAAAGGAGAGGAAAGAAGAGAAGAGAGATGGAATGGGTGAAGAAGGTAGGGGAGAGGCCAGAGTAGTGGATGGAGGAATTGCTGTAGAAGCAGAGGTGATAGAAGTTTGCGCCACCTTCTTTGGGGTAAGGGTTTTTGCCTTCTTTTTAGGGGCAGGGGTGGCCGTTGCCACAGCAGCTTCCTCTCCCTGCTCGAAGACCTCCTGAGCTTCAGTCTTCTTCTTCTTCTTCTGGGGATCCATTAAGCTTCTGCTGATCCCCCATTGTCTTTTAGCAAATATGGTGGGAGTGAGGTCAGCAGATAACTCCCCCACTGGTATCTTGTATCCTCCCTCGAGTAGTCCGTGATGAGTCTTCCATAGGGGAGAGTGTGGCTCTTCTTTTGCAGCCCCAGCTTCACCATTGTATCCTTCATGGCCTCGAAGATCAACCATGCAGCATTGAATCCATTGCCCAGAGAGAAGGAATACAGACCATCAGCGATTGGTGTCCTCCTTTCTTGCTGATGGCCAGAGCAATAGATGTTCTTCCTCAAAACTTGATCAATGAACAGTAGTTTGGGCTCCAAATCTCTTTTTCTGATGGAGTCCCCTATGGCCTTCAAGCCTCTGGTAATGGCATGGGAAATTGTGTCAATGGGGGCACTCACAGGGGCACCATAACCGCAAGTGGGATCAAATCTGGCAGGGATGCCCAAGACTTCAGCGATCAACTCCGGGCTAAGCAGCATCTCAAAGTTGTCAACTAATGCAAGGAGGCCCGGCTACCCTTCTGTGTCGAGTCTGAGCCTAAGGTGCTGGTAGAAGAGTTGCACTAACCTAGGGTAGGCTAGTGCAGGAATCATTTGCAGCAAGGGGAACAGACCAGCCTTGCGCAAGAACTCGATGGCAGGTGCTGACAATGGCTCAGATTCAAAGAAAGAAATATCAAAAATGGCTTCAGGTTCTAAGGGAATGGAAAGGAGGAGCTCAGAGGGTATCGAAGTAGGCATTAAAGCACTAAACTCAAATTCCAACAAGATTGCAAACTATTCCTACAAACTGTAAAGTACATATTATACAACGATGCACAGTTCTTATCATCAATTCAATGAAAGATCCCCTTTAGGTTCTGAGGATCCTTCACCAATCAAAAATTGGCCCTTGGGATTAACCACTGGTTGACTGGGCAACCTTCCCTCTTCTCTTTTGGCTAGGGTGTTTGCTAGTTGTCCAATCTACTCCTCCATCTTCTTGATGCTCTGACCATGAGAGTTCACAGTCTGAGCCAAGGAACCCAAGTTTTGCAATGAAGCCAAGACTTGGTCCTCAAAAGAAGTGTTTCTTGGTTGAGAAAGGGGTAGAACCAACTGATTTTACTGCTGATGGGGCTGCTGGTGGTGCTGGAAGGTAGACCTCGGGGCATGCCCTTGATTGAACTGCTGTTGTGGCCTTTGTGGTAACATCTCTGGGCTGCATGTAGTTATCTTGCTTCCACCCAGATTTGGGTGGTCTCTCCATTGGTAACCGATTTTGGTCTTTGGTATCCATATATGTTGTAGCCCCAGTTGTTCTTGGCCATAAGGGAGCAGCAATGACATGTTCTAACATTAATTCAGGAAATTGCCCTGCAGATGGACATTCCTCCAGTGTGTGCTGTGGGGACTGGCATATCAGACATGCCTCGGCCACATGAGCAACCCTTCTGGGTTGCATCACAGTCAATAATTTATCAAACTTCATAGAGAAGTTTGCCATCTGCAGCTGTAGGTCATTGTTCCCAGACACATCGTAAATATTTCCTTTGGATCCAGCAGCAGGCCCCACCTTTGACTCAGATTCCTGATGAGTTCTTGCCAGGGATGGCTTTTGAAAAGCATTCTCACTAATCACCTCAAACAATTCCCATGCCTCCTCAGCAGTCTTGTGCATGTAGGATCCACTACAAGAGGTATCGACCATATCTCTATTTTTCTCATCAATCCCATTGTAGAAGCTTTGTACAAGCTGTCATTCAGGGATCTTGTGGTGGAGGCATTGTTTGAGCATCTCTTTAAACCTATCCCAAGACTGGTTAAAATCCTCAGTTGGGGATTGAGAAAACGCAAGAATCTCTTTCCTCAACTGGCTAGTTTTGGTCTCAGGGAAGAACTTGGTTAGGAATCTGGTCTGCAGGTCTTTCCATGAAGCAATGCTATTGTTGGGAAGAGTGGCTAACCAGGTACTGGCCCTATCCTTCAGAGAGAAGGGAAAGAGTCTGAGCTTAGTAGCCTCAGGTCCCAAACCAGTGATATTAAAAGTGGTGCACAAGGCCAAGAACTGGTCAATATGCTTGTAAGGGTCTTCTTTGCTAAGCCCATGGAAAGCTGGCAACATCTGGATGATTGAAGTTTTTATCTCATAATTCCACGAACATCGAGAATTGAATGCTATAAGAGTTGTAGTCATCAGACATTCAACTCCTTGAGGTTACAGGGTGTTCTTCACCATAAGTTGTTGCATGTGATTTCAGGGCTCTCCTGTGGTGTGCCTGTCTCTTCTAAGTCTCCTTCCCCTTTCTAACTCAGGGTTTAGAGGCTCTAAAGTAGGGCTGAGGGATCTCCTCCCTAGCATACAAGCACAGCCACAGCAAGGAAAGCTTCTTGCAGGCACATGGCAAAAGAATACTTGTACACAAACAAATTTATCTAACTATTTTACAGCTATCCAAAGAATACATTTAAACTATCCTAGATACTGCTGGAAAAATTGTTAAAAAGAAAGATAGACAAAGCTTTAGAGTCAGAGAGTTTGCAAACAGAGGTAGCTACGCTCCAATTGAAGTCCAACTATCCTTCACTGCTGCTGTCCAGATCTGCAAGGAAGATTCACAATTATCTCAGCAGTATCAATTATTCACATGTATAAAGAATACTAAGAATACAAAAACTAAGGGTCTACTATTAGATCATCTCTCCCCGGCAACGGCGCCAAAAACTTGTTGTTGTGCTTCGCTTATTGGTTGGTGGTGAAAGTTATTTAAAAATAAAAAATAGAATAAAACAGGGGAGAATCAGCACAACTCGGAAATCCTAGACCTGCAAGATACAGGGTCCTTTGTAGCAAGTTTTGATAAGTAAGAGTTTGTCCCACAGGGAAAGGTGATCTAAGGCTCCAAGGGAGCCGTCTCTAGATCCCTCCGGATCATCTACTGAGATCTGGCGGGTCTAAAAAGGAGGGGAGTTTAAGGTCACTTATTCTAAGTATTCTAATAACTAAATTACAGAAAGGATTGAGAGGATGGATGGAGTGTAGAAAATAATTATAAAAAGATGAGAAATATGTTATTGAGCCAAGGTCAGAGGAGTTTTGTAACTCAGATTTAGATATGATGTTATAGAAATCCTGTCCAGAGGCTACATTATCACCTCTGAGGAGAAAGGATCCAACCCATCTCTACTGCCATGACTCCACCCTTAGGGCTATAACCTGTCCACTTGAATGGTCACAGACTATCCCATAGGGGAGCCACTATCCAGGGATGGGTCAGAACATAACAAATAAATCATTGCAGGCACTATTTCATCCAGGCTACCAGCTCAAGAATCCATAGGGAACCTCAACCTCTAAAGTTCTATATGTGGGGCTAGGGCTGGAAAACCATGATAGCCCAGACGCATAAAACCAGCAAGCGATTGAGTACAACCTTCGATCCAGCTGTCCATTGCTTGAGAGAGGCTACAATGGTCCAGCCACTAGCCTACAATCTCTATAACCAGATCAAATCCAACATCTGATGGCAGATCTATACAAATATGGGGGAGTCTGCCTCTGTACAATCCCTCACCAGGCTTCTACAAGCTCAGGTGAAAAGAAGAAGGATCCATCTTGGATCGGTGGATCAGAATCACCCTAAGGCTATAATATGTCCACTTAAATGGTCACAGACTATCCCAGAGGTTATCCTCCTCACGGAGCCCAAAACAAAATAAGATTATCGCTGCTACCACCATGTTCACCGGGCTACCAGCTCAAACTCTCATGGGGATTTCAGATCTAGTAGGTCCTGTGGCGGGGCTAAGGCTGGAAGACCATGATAGCCCAGACACACAAGTTACTTGGATCTGAGTGACCCTTAAAATCAGTCCTCCATTACTTTGAAATACAGCCAAGGCAATGGGGGATCACAAGGCAGCAGCCCTGCACGGAGCATCTCACATATAAACAACAGTCCCACAAAGTATAAATCCTATTACAAAACTTCTATTAATCTAACTCAAACACATATACAAAGTCATAGCCAGCAATTGCTGGACTATGGAGAGAAGAAAAGAAAAGAAAAAGAAAAACTATTTACTGCTAAAAAGAAAGAGAAAAGAAAAGTGATCTGAGATAGGTTCCCAGATACCTAAACCTAAGCTAGGCCTGGGTATATATAGCAGTGGGGTGGCGGTGCATTAGGGTTAGGAAACCCTAATTTTAACGATATCACATGGCCTTATACTGATCCTTGGATGCCTCGGGGCGTGTGCACAGAGATTTGAGCATGGGAGTGCGTGCCCTAGTCACTGGAAATTTCTAGAATGCCCTCTACTGAAAAGATGGAAGTTTAGGTTCAGAGCCTCGCTAGGTAGCTGTAGTTTCCCAGACTTGTCGTGTGGTAGCTCATTGCTCTTCGCTAGGATGATTTAACACTGAAGCTTCAGTCGTCGCGAGGTTGCCTTGGTTTGCTCTTCAGGCAGTCGTGTGTGAGAGTTGAGCTCTCGGCGGTTGGAGTTGCGAGGTTGAATAGAAAACAGTCTCAGCGTCAGCGAGGTTGCAATTCAAGCGATCGGCTTGATAGATTAGTCTTATTGGGCGGTGGCGCAGAAGCTGAGCTCTTCTCTTTACTTGGACTTTGCGAGTTACCTCGCGAGGTTCTTTTGAGTTTTGAACTGCGCGAGGTTCTTTGTCTCACTCAATCTTCGCGAACTTGGCTTTGCCTTCGCCAAGATGCTTTCTTTCTTGAATGGCTTGTAGCTATGGCGTTCTTCTTCGAGAATTGTACCTTGCGGTATGCGATAGGCTGTGAGGAATCTTGAGCTCTCTCTCCTCTCTGTCTTAAGCGAACTTTGAGATTGAGAGATGCACTTTGAACTGTGTGACACCGAGCGATGTGTTCTACTCTTGAGCTTGAGAGAGGCTGAGTTGAGTTTACGAAGCTCCTCGATCCATTCATCTACGCGAGAGGTTGCTATAAAGCCTTGGGAAGCTCAGCTGTTCTACGCGAGGCTTCGAAGTGCATTCTTGCTGAGGGGCATCTGGTGCCAAAGCAGGCTCCGTGACAAGATTCTTAGCCTTATTTCACTGTTGATTATTTCCTGAACAAAACACTTAAGAAGAGTTTATTAGGTGGCTAAGGGTCTAATCAAAGGTTAAGTTAAGGGGTGAAAAGTGGTACTTTTCAGGTCTTAACACAAGCTCACTCTCATTCAAGCTCCCAAACCAGGCCGCTAAAAATTTGGACCCCAAGCCCAAAGGGGGTAAATTAGCTCCGGGCTCTCCACGTAAGGGAGGGCTAAAAAGCGGGTCCATGAATGTACAAGGATCTTTTGAGAGGATAAAAATCGGTGTATGGTGATGGACCCGCTTTGGAAAAGCTAGAGTAAAGGGAACCAGTTAAAAGGGCCAAGTCAAACAAAAAAGAAGTAACTTTTGAACTAACTCAGGTATATAAGGACCCACTGCCCCCCAGGTTAAACAAGGCCCAACTAATAGCTGCGCCAGTGAGTTTTTCCCCAGGATAAGCCTGGCGCAACTAATAGTTACGCCAACACATTATGCCCCCTAGTTTTGCCTGGCATAACTAATAGTTGCTCCAGCACATATTTCTAGGGATTTTTGCCTGGCGTAACTATTAGTTGCGCTACACTGCGGTTTCCCCCTTCAGCCATCTCGGGACCCAGGTGGGGACTTACACCCCTTTTTTGTTTTTTTTATCACGTACCCCCCCCTTTTTTTCACTAACAATTTGGCAATTATTTTGTTCATTCATATGAAGGGCTGATCCTACAATCAAAAGGTTGCTTTCTGAGAGCATTTTGGGCAAGCGCATCCTGCATAGAAACAGATCCGATGCAAAGAGATCATAGCATAACATCAAAGCAGAAGTGCTGAAAATATCTTCCAAAAAATAATAATCCAAAGAATCACATCAATCATCCCCAAATGTTTAAATAAATCCAAATCAAATTCCAAAGAGTAGTGAGTTCTCAAAACAAAATCAGAGGCCTATTCCTTGCTCGTGCCCTTTGATTTCTTGCGACGGCGAGAAGAGCCCTGATAGGTACGCATGTCCCCCACCCTAGACCACGCCTGCGAGATCCTACTGAGTAGGGAACGCGACTCCTTGGCACGGGCACGCTGTAAAGCACGGTCAAGGTCAAGATCAGTTGAGGGACCAGTAATAATGAAATGTATAAGAGGAGCAGGGCAGCCAGGTACTCACCGTCTCCACCTCCCTAAGCTCTGCAAGATGACGGTGATACTCTGCATATTCCATGGCCGAGCTGAAGTCCTGCGATGCAATATTCAATTGTCAGGACAATCCTAAAAGCATACACAGAGGGAAACCAAAGCAAAGGAAGAATGGGTCATCAGAAGACTTACCCCAGGGACCACCTCAGGAGGAGGAACAAGGACCGCTTTGGCGGATAGCCGTGCCTGTCGATCTACGTCAGCACAAAGGTCCGAGAGGAAGCCATCGTCGAGGCGCCGGAAGGTCCCATAGACTACGGACGGATCATCACTAGGGATACCAGCATGAGAGGTACCTGACGGGCCAACACCCGAGGAGCTCTCGCCCGAGGGACTCGCACCAGAAGGGCCCGCACCAGAGGGATCTACTCCTGACACATCAGCTGTACTCGGCCCGCCCTCACCATTTGAATCATCTCCCGGAGCAAACTATGAACAAAATAAAGATCCACTTAGATGAGACAAAGGCCGAATTAAAAATATAAGGGAAACTAATCCAAGCTGAGAAGAATTACCTAACCAAGCGGGCTGCCAAATGCCAGAAAATTAGCGCTAGGGATAAAGCACGGCAGGATGAATCGATGAGGCAGGCATTCATACTAGAAATGATAGTCCCCAGGCATGTGAAGGGCATGGATAGGGAACCCGTTGTTGAAAAAAGCCGTTGTAAGCTCCTCAATACTACTAGTGGGATTCCAAACATCTGCCGGAGGATCCACAGGTATGGCGTAGTAGCCTTGAAACTGGTGTACCACTCGCTCCCCCAGATAATAAAATCGGGCCCAGGCTCCGTAAAAGAAGATGACGCGGTGATTGTTGAATAGACAGGAGGCACCCACTACTGCTCGGTCCCAGAAAGGGGATGTCAGATACGGATCAAGGAGGATCTGCTCAAAAAAAAAGGGGGAGAAAAACCAAGCAAGCAACACCTCAGTCAAAGAAAATTTCCAAGCTAAAAATGAACAAAGGTTGATAAAAGAGAGGAGAGTTGTCACCTGCTCGGGGACCATCAAATCAAGTTGGGACTGTAGGCCCATTTCCAGGCGCACGTCACAGCGTCGAGCCTGATGTCAGTTGCTGAGAAGAGGATAGGTGAGCACTTCCGAGAAAAGGAGCGGGTGCCCAGGGTGGAAGTGGTGGTATCCCCATACCTAAAGAGACAGCACATAAAAGCAGGTCAATGGCACATAAAAGTAAAAAAAAAAAGAGAAGAATGTGTGTTGACGAGGGCAAGGAAATGCGGATTTACCTCCAGGGCGGCCCAAAAACCCATGACAAACTTCGAGTCCCTGGTCGTAACCCGAGACAAATTATACATCAACCACGCATATCCTACCCCTCCCCAGTCGTACCTAGGGACATCACCCCAATTATCCATCACGCTCAACAAGGCTAGGCTGACTCGTCCCCCGCTAGCATTTGTGAAGAGGGTCTTGCCCAGCAGGAGTAAGAGGGAGATACGAGCCAGGACGATCGCCCGCTCGGGCTTGATATAGAGCGCCCTATCTGGTTGACCCAAGTCCACCAACTCATCAGGTGAAAAGAGGGAAGTCAGCCAAGACATCTTGACCTCTCACCATGGAGTCCGCCACGAGATAGGCCCCAATCAATCGAGTAACGTCCTCCCGGCTCGGTACCACCAAAGTGGAGATCGGGACTCCCCCTATCCTAATACCGGTAATCATGGCCCAGTCAACGGGCGTCAACGTCATCTTGGCGTACGACATATGGAATGTCATGGTCTCAGGACGGAACCTCTCAATCAGGGCCTTCAAATAAGCAGCATCGGCTCTCATAACGGGACAGGACAGGAACTCCCCAAAGCCCACCTGCTCCAACAGGACCTTCACTGCGGGGGGGACATAGAGGTAGAACTCATGGAAGTCGAGCCACCCCCCGCGGAATACAATATTGGGCAAATCCTGCACCCAAAAAATGTGCATCAGATTGCAGGAGTAAAGTAAAAATGCGTAAAGGAAAGAAATTGAACCTGTCTTTTACCTTCTCCGCTATTCCAAAATTAGAGATATGGGTGTGCTGCTGATGAAGGAGGCTGGCCCGGGCAGCCTTGCCCTGCATCTCGAGCCATGGGCCCGCTCTCCGCTCCACCCAGAGGAACTGCTCCCCCTGCGGACCATATACAATCTCGGGCCCCTCCTCGGGATTGTGCTCATCATTGCCTAACATACTGAGGCAACAAAAGGCAATCACATCTAGTCAGGTACAAAGATACATGTGCAACGAGCTCTTTCAAAAAAAACAAGAAAACGGAAAAATAATAATAAATGCTTTTTTTTTTACATCCACACAAACAAAAAAAATGCGTTGTTTCTTCATGTTCACTAAAAATGAAGAGGACCCTTCTTTATGTTTGCCGAAACCAAAAAAGGAAAAGGGCCCTTCTTTATGTTTACCAAAACCAAAAAAGGAGAGGGCCCCTTTTCCTTGCTTTCGAAAATAGATCAAAATGCAAAACACACAAAAAAAAGATCCCTTCCCTGTTAATGAAAAAAAAAAAAAAAAAAAACGAATCTCCTTTTTTTTATGTATAAAAATAAAGCAAGTTATTCAAAAAAAATCATCATTTGAAAATCAAAAGAAAAAAGAGCAAAAGAAAAAAAAGAGAAAAAAGAGCCAAAGTTAAGAAAAAAAAAAAAAGTCTTTTTCTTTAGGCTCCTAAAATCGGAACCCAAAACAAAAAACTAAGAAAAAGTCCTTTTATGTTAGAAGAACCAGAAAGGAGGGGGGGACCCTTCCATCATACCCATAAAACCAAAAAAAAAGAGAGAAGAAGAGGGCCAATAAGAAAAATATGGTAGACGGTAATAATAAATCAATATCTTAGTTTAGTTTTCAAACAAAAACAAAATCCATTTCCTTAATTAAATTTAAGAGAAACCAAAAATCTTTTCCCTTAATTAAATCATTAGTTCCTTAATTAATTCTCAAAAACCAAAAATCCCCTTCTCCTAGTTAATGTCCAAAAAATCATCAAAAATACCCAAAATCCTTGCTTTGTGTTCAAAATCAAAACAAAAACCAAAAACAAGAAGAAAACCCCTTTCTTATATAAAACAAAACACAAAAAAAAAGAGAAGAGAGAATGTGTAAATATATATATTTAGGCATCAACAAAAAATCATAAAACAACAAAAAGAAAGCAAATTATTCAAAAAAAATCATCAACACATCATCAATAAATATATTCACAACAAAAAATAAACCATTATTCATCTAATAATACAAGATCATGATGATATTTACAAGGAAAAGCAAGAAAAATAAAAAAAATAGAAAAAAGAAGAGGAGAGGTTTTTTTTATTACCTTATAGAAAAATAGGGGTCTTTGATCTAGCGTGAGCCGGCGATCGATCCACAAGCAAAAGCAACGGGAATGGGGCACGCGCAGAGGCAATGTAAAGGAACCCTAGGAGGAGGGCGGTTTTCGGTTTCAAAGAGGAAGAGGGGGGGGAGGGGGGGCAATTTGAAATGATGCCTCACAGCCCGAGTTTGGGCTGTTTAAATCTCCCAAGCCAAACCTGGCGCAACTAATAGTTGCACTAGGCAAATATTTGCCCTCCTTTTGCTTGGCGCAACTATTAGTTGCGCCAGGCTATTTTAAGGCCCATAGTGGCCTGGTGCAACTAATAGTTACGCTAGGCACTTAGGCTGGGTTCTGGGCTTCGTACGGGCCAGATGGGAAAATCGATTACCCCACTTTTTGTTGTTTGATCTGTCACTCCCGGCAGATGCATGCGCTCCCGAGGCGGCATTTCGGTCACCCTTCAACTTGCCAAGGAAGCCGTGCTAAAATAAAGACGGACCAAGGTCGATAAGCACCTCGGTCCTACACAGAAATGAAAAATCCCCACAGAGAAGCCAGAAGTATTCACAAAAAATTCACATAATAGCTTGAAAATTCCAAAAAATTCACATAAAATAATAGCTTGAAAATTCCAAAAAATTCATATAAAATAATAGCTTGAAATTTCCAAAAAATTCACATTTGAAGGTCGCGCCATTCATAAATGTGTAGGTATATCTCAGCAGTCATAATCACTACAATTATATGTTGGGGAGAGCTTTGTTCAAGAAATCATACTTAGTACAGTTGCTCATGCTCGTGCAAATTTATCGACTCCAACCATAACATCTTCAATTACTCCTAGCCTTCTTTATGATCTATCGGTTAACTGAAGAGTCACCGAAGTAGGCCTCATTTCTCCAAGTCCTAGTTTTTCATAAATAGAGTATGATAGCAAATTTATGCTTGCTCCCAGATCCAGGAGTGCTTTGTCTATAGCATGATTTCCTATGATGCAGGGAATCGTAGGAACTCCAGGATCTTTAAGCTTGGGAGGGGTCTTAGCTTGTAAAACTGAGCTTGCTTGCTTGGTTAGAAAAACTTTTTGTGAGATGTTATTTCATCATTTTTGTTTTTGCGTACACATCTCTTTCAAGAATCGTGTATAGGCAGAGACTTGTTTAATTGCTTCTAACAGAGGTAAATTAATCTTCACTTCCTTAAAGATTTCTGTAAGTTCCTCTAGTTTTTTGGGATTTTTATCAAAAGGTAATGGTGCACCAAAAGCGTTAGGGAAAGGTAACTTTGGTACATAGGGTACTTCGGTTACAAATGTGGGTGTACCATCATTCTTAATTTTTTTATTTTCTAATTTTTTGTATTTTCTGGCAGTGGGACTTCCTTTATGGCTTCGTTTTCCTTTTTCTGAGGTTAAGGGTTGACTACTAGTGTAGGCATATCTATTTTGCTATCCACAACCTTACCACTTTGCAAAGTTTAAACAACTTGGATGTGGGGTGTGGGACTGGGTATAGTCTCTTTATTCAACTTTCCTCCCAAGTTGATTGGTAGTGATAACCCTTCATTATTCCCTGTTTCCTCCCATTGTGTAGCAATTTGTTCAATTTTTGTTCCTAAGTTTGCAATGGTCTGAGAATAGGAATACAAGTCTTGGAAATTTTGGGAAAGTTGAGACAATTCCTTAGAACGTTGATGCGCATGTTGCTGCAGATCTTGAAGAATCTGAACAATAGTGGCATCATCATCTGTAACAGGCTGTTGATAAAAAGATTGATTTGTGGCATATATTGGTTGGGAATTATAGGGGTATTGCTGATACGCGTAAGAGAAGTCTTGATGGTTCATACGTGGAAAAATATAATGGTTTCCCCACTGAGGGTCATAGGAGTTCTCAGAGCTTCCCCATTGAGAAGCAAAGATTTGCTCAGCTTCTGTTAGATAAAAGGTGGTAGTTGAGTATTCCTCTAGAACATAAGGTAACTAGTGGCTTGGCCAAGATGGGTAATTGTGGCCTTGCATATCTAAATTGAAAAGAAATATTTATTATATATGTATTATTATATATATATATTTAGAAAGCAGGGAGAGAAACAAATTTGAGCCTCTAGTCTTTGTGGCCAGCATAAGTGTTGAAGTTCTAATCCGTTACTCCAAGTATACCTGCAAAAGCTTAAGAAGTGATCAAAGAAAAATAAAAATATTAAGAAATGTAAAAAGAGAAAGATAAATATTGAGTTCTAAAAAAATAAAAATATTAGATAAAATTAGAAATAAAGATAAATTTCGCTTCCCCGGTAGCGGCGCCAAAAACATGGTCGATCTTATTATGTATATTAAAATTATGTTTAAACTCAAGTCTTAACTTATTGCAAGCACGCAATAGAAATCATAGTACTAGCATAGGATCGTTCCCATGAGGAAGTTTGTTTATCTAATTACTTCTTATTTATATCTTCTATTTAAATTCTTATTTTAAAAACTTTTATTTATCTTTAAGATCTAATCTACTAGAGAAATATGAATAAAAGAATGGTTTCTAAATCTAAAGTTGTAGACATCCAAATTTGGCCTAAGGCCTGATCGAAACATACGTCGAGAGAGGGGCGCCCCCGAGCTTCCGATAGCTTCTCCCATACCCTTAGGAATCTTTTCAAACCCCTAGGAACTTTCCCAAAACCCTTAGAAATCTTCCCAAACCCTTAAGAACTTGTCCATACCCTTAGGAATTACCCTCGACCTCTCCGAACCCATAGTTAACCCTCCCAGGCAATGGTTAGAGAGAGATAAACCAGGGCTAGTAGGGGCTTCTACTGAGATTGAATCTTATATCATTAAAAAGTAGAGGTTCTCAGCTTTCCAACAAGCCAAGAATCACCTCAATCTAAGTTCTACGTCAAAACTTACAGCGATCCGAGCAATGCCCAGGAACCACACTTGCCTAGGGCATATGTGTCACATGTATTTCTTGCGCCAAGCCATTTTTCTCCAAAAATGGCTTGGCGCATCTAATACACATGCCAAGTATAGGTGAGACCCACCTCAGGCTCTGCACTTCTAGACACTGTAGCTATGCTTGGCGTGTGTAATACATGGGCCCGGCTTAACTACAGTAATCATGGGTTTTTGCTCGAAATCTACTTTTGGGATTTGACTTGTTGACCATCTCAATATTTAGGATGGGTTTCATTAGGACGGTTGTACCCTTGATTACCCTATTTATAACTCTTTAGTCATTTGAAACCTCACCCCATCATCCACCATTGAAACCCATTGCCCACATTTCCAAGCTCTCAAAATCCTAGAAAACCTTAGATTAGAAGATTACCTAATTGCTAACCCTAATTAGCACTTAAGCACCCTCCTAACCTACCATTTTCCTATAAATAGAGAGGCACCCCCTTGGATTAAAGGTTTTAAAATTTTCCAAGAGAGAGAAAAGAGTAAGAGATCTATCCCTCCCTTGTGTGCACCAAATATCCATACAAATTCCAAAATTCTAAATCATCTTAGAAACCCAATCCTTCTTCAAAAACCCTTGAGTTTAGGAGAACACTACCCCTTAGCCTTCTTCCTCTACCCCTTAGCTACCAAGCCTTAGAGTTAGAACCCTTTATTCAACCATCCAAGCCATCGGAAGCTCACTAAAGCGCCCTCACGTAAAGGACCACAGTGGTGCTACAAGGGCCCGAGAGCTCCGGCACTCCCCTCTACTTCTCTACCTTCTTGGCTTTTGCTCTATCCCTTAATTTGTGCCGTTATACCACCGAAATCTCGGTAATTACGGAGGATCACAAATAGGATCACAGTGCCTTCGGGTAAGAGCAAGTGCTCTTTTTTGTTTTCAATTTCCTTTTATCTTTGACCATAAGTAGAGATCACTTTAGAGTGGGTTGATCGGGTGCCTAACACCTTTCCGATCGATAACCGAAGCCCCTATCCAAGAGCCTTTGGCGTAGACCGATGAATCAGAGTCTATTTTGGTACTTCGGTGCTTGTAAAATTGATTTAGGTTTCCCGGAACAATGAAAGCTCTGGGTGCCAACTCTATATTCTTTTCACGAGTGCGCATCGTTGCAACGGGATCGTCAAAAATCTCATGGTTGCACAAATGGTGACTCTGCTAGGGGGTAGCTAGTAGAGCTTCCCCTTAAAACTTGGCCTTTTTCTTTATTTTTACTAACATTTGCTTATTTTTCACTCACCCTACGATTCTGTCAGTTTTCTCACCCTTACTTTTATGTCATTTTACGTGCTTTAGCCGATCGGTGGGCCTACTTGCACATTGTCTTTACAATCCCTCTATTTTCTATCATTTATGTGCCTTAGCCGATTGGAAGGCCTACTTGTGTATTGTCTTTACGATTCCTTTACTTTCCGTCATTTACGTGTCTTAGCCGATTGGTGGGCGTACTTGCGCATTACTTTACGTTTGATCATATTTCATTAGTGGACGCCAGCCCATAGAAGCGGCACGAGACCATCACCCCCCGTTCTTGCACTTTAAAGAAAACTCTCCTAAAATCTAAAATTAAAATTAAACCAAGAGGAGACTCGATTGAATTTTTTACGGGGGTAGATTTCATGGGTTGGGAATTCTAGGCAAAGATACAAATGTCTTGGTTCTTAGTACGGAGGCAGCCCCTAGTGGTGATGATTCGAAAAAGAACCACCCCACCTAGTATCTGAGAAGGCGCTTGCGCCGGAGGTATATCGGGTGGGTAACCTATCCAGTTATGAAGCTTAAAACCCTTGGGGGAGAGCGTTAGTAGACCTGAATCGACCTTGTATCCCTAGGTTCAGTAAGGAGAGACCCGGTGCAACTAAGAAATCAGTCCCCGGAAGCATTGCTTCCAGAAGGCCAAAAAAGGAGACCAATTTCGGGTTGTTGTTCTGCTGTCAAAAATATTTGGCCCCACTATTTGTGCCTGGCATATGTAAAATACGTGCGAAGCCACCTTTCCCCATATTTACTTTGGGGCATGTAATACACGCGCCAAGCTTAGTCTGACCAATTTTGGCCTGGCACATATAATAGACACGCCAAGCCTGACCTGAGCAGTGCAGCCTGAGTCTGAGGCCTTTTTCACATCCTCGAGTTCCCCGCTTAGTGGTTTAGCACCTCTGATTAGATCCTGCATTATCCAACACCCAATACTTCCCCGCTGGTCAAAAGAGGGTAACCTCTTATCGACTCGCTCCGGGGGATCGGGTTATTTGCGTTGATTCTCGTGCCTTCAACAAATCAAAGGGTACCCCTTTGATTCTTCCGAAGCGTGTCGGGGTCACACCGCGAGATTTACTTAGGGTACAAATACCACCCAAAAAGGAAATTCAAGGGCCCCGGAATCCTTCATCATAAAAATCCACTTATAAAATCTTCAAAAAATATATATATAAATCAAAAAATCAAAAAAGAAGAAACCATCGTGGTGCCGGCACAACGGCATCACCTTATCCTCCGTCATCCCATAGGGGAAGAAGGAGAAAGCTTTACAGGACCCATCCGAGGCACGCGTACCCACCCGCCACCAAGCCATGTTGTGGGCAGTGGATCCGGTATACGTCGATCTCGACTCATCCCCACCACATTCTCCAACTTATTCCCATGCGAAAGAGATGTTCACATCCATCCCCCTCACCCAAACTCCCTTTACCGTCATTGACCCCTTCGGTGCCCCTATCTTCCCGTCCATCACCTCTCAAAATGCCCAAAATCCGACACCCCATTCCCCATCATTATCCTAAAACATGCCCATTTCCTCCCATGTCCATGTCAAATCAATCACAATTTCCACTTACATCCATTCAAAACCAGACCCAATTCCCTACCTATACCACATACCACCACACCTCACCCTTCATCTTCCCAACATATACCCGATCCACCCGCCTTCCCCCATACCACACCTAGTTTCTCCGATCCACCACATACCCCCCCTATCTACCCAGGTCATGCCCAATTTACCGAGGCCATGCCTAGTTTTTCCCACACATCCACTTCACCCATACCCCACATTCCCTCAAATGAACCATTTCCATCCACCCCCTCTCCAATGGACATGATGGATGAAATGGTTCGGGCTTACACTAATTGGAAATCCTCCTAAAACATCCCCCCTCATTCTAACCATACATCTTCCAACCCATCATACACACTCTCAAGTCTCCATGCTTCATTACCTCAAACCCACCAAGGCTCAATGGCCCAAACCCCCATCATCCACACCCTTCAAGTCCCAATGAGCCAGTCCCACCATGGCCCAATGGGCCAGACCCAACAGAGCCCAATGGGCTAAATTTCTCAAGGCCTTATGGCCCAAACCCACCAAGTTCTGTACCTTATACCCAAGCCTAGCCAGGCCCAAACCTAGGGTCCACATACCCATACCCTCCACAATTCCCTCAATATCTCCCTCACACACAAACCTCCCACCCGACCCAAGGCGGGAGCCTGAAACCTATCCTCCATCAACCCCAATTCACCCATGTCGCTGCACCCCAAAGCCATCTCTAAGCTTTCCCCCAAACATAGTGGCCCCATCAGAGCCTAACCCAAAAACTAAATTCCACTCATCCTATCACTCCACAGAACTTCCCTCACCTCCAATGGTCCCATCCGACACCTATCCAGCCAAGCCAGCACCAATAAGAAAATCTCACCCTCATTGCACCATATGTAGACCAACAATATGAGGAAGATGAGATCATGAATAGCGGGGCTTATGCTGGGACATTTGTCAGCATTAATCCTCCACCCATAATCACCAACCCCCCGGTAGCTCAAAGTGAATCAAGGCCGACCGTTGAAAAAATAGCCCTAGTATCTAAAGAATCTGAGCAGTTGAAAGAACAATTGGACAAAATCCATAAGCAACTGTTGAAGATGGGTGGAGCTGAAATCCATGCCACCAATTTTTTGGACTTATATTTACTTACGGAAGTCCCTTTGCCCCCAAAATTCAAAATGTCGATCTTTGATAAATATAACGGCATGGGCAACCCCATCGTACACCTCAAGTCCTATTGTGGGGACATGTACCAATATGGAGGAGACGAGCACCTGCTTATAAAAGTTCTTCAGAAAAGTTTGACATGCCCAACCTTGAGATGGTTCACATCCCTAGAACCATCCATGATAAAAACCTGGAAAGATCTTACGCATTTATTCTCAGAGCAGTATGTCTACAACTTAGACATTAAACCTCGCAAGTCAGATCTGCTCGGTTAAAGTAGAACTCTAACGAAACCTTCAGCGATTACCTTAGGCATTGGAGAGCACTGAGAGCTCAGGTAAGAAATAGAATACCTGACGATGAGCAGATCGAGATGATCTTAAAAAATACTTTGTCAGTCATCTCAGACTTCCTCGTTTACAAACAGCAGTCTAGCTTCGCTGATTTGGTGAGGAATGCCAATCGTTGTGAGGATGCTATCAGAGAAGGGCGTGTAAGAAAGAATGTATCCGGTGGGGCCGGTGGGATCAAGAGATTCTCTAAGCAAAGAAATAATAGAAGAACAAGGACAGATGTGCAGAATGTCATGAATGCTAGGTCCAACACCAGTATAATCCCATTCCAATTCAAAGCCGCATAGCCAGCTCCAGTCAGAAGCAAGCTGATATAGAGAATCGGGGATGGACAGGGGGCACAGATGACCCCAAAATAGAGAAAGGCCCGCTTTGACCGAGTGTTCACACCTTTGGGGGAATCACTAAATGTTTTGTTGCGCTTATTAATTGAAAAAGGGTTGGTCACAGCACTCCAACCGCGGCCTCCACCAAATCCCATCCTAAGAAACTGTGACCCCAACACCCACTGTAACTTCCACCAGGGGCTAAGTCACCCTACTGATTGCTACTTCCCATTAAAGCATGCAATATAGGATTTGATACAGGTCGGTAAAATCATCCCCCCTGCACTTCCTCAAGCCAACCAATATGCCAACATTCATCAGGTACCGCTACCCCCGCACCCACTAGGAGGGGCAGGTCCGAGACCCACTATTGTCATGGTAGCAGAGGATGATGAAGACTTTAACCCATCAAATTACATCTGCAACCAAAAAAATTTGGTGGCACCACTACAAAGAGATTGGGGAGATAGAAGTATTGGGGTAATTGAACCTCTGAACCCTTAGATCTTAGGGCATACTTCCCAGTGCCAGCTCCATTAACTACGTCCAACCTCACTCCACAAATAGAACCCTTAGATCTTAGGGCATACTTCCCAGTGCCAGCTCCATTAACTACGTCCAAATCACCTCCTATCAACCATACACGACATCCTCCACCAATTACCCAATGGCTGATTATGCCCCCCATCCACTCTGGCGCCATCAGTTATCAATGGTATACCCCCTTCACATCACTCTCAATTCAGTCATCCACAATCCTCACCAACCACATTTGGCCCACCTCCTCCATGCTTCCAGAAGTTAATTAGGTATTACCCACCCATTCCAATCCCTCGATGCTAATATCCCTAGTACCCACCTTCTCCCCATTCCAGATCTCAGGATCAACATATAATCCTCATCAAGTCCCACTCAGTTATGATGAAACAGACATTAATATAGGTAGCAGCAAGGAAGGGGCAGTTGATTTTGTCACCAGGTCAGGGAAGATCTCCAAGCAGCCAGACACACCGATGCCAATGCCAGCCCGACCAGAGGGAAAGAAGGATAACAGTACAACAAACCCATTCGAGAAGATGAGCCGTGAGCACATACTTGAAACTCAGTTAAGGAGAATGTTGACCCATATCATGATCTGGGATCTATTAATGACATCCCCGCTCTATTTCCAAGCTCTAATGGGGGCGTTAAAAATGTACATGTGTCTCGTCAAGTAAGCTCAAATGAGGTTGGACAGATAATCGGGCAGGTGATGGCTCCCAATGCCATCTCTTTTTCGGATACAGATTTACCAGAGGAGGGAAATAATCATGTTAAATCCCTCAACATCACCGTAGAGGCCGGAAACATGGTAATCCCACTGGTGTTGATTGATAATGGGCTCACTCTGAATGTTTGCCCTCTAAAAACTGCCACCAAAATAGGCGTGGACCCTTGTATATTGAGACCAACAAAAACTAGTGTTAGAGGGTTTCATAATATAAGAAGGGAAATAATTGAGGAAGTTGATCTTGAGCTCGTGATCGGGCCAATGACCTTTTCCATACCTTTTCAAGTGATGGACATCAAATCCTCTTTCAATTTATTGTTGGGACGCCCTTGGTTACATGAAGTTGGGGCAATACCGTCCACACTACATCAAAATCTTAAATTTGTGTCTGGGAAGAAGGCCATCACCATCATAGGTGAAGGGCGTGAGGAAAAGGAAAAAGCTACCAACAGCATTGAGAACCCCAGAGTGTTGGATGTGCCACACTCGACTGAGGATACAGACCTTCACAGCTTTGAATATAAGGTATCAGCGGTAGTCTCGGAACCCCCAGAAAGCATCACCCTAAAAATAGAAGGCCGAATGGTAGCAGCTGTGGCCATGCTCCAAAAGTGGAGCTATCAGAAAGGAAAGGGATTGGGACCAAGGATCAAAATTTTGGCCGAAATGACCGAAATTTTAGTCCAAATTATCTGTTTTGGTCCTCACCGAAATGATAATTTGGACCAAAATTTTGGTCAGATTTTTGTATAGGATTGATATTATCAGTCGAAATTTTGGTGGAAATTCAAATTTTCGGCCGAAATTTTGATTTCCATCCCCTCCGAAACTGAAACGAAACCTAAAATTTTGATCCTTGATTGGGACCCCGATTACAAGGCAGGAAAGAGCTGAACAAAACCAAAGGCGGGTAGCAGGTTAGATTTAGGTTAGGATACAAGCCCACAAAAGAGGAGGTCTGAGAGGCCAAGGAGAAAGCCCGAGCCACAGCAGCTGCTAGAGCTCGGGGGATTAATTTAGAAGAGGAATCCCATCCTAGGCCTCACATCCGAAATACCTTTGTGAGCACGGAGATTGTAAAGATCGATCAGAATTGGGTAACACAATTAACCCCACACAAACTCACGGCCCTTGTCCACCCCACCAATCCCTGAATTTTCCCTTCCAACCTGGAAAGAGACTTAGCCGCTCTATCCCTTTTTGAGGAAGAGTCTTCCATACTCGTACAATCTCCCCTTGTGGTAAACCACCATAGGACCTTGCTGACATTTGAGGATAGAGTCCCAGATGAACCTATGATCAACATGATGGAAGCTTACTCTGAAGAATCATGTCATCCAATCCCCTCCATCCAAACAGGTAAAGGAGCGGCACCACAAGTACGAAATTGGGCGTCTATGCCCTAAACTCTGGAAGCAATGAGTGGCCTAAAATTCGGTACCCTTTTCCCAAAAAAAAAAAAACCTATAAAATGTAAGATAAGCCCTTGGCAGGCAATACCGTATATATATAGGGACTTGCTTTGCCAAGAGCCCATTTCTGAAGAAAAAAAATCCCAAAAAAATAGAAAAAATGCAAAATCCAAAAATATTGTCTTTCAAAATTTTGAATAAAGTCAAAGAAAATGATGCCTTAATCAAAATTCCCATCCCACGTGAAATCGACCCATTTCCTGTAAAAATACAAGAAGAGGTAGGAGTCACGAGTCTGGATGAGGAAATCCCTACTGAGGAGCTCCCCAATGAACTCCTTGAGCAATTTGCCGACTTTGAGCATAGTCCTATCCTTATCATTGAAGAAACAGAGGACGTCAATTTAAGGACTGAGGAGGTTCCTAGAATCACTAAGATCGGAACATCACTATCTCTAGAGGAAAGAAAAAGCATAATCAATTTCCTTCGGTCATATCAAGATGTCTTCGCATGGTCATATGAGGACATGCCTGGTCTAGACACCAATTTGGTCGAGCATGAGTTGCCACTATACCTTGATTCAAGCCAGTCAAGCAAAAATTGAGGCAACTCCTACCCGAGTGGATGCTGAAAGTAAAAGACGAGGTCATCAAACAATATGATGCGGGATTTCTCATGGTCTCCAAGTACTCGCAGTGGTTGGCCAATATTGTTCCAGTACTGAAGAAGGATGGGAAGGTTTGCATGTGCATTGACTTCAGAAACCTAAACAAGGCAAGCCCAAAAGACGATTTCTCGTTACCACACATCACCATCTTGGTTGATAACAATGCTAAGAATGGGATGCTCTCATTAATGGATGGATTCTTTGGATACAATCAGATCAGGATGGCAGAGGCAGATCGAGAGAAGACAACATTTATCACCCCCTAGGGAACCTTCTGCTACGAATCATGCCATTCGGGTTGAAAAATGCTGGTGCAACGTACCAAAGAGTGATAATGGCACTCTTCCACGACATGATGCACTGAGAAATTGAGGTGTGTGTCGACAACATGATCGCGAAGTCACCAGAGCAAAGTGACCATCTAATAAACATCCAAAATTTGTTTGAGAGGCTGAGAAAATATAGGTTATGTCTGAATCCTCGAAAATGGGCATTTGGCGCCATGTCAAGAAAGTTGCTAGGATTCATCGTCAGCATGAGAGGTATCGAGGTTGACCCTGTCAAAGTAAAGGCCATCACAGAAATGCCACCACCGTCTATCAAAAAAGAGGTCAGAGGTTTCTTGGGCAGGATACAGTACTTCAGTCGGTTCATTGCACAGCTCACTCCTATCTTCACACTAATCTTCAAGCTGCTAAGGAAAGATTCTCCCATTGAATGGAACGACGATTGTCAGGTAGCATTCAATAAAATCAAGGTCTACCTTCTCAACCCTCCAATATTAGTACCACCCGAGCCAGGGAGACCGCTCTTAATGTATCTCTCCACGATGAAAGTTTCAATGGGATGTGTCCTAAGGAAGCATGGCAAGACAGAAAGAAGAGAGCAGGCCATCTACTACCTGAGTAAGAAGTTTACCAACTGCGAAATGCATTATTCTTATCTGGAGAAAGCACGCTTGGCTCTTGTATGGGCCACATAGAGGCTCTGTCACTACTTGCTATCCCAAGTTGCTCTACTTCTAGCATGCATGGATCCATTAAAGTACCTGTTCAAAAAGATGGCCCTCACTGTACGAACTGCGTGCTAGCAGCTTCTCTTATTAGAATTTGATATCACCTTCATCACACAGAAGTCAATCAAGGGGCAGACACTCGCTGATCATCTTGCTGATAATCCCTTACTAGATTATGAACCTCTAAGGACTGAATTCCCAGACGAGGACATCTTGATCATAACAGAGGATGATACAGTAGAGACAGAGGAGTCCTGGGTGATGCACTTCGACGGAGTGGCAAATGTTAAAGGTCAAGGAGTTGGCGCTATCCTAATCTCGCCAAAGGGATCTCACGTACCATTTTCCATCAAACTCAACTTCCCCTACTCTAATAACATGGCTGATTATGAGGCATGAGTACCTGGCTTACAAGCAGCTCTTGACCTGAACGTAACTCACCTCAGGGTGTTTGGCGACTCACAGTTAATCATATGTCAGACAAACGGAGATTAGAAGACGAAGGATGTGAAGTTAATCCCATACCATGAACACCTCGAAGATCTGATAGCATGCTTCGATGATATTACTTTCTCCTATATCCAGTGAGCAAGAAATCACTTTGCCGATGCATTAGCAACATTAGCATCAATGGTCGAAATTCTATATGGTGTCGAGATGAAGCCGACCATGATTGAACAGAGGAACGAGCTAGCCTTCTGCCTCCAGATTGGGGAACCCCCAAGGTTAGATGATGAACCATCGTGGTTCTCAGATATCAAGAATTTCCTTGAAACTCGCACCTTCCCTGAGGAGACAGCCAAAGAGGACAGACGAATCATTCAATGTTTAGCGACAAACTATTTCATCTGCGGCGAGTGTCTCTACAAGCAATCATATAACAATATCCTACTCCAATGTCTAACTGAAAGCGAGGCAATGAACATCATTAAAGAGATTCACAAAGGAGTATGCAGGGCCCACGTCAATGGGCACATGCTTGCCAAAAAGATCCTATGGCAAGGGTATTTCTAGACCACCATAGAAACTGACTGTTGCAAGCACGTTTAGAAGTGCTACATATGCCAAGAACACTCTTGTATGATCCACGCTCCAACTACAGATCTACACAGCATGACCACTCCGTAGCCATTTTCCACTTGGGGCCTCGACATCGTCAGAAAAGTTAATCTGAAAGCATCAAACGGGCATCAATTCATCCTGGTTGCCATTGAATACTTCACCAAATGGGTAGAGGCAGCATCCCATATGAACATCATGGCCCAGCATGTTGAGAAATTCATCAAAAGCAATATTGTTTATCGATTTGGCGTACCCAAGGATATCATCACGGACAACGGCATGCACTTCGCAAGCAGGCGCATCAAGGCCTTCTGTGAGCAGTACAAGATCAAACATCATCGCACTTCACCGTATTAGCCACAAACCAATGGAGCCATGGAAGCTGCTAACAAAATGGTTGTTTGCATCCTTGAGAAGATGGTCGTCACCTATCGAGATTGGAACTAAATATTACCATTCGCTTTATGGGCCTATAGAACATCGATCCGCACTGCTATAGGGGCAACACCATTCTCCCTTGTATATGGAAGTGAGGTCATCCCGCCGGTAGAGGTTGAAGTACCCTCGCTCCGTATACTCCTTAAGTCAGGCGTACCCGAAGCTAAAAGATAGAGATCCCGCTTTGAACAGTTGAACCTGCTGGACAAGAAAAGGTTCCTTGCCTTGTGTCATACCCAGGTGTACCAGGGGCGAATCGCACACGCTTACGACAAACGTGTTCGCGGTCGAGATCTGAAAGTAGGAGACACCGTACTCAAGAAAATCCTCCCATCCCTCCACGCCGATTCAAAAGGGAAATTCAGGCCTAATTGGGAAGGACCTTTCGTCATCCGAGAGATGCTCCAAGGATACGCTATCTGCCTCGTGACCATGGACGGAGATCACTTTCCTGAGCCCATCAACGCTAGATACGTCCAACGATTCTATTCCTAAGTCTCCGAGGCAAGGTAAGTATTGACAAAAATAGATACATGATTGCTTAAGGATACTTTAAAAAGATGCCATCATTTCAAAGTCCAGTAGCCAAAAAGCGTCCCTGAATACTCATACCCCTTGCTACACCAGTTGAGTCGTTACCCTTTTTTAATCAACCCTTCCCAAAAAAAATGTGTGTATATACCAAACAAAAAAAATGAAACAGAGTTACCATTAAAAACCAAAAAAATTAGAAAAGTAAAATTCGAAAAAGAGGATGTCTAGAAAAAGAAGCGAAAAGAATAAAAAAAAATTTAAAGAAAAAGTGAGGCATGTACCGTCAAAACTCCCAAGGAAGAAGTGTATTATGGCAGCTGGAACCCAATCAAGGAGACCTTTTTGAAAACCCAGAATACCTTCAAAATTCTTAACTTATCCCATGGCCATGATACATTCCAAGAAAAATCCCTCTTTAAGGTCTACAAGCAGTCATAGTATCCATTGAGTCAACCCTAGCCAAGCTGAGAGACAACAAAAGAATTCCATCTAGTCGGCTATGACGAAGTCGACGTCCATGTCGTGGCCATTGAAAGAAAAAAGGAAAGAAAAAGAAAATACAAGCTCAAAGCAAAATGGACGTGGTGAAAACCCAAAAGGGCGCCACGGGTAAAAATAGTGAGCTTGTGCGGACCAGGTGAAAACCCGAAAGGGCGCTTGGGGTAAAAACACATACCCATGGGCGTAGTGAAAACCCGAGAGGGCACTGCTGGTAAAAAGAGGGAAACAACGGGCACAACAGAAACTCACCTTGAGCGTTGTGAATAAGAAAGTTGGAAAGAGGAAATGAAAAAGAAAATAAATAAGTTCCCCTCGATTCCCCTCCCGCATTACCCGATTCTCGACGGGGCTGCTCATGTTAGCTCAAATCCGGGTCCCGACCAAAAATGTCTTTGTGACTACACCATCAAACGTATGATCCAGGGTAAGGAGAAAAAGGTCGATTCAATCCAAAGGAATAAATGTTCTGACCTTGGTAAAAATTGTTGAACTTCACTCAGGACCAACCATGAAAGGGGGTTCGACCATGCTCAAAAGGGGACCCATCATCTCCCCGATGATTAAGGCATCAAACCAAGAAAAAAAAAAAAAAAAAAAAAGGAGAGGGCAAGGAGACAATTTTTGTCAAAGATAATAGATTTCCCTTTCCCATTTTTCACACCCACACTGTGTGCACCACCATAGGGCAAGGAGCCCCTTTTTGCAAAATATAAGGGACTTTCTTTTCTATGCCCATACTATGCACTTTCTATCTCAAAATAGGTCCACCAATCAAAGAAAGGAGACATAACACTGTTTTGTAAGTTAATAGATTTCCCTTTTCATGTATATACCTGTATACAGCTGACACCACATCCCAAAAAATAATATGTGAGATGTTTAGCTTCTTTCTTTCTTCCCAAAAGTGCAAAAACAACAAAAATATAAAGAAAATATGTATACTAAAAAGATGTATCTAATTAGGGGTTTCTTACACCCCTTTCTATGATTTTGATCTATGCAAAAAGCATGTGCAAGAGGGAATCAATGACCCAACACGTGCTTCAAGGCACAGATCTCTGCACGTAAAGCATCCTCCCGTACATCCCGCTCCATCATCCAGCGGCCATGAAGACTCCTATGCCGCTTTTGGGAAGCATCAGTAGCACCAAGAGCGTCACTCAATGACCAGACGAAGGACCTCACGCTCAGATACATCAGCTCTGGTGTCTACCACCTCTGGTCTAATCGTCTTCTCATGCAGGATTTGCTTTTCATCCATCAGTAGCTCAATAAGGCTCTGAAGCATCGACTCCTTCCTTGGCCAAGGCCCTACCATATCAATACTCTCTGCCTGATCCAAATGACCAACAACATGCGGGGAGGACAAAACCGAAGACCCCTGCTCTAGATCGCACATGAGCGTCGATTGACGCATCTCCCAGAGAGTAGCTATCCTATCCATGTCCCCAGAGGACCTCCGAGAGAAAATCAAATCACATAGGGGTGGTTTCACCACACTGAGCACCTGCTGAGACTCGTGCAGAACCTCAAATGGGCAGTAGATACTGCCAGTCAAGCTAAGGAGGGTGATGCCCTCGCAATCTCTGGAGCGGACCACCGGGAAGGTTCGATCTAACCAAGGGAGCCTCCACACCAACTCAGCTTCGGCCAGCCAAAGCTTCAACCCTTGCATGTCTCCCTGTGGAAGCATATGGCATCTACCCAGAAAGCAGCCGGTCACCTCACCGTGGGCAATATATAAATAAGGCATGGGTCTCGAAACAGCAAGGTGCTCCCCTAGCCAAACTTGAAGTAGAAGCGGGCATCTCCTAAGGCACACCACCTTGCCCAAGGTAAAAGCGTTGAGGCAACGATAAAGCTCCACTAGGATTAGATGCATAACAGAGCGGCCTCCCTCTAACTCGGTCGAGACATTGCAGAGTGCAAGTGAGAAGCTTTCTCCCCCAGTGAAGAAAAGAACCTCAAAGATGAGACCAAGAGCAAAAGCATTAACATTATAAATATTTCTAACTGGCAAATTTTTGCAGGCTCTCATCACTAAAAAGTTCTCTCAGGGATTTCGCCAAACACCTGGTCGACCCTCCAATGAGACTTTTTCCATAATCAAATTTCTTCAAACCCAAAGTCCTATGGAAGGCCTTGGCGTAACCCGGATTCGGCATCACTCTCACAAGACCTCTGTGCAGCTTCAAACTCGGTAGGCTAGAGAGCTCTTCAAGTGTGGGAGACAACTCCCGGTTCCCAAAACGAAAGACATGGGTATCCACTTCCCAAAACGAGGCCACCGCATGAAGAAGGTCCCATAGAAGAGGAATGTCAAGAAAAGATGAGAGGCAAGCAAGGCTAAGCTCATTCAAACTCATGAGCTCGCTCTCATTCAAACTCTCTAACCACTTCTTTAGGAAACTGGGGCCCACGCCCAAAGAGGAAAGTATAGCGGTCCCGGGCCCCCCATGACAGACAGGGTTGGAAAGTGGGTCCATTGACATACAAAGATGTTCCCAAGGATACAAATTCAATGTAGGACGATGGACCCACCCTTGAGAAAGCAAGGAGAAAAGTAGTAGCAAAAAATACCAAGCCTAAGTTGAGAGAGAAGGAAAAGAGTGCATTCTCGGGCTTAAAAGGCCCCACTTTCCTCAGGAAGCACTTGGCACATGTATTACACACAGACCTTTTTTCCCCAGATTTTGCCTGACGCATGTATTACACACGCCAAGCCTTGTTTTCCTAGGATATGCTTGGCACACCAAGCCTTTTGTTTCCCAAGATATGCCTGGCGCATGTAATACATGCGCCAAACCATTTGCCCCCAAAAGAAAAAATGAGGGTTGGGGAGGGAGTTTACGCAGATCCCCTGGACAACTTGCCTGCGTTTACTGCCTTTTACCTAAAAGAGCACAATAAAATGCGGAGGTGAATTTTATAGGTCAAATTTAACTTATATAAATCTACATGCAAGAAAGATCCACACAAGCATGGAAATGAGGGCCAAGTGTTAACAAAGTATGTCACCCCAGAGGCCATTCTTTCTGAAAAAAAAAAATCAAGCCCATCCTGCAAGCAATCCGACACACAACATCAAGCAAAAGGGAGATAGAATACATAAAGGGCACTAACATTCATTTGGAAAAGCTGAAAAAACCATCCGAAAATAATAACAATGTCACATCATCCATTACATATTTCCAAAATCTAAAAATAAAATGTGTCCCAGAAAGTCTTAATGTTTAAAAATCCAAAAACAGAGCCTAATCCTTATTGGCGCCCTTGGACTTCTTGCGCCTGCGCGAAGATCTCTGATATGTCTTGACATCTCCCACTCGGGCCCACGCCTGAGAAAGTTGGCTAAGCAAGGAGTGCGACTCCTTTTCATGAGCACGTTGTAAGACATATCCAAGGCCATCAGTCAAGATCGGTTGAAAGATGAAAATAGCAAGGCAATGATCGAAACCAGTCAGCATGATACTCACCACTTCTACATCCCGAAGACCGACTATATTGCGGTAATACTCCGCCTGGTTCATTGCCGACTCATAGTCCTACACAAAAAGGAAAGAGACATTAGCTACAGGCGCCAGAACATGTATTTTTATGAGGAATAAGCATGTAGAAAGAAAAAACTTGCTTACCCTAGAAACCAATTCAGGAGGGGGATCCGGATCGCATCAGCAGATATGCGGGCCCGCTCCTCTACGGCCGTATATAAACCTGAAAGGAAGGCATCAACGAGGCATCTAAAAGTCCCCTGAACCTCCACAGTCGAACTACCAGAGGCACTCGTCGCCACCTCATCATCATCAGAGTCACCTCCCTGGTCGAACTGTGAAAAGGAGCAGAGTTTCAGTCAGTAGAAGCAAAAACTGAATCAGAACCACTAAAAATTTACCTAAGGAAAAGGAGAACCACCTGAGATCGTGGACCACCAAAGGCCAAGAAATTATCACTGGGCACAAAATGTGGCAGAATGGACCGATAGGGTAGGGACTCATACCATAGCTGGTATCCCCCGGGCATGAGGAGATCATTGACGGGGACCCCATTATGAAGAAACCAGGCATAGAGCTCCTCAACAGTGCCCCAGGAGCCATAACATCCGCAGGAGGAGCTTGCAATAGGACAAAGTGGTCTCGGTACTAATGTACCACTCTCTCTCTCAGGTAATATGCCCTGGCCCAGACCACATAGAAGAAAATGTCGCGACGGTTGATGAAGAAGCGAGACGGACCCACAGCAGCTCGATCCCAAAAAGGAGAACCAATGTAGGGATCATGGATAACCTGCCCAGATAAAAAAGTGTCCCATCAGCCAAGCAGGTAGCATAAAAAAGAAATGTTGAGAAAGAAAAGAGAGAAATAGCCATGCCTGCTCAGGGATCACAGGTCAAATTGGGAGTTCAGGCCCATCTCCAAATGCTTCATACCAACATCCCTACGACAGTGCATGTTCTAGTTACTCATGAGTGGATATGTGTATACGTCAGAATGCAGGAGGGGGCGGCCAAGTTAGAAGTGCAGATAGCTCCAAATCTGAAAAGAACAGTATACAGAAAGGATGTGTCATATAAAGAAAGGATGTGTTAAATACAGAGAGGATGTGTCAGAAACAGGATAGATGACTAATCAATAAACCAAGGAAAGCAAAGGAGTCAGGGGTTACCTCTATAGCAGGCCAAAAGCCAACAACAAACTTTTCATTCCCGACTGAGACCCGAGCTAGGCTAAATATTAGCACGGCGTATCCAACCCCGCCCCAGTCATATCGGTGCACATCGTCCCAATTCACCATAGGACTGAGCAGGGACAATGAGACCCAGCCACCACTGGAATTTGAGAAGAGGGTCTTGCCCAGTAGGAAAATGAGTGAAATGCGAGCTAACATCACTGCACGCTCGGGCTCAATGAAGATGCCCGCATCAGGCTGGCCCAAATCCACCAGTTCATTCTCTTCAAACCGATCAGACAGCGATGAAATTTTAACCTCAGAACCATGCGGATTTGTGGAGGTGGGATAATCCTCGACGGTTGTAAGAGCCATCTCCGCCATGGCCATGTGAAATGTCATAGTCTCGAGATGAAAGCGCTCAATCAAGGCCCTCAAATAAGCCGCGTCGGCCCGCATGGCAGGGCATGAGTGGAAGTCCTCGAAACCAGCCTGGGCAAGAAGGAACTTCACGACTGGAGGGAGGTAGAGATAGAAGCGCTGGAGGTCCAACCAACCTCCTCGAAAGGTGATGGAAGGCAAGTTCTGCATCCAAATAAAGAGGTATCAAATCCTGAAGATATTGCGGGCTCGTACAAAGAACAACAAAAAAGCTTTTTACCTTTTCGGTGATCCCAAAATTCGAGATGTGAGTATATTACAAATGAAGGAGACCAGTACGGGTAGCCTCGCCTTGGATTTCGAACCAAGTATCAGAAGAGAGTTGCACCACAAAGATTTGCTCCCCTCAGGAACCATAGATCACTTCCGACCTCTCTTCTTGTTCTTGCCCCTCCTCCTACACGTGCTCCTCCTCGCTCAACATTCTGAGACGAATACAAGCAATAGAATCAAGATATATCAATAGTAAGAAATCATTTGCTAAACAGGCTAACAGGGAGGTAAGTAAGCCCCTTTTCTTTTTCATCAATCCTAATCGTCATCATCATTTTCAAAAAAAAAATATCATCAAATCACCCACACTTTCAAAGAAAAAGAGAGAACAAAAAAAAACAACAACAAAAAAAACACCCATTATCTTCAAAAAAAAATCATCATCAAATCACCCACATTTTCAAAGAAAAAGAGAAAAAAAAAACAAAAAATAAAAAACCCACCCATCATCTTCAAAACATCACCCATCATCACCCACATTTTCAAAAAATCATCACCCACATTTCAAAAAAAGTCACCCATATTCCAAAACCAAAAAAAGAAAAAAGAACAAAATTCTTTATGTGCACGCATAAAAAAAAAAAGAAAAAAGAAGAAAAAGAAGAAAAGAAAATTTTTTATGTGCCCAAACCTAGATCC
The DNA here is from genome assembly GCA_021018995.1 of Chloranthus sessilifolius. Lineage (NCBI taxonomy): Eukaryota > Viridiplantae > Streptophyta > Magnoliopsida > Chloranthales > Chloranthaceae > Chloranthus > Chloranthus sessilifolius. Next base: position 74,959,206 of record CM037595.1, read on the forward strand.
AAGGAAAAAGAAAAAAAGAAATGCCCCAATAAAAAAAATATAACTCAAGAAAAAATAAGGCATCATTCGAGCCGATTTATATGAAATAAAATCAAACCAAGCCTTGATAACCGTACTTACAAGAGGAATCACTCATTCATCATTCAAAAAATCAAAATTCTTAACCACATTGCAAATTATTCAAGAAAAACCAAAAGAAAATGAGATTAAACATCGATTACCTTCAAGAAAATGGGTCCTTGTTCCGACGTAGAGCGGGTGTTTAATTGGTACGAGCAAGCACCGGCAATGAAGCACGATTCAAATCGATCCAAGGGAACCCTAGGAGAAACTTCCTTTTCGGTTTAGAGGAGGGGGGAGAAAGGGGATTTGAAAAAAAACCCTTTTGGCTCAGGTTCGAGCATTTTAAATGCCCCCCAGCTTTGGCTTGGCGCATCTAATACACGCGCCAAGCATTGTATGACTCCATTTTGGCCTAGAGCATGTATTACACACGCCAGGCTATTTCTGGCCAGATTTGGCCTGGCGTGTATAATACACATGCCAGGCTATTCCTGACCCATTTTGGCTTGGCTTGTGCGTTCCACACAGCGAGCCTGATCTCCCTCGGAGATGCACACACCCCCAAAATGGCACGTGAATCCCCATTTGATTTGCTCGGGAGGCAGTACTAGAATAAATTGTTCAGGATCATTAAGCATGCTCAAAATCTCGAACATACAAAAGAAATTCACATAAAAATGCAAAAATTCACATAAAATAATAACAAAAAAATTCACATAAAATACCAAAGATTTCACAAAAGAAATCCACATAAAAATACAAAAATTCACATGAAATAATAACAAAAAAATTTTACATAAAATACAAAAAATTTCACAAAAGAAATCCACATAAAAATACAAAAATTCGCATGAAATAATAACAAAAATTCGCAGACTCTCTCGCCACACTAGCCTCAGTCATATAGATACTAGTCGGAAAAAATACAAAATCCTTTTTCATTGAGAGGTTGACAACGCCAGCACATGAAGTCGCTTGGCAAGTGAAACCAGAACTACCAATCGCACCAGAAGCTCACACGAACGAAGGGCAGCCTGCCCCAAGCACTCCTACAGAGAAAGAAACCACTGTCGCCATGTTAAGACTTGAAAAACTGCCAACCGACGACGGGCAACCATGGTACTTTGGCATCTGGAATTTTTTAAAGCATCAACATATCCCTCCTTATGCTACAAAGATCGAACGAAAACCCATAAGGAATGAATGTGCGAGATTTTACATATTCGATGAAACCCAAAGCGGCCTTCACCAAAGGAGTACTACTGCAATGGGTCACGACAGCCGAAGGACAGTACATCATCCGAGAAGCACACACTAGTGCCTGCGGCACTCATGCTAGTAGACAAAGACTCCTGGATCAGATCATACGACAAGGATACTTCTGGCCAACAATGATAAGAGATTGCCACCTCTACGTCCAATGCTACAAATAATGTTAAGAACATGCCACGCTTATCAAAGCACCATCAGTTATATTGAACCCTATAACCTCACCATGGCCATTCTCGATGTGGGCCTTCGATATCATCAGACCCTTCACAGACATAGTTGGGAACACTCACAAGCACGCATTTATAATCACTGTGACCGAATACTACACCAAATGGGCAAAAGCTGAATCCTACGTCAAAATCACCGTGTCGACACTCATGGGGTTTATCGTTCGGAACATTATCACCAGATTTGGAGTACCCAAGATGTTCATCACTGACAATGGACCATAATTCATCGCAGAGAAGATGAAGAAGCTATGCAAGAAATTTGGCATTGATCAACACAACTCATCATAGTTCCACCCTCAGGGAAATGAACAAGCAGAAGCAACAAATAAAATGCTAATCTGAATTCTTAAATGAACAGTAGAGACCAGCAATGGAGCCGACTGGCCTGAACGACTACCAGAAGCACTCTGGGCCTATAGGACTTCTATTCTCATGGCCACTGTCCAACTCCTTACCTCGTCACATACGAGGATGGAAGCGGTCCTACCCTATGAGATACCGATACCATCCTTATGAATTCAACTCAATGATGAGCTATCCTTAGACAAAAGAAGAATTGCTTTACTCACCGAGCTAGAGCAACTTGATGAGACGCATCTAAGGGCAGCTGATCATGCTAAAGTATACCAGAGGACAGTGGCTAGGGCTTACGATAAGAAAGTCCTCAAGTGAAATTTTGACATTGGGGAATTAGTCTTGAAGAAAATCATGCCCTCCAACCACACTCATCCAAAGGGAAAACTGAAACCGAACTGGGAGGGCCCATATGTTATAGCAGCCGCATATCCAGGGAATGCATACAAGTTGGTGAACCAAGATGGGGAAGAACTCCCCAGCCCTTGGAACGCCATGTACCTTAGAAAATACTACCCTTAACTATGTGATCATCACATCCTGTAGCCAAATACTTATATCTATCGCCCCCGTAGTTGTCACGACCCATTCGTTGGTCGTACATCTTTAATTCCTGAAATATCCTTAAGACTTCCAATTTACTGCCCACATTCTTAGTCGGGCAATTTAATCAAAGGACTAGTGACATATCTGACCTCTTTCAAAAGCATAAGTAACACCCGATTATCATCCACCTTTCCCGCCATTGGAGGAGACGTTAGAGCAGAAAAAATTAAGATGCTAGGATTAAACAAAACTCATAATTCTTGTATTAGCAGGTTGCTTTCGAAAAAAAATACATATACATATACGAAAAAAAATCGAGTGAGAGCAATAGGATGAATGAACCAGTCAATGAGCTCAGGGAAGCATAAGCTAGCCGTGAGGACATCTCTGGTAACTCTACTAGAAATATATAAGCAAGCTATGAGGGCATCCCTGATGTCCCGATACTACTAGATGCCGTCGCAAGGTGGCGGGAGGAGGACAAACTCCTGCTAACCATAAAATGTGAGACTTTGATGGTATCGAAACATGACAAAGAGCTTGATCATGGCACCCCATACCCACTCTGAGAAAAAGACTATTACTCGTCTCTTTTAGAAAGCGTCAGATACAAACTATTCCCCCACATCACTGAGCCTTATCCCTCTTTCACCCTTAATTTTTATTTTTGGACAACGAGTCGGAAGCCTCTCGGGATATTCCTAAAAATGAAACTGAAAATTGATGAATGATGACTGATACAAGCACCTATTATACTTACCACACGCCCCTATAATAATGATCGTGGGATAGGATGACCACTATCAAAGGTAGACCCCCAATATACGGCTGATATGATTAGGCAATCCCCCTGGTTCGATGACAGTCTCAAACAAGCTTTCATCAAAACTAACTCACCAAATACACATGGCCCCCTACAGGCCCAAAGTACTTACCAAAAACTCAGAGAAACTCCATTGCACCTCGACACTAGGGCATTTTTTTTATTTTCAGAGGAAGAATCAAATTAAAGGCTCCTGCTTGCCCATAAAGAAGATGCAGAATGACGAAGTTACCACCCGAGGAATGCCACCAAAGATACTACATTGTCGATTCTATCACGCTCCTACACTGGGGCATTTTTTTTTTAATTTTAGAATTCTCTTTTAATCATTTGCTTTCCCTATTGCACTATTTTTCTTTTCTTTGTAATAGTAAAAAAAATAGAAAAAAAAAGAGAGAAAAAAGAAACAAAAATATACATCTTTTCGTACCAGATCCCGGTTTGAGATACCTCCCCCTTTGACAATCAGCAAGGGGGAGAATAAAAATTACTAACAGCTTTGCTCTCATGTACAAGTGCAGATCAACCTTCAACTATTATTGGGCCAACTCAAAGAACATCTAAGTCCCAATAACAGGCGATAGTACTAAAAATAGGACGATTGAAATATAGAAGGTAACAAGAAAATGAAGCAAATCCAGGTACATCTAAGCCAAAAATATCTCTTATATATCAAAAGTTTCTTTTACATCTGCCACCGGGGGCATACCCCTTGTATATACAATGAATGAAAATGATAAAAGATGCCCTACTCTCTCCGCTGCCTTTGCGAGGGATGCTCGTATCATCTCCCATATCCCCAGCCCCTGAGTTTGGGGTCTGACCACCGGACAACTCAATCCCAGCACCCAGAGTCAGAGGACACTCCCTATAAGGAGAAGGCCTAGCAACATAACCTCCCTCGCTCTCCTAGTTGGAGACCCGTCGAGAATGTGAATGTAGAGGACCAAAAGCAAGCATAGGTCCTAGGGCTGAATCAGCCTGAGCATAGGCCCTCATGCACTTTCGAACCCCTTGACGAATCTCTACCAGTGAGTTGCTAGCCCTCGATCCCAACCCTGGGAAGTGATCAATCATCCCTCGTACTCTCCCACCAACTCTCGCCAACTCGTGCTGTAAAAGATCTATCGTCAATTGCATCTGAGCACTAGCCACAGCTCAAGCACTCTCTAACTCTACTGCCTGAGTTCTCCGCTCGACCAACAGGTCTACGATCACTTCCTGGAGGTGGCGCCCTGCGACATCGGAAGGAATCCCATGAATCTCCTAGTGAGCTAAGACGCGCTGTGTCTCCAAGCGTGACTGCTCCAGCTCACGTACCTGTACAAGTCAAAGGCTAAGAAAGTGCATATGCATAATAAAACAAAGAATGTAGACAACGAAGACATACCAGCTCAGCACACTCTCGCAAAAGACACTCTATGGTTGCAGTAGTGGCCGGATCAGCTGGAGGAGCCTCCGACACAGGTGGCTACAAGAAGCGAAGAAAGAACATCAATGATATAATGGTGCTACAAAATCGAGAGTGAAAAATAACCACACTAACCAAATATACTTGGGAAGGAGCGAGAGTCGACTCCTGAGGATGAGCCTCAGGAGCAGAATTAGGAATAACCTGCGTGTGAACCAAACAAACACAAAACTCATCAGATAAAACTAATTAGCAAATGAAATAAAAATCAAATAAACAAAATATACCTAACTCTCTGGGCACAGAGAGGCAACAGTCGCCTCCCTCGTCTGGAGGTCCTCAGCAAGGCGGCGCTAAAAAGATATAACATAATATCAACAAACTCCTAAACAATAAAAGGCCAGATAACTCAAAAGAGTGAAGAAACTTACCCAGTGCTCTAACTCCGCCCGGAGTTAAGCCATCGTCGGATCCTCCTGACCGGAAGAGGTGATTGAAGACGGACGTCGAAGTAAAAGCCCCAGCAGCGAAAAGCTTCGCTCTCTGTGAATATCAATAAACACATCAAACCTGGCGAAGTCAATGATTAATAAAAAAACAAACGGTCTATAGACACCCCCATTTTGCCCTCTTGGAGTATATAAGTTTGTTCGGTCAACCTTTGGCCTCAACTGTGACTCTTCGGAAAGGAATTACCTTCTTCGAAGGTTTCAAAACCCTAACATAGGGACCATACACTAAAACAATCATATATGGCTGGCTGAAATAATAACTCTGTGGTTCAAATCCCATAACCCTAACGTGGGGACCATATACTGAAACAATAGTATATGGCTGAACACAGGCTGAAACAATATGTTTGTGACTCAGATCCCATAAAGGTAGGGACCATCTACTGAAACAATAGTATATGGCTGGACACAGGCTGAAACAATAGCTCTGTGGTTCAGATCCCATAACCCTAGGGGTGCAGACTATACTGAAACAATAGTATATAGCCAAAACTTAGGTTGCAACAATAGCCTTGCGCCTCAGACCCGACCTAGACCCGGGACAATCCTGAATTATGTGCGCTGAACTATGCGCGCAATTTGATTAAGCGCCACACCACCAGCACACAATCGGTCCCCCTCAGACCAAACTTCCCCTCATTAGATCGCCTCGAGGCTTGATTGCGTGCCCTAACAAGCACATGCAATCTGATTGAGCGTATAACTACCGGCGCTCAATTGGTCCATTTCAGACCTGATCTCTAACTCCTAAGACCGCCAAAACTCCACATTAAGCGCCATGCATGTAGCTCTTAATCAGATTGTGAGTTCCAAACTGAGCACGCAAATAGTCTAATCAGACTAGGACTAGGACACCCCGGTTGAGCAGGTCAGCCGGTCACTCACTGAGTCAGTCACCAACTCAAAGTGGTCACGCGCTTGAGATAGGGCACACAACTCAATTAAGCACCCCAAATAGGGCGCGTAATTGAAGTTGACCAACTAATTACATGCACCCCACAGGGCGCGTAATTAGTAAAATACCTATAAATATACCCCCTTACCTCAACCCAAAAGGAACGACAACGACTTCAAGGTCCGAGTTTCAAGTTCCTTACCTTTAAGCATAGGATTTCGAGATTCCTATCTGCAGACCCGGCCTTTGGTATAATTTTTGTTCTATTTTTTAATTTTCAGTTCTTAGTGCTAGTTCTTTGATCTCATATTTTAACTATAGTTTTTAATTTTTAGTCTTAGGTTGTAACACCTTTTTTAATCCGTATTTTAATCTCTGGTTCTAATTCTTAGTTTCTAGAACCAGCCCTTAATTCTATTCACTATTTTAAAATCTTCTTTTTACCCCGAAATCTCAAGTTTCAGTCCTATCATTAATCTCTGGTTCTAGTTCTTAGTCCCTAGAACCAATCCTTAATCATACGGTCCGATTTTCTGATTTCGGTCCCGATTTCTGTCTTTAAATTTTATATTCTAGTCCTAATTTACCGATTCCTTATAGTTCTAGATTTTAATTCCCGATTTATTAATCCATAATTATAATCCAAAAATTATTGCCTTTTCGATCCAAAAATATAGTCTTATAATTCAAACTCAGTTTACTTTAATCTTAGCCACTTGATTTTCCCAAGGGAGCTTATGGAGGGTACCTAGGAACAGGGCCGATCCTCCTTAGCATAGCGGGCCAAAACCCCTTTTCTTTAGGCTTTCAGTCAATTTAGTATATTTACTTTAATTAGAGTTTCAATAGAATTAGTATATTCCTAATTAGTTTTCATAGAATTAACATATTTACATTCCTAGTAGGATTAGGAGGCTTAATTAATTAAATATCTAATAAGATTAGGGCACTTAAATCAATTAGACTCCTAGTAGGATTAGGAGATTCAATTAGATTAGGATATTAATTAGACTTCTAGTAGAACTAGGAAAGTTAATTAGATTGGGATTAAAAGTAAAAAGACCAAAGACAACTAAAGTTAGAGTAGTACTAGGCATCTCACAATTAACTTGACTCCTAATAGAATTAGGATACTTGAAATTAATTAAACGCCTAATAGAATTAGAACACTTAAAGTAATTGGATCCTAGTAAAAGTAAGACATTAGAAATAACTAGACTCATAACAGAATTAGGAAATTCATATTAGTCAAATATAATTAAGAGAGTTACTCAAACTAAAAGCAAAAGATCAAAAGAATAGTTAGAGTTAGGATAGTACCAAGAATCCTACAAGTAATTAGACTCCCAGTAGAATTAGGAAACTTAACTTAATTAATCAACGCAACAAAAGAAGATTAGGTTATCTAGACATTCGAGCGACCCAATGCTGCTGACGTTGGCAGGCCGACGATTTAGTAAAGAAGGAACCCTCACCTCCTCACAAGCATGATCAATGACGTGCTGCAGCGTCGATAAATATCTGCACCTGGCGATCACAACGAACCAGGTATTTTGTCATAAATTTACCTCTTTAATTTTAGCACTTATTATTTTCTAAATAATCACTCCACCCATCACCAGAGTCCACTTGGGACCGAATTGGTCCACTAATTCCGGGGACCGAAAGGAACCCAAAAAAAGCGCGTACCAACAGCTAATGGCAAACAAAACAAAGATAAGCACTTACCAGTCGATCAATCTCAGAGCGTAGGCTAGCCACCGCCGCTCGGTCAACCTTCTACTGACTACGGTAGGACCAGAACAATGTCGCTTGCCTGGCGACCTCGCTCTCCCTCTCAGTCTGACAAACAGGAACACCTAAAGACTATTAAACTAAAAATGGTTAGAGATAGGAATAAATAAAACTGACAAACAAATACACTCACCAGAGATCACCGAGTCTCTGCAAGTTGAACCCTCAGCTCGTCCTCCAAGGTCCTATCCTAGAAGACCGAGTCCGTCAAGGACCGCAACATCTCCTCTTCTGGACAAGGAGCACATCCTATCCGCACCATCGCCCTGTGAAGCACGTCCAGCGCTTCGCAGACACTCACACCCAAGTGGCCCTGCTCTGATGCGGCCAGTCTCTCCCTCAGAGCAAAGGCAGACTCAGGACCACCAACCACTAAAGAACCACTCCCATGGAAAGGGCGGGTAAAGAGTCGACCACCGCCTATATCATGAAACCACCTTAGGAACAATCGGGCATCCGCCTCATCGCGCCCCCCCTATAACCCTGATCCCCCCGACTCTGAAATCCTCAATCTGAGCCACCATCTTTGATGAAAAGATGCAACCAGAGGGACCAGTCATCCTCCTCGCCACTCGATGGTGAATCTCTGGAGGGACTCCCTGAGGGAGCCCCAACTAACAAGTCACTCGAGAAAGGTGGATGCGCTCCACCTTCTCAAAATAATGGACCCAGATGTCCACATCAAAGAAGGGTCGACCGGACTGAATCACTGGCTACCCTACAGCCTCGACTACACCATAGGGCCTCCAAATCACCTGTGACCAGAAATAAGCAAAACGGCTGTCAAGTCTACGGCCTAAAAAACATAAAACACCATGGCGATATAAACAACACATACCTACCCTGCATGCATATCCTCAAAGAGACCTAGCACAGTCTGCAGGTCTGAAGATCGATGACGACGCCCCAACACCTATCGCCACACATGCATCCGTGGGAATGTGAAAGTAATCTCCCTTGAAATTCGCAAGCACAAGGAGAAATGTTCGTACACCCAGAACTAGACACACGACGTCAAAACCATCACTAAAACAGACACTAAAGTCACTAAGACATTATCGACGAAACTAGTAATCAACTAAAACTCACCTGGAGAAAAGAGAGGAAACCTCCAACTGTCGCAACGCCTCTCCCTCTACGATAAAGCTACTCATAGAGGTGCGCCAACGCCGTTGCCGCCCAAGCATAGGTCGGCACCTGGTCAAGGTCCCTTAGTAAGGTCAAGAAAAGACCCGTCACACACCCTCAGGTCGAGGATGAGAAGAGGACCGCCCTGAAAAAATGCATCAAGAATGCCCAGAGTACTCGATCTACCTCTACTCCCGGCTCCGTCACTGGCACCCGGCATGCCATCGCCGCATTGCGTGCCGTAAACGCCACCTCGGCCTCCGAGTGATGCCTTGGAGGAACGAATCCACTCGTAAAAGTATCAAAGAACTAGGTGACCCGGACCACCCTGGTCCCGAATCTGTTGTACTGGTACTCGATACCGAACACCTCCTGACACACGGACTGATAATCGCTCTCCATCTATCCCGTGATCGGCGCCCCCTCGAACCACAGCCCGGTGATAAGGACCCAGTCCTCTGGGGTGGGCAGCAACATGCCTACTGGGAATAGCAATGCCTGCTGCTCCTCCCTCCATCTCTCCGGAATTGCCCCGATCAGACCACGATCAACCGTGAAGGGCTCCAACTCCAAAATCGGCCCGAAGCCAAGAGCCGTTAACCACGCCCGTTGGAACTCAGGCAGGGCACGGTACCAGGCATGAGACTCTGACCACGCCGTACTAATGGCTAGTGCCGAAGGCTCCTAACAAGCCAAAAGCAAAAAATAAAATATACATTAACCTATGCCTACACTACCATTGATTGCAACTATAGACAATGACTAAACTGAAACCATAATAACAACAAAAATGATGACAATCTGTAACAAGCACGTAAAACATGATAAAAATAACGCAGAGCGATAAAGTGAACGTGACCTGAAACTAGATATGAATATGATGCATGAATGCACACGCACCCTAAAACTAAATGTAGGTTTGACATAAAATTAAAAGGTTTCCATCCTAAGAAGTCTACGTTGTAACCTAAATGCCTAGGAATGAAAGAGAAACTCTTGTTCACGGGTACCTACCTAATCTCGTACAAAGAACTCCTCCAGCGAAATTTTGATCGCATGCTTGTGAGGAGCACCATCCTCGCCAGCATCCTCACCACCATCCTCACCATCCCTGTCGTCAGCCTTAGGTACCTCCTCCCTGAGAACCATCTCAACGTCACCCTCAGCCACAATATCGATCCCGATGCGAATCTCAGAGGCCTCACCTACCCCCTCGACCATCTGCTCTACCTCGGATGCGATAAAGGAAAGTAGGTCAATACCCTCAGACTCCATCACAGATCAATGAGCTTGAAAAACTAAAGAGGCACAAGAAACAGCATCTGAAACGGACGAATAGATCGTAAGAAATCTCGAAAACACGAAATTCAAGGAGCAAGGAAGCAAGGAAGCAAGAGAGCACAGAAATTGCAAAGGATTCAAGAAGTGTTGATTTGAAATGAAAATCTTGAGCTTATATAGAGCGTGGATTAATCATGCGCCTGAATACGGGTGCAGAATTGAATCGCACACATTATCCCTCGCCCTCAAATTAAAACAAGCACCGCATAATGGGCACATAGTCAAATCGTCGCTGGCCTAAACACCGGTCCCGCATTCTGAATAGGACGTACAATAGGATTATACGCCCAATGCCAAGCGCACAAACTCAAGCATTGCCTGTACATTGACCAGAAATTGATCGGATCACGCGTGAATAACTGTGCGCCCAATCTATTTATATGCACTTTCGAGTGCGCACAATTGACTAGTTCACGTGCACCAGTCCAAGCGCACAATTATATTGAGCGCTTTGTACTAGGCGTGCAATTACCCAGGTTCAACAAAATATGTACGCCAGCCATCACCAGCCAGATGATGAAAAAAACCAAACTTAGCGACAAATTCTAAACACAACACGTAGTCCAGATTTCACACGCATACCTAAACTTAGGCACCTACGCTCTCAAAACTAGGAATTCACCTGTACACCCACACTTAAACACCAAAAATCATTTAAGCCTATCCAAAACCTATACGAAATCGAGACCAAACAAAATTAAAAATACTCTAAACTTAACTAAACTTAGTATCTCCTAACTAAATGAAGATACCCCCGATTGAATAGGGGGACATTCGATAAAAAATAATAAAACCTAACTCAAATTATAAAAGCTGAATTAACATAATCACAAATAAAATTTTATTTAACATGAGAAAATTATTACAAATTACACCAAGGGCATACCCTTTGAATTTACAAAAAATAATTACTATCTCAGAGCGAGAGATGAATTTCGATTCAGGACAAACACTCAAAAACACCCGAGCCCGTAAATACTTAGAAGAGGTATCCCTAAAAGAAATGCCCAAGATAGGGGGAGATAATAGAAAAGTCTGGAGTGGAAGCACACCCTGAAAGAATTCCAACGAGAATCTCATCTTCCTCTCCCGAGTTGGCAGAAAAGAAAGAGTGGCTCACAGAAAGTCACCCAGGATCTGGCAGATACACCTATGGAAGGCCAATCTTGAAAACCCCCAAGGGAATGCCAACTAGAAGATAATCCGCAGAGCCTACCAAGGAGCAACTGGTGTCGGTCACGAGAACTCTGGCGCAGCTCTTTCCTTTGGTTTCCTTTCCCCCTCCTTTGAATCTTCCATCTCTACCCCCAATGGGGTAGCACTTCGGGTCAGATTAACATCATCGACCCTAGTGCTACCTCGTATTCCCAATGCCGCTCATTCTCAACAACAACAATGATAAAAAACAATGATAAATAATTACAAGCCCTTTAGGATTTAATACCCGAGATACAAACAAAAAAGGAATAAAAGACATTAGAAATTAAAAATGCTCTAACTCTTAAATAAAAAATTCCCCAAACTTTTAAATCCTAAGTTAGAAATAAAATTCAAAATAAAACCAAGCCTTCTAGCCCCAATTTATAACACTCACCTCCTAAACCACAGTTCAACAAGTGTCACATTCCTAAGCATCCTTCATCTAATTGAATCCAAACCAGACACATACCCCTTGAGAGACCACAATCCATGAGAAATTTAGATAAGCTAATCATTTCACAACACCTACTCCTTGAATCCATCACAAAATAGATAAACCAATAGGATTAAGGCACCTGACATCCATCTAGAAGCTTTTAAATTAAACCTTAAATTCATACCACTATCATGTTGAATCAAACATAAGACCAAAACAAAATACCTTAAACACGAGACTCATTCTCTCACTATGACAAAAATTAAAGCCCCTCAATCTCAAAATTTTAAATCATAAAACTTAATCTAAATAAATAAAAATAAGAAATACAAAAATAAATAAAATAAACATCTTTTATTCATATAACAAATTCTTTTACAAGCTTCACCGGAGGCATACATCCTGAACATACAACCCAAAATGAAAACCTAAAATTCTAATCTACAACCCAAAATGAAAACTGAGCTCAAAACGGACACAAAGCAAGGAGCAGCGTCCAATCGAAAGCTTCAGAAAAGGCTTCAGGGAGGATTGGTCGGAGAACACAGCCCACCACTTATAACACCTTCCCTTATACCATCTTCACTTCCTCCGCCCCAATACCGTCCATTCTCAGAGTCATTCCACTGTTAGAACCCCCGTCAGGTTGAAGATCACGCGAAACCACGAACAATGGAAGAAACAACATTAAAATCTGATTGTTGGATCACAAGTTATAACTAAAGCACTTGAATCAGAATGAAACAGAAATGAATGAAGAAATTGATAGAAACTTGGTTATATATAGAAACCCGCTTAATTGAGCGCCCGAAATGGGACGCACAATTTAATTATGCACTCATACATAAGCGCATAACCACATTCACGCTCATACCCAAGGGCGCGCAACAAAACTTCCGCCCATACACAAGTCCCGAAAAAACAATCATGTGCAGCTAAGCCCGCGCACAATGAAATAGAGCACCTATGATACTGCACAGAGTTTGAAGGTGCACCCGCACAGTGACATGGCGATGCTCTGATTGCACACACTGACCCTAGCACATAATTGGATTAAACGTTGAATCCTACGTGCATAATCTAAATCGACACCCGAACACCTCCGCTCTACCAGCCCCGCGACGCTATGATTGCGCGTTATCCACAAAGCATATAATGATATTACACACACACACACACACTGTCGCGCATCACTTCTCTAATCCCGCACACGCCCTAGTACGCAATTTAATCAAATGCATTGCACCCTGCGCACAATACTCAGCTACGACCACATTCTGAACAAAACGCACACCCTCACACCTTTTGTCCCATCTCGATCAGAATCTTTCAGCCATATCTCATCACATAACCTTATACGTTGTTCAAAGAGAGGGGAGACATTGACCACAACCATGTCCCATCGCAGCGGGACTTGTAACATCTAAACACATCAGCAGAAGTCAGCTATGTCCCACCGTGATGCTAAAACTTCACCACGTAACCTAACACGCCACGCGACCAAAGGAAGTCGGCCAATGTCCCATCGCGAAGAGTTAAGAATGAGTCTCCCGAAAATCCTATCATACCACCAAGACCAAAGTCAAATCCCGTAGCAATCCTGACACCATTCAAACTGACTCCCAACCCATTACATAAGTAACATCTGCCAAAGAAAGAAACACCATCATTGTCCCATCAGAGCACACTCGGTCACACACTCACAAACATGTCCCGATGCAATGCAATAAACTCATCATAAAGCCATCCCATTGCGACATTACCACCTAAAATGTTCAGCCATAAACTACCACAATACACAACCAAAAGAGAACACCATCCGATTTCCATCGCCATTTACACCTATTCGAAATACTATCGTATAACTCCACATAACAAACGAAGGGGAAGGCTCAATCAATGTCCCATGGCGATAATCAGCGAGCCCCTACCATTATAGAAATCAAAAGAAGAGAGGAAACCCTCCATCATCCCATCATACCCATACCATGTTCCAGCGCAAACATCTTATAAGATTTCCCTTAAGCCCCATTGCTCCTGCAACCAGCGGGACTCATTATAACACATAACCATAAGGGGAGAACCACCATGTCCAATCACGAATCTCGCCTCCCCAAGACAACTCTTCCCATTGGTGACCATCAGGTCCCACTGTTGTAGAAGTGAAGAAAAGAGAGGAAACCCTCTAATGTCCCATCACGGCATCACTACAACGACCGATCAGTCCCGTCGCAGGCCATACAGATACCCTTAACAACAATTCAGGTAAGTATCACGCCTTTCTCTCTACTCGATATTTCTGTAAAATATAATTAGTTAGGAATAAGTTAAAAAATTTCAGAACCTGTCTCTCTCTATCCGTGAATCACTATAGCCCTCCCATAAGAGACAATCATCAGTATTCACGAGAAGGTTAGACGGAGCATTTGGCATACCAAGTGTCATTTTGACAACCACGTAAATAGTCGGGTCCACAAATCTCGTATCGGTAGATCTGCTCAATGATTTCTCGGAAGCCGCATTTTCCAAAGTTTTACAGTCGAAATGATCTTAAGTTAAATTCCCAAATTTTCAAAAACAAAAAAAATAATAAAGTAAATAAACTCCTATCTATCAAACTTTCACTTCTCACTACTCCAATCCTTTCTTTCCCCTGGGGAACCGAAAATTAAATATATTCAACTTTGAGAAATCAAAAATATCCACTGAAAAAGGGACGCCTGATGCGCCAATGGTGTGAGCAATGACGCGCCTGGTTTGACATGACTTGTGAAAGCCTTCACCATTACATGATATTTCATCTTACCATCGTTTTCTGGACCTTGTCTCTGGACATTCATATGACGCCCTCCAGTATCTCGACTGTGTCAGATATCCCTTTATTTGATTGTCCCTTTCACCTACAGATTAGGATATCGACTCTCCTATCGTTTGGCTACCCCTTATAGCAAGTCGCGATATGCGGTGGGATGCCCCTTGCACCCACGGATTAGGTTATACCACTTTTCCCCCGTTGACTGCTACTAACAGCATATCTCGATATGCGATGGGATGCACTTGCATCCACGACATGGAATACACCTTTCGACAGCTACCACTAGGCCATCGAATGCTCCATTTTAGTTTGTGCTGATAGATAAGAAAGCTAAGCATCTTATGTCAGCATCCCTAGTTCGCATTTGTGATTTGCTAAGAAAAATGAGAAGGCACCTCGAATGAGGGGTGTCTACTTCTTCGACGCATTTTTACTCTGCAAAAATGCGTCGAAGAGGGGCATCTGTAGACACCCCCATTTTTTCCTCTCGGAGTATATAAATTTATTCGGTCAACCTTTGACCTTGCCCATAATCTCCGAAAAAGGACTAGCCTTCTCTGAAGACTTTAAAACCCTATACGGGGACCATGCACTAAACCAATAGTACATGGTCGAAACCCAAGTTGAAACAATAGCTCTGTGGCTCAGACTCAGCTCAAACCCAGGCATACACTTCCTAAGGACCGCCTTAGGCCTTGATTATGAACCCTGCTAGGCACACGCAATCATATTACATGCTTCACCACCATCATGCAATTAGTCCATTTTAGACTGGCCTCCTACCCTTCTAGAAACCGCCTTGAGACTTGATTGCACGCTTTATCGAGAGCGCGTAATCTATTTATGCGCCCCAACACATACGCGTAATTGGTTCCCAAGAGAACCTGGTCTCTAACTCCCTAGACCGCCAAAACTCCCCTATTAGACGTAGTTGGAATGGCATTTAATTGGATTGGGCGCACTAAAAAAAGCATGCAATCAGTCTAATTAGACTAGGACTGGGACACCAGGCTAAGCCAGTCAGCTGGTCACTCACTGAGTCAATCATCAACTCAAAGTGATTGGACGCCTGATACAGGGTGCATAATTCAGTTAAGCACCCCAGACAGGGCGCGTAATTGGAATTCACCGACCAATTGAGCGCACCCCACAGGGCGCGCAGTTGGAAAAATACCTATAAATAGGACCCACCACCTCATCCCAAAAATACATCAGAACGCAATCAGCAATCGAATTTTCGAGTTCCTGCTTCCAAACTTAGGAATTTGAGATCTCTCTCTGTGGCCCTGGCCTCAAGTATACTTTTTTTCTAGTTCTTAATTTCCTTAGTTCTAGTTCTTAGTTCTTAGTTTTAGTTCTTAGTTCTAGTTCTTAGTTCTAGTTCTAGACTTTAGGTTCTTAAGTTTTTAGTTCTAGATCATAGATTTTAAATCTCTCTAGTCCTTTATTTTCACCTTTTTTTCTGGCTCTAGTTCTCAGATTTTAGAACCAGTTCCTACTTTATTAATTTAATTCTTATTTATCTGGTTCTAGTTCTTCGTTTCTAGAACTAGTCCTTAGGTCTTTAATCCCTAAATTCTACCTTTAATTTTTTAAGTTTGACATTCTAAACCCTTAATTTTAGGATTTAGATCTTAAGTCATAGATTTTTAGACTCAAACTCTTAGTTTTAATCTCTGATTTCAAATTTTAAAATCAATCTTTAGTTTTAGTTTTTTTGAAACTATAGTTTTAAACTTTTCAGTCTTTTCCCTAATTCTTAATTTCAAATCCAAGCTATTAATATTATGTCTTAATTCATAATCCTTAAATATTCTAGTCTTCAATCTATAAATTCTTAATTTTAGAATAAAAATCAGTTCTTCAATCCATATTATTACTAAAATAATCCCTAGCCATCCGATTCGCCCAAGGGAGCTTACAGATGGTACCTGAGAATGGGGCTGATCCTCCTTAGCATAGCGAGCCCAAAACCCTTTTTTTAGAATTATGATAGAATTAGGATACTTTGATTAATTAGAGTTTTGATAGAATTAATTTACTTAATTAGTGTAGCTTATTTAATTATAGTTTTAGGAGAATTAGAAAGATTAGTATTTCTAGTAAGATTAGGAAATTAGTTAGAACCCTAATTAGATTTTGATATAGTTAGATTTTTATTAGAATTAGGACATTAATTAGACTTCTAGTCATATTAGGAGACCAAGTTGAATTAGGATCCCCTGATTAATTAGACCCCTAATAGGATTAAAATTAATTAGATCTCTGATAATATCAAGTAAATAAAGCAGTGAAAAATCATAGCAAGAGTAGGAAAGGTAAAACAGTTAGAAGAGAATTAGGAAAACTAGCTTAACTAAACTTCTAGGCGACCCAGCGCTGCTGACATCGACCGGCTGATGATTTAGTAAAGAGAACAACTCATACCTCCACCCCGAAAGGCGTGATCAGTGACCTGTTGCAGGATCGATAAATATCTGCAGTTGGCGATCACAACAAACCAGGTATTTTCCTAGGATTTACCTCTTTATTTTCAGTACTTAATTACCTCTAAAAACACCGCCTTTGCCAGAGTCCACTTGGACTAAATTGGGCCACTCTTTTCGGGAATTGAAAGGGAACTAGAAAAAGTGTGTACCAATAATAGGGGTCGTCATTATCATCGTCCTTGTGCCCCTCTAGACGGTGGGGAGATAAGGCTGGCATATGGGATGGAGGTTAATGGCTTGGGGGTTGTATTTAGCATCTGTTTGTAGTCATATCTAATGTCTTCCCAATTAACTTGTGGTGCGTTAAACCACCTATCCTCATGAGCGGAAAATAGGGCCTGTAGGAGGGTGTTTCACCTCTCTTGATCGTGTTGGAGGAGGTATAAATTTTTCTACAAGATGTCGTCCAACACCCACATCTTGGCCGGCAGTTGGGTCCTTCTTACTAATTGGTCGGATCCATGACCACCACCTGTCATCTTGGCTGTGATGCGATGGAATGGCACTTCCTTGGGGTGTGGTGGTAGGAGGCCCTGGTTTTCTACAAAATGTGTGTGACAGCACATCGCTTTGGCAATGTCGCTAACATAGAGATGGAATGTTCGGCCATCAATTTCGGTGGTCATTTGTTGGCCACTTTCCCCCATTTTTAAGTTTTGGAAAAATAACTAGACATGGCGGAGGTTAAAATGTGTGTGGAAGGGTGTGAGTAACACCTCCAATCGGGCTTGTCTAATGTAATTTATTGAACATGCGGTCATATCACCATCAATAAATGCATCTTGGTCAAAGGACCATTCCAGTTCAAAAGCTTTCACGTTCCACCACACGATGGATTGTTCCCGAATCGGTGGAGGATCGAGAATGTAATTTATTGACTGGGTTGTTCCAGAATCGGCGGTGTACTGGCTTTTGCATGCATAGAAGCTTGTTCTAATGTAATTTATTGAATGGGTTGTTCCAGAAACCACGGTGTACTGGCTTTTGCATGCATAGAAGCTTTTGCTCTCAAAGTCGCGAGTTTCGACGCGGCTTTCTTCTTTGAAGCCATTTAAAAGAACAAAAACCAAAACTGGGAGAGATCAAGGGTTTTACCTCGATGTGAAGAACAAATCGTGGAATCCTTATTGATGGAGATGCATGCACGCGGATTCGTGACGATTTGTCGAAGGTAGTGCAAAACAATCGCGCATTTGAAGGTAAATAGTGCTTTATTTTTCACGGTAGAAAAAAAGTACGGCTTTTGATTTGAAATCGCAAAAATGACAAATTTTGGGGTTTTCAGTCCCCTTTTTAAATTTCATTAGTCGTTGCAGTGAGTTTTGATGGTCACTGCGGTGAGTTTGCTTCTGAAGTTGTCGCTATAGCGAGCTTCAAGTTCGCTGAACAAAATTTTATGCTTTATATTTTTGTGTTTTTAGCTGACTGTACCACACATTCACTTCCATGTACTGTCACATTGTATTTCCAAATTTTGTATCTACCATCACTCATTTACATTGATGTCATATAGGCACAGTTAACATTTGAATCTAACCAAAAATTCAAGTGTGGACATTAGTTACACATACACGAAACCATGTTTAATTTCTTGACATAAGAGCACTCTTAAAAGTGACTGACCTTAATCAAACAAACGTAGGTATTGGTCACAAATTTCTGCCTCATGTTCCCACATGGCTTTGGGGATAGACTGATTCCGCGATTGTACCAACACAAGTGGAATTCGCTTGGTCCTTAATATTTGTTCTTTGCGATCCAAGATTTGCATCGGTTCTTCGGTCAAAGTTAAATCCTCTTGAATTTCTATCGGCTGATAGTACATGCGTCGAATCTCTCACGTATTTCCACAACATCGATACATGGAACATGTTGTGCATACTGGATAATTGCGGAGGTAAAGTGATTCAATATGCCACTTCGCCAACCCAACCTAATATTTCAAAAGATCCAATGTTGTGTGGACTTAACTTCCCATGTCTCCCAAATCACATCATGACCTTAGTCAGCAAAATTTGGATGAAAACGTGGTTTCCATTCTTAAAAGAATGCGGGTGTTAGTATTATACCCAGTTAATTGGAAACATAAAACACCAATGTGAATCAAGTTTACTTGAAACTTGACATTTATTCTCTTAAGGTCAGCATAGCTTTTTTCCTTGCTCTGAGACTTTCAATCTTTCACGAATAATTCGGATAGTCTCATTCATGCTTTCAATGAGTTCCGGTCCCAATAGTACTCATTCTCCAACCTCTTCCCAGTTGGTCGAAGATTTATATCGGCAACCATTAAGTGCTTTGAAAGGAGCCATTCAGATGCTCGCCTGATAACTATTGTTGTATGCGAATTCGATAAAAGGCAAGTGTTTATCCCATGATCCTTAAAAGTCTAGCATACAAGCTCTTAGCATGTCCTCTATCACCTGATTCACCCTTTCGGTTTGTCCATCGGTCTGGGGTTGAAATGCCGAGCTGAATTCTAACTTTGAGCCCATTCCTTCTTGGAAATGTTGCCAGAGCTGCGATGTATACAGAGGGTTCCTGTCTGACACAATGCTAGCGGGTCTACTGTATAGTCTAACTATTTCTTTCAAGTACAACTTTGTGAGCTTGCTGGCTGTATACCGTCTACTGTAGGGTAGGAAATAAGCAAAGTTGGTTAATCGATCGATGATTACCCAAATGGAATTATATCCTTTCTGTGTTCTCGGTAATCCAAGGGTGAAATCCATGGATATATTCTCCCATTTCCATTCAGGGATTGGTAACGGCTGTAGTAAACCTGAAGGATGTCGATGATCGACTTTCACTTGCTGACAAACCAGACATTTCGCTGCATACTCTGCGACTTCATTCTTTAATCCTTTCCACCAGTAACTCTTCTTGAGGTCTTGGAACATCTTAGTGCTCCCAGGATGGATGGCATACATTGACTTGTGAGCTTCATCTAATATAGTGTGTCGTAGGTCGGTGTCAGCTGGTATGCAGAGTCGGCCTCGGAACACTAAGGATCCATCTTCCTTGATGGAGAAATCAAGTCACTTTTCATCCACTACTTCTTATCTGATGGTCACCAGTTCTTCATTGGTTAATTACAGCTCGTGGATTCTATCAAAGAGGATTGAGCAAATAGTAATGTTGGCCATTAAGGCTCCAGAATCCTTCACATTGAACGGTGCATCAATTAAGGCCAAATCCTCAAGTAAATGCCATCTGTGGATTCTCGTGATGAGGTGTGATAACAGGGCAGATGACTTTCAGCTCAGCACATCTACCACAACATTTGACTTTCCTGGATGGTATTGAATAGAGTAATCATAATCTTTAAGGAATTCCATCCATCTCCTCTGCCTCAAATTCAGATCCTTCTAGGTGAATAGATACTTGAGGCTTTTGTGATCGGTGAATATTTTGAAAGTCTCACCGTAGAGGTAGTGCCTCCATATCATCAAGGCAAAGATTATAGTTTCCAGTTCAAATTCATGTATGGGATAGTCCTTATCATGGTCCTTCAATTGCCATGAACCGTAGGAAATAACTATCATTTTGATTCAGCACACAGCCTAGTCCACTGTGTCACACATCGCTAAACACTACGAATCCTCTACTGCCTAATGGTATGGCAAGTACTGGTGCAGAGGTCAACCTTCTTTTAAGCTCCTGAAAACTCTATTCACACGACTTAATCCACTCAAATTTGACATTCTTTCTAGTGAGTTGCGTGAGCGGTCCGGCAATTTTGGAGAATCCTTCAATGAATCTCCTGTAGTATCTAGCTAATCCCATAAAACTCTTTATTTCTGTCACCATCTTCGGTTGCTCCCATTTCACCATGGCCTCAATCTTTATTGGCTCTACGATTATACCGACTTCTGAAATGACATGTCTCAGAAAACTAACTTGCTCCAGCCAAAATTTGCATTTGCTTAGTTTAGCATATAGTTGGTGGTCACGAAGTGTTTAGAGAGCTATGCACAAGTGTTGTTTGTGTTCTTCTTTCGTCTTCAAATAGATGAGGATATCATCCATGAAGATGATCAAGATGAGGCTTGAAAACTTTGTTCATTAGGTCCATAAAGGATGCTCGTGCATTTGTCATCCCGAATGTGTAGACACCTAAATTTGGCCTAAGGCCCAATCGAAACACCTTTCGAGAGGTGCAATTCTGAGCTTTGGATGACATGTATAGAACCTTTAAGACTTCCCCTAGAACCCTTAGGAACTTTTCCAAACCCTTATGAATCACCCTAGATTCATTAGGAACATGACCCAAACCTTTAGAAATCAATCCTGACCTTTAGAACCCATTCTGAACCTAAACCTAACCTTATCAAGCAAATGGTTGAGGAGGGGTACATCGAAACCAGCTACGGCCCTCTACTGTGATCGAATCTCATACCATTGAAAAGTAGAGACTGTCAGCTTTCCAACAGTCTAAGAATCGCCCCAATCAGAGGTAAACATCAAATGATACGACGAATCGAGCCCGGAGGGCATAAGAGTAAAATCGAGAGGCCCCCCTAGGGATTTGGCGCAACTAATAGTTGCGCCAGTGATAATTTTGCCTAGCGCAACTATTAGTTGCGCCAGGCCACTTCTCCTAGGATTTAAGCCTGGCACAACTAATAGTTACGCCAGTATTAATTATGAACCCCACCCTCGCGAACCAACTTCTAGGCACTGTTTAAAACAGTTTTACTGTACATTTGCCTGACGCAACTAATGTTCCGCTAGGTATATAAACAGTATCCCTGAGATTTTTCCCGAAAAATTGTGATTGAGTTTTGACTTGTTGACCACCTTGACCTTTGGGGTGTGTTTTACTAGTTTTGTTGCACCCCATTCACTACCTATTTACAACCCGTCAAGTGGCTTAAGGCCTCACCCCATCATCCACCATTAGAGGATCCTTCCACACATCTCAAGGCTCCAAAAACCCTAGGAATCCTTAGATGTGAGATTACCTAATTTCTAAACTCATTTAGCTCTTAAGTAGCCTCCGAACCCACCATTTTCCTATAAATAGAGCCCCCCACCCCTTGGTTTAAGGGTTGAGAATTTTGGCCTAAGAGAGAAAAAGCTTAAAGTGAGAAGATCTTTCTCCCTTTGGTGCACACTTCCCATACAAAATTCAGAATTTCAAAACCTCCTTTGAGTGATATTTTTCACCTTAGATCCCTTAGTTTAGGTATATGCTACCCATTTACCTTCCCTCTCTACATCCTAGCTAGCAAGCCTTAGAGGTTAGAACCCCTCTTTCCACCATACAAGCCCTCAAGAGCTCATCAAAGCAAGCCACGCAAGACTCTCCTATGGTGATACAAGGGCCCGAGGGCTCCGGCTCTCCCCTTTCTTCTCCTATCTCTTTCTAGCTCCCTCCATCCTCCCATTTGTGCTGTTACGCCACCGACTTTTCGGTAGGGACGGAGGGGCACAAATAGCTCCCTCCATTCTAAGCCCTTTTGGGCAAGCGGAAGCTATTTTTTTTTCTTTTACTTCATTTTATTTTTGGCCATTAGTAGAGACCACTTTAAACGAGTTGATCGGGTGTCTAACACCTTCCTGATCGATAACCGAAGCCTCTACCCAAGAGCCTTTGGTGTGGACCAGAATCAGAGTCATAGTTTTAGCACTTCTGTACTCATGAAAATGAACTAGGTTTCTCGGGACACCGAAAGCTCCGGATGGCGACTCTATATATTTTTTGCAAGCGGACGCATCACCGTGACGAGATCGTCACAAATCCCACGATTGCACAGATGGCGACTCTGCTGGGGACAGCTTGTAGAGGTTTTCCTTGAAATTTGGCCTTTTTATTTTTATTTTACTAACCATTTTACTATTTTTTTTATTGTTTATTTTATTTTACTCACCCCTAGTTTTACGTCATTTATATGCCTTAGCCGATCGGCGGGCCTACTTGTGCATTGTCTTTATTTTTTTCTTACATTTTCATCATTTTTGGTACCTTAGCCGATTGGCGGGCCTACTTGAGCATTATCTTTTAATTTCTTTAATTTTCCATCATTTAAAGTGCCTTAGCCAATTGGCGGGCCTACTTGTATAAACATATCCCAATAGTGGACACCGGCCCGTAGTGGCGGCACGGGGTCATCACCCCCGGTCTTTGAACTAAAGAAAACTTTCAAAAAAAGAGAAAAGCTTTGAAAATAATTAAAATTGAACCAAGTTAGAGAGCTTAATTAATTTGTTTTTATAGGGTAGATTTTACAAGGGTTGGGATTAGGCAAACACACAACCACTCCGGTCTTAGTATGTCGGCAGCCCCTAGTGGTGGTGATTTAGAAAAGTCCCAGCCCACCTAGTATCTAAGAAGGCGCTTGCGTCGGAGGTATATCGGGTGGGTTCCCATTTCAAAGCTTAAAACCCTTGGGGAGCGCGCTAGCGAGTTATACCGAACTCAAACCCTTTAGGTGCGGTGAGGAGAGAATCGATCACACAAAAATAGCTCAGTTCTCGAAAGCCTAGCTTCCACAAAAAACTAAAAAGAGATTCATTTTGGACTGCTGCCTCTGCTGTCATAACATTCTGGAATCCCATTTTTGCTTGGCGCGAGTATTAGTTGCACCAGTACAAAAATTGGGAATTTATAACTGGCGCAACTAATAGTTGTGCCAGCTTTAAAATCCCAAAATTTACCTTGGCGCAACTAATAGTTGCACCAGTGTAAAAGGGGAGTCCTGCAACCTGGGCGCATGTATTAGTTGCGCCAGGTCTGTTTAACAGCACACCAGCCCGAATCTATAGCCTTCTTTACCTCTTGAGTTCCCCGATCAGTGTGCTTAGTGCCTTGTTTAGGCCCCGCCATCTCCGACACCCAATACGCCCCCATCAGTCAAAAGAGGGCAACTTCTTTTTGGCTCATTCCTAGGGATTGGGTTGTTTGCGTCAATTTTTGTGCCTTCAATAGATCGAAGGTTCTCCTTCGATTCTTTCAAAGTGCGTCGGAGTCGTTGTCGCAGGTCCTGAATTAAGGTCCTAGGGCCACCCGAAAAGGAAATTCCAAGGCCTCGGAACCTTTGTTTTTCAAAACCTTTTCAAAAAAAATTCAAAAAATATATAAAATCAAAAACCTAAAAAATATAGTTTCTGGTGCTAGCACAGCGGCGTCATCTTGCCCTCCGCCGTCCCGTAGGGGAAGAAGGAGGAGGATTTTTGGGCCTTATCCAAGGCACCCTTACCCGACCCGCTCTTGAAGAATGTCATGGGTAGTGGACCCGACTTACGCTGATCCCGACTCATCCCCGCCACATTCTCCAACCCACTCCTATTCGAGAGAAGTTTTTTCCACCATCTCCCTTACCCAAGCCCCCTTTACCGTTACCGGCCCGTTTGGCGCCTCCATTTTTCCCAACCGATACCCCCCAAAATATCCAAAGTCCAACCCCCCATTCTCCATGTTTTGCCCAAACCATACCTATGCCAAGTCCAACCCATTTCCCTTCCACATCCACACAAAATCCATTCTCCCAATCCATATCCATGCCTCATTACCCATCTTCCCCCTATAGGCCCGATCCACCCACATTCACATACACCAATTCCTCCCTATCCAACCCTCCATAAATCCCCCCATCTACTCGAGTCATGCCCATTTTTACCGGAGCCATGCCCAGTTTCTTCAAAACATCAACACTCCACCAACCACCATCCCTAAACATCCCTAATCCCTCCCCATCCTTTATCCCACCTTAACTCTCCAATCCACCCCATATCCCACCTCTTACCATAGCCATGCCCGATCATACCGGGGCCATGCCCAATTTCCCCTCTCCACCCCCCACATTCAATCCTTCTTCCATTGCCATGATGGAGGAGATGTTCCAAGCCTACTCCATGTGGAAGGCTTCTCAAAACACCTCCCCTCCTCCACACCCCACATCCCTAAACCCAACTCACACTCTAGCCAATCTCCATGCCTCACTCCTCAATGACTCCCATCAACCGCCCATAATCCACACCATCCAAACTCCCATTACCCACATACCCCAAAGCCAAATGGTCCAAACCCCCTTTTCCCACATACCCCAAGGCCCATTGGCCCAAACCTCCGTGTCCCACATATCCCAGGGCCCCATGACCCAATACCCCACCACCCAAACCTACCCAGGGCTCATGGCTCAGACCTATCAAGACCCCTTGGGCCAAACCCATCAAGGGCCCATGGCCCAAACCCACCAAGGGCCCATGGCCCAGACCCACCATGGCCCATTGGGCCTAACCCATCAAGGTCCCATGGCCCAGACCCACTAAGCCCCATTGGGCCAAATCCATCAAGGGCCATGGCCCAGACCTACCAAGGCCCATTGGCCCAAACCTACCCAGGCCCATTTGCCCAAACCCACCAAGGCCCATTAACCCAAACCTACCCAAGGCCCATGGCCCAAACCCATCAATGGCCCATAGCCCAAAATGACCAAGGCTTCATGACCCAAACCCCACACTCATACCTTCCACAATACCCCCAACATTTCACCCAACCTTCACAGCCAGGTCAAACCCATGCCATACCCCAAACCCAATTTTCCCATGGCCCCACACCCCAAGGCCATCTCCAAACCTTCCCCCATACCCAATGGCCCCATCAGACCCCACCTCTAAGCCAAAATCCCATCACCCAACAAACCATTCCTCACCCCCAATGGGCTCACCCCACCCTCACTCATGTCATTCCAGTCCAACCTGGGCAATAACAACAAGAAAATCTCACCCTCACTGCACATTATGCCGACCAATAGTATGAGAAGGACGAGATTAAGAATAGCGAGGCCTACGATAGGGCATTGACCAGCCTTAACCCTCCTCCTATAAATGCCCACCCCTTGGTGGCCTAAAGTGAAGTCCAACCAATGGCTAAGAAAGCAGCCCTTGCGTCAAAAGAGTCAAAACAGCTGAAAGAACAGTTGGACAAAATACAGAAGCAGCTATTGAAGATGGGTGGTGCTGAAATCCACGCAACAGATTTCATGGATTTGTGTCTGTTTGCCGAGGTCCTCCTGCCCCTTAAATTTAAAATGCTAGTATTTGACAAATATAATGGCACGGGCAACCCGATTGCACACCTCAAGTCCTATTGTGGGGACATGTGCCAGTACGGGGGGGACGAGAGACTGCTAATAAAAGTCTTTCAAAAGAGTTTGACCAGTCAATCCCTGAGGTGGTTCACATCTCTTGAACCCTCCATGATGAAAATGCGAAAAGATCTGACCCACTTATTCCAATAGCAATATATTTACAACATAGACATTGAGCCACGTAAGTCAGATATAGCCCGTCTGAGGCAGAACCTGAATGAAACCTTCAGCGATTATCTAGGGCGGTGGAGGGTACTAGCAACTCAGGTAAAAAACAGAATACCTGACGATGAGCAGATAGAGATGATCTCAAAGAATACTCTGCCAGTGATCTCAGACTTTTTGGTGTACCAACAGCAGTCCAGCTTTGCTGATCTGGTGAGAAATGCTAACCGATGTGAGGATGCCATCAGGGAGGGCTGTTTGAATAAGAACATGTCGAGCAGACCCAGTGGGGTTAGGAGATTTTCAGAACAAAGAACTGAGAAGAGGATAAGAGCCGATGTTCAAAACATTGCCAATACCAGGCCCAATAATAACATAACCCCATTTCAATTTCAGGCAACCCCGCTGGCACCAGTCAAAACTGAGTAGATACAGAGAGCAGGGAATGGGCAAGGAATGCCAATGACTCTGGAGTAGAGGAGAGCCCGCTATGATCGAGTTTTTATGCCTCTGAGGCAATCTTTGAGTGTACTTTTGCCCTTGTTAGTGGAAAAAAGGATTAGTTGCTATCCGTCAACGACAACCTCCTCCTCACCCAATCCCAAGGAACTATGACCCAAATACCCACTGCAATTTTCATCAGGGTCCGGGTCATCCAATTGATCGCTGCTTCCCATTGAAGCACACAATCCAAGATTTGATTGATGCCGAAAAAATAATTCCCCCTACACCTTCTCAACATGCTAATATTCACCAAGTACCACTACCCCTACATCCTATCGGGGGAGCAAGACCCAGACCCACCATCAAAATGATAGAAGATGAAGAGGAGTTTGAATTTGACCCATCCGATTATATCAGTGATCAGGAGAGTTATGTAGCGCCATTATCAAGGAACATTGAAGAGAAGAATATTGGGGTAATTGAACCCCTGAATTTGTCAGAATATTTCCTCAACCCGACCCTGCAATTTAAACTCTTGGATCTCATGGCATACTTTCCATCCACCACACCCATAAATTATGTACATATCAATGCATACCAACCATACACCACCACCCCCATCAATTACCCAATGAGCCAACAGGCCTCCAATCCTACACCCACACCCACCAGTTATCAATGGCCTGCGCCCACCCCATTTCCCCCAGTTCAACTACCGGCAAACTCCACCGCCCCCATTAATTACCCAATAAATCATCAAGCCCCCAATCCCACACCCGCATCCGTCAATTATCAATGGCCTGCGCCCATCCCCTCACCCCAAGTTCAGCCACCAGTTGACTCCACTCCAGTCAATTACCTAACGGCCCATCAGACCCCCCATCTCCCACCAGCACCTGCCAGCTATCAATGGCCTACCTTTACCTACTTCCCCCCAATACCACCCTCCTCAAGCTTCACTACCTCCATTTGGCTCCAAATTTTTCCACCCAACCCACTACCACTGAAATAAATCAGGTGTTGCCCACACCTCCTGAGTCGATAGTGCAAGAGCCTCAAGTACCGGCAGCCATACCTTTCTAGCTCTCGAGACCAACCTATGACCCTCATCAGGTCCCACTAAGCTATGAGCAAACAGATGTCAATACCGACAACAGCAGCAGAAAAGGGGCAGTGGATTTTGCCACACGGTCTGAGAGAATATCGAAATAGCCAGAAGCACCGGCAGCAGCACAAGCCCAACCAGAGGGGAAGAAAGACAACGCTGTGAACCCCTTCAAAAAATTGAGTCGAGAACATATACTAAAGACTCAACTGAGAAGAATGCCCGTCCATATAACCATCTAGGATCTGTTAATGACGTCCCTACTACATTTTCAAGCTTTAATGGGAGCGTTAAAAAATACACATGTATCACTCCAAGTTAGCCCAGATGAAGTCGGGCAGATAATTGGGCAAGTGATGGCTCCAAATGCCATTTCATTCTCTGATGCTAATTTACTGGACAAAGGGTGCAGCAACTCCAAGTCATTAAATATAATCGTTGAGTCAAAAAATATGGTCATTCCCCTGGTTTTAATTGATAATGGGTCTGCATCGAACATATGCCCGTTAAGAACCGCCACTAAGATCGGGGTCGATCCATGCATGCTGAGGCCCACCAGAATCAGTGCAAGAGGGTTTGACAATACCAAGAGAGAAATAATCGGAGAAGTTGATCTTGAGCTGCTGATAGGGCCAATGACCTTTTCCATCTTGTTTCAAGTCATGGATATCAAATCTTCATTTAATCTATTGTTGGGGCGCCCGTGGCTGCACGAGGTCGGAGCCATACCTTCCACTTTGCACAAGAAACTCAAGTTTGCGTCTGGGCATAAAATTATTATAATCATTGGTGAGGGGCACAGCTAGAAAGAAAAACCCGCCAATAGCATCGAAAAACCTAATGTGTTGGATATACCGCACACCGCTGAGGATGTTGACCTCCAAAGTTTTGAATATGAGGTGTCAGCCATACTCCTGGAGCCCATTGAAGGTATCATGCCTAAAACAGGAGGCGGTATGGTAGCGGCGGTAGCTATGCTCCAAAAGTGGGGCTATCAGAAAGGTCAAGGGCTCGGGCCTAGACTGTAGGGCAGAAGAGAGCTAGTTGTTGCTAAGGGGCAAAAGGTAAGATTTGGGCTGGGGTACAAGCCCACAGAGGAAGAGGTTCGAGAGGCCAAAGAAAAAGACAGGGTCGCCGCAGCGACAAGAGCTCAAGGAATCAACATAGAAGAGAAACCTCACCCTAGGCCGCACATCCGAGATTCCTTTGTCAGCGCTGGGGTTGTAAAGATCGATCGAAATGGGGTAACCCATTTGACCCCACACAAACCCACAGCCCCAATACATCCCACCAACCCCCAGATCTCCCTTCCCAGCCTGGAAATAGATTTGGTTGTGTTGTCCCTCTTCGAGGAACGATGGCCAATACTTGAACAAACTCCCCCTATGGTAAATCACCACAAAACTGAGTTATCGTTTGAGGACACCATCTCAGACGAAATGGGGATCAACATGATGGAAGCTGACTCCAATGAGCCATACCAGTCAACCCCCTCCATCCAATCAGGTAAAGGAGCGACCCCTCAGGTACGCAACTGGGCATCTTTGCCTCAAACCCTGGAAGCGGGGAGTGGCCTAACATTTGACACCCGTTTCCTAAAAAAAAACAACCTATAAAAAGTGAGATAAGCCCTTGGCAAGCAATACCTTGTATATACACAGACTCGCACTACCAAGGGTCCGTCTCTGAAGAAAACAAAAATCTCAAAAACATTAAAAAAATACAAATTTCCAAAAACATTAAAAAAATCTAAAGTCCAAAAATATTGTCATTTAAAATTTCAGAAAAAATTTCACAAAAGGATGCCTTAATCAAAATACCTGTCCCACATAAAATAGGCCCCTTCCCTATAGAAATACAAGAAGAGGTAGGTGTTATGAGTCTAGACGAGGATAGTCCTTTGGAGAAGCTCCCCAATGAGCTCCTTGACCAGTTTGCCGACTTTGAGCATGGCCCTACCCCCGCTGTCGAAGAGATAGAGAATATCAATCTAGGGACTGAGGAGATTCCCAGAATAACCAAAATCGGAATGTCGTTGTCCCCTGAAGAAAGGAAAAGCATGATTGAATTTCTTCGATCATACCAAGACATTTTTGCCTGGTCGTATGAGGACATGCCTGGTCTGGACACCGATTTGGTCGAGCATGAGTTGCCTCTCTACCCTGATATGATGTCAGTCAAGTAGAAGCTAAGACATCTCCAACCCGAGTGGATGTTGAAAGTCAAGGATGAGGTCATCAAGTAATATGATGTGGGATTTCTCATGGTATCTAAATACCTGTAGTGGCTAGCCAATATTGTGTCGGTACCGAAGAAGGATAGAAAGGTCCACATGTGCATCGACTTTCGTAATTTGAATAGAGCGAGCCCAAAAGACGATTTCCCATTGCCACACATCGACATCTTGGTCGATAACACTGCTAAGCACGGGATGCTCTCTTTCATGGATGGATTTTCGGGATACAATCAGATAAAGATGGCAGAGGCAGATTGAGAGAAGACAGCATTTATCACTCCTTGGGGAACTTTCTGCTATAAAGTCATGCCGTTTATGCTAAAGAATGTCGGTGCAACATACCAGAGAGCTATAACCACACTGTTTCACGACATGATGCACCGAGAGATTGAGGTATATGTCGATGACATTATAGCCAAGTCACCGGAGCGAGGTGATCACTTGGTAAACCTTCAGAAGTTGTTTGAGAGGTTGAGAAAGTATCGGCTACGTCTGAACCCACAGAAGTGCGCATTTGGTGTTATGTCGGGAAAGCTCTTGGGGTTCATTGTCAGCATGAGAGGGATCGAGGTCGACCCAATTAAAGTCAAAGCTATCACTGAGATGCCGTCACCATCTACCGAGAAATAAGTTAGAGCGCTCCTAAGCAGAATATAATATATCAGTCGGTTCATTGCACTGCTAACTCCAATCTGCACGCCGATCTTCAAGCTACTAAGGAAGAACTCGCCCGTTGAATGGGATAACGACTGTCAGGCAGCATTCGATAAAATCGAAGGCTACCTCCTTAACCCACCTGTGTTGGTACCACTCGAGCCAGGGAGACCACTCTTTATGTATCTCTCTATGACAGAAATCTAGATGGGATGTGTCTTAGAGCAGCATGATGAGACAGGAAGGAGAGAGCAGGCCATCTACTATCTGAGCAAGAAATTCACTAATTATGAGACGCGCTATTCTCATCTGGAGAAAGCATGCCTGGCTCTTGTATGGGCTACTCAGAGGCTCCGCCATTACTTGCTATCTCAGGCCGTTCTACTCTTAGCCTGAATGGATCCATTGAAATACATGTTCGAGAAGTCGGCCCTCACTGGGTGGACTGCACGCTAGCAGCTTTTATTATCTGAGTTTGACATCGCGTATGTCACTCAGAAGTCAATCAAGGGGCAGGCACTCGCCGATCATCTTGTCGACAATACTTTGCTAGATTATGAACCTTTGAGAATTGAATTTTCAGATAAAGATATCTTGTTCATGACGGAAGAGGATACTGAGGAAGCAGAAGACTCTTGGGTAATGTACATTGACGAGGCAGCAAATGCCCAGGGTCAGGGACTTGGTGCCATTCTTATTTCGCTTACCGGTCTCTATTAAGCTCAATTTCCCTTACACAAATAACATGGCTGAATATGAAGCTTGTGCCACTGGTCTGCAAACAGATCTTGATATAAATATAACTCACCTTCGAGTGTTTGGTGATTCACAGTTAATCATATGTCAGACGAATGGCAACCGGAAGACGAAAGACGAGAAACTGATCCCTTACCATGAGCACCTTGAGGATCTGATAGCTTGCTTCTAAGATGTGACATTCTCATATGTCCCCCGGATAAGGAACCATTTTACCGATGCACTAGTAACTTTGGCATCAATGATAGAAATCCCATACGGTGCTGAGATGAAGCCGATCATGATCGAGCAGAGAAGTGAGCCGGCCTTCTGCCTCCAGATTGAGGAACCTATGAAGCCTGATGATGAGCCCTTGATTCTCAGATATCAAGAATTTCCTCGAGACCCTAACTTTCCTTGAGAGAACATCCAAGATGAACCGGCGAACCATTCAACTTTTAGTGGCAGGCTACGTCATTTGCGGGGAATGCCTTTACAAGCGATCCTACAACAACATTCTACTTAGGTACCTTACTAAAAGTGAAGCGACCAACATCATGAAGGAGATCCATGAAGGAGTATGCAGAGCCCACGTCAACGGTCACATGCTTGCTAAGAAAATTCTGCGGCAGGGATACTTTTGGACCACTATAGAATCAGATTGCTACAAATTTGTTCAGAAATGCAACAAGTGTTAGGAACACTCCAGTCTAATACATGCTCCTGCCATCGATCTACACTACATGACAACTCCTTAGCCATTTGCCATGTGGGGCCTTGACATCATCGGAATGATTCATCTGAAAGCATCGAACGGGCATCGGTTCATCCTCATTTCCATTGAATACTTCACTAAGTGGGTTGAAGCAGCATCATACGCCAACATCACGGCCAGCCACATCGAGAAATTCCTCAAGGGTAATATTGTGTGCCGATTTGGAGTCCCCAAAGATATCATCATGGACAACGACACCAATTTTGTAAATAAGTGCATCCGAGCTTTTTGTGGGCAATACAAGATCAAGCACCATCGCTCATCCCCTTATCGGCCTCATACTAATGGAGTCGTGGAAGCTGCTAACAAGACGGTCATCCGCATCCTAGAGAAGATGATCGTCACTTATCTAGATTGAAGCGAAATACTGTAGTTTGCTTTGTGGGCCTACAGAACATCGATCTGTACCGCTATAGGGGCAACACCATTCTCCCTTGTGTATGGAACTGAGGCTGTCCTCCCAGTTGAGGTTGAAGTACCCTCACTCCGAATTCTCATGGAATCAGGCTTACCCGAAGCAGAGAGAGGGAGATCTCACTTCAAACAATTGAACATATTAGACGAGAAGAGACTCCTAGCCTTGTACCATACTCAAGTTTACCAGGGGCGAATCGCACGCGGTTATAATAAACGTGTCTGCGGTCGAGATCTGAAGGTAGGAGGCATTGTACTGAAGAAGATCTTCCCATCCCTCCAAACCAATCCAAGAGGCAAGTTCAAGCCAAACTGGGAAGGACCTTATGTTGTTCGAGAAGTACTAGCAGGATACACCATCCGCCTCATCACCATGGACGGAGATCATCTTCCTGAGCCCATCAATGCTGGATACGTCCAATGGTTCTACTCTTAGTCTATCGCGATAAGGTAAGTATTGGTAAAACAGATACATGACTGCTTAAGAACCACTCAAAAGAGGCCATCATTCTAAATACAGTAGCCAAAAAGCATCCCTAAAAATGATGATATCCTTTGCTACCTCATTTGAGCCTGGGCCTTTCTTTCAATAAACCCCTTTTCCAAAAAAAATGTGTGTGTACATATATAGAAAAAGGGGAAGTAAAGTTACCATCAAAATCTTAAAAAAATTGAAAAAGCAAAACCTCAAAAAGATATTGCCTAAAACGGAGCAAAAAGAACAAAAAAAATGTGTAGAAGAATCACAGGGCATGTACAGTAAAAACCCCCAAGGGAGAAAGTATGTTGAGAAAACTGAAGCCGTATCAAGGAAACCCTTTTGGCCTAGCATACCTTCAAATCCTAACCTAACCCATGGCCAAGCTACACCCTGAAGAAAGCCCTCTTTTAGGTTTACAAGCAGTCATAATATATGTTAAGTCAACACAAGCCGAGTTGTGAGACGACACCAGAACCCTATCCAGCTGGCTATGATGGAATCGACGTTTATGTCATGGGTGTTGAAAAAATAAAGAAAGAAAAGAGTAAAAAGAATAAAATAAAATAATAAAATAAAATATAAGCTCAAAGCTAGATGGACGTGGTAAAAATCCGAAAGGGCATTACGGGTAAAAATAGCGAGCTTGTGCGGACCAGGTGGAAACCCGAAAGGGCGCTTGGGTAAGAGAGCTAAACCCATGGACGTGGTGAAAACCCAAAGGGGCGCCACGGGTAAAAAAAGGGAGATAAATAAAAAAAAAGAAAAGAAAAGAGAAAATTTTGAAAAAGAAAGGTTTTGACTGATTGAGAAGATTGATGTTTGAGGAACCCTTTTGTTACTCTTCCTGTACCCTCTTATCCGACTGGGCTGCTCATGCTAGTTCGAATCATGTCCCGACCAGAATTATCTTTGTGAAACCACACCGTCAAACATATGACTCAAGGTAAGGAGAAAGGTTTAACTCAATCCCAAGGGGATGAACGTTCCAGCCTTGGTAGGACTGTTGAAACTCTTTCAGAATCAACCAGTAAAAAAGGGGGGGTTCGACCATGCTCAAAAGAGGACCCAAGGTTTCACAAGGTGATTAAAGCGTCGCGCAAAAAAATATATATATATGCACAAAACAAAAAGGCCAAACAGTCTAGGTAGATGTATATAATAAACTACCTTTTATTTATAAAATGCACCGCTTACACCACATCCCAAAAAATAGCCGGTATGATGACTAGCGTGTTTTCCTTTTTACAAATAAATAAAAAACAGCAAAAACATAAAGAAAATATATATACCAAAAATGTGTGTATCTGTAAAGGGGTTTTTATGCCCCTTTTTCTGTGTTTCTGATCTATGCAAAAAGTTCTTGGTGTAGAAAGGAGTTAGCAGCCCAGCTCACGCTTCAATGCGCTAATCTCAACATGAAGGTCATCTTCCCGAACATTCCGCCCAGTCAGCCAGCGACCATGAAGGCTCTTATACCTCTTCCGAGAAGATTCGGCGGCCCCAAAAGCGACACTCAGTGATCCCTTCAAACGGAGGACCTCGCCCTCTGTTGTTTCTGCTCTAACCTTTTCATGTGCCAAAATTTCTTATAGGACCCTCTTCTCATCCACTAGTAGCTCGATACGGGCTCGGAGTGTCGTCTCCTTCTTTGGCCAGGGGCCTCCAATATCAACAATCTCTGTCGAATCTGGACCATCGGCAACAGGCCGCTCAGTCAATATCCAGGCCTCGTACTCAGGAAAAGTTCTAACCAAATCTTCCTACTCAATATCACACATCAGCGTCGACTGACGCATTTCCCAAAGAGCAGCAATCCAATCTATGTCTCCAGAGGACCCCCTAGAAAAGATCAAATCACATAGGGAGAAGGCTTCATTGAGTGACATAACACTCGGAATGGGAAGTAAAAGGTGCTGTCAGTCAATCCTAGGAGGGTGATGCCCTCATGGTCTTTAAAGCAAACTATTGGGAAGGTCCGGTCCAACAAAGGAAGCCTCCATGTCAGCTCGACATCGGTCAACCAAAGTTTCAGAGTTGACACATCGCCCTGTGGAAGCAAATGGCACCTACCCAGAAAGCACTGAGCCGCCTCACCTCGAGCAATATAAAAGTGGGGCACAGGCCCCAAGATAGCAAGGTGCTCACCCAACCCGACCTGAAGCAGCAAGGGGCACCCCCAAAGGCTCTCTACCTTGATCAATGCAAATGAATCAAGGCCTCGATATAGCTCGGCAAGAACCAAATACATCATGGATTGGCCTGCCTCCAGCTCCGTCAAAACATCCCAAAATGCCAATGAGAAGCTCTCCCCCCCAGTAAAGAAGAGGATTTCATAAATGAGACCGAGTGCTAGAGCTTTCACATTGAAAATATTCCTAATCGGCAATCTTCGGAGGCTTTCGTCATCGAAAAGTTCTGTGAGGAATTTTAGCGAACACCTTGTGGGCCCCCCAATGAGACTTTTCTCATACTTAAGTTTCTTCAAACCAAGAGTAAGGTGAACGGATTTGGAGTAGCCCAGCCGAGGCGTAACTCTTGCAAGGCCCCTGTGAAGCTTCAGGTCAGACAGATTGGATAACTCCTCAAGGGTTGGGGTTAGCTCCTGGTTCCCAAAACAGAATACATGGGAATTCACATCCCAAAATGAAGCGGCAGCTTAAAGGAATTCCCACCGTGGAGGAACCTCTAGAAAAGAGGGAAGGCGAGATAGCCCAAGGCACTCCAAGTCGGCGAGCTCACTCTCATTGAAGCTCCCAAACCAGGCTGTTAGAAATTTGGGCCCCAAGCCCAAGGAAGGGGGTAAATTGGCTCTAGGCCCTCCACATAAGGGAGGGTTAGAAAGAAAGTCCATGAATGTACAAAGATCTTTTGAGAAGATAAAAATCGATGTATGGTGATGAACCTACCTTGGAAAAGCAAGAGCAAAAAGAATCGGTAAAAGGGGCCAAGTCAAACTGAGAAGGGATAAGTTTTAGGCTGGCTCGGGTATGTAAGGACCCACAGCTCCCCAGGTTAAGCCTGGCAGAACAATTAGTTGCGCTAATGCATTTTATCCCCATTTTTGCCTAGCGCAATTATTAGTTTCGCCAGACTATAGATCCCCCTCCCCAGCCAGCTCGGGACCTAACTAGGGGACTTTCACCCTTTTTTTTTGTTTTCTATATCTACGCTTCCGATCACTAACGGTTTGGGAATTACTTTGTTTATATGCAGGATTGATCCTACATTAAGGCATGCGACCCAAAAAGTCACTTTCTGAAAGCATTTGGCAGACATGTCCTACAAAAAAATAGATACGGGGCAAGGAAACCATGGCATAAAATCAAAACAAAAGCACTAAAAATATTTTCCAAAAAATATATATATATCATCCAAAGTGTCACATCATCCACCCCAAGAAAAAAATTGTCTAAACAAACAAATCCAAATCAAATTCCCAAGAGTACTGAGGTTTCAAAGCTAAAACTAAAAGCCTAGTCCTTGCTTGCGCCCTTTGATTTCTTGCAATGACGAGAGGAGCTCTGGAAGGTCTGAATGTCCCCCCCCCCCCTGGACCACGCCTACGAGATCCTACTGAGCAAAGAACGCGATTCCTTAGCACGAGCACACTGCAAGGCACAGTCAAAGCCAAGAGTCAGGATCAGTTAAGAGACAAATAATAATGAAATGAATGAGAGGAGTAGGGCAGCAAGGTACTCACCGTCTCCACCTCCCTAAGCTCTGCAAGATGATGATGGTACTCCGCATATTCTATGGCCGAGTTGAAATCCTACGTTTAGAACGACATAACATTAATTATCAGGGCACTCTTAAAAAGCATATGCAGAAGGAAACTGAAATGGAGAGAGATTAGGCCATCAGAAGACTTACCCCTGGAACCACCTCAGGAGGAGGAACACGGGCCGCCTCAGCAGAAAGCCGCGCCTGTCGATCTACATCAGCGCAGAGGCCTGAAAGGAAGTTATCATCCAGGCGCCGAAAGTTCCCATAGACCACGGGCAGATCACCACCAGGGATATCGGCATGAGAGGTACCTGACGGATCAGCACTCGAGGAGCCCTCGCCCGAGGGACCTGCACCAGAAGGGCCAGCACCAGAGGGATCTTCCCCTGACATATCAGCTACACCCGCCCTGCCGTCACCATCCGAATCATCCTCGGGAGCAAACTGTGAACAAAATAAAGATCCGCTTGGAAGGAATGAAGGACCGAACTAAAGCATAAAGGGAACTAATCCAAGCTAGGAAGAATTACCTGGCCGAGAGGACCGCCGAACGCAAGGAAATTAGTGCTAGGTACAAAGCGCGGCAGGATAAATCGGTACGGTAGGCACTCGTATAAAAGATGATAGTCCCCAGGCATGTGGAGAGCATGAATGGGAAGCCCATTATTGAAGAAGGCCGGTAAGCTCCTCGATACTGCCAACAGGATACCAAACATCCGCCAGAGGATCCACGGGTATGGCATAATGGCTCTGGAACTGGTGCACGACTCGCTCCCCCGAATAATAGAATTTGGTCCATGCTCCATAGAAGAAAACGACGCGGTGATTGTTAAATAGGCGGGAAGCGCCTATAGCTTCTCGGTCCCAGAAGGGGGATGCAAGGTACGGGTCAGAAAGGATCTGCCCAAGTCAAAAAAAGAGAATCCAAGCAGTTAGCACATCAGTAAAAGGAGATTCTCGAGCTAAAAACAAACAAAGTTGAAAGAGAGTTTTACCTACTCAGGAACCATCAAGTCGAGTTGGGACCTCAGACCCATCTCTAAGTGCTTTAAACCTACATCGCAGCGCTGGGCCTGATTCCAGTTGCTGAGGAGGGGATAGGTGAGCACCTCGGAGAAAAGAAGTGGGCGCCCAGGGTGAAAGTGATGATATCCCGAGGTAAAAACAAGCAAAGTTGAAAGAGAGTTTTACCTGCTCAGGAACCATCAAGTTGAGTTAGGACCTCAAACCCATCTCCAAGTGCTTTAAACCTACATTGCAGTGTCAGGCCTGATTCCAGTTGCTAAGG
This sequence comes from Chloranthus sessilifolius, assembly GCA_021018995.1. NCBI lineage: Eukaryota > Viridiplantae > Streptophyta > Magnoliopsida > Chloranthales > Chloranthaceae > Chloranthus > Chloranthus sessilifolius. The sequence goes on from CM037595.1 coordinate 74,997,630, forward strand.
AGGGGATAGGTGAGCCCCTCCGAGAAAAGAAGCGGGCGCCCTGGGTGAAAGTGATGATCTCTCCATACCTGAAAAGGGGGGGGGGGGGCATTGCACTGGAGCAGGTCAGTAGAGTATATGGATCTTTAAAAAAAAGAATGGCAAAGGCAAAGGAGTAAGGAATTACCTCCAGGGCGGCCCAAAATTCAACAGCAGACTTTGAATCACCGGTCGTGACCCGAGACAAATTGTACATCAGCCATGCATACCCCGCCCCTCCCCAGTCATACCTATGGACGTCACCCCAATTGTCCATCACACTCAGCAAGGCTATGCTGACTCGACCACCGCTCGCATTGGTGAAAAGGGTCTTACCAAGCAGGACCAGGAGAGTGATGCGAGCTAGGACGATCGCCCGCTCGGGCGTGATGTAGAGCACCCTGTCTGGCTGACCCAGATCCACTAACTCATCAAGTGTGTAAAGTGAGGTCAGCCAAGACATCTTGACCTCGGTACCATGAGTCTGCCCCCGAGGAGGATAGGCCCCAATCAATCGAATGGTGTCCTCTCGACTCGGCACCGTGAGATCGGATATCAGTATCCCCCCTATCCTGATGCCTGAAATCATGGCCCAATCAACGGGCGTCAGAGTCATCTCTGCATACGGCATGTGAAAGGTCATTGTCTCAGGGCGAAACCTTTCAATCAGGGCTTTCAGATAGGCAGTGTTGGCCCTCATGGCAGGGCAAGATAGAAATTCTCTGAAGCACAACTGTGCCAGCAAGACCTTCACCACAGGAGGGACATAGACGTAGAACTCATGGAAGTCGAGCCACTCACCACAGAATACGATGTTGGGCAGGTCTTGCACCCAAGAAAATGCGCATCAGACCACAAAGACAAAGCAAAAACTACATAATAGAAATAAATTGAACCTCTCTTTCACTTTGCCCGCTATCCTGAAATTGGAAATGTGGGTATCAAGGAGGAGGCAGCCTCGCTTGCATCTCGAGCCATGGGCCCGCCTCCGCTCTACCCAAATGAACTGTTTCTCATGCGTCAGATACAATCTCGGGCCCCTCCTCGTGGCCCTCCTCGGGAATATGCTCACCGTCACCCGACATTCTGGGGCAACAAAAAGTAATCACGTCAGAGCAGATCACTGATAAAGGGCCATGATATTCTATGCTGCAAACAGGAGGTAAGTATGCTCACCCTTCCCCTTTCTTTTCATATATTTTCATAAATAAGAGATACACATGCCTAAACGAAAAAGAGAGATCCCTTTTAGGTTGAAAATGCAAAAAAATCTTTCCTTCAGAAAATGACAAAAATAAATAAAATTTCCCCTTCCTGTATTCGAAAATAAAGTAAGTTAAAATCATTTATGTTTCTAAAGAAATAATAAAAAAAAGGGGCCCTTCTCTTTTACAAAAGCAATAAAAAAACCTTTACTTTGCTTACAAAAATCGTAAAAACAAAAAATCCTTGCTTTATAAAAAACAAAAATAAGAAAAACCCTTTACTTTGCTTAAAAAAAAAATCATCATAAAAAAATCCTTTGCTTTATTTTAATAAATAAATAAAACAAAACAAAAACAAAACAAAAAAAAGAGAGCCTTTTCCTTAGTCGGTTTTCAAAAATATATATGCAAAAAAAAAAAAAAAAAAAATCATCATCATTCTCCTTAACTTTCAAAAAAATAGAAAGCAAAAGTCATTTCTTTTTCTAAAAAATCTTTTTCCCCTAAATTAGTATTCACAAAAAAAATAATAATAATAAACCTAAATCCATTGCTTTATATGCAAAATAAAAAAAAAAAAAAAAAACAAAAAACATAAACAAAAAGCAACAAATAAAATCATTCCATATACACAAATAAAAACAATAAAAATTATATATGTTAGCCACCAATAAATCCATGAAATAACAAAATAGGGCATTATTCATAAAGAATCATCCACACTTCATCAATAAATATACACACCATAAAAATAAATCATTACTCATCAAAGAATATAAGATCATGATCATATCGACAAGAAAAAGCAAGAAAAATCAAAGAAAATGAGTTTTAAAGGCTACCTTTAGAGAGAAAAGGGGACTTTGATCTAGCGTGAGCCGATGTTCGATCCACACAAGCAAAGCAACGACAATGGGGCACGCTTAGAGGCAATGTAAAGGAACCCTAGGAGGAGTTGGTTTTTGGTTTCAAAGATAAAGGAGGGGGAGAAAGATTCAAAATAAAGCCCCCAGCCCGAACTCGGGTTGTTTAAATTCCCCCAGCCAAGCCTAGCGCAACTAATAGTTGCACTAGGCAAAATTGTGCCCACCTCTTGCTTAGCGCAACTATTAGTTGCGCCAGGCTATTTTGAGGCCCTTAGTGGCTTGGTGCAACTAATAGTCGCGCCAACCACTTAGGCCGGGTCTTGGGCCTGGTACGGGCCAGATGAGAAGACTGGTCCCCTCCCACTCTTTTTTTTTGTTCTGTCGCCCCGATAGATGCATGCGCTCCCAAGGCAGCATTTCGATCATCCTTTGACTTGCCAATAGAGTCGTGCTAGAATAAAAATTGATCGAGATCAATGAGCACCCCAGTCCTACACAGGAAAATATAAAGAAAAATTCAACAAAGAATCCCCACAGAGAAGCCGGAAGTATTCACAAGAAAAATCCACATAAAATAATAGCTTCAAAATTCCAAAAAAATCACATAAAATAATAAACTCGAAAAAATTCACATAAAATAATAGTTGAAAATTTTTTTTATAAAAAATCTCATAACATGATAGAATAATCAAAAACAGATTTGTATTCCCCACAGAGACGCACACTTGCATGTTTTCAATGCGGTAAAATGTCAATATTTTCTCAGCAATATAGCTGTGCCATATTAAGGTCCCGAGTCTAGGGTTCGCCTCAGATCTTTGGATCCTACTTTAAGGTAGGAGCAAAGGTATCAGTCCCGGTCAAACAGTCAATGTTTCGAGTCGACTCCACTGCTAAATCTTTGTGATAAGCGCTCTGTTTTGGATTCATGTGAACTTAAGTGTCTTAAGCTTCAGATTCTCCATTGGAAAAGGTCAATCGTTGGTTAAGACCAACCTGTTGAGAATGAGATAACGTGTTAATCAAACTATATGCAACCATGCATTCAGAAGGGATCATCTCCCTTTTTTATTTTATGCAGGCTTAAACCTGTATGGGCAGCGGTATCCCTGTAAAGTGTACGCCATGCGTCTGGGTATCCGTATGATGGTCGTTTGTCCTCGTAATTATACCCGGGCAGGTCCGGGTTGGGGCTTCCATCGCCTTTGTTGTTGCTTATTGCCCCTGATGGGTGCATGATTATGCATAGTTAATTGATATTTATGATCATTGTCACCAGAGACCAGGATTGGATGTCCCTTTAGGGAGACACCCTAATGTTTGGTTGGATCTGTTCAAGATAGTCAAAGCTGGATGCTTTAGATCATGTTAATCTAAGGCATGTCTTCAAAAATGGCACGTCCTCCCAAAAAGCGTTGCGACTTCTATTCGCTCCGCTCGGATAGTCATGCTAAATAAACTTTGGGGTCGATGGGTTCGCCCAAAAACCTCGAACCCTGCTTTCAGCAGGGGCACCCGTGAATAGTCTGATGGGGCCATCGAATGCCTCGTAGGATTGGACACAAACTGTGGAGCCTTACGTATCTTTACTTCGCGCCTATCTTTGAATGTGGGTCGATCACCCCTCTTACTCACGAAGTTGTTACATTCAGAATGAATTTTAAACATCAAATACCTTCAAAATCATCTCGAGAAGTGAATGTCTTTCCTGACTATAGGGAGTTCGCAACTCATTCCACCTCAGTTATGCCCAGTAATGTCGCTAAGCGCTTGGAAACCAATTACCTCGAGAAACGAATGTTTAGCCTGGCATCCAGGGCTTTTGTTTTCTCACCTATTACTCATTTGATGCTTGAAGTTCATTCTGAATGTAGCGGACCTATCAGTAATGCCTTGGGCCTCTTCGGATGTCTCTTTTTCTTTGGCATTCGATCATTAGTGATAGGATACCAAAGAGGGGCATCTGTAGACACCCAAATTTGGCCCAAGGCCCGATCGAAACACCTTTCGAGAGAGGTGCAATTCTGAGCTTTGGATGACATGTATGGAACCTTTAAGACCCCCCCTAAAACCCTTAGAAACTTTTCTAAACCCTTAGGAATCACCCTAGATCCATTAGGAACCTGACCCAAACCTTTAGAAATCAATCCCGACCTTTAGAACCCGTTTTGAACCTAAATCTAACCTTATCAAGCAAACGGTTGAGGAGGGGTACACCGAAACTAGCTATGGCCCTCTACTATGATTGAATCTTATACCATTAAAAAGTAGAGGTCGTCAGCTTTCCAACAGTCTAAGAATTGCCCCAATCGGAGGTATACATCAAAGGATATGGCGAACCGAGCCCGTAGGACATAAGAGTGAAATCGAGAGGCCCCCCTAGGGATTTGGTGCAACTAATAGTTGCGCCAGGCTATTTCTCCCCAGAAATGGCCTAGGGCAACTAATAGTTGCGCCAATGATAATTTTTCCTGGCACAACTATTAGTTGCGCCAGGCCACTTCTCCCAGGATATAAGTCTGGCGCAACTAATAGTTGCACCAGTATTAATTATGAACCTAACCCTCATGAACCAACTTCCAGGTACTATTTAAAACTGTTTTACTGTAAATTTTACTGGCACAACTATTAGTTACGCCAGACATATGAACAGTAACCCTAAGATTTTGCCTCAAAAATCATGATTGGGGTTTGACTTATTGACCACCTTGACTTTTGGGGTGTGTTTTGCTAGTTCTGTTGCACCTATTCACTACCTATTTACAACCCCTCAAGTGGCTTAAGGCCTTACCCCATCTCCACCATTGGAGGATCCTTCCAAACATCTCACGACTCCAAAAACCCTAGGAATCCTTAGATGTGAGATTACCTAATTGCTAAACCCATTTAGCTCTTAAGTAGCCTCCTAACCCACCCTTTTCCTATAAATAAAGCCCCCCACCCCTTGGTTTAAGGGTTGAGAATTTTGGCCTAAGAGAGAAAGATCTTAAAGTGAGAAGATCTTTCTCCCTTTGGTACACACTTTCCATACAAAATCCAAAATTTTAAAACCTCCTTTGAGTAATATTTTTCACCTTAGATCCCTTAGTTTAGGTATATGCTACCAATTTACCTTCCCTCTCTACTTCCTAGCTAGCAAGCCTTAGAGGTTAGAACTCCTCTTTCCACCATATAAGCCTTCGAGAGCTCATCAAAACAAGCCACGCAAGGCTTTCCTACGGTGCTACAAGGGCCCGAGGGCTCCGACTCTCCCCTTTCTTCTCCTATCTCTTTCTATCTCCCTCTATCCTCCCATTTGTGTCGCTACGGCGCCGACTTTTCGGTAGGGACGGAGGGGCACAAATAGGATTCTAAGCCCTTTTGGACAAGAGGAAGCTATTTTCTTTTCTTTTACTTTATTTTATTTTTGGTCATTAGTAGAGACAGCTTGAAGAGGGTTAATCGGGTGTCTAACACCTTCCCGATCGATAACCGAAGCCTCTACCCAAGAGCATTTGGTGTGGACCGAAATCAGAGTCATATTTTTAGCACTTCAGTGCTCATAAAAATGAACTAGGTTTCCCGGGACACCGAAAGCTCCGGGTGGCGACTCTATATATTTTTTACAAGCGGGCGCATCGCCGCGATGGGACCGTCACAAATCCCATGGTTGCACAGAATGGCATCACTAAGAACTCATAGTAGCCATATCTCGTGCAGAAGGCTATTTTTGGAATGTCTTCAGCTTTCACCTTCAATTGGTGGTAAATCAATCTTAAGTCTATCTTAGAGAAGAATCTCCCTCCTTACAACTGATCAAAGAGGTCATCAATCCTTGGGAGTGGATAGTAGTTCTTTATCATCAATTTATTCAATTATCGATAATCGATACAAAGCCGTACGGATCCATCCTTGTTCTTGACAAACAACACAGGTGCTCCCCATGGCAAAACACTCAGCCTAATAAATCCCTTATCCAGAAGTTCTTGTAACTGCTCCTTAAGTTCTTTTAGTTTGGCCAGTGCCATGCAGTATGGAGCATTCAACACCGGCTCTGTGTCTGGAGCTAAGTCTACTGCAAATTCGACTTCTCTGTGTGGCTATAAACCCACAATTCTTTAGGAAATACGCGAGAAACTCGCATGCAATAAGAATGTCGGTAATGTGAACCTTCCCTTCCTTCCGTTCTTGTAAGAATGCTAAATACCCACTACATCCCTTGTTTAGTAATCGTTTGGCTCGAATAGCAACTATCAAGGGTGTGACAATTGGTTGGGTGTTGTAGAATTTGAATGATTTGCCCAACCTAGGGTGGAGAGTAACTATCTTCCTACGGCAATCAACATTAGCCTGCTGGGTGGATAACTAGTCCATGTCGAGGATTACATCGAATTTTTTCATATCCAGCAAAATCAAATCAGCGATTGTCTCATGATTTTCAATGGCGACAATGACCGATCGACATACTATATCCGTAGTGACAGAGGTTGATCGTCACATAATTTACCATTTTAACACCCTTAACTTAGTGATGCTAGGCTTTAATTTATTACTAATAAGTTACTGATATATAGATATTAAAGATAAACAGTAAAAGAGAGCCTAAGTGTTAATATTCATCAAAGTGAACTCAAATAGCAGTAAGAATGATGATTGAGCGTGTAAAGATGATTCGCCAATATAAGAAAGCTGAGAAATCATATTTAATGATTTTGCGCTACTGCTGAAGTAAAGAGAAGAAAGAAAGAAATAAGAAATCGTAATTTTACGATTCTTTAAAAAGAATATTCTTCATAAGCGATAAAAGAGTAAATACGTTTTGATACAGAAGAGAAAGGCAATGAATCATGAATAGAAAATCGTCCAGTATGAAAGCCATGAAAGAAGAGAAAATCGTGATTTACGATTTTCCAAAGAAGCTATAGTAGAAGAAATTGTTATCTACGATTTTTCAAAAATAGAAGCTTTCCTATTTACTATTATTATTGTTGATCACGTGAGAGCTATCACCGCCATGAACAGAATTAGAAGACTCCAAGAATTAGAAGTTCAGTTGATCAGGGATCTGAGAAGATTGATGAAGCTATACTCTGAAGGACTCTGATGCTGAAGATTAAAAAACCTTCCAAAAGTGCATCAACTAAAGAAAACAAGGAAAAGATGAAATTAGAAGTAGAGTTATCCTAGGATAGTTTTTACTTCTTTTATTACATTTAAAACTTGTAAACCGACTCCTTATGATCTATAAATAAGAGAGCTCGGTGTAGGAATAATCATCGAAGAATTTCAGCATCAATTAACGCCTGAGGTTGAATTTTCTTTCAATCAGTAATGAAAAATAGTTATAATAGATTAGATATCCAAGGTTTCTCAAGAGTAATTTGCAACTGTAATTGAGTGCTGAAGATTAGAGTAGATACTGTAATTTCTCAGGAGCAATTGACGACTGCGGCTGAGGGGTGAAGGATATATTTTACTTTGCTGTTTAGTTTAAATTTACAGCTTTGTAAACATCTCCAAGTTTTCATTTGAATTGACGACTCAGGGTAGAATTTACAGATTAGTGTAATGGTTTTTACTTTTCTATCTTCAGTTTTCTAAGGTTTGATTGATGCCCAGATTTTAGGAAGTTGTTGATTAGATTAAATCTGTATTGATAGGATCTTAGACTTGATTGACTACCAATGCTAAGAAACTAGAGATATAGTATGACAATATTATTTATTTTCATAAAAAAATCTTTTATTCATATTTCTCTAGTAGATTAGATCATAAAGATAAATAGAAGTTTTTAAAATAAGAATTTAAATAGAAGATATAAATAAGAAGTAAATAGATAAATAAACTTCCTCGTGGGAACGATCCTATGCTAGTACTATAATTTCCATTGTGCGCTTGCAATAGGTTAAGACTTGAATTTAATATAATTAGATGTACATAAAATAAGCCGATCAAGTTTTTGGCATCGCTGTCGAGAAAGCAGAATTTATCTTTATTTCTATTTTTATCTAATTATTTTATTCTTTTAGAAACCAATATTTATCTTTCTCTTTTTATATTTCTTTTATATATATATATATATCACTTCTTACTCTATTGCAAGTTTATTCGGAATAAACAAATCAAGGTTTCAACTTCCCCTGATCAGAGAAGTCAAAGGCCTAGAGTTTTTCTCTCTCGCTGCTCTTCTAAAATAAAAATAATATAAAAGATTATATATACAAAAAAAGTTTATTTTGATTTCCTGGTGTATGCATCATACCCGTCTAGAAGTCTAGACTATTTTGAATACAACCCAGAAAATGAATAGACTCTCCTGTGCAGACTCGCATTAAACTGATACTCTACAAGAGATCCTCAAACCATGGCTGACGAGCTTTCAATTAAAGTGCATTTCAGCCAAATAGCTTTGACCGAGCCCTCTTGTATAGTTATACCGGAGGCAGTTGAAGGTCAAAACTATAGAATTAAGCCCCACACACTTCAAACTCTACCTACTTTTCATGGGCTTGATAGGGAAGATCCCTACCAATATCTAAGGGACTTCATAGAACTTTGCACAATGCTGCAGATCACGACCAATAAAGAAGCCATAAGACTGCGTATGGTCCCTTTCTCTTTCAAAGATAGGGCGAAGCCATGGTTAGTTTCACTACCGTCTAGAAGTATAACCACTTGGAAAGATTCACAGTCCAAATTTTTTGGAGTATACTTTCCAATATGTAGAACAAACCAAATTCGCCAAGCAATCCAACGCTTCAGGCAAAAGCTCGGAGAATTATTTCATGAGAGTTGACAACGGATGAAGGATTTGCTACGGAAATGCCCTCATCATGAGGTGCCAAATTAGTCTATAGCTCAAAGTTTCTACCAAGGTTTGACTGAGACTAACCATTCCACAGTCGATGTCGTAAGTTGAGGAGCCTTCATAGCTCAAAACGGCCAACAGAACTGGAATTTATTTGAGAAACTGGCCAACACTTCAAAGCAAAAATAGGCTTTGTTGTGAACTGATCCAGATATTGCTCGTCATACCCCGCTCGCAAGAGGAGGGGTTTATGAGATCAATAAGGACAATGTGAAAGCTGACAATGACATGAGTACAAAAGTTGTAGCCCTTGAGCAAAAAATTTCCACACTCATGAATTCCAACCCAAGCACTTTGGATTGACCCGCGACAAACCTTTCCAATTGCCAGACTCACACATATACTGAAAACCTTACTACGGCACAATACCAAGAGATGGTGGAACCGGAATAAGTAATGGCTTTTCAGAGAGGAGATTACGGGAATACCTATAACCCTTCATGGAGAAATCATCCGGATTTGAACTATAGTTCCACTGTGGGAGCAAAACTAGCACCAACAGCTGCGCGATTTCCCCAGACCTAAGTTTCCACCAGAGACCCCAAATACAGGCGGCACAACCCGAGATTGGACCACGGAGCAATATGTCTAATGCTACGATTGTTCAAATCCTTTAAGATTTATAACAGTAGTCGCACGAACATTCAAAATATTTGTACCAACTTGCTCAATTCTCTCAGTCCCTTCATTCACATACTCAGTCCATCACAAAGCTGGAAAGCCAAATTGGACAACTAGCTTCGCAAGTGGCAAGGAGAGAAAGTGGCCAATTACCTACGCAGCCAGTAAATAATCCTAGAGGCCAAGCTTTCCTGGGAGAGACAGTTGCTCCCCATAATACAAATTAAAAGACCCTCATGGATCGTCGAGCTATCGACTCATCCGTAGCACCAAATGTAAAGTATGTAGACTGCTTCACTTATTATTTTATTTTTTTAAAGTATCATACTACGACCTAAATCGTTAAAAAATAATAGATCGTAATTTATACTTTTTGTCTATTATAACGGACAATTATATGGATTTACAATTGATCGTAAGTGTGTTTTTAACAAGAAACGCAGCAATTAAGATTCTTAAAGGCTAAAATCAACCTATGATTCTAGGTAAAACTTCTGTGATGACCGGCTTAGCAGGTCATCACTGAAAACTGGACCCATATATTCGTAAAAAGGGGATATGTCGGTCCCGTTTTCAAAACCCTTCAGTCTTTTCTCTCCTAGACTTCCCTCTCTTTTTCAAACCCTGGCACAATCCTAACCGTTCTGCTACTAATCCAAGCATACATTTTCTTAAAAATCCCCTTTTGCCTTTCGTTTCATTCTAAGAGAACCTCACAAGCAACTTTATCGCATAATTTCAAATTAGGGTTTCAATCATCAACAAGGTAAGGGAACGATTTTTAATGGAAGGGTATTTGTATGGGTTGCTTAAATCTTGGTTTTAAAGTTTGATTAATAATGATTGATTAACTTTTGTAGAAAAATGATGAACGAACAAGCAAAGCGATAGAGGGAAGATGAGGAAGATGAGGAAGGTAACAATTCTGATAACAACCCAATCATTCATCGTAATGTACAGTCTGTTGCTATTAAAGCTAAATCAAAAGCAATAGGCCCTCCCAAGAAGAAAACCAAATCTTTAGGGGTAGTTATCAGAGAAGGTCCCACAGACACTACTGAGAAAGATCCTGTGTCTGTCCCAAAAAGGAGGCCCAAATGAGAAAAAGATAAAAAGCCAGCATCCTCTGATACACCAGTGGATAAACTCCCTACTGCAATGAAGCGACACATCATGGGAGCTGAGGTTGCAATGGATGTTGACGCCTTAGAAAAACTGGAAATGGGGGGAGAGGCAATGAAGTATTTTAAGGATGCAGTGCTCCACAATTTTCGAGAGCCTGGAGTTACTCAAGTCTACCCTAGATTGGTAAGACTATTTTATGCAAATATGAGCAATAGTAGCAAGGGACCAATCCCAACTCTGTCAACAACCATTGATGGATTTCCAATTTCGATTACAAAAGCAATGGTTGCTAGGGTGATGAATGCACCTCTAGAAAGACATGGGCTGTCCTCTGGCACTCCTAAAGTGAATATCCTCAGACCTTCACCCGAGACCATGCTAGATTTTATTCAAATGGCCACAGATTTTCTAGGCAAACCATCAAATGATAAATCATTTTTTCTGCGTAAAGACTTAGAAGAACGGAACTTATCCCTTCACTTTTTCGATGTTTTAATCTACAAAACTGTTCACCCCACAGGACATGGGACCCAGCGAAGAGCCCATTTTGCAAAAGCCTTATACCTAATGACACACTGCTATTGGTTTGATGTTCCTTCTTACCTTTTGGAGGTAATAAACACAGTGAGGGAAAAGAAATATCAAACAAATAAATTTTATCTCCCCTTTGGTGGGTTAATTACAAATCTATTAGTAAATGTGAGATATAATATTAATCCCAAGGAAAAAGCGTTGCCTCGTAATAACGAGAGCCTGACACCGCAAACCTAGTGGAGAACTCTGAGTGTCGCGAATAAAAAAAAGGATCCCTACCACAGCCCAACCAATGGAGGTTTTATACAAATTAGAAACCACCCAAGTATAGTTAGAAACTGCCATAGAGCAGACAGCAGAAATTGAGACCACTGAAGTAGCGATAATGGAAGAAGGTGTGAGTACTTCTACTCTACCCCTTGAAAAGGAAAAGAGCAGCTTTTCAGTATCAGTGAGAACATCTGAGGACTAAATACCAATTACAGACCAAACCGATCTGTATGACCCTACTTTGGATTCACCAACTGGGCCTGTTTTGCCCCCTTCAACAGAGGCAACTACAATGCCTAGTACCAAAGAAGCAGAACCTGAGAATCCATGTATTTGAGCACCAGAAGTAAACTATCCAGCAAAAAACCCCAACATAGAAACCACTCCTCAAAGAGAGGAGCAAATTGATGAGTTGGCTACTTCTAGTCATAATCCTGAATAGGCAGAGTCTGTCATTCCACCAACAGCCCCACAGGTTACAGAGCAGACTCTAATATTTAACACTGCAGCTGAAGAACCAAGAATTGAAACTCCAAGGATAGGTTTTGTCGAGTTAATAACCCAGGGAATATCTCCTCCGGTCATAACTACATCAGCACAAACTTTTTTCGAAACGCTAAGTAACCTGGAGAGAAGACTGACAAGAGTAGAACAATGGCAGAGCACCAATGCACCAAATATAGTGTCAGTGTTAAGAGCTGAGGAAATTAATAGAAGAATTTACAAGATTGAGAACTAGAGTCATCGAAGTTATGCCCACTGCTCAAGAGAGACATGAAATAGTGTAGACACCCAAATTTGGCCCAAGGCCCGATTGAAACACATTTCGAGAGAGGCTCATTTTTGAGCTTTTGATAGCATGAATGGAACCCTTAGGAATCACCCTAGATCCCTTAGGAACCAATCCTGACCCTTAGAACCCATTTCGAACCCTAAACCTAACCTTACCAGGCTATGGATAAAGAGTGGTGCACCGAAATTGGCTACGGCCCTCTACTGCAATCGAGTCTCATTCCATTGAAGAGTAGAGATCGTCAGCTTTCCAACGGTCCAAGGATCGCCCCAATCGAAGGTATACGTCAAAAGATATGGCAAACTGAGCCTGGAGGGCATGAATGTAAAGTCATGTGGGCCCCTTAGGGACTTGGCGCAACTAATAGTTGCGCCAGGCAAAGTTAGTTGCGCCAGTAATAAACTTTGCCTCGCGCAACTATTCGGGCATGAATGCAAAGTCATGTGGGCCCCTTAGGGACTTGGCACAACTAATAGTTGCGCCAGTAATAAACTTTGCCTGGCGTAACTAATAGTTGCGCCATGCCAGTTCTCCCTCATTTTAAGCCTGGTGCAACTAATAGTTGCGCCATATTCAAAAGTGGGCCCCATCCTCGCGAGCTAACTTCCAGGCTACTCTTCATTACTGTTTTACTGTACATTTGCCTGACCAACTAATAGTTGCGCCAGGCATATGAACAGTAACTGTTGGATTTTACCCTGAAATTCGTGACTGAGGTTTGACTTACTGACCACCTTGACCTTTGGGGTATGTTTTGCTAGTTCTGTTACACCCTTTTGAAGCCTATTTGCACCCCTTTAAGTGGCTTAAGGCCTCACCCCATCATCCACCATTGGAGGACCTTCCCACATATTTCAAGGCTCCAAAAATCCTAGGAAACCTTATATTTCCCATTATCTAATTGCTAATCCAATTAGGACTTTAACCCCTCACTAATCCTCCCTTTCTCTATAAATAGAGCCCCCCTCCCCTTGGTTTAAGGGTTGAGAATTTCTACCTAAGAGAGAAAGAGCTTAAAGTGAGAAGATCTTTCTCCCTTTGGTGCACAACCCCCATATAAATTCCAGAATTCACAAAACTCCTTTAGACCTTAGCATTTCATAGAAAACCCTTAGGTTAGGTGTGTGTGATCCCCTAGCCTCCCTTCCCTGCCTCTTAGCTTCAAACCTTAAGAGTTAGACCCCCACTTACCACCATACAAAGCCTTCAAGAGCTCATCAAAGCAAGTCACGCAAGGCTCTCCTACGGTGCTACAAGGGCCCGAGGGCTCCGGCTCTCCCCTTTCTTCTCCCATCTCTTTCTAGCTCCTTCCATCCTCCTATTTGTGCTGTTACGCCGTCGACTTTTCGGTAGGAACGAAGGGGCACAAATAGGTTTCTAAGCCCTTTTGGGCAAGAGGAGGCTATTTTCTTTTCTTTTACTTCATTTTATTTTTAGCCATTAGTAGAGACCGCATTAAGCAGGTTGATCGAGTGCCTAACACCTTCTCGATCGATAATCGAAGTCCCTACCTAAGAGCCTTTGGTGTGGACCGGATTTAGAGTCATATTTTTAGCACTTAGGTGCTCATAAAAATGAACTAGGTATCCCGGGACACCGAAAGCTCCAGGTGGCGACTCTATATTTTTCGTTAGAGAGCGCATCGTCGCGACAGGATTGTCTCGATTCCCACGGTTGCACAAATAGTTGAAATTTTAAAGAGATAAATCGTAAGAGAGCAATATGCATAATGGGCTAATGACGTAAATAGAAGAATCCAGGAAGCCACTGCAGCCTCCCCAAGCACAGATAGCAGAGCTACTGACCCAAAATAATGCACTAAGGAATAATCAATAGGCATGGGAGGTTGAGAGAAAAGCATATCAAGATAAAATGGTTGAGCTGACTGCACAATATGGAGAATTCATAGCAGATCCAGATTTTAGAGACAATATGAGAAAAGGCCCATAAGGAATATGAACAGACCCTGAATAGATTACTGAATGAAAAGACTCAAGAACTAATGATATCTCAAGGGAAATCAGTTAAATTACAAGAGGAAAAAGATTCCCTGATTCTTACTTGTGCAGAACAGAAGGAAAAGATTGAGTCCATCATAAAGAAATTATGGGTTACAGTGACAAAAGAGAAAGTTGTTTCTGATCAACTAAGGGATGAAAAGGACGCCAAATTTGTTGTTATTTGCCAACTCCAAAGTGAAGCAAAAGAAAAGGGTAACTAGCCGTGAGCATTAAAAGAGAAATATGAAGCATTAATAGCGAAGAAGGAAGGCATCTCTATCTCCTATAAAGCTGCTGACAAATAATCAAAATCAGCACCTGCAACAGAGGAAAGTTTTGATTGTTCCACTGTCGTAATGACAGACTCTGATGAAGAATTGTCCAGCAGTCATTCTCTAATATTGGCCTTACAAGAACCAGCTCAACCAAGCATATCAATCGTACAATACTCATCATCCTCAAGTGAGTGATAGAGAAAAATCTAGATTATTAAAGCTCATAGGTAGGAAGATTTTGAAAATTTTGAAATATTTTTGTAAATATTTAGTTTATATATAAAGTTTTCTTTTTGACTAATTTACTAACAATGCTACTAACATCTAAACATTTTTTTAGATTCTATAAAATCGGTAGTATTTTTCTCCCAAGTTTGGAGGAAGATTTTTTTTTTTTCTTTTACAGATTATAAACCCGATAACTAACCTCGTAGTAAAATAAGGTAATATTTTTCCTGTGTCCCCTATTTTACACAATGAGGACATTGTCCTAATTAAGTTTGGGGGGGGATACATATCAAATTTTAAAATATAATATATTAGTATAGTTTTTTACAGTTTTTTTTAGAGTTTTCTGAGAAAATAAGAAAGTTAATCATTATATGAGAATTATGAAAATCCGAAATTCTTAGCAACCCATCATAGTAGTAGTTTAAAAATCAAAATAAAAATAGTTATAATTCAAAGTAAAGCATCTCTAGAGTACTGTATCAGAAGAATATTTGAAACTATACGATTGATCTGAACTACAAATATTTTAGATTATAGTTTTAAAATCATATAACCAATGAGCTATTGAGCCTATTTCCTCTTTTATTCTGAGAAAGAGAGACTATTTGTATTCATGCTAAACTTTTCTTGAACTTCTCTACTATTTGAAATCTCATAATGTTGAACTTAGAATCAATATATTTTGTAAATATGATGATTTATTTGTTTAGAATTGTCTATTAAATATATCAAAGCAATAAGACATCCATATTAGTAAATCATGACAATGACCAAAGGCCATCTTTTGTTAAATCAGAGCCAAAAAGCTAAAAATCTCATAATATTTTACCATTTGAACCCCTATTGCCTAAATTTCTTTACACTAAAATTTTATAAACCTTTAATCATATTGTAGACACCCTCATTTCGCCCTTACGGAGTACACGAATTCGTTTGGTCAGCCCTTGACCTTTTTAACCCTCGGCACGGAACCATGCAGCAGTACATGGCTGAACACAAGTTGAAATAATAGCTTTATAGCTCAGATCTCAACGTAGAGACGCTATACACTAAGCAATAGTATATAGTCAAAATACAGACTGAAACAATAGTCCTGCATTCCATTCTTGAGACCATACCCGGACAACCCTGAATTAAGCACCTGAAAACTCGCGCGTAATTCGATCACGCGTAGAACCATAAGCGCGTGATTAGTTCCCTTTCAGACCAAACTTCCTTTCACAGACCGTTTCGAGACTCGATTATGCGCCTAGAGCCGGATGCGCGATCGGATTAAGCGCTACACTATCAGCGCGCAATTGGCCTACGCTCAACCTAGTATCCTACCCTTGACCCCTATGTTTCCTCTATTAAGCGCATCAGGTAATACCCTTAATTGGATTACGCATGTCCCATCACACGCGCAATTAGCCCTAATTTTGTTAGGACTAGGAAACCCGCTAAGTAATTCAGCCGGTCGCTCACTGAGTCGGCGACCGACTCAAAGCGATTAAGCGCTAAAAAATTAGTGCGTAATTCAATTAAACGCCCGAAAACAAGCATGTAATTGAAGGAAAACCTATAAAAACTCTGTTTCTCGAAGAGAGAGAGAGGCTACGAAATTTAGAGAGGAGAGACTGTAAATTCCAAAACCAGAGAGTTTCGAGAGCGAACCCCCTAGAGCAAACTAGCCATGATTTTGATATTCAAACTTCAAGATTTCTCTCCGCAGCCCCGACCCTAGGTAAGAATTTTATTTTATTTTAGACTTAGGATTTCCCCTTAGTTCAATTAATTAATTTTATTTCTAATTTTTAGACCGTAGCACCCTCTTCGGACCAAAATTCTCTATATCCGATTATAGTTCTCTGTTTCTAGAACCGGTCCTTAATCTAGCGGTCCGATATACTGACCTTATGCTCTGATTCTACTCTAAAATCTTAATTTACAGTCCTATCATTAATTTCTGGTCCTGACACTCAGAGTTCAGAACCAGTCCTTAATCATACGGCCTGATTTTTCTGATTTTGGACTCGAATTCAGTCCTAAATTTTTAATTTCAATTCGAGTCCGAAACCAGAAACTAAATTAGATCAAA
This sequence comes from Chloranthus sessilifolius, assembly GCA_021018995.1. Taxonomy (NCBI): domain Eukaryota; kingdom Viridiplantae; phylum Streptophyta; class Magnoliopsida; order Chloranthales; family Chloranthaceae; genus Chloranthus; species Chloranthus sessilifolius. Next base: position 75,014,492 of record CM037595.1, read on the forward strand.
AAAATATAAATTTCAGTTCATAACTTTAGTTTCTCAATCTAATTTCTTATTATAATTTCAAATTCGATTCTAAAAATCTTCCTTTTATTATTTAACTATCGATCTATCTTTTATCTCAGCCATCCGATTTGCCCACGGGAGCTTACGGAGGGTACTCGGAAATGAGGCCAACCCTCCTTAGCATAGCGGGCTCAACCCCCCTTTTTTTTAGATTGTTTAGGATTAACTAGTTAATTATAGGTAGTTTTTCTATTTCAATATAATTGGCTAATTGGATCAAATAGGCCTTCATATCATTATTTGCTTTGATTCAATTCAGTCTTCTAGTTTAGTCAATTCATTATCTCTACCAGAATTTAGGAAAATTAATTCATTTATTATTAGTTAGATTTTTATCCTAATTGATCCGTAGATTATGGTTCTAAAAAAGAAAAGAGTTAATTTTGTTGTCTCGATCATTTATTTCTATTTTAGTAAATCGATTTATTGCTTCAATTAGAGTCGCAGTAAAAAATTAGTCTTTGTTTTCTTCAAATTAGAATGCTAGTAAGATTACCTTAAGTGCTTTAGTTGTGATTGCCATACAATTAATACACCTGCTTTATCTAGAATTGCGATATAATTGGACTCTTTTATTTAATTGGAATATTATTGGAACTGATACACATGCACTCCTAGTACGAGTAGGAGACTGGAACTGATTGGACTCTTAGTAGTACTAAGACTTTGATATTAATTGGACTCTTAATGATACCGAGAAACTGAAAATTACTGTACTCCTGATAGCATCAGGACGCTAAAATAGCCCATCATAATAAGCTCACCTAATTATAATCAACAACAAAAAAAAGAGAATCTAAATCGACCATAATCGCAATAAGGGAAACTAAAAAGAAAGATGAAACTATCTAATTAAGAGAGGACACTGCTGCTGACGTTCGCAGGCGGATGATTCAGTATAAAAGTAACCCACACCCGCTTAAACGCGTGATCATTGACGTATTGCAGCGTCGAAAAATATCTGCAGCTGGTGATCGCAAATCAACTAGGAATCATCCTAGGAAATTCCTCCTATTATTATTTATCCCCACCTTATCACATACACCCATCATTAGAGTCCAACAGGACAGAATTGGAAGCCACTTATTCAACGGAAACTAAGAGGAACCCAGAAAAAGTGCGCACCAACACATATATACTGCCTAAAACTTTCTATCCTTGACCCTTATAATTTCTTAGAGTTTAGAATGTAAAAGAAGAGAAGAGGGAGTGAAAAGAGTATATGCGTAACAGATAAAGGATCTGCTGAAAAGGAGTAAGAAGAAATACAATCGTATGAAAATATGGGAAAAGAAATAGAAGAAATTGTAAAAGGACAATTCCATGAAAAAAAAGGAGAAGCAAAAAGCTTCCAACTAGAAAAGAAAAATGGGATTTATACTAGAAAAGAAATGGAAAGGAGTTATTCAAAATAAGAATACTTACTAAAGCTAAGAAATATTGAAGAAGAGAGGAAGAGTTAAATTCACATAAATAATTTTGAATCCTCTTTACCTTTTTCTTTGAAACCTTCTGAAAATCCAAAGTCTCATTACAAGCCGAAGGAAAGACTTTTGTGATTTACGATTTGCAAGAATATGAGTCTAGTAAAGATATATAACAATAGATACTATGAATAAATGAAGAAGTTATATGAACAGAACTGATTATCCTTTCTATGAGATTTATCTTCTTAGATAATTGTTCGATGAAATTTGCATATATATCTACTATATTGTGAGAACCCAAAAGTTTGATTATTTTTTAGAGTATGCTAATAAGTGAGAGTTTGAATGAAAATATTTTCTAAAAACTGTAATTTAGAAAAATCTATGATGAATAAACTTTTTACTGATATGCCCACACTCCATGCTATACCGAATTGAAATTATTGAGTTCAAATTGAGGACAATTACAATAATGGAGAGCTAAGGATAAAAGATTTGAAATTTTTTGAAAAATAATAAACATCTAATGATTGACTGAGTAATTAGTATATAAAAATCTATATTTTAAATTTTTAGTTTTGAAAAATATTTTTAAAACCCCAAAAATATTGAAAGTTTATAGGTAACTTCACTGAAAACCTTCAGGAGACTACAACTCTTCTACTAGGGATCACCTAGGGGTTTAAAGGCTCGTCACATCTGCTAAATGCAATCGTGCTCCCTACAAAAGTGGCATTTAAATTTTAGTTTTATGATGGTTTAATTTTCCTTGTTTGCTAGGGACTAGTAAAACTTAAGTTTGGGGGTGTGATCAGTCACATAATTTACCATTTTATCACCCTTAACTTAGTGATGTTAGGCTTTATTTTGTTACTAATAAGTTACTGATGTGCAGATATTAAAGATAAATAGTAAAAGAGAGCCTAAGTGTTAATATTCATCAAAGTAAACTCAAATAACAGTAAAAATGACGATTGAGTGTGTAAAGACGATTCGCCAATACAAGAAAGCTGAGAAATCGTATTTAACGATTTTGCGCTACTGCTGAAGTAAAGAGAAGAAAGAAAGAAATAAAAAATCATGATTTTAGGATTCTTTAAAAAGATGATTCTTCAGAAGTGACAAAAGAGTAAAGATGATACAGAAGAGAAAGGCAATGAATCGTGAATAAAAAATCGTCCAATATGAAAGCCATGAAAAAAGAGAAAATTGTGATTTACGATTTTCCAAAGAAGCTATAAGAGAAGAAATTGTTATCTATAATTTCCCAAAAATAAAAGCTTTCTTATTTACTGTTATTGCTGTTGATCACGTGAGAACTATCACCGCTATGAATAGAATTAGAAGACTCCTAGAATTAAAAGTTCAACTAATCACGGATTTGAGAAGATTGATGAAGATATACTCCAAAGGACTCTGCTGTTGAAAAATAAAGAACCTTCTAGAAGTGCATCAACTAAAGAAAGCAAGGACAAGATGAAATTAGAAGTAGAGTTATATTATGATAGTTTTTATTTCTTTTATTAGATTTAGAAGTTGTAAAATGACTCCTTATAATCTATAAATAAGAGAGCTCGGTGTAGGAATAATCACCGAAGAATTTCAGCATCAATTGAGACCTGAGGTTGGATTTTCTTTCGATCAGTAGTATAAAATAGTTAGAATAGATTAGATATCCAAGGTTTCTCAAGAGTACTTGACGACTGCAATTGAGTGCTGACGATTAGAGTAGATATCTATAGTTTCTCAGGAGCAATTGATGACTGCGGCTGAGGGGTGAAGGATATATTTTACTTTACTTTTTAGTTTAAATTTACAGTTTTATAAACATCTCCAAGTTTTAATTTGAATTGACGACTCGGGTTAGAATTTGTAGATTAGTGTAATGGTTTTTACTTTTCCATCTTCAGTTTTCTAAGGTCTGATTGACACCCAGATTTTAGAAAGTTGTTGACTAAATTAAATTAGTATTGATAGGATCTTAGACTTGATTGACGACTAATGCTAAAAAACTAGAGATATGGTGTAACGATATTATTTATTTTTATAAATATCAGATAGCTGAAGATTGGGATTGACGACCTCAATCAGAAGAAGGAGGATTTAGATTTATTTTATGCACTCCAGTAGATTAGATCTTAAAGATAAATAGAAGTTTCTAAAATAAGAAATTAAATAGAAGATATAAATAAGAAGTAAATAGATAAACAAACTTTCTCGTGGGAACGATCCTATGTTAGTACTATAATTTTCATTGTGCGCTTGCAATTCATTAAGACTTGAATTTAATATAATTAGATATACATAAAATAAGCTGATCAGAGGTCCCCGTTGGAATTGACACTACTAGGATAAACTCTAGAGGCTCGGGAGTGACACTTAATTATGTTGCGAATTGAGGTGTGGCGAAGGAGTGGGTAGACCCTGGGTCTATCAACACTCATGCTTTATGAGAACAGATGTCTCCCCTCTGGTATATGGTAATTGTACCTAGGTTTCATGCATATTACTTAATTAGATGTACATACAAGAGTGTCATGGCATTGAAAAGTAACAAGTTCAAGGACCATTTTATTTTATGCACCTTTTTCATCTAAATAGCATAAGCTCGGCCTTGTACCGTAGATTGACAAGCCATAGGAATTCATACCTTGGATCATATCGTTGCTGGTTTGGGCATCCTGTGCCGAAATAGCATAAGCTCGGCCTTGTACCGTAGGCCGTGAAGATCTCTGAGTAAGTTCCTTCGTTGTTGCATCCATCTTCATTTTCGGGCATTCCCTGATTCTATGCCCCATCTTCTCGCAATGAAAACACGCTCCCATGGTTCTCCTATATTCCTCAGTCTTGTGCGGCTACCCACATACTACGCATGATGCTACCGGTGCTAATGACGCAGCTTGGGAAGTTGGTTGGGCTCTCGACACCCCAATTTTCGTAGGATTTGTGGGGCACAAAGGCCTTGTGGGTGTAGGGTTAGGCAGCTTGGAGGATGCGGTTTGAGCAGGTTGAGAGGCTAGTGGCATTAATAACTTCGGTCTCTTATTAGCCTACTCAAAGGCTTGTGAGCGTGCTCGGCTTTGTCTATTCTTGTTTTGCTCCTCTCTTCTCTTATACATGGTCTCAATGTCCTTTTCCACAATAAGGGCTAACTCCATAACTTCGGCGTAAGTCGTTGCCCTGAACAAAGAGATCCTTTCTTTAATCATGGGCTTCAAGCTCCTCTCAAACTTCTAGGCCTTCATTAATTCTGTAGGTAAGTGTAGTGGTGCAAAACGGGACAGCCTGGTGAACTCGGCTTCATATTCACGTACCATCCTTTGGCCCTGCTCTAGTGATACAAATTGAGCTTCCATTTGATATCTTATTTGTCTAGGAAAGTACTGCTTATTAAACAGTTCTGAGAATTTTGCCCACGTCCATGGGGCATTTGGTGTCGTTTGTACCCTGGTCCTCTCGACTGATTTCCACCATGGGTCTGCCTCCCCTTCGAGTTGGAAAGAAGCCCAACTCACTTTTTCGTCTTTCGTACACCGGATTCTTTGGAGAATCTTCTCAATTTGATTCAACCATTTCTCCGCTTCAAGCGGATCAGTTTGCCCATAAAAGCTAGGAGGTCTCATCCTCCTGAACTCTTAGAAGCCTGACGATTGACGTCTTTTCGTGAGCATTGCCGACACTGTTCTCCACTCCTGAGACGTTGTTCTTGTGGTTGCCTATGGCAATCACATTTAGACCGGTAGCTACCCTTTCACCACTTGTTGTACCTCTGGTGTACACGGTCCTTGGTCTTCCCCTTCTAGGAGACATATCGACCTATCACGAATAGCATCATGCTTACTTAAGATGATCGTGAAATCTAGCCTCACGGTTCGATGGAAAATAGATGCCACATGCTCCGAACCTAAGCCATAGCTTCGGATCCCCCATGAGACTTATAACCTAGGCTCAAATACCAATGTGACAGCCCAAATTTTCTTACCCAAAAATCTATGCCATCAGATCATAGGACACAATCTGATTTCAAAATTCTCTTTGATATTGGTATGCTATGTAACCTTTGTGACAGCTCGATCTTCCCCTAAGTAGATAATTGGAAAGATCGGGCCATCAAGCATTCGGTAAGTCTACGTAAGTGCGAAAGCAAAGAGGTAAAATATATGGCTTCATAATAAAAGATTTTTCCATCATTCCAAAATAGCAAAATTATATGGCCGATCGTCACCTAAACAGTGGTTTAAAACTATGCAAAAACTATACAAGAGTACAGGCCAAAAATTGTACCAAGTATCAAAATCAAATTGTCCACACTATGACAAAAGTCTAGAAGAGCTGATCAGGAAAGAACTTCTCGAGTGGCAGCTCTTCCTCCTCTTCTAGAATATAGTCAGGATCCTCTTCTAGTTATGGATCCACTTCTTATTCTACACTTGCAGCTGTGACGTATAGTCGAGGGATCAGCTACACTCCAAGCTCAGTAGGGAGAAAAACAATGTTAAATCACAATTCAAAACGATTCAAAATTTATATTCATGTTAAATACATAGGCAAAGCATTTAACTGAAAATATAATTCTAAAACATGTCCTATCATGATACAAATGATGTGTGGAACAAATGTATCTCGGATCAAAGAATCATAACAGAGCACAAAATGTCAAGGGAAACAAGTACATCGGAGAGCAGATATATCAGAGGGTCAAAGTGCACTGAGTATGTAGTAGCATCGAAATTTAGAGTATTAGTACAAGTATCCCGTAATAGGAATAGAGCATCCCATAGCGAGAATGTCAGGTACAGGTATATCAGAGCATCCCCGGGGACTTCACCCTTCTCTTGGAGACTCCACTCCCCTTTACACTAATGTGGCATCAGAATGTCAGGTACAGGTATCATATCAAAGCATCCCGTAGCGGGAATAGGGTCTTACACCTCGGGGACTCCACCCCTCTCTTGGAGACTCCACTCCTCTTTTCACATGATCTCGAAATCAGGCTGATCATAAATCAGGTCGGAGTTCAGGAATTCGAATTTGACGACTCAATGCATCAATATGTCAAGTACAAAATGCTATGATCATGTGCAAAATTTGAGTTCTTAATCATTCAAGAGTTTCTACTATGCATGTACAATGCAGTGTTAAAAACATGAATTGATTTGATAACCATATCAGTAGCCATGATTCAAGGCAAAATAAAATCGGGCAATGAGATTCCCTACTTTAATGTCAGAGTCGTGTAAAATTAATTACATGAATTGAGGCAGTGATCCTATCGATGGTCTCCCGTATTTATCCTAGAGCATAAAATGTTCATATATGATATATCAGTGATGAGAATTTTGTTTGAGACGGGGCCCTTTCAGCTTAAATAAACCAAGATTTACATATTCAGGAACAAGGCAGCTCGCTCCAGCTAGCTCCAGGGTTGTTGCAGCAAGTCATGTGGCACATTTCAATCTCGCTACAGCGAGTTTGAACAATGCCAATTTTGGCCTGAAAACTCATGTAGCACTCGCTGCAACGACTGCTTCAGGAAGGACCTCGCTGCAGTGAGGTTTCAGGGTTGCTGCAGTGAGTTCTTCCGAACTCGCAGCCCTTTGGTTCTTTCTTCTAAATCTGAAACCTCAATTTCTCTACATAATTTCCATTATAGACACTTAATCTAATCTAGTTCCATGTGATAAGACAAAATTGCAAAGTTTTACCTTGAATCTCACAACCTCCTTGCAAAGTTTTACCTCGGCATCTACGCCTCTCATGCGTCCGATTCTCACAACCTCCTTGCATGGTATTTAGAATCAAAATAATCAGATCCTATAAATTCCAAAATCTAGTTTTGGAAGGTCGTGTTAAGACATTTACCTTCTTCGTTTACGTACATGCGAAGATCGACTATCGTAGGTATCAAAATTATGGTCGCTTATGCAATCTGCCGTGCGATCGCTCAATCTTTCTTCACTTTGATCGGAACGAAGAAGAGATCGAGCTCTATTGTGATATGAGCTTGCGAAGAAGTTTATGAAATCGGAAGAGACTCCACAAGGAATAGGGCGGCTGTGATTTTAAGGTTTGGCAATCAAAAGAGATGGGGGTCTTCTCACGGCTCCTCAACTCGACAAGGAAGTTTTCTCAAAATGCATGCATGGATTATGCGTGGGAGAGGCTTAATATACAAGGGTCTTGAGTCGGTGTACAACCAGTCAGTACACTGAACTTGGTGTATAGTCTTATAAATTAAAAATAGAAGGTTAGGGTCTAATGTACTTGATAAGCTTTGATACCAAGACCAGCTTGTGTCTACATCCTTAGCTCTTTACCTATGGTGCTCTCAAGAAGCCTACGTCATTACTTACGCAATTTAATATATATACCCTATTACAAGGCATACATGGCATTTAAATACCGTGATCGGTTTCAATTCAAGGCGTTGATCATACATGTCAATAGACACGTATACATACTCGGTCCAATAATTAGAGTCGAATTTTCTAGGGTGTTACATAGAAAATTGTACTTGTTTGAGTTAAAAATTTCAATCTTTTGTAAACTTAATTTTAGGAGGGATTTGACTCTCCAAAACTTAGTCCAAATGTGTCTAACACGGGGTTGTCTAGAGAGAAAAGAATAACAGGATCGAACTGTGAAGGACCCCTTGCTAGTCAAGTCTCGCAGCCTCATATCCCTATTCGTCGAATTCTTGTGAGACATATGCAAAAAAACCCTAAGTTCCTATGGATCTGCTGATTATCCTCATCTGCTAAAGTGCCCGTCAATTGGAGATTCCATCTGTCCTACTGATCCTGATTATTCATTAAATCCCTCATCATAGTGTGACGATTAGCAAAAATCTGAACTATTCTCAGAAAAATATCCTTCAGTGGTTTGAAGCCGATCCTCCTATCCAGCCATAAATGATTTTACTCCCATCACCCCAACTATACCTGATGCATTTATGGAAGTCAACGAGCATGAATTTGAGCGCTCTCCACCAACCAGATCACGTAATTCTGCCATTAGTATAGATCCCCCAACCATTTTCATTCAGACCATACATTTCATAAACCACCTGCATGCCACCACAAGCTCTCTCTCTTGGTGCTATCTCTTAACCTCCACAGCCATTTTCCAATCAGAGCTTTAGTCTATTCAACCTAGAAATGCCTAGCTTCCATCTTTTTTGCAGAAGCAAAAAGCACTCCAATTGATAAGATGCATTTTGTGATCTTGTCCCTCGCCCTCCACAGAAAATCACGCACATTTTTTCTATTTGCTTAATCACCTTGACAGGCACGATAAACGTAGACATATAGTAAATAAGTAAGGTAGCATGTATAAGTGTCACTAATGTGAGACGTCCCCATTGTTATGCATCTTACTTTTTCACATAGCAAGCATTTTCTTGAATCTATTGACGAAAGCTCGCATAGCCTAGCCATGGGTTTTCCAATGCCTGACGAGTGCCCCAAATAAGTTATTGATAGTTTCTCGCTATGGCATCCCTCTATATTGGACAAATTTCAATCTCATCATCACTCCTTCGCTCTTTCAAGGCTTGTAGGTGGTGGTTTTGAGGTTTGCATGCTTCAAATGTTTCCAATAGTAGATGAGTTCCAGTAGAGAAAAGAGAGATTAGATGGTGGTTTAATAGTGTTTAGTGCCATTGGGTTCATATTTCCAATCGGGTAGGTCTTGGCTACAGTTTTCTCACATCCCATAAACTTTTTGTAACGACCCAGACCCACATGTCACAATATTGTCCGATTTTGGGATTAGGTCTCTGCCCTGATTTTGTTTATGGCATGGGCATTAAGTTTTACCGTTCCCACCAAAAACGCGTCATGACATGTAGCATCCGCAATCACATATAGCCCAGGGGTCAGGACTTTTCCCTATCCGATGTGGGACTATTACAATCCCCCCACCTTATAGAAGAGTCGTCCTCAGCTCTAATACCATTCTGTGATGACCTAGACCCACATGTCACAATATTGTCTGGTTCTGGGCTTAGGTCCCCGCCTTGGTTTGTTTCTGGCATGGGCGTTACGTTTCACCATCCCAACCAAAAACGCGTCATGACATGTAGCGTCCACAATCACACACACACACACACATATATATATATATATATATATATATATATATATATATATATGTGTGTGTGTGTGTGTGTAAGGATTTACATATATAATTACATGGGTATATATACAAACAGTTGTGTGTGTGCTTAGCAAGGAAAATAACCCCCCCCCCTTCATATTCTTAATCTTCTACATAGATAACAAGTCCCATTAACAAAGACTCTTCAAACGAGTCATGCCTCTGATAGGCTTCAAAATAGAGGCTCTTCAAAATGAATAAAATAAAAATAAAAGAGAGTGAATTGTAGAGAGAGAGAGACACGTCTCAACCTCACACAAAGAAATTTAGAGAGAGAAAGAGAGAGAGAGAGAGACTCAACCTCCAACAGAGAAATTTAGAGAGAGAAAGAGACGAGACCCAACTTCTAATAGAGAAATTTAGAGAGAGAAAGAGAGAAGAGTAAATAAACAGAGAAAGAAATATATATATATATATATATATATATATACATATATGAACTTGTGCTTGTGCTTAGCAATGGGATTAACCCCTCCTTCAATTTCTTCTTCTATCATTGCTCCCACGTCCCTGCATCAGAGATCACTAATAGTGCATAAAATAATAAGTACATATATATGTAAGTATTTAACACAGAATGGTATCAGAGCCGAGGACGGCTCTTCTATAAGGTGGGGGGATTGTAATAATCCCACATCGGATAGGGAAAAGTCCTAATCCTGGGCTATATATAATTGCGGACTCTATATGTCATGACGCATTTTGGGTGGGGAAAGTGAAACGTAACGCCCATGTCAGAAACAAAACCTAGGCAGTGACCTAAGCCCAGAATCAGACAATACTGTGGCATGTGAGTCTGGGTCATCACACTTTTGCTTGAAGAGTTTTATTCATCTAAACCAAACTCTATTAAGAGCCTTAACTCATGAAATTCAGTTTGATTGGTCCTTCAATTGTTACGTGATTGTGTTGAAGAACATGCAAGGTTTTTTTCAGATCAAGTTTCAAAAAAGAAGATTTGTTTATCATTGAATTCCCATGGGAAAATTTAGAAAGGTTCTTAACTTTGGTTTCCATATTTCAGGTGAAAAACTTTCAAGTGAAGGTTATCAGTCATGGGTTGAATAGTTGACCAAATTAGCAATAGTTGATATGCTGCAAAACTATATCTATTTTGGCCAAAAGATATCTAATTATGTTTGAATTTGGAACAAGATTCTTCCTTATTGGTTGTGCAACTTAGGGATGCAAGTTCGGTGTACCAAACTGAACCGAACCCAAATTTTTCGGTGTTCAGTTCGGTACACCCCAAACTGAAACCGAACCAAAACCCATTAGGTTCAGTTCGGTTGGTATGTTTTTCTTTTTCCTGAAATCAAAATCGATTCAATTCGGTTCGATGTAGTTTTTTAATGTATTTTTTTCGATTTTTTTTTATTTACTCAATGTACCCCCTCGGGTTTCGGTTTCAAGCCACCCAAATCGAAACCGAACTGAATTGGGGTTCTATTCGGTTTGAATTGGTTGTTGGTGTGGTTTAGTTCGAGAGCCTCGGCGTTTGGTTCGGTTTCAATGTTCAGTTCAAAACTTGCATCCCTAGTGAAACTTAATGTTGCTTTTCAAAGCTGTAGGGCTATTATTTTCGTACTATGGACTGGGTGAAGATGATTTTTAAGAGGAGCACTCTTGCTTATCTAATAGTGAAAAAGAAATTCTCCTTCATGGCATAAGGTGTTGGAGAAGAAAATTCAGGAGTCTTCTTCAGGGTCTCCCTAATTTTGGAGTGTCTTCATTTAGGAATTTTGAGGGTCTTTTCTATTCACTTAAAAGTAATTTTTATTAGGGTCTAGGTGTTGTAGGGAAGCTTACAAACTAACCAACGATCTCACGATAAATGATCAAATAAGAACGTAAAATATAAGAAAATCAACCACAAACACACAAGAGACAATATTTACATAGTTCGGCAATATGCCTACGTCCACGAGCAGCAAAATCCACTATATTGATGATCACACAAGAATACAAGAATACTCAAACCTCACCAAAGCTCAGCTCAAAACCCTTAGATAGGTTTTTCCAAAGCTTTACAATGATATCTCTCTCTCACAAAAGCTCTCTAATTCGTCTATGAGCTTTCCCTTTATATAGAAGTCCCGAGTCATACTTCTAACCTAAGAGAAACTGCCCAAAAACAAAATTTACATATAACTTAGACGTCACGGGTCATCGTAGGTTACTCGAGCGAGAACCAAAGTCGCTCCAGCAACTTACACTCAAAACTTTTACCTTTGAACCGTGCCCCAGTCGCTCAAGCGAGAACTAAAGTCACTCGAGCGACTTACACCCGTAAGTTAAGCCTTGTTAAGTGTTCACCTCGCTCGAGCGGATTTGGCTCCCGCTTGAATGACTTCAAAAGTTAGATCCTTAATTAATAATTCTCCACCTAGCTCTAAGCTTCTCATATACTCTTTCTTTCGATCATCGCTATACTCATATCACCGCTGCCACCAGCACCCTGAGGGTTCTCAAACCTGCTGAGCACTGATCAATTTTAAATAATGTTTAGTCTTGACGACCGGTATCACCTTTGTCATCATATCCGCAGGATTGTCCTTCGTACTCACCTTCCTCAAAGATATCTCTCTATCTTCGATTACTTCTCAAACGAAGTGATACCATATATCAAGGTGCTTGATTCAAGTATGATATACGTGATTCTTTACCAAGTAAATAGCACTCTGGCTATCGCAGAACACATCGACACTTGCTTATGCGATCCCCATATCACTAACTAAGTCCTAAAGCCATAATGCTTCTTTCACTACCTTTATTACTGTCATATACTCTATCTCTGTAGTAGACAAACTCACTATATTCTGTAACATCAACCTCCAGCTAATTAAACCACCTGATAGCATAAATCATATATCATTGTAGACCGACGCTTATCCAAATCACCAGCGTAATTTGAATCTATGTAACAGCATAACTGATGATCTGCACCACTGCAAAAAAATAAACCAACATCCTTGGTATCGCATATGTACCTCATAATCCATTCACCACTTGCCAATGCTCCTTGCCCGAATTAGCCATATACTTATTAACCATGCTAACGGCTTGTAAAATATCGAATCAAGTGCATACCATAGTATACATCAAACTATCAATCGCACTCGCGTAGAGAACATGAGTCATGAACTCACACTCCTCATCTGTAGTAAGAGACATGCTAGCCGAAAGAGGAAAGTGAGTTGCTAATAGAGTAGTCACAGCCTTTGAATTCTCCATTCTAAATTATGAGAGTACCTTCTTTAGATAACTCTTCTGTGTCAGACACAACTGTCCTTTCTTTCTATCTCTCTAAATCTCCATTCTAAGAATATTTCTCATTGCGTCAAGATCTTTCATCTCAAACTCTATGCCAAGTTGAGATTTTAACTTGTTGATCTCCACCTTGCTCTTTATAGCTATGAGCATGTCATCAACATATAAGAGAAGGTAAATAAGCAAGTCATTGCTAGTCTCTTGAAGTAGCACAGTTATCCTATTCACTTCAAATATAATTTTAGCCCACCAAGAACGTGTCAAACCTCTTGTACCATTATCTCGACGACTGTTTCAACCCGTACAAGGACTTCTCCAGTTTGCACACTAACCTCTCTTCTCTAGGGGAATTGAACCATTCAGGTTAGTTCATATAGATCTCCTCCTCCAAATCACCGAGTAGAAATATTGTTTTCATATCGAGTTGCTCTAACTCCAAGTCCACCAACTGTGCTACAATTGATATTAAAACTCGGGTTGGAGTATATTTCACAACTAGCGGGAACACCTCATTGTAATCAATGCCTTCCGTTTGCGCATAGCCTTTTGGTACCAATCATGCTTTGTACATTGTACCACTACTTTTTGGAGAGCCCTCTTTCTTCTTATAAACCCACTTATATTCAATCGCTCTCTTTTTCTTAAGTAACTTTGTCTATTTTCAAGTTTGATTCTTGTAAAGAGAATTCATCTCTTCGCTCATTGCGGTCTTTCATTTCCGTGCACATCTATCACTGATTGCATCCTTGAATGAAAAAAATTCATTTCCATCCAATGACAATGCATAGGTGACCATATCCTTGTAACCATAGCGAATTGGTGCTCTAATATTCATTTTGGGTCTTCCACATGCTAAGGATTGTTCTGGTTGTCTTTGTACTATTTTTATATTTTCCTCTGATATAATAACTGTAAGAGTTTCTAACTCCATCTCAAATTGATCTTCTGCCACCTCTTCTCTAATTTTTATTATATGTTTGCTAGAAGTTTGCATAACAGATTCATCAAAGGTCACATCTCTATTGATCACAACCTTATCTGCTCATGACACCATAACATGTATCCTTTCACACCATTTATATATCTTAAGAAAATTGCTTTCTTAGCACTTGAATCAATTTTACAATCTCTAACATGATAGTAAGCTACGCAACCAAAAACTCTCAATGCACTATAATCTGCAGGCATCCCTGATCACATCTCAATCGGAGACTTGCACTCTATTGCTATAGACGGTGATTTGTTTACTAGATAGCACGTTGTACTGACTGCCTCGGCCCAAAACTCTCTACCCAATCTCGCATTGGATAATAAACATCTTGCCTTTTCAAGTAGAGTTCTGTTCATATGTTCTGCTACCTTATTCTATTGCGGTGTATTCCTCATTGTGAAGTGCCTGGCAATACCATTCTCGTCATAAAACTCCTTGAATTGTCTACTGGTGTACTCACCACCATTATCGGTTCTCAACAACTTGACCTTCCTTCCAGTTTAATTTTCAAATAGTATTTTTTACCTCTTGGAGATTTCTAACACCTCATCCTTACTCTTCATCATGTAGATCCATACATACCGAAAGTAATCATCGATAAAGGAGACGAAGGAACCTTTGAAGGCCCCCATACATTTGAATCTATATAGTCTAATGTGCATTTCGTAGTGTGAACCAATGTGTTGAACTTAACCCTGCACTGCTTCTCAAAGAAACAATGCTCACAAAGTCAACTTTTCTGGCCTTAACACCTTTCAACAAGCCCTACTTGCTCAACTCTGCCATCCATCTTTCTGACATGTGCCCTAGGCGCATATGCCATAACTGTGTAGAGGACAAATCATTATCATCTGACATAGATACTGTTACTCCACCTGTCACTATACTCCCTGATAAAAAGTAAAGGTTCCTAACCTTTTCTACTTTTCTTAGAACCAGAGATCCCTTTGTTACCTTCAAAACTCCACCTTAAGCTACAAACTTGAGCCCATTGGAGTCTAGTGTACCAAGCAATATGAGGTTCTTCTTCAGTTTCGAAATATGGTGTACATCGGTCAATGTTCTCACAACCCTATTGCGCATCTTTATTCTGACACTCTCCTTTTCAACTGTTTTATATATCATATTGTTACCCATCAAAACTGTTCTACCATCTACTTCTTTATAAGACACAAACTAGTCCCAATTTAGATACATGTGGTAGGAGCACCCTGAATCAAGTATCCATACATTCTGCGAGTTTTTATCTAAATTCACTGACAAAATATTTTAATCATCATCCGGAGCTTATTCGGCTATGCCAGCATCATCAATGACCCCTTTCTGCTTCTTATCCTGAGCATCGTCCCTCTTAGTTGGTAGTTGTGGACAATGTCTTCTGATTGATCCTTTTCGTAATACTTGTAACATTCTACTATCTTTCTATTTTTATATTTAGATATGGACTTTGACCTACCCCTTTCGAATTTACGGTCCTCTGCTCTCTCCCTAACCAACAAGTCATCTGCTTGTATATCACTATCCGAACCTTTCTTCCTCATGTCATTACAAAGCAGTACCGCTGTAACCGACTACAGTTCAATAGCATCATTTCCATATAATCCACAGGTACCGGTGAAAATATTAGAATTTCACCTGTTTCTTTAAGCTTGCGTCTACCTTTTTGAGAAAACCTAGCTTTATGTACAACTCAAGGTTCTTCCTTCTCCATCCCGGTTCCACATACTTAAACTGTTTACTGCTTTGAATTTGACAACGGAGACCATTTTCTTCCCAATCTTCAATGCAAAAATGAACATGATCATTGGCATACCTTAAACTTGGTTCTCATATGGTTTTTAGGATGTATGTCATGTAGTCTAACCGTGATGGTAGGACCAAGATCTCAAGATCTATTGTATCGAAGATTTAATTTAAAGAGACCTCCATCATTTGATTTAAAGTAGGCAAGGGTTTAAGCTCGTGAAAACCGAGTGGAGAAGGAAGAATCTTAAAAGTATCCAAAAAGTCTTTATCTTATAAATCTTATGCTTCTCTTTGACACTTCTCTACAGGTGCATAACACGTGCATCCCACAGGTATATAATAATATAATAAAGTTATTAATGATTGATTTGTTAACAATCTCGGGCTTATAGTCATGTAACGGTGTAAGGGATTGAGTGCTTAACCATAATTATAAAGGAGAATACAGATGTTGAATAAGAGAAAATAATAGAATAATAATGAAGTTATGAAGACATGGTACACAATAGATTTCACATTTTGTTCATACAACCCTCTTCCTTTCTTGCAATCAATGTAAGAGATACATATTAGCTACGCAATCCAATCTCCAAGTCAATTGGCTCACAGGCCCCTTTTTGGACAAGTGGGATTCAAAGACCATGAGATTAATGAAGTAAAAGATTAGGATGAAAAAAATTTCTATCATTGATTCAAAGACGTTTACGCTTTATAATTAAAATATTTTTAGTGTCAAAGGTTTATATGATAGTGGTTAATTTTAAAAGGCGTTGTCTATTTAATCACATATAGAGGTATTTTTATGTGCCAATCTCTTACACCATAGATTTCTAGATTATACTCTTCAATTCTCATTACATGAATGATTCAATCACCTGTCATATGGCAAAAATGGTGACTTCACGCTCGGGGCCAAACATAATACCATAACTCTAAGTGAGAATTTCCTTGAAATGATGGTTATGCCTCAGAAGTGAAGGTTCGAGTGACGGGCATGTGTGATTTATGTTCGTACCCAAGGACCAAGTCTCTAGACTTGCTACGAGGCCGGGTTCTCATTTATTATTAAAAAAAGAAAAGACGTCTCTATTTTTAAGATCAAAGAACAATTTTAAAGAGGGAAATTTACCTGACAGGCCCTGTCAGATATGCCTTTTACGTCAGAAGCCCTATAGTTTCACTTTTACCCAGACAAATCCGCTGCGCGCCGAGCTGAGGCACGCCTGTAGGAAATACCCAAACTACCCCCACAGTAATAAATAGTCGCCCTCTTTTCAAATCATTTACTGTTTTCAATTTACTTTTTCGTTCGAAGTCGGTGGAGAGTCGTTGACGCTTCGTGGACGATCGCGTTCAAAACTACAACCTTCAAGCTACTAAATCTGTAAGTTAGAATTAAAATTAGCTTCTATCGCTATAGATTTTTTATTTCTCCTCTCTTTGTTGCATATTTTGACATAATTTTTTTAGGTTTTCCCATATGTAATCGATATCGATCTTCTATGTAATCGATATCGATCCTATATGTAATCGTTACCGATTACATATTTAGTCGCTATCGATTACATCGAAGATCCGCTATCGATTACATCGAAGATCGTTACCGATTACATTAAGAGTCGATAACGATTATATATATAGTCGTAATCGACTATATAAACTGTGGATGACGAATTTATAACAAATCGATATCGACTCTCTATGAATATAATTAATACCCATCATTTGAAATAATTTCCCTATAGTTATTACCCTCGATGCCATAATAAATCATACGAGGTTTTATATTTATCTCAGTCGACGTTCAATTTATTGCCAACTACCCTTTTGTCAAACCATTATGACAAGTTAGGTTGGAAGAATGAGAAAATTTAATACAACGATTCGTATTCCACAATCTAGGAGCTTTAAATACAGGTTTAGTTCGTCCTTAGCAAACCACCTATCATCCCTACCAGCCCATATTTTTTCCAATGTCCACGATAATAAGAAAAAACTTTCTATAACCCAATAAAGTTCGATCCTGTATGGGAGGACCCACCACCACCACCAGAACCAGATCCTCTGCAGTTCCTGTGGGACGAGTACGATGAAGTAATGGAGATTTTGGCGAAGGAAGAAAAGAAGAAGAAGAGGAAGGAAGAAAAGAAAAAGAAGAAGAAAAAAAAGAAAAAGAAACTTAAGACGGAACCACCCGCCTCTCCACCCCATCCACCACCTGCTCTTCATCCTTCTTCCTAAATTTTCTTTTCTTTTTTAATTATAAGTGAAAAAATTTGAATGTAATTGAAATATTTTGCAAGTTAATGAAACAACTTTTTGATGCAATGGCGACTTCATGAAATCTTTTGAGTCCGTAAATTAAATATTTTCTATATAAATAAGGGAAATTTACCTGACAGGTAAATTAAATATTTTGAGATCAATGTAGACTTATATTGAATTGATGGCGATTTCATAAATAATCGCGATCGATTACATTGAGAGTCGGTATCGATTACCTATAGGGTCGATATCAATTATATATATAATCGATGTAGGTAAAGAAGAAGGAAGAAAAGAAATAGAACAAAAGAAAGAAAAAGAAACTTAAGAGTCAGTAAATTAAGTAATTTCTATATAAATAAACATTTTGAGGTCATTGCGAATTTATCTTGAGTCGTTAGCGATTTCATAGGTAATCGATATCGATTACATATAGAGTCGTTATCACTTACATATGTAATCAGTATCGATTATATATAGAGTCGGTATCGATTACATATGTAAGCGATAACGACTCTATATGTAATCAATACAGGTTTTATATATATATTTCATCAACATTTTTAACTATCCTTGTTAGTATGGTGCTCAGTCCTTTCTTTTTTATTACAGTTCATTTCAAAAGGCTGTCAAGATGGTTGTACACCGAGCTGTTGCCAAGTGTTCGCCAAAGTGCGTTTGAATCTCTAAAAATGCTACTCTGGAAGAAGTTACTGAGAGATTCAGTTTTTGGTGGAATATTTCAAATGCCGAAGGGTGTGGGATTTCTTTCCGATGTAGTGGATGCGATGCTGACATTTTGGGTTGATAAAAATCACTGAATTGGGAAGACTGATGTCTATCTTCGGAAGATAGACATTGCATTGATACTGGGCCTTGCCGTAGTTGGCCCAGAAAAGTATACCCCATCCGTTAAACCATCGGTAGAACAAACCATTAGATACAAATACTTTCGTGGAACGCCTCCCGGAAAAATTCTCCGGTCTCATATAGATGCTGCAATTTGGAGAGCGAAAAGTGATGAGGACTTCTTAAAGTTGTCCCTTCTGTTTGTGTTGTGCATATTTCTCTTCCCCGGGTCCCACCATCAGATTTCGGAAGACCACATCGACCTCATCGATGATGTGGAGACCTTTAACCGAACTCCGTGGGGTCTGCACGTCTACCAGGACTTGATCGAGTATATAATAAAGGGCGCGGCGAATAGAAAAACCGCCGAGATGGATAAAGCCCTGAAGACGTACAACACATATGGATGCATATGTGTACTTCAATGGTGGGCTTATGAGATCCTGCCCGATATATCGCCATCCCAGCTAGGCCTCAAGGACCCTTTCCCACGGCTGCTGAAATGGTCGGACAGGGCGCAGTCCAGGATCAAAGGTTACACTCGCGGGCAGATGTTAGACAGCAAGGTATGAGGTCTATTGCCTATTAAAAAAAAAAGCAACTTACCGATTCATTCTAGAATCGATAACGATTCATTACAGAATCGCTACCGATTCATTTACGAATCGATAACGATTCCTTAACAATCGATAGCGATTCCGTACAGAGTCGATAACGACTTAATAAGTAGTCGATAACGATTCATTACCTAATCGATAGCGATTTTTTAACGAATCGATAACGATTTATTAAATAGTCGGTACCAATTCTTTACATAATCGAGAGTGATTTATTATATATATAACGATCATTTTCTTCTGTTGTTTCATTTTCTTTCAAAAGGTTCGCGCTCCCCTCATGCCTCAGGGCTTTGAATTAGAGATACCCGTGTTAAGAGAATATCTACGGGTTCAAAAGGAGGTTGGGGGGAAGAGGAAAGAACCGGTCAAGAAAGCTGTGGAAGAGATTCGGCCGAAGAAGAAAAGAAATTACATTCCGGTCGAGAATTTTGGAGAGGGAGAGGAAGAATGGGATGACGCATCGACGTCTGAAGAAGAACCCCTCTCGAAAAAGGTCCCCGTGCATGTGGGAGAGGGTCGGCCAAGAACTAGGGGGGCCGCCAAGGAGAGCCTGGCAGCGAAAGATAACCCAGCTGAACCGTCCACCTCCAATGATTCTTTGTTGAGGAGGGTCGATCATTTGACGCTGGGTAACTTGAAGCTCACCCAAAGAGTGAGCGATTTGGAGGGAGAGAATAAGGCCCTGGCTAAATGTTGCGCTTCTTTAGAGAAACTATGCAACTCCTTCAATGAGAGGCTGAATTCAAGGGATGCGGAGTGGCAGAAGTTAAATCACTACAACTATTTAGTCAGAAAGGGCCAGACTGATATAAAAGAACTCCTTGAAAATTTATTGGAGGCGAGACCTAAGGTATGTGTTGAAATCTAGTTTTAGATGTTCAATTTTGTTAACATAAATCGATATCGATTATATATAGAGTCGATACCGATCATATATACAATCGTTATCGATTATATATGCAATCGATATCGATTCTATTTACAATCGATCACAACTATATATATAATCGATAACGATCATATATAAAATCGATAGCGACTATATATATAACCGATAACGATCATATATAAAATTGATTTGGACTTTTTAAAATGTGGACTAAAAATTAATTCTTATTTTGCATCATTATTACGATGTACAGGATGTGGCTATGGAGGAGCTGATATCGAAGGTGTGCGACACAGCCTTCGATGAGGAACCATCAGCTCCTGCGCATCAGGTTCCTCCTCCTCCTCCCGTTGATGAGGTGAAGGCAGCTGCTGACAAGCAGCCTGAGACCCAAACTGATAAGGGTCCTGCTGGTGAAGAGGAAACCTCTTCCCAATTACCTCACCAACAAGCTGAGCTTCGCTTAAGACCTAGGCAAGCGAAAGTCAGCAAAGTAATTGCCATCAAACCTAAGGCCCAGCGAAGGGTAGCGGCTGAAAAGAAGCCTACCGCGAAGGCCAGCGAAGGACCAACTGCTGAGCCTGGACCGGTGGCAGTCATTACCGCTGGTCCTGGGTCTACGGATGAAGATGCTCCTGCTGAGTTAACAGCGGAGCAAAAATATATGTTAGACATATGGAACAAGCCTCTGAAGGAGGACGAGTAAGTAGAATTACCCTGAATACTTAACTTTATTATTATATATTTATCGTGAAGATTAGTTAAGTTGGCCATTTTTTATGCAGAGAATATGTTAGCACTGTCGGCAAGTATAAGCTGGTGGTGCAATCCTTCAGATGTCTGGCGGGAACTCAGTACCTGGATAACTTTGTAAGTTTAACATACTGTAGGCAAAATCGTTATCGATAGCTTATATAATCGTTATCAACGGCTTCTGGAATCGGTATCGATGGCTTATGGAATCGGTATCGATGGCTTTTAGAGTCGCTAACGATGGCGTATGTAATCGTTAGCGACTCTGTACATCATCGATATCGATTCATTAGAGAGTCGATAAAGATTTCGACGACTTAAATAATCGTTACCGACTCTCAAATGAATCGATATCGATGACTTATAGAGTCGATAACGATTATGTATTTAACTCTAACTGCATATTTTAATCTAACTGCATTGGTTTCAGGTTATGGGCGCCTACCTGAGACATTTGGAAGTTATTGATGATAAAATTCATCCTGAGAATGAGGTCAAAAACTTTCTTATGGACCGCATTACACATGGGCTATGAATCGAGAGATTTCAACAAGTTCTCGCTATTTAAAAATTATACGACCAAATCGATCGAGGTTCAAGTTCACGGTGGTGCCTATAGACAAAGAGAGACCGGAGGAAGAAGTCGATGGAAACTTTCTTCAATGAGCTTGAATCTGGGGCTCACGAATGCAACATAGTATGCTTTTATCCTCTTTATAATTATTCTTTTAATTTTTCTATCATACCCTTTGAGATTATATTACTTTTTGTAGATATTTATGCCAATACATTACGAACAACCACTACCTTTCGGGCGCTATGATCGAAAGGTAGTCGAACGATCGATAATGATCGTTTAATTCTATATTTAATAGGCCCTCTAAGGAAAGATATGTGTCCCAATTGCAGGCGCTGGTAAGATATTTTGCTTAGCATATCTTTTATCATTGTTAGCTTAACATATCTGACACTTCTCTCTATTATTTCGAAACAGACCCAATACCTTCCCATGATCTTATATTCGTACGGTGACTCCACTGCACTGATGAAGAAGAGCCATCCTTGGTCATCTACTGACTGCCGGATCAAAGCCGTCCCCCGACAGACCAACTCCTGTGATTGTGGAGTGTTTGTTGTGAAGTATGTCGAATACTTTATGATGGGGAAGAAATTTGACTTCGCGCAATCAGATATAAATAGGATCGAAGTGTAAATTGGCCATATCGCTACATACACGTGATGGCGAATCGGCAAGGACGAAAAAAAGGAGGGGGAACAGCAGTAGTGTGGTTGTATTTGAATATTTTTGTAATTGTAAATAAAATATTTTTTCTTAATGAATTATTTTGAATATAATTGCACTATTTTTATGTAGTTGTAGTTAAAAAGTAGAATAGCATCCATTAGCGACTACATATATAGTCGTCATCGACTATATAAATAATCGGTGACGACTGTATGTAATCGCGACTATATACATAATAAATCGTCGATTGTATAAATAATCGATATCGACTATATATGTAGTCGTCATTGACGATATCCATAATCGATGCCGATTCTTAAATGAATCGATATCGACTTTATACATAGTCAATGGCGACTCTATATAGAATCGATATCGATTAGTTATACAATCGATGACGACTCTATGATACATCAGTAAAGACTATATTACAGTGTAAAAAAATATGGATTCTGAATTTCTCATTTACATTCAATCTATCATTATTAGTCCCAGCCTTGCGCTCCTGCGGTTGTGACCATATTCACTGCACCTGCTACACTGTAGTGCCCTAACCTCACCCTTAGACCTTATCCTTCTCTTTCTCAGACGGCCGGCTTGCTTTTGGCAATAATAGGGTGGTCTCACTTTCATATTTTCAGGGAGTTGCTCTGCTTGGAACTCCCATTGGCTTTTATCGAGGGTGGGAACCCATTGCTCGTCATATGTTTGTCTAAAGCAAGCGGTGAAAAACTAATTCTCACAAAATTTATAGTAGTCGTAACTTATTCGATTGATGGCCGCCACGGCATGGGAGCAAGGCAAGCCATGAATGTGCCAACGGCGGCAACTACAGGTCTTGTGTTCCAAGTCGACGTGATGAATGTAATTTCCAAAATTGACTTGGAATTGATCGCGCCCGTATGGTTGAGCTCTCTTTCTACCGGCCCATTGCAACACCTTCTTCATGTGAGCGTCTGCTTTTGGGCAGAGAAGGGTGGTCTATTTATCAGATATCTCTCTGCATTTTTAAAAATGATCGGCGACTTTCTCTCTAGTAGTTCTGATTAAGTCAATAATTGGTCTCTCTCGAGCTATCTTTAGCACGCTGTTTAAACTTTCGGCAATATTCGTAGTCAGGGACTCGTACTGCCTTCCTTCCATATGTGCGCGTGCCCAATGCTTTGGATCTATTTTCAAAATATATTCTACGGCCTGAGAATCAGCAGGATCTTTCTTCATTTCGTTAATAAAATAATCAAATTTCTCTTTCGAATATGCACGCGCGGCGCACCACCATAGACCCTTCACATTGTTCCTGGGATACTTGTGCTGCAAATTTTGTGTCATATGCCGCATGCAGTAGTTGTGATATGCGTTAGGGAAGATACGTTTCACCGCATTTATTAAACCCTTCGACCTGTCCGTGATAATTACGAGATCTTCGTTAAACCCACCGATCACGAACGCACCTACCCGTTCAAGAAACCACATCCACGTATCCTCTTCTTCTAACTCGACCACGGCAAATGCTAACGGTAATATATGACCATTACCGTCTTGCGCAGAGGCGATAAGGAGGATCCCTTCGAAACGTCCTCGTAGGTGTGTGCCGTCTACAAGCAATATGTGACGAAGTGTATTGCGGTAGCTTCCGATGCATGGGCCAAAACTCCAAAAAATCTTTGAAACTTACCGTCAAGAGTAAGTTGAAAGGATGTTTGTACATTAGGATCTACTCTCTCCATCTCCTTCACGTAGGCCGGTAGATCAACAAATTGTCCTTCCCAACTTCCTCTAATATCATTAAGGGCAAGCTCTTTTCCCCTCCAAGCTTTTGCATATGAGATTTGCACATTATAAGCTTTTGCAATATCAAACATTATCGACGCCGGTGTGTAATCAAATCCTTCCATAAGTTTATCCCGTACATAATTCGCTACGAAGGAGATTGTTGCATTACGGTGACCGTGCGGTCCGATCTTAGCGGCTCCGCATGTGTGAGTACTATTGAATGTCTTGATTTGGAAAGAATCGAGCCCAGTCAATTTAGAAGCATGTATTCGCCACGAACAATCGGGTTCGTAGCATCCGGCTGTCACTCGATAACTAGCAGTCCTCAAAGGCCGAATTTGAAAGTTTTTCTCCACCGCGTGTTCTTTCAATGCTCTTTGAAATGTTTGTTTGTCTCGAAAGATCTCTCCAATTTTAAACGTCCAATTCCGATATTCAGTTTCCACCTCTTCATCGGAGGAATCGCCCGATGTCTCTGACATTTCGTAATCTCCGTCTACTAGGGGATTGTCAATATCTCTCACAAAAATTTTCGGATCCTCTTTGATAAACCCATCTGGTTCGCCTTCATATTCTTCTTCTAAGGTATCTTCATTCATGGCGGTGTTCTCGGGTGGTTGACTAGATCCTTCACTGAAGGGGTTCTGATGTGATTGACCGGATCCTTCTGTAATGGATAATGGCGTGGTTGGCTAGGCCCTTCACCGAAGGGGTGCTCATATGTATGGACATGGGGTTGAGTTACTCCGGTAATTCCCATCGATGGCATGGTAGAACATAAGTCTTGAGTAAACCAAGTTGTCCATCCACCGGGGAAAATATGACTGAAATCGTTGGTATCCACCACCCTTTCTGAAGTATAGTCTAACCATTGACTACATTGTTGTGACCCATGCATGTATTTTACTGGGTCATCATATGATTCAATCGGAGCATCGTTTAAATCAAATGTTGCTTTCCTCCGCCATTTCGCAATATAACCGTCATTGCCTAACGGGACGGTATCGTATACAATTTCATCCTCAAACTTACATGGCTGAAATGAATGAGACACAAAATCAGTCCCGCCGAGATTTACTTGTTCACCTTCAACTGGGAAGGATGACGGTTCCTTAATGATGAATACTTTTATAACGTCCACTCCGGATTTATAAAATGTAAATAATGTAGCCAAATCATCAGAATCCAAAATGTCGGCAACCACAGGCGTATTCACTATCTTCATATGAAACTTTGTGGAAACTGTTTCATCCGCCACAAACCGACAAAGACATTACCTTATGAATTGTTCATAAGAAATTTCAATTGAAATGTTAATAAGCCTCCGCCGGCCACCTTCATACAAGCCATCATCGTTTACAAGAAGGCCATCATAGTGACAAAGAAGAGGAATCCTCACGTCCGTCATCGTCTGTTTAAGAATGAGAAGGAAGGGTCATAAGACTGATGAAACAAAAGAGAAAAGACGACTATAACTCTTAATCGATTGCAAATACAATCGATATCGACTCTATTGGAAATCGATATCGATTGTGTATACAATCGGCATCGAGTCTATATACAATCGATATCGATTGTATACACAATCGATATCGATTTCAAATAGAGTCGTCATCGACTCTATATGGAGTCGATGACGATTGTATGTGAAATCGATATCGATTGTGTATGGAGCCGATGACGAAATGTAGGGCCTTCTTCTTCTAAGAGATACTGCATCACTACATAACACTAATAAACTGAAAATAGGGTTAAGTAGGATACCTCTCGTCGCAAGGACAAAGTTCAGGGTCTTTTTGCCACAATGAAGAAATGCAGGGCCTTCTTCTTCCAAGCCTCTGTTTTCTTCTTCGAAATAGCAGATCGGAGCAGATCAGACTAAGTAAGGACACTCCGTCTAGGGTTTTATACCTCTAACTTTTTTGCAGGTTAAAATGAGGAAGAAGACGATGCTTTGTTGGTTAAAGAAGGTCATAGAAGGGGGTAATTTGGACCTTTTACTCTCCTTAGGGTCGGCTAGGCTTGGAGCTGATTTGTCTGAGTAAAAGTGAAACTATAGGGCTTCTGACGTAAAAGGCGTACATGACAGGGCCGGTCAGGTAAATTTCCGTTTTAAAGATCTACATCAAAATCTACGTGAGCCAATCTTTGACAGCTGATCCATGTGAGTTGACCCTGCTGTTCCTTAGAAAAATTTCTTTAGAAAGAGGCAAAATATTTAATTTTATAGATATTTTGATTTTTATATTGCTGACAGCCTGACACTAATTTGATGGATTCTGAATGGACTTTCACATTGCCATTATAAGATTATCAAACTTATGAAGTGTCTTTTATTCTACCAATATTATCAAAAGTTGACTTGCACAGATATCAGAGATCATAAAACATGTGAAAATCAGCTTTATGTATATTTTTCTTCCACAGATTTAAAAAGAAAATAGAGTGATATGTAAGTAGCAAAAGTTTGTGTGCGCCTAAAAAATTTATTTTCTTTAGCCAACAAAAACACAAAATTAGGGAAAATTAGTGTAGAAGCTGCTACGAACACTCTTTTTATTAGTGGGACATTTTGGATTTTTATTAGCACTGGAAAAACAAAATGGGTGCCTCTGTTCGCGTCAATGTGTCAACTCGGGTACCGGTATCAGGTATCGGTCTATAGGGGACCGATATGAATTGGCTGATACCGAGTTGTATCGGTGCATTTAATATTTAAAAATAAAAATTAAAAATGGGTGTTATCAGTCGATACGGACTCGTATCTACCGAAGGGATTGGATACCGATATCCGAATTGATACCTGATATGTATCAAGGCCGATACGTATTGGTTTGATGAAAAATCGATACAAATCAGTATCAGCCGATATTTAATACCATGATTTGCGCCCACGAGTTTTGTGAAAGCGCCCACGTCCCGGACCCCTTAAAAACGATTGATTGCTTCAGATCAAATGATAGAGATCGTTTTTCACCCCAATCTTCCCCACAATAAATTTTGAGATCATAGCAAACCTATTAGACACTCAGTTTTTTATTCCATGTCTCACAAATCCCAAATATTGGCCCTTAAGAATCATATGACACACATCATGCTCAAACATGAATTTAGGGCTATTGTTTGGGAATCTATGACAATGGAATAAAAATATAATTGCCTGATAGCTGCAATATAATCTCTAAGATCTTTTGTGATGAATATCGGGGTGATATTCAACACGATCTCCATCATCTGATCCAAAGAAATTAATGGTTTTCTAGGGGTTTGGTATGTGGGTGCTTCAAAGAATGCCTGAGCAGGAAATGAGGTACCCAAACAAATTTGTTTGGCTACCTCTGTTCTCGCCGACGTCTCATATCCCTTGAAAACCATTGATTCCTTCGAATCAGATGATAGATATTGTTTTTCACCCTGATCGTTTATACACAATAGATCTTAAGATCATGACACACATATTAAACAGTTAGTTTGTGATTTCACATGTCACAGATGCCAAAAAAAAAATGTCCCTTAAATCATTTTGGAGAGTCATGTTTGTCATATGATTCAATGGACATTTTTGGGGGATCAGTGACACATGGATTCAAAAATTGCTCATGTGATAGATCTGCCATGATCTCAAGATCTATTGAGAGTTAAAAACAACCTCTCATCTAATTTAAAGAAATCAATGATTTTCTAGGGGTTTGGGACATGGGCGCTTTAAGGGAATGCGTGGACGCATTGAGAGGTAATTACCAATTTATTTTATATATGTTTTTTAATTTGGATGCAGTGGAAAAAAAGTTAGTGTGCGAGTAGAGTAGAACTACTGTGCGGAACGAAAAAGTCGTATGCCTGTAGTAGCCCTCTCAAAAAACTCTTTGAAATATCAATAAAAAAAAAATTTAAAAATAAGAAACTCTTTCATATCATTGATGACCTGTGATTGCAAGGAGAATCAACGGTCAACCCTTTCACTCTCTTAATTACTTTTAGAATAAATTCTGTATTTTTATATTTATATATTGTTTATGTAGAGACGTTCGCGGCAAATCTTGTCCTTTCATTGACTCTAAACGTCTCCACGTTTAGAGCACAAAGTAGGTTGTGCATACTATTTTAAAGACGAGAGGTTTATAAACATGCGTTTTTCAAATCACTTGGTCCACAGTGATTGCACTTTTGTTACCGTTTAAAAATAAGAGAACCTACATCTCCAGATCGTTTAGAGCGGTAAATTAGCCCAAATCCCAATGTTGATTATTCAATGGTGAAAGATGACCAATCACAACTACTCTAGTGATGCACCGAGCATGCAGTTATTATTCAACGGTGAGAGATAACCAATCACAAAAACAATACACGATAGTATGTCTTTAATCAATCCAAGTTGTCCAACTTGGAGCCCATCAGTAACATGTGTCAACCATCGAATCACATCCATCATCAGAGGATTGGAACCATCCAATCGTTCCACAAACGTAGATATTAACGGTTCAAATAGCTAATGAGTACATTTTTGGGCACATGATCATGTTTTGAAATCTCAAATTTCTGAGTTGTATCGGACAACTTTGAGACCGAACGTCTTGCATCTCGGCGAGACGGCGTAAAACGAAAATAACCTTTTTAATGATCTTACATCATTAAAATAAGCATTTGATCTTACATCATCAACGAATACGTCACTGTTATGCCATGTAGCAAATATTTGCTATTAATTTAAACAGTCTAAATGAATGTTCATGATTGAAGCACATTTTAGTAAAAGAATCACACCCATTAATCAATTGTATACCGTCCGCTAAAGATCCTTTAATAGTAGCCCTTGAAAACTAAGAATAACAGCAATATTAGCGTACACAAATTTGGGTACACCTAACAGCCATTTACGAGATCATCAAATAGACAGGATCCAATAAGATAAAATAATATCGCCCATGTAAATAGAATGAGTAGTATACCTTTAGTAGTGTACAAAGGTAACACTTCTATAAACTAAAATATAACAGTAATATTTTTCTTATATTGCAACGAATCACAACCTAATCTCGTTTCGTTGATGCTCGGGACATCTCTCGCTTGGGGCTAGATTTCAAACCATGCCTGACGATCGGAGCTCCAACTGTTATGGCTCAAACAATTGTGCCATTTGCCATAAAAATGGGTGGTCCCACCGCATTTATCCTTTTAAAGAGGTTGTCATCAAAATCTAATGCTAACAGTCCGTACGACCATTGGATTGAAAATCCAATGGTGCCAAATAGATGGCTTTATTGTATCTTGACGTGTTGATAGTGCGGCGATCTGTTAGTACAGCTGATTACGGGTGCAAATGGGTTGGGTCAACCCGACCCACTTGACTAGCCAGGGGTCCACATGGGCTTGGATTTTCGACGGCTCTGGTTGTGTTTGAAAGCCTAACCCTTTATTTTACAGAGGAGCTTTAGCCTGTAGCACAAAGGAAGGTTGACAAATTTACATTTTCAATGTCGAAGGTTTGAGCCTGGCTTATATTAAAAAAAAAAAAAAACCCTTTACTCTGCTCCCTAGCTTACATTTTAACCTAAGTTGGTCGAATCCAACCGGATATGAGCTTTTGCTTTTCAGATCAGTTTAGGTCTAATTCTGATTGCAGGCTTTAAATTTTAATAAATGGGTCGGCTTCGTTCACATTGGGTTTCAATTATGTTGGTGACCCTGATTAGGATTTCAACCCATACTAGTAAACTCCCGATCGCAATAAATGTAGAAAAATAAGAAGATGCAAGAGAATAATCACACATAATATAAGATTTATGTGGTTCACCCAATCGAGGATTACGTCCACTGGAGTATATGCATTATTTATGAACGTTTACAACGCACACACTCTTTTCTCTCTAGTGCATTCTCAAACAAGATCAAATCCGATCTTCCACAGTCAAGCCGTTGTAAAACCCAAGGATGTTATCCTTAAAAACAGAGAAAAAATCTGTCTGAATATATCAACGATTCCACAAGAATGGCTTTAATCGGAAATTCAATCCCCAAACGATTCTTCAATACCTTACCTTCCTACGTATTCACCAAAGTTTTCTCTCTTGAAAACTCTCTTCAAGCTTTCTCAAAAGTCCTCTCCAATTCGTCCATAAACTTTCCCCTTTTATAGAAGTCTCAAATCCTACTTCTCAATTCTTGTCGGAATTGCTCAATTTTTGGCTCATTGGAAAGCTACTTTGATAAGCTTTCAAATATAATCAATTTCGCATCAATCTAATTTCATTTGGCACTTCAAAATAGGCAAAAAATAAAAGTGACGAGATTGAAAGTTGAAAACCCTAATATATGTTAGATTTTCTTCGTTTTGATCAAACGGGAATTTAACGGGCCTTTTTTTAAAAACTCATTCGTAGGTCCACTTTCTCTTTTGACCTATCCTCTTTATCCGACCACAATTTAAACAGGCGGATCTAAAATACACATAAATCTCCTCTATTTTGAAAAAGTTTGACCTCGAACTTTGGTTGGCATGAATTTTCACGGTCACGATCACAGACAATATATAAGGAAGCTTGATCGGAAGCGGCTTGAATCGGACGTCCTCATCAACTCTCCCCGGGTTAGAATGATGTATTCCCAATTAATACTTGTTATGATAGAGCTCCAAGAGATCCGGGTAAATTTGCTGAAACCCTTGTGTAATCCACGTGTTCTCTGAATCACTCTTGTTCTTTCACTTGACCAAATACTTCTGAAGTCCCCCTTGGTTGGTAGACACAATCTGATCTTCTAGTGCATCTTCGATGATCTCACGAGTTCGCCAAGTAGGTGGGGGTAGTGGTGTGGATAGAAAAATTATTAGTTCATCAGATGTAGAAGGCTCAAAGGAGTTGACAGAGATGGTTGAAGGGCTATAGAATGGAACAAGGTCCTCTAAATTGAAAGTCGTCCTAATCCTCAATTCTGACTAAAGATCTAAAATTTAAACATTAGAACCGGCACAATTCAAGATCTGATAGGGTCCAGCACCGCGAGCTTGTAACTTTTTTGCAACTCCTTGCAGGAATCACTGGGGTCTATTCCTAACCATCATAAAATCACCCTCTTGAAATTCTTTGAACCGTTTATGAGAATCTGCAGAGAACTTGTATTTCTTATTCTTTAAACTAATTTTTTTTTTAATCTCAGCATGCACCTCATGAATGCAATATGCAAAAATGGATGCAGACTCTGATGACTTTTGATGAATGGATATTGGGAGAAAATCTATGTGTGTTCTAGT
Organism: Chloranthus sessilifolius; assembly: GCA_021018995.1. Taxonomy (NCBI): domain Eukaryota; kingdom Viridiplantae; phylum Streptophyta; class Magnoliopsida; order Chloranthales; family Chloranthaceae; genus Chloranthus; species Chloranthus sessilifolius. The sequence goes on from CM037595.1 coordinate 75,045,787, forward strand.
ATTCGGCTTACTATTCTACTGGATGAGGTATGCCTGATGTTTCTCAGATTGCTTTCTCTTTGCAGTCCAAGTGTTGTCAATTTTTGGTTTACCTTTCCACTTAAGAAGATACTCTTGATATGTTTGATGTGTCATTACCGTATTAACAAAATATAGATCTCCCAAAACTTTTCCATCTAACCTCTTTACATATTGTTCAGGCGGGTATTTGAAAATCAATGAGTAGATAGAATTTGGCTCAAGAGGATGGACATCAAGGAATGGGTATGAAGGTCTTGCTTTTAGGCCTAAAAAAGGTGTACGTATATCTACTGACTCTATAGGCTCATGTGTAAGTGACATTACTGACACTAACAACACTTGTGTGAATGATATAAAGGGTACTAATGGCTCATGTACACTCGACTCGATTAACTCGTGTATACTCGCTTCAACAAATACCAAAGACTCTGGGGTACTCGATTTAATTGACACTAATGGTTCTTATATACTCAGTTTGATGGACTCATATGCATTCGACCCAATGGGCACTAACAAGTTGTGTGCACCCAACTCTACGGGTACCAATGGCTCATAGGTAAGTGGCTCGATTGGTTCAAGTGTGAGTGACTCAACATCACTACTCATTAGGTAAATAGAAGTCTCTTTAACACAAACTAGACTTTCTTCAGTTTCTTCTATCTTCTCTTCAGTCAGCACATAATTAGGGCTGTACACTTCTTTCACTTATCTATGCTCCAGCTCCTTAGGACTCACTCTTTTAGTCAATAAATTCGGAGTGAGAAATTTTGTGGTGCATTAGTATGCAAAGTACCCGAACCCTTGGCACTTAAGGCAATTAGGACACCTATCTGTCTTAGTTTTCAAATTTCGCAGAAGGTGATGGTGTGCTAAAGGGACATACTTTTTTATAAGTTTCACCGTCATGTCCACCCATGTGGAGATGTGTTCATTTCGAAGAGATTCAATACGACGTTCTATACGAGTCCAAAATTTTTTGGCATTACCCTCCAACTTTATTTTTGTTAGCCTAATTTTTTACTCATTTGGTACGCCATACCAATTAAAATATTCCTCTACACTAGACAATCACTCTATGAAGGTTTTGGGATTTAACTATCTCTCAAAACTTGGAACCTCATTCCGAATAGATTTGAGAAACTTCTCGGCAGGGTCGTACCCAGGTTCACGATGATGAGGGTATCCCCTAACTCTAGTCTCATTATAATTTTTAGAACTATGCCAATAATTTAGAGTGTAGTGGTTTCCTTGTTCGGCTAGTATCCTCTCATGACGAGTAAGGAATTCACGATGACATATAAGTGACTTATATATGATGCTTGACACAAATACAACTCAGACACAATACTAGAAAAGACAAACACTATGAACCAACAATGGATGAGGACTTTTATCAAACACTAGACGTGCACACGAATGAAATAAAATGCAATAAGATTGAAATAACATGCAATTATGAAACTAAGTGATGCAAGAAAAAGTCACACAAAAAAAACAAATTTAGACAAAAGCTTTAAAAAAAAAAAAAAAATAAAGCCTTAAAGCCAATATGAGCACTAAAACCCTAAAACTAAACTGATGCTATGATACCAATTTGATGTGGGAACTAACTAAATGTAATGCTAGGGCAGAGATTAGGATTAAAATTAATTTAATCAATTAAAAAATAATAATTTTTCATAACAAATTACCACAGAACTTCTAGAAATTCAATTAGGTGATTTAATTTTGGCCCAAAATAGCGTGTTTCATGCACGTTTTCTATCGCGGATCTAGAAGATCAGGCTTCTTATGAACGGCTAAATCTCCGATAGTTTTATGGCGTCGAACGAACTCGCAAATGGCTTCTCTCGATACTAAACGAAAATAAATGACTAATACAATTAATGATGAATAAAATATTGATTTAGGGCCTTTATAAGATCAATAAAATAATTAGGATTACCCTACTTATGCAAACCGTAGTTCTAATGAAGATAGAGATTGAAGAAGGGTTGGTTTCGCACCAAATCGCAAGCGAGAATTGAATAATCGCTCTCCGTTTTGAGAGAATCGCAGCTTCACGAAAGTTTAGAACTCTCAATTTTGCATAAGCAATTTTCATTAATCAAAATCTTATTATAAAAGTGTTTACAAGCCTTTAAATAGGCTAACCAATGCATAAAATTAGAAATCTTATTATAACTCCAATTCCTAATTCAAATAAAAGAAAATTTCTAATTCTTCTAAAACAATAAAGTCATAAAACAAGAAGGAAACTAATCTTATTTCTAATAAAAGAAACAACTCTTACTTTCTAAAATAAAATAATAAAAGAGACTAATCTTAATTCAATTAGGATTATTGAAATTCGTCACTTTATGTGCAGCCTCTAAAAACTGACCATAACTTCTTCTTCAATTCTTGTCAGAATTGCTCAACTTTTGGCGCGTTGAAAAGCTACTTCGATAAGCTTTCAAATATGACCAATTTCGCATCAATCCAACTTCGTTTGATACTTCAACATAGGCCAAACATAAAAGTAACGGGATTGAAAGTTGAAAACCCTAATAAATGTTAGATTTTCTTCTTTTTGATCAAACGGGTATTTAACGGGCCTTATTTTAAAAACTCATTCGTAGGTTCACTTTCTCTTTTGACATCTCCTCTTTATCTAACCACAATTCAAACAGGTGGATCTAAAATACGCATCAATCTCCTCTACTTTGAAAAAATTTGACCTCAAACTTTGGTTGGCATGGATTTTTACGATCACGATCACAGACAATATATAAGGAACCTCGATCAGAAGCGGTTTGAATCGGACGTCCTTATCAACTCTCCCCGGGATAGAATGATTCATTCCCAATGAATACTTGTTGTGATAGAGCTCCAAGAGATTCGGGTCAATCTGTCGAAACTCTTATGTAATCCATGTGTTCTATAAATCACTCTTATTCTTCCACTTGACCAAATACTTCTGAGGTCTCCCTTGGTTGGTAGACACATCTTCGTTGATCTCACGAGTTTGCCAAATAGGTGGGGGTAGTGGTGAGGGTAGGGAAACTATTGGTTCATCAGATGTAGAAGGCTCTAAGGGATTGGTAGGGATGGTTGAAGGGCCATGGAATGGAACAAGGTCCTCCACAGTGAAAGTCGTGCTAATCCCCAATTTCGACAGAAGATCTAAGATGTAAACATTAGAACCGACACGCTTCAAGATTTGATAGGGTCCAGCACCGCGAGCTTGCAACTTTTTTGCAATTCCTTGTAGGAATCGCTGGGGTCTATTCCTAACCATCACAAAATTACCCTCTTGGAATTTTTTGAACCGTCTATGAGTGTCATGATCTGAATTTTATGTCTTTGATACACCTAAAATATGTGTATGTGTTTAATATCGTATTCTCCGCATGCCTTAACTTTTCAAAACGTTTTATCTAAAAATGTATGCTTTAGTTTTTCAAGCTCTTATATTTATTTTCGTCATTAATGAACAGAAGTTGTGTAATAGCCTACTGGTTAAAGACTTTAAGTTCTAGATAAGAGGTCTAGGGATCAAACCTTGCTATGTATGCTCTAAACCTCTATTTTAGACTTTGAGATAAAAGCTTATACACTCTTCCTTGTTGTGTTGGCTTAACACCGGATAATCCCCAAAATGTGATAAATAAGTGTCTTACGGGGAACCCTAAATTATAAGCTCATTTAGAGTTCTTAAGAATAGAGCCGTCAGAGGCCCTAGAGATCTTAGAGAAGAAATTCTAGATCTATCTTCCTAGAACCCTTCTTTTGGAAGTGCGGTGAGACGTTAGCGTATATTCTCAAGCGGCCTTCACCTTCTTCTAAAATCATCATTGTTAGGATCTGAATTTAATCGTGGTGGTACGATCGATCTAGGTATAGAGAAATCATGTTTTTCATTGAACTTAAAATATTAGTTTTTAAATAGATTTTTATGTAAATTAGTGTATTTATTTCATGAATAATGATTGTATGATTAAATGAGATGCATGCAAGGGTTAGTGATTATTAATGTGGATTATTTGGATTAAAAAGAAGACGGTTGAAATCCTACCAAATGATTTGATGCATTTTGATATGTGTTCACAGAAGCATGTCAATCGATTGACAATTGTATGCCAATCGATTGAGGATGAACAGTAGGGTAGATAATATTAAATTATATTATTTTAGAAAAATATACAGAATTATGTCAATCGATTGGCGATTGGATGTCAATCGATTGAGGACTAAATGATTTTATTATCGAAAAAATGCATAGAATTATGTCAATTGATTGACGATTGGATGTCAATCGATTGAGGACTAAATGATATTATTTTGAAAAAATACACAGAATTATGTCAATCGATTGATTCAGAGGAGTCAATCGATTGAGCCTTATTTATTATGATATGCGTAGAATTATGTCAATCGATTGACGATTGGATGTCAATCGATTGAGCCTGAACTTGAAATCAATGGATGGTGTTGCGTAGCTAAGTTCTATATTCAAGTTCTTCTCACAACAGTGTTATTAAATGCCAATGTTTATGCACTATGATTGTATGATATGCACTGTAATATTTATACACCATGATTGTGTACACTTTAATATTTATGTACCATGATTAAAGGCACTTAAATGCTTATGTATTATGATGTCACTCTTATATAATTTACATGTTTCATGATGATCCATATAATGCACAATCAAGACACGTAAAACACGATGAAATGTCAAGCCATGAGCAACGAGCATTAGACTCAACATCTTGTACCCGATGGAGTCTAAGAAGGTATTAGACCCAACATTTGGTGCTCGATGGAGTCTAACTAAACACGATTAACGAGCATTAGACCCAACATCTTATACATGATGGAGTCTAAGAAGGTATTAGACCCAACATCTTGTGTAAGATGGAGTCTAACTAAACAAGAGTATGATAAGCATAATTTAGCCCAACCGCTTGAGCGGAATGGAGTTTGACGTGTAATAAATGACATGATTCATTAGACCCAACGTCTTGAGCATGACCGAGTCTAACTAAACAAGTGATAAGCATGATTAAGACCCAACGTCTTGAGCGGGACGGAGTCTAACGTGCATTAAATGACAAGAAAGATAAAATTAAAAGATATGATGCATTCATGTAATATTGATATGTATGTTTATGTTCAGTTCATTTAAGCTTATTGAGGTTATACATGCCACATGCACACATATATGAAATATATCAAAATGTATATATGGCTATGACTGATATTTTATGCTTCAATGGATTGCATGTCTGGTCCATACAAGTATAAACTTACACCCCTTGTTGATGTGGGTGACCAGATGAGACAGGTGCGCCAAGGGCAATATATGGGTCTATGGCGATGAGACGGCACGTGGTGCTCAGGAAATTGGACAGAATGGCGATGATGGCTTCGTGGCCTAATTAGCTATTTTCCTTTCTAGTTATTATTAGTGGTTTTAAATAAATGAGACATTGATCAGTTGGTATTTTATCAAAACAATTTAGGCTTTAATCATGTTGGGCTTGTTATTGGAATAAGAACATTATTATGAGTTTTATTTTGATTAATTAATATTTTAAAGAAATTTTATCTTCTGCTGTTTAAGGTGTTTTTATCGCCTCATTATGTTTTTATGGTTCACGATATGAAGGTACGGTCTAAGATCTTACAATTAAGAGGTTGTGAGATCTAGGGTCGCTACAGTTTGTATCAGAGCCTAAGGTTGATTCATACGTCGGGAATATGTGTAACTGGAGTTTAACGTGAGATTGATCGGCTGCAGATGACGAACAAACATATTGATGCGTTGACCGAGGCAATTGTGAGTGCCATCATTGCAACCAGAACTCCAAATACCCATCCTACTCCTGCTCCTAGGTCAGAATTGGACAAATTCAAGAAGAACCGACCACGATACTTTAATGGGACGGGAGATAGCACGGAGGCTATAAAATGGGTGCAACAGATGGAAAAGATCTTCGATTTGATGGAGTATAATGAAACAACTAAAGTGAGATTGGCAACCTACAAACTGGAGGGGGATGCCGAGAACTGGTGGAGACAATTGAAAGAAGCGACTCGTGTCGAAGAGCCTGGTTATGTATGGGACTGGGATGAATTCGTAAATGTGTTTTATGATAAGTACTACCCCCAGAGCGTTCAAGAAGCAAAGATTGAGGAACTCCTGAACCTCCAATAGGGAGAGATGACTGTTGACGCTTATGCTAAGCTTTTTATGGAACTGAGCCTGTTTGCACCGACCCTGGTTTCTGACGAGAACTTTCGACTCAGGAGATTTGAGAAAGGTTTGAGGCCCCAGATTAGGACCTTGGTGGTTAGACACCGATGCGACTCATACAAGGACCTGATTGATAGATGCTACACCATCGAGAGAGAATTAAAGGCGCCTTCGCCGACTAGTAATGTGGGTCAGAGCTCGGCTAGAAACTTTCAATATGGCCGCCAAGATCGTGTGTTTTCTAAATCCAACATGAGATCGGAGAGTAGGAGCACTCCTTACTCAAGACCAGCCTTCTCGCAGTAGAGCAAGACTAATTCTACAGTGGCGTCGACTGCAAAGACTACTCCGACCTGTACCATTTGCGGTAAGAATCATTACGACATCTGCCTTAGGAGAACGGGTGCTTGTTTTAATTGTGGACAGCTTGGGCATAGAGCAGCTGAGTGTAAGATGCCTAAGAAGTCATCTGGATCGAGGGCTATGCCTCCTGCGACGATTACGGCTAATGGCCGCATGTGTACCCTATCTGATGCTGACGCTAGAGCTTCAGACGATGTCATCCAGGGTATGTTTATTTATTTAAAATTCATGATTAAATTCTTTCATACATGTTTACGTAGTAATGTCACAAATATTAAATTGCATAAAATGAATAACTTTTCGAAAAAAATTTTAAAAATGAATTAAATGAATTTGTTAAGAACTAATAAAGATCTAATAGACATTAAACTTTAAAGTTGAATGATATCCTTACGTTGAATAATTTAAGTCGTAGCATGTCTTGGGTGCCCAGGTTCGATGTTGATCGATGGCCTTTTTGCTCATGTGCTTTTGGATTCGGGTGCTTCCCATTCATTCGTCTCCTTAAACTTCGCTAAGCGTCTTGATAAGGATTCATCTCCTATGAGCATTCCTTTTACCGTAGCAACTCCTTTGGAAAAAAGTGTGCTTGCTGACAGAGTCTATCATCGATGTTCTGTCCAGATTGGAACCCATGCTTTGGTTGTCGATCTAATTGAATTAGACTTCGAAGATTTTGATGTGATCCTAGGGATGGATTGGCTCGCTGAATCTCATGCGACCCTTGATTGTTTTGCCGAGACTGTGATTTTTACCCCTTTGGATGGATCGACATTTAAATTCAAGGGCGCACGAAAGGGTGCTATTCTGAAACTCTTTGCTTTATTAGAAGTCGAGGAAAAGCGGGGAGATATATCATTGATTCCTGTTGTAAATGAATTTGTTGGAGTTTTTCCTGATGAGGTAACGGGTTTGCCGCCGAGTAGGAAAGTCGAATTTCAGATTTAGCTTGTACCTGGCACTGTACCGATAGCCAAGACTCCTTACAAGATGACACCTACAGAACTATCAGAATTGAAGAAACAGTTACAGGAACTACAAGATAAGGACTTTATTAGAAGAAGTCAGTCACCATGGGGTGCTCCTGTTTTATTTGTTAAGAAGAAGGATGGTTCTCAGAGGTTGTGCATTGATTATCGACAGTTGAATCAGGCGACGATTAAGAACAAGTATCTATTGCCAAGGATCGATGTTCTATTTGATCAACTGCATGGCGCACGATATTTCTCTAAGATCGATCTGAGATCTGAATATCACCAGTTGAGGGTGAGAGGGTCCGATATAGCTAAAACGACATTCAATACGAGGTATGGGCAGTTTGAATTTTTAGTAATGCCTTTCGGATTGACTAATGCCCCTGCAATCTTTATGGACTTGATGAACCGTATTTTCAAGCCCTACTTGGATCAGTTTGTGGTGGATTTCATTGATGACATCCTGATCTACTCCAAGTCCGAAGAAGAGCATGCCGAGCACTTAAAGATCGTCTTGCAAATCCTATTGGACCATCAGTTGTATGCTAAGACGAGTAAATGCGAATTATGGATGCGTGAAGTGGCATTTTTGGGCCACAGAATTTCTGAGGCAGGGATTACTGTTGATCCTGCAAAAATTGAAGCCATTGTGAATTAGGCGAGTCCCAAAAGTGTTACTGAAGTACGAAGTTTCCTTGGCTTAGCTAGTTACTATAGAAGGTTCATTGAAGGTTTTTCAAAGATCTCAGGACCTCTTACCGGGCTGACCAAGAAGAATGTGAAATTCATTTGGACCGATGAGTGCGAGAAGAGCTTTCTCAAGTTGAAGAAAAGGTTGACTACTGCTCCCATTCTAGTGATACCATCTGGCAGTGGTGGCTTTACCGTTAATACCGATGTGTCGTATAAAAGACTAGGTGGTGTCCTGATGCAGAATGAGAGAGTTGTAGCTTACGGATCCAGGCAGCTAAAGGGGCATGAAAAGAATTATCCTACGCACGATCTAGAACTGTCCGCTATCATATTCGCGCTGAAGATCTGGAGACACTACCTGTATGGGGAGAAATTCATCATCTCTACGGATCATCAAAGTCATAAATACCTTTTTACGCAGAAAGACTTGAATATGAGGTAGAGAAGATGATTGGAATTCCTGATCGATTATGATTGCGAGATCAAGTATCATCCGGGAAGGCTAATGTTGTTGTTGATGCCCTCAGCAGATTTGTTCCAGAATGCGTGATTCGACCAAGAGCATTGCTTTAGCACATTGTTGTCACCTCTTCATTACTTGATCGAATCAGGGGACTACAGCTTGAAGATCCCACCCTTTTGAAATTGAAGGATAGTGGGAAGTCTGAGATTACTGTCAGAGATGATAGGATGATGTTGTTCCAGGGACACTACTGTGTACCTGATAATATAGATTTGAAAAGAGAGATCTTGGACAAAGCCCATAAGTCTAAATTTTCTATTCACCCTGGGAACAATAAGATGTATAAAGGAGTGAAAAAAAATTATTGGTGGAATGATATGAAGAGAGAGATCGCTGACTACGCGGCAAGGTGTCTCACATGCCAGCAAGTTAAAGCTGAATACCAGAAACCACCTGGGTTACTTCAGCCACTACCGATTTTGGGTTGGAAATGGGAGAGTATTGGTATGGATTTCATCACAGGGTTGCCGAGAACCCTGAAGAGGAATGACGCTATTTGGGTTGTGGTCGATAGATTGACTAAATCGGCTCATTTTATTCCATATCGCATGACCTATTTAGCTTCCCAATTGGCGGATATTTACATTCGTGAGATTGTCAGATTATATGGTGTGCCTGCTGATATCGTATCTGATAGAGACCCTCGTTTCACGTCAAGATTTTGACAGAAATTTCAAGATGGGATGGGGTCTAAGTTGAAATTTAGCTCCGCTTTTCATCCTCAGATGGATGGGCAGACCGAAAGATTGAATCAAGTGTTAGAGGACCTGCTTCGCACTTGTGTACTAGACTTTGGAGGCAATTGGGACAAGCATCTACCTCTTGCAGAGTTCTCGTATAATAATAGTTACCAGTCCACTATACAGATGGCCCCGTATGAAGCCTTATATGGGAGAAGTTGCAGAACTCCTCTGTGTTGGGATGAGGTCTACGTGAGAAGTTTGTTGGGACCTCAAATTGTTGAAGACACATCCAAACAAGTTCAATTGATCCGAGAACGAATGCGGACCGCGCAGAGCAGACAGAAGAGTTACGCTGATTTGAAGCGTAGGAATCGGGATCTGATTGAAAGGGATCAAGTCTTTGTAAAAATCTCTCCTATGAAAGGAGTGATGAGATTCGGGTGAAAAGGAAAACTTAGTCCGAGATTTGTGGGACCGTTCGAAGTTTTGAAGATAATCGGAGAAACGACATATCGAGTCAAGCTATCATCAAAGTTTGCCGATGTGCACAACATTTTTCACATATCCATGTTAAAGAAATACGTGAAAGACCCTACTCACATTATCGATTGGGAACCCTTGGAGGTTTATAAGGATATGTCCGTTGTGGAGGTGTCTGTTCAGATTGTTGACCGAAAAGAGCAGACCCTGAGGAATAAAGTTATACCGCTGGTCCTTGTGATTTGGCAGCACCACTTTCGCGAGGAAGCCACTTGGGAGCGCGAGGATGTTATCAGGAGGGACTACCCCCATCTCTTCTAGTAAGGTATGACTCAATGTCGAGGACAAAATTTTTATAAGTAGGGAAGAATGTCATGATCTGAAATTTTATGTCTTTGATACACCTAAAATATGTGTATATGTTTAATATTGTATTCCCCGCATGCCTTGACTTTTCGAAACGTTTTATCTAAAAATGCATGTTTTGGTTTTTCAAGCTCTTATATTTATTTTCGTCATTAATGAACATAAGTTGTGTAATAGCCTACTGGTTAAAGATTTTAAGTTCTAGATAAGAGGTCTAGGGATCAAACCTTGCTATGTGTGCACTAAACCTCTATTTTAGACTTTGAGATAAAAGCCTATACACTCTTCCTTATTGTGTTGGATTAACACTGGATAATCCCCAAAATGTAATAAATAAGTGTCTTACGAAGAACCCTAAATTATAAGCTCATTTAGAGTTCTTCTTAAGAATAGAGCAGTTAGAGACCCTAGAGACCTTAGAGAAGAAATTCTAGATCTATCTTCCTAGAACCCTTCTTTTCGAAGTGCGGTGAGACGTTGGCGTATATTCTCAAGTGGCCTTCACCTTCTTCTAAAGTCATCATTGTTAGGATCTGAATCTAATCGTCGTGGTACGATCGATCTAGGTATGGAGAAATCATGTTTTTCATTGAACTTAAAATATTAGTTTTTTAATAGATTTTTATGTAAATTAGTGTATTTATTTCATGAATAATGATTGTATGATTAAATGAGATGCATGCAAGGGTTAGTGATTATTAATGTGGATTATTTGGATTAAAAAGAAGACGGTTGAAATCCCACCAAGTGATTTGATGCATTTTGATATGTGTTCATAGAAGCGTGTCAATCAATTGACAATTGTATGTCAATCGATTGACAATTGTATGTCAATCGATTGAGGATGGACAATAGGGAAAATAATATTAAATTATATTATTTTAAAAAAATGTACAAAATTATGTCAATCGATTGAGGACTAAATGATTTTATTATTGGAAAAATGCATAGAATTATGTCAATCGGTTGACAATTGGATGTCAATCGATTGAGGACTAAATGATATTATTTTAGAAAAATACACAAAATTATGTCAATCGATTGATTCAGAGGAGTCAATCGATTGAGCCTTATGTATTATGATATGCGCAAAATTATGTCAATCGATTGACGATTGGATGTCAATCGATTGAGCATGAACCTGAAATCAATGGATGGTGTTGCGTAGCTAAGTTCTATATTCAAGTTCTTCTCACAACAGTGTTATTAAATGCAAATGTTTATGCACTATGATTGTATGATATGCACTGTAATATTTATGCACCATGATTGTGTACACTTTAATATTAATATACCATGATTAAAGGCACTTAAATGCTTATGTATTATGATGTCACTCTTATGCACTTTACATGTTTCATGATGATCCATATAATACACAATCAAGACACGTAAAACACGATGAAATGTCAAGCCATCAGCAACGAGCATTAGACCCAACATCTTGTACCCGATGGAGTCAAGGTATTAGACCCAACATTTGGTGCTTGATGGAGTCTAACTAAACACGATTAACGAGTATTAGACCCAAAATTTTGTACATGATGGAGTCTAAGAAGGTATTATACCCAACATCTTGTGTAAGATGGATTCTAACTAAACAAGAGTATGATGAGCATGATTTAGCCCAACGTCTTGAGTGGGACGGAGTTTGACGTGCAATAAATGACATGATTCATTAGACCCAACGTCTTAAGCATGACGGAGTCTAACTAAACAAGTGATAAGCATGATTAAGACCCAACGTCTTGAGCGGGATGGATTCTAACGTGCATTAAATGACAAGAAAGATAAAATTAAAAGATATGATGCATTCATGTAATATTGATATGTATGTTTATGTTCAGTTCATTTCAGCTTATTGAGGTTATACATGCCACATGCACACATACATGAAATATATCGAAATGTTTATATGGCTATGACTGATATTTTATGCTTCAATGGATTGCATGTCTGGTCCATACAAGTATAAACTTACACCCCTTGTTGATGTGGGTGACCAGATGAGACAGGTGTCGCCAAGGGCAATGTATGGGTCTATGGCGATGAGACGGCACGTGGTGCTCAGGAAATCGGACAGAATGGCGATAATGGCTTCGAGGCCTAATTAGCTATTTTCCTTTCTAGTTATTATTAGTGATTTTAAATAAATGAGACATTGATCAGTTAGTATTTTATCAAAACAATTTAGGCTTTAATCATGTTGGGCTTTTTATTGAAATAAGAACATTAGTATGAGTTTTATTTTGATTAATTAATATTTTAAAGAAATTTTATCTTCCGCTGTTGAAGGTGCTTTTATCGCCTCATTATGTTTCCATGGTTCACGATATGAAGGTACGGTCTAAGATCTTACAATTAAGAGGTTCTGAGATCTAGGGTCGCTACAATGAGAATCTACAGAGAACTTATATTTCTTATTCTTTAAATTAATTCTTTTCTTTATCTCAGCATGCACCTCATGAATACAATATGCAAAAGTGGATATAGACTCTGATGACTTTTGATGAATGGACATTGAGATAAAATCTATATGTGTTCTAGTATTCGGCTTACCCATCCACTGGATGACGTATCCCTGATGTTTCTCTTGTTGCTTTCTCCTTGCAGTCCAAGTGTTGTCAATTTTCGGTTTACCTTTCTACTTAAGAAGATACTCTTGATATGCTTGATGTGTCTTTACCGTAGTAACAAAATATGAATCTCCCAAAATTTTTCCATCTAACCTCTTCACATATTCTTCAGGCGGGTGTTTGGAAATCAATGAGTAGATAGAATTGGGCTCAAGTGGATGGGCATCAAGGGATAGGTCTGAAGGTTTTGTTGCTAAGCATAAAAAAGGTGTACGTGTATCTATAGGCTTTATAGGCTCATGTGTAAGTTACAATACTGACACTAACGACTCTTGTGTGAATGATATAAAGGGCACTAATGGCTCGTGTACACTCGACTCGATTAACTCGTGTGTACTTGCTTCAACCAAATCCCAAGACTCTGGAGTACTCGATTCATTGACACTAATGGTTCTTATATATCTAGTTCGATGGACTCACATGTATTCGACCCAATGGGCACCAACAAGTTGTGTGCACGCAACTCTACCGGTACCAATGACTCATAGGTAAGTAGCGCGATTGGTTCAAGTGTGAGTGACTCAAAATCACTACGCACAAGGGAAATAGAAGTCTCTTTAACACAAACTAGGCTTTTTTCAATTTCTTCTATCTCCTCTTCGGTCAGCACGGTACTAGGGTCCTACACTTCTTTCACTTCCCTATTTTCCAGCTCCTTAGTACTCACTCTTTTAATCAATAAATTCGGAGTGGAAAATTTTGTGGCGCATTGGTATGCAAAGCCCTGAACCCTTGGCACTTAAGGCAATCAAGACATCTATTTGTCTTGGTTTTCAAATTTCGTAGAAGGTGATGGTGTACTAAAAGGACATACTTTTCGATAAGTTTTACCGTCATGTCCTCCCATGTGGAGATGTATTTATTTCGAAGAGATTCAGTACGACGTTCTATGCGAGTCTAAAAATTTTTAGCATTACCCTCCAACTTTATTTTTGCTAGCCTAATTTTTTACTCATTTGATACGCCATACCAATCAAAATATTCCTCTATACTAGACAACCACTCTACGATGGTTTTGGGGTTTAACCATCCCTCAAAACTTGGAACCTCATTCCGAATATATTTGAGAAACTTCTCGACAAGGTCGTACTCAGGTTCACGATAATGAGGGTATCCCCTAACTCTAGTCTCATCACGGTTTTCGAAACTTTGCTAAGAGTTTGGAGTGTAGCGATGTCCTTGTTCGGCTAGTACCCTTTCATGATGGGTAAGGAATTCACGATGACATATAAGTAACTTATATATGATGCTTGACAGAAACACAACTTAGACACAATACTAGAAAAGACAAACACTATGAACCAACAATGGATGAGCACTTTTATCAAGGACTAGACGTTCACACTAATAAAATAAAATACAATAAGATTAAAATAACATGCAATTATGAAACTAAGTGATACAAGAAAAAAGTTAGACAAAAAATAAAATTTAGACGAAAGCTTAAAAAAAAAAAAAAAAAAAAACTCTAAAACCTATATGAGCACTAAAGCCCTAAAACTAAATTGATGCTCTGATACCAATTTGATGCTGGAACTTACTAAATGCAATGTTGGGGCTGAGATTAGGATTAAAATTAATTTAATCAATTAAAAAATAATAATTTCTCATAACAAATTACCACGAAATTTTTTAAAAATTCAGTTAGGTGATTTAATTTCTACCCAAAATAGTGTTACTTTCATGTACGTTCCCTATCGCGGATCTAGAAGACTAGGGTTCTTATGAATAGTTAAATCTCCGATAGTTTTAGGGCGTCGAACAAACTCACAAGCGGGTTCTCTCGATACCAAACGAAAATAAAAGACTAATATAATTAATGATGAATAAAATATTGATTTAGGGCATTTATGAGATCAATAAAATAATTAGGATTACGCAACTTATGCAAACCATAGATCTAAAGAAGATAGAGATGGAAGAAGAGTTAGCTTCGCACCAAATCGCAAGCGAGAATCGAAGAATCGTTCTCCGTTTCGAGAGAATCACACCCTCACAAAAGTTTAGAACTCTCAATTTTGCATAAGCAATTTTCATTAATAAAAAAATTATAATAAAAGTGTTTACAGGCCTTTAAATAGGCTAACCAATGCATAAAATTAGAAATCTTATTATAACTCTAATTCCTAATTCAAATAAAAGAAATATCCTAATTCGTTTAAAACAATAAAGTTTTAAAACAAGAAGGAAACTAATCCTATTTATAATAAAAGAAACAACTCTTACTTTCTAAAATAAAATAATAAAAGAGACTAATCCTAATTCAATTAGGATTATTGAAATTCGGCACTTTATGTATAGCCTCCGAAAATTGAACATAACTTCTTCAATTCTTGTCGGAATTGCTCAATTTTTGGCTCGTTGCAATGCTACTTCGATAAGCTTTCAAATATGACCAATTTTACATCAATCCGATATCATTTGATACTTCCAAATAGGCCAAAAATAAAAGTGATGGGATTAAAAGTTGAAAACCCTAATAAATGTTAGATTTTCTTCTTTTTGCTCAAATGGATATTTAACGGGCCTTTTTTTAAAACCCATTCATAGGTCCGCTTTCTCTTTTGACGTCTCCTCTTTATCTAACCACAATTCAATTAGGCGGATCTAAAATACGCATCAATCACCTCTATTTTAAAAAAGTTCTACCTCGAACTTTGGTTGACATGAATTTTCACAGTCACGATCACAGACAATATATAAGGAACGTCGATCGGAAGCGGCTTGAATCGGACATCCTTATCAACTCTCCTTGGGTTAGAATGATGCATTCTCGATGAATACTTGTTATGATAGAGCTCCAAGAGATCCGGGTCAATTTGCTGAAACTCTTGTGTAATCCACGTGTTCTCTGAATCACTCTTGTTCTTCCACTTGACCAAATACTTTTGAAGTCCTCCTTGGTTGGTAGACACAATTTGATCTTTCAGTATATCTTCGATGATCTCACGAGTTTGCCAAGTAGGTGGGAGTAGTGGTGTGGGTAGGAAAATTATTAGTTCATCAGATGTAGAAGGCTCAAAGGGGTTGACAGAGATGGTTGAAGGGCTATAGAATGGAACAAGGTCCTCCACATTGAAAGTCGTGCTAATCCCTAATTCAGACTAAAGATCTAAGATTTAAACATTAGAACCGACACAATTCAAGATCTGATAGGGTCCAGTACCGCGAGCTTATAACTTTTTTATAACTCCTTGCAGGAATCGCTGGGGTCTATTCCTATCCATCACAAAATCACCCTCTTGAAATTCTTTGAACCGTCTATGAGAATCTACAGAGAACTTGTATTTCTTATTCTTTAAACTAATTTTTTTCTTAATCTCAGCATGCACCTCATGAATGCAATATGCAAAAGTGGATGCAGACTCTGATGACTTTTGATGAATGGATATTGGGAAAAAATATGTGTGTTCTAGTATTCGGCTTACCACTCCACTGAATGAGGTAAGCCTGATGTTTCTCAGATTGCTTTCTCTTTGCAGTCCAAGTGTTGTTAATTTTTGGCTTACCTTTCCACTTAAGAAGATACTCTTGATATGTTTGATGTATCTTTACCGTAGTAACAAAATATGGATCTCCCAAAACTTTTCCATCTAACCTCTTCACATATTGTTCAGGCGGGTATTTGGAAATCAATGAGTAGATAGAATTGGGCTCAAGTGGATGGGCATCAAGGAATGGGTCTGAAGGTTTTGTTTTTAGGCCTAAAAAAGGTGTACGTGTATCTACAGACTCTATAAGCTCATGTGTGAGTGACATTACTGACACTAACGACACTTGTGTGAATGATGTAAAGGGCACTAATGGCTCATGTACACTCGATTCGATTAACTCGTGTGTACTCGCTTCAACCAAAACCAAAGACTCTGGGGTACTCGATTTAATTGACACTAATGGTTCTTGTATACTCAGTTCGATGGACTCACATGCATTCGACCCAACGGGCACCAATAAGTTGTGTGCACCCAACTCTACGGGTACCAATGACTCATAGGTAAGTGGCTCGATTGATTAAAGTGTGAGTGACTCAACATCACTACTCTTTAGGGAAATAGAAGTCTCTTTAACACAAACTTGGCTTTCTTCCGTTTCATCTATCTTCTCTTCAGTCAGCACGGAATTAGGGTTGTACACTTCTTTCACTTCCCTATTCTCTAGCTCCTTAGGACTCACTCTTTTAGTCAAAAATTTGGAGTGGGAAATTTTGTGGTGCATTACTATGCAAAGTGCTCGAACCCTTGGCACTTAAGGCAATCAGGCACCTATTTGTCTTGGTTTTTAAATTTCACAGAAGGTGATGGTGTGCTAAAGGGACATACTTTTCGATAAGTTTCACCGTCATGTCCACCCATGTGGAGATGTGTTTATTTCGAAGAGATTCAATACGACATTCTATGCGAGTCCAAAAATTTTTGGCATTACCCTCCAACTTTGTTTTTGTTAGCCTAATTTTTTACTCATTTGGTATGCCATACTAATTAAAATATTCCTCTACACTAGACAATCACTCTACGAAGGTTTTGGGATTTAACCATCTCTCAAAACTTGGAACCTCATTCCGAATAGATTTGATAAACTTCTCGGCAGGGTCGTACTCAGGTTCACGATGATGAGGGTATCCCCTAACTCTAGTCTCATTATCATTTTTAGAACTATGCCAATAATTTAGAGTGTAGCGATTTCCTTGTTCGGCTAGTACCCTTTCATGATGAGTAAGGAATTTATGATGACATGTAAGTGACTTATACATGATGCTTGACACAAATATAACTCAAACACAATACAAGAAAAGACAAACACTATGAACCAACAATGGATGAGGACTTTTATCAAATACTAGACGTGCACACGAATGAAATAAAATGCAATAAGATTGAAATAACATGCAATTATGAAACTAAGTGATGCAAGAAAAAAGTTACACAAAAAAAACAAATTTAGACGAAAGCTTAAAAAAAAAATTTAAAAATAAAAATAAATAAATAAATCGTAAAGCCAATATGAGCACTAAAGCCCTAAAACTACACTGATGCTCTGATACCAATTTGAGTTGGGAACTAACTAAATGCAATGCTAGGGCTGAGATTAGGATTAATTACCACGGAAAATTACCACGGAAAATTCTAGAAATTACCACGGAAAATTCTAGAAATTTAATTAGGTGATTTAATTTCGGCCCAAAATAGCGTTTCATGTACGTTTTCTATCGCGGATCTAGAAGACTAAGCTTCTTATGAACGGCTAAATCTCTTATAGTTTTATGGCGTCGAACGAACTCACAAATGGCTTCTCTCGATACTAAACGAAAATAAAAGACTAATAAAATTAATGATAAATAAAATATTGATTTAGGGCTATTATGAGATCAATAAAATAATTAGGATTACCTTACTTACGCAAACCGTAGATCTAATGAAGATAGAGATGGAAGAAGAGTTGGCCTTGTACCAAATCGCAAGCGAGAATTGAAGAATCGCTCTCCGTTTTGAGAGAATCACAGCTTCACGAAAGTTTAGAACTCTCAATTTTGCATAAGCAATTTTCATTAACTAAAAACTTATAATAAAAGTGTTTCCAAGCCTTTAAATAGGCTAACCAATGCATAAAATTAGAAATCTTATTATAACTTCAATTCCTAATTCAAATAAAAGAAAAATCCTAATTCTTCTAAAATAATAAAGTCCTAAAACAAGAAGGAAACTAATCCTATTTCTAATAAAAGAAACAACTCTTACTTTCTAAAATAAAATAATAAAAGAGACTAATCCTAATTCAATTAGGATTATTGAAATTCGTCACTTTATGAGCAGCCTCCAAAAACTGACCATAACTTCTTCAATTCTTATCTGAATTGCTCAATTTTTGGTTCGTTGAAAAGCTACTTCGATAAGCTTTCAAATATGGCTAATTTCGCATCAATCTAACCTCGTTTGACACTTCAACATAGGCCAAACATAAAAGTAACAGGATTGAAAGTTAAAAACCCTAATAAATGTTGGATTTTCTTCTTTTTGATCAAACGGGTATTTAACGGGCCTTTTTTAAGAAACCCATTCATAGGTTCACTTTCTCTTTTGACATCTCCTCTTTATCCGACCACAATTCAAACAGGCATATTTAAAATACACATCAATCTCCTCTACTTTGAAAAAGTTCGACCTCGAACTTTTGTTGACATAGATTTTCACGGTCACGATCACAAACAATATATAAAGAACCTCGATCGGAAGCAGCTTGAATCGGACGTCCTCATCAACTCTCCTCGAGTTAGAATGATTCATTCTCGATGAATAATTATTGTAATAGTGCTCCAAGAGATTCGGGTCAATCTGCTGAAACTCTTGTGTAATCCACGTATTCTCTGAATCACTCTTGTTCTTCCACTTGACCAAATACTTCTGAGGTCTCCCTTGGCTGATAAACACAATCTGATCTTCCAGTACATCTTCAATGATCTCACGAGTTTGCCAAGTAGGTTGGGGTAGTGGTGAGGGTAGGGAAACTATTGGTTCATCAGATGTTGAAAGCTCAAAGAGGTTGGTAGGGATGGTTGAAGGGCCATGGAATGGAACAAGGTCCTCCGCATTGAAAGTCGTGCTAATCCCTAATTCTGACGGAAGATCTAAGATGTAAACATTAGAATCGGCTCGCTTCATGATTTGATAGGGTCCAGCACCGCGAGCTTGTAACTTTTTTTTAATTCCTTGCAGGAATCGCTGAGGTCTATTCCTAACCATCACAAAATCACCCTCTTGGAATTCTTTGAACCGTCTATGAGAATTTGCAGAGAACTTATATTTCTTATTATTTAAATTAATTCTTTTTTTTATCTCAGCATGCACCTCATGAATGCAATATGCAAAAGTGGATGTAGACTCTGACGACTTTTGATGAATGGACATTAGGAGAAAATATGTGTGTTCTAGTATTCGGCTTACCCATCCACTGGATGACGTATCCCTGATGTTTCTCTTGTTGCTTTCTCCTTGCAGTCCAAGTGTTGTCAATTTTTTATTTATCTTTCCACTTAAGAAGATACTCTTGATATGCTTGATGTGTCTTTACCGTAGTAACAAAATATGGATCTCCCAAAACTTTTCCATCTAACCTCTTCACATATTGTTCAGGCGGCTATTTGGAAATCAATGAGTAGATAGAATTGGGCTCAAGTGGATGGATATCAAGGAATGGGTCTGAAGGTTTTGTTGCTAAGCATAAAAAAGGTGTACGTGAATCTACAGACTCTATAGGCTCATGTGTAAGTGACATTACTGATACTAACAACTCTTGTGTGAATGATGTAAAGGGCACTAATGGCTCATGTACACTCGACTCGATTAACTCGTGTGTACTCGCTTCAACCAAATCCAAAGACTCTGGGGTACTCGATTCAATTGACAGTAATGGTTCTTATATACCTAGTTCGATGGACTCACATATATTCGACCCAATGGGCACCAACAAGTTGTGTGCACCCAACTCTACGGGTACCAATGACTCATAGGTAAGTGGTTCGATTGGTTCAAGTGTGAGTGACCCAAAATCACTACTCACAAGGGAAATACAAGTCTCTTTAACACAAACTAGGCTTTTTTCAGTTTCTTCTATCTCCTATTCGCTCAGCACGGTACTAGGGTCGTACACTTCTTTCACTTCCCTATTCTCCAGCTCCTTAGGACTCACTCTTTTAATCAATAAATTTGGAGTGGAAAATTTTGTAGCGCATTAGTATGCAAAGTCCCGAACCCTTGGCACTTAAGGCAATTTAGACATCTAATGGTCTTGGTTTTCAGATTTTGTAGAAGGTGATGGTGTGCTAAAAGGACACACTTATCGATTAGTTTTACCGTCTTGTCCTCCCATGTGGAGATGTATTTCTTTTGAAGAGATTCAGTACGACGTTCTATGCGAGTATAAAAATTTTTGGCATTACCCTCCAACTTTATTTTTGCTAGCCTAATTTTTTACTCTTTTGATACACCATACCAATCAAAATATTCCTCTATACTAGACAACCACTCTATGAAGGTTTTGGGGTTTAACCATCCCTCAAAACTTGGAACCGCATTGCAAATAGATTTGAGAAACTTCTCGATAGGATCGTACTCAGGTTCACGATAATGAGGGTATCACCTAACTCTAGTCTCATCACAATTTTTGAAACTTTGCTAAGAATTTGGAGTGTAGCGATTTCCTTGTTCGGCTAGTACCCTTTCATGATGGGTAAGGAATTCACGATGACATGTAAGTGACTTATATATGATGCTTGACACAAACACAACTTAGACACAATATTAGAAAAGACAAACACTATGAACCAACAATGGATGAGGACTTTTATCAAACACTAGACATGCACACTAATAAAATAAAATGCAATAAGATTGAAATAACATGCAATTAATACTTTTCGATAAGTTTCGCCGTCATGTTCTCCTATGTGGAGATGTGTTTATTTCCAGGAGATTTAGTATGACGTTCTATGCGAGCTCAAAAAATTTTGGCATTATCCTCCAACTTTACTTTTGCTAGCCTAATTTTATACTCATTTGGAATGCCATACCAATTAAAATATTCCTCTACATTAGACAACTACTCTACGGAGGTTTTGGGGTTTAACCATCCCTCAAAACTTGGAACCTTATTCCAAATAGATTTGAGAAACGTCTCGGGAGGGTCGTACTCAGGTTCACGATGATGAGGGTATCCCCTAACTCTTGTCTCATCATGATTTTTAGAACTTTGCCAAGAATTTGGAGTGTAGCGATTTCATTTTTCGGCTAGTACCCTTTCATGACGGGTAAGAAATTCACGATGACATGTAAGTGACTTATACATGATGCTTGACACAAATACAACTCATACACAATACTAGAAAAGACAAACACTATGAACCAACAATGGATGAGAACTTTTATCAAACACTAGACGTGCACACTAATGAAATAAAATGCAATAAGATTGAAATAACATGCAATTATGAAGCTAAGTGATGCAAGGAAAAAGTTAGACAAAAAAAAGAAATTTAGACGAAAGCTTAAAAAAAAAAAAAACCACCCTAAAACCTATATGAGCACTAAGATCCTAAAACTAAACTGATGCTCTGACACCAATTTGATGCAAGAACTTACTAAATGCAATGCTAGGGCTGAGATTAGGGTTTAAATTAATTTAATTAATTAAGACATAATAATTTCTCATAACAAATTACCACAAAAAATTCTAGAAATTCAATTAGGTGATTTTTTCAATTTCGACCCAAAATAGCATTACTTTCGTGTACCTTCTCTATCGTGGATCTAGAAGACTAGGGTCTTATGAACGGCTAAATATCTGATAGTTTTAGGGCGTCGAACAAACTCGCAAGCGAGTTCTCTCGATACCAAACGAAAATAAAAGACTAATAAAATTAATGATGAATAAAATATTTATTTAGGACTTTTATGAGATCAATAAAATAATTAGAATTACACTACTTACGCAAATCGTAGATCTAATGAAGATAGGGATGGAAGAAGAGTTGGCCTTGCACCAAATCGCAAGTGAAAATCGAAGAATCGCTCTCCGTTTTGAGAGAATCACACCATTACGAAAGTTTAGAACTCTAAATTTTACATAGGCAATTTCATTAATAAAAAACTTTTAATAAAAATGTTTACAAGCCTTTAAATTGGCTAACCAATGCATAAAATTAGAAATCTTATTATAACTCTAATTCCTAATTCAAATAAAAGAAATATCCTAATTATTCTAAAACAATAAAGTTCTAAAACAAGAAGGAAACTAATCTTATTTCTAATAAAAGAAACAACTCTTACTTTCTAAAATAAAATAATAAAAGAGACTAATCCTAATTCAATTAGGATTATTGAAATTCATCACTTTATGTGTAGCCTCCGAAAACTGACCATAACTTCTTTAATTCTTGTCGGAATTGCTCAATTTTGAGCTCGTTGGAAAGCTACTTTGATAAGCTTTCAAATATGATCAATTTCGTATCAATCCGACTTCATTTGACACTTCAAAATAGGCCAAAAATAAAAGTGATAGGATTAAAAGTTGAAGACCCTAATAAATGTTAGATTTTCTTCTTTTTGATCAAACGGGTATTTAACGGGCCTTTTCTTAAAAACCCATTCCTAGGTCCATTTTTTCTTTTGACGTCTCCTCTTTATCCGACCATAATTCAAATAGGTGGATCTAAAATATGCATCAATGATACTCTGACTATCGCAGAAGATATCGGTGCTCTCATCAACCTCACCAAATTCACTGACCAAACCTTTAAGCCATAAAGCTTTCTTAGCTGCTTCTGTAACTGTTATATACTCAACCTCTGTTGTTGACAATGCAACTATTCCTTGAAACATAGACTTCCAACTGATTACTCTATCTATCATGATGAATACGTAACCCATGGTTGACCTTTTCTTGTCAAGGTCACCAACATAGTCAGCATCGATATAATCGTAGAGATCCAACTCGCATGTATCTCCACCTTCAAATATTAAACCATATTCAGTTGTACCTTTCAGATTCTCAATATTCATTTCACTGCAAGCCAATGTTTTCTACCTGGATTAGATATGTACTTGCAAACCACACTCAAGGTCTATGCTAAATTTGGACGTGTACTCACTATTGCATACATCAAAATCCCAATAACATTTGTATACGAAATATTCTTCATGTATTCCCTTTCTGCCTGTGTAGACAGACTCAACTTCTTTGTAAGTTTAAAATATTCTGTAAGAGGAGTTGATACAGGCTTGACATTACTCATATTATACTTCTCAATGAGTTTTTGGATGAAAGTCCTTTGAGTTAACAAAAGCTTCTTCTTCTTACGATCCCTCGTAATTTTCATACCTAGGATCTTATTTGAAGAATCAAGATCCTTCATCTCAAACTTCTGCCTCAATGATTGCTTCAGCTTGTTGATTTCATCCTTGCTTCTTGTTGCTAGCAGCATATCATCTACATAGAGAATTAGAAACATTATCTCCCCTTTACAATACTTTTTCTAGTATACACAATAATCATATTGCCCTCTATGATACCTTATGCTCAGTATATACGAATCAAACTTCTTGTACCACTGCCTGGGTGACTGCTTGAAACCGTACAAGGATTTCTTCAATCTACAAACGAGTGATTCTGACTCTTCAGATTCAAATCCTTTTGGTTGCCTCATATATATCTCTTCTTGAAGATCTCCATGGAGGAATGCAGTTTTCACGTCCATCTATTCTAGTTCGATATCTTGCTGAGCAACGAAGTTAATAACGTGTGAATCGAAGTATGTTTCGTAATCGGAGATAATATCTCATTGTAATTGATATCCTCTTTCTAAGAAAACTCTTTTGCAACTAGCCTTGCTTTGAACTTTGAAGTTTCACTCTTATCACCTTCTTTCTTTTGAAAGACTCATTTACAACTGATGGCTCTCTTCCCTTTAGAAAGTTTCATGAGATCCCAAGTCTCATTCTTTAAAAGTGACTATCATTCTTCTTCCATAGCTAACTGTCACTTTACGACATTTGTGTCCATCCGATCTTCTTAAACTGTGCTTAGTTCCTCATTTTCTGAGATAAAAGCAAGTGTGAAAGGAACCATGTCCTTAAACTTTTCAGGACATTTCTTCGGCTTTACTGACCTTCTCAAGATAGTCTGAACCAGAACCAGTACTTGGGGCTGTAAGTCTTGAGAAACTGTGTCATCGGAGTCTTCATTTTTCTTCTCATCTTACTCATGCCATTCAACATCAACTTGTACCTAAGGTTCACCAGATGACTGAGGTTTGTCTTTTGCCTTTTTCATCAAAAACTCATCTTTGTTGAAAGTAACATCTCTTTCAACTATCACTTTGTGAGATTGTATATCCCACAAATGATAACCTTTGACTCCTTTGCCATAACCAATCAAGATACACTTTTTAGATTTTGGATCAAACTCAGATCGTTCACTTCCCTGAAGTAATACATATGCCGCACATCCAAATCCCCTCAAGTGAGAGTATCTTCCATGTCTTCCATACCAAATCTCATCTGTAGTTTTTGAGTTTAATGCCGCTGAAGGCGACTGATTGAGCAAGTAACATGCCGTATTCATTGCCTCTGCCCAGAACCCATGACTCAAGCCGGAATGATTCAACATACACAACATTTTTTCTAATAGTGTTATATTCATCATTTCTGCTATCCTGTTTTACTGAGGATTTTCAGGAACTGTTAAGTGTCTAACAAGGCCTTGATTTTTATAGTAAACTTTGAACTCTGATGACAGATATTCCCCACTAATATCAAATCTTAGAATTTTCACCTTCCTATCTATCTGCTTTTCAACCATACTCTGTTATTGCCTGAATTTCTGAAATGCATCCAACTTATTTTTAATCGGATACACTCAAATTTTCTTGAAGTAGTCATCGATAAATGACACAAAGTAGTTAGCTCCACCCACTGAAGTGACTTTAGCAAGTCCCCATACATCAAAATGTATATAATCAATCAACCCTTTCGAAGTATGCTTTCCTATAGAGAAACTGACTTTCTTCTGCTTCCTAAAGATACTATCTTCACAGAAATTTAGCTTACAAGTTTGAATGCCAGAAATTGTCTTATTCTTTATAAGCTCTGTCAACTCACGTTTACTCATGTGACCAAGCCTCTTGTGCCCCAAATAAGAAAGATTTTTGAAATCTTTCGTAGCCGTAACCCCATTGCTGCTGATTGTGTTGCCTATGAGAGTATAGAGATTTTCCATCTTTTCATCTTTAATCAAAGTCATAGCACCATGTACGGCCTTCAATTTTTCGGATTCTAGGATGACTCGACATCCTATCTCATCCAATGCCTCCAACGAGATTAGATTTTTCTTCAGATCAGGAACATGCCTAACCTCAGTAAGAGTGCAAACACAACCATCAAATGTCTTGATTCTAATAAAACCAATACCCACTGCTTTATATACACTGTCATTTCTCATCAAAATCGTCCCACCATTGACTTCCTTATACTTGTCAAACCAATTCCTGTGCGGACACATGTAATATGATGCCCCTGAATCTAGGATTCATATACCATCAACCTGACTGGAGTTTAACAATGTAAACAATAGATCTTCACCATAATCTGACTTAGCAATACTGGTCTATTGCGAAGTCCTTTCATCACTCTTTTCTTTATTCAATCTTTGCTTGTAGTATTTGTGAATATGTCCAGATTGCTTACAAAAGTAACAGATAACATCCTTTCTATCACTCCTAGATTTAGACATGATGTTTCCTCTCGTTGATTTATTATCCTCTCTATACTTGTCTCTTTTACAATCATGGTTTCGACCCCTTTCACTCAAGAGACTAATTTTTTCGGAGTTAGATTCAAGCTATTTTCTCAATTCGTTGGAAAGAAGTGTAGCAGTTACTTCTTTGACGGCAATAGTATATTTACCATAAATTAATGTGATAATTAGGTGCTCATAAGATGGTGACAGTGAGGTAAGCAAGTGAAGTGCAAAATCTACTTCTTCAAGTTTCACCTCAATGCTCAATAATTTACTAACTATTTTATTAAATGAATTCAAATGGTCATTAATATGCGCACTAGCCTTCATACAAAGGGTGTAGAGTTTCTTCTTCATGAAGAGTCTATTGGATAACGACTTTATCATGTAGAGAGACTTCATCTTCTTCCACATATCCATGGTCGTCTTCTCATGAAGGACGTTGTACAGAACTTCATCAGATAAACACAATCGGATAGTGCTTATGACTCTCTTATCAATAGAGTTTCACTCTCTATCGGACATCTCTGCCTTCTTCCCCATCTCCTTCTCAAGTAGAACATCATCAATATCTTGTTGGACAAGATCCGTGACCTTGACTTACCACAAAGAAAAGTTATTCTTCCCTGAAAACTTTTCCACCACAAATCATGCATTCTAGACCTTCATCGCTATTGTAATGTAAAACCTGAAACCTGGGTCTGATACCACTTGTTAGGAATTTAACCCACACTAACAAACTCCCGATCGCGATGAATGCAAAAGAATAAGAAGATGCAAGAAAATAATCACACACAATACAAGATTTACATGATTCACCCAATCGAGGGCTACGTCCATAGGAATATATGCACTATTTATGAACATTTACAATGCACACACTCTCTTCTCTCTTATGTACTCTCAAACAAGATCAAACTCAATCTTCTACATCTAAACCACTGTAAAATCCAAGGACATTGTCCTTAAAAACAAAGAGGAGATCTATCAGAATATATCAATGATTCCGACACAAGAACAACTTTAGTCGGATCTTTAATCCCCAAACGATTCTTCAATACCTTGCCTTCCTAGGTATTCACTAAAGTTTTCTCTCTTGAAAACTCTCTTCAAACTCTCTCAAAAGTCCTCTCTATTTCGCCCATGAACTTTCCCCCTTTTATAGAAGTCCCAAATCCTATTTCTAATATAACAGAAATTTGCCAAAACCTGAACTTGGCACATAACTGATGTGTCTAGTCGCTCGAGCGACTTTCACCCGAGAGATTTACATTTAAACCGAAGCCCGGTCATTGGAGTGAAAACCAAAATCGCTCGAGCGACACGGCTGGTGTAAACCTATAATAACAACCCTCACCCGACCCGACCCCACCTCATCTATGGGTGTTAAATATGTATCATGAATCATAAGTATCAAATTATTTTGATGTTGAGAGTTATTCCACTCACAAGTCACAACACCTATAGTTACTGCAATGAGCATGCTATAGTCACCCTAAACTGCAAGTGGGCGACAAGAGCACTAAAAGTCAGCTGAGATTTATTAATTAAAGAAAAAAAAAGAGAGTTAAAGATAACTGAGAGAAGTATCCTATTTTGAAGGACTCCCCATGATAGCCTAACGTTGACTCTTAGGACGACCGTTGGATTTAGCAACCACCAGCGTTTAAATATCTGGCACCTATGTATATAAATCTGGTGCCGACTCTTGGATTCTTATTTCTGGACTTATTTCAATTATGGCGGGAAATTCTACTATTGTTCGTGGAGACGAGGAAAATCCCCAAGCTTGGAACAGAATCCAGCCCTTATCTTCCACACCAAGGCATGTTTTTTCATTTCTAGTTTGTGCTCCATTCAGGAATCCATTCAGGAAGTTGATGATTGATTGGATGATCTGTGATTACTTTCCACATTAATCCAAGCACCTCTGGTGGTGATCTAGTCAATCTCCCTCAAGCTGTGTTTGGCATTGCTCTTTGGGAGAGTAGAAATGAGTAGCAACTATTCTTTATTATTACAAAGAAATATGGGGACATAGAAGGATTGGAAAAAGATAAAAGGGATGCTGCTCTTTGAATTAGGAAAAAGCAGCCCTCTTTAAAAAGGCATTATTTTTTATACTCTTTCAAAGAAGGATGTTTTTTATGTTTTAAATAGCTACCTCCCCTACCCACGACAGGTTGGCACAATTAGTAGGGGACTTTAGATTGTTACCAATAGGTCATGGGATCGAGTGTTGGCGTCTCCCTATTGGGATAACAGGATGCCCTGTAGAGTGTGTAAATCGTAAAATACTCGTTACAGTGGGGGCGAGGGCATCCCTTAGGGATTAGTCCAAGTGTAATCTTATTACCCTAAGTTATAAAAAAAAATAAAATAAAAGAGCATCCTCCCATTTTTTCTTCCTCCAATCTCTCTCTCCCCATATTTATTTACAACAATAAAGAGCAGCAACTGATCTTTTCTACTCTTCCAATGAGCAATGCCAAACTCATTAGCTAACCTTAGAGCATCTCCAGCAAGAATAGCTAAATTTGAATAGGTAAACACCTTTTTGGCTATCATTCTCTATTTTAGCTATTGCTTTTTTAATACACACTCCAGCAGATTCTCTATTTTAGCTATTCCTTTTTTTAAAATATTATTATTCATTCTTATTTTATTATATCTTTACCAACACTCAAATTTTCAAATATTCACCTTCTCTAACGGTCATATTTTCCTAAGTCGAACTAAAACCGAAACCGAACCTGAAACCAAAATTGAAACCGAATCCAAAACCGAATCGAAAATCGAAATCGAAACCGAACCCAAAACTAAAATCAAAACTGAATCCAAAATCGAACCGGAAATCGAAATCGAAATTGAACCCAAAACCGAACCCGAAACCAAAATCGAAACTGGATCCAAAACCGAACCGGAAACCAAAATTGAAACCGAACCCGAAACCGAATCCAAAATCGAATTGGAAACTGAAATCGAAACCGAACCAGATACCAAAATCGAAACCGAACCGGAGACCGAAATCGAAACCGAACCCAAAACTAAACTCGAAACCAAATCCAAAACCGAACCGAAAATCGAAATCGAAACCGAACCCAAAACCGAACTCGAAATCGGCTATATTTCTCCAACGGTTATATTTTCTCTAACGGTTATATTCTCAAACGGCTAGAATTCTCCAACGGTCATATTTTTCTAACGGTCATATTTCTCCAATGGTCATATTTTTTCAACGGTCATATTCTCTCATCTAAAAATAAGATTGCTCAACTATAAAAATAGGTCAATCTATTGTGATTTTTGTTACATACAAAATTAGCTATTTTTCAATAATTGTAGTATATCTTTTCTCTACATTATTCATTCTTCACTTTCGCTCAAATGTCTAACGATCATGTCTACAAAATGCTGGTTGAATACTCCAACGGCAAGGATGAGTTGTAGAAAATGCTGGTTGAAGACTCCGATCGCGAGGATGAGTTGCTGGCCACTATCGCAATTATTGTGGTAGAAAAACAATTGGAGGATCGGAGAAAATGCAAAGCACGTCATGGTTCTATTTCGGGATGTGTCTTCATCGATCGTGATTTTATAAAAGGCCACCAAAGGCTATTTCAAGATTATTTTGCTGATTCACCAGTATATCCTCCAAAATTATTTCGAAGGAGGCTTCAGATGAATTGTTCTCTTTTCCTGAGTATTCAGTCTGCAATAGAAGCTCACTGTAATAGCCCGAAAAATCACGCTAAACTATGACCTCGGGATCCGTGCCCGATCGGTCACAGGTTTGACCAATTAGGAGTTCGATAGTTAGCGTAGAGTGTGATGAGTGAATGAGAGGAGATGGTTTGTGAAACCATGTGGTGTGTGTTGTGAATCTGAAGTCACATACACCTATTGAGGTGCATGTGCTCAACACACAAGCTAGGGGGGGGATAAAAGGGTTTAATAACCCTAAAACTAATAGCTTGGGTGGTTGAGAGAGAAGTAAAGAAGAGAGAGAGAGAAGGAGAGCATAGTTGATGCAAGGAGTAAATGCTAGTTGTGGAAGGGGGATTCGAGCAATAAACGTCGGATTCGACGCGAGGGATCCGCTAGAAGCAAAGCTGGAACCCTAGCCTTCCAACCACTTGATTTGAAATCAATTTGAGATTGATTCAAGGTAAACTTTTGTGAATAAAAGGCATAGATTGTAGAGGTTAAATTGTAGTTAAAAATGGTTTAAATCATAGGATAATGGTTTAGAAAAATAGAGGAAAAAGAGTGGAAAAAGGTTGGGAAGAACAGCTCGAAAGGGGCTAAATCTGGCAATTTTGATTAATCGAAATTGGCCAAGAAGTTGAAAAGTCAGTGGACCCCGATTTCGATTAATCGAATTGGAGTTCGATTAATCGACTTTGGATTTCGATTAATCGATTTGGGTATCGATTAATCGACTGGGAACCTCCAGTGGACCCCAGGGGGGCTGGAGGAAAAGACTTGGGAAAATCGACTAATCGAAATGAGATTTCGATTAATCGATTTCAATTTTCGATTAATCGATTTGGGATCGATTAATCGATTTTAGGAACTCGATTACTCGAATTGAGAATCGACTTGGCTGAACAGAGAATTTCGATTAATCGATTTGAGAATCGATTAATCGATATTGACTTTCGATTAATCGATTTTGGAAATCGATTAATCGAATCAGATTCGATTAATCGATTTTGGAGTTCGATTAATCGACTGAGATAAATTATGTTAACTTTTGAGTTTGACTTTAAGATTCTTGGAGGGTCTTGGACCTTCTTTATTGCATCCTTAGTGATGTGTTTCACCTGTTATGTGGTACCATAGGTGGTACGTGTGAACTAATGCACAAGGAGCCACGTGGGACCTTGATGCGTTGATCAAACCAAGACTTGAGGTAGGGAACACCTTGAACATGTACTTTATTTTACAAGAGCATGTATGTAGTGATATAGAATTCAAATTCAAATATTTATTGCTTAAGAATTGTGAAAAGTGTATGTGAGTAACACCCATAAGAGTAAGTATAATGAGCCATCCCCAGGGGATGAAGAAGTAAAGAGATAAGAGCATCAGGTGTGATGCAAGTAAATGGATACATCCCAGGGATGTATCCAAGATTGAATCATGATTGATAGGGCCTAACTGATATAAGATAGCACATTTACACGGTGAATAACTATATGTAAGGCACCGATATTTTTGTTATTTGAGGTTTGATAGGGTACCCACGGCGTGGCGGGATATCCACAATGACCGACAGATATCCGTGACCGTCTGGCCGGCGAAACCGTAAGCCGGTCACGAGGCTTATCCGACATAGTAAGTACACCCGAGGTGTTGATTTGAGACAAGTGAAACCCGCCACCAATCCCGAGGAAAGGGGCTTGGGTACTATATGGTATTCCGGGGAATACGTTAAAAGTGTCTATATAGATGGACGATGAAGGGTATCTCATCTGAGCTCGATGCTATATTGCTCAGTTGAAAGTTTAAGTTTTGCTTTAGGCTTTTTCGCATCATTCATGAATAAATGAAAACATAAGTAATTAATGAAATGAAATGCTTTTTAACTGTTTTCATCAATAACTGCATAGACACATCATGCATGGCATATCATGGAATATATGTGAGTAATAATTTATATGTTCAACTGTGTTTTGTTCCCTATTGAGCTAGGATGTAGCTCACCCTATAGACTATACGTCGCAGGTCCACTACTAGCAGCTGCCGAGGCTTCAGGAGACGCTGACCCCGGTGAGTCGGACCTTGCGGCCGGCGAAGAGTTGGAGCCACCTCCTGAGGACTTCTTCTAGAGGACTCCGTTGTGCCACTTTGAGGGCTTTTGAGAGAGATTGTACGACTTGGTATGTCAAGCCTTGTTTTGTTTAAATCATGTATATATTGAGTTAGGATTATTCTTTTGGGACGAACCATCCGTGGTGATTGCTATCATCGATGGTTCGGATCGGTTCTCCATTCATGCAGAGGCATGAGGGTAGAACTGTCTTTTGGAGAATTACTTAATATAGATTTAAATTCCGTAGCTCCTTTATTGTTTCATTTTATGCTTGATATGCCAATATTCCGTGCTTAGCTAAGGGGCACGGTCAAGATGATCGTGCTGATGGCACGGGTTTCGGGGTGCCAAAATCCGGGCTGTCACACTCACGATTCATATTTTGTCCAAACATGAAATTGTGCTAGAACACTTGGTTTATCTTCCTTTCAAAAGATGATGGCTGTACTTAGAATGCTTGCTTATGGAGTAGTGGCCGACTATGTAGACGAGTACGTGAGAATTGGAGAATCCACCACAGTTGAGTCCCTGAAACGATTTGCTACAATAATAGTTTGAATTTTTTCGGATAGATACTTGAGGTCACCAAACAATAATGGCATTGCTAGTTTGCTAGAAGTTGGTGAACGACGTGGTTTCCCAGGGATGTTGGGCAGCATCGATTGCATGCATTGGAAGTGGAAGAATTGTTCAGCTGGGTGGAAATTATAATTTTTATGTCACAGTCGTGAACCAATAATGATCTTAGAAGCAGTCGCTTCATATAATCTATGAATATGGCATGCCTTTTTTAGGATTCCAGGTTCACACAATGACATCAGCGTTCTAAAGTGATCTTCCATAATTTCTGCACTTGTTGAAGGGCGCGCTCCTCCTGTCAATTACTTAATAAATAGTAATAACTATACAGTAGGATACTACATCGCCGATGGTATATATATCCAAAGTGGTCAACCTTTGTGAAGACAATTTCACGTCCATAAGGAAGAAAGGCAAAAAAATTTATTACAGCTCAAGAATCAACAAGAAAGGATATTGAACATGTATTCGGAGTGCTTCAAGGACGTTTCTCAATAGTGCGTGGACCTGCTCGTGGATGGAACCGTGAAACTCTCAAACTCATTATGAAAACATGCATAACACTACATAACATGATCATTGAAGATGAAAAAAATAGTGACGATGCCTTTAACATCGACTACGAACAAGTCGATGACATTCCTAATATTCAAGTATCTCGCGAGCGTATTCCTAAATTTGTACAATTTATTCAAAGGCATCTGAGTATTCGAGATAGTCAAACTCATTCTCAACTGCAATCGGATCTCATCAAACACTTATGGCAAATGCATGGCCATAATTAATTTCATATCAGGCTAGGTTGCAATTATTGTGTATTTTTTAGTTTTACTTTCTCAAGCTTTATCTATAATGTGCAACGTTGAATATCATTGGATGTAAATCAAATTTTTATATCCATTTAGCTATTTATTTATATAGATGGTTTAGTTTCTGATTATCTCATACAAATATACTGATTGTTAAATTGAGGAAAAAAATTTCAAGTTTCCATTACCAATAAAAAGATAAAATTAAAATGATTTATTGCACTACCGTGAGAATTCAAAGAACATTCTTCTCATATACATATGAAATCTAATAACTAAAACTGAAGTCCAAGTGAAGTAATAGAGCACACCCTAGATCCCCATGCATCTAAGTTGAAAAGTAAAAAATAGGCCACCTCACATGCTTTACATAAGTTCACAGAAAACCTGCCATTTTCAAACACAAAATCCATATAAAGAAACACATTGACCTCAAATCCCAACATCTAGGGCTTTTTAAAAGCATACACCAGATCTCAAATAATGATACAAAACATAACCAAAGTCTCATCTCAATAAAAATTGCACACAATGAAGTCAACTGAATCCTATATTATAACAAGGAATAGCATATTCCTACATCCAAAAAATGGATAAGGATAACCTAATTACCCAAATGGAAAAGCATATGTACCCAGATTCACATATCTTTAGAAAGAGCAAACATAATGGCAATACTAGAAACCCTACTTTCAAGCAACAACAAAAAAAACTAATAATTCAAACATCCCATAATACAAAACCCAGATCTCAAATCCTGAGATAAGACATACCCAGATTCAAACCTCCACCATATGAGAATATACTAATAGGCTCATACAAATATACTGAAACATAACATAAAACTTAATATAGCAAATAAAACCTATTTATCCCTGCGACTTTCAATGATTTTCATTTGTCGCATACGTACATACTATCTTTGGACTTCAGTCAAGTCACTTGTATCCATCAAAATAATTTTGTCCTCCTCAAATCGAATCTTTGCCTCCTATCGAGCATCCACTCTTCTCATAAATTCATGCTTTTCTCACTGATTTTTTGTGCTCTTTCATTTATCTGGGTTAGTATCCTCACCAGACCTTCATTATCGGCATCGACATTGCTCTTTCATTTATGCAGTCGTTCTTTTACAGCCTTTCTCCTCATGGGTCTCTCCAAGTCTACGAAGTTACTGGTGTTATTACTATTATCTCCTAGATTCACCGAAGGTAGAGTAGAAGAAGTAGGTCTCTTAGCAAACAGAGACCTACTTGGACTTTCCTTCTCTTCAAGCTACTTTGGACATTCTTTCAACACAATCTAGCAATGTTCAAATTGAAAATCATAAATTCTCGACCAATAAGTATTCTTTGACTGATCAGTTCCTCGTACTATATTTGTAGTTGTATTTAACCACACATCTATCAAGAGAAGATCTTCATCTTTGTTGAAACTTACACCTCGTGCCTTTTTAGTGCTATGGTGAACTTCAACTTGCGGTTCAGTTGTTGAATTAATCGGATTTGGAGATCTTATCGATTCATTTTCAAGGTAAGATCCCTTATTCAGGAGATCTGTAAAAGTTGCGTTATCTTATATTTGAGAATCCATTCAATGAAACTGAAGAAAACAAATAATATTTATGTGAACATATGAATGGATATATCAAGTATTAAACAAACATCTCCTCCTTAGCATTTAAAAATACTCATAACATGATAATAAACTAGAGGAACATTCCACACTTTCGAAACCACTTAGCTTTTATAAAATTAGCAATACATAATTAAAAGATCTCTCTTTTAAGCCTTAAACTAAAGATCTCTCTTTTAAGTTGAAGAGTAGGTAAAACTAACTAGTCAAACTCTTAAAAAAATTTAAATTCCAACGCAATATACAGCTTATTGGATAAGACCATGGTTTTTATAACAGTTTGTGATGATAGCGAGCATAACCCGTTACGTTACGTTACAAGGGTTTATAAACTGCCTTTATATTCTGTTGTATCCCATCATTTTCCGTTATAATATAATCGATAACAGAGATTGAATGCTAATAGATAGGTGACACGTCTTGTTTCATTATATTATGATTTAACAAAATAGTAAAAAGAAAAATATATATAGGCAAAAGGGATGGTGCATTGCAATGCACCAACCCCACGCTACACATCAACGGTAGATCACATGCCATGTGATCTACTATCTATCTATCTATCTATATATATATATATATATATATATATATATATATATATATATATATATATATATATATATAATACCGCTAACAACATGGGTCTGCACAGTGCACATACCGCACAAATTTATTAAAATGTATTTAAAACCCTATTCACCATAATGTATCAGTACCAGTCTTTCACACTATTGGGTGCCCAACAACCAATAGATTTAGCTCCAAATGCCATTGATGATATGGCGGTTGCAGATATCATCCATCATATTTCTGCCATTTCATCTCTGTGGTTGTAAATATTCAGAAAGAGTGCCATTCAATAATTAGGAATGGAACCCTGATTTGATGCCCAGAATCGTTTTCCCTATGGATGCCATGGATTAGGCCAGATGAAAATCATAGAAGGAAACAGGTGTAGAAGTAGCATTTTAACAAATTTAGCATGTGTACATTGTGGGAACTAACCATATTTAATAAGAATAGATTACAACAGTGTGGATAATTAGGACTCATGTAGATATTGGTGTGCAAAAGTCAACAGTTTCCTTATTTACTTAAGAGATATCATAAAGTCGGTGGGATTTAATCATTGCCACCACCACTTTTAAGTTTAGTAACATTATAAATTCAATTAGCTACAACAGGCAAAACTGCAGGAGCAGTAACCTAGCTACATTTTAAAATGTGATCCTTTAACATGTTTGTCGCTATAAATTAGTTAGTTTAACGGGTCATCACAGATCCCCAAAAGCTTAGATGAGCAATTTGCTTAATGGGGGCATCACCAGTATCTGCCCATTCACTAATTTAAGGACCCCAAAAATAGTGAATCATAGTTTTTGACAGGGTTAGCTGCATTGTTGGGGTCATTGGCATCACCGACATTTACCCTTTCATAGATTTAAGGCTAATGATTCTGTTGTTTTATGCATCATAAGGCTAATGATTTGAGTTTTATGCATCATAAGGCTAATGATTTGAGGTTTATGCATCATAAGGCTAATAACCAAAAAGCAAAAAACCCATCAACCCGAACCCGCATTCATGAGAATAAATTTTAATTCACTACTAACAAAAACTGCAATAAACAAGAACCCATAAAAGTAATTCATCTTCAACCAAAAATGACAAAGAAGAAAACCCATCCAACCGACCCCGAATTCGCAAGATACTAAGAAAAACAATTCTTACAATGCACTACTTAATGAAAACTGCAATGAAACAAGAACCAACAAAACTTAATTCATCTATAACCAAAACCTTAATTTACAATCAATTCACTACTTGATCCAAACTGGAATAAAGATACCCTTCCTTATGCTTGGAGAGTTGGTACTTTAATGGTCCCTACTTGATGCAAACTTGTTGGGTTCATTGGTACTTTAATGGTCCCTAATTTTCAAATGCTTGGTATCCTTTCCTTATGTTTGGTCCCTACTTTAATGGTCACTACTTTTTGGAGAGTTACTTTAATGGTCCCTACTTTTTTCAAGGCACTCGGGGTCTTCGTCAACGTGATATCCTATCCCTAGCCTTATTCATTTTAGCCGAAGAGGTCTTAAGTCGTAGGCTTCAGTATATGAGGGAAACTAAGCTAATTGACACCTTCCGTATATATCTCTTGGCCGTACCAATCCTACTAGTCACTTACTTTTTGCTGGTGACATTATCATAGTCACTAAAATTAGTCTTTGAAAAATCTTAAACACTTTCTTAATCTTTGTGAAGAAGCTTTAGGACAAAAATTTATATTGATAAAAGTTCTTACTTTATCAATAGGAAGATGTTGATAAACTCCATATTGGGGATAAGCCAAAGCACTCTCCCTTGTAACTATCTGGGTGTCTCCCTTTTTAAAGGTAGAGAGAGACCCCCTTCAAGGACAAGTCTAGATATGGCATCCCAAGACTTCACCATGAGTTTAGTTTTTACCTTCTGAATTCCCCGACAAAAAGTTAGCAAATATCTTCTCAATTGGTCACCAGTGACATCCATCAGACTGATATGATGAAACTGAGTTGGAGGTTAATAAGGATAAAAGGACTTGGGGCTGAAATTTTATATACCAAATATTTCTCAAGAACTGGTCTCTCGAATTACCGCAGTTGATTCAAAAGAATCTAAAATATGGGCTGCGCTATCAGGCCACAATTGCGCCACACAATGAAAAATTACACGTGGACTATTGGTGATGGCAAGTGTAAG
Organism: Chloranthus sessilifolius; assembly: GCA_021018995.1. Taxonomy (NCBI): domain Eukaryota; kingdom Viridiplantae; phylum Streptophyta; class Magnoliopsida; order Chloranthales; family Chloranthaceae; genus Chloranthus; species Chloranthus sessilifolius. Next base: position 75,083,643 of record CM037595.1, read on the forward strand.
TACCTGTTTGTCATGCTCTATGACGAAAACCATGTATATATCTCCTTTAGGCTATGTGTGTGTGCCAAGATGGATGGATCTACCTTGATAATGTAAGTATAACAATCACACTCTCTAAGCCCCTTAAAATGTTTGTTTTAAAAGAAACTTAAAATGCTAGAACCTGGGTGTTGTTCTATACAATGGTAGCGCACTGTGATAATTTTGACAGCGTGCTGTTACAATAGTGCGCCGTCATATATATGACAGCACGCCGTTGGTCCATGGGACAACAAACTTCGAACTTTTGTTTTCTTTTATGATGAGGGCTTTTTAGACTTTTCCTATTTTTAAGGTTTTAGGGTTTTTGATAAAAGCTTCTTGAAAAGGGAAAGGAGATTAAGAAAGATAGAGAGAGCTTCTTCATCCTTGAGCTAAACCCAAAACTCTATCTTCTTCCACCTCTTGAACTTTTGATTCGAAAAAATAGTTTATTCAAAAGGTGTTACTTTCTTCTTCACTTTCTACATCCTATTTGCTCAAGTGAGTTGATTTTTTTTGCTCAAGTGAGTAGAGTGTTTTGACCCCTAGAGATTAGAGTGTGTGATTGATAGCCTTGTGGATCTCAAGGTGGATCGTTGTGCATTCATCAACGGTAGAGGAGTGCATTCAAATCGGAAAGCTATGGGGGCGACCCGTGATGAGAAGTTGGGTTGCATGGGGGTTTGATAGGGCATGTGCATTTGTCGGTATATCATTCGAAACTCTTTGTAATTCATTTATTTCATAGTGGATTTGGTATGTGGACTTCGGTCCCGTGATTTTTCCCAGTGATTGGATTTCCACGTATATCTTGTGTTGTGGTGATTGTTGCTTATAATGTAATCTCTAGATTAATTAGAAATAATTGAATAGCCCGATCTAATTCCGTGAATTGGCGAAATTTCAGCAAGGATACAATGTTTCACTTCAAGACCCATAGTGCACTTCTACTCCACTAATTACTCATCTCAAAAAAGTAGGGATACCATTTCCTTATGCTTGATATCCTAAAATTGTGTTCTATGAGGTATTCCATCAAACATAGCGTAGGCAATTTAGATACCCTAAATTAATCACAACTAAATAACATAAGGTATGACTTGGTAGGGGGTTGTGATCTAAAGATCTTTGACATCAATGATTGAGATGAAAAACTATCTCTATCATGTTAGCCACTGCAATCACATATTATCTAAATTTAGTGGTTTGTACATTTATTTTTTAGTTTTTTAATATATGTTTTTTTATATTTACACTCAGAAACTTTTGCTTTAGGATCGGCCAATCCGATCGCCCATCAAAGCATATCGAAATTTTTAACTCCTTAAAGAATGATGAATCATAGACTAATTAGTTAAAACCATCATCTCCATCCCAACCCAACAAATAGAAAACCAATAATTTCAACCCAATTAACAACATAAATCACAAATAATCACATTTCCAACTAATTAACTCAAAACTATAATACCAATTCAAATAGGCAAACCTGTTTAAGCTTAGAAAATTCAAGAACGAAGCCCTAGATCCTGAAAAAAAATATTATAAAATTGGAACAAAATTTTGCTGTGAATAGAAGAACAAAATTTGAAGAAATATTTCTAGAATGATGAAGAAATTAGGGTTTTAGATGCAGAAAGGGTTTTGGTTATTACTCACACCAAGAGAAAGAAGGGATGTAGCAGAGAGGATTGACGGGAGATGATGGATTGGAGATAGTAGAGAGGATTGGTGGGAGAGGAAAACAAAAAACCCTAAAAATTTATAAAATAAGAAATAGCTAATGCTACAGTAATCGCTATCTATAGCGAGCACTGTAGCAATTCGCTGCTATCTATAGCGAGCACTGTAGCAATTCGCTGCTTTGGTAAGGAGGATAGCGTACCTGTTGGAGCCCAGATCGGCGGTGTCGTTCGCTAAAATGGCGATCTTCGGGCTTATAGCGTCTTTGTTGGAGATGCTCTTAGGAGTTGTTTGGATATCTTTGAGGGTCAAATCAGTGAAATTCAAAGGTGTACTCTTTCACAGATTTGTGGGCTTAGTGAGGTCACTATTTTGGGAGAAGGAGATTGACCAGAGCAATGTCTGGGTTGCTCTGGTCAGTCACCAAAACCATTTAGTCACCAAAACCAACTCATCGACCTTTGGTGTTGCTAAGCTACAAAGCTGTCTTCCTTGTTTGTTAAAGGTTGCGCTTGGACAAGCCCCACGCCACGCACTCCAGCTCTCTGTTGGAGTAGGTCATATCTGCTCTTGTGTGAGCTCGTTTTTCACTTAAAACAGCTCCATGCCTGCACAGATGAGGCGAGGAGCTGATTTATCATGCGCTCTTCGAGCCTAAAGCACCGAGCTAGACGAGCCACAGTTAGGCCCTTGAGGAGCTAAGTTTAACACATGGCGTTTTATTTTAGTGTTGATCAGCTTTTGTGGGGAGCTGATTTAGCGCCCTTTGAGTCTAAGGCTGCGTTTGGGTTAGCTGAGGAGCTAAGCCAAACAAACCCAAAGTGTTTTATCATACAGCTGGTATTTTTGTAATATTATGTAAAAGCATTAAGTGAGGGTAACTGTTTTGCTTTCTTCAGTCTGATGAATGGCTGAATGGCGATGCTAAAAAGAGTGGGGACTCCACATTTGACCAAATACTCGTTGAGAGGTTGGGCTTGATGGAGTTTGTCACCTTGGAGGTTGGTGCTTAAAAATAATGGGTACACGTCGTTGCAACCGAAGATTCCGGCTTGGAGATTGATGGTTCCACCTGTACTAACAACCTTACTCCCTTGAATCAAATGATGGAGATTGTTTTTAGTCTCAATCTTCCACATTAGATCTTGAGATCATGGCCCACATATAAGATTGTCATATATATATATATATATATATATATATATATATATATATATGTTGATTACACGTGGCACACATTTCTGCAATACAGTGTACTACAGTGAGAAGGGTTCTTGGGTCACTTTTGGAGATGTGTTCCACATGGAATCAACATATATGACCATTAGATGGGTGGGCCATTCAAGACATATTATGTGACTCCCTCGGTTATTGTGTGACTCCCTTGTTTGAATCCACATTTGGCCGTATGAAATGTGGGCTATGATCTCAAGGTTAAAAGATTCGAACGAAAAATGATCTCCATTGTCTGATTCAAATTAAACAACATTGTTAACAGTGAAAGCATCAGTTGCAACAGGATGGAATCTTTTGTGAAAAATTATAAACGTAGGATAGATTTGTTGAGGACAAAGTACAGACGGCTGACGTGGCTTGATATGACTGGCTGCACCAATCTACATTAATTTACCTCCACCGCACTTGCAGCCAATTGTATCGCTCCATATGTCCTTCATACTTGTTCATCTTTTGTTGCAAAGACCCGTACTCAAAAATAAATTGCCACGCCCTTTCATTAAAAAGCCAAGAAAAGGCCGGAGAAAAACATAGATGACACAACCACACACATAGTGGCTCCCAAAAAAGAAGCGAGCGAAGAGAAACCACCAGACCTCCGATACTCACTAGCATGCATATCATGAAAAACAGATCTCTATGCAGTTCGAGTCTGTGGTCTGAGACAATTGCAGATCTCCATGTTGCTTTAAGCTCATGGCGCCGGTTTATGGGTGGGTCGCTCCGTAATAAGTAGTAACTCTTTTTTTTTGAAAATGATCTATAAAAATGAACTATAATTTATGGTACATGCAGTCATTATTTTTTATTTTTATCTTTTAGAACACTGCAGTCATTCATTTGATGGTGGCTCTTTTAGGTTTTTAATCCTGCAAATAATTTTTTGATATCATAAGTTGAATTCCATATTTGTGTTCCCCATACCTCATGCGACTCCCAAGTAGGGCACTTGTATGTTAGAGTTAACTTGTATATAAGAGTTCGAATGAAGGACAGTGACTGTCCTCTAAGGTCCACATGGAGCTCCACCATGACACTTCAAAAGTATTTTGAGTTTTGGGTAAAACAAGAGGACATTGCATAAATCATTTTCAAAAAAAAATTGAAAACCCTATCTCGATGACAAAAGTCAAAATTTGATTATAATTTATAGTTCAATTTTCAAATGGTAATCACAAGATGGAGACTAAATTTTATTTTAATTTATTTTTAAATTGATCTATACATTATCCCTTATTTCATGTGGGCACCTCGCAGAATTTTCAGTGCCACACGACACTTTTTAGTGAGATTTCGGTGACACAGGGACACTTTTTTTATTTTCAGTTTTACTTTCTTAATTCTAACTACAATGCCTAACTTCTCAGGCATGGCGGGCATCCGTAGCAGAACTCTTGGGCACAGCTGTCCTTGTCTTTGCACTCGTCACCATCGTCATCTCCTCCTTTGACACCAACAGTACTAACCCCAACCTACTCACAGCATTTCTCGTTTTCGTCGTGTTTACAATTCTCCTGCTTGCCATTGGGCCAGTATCCGGTGGCCACATAAACCCGGCAATCACCCTCTCTGCCACCCTTCTGGCCACATATCCTTCGCACGAGCCACCATTTACATTCTAGCCCAATGTATCCGTGCGGTGCTAGGTGCGCTATTGGTCAAGGCCGTGGTGAGCACTCACTACGTGAAAAAGCTAAAAAAATCACTGCCTTAAACAGTGATTTTTTTTTCAAAAAATCACTGCCCTAAACAATTGTAAAAAAAGGAGTGATTTTTTTTTACCACTATACAAGACAGTGGTTTATGAACTGTTTAGGGTAGTGGTTTTTTTATGCAAATTTTAAAAAAATATATATATATATTTTTAAAAAAAAATTACGTCGACAATTTTTTATGCAAATTTTTTTTATGATTTTTTTTAATACAATTTTTTTTTATGCTTTTTGTAATACTTTTTTTTAATGCAATTTTTTAATGTTTTTTTTTTAATGCTTTAAAAAAAATTATATAAAGAAAAAAAGCTATTAATCTCATATTTAAACACATCCATTCAACTCAAATGCAAATCATTCAATGCCATTAATAAATAAAATAGATGCCCAATTCTTTTATTTAAACAAAATATTGCATCTCAACTTATGATCCAACCTTTCAAATCAACTAAATATTTTAAACTTTACATGGTCAATCCTTTTATTCAAACAAAAAAAAAGAAGAAAAGAATGAGAGTTAACAATCTAAGGACCCCATGACCTATTTTCATAATTTAAAAAAAATATATATGCTTCGCCTCTCCTGCCAAATATCTCCGCCCCCTAGTGATCCGTTTGAGGTGAGCTTCAAATCGAAAAGCTTCGCCTGAAATCAAAAGGAGAACGTAATTAAATATTTGTGATATTAAGCAATTAAATTGAGATATTGATGACTTCTTACTACAAAAAATGGGACCTATGCCGACTGTGCAGCAACAAGGTTGATATTTTGAAATGCAATTGCTCTGCCACAACTTTTATCTCACCTAATTGTTGAATAGGCAGAAGGCTTGTTGATATTCTAATCATCTGACCATAAGATGAAAGAACAAAAGCAAAGGTTCAGTATAACATCATCTGTAGGACATGGACCAAAGTAGAATTAGCTAGTGGGCCAACCAAAAAGAAATATATCATACTCAGAACATGTGTGACCTACCACATTTTCATCATATACCACCAAATAATTGAAAAAATATGTTGGCATAATTTTACCATTTATTTGCATTAATAAATAGGATTGCTAGGTATCAATAGCTAAAAGAGCATATAGCCATTCCTTTTCAACTGTTACCATTTAAACAGGTACGCCAATAAACTACAAAGCATAACTGACTTCACTTGCAATTATTTTACAGAACAAAATAAATTTCAAAGCTAATTTTCGTTTTCAATGTCCTCGCAACTAATTGCCTGTACAAACTACAAACACAACCTAAAGATGGGTATGGCTTACAAATCAAGGTCCTCTACTCTCTCAAATCTGAACGAGAGTAAACTTCATGAAATTGGCAGCGGAAGACCAGCACACCATAAGGACTAATATATAGATTATAACCAATTTCATTTTCTATTCAAATCCTTAAAAATGTAACCTGGTTTGATGGAAATATCAGTTTTTACAGAAAAAAAAAGTAATAATGCCAAAACTAGCTCTGTCAACAAGGACCATTAATAAGCCATAAAAATATGGGACAGAGAGCATGACTTATGTTTATAATTCGACAAGACAAAGGCACCACATACCTCACGCAGAGCATGGTAGGCATCCTCATAAAACCTCAAAGCTTCATCCCAATCTCTACAGAACTCGGCATATACAGCAACTTGGCATCCAATAGTTTTAGATTATGATATAGTAACAACATACAGTTAGTAAGCCTATATTAAATTTACATCAACGTAGTAAAATCTAGTTCATGGCATCTGGGTCATTGACACAACAATACAATTATCCAAGAAGGTGTGATTCTCATAATAATCCAAGTCTTAGTACACATATCAATAACAGCATGCGCTATTATTGCACAACTTCATTCTCACATTCCTTCAACAGATTCCAAAAAAAAAACACTGCTAAATGAACTAAATGAATAAACTAACCTGCTAGTACCATATTTAAACTAAATGAACAAACTAAAAAAAGAAAGATCATGATCTGTGCCACGTAAAATCAATGAAAAATAAGAAACAGCTGGAGCTATGTTGGTTACTGGAACTGCGCTGGTATTTGGGTTATAGTGGTAGTAAGTTCAATGAAAAATAAGAAACAAAACAAGCTAAGTGCCATTAGATCTGTACATGTGGCTCTTTTTCATTAAGACTTCCTGTGGTGCACGAGGCCGTTGTCTAGATTAGATTCATCCAAGATTGCATCATTAAACCATCTATATGAAGTCACTCACCGCTAAAATGAACGACTAAAACAGGAATGGACAGTCATCACATGGTAGCCATTCATTTTTTAGGCTCTTGATCATATGATTGAGATGGCTTTACAATTCAATCTTGCAGTTGAATCTAATGCATACGATGGCCTGTGCACCACATGGAAAAGGTTAATGAAAAAAGTCACTAGTACAGATCTAATCCCTTCAAAAAAAATTTATCTCTTTAAAGTTGGTTAGGATCAATCCATATAAAATATATAAAGCCAATGCTAATAAAGAGAGGCAACTGAAAATTATAAACCTTATAACAGGCATCCACCAAATGTACATAGGTACTAACCTTATCATTTAAAACATGCCCCTATTTATCTCAACAAAGACAACTAATTTACAGCAGCTTGCTTACCCAACTACACATGTTAGTTCACAAAATTTGGGTGGTCCCAAAATCTGTATGCTTGAATTCAGTTCAGACAATACTAGCTTTTACCAAGGCATTTCTCAGTGAAGCAATGCAAGCGAGAAACACGAATAATTTGAAGTGCATACCTTTGAATATCTTACAACCCTATCTAAAACGATTTAATTTTCTCACAAGGAAACACATATACATGGTAAGTGTATATCAAAGCTTTCTAATGCGAAGCATCCTATTGATTTTTGTTGCAAAACGAAATATATTGAAGGTTTCAAAACTTGTTATCAGTTGCTATGAGGCTCACGACCAATACCGAATCAACTCCGCCAAGTCGTGCTTCAAGTTATAAGACAACTATTAAACGGCTAGCAGTTATGCCATATCCACCAACAAATCAGAAAAAAAAGTAGTGCTAGTTAAACTTCTACCTCTTAAAGGTACACTGATGTAGGATATAACTTTGCAATTTTTGTTTGATGCAAATCTGAATTTGAAGATGAAGAGATTTGAGAAGAGAAACAAGAATAAAACAAAGACAAAAGAGACTTAGCTACAGCTACACCAAGGCTAAATAGGAGTTGTTTATCAGCCATAAAGACAGTAAAACAAAGCTTATTAAAGAAACATAGTTGCTCCAGAAAGGATCAGAAGTTGATGTTAAGAATTGACTTACAGTCCAAAGAAGACCGGTGCAGATCTGATCGAGGAAGATGGTAGAGTAACAGGACAGGTATAAAAAAAGGAAGAAGAAAGGTTCAAAAGCTACTTAAAGAAGATCATCTGTGGGCTGCATATTGGCTTGAAGGAAGCTGAAGAGGAGCTGTATAAACTGTTGTTAAGCAGTTATTAATAGGGGACAATTATCAGACCAGTTACTGTAAGATAAAATATTGAGTATAGATGGGGCCACTAAAATGGGCCTTATCAGAAATCATGGCCCAAGAAAAAAGTTCAAAGAAGCTGGAATAGGCCTCTCACAGGCTTAAAAATATGCTGGGCTGGGCCTCAAATGGACCATCAAAAGAAGCCCATATTTATCAAACATTATTAGTGTATGTGCATTAATAATAGTCATCAACTAGCCAAGTGCTCACTTAAGCAGATCATATGATCACTTAATAGGCAACAAAAATAAAAGTTATAAGAAACCCATATTGCAACTAGGTGTTGACCAGATTAGTTTTTCTTTCTGGTCAAGTGTAAAGATGGGACAGCAGTATAACAACTGTTGATAGATGCAAAAAGATTTAAATAGCTACATAAAGGTGCTATACTAATGGCTGCAAATAGGCCTGCCAACTATAGGAATCAGAAATAGAAAGTAGGAATAATGCAGGAAGCAACTGAAAATTATAAACCTTATATATAGGCACTTGAATTAAAGAAGGTAATTACTGCTGAAAAGATGATGAGCAGGTAGTTAAATTGATCTACATGATGAGCTGTCTTTAGGTCCAGCTGGGTGAATCTTTTGTAAGTGCTATTTGAGGCCCGACAGTAAAAGAAGGCAGTTTAGAACCATGCAGCTCCTCTTTCTCCTACAATTTCATAAAAGCCTAGAAAATCTCAGATGAAATTTATGCAAGAATTGGAGGAGATTTCAGAATAGTGTTCAAATAGATAGAATTACCTCCGACTCAATACAAGAAAAGTCAATATTGGATCAGGGAATAAAGCCATGCATACCTTTTCAGTGGCCAATTTTTCAGCCCTAAAGTAGGAGATGAACAAGATATTTTAAAAAAAAGATTTATGATTAGTTCATTTCATGTATTGCTTTTTTTTTTTTGAAGTCTGAAAAAAGAAACAAAAGTGCAGAGTTCTGATTTTTTTCTTCTCAATTTTCTCCAAATACAAAAAAAAAAAAAATCCTTTGAAAATCTATGGCATGTTAAAAGCCGACCATTCGCAGATGTTCTTAAATCATCTCATTTGATCGCAGTTCTTCATTTGATCTTTATTGTTCTTCCTTTGCCTTTTGGGTCTTGGGCTGCAACAAGAAAAGTCAGAACTTCAACTTTTGCTTTATTTTATAATTGAAAATGTGAGTAGGCTAGATGGAAATATAAACATATTTATGAAAATAAAATCACTCAATAAAATAGAATCAAATTTACCCCTAAACAAGATCAAAAAAAATCTATAAGTCCCCTGGGCCAAGTAATAATGTCACCAATTGTAACATCGCCAAATGTTCCTTCGCTCGCATATAATTCTGTATTGACCTCGAAAATATTATCAATTATGATGGCGTATGAATCTCTTGACGTTGTCGCCTCTCTATACATTTGCCCTAGTCCAATGGCAAAGTTTTTCAATAGACAACGTATAGATGGTTGGTTCACAAGTATCTCAGGCTGAACCGATGACGGTCGAGTTCCCTAAAAAAATTATAGCCTTTAAACTGTAGAGTTTAAGAGAGACTAAAACAACAATGCAAAAGTACTTTAAATAAGATATGACAATGACAACTCCAATGATTATTATTTCATAACATTGAATTTATACCTGATAAGAATCGAATTGGTCAACCGATGTCGATATAGATGTCCCTTTAGAAGGAGCTAGAGGTGATAGTAAATTCACTTTTTCCTCAAGGATCTTGCGTGCTCTACGCTCCTCATGAAGCTCATGTCTAAGCATATCAACCTGTGATTGAATGCTCTCACGTGCTATCTTTTTCTGGTGAGCAATCTCCCTAGCCTGAACGGACGCTTGAATGGAGGTCTTAGATACACCCGTACCCATACTCCGTATGTTGCCCCTTCCATCACGCCCACAAACCGTAGCAACAGGGTCATTATCTAAATCTTTTTCTTTGAGGAATGGATCAGATAAGGCAAACCTCCTAATTTCATCCTAAATAAAATAAATAATGGTTAAATATAGTGATACTAAAGATCAATATTAATTATTTATCAATGGCAAATGAATAATTAAAATAATCTTACTATTTGTGTGCCCAAGGACGTCCCATCCTTCTTAGTATGAGAGGCTAAAAATATTTGTGTCCTCGTCACTGTACTAGTCGAACACTGCTTTTTCTGTACAATAAGGTCATAAGCAATTGTGAATATTCTAACAAATTTATTTAAAAAATTTATGTGCTAGATTTTACTATCTCTTCTGCCATCTTAGTTGATCCTCGTCTACCAGTGGTGTGTGGGTTCATCATCATTTTCCTACAAGTCTTCCCCTTTTCTCGGCATACTTTATCTTCCTTTGTTGAGCACATTTTAATAAATGCTCTCCAATCATCTCCCTTCACGTTCTTTGGTCGATACTTCATCCGCTCTACGTCTGTTTCATATTTATCATAAACGGTGCGAAGGTCATGTTTCCATTGCTTCCAAGTTAAATTCGCTTTCGTTAAGACCATCTTTTTTTGACTAATTGGAACATTATATTTATCCTATAATGAAAATAAAACGATATCAAAATTATTTGTAGAATAACTAAATGAAAATTGCATGAACAACATGCACTCACTGAGACAAAGCGCCATATTTTCTCTTTTATAGAAACAGATACAATTTTCCAAGACTCATAGGCAGGTGGACAATGAGTCCTCGTCATCCGACCAACAAATGTGGCAAATTGAGTTGAAGCATCTCCAATAGGCTGCCCATGTTCATTCATCTGAATTTTCAAACGCGTACCTGGATAAATAAAATATTGTTAATAATTTCTAAATAACATTTACCAAATAAAAGAAAATAATAGACTAACCACTCTCTTGAGTTCCAACTGATTCAGATCCACTCGGTTTTGATCCAAACTGTGTCATTATCTTTTGCTGAAAATATTGGCAAACTCTAGTTGTTGATCAAACTATCATTTAAGGATATAAAATGCATTAATAAGATAATTGAAAATTGTAGCTAACTTATAACAACATTAAAATAGGAAAATCAATAACAAGAAATGTAAGTAATTCTTTTGTTACAATTATTGGATAGAAGAAATAAGGTTCAAGTGAACAATATGAAAGAACTAGATTAATCTTCGTCCTCGTCCTCATCCACAACATCAGTTGCTAATGCCAATGCTAAAACATTTACTTTTGGTCTTCCTTCAAGTGCTAAGGGATCTTCATAGGCATCCACATCCCGAGTCAATCTTTTTGGAGCATCTAATACGACATACCAATCATCCCTAGTTTGATCTTTACAATAGAAGACTTGAGTGGCTTGAGAGGCAAGAATAAACGGCTCATCATCTTCATGTGAAATCCTCATAAATCTCCTAAGATTAACAAACACTAACCCAGTTTCTGGGTCAACCACACAACCATTTTTTTTATCTTCTATACGAGCCCAGTCACAGTAGAAGACTGTTTTTTTAAAGTAACCATAATCCAACTCAAGTATTTGTTTGATAATACCATAATAAGTAACTTCTTCTTCCACATGGTTCTTATCTTTCGCACTTGACCTGAAGCTAGTTAAAGCCTTCATGGATACTCCACTATTTTGTGTGCTTTTATTCATTTCTGATTGTGCGGTATAAAACTAATAACTATTGATCATGTAAGCATTATATGATATGGCATTGAAGTTTGGACCATCAGCAAGGCTCTTCATGATAGAATTTTCTTTATTTTCTAATTCTTTTCTTAACCAAGGAATGTAGTTGTCCCTCTGATGCTTATTGCTTGACTTGTGATCTTGAAGATAAGCCTGATACTTCCTGTAAATATTAACTCTTAATTATATTATATCATTTTAAAAATAAAATATATAATTTAAAAATATATAATAAATTACTTACTTCTCCCACTCAATATTTTCTGGATAATGCTTTAGAACCCATCTACGTATTTGTTCATATTGCACGTGTTGAAGAAGATAAGTTTTTTCACTTCCATCGATAGGGTACCCAAAAATAACATCTTGTTCCACGAACGCATTTTCTCCTTTCTTATGACTTCCTCTGCTAGAATTTGGCATATACTCCATGCAATACCTCATACATTCTTCCATGAGATATTGCTCCATAATACACCCCTTTGGATATGTCTGATTTTTCACATAATGCTTATATGTCTTCATCATCCTACACATTTTTTTCAATTAGATATCAATGTTAACATTATTAACTAAAAAAAGTTATTAATTTTATTGCGATAATTTACCTCTCGAAAGGATACATTCATTGATATCGGACAGGTCCGCAAACAAGCGCTTCCTCTGCTAAGTGAACAACAAGGTGTATCATAGAAACAAAAAATGACGGCGGGAAGTACTTTTCAAATACACATAGTGTTTCGACTATATGCCTTTTCATGTTCAAAAGGTCAACATGGGAGATAACCTTGGAACATAGGACATTAAAAAATATTGACAATTATCGAATAGCAGCTCTCAATGGTTTCTCTTTCTTGAATGCATGCATCAGCAAGAAGGTAGCGATGCTTGTTGCATGAGGATATGATAATCATGTGACTTCAAGCCTTTGAGTTGGAATTCCTTCAAACATACCTGTCCTTCTAATTTCTACTGTATCCAATAGGAACCTTCAAATTGTGTAAGGTTTTATAAATTATTTCTTTTTCTTCTCGTGACAAGCAAAATGGAGCTTTAGGACAATACAACTTATCATTTTCTTCCACGGGCCACAAATTTTTCCTTATATTCATATCTTTGAGATCATAACGTGCTTCAACACCATCTTTGGTTTTACCCTTTGTGTCCATAATTGTTGCAATTAGGTTTTCTGTGACATTTTTTTTCACATGCATTACATCTAAATTATGACGAATAAGAATATCCTACAAACATAAAGGACATTTGTTAATATTTGAGTGAAGTGAAGTATAAATTTCATATTAGAAAAATAAAATATATTAATTATCCACCTTCCAATATGGTAAATCATATAGGATTGATCTCTTTGACCATGCATTGCTCTTTTCATGCTCAGTCTCGGATATCTTCCTCTTCTTGCTTGCTTGCTACCTTTCCAAATTCTGTTTTGATACATCTCATTTTGCATAATACTTCAGAACCACTCAACCGGCGGGGATGCTTTCTATGTTCTTCCTTCCCATTAAACTGTGACTTTTGAGTTCTGAAAGGATGACTCATATCAGTAAGAAATTTTCTATAACCCATGTACGCATATTTCTTTCCATGTGATAACCATGCCGAATCAACCTCTTCACTACAAACAGGACAACCATACTTTCCAGCTGTCCTACATCCCGAAAGATGGCCATATGCTGGAAATCATGTATAGCCCATAATAGAATTGCTCTCATGTTGAACATAGATTTTTTATAAGAGTCATATGTTGTAGCACCAGCGGACCATAATTCATTTAACTCTGCAATCAGTGGCTGTAAGTAGACATCAATGTTGTGCCCTGGACCTTTTGGGCCTGGAATTAATAGAGTTAACATTGTAAACTCTTTTCGCATACACATAGATGGAGGAAGATTAAATGGAACAATCATAACAGGCCAGCAACTATAAGAATTACTCTTGTTTCCGAAAGGATTAAATCCGTCTGTTGCAAGTCCTAAACGAACATTACGTGTCTCAAGAGAAAAGTCACTCCAACGAGCATTGATTGATTTCCAACTTGAAGAATCCACTGGATGACCCATGTAACTTTCATTTTCAATTGCATTTGCATGCCATGTCATCGTCTCTGCAATCCATGGTACACTATATAATCTTTGAAGTCTTTGGGTTAGTGGAAAGTATCTTAACTTCTTCCACGGTAATTATTTAAAATTTGGCTTTGAAGCTTCCACGGGTCTCCATCTGCTCTCACCACATGTAGGACACTCATTTTTATCTGCATGATCTCTCCAATATAATATATAATCATTGCGACAGGCATGAATAATCTCATGTTTCATGCGCAAAGACTTAACTAACTTCTTTACATCGTAGGTGCTATCAGGTAAAGTATTTGACGCGGGCAAAATTTCTTTTAGCATTTTTAACAACTCCGTGAAACTTTTATTAGACCATTGATGTCTAGCCTTCATACTCAACAACTCAACTGTAGTTGACAATTTCGTATGCTCACCCTTACATGACGGATATAGTGGTTCTAATGCATGTTTCTTCAAATTACTGTACTCCATATCCTCAGGTAAATCATGTGGATCCTGATCATCACCTTCATCCTGATCATCATCTTCATCCTCAGGTAAGTCTTCAAGATGAACATGTCCAAATGCGTTGTTCAACATTTCTTCCATTCTTGAAAACATATCATTATTTTGGTTACTAGTTGAACTACTAGAAACCCCAACATTGACACGATTTGTAGAAGACGACTCCCCATGATACGTCCATGTCGTGTATGAACTATCCATGCCATCACAAATTAAATGCTCCATAATGGTTTCAAGGTTATGCTTTTGAAAATTTTGACATTTAACACAAGGACAACAACACCAATTAACATCCTCAACATTTTGTTTTGCAAACAAAATAAATGATGCAATGCCATCGAGATATTCAGAAGACAGACGTTCTACTATTGTCATCCATTTTTTGTTTGGGATTGCTAGAGGCATCTTCTACAAAAAAAAAAAAAAAAAAAAACCTAAAGTAGGAGAATTGAGGGAAAAGACAAGTATCAACAATATTAGCCATTAAAAACTAAAAGTGACAATTTGTTCAACAAAAAATGCACAACTCTATTGCAATCTAATTATCTACACGTTCATGCTACCATAATTCTAACTAATATATTTTTTATAACCAAAACTTGCATCAATTTAAGTTAAAATTTTCAACATCGGTTCACGCCCTAAACTCTTTCCCCGTTTCTTATTTTAACTATCAACCATGAAAAAGGCACTAATTCAAGCCCGCATGATCTTGGAGAACATCTTTGACATCGAGATTGACTGTGATCATGGTACTAATGATTAATAATCTTCAAAATTCTCATTATCACAAAATTAAACTTACAGCTTGCCACTTGGAACATCTAAGATTTTAGCCGTGCACCACATGTATAATTAGGGCTATCATCATGTTGGGTTGAGTCAACGAGTACTTGACATATGACTGACCAGACCTGACGGAGTACCCAATCGGACAGGTCAATGGTATATACCCGACCCGACCCAGTTAAAAAACCCCTAGTTTCTACCCAACCTGAAGATCTGGGTGTGCCTAACACAACCTGACAGGTCAAAAAAATTTGGGAGAGCTTCATTTAATTAGAAGGGCAGCAAAAAGAGCTTCATTTAATTAGAAGGGAAATAAAGTAAGTTTGAGAGAGAAGGATTAGTGTCAATTAGACAGAAAGCAATACCTATATTATAGACAGCAAAGCACAAAAGATAGTATTACCCTTCTAAAGTAGGGCACAAACCAACTACCAAGATTACATACTACACATTAAGATAATAAATGAGACTCATCACCAACAGTAGGAACTTATAGGGTTGCATTGGTGCAGCAGGGAAGAGTCATTCCTTAATGTGGGGAGTGAAGAAAAATAAAGAGTTTACATTCTAATGGTGTTGGACTGCATGCAAAGTTATTTGAAACAGTGGAGTAGATTTTGTCTATACAAGAACTTATGACCAACAGAACAGATATTTCAGCAAAACAACAAAAACAATCAAAGTTCACCCTAGGGCCATTTAACTAAAGAGTCTTACCTGATCAAATTAACAAGTTTAAAACGTGATATTTTAAATCCTGCACTAGCTAGGGCATCCACTCGCAATGATGCTTCAATGGCCTTGAACGATTTAGTCCTAAAAAAAGTACGCGGCTATTTGTATGTTGTGTTTTGGTTCAAATAAAATTTCTCACTTTAAGGAAGATTGAAACCATAAAAATACTGAAATAGTAAAAAAGGTCAGCAAAATAATCCCTAACCTTGGTGGTTCATACTCTAATGCAAGCAATGGTATCTCTGTACAAGACACTAGAACATTACCAACCTGCAAGATGAAAATAAGTAACATAGGAAAGTTATTAGCGGTAATCCACAATAGAAAAAAGTAATCAGTAGTTTTCTTTATAAAAAAAATAATAATGGCTTATAGAATACAGTTACAAATTAATAAAGTTTCTATTTCTATTTTCATAGTTGATACATACATTCACTGATACTACAACAACTTGCACAAGCACTGAAATTCTGCTTGTTTTTATGTGTGGTTCAAAGAAGAGCTTGAATTCTACTATATTAAATGTTAGTGTTCAAAACATAAGACTGGTTAGCCTCGATATCGAACCTGAATATTGCATTATATAAAGTTAACGAACAAATCTCAATGCAAAGTTCAAAAGGTTCAATATTCATTTCTCAAGAATATTGAACACAAACACACACTCACCTACACACGCACACACACATATTTCCTTCTTTTACTTTTCACATACACACTTTTGTGTGCTTGCGCGTGTGCATGTGTGTGCATCATTTTCTTTTTACTATTTTAGATTCCTCTTGGAGTTCACATGTATCCCAAATTTGGGATACCTCTTGGAGATGCTTAAAGCCTAAAAATTAGGGTATACCTCTTGGAGACGCCAACTTCCACCAAACATGTAAAATGACGAAAAATACTGTCACTATTTATATAAGAAGATGGCTGCAGTT
Organism: Chloranthus sessilifolius; assembly: GCA_021018995.1. Lineage (NCBI taxonomy): Eukaryota > Viridiplantae > Streptophyta > Magnoliopsida > Chloranthales > Chloranthaceae > Chloranthus > Chloranthus sessilifolius. The sequence continues at coordinate 75,100,511 of CM037595.1, forward strand.
TTTTAAAGACTAGTGCAGTTTTCACAAGCTATCCGCAGCCTTCAAAAGACAGTTGCAACCTTTTAAAGTTCGATTTCATCTTTTAAAGACGGATTTTAGTCTTATATATGCTGAATTTGGGGTGCGCATGTGCCCCTGGGATTAGGCGGGTGCTCTAAAAGGCCTGGATACCTAGGTTATTAAAAAAAAAAAATTAGACCCTTTCAGGGCTGCCAAAGAGATCATCACCATTCATCTGAAAAAAAAAATTTGTGTTGCGTTTTGTACTTGCTTGCTATCTCTATTATAAAGCATGTTAATACTCTCTAAGTACCAAGGATCAAAATCTTGGTTTCCTAGTTACTTATTGGTTTAGGACGATACATATTGGTATGTATCAGCCGATACATACCAATAATATATATGGGCTGATTCAGTCATCAGTGTGTGTCAACTCGATATACAACTTTTGAAACCGCTATGTATTTGTCAAGAATTTTGATCCATGATTTTCTGTTGAACTGTGAGATTTCGAACTCAATCGAATTTATTCAAAGTGCCTTTTCGATGTTCTGAATCTAAATCGAAATCTTTTATTCCATAACCCAGAAAAAAATAATCCAAGAGTTTGCTCTAGTAATAAAAATTTGATGTCCCAAGTTGAGAATCAAGGGGAATTTGAGCAAATGATAATTTTATCGATCTATCATCTAACATCAAGTACCCTTGAGGCATTTAAGAAAGCAAAATTTTGGTTGGACCACTTTTAGATATGCTTTTTTTAGGAGAGTGCATAAACTAACTAATTTCACCCACTAGAGGAGCTAGATCTGGTTGGGCAATCCTCATGTTGGTTAGTTTACAAATTTTTCTCCGTTAAGCATCAAGACCATTAAGAAGCTCTCTTTTGTCATGTACAAGATGATGGGAAACTCACAAACGTTAATGAATCTGTTTCTTACCCTACGCAACTTTCCACATTCCTGAAACAGTAATAGAACATAGCGCAGCAATGAGACTCAACATCACTGGATTTTAATTGTGAAAATAAACTACTATATATGAAAAGAAATTTATATATTTGAAAATAATCATACATGACCCGAATGAGCTGACCTGACCTGATCTGGTTTAAATCCCCATAATCATATATGATGCAGTGCACGATGGGGAAATTTTGAAGTTGTTTTAATGGCTGGATTATGGACTGCAACAGTGGATGAAAGGGCTGGAAACCAAAGACCAAAGACCAGTGCTTGATCCTTCTAGCAGATAACAGAAATGTCCCCTTCTCTACAGCAACCAAAGTCTAAACTATAATTGCCAACATATAAAATGGGAATGTACTAATTAGTAACTACATAACTACTAAAATGGGATATGATTGGATTAATGGAAGCTCACCTTTGGCATAAGATAAAACCCTCACCGTCCCACTTTTTGGGCCTTGTGATGGACTTTTGTGGGCAATCCAAGTTATCCAAGTGGCTAAACAACATATGAAATCACTCAGCCAAAAAAAAATAATCTCATCAAGTGTTCAAACTACTAAATCTGGGAAGGTCAGAATGAACCCTTGTTCATATCGAATGTAGGGATCATATTGAAGTGCTAGGATTTGATAGTACGTATTTTACGTCGGCATATTTTATGTTCTATGCAACGGTCATAAGATGGTCTGTGACTTGGACAATACGTAAAAATCATGGTCTGCATCACACTATAAGGCTTAAAAGTGAGAAAGTGAGGTTTATCTAAGGCCAAAGGTGAGGAGAATCGATCCCTTCATAAATACCATATTAGTATAGTCAAATTCATTACTTGCGTATTTTCATGATATTCAGGGCACTTCAGGAAGACTTTTTCTTAAGAATATGATTACTAGGACAGAAGACAGTTCTAGAAAGAGCAAGAAATAGGAAATATTTTGTCTATGGATGGGAAAAAGATAAAGAAATATGCTTATTTAGCATCTTTGGAAGGCGGTTTCCCTTCCAAGCTAATTGCATATATGCAATCAGATGTAAGAAATTGTAGATGGGCCGGCCTGGCCCAATTAGTAAGCCGGACCAGGTATGTGCTAATTCTAAAAGCCTTATTAAAAGTTAGCTCGTTTAATCCTGGCCCAGACACGACCCGGCTCGATTAAATGAATTGTTTCATGTAGAAACTATCGGGTCGGCTATGGGCTACGGTAAGTAGGCCTGATTCATATTGGGCTGGACTGCCTCTGCCCGATTTGTAATCGGTCCAGGTATGGGCTAGCTCCAAGAGGCTCAATTATAATTGGCCCATTTAAGGCTCGGGCCAAACCGAGCCCGGCCCCTAAAGACCCCTAACTATGGCCAACATTAAAAAAACTTCCAACCAGTTCAATTTCATTGTCATACTGGTAAACCCTGGCCAGCATATCGATGTTTTTCATGTATTCACTTTATTTGAGCAATATGGTATTTATAAATTGAAATGAAGAGTAACAGAAAGAGGTGGTGTAAGGGTCCAGAATTTTATGAACTTCATTCTTGGAACAAAACAAAGTACCAAGAAAAATGAGAAAGTAAAATCACATAATGCAAACAAAAAGGTTTATCATATCATCAATAAACACACTTATTGTCCCAAATAAAAAGGCACATGCCACTATATTTGGAACCTCTATTAAGATAATAAAAAGCACAAAATATCAAATTACTGGGTTAATACTAAGATGCTGCATTATCCTATAACAAATGCAAAGGAACTGATTTGTGAGTTTAAAGGGTATACTTGTCTTTCGGGTAATAAAAAAGCTTGTAGGGTTCCTAACCTAAGCTAATTCATTCTCTCGCTCTACCAACTCAGCCCAAATGATAATTTTATCGATCTATCGGTAGGATTGCCGTACAACTATCCTATTCGCAATAATGCTAATTTCTAGCCTTATATCAATACCATTCTATCTAGCCACTTAGAGCCATCCGATCAAATCAAGTTTTTACAACACATCAATTTCAACTTATCATTTCAGATAATGTAATCTCAAACTAACCTATTTTTAACCATTAGATTATTATTTCTACATACTTTTGAGACCAATTTCACTAAGATCTAGTGTTAGCAAGCAACAAAAGTACTAACAACCATTTTGATCAATCACCATTCATTTTACGAGTGCTTTAAGCAAAATAATAGTGGGACAATTGAACAAAAAAATGGATGGTCTTTGCAGCATTGTGAATCTGTGATAAAGATGCGTGGTCGATTGTAGATGATGAAAGGTAACAATAGTCCCTTACTGAGTTGGTGCTAAGCGTATTTTTTGAGTCTATTGTAAAGGTATTTCAACATGTTGACAATGACGAAAAGCCTGCAATGGACTATGTTTATGAAACATTTATTAGGACAAGAACAACAATCAAAACTACTAATAGAAATAGCAAGAGCGATAATTCGCCCTATTTATATATATATTGTAAAGATATTACTTGAATCTAACTTTCTTCTAGGATACTAGAAGCATTATCTCTCATTGTGATATCTTCAATGGAGTATTAAGTTTTATGATTTTGTGTCTTAGAATTCCATATGTGTGTGCACATGTGCTGCTTTGTGCTCAGGTATAATTTGGTGAAATCCCAGCTTACAAAGACTCTCCTGCTTTGTGTTCGTATTTACACTCATAAATGTGCAAATATGAATGATTTGCTCTCTGTCTTGCAATAGATATCCTAGGTATAGATGGACTTGTCTTTAGATCCTTTTTTCAAAGAAGTCAACTGCTGAGCACACATGAACTGAGCACACAATTTATAACCTCAAAAAAAAAAAATCCCCACTGGCCCAAATATGAACTGAGCACACAAGAATTTTATGGAGATGGCAAAATTCTGATATCAAAATGTTATATGCATGCTATAAATCAAGTAAGACTAATAGAAAATACGTACGATTGAAGTAGGGAGAGCGCTTGCTCTGTGATAGCTCGATTCCTCACTAGACTCACCCAATCACCAACAATCTCCTCTGCTTTGCTTCCACAGACACCTCCCTCCAATGTCGCCAATAGGTGATGTTTATAAGGAGAAAAAAGTCAGAGCTGTGCAGAAAAAATGAACAATGGAAAAATAATTCTATTAAAAAATGCATTACCTGCTAACTAGCGGACAAAAATTGGGTCAGTTCATAGCTTAGCTTGATCAGAAATCCAAAACAAATTGGTGATTTGACTGATATTTAATGTATTTCCTCTAATATCAATGACCGAAACAGAATATGTGAACCGAAATTTCAAGTAAAATTTCCCCTCCCTACTTTTTTGACCAAAATTTTGGTTCAAAGTTTCGTTTCGGTGGGGACCGAAATCGAAACATTTCAGCTGAAATTTTTATCCATGAGATCAATACATAAACAAACCATTCTTTATTATATTTTATTGATGGGCAAACTGGTATTGAACCGGCGATCTCAAGCTTGTAACATTATTAAACTTCTAGTTAAGCTACAGTCCCAACCCCATAAACAGAGAATTCTTAAGGACTACGACAAAAGGGGGATGAATATATAGCATTCCGGTGAGCAATTTACAAGAAGTAATAATATAAAAGACCCTCAGGAAAGTGTTTAGAAAACTAGTTGAGGATTTAAATCAACCAGAAATTTAAGATGCATTGTTCCTACTTACATATTGCATAAGATGTCTCAGATCAAAATTATAAAAGTATTTCCCTCTAAAAATTAACATTAACTCAACACCCCTGTTAAACAATGGTTTCAGCTAACGCTACCAGGTTCGCTAGTTTGCGCAGTTTGAAGTCAGGATCGCTAGTTTGCTCAGTTTGATGTCAGGTTTGCGGTTAGTCCGACCCCGATTCACTAGGAGTTTATTACCACAAGGTTTGAATAAAATCAATAATCTTTATAATAACAGTAATTTTTATGACATGAAACTACTTTGAGCAGAATTAATGGAAATTAAATGCAGAAAAAGTAGTAGCTAAACATATTTATAAGAAGTGCGCAATTTACAACACAAAGACACCAACATAAGAGCAAGTAAAACACGTATCGGAGGGTCGCGGAGAGATGGAGAAGCCAAGGAGCATGGTTGATTTTGAGATCTCAGAAGAAGAACTAGACAGATGGAAGAGATGGTTGAAAATGAAAACTGTTTGGGACTCAGAAAATTAGTGATTCCGGGTGGGTCCCACTCCCACTGGAGCAAAACTCGGAATCTGGGTGGTCTCCGAGTATAGGACGAGGATTCCGAGCAAACGAACAAGGCATGTGCCTTTTTAACAAACATTTTCATATCACATTCTATAGAAAAAACTCCAACTCCATATGATTTTTGTAATTTTTCTATTTCTACACTAATCCAACAGCAAAGAAGGACAAAATAAAAATGAAACACATGCTTACTTACTCTGTTGGATCGATCGCATGGCTTGAACTGGCGGAGAGGATTCTTTTAGTCGATTGAATTGAACGGCTATCATCGTTTACGAAGTGATTGGGGAATAGAGATTATAAAATGGTGAAGAAATGAAGCGATTGGGGAATAGAGATTATAACATGTTGAAGAACTTTCAGGCTATCGAAGAAGGATCAGTAACTGTCTAGATTCTAGAAGAATCTGAATCTGGAGAGTTAGGGTTTGAGGAGGAGGGAGATGACCTGAATCTTGAGAGTTAGGGTATAATTTTTTGAGTCAATCTGAATCTGATCAGTTGGGAGGGTGATCTGAACGGAGATTGAGAAATTGCTTCAACGCAGATCTCTGCTTCAATGGTGTCATCTCCAACCTTCAACACAGATCTCCTTTGAGATTCTGCAATTTAAATCTCTAACTAGGGTTTGGAATAGGGAGATGGATTCTTCAACACAGATCTCTGATCCATTGAGGAATCGAGCCTCCCAAATCTCGATTGCCTACCAAAACAAGCTCCTGGAGACCACGTATCAAGCATGAAAACGAGAGAGGCTAGGGTTTGTCGATCAAGAGAGAGAGAGGTTAGGGTTTATCGATCGAGTGAGAGAGAGAGAGAGAGGGAGAGAGAGAGAGAGAGGGAGAGAGAGAGAGAGAGAGAAAGAAAGAGAGAGTAGGGTTTTGAAGAGAAAAATGAAGGGTTGTGAGAAAGGCGTCTCTGTGTTCATTGATAAAGAGTGAAAAGAGAAGTCGGGGCGCAGGGCAGGGGGGGTTTGGGCCCGATGATTTGCATGGGATGATGGCACGTGACAGGGGGATGCTTTACTAAACCACTGATTTAACTTAAAAAATGACTATTTTAGGTAGTGGTATACTGCACCACTTTTTTTAATAGTGGTTTATTTTATGCTGCTACAGTAGTTTTTTTCCCATCTTGACGTAGTGATTGACACCGCAAACACCTTCTCCCTCGGAGGATGTACCCTAACAATAGTTGCACCAGGCCCAAACGGGCCCATAACTGTTGGCCTTGGGACAGGCCAAGCACTAGTTCTCTAGATAATGTGCATGTTCATCTTCCTCTTCGGATCGATATGGATAGCTTTCGACAGCCGTCAGGCCAAGGCGCACAGCTCGTTGTAGTGTGCGCAGCCTTCAGTGCGGTGGTGGGGCTCTTGGTTTTTGTGTCGACCATGGTGATCGCAAAGAAAGGATATGCGGGTGCAGGGATGAACCCGGCCCGGTGCATCGGCTCGGCACTCATAAGAGGGGGTCACTTATGGGATGGGCATTGGGTGTTTTGGGTGGGGCCGGCCATTGCAAGCTTGGTGTTCGATCTGTATACTAAGATCATTCCAAGTCAGCATTTTCAAGGACACGTCTATAAGTACGACTTCTTGACTACGATGAAGGTTTTGTTGGGTTGTGTTGATAAGAAGTAGAGGGTTAACTGGTATACTGTATCTTTGTGGTGGATTTAGATGTGGAGCAAGCTGGGGTGTTTATGTAGACTCCGTGTATGATCATATGTTGTAGGGTCAAGAATTGTTTGATCAATGCCCCTTTAGTCTACCATTTATAAAAAAAATGTCCTTTTATGTGGATTATGAATGCTTAATAAGACTCCACTCTCTTGATCATTTAAAGACCAAAATGGTTTAAGATGTGGGTGATCTGTCCTGTTAGATCATAGATTCAAGTGGAACAGGCCCAAAATTTGTCGATCGGCCATTGTCATTGATCGATCGGCCACATTGGTCATCTGACCGCCCACATAAGTTGTCTGATCAAATAGAAAATATGGCCGATCAGCTGAAGCGAGAGATTGATCAGTTTTCATATTGCATGCTTAGGAACAGTCGGCCTTTACATAAATGATTGACTAAACGATGGACCAATCGGCCATCCTCATTGACCGATCGGCCACTTTTTTCATCTAAACAACCACATATAAGTGTTGTTTGATTGGACAACACTACAAAAAATAAAACAATTAGTGGCAGCTGCTATTAATAAGAAAGCTGTTTAAGACTATTAGCGGCAAGGGTATTAACAGCAATTTTTGGTTGCCATTAATAGTCTTGTATTTTGTAGTGCAAGATATGTGGCCGATTGGTCTAAGAAAGAAACCGATCAGTCTCCATATCGGTCACTTAAAACAGTCACCCTTTAGCTAAAGGATTGACCAAAAGGGAGACCGATCAACCATGCTCAATGGTCAAAGGCCCACATATGCAAACGGCCGCATAAGCCATCTGATCTACCAACATACGTTGTTCGAACGAGACTCAGACTGCAGCACTGCTGATTGGTCAAATAGAGTAGCGGATAGGTCTCTTTTAAGTGGCTAATCTTACTTTTGATAAATTAAACCTCTACTTAAGGCTGATCAGTCTCTCATGAGAAGGAAGTAAAAAGATTTTGGCGTAGTATTATTAGCCACTTCTAAGGCTTTGGGACGGTTAGCTGTTGTGAGCTTTCCTTCTGATTCCTCAGAGTTTCTCATTTTCTTTCATTAAAGTGTTTACTTCCTTCTCTCGACACTTCGAGTTCCTTTTCTAGTGTCTCGTTCTCGCTTATAAGAAATATTCCTAATAAATTATAGAAGTTACACATCATTTAGACCTTTATTCTCATTGGCATCTCGACACTGATTTTTCTCTTTCAGATTGACGGTGTATTTTTTGTTGTGTGGAAGCTCACAAACTAACCAACGATTTGAACGATTAAATAAGAACGCTAAGTAGAAGAAAATCAACCGCAAACACACAAGAGACAATATTTTCGTAATTCGTGATAGAAGAACCAAAAGACAGAACAAAAATAAAGAAGATCTTTCTTTTCTTATTTTAGAACCAAAGAATTACAACAGCATATATGCTAAAGAAAGAAGGCTCTAGAAGACCTTATCCCTAGAGACAACTGTTCTCATGATAGCATAACGGCTATATTTCTTGAGAGGTCCCAGGAATACAATGTGGTACACTAACATCCCCTCTCAAATGGATGGATCCACTACAAATAAAAAGACCTACGCCGACGGCGGGGAGCCGTCGGCGTCGACCTTTACAGCCGTCGGCATATATTTACACCGACGGGTGGAAACGTCGGCGTATTCATTCGCCGACGTTTTGCAGCCGATGGCCTATGTCATATCCCATACGCCAACGCCGACGGCTGAAGCCATCGGTGTAGAGTTTTTTTAATTTATTTAAATTAAATGGTTCTATGCCGACGGCTACCTATTTAGCCGTCGGCGTAAACGTTTATTATTATTATTATTATTATTTTAATTTTTTTTATTATTATTCTTATTATTATTGTCCTACCTACCTAGAGGTCACAAACGCCAGGTTCGACCGACTTGATTCAAAAGCCAAGTCGGGTACCAGGCAAACCACACCACCCATTGACAACCTCAAATCACAAGTCAATATAAACAAAATATATATCTATATAAGATTTCCAAAAAATCCACCTTTCGCTGCATCATAACCAAGATCAAGGTTATCTTGCTCTAGTAGCTTGCCAACAACCACTGCCCCTTAAACTCCAGCATTAGCGGCAATCGTGTAGACTGGGGTTTGCAGGTATGCACACGATGTAAGTTTTCTATAATTAAAAATAAAAAATAATTAAAACACTGCCTCTGTTGAAATCCAACCATATATACGTTGTAAGGATGAAAAACAGAGAGAAGGGTAAAAAGGAATTGCTGAGAAAATCTCTTACCAGTGATTTAACTAATTTTTATATATTTTAAATTACTCTCAAGAAGAGAGCTTATAATTTCTACGGTGAGATTTCATCAGAGTACAAACCCGACTACCAAAATATATGCTTGAATCGGGAACGAGCAGATCAATAGTCAATAGAGACCATCTGGTCCAAATGGTTCGCCAGTTAAACCAAACAGTTCGACAATTTTCAGCTATCGAACGGTTCATAAATAGACTGTAATGATGATTAGGTGCTGGTTGGACCACAGTTCGATTTCCCATCTGGTCCAATTTTTAAAACAATGGTTCTATGAAGATGACATTCCAACTATCAGTCAACTAAATACCCAATTGCAAAAGTATAAAAGCTACCAGCACACTAGAAGTGCTTGTGAAAGCAAAGATTTTATAGATTATTGTTTAACTAAAATGTCCCAATGCTTCGGAAATATGCCCTTAACACTAATGACATGGCTGAATTATAACCACAAACAAACACTGCAATAGTGATCACAAAAATATAAAGAGACACCATAAATAACTTGCATCTTTTACTTCCTTTTTCTAATTTTTTTGATCGGTAACATCTTTTACTTGTTAATATCCTGAAAAAGGTTAACTGCAAAATTCATTAAGAAAGCAAATTATCTGGGCGACCTTTCATACAAACTCTCGGTCAGCATTTTAGTGCTCGATTAGTTGACCAAAGCAGGCTCACTGTTAATTGGGTCATTAGTTTTAGTGCCAGATGGTGCATGGGCTGGTCATCAGTCAGATTTTTTTAAAATGAAATTCTAGGGATTGAAGAGACAGTGGCCTATGCATCACATGCCATGACTCAATCACCAACACTTTTTACCTGATTAGTCACCTAATACCAGCACCTAAAGGAATCCTGTGGAAAATCAATTCACAGATTTTGAAACCCTTGAAATTTAAAGAAGGTTTTAATTCGCAATAGATTTGGTGGCTACAAAGAGGCAATATAGTCGTGGGACTCAGATTAACGGGGTATCATCGACATCAATAGACATATATCTACTGCCGCCACAAAGCTGAGATGTACTTACTGATTTCGGAGGCCTGATATCTGTAATTGTCAGCTTTTGACATGTAATAGCCTCTAAAAGGCTTCACGTCTCGTCTTTAATAAGAAAAACCCAGTGGTGGGGATCAGGTCTCAATACCTTGCAAGCTGATTCATATACACCCGGAAAATTGTTAAAATTAGGTGCTCTGACCAACAAATGATAAAAGGACTTGCTATAATTACTTTACAAGATTCAAGTAAAAATAAACTTGCAAACAAACCCATTAAAAGGCAATTTTTTAACACTTAAAGCTAATATATAAAGATTAAAAGGCAATTTTTTAACACTTAAAGCTAATATATAAAGATTAAAATTATATTAATATAGAGTAAGTGCAAGGTCCATTACAAGCCAATAGGCAGAAAATAGCAGATAATAAAAATAATGGATACGACCAACAACACGATCAACACCAACAAAACTATTATAATTTCTAATTGTTATATTGCAGTCCATAACCCTAAATAGGAAATGCAAATAATCTTCGGATTACTACCCGGGAATCCACATCTAGAAACAGAATGAAGTGTAAATGAGTTACCTCTACTTCATGGCAACTGAACCATACTTAGGCTTGATCAATATGAATCTATGCCACCGAACCAGCCCTTTCTAATGGACAGGTACTACAAAGAAAATAGATAATGGTTGGGACGTATCGGGTTCGCATTTCCATACAAGGACCACTAATAACCTGCAAACGTTCGGAATACAAGATAATGAGTGGTCTGATGAGCTACAAGGATTTTTTTATTTCCTGTTCTTACTCTCTCCCTTTTCTTTCTCACGCTTGTTGTACAGCCTCTCAAGAACACGCTTTGCTTCGCACTGGGGAAAATTGATGAGTTCATAGTAGTGCAGTGCAATGTCGATTAGCCTGGATGGAGACCAAAAACATAGAGTGAGCTAATAAAATAAGAATGTAGTCGCAATCCACAGGATGAGATATTTTGTAATCATGTTCACGATAGGCAGCAAAACCCTTCAGAGTTGAAGACAACGGTGGTTGTTGTTGCATTTATGCATGCTTATACACGACTACAGGTGGTGCGTGGAAGTAAAATCTAAGGCCTTGCTGTAGACTGAGAGAATCTACAACTGCTGGTAGAATGAAGTGAAAGATTTGGAAGACCCCACCACATGTAGTGGAAGGTGGATGGGAGCCTTCTCTGACAAACCACTCATCCTCGATTATCTAGGAAAAGGCATGTTTTTCCTAATTGTTAGGTGAAAGCAGAATCTGCATACCAGGTGCATTCATTCTTGATGACTCGCTGAATTTTAGAACCTTATAGTGGACTAGCTGTTGAAATCCAACCATATATACGTTGTAAGCTAAACTTGGTTTCTACAAACATAGCTTTGTGAAGTTGTGGATGCGGATGAAGTAATAATGCTTGAATACTGTAAGAAAAGAGTCGGAGTCGTATTTAACTTGAGCACTTCAGAGGTTACAACTAAATTTACATGAAATGTTTTCTGTTACAAGTAGTTGTTTTACTTTCTTCAAGCTCTACAGGTTATATAGCCCGAGCATGAGAAAACTCAACAAAAATCAATGTATAACTGCTAAAATAATTTACAATCAGTGCATTCATATACTTTTACAGTTAAAACAACTGACCTGAAAATGTAAATGGTGTCTAATAACTGATCTGTGGTCATGGCTTATAGCAACACAATTTCCTTTGCATCTCCAAGCTGAATTTTTTTTTTATCAAATAATCACCAACATTATTAGAGAATTGGTAATGCCCCCTAGGTTGCCCTAGTCCAAAGTCAGTATCTACACTTGGATAACTGTGTTCTGAAACTGAAAATTCTCCATTCCGAAATCAAGAAAAATAAATTGAAAGCTCAACCTAGGTTAATATCGATCCCAAACTTCTAGTCAACTATCAGATTTTTTTCAGCAGACAAAGATTTCATTAAAAAGACAGCAAAAAAATACAGACATATCAGAGAATGGACAAAATAACTGGGCATAGCTCTATATTAAAATTCTCAATATCGAGCAGAGAAAATAACTTGCAAAAGTACTAACCAAGTTCGGATTCAGCAATAATTCGGCAGGATTCAGGTTGGATTAATTCGGGAAAGATTTGAAAATAAGTAGGGAATTATCCCCTCGTGATCGGTGCCATGTGGTGCCCAAATGGTCTGGATGTAGCCCTCAAGGCTACATCTGAGTGCATAGTCATGGGCATCAGACAAGACACCTGGCATCGAGCTTCTTACCTAATACTAATTTTCTCTGTCACCATAACTAGCCCCCTTGGAAGAAAATCCTGGCTCCACCCTTGTCAACTCTCTGTTTCAGAGTCTTGACAGCATCCATCAGTTCGGAAGAGAGCGATTTGATGCCCAGAACCAAATACTGCATTCCACGATTGATAGCAGATCTTCTCCCGCTGAAGTGATTTACGAGCATCCCCAGTCAGCTGAACCTGTATAATAAAAGCCCGAACACCAAGATTTACTTGTTTTTAATGTCAATCCAATTAATACGTCGTAAGAGAAAAAATCTGAAATAATTTATATATATAACATTTCACGTAGAGTTGACAATATGTTCTCAGGCTTGAACACCAAGAGTGTTATACACATCATCTATACAACAAACATGGCATCCATGTACAATGCAGACGAGCCATGATGAAAGTCACCATTTCTATTGGCCAGATCTGCTAATCACTACTTTGTAAGGGCAATAATACAGTCTGCATTCAATCTAACATGGCTCCCATTTGCACAATATTTGGCCAGATGCACACCAACGCCAGGTTAAACAGATGATCCAAGCGTCTTCATTGGTACTACTTGGGCCACCTCAGAACTACTATAAATTGCAGTTTGCATATATCACTACAAACTCTCAATGAATCTATTAAAAAAATAGCAATTGCAAAAAGAATGGTAATTTTTTGTTTTTTTGCTCATCAGAAACAATTTTAAGTTTCTGCTCCATATGACCATCTCCACAGGGGCACGTCAAAGTTAATGCTTTATATTTCCTGACGCCAATGAGTTGCTCTATGCCAACCCCGTGCACATTAGCAGAAATCTGACATAAGAAATGAGACAAAATTAATGATTTTAAGGTGAAGAAGTTTTACCAATATTTTTGGGGACAAATTTCGGTGGCTCGGCACTTACATAAGTCTCGCAGCTCATGATTGGGGGACACAAGCAATATATAATTGATCAATATAATCTCATCATTTTTGGTGGTAAGCTTCTTAATATTTCAAATGCACTTGATATATATTTGCCTGCGTTTTTTTTTTCTCTAGATGATTGACAATGTGTATTAAAAGGGGGAAAAACTGTATGTAAGCATGAACAAAGGTACTCGGCTAAGAGTGGTGGGTTCCCTTTAAGAAAGCAAATCTGAACATGAGTCTTGAGTAACCTATCCCAATCTAAATCCTTAGCTCAACTTCCAGATATTAGCAAGCACATATATCGTGGTGATTCTTCTTTTTTTTGCTCGGTAAAAAAAAACAGTTTTGCTCAGTAAATTTTTTTTTTTGCACTACAAAAATATGATCCACATCAGTTGGAAGATGAAAAGGAAAAAACATAGACCTACTGCAATGGAGCTCCCTTAGGTTCAGGAGGCCAAATATATAACATACTCTTGAAGAACCAACAAAATAATATAAGAAAAACTGTGCATGTATAAGGTATCAATATAAACAAATAAATGGAGCAGATATTGAATATTCTTAACCAATCGTAATAATGAACAACTTGCTAAAACCTATATTGATATATACACAAGGGTAAATAGAATACTTGGAATATATTTTGCACAAATAGACTAAAAAACCAGGATAGCAATTTAAAAAAAAAAAAAAACTCCATGCATACCTTCTCTAGGGCGTGAATGACAGATATTTTATGGTTTCTTTGAATTTATAACTTGCTGTAGATCAGAGATTCCACATGGCACACATCGATTTTGACTTGCAAAAATCAGGGTCACCGATTTGCTTTGATTGAAGATCCGAAAGCGGATGGTGGAGATTTCGAAGCCAATATCAAATCGAGCAGGTTAGGGTTTTGTGATTCGATTTCAATCTGATATTAAAATTGATAGAGCTTTGTTATGTAAATCCTTGAATTATGCATTTCAAACAATATATCACACAAAAACTCAACAAACCTTGAAAAAAAATAGATCAAAACTTTGATCAAATTCAAAAAAGAGAAACCTACCTTCTCAGGAGTTAGGAACCCCGATTTTAGCTTTTTCTTTTGTGTCGTTGAAGCAGATAAAGCGAGATCCTCTTTCGAACTTCTCATTCTTTGCATGTACAAACCTTCTGTCTGAAATGAAGACAAGGTTTCGTTTCAGGAATTTGTGTGGAGCAGAGGAAATGAAAAGTGAGGGTTGAAGAGAAAGAAGAAGAGACAAAGAAGACGGTGTGGAAACCATTGGAAAGCTAGGGTTTTGAAGAGGATTTCATTAGACAAAAGAAGAGGGAGATGGAGGCTAGGATTTCGAAGGGGGAGATGGATGCTAGGGTTTCAAAGGGGGAGATGGCGGCTAGGGTTTCGAAGAAGGAGAGAGAGGGGAGGAGGTGAAGAGGTGAGAGATAAAGAGACGAAGAGGGAGGCAATTTTGCTCGAGCTCCCTATTCGAGAGTTAAAAGGGCAAAAGAGTTTGAGAAAAAAAAAAAAAAAGGGAAAAAAAAAAAAAGTAGTATCAGGGGAGTTTAGGTACTTAGATCCTATGCCGACGGCTTCCTTTATGCGCCGTCGGCGTAGGTTACCTAACGCCGACGGCTCTCTATATTAGCCGTCGGCGAAAATTCGATTTTTTGTAGTGATCCTTTTAGACCATTAGTTTGGATTGTAAAATTTTGAAATAAGACTTTGGAAGTGGTTTAGTGAAGATGTCAGCAACTTGATTGATTGAGGAGACGTGTCGGACTTCAATGTCTTTGTTGGTCACCTTTTCCCTGATGTAGTGGTAGTCGACCTCGATATGCTTTGTTCGGGCGTGAAACACAGGATTAGATGCTAAGGAAATAGCTGAGATGTTATCACACCATAAAACAGGAGTTTTGCACGGAAAGATGTGTAGATCATATAACAGTTGTTTGATCCAGGAAATTTCTGCAGCCGTGTGAGCAAGAGATCGGTACCCTTCTTCCGTTGAAGATTGAGCGATGGTGGGCTGTTTCTTGGCACACAAAGAGATAATGTTTGAATCGAGAAATAGACAAAAGCCTGTTGTAGATCGTCTATCAGAATGATCCCCTGCCCAATCAGCATCCGAGAAGGCAACAACATCTAGTAATCCAGCAGAAAATGTGAGGCCGTGATTGAGTGTGCCCGTTACAAAGCGAAGAATTTGTTTGATGGCAGAGAAGTGCCGTTGGAGGGGACGATGCATATGTTGGCACATAGTGTTGATAACAAAGGACAAATCCGGTCGAGTAATTGTTAAGTATTGCATGGAACCTGCCAGGCTGCGGTAAAGAGTGACATTGAAAAATTCTGCATCACCATCAGGGAGTTGCGGTTGTTTGGTGGCTATAGGGCTAGAGCACGGTTTGCAGTTGCTCATGGACACCCTTTCAAGTATCTTTGCTGCATACTTGGCCTGTGTGAGCATGGTAGTATTACCATGTTTGTGAACCTCAACGCCCAAAAAATAGCTCATAGCTCTAAGATCTTTGGTGTGAAATTGCTGTCCAAGCTTAGTAACAAACTTTGTGATAAAGGTTGGATCGTTGCCAGTAAGAAGAATGTCATCAACCTATACAAGCAGTACAGTGATGCTAGTTGGTGTACGAAGGACAAATAGAGAGGAATCCGCTGAGCTAATTTTGAATCCATTGTTGACGAGGAAGCTGCTGAGCATGGAGAACCAAGCTCTTGGGGCTTGTTTTAGGCCATATATTGCCTTATTGAGCTTACAAACATGATTCAGATAGTCGAGATTGACATAGCCTGGGGGTTGAGACATGAACACTTGTTCATGTAGCAGCCCATGTAAGAAAGCATTAGAAATGTCTAATTGACGGATTGCCCAATTAAAGTGTAGGGCCATAGAGAGAACCACCCGGATTGTTGGTTGTTTAACCACAGGGCTAAATGTCTTGTTGTAATCGAGACCATACTCTTGATCGTAGCCTTTGGCAACAAGACAGGCTTTGTGCCGAGCAATGGAGCCATCTGCATATGTTTTGACCTTGAAAATCCACTTATAGCCAATGATTTTCCTATGTGGGGGAAGGGGGACTAATGTCCATGTTTGTTGACTAATGAGGGCATTAAACTCATCCAACATGGCAGAATGCCATTCAGGGGATTTGGATGCTTGAGTAAATGTGAGAGGCTCCGAATAGGACTTAGTGCAAGTGGTTGTTAAGGTGAAGATGTCCTTTCTTTTTATGATGCCACTTTTTGAGCAAGTTTGCATTGGGTGAATTTGTGCAACTGGAGGTGAATGGGTATCAATTGGGGATGTATTTTGGGACTGTTGATGGGAGGGAATAGGTGCCTAGGATGAGGATTGAAGAGAGTCGGAGGAAGTAGGCGTTGGTTAAGGGGGTGAGGAGCTGGGAGCAATTTGGGTGTTGGAAATCTGAGTTGGTAATGAAGGTGGTGAGGAGATGGGAGCAATTTGGGTGTTGGAAATGTGAGGTGGTAATGAAAGAGGAATGATGAGAGGGTTGGTTGGTTTAAAAGTAGTAGAGGATGTAACAGGTGAATGAAGAGACTGATAGGTTTGAAAGGGGAAATTATGTTCAAGGAATCTAACATGCCTAGAGATGTAAACCTTGCCTGTGAGAAGGTCTAAGCATCGATAACCTTTGTGGGTAGGTGAATACCCAATAAAGCAGCATTTATGAGATTTGGGATGAAGTTTATTGGGTGTATATGGTCTCAACCATGGGTTGCAGCAACATCCAACTATTTTGAGGATGGTGTAATCTGGAGGGGAATGATACAACTTCTCATAGGGTGTGGAAGTGGAAATAGTTGGACTAGGTAATCTGTTGATCAGGAATACATCAGTGCTTAAAGCCTTAAGCCAATATGCAGATGGGAGAGAAGAGGTGTGTAAGAGTGTAATAGTGGTTTCAATGAGATGACAGTGCTTTCTCTCGGCAACCCCATTTTGTTTTGGGGTATGAGGGCAAGACTTTTGATGTATAATACCAGAGAGATGAAATAAGGTTTTGAATTGTTTGTTGAGGAATTATCCCCCATTATTACTACAAAACACCTTGATTTTAGTGGAAAATTGATTCTCAACTTGGTTTTTGAAATTCACAAAGGTGTGGTAAACTTCAGACTAATGAAAAAGCGGATAGAGCCAACAAAATCGAGAGTAATCATCAATGTATACTATATAAAATCGATACCCATTATATGATGGTAGTGGGGATGGACCCCAAACATCTGTATGGACCAGTTCCAAGGGAGCTGCTGAAACAGAACTAGATACAGGGAAGTGCAATTTGTGTGCCTTAGATACATGACAGTGCTCACAATTTAAAGGTATTTTACTAGAAACTAGAAGATTAAATCTAGAGACAAGTGATTTGAAGATTGAGATGGACGGGTGACCAAGACGGTTGTGCCAGACTGAAGCAGGTTGTAAGGTAGTGTTGAAGGCTGACAGAGAAGAAGAGCTTGTGATGGAAGAATGGAGTGGATAGAGCCCATTGGAGCTAGGGCCTTGTAGAAGAATCTTCTTCGAGACTTTGTCCTGAATAAGAAAACCATTGGAATCAAAAGACAAAATGCAATTGTTATCTCTGGTAAGTTTATGCACAGAGAGAAGGTTAGAAGAAATCTGTGGAACATGAAAAATATTGGTTAGTAAAAGTTTCTTGTGAGGAATAGGAAGGACACTTGAACCAATATGGGAAATGTTTAATCGGTTACCCTTGCCGATGGTGACTTAATCTGCACCGTGATACGAATTGGGAAGAGATTGTTGGGAGAGATCAGCTGTGACATGATTGTTGGCCCCACTGTCGAGGTACCATTGTGGGGCAGGTTGATGAGAGTTGGTGGCGATAAAAGATCGGTTGGAAGTTGGAGCCGATCCTTGATATGCAAGGTTCGAACGATGCCAACATTGTGCAGCGGTGTGATTGGAAAGGCCACAGATCTGGCAGAATGGCCTGGAGGAGTTTCCCAAGCTATTGTTAGGAGCAGCATTGATGGTGAAGCCATGGGAGGGATATGCACGACCATGATTTTTTCCATACCGACCTCGATTTCCACTTCCTCTGTAGTTCTTAGAATGAGTTGGTGCTCTATTTCCTGAGCCAGAGAAGGTGGAGAACAATGGTTTGTTGGAGGTTTGAGCCGTAAGAGCTGTGGTGACATCAGAAGGAGTATCATCATTTTCCAACTCAAGGTTGAGTTCCTCACTAGAGAGAAGAGAGAAGCATTCATCTAGGGTAAGAGGTGTGGGACGAGTTCGAACAGTAGTCTTTAGAGAGCTATAGATTCTTGGTAGCCCATTAAGAGTGTAGAAAATCACATCTTCTCCATATACTCTTTCATTGAGAGATTTCCCTTTTTCAAGGTCTGAAGTTGGGATTTCATTTGCAATATATGAGATCTGGAGGGTGAGTTGAGACGGGTTTCGAGGGCATTGAAGACTTCATGAGAAGAGGATAGATTAACCACAGAGGGAAGGATGGAGGGAGATAGGGTTGCATAGATGGCACTGACAAGAAGTTGATCAATCTGAACCCATTCGGCATACCTAGGATTGGAGTTGAGTTCGCCAGATGAATCGACGAGAGAAGAAGATGGAGTAGATTCCGGTGAATCTAGATGATCAAGAAAACTAGTTGCCTTGAGGATGTGGCGAAACTGTGACTTCCATGTTCGGAAGTTGGAGGAGTCCAGTTTAACAGTAACAAGGGCATGGATATTGGAGACAAGAAACTGAAGATTGGATGGAAGTGCCATTTATAAAAAAAAAAAATTTGGATCGAAGGAAGCTCGTGGGAGCTGTTGAAGGGCAGTGGTCCTATGGTAGCTCTGATACCAGATAAAAGAACTAAAAGACAAAACAAAAATAAAGAAGAAGATGTTTCTTTTCTTATTTTAGAACCAGAGAATTACAGCAGCATATATGCTAAAGAAAGAAGGGTCTAGAAGACCTATCCCTAGAGACAACAATTCTCATGATAGCATAACGACTATATTTTTTGAGAGGTTGCAGGTATACAATGTGGAACACTAACAGTTCGGCAATATGCCTATGTTCATGGGCAGTGATAATCCATTATATTGATCATCACACAAGAATACAAGAACACTTAAGCCTCACTAATGCTCTTCTCAAAACCCTACACTGGTTTTCCAAAGCTTTACATCTCAACTCTCTTATCTAATTTGGCTAAGAGCTTTCCCTTTATATAGAAGATACAAATCCTACTTTTAATCTAAGAGAAATTAGCCTTATATAGAGTCTGAATGTAACTGAGCCATTGCCAGTTGGAGCCAACCTCTAAGTTAGAGTCCAACTACAATTCAAACTTCAAGTTAGAGTTAAACAACAATTCTCCACCTGACTCTAAGCTTCATTATGTAGTTAAAGTTCACCTCCAAGTTAGAGTCTAACTATAATTCAAACTCTCCAAGTTAGAGTCTAACTATAATTCAAACTCTCCAAGTTAGAGTCAAACAACAATTCTCCACCTGACTTAATCTTCACCATATAGTCTTTCTTCCGATCATCGCTATTCTCATATTACCGCTGCCAGCAGAACCCCAAGGGTGTTCAAACCTGCAACTTGCATTAAAAAAAATATGTTTAGTGGAGACGGCTTTTGGCCGTCTCTAAAGATGTCTAAGTCGTCTCCAATACTATTGGAGATGGCTTCCATGTAGTCTCTGATAGCCCCGTCTCCAATGTCTTTGGAGACCAAACATTGGAGACGGCTTTTGGCCGTCCCCAATATTTGAGCTTATTGGAGACCGCTATAAGCCGTTTCCATTGCCATATCAATGCATGTTGGAGACGACTTTCAGCCGTCCCCATTAACAATCTTCTACTATTGGAGATGGCTTGAAGCCATCTCCAATTAGTTTTCTTTTGTTATTGGAGACGGCTGAAAGCTGTCTCCAATAATTTTTCCTATGTTATGGAGACGGCTTGCAACCATCTGCAATAAGTTTTACTTTGTTATTGGAGATGGCTTTTGGACGTCTCTAATGAAAAATTTTATTTTTTTAATGTTATTTTTTAGCCCACCATATTGCCCAACAATACACATCCATAACCTAAAAATAATATAAAATAAATAATTATTCTATTTTATATTCCTGCACAAGAAGAATGACATCGTGATTTTCGTACCGGGAGAGGAATATTCCTGCACAAGAATACGATCACCACAAAATCTAAAAAAAGAAATGTAAACACAGTTAGGATTTCGGAATTTCGATAGCTTGATTTATGCCCAACATTAAAACCATCTAAGAATAAAAAACTGCTCAACAACAAAAATCACACAAATTGTAGAGTTTTGCCAATAACCCTACAAAGCCTTGAAAAGCTTTCAGTCTAAGTTTCTAACTTTTCTTTGCAAAAAAGGTAAATAAGTGGTAAAGATTCAGTGCTTTCTGCCGCCACCTCCAAGTTTTGGGCCCTTCGGTGTTGCACCCTTGGGCATGCTACCCTTGATCCGAGTCTTCTAAGACTTGACTATGACCTCAACTTTCTTTGCCTTCTTTTCATCCTTTGTTTTCTTGATCCTCTTTTTAATTTCACTGAAAACCAATATCCAATATTACCAAAAAGAAGATGCTTCAACAGAATCCTATCACCTAGACCATAAACCTAAAGGAATCACATAATGCATTCTCAAACCTCAATGCTAAAGAGCAATAAAATGTAGAGTACCTTAATCTTTGAGAGTGCCCACGTTAAAACTTATTGACCGATGGAGATCATTTTTCGTCCCAATATTTCACACATTTGATATTGAGATCATGGGCGTACCTTCATATGGCCAGAAATTGATTTTATGTGGCACAGATCCCAAAAAAGGGACCTCAAAATCAAGTTTGAATGTGATGACTGCCACGTTATTTTTTATCACTTTTTTGGGATCTGTGCCACATAAAATCAACGTCTGATTGGCTGATGGTACACACCCATGATCTCGAGATCAAGTGTGTGGAACATTGGGACAAAAAACAATCTCCATCAGCACATTCAAAGCAGCCAAAAGGTTTTTAGCATGGCGCTCTCAAATATTCGATTGGCATATTTAAAGGTACTCTGAAAAGTAATGAAACAAAAAAGAGGACTGATATGTACTTGTACAAGTAGTGATCTTCCACATGCCAAGCAAACATGTTGAACAACTTCCAATGTAAAGCATGGGCTCTGTTACTCTCTGCTATTAACCAAAAAAGTTACTAAATGCCCAAAAGGGAAGCGTCAAATATTAAAATTGCTCTAAATTTTAATAAGACTAAAAATCTTTACCATACCGGAATAGCAGTCCCTAGAAGACGCAACATAGATTTGGGGAGCCGTGATAGTGTCTGATATTACAAGAATGCATAGTTACAAATCAAATGATTGATAGATGGTAACATGTATATTAAAAAATAAATAAATCAATAATAATAAAAAAAAGCAAACAAAAAAATATAAACAAAAATAAAAAGGATACTAAAACAACAACAAGATAAAAATTGATCGAACTTGCAAATACCTGTTTGCAAGGCCATTGACGACGGCCTCATTGTGTGGTTTTTGAGAAAAGGGTGATCAAATGCAGGTTGATGAGAGACATGAACGCAATCGATGATATTGCCATTCGGCTCTGTTTTTTTTTTTTCACAAGGGAACTGATATGTTGTGGAGAAAGCATAGCAGTTTTTGCCTCAATATTGCACTACAAAAAATAAAACTATTAGCGGCAGCCAAAAACTGCCGCTATTAATAAAAAAATTGCTGCTACTACCCTTGCCGCTAATAGTCTTAATAGCTTTTTTGTTAATAGCGGCAGTTTTTTGCTGCAAAAAATTGCTGCTAATAGTCTTAATTTTTGTAGTGTTGGGTGTAGAGACTCTCTCAGTGCTCGGGCTGAAGCACTTATTCTAGAGGATTGGGCTTGAGCAAGGGCTTCTCTTAAGGAATATGGCTGGCTCGGAGAACTTAACTGGGGACTGACTCTATTCCACAATTAACTATTTTCTGAAGTTGCCTGCGGCTGCATTACAAAGACATACTTCTCAGTGCAACAGAAAGGATGCCATTTCTAACTAATGAGAAATGGTTTCTGTGTTCAATCAGCAAATTGAAGTAACTTGATCAGTGAAATGGATCTAGATACTTTGTAGAAAAAGATAAGAAAAAAATAAGAAGCGTTATTTCTATTTTATTTTATTTTTTGGTTAGCAAAAGAATTATCAAGGTTTTTTTATGCTAACATTATACCAGGGACTATTGAATTAGGTGTTTGGATGGACATGAATTTGCAAACGAAGTGACATTTAAATCATTTCATTTGCACATTGGGGCATCGGGTGAGTTTGGCTGCTGCCAAAACAAGAGACAGTTCGTCAATTCATTTGGAACGAATCAAATAATTGAAACATGTCTTCGTCTCTTTTGTGAGTTTCATATGCAAATGCGATGAAGCACCAATTATGTAGGCAGCCATACAAAGTATGGCATTAGTAGAAAACATGTAGGAGCTTTCGTTTTCATTTCCTCAGATTGATTTATAGGATCAAATTAGCTTTCAAGTTACATGTGAACTGATATTTACTGAAAAACATGGACGTCCCTATCATCTGATCAACAAGTAAATGGAAATTCTACTTCTCTATAAGCTACACAATCACCATCAAAACTATAAGAGAACAAAGCAGAAGAAATTTGAAGAGGAAAATATACTCTAACTTCTTGCCGAGAGGCCTCAGTTAGATAATTGTTGATTGCAGGGGAAAGCCTATCAGTATACTTTGGGGAAATCGGTTCTTCAAGGTCAGGGCTGCGGAAATTACATCCTATAAGCATGCTGTCAGTTGGTTTTCTGTGCTATAACATATACAACATCACATTAGTATACTAATTAAAACCAATATGTGCTGTAACTTATGCAATATGACATTATTATACTAATTAAAACCAATATATGACAAATACTATATTCTATAGATACAGATTAACTCTATATTTTTGCAAATTGTCAAAAAGACGATTAGAGTCGAATATAAAATGCAAAACTATTGTAAGTTTGTTTGTCACAATCATGACTCAAAAACAGTATTGCTCCGTAAGAAAAGGGTTTTGCCAAGTAAGTAAGTAAGTAAGAAAAAGTTTTCTCGTTTTGGACCCACGGTCGTCCGTAGTGAACTTACGGACGTCCGTGACCACGGACGACCGTGAGTGATTCACGGACGTCCGTGCCCTAAAAACTTATATATTTCAGACAGTTCGGGCAGTTTCAAAACTGATCCAAATATTTCGAGTTTAAATTTTTTCTGGTCCATTTTCAGTCATGGAGATTACCTACCATTCTTGTTTATATTCTTAGATCTCTTTGATGGTAAAGTGTTTATGTAAGGCTAT
This sequence comes from Chloranthus sessilifolius, assembly GCA_021018995.1. NCBI lineage: Eukaryota > Viridiplantae > Streptophyta > Magnoliopsida > Chloranthales > Chloranthaceae > Chloranthus > Chloranthus sessilifolius. The sequence goes on from CM037595.1 coordinate 75,124,292, forward strand.
TGTATAAGGCTTGTTTGAAACAAGTGAACCTTTGTAAGAAACGTAGGTTGATGGTAATGGTTACTATGGATAGTATGATGGAGAAAGGCTATTGTGTTTGGTGATTGGAGTGCTAGGGTATATCATTCCAAATAAGCACTGTAAAGTTTTCTTTTATTATTCATAGTGAATTTTCTTTTGGATCTGAGATAGATCCCGTGGTTTTTGCCTGTGATGGGTTTTCCACGTTAAAAATGTCTTCGATCCGATGTAGATTCACGGTTCGAACCAGGGTGGCGGAAATAGGTTATGGGTCTGTAATAGGTTTTGGTTTTGTAACAGGTTTATGGTTTTCGGATCGGTTTATGGTTTAGAAAAAGGTGTTGGCTATATTTGATTTAGGGTTTCAAAAGGCTTAGGGTTTTGGGATCGAAAGGAAACAATTAGGCTACGGTGTAGGGGAAGCAAACACAGATCGAGAGATAACCAATATAATAGAGAAGATAACAATGGCTTTTAGGAATCACTCCCTTGGCCTCACACCAAACCCATCTCAGGCAAAGAATATTCAAGCATAAAAGCATTCAAAATATTCAATAACTAATTAAAAAGTCTTTACAAGCCTCTATATATAGGCCACCAATAATTAAAATTCGAAATAAAGAGTTCTAATAGAAATAAAACACAAAAAGGCAAGTTTTCGCTAAAAAACTCAAATTTGAAGGCTTTCCACGGCGTCCACGAACGTCCGTAGTGCCCCACGGCCGTCCGTGACCTACGGACAGTGAAAGGGCAAAATCACAGACGTCGTCCGATGTTTCCGCAGACGTCCGTCCGTTTCACGGACGTCATCCTTTATTCACATGAAACGTGACTTTTTTTTTTTTTTCTGAAGTTGAAATTCTATTGCGGTTCAACTTCAATACTTTCAATCTTGACGTTCCCTGTCATTCTCCTCCACTCAAAATGTTTCATCACCGATGAAAGACGCATGTGGTACTCGGACTCGGGCTCCCTCTCCTCTTCTTTTCGGCCGATAATCTGTTATGGCCCCAAATCCAAGGCTCCACGAACTTGGCGTTCCGTCATCCTCTTCGCTCAAAATGTTTCATCACCGATGAAACACGCACATGGTAATCTTGATCAAGTGTATCGGAACTCCGCAGAGAACTCCTTGCAACTAGCCCAAACAATCTCTCCTCCTGCAGACGTATGATCCGCATCTTGGTTCAGTGTGGCGGGGCGCACACGGCAATCCTCTCCTTGGTGAACCAAATAACCCCGCCTGCCACCCCACTCTAACAAATATTTTTGAAGCTTCTCATCAACTCTCCCGAACTCAAGAATTCATCCCGATGAAATGTGATCGCGATATCGGTTGGGATGACGAGAACTCAAATGGCAAGCTCTTTCATCATTGGTCCATGTACTCTCGGTAGGCGAAGTATCAACAGATAATTTGTAGTGATTGTTGCTTGAATTAATCTTGTATTTAATTTCGGCATGCAATGCAAAATGAAACTCAAAACTTGACTCACAACAAGACTCGGAATGTGAAGCGGAATGCAACTCGAGACTATGATGTGTGAGTGTATCTATGGATTCGATACTCTCATGTGCATGCGACTCGACCACCGACAAGGACTCGTGCACACCGGGTTCTATGGGCACCAACACATCATGCATATGCGACTCAGTAGATTCTTGTGTGGGTGACTCGGTTGACTCACGTATGGGAGACTCAATATTACTACTCACAAGGGAAATAGAGGTTGTTTCAACACAAACTAGACTTTCATCAACTTTTTCCATCTCCTCTTCACTCATTACGATACGAGGGTCGTACACTTCTTCCACTTCCCTATTCTCAGGCTCCTTAGGATTCACTCTTTTGGGCAATAAATTCGAAGTGGGAAATTTTGTGGGGCATTGGTATGCAAAGTGTCCAAACCCTTGACACTTAAGACAATCAGGACACTTATTTGTCTTAGTTCTCAAACTCTGTAGAAGGTGACGGTGTGTGAAAGGAACATATTGTTCGATAAGTTCCACCTTCATGTCCTCCCATGTGGAGATGACTTTATTCCGAAGAGACTCAGTGCGACATTCTAAGCGAGTCCAAAAAAATTTGGCATTACCCTCCAACTTTGTTTTCACTAACCTAACTTTATACTCATTCGGTACGTCATACCAATCAAAATACTCTTCTACACTCGACAACCACTCCACAAAGGTTTTGGGGTTTAGCTCTCCATCAAAACATGGAACTTCATCCCGAATAGATTTTAGAAACTTTTCGGCGGGATCGTACTCGGGTTCACGCTGATGAGGGTATTCCCTAACTCTAGTCTCATCGCGACTGTTGAGACTTTGCCAAGAATTTGGTGTGCAACGGCTCCTATTATTTATTGCACACATTTGGGCTTTGATGTCCCTAAGGGCATCGACAATCTCGTTCATGCTCATGGTGATATCCCAAATTAGACATAACACTTAATTTGTTAAAATTTACCAAGTGACCAGGCTTGACGGTTTTGAAGCAATGATGAATCGCTTCAATAGTGTTTTTCCTCCTCCAGGAGCACACTTCCCGCCTCCAGAATGATGATTTCTTTGTTATAAAACTGTAGCTCTGTGGTTTAATTTTTTTTGGTTTAATATTGTAATGAAAAAACTTCATCTGATGTACATGCTTTCCATATTATGTGAAGTTATGTTTATCTATTAAATTACTTAAATGTTTCATATGATGGAAATAATGCTTTTACATTTAAGTTTCACTTCAACATTTATCTTAAATTTACCTTTGTCACATTATGATAAAAAGGGGGAGATGGTTTATTATATTTCACTTGTGTTATTAACGTGTTCTTTAGTTATTTGAACAGGTGAAGAGCTTCAATTCAAAGATCAATGTAGTATATAGGTTTAAGGTTTCATTTTGACTTGGCAAATAGTTAGGGGGAGCAACTAGAGTTGTAATTTCTGCATTTACATTCTAGATTGATGTATAGGACTTACAAGAGAATTGAATGTATTTTTTTATCAGTCTTTGTAAACTGTTTTTTTTATCATGACTGTGACAAAGGGGAGATTAAGTTTGTTTGTCACAATCATGACTCAAAAGCATGTTGCTCCGTAAGAAAAGGGTTTTGCCAAGTAAGTAAGTAAGTAAGAAAAGTTTTCGTTTGGACCCACGGTCGTCCGTAGTGAACTTACGGACGTCCGTGACCTGAACGACGTGAGTGATTCACAGACGTCCGTGCCCTAAAACTTATATATTTGGACAGTTAAGGGCGGTTTCAAACCCGATCCAAATATTTGAGTTTAAATTTTTTCTGGTCCATTTTCAGTCATGGAGATTACCTACCATTCTTGTTTATATTCTTAGATCTCTTTGATGGTAAAGTGTTTATGTAAGGCTATTGTATAAGGCTTGTTTGAAACAAGTGAACCTTTGCAAGAAACGTAGGTTGATGGTAATGGTTACTATGGATAGTATGATGGAGAAAGGCTATTGTGTTTGGTGATTGGAGTGCTAGGGTATATCATTCCAAATAAGCACTGTAAAGTTTTCTTTTATTATTCATAGTGAATTTTCTTTTGGATCTGAGATAGATCCCGTGATTTTTGCCTGTGATGGGTTTTCCACGTTAAAAATGTCTTGCGTACTTTATTTTGATTGTGTGATGGTTGTGAGTAGACTTTAATTGATAAATATAATAGATAATATTTATAAATCGTAATTTTCCAAATTTCAACTATCTTCTACAAGTCACAATAATCAAACTAAAATCATGAAAACCACGATGGTGATGGGTCCTACCTACCCGCAATTAACTATTTTATGAAGGTATTTACAACGTAGACAGATTATTCAGAGAACGAAAACCATGTCACAATTAACTGCTTTAAGGATACAAACCTCATAAAGAATGCGGCATTCTTTGAGGAGTTTGAAAAATGCTCTATTGTCATGCTTTGACTAGGGAAACATCATCCAGATTGCGTACAATTTGCATGATCACAATCAAAACTTCACGCTTTTCAACCGCATTTAGGTTATAGAATATCAGCATCTCATCTAGTGAATAGATTACATGATAAAAGACTGAAACTTTCTTGAAATGACTTCCTTTTACAATACACAATGCTTCTTAGAGCTTCATGCATTCTCATGGAATTTTGAACTCAATCAAATATGCCCTGTCAAACAAATGGGTCCGATGACTTCAAAAGGAAAGACTGAATTTTGTAAGCAAAATAAAAATTGGCAATTTAACGAGCGAAAAAAGAGCACAATAAGCAATCTAGCTTACTTAACTGTATTCAAGTATGTTGATATCTTAAAGCATCTGTATTTGCTATCTATTCAAGATAATAACTTATAACGTATGTGCAAACTAGACACTTGTTCATGAACTTAATAAAAGCAAACCTTTTAAGTTCGGACATCACGTGATATGGAAAGTAGCCAAGATGTTTCATTTTGGTGAGATTTTCTGGAGCTCAGTTCTTTGCATTTTTTGGAAGATTCCATACGTTCTTTGATGATGATGCAACCAGTACTATCTAGATAAAGTAGTATGAACTGCTTTCTGTTCCAAATAACTAGATTTTTCTACTAACAGAGAGGAAGACATATACTTGGCCTTAAACTAAAATACAAGGAGAAACAGCACGAACCTGCTCTTTGCTTAGTATCCTTGTATAGTTTTCATTAATGCATCCTTTTCAATATCAATAAATAAAAAGAACAAGACAGACACATACTCGGCCTGTACCAATGTAAAGATCTTACAGAACACAGAGGAACATTAAGGAACAGAGTTAACTGAGGAAGAACATAGAACAATTATATATGGAAAACAGTCCGGATTTGGATAGAAGAGGGTCTGCAGAATCTGCCATTTTAGAACCATATAAAAGCCAACTTCTGAGCAAGAAGTATTGAATGTACACATATGTTGAGATGATAAAAATGAAGGGAATGAGGCTCACCCGGATTAAACTGAGCAAGCCTCCAAAGGACCCACATAGTGTGCCATCTTTGAAGATCTATAAAGATATTAAAAAAAGGTAACTGTTCTAAACAGTAGTAAGCACCTAAACTTCTCCCAGGGTTATACCTAACTATAACTAATTTTCTAACTGAGTCAACTACAGGTGTAAAATTTAGTAGTAAAGATATTAATTTGCTAGAAATCCTCATCATCTTCATAAGAAATAACAAGATTTTTCACCTCCTCTATAAGAGAAAAATATAGCAGGACAGTGTACAATGTGTCTTCATTTCCCAATAAGGGTTATGACTAATAACAAATTAGTTTTCAATTTAGTCAACTGCATGTGCAAATTTAGTAGCCTGTAGAGATTAATTTGCTACAAAAACCTCATCATCTTCAGAACAAACAAAAAAGATTTTGCACCTGCCCTATACGAGGAAAATAGAGCTGGGCAATATAAAATTTGTCCTCATGCTTCTTGTATCGAGCATCAAACTCATGCTTGCACATAAGGACCACCAAGATTCGAGCTGCATATTGAAATCAAAGAGCACGTGTTATATAAAGTTAGTTTTACCAAGTACTAAAAACACAACAACCATATGTATCTTTATATATCACTCATAAAATAAGATTTATAAGGACTCACTTTGGCACGTTGAGACAAATCGTCATGATCCCAAGTGAGGAAAAACTCCTGTACTAAGACAGATGAGAGATAGTTCCTGTCCAAAAGAGTGGATTTAGCAAGACATTTGTATAGTCATGAGAACTAAACTGCTATATTATGAGATAAAAGACTATAGAAATGCCACCGTTACTTATGTAAGAAATACAATACCTTGTAGCGGCATTCAAATGGTTTTAGAGCCCGTGGGTAAAAAGGGTTTTACATGGAAAGTACTTGCACATCAACCCATGAAAGTGGAAGTTGTCAAAGTTGAGATTCCCTTATATCCAAGGGTTCTAAAACCAGGTTGAGCCCCACATCGCTCTCAATATGACACACTTTGACCATTTCCCTCTTCAATTAATGACAATAAAAAACAGCGGATTCAAAAAAAATTCTAACTATAGGAGAAAGTTTCAACTTCTCATACTATGCAACTAATAGCAAGGGAAATGCACAGAAATGGATTTTCTTCTTCAGCAACTAGATTATCCATAGAGACAAACTGCAGCACATAAAGATGTTTGAACTATAAAAATTCGTGAAATGAGGGATTCAAATGCCCCAGCATTTTTTCATTTCCGCATATCAGAATATTATAGATTAGAACAACTGAGTTTTAGGTGAAAAGGGTGATGTGGTAATTGCATAGACAAGGAAGCAAATGAAAAGTTGGAACTATGGAGAGAAGCTTTAGAGTTGAGGCCTTAAGGAATTTGAGTAGGACCAAGAGAGAAAGTGTAGGATGAGGGTTTAGTAAACATGAGGGCAAGGAGGATGATTTGGCTGAAATATAATTTAGTGCAACACGATGCTAGGTTTGAGAGGATCTTAAATAGGATCAATGTAAGATGGACAAAGTTAAGACAGACAAGTGGTGATTCATGTGTTCAATGAGGGTCGTTTGGTTCTGTTTAAAAAAGAAATTTAAACTTGCACTTTTAAATGAGAGAGACAGAGAGAGACTGAATTTGGTTTTGTTTAAAAAAGAAATTTAAACTTGCTCTTTTAAATGGGCTGCTCTTACACTCCAAAGAGCAATCCTAAACACATCCTTAATAATTATGTTTAGCTAAGGCACAATTTCAGTCCACGAATCATTAACTGGCTTTAGGAGAGGAAAGGAACTACCTGCAATTGATTTTTTTTGTGCAACAACTACCTCCATAGACCTGATTCTCTCTGCTCAAGGGACTCTCCAACACAGGCAATCACCTTCAAGCCTTGAGAAAGAGCATATGCAACTTTATCTCCAACAAACTGGCACAAAATATGCAGAACATAAATTACATAAGCAAATATGAAAAATAAATGTGCAACATTTAATGGATAATAAACCAAAACTATAAAAGAAACTATTTCACATTTCTTGGAAGTAAAGGTGATCCAAATTGGCAAGTTCATTTTGCATGGTTTGCCCATTACTGTTCGCAATTTGCTTCATGACCAATAATATAGATGCAAAAGCCTCAATTTTCAGGAGTTCGCTACTCAGCTTGCCCAAATGGGTTATAACTTCATAGGCTGGTCCAAATCTTGTTGCCATAAGAAACAAGGGGAAAAAGTACAATGACTTTACAAGTGAAGCAAATTGCATAAAAATAGGAATTAAATTTGTAACCATTTTCTCTGACAAGAAGCCGAGACACGCCTACTACAACATAAATATAGATAGGATCTTTATGGCCTTACTGCTTCACAAATGGACATGTTCATGACAGAAGATAGCCCTATTGCACGTCAGTCAGGAAAAGTCACAGAGGTCCGCCCTTGCTATGTTTGTGTTGAATACATTAGTATCTTTATCGCAATCAAATGTTGCTCTGACATACCCTGGATTCATTGAACCTATAAAAAATCCATTGCATTCAGTGAAGAGGCAAAAAGGATGGGAGAAATGGGGCTCCCTGCCTAGGACACCAAGAGACTGAAGAACCCTTCTAATTCCAGTTTATCAACCTTTTAAAATTTAAGGTGGCGATATGATACAAAACCATATATATTTTTTTCAATTCCGTCAAAAACTAATTATTTACAAGATATGCAAGAGCAGTGACAACTCACATGTTATAAACTAATTTGAAATTATCTCAATCAGTCTTTTACGTTCCCGATCTTTCAGTTGCACTGGTCAAATTGTCAGCTTATAGCACCACTCAAAAGCATATTCCATAGATTTCGAGGAAGCTAAAATTCTCTTATAGTCAAATTTTAGTAGTATTCAAGTGGCTAAAAGGCTATTCATTCTTTCTTTTACTTTTATTAGCAAAAAACGGAAGCTTACAAGTATATTGCTAAAATTAAATTGGCAATATAGCCAACAGAGATTTAAGGAGACACATAGGAAGTGAGATAAAAGAAATCAAGCCCCAACAATATAGACAGAGAGAATGAAGACTGAAAGAATATGCTTGAAGGAGGACCTGAAGACATGACGACTAGAAACTTTGAGGAAGATGAAAAGAAGTCCAATTAGCCGAAAAAATAGAAAACAAAGAAATAAAGGGAGCTAAAACTTGCAGAGGAGATTGTACCGTGGCACGTGATTTAAAACAAAGACTTTGGTATGTTTAGGATATGTGCCACATGGAACACCATCAAATCCATTTGATTGAAGACCATGATGTACAGATTATGGGCCAACAATCGACACGAAACATGATCTCTATCTGCTGATTTGTAAGAGTCAACCATTGAATCAAGTGGACTTCGACTATATTCAATCAGATGATCGAAACGCATTTTGTGTCAGTCTTTGGCCTCAAAGGTCTTTGCATCATGGTCTTCAAATCAGACGAGATGGAGTTCCATGTGGCGCAGATCCCAAAAATAAGAAAGTCTTTCTTTTTAACCATTTGCCACAGTACAAATCTTTTGTGCAAGTTTTAGCTCCCATAAATAAATTACAGAAAGGCTTATATATATATATATGTGTGTGTGTGTGTGTGTGTGTGTGTGGGAAAGGTGAAGGTACTCCACTGGAGTACCTTTCTAAGGTACTCCAGCATCATATTTGAGCTCCACAACATATATATGGGTACCTCTATTAGTAGCACCGACGCAATCTCTAAAAATGCTCACATGTGCGGCGCCTTCAAAACTAATGTAATATGACAGTTTATAGTTTATATGTAAATATTTTTCATACATGTTTAATTCATAGGACTTTCCAATTAAAACATTTGATTTAAATGTGTAGGTGAGACTTTGTAGAGAAAAGACTACCAGCCACGTTTATGCAATGAAAAAACTCAAGAAATCAGAGATGCTTCGTAGAGGCCAGGTATTATCACTTGAACCTATCCTCTACTATTACTGCATTTGCTTTATGCTTCTCTAATTTGTGGTTATTACAAGTGGAGCATGTTAAAACAGAGCATCCACATATGATGCAGGTGGAGCATGTTAAAACAGAGCATCCACAATTTGGAATCACATTGCAAATTTAGATTTCGAAACTATTCAAACAGAGCATCCACATATGATGCTCTGATTTTAGCATTTACAAATGCCTAAAAATGAAAAAAAAACAAAAAAAACAAAACCAAAACAGATCAGTGAATTTTTACATGAAAAATTCAGATTAGTGAGTATTTTGCATTTAAAAATAATAATAATAAGATATTTATAGAAATAAGAACAACAGATAGCAGTAAAACAAAATATAAACATATAACCAAAACAATAATCAATTAATAATTACCTTTTTGCAGGTGAGGGGAGATGCGAGCTAGGAAATAGACACAATCAGTGAATCGCTTCTGCAGATCGGCCTGTGAGAAGGTTTCACTTGATTGGATCCAAACTGCTTTCCAAAAATCGATCGTCAAACTCCGTCAGATGACGATCAAAATCGATTGTCAAACTGCTTTCCAAAAAAAAGTTCTACTAATTCCAAACAAATAATCCTATAATTCCAAATAAATTGCAAACAAATTTTACAAATTCAAAATCTACTTGATCTAAATCAAAATCAAAATTCGTTCACTCGCGAATCAAAATTTAAAATTGACTTGGAATCTGAATCGAAATGCAACTTGAATGGAAATCGACATTGAACCACAGCTTAGATTTGAACTTTGTGTGACTCAGATTTAAGCAATTAGAGTTCACTTTTTTGGATCCGATTCAAACTGCTAGGGTACCAAAATCAAGATCATTCGAGCATCATATTTGCCTAGATTCACTTACATCCGATTCAAGCAATTAGAATACGTCCACTTTTTCGATTTCTTCCAACAAATTTGAAACAAAGTTGAGCTGAGATGGTGAATCTGATTGCAGGTTTCAATAATTTTTTAAGAGAGCGGGAGATTGGAGAAAGAGATTAGAGAGAAAATTGGGAGGTCGATTAGGGTTCCATGATTTCAAAGACCGGGGAGCACAAAGGAGAAAGGGTTTCACTTGGGTTTTTCCTCTCGGAGATCAGAGAGAACGAGACTGAGCTATCCCCTCTCAACGAGTTGCAGACGTGAAGTAGATTTGTCAATGTTGCCTATATATAGGGCCAGGTTGAGTTAGGTTATTTACAGCCGCCAAAAATATAACTTACGACCTATATTGGGCTAAATGTAATGTCCCAAAAATTTTTGACCTTTGAACAGTCCATCTCAATGTGCATGCTCAACTGGTCACGCACCTGACACAATGAAAATATTAAAGTGAGTTAAGTTATCTTTGGTTTTTGAGTGAGAAAGAATGATAATAGGATGTGTATGGACCATTAGATAGTGTGGTATACACCGAGATATAGTGTATATTGGCTTAGCACCCAAACGTTGACTTTTAAGTATGAAAGTTAAAATGGTAAGAGAATGTATTTCTCTTACCTTGGTAGTTAAGAAGAAGTTATTGAGAAGAGAGAGAAGGAAGGTGAGCTTGAATTCAAGTGTACGTGTGCAAGGTTTGAGCCTAGGTGTGAAGTTGTGAATTGAGGATTGAGGAGAATACCAAATTCAAAGCTTTGAAACCCTAGCTTGATGTGTGAGCTCATGGATCAAGGAATCGACCAATTTGAGGTAAGAAGAATTATGTTAAGTTGTGTGTATCTGTATGTTAATATTTAATTAGCATGTGGATGCAAATTAGAAGAAAAGAGGTAAGGATTAAAGAAAAATGAGTTTGGAAAGTTGAAATCCAAGATGTAAAGAATCTGATAAAACCGATCGATCGATTTGTGAAAACAATGTGTGTGTTAAAGATTTTCCGAAGAAACCGATCGATCGAAATAAAATTCGATCGATCAATTTAAAATCTGATCAAACGGATTGTGGCACTAGAAGTAGATAGTTTTATGAAGGAACCGACCGATTGAAATAAAATTCGATCGATCGATTTAGAAACTGATCAATCGATTTTGGGAATCGATCGATCGATTTAGGTAGATTCAGGATTTTGTTTTGTTTTCATAAAGGGACTTGGGGGAGACTTAATATCTTCCTGTTTTACATCACTTCTGACGTATGGATCGTGATGTGGTGTGTTTTAGGTATGAGCTTATGTGTGTGAGAAAAGGACGAGCTCGAGGTAAGAAGACTTCATTTTAGCTTCTCGTTGAGGTAGGGAAAACTCGTTAACATGTGCATTTGATTACAACTAGCATGGACTTAGTGATATGATAAGAGTATGTGTGTTTTATGATTGTCTTCGAATTGGCATATGAAATTCATTCATAGCTTTAACATGTGAATTGTGTGTGTATGAGCATTAAGAGAAAAACTATGTGTGTGTGCGTGTGCCATCAAATATGCTTGTACTTGTTGGTTAGAATTGCTATGATGCTCTTTTTATTATTAGAAATGTGGTAAAAATATGGCAGTAAGAAAGTATATCAAGAAGGGGAGTGAAATGGAATGAAATAACACAAAAACAATAATCTAAATACAGTCCTGCAAGATTTAGGGCTGTTGTAGCAAGTTTTGAAAAGTAAGAGTTTGTCTCATATGAAAATTTGATCTAAGAACACAAGGTTGAAAAGTAGACCTCTAGATCTGGCTATAGTTCTGGCAATACTAACCTATACTAGAAAGCAAAGGTAAAGAAAAGGAGTTTTGGGGTGTCACAAAATTAAAAAATAAACAGAAAAGAAAATGATAGATCTACACTACAAGAAAAGGGTTTAGAAAATGGTGGAGATGGATTTGGAAAAATAAATGGAAAATGGGTGAGAAGTAATAAAATAGGGACTGGTCTTTTTACTGAAAAAAAGCTGGTCAAGCAAAGAAAGGATGGGATCTACAACTGTCCTTCATTTAGTTATAAGCTCAAATGCAAGGAAGAAGAATCCAATCCAACCCTGAGATATGGACTAGTCCTAGGGTTATAACCTGTCCACTTGAGTGGTCACAGATTAATCTAGAGATATACTCTAATCATGGGGTTAAAATCAGAACATAAAAATCACTGCAGCCACTATGTTTGCAAGGCTACAAGCTCATGCTTTCATAGGTTCAGAAAACCTATAAACTATATGCAAGCACAAGAGATTATAGATTCAATGGATTAAGAAAAATAGTTTTCAGTGCATAAAAAGTACTTACAATGGTCAACCCTCAAGATTGTAGTCCTGCAGAACTCCAAGACCCTTTACAAGCTTACACACAATCTTTTTTACAACAGAAAACCAATCCTAACTATTATAAAAGGACTTAGCCAGCAAATGCTGAGCTAAGAAAGGAAGAAAAAGGAAAAAGATAACTTAACCTTAGAAATGACCTAAGGATAGAATATCCTCTTGGCCCAGAGTAAATTAGGTTGTGTTAGATTCCTATTTTTGGCTATTTTTTTTACAACTTATATACAATCCACAAAAAATATCTATGTGCCTTGGCCAATCAAAAAGAAGAAGAATCAAGTTACCCAAGTACAGCCAAGTGTTGCCTTGGTTAATGGGGAACAACTTAGCACATTGGGATGTGTGCTCTAGATGCTGTGAAATCCCAAAAGTAGCCCTGAAGTTTGAATGAGAATGCTGAAACCCGAGCCTCGATTGGTTGGGGCTTTAAATTATGAATCTCGAGTGGTTCTTGAGTGGCTGGATTGATTGCTAAAGCTTGCTCAATAGGCTGGATTGCTTCAAGCAGTGCATCCTAACAAGATGAAGCTTCAGGTAGTGTATCTCGAGAGGCTCTCGATAGGCTGAAAGTAGTGCTTGAGATAACTTTCTGAAGCTCAGAACCTCTCTAGAACTGCTCGAGTTGTTAGTTTGCTGCAGGCCTGAAGTGCTCGAGATCTTCTCGAGCTTAATTTGCTGAAAGTTTAACTGCTCGATAGCTGCTCGAGCTTGCATTTCTGAGTGTCTACTGCTATGCACAGCTTGTTGCAGCACTCCTCACTGCTTGGGTTGACCTTTCTTTTCCCTGTTGGACTTTTAGGACCACCAGGCATGACAACTGGCCCCTATGGTGTGGACCACAATGGTGCACTCTATGTTCTTCTGTCAGCTTCAAGACTTGACTTTAAAATGCTCTCTTCTTGGCATCCATTATGTGGACTGTTGTACTAAGCTGTGATTTATTTCTAATTATAAAAACATACTCAAATGACAATTATTAGATGACTCAAAGGTGTAGTAAAGGCTATGTTAGGAAGTGAAAAGTGGCATTTTTCAGTGATTAACACTCCTAAACCTAATCTTTGCTAGTCCTCGAGCAAAGTAAAAATTAAACAATTACTCTATAAATTTAAATGCCACTTTCATAAGAAGCACAGACGCATTTAGCTTATGCATCAAGCCTTTTTAAACCCCTAGGTGATCCCTAGTGGAGGAGTGAAGTCTCCTAAGAGTTTTCAGTGAAGATACCCACAAATTTCCTAATGAAAACAATTAAAACAAGTGCACACAATGAAAAATCAGATTTCAACATACAAGGTTTCATTCCACACCTAATCTTTCAAATTGGAGGAGTTTTAAAACAACAATTGCAAAAAATTTAATACATAAATCCTCATGTATGCTCATCACAACCAATCAGCTTACATCAAGAGTGTAGTGTGTGCAAATCAGTATTAAGCTTACCATTATTTCAAAATCAGGCTCAAACAATGCCTCAATAATTTCAATCTCAGACCCAATGCTCACCAGGGTTGTCTCTCACAAATGAATTGAAGGGTGTTCAATTTCACTCCAGCTCAAAATCAGTTACAGACCTCGAATAGGCCTGCAAGCATGAGCATAGGCATTTGCTTCTATTTTCTGACTTCATCATGTTCTCTCCACCATAGGTAAGACATCCCTTCATCTCCATATAGTAGCTCAATTTACTTTGGATCACTAAGGACTTTATTGGGTTGTAATGTGGCTTTGGTTAAGGTTTTAAAAAGAATGAAGGGGGTAAAAAGGTTCAAAACTGATAATTCAATCAAGAGGTAGGAGGTGATTCATGACTTCACCTTCTTCATTTCATTACAACTTCATCCTCCAACAGGTTTTTCAGATTTGGAGTGGCCATCTTTTTCTCCTATTTCCAATTTTTCAGATGAAGTACTTCTTTTGACTTCTCTTTCTTTCTTTTTTTATTTATATTTATTTATTTATTTTTTATGATGGTTGCCACAACCATACAACTGATACACTACTTCATTTAGATTTTCTCTCTTCTCCTTCTCCTTCCACCAAATGTCAAACCCTGCTCACCTTTCTTCAACATCTTCTCCTTTACCTTCTGAATTTTCAGAGTGAGGGTAAGGCTGAATTAGGTTAATAGTTTCAGGTTCAATTGCTCTAGTATTTTTCAAAGAAAAAATATAATTTGATTTTAAGGCTCAAGAGTGTATGCAAAAGGGTAGTTTAATGGGTAAGACTTTCAAGCTCAAACTGTCCAAATGATGGCCTTAGATCATGAGTTCTGCTAAACAGTTTCAATTTGGGGATGCCTAACTCCTAGTGAAAAGGTTTGAGTCAATCAGTTCTTAGAGCACAAAAATTGCCAAAGGCACTCTTCAAAAGAATATTTTTTTTGTAGGCCCAAATCTCACTATGTATGGTCTTCATTTGAACTCATGAGGTATGTTCTCACCTTTTTCTCTCCTTACTGGGTCACTATATACTGATTGTGAAATTTTTTCTTGATGATCACTTCATGGAAGTGTTGAATTCTTAAAAGATTTCAGTATTAAATAGTCTACTATACATTTTAATTCTCCTTTTTCAAAATTGCTTAGGTGGCACTTTACTTTATTTATTTCAATCATGACTAATACTGCTGTACTTAGCTTAACCATCTCATTGCTCTACCCTGCCATACCCCCAAATCTAATATAAATAGTGTCCTCACTGTTTCAATGAACATGTAGGTAGGGGTAGCAAGATATGCAAAGGCTTAACAATATACAGCAGAAAAAAGAATTATTTTGCATTAGAATGAAAAGATAGGCAGATAATCGCATTGTAAATTGGCACACAAAAGAAATTTCTATTAACATAATTACTATGATACCAGAGAGAACTTAATACAACTTTACAGGTATAAACAGAAACACACCAGTACAAAATATTTATAAACAACAACTAAAGAAAAACATTGACAAACTAACTAACTACACTAACTCCTAAGAGTGATCTGAATCGGGATCAAAGTCTATTGGCTCCCCTGCATCTTTCTCTTTTCCTTTCTTACACTATCAGCTTGTGCAGCACCAGCTTTGATTCTTGTTGCAGTTGGTTTCTTGGGCTTGATGCTGCTCTTCTCTTGGGAACGCTCCTTTATAGACACTCCTTTGGGTGGTGTGGGGTTCATGACCGAGATGGTGGATGTGAGTATCTCAACCAGCTGGGCTAACTGAGTTGCCCTCTGCTCATAAACTTTATACAGGGACAGTACATTGTCCAACTGCTTCTGCATTACCTTCTTTTCTTTCTCATGGTCCATCAGTGTTTTCTCCATCAGCTTCCAGTAATCAGTCTTCATTAAGGCTAGCTGGTCTTCATATCTCTGCTGCACCATTACTGTCACATTTTCCACTACTAAATGTACACCCCTCCCAACATATGGATCAGCATTCATGGAGTTGGTGAGGCTGTAAAACCTGGGTATGGGGATGGAATCAGCAGGCACAATGGCTCAGTTAGAAGGGTCATCTAGAGGCTCAGAGATAACAGGTAGCTCAGTACCTGTGGTTGGAGATGATGGTGGGCTAGATGGGAGGATAAGTGCCAACTCCTCCTTAAGGTTTTCAGTCTAGGTGAAGGTTCAGGTGGAGGTAAATGGGGTTAGGGTAAGCTCTTCATTTTCAAAATCTGTTTGTGTGGCAGCATCTGCTATTGCCACTGAAGTGGAAGACTGATGTGAAGGAGGGGGGGTAGGTTCAGGTATGGGTGTAGGTGTAAGGGATTGGGGTGTTGGGTTTAAGGTATGAAGGGTTGTCTGAATGGAGTGGAGGTTGTTTTTTATGGTGGATTGGTTTTCATTATTGGTATGGAGTTGGGTTTGGAGAGAGGGAAGAAGAGAAATTATTTGGGAAAAGGGGTCTGGTATGGTTGGGGTTATAAGTTGGGTGGGTGGGATTGGTTGGAAAGGTGAAGTAGGGGCATAGTTGAAGTGGTAGGGCTGTGGAGAGTCTGGGAGGGGTGTGTACTCATTCCTAATATCCTCCGCAATAGAGTCTATCATGGCTAAGTACCCCTCAGTTGTGAAATATTCTTAGGCATGGGTAGGTGGAGGAGATTGGGAATGGGTAGGTGAGGTAGTTGTTTCAATGGGTTCAATGGGGGATACAAGGTCAGTGGAGTTGGGTGGTTCAATGTCAGTAGCCATAGGCTCACTGTCATCACATGTAAATGGGGAAGGTGGGTCTGGTGGTGATCTGGGTATGTTAGTGGGTTCATGTATGGTAATGGATAGGCTGGGTTCAATGGGTGCTGTGGTTGGTTGATGGGATTCCTTTTTATATTTTCTTTTGACAATGGGAGTGGGTAGGTTAAATGGGAAGGTGGTTTGAGTTGGAGCTGGCACTTGGATGGTAGTAGTGGTGGTGGGTGGTGGGGATGGAATGGTATGTGAGGTAGGGAGTGGAGATGGTGGTATTGGTATTGAGGCTGAGCTGTCAGCAGAGGGTGCTGCAAAGATGGCAGTTGTAGAGGCTTCTTCTAGTAGGGCTGTTGCTGGCTCCTCAGATCCCTGCTTCTTCTTGCTCATCAAAGTCATGCTGATGTTCCACAATTTCTTTCCAAACACCACAGGGGGCAATGTATTAGTAGGCTCCCCCACCTTCCACACATAACCTCCTTGTTTGAGCAGGGCTGTGATTAGCCAGCTGTAGGGGAGTCCATGTGGCTTCAGCTGCTTTTGGACTTTAATGTGTATGTCCTTCAACCCCTCAAAATTTAATTGGGCAGCATTGAAGCAATGACCTTGGGAGAAGGAGTACAGGGCATTTGCTATGGGGTGCCTCTTTTCCTGTGAGTTCCCAGCTGCAAAGATGTTCTTCCTGAGAACACTATCCATGAAGAGCAAGTTGGGGCTGAAGTCACTCCTCATGAGTGAGTCTCCAGAGGCTTTCTTTCCATTGATCAGCTTCTCTGCTATCTCTGAGATGGAGGCATTAAGTGGTGGCCCCAAACTGCAACCTGGATCATAGGCAGCTGGAGTGCCCAGAGCCTTTGTAATATCAGTTGTGTCCACAACTGTTGCAAAATCATCCAATAAAATGACCAGCACAAGGTCCTCTTTTCTAGGTCCACCCCCAGACTCCTTGAGCCTAATGTTTGGGTACCATAGTTTGACTAGCCTAGGGTACACCAATTCCTCTAAAGGCATCAACAGGGTATCCAAGGAAGCCTTGGTCAAAAATTCCATGGCTTCAATAGCCAAGGCTTCCTTTTAAAAAAAATCCTTATCAAAGGCAATTTCAGGCTCCAAATCCATGTCATCCATAAAATCATTGGGTGTGGTCAATGGATCAGATTCTAGGGTGGCTTCCTCTTGATATTTCTGCTTCTTGGGCTTGACAGATTTTGGGTCTTTGGTGGAAGTCCTTGCCCTTTTCTTAGGAGCATCCCTCATTTTAGGTTTTTCAATTTGGGGTTCTAGGGCTTCAAGGGTGGAGGATGTAACAATCTTATGAGATTACCTAGTGGGAGTGGGAGGGTTAGTTTGGGCAGGGTTCAACAACCCCTACAGGGATTCTCCAAATTCTGAATTATCAGCCATTCAAACCCTAGTTTAAATCACACCAAATTGAAATACTAGGTTGTTCACCACTTCACTAACTCAACCCAGTAACTAATCCTCAACCAAAATAATTCAACCTAGTAAAAAGATTTTGAAAGAAGAACAGGCTGAGAAGGATCTTTAAACTTATGCCAAAAACTAGGGTTCTGTTGAAGAAGAGGCACAGTGGACCAAATCTCTCATTGCACGGTGCAAAATGCTTGGCCTGTGTTGCTTAACAGAGTGGCAAAAGCAGAGGGTGAATGGTGAAGCAAAAATGGCAGTGAAGAAGGAAGATGAAAAATCCAGCTGGGAGTTTATGGTCGAGGGTTTTAATAGGAAATGAGAATGAACTATCGAGGGGCTTTAAAACAAGGAAACCCGAGCCTCGAGAGGCTGATTTCCCAGAATATGGAACTCGAGAGGCTCTTGAGCAGATGAACTCGCTGGAAATTAGCCTGTCGAGTAGTGAATTTAAACTACTCGATAGGTATACTTATTGAAAGTCCAAGCCTTGATAGGCTACGCTTAAGGTGTTTCTGCTCAAGAGGACCTCGAGTAGATGCTTTTTATAGAGTAGAGCTTGTCGAGGCTACCTTTTCTTCAAGAAATGTGGCTCGAGAGGCTAAGCTTCAAGTGTACCTACTCGAGAGGATCTCGAGCGGATACCATTTAAACATCAGAGCCTGTCGAGGGCTCTATTTCTCTCAGGTATTGGGGCTCGAGAGGCTACTCTACAGTGTCAGAGCCTATCGAGCAAGCTAAATATGCATTGATAATGATTCAAGAGGAATGCTGATCCTCTCGAGAAAGCTAAAAACATGTCATTTTCACTCTTGTGCTGTTAGGCCCACTGCCATGCTAACACATACACACTCTCATTTATTCAAACAATGGTTTCCTACGCTAAACACAAACATACTAACACCATGGCAGACTACAAATATGCATAGATCAAGATTCATACATCACTCAAAACACAGTAAATGACAGAATTGAAAATAACAAAAATAGCTATGTTACACTGGGTATAAGGTTAGAGATCACTCAGCATTCGGAGGTTCCTAGAAGTGCATGGTTTCAGAGGACTTTATAGTATTTTTCACACAAGGTTTGAGCCTCTGACCATTTACTTTCATGACCCTACCAGAAGTAGGGTCCATGATCTCCATAGCCCCAGATGGGAATGCATAGATTACAGTGAAAGGTCCATCCCAGCTGGATTTTAATTTGTCTGGAAAGAACTTGAGTATTGAGTTGAAAAGCCATACCTTGGCTCCATCAGCAAAGTCCTTCCTCAGAAGGTTCTTGTCAAAGAAGGCATTAGCTTTCTCCTTATAAATTTTGAAATTTGATTAGGCATCTAGCCTCAGTTTCTCCAGTATAGATAGCTGCAATTTCCTGTTTGCACCAATAGAAGTTAAGTCCATGTTCAAGCTTTTGATGGCCCAAAAGGCATTGTGCTCTAACTCCACTGGGAGATGACATGCTTTGCCATAGACCATTCTAAATGGGGACATTCTAATTGGAGTCTTATAGCCTATCCTATAAGCCCGCAAAGCATCATTTAATTTTAGTGGCCAATCCTTCCTATCAGTCCTAACTGTTTTCTCCAGGATATGTTTGATTTTTCTATTGGAAATCTCCACTTGCCCACTGGTCTATGAGTGGAATGTAGTAGCAATCCTATGTATAACAACATACTTCTTGAGCAAACTCTTAAGTGTCTGTTATAGAAGTGGCTTCCCCCATCATTGATGATGGCTCTAGGGGTGCCAAATGTGGAGAATATGTTTTCTTTGACAAACTTAAGAACAACTTTGCGATCATTTATCCTTGTGACAACAGCTTCCACCCATTTGGAAACATAGTCAATAGCCACAAGGATAAATTTACAGCCCATGAAAGGAGGAGAGGGGCCCATGATATCTATCCCCCATACATCAAATAGCTCCACAACAAGGATGGGTTGCAGTGACATTGAATCCGTTTTTGATATGTCATCCATCATTTGACATCTTACATAGGTTTTACAGTGTTAAAAGGCATCCTTAAATAAGGAAGGGCAGTAAAACCCACTTTGTAGCACCTTGGCTGCTGTCTTTTTTCCTCCGAAGTGTCCCCCATAGGCATTTTCATGACACATAGTTAGAATACCGTAGTGGTCACTTTCAGGGACACATTCCTAATTATCTTATTTGGACAATACTTATACAGGTATGGATCCTCCCAGAAAAAGTATTTGACTTGTGAGAAGAACGAGTCCTTGTCCATCTTGGACCAGTGGGAAGGAATCCTACCTACAGCAAGGTAGTTTACTATATTGGCAAACTAGGGTACAACAGACTAGATGACAAATAATTGCTCATCAGGGAAGGTGTCTTTCAATGGTGATGTAGCACAATCTTCACTCAAGATCCTTAACAAGTGGTCAACAACCACATTTTCTACCCCTTTTTAATCTTTGATTTCAAGATCAAACTCCTATAGGAGTAAAATCTATCTAATTAGCCTTGGCTTTACATCTTTCTTTGCTAGTAGGTACTTTAAGGCAGAGTGGTCAGTGAAAATTATAATTTTAGACCCTAATACATAAGGTATTTGTCCAAAACAAAGACAACAGACAGAAGCTCTTTCTCAGTTATTGTATAGTTCAGTTAAGCTTCTGTCAATGTCCTACTGTATAGTAAATTACACATGACAGTTTCTCTTTTCTCTGTCCTAACACAGCTCCCACAGCAAAATCATATGCATCACACATCAGTTCAAAGGGTATGGCATAATCAGGTGCTTGGATCACAGAGACAGTGGTTAGACATTTCTTCAAAATCTCCAATGCTTCAAGACATTCAGCATCAAACACAAATGACACATCTTGACAAAGCAAGTGACATAGTGGTTTGGAGATCTTGCTAAAGTCTTTGATAAACCTTCTATAAAATCTTGTGTGTCCTAAAAATGATCTGATTTACTTGATTGTTTTTTGTGGGGGCAAGTGAGAAATCAGGTCAATTTTTACCTGTCAACCTTAATGCCTTTTTGGGATACCACATGGCCAAGCACAATGCCTTGGGTGACCATGAAATGGCTTTTCTCCCAACTTAAAACCAAATTAGTTTCTTCACATCTTTGTAGTACAAGGCAGAGGTGATGGAAACATTGACTAAAATCATCCCCATAAATTGAAAAATCATCCATGAAAATCTCCAAAAACCTATCAATCATATTAGAAAAAATTACATACATGCAGCTTTGGAATGTGGCAGGAGCATTACACAGTTCAAATGGTATTCTTCTATAGGCAAAAGTGCTAAATGGATAAGTATATGTGATCTTTTCCTGGTCTTGTATTACACTGGTATCTGATTGTAACCAGAATATTCATCAAGAAAGTAGTAAAATGCTCTGCATGCCAGCTTCTCCAAAATTTGATCAATGAAGGTGATCATTTACATAAATTACCAATTTATCACCCTTAACTTAGTGTTGTTAGTCTTTAGTTTTCTACTAACAAGTTACTGATGTGCAGATATTAAGGAAAAATAGTAAAATAGAGCTAAAGTGTTAATCTTCATTAAAATGAACTTAAAAAGTAAAAAGGCGATTGAGTATAAAAGACAAATCTTCGCCTAAAAAGAAATGAAGAATCGTGTTTTACGATTGTGCGAAACAATATACTAAGAAGAGAGAAATCGTAATTTATGATTCTCTAAAGAAAAGCTGTATTAAGTAAAGACGATACAAGGAAAAGCGAAGAATTGTTAGCTGGAAGCCTACTGAAAATAGAAAGTCTTGATTTACAAATTTTTAGAAAGAATAGAAAAGAAAGAAGAAATCGTAATTTACGATTTCTCAAAAATAGAAGCTTTCCACTGTTGCTGAATGAGAGAAGATACAACGCTATACATATTTTTAGAAGTCTTCTACAATTAGAAGTCTGACCAACCATGGATCTGAGATATTGACGAAGAAGACTCTTAAAAGGACTTTGTTGCTGAAAATCAAAGAACACTCTAGAACATATCAACTATTCAAAGCAAGAAAGATTAAAAATAGGAATTAGAGTTATATTAGGATACATTTATTTTTAGTAGTTACTTTTATTAAGATTAGAACTTTGTAAACCGACCCCTTATGATCTATAAATAAGAGGGCTTGGTATAGGAATAGGTATCGAAGAATTTCAGCATCAATTGATGGCTGAAGTTGGATTTTCTTTCGATCAAAGTAGTGTAACATAGTTAGAATAGATTAGATATCAAAGGTTTCTCAAGAGAATTTGACGACTGCGATTTAGTGTTGAAGATTAGTATAGATATTTATAGTTTCTCAAGAGCAATTGACGACTGCGGCTGAGGGGAGAATGATATATTTTACTTTGCTTTTTAGTTTATATTTATTTGCTTTGTAAACATCTCCAAGTTTTGATTTGAATTGACGACCCAGGTTAGAATTTGCAAATTAATGTAATAGTTTTACTTTTCTATCTTCAATTTTTTAAAGGTTTGATTGACGCTTAGATTTTAGAAAGTTGTTGATTAGATTAAATCTGTATTGATAGGATCTTAGACTTGATTGACGACTAATGCTATGAGACTAAAAATATTGTGTAATGGTACTATTTAAATTTATACTATTCGATAGCTGAAGATTGGGATTGACGACCTCAATCTGAAGAAGGAGGATTAGGATTTATTTTTATGCAAGTAGATTAAAGAACTCATTATTTTATTCATATTTCTCTAACAGTTTAGAGCTTAAAAGATAAAAATAGTTTTTAAAACAGGAATATAAAAATCTATAAGATAATCAGTTCTTCGTGGGATCAATCCTATCACTACGCTATAATTTTTATTGTGCGCTTGCAATAGGTTAAGACTTGAATTTAACATAATTTTAATACATAATAATCAGTGAATCAAGGTTTTGGTGCCGCTGTCGGGGAAGTGATTTATCTTTTTATTTATATTTCCATTTTAAAAATAAATATTTATCTTTCTCTTTTTATTTTTTTATTTTTTTTTTATCATTTCATAAGCTTTTGCAGGTTTATTCAGAGTAGCAAATCAGAATTCAACACTTTTGTCAGCTACAGAAACTAGAGGCTCAGATTTGTTTCTCTCCCTTCCTTCCAAATTAAAAATAAAATAAAATAAAAACATAAAAAAAAACCAATTTGGCAGGAAATCGTGATCTTTTCCTAATTGGGGCAGTTTTGGGCGTGTGCCGGTATTTTGGCCATAACTTTGGCTACAGGTGTCGGAATCGCTCAAATGACCATAATTCGAAAAGCTCTTTGTGATCGCACATCGTGGCTACCACTGATAGAATTTTTCTTGAGCCCAAAATCTACTTATTACCCTTCCAAATCCCCCTTTTTAGTTAATTCCTTTCTTTTTTTGGTAATATTTCCTTTAGTGTTTAGGAGGTGATTCTAAACCCGATTTAGGTTAGATTTTTTTTAGAATACTTCTTTTATTACGTATTTTTATTTTGGCATGTTTATTGGAATTTTCTATTTTTGAAAATTTTTCAATAATGATATTTTTAGCCAAATAATAATAATAATAAAATAAAATAATAAATAAATAAATAATTTATATTCTTTTTTATTTATGCATCACACTCATTCCAAATCTATAAATATTTTGAGTGTTTAATTACCCTGTCGCCCCACTATACCCGAAGATGATAGTCTAGGAATGGGAGTATGCGTTCCAGCGGATTGACTACGGTAACACGTATAACCCGCAGTGAGAAAGTTATCCTTGTTTTAGTTATGGCTCCACTAATGGCTAAAAATAGGGACCATCTATTGTTGAGTCAAACTATCCTCCTGCACAGAATTTCCAACAGACCTACCTGCCACCCATGAGACCATATCAACCATATGAGCAGCAACAGTTCAGTCCTCCAAGCAACAGATTTAATTTCATAATTGTTTAAATCATTAGAGATTTACATCAACAGTGTAACATCCTAAAAATTTTGAATTTAAAGAGTGTACCTCAGGATGAGTGCCTGACTTTGAATAGTGTACCTCGAGATGCGTGTCCATATGGTCACTTGTGCAATCAAGTGAAAGTCAACTTGATGACTTAGGTTGGATTAGTTTTGGTGTGAAAGTGCACACTCGTATGGTGTTAGATCTTTTGTAGGGTTTTATACACCTATTGCGACATGTATGTGTTTTGCATGTGAGTCGGGCCTTTAAGTATAAGGGACGGAGAGGCTTCCCTTAGAAGTCATTCGATTCTAAAGTTTGAGGCTTGGGTTTCTTGTGAGAGAAAGAGGAAGAAGAAGAGAGGCAGTGAAGAGAGGAAAGGAGAGTAAATGCTTATGATGTGATGCATAGATTGTACGCGAAAGTCGTGTCAATGTGCTAACTCCGTGAAAATCCCGTGTGATTTGAGGATTTGAAAGCTAAGAACCCTAGCTCTTGATTCAAGCCCTTGAATCACTCATACGTTGGATTTGAGGTAAGGTTTTGTTAATTGATGATGTATGTAAAGTTTGAGCTTTAATTTAATGTATAAATGTTGGACTAAAAGAGGGAAAAGAAGAAAAAAAGAAAAGGTGAAAGCAAGATGTACAGCCAAAAGGGCTATTTTTCTGTCAAAATCGATTAATCAATTTTTGTCATAAGGCAAATCTGGGAACTGCAGCACGAAACCGATTAATCAAATTTACTTCGATTAATCGATTTTTGATTTTTGATTAATCGATTTGAAATCGATTAATCAAATGAGCACTGCCAGTGGCTGGGAAAATTGGTTTTTGGAAAACCGATTAATCGATTTGGGATCGATTAATCGATTTTGGATTTTTGATTAATCAATATTGGGATCGATTAATCAATTTTGACTATACTTGCCGACAATGCTTCGGTATTATGACCGTAACATTTTAGGCTGAACTCCGATTGAAGCGATTCTTATGGCGTTAGAAATAGAATATCAAGATCTACAACTTTTGGGTTTTGACCAACTCATGAATCTAAAGTTTTAAAGATCTAAATTTAGAGGGAATGTTACATTAAATTCTATATGGGCATGAATTTGCCCGTTTCAACCTCGATTTTGAGAAAATACTTAATTATATCTAAGTAATTAGTGATTGGAGTTGATCCTTGATACATCATTGTGTGCTTATGATATATATTGAGGGTGGAAATCCATCGATAAGACTTAGTTTTGCTTCGTACAACTTCAAGGTTAAGGTAGGGAAAATTCAACCTAAATTTATATGTTTGACTTGATTCATAGTCTTGGATATGTTTGAATGCATGTAATGAGTTGATCGTGGTTGAATTTGTAGATGAGTTAACCGTGGTTGAATTATTAGATTGGAAATGCTATGATTTAGAATAAACTTGTGAGATCATGAAGTGTGATTATGCATGCGATAATGTTCGAATTTAGATAACCGTTGATATTGTGCAAGTTGATTCGTGTTTTGAAAGTAAGATTTTAAGATAGTTGTGATACTTGTATTTTGTTTTGACACCCTTGGAATGTGAACCCGTGACCCTTGGAACTATGGTTATCATGACGATGCTTGAACTTTTGACATTGCATTTGTATTATGAATCCTATGGATTCTTTGACTATATCCCTTGGGCCGGTACGGTTGCCTATCCGTACATGTATTCATATATACGCTACATATGCATCCCTTGGAATATCATTGTATCCCTTGAACATCATTGCATCCCTTGGACACCATGGAATCATTGGACACCTTTGGACATCATTGCATCCATTGGACACTTTGGAAATATTGAACACCCTTGGAAACTTGGAACACCCTTGGGCACCCTTGTGTTGTTTGTGTTTGTAAATTTGACATTTGTTTACAAATGTGTGAAATCTTGGATACTGTTGGATAAGTTTAATTGTTTAAATATTCTTTTCGATATGTGACTTTTGGATGGAATATCATGGTAAAGTTAAATGTTTAAGGTTGTGTTTTGAAATAGAAGAAATTAATAAATGCTTTGAAAAATGTGTTTGAAAAGAAGGGAAATGATTAAGTTTTGGAAGTAAAAATTAAATGATGGTTTTGACTCTTGATAGAAGCTATATTTTCGAATATTAAATGTGAATTTATATTGTTTATCCTCTACTGAGCTTAGATGTTAGCTCACCCTGACTATACGTCATAGGTGTAGGTTTGAGGAGGGCCCAGATTACATACTAAAAGGAGGGAGCTTCCGCATAAGAATTTGTACTCTGTTTTGGGATCGTAGAATTAGTGCTTTATGGATTTGGTGAGTTAAGGTTTGGTACATTCGTATTAGTGTGCACCGTTGTTAGATGATGGTTGGTCATCACTGGTGTTTATTTAGTTTTGTTTTTGTTGGATATTAGATCTGGGGGCTTTAATTATGCCATATGTAATGATTAATTTGATATCCGTATATATATAGATGTGCCAAATATTCTGTATCAAATTATGATCTACGATCTGGCGGTCAGAGTTTTTTTCATTTGATTTAAGTTGAGAAAAAAAAATATCTCGAGAAATTTAGGTTGGAAAAATCCGGGTTGTCACAAACAGTGGCATCAGCTTTCTAAGGATTTATCCCAGCTTGCTCAATTCTCTCGAGTTTTACATTCACACACACAATCCATTACAAAGCTGGAAGCCCAAGTTGAGCAGCTAGCTATGCAATTAGTGGAACGAGAGAACAACCAGTTACAGTCACAACCTGTGAGTAACCCCAGAGGACAAGTTTTTATGGGAGATACATTGATTCACCAAGAACAGATCCAAGTTGTTCAACCTTTAAGATGTGGTGAGACTGTTGGTAACACGGTGGAGATGCCTGCGTTAGTAGTCATCCCCGAGACCTAAGATAGTGAGCCTGAAATTAAAGAGGATGTTTTCCCACTAAAAGAACTAAAAACAATAAAAATGGAAAATAGACCCCAAAAAGATAATAAAGATAGTGTGCCAAATATTGTGATCGAAGTACCATATATACGGAGGTTATCCTTTTCTAATGCTTTTGGCGCACAGTCCCCATTTTATAAAAACCCAAAAAAATTAGAGGAGAGCACAAATTGTATTCATGTCTCCCCTCTTAATTATCTAACGAGGATATGGAACCCTATAATTTTTCTTTCCAGTCGAAGAAGGGCTAGTGATCACTATATCACTGAAAGACCCTGAGTATGTCTGATATACTCATGGGCACTGTCGAGCTACCGACTCATCAGTAGCAAAATTGTGTAAAATATGTAAACTAACTCTTTTATTTTGCTTTAGTTAGAAATATTTTTTTCAGCAAGTATATTACGATTTAAATCGTGGTAAAACACGATCGCTCATAAGATACTTCCTACTGTACAATATTATGTTCTCAAGTGATCATATGGATTTACTACATTCTGAACCTCACAGGTATGATCTGTCTAGATTTTTTCCTAAGATTATACTTTCATATAATTAATTTTTAATATTTTAGTTCTTTAAAATTTTCTTTTTCCTGATCATTGTAAATAATCAGTTAATATAATATTTTCTTTTGACTAACTTTTTTCAATAACTATGTAATTGTTACTAACTTTTCTTTAATTTTTGTTATTGATATCTTTGAGAATAAAACAAATGTGTTTTCCTCAAGTTGGGGGACATTCTTTACAGAATTTTTTTCGCATCCAATAAATGCTCAGTCATATCAATAATTTTTAGGTATATAAATTTTAAAGTGTCCCCTATTTTTGTGCCAATGAGGGCATTGTCCGATTGAAGTTTGGGAGGATACACATTTTTTTTGTATAGTAGTTTTATTTTTAGAAAGTAAATTTTTTTTTCTAATCAGTGCATAGGAATTATGATAGAAGAAATTACAAATCCCGAAAACATACAATTCATTATAATAGAAGTTTAATAATTAGAATTTAGAACAGTTATAATTCATGCTTAGCTTAGTGAAACACTGTATTAAAATGAATGTTTGAAACAATAGATTGATCTAAACGGCAAACATTTAGACTATAGTTTCAAAAATTATAAATCAGTAAGATTTTGAGCCATATTTCCTCTTTTATTCCGAGAGAGATTGTTTCTATTTAATTGCAAAAATTTCTTTGAGCTTCTATACTGATATGAAATCTCATATTGCTTAATTTAGAATCGAATTATTCTATGAATATGATGAACTGATTTTTTGTCTAGAACTATCTATTATAAATATCAAAGCAATAAGGCATCTATGCTAGTAAATAGTAAAGATTTTCAAAGGCCATCTTTTATTTAAATCAGAGCCAAAAAGCTAAAATCTTAGAATATTTTATCCTTTGAACCCATATTATAAGCCTGAAATGAAATTTCTTTGTACCAAAATTTTATAAACCTTTAACCATATGTACTACCCAAAGCTTCTACCTTTAACCCTTACAATTTCTGAGAGTTTATGAGGAAAAAAGGAAAGAAGAGGGAGTGAAAGGAGTAAAAGAAGAATAGATAAAGGCAATGCTAGAAGAGGTACAGAAAAAGAAAAAAAAAGAAAATATGGGAAAAGAATGAAAAATTGTAAAAAAAAATGATTTTTGAAAAAGAAAATTACGATTTAGCAAAAAGCTATAAAGAAGAGAAAAATCGTAAAAGATAATTTTATAGCTGAAGAACTGGGATATATATATATATATATATATATATATATATATATAAATGGAAAGAAGTTATCCAATCATGGATACTTACTGAAGTAGAATAGTAGAGGATGATAGGAAAAAGAAGAGCTAAATTCTAAGAAAAACATTGAATCATTTTCTACCTTTCCTTGATACCTTCTAAAACTCAAAACCCCATTACAAGCTGAAGGAAAGACCTTTTTGATTTACGATTTGTATAGGTATAAGCCTAGTAGAGATAAGGATAATAGATATTATGAATTGTACAGGAAATCATAAGAATAGGATAGGATTATCTTTTCTATGAGATTCATTTTTGTAATTATCTTTGAATGAATTTGTGCAACTGTGAGATTTTTGATGATCCCGTCGCGGTGATGTGCTCGCTAGAAAAAATATAGAGTCACCACCCAGAGCTTTTGGTGTCCCGAGAAACCTAGTTCATTTTTATGAGCACCGAAGTGTTAAAAATATGACTCTGAATCCGGTCCACACCAAAGGCTCTTGGGTAGGGGCTTCGGTTATTGATTGGGAAGGTGTTAGGCACTCAATCAACCCACTTAACACGGTCTCTAGTAAAAATGATGCAAAAGAATAGGAAATGGCTTCATCTTGTCCAAATGGGTCCTAAATCCTATTTGTGCCCTTCCGTTCCTACTGAAAATTCGGCGGTGTAATGACACAAATGGGAGAATGAAGGAAGAACTAAAAGAGATAGGAGAAGAAAGGGGAAAGCGGGAACCGTCGGGCCCTTGTTGCACCGTTGAGGAGCCTTGCGTTGGCTTGCTTTGATGAACTTTTGAAGGCTTGTATGGTGGAAATAGGGGTTCTAACCTCTAAGACTTGCTAGCTAAGAGGTAGAGAGGGAAGGTAAATGGGTAGCATATACCTAAACTAAGGGATCTAAGGTGAGAAATATCACTCTAATGAGGTTTTGGAATTCTTGATTTTGTATGGGAATGGTGCACCAAAGGGAGAAAGATCTTCTCACTTTAAGCTCTTTCTCTCTTAGGTAAAAATTTTCAACCCCTAAACTAAAGGGAGGGGGCTCTATTT
Organism: Chloranthus sessilifolius; assembly: GCA_021018995.1. Taxonomy (NCBI): domain Eukaryota; kingdom Viridiplantae; phylum Streptophyta; class Magnoliopsida; order Chloranthales; family Chloranthaceae; genus Chloranthus; species Chloranthus sessilifolius. The sequence continues at coordinate 75,153,792 of CM037595.1, forward strand.
ATAGGAAAATGGTGGATTAGGAGAGTATTTAGATGCTAATTAAGATTAGAAATTAGGTAATCTAGCATCTAAGGTTTCCTAGGGTTTCAAGGGTTTAGAGGAGTGTGAAGATGGGCTTTAATGGTGGATGATGGATGAATGGTTTAGACAACTTATGGGTTGCAAATAGGTGTTAAAAGGGTGCAATAAAGCTATCAAAACACACCTCAAGGACTGAGATGGTCAACAAGTCAAACCCTACCTTCAAAATTCGAGGAAAAAAAATATAGCTATTGTTCATATGCCTGGCGCAACTATTAGTTACGCCAGGCATATGTACAGTGAAACAGTGGGCGAGATTTCCTAGAAGTTGCAAGCCCACGGGGAGCGAGGGGACCCATTTATACCTGGCGCAACTATTAGTTGCACTAGGCCATTTCTGGGGGAAAAAGGCCTGGCGCAACTAATTGTTGCGTCAGGAAAATTCTGGGGGTAAATGGCTTGGCGCAACTATTAGTTGCGCCAGGTAAAAATTCCTCCAAAATAGCCCAGTTTTCAAATGGTCTTAACTTTTGATATATAACTTTAATTGAGGTTATTTTTTACTTGTTGGAAAGCTGGAGAAGTCCTCTTTCTAATGGTATATAACTTAGCTCCTGAAGAGGTCTGTATAAAGTTTGGCACTCCTCTTTCTAACCACTGCTCGGGAGGGTTCGACACTGGTCCGGGAAAGAGTTCTAATGGGTTTGGGAAGGTTAGGATTGATTTCTAAGAGTTTGAGAAGGTTCCTAAGAGTTTCATACATACTATCAAAAACTCGAAAGTGCACCTCTCTCGAAATGTGTTCCGATCGAGCCTTGGGCCGAATTTGGGTTTCTACAAAAGCCCCTCTTTGGTATCCGATCACTAATGATCAAATGCCAAAGACAAGAGACATCCGAAGAGGCTCAAAGAATTACTAACAGGTCTGTTACATTTAGAACAAACTTCAAATATCAGATAAGTAACATGGTGAGAAAACAAAACCCTTGCATGACAGGCCAAACATTCGTTTCTCAAAGTAAACGGTCTCCAAGCGCTTAGCGACATTACTAGGCATAACCGAGGCAGAACGAGTTGCGAAAGCCCTATATGCCAGGCCAAACATTTGCTTCTCTAGATGATTTGAAGGTATTTGATGTTTAAGATTCATTCTGAATATAACAACTTTGCAAGAGGGGTGATCGACCCATATTCAAAGATAGGTGCGAAGTAAACATAAGCAAGGCTCCACAGTTTGTGTCCAATCCTATGAGGCATTTGATTGCTCCATCTGACTGTTTGCGGGTGCCCCTGCCTGAGGCAGCGAAATCTTTGGGCGAACCCATCAATCTTGAAGTTTATTTAGCATGACTACCCGAGTGGAGCGAATAGAGGTCGCAACACTTTTTGGGATTACGTGCCATTTTCAAAAATGTGCCCCAGATCCATATGACCTAGAGCATCCAACTTCAGATAATTCTGAATAGATCCAACCAAAATTGAGTGTCTACCAAAAGAGACACCCAGTCCTGGTCTCTGCCAACAATGATCATAAATATCATTTAACTATGTATAAACATGCACCCATTAGGGGTGATAAGCAACAAAGGCGATGGAAGCCCCGACCCGAACCTGCCCGGGTACAATTTATGGGAACAAACAACCATTATACGGATACCTAGACGCATGGCGTACACTTTATAGGTATACCGCTGCCAATATAGGTTTTAAGCCTACAGAAAATAAAGGGGAAATGAACCCTTCTGGATGCATGGTTGCATATAGTTTGATTGATACATAATCTCATTCTCAACAGGTTGGTCTCAGCCAACGATTGACCATTTCGGATAGAGAATCTGAAGCTTAAGATACTTAAGTTCATATGAATCCAAGGCAGAGCGCTTAGCTCAAGGATTTAGCAGTGGAATCATCCTGATCAAAACATTGACTATTTGACCGAGACTGACACTGCTGCTCTTACTTTGAAGCAGGATCCATGGATCCAAGGTGAACCTTAGACCTAGGACATTAGTTTTGTACAGCTATGCTGCTAATAAAATATTGACATTTTACTGCATTAAAAAAATGTATGTGCATAGCTCTGTGGGAAAACACAGATTTATTCTTTCTTTTTCAAAATGTTTTTCTCTCTTTTTTGAATAGTCCTGACGTCAGTGGTGAGAGGCTTCATCTGATTTGTCCATCGCTGAGAAGTTGCCCGCTTCAAGGCTTTGGACCGTGTGATGTTCCTGCATATTCTCGAGAAAACGTCAGTCCCTTTTTTATTTATATAAGTAACAAATGCATCCTAGTTAACAGAAGGAGAAACAAACTTTTACCTATATTTTTTTCATTTTCAAGGTTTATATATATATTTTGGATTTTTATTTTCAAAGATTTTTTTGTTCTTTTTCTTTATTTTTGACATGGAAGTACGATGTTGTAACATATGGAAAAGAGTAGAAACATATACAATTTTTCTGTATTTAGATTTTTCTTGCTTTTTTTATTCTTTTTTTTTTGCTTTTCTTTCTTCTTTATTTTTGGTGTGGTGCCTTAATCACCGGGTGAGACCTCAGGTCCTCTTTTTAGCCATTCGAAAGAGGGTCTCTTTCGAATGGCTGAGTTTGAGAGGTTTTCAATAGTTTTACCAATATCGAAACATCCATCCCTTCAGATTGAGTCAAGCCTTTCTCCTTACCTTGAGTCATACGTTTGACAAAGCAGTTCTGAAGACACACTTGGTTGGGACCTAATTTGAACTAGCATGAGCGGCCTAGAAAAGAGGATTAGAGAGAGTAACCAAGAGGGCTCCTTAAACATTAATCTTCTTAATCAGTCCAAACCTTTCTTTTCCTTTTTAATTCTTTCTTATCTCCCTTTTTAACCTGTGGCGCCCTTTCGGGTTTTCACCACGTCTATGGGTTTAACTCTCTTACCTCAAGTACCCTTTCGGGTTTTCACCTGGTCCGCACAAACTCGCTGTTTTTACCCGTAGCGCCCTTTCGGGTTTTCACCACCTCCATCTTGCTTTGAGCTTGTATTTTTTTATTTTCTTTTTTCTTTTTATTTTTTTTATTTTCTTTCATTTTTTCTTCTTTTTCTTTTTTCAAAAGGCACGACATAGACTTCGATTCCGTCATAGCCAGTCAGATGAGGCTCTGGTGTCGTCTCACAACTCGGCTCGTGTTGACTTAACATATATTATGACTACTTGTAAACCTAAAAAAAGAGCTTCCTTCAGGGCGTAGCTTGGCCATGGGTTAGGTTAGGATTTGAAGGTATGCTGGGCTAAAAGGATTTCCTTGACACAGTATTCTCCACATATTTTCTTCCTTGGGGGTTTTTACTGCACATGCCCCATTATTCTTCTATTTTTTTATTCGTTTTGCTCCATTTCAGGCAATCTCTTTTTGAGGTTTTACTTTTTTTATTTTTTAAGATTTTGATAGTAACTTTACTTTCCCTTTTTTGTATATGTACACACATTTTTTTTGGGAAAGGGGTTTATTGAAAGAAAGGCCTAGGCTCAAATGGGGTTAGCAACGGATATAATTATTTCTAGGGATGCTTCTTGGCTACTGTGCTTGAAATGATGGCCTCTTTTGGGTGGTTCTTAAGCAGTCACGTGTCTGTTTCACCAATACTTACCTTATCGTTATAGACTACAAGTAGAATCATCGGACGTATCCAGCATTGATGGGTTCAGGAAGATGATCTCTGTCCATGGTGGCGAGGTGGATGGTGTATCCCGGTAGCACCTCTCGAACAATGTAAGGTCCTTCCCAGTTCGACTTGAACTTCCCTCTTAGATTAGCATGGAGGGATGGGAGGATCTTCTTTAGCACAGTGTCTCCTACCTTCAGATCTCGACCACGAACACGTTTATTATAAGCGCGTGCGATTCGCCCCTGGTAAACTTTAGTATGGCACAAGGATAGAAGTCTTTTCTCGTCTAATAAGTTCAATTGGTCAAAGCAGGATCTCTCTCTCTCTGCTTCGGATAAGCTTGATTCCATGAGGATTCAGAGCGAGGGTACTTCCACCTCAACCGGTAGGACGGCCTCGGTTCCATACACAAGGGAGAATGGTGTTGCCCCTGTAGCAGTATCGATGGACGTTCTGTAGGCCCATAAAGCGAACAGTAGCATTTCTCTCCAATCTCGGTAAGTGATGACTATCTTCTCAAGGATGAGGACGACCATCTTGTTAGCAGCTTCCATGGCTCTATTAGTTTGAGGCCGATAAGGTGAGAGTGATGGTGCTTGATCTTGTATTGCTCACAAAAGGCTCGGATGCGCTTATTTGCAAAGTTTATGGCATTATCTGTGATGATATCCTTGGGTACTCCAAATCGGCACACAATATTACTCTTGAGAAACTTCTCGACGTGACTGGCCATGATGTTGGCGTATGATGCCGCTTCTACCCACTTGGTAAAGCATTCAATGGCGACAAGGATGAATCGATGCCCGTTTGATGCTTCTGGACTAATCATTCCGACGACGTCAAGGCCCCATGTGGCAAATGGCCAAGGGGTGGTCATGCAGTGAAGATCGATGGCAGGAGCGTATATCAGACTGGAGTGTTCCTGACACTTGTAGCATTTCTGAACATGTTTGCAGCAATCAGATTCTATAGTGGTCCAAAAGTATCCCTACCGTAGAATTTTCTTAGCAAGCATGTGACTGCTGACGTGGGCTCAGCATACTCCTTCATGGATCCCCTTCATGATGTTGATCGCTTCACTTTCTGTAAGGCACCTGAGTAAGTTATTGTTGTAGGATCGCTTGTAAAGGCAATCCCCGCAAATGACATAGCTTGCTGCTAGACGTTGAATGGTTCGCCAGTCCGTCTTGGATGTATCCTTAGGGAAAGTTAGTGTCTCGAGGAAATTCTTGATATCTGAGAACAAAGGTGGCTCATCATCAGACTTTGTAGGTTCCTCAATCTGGAGGTAGAAGGCCGGATCATTCCTCTGTTCGATCATGATCGGCTTCATCTTAGCACCATACGGGATTTCTATCATTGATGCCAATGTCGCTAGTGCGTCGGTGAAGCGATTCCTTATTTAGGGGACATATGAGAATGTCACGTCTTGAAAGTAAGCTATCAGATTCTCGAGGTGCTCATGGTAAGGGATCCGTTTCTCATCTTTCATCTTCCAATCTCCATTTGTCTGGCATATGATCAACTACGAATCGCCAAATACTCGGAGGTGAGTTAAATTCAGATTAAGAGCCGCCTGCAGACCAGTGGCACAAGCTTCGTACTCAGCCATGTTGTTACTGCAAGGGAAGTTGAGCTTGATAGAGACGGGTACATAGGATCCTTTCGGTGAAATCAGAATGGCGTCAACCCCCTGACCCTCAACATTTGCTGCCCCGTCAAAGTGCATTACTCATGACTCTTCTGCTTCTTCTGTATCGTCTTCCGTCATGGACAAGATATCTTCATCTGGGAACTCAATTCTCAAAGGTTCATAATTTGGCAAAGGATTGTCGGCAAGATGATCGGCGAGTGCGTGCCCCTTAATCGACTTCTAAGTGACGTACATGATGTCAAACTCAGATAATAAGAGCTGCCAGCGTGCAGTCCGCCCAGTGAGAGCGAGATTCTCAAACAGGTATTTCAATGGGTCCATTCGGGCCAAAAGTAGAACGGCTTGGGATAACAAGTAATGGCAGAGCCTCTGAGTAGCCCATACAAGAGCCAGCCATGCTTTCTCCAGATAAAAATAATATGTTTTATAATTGGTAAACTTTTTGCTTAGATAGTAAATGGCCTACTCTCTTCTCCCGTCTCGTCATGTTGCCCTAAGACACATCCCATCAAAACTTTCGTCGTGCAGAGGTACATTAAGAGTGGTCTCCCCGGCTCGGGTGGTACCAAAATAGGTGGATTAAGGAGGTAGCTTTCGATTTTATCGAATGCTACTTGGCAGCCGTCATTCCATTCAACGGGCGAGTTCTTCCTTAGTAGCTTGAAGATTGGCATACAGATTGGAGTTAGTTGTGCAATGAACTGACTGATATACTGTATTCTGCCCAAGAACCCTCTAACCTCTTTCTCAATAGGCGGTGGTGGCATCTCTGTGATAGCTTTGACTTTGATTGGGTCGACCTCGATCCCTGTCCTGCTAACGATGAATCCTAACAATTTTCTGGACATAGCACCAAAAGCGCACTTCTGTGGATTCAGACGTAACCTGTACTTTCTCAGCCTCTCAAACAGCTTCTGAAGGTTTACCAAGTGATCACTTCACTCCGGTGACTTGGCTATCATATCATTGACATATACTTCAATTTATCGGTGCATCATATTGTGAAAATGCATAGTCATAGCTCTTTGGTATGTTGCACCGGCATTCTTTAGCTCAAATGGCATGACTTTGTAGCAGAAGGTTCCCCAAGGAGTGATAAATGCCATCTTCTCTCGATCCGCCTCTACCATCTTAATCTAATTATATCCTGAGAATCCATCTATAAAAGAAAGCATCCCATGCTTAGCAGTGTTATCAACCAAGATGTCGATGTGCGGCAGTGGAAAATCGTCCTTCGGGCTTGCTTTGTTCAAATTTCAAAAATCGATGCACATGAGAACCTTTCCATCTTTCTTTGGCACAGGCACAATATTGGCTAGTCACTGCGAGTATTTAGATATCGTGAGAAACCCTGCATCATACTGCTTGATGACATCATCCTTGACCTTCAACATCCACTCGAGTCGGAGAGGTCTCAGCTTCTACTTAATCGGCTTCATATCAGGGTAGAGAGGCAACTCATGCTCGACCAAATCGGTGTCCAGACCAAGCATGTCCTCGTATGACCAGGCAAAAATATCTTGGTATGACCGAAGGAAGTCAATCATGCTTTTTCTTTCTTCAGGAGATAGCGATGTTCCGATCTTGGTAATGCAGGGAATCTCCTCAATCCCTAGATTAACGTCCTCAGTTTCCTTGACAATGGGGGTAGGGCCATGCTCAAAGTTGGAAAATTGGTCAAGGAGCTCATTGGGGAGTTCCTCATAAGGGACATCCTTGTCCAGACTCATGATTCCTACATCTTATATTTCTGCAGGAAAGGGGTCGATTTCACGTGGGACGGGTATTTCGATTAAGGCATCTTTTTATGCGATTTTATACGAAATCTTCAAAGATAATATTTTTAGATTTTGTATTTTTTCTATATTTTTGGGATTTTGTATTGTTTCAATGTTTTTGAGGTTTTGTATTTCTTCAGGGATGGACCCTTGGCAGCACGAGTCTGTGTATAAACAAGATATTGCCTGCCAAGGGCTTATCTCACTTTTTATAGGGTATTTTTTTTTAGGAAACAAGTGCCAAATTGTAGGCCACTCCCTGCTTCTAGAGTTTGGGGCAATGATTCCCAATTACATACCTGACATGCTGCCCCTTTAATGTTTTAGATGTAGGAGGCTAGCAAATGTGACTCTTCTGGACCAGCCTCCATCATATAGACCATAGGTTCGTCTAAGATTTCATCCTCAAACGTCAACAGAATCCTGTGGTGGTTTACCACAGGAGGAGTTTGTTCAGGTATGGAATGGCACTCCTCAAATAGGGATAGGGCAGCCATATCTATTTTGAGGTTAGGAAGGGAGATGTGGGGATTGGTGGGATGGACAGGGGCTGTGGGTTTGTGTGGGGTCAAATGGGTTACCCCATCCCTATCAATCTTTATGACCCCAACGCTGATAAAGGATTCCCTGATGTGTGGCCTAGGGCGAGGTTTCTCTTCTATGTTAATTCCTTGAGCTCTTGCAGTTGTAGCGACCCTGACTTTCTCTTTGGCCTCTCGAACCTCTTCCTCTGTGGGCTTCTAACCTAACCCGAATCAGACTTTCTGCCCCTTGGCAATAATTAGCACTCTTCTTCCTTGCAGTCTAGGCCCAAGCCCTCTGCCTTTCTGATAGCCCCATTTTTGGAGCATGGCCACCGCTGCTTCCATTCCGCCGTTGATTATTGACGTGATATTTCTCGAGGGTTTTGGGCCTATTATCGACACCTTATATTTGAAACTGTGGAGGTCAGTGTCTTCCTCAGTATGTGGCACATCCACTACCTTAGGATTTTCAATGCTATGGGTGGCCTTGTCTTTCTCATCGTTCCCTTCACCAATGATGGTGATCACCTTCTGCCCGGATATAAATTTTAGCTTTTGATGGAGGGTAGAAGGTATCGCCCCAACCTCATGTAACAACGGGTGTCCTATCAGTAAATTAAAAGAAGATTTGATATCCATCACTTGAAAAGGTATAGAGAAGGTCATGGGCTCAATTACTAATTCCAGATCGACCTCTCCCATTATTTCTCTTCTTGTATTATCAAATCCCCGAGCGCTAGTCCTTGTCGGCCTTAGCATACAGGAGTCCACGCAGATCTTGGTGGCAGTCCTCCACAGGCACACATTCAGAGCCGACCCGTTATCAATTAGAACCAAGGGAGTTATCATGTTCTCGAATTCGACAGTGATATTGAGGGATTTAGCATGAATGTTTCCCTCCTCCGACAGATCCGCATCTAAAAATGAAATGGCATTGGGTGCCATCACCTGCCTGATTATTTGCCCGACCACATCTGGGCTCACCTATTGGGACACATGTGCATTCTTTAACGCCCCCATTAGAACGTAGAAATGGAGTGGGGACATCATCAAAAGATCCCAGACAATGATATGGGCTGGCATCCTTCTTAACTGAGTCTCGAGAATGTGCTCGCGACTCATCTTCTCAAACAGGTGAACTGCACTGTCCTTCTTCCCTCTGACCGTGTTGGTGCTGGTGCTATTGCTATTGCAGTTGCTACTATTGTTGCCTCAGGCTGTTTCGAGATTCTTCCCGATCCGGTAACGAAGTCTACTGCCCCCTCCCTGCTTTTACTGCTGGCGTTAGCATTGGTTTGCTCATAGCTCAGCGGGACCTGATGTGGATCATAGGTTGGTCCTGAGAGCTGGAATGATATGACTGCTAGAACCTGAAGTGCATGTACTGATGGCTCTGGGAGGGTAGGTAAGTCCTGGCTTACCTCAGTGATGAATGGGTGGGTGGAACATTTGGGCCAGGTAGGGGTGGTGAAGTTTACCTGTTGTTGCACCGGGGGTAGTGGGGTGGGCGTAGGCCATTGGTAGTTGATGGGTGCGGGCGGAGGATTGGGGGTTTGATGGGCACCACTAGGGAATTAACAGGGGTCGTAGAGTTTGTGGGTGGTTGAAATGAGGATAATGGGGTGGGTGTAGACCACTAGTAATTGATGGGTGCAGGTGGAGAATTGGGGGCCGGATGGCTTATTTGGTAATTCAAGGGGTTGGTGGAGTATGGTTGATACGCATTTATTTATACGTAATTTATGGGAGTGGATGGTGAAAAATAGGCCCTAAGATCTAGGGGTTCGACTTGTGGTGTTGGAGTGGGAAAGTAATCCTCCAGATTCAGGTATTCAATCACCCCAATGGTTCTTTCTTCTCGGTCTTGCTGCCTTGGGATCACAAAATTTTCTCTGTTACATATGTAATCAGAGGGGTCAAATTCATACTCTTCCTCAATTTCCTCTACCATCCCTCTAGTGGGTTTGTGACCTACTATTTTGGTAGGGTGTGGTGGTAAAGGCACCTGATGGATATTCGCATACTGGTTTGCTTGGGTGGGTGCAGGGGGAATGATCTTCCCAGCACCGATTAAGTCTTGGATCACGTGCTTCAATGGGAAGCAGCGATCAGTCGGGTGACCCGGACCCTGATGGAAATTTCAATGAGTATTGGGGTCAAAATTATATGGAATCGAATTGGAAAGAGGTTGTGGTTGGAGAACAATTATTAAACCCTTTTCAATTAATAATGGAAAAAGTACATTCAGGGATTGCCCCAAGGGCGTAAAGACTCTATCATAAAGGGCTCTCCTCTCTGGGGTCATTTGCATTCCCTACCCATTCCCAGCTCTCTGTACTGGCCCTATCCTACGGGAGCTGATTACGCTGCTTTAAATTGGAAGGGGGCTACATTGTTATTGTTGGGCCAGGTGTTTGTAATATTCTGTACCTCTGCCCCTATTCTTCTATCATTTCTCTGCTTGGCAAATCTCTTAACCCCACTCGGTCCCCTGGATGCATTCTTGTTCAACCTCTCTTCTCTGATGGCATCCTCACAGCAGTTGGTGTTTCTTACCAAGTCAACAAAATTGGACTGCTGCTGGTATACAAGAAAATTAGATATCACTGGCAGGGTACTTTTTGAGATTATTTCTATCTGCTTGTCATCAGGTATCTTGTTTTCGACTTAAGCTGCCAGTGCTCTCCAACACCCTAAGTAATCACTAAAGGTTTCATTGGAGTTTTGCTTCAATCGGCCTAGATCTTACTTGCAGGGCTCAATGTCTATGTTGTAGACATATTACTCTTGGAATAGGTGGGCCAGATCCTTCCACATTTTAATCATTGATGATTCAAGAGATGTGAACCATCTTAAAGCTAGGCCAGTTAAACTTTTCTAGAACACTTTGATGAGGAGTCATTCGTCTCCGCCGTATTGGCACATGTCCCCACAGTAAGACTTAAGGTGTGCAATAGGGTTGCCTGTGCCATTATATTTGTCAAGCGCCGACATTTTAAATTTTGAGGGTAAGGGGACCTCAGCAAATAGGCATAAATCAGTGAAGTCTGTGGTGTGGATTTCAACACCACCCATCTTCTGTAATTGCTTATGAATTTTATCCAACTGTTCTGATTCCTTGGACATGGGGGCCGTCTTCTCAATTATTAGCCTAAACTCACTTTGGGCTGCCAGAGGTGGGGTAATTACAGGTGGAGGATTGGTATTGGTCACTGCCGTAATATAGGCCCCACTGTTTCTGATCTCATCCTCCTCATACTGCTGATCTATGTAAGGTGTAGTGAGGATGGGGTTCTCGTATTGTTGTTGCATGGACTGGATGGGATTGGATTGGATGTGGGTTGGGTGAGCCCCTTGAGTGTAAGGGAGGTGTTGTGGGGTGATGGGATGAGTAGTAGTTTGGTTTAGGTGTGGGGCCTGATTGGGCCATTGGATATGGGGGAAGGTTTGGATATGGCCTTGGGGTATGGGGCCATGGGAAAATTGGGTCTGAGGTATGGCATGGGTTTGACCCAGTTGTGAAGGTTGGGGGTGGGTGAAATTTTGGGGGTATTGTGGAGGGTATGAGTATGGGGCTTGGGCCATGGGCTCGGGGTAGGTTTGGGCCATAAGGCCTTGCTCGGGTTGGGCTTGGGTAGAGGCTGTGGGATTTGGGGGATCTTGGCCCATTAGGCCTTGATGGGTATGACCCATTGAGTTTTGAAGGGTTTGGGCCATAGGCCATTGGTGGGTATGGGCCCTGGGCCAGATGGGTCTGGGCTGTGGACCCTTGGGGTATGTGGGTCAGGCCCATTGGGTTTTCAGGGGTATGTGCTATGGGCTCTTGGAGGGTATGGGCCATGGGCCCTTGATGGGTTTGGGCCATGGGACCTTGATGGGTTTGGGTCATGGGCCCTTGATGTATGTGGGTATGGCCCATTAGGTTTTAAGGGGTATGGGCCATGGGCCATTTGTGGGTTTGGGCCATAGGCCCTTGATTGATTTGGGCTTGGGCAAAATGGGCTTGGGTCATGGGCCCTTGATGTACGTGGGTTGGGCCCATTGGGTTTTTAGAGGTATGGGCCATGAGCCATTGGTGGGTTTGGGCTATGGGCCCTTGATGGGTTTGGGGTTGGGCGTGTGATGGGTTTAAGCCCTTGATGGGTTTGGGCCATGGGCCCTTGGGTATGGGTGATGGGGTGTTGGGCCATTAGGCCTTGGAGATCATGGGTGGTGGGGTTTTAGGCCAATGGGCTTTGGTGGATGGTGGGGTTTTGGGCCAATGGGCCTTAGGGCATGTGGGAGATGGGGGTTTGGATGGTTGAATTATGGGGGGTTGATGGGGATATGGGAGAGTGAAGCATGGAGATTGGCTAGGGTATGGGATGGGTCCATGGATGTGGGGTGTTGATGAGGGGAGGTATTTTGGGAAGCCTTCTATAAGGAGTAGGCTTGAAGCATCTCCTCCATCATGGTCATGGAAGGAAGATCGGGTGTAGATGGTGGATTTAGGGGATGATTAGGAATAGATGGGGTGGATGTGGGGGGAAAATTGGGCATGGCCATGGTAAGTGATGGGATATGGGATGGATTGAAGGAACGGGGTGGGGCATTGGCAAAGGGGGATGGGTTGGGGATGTTTAAGGATGATGGAGGGTAAAGTGTGAGTGTTGGGAAAAATCGGGCATGGCCCCGATAAAAATGGGCATGACCCGGGTAGATGGGGGGACTTGTGGGGGGTCAGATAGGATGGAGGTGACATAGGTGAAAGATGGTGGATTGGGTCTATATGGGGAAGATGGGAAATGGGGTATGGATGTGGATGTGGAAATTTGGGTTGGGCTTATCATGGATGGGGGTGGGAAACGTGTTGGGTTTTGAGGGGATGTGGATGGAATGGGTGGTTGGCTTGGCATGGACATGGGGGAAAGGTAGCTTGGGAAAAGGATGGGGAATGAGGGGGTTGATTTTGGATGTTTTGGGAAGTGGTGGTTGGGAAAATGGGGGCGCCAAACGGGCTGGTAACGGTAAAAGGGGATAGGGTGATGGGGAGGGAGGTGAAGGCTTCTTCCAAGTGGGAGTGGGTAAGAGAATGTGGCGGGGATGAGTTGGGATTTGCGTAAGCCGGGTCTACTACCCATGACATTCTACGGGAACGGGTCGAGTAAGGGTGCCTTGGATAAGGCCTAAAAATCCTCCTCCTTCTCCCCCTACGGGATGACGGAGGGCAAGATGATGCCGTTGTGCCGGCACCACAAAGATTCTATTTTTATGTTTTTAATTTTTTAATTTTTTTGGAAAGAATTTTTTGTAGAAAACAAGGGTTCCAAGGCTTTGAAATTCTCGTCTCAAGTGGCTTTCGTACCCTAACTTGAGACTCACGGCGACGATTTCGACGCGCTTCGGAAGAATCAAAGGAAGACCTTTGATCTATTGAAGGCATGGAAACCGAGGCAAACAACTCGATCCCCCAGAATGAGCTAAAAAGAAGTTGCTTTCTTTTGATCGGCGGGGGTGTATTGGGTGTCGGAGATGGCGGGGCCTAATTAGAGGTACTAAACACACTAATTGGGGGACTCGAGATGTGGAAAAAGGCCACAGAATTAGGCTGGAGTGCTCAGAACAACACTAGCGCAACTAATACATGTGCCAGTGCAAAAGTTTCCTAAATAAGGCTTGCGCAACTATTAGTTACACCAGTATATTTTTAGGGATTTTTGCATTGGCGCAACTAATACTTGCACCAGGCAAAACTAGATTTCCAGAATGCTTGACAGCAACAATTTCAACCCAAATTGAGTCTCTTTTTGGCTTTTTTGTGGAAGCTAGGCTTCCGGGAACTGACTGGTTTTATATGATCGATTCTTTCCTTACCGCACCTAAAGGGTTTGAGTCCTATATAACTCGCTAATGCGCTCCCCAAGGGTTTTAAGCTTTTGAATGGGAACTCACCCAATATACCTCCGGCACAAGTGCCTTCTCAGATACTAGGTGGGCTGAGACTTTTCTGGATCATTACCATTAGGGGCTACCACCATACTAAGACCTGGGTGGTTGTATGTGTGCTTAAACCCAACCCTTTTAAAATCTATCCCGTAAAAATAAGTTAATTAAGCTCCCTATTCTTGGTTCAATTTTAATTTTTTTTTTCAAAGCCTTTCTTTATATAGAAGTTTTCTGTAGTTCAAAGACCAGGGGTGATGACCCCGTGCCGCCACTACGGGTCGGCGTCCACTGTCAGAATATGATTGCACAAGTAGGCCCGCCAATCGACTAAGACACTTTAAATGAAAGAAATTTAAAAAAAATTAAAAGACAATGCGCAAGTAGGCCCGCCAATCGGCTAAGGCACTAAAATGATAGAAAAGTAAAGAAAATTAAAAGACAATGCCCATGTAGGCCCATTAATCAACTAAGGCACGTAAATGATGGGAAAGTAGGGGTGAGTAAAATGACTTAATCGAGGGGGTGAGTTAAAAAAATAGATAAAAAATAGCACTAAAAAGGTTAGTAAAATAAAAAATAAATGGGCCAAGTTTTAAGGAGAAGCTCTACAAGCTCTCCCCAGCAGAGCCGCCATCTGTGCAACCATGAGATTTTTGACGATCTCGTCATGGTGATTCACTCATGGTGATTCACTTGCTAGCAAAAATATAGAGTCGCCACCCGGAGCTTTTGGTGTCTCAGGAAACCTAGTTCATTTTTATGAGCACCGAAGTGCTAAAAATATGACTCTGGATCCGATCCACACCAAAGGCTCTTGGGTAGGGGCTTCGGTTATCAATTGGGAAGGTGTTAGGCACCCAATCAATCCACTTAACGCGGTCTCTACTAAAGGCCAAAACAAAAATGATGCAAAAGAAAAGGAAATGGCTTCCTCTTGCCGAAATGGGTCCTAAATCCTATTTGTGCCCTTCTGTTCCTATCAAAAATTCGAAAGCATAACGACACAAATGGGAGAATGGAAGAAGAACTAAAAGAGATAGGAGAAGAAAGGAGAGAGCTAGAGCCCTCGGGCCCTTGTTTCACCATTGAGGAGCCTTGCGTTGGCTTGCTTTGATGAGCTTTTGAAGGCTTATATGGTGGAAATAGGGGTTCTAACCTCTAAGGCTTGCTAGCTAAGAGGTAGAGAGGGAAGGTAAATGAGTAGCATATACCTAAACTAAGAGATCTAAGGTGAGAAATATCACTCCAAGGAGGTTTTCGAATTCTTGATTTTGTATGGGAATGGTGCACCAAGGGGAGAAAGATCTTCTCACTTTAAGCTCTTTCTCTCTTAGGTAAAAATTTTCAACCCCTAAACCAAAGGGAGGGGGGCTCTATTTATAGGAAAAGGGTGGATTAAGAGAGTGTTTAGATGCTAATCAAGGTTAGAAATTAGGTAATCTAGTATCTAAGGTTTCCTAGGGTTTCAAGGGTTTAGAGGAGTGTGAAGATGACCTTTAATGGTGGATGATGGGTTAATGGTTTAGATCACTTATGGGTTGCAAATAGGTGTTAAAAGGGTGCAACAAAGCTATCAAAACACACCCCAAGGACTGAGGTGGTCAACAAGTCAAACCTTAGCTTCAAAATTGGAAGCAATAAAACACGGTTACTGTTCATATGTCTGGCGCAACTATTAGTTGCGCCAGGCATATGTACAGTAAAACAGTGGGTGAGATTTCCTAGAAGTTGCAAGCCCACGGGGAGTGAGGGGACCCATTTATACTTGACGCTACTATTAGCTGCACTAGGCCATTTTTGAGAGAAAGGCCTGTCGCAATTAATAGTTGTGCCAGGCAAATTCTGAGGGAAAATAGCTTGGCGCAACTATTAGTTGCGCCAGGCAAAAATTCTTCCAAAATAGTCTGATTGTCAAATGATTATAACTTTTGATATATAACTCTGATTGAGGTAATATTTGACTTGTTGGAAAGCTGGAGAAGTCATCTTTCTAATGGTATATAACTCAACTCCTAAAGAGGTCTATATAAATTTTGACACTCTTCTTTCCAACCACTACTCGGGAGGGTTCGACACTGGGCTGGGAAAGGGTTTTAATGGGTTTTCTCCTAAGGGTTCGGGAAGGTTTCTAAGGGTTCGAAAAGGTTCCTAAGGGTTTTATACATACCATCAACAGATTGAAAGTGCACCTCTCTCGAAATATGTTCCGATCGGGCCTTGGGCCGAATTTGGGTGTCTACAGAATTCTTCTGAAAAATATACTAAGAGAACCCAAAAGTTTGGACTCCTTTTTGAGAGTATGTCAATAGTGAGTTTTTGAATGAAAATATTTTCTAAATCTGCAATTTAGAAAAATTTATGAAGAATAAACTGTTCACTAGTGTAAATACACTCTGTGCTTATTGTGGATTGAAATTGTTGGAGTTCTAATCAAGAATAATTGTTGTAATTGAAAATAAGGATAAAGGATTGGTAATTTTAGAAAATCATAATAAACTATGTATTGATCAATTAAATAGATCAGTTAGATTTGTACTTTTAAAGAAAAATTTTAAAATATATATATATATTTAAAGTTTGTAGGTAACTTCACTGAAAACTTTCAAGAGACTATAACTCCTCCACTAGGGTCACCTAGGGGTTTAAAGGCTTAATACATCCGCTAAATGCAATCGTGCTCCCTACAAAAGTGGCATTTAATTTCTTAGTTTTCCTTTTCTTGTTTGTTAGGGACTAGCAAAGCTTAAGTTTGGGGGTGTGATCAGTCACATAATTTACCAATTTATCACCCTTAACTTAGTGATGTTGGGCTTTAGTTTGCTACTAATAAGTTACTGATGTACAGATCTTAAGAAAAAATAGCAAAATAGAGCTAAGTGTTAATCTTTGTCAAAATGGACTCAAAAAGCAGTAAAAAAATGATTGAGTGTAAAAAGTAAATCTTCGCCTAAAAAGAAATGAAGAATCACATTTTACGATTGTGCGGAACAATATACTGAGAAGAGAGAAATCGTAATTTATGATTCTCTAAAGAAAAGTCGTATTAAGTAAAGACGATACAAGAGAAAGCGAAGAATCGTAATGAAGAATCGTTAGTTAGAAACCTACTGAAAATAGAAAATCATGATTTACGATTTTCCAGAAAGAATAGAAAAGAAAGAAGAAATCGTAATTTATGATTTCTCAAAAATAGAAGCTTTCCACTATTGTTGAATGAGAAAAGATACACGGCCATGCATATTTTTAGAAGTTTTCTACAATTTGAATTCTAACCAACCATGGATCTGAGAGATTGACGAAGAAGACTCTTAAAAGGACTCTGTTGCTGAAAATCAGAGAACACTTTAAAAGCATATCAACTATTCAAAGGAAGGAAGAATAAAAATAGGAATTAGAGTTATATTAGGATACTTTTAGTTTTAGTAGTTTCTTTTATTAAGATTAGAACTTGGTAAACTGATCCCTTATGATCTATAAATAAGAGGGCTTGGTATAGGAATAAGCATTGAAGAATTTCAGCATCAATTGACGCTTGAGGTTGGATTTTATTCCGATTAAAGTAGTATAATATAGTTAGAATAGATTAGACATAAGAGGTTTCTCAAGGGCAATTGATGACTGCGATTGAGTACTGAAGATTAGTGTAGATATCTGTAGTTTCTCAAGAGCAATTGACGACTACGGCTGAGGGGTAAAGGATATATTTTACTTGACTTTTTAGTTTAGATTTATTTGCTTCGTAAACATCTCTAAATTTTGATTTGAATTGATGACTCAGGTTAGAATTTACAGATTAGTGTAACGATTTTACTTTTCCATCTTCAATTTTCTAAGGCTTGATTGACGCCCAAATTTTAGAAAGTTGTTGATTAGATTAAATCTGTATTGATAGGATCTTAGACTTGATTGATGACTAATGCTATGAGACTAAAAATATTGTGTAACGGTACTATTTAAATTTATAACTATTCGATAGCTGAAGATTGGGATTGACGATCTCAATCTGAAGGAGGATTAGGATTTATTTTTATGCAAGTAGATTAAAGAACTCATTATTTTGTTCATATTTCTCCAGTAGTTTAGAGCTTAAAAGATAAAAATAGTTTTTAAAACAGGAATATAAAAATCTATAAGATAATCACTTCTTCGTGGGATCAATCCTATCGCTATGCTATAATTTTTATTGTGCGCTTGCAATAGGTTAAGACTTGAATTTAATATAATTTTAATACATAATAATCAACGAATCAAAAGGGTAATGGGAAGTGGTCCTTTCTGGTCTTGGAGTTCAGTTTTTTATAGTCTATGCACACTCTCCAACTAGTGTTCTCTCTTGTTGGTACCAACTCTCCAGACTCATTTGTTGTGACAGTGATGCTAGACTTCTTAGGGACCACCTGGATAGGTGAGACCCACTCAGACTCTGAAATGGGGTAAATGATCCTAGCATCCAGGAATTTCATAGTTTCTTTCATGACCACCTCCTACATATGAGGATTTAGTTTTCTCTGCATTTCCCTAGAGGGTTTGGAACCTTCTTCCAAATGAAATTTATGCATACACACAGATGGGTCTATACCTCTCAAATCAGCAATGGTCCAGCCAATTGCTTTCATATGCTTCGTAAGGACCTTAAGTAATTTCTCCTCCTGCTCCACAGTGAGAGAGGAAGAGATAATCATAGACAGCTTTTCATTCTCTCTCAGGAAAGCATATTTCAAGGATGCTGGCAACTACTTGAGCTCTAAATCAGGTGGACTAACTACTGAAGTCTCAAAGGTGCCTTGGAGGGTTAAGGTAGGAGCAACAATGTAGGTCTCCATATAGAGTGCTGCACTAGGCCCACTAAAGAATCCAATGTGTTTATTTCTTCAGTTATGGAAGTTTGGGCCTCCTGCTCAACAACCTCAGTCTACACATCTTCAAAATCATCACACATTTTATCCCAATCCAGCAGATTGGATAAATTCTTTTTCAGTAATTCCTCCAGTACATCAACTACAAAACAACCCTCATTGTCCAGCTGAGATTGCTTGGCAGCATTGTACACATTAAGCTTCACTTTCATATTTCTGAAAGTGACTTCCATCACCATAGACCTGCATTGAATGCAAGCCTTAGTTGTGGCCAGAAATGGCCTGCCAAGGATAACAGGGATTGGGGTGCTGCATTTGGAAGGTTCCATATCTAAAGTTAGAAAGTTAGCAGGGTAGAAAAATTTATCCACCCCCACCAGCACATCTTCAACAATTCCTATAGGCTTCCTCTCAGACCTGTCAGCTAATTGGAGAACTACAGGTGTTGGTCTTAGTTCCCCCAAACCCAGCTGTTCTTACACTTAGTATGGCAACAGGTTTACACTGGCTCCCAAGTCTAAAATAGCATTGCCTATGGTGTGATCACCAATAATGCAGGAGATAGTAGGTACCCCTGGGTCCTGAAGTTTAGCTGGTGTAGCTATAGACAAAATAGTTGTAAAGACTTTCTTAGACAAATGAGTCCTTTAATTTCTCTTTTGGGTACACAAGTCCTTAAGAAATTTAACATAGGCTGGAACCTGTTTAATGGCATCAAGCTGAGGTAAATTGATCTTAACTTATCTAAAGGTCTCCATCATTTCCTCTATTTTGGCATTCTCCTTATCAAAAGGAGAAGGGCTTTTAAGAGCATGAGGAATGGCAGCTAAGGTACTGCTGGTACCTCAATTGCTAGCCTAGCTATCTCATCAACAATTTTTTGTTTTTTTCTTTTCTCATTTTTTTCTTTTTGTAGGGGCTCAACAACATCCCCATTATTGTGCTTCTGCTGATCAGTAGCAGGAAATGAGTCTCCTTCTCCTTCTACACTCTCTCTTGCTTTCATGCCCACTTGATTGTCTACCACCTTACCACTCCTTAGGGTTGTGATTGCTTTAGCTTTCTCATGGGTTGATGAACCTTCACCAATCATATACTGACCCTTGGGGTTGGTCATGGTCTGGCTTGGCAATCTACCCTCTTCTCTCCTAGTAAAAGTATTAGAGATTTGACCAAGTTGGTCCTCAATTTTTTTAATGCTCTGACTATAAGAGGTCACAGTCTGTGATAAGGAGCTCAGGTTTTACAGTGATGACAAAACTTGCTCCTCAAATAAGGGTGCTCTAGGCTATGGTGGGGGCAAAGCTAACTGATTTGGCTGTGGGTCAGACTGAGAAAATTATTGTCTAGGAGCATAACCTAGATTATACTATTGTTGTGGTCTATATAGTAATGCTTGCTGCTACTATTGGAGTTACTGATAATTATCTTGTCTCCACCTCAGATTGGGATGGTTCCTCCATGGATACCCAGCAGGCTGCTGCCCATATGATTGGATAGCATTAGCATGCTCCATATCCAGCTCAGGGTATTGACCAACTGATGGACAATCCTCTAGTGAGTGTATTGGTGATTGGCATATCAGACATGCCTCTCTAACTTGTGCAGCAGTTTGGGGCTGCAACACACTAAGAACTTTGTCAAACTTTTGAGACAAACTGTCCACTCTCTTTTCCAAGTCATTATACATATTTACTTTGTACAATTTTTCTTTAGAAGTGGGGTCTCTTGTAGTTCTTGCAACAGGCTCAATGTTACCTCTTGATAGAGTCTCTTATTGCATAGAGTTTTCACTAATTACCTCAAATAGTTCCCAAGATTCTTCAGCAGTCTTGCTGAGGTAAGATCCACCACATGAAGTATCCACCATATCTCTACTCTTAGGGTCAATCCCCTTGTAAAAGCTCTGGAAAAGCTGCCACTTAGGGATTTGGTGGTGTAGACACTGTCTCAGCAGCTCTTTAAACCTTTCCCATGCTTCCTGGAAATCTTCAGTTGAGAATTGAGAAAAGGAAATTATGCTCTTCCTCAATTGGCTGGTTCTGCTCATAGGGAAAAATCTAGCCAAAAATTGGCATTAGAGGGCATTCTAAGATGTGATGCTGTTTGGTGGGAGCATGTTAAGTCAATTCCTAGCTTTGTCCTTTAATGAAAAAGAAAAAAGTCTCATTTTGGTGGCTTCATCTCCCAGCCCAGCAATTATAAATATGGTGCACAAAGATAAAAACTCATCAACATGCTTGTAAGGGTCCTCCTTACTTAACCCATGTAATGATGGTAGTATTTGGATGATTTGAAGCTTTATCTCATAATTTCTCTCATCATTGGGAAATTGAATGCAAAAGGGAGATGAATATACCCCTGGTGCATAATAATCCCTCAAAGGTCTTGATTGCTCTCCCATCTCAAATGGTTCAATATACTCAGCAGGGGTTTGTGTGGTCTGCCTGGGTCTAAGGACTCTTTCTATCTCAGGATTTAGAGGTTCTAATTCAGGTCCAAGTGACCTTCTACCTAACATACAATACACACAAACAACGAGTAAAAGAGGCACTTACAGCACAATTAAATAATGCTAAAAACTACTGCTAAAAATTATTGTTAAATTTAAGGCTTAACAGAAAGGAAACATAAAGTAAGGGAGAAAGGGATGTAAACTAAGGCAAATAAGCTCTAGCTGTAGCTATCAGCTCCCCTCTTTGCTGCTATTTCAGATCTGCAGAAAACCAAAATAAATTCGACAGTACTTTCATTCAAAAATAGGAACTGCAATAAAAAAATTTATAGACAGACAAATAAAAACTCAGATCTACTATTTAGATCAAATATCCCCGGTAGCGACGCCAAAAACTTGTTGGTGAGAATTGCTATGTTGTTCTTATTATTATGAAAAATGATAAAAATATGGCAGCAAGAAAACAAATCAAGAAGGGGAGTGAAATGGAATGAAACAACACAAAAACTGCAATCTAAAGACAGTCCTGCTAGATCCATGACTGTTGTAGCAAGTTTTGATAAGTAAGAGTTTATCCCACAGGGAAATTTGATCTAAGAACACAGGGTGAATAGTAGACCTCCAGATCTGGCTACTGATTTGGCAACACTAACCTATACTAGAAAGCAAAAGTAAAGAAAGGGAGTTTTGGGGTGTCACAAACTAAAAAATAAATAGAAAAGAAAATGACAAATGTACACTACAAGAAAGGGGTTTAGAAAATGGTGGAGATGGATTAGAAATATAAATGGAAAATGAGTGAGAAGTAATAAAATAGGGACTGATATTTTTACTGAAAAAGGGCTAGTCAAGCAGAGAAAGGATTGGATCTACAGATGTCCTTCATTTGTCCACAAGCTCAAATGCAAGGAAGAAGAATCCAATCCAACCCTGAGATAAGGACTAGTCCTAGGGTTATAACCTATCCACTTGAGTGGTCACAGATCATCCCAGAGATATACTCCAATCATGGGGTTAAAATCAGAACATAAAAATCACTGCAGCTACTATGTTTGCAAGGCTACAAGCTCATGCAATCATAGGTACAGAATACCTACAAACTATATGCAAGCACAAGATATTATAGATTCAATGGATCAAGAAAAATAACTTTCATTGCATGAAAAGTACTTACAATGGTCAGCCCTCAAGACTGCAGTCCTGCAGAACTCCAAGACCCTTTACAAGCTTACACATAGTCCTTTTTATAGTAGAAAACTAGTCCTAACTATTATAAAAGGACTTAGCCAATAAATGCTGAGCTAAGGAAGGAAGAAAAAAGAAAAAGATGACCTAACCCTAGAAATGACCTAAGCACAAAATATCTTCCTAGCCCAGAGCAAATTAGGTTATGTTAGATGCCTATTTTTGACTATTTTTTTATAGCTTATATACAATCCACAAAAAATATCTCTGTGCCTTGGCCAATCAGAAAGAAGAAGAATTAAGTTAGTTAAGATCCAGCTGACGTGGCCTAATTACAGCCAAGTGTTGCCTTGGTTAGTGGGGAACAACTCAGCACATTAGGATGTGTGCTTTAGATGCTGTGAAATCCCAAAACTACCATTGAAGGTTGAATGAGAATCCTGGAACCCAAGCCTCTATTCGTTGGGGCTTCAGATTATGAATCTCGAGTGGTTCTTGAGTGGCTGGATTAATTGTTGAAGCTTGCTCGACAGGTTGGATTGCTTCAAGCAGTGCATCTCGATAATATGAAGCTTCAAGTAGTGTATCTCGAGAGGCTCTCAATATGTTGGAAGTAGTGCTCGAGATAACTTTTTGAAGCTCAGAACCTCTCAAGAATTGCTCAAGGACTACTCGAGCTGTTAGTCTGCTGCAGGCCTGAAGTGCTCGAGTTCTACTCGAACTTAATTTACCGAAAGTTTAATTGCTCGACAGCTGCTCGAGCTTGCATTTCTGAGTGTCTACTGTTGTGCATAGCCTGTTGCAACACTCCGCTCTTCTTGGGTCAACCTTTCATATCCCTGTTGGACTTTTAGGGCCATCAGGCATGACAACTGACCCCTATGGTGTGGACCATCATGGTGCACTCTATGTTATTCCATCAGCTTCAAGACTTGACTTCAAAATACTCTCTTCTTGGCATCCATTATGTGGACTATTGGACTAAGCTATGATTTATTTCTAACTACAAAAACATACTCAAGTGACAAATATTAGATGGCTCAAAGGTATAGTAAAGGCTAGGTTAGAAGGTGAAAAGTGGTATTTTTCAGTGATTAACAGTACATCAAAAGGATGTAAATATGTGTGTGTACATCAGAAGGATGTAAATATGTGTGTGATGTGAATAAGTATGTGTGTGCAAGCTTGGAAACTTTGAACTATTACAAATTAACCCAACCTCACGGTGATAAACTATATGTAGATTTAGCACTTTGATTTAAGGTTCATGTGTTGCATCCTACCGACGTGGAGGTATAACCGTGACCGGTACGGCGGGATATCCATAAGTGTGCTCCGGTATGATGAGATATCCGTTCATTGGTTATCATTCTACGGTAACACTTCGTGCGGCCCACAGTCACCTCTTTGAAGGGACTTGGAAAATATATGTGTGAAATTGTTCATTGAACGACGATGGCTGGAGTTTTCCATCGGTAAATTATGTGGCTCTCGATGCTATATATACTTGAGAGAATATTTAAGTATTTTAAGTGCGTGTGCTATGAGACAAGTTTTTAAAATCATGATAAGTGTGTGACAGCCGGGATTTCGGCACCCCGATACCCGTGCCATCAGCACGACCCTCAAGGCCGTGCCCCATATAAGTAAGCAGAACCCTTGGTACAACCATACAACCATAATAAAAATATAAACCAAATTAAAGTAGAACAAATGTCCAGTTCTACTATTTAACACAAAAAATAAGTGCTCAAAGATCGTTCTAATCCCATGCTCCCGCATGGGCAAAAGAACCAACCTGAACCATCAGTGTCGTAACTACGGTCACCTCAGATGGTTCAACAAAAGAATATTACATGTATAATTAACCTTACGAAAACATGGCAGGACGTACCAAGCCGTAAATATCTCTCTCTCAAAATATCAAAATACGTAGAGGGTCTTCTAAAACAACCTCTTAGGAGGGGGCTCAGACTCCTCTCCTGGAATATACTCTGAGTCCTCCGCATCAATCTTGCCAGAAGCTGCTCCTAACTCTACACCTGTGACGTATACTCGAAGGGTGGGCTACATCCTAGCTCAATAGGGATAATATCCGAACAAGTACATCTTTCTTACTCACATATATTTCATGACATAATAAAGCATGAAACCATCAATATAAATTTATTAGAAAACAGTTTGAGATGCTATAAAAATAAACAACATGCCTTTATCACTCTACTCATGACATCTGATGTTCACTAGTTCTTTGAATTATAACAAGGCTGGTCTCCTGACTTAAAATAATTAACTTAAATAATCCCCGAGTAATATAGCATCGAGCCCCGATGAAATACCCTCCATTGTCGTCTAATCAGACTATTTCTCATATAAACTAACTCACGTCCCTTTCTCATAGGCGACGAGTACATAGCCACTATGCATCCTTGGGATGTCTACTGGTGTACAGATTGGCCGCCGTACCGGCCACGGATATCCTGTCGAGTCAGTCATGGGTATACCACCGTGACGGTTGGGTATTCTACAAACCTTAAATTGATTGTACATTAAATATATTTATTCACCGTATAATTGTGCTAATAATATAATAATTCCCAGCCTGTTAAATCTCCTTCATGGACCTTCCACAACATGGATCTTTACATCCACATTACATCCCTGGGATGTCTCATGTTCTAACGCATCACTCAGATGCCCAATATACATATGCATCCTTGGGATGGATTAACTATTATACTAGTTGATTTACTCATTTACCCATGTACGCACACACACCGTATCACTATTATACTAGTTGATTTACTCATTTACCCGTGTACACACACACACACACCGTATCATCCACCTCCTATTCGTAGCATTTTAAGTTTTCAACTCAACTTTTAAAGGTACATGTATTCATATTCTATCACTACATACATGCTCTCGTAATTGAGGGGACAAGTTCATACATTCCCTACCTCACGCGCAACGCAATTCCAAGGATTCTCCAATCCTAGCTAGTGCTCGACCATCTCTAGGTTTGGCTTAACTAGGCCTGGCCAAACACACATAACATGTCACTATATACATAAGAGATTGGGGTTAGAAGCCTAACCCCAACAAATGAACAGCTCGAATGAAAAACCTCACAAAAGCCTGAAATTGTCCAAATCGATTGAACGCTTTTAAATCATTCGAACGATTTGGAAAATCAATCGAACGATTTTAAATCGATCGAACGAAATCAAAAATCGATCGAAGGGTTTATTTTTCATTCGATAGATTTTGTCAGAAATCAATTTAACCTTATTTTAGTTTCCTTGCAAACCAATTGAACGATTTTAAATCGTTCACACAGGTTCACAAATCGATTGAACGATTTCTAAAATCGTTCGAACAATCTCTTCATAATTCATTTTTCACCTTATTTCTTCATTGGTCAAAATCGATTGAACGAGTTCTAATTTCGTTCGATCGATTTTGCCCATTCTCAGATCCAAACGAGTTCTATCATCTAGAACTCACTTCATCATTATCTACACCAATGATTATCTCTTCCCATATCTAATCTCTTAAATTTATCATTTAGTAACTAAATTTAGCTTAGAAATAGTAGGTCTTACCATTTCTACCTCTG
Organism: Chloranthus sessilifolius; assembly: GCA_021018995.1. NCBI lineage: Eukaryota > Viridiplantae > Streptophyta > Magnoliopsida > Chloranthales > Chloranthaceae > Chloranthus > Chloranthus sessilifolius. The sequence continues at coordinate 75,179,460 of CM037595.1, forward strand.
GGATCCGTTGATCCAAAGCTTTAGCTCACTAGGGTTTCTCAAACCCCCAAATCTCGAATCCCCCTATCAATAGCAAGCTCAATCCACTAGCTTTCCGATCCCAGATCAATCACTTGCATTCAATGCACCGATCCTAGATTTCACCACAACATCTTCCTCTTATTTACTCTCTTTCAATTTCTCAACAACCAATGAAAGAGAAATAAATTCTCTTCCCTTTTTCCTTATAACCTATTCTTTATAGTTTGGTGTAAAACACATACAACTAACTAAATGTATGTATTCTTACATTTCAACTAAGCACTCCTATTTCCCATAAATCCACCTCTCACACATGTTCTACTAAGTCAACCAAGCAAATGTTGACTCGATCAAATATGTGACTAGTCAGTCCGCTTCCCGAGGTGCACTGTTTAAGTATGAAATTTTTGGGACGTTACATTCACCCCTCTGGGAATTTTCGTCTGTGAAAATGATACGCAAGGTCCCCCCCCCCACACTCCGGCATGGGAGACCACACACATTGTATAGGTCATCAAAAATAGAAATAATACTACACACCCAGCACGACATGGACAAGAAAAACACAACATGTACAACAAACAGAGATGTTGTAAAAACACATCACACAATTTTGACACATGTGCCAGAACAGGCACATAAAATGTCCATCCAAAATAGCCACACACATGGCTGTGTAGGCACACATGCTGCAACCAATATTGACAAGTACACCTCCTGCAATAGAAACACTAACAAGTACACAAGTATCCATGAAGAAAAATAGCGACATAACTACACGACGTATTAATCGTAGTTACAATCAAACCATAGAGCACATCCATTGAGTTAAATTATGCGAACATTTCCCACAGAAAAATATGAATATAGTTAGATATAAAACATCACCAAAAAGTTAGGCACAAATGTTTGGGTGGCAACCATGCCACAATTGTTCAAGAGGACCCATATCCCCCGGGTACCTGTTTTAAAATGCACAATTTTTTTTTTCAACAGTAGTATCAATTATCCCAAAATTTAAACCTCACTACAGCACCCCAAACAACCAGCCCTCAAGACGCCACATCGGCAGGCGGATCACCACCATCGTCATGCCCTCTTGCACCCGAAGTCGACGCATCCGGGATCCAGGCCTGTGCTACCGCCATTCGTTGGAGATAGTCAGCGGGGTACATAAAGCGCATCTCCTCAACGTGCAGTGCATCATAGTAATTCAATCAGCGATTGGGAAAGCAGTTATTCTCCGCCATTTGCCTAGTATTGGCCTCCAACAAGGCATAAAGATCAGTGAAAGTCGGCGTAGGAACACCCTTAGGTGGTGGTGGTGGTGGTACGTGCGTCTGAGCACGACGTCGAACAGGCTGCTGCAATGGAAAAGTAGCAGCAGGCTCATCGTGAGGGGTGTCGTGTGCTGGCTGGTCTGAAGCTTGTGGATCCGGCTGAGGTGGTTCTTTGGCTAGGAGCTTTTTAATCAATTTTACATAGGTTCAATTCCAGTCAACCATGGTGAATGGTTGGACATTACCCGTTAGCCGTGTTTCATTCGGAGAGAGGGTATACATATTGTCGCCTGCATAATCCTTGACCATCAGGGAGATCAATCGAGCATAAGGCATGTCATCGACGGGCTTCTTGGCGTGTTCAGGCATCTTTTTACATGCATATTTCATCCCTTCAATGGCCATCTTCGGTGCGTTAAACCATCGGCCACTGAAGGCCGCAAAGAGTGCCATTTGGACTTCACCCACCCTTTCTGTTTTATGTCGTAAGGGGTACAAATTGCACTGAATTATCGAATCGAGCATCCAAAGCTCGCGCGGTAAGTCGACAGGTTTAATCGAGCGATCTGAACCCGTTCTACCATCGGTCATCTCAGCCGTGACATATTTGTAATCTAGAGTTGCTGGAAAAGGCTCAGCGAGGGCAATGTCTTCATGGTTATACATGTGGAAACACTCTAAAGCATCGGCCACGTCATCAAATGTGAACGTATAAGGCCGATTATCTATTTGCGTCCTTAGGATGGTCGGGTCTTTAATCACTTCCATATTTTGATAGAATAATCTTACTATTCTAGGGTAAAAATTATCCTTACACGGGCGAAGTATCCCGATTAAGCCCACAGTCGTTCATGTGGGAGTGGTGGGGTTGGTGGTTGTGTAGATGGTGCAGACGAAGAAACCGTAGATGGTTTCTTCGGTGGTTGTCGTGAAGAGGAACCTGAAGTGGGTTTCTTCGGTGCTGAACTCCCCATGGCTTGGCGAGTCTTGGGGGGCATTGTAAACGAACTACTAAATTAGGGTTTATGACCAAGGTTGTAGCCCTGACTTCACAAACCCTAAGATAGAAAGAAAATGGAGATTTCAAAGACCAAATTAGAGGTTAATGATTACCTCTAGATGTTCTGAATAAGTGTGGCGTCCTATTCTTAGCTTGAGATGGACAAAATCGATGAAAACCGGTGGTCCCTTACAAACCCTAAAACTCTCCCAAGGAGAAAGAAAATGAAAGAGGGTTTGGGGATTTCGAATGAATAGCAAAAATCGCACCCAACTATATATATTGTCCAAAATCGATCGAACAATTTTCAATTCATTCGATCGGTTTTCAAACATTAAATGCCAGTCCAAAAATTCGTTCGAACGAATGTTAATTTCGATCGAACAAATTATATTAATTAAAGTGGTCCCAAAAATTTCATTCGATCGATTTTTAATTTCGATCGAACGATTGGCTGGAGTTAAATTTAGACTACTTTGCACTCCACTGGCCCAAGCATTTCGTTCGAGCGATTTGGAAAATTAATCGAACGGTTTCTGGCAACAGCCGAAACTTCTTACTGGTCGTTGTATTTCATTCGAACGATTTGAGAATCGATCGAGCGATTCTCTGGCAACTCTGAAGCCTTATTCCTATAGAAATTTGATCGAACAAATTTCAATTTTGATCGAACAAAATTCTCAGAAATTTAGTTGAGGTGGTTTGTACATGTCCCTTAACTCCTTTAATAACTAGCCTCTAGTCATAAAAAAATAAAAAATAAATGATCTTCCACAGCGTGATTGATCACATTATGCATAGATCATTCGCATGGTTTGCCAATCCATGAACTAAATGGTAGCTCCACCAATTTGGTATCAACTCATCTACTGTACTTCGTCGAGTCTGACTCACAAGTACTAACAAATTATTTTCAATATGCTTATAATTATAAAACAAATTTCAATACATTTTTACACATTTTCACTCACACATTTGAAATTCCAACTTACAACTACAAAACAAGGTTCAGACTTGTGCTCATCTACTGTTGCTCAAATAAATGGGGATGCAGTTCCCTAATTTCAGCCTCTCTTTCCCAAGTCGCTTCCTCGGCCGGATGATTTTCCCACTTGACAAGTACTAAAGGGATGATTTTAGTGCGTAAAGTCCTTTCTTTTCGATCCAAAATTTGGGTCGCTTCTTCAACCATCGTCATGTCCTCATGCAGCTCAACCGGTAGATCTCCCAAAACGTGTGTAGGATCCTTTACGTACTTCCAGAGCATAGAGACATGAAAGACATTGTGCATGCGATCAAATAACGGAGGCAACCTGATACAATAGGCCACTTCACCGACTCGACCCAAGACTTTAAAGGGTTCTATATAACAGGGACTCAACTTTCCCTTCCTTCCAAACCTCATCACACCCCTCATGGGTGATATTTTCACAAAAACATGATTGCCAACGATAAAGTCTAGGCTAGTCCGTTTGACATCGGTATAGCTCTTCTGTCTACTCTAAGAAGATTTAAGCCTCTCCCTTATCATACGCACGACCATGACATTATCTTCGAGAATTGTCAGACCCAATATAAATTTCTCTCTGATTTCTTCCCAGTTGATAGGCAATCTGCATCGCCTTCCGTAGAGAGCTTCATACGGCGCCATCCCAATGCTCGCTTGAAAGCTATTATTGTATGCAAATTCGATCAATGGTAGACGTTGATCCCACGATCCTTGTAACTCTAGCATATACGCCCTGAGCATATCTTCGATCACTTGATTTACCCGCTACGTTTGCTCATCGGTCTGTGGATGGAACGCTGAACTAAAATTCGAATGAGTGCCCATACCTTCCTGAAATTTTTGCCAAATCTTTGAAGTATACAATGGGTCGCGATCAGAGACAATACCGCTTGGAAAGCCATGCAACAGCACTATCTCCTTCATATAGAGTTCAACAAGTCTTTCTACCGTGTACATAGTGTTGTAGGGTGAGAAGTGAGCTGACTTCGCCAGGCTATCTACGACAACCCATATAGCGTTATTCCTCTTTGCTATTCGCGGTAACCCAACTATAAAATCCATGGAGATTGACTCTCATTTCCATTTCGGTATGGGTAGAGGTTGCAATAATCCAACAGGGTGTCTATGATTGACCTTCACCTGCTGACATGTCAAACATTGTGACACATACTCAGGTATATCGTATTTTAGACCTCTCCACTAATAGCTCTTCCTCATATCTTGATACATCTTGGTGCTACCAGGATGAATCGCATATTTAGACTTATGAGCTTCATCTAAAATAGTTTGTCTCAAACCGACATCAACTGGAATACAGAGGCGTCCCCTGAATAATAAGGAACCATCCTCCCTTATAGAGAAATCCAGTCTGGTGCCTTCAATCACCTCTTATCGAATCTTGACCAACTCTGAGTCTTTCATCTGTAACTCGTGAATGTGTTCAAATATGGTCGGTCTCATTGAAATATTGGCCAAAAGAGCACCTGAAGCTTGTACCTCAATTTTTGCATCATACAATGGCAGGTCTTCAAATAATTTTCACCTGTACATTCCCATCACAAGGCTAGCTAACTAAGCCGAACCCTTATGACTCAAAGCATCTGCTACAACATTAGCCTTGCCTGGGTGATATTGAATGGAGCAATCGTAATATTTGAGGAACTCCATCCACCTTCGCTGCCTCATTTTCAGTTCTTTCTGTGTGAACAAGTATCGGAGGCTCTTATAGTCAGTGAAGATCTCAAAGGTCTCCCCATATAAATAGTGACTCCAGATCTTCAATGCGAATATAACCACTGCTAGTTCAAGGTCATGTGTCGGGTAATTCTTCTTGTGATCTTTCAGCTGCCTCGACCCATAAACAATTACCTTTTTGTATTGGTTGAGCACACATCCTAACCCGTTATGAGAAGCATCACTATAAATAGCAAAACCTCCACCGTTTGAAGGAATTATAAGTATTGGAGCTAAAGTAATCCGCTTCTTGAGTTCTTAGAAGCTTGCTTCACACGCGTCATTCCACTCAAACCTCACATCCTTCTGTGTGAGTCTCGTTAGAGGCCTCGATATCTTTGAAAATCCCTCCATAAAATACCTATAATACCTAGCCAGACCCAGGAATTGTGAATGTCGATCACCGTCTTGGGCTGTTCCCATTGTACTACAGCTTCGATCTTGGTTGGATCAACCGTGATGCCCTCCTTTGAGACGACATGTCCCAAAAAGCTAACTTTTTCCAACGAAAACTCGCACTTACTGAGCTTGGCATATAGCTAGTGTTCACGCAAAGTTTGTAGAGTGATTCTCAAGTGTTCTTCATGTTCTTTGATTTGGAGTAGATCAGGATATCGTCAACGAATACTACAATGCAAGAGTCCAAGTGTGGTTTAAACACCCGATTCATCAAATCCATAAATGACGCCGGTGCATTTGTCAATCCAAACAGCATCACCAAAAACTCGTAGTGTCTGTATCTCATACTAAAAGTAGTCTTTTGGATGTCCTCTGCCTTGACCCTGAGGTGATGATATCCAGATCATAGATCGATCTTAGAAAAATATCTTGCCCTTTGTAGCTGGTCAAACAAATAATTTATTCTTGGCAACGGATATCTGTTCTTTATAGTGAGTTTGTTTAACTAGCGGTAGTCAATGTACAACCTCATTGACCCATCCTTCTTCTTTACAAACAAGACTGGTACTCCCCATGGAGACACACTCGGTCTTACAAATCCCTTGTCTAAGAGCTCTTACAACTGCTCTTTTAATTCCTTCAACTCGGTCGGAGCCATTTTGTATGGTGCCTTAAAAACCGACTCTGTTCTAGGTGCCAAGTCGATAGCAAATTCCACCTCTCTATCTGGAGGTAGCCCTAGCAATTCTTCTGGAAAGACATCATCGAACTCGCATACCACTGTGATCTTAGAAACAACGTTCTTCCCTTCTTTGTCCTCTTTCAAGAATGCTAAGTATCTACTGCATCCACTTTTGATCAAGCGCTCGGCTTTAATGGCGGACACAAGTGGCAGAAACTTTGTTCTCACTCCTATGAATCGGAACGATCTTTTTGTATTCGGCCTAAATATAACAACCTTATTCTTATAATCGACTATTGCACAATGTTGTGACAACCAGTCCATGCCAAGGATCACGTCGAATCCTTACATGTCTAATAGAATCAAATTTGTTGGTAGCTCAAAGACATTCCCATCTCTAATGGCTACTATCATCAACTTGCAGACTAAGTCCGTATCAACCGATTTTTCCATCGGGATAGATACTGCCAAGACAAAATCCAATGTCCCTGGCTTAATTTTCATCTTCTTTGCAAATCTAGGAGTAACGAATGAATGAGTAGACCCTGAGTCTATCAACACTCTAGCCATGTACGCTACATCACTCTTTCCCATATACATCTAATGTACCTATAAGGTATATATATTTCAGCATTTGTTTCATGCAACATAGCAAAATACGATAAGTAAGATCAATTACTCTCACAATACAATCTAGATAGAAGTACCTTCTCTATCTAAAACAAAATTTTCCATTACACTTAAGACAATGTATAATTTAATCCAAGTAAAGCTCACCTTGTATAATATCATTTGAATTTTTGGTGTCGTGAGCCGTAACTGCATAGGCCCTTCCTTGTACGACCGACTTCTTTGCTTGAATTGGTTTGGGTGTAGAAACAGAAGCCGTTCTTCCCTTATTCATCTCCGAACAATCCTGAATCACAAGGTTGATCTTTCCACATTTGTAGCATCCCTTCATTCCCCGTCTATAGTCAACTGTTCTGTGAGACTTACCACACTTGGCACAAGTCTCATTCAGTGTAGAAGAGGCTGCTCGTGAGAAGCCTTGAGTAGCGGATACTCCTATTGTGCCAATAGGGTTCTCATATTGGATTAGTCTAGCCAATGTGGCTATAGGTGGCTTGGAATAACTTGGGTAAGAAATCTACCTAAGGATTGGAGCTGGTGCCATAAACCTTAACTTTTTTCCCCGAGTCATACTCACCCGCTCTCCCTTGAAAGGTTCTACCTTTATCTTGTTGTTCTCTCTATTTATATATGTTACTGATATCCCTCTCGGCCACTATCGCTTTTCCCATCACATCTGCGTAGCTCTCAAGCTCAAAGATCGATACTCGCTCACAGACATTGGGTCTCAAACCTTCCTCAAACTTGGCAGCCTTCATGATTTTTGTAGATACTAGCTCAGGCGTAAATCGTGACAATCTTGTAAACTCCACGCCATATTCTTACACAGTCAGGCTCCCTTGCTGAAGATTTGCAGATTCTCTTCTCATTCGAACTCTCACTTGCTTGGGAAAGTATTCCCGATTAAACTCTCTGAAAAACTCTACCCAAGTCCATAGGCGATGAGGGTTCTCAATCTCTCTCTTTCCCAATACCGATTTCCACCAGGGATCGACATCTCCCTCAAGCTGGAAGGAGGCCCATCCTACCTTCTCATTCTCTGTACTCTGCAACCTATCCAGAAGCTTTTCCATCTAGTTTAACTATTTTTTAGCTTCCAATGGGTCCGTCTGCCCATAGAAGCTAGGAGGTCCCAATCTCCTAAAATCTACGAATGAAGAGGGTAACAATGCCAAAGGAGGTGGTGATGGTGGCTGATGACTAGCGACATTATTAGCCAGAATGCGCCCATCGATCTGTTCATGAGCCATCGCAGTAGCCATAGCCTCCATGGCTAATGCGATACGATCCGTTGCATCACCTCTCCGATCTTCCCCTTCAAGAAGATTTTCTTGGTCTCTACTAGACCCTACCCGAAACTCCTCTCACCGCTCTAATTTCTATTTTGGTGACCTCTAGGTTGACCCCTTCTCCAAGAAGACATCATGTTCTGCACATGAAACCAAAGTTTCATTAGCAGTAGATCCCTTTACTCTGACAAAATTCATGACTTGTCAGAAATTTTAAAGAAATGGCTTTGATACCAACTATGATAGCCCAGATTTTAGCACCCCGAAATCCGTGCCATTAGAACGACCCTCAAGGTTGTGCCCCATATAAGTAAGTGGAACACTTGGTACAACCCCACAACTATTGTAAAAATATAAACCAAACTAAAGCAGAACAAATCTCTAGTTCTACTATTTAACACCAAAAATAAGTGCCCAAAAGATCGTTCTAATCCCATGCTTTCGCATGGGCAAAAGAACCAACCCGAACCATCAGTGCCGTAACTACGGTCACCTCAAATGGTTCGGCAAAAGAATATTACATGTATCATTAACCTTACAAAAACATGGCTGGACGTACCAAGCCGTAAATATCTCTCTCTCTCAAAATATCAAAGTACACCAAGGGTCTTCTAAAAGAACCTCTCAGGAGGGGGCTCAGACTCCTCTCCTGGAATATGCTCTGAGTCCTCAAGATCAACCTTGCCAGAAGCTACTCCTAACTCTGCACCTATGACATATAGTCGAAGGGTGAGCTACATCCTAGCTCAATAGGGACAATATCCGAATAAGTGCATCTTTCTTACTCACATACATTTCATGACGTAATAAAGCATGAAACTATTAATGTAAATTTATTAGAAAATAGTTTGAGATGCTATAAAAATAAATAACATGCCTTTATCACTCTACTCATGACATCTGATGTTCACTAGTTCTCTGAATTATAACAAGGCTGGTCTCCTAACTTACAACAATTAACTTAAATAATCCTCGAGTAATATAACATTGAGCCCCGATGGAATACCCTCCATTGTCGTCTAATTAGACTATTTTTCATGTAAACTGTCTACGTCTCTTTCTCATAGGTGACAGGCACATAGCTACTATACATCCCTGGGATGTCTCGTGTACTGGATTGGCCGCGTATCGTCACGGATATCCCATTTGAGTCGACCACGGTATATCTTCTTTGTGTCAGTTGGGTATTCTACATACCTTAAATCGATTGTGCATTGCATATAGTTATTCACCGTGTAATTGTGCTAATAACATAATAATTCTCAGCCTATTAAATCTCCTTGACGGACCTTCCACAACGTGGATCTTTACATCCACATTACATCCCATGTCTCATGTTCTGACGTATCACTCAGATGCCCAATATACATATGCATCCTTGGGATGGCTTAACTATTATACTAGTTGATTAACTCATTTACCCGTGTATGCACACACACCGTATCATCCACATACTATCCTTAGCATTTTAAGTTTTCAACTCAACTTTTAAAGGTGCATGCATTCATATTCTATCACTACATACATGCTCTCGTAATTGAGGGAATTAGTTCATACATTCCCTACCTCACACGCAACGCACTTCCAAGGATTCTCCAATCCTAGCTAGTGCTCGACCATCTCTAGGTTCAGCTTAACTAGGCCTCGCCAAACACACATAACATGTCACTATATGCATAAGACATTGGGGTTAGAAGCCTAACCCCAACAAATGAACAGCTCGAATGAAAAACCCCACGAAAGCTTGAAATTGTCCAAATTGATTAAACGCTTTTAAATCGTTCGAACGATTTGGAAAATTGATCAAACGATTTCAAATCGATCGAACAAAATCCAAAATCGATCGAACAGTTTATATTTCGTTTGATCGATTTGGTCAGAAATCAATTTAACCTTATTTTAATTTCCCTGCAAACCGATTGAACGATTTTAAATCGTTTACACAGGTTCACAAATCGATCGAACGATTTCTTCATAATTCATTTTTCACCTTATTTCTTCATTGGTCAAAATCGATTGAACAAGTTCTAATTTCGTTCGATCGAGTTTGCCCATTCTCAGATCCAAACGAGTTCTATCATCTAGAACTCACTTCATCATTATCTACACCAATGATTATCTCTTCCCATAGCTAATCTCTTAAATTTATCATTTAGTAACTAAATTTAGCTTAGAAATAGTAGGTCTTACCATTTCTACCTCTGGGATCCCTTGATCCAAAGCTTTAGCTCACTAGGGTTTCTCAAACCCCCAAATCTCGAATCCCCCTATCAATAGCAAGCTCAATCCACTAGCTTTTTGATCCCAAATCAATCAGTCGCATTCAATGCACCGATCCTAGATTTCACCACAACATCTTCCTCTCATTTACTCTCTTTCAATTTCTCAACAACCAATGAAAGAGAAATAAATTCTCTTCCCTTTTTCCTTCTAACCTATCCTTTATAGTTTGGTGTAAAACACATACAACTAACTAAATGTATGTATTCTTATATTTCAACTAAGCACTCCTATTTCCCATAAATCCACCTCTCACACATGTTTTACTAAGTCAACCAAGTAAATGTTGACCCGATCAAACATGTGACTAGTCGGTCCGCTTCCCGAGGTGCACTATTTAAGCACAAAATTTTTGGGACGCTACAAAGTGTGACTTAGAAATGTGCATCAGATATTTGTTTTAGTATATTTAAATACTTTTAAATTGTGACTCTCAGTAAGAAATATGTGCTTTGAATTATGTCATGAAAGATATGTGTGATGTGAAAGATATGCATGGTAATTATGTTTCCCTATTGAGCTTAGATTTTATCTCACCCTTCAACTATACGCCATAGGTACAAGAATTGAGGCCGGTACTGAGGACGTAGATCCTGAGGACCCGGAGTACATGCCAGAGGAGGAGATTGAGCCCCCTTCGGACGAGTTCTTTTAGTGGACTAGTGCTGCATATTTTGAGAGTTTATTTGTAAGGCTTGGTACGACCAGCCAGTTTAAGATAGAATTGATGAAATTATGTGATACGGTATTTGTTTTACGAACCATCTTTGGGTGACTACTATATGTCACTGATGGTTCGACTCAGTTCTTTTATTCATGCAATTGGCATGGGATTAAAACCGTCTTTTGTTACATTTTTTATTATGTCATTATATAGAAATGAAGATTTATTTTCCTTATGATGACTCAATCTGATTAGTCAAAATGCATGCTTTATTTCCGCTTTGTGTGTGGATGTGCCAAGTGTTTGGTGTGTTCCGGGATCGGTCTTATGGACCATACGAAGGCACAGGTTTCCGGGTGTGGAAATCTGAGTTGTCATAGTTGGTATCAAAGCATTTTGCTTGAGAGATTTCTGACAAGCCTTAGATGTGATTTATGTGTTTAAGATTGTATCAGAATATACGGACCTTTTGCTAATGAAACTCTTGGTTTAATATTATAGAGCGTCATATCCACTAAGGGCCGGGGACGACCAAGAGGCAGTTTTAGAAGGAACTTGGGAAGTGGGGATGAGATTCCCACCAGTTCCAATAGAGTTCTAGTTGGTAATAGGGAGTCTCCAGAAGAACGTGTTCCAAAAGAGAGACACTAAGAAGGAGACTAGAGAGGAAATCAAGAAAGAGAAGATAGAGAGGAGAGGTAGAGAATGGCGCAAGCCATGAAAGCTGTGGCAAATGCCATGACTCAACAGACAGTAGTGATGGCTACAAACAAGGCCACTGGCCATTAGCTGCAACTTCCAACACCACTTCCTATGGAACCTTGTAGCTTCTATGGGCAAACGGATCCGCTTGAGGTGGAGAAGCGGCTCAACCAAATTGAGAAGCTCCTTCAGAGATTACCTTGTACGAAAGAGGAGAAGGTGAACTAGACCTCATTTCAATTGGAGGGAGATGCTGACCCATGGTGGAAGTCGATTTTGAGAATGAGAGAACAAGACATTCTGGGCAGATTGTGGACATGGAATGAGTTTGTTGAGATATTCAACAAGGAGTATTTCTCGAAACAAGTCAGGAACCAGATGGCAGCAAGGTTCATGACTTTGGAACAAGGAGCAATGTCCGTACGAGAGTACGACACAAAATCTACACGGTTGTCATGATTTTCTCCTGAGTATGTGGCCACGGAACTAATGAAGGCCAACAAGTTTGAAAGCGGCTTAAGGCCGATTATTCGAGATAGGATCTTCATAATTGAGTTGGAGACCTATGGGGCAGTTATGGGAAAAGTGTTGGTAGCCGAGAAGTATAAAGATGAGATGTTTAAAAGACGGGACTATTAGAGCAAGGGCAAAGCAGGTCAGGGCAGATCCAGTAACTATCAGTCGGTGAATAAAAAGTCATGATTCGTAGCACCAGTTCCAAGACTACCTACACCGACAAATTTCTCTAGACCACCTATGCCTATAGCAATGAGACCTTTCCGTTATGAGGGCTCTGCGATGACTACGGGAGTATCAGTTACCCAGGGTTTCTCTAGAGCACCATCATCTACCCCAACTGAGACATGTGCTAGATGTGGCATCAGTAGCGATGTCAAGGCCTATCAGAACAGCGAGGCCTACTGTATAAGGGCGTGCATATGCTGTTACAACTCAAGATGCCCAAAACAGTGATGATATCATTCAAGGTGAAATTTTGATTTAAATTCAAGATATATATCAATGATTAGAATTTTTAGATAGAAAGTGCATCAATTGTAGAAGTAGTCTTTAAATTACAATGTCTACATATTTCACTTTGATGCATATGTAATTGGTTAAATACGTGTGTGACTTAGGTATGTTACAACTATATAGTAAGGATGATTACCTTTGTTATGAAACGAGAGTATTGATAGACCCAGGGTCTACTCACCCATTTGTGATGCCACAATTTGAGAAGAAAGTGAAGGTCATTCCCGAGACCTTGGATTTTGTTTTGGAAGTGTCAGTTCCAACGGGAAAAGCAGTCAGTACTGATACAGTGTGTCGGTCCATTATTTTTGCCATCATGGATTACAACAGTCATGAATTAGTGGCGGATTTGATCCTATTAGATATACAAGGATTCAATATAATCCTTGGCATGGATTGGTTATCCACGCATGGTGCAAGCGTTGATTGTTAGAGGAAGATGGTTACGTTTCGACCGAATGGGAATAGATCGTTCATGTTTCTAGGAATAAGATCAACCATTATACCACTTATCTCCACAGTCCAAGCAAAACGTTTGATCAAGAGAGGATGCAGTGGATACTTTGCTTTTTTGAAAGAGCAACGAGAAGAGAAGAATGTGATATCATAAATTCCAATTATTCGCCAGTTTTAGGACGTGTTTTCGGATGAGTTGTCGAGATTACCACCAGATAGAGAAGTGGAGTTCACTATCGACTTAGCACTGGGAACGAAGCAAATATCAAAAGCACCATATCGAATGGCTCCTGCTGAGTTGAAGGAATTACAGGACCAGTTATAGGAACTCTTAGATAAAGGGTTCATAAGACCTAGCGTGTCTCCTTGGAGAGTATCGGTCTTGTTTATGAAGAAGAAGGACGGGTCGATGAGACTGTGCATTGACTATCGTCAGTTGAATAAGTTGACCATAAAGAATCGATATCGTTTGTCTAGATCAAAGATCGAGGTAGTATTAGAATGGGAACACCAAAGACTGTGACCGAGATTTACAGCTTCCTTGGTCTGGCTAGGTATTACAAAAGGTTTGTAGAGGGATTTTCAAGAAAGGATGTGAAGTTTGAGTGGATTGAGGAGTGTGAGAAGAGTTTTCAAGAGTTTAAGAAAAGACTAACTTCAGCACCGGTGTTAGCTATTCCTTCAGGCAATGGAGGGTTTGTTGTGGACAGTGATGCTTTATACAGTGGTTTAGGTTATGCGCTCAACCAAAATAAGAATGGTATTGCTTATGGGTCGAGACAACTTAAGGACCACGAGAGGAATTATTCAATACATGACTTGGAACTAACGGCAGTGATCTTTGGTTGAAGATTTGGAGGCACTACTTGTATGGAGAGACCTTTGAGATCTTCACGGATCATAAAAGCCTCAGATATCTGTTTACGCAGAAGGAACTGAATATGAGGCAAAGAAGATGGATGGAATTTCTCAAGGACTACGATTGCTCCATTCAGTATCATTCAAGCAAGGCAAATGTTATAGCAGATGCTTTAAGTCGGAAGAGTTCGGCTCTACTATCTAGCCTTGTTATGGGGATTTGTAGATGGAAACTGCTAGAGGACCTTTCTTTGTATGATACAAAGATCGAGGTACAAGCTTCATGAGCCTTATTAGCTAACATTACGATTTGACCCACGATCTTCGATCATATTCATGAGTTACATATGAAAGATGCAGAGTTAGTAAAGATCAGGCAAGGTGTGATTGATGGCAGTAGGCCAGATTTCTCCATCAAGGAGGATGGATCACTTTTATTCAGGGGACGTCTATGCATACCGATCGATGTTGACCTTAGGCAGACTATTTTAGATGAAGCCCATAAGTCTATGTATATTATTCATCCTGGTGGTACCAAGATGTACCAAGATCTTAAGAAGAACTATTGGTGGAGAGGTTTGAAACAGGATGTTGCTTAATATGTGTCAAAGTATTTAGTATGTCAGCAAGTGAAGGTAGATCACAGACATCCGACAGGCTTATTGGAACCTCTACCAATACCAGAGTAGAAATAAGAGTTAATTTTTATGGACTTCGTATTGGGATTACCACGGACAGTAAGGAAGTACAATGCCATTTGGATGGTCGTTGATCGACTAACCAAATCAGCTCACTTCTTGCCATACAACATGATGTATATGACAGGCAGGCTTGCAGGGTTATATATGAAAGAGATAGTCTGATTGCATGGTATTCTAGCTAGCATTGTTTCAGATCATGACCCATTGTACACTTCAAAGTTTTGGCAAAAATTCTAAGGAGGAATGGGTACGCGATTAGACTTCAGTTCGGTATTTCACCCATAGACAGATGGATAAACCAAGCGGGTGAATAAGATAATAGAAGATATGCTCAGAGCATGTATGCTTGATTTTAGAGGATCATGGGATCAACACTTACAGTTGATCGAGTTAGCATATAATAACAATTTTCAAATGAGTATCGATATGGCACCTTACGAAGCGTAGTATAGACGGCAATGTAAATCACCGATCAATTGGGAAGAGACCGGAGAAAAGTTTATATTAGGTCTAGAAGTTATTGAAAGCAATGCTGAGGCCGTTCGTTTGATTCGTGATAGAAGCAAGACCGCTTCGAGCCGACAGAAGAGTTATGCCTATATAAAGAGGTCAAGTGTTGATTTTCAAGTTGGCAATCATGTGTTTGTCAAAATCTCACCAATGAAAGGTGTGATGCACTTTGGGAAGTAGAGAAAGCTAAGCCCAGGCTATTTAGGACTGTATGAAATTTTGGGTTGGGTTGGTGAAATAGCATACCGAATTGCCTTACCCCTACAACTTTATAGGGTTCACTATGTGTTTCACGTATCTATGTTAAGGAAGTATGTGAAGGACCCTACACATATCATTGATGATCAACTGATCAAGATTTATGAAGATCTGACTATGAGAGAGGAACTGATTTAGATACTTGATAAAAAAGAACATGTATTATGCACGAAACGCATTCTGTTAGTACTGATTAAGTGGCAAAATCATTCACTAGAAGAGGCCACATGGGAGCGCGAGGCGAAGATCCACGATCAATAGCCTCAGTTGTTCATTGAGAGTGAGAAAAGCGGTAAAAGTTATAAATTTCTTTTGATATTATAAACTTCAGATTTTGATATGTAGTTGTAGCTTGATGAACATATAAAGACCAATTATATGAAAGTTAGAGAAGTTGCAATCAATTTGAAGTGAAAAATACATATTTTGAAGTTTTCTGTCAAAACAGACCGATCGAAACCTAAACCGATCAATCGATTTGATAGAACTGAGATACAGGTTGTGTCTGTGAAAACTGATCGATCAAAATTAAAAACCAATCGATCAATTTTAAACCGACCAATCAAAATGCACACTGATGATCGAAATTGCTAAAACAGAGATCAAAATTTGAACTTATAAAACCTTATGAAAAACCAATCGATCGAAATGGACATTCGACCGATCGATTTGAGAAAACCGATCAAACAAAATATGTAACCGTTTGATCGAATTTTGAAATCGACCGAACAATTTGAATTCGACCGATCGAAATAGTCAACTAGTGCATTTATGAGGGAAACCGACCAATCAATTTGAAAATTGATCGATCAATTTCGATATTATATGAGGGGATCATGAGATTTTAATTTCAAAAAAATTAGAAACTTTGTTTTTTCCTTGGGGGTTTTCTTGTGCTCTTGCTTGGAGACTTCTAGATTGCAATTATACACCTTTTGGAGTTCAATTCTCCACAAGATTGAGATCCAAACACTTCAAAAAGGTAAACCTTAAACATTTAGGGATTTAAGTTTGTGATTTTTGGTATTACACTTAGTTATTTTTAGTCTCTAGGAAACCCTAGTTTCTTCTTGATTGTTGTGGTATCAATGGCTCCCAAAACTCGACAATCATTGAAGAGCACTACTTCGAAGAAACCCACGTCACGAGCGGGTTCTTCGTAACCACCACAACAGCCACCACCACCACAACAACCACCAAATTAGCCACCACCACCACCTCGTGTGCAACCTAACGAGTGGTGGGCTTCGAAGGGTTTTGAACCCGAGTGGAGCATTGATCGAACACTCTTCCAAAAATGAGGTGAGACTCACTAGGCCTTTCAATATATCAGCAAGGCCGGATTAGAGAATTTATTTGAGCCATTCCACGAGTATTACCCTCGCTTGGTAAGATTGTTCTACCAGAACATGTATGTCGGTAATAGACCAAAGACAATTTGTACGAGAATAGATAATAGGGGGTATGAGTTTACTTATGACGGTGAAGCCGATGCGATGGAGTGTTATGTGTAGTATGATGATGGGATTGATTTGATTGGAACCTTTTCCAAACACAGTGGACTTTGATATTGTAAAAGAACAAATGACCCAACGCAGGCAGGGGTTCGGTGCATCTATAAAGAGAGTGGATTTACCGAGCGATCTTTGGATGCTCGACACCATTTTAAAATGTAATTTGTATCCGTTGAGGCATAAAATAGAAAGAGTTGGAGAGATACAACAGGTGTTGTTTTCCGCATTTAATGGGCGATAGTTTAGTGTGCTTAAAGTTGTTTTTAAGGGTATAAGGTATGCCTGAGGGAAAATGCTTGAAGGGGCGGCAAAACCCACCGATAAGATGCCTTATGTCCGACTTCTTTCTCTAATGATTGAGGACTATGCCAGTAGTAGCGAGTATACGCTCTTGAGGGATGAACTGCGATTGACCGACAATGTCAAGCCCTACACTCTTAAGGAATGGAGGAAAACTTATAATCGATTAATTAAAAGACCACGTGAAGGAGTACAAGGACCAGATGTCCCGCAAGACCAAGAATAGCCAGCTCATGTCGCACCAGCTCAGGATCAGTCGACTGCTGCAGCTCCACCATAGCGGCATGCTCAGATTCGTGTGCCACCACCACCTCAGCGTGCCTCTGTTATGACCATTGATGACGTTCTCGCTCTCATGGCTGAGAACAATCATTAGATGAACCGACGTTTGAACTATCATGATGCTTTGCTTGCCGAGACGATGCGCTTTATGTACCCAGACGACTATCTACAACACATGGCGATAGCACGAGCTTGGATTTCAGAGGCATCGAGTTCTGGGGTGGGTAGGCAAGATGGAGAGGATGATGAACAGCTGGGCAACGCGGTGGTTTGAGAAGATATTCGAGGAGTATACGCGCATGTTTGGTTTTTTGAGATGTTGTAAGGATGTTTCTTTTTGGATTAAATGTAATTAAAATAGCGAAATTGGGAGGTAAATCCTTTAAACTATTGTGGCATGGTTGCCCCTTTTGGATGGTTAAACTATCGTGGCATGGTTGCCCCTTCTGGATGGTTAAACTATCGTGGCATGGTTGCCACTTACCTTTAGATATTATATAAATTTTGTATGTGGATGTGCATATTTTATACATTTTCTATGAAGTGGTCGTATTTGCGTATGAAATTCCTTATTGTGATGCAATGGTGAATGCATATTTTTGCAGGTTTGATGGTCGAGTTAAATTGATCCAAATGATTTATATATGTGTGATTCCATTGCATATGATGGGGAATGTGATGATGTTGTGAGTGAGGTTTTTATACCTAGTTGATGAGTTAGGAGTTGGCCTAGCCTTGGCTAGGAACTTTTATAAAAGATATGAATTAGTAAGGACCTCGTTAAAGGATTGAGTTCTCTACAAGGGGATACCATTATGTTTGTTAGGTGTTTTTGTTCATATGTGCTTGACTCAATAGGGAGTGACAACCCTCTCCGAAACAAAAACTAAAGGGCCTTAGCCAATTTTCAAGGACGAAAATTCCTGAGGGGAGAATGTAATGTCCAGAAAAATTTTGACCTTTGAAAAGTCCATCTCGATGTGCATGCCCGACTGGTCACGCACCTGACACAATGAAAATATTAAAGTGAGTTAAGTTAGCTTGGGTTTTTGAGTGAGAAAAAATGATAATAGGATGTGTATGGACCATTAAATAGTATGGTATACACCAAGATACGATGTATTGGCTTAGCACCCAAACGTTGGCTTTTAAGTTCAAAAGTTAAAATGGTAAGCAAATTTATTTCTCTTACCTTGGTTGTTGAGAAGAAGTTATTGAGAAGAGAGAGAAGGAAGGTGACCTTAAATTCAGGTGTACGTGTACAAGGTTTGAGCCTAGGTATGAAGTTGTGAATTGAGGATCGAGGAGAATCCCCAAATTCAAAGCTTTGAAACCCTAGCTTGATGCCCCCTAGCGTGATGCGTGAATTCATTGATCGACGAATCGACCAATTTGAGGTAAGAAGAATTATGTTAAGTTGTGATGTATGTGTATGTTAGTATTTAATTAGCATGTGGATGAAAAATTAGAAGAAAAGAGGTTAAGATTCAAGAAAAATGAGTTTGGGAAGTTGAAATCCAAGATGTGAAGAATCTGATAAAACCGATTGATCGAAATAAGTGATCGATCGATCGATTTTATCAAGAGTAAAAGTATGAAGGTGTTTGGAGAAATCAATCGATCAAAATTAAGTTCGATCGATTGATATGTGAAATCAATCGATCGGCTTGAACACTGATCGATCGATTTATGAAAATAGTGTGTGTGTTAAAGAGTTTCTAAAGAAACCGATCGATCGAAATAGAATTTGATTGAACGATTTGAAATCCGATCGATCGATTTAAACAATGATCGAATGGATTATGGCACTAGAAGTAGATGATTTTCTGAAGGAACTGACCGATCGAAATAGAATTCGATCGATCGATTTAGAAATTGATCAATCAGTTTTGGGAATCGATCTATCTATTTAGGAAGATTCAAGATTTTATGTTGTTTTCATAAGAGGACTTGGGGGAGACTTAATATCTTCCTGTTTTACGCCACTTCTGACGTATGGATCATGATGTGGTGTGTTTTAGGTATGAGCTTATGTGTGTGAGAAAAGGACGAGCTTGAAGTAAGAAAACTTCGTTTTAGCTTCTCGTTGAGGTAGGAAAAACTCCTTAACATGTGCATTTGATTACAACTAGCATGGACTTGTGATATGATAAGAGTATGTGTTTTATGATTCTGTCTTTGAATTAGCATATGAAATTCATTCATAGCTTTAACATGTGAATTGTGAGTGTATGAGCACTAAGAGAAAAACTATGTGTGTGCGCGTGTGTCATCAAATATGTGTGTGTACATTAGAAGGATGTAAATATGTGTGTGATGTGAATAAGTATGTGGGTACAAGCTTTGAAACTTTGAACTATTATAAATTACCACAAACTCACGGTGATAAACTATATGTAGATTTATCACTTTGAATTAAGGTTCATGTGTGATACTTTACTGATGTGGCGGTACAACCGTGACCGGTACGGCGGGATATTCGTAAGTGTGTTCCAATATAGTGGGATATCCGTTCTTTGATTATCATTCTGCAGTAACACTTCGTGCAGCTTGTTAAGACCTGAAAAGTATCACTTTTCACCCCTTAACTTAACCTCTATTAGACCCTTAGTCATTTAATAAATGTGTGTTAAGACCATTTTGTAGGTAATAAGCAGCAGCTGCAGATAAGGCCCTAACCCTGCTAAGAAGCCTACTTTTGCTCCAGAACTCCAAGCAACTGGTAACCCATCTACAGAGGAAAGAAACACCAAGGTAGATCACACCTAGATGTACACATTAAATGCCCAAGTGGGCCCCAGAAGTTCCTCAGAAGAAAGGAAGTTGGACCCAGACAGAGAACTTGGCTGCAGCATAGGCAAAGCATAGCAGCAACAAGTCAAGAAATGAGCCTCGCGCAGATGTCGTAAGGTTCAAGTGATTCAGAGAAAAATGCTTTGCACAGTTGTCGCGAGGTTCTCAAGGCAGCACACAAATTGCTCACGTTGTTCTCACGCAGATTAATGACAGAAGGGCTCGAGAAGCAAACTTTGTGCAGTTCTCGCGAGGCTCAGTTGTAAGCACTCCCCTAATCTTGCGTAGCTCAAGAGAGGAGCATTTAATCCTTACGCGATTCGCTCAGACAAGCTGAGGAGAGAGAGCTCCAGGCACTTCTGCGCGTAGCTGTCGCGTAGTGGCTGCAAGATGTAGATCTTCAGGGGACTGCTCGTGCAACCTAGAGGCCGATGCAATTGCTTCTTTGCAGGGATCCCCACGAGATTCACTAAGGAATGAACTGCACGCGCGATTCCGGCGCCACTCAAATGGAAAGCGCAATCCCACGACGACCGGAGCATTTTCGCGATGACCAAACTATCTATCCTACGACTGCGGGAGCTTTAAGTCAATTCAATCTCGCGATGACCACTCTATCACGCGACAAGACCTAGAAACTGTTGCTACCTAGTGACGCTTGGGATCTTAACTTTCCCCCACTTCTGCAGGAGCAGTCTGGGAACTTCTAACAACTAGGGCACGCACTCCAATGCTCCAATCTCCATGCACACGCCCCGAGACATTCAAGGAATAGAAATGGGCCACGTTTGCATCATTAAAATTAGGGTTTTCCTAACCCTAATGCTCCCATAGCTGACTGCTATATAAGCCTAAACCTAGTTTAGGTTTAGGGGGGGAGGACTGAATTCCTCCAATCTTCTTGAATTGGCTATAGAGGTCCAGTAGGCTAAGGTTAGGGTTTAGGCAACATCTTTTTCCTTTGTATGTCTATTTGGAACAGTTTTGATGAAGTTTTATAAGAGGATTTATACATGTATGGAATTGGTGTTTGAGGTTGTTCTGTATAAGGCTGCTGCCTTGAGATCCTCCATTGCTAAGTTGTATTGTAAGCAATGGAGGATTATTTTTAAGGATTTACTCAGATCCAAGTGACCTGTGTGTCCAGGCTAGTGCATATATGCAGGCCTATGCCCCACCACAGGATCCACTAAATCTGAATCCCCATGGGAGCCTGAGCTGGTAGCCTTGTGAACATAGTGGTGGTGGTAATCTACTTGTTCTGTCTCAGACCTCTGTGAGGAGGATAGCCTCTGTGGATAGTCTGTGGCCATTTAAGTTGATAGGTTATAGCCCTAGGGTGAGGCCAATCCACATATCTAAGAAAGATTCTTCTTCTCTGCACTTGTGCTTGTAGCCCTGTGAGAGATTGTGTAGAGACACTCTCCTGTATTTATATAGACCCACTATCAGATGGCAGATCTGATCTGGCTATAGAGATTGTAGGCTTGTGACTGGATCACTGCTGTCTCTCTAAAGCAGTGAACAGCTAGATCTAAAGCTAGTACTCGATCTCTTACTGGTCCTGTGTGTCCAGGCTAATGCACATATGCAGGCCTATGCCCCACACACAGAACTTTAGAGGTTGAGGTTCCTATAGATTCTTGAGCTGGTAGCTTCGATGAAGTAGTGCCTACAATGATAAACATGTTCTGATCCATCTATGGACTGTGGTTCCCCTATTGGATAGTCTGTGACCATTTGAGTGGACAGGTTATAGCCATAAGGGATTGGATCATGGCACAGGGATGAGTTGGATCCTTTCTCCTCTGTGGTGATAATGTAGCCATTGGACAGGATTTCCATAGTAGCAGATCTAAGTTTGAGTTAAAAAACTCATCAGATCTATACCTAATAGCTTCTCACCCTTTTTATATTTATATTCTCACACTCCATCATTCTTCTCAACCATTTCTGTAGTTTAGGCATTAGGTTACCATAAGATTTAAACAATAGTGACCTTAAATCCCCTTTCATTTAGGATTGCTAGATCTGTAGTCAGATCTGGAGGGCCTACTAAAGATGGCTCCCTTGGAGCTTTAGACCATTTTTTCCTGTGGGACAAACTCTTACTTATTAAAACTTGCTACAACAGGCCCTGTATCTTGTAGGTCTTGATTTCTTTCAGATGTGCTAAATCCATCTTTGTTTCTTTTCACACTGGAGAAATAATCCCAAACAAGTTTTTGGCGCCGCTGCCGGGAAATTTTGATCTATTAGTAGACCCTAGATTTTTGTATTTTTTTTATTCTTTGGTAGTTGTGCTTGTGAATAACTGATGCTGTTGATTTACATTTGGATTTTTATTTTTTTTTGCAGATCTGGACAATAGCTGAGAAGGAAAGTTGAATTGCACTAGGAGTCTAGCTACCTATGTTTGCATTTCTCTAACCCTCAAAACTCAGTCTATTTTCCTTTATAAATTCCATAGCAGTTGATTAGGATAGTCGTAATTTTGTTTAGATAATTCTTTGAGTTAATTGCAATGTGTCTGCAAGTAGTCTTCCCTGCTGTTGGTGTGTGTGCATGTTAGGAAGGAGATCCCTCAGTCCCACATTAGAGCATCCTAATCCTGAGATAGAAAAGGCCAGAAGACAAAGAAGGCCCAGACACACCACAGTTGAGCCCCTTACTGAAACGGAGGTAGCATTCATGGGTGAAGAGCAACCCAGAACATTGAAGGAATTGAATGCTCCTGATGATTATAATTCCCCATTCAGCATTCAATTCCTAGATGTTTAGGGAAACTATAAGATTAAAACCTCAATCATCCAAATGCTTCCCTCTTTCCATGGGCTCAACAAGGAAGACCCCTACAAGCACATTGACCAATTCTTGGCCCTGTGCACAATATTTTCCATTACTAGTTTGGAACCAGAAGCCACTAGATTAAGGCTCTTTCCTTTCTCCCTAAAGGACAGGGCCAGCACCTGGTTAGCTACTCTCCCAAACAACATCATCAGTTCTTGGAAAGACCTCCAGACCAAAATTTTGACAAAATTCTTCCCAGAGATAAAAACCAGCCAGTTGAGGAAAGCAATACTTGCTTTTGCCCAATCCCCAACTGAAGATTTTAATCAAGCATGGGACAAATTCAAGGAGATGCCCAAACAATGTCCTCACCACAAGATCCCTGACTGGCAGCTTATCCAGAGCTTCTATAATGGGATTGATGAGAAAAGCAGAGACATGGTAGATGCCTCTTATGGTGGAACTTACATGCACAAAACAATTGATGAGGCATAGGAGTTGTTCGAGGTCATTAGTGAAAATGCTTTCCAAAAGATATCCTTGTTCATGAGCCTTCTTCTAAAATGGGACTAGCTGCAATTTCCAAAGGAAAGATGTATGAAGTAACTGGGAATAATGACCTGCAAATGCAGATGGCCAATCTTTCTGA
Source organism: Chloranthus sessilifolius (assembly GCA_021018995.1). Taxonomy (NCBI): domain Eukaryota; kingdom Viridiplantae; phylum Streptophyta; class Magnoliopsida; order Chloranthales; family Chloranthaceae; genus Chloranthus; species Chloranthus sessilifolius. Next base: position 75,203,293 of record CM037595.1, read on the forward strand.
TAAGTTTGATAAACTATTGATTGTGGTATAACCCAGATGGGCTGCATAGGTGATGGAGGCATGTCTGATATGCCAATCTCCACAACACACAGTGGAAGAGTGTCCATCTATAGGGCAATATCCTGAGTATGCGATGGAATAAGCTGCAGTTGCCCAATCATTTGGCCAGCAACAATCTGTTGGCTACAACAAGCAGCGATTTGAATACCAGCACCAAAATGTTGGTTATCAGTGGAAGGATAACCCAAATTTGAGGTGGAGACAAGATAATTACATGCAACCACAATAGATGTTGGCCTTACCTCAAAGGCCACAACAGCAATTTAACCAGGGATATGCCCCAAGAAGATCAAGAATCCCAAAGAAAAAATCAATTGGTAGTTTCCCCACCTCAGCCCCAAAATGCTTCTTTTGAGGATTAGGTTTTGACCTCATTGTAAAACCTTAGAACCTTGACTCAGACTGTGAATTCTCACAGTCAAAGCATAAAGAAAATGGAAGAGCAGCTAGGCCAAATATCCAATGTCTTGGCCAAAAGAGAGGAAGGCATGTTGTCAAGCCAGCCAGTGGCCAACCCTAAGGGCCAATATTTGATTGGAGAAGGTTCCTCAAGTTTTGAGGGAGCTAATGCCATCACAACCTTAAGGTCTAGCAGGCTGGTGGACAATCAGGTTGAAAAGGAACAAGGAGAGGTCATTTCCAAAGAATTTTTGAATGAATGTGAAAAAGAATATGTTAGAGCACAGAGCCAAGAGTTGCCTGCTACCCTGCAACAAGAGAAAAATAATGAGGCTGTAGTTGAGCCTAAGCAGAAAATAAAAGATGAAAAAAGAAAAAAACAAAAGTTTAGTCATAGGCTTGTAGCTGAGGAACCAGCAGTACCTCAGTTGCCATTTCCTCAAGCTTTGAGTGGCCCTGCCCCTTTTGATAAGGGGAATGCACAGATAGAGGAAATGATGGAAACCTTTAAGCAGGTAATAATCAATTTGTCCCTGCTTGATGCAATTATACAGGTCCCAGCCTATGCCAAAATTTTGAAAGTCCTTTGTACCCAGAAAAGAAAAGCTAGAGGCCAGTTGTCCAGAAAAGTCTTTGCAACTGATACAGTTAATTCTGTATTAAACATAACAATACTAGAGAAGTTATAAGACCCAGGGATATCCACTATTCCTTGCATAATTGGAGACCACACAATTGAAGGGCCCTTCTAGACCTTGGAGCAAGTGTAAACCTGCTGCCATACAGTGTGTATCAGCAGCTAAGTTTGAGAGAGCTAAAACCCACCCACATTGTGCTGTTAATGGCTGATAGGAGACCTATGGGAGTGGTTGAGGATGTCTTAGTAGGGGTGGACAACTTCTTTTACCCTACAGACTTCCTGGTTTTGGAGATGGGCTGCAACAAGAGTATAGCCCCAATACCTGTTATATTGTGCAGGCCATTCTTGGCCACTGCCAATGCCTGCATTCAATGTAGGTCAGGGATTATGGAGGTAACTTTTGGACACATGAAGGTTGAACTGAATGTGTACAATAGTGCAAAGTACCCTCAGCTGGACAATGAGGAAAGCTTTGCAGTGGATGTACTAGAGGAAGTTGTTGAAGAAGAATTGCCCACTCGGTTGGATTCGGGCAACATTGTCAAAAGTTTAGTTAAAGTTTGGGACATGGTAGAGGAAGAAAGCCCAGCTGTTATGACAAAAGACGTGACCACATTGAAGTCTTCTATGGGATTAGTGCAGCATTCCATTTGGAAACCTACATTGCTGCCTCTTCCTCAAACCAACAAAGAACCAATCTTGCCATCCACCCAACAAGCCCCTGATCTGGATCTCAAGAAGCTTCCAGAAACATTGAAATATGCCTTCCTTTAGAAAGGTGAAAAACTTTCTGTAATTATCTCCTCCTCTCTTACCAATGAGCAGGAGGAAGAATTACTAACAGTCTTGAGGAAGCATAAAAAGGCAATTGGCTGGACCATTACGGATCTCGGAGGGATAGATGCATCAATATGTATGCACAGGATCCATTTAGAGGAGGACTCAGTACCCTCCAGGGAAATGCAGAGGAAATTGAATCCTCACATGCAGGAAGTGGTTCTCAAAGAGATTATTAAATTGCTAGATGCTGGGGTAATTTACCCCATTTCTGATTCTGAATGGGTGGCGCCTATCCAAGTGGTGCCCAAGAAATCTGGCATAACAGTCATTAAAACTGAGTTTGGAGAGCTGAGACCAGCCAGGGAGACCACTGGCTGGAGGGTTTGCATAGATTATCGAAAGCTCAACTCTAAAACCAGAAAAGACCACTTCCCTCTCCCCTTCATAGATCAAATTCTGGATAAGTTGGTTGGAAAAACTTTTTATTGCTTTTTTGATGGGTACTCAGGGTACAACCAGATCCCAGTGCACCCTCACGACCAAGAGAAAACTACATTTACTTGCCCTTTTGGCACCTTTGCTTATCGAAGGATGCCTTTTGGGCTGTGTAATGCACCAGCCACCTTTCAGAGGTGTATATATGCCATATTCTCTGATATGATTGATAAGTTCTTTGAAATCTTTATGGATAATTTCTCTGTATATGGGGACAGTTTTGGCTAATGTCTGCAACACCTCCACCTGGTCTTGCAAAGATATGAGAAGACCAATCTGATCTTTAGTTGGGAAAAGAGCCACTTCATGGTAACACAAGGTATTGTGTTAGGCCATGTAGTCTCTAAAGAAGGGATTGAGGTAGATAAGGCCAAAGTTGACCTCATTACAAATTTTCCCCCTCCAAGAACAGCCAAATAAATAAGATCTTTTCTTGGACATACAGGATTCTACAGGAGGTTCATTAAGGACTTCAACAAAATTGCTAAACCATTGTGCCACCTGCTTTGCCAGGATGTGCCCTTTGATTTTTTTGCTGAATGTCTTGAAGCTTTTGAAACTTTGAAGATATGCCTCACCTCTGCCCCTGTACTCCAAACACCTGACTATGCACTACCCTTTAAGCTGATGTGTGATGCATCCAACTTGGCAATAGGTGCTGTTTTGGGCCAAAGGAAAGATAAGCTGCCAGTGGTCATTGCCTATGTCAGCAAATCGCTTGCTGAAGCTCAATTGAATTACACCACAACTGAGAAAGAGCTTCTGGCAGTGGTTTTTGCTGTTAATAAATTTAGACCTTACCTACTTGGGTCTAAAATTATAGTCTTTACAGACCACTCAGTATTGAAATACCAATTGTTCAAGTAAGATGCTAAGCCCAGGCTGATTAGATAGATACTCCTATTGCAGGAGTTTGACATTGAAATCAAGGACAAAAAGGGTGTGGAAAATATGGTGGCTGACCATTTGTCTAGAATTGTGTTAGAAAAATGTGTTGATGACCCTGCAAATGATGTTTTCCTGAATGAGCAATTGTTTGCCATCCAATCCTTGGTTCCTTGGTATGCACACATTATAAATTATTTAGTTGTAGGCAAGATTCCTGCTCATTGGACCAAAATGGACAAAGACCTGTTCTTCTCACAGGTCAAATTCTTTTTTTGGGAGGAACCTTGCTTATACAAATACTATACAGACCAAATCATCCAAAAATGTGTTCCAGAAAGTGTTGTCTCCAGTATTCTCGCCATATGCCATGAAAATGCCTGTGGGGGCCACTTTAGTGGAAGAAAAACAGCTGACAAGATCTTGCAGTGTGGGTTCTATTGGCCTTCTTTATTCAGAGATGCCAATACACACTGCAGGACATGTGAGAGATATCAGAAATTAGGAGGGTTGTTCAAAAGAAACTTAATGCCTTTACAGCCCATCCTTGTTGTGGAACTGTTTGATGTCTGGGGTATTGACTTTATGGGCCCCTTTCCTCCTTCAAATGGTTATCATTTCATCTTAGTGGCAGTGGATTATGTTTTGAAATGGGTAGAAGCTATTGTCACAAGAACCAATGATTATCAAGTAGTCCTTAAATTTGTAAAGCAGAATATCTTCTCAAGATTTGGCACCCCTAGAGCCATTATCAGTGATGGGGGTAGCCATTTCTACAATAAAAATTTTGAGAGCTTGCTCAAGAAATATTTTGTCACCCATAGAATTGCTACTCCCTACCACCCGCAAACCAGTGGGCAAGTTAAAATTTCTAATAGGGAGATCAAGCATATCCTTGAGAAGACAGTGAGGACTGACAGGAAGGATTGGGCTGATAAGCTAAATGATGTATTATGGGCTTATAGGACTGCTTATAAGACTCCTATTGGGATGTCCCCATTCAGACTGGTTTATGGCAAGGCTTGCCATCTCCCAGTAGAGTTAGAACACAGGGCCTATTGGGCCATAAAAAAATTAAATCTAAACCTAACTTCTGCTAGTCATCACAAATCGCTGCAGCTGTCAGAACTGGATGAGCTGAGGATGGATGCATATGTCAATGCCCGGATATACAAGGAAAGGTCGAAGGCTTTCTTTGACAAGGGTTTGCTGAGAAAGAGCTTCATGGCTGGTGGTAAGGTTTGGTTGCTTAACTCCAAACTTAAATTTTTTCCTAGCAAACTGAAATCCAGATGGGAAGGCCCCTACACTGTCATGAATGTTTCCCCATCTGGTGCTGTGGAAATCAAGGATCTCAAGTCTGGAAAAACCTTGAAGGTGAATGGTCAGAGGCTTAAGCCTTGTTTAGAAAAACCTGCTGAACCTATGGACACCATTCACTTTCAAGGGGACCCTTCATTAAACTAATCCACAGATGTGTCAAAGTTGTATTATATGTACTTTGGTTTTGTTAGGTTTATACTGCCTTCTTTTATTCAAATTTTATAGGAAATTTTAGTGGCCTCACTTGAGTCTGAATCTGTCTGGTCTGATTTTTTTTATGCTTGGTTTGAGAATTCTCCTCTTGAGTTGGTGGTTTTTGATTGAATGCATGCTGTTTCGATAATGATTTTTGATGACTATGCTTGAATGTTTGATGCTATAAGAGGGAGGTCATTTTAAAGTGTCTGGGGGTGCCCCTGGTGGTGAATTATACCTAGGATCCAGCCACAGCACAAATGTAAATGACAGAATGAAGAGCGCGTGCTCTCTGTTTAATGCTTTATTGTCGCGGGGTCCAAATTGAGGCCTGAGAGCCTCTCGCGCAATCCAAATGGAGTACTACACTAGCTATCGTGAGCTCCAAGGTAAACCCTGAGAGCCTCTCGCGCAATCCAAGTTGCAATCTACACCGTCTCTAGATTCCATTTCCCATCCCACGACCATATATCTCCAAAGCGCGCCAAGCCCAGAGACAAGCATTCCAAACCCGCGATTGTCTCCTTTTTTAGTATTCTCTCTTCTCCAGCTAGCGAAACTCTAGCTTCTGACTCTCTTCTCCCTCTCTCCTCCAGCGTCCATTCTACAACCCATTATTCACACAAGGATCTTAGGGATTTGTTCCTAACGTCATCCCCATCAATTGCCCTCTGCTCAAAGATCTCGTGGTTCACTTTGCATCAGATCCAACAGAACCCTACGATTTTAGGGTAAGCAATCAGATCTCAGTCTCCCTTTTTCATCTTCAAAAGTACTATCTCGGAGAGGAAACTTTATAATGGCCCCTAAGAGTGCACCAAAGAAAAGGGTCAGGGATAAGGCTCCTGTTGAGCCTACTCCTAAGAAGATCAAGGCTTCTAAGGCACCGAAGAAAGGGAAAGAAGTGGTTGAGGAGGTGGAGGAGCCAACCCCTGCTTTTTCTACACCCTCTAAGCTCATAGCTTCAATCCCCTTGGAGCTTGAAACAGCTTTCGACCTGCCCTTTTTCGAGATGGAGTCTCTCTCTGCCTCTGCCATTGAATTTATGAGCAAGGCTGGTCTGACACACTTGATGAAAGGAATTCCAGCGCTAGCCTACCCTAGGCTAGTGCAACTCTTTTATCAACACATCAGGGTCACCAAGGACCAAGATGGACAACCAGGCTTCCTCGTGCTGATTGATGATTTCGAGAAGCTAATTAACATTAAGCTGATTACGGAAGTATTGGGCATCCCAGCTGCATTTGGCACTAGCTGCGGATATGGTCCTCCCCTGAGTGCCTCAATTGATACCATTGCGAGGGCTCTTACTAGAGGATTAAAGGCCTCAGGGGATTCCATAAGAAGAAGAGAGTTAGAGCCTAGACTCCTTTTCATTGACCAGGTCCTGAGAAAGAGCATCTACTGCTCATGCCATCAGCAGGAGAGGAGGACTCCTATTGCTAATGTTGTTTATTGTTTCTCTCTGGGCCATGGCTTCCATGCAGCCTGGTTGATTTTTGAAGCAATGAAGGGCTTAGTGGAGAAATTAGGGCAGAAAAAGAAGCCACACACACTCCCCTATGCCAGAGTCATCACTAAATTGCTTTTGAGGGGGGGTACAAGATACCAATAGGAGAAGAGACTACCACCCTCACCCCTACAACTTTTTCCAAGATGCAATAGGAAATCAGCAGGAGCCTGATGGAAACCCAGAAGAAGAAAAAGGTTGTGGCTCAGGCTGCTCCCAAGCAATCAGATGAGGCAGCTGTTACAAGGCCCACCTCTGCTACCAAAGAGGTGGTTCAAGATCCTGTTACTACCACTACTACAACAACCCCCACATCCACCCCACCTTTCAGCAGCCCCCACATCCACCCCACCTTTTACTGCAGGATCCCCTATCCTGACAACATCCCATCCCATTACACCATCAACATCTCTCCCTTCCTCCACTACATCCCATTTCCCTTCCCCTACTCCATCTCACTCTCCTCTGTCTTCATTGTCCATGCCCACACTCCCTTTTCCTGTGATTGGTACCTGAGAGGACATCACCCCCCATGTCAGCCCCACACCTTCCCCTACCCTACCTCAATACACAACCCCAAGACCCCCATCATCCTCACAAAACCCTAACAACCCTCCCACAAGAAAAAGAAAACCACTGCCACAACCTCCACCACGTCCCTACTCCCACACACAATCCCTTTTATCCCCACTGACACACCTCACATTGACCAAGCCACCACTCAAGCCATTCCTACTACATCCCCACTCACAGACATAGACCTCCATCTTGACACAACCACCGGATTCCAAGTCTTTATGGCTAGTTTCCTTGATACCATGCCCACCCACTACACCCCCATCCCAGATTCTCCAAATATGTCCCCACATCACTCACCAGAACCCCCAGTCTCATCCTCCTTCCACTTTCCATCATGCTCCTTCCTCCCCTTTTCAACCTGTTCCATCTTCTACACAATCTCCACCACCCAACCCAAACACACTAACACATATCCTCTCCCTCATCCAAGACATTCAATCACAACTGTCCATAACATCATAAACATAGGACCAGATGCAAACAGAAATCACAACCATCAAATCCACACTCCAGACATTGACAAACCAACCCATCCCTCAACAATCACATCAAACCCCACTGATCCTTTCCCCTTCTAGCCCTGACTCCACAACCCAACTATTCCCTTTTATACCTTTCATCATTCCCTTTTTCCCTTCCCAAGCACCACCTACTCTTAGTGAGCTCACCTCATTTTCTTTCCCCCCCTTGCCTTCAATCCCACCTCTTATACTACCCCCTCCAACATTCACTGACAGATCCACCCAAACAGACCCATAACTTTTTGCCCTCTCCCAACAACTAAACTTAACCAATGAAAACACCACTTCACCCCCCCAGGACCAATCACATTTTGCTCCTTCAGCTTCTTCTTTTCCTATAGCACCCACCCACTCCTATTACATCCCTCCCTACCTCACCCTCCTCCATGCAATGAGAGACAATCCCTACCTTAGGAGGGATGTCCTGAGAGGCATGGCCCAACTTAGGCACTCCATTGAGACCCCTCTGCTACAGTAGATTAGTGACTTAGAGATTGCCCACAGAGCTAAATTACTGAGTATTTCACTTGGGTGGGTAAACATTTTGGATGCCTTTGAGAAGGAGAAAAAGAAGGCAGCTTATCAACAAATGAATGTGGAGCTGGAAAAGGCAAATACAAATGTGGAGAGGATGAAAGCCAGAATGTTCAAAAAAAGACGCCACAATGCCCAGGAAATCCTCTAAATCCACAAGGAAATCCACCAAAATGACCTCCAGAAAGCCCAAATCCAGATAGCCTCTTTGGAAGCTCAATTGGCTGCTGCCAGAAGTGCAGCTCGGCCTCTAGCCCCACTCTCTCCCCTCATTCACAAACCTGAGCCTGAACTTTCCCATACCCCTGCTGCCCCTCCTTCATCACCTCCTACTGAACAAACTTATCCTAAATAGAGGAAAATCACTGCTAAGACAACTGCTTCCACAGTATCCTCTATCAAAATTGGCAAAGAGCCAGCTGCCAAGTCTGAGGAGGCACAACCACATGGCTCGCCAGAAAAAGGGAAGTGCCCTGTAGCCCCCCCTGAGCAAGAAAAAGGAAAATCCCCTATGATCCCTCCTGAATCCAAGACCAGAAAAATGAGGGTGAGGGTACCAAAAGCTCCAACCATGAAGCAACTACCAGCCCAACCAAAGAAACTAATTGGGAAGCAAACAAAGTAGAAAAAGAACAAAGCTCCCACTGACAGAACCAGGTCCAAGCTCAGTTCTGAGAACAAAGCTGAACTTAGGAAACATGCACAATAGATGGGCTGGGACTGGTTCACAGATTCAGATTCCAACTCCTCCTCTTAAACTAGATTGTAGTTAGGTTTTTTTTTTTTTTTTTTTTCCTTTGCATTTCTTTTCTTGTACTTGTAATTCCAATTGTACATTTCTTTATAAGATAATAGAATATGTTTTTTTTTATATTGCTTTGTGTATATTGTCTGTGTATGCTTAATCTTTTTTCATGACTATTACCCTGCACTTTCTGACCTTTGAACCAGTGAGGGCACGCTCCTCATGGTTTGGGCGTGTGACAGGGTAGGTCTGCCAATAGAATAGTTAACTTTAGTTCAGTAGTGGCGGTATAATTGGGATGAATAAAGTCAATTTCCACCTAACTTACTGCAATGAGGAAATTTGTGGAAAATTAAACAATTTTTGCAAACATTTCAAAACTGAAAATTTTAAAATCTTAGCACCACCATGAAGCTAACATCAGAAATTTTAAATTAGTACCTAGTAAACCTAAGAGGAGAGAAAAAGGTGAAAATATACTTCATGAGTTAAAAAAGAGGACCATATCTAGTGTGATTTGGGCCCATCAATTTCTGTTGAAGAGTGTTTTTGGTATTTTTTCTGCTCTAAGGTTTGATTGACTCAACACTTTGTCACTAGAAGTTAGGCACCTCCAAATCAAAACTGATTGACAACACTCATGACACTAAGGAGATGATGTAAGGCCTTCATTTGGACAGTTTGAGCTTAAAATTTCCTATCCATTAAAACTGCCCTTTTGCTTACACTATTTGAGCCTTGAAAATCCTATTTTTCTTCAACAAACATTAGAGTACTTGCACCTTAACCTCATGACCTGATTCAACCTGACCCTCACTCTGAGAATTCAGAAGGTAAAGGAGATGCAGTTGAAGGTAGTGCGAGGGGTTCAACATTTGGTGGAAGGAGAGGAAGAGCAAATTGTAAACAGTAGTGTAGCAGTGGTATATATGTGGCAATTCATCATAAAAAAATAAAAAAAAACAAAAATAAAAAAAAATATAAATAATAATAATAATAATAATATAAAGAGAAAAAGAAAGAGAAGCCACAAGAAGTCCTTCATATGAAAAATTGAAAGGAAGAGAAGAAGTTGGCCACTTTGAATCTGAAAAATATCAAGGAAGATAAAGTTGTGTTGAATTGAAGGATGTGAAGTCATGAATCACCTCCTTACCTTGCTGATTTCTCAAAATTTTGAATCCATTTCTACCCCCTTCATTCTTTATAAACCTCACCCATAAGCCTCATTACAACCCCTTGTAAAGACCTTGTTGATCCTAAGTGAAATGAGTTGTCAGGTGGAGATGAGGGAGTGCCTAATCTATGGTGAAAAGTCATGAGGATGTCAAAAATTAGAAGCTTTACCTATGCTCATGCTTGCATGCCCATTTGGGGTCTGTAATTTCTCTTGAGCTGCTTTAAATGTGAACACCCTTAAATATTCATTGTTGAGAGATAGCCCTGGTGAGAATTGGGTTTGACTTGTAACTTCATTGGGGTTGTATCCAACCTGATTTTTAAATTTAAGGCAATCTTGGTACTGATATGTGCACATTGAATTTCTAATGTAAAATGATTAGTGGAAATGCAAACACATGCTAAAAATTTTGAGTTTTAAAAATGGTCTGCATTACTGGTGCAATTTCCTCTGAATTCTAAAGAGATGTGGATTGATGCTTTATTCATTGAAATTTGTTTTGTCATTGACTGCATCACTTTTAACTATTTTAATAGTGAAGTTTGTGGGCATCTTCACTGAAAACCCTCAGGAGACTTCACTCCTCCACTAGGGATCACCTAGGGGTTTAAAAGGCTTGGTACATATGCTAAATGTACCCGTGATCCCTACGAAAGTGGCATTTAATTAAGCTGTAGATGTTTAGTTAAAGCTTTGCTAAGGGACTAGCAAAGATTAGGTTTGGGGGTGTGTTAAGACCTGAAAAGTACCACTTTTCACCCCTTAACTTAACCTCTGTTAGACCCTTAGCCATTTAATAAATGTGTGTTAAGACCATTTTGTAAGTACTAAGCAGCAGCTGCAGATAAGGCCCTAACCCTGCTAAAAAGCCTACTTTTGCACTAGAACTCCAAGCAACTGGTAACCCATCCATAAAGGAAAGAAACACCAAGGTGGAACACACCTGGATGTACACATTGAATGCCCAAGTGGGCCCCAAAAGCTCCTCAGAAGAAAGGAAGTTGGACCCAGACAGAGAACTTAGCTGCAGCATAGGCAAAGCACAGCAGCAACAAGTCAAGAAATGAGCCTCGCATAGATGTCGCAAGGTTCAAGTAATTCAGAGAAAAATGCTTCGCGCAATTGTCATGAGGTTCTCAAGGCAGCACACCAATTGCTCGCACTGTTCTCACGTAGATTAATGACAGAAGGGCTAGAGAAGCAGACTTCATGCAGTTCTCGCGAGGCTCAGTTGTAAGCGCCTGCGCAGTCTCGCGCAGCTCAAGAGAGGAGCATTTAATCCTCACGCGATTCGCTCAGACAAGTTGAGGAGAGAGAGCTCCAGGCACTTCTGCACGCAGTTGTCGCGCAGTGGCTGCGGGATGCAGATCCTTAGGGGACTACTCGCGCAATCCAGAGGTCGATGCAATTGCTTCTTTGCCAGGATCCCTGCGAGATTCATTAAGGAATGAACTGTGCGCGTGATTCCTGCGCCACTCAAATGGAAAGCGCAATCTCGTGACGACCAGAGCATTCTCGCAATAACCAAACTATCTATCCCGCGACTGCAGGAGCTTCAACTCAATTCAATCTCGCGACGACCACTCTATCATGCAACAAGACCTGAAAACCGTTGCTACCTAGAGAGGCTTGGGATCTTAACTTTCCCCCACTTCTGTAGGGACAGTCTGGGAACTTTCAGCAACTAGGGCATGCACTCCAATGCTCCAATCTCCGTGCACACGCCCTGAGGCATCCAAGGAACAGAAATGGGCCACGTTTGCATCATTAAAATTAGGGTTTTCCTAACCCTAATGCTTCCACAGCCAACAGCTATATAAGGCTAAGCCTAGTTTAGGTTTAGGGGGGGAGGACTGAATTCCTCCCATCTTTTTGAATCGACTGTAGAGTTCTAGTAGGCTAAGGTTAGGGTTTAGGTAGCATTTGTTTCCTTTTTCTTCTCTCTATAGCCCAACACTTGCTGGCTATGCCTTTGTATGTCTATTTGAAATAGTTTTGATTAAGTTTTATAATAGGATGTTATACATGTATGGGATTGGTGTTTGAGGGTTGTTCTGTACAAGGCTGCTACCTTGAGATCCTCCATTGCTAAGTTGTATTGTAAGCAATGGAGGATTATTTTTAAGGATTTACTCAAATCCAAGTGACCTGTGTGTCCAGGCTAGTGCAGATATGCAGGCCTATGCCCCACCACAGGATCCACTAAATCTGAATCCCCATGGGAGCCTGAGCTGGTAGCCTTATGAACATGGTGGTGGCAGTAATCTACTTGTTCTGTCTCAGACCTCTGTGAGGAGGATAGCCTCTGTGGATAGTCTATGGCCATTTAAGTTGACAGGTTATAGCCCTAGGGTGAAGCCAATCCACATATCTAAGACACATTCTTCTTCTCTGCACTTGTGCTTGTAGCCCTGTGAGAGATTGTGCAGAGACAGACTCCCCTGTATTTGTATAGACCCACCATTAGATGGCAGATCTGATCTGGCTATAGAGATTGTAGGCTTGTGACTGGATCACTGCTGTCTCTCTAAAGCAGTGAACAACTAGATCTAAAGCTAGTACTCGAGCTCTTACTGGTCCTGTGTGTCCAGGCTAGTGCACATATGCAGGCCTATGCCCCACACACAGAACTTTAGAGGTTGAGGTTCCTATGGATTCTTGAGTTGGTAGCCTGGATGAAGTAGTGCCTACAATGATAAACATGTTCTGACCCATCTATGGACTGTGGTTCCCCTATTGGATAGTCTGTGACCATTTGAGTGGACAGGTTATAGCCATAAGGGATTGGATCATGGCATAGGGATGAGTTGGATCCTTTCTCCTCTGTGGTGATAATGTAGCCATTGGACAGGACTTCTATAGCAGCAGATCTGAGTCTGAGTTATAAAACCCATCAGATCTATACCTAATAGCTTACTTCTCACCCTTTTTATATTTATTTTCTCACACTCCATCATTCTTCCCAACCATTTCTGTAGTTTAGGCATTAGGTTACCATAGGATTTAAACAATAGTGACCTTAAATCCCCTTCCATTTAGGATTGTCAGATCTGTAGTCAGATCTAGAGGGCCTACTAAAAATGGATCCCTTTGAGCTTTAGACCATTTTTCCCTGTGGGACAAACTCTTACTTATTAAAACTTGCTACAACAGGCCCTGTATGTTGCAGGTCTTTATTTCTTTCAGATGTGCTGAATCCATCTTTGTTTCTTTTCACACTAGAGAAATAATCCCAAACACAGCTCAAACTCACCTCTTCGAAGGGACTTGGAAAATATGTGTATGAAAATGTTCATTGAACGATGATGGTTGGAGATTTCCATCGGTAAATTATGTGGCTCTCGATGCTATATATGCTCGAGAGAATATTTACGTAAGTGTTTTAAGTGCATGTGTTATGAGACAGGTTTTTGAAATTATGATAAGTGTGACTTAGAAATGTGCATCTGATATTTGTTTTAGTCAATTTAAATATTTTTAAATTGTGACTATCAGTAAGAAATATGTTCTTTGAATTATGTCATGAAAGATATGTGTGATATGAAAGATATGCATGTTAATTATGTTTTCCTATTGAGTTAGATGTTAGCTCACCCTTCAACTATACGTCACAGGTACAGGAATTGAGGCGGGTACTGAGGACGTAGATCCTGAGGACCCAGAGTACGTGTCAGAGGAGGAGACTGAGCCCCCTCCTGATGAGTTCTTTTAGTGGATTAGTGCTGCATATTTGGAGAGTTTATTTGTAAGGCTTGGTACGTCCAACCAATATAAGATAGAATTGATGAAATTATGTGATACGTGTAGACACCCAAATTTTGCCCAAGGTTTGATCGAAATACATTTCGAGAGAGGTGCAATTCTGAGTTTTTGATGGCATGTATGGAACCCTTAGGAATCACCCCAAACCCTTAAGAATCACCCTAGATCCCTTAGGAACCTATCTCGAACCTTTAGAAATCAATCCTGACCCTTAGAACCCATTTCGAACCCTAAACCTAACCTTACCAGGCTATGAATAAAGAGTGGTGCACCGCAACTGGCTACGGCCCTCTACTATGACCGAGTCTCATACCATTGAGGAGTAGAGATTGTCAGCTTTCCAACGATCCAAGGATCGCCCCAATCGGAGGTATACGTCAAAAGATATGACAAACCGAGCCCGGAGGGCATGAATGTAAAGTCATGTGGGCCCCTTAGGGACTTTGTGCAACTAATAGTTGCGCCAGTATTAAACTTTGTCCGGCACAACTAATAGTTATGTCAGGCCAATTCTCCCTCATTTTAAGCCTGGCGCAACTAATAGTTGCGCTAGATTCAAAAGTGGGCCCCATCCTCGCGAGCTGACTTCCAGGCACTGTTCTGCACTGTTTTACTGTATATTTGCCTGGCGCAACTATTAGTTTTTGACCCGAAAACTAAAAGTGGGCCCCATATGAACAGTAACTATTAGTTTTTGACTCGAAATTTGTGACTGGGGTTTGACTTATTGACCACCTCGACTTTTGGGATGTGTTTAGCTAGTTCTGTTGCACCATTTTGAAGCCTATTTGCACCCCTTCAAGTGACTTAAGGCCTCACCCCATCATCCACCATTGGAGGACCTTCCCTCACATGTCAAGGCTCCAAAAACCCTAGGAAACCTTAGATGGCCCATTACCTAATTGCTAATCCAATTAGGACTTTAACCTCTCACTAATCCTCCCTTCCTCTATAAATAGAGAGCCACCCCTCTTGTTTAAGGGTTGAGAATTTCTACCTAAGAGAGAAAGAGCTTAAAGTGAGAAGATTTTTCTCCCTTTGGTGCACACCCCCCATACAAATTTCAGAATTCACAAAACTCCTTTAGACCTTAGCATTTCATAGAAAACCCTTAGGTTAGGTGTGTGTGATCCCCTAGCCTCCCTCCCTACCTCTTAGCTTCAAACCTTAAGAGTTAGAACCCCACTTTCCACCATACAAAGCCTTCAAGAGCTCATCAAAGCAAGCCAAGCAAGGCTCCTCTACGGTGCTACAAGGGCCCGAGGGCTCCGGCTCTCCCCTTTCTTCTCCTATCTCTTTCTAGCTCCCTCCATCCTCCCATTTATGCCGTTACACCGTCGACTTTTCCATAGGAACGGAGGGGCACAAATAGGATTCTAAGCCCTTTTGGGTAAGAGGAAGCTATTTTCTTTTCTTTTACTTCATTTTAATTTTAGCCATTAGTAGAGACCGCGTTAAGCGGGTTGATCGGGTGCCTAACACCTTCCCGATCGATAACCGAAGCCCCTACCCAAGAGCCTTTGGTGTGGACCGGATTCAGAGTAATATTTTTAGTATTTAGGTGCTCATAAAAATGAACTAGGTATCCCGGGACACCGGAAGCTCCAGGTGGCGACTCTATATTTTTCATTAGAAAGTGCATTCGTCGTGACGGGATCGTCTCGATTCCCACGGTTGCACAGATGGTGACTCTGCTGGGGACTTAGCTTGTAGAGCTTCCACTTGAACTTGGCCTTATTATTTTTTATTTTTACAAACATGTTATTGCTGTTTTTTTATTTTATTTTTGCTATTTTTTTCACTCACCCCTCCGATTAAGTCACTTTACTTATCCCTACTTTTACGTCATTTATGAGCCTTAGCTGATTGGCGAGCCTACTTGAGCTTTGTCTTTCAATTCCTTTAAATTTCCATCATTTAAAGTGCCTTAGCCGATTTGCGGGCCTACTTGTGCGATCATATTCCATCAATAGACGCCGGCCCATAGTGGCGGCACGGGATAATCACCCCCGATCTTTGAACTAAAGAAAACTTCTAAAAAAAAGGGAAAAGCTTTGAAAAAAATTAAAATTGAACCAAGTTAGGGAGCTTAATTAATCTGTTTTTACGGGATAGATTTTTAAAAGGGTTGGGTTTAGGCACACATACAAACACCCGGGTCTTAGTATGGCGGCAGCCCCTAGTGGTGGTGATCCAGAAAAGTCCCAAACCACGTAGTATCTGAGAAGGTGCTCACGCCGAAGGTATATCGGGTGAGTTCTTATTCCAAAAGCTTAAAACCCTTGGGGAGGCTCTAGCAAGTTATACCGGACTCAAACCCTTTAGGTGCGGTGAGGAGAGAATCGATCATCAAAAAACTGCTCAGTTCTCAAAAGCCTAGCTTCCATAAAAACCAAAAAAGAGACTCATTTCGGGCATCAGTGGTTGCTGCCATCTTTTCTGGAGGACCAGTTTTTACCTGGCGCAAGTATTAGTTGCGTCAGTGTAAAAACATTGGAATTTATAACTGGCGCAACTAATAGTTGCACCAAAAATCCCAAGTTTTACCTTGGCGCAACTAATAGTTGCGCCAGTGTAAAATCAGTCCCCTGCAACCTGGGCGCATGTATTAGTTGCGTCAGGCTTGTTTATCAGCCCACTAGCCCGAATCCTTGGCCCTTTTCACATCCCGAGTTCCCCGATTAGTGTGCTTAGTGCCTTGTTTGTGTCCCGCCATCTCCAACACCCAATACGCCCCCATCGGTTAAGAGAAGGCAACTTCTTTTTGGCTCATCTCGGGGGATCGAGTTGTTTACCTCGATTTTTATGCCTTCAATAGATCGTAGGTTCTCCTTCGATTCTTCAAAAGTGCGTCGGAATCGTCGCCGCGGGTCATGAATTAAAGTAGAGAACCACCCGAGAAGGAAATTCCAAGGCCTCGAAACCTTTGTTTTTTAAAAAAAATTTCAAAAAAAAATTCAAAAAAATATATAATCAAAACCCAAAAAATATAGAGTTTGTGGTGCCGGCACAACGGCATCATCTTTCCCTCCGCCGTCCCGTAGGGGAAGGAGGAGGATTTTTGGGCCTTATCCAAGGCACCCTTACCTGACCCGCTCCCGAAGAATGTCGTGGATAGTGGACCTGGCTTACGCCGATCCCGACTCATCCTCGCCACATTCTCCAACCCACTCCCATTCGGGAGAAGTTTTTTCCACCATCGCCCTCACCCAACCCCCCTTTACCGTTACCGGCCCATTTGGCACCCCCATATTCTCAACCATTACCCCCCAAAATATCCAAAATCCTACCCCCCATTCTCCATCTTTTGCCCAAACCAAGCCCATGCCAAACCCAAACCCATTTTCTCAATCCACATCCATGCCCCAATTCCCATCATCCCCCTATAGACCCGATCCACCCACATTCACACACACCACTTTCGCCCTATCCGCTCCCCCGTAAAATCTCCCATCCATTCGGGTCATGCACATTTTTATCGGGGCCATGCCCAACTTTCCTCACCCCTCCTCATCATGCCCCCCATCATCCCAAAATATATCCAATACATCCCCTCATCCGCCCCATACCCCCCCACCTACCATGGCCATGCCCGATTATACTGAGGCCATGCCTAATTTTTTCACCACCTCCACCCCATCTATACCCAATCATCCCTTAAACCCACCATCCACATCCGATCCTCCTTCCATGACTATGATGGAGGAGATGTTCCAAGCCTACTCCTTATGGAAGGCTTCCCAAAACACCTCCCATCCTTCACACCCCACATCCATGAACCCATCCCATACCTTAGCTAACCTCCATGCTTCACTCCCCCATGACCCCCATCAACCCCCCATAATCCACACCACCCAAACCCCCATTACCCACTTACCCTAAGGCCCATTGGCCCAAAACCCCTTTTCTCACATATCCCAGGGGCCCATGGCCTAATACCCCACCACCCAAACTTACCCATGGCCCTGACCCACTAAGGGCCCATGGCCCAGACCCATCAAGGGCCCATGGCCCAGACCTATCAAGGCCCATTAGGTCAGACCCACCAAGGGCCCATAACCCATACCCATCAAGGCCCATTGGGCTAGACCCACCAAGGGCCCATGGCCCAGACCCATCAAGGCCCATCGGGCTAAACCCCACAAGGGCCCTTAGCCCATACCTACCCAGGCCCACTAGCCCACACCCACCAAGGGCCCGTGACCCATACCTACCAAGGGTCCATGGCCCAAACCTATCAATGGCCTGTGGCCCAAAATGGCCAAGGGTTCATGACCCAAACCCAAACCCCACACTCATACCTTCCATAATACCCCCAATATTTAACCCAACCTTCACAGCTGGGTCAAACCCATGCCATACCTCAAACCCAATTTTCCCATGGCTCCACACCCCAAGGCCATCTCCAAACCTTCCCCCATATCCAATGGCCCTATCAGGCTCCACTTCAAAACCAGATTCCCATCACCCAAAAATTCTTTCCTCACCCCCAATGGGCTCACCCAACCCTCACTCACGTCATTCCCATCCAACCCATGCAACAACAACAGGAGAATCTCGCCATCGCTGCACACTATGCCAACCAGCAGTATGAAGAGGACGAGATTAGGAATAGCAGGGCCTATGTTGGGGCTTTGACCAGCCTCAACCCTCCTCCCGTAATTTCCCACCCCCTGGTGGCCCAGAGTGAAGTCCAACCGACAGTCAAGAAAGTGGCCCCCCCATCGAAAGAATCAGAGCAGCTGAAAGAACAGTTAGACAAAATACAAAAGCAACTGATGAAAATGGGTGGTTCTGAAATCCATGCCACAGACTTCACAGACTTATATCTATTCGCTGAGGTCCCCCTGCCCCCCAAACTTAAAATGCCAGCCTTCGACAAATATAATGGCACTGGCAATCCTATTGCGCACCTGAAGTCCTACTGTGGGGACATGTGCCAATACGGGGAGGACGAAAGACTATTAATAAAAGTTTTTCAAAAGAGTCTGACCGGTCTGGCTTTGAGATGGTTCACATCATTAGAGCCATCCATGATGAAAATGTGAGGGACTTACGCACCTCTTTCAAGAGCAATATGTCTATAATATAGGCATCGAGCCGCGTAAGTCCGACTTGGCCCATTTAAAGAAGAATCAGAATGAGACCTTCAGTGACTACTTGGGGCAATGGAGAGCATTGGCAGCTCAGGTCAGGAACAGAATACCTGATGATGAACAGATAGAGATGATTTCAAAAACACTGCCGTGATTCAAACTTTTGGTATATCAACAAAGAAACCTTTTCTTGATCTGGTGAGAAATGCTAATCGATGCGAGGACACCATCAGGGAGGGGCGTCTGAATAAGAATATGCCGAGTGGACCTAGTGGGGTTAGAAGATTTTCAGAGTAAAGGAACGAGAAGAGAACAGGGGGCGATGCCTAGAACATAGTCAATACCTGACCCAATAATAATATAACCCCGTTTCAATTTCAGGTTGCCCCACCAGCACCTGTTAGGCCTGAGCAGACGCAAAGAATGGGGAATGGGCAAGGAATACAAATGACCCCGGAATAGAGGAGAGCCCGCTACGATCGAGTCTTCATACCTCTGGGGCAATCATTGAGTGTACTTTTGCCCCTGTTAGTAGAAAAGGGATTAGTGACTATTCGCCAACCACAACCTCCTCCTCACCCGATCCCAAGGAACTATGACCCAAATACCTCTTGCAATTTTCATCAGGGTCTGGGCCACCCTACTGATCGCTGCTTCCCATTGAAGCATGCCATCCAGGATTTGATCAATGTCGAGAAATCATTCCCCCTGCAGCCTCTCAGCATGCAAATATTCACAAAGTGCCACTGACCTCACATCCTACCGGAGGAGCAGGTCCTAGACCCACCGTCGGAATGATAGAAGATGAGGAGGAGTTTGAATTTGATCCGTCCGATTACATCAGTGATCGAGAGAATTATGTGGCACCATTGCTGAGGAATGATGAAGAAAGGAATGTTGGGGTAATTGAACCCCTAAATTTGTCTGAATATTTCCCCAACCTGACTCCACAAATTGAACCCTTGGATCTCAGGGCATACTTTCCATCGCCCACACCCGTCAATTATGTGAATATCAATGCATACCAACCATACACCACAACCCCCATCAATTACCATTATCAATGACTGCGCCCCATTTCAACTACCACCATACACCACAACCCCCATCAATTACCCTTTAAGCCACCAGGCCCCCAATCCAACACCCACACCCATCAGTTATCAATGGCCTGCGCCCACCCCATCACCCCCAGTTCAGCCATCGGTAAACCCTACCACCCCGGTCAATTACCTAACGTCCCATCAGACCCCTCATCTGCCACCAGCACCCACCAGCTATCAAAGGCCTACTTTTACCTCCTTCCCTCCAATGCCACCACCCTCAAGCTTCGCCACCCCCATTTGACCCAATCTTTTCACCCAACCTGCTACCACCAAGGTGAATCAAGTATTGCCCACACCTTCTGAGCCGACAGTACAAGTGCCTCAAGTACCGGCAACCCTACCTTTCTAGCTCTTAGGACCCACATATGATCCTCATCAGGTCCCACTAAGTTACGAACAAACAGATGTCAATGCCAACATCAGCAGTAGAGAAGGGGTAGTAGATTTTGTTACCAGGTCAGGGAGGATATCAAAGCAGCCAGAAGCACCAGCTGTAGCACAGGCCCAACCCGAAGGAAAGAAAGACAGCACGGTGAACCCCTTCGAGAAGATGAGTCGAGAACATATACTAGAGACTCAGCTGAGAAGAATGCCTGCCCATATCACTGTATGGAATCTATTGATGACGTCTCTACTCTATTTTCAAGCATTAATGGGGGCGTTGAAAAATTAGAAAATTGGTCAAGTGATGGCTCCAAATGCCATTTCATTTTTTGATGCCGATTTACCTGAGGAAGGAGGTAGTCACTCAAAATCATTGAATATAACCGTTGAGTCTGAAAATATGATTATCCCCTTGGTACTAATTGATAATGGGCCTACATTGAGTATATGCTCGTTAAGAACCGCCACCAAGATCGGGATTGATCCGTGCATGTTAAGGCCCACCAGAACCAGCGCTAGAGGGTTTGACAATACCAAGAGAGAAATAATGGGAGAAGTTGATCTTGAGCTGTTGATAGGGCCAATGACCTTTTCCATCTTATTTCAAGTCATGGATATCAAATCCTCATTTAATCTGTTAGTGGGGCGCCCGTGGCTACATGAAGTCGGAGCCATACCTTCCACATTGCACCAAAAACTCAAATTTACATATGAGCATAAGATTATCACAATCATCGGAGAGGGGCACAGTGAGAAAGAAAAGGCCGCCAATAGCGTTGAAAAACCCAATATACTGGATGTACCACACACCGCTGAGGACATCAACCTCAATAGTTTCGAGTACGAGGTGTTGGCAATACTCCCAGAGCCCATCAAGGGCATCATGCTAAAATAGGAGGCGGTGTGGTAGCAGCAGCGGCAATGCTCCAAAAGTGGGGTTATCAGAAAGGAAGGGGTCTGGGACCCAGATTACAAGGAAGAAAAGAGCCAGTTGTCACCAAGGGTAGAAGGTTCGATTCGGGTTAGGATACAAGCCCACAGAAGAAGAGGTCCGAGAGGCCAAAGGGAAAGCCAGGGTCGCCGCGGCTGCAAGAGCTCGAGGAATCAACATAGAAGAGAAACCTCTCCCTAGGCTGCACATCAGGGATTCCTTTGTCAGCGCAGGGGTCGTAAAGATCAATCAAAATGGGGCAACCCATTTGACCCCAAATAAACCCACAACCCCAATCCATCCCACCAATCCCCAGATCTCCCTTCCCAGCTTGGAGATAGATTTGGCCGCATTGTCCCTTTTCGAGGAAAGACGGTCGGTACCTGAACAAACCCCCTGTGGTGAATCACCACAAAATCGAGTTATCATTTGAGGACATGATCTCAGACGAAATGGGGATCAATATGATGGAGGTTGACTCCAATGAGCCATATCAGTCAGCACCTTCCATCCCAACAGGTAAAGAAGTGGCCCCTCAGGTACGCTACTGGGCATCTTTGCCCCAAACTCTAGAAGCAGGAAGTGGCCTAAAGTTTGGCACCTGTTTCCCAAAAAAAACAACCTATAAAAAGTGAGACAAGCCCCTGGCAGGCAATACCTTGTACATATAGCAACCCGCTTTGCCAAGGGTTCGTCTCTGAAGAAAATAAAAATCTCAAAAACATGGAAAAAATACAAAATCTCAAAAACATAGAAAAAATACAAAATCTCAAAAACATGAAAAAAACACAAAATCTCAAAAACATTGAAAAAATTCAAAGTCTAAAAATATTGTCATTTAAAATTCCAGAAAATGTCCCACAAAAGGATGCCTTAATCAAAATGCCCGTCCCACGTGAAATCGACCCCTTCCCTATAGAAATACAAGAAGAGGTAGGGATCACGAGTCTGGACGAGGATGTCCCCTTCTAGGAGCTCCCCAATGAGCTCCTTGACCGATTTTCCGACTTTGAGTATGGCCCTACCCCCATTGTCGAAGATATCGAAGATGTAAATCTAGGAACTGAGGAGGTTCTCAGGATAACCAAAATCGGAACGTCACTATCACCTGAGGAAAGAAAAAGCATGATCGACTTCCTTCGATCATACCAAGACATTTTTGCCTGATCATACAAGGACATGCCTAGTCTGGATACCGATTTGGTTGAGCATGAGTTGCCCCTTTACCCTGATATGAAGCCAGTCAAGTAGAAGCTGAGACGTCTCTGACCCGAGTGGATGTTGAAAGTCAAAGACGAGGTCATCAAGCAGTATGACGTAGGGTTTCTCATGGTATCTAAATACCCGCAATGGCTAGCCAATATCGTACCTGTGCCGAAGACGGATGGAAAGGTCCGCATGTGCATCAATTTTTACAATTTGAACAGAGCAAGCCCAAAGGACGATTTCCCATTGCCACACATCGACATCTTGGTCGATAACACAACTAAGCATGGGATGCTTTCTTTTATGGATGGATTCTCAGGATATAATCAGATCAAAATGGTGGAGGTTGATCACGAAAAGATAGCGTTCATTACCCCCTGGGGAACCTTTTGCTATAGAGTCATGTCATTCGGGCTGAAGAATGTCGGTGCAACGTACCAGAGAGCTATGACTGCACTATTTCATGACATGATGCACCAAGAGAATGAAATGTATGTCGACAACATGATAGCCAAATCACCAGAGCGAAGCGACCATCTGGCAAACCTTTAGAAGCTGTTTGAAAGGCTAAGGAAGTATCAACTACGACTAAATCCACAGATGTGCGCATTTGGTGCTATGTCAGGGAAACTTCTAGGGTTCATCGTCAGCAGGAGGGGGATCGAGGTCGACCCAATCAAAGTTAAAGCCATCACTGAAATGCCACCGTCGTCTACCGATAAAGAGGCTAGAGGGTTTACAGAATATAGATATCGATTCATCATCTAACTCCAATCTGCACGCCGATCTTCAAGTTACTAAGGAAGAATTTGCTCGTTGAATGGAACGACGATTGTCAGGTAGTGTTCAAAAAAATCAAAAGCTACCTCCTTAATCCACCTGTTTTGGTACCACCTGAGCCAGGGAGACCACTCTTGATGACGATGAAACAGGAAGAAGAGAACAGGCCATTTACTATTTGAGCAAGAAGTTGACTGATTATGAAGCGCGCTACTCTCATCTAGAGAAAGCATGCTTGGCTCTTGTATGGGCTACTCAAAGGTTCCGTCACTACTCGCTATCTCAGGCAGTTCTGCTCCTGGCCCGGATGGACCCATTGAAATACTTATTTGAAAAGCCAGCTCTCATTAGATGAACCGCACTATGGCAACTTTTATTATCTAAATTCGACATCACATACGTCACTCAGAAGTCGATCAAGGGGCAGGCACTTGCTGATCATCTTGCCGACAATCCTTTACCTGATTATGAGCCTTTGAGAACTGAGTTCCCTAATGAGGACATCCTGTTCATGACAGAAGACGATATAGATGAAGCAGAAGAATCATGGGTAATGCACTTTGACGGGGCAGCAACTGTTGAGGGCCAAGGAGTTGGCGCCATCCTGATTTCACCGAAAGGATCCTATATACCGGTCTCTATCAAGCTCAACTTCCCTTGCACTAATAATATGGCTGAGTATGAAGCTTGCGCCGCTGGTCTGTAGGCAGCTCTCGATCTGAATGTAACTCACCTTCGAGTATTTGGCGATTCACAGTTAATCATATGCCAGACGAATGGTGATTGGAAGACGAAAGACGAGAAACTGATCCCCTATCATGAACACCTCGAGAATCTGATAGCTTGCTTCCAAGATGTGACTTTCTCATGCGTCCCCCATATAAGGAATCGCTTTGCCGACGCATTAGCAACTTTGGCGTAAATGATTGAAATCCCCTATGGTGTGGAGATGAAGCCGATCAGGATCGAGCAGAGGAATGAGCCGGCCTTCTGCCTCCAGATTGAGGAACCTATAAAGCCTGATGATGAGCCACCTTGGTTCTCAGATATAAAGAATTTCCTCAAGACCCTAACTTTCCCAGAGGGTACATCCAAGACAAACCGACGAACCATTCAACATTTAGCGGCAGGTTACGTCATTTGTGGGGAATGCATCTACGGGCGATCATAAAATAACATCTTACTTAGGTGCCTCATTGAAAGTGAAGTGGTCAATATTATGAAAGGAATCCATGAGGGAGTATGCGGAGCCCACGTCAGCGGTCGCATGCTTGCTAAGAAAATCCTACAACAGGGATACTTTTGGTCCACCATGAAATCGGATTGTTGCAAACATGCTAAAAAATGCTACTAGTGTTAAGAACACTCCAGTCTGATACACGCTCCAGCCATTGATCTTCACTGCATGACCACTCCTTGGCCATTTGCTACCTGGGGCCTTGACGTCGAATTGATTAATCCGAAAGCATCAAACGGACATTGGTTCATCCTCATCGCCATTGAATACTTCACCAAGTGGGTAGAAGCGGCGTCATATGCCAACATCATGGCCAGTCACACTGAGAAGTTTCTCAAGAACAATATTATATGCCGATTTAGAGTACCCAAAGATATCATCACGGACAACGGCACAAACTTTGCAAATAAGTGCATCCGAGACTTCTGCGAGCAATACAAGATCAAGTACCATCGCTCATCCCCTTATCGGCCTCAAACAAATGGAGTTGTGGAAGCCGCGAACAAGTCAGTCGTCTACATCCTTGAGAAAATGGTCATCACTTATCGAGATTGGAGCGAAATACTGCCATTTGCTTTATGAGCCTATCGAACATCGATCCGTACTGCTACAGGGCCAACACCATTCTCCCTTGTGTATGGAACCGAGGCCGTCCTCCCAATAGAGGTTGAAGTACCCTCACTCCGAATCCTCATAGAATCAGGCTTACCCGAAGCAGAAAGAGAGAGATCTCGCTTTGAACAATTAAACTTACTGGATGAGAAAAAACTCCTAGCCTTATGCCTTACCCAAATTTACTAGGGGCGAATCACACGCGCTTACAATAAACGTGTCTGCGGTCGAGATCTATAGGCAGGAGACACTGTGCTGAAGAAGATCTTCCCATCCCTCCATGCCGATCCAAGAGGAAAGTTTAAACCAAACTGGGAAGGACCATACATCATTCGAGAAGTGTTGCTGGGATACGCCATCCGCTTCTCCACCATAGACGGAGATCATCTTCCTGAGCCCATCAATGTTGGATATGTCCGACGGTTCTACTCTTAGTCCATCACGATAAGGTAAGTGTTTGTGAAACAGATACGTGACTGCTTAAGAACCACCCGAAAGAGGCCATCATTCCAAGCACAGTAGCCCAAAAGCATCCCTAAAAATGATGATATCCTTTGCTACCCCATTTGAGCCTGGGCCTTTCTTTCAATAAACCCCTTCCCCAAAAAAAATATACGTGTATATACATCAAAAAAAAAAAAGAGAGAAAAGATGCATGTGTGTAAAGTTACTATCAAATCCAAAAAAATCGAAAAAGCAAAACTCAAAAAGAGATTGCCTGAAATGGAGCAAAAAGAATAACAAGAAAAATGTGTATAGAAGAATCACGGGGCATGTACAACAAAACTTTCAAAGAAGAAAGTATGTTGAGAAAACTGAAGTCCTATCAAGGAAACCCTTTTAGCCTAGCATACCTTCAAATCCTAACCTAACCCATGACCAAGCTACACCCTGAAGGAAGCCCTCTTTGTAGGTTCACAAGCAGTCATAATATCTGTTAAGTCAAACATGAGCCGAGTCGTGAGACGACACTAGAATCCCATCCAGCTGGCTATGACGGAATCGACATCTATGTCGTGGCACTTGGAAAAAATGAAAAGAATAAAAAAAAATAATAAAAAAAAAAAATACAAGCTCAAAGCAAGATGGACGTGGTGAAAACCTGAAAGGGCATTATGGGTAAAAATAGCGAGCTTGTACGGACCAGGTGCAAACTCGAAAGGGCGCTTGGGGTAAGAGAGCTAAACCCATGGACGTGGTGAAAACCCGAAAGGGCACCACGGGTAAAAAAAAGGATTTAAATAATAATTAAAAAAAAGAGGAAAAGAAGGATTGAATTGATTGATTAAATGTTTGAGGAGCCCTCTTAGTTACTCTCCCTGATCCCTTTTTAGGGGCCACTCATGCTAGTTCAAATTGGGTCCCAAACAGAATTGTCTTGGTGAAATCGCACCGCCAAACGTATGACCCGAGGCAAGGAGAAAGGTTTTACTCAATCCAAAGGGATCAATGTTCCAGCCTCGGGAAAAATCAGAAACCCACTCGAGTCTGGCTTCAAAGGAAGGGCTCGACCATGCTCAAAGGTGGACCCAGGGCTTCCCAAAGTTTCACCCAGTGATTAAGGCACCCAAAAAAAAATGCACAAAATAAAACAAAAAGGCTAATAGATCTGTATAGATGTATATAATAAACTGCCTGTTGCACCACTTACACCACGTCCAAAAAAAAATATATGGTCGGCGTGATGACTAACGTGTTTTCCTTTTTTTAACTATAATCCAAAAACAACCAAAACATAAAGAAAATATGTATACTAAAAAAAATGTGTGTGTATCTATAAAGGGGTTTTTTATGCCCCTTTTCTGTATATCTGATCTGTGTAAAAAGTTCTGTGTACAGGAAGGAGTTAGCGACCCAGCTCACGCTTCAAAGTGCTAATCTCAGCATGAAGGTCATCCTCCCGGACATTCCGTTTAGTCAGCCAACGACCATGTAGGCTCTTGAACCTCTTCCGAGAAGAATCAGCGGCTCCAAAAGTGACGCTCAGTGATCCCTTCAAGTGGAGGACCTCATTTTCTGTTGTTTCTGCTCTAACCTTTTCATATGCCGAAAGTTCTTACAGGATCCTCTTCTCATCCACCAGTAACTCAATGCGAGCTCGGAGGGTTGTCTCTTTCTTTGACCAGGGCCTCCAGTGTCAATAATCTCTGACAAATCTGGACCATCAGCAGCAGGCCGCTCAGTCAATAGCCAGGCCTCGTACTCAGGAGAAGTTCGAACCGAGTCTCCCTGCTCAATATCACACATCAGCGTCAACTGACGCGTCTCCCAAAGAGCAGCAATCTGATCTATGTCCCCAGAGGACCCCCTAGAAAAGATCAAATCGCATAAAGGGGGTCTAGCCTCACAAGGCACTTGTTGAGGGCAGCCGAACTGACGCAACACTTGGAATGGGAAGTAAAACGTGCTGCCCGTCAGTCCTAGGAGGGCGATGCCCTCGTGATCTTTGCTACGAATTATCGGGAAGGTCCGGTCTAGCCAAGGGAGCTTCCATGTCAGCTCGGCATCGATCAACCAAAGTTTCAGAGCTGACATATCGCCCTGGGGGAGCAGGTGGCATTGACCCAGAAAACATTGAACCACCTCGCCTCGAGCAATATAAAAGCGAGGCACGAGCCCCAAAACAGTAAAATGCTCACCCAATCGGACCTGAAGCAACAAGGGGCACCCCCGAAGGTCCTCGACCTTACCCAAAGCAAAGGAATCAAGGCATCAGTACAGCTCGGCAAGCACTAAATGCATCATGGACCAGCCCGCCTCCAGCTCTGCCAAAATATCACAAACTGCCAATGAGAAGCTCTCTCCCCCGGTGAAGAAAAGAATTTAATAAATGAGACCGAGTGCTAGAGCTTTCACGTTAAAAACATTCCTAACCGGCAATTTTTAGAGGCTTTCGTCACCAAAAAGTTCTTTGAGGAATTTTAGCGAACACCTTGTGGGCCCCCCAATGAGACTTTTCTCATACTCGAATTTCTTCAAACAGAGAGTAAGGTGAACAGATTTGGAATATCCTGGCCAAGGCGTGACTCTTGCAAGGCCCCTGTGAAGCTTCAAGCCAGACAGATTAGATAGCTCCTCAAGGGTTGGGGTTAGCTCCCGCTTCCCAAAACGAAATATGTGGAAGTTCACATCCCAAAATGAAGGGGCGGCATGAAGAAGTTCCCACCGAAGGGGAACCTCTAGGAAGGAAGGAAGGCGAGATAGCCCAAGGCACTCCAAGTCGGCAAGCTCACTCCCATTCAAGCTCCCAAACTAGGCTGTTAAAAATTTGGGCCCCAAGCCCAACAAGGGGGGCAAATTGGCTCCAGGCCCTCCGCGTAAGGGAGGGTTGGAAAGCGGGTCCATGAACGTACAGGGATCTTTTGAGAAGATAAAAATCGATTTATGATGATGGACCTGCCTTAAAAATGCAAGGGCAGAAAGAACCAGCCAAAGAGACCAAGTCAAAACAAAAAAAAGAACTAACTTTTGGACTAACTAGAGTATATAAGGACCCACTGCTCCCCAGGTTAAACTTGGAGCAAATAATAGTTGCGCCAGTGCATTTTGGCCGCCTTTCTTGCCTAGCGCAACTATTAGTTGCGCCAGCACATTTTGGCCCCCTTTCTTGCCTGGCGCAACTATTAGTTGCGCCAGCACAAATTGGCCGAGAGTTTGACCTGGCACAACTAATAGTTGCGCCACACTCTGAGCTCCCCCTCCTCAGCCATTTTGGGACCTAACTGGGGGACTTACACCCTTTTTTTTGTTTATTTCACACACCCTGTTCATTTAACAACTGGGCATTTGTTCTGTTTATTTATGTGCAGGATCGATCCTACATCAAGGCATGCAACCCAAGGGGTCACTTCCCAAAGTTTTTTTTGGGGCCAACACATCCTGCAGAGAAACAGATCTGATACCAAGAAATCGAGGCATAAAATCAAAGTAGAACTATCTCCCAAATAATAATAAAAATAAAATTTTGTTCCCAAAGTACCACATCGACCATCCCCCAAATTGTTTTAACAGATCCAAATCAAATTCTAAAAAGTACTGAGTTTTTCAAAAAAGCAAAACTAAAAGCCTATCCCTGGTTGGCGCCCTTTGACTTCTTACGGCAACAAGAAGAACTCTGAAAAGTCCGCATGTCCCCCACCCTAGACAACGCTTGTGAGATCCTGCTGAGTAAGGAGCGTGATTCCTTAGCACGAGCATGCTGCGAAGCACAAACCAAAGTCAGAAAGAAGTCAGGATCAGTAAAGGGGTACATGATGATAAAAGGAATAAAAAGGAATATAACAGCAAGGCACTCACCGTCTCAACCTCCCTAAGCTCCGCCAAGTGACGATGGTATGACGCATACTCCATGGCCGAGTTGAAGTCCTATATTCAGAACAATGCAATATCAAAGCTCAGGACAACCCTGAAAGCGTGTGCAAAAAGAAACCAAAATGAAAGGAGATTATGCCATCAAAGGACTTACCCCTGGGACCACCTCAGGAGGGGGAACGCGAGCTGCTTCGGCAGAGAGTCGTGCTTGTCAATCTACATCAGCGCAGAGGCTCGAAAGGAAACTATCATCAAGGTGCCGGAAGGTCCCATAGACTACGGAGGGGTCACCAATAGGGATACCAGCGTGAGAAGTCCCCGACGGACCAGCACCCGACGAGCCCTCACCCGAGGGACCTACACCAGAAGGACCAACACTAGAGGGATCCACCCCCGACATATCAGCTGCACTGGGTTTGCCTTCACCATCCAAATCATCCCCTAGGGCGAACTGTGAACAAAATAAAGATCCACTTAAGGGGGGGGGGGGGCAAAAGCCAAATAAAAGCATAAAAGGAACTAATCCAAGCCAAGACAAATTACTTGACCAAGCGAGCTGCCAAATGCCAGAAAATTGGCGCTGGGAATGAAGCGCGGCAAGATGAACCGATGGGGAAGGCACTCATACCAAAGGTGATAGTCCCCAGGCACGTGAAGGGCATGGATAGGGAGCCCATTATTGAAGAAGGCTGTTGTGAGCTCCTCGATACGGCCGACAAGATACCAGACATTCACCGGAGGGTCCACGGGTATGGCATAATAGCCCTGAAAATGATGCACCACTTGCTCTCCCAAATAATAAAATTTGGCCCATGCTCCATAGAAAACACGACGTGGCAATTATTGAATAAACGGGAGGCACCTACAGTTGCTCGGTCCCAGAAGGGGGATGCAAGGTACGGATCAGGGAGGATTTGATCAAATCAAAAAAGAGAGAAACCAAGCAAGCAACACCTCAGTCAAAGAATATTTCTAAGCTAAAAATGAACAAAGGTTGAGAAAAGAGAGGAGAGTTGTTACCTGCTCGGGGACCATCAAATCGAGTTGGGACCGTAGGCCCATTTCCAGGTGCTTTAGGCCCACGTCACGGCATCGGGCCTGATGCTAATTGCTGAGCAGGGGGTAGGTGAGTGCCTCCGAGAAAAGGAGCGGGCGCCCGAGGTGGAAGTGGTGGTATCCCCATACCTAAAGAGACAAGCACATAACAGTAGGTCGATAGCACATAAAGGTCATGCAAAAAAATATATGATGTGGACGGGGGCAAAGAGATGTGGAATTACCTCCAAGGCGGCCCAAAAAACCACGGCAAACTTCGAATCCCCGGTCGTAACCCGAGATAAATTGTACGTTAGCCACGCATACCCTGCTCCTCCCCAGTCATGCCTGGGGACGTCACCCCACTTGTCCATCATGCTCAATAGGGCTAGGCTAACTCAGCCCCCACTGGCATTTGTGAAAAGGGTCTTGCCTAGTAGGAGTAGGAGCGTGATGCGAGCTAAGATGATCGCCCACTCTGGCGCGATATAGAGCACCCTATCCGGCTGACCCAAGTTCACCAACTCATTAGCGAAAAAAAGGGAGGTTAGCCAAAACATCTTAACCTCTGTGCCATGGGTCTGCTTGTGAGGAGGATAGGCCCCAAACAATCGAATAATATCCTTCCATCGGCATGAGATCGGATATCGGATCCCCTACCCCGACATCGTAATCATGGCTCAATCGACGCAAGGCCAACGCCATGTCATGGTCTCAGGGCGAAATCTCTCAATCAGGGCCTTCAAATAGGCAGTGTCAACCCTCATGGCGGGACAAGATAGGAACTCTCCAAAGCCCACCTGCTCCAACAAAACCTTCACTACGGGGGGGACGTAGAGGTAGAACTCATGAAAGTCGAGCCACCCCCCGCGGAACACAATATTGGGCAGGTCTTGCACCCAAAGAAAATGCACATCAGATCAAAGAAAAAAAAAGAGAGAGTGCATAATGGAAATAAATTGAACCTTTCGTTTACCTTGCCCGCTATCCCAAAGTTAGAAATATGAGTGTGCTGCTGGTGAAGGAGGCCGACCCGGGCGGCCTCACCCTGCATCTTGAGCCATGGGCCCGCTCTCCGTTCCACCTAGACAAACTCCTCCCCCCGTGGGCCACGAACGATCTCGGGTCCCTCCTCGGGAATATGCTCATCACTGCCTGACATACTGGGTCAACAAGGCAATCACAGCTAGTTAAGTACAAAGATACATGTGCAACTTTATTTTTTCAAAAAAAAAAAACAATAAAAAAAACCTTTTACTTTGCTTTGTTCTTTCAAAAAAAAACAACAAAATTTTTTTTTTACTTTGCATTGTTCTTTTAAAAAAAAAAAACAACAGCAACAAAAAAAAACCTTTTATTTTACTTTGTTCTTTCAAAAAAAAAAAAACTAAACCAAAAAAAAAAACCCTTAAGTTTGAAAACAAAAAAAATCTCTTTCTTTTATGCTCCTAAAAATCAAAAACCAAAAAAGAAGCCTTTCTTTTATAAACAAAACAACAAAAAAAATAATCCTTACTATTAAAAATAATAATAATAATAAATAAAAAAGAAAAAAAAAAAACAACAACAAAAAAATAATAAAAATGCCTTAGTTGGTTTTCCCAAACAAATAAAATCTCTTGTTTTCAAGAGAAGTCAAAAATCATTTTCCTTAATATTCAAAAAAAAAGAAATCGAAAATCCCTTCTTCTTTTTAGTTTAGTGTTCAAAAAAAAAAGAAAAAAGAAAAGACCAAAAATCCAATATATGCAAAATAAAAATAAAAATAAAAAGAAAAAAACAAAAATAAAGTCCATTCTATATACACAAGTAAAAACAAACAAAAAATATATATATATATACATTAGGCACCAGTAAATTCCATAAAAGAACAAAAATAGGGCACCATTCATGAAAAATTGCCAACATATCATCAATAAACAAGCATACAATGAAGATAAACCATTATTCATCAAAGAATGCAAGATCATAGTAATATTTACAAGAAAAAGCAAGAGAAATCAAAGGAAGTAAGTTTTAATGGTTACCTTTTGAAAGAAGATGGGTCTCTGATCTAGCGTAAGTCAGCACTCGATCCCCGCAAGCAAGGCAACGACAATGAGGCACGCAAAGAAGCAATGAAAGAAAACCCTAGGAAGAGGTGGTTTTCGGTTTCAAAGAAGAGGGAGGGGGGAGAAAATTTTGAAATAAAGCCCCCCAGCCCAAACTCGGGCTGTTTAAATTCCCCCAGCCAAGCCTGGCACAACTAATAGTTACGCTAGACAAAATTTTGCCCTCCTTTTGCTTAGCGGAACTAATAGTTGCGCTAGGCTATTTTGAGGCCCCTAGTGGCCTGGCGTAACTATTAGTTGCGCCAGGTATTTAGGCCAGGTCTTGGGCCTGGTACAGACCAGATAGGAAGGTCGGTTCCCCACTTCCTCCTTATTTGTTTGTTTTATCACCCCTGGCAGATGCACACACTCCCGGAATGGCATTTTGATCATCCATCGACTTGCCGAGGAAGCCGTGCTAAAATAAAGGCGGACCGAGGTCGATGAGCACCTCGGTCCTACACCGGAAATATAAAAAGTCCCAAAAAGAGAGAATCCCCATAGAGAAGCCGAAATCTTAAAAAATTCACATAAAATAATAGCTTCAAAATTCCAAAAAATCATCACATAAAATAGTTTGAAAATCCAAAAATAGGTCGGAAACAGATATGTATCCCCCACAGAGATGCACAAGCATAAGGCGGTAAAATGTCAATATTTTATCCACAGTACAACTGTGCTATACTAAAGTCCTGAGTCAGAGGTTCACCTCAGATTTTTGGATCCCACTTTAAGGAAGGAGCAACGGCGCCGGTCCCTGTCAAACAGTCAATGTTTTGATCAGGTCGACTCCACTGCTAAATTTTAGCATTGAGCGCTCTGTTTTAGATTCATATGAACTTT
The DNA here is from genome assembly GCA_021018995.1 of Chloranthus sessilifolius. Lineage (NCBI taxonomy): Eukaryota > Viridiplantae > Streptophyta > Magnoliopsida > Chloranthales > Chloranthaceae > Chloranthus > Chloranthus sessilifolius. The sequence goes on from CM037595.1 coordinate 75,236,532, forward strand.
AGTGTCGTAATGCTTCAGATTCTCCATTGGAAAAGGTCAATCGTTGGTTGAGACCAACCTGTTAAGGATGAGATTACATATCAATCAAACTATATGCAACCATACATTCAGAAGGGTTCATTTCCCTTTTATTTTCTGCAGGCTTAAAACCTGTATAGGTAACGGTATCCCTATAAAGTGTACGCCATGCGTTTGGGTATCTGTATGATGACCGTTTGTCCCTGTAAATTGTACTCGGGCAGGTCCGGGTCGGGGCTTCCATCGCCTTTGTTGTTGCTTATTGCCCCCAATGGGTGCATGATTATGTATAGTTAATTGATGATTATGATCATTGTCAACAGAGGCCGGGATTGGACGCCCCCTTTTAGAGGTGCCCAATGTTTGGCTGAATCTATTCAAGGAAGTTGAAACTGGATACTCTAGGTCATGCTGAGTTGAGGCATGCTTTCAGAAAAAATGGCACGTACTCCCAAAAAGTATTGTGACATCTATTCACTTTGCTCGGGTGATCATGCTAAATAAACTTTGGGATTGATGGGTTCCCCCAAAGATCTCGAACCCTGCTTTCAGCAGGGGCACCCGTGAATAATCTAATGAGGTCATCAAATGCCTTATAGGATTGGACACAAACTGTGGAGCCTTGCATATATTTATTTCGCGCCTATCTTTGAATGTAGGTCGATCACCCCTCTTACTTACGAAACTGTCACATTCAGAATGAATCTCGAACATCAATCACCTACAAATCATCTCGAGAAGCAGACATTTTTCTCGACGAACGAACTTTTGCAACTCGAGAGGCGAACATTTTTCCCAGCTATTGGGCTTTCGCAACTCATTCCACCTCGGTTATGCCCAGTAATGTCGCTAAGCGCTTGGGAACCATTTACCTCGAGAAACGTATGATTAGCCTGGCACCCCAGGGCTTTCGTTTTCTCACTGTATTCTCACCTGATGTTTGGAGTTCGTTCTGAATATAGTAGACCCGTTAGTAATGCCTTGGGCTTCTTCGAATGTCTCTTTTCTTTGTCATACGATCACTAGTGATCGGATACCAAAGAGGGGCATCTGTAGACACCTAAATTTGGCCCAAGGCCCGATCGAAACATATTTCGAGAGAGGTGCAATTCTGAGTTTTTGATGGCATGAATGGAACCCTCAGGAATCATCCCAAACCCTTAAGAGTCACGCTATATCCCTTAAGAACCTATCCTAAGCCTTTAGAAACCAATCCCGACCCTTAGAACCCATTTCGAACCCTAAACCTAACCTTACCAGGCTATGGATAAAGAGTGGTGCACCATAACTAGCTATAGCCCTCTACTATGATCGAGTCTTATACCATTGAGGGGTAGAGATCGTCAGCTTTCCAATGGTCCAAGGATCGCCCCAATCGGAGGTATACGTCAAAAGATATGGCAAACCGAGCCCGGAGGGCATGAATGTAAAGTCATCTGGGCCCCTTAGGGACTTGACGCAACTAATAGTTGCGCCAGTAATAAACTTTGCCTGGCACAACTAATAGTTGTGCCAGGCCAATTCTCCCTCATTTTAAGCCTGGCACAACTAATAGTTGTGCCAGATTCAAAAGTGGGCCCCATCCTCGCGAGCTGACTTCTAGGCACTGTTCTGCACTGTTTTACTGTACATTTGCTTGGCGCAACTATTACTTATGCCAGGCATATGAATAATAATTGTTGGTTTTTACCTCAAAATTTGTGACCGGGGTTTGACTTGTTGACCACCTTGACCTTTCGGGTGTGTTTAACTAGTTCTGTTGCACCTTTTTGAAGCCTATTTGCACCCCTTCAAGTGACTTAAGGCCTCACCCCATCATCCACCATTGGAGGACCTTCCCTCACATGTCAAGGCTCCAAAAACCTTAGGAAACCTTAGATGGCCCATTACCTAATTGCTAATCTAATTAGGACTTTAACCTCTCACTAATCCTCCCTTCCTCTATAAATAGAGAGTCACCCCTCTCGTTTAAGGGTTGAGAATTTCTACCTAAGAGAGAAAGAGCTTAAAGTGAGAAGTTCTTTCTCCCTTTGGTGCACACCCCCCATACAAATTCTAGAAATCACAAAACTCCTTTAAACCTTAGCATTTCATAGAAAACCCTTAGGGTAGGTGTGTGTGATCCCCTAGCCTCCCTTCCCTACCTCTTAGCTTCAAGCCTTAAGAGTTAGAACCTCACTTTCCACCATACAAAGCCTTCAAGGGCTCATCAAAGCAAGCCAAGCAAGGCTCCTCTACGGTGCTACAAGGGCCCGAGGGCTCCGGCTCTCCCCTTTCTTCTCCTATCTCTTTCTAGCTCCCTCCATCCTCCCATTTGTGCCGTTACGCCGTCGACTTTTCGGTAGGAACGGAGGGGCACAAATAGGATTCTAAGCCCTTTTGGGCAAGCGGAAGCTATTTTCTTTTCTTGTACTTTATTTTATTTTTGGCCATTAGTAGAGACCGCGTTAAGCGGGTTGATCAGGTGCCTAACACCTTTCCGATCGATAACCGAAGCCCCTACCGAAGAGCCTTTGGTGTGGACCGGATTCAGAGTCATATTTTTAGCACTTAAGTGCTCATAAAAATGAACTAGGTATCCTGGGACACTGAAAGCTTCGGGTGGCGACTCTATATTTTTCGTTAGAGAGCTCATTCATCGCGACGGGATTGTTTCTATTCCCACGGTTGCACAATACGGTATTTATTTAGCAAACCATCTTTGGGTGACTACTATATGTCACTGATGGTTCGATTCGGTTCTTTTATTCATGTGATTGGCATGGGATTAGAACCGTCTTTTGTTATATTTTTTATTATGTCATTATATAGAAATGAAGATTTATTTTCCTTATGATAATTCGATCTACTTAGTTAGAATGCATGTTTTATTTCCACTTTGTGTGGGGATGTGCTAAGTGTTCAGTGTTTTCCAAGATAGATCTTATGGACCATCCGACGGCACGGGTTTTTCGAGTGCAGAAATCCAGGTTGTCACACTAATGGCCAAGCTAGATCACTTAGAGACGGCAGAAGCCGTCTCTATTGGTGTTAACGAGACTTTTAGAGATGGTTTTTCATGTAGTCTCTAAAGTTGCCACCTGCCAATACATGAAGTGGACCTTATGGAGACCGCTATAGCGGTCTCTAATAAAGGAATTCGAGCTGGCTTCGCTAATAAATGGTTATTGGAGATGGCTTCAAAAGTCGTCTCCAAAAGTCCTTTATTTTATAGTGTTGAACAGTTGCTTCTTGAGATATAAATAACTTGCTAGAGATTTCGTCATGCAGTGACTCTCTAATTTGACCCACAGCAAGGCTGTCGAGTTCTCCCGCATCACATTAAACGTAATCTCCTTTGCTAGACATAGCCAAATCGTACTATACGCCTGAAGTTCGAATTCTTTTCAATCACCATCGGATATTCGCCGGTTTACACAAAAGCCCTTTTAATGCCTTGTATAACCCTTATTGAATCAAGATATCCTGAACTTATACTTGCCACAAGCCGAAATTGATCTTCCCGTCGAATTTCTCAACCTTGAACCTTGCGTTTGAAACTTTTACGAACTTCGATGCCATCTCCGATCGTAGGATAGAAAACTTAGTTCTGATACCAATTTGTTGCACGGAAGCTCACAAACTAACCAACGATGAACGATGAACGATGAATGATCAAATAAGAACACAAAATATAATAAATCAACCATAAACACAGAGGAGACAATATTTACATGGTTCGGCAATATGCCTACATCCACGGGCAGTGATAATCCATTATATTGATGATCACACCAGAATACATGAACAGTCAAGCCTCACCAAAGCTCTCTTCAAAACCCTACACTAGTTTTCCAAAGCTTTACATCTCAACTCTCTTCTCTAATTTGGCGAAGAGCTTTCCCTTTATGTAGAAGATACAAATCCTACTTCTAATCTAAGATAAACTAGCCTTATATAGAGTCTGAATGTAATCGGGCCATTGCCAGTTAGAATTAAACTACAATTCAACCTCCAGGTTAGAGTCAATCTCCAAGTTAGAGTCCAACTACAATTCAAACTCCAAGTTGGAGTCAAACAATAATTCTCCACCTGACTCTAAGCTTCACCATGTAGTTAGAGTCAACATCCAAGTTAGAGTCCAACTACAATTCAAACTGTCCAAGTTAGAGTCAAACAACATTTTTCTACCATTTTTTTGGAAGGAGATGTAACTGGCTCTTCATATTTTTTGAAGAATGGCTTAGGCGACTTCACCCCAGTTGGTATTTTTCAAGGTGCCTTCCTCTTTATTTTCAATTTTTTCCCTTTGGAAATACTAGCCATATTATAGAAAATACGGCAATAAAAAACACACAAAACAAGCAAACCACAAAATACAAGATTTACGTGATTCGACAATTTGCCTACGTAGGCGATTCTGAGTCCTTTCATTAATCTGTGAGAACTAGGGTTACAAATTGTTAAATTTATAAAAGACAAAAGAAAAGAATAAGAAGATGAAAGAGAGAAGAAGTAGATAGAAATATAGAAAATACAAATTGCTACAAAGGGATTACATTGCTTTATAGTGTGGTACAGTATTCTAACGAGAAAGTGTATAAAATACGATTACAAATATAACTTGGTTACAATTGGTTTAGATCACTGACATGGGTAGTTATCATTGCTTTACAATGTGTTACAGTATTCTAACCAGAAAGTGTATATAAATTCGATTACAAATATAACCTGGTTACAATTGGTTTAGATAACTACATGGGTAGTTATCAAAATAAGGTTCATGCTAAGATTACAAATACAAGATAACTGACGTGTGGTAGTTATCAAATAAAGTGTACTCTAATACTCCCCTCAAGTTGGAATGTGAACATTGAGAACATCCAATTTGAACTTGAAATGGTGAAATATATCTTTGTATGTACGTCGTGCCGTATAAAGTCAAAAAAAAAAAGGGTGACCTGAGGAGAATGCATCTGAATAAAAGGACAAAGAAATGCAGAAAAGAAATTCTCATCCAAAGAAATGGAAGATAAGATAATCACATAAATTACATAAAAAAATCAAAGAAAATGTATAAAAAAAACAACCACATGAATTATAAAAGGCCAAAGAAATTTTGGGAAAAGACAGCCACATGAAAATAAAAAGGCCAAAGAAAATATGAGAAAAGACATCCACGTGAATTAAAAAGACCTCTCTTACTAAATGTAAAAAGGGCTGAAGAGAAAAAATGAAAATTACATTAATCAATTCTTTCATGTAGAAGAGATAAAAAAATGAAAATATGATAGTGGAAGCAATGTCAGGAACATGATCGGCTTGAATACACGGAGCCGATAATGGCTTCGATCCCGTGTTAAATTTATAAAAGACAGAAGAAAATAAGAAGAAAATGAAAGAGAGAAGAAGTAGATAGAAATATAGAAAACAAAAATTGCCACAAATGGATTACATTGCTTTACAGTGTGTTACAGTATTCTGACTAGAAAGTGTATATAAATAAGATTACAAATATAACCGTGAGTGGTTACAATTGGCATAGATAACTGACATGGGTAGTTATCAAAATAAGGGTCACGCTAAGATTACAAATACAAGATAATTGACATGTGTAGCTATCAAATAAGGTGTGCTCTAATATAAATCTCTCAGAACTCACCTCTCTCAATGCAGAAATTGAGTTTTGAGTTTTCTTCAATGTTAATCCTAATCTATAATTAGAGTTTATATCAAATACAAAGTGTGCAACCGTGGGATTTGTGACCATCCCGTCGTGGCGATGCACTCGCTTGCAAAAAATATAGAGTCACCACCCGGAGCTTTCAGTGTCCCGGGAAACCTAGTTCATTTTTATGAGCACCGAAGTGCTAAAAATATGACTCTGAATCCGGTCTACACCAAAGGCTCTTGGGTAGGGGCTTCTGTTATTGATTGGGAAGGTGTTAGGCACCCGATCAACCTGCTTAACGCGATCTCTATTTATGGCCAAAAATAAAATGAAGCAAAAGAAAGGAAAATAACTTCCTCTTGCCCAAAAGGGGTTAGAATCCTATTCAAGCCCCTCCGTCCCTACCAAAAAGTTGGCGGCGTAATGGCACAAATGGGAGGATGGAGGGAGCTAGAAAGAGATAGGAGAAGAAAGGAGAGAGCCGGAGCCCTCGGGCCCTTGTAGCACCATAGGAGAGCCTTGCGTGGCTTACTTTGATGAGCTCTTGGAGGCTTGTATGGTGGAAAGAGGGGTTGTAACCTCTAAGGCTTGCTAGCTAGGAAGTAGAGAGGGAAGGTAAATGGGTAGCATATACCTAAACTAAAGGATCTAAGGTGAAAAATATCACTCAAAGGAGGTTTTTTAATTTTGGATTTTGTATGGAAAGTGTGTACCAAAGGGAGAAAGATCTTCTCACTTTAAGCTCTTTCTCTCTTAGGCCAAAATTCTCAACCCTTAAACCAAGGGGTGGGGGGCTCTATTTATAGGAAATGGGTGGATTAGGAGACCACTTAAGAGCTAAATGGGTTTAGCAATTAGGTAATCTCAAATCTAAGGTTTTCTAGGATTTTGAGAGCTTAGAAAGGTGTGAAGGTGGTTCTAATGGTGGATGATGGGGTGAGGCTTTAAGCCCCTTAAAGGGTTGCAAATAGATAGGGAATGGGTGTAACAGAACTAGCAAAACACACTCCAAAGGTTAAGGTGGTCAACAAGTGAAACCCCAATCACGATTTTCGGAACAAAATCCAGAGGTTACTATTCATATGCCTGGCATAACTAATAGTTGCGTCAGGCAAATGTACAGTAAAACAGTGTTTAAACAGTGCCTGGAAGTTAGCTCACGAGGGTGGGATCCACAATTAATACTGGCGCAACTATTTATTGCGCCAGGCTTAAATCCTGGGAGAAGTGGCCTGGCGTAACTAATAGTTGCGCAAGGCAAAATTATCACTGGCAGAATTATTAGTTGCACCAGGCCATTTCTGGGGAGAAATAGCTTGGCACAACTATTAGTTGCGCCAAATCCCTAGGGGGCCCACTTGATTTTACTCTTATGCCCTGTGGGCTCGATTTGCCATATCTTTTGATGTATACCTCTGATTGGGGCGATTCTTAAACCGTTGGAAAGCTAACAACCTCTACTTTTCAATGATATGAGATTCAATCATAGTAGAGGGCCGTAGCTAGTTTCGGTGCACCCCTCCTCAACCATTTTCTTAATAAGGTTAGGTTTAGGTTCAGAACGGGTTCTAAGGGTCGGGATTGATTTCTAAAGGTTCGGGTCAGGTTCCTAAGGGATCTAGGGTAATTCCTAAGGGTTTGGAAAGGTTCCTAAGGGTTCTAGGGGGGTTCCTAAAGGTTCCATGCACGTCATCAAAAGCTCAAAATTGCACCTCTCTCAAAAGGTGTTTCAATCGGGCCTTAGGCCAAATTTGGGTGTCTACAGATGCCCCTCTTTGGTATCCCATCACTAATGATCGAATGCCAAAGAAAAAAAAGAGACATCCGAAGAGACCCAAGGCATTACTGATGGGTCCGCTGCATTCAGAACGAACTTCAAACATCAAATGAGTAACAGAGTGAGAAAACAAAAGCCCTGGGATGCCAGGCTAAACATTCGTTTCTCGAGGTAATCGATTCCCAAGCGCTTAACGACATTACTGGGCATAATCGAGGTGGAATGAGTTGAAAACTTCCTATAGTTGGGAAAGATATTTGCTTCTCCGAATGATTTTGAAGGTATCTGATGTTTAAAATTCATTCTGAATGCAACAACTTCGTGAGTAAAAAAAGGGGGGGATCGACTCACATTCAAAGATAGGTGCAAAGTAAGCATACACAAGGCTCTACAATTTGCATTCAATCCTACGAGGCATTTGATGACCCCATCTGATTGTTCGCGAGTGCCCTGTTGAAAGTAGGGTTTGAGGTCTTTGGGCGAATCCATCGACCCCGGAGTTTATTTAGCATGACTGCCCGAGCGAAGTGAATAGATGTCACAACGCTTTTTGGGAGTGCGTGCCATTTTCGAAAGCATGCCTTAGATTAACATGGCCTAGAGCATCCAGCTTTGATTACCTTGAACAGGTCCAACCAAATATTAGGGTATCTCCATGAAGGGACATCCAATCCTGGTCTCTGCTGACAATGATCATAAAATTATGTATAATCATGCGCCATCAGGGGCAATAAGCAACAACAAAGGCAATGGAAGCCCCGACCCGGACCTGCCCGGGTATAATTTACGGGGACAGACGACAATCATGCTGATACCCAGACACATGGCGTATACTTTACAGGGATGCCGCTGCCCATACAGGTTTTAAGCCTGCAGAAAATAAAAAGGGAAATGAACCCTTCTGAATGCATGGTTGCACATAGTTTGATTGATACGTAATCTCATTCTCAACAGGTTGGTCTCAACCAACAATTGATCTTTTCCAATGAAGAATCTGAAGCTTAAGATACTTAAGTTCATATGGATCCAAAACAGGGTGCTCATTGCGAAAATTTAGCGGTGGAGTTGACTCGATCGAAACATTGACTGTTTGATCGGGACCGACACTATTGCTCCTTCCTTAAAGTAGGATCTAAAAATCCGAGGCGAACCTCCGACTCATGACTTTAGTATGGCACAACTGCATTACGGATAAAATATTGACATTTTACCACCTTATGCTTGTGCGTCTCTGTAGGGAATACAAATCTATTTTTTATTTTTCTATCATTTTGTGCAATTTTTTAAAAAAAAATCAACTGTTGTTTTATGTGATTTTTTTTGAAGTTTTGAAGTTATTCTTTTATGTGATTTTTTGGAATTTTGAAGCTATTATTTTATGTGGATTTTTCTTGTGAATACTTTTAGCTTCTCTGTGGGGATTTTTTGAATTTTTCTTTATATTTTCCTGTGTAGGATCGGGGTGCTCATTGATCTCGATCTGCTTTTATTCTAGCACAGCTCTCTTGGCAAGTCGAAGGATGATTGAAATGCCACCTTGAGAACACGTGCATCTGCTAGGAGCGACAGAACAAACAAAAAGAGTGGGGGACCAGTCTTCCCATCTGGCCCATACGAGGCCCAAGACCCGACCTAAGTGCCTGGCGCAACTATTAGTTGTGCCATGCCACTAGGGACCTCAAAATAGCCTGGCGCAACTATTAGTTGTGCCAAGCAAAAGGTGGGAAACATTTTGCCTAACGCAACTATTAGTTGCGCCAGGCTTGGCTGGGTATTTAAACAGCCTGAGTTCGAGCTGGGGGCTTTATTTCGAATTTTTCTCCCCCTCCTTCCTCTTTGAAACCAAAAATTGCCCCCCCTCCTAGGGTTCCTTTACATTGCCTCTACGTGTGCCCCCATTGCCTTTGCTTTGCTTGTGTGGATCGATCGTCAGCTCACGCTAGATCAAAGACCCTTTTTCTCTCTAAAGGTAACCATTAAAACCCTTTTTCTTTGATTTTTCTTGCTTTTTCTTGTAGATTTGATCATGATCTTGTATTCTTTGATAAGTAATGGTTTTTTTATATGGTGTGTATCTTTATTGATAAAGTGTGGATGATTCTTCATGAACAATGCCCTATTTTTTTATTTCATGGATTTATTGGTGCCTAATATATATATATATATATATATATATATATATATTTTTTTTTTTTTTTAATTTTTTATTTGTGTATATGGAAAGGGATTTTTTGGTTTATATTTTTTGCAAAGAAAATTTAAGTTTTTGTTTTTATTAACAAAGCAAAGGATTTTTTTTGTTTGATTTTTTGGTTGATTGATTTTTTTTATTTTTCTAAGTAAAGGAATTTTTTTGTTTTTGTTTTTATATTTGCAAAGTAAAGTGAAGAGAATTTTTTTGTTTTTGGTTTTTACTTTTTATTTTGACAAACAAAGTGAAGGATTAAAAAAAAATTTGTGAATAAGGTAAAGGAAAAATTTTTGTTTTCGGTTTTTTTGTTTTTAGGAACACAAAGAAATGGCTGTTTTTTTTTTTTTTTTCCTTGGGACCTAAGGAGAAGAGAAAGATTTTTTTGTTTAGAAGCGTGATGATGATTTCTTTCTCTCCCTTTTTTTTCTTTTGTTTTTCCTAGACATTAAGGGAGGATTTTTTTATTTTTGTAAAAAGAAGGGCCCTTTTTTATTATTTCTTTAGAAACATAAATGATTTTATTTGATTCTAACGTACTTTATTTTTAAATACAGGAAGGGGAAATTTTATTTTTTTATCATTTTCTGAAGAAAAGATTTTTTTGCATTTTCAACCTAAAAGGGATCTCTTTTTTTTCATTTAGGCATGTGTATCTCTCATTTATGAAAATATGTGAAAAGAATGGGGAAGGGTGAGCATACTTATCTCCTGTTTGCAGCATAGAATATCATGGCTCTTTATCATTGATCTGCTCTGACGTGATTGCTTTTTGTTGCCCCAGAATGTCGGGTAGGGTGAGCATATTCCTGAGGAAGGCCACGACGAGGGGCCTGAGATTGTATACGGCTAGCGGGGGGAGCAGTTCATCTGGGTAAATCGGAGAGCGGGCCCGTGGCTCGAGATGCAAGGTGAGGCCACCCGAGTCGGCCTCCTTCACCAACAGCATACCCACATTTCAAACTTTGGGATAGCGGGCAAGGTAAAAAAGTGGTTCAATTCATTTCCATTATGCAATTTTTACTTTGATCCTGTGATCTAATGCGCATTTTCATGGGTGCAGGACCTGCCTAACATTGTGTTCCACAGGGGGTGGCTTGACTTTCACGAGCTCTACCTCTACGTCCCTCCCGTGGTAAAGGTCCTACTAGCACAGGTGGGCTTTGGAGAATTTCTATCTTGCCCTACCATGAGGGCCAACGCTACCTATCTGAAAGCCTTGATTGAACAATTTCGCCTTGAGACGATGACCTTTCACATGCCGTATGCAGAGATGACTTTGACACCCGTCGACTGGGTCATGATTACCGGGATTTGGATAGGGAGGATACCGATATCCGATCTCGCGGTGTCGAGTCGAGAGGACGTCATTCGATTGATTGGGGCCTATCCTCCTCGCGGGCAGACACATGGCACCGAGGTCAAGATGTCTTGGCTGACCTCACTTTATACACCTGATGAATTACTGGATCTAGGACAGCCAGACAGGGTGCTCTACATCATGCCTGAGTGGGCGATCGTCCTTGCCTGCATTACTCTCTTGGTCCTGCTTGGTAAGACCCTTTTCACAAATGCGAGTCGTGGCCGAGTCAGCCTAGCCCTGTTGAGTGTGATGGACAACTGGGGTGATGTCCACAGGCATGACTGGGGAGGGGCAAGGTATGCATGGCTGATGTACAATTTGTCTCGGGTCACGACCGGGGATTCAAATTATGCTGTTGGATTTTGGGCCGCCCTAGAGGTAATTCCTCATTCCTTTGCCTTTGCCATTTTTTTTTTTTTTTTCCATATACGCTACTGACCCGCTCTTGTGCAATGCCCCCCTTTTCAGTTATGGGGATACCATCACTTTCACCTTGGGCGCTCGCTTCTTTTCTCGGAGGTGCTTACCTATCCCCTCCTCAGCAACTGGAATCAGGCCCGGCGCCACGATGTAGGTTTAAAGCACTTGGAGACGAGTCTAAGGTCCCAACTCGACTTGATGGTTCCTGAGTAGGTAAAACTCTCTTTCAACTTTGTTTGTTTTTAGCTCGGGAATCTCCCTTTACTGATGTAATAACTCTTGGATTCTCTCTTTTGTTTTCTTTTGACTTGGGCAGATCCTCCCTGACCCGTACCTTGCATCCCCATTCTGAGATTGAGCAGCTGTAGGTGCTTCCCGCCTATTTAACAATCACCGCGTCGTTTTCTTCTATGGAGCATGGGCCAAATTCTATTATCTGGGCAGCGAGTCGTGCACCAATTCCAGGATTATTATGCCATACCTGTGGACCCTCCGACGGATGTTTGGTATCCTGTTGGCGGTATCGAGGAGCTTACCGCGGCCTTCTTCAATAATGGGCTTCCCATCCATGCTCTCCATGTGCCCGGAGACTATCATATTTGGTACGATTGCTTGTCGTACCAGTTTATCTTGTCGCGCTTTGTACCTAGCGCCAATTTTCTTGCGTTCGGCGGCCCTCTCGACCAGGTAATTCTTCTGAGCTTGGATTAGTTCCCTTTATGCTTTAGTTCGGCCCTTCATTCCTTCAAAGTGGATCTTTATTTTGTTCACAGTTTGCTCTAGGGGATGATTCAGATGGTGAAGGCCGAACAGGTGCAGCTGATATGTTAGGGGAAGATCCCTCCGGTGCTGGCCCCTCTGGTGTGGATCCCTCAAGTGAGGGCTCCTCGGGTGTTGGTCTGTCAGGTACCTCTCATGCTGGTATCCCTGGTGGCGATCCGCCCGTGGTCTATGGGACCTTCTGGTGCCTGGATGACAACTTCCTTTTGAGCCTCTACGCGGATGTGGATTGACAAGCGCGGCTTTCTACTGAGGCAGCCTGTGTCCCTCCTCCTGAGGTGGTTCCAGGGATAAGTCCTCTGAAGGCCTAATCTCTTTCCATTTTAGCCTCCCATTGTACATGCTTTAAGATTGCCTTGATAATTGATGTTATATCATTCTGAATGTAGGATTTCAACTCGGCCATGGAATATGCGGAGTACCATTGTCATCTTGCAGAGCTTAGGGAGGTGGAGACGGTGAGTACCCTGCTGCCCTACTCCTCTGATTAATTTCATTATCATTTGTCCCTTAACTGATCCTGACTCTTGACTTTGGCTGTGCCTTGCAGCGTGCTCGTGCTAAGGAGTTGCGTTCTTTACTCCGTAGGATTTCACAGGCGTGGTTTCGGGTGGGAGACATGCGGACTTTCCGGAGCTCCTCTCGTCGTCGGAAGAAGTCAAAGGGCGCGGGCAAGGAATAGGCTTTAGTTTCTGCCTTTAAAACTCAGTACCCATGGGATTGGACTTGGATCTTTTTGTTTAGACAGTTTTTCTTAGGGTGGATGATGTGACACTTTGGATGATATATATATATTTTTTGGAAAATATTTTTAGTGCTTTTATTTTGATTTTATGTCATGGTTTCCTTGCCCGTATCTATTTTTCTGCAGGACGTGTTTGCCAAATGCTCTTAGAAAGCGACTTTTTGGGTCGCATGCCTTAATGTAGGATCAATCCTACACATAAACAAAGTAATTCCCAAACCGTTAGTGATTGGAAGCGTAGATATGGAAAACAAAAAGGGTGAAAGTCCCCCCAGTTAGGTCTTGAGATGGTTGGGGAGGGGGGATCTTTAGTCTGGCGCAACTAATCCCAGGGAATTTGTATTGGCACAACTATTAGTTGCGCCAGGCAAAAATGGGGACAAAATGCACTAGCGCAACTAATAGTTGTGCCAGGCTTAACTTGGGGAGCTATGGGTCCTTATATACCCGAGGCAACCCAAAACTTATCCCTTTTCAGTTTGACTTGGCCCCTTTTACCGATTCTTTTTGCTCTTGCTTTTCCAAGGCGGGTCCATCACCATACATCGATTTTTATTTCACAAAAGATCTTTATACGTTCATGGACCCGCTTTCTAACCCTCCCTTACATGGAGGGCCTGGAGCCAATTTACCCCCTTCCTTGGGCTTGGGGCCCAAATTTCTAACAGCCTGGTTTGGGAGCTTGAATGAGAGTGAGCTCGCTGACTTGGAGCGCCTTGGGCTATCTCGCCTTCCTTCCTTTCTAGAGGTTCCTCCACAGTGGGAACTCCTTTTTGCTGCCGCTTCATTTTGGGATGTGAATTCCCATGTATTCCATTTTGGAAAGTGGGAGCTAACCCCAATCCTTGAGGAGCTATCCAATCTGTCTGGCCTGAAGCTTCACAGGGACCTTGCAAGATTCAAGCCTCGGCCAGGCTACTCCAAATCCGTTCACCTTACTCTCAGTTTGAAGAAACTTGAGTATGAGAAAAGTCTCATTGGGGGACCCATAAGGTGTTCGCTAAAATTCCTCAAAGAACTTTTCGGTGATGAAAGTCTCCGAAGATTGCCGGTTAGGAATATTTTCAACGTGAAAGCTCTAGCACTCGGTCTCATCTCTGAAATCCTCCTCTTTACTGGGGGGAGAGCTTCTCATTGGCAATTTGTGACATTTTGACGGAGCTGGAGGCGGCCGATCCATGATGCATTTGGTACTCGCAGAGCTGTATCGAGGCCTCGATTCATTTGCTTTGGGCAAGGTGGAGGGCCTTCGGGGGTGCCCCTTGTTGCTTCAGGTCTGGTTGGGTGAGCACCTCGCTATCTTGGGGCCTGTGCCCCACTTTTATATTGCTCAAGGTGAGGCGGCTAAGTGCTTTCTAGGTAGGTGCCATTTGCTTCCACGGGGTGATGTGCCAGCTCTGAAACTTTGGTTAACCAATGTCGAGCTGACATGGAGGCTTCCTTAGTTGGACCGGACCTTTCCAGTAGTTCGATCTAGAGATCGTGAGGGCATCACCCTCCTAGGATTGACTGGCAGCACCTTTTACTTCCCATTCCAAGTGTTGTGTCAGTTCGGCTGCCCTTAGCACGTGCCTTGTCAGGTCAGACCCTCTTTATGTGATTTGATCTTTTCTAAGGGGGCCTCTGGAGACATAGATTAGATTGCTACTCTTTGAGAGGCGCATCAGTCGACGCTGATGTGTGATATCGAGCAGGGAGATTTGGTTTAGGTTTCTCCTGAGTACGAGGCCTGACTGTTGACTAAGCGGCATGTTGCTGATGGTTCAAATTCATCAGAGATTATTAACACTGGAGGCCCCTGGCCAAAGAAAGAGATGGCACTCCGAGCCCGCATCGAGCTACTGGTGGATGAGAAGAGGGTCCTGCAAGGACTTTTAGCACATGAAAAGGTAGAGCAGCAACAGCAGAGAGCGAGGTCCTCCGTTTGAAGGGATCACTGAGCGTCGCTTTTGGAGCCGCCGACTCTTCTTAGAAGAGGTATAAGAGCCTGCATGGTCACTGGCTGACTGAGCGGAATGTCCGGGAGGATGACCTTCATGCTGAGATTAGCACATTGAAGCACGAGCTGGGCCGTTAACTCCTTCCTACACACAGAACTTTTTTACACAGATCAGATAAACATAAAAGGGGTATAAAAACCCCTTTACAGATACACACATTTTTGGTATACATATTTTCTTTATGTTTTTATTTATAAAAAGGAAAACACGCTAGTCATTACACTGGCTATTTTTTGGGATGTGGTGTAAGTGGTGCATTTTGTAAATGAAAGGTAGCTTATTATATACATCTATATAAACTTTTTGGTCTTTTTATTTTATGCATATATATATATATATAATTTTTTTTTGTTTTTTGTGCGGTGCCTTAATCACTTTGTGAAACCCTGGGTCCTCTCTTGAGCATGGTCGAACCCCTCTTGAGTAGTCGGATCTTGGGTGGGTTTCAATAGCTTTACCAAGACTGGAACGTCAATCCCTTCGGATTGAGTCAAACCTTTCTCCTTACCCTGGGTCATACATTTGACAAAGTAGTTTCACAAAGACAACTGGTCGAGACCCGATTCGAACTAGCATGTGCGGCCCAGCCAAAAATGGGTATAAAAAAAAGTAACCAAGAGGGCTGCTCAAGCATCAATCCTCTCAATCAGTCCAAACCTGTCTTCTTTCCAATTTTTTTCTCTTCTCTTTTTTTTTTTTTATTTATCTCCTTTTTTACCCATGGTGCCCTTTCAGGTTCTCATCACGTCCATAGGCTTAGCTCTCTTACCCCAAGCGCCCTTTCAAGTTTTCACCTGGTCCGCACAAGCTTGCTGTTTTTAACCGTAATGCCCTTTCGGGTTTTCACCATGTCCATCTTGCTTTGAGCTTGTATTTTTATTTTATTTTTTCTCTTTTTCTTTTCTTTTTCATTCTTTTTTTTTAAAGCCATGACATAGACATCGATTCTGTCATAGCCGGCCAAATGGGATTCTGGTGTCGTCTCACAATTCGGCTCGTGTTGACTTAACAGATATTATGACTGCTTGTGAACCTAAAAGAGGGCTTTCGTCAGGGTGTAGCTTGGCCATGGGTTAGGCTAGGATTTGAAGGTATGCTGGCCTAAAAGGGTTTCCTTGATACGGCTTCAGTTTTCTCAACATACTTTCTTCCTTGGGGATTTTTACTGTACATGCCCCGTGATTCTTTCTACATTTTTTTGTTCTTTTTGCTCTATTTCAGGTAATCTCTTTTTGAGGTTTTACTTTTTTGATTTTTTTAGATTTTGATGGTGACTTTACTTCATCTCCTTTTTTGTATATGTACACACACACATTTTTTTTTGGAAAAGGGGGTTATTGAAAGAAAGGCCTAGGCTCAAAATGGGGTAGCAAAGGATATCACCTTTTTTAGGGATGCTTTTTGGCTACTATGTTTAGAATGATGGCCTCTTTTGGGTGATTCTTAAGCAGTCATGCATCTATTTCACCAATACTTACCTTATCGTATTAGACTAAGAGTAGAACCGCCGGACGTATCCGATGTTGATGGACTGAGAAAAATGATCTCCGTCCATGGTGGCGAGGTGGATGGCATATCCCGATAGTACTTCTCGAACGACATAAGGCCCCTCCCAGTTCGGCTTGAACTTTCCTCTCGAATCGGCGAGGAGGGATGGAAAGATCTTCTTCAGCACAATGTCTCCTACCTTTAGATCTTGACAGCGGACACGTTTGTTGTAAGCGCGTGCGATTCGCTCCTGATAAATATGAGTGTGACACAAGGCTAGGAGTCTCTTCTCGTCCAATAAGTTCAATTGTTCAAAGCAGGATCTCTCTCTCTCTGCTTCAAGTAAGCCTGATTTCATGAGGATTCGGAGCGAGGGTACTTCCACCTCTACTGGTAGGACGGCCTCAGTTCCATACATAGGGGAGAATGGTGTTGCCCCTGTAGCGGTACAAATCGACGTTCTATAGGCCCACAAAGCAAATGGTAGCATCTCGCTCCAATCTTGATAGGTGACGACTATTTTCTCTAGGATGCGGATGACTGTCTTGTTTGCAGCTTCTACGGCTCCATTAGTGTAAGGCCGATAAGGTGACGACCGATGGTGCTTGATCTTGTACTGCTCACAAAAGGCGCAGATACACTTATTTGCAAAATTTGTACCGTTGTCTGTGATGATATCTTTGGGTACTCCGAATCAGCACACAATATTGTTCTTGAGAAACTTTTCGACGTGGCTGGCCCTGATGTTGGCATATGACGCCGCTTCTACCCACTTGGTGAAGTATTCAATGGCGACGAGGATGAACCAATGTCGATTTGATACTTTCGGATTAATCATTCCGATGACATCAACGCCCCAGGTAGCGAATGGCCAAGGAGTGGTCATGCAGTGTAGATCGATGGTAGGAGAATGTATCAAACTGGAGTGTTCCTGACACTTGTAGCATTTCTGAACATGTTTGTAGCAATCTAATTCCATAGTGGTCCAAAAGTATCCCTACCGCAAAATTTTCTTAGCAAGCATGTGACGGCTGACATGGGCTCCGCATACTCGTTCGTGGATCTCCTTCATGATGTTGGTCGCTTCACTTTCAGTAAGGCACATGAGTAGAATGTTATTATAGGATTGCTTGTAAAGGCATTCCCTGCAAATGACGTAGCCTACTACTAGACGTTGAATGGTTCGCCGATCCGTCTTGAACGTACCTTCAGGGAAAGTTAGTGTCTCGAGGAAATTCTTGATATCTGAGAACTAAGGTGGCTCATCATTAAGCTTTGTAGGTTCCTCAATCTATAAGCAGAAGGCCAGCTCACTTCTCTGCTCGATCATGATCGGCTTCATCTCAGCACCAAACAGGATTTCTATCATTGATGCCAAAGTTGCTAGTGCATCGGCAAAACGGTCCTTATCCGGGGGACATATGATAATGTCACGTCTTGGAAGCAAGCTATCAGATCCTCAAGGTGTTCATGATAAGGGATCAGTTTCTCATCTTTCGTCTTCCAATCACCGTTCATCTGGCATATGATCAACTGTGAATCGTCAAACACTCGAAGGTGAGTTATATTGAGATCGATAGCCGCCTATAGGCCAATGGCACAAGGCTCGTATTCAGCCATGTTGTTAGTATAAGGGAAGTTGAGCTTAATAGAGAAGGGTACGTGGGATCCCTTTGGCAAAATTAGAATGGCACCAACTCCTTGGCCCTCGGCATTTGCTGCCCTATCAAAGTGCATTACCCATGAATCTTCTGCTTCCTCAGTATCGTCTTCCATCATGAACAGGATGTCTTCATCGAGGAACTTTGTTCTCAAGGGCTCATAGTCTGGCAAAGGTTGTTCGGCAAGATAGTCGGTGAGTGCCTACCCCTTGATTGACTTCTGAATGATGTACATGATGTCAAACTCAGATAATAAAAGCTACCAGCGCGCGGTCCGTCCTGTGAGGGCCAGCTTCTCGAACAAGTATTTTAACGGGTCCACTCGGGCCAAAAGTAGAACGGCCTGGGATAGCAAGTAATGGCAGAGCCTCTGAGTAGCCAATATAAGAGCCAGGCATGCTTTCTCCAGATGAGAATAGCGCGTCTCATAATCAGTGAATTTCTTGCTCAGATAGTAGATGGCCAGCTCTCTTCTTCCTGTCTCATCATGATGCCCTAAGACGCATCCCATCGAGACTTCCGTCATGGAGAGGTACATTAAGAGTGGTCTCCCCGGCTCGGGTGGTACCAAAATAGGTGGGTTGAGGAGGTAGCTTTTGATTTTATCGAATGTTGCCTGACAGTCATCGTTTCATTCAATGGGTGGGTTCTTTCTTAGTAGCTTGAAGATCAGCGTGCAAATTAGAGTTAGCTGTGCAATGAACCGACTGATATATTATATTCTGCCTAAGAACCCTCTAACTTCCTTCTCAGTAGACGGTGGCGGCATTTTTGTGATAGCTTTAACTTTGACTGGGTCGACCTCGATCCCTCTCCTGCTGACGATGAATCCTAACAATTTTCTGGACATAGCACCAAAAGCGCACTTCTATGGATTTAGACATTACTTGTACTTTCTTAGCCTCTTAAACAGCTTCTGAAGGATTACCAAGTGATCGCCTCGCTCCAGTGACTTTGCTATCATATCGTCAACGTACACCTGAATCTCTCAATGCATCATGTCATGAAACAGTGTGGTCATAGCTCTCTGGTGTGTTGCACTGGCATTTTTCAATCCAAATGGGATGACTCGGTAGCAAAAGGTTCCCCAAGGAGTAATGAATGCAGTCTTCTCCCAATCGGCCTCTGCCATCTTTATCTAGTTGTATCCTGAGAATCCATCCATAAATGAAAGCATCCCATGCTTAGCAGTGTCATCGACCAAGATGTCGATGTGTGGGAATGGGAAATCATCTTTTGGGCTTGCTCTATTCAAATTACGAAAATCTATGCATATGCCGACCTTTCCATCTTTCTTCGGCACAGGCACAATATTGGCTAGCCACTGCGGGTATTTGGATACCATGAGAAACCTTGTATCATACTGCTCGATGACTTCATCTTTGACTTTCAACATCCACTCGGGTCGGAGACATCTTAGCTTCTGCTTAACCGGCTTCATATCAGGGTAGAGAGGCAACTCATGCTCGACCAAATCAGTGTCCAGACCAGGTAAAAATGTCTTGGTATGACCGAAGGAAGTCGATCATGCTTTTCCTTTCTTCAGGGGACAGCGACGTTTCAATTTTGGTTATTCTGGGAATCTCCTCAGTCCCTAGATTGATATCCTCTATCTGTTCCACAACGAGGGTAGGGCCATGCTTAAAGTTGGTGAATCGGTCAAGGAGCTCGGAGCTCCTCTAAAGGACTATCCTCGTCCAAACTCGTAACTCCTACCTCTTCTTTTATTTCTACAAGAAAGGGGTCGATTTTACATGAGACCGGTATTTCGATTAAGGCATCCTTTTGTGGGACTTTTTCTAGAATTTTAAATGATGATATTTTTAGACTTTAGATTTTTTCAATGTCTTTGGGATTTTGTATTTTTTCCATGTTTTTGAGATTTTTGTTTTCTTCGGAGACGAACCGTTGGCAAGGCGGGTTACTATATATACAAGGTATTGCTTACCAAGGGCTTATCTCACTTTTTATAAGTTGTTTTTCTTTAGGAAACAGGTGTCAAATATTAGGCGACTCCCCGCTTCCAGGGTTTGGGAGAAAGATGCCCAGTTGCGTACCTGAGGGGTCCTTTACCTGTTGGGATGGAGGGTGCTGACTGATATGGCTCATTGGAGTTAGCTTCCATCATATTGATCCCCATTTTATTTAAGATGATGTCCTACAATAACTCAGTTTTGTGGTGATTTACCACAGGGGGAGTTTGCTCATGTACTGGCCATTGTTCCTCGAAGAGGGATAACAAGGCCAAGTCTATATCCAAGTTAGGAAGGGAGATGTTGGGATTGGTGGGATGGGCAGGGGCTATGGGTTTGTGTGGGGTCAAATGGGTTACCCCATTTTGATTGATCTTTACGACCCTTGCACTGACAAAAGAATCTCTGATGTGCGGCCTAGGGCGAGGTTTCTCTTCTATATTGATTCCTCGAGCTCTTGTAGCTACGGTGACCCTGGCTTTCTCTTTGGCCTCTCGAGCCTCTTCCTACGTGGGCTTGTATCCTAGCCCAAATCGTACTTTCTATCCTTTGGCCACAACTAGCTCTCTTCTGCCCTGCAGTCTAGGCCTGAGCCCTCGGCCTTTCTGATAGCCCCACTTTTGGAGCATAGCCACTGCTGCTACCATACCGCCTCCCGTTTCAGGCATGATGCCCTCAATGGGCTCCGGGAGTATCGTTGACACCTCATATTCAAAACTGTGGAGGTCAACGTCCTCAGCAGTATGCGGCACATCCAAGATATTGGGTTTTTCAACGCTATTGGCGGCTTTTTCTTTCTCGCTGTGCCCCTCACCAATGATTGTAATAATTTTGTGCCCAGACGCGAACTTCAGTTTCTGGTGCAAAGTGGATGGTATGGCTCCGACCTCATGCAGCCACTGGCGCCTGAACAATAGATTAAATGAGAATTTGATATCCATTACTTTAAACAAGATGGAAAAGGTCATTGGCCCTATCAACAGCTCAAGATCAACTTCTTCCATTATTTCTCTCCTGGTATTATCAAACCCTCTTGCGCTGGTTCTGGTGGGCGTCAGCATGCATGGATCGACCCCGATCTTAGTGATGGTTCTTAACCGGCATATGTTTAATGCGAACACATTATCAATTAAAACTAGGGGAATGACCATATTTCCAGACTCAACGGTTATATTTAATGACTTGGAGTGGCTACACCCTTCTTCAGGTAAGTCAGCATCAGAGAATGAAATGGCATTCGGAGCCATCACCTGCCCAATTATCTGCCCGACTTCATCAGGGCTAACTTGGAGCGACACATGCGCATTTTTCAACGCCCCCATCAATGCTTGGAAATGGAGGGGGGATGTCATTAACAGATCCCATACAGTGATATGTGTTGACAAGTGAAAAATACCATTTTTCACCCCTGAACTTGAGTCTTGATAGACCTTTGAGAGAACTAAATAAGTGTTTTTAAGTGCTTATGTTGCAGCTAACAATAAAGACAGGCTTAACCATAAAAGCAACTTAAAAGTGCCAATAAGATGACAATCCATGTCAATCCAAAGGAAGAAAGTGAAGAAACAACCTCATCAGCTGTTGAAAAGTCTGAATAGAAGAAGCAAAGACCTGGAAGAGAAGTATGGAACAATTCGAACAGAAAAATGCACTACAGAGTCCTTTTCGCAAAGAACCTGTACTTTTCGCAAAGAACCTGAAACTCTGCGAAAAGGAATCAAACTCCAGGCGTAGCATTCGAAGAGCATCTGAACTGTTCAAAGAGAGGATTAAACTTTGCGAAAAGAAGAAAACACAATTCGAACAGAACCAGAACATTGCGAAAAGAGCTTCAGGAGTCACAACACTTTGCGAAAAGGCCCCTAAGTTGTGCGAAGAGGCATTCTGGAGATTCGCAGCTTTAACAAGGGCAATTTGTCCCAATGCATTTTAAAACCTAGGGACATTCGGAGGTTCTAAGCATGAAGCGAAGGAATATTCCACCCCACGTGAGCACCTAGAGAGGGAATAACTTGGCGGGAACTTCTAGAAACTCTAACAAACTTTCAAAATGCATAACAGAATTGATGCCTTTTTCACCTAATTGGCTAAACCAAATCGAGGAATTCTGATTGGCCAGAACAGATCTGGATCCCCGTGCTCGACTACCATTGGTCAATACAGATCTGAGAACCTCTGATTGGTTGATACACATCTGAGCTGGACCTGGGGAAAGCTATAAATAGACGAAGCATTTGCCCAATTAGGGCATCCAAATTTTAAGTTTCATTTCTAATCCCCCATTTCCCAGCCAGACAGCTTGTCTGCAATCCTTGTAATAGCCTACTTTGTGCTTGCATTTGAGAGCTATGAGATACTATTGTAACTCAAAGGAGAGTTTGCATCCAAGACTGCAAATCCGAGAGCTGTTAAGTCGTTCTCTGTAAATTGTAAGGATGAATTTTAAAAGGTTGCTGTAAACTATGCATTCTCCATTGGACTCATGTCAAGGGTTCCCTCTGATCTCCTCAGTACATTAGACTCCTTTAGATTCATTATTTTGCATGCAATTTCCCTTGATTCATTAATCCTATGAGAATTAGTGTTTGTAACCTAGTCTCTTACAGAATTTGTAGTGATGTTTCTTGTTCTGAATTGAGGATTTGGATTAAAGACTATTGGATGGTTTGTGGCCATTAAAGTGGATAGACCATAGCCATAAGTGTAAGCCTAATCCTTGAATTAGATTTATCTCTCTTACATCTGTGCTTGTAGCCAGATGAAGATTGGATCACCTCTGTTGAGCTGCAGTTATTCTCATTAGATTTCAAAGACCAAATCAGATTTAGATATTACTTCTCCATCTTTGTTTCAATCATTCCCCCAACTCGGATCTGGATCATTTAGTTTAAATTTTTCTTTGTTTTTAATTAGTTAAACGTGACAAATTCAAACCTCTCATCTTATCAGTTTTCTAGATAGGATAAGAAGCCAGATCTGGTAGCTCAAATCTGGAGGTTTATCTTACATTTTAGACAAATTCTCTATGGACGATCTTTCACTCACTTACTTTTAAAACTTGCTACAATTGGCCCTGATCTTGCAGGCTAATTCTCTTCTAACTGTGCTGATATTTCTTTATTTTTTATATAGTTTAGAGCCATTGTAATTTAGCAGCTATAACTCTGTTTTCAAAACACACATAAATCAAGCACACTAAGAACAAACAATAGGTTTTTGGCGCCGTTGTCAGGGAATTTGTTCTAAAATAGGTACACCTAAGTTTTTACCTTTATTTTTTTATATCATTACTAAACTATTCTATTATTTATACCTGTGCAGTTATTCATGTCCAATTTTTGAAGAAGGGAAACTACTTAAAAAGAAACTCTGAAGGTTTGTTGTGAATAATCAGATTTTTTATTCTGAGTTGTATGTTTGGTAGGAGGACTCTCAGCCCTGAGATTGTCCCACTGAATTTAGAAGTTGAAAGGCTACTACGAACCAAACAAACAACACAAAATTCTGCTACTGTGGGTGAAGAGCCTCGACTTTTGAGGGATTACTTTGCACTTGGTGCTTATAATTCTCCCTTTTGCATTCAATTTCCTACTGTTGAAGGAAATTATGAGATCAAGTCATCAACTATCCAAATGCTTCCTTCCTTCCATGGGTTGAGTAAGGAAGACCCATACAAACATGTGGATGAATTCTTGGCTCTTTGCACCACATAGCTGGACTTGGTCCAGAAGCAACCAAGCTTAGGCTCTTTCCTTTTTCATTAAAGGATAAAGCTAGAGCATGGTAATCCATGTTAGCACCAAACAGTATCACTTCTTGGAATGATTTGCAGTGTCAATTTTTAGCCAAATATTTCCCAATGTCTAAAACAAGCCAATTGAGACAAAGTATCATTTCATTCTCCCAAAACTCAACTGAAACTTTCCATGAAGCATGGGAAAGATTTAAGGAACTTTTAAGGCAATGTCCTCATCATCAAATTCCTAGATGGCAGCTAGTTCAAAGCTTCTATCAAGGAATTGATCAAAAAGGCAAAAATATGGTGGATGCCTCCTGTGGAGGCACTTACTTGCAAAAAACAGTTGAAGAGGTTTGGGACTTATTTGAAGTGATTGGTGAAAACTCAACTCAACAGGAATCTCTGTCAAGAGAAATTGAAAATCCTGCTAGGTTGAATAATCACCAACCCACCAAAGGGAAGATCTATGAGGTGAATGAGTTGGAAAGAAAG
The DNA here is from genome assembly GCA_021018995.1 of Chloranthus sessilifolius. NCBI lineage: Eukaryota > Viridiplantae > Streptophyta > Magnoliopsida > Chloranthales > Chloranthaceae > Chloranthus > Chloranthus sessilifolius. Next base: position 75,260,826 of record CM037595.1, read on the forward strand.
ATGGACAATCTAACCACAAAGTTTGATAGATTGATGAACTCATTTAAAAATTCAAATATTTCAAGAGTAGAGGAGGCATGTCTGATATGCCAGTCCCCTACTCATTCAATTGACCAATGTCCTACTGCATCACAGTTCCCAAATTTAATGGTGGAACAAGCTCATGCTGCTCAATCATTTGGACAGATGCAGTCAAATGAATATCCATGGAGAGCACACCCCAATTTGAGGTGGAACCAAGGGAATTACCAATCCCAAAACCAGTAACAACCAAAGAATCAAATGCCTTTCAAAAGCGCACGACCTTATATCGTAGAATTTTTATGTCAAATCAAACTTTCGGACCCATTCCACAACAACTTTGTGCAGCAATCACCTTTGATTCAAACCCCTCTAGGTCCCTTTCTTTTGAAGATCAAGTCCTAAATTCACTTGAATTTAGGATCTTTATCTCAGACTGTGAACTTTCACAGCCAGAGCATAAAGAAGATTGAAGAAACATTGGGACAACTTTCAAATACTTTGGGAAAAAGAAAGAAACGAAAGTTACACAGACAACCTTTGAACAATCCCAAAGGATAGTTCATGGTTGGAGAAACTCTAATTCAAATGAAGAAGTAAAAGCATCACCACTTTGAAGTAGAAAAATGATAGATAACAAAGTGGGTCTTGAAGAAAGAAAGAAATGAGGAAGAGGATAAGATATGCAGAACAAAGATAGTGATAGTTAGGAGTTCTTGATGTACCTCAAAAAAACCAAAAAAATGAAAAACAGAAAATTCAAAAAACTTCTGAAAATACTTCTAAAGCTGTAGATGAAAGATTAGTTCCTCATTTACCATTTCCTCATGCAATGAAATCTATATCCCCTTTTGATAAAGGGAACACAAAAATAGATGACATGATGGAGACTTTCAAGCAAGTCAAGATAAATTTACCGTTGCTTGAGGCAATCAAATAAATTCCAGCATATGCAAAATTTTTGAAAGATGTTTGCACTCACAAAAGACAGTCTAGGATACAGTTGTCCAAGAAGGTCTTTGCTGTGGAAAGAATTAACCAGGTGTTATCCATTGCTACACCCCCTAAACTTCAAGATCCTGGAATCCCCACAATCCCTTGCATTATTGGGGAACACACCATTGAAAAGGCTTTATTAGATCTGGGTGCTAGTGTCAACCTACTTCCATATTCTGTATATGAGAAACTAGGTTTGGGAGAATTAAAACCCACTCATGTGGTGTTACAACTAGCATGATCCGAAAGAAAGCAGGGATGATTGAAGATGTATTGGTGGGAGTAGATAAATTCTTCTATCCTGGATTTTCTAGTTTTGGATATGGAACCAACCAAAAGCAAAACTTCCATCTGTCATTTTGGGAAGACCATTCTCTACAGAAATGCTTGCATTCAATGCAGGTCTAGTATTATGGAAATCTCATTTGGAAACATGAAGGTAAAATTAAATGTTTATAATGCAGTCACACAGCCTCAATTCAGCTCTGAAGAATGTTTTCATGTTGATCTATTGGATGAACTTGTGGAAGGGACTTTACAACAATTTCTACAGGGTGAAGACTTCACCACAGATGTTAAAGATGCTTGGGGATATGCTGAAAAAGAAGCAAGTTGTATCTCAAATTCTGAGGAAATAAATGTTGTGCAAGGAACTCTTAATCAATCAGCAAGTTTCTCTTCTTGGAAACCTGCTACTCTCCCCCTTCCACAAATGTCTAAGGTACCTTTGTTACCTTCTTTTCTCAGCCCATCTGATTTAGAACTAAAGTAGCTGCCAGAAAATTTGAAGTATGTGTTCTTAGGTAATCATAAATCATTGCCTGCCATTATTTCTTCCTCTCTCACAAAGGAGCAAGAGGAAGAGTTGTTGATAGTCTTGAAAGAACATAAAAGGGTAATTGGGTGGACTATTGCTGATTTAGGAGGAATCAGTCCAACTATTTGCATGCAAAAAATCTACTTGGAAGAAGATGCAAAGCCTTCTAGGGAAATGCAAAGGAGGTTGAACCCTCATATGCAAGAAGTGGTCATGAAAGAGGTTGTTAAGTTGTTGGATGCAGGGGTCATTTACCCCATTTCAGATTCAGCTTGGGTGGCACCTACACAGGTGGTACCTAAGAAATCTGGAATCACTGTTGTAACCTCAGATTTTGGTGAGCTTATGTCAACTAGACAAACAACTGGATGGAGAGTCTGTATTGATTACAGAAAATTAAATGCAATGACCAGAAAAGACCATTTCTCCCTCCCATTCATTGATCAGATCTTAGATAAGCTAGCAGGAAAAGCTTATTACTGTTTTCTTGATGGTTACTCTGGTTACAACCAGATTCCTATGTACCCACAAGATCAGGAAAAGACCACATTCACTTGCCCTTTTGGCACTTTTACCTATAGGAGAATGCCTTTTGGTCTTTGTAATGCTCCTACTACCTTCCAAAGATGCATGTATGCCATTTTTTCTGATATGATTGACCAATTTATGGAGATTTTTATGGATGATTTTTCAATCTATGGCGACAGTTTTTCCCAGTGTTTACACCATCTCAAATTGGTACTACAAAGATGTGAAGAAACCAATCTGGTTTTGAGCTGGGAAAAGAGCCATTTCATGGTCACCCAGGGCATTGTCCTTGGCCATGTTGTTTCCCACAAGGGCATTGAGGTGGACAAAGCAAAAATTGAGTTAATTGCACATTTACCACCTCCCAAAACTGTTAAACAAATCAGAAGTTTCCTAGGACATGCTGGATTTTACAGAAGGTTCATCAAGGACTTCAGTAAAATAACCAAACCTCTTTGTCATTTGCTGTGCCAAGATGTCCCTTTTGTTTTCAATAATGAATGCATGAAGGCTTTTGAATTCCTAAAGAACTGTTTGATTTCAGCTCCAATATTGCAGTCTCCAGATTATTCATTACCTTTTGAACTGATGTGTGATGCATTAGATTATGCTTTGGGAGCAGTCCTTGGACAGAGAAAAGATAAGCTGCCTCATGTCATAGCTTATGCCAGTAGATCAATGATTGATGCACAGCTCCATTACACAACAACTGAGAAAGAGCTGCTGGCAATTGTTTTTGCTTTAGAGAAATTCAGGAAACTGCAACTTGTTGAGTTAGAAGAACTGCGAATGGATGCATACACAAATTCAAGATTGTATAAAGAGAAAGTCAAAACTTTTCATGATAAAAATTTATTGAGAAAAGAGTTCACAGCTGGTTCTAAGGTATGGTTATTTAACTCAAAGCTCAAGTTTTTCCCAGGAAAACTGAGATCCAGATGGGAAGGGCCATACACTGTCATTCAGGCAGCCCCTTCGGGAGCTGTTGACATCCTTGATCCAAGTAATGGAAGAATCATAAAGGTAAATGGTCAGAGGCTCAAACCATGCATTGAAAATACCCAGGAGCCTGTGCTGCCCATCTATCATCACGAATCTCCAAAAATCTGATGGTAGAAAATTGTACATTATGTTTGTATATCATAGTTTTTGCTTATTTTCTCTGTTTCTGCTTCTATCTCTTTTCGCATAGTTTAAACATGCTCAAAGTTAAGTCGCAAAGTAATAATTCTCTTTTCGCAAAGTCCAATTTACTTTTCGAATAGACTCTGGATCTGTGAGGAACTGCTCGATAGCAAGAATTTGCTTTTCGAATAGTTGGTGCTGAAGCCATTTTCTCTTCGAAAAGATAGTTCTGAAGCTAATTCCTTTGTGAAATAATGTTTCTGAAGCTGTTAACTTGTCGAATGGTACTGATGCCATTCACAATTGTAAAAAGGTCTCTTTTGGAACTTTTCGAAAACTTAAAGGCACCTTATATATTAACTTTGAGTATATTTAAACCCTTTCGACGGTGGGGTTTCATTTCAAACTCTCTCTGCAGAGCGACTCTTTCCACTGAAACCCTACTTCGTTCTTTCCTTGCACGATTTAAGAAGCTTACTACACTTTTGTCTCTGTGTTCGATCATTTGGGTTTGCAGAGAAGGATTTCAGCTTTTAATCTGGGGGATTTCTGCAAGCAAACAACTCGTTCAAACATAAACCCTAGAGCTCGGTATTTCTCTGCCCATTCTCTCTAGTTAGCATTTAGTAATTTGATTCTGTGTCAGCATCTATTTTGGGCATTTTTATACATCAATCTAGAATGGGAAAAGCAGAGAAATCATTGGCTGCTATGTTCCCCAAATCCTCTGCTAAGAAAGTGAGCAAATCGACCCCAAAAGCAAAAGGAAAAGCTAAACTTTAGCTAAACGGAAACTATCTATGGATAAAGCAGATAGGGTGGTGAAAGGAAAGAAAATTAGACATGAGGAACCCATCCCTGCTGCTACTAGCCCTGAGCCTGAGCTTCCTCCTCTGCCCATTCATTTGGTCTTACCTAACCCCTTCATTGAAGCTCATAAACTAATACCTGAGCTGATGGTGGACGAAACTTTTTTCGTCACCAAACCAGATTGCTTACCATCCTTAAGATACATTAGAGAGGCTTCACTAAGCAATATCCTTACCCCCTTGCCAGAGAAAATTTACCCAAGAATGGTGAAGTTATGGTACCAAAACCTAATCAAGGTCACCGAAAGAGATGCTGATGTCCCTACCCTAGTCATTTTCATTGATGATTGCGATCTTACTGTGACATTTGAAGACATAGGGAATGCTTTAGGGATACCATTCCAATTTGATCCCTCTGGTCCTTTGGCTGCTCCAGAAATAGCCTCCTTTAGAGAGATGGCTGCACATTTAACCTGAGGTATTGTGGGCCTTGGGTCCATCATGAGAAGAGACCTTGCCCCCAATTTCTATTAATGGATTCCATTTAAGGGAAGCTTCTATGTCCTTTATGCACGACCAAGAGAGGAGAACACCAATTTTAGAGGCCCTCTTTCATTTCTCCAAGGCGTTTTCAATGCCCCTATACTAATTTTCAAGCCATGGTGACATTAGTGCCAAGTTGAAAAGGAGCAGCTAGCTAGCCTACCATTTGGCGATTGATCACAGCCCTCCTCGAGCCAAATTTGACATTGATAGTGAGGAGCCATTTGAAGTCATTACCCTCACAATTTTGGGAAAAGGCTTGGACTACAAGCCGTGCTATGCTAAGAAGGATGAGAGGCGGTGAACTGCACATGCCCTTCTTTTTGAACACTGCATTTGTGAGTGAACCTATCCCTCTGAGATGAGCACTTTGAACCCATCCTGGCAAAGAGAGCACACTTTGAGCCCCTTCAATTTTGCAGATCCAATTTTGTCGAATCAACTTTGCGGATCCAATTTTGCCAACTCCTGTGGTGACCCGGCTCTTTATTGCACCACTTCTTGAACCAACTCTGTCTCCTGTGGTGACCAGCTCCTTAGCATTGCACCCATTGTTGATAAAATCCTTCCTTTGGTGACCAGGCTCTTGGTGCACCTACTCGAGGACGTTGGCCTTGCACTCTACTCCCTACTCCACTCGACATTTCACCTATCCCAGCCTATCCCATCTCCCACACCTCCATCATTCCAATTGTGGATTCCCCTCTACACCAACCACTCCAACCATTATCACACCACCAATTTTTCCCTCCAATGCCTGTGTTTTAGAGGAGTTAAGATTTTATTGCCCCATCTCCTGCACTCCTTTGCTCCAAAGCCCTCACCTTCCCTGCTCATTCATTACCCACACACCGAGGTCTCCATACACCGAACTGCGCCCTTCACTACTGAGGCCTACTCTTCCTTAATGGGTTCTATTTTGAATCCATGGAACTTGAACCTACCCTATACCGCCTCCTCATCACTTCACTCACTTCCCTACCTCTCCCTTCTGACCATTGCACCTCCACCCTCCACATCGCTTGTCCCACCATGCCATGCCCACCTCTCCCACACACGCATCCATTTCCCAAATTCTTACCTACCTCCAATCCATCCAAGCCCAACTCCAAATCAACACAGACAACCAGTCTGTAACCAATGAATTGCTCCAAACCTTAGCTTCCACATCCCAAACAACCACCATTACCCCTGTACCTATTGTTGATTCCCAGGCCACCCAAACTAACCCAGAGATATTATTGGTTGATTTGACCACCCCCACCACTACTGCCCATGCAACACAAACTGAACCTGAAGTCCCCTTGGTTGCATCCCCTCCACCACTCCCCATTTTCTCGAAAGAAGCCACTGCATGCACCCTGCCACAACCTTCTAGACACTTCTTCCCCCCCTCCCACAGCTGGGACACCTTTGGTCCCCTACCATTCCATTCCCCTCCCCCGATACGCCACCCTCATCAAAGCCATGGAAGATAATCCCTATATCCACAGAGATGTTCAAAAGGGGCTAGCTGATTTACAAGCTTACATCCGTACCCCTTATGAAAACCAGATTCGGAAGTTGGAGATCTTTATGAAATTTGAAAGAGAGAAAATGAAGGACTCCAACATTTCAGCTGGTGAGGACTGAGCAACACAAGGTGTCCATGTTGCAAGCCCAACTTGACCAAGAAAAATTGAAGACCACTAGCCTTAGCAAATACCTTGGCTTCACCAAAAAGATCAAATCTGAGGAGTATACTGAGCTACAAAACACCATTCTGGAGAAAGCTCAACCAAGTTCGAACTCCAACACTGACTCTAGCTTCGATTAAGCGGTGACTCGATTCGAGCCACTTGAACCAACCTATGATCTGATTTTGACCCCAGTTATTAGCTCTCATTGTACTTTTGTGTTATAAAGTTGTAATAGAAAATTGCTTTTGTGTATACTCTGCATTTCATCTGTCTCCTTGCCATCATTACTTTTGTTGTTTTTCTTTCTTGCATATATTTTTCCTCTGTTTTGGACCAGTATGGACCCTGCTACCCTTTGGTTTGGGGGTGTGACAGAAATAGCAATAATCAATAAAGGAGTTAACATCAGTACAGTTTTGGATCAGCAATTTTTTTTTTTTTTTTTAATATTTTTCACACCTGTTGTTTTGAAATATATTAAGTTAAAAAAAAAAAAAAAAAAAAAAAACTCTTTAAAATTACTTTCCTGTGTAATTCTAAAAGACTTTCATGAAGTAAATGTCAGGAAATTTCCAAAAGAAAATTGATGTTTTAGTAAACCTAAAATGAAGGAAAACAGTGAAGATATACCTCAAGAAGTTGATATAAAACCACACCCAGTGAGGTTTGGGCCTAAAATGTATTCTTTGGAGGTATGCTTTGGCAATCTTTTCTGCTTTTTGGACTATGTGAATCTGCTTACTTACACTAGAAGTTACACATATCCAAATCGAAATAATTTGATAGCACTCATGATATTAAAGACATGATGAAAGGCCTCCTTTTGGACAGTTTGAACCTTACAAAGCCCCACCTATTGAAACTACCCTTGATACACACCATTTGAGCTAAATAAATCTATGATTCCTTTGAAATCTCCCCCAATAAACCTCATCAACCTCATTTAGCCTAACCCTACCCCGAGAAGGCAGAAGATAAAGGGAAGGAAGCTGAGGAAGGAGAATTGAGTAACAATTTAATAGCAAAAGAAGGGTAAAAGTTGAAGGCAATGATGAAACAGCAGAGGGAATGTGGCATGCAGTCAGTGCTAATTCGAAAAAGAAAAGAAAAATATTAGAGCAAAACAAAAGAAAGAAGGCATTTTCATTGGAAGTTTGAAAAAGAAAGAGAAAAAGATGGCCACTTTGGCTCTGGAAATTCAAAAGAAGAAGATGAAACTATGCTGAAGAAGAGTGGGTTTGTATATAACCTCCTGACCTTGACTGACTTCTCAAATATGAACACCATTCCAACCCTTTTGAGAAATTTCACCCATAAGCCACAATAAAACCCAAGTAAAAGTCCTTACTGATCAATGATGGATTGAGCTATCACATGGAGATAAGAATTTGTGTAATCTATGGTGAAAGGAGCAGTGAATTTATAACTAAAAGCAATGCCTATGCTCACCTTACGATCCTATTTGAGGGTATCGCTCTTAATTTGTGTGAAATAGTACAACCCTCTCATTTGCTTATTGAGTGAAAATCTTGGTGAGAATTGGGTTTAAAATCAACTGATTAGGGCAACATCGAAGCTGGATTCCTAAATCAAAGGCTAGCTGTTCGTTAATTTTCCTTGTAAATGGCCTCTGACATAAATCGACTGAGTAGTAACAAGAATTACTGCAGAATTTTAGTTTTAAACTGATATCTTTCTTGAAAAACCTTCTTACAAAATAACTGATGCAGGTGTGAATAATCAATTGAGGAAAGTGGCTGTAACAGAACTGCAGTGATCTTAACTAACTTATTGAAGAAGTTTGTGGGTACCTTCACTGAAAACCCTCAGGAGACTTCACTCCTCCACTAGGGATCACCTAGGGGTTTAAAAGGCTTGTTGCATATGCTAAATTCAACTGTGCTCCCTACAAAAGTGGCTCTTTACTTTGTTTTTTTTATTTTGTCTTTGCTCAGGGACTAGCAAAGCTTAGGTCCTGGGTGTGTTGACAAGTGAAAATACCATTTTTCACTGAACTTGAGTCTTGATAGACCTTTGAGAGAACTAAATAAGTGTTTTTAAGTGCTTATGTTGCACTAACAATAAAGACAGCTTAACCATAAAAAGCGACTTAAAAGTGCCAATAAGATGACAATCCATGTCAATCCAAAGGAAGAAAGTGAAGAAAAACCTCATCAAGCTGAAAGGTCTAAATAGAAGAAGCAAAGACGAAGAGAAGTATGGAACAATTGAGCGAAGAAAAATGCACTGAGTCCTTTTCAAAAGAACGAAACTCTGCGAAAAGGAATAAAACTCAGTAGCATTCGAAGAGCATCTGAACTGTTCGAAGAGAGGATTGAACTTTGCGAAAAGAAGAAAACACAATTCGAACAGAACCAGAACATTGCGAAAAGAGCTTCAGGAGTCACAACACTTTGCGAAAAGGCCCCTAAGCTGTGCGAAGAGGCATTATGGAGATTCGCAACTTTAACAAGGGAAATTCGATGTCTGCACGCATCCTAATGCATTTTAAAACCTAGGGACATTCGGAGGGTTCTAAGCATGAAGCGAAGGAATATTCCACCCCACGTGAGCACCTAGAGAGGGAATAACTTGGCGGGAACTTCTAGAAACTCTAACAAACTTTCAAAATGCATAACAGAATTGATGCCTTTTTCACCTGATTGGTTGAACCAGATCGAGGAATTCTGATTGGCCAGAACAGATCTGGATCCCCGTGCTCGACTACCATTGGTCAATACAGATCTGAGAACCTCTGATTGGTTGATACACATCTGAGCTGGACCTGGGGAAAGCTATAAATAGATGAAGCATTTGCCCAATTAGGGCATCCAGATTTTGAGTTTCATTTCTAATCCCCCATTTCCCAGACGGCATGCGCAATCCTTGTAATAGCCTATTTTGTACTTGCATTTGAGAGCTGTGAGATACTGCTGTAACTCAAAGGAGAGTTTGCATCCAAGACTGCAAATCCGAGAGCTGTTAAGCCATGCTCTGTAAATTGTAAGGATGAATTTTAAAAGGTTGCTGTAAACTATGCATTCTCCATTGGACTCATGTCAAGGGTTCCCTCTGATCTCCTCAGTACATTAGACTCCTTTAGATTCATTGTTTTGCATGCAATTTCCCTTGATTCATTAATCCTGTGAGAATTAGTGTTTGTAACCTAGTCTCTTGCAGCATTTGTAGTGATGTTTCTTATTCTGAATTGAGGATTTGGATTACAGACTATTGGATGATTTGTGGCCATTAAAGTGGACAGACCATAGCCATAAGTGTAAGCCTAATCCTTGAATTAGATTTATCTCTCTTACATCTGTGCTTGTAGCCAGATGAAGATTGGATCACCTCTGAGTCGTTATTCTCATTAGATTTCAAAGACCAAATCAGATTTAGATATTACTTCTCCATCTTTGTTTCAATCATTCCCCCAACTCGGATCTGGATCATTTAGTTTAAATTTTTCTTTGTTTTTAATTAGTTAAACGTGACAAATTCAAACCTCTCATCTTATCAGTTTTTTAGATAGGATAAGAACCCAGATCTGGTAGCTCAGATCTGGAGGTTTATCTTACATTTTAGACAAATTCTCTGTGGACGATCTTTCACTCACTTACTTTTAAAACTTGCTACAATTGGCCCTGATCTTGCAGGCTAATTCTCTTCTAACTGTGCTGATATTTCTTTATTTTTTATATAGTCTAGAGCCACTGTAATTTAGCAGCTATAACTCTGTTTTCAAAACACACATAAATCAAGCACACTAAGAACCAACAACAATATGGGTGGGCATTCTCCTTAGCTGAGTCTCTAGTATATGTTCCCGACTTATTTTTTCGAAGGGGTTTACTACGCTATCCTTTTTCCCCTCTGGTTGGGCCACGCTTGGCGCTCTTACTTGATATCTTCCTGCACTGTGGCAAAGTCCATCGCCTTCTCTTCTTTGCCGCCAAGATGACATCTGTTTGCTCGTAGCTTAGCGAGACCTGATGAGGGTCATAGGTTGATCCCGAGAGCTGGAAAGGTATGGTTGTCGGTACTTGAGGCACTTGCACTGTCGACTCAGGAGGTGTGGGCAACACCTGATTTATTTCGGTGGTAGCGGGTTGGGTAGAAAAATTGGGCCAAACAGGGGTGGTGAAGCTTGAGGGTGGTGGCATTAGAGGGAAGGAGGTAAAAGTAGGTCATTGATACCTGGTGGGCGCTGGCGGGAGATGGGGGGTCTGATGGGCCGTTAGGTAATTGACCAAGGTGGTGGAGTTCGCAGGCAGAACTTAGGGTGATGGGATGGGCACAAGCCATTGATAACTGATGGGTGCAGGTGTGGGATTGGGGGCCTGATGGCTTATTGGGTAATTGATGGGGGCAATGGAGTTTGCCAGTAGTTGAACTGGGGGAAATGGGGTGGGCGTGGCCATTGATAACTGGAGGGTGCAGGCGTAGGATTGGGGGCCTATTGGCTCATCGGGTAATTGCTGGAGGTGGTGGTGTATGGTTGGTATGCATTGATATGTACATAATTGACGGGTGGAAAGTATGCCCTGAGATCCAAGGGTTCAATTTACGAGGTTGGGTTGGGGAAATATTCTAAAAAATTTAGGGGTTCAATTACCCCTATGTTCCTTTCTTCCATGTTTCTCGACAATGGTGCCACATAACTCTCTCGGTCACTGATATAATCGGATGGGTCAAATTCAAACTCCTCATCTTCTATCATTCCGACGGTGGGTCTGGGACCTCCTCTTCTGGTAGGATGTGCGGGTAGTGGCACTTGGTGAATATTAGCATGTTGAGAAGGTGTAAGGGAAATGATTTTCCCAGTGTCAATCAAATCCTTGATTACGTGCTTTAATGGGAAGCAACAATCAGTTGGGTGACCTGGACCCTGATGAAAATTGTAGTGGGTATTCGGGTCATAGTTTTTTAGGATCAGGTGAGGAGGAGGTTATGGTTGACGGATAGTGACTAATCCCTTTTCCACTAACAAAGGCAGAAGTACACTCAATGATTGCCCTAGGGGCGTGAAAACTCAATCGTAGCGGGCTCTCCTCTGCTCTGGAGTCATTTGCATTCCTTGCCCATTCCCTATTCTCTGCATCTGCTCAAGCCTGGCTAGTGCTAGCGGGGCAGCCTGAAATTGAAACGGGATTGTATTATTATTGGGCTTGGTATTGGCAATGTTCTGGACATCGCCCCTTATTCACTTATCATTCCTTTACTCTTAAAACCTCCTAACCCCACTAGGTCCACTTGGCATGTTCTTACTCAAACGGCCCTCCCTGATGGCATCCTCACATTGGTTAGCATTTCTCACCAAATCAACAAAGCTGAACTGTTGCTGGTACACCAAAAACTCTGAGATCACTGGCAGAGTATTCTTTGAGATCATCTTTATCTGCTCATCATCAGGTATTTTATTTCTCACCTGAGCTGCCAGTGCTCTCCAGGGTCCCAAGTAGTCGCGGAAGGTCTCGTTTTGGTTCTGTTTCAAACGGGCCAAGTCTGACTTACGCGGCTCAATGTCTATATTGTAGGCATATTGTCCTTGAAAGAGGTGCGTCAAGTCCCTCCACGTTTTCATCATGGATGGTTCTAAATATGTGAACCATCTCAAAGCCGGACCGGTCAGACTCTTTTGAAAGACTTTTATTAGTAGTCTTTCGTCCCCTTCGTATTGGCACATGTCCCCACAGTAGGACTTCAGGTGCGCAATAGGATTGCCAGTGCCATTATATTTGTCAAAGGCTCACATTTTAAATTTGGGGGGCAGGGGGACCTCAGCAAACAAGCATAAATCGGCGAAGTCCGTGGCGTGGATTTCAGCACCACCCATTTTCATCAGCTACTTTTGTATTTTGTCCAACTATTTTTTCAGCTGCTCTGACTCTTTTGACACAGGGGCTGCTTTCTCGGCCATTAGTTGGACTTCACTCTGGGCCACCAAGGGGGGGGCAATTATGGGAGGAGGGTTAAGGCTAGTCAATGCCCTAGCGTAGGCCCCGCTATTCCTAATCTCGTCTTCCTCATACTGCTAGTCAGCATAATGTACAGTGAGGGCGGGATTCTCTTGTTGTTGTTGCACGGGTTGGATGGGAATGATATGAGTGGGGATTAGGTGAGCCCACTGGAGATGAGAAAAAGTTTGTTGGGTGATGGGATTTTGGTTTTAAGGTGGGGCCTGAAGGGGCCATTGGGTATGGGGGAAGGTTTGGAGATGGCCTTGGGGCGTGGGGCCATGAGAAAATTGGGTTTGGAGTATGGCATGGGTTTGACCTGGCTGTGAAGGTTGGGTGAAATGTTGGGGGTATTGTGGAAGGTATGAGTGTGGGGTTTGGGTTTGGGCCATGAAGCCTTGGTCATTTTGGGCTATGGGCCACTGATGGGTTTGGGCCAGGGGCCCTTGGTAGGTTTAGGCCAATGGGACTTGGTGGGTCCGAGCCATGGCCCCTTGATGGTTTGACCCAATGAGCTTTGGTGGGTTTGGACCATGGGCCCTTGGTGGGCCTGGGTGGCCCTTGGTGGGTTTGGGCCATGGGCCTTTAATGGGTTTGGCTCAAGGGGCTTTGATAGGTCTAGGCCATGGGCCCTTGGTGGGTTTGGGCCATGGGCCCTTGATGGATTTGGCCCAAGGGGCCTTGTAGGTCTGGGCCATGGGTAGTTTTGGGTGGTGGAGTATTGGGTCATGGGGCCCTGGGATATGTGGGAAAAGGGGGTTTGGGCCAATGGGCCTTGGGGTATGTGCGAGGTTGGAGATTGGGCCATTTGGCCTTGGGTGTATGAGTAGTGGGAGGTTGGGCCATGGGGCCTTAGGGCATGTGGGTAATGGGGGTTTGGATGGTGTGGATTATGGGGGGTTGATGGGGGTCATTGAGGAGTGAGGCATGGAGATTGGTTAGGGTGTGAGATGGGTTTAGGGACATGGGGTGTGGAGGAGGGGAGGTTTTTTGAGAAGCCTTCCATATGGAGTAGGCTTGGAACATCTCCTCCATCATGGTCATGGAGGGAGGATCGGGTGGTAGAGATGAGATATTGGGCATGGCCCCGGTATGATCGGGCATGACCATGGTAAGAGGTGGAATATGGGGTGGATTGGAGAGTTGAGGTGGGGTAAAGGATGGGGAGGGATTAGGGATGTTTAAGGATGGTGGTTGGTGGGGTGTGGATGTTTGGAAGAAATCGGGCATGGCCCCGGTCAAAATGGGCATGACTCGGGTAGATGGGGGGATTTGTGGGGGGTTGGATAGGGCAGAAGTGGTGTATGTGAATGTGGGTGGATCAAGCCTATAGGGGGAAGATGGGAAATGGGGCATGGATGTGGATTGGGAGAATGGGTTTGGGTTTTGTATGGACATGGGTGGGAAATGTGATGGATTTGGTATGGGCATGGTTTGAGCAAAAGACGGGGAGTTGGAGGTTGGGCTTTGGATGTTTTGGGGGGTAGTGGTTGGGAAAATGGGGGCGCCAAATGGGCCGGTAACAGTAAAGGGGGGTTGGGTGAGGGGGATGGTGGAAAAAATTTCTCCCGAATGGGAGTGGGTTGGAGAATGTGGCGGGGATGAGTCGAGATCGGCGTAAGCCGGGTCCACTACCCACGACATTCTACGGGAACTGGTTAGGTAAGGGTGCCTTGGATAAGGCCCAAAAATCCTCCTCCTTCTTCCCCTATGGGATGGCGGAGGGCAAGATGATGCCGTTGTGCTGGCACCACAAACTATATATTTTTTTTTGGGTTTTGATTATATATATTTTTTTAAATTTTTTTTTTGAAAAAGTAATTTGAAAAACAAAGGTTCCGAGGCCTTGGAATTCCCTTTTTAGGTGGCTCTCGTATCTTAATTCAAGACTCACGACGACGATTCTGACGTACTTTGAAAGAATCAAAGGAGAACCTTCGATCTATTGAAGGCACAAAAATCGAGGCAAACAACCCGATCCCCTAGAATAAGCCAAAAAGAAGTTGCCCTCTTTTAACCGACTGGGGCGTATTGGGTGTCAGAGATGATGTGGCCTAAACAAGGCACTAAGCACACTGATCGGGGGACTCGGGAGGTGAAGAAGGCCACATATTCGAGTTGGTGTGCCGTTAAACAGACCTGGTGTAACTAATACATGCGCCCAATTTGCAGGACACCTTTTTTACACTGGCGCAACAATTAGTTGTGCCAAGGTAAAAATTTGGGATTTTAAAGCTGGCGCAACTATTAGTTGCGCTAGTTATAAATTCCAGTTTTTTGTACTGGTGCAACTAATACTTGCGCCAGACAAAAAATGGTGTTCCAGAATGTATAACAATAGAGACAACAGCCCAAAATGAGTCTCTTTTTTTAGTTTTTGTGGAAGCTAGGCTTCCAGGAACTGAGCTATTTTTTTAGTGATCGATTCTCTCCTCACTGCACCTAAAGGGTTTGAGTACGGTATAACTCGCTAGCGCGCATCCCAAGGGTTTTAAGCTTTGGAATGGAAACCCACCCAATATACCTCCAGCACAAGTGCCTTCTCAGATACTAGGTGGGCTGGGACTTTTCTAGGTCATCACCACTAAGGGCTGCCGCCTTACTAAGACCCGAGTGATTGTATGTGTGCCTAAATCCAACCCTTTGAAAATCTACCTCGTAAAAAAATAAATTGATTAAGCTCCCTAACTTGGTTCAATTTTATTTTTTTCAAAGCTTTTCTTCTTTTTTTAGAGGGTTTCTTTAGTTCAAAGACCGGGGGTGATGACCCCGTGCCGCCACTACGGGCCGGCGTCCACTGTTGGGATATGTTTGCATAAGTAGGCCCGCCAATCAGCTAAGGCACTTTAAATGACAAAAAATAAAAGAAATTAAAAGACAATGCTCAAGTAGGCCCGCCAATCGACTATGGCACCAAAAATGACAGAAATATAAGAAAAAAATAAAGACAATGCACAAGTAAGCCCGCCGATCAGCTAAGGCATGTAAATGACGAAAAAGTAGGGGTGAGTAAAACAAAAGAAAAATAAAATAAACAATAAAAAAATAGCAAAAATGGTTAGTAAAATAAAAATAAAAAAGGCCAAATTTCAAGAAGCTCTACAAGCTCTCCCTAGCAGAGTCACCATCTATGCAACCGTGGGATTTGTGACCATCCCGTCGCGGCAATGCTCTCGCTTGCAAAAAATATAGAGTCACCACCCAGAGCTTTCGGTGACCCGGGAAACCTAGTTAATTTTTATGAGCACCGAAGTACTAAAAATATGACTCTGAATCCGGTCTACACCATAGACTCTTGGGTAGGGATTTCGGTTATCGATCGGGAAGGTGTTAGGCACCTAATCAACCCGCTTAACGCGCTCTCTACTTATGGCCAAAAATAAAATGAAGCGAAAGAAAGAAAAATAGCTTCCTCTTGCCCAAAAGGGGTTAGAATCTTATTTGTACCCCTCCGTCCCTATCGTAAAGTCAGCGGCGTAACGGCACAAATGGGAGGATGGAGAGAGCTAGAAAGAGATAGGAGAAGAAAGGGGAGAGCCAGAGCCCTCGGGCCTTTCTATCACCGTAGGAGAGCCTTGTGTGGCTTACTTTGATGAGCTCTTGGAGGCTTATATGGTGGAAAGAGGGGTTCTAACCTCTAAGGCTTGCTAGCTAGGAAGTAGAGAGGGAAGGTAAATGGGTAGCATATACCTAAACTAAGGGATCTAAGGTGAAAAATATCACTCAAATGAGGTTTTTTAATTCTGGATTTTGTATGAGAAGTGTGCATCAAAGGGAGAAAGATCTTCTCACTTTAAGCTCTTTCTCTCTTAGGCCAAAATTCTCAACCCTTAAACCAAGGGGTGGGGGCTCTATTTATAGGAAATGGGTAGATTAGGAGACCAGTTAAGAGCTAAATAGATTTAGCAATTAGGTAATCTAAAATCTAAGGTTTCCTAGGATTTTGAGAACTTAGAAAGGTGTGAAGGTGGTTCTAATGGTGGATGATGGGGTGAGGCTTTAAGCCACTTGAAGGGTTGCAAATAGATAGGGAATGGGTGCAACAGAACTAGCAAAACATACCCCAAAGGTCAAGGTGGTCAACAAGTAAAATCCCAATCATGATTTTTGGGGTAAAATTTAGAGGTTACTGTTCATATGCCTAGCGCAACTATTAGTTACATCGCCAGGCAAATGTACAATAAAACAATGTTTAAACAGTGCCTGAAAGTTGGCTCGCGAGGGTGGGGTCCACAATTAATACTGGCGCAACTATTAGTTGCGCCAAGCTTAAATCCTAGGAGAAGTGGCCTAACACAACTAATAGTTGTGCCAGGCAAGATTATCGTTGGCGCAACTATTAGTTGCGCCAAATCCCTAGGGGGCCCACTTGATTTTACTCTTATGCCCTTCGAGCTCGATTTGCCATATCTTTTAATGTATACCTCTGATTAGGGCGATTCTTGGACTGTTGGAAAGCTAGCGACCTCTACTTTTCAATGGTATGAGATTCGATCACAGTAGAGGGCCGTATCTAGTTCCGGTGTACCCCTCCTCAGCCATTTTCTTGATAAGATTAGGTTTAGGTTCAGAATGGGTTCTAAGGGTCGGGATTGATTTCTAAAGGTTCGGGTCAGGTTCCTAAGAGATCTAGGGTGATTCTTAAGAGTTTGGAAAGGTTCCTAAGGGTTCTAGGGGGTTCCTAAAGGTTCCATATATGTCATCAAAAGCTCGAAATTGCACCTCTCGAAAGGTGTTTCGATCGGGCCTTAGGCCAAATTTGGGTGTCTACACAAATATAAACTGCCCAATATAGAATATGAAAAAAGTGCCCTCAGTAACCCTAGAAAAAATTCAGAGTTGTGGTTGGGCGTTCAGTCCAACCTGTTGATCTGTACCACCAACATAATTCAAGGCACAATCTCAACACATGTTCATACTCATATTTCAGGCCCCCAGTAGTCAAAAATGCATATGCAACTGACACATTTATCTTCAGTTACTTTATGATCAATAATTTTGGAAGAAATGCGTTAATAATGTTCTTAAATTAAGCTGTCAGATGTAGCAGTCTAAATAAAGTTTGACTGCTCTTGAAACACATACCAATCTGTTGGTATGCACTTTTTCTGGGTCCCTTTCGGGTCCCGAAATAAGTGGCCCAATTCGGTTCGAGTGGACTCTGTCTACTATGGTTGGCAGAAAACAATAGAATAATATTTAGGGAATATTTATGTGCACCTGCAGGAAATATATTTTTAGTAAGAAATAAATTCTAAATGGAAAGTATCTGAGTTGTTGCGATCACTAGCTACAAATATTTATTGACTCTATAACTCATCACTGATCATCTGTGGATATGTTGCGGGGCATGGGTTGAACTCCTTTACTAAACATCGGTCTGCCAACTTTAGCAGTTGTGGGTTGCTTAAGGTCTAACTAGTTTGGTTTTCTGCTCCTAATGGGTCTATCTAAAAAGGAGGGTTGTGGCCTGCTATGCTAAGGAGGATCGGCCCCATTCCCGGGTACCTTCAGTAATCTCCCTTGGATAAATTGGCTAATTTAGGAGTAATTTTGTAAATACTGAGAAAGGTTAGGGGCCTAATCGGCTCTAGGCTAAGAATTTCGGGTATGGGTTTCCTAAGGGATGACTCTAAGGCTAAGGGGAGCTTGCTCCTTCAGTACTCCTTCAAGAGTCAAGGCTGGTAGGCTAGTTCCACCAGCTTGACTACCCTGAGATTTCTAAAGAAGAGTCTGCACTCAGAGTGAAGCTCAACTCCTTTCTATCAAACCTCATAGATAATCCCAAAATTTCAAAAGGCATAAGCATGAGAGAAGAGGATTGGCGAAGAGAACTCGTGAGTTTGGCTGTGGGGTAGGGGTCTATTTATAGGTATAGGATAAGTGCACGCATGTGGCCATGTGCCCAATTGGACAATTGCACATGTGTATACCTATGCATAATTGAATTGCGCGCATGGTAATGTGCGTACAATTCCCTGGAAGTCGGTCACTAACTGGGGAATGACCGGTTGACTGGCTCAGTCAAGAATTAAAGTTCTAGTTCAACTAGGCTAATTACGTGCATGAAGCCATGTCAAGAATTAAAGTTCTAGTCCAACTGGGCTAATTACGTGCATGAAGCCATGTGCATAATTTGAAACTTCGGGCAGTTCTAGGTGTCAGAATCTTGGTCTGACTTTAGGCTAATTGCACACAATTCAGGACCCTTTTGAACTAATTGCAAGCAGGTTAGCAGGCGCGCAATCAAATTGAGCGCGTAGAAATATGCATGCAATTTGGGACCCTTTTGAACTACTTGCGTGCATGCAGATATGCACACAATTCGATTGCGCGCATGCTATGCCACGCATAATTCGGGAGAGTGTGAAATTTCAGGTTAAGGATAGATAAGCATTTCAGGTTAAGCATAGACAAGCAGGTAGGGAGGTCAGGACAAACATGCATATATATTTACATGTAATATCATATATTACATGTAAATAACAAAATATCCCTCATTTTAATTTAATAAAAATAGTCTCAGATCAAAAATCTCAAAGAATAAAAAGTAAACTTTTCAGATGAAGAACAAAATTTGATGTTTTGTAATTTGCTCAAATTTTTAACTTTCAAATGGTATGCCTTTTTGCAAAATTTTGAAGCCCATAAATTCTATCATATCAAAGTATTGGTAAAATACCAAAGTCCGGTAAAAAAACTTCACATTTGGGCTTCCAAATAGGGAATATATTGTCAGGGTTCTGACTCGACCTTTGACCTTCGATCAACAGGGCCTAGGACTTAACTATACACTATTGTTATGGTGTATAATTCCCAATTTGAGAGGTTTTTAAGATTTTAGGACTCTTCGAGAGGGTTGGTCCATTTCCAAAAGTCATGGGCAAGGTCAAGGTTGACCGAACAAGTTTGCATACTCTAATGGGGTGTCTACACAATCAGTCTATAAAACAAAACCTATCGATCAAAAGAAAGGTCAATGGATAAAGAAACATGGCCAATGGGTCAATGTTCATACCGATCAGTTACTCAAACATGATCTGCCTATAAGGGGGACTAGCTATGCTGAAAAAAAGATGTCTGGATGATAGAAACTTCAAAGAAACTGACTTAAATTCAAAATAATGACTGTCAACATTATATGCTACACATTGGACCTTGTTACACGGTGAGGGCGAGGGCATCCCTTAGGGATTAGCTTGGGATTACACTAAGTTATAAAAAAAATGAATAGTTATTTGGGTCTCCTTTAGATTATGTCTTATGTACTTGTTAAATAAAGTAGGGAAATTTCCACAATCGATCCTATCAGATTCACCTTTTCCGTCAGAGACCCTATAGTTTCACCTTTCACCAAACTGACTAGCTCCAAGCCTAGTCGACGCCCGCATTTATGAATTACCGAAATTACTCGAAGTGATCATTTATTTCAAAACCTTGCAAGTGCACAAGTTCGAATGTACTAGGGCAAGTACACGGGTGTCGAACCACAAGAATTTGCCATTTATCTCCTATTTAATTTCCATTTTACAGAGAATTTTGTAGAATTAGATTTCCTACATTAGTCTAAAACAAATAAAAGAAATCTACATAGTTTTGGAAATAAGAAAGGAGAAGGCGAACTGGAACCCCGGATTCCAGATTTGTACATAATAAATCCTAGTTCTTATTTATCGTGAATCCTAGGTACCCCCGCTCCTGGCTACAAGCTCAGTCACATCGTATATGAATTAGATAGAACAAATCATGAATTAGATAAACCTAATCCTCAAAGAACCATTGCACGAACCAACAAAATTACCCTACAAGGCCTAGCCTGTCAGTGAATATCTTATCTAGACTAATCCCAATCCCTACAAGGCCACTAGAATTAAACTTAATATGATTAAGGCACTACCATCGCATTCTCAATCTAGTTGGACCCTCAAACATGCGATCGTAACAATAATTGAATTCACAAATAGAAAAAATATAGAAATTTATTAAAATACTTATCTAGAATTTACAAGAGATCCTACCCAAAGCTTAAAGCACGCATTGATTCAGAGACCTTCATCATCACTGATGCAGGCTCTGATCGATGATTACATCCAATCTCCCTCCATCTCAGAACTATTCTTAACCTAAAACTATGGAAACTCACGTCAGAGCCCTCTAGAAAAGTTTCGGTGTGCGAGTCCCCTAAAACCTAATCCTAGGGTTCTTATTTATAGATTTACAAGGCCCTAGAACACTATACACGATAAGTAATCTCTAGATCCTATAAATCTGGAAGGAATCTGTGCCAATTTGGTGTTATCCAGCCCGTTGGAAGAAAATCTCAGAGAAGATCTCGACATTAGAGCTCATCCATAGCTGTGTGAACCTGAAATTTTTCTTGGAAACTCTGTCGTGACCGGTCGAAAGTGGGACACCGACCAGTCGGATTCAAAAACTCCTTCTTTAGGTAGAAGATGCCTCGCTGTGCTTTAGTTTTCTTATTTTCCTGACCGGTTGACTAGGTCTTGACCAGTTGAGAAATTCCTCTAAGTATTCTGCATTCTACTTGTTGCATTTCTAACAAATCGGCTGAGTCCTGACCAATCTCATTTCGTTCTTTCGAAGCCTTCAGCATCCTGACCGGTCAAATTTGATGCATTGATCGATCCGTTTTAGTTCTATTTTCTTCCTCTGTTGCGCTAACCTGACCGATTGAATTTGCAGTTTCGACCAGTCCATTTGACCTTTTATGAGCATTCCTTTTCAGCTGCTTTCCTTGGGTTCTTGCTGTTTGCTTAGGTTTCTTCATAATTTTTCTCTTTTAACATTTTTAACATTTAACCCACTTTTACACTCGTTGCAACACAACATGAACTAAAAGTACACACTAGTTGTGAGGTCCAACCAAGCCGAGATTCAGGGATAATTTATACACTTTTGAGTCTAATCACCAAGATAATAAATAGCCATAAAAAATTCAAATCATTACTGTTGCCTTTCACTATTTTACTTTTTTAGTTTTTACTTTTCATTCGAGGGCGGTGGAAGGTGGTGTCATTTCGAATTCAGTGACGCTCCCTTGTTCAATCATCAAGCTATTAAATTTATAAGTTAGAAATCAAATTATCTTCCATTGTTGTAGAATTTTTTCTTCTTCTGACGGTCTATCTTATAAATTAGTCTTTTTTTTTATATAACGAAGTGATATCACATGCCTAAAGGGTGGGTACCGACTATTTAGAAGATCGATATCGACTGTTTATAAGGTTGATCTCGACTGTTTAGACAGTCGATATCAACTATATAGAAAGTCGATATCAACTATATATATAGTCGACATCTTTCTCTTAGCCTAATTATAATATACAGTTCATTTAAATAATTTGTGTTAGTATGGGACTCACTCCTTTCCTTTTTATTACAGTTCATTTAAGCAAGCTGTCAAGATGGTCGTACAGCGGGCTACTGCCAAATGTTCCGCTATTGGCATTTGGAAGCTCTACGAGGACACTAGCCCAAGGCGAAAGGAGTTGCTAAGAGCATCAGTATTCGATGGAATATTTCAAATGCCAAAGGGTGTGGGTTTTTTTGGACATGTCGTCGATGCAATGTTGAGTTTTTTAGTTGAAAAAAACCACTTTCGAGTCGGGAAGAGTGATGTCTATCTTCGAAAGATGGACATTGCATTAATACTGGGCCTTGCCGTGGTTGGCCCTAAACAGTATACCCCCTCCATTAAACCACCAAAAGAAGAAACCATTTGCTACAAATATTTTCATTGACTGCCTAGCGAGAAAATTGTCCTGTCTCAGATAGACCATTGAATGAGGCAAGCGGAGAGTGACGATGACTTCGTAAAGTTATCTCTTCTATTTGTGTTATGTACCTTTCTTTTTCCTGGGTCCCACCATCAACTGGCAGAAGAGCGCATCGACCTCATCGATGATGGAGAGAACTTCAATCAAACTCCGTGGGGTCTCCACATGTATCATGACTTGCTCCAGTATATAATCAAGGGCACGGCGAGTAGAAAGGCTGCCAACGTAGATAAAGCCTTTAAGTTGTTCAACATTTATGGGTGCATTTGTGTACTTCAATGGTGGGCTTATGAGATACTGCTACAAATCTCACCTGAATGAACGTCCCTTAAGAACTCTTTCCCACGATTGTCGTCCAATCGAGGATGAAAAGCTACACTATTGGGAAGATGCTGAACGGCAAGGTATGATGTCTGTTTACATACATCAAACTTATAAAGCTAAGGATTGTAAAGAGTACCAATACTAATTGTATAAGGGTACTGACTGCTTAAAGTGTCGATACTGACTGCTTAAAGAGCCACTAATGACCGCTTAAAGAGTCGATACCAACTGCGTAAAGAGTTGATACAGACCTCTTAAAGGGCCGATAACAACTGCTTAAAGAGTCAATATCGACCTCTCAAAGAGTTGATACTGACCTCTTAAAGAGTCGATACCTTGTGCTTATATTATATTTTCAATTTAGTATTATGATATTTTGGGTGTTTCCTTTTTTTTGTAAAAGGTTTGCGCTCCCCTCGAATCGGTTTCCTTTGAGTTAGAGACACCCGTCGTACAAGAATATCTGTGTGATCCAAAGGTTGTTGGGGGAAGAAGAAAGAGGTTGATGAAGAGGTAAAGAAAGCTATAAAAGTGGATGTGTGGCCGAAGAAGAAGAGAAATTACATTCCGGTCGATAATATTAACGAGAAAGAATTTGACGGCCAATCGACGTCAGACAAAAACTCATCCTCGGAAGAGGGCTTCGTCCATTTAGAGCGGTTGAGAACGAGGGAGGCCACGAAGGAGAGCGCCAGTGCACCAACCTCCTTAATGAATCGTTGTTGAGGGGGATCGACAGCCTGGTGCTCGACAACTTGAAACTCACCCAGAGAGTGAGCAATTTGGAGTGAGAGAATGAGGTCCACACAACACGTTGCAACTCTTTAGATGAGAGGCTCACTTCAAGGGATGTGGAGCTGCAAACGATGAATCACATCAATAATTTGATCAGAAAGGACCAAGGGATTCTAAAAGAACTTCTTCAAACTATGTTGGAGGCAACACCTAAGGTATGTGTTATAACGTAGTTTGTATAAGTGAATATAATTCTAGCTTTCTAATAATGTTTCATTCGATGTTGGCCATTGAGGAGAGGGTCATTGAGGAGACGTTGGCTATTTCTACTATTGAGCAAACAGAGGAGGAGAAATACATGATGACCCTCTAGAATAGGCCTATTACTGAAGACGACTAAGTTCATTTTTCCCATGATAGTTAGTTAGTTAGTTGTTTATTTACTTTTGAATTTCAACATTGACCATTATTTATGCAGCACCTACATAAGTACCGTCGGTGATTATACACTCGTGCTACAGTCTCTCAGGTGTTTGAAAGGCACGACATACCTGAACAATATTGTAAGTAACCTTACAACTCATATAATGCTTGAGTGATGTTATATAATGCTTGATGGAATTCTCTCATATTTAGTTTTGGATTGTTCATGCATGACTTCTCTCATGTTTGCTACTGTAAGTTAAGTACTGAATAGACAATCGTCAATGACTCTGTAGACAGTTGAACGACTCTTTAAAGAGTTGTTATCGACTGTCTATTGAGTCATTGACGATTCTTTATACAGTCATCAATAACTGTATAAAGAGTCATCAATGACTCTTTATTGAGTCATTGACGACTGTATAAGGAATCGTTGACGACTGTCTAAACAGTCGAAGATGACTCGTTAGACAGTCATCAACGGCTCTCTATATAGTCGTCATCGACTCACTAAAGAGTCATTGACGACACTTTGGACTATCGTTTAGTAGGTTAACGATGTATTTGTAATCTTTTTAGATAATGGGAGCCTACCTAAGACTCTTGGAAGTCATTGATGACATTGATCATCCTGACCGAAAGGATAGATGCTTCTTTATGGGCCTCACCGTTTTGACCCATATAGTCTTAGACATGAAGGATTTCAACAAATTTCTTCATTTCGAAAAACTCTACGAATAAAAGTTTGGGTTACAAGTCAAACGGTGGTCTACCCACAAGCTCAAAGTGAACCAAGGAAGAAAGCTGCTACAAAGCTTCTTCAACTGATTAAGGGATCTGTGGGCTCACGAATGTGGTACGGTACATTACGTTCGTTACCAACCATTTTTATATTTTTCAAATCATAGAGGCTAACATTATATTCTTCTTTTTAGATATTTGTCCCAATTCATTCTAACCAACCATTACATTGGGTGGTTATGATCGTTAAGTGGTCGTCGACCCTATTTTTGATAGAGCCTCTAAGGACAAATATTCGGAGCAATTGAAAGTGCTGGTAAGTAACCATAATATGAATTCGTTTAAACTTACAAATTTTCATAATTTTCATTGTTTCCTTAGCTTATCTGACATTTCACTATTTTGAAACAAACCCATTACCTTTTCCAGTTTTTAATTTACACTGAGACTCCACTACATTGAAGGGTAGGTATCCGTGACCATGTACAGACTGTCGGATCAAAGCCATTCCCTGACATGTCAATGGATGGGGCTGTGAGGTGTTCGTACTAAAGTACGTGGAGTACTTCATTGAGGTGAAGCGATTCGACATCACTCAAGAAAATATGAGTAGGATCCGGGCAAAAATTGGCCATGCCCTAGCTACATACACCAGCAATGGAGGGGGATCAGATGAGGAGGATCTAGGTAAATATGTACCCGTGGATCCGTCATCATAATTTTGAGCATATGTACTATTAATTTGAGCATATTTAAATATGTAATGTAAATTCGTTTTTGTAAATTTCAATATATGTGAATTTTTAATGTAAATTTGTTACTCTGTATTTGTAAAGTCAAATTCAAATTTGAGTATATGTTAATTTGAGCATATGTAATTATTTGTTACTCTAGGAAACAGTTGAACGACTCAGTAGACACTCGAACAATTCTCTATAGAGTCGTTGACGACTCTTTAGACAATCGTTAATGACTATCTATAGAGGCGACGACGCCTCTTTAGACAATCGTCAACGACTATCTATAGAGTCGAAGATGACTACGACTCTATACACAGTCGTCAACAACTCTTTAGACAGTCGACGACGACTCTTTAGATAGTCATTTATTAGCTTTAACGCTATATGTTTTCTGGTTGCAGTTAATGAGAGCATACCTAAGGCTATTTGAAGTTATGAGCAAATGTACTTTTTTGCATTATAAATACTGCATTCCAAATTTATAACTATTACAAACCAAATTTGTACATTCTAAGTTTCTAACCAAATGTGCATTCCAAATGTTATCATAAATATTACATTCCAAATTTAGAACTATAACGAACTGAATTTTTGGCCAAACTTTGTCTTGTAACGTTCCTTGTATGATCTAGCCGGCCTCTTGTGCTGTTTCTAAGTGCGATCTATCTCCATCCACCGCACATGAATTACAATCCTATCATCTATCGATAGATGACTTTTGTCAAATCTATACCAAGGTGCTATAATTTCGGAGCTTAATTCTGTATCGGAGGTTCCTTCTTCACGCCTGAAATTTAGAAGAGTTACAAAGATGATCATTATAAAGGAAAATTTTCATATAATAAAAGCAGTACCTTTTAGTAGTAGTGAAATGAGTCTGACAGTTTCCCCCACCCACAACTTTGAAAGTTTCAAGGTGTAAACAACGTCTTACTCCCGCCGAAGGTGTAAGCCCACAATTATCGTTTGGGTTGCATTTCGAAATGCGACATACCTTCACAAAGGAAAATACAAACCAGTCTCTGTTAGCATGCAAGTTGCCAAAAAAATCTCATTTCTTAATAGAAAATACAAGTTATCAATCTCTTAATGGAATAGTATTGCTCTCATATAAGAGCGTTAACGATCTCTTAGAGGATCGCTAGTGATCTCTTAATGGAGCTATATCGATCGTCATTGCTCGGATTAGAGAGCGATTTACAATATAAAGGAGGCACGCACTCTATCTACCCATCAGTCCCACTGCCATGCAACTGCTATGATTATGACCATACTCACTGCACCTACCACACTATAGGGCCCTACCTTCACCCTTAGATCATATCCTTCTCTTCCTCGGACGTTCTGCTTGCTTTTAGAAATTATAGGGCTGTCTTACTTTCATATTTTTCGTTAGTTGGTCAGCTTGGATTTTTTATTGGCTTTTATCAAGGGTGAGAACCCATTATTTATCGTATGATTGTCTAAAGCAAGTGGCAAAAAACTACTAACAAAAGTTATGGTAATCATAACTTCTCCGATTGATGGCCGCAACGGCATGTGAGCAAGGCAAACCATGAATGTGTCAATGACGACAAGTACATGTGTTATGTTCCAAGTTGACGTGGAAAATGAAACTCCCATAATTCACTTGGAAATGATTGCGCTCGTAAAGTTGAGCTCTTTTTCTACCAACCCATTAGAGCACCTTCCTCATATGCTCGTTTGCTTTCGGACAGAGGAGGGTGATCTCTGTCGGCGCTTTTAAAAATAATCACGAACTTTCTTTCTAGTAGTTCTGATTTAGTCGATAATTGGTCTCTCCCGAGCTAGCTTTAGTACGTTGTTCAAGCTTTTAACATTATTCATAGTGAGGGAATCATACTGCCTTCCTTTGATATATGTGCGGGCCCAATGCTGCGGAACTATTTTTAAAATATACTCTACGGCCTAAAGATCAGCCTTTTCCTTCATTTTGTTCAAAAAATGATCAAATCTTACTACTGAATATGCACGCACAACACACTATCATAGATCCAACGTGTCATGCTTGGGATATTTGTGTGTCAAATTCTGTGTCATATATCACATGCAGTAGTTGTGGTATGCGTTAGGAAAGATTCATGTCATCGCCTTTATTAAACCCTTCGACATGTCTATGATAATAACAAAATATTCGTTAATCTAACCAATCACAAATGCACCTACCTATTTAAGAAACCACATCCACATATCCTCTTCTTCTACCTCGACGACGGTGAATGCTAAAGATAATATATGGCCATTACTGTCTTATGTTGATGCGATAAGTAGGATCCCTTCGAAACGTCTCCGTAAGTGTGTGTCATCTACAAATAATATGCG
This sequence comes from Chloranthus sessilifolius, assembly GCA_021018995.1. Taxonomy (NCBI): domain Eukaryota; kingdom Viridiplantae; phylum Streptophyta; class Magnoliopsida; order Chloranthales; family Chloranthaceae; genus Chloranthus; species Chloranthus sessilifolius. Next base: position 75,288,401 of record CM037595.1, read on the forward strand.
ACGAAGTGTATTGTGGTTGCTTCCGATGCATGGACTAAAACTCCAAAAAAATCTTTCAAATTAACTGTTAGGCATAAGTTGAAAGGACATTCATATATTAGTATTTACCCTCTCCACCTCCTTCACGTAGGCTGGTAGATCCACAAATTGCCCTTCCCAACTACTTCTAATATAGTTCAAGGCGAGTTCTTTTCCCCTCCAGGCCTTAGAATATTTTATTTGTACGTTATAAGCTTTTGCAATATCAAACATTATCGATGTAGGTGTGTAGTCAAATCCTTCCAAAAGTTTCTCCCATATATAGTTGGCCACGAAGGAGATTGTTGCAGTACGGTGATCGTGCACTCCGATCTTAGGAGCCATACATGTGTTAGTACTATTGAACGTCTTGATTTTGAAAGAGTCAAGCCCAGTCAATTTAGACGCATGTGTTCGCCATGAACAATTGGTTCGTAGCATCCGACTGTCACTCGATGTAAAGACCCGTATTTTGAACCCGAGTTAGACTGACCCTGTGTGTATTCGGCTCGACAACCGACGTCACCATTTGTTTTAGATTTTTATCTAGATGTGATTGTGCGGACAGATTTTAATTTAGAGCCCATTTGGACCCTCATGTGAAAGTTGTGCACCGACCTCGGTGTAGCCGCTCAACACCGGACTTGAGTTTTAAAATTAGAAGTGTATAATACATAAGATGTGTGTGTGTGTTTTACTTTGTGAGCAATCCTATTATAAGAAGGAATTGCATTCCCGTATTATACTAGGTTTTGTTAAGAGAGGATAGTTACCCAACCGTGTGAAACTCCGTCTTCTCTCTTCTTCAATCATCGTAGGAGATCGGTTTAGAAAACCTCCTTCTCTAGAACCCACTTTGTTGAAAGCACTTAAACCTTAGAAAGAACTTGAATCAACCTTGGATTCGTAGTTGACTATTGGGAGAGGTTGAGATCATTGGGAGCATGTTGGAGTTGTCTCTGTGAACTCGTGGGATCGATCGCGGCGCGAATCGTTGAGGAAACCCGTCGGTTTCATTCTGAAGCTCCATTCGCGTGACTCATTTCTAATCTAGGAATCATTAGATTAAAGGTACGTTTTAATTAAACTTTTTAATTAAATCATTAGATTAGCCATGGGTTTTGCTTTGGGATGTATGGGTTTCGATTCGGGTGAAAACCAGCGAAATCGCGTCGCTGTAGCTCGCTCGAGCGAGCTATTATCATCGCTCAAGTGAGGTATCACCGAACTTCGACATTGCCTTGGTATTTTAGTCATAACTTTTTCTCTTGAACTCCGATTGAGACGATTCTTTTTGCGTTGGAAAGCTAATAGAAAAATCTACAACTTTTATGTTTTGACCAACTCATGGATCAATCGTCTTGATGGTAAAAAATATATGAGAATATTACATCAAATTCTAGGATTGGCACAACTTGCCTGTTTTGACTTGTTTTTGAGGAAACGCTTAAATAGGTCTATATTATTAGTAATTAGAGTTTATCTTAATGCATGAACGTATATTGTGATGTAGATTGAGGGCGAGAGGCCATCAATAGGACTTTGCTTGACTTCGCATAACTCCGAGTTTTGATAGGAGAATCTCATCTTTACAGTATTTTATTTTAATTCGCATGGATATTTTGAATTAAAATCTTTAAACTTGCATATGCCATTGAAATCACATCTGTAAACTGAAATTGATATGAATGACTGAAAATCTAAATCTACCAATCTCAAACACGAATCGCTTAAGCTCAAAATCAAATCAAGAACCTGAACTATGTATAAGAGACTTGCATCTGATTTATATTAGCATCTGCATTTGTTTTATGATTGACCTGAACGACCCCTCAAAAATTCCTGAACAATTTCGCACAAGTTTCCCTCATTACGAGGGGCTTGTTGCATCTGAAAAGGGTTCATGAACGACGATGGTAGGTAGGGGTTCCCATCGGCTATATTCCTGCTCTCGAGATATAGTTTACTCGGGAGGTATTTTAAGTTGAGGTTTAAGTCATGAATTACTGAACTTTGCATATAGAAGTTAGAGAAACTAAGACACTGAAATACTGCATCTGTTCTTGAAACTGTTTTTACACATTTAGAAATAAATCTTACATATGATTTCTGCACCTAAATTCAGTTTATTATCTGCTTATATGTTTGACAAGCTATATTCTGATATTTGTTTTCAAACCATATTAGTTAAAGTAAAATGCCGTAGATGTCTTTCTTCTACTGAGCTTTGTTGGTTAGCTCACTCCGACTATCGTCACTGTGTTGTGTACGACATGGCTATTAAGGGTCGTGGAGATCGATCGACTACGTGCCTGAGGAAGAGCTTGAGGTTCCTCCTGAGGAGTTTTTCCCAGTATAGAACTTACTGATTTTCTTATTTGTGGTGAGAGTTAGACTTGAATTTGTGGGCCCATTTTAGTTGGATACCATAGTTTTATATTTGACGTTGATTTCTGTTATGAGCCATGTTTCAATGATGGTCGGCCATCATCGGTGGTTCTTTACTTTTAATTGCTTCCGCATTTATTTTAGCTATGGATATTTATTACGCTTTACTCTGATATGTGCCCTGTTTGTCCGGCTTATCGTTTATTCGATAGGTTGGCAAACCGGCCTTTCCTATACCTGAGGGATTGGAAAAGTTGGGTCGTCACAGTTGGTATCAGAGCCATGGTTTTTAGATTCTCTAAGGACCCATGGGAACCAACCGTGACCCGGTACAGCTCGCATCAGAGTCATGTCGTTAGGTCCAGAATCACTAGTACTATTTGTGATTGTCTTTACAATCAATGTTGACTGATGTTGTGGTGTTCACAATGACAGATCAGTATGGCCCCAAGATTTAGAGGCAAAGGCAGAGGTAGGACGGTGCCTTTAGAGGACATTCCTGAAGGTGTCGGTACATCAAGGGGAGTTGCCTTCGCATCCGGTTCTAATGCAGTCCCTATAGGAGCCGGAGTTGATAGAGGTCAGGGTGAAAGAATGGAACAAGTGTTGGAAAGTCTGGCCACCAACATTGCTCGCCAGACCGCATCTATGGCTCGTGATGCTTTAATCGCCAACAAGCGTAGCTGATTCTGGGACAACAACAACAATCATCGATTTGCCAAATTCAGAGGATGAGACCTCCAAATTTTTGATGACCAATGACGATGGAAGTCAAGGTTGGTTGGATGAGATGGAAAAAGATCTTCGAGGTGCTTGGCACCGATGTCGAGAAGGTTAGATGGGCAACCTTCAAACTGGATGGACAGGCTGGACCATGGTGGAAGTCCGTGGCTAGACACCGGGAGCAGGAGTTTCCCAATACTCCTTGGACATGGGCTGAGTTTATCGAAGCGTTCAACGATCAGTACTTTCCCAAGATCGTTAGGCATCAGATGGAAGTTCACCATCGAAGCGAGGGACAATGTCAAGGCGTGAGTATGGAGATGAGTTCACGCGACTTTCAAGGTTTGCACCTCAACATGTGGCCACCGATATGATGAAGGCGAAAATTTCAATGGGTCTTAGGCCGAGTATACGAGGAGAGCGTGGCTATGTGGGAAATGGAAACATATGGAGAGTCTTGTCAAAAGGCCCTCATAGCAGAGGAAGAAATTTAAAAGCGGTTTTGAGAAGCGAACAAGGGGTTGTATAAGGGCCAGTACTTATGAAAATAAGAGGCCAAGTTTACAAAGCTGCCAAAGTGAACCTTATTCAACCAGATTTTCTAGACCAACATTTTCTTACGGACCGACCCCTTATCGAGATTGGCGATCATCACCTGCAATCCTGCGACCACCAAAGCAGTTCTAATGCTAGTGGAGCTTCAGGCAGGGGATCCTCTCGTGCACCATCTTTTATTTCGGTCACTATGTGCCTAAGGTGCGGGAAACCACACAAGACCGAGGATTGTAGGAGGAACACTGGAGCGTATTTTCGGTGTGGCGTAATCGGACACATGGTTAAGGATTGTCCTCAAGAGGACAAGGGAAGAGAGATCTAATTCGACCTACTGTTCAAGGTCGAGCTTATGCCGTGATGGCTCAAGAAGCCGAAACATCGAACGACGTGATCCAAGGTATTATTAAAAGTTGAGATGTCTTCTTATTTTATGTGTTATATATAATTGCTTGATATTTAATAAATTTTATTAATAAGTTATGGATGAACACACATGCTTAGAAACTTTTAATTGATACGCTTGTCTAAACTAAGGTACCCTTTTTATGCATCGGGGGAGCGATGTAAGCAAAACCGAAGCGCTGAAAAGTGTTGATAGACCCTGGTCTACACATTCTTTGTTACTCCATTGTTGAGAAGTTGGGAATCATTCCCAAGGCCCTTGATTTCATCTTGGCGGTCAATTCCTACGGCAACTCAAAGGAGCACCGATACCATGTGTCAATCGGATTGTGATGATCGAAGACCACGAGACAGTGGCTGATTTGATCATTTTGAGCATGGAAGGGTTCGACGTGATACTAGGGATGGATTGGTTATCTACTTACCATACGAGCGTGGATTGTCTTCGAAAGATTGTAACATTCTGCCCACCGAAGAGAAAATCTTTTCAATTTTGTGGAGTCAAATCTTGTGTGATACCGTTTATCTCTGCCATTCGAAGCGCCAGTATGATGAGAGAGCAGTGTTGTGGTTATCGGCCTACTTGCAAGATCATAAGGAGGAGAAGAAAATATTGCGAGATATTACGATTGCTTGCGAGTATTGGATGTTTTTCACAAGATCTACCAAGATTACCACCTGACAGGGAGATTGAGTTTGCAATTGAGTTAGCGCCGGGTACTGAACCAGTATCAAAAGCTCCGTATCAAATGGCGCCTGCAGAATTGAAAGAGTTGAAGGAGCAGCTTCAGGAACTGCTAGATAAGGGCTTTATTAGACCGAGTGTGTCACCACAGGAGCACCGGTTCTATTTGTAAAGAAGAAAGACGGTTCAATGCGGCTTTGCATCGATTACCATGACTAAATAAGTTGACAATTAAGAACCGTTATCCACTTCCAAGAATTGATGATCCGTCGATCGCTTATAAGGAGCAAGGTTCTTCTCGAAGATCGACTTGAGGTCGTGCTACCATCGGTTGAAAGTTAAGTTCGAAGACAGCGTTGAACCCGATATGGGCACTCGAAGTTCTTGGTCATGCCATTTGGGTTGACAAACGCACTGCGTCATTTATGGACTTGATGAACCGGATATTCAAGTCACATTTGGACAAGTAGTAGTTTTGTAGATGACATCCTCATCTATTCAAAGACGCGAGAAGAACATGAGCAACATCTGCGTGGCTCTACAAACCCTTAGAGACCATCAGTTATATGCAAAACTTAGTAAGTGTGAGTTTTGGCTTGAGCAAGTCAGTTCCTAGGCCATGTTATCTCTGAGACCAGTATTACAGTTGACCCAGGAAAGATTGAGTCAGTGATGAATTGGGAATGACCAAAGACCGTTGGAGGTTCGTAGTTTCCTCGGTTTGGCACGATCCTACAGAAGGTTTGTGGAGGGCTTCTCCAAGATATCAGGTCCTCTTACACAACTTACGAAGAAGAATACTAAATTTGATTGGACAGAGCAGTGTGAGCAAAGTTTTCAGGAACTCAAGAAACGATTGACTCTGCGCGATTTGCTATACCATCGAGCGGGGAGGCTTTGCGATTATCTGATGATGCATCATATGGGGGTTTAGGTCATGTGCTTAACGTAATGAGAGAGTCATTGCTTATGGGTCTAGGCTAAAAGACCATGAGAAGAATTACCCGACGCATGATCTTGAGTTGGCAGTGATTTTTGCTCTGAAGATCTGGAGGCATTACCTTTATGGGGAGACCTTCGATATATTTACCGATCATAAGAGCCTCAAGTATCTCTTCTCACAAAAGGAGTTGAATATGAGACAGCGTCGATGGATGGAGTTCTTGAAAGATTATGATTGTACCATCCAGTACCACCCCGGGAAAGCAAACGTAGTGGCAGATGCGTTAAGTCGGAAGTTCTCTGCTCAGTTATCACATCTCACCGCAAGGGTGCGAAGATGGCATCTATTGGAAGATATGGCTCTAAGTAGCATGAGATTTGACGTAAAAGGTTCAGGTGCGTTAATGGCTACACTGGTGATTCGTTCCACCCTCTATGAGAACATTCGCAGACTTCAGATGACGGATGATGAACTTATGGCTATCAGACGGGATGTGATTGGGGGAAGCAAAATAGATTTTTCTATCAAAGATGATGACACTTTATTGTTTAGAAACCGGGTATGCGTACCAACTAGTATTGAGCTTCGGGACACTATTTTGGAAGAGGCTCATAAGTCTATGTACGCTATTCACCCTGGCAGTACCAAGATGTACCAGGACTTAAAGAAAAGCTTCTGGTGGAGAGGTTTAAAGAAAGATGTCGCTGTGTATGTCTCGAGATGTCTTGTGTCCAAGTAAAGGTGGATCATCGAAATCCGGCAGGATCGGTAACCACTACCGATACCTGAGTGGAAATGGGAGGCCATTTCTATGGACTTTATTTTGAGATTGCCAAGAACATTAAGAAAATACAATGCCATCTGGGTCATTGTGGATCGATTGACTAAGTCCGCACACTTCCTTCCTTATAATACGTCAGATACCGCCAACAAACTCATGAAATTATACCTCAAGGAGCTAGTTAGGGTGCATGGTATACCGGGTCGATATCATATCCGATAGAGACCCGATGTACACATCTCGGTTTTGCGATTTCAAGAAGGAATGGGCTCTAGGCTCGATTATAGTCTGACATTCCATCCTCGGCCGATGGGCATCGAGAGGGTGAATCGATTATAGAAGATACGTGCTTGCATGTTGGATTTTCGAGTCATGGGACCAACATTTCTTCTCGATCGAGTTCGCCTACAATACGATTACGAGCTAGCATCGGCATGGCACCCTCTGAAGCTTTGTATGGGCGGCAGTGCGGTCTCCGCTTAATTGGGAAGAAGTGGGTGAGAAACTCATTTTAGGTCCCGAGATCGTGGAGAATACAACCGAGACAGTTTGGTTAATCCGTGAGACTACGCATTGCTCAAAGTCGTCGGAAGAAAGCTATCTGAAAAGAAACCATGTTGAGTTTAAGGTGGGAGATAACGTGTTGTCAAAATCTCTCCTACAAAAGGCGTGATGCGTTTTGGGAAGCGTGGGAAGTGAGTCCGCGCTATGTTGGACCTTCGAGGTATTGGGCGGTCGGCGAGGTTACCTGTCGAGTAGCCTTGCCACCGCAGCTATCGGAAATGCACAACGTGTTTCATGTGTCCCATTACGAAGATATGTTAAGGACACACACGTATTGGACTACCACCCATTGAGCTCCAAGAAGACCTATCCTTGGTTGAGGAACCGTCTGAATCTTGGATCGTAAAGAACAAATCTTACGGACAAAGAGCATTCCCTTAGTACTCGTGAAGTGGCGGAACCATTCTTCAGAGGAAGCCACATGGGAGCGTGAAGCGGAGATTCGCGAGCAATTTCCACAACTTTTCGAGTGAAGGTATATTATAAACTATAGTTATGTAAGAAAACCATACGTACCTTTAAATTCTTGAATTTGTTTCTTTTAAAAAAAAAAAAAAAAAAAAAAAGGGGAGAATTTCTTCAAAATCTTCAATGTTAAATTGGTTCATAACATTGATGCTTTACATATATATCTATAACGATCACACAATAAAATCTTAAATGTCATATTTATTCATTCTCGGTTAGAACCGTATGTCTGTTGGAACCCGTGTCATCAGTTAGAACATGTTACCAGGCATGTGATCATGCTTTTGAATAAGTGTTCGATTCTGACATCTAAAATTTCTGCTCAAATAATTACCAAAAGGGTGAGGTAGGTGTGTGTGCTAGGTTTGTGTCATGGTGAAGTATATTTCCAGGCATGTGACACTTGGGAAGGCATGCCTCCATGTATGGATGCAATCCTCTATGGCAGTATGGGATGCCACACGCAGTACATCGAGGTTACTACGGATCCCGACCCTTGAAAGCGTGCTTAGTGAAGCCTACCGCATCGCGACCAAAGTTCTTTGACTTTAGACTATTTCGATTTTGCTTTATACTGGTGTTAGGATAAGGACTTACCGCAGTTCGGTTTAGCTATCCGTATATTTTTGAGGACGAAAATTCCTAAGGAGGGTAGAATGTAAGACCCGTATTTTGAACCCGAGTTAGACTGACCCTGTGTGTGTATTCGGCTCGGCAACCGACGTCACCATTTGTTTTGGATTTTTATCTAGATGTGATTGTGCGGACAGATTTTAATTTAGAGCCCATTTGGACCCTCGTGCGAAAGTTGTGCACCGACCTCGGTGTAGCCGCTCAACACCGGACTTGAGTTTTAAAATTAGAAGTGTATAATACATAAGATGTGTGTGTGTGTTTTACTTTGTGAGCAATCCTATTATAAGAAGGAATTGTATTCCCGTATTATACTAGGTTTTGTTAAGAGAGGATAGTTACCCAACCGTGTGAAACTCCGTCTTCTCTCTTCTTCAATCATCGTAGGAGATCGGTTTAGAAAACCTCCTTCTCTAGAACCCTCTTTGTTGAAAGCACTTAAACCTTAGAAAGAACTTGAATCAACCTTGGATTCGTAGTTGGCTATTGGGAGAGGTTGAGATCATTGGGGGCGTGTTAGAGTTGTCTCTGTGAACTCGTGGGATCGATCGCGGCGCGAATCGTTGAGGAAACCCGTCGGTTTCGTTTCGAAGCTCCATTCGCGTGACTCATTTCTAATCTAGGAATCCTTAGATTAAAGGTACGTTTTAATTAAACTTTTTGATTAAATCATTAGATTAGCCATGGGTTTTGCTTTGGGATGTATGGGTTTCGATTCGGGTGAAAACCAGCGAAATCGCGTCGCTGTAGCTCGCTCGAACGAGCTATTATCATCGCTCGAGCGAGGTATCACCGAACTTCGACATTACCTTGGTGTTTTAGTCATAACATTTTCTCCCGAACTCCGATTGAGACGATTCATTTTGCGTTGGAAAGCTAATAGAAAAATCTACAACTTTTATGTTTTGACCAACTCATGGATCAATCTTCTTGATGGTCAAAAATATATGAGAATGTTACATCAAATTCTAGGATTGGCGCAACTTGCCTGTTTTGGCTTGTTTTTGAGGAAACGCTTAAATATGTCTATATTATTAGTAATTAGAGTTTATCTTAATGCATGAACGTATATTGTGATGTAGATTGAGGGTGAGAGGCCATCAATAGGACTTTGCTTGACTTCGCATAACTCCGAGTTTTGGTAGGAGAATCTCATCTTTACAGTATTTTATTTTAATTCGCATGGATATTTTGAATTAAAATCTTTAAACTTACATATGCCATTGAAATCACATCTGTAAACTGAAATTGATATGAATGACTGAAAATCTAAATCTACCTGAATCCTGAAACTTGAATCTGCTTAAGCTCTGAAAATCTGAAATCAAGAACCTGAACTATGTATAAGAGACTTGCATCTGATTTATATTAGCATCTGCATTTGTTTTATGATTGACCTGAACGACCCCTCAAAAATTCCTGAACAAATTACGTAGGGGCTTGTTGCATCCTGAAAAAGGGTTCATGAACGACGATGGTAGGTAGGGGTTCCCATCGGCTATATTCCTGCTCTCGAGATATAGTTTACTCGGGAGGTATTTTAAGTTGAGGATTAAGTCATGAATTACTGAACTTTGCATATAGAAGTTAGAGAAACTAAGACACTGAAACACTGCATCTGTTCTTGAAACTGTTTTCACACATTTAGAAATAAATCTTACATATGATTTCTGCACCTAAATTCAGTTTATTATCTGCTTATATGTTTGACAAGCTATATTCCGATATTTGTTTTGAAACCATATTAGTTAAAGTAAAATACCGTAGATGTCTTTCTTCTACTGAGCTTTGTTGGTTAGCTAACTCCGACTATATGTCACAGGTTCAGGTACTGACGTGGCTATTCAGGGCTGCGAGACTGATCCTGACTACGTGCCTGAGGAAGAGCTTGAGGTTCCTCCTGAGGAGTTTTTCCCAGTATAAAACTTACTGATTTTCTTATTTGTGGTGAGAGTTAGACTTGAATTTGTGGGCCCATTTTAGTTGGATATCATAGTTTTATATTTGACGTTGATTTCTGTTATGAGCCATGTTTCGATGATGGTCGGCCATCATCGGTGGTTCTTTACTTTTAATTGCTTCCGCATTTATTTTAGCTATGGATATTTATTACGCTTTACTCTGATATGTACCCTATTTGTCCGGCTTATCGTTTATTCAATAGGTTGGCGAACCGGCCTTTCCTATACCTGAGGGATTGGAAAAGTCGGATCGTCACACTCGATAACTATGGTTTTCAAGGGCCGAATTTGGAACTTTTTCTCCACTGCGTGTTCTTTCAAAGCTCGTTGGAATGTTTGCTTATCTCTAAAGACCTTTCCAAGTTTAAACGTCCAATTCTGATATTCGGTTTCTACATCTTGATCGGAAGAGTCGTCCAATGTCTCTGACCCTTCATAATCTCCATCTATTAGAGGATTATCAATGCCTCTCATAAAATTTCTCGGATTTTCTTTTATAAACCCATCCGATTTGCTATCATAGTCTTGGGTGTTCTCTTCTAAATTATCTTCATTAATGGGTTGAGGGTGACTATGTCCTTTACTAGCGGTGTTCTCAGGTGGTTTACTAGGCCCTTCACCAAAGGGGTTCTGACGTGGTTGACTAGGCCCTTCACCGAAGGAGTTCTCATGTGTTTGACTATGTCCTTCACCGAAGGAGTTATCACTAAAGGGTTTAGCTCCTCCGATAATCCCCATCGATGGAATGGTAAAACATAATTCGTGAGTCAGCCAAGTTGTCAATCCATTGTAGAAGATATGACCGAAAGTCTTCATCCCCCACCCTTTTTTATGTGTAGTCTAACTCTTGATGACATTATTGTGAACCATGCATTTATTTTAGTGGGTTATCATATGATTCAATTGGAGCATCATTTAAATCAATAGTTGTTTTCTTGACTAACATCTGCACCGTAATATCGTCATCATCACCTAAATGAACTATATCATATATAGGTCCATCCTCCTCTAACTTACAAAGTTGAAAGGAATGCTTACTAACAAAATCAATCTCGGTAAGAAGTACTTGTTCAACTTCGAAGTGGAAGGATGATAGTTCTTTAATGATAAATACTTTTATGATGTCCACCCTGACTTTATAAAATGTAAATAGAGAGGTCAAATCATTCAAATCTAAAATGTCTGCAAGCTCAGGTATTCACTATCTTCATAGGGAACATTACTGAAAGGTTTCATCCACCCTCGCAAAACTAACAACGTACATTTGCCTTATGAATTATTTATATGAAATGTCTGTCTTAATGAAAAGAAAGAAGCCTCTGTCGACCACCTTTATACAAGTCATCATCACTTATAAGAAGATCATCATAGTGACTAAGAAGAGGAATGCCCAACTCTGGCATCTCTTGTTTAAGAATGAGAATGGGTCATAAGACACAAAGGGGAGATATTGACCGTATAGACAATCGAAACCGACTGTATAGACAGTCGATATCGACTGTATAGACAATATATATTGATTGTCTACACAGTCGTTATCGACTGTTTAAAAAGGCAATATCGACCATTTATACAATCGGTATCGACTGTTTAAACATTCGATATCGACGATTTATACAATCGGTATCGACCATTTATATAATCGGTATAGACTGTCTTATCTAGGAATGAGTAAACATTTCTTTAAAAAAATTATCAATAAAAAATATATATTTTTTATACTGCAAATCAAAATTCTAAGAATCTAAAAATGGGTTTGCATTGGATAATCTAAACATACCTCCCATTGCAATGGCAAATTGTAGGGTCTCCTCCCAAACCTGTGTTTTCTACTTCCAAAGTGACAGCTCTATAATTTATGTTCTGTATTAACCTATTAAAAGCGCACAATGAAAATCATACCACCAGCGATAGGATCGTTCCCATGAGGAAGGCCAAAAATCTTTAAAACTTTCATTTGCCTCTAAAGAATTAAGAATGGTTTTTATTTAATTAAACTAAAGTGCAAGAAAATAAATCTAAATCTTCAAACTTTTGGATCCTGATCGTCAATCAGTTTCCTTTGGTTCAGATAATTAAGAAATTTAAAATACCATTACAATATATCTAAGCCTCTCAGAATTTGGGCGTCTATCAAATTTGAAATTCTTTCAATATAGATCTATGCTAATCTGCAACTTTCTATAATTTGGGCGTCAATCAAACACTATAAAATTGAAGATGGAAAATAAAATACCATTATACTAATCTTTTAAATTTAAGACTTTAGGCGTCAATTAAAATCAAGAACTATCAAATGTTTACAAAGCAGTAAATCTAAACTAGAATGTAATAAAAAGATCTTTCATCTCTCAATCACAGGCGTTAATTACTCTTGAGAAACTATAGATACTTTACTCTAATCTTCTAGTCTCCGATCACAGGCGTCAATTGCTCTCGAAAAACCTTGGATATCTAAACTACACTACTTTAAGGTGATTGTAGGAAACCCAACCTCAGTCGTCAATTGATGCTGAGAATTTCTTTGATAAGTTTTTCCTAATATGTCGAGCCCTCTTATTTATAGATCATAAGGGGTCATTTTACATTATTCAACTCCTAATAAAAGGAAACTTCTAAAAACAAAAGTTTTCTAATATAATTAAACTTCTAATTCTATCATCTTTGCTTTAGATAGTAGATGCGCAGAACTTTTCTCCTTATTTTCAGTAGTAGAGATCTTCATAATTCTTTCGTCAATCTTCTCAGATCCTAGAGTGCAAGACTTCTAATATCAGAGTTCTTTCTATTCTTTCCATGGCGATGTATCTCTCACGTGATCTTCAATAGTAACAAGCTTTATAGTGTAAAATCGTAAATACAATTTTGCTTCATTTAGTACGATTCTTCAGCAAGATCAATCGTATCTCTAATACAATTCCTCCAGTCTTGAGTGTTTTCTTTGTAGGATCGTAATTACCATTCTTTCTTCACCTTCTCACGATTTCTCTTACGATTCATCGTGACTTCTCTTTCAGATTGGTCTCAAGTACGATTGGGATCGCTTTTTTCAGTGATCATATTTATTACTGCTTTTTGAGCTTATTTTGGCAAAGATTAACACTTTGGTTCTTTTCTGCTTACTGTTCTAATCTACGCATCATCATATCATTAGTAGCAAACTAAGGTCTAGCATTAATAAGTTAAGAGTGATAAAGTTGTAAATTTTGTGTCTGATCGAACCCCCAAACTTATGTTTTTTCTAGTCCCTAGCAAATAAGAAAAGTTAAACTAATCAAAAAATTTAAATGCCACTTTCATAGGGAGCACGATTGCATTTAGCAGATGCAATAAGCCTTTAAATCCCTAGGTGATCCGTAGTGGAGGAGTTGTGTCTCCTGAAGGTTTTCAATGAAGTTACCTACAAACTTCAAAATATTTTTGGATTTTCCAATTTTTGTTTAAAAGAAAATAAACTCTAAAACTTGAAAACAAACCAAACTACTTAATATCTAACTATTGCATGTTTGTTTACATTTTCAAAAATATGATCCCATCAGCTATAACTTCCCATCCTAACAGTTATCCATGATCAGATACTCAACAATTTCAATTCATATTAAGCGTGAAGTGTGTGCGTACCAATAAAGAATTCATTCATTATAAATTTTTCTAAATTATAGATTTAGAAAATATTTTCATCCAAATTCTCACAGTTGGCTTACTCTAAAAAAGAATATCAAAATTATTGGGTTCTCTCAATGATATATATATAAGGAATAATTTCAAGGACAATTGACAAAAAGATAAATCTCATTGAATAGATAATCAATTCTATTTCTTATGCATTCTGATTTTTCATGGGATTTATTATACATATCTCTACTAGGCTCATGCTTGTGTAAATCATAAATCAAATAGGACTTTATTCGGCTTATAATAGGGTTATGGGTAAAAAGGTTCAAAAGAAAGGTGGAAGGGATTCAAAAGTTCTGAGAATTCAACTTATCTCTCACATATTCTTCTTCTTCTTCGTTTCTTCTTTTCTTCTTTTTCTACATCAGTAAGTATTAAAAAAGTTGGATAACTTCTTCCCATATACTACTTAATTTTGTAAATCTCTTTTTCTTTTAGTCTCTCTCTCTTTTTTTTTCATCTATCCTCTTGAATTTTTTTCTCAGTTTGGAAGCTTTTTGCTTCTCTTTTTCATGGTTTTTCTTTCTTTTTTCTCCCATATATTTTTTCAGAATTTTTTTTTTCTTATCAACTGTACCCTTTTAGCATTCCCCTTATCTGTTCTTGCAAACTCCTTCCACTCTCTTTTTCTCCCTTTTTTTAAATTCTCAGAATTACAAGGGTAGAAAGTCCAAATGCTTTGGGTAGTACATATGGTTAAGGGTTTATAAGATTTTGGTACAAAGGAAAATCAGTTTAGGCTCTAATATGGGTTCAAGAGATAAATATATTTCGGCGTTTTGGCATTATGGCTCAAACGAATAAAAAAAAACGGCTTTTAATCATTTTCACGATTTAATAGCAAGAATGTCATATTGTTTCAAATCATATAATAAATAGTTATAGAAAATCATTCAACATAATAGTTGAATATTTGATTCGAATATAAACAGCAATGAGATTTCATTAGAGCATAGTCAAGAAGCTTATGAAAATTTGAATTCGAATAGAATAGCAATCTCTCTCTCAAAGAAAGGAAATAAGTCCAAATGCACACCGGTTATACGATTTTAAAACTATAGTCTAAATATTGCAATTTAAAGCAAAGTATAATTTCAAACATTCAGTTTTTATATAGTGTACAAGTGGCTAAACACCAGTATTAACTGCTCTATTATTTGATGTTTAAACTTCTACTAGGATGATGATTATACTTATGGAATCATATTCTATCTAATCTTAACTCTCGTATAATGGTTAACAGGAAAAACAAAAATTTAAAACAAAACTAACTAAAAATCTAAAACTATACTAAAAACAAAATTAAGATGAATTAAATCTACTCAGAAAGTGCAAATAAAGAAAATAAAGATTTTTTTTTTTCAAATTCAAAAATAATATACATACACAGCATGTGTGTACCCCCAAACTTAAATAGGACAATATCTTCATTGTTCTTAGAAATAGCGGATACCAAAAATATTATGTGGTGCCAACAATTATCGGGTTCAAGATATGTAAGAATGACCAAGAATCTTACCTAGACTTAGGAAAAATCGCATCCGACGTATAAGCTACACAGAAAGGCATCACAAAAAAAAATTAAGCAAAATAATATTTTTTTAAAAAAAATTGCTATTAATATTTAAACAGAATATTTACAAGGATTGCAAGAAAGAAAAATTAATTACATGAAATAGAAACCTAGGAAAAATCTAGACACGGACTGACTACGACACCGACACCGACCGTCTAAGGCGCTAAAGTTGTATTTGATAAAGATCGGCCTTCGGTGGTAACCACCTTCATTTAGAGTCTCGCCTCTCCCCCAAACAGAACACTCCTCCCTACCTTCCGCTTCATCAACTGCACCCTTGGAAGAGAAATGCAATGCAGTTAGAAGAAGAAGTTGAGGAATGGGAGGTTGAGCAATGGAGATGGGTGGCAAGGAAGTTTTCAACCCGCCGCCAATCATAAAGGAATTGCACTCGGGAGGGGGGGTTGTATTGGTGAAATTGTTAAGAAGTGGGAGAAGATGGGGCGTAGGAAAAAAATTTCAGATTTGGGTTAGGTTTAGAGTAAAGGGTGGTTTCGGTGGATGATTCAACATCTGGCATGGGTTGCTAGCGCTTCAACTTTTCTAATCATTTTATTGCAGCCTGTAGCTCGGCCCTTTGTATCTCAAGAATTCAATTGAGTCTTTTACTAATATCATCTTGGTCAGGCTTTTCTACCATAAAGGTTAGGATTTGAAAGAGGAAGATGAATGAGAAGGGTTTGGAATGGTAAAGGTCTATGAAGGGGCATAATTTTATAGGGAAAAAGCTATGGTTCTGAACCGTCACTACGACTTAAACGTCAAGGTGTAGGCATTTAAGCTTGGGTAGTTGGCAAGTGACAATATTGAATGCAATGTGTGTCCACTTCCTCTACAATTTAAATGGGCTCAAATTCCAGGGTAACCAATAAGACTGGTCACCCACTCGCCTATTCCCTGGAATTGTAATTTACAATTCCAGATGACACAGTTCTTCAGACTCTATGACAATCTGAATCGTAATCACTACGATTCGACCATAGGAAATCACCAGTGATCATAAATCCATATGTTCAAAAGTGAACATATTACAGCAGAGAGTCCCTACGAACGATCGTGTTTCAACATGATTTAGATCGTAAGGTATTCTCTTCCAAATTTTCCTACTTTGCAACAAAAGAAATAATACACATATATTACAAGATTTTGCTACGGATGAGTCGGTAGCACGACGGATCCAGGAGGAACTCAATTTATATTAGGGGGAGTGAGTATATCTCCCCAAAATATGTGTCCTCTTGGTTTGCCATTTAATTGCACTGATGACTGGCTACTTTCTCTCTTATTTAATGAAATAATTAGTTGCTCTCTCTAAGTTCCTAACTTAAAAATAGATTGCCTAAGAGAGAGGAGTAGCTGTGTTTGGCATTGGCCATGTTGCTAATAGCATGAATTTGTCTGTAACATGGCATCTTCAGTAGTATGGTCTTGAGTTACTGTGGGATATAAAGGGACAACAAGATATTGAGGAACTACTTGAGTTAGACCATGGTAAGGACCACAAGCCTCTCCTTTTTGAGATGTTGGGTGCAATTTTATACCCAACAAGGACTAAATTTTTGTTTTCCAAAGCATCCGCTTCAGGAGACAATTCATCATTGGCTTTAATTCATACAATCCTCCCCGCTTAGGAGCTATATTCCTTAAAGTCTCTGAATCAATCAAACTCCATGCATGGCGTTGCACCGATTCCTCTCTAAGGGTCTCAAAGAGTTCCCAAGCATCCTTTGTAGTCAATGTACGAAACATTCCTCCACAAGCAACATCAGTCATGTATCGGTTTTGTTCATTCACGCCTTCATAGAAATCAAGGACCATTTGTCAGCGCGGGACCTCATGATGAGGGCACTTGTTCAAAAGTTCATTGAGACATTTCCAGCTCTTCTAAAAAGACTCATCTGGAAATTGATGAAACATTGTGATAATCTTCCGGATTCGATCATTTTACCGATGGAGAAGTACTTAGTGAGGAACTTATTTTGTAACTCTTCCCAACTTGCAATTGAATTATTGAGCAAAGAGTTCAGCCACTGCTTTGCCCCAACTCTAAGAGAAAATGAAAATAGCTTCAAACGAGCGACCTCTTCCGATAAGTTTTTATTCTAAAGGTCATGCAAATTTTGAGAAAGCTCGTTAAGTGCGTGTAGGGATCCTCCTCACCAATCCCATGAAAGATAGGAAGTAGTTAAAATACATTGGGTTTGATTTCGAAGGATCCATTTCGGCTACTAGAGGTAGTCGAATACATGAGAGAGGTGTAGGAGGGGACAATGCATAATACCCCCTCAACGTTTTAGCCACGTATTGTTCTTCTCCTGCCATATTGAATCGAATTAATGATATAGCGGAGTGGCTAGAACATTTAATATTATATTTTTATGTTTTTAATTTTATTTGATTTTTATTTTAGAAAGTTGGGAGAGAAAACAAATCTAAGCCTATAGCTTCTATTGTCAGAAGAACTTTTGAAACCTTTGATTAGTAGCTCTGAATAAACCTGCAAAAGATAAAGAAGCGATCAAAGAAAATTAAAAGTGGAAAAGAAAAGAGGTTTGAAAGACACATATCGGTTTTTAAATTTTTTTCGCTTCCCCCGCAATAGCACGAAAAAATTTTGACAGCTCTATAAATTATGTTCTGTCTTAACCTATTGAAAGTGCACAATGGAAATCATAGCACTAGCGATAGGATCGTTCCCACGAGGAAGGTTGAAAATCATAAAAACTTTTATTTGCCTTTAGAGAATAAAGAATGGTTTTTTTTTAAATTAAACTAAAGTGCAAGAAAATAAATCTAAATTTTCAAACTTTTGGATCCTGCTTGTCAATCAGTTTCCTTTGGTTCTCAAACATTTACGAAAATTAAAATACCGTTACACTATATCTAAGCCTCTCAGAATTTGGGCATCAATCAAATCTGAAATTCTTTCAATATAGATCTATACTAATATACAACTTTCCAGAATTTGGGCATCAATCAAACACTAGAAAATTGAAGATGGAAAATAAAATACCATTATACTAATCTTCCAAATTCAAGACTTTAGGCATCAATTAAAATAAAGAACTATCAGATGCTTACAAAGTAGTGAATGAAAGTAGTAAATCTAAACTAGAAAGCAATAAAAAGATCTTTCATCTCTCAATCACGGGTGTGAATTGCCCTTGACAAACTACGGATACTCTACTCTAATCTTCTAGTCTCTTATCACATGCATCAATTGCTCTAGAAAAACCTTGGATATCTAAATTACACTACTCTAAGGTGATCATAGGAACCCAACCTTAGTCGTCAAATGATGCTGAAAATTCCTTCGATAAGTTTTTCCTCAATGTCAAGCCCTCTTATTAATAGATCATAAGGGGTACATTATTCAACTCCCAATAAAAGTAAACTTCTAAAAACAAAAGTTTCCTAATATAATTAAACTTTTAATTTTATATTCTTTGCTTTAGATAGTAGATGCATAGGACTTTTCTCCTTATTTTCAGCAGCAAAGATCTTCAGAATTCTTTCGCCAATCTTCTCCGATCCGTAGAGTGCAAGACTTCTAATTTCAAAGTTCTTTCTCTTCTTTGCATGGCGGCATATTTCTCATGTGATCTTTAACAGTAGCAAGCTTTATAGTGTAAAATCATAAATACAATTTTGCTTCATTCAGTATGATTCTTCAGCACATCAATCGTATCTTCAATACGATTCCTCCAGTCTTGAGCGTCTTCTTTGTAGGATCGTAATTATGATTCTTTCTTCACCTTCTCATGATTTCTCTTATTATTCCTCATGACTTCTCTTTCAGACTAGTCTCGATTATGATTGGGATCACATTTTCGAGCAATCGTATTTCTAACTACTTTTTGAGTTCATTTTGCCAAAGATTAACACTTTTGTTTTTTTCTGCTTACTGTTCTGAATATTTGCATATCATCATATCATTAGTAACAAACTAAGGTCTAACATCACTAAGTTAAGGGTGATAAAGTGGTAAATTCTGTGACTGATCACAAAGCACAGATCGGATTGAGGAAGAAGATGTCTTTACCTTCGCCAAAGCGCTGATCGGACTGAGGAAGAAGACGTCTTCACCTTTGCCACCTATATCTCTCACTAACTGGAGCAGATTAAAACGAGGAAGAATTGCATGCTTTGTGGGTTAAAGAAATTCATAGAAGGGGTATCTTCGACTCTTTACTCTCCTCAAGGCCGGCTTGGCTTGGAGCTAGTCGGTTTGGTGAAGGGTGAAGCTATAGGGTCTCTGATGGAAAAGGTGAATCTAACAGGGTTGATTGTGGAAATTTCCCAATAAAGTATTATGTTCTTTTGTTTTATTCCCTCTTTTGTCTTATGTGGGGTATGAGGGATACTTTGTTTAATACGTATTATGAATTTGCTCTACACATGGACTTCGTGCGTGACAGCCCGGATTTCCTTATCCCAAATCCATGCTGTCAGATCATAGAACACAATCTGATTATAGAGTTTTCTTTGGTATCATAGTACTTTGAGGCCTTTGTGACAACTTGATCTTCCCCTAACTAGGTAATTGGAAAGATCGGGCCATCAAGCATTCAGTTAGTTTACTTGAGTGTGGAAATAAAGCAGTAATTTATAACCCCAACATCATGGCAAAAGATTTCAATCATTCCACAATATAACAAAGCTATACGGGCCATCAGTGTCGGCCGACCGTCACCTAGACAGTGGTTTAAAATTTTGCAAAACTATACAAAGATTAAATCCAAAAGACTGTAACAAGTATTAAAAGTACAAAATAAACCGCGCTATGCGGAATCCAAAAGACAAGCTAGGGAAAGAAGTCCTCGGGTGGCTCTTCCTCCTCTTCAGGGTTGTAATCAGGATCCTCTTCTTGCCCTGGATCCTTTTTTAACTCTACACCAGCTGCGACGTATAGTCGAGGGATGAGCTAATTCCAAGCTCGGTAGGAGAAAAAAATGTTAAATCATATCTTATCATTCTACTTCTTGGTGTTGATGTATAAGTAAAAATAGTTTGAATTAAAATCATATCAAATATATCAAAATCAAGCAATAAACTAACTATAAATCTCAAAACATCTTAACTCATGATGTGGATGATATGCAGAATGAGTACGTAGAAAAGCAAGGAATCACACAGAAAGCAAAGCATATATTTATGAAAACAAGTGTATGAGAAACAGGAGTACATATGTCAGAGAATTAGGAACATATCAGATCACTTAATATTTTTAAAAGTCATAATATTAGTGCAAGTATCTCGTAGTGGGAACTGAGCATCCCATAGCGGGAACAAGGTCGTGAACCCCGGGGACTCCACCCCTCCCATGGAGACTCCACTCCCCTTACAACTAACATGGACTCAAAATATTGAGTACAGGTCTCATGGAAAAGCATCCCATAGAGGGAACTGAGCATCCCGTAGCGGGAACAGGTTCGTAAACCTTGAGGACTCCACCCCTCTCATGGAGACTCCATTCCTATTTGCACATGATCTCAGAATCATATAACACATACACAGATCAAATTTTAAGAATTTAAACTGAATAACTGATATGCATCAATATGCCAAAGTTCTAATGCTATGATCATGTGCAAAAAGTCAAATCTTACTCATTTACCAAGTTCCAATATGCTTATATATCACGTTACTGGAAACATAAATGCACTTAATAATCACATCGTTAGCCATGATTCGAGAAAACATATAATCGAGCATCGAGATTTTTTCCCTACCTTAAAGTCAGAGTCGTGCAGAAATAATAACGTAAATCAAGGCGAAGATCTTATCAGTGGTCTCCCACATTTACCCTAGATCAAGATGTTCATTTACTATGTGTTAGTTACAAAATGTTGCATGAAACAGGGTCTTCTTAGCTTAAACAGATCGAAGTTTACCCATTCAAGAACAGGGGACCTCGCTACTGTGAGCCCTTCAGAGTTCAGCTTGCTACAGGGAGTTCTTCAGCTCACTACAACGAGTCCATGTGGCACCCTTCAGCTCGTTACAGCAAGTTTCCACAGAGCTAAAATAGCATAAAATTTCAAGTGGCGCTCGCTGTGGCGAGGGGTTCAAAAATCTCCTTGCTACATGAGCTTAAGGTCTCGCTACAGCGAGCCTAACAGAACTCAAAACCCTTGGGCTTCATCTTCTATATTTGAAAATCCTAATTTCTTCACAATTTCTTATTTTAAACCTCCAATCTAATTTAGTTTCTTGCAATAGGACCAAATCGTAGGTTTCTATCTTAGAATATTGTGCATTCAACGATCGAAGTCATCGAAATTGGAGGCAATTGGTGTTAATCTCTCTCATGTGTCCGACCCTCGAGATTTCTTGCATGAGATCAAAAATCGAATAGTTAAGCGCTAAGTGCTACATATCGAAAATCTAAGTTTTACCAGACTGCGTCAAGATCTTTACCTTCTTAGATTTAGATTCTTCGCATGCGTGGTCTACGATTGCAGATGTTGAGATCTCTCACGTTCGATGGTTCGACCTCTCTCTCCGCTTCGATCGTAATGTGTGGAGATCGAAGCATTGGTATGATTGGAGCGAGTAGATGTTCAAGTTACAGAAGGAGAAGGATTTGAAAGTGATCCAACAGCTAAGATCTTCATAAGGAATTGAGGAGAGGGAGATGGTTTTCTCTTCTCTTTTGGTTGGCTTCTCTCTTTGCCAATCATGGTCTTTTGATAAAATGCATGCAACTTATGCATGGGAGCTGGCTTTTAAATTGAGAGCCATGTTCCAGTGGATAGCCAACACATCCAATACGGTGTACGGGCTTGTAAAATAAAAATAATTTATAAGGCCTAGTGTTCCTTGCATGTCATGCCTAAGGCTCCTCACATGTTTTGATGTCGTGTCCCCTTGGTTACTACCAAAGCTCTTTACCAGTGGGGTGTTCTCAAGGAGCTTGTGTAGTTATCACACCATTAAATATTTAACCTTTATTACAAGGGTACCTATTTTGAATTAGTGGCCTGACTTGGTCTAAACGGAGATCGTTACCGGTCTCGAGCCCTAGCACATACCCGGCGTATTCAAGTTCAAGAATTTGTAGGGTGTTACATCCTCCCCCCCTTAAGAGATTTTTCGTCCTCAAAATTGATGACGGTTAATGGGGACGGATGGCATGTCGCCAGACAGTATACATACTAGTAATGTACATCATGCCGTAAAAATCTATCTAGGAAAGTTCAACACGAGGAGGTGTTTTTGGAGATTCATACTAAGTCGCGTAACGCGTCCGTTACTTAAGTGAGGATAGAGCAATTCGTCAAAAATTATTAGTGAGTAAGATTGACCGCTAATGAAAGACAGTGTATCCTAGAAAATTTTAAACTATTGATTGTCACATCCTTCAACTTATCATGACAACCAGGTTTACAAATATTATGACATGGTTCACATTCTCCAAAAGATAATGTCATCAAAAGTCAAAAGTTCAGCCCATTGACTGGTAGCACTAGACACGAATGAGAACATTCGAAAGCCATCCTAATTCTATTGTGCCATTCACATCCACAACTTATGAGCATGAATAGAGTAAATATGTGCAAATATTTGTAAAGCAAAGTTCTATTATTAACCATACGGATCATTCTATTATTCAAAGCATTGCAATGTTGCAACACAAAATTCATAGTTTAACTAGAAGCTTGCAGCTCATCACAACAACCTAATCCATTCATTTCCCCATCAGCATCACAATTAGAGCTAAGCATTTACATATACCAGTGAATTATTTACATATACCAGTGAATTATTTACATATGCCAGTTTAAGTAAAAGTTTACATATACTAGTGAACCATTGTTTAAGGCATCTTAGTGCCATCACCAAAAAAGAAATTTGTTTTCCGACAAGCAAGGACAAACTTGAACACGTTATAATTATAGTCATCCAACCATTGTCAAAAAACACTCAAAAGATAGCTATGTATATACTAAACATCAATGATCCGCATGCTCACCTGACTGCTCTGCTGGTTGCTCGTCAGTGCGTCCCGATCCGGAGCCAGATGCACATCTTGCTCCAGGTCTAGATGCACCCCTTGTATACTCTGAGGTATACTCTCTTGTGTGAGCTATGAATGGAGTGTAGTTGGTAGGGTATGCCTTCTCAATCAGAGTGATAGAATGTCCTCGTGGAAATCTAGTCACCGATGCAGCGTGTAATTTTGTTGGTGCAGCAAGTCCATTTGCCGGTTGAAGTCAAACAGTGTAAGGACATCGCCAAGTGGACCAGGTTGTGGCTGATCGAGAACTTGCTGAGGTGGGGGCATTTGAGGTGCAGCCCCAGGTGCGGGTTGTTCTAGGTCTCCTTGGTGAACACCCCCAGCCAACCTCTGAAGTTGTCGATTTCAGACATTGCATTGGCACCTTTTGTTGTTCATACACCACATGTTCTTGGAAAAATTTCGGATGTTATCGGTTCTCACATCCTCATCTGTCGGTCTTCATACGGGTTGTCGTTCTCGTCATCCTCGTGTCCCTCAACAAGTTGGGAGAGAAGTCAAGCATATGGGATAGAGTGTAAGGGGTTAAGCATGGTGCTCAACATTTTTTCGTGGGCATAAGTGATACCCTCCAAAACAACTTGTGGTGCGCTAAGCCCCAGGTTCTCTTGCAAAGCAAAAAGTGCTTGTAAAAGGGTTTCTAGTCTCTCTTGGTCATGACGGAGGGGGTATAGATTGTTCCTAAACACATAATCTATTGCCCACATCTCAGTCAGTAGTTGGGTTCTTCTTACGGGCTGGCCGGACCCTTGCTCACCGTCAGTCATCTTAGTGATAATGCGATGGAATGGCACCTCTAAGGCACGGTGGTTGTAGGCCCTGATTTTCCACAAAATGTGGAAGGCATCGCATGGCCTTGGAAATGTCACAAACATCTAGATGAAATGTCTGGCCATCGATATCGGTGGTCATTTGTTGGCCAGTTACCCCAATTTTTACATTTTGGAAAAATAGTCTCACAAGGTGGGGGTAAAAGTGTGTTGGAATGGTGTAAGCAAAACCTCCAATTTTGCTCGTCTAATATGGTCTAGCGGCCATGAGGTCGTATCGTCGTCGATAAATACTTCTGGGTCAAAAGACCACTCTAGTTCAAACGCCTTCTCGTTCCACCACGCGATAGATTGTTTTCGAATCGATGGGGGATCAAAAATCGATGGGGTATCTGAGACCTATGGGGCTTTGCCTTTTGATTGTTTAAAAGATTTTGCCCTAACAGCAGGGAATTTGGAAGCGGGCTTCTTCTTAGAACCATTAAGAGAGAAATCAATTTAAAACAAGAAGAATTTGAGGGTTTACCTTGACAGGAAGATCAAATCATGGAACCCTAGTTGACGGAGGAGCATGCGCATCCATTTGTGATTCCCATTGGATGAAATGCATAGAATCATAGGTTTTTGAATGGAAGAACCACCTTGTTCTTCCCGGGAGAAGAGGCAAAAGGGATGGTCCTTAGGTTTCAAATCTTGAAAGTGACAAAAATTGGGGGTTGCGACCCCTTAAAAGAAAAACCCAAAACCCGACAGTCGCTACAGCGTGGGTTAATGGTCGTTGGGTCGAGCTTGGATTCATAAAGTCCATTGATGAGGCTATAGCGAAATGATAGTTAAACTGCGCCATAGAGCTTCGGACTTCACAGAAGCGAGTCATCGAATTTATGTGCCTTATGTTTCATGTGTTTGGCTACGTCAACTTCCCTTTACTATCACTTTGAATTTCTATCATCATATCTACTATCACCGTTCACATCGATATCATAGATGTATAATTAAAATTTAAATCTCACAATTTTACCAGTGTGGATGTTGGTCAGACACATACGAAATTATGTTCAATTCTTGGCATATCTTGGTATATCGGTACTCTGAGAAGTGACTAACCTTAATTGAACAGATGCAGGTATTGGTCATGAACTTTTGCCTCATGCTCCCAAGTGGCTTCGGCGTCAGAGTGATTTCATCATTGTACCAACACCAGTGGAATTCGCTTGGTCCTCAATATTTGTTCCTTGCGATCCAAGATTTGCATCGGTTCCTTGGTCAAAGTTAGATTGTCTTGGATCTCTATCAGCTGATAGTCCAATACATGCATCGGATCCTTCATGTACTTCTATAGCATCAAAACGTGGAATACATTGTGCACACTTGAAAATTGCGGAGGCAAAGTGATCCTATATGCCACTTCGCCAACCCAACCCAAAATTTTGAAGGGTCCAACGTAGCATGGACTAAGCTTTCCACGTCGTCCAAAGCGCATAACGCCCTTAGTTGGTGAAATTTCGATGAATACATGGTCTCCACTCTAAAAATATGAGCATTAGAATGATGCACAATCAATTGGAACCATAGAACAATACCTTGAATCAAGTTTACATAAAATTTGACGTTTGTTCTTTTGAGAACGGCATAGCTTTTCTGCCGGCTTTGAGCGACTTTCAATATTTCACGAATGATTCGAACGATCTCATTTGTGCTCTTAATAAGTTCTGGGCCTAACAATACACGTTCTCCAACCTCTTCCCAATTGATTAGAGATTTACATCAACGACCATAAAGTGCTTCAAATGGGGTCATTCCGATGCTCACTTGGTGACTGTTGTTGTACGCAAATTCAATCAAGGGTAAATGTTTATCCCATGATCCTTGGAAATCTAGCATACAAACACTTAGCATGTCTTCAATCACCTGATTCACCCTTTCAGTTTGTCCATCGGTCTGTGGATTAATGTCGAGCTGAATTCTAACTTTGAACCCATTCCTTCTTGGAAATGTTGTTAGAACTATGATATATACAGCGAGTCTCTGTCTGACACAATGCTAGCAGGTATATCGTGTAATCTGACAATCTCTTTCAGGTATAATTCTACAAGTTTCTTGGATGTATACCACGTACTGTAGGATAGAAAATGAGCAAATTTGGTTAATCGATCGACGTTTACCCAAATAGCACTATATCCTTTCTGCGTTCTCGACAATCGATGGAGATGTTCTCCCATTTCCATTCAAGGATTGGTAATGGTTGTAGTAAACCTGAAGGATGGTGATGATCAACTTTCACTTACTGACAAACCAGACATTTTGCTACGTACTCTGCGACTTCTTTCTTAAGTCCTTTTCACCACCAACTCTTCGTGAGGTCTTGGCACATTTTAGTGTTCCCAGAGTGGATAGCGTACATTGACTTGTGAGCTTCATCCAATATAGTGTGTCGCAGATTGACGTCAGCTGGTATGCACAATCGGCCTCTGAATAATAATGATCCATCCTCTTTGATAGGGAAGTCAAGTTTTCCATCCACTACTTCCTGTCTGATGATTGCTAGCTCTTCATTAGTTAATTGTTGCTCGCAGATTCTATTGAAAAGTGTTGACCGAATAGTAAGGTTGGTCATTAAAGTTCCAGATTCCTTTATATTGAATGTCATGTCAATCAAGGTTAAATCCTTAAGTAGATGCCATCTATGGATTCTAGTGATGTGGTGTGATAACAGGGCAGATGACTTTCAGCTCAGTGCGTATGCTACCACATTTACCTTTCCTGGATGGTATTGAATCAAGCAATCATAATCCTTAAGGAATTTCATCCATCTCCTCTACCTCAAATTCAAGTCCTTCTGGGTGAATAGATACTTAAGGCTTTTGTGAGCGATGAATATTTCAAGCATCTCACCATAGAGATAGTGCCTCCAGATCTTTAAGGCAAAGATGATTGCTGCCAACTCAAGGTTATGTGTGGGGTAGTTCTTTTCATGGTCTTTCAACTGACGTGAATCATAGGCGATGACTTTATCATTCTGATTCAGCACACAGCCTAGCCCACTGTGTGATGCGTCGCTGAATACTACAAATCCCCTACTGCCTGATGGTATGGTGAGTATTGGCACGGCGGTCAACCTTCTTTTAAGTTCCTGAAAGCTCTGTTCGCATGACTCGGATCACTCAAATTTTGCATTCTTTCTAGTGAGTTGCATGAGTGGTCATGCAATTTTGGAGAATCCTTTTGAATCTCCTGTAGTAACTAATCCCAGAAAGCTATGAATTTCGCTTACGGTTCTAGGTTGCTCACATTTCACTACGGCCTCAATCTTGGTTGGGTCCACTTTATACTAGCTTCTGAGATGACATGTCCCAGAAAACTCACTTGTTCTAGCAAAAATTCACACTTGCTCATCTTGGCATATAATTTGTGATCATGAAGCATTTGTAGAGTTATTCACAAGTGTTGCTCGTGTTCTTTTTTCTTCGAATAAATGAGGATATCATCCATGAAGATAACCACAAATTGATCACGGAGAGGCTTGAATACCCGGTTCATCAGGTCCATAAAGGATGCTGGTGCATCTGTCAGCCCGAATGGCATCACTAGGAACTCATAGTGGCCATATCTCATGTGAAAGGTTGTTTTCATAATGTCTTCAACTTTCACCATCAGTTGATAGTAACCCAACCTTAAGTCGATCTTGGAGAAGAATCTTTCCCCTTGCAACTGATCGAAGAGATCATCAATCCTTGGGAGTGGGTAGCGATTCCTTATCTTCAGCTTATTCAATTGTCAATAATCGTTACAAAGTATCATGGATCCATCCTTCATCTTAACAAACAACATGGGTACTCCCCATGGCGAGACACTCAGCCTAATGAATCCCTTATCGAGAAGTTCTTACAACTATTCATTGAGTTATTCCAACTCGGCTGGTGCCATGCGGTATGGAGCTTTCGACACTGGCTCTATGCCTGAAGCTAAGTCTACTGCAAATTCTACTTCTTGATCTAGCGATAAACCCAGTAATTCTTCAGGAAATACGTGGGGACGCATGTGATAGGGATGTCGGTAATATGAACCTTTTCTTCCTTTTGACTTTGCATGCACGCGAGATAACCGAGACAACCATTGTTCATCAACCGCTTTGTTCGCATAGCTGATATAAATGGTGCGACATTTGGTTGAATGCCATGGAATCTGAATGATCTCCCCTTCTTGGGATGAATTGTGACTATCTTCTTACGACAATCGACACTAACCAGCCCATGCAAAGGATCACACCGAATCCTTGCATATCTAGCACAATCAGATCAGTAGTTGTTTTGTGATCTTTAATAGCGACGATGACTGATCGACAAATTGTATCCATGCTCACAGAATTCCTCGTTGGAATGGACACCACTAGAATAAAGTCAAGAGGCTTGGGCATAACACTTAATTCTGTTGCGAATTGCGGTGTAACAAAAGACTGGGTAGACCCCAGGTTTATCAACACTCGTGCTTTATGAAAACAAATGTCACATTTCTGGTACATGTGAATGATACCCAAGTTTCATGCATATTGTTTAATTAGATGTACATACAAAGCGTCATAGCATTCAAAAGTAGTAAATTCAAAGACTATTTTATTTTATGCACCTTCTTCATCTAAAATAAATTAAAAGAAACTAGATTGATAATCCATAGGAAAGTATACCTTGGATTAGGTCATTATTGGTTTGGTCATCTTATGCCGAAACAGCATAAGCTCGACCTTGTACTATAGGTCGTGAAGGCCTCGCACGAGTCGTAACTGTAGTGGTTTCCTTCTTTACTTTGAGACATTCCCTGATTCTATGTCCCTTTTTCCTACAAAAAAAGCATGCTCTAGTAGTTCTCCTACATTCCTCAGTCTTGTGCGACTTCCCACACTTCACACATGATTCAACTAGTGCTGATGATGTGGCTCAGGAAGTCATCTGGGCTCTCGACACTCCAGTTGTCTTGGGAGTTATAGAGCGAAAAGGCCTTGTAGGTGTAGGATTTGATAGCCTTGAAGATACTGTTTGAGCAGGTTACGGGGCTGCTGGCATCAAAAGTTTCGATATTTTGTTAACCTGCTCGGAGGCATAAGACCGTGCTCGACTCTGCCTACTCTGGTTTTGCTCTTCTCTTCGCTTGTACATAGTTTTAATGTCCCTTTCAGCAATAGGGGCTAACTCCATGACCTCTGTGTAGGTCATTGCCCTAAACAAGGAGATTCTCTCTTTAATAGCAGGTTTCAGGCCTCGTTCAAATTTTTGAGCCTTCGTCAACTCCGTGGCTATATGCAATTGTGCACAACAAGAGAGCCTAGTAAATTTAGCCTCGTACTCGTGCACCGCCATCTGATCTTGTTCCAATGTGGTAAACTTCACCTCCATTTGATATCTGACTTGTCGAGGAAAGTACTATTCATTAAATACCTCAACAAATTATGCCCACGTCCATGGGGCATTTGGTGTTGTTTGCACCCTGGTCCTCTCGACGGATTGCCACGAAGGGTCCGCCTCTCCCTCAAGTTGGAAGGAAGCCCAACTCACTTTCTCTTCGTCGATGCACCTAACACTTTGGAGGATCTTTTCCATCTGGTTTAGCCATTTCTCCACTTCCAGCAGATCTGTTTGCCCATAAAAGCTAGGAGGCCTCATCCTCTTGAACTCTTGGAAACCTGATGGTTGACGTCTCTTGGCAAGTATTGCCATGGTATTCACCATAGTTTCCAATAACTACTTGTCATTCCCAGCATCGTTCCTTACTCTAGAGTTATTGCCGATGCCATTCTCCACTCTTGAGCCATTGTTGTTATTACCTACAGGAATAACATTCGGACTGGTGGTTACTCCACCATGAGTTACACCTTTGGTGTGTACAGTCCTTGGTTTTCCTCTTCTTGGAAGCATACTAACCTGTCACGATCAAGCAACAACCTAATCCAGGTGATTGCAAGAATCTAGCCTAAGTTATGATGGAAATTAAGGCCATTTCTCTGATCCTAAGCCATAGCTCAGGATTCTCATGAGACTTATAGCCTAGGCTCTAATACCACCTGTGACAACCTGGATTTACTTACCCCAAATCCGTGTCATCAGATCATAGAACACAATCTGATTACAAAGTTTTCTTTGGTATCAGAGTACTTGGATGCCTTTGTGACAACTCGATGTTCCCCTAACTAGATAATTGGAAAGATCGGGCCATCAAGCATTCGATAAGTTTACTTGAGTGTGGAAGCAAAGCAATAATTTATAACCACAACATCATGGCAAAACATTTCCATCATTTCACAATATAACAAAGCTATACGGACCACTGGTGATGGCCAACCATCACCTAAATAGTGGTTTAAAATTTTACAAAACTGTACAAAGATTAAATCCAAAAGACTGTATCAAGTATCAAAAGTACAAAATAAATCACGCTATGCAGAATCTAAAAGACAAGCTAGGGAAAGAAGTCCTCGGGTGGCTCTTCCTCCTCTTCAGGGTTGTACACAAGATACTCTTCTTGCTCTGGATCCTTTTCTAAATCTACACCTGTAGCTATGATGTACAGTCGAGGGATGAGCTACAGTCCAAGCTCAGTAGGGAGAAAACAGTGCTAAATCATATCTTATCATTCTACTTCATAGTGTTGATGTATAAGTAAAAATAGGTCAAATTAAAATCATATCAAATACATCGAAATAAAGCAATAAACTAACCATAAATCTCAAAACATCTTATGTCATGATGCGAATGATATGCAGAACGAGTACATAGCAAAGCAAGGAATCACATAGAAAGCAGAGCATATATCCGTGAAAACAAGTGTATGAGAAACAAGACTACATATGTCAGAGAATCAGGAACATATCAGATCACTTCATATCTTCGAAAGTCAGAACATTAGTGTAAGTATCTCATAGCGAGAACTGAGCATCCCATAGCGGGAACAGGGTCGTGAACCCCGAGGAGTCCACCCCTCTCATCGAGACTCCACTCCCCTTACAACTAACGTGGACTCAAAATATTGAGTACAAGTCTCATGGAAAAGCATCCCGTAGAGGGAACTGAGCATCCCAAAGCGGGAACAGGTTCGTAAACCTCAAGGAATCCACCCCTCTCATGGAGACTCCATTCCTATTTGCACATGATTTCTGAATCATATAACACATACACAGATCGATTTTTGAGAATTTGAACTGAACGACTGATATGCATCAATATGCCAATGTTCTAATGCTATGATCATTTGCAAATAGTCAAATCTTACTTATTTATCGAGTTTCAATATGCTTATATATCACGTTACTAGAAACATAAATGCATTTAATAAATACATCGTTAGCCATGATTCGAGAAAACATATAATCGAGCATCGAGATTTTTTCCCGACCTTAAAGTCTAGGTCGTGCTGAAACAATAACGTAAATCGAGGCAGAGATCTTATTTGCAGTCTCCCACATTTACCCTAGATGAAGATATTCATTTACTATGTGTTAGTGACAAAATGTTGCATGAAATAGGGTCCTCTTAGCTCAAGCAAACCGAAGTTTACCTATTCAAGAATAGGGGTCCTCGCTACAAAGAGCTCGCCACAGCGAGCCCTTCAGAGTTCAGCTCGCTACAGGGAGTTCTTTAGCTCGCTATAGTGAGTCCATGTGGCACCCTTCAGCTCACTACAACGAGTTTCCACAAAGATGAAATGGCCTAAAATTTCAAGTGGTACTCGCAGTAGCAAGGGATTCATAAATCACCTCGCTACAGCGAGCTTAAGGTCTCTCTACAGCGAGCCTTACAGAGCTCGAAACCCTTGGGCATCATCTTCTACATTCGAAAATCATAATTTCTTCACAATTTCCTATTTTAAACCTTCAATCTAATTTAGCTTCATGCAATAGGAAAAAATCATGGATTTCTATCTTACAATATTGCGCACGCAACGATCGAAGTCATCGGAATCAGAGGCAATTGGTGTTAATGTCTTTCACGCGTCCGATTCTAGAGATTTCTTGCATGAGATCCAAAATTGAATAGTTAAGTGCTACATATCGGAAATTAAAGTTTTACCAGACTGCATCAAGATCTTTACCTTCTTAGATTTAGATTCTTCGCATGTGTGGTCTCCGATTGCCGATGTTGAGGTCTCTCACGTTCGATGCTTCGATCTCTCTCCGCTTCAATCGTGATGTGTGGAGATCGAAGCTTTGGTATGATCAGAGCGAATAAATGTTCAAGTTGCAGACGGAGAAGGATTTGAAAGTGATCCAACGGCTGAGATCTTCACAAAGAATTGAGGAGAGGGAGATGGTTTTCTCTTCTCTTTTGGTTGGCTTCTCTTTTTCTCAATCAAGGTCTTTTGATAAAATGCATGAAACTTATGCATGCGAGTTGGCTTTTAAATTGAGAGCCATGTTCCGGTGGATAGCCAGCACATCTAATACGGTGTATGGGCATGTAAAACAAAACAAAATTATAAGGCTTAGTGTTCCTTGCATGTCTTGCCTAATGCTTCTCACATGTTTTAATGCCTAACCCAAGCTCTTTACCAGTGGGGTGCTCTCAAGGAGCTTGTGTAGTTATTACACCATTAAATATTTAACCTTTACTGCAAGGGTACCTATTTTGAATTAGTGACCTGACTTGGTCTAAATGCAGATCCTTACCGGTCTCGAGCCCTGCCACATACCTGGCTATTCGATTTCAAGAATTTGTAGGGTGTTACATCGTGATTGCCAAGACCTTGGCTGTACATGTGCATGTTATCCATAAGTAATTTTTTATTATTTTATACTATTTTGAGGCACTATAAAACCTGAGAAAAATTAATTTACTGGGCCTTTTGGTTTACAAATTTTATTATATTTGATGTAAAGTTTTTCTCTACCGACACTATTAAGATTAATTAAAAGCTGGATTTGACCCATCAGCTTTTGTCCATTTTAACTCAGTCTTTAGCCCATAAGAACTTGTTGTCTTCGTTTACAAATTTTATCTAGAACGTGTACTATTTATTTTTACATTGTTGCTAGATAAAGCTCATAAGAATTGTGCTTATTTGCCTGCTCGCTTAATCGATGATTGTTGTGTGATGATAGCAATGTTATTAGGATTCTTGTTGTGAGCAAGCTTGTTTATTTTTGGTGGTTTATGTTATTTTCTAACAACATCTTGTGACCATCCTGAACTAATGTTGAGTTTGTATTTTATAAGTTTCTTAATATAGATATTGAACCCAAAACACAAACCATGGCTTGAATGGAATTTTTTGCCCAACGATGATGATCTTTCCTACTGTTGTGGTTTTCATATTGGATATTATCATTTGTTCAGAGATTATATTACTAGTTCAATATTGATGAGTAATAATTGTTGACGTGACGACTTAAGGGATTTCTTCTACCCAACAGTGATAAATATCTTAATGTTGTCATGGTTGTGTTTTACTAGTCAATTTTTTGTGTGTGGATACTGGTAGCATCACTACAAAAAATAAGGCTATTAACGACACTAAAAATTGTCACTATTAACAAAAATATTGTCGCTACTAGTCCTGTCACTATTGAAACAAAAACTTTTTTTGTTAATAGCGCCAATTTTTGGTGCCGCTAATAGTCTTATTTTTTGTAGTGTGTGTTGTGACTCGACCCAACGAATGGTTATAATGATGCAATTAGTATCACAATAAAGTGTACCGCTTAAGGAAGCAACTAGGGTGTTATGACTCGACCCAATGGAGGGTTATAATGATCCGATTTGCTTCTCAACAAAATCAAATTGGTTTTAGGATTCATTGATAATTTAACTCTTGCATAAAACACTATAATTATAACCTTGTGGAGTTGATAGTTATTAGAATTGTATGTGGCAAGGATCAAAAAATCGGATTTCGTTTTGGTTTCAGTGGGGACTGAAATTGAAATTTTGGACTAAAATTTCGGCTGAAATTTCGGCCGAAATCTTCCTACAATACCGAAAATTCCTGAATTTTTATGTTATCATTTCGGTTTCATTGGAGACCGAAACCAAAAAAATTTAGCCTAAATTTTTCACATTTCGACTGAACTTTTGAACCATAGTACGTGGACATCATGAAACCCTTAATTATTGTGCAGCATTGAACCCATCTTCTATTACTACTATAATTGGTGGAATTCAACTTTTAAGTGGCTCAAACTATGACAAATGGAAAAAATAAATTCAAATTGTTTTAGGTTGCATGGATCTTGACTATTTTATACGGTTTAATAAACCAAAGGTGCCCACTGTCGATGCCTCAGCTGAGGATCTGGAAGTGAACAATACGGATTTGGAAGAGTGAGATAGATCAAATCATATGAGCCTCATGATCATAAAGAGTTTCATCACTGAGGTGATCCGGGGAGGTATTCCTGACTCACACAATACAAAGAAAGACATACAAGCCATTCAGAAATAATTTCAGGGGACTTCTAAAGCACTTGCCAGTAGTCTTATTGTTAAAATGGGAACTATGAAATATGATGACAATAGTGGTGTGTGTGAGCATATTATGAGAATGAGTGGCATGACGATTCAATTGAAGGAAATGGATATGGACTTTTTCGAGGGTTATCTTCTTCACTTTATCATTACTTCTCTTCCTGCACAAGTTGTCCCATTCAAGATTAATTACAACACTCAAAAAGAGAAATAGAAGATGAACGAGCAAATCACTCACTATGTTCAAGAAGGCGAAAGACTTAAGGCTGAAAACTTGAAAATGCTCATTACGCCGCTCTTGGACCATTAAAAAAAAAATTCAAGAGAAAAAAGGGATTATATAAAGGAAAGAATGTGAAAGCCTCTCAATTGGGAACCAAACAAAGAGAAGCTAGTGGATCTACTTCTGGCATCAAGCGTCACTTCTGTAAGAATAAGTGACATATCAAGAAGGATTGTCAGAAATATATTGATTGGCTAATTAAGAAAGGTAATGACCTAGTCTTTGTGTGTTTTGAATTACTTTATATTGATGCTCCACGTAATACTTGGTAGATAGATTATGGTATAACTATTCACATAAGTAATTTAATATTTTACTCTATTATTTGATTCCAATAATTTAGGTAATGGTTCACTAGTGAACAATCTTTATAACTTAAACTTGGATTCATTTTATGCCCAATCTTTAGTTTCAATATATGTCACTACGTGAAAAATGAAAAAAAATAATACCACTTGTTTAAGAAAAACGACTACTGAAAGTAGTTTAAACATAACAACAGCCTAAGGCAGTTATTTTAAAAGGGTAAATTAGACATTTTGCAAGCTACACTACAAAAAATACTGCTTTGGGCCGACCCACACATGACCCACATAAGGAAGTGACTGGATCATCTTCTTTGACATGAAACAGTACTTTAAGGTTGTTCATGCCCCTGAGGACAACCAAGTGACAATGGCAACAATGTCTCTCTCAGGGGATGCAAAGTTGTGGTGGCGGATGCGATATGAGGACGTGCTGGAGGGCCGTAGCGAGATCAACACGTGGGAGGAACTCCAAAGGGAGCTAAGCTAAAGGAAAGGAGCAGGTCCTGCCCGTTGCATGGCTCACACGAGAGTCCCTGATGCAAATCGGCACTGTTTGAGAAAATCAAAGCAGACCCTAGGGGACTGACCCTAGCTATCGACAAAGAAAGACTTTGATAGATAGAATGACGCACCCACTCAAACTTGCATAAAACAGAGGACCACTTCACTATGAATTGTAACATATGAATTGAAACGGAGGCAACATGTGTCAATTACCAAAAACGACTCGACCACTAATGCGGGACAAAAGAGTCCTCGAAGGGATGCGAAGAATAGAATAAATAAACCACTCTCAAACCATCACACGGATTCCAACCCACCCATGATATGGTAAGAACGAAATGGAAGTTCCCCTCACTCCACCCTTTACTAGGACCGAGCAGCAGGGATTTAAACGTAGCCAGATCAGGCATGCGCTTAAGTGAAGCTTAAAACGCGCAGCAAGCGGAAAATCACTCCGCTCCGCCCTCCAACCGAGATTTTCTTATCCGCTCCGCTGCCGGGCCGGAACATTCATGAATCGGCCTTCAATACATTAGTCCTCCCTTCCCCGTCTTAACGGATGGATTTAAAGATTGCATTCCCTTCCTCCCCCGGATCCGGGATAGCAAGCAATAGAACGAGTCAACTGATCGGTCCTAGTTCTTTTTGTTCAAGGGCTGAGTGCACTAGCGCGAAAGCTTAATACAGGTAATAGTGTTAACACGCCTTTACCCATAAAAGTGTTTTCTTGCTCATTACTAAGTAATACTAAGTCTTGTATGGGTGTTTCTTGTTTCTTCCCTTATAGTGGCTTTCACATATTACTAAGTACTACTAAGTATTGGCGCCATTACTTAGCAATACTGAGTCTTTCTTATGCTTGTTCCATAAAAGCGTGTTCTTGCTCGTTTTCTTGCTAGCTTTCGCGCTAGTGAGCCATTACTTAGTAATACTTAGTATTTGTTGCTTGTTCCTTCCCTTCAGACTTCCCTTGCTTTTGCCTAGCTATCTATTGAGTCGACTACTTCGGGTAGGGAGTGAATATTCAATTTATTTCATTCACAATCCACTACCTTGATCCACTTGGCTACATCTGTCCCTACCAACAATTCCTCATTTATCGATTTTATGCCAGCAGATATGTCTGGTAAGAACGTCTCCAAAACTAAATCTTCATCGTCCCCTACATCGCCTAGGATACTCCACAACCTTAAAATGATCACGCGAAGGAGTGAAGTGATAAGAGGCAAAGGATTTGGTCGAAATCAACGAGTCTCGACTTAATTAAGTAGCATTAAAGAAGTGATGCTATACATGACATATACATAAAGATAACGATAACAAGACTTCAATGATCTTTTTCCTGATGAGAGGAAGACGCTATAGTATCATCTCAATCTCACATGAGAAAAACCAAAATAAAAAAGGCGGCGAAGGTATGGAGGAAAATACTGAAAGAAAACCAGGAGATCTGGTTTTTTTATATCTCAAGGTGCTTGCCCACCTTACAACAAAGGGCTCAGAATAGTACAACTCTTGATGGAAAGAAAAGAGTTTTCTCTGCGTCACACTATGATCTACTTGAACTGACTGGCCCTAAAATAAAGATAGTCCTTGCCCGAAAACATGAACTGTCTTTTCCTAAAGAGGTCAAAGCAAAAACTATAAGCAAAGTATCCTTCTGGGCAAAACTGACAAACCTACCTCTTTCTACGAACGCTGGAACATGAGTACCGAAACTGAATGACTTCTTTGAGCGTCGGCTCTCTTAGGTGATGCCTACCCAGTACCCGCAATATTATTTACTCCCTCCTACCCCAATACCGTTACTAGGTATCTTCAGTTCTTGGGTGCAGGTTCAACTCCACTGAAACCTTAACTTACAGTTGTTCCTTCCTTCACTTACAGGTTTACCTAGAAGTCAAAGTCATGATCTCGTCCCTTCGACAATCAGTCCATTGACTAAGAAGGGAGCCAATAATAAAAACTTCTCGAAAAGGAAAAGTAAACCTTCCCTTAAGCTGAAAGCGGCTAGAGAAACATCGACTAAGTTCCAGTACTGCCTTGCCCAAAGCTACCAAAGAAACTAGAACCCGAGAGACGTAGGCCCAAAAGCAAGAAAAAGAAGGTTTCATTTACCACTGGAACTGGAGTTGCAGAACTAGCACGACGAATAATGCTCGAAACTCTATCAAGTGAGCCCCTCTCATTCTCTATAAGCCCTATAGTTGCCCTGTATAAGCATTATTAACTCAATACCCTTTCACCGCCTTCTCACGCTAATGAAAGCCCTTACAGAACAACTACTGCGAGAGCATTTCCTTCCCCTATACGGAAGGATACTCTATTTGATCAAAGTCACTTTCCTGAAGAGACCAAGTTGTTTACTTCATATTTGTGACTTTTGCCAACAATTGGTTCTTTAACTATCACTTGACTTGAACTGCTTACCATATCTAAACTTGCAAGCTTTAAGGAGTGGGCTCTATCCATCTATTCACTTTTGATTCCTACTCACTCATCGATGTAATAGAGACAAAGAAAATTGTCACACATCTTTACCCATAAAAGAATTTTCTTGCTCATTACTAAGTAACAATAAGTCTTGTATGGGCGTTGCTTGTTGCTATAGGCTTTCGCGTATTACTAAGTAATACTAAGTATTGGTGCCCTACATTACTAAGTAGTACTAAGTCTTGTATGGGAGTTGCTTGTTGCTATAGGCTTTCGCGTATTACTAACTAATACTAAGTATTGGTGCCCTACATTACTAAGTAATACTAAGTCTTGTATGGGCGTGCTTGTTGCTATTACCTGACCCTTCCCTTATAGCGGCTTTCGCATATTACTAAGTAATACTAAGTATTGGCACCATTACTTTGTAATATTGAGTCTTTCTTGCTTGTTCCTTCCCTTGTAGTGGTTTCACGTATTACTAAGTAATACTCAGTATTGGCACCATTACTCAGTTTGAGCTTATGCTTCTTGCTATTACCTGCCCTTCCCTTATAGTGGCTTTCGCGTATTACTAAGTAATACTAAGTATTGGCGCCATTATCCATTCGATCGACATTTATATCGATTTTTGCTTCTTCTTTTTCCTTTCAATCTCATTTCCAAAGACCAAGTTCTCACCCCTCTCATCCCTCTCATCCCTCTCAACCCTCTTGCTGAAATCTGTGATGGTGCATGTCAAAATCTGGGATGGTGATGGTGCATGCCGAAATGTGCGATGGTGATGGTGCATGAACCAATTTTAACATCAATTTCTCTCTACTTCTCTGTGATTCCAAATCTCTCCAAATTTTCACGTAGTTTTGACTTTAATCAGTTCTTTAATGGCGGATTCAAGTGAAACGAAGGAGATTTAGGCATTTTCGGAGTCAAATTGCGTATTGAAAAGGTATATCTTTTAATTTTTTTTATTTGATCCGCAATCTCGATTTCTATCCAACAAATAGTAAAACTAGGGTTCCAAACTTGGATTTCCACCAGCCAAATAGTAAAATTAGAGCTCCAAATCTCAATTTCGATCCGCCAACCTGATCTTGATCAAAAGAAAGGTGTCAATGTCGATCTCCAGATCTTGAAATCTCCAGCTATTCAATGGCGTCGTCTCAAACCCTAGCTGGCGAAGGAAATAAGAAAGGAAGATTGGGATTCATAGCATTTTTGAATATTTTCTGTTTGTTCTTTTTATTGCAAATGGCATGTGAGGACCATAACTTTGTTCTGATATATATTTTCTCTTCATTGGATCGATCCTGAATGCTTTGCTTAAGAAATATTGGGGACTATGACGTTCAC
The DNA here is from genome assembly GCA_021018995.1 of Chloranthus sessilifolius. Taxonomy (NCBI): domain Eukaryota; kingdom Viridiplantae; phylum Streptophyta; class Magnoliopsida; order Chloranthales; family Chloranthaceae; genus Chloranthus; species Chloranthus sessilifolius. The sequence goes on from CM037595.1 coordinate 75,327,892, forward strand.
TGATGATTTATTTGCTGCAGTGTGAAAATGCCTCACCATGATGATCGCCATCATAGTACAAGTCTTAATGTTGGCAGATTATTGTCCCGCACACACTCACGTGATCTAGAAGACTTGTTCAGCAGATATGGAAGGTAATTTAATTGATTGTAGGTCAAATTCTTGGATATTTGATTTTGTGTAACACCTATATGAATCTTATGAAAAGTAATCAAGTCTTGTTTGCATAGAAGCACAAACATACAGTCCCTCGGCAACTAGAGGTCACTGTGCCTTGCTTAGACTTTGTTAACATTCACAAATAGTCCTTTCAACTTCGTAACTAAAGTTCATTTCGTCCTGCTTGCCTCCTCATTCCCGAACCCTAAATAACAAATGTCCTAGTCCCTCTCTCTATCTCTGTCTCTCACTCATTGAAGATGGACAAATGATGAAGCTCATTTAAATGTGTAATTTGTGTTTGAGTTATGCGTTGATACTCTATCACCTTGGAGATCTGATGCCTATCGTCAACGGAACACCACCACATCTTTATCACTTAATATTACTTCAGCGATTGATGTGTTCTTTTTTCTTCTTGATTTTTTCATGATTTGTTTTCTCCATAATGTTTATTTATATCTGGAAATACCCATTTTTCATTTTGCTTATGGGTATTTACTATTTAGTTCGTAATATCTATATCATGTGTATATATATATATAGAGGGTCGGGGATATGCGCCTGAGCATAGAGATAACTCTACGCATATTAATAGGAGCTCGACACATAGCACCTCTGTCGCTGATGTGGCATTCCCTCCTTTTCTTCGTTTAACCTCACTTTAACCACGATTACGACTGACAGAATCATAAAGGCAAAGGCACAGGGGCTACGTGCCTAACATCGTGATTTGGGCATGATTCGAAAAGACTACCTACTTTGAAGTGCTTACGCTTCTATGAAAGAAGCGTAAGTGCTTCCTATACGGCGTGCTATCACGAATATCAAGAAGCAAAGCGTAAGCTCTTCTTATACGGCACGCTATTGCGATAATCAAGAAGCGTAGCGGTTCTGTCAGCGCCCAGCAAATGACACTAAGCAACGACTGACGTAATATCATTTATTACCATCGTCAGAACATTAAATGAGAAGCAACACATGACATCGTGGTCTTCAATGGTTATCATTACAATTGAAAATGACTATTTAAGGCGCCTCTTCGAGGAGATCGATTCTGCTCCTTGCACTTTTGCCTCGATACAAAGCGTTTGTGCCCTGTATAAGACAAAGAAATGCTTCTTCACCGAGCATTAACACGTTTAAGTTGACACGTAGCACTTTTTTGCGCGAATCGCGTCCGCTCTTACTTCATTTGTTACCATGTCAGAGCATTAAATGAGAAGCGGGTTTTCGATGATAATCATTACCATTTGAAATGGAAATTTGAGGCAACCCTTCACGGAGACCATTTATTGGTCAAATGTTTTATATTTATTGCTCAAATGTTTAGCATTAATGGTGCTTCTGTCAGATGAAGTTTGGCACCACGTGAGAAGCGCTGTAAGAAGCGCTAACGCTTTTTTAATTCGCACTTGCGTGACTAAGAGTAAGCATTAACACTCCATATATGGCACGAAGCAACCCAAAATCTTGTCACGTAGCACCAATTTGTGCGAAGCGGGGTCTGACCGAATGAAATTTATTACCATTTTCAGAACATTAAATGAGGAGTGGGGCGAGGTGGTCGGGATTACAGCGCCTGATAACGTGTTGTGCAATGGCCATCATTCCCATTCGAAAAAAATAATTAAGGCGGCAATTTTGTGAATTCCAAATTCATAAATTACTTTTCACCTTTGCCCTCCCAATTTTCATCTTCTCAGAGCACAGTCAAAAACATCAAAGAGGCGAAACCCTATTTCAGCATCTACTAACTAGGTGAGTGTCATTTTATTTCCGTTCCATTTTAAAAATGTGAAATAGAAGCACCATCCCTTCCATAGATGAAGCATTTGCGCCTCATCTAGAGGCGAGGGTGCCTCAGTGCTCAAGCTTTTTTAGCGTCGTCGCCCCAACATTTGAAACGGTACCACGTGTACATAGAAGTGACAGCACTCCTATTATTAGTACCTTCTTCTCTAAAATTCTTCTTTTTCTGTTTGACATATTTTGAAGATGGTTCTCAAGACTCCAGCGGCTAAGTGCACATTCCGAAAGTGTCGAGTCACTTATGACGAGGCATCTGAGTGGAGAAAATTTGCTTAAGGAATCAGTCTTCAGGGTATTCTTTGTGGTTCCAAAGGGCGTGATAAGCATCAACAACCTCCTAGACACAATCATCAAGTTCTGGGTCGATGGCAACATTTGAAAATTTGGGAAGGGCACTATCAAATTTTGGGCCCTTGATTTTGCCTTGATAACTAGTCTTCGACTGACCATCCCCCTTGTTACTCTTCCCCTAAGAAGATTCCCAAAGAAAAGACCATTAGAGATAGGTTTTTCAGGGGCATAAAAGATGTGAAGAGGGGAGACATCTTTGATGCCATTAAGTTAGTTGAGGAGGATGTTGATGAGGACTTTCTGAAACTTTGTATGTTGTTCGTCCCCACCACCATCCTCTTCGCAAATACGAAATACATCGTCGAGAATCCCCAACTCGACCTCGTTGATGATCTCTCTAATTTCAACAAATATCCATGGGGCCATTATGCATACAATCATGTTCTAGTGTGCGTGGACAAAGTGAAGAGGATGAGGGTTATAGCTGACAAAGCAAAGGTAGTGCAGGATTATAATATTTATAGCTGCACTATTGCCCTGCAGGTAATGTCGTCTCCCAGAATGTCTTATTTTATTTCTTATAAAGTGCTGACAATTATGAAAGTCATCAAATTTTTATTTTATTTTTCCCAGATCTGGGCATACAAGATTAATGGCAAGTGTGCCCCCCCACCCAATGTTGCTGACGACGTTCGCTTCCCAAGGCTATTGAAATGGGAAGCAAATGAAAAAATGAGGCAATTGTACATCATGAACTTCGAGAACAAGGTAAATTTGATACGAGGTGATATCACATCCAAGTATAGGCATTGTCGCTATAATGTAGAAGCATAAATACTTACAAATGAAGCGATGGCGCCTCTAACATGTGCACAATTGCTTCTTAAGGAAGCAGTCATGTTTTTCCAAAATGCTTATCAGTCGAAAATAATGTGGAATATATATCATCTTATAGCGTGCCCGAAAACTGGAGGCCACACTCTATGAGAGGACCCTGCCTGTGGTAGAAGCTGTATTAGGAACAAGGTAGAGACTTGTGAAAGTGGGTGAAGGACAATCGATCCCTCTTATAATAATGCGGAGGAAGAAAATGGACATTGACACTATTAGCATATGGGACGAGGAAGAGGCAGAGGAGGAAGAAGAAGAAGAAGAAGAAGAAGAAGAAGAGGAAGAAGAAGAAGAAAAAGAGGAAGAAAAAGAATCCAAAGCCCGTAAGTCTGTGAAACAGCGGATTGATGAAAAATGGAAGCATTCTGTCGATTCAAGAATTGCAAACTGTGAGAGGTCACCCAGAGAGTAGAGCAAAGGCTTCTACGACCTCAATCTAAAGGTTCTTCAGCTAGAATAGGAGAACCAGTAACTAAAAGGTCAGATCACCATGATCTTGAAGGATCAGGGTTATATTAAGAGTCAGTTCGCCCTCTTAGGGAATGAACATGCGTCTTTGAAGGAGATTTTGGGAAAATTATTCGAGGTATGCTTCTAAACTATGCTGGAGAAATGTTGAATTTGAGGAAATCCTACAATGAAGCATTGACACTTGATATGTGAAACACCATCGCCCTCACATGACTCGTCAATGCTTTGGATATGAAGCGTCGACGCCTCCATATCTGACGCTTCTACATGAGGCGTTGACGCTTCTACAAGCATGAAGCGATGATGCCTTGACTATGATGCGTCGACGGTTTGAGTATGAAGCATGAATGCTTCTACATGTTAATTATTGATTAAACATTAACTGATATTCTTCTCATATTATAGGCCTGCAATGTGGCTCGAAGTCCGCTAGGTTGCGCTGGAGATTATCAGACATCTATCCTTCAACGGCAAAGGTCTGCCTCAGCCAGAACTTGGGGCGATGTGCATCGCCTGCCTAAAGGAAAGCGACTGCCCCGAGCCCTAACCCCACCCATAGTCCCAACCCCAACTACAGCCCCAACCCCCACCATAGCCCCAGCCACAAGCACAATCACAGCCCCAGCCCCAACCTCAAGCATAACCACAACCACAGCCTCTGCGCCAACCATAACCACAACCCCAGCCCCATCCACAATCTGACTCCTAGCCCTAACCACAATCTGACTCCCAGCCCCACCCAAACCCCATCCTTCTACTCCCTGCAAACCCGAAGCCCTTACCCAATCGAAAATCCAACCTCCACGTAAGTCCAAAGCCCAACCTCCTACAAAGGAGAAATCCCATCTCCAAACATAATCACTACCTCCACCAACACCACCACCACCACCTACTGCGTCTCATGACGAAGGTCCTGAGATGCCCCTTACGCAACCATGCACTAAGGAGAGGCCGTCAGTGCAAGAAGAAGAAGAAGAAGAGGACGACGAAGTCCCAGTCCTCTTCAAGAGAAGTCAGAGAAACCGGGCAATGGCCTCACAATTCCTCCCTCACAAACTCTCTCTAAAAGAAAGGGAGAGCTGCTCTCCCAACCCCACAAAAAGAAGGCCAAAGCAGGGGGCACCCTAGCCGGTGATGCATCACTTCAGGCCTATATGAATAATATTTGGGAAAATTCCAATAGTGAGAACGAGTAAGTATATTCCCTCCTTACAACTCTTATGAAGCGCCAGCACGTCTACTACGAAGCACTAGTGGTAGCGCATCTACTTCGAAGCGCTAGCGACTGATTCACTTATGTCTTAATTTGAACATAGGACTGTCATCTCGACTATTGGGTCCTGACGTATTACCGTCCAGCTGATGCGCTGTCTGCGATCCAAACAAGAAATAGAAGACCTTATAAGTATTAATCCCTATTCAACCTCATCTCTTCCCTCATTCAATATTCATATTTATACTTTCATATACAAATAATGACTATATACTTTAGGGTCATGGACAAGCGAGAGGACATGCAACCTGGAGAGAAGAAGAAGAAGACTTTTCGGATGGCCATCGTTGGACTGAAATGCATGAGCTTAGATTTTAGAGCATTTGAGGACATTGAATACAATGCAAAATAGATGCCCTCCAATATTGCGGGATGGAGCATGTACTACCTCAACCATTTTTTGGCGCAGCAGGACACAAAGCCGTTGCAGCGTTTCCTCAAAAATAAAAATCGCGTCTTAACTGCGATTGAGTGTGAAGAAATTTTTATTCCCATTCATATTGATGACCCACTACACTAGGCGCATGTTGTGGCGGTCCTTGAACCCTGTCAAATCGTTGTCCTGGACCCCCTCCCAGATCTTCCTCCTGAAACCAAATTTCGCGAGGAGATAAGGACACTGGTAAGCTAAGTTCCTTTACCGACAAAAGTAACGTCGGAAGCACTTATGCCTCTTAGTGGAAGCGCTGACGAGTCTAATCGATAGCGTCAGCGGTTTGACATTGAGGTGTCAGAGCATTGACATCGGGACATCGACGCATTGATATCGGGGCGTTGACGCATTGACATCGGGGCATCATCTCTTTGAAATCTGAGCTTGAGCTCGTCGATTGAGGGGCATCAGCACTTTAACATCGTGGCGGGTCATCAGTGCTCCGTTCTATTTTCTAAATATATGTGTAACTTATATTTTACTTTTTTATTGACAGACGCATTACCTCCCAACCCAATTTCATATGCATGGCACCATCACTGGCTTTTTTGGCAAATATCCTTGGGACTGTCAGAGTGTCAACGCGGCATGCCAAAACAATGGTATTGACTATGGGGTTTTCGTAATTATGCAACTATGGATCTATATCAAATCTGTCATGACGATGCGCTCATATGAAAACTAGAGTCGCCACCTAGAGCTTTTGGTGTGGCGGGAAACCCAAATCAATATTGAAAGCACCAAAGTGCCAAATATGACTCGGATTTACCAATCCACGCCAAAGGCTCTTGAGTAGGGACTTCAATTATCAATTTGGAAGGTGTTAGGCACCCGATTGACCCACTCGTAAGTGGCCTCTACTATGGCTGGGCCTACATGTGGCTGATATATATATATATATATATATATATATATATAAAGAAGCAAAATGAGCGGTTCTTCCTCTTGTCCGAAGGCACAGCGATCCTATTAAGCCCTTCCCATTTGCCAAAATTTGGGCAGCATAATAGTTCAATTCTAGGATAGAGGAAAAGCAAAGAAGGTATAGGAATAGAGGGGAGAGTCAGAGCTCTCGAGCCCTTGTAGCTCCGTTGTGGACCTTCGCGTGGGTGCACCTCCGATGAGCTTCCAAAGCAAAAGGGATTGAAAGATGGGCTTTAAACTCTATGGTTTAAGACCTAGGAGGAAGGAGAGATAGGCTAAGGCCTTGTTCTTCCTAAAACTAAGGGTTTGATGATAGAAAATGTGTTCTAAAAGATGAACCTAAGTTCTGGAATTTTATGGATAAAATGCTAAAATGGGAAAGGGAGCTCTCTTAGAATTATCTCTCTTTGGAAAAATTTTCAAGCCCTAAACAAGGGGGGTGCCCATCTATTTATAGAGGAAGGCTGTATTAGGGGAGGGTTTATGTCCTAATGTTTTTAGCAATTAGGTAATGGGGATCTAAGGTTTTTTATATTTTCTAGAGCTTAGAGAAGAGGGAACTTAGGTTTAATGGTAGATGATAGGATAGGCATCCAAGTGGAAAAAGGGTTGGAAATAGGCTTAACGGGGGTGCAACAGTCCTAAAGAAACCCACCCCAAACATTAGAGTTGTCAACAAGTCAAACCCCAAAAGTGATTTTCGGACATTTTCCCAAAAATCATTGTTCGTAAGCCTAGTGTGTATTAGACACGCTAGGTATGGGACCAGTGTTCCCTGAGAAACTTGGAGGTTCAGAAACCGTCCTGGAGCCCACAAAAGTCAAATTTTTTCTTAGCATGTCTATTAGACACGCTAGGCCAAAAAATGCCAAAATTGGCCTAGCATGCGTAATACATACGCTAGGCAAATTCCTGCTTTCCAATCCGAATTTCAAACCGCCATAACTTTTGATATACGACTCAGATTGAGGCGATTCTTGGCTCATTGGAAAGCTGAGAACATTCTCTTTCCAATGGCATAGGCCTCAGCTTGAGAAGATGTCCCCTAAATTTTAGCATCTCTCTTTCCAACCACTGTTCAGGAGCGTTCAAATCAGGCCTGGGAATGGTTCTAATGGGTTTGGGAAAGTTAAGGTTAATTTTTAAGGGTTTCAAAAAGGTTTTCAAGGTTTTGAGGTGATTCCTAAGGGTTTGGGAAATGCTTTCAGAAGCTTAGAGGGTACGCCTTTCTTGAAGTGTAAGTTAATAGGGCCTTGGGCCAAATTTGGGTGTCTACAGATGCCCCTCTTTAGCATCTGATCAGTAACGATTGTATGCTTAAGAAAAAGATATCCGAAGAGGCCCAAGGCACGCTAATGGGACCACTATATTCAAAATGAACCTCAAGCATCAAAAAGGAAAATAACTAAATGGAGAGTGACGTAAGCCCAACATTAGGAAAAACGTGCATCACTCGAGAGTAGCAGAAGCCCCAACATTAGGGAAAACTTCCGTTCCTCAAGGCTATCGGTCCCTAAGTGCTTAGCAATATTATTAGGCATGACTGAGATGACGCGAGTTATGGAAGCCCAATGTGTTGGAAAAAAATGTCCGCTCCTCGATATGATTGGTGAGGTGTGATGTTTGAGTTCCATTTGGAACAAGACAGCCCCGTAAGCGGGAGGGTGATCGACCTATACTTCAAGATGGGCGTAAAGCAAATGATGCGAAGATTCGCAATTTGTGCCTAACCTTACGAGGCATTGATTGCTCCATTTGATTGGCCACAGGTGCCCCTTCGTGAGGTAGGGCTTGAGATTTTTAGGCGAACCCATCAAACCCATAGATAATTTAGCATAACTTACCCGAGCGAAGCGAACATTGATGTAGCAACGCTTTTTGGGAGTGTGTGTCATTTTTATTTTTTTTTAATGTGGCCTGGATCAACATGACCTAGAGTACCCGATCTTCAAATAATATTGAACAGATCCGGCCAAAATTGAGTGTCTACCAAAGGAGGCATTCAATCTTGGTCTCCGTCAACGATGATCTTACTATCAAACATTTATATAAAAACATGCACTCATTAGGGACAAGTAAAAACATGCATTTGTACGGTATCCCTGCAAAGTGTACGCCTTGCATCTGGGTATCCGTTGGATGGTCATTTGTTCTTGTAAATAGTACCTGGACAGGTTTCAAAGCCTGTCCAGGTAATTTTCTTTTTGATCATACTTGTTCGATAGGTAATTTCCTTTTTGACAAGTTGGTCTTAACCAATGATTGACCTTTTTCCTAAAGAATTTGAAGCTTAAGGCACTTAAGTTCACATGAATCCAAACACGGAGCGCTCAATACAAAGATTTAGCAGTGGAGTCAACCCGATCGAAACATTGATCGTTTGACCAAGATTGATACTGTTGCTCCTACTTTAAAGTAAGATCCAAATATCTAAAGCTAACCTTAGATTTAGGACATTAATTTAGCACAGCTATGTTGCCGGTAGAATATTGAAATTTTACCGCATTTGAAACACGCATGTGCGTAGTTGTGCGTGGCAAAAAGTGATTTTTTCTTTTTCAAAATAATTTTCTTTCTTCTCTTTTATTTTTTTTTCTTTTTGAATAGACCAGACGTCTGTGGTGAGGTGCTTCATCTGATCTATCCATCGTTGAGAGGTTGTCTGCTTCGAGGCTTTTGACCATTTGATGTTCTTGCACATTCTCAAGAAAATGTCAGTCCCTTTTTTATTTATGCAGATAACAAGAGTGCATTCTATTCGACAAAAGAAGAAAGCTTTTACCTATATTTGATTTTGATTTTTTCTTTCTTCAAAACATGTATTTTTTAGATTTTTTTGGTTTTTCCTTTTTCTCTCTTTTTGAGATGAAAGTGCAATGCTGTAAATATGTACATGGAACAAAGGAGTATATTTTTGGATTTTTATCTTTCTTTCTTTTCTTCTTTTTTTTCATTTGATGCCTTAACAATGAGGGGAGTTAATGGGTCCCATTTTGAGCATAGTCGAACCCTGTTCATGCAATCGGACCTGAGTGAGGTTCAAAATTTTTCGAGGTCGAAACGTCTATCCCTTTGGATTGAATCAACCTTTTATCCTTACCTCTGGTCATGTGTTTGACAGTGCAGTCTAAAGATGTACTTGATCAGGACCCGATTTAAGCTAACATGAGTGGCCCAGTGATGACCAGATAGCTCGGGTATGTAATCCAATGAGTAACTAAATGATTTTCACTTTTCTCCTTCATTTTCTTTTTAATATTTTTTACTCCCAGCACCCAAGATGGGTTTTCACCATGCCCGTTATCACCCTCTATTTTTACTCGTAGCGCCCTTTTAGGTTTTCATTACGTCCATGGGTTTTTACATTTTTACCCCTAAGTGCCTTTTCAGGTTTTCACCTGGTCCGCACACACTCACTCTTTTTACCCATGGCGCCCTTGCGAGTTTTCACCACATCCTTTTTTCTTTGAGCTTGTATATTTTTATTTTATTTTCTTTTCTCTTTTTCAAAGGCCATGATATAGACATTGATTCCACCATAGCCAGCTAGATGGAGTTCTTTTGTTGTCTCACAGCTTGGCTCGTGCTGACTCAACGGATACTGTGATTGCTCGTAGACCTTAAAGATGGCTTCTCTCGAGATGAATCGTGGCCATAGTTAAGGTTTGGAATTTTGAAGGTATTCTGCGATTAAAAGGTTTCCTTGATTGGGTTTCAGCTACCGTAATACACTTCTTTCCTGGGAGATGTACATGTCCCATGACATTTCTATCTCTTTTCTTGTCTATATATCTTTTTTGTTCTTTTTCTTTTCAAACAATCTCTTTTTGGGGTTTTACATTTTTGATTTTTTTGAATTTTTGTGATTACACTTTTTTCCTTTTTTGGGTATATACACACATTTTTCCTTTTTTGGGGAGGGGTTTAATGAAAGAAAGGCCAATGGCTCAACGGGTGTAGTCAAGGTATAAATGTTCAAGGACGCTTTTTTGGCTACTTGGCTTTGAAATGATGGCCTCTTTTATAGGATTCTTAAGCAATCACGTATCCATCTTATCAATATTTACCTTGCTACAAAGACTCAGAGTAAAGTCGGCATACGTATCCAGCGTTGATGGGCTCAGGAAAGTGATCTCCGTCCATGGTGGCAAGGCGGAGCGCGTACCCCAGGAGCACTTCTCGAATGACGTAAGGTCCCTCCCAGTTGGGCTTAAATTTTCCACTTGGATCGGTATGGACAGAAGGAAAGATTTTCTTGAGTACTGTGCCACCCACCTTTAAATCTCGAATGCGAACACGCTTGTTGTAAGCACGTGTGATCCTTCTCTGATAGGCCTGGGTGTGACACAAGGCTAGGATCCTTTTCTCATCTAGCAGGTTCAGTTGCTTAAAGCGAGACCTCTCTCTTTCGGCTTCCGGTAGATCAAATTCAATGAAAATGCGGATTGAGGGTCCTTCAACTTTGGCTAGCAGGATGGCTTCGGTCCCATACACAAGGGAGAACGGTGTGGCCCTTGTAGCGGTATGGATCGATGTTCGGTAAGCCCATAGTGCAAATGGTAACATTTCACTCTAGTCACGATATGTGTCAACCATCTTCTCAAGGATGCGGATGACTATTTTGTTAGCAGCTTCTATAGCTCTATTGGGTTGCAGTTGATACAGAGGCAGCTCATGCTCTACCAAATCGATATCCAAACCAGGCATATCCTCATAAGGCCATGCAAAGACGTCTTGGTATGACCGAAGGAAATCAATCATATTTTTTCTTTCTTTGGGAGACAGTGACGTTCCGATCTTAGTGATTCTAAGAACCTCCTCGATACCTAGATTGACATATTCAGTCTCTTCAACGATCGAGATAGGGTCATGCTCAAAATTGGCAAATTGGTCAAGGAGCTCATCGGGGTGCTCCTCAATAGGGATCTCCTCATCCAGACTTGTGACTCCTTCCTCTTCTTGTATTTTTATAGGAAATGGGTCGATTTCACATGGGACAGATTTTTCAATTAAGGCGTCATTTTTCTTTTTTCTCGAGCATTTTAAAAGATAATTTTTTTAGATTATTTTATGTTTCTTTTATTTTTTTCAATTTTTTTTTCTTTAGAGATGGGCCCTTGGCAAAGCGGGTCTTTATATACACATGGTATTGCACACCAAGGGCTAATCTCGCTTTTTATAGGTTGTATTTTTTTGAGAAGCTGGTGTGGAATTTGCAGCCATTTGATGCTTCCAGAGTTAAGGGTACTAACACCCAATTCCTTACCTGAGGTGTCATACCTTTACCTGTTCTGATGGAGGAAGCTGTTTGAGATGGCTTTTGGGAGTCTGCCTCCATTATGCTTATCATGGGCTCGTCCAAGACCTAGTCCTCAAACTTTAACATAGGCTTGGGATGGTTTCAGACAGGTGGCTTGTAGGTAGGGTTACCTCTTCCTCGAAGAGTGATAGCGAGGTCAGGTCTATTTCAATCTTGGGAGGGATGATTTGGGGATTGGTTTCGTGAATGGGTATCTATTTATGCGGTGTTAGTTCTGTTTCCCCGTTTCGATCAATCTTGATGACCCGTCACTTACAAATATGCTCCTGATATGTGGTCGTGAACAGGGTTCATCTTCTATGTCTATCCCCCTGGATTTGGCCATGGAAATGGTTTGGGCCTTTTCCTTGGCCTCCTGAACTTCTTCCTCGATGGGCTTATCACCTAACCCAAATCTGATCTATTGTCTGCCTCTGACTCTAACTAGGTCTTTCCTGCCTTGCAAGTGAGGGCCTAACCCTTTCCCTTTCTAGTAGCCCCATTTATGGAGAATTGTTGTTGCCATAATCATTCCTCCAATTTTTGGGTGACCTTTCCAAGGGGTTCGAGAGCCACTACTGACACATCATATTGAAAACTGTGGAGATATGTGTCTTCAGCTGTGTGTAGCACATCCAACACCTTAAGGTTCGCAATGTTGTGGGCCATTTTCTCTCTTTCTTCTCACCCTTCTCCCATGATTGTTATGACCTTCTGCTCTGATATGAATTTGAGTTGTTGATGTAGGTTGGAGGGAACTACCCCAATTTCATGCAGCCATGGGCGCCCTAGCAGCAGGTTGAAGGTGAACTTGATATCCATAATTTGGAAGGGGTGGAGAAGGTTATTGGCCCAATGGAAATCTCAAGGTCAACTTCTCCGATGACTTCCCTCCTAGTGTTATTGAACCCTCTCACGCTTCTTCTGGTTGGCCTGAATGTGGAATGATCGATCCCTATTTTGGTCGTAATCCTCAAATGGCACATATTTAATGTCGAGCCATTGTCGATCAGAACCAACAGTATCACCATATTTCTCATTTTTACTGTGACATTAAGGGATCGGGAATGGTTGCCTCCTTCGGCCAAGAGATCAGCGTCTGAGAACGAGATGGCATTAGGAGCCAACACATGTCCAATCATCTGTGCTACCTCGTCTGAGGAAACTTTACTGAATACATGGGCGTCTTTTAATTCTCCCATCAGGGTATGGAAATGGAGTGGGGACGTCAATAATAGGTCCCAAACGGTGATATGGGTTGGCATTCTTGTCAGCTGTGTTTCCAGTATGTGCTCTCTGCTCATCTTTGCAAAGGGGTGTGTTGCAGTCAGTTCCTTATTCTCTTTAGGCCGAGCTAGTACTGATACCTCAGGTTGTTTAGAAATCCTCCCTGATCAAGAAATAAAATCAACTGCCCCCTCTATGTTGCTACCAGTATTGACATCCATTTGACTATAGTTGAGCAAGACCTGATGGGGATCATATATTGGCCCGAGAATTTGGAATGAGATGGATGGCGGTGCTGGATATGAATGAACCGGCGAGGTAAAACTAGGCTAGATCTGGTTGACTGGTGCTGAAGATGGGTAGACTGATGAGGGTATGGAAAAATTAGGCCGGTAATGGAGGTGGATTGATTGGGGGTGGAGCAAAATTGGGCCAACTATATTGGATTGGTGCTGGCGATGGATTGGGTGACACATAGTGATCAGCTATTGGTGTCAAAAATGGCTGATATATCTGGAGTGAGTAAAAATTAGTCTCCACATGGTTAACAGGCACGGGTGTAGGAAAGTGCATCCTCAAATCCATAGGTGTTGCTTGTGGTGTAAGGTTTGGAAAATAATCGTTTAAGTTCAATGGCTCGATCACCCCTATGACCTCATTCCCCCGGTTCCATTGCCCTGGTGACTCTAAACTCTCTTCTATGTTGATGTATTCTGAGGGATCGAACTCTTCCATCCCTTCGTCCAACATATTAATGGTGGCCCTTTAGCTCATTCCTCCTTGTAGGTGTGATGGCAATGGTGCTTGATGGATGTTGATGTGAGGGTTTGCTTGCAGAGTTGTCAGAGGAACGAGCTTCCCTGCCTCTATCAGATCTTGGATCGCATGCTTCAATGAAAAGCATTGATCGGTTGGGTGACTCGGTCCCTAGTGAAAATTACAGTGTACATTCGGATGATAATTTCTCGAGATTGGATTTGGAGGAGGTCTGGGTTGAAGCTGAGTGACCAAACCCTTCTCGATCAGTAAAGGTAAGAGGACATTTAGGGGTTGTCCTAAGGGAGTGAACACTTGGTTTTATCGGGCCCTTCTCTGCTTAGGGGTTTGTTGCCCCTAGGGGATATTATTCTGCCTTGAAGCCTAATTTGTTAGTGCTGGTGTTGGTTGTGCTGCCGCGAACTAAAAGGGTACCGTTCTGGTGTTGGGTTGTGTGTTTACTATTGTTTGGATATCTACCTCGGTTCTTCTTTGCCCAATAAATTTCCAGACCCCACTGGCCCCACTAGCCAGATTTTTGTTCAACCAGCCCTTCTCTCAATGCATCTTTGCAATGGTTGCATTTCTTACCAGGTCAGTAAAGATGGATTGCTGCTAGTTCACTAAGAAATCTGAGATGACTGGCAGAGTGCTTTTCGATATCATCTCGATTTGCTCATCGTCGGTATTCGGTTTCTTATTTGGGCTTCCAAGGCTCTCCATCTCCCTAGATAGTCGCTAAAGGTTTCATCAGGCTTCTACCTTAGGCGAGCTAGATCAGATTTGCGAGGCTCAATGTCTATGTTATAGATATATTATTCCTAGAGTAGGTGGGTCAGATCCTTCCAAGTTTTAAGCATGGACAGTTCGAGGGACGTGAACTATCTCAAAGCGGGGCCTGTGACGATCTTCTGAAAAACTTTTATGAGCAAACGCTCATCTCCTCCATACTGGCATATATCTCCATAGTATGATTTTAGATGGGCAATTGGTTGCCTCTGTCATCGTATTTATCAAAAGTAGGCATTTTGAATTTGTGGGGAAGCGGTACTTTCGTAAATAGACACAGGTCGGAGAACTCAGTAGCGTGAATTTCGGCTCCTCCCATCTTCATCAGTTGTTTTTGTATTTTATCCATTTGCTCTTTCAGCAATTCAGACTCTTTTGATTGTGAGGTTGGGCTGGTCTCCCTTCATTCTGAATGGTCTGTGGGTGGGTGAATGTGGGTGGTGGTGGATTGAAACTGGAAAATGCCTCTGCATAGGCCCCACTATTTCTGATCTCATCCTCTTCATACTAGGGATCAACATATGGGGGAGGGATGAGATTTTTGGCAGGTTAGGGATGGTTTAAGTGGGTGCCTGATGGGGCCATTGGAGGTGGGGGAAGCTTTGATGACGGGTTTGTGGGGTGAATTGTAGATGGGTGAATTGTGCATTTTAGGCGGGTACCTGATGAGGCCACTGCAAGTGGGGGAAGCTTTGCTAAGTGTTTTGGGTGTAAATGGGTGGGTAAATGGAGGGTTTTGAGTGGGGGCCTGGTGAGGCCATTGTGTTTGGAGGAAATTTTGGGGATTGGGTTGAGGGGTATGATGAAGTGCGAATTGGGGATGGTTGATGGTTTGGGACGGATCCTCATATTGGGTTGGGTAATATGTGGAAAAATAGGGCTCATGACGGGTTTGGGGATTGGATGAGATGGGTGTATTATCTGAAGGGGAATGGGGGCATGTTGGGTGAATGTGGGATATTATGGGAATGGTGGAGAGTTTGAAAATGGGGCTCCCAGGTTTGAGCCTTGATGGGCTTGGGAATAGGGAATTGGGTCTTGATAGGCTTGGGACTGGGGTATTGGGCCTTGATGGGCTTGGTCCTGGGCTATTGGGCCTTGATGGGCTTGTGTCTGGGCTATTAGGCCTTGATAGGTTTGGGTTTGAAATATTAGGCCTTGATGGACTTGGGCCTAGGCTACTGGGCCTTGATGGGCTTGGGCATGGAGTATTGGGCCTTGATGGGCTTGGGGTATCGGGCCTTGATGGGCTTGGGGTATCGGGCCTTGATGGGCTTGGATATGGGGTATTGGGCCTTGATGGGCTTGGGTATAAGGTGTTGGACCTTGAGGCCCGCTCAAATGACCCCATGGTTGATGAGAGGGGCCTTGTGTGGTGTGACTTACAGGAGGTTGATTGGGGTTGGCATTTTGGGGGAGTGAGACATGGAGGGTTTGGAGAGTATGTTGAGTTTGAGGTTTGGGGTGGATGAGGGAGGCTTTGAGATGCCTTCCAAATGGTATAAGCCCTAACCATTTCTTCCATCATGGACATGGGATCGGGTATTGGGTTAGAGGTGGAAGGCCCTTCTGATGAGGGGGATGGATGGGAAAAATTGGGCATGACCTGAGTGGATGGGGGAAAGTGAGGGGCATTTGGAGAGGATGTGGAAAAATTGAGCATGGTTTGGGAAAATGGGGGGTAATTGTGCATGGTTTGGGGGAAATTAGGCATGACCTGAGTAAAGGAGGGAAAAAAATGGGGTGAATTTTGAGAGGTGGTGGATGGGGGAAATTAGGATTATTTGGATTTGAGGGGAAATGGGGTGTATGTGGGGTGGATGTGGATGGATTTTGAGTAGATGTGGATGAGGAAATGGGCAAATTTTGAACGAGTGTGGATGGAAAAATGGGCACACCGAATGTCCAGGTGGCATTGAATGGGGATTGGGTTGGGCAATCGGAAATGGGGTTTTCCTCCATGCATGAATGTGATGGGGAAGGTGGTTGGGATGAATCAGGATCGGCGTAGGCCAGATCAGCCGCCCATGACATGATTTGTTGGCAGGTTGGGTATGGGTTCCTCGGGTGAGGACCAAAAACCCGTCTTTTCCTTCCCCTACGAGATGAGGGAGGGTAAGGCGATGTCATTATTTTGGCACCACAAAGTCTCTATTTTTTGAATTTTTTATTTTTCTTGATTTTTTTCAATTTTTTTGGAAAAAATTAAAACCTTCTTACGGTGCTTTTACGGGGCCCTGGGGAACTTTTTTTTCGAGCGGCATTCAATCCTCCGATGCGTCCCACAACGGGACTCCGATGCACTTTGAAAGAATGAAAGGGAATCCTTTGATCTATGTGAAGGCATGGAAATTTGTGCGACGACCTGATCCCTCAGAGGAGTCAATAAGAGGTGACCTCTTTTGACCAGCGAGGGAGTTTTGGGTGTCGAAAGGAGGGGGAACAATCGAGAGTATGAAAATCACTAAGCAGGGAGCTCAAGAAGGGTGGAAAGGGCCTCCGATTCGGGCAACCTGAACTAGAACAGGCTAGCATATGTATTACATATGCTAGGCTAAAATCTAGGAGATTTGGCTTAGCATGTCTATTACACACGCTAGGCTAAATTTCTGGGATTTTGGCTTAGCGTGTGTATTAAACACGCTAACCAAATTTTGGGGGTTTTTGGCTTAGCATATCTATTAAATACGCTAGGTAAAAATAGAGTATAAAAGTATACTTTACACAGCAACGGTAGACCCGAGTTGGTCTATTTTTTTGGCGTTTCTGGAAGTAGTGTTTTCGGGGACTATTTATTTTTGTTATTCCAAGTCCCTCACCGAACCTAACCATACAAGGTTGTTTCGGTGTATTCTGATGTGCTTCCCCAAGGGTTTTAGGCTTTGTAACCAAATCAGTCACCCACCCGATATACCTCCGGCACCAATGCCTTCTAAGATACTAGATGTGGTGGTTCTTTTCGGGTTCATCACCACTAGGGGCTGCCGCCGTACTAATAACTGGGATGTTTGTATCGTTGCCTAAATTCCCACCCTTTTATAAAATCTACCCAACGTAAAAAATGAATTAAGTCCCTTAGTTCACTTTTAAGGTTCAATTTTAAATTTATTTTTAAAAGGGAGTTTGCTTAATGTTCAAAGACTGGTGATAATAATCCCGTGCCACCTCTATGGGCCGGCGTCCACTGTTGGTATATGAAGCTAATTTAACAAGTAGCCCGCCAAATGGCTAAGAGGTGTAAATGAAAAAAAGGAAAAAATGCTCAAGTAGGTCCACCAATCGGCTAAGGCGTGTAAATGACAGAATCGTAAGTACTCAAGTAGGTCTGTCAATCGGCTAAGGCGCATAAATGTCGAAAACTTAGGGGTAAATATAAAAAATGACACAAACGTAGGGGTAAGTATGCAAAAATGAAAAGTTAGTAAAAAGGAAAGAAAAAGACAAGGGGCCAACTTCAAGTAGAAGCTCTAAACAATATCCCCAGTAGAGTCGCCATCTGTGTAATCGAGGATCTATATCAAATTCGTCACGATGATGCACTCGTATAAAAACTAGAGTCGCCACCCAGAGCTTTTGGTGTCTCGGGAAACCCAAATCAATATTGAAAGCACCAAAGTGTCAAATATGACTTTGATTTACCGATCCATGCCAAAGGCTCTTGGGTAGGGGCTTCGATTATCAATCAAGAAGGTGTTAGGCACGCGATTAACCTGCTTGTAAGCGGTCTCTAATATGGCTAGTCTACATGTGGCTGGTTTATATAATATATATATATATAATATAATTATATATATAATTATATATATATATATATATGTGAAAAAAAGAAACAAAATGAATGGCACTTCCCCTTGCCCGAAGGCAAACCGATCCTATTAAGCCCTTCCCGCTTGCCAAAATTTGGGTAGCATAATGGCTTAATTCTAGGATAGAGGAAAAGCAAAGAAGGTAGAGGAATAGATGGGAGAACCAGAGCTCTCGGTCCCTTGTAGCACCATTGTGAACCTTCACGTGCGTGCACCTCCGATGAGCTTTTAAAGCAAAAGGGGTTGAAAGATGGGCTTTAAACTTTAAGGTTTAAGAGCTAGGAGGAAGGAGAGATAGGCTAAGGCCTTGTTCTTCCTAAAACTAAGGGTTTGATGATGAAAAATGTGGTCTAAAGGGTGAACCTAAGTTCTAGAATTTTATGGATAAAATGCTAAAATGGGAAAGGGAGATCTCTTAGAATTTTCTCTCTTTGGGAATTTTTTCAAGCCCTAAACAAGGTGGAGGAGGGGGCTTCTATTTATAGAGGAAGGTTGGATTAGGGGAGGGTTTAAGTCCTAATGGGTTTAGTAATTAGGTAATGAGGATCTAAGGTTTTCTAGGTTTTCTAGAGCTTAGAGAAGAAGGAACTTGGGTTTAATGGTAGATGATAGGATAGGCATCCAAGTGGCAAAAGGATTGTAAATAGGCTTAATAGGGGTGCAGCACTCCTAAAGAAACCCACCCCAAATATTGGGGTGGTCAACAAGTCAAACCCCAAAGTGATTTTCGGGCATTTTCTAAAAAATCACAGTTCTTAAGCCTATCGTGTGTATTAGACACTCTAGGTATGGGAACAGTGTTCCCTGAGAAACCTGGAGGTTCAGAACCCGTCCTGGAGCCCACAAAAGTCTAATTTTTTCTTAGCATGACTATTAGACATGCTAGGCCCAAATTTTCCAAAATTGGCCTAGCGTGTCTAATTGACACGCTAGGCCAAAAAATGCCAAAATTGGCCTAGTGTGTGTAATACATACGCTAGGCAAATTCCTGCATTCCAACCCTAATTTTAAACCGCCATAACCTTTTATATAAACTCGGATTGAGGCAATTCTTCACTCGTTGGAAAGCTGAGAACATCCTCTTTCCAATGCCATAGGACTTAGCTCAAGAAGATATCCCTATAAATTTTGGCATCCCTCTTTCCAACCACTATTCAAGAGGATTCGAATCAGGCCCGAGAAGGGTTCTAATGGGTTTGGGAAGGTTAGGGTTAATTCCTAAGGGCTTGGAAAGGATTCTAAGGGTTTTGGGGTGATTCCTAAGGGTTTGGAAAATGCTTTAGAACCTCAAAAGGTACGCCTCTCTCAAAGTATAAGTTAATCGGGCCTTGGGTCAAATTTGGGTATCTACAGTAATGAAATACGTTGATTATTTGAACAGGAAAGAAAATCCAACACTAGGCCCGGAAGACATCAAAAGTTTCAGGGCTGAGATTGGGCATGCCATCCATACACACAAGGAAGAGATTTGGTTTGTTAGTGATGACGATGTGGAATCGCTTATATAAATTTTTCGCTTTACATAAATGTACTATATTCATACAATGTACACAAAAAAAAAATTTTATGTAAATGTAGTTACATAGATAGATACAATATAAACTGATAATATTATACATCAAAGGTTCAATATATACATGGGATTTATTCACAGGATGTGTTGTTAAGGTATGACATTTTGAAACACTGACGCTTTGATGTCGACACACCAGCCCATCCACGACATTGTGTCTGCACCCCTTATTGGACTCGTTGGCGCTTCTATTGTGAACTTCCTATAATATAAATCGAGACTAATTACAAAAATACATTGTAGAAGAAAGAAAAGAAAACCAACAAAAATACATTGTCGTCTTCATAGAAGAACTGGGGCTCGGGAGGGTAGGGATAGCTTAAGAGGGGGAAGAGGTTGGAGAGTTAGGAGCGGGTGTAGGGAGAGGGGGGCTTGTGGTAGATGACTCAGCGTCGTCTGGAATGCATCGTTGTTGGAACAACTACGTCTCCTTTTTGGTCAAAAGCGCTTGAATCATGACCTTCTGCCTTTGAGTCAGCCTCTCTTTCTTCACCAAAAGCACAAAAATCTCGTACTTCTCCCTTTCGATAGGAACCGTTTAGGGTGTATGGTTAAGGGTTTAAGGTTTACAATTTAGAGAAAGAGATTTTAGAGAAGGAAGGTAAATGAAAGGATATGTAGTGATGATTAATTTTTCGAAAGGCAAAACCATTTTTTTATTGGAACATGAAAAGTCGTTGCTTCCATAATGTTTGAGAAGACTGCACGAAATTCATAATAAACAACTTATGTCAGGAAGTGACATCGCCATTAATTGAAGCGATGGCGCGACGCTTCAATTAAGAAGCGATGACGCTTGAAGTTAGAAGCGATATCAAGTGAATATTAAACTGACAGAAGGCTAAAAGGCATTTTTATTGGGATACAAACCATTGCTGTAATAAATAATATTGGAAAAAATTATGCGAAAAGATAACACACTCCACAATTTCAAAATCCTTCAAATTCGTAATAAATAAAATGCCCGTAATTGAAGCGATTACATTTTAACTTCGAATCAATGACGCTTCAACTTAGAAGCATCGACGCTTTAACATAGAAGTGATGACGCTTTAACAATCATCTTACTGAAGTGTTGATGTTTCTAACAAGAGGCGTCATGAGTAACATCAAACAGCGGGGCACTTCTTATCGTAACTCAAGAGAAGTTCATGAAATACGCATCGCATTCAGGACCACCACCTGCCACCGACCCAAGCTTAAATGCCTACACATTTTGAAGTAACGTTTGCAAACCCTTGCCTTTTTCCTATAAAGCCATGTCCCATCACAAACCCTTCCCATCCCAAACCCATCTTCTTTCTCCGTCTCTTAACCCTAACTCCATGACCCAAGAACCAACCCATGACGAGCTCAGTAGAAGATTTGATCAAATCATTGAAAAGTAAAGGTCGAACTTCTGACTGCAATAAAAATATTAGAAAAGTTGAAGGGCCAGCGACCCATTCCAGACACTAAATTGTCTACCGAGACCTCCCATTGCCATAAACCTCGTCCCAAACCGACCCTTTTTTCCAAATTCTCACCTTTCCCCACTTCTTAACAACCTCACAATCAAATCTCCCCTCAATGAGAGTTCCTCTACCAAGACGGTGGGTTGGAAATTTCCACGCGACCCCTCTCCATTGCTCAATTTCTTCCTAACAGCATTGCATTCTCTTCATAGAGGGCAGTTAGGGATATTTGGAAGACAGGAGGTGCGATCTCAGCAAGAGGGAGTCATCTCTTTTGATGGAGCAAAAATTTTGAAGACCTCGAGACCGATCTCCATCACAACCTTTAGCATCTCGGTGGTCGCTGCTGATGTCCATGTCAGACCTTATATAGATTTTTCCTAGGTTTATATTTTATGTAATTAGTTTATTGGTTAATATCTGTAAATATTTCTTTCAATATTAATAGTAATTTTTCTTTTGTGTATATTATTTTCTTTTGTGTTCTTATTTTTCTTCTTAGTGTTGTTCCTGTGTAGCTATGTCGGTCATGATTTCACCCAAGTTTGGGGGAGGTTACTGACTTTCTTTACAGATCTTATGCTCAGTACACTAGGAACCATGATAAATTTTTGGGTATCCCCTATTTTGTGCACCTTGAGGACATTGTCCTATTTAAGTTTGGGGGTACACACCTTGTGTATAGTATTGTATATAAAATAAAAAAAATTAGGTTAGATTTTTTAGGTTTGCTTTTGTTCTGAGTACTACAAACAAAGCTCCATGAGTATATGAAAATGTCAATCCACCAGAGTGTGTTCATGAAAAAATTGACATAGCCAATGAAGTGACAACGCACTGAATATTTGGGTCAGTGCTTCGACCAGGCTCATGAATATTAGGGCTAGCTGAGGCGTTGCCGCTTCTAACGACAAGCGACATGCGTCGCCAACCAGAACGAGAAAAGAAGAGATTGTATTAATATAAACAAGAAAAGTTGTTCGATGTTCTTTCTCTACAAGAAATTTAATAAACAATATTGTATTCATATAATGAACGACTACTTACACAGCAGAACACTATACAAAAAAAGAAAAGAAAACCTAGAAAAAATCTACAAACAGACATTAGCAAAGCCAACTAAGACGCCATCAAGGGGGCGTGGAGCCATCAATTGGGGTAGATGACTCCCCCTTCGGACTGCATATTTGGTGTAGCCGCCCCTCCAACTTGACAAAAATATCTTCAATCGCGGCCAACTCCACTTCAATCTCGTCCATCACCCTTTGCAACCGCCTCTTCCTCTAGGCCAGACACTCGAGATGTAGCTCCAGAACCTCGACCTTGTCCCTTTCAATGGTTCGATCAAGGGCTTTAAGGGCTTCACCAATCTCGACGCAGGCACTTTCTTTCGCCATGGTGAAGGGGGTTTGGTCTGGGGACGAAAGGCAAAAGAAAGGATATGCAGTGAAGATTAAACTGATGGAAAGCTAAAAGACATATTTATTGGGATACGAATAGCCGCTGTAGTAAATAATGTTTATCTTGAGGATGTCCACGTGCAGTATTCTTTCTGCCACGTATTAATTATAGCGTCAGTGCTTTAATTAAAAGGCAATGATGCTTCAACTAAGCAGCGTTGACGCTTCTAATGATAGGTGCCATGGGGAAGCTAAAACAGCGGCACGCTTCAACGCATGAAAGAATACCATAGTCAACGTGTAGAAAGCGTGGGAGACCATGGCCTTTATGACGGAAATACAAACAGCCACTGCAATAAATTTAATGTCATCCCACCCTACCCTTTATACATCGCTTTTATCGTACCCTCAAACTCAGTCACTAGCCATGGCAAGCAAGCCCATCACACTGGAACAGATCGAACGCATCGCACAATGACAAGCCAGAAGGCAAAGCGCTCCCCCATACCGTCTAGACCAGATAATCTAGAACGAGATTAACCAGCTCTAGCAACTATTGGCCAAGAAGGAGGCTCTAGAGAGGGAGTTAGGGTATATCCCTGATGTTTGGGCATCAACCTCTAAACCTCCCCCATCACTGTCCCCTCTAGATTCATCGCCCTACACAGTTTCACAGTCTCCTGTTACACCCCCTCTGAATCTCAAGTAGGGGGATTATCCTGATGTCCGTGCAACTGCCTATTTTTGTATAGGTTTTTCTTAAGATTTCTCTTGGTTGTATATTTTGTTTAGCTTCTTAGTTGTAACTCATTTTTCAAGAAATTAATTTTAAATGTAACGTATATATTTCATTATCTCATTTGGAGAGAACATGTTATTTTCTTGTCATTCTTACCTATCTCTTCATATACACTGAGGACAAAATCATCCCAAAGGATACAGATTTGAAACAGTCGCTACAACATATACGAAATGTAAATAGATTGGGATTACCACTCATTAGCGCACAGTTAATTGACTCATTGATGCTTCAATTAAAAAGCGATGACACTTTGAGTTAGAAGCGATGGCGCATCATATTGAAGTGTGCTAAATATTAACGCTAGCTAAGGCACTGCCACTTCGAACAATAAGAAGACATGCGCCCTATATTTAAGCGACAGCGCCCTAAATATTAGGTCTAGCGTAGTGCTTTGACCAAGTGACATGAATATTAGGGCTAGCTGAGGCACTGGATTTGTTAAACAACATAGATTGTATTCAAACTTATTGTTACTATAACGCCATGAATGTCGACAAGGCATCGCTTTTAATTGGAAAAAACTGTGAGAAAAGATAGCCCACTCCATTATTTATATGAAGAAGCGGCAGCACCCTGAATATTAAGGCAAGAACTTTGACCTAGCACACTGAATATTAGGGCTAGCTAAGGCGTTGCACTTCAAACATTAAGCGATATGTGACCATTACCAAACCGAGAAAAGCATAAATTAAATTCATATAAACGAGAAAAGTTGTGCGACGTTCTCCCTCTTCATGAAATTAAACGAAAGATATAGTCTTCTTATAAAGTACTACTTACACAAATATACAATAGAAGAAAGAAGAAGAAAACCTAAGAAAAATCTAGAGAGACAAACAGATACCAGCACAGCACAGCCGCCTGAGACATCAAGAGGGTGGAGAGGTAGATAACTCCCCCTTCAAACTGTGTCGTAGTTCAGGCAACCGCCTCTCCAACCTGGTAGAAATCTCTTGAATCTCAGCCATCTCCCTATCAATCCCGTCCATCAAACTTTGAAACTGCATCTTGGTCTGAGTGAGAAGAACGAGATGTAGCTCAAGAACCTCGTCCTTCTCCCTTTAAATGGTTCGATCAAAGGCTTGAAGGACTTCACTAACATCGGGAAAGTTGGGTTTTCCTCCATGGTGAAGGGGGTTTGGTTTGGGGACGGGAGGCAAAAGAAAGGATATGGAGTAAAGATTAAACTGACAGAAGGCTAAAAGGCATTTTTATTGGGATACAAACAGTCACTGTAATAAATAATGTTAGAAAGGACTGCGCGAAACGACAACACACTCAACAATTTCAAACTCCTCCAAAGGTTTTTTACTGGGATATGAAATGTCACTTACCGTCAAGAAGCATCATCGCCCATAATTGAAGAGCTAACCCTTCAAGTTAGAAGAGATGATGCTTCGATTTAGAAGCGATGACACTTCGATTTAGAAGTAATGACGCTTCAAATTAGCAACGTTATTAAAGCGCTGACACTTCTACCAATAAGCGCCATCGGTAACATCAAACAGCAATGCGCTTCTTATCAGTGCAATAAATTTGAAGCGTAAAGATTTAAGAAATCCCACTATGGTGGCAATGCACCATAATGACTACAACAGTTCATTTAATGAAGTTGCATGACAAATTGATATTTAAAGGGCATCTAAAGCTCAAATTTTTTTATCTTCTAGATCTCTTTCAATTAGCATTTCATCTTCCTTAGCCCAAATCTAAATACATCATAACATTTTGAGGAGGAGCCACCGGATCGCACGCTAGCATTTTATCAGTTCCTACGATGGTTCGATTATCAACATCCCCAATGACAATGAGCCTGTTGTCATCCCCGACAACAAGCATGTGGTTCCCCATTCCCCCTGGAGAAGTTATCGTCATTCCGAGCGATGATGACCTTCCCATTATACAGGTAGTAGTGGGCGACCTTGAGCCCATGGGTCAAAAAATCGTCCGATACCGATACGTATCGGTTTTAGACCTGGGTGGTACGATACACTGCCTATGTATCGTACCCCCTAAAAAATAAGTTAATTATCATTCAATATGGGTAAATTATCGCCCGTATTGGATGATACATTGAAATTATTGGACAATAATTTCAATGTATCGTCCGATAATCTTTTTTTTTTTAATTAAAAAACTAAATTATCGAACGATACGGATAAATTATCACCCGTTTCGTCCGATACGTCCGATAATTTCAAATTATCAGATGGGCCCAGCTATTTGTCTTTTTTTGTTTTATTTTTGTCCTTTTTCTTTTGTTTTTTTATTTTTTTGTTTTTTTGTTTTTTAATCGTTACAAAAAGCAACGAATAGCAATGGAATTTTTTTTTTAATCGTTGCTTTTTGTAACGAATAGCAATGGATATAATTTCTTTTGTCCTTCTGCTTTTGTTTTTGTTTTTTTTTTTAATCGTTGCTTTTTACAACGAATAGTAACGGATATATTTTTTTAATCGTTGCTTTTGTATTTTTATTTTTTTTTATTTATTAAATGTTGTAAAAGCAGCAACGAATATATTTTTATATCCATTGCATACTTGCGTTTATTTTTATAGCAGCAACGGATAGTTGCAACCTGCTATAGAACCCACCCGAGAATCCTCTTCTTCACTTGCAAACCACCCGAGGATATCTTCTTTTTCTTCGCTTGCAAATCACCCGAGGATCTCTTCTTCTTTACTTGCAAGCCACCTGAGGATCTCTTCTTGTACACCATTATACTTCTTTCTTCACTTGCAATCCACTATACTTCTTATTTCTTAGCCATCGGAGATTGAAATTGTAGACACCAGATTGTTACACTCATATTTTCACCGGATATTTAAGAGAAGGTATAATTTTCCATCATATAACTTGTATTTTTATTTATTTTTTCATTAGATCTACCATATTTATTACTATTTTTTTTTTAATTCATTTTTATTTATTACTAATTTTATCATTAGATCTACCATACTGCCTGGATGATGCTGGTGAGGTGAGTCAAATCTCTTTTGATTTGCTCATTCATCCTACGAAGCACTTTGAAGCTCAGCCACATAAAATTGAGTGGACTCTCTCTTTTTTTTAAACTAAACTTTTTTTTACTAATTTTATTTTTGTGGAACCGTGGGATTTGTGAAGATCTCGTCGCGGCGATGCGCCCACTTGCAAAAAATATAGAGTCGCCACCAGGAGCTTGGTGTCCCGAGAAACCTAGTTCATTTTATGAGCACCGAAATGCTAAAAATATGACTCTTAATCCGGTCCACACCAAAGGTTCTTGGGTAAGGATTTCGGTTATCGATTGGAAAGGTGTTAGGCACCCAATCAACCCGCAAAATATGGTCTCTACTTAAGGCCAAAATAAGAAATAATACAAAAGAAAGAAAAAGGCCTCCTCATGCCCAAATGGGTCTTAGAATCCTATTTGTGCCCCTCCGTTCCTACCAAAAATTCGACGGCGTAACGGCACAAATGGGAGGATTGAGGAGAAACCAAGAAAGTAGAGGAAGAGAGGAGAGAGCTGGAGCTCTCGGGCCCTTGTTGAACTATTGGAGAGCCTTGCGTTAGCTTGCTTCAGTGAGCTTTTGAAGGCTTGTATGGTATGAAATGGAGTTCTAACTCTTAAGGCTTGAAGCTAAGAGGTAGAGAGGGAAGGCTAAGGGATTACACACACCTAACCTAAAGGTTTTTAGTGAAATGCTAATGTCTAAGGGAGCTTTTTGAAATCTGGAATTTGTATGGGAAGTGTGCACCAAAGGGAGTAAGATCTTCTCACTTTAGCTCTTTCTCTCTTAAGCCAAAATTCTCAACCCTTAAATCAAGGGGTGGGGGGCTCTATTTATGGGAAATGGGTGAGTTAGGAGGGTGTTTAGATACTAATCATGATTAGAAGTTAGGTAATCTAACATCTATGGTTTCCTAGGGTTTTTAGAGCCTTGAAATGTGTGAGAAGGTCCTCCAATGGTGGATGATAGGGTGAGGCTTTAAGCTACTTGATGGGTTGTAAAGAGGGTATAAAAGGGTGCAACAGAACTAACAAAACATATCCCAAAGGTCAAGGTGGTCAACAAGTCAAACCCTAATCATAAATTTTGGGACAAAAAACTAGGGTTATTGTTAATATGCCTGGCGCAACTATTACTTGCGCCAGGCAAATGTACAATAAAACAATTCAGTACAGTGCCTTGGAAGTTTCCTCGTGAGGGTGGGGTCCACCTTAATACTAGCATAACTATTAGTTGTGCCAAGCTTAAAATCTGAGAAAATGGCCTGGCGCAACTATTAGTTACGCCAAATCCCAAGGGGGACCCACTTGAAATTACTCCTTTGCCCTCCGAGTTTGGATCGCCATATCTTTTGATGTATAACTCCGATTGGGGCAATTCTTGAACCGTTGGAAAGCTGACGACTTCTACTTTTCAATGATATAAGATTCGATTATAGTAGAAACTCATAGCTAGTTCCAGTATACCACTCCTTTTCCAAGGCTCGGAAAGTTAGGTTTAGATTCAGAATGGGTTCTAAGGGTTAGGATTGATTTCTAAAGGTTCGGGGCAGGTTCCTAGGGTGATTCCTAAAGGTTTGGGGTGATTCCTAAGGGTTTCATGCGTGCCATCAAAAGCTCGGGAACGCTCCACTCTCGAAATGTATTTCGATCAAGCCTTAGGCTAAATTTGGGTGTCTACAAATGCCCCTCTTTGGTATCCAATCACTAATGATCGAATGCCAAAGAAAAGAGACATCTAAAGAGGTCCAAAGTATTACTAACAGGTCTGCTGCATTTAGAATAAACTTCAAACATCAAGTGAGTAACATGGTGAGAAAATAAAAGCCCTGTATGTCAGGAAAAAAATCCATTTCTCAAGGTCATCGGTCCCCTAGCGCTTAGCAACATTACTGGGCATAACTGAGGGAATGAGTTGCGAAAGCCCAATAGCTGGGAAAAATAATCACTTCTCAAGTTGCGAAAGCCCATTAGTCGGGAAAAATGTTCGCTTCTCGAGATGATTTGAAGGTGATTGATGTTCGAGATTTATTTTGAATACAACAGCTTCGCAAGTAAGAGGGGTGATCGGCCCACACTCAAAGATAGGCACAAAGAAAAAACGTAAGGCTCCAAAGTTTGTGTCCAATCCCACTAGGCATTTGATTTCTCCATCTGACTGTTCACGGGTTCCCCTGCTGAAAGCAGGGTTCAAGGTCTTTGGGCAAACCCATCGATCCTGAAGTTTATTTAGCATGACTACCCGAGCAAAGTGAATAGATGTCACAACGCTTTTGGGGAGTTCATACTATTTTCGAAAGCATCCCCCAGATCAACATGACCTAGAGCCTCTAGCTTCAACTACCTTGAACAGATCCAACCAAACATTGGGTGTCTCCTAAAAGGGACATTCAATCTTGATTTTTGCCAACAATGATTATAAATGTCATTTAACTATGCATAAACATGCACCCATTAGGGGCGATAAGCAATAAAAGCGATGGAAGCCCCCACCCGGGCCTGCCCGAGTATAATTTATGAGAACAAACGACCATCATACGGATACCCAGACACATGGCATACACTTTACAGGGATACCGCTACCCATACAAGTTTTAAGCCTGCAAAAAATAAAAGGGGAATGAACCCTTCTGAATGCATGGTTGCATATAGTTTGATTGATACGTAATCTCATTCTCAATAGGTTGGTCCCAACCAACGACTGACCTTTTTCAATGAAGAATCTGAAGCTTAAGACACTTAAGTTTATGTGAATCCAAAACAGAGTGCTTAGCTCGAAGATTTAGCAGTGGAGTCAACCTAATCAAAACATTGACCGTTTGATCGGGATTGACGTCGTCGCTCCTACTTTGAAGTAGGATCCAAAGATCCAAGTCGAACCCTAAACTCGGGACCTTAATATGGCACAGCTGCATTGTGAACAAAACATTGACACTTTACCGCATTGAAAACATGCAAGTGCGCTACTCTGCAGAGGAATACAAATCTGTTTTTATTTTCGTGTTTTTTCTCTTATTATTTTTTTTGGATTTTAAAGTTTTTATTTTATGTGATTTTTTTTGGATTTTTCAAACTATCATTTTTTGTGATTTATTCCTATTATTTCATACGAATTATTCTGGCTTTTCTGTGGGGACTTTTTTTTATCATTTTTTTGGATTTTTTTTTGTAGGACCGGGATGCCTATTGATCTTGGTCCACTTTTATTCTAGCACGACTTCCCGAGCAAGTCAAAGGAGGATCGAAATGCCATTTGAGAGTACGTGCATCTGCCAGGAGTGATAAAACCAAAACAGAGAGGAAGGGGGGACCAGCTTTCCTATTTGGCCCGTACCCGGCCCAAGACCCGACCTAAGTGCCTAGCGCAACTATTAGTTACGCCAGGCTAGTAGGGGCCTCAAAATAGCCTGGTGCAACTATTAGTTGTGCCAATCCAGCAATGGGCATAATTTTGCCTTGCGCAACTAATAGTTGCGCCAGGCTTGGCTGGGGACCAATTTAAACAGCCCGGTCTCGGGCAGTGGGGTTTCATTTTAAAATTTTCTCCCCCCTTTTCTCTTAAAATCGAAAACCGACCCCTTTTAGGGTTCCTTTACATTGTATCTACGCATGCTTCATCGCCGTTATTCGCTCGCGTTAATCGATCACCGTCTTGCGCTAGATCAAAGACCCCTTTTCTTCCAAAAGGTAACTATTAAAACTCTTCTTTTGATTGATTTTTCTTGCTTTTTCTTGCAAATGTGAGCATGATCTTGCACTTTTTGGATGAGTAGTGGTTTATTTTTGGTTATGGATGCATTTATTGATGGTGTGTGGATGATTTCTTATCATCAATGCCCTATTCTTTGTTATTTTATGGATTTATTGGTGCCTATACGTTTTGTTTGTGTTTTTTTTTGTTTTTGTTTGTTTTTGTTAAGGAATGGCTGCATTTTTTGTTGGTTTTCTTTATTTTATGGGCCAAAAGAAAGGACTCTTTGTTTTTTTTTGGCTTTTGATTTTTGGAGCATAAAGAAAGGACTCTTTGTTTGTTTTTTTTGTTTTTTTTTTTTTTGTAAACATAAAAGAGGGATTTTTTTTGAGTTTTGATTGATGATTTTTTCTAAGTACACCACCACGAACTTGTTGAGGTAGGCATGGAACAACTCATTCATTAGGGTGCAGAAGGTGGCTGGGGCATTAGTCAGCCCAAAGGGCATTACTAGAAACTCAAAGGCTCCGTACCTGGTCACACAGGTAGTCTTGCTTTCATCTCCCTCGGCGACTCGCACTTGATAATAGCCAGATCTCAAGTCCAGCTTGGTAAAGTACCTCGCACTGCCCAACTGATCAAACAAATCTGCAATCAATGGCACTGGATACTTATTCTTGACGGTAACCTTATTCAACGCTCTGTAGCCGATGCATAATCGAAGGCTACCGTCAATTTTCTTCTGGAATAGAACTAGGGCGCCAAATGGGGCTTTAGACGATCGAACAAACCCTGCCCCCAACAACTCATCTAACTGCCGACGTAACTCGACTAACTCGGGAGGAGCCATTCTGTAGGGAGCTTTAGCCGGCGGCTTCTCACCTGGTTCTAGTTCGATCCGATGATCTACTGATCTTATGGGTGGCAACACCTTGGGCAATTCGGGCGACATGACATCTTGGAATTCTTGGAGTAATCCTGACACACTTTCTGACACAATCTCTGCTGGCCCTGTTGCTTTCTCTTCTAGCAGTGTAGCAAGAAATGTAGGTTTCCCTCTTCTGAGTCCCTTCTTTAGCTGAAGTGCTGAGATAAACCCATCACTCTCCACTTTTTTATCTTTCTGAATGACTGGGATCATGCAAGGGGTCTCTTCTCCGAACATGCACACTGACCCGAGCACCCCCGTAGCACCGCGGCTCGGGTATCTTGACCTTCCGTTGGGGAGTTTCTGACTGTTGAACAGTCCCAGACCCAATCACCCTCATTAGGACGTTCATCTTAGTGGTCAATTCATCAATCTGTAAATGAAGGGCTTCGACGGTGCCCCTCGTATCTTCTATAAGGATCTCCACGTTCTCAGCTAACGTGGCATGGTTTTCAGCCAACATGGTGTGGTTTTCTTTTCTTGCATGCCGCTCTTACTTTTCTTATTAGATTTTGACGGATTCTTTGAACCACTTTTATTCTCGTGCTGCCTCTTCCTATTTTGATCTAAGGGCCCATAGTCCGTTAGTCGCTCTGCGGCTGCAAGGTCCGGTAGTGTCCTTCTATTTAATTCAGCCTGGGCCCAAGGCTTAAGGCCTTCAAGGAAGTAGAATATTTTATCTTTCTCGGGCATTTCCCTGATGTCCAAGATCAACTACCGCACATATTCTCTCACTCCTTAGCATCCCGACTTCAGCACGTAGTTGGCGGACTCAGCTGACTTTGCATGTGAATCCTTTCCGTGCGCTTTCGCTGAGTGATATAGTCAATGTTCTCTGATACCAACTGTCACGGAGTTACTCTTTGCGACGTAATATCTCGTGCGGCAACTAGCTTTTCACGTACTAGATCAGCCTACTCGTGTTTCAAACCTGCACGGTAACGCATTAGGTTAGAAACTATGCGGATTCCCGAATGCAACCCCCTCTTTTTTTATTTTTGTTTTTGTAAACAAAGTGAACGGATTTTTTTGGTTTTGATTTTTTGAAGTATAAGGATTTTTTTTGTTTTATTTTTGTAAACAAAGTAAAAGGATTTTTTGGTTTTGATTTTTTGAAGTATAAGGATTTTTTTTGTTTTATTTTTGTAAACAAAGTAAAAGGATTTTTTGGTTTCGATTTTTTTGAAGTATAAGGATTTTTTTGTTTTATTTTTGTAAACAAAGTAAAAGGATTTTTTTTTTGTTTTGATTTTTTGATGATGATGATTTTATTTTATTTTATTTTTGTAAACAAAGTAAAAGGATTTTTTGGTTTTGATTTTTTGATGATGATGATTTTTATTTTTTTTAAAGAAAATTTTTGTTTCATGTGTATCTTTATTTCCAAAAATAAACGGGGAAATAGTGAGCATTCTTATCTCCCCTTGACGCATAGTATATCATGGTTCTTTGTCATTGACCTAACCAGATGTGATTGCCTTTTGTTGTCCCAACATGTCAGGCGATGATGAGCATATTCCTGAGGAGTGGCCTGAGACAGTATACGGTCCGTGTGGGGAGCAGTTCCTCTGGGTGGAGCGGAGAGCGGGCCCATGGCTCAAAATGCAGGGCGAGGCTGCCCGAGTCGACCTCCTACATCAACAGCACGCCCATATTTTAAATTTTGGAATAGCGGGCAAGGTAAAAGAGAGGTTCAGTTCATTTCCTTTGAGCGGCTTTGCTTTACTTCTGTGATCTGATGCGCATTTCTTTGAATGTAGGACCTGCCCAACATTATATTCCATGGGGGGTGGCTCAATTTTCAAGACTTCTACCTCTACGTCCCTCTCGTAGTGAAGCTCCTGTTGGCGCAGGTGGGCTTTGGAGAATTTCTGTCCTGCCCCGTTATGAGGGCCAATGCTGCCTACCTGAAGGCCTTGATCAAACGGTTTCACCCTGAGACGATGACCTTCCATATGCCGTATGCTGAGATGACCTTGACGCCTGTTGATTGGGCAATGATTGCAGGCATCAGGATGGGAGGGATACCGATAGTTGACCTTGCGATGGCGAGTAAGGAGGACATCATCTGACTGATTAGGGCCTATCCCCCTCACGGGCAAACGCATGGTACCGAGGTCAAGATGACCTGGCTGACCGCCCTTTATACGCCTGACGAGTTAGTGGATCTGAGTCAGCCAGACAAGGTGCTCTATATCACGCCTGAGCGAGCGATCGTCCTTGCTCGCATCACTCTCCTTCTTCTGCTAGGTAAAACCCTTTTTACCAATGCGAGCCGGGGCCAAGTCACCCTAGCATTGCTGAGCGTGATGGACAACTAGGGTGACACCCATAGGTATGACTGGGGCGAAGCCGGGTACGCATGGCTGATGTATAATGTGGCTCGGGTCACGAGCGGGGATTCTAAGTCCACTGTCGGCTTTTAGGCGGCCTTGGAGGTAATCCCTAGCTCTTCTTGTTCTTATTATTTTTACTCGGATGGTCTCTCATGCTACTGACCTGCTGCTCTTTTTTTGTTGTATAATGCTCTTCTCAGGTATGGGGATACCATCATTTCCACCCCGGGCGCCTGCTTCTCCATTCAGATGCGCTCACCTATCCTCTCCTTAGCAATTGGAATCAAGCCCGACACCATGACGTAGGCCTGAAGCACTTGCAGATGGGCTTGAGGTCTCAACTCAACCTGATGGTTCCTGAGCAGGTAAAGCCCCCTTTTCTACCTTGTTTATTTGGGCCCAGAAATACTCTTCTATTGACGTGCTACCTGTTTGGCCACCTTCCGACTTGGAAAGATTCTCCACGACCCGTACCTTGCGTCCCTCTTTTGGGATCGAGCAGCTGTGGGCCCCTCTCACCTATTTAACAACTGCCGTGTCATTTTCTTTTATGGGGCGTGGGCCAAGTTTTACTATTTGGGAGAGCGGGTCGTGCACCAATACCAGGGCTACTATGCCATACCCGTGGACCCGCCGCAGACGTTTGGGCTCCTATTGACAGCGTCGAGGAGCTTACAGCAGCCTTTCTCAATAATGGGCTCCCTATCAATGCCCTCTTTGTGTCCGGAGACTATCATGCTTGGTATGAGTGCCTGCCTTATCAGTTCATCTTGCAGCGCTTTGTACCTAGCACCAATTTCCTTGCATTTGGTGGCCCCCTCGGTCAAGTAATTCTCCTAAGCTTGGACTAGTTTCCCTTATGTTCTAATTCAGCCCTTGTTTTTTTTTCTAAGCGGATCCTTATTTTATTCATAGTTTGCTCAGAGAGATGACTCGGATGGCAAAGGCGGGATAGGCGCAGCTGACATGTCAAGGGTAGATCCTTCTAGTTCCGACCCCTCTGGTGCGGGTCCCTCGAGCGAGGGTTCTTCTGGTGTTGGACCGTCAGGCACCTCCCATGTTGGTGCCCCTAGTGGTGACCCGCCCGTGGTTTATGAGACCTTCTGACGCCTAGATGAAAGCTTCCTTTCGGGCCTCTGTGCTAATATGGATAGGCAAGCGCGGCTCTCTGCTGATGCGGCCCGTGTCCCCCCTCCTAAGGTGATCCCAGGGGTAAGTCCTCTGATGACCCATCTCTTTCTTGTTTCAATCTCCTTTTGCACATGTTTCATGATTGCCCTGATAGCTGATATCGTATCTTTCTAAACGTAGGACTTTAACTCGGCCATGGAGTATGTACTGTATCATCGCCACATTGCGGAGCTCAGGGAGGTGGAGACAGTGAGTACCTTGGTGCACTGCTTCTCCCGCTTGTTTTATTTATCATTTGTCCCTCAATTGGTCCTGATTTCTAATTTCAACTGTGCCTTGCAGCGTGCACGTGCCAAGGAGTCGCGCTTCTTGCTTAGTAGGATTTCACGGGCATGGTCCCGAGTGGGGGATATGCGGAATTTCTAGAGCTCCTCTCGTCATCGGAAGAAGTCCAAAGGCGCGGGCAAGGAATAGGCTTTAGTTTCTGCTTTAAAACTCAGTACTCCTGGGATTGGATTTTGATTTTTTAGATAGTTTGGGATGGATGATGTGACACTTTGGATATATTTTTTTTGAAAATATTTTTAGTGCTTTTGCCTTGATTGTATGCCATGGCTTCCTTGTATCGTATCTATTTTTCTGTAGGACGTGTTGCCAAATGCTCTCAAAAAGCAACTTTTTGGGTCACATGCTTTGATGTAGGATCAATCCTACACATAAACAAAGTAATTTCCAAACCGTTAGTGATCGGATGTGTATACATATATAAAAAAAATTAAAAGGAGTGAAAATCCCCCAATTAGGCCCCGAGATGGCGAGGAGGGGGGATCTTTGGTCTGGCGCAACTATTAGTTACGCCAGGGTAAATCACAGGGAATTTGTAGTGGCGCAACTAATAATTGTGCCAGGCAAAAATGGGGACAAAATGCACTGGTGCAACTTGCACCGGACTTAACCTGGGGAGCTGTGGGTCCTTATATACCCAAGTCAGCCAAAAAATCCTCCCTTTTCTGTTTGACTTGGCCCCTTTGACCGATTCTTTTTGCTCTTGCTTTTCTAAGACAGGTCCATCACCACACATCAATTTTTATCTTCTCAAAATATCTTTGTATGTCTATGGACCCGCTTTCCAACCCTCCCTTACATGGAGGGCCTGAAGCCAATTTACCCCCTTCCTTGGGCTTGGGGCCCAAATTTCTAATAACTTGGTTTGGGAGTTTGAATGAGAGTGAGCTCGCCGACTTGGAGCGCCTTAGACTATCTCGCCTTCCTTCCTTTCTTGAGGTTCCTCCACGATGGGACCTTCTTTACGTTGCCGCTTCATTTTTGGATGTAAATTTTCATGTATTCCATTTTGGGAAGCAGGAGCTAACCCCAACCCTTGAGGTGCTATCCAATCTGTCCGGATTGAAGCTTCATAGGGGCCTTACAAAAGTCATGCCCCGGTCGGGCTACTCCAAATCCATTCACCTTACTCTCGGTTTAAAGAAACTCGAGTATGAGAAAAGTCTCATTGGGGGGCCCACAAGGTGTTCACTGAAATTTCTCAAAGAACTTTTCGATGATGAAAGTCTCTGAAAATTGCCGGTTAGGAACATTTTCAATGCAAAAGCTTTTGCTCTCGGTCTCATTTCAGAAATCCTCTTCTTTACCGGGGGGAGAGCTTCTCCTTGGCAATTTGCGATATTCTGACCGAATTGGAGGCAGGCCGATCTATGATGCATTTGGTGCTTGCCGAGCTATATCAATGTCTTGATGCATTTGCTTTGGGCAAGGTAGAGGGCCTTCAGGGGTGTCCCTTGTTGCTTCAGGTTTGGTTGTGCGAGCACCTCGCTATCTTGGGGCCTAAGCCCTGCTTTTATATTGCCCGAGGTGAGGTGGCCCAGTGCTTTTTGGGTAGGTGCCACCTGCTTTCGCGGGGTGATTTGTCAGTTCTAAAGCCTTGTTTGACCGATGCTGAGCTGATATGGAGGCTTCCTTGGTTGGACTGGACCTTCCCAGTAGTTCGCTCTAGAGACCATGAGGGCATCACTCTCCTAGGATTGACTGGCAGCACCTTTTACTTCCCATTCCGAGTGTTGCATCAGTTTGGTTGCTCTTAGCAGGTGCCTTGCGAGGCCAAACTCCCTTTATGCGGCTTGATCTTTTCTAGGGGGTCCTCCAGAGACATAGATTGGATCACTACTCTTTGGGAGACCCGTTAGTCAACGCTGATGTGTGACATGGAGTAGGGAGATTCGGTTCAATCTTCTCCGGAGTACAAGGCCTAGCTATCGACTAAGCAGCCTATTGTTGGTGGTCTGGAATCAGCATAGATCATTGACAGTAGAGACCCTGGCCAAAGAAAGAGACGGTACTCCGAGCCCGCATCGAGCTACTGGTGGATGAGAAGAGGGTCCTGCATGAGCTTTTGGCGCAGGAAAAAGTTAGAGCAAAGATAGCGAAGAGCGAGGTCCTTCGTCTGAAGGGATCATTGAGTGTCGCCTTTGGGGCCGCAGATTCTTCTCGAAAGAGGTATAAGAGCTTGCATGGTCGTTGGTTGGTCGAGCGAAATGTCTGGGAAGATGACTTTCGTGTCGAGATTAGCGCATTGAAGCGCGAGCTGGGCCGCTAATTCCTTCCTACACACATGACTTTTTACACAGATCAAATATACAGAAAAAGGGGCGTAAAAACCCCTTTACAGATACACACATTTTTTGGTATACATATTTTCTTTATGTTTTTGTTTTGTTGTCTTTTTTGCTAAAAAGAAAGAAGAAAGCTAGTCATCACACCGGTTATTTTTTTTGGGATGTGGTGTAAGCGGTGCATTTTATAAGAGAAAGGCAGTTTATTATATACATCTACATGGGCTTTCTGGTCCTTTTATTTTGTGCATTTTTTTTCTCTTTTTTTTTTTCTTCTTCTTCTCTTTTTTTTTTTTTGGGTGTGGTGCCTTAATCACTGGGTGAAACCTTGTGAAACCCTGGGTCCTCTTTTGAGCATGGTCAAACCCCCTCTTCGAATGGTTGATTTTGAGAGAGCCTCAATAGTTCTACTAATATCGGATTGGGTTAAACCTTTCTCCTTACCTTGAGTTATACATTTGATAAAACAGTTTCACAAAGGCAATTCTGGTCGGGACCTGATTTGAGCTAACATGAGCAGCCCAAAAAAAGGGGGTCAGGGAGAGTAACCAAGAGGGCTCCTCAGCTTGTGTTGACTTAACAGATATTATGATTGCTTGTGTACCTAAAAGAGGGCTTTCTTCAGGGTGTAGCTTGGCCATGGGTTAGGTTAGGATTTGAAGGTATGCTGGGCTAAAAGGGTTTCCTTGATACGGCTCAGTTTTCTCACCATACTTTCTTCCTTGGGGGTTTTACTATACATGCCTCGTGATTCTTCTACATTTTTTTCCTTTTGCTCCATTTCAAGCAATCTCTTTTTGAGGTTTTACTTTTTCAATTTTTTTAGATTTTGATGGTAACTTTACTTCCCTTTTTCTGTATATGTACGCACACATATTTTTTTTGGGGAAGGGGTTTATTTGAAAGAAAGGCCCAGGCTCAAATGGGGTAGCAAAGGATATCATTATTTTTAGGGATGCTTTTTGGCTACTGTGTTTGGAATGATGGCCTCTTTTGAGTGATTCTTAAGCAGTCACACATCTGTTTCACCAATACTTACCTTATCGTGATAGACTAAGTGTAGAACCGTCGGACATATCTAGCGTTGATGGGCTCAAGAAGATGATCTCCGTCCATAGTGGTGAGGCAGATGGCATATCATGGCAGTACTTCTCGAATGATGTAAGGTCCTTCCCAGTTCAGCTTAAACTTTCCTCTCGGATCGGCATGGAGGGATGGGAAGATCTTCTTCAGCACAGTGTCTCCTACCTTTAGATCTCGACCGCGGACACATTTATTATAAGCGCATGCGATTCACCCCTGGTAAACTTGAGTGTGACACAAGGCTAGGAGTCTCTTCTCGTCCAGTAAGTTCAATTGGTCAAAGTGGGATCTCTCTCTTTCTGCTTTAGGTAAGCCTGATTCCATGAGGATTCAGAGCGAGGGTACCTCAACCTCTACCGGTAGGACGGCCTCAGTTCCATACACAAGGGAGAATGGTGTTGCTCCTACAGCGGTATAGATTGACATTCTATAGGCCCATAAAGCGAATGGCAACATTTTGCTCCAATCTCGATAAGTGACAACCATCTTCTCTAGGATACGGACGACCATCTTGTTCGCAGCTTTCACGACTCTATTAGTTTGGGGCTGGTAAGGTGACGAGCGATGGTGCTTGATTTTGTATTGCTCACAGAAGGCTCGAATGCGCTTATACGCGAAGTTTGTGCCATTGTCTGTGATAATATCCTTGGGTACTCCAAATCGGCACACAATGTTGTTCTTGAGAAACTTCTTGATGTGACCGGCCGTGATATTGGCATATGACACCGCTTCTACCCACTTGGTAAAGTATTCAATGGTGATGATGATGAACTGATGTCCATTCGATGCTATTGGGTGAATCATTCTGACGATGTCTAGGCCCTAGGTAGCAAATGGCCAAGGAGTGGTCATGCAGTGAAGATCAATGGCAAGAGCGTGTATCAGACTAGAGTGTTCCTAACACTTGTAGCATTTCTAAACATGTTTGCAGCGGCGGTCCAAAAGTATCCCTGTCGCAGAATTTTCTTAGCAAGCATGTGACTACTGATGTGAGCTCTACATACTCCCTCATGGATCTCCTTCATGATATTGATCGCTTCACTTTCTGTAAGGCACCTGACCAAGATGTTATTGTAGGATTGCTTGTAAAGGCATTCCCCACAAATGACGTAGCACGCTACTAGATGTTGAATGGTTCGTTGGTCTGTCTTGGACGTACCCTCAGGGAAAGTTAGGGTCTCAAGGAAATTCTTGACATCTGAGAACCAAGGTGGCTCATTATCAGGCTTTATAGGTTCCTCAATTTGGAGGCAGAAGTCCGGCTCATTCCTCTACTTGATCATGATTGGCTTCATCTCAGCACCATACGAGATTTCTATCATTGATGCCAACGTTGCTAGTGCATCAGCAAAGCGATTTCTTATCCGAGAGACATATAAGAATGTCACATCATGGAAGCAAGCTATCAAATCCTCGAGGTGCTCATGGTAAGGGATCAGTGTCTCATCTTTCATCTTCCAGTCACCATTTTTTTGGCATATGATCAACTACAAATCGCCAAACACTCGAAGGTGAGTTATATTCAAATCGAGGGCCGCCTACAGACCAGCGGCACAAGCTTCGTACTCAGCCATTTTGTTAGTGCAAGGAAAGTTAAGCTTGATAGAGACGGGTACATGGGATCCTTTTGGCAAAATCAAAATGGCGCCAACTCCCTAACCTTCGACATTTGCTGCCCCGTCAAAGTGCATTACCCATGACTCTTTTACTTCTTCTGTATCATCTTCCGGCATGAACAAGATATCTTCATTTGGGAACTCAGTTCTCAAAGGTTCATAATTTGGCAAAGGATTGTCAGCAAGATGATCGGCGAGTGCCTGCCCCTTAATTGACTTCTGAATGACGTACATCATGTCAAACTCAGATAATAAGAGCTGCCAGCGTGCAGTCCACCCAGTGAGAGCGGGCTTCTCAAACAGGTATTTCAACAGATCCATGCGGGCTAGGAGTAGCACGGCCTGAGATAGTAAGTAATGGCATAGCCTTTGAGTAGCCCATGCAAGAGCTAGGCATGCTTTCTCCAAATGAGAATAGCATATTTCATAATCAATAAACTTCTTACTCAGATAGTAAATGGTCTGCTCTCTTCTTCCTGTCTCGTTATGCTGCCCTAAGACACATCCCATCGAAACTTCTGTCATGGAGAGGTACATTAAGAGTGGTCTCCCCGGCTCCGGTGGTACCAAAATAGGTGGATTAAGGAGGTAGCTTTTGATTTTATCGAACATGGCTTGACAATCATCGTTCCATTCAACGGGCGAGTTCTTCCTTAGTAGCTTGAAGATCGGCGTGCAGATTGGAGTTAGTTGCGCAATGAACCGACTAATATATTATATTCTACCCATGAACCCTCTAACTTCCTTCTCAGTAGATGGTGGCAGCATTTCAGTGATAGCTTTGACTTTGACTGGTTCGACCTCGATCCCTCTCCTGCTAATGATGAATCCTAACAATTTTTTGGACATAGCACCAAAAGCGCACTTCTGTGGATTCAGACGTAACCTGTACTTTCTCAACCTCTCAAATAGCTTCTGAAGGTTTACCAAGCGATCGCTTCACTCCGGTGACTTGGCTATCATATCATCGACATATACTTCAATTTTTCGATGCATCATGTTGTGAAACAGCACAGTCATAGCTCTTTGGTATGTTGCATCAGCATTCTTTAGCCCAAACGGCATGAATTTATAGTAGAAGGTTCTCCAAAGAGTGATAAACGTTGTCTTTTCTCGATCCGCCTCTGCCATCTTAATCTAATTGTATCCTGAGAATCCATCCATAAAAGAAAGCATCCCGTGCTTAGCAGTGTTATCAACCAAGATGTCGATGTGTGGCAGTGGGAAATCGTCCTTCGGGCTTGCCCTGTTTAAATTTTGGAAGTCGATGCACATGCGAACCTTTTCATCCTTCTTCGGCACAGGCATGATATTGGCTATCCACTGCGGATATTTGGATACCATGAGGAACCCCGCGTCATATTACTTGATGACCTCATCCTTGACCTTCAACATCTACTCGGGTTGGAGATGTCTGAGCTTCTGCTTAACTGGCTTCATATCAGGGTAGAGAGGCAACTCATGCTCGACCAAATCGGTGTCCAGACCAGGCATGTCCTCGTATGATCAGGTAAAAATGTCTTGGTATGACTGAAGGAAGTTGATCAAGCTTTTTCTTTCTTCGGGAGACAGCGACATTCCGATTTTGGTAATTCGAGGAATCTCCTCAGTCCCTAGATTAACATCCTCAGTTTCCTCGACAATGGGGTAGAGCAATACTCAAATTCGGCAAATCGGTCAAGGAGCTCATTAGGGAGCTCCTCAAAAGGGACATCCTCGTCCAGACTCGTGATTCCTACCTCTTCTTGTATTTCTACAGGAAAGGAGTCGATTTCACGTGGGACTGGTATTTCGATTAAGGCATCTTTTTATGTGATTTTATCCAAAATCTTAAAAGATAATATTTTTTGGTTTTAT
Source organism: Chloranthus sessilifolius (assembly GCA_021018995.1). Taxonomy (NCBI): domain Eukaryota; kingdom Viridiplantae; phylum Streptophyta; class Magnoliopsida; order Chloranthales; family Chloranthaceae; genus Chloranthus; species Chloranthus sessilifolius. Next base: position 75,369,516 of record CM037595.1, read on the forward strand.
ATTTTTTCTATATTTTTGGGATTTTATATTTTTTTAATGTTTTTGAGGTTTTATATTCTTCGGGGACGGACCCTTGGCAATGCGAGTCTGTGTATATACAAGGTATTGCCTGCCAAGGGTTTATCTCACTTTTGATAGGTTTTTTTTTTAGGAAATGGGTGCCAAATGTTAGGCCACTCCCCGCTTCCAGGGTTTGGGATAAAGATGCCCAATTACATACCTGACTTGTTGCCCCTTTACCTTTTTGGATGTAGGAGGCTAGCGAGTGTGACTCTTCTGGATCGACCTCCATCATATTGATCATAGGTTCGTCTGAGATTTCATCCTCAAATGTCAGCAGAGTCTTGTGGTGATTTACCACAGGAGTTTGTGCAGGTATGGAATGTCGCTCCTCGAATAGGGATAGGGCAGCGAGATCTATTTCGAGGTTGGGAAGGGAGATGTTGGGATTGGTGGGATGGACAAGGGCTGTAGGTTTGTGTGGGGTCAAATGGGTTACCCCATTTCGATCAATTTTTATGACCCCAGTGCTGACAAAGGATTCCTTGATGTGTGGCCTAGGGCGAGGTTTTTCCTCTATGTTGATTCCCCGAGCTCTTGCAATTGCGGCGACCCTAGCTTTCTCTTTAGCCTCTCGGACCTCCTCCTCCATGGGTTTGTAACCTAACCCTAATCGGACCTTCTGCCCCTTGACAATAATTGGCTCTTTCCTTCCTTGTAATTTGGGCCCCAGGCCCCTTCCTTTCTGATAGCCCACTTTTGGAGCATAGCCACCACTGCTACCATTCCGCCTCTAGTTTTAGGAATGATGCCCGCAAGGGGCTCCAGGAGTATTGCCAACACCTCATATTTGAAATTGTGGAGGTCGACATCCTCAACGGTGTGTGGTACATCCAATACATTGGGCTTCTCCACACTGTTGGTGGCCTTTTCTTTCTCACTGTGCCCCTCACCGATGATCGTGATAATCTTGTGCCTCGATGTAAACTTGAGCTTCTGGTGTAAGGTATGGCTCCGACCTCGTGCAGCCACAGGCGCCCTAATAACAGATTAAACGAGGATTTGATGTCCATTACTTGAAACAAAATGGAAAAGGTCATTGGCCCTATCAACAGCTCAAGATTAACTTTTTCCATTATTTCTCTCTTGGTATTGTCAAACCCTCTAGCGCTAGTTCTCGTGGGCCTCAGCATGCATGGATCAACCCCGATCTCGATGGCGATTCTTAATGGGCATATATTCAAGAACCATGGGGATTACCATATTTCCAGAATCGACTGTTATATTCAAAGACTTCAAGTGGCTACCTCCTTCCTCCGGTAAGTAAGCGTCAGAAAATGAAATGGCATTAGGAGCCATTACTTGACCAATTATCTACCCGACCTCATCTGGGCTGACTTGAAGTGACACATGCACATTTTTCAATGCCCCCATTAATGCTTGAAAATAGAGTGGGGACATCATTAATAGATCCCATATAGTGATATGGGCAGGCATTCTTCTCAGCTGAGTCTCTAGTATGTGCTCTCGACTCATTTTCTCGAATGGGTTCACTGCGCTCTCTTTCTTCCCCTCTGGCTGGGCTTGTGCTATCGCTGGTACTTCGGGCTGCTTTGAGATCCTTCCTGACCTAGTAACAAAGTTCACGGCTCCCTCTTTACTGTTACTGCTGGCATTAGCATTGGTTTGCTCATAGCTCAGTGGGACCTGATGAGGGTCATATGTCGGTCTCGATATCTGAAATGATGTAGATGCCGATACCAGAGGCACTTGTACAACGGGCTCAAGGGGTGTGGGTAACACTTGATTTATTTCAGTGATAGCAGGTTGGGTGGAAAAATTGGGCCAAATGGGGGTGGTGAAGCTTGAGGGTGGTGGCACGTGGGGAAACGGCGCGAAAGTAGGCCATTGGTAGCTGATAGGTGATGGAGGATCAGGGGTTTGACGGGCCATCAGGTAGTTGACGGGGTGGTGGAGTTTGCAGGTGGTTGAATTGGGGGTAATGGGGTGGATGCAGACCATGGATAACTGACGGGTGCGGGTGTAAGATTGGAGGCCTGATGGTTTGTTAGGTAATTGATGAGGGTGGTGGTGTATGGTTGGTATGCATTGATATGTACATAATTGGCGGGTGTGGGTGATGAAAAGTATGCCCTGAGATCCAAAGGTTCAATTTGTGGAGTCGGGTTGGGGAAATAATCTGACAAATTGAGGGGTTCAATCACCCCAACATTCCTTTCTTCAATATTTCTTGGTAATGGCGTACATAGCTCTCCCGATCACTGATGTAATCGGACGGGTCAAACTCAAATTCCTCCTCATGTTCCTCTACCATTTCGATGGTGGATCTGGGACCTGCTCCTCTGGTAGAATGTGGGGGCAATGGCACTTGATGGATGTTTGCGTGCTAGTTTTCTTGAGAAGGTATTGGGGGAATTATTTTCCCGGCATCAATCAGATCTTAGATTGTGTGCTTCAATGGGAAGCAGTGATCAGTTGGGTGACCCGGACCCTGATGAAAATTGTAGTGGGTATTTGGGTCATAGTTCCTTGGGATTGGATGAGGAGGAGGTTGCGGTTGACAAATAGTGACTAATCCTTTTTCCACTAACAAGGGCAAAAGTACACTAAAAGATTGCCCCAGAGGCATAAAAACTCAATCATAGCGGGCTCTCCTCTGTTCTTGGGTCATTTGCATTCCTTGCCCATTCCCTACTCTCTGTATCTGCTTAGTCCTAATTGGTCCTAACGGGGCTGCCTGAAATTGAAACGGGGTTACATTATTATTGGGCCTGTTATTGGCAATGTTCTGGACATCGACATCTGTCCTCTTCTCAGTTCTTTGTTCTGAAAATCTCCTAACCCCACTGGCTCCACTTGGCACGTTCTTATTTAGACGACCTTTCATGATGGCATCCTCACATTGACTAGTGTTCTTTACCAGATCAGTAAAGCTGGACTGCTGCTGGTACACTAAAAAGTCCGAGATCACTAGAAGAGTATTTTTTGTGATCATCTCTATCTGCTCATCATCAGGTATTCTATTTCTGACTTGAGCTGCCACTGATCTCCATCATCCCAGATAGTCACTGAAGGTTTCATTCGGGTTCTGCCTTGAGCGGGCCAAGTCCGACTTACGCGGCTCAATGTCTACATTGTAGACATATTGTTCTTGAAAGAGATGTGTCAAGTCCTTCCATGTTTTCATCATGGATGGTTCCAAAGATGTGAACCATCTCAAAGCCGAACCGGTCAGGCTTTTCTGAAAGACTTTTATCAGTAGTCTTTTGTCCCCTCCGTATTGGCACATGTCCCCACAGTAGAACTTCAGGTGTGCAATAAGGTTACCGGTGCTATTATATTTGTCGAAGGCCGGCATTTTGAATTTGGGGGGCAAGGGGACCTCAGCGAACAAACACAAATCTGTGAAGTTCGTGGGATGGATTTCAGCACCACCCATTTTCATCAACTGCCTTTGTATTTTGTCCAATTGTTCTTTCAGCTGCTCTGACTCTTTCGATACAGGGGCTGCTTTCTCTGCCGTTGGTTGGATTTCACTCTGAGCCACCAAGGGGTGGGCAATTATGGGAGGAGAGTAAGGTTGGTCAATGCCCCAGCATAGGCCCCGCTATTTCTAATCTCGTCCTTCTCATACTGCTAGTCGGCATAATGTGCAGCGAGGGTGGGATTCTCTTATTGGTGTTGCATGGGTTGGATGGGAATCGCATGAGTGAGGGTTGGGTGAGCCCATTAGGGGTGAGGGAAAGTCTGTTGGATGATGGGATGAGTGGAATTTTGATTTTGGGGTAGGGCCTGATGGGCCATTGGGCATGGGGAGCGGTTTGGAGATGGTCTTGTGATATGGGGCCATGAGAAAATTGGGTTTGCGGTATGGGATAGATTTGACCCGGGTGTGAAGGTTGGGTGAAATGTTGGGGGTATTGTGGAAGGTATGAGTGTGAGGTTTGGGTTTGGGCCATGAAGCCTTGGTTATGATAAGGTTGGGCCATGGGCCATTGATGGGTTTGGGCCATGGACCTTTGATAGTTTTGGGCCATGGGCCCTTGGTGGGTATGGTCCCTGGGCTCCTGATGGGTATGGCCCAATGGGTTCTAATGGGTCTGGGCCATGGACCCTTGATGGGTCTGGCCCAACGAGTCTTGATGGGTCTAGGCCATGGGCCCTAGGTAGGCTTGGGTGGTAGGGTGTTGGGCCATTAGGTCCTGAAAAAAAGGGGTTTGGGCCAATGGGCCTTGAGGCATGTGGGAGGTGGGGATTTGGGCCATGGGGCCTTGGGGCATGTGGGTAGTGAGGTTTGGATGGTGTGAATTATGGGGGGTTGATGGGGGTCATGGGGGAATGAGGCATGGAGATTGGCTAATGTATGGGATGGTTTTACGGGTATGGAGTGTGGAAGAGAGGAGGCATTTTGGGAAGCCTTCCACACGGAATAGGCTTGGAACATCTCCTCCATCATGGTCATGGAGGGAGGGTCAGATGGAGATGGGGGATTTAAGGGGTGATGGGGTATAGCTGGGACGGAGATGGAAGGAAAATTAGGCATGGCCCCGATAAAATCGGGCATGACCCGGGTGAGTGATGGAATATGAGGGGATGTATTGGGTATGTTTTGGGATGATGAAGGATAAGGTGTAACTGTTTGGGAAAAAATGGGTATGGCCCTAATAAAAATGGGCATGACCCAGGTAGATGGGGGGATGTGTGGGGGGTTGGATAAGGTGAAAGTGGTATAGGTGAATGAGGCCGGATCGGGCCTATAGGGGGAAGATGGGAAATGGGGCATGGATGTGGATTGGAAAAATGGGTTTTGGTTTTATATGGATGTGGATGCGAAATGTGGTGGATTTGGCATGGGCATGGTTTGGGCAAAATATGGGGAATGGGGGGTTAGACTTTGGATGTTTTGGGAGGTGGTGGTTGGGAAAATGGGGGAGCCAAATGGGCCAGTAACGGTAAAGGGTGGGTGGGTGAGGGGGATGGATGTGGAAAGGTCTCCCGAATGGGAGTGGGTTGGAGAGTGTGGCGGGGATGAGTCGGGATCGGCGTAAGCCGGGTCCACTACCCACGACATTCTATGGGAACGGGTTGGGTAAGGGTGCCTTGGATAAGGCCCAAAAATCCTCCTCCATCTTCTCCTAAGGGATGGTAGAGGGCAAGATGATGCTGTTGTGCCGGCACCACAAAGATTCTATATATTTTATTTTATTTTTATATTATTCTTTATTTTTAATTTTTGGAGAAAGTTTTGAAAAATAAAGGTTCTGAGGCTTTGGAATTCCCTTCTCGGGTGGCTCTCGTACCTTAATTCAAGACCCGAGGCGATGATTTTGACGCACTTTGAAAGAATCGAAGGAGGACCTCCGATCTATTGAAGGCACAAAAATTGAGGCAAACCATCCGATCCCCCAAAAAGAGTCAAAAAGAAGCTGCCTTCTTTTGACCGGTGGAAGCGTATTGGGTGTCGGAGATGGCGGAGCCCAAACAGAGGTACTAAGCACACTAATCGAGAGACTCAGGAGGTGAAAAAGCCTCAGATTTTGGGCTACTGATGGTCAAAACAGGCTTGGCACAACTAATACATGCGCTAAGATAGCAGGGCTCCTTTTTACACTAGCGCAACTAATAGTTGCGCCAAGATAAAAACTGAGGATTTAAAGCTGGCGCAACTATTATTTGTGCCAGTTATAAATATGGGATTTTTATACTGGCACAACTAATACTTGCGCTAGGAAAAAATGATGCTCTAGACTTGATGACAATAGGCAACAGCAGCCTGAAATGGGTCTATTTTTTTGGGTTTTATGGAAGTTGGGCTTCCGAGAACTGAGTTATTTTTTAGTGATCGGTTCTCTCTTTACCGCACCTAAAGGGTTTGAGTCCAGTATAACTTGCTAGCGCGCTCCCCAAGGGTTTTAAGCTTTGGAATGGGAACTCACCCGATTTACCTCCGACTCAAGCACCTTCTCAGATACTAGGTGGGCTGGGATTTTTCTAGACCATCACTGTAAAGACCCGTATTTTGAACCCGAGTTAGACTGACCCTGTGTATGTATTCGGTTCGGCAACCGACGTCACCATTTGTTTTGGATTTTTATCTAGATGTGATTGTGCGGACAGATTTTAATTTAGAGCCCATTTGGACCCTCGTGCGAAAGTTGTGCACCGACCTCGGTGTAGCCGCTCAACACCGGACTTGAGTTTTAAAATTAGAAGTGTATAATACATGAGATGTGTGTGTGTGTTTTACTTTGTGAGCAATCCTATTATAAGAAGGAATTGCATTCCCGTATTATACTAGGTTTTGTTAAGAGAGGATAGTTACCCAACCGTGTGAAACTCCGTCTTCTCTCTTCTTCAATCATCGTAGGAGATCGGTTTAGAAAACCTCCTTCTCTAGAACCCTCTTTGTTGAAAGCACTTAAACCTTAGAAAGAACTTGAATCAACCTTGGATTCGTAGTTGGCTATTGGGAGAGGTTGAGATCATTGGGGGCGTGTTGGAGTTGTCTCTGTGAACTCGTGGGATCGATCGTGGCGTGAATCGTTGAGGAAACCCGTCGGTTTCGTTCCGAAGCTCCATTCGCGTGACTCATTTCTAATCTAGGAATCTTTAGATTAAAGGTACGTTTTAATTAAACTTTTTGATTAAATCATTAGATTAGCCATGGGTTTTGTTTTGGGATGTATGGGTTTCGATTCGGGTGAAAACCAGCGAAATCGCGTCGCTGTAGCTCGCTCGAACGAGCTATTATCATCGCTCGAGCGAGGTATCACCGAACTCCAATATTGTCTTAGTATTTTAGTCATAACTTTTTATCCCGAACTTCGATTGAGACGATTCATTTTTCATTGGAAAGCTAATAGAAAAATCTACAACTTTCATGTTTTGACCAACTCATGGATCAATCGTCTTGATAGTCAAAAATATATGAGAATATTACGTCAAATTGCTCGAGCGAGCTATTATCATCGCTCGAGCGAGGTATTGTCGAACTTCGACATTACCTTAGTATTTTAGTCATAACGTTTTATCCTGAACTCCGATTGAGACGATTCTTTTTGCGTTAGAAAGCTAATAGCAAAATCTACAACTTTTATGTTTTGACCAACTCATGGATCAATCGTCTTGATAGTCAAAAATATATGAGAATGTTACATCAAATTCTAGGATTGGCGCAACTTGCCTGTTTTGACTTGTTTTTGAGGAAATGCTTAAATAGGTCTATATTATTAGTAATTAGAGTTTATCTTAATGCATGAATGTATATTGTGATGTAGATTGAGAGCGAGAGGCCATCAATAGGACCTTGCTTGACTTCGCATAACTCCGAGTTTTAGGTAGGAGAATCTCATCTTTACAGTATTTTATTTTAATTCGCATGGATATTTTGAATTAAAATCTTTAAACTTGCATATGCCATTGAAATCACATCTGTAAACTGAAATTGATATGAATGACTGAAAATCTAAATCTACCTGAATCCTGAAACCTGAATCTGCTTAAGCTCTGAAAATCTGAAATCAAGAACCTGAACTATGTATAAGAGACTTGCATCTGATTTATATTAGTATCTGCATTTGTTTTATGATTGACCTGAACGACCCCTCAAAAATTCCTGAACAATTTCCTGGCACAAGTTTCCCTCATTACGTAGGGGCTTGTTGCATCCTGAAAAAGGGTTCATGAACGATGGTAGGTAGGGGTTCCCATCGGCTATATTCCTGCTCTCGAGATATAGTTTACTCGGGAGGTATTTTAAGTTGAGGATTAAGTCATGAATTACTGAACTTTGCATATAGAAGTTAGAGAAACTAAGACACTGAAACACTGCATCTGTTCTTGAAACTGTTTTCACACATTTAGAAATAAATCTTACATATGATTTCTGCACCTAAATTCAGTTTATTATCTGCTTATATGTTTGACAAGCTATATTCCGATATTTGTTTTGAAACCATATTAGTTAAAGTAAAATGTCGTAGATGTCTTTCTTCTACTGAGCTTTGTTGGTTAGCTCACTCCGACTATAATTCAGTTGTTCATCGACGTATTATTCGTATCGTGAGATCGATCCGACTCGTGAGGAAGATCTTGAGGTTCCTCCTGAGGAGTTTTTCCCAGTATAGAACTTACTGATTTTCTTATTTGTGGTGAGAGTTAGACTTGAATTTGTGGGCCCATTTTAGTTGGATACCATAGTTTTATATTTGACGTTGATTTCTGTTATGAGCCATGTTTCGATGATGGTCGGCCATCATCGGTGGTTCTTTACTTTTAATTGCTTCCGCATTTATTTTAGCTATGGATATTTATTACGCTTTACTCTGATATGTGCCATGTTTGTCCGGCTTATCGTTTATTCAATAGGTTGGCGAACCGGCCTTTCCTATACCTGAGGGATTGGAAAAGTCGGGTCGTCACAATCACCACTAGGGGCTGCCACCATACTAAGACCCGAGTGGTTATATGTGTGCCTAAACCCAACCCTTTGAAAATTTACCCCATAAAAATAAGTTAATTAAGATCCCTATTCTTGATTCAATTTTAACCTTTTTTTTAAAAAATATTTTTTTATGGAAGTTTTCTTTAGTCCAAAAGACGGGGGTGATGACCCCGTGCCGCCACTATGGGCCGGCGTCCATTGTCGGAATATGTTTGCACAAGTAGGCCCGCCAATCGGCTAAGGCACTTTAAATAACGAAAAATTTAAGAAATTGAAAAACAATGCTCAAGTAGGCCCGCCGATCGGCTAAGGCACTAAAAATGACAGAAAAGTAAAGACTATGTAGAAGTAGGCCTGCCAATCGGCTAAGGCTCATAAATGGCATAAAAGTAGGAGTAAGTAAAATGACTTAATCGGAGGGGTGAGTAAAAAAATAGTAAAAATAAAATTAAAAAATAGCAATAAAATGTTAGGAAAATAAAAATTAAAGAGGCCTAGTTCAAGGGAAAGCTCTACTAGCTACTCCCCAGCAGAGTCATCATCTGTGCAACCGTGGGATTTGCGACTATCCCTTCGCGGCAATGCGCCCGCTTGCAAAAAATATAGAGTCGCCACCCGGAGCTTTTGGTGTCCCGGGAAACCTAGTTCATTTTATGAGCACCAAAATGTTAAAAATATGACTCTGAATCCAGTCCGCGCCAAAGGTTCTTCGGTAAGGGCTTCGGTTGTCGATTAGGAAGGTGTTAGGTACCCAATCAACCCGCAAAATACGATCTCTACTTAAGGCCAAAACATGAAATAATAAAAATAAAAATAAAAAAGGTCTCCTCATGCCCAAATGGGTCTTAGAATCCTATTTGTGCCCCTCCGTTCCTACCAAAAATTCGGCTGCATAACAGCACAAATGGGAGGATTGAGGAGAAACCAAGAAGGTAGAGGAAGGGAGGGGAGAGCCGGAGCTCTCGGACCCTTGTTGCACCGTTGGGGAGCCTTGCGTTGGCTCTCTTCGATGAGCTTTTGAAGGCTTGTATGGTATGGAATGGGGTTCCAACTCCTAAGGCTTGAAGCTAAGAGGTAGAGAGGGAAGGCTAAGGGATTACACACACCTAACCTAAAGGCTTTTAGTGAAATACTAAGGTGTAAGAGAGCTTTTTGAAATCTGGAATTGTATGGAAAGCATGCACCAAAGGGAGAAAGATCTTCTCACTTTAAGCTTCTCTCTTAGGCCAAAATTCTCAACCCTTAAACCAAGGGGTGGGGGGCTCCATTTATAGGAAATGGGTGGGTTAGGAGGATGTTTTGATGCTAATCAAGATTAGGAGTTAGGTAATCTTACATCTAAGGTTTCCTATGATTTTTGGAGCCTTGAAATGTGTGAGAAGGTCCTCCAATGGTGGATGATAGGGTGAGACTTTAAGCCACTTGATGGGTTGCAAAGAGGGTGTAAAAGGGTGCAACAGAACTAACAAAATATATCCCAAAGGTCAAGGTGGTCGATAAGTCAAACCTCAATCACAAATTTCGAAGCAAAAAACTAGGATTACTGTTCATATGCCTGACACAACTATTAGTTGCGCCAGGCAAATGTACAGTAAAGCAATTCAGTACAGTGCCTTGGAAGTTGCCTTGCGAGGGTGGGGTCCACCTTAATACTGGTGCAACTATTAGGTGCGCCAGGCTTAAAATCTAGAAAAATAGCCTAGTACAACTATTAGTTACGCCAAATCCCAAGGGGGCCCACTTGAAATTACTCCTTTGCCCTCCGGGTTCAAACCGTCATATCTTTCGATGTATAACTCTGATTGAAACGATTCTTGGACCGTTGGAAAGCTGGCGACTTCTACTTTTCAATGATATAAGATTCGATCACAGTAGAAGGTCATAGCTGGTTCTGGTGTACCACTCCTTTTCCAAGGCTCGGAAGGTTAGATTTAGATTCAGAACGGGTTCTAAGGGTTAGGATTGATTTCTAAAGGTTCGAGGCAGGTTCCTAGGGGATCTAGGGTGATTCCTAAAGGTTTGGGGTGATTCCTAAGGGTTCCATACATGCCATCAAAAGCTCAGAAATGCGCATCTCTCGAAATGTGTTTCAATCAAGCCTTGGGCCAAATTTAGGTGTCTACAATTTTAAAACTAAACCTTTTTATTGTGTTACTTATTTTGTGTTGCTAATTTTGTGTAACTAATTTTTTGGCCCATGCATTTGACACATATCACGTGTGATATGTCGCGACACATGTGACACATGTCATGTGTGATGTGTCGCAACACATGTGACACAGTGACACAGGTGTCGCGGCACATGTAATTAATGTGTCACACATGTGACACATACCCCATGACACATCAATTACACTAATTTTTTGTTACTAATTTTGTAATACAAAGTTTAGCTTTAAAAAAAATTAGTAACACAAAAATTACTAATTAGTGATAAAAATTAGCAACAGAAAATAAAATAAAATAATTTTAATTTTTTAAAAAAAAGTTTAGTTTTAAAAATAAATTTAAAACTAGTTTAGTTTTAAAAATTAGTAACACAAAACAAAAAAATTTAGTTTAAAGAAAAAAGAGTTTAGTTTTAAAAAAAAATTAGTAACACAAAATTAAAAACAATTAGTAATACAAAATTAAAAATAATTTTAAAACTAAAATTAGTAATAAAAAAGGTTTAGTTTAAAAAAGTAACACTAAAAATAAAAAAAAGTTTAGTTTAAAGAAAAATTAGTAATAAAAAAAATTAGTAACACAAAAATTACTAATTTTATTTAGTTTAATTAAAAATTAGTAACACAAAAAAATTAGTAACACAAATTAAAAATTAGTAACAAAAAATTAGTAACAGAAAACAAAAACAAAGTTTAATTTAAAAAAAAAAAAGTTTAGTTTTAAAAACAACTTTAAAACTAGTTTAGTTTTAAAAATTAGTAACACAACACAAAAAAATTTAGTTTTAAAATAAAATTAGTAAAAAAAAAGAGTTTAGTTTTATAAAGAAATTAGTAACACAAAATTAAAAATAATTTTAAAACCAAAATTAGTAATAAAAAAATTTAGTTTAAAAAAGTAACAATAAAATTAGTAACACTAAAAATAAAAAAAAATTTAGTTTAAAGAAAAATTAGTAATAAAAAAAATTAGTAATACAAAAATTACTAATTAGTAACAAAAAATTAATAACAGAAAACAAAAACAAAGTTTAATTTTTTTTTTTTTAAATTAGTTTTAAAAATAAATTTAAAACTAGTTTAGTTTTAAAAATTAGTAACACAAAATAAAAAAATTTAGTTTTAAAACAAAATTAGTAAAAACAAAGAGTTTAGTTTTAAAAAAAATTAGTAACGCAAAATTAAAAACACTTTGTAACACAAAATTAAAAATAATTTTAAAACTAAAATTAGTAATAAAAAGAGTTTAGTTTTAAAAAGTAACACTAAAAATAAAAAAAGTTTAGTTTAAAGAAAAATTAGTAATAAAAAAATTAGTAAATTTTTTTAGGATGTACGATACAATCATATAATGCCTATGTATCGTACCACCGAGGTCCAAAACCGATACATATCGGACGATATATATCAAATAAATTTTATTTTTCAGTGTTATCTAAATATTTTAATTTAGTCCAATCGTTTGGTCATTAATGCAGGTGAAAGAAATAAATATGGTACGATCATCAGATTCAGCCTGACAATACGGCACAATAATAGATGGTGATGGACTCCGAATAGAATGTAAACTTTGTGAAAAAAAATTATTGGGAGGAGGTATCACACGGTTGAAGGAGCATTTGGCTCATGTAAAGGGAGAGACAAAAGGGTGCCCCAATGTACCCAGAGAAGTAAGAGAAGAAGTCAGAGCCAATTTACAGGCGGCTAAGGAAAAAAAAAGGCGGAAGCCAACCGGGATAGAGAAATATATGAGAGAATAAGGAGGTGAGATCCAAAGTTTTTTCCACATGGACGTGGGGATGATGAAGATGAGGATGAGGATGAGGATGAGGATGAGGATGTTGTGACAGCGAGAGTCATGAGGGAGAGTGCTAGAAAGCACGACAACGACGAGATCAAGAAGAAGCTCATTATCAATTTTGATCCAGCTTGAGGGGCCCATTCATTCCTACTGCTGGTGATCGATCTAGTCATAGGCCACATATTATTGATGATGATGAGAAGGATATTCATAATACTGTCGGGTTGCATAGGTTAGCATCAGTGAGGGACACCAGGCCGTCTACTACGGGTCGTACTATAGGTCCCATGGATCCGTTCATGCATCGAACAGAAGGCTCAAAGCAAAGTAAATTGAGCACAATTTCATTAAAAAAATGGGAAAAGTGGCTTGAAAAATCGATTGCAAAGTTCGTGATATACAGTCACATTTCGAGTCAAGTTGTGGAGTCACCATACTTCAAAAGTATGATTGATACAAGTGCAGAAGCTGATCCAGGAGTCAAAAAGCCTTCTGCATACAAGGTATCCGGGCCCCTACTAGATGATGAGTACGCAGAGATAGGAACTTACATGGACAGCTTCCACGAAGTATGGGATGAGAGAGGTTGTACAATTATGTGCGATGGATGGACAGGACCCATAAAAAAGAGTTTGATCAAATTTTTAGTCTACAGTGATGTCGAGACAATATTTCTAAAATTAGTTGATACTTCAAAACATGCGAAGACAGTTGATTACCTCTTCTAACTAATGGATAAGGCATTCGAAGATGTTGGAGAGCACCGGGTTGTGCAGGTGGTAACAGACAATGCCGCCAATTATAAAGTTGCAGGTCCTAAGTTAATATTGAAGAGACATCACTTGTATTGGACTCCGTGTGCCGCTCATTGTGTGGACCTCATTCTTGAGGATTTGGAAAAGAGAAGCAAGGTGCAGATAGTTATTCAGAAGGAAAGAACAATTACTTCCTACCTATACAACAGTGATAAGTTGGTAAATTTGATGAGAGACTTCACCAAGAATGAGCTGCTCTGGCGTACGATTACACGATTTGCGACACAATTTCTAGCCCTACAGAGCTTGGCTAGATATAGGAGTGAGCTGAAAAGCATGGTCTCTTTTGAAGAATGAAGAAAATATGAGTTAGAACTCTCACGAGCAAATAGACCTGCTTACAATGAAGTTGTCGACCTGATTTACAGTCCTCAATTTTGGGCAGATGTTGATCACCAGACCACCGTCACTACCCCGTTGGTACAAGTGTTAAAGTTGGTTGATGGTGATAAGAAACCAATGATGAGGTATGTTTATGATTCGATAGCTAAAGCCAAATTGGCTATTAAAACTAAATACCCGACAAAATATAAATGATATTGGGCAATCATCGACAAGGGGTGGGATGCACAATTCTACCAGTACTTACATGTCGTAGGTATAACATGCTAAACTACTTATGTAGTAATTTTTATTTATTTATTATTTTTTATATTATTCATTGTTTATATATATTGATGAGATTATTCATATTTGATGTATAGCACACTACTTAAATTCGGCCTTCCAGTATACGCGACGCTTTGAGTTGACTGAGGCCGATGAAGTGTACAACGATTTGCTCAATGTGATCCAACGAATGCTCCCTGAGTTAGCAAAGCAAGGCCAAGCCATAAGAGATGTGAGTAATAATACCTTATAAATAATAATGCAGGTGTCATATGATCTATTTATTGATATGTGGGTTATTGATATATAGATTGATATATTCCATAAGAGACAAGGGTCATTTAGGACCGCATTGATGCAATCCCAAATCAAGTATGATAAACCCACTTATTGGTGGATGCATTATGGAAGTGATGGCCTGATATTAAGGCGGGTTGCTATGAGAGTTTTATCGCAAACTTATTCCTCGTCCAACTGTGAGCGAAATCAGAGCACCTTCTCTCTCATTCACACGAAGACAAAGAATAGGCTAACTATGGAATGATTAGAAAATTTAGTCTATTGCCACTACAATATGAGATTGAGGGTCAGAAATATGCAGAGGACCAATCGCAATAAGATATTATATGAAGTCTTAGTTCATATAATTTTTATTTGATCTAATTGATGAGGCATCAGGCATTTACTAATTTATCTATCATATTCTACCTTACAGATAGTGAATATTTTGATCCTATCCAGTTGGATTATATATTCATAGAGGATGATCATTTAAATTAGTAAATCGAAGAGAGAGAAGAGCCAATGTTGGATACTAAGGGCACCGCATGGCTGGATAATGTTGAAAGAGCAATAGATGAGCAGGCTTCTCAACCACCGAGGCGGAAAAGAAGATTGAATCATCATTCAGTGGTTGGATCTGATGACGAAACGCAGTCCGATAGTGATAATGATGATGGTGGGGGTAATGATGGAGGCGATGAAACCCACGCTGGCACTAGTGGTGGAGCGGATGATATTGATCCCTATACTTCTGGAGGAATTGCCGCTTAGGATGAGGACCCGATAACAATGTATGACACTCCTACATTTAGAGGTGGAGGGATTGAAGGAAGAGGAGCGTCAGAATCTTACCAAACACCACCACCATCATCACAAGGTCCACAAGATGATGTGGGTTATATGACTTCTAACTTCGGAGAATTTAGTTTACAAAACACCAAAGATTCAACAGCAAGTAACCCATACTATCGGCCTCAACCAACCTATCCCAGGCCATATGACTTTGTTGGTTAAATTTTTGAAGGTCCAACCTTCACCTATTACACTGAGCCATATTTGTCGCTAATGCCTCAGTTTCAAGGAGGTACACATGATCATTGATATCAATATGGCCAATATTATAGGAAAAGCTCGCGCACCGATGATGATGATAACGAGGGCCAAGAAGCACCACGAAATTCAATGTGGCTCTAAAGTAATTAAGTTTTTTATTTATAATATACCTTTTAATTTTGATAATTAGCCATGTATAATAAAATTTTGATCATTAGTCATGTACAATGAAAATTAGTCATATACAATAAACCAACTATGATAAGAGTGAGCTTACCTTTGTTGTGGACTTATATCCTAATATATTTTTGTTGTCTGGTAATGAAACTTTTATTTATTAAACAATAAAAAGGAAAGAAAAAAATTACAAGCTTTTAGTCGTAATTATGCATGGTCAAAAGAGACCATACTTTAGTTAGGGTTCCGTCCTATTATAAAATATGCATCAAATAAGCTTTAAATAAATTTTTAAAAAAGTAAAAAAAATAAAAAATTATTAAATTTATTTTTCTTAATTTTTTGAGATTTTTTGGAATTTTGAAAAAAAATAAATGTATCAAACCGATACATTGAATGTATCGCCGATACATTGAATGTATCGGCCGATACCCGATACGTATCGTCCTGGAGGTTAGGACGATATGTATCGGTTTTTCAATTTTTTGACCCTTGCCTAAGCCCCTTCTTCTTTCAGCTCTAAAGCCGGTGCTTCTTCTCTCGAGACTAGAGTCGGCTCTTCTTCCTCCGCCTCCACTTCTTCCTCTTCCACCCCGCGTACGACCACCGCCACCATCTCCAACTCAACTTCCTCATCCACCACCGCATGCATAACAAACTCCCCACATCCGCCTACACCTCTACCTCCATTTCTACCACCATTTCTACCTCTACCTCCTCCACTTCGGCCTCCTCCACCACTGCCTCCCCCACCACCTGTGCCACTGCCTTGCTAACCTCCGACCCATCTCCCGCGACCACCTCCAACATTTTTATAAAGTGTTGCATCCTCCCCCAACCAACCACCACCATCACCATATCCACTCATCCACCATATCCGTTCCTCGATCCTCCCTTCATTCTCTTTCCTTCTTTTGCCTCGCCTCAGCCTCCTCATCTCAACTGTCTCGGCATATCTTTTATGGTATTTTGTCGACAGTATAATCCTTGCACCTATGGATCCTTGTGATGACCTCATCAAGGGCTGATTCAGGGTTCGCTAGATCATCCAATGCATCAGAACCATTTACGATAGAGAAAGACAATGTAAAGAAAGACAGTGTAAAGAAAGATATGTAAAGAAAAAAAATTGATATATGAATAAAATCTTTTTGCATGATTAGTAGATTCTTTTTACTTGATAAATAGATGTGAGTAATAAAAATGAAGATCCATGAGTATATGAAAATGTCAATCCATAAGAGTGCGTTCAAGAAAAATTAACATAGTCAATGGTGTCATGTTGAATCGTATGTGCTTCATACACGTAGCAGCTTCGCTTCACGAAAAAATGTCATCACCCCACTGCAGAAGCGTCCTCGCTTTCACATAAAAGAGCAGCCACAATTAACCCAGAGGAAAAAAAATGGAGAACAGATGGAAGCGACGTCGCTTCCTAGGCAATGCATCAGTGCGTTGCCTATGGGTCATCGTCGCTATGAAACCATAAAATCCATAGAGAACTTATCAGAAAGAAAAAGGATGAATAAATATTTTTAACACACGAAAACGTAGTCTATCAACTCGCTTACATAAATTGAATCTGTGTGACTCTGTGAAATCGCACTTTCCATGGTCAATCCAGAGAAATACGCTTCAAAATGAAGCGCCTAGGCTTTAAAAACGAAGCGCCCGTGATTCAAAAATGTAGCAGCCACGCTTCAATAACTGAGCATCATCGCTTCCTTCACGAAGCGTCGTCGCTTCCTTCATGAAGCGTCGTCACTTGTTGTATGAGGCATCGTCGCTTCTAAATGGTGGTCATGAAATGTTGAAATCAATCCTTAAATCAAGAATGAACGCATAAAAAAAAAATTCAACACATGAAAAGATTACCATAGGGTATCCACATGATTCAAAATATAGTTATGGTCTGATAGGCACAGAGGCTTCGTAAAGAAGCGTCAGCGCATCAAAAGAAGCGTCAAATGTGACGCACCGACACTTTCAACACAAAGCGACCACGCTTCGAATGCTAAGCACTTGTGCTTCCTACACAAAGAGATTGCATTATTCATAAATTTGATTCACTATGAATTGGTGATACCACACTTTCCTGAATCTGTGATACCTCACTTTCCATTGTCCCTTATTTTGTTTGGCTCTGTCTAGCGGTAGCAGCCATCATCGTAACCCTCTTTAGTAGGCAAGTTATGATTTTATGACCCAATTCACCACAGCCCTTACAATGGTATCTCTTCTTATTTGATTGTTTAAAATCAACCTCTATTCCAGACTTTATTCTATCATTATTTCTTGGCCTACCTTTGGTGGCACTTCATATTGGATCACACACTATAATATTGACATGCTCTTGCAATAAAATTCCTTCTCTAGCGTAAGAGGAGCCGCCCAGAGAGAACGCAATGCTAGTGCGTTTTTCATTGTCCTCTTTCGTTCTAATGGCCTCTACGCCTTCTAATAGTTTCATCATCCCTTCCAATGTGTAATCCACCAAGCAATTCAATTCTATCCCCAACTAAATTAACTTCAGTCTGACTTCTCTCACCTTTCATATTTTTATCGTAGATACAGAATTAAAATCTTCTTTATCAGTGACCCCCAAACATATAGTATTGTATCTAGCATCTTTCATTCATCGAGGTAGAATGTACTTAGAATGAATTTGGTCTATCTCTTCCTTGAAGTAAACATGGATGATGTGGGAACACAACAAATCCTCTGTCTGGAAGTGCTTGCTATCACAAGTGGTCGTTACATCTCTACATTTGAAATGAACTTTGAATGTTCGACTACTATCCTCTGTGCCTTCCCCACAACTTCTATGCACTTGGTATACAATAACCGCCCCGATTTCCTCTTCGACCACATTTTGGGACTTAAAAGAGGTAAACTTTTAGAACTCAAAGTGGAATCTATCGAACATGGTTCTCATATACACAGCAGTGGCATGCCTCTCGATTAAATTTTTAAATAAGAGCTCCGGTGTCGTAGACATTTAGACGAGTTCCTCCCTATTTTCTTTAGCACGATGAGATTGGACGGCAAGATCATATTGCTTGACAAATTCCATCAAACTCATCTATGTTTATTGGCTCACTCGAGCGGTAACCAAGTCTGCTCGAGCGAGGTGAGAACTTAACAAGGAAAAATCTCAGGTTTTAGTCGCTCGAGCGAGTTTGGTTCTTGCTCGAGCAACCCACGCACTATTCAAAGGAGCAAAATTTCTGACCTAAGTCGCTCGAGCGACCTGCAACGACCCAGTTATGTCTACGCTCAAGATTTGGCCAATTTCTCTTAGATTAGAAGTGGGATTCGGGACTTTTATATAAAGGAAAAACCGTTGGTCGAATTTGAACGGTTGAGATATCATTATAAAGCTTTGGAAAACATATCTAGGGTTTTGAGGAGAACTTTGGTGAGGCTTGAGTGTTCTTGTATTCTTGTGTGATCATCAATATAGAGGATTATCGTTGCCCATGGACATAGGCATATTGCCAAATCACGTAAATATTGTCTCTTGTGTGTTTGTGGTTGATTTTCTTCTATTTTATATTCTTATTTGATTATTCATTATGAGATCGTTGGTTAATTTGAAAGCTTTTGCACAATAAATTGGTATCAAAGTTATTAGGTTTTTTGTTCTATAATCAGAGATGGCATCGAAGCCCGTAAAAGTTTCAAACGCGAGGTTCGAGGTTGAGAAATTCAAAGGATAGATTAATTTTGACATGTGGCAAGTATAAATCTAGGATATCTTGATTCAATAAGGGCTAAAGAATGCATTGAAAGGGCTTTCGGGTAAGCTGGTGGATATATCTGATAGTGATTAGGAAGAATTCGAACTTCAAGTATGTAGTACGATTTGGCTATGTCTAGCGAAGGAGATTACATACAACGTAATGCAGGGGAACTCAGCGACCTCGCATTGGGTCAAATTAGAGAGTTTCTAAATGACGAAATCTCTGACGAGTCATCTATATCTCAAGAACCAACTGTACAAGTTGTACATGAAGGCAGATACTTCTCTCAATGAACATCTTAATAAATTTAATAGAATAATATCTGAATTATTAAATGTTAGAGAAGAGGTTAAGGATGAATACAAAGCACTATTACTTTTGTCTTCCCTCCTCGATTCCTATAAGCACTATGTTACTACGCTGCTCTATGGAAAGGATACTATTGAATTAGAGTCAATTATAGCAGCATTGCTTTGTAACAATATAAGAGAGAAAGGTTTGGATAGTGATACACAAGCAGATGGCTTGTTGGTTAGGAGGAGAGCAGAGGGCCGTAAATTCGAAAGGGGTAGATCAAAGCCCAAACCTAAATCTAAAAAATAAAAAGATAGTAGAATGCTACAGGTGTCACAAAAAGGGTCACATCAGAAGGTATTGTCCACAGTTATAAACAAAGAGGGATGATGCTTAGGATAAGAAGTAGAAATGGGTTGTTGATGAGGGTGGTATAGGCGAACAAGCTCCAGATGATGATGAAAATCTGTTGTCAGTGATTTCAGATAAAAACTCTCAGAATGCATCGATACTTGATTCAAGGTGCTCCTACCACATGTTTCCAAAAAGGGACTGGTTCGCATCTTATAAAGAAGTAGATGGTAGAATGGTTTTGATGGATAAGAATGTGGCATGTATAACAGTTGGAAAGGGGAGTATCAGAATAAAGATGCATGATGGGGTTGTGAGAACATTAATCGTTGTATGCCATGTTTCGAAACTTAACAAGAACCTCATATCGCTTGGTACACTAGACTCCAACGGGCTAACATTTGCAGCTCAAGGTAGAGTTTTAAAGGTGAAAAAAGGATCTCTGGTTGTGATGAAACCAAAAAAGGTTGAGAATCTTTACTTTCTATCAGGGAGTACAGTCGTAGGTAGAGTAACAGTATCTACATCAGATGATAGTGGTTTGTCCTCTACACAGTTATGGCACATGTGCCTAAGGCACATGTTAGAAAGAGGGATGACATAGTTAAGCTAGCAGGACTTATTAAAAAATGACATAGTTGAGCTAGCAGGGCTTATTAAAAGGTGTTAAGGCTGGCAAAGTTGACTTTTGTGAGCATTATGTCTTCAGAAAATAGTACAAGGTTAAGTTCAACACAGCGATTCACACTACGAAAGGCACACTGGACTATATACATTCAGATATATGGGGGCCTTCAAAGGTTCCTTCTAAAGGTGGTGTCAAGTATTTTATCTCCTTTATCGATGATTACTCTTGATATATATAGATCTACATGATGAAGAGTAAGGATGATGTGTTAGAAATCTTCAAGAGATAGAAAATACTGTTTGAGAACCAAATTAGAAAGAAGGTTAAGAGGTTGAGAATTGATAACAATGGTGAATACATCAGTGGACAGTTCCAAGAGTTCTGTGAAGAGAACAATATTGTTAAGCACTTCATAGTGAGGAATGCACCACAACGGAATGGGGAAGCAGAACGTATGAATAGAACTCTACTTGAAAAGGTAAGATATATGTTATCCAATACGGGATTGAGTAGAGAGTTTTGGGCAGAGGCAGTTAGTATAACATGCTATCTAGTAAACAGATCATTGTCAATAGCAATAGAGTGTAAGAATCCGATTGAGATATGGTCAGGGAAGCCTGTAAATTATAGTGCATTGAGGGTTTTTGGTTGCACAACTTACTATCATGTCAGAGATACCAAAATTGACCCAAAGGCTAAGAAAGTGATTTTCTTAGGGTATAAAAATGGTGTGAAAGGATACAAGTTATGATGTCCTGAGCAAAATAAGGTTGTGATCAGCAGAGATGTGACCTTTCATGAATCTGTTATGTGAACTTCTAGCAAACAGATCATAAAAATTAGAGAAGAAGCGACGGAAGATTAGTTTGAGGTAGAGTTAGACACTCTTATATTTATTACATCAGAGGAAAGTGTAGAAACTATACAGAGAGAGCCTATAACGACCCCGAAATTTCCAACCCGAAACACATGAAAATTCTCGGATTCTAGATCATAGATCATAATCTAATTACAGATATTCTTTAGTATTAATAGAAAATAAGCCATTAGATAAAAACTATTGCATATATGTCTTTAATGAAAGCTTAAACAAAAAGTAAAACCACCGGTGACGGTCATTCGTCACACAAATAGTAGTGCTTAACATCCAAAATAATATTAATAGGTTCAAAAGTTTATTTAACTATACTAAATCTAAGTGTCCAAAGAAATCTATGGATAAAACTGCTCAGGAGGAAGATTTGCCTCGTCCACTGGTATGAATTTCAGATCTTCTTCTAACTCAGGGTCCGGAACTACTTCAGTACCTGTGACACATAGTGTCGGAGTGAGCTAACAGTCTAAGCTCAGTAGGGTAGTGCAATATATAATTATATTTCATATGATCAAAACATAATTCCAATGATAAATTCGAAGTAGTTGCTTAAATGACAAAACATAATTTCTAAGGTGCAAAGAGCGAAACACATATGTTCATAATGATTTTTATGCAAGATTTAATGAGACTAATTCTTAGGTTTCACATGCAGTTGCTTATTCAATGTAGATCTTAATCATATAACTTAAATAATCTCTAGATCGTGAATATAGCGCTAGAGCCAAAGTCAAAATCGATGGGAATCCTAACCATCATCATTCTAAGAATCATTTTTCAAAGTACCCAAGCCCCTACTTTATAAGGGATACTTGTGTCGTCCAAAGGTCTAAAGGTATCGAAACCCAAGATTCGTTCCGCATGAATCTCTATAAATCACATGCAAAATTTCTAACACATAATTCAATGTTCATGGTTCATAATTCAAAGTCTAAGGAGGCCAAAGGATTTCAAAGTTCAAAAGTTGATTCAAAGGTTTCAATATTCAAATTTAATTCAATATAAAAAATCTAATGAAGAAATAAATATTAAACGTGCAATTATTCAGATGCAAAAATTTCATGATTCAAAGTAAATTCTAATGTGCAATATTCAAAATAATTCTCAGTTTTGATGAAATAATTTTAATGAGTTCAATGCTAATTTTCATATATTTATTTTGAGAATATCACTAAAGCCATGGATCAAAATTAAAACGTAATTATGCAGTGAATTTCTCCTACCTCGATTTTGAAGATTGTATGGTTCAGAATGAGATACCCTCCTTACAATAGGTCTGATTCTCCCTTCTATGGTCCATGTATAATTTATACATAAAGGAATAAATCACTAAAAGTTTAGAATCGGATAACTTAACTGTATAGAAACATTCCTAATTTTCACTACTCACGGTGAGCTATGGTTGCAACACAAAAAAAATATACACTGTTTCGGTATCCACAGTGAGCTGTCATATATATCACAGTGAGCTGTATATACTTTCATGCTCATTATATGCATCGTCTCTAGCTACCCCAAAATGATATATTATAATGGTCAATTGAAGTGTTCTATCAAAAGTTATGACCATTGGAAGACAACGATACTGATTTTCTTCCAGTGACAGTGAGTTGTGGGTTTATCACAGCACGCTGTGACCTATGACAGCGCACTGTGATCTTTATGACAATGCATTGTGGCTACTTTCAAGCCCATTAGATGTATTGTCTCAAGCTACTCCAAAATGATATATTATAATGATAAATCAGACTTTTCTATCAAAAGTTATGGGTAACCTTTGAAGCGTGAACTACGAATTGACGATGATCTATCGACTTTCCATGCATTCACTTGAGTTCTCTTCTTCCTCTTAATCGCAAATAAAAGTGTCTTAATGGCTTTAGAGAGGTTGAAGAAGAAGAAGAAGAAGATAGGGTTTTTCCTTAAGAGAATTCTAGAATTATGAAAAAGAGAAGAGGTTAGGTTCTTATTTAAAGAGAAAACTAGGTTTTCTCTTATGGCTCATTCTATTTAGAGTTTTAGAGGGTTTAGGAAATAGCCTTTCGAGAACTCTCAAATTTAGAATGTGTACGTGAGTTGCCTTTTCCAACTCTTTGGCTAACATTCGGTTTTAGGCTGGTACACTGAGCATAGGTGTATAGGCTTTTGGTTTAAAGTTTAAAATAGAGCTTTTTGAAATCTCTAGCAAGGTTTGATCCCTAGACCCCTTGCTTAAAATTCAACTCACTTACCAATAGTGCTCTCCCAGAGCTTGTGTATTAATTTAAACAATTACATACATGAGCCCTTCTTAGACCAAGGTGTGTAATTTTAATTTTAAAATTATTTCAAAAATTAATGGTCTATGTTATATGCCTTGTTAAGCATATACATATATAGTATGTATATTAGAGTTTGAAATTTTGGGGTGCTACATCCTCCCCTCATTAAAAAAAATTTCGTCCTCAAATATTTACATACCTTATTTGAAGAGGTGTTGGTATTGATCGCGAATCTCTACTTCCCGCTCTCAAGTGGCTTCAGCGGATGAGTGATTCCGCCACTTAACAACCACGAGCGGGATCCGCTTGGTACGTAAGATTTGCTCTTTATGATCTAATATCTAAATTAGTTCATCGACGACTATCATATCATCTTTGAGTTTGATGGGGTGGTAATCCAAGATGTGAGTTGGGTCCTTGATGTATTTCCTCCACATGGATACATGGAATACATTGTGCATACTCGACAGCTGAGGTGGTAAAGCAATCCGATATGCAACTTCGCCGACGCGTCTTAGTATCTCAAAGGGTTTGACGTAGCATGGACTCAGTTTTTCACGTCTTCCGAATCGCATTACTCCCTTAGTAGGCGAGATTTTGACAAATACGTTGTCCCCCACCTGTAAGGAATGCATTGTCTTAGTGATGCTTATAATCACAGGGGAGATAAACTAACAATTCTCACTAAGTTTACCTGAAATTTGGTACTCATTCGTTTGAGATTTGCATAGCTTTTTTGTTGGATTTGAGCGACCCTTAATCTTTCCTGAATCAACTGAATCGCTTCAGTTGTGCTCTCAATAATCTCAGGGCTTAATATGAATTTCTCCCCGGTCACTTTCTAATTGAGCGAAGATTTACGTCTCCGACCATATAGTGCTTCGAAAGGGGCCATCCCTATGCTTGCCTGGTAACTATTATTATAGGCGAACTCTATCAAAGGCAAATGTTTGTCCCATGACCCTTGAAAATCCAACATGCAAGCTCGAAGCATGTCTTCGATAATCTGATTTACCCTTTCAGTTTGGCCATCTGTCTGAGGATGAACTGCGGAACTGAAATCCAATCTTGTGCCCATTCCTTCTTGAAATCTTTGCCAAAACTTTGACATATACATCGGATCTCTATCTGAGACAATGCTGGCTAGGATACCATATAATCTAACAATTTCTTTGAGATACAACTTTACAAGCTGACTGACTGTATTTCCCATGCTGTAAGGCAGAAAGTGTGCAAACTTGGTTAAGCGATCAACGATCACCCAAATTGCATTGTGCCCTTTCATAATTCTTGGTAATCTATGGATATAGCTTCCCATTTCCATTCTGGTATTGACAAAGGTTGCAATAAACCAGACAGGTTTCGATGGTCAACCTTCACTTGTTGGCACACTAAGCATGTCGATACATATTCTGCTATATCTTTCTTCAAGGCTCTCCACCAGAAGCTCTTCTTCAGGTCCTGATACATCTTTATACAACCAGGATGGACGGCATACATTGACTTGTGTGCTTCTTCGAGAATTAAATGTCGAAGGTTAGTGTCTGATGGTACACATAGTCGATCTCTGAATAGTAAGGAACTATCTTCCTTGATGGAGAAATCAGGCCTATCCCCATTGATCACACCCTGTCTAATTGCCAAAAGTTCTTCATCGGTCATCTAGAGTTTTCGGATGTTATCGAATATTGTTGGCTTGATGATGATGTTAACCAGTAATGCTCTAGATTCTTTAATCTCAAACTTCTTATCATATAGTGATATATCCTCAAACAATCGTCATCTGTGAATTTTCGTGATGAGATTTGATAATTGAGCAAATGACTTTCGGCTCAAAGCATCAGCTACTACATTCGCTTTTTCAGGGTGGAACTGAATGGTGCAATTATAATCCTTTAAGAATTCATAATCCATCTTCTTTGCCGCATGTTCAAGTCCTTCTGAGTGAAAAGATATTTTAGGGTTTATGATCGGTCAGGATCTCAAATGTTTCACCTTAGAGGTAGTGCCTCCAAATCTTCAAGGCAAAATAAAAACTACCAATTCCAACTCATGAGTCGGATAGTTCTTCTCATGATCCTTGAGTTGTCGAGAGCTATAAGGGATAACTCTCTCATTTTGGTTGATTACACAACCCAATCTACTATGCGAGGCATCACTGAATACTACAAAACCTCCACTGCCTGAAAATATTGCTAGTACTGGAGCAGAAGTTGACTTCCTTTTTTATTCTTGGATGCTCTTTTCACATAAGTCATTCCATTCAAACTTTGCATTCTTTCTTGTAAGTTGAGTAAGTGGTCCTTCAATTTTGGAGAACCCTTCTACAAATCTTCTGTAATATCCCGCTAAGCCCAGAAAACTTAGAACTTCAGTCACTGTCTTCGGTTGTTCCTATTTTATAATGGCCTCAATTTTGGATGTGTCGACTTAAATGCCTTCCTCGGATATTACATGTCCTAAGAAACTCACTTGTTTTAGCCAAAATTCACACTTGCTCAATTTTGCATACAACCGGTGATCACGAAGTGTCTGAAGAGCTAGACGTAGATGATATTCGTGATCTTTGTTGGTCTTCGAATAGATGAGGATGTCATCCACAAAGACTACCACACACTTGTCGAGATGTGGTTTGAACACTCTTTTCATCAGGTCCATGAAGGATGTTAGTGCATTCGTTAACCCAAATGACATCACTAGAAACTCATAGTAGCCATATCTTGTCCAAAAAGTAGTTTTCAAAATGTCTTCTGCCTTAACCTTCAGCTGATGGTATCCTGATCTCAGATCTATCTTTTAAAAAAATCTTGTGCCTTGAAGCTGATCAAAGAGGTCATCAATATGAGGAAGTGGGTAACGGTTCTTGATCATCAACTTGTTCAATTGATGATAATCGATACAAAGTTACATTAACCCATTCTTCTTCTTGACGAACAGTACGAGTGCTCCCCATGGAAAAATACTCGGTCTGATGAACCCTTTATCTAGGAGTTCTTGTAGTTGTTTCTTGAGTTCTCTCAGCTCTGCCAGTACCATACGATGTGGTGCCATCGATACTGGCTCTATGCCTGGAGCTAAGTTCACTACGAATTCAACTTCTCTATCTGGCGATAATCTCAATAACTCTTCAGGAAACACATCGAAAAACTCGCATGCGATGAGAATATCGGTAATGGTGACCTTCTCTTTCCGTTGATTTTATACGAATGTGAGATAATCGTAGCATCCATTGTTCATTAACCGTTCAGCTCGAATAGCAGATATGAAAGGCATAATTTTTGGCTTAGTTTCATAAAATCTGAATGGTTTTCCCCCCTTGGGGTGAAAGGTGACTATCTTTCGAAGGCAATCCACATTTGTATGATGGGTAGAAAGCCAGTCCATGCCAAGGACTATGTCAAATCCTTGCATATCCAAAATGATCAAATCAACTGATGCCTTGTGACCTTCAATCAGAATGATTACCAATCGGCAAATAGTGTCTATGACTACTGAGTTCCTTATAGGGACTGATACGAATAAGACAAAATCCAATGGCTCTAGTGTAATGCTCAATTCAGTAGCAAACTGAGCGGTCACAAACGATTGTGTAGAGCCCGGATCTATCAGAATACGTGCGTTGTGTTGGCAGATGTCGCTACTCTAATACATATTTAAAGTCCCTAAGGTTCATGTGTTTAATTCAATCAATAATGTGTAATGGTTTGTATTTATCATGCAATAATATAACGCAATTCCATATTTGAAGAGAATTCACTATTTAAATATAAGGTGATTAGTTTAAAATTTAAATAGAATTGTACCTTGGATGACATCATTTGTTGCTTGGGCGTCTTGAGCAGAGATTGTGTAGGCACATCCCTGAACTGTAGGTCGTGTAGATTTCTGTATAGATGCAGCTGACATCTTTTCCTTCTTCAATTCAAGGCAGTCCTTGATTAAATGTCCATGTTGGCCATATTGGAAACATGCACTCGAATTCCACTAGCATTCATCTAATCTATGACGCTTTCCACATCGTGGGCAGAATTTGGTTAGTACAGAGGAGGTAGTGTATGTTAAGTGGTGAAAAATGCCACTTTTCACCCTTTAACCTGACCTTTGATAAACCTATGAGCACACTAATAAACCTCTGTTGAGTTTATTTTGTAGATAGCAATAAAAGATGAAAATAATACAGAAAATCACTCAAGAATGCCCACAAAGAAGCCATCTCTCAGCACAGTACAGACCCAGCAATAGCACACTAGAGGGCCGCACACCATTGGGCCCTTGGAGCGCGTGGCCACAGCAAAGCAAGGCACAAGAAGTGAAAATAGGCCGAAAACATCCTATCGGGAGGTCATCTAAAGACTTCGATAGGAGCTAAGAGCTAAACTGGAGGAATTCGTATAGTTAGTGAGACTTCGATAGGATCTGAAGGCAGAGAAAAGAAGGATTCGTGAGGATTGTGAAATTTGATAGGATCCAAGGACCTATCGAATAGTTGAAAGAAATATAGAGTTCATCCTGTCGAAAGCTGCCTAAGGAGAAAAGAGAACCTATCAGAAGGATTCCTGAACCTATCGGAGGACCACCTGGACCTATCGAAATGGAGATGCTGGAACAGTACCTATCAAAGGATACTTGAGCCTTTCGATAGGAGTGAGAGCCATCCTATCAAAGCAATGGCATGCAAAGCTAAAACCTGTCGAAACAGTCATCCAACCTATCAGCAGTGAATGTTGAAGCCTCAAGGCTCATCCTATCAGAACCTATCGAATAGATTGGAGAACCTAGCGAAAGGACTAAAAAGCTCTACTTAAACCTGTCAGAAGTTTCCCCAACCGGTCGAAATCGTGTGCAGAACTTCTCAGAAAATCAACTATGCACACGCTGCGACTTGGTGACCTGCTGCAGGCAACTCGAGGCATTTGGTGACCGGCACGACGATTCTAAAAGGTACCCTAGGAAACCCTAACTGACTCACGTACTCTAACAGAACCCTAACAAACTCTGAGGACCTTCGAGAAGGGAGTTTTGGCGGGAAAAAATAGGAGAGAAAGCTATATATAGAGATTCCCAATGGAAAGAAGGGGGGATCGAGATCTGAACGAAAATTCTGGAGATTGGAGCTTACAGAGAAATTCCATTTTCTCTCTTTTAGCTCAACAATGGTTGGCTAATTCCCTTGGAGTAGCGAGGAGAGAGGTTAGATCTGTAATTGGGTAAGGTTGAGAGTGCCATTTTGGGTTCAATGCTGCACAGACTACAGATCTAAGAGCATTTTCATTATAGAGTGATTTTGATTGCAATGTAAATGTTATTTTTAATATTATAATTAGATCTAAAGCTCCTTTGGTTTCATTTGGTGCTCGATCGGGTTTGTGTAGAGGAGTTTGTGGATCAGCTCACCCACTTAACTGGTAGACCTCTTGGATACCATCCGATCTCCCTGGATCTAATATCCCTATAATTCCTTGAGTCTGTGACCTGGAAATTATAGCATCTGTAGTGGTTTTAATGCTCTAATTTATGCCTTTGCTTTGGAGGAAATCTATAGGATGGTATGTGACTATTAAAGTGGACAAATCATAGCCGTAAGACTAGTCCATTCTCAGGTTTCAATTGGATTCTTCTGTTGTAAATCTTTAGATCGAATAAAGTCTATAGGATGGTCTGTGACCATTAAAGTGGACAAATCATTGCCTTAAGGCCAGTCAGATCCTTTGATTTGGAGTGGAGTCTTCTACCCTGCTGCTGTGCTTGTAGCCAGTTGAGGGATTTGTGTGCTCTGAACCCCTGTGGCATGATTAACTTAGCCTGATTTCAGTAAGACCAATTTCCAAGCTACTCTTCTCCATTTTCTGATTTTAATTCCTCTCCCCTGCAAGATCTAGATTTCTAAACTCGATCCCAGCTAGTTTTCATTTTATTCTAGTATAGCTTAAGTGATAACCCTTTTTAAACCTCTCCCCTGTCTTTTAGCTAATTTAGCATTAGTTAGGGTGCCATATCTTTTACAAATCTGGAGATCTACCACATTTCAAACCAGCCTCCCTGTGGGCATTCCCTTACTCACCATCTTTTTAAAACTTACTACAACAGGCCCTGATTACTTGCAGGTCTGTGTCAGTGTAATCTACCTAGATTTATGAGTGAATTTTAGACCCTTTTTGAAGGGAAGGTAGAAACACCAACAAGTTTTTGGCGCCGCTGCCGGGGAGGTGTATTTTGAAATCGGAAGATCTAAGTTTTGATCTAGTTTAGACCATAGATCTATAGTGGTTTATTTGATTTTACTAACTGTGTTCGCAAGTTTTGTTGTTTTTTGTGTGCATTTTATCATATCTGATGCTGCTGTGTGGGAGGAGCATTGTGCTGGAGGCTACTCTGTAGTTTGCACCCCTCTACTCCCCTGTTATTTTTCAGATCTGTTGATTTTTAGATTAGTTAGTCATTTGTGTTGTTTCTACTTGTTGTGTTGAGGTTTTGCTCTGCATTCAGACTTTGAGTGTTTTATGTTTGGTAGGAGAACTCTCCATCCTCAGATTGTTCCACTAAACCCAGAGGTTGAAAGACTTCTCTGATCCAGACAAACTCCACCCACATCTGTTGCAATTGACTCTATAGAAATGGGAGAGCAACAACAGCCGAGAACCCTCAAAGAATTTAATGCACCAGGGGTTTACAATTCCCCCTTCTGCATTCAATTTCCAGCTGCTCAAGGAAACTATGAAATCAAATCTTCCATAATCCAGATGCTACCCTCATTTCATGGCTTGACTAAGGAGGATCCCTACAAGCACATTGATGAATTCTTAGGACTATGCACTACATTCAACATCACAGGTTTGGGGGAGGAGGCCACTAGGATGAGACGCTTTCCTTTTTCATTAAAGGACAGAGCTAAGACCTGGTTGTCAATGCTTCCACCCAACAACATTTAGTCCTAGAGTGACCTCCAATGTCAATTCTTGGCCAAATTCTTCCCTATGTCCAAAACTAGCCAGTTGAGAAAGGGTATCATCTCATTTGCCCAAGATCCATCTGAGAATTTTTACCAAGCTTGGGAGAGATTCAAGGAACTCCTAAAGAAGTGCCCCCACCATCAAATCCCTGAATGGCAACTTGTCCAAAGTTTTTATCAAGGGATTGATTCCAAAAGCAGAGATATGGTAGATGCTTCTTGTGGTGGCACCTACCTCCATAAAACTGCTGAGGAGGCCTGGGAGTTATTTGATATCATTAGTGAGAACTCTATGCAAAGGGAAACCTTGGCTAGGGATCTAGAGCCTCCTAAGTTGGTGAAGGAAAATACTTCAAGAAGGAAGTTGTATGAAGTGAATATGCAAAGTGATTTGGAATGGAAAGTGGACAGCTTGACACTGAAATTTGATAGACTTATGGGAACAATACAGTCACCTGTGGCTGCTAGAGTGGAGGAGGCATGTGCTATATGCAAGTCCCCTGCTCATTCCCTTGAAGAATGCCCATTTGCTGGCCAGTTTCCTGATTTTGTAGCAGAGCATGTGGCTGCAACTCAGTCTTATGGGCAGTAGCCGGCTACTAGGTATCAATGGAGGAACCACCCCATTCTGAGGTGGAGACAAGATGCATACCCAAACCAGCAGCAGTAGCCCCAGCAACCCATGCCCTACAGAAATGCTCAACCCTATCACCAAGGTTTTGTTTCAAGGCCCCAGTACCAACAGCCCATGGCCCAACCTATGGCTCCACCTATGTAGTAACCTGCACCCCCTCCAACTGCAAGAGCATCTTCCTTTGAGGAACAAGTTCTGGCTTCACTACAGAATTTGAATTCCTTACCTCAAACTGTGCACTCTCACAACCAGAGCATCAAAAAGATAAAGGACCAACTTGGTCAGCTGTCTAATGCCTTGACTAGGAGAGAAGGAGGAAGGTTGCCCAGCCAACCACAGGATAACCCACGAAGAAAGTTTGTAGTGGGTGAAGTTTCCTCCAGCTATGAGGAAGCCAAATCTATTATAACATTGAGAAGTGGTAGGCTAGTGGACAACCAAGTGGGTTGTGAGCCTCTGAGAAGCTTGGAGGAAGAAAAGGAAGTGATTTCTGCAAGAACACAATAAGGGCCACCAGTGGTGGACCTGAAGGAACATCCAACTGCGAATAAAGAGAATAATGTGGATCCTCAGGAAAAGAAAAAAATCAAAAAGAAAGATGCCCCATTGGCTAACGCTGCAAATGAGAGAGCAATCCCACATTTGCCATTTCCTAAGGCACTATAAGCACCTTCCCCTTTCGATAAAGGGCAAGGTAAAATCGAGGAAATGATGGAAACTTTCAAGCAAGTAAAGATCAATTTGTCTTTACTTGATGCAATTAAACAAGTCCCAGCCCTATGCCAGGTTTTTGAAGGACATATGCACCCATAAAAGACAATCTAGGATACACCTATCCAAGAAGGTCTTTTCAGCAGAGAAAGTGAAACAAAATCTGTCTATTACAACCCCAACCAAACTGCAAGACCCTGGAGCCCCCACTATCCCCTGCATCATTGGGGATCACACCACTGACAGAGCCTTATTAGATCTGGGAGCCAGTGTAAATTTGCTTCCATATTCACTGTATGAGAAGCTGGGCTTAGGAGAATTGAAGCCCACACATGTGGTCCTTCAGCTTGCTGACAGTTCTGAAAGAAAGCCTGTTGGGCTAATTGAAGATGTTTTGATTGGAGTTGACAAATTCTTCTATCTTACTTACTTTTTGGTACTAGATATGGAACCAAGTAAGTATGCCACTTCCATACCTGTGATTCTAGGTAGGCCTTTTTTGGCCACTGCCAATACTTGCATACAATGCAAGTCTGGAATCATGGAAGTATCATTTGGAAACATGAAGGTTAAGTTGAATGTGTACAACACCGGCCATCAACCCCCTCTTGAAGAGACTTGTTTTTCCATTAATGCACAAGAGAAGGTGATGCATGAAAATACACATTGGCTGTTGCAGGACAATGCTTGGTTCACAGATGGAAAACTGCATCTAGGGGAGGGACACATGCTGAGGAAAGGATCCAGGAAAGGTACCAAAATTGAGGACCATGAAGAGATCGTGGACCTTCCAGATCCTCCGGATTAGCCCCTGAAGTCTAGTATGTATCATATGTACTATATTTTGCTGTTGTTCTAGGTGTTTACTTTATGTTTCAATTAAAGTTCTTTTTACAATAAACATGCCATCATATATTATTTCAATTTGGCCTGAGATAATGGGAGTTGTCCACCAAAACAAATGGGAAAGCCCTCTCTTGAGTGTTGAAAGAGTGCTGGAAATGCAGTTTATGTGGCTTTTGGGAGCTTGCGATAGGTCAATTAAAATTTTCATTCGATCGCTATATGGTTTCGACAGGATAATTGAGGGTTTCGATAGGACCTGAGCTGATCGACAGGTGAAACCAACTTCTCGATAGGTCAACAGGGGCAAAATAATGATTTCGATAAGTTCTGGATACCTATCGGGAACTTATCGAAAAGATGTGTCAGGTCCCACTTAAACCTATAGGAAAGATGATTCCACCTATCGTGAACCTATCGAATCATCCACTCTGAAAGCCTTGACTATTAAGCTTTCGATAGGACACATCAACCTATCAAAACCAACCTATTCACCCTATCGAAATCGCATTTCATCCTTTAAATACCTATCGATAAGTCATTTCCGCCCCATTTGGTACCATCTATAAACCCTAGCTCTCTTCCTCATTTTTTGCCTCCCCCTTCTCTCTGTTAAATCCCACAGAAACCTTCAGCTGTTCAGCCTGCCATTTTGTGAATACATTGAGTCTATGCAGAGGAACATTTTGCCTCAGATTTTAGAGAAATTGGAGCTGTAAATTGGGACATCTAAAAAAAAACCTAGGATTCTCGGGTAAGCTGTCTTCTTGCTTTCCCTCTGACACTTCCTAGCAGTTAATTTAGCATTTCCTACATACTGTTCCATTTCCGAAAGCAATAATGGTAGATTTTGAAGAAACCCTCGCTGACCTATTTCAGCAACCAACTGCTTCCACTCCTAAATCTGCCAAGAAAGCAAAGCCTCTCACCAAACCATCTACCAAGAGGAAGCTCTCTGAAGAGACACCCAAGAACGCCCATAAAGCCAAGAAAGCCAAAGTCGTTGAAATTCAGGAGTCTATGGTAGAAACGCCCTTAGAGAGAGCTGCTCTCGCTGCGGAAATACCTGTGCCCACCCTTCCAGTGGGGTTAACTACCCCCAATGAATTTGTGGATACGTTGAGTCTTGTCCCTGAGACAGACTTTGACCTGGCATACTTTGCCAACATTGGGGAGTGCCAGGGGACATTGACCTATTTGAAGAAAGAAGGTTTGTTACCCCTACTTTCGCCTTTGAAAGAAATGATTTATCCCAGGCTGGTGAAATTGTGGTATCAGAACCTGACCAAGAAGGTGGTTCCTGGGACTGAGGATGTACTTGAGATTTTGATCGATGATTGGCAGCTGATTATAGACTACAAAGATATTGGGATGGCTTTGGGAGTCCCATATCAATTTGACTCCACCAGAGCTGAGGGAGCACCTATTTGGGCCACCTTTAGGGAAATGGCGAAGCAGCTCACCAATGGTATTGTAGGCTCTGGTGAATCTCTAATGAGAAGAGAGCTCCCCCCTACCTTAAGACTTATGGACACAATTTTGAGAAAAAATGTCTATGCCACTGAGCATTTGCAAGAGTGGAGGGCCCCATTAGTGGATGCCCTATACTATTGTTCAAAGGGGCAATTTGTAAATGCACCCAAGTTGATTTTTGAAGCAATGGTGGACATCAATGACAAGGTGCTGAAAAGGCAAGCTTTTACAAAGGAAGGTGGTCTGCCCTTCAGTAGACTCATCACATGCCTGCTCAAGGCTGGGAAATATGCGATCAAGAAAAATGAGCCAGTTGAGAAGGTGGCCCCTAAGGTATTTGGAAAGAGGGCATGGTCCACAAGCTTCACCTTGATTCAGAAAAATAAGCCAGCCGGAGTGGAGGAGGTTGATAAGATACCCACTACCATGGCAGCAGATCTCCCTGCCGAAATACCCTCGTCCACCCTTTCACCTACCATACATGTCCCATTACCCACCCCTCCACCCTCATTGCTCTTTCCCTTTGTATAAGTCCCTCTTCCAACAGACCCCTTTCCAACCACCTCTGAACCAAATTCACTTTCCCCCACCACTCAGGTCCCCCCACCTGAAATCCTTGAACTTTCCCCATTCTCAGAGTCTACTCCTACCATGGCATCTCCACCCACTGACCAACCCCTTTTGCATACACAAGGTTTGGACTAGTTCACCACTACTGGATTCACTGCCCTCATGACTTCCGTTGTGGAGGATGTGGCTCATGAATACACTCCACTCCCTGACTCCCCACACCCTACCCCCCCTCCCCAATTTTAACCATGCACCCTCTTCTCCCTTCCATCCCATTCAAACACTTGTTCCCACTACCCCCACCATGCCTATCACTTTCACCCAAATTCTATCACTCCTCCAGTCCATCCAATCTCTATTAACCATCAACACCGACAACCAAGCCTTCATGAGCTCTTGCCTCTAATCAATTCATTCCACCCTTATCCCATCCTCTCCAGCCCCTCAGTCCTCTCACACACCCCCTCCTTCTTCACCTACCAACCACACCACCCCTCCACCTATTTTCCATGATGCCTCCACCCAAACTGACCCATGTGAGGTTTTGGACTCTTCCACCCCCTCCTCTTCTTCCACCCCACCCCCGTCATTGCACATCATCCCCAGATCCAACATCTACATTCCTCCCTACCTCACCCTACTGTATGCCATGAGAGACAACCCCTTCATCTGACGTAATGTCCTACATGGTATGGCAGCCCTCCGCACTCTCCTGGAAGTTTTGTATGAGGAAAGGATTGCCCTACTGGAATTGGAGCAGAGAATCCAGCTGCGTGATATATCGGAAGGATGGAAGGAAATTCTCACTCGTTATCACACAGCCAAACTTCTTGCTGAGGTTCAGACTCATATTGCCGAGTTTGAAAAGAAGAATGCTTACAACATCAAGCAACAATTAGCCAGTGCAAAGGAGGTCATTAAGGCCACTCAGGAACTCGCTGAATCCAATGAACTCTATGTTAAAAAGAAAATTGAAATACTAGAGAGAAGGATTGTGGTGATGCTTTCCCAGCCTTATCAACCAGCTCCTCTGGCTTCAGCTCCTCCGAACAATCCTCCCTCCACCCAACCTCCTCCATCTTCTTCCTCCACTCAGCCTACTGCTCCTCCACCTACGGATGTCCCCACTCAACCTATTCCCTCCCCACCTACACCTGTACCTGTACCCCCTCCATCCCACATTCCTCCGCCTGTCCAACCTTCCCCTCCTAAACCCAAGAGGACTTACACAAAGTGAAAGGTCACTGCAACCAAACCTTCCCCTGCTTCTGGTCGCAAAACAGGGAAGCTGCCTGCTACCTAGTCGGAAGAAGTAGCCCCCACAAAGATCCCACCCCCTCCAGTCGCCCCCTCCACTTTGCTCTCCAAGGAAGAGAGAAGACAAGCTGCTACAGCCCTTGGACTTGATGCCTCTGCCCTCTTCCCATCTGATTCCGATTTAGATGATTGGTCCATTCCTCTTGCTGCTTCTATTGAGAAGAATAAGAAATCTGCTGCCCAGTCTGAGGAGGCACTCCAACAGTCCACCAGAAAGTCTCAACCAAAACCCAAAACTCCTTTATCAAAGGTTGAGTTGAAGAATCTGCAAGATTTATATGATTGGCTTGATGATGCATGTAAATAACTGTAGTTAGTTTTTTTCTTCTGTTATGCCCTTTGTACATATTTTGGCTGCTTCAATATAAATTGCTTCTTAGTAATGTACTTTCTCGTTCATTGTTTTCTTTTCTATTCTTCATAGGGTTTACCTTATTCCATTACTCCTATGCTATAAATAGTGAGGGCACTATGTAGTTTAGGTTTGGGGGTGTGGCATGTATGCTCATAAATTAGTTAATTTCAGTGTCGCCAAGCTTAAAAAGGAGCTTGTAATAATAAAGTGAGTTCTCACCCAATTTTTTTTTTTTTTTTTTTTTTAAACCATTTGGAACTTAAATAAACTACAATTTTAACATTGGTCGTGAAGTAATGTCAACAAGTTTTAAAAAATCTTTGATGTAAAGTAAACCTGAAATGAGAGAAAGTTGTGAGGATACCCCCCAGAGTTTTGGATGGAAGACCATACCCAGTGAGATTTGGGCCTGAAAAAAAAAAAGAAAAAATTTCTTTGAAGAGTGTCTTGGCAATTTTTCTACTCTGAGGACTGGTTGGACCTAATTCTGCTCACTAGAAGTTAGGCAAACCCGAATTGAAATAGCTTGACAGCATTCATGATATTGAGGAAATGAAGTAAGGCCACCCCTTGGATAGTTTGAGCTTAAAGATCCTACCCTTTTAACTGCCCTTGATACACCCACTTTGAGCCTTAAAGATCCCAGTTCCTTTGATGGAAATCAG
Organism: Chloranthus sessilifolius; assembly: GCA_021018995.1. Classification (NCBI taxonomy): domain Eukaryota; kingdom Viridiplantae; phylum Streptophyta; class Magnoliopsida; order Chloranthales; family Chloranthaceae; genus Chloranthus; species Chloranthus sessilifolius. Next base: position 75,406,553 of record CM037595.1, read on the forward strand.
AAAATTCAAACCCAAAAAAACGTTTGACCTAATGCAGCCTGACCCTCACTCTGAGAATTCAAAAGGTAAAGGTGAAGAAATGAAAAAAGGTAGAACTGGTGTGATTTTTGGTACAGAAACAGAGACTCATTTGGTGGTATTGTGGCATTCCAACCCATATAAATAAAAAAATAATAATAAATAAAAATAGAACAAAAGGTTGAGAAAGAAAAGACATTTCATTGAAAGATTGAAAAGATGATTGATCACTTCAAATCTGAAAATTCAAGAAGTAGATGAAAGTGTGTTGAAATGAAGAAGGTGTTGTCTAGACATTTTCTTACCTTTACTAATTTCTCAATTTGAACCCCTGTTATCCCTTTCACAAACCTCATCCCTAAGCCACATTACAACCCAATAAAAATACCTTACTGATATGAAATGGATTGAGCTGTCATGTGGAGATAAGGATCTGTTTAATTTATGGTGTAGGGAGTTGGAGAAGTCAGAAATCAAAGCAATGCCTATGCTCATGCGTGCAGTCCTATTTGAGGGCTGTAACTGCTCTTGAGCTGAGTGATATGATGCACCCTTCTTCTTTGTATTGATGAGTGAACAGCCCTGGTGAGACTTAGGTCTGCAATCCAATCTGATAGGGGTAGTATCAGAACAAAAATCCTAAATGAATGGTGAGCTCTGCATCAAATGTTGGAGAGAAATGCCTTGACATAAACTGAGTGATGCTGAAGAAATTGCAGCAGACTTTCATGTTCCAAAGGGATATTTTTCTCTGTTGAACTTCCTCTAATAAATGTGCAGAGTGTGAATCTATTTCATCTACTTAAACTCTACTTTAACAGGTTGCACTATGATTAACTAAATTTCATTGGTGAAGTTTGTGGGTACCTTCACTGAAAACCCTCAGGAGACTACACTCCTCCACTAGGGATCACCTAGGGGTTTAAAAGGCTTGGTGCATATGCTAAATGCACCCGTGATCCGTACGAAAGTGGCATTTTAATTTTTTTTAATTCTCCTTTGCTCAGGGACTAGCAAAGCTTAGGTTTGGGGGTGTGTTAAGTGGTAAAAAATGCCACTTTTCACCCTTTAACCTGACCTTTGATAAACCTATGAGCACACTAATAAACCTCTGTTGAGTTTATTTTGTAGATAGCAATAAAAGATGAAAACAATGCAGAAAATGACTCAAGAATGCCCACAAAGAAGCCATCTCTCAGCACAGTACAGACCCAGCAATAACACACTAGAGGGTCGCACACCATTGGGCCCTTGGAGCGTGTGGCCACAGTAGAGCAAGGCACAAGAAGGGAAAATAGGCTGAAAACGTCCTATCGGGAGGTCATCTGAAGACTTCAATAGGAGCTGAGAGCTAAACTGGAGGAATTCATGCAGTTAGTGAGACTTTGATAGGATCTAAAGGCAGAAAAAAAAGGATCGTGAGGATTGTGAAATTCGATAGGATCCAAGGACCTATCGAACAGCTGAAAGAAAGATAGAGTTCATCCTGTCGAAAGCTGCCTGAGGAGAAAAGGGAACCTATCGGAAGGTTTCCTGAACCTATCGGAGGACCACTTGGACCTATCAAAATGGAGATGCCGGAACAGCACCTATCAAAGGATACTTAAGCCTTTCGATATGAGTGAGAGCCATCCTATTGAAGCAATGGCATGCAAAGCTAAAACCTGTTGAAACAGTCATCCAACCTATCGGCAGTGAATGCTAAAGCCTCAAGGCTCATCCTATCAGAACCTATTGAATAGATTGGAGAACCTAGCAAAAGGACTAAAAAGCTCTACTTAAACCTGTTGAAAGTTTCTCCAACCTGTCAAAATTGTGTGCAGAACTTCTCAGAAAATCAACTATGCATATGTTGCGACTTGGTGACCTGCTACACGCAACTCGAGGCATTTGATGACCGGCACGATGATTCTAGAAGATGCCCTAGGAAACCCTAACCAACCCACGTGCTCTAACAGAACCCTAACAAACTCTGAGGACCTTCGAGAAGGGAGTTTTGGCAGGAAAAATAGGAGAGAAAGCTATATATAGAGATCCCCAATGGAAAGACAGGGGGATCGAAATCTAAATGAAAATTCTGGAGATTGGAACTTGCAGAGAAATTCCATTTTCTCTCTTTTAGCTCAACAATGATTGGCTGATTCCCTTGGGGTAGCGAGGAGAGAGGTTAGATCTGTAATTAGGTAAGGTTGAGAGTGCCATTTTGGATTCAATGTTGCACAGACTACAGATCTGAGAGCATTTTCATTGTAGAGTGATTTTGATTGCAATGTAAATGTTGTTTTTAATGTTGTAATTAGATCTAAATCTCCTTTGGTTTCATTTGGTGCTCGATCAAATTTGTGTAGAGGAGTCTGTGGATCAGCTCACCCACTTAATTAGTAGACCTCTTGGATACCATCCGATCTCCCTGGATCTGATATCCCTGTAATTCCCTAAGTCTGTGACCTGGAAATTACTGCATCTATAGTGGTTTTAATGCTCTGATTTATGCCTTTGCTTTGGAGGAAATCTATAGGATGGTATGTGACTATTAAAGTGGACAAATCATAGCCGTAAGACTAGTCCATTCTCAGGTTTCAATTGGATTCTTCTGCTGTAAATCTTTAGATCGAATAAAGTCTATAGGATGGCCTGTGACCATTAAAGTAGACAGATCATAGCCTTAAGGCCAGTCATATCCTTTGATTTGGAGTGGAGTCTTCTACCCTACTGCTGTGCTTGTAGCCAGTTGAGGGATTTGTGTGCTCTGAACCCCTGTGGCATGATTAACTTAGCCTGATTTCAGTAAGACCAATTTCCAAGCTACTCTTCTCCATTTTCTGATTTTAATTCATTTCCCCTGCAAGATCTAGATTTCTAAACTCGATCCCAGCTAGTTTTCATTTTATTCTAGTATAGCTTAAGTGACAACCCTTTTTAAACCTCTCCCCTGTCTTTTAGCTAATTTAGCATTAGTTAGGGTGCCAGATCTTTTACAGATCAGGAGATCTACCACATTTCAAACTAGGCTCCCTGTGGACAATCCCTTACTCACCATCTTTTTAAAACTTGCTACAACAGGCCCTGATTACTTGCAGGTTTGTGTAAGTGTGATCTACCTAGATTTATTAGTGAATTTTAGACCCTTTTTGAAGGGAAGGCAAAAACACCAACAGTGTACTGTGTCGTTTGTGCTACCGATGCTTCAAAAGTAGCAGGCTGTGATGGATGAAAAGGTCTAGTAGGCGCTGATGAGACTTGCCTAGAGTAAATAGTCTAAACGGATCGAGAAGGCACTAGGACTAAAAATTTTGTCTGCTTTTTTGACTGGTCATCGGTATTCGCTTGCCTTTGACCCATCCTATTTTTATTTTATTGTTCCCTCCTCTTATATATCTTCTCGATGTCCTTCTCGGCAATGAGAGCCATGTCCATCACCTCAGCAAAGGTTCTCAGCTTGAATAGAGATATTCTTTCTTAGATTATTGGCTTCAATCCCTATTCGAATTTCTTTGCCTTCATTGCTTTTGTGGCCACAAAATTGGGAGCGAACCTTGAAAGTCGTGTGAACTCTGTCTCGTATTCTACCATAGTCATTTGGCCTTGCTGCAGTGAAAAAATTCGACTTTGTACTGATCTCTAACTGCTTAAGGGAAATACTTCTCATTGAACTTCTCAGTAAACTAAGCTCAGGTCCACGGTGCATTCGGCGTTTCTTGTTCTCAAGTCCTTTCCACGGATTTCCACCACGGATCTGCTTCCCCTTTCAATTGGAATGATGCTCATCTAACTTTTTCATCTTTCGTGTAAAGTACCACGTGGAAGATCTTTTCCATTTGGTTCAGCCACGCTTCTGCTTCGCCAGGGTCGGCCTTTCCAAAGAAGCTAGGAGGTTTCATCCTTCTGAATTCGTGGAATCCAAAGGGTTGGTCCCTGTTTGTAACCAGGGCAGTCTGTTGTGCCATAATGTTCACCTGCTGTGCCATGGCATTCGCCATTGTCTCCAGGGCTTGATTGACACGTGTATTATTATTTTCTCCTCCCATCGGAATGTTATTAGCACCTGTGGTAATTTCGGCTCCATTAGAGGGGGCCTCAGTGTTAGTGGTCTCTAATCTACGATGAGGAGCCATAAGGACTTGTCATGATTGAATAAAGGTATAATTAGAAGAAATCGTGAGAGCTCGGTCTTTGTTGTGATAGGACTTAAAGCTACTGGTCTGATACCAACTGCGACACATGGTGTCACAGTTGACCCGCTCTGATGGTGTGACATAAAATCTAACATCATATTTCTAATACCAACTATGACACATGATGTCACAGTGGACCCGTTCTTATGGTGGCACATGAGATCTAATGTCGTAGCTTTGATACCAAATGTAACGACCCCAAAATTTCTAACCCGAAATACATGAAAATTCTCAGATCGCTAGACCATAGATCATAATCTAATTACAGAGATTCTTTAGTAGCAATAGAAAACAAGCCATCAGATAAAAACTATTGCATATATGTCCATAATGAAAGCTTAAATGGAAAGTAAAACCACCAGTGACGGTCGTTCGTTACACAAACAGTGGTGCTTAACATTCAAAATAATATTAATATATTCAAAAGTTTATTTAACTATACCAAATCTAAGTGTCCAAAGAAATCTATGGATAAAACTGCTCAGGAGGAAGATCTGCCTAATCCACTGGTACGAATTCTGGATCTTCTTCTAACTCAGGGTCCAGAACTACTTCAGTACCTATGACACGTAGTGTCAAGGTGAGCTAACAGTCTAAGCTCAGTAGGGTAGTGCAATACACAATTATATTTCATATGATCAAAACATAATTCCAATGATAAATTCGAAGTAGTTGCTTAAATGATAAAACATAATTTCTAAGGTGCAAAGAGCGAAACACATATGTTCATAATAATTTTCATGCAAGATTTAATGAGACTAATCCTTAGGGTTCACATGCAGTTCCTTATTCAATGTAGATCTTAATTATATAACTTAAACAATCTCTAGATCGTGAATATAACGCTAGAGCCAAAGTCAAAATCGATGGGAATCCTAACCATCGTCGTTCTAAGAATAATTTTCCTAAGTGCCCAAGCCCCTGCTTTGTGAGAAATATTTGTGCGGTAAAAAGGTGTCGAAACACAGGATTCGTTCCACATGAATCTCTATAAATCACATGAAAATTTTCTATCACAGAATTCAACGTTCATGATTCATAATTCAAAGTCCAAGGAGGCCAAAGGGTTTCAAAGTCCAAAAGTTGATTCAAAGGTTTCAATATTCATATTTAATTTAATATACAAAATCTAATGCAGAAATAAATATTAAACGTGCAATTATTCACATGCAAAGTTCATGATTTAAAGTAAATTCTAATGTGCAATATTCAAAATACTTCTCAATTTTGATGCAATAATTTTAATGAGTTCGATGCTAATTTTCAAAGATTTATTTCGAGAATATCACTAAAGACATGGATCAAAATCAAAACGTAATTATGCAGTGAATTTCCCCTACCTCGATTTCACAGATTGTACGATTCGGAACGAGATATCCTCCTTGCAATAGGTCTGATTCTCCCTTCTATGGTCCATGTATAATTTATACATAAAAGAATAAATTACTAAAAGTTCATAATCGGATGATTTAAATGTATAGAAATATTCCTGATTTTCAATGCTCACAGCGAGCTGTGGTTGCAATACAAAAAAAATATACACTATTTCGGTATCCACAGCGAGCTATCATATATAGCACAGCAAGCTATCAATACTTTCAAGGCCATTGGATGCATCGTCTCAAGCTATTCCAAAATGGTATATTATAATAGTCAATCAGAGTTTTCTATCAAAAGTTATAGCCATTGGAAGATAGCGATACTGATTTTCTTCTAGTAACAGCGAGCTGTGGGTTTATCACAGCACGCTGTGACCTATGACAGAACATTGTGGTCTTTATGATAGCATGTTGTGGCTACTTTCAAGCCCATTAGATGTATCATCTCAAGCTACCCCAAAATGATATATTATAATGATAAATCGGACTTTTCTATCAAAAGATATGGATATCTTACCTTTGAAGCGTGAACTACGAATCGACGATGATCTATCGACTTTCTACGCATTCGCTTGAGTTCTCTTCTTCCTCTTTATTGTAGATCAAAGTATCTTAATGGCTTTCGAGAGGTTAAATAAGAAGAAGAAGCTAGGGTTTTTCCTTAAGAGAATTCTAGAATTATGAAAAAGAGAAGGGGCTAGGTTCTTATTTAAAGAGAAAACTAAGTTTTCTCTTACGATTCATTCTATTTAGAGTTTTAGAGGATTTAGGAAATAGCCTTTCGAGAACTCTCACATTTAAAATGCGTATGTGAGTTACCTTTTTCCAACTCTTTGGCTAGTATTCGGTGTTAGACTAGTACACCGAGCATAGGTGTATAAGCTTTTTAAAGTCTAAAATAGAGCTTTTTGAAGTATCTAGCAAGGTTTGATCCCTAGACCCCTTGCTTAAAATTCAAGTCTCTTACCACTAGTGCTCTCCCAGAGCTTATGTATTTATTTACACAATTATATACATGAGTCCTTCTTAGACCAAGGTGTATAATTTTAAGTTTAAAATTATTTTAAAAATTAACTATCTATGTTATATGCCTTGTTAAGCATATACATATATAGTATGTATATTAGAGTTTGAAAATTTGGGGTGTTACAGAGCCAAGACAATCCTTAGCAAGTTGAAGACCCAAAAGGAATGTTAGAACACTAATTTGCTATGGTTAGAAGGATATGATCACTTACGTGTTGACATTAGATGGCAATGAGCCATCTTCATTCAAGGTTGCAATTAGTTAAAGATGTGCACAGGAATGGATTCTCTTTACAATAATCAAACTTGGAAACTTTTAGAGTTACCTAAGGAAAAGAGAGCAATTGGGTGTAAGTGGATTTATAACAAGAAAGAGGGTTTTCCATAAAGTAGTGGTGCAAGGTACAAAACACGATTGATAGCAAAAGGCTATACGCAAAAGGAAGGCATTGATTATAGTGAGGTGTTCTCACCGGTTATGAAACATACTTCAATCCAGGTTTTATTGTCAATTATAGTATAGTTGGGCTTAGAGTAGGAGCAACTTGATGTGAAAACAGTGTTTCTACATGTTGATCTAAAGGAGGAGATCTATATGAACCATCTTGAAGGGTTCAAGTCTCCTATAGAAGAAACGTTAGTGTGCAAACTAAAGAAGTCCTTGTACGGGTTGAAGCAATCACCGAGACAGTGGTACAAGAGGTTTGACACGTTCATGGTAGGCCAAAATTATATTCAAAATGAATACGACAACTATGTTTACTTCAAAAGGGTAGCAAATGGCTCATTTATTTACCTTCTCTTATATGTTTGTGATATCCCCATAGTTGTAAAGAGCATGTAGAGATCAACAAGTTGAAATCTCAACTTGGCATGGAGTTTGAGATGAAAGATCTTGACGTAGCGAGAAAGATTATTGGGATGGAGATTCAAAGAGATGGCAAGAAAGGGTTGTTGTGTCTAATATAGAAGAGTTATCTTGAGAAGGTACTCTCACGGTTTGGGATGGAGAACTCAAAGGCTGTAAGTACTCCATTAGCAACTGATCAGTAACATAACTTACTATTTTATCACCCTTAACTTAGTGATGTTAGACTCTAGTTTGCTACTAATGATATGATGATGTACAGATATTAAGAATAAATAGCATAATAGAGCCAAAGTGTTAATCTTTGCCAAAATAAACTCAAAAAGTAGTAAGAAAGACGATCATATGCATAAATGATTCAACCGTGTTTGACTCCAGTTTGTAAGGTGAAAGAAAGAAGAGATATAATCCGTCATAAGAGAAATCGTACTCATGATAAAGCAAAAGATGAACAAAAGAGAAGTCGTCTTTACGATTATTCAAAAGATACTCAAGACTGGAAAACACGAAGCAAGGATACGATCAATCGTGTTGAAGAAATCAAACTGAAAAAAGAGAGAAATCATAATCACGATTTTGCATAAAATAAAGCTCGCTGCTACTGATCACGTGAAGATATACACTACCATGCACAAAATTAGAAGATCACTTAAATTAGAAGTCTAACAATCTACGGATTTGAGAAGATTGGAGAAAGAATCCTAGAGATCTTTGCTACTGAAGATACGGAGAAAAGTCCTGTGCGCATCTACCACCCAAAGCAAGGAAGATTAGGATTAGAAGTTTAGTTTTATTAGGAAACTTTTATTCTTAGTAGTTTTCTTTTATTAGAATTTGAATAATGTAAACTGACCTCTTATGATCTATAACTAAGTGGTCTCGACATAGGATAAAAACTTATCCAAAAAAATTTTAGCATCAATTGACAACTGAGGTTGAAATTCTGGAAGATCACTGTAGAATAGTTTTTATCAAGTAAAATCGTCCACAGATTTCTAAAAGTCTTGCTTGACAACCAAGACTGAAGAGTCTGAAAGATCGACCCTTTAGATTGTTCTACTTTGCTTTCTAGCTTAGATTTATTTTATTGCATTTTCTTACTTTGTAAACATCTAAGATTTTTTTATTTTAATTGATGACTAAAGTCTTAAATTTGATGATTAGTGTAACAATTTTTAATTTCCATCTTCAGTTTTCTTGAGTTTGATTGACGCCCAAATTTCGGGAAGATTGTTGATTAGTGTAAATTTATGTTGAGAAAATCTAGAGTTTGATTGACGCCCAAATTCTAGAGGATTGAGATACAGTGTGACACTAATCAACAATCTTCATATTTAAATTTACTTTTTTTGCAACACTAATCAACACTAATCCGAGAACTGAAGGATTGTGACTGACAATCATAATTTGAAAGTAGGAGGATTTAAATTTACTTTTTTTGCAAGTAATTTAAACAATCATTCTTTTATTCATATTTCTCAACCTTTAAAAGCCAAATAAAAGTTTTCACAAAAAGAAAGAAAAAGAAATATTCACCCTCCTTGTGGGAACCATCCTATATTAGTGCTGTAATTTCTATTATGTGCTTGCAATAGGTTAAGGCTAAGTGCAATTATAGCCACATCAGCAGCTCACTTCTGTCTTTCGGCTAGCATGTCTCCTACTATAGATGAAGTGCGTGAGTTCATGGCTCGTGTTCTCCATGCGAGTACAGTTGGTAGCTTAATGTACGCTATGGTATGCACTCGATCGAATATTTTACAGGTCGTTAGCGTGGTTAGCAGGCATATAGCTAATTCAGGCAAGGAGCATTGGCAGGCAGTGAAATGGATAATGAGGTACATACTTGATACCAAAGATGTCGGGCTGGTTTTTCGCAGTGGTATAGGTCATCAGTTATGCGGATACGTAGACTCAAATTATGCGGATAATTTAGATAAGCGTCGGTCTACAACAGGATATGTGTTTACACTATCAGGAGGTCTGATTAATTGGAGGTCGATGTTACAGGATATAGTGGCTTTGTCTACTACAGAGGCAGAGTATATGCCAGTAACAGAGGCAGTGAAAGAAGCATTGTGGCTTTAGGGCTTAGTTGGTGATTTGGGGATCGCAGGAAGTGTCGATGTATTTTACGATAGCCAGAGTGCTATTTACTTAGCAAAGAATCACGTATATCATGTTCATATCATACCAAGCACATTAATATATGGTATCACTTCGTGCAAGAAGTAATCGAAGATGACGAGATATCTTTGAAGAAGGTGAGTACGGAGGACAATCCTACGGATATGATAACAAAGGTAGTACCGGTGATCAAGTCTAAACATTATTTGGATTTGATCAATGTTCAGCAGGTTTGAGAGCCCTCGGGGTGCTGGTGGCAGCGGTGATATGAGAATAGCGATGATCGAAAGAAAGAGTACATGGTGAATCTAAAGTCAGGTGGAGAATTGTTAATTGGCTCTAACTATTATTGGCTTGGTCGAGCAGGAACCAAGTCTGCTCGAGCGAAGTGAGAACTTAACAAGGAAAAATCTCGGGTTTTAGTCACTCGAGCGAGTTTAGTTCTCGCTCGAGCGACCCGCGCACTATTTAAAAGAGTAAACTTTTTGGCCTAAGTTGCTCAAGCAAGTTTGGTTGTCACTCAAGCGACCCGCGATTACCCATGTTACTTCTACACTCGAGATTTTACCAATTTCTCTTGGATTAGAAGTGGGATTTGAGACTTTTATATAAAGGGAAAACCCTTGGTCGAATTTGAAGGGTTGAGATATCATTGTAAAGCTTTGGAAAACTTATCTGGGGTTTTGAGGAGAGCTTTGGTGAGGCTTAAGTATTCTTGTATTCTTGTGTGATCATCAATATAGTGGATTATCATTGCCCGTGGATGTAGGCATATTGTCAAACCACGTAAATATTGTCTCTTGTATGTTTGCGGTTGATTTTCTTCTATTTTGTGTTCTTATTTGATTGTTCATCGTGAGATTGTTGGTTAATTTGAAAGCTTCCACGCAACAGTCTAGGTATTGATATAGGTATTGAAGAAATAATTTATACTTTCTCCACATTGCATAATAGTCATGTCGGACCAAAAGATATCGCTCAAGTACCATGGAATCAATTTCCTTCTAAGAGCATACATTTATTTAAACCAAGCGTTGTCTTGTAATTGAAACTCCTCGACGAGTTCTGCACATCTCCTTTCAAAATCATCAAGCGTTTGATTGAACTTACATTGATTGTACTTTCTCTTAAAATTCTCAAACTTTACCTTCAGCTGAGAGAGATGGTTCAATTCATTCCTCCCTATGTGTCATATGTAGAGGCGATGCGTAATCCCTGAAAGAACTTCAGAGATGGCCTTGCTCATCTCGTTGTATTGATCGATGATGATTGCATTAGGTTTCTTATCACCCATACACTTTAGTCACGTGTTAAACAACCAAAGAAATGTCTCCTTCATCTCATCCACGAGTAATGCACATCTAAAAAGTTTCATCTGCCAATGATGGTTGACCCCTGTGAATGGGACAAAAGATAGCAACAACTTGTTTATTTTGTAAGTGGTGTCGAATACGATCACATCACTGAAACGTTCATACGCCATCCATGACCTGTAATCAACCCAAAATGTACTTTGCATATGATATTTTTCGTCTAGTTCGACTTCAAAGAAGAAACCATCTCTTTTATTCTGCTTATCAATGAAAGTCTTGATCACGGTCATGCACATCGGATGAATGTTACTCTCCTTTCTTATCTTCTTTTGATAATCTTGAGTTTGATGAGGGCTTACTGTCACGCCAACCTCTCCATCAAACTCGACCAAACAGTAGAAATCTTTGAATGAGGGATTATGCCATCAAATGCACCTATCAACAATTTACTTGCCCTGATCATCTTACTATGTGATCACAGGTCTTTCACATTCGTAGGTGTATACAACTAATGATTATACGGCTCTCTAAATTTTATTACCTCCCACAACTTTTGGTCGTCGATCCTTATCTTCAACTTTGCCTCACATCCGCATCTGTTATTTTTTGAACACTTTATATCAGCGTGTAATTTGCGCTTGTCAAACTGCTTGAACCCTGCGAACGAACATATATATTTTTTCTTTATAATTTCTCCCTTTGCGGAATTGTAAGTGTTACTTTTCCTAATATTGAAACCAACTTTCTTGGCATATAAATTATAGAAGTTATATGCCATATCTTCATATTTGAATTTCAAGCCGATACGTGGCTTTTATTCCTCACTGGTATTCTCGATCCCTCCACAACTATCCAGTATTTCGATATCACTATCACAACCAAGTGAAACTCCTTCTAAAGAAATCGTCTCAGGGGCGAGAATTAAATCAACACCACCTACATTGAATTCTCCAATCGAGTTCATTATAACCCCTGCATTTGACAAAAAATAAATCAACAATGGACTAATAAGGAAGCCGATTCACAAGAAAGCGATGACGGGCCATACAAAGCACCAGCTCTTCAATATGGAAGCCATGGCACTTCTCAATCGTTGTGTTGTCGCTTCTAACTTGTAGTGTTGTCGCTTCCTGTCACTTCACATAAGAAGTGTGTGCTTCTACGTCGATTATAGTTTATATATTTTTGAATGCTTATATTTTCAAATATAAATAAGTGAAAAGATCCAACAACTACTAGCCGATGAGGAAACCACTTCACATATAAAGCGCCACCGCCCAAGCACAGAAGCTACGACGCATCTATAACATATATATTTGAATGTTTATAATTTTACATTCTGAAAACTGAAAATAATACATAGAAATGTTCAAACTTACCTCAAATGTCACTCTTTTGCGCTTCTATCGAGTAGGAGCTCCAGAAAAAAGAGAAAGTTGTCTCTTCTGCGCTTCTATTCAGTCAGCGCTCTAGTGAGAGAGAGAGAGAGAGTCAATGTTGTCTCTTCTACGCTTTTATCCAGTCAGCGCTCCAGTGTGAGAGAGGGAGAGAGTCAATGTTGTCTCTTCTGTGCTTCTATCCTGTCAGCGCTCCAGTGAGAGATAGAGAGAGAGAGAGTCAATGTTGTCTCTTCTGCTCTTCTATCCAATCAGTGCTCCAGTAAGAGAGAGAGAGAGAGAGAGAGAGAGAGAGAAAGTTGTTTCTTTTGCGCTTCTATTTAGTCAAAGTTCCAGTGAGAGAGGGACTGTGTAGAGAAATGCAATCGAGAGAGAGAAAATAAAATGAGAGAGAGAGAGAAAGAACCTGAAGAGAGAAAGATGAGGCTATACCATTTTTTGAATTATTTTACTACCATATTTACCGCAAATATCATGACAAGACCTTTCCCTTGGGGTCTGCGCTTCCTTCCTCCGTTAGGTATAGCCTCACCTTCCCACTTAGTACCTAGTACCTAGTATCTACTTTACCTACCGCTGACAGTAAGAAAACCCTACTGTGGCAAACCCAGGTTAGTGCAAAAGCACTTTCCACGTGTCCGCTCCCCATTAGGGGAGTGTAAATCTCTATGCTCGAGTGCATTTTTCCATTTGCCATATATATATATTATTTCTAAGAGTGAAATGATGACTTGGATAGTTTCCCTATTGGTTTGATTGCCAAGATGATGGCATTGAATTTTAGTATTAGCTCTATATATCTGATCACTCTTGAAAAAAAAAAAAAAAGGTTAGCTATAGGTCATAATATTCTAGCTCTTATCAGCTCTACTCTTTCCTATGTTAATCTTGCTTATTGCTTATTACAAATCCTATTTTTGTCGATATCATCTGACTTGTTCATCCTTCTAATATTCCATTTAGGATCCTCAGGTCTGTTTGTGTCTCATGCTTCTTTCTCAATATATGCCATTTTGAAAATGCATGAAGATAATGTATGTGTGTTTATAATCGACACCCTTTATACGACTTCATAGGGTCGAATCCCGACTTCCAGGTGGCTGAAGTCAACCTTTATGGCATATTCTTTTTTATCACAGCCTATTGTGTCCTCTTCACTGGCACTTTCTATTTTACCTGTCACAATGGTTATTCATTGAAGCAAGTCATTTAGTGTGGGTGGGGAGCTGTGTCTCCCATAGAAGCTTGAGGAGACATTTAGGCCTCTACCAAGCCGCCATTTTGTGCTTGGATTTACGTTCTCTCTGCTTTATGTTATCTGTCTGAGAAGGTTGCACCTCCCAAGTGTCGAGTGTTTTAACTTGAATGATCTTGTTGAATGTTTCCGGGCATTTGCCTAACCTGGAGGTCTATGGTGAGAGGGTGCCCTTGGTGGAATTGGTGGCTATTCTTGCAGAATATATAGGAGACTTTGGCGATTCTTTCTGTACTGTTATTGCCTGTTTTTATGGAACATCAATCACTACATGGTGTTTTATTCATCTTCTGAGGGACGAAGAATCACACCCTTTGATAATTAAGTCACGATGACCTTACTATTTCAGGAAACCGTTTTCGCAAAGTACGAGATGTGGATTTGAAGCATGACTTCACCTTTGTTGTATTTGTATCTTCCACTCTCTATGTTTATTTTTTTGTTCTCGAACATCAAATAAATATTGTGTTATCCAAAACACAGGCATAAATATTGTGTAATCATATTAATTCTAACAGGTTTGGTGCAATTGTGAGCCTCTTTTCGGTGTTTTTCTTGTCTTTTGCAATTGTTTATAGGAATTCAGTGATCCTCGAGATGCAGATGATGCAAGATACAGCTTAAATGGCCGAGATTTTGATGGGAGCCTATCATAGTGGAATTTGGAAAGGGGTAATTTTATCAACTTATTACATTTTTTGTTAAAGTTTCATTCTACAAGATGGTGTTAATATTCTGTATTTATATATTTTATAATCTGCAACTAGGTTCAAATGCTACTTTTTACATAGTTGCCTATGCTCTATGTGTGTGTGTGCGCGCGTGTGCACTCCATGGAAGGGACGCAAACTAGCTACACCGAGCTCAACATCGAACTCCAAATATTACATAGGTCAATAAAAATACAAAATTGATTTTTTGTGGTGAAATTCAATTTTTGACCAAGCTTCAATGGTCCAGATTTCAAGCCTCAAAAGACACATGGAGATGCCCTTTTTTCTTTAAAATTTAAAGTGATCTAAACAACACTGTTTTCCTCCAAGTGAAACTTGGTGTATACGAACTGGGAACTAGGTACTCCTTCGTAGTACCTAAACGGGGACCACATAATATATATATATATAGAGGCCCGGGGATATGCGCCTGGGCGTAGAGAAATCTCTGCGCATATTGATAGGAGCTCGACACATAGCTCCTCTGTCGCTAACCATGATTACCATTGACATGTTAATTTCACCGCGCTTTAACCATGATTACCATTGACACTGACAAAATCAGAAAGGCAAAATGTGGCGAGGCGCTGGGAGTCCTTGCCTGACATTGTAATTTTGTCATGATTATAATTGAAACGATATAAGAGAAGACCACCTAATTCGAAGCGCATACATTTATATGAACACTACAAAATTTTGGACTTTTCTCGGCAAGCCTTTCCCGGCTACTTAATAAAGCCACCCGCAGAAGACAAAGTTCATGGGCATTTTGAAATCCCAATCACGCGCCTATCGAAATAGCAAAAGGGCGCCAGCAGTTTTCATATTTTTTCGTTATTAAACCCATTTTTTTCCTTCTTACCTGCAAGCCTCATCCCTTCTTACCTAAAAGCCTCTTCTTCACAATGCTTCGGCTCCATCTCTCTTGCACGGTATAAACCCCAAATGCTTAGAGTTTGAAACTTCCATATGGTTGATTAAAGTGATAAGGTCAACATCTTCTTCTTCTCTCTATAGATAATCAAACAAGCCAATCCCTCCACTTGTTCGCTAGGGCAGCACGATTTTCTTTTACCAATCTTCTTGCAAATCACTTCATCTATTTTCTATTTTCTGAAGGTGAGTTCATCTGTTCATTTGTTGTTGCTTACTATTATTATTACTATGAAGATGTGGAGTTTTTGGGTTAATGCTCTTCCAACACTGGAAGTCCATCCATTGGAAATCCTACATCGATTAGGTTAACCTAATTAATCAAGAAGAGCAAAGAGAAAACTCGCACTCGAGGTAACGAGTTTGTATTCTTGAGTTAGGGTTTTGATTTTAATCTTTTAATTCTTTGATTTGTTGTTTTAAATCTGATTTGATACAAATTAGGGGCTTGTGCTCCTAAACCTACTGTGTATGCATTTTGGTACAACCGTTTCTAGTTATCAGAAGAGTTTTCTGAAAAGGGCTTGCAAAAGCTAATTTTATGGGTTTTGTTTGGTTGGTAATGGTTTATGGAGATGTTTTAACCTTCTGGTTATGATTTTGTTTGGTTGGCAATGTTTTTATATTTCTCATCATCCCTGCTTTTGTGAATTTCATGGATCGGTTTTGTGGAGGTTGAGAAATTTTGATGGGTTTTGGCTTAATAGATGTTCTAATTTTTGTTTTGATTGGTGTTCTCATAGTTTTTCATTGATTACGAATAGTTTCAAACTTGATGGTTATGATGTGTTTTCAGGTGTGATTGCAGTATTTGTTGTGTGGTTTCTACTGGATTAAAGTTGGCTGATTGCACTGTCTCTGGTGTGTATTTACATTGCATACCAACAGCTTGCAAAAATGCCTAACTCAAACTTGCAAAATCATAAGACTTTTGTCAATTATTTTCTCTTGTTTATGGTTGATTCATCATATTTTGTCGAGTCCATTGTAGATGGGCATGTCTATGGATAGTTCCTTTCTGATTTTTCAGATATGAGATAGTATTTCACTACTACTAGTGTGTATTTACATTGCACACCAAGAGCTTGCAAAAATGCCCAACTCAAACTTGCAAAATCATAACAGACTTTTGTCAATTATTGTCTTTTGTTTATGGTTGATTCATTATATTTTGTCGAGTCCATTGTAGATGGGCAAATCTATGAATGGTTTCTTTCTAAACTTTCAAATACGAGATGGTTTTTCACAATTACTGTGGCACTGACCTTTCACTGATTTGGCTATAAAAAATATGAGCCCACTTAGTCTTGCAACTTGAACTTGAACTTCATTAAATTTATGATATACGCTGTTTTCTCGTAAGCAATA
Source organism: Chloranthus sessilifolius (assembly GCA_021018995.1). Lineage (NCBI taxonomy): Eukaryota > Viridiplantae > Streptophyta > Magnoliopsida > Chloranthales > Chloranthaceae > Chloranthus > Chloranthus sessilifolius. The sequence continues at coordinate 75,423,125 of CM037595.1, forward strand.
AACTCCATTCCATGTAAAATAGCTAAATTCATTTATAAAGATATAAAGTGATGAAAGGTAGGTGTAGAAGTGCTTTCTTAATAAAATTGGCCTTCTTTGCAACTATTGGTATATTTGGATGGAGCGAAATCAAAGAATAATTAAGGTCATTCAATCTCCTTAACGGGTACTTCTTAAACTTACAGTTGAGGATGTTGCACTTAGGATGGATGCTGATATTTCCTTCAATGTTAATAATGATACCGTTATTGAGTGTTAACAGTTGGAATTTGAGAATTAAAGGCTGGTTTTGAATACTGATGGGATCTTTTTCATTTGGGTGTATAAAATTGAATATTGATTGGTCCAAAATTGAGTTGAAAGCTTATTTTGATGGAGTATTTCGGGTTGGAACGGGAGCCATTTGTGTAGCTACCATGGACCGATATATTGAGCAGGATCTTGATGTAATACAAATTGAACTTCAATTCAGGCAATATCCTACAGTTTCAGGTATGCGATTGAGAATGGTTCCTTCATCTTCTGGTTGAATTAGATTTAATTCACTTAATGGAGAAGTGAATGTAGCGTGGAAGCTTATTCAATTAGTGGAGCATAGAAAAGGCTCAAGAAGAAATTCTGAGGAAGTTGCACTCCTCTCTCCCCCAGTGTGAGGGCTCCTCGATCTTTAGGGAGAGGCATCTGACGGTAGTAATATTTGTGTGTTTTGCTTCCTACTTTTCCAATTTTAATTGTTAAAGGAATCAGAACATTTCATATACTGCTCATCGAGGGTTGACTTGCATCATTGCGTGAAACTTGCTTCTGTTTTTAAGATTCACAAGACTGGTGGTGTTGGCAAATGTTCCAACTCATTCTACTACTTGTTGCTTGCTGGATCTTCTATATGGGTACCAGCACTTAACAAAGCATAAGTTCCAGTTCTCTAAACTTAGATGGCTATGGTGCCCACTTCATAAATTAATAATAAAACTAAGATTATGTGGACTAACTATTACATCCAGAAGTCATTTACCCTACTTTATCAATATGTAATCTCATGACTTTTCATTAATCATTTATGAAAATACTAGGGTGGAAAGTATCCAACAAATCTATTATGTTGGTTTAAAACATACATGTTTGCTTGGATGAAGCCAATACTAATTGGGATATCTCTGTGCTGCCAAACTTGAGCATCACGGCGAGGAGACGGAAATGCTTCATGTTAAAAAATGAGGCTAGACACCAAGAAGCAACTTTAACAGTGTGCAAGAAGCCTTCTCCCTTGTCCGCAGATGTCTCTTGTAAGACAATGAAGCCTTCTCCCAGACCAAGTGGGAACGACCTATGTTTCCGTTGCATGTGAACTTTTGCATAAGTGCTCAATGCATCTTTATTGTTTGGGTGAAACAATAAAGATAATTGTGCACGTAATAGTCATACCTATTCAACTTGGAAGAAAAAGATATTTGTGCTTGGTGGTGAGGATGCATCAGATTATTATATTTCTGATGTCCACATATTTGATGCAGGTACTTCAGTTTCCTCCAATTCATTGGGTTAAGTCAAAAGTGGTAAAGTTCATCTGTTCTAAGATTTATCATTCTGAAAGTTTAACACTTCTCAAATCCACCATATGACTGAATGCAGGTTTAAACCATACCAGAGATATTTTTGTGAGGTTAATGAATCCTATTTCTGTGTTTTGATAGATACTCTTGTTTGGAAGGAGCAACGACTACAGGTGAGATATTAACTCCTCCTACAGGCCATTCAGCTATAGCTCTTGGAAAGAACTGGTTCGTATTTGGGGGATTTATAGACAACCAAAACCTTTATGATGACCTTCATGTGCTAAATGTTGGTATGTGTTTATCTTGATTTTATCTATCCATCCATTATAGTTCTATCATTATTCACAACTTACTGTAATTCTATCCTAGTACTGCAATTGAATCTTTTATTACTATATTCACTTCTTTTTGTAGTATTTGTTAGTACACCAAAGAAAAAAATGGAATTTTATTTTATTTTATTTCGTTGCATCAAAGTGGTGTAAAAAAACTTATTAAAATGATAAGCTTAAAATAGAGATCAAAAGAGAAGTACAACAAAAATCATAAAGAAACTACAAATGTAGGTTCACATACCAGCTCCTTCAATTGCACTAATTCGTTAGTTTTAAAATTAACGGTTCTTCTTATACCCCTTTTGCTGAATTATACTCTATCACATTTGCTTCTCTTGAGATTGGATGGAACTCAATTGTGCTTTTTTTATGCAACTTTCCAATATTTGTTCCAGTTGGTTTGCTAATCTCCATTGGAAATGTATACTAGTTTTAGCCCATTAAGTTACATTCATTGAGTTGCCTTCAATAATAATCTACAAGTTGAAATTTTAATGATATGATCAAATCCCAGCAAGCAAACCCATGACTCAACTTTCTTATTGGCTCCATTCAATCAGATCAAAAAATGCTGAAAAAATCACAATATGATCTCACAACACTAATGACACCTTGGGACTTTCTGAATTGGATCATTCCATCATGGTCTCTTATTAGTTCTCTCCAATTGCTTAGCCCTAGATTGCTTATACGGTAAAAGTTTCCAGATGTCATACGGGCCACAGAATTCCAGAAAGAGCCTATGACTATCAACTTTCTAAAGTCATCTACAATCAATTTGAGTTCTGTCGGATGTAACTCTATCATGCACTCATTCCATTCTCAAGCTTGCTTAATTGTGCTAAAGGGTTTCAACACACAAATAGAATCCACATTCATCATATAACATTCTTCTTGTAGAAGAAAAATGTTATAGCCTTTTAAAAGAATAAAACAATAGAGAGGAAAAGACAATATTTTTTTTCTCTTTAAAGCGAAATATATTAGAAACATTAAAAAGAACCAAGAAAACATACCTTAGCAGTTGTGAGGAACTACCGAAAAGACAAAAGGAAAAAGGGAGACCCCTCTCAAACTCTCACCCCAAACAGTGGCAAGACCCTTAGCGCCTTCAAGATGAGAAATTGTGGTGGGGGCAGGTTGAGGGTTGGAGAGGCCTAGGCATGGGGTTCCGTAAAGGGGGGGCTATGAAAGAGAGTCTCAGAAGTTAAAAGAAATTTGAGTGATCTTGCTTTAGCTGGCAGTAGGTCATTGACGTCCAATTGAGGAGGAAGCCTCTGATTGAGTCTTTAACTAGGGAGATAGGTCTAGCTTTCCGTTGGAGGGCCAGGCTTAAGGAAAGGTATAAGTTTTCTTTATTAAATCTCATGGCACACAAGCATTTAATGCTAAAATGTTGTATGGTTGATTTCATTTTGATTTATGATCAACATAATTGCATAACAAAACAACTCCATGTGTGATTCAATGTAGTCAAACACTACTAGAATTAATGGCCAAAAGGCCCAAAACAAATTTGGAGTTTTAGAAGGGAACCGATCATTTTAATGGCATCTGAGCGCCTTGAATCACACAACTGAGATATTTTTTAATGCAATCTTAGGCCCATCGGATCTTTACATCAGGGTACAAATACTTCTGTTTTTATTTATTTTTTATTTTTTTATAATAACAGCAATGTATCTTGAGATAAAGAAAAACTAGAGTAAAAATCAACACTAAACAGAGCACTTTAATTGGGAGATGATGAGAAGCAAAAAAAATAAGATAAAAGAAAGTTTAGCTTGATGTCAACCCCATAGAAGAACAGGTCTTTCTCACTGCCTCTTTAGTTGGCCAATCTGCCATTTTGATTTCTCCACATTGAACATGTTTTGCGGCACGCTGAATATCCTCACATGTATAATAATTTTTTATGATTCAATCAGGCAAGTTCCTTGGGAAACTGTCCCATTTGGCAATCCAATTGGATATGTTTCATTGAATTGCCTTACCGCAACCGTCAACTTATAAATTCACATTCCTTGAATATGAAACTCGCTTGCATCTTGCTTCTAGAACCCAAATGATTACAAATTGATCCACCCATGCTCACCAGCCCTGCAAGCCAATCATCAAGAAAAGTCCCATATAAAAATTGACCTCTCATTTACTGATCAGTGAGCAATCTACATGTCATGCCAAGCCTCTTAATTGAATATCTCCCCTTCCTCCCTAGATATCTAACTATTTATTTGATTTCTTCTACCTGAAAAAAACTATCATGAGACGAAATCCCAAAAGAATCTTCATCCCTAAAAATTTGGTATTTCCATGATTGAAAAGAGTTATCAAATTTATATCTTCCACCTCCCTCATTACTTTTAATTTTTCAGGAATAGATTTAGAACAATCCTTGGACAAATGGGGATTTCAGGATTATATGAAACACCAGTTTTAAGTTTTGTAAGCTAATTAGAGTTGGATGCCTCGTGGAATTTTATTATCTGCATTTCATAGTTAAAATATGTTAGCTGATTACAAGTTAGTTGATATATGCTTAGGTGCCTGAATTTTCTGAGTTGCCCTTTCATTGTGCAGGTTCCAGGCAACCTTATCATTTCAGCACGTCTAGGAACCCACTCCTTTGTTGCGTCTTAAATAAATGTATCACATGTCATTTCCCATCTCTCATTTGGACAGATGCTTTCGTCAAGGATGCTAACTGAAGTGAAGCAACTAACACCTTATCTTGGTCGAAGATTTTTTACATGGCATCAATGGATTGTTAAAAAATTTAGTCATGTCATCACTTTCATTTTTTGTATCTATTTTGAGCACAAGAATAGGACTTCAATTTGTAGGTAATTTTTCAAATTATGTCAGTGCACTGATTGATATCTCTAAATTGGATTGGCTAATGGTTGTTACCCGTCATTTGTTTGTGTTGGAACAAATTTTATTTTTATTATTTGATATCAGATTTGTGATAATTTATGTGATTTATATTTTATTACTTGTTTCTTTTGTTATAAGAAACAATTCTTAGGGTCTAATTAAAGGTTGTATGTGTACCAATTAAGTACCTGATGGGGCAAACAAAAAAATGATATTTTTAGTTGTTTTAGAAACAATTCATAAATATTGGATTCTGCCTTCTTTCGGTGCTTAGTTAGGTTGGGGTTCTCCCGGCAAGCTCTTCTAATTTTTGTAAAAAGACACGAAAGAAAGTAAAGGCGACGAGATAAACTGCCCTTTCTGTTGGAATAGTTGAAAGTCTTCTTCTTAGGGGATTTTCTTTTTTCTTATCTTAATAGAGTAATAATAATAGTATAGTATTACCGGCAGCCACATTGTCTACCAGAGAAAAAAAGGAGTATTGCCGGCACTCACATTGTTTGCTGATTTAAAATAATATCCACGGCGGTCCTAGGCTGCCGGCAAAGCAAATACGGTTGCCGGTGATGAAGATGTTTAGTGACCGTTACAAAATCTTTGCCAGCGGATCATAGCCGCCGGCAAAAAAATTTAAAAGCGGTTGTTCCAAGCCACCGGTAAAGCAAATACGGTTGCCAGTGATGAAGATGTTTAGTGACCATTATAAAATCTTTGCCGGCGGATCGGAGCCGTCGGCAAAAAAAATTTGGTTGTCGACGATACTATTCCCGACCATGGAATTAGTGACGGACCTTGAGCCGGTGGCTTATGCAGTTTTGCCGGCGGTTTTGGGCCACCATTAAAACACTGAAATTTTGTAGTGGAAGCAGGCGATTGTGCTTCTTCCTATACGACGCAATGTCTGATGTAATATCATTATTTAAAAGCGGCACATGATATCATGATTTTCAATGGTGATCATTACATTTCGAAAGTACACTACGGTACGAAGCGAAAACGCTTCCGAACGAAGCGTTTACGCTTCAAAATGAAGCGTTTGCACTTCATAACAAAGCGTTTGCGCTTCTAACCTAGGCAATTGCGCTCCCTATCTAAAATGAAAGACGACTTCCTTCTGACACGGAGCACGTTCGGCCTTACTTCATTTATTACCATCGTTAGAACATTAAATGAGAAATGGCACATGACTTTGTGGTTCTCAATGGTAATCATTACCATTTGAACTATTTGAGAGACCCCTTCGGGCACCCCTTTGGGGAGTCTATTAATTGACGGAATATTTAGTATTTATTGGTCGAATGTTGAACATTAATGGCCCTTCTGTCAGAGGAAGCTTTACTCCCCATGAGAAGCGCTAATGCTCATGTAAGAGGTGTTAGAGTTATCTCCTGTTAGCGAATCTGCTATGACAAGGAAGCATTAGCGCTTCGTACATGATACGAAGCGCCCCAAAATTTGACACATTGCACCATTATGTGCGAAGCAACCCTCGAACCTATTTCATTTATTACCATCGTCAAAACATTAAATAAGGAGCGGGGCGAGGCGGACGGGAGTACATCACGTGACATCGTGATGTCACTGGCCATCATTCTCATTCGAGAAAAATATTTAAAGCGGCAATTTTGTGAATTACAAATTCACAAATTACTTTTTACCTTTGCCCCCCACATTTTCATCTTCTCGGAGCGCAGTAAGAAACATCAAAGCCGCAAAAAATTTTCCTACATCTAGTAACAAAGTGAGGAGATGAAACGTCAACAACCTCCTGGATGAAAAGTGTCCCACATTTTCCAAAGGGCATGAAAAGCGTCAACAACCTCCTGGATGAAATCATCAAGTTATGGGACCCTGGCAACATCTGAAATTTTGGAACTACCAAGTCTGGCATTATCAAATTTCGAGCCCTTGATTTTGCCTTGATAACTAGTCTTCGAATGACCCACTCCCCCCCCCCCGGTTTACCTTCGAGGGAGGAGATTCCTAAATAATGGACCATTAGACATAGGTTTTTCACGGGCCTCCATGAACTTAAAAGGTCAGACATCAAGGCAGAAATTTTGAGAGTCGAGCAGGATGCTGACGACGACTTTCTGAAACTTTGTCTGTTGTTTGTCCTCGCTACCGTCCTCCTTCCAAACACACATTAAAGCCTCGACCACTCTCACCTCAACCTCGTTGATGATCTCCCTAATTTCAACTTATATCCATGGGGCCGTGACACGTACACTAAACTTCTAAGGTGCATAGAGAAAGAGAAGACGAATCGGGGTAGAGCTGAGAAAGCAAAGGCATCGCGGGAATACAATATTTACGACTGGACTATTGCCTTGCAGGTAAATGTCGTCTCCTAAAGAATGTCCTATTTTATTTCCTACGAAGCGCTGACAATTACAAAAGTCATCTAATATTTATTTTATTTTTCTCAGATCTAGGCATACGAGATTAACGCGAGGTGTGCCCCACGAAAGGTTGCTGGCAGCGTCAGCTTCCCAAGACTACTGAAATAGGAAGCAAACAAGCAAACGAGACTTTCCTATATTACGAAATTCGAGCATAAGGTAAATTCAAAATGAGGCAATTTTACATCCAAATATAAGCGTTATCACTACAATGTAGATACGCAACCGCTTCCAAATAAAGTGATGGCGCCTCTAACAGGAGCACAATCACTACAACATAAAGCGATGGCACCTCTAATACAAGTGCAATCGCTACTAAATGAAGTTATACCGCCTTGATAACGAGCGCAATCACTTCTTAAAGAAGCGGTCCCGCATACCCAAATTCTTAATCAGTCAAAAATAATATAGAATTTTTATCATCTTGTAGGCCACCCGCATCCGGCAACTTGAGGTCACACGCAATGAAAGTGTCATCCATGTGGTAGCAGACGCAGTGAAAGGAGGGCAGAAACCTATGGAATCAGGTGAAGGACAACTGGTCTCTCCCATTACTGTGCGCAGGAAAAAAATGGACATTGATGTGATTAGCTTGTCAAACGAGGGAGAGGCAGAGGAGGAAGAAGAAGAAGAGGCAGAGGAGGAAGAAGAAGAGGCAGCGGAGGAAGAAGAAGAAGAACCTATTCTTCGTAAGTCCATGAAACTACGGATTGATGAAAAATGGAAGCAGTCGGTTGATTCAAAAATTACAGACTGTGAGAGGTCAATCGATGACCTTCGTGTAAAGGTTGTTCAGCTGGAATAGGAGAACCAACAACTGAAAGCAAAGGTTCTTCAGCTGGAAAAGGAGAACCAACAACTGAATGTATGCTTCTAAACTATGCTGGATTAATGTTGAGCTTGCGAAAATCCAACGACGAAGCAATGACGCTTCCGTATGAAGCATCTACACTTTTCTATGAAGCGTCGACGCCTCCATATCTAGCCTGACTTTTCTACTAGAGGCGACGATGCTTCTCAATGGCGTGTCAATGCTTCGTATATGAAGCATGAATGCTTCTATATGTTAACTATTTTTTAAACATGGCCTGATATTCTTGTCATATTACAGGCTCACAATGTGTCGAAAAGTCTGTTGGGCCTGGCTGGGGATAATCAGACATATGTCCCCCAACACCATAGGTCTGCCTCCGCCTGAACCCCACACACAGCTCGATGCCCAGCCCAAGGCAAAGTCCAAGTCCAAGCCCTAGCCCAAGGCCAAACCCTAGCCCATGACCCACCCTAAGGCCCAATCCAAACCCTAGCCCATGACCCACCCCAAGGCCCAGCCCAAGGCTCAGCACGAGCTAAAGCCGATGCCCCAGCCCAAGCCCCAACACAAGCCGAAACCGAAGCCGAAGCCTCAGGCCAAGCCGCAGCCGCAATCGCAGTCAAAGCCCAAGCCCCAGACCAAGACCCACCCTAAGGCCCAGCCCCAGCACAACCCGAAGCCGAAGTCAAATCCCCAGGCAAAGCTGCAACCAAAGCCCCAGCCCAAGACCCACCCCAAGCCTCAGACAAAGACCCACCCCAAGGCCCAACCCCAACCACATTCAGACTCCACGCCCCTCCCAAATCCCATACTCCCTCCAAAACCAAACCCCTCACCCAATCGAAAGTCCTACTTCCACCACCACCATGGTCCACCTAACCCCCTACAACGGAGAAATCCCAACAACAACCACCATCTCTGCCTCCACCACCACCACCTACTGCATCTCATGACGAACAGTTTGAGAAGCCCCTTAGGCAACCATGCACCGAGGGGGCTTCTGTGGGAGAAGAAGGAGTGGAGGGCCAAGTCCCATTATCTTTTCGGAGAAGTCAGAGGGTCCTGGCTAAAAGCCTCAGGATTCCTCCCTCGCAAACTCACTCCAAAAGAAAGGGAGACCTGGTCTCCCAAACCCGCAAAAAGATGGCCAGAACATAAGCGTTGGCTTTACTACCAGTCGCTGATGCACCACCTCAGGCTTATATGAATGATATTTGGGCATTACCCAATAAATGGAATGAGTAAGTATATTCCCTCCATATAATATTTAACAAACCTTTTGAAGCGCCAACGCATCGTCGCCTTTACGTGAGAGCGTTAGCACTTTGTAAAATGAGCGCTAACGCCTCTACTTTGAAGCGCTAGAGACTGATCTACTTTTGTTTTAATTTGAACCTAGGACTGCCATCTTGATCGTTGGCTCCCAGTGTATTATCGTCGAGTTAATGCACTGCCTGCGATCCAAATAGGAAATAGAAGACCAGTAAGTATTAGTCCCTATTCAACCCTGTCGCTTTCCTGATTCTATATTGATATTTACACTTTCGTATACAGATAATAACCACGTACTTTAGGGTCGTGGACAAGCGAGAAGACATTGAGAAGAAGAGGAAGACTTTTCGGATGGCTGCCGTTAGACTCAACTGCATGAACACGGATTATAGAGATTTTGAGGAATACATTAAAACGAGTGGTCTACATGCACCCCCCAACATGGCACAATGGAGCACATACTATCGCGAAGGATTTCTCACGCAACAAGGCACGCTACCGTTGCTGCGTTTCTTCACAAATAAAAATCGCGTCTTGAATACAATTGACTGTGAAAAAGAATTTATTTCAATTCACATCCCAAAATCATCACACTGGGCGCTTGCTGTGGTGACCCCCTCAGCTCATAAAATCGATGTCCTTGACCCCGTCCCAAATCTTCCTGTGGTAATAAAATTTGTCAAAGCGATAAAGACACTGATAAGCTACACTATAACACTCTCAAAAGTAATGTCGGAATCGCCTTATCGCTCTTAGCGAAAGCATTGGGACATTTAATATGGGGCGTAATCGCTTTGATAATTGAGCGTCACCACTTTGACAATGGGGCATCAACGCTTTTAAAATGGAGCGTCAGCGCTTCCAAAATGGCCATCAGTGCTTTGACATTTTGCTGTCAGCGCTTTTACAATGAGGTGTCAGCCCTCATTGTATGTCAATAAATGTTTAACTGATATTTTATTTTATTTTTGTTGGCAGACGCACTACCTCCCAGCCTTGTTATATATGCACGGTGCTCCGGCTTCCATTTTTGACAAATGGTCTTAGGATAGTAAGGCTATCAACTCGCCGATCCAAAAAAATGATTCTGATTACGGGGTTTTCGTGATGGAATACGTAGATTATTTAAGCAGAGAACTCCAACCAGATTTCAAACAGGAAGACATCGAAACTTTCAGGGCGGAGATTAGACATGTCATCAGTACCCACAAGGAAGATAATTGCGATGGCAGTGACGATGTCAATTTTTTTTATAAATTTTTTATTTTATATAAATATACATTCACATTTGTTAGCATACATAGCATTGTACTGAAGATTATATATATATATATATTCATATTTTTTATTTTACGTAGGATAGATATACAATGTACATTAATCATATTTTAATATACAAAATTTATTTACAGGATATATTATTAATCTCCCAAAAGTTACGCTTCAATTGAGGCGTCAACACTTTGGTAATGGGGCGTTAGCACTTTGATAATGGGGCGTTAGCATTTTTTTTTTCATCTTATTTTAATCAGTGATGGTACAAGTAGTCTAACACAAGTGCTAGCAATATTAATAAGAAGCAACTGCGCCCTGAATATTAGGGCTAGCGCTTCGACCTACACTTTAGGCCCTTGACATATCGACTCATGAGCGTTAAACTTCAATTTAGAATGAGCGCTAATGCTTGTAGAAGCAAATCGACGCTATGTCAGAATTGAAGCACAGCTCTTTGTAGCCATCGCTTTATGGTGTAAGTGTAAACTTACACTTGTATGTTTATTAGGATACGAACATCCGCTGGAATAATTAATGTTAGATAAGTCCAGGCAAAATTACAACACAATCCTCAATTTTGAAGCAATTTTGTATTGATAACGCTTCTATTTGGAAGCGACGACGCATCTTACTTGAAGATTTGTTGCGGTCGACACGAAATCTCCAACAAAAATTAAACCTAAGAAAAATTCTAACCGCCTAATGGTTGGCCCATGATCTCAAGATCCATCATGGAAAAGATTGGGAGAGATTGTATCAATTTAAACAATAAAATCGGAGATTGTATTAATGTATTCATTTACTAAAAAAATAAACAACAAACCGTACAAGAAGCGTCATCGATCATGATTGAAGCGATGATGCTTCTAATTAGAAGCACTAACGCTTCTATGAACAAGCACTGAGGGTAACTACCATCAAATAGCGACTCGGTATTCGAGAAAAGTTCCTCCACCGACCCTCAAAATTTATTTTGAAGTAATGTTTCAAACCCTAACCTTTTTTCCTATAAAGCCACTAGTCGTCACAAAGAAGCGATGGCGCGTCATATTTACAAGTATGACACCTCTAATATAAGCAATGACGCTCCAAATGAGAAGCGAAAGGATATGATCAAAAGAATAAACTGGCGGAATGCTAAAAGTGGTTTTCAAATTTTCTGAGAAAAAAGCTTTTTTATTGTGATATGAGCAATAATTAATGTTATAAGACGGCGTGAAAATACAAAACAATCCGTCTCAAATTTAGAAGCGATGACGCGTCTAATTTACAAAGATGACGGACGCTTCGAACATAAGCGATGACGCTTCGATAGCACAGATTATATTAAATTAAACCACAACAACAGAGTTTGTATTAATATATTCATATATTAAAAAAAAAAAAAAAAGAGTACAACAAAATCTATTAGGATACGAACAGGCTGAAATAATTAATGTTGGATAAGACCGAGCGAAAATAGAACAAAATCTATAATTTGAAGCTCCCCAGGAATCGTTTTTAAGACAGGGAGATTACATGTCGATACGAAGTCCGTGTGAAAAGACAGCACACACGTCCATGGCGGAAGAAGACAAGAATCGCATTCAAAATTTTCTACTTGCCAACCACCCAAGCCTTAATACCTACACCTCGATATTCAATTCAAAGTGACAGTTCAGAACCGTTCCCTTCCCTATAAAATCAGACATTCACCATTCCAAGCACCAATCTCATTTGTCTTCCTAAGATCCATAACCATAAACCCTATGACAGAAGAGCATCACCCAAGTGATTTCAGCAAGAGACTTGATCGAATTCTAGAAAAATATAGAGCCAAACTCCTGGCTACAATCCAAAAAGTAGAAAATATAAAGCACCAGTGACCTATACCTGATGTTGAATCATCCACCGAAACTAGCCTACGCCCTAAACCTAACCCAAAACTGATCCATATACCAGGAACCCATCTTCCCCCACTTCCTAACATATCACACATCACAACCCAGTCAGAATGTGACTTCCTATACCGCAAGGCTTTGTTTTAATTTTCAATGTCATCCTTGCCACCCCTCTCCATTGTTCATTAAGGGTGTAGTTGATGAAACAAGGAGATAAATAAGGGCACAGAGGAGTGTTCGATAGCTCTTGGAGTAGCGACCCTGCAACGGTTGATGCTACTTTGAGAGGATGGAAGGACAAGACTCTGATTGAAGGTAGTAAGAAGCCTTGCACACCAATTTCTCCTTCCTTTCTTTATCTTTCCTGCTTGCCCATCCTCAGTTCTTTCACTTCTCCTTCTTGCCCTTCCTCAATTCTTCACTTCTCCTTCTTACTCATGCTCCTCCGTTTCTCCGACGATGTTCCTCCCTTCATTCCCTTTTTCATGATCCCTTTATTCCCATCTTCATGCTGCCTCGACCTCAGCCTCCTCGTCTCCACTGTCTCGGCCCACTCTGAATTTAGATAACACATGGTTTCCATTTCTTTCAAAGGCCTATATGAAAAAAGAAGGTAGATGTACTAGTACTAAAGCCTACTTTTAAAAATTTTATAAGAAAAGTATTGAATATTCGGAAAGACCTTGCTCGTACGGATGCTTACGGTGACCTCATCAAGGGCTGAATCAGGGTCCGCTAGATCATCCAATGCATCAAAACCATCATGAATTTCATCAGACCCATTTACGATAAATAGAGACAGTGTAAAGAAAGATGTAAAGAAATAGTTTTGAATTATGAATGAAACCTTCGAATGCATAATTTATAAAGTTTTTCTATTTCATCTTATTTTGTTCAGTAATGTCACAAGTAGTCCAACGGAGGCACTTGCGCTATTAATAAGAAGCGACTGCGCCCTGAATATTAGGGCTAGTTCTTCGACCTGCACCTTGAGGCCCTTGAATATTAGTGATAGCTGAGGCAGAGATTGTATTGATATGAATCGAGCGTTTCTTGTATAGTTGTTATTCTTTTTTTTAATTTATGAATACATTAAAACATAGAGAGCTTTTATATTACTAGCGCTTTGCTAATGTCTCTCCTTTCTCTTTTCGAAGTGCTGGTAGCTTTAATTTATGAATACATTAATAATCATGCTGCTAATAATAATGTCGCTAAGATGAAGCGTGTGCCCTAAATAGTAGTGTCATCGCTTCTACATGGATGCGTTATCGCTTCTAATTGGAAGCGCTATCGCCACTAAATGAAAGCGCCATCACTCCTAAATTTCTTGGAATTATCCTGAGAAGCTGGAATTATCCCTCTTCAATCTTCATGAAATTAAACGAAGTGTGTGTATTCATATAAACTGATACTAATTCCTGAACATCACTCTACAATAAAGAGAATAAAATCTAACGATAAACGGGTTTTGGAAACGAAAGTCAAAAAAGAAAGGTTATGGAATATGCTGCACTAATGATGTAAGCGTTGATATTTCAGTTAATGAGTGACGACGCTTCGAACATGAAGCGACGTCGCTTCCAAATTAATCGCTGACGCTTCTAACAAAAAACACTTTATTATATCTAGATTTTTCCTAAGTTCATCTTTTATGTAATCAGCTTCTTTGTTAATAGAGAAATTCTTTTCTGTAAATATTAATTTTCAAATTAATAGAGAAATTCTTTTTGTGGATATTATCTCAAAAGTTACAAATTTGTAAATATACTGTAACCATTAATGCAAGAAGAGACCTTGCCACCAATCGAAGCGACGATGCTTCCATTTATAAGCGACGACACTTCTATAGATTAACAAATATGAATTCTTATATTTAGAAGCGATCACGCTTCTGTTTAGAAGTGATGACGTTTTGATTTAAAGGCGATGTCACTTTTATTTAGAGGCAATGTCGCTTCTAATGAACAACCGTTGTAATAAATAATGTTGGATAAGACTGCTCGAAAAGATAACACAGTCCGCAATATCAATGTCCTCAAAAATCGTAATAAACGAACCGTAATTGAAGAGATGATGCTTAAAAAATTAAGAGTCATGGTAACATCATACAGTTGAGCGCTTCTTATCGTAATTCGAGAGAACTTCATGGAATACGCTACCTGCAACCGACCCTCGATATTTATTTCGAAGGTAACATTTTACAGCCATCGCTTTTTCCCTATAAAGCAACGTCCCCTCCAAAGCCTAAACCCTAAACCCGTCCCATTCTAAACCCATCGTCTTTCTCCATCTCCTAACTCTAACCCCATGGAGGAAGAACCAAACCATGATGAGCTAAGCAGAAGGCTTGATCGAATCCTTGAAAAGAAAAGGGCAGAGCTTCTGACTGCAATAAAAATATTAGAAAAGTTGAAGTGGCAACGACCCATTCCAGACACTGAATCGTCTACCGGCTGCGACCCATTCCAGATGCTGAATCATCTACTGAGACCCCCCGTTGGCATAAAGTTAGTCCCAAACCAACTCTTTTTTCCAACTTCTCACCTTCCCCCACTCCTTAAAAATATCACCGTCAAATTCCCACCTCAGTGCAAGTTCCTCTACGAGGACAGTGGGTTCGAAATTTGCATGCCTCTCTTTTCCCTTGGCTATAAATTTCTTCCTAACTGGATTTTATTTTCTTCACCGGCCAGTTAGGAATATTTGGAAGACAGAGGATGCAATCCCAGTAAGAGGGAGCCATATCTCTTGACGGAGCAAACAAATTAAAGACCTCAACACCGAACTCCATCGTGTGTTTTATTTTTATGGTCGCTATGGTCGCTGTCGTTGTCCATGTTTAGTTTTTTCCTAGGTTTATCATTAATATAATCAATTTATTAGTTAATCTCTGTAAATATTTCTTTCAATATTAATAGAATTTTTTCTTTTTGTATAAATTATTTTCATTTGTGTATTATTTTCTTATGCCTGGTGCACTCGAATGTTTTACTTTTGTTCTGAGTAATACGAACATGGCTCCATTGTCAATGAAGCGAGAACGCCCTGAATATTAGCTTCAACGCTTCGACCAAGCGGCGTGATTATTAGTGGTAGGTGAGGCTCTGTCTTAATTAACGACGCTTGGAGTTAGCAGCACCGACGCATCGATATAGAAGCGATGTCGCTTCAATTTAGAAGCGCTGATGCTTATACCAAAATCGTTTATCTCAGGTGCTACCACTCCTAGCAATCAGCTTCTTGCATGTAACTTGTTTTTCACGTAATGTATTTTGAATGTAATGTATATATTTCGTTAGCTTATTTAGAGACATGTGATTTTCTTGTCATTCTTGTCAATCTCTTCATATGCACTAAGGACAAAGTTATACCAAAACTTATAGATTTAAAACAGTCACTGCAATAAATACAGATTCTTATAATTAGAAGCGGTGACGTTTATGTTTAGAAGCGATGTCGCTTTGATTTAGCGATAACGATCAGGATTAGTAATAAACGAAAAGCCACTAACACGCCACTTAGACGCGATGACACGATGCTTGGAATACGAATAGTCACTGGAATAAATTATGTTAGACAAGACTACACGAAAGGAGCGCCACTAAACTCAAGAAGCATCCCCGCCCGTAATTGAAGCGATGATGCTTCTAATTTGAAGCGATGACGGTTCAAATTTGAAGTGTTCATGACAAACTTTACCGTATCAGTCCTTGACTAATTTCAAGTGATGACGCTTCTAATTTGAAGCGATGACACTTCAAATTTGAAGCGTTCATGACAAACTTTACCGTACAGAACTTCACTGAATAAGAAAGATAAGAAAATCCGACAATAAAATAGTTTCGCAGATAAAAGTTGCTGCACTTATGATGTAAGCATCGATGCTTCAATTAATGAGCAATGACGCCTCAAACATGAAGCGACGACACATCCTAATAAAGCTCCGAGGTTTTTATCAATAAGCACTAACACTTCTAACAAAAAATACCGAATATTAAGGATAGCTTAGGCATTTTTATTGAGATACGAACAGTCGCTAGAATAATTAATATTGGATAAGATCAGGCGAAAATACAACAAAATCTACCATTTGAAGCTCCTCAAGAATCATTTTTACTGGGTGGGATATGAACAGACACTGCAATAAATTATATTAGAAAAGAGTGCATGAAAAGATAATACAGTCTATAATTTTCAAGTCCTCGAAATTTATTTCGAAGTGACGTTTCAAACCCTATCCATTTTTCCAATAAAGCTACGTCCCGTCACAAACTCTTCTCATTCCAAACCTATCGTCTTTCTCCGTCTCCTAACCCTAACCCCATAGCAGAAGAATCAGATCATGACGAACTAAGTAGTAGTCTTGATCGAATCCTTGAAAAGTAACGAGCCAAACTTCTGGCTGTAATAAAGCGATTAGAAAAGTTGAAGCGCTAGCGACCCATTCCAAACACTGAATCTGCTACCGAGACCCCCCATTGTCATAAACCTCGTCCCAAACTGACCCTTTTTTTCAACTTCTCACCTTCCCTCACTTCTTCACGATGTGACCAACCTCACCATCAAACGTTGCATCATCCGTGCGACTTCCTCTACCAGGATGATGGGTTGAAATTTTCTAACAAGAGGGAGCCATCTCTCTTGATAGAGCCAAAATTATAAGACCCCTTCCTTGCTCCTCGTCCCTTGATTCTCTTTCCTCAACCCATCCTCCTCCTCAGCCTACTCGTCTCCACTCTCCCTGCACACTAGTTGCTCTTTCCCTTCTTAATCTTTTTTGCTTCCCCTTCGTCAATTCTTTCCACTATCTTGGAGTATCTTTTGTGGTATTTGGTCGATCATATAATCCTTGTGATGATCTCATCAAGGGCTGAATTAGGGTCTCCTAGATCGTCCATTACCTCACTTCCCTTTACTATCTTTTCTTCTTATCCTTGCTCCTCCCTTTCTCCAACGGTGCTCCCTTCATTCCCTTCTTCATGCTCCCTTCATTCCCTTCTTCAGGCCGCATCTTTCACTTCTCTTTCTTTCCCTTCACTCTAATTCTTTCAAATGTCTACATGGAAAAGTAAGAAGGTAGATGCACTAGTACTAAAGTCTACTTTTAAAATTTTCATAGGTAAAGTACTGAATCTTTGAAAAGACCTTGCTCATACGAATGCTTGCGGTCACCTCATCAAGGGCTGAATTAGACCCATTTACGATAAAGAGACAGTGTAAACAAAGATGTGTAAAGAAAAAAGATATAAAGAAATAGTTTTTGAGTTATGCATGAAACCTTCGAATGCATGATTTATAAATTTCTATTTATTTCATCTTATTTTATTCAATGGTGTCACAAGTAGTCCAACGGAAGCACTAGCACAATGAATAAGAAGTAACCAGCGCCTTGAAGCCTTTGAATATTAGTGGTAGCCGAGGAAGAGATTGTATTGATATGAACTATAAAATCTGTGCGAAGCGCTAGCCTAAATAATCCTCCAGGCCAAAAGATTCAATCAGACGTTTCTTGTACAGTTTGTTTTTCTTTTTTAAAAAATATGAATACATTAATACAATCTCTTTTCGAAGTGCTGGTAGCTTTAATATATGAATGCATTAATTGGAAGCATTTTAAAATGAAAGCGTCATCACTTCTAATTGGAAGCACCATTGCCTCTAATTTAAGTGTTGGGGCTTCGATTGGCACTTCTGTTGATGACAAGGTTTCTTCTTTACATAAGCAGGGTTTCATTAATCCTGGATCCCGAGCATTATCTCTCATAAAAAAGCAGGTTTTAATATTCAGCTTGATAAATTTTGATGCGTCATCGCTTCTAATTCGAAGCGTTACTAATTGTAAATCAAGCGTTATCGCATCGAAACCGAATATTAGTGGTAACTGAGGCAGAGATTGTATTAATATGAACGATAAAATCTGTGTGATGTTCATATAAATTTCGTGAAATTATCTTGAGATCTTGAGAAGCTGGAATTATCTCTCTTTATGAAATTAAACGAAACTATTTATATTCATATAAACTAATACTAATTACAGAACTTCATTGAATAAGAAAGAGAAGAAAATTAGACGTGGTTTTGGAGACGAAAGGTGTTGCACTTATGATGTAAGCGTCGACACTTCAGTTAATGAGCAATGATGCTTCGAACATAAAGCGACGATGCTTCCTAATAAAGCTCTGACGCTTTTATCAATAAGCGCTAATGCTTCTAACAAAAAATACCAAATATTAAGGATAGCTTTAGGCGCTACTCTTTCCCATGACACTTCGAGTTTTTAAGCTACTAAAAAAAATATAATAAAACTTACAATTTGAAGCTCCTCGGGAATCGTTTTTGAGACAGGGAGATGACGTGTTGACACAAATTCAGCAAGAAAATATGGCACATCCCTCGAAAATCATAAGGCCATTAACACGCTGCTTAGAGGCGACAACACGACTCTTGGATTACGAACAGTCACTGCAATAAATTATGTTGGATAAGACCGCACGAAAGGTGTGCCGCTAAACTCAAGAAGCGTCCCTGCCCATAATTGAAGAGAGAACACTTCTAAGTTGAAGCGATGAAGCTTATAATTTGAAGCGATGACGCTTCAAATTTGAAGCGTCCATGACAAACTTTACCGTATCAGTCCTTGACTATATTTTTCCTAAGTTAATCTTTTATTTAATCAACTTCTTTGTTAATCTCTGTAAATATGAACTTCCATATTAATCTCTGTAAATATTAACTTTCGTAAAATAAAGAAATCATGTAAACGAAAAGTTGTGATATCAAATTTATAAAAACGAAAGATATTTTATTCTTATAAAGTACTACTTACAAAAATACAGAGTAGAAGAAAGAAGAAGAAAACCTAAGTAAAATCTACAGAGATAGACAGATACCAGAACAACTCAACCACCTGAGACATCAAGAGGGTGGAGAGGTAGACGACTCCCCCTTCGGACTGCGTCGTAATTCGCACAGTTGATCCTCCAACTTGTAAGAAACAACTCCAAGTGCGGCCATCAAGGGTTTAATCATATCCATCAAATTTTGAAACCTCCTTTTCTTCTGGGTGAGAAGGGCGAGAAGTTTCTCGATATCCCCAATCGCCGAATTTAGAAAGGTTCGATCAAGAAGACAAAGCGTTTCCGTAATCTTGGACGATAACTCGAGTTGCTCTGCTATGGTGAAGGGAGTTTGGTTTTAGGACGGAAGCAAAAGAAAGGATATGGAATGAAGATAAAAGTGATGGAAGGCTAAAAGCCATTTTTTTGGGGATACGAAGAGCCAAAGCAATAAATTATATTGGAAAATACTGTCCGGACATACCACACACTGCACGATTTGAAATCCTCGAAATTCAAAAAAATGAAAGGTCGCTTACCGTTAAGAAGCGTCATCGCAGGTATTTGAAGCGCTGACACTTCTATTTAAAAGCAATGAAAATTCTATTTAAAAGCGATGACGCTTCTTATTAGAAACGATAACGCATCGATTTATCGACGATGTCGCTTCTAACAATAAGCGCCATTGGCAACATCAAAAAGCGGTGCACTTCTTATCGTATTTTAAGAGAAATTCGTGGATTATGTACGGACACAATAATGAAGAAATACAAAGATTTATAAAATTCCTCTGTGGCGACAGTACACCTACAACAGTTTATTTAATGATGTTGCATGATAAATCGCTATTTAATGGGCATTATAGCGCCTAATTTTTTTTATCTTCTGTATCTCCTTAGATTATCATTTCATCTTCCTCTGCCCATACCAAAAAGCAACCTAACATTTTAAGGACGAGCCATAGTATCGTGTGTCAGTATTTTATCAGTTCCTACGATGGTTCAGTTATCAACATCCCCGACGATAACGAACAGGTTGTCGTCCCCAACAACGGGCATGTGGTTCTCCCTCCCCCTGAAGAAGTTATCATTTCAGACGATGACGACCTTCAAGTTATGCTACCGGTGGTGGGAGACCCTGAGCCCCTTCTTCTCCCGCCTCTGGAGTCGGTGCTTCTTCTCCCAGCTCCGCAGCCGGTTCTTCTTCTTCCGCTTCCACTTCTTCCACCCCAGCCACAACAACTGCCACCATCTCCAACTCAACTTCCTCATCCACTACCGCCAGCATAACAAACTCCCCACACCTGCCTACACCTCTACCTTCATTTCTGCCACCATTTACACCTCTACCTCCACCGCTACCTCCTCCACTTCCGCCTCCTCTATCACCGCCTTCATCACCGCGTGCGCGACCATCTAGTCGACCCGTGACCCATCCCCAACCATCACCTCCAACATTTCCATAAAATGTGGCATCCTCTCCCAACCAACCACTGCCATCAGAACCTTGTTCAATTTATCAGACCCATTTACATTAGACCCATTTACGATAAAGAAAGATAGTGTATAAGAAGACGGTGTATAGGATGACAGTGTATAGAAAGTATTTTGATGTAAAGAAATTATTTTGATTTATGAATGAAATCTTTTAGCATGAGTAGTAAATTATTTTTTACTTGATTCTAATAACAGTTCTAGTAAGATAAGCATATCGAAAATGAAGCGCCGACACGGAAAATACAATGTGACGTGCCAATGCTTAATGAACGAATCGATCACGCTTCGATTGAGAGACGCCTGCTCCTCCTATTACTCGAAGTGCTTTTCATAATATTGATTCACTGTGAATCAGTGATAACGCTTCTCTATCCAACGTTAGCAAGCATCAGACCCATGTTCAATTTCATCAGACCTAATTACGATAAAGGAAGACAATATAAATGGGAAGCGACGTCCTAGAACTCGGAAGCACCTTCGCATCAACCAAGAGGTGATAACGCTTCAACTAAGACGCGATGACACTTCAGTTCAGATGCAATGGCGCTTCAACAACAAGACTCATTTATAATAAAGAAAGATAGTGTAAAGAAAGACGATGTAAAGAAATAGATTTGATTTATGAATGAAAACTTCTGTACCCAGATTAGTAAAAAAACTTTCTTCATAAATAGTAATCCACATGAAAAGTTAAGTAGTAAGTAAAACGATGCTCCATGAGAAAAGAAAAATATTAATCCACACGAAAAGTTAACATTGTCAATGGTTTCAGGTTGAATCACAGGCGCTTCACTTGCCTAGGATCCAATAGGCGCAAGAGATTAAAAAGAAGCGTCATTGCACACGCTTCAATGACGAAGCTCCCACGCTTCAAAATTTTAGCGCCGTCGCTTCCTTCATGTGCGTCGTCACTTCTCGTATGTGACGTCATCCCCTCTGAATGATGGTCACGAAACGTGAAAATCAATCCTTGAATCACCGAGAATGAACACATAAAAAGAAAAAAAAAATCAACACATGAACAGATTACCATAGGCTATCTACATGAAACAAATACAATGTAGCGAAGCGTCGAAGCATCAAAAGAGAATGCCCACGCTTCATATACGAAGCGATGACGCTTCGAATGGACGCGTCTGCACTTCCTAATCCAAGCGATGGAGATTTTCAAGAAATTGAATCAGTGTGACTCGGTGAGACCGCACGTTCCCTCGTGTCTTCTTCTGTTTGGCTCTGTCTAGTGCTATCAGCCATCATCCTGACCTTCAGAAGCAGGCAAGTTATGATTTTATGTCCTAATTGACCACAACCCTTACAATGGCATCTCTTTTTTTGTGATTGTTCAAAACCAAGCTCGATTCCAGACTTCATTCTGTCACTGTTGCTAGGCCTACCTTTGGTGGCACATCGTATTGGATCTCGCACCGTAATGTTGGCATGTTCTTATAATGAAATTCTTTCGCTAGGCTGGGAGGAGGCACCCGAACAGGATGCGATGCTAATCCCTCTTTCATTCTCCTCTTCCATTCTAATGGCCTCTATACCTTCTAATAGTTTCTTCATCCCTTCCAACGTGTAATCTGTCAAGAGATTTGATTCCTAACGTGTAATCTATCAAGCAATTTGATTCTATTCCCAACTGAATTAACTTCAGTCCAGCTTCTCTCACCTTCCATATTTTCATCGTAGAGACAGAGTTGGAATCCTCTTTGTCACTCACCCCCAAACTTACAGTACTGTATCTAGCATCTTTCATCCATCGATGCAGAATATACTTAGAAGAAATTTGGTCTACCTCTTCCTTGAAGTAAACTTTAAAGATGTGATTACACAACAAAACCTCTGTCTCGAAGCGCTTACGTGGCATCTCCACATTCGAAACGAACTTTGAATGTTCGACTGCTATCCTCCCTGGCATCCTCACCACTTTTACCACTTTCACAAACTTGAAATATAATAATCGCCCCAGCTTCCTCTTCGAGCACCTTTTGGGCCTTAAAAGAGGCAAACTTTCTGAACTCAGAGTGAAATCTATCGAACATGGTTCTCGTATACATAGCAGCGGCATGCCTCTCAATTGAATTTTTGAATAAGAGCACCGGTGTCGTAGACATTGAGATGAGATCCTGACTATTTTCTTTATCGCGACGTGATTGAACGGCAAAATTGTATTGCTTGACAAATTTCGTCAAACTCGTCTGGGCATTGACCTAGGTATCGAAAAAAGAATTTATATTTTCTCCGTGTTGCATAGTGGTCATGTCGGTCTAAAAGGTTTCGCTCAAGTAGCATTGAACCTATTTCCTTCTAAGAGCGTATATTTGTTTCAACCACTCATTGTCTTACAATTAAAACTCCTCGACTAGTTCTACACATCTCCTTTCGAAATCATCAACCGTTTTACTGAACTTGCACTGATTATACTTTCGCTCGAAATTCTCAAACTTTACCTTCAGCTGAGAGAGATAGTTCAATTCATTCCTCCCTATATGCCATAAGCAGAGGCGATGCGTGATCCCTGGAAGAACTTCAGAAATGGCCTTGCTCATCTCATTGCATTGATCGATGATGATTGTATTAGGTTTCTTATGACCCATGCACTTCAGCCACGTGTTAAACAACCAAACGAAGGTCTCCTCCGTCTCATCTGCGAGCAACGCACATCCAAAAAGTATCATCTGCCAATAATGGTTGACCCCCATAAATGGGGCGAATGATAGCAGTAATTTATTTGTTTTGTAAGTGGTGTCGAATACCACCATATCACCAAACTGTTGATACGCCACCTATGACTTGTGATCAGCCCAAAATATACTACGCATATGACATTCTTCGTCTAGTTTGGCTTTAAAGAAAAAACTATCTCCTTTATTCTACATATCAATGAAGGATTTGATCACATTCATGCACATCGGATCGATGTTACTCTCCTTTCTTATCTTCTTTAGATAATTCCGAGTTTATTGAGGGTTTACCGTCACGCCAGCCTCTCCATCCAAACTCGACAAAACAGCAGAAATCTTCGAAGAGGAAATTATGCCATCAAATGCTCCTATCAAAGATTTAC
This sequence comes from Chloranthus sessilifolius, assembly GCA_021018995.1. Lineage (NCBI taxonomy): Eukaryota > Viridiplantae > Streptophyta > Magnoliopsida > Chloranthales > Chloranthaceae > Chloranthus > Chloranthus sessilifolius. The sequence goes on from CM037595.1 coordinate 75,446,938, forward strand.
TTGCCTCATTCAACTTATTATGTGATCATAGTTCCTTCACCTTCAAAGGTGAATACAGCTGATGATTATGAGGCTCTCTAAATTTCATAACCTCCCACAACTTCCGCTCATTGATCCTAATCTTCAACCTTGCCTCACATCCGTATCTGTTATCTCTTGAATACTTTATATCGGCATGTAATTTGCGCTTCTCAGGCTGCTTGAACCCTTCGAACGAACATACATATTTTCTCTTTATAATCTCTCTCTTTGCGGATTTATAGGTGTTACTTTTCCTAACTTTGAAACTAACTTTCTTTGCATATAAATTATAGAAGTCATATACCTCATCTTCATATTGGAACTTCAAACTCATACGTGGCTTTCATTCCTCGCTCGTATTCTCTGTACCTTTATAAGAATCCAATATTTCGATATCCCTATCACCACTAAGTGGAACTCCTGCAAAAGAAATCATCTCAGGGAGGAGATTTAAATCAACACCACCTATATTGAATCCTCCAATCGAGTCCATTACAGCACCCTGCATTAGACCAAAAACTTGCTAATAAGGAAACATATTACGTAGGAAGTGATGACACTGTCATACAAAGCACAAGCACTTCAATATGGAAGCGATGATGCTTCACAATCTTTACGTCGTCGCTTCCTATCACTTCAAATAAGAAGCGTGTGCTTATAAATTATATATTTTCGAATGCTAATTTTTTTTATCTCCTCCCTGTAAATAAGTGAAGGGATCCATCAACTACGAGTAGATGAGAAAACTGATCCACAAGAAAGCGATGACGCGACCATACAACGAGCCAGCGCTTCAATATGAAAGTGATGGAGCTTCTAACTCATAGCGCCGTCACTTCTCAATCTTTGCGTTGTCGCTTCTAACTCATAGCGCCGTCACTTCTCAATCTTTGCGTTGTCGCTTCCTATCGTTTCGAATAAGAAGCGTGTGCTTATAATTTATATATTTTCGAATACTTCTCAATCGTTGCGCTGTCGCTTGTAATTTGTAGCGTTGTCGCTTTTCAATAGTTGCGCGGTCGCTTCCGATCGCTTCAAATAAGAAGCGATATCTCCACGTTGTAAATAAGTGAAGAGGTTCATCAACTACGAGCAGATGAGGAAACCGATTCACATACGAAGCGTTGTCATGTGGGCAGAAGCGACGGCACATCTGATGCCATATATATTAGAATGTTCTGTAAGCTTAAAATAATACACAGGAAAAAGAATTAATACTTACCTCAAATTTCAATCTTCTGGTCTTCTATCCAGTACGTGCTCCAGAAAAAAGAGCAAGTTGCCTATTCTGCGCTTTTATCAAATACATGCTCCAGAAAAATAGGGAAAGAGCTTTCTTCTGCGCTGCAAGTTGTCTCTTATGCGCTTCTATCCAGTACGTACTACAAAAAAATAGATAAACTTGTCTCTTCTGCGCTTCTATCCAGTTCGAACTCCATAAAAATAGAGAAACTTGTCTCTTCTGCACTTCTATCCAGTATGTGCTCGAGGATATTTGTGAAAGTTGTCTCTTCTACGCTTCTATCCAGTACGTCCCTCTAGTAAAAAGGAAAAAGTTGTCTCTTTGCACTCTCTTTACACTTCTATCTAATCAGAGCTCTAAGAAAAACGAGAAAGTTACAAGCCAAAGAGAGGAAATAAAATAATAGAGAGGATAAACCTGAATGAGGAGGGAAAAAGAAGGAACCTGTACTAAATTTTAAAAAAATTTACCGTCATTACATTCAATAAGACCTTCCCCTTGAGAACAACGCTCGCTTCCAAGACTTGTCAGGTAGTCTTCCCTAATTCTCCTACTGCCTTCCTTTCCTACCACTGACACTAGGAAACTCCCGCTGTGGCTAACCCGGCTTAGTGCAAAAGCACTTTCCGCGTGTCCGATCCCCATTAGGGGAGTGTAGAGAAATCTCTACCCCCGAACGCATTTTCCCTTTTCCCATATATATATATATATATATATATATATATATATATATATATATATATATATATATATATATATAAAGCAGGGGAGATTTAGTAAATTTACTAAAAAAAGTAAGAATGCAAACTGTTTACGGTATTTTCAGACCTCAAATCATTTTTTTTTAAATCGCAAAATGCCTATTTCGGACAGTATAACCCAAAAATGATGAAAAAGAATTCTGACAGTCCCAAAACACTAAAATGCCCTAGTTTTAATATTCTAACCAAAGTTAATCCCAAACTGTTGAGATAAGGCATTTGCTTTTCTTGGTTGATTAATGTAAAGAGATTCAAGGGAAGACTGACATGCAAGCTGACATGCAAGCATGTTGATGTTTAGATAGGATGGCTAGACCGTCCAGTTGATCTGTTACATTTGTGGTTTTGCCTATAGACGAAGCAGGGTACCGCATGGATCCTCTATATCAAACAAGATCTAATCACACCTCCTTTTCCTCTTTTGGGGTACTTAAATTTGGTTACCTACTTACCCAACCCGACATACTGAAGCCCAAAAGTGTAATCGATTGATGGCACCCATCTCATGGATGGAGGAGCCCAAAAATAACACCAATCTGATGATTCAATTGACTCTTTTAGTGACTGGTGTAGACTATGTTGACCAATTAGAAGTAGAGATTGGAATTTATTCATTACAATCATGGTTTCCGACATTGGCCATTCCGGCCAGATACAATATAACATCCAAACCCAACCCACCCCACCCCGCCCCCCCCCTCCCCCCATCCATCCCGCTTCCCGATTCGATATGGTAATAAATATCAGCATATACCGACTGAGTTGAACATATTAGCCAATATGGCCAATGCATATCCGATATGAACCAGACATAATACCAAAAGTACCATGAGCTGAAATTTATACCATATCAGCTCACGTTAGCCGTGTCGGCCAATATATATCCCATATGAACCAGACATAATACCAAAAATACCCTGAGGAAATTTTCTTAATTTAAACACATTTCTTAATATTTTAAACTAAGAAAAGGTACTTTAATATTGGCCGATATGTATCTAATATATCCAGTCCTTAACAGCCTGGGACCGACCAATTTGCCCAATGTGTATCAGTTTCCATCACATAAAACTATCTCACGCATCCCGGTTCAGCAAGTTCAACAGTCCCAAGTCATGAACGAATCAACTGCTAGAAAATCAACTGTACATACATCATATACTATTTATCTATTTATATATGAGGAATGATCAGGTCAATTGGTTGAACCTTCTATCCTATTCAACCGAATTTAGAACCCTTAAATAGAAGGGAACCTCACTTTCACAGTTTTCCACTGTCATAAAATGACATGAAAGTAATTTCGATGTCAAAATATTAAGTTTCTAAATTCGGTTAATATGACAAAATTCAACCGGTTGGACCTGACCATTTATTCAGATGGGTCTGCCTAATTTTTTTTTGTCTTCCTTTACTTACAAATGGAATTTGGAAATAGCAATCAAATCAGTCAGCACATCTACTAACAACAAACCAAGAAATAAAAAATGATTCCAACTGCTAGCGATTTGCTGGTTTGGAGCGTCGGTTCCTCAATTTAGCACCAGTCGCACCAACGGCTTCCTCCATGATTACCGCTTGCGGGGGTGGGTCTGAGTTCCCGTTTGCTGCTTCCACCTCCATTGCTTCTCCATCATTTTGCACTGATTGGCTGCTAGTTGATTCCGCGGTTTGGGTAGGAAGAGTCGTTTGGACATGAGTGGTGGCTGCCTGAGAAGGGACTCCTTCCTGAGTCGTCAGCTCATGTCTATTAGCCGCAGCAGCAGATGGGCGAGGAACCGTTGGATCTTGAGTCTTCTGCGTAGCCGGTTGGCGAGTAGATGCAGCAGGTGGAGGTTGACGAACACCAGAAGATTGCTGTTGCTGCTGCTGTAATTTGATGTAATTGTATCAAAACAACTTGGGCTTTCAATACTAACACAAACAGTTCAATGAAGCATTGGGTGCCAAAAGATGTCATTCACATTAGTATAGTTTTACTCTGTTACTAGAAATAGCAAGAAGCAGGATCAGTAGTGTAGAACCTATAGGATCGGAAATGTGTAGAAGTCGGACGTCGGCGGGAGTTCTAAAACTGAAAGCTCATGTACCAAAAGAAAGATCAAACAAGCAATTAAACATTCTTTTCCTGAAATTCAGGTATCCTTTCAAAAGCGTATTTACACTTTCCGATGCTGATCCTTCAAAGAAGCAGATTAGAAGATGCATACCTTCGATATGTTTTCTTCTTCTTTAGCCACCGGTGATAGCAATTACATTAAACGAAAAAAGAGCCACAATAACAACTACAGCTGTGTTTGGGATTGCTCTTTGGAGGCAAAGAGCAGCTCTCCGCTCTGCCACAGAGCACTTTAGTATGGGACTGTGTTTGGTTGTAAGTGCTCTTAGCTCTTTCGGGATGTGAAAGACATGAATTTGGGTCTCTTTAAATAAGCCATTTAAACCTACTCTTTTAAGTGGGCTGCTCTTTGCCTCCAAAGAGCAATCCCAAACGCAGCCTACAAAATGCTTAGAAGGCAAAACCCAGAACCAGAACCTAGGGGCCTAAACAGCCCTGACATAAAGTGAAAGCAAAGACCCAAAGCCAAGGCCCCCGGACCAACCCTAAGGCAGCAGAGAACCAGCCCCCAAAATCATAACCCCAGATCGCCCACACATTCCAAAATAGCCCCCACATTCTGCCTCAAAGCTACTATCAGCCATTTTTATCAGTCCCTGCACATTTCACAGTGCAATCTTTAGAGAAAGCGGCCACTATAGGGAGTGCCCATCTTAACCTCCTGAACACTTTTTCATTGCACTCTAACCATGTTGCCCACATAACTGCAATCTGTAGCACATCCCAAAACACTCCTCTAACCCCAATGTCGCACCTCAGCACAAGACATAGGGAAGCACCACATCATCCCAAATGCCGATAAAATCATACCTCAAACAATCCTAGCAGCTGAATAATGTATAAGAAAATGATGGGCACTTTCCATATCTTGCAAGTACATCCCACACACATTCTGAATCCCCATACCCCTCTTGATTGGCTGATAAATGATCAGAATCCACCCCCATGCCACAGTCCAGGAAAATAAACAAACTCTAGGTGAAGCACTTTTCTTCCAAATCGAGGTTCAAGTCTGCCCATTAAGCAACTGTGCCTGACAAATCGATAGAAAGATTGTGCAGTGAAGAAGCCCTTCTTATCAGGAGCCCATATCTGGTGATCAATCCCCATACGATTCGTTCTGCACCCCTCAAGTAGCAGTATGACATCCATGTACATGGTTACTTCATTGTCCCTAAGATTGCACCCTAGCCGAACGTCCCAGATTTGTCCCCCACCCATACTACAACAAAATTTTGCACTTGTCACCCTCTTATCCACGGTTAACTGATATAGCAGAGCAGAGCCAACACAAGAGGAGCATCACGCACCAGCAGTTCCCTCCCAAAACCGAATTAACTTACCACGCCCACAATAATTTCCAAACCTATCATGCAAGTAATTCACCAAACAACACCAACCCCCCCCCCCGGCCCCCTGCCCCAAAAACAACCACCAAATAGAACCATTTCTAGTCCTACTCATATTGATGAATCACTCATTGTGAGAGAGTCCATAGTTGGACTTGATAGCTTGCACCCCAACTGATCTAATTAGAAAAACCTCGAATAGGGTCAGGCAAACTATGTTAAAATATAAGGTCATCAGATCGGGTCGCGCCAAGAAGTGCCACCCCGAACCCAGGTCAGGATTTTCAACTTGACCCCACTCAACGGGTCGGCAATTTGAACCCAAATCTGACCCATGGAAGGTCAGGTCACTTGGCCCGTCAGGTTGACCTAACCCGATTGCACCTTTACTTGAGAGAGTCAAACCATAAAGAAGTTAGATTGAAACCAAATTCGTGCATACTCACCTCCCATTTGACATGGGACACTTGAGGATAATTAGATGAAGACTAAGTCATGTCGTAGAGTCCTCTTTGCAATGTTAGACAGCCCCAACACCAATTCAGCATCCAATGTGTCCCCACAAAACCCTTTTCTGCCCTCAGCATCCCTGCCAACATCAACACTTGATTATCTACGGTCCAGAGATGGTAGAGAACTTCTTAGTACACCCCCAGAGTACATCATTTGATTAAAACCACCACCACATGCATCCACCCCAACAATTGGGCCTGCATGATTTGAAGGCCTCGTAGTTCACAGGTCCAAAATACCCTTGTAAGTGGCTCAGACGAAAGCCACAAGCTAATGAGAAACCACTCACATGTGCATCATGTGGACCCTTAGAGGACTCGGCATACTCGAGGATCATGTGATCGATATGACTGTTTGAGTCCCATCCCCACAAGAACCCAAGTTGCAGACACAACCTTCCATACCTTCTATTGCTTTCTCACCACATGCCTTCAAGCAAGGCAGAGACGAAACTCCCTCAAAGACACTCTCCCCACTACCTTCACTTTTCTACCACGTCCCATTCCATAACACCAAATTACTCATACTACCTCAACCCCACTCAAAACATTCCTTCCCATGATTCCATCTAAGTCCTCCCATCCCAACCTCGAAAGTACCCACTGCACCCCTAGCCTCACTCGATGCTTCCTTCGTATTAGCACCTGACACAGGATTCTCTAAGCAATCGACCACTCAGAATATGACTGGCCCCACATGGGTCTTCAACTCACCATCCTTTAATTCTTAAATAGGCATCCCGCATCATCAATAAATCCAACAAACTGCCATTTTTGCTAAAAGAGGAAACTCTCCCCAAATTTGTATTCAAAACTCAATGTCCCTCAATCTCAATAGGCTAATCCACTTCTGCAAATCCAGGTTGTAGAGCACCACACACGTCCACCCTTCCCGCCTTCCTCTGGCCACTCAACGCCGTGTATTGTGGCATCACCACCACCAGCCTTCATAGATCTATCAGTATAGGACCACCTCCCCCCTCCTCTCCCAATCATCTCGAGAGCTAGAATTATCAATCGTCGTCGACTTCATCCCAACCAGTCTCTCCACATCAACTGCAAATTTAGAGGCAACCCCATTGATATTTGAATCCCCCCATCTAGAAATACATCCTGAATATAGAACTAAACCCAAGAGAATCTCACTTGATGAGGCAACCCCATTGATATTTGAATCGCCCCATCTAGAAATACATCCTGAGTATAGAACTAAACCCAAGAGAATCTCATTTTCGTCAAGTTGAGGGTTTTGCTATCAATCCCCAAGAACAATTCACACTTATGTCTAATCCAGACAAGACCTCGATCGTCCAAGCGTGCGGTGGAAAACCTTCATTATAGCAAGTATACCCCATTAAAACTTGGCACACAGCAATCACCACCATCCATAGACCAAAGCACAAATCTAACCAACTGATCCTACCATCCGAACATTTCCTTTGCTGATAGTATAATTAGTTGTGCAATCTTCAGCAAACACTAATGAGATGGTATTTGTCCCCAAGATAGTAACCCCTCGGCCCCAACACTTTGCGCCCATGATTGTCTCTCTTTTATTTTTGGAATTCCTATCGAAAAAATGCCCACCATCGACTTCTCAAAGAAGCCTTCTCTCAATGTACACAGTGTTATAAACCCTACAAGATGCAATTTGGATTCAATGGAGGCCCCACCTGTTGGCCTAACTCATGTCGTCGGCTCAATAAAACACTCCTTGGGCTTCAATAACTGGGGTCCCACCCTTGCTATTATCATTTGGATTTTTCTGAAAGGGCCCCATCCATAGGTCAAAATATCTTACAATAACGATAAGTATCGTTTGGGGGGATCCCCGGTAGTCCGGTAAGATAGATTGCAATGTATCAACTCCTCAATGTATCAGCCAAATTATCGGCCGATACATTGAAATTATCTTTTGTATCGGACGATAATTTCAAATTATCGTTCGATATTTTGGATTTTTTTTTCTTAAAATAAACATAGTATGTATCATCCGATACATTGAACATTGTATAGGAGATACATTCAATGTATTGGACGATACAAACGATACCTATCAGTTTGAGGGCAAACCGATACGTACCGAATTTCTGAGATTTTGACCCATGGGCCCATCCCCCTGAAACCTCCCACCAACCCCATCCACCCACGCAATAACAACTAACCATCCTCAATATCTTTGGCCTGTTGTCTCAATATCGTAATCTAGCTCATAGCACCTCTTAGCGAGAGTCTCACATCAAGCTTCTTCACCAATTTGCAGCCTCGCCGATCGAAATAGTAACTGAAACGATTGAAAGTTCCTCTGAAGTTGAAATCGATATTCAAACATTTGAAGCAAACCCAATCCCCTACCCTAATCAGAACAGGCCTCCTATCACCCTTTCCAGCACCCCTCGATGATTCCCCTCTATGAAACTTATCACCCTCGATCGAGCCAAACTCATGAGACACTGCCATGAGAGAACAATAGGCAATAGCAACTACGTCAAGTTATTATCTTCATACCATTGTCTACTATCGTATTCCGTCGAGTAACCATATTCTTACAGTGAAACAAATCGCTGTTGAAACTAACCATTTTCTTTGGATTGAGTGGTCTATCAATTTCTTTGACAAATAACTATAAAAGATATGAATCTATAGGCAAAATTACGGACGAAGCACAGAAAAATTATGTATGTTCTTGATTGAATCGTTTGACAAGTACAGGCAGCTGCCATCAACTTCAGGTGGAATTAAAGATGCAATCAAAATGGTGGATAGTGATAAGGTGAGTAGTAAACTACCCAAGGTCATGAGTTCAAATGGCATTCCATTCAAAGTATTGAGAGAACGGATTCCATTCAATGTGTTGAGAAGTCCTCAATTCCATGGGATGGAATTAGCAATAAAATAGGAGAGTTTGGATTACAAATGCCCTTTATTTGAAATAGTAAGGGAATCCTTGTTAGATGAGGCTAAAAAATTACTATTGTGAAGGACATCTGTCATGCTAATGATTGTTTATTATAAAGAGATTTGTAGATGAAGCAAAAATTCGGGATACAGGGAAGGATCATCATCACAGCCTTATCCCATCGATTTGGCTCGGCTTTGCTAGTCCTATTTCTCCACTATTTTATTATCACTGCCAAGCTCTGTTGGAGTTTATGGTTGTATAGTGTATATGGTGTGTCGTGTAAATTGGGGTGTATGTATCTCTATTCTCTTAATATAAAAGCTAGTGAGGACACCTACCTCAACTAAGCTATTCAATCTCCCTTCAACTCTAAATCTAAACCCTAATCTCTCTAATCACAATACACTTCTAACCCTAATCTCTCTAACCAGATTTGTTTAGTAGCAAAAAGGTTGGTATCAGATTTGTTTGGTTGAAGTGTGTGAGAGATTTGTTTCTGAGGGCTGGTATTGCTATCTTCTGTCAACCCTGTAGTTATTTAATGCCCAAGTACAAGAACAAGTTGAATAGGTCTCCCTTATTCGTCTATGCAATACCAGTATAGCTGTGGTTTTTTGAAGATTCACCTTGTCTATTTCATTGTTCTTTTCCCATTAATGCTAATCATGATACCATTTCACTTTGCCATGCCAAACAACGGCATGTTGGATTTAAAACTGTACCTTGATTCCCTCTTTTCAAACTGTCAGTGTGGCTACTAAATTTCAATGTGAAATTTGTACCCTTTCAAAACAAGTTATAAGTCTTTATCCTTGTGCATGCATAAACACAACTCTCTTTTTGAGTTGATTCATTATAATGTTTGGAGTCCTTCCTCTGCTATCTCGAGGGATTCCGCTACTATCTTGTCTTTATTGATGACTACACTCATGTCACTTGGGTTGATCTCATGAATCGAAAGATGAAGTATTTTCTACATTTCAGGAATTTCATACCATGGTTCAGACTCAATATAGTGTAGCTATTTAAACTTACATTCTGATAATGGTGGAGAATATAATATACCTCTTATTCTTTTACTCATTAACTTCAGGAGCATGGAATTGTTCATTAGTTTTCATATCGCTATGCTCCTCAACAAAATGGAGTGGCTGAACGGAAACATAGGCATCTTATTGGTGTTACGTTTTCTTTATTAAGGAGTATGTGTGTGCCTAAGACCTATTAGTCAATGGCTTTACTTACCGCTTGTTCTTTTATTAATTGTACTACTTCAAGAATCCTTGTGGTTATACCCATTTTCTACTCCTTCGTCCTATTGGTTCTATGTTCTACATTGAACCTTGCGTATTTGGGTATACTTGCTTTGTCCAGGACCGTCATCCTAATAGACATAAATTTGATGATCTGCAATTAAATGTATTTTTGTGGGTTACTCGAGTGTGTCTAAGGGATATCAGTGGTACGATCCCAAGGCTCATCAATTCATTACTTCGATGGATGTGACCTTCTTTGAGCCTATGTTATATTTTTCTCCTCATCAGTCTGAGTCTCCTCTTAGGTCTGCACCTGTCATTCATGCTCCTCTTATTCATCAGCCTATAGGTCTTGCTTCCTCCTCCTCTCCCTCTGCTGCTACTATCAAGCCTCCATCACCACTGTGTTCATATATCTTCACCTATTTGGCTTCCCTTAGAGCAGCCTAGTGGTACTCCTTTATTTATGTGATCTTATTTATAGTAGCAACAGAAGCAGTATCGCACTTATGAACACAAGCATGAGCATGGACCATCCCCTTTCAGGCCTTATCCTTTGTCCTCTGTGTAGGTAGTTTCGGCTGAGAGTTCTCCCCTTTGGATCCTCCCTCTATTTCTGTAGAGGGCTTTCCTACTATTCTGGCTCTCACACCTGCTGACACTTCTGATCTTGCATTTCGCAAGGGGTTTCGTTTGTGTTAATCCTTATCCCATTGCCAAATATGTTTGTTATCATGGTGTTTCTTCCTCCTACAGAGCTTTCCTTTCGATTGTAGACAATGTTACCATACCGCATACTGCTCATGTTTCACTTTTTCAACCTCTGGAAAAGTTGCCATGATAGAAGAGATGAATGCCCTTGAGAGTAATCATACTTGCAAAAATGGTTCCCTTACTTTCAGAAAAGAAAACTATAGGATGTAAGTGGGTCATTAGACTGAAGCATAATCATGATGGTAGTGTTGCACACTATAAGGCTCATTTGGTTGCTTGTGACTTACACAGATCAATGATGTTGATTACAATGCCACCTTTGCTCCTGTGGCTACGCTGACTTCTATCCGGCCTATCATCTCTATTGCAGCCAAATCAGAATTGGCCCCTTTATCAGCTAGACGTGAAGAATGTGCTTCCTCATGGGACACGGGATTTATATGGATCCTCCACCTGGTTTCCTGCTTCAGGGGGCAACAGGAAAAGTTTGTAGACTTCAGGAGTCCTATCTATGGCTTGAAGCAGTCACCCAGAGTATGGTTCCATCGCTTTTGTGGTGTGGGTATTGGCTTGGGATTTCAGATGTTTCACTCCAATCACAATCTCTATTCATTCAGGTCCTACTGGTCGTACAATTCTTCGTCTATGTTGATATCAAAGATGACTCTTCTATTATCTCTCATGTAAGCCAACTCAAACAACGAAACGGTGTCCCCAATGGCCATCCTACTTCTATCCCACGCCTCCATACACCTCGTTTGAGTTGAATTTGAAGAAGAATTGTTTCGATTAATATTAAGGAATTGATGCTCTGTCCCTACTTGATTCTGAATTGACTTTTGACAATTTCGATTGTTGGAAATATGTTTTTATTAACTTTTCGCCTTGAGGGAAAATTCATGAGTGTTGTCAACCTTCCATATGGGGTGAAGATTGACCACACTTTATATTGGTAATCGAAGTCCCCCAACAGACCGTGTTACTAGTTGCTCTTCGGTTTCAGACAAATTATTTCGAATGGGCAATTGTGGAATTCCTCAGTGTACTTGGCAACAGATTTGTTACCTTGTTACATTCGTTGGAGTCAATGGAACTGTGTTCGATTATAATAGGAAGGGAGAAAATGTTGGCATATTTTTCGCTTCATATTATTGCAAATCCTAATAGGAGTTTTCTCTTCACGTCGACATGCCTCCTTCAATTGCTTCCACCATAATTAGGAATGACCTTTCAATTTGAGGCTTACAAATTTGACTTGTGATATTCAACCAACTATTTACACCCAAAGAAGTTCTTGATACTCTCAAACCGATCGAAAAATTTTCCGAGCTACAATCCCATGACAATCCAAAATTTCAAGTCAGATTCTATGATCGTGACTACCTTTGCTCCAATGCATTCATCAATCTATCCTCTAGACAATTATTATGCTGTGACGTGTAGCCACTTTCATTCAAGGTGTTCGGATTATGGTCATCCTAAAATGGATGATCATGCTCTTGATCCACGGCTTGATCAAGAGGGATCTCTCCTTCAGGAGGGTTAAGAGTTGTGCCTCGATGCAACAATTATTGGACTAGTTAATCTATTTGTTGGATTGTTGAATGACGTCTTGCCATACTCCATGACCTTTTCTTCCTCCTCTGCTACATGCATGACAGATCTTAATGTCCAAGACGAGGCGTTTATTGTCTCCTTGGGTTTTAGGTGTGGCCATAGGAAAACGATAGGCAAGTGCCTTGCTACCATTGCTTCTTGCCACACATAAGGAGTTTTTTTATGGGAGACACATTACATGATGCTACTTAGGTGTGTGTCATGCCTAAGGTCCAGAGTTGAGCTAACATATTATAGTGCAGCGTAGGCGGACGACTCTTGACTTATTCAACTAACAAGACAGCTTATCAGTATTGTGCTGATAACTCTTGCTGTTGATAAAGTAACAAGACAGCTTATCATGAATTTTATTATGCTTCACAACTCGACTTCTGAAATAGGATTCGAAACCTTAGAAAGTTGCATGTTCTCTCTACTTTTAGTTGGTATAGCTGAAAATAAGGTAAGGTACGACTCAATCTCTCCTAATCTTTTCTTCCAGTTTGGGACACACTCTCTCCTTATCAAATTACGAAATTATTGTGCTTATAAATTTTTACCAACAAATCATGTCAACTCGAACAACTTGTGTTAGATTTAAATAGTCAACTAGATTTTTCTTCCAATTGCATTGACATGTACTATTTTGCTTTTCAATCCTTGCTGAAAAATAGGTTTCGCAGACATTAAAATATTATTCAAACTGAAGAAGAAAAAATTACCATAAGCCATTGGATGAAGGTAAAATTGAAAGCATTATCAAGCACCATACCCGGATATCCAAAAAAAAAATTGCCTTGAAAAAAGAAACATCACAAGCATCAATGCAGGACAGAATGCCAGATAACAAAAGAATAAAGATAGTGAGGACATATAGACAAGACCTACATATCCTGACCAGCATATACCTGAGAAGGGCATATGAAGGTAAAGCTGAAAGCATTACCAAGCAACCTACCTGGGTATGCTACAAAAAATGCCTTTAAAGAGAAACATGAGCACCGATGCAGCACGGAATGCCAGACAGCAAAAGAATCGAGATAGGAGATATAGACAGGAACTACTTATCCTCATTAACGTATACCTGAGTAGGGCGAGGAGGCCTTGAAGTTGATGACTGTGAAGCAACATATTGTAGAATTTCAAGAACCCTTGTCTGCGCATAACTTGCAGCCCTTTGCCCATATAAAACTGCAATGTCTCCAGCCCTAGTTCTTAACTCGAGCAAGTTACGATCGATTTCAATCTCATGCTTTGCAACATATGGCCGAAAGAAGGTATCATAAACGTATGTTGTTCCCTATCACCATTCAAATAAAATGAGAAATTATGGAAGCAATAAACGATATAGAGAATTACTGATCCTGAATGTGGATTTAATACCTTTGTTTGAGGACACCAAAGATATATAAAGAATGCCAACTTGGCCTCACTGTACATTGGTAACCTTCAAGAAAGTAATTTAAAATGAAAGACATAAAATGACAAAATGATTGCTACTGCCAGATCCAAGAGTTAAGATTCCTTACCATGAAATAAAAGTGTCGCCAACCCTCTCAAAGACTGTCAGAACTGCAACTAAGATCCTGGAAAATTATAAAAGCATTTAAGCCCGTGCTTGTTGAATTGGTGATCGAAAGACACCATTATTGGGCATCTCTTTAGGTAAAGCATTTTGATCCTTTGTTCCCTTGGTTAAAAGTCAGCTTAATAACTATTTTGAGGGAGATCTTTTGCCTATTAGATTCTTTATTCTTTTTTTATAAAATGCAAGCTGGAGCTTCAAGGAAAGTGAGATTAGAGTTCTTTTAAAGTCATTATCGTGCTCTTGATTAGAGTGGCTTTGATTGGCATCTACTTGCAGTGTTGGAGCTGGACAACGATAGCAAGAAAAGTGTTGGTTCCATGTCTTCTTTTATATTGGTAACGTTGGTTCAAGTTATTTTTCCTTTCCAATGTGGTAGTCTCATAACCTAAAGCTTATACATTTTCTCCATCGTTGATAGTAGAATATTCTTGCCGGATTGCCTATGGATGTAGCCCGATTAGATAAACCACGTAAATTGCTTGTTTTGGAGTTGTGGACGTTGTTTTGAGCATTTCTCTATTTCAGTTTACCAGTGATTGGTTGATTTGAAGGGGTTCGGATTTATTTAACAGTGGATTTCCGCCGCTACAAAGTGGTGCAGAGCCCGGTTACTTGTGTTGCTGTTTGGGGAAAATGGCTAGTCACAAGTTAGAGGGATTCCATTTGAAGGTGTGAATCACTATTCGTGTGTGCTTGGCATACGAAGTGTTGTTTAACATTAGTGGGGGGAGAAAAAAGCAAAGGATTAGTGAGCAAAGTTAGAAAGTTTGTACCAAATGAAGTCTCTCACAAACTATATTTTCTTGAAATGAAAATTGTATTCCTCAAGAGGGTATAAAGATCTCAGAACACTTGAATGAGTTCAACATCATTTGTCAACTCAAAAGCATTGGGGTAAAAATGGAGGATAAGATTAAGGTAGTCGCATTGCTTTGTACATTGTTGAAATCTTGTTACCACATTGTGTTGTAGCAACAAGGGCTCTCTCAATTTGGACTCACTTTTTAGTCCTCTCCATACCAAGGAATTACAAAAGCATTGGGTAATTCAGTTGAATCAAATACAGGAGCTCTTATGAAAATGGGTAAATCGAATGAATTAGTACGTAACCATAAAATTATTCAAGATGCAAGTCAATATTTCATTCGAAGTCAAAGGGGTCGAATGACAAAATTGCATCTTGGTTTTGTGGCATCCAGGTCATTTAACAATCCAAAACATAATTGTTGGACAAGAAAAGAATCGGGTTTATCCAAAGATTCTACTACGGGAGGTGCAAGGCAAAGCATAGCTAAGGAAGAAGCTAATCAAGTTCAAGAATCAGCATTGATATATGTTCAATAAGAGGTGTTGATGGTGTCTTACAATCACATGTTCCATCAAAAATGGGTTCTTGATAGTGGGGCCACCAACATATGTGCCCATAAAGATCATAGTTTGACTCTTACAAGCCATATAAATGAGGAGTGATCTCAATGAAGAATAATTCATCAAGCAAGGAAGTCAGAAGAGGTTAAATTTATTGACGAATCTTTGATGGGAGAACCCAAAAAAATTGAAGATAATGGGTATGTGCAAGATTTATCACCCTTCTCAAGACGTGGATGGTTACAAATTCACCGAGTAAGCTGGAATAACTAAAGTATCAAAAGAGGCTCTAGTTGTAATGAAAGGAGTCTGAGTTGGAAACTTGCACAAGTTATCAAGCAGCACACACATAAATGAGGGAGCGAATTCAGTGGTAGGAGATGAAGAACTTCCATTTTAAGTGTAGCATCGAAAATTGGGACAACATGACTGACAAGGGTATGGAGGTCTTGATGCAAAGGAATCTTATTCCTACACTAAAATTTAGAGAATCTGAATTATGTGAGCATATCTATGGGAAACAGCATAAAAAAGCTTCTAAGGTCATGAAACATACATGTAAAGGCATACTTGATTATATTCACATGAATGTATGGGGTCCTTCACGATAACATTTTATAGACGTGCACTCTAATTTTGTCTCAGTTATTGATGACTTCTCAAAAAAAGGTACGGATTAAAACTCAAGTCCAAAAATGAAGTGTTTTGTGCATTTGAAAATTTCACGGTCGAAGTAAAAAAAAAAATACAAGGCAAAAAAAAAATACAAGGTGTCGCATCAAAGTTAAAGGGATTAGAGCTCATATCAAATGAGTTTGAGAATTTTTGCATGGAGGGCATTGTTAGGCATCATACAAATGTGTATACTCATCAACAAAATGGTGTAGCGGATAAAATAAATTGTACTTTGATAAAGTGTGTACATTGCGTGTTGAGCAACACCATTTTAGAGTTAAAATTATGGGCGAAAACCGTATCAATGGCTCATTATCTCATTCAAGGTTGTTAAACGCACTAGGCGAGCCGAAGGCCACCCCCCCCCCCCCCCCCTTCCCCCAATTTTAATAAGTGGGAAATAACAAATACTGATAAAATTTTGATAATAAACTTATTAAGTATAATCTTCCATGGAAAGTTATAGGTTGAAGCTTGAAAGAGAAAAGTAGCAACTGACTAGGTAGTAATAATTGACAAACTATGTGGTCTACCTTGAGAGGGCGTATTTTGACTATTGATCAACTGATCAAGTGAGGGAAGTGATGGGGATATCCGATTCAAGCAGCCGCCCATAATGTATCAAAGGTGAAAGAAGAACATCAAAGTGGTCTAAAAGAAGAACTGCACAGATTCGCAGAACGAAGGAGTGTTTTGGTCAATTGATCGAGCCCAGACAGTCGATCAATCAATTGAGGACAGAAAGCATAGTATTGTGGGGGCAGTTATTCTTCTCAGTCGATTGATCGATTCTGAATGGTCGATCGATCGAATGTGGACAGAGCCTGCGGGTGATTTACTTATTTCTCAATTGATCGATCGCATCTAGAATCGATCGATCGAGATATGATGGAATTTTATTTTTTTGGCAAAACTCATCATTTTAAGTATTTTAAGTTTTTAGGATTGCTTTATTTCGAGTTAGGGTTTGGTTAGCCTATTTAAAGGCTTGTAAAAACAACTTTGAGAATTAATTATTGTTTAATGAAATTTCCTTTTGCAACTTAGAGAACTTTGTTTGAGTTTTCTGTGAGGATGTGATTCTCTCAAACCGAAGAGCGATTATTCGTCCCGCATGCAGTTTGGTGCGAGGCCAACTTTTCCTCCTCTATCTTCTTATGATCTACAAGTTGTGTAAGTAACATAATCCTACCCTATCTATTTCACTATTAAAAAAATTCAAGCTTAACCTATCCTTTCACCATTAAAATCATTATTTGCTTTGTTTTCGCTCAGTGTCAAAAGAACTCGCTTACGAGATCTAGCAGTTCGCTAAGAACCCTAATCTTCTAGATCTGATAGGGAACATACGCGAAAGTAACACTATTTTGGGTCGAAATTAAATTGTTCAATTAAATCTCTTGATATTTTCTGTGATAATTTGTTAAGAAAAAATTGCCTTTTAATTGTTTAAATTAATTCTATATTTAATATCAGCCCTAGCATTGCATGTGTTAGTTTCCACATCAAATTTGGTATCAGAGATTTGTCAGTTTAGGGTTTTCGGTGTTCATATAGGTTCTAGGGTTCATTTTTTTTTTCTCTTGCATCATTTCGTTTTTATTTTGCATAGTCATGGATCCCATTAAGATAAAATCCCTAATTAAGGAACTTGCGTCTAAGTTGACCGCGAGTTAAGCCGCTCTCCAAGCCCAGGTGGTTGATCACCACAATCAATTGCAACAGCAATTGCGTGATCAACAAGCCTAGCATGAGGCTTTAGAGACCCGTGTTAAAGAGATGAATGAGTTCATCACTGAAAATCACCATAGAGTCCACACCAATGATCGTAGGAGAGAAGGTCATCACCGAGGTGAAGTCCAAACTAATCAGGACGGCAAAGTCATGAAATTCGCTAAAATGGACGCTGCTACTTTTGATGGGAAAAGACAACCTAAAGTCCATCTCGAGTGGGTAGCCGGCATGGAAAACTACTTCAAGTCGTATGCCATGTCTGAGGAGCGTAAAGTCCGGTTTGCCAAGGTCAAGCTTATGGGTCAAGCTAGGCTTTATTGGATGGGATTAGAGCATCGTAGATAGTCCCAGGGTCTTCTTCCTATTTCCACTTGGGATGATTTGAAGATCCAATTGAACGAGAAGTATGTTCCTCTCTCCTATGATGAACGTATTCTTGATCAGTGGCAATCATTGCGCCAAGGGAATTCATCGGTCACGGAGTACATCGATATGTTTGAAGACCTAATGTCCCAGGCCAATGTGGATGAGCCGGAAAGAGTCACCCTATCCCGATTCCGAATGGGCCTTCGCCCAGAACTACAAAGGAAACTCATTCCATACCCTATTACTGATCTAGATGAATGTTTCTCTAGAGTCGATGAGTTAAAACGGTACCTGAAGACCCCTCAAACCAAATGTTCCGATACTAGTGGGTTCGGTTATAGGTCCAACTTCCCTAAGCCAAAACCCAACGTTAATACCCCGTCTGCTAGGTCCAACTCGGTTGCTACACCAGTAACCAGGGTTGATAAGGGTAAAGGTCCAATGCTTGAAGGCCCCAAGAGTGGTGGTCAAAACAAGTGTTACAAGTGTCAAGGCATCGGACATTTTGCAACACAATGTTAATCCCGAAACTTGTTCATAGCCAAGGACCCTGAGAATGAGCACAATAAAGAGACAGAAGAAGTTTATGAGCCTGAGTCGTTCCCTAGTGATGAGGAAGATTTTGCAGGGGAACAAACAATAGTCTATCTTAGGGAAGTCTCTTACCCCGTTGAGGAGAATAATACCTTGCGGGCTCTTGTGGTTAAATGTGCACTAACCCAGTCTAAATAGAGGGATGATTGGCAGCAGGAAAACATCTTCTATACCGTAGCCAAGTGTGGTAAGAAAGTATGTCGAGCCATAGTCGATAGTGGAAGTTGTATCAATGTTGTTTCCGAAAGTACAGTTTCTCACTTAGGACTTGCACCCGTAGCTCACCCACGACCTTATCAAATTGCTTGGGTCGATTCATCATCAATCCCTGTTTCACGAAGGTGTCAGGTTCTTATACTATTCGGCTCGTATAAGGACACCTTGTGGTGAGATGTTGTGCCTTTGGATGTGGGGCATATCATCCTTGGAAGGTCGTGGTTGTATGATATGGACGTTACACTGTTCGGGAGATCGAACGTCAGTTCTTTCACTCACCACGAAAATAAAATAAAAATCCATCCTTTACCTCCTAGAGCACCTACAGTGAAAACAATTAAGTCAAGTGATAAAGGCCTGACATAGAGAGAAGACATCTAAGGTCGTTCACATCATTAGCCCTTTAGAGTTTGAGCGAGGTGCTAAGACAAAGGACATTGTTTATGACCTTGTTACAGTTGAAACACCCAAAGAGTTAAGTGTTGAATGTTCGAAAGAGGTTGAACCAATAATGAGCAAGTTTCTAGACATCTTTCCCAAGGACCTTCGGGATGAGTTACCACATTTATGTGACATCCAACACGCCATTGATTTTGTTCCCGGTTCTACTTTACCAAACTAGCCCCATTATCGCATGAATCCATTTGAACACTCGGAGTTAAAAAGGCAAGTTGATGAACTTCTCCAGCAGGGATTCATTAAGGAAAGTATGAGTCCATGTGTCGTGTCAGCGCTGCCCACACTCAAGAAAGATGAAACTTGGAGAATGTGTGTTGATAGCCGTGTTATTAGAAAAATCATGGTCAAGTATCGGTTCCCTATACCGAGACTGGACGACATGTTGGGCATGATGGTCAATGCCACTATATTTCCGAAGATCGATTTAAAGTGTGGATACCATCAAATCCGAGTTCGTCCCTAGGACGAATGGAAAACTGCCTTTAAAATCAAGGATGGTTTATACGAGTGGTTTGTCATGCCTTTCGGGTTTTCAAATGTCCCGAGTACATTTATGCGTATCATGACACAGGTGTTGAGGTCATCATAGGCAAGTTCCTTGTGGTCTATTTCGACGGCATCCTTATTTATAGCCTCAACAAGGAACAACACTTAAGCCACTTAAGGCAAGTTTGCATGACTCCCAGAGGAGAGAAGTTATATGCAAACCTAAAGAAATGCACTTTCAAGTCACAGACTGCGAACCCGAAAAAGGTCAAAGCTATCGTGGAGTGGCCTGAACTTCAAAACATTCACGCAGTCCGTAGCTTCCATGGGTTAGCCGCTTTTTATAGGTGGTTCATCCATAACTTCAGTACGGTAACTTCCTCTATCACCAATAGCATCAAAAAGAGTGAATTTAAATGGACACCTGCAGCGGCAAAAACCTTTAAAGAGATTAAGTCCCGAATGACGGAAGCTCTTATCATGCGCCTTCCTGACTTTTCTAAGGTCTTTGAGGTAGCGTGTGACGCGTCAGGCGTAGATATTGGGGGAGTGTTGAGCCAAAAGGGCCACCTGATAGCTTATTTCAATGAGAAGTTAAATGAGGCCAGGCAGAAATACTCTGCCTAAGACAAAGAATTCTATGCGGTAGTGCAATCTCTTAAATATTGAAAACATTATTTGCTACCACATAAATTTGTCTTGTTCTTTGATCATGAAGCCCTTAGATTTTTTAGTTCCCAAAAGAAGTTAAACTCGCGACATGCGAAATGGGTTGAACAACTTCAAGGGTTCACCTTTGTGCTGAAACATAGGGCTGGTGTAGAGAATCGAGCTGCTGACGAGCCTAGCCGTAGAGTGGCAACATTTCACTCATTAAGTGTTGAGGTGACCGGATTCGATCGTCTCGTGAATGATTATCCCACATGTCTGAATTTTGGTGAAGAGTACACCTCACTTCTGAGTGGACAAATTGTGAGAGAAAGTATACCCTACAGGACAGGTAATTGTCCCTAAAGCACCGCTTGTGTATTCCCCGCACTTCTCTACGAGATTTTCTTATTTGGGAATTACACGCTTGAGGGGTTGTCGGTCACTTTGGTCGCAACAAAACTGTCGCATTGGTTGAAGACCGATTTTATTGGCCCAATCTCACCCGAGCTGTTGTCAAAATCATCAACCAATGTCGGGTTTGCCAACTGAAAAAATAAACAAGGCAAAACACCGGGTTATACACACCTTTACCTATGCCACAAACCCCATGGCAAGATCTCTCTATGGACTTTGTGTTAGGCTTTCCCTCCGCAAGCACGATTCAGTGTTCGTCGTCGTGGACCGTTTTTCAAAAATGGCCCATTTCATAGCGTGTTCGAAAACCTCTAATGTTAATAACATTGCTACTCTCTTCTTTAATGAGGTTGTTCGTCTGCACGGTTTGCCTAAAACAATAGTGTCTGATCATGATGTCAAGTTTGTCAGTTACTTTTGGAAGACACTGTGGCACAAGATGGGGACTAGGGCTGTAGTTTTCATTTGCATATCATCTCCAAATTGATGGGCAAACCGAAGTTGTAAATCGAAGTTTAGATAACTTGTTACGGTGTCTAGTAGGTGAGTATAATAGGAGTTGAGATTTTATCCTACCTGTAGCGGAGTTTGCATACAATAATTCGGTTAATAGAACCACAGGTATGAGTCCATTTCAAATTGTGCATGGGTATAAACCTAGGACACCCGTAGACCTCATCCCGATGTCAATTCATCAAAGGTCGTCAGAGTCTGCATCTGCATTTGCACATCGCATTCATGAATTGCATGCTGAGATTAAAAGAAGAATTAATGTAAACAATGAAAAATACAAGATTTCTACAAATTCTCATAGAAGGTTCAAAGAATTTCAGGAGGATGATTTTGTGATGGTTCAGAATAGACCTAAGCGATTCTCTCAAGGAATTGCAAAGAAGTTACAAGCTCGTGGTGCTAGACCCTGTAGGATTTTGAGGCGTGTCGATTCTAACGCTTACATCCTCGATTTACTGCCAGAATTGGGGATTAGCACGACTTTCAACGTGGAAGATCTCGTTTCGTTCCATGGCCATTCAACCATCCCACCCAACACATTTGAGCCTTCCACATCCGACGTTACCACTATTCCCCTCCTCACTCCATTACCTCCATCTACAGGACCACCTCATGAGATCATTGAAGATGTTTTGGAGGATCAGATTGTGTCCACCAACCAATGGGGACTTCAGAAGTACCTATGGAAGAACAAAGCCGATTTCGAGCATACATGGATAACAAGGGAAGAGTTTCAACAGGTTGACCTGGATCTCCTCGACCTCTACCACAACCAATATTCATCGGGGATGAATCCTTCTAACACAAGGAGAATTGATGGGGAAATTCAATTCAAGCAGCAGCCCGTAACGTATCGAAGGCGAAAGAAGAACGTCAAAGTGGTTCGAAAGAAGAACTGCACAGATTCGCAGAGCTGAGGAGTGTTTTGGTCGATCGATTGAGCCCAGTCGATCGATTGATTGAGGACAGAGAGCATAGTATTGTGGGCGCAGTTATTCTTCGTAGTCGATCGATCGATTCTGAATGGTCGATCGAACAAATGTGGACAGAGCCTGCGGGTGATTTGCTTATTTCTCAGTTGATCGATCGATTCTAGATCGACTCTAGAATCGATCGATCGACCGATCGCGCGAGATATGATGGGATTTTTTTTTCGGCAAAACTTGTCGTTTTAAGTGTTCTAAGTTTTTAGAATTGTTTTATTTCGAGTTAGGGTTTGGTTACCCTATTTAAAGACTTGTAAAACAACTTTGAGAATTAATTATTGGTTAATGAAATTTGCTTTTGTAACTTGAGAACTTTGTTTGAGTTTTCTGTGAGGGTGTGGTTCTCTCAAACAGAAGAGCGATTCTTCGTCCCGCGTGCGGTTTGGTGCGAGATCAACTTTTCCTTTTTCACTATCTTCTTATGATCTACGACTTGTATAAGTAGCGTAACCCTACCCTATCTATTTCACTATTTAAAAAATCTAAGTTTAACCTATCCTTTCACCATTAAAATCATTATTTGCTTTGTTTTCGCTCAGTATCGAAAGAACCCGCTTGCAAGTTCGTTCGACACCCTAAAACTGTCGGAGATCTAGTCGTCCGCTAAGAACCCTATTCTTCTAAATCCGATAGGGAACGTACACAAAAGTTAACACTATTTTGGGCCGGAAATAAATTGTTCAATTGAATCTCTTGATATTTTCTGTGATAATTTGTTAAGAAAAAATTACCTTTTAATTGTTTAAATTAATTCTATATTTAATCTCAGCCCTAACATTGTATGTGTTAGCTTTCGCATCAGGAAGGTTATCCAAAACAGGTGTGTCATGTGTTTGCTCAAGGAAGAATCTATCCCTCACCTTTTCATGCATTGTTGGGTGGCTGCTGAAGTGTGGGTGTTCTTTTGAGATCCTTTGGGCTGTTTTGGGCTATTCCGAGCTCCATTATTGATCACTTTGCTGCCTGGTATGGGAATCCGTTGGAGGGCCCCCTCATCGGTTATTGGAAGGTGAGCCTTTTCGTTGTGCTTTGGGTCATTTGGCGTGAAAGGAACCCATGAATTTTTCGCAAGAAAAGGAAGCCGTTGGGGTTGGTTCTGAAAGAGGTCAGGGACCTCATGTGTTTCTGGGTTGGTCTAGATAAGGGAGGGGTTTTGGGGAGACCTGAGATTTTTTACTTTGGCTAGGTAGGGGCTGTTTTGGGTCCCTAGTTCTAGGCCGGTTTTATATAGTTTATTTCCGTTGTTTTCCTTTCATTTCTTTTTCTCCCTTTGATCGGGAGCGCCCCTTGTATTGCTTTCCAGCTGCTCGCTGATTTCTAATATATTTTTGCCTCTTACCGATCAAATAAAAAAAAAAAAAATTGACGACTTAAACAGATACAAACCATTAATGAGTACATTTATTTTGGAAACATAATAGTTATATAATCTATTGATTTTAAGGACATTTATTATTAATAATTATTATTATTATTATTATTATTAAATTTAAAATTGATTTAATGAGACAAATTTAATCAATTTCATTTTGATTGATCAATAAAAGATTGGAAAAAAGTACGGTTCCTAAAGGATTGAACCTTTGCTCAAGTAGTGATGTCGTAAAGCATGCAGTTTAAAGTGAAAGGTTTAAATCGCTATCCATTATTTTAAAAGAGTTTAAGGATAACGTTTAACGAGAGTTGCGATACCTTTTCTTTAAAAGGAAAAAAATATATATATATCATTTGTAAATCTTAGGAGCAGTTTTTGTCATCTCACTTAATATCATTGTGATGGCCTTTGATAGGCTCACCTAATGCCCTCCTAGAATTTTAAAATGTCTCCTTATGACGCCCAAGGCAAGTAAAAGCATAAGCGGGCTATACCTAGGCAGTCACCCTCCCTAAGCAGGCCCTACATACCAAGGCGAGGCCCAAGTACGCTTTGACAACAGTGATCACCTTCAATGCCATTTAAGACAAACTCCAAATGAGGTGTGGTTTGAAAGCTCTAGTGATTACTCTTATTTGAAGATCTTTTGTTGTGAGTACTGTAGTCATGATATGCTATAGCAACGCCATGGCCTAGGGCGACCAGGGTCGCTATAAACACCATATAACTGGCGAGGATGTAACTAAAGACACAATGGCTTCACCGCAACAACATAACGCCATGGCGTCACCATAAATCTATTTGAGAAAGACTTTTTAGCCTTTTTAAGAAATTTATTAAGGGCGTTTAGCCTTTTTATAATAATTTTAAAGAATTTTTACTAAAAAACCAAAAGGCTTTTACATGATTGTCAAGGCGACGCTATAGCCTCGCCATAGCGATGGGAAAAGCCACATACAATCAAATAGTCATGATGATTAAATAGCAACACCATAGTGTTGCCATGGCGGAATCGCACTTATAGCGTCACTATACACGCTATTTGATTTTTTTTAAATAATAATGTATAATACCTATAAAATAAATAAGTTTTAAGTATGACATTATAATACCAGTTACAAATCCTCTCTCTCTCTCTCTCTCTCTCTCTCTCTCTCTCTCTCTCTCTCTCTCTCGTCACGACAACACCAACGTCAGCAACACCTCAGCAAGCTATCGGTCGGCAGAACCTCAGTGTCGACGACACTACAATATGTGTAGTTAATATTTAAACATTGTTATTATTCTATATTTGCTAATATTTCATATTTATTTATTTATACTTTTTATGTTGTAAATTTGTTGATGATCGATATTTGATTGTATTTATTGATATTTGTTTATGCCTAGAAGATGAAATCCTCAATATTAGAATCAAGTTGATGCTTTAGTAGTTGAATATTTTTATTCCTACGTTTCTTTTTTATTTTTACTTCCTATATAAAAAAATATAAACAAATTTTAAAAATAAAAAAGAATACTACTAATTAATAGATAAAATAAAATTTTAAATTTTTAAATCTTAAAAATTAATAAATAGTCTGACCATGGCGTGGCGAGCCTCTTCGCCATGACCTCGCCATACCGCCTTAACTACCCCACTTTTAAGCCTCATTACTCAATAAAACCCTAAAGGCTTTTGGGAGCCTCTCTCTCAAATTTGTTGATAATTTATAATTAATATATCATATTATATGAACATGCAACATCAATATTAAAACCATGTTTGATAGTTGATATTTCATACTTGATAATTGATCATAAGATAGAATCATAGAATATGAGATTCTGAACCATACTTTACCGTTCAATTTAGAATTAGAGAATATTAGAACTTTGCTTGATATTTCACTGTTTTATGATTTTTGTTGATATATAATTAACTTTTGAATAATATCATTAAAAAAATGTCTTCTCCTTTAAAAAAATTAAAAAATAGAAAAATAGAAAAGGAATAATAATATATACAATTTAAAAAATTGAAATCACATATAAAACAAAAAATTAAAATAAATCAAATAAACAAGTTAGATCCATTGTCAAATAAATGCATCTTTATTGGTTATAGGAAGGGTGTGAAAGGATATCAGTTGTAGGATCCAAGTACCTAAACCATAATAAAAAGCAGGATGCCCATTTGGACAAATCTATCGGATTAGCAAAAAGCATTGAAAAATGAAGTCACTAATCAAGGAGCAAGAGATAAAAGCCTAGAGTTTGATATTTCACCAAGAAGTGTCCCAACCAAGTGAGACCATGCTTTTTTATCATGCTTCATTCATACTGATGAAGAACATAATGAGCTGACCAAGGAAGATGAAGATGAAGAACCACATCACCATCAAGAAGAAATTGTCCTTTTCCGCACCTACGCAGTCTCCTAGAGAAAACCATGCACCTAAGTGGGATAAAGATTATGTGGATCCTAATACTGTGCATGCTTTGATTGTTGGACATGAAGAACCAACATCATTTTGTGAAGCCATAGAGAGAAGTGATTCAAGTAATTGGAAGGGGATTGTGGATGAAGGGATGTCAGCTCTTCAAAGAAATAAGACTTGTGTTTTGGTAAAATAACCAAAGAGAAGGAAGGCATTTGGGGGTAAATGGGTGTCAAAGATTAAAAAAAAGGAGCCCAATAGCAAGCGTGAGAAGTACTGGGAAAGATTGGTAGCAAAAGGATTGTCACCAAAGCAAGATATTGATTTTGATCAAATTTTTGCATCGATAGTCAAGTTGGTCTCAATTCAGGTGGAGGTTATGCATGGATTAGAACTTGAGCAAATGAATGTGAAGACCAGCTTTTTTGCTTGAGGAACTTAAGAAGAATTTTAAATGCAGCCATGGTCAAAATTCCGGACAAAACCGATATGTATCGTCCAAATTGGTTGTCAAGGTGACACTATAGCCTTACCATAGCGAACAGCAATGGGAAACGCCATATACAACCAAGTAGCCATGGTAGCTAAATAGCGACGTCATAGCGTCGCCATGGTAGAATAGCACTATGGCGTCACAATGCACGCTATTTGATTTTTTTGGAAAATACCGTGTAATACTTATAAAATAGATAAGTTATAAATATGATAATGTTATAACTTATTATACTCTCTCTCTCTCTCTCTCTCTCTCTCTCTCTCTCTCTCTCTCTCTCTCTCTCGCTCTCTCTCTCTCTCGACATGACAACACAAAGATCGTGAAACCTCGGAGCTACTAGTCGATGAGCCTCAAAGATCGATTTACACTACAGTATGTGTACTTGATATTTAAATATTTTTAAATATCCGATATTCTTTACTTCATATTTATTTAATTATACTAACTATGTTACAAATTTATTGATGTTCCATATTTGATTTGTATTTATTGATATTTGTTTATGCCTAGAACATGAAATCCTCAATATGAGAATCAAAGTATGATGCTCAGTAGTTGAATTTTCTTCTTCCTATATTTTCTTTATTTTCTCTTCCTATATAAAAAAATATAAACAAATAAAAAAGAATACTACTAATTAATATTAAATAGATGAGATAAAAATTTAAAAAGTTAATAAATAAATAAATAGCCTTGCCATGGCTACGCCATGGTGTAGCGAGCCTCTTCGCCATGACCTCCCCAAGCCGCCTTAACTACCTTGCTTCCGATACGTATCGATTACGTAGCAAACCAGGTCGATACATTGAATGTATTAACCCATATACTTTGGTGTAATGTATCGCCCAACAGCGATACATATCATCCGATACATATGGTTTTGGAGCTGGCTGATATGAAGTGGAAAACAAAGAATTTGACAAATGCATGCAGCAATCAAAGGTTGTATTGAAAATGGAAACCATATCAAGGCAATGGAATAAAATATTTGACTTGTTTATGATAAACTTGGGTACACATGGAGTATGATGATTATTGCATTTATTTCAAATTCTTTTATGATGACTCCTATTTTATTTTAGTCTTACATGTAAAAGACATGTTTTTATTGTGCAATGATAAGGCTAAAATTGATGAACTTAAGTCATATTTGAGTAAAAGATTTGAGATTAAAGGTCTCGGACTGGCAAAACAAATTCTTGGAACTGATATTGCACAGAATAGGGATGTGGGTTTTGTCACTTTCCCAAGAGGTGCACGTGGAAAGGGTGCTAAAAACAATAGCATTACAAAGTTGAAGCTGGTAAAACCACTTTTAGCAATTCACTTGAAGTTGTCTTCAAAGTAAAGTTCAAAGATAGAAGAAAAAGAAAGACATTGTGCAAGTGGTTGCTGTTCTAAGTCAAGGCAAACCCTAGGATGTTTCATTGGGAAGCTACAAAGAGGGTGCTTCGGTATTTTAAGAGGCAGTAGTGATTACACAATCAGATATAGCAGGGATTCAAGTTCAATGGAAGGTTTTGTGGATGTTCTGTGATTTTGATAGAGAAATATCAACTACAAAATTTGTTTTCCTATTCCATTGTTGATAGTGAAATATTCTTGCTAGCTTGCCCATGGATGTAGTAGGGGGCTGGGAGAACCATGTAAATCGCTTGTGTTGTGAGTGTAAATATTGTTTGCCATCATTTCTCTTTAATTTTCTCATATTTACTATAAATATTTTCGTTCTTGAGATTTATTAACTTCTAGATTCAGCTTGTTTAGTGGTGGGGGGTTTTTGGTATTATAGTGGTTTAGACTTGTTTAGTGGTGGGTTTTTGCCGCTACAGTGCTTCCATCAATACACTACACACAAGTTGACAGAATTTCACATCAAGTAATAACGCAAGTGGTGGTATATACCAATATTGGCACCAGAACCGCAATTGCTCGATCTCTGGCTTGTTCTTTTCCACGGTTTTAAAGCAATCATAAGCTGGATAAGCATAGCCGAAAACCATCCTACAAAAAGATGTTTATCAGATTCAATCATCTCTAACAACAGCACAGGCCATGGTTCAAAATATCACCTACTACATTAGATCATCACCCCTATGAACCGCGAGAGGAGCATGCATACAGCTAAGAAACATGGGTTGTATTGCCATAATAGTCCACTGTAGCATACAATATTATATATATATATATATATATATATATATATATATATATATATATATATATGTGTGTGTGTGTGTGTGTGTGTGTGTGTGTGTGTGTAGGGGATATGCGTCTAGACACGGCCCTGTAGGGCTGCACCCAAAAGCCAAATCACATGCCACGCGGCATGTGACACCCCAAACAACACCGGTTTTGGGTTGTCCAGACACATGGCATGTGATTTGAAAAAAAAAAAAAACCTGAACTTTTTTGTCCTTATTTCAAGGGTCAAAGATAAGGTAACGTCCAAATAACTTGGTGCATTGAACTTGGGAACCTGATTAATCTTGTCCAAGTTACCGTGGCACCCAATCCTCGTGATGGATGATGGGTGCCCGGTGCCACATGATGCCCAGCTGGACTGAGTGCTGCGGTAAGGGCGGCACTTGGATGCATAGTCCTGGGCCTGTATATATATATATATATATATATATATATATATATATATATATATATATATATATATATATATAGGGATAACTCCTAGTTATGCTTACAGTTCTAGTGTCAAATAGTGTGAAAAATATAATTTCTTATTAATTGCTTTTTTTTGTCAAAAAAAGTTCATATTGAAGTTTGAAACCAATATATTATGTGTCAACTGATATGTATCAGTTTCTGCGTTGAGCGAACTACACTCAAATACTGAGGGTATGAACCTTGACGAAGAATTATAGATAATCGACATTGGGTTGGAACATACGTGAGGCCTCTCGTTAGAAATTCCCCCACCATTTTGGATTGCTAACATGTGCAAAGGAGAAAAAGCTGCAACTGTCACTTCACTTCACCAGTTTCTAAACAACTCCAACTGATATCAGAAAAAGATGACAAGTCATTCTGAGTTCTATAAGTCCGCATGCAAGGCAGCTTCGTAAACTCGAAATAGATAATAATTAGCCAATAAAAAAAATATGTAATGTTGAAACTAAGCAAAAAAGTGAGAAGAAAGGTGCTATCTTTGCCAGATTAACGCTTGACAAGAACTTCGAAGATTGCGCAATAGAAAAACATCAATATCACAATTAGGGTAAACTTTCACCTCCAGAAAATGAAGTTTTAATGTGGAAAAAACTAAGAACTCATTTATCAGTTCTGGAACACAGAATCTGCAAATATTACGCAGAATATCATCAGTAAAAAAATTGGGGCAAAATCTTACAAAAGATCAGCAAAAATGGAATATGATCAACTAAGAGATTAAAATTCAAGTCAGTCATCACCAAAGTTAATATTGAATCACAAAGATCAAACAGAGAATCATCAGAAAAGCCCACATTGATTGGGAAAAAATAGGGAAAAATAATATCAAAAATAATAATAATAAATAATTTTATATATATATGGTGGACTGAACAATAAAATTTCGCTAAATCAAAGCTGAAATAGCATACATCATGGGAATCGAACAAATAGCCCCAAAACCTCGAACTAAAACCATCAGATAAATGCGTGATAAAGAATCAGGGAAATAACCCGGAAAAAGAAAATAATCAAGTAATTAATCAAAATTCAACTCCATCAAACCTCGAACAAAAATATTACCGAATCGGAAGAAGAAAACCCTAAAACTCTTAATAGAAAACCTAGAAAGAACGCAAACAAATAAACAATCAAACGTTTACAATGCAACAAATCGAAGCAATTCTCATATGAATAAAAATACCAAATCTCAAGAACCAAATTTTAAGAGAGAGAGAGGGACAGAGAGAAATTGAAAATAATAAGTACCTTCTAATTACTAAAACGTCGAAAAAAGAAGAGAGAGGGGTGAAATATCAGACGTTCGATGAAATTCGGACGGCTGATAACAGAAGTACTGGTTTTGGGCAACAGAATCAACGATGGGGGATTAAGAGAATGGGAGGAGATGGGAACGGCGTTTGAAGATATCGTTTTGAAATTCTTGGAGGATTTGGAGTTTGGAGTCTGAGTATCACTTGTAAAGCGCATATAAGTTGATGTTGTATGTGATGGTTTTGGCCGTGTGATTTAGAATCTAAAGAGCAGGGCGACAGATCAGAACTCTTTTTAGTGATTCATATTTAGTGAGGTGAAGCTATCGAAAGTTGACCCTCGTTGTCCCTAGGATTATCAGGAGGTCAACTCTGAGCTATCCAATATCCATTGATGTGGCAGAGAGGAGTTCACTTTTTTCCCATTTGTCATTTCTTCTGACACTTGTTAGGGACGTGGCGTTTTTTCTGTTTTTTTACTCCATATATGTGCTCATGAGTCATGATTCATGATTCTTAAAATCATGAAAACAATTTACTCGTTTAAAATTTAGGGCTGAGCCGAAAACCGACCTGACCAACCGGAACCGACTGAAATTTCGATTTGGTTTCGATTTTATGGCATATCAGTTTGATTTCGATTTTAGAAAAGTAACTTATCGAGTTATCGGTTCGATTTCGATTTTAACATTAAAAATCCGAAATCGAACTGATAAGAAACTAATAATAGAATATTACTTAGGTGTATACAAAAAAAAAAAAAATATATATATATATATATATATATATATATATATATATATATATATATATATTTAAATAATAAGGGTTACCTAGTAATAAGTTTTATTTTATTCTATTTTACAAATAATATGTATTATTTGTAAAAGAGAAATTTTACAAATAATAGGGTTTACCTTTTTTTTACAACTAATAGGTATTATTTAAAAAATAAGTAAAATTTGTAACAAAGAAATCACAAAACTAGGTATTACTTGTAAAATTTTCTTTTTTTAGAAACAAAATTTACAAATAAAAAAACTAAGGTTTAGAAATTAAAAACCGATCAAACCGATAACTATCGATTTAGTTTCGGTTTGGAGGCTTATCGATTCAGTTTCGGTTTGAAAAACTAGAAATTGATAATTATCAGTTATGTTTCGGTTTAGCATGAAAACCGATCTGAACCGACCGATAACACCCCTAGTTTAAATCATAAGATAAAGATTATTTTTTTTCTTAATTTTAAAAAAACAGATCTTAAGATCATGTCGCACCTATCAAATGGTGATGGACAAAAAAGTCGACCTTCAAATTTAGAGACTTGTGCCATGTGGAATGTCACACCTATCAAACGATTGTGGACAAAGAAGTTGGCCTTCAAATTTAGAGACGTGTGCCATGCGGAATCACAATTGAGCTTCTTATAGCCTCCCATGATCTTAAAAGTCTATGGTAGGGAAGATTGGAACACTATATAATCTCCATTGTATGATTTTCATCCATGAAAACTATGTGATCCTTACTCCGAAAATAGGTGAGAATAATCTTGCCCAATCATAAATGCTCTCAAAGGTTTGGGCTGGCTCGGATTTCTTGCCCCCCTCCCCCTCCTATTGGGGGTAATCCGAGCTAAGCTTGTCTTGAATGCGCCAACACTCGGCCAAAACATTAATTATATGTAGGCCGTTTTACCAAAGGCTAGCTGCGCTGACTTTACTCACTAAGAAATAGGCACTATATCCTGATGACCAAAAGGTTGCAAAACATGTCTCATGCGGGTAGAAAAAGGTGTCCATACGATTACTTTTTATTAATAAAAAGGTTGACAAAACTTATTTTTACTGTTTTGCCCAATCAAGCTCGCCTCAACCCTCCGAACCCGTCCGAAATCGATATCTCCACAAATTAGGAGTTTGCAAGCAAAAATGAGTTCATGATTGAAGGTTTTTGTCATTGACGGTCTTTCCAACCTCACGAAAAAGGGAAGGGCATTTTCATATTTTCTACCTAACTCAAAGCTTTTGACCAAAGGAGTAATTTAGTCATTTCTCGATTTTCGAATGGGTATTTTTGGAAATTAATGCAAATATTGGTTTATGGAGGTACATCACCCTATTCAGGGTTATGTTTGAGTCATCAAGAAATACCCTCATTTTTTTAGTATTTAAAACCCGTGTATGTTGTGTTTTGGTAAATACTCCTTACATCCTTACTACTATATAAAAGTAAAAATAGTTTGTCATATTTTCATATGTAAAATGCCTCTAAGAGTTGCTACCTTTCTCCCAATTGTAATTGCAAAATCTGATAATTAAATTAGGACTTTAAGGCTACGTATTGCATAGCTCCTGTCATAGCAGAGCTCACTTGCTTTAGCAGGTTTTCATCCTCTTTATTAACATCCTGCTACCTACTTTAGCAAGTATCTCTTCTCCTTGCATAGTAAGATTTTATGCAAAATTTACCTGTTCAGCAGTTTTACCCTCCTCTCTACTCACTCCTTGTCAAAGTTAATTTTATTTACTTTGATAGGGAGCTAGTAGAAAGCAAGGAGGTTGCTGCTAGAGCAGGTAAATTTTCCTTTGCAGGGAGTTAGGAAGGAGAATAAGAATCAACTAAGGTAGTTGAACTCTATCGTGGCAAGGGCTAGCAAAGAGTTATGTCATACGTAGCCTAAAACTCTTCTAATTAAACTAGGACTCTAAACTAGCTCATAACTCATATATGATACAAACTGTAATTCTCTCTCTCTCTCTCTCTCTCTCTCTCTCTCTCTCTCTTTGTCTTTCTCCCATGTACATGACTTTTCTCCTAAACAAAGGCTAATAAATATCTCTTTCTCCTCATTAAAATTTTATAAAATAAAAGATTAAAAAAATAAAATAAAAATAAAAAATCATACACAAATTTTTGTTAAGCAAGTAGTCTCTCATTAACACATCATTTTTTTCATGATTTCAAGTATATTTATGTAACAGTTACGAGTTTGGTAGATACTGGTCTGACCTGATAGTATGTGGTCAAACTTGATAAAACACTAAGATTTGATGGTCCCGTCAATGTTAGCAAAGTTGGTCATGCAGGGAGTTAGAGCAGAGATACAAAGTTAGAACCCGAGTTTATAAGTTAAGTATAACAGAGATATACTTGACATTTATTTCTAGTAAATAGAAGGAATAAAATAGTTGAACATAGCTAAAGAGGTATACATGCTTTTCATGTGAAATTAGACCCCGTGGGTATACTAGTTTTCCACTTAACCAAAGCATTGATTTGGCTTATATGGTAGTAGCCTTATTTTGTCTTTCTTGCTATACACCTACATACTAAGTGCTTGTTGTGATGGGAGTATTAACCTGAAAGAGTTGATAAGCTTCTTGCCTCTGTTCTTACTTACACGATGTCATGAGTCATCATACAAACCCATGCATGTAAAGTGCAGCTGAGATATTATAAAAGTGTAAGAGAGCCTTCTTCGCCCTATTGTTTCCATTCCTCCGCAACCCAACTCTGCCGATACATGTATTCACAGCCAGTTAAATAAATCTTAGTAAATTATAGAGAAAAGAAACGTGAGATCACAAAGTGAACCGACGATACAGTCACATAAGTTCGGTCCTCATTCTTCGAGCTCGGAGAACTCGCTACCAAGTCGGCGTCGTAACCTTGTGTCCACATTAAGATATGCCGTAAACAAGTAGAATAGGTTAGGTCAGTAGTTAATTTAGATAAATTATACATCTATGGTGTCGATTCACTAAGACCAAATCGGCAACACAAATCACAGTTTGAAATGGATTCGGAACCCATATGGCTCATAAAAACTACACTAAAAATTTCGTACAAAAATGAATAAAAAAATCTAATTTTCTATGCAATATATATATGAATAATCAGTCAATTGCCTGAGTTAAAAGAAGCCAAAGTGCAGCAGAAAAAACCCCGGCAAGCAAAGCCTGATAGGCTTGCCGCAGCAACCTTACAGGCTTACCGCAGCAAGGTGCTCAGGCTTGCCGTGGCAAGCATTGTGCTCAGACTATTAGTCAGTATTTTGATCATAACTTTTGTTCCCGAGCTCTAAATGGCACGATTGTTTATGCGTTGGAAAGGAGACAATGAGCCCTACAACTTTCATGATTTAACAAATTCCTTAATCTAATATTTAAAGGATTAAAAATTAGTGACAAGTTACAAAAACATGCTCAACTGCAAAGTTTGCCGTGGCAACCCTGCATCTGACGTACTTGGTGACACCTCTGTCAAGGGTTTGTGCTAGGATGACTTGCTGAGTTTGACCATGAGACTTGGGACCATAAATAGTCCATATTGGGGTCTATGTTGACCCAATAAACTATTAAAAATAATAAAACTATGACCATAAATTCTAGGTATTTGGTGCACACGACAAATTTACTTGAAGACATGCGTGCATAGGTAACTAGTTACACGTAAGCCTGGTATAAGGTAGGGAGTTTACATTGTTAATTTATATTTTATTTTTGAATTCATCCCTGATTAGCAAGTTATAGTTATGTCTATGTTAGTTTGATCCATATGCTAATAATAGTTTCGGTTGCTATAAATATGCTAGTTGTGCTAGTTCTGCTAAGGTATACTAAGCTATGATGATAGTAAGAACAATGCCATATATATTTATACCATGAATTTGGATGCTCGAATCATGCTAGTTCAACTTGACATAGAATTATTCTATGAATATATGTCCGCATGATAGTCTTTGAATATAAAGACAATTTTAAATGATGATTAGAGATTTATAAGGATGCCAATCAGTTTTATTGATAATAAATACATGTGATAATGTCAGTTTGTATAATGAACTCATGTCAGTTGAGATGGATATGATACTAATGAAATCAGTGTTGATTTATAATTAAAGGATGATGCTAAAAATATAGTGATAATGGGATAATGCTAAATCAGTTTAGAGAAATGATTCTGATTAATGATGATCATGTATTGCTCATGTATAATCATGTATAATAATCATAGATAGAGATAGATGAGTTTTTGAATCATGATGAAAGTATAGGTCAGATTTGATGTGTGATTAATGAATGAATATGCAAGACCAGTTTTGATAAATAGTTAGCTCAGTTCGATAGATGAATATTAATGATTATACTAATTTCAGTTTAAATGAATGTCTTTGTATGACTATACTCGTGTCAAGTTTGATGAATAGATATGCATGATAAGGATCCAAGCAGTTGTGTCGTATAACTATTATGCTAATTCAGTTAGATGTGTGATTATAAATGATGATACGATCAGTTATGTATGAATGATGATAAGATCAGTTTCGATGCATGAATATGAATAGTTATGTTAACTCAGTTATACTAGTTCAGTTTTGCTATATCATACTTGTTCATGATGTTCTTGCATATATGTTAGCATGCATTGTTCATATACCGTTATCTTTGATGTCATGTACACATCTTTATTCTCGTCTTGAAATAAGTGCTCCCGCTAACTAGGAAGCTTGATATCTCGTCTGAGTGATCTCGCTAACTAGGGGGCTTGATATCTCGTCCAAGTGATCTCGCTAACTAGGGGGTTTGATATCTCGTCCAAGTGATCCCACTAACTCGGGAGCTTGATATCTCGTCCAAGTGATTTCGCTAACTCGGGAGCTTGATTTTCTCGGTCCAAGTAATCCCACTAACTCGAGAGCTTGACAAGTGATCACGCTAACTCGGGAGCTTGATTTTCTTGTTTCTTGTATATGTCTTGTTTCAGTATGATTTCTGTAATTGTCCAGCATGATTCCTTGTCAGTATGATTACTCGTATTTGTTCAACATGAATCTGTTAGCATGATACAATATTTATATGATTTATTACTTGTTATACAAAATGTTGCTAGAATAGATACAAGGTAAGATATAATGTGTTTAGTTTGTAATTTATGCATTTAGAAGTGAATTGAAAATCTAACATATAAAGTAGCACTTTAAATTTCTCTGCTGAGCTTTGATGATAGCTCATCCTACGACTTTATGTCTTAGCTGCAAATATTACTTAGGACCCTGAGCACGAGGTTGATCCTACCTACCAGCCTGAGGAGGACGAGGAGGAAGGTTCTGCTGAGGACTTCTTTCCTTACGAGATTTGAGAGAGAGAGAGAGAGAGAGATTTGTTTTTAAACATTAAACATATAATAGCAACAGTATGATTTAAGATAGTTTACTACTTCATATATAGGTTTCTGTTTATATTCCTGTTCAGTTTACTGCTTTAGATAAATGAATGAATATCAGTTGTTGCCATATTTCTATGTATCAGAGTTAATTCAATTCGCTTCCGCATATGTAATACTTTGTACACGATGCCCTTGTATGATAGGATCATGTTAGGTGATCCGACGGCGCGACCTTTCCCATTTTTGAGAAGGGGACAAGTCGGGCTGTTACAATTTATGTCTTTGTTTTGTTTATGTCTCTTAATCTGCTTTGATTTATTTTTTACCAATTTTATGTTTTATTGATAGCATAAATTTGATCCAAGATTTTGTATTTTTTTATTCATCCTGAAATAGTTAGATTTTCATAGATTTTTGTTAAACTAAGCAGTCTCTCATTAACACAACGTTTTTTCCCGATTTCAGGTATATTTATATGTCTTTATTTTATTTATGTCTCTTAATTTGCTTTAATTTATTTTTGACCAATTTTATGTTTTATTGATGACATGAATCTGAACCAAAATTTTATATTTTTTTATTCATCCCGAGTAGATTTCCATTCGGGTTAAATGAATGTGGATATTTATTTATTTTTATTTATTTATGTGTTATGAGATTAACTATTGGGAATAATATATTTTTTATTTTTTATTTATCAATTGGGGATATGGGTTAATTGTTTCACTAAAAAAGATCATATTTTTGTCTGGCTCTGATGTGGAGGCAATAGTTATAGGCATAAGAATTATAAGATATAATTTTGTATCAGATTGTTTGTAATTTTGTATTGGATGGCACAAATCGAAATTGGTTTGTTTTCGTCATGGTCCAATATAGAAGTGTATTTTTATAATCAGAGATCTTTATGCATGACTGTAAATGAGATTGGATTAAGAAATATCATATGGGTTTTTGCTTATTTTATATTTTGATACAAATTTTTTTTGAACTTGAATCACCGGATCTCTATTCTTCGGTGCCTCGCTTCCCGAACTTGAATCGTCGGAGCTCCATTCTTCGGCCCATCAAGAAAAAGATTTAATCACCACCATTAAAACTAGAATAAGATGAAGTCTATATACCGTTCAAGAGAAATGGTTGGCAAGAGATGCACCCCAACCTCCATCTCCAAACAACTCTTCTGTGATCGAGTCACCGAAAAGAATGATCTTGGGACACATCTCTTTCTCTCTCTCTCGGCAAATCGACTCAAATCAAATCTTTAATGGGTTTCTTTGATTTCTTCTTCTATTTTCGTGTGGATTTGCTTTCTGTTATATATGGCAAGCAATCTACTCGAGGATATGATATCGTTGAAATATACTAAAGGTTATCGTAATAGTTTAACAATTAGAGTTTTTAAAATATAAATATATTAATTAAAAATCCTAGGTGAATCCTAGCTATTGAATTTAATTTTAGTTTCAAGGGATGAGATGATTTCTAATCCTGTAATTCACGTGCATTTGCACGTGTATCCTTACTAGTTTGCTTAAATGTATATACCCCGGTATAATAATGTAATTCTTCCCAAGATATATGTTTGTACATTGAGATTTGTTGAAACTAACACAACTTTTTAACTTTTATGCTAATGACAATTTAATTTAGGTTAGGTTTGGGAAGTGGATTTGAATTTGTATCTCCTAAATCCAAATCCCCCGTTTGGTTCCACCTTTTTGTGTTTGGATTTGGATTTGGTAAATCCATCGGAATTTAGAAATTCATGTTTGTACTGTAAAAAAGTGGATTTGTAAATAATACCTCCCAGATGTTTTTTGAAAATCCAAATCTTACACCATCATATAATTAGCTATGTTTTGTAAATAAAAAGTTGTTGCTCAGTGCTATCATAGGTACGGTTAAACCTGATATTCGACCCGCTTAAGAGGAGTATTTTTAAGCTTGACCTATCTGGTTGGGTTGGGCATGAGACATCTGACCCGACCTATGGGTTCAATTGGGTTGGGTCGACTTCCCCCAATATTTTATATAATATCAAAGAAAATAAGGGATTTTTAAGCTGGTTGGGTCGGGTTTTCGGATCGGGCATTGGGTCTGGTCAGGCATAGTCGGCTGCACCATTGGGCAGGTTAGGCATATGTTGATTGCAAAAATTTAGGTCTGACTCAACCTAATAGTTTACGTGGGTTGGGTACATAAACTTAACCCGTCGTGTCGAGTTAGGCATAAGACATCCGGCTCGACTTCTGGTTTGGTAAATCCGATAATTTATACATAAAAGGAAGAAAATAGGTTTTTTTTTACTGGGTCGGGTCGGGTTTTCAGATTGGGTCTGGTAGAGTGCACCATCTAGTCAGGTCGGGTCCGTCAGGCATTTGTCATTTTGGCCTATTAGGCAACCAAAATTTTGGCCCGACAGGTTGATATCCCTACATAGAATTACGGGTGAAAAAAAAATCACAAATCAAAGAAACCTAACCGAAATTGATGGATCGGTTTGGTTTCGCCAAAAATCGGTTGAGTAGGGAAAGAAAACCGATCCTAAGCTGAAAAATCGAAAAAAAAAAAATCAGAAAAAACTGAAAACAAATTGGTTCTGTTTCGTTTCAAGGGGTGGGGAGTTCGGTTAACCGAATTCAAAACATTTCGGTTCGGGTTCGGTTTTAGGTGAACCGACACCAAAATAGAAATTTTCAGTTTCGGTCTTGGTTCGGCTCACCGAACTTCCACCCCTACCTAGAATGAAGGAAACCAATGAAATATAAAATTTTTTTATAAAAAAAAGTAGCCAAATGAATTATCTATAAATCTTTGGGCCATTTCCTAAAATAATGCTTAAACATCTAAACAAAAGATTTGCAAATCCAAATATTTCAAATTCTGAAATTGAAATACCTGAATTTGAAATACTTGAATTTGAAATCTCTAAATCCAAATACTTGTTCCCAAACATAGCCTTAGGGGAAATTTCAAAAGTCTCCTCCCTTTAAAGTTACGTCTCTAAATTCTCCCCATATTTTTTTAAATATTTAATAAACTCATGTACTTAAAACTTAGTTATCTAAATGCCCCCTCAACCATAAATATCTACCTTTATATTTAAATTTTTAATGCAGTTTTTACTATTTTTATTGAGATTAAAATAATTTCTGTTTTACATATATTTATTATTGTTCTCAAAGCTTTTTTCAATTTTTTGGATTTTTATTGAATTTTAATATATATATATATATATATATTTTTTTTTTTAACATGAAAAAATATAATTTTTAACTTTTTTTTAATGTAATTTTAACTAGCCTACTGGCCGAGCTGCCCAACCCATTTTCTAGAATCTTTCCATTTTAAGAATACTTTGGATATTAAGGTAAATATTTATGGTGAAAGGGACATTTAGATAACTAAGTTTTATGTACAATAATATTAGATATTTACAAAAATACTGGTAAAATTTAAAAAAGTAATTGTAAAAGGGGAGATTTTAGAAATTTTCCCTTTAGTTTAATGGCTACATGCAAATCACGAAGGTAGGTACCACATCTTACATCGAATCTAATCTAATATTAAAAGTAGAAAAATAAACATAATCTCAAGGTTCCGAACTACCAAACTAAGTGAATTTTGATTAGAATGTAAGAAGGAAGACCAACAAAGAGTGTAGGTCTGGCCATGAAAAGGCAACAAAAGATACTTAAAGAAGCACTCTATAAAGAAAGGAATAAACAAAAGAACATTAGAAGAAGATAGAAAGATAAAATAGAGAAATTTTCCATAAACGATTATATTGTTTACAATACATTTTAATTCTCTGTTAAAAAAGTGTATGAATAAAATTATAAATATAACTGTCAGCGGTTATTTAGAAGTGGGAATAAACATGGGTAAGTGGATAGTTATCTAGAAGTGAGAATGATACGCTATTGAGCGCTATTATCTAATACTTTGTACCTTTAAACAAAAGGACGATAATAGAGCTTTTTGTGAGATTCATGCTCTAACTATTGGATTTAGCAAGATCCCTATCATGTTTGGGCATTAGTAAAATCCCTGCTCTCCAACCGTTTAAATTTCCAATAATTACTTGTTAGAATATGAAATACTAACAATACCCTCACCTGTTCATTTAACTATTAATCCTCATTTTTTAGATAAATAATAACACAAATATCCTTAGTCCCTTTTCAGATTCAGTAGTTTACCAACTGATTAGTTGACTGAAGGATTAGACAATTTTTATTGACCAAAATTCCTACTAAAAATGATTGATTGACCAAAAGACCGAATGGTTAACCAATGACCGATCCGCTAACCGCGAAGTCACGATGGTTTAAAATGACCTGTAACTGAGAAAAAAGAATTGTGGGTTAAGCGCGCAATGACCGTCTGTTAATCCACTCATTGATCGTTTGTTAACCACACGGATTATTAATCCATTAAATCATCCATCAAGACACTACTCAACTAAAATGTAGCGGGTTTCATTTGAACATCTATACTTAAGATCTTCACTGGATCTTCAACAATGAATGGTCTCTTGGACATCTTAGATACAGCCGTCTCTGGACGTTATTGTAAAGACGGATGCTTGCAAGAGAGAACTATTATACCTCCTTTGTACACTTGATCAACATGCGTCTCTATCTCCCGCAATGTAGTAGGCATTTTCACCAAGGCTCTACTAGGTGTCCCTGGTTATTTTTATATCCAAGAGATCTAGTAGAGCCTCGGTGTAAATGCCTACCAAATTTTTGTAGACTCGTAGAATATGTCGCCTCTTTGCCTCACAAGCAGCAAATTGACCTAAAATTAAGAAAATGTAATATCCCGAAAAATTGACCGTTGACTTTGACCTCGAGATTCGTGCCCGATTGGTCATAAGTTTGACCAAGAACGAGTTCACTATTTGACTTAAGAAGTGATGAACGAATGTGATGTGAATATGATGTAAGTGCATAGAGTATAATGTAAATCTGGAACCACATACACCTATTTTGGGTGTATGTGCTTAACACCAAGACAAGGGAGACATAAGGGTTTAAAGAACCCTAAATTCATTGTTTTGAGCTATTGAAGAGAGAGTTAAGAAGAGAGAGAGAAAAGTAAGGAGGAGTTCTGAGGGCTAGAGGTTAATGCAAATCAAGAAGAGGATGGAGCATTGATTGAAGGATTAAACGCGTTAGGATTGTTGAAACGACAAGCTGGAGCCCTAGCCATTCCAACCTAGATCTTGATCAATTTGAGGATTGATTGAAAGGGAGTTTTAAATTAATGTAATGCGTAGATGTATGATGATTTAATTCAGTCAAATAT
The DNA here is from genome assembly GCA_021018995.1 of Chloranthus sessilifolius. Lineage (NCBI taxonomy): Eukaryota > Viridiplantae > Streptophyta > Magnoliopsida > Chloranthales > Chloranthaceae > Chloranthus > Chloranthus sessilifolius. The sequence goes on from CM037595.1 coordinate 75,489,174, forward strand.
GCTTAGAAGAGTAGATTCAAGGCTTAGACAAGAAAAGATAAAGATTTGGAAGAACAGCCAGAAAGGGGGCTGAATCGAACCAAATCGATTAATCGAAATTGGGATTCGATTAATCGATTTTGGTCTGAAAGTTCAAAAGTCATGAAAGCCCGATTTCGATTAATCGATTTGGATTTCGATTAGTCGATTTAGAAATCGACTAATCGACTGGGTACCTCCAGTGGCTAGAGAAAAGAGACCTGGAGAAATCGACTAATCGAGTTGGGAAATCGATTAATCGATTTTGGATTTCGATTAATTGATTTGGGATCGACTAATCGATTTCAGAATTTCGACCACTCGATTTAAGAATCGACTGCTTTATGTTGGAGACCTCGATTAATTGATTTGGGATCGATTAATCGAATTTGAATCTCGATTAATCGATTTTGAGAATCGATTAATCAATTTGGGTTTCGATTAATCGATTTTGGGAATCGATTAATCGACTTTGACAGTTTTGCTCAACTTTCTAAGTTTTCTTTGAGATTCATTGAGGGTCCAGGACCTTCTTCATTACATCTTTAGTGATGTATTGTATGTGTTGTAATGTACCATAGGTGGTACGTGCGAAAGCGAGCACAAGGAGCCGCGTGGGACCTTGATGCTTGAACCATCAGAGACTTGAGGTAGGGAACACCTTGAACATGTACTTTAAATTCAAGAGCATGTATGTAGTGATATAATTATTAAATTGAAGTTGTTTTAAATTGTGAAAAGCTTTATGAAAATGGGTGCGTGTGTGACACCAAAAATATGATAAGGGCATCTGTGTGATGTAAGTAATTAAGAACAAGTAATCTAATGAGATTGAGACATCTCCAGGGGATGAGAAAGTAATAAAAGCATCAGGTGTGATGTGGGTATGTATACATCTCAGGGATGTATACATAGGATTGAATAATTACTGTTGAGGCCAAACTGATATGAGATATCACACTTACACGGTGAACAACTATATATAAAGCACATATTATTTTTGTTATTTGAGGTTTGGAGGATACCCCACCGACGTGGCGGGATACCCACGACTGACGCGGTAGGATATCCGTGACCGGTACGGCGGCGAATCCGTACACCAGTACGGAGGTTTATCCGTAACCATAAGTATATCCCAGGGATGTTGTGTGATATTTAACCCCGCCGCCTAGTGAGAAAGGGGCTTGGGCCGTATTTCCAGGGAATATATTTTTATAACTGTCTAATTAGATGACGATGAAGGGTATCTCATCGGGGCTCGATGCTATATTGCTCGGGGATTACTTAAGTTGAAGATTTAAGTTTTTGCTTTAGGCCTGTTCAGTGTCATTCATGATAAATCAACAATAAAGTAAGAAATGCTAACTACCAGTAAACTTGAATGCAATTCATCAGATTTAAACTATTTTTCTATCAAAAGCATAGACACATTATGCTTATGGTATCATAAAATATATGTGAGTTTTAACTTATATGTTCATTGTGTTTCTTCCCTATTGAGCTAGGATGTAGCTCACCCTTCTGACTATATGTTGCAGGTCCTTTGATAGCAGCAACTGAGGCTTCGGGGGGCGTAGATCGGGGTGATTCGGATTACGCGCTTGGAGACGAGTTGGAGCCTCCACCCGAGGACTTCTTCTAGGAGACTCTGCTGTGTACTTTGACAGAGTAGTTTTTTAGAGCAGATTTGTACGGCTTGGTATGTCAAGCCTTTCTTTTAAAATATGTAATTAAACTGAATTATTCTTTTGGCGAACCGTCTGGGGTGATCCGTTTATCACCGATGGTTCGGGTCGGTTCTCTGTTCATGCAGTGGCATGAAAGTAGAACTGCCTTTTTCGTATGCCAGTTGGGCATATTAACGTTTTCTGCTTTAATGAGATTATTTGCTTTATTTAATTATTTGTGCTTGATATATCAATGTTCCGTGCATAGTTTTGGGGCACGGTCTAGAGGATCGTGCTGATGGCACGAGTTTTGGGGTACCGAAATCCAGGCTGTCATAGTTGGTATCATAGCATTTTCTTTTAGAAACTCTGACAATCATTTTTTTGTCAGAGTCTAGGGACTTCTGCTAATGAAAACTTTGTTTTCACGTGCAGACCGTTATGTTTCCTAGAGGAAGGGGCCGACCCAGGGGTGGCCATAGTAGAAGTTTACGTAGTTGAGATGACTTTATCTCAGACGTAAATAGAGAACCTATAGGAGATGGAGGGGCTTCTGGCAGTGGTGGCCAAGGAAGCCAAGATCAGGAAGAGAACCGTGATCGAGATCGTCAGGATCAAGATCAGAGAGAGAAAGAAAGAGTTAGAGAGCGAAATGAGGATAGAGAAGAGCGTCAGAGGATGATGCACACCATGGAGACCATGGCAACTGCTATGGCTCAACAGGCAGCATCTTTGGCAGCTCATACAGCTCACGAGCAACATCAGCCACCGACACCTCCAGTGGCTCTGTCGCCCCCAGCATCTTCAGCACTCACTGAGTTTAGGAGGATGAGACCTCCTAGTTTTTCTGGACAGGGAGAGCCCATAGTGGCAGAGCACTGGCTGAGTGAGATGGAGAAAGTTTTTAGTGTACTGACATGCACGGAGGACGAGAGCGTCCGTTGGGTAGCCTACATGCTAGACGGAGAGGCTGGGCCTTGGTGGAAGTCCGTTTCATGGACTAGGGCTCAGGAGACTCCGGATTTGCCCTGGACTTGGGATGAGTTCGTCGAGGAATTCAATAAACAGTACTTCTCTGAGGTGGTGAGGAACCAACTGGAAATCCAATTTCTACAGCTTACTCAGGGGAAGATGACAGTGAGAGACTATGGAGTGAAGTTTATGCGACTCGCTCGCTTTGCGCCTGACTACGTCATCACAGAAATGATGAGAGCAAAAAGGTTTCAGCAAGGGTTGAGATCAGACGTGAGGGGAGGAGTAGCACCATTCCAGCTGAGGACTTATGGAGAGGTTATGAGTAAGGCCTTGGTGGCAAAAGAAGAAAATAACAACAAATACCGCCAGAGGGAGCAACAAGGAAGGTGGAACAGTGATCAGAGTAGAACGGGGAATTATAAACCGGTGAACAAAAAGCCGAGGTTCATACCAAACAATTAGAAACCACCGTTTCAAGGAGGCTATGGAAGACCGACGCAGCAGAGCAACCAGCAGAGATTTCCATTGCTCGCGTCGGGGAGACCGATACGCTACTGAGCCTGCTATTACTCACACTCTGATCCTGCAGGGGGCTTCTCGAGCAGCTTCTTCCACACCACGTGAGACTTGTGTCAAGTGTGGCAAGCCTCACAAGACAGCGGACTGTAGGGTAGGCACTCGGGGTTGCTTTCGATGTGACAAGGTGGGCCACTTGATCAGGGAATGCCCCGAGGTGAACAAAGGGAAGATGGCTTCAACACCTATTCCACGACCAATACAAGCAAGGAAGCTGATCGTCCAAGGAAGAGCCTACGCAGTCACAGCTCAAGAGGCTCAGAACACGAACGATGTCATTCAAGGTGAGCTTTCTTTTAAATAAAGAATTTCGATTCTTGTAATTTTAGATAAAGAAGGTGCATCTATATTTAGAAAAAAAAAAAAAAAAACTTGCATGTGATAAATTCTGGTATAATGATAATAAACAATATATATATGTGTATGTATAATTAGGTGGATTACACATCTATAAGAAGGGAAGCGACGTGTCATACGAAGCTCAAGTGTTGATAGACCCGGGGTCTACCCACTCATTCGTTACCCCTCGCTTCACAAAGAAGATGAAAGTCGACCCAGAGGAGTTAGACTTCGTTTTAACCGTGACGGTTCCTACTGGGAAAGCGGTTGATACGGAGAAGGGTTGCAACTCCGTGATCGTGAGGGTCATGGATGGAGGCTATTTTGAGCTACCCGCAAACCTAATTCTGTTAGACATGCAAGGATTCGATGTGATCCTTGGCATGGATTGGCTATCGACTCATTGTGCGACGGTAGATTGCAAGAACAATGTCGTCACTTTTAGACCGAACACATGGAGATCGTTTAGATTTCGGGGAGAAAGGTCGACACACCTACCACTTATCTCGGCAGTCAGGGCCGAGCGATTGATCAGAATAGGGTGTAGTGGATACTTGGCATTTTTGAAGGAGCAAAAAGAGGAGAAGAATGTGATATCTGAAATAGCAGTTGTGCGAGACTTCGCCGATGTATTTCTAGAGGAGTTACCCGGATTACCCCCAGAGAGAGAAATAGAATTTGCCATCGACTTAGCACCAGGAACGGAGTCTGTTTCTAAAGCACCATACAGAATGGCTCCTGCTGAGTTGAAGGAGTTGAAAGAGCAGTTACAAGAGTTAATGGACAAGGGGTTTGTGAGACCGAGCGTGTCTCCATGGGGAGCACCGGTCTTGTTTGTAAAGAAGAAAGATGGGTCAATGCGTCTGTGCATTGACTATCGATAGTTGAACAAAATTACCATCAAGAACCGATACCCTTTGCCTAGGATAGATGACTTGTTTGATCAACTGCAAGGAGCGAAGCATTTCTCAAAGATCGATCTGAGGTCGGGATACCATCAGTTGAGAGTCAAGGTAGAGGATATTCAGAAGACTGCATTCAGAACTCGATACGGACCTAGTGATGCCGTTTGGGTTGACAAATGCCCCGGCGTCATTCATGGATTTAATGAATAGGGTGTTAAACCACACCTAGACTCTTGTGTCGTAGTGTTTGTTGACGACATCCTGATCTATTCAAAATCAGAGGAAGAGCATGAAAAGCATTTGAGAATAGCCCTACAGACTCTACGTGAACACCGACTGTATGCCAAGCTCAGCAAATGTGAGTTTTGGTTAGAAGAAGTTAGCATTTTGGGACATGTAGTCTCAAAGCTTGGTGTCACTGTAGATCCATCAAAGATCGAAGCAGTAGTGAATTGGGAGCAACCAAAGACAGTGACCGATATTTGCAGTTTCCTTGGATTGGCGAGTTACTACCGACGTTTCGTTGAGGGTTTTTCAAAGATATCAGGACCACTCACGAGACTTACACGGAAAGATGAGAGGTTTGAATGGAGTGAGGCATGCGAGAAGAGTTTTCAAGAACTTAAGAAGAGACTCACTTCAGCTCTAGTGTTAGCTATACCTTCAAGCAGTGGAGGGTTTGCAGTGTATAGAGATGCTTCGTATACTGGTTTGAGTTGTGTGCTTAATCAACACAAAAAGGTGATACCGTATGGGTCAAGACAGTTGAAAGAGCATGAGAAGAATTATCCGACACACGACCTGGAATTAGCAGCAGTCATTTTCGCGCTCAAGATCTGGAGACATTACTTGTACGGTGAGACGTTTGAGATCTTCACCGATCATAAGAGCCTCAGATATCTGTTTACACAGAAGGAACTAAATATGAGACAGCGCAGATGGATGGAGTTTCTAAAAGATTATGACTGTTCTATACAGTACCATCCAGGTAAGGCTAATGTAGTAGCCTACGCCTTTAGTCGGAAGAGTTCAGCTCAATTGACTAGTTTAATTTTGGGTATGCACAGATGGAAACTATTTGATGATTTGGCACTATATGATGCAAATATTGAGTCACAAGCTACAGGAGCCTTCTTGGCTAATATCTCAGTGAGACCGATGACATTTGAGCATATCCATGAGCTACAGATGAAAGACCCGATGCTAACTAAGATTTGTCAAGATGTGACTGAAGGCATTACATCTGAGTATTCAATCAAAGAGGATGGTTCCTTATTGTTCAAGGGCCGCCTCTATATTCTGGACAATACCGATCTGCGGTGAACAATTCTGGATGAATCACACAAGTCAAGCTATGCTATCCACCCGGGAAGCACAAAGATGTATCAAGATCTGAAAAAGAATTAATGGTGGAGAGGCTTGAAACAAGATGTGGCAGAGTACGTGTCGCGATGTTTGACGTGTCAGCAAGTCAAAATCGATCATAGACACCCCGCAGGTCTATTGCAGCCTCTACTTATACCGGAATGGAAGTAGGAATCGATCTCTATGGACTTTATCATTAGACTTCCGCGTACAACAAAGAGATACAACACCATTTGGGTAGTGGTCGATCGATTGACCAAGTCAGCGCACTTCTTGCCTTACAACACGATGTACATGGCGGGAAGACTAGCAGAGCTGTATATGAAAGAGATTGTCCGTTTGTATGGAATTTCGAGTAGTATCGTTTCAGACCGTGACCCATTGTATACATCAAAATTCTGGAAGAAATTTCAAGAAGGAATGGGAACGCGACTAGATTTTAGTACAACATTCCATCCGCAAACCGACGGACAGACTGAGAGGGCAAATCAGATCATTGAGGACATGCTTAGGGCATGTATGTTAGAATTGCAAGGATCATGGGATCAACACCTACCCTTGATTGAGTTCGCGTATAACAACAACTTTCAGACGAGCATTGGGATGGCACCATATGAAGCTCTTTATGGACGGCGATGTAGATCGCCCATCAATTGGGAAGAAACGGGTGAGAAATTCGTTTTGGGACCCGAAACACTTGAAGATAATTCCACCTATGTTCGGATGATAAGGGCAAAACTCAAAGCGGTTCAGAGTAGACAGAAAAGCTACGCCGATATCAAGCGGACGAGTGTAGACTTCAAGGTGGGTGAACACGTGTTTGTGAAAGTATCACCTATGAAGGGGGTGATGAGATTTGGAAAGAGAGGGAAGCTAAGTCCCTGCTATCTTGGACCTTTTAAAGTTTTGGGTCGAGTAGGAGAAGTTGCTTACCGCATTGGATTGCTACCGTTATTCGATCCAGTACATAATGTCTTCCACGTATCTATGCACAGGAAGTATCTTAATGACCCTGATCATGTGCTGAGCGGTCAATCATTTGAAATGCATGAAGACATGACGATGATCGAAGAGCCGGTGGAGATTTTGGATCGAAAGGAACAAGTGTTGCGAACAAAGGTAATTCCATTAGTACTTGTTCGATGGAAACACCATCCGGCCGGGGAAGCTACATGGGAACGAGAGGCCGACGTGAGAGAACAATATCCGGCCTTGTTTACGACAACTTGAGAGCTAAAAGTGTATCACCGCAAGCATGTTTGCGGACTTAAACTATGTGTCGTAACTCATTATCAATTTTATGATCAATTTACTTAAGAGAACAGTTTTATCCACATAGAGCCGCCAATACAGTGTTGGACGCGAAATTGGAATTCATCATAGCCACGACATGGCCGTGATGATGTGTGTTGTAGAACCAATGACCATTTAATATCATAATTTACCATGGGAAATCAAAGAGACATGAAGACTTTTAAATCTGAAGAATCTGATCAAAACCAATTAATCGATTTTCAAATCAATCAATCGATTTGGGATTTCGATTAATCGATTTTGGTCGATTAGTCGACTGGCATGTGGCAGTGACTGGAAATTGGAACAAGATTCATAAAAATGACAGTGAAATTTCGATTAATCGATCTGGGTTTCGATTAATCGATTTTGAATTTTGATTAATCGATCTGGGGATTCGATTAATTGAATAACTTAAGAATTTTTGAGGAATTTGAAGAATTTTATGTGATTTCGATTAATCGAAGAACAATTCGATTAATCGATTTAAAATTTCGATTAATCGAACTGGAGCTTGACTAATCGAGTAACTTAAGAAGTTTAGAAAATTTTTGAAGAACTGCACGATTTCGATTGATCGAAGTGAATCTCGATTAATCGATTTTAGAATTTTGATTAATCGAAATGAATTTTGACTAATCGACTGGCTCACGCCAGTGAGCTCTAAAACTTGAAATTTTTAACGGATACGATTTCGATTAATCGAAATGGTTTCGATTAATTGATTTTGAGTTTCGACTAATCGATTTTTGAAATCGATTAATCGATTTCACGCGGCTTAACCTAGTTTTGAATCTCGATTAATCGACTTTGGAAATCGATTAATCGAGCCGGAGCCTATATATATAAATCGATGGGTTTTTCATTTCATTCGAAATCATTTGGACTTTTTGTATTTGCGCGCCTTCTTCTTCTTCTTCTTCTTCTTCAACCATCCGAGCTACTTAGGGTTTGTGATTTCGGATCGGGATTGCATCACATTGGATCAAAACCTAAAGTAAACCCTAGTTTTGTTAAAATTTGAGCCATTAAACCCTAGTTTTGTTAAAATTTGAGCCATTAAACCCTAGATTCGTGTTATTTTCATTTCAAGGCATATAAACCCTAGTTTTCTCAAAATTTTCACAACCATGCCACCCAAAACTCAGTTGTCTTCGAAGAAGGCAACCTCTGAGCTTCCGGTATGGCGTAAGAACGCCGCACCGCCACCACCTACCCCATCACCGGTGAGGACTCCATCACCTTCGGCATCGGAGACCACCTCCGGTTCGACGAGCGCGGCTTCGCGTGAGTCTTCACGCGAGTCTACCCCCATGCCGCCACCACCCACTAACGTACTTCAACCCAATGAGTGGTGGGAGGCTAAGACCTTTGAGATCGAGTACATTATCGATCCAACCCTATTCACCAACCCCGATGTACCAGGCGAGACCCAATGGGCTCGCAATTACCTCCAAAATACCAGTCTCGATAATATTTTAAAACCCATCCATGGGTCCTACTACCCACGATTGGTCCGTTTATTCTACCAAGGGCTAACGGACGGCCCTACCGACGACATTATTTTGACCAAAATAGAGGGGCGCGACTACGCATTCACCAGTCGCCGCGTCCATGATGTGATTGAGTGTTACCTCGACTTTACACCCGAGACCACCCTCTTTCCACCCTTCGAGGAAGAGGTTAGATTTGAAGAGATAATGACCCGCATGACCAACAGGAAGACGGGGTCGGGATCCTCCATTAGGAGGGTCGACCTTCCCCACTACATGTGGATGCTTGATTCGATAATCAAGTGTAATCTTTACCCACTACGCCACGACACAGAGCGCGTAGAGAAAGTGCAACAGGCACTTTATGCGGCCTTTTGTGGCCGTTGGTTTGACACGACCATGCTCATCCTAGAGGGGATGAGGTACATTAAGGGCAAACTGATGAAGGGCAACTTAAGGCCCAAGGAGAAGATGCCATATGCTCGGCTCATCTCGATCATGTTGGAGTGTTACTCCAACGCCCCCGACTATACCATATGGCCTCACGAGGTGAGGGCTACGGATTGCGTGAAGCAATTCTCCATTGCTTCATGGCGCCTTAGCTACAACCTTCTCAAGAAGACCCTACCAGCAGTAGTCGCACCCCCACCACCGCAGCAGGATCCACCCGTTGGGGGAGCACCACCAGTGGGGGACGCCCCACCAGTCATTCCACCACCTGAGCGAGCCCCAGCTCACCCCTTAGTGTCAGCTGGGCAGCAGCCCATCGTGCCACCTTCCACCACATAAGCTACACCACCATCATGATCCACCGTAGCGACGCCTACCTCATCTTATCGCCACCGCGTAGCTCACTCCGGCCCTACGATCGAGGACGTGTTGGCCAGGATGGAGGCCAACAGCGAGCGGATGAATCGACAGATGGACTTTCTGATGTACCACACTCTACGGTACATCTATCCGTCGGACTATAAGCAGCGCCTCGCGCAGGAGGCCGATTGGACCGCGGGCCAGACTGTTTTCCATACGGGTGCCGATTTACACGCGAGTACATCTACCGCCGATGCATCTGGCTCGAAGCCACAGCAGCCAGAGCAGCCTACGGAGACGCCCCATCCAGTACCGGCCGAGCCGCCAATCCAGCCAGAGCCACCAGTCCAGTCGATTCCACTAGAGCAGCCTGCCCCTACATCGGATCATCCAGGGGAGGGGACGACGTGAGACTGGGACGAGGATGTCTCTTTTTGTATGACTGATTTTGGTACTTTTGATGTAATTTAAACGATGTAATTCAACAAGTTGTAAATTTTGGAAATTTATGAAATATAGAAAATTTTTGTGTATCTGCGTGAATTAATTATGTCTAATTGCTCTGAATAATGCATCTGTCAACTTTTAGTGTGTGGGTATGCGACACCCCAGTGTGCGGGTACCCAAGCGAACACCTTTGGGTTATTTTTGAGGACGAAAATTCCCAAGGTGGGGAGAATGTAATATCCCAAAAAATTAATCGTCGACTTTGACCTTGGGATCCGTGCCCGACTGGTCATAAGTTTGACGAAGAAGGAGTTCACTATTTGACTTAAGAAGTGATGAACAGATATGATGTGAATATGATGTAAGTGCGTAGAGTATAATATAAATCTGGAGTCACATACACCTATTTTGGGTGTATGTGCTTAACACCAAGACAAGGGAGATATAAGGGTTTAAAGAACCCTAAATTCATTGTTTTGAGCTATTGAAGAGAGAGTTAAGAAGAGAGAGAGAAAAGTAAGGAGGAGTTATGAGGGCTAGAGGTTAATGCAAATCAAGAAGAGGATGGAGCATTGATTGAAGGATTCAACGCGTTAGGATCGTTGAAACAACAAGCTGGAGCCCTAGCCATTCCAACCTAGATCTTGATCAATTTGAGGATTGATTGAAGGTGAGTTTTAAATTAATGTAATGCGTAGATGCATGATGATTTAATTCAGTCAAATATGCTTAGAAGAGTAGATTCAAGGCTTAGAAAAGAAAAGATAAAGATTTGGAAGAATAGCCAGAAAGGGGGCTGAATCGGACCAAATCGATTAATCGAAATTGGGATTCGATTAATCAATTTTGATCTGGAAGTTCAAAAGTCATGAAAGCCCGATTTCGATTAATCGAATTGTATTTCGATTAATCGATTTTGATTTCAATTAGTCGATTTAGAAATCGACTAATCGACTGGGTACCTCCAGTGGCTAGAGAAAAGAGACCTGGAGAAATCGACTAATCGAGTTGGGAAATCGATTAATCGATTTGGGATCGACTAATCGATTTCAGAATTTCGACCACTCGATTTAAGAATCGACTGCTTTATGTTGGAGACCTGGATTAATCGATTTGGGATCGATTAATCAAATTTGAATCTCGATTAATCGATTTTGAGAATCGATTAATCGATTTGGGTTTCGATTAATCGATTTTGGGAATCGATTAATCGATTTTGGGAATCGATTAATCGACTTTGACAGTTTTGCTCAACTTTCTAAGTTTTCTTTGAGATTCATTGAGGGTCCAGGACCTTCTTCATTACATCTTTAGTGATGTATTGCATGTGTTGTAATGTACTATAGGTGGTACGTGTGAAAGCGAGCACAAGGAGCCGCGTGGGACCTTGATGCTTGAACCATCAAAGACTTGAGGTAGGGAACACCTTGAACATGTACTTTAAATTCAAGAGCATGTATGTAGTGATATAATTATTAAATTAAAGTTGTTTTAAATTATGAAAAGCTTTATGAAAATGGGTGTGTGTGTGACACCAAAAATGTGATAAGGGCATCTGTGTGATGCAAGTAATTAAGAACAAGTAATCTAATGAGATTGAGACATCTCCAGGGGATGAGAAAGTAATAAAGGCATCAGGTGTGATGTGGGTATGTATATATTCCAGGGATGTATATATAGGATTGAATAATTACTGTTGAGGCCTAACTGATTAAGATAGCACACTTACACGGCGAACAACTATATGTAAAGCACATATTATTTTTGTTATTTGAGGTTTGGAGGATACCCCACCGACGTGGCGGGATACCCACGACTGACGCGGTAGAATATCCGTGACCGGTACGGTGGCGAATCCGTATACCAGTATGGAAGTTTATCCGTAACCATAAGTACATCCCAGGGATGTTGTGTGATATTTAACCCCGTCGCCTAGTGAAAAAGGGGCTTGAGTCGCATTCCCAGGGAATACATTTTTACAACTGTCTAATTAGATGACGATGAAGGGTATCTCATCGGGGCTCGATGCTATATTGCTCGGGGATTACTTAAGTTGAAGATTTAAGTTTTTGCTTTAGGCCTGTTTAGTGTCATTCATGATAAATCAACAGTAAAGTAAGATATGCTAACTACCAGTAAACTTGAATGCAATTCATCATATTTAAACTATTTTTCTATCAAAAGCATAGACACATCATGCTTATGGTATCATGGAATATATGTGAGTTTGAACTTATATGTTCATTGTGTTTCTTTCCTATTGAGTTAGGATGTAGCTCACCATTTTGACTATACGTCGCAGGTCCTTTGATAGCAGCAGCTGAGGCTTCGGGGGGCATAGATCTGGGTGATTCGGATTATGTGCCTGGAGACGAGTTGGAGCCTCCACCCGAGGACTTCTTCTAGGAGACTCTGCTGTGTACTTTGACAGAGTAGTTTTTGAGAGCAGATTTATATGGCTTGGTATGTCAAGCCTTTCTTTTAAAATATGTAATTAAACTAAATTATTCTTTTGGTGAACCGTCTGGGGTAATCCATTTATCATCGATGGTCCGGGTCGGTTCTCTATTCATGCAATGGCATGAAAGTAGAACTGCCTTTTTCGTATGCCAGTTGGGCATATTAACGTTTTCCACTTTGATGAGATTATTTGCTTTATTTAATTATTTGTGCTTGATATACCAATATTCCGTGTATAGTTTTGGGGCACGGTCTGGAGGATCGTGCTGATGGCATGGGTTTCGGGGTGCCGAAATCCGAGCTGTCACAGAAAATGTCATAAAAATTAGCGACATTTCAGAACATTAAATAAAAGTAACTAGAGAATTAAAAAGAAAAAAAAAGACGACTAGTCAACAGAACGCTTAGACGAAATACAAAATGCCCATATGATTAACATGACGGTCAGATGCTCGGTTATCGGGCGGTTATTGCTCGAATAACGGCCAATTATCCCTCACTTACTGGGAACTGCTCAAATGTACCGGGTAACTACAAATGTACCGAACAGTTATTTTTCGGTTGCAGTTGTCGAGTCGCTTATATAAATGCAAACAAAGGAGGCATGACTTTACCTCGACTAGAGCTCCTAAGGATTGCAAGACACCACACGGTTAACCATCCCTGGTGAATTATAGAGTAAAAAAAGATATTTTACACTTTTAAAAGTGCCAAAGGTAGATTGGTCATGTGCATTTGCAATAAAGCGCGTTGAATTGATGACTATTTTATGTCACATCAATTTTGAAATGAAGAGGGTAATGTCGTCTTTTGACAATGGTTTAACCCTTTGAAACATTTTGAACTCAGATATTGCCAATTCTTAAATTAGATCAGGAATCTTACCAATTCTAAAACTTAAAGATGGATCTCGCTAATAGCCCAAGATAATATGATTCAACAAACCACTATATTTGGCATTTGATTGTGCCAATCCGATCGGGTACGTCCTTGCCATTGGCACACCACAACTTTTGCCAATTCTGCAATGGTGCAGAGATTAGTAATCCATTTAGGGTTGTCGACGGGTTTCATCTGATTGGGCCAAAATTCTGACTGCGTGACAGGTCAAGGGTATTGTAACAACCTAAATTTTTCGAACACTAATACATGACTAAGTGTACGTGTTTGGTAAGGCATACAACACGCGCCATAGATTTAGAAATGTTTTATTTTATTAATGTGTACCTTCACGTGAAGGGTACATATGTTGGTGGTGTGATTAGTTGCGCAAGAGCACTCCATTAGGACCTTTGGATAAAAGCTAATACATTGTTGCTCTGTGCAAGCTTCAAACTGAACCAAGTCCATTGTACATAAGTGAAACTTCACTTAGAAGTTTCATTTACTTGAAAAAAAAAGAGAGGAGAGAAAGAGAGAGCTTAGGGGAAGGGAGGAAGAAAAATCTTCCGCCCCTTTTGCACTCCGAAGCCGAATCGTCATGGATCTTCTTCCCAATCTTCTCCTTCTTCGATTTACCGCAAGAGAGGGTTGACCTTGGCTCGGTTACAATCCAAGAGTGTGAGAGAGATCTATTCTCCCAAACCCTTTTTTTTGTTTTAAAGCCCAAGTTCCATTGATCCCTTTAGATCCTCCTATATCATGCAAGAGAGCCTTTGGGTTGTGTGCATTGAGAAGACTGAGAAGATTCAATCTACGTTCGTTACGATCAAAAGCGTCAAAGGGTATCAAACCCTCGGACGTAAAAGCCGATTCCTTGATACAATCATCGTGAACATTGCGTGCCCAATCTAAGGAGGTAAATATCGTAGTATTTTCATGAATGAAACTTAAATTAATTCATTTAGATTGTATGCAAGAAGATTGGAGTTTTAGATTAAAAATGGGTTTTGAGAATAGAGGGAAAACACACAAAATCGCCCAGAATCGTGCAGGTGAGTTGAAAATTGCATAAGCAAATTGGAATTTGTGCGGGTGAATTTTATTTAGAAAATAGGTCAAATTTTCTGAAAAAACTCGTGCGCTCGAGTTGGAATTCACACGCGCGACTTTGACCTAGGTGCTAACACAACCTTGATATTTTGGCCATAACTTTTTACTCCGAACTCGAATTGACATGATTATCACGATATTGGAAAGAAGACAACGAGACCTATAACTTGTATAAAATAATAATTGCATGAATCAAATGTATTAAAGGTCAAAATTTAGGGGAAAGTTGGGACAAGTTCTACATGATCCAAGGTTAGCACGAACTTATCTTTTTCACCTCGATTTTGAGAAAATATTTAAGTATGTCGAAGTTGTTAGTAATTAGAATCAATCTTTAATACATCATCGTAAAATATGATATAGATTAAGGATTGGAGATCATTAATAGAACCTTTGCTTTGCTTTCGTTTTCGTGCGACTTCGAAACTAAGGTAGGGGAAATCACTACTCAATTGCATTTTTGACTCTAATTCATAGACTCTTATGATATGATTGACTTAAACTGTGTTTAGAACTTGGAACATATTGAAACAATGTTTTGCTTTAGAAATCTTTGAAATATTGAAAGCTTTGAACTTTGAGTATTTGAAATTGAACCGATCAATTGAATATGAACTCTGAATTCCACACTTCAAAATCAAATTGAATGATTTGTAATTGTATTTGAGCGTCCGAAAGCTTTGAAAAAAATGAACTTGTGTTTGAAGTCTTTGAAAAGAATTTGAATCTCTGAACTTCAACTCTGAATTTGAATCCGAATCTTTGAACCTTGAATTGTAGGAAAATTTCACAACCCAGTAGCATTTGATTTCGATTCATTGATTTGATGATTGGAATATGAATTTTGAACCTGAATTTCAAAATTAAATTGAATTTATACTCTTTGAAATTGAATGGGACTTTGAACTGAAAAGTGATCTTTGCTTCGAATCTTTGAATATGAACTTAGAACTTTGCTTTCTGAATACAAACTTCGAAATCAAATCTGAATATGAGTATGAACATGAACTTTAAACTTTGAATGTAAATGTAAATATGAACATTGAATCCGACCTTGAAGCCTTGAAACTCTGAATATGCACTATTGATATGAACTTCAAACATGAGTTCTGAACATGACTATTGAATGTGAACTTGTACATTGCATCGACTCTGAACTCTGAATTTAAAATTTTGAACTATATGATGAGATGAGCTGATCCATGATTTGGACCGGCACAACGGTGAATCCGTGATTTGGACCGGCACAACGATGAATCCGTGATTTGGACCGGCACCACGGTGAATCTGTGATTGGACCGGCACCATGGTGAATCTGTGATTGGACCGACGCGGCGGTGAATCTGTGATTTGGATAGGCATGGCGGTGAATCCAGCTCAGTCTCTTTCTGAACTCTGATATGAACTCTGAACTCCGATATGAACTCTGAAACTTTGAATACGATCTTTGAACTTTGAATAAGAACTATGAATCTGAACCTTGACCTTGAATAAAAACTCTGTATATGAACTCTAAATTCAGTAATAAGTTGGAGATAAATGAGAAAACGAATAAGTGAACAAGTGAATAAGTAGATCAGTAACCGTGCGAAATTTCAGATTGACATCATCGAACCTTAAGTAAAATTCCATCCTCGACTATACGATTCCGAACATAAGATATTGCGAATTTTGTTTTGAATATGTAAATGAAAATGCCTTTCGAATATGAATGATTGAATATGAACTTGAACTCTAAAATGGAACTCATAATTTAGGACTCTGAACCCAGAATCTGAATCTGAATATGAATTTGAACCCTAAGTTTGAACTCAGAATCTGAACTTGAAATTAGAATCAGAACCATATGAATTTTGGAATTGACACTATTAAACCAGATGTGAAACTCCATCTTGAACCTTGTGACATCGAAACTAAGATCTTTTGAATTCTATTTTTACATGAAAATGCCTTTGAAATTTTATTCTATGTTTCAGATATGAAAATGAATTTGAAGTTTTGTCTCTATTTTTCGATACAAATGCATCTTAGAAAATGTCCTTAACTTTTGTCATTGAATTTATGCATTGTCTGAGAATATGTGAATTGGTATTGGATTTCTCTACTGAGCTTAGACTTTTAGCTCACCCCGACTATACGTCATAAGTGTAGATTCCGATCTGAACCCCGGAGCTTGAAAACGATCCGGAGGACGAAGCTCTTCTGTTTGAGGAGTTGTCCATAGATAGAGATTTCAGACTCTGGCCTCGTTCGAGAGTGAAATAAAACTCATATCCAAGTTTTCACTCAGAAAGTAGGTCGATTCTGAGCTTTTTTGCATAAGTAAGTTGTTCGAGAGTTTGTTTTGGGAGTTGTGCTTTCTGAGCGAAAGCGACAACCCTTCGTGGGAGGATTGGCTCTGAAAGTCTCAAAATCTAAGCTACTTTAGAGGGAAGCTATGTATACTTCGCCTGAGATCAACATTGAATAATCGCCTCGCCCAACGACCACTTTCCAATGGTCAGTTATCTGTAATAAAAAGCCTAGCATATGATATGGGAGCTACATCATCATTCACGAACCGAAGCTCTAATCGAAAACATAGTCGATGAGGAATTGAGATTTTTGTTGTGAAAATTAAGTTGTGTTATACTCGCAAGCGCACGAATCAATTTGCAGATAGTGGGTGTAGAGTACGAGATCGTTCTCACGAGGATTTGTTTAGAAAATTTCAAACAGAAATAACAACCAATTAAAAGAACAACCACATATCTTACCACAATAACCACTAATCTAAGATTTTGAGAGCTTTTGATGAATGAAAAAAATACTAACGAAATTGGAAATTTAAATAATTAATGAAAGGTAAGGATTGGGATGCTAAATCCTCCCATTGTAGGTTTATCATTTATGAAATATAAATTTGTGATTAAGATATGAGATTTATAAAAGATGCATGAGATCTGAACACCCGTAAGTTCTAAAGTGCAAATATGAGATCAAGGAGATGTGTGATTAACATCTCATGTGTGTATGATTAACACTCACGCCTCAGAAGACACCTAGAATTAGATCTCTGGACAAATTCCACACTACAGATATGAGATCAAGGAGATGTGTGATTAACATCTCATGAGTGTATGATTAACACTCACACCTCAGAAAGTGATAGAATTTATCCTGAGATAACAAAGATTAGGATAACATCTCCATTGCAAATATGAGATTACGGGGCATAATTAACTCCCATATCTCAGATGGCGAGGAGATTATATCCATAACATAATAACATCAAAGTCCACTAACAGGTATGATATCTTTATCACACATTTATATTATAATAAACGAATACCCCGGATGAGATTCATTAGATCCCTATCCTTAAATGAAATTAGCCACACATGATAAAAATAAATAACATGATTGAAAAATAGATCAACATTAACATTAAAATACTGTAAAGGGCTTCAGAAAAATCTACAGAAAGCTTTAATCCAAGTTTCGTACAACTCCTCTTCGAAAGTGTATGAATGAAAAACTAATATAGATCTTATGTCTAGAAAATGAATACTAAAAACTGAAAAGAAACTGGCACCAAATGCCCTTGAAAACTTAAAGCAAAAGAATAGAAAAATGCAAGCAGGAGAAGATTCCTTCCGAATCCTCAGATTTTCCTTTAAATATCATCCAATTCCGGAATTCAAATTCAAATTCGAACTTGGTCGATTGATTGACTGAAGTGGTCGATCGATCGACCAGATTAAAGTTTGAAAATTTAAATTTTCAATCTTTCGGACTATGTCGATGCATCGACCAAAGAGGGTCGATGCATCGACCAACTAGGGTCGATTGATCGAGCTAGTCAAATGGTCCGGTCTCATATGCGCTTTGCTTCAAAGATCTAATTTCTGTTCACTTTGCATTCTTTTGCGCTCCTTAATGCATTTCATGACTAATTTATCCTGAAACTCAAAAAATTTTACAAATCTTATTAGATAGCTTTCATCGGATGGCTAAATGTAGATTTTTAGGGATGAAATATTATCATATTTCACTACTCATCACACCCCCAAACCTACACTTTGCTAGTCCTCGAGCAAAGAAGAAAATAAATAAAATTAGAAAATAAACTAACATCCTAAAAAAAGTAAATAATGCCACTTTCGTAGGGAGCACAATTGCATTTAGCGTATGCAACAAGCCTTTAAACCCATAGGTGATCTCTAGTGGAGGAGTTTTGTTTCCTGAGGGTTTTCAGTGAAGTTACTCACAAACTTCAAGACATTTTATACAATTGATTCGTGAGATTTGTTAATTGCGTTTATCATGCAATTTCCCTTCAAATAATATGCATGCCATTTCATTTTCATTGATAATTAGTTAAGCTAATGCTTCAATTTGCAGATAAATTTCTCACTCATTCTCAGATGTGTCACTTGTAATCATTAGCCCTAATTCTAATTATCTAAAAATTTATCCTATTTGTGAACCGTATAGATTTATGTTTTGATCCAAACCTCACAATAGATGTACTCTCAAAACAGAAATTCTCCGATGATGGGTATATTTTCACACACATGTGAGAGATCAATATAAGGCAAATAAAATGTCTCACATGACAGGAGAAACACGATGTAGTCAATGAACAAAAATAAATCTCATAAGAACAGACACTAGTATATCCTAAACATGTCATATCAAGTGTCATAGATATCACATATTCACTCTCCACAAGGCAATTACCAATGCAAGATCGGATCATGAAGGTCTTTAGTGGGGTTGTAATGGAACGCAGGTAAGGGTAAGAAAGAAATGGAAGTTGGGGATCAAAATTCCTGAGAAATTTGAAAAGGAATTGATTTCTAATTTTTCCATTTCTTTTCTCTTTTTTTTTTTGTATCCTTCTCAATATTTTTATACTTTTCTCAACTTTCTTTTCCTTTCTCACTCATTTGTCTTCTTTTGAACTTCATTTTCTTGAAGCACCTCAAATATATATATATATATATATATATATATATATATATATATATATATATATATATATATATTTGCCATACACTCTCAGTAAACACTACAACTCAGTATCTCTCCACTTACTTTCTTTTCGTTCATTCTCATCTGTCGTTCCTAATTTCTCATAAATAAGCAGGGTAAGGCTGAATTTTTAGAAATGGTAAAAGGGTAAAGGTTAATGTGACTTATTAAAGAATATATAAGGGCAAATTTTTCAATAAGCTCAAAGAAGTATTAGAAGGATAAATTTACATGAGGTGAGACATTTTTAGCACAAATGAGTCAAAGATGGTCTTCAATCACGTCCTCAAAAGATGGTAACTATGCCTATTTATTTTGAATAGACATATAATATGTTCTAGTACAATAATATGAATTTAATATCATGCAAAGTCACTAGTCAAAACAACAAGTATGAGATTATACAAAAATAATTTGTATTCAAAGATAACTCGGAATTTATGTAGACTCTCATTAAAGACGTGAAATTGGCTCTAAAGCTCACAGGTCTAATCTTTACTAAGATCCTACAGTTCACAATTATAGATAAATTATCTTGATTTTTAGCTTTTCGAACTGAGTCAAACACCATAACTTCTAAAAATGGGTTAAATTTTTTATGCTAATCTCCACCTTAACTTTCCTCTTCTAATAGCAATTATTTAAAAATGATATTCAATATTCTTTCGGTGAGATTGCATAATCTAACAATTTCAAATTCCACACATTAATCATATAAAATAGAATTCTTCGAAAAAAACCTTCAAAGTACAAAGTCGATTGATCGACTAGGTTGGTCGATCAATCGACCGAATTTGGATTTTTTTTTCTTTTTTGATTGAAAAATAACTCATTACCACCCCCAAACCTAAAACGTGCAATGTCTTCATTGTACCAGAATTGAGGAGTACCCCCAAACCTGCAACAAAATACTCATATACCAAAAGGTAAAGGAGATAACAAGTATCATTATAACTAAAATAAAATTTATTAAGTAAATTACGTGAATTACACTTATTGAAAAACAGAAAGTATTAAATCCTAAATCTACCTAAAAACATAAAATATGCAAAACTAATAAATCCTAAAAACATCCTACATTTCCTAAAACATCCTAAAAACTTTCAACTTTCTCTTTCAAACATCCGTATCAATTCCCGACCCTGATATCAATTTGGAAAAAGCGAAATTCCACATCGCTTCGGTGATACTCCTTGGATTCGAGGAATCCGGAGTGACATCAGGGGGCGACGGGGTTGATGGGTTGACCGTGCTACTGGTGGCCAGATCTTGGAGTATAGGTGCCGGATACAACTTTGCCCAAGTTTCTGTAGGGATTAGATCAATAATCTCTTTCGGGATTGATCTTGGAATGAAGGCCGCTAATGGATTGCGGCATGGAGTTGGTGTTGATTGTGTTAATGTTGAAGAGGAAGGGATGGGTGATGGTGATTTGGTGATTGGGGAGGGCGATGGTGTTGAATCTAGATCAATCATCTCTATATCACTTGATATGATTGGTGTGAGCTTAGCTGATCTATTGGTCCTCTTTCGTGCTGGTTCTTCCCAAGTTGGAAGAGGCATAGGATCAAGATCTATCATATCAACATTAGTGAGATCCAATGGAGTCACTGTTCCATTAGGCATTTCCCTTTTCCTTACAGTTTCTTCCATTTTCTTTATTGTTGCTTGTGTACGATAAGCTCTTCCGGCCATTGATAGAATTGATAATAATTTTAGAAAAAATCTTTAGGATGTTTGAAATAAATAGAGAAAGAGTTTGAGAATACCTAAAAGTATCCTACGGAGGAAAAAGAAGAGTCCTAAAGTACTAAACTGCTAAAATTAAAAAGATTTTGCATGAATTTTTTTTTTTTCAAAAACTCTCAGTCGATTGATCGACTGAAGTGGTCGATCAATCGACCTAGTTCAAGTTAACATCTGTTGATTGATTGATTGATTTTTTTTATTATATATATATATATATTATTATTTATTTTTTTTCAAAATTCTCTCTGTCGATTGATCGACTTAAGTGGTCGATCGATCAACTGCTCAAGTCAACTTTGTTGACTTTATAGAACCTCGATTAATCGATAGTGTGGGCCGATTAATCGAGTGTCTATCCGAACAAAGACACCCTCTTTTTGTTTCTTTTTTTTTTAAAGAAGAAGAAGTTGATTGATCGAGCTATTTAGTCGATTAATCGACTGTTGGAATTGTTGCTCAGCAGTATATGCGAAAATCGGAAAAAAAGTCATATATATATATATATATATATATATATTTTTTTTTTTTTTTACACATCCCTAATCCTACACAAACTTAAAAACAAAAATCTTAAACCTAATCAAACTTAAAAATTAAAAATTCTAAAACTAAAAACTAAGACAAATGATGCAAAAAGAAATTCTAATCCTAATCGTCTTCTTCTTCTTCTGCTTGTCTTGCATGAGCCCTCATCTCGTCAAAGCCATCGGGCCACAGTCGTTGGCCCAATTGATGCATGAAGGCCCGATCATAGCGACTACGACAAAGATTTTGATTATTTTATCGTTGTTGCTCATCGATCAAAGAGTTGATCTGAGCTTGCATGACCTCAAGAGAAACTCCCTCATTGCGGGCTGGTTTGGGCTCGGCGGCGGCTTCTTCTTGGCGCACTTGACGGCGCTGGCTGGCAGGAGGTTGGACGTCAACATTTCCCAACATACGCATACTTCAATTCCATTGCGTCGGCCCATAGCGATAAAACTGAAAGTCCCCAATATTATTATCAAGATAAAAAGGGAAGCCAAGGTAGTGCAGAAGTTGCATCACCAGATGGGGGAAATAAATGAGTGCGGTATCACCAGCAGGAGGGTTGACACTCTCATCGTGGCAGCGCCACATTGAATCATGCAAAAATCATGGAATGTTGAGCCACGATCGTTTGTAGCCACCATACAAAGCCTTCACCCGAGGTCCAATTTCGGATGCATGACCTCGTGGGCAAAGACTATAAGAAACGATAATGTCCCATAACAGCAAATCGCGCGGGAGAGCCGATCGTTTAGTCGCACTTCCTCATGGTGCATATACGCCATTGCACATATCATCAATCATCGGTCCTTGATTGACGTCGAGTTCTTCTCCGAGTTGATGATTCAGTGGACGCGCCATAGGGATGTTAAAAACATCTGCAATTGTATCCGAATAAAATTTTCTTTTCCAACCGTCAATAGAGACGGTGAAATGAGCATCGTCATTGGTCTCATCTGATGCATCTTCCCGCTTCATATTTTGATAGAATCGGCGGACCACACGCTCGGAGACGTTAATTGCTGGTGGCGCCAGTAGGAAGTGGAGATTAAGAGCAGCAATGTACGTGAGTGAAATCGCACACTTGGGCATCGCTTGAAATGCCGGCAGATCATACACATATTCGGAGGAGATGTCTTTGGAGGCAAAATGACCTTTGGGTCGTTCTCGAAAAACTCCTTCTAGTCACTGAGGAAGTCTTGTAGAAGAAGATGATGCCATCGTAGAGAATGTTGGAGAAAGTCAGAGAAGTTTGGAGCAGACGAGGAATGATGGAGAGAGTGAGCAAGAGAAAGGACGTTCGGTCCTTTAAATAAACACAGAGGCACCACTTCACTCTCGGGCGCAATGCATCACTTCGATGGATCGAGGTGTATATATCGATCGATCGACTGACATCGAAAAGACGCGTCATTAAGGTGGTGCATTTTTCAAATATTGTCGATCGATCGACCTTTGGGGTCGATTGATCGACACTGACATGCAGCGTTTCCCCAGGCATTAGAACAGTGCATACACAGGCGTTAATTGACTTTTGAGAAAGTCGATTGATCGACCTTACATGTCGATCGATCGACAACGGCACATGCATTGTATGAAACGATGTGACACTTAATTCACCTCGAAAAATCGCGACGTTTAAGGTCGATCAATCGAGTAAAAACAGCGATTGGTCAACAATAAAGACACTAGCCAGAAAAGCATGCCCATCCATAAATGTCCACAATGAATGTCAATTGATCGACAAAGCTCGGCCGATCAATCGACCATTCGTCTCCTTGTCAATCGATCTAGGTGTAAAGCTCGATTGGTTGACCTTCATGATTTTTCTTCTCTCTCTATTTTTTTTCTTTTCTTTTCTTTTTTTTCTTTCAACAAGTTTCGTACACTTGGGTTGCCTCCCAAGAAGCGCTAAATTTAATGTCGCTAGCCCGACATTCCAAATCTTTCAATTTCATCCCGGTTGATCGGGATTGCTTAATAGAATTTTATCAAAATTTTCAATGAAATTTTCTAAAAACAGTTTCACCCGTTGCCCATTGACTCGAAACTTACTTTCATTTCGAAGGTTACATAGTTCAATTACTCAAATTAAAAATATTCGATTTACCCGGAATGGACCGCTCCATCGGGTTTTGAGCTTTCCTGGAAATAGATGGAGTCTTGAATTGTATAACAGTACCTTCTGACCCACAGTGAATGATTTTCTTAAAATAAACTGATCATGGACACGCTTCATACGGTCCTTGTAAGATTTTGCACAATCATATGCATCAGCTCTTACTTCTTCCAACTCTACAATTTCTAAACTTCGCTTCTCACCAGTTTTTTGCAAGTTAAAATTTAGAGACTTGATAGCCCAATAGGCCCGGTGTTCTAATTCAACAGGTAGATGATAACCTTTATCAAAAACCATCCTATAAGGAGACATTGCAATGGGACCCTTGAATGTCGTTCGGTAAGCCCGAAGTGCGTCGTTCAATTTTAACGACCAATCTTTATGATTTGGCTTTATCATTTTTTCTAAAATGCGTTTAATTTCCCGATTCGAAACCTCGACTTGTCCATTGGTTTGGGGGTGGTACGGTGTAGCCACTTTTTACATGATCCCATACTTTCTCATTAACTGAGTAAAAACTTTATTACAGAAGTGCTTTCCGCCATCGCTAATAATAGCGTGTAGAATACCGAATCTTGGAAATATCTCATTTTTACGAAATTTAACAACCACTTTGTGGTCGTTAGTTTTACAGGCCATTGCTTCAACCCATTTTGAAACATAATCTACTGCAACCAAAATATATGAATTCCCAAAAGAATTCGGGAATGGGCCCATGAAGTGTATTCCCCATACATCGAATATCTCGACCTCAAGAATTGGATTTAAAGGCATCATATTTCTCCTTAAAATTCTACCTAACATTTGACAGTTACTACATGAAATGCAGTGCTGGTGACAGTCTTTAAAAATTATTGGCCAATAAAATCCACATTGGAGAATCTTAGTAGCAGTCTTTCTTGAGCTAAAATGTCTTCCACAGGACAACTCATGACATAATGAAATAATTTTTGACTGCTCATGTTTCAGAATGCACCTTCTGATAACTTGGTCAGCACAATATTTAAACAAGTACGGATCCTCGAAAAAATAGTACTTTGCTCGTACTAGAAAAACAGCTTTCTCATTCTTATACCAGTGCTTAGGTATCTAATCCGTCATCAAGTAGTTGATCAGATCTGCATACCATGGCGAATGTTCAACAGTAAACAATTGTTCATGAGGAAAATTTTTCAGGATCGGAACCAGATCCTCAAACTTTTCAACAATGATTCGAGATAAATGGTCAGCTACCATATTTTCTGATCCCTTTTTATCTTTGATTTCCAGATTTAACTCTTACAAAAGTAAAATCCACTGGATTAAACGGGCTTTTGTATCCTTCTTCGCAAAGAGATAGAGAAGAGTCGCATGATCCGTAAACACTACAACTTTTGATCCCAATAAATAGGATCGAAATTTATCTAACGCAAAGACTACAGCTAGGAATTCATTTTCTGTAGTGGAATAATTCAATTGTGCATCATTGAGAGTGCGACTTGCATAATAGATGACATGCGATACTTTCTCTACCCTTTGCCCTAGAACAGCTCAAATTGCATAATTCGATGCGTCATACATGATTTCGAATGGGAGCGCCCAATCTAGGGATTGGATTATAGAAGCTTTGACCAATTCTGCCTTGATAATTATAAAGACATTTTGACACTTTTCATCAAAAATGAACGAGGCATCTTTAGCCAGCAGACTACACAATGGTTTCACAATTTTGCTAAAATCCTTTATAAAATGTTGATAAAAATCGGCGTGTCCAAGGAAAGACCTTACTTCTCTGACTGTTCTAGGTGGTGAAAGGTTTGAAATTAGATCTACCTTTGCCTTGTCCACTTCAATGCCTTTGGATGAAATAATATGCCCAAGGACTATTCTGCTTTGAACCATGAAATGATATTTTTCCCAATCCAGAACAAGGTTCTTCTCCTGACATCTTGCAAGAACAAGGGATAAATGATTTAAACAATCACTAAAATTGTTTCCGTAAATAGAGAAGTCATCCATGAAGACCTCTAGAAACCTCTCCACCATATCTGAGAATATACTCACCATACATCTTTGGAATGTAGCTGGGGCGTTGTAAAGTTCGAATGGCATCCTTCGGTAGGAGAACGTTTTAAAGGGACGTGTAAATATCGTCTTCTCCTAATCTTTTGGTGTAATGACTATTTGATTGTATCCAGAATAGCCATCGAGGAAATAATAGTATTGATGTCCGGCCAATCTCTCAAGCATTTGATCAATGAATGGGAGAGGAAAGTGATAGTTTCTGGTAATTGAATTCAACTTTCTGTAATCGATACACACTCTCCAGCCAGTCTGAACCTTTGTTGGTACCAACTCATTCTTCACCGCAGTCACTCTAGACTTTTTGGGTACCACTTGTGTTAGGCTCACCCATTTGCTATCGGAAATAGGGTATATAATCCCAGCATCCAGCAACTTAATAACCTCCTTTCTTACAACGTCTTGCATTATTGGATTTAATCTGCGTTGTGATTCTCTAGAGGGTTTGGCGCTTTCCTCCAAATGAATTCGATGCATACACATTGTTGGACTAATACCCTTAATGTCTTTAATAGACCATCCAATTGCACTTTTGTGGTCTTGGAGTACTTCAATGAGCTGTTCCTCTTGATCCTCATTCAGTTTTGCTGAAATAATTACTGGATTAGTTTCATCTCTTCCCAAGTATGCATATTTCAAATCGGCAAGGAGATATTTCAGTTTCAGCCTTGACTTCTCTTCTTCTCTTGATTCTTCTTGACCGATCATAACGCCAATCATGGCTCTGTTTTAGCCTTCATTCAGGTAACATGTGGACGGGTACAAGATGGATCCAAGATCATCCACAAAAAGAAAAATAATAACTAAATCAATATTGTTAGTTGTTTTCAATGGAGAGCACACCCAAACACAAGTCGGGTGACAAGTGGATTAGATCAACCGCCGGCCGTCAATGGGTTTAAAAATGATGAATGAGAAACATTTTATCCTTTCACCATTTAATTTCAGATGGTTGGATCGTGGCCATCAAAAGAATATTTTTTCATTCCATATATATAAGGGGCTACCTGCAACTTAAAACAATATAAAAAAAAAAAAAAAAAAAAAATTTTGAAGCGACGGTCAAGCGCCGTCCGCCTCAGTCCGGTCATCGGACTAGCACCGGTCGGTGGCCGGCGCCGGTACCTACCGGACGGTCCACCGAACCGTCGGCGCTGCTGTCTTCTGATCGAACAGATCCAAGTCCCATGTGGACTGGTTCTGACTGCAACCGTTATAAAAATAAAAAAATAAAATAATAAAATAATAATAAAATAAAATAAAAAAACCTTTTTTTTTTGGTTTAGAAGAAGATGAATAGTTGGGTTCTATAGGGCCGGGTCGGGTCCGTTATTGACCACGACCCTTGACCCATATCCATGTGGCCCATGACCGTGTGACCCATTTGATACCGACCCATTCCCTAACCCGTGCGGCCCTTACCGATGCACCCATAGAAGTGGCCCACTTTGGCCGGGTACCTTTTCTTGGACTTGGCCCACCCCAGCCCCGTTCCATGACCCTCGACCCGGCCCAATACTCGGCCCATTTGGCTCACCCACTATGGCCCATGACACCGAATCTGGGTTCAAGACCCAACCCAAATCTTATTCAGATTTTATGCGCAGCCGGCTACTTTACGCGATTCTGACAAAACGTTACACTCGAACTTTTTCATGCAGATGATCACTTTTGGGTTCAAAGCGTAAAATCACGATATCAGTTTTACAACTCTGTTTCGCACATCTGACCTATCAATTTTGATCTACTCAACGAGATCTACACGTTGGACTGGTCTATGGGACTATTTAACACTTTTTTGGATATGAAAATTCCAATCAAAGGTTAATAAATATATTTTGTTCCAAATACATATTTGAACTGTTTTTGAACATTTTGTATGGACACTCATACACTATCATGTCATTGTTCATAGTTAATGCATGTGCACCTTCCCTTTATAACTCTACTTTCCCTAAAACTTAGTAATTAACGTATGTAGGGTATGAAACCTTGAACCAATGACATGATAGAATGCCTTGAGATAGGTTCTTCCTATAAAGGGGTTTAGGAAGACCGGTAAAGTAGTCGTTCAGGGAAACGTTACCAAAGTAGGTGTGTAGTCTGCCCAAAGGTGGCCGGCCTATGGAGGTTACGTTATCCTTGAATTTTGAGACACTCGTCTCATTAAGATTGCCAGAGCATTCACTTTCGTGAGCTACTACTTCTGGCCAAAGCTGACTTAGAAAACTCACGAAAGGGGAATGGATAGAATAGTTATGCGTGTCTAAGTGAGAAAAGAGCGACGCTTCTGGCCTAAGCTGATGATTAGCTTCGATCAAATCAAAACACAAATGACTAGGTCTATGTGTGTCTTATAACACGAATTAGGGAGACATACAATAGGTCAAAGCTTCTGCCCTAAGTTGATGCTGAGACAATGAGTCATATCTGTCCCTCAGAGTGGATGGTTTTGCACATGGTTAATACACTCTGATTGATTCGACCTTGACCCCAGGTACAAACTCAAATTATGTAAAGTTCTAAATGAACGTGTGCTGACAATGATCTATGTCATTGTAGCTATGGATGGATCACTGTTGAAGCAACAGATGGCGAGCATTGAAAAGCTCACTAGTACTAATTATTCCACTTGGCGAATGGGTCTGGATTTGACCCTTGGTTATCTAGATTATGATTTTGCTCTATCAGAAAACAAACCAGCGACTCCTACCGATAACTCTTCGTTTTGCCCACAATCCTGCTCATAAGAGAAATTTTAAGAAAAATGATCAAAGAAATAATCACTTCACAAATAAAGGAAACAAGAAGGACTTCAAAAAGAAAATTGTTGTGAATGATACCGATGATGGCTGTCATTTCTGTAAAAAGAAAGGTCACTTCAAGAAGGATTGTTATTTATGGAAAAATGTTATGAAGAAGAAGCAACAAGGAGAAGCTAATCAGCAGAAGCAGCACGAGGAGTCACAGACTGAATGAAAAGCTATTCTTTAACAATGAGGAGAAATTCTGGACTTTTATTCAGTCTTTTAGACAAAAAAATTTTTTAATTAGAGTTGTTTATAGTTTTTTTTTTACTCCTCTAGATGATAGTTTAACTATTACTTTAGATTCTATTAGTGTTTGATATAGTTCTCTAGTAAATAATTTATTTTAATTACAACCGTTGAGACTAGTTATATCAACCTTCATGCAATTGAGATAATCAGTGGGAGTCATGAATAAAAGACAACATCAAATTCACTAATGATCATAATATTCCTTAAGGTGATCAAATTAGGATATTAGAGTTTTTTATGGTCTCTTTTTGAGTGGGAGTTATCTCACAAAGGGGCTTCAACCAAAAGATTTTTAGTGCACGTGATCCGGATGGGAGTGTTAGCAACACTCGAGTACATTAATTGAGTGGAAGTTTCTTCCACAATGTTTATTCTATTGTCGACACTCTTTATATCTTTGATTATCATTTGATGCATGTTTTTCTTTCTACTCAATATTTATCATGATTATCATTATTAGCATATGCAATGTTGGCATGGGAGCATAAGTGCTCAAATAAGGAAGCTTGGGCTATCGTGATTAGGCACCACGGTTGTATAGCCTTTATCCTGATAAATGGGTTATCGGTACTTACTGAATGACATCTAGGAAGGGGATATTTATCTTTAACTGCTTGAACATTTCAATAATCCCTTCCTGATCACGATTTTTCTTTAGTCACATTAGCCTTTAAGGATATGAGGCTTTGGGCACAAAATTTCTCTCTCATTCTTTTCGTCAGTCTTTTTCTTTTGTTTCTCCTCTTTTTCGACTTCTTCATTCATCTCAATTTTGTCTTCAAGCTCAAATTTCTCATCTTCTTCAGACATCTCTATTTTATTGTCAATCTGCTTCTCAGATCTCAACATTGTAATTACTTTAATTTGTTATTGATTTTCTTCATTTGATGAGGTCGAAGTCTGCTCAATAGCATCTGTCCTCTCAGATTTGGAATTGGTTTGCTCGATAATGATCCCTTCTCTCTCTCATAGAGGAGTATTTTCAATTGCCCAATTTGAGTCTCTATCCTTGATATTGATGAAGTATTAGATTGAATGAACTTCCACATGTCTTCACTTTGAGGATATTGGTTCTGAGGATGACGAGGTGCAACATTTCCTTATTGATTATTGAATTCAGGCGGTGAGAAATTTTATGCAAAACTAGGTTGACTCACGAGTTGTTGTGTGGGGTTGTTCTGATATCCCAACATTGGTTGTGAGAATTGATAATTTTGATTGAATTGCCTAGGTTGCCTATTCTGATTTTGATTTTGGTGGAATTGGTTTCCACCCACATAGTGTTGTTGTTGGAATTGTCCTTGACCGAACTATTGTTGTGGTCCCTGACTGAAATTTTGATATGGATAAAAATTCATCCCTTGTCCTCTCCCGTGAGGTTTTTGATTCCCATATTTTCACGAGAAATTTTGATGATATTTGTAATTGTTTGGCTTGTTTTCATTGAAAGCATTTCCTTGATTCCGACCATAAGTGTTCAATGCGTTCAACTACTCACAAGAGTCTTCTAAGTGATTCTGCATTGAAGGGCAACCGTCAAATGTGTGCATTGGACTTGCACAATATGAGTATGGATCTGGTTACACATTTACGACACTCACGTTCTTCTTCAACTTTAATTCCTCAACCTGTTGAGTAAGGAAATCTATTTTTGTCATTAGATCAGGTGTTTCTTTTACCACATACAATCTTCCTTTCTTTGTTGAGCTTCCTGCCTAATCTCGATTCTTGTTTGATTGATCTCGAGTTTTCAAGAAGTCCTATTGCTGTGAATCTTCAACCAACTTTTTCAAGAATTGATAGGATTAAGTTTTCCTCAGTCCAAGGAATCCATCACTATTCATTGATTCGATCAAATGTCGATTGTCCTGATCCAGTCCGTTGTAAAAATATTGGACCAATCTCTATTTTGAGAATCCATGGTGTGGATATTTCAATAGAATATCCATGAATATATCCAAAGCTTCATAAAATCTCTCATCATCTTCTTGCGTAAAATCAGTGATTTCACGTCTTAAAGCATTAGTCTTTGCCATGGGAAAGAATTTTGACAAAAATTTCTAAACCATCTGATCCCAGGTGGTTATGGATCTAGCTGGTAAAGAATTTAACCAGGCTTTGGCCTTATCCTTTATGGAGAAAGGAAACAAATGTAATCTCACAGATTCCTCACTGAAATTTTGATACACCAACGAATAGACTTCAACGAAGTCTTTGATTTGTTAGTACGGATCTTCTCTATCCATGCCGTGAAAGATTGGAAGGATTTGAATCACATTTGTATGGATCTCAAATCTGCCACCAAGTGTAGCAGGGTACGTGATACAAGACGGGGTATTTGTGGTGATCTTCACAATCGTTTACATTCATTTTGAATTGAATTAATATTTTACTTCTAGCTTCTCGCCCTATTTTAATCTCTTTTCTATTCGAACGACAAGTTTGCTCGATCTCAGAATTGAAAGGTTCTAAAGATTTATCTTTAGAGAACCGCGTGTGTATACACAAGGTGCACAAGTTTTGCTTTCTGAAATTTTTGTTCGATTGATCAACTTTTTAGGTCGATCGACCGAGAAAGTTAAAGTTTGAAATTTGATTTTTGTCTTTATTTTTTATTTTTTTTATATATTCGATTGATCGACTATTTAGGTCGATCGATCGATCAAGAGACAGTCTCCGATTGATCGAGGGTTTAGGTCGATCGATTGAGAATTTGAATCTGAATTTTTTTTTTTTTTTCCAAATTTAAAAGTTCAAATTTTTGAATTTTGAAACTTAAAAAATCCAAGATTATGGCAAAAAATTTTGCGAATTTTTTGGGAGTCGATTGATTGATCTCAATGAAGATTTTCCTTTGTTATATATATATATATATATATATTTTAGTGTTCGATTGATCGACTGTTTAGGTCAATCGATCGCAACTCAAAAGTTTTCAATTTTTTTTTAATTTTTTTTAATTTTTTTTATTTTTATAAATTAGCAGAGTTACTGATTTCAAACCTATAGAAATTCCTAAAATTAATTTTCTATTTTCCAAAAAAAAAAAAAAAAAAAAATTCTACGCCCAATCCTTGGCAACGGCTCCAAAAACTTGTGAAAATTAAATTGTGTTATGCTCGTAAGCGCACTAATCAGTTTTCATATAGTGGATGCAGAGTACGAGATCGTTCCCACAAGGATTTGTTTAGAAAATTTCAAACAGAAATAGCAAGCAAATTAAAAGAACAACCACAGATCTTACCACAGTAACCACTAATCTAAGATTTTGAGAGCTTTTGATGAATGAAATAAATACTAACGAAATTGAAAATTTAAACAATTAATGAAAGGTAAGGATTGGGATGCTAAATCCTCCCATCGTAGGTTTATCATTTATGAAATATAAATTTGTGATTAAGATATGAGATTTATAAAAGATATATGGGATCTGAATACCCGTGAGTTTTAAAGTGTAGATCTGAGATCAAGGAGATGTGTGATTAACATCTTATGAATGTATGATTAACACTCACGGCTCAGAAGACACTTAGAATTAGATCTCTGGGCAAATTCCATATTACAGATCTAAGATCAAGGAGATGTGTGATTAACATCTCATGAGTGTATGATTAACACTCACACCTCAGAAAGTGGTAGAATTTATCCTGAGATAACAAAGATTAGGAGAGCATCTCCATTGCAAATATGAGATTACGGGGCATGATTAGCTCCCATATCTTAGATGGCGAGGAGATTATATCCATAACATAATAACATCAGAGTCCACTAACAGGCATGATATCTTCATCACACATTTATATTATAATAAATGAATACACCGGATGGGATTCATTAGATCCCCATCCTTACATGAAATTAGCCACACATGATGAAAGTAAATAACATGATTGAAAAATAGATCAACATTAACATTAAAATACAGTAAAGGGCTTGAGCAAAATCCACAAAAAACTTTAATCCAAGTTTCGTACAACTCCTCTTCGAAAGTGCATAAATGAAAAACTAATATAGATCTTATGTCTAGAAAATGAATACTAAAACTGGAAAGAAACTGACACCAAATGCCCTTGAAAACTCAAAGCGGAAGAATAGAAAAATGCAAGCAAGAGAAGATCCCTTCCGAATCCTTAGATTTTCCTTTAAATATCATCTAATTCCGAAATTCAAATTCGAACTTAGTCGATTGATCGACTGAAGTGGTCGATCGATCGACCAGATTAAAATTTGAAATTTTGAATTTTAAATCTTTCGGACTATGTCGATGCATCGACCTAGTCAAATGGTCCGGTCTCATATGTGCTTTGCTTCAAAGATCCAATTTTTGTTCACTTTGCATCCTTTTGCGCTCCTTAATGCATTTCATGACCAATTTGTCCTGAAACTCAGAAAACTTCACAAATCTTATTAGATAGTTTTCATCGGATGACTAAATGTAGATTTTTAGGGATGAAATATCATCATATTTCACTACTCATTAATTTTAAAAATAAAAAACCTATTTTTATTAAAATCAAGCATTAGGGCTTCCAATAAAATTTAAACATTGACATTTGTAAACAATTTAAAAGAGTAAAGTAGATCTACAAAATGAAGCAAAAACAATACAAAAATCACAATATTTATTGATATCAAATTTCAGAGAGATATAAGAAAGTAAAGATCTATTCTTGATGGGGGGTGTACCTGAGAAAGTAAAGATCTGTTCTTGATGGGGGTGTACCTGAGAGGGTTTTAGAGAGAGAGAGAGAGAGAGAGAGAGAAACGCCTAGAGTCCCTCAACGATACCACAAAAAAACAAACAAAAAGTATCTTCACCTGGTTTAGGGCTTTGTTGGCCTAAGCTCTAATTACCAAAAACACCCTTACAAATACTTAAAATGACAAGAAGGATCTCCGGGTCTCAATGGACATGGTTTGAAATAGGTTTGGTCTGAACTGGTCCGCAATAGCCAGTATGTGTTAAAGTAGGCAAGCTTGATATATAAATGAGTTGGCCTGTCGCGATTAGTAAGCCGTATCGGGTATGGGTGAGTTCCAAACCCTGATTAAAATTAGGCATGTTTAAGCGCAGCTCGAACCCTGCCTAAATCAATAAAATGACTTTTTTATATAGTAGTTATCGAGTCAACACATGGCCTGATCCGATCTTGACCCATTATGAGCCAAATATGGGTGAAGTAGCCCCAATTCATAATTGGACTTGCTCGACTAAATGAGCTGAGTATGGGCTAGCTCCAAGAGGTCTGATTATAATTGGCACATTTAGAGCCTTGACAGGCCCATTGAGATCCCTACAAGTCATTTGGGAGTGCCAATTGGTCTGATCGGGTTTGAGTCGAAGGTGAACGAGACTTTACCCCTTTTGAGTCAAGTTAGTTAAAAAAAAAACCTTCGACCCATTTTGGCTGTGGGTTTGGATCCTGCTCCGAGTCAAGCTAGATGCATACTCGACCAGTCGAAGATTAGCTCAATCCTAGATTAGGTTTGGATCCAGGTCTATGTTATTTGCAAATACAGTAATTAAATAAAGATATATTTCTATGAAATTAATATAAAACTATTCAAAATTAACCAAATATTTTACTAATTAAATGAATAACTAAAATATTACATATTTAGGCTAGGTTTAGAGTCCATGTAGAATGAAGAGATATTTATATAAGACGGTTGTTAGACCTCCCAGATCATATGGTGTGGACTGCTGTTAGACCTCCCAGATCATATTGTAGTATTGTTTTTTTTTTACATATTGTAAATTAAGCCAGTTACCTAATTACTGGCTTAATCGTTTGGTAATTTATATATGTTATTATATATATATAAAAACTGTCATATGTGATATGTTATGCTAATGTTCTTTGTAGGACGATATATTGACTAACTTTTTGATTAAGTATTAGTAGCCCATTTTAAAAGTAATGACCATTAAATTAGATTCGAAAAAAGACCCCGTCAAATATGTTCAGCCCTATCTCGATTGGTTGCTCGTAAATTTTGAGAGAAATCTGAGTACGACACATAAACTACTGATTAGATAACGTTTTTACGGTCATTGCATAACCACCTATTAAATAGATTCTGAGGATTTTCTAAGAGTAACTTAAAAACGAAGGATTTTCATCTTTTATAAGAAAAGTCTGGAATCTGAGCAACTTAAGAACACATATGGGAAAAATCAGGAATCTGCGTTTGCTAAGAATCTGCAAGAATTTGAGTGTTCAATAATTTGAGCTTTTCTGGTAAAAACAGAAAACACCTGAATGAGGCCTCAGTAAGGTTTTAGATTTTTTGGACTTGGTACTTCCAGTGTTTTTGTAAAATGATATAATTAGTTTTGTATAGATATTTGGTATGTCACTGCTTAGGTGATGGTCGGTCATCACCGGTGATTTTATCTTAGATTTTGTTCATATGCTCTATATAGAAATAAAATTTAGTGTTGCCATATGTTATGTTTTATTTTGCTTTGATTGCTGCATATTTGTAGATGTACGAAGTATTCTGTATTCGAATTGTGATCACGCAACCTGGCGGCTTGGTATTTCAGGACTTTTTGTGAAAGCGAAAAATCGGGTCGTGACATGTATATTCTCGATCCAACTCCACAGTGCACTCGACGGCCCGACCTAATGTTTGATGAGATGCTTCATCCCCGATCCGACCCTACCAGAAGGGACAAATTTATGTGCCCAACCTTGTTAATTAACTGGGTCAGACAACTGCCTGACCCTAGGCATTGACAACCAAAGTCCAGTGGAAATAGAACCCATGGTTCAAAATATCAGCAGAAAATTGAAGTTAGAGGCATTTCGAGCCTGCTCGAAACGATGGCCAAATATATAAAACTGCAAATTATCGGTTGATAATCGAAAATGATCAACCGATAATATAAGGTTTAGCAAATTATCGACCGTTAATTTTCACTCTACACTACTTTTTTGGTTCATTAAAAAAAAAAAAAATTGAGATCAAAATTTCGGCCAAGCCCCAAATTATCGGTTTTCACTAGGCTCGAAATCGATATTGAAACCGCAATTTTGATCCTTGCACTACAAAAATAAGGTGTTTTAGGGATACTTATTGTTAAGACAATTTTTTATTGCGGGAGTTTTTGGTAGCGACAAGATTGATAGCAGCAATTTTTTGTTGCCGCTAATAGTCTTATTTTTTTTTATAGTGTTGATACACCTTATTGTACAATACAATTGGTCTTAGTTTTAGGAGCTCATCCATCACGTGGACGGGCTGATGCCAAAAATCTTCAGATCGTTAGATTCAACCGATTTGAGCATTGGGTTAAATAGCATCCGTGCAATGGCCAGACACATGGACTTCTCAGGTCGATGATAATAGCGGCGCATAAACTTTTGGAAATCCCAAGCACCATCGTTGATGGAGACAAGAAGTAGGCAGACATGCGCACTTTTATTATGAACGGGTTGGTTGACATGGACCCACTATCTAAAACGATCTGGTATTGGGTACACGGGCCTACACTAGCAATCATGTGGACCGAATTCGCCTGACTTTTAAAAAGTCGCAAATATTTTACAATTTTTTTTTTAAAGAAAACGAACAAAGTCCAAAATCGAGAATTTCCAAATAAAACCCAACTTTTCGGATTATTTCGAGAATTTCCTTAATTATAAGACATTTGCACGTATTTTTTCCGATTATGCTAAAAAAATTTAATTTTAAAATTTAAAATTTTATAATTAATATATTTTATAATTTTTCTTTTTTCTGAATTTTTACTATATTTTTCCTGATTTTGACAAATTTTGCCTAATTTTTGACATTTTTTCCAAGCCGTTTTATTCCCGAACTGACTTGGTCACTATGCTGGCAATCACGCATTTGATGACTAGGGCTGTCACTAAATTGGGTCTCGCCAAAATTTTGACTGATAATAGAAAAATGGCTTATACCTAGGGAAATTTACCTGACCGACCCTGTCAGGTACGCCTTTTACGTCAGAAGCCCTATAGTTTCACTTTTACCCAGACAAACCAACTCCAAGCCTAGCCGACCCTAAGGAGAGTAAAAGGTCCAAATTACCCCCTTATATGACCTTCTTTAATCAACAAAGCATCCTCTTCTTCCTCATTTTATCCTGCAAAAAAGTTAGAGGTGTAAAACCCTAGACGGAGTGTCCTTACTTAGTCTGATCTGCTCCGATCTGCTATTTCGAAGAAGAAAACAGAGGCTTGGAAGAAGAAGGCCCTACATTTCTTCATTGTGGCAAAAAGACCCTGAACTTTGTCCTTGCGACGCGAGGTATCCTACTTAACCCCATTTTCAGTTTATTAGTGTTATTTAGTGATGCAGTATCTCTTATTCGTTACCGACTCCATATAGAGTCGATATCGATTGCAAATACAATCGTCATCGACTCCATATAGAGTCGATGACGATTGTGTATACAATCGATATCGACTCTATATGGAATCGGTGACGATTGTATTTGCAATCGATATCGATTGTGTATACAATCGATATCGACTCTATATGGAGTCGATGACGATTGTATACACAATCGATATCGATTCTATATGGAGTCGATGACGATTGTATACACAATCGACTAAGATTTATAGTCGTCTTTTCTCTTTTGTTTCATCAGTCTTATGACCCTTCCTTCTCATTCTTAAACAGACGATGACGGACGTGAGGATTCCTCTTCTTTATCACTATGATGGCCTTCTTGTAAACGATGATGGCTTGTATCAAGGTGGCCGGCGGAGGCTTATTAACATTTCAATTGAAATTTCTTATGAACAATTCATAAGGCGAATGTCTGTTGTCGCTTTTTGCGGCGGATGATGATTTCACAAAGTTTCATATGAAGATAGTGAATACACCTGTGGTTGCCGACATTTTGGACTTTGATGATTTGGCTACATTATTTACGTTTTATAAATTCGGAGTGGACGTCATAAAAGTATTCATCATTAAGGAACCGTCATCCTTCCGAGTTGAAGCTGAACAAGTAAATCTCGGCGGGACTGATTTTGTGACTCATTCATTTCAGCCATGTAAGTTTGAGGATGAAATTGTATACGATACTGTCCCGTTAGGCGATGCCGGCTATATTGCGGCGAACGATGGCAGAGGGAAAGCAACATTTGGTTTAAACGATGCTCCGATTGAATCGTATGATGACCCAGTAAAATACATGCATGGGTCACAACAATGCAGTCAATGGTTAGACTATACTTCAGAAAGGGTGGTGGATACCAACGATTTCAGTCATATCTTCCCTGGTGGATGGACAACTTGGTTTACTTAAGACTTATGTTCTACCATGCCATCGATGGGAATTACCGGAGTAACTCAACCCCATGTCCATACACATGAGCATCCCTTCGGTGAAGAGCCTAGCCAACTACGCCATTATCCATTCTGTGAAGGATTCGGTCAATCACATCAGAACCCCTTCGGTGAAGGATCTAGTCAACCACCCGAGAACACCGCTAGTGAATGGCGTAGTCATCCTCAAGCCATGAATGAAGATACCTTAGAAGAAGAATATGAAGGTGAACCGGATGGGTTTATCAAAGAGGATCCGAAAATTTTTGTGAGAGACATTGACAATCCCCTAGTAGACGGAGATTACGAAATGTCAGAGACATCGGGCGATTCCTCCGATGAAGAGGTGGAAACTGAATATCGGAATTGGACGTTTAAAATTGGAGAGATCTTCCGAGACAAACAAACATTTCAAAGAGCATTGAAAGAATACGCGGTGGAGAAAAACTTTCAAATTCGGCCTTTGAGGACCGCTAGTTATCGAGTGACAGCCGGATGCTACAAACCCGATTGTTTGTGGCGAATACATGCTTCTAAATTGACTGGGCTCGATTCTTTCCAAATCAAGACATTCAATAGTACTCACACATGCGGAGCCGCTAAGATCGGACCGCACGGTCACCGTAATGCAACAATCTCCTTCGTAGCGAACTATGTACGGGATAAACTTATGGAAGGATTCGACTACACACCGGCGTCGATAATGTTTGATATTGCAAAAGCTTATAATATGCAAATCTCATATGTAAAAGCTTGGAGGGGAAAAGAGCTTGCCCTTAATGATATTAGAGAAAGTTGGAAAGGACAGTTTGTTGATCTACCGGCCTATGTGAAGGAGATGGAGAGGGTAGATCCTAATGTACAAACATCCTTTCAACTTACTCTTGATGGTAAGTTTCAAAGATTTTTTTGGAGTTTTGGCCCATGCATCGGAAGCTACCGTAATACACTTCGTCGCATATTGCTTGTAGACGGCACACACCTACGAGGACGTTTCGAAGGGATCCTAGTTATCGCCTCTGCGCAAGACGGTAATGGTCATATATTATCGTTAGCATTTGCCGTGGTCGAGTTAGAAGAAGAGGATACGTGGATGTGGTTTCTTGAACGGGTAGGTGCGTTCGTGATCGGTGGGTTTAACGAAGATCTCGTAATTATCACGGACAGGTCGAAGGGTTTAATAAATGCGGTGAAACGTATCTTCCCTAACGCATATCACAACTACTGCATGCGGCATATGACACAAAATTTGCAGCACAAGTATCCCAGGAACAATGTGAAGGGTCTATGGTGGTGCGCCGCGCGTGCATATTCGAAAGAGAAATTTGATTATTTTATTAACGAAATGAAGAAAGATCCTGCTGATTCTCAGGCCGTAGAATATATTTTGAAAATAGATCCGAAGCATTGGGCACGCGCACATATGGAAGGAAGGCAGTACGATTCCCTGACTACGAATATTGCCGAAAGTTTAAACAGCGTGCTAAAGATAGCTCGAGAGAGACCAATTATTGACTTAATCAGAACTACTAGAGAGAAAGTCATCGATCATTTTCAAAAACGCAGAGAGATATCTGAGAAATGGACCACCCTTCTCTGCCCGAAAGCAGACGCTCACATGAAGAAGGTGTTGCAATGGGCCGGTAGAAAGAGAGCTCAACCATACGGGCGCGATCAATTCCAAGTCAATTCCGAAAATTTCATTCATCACGTCGACTTGGAACACAAGACCTGTAGTTGCCGCCGTTGGCACATTCATGGCTTGCCTTGCTCCCATGCCGTGGCGGCCATCAATCGAAGAAGTTACGACTACCATAAATTTTGTGAGAACTGGTTTTGCACCGCTTGCTTTAGACAAACATATGACGAGCAATGGGTTCCCACCCTCGATAAAAGTCAATGGGAGTTCCAAGCAGAGCAACTCCCTGAAAATATGAAAGTGAGACCACCCTATTATTGCCGAAAGCAAGCCGGCCGTCCGAGGAAGAGAAGGATAAGGTCTAAGGGTGAGGTTAGGGCACTACTCTGATGTAGCAGTGCGATGAATATGGTCACAAAGTAGGAGCTACATGACGATGGGACGATGAAATTTGACAGTGTATATTTTTAATAATGATAGATTGAATATAAATGAGAAATTCAGAATCCATATTTTTTTACTGTAATATAGTCTTTACCGATGTATCATAGAGTCGTCATCGACAATATCCATAATCGATATCGACTGTATCCATAATCGATATCGACTCTATATAGAGTCGCCATCGACTATTTATAAAGTCGATATCGATTGATTCATTTAAGAATCGGTATCGATTATGGATACCGTCGATGACGACTCTATATAGAGTCGATATCGATTACCTAAAGAGTCGTTACCGATTATTTATATAGTCGGTAGCGATTACATACAGAGTCGTCACCGATTATTTATATAGTCGATGACGACTATATATGTAGTCGCTAATGGCTGCTATATCTACTTTTTAACTACAACTACATAAAAATAGTGTAATTATATTCAAAATAATTCATTAAGAAAAAATATTTCATTTACAATTACAAAAATATTCAAATACAACCACACTACTGCTGCTCCCCCTCTTTTTTGTCGTGCTTCGCCAGTACTCCGCCATCGCCGTTGTATGTAGCCAGTATATGGCCAATTTCTGTCCTGATCCTATCTATATCTGATTGCGCAAAGTCAAATTTCTTCCCCATCATAAAGTATTCGACATACTTCACAACAAACACTCCACAATCACAGGAGTTGGTCTGTCGGGGGACGGCTTTGATCCGACAGTCAGTAGATGACCAAGGATAACTCTTCTTCATTAGTGCAGCGGAGTCACCGTACGAATATAAAATCACGAGAAGGTATTGGGTCTGTTTAGAAATAATAGAGAGGAGTGTCAGATATGTTAAGCTAACAATGATAAAAGATATGCTAAGCAAAATATCTTACCATCGCCTGCAATTGAGACACATATCTTTCCTTAGAGGGCCTATTAAATATAGGGTTGACGATCATTATCGATCGTTCGATTACCTTTACGATCGCAAGCGCCCAGTGTAGTGGTTGTTCTGAATGTATTAGCATAAATATCTATAAAAAAGTAATATAATCTCAAAGGGTATGATAGAAAAATTAAAAAGAATAATTATAAAGAGGATAAAAGCATACTATGTTGCATTCGTGAGCCCACAGATTTCGAAGCTCATTGAAGAAGAAAGTTTCCATCAGCTTCTTCCCTCCGGTCTCTCTTTGTCTATAGGCAGCCCACCTTTGAACTTGAACCTCGATCGACTCGTATAATTTTTCAGCAAGCAGGAACTTGTTGAAATCTCTCAGTTCATAGCCCATGTACGTCAGCGCGGCAGGGTCCATAAGGAAGTTTTTGACCTCTTTCTCAGGATGAATTTTATCATCAATTACTTTCAAATGTCTCAGGTAGGTGCCCATAACCTGAACCAATGCAGTTAGATTAAAATATGCAGTTAGAGTTAAATACATAATCGTTATCGACTCTATAAGTCATCGATATCGATTAATTTGAGAGTCGATAACGATTATTTAAGTCATCGAAATCGTTATCGACTCTCTAATGAATCGATATCGATGATGTACAGAGTCGCTAACGATTACATAAGCCATCGTTAGCGACTCTAAAAGCCATCGATCTCGATTAATTTGAGAGTCGATAACGATTATGTAAGTCATCGTTATCGACTCTATAAGCAATCGATGATGTACAAAGTCGCTAACGATTACATAAGCCATCGTTAGCGACTTTAAAAGCCATCGATCTCGATTAATTTGAGAGTCTTAACGATTATGTAAGTCATCGTTATCGATATCGACTCTTTTTCGAGTTGTCGACAGCTTTAACCAATCAAGGATTTTGCCTACAGTATGTTAAACTTACAAAGTTATCCAGGTACTGAGTTCCCGCCAGACATCTGAAGGATTGCACCACCAGCTTATACTTGCCGACAGTGTTAACATATTCTCTGCATAAAAAATGGCCAACTTAACTAATCTTCACGATAAATATATAATAATAAAGTTAAGTATTCAGGGTAGAATAACTTACTCGTCCTCCTTCAGAGGCTTGTTCCATATGTCTAGCATATATTTTTGCTCCGCTGTCAGCTCAGCAGGAGCATCTTCATCCGTAGACCCAGGACCAGCGGTAATGACTGCCACCGGTCCAGGCTCAGCAGTTGGTCCTTCGCTGGCCTTCTCGGTAGGCTTCTTTTCAGCCGCTACCCTTCGCTGTGCCTTAGGTTTGACGGCAATTACTTTGCTGACTTTCGCTTGCCTAGGTCTTAAGCGAAGCTCAGCTTGTTGGTGAGGCAATTGGGAAGAGGTTTCCTCTTCACCAGCAGGACCCTTATCAGTTTGGGTCTCGGTCGCTTGTCGTATGCCTTCACCTCATCAACGGGAGGAGGAGGAACCTGATGCGCAGGAGCTGATGGTTCCTTATCGAAGGCTGTGTCGCACACCTTCGATATCAGCTCCTCCATAGCCACATCCTGTACATCGTAATAATGATGCAAAATAAGAATTAATTTTTGGTCCACATTTTAAAAAGTCCAAATCGATTTTAAATATAATCGTTATCGACTGTACTTATAGTCGCTATCGATTTTATATATGATCGTTATCGGTTATATATATAGTCGCTATCGATTTTATATATGATCGTTATCGATTATATATATAGTCGTTATCGATTGTAAATATAATCGATATCGACTATATATAGAGTCGATTACGATTACATATATAATCGATGTCGACTGTATATATAATCGATATCGATTTATGTTAACAAAACTGAACATCTAAAACCAGATTTCAACACATACCTTAGGTCTCGCCTCCAATAAATTTTCAAGGAGTTCTTTTATATCCGTCTGACCCTTTCTGACCAAATAGTTGTAGTGATTTAACTTTTGCCACTCTACATCCCTTGAATTCAGCCTCTCATTGAAGGAGTTGCATAGTTTCTGTAAAGAAGCGCAACGTTTAGCCAGGGCCTTATTCTCTCCCTCCAAATCACTCACTCTTTGGGTGAGCTTCAAGTTATCCAGGGTCAAATGATCGACCATCCTCAACAAAGAATCATTGGAGGTGGACGGTTCAGCTGGGC
The DNA here is from genome assembly GCA_021018995.1 of Chloranthus sessilifolius. NCBI lineage: Eukaryota > Viridiplantae > Streptophyta > Magnoliopsida > Chloranthales > Chloranthaceae > Chloranthus > Chloranthus sessilifolius. The sequence goes on from CM037595.1 coordinate 75,532,514, forward strand.
TATCTTTCGCTGCCAGGCTCTCCTTGGTGGCCCCCCTAGTTCTTGGCCGACCCTCTCCCACATGGACGGGGCCCTTTTTCGAGAGGGGTTCTTCTTCAGATGTCGATGCGTCATCCCATTCTTCCTCTCTAATATTCTCGATAGGAATGTAATTTCTTTTCTTCTTCGGCCGCATCTCTTCCACAGCTTTCTTGACCGGTTCTTTCCTCTTCCCCCCAACCTCCTTTTAAACCCGTAGATATTCTCTTAACACGGGTATCTCTAATTCAAAGCCCTGAGGCACGAGGGGAGCGCGAACCTTTTGAAAGAAAATAAAACATGTAAACAACAAAATAAAATGATCGTTATATATAATAAATCACTCTCGATTATGTAAAGAATCGATACCGACTATTTAATAAATCGTTATCGATTCGTTAAAAAATCGCTATCGATTATTTAATGAATCGTTATCGACTACTTAGTAAGTCGTTATCAACTCTGTAAGGAATCGCTATCGATTGTTAAGGAATCGTTATCGATTCGTATACGAATCGGTATCGATTCTATAATGAATCGTTATCGATTCTATAATGAATCGTTATCGATTCTATAATGAATTGTTATCGATTCTAGAATGAATCGGTAAGTTGCTTTTTTTTGAATAGGCAATAGACCTCATACCTTGCTGTCTAACATCTGCCCGCGAGTGTAACCTTTGATCCTTGACTGCGCCCTGTCCGACCATTTCAGCAGCCGTGGGAAAGGGCCCTTGAGGCCTAGCTGGGATGGTGATATATCGGGTAGGATCTCATAAGCCCACCATTGAAGTACACATATGCAACCATATGTGTTGTACGTCTTCAGGGCTTTATCTATCTCGGCAGTTTTTCTATTCGTCGCGCCCTTTATTATATACTCGATCAAGTCTTGGTAGACGTGCAGACCCCACGGAGTTCGGTTAAAGGTCTCCACATCATCGATGAGGTCGATGTGGTCTTCCGAAATCAAATGGTGGGACCCGGGGAAGAGAAATATGCACAGCACAAACAGAAGGGACAACTTTAAGAAGTCCTCATCACTTTTCGCTCTCCAAATTGCAGCATCTATATGAGACCGGAGAATTTTTCTAGGAGGCGTTCCACGACAGTATTTGTATCTAATGGTTTGTTCTTCCGATGGTTTAACGAATGGGGTATACTTTTCTGGGCCAACTACGGCAAGGGCCAGTATCAATGCAATGTCAATCTTCCGAAGATAGACATCAGTCTTCCCAATTCGGAAGTGGTTTTTTTCAACCCAAAATGTCAACATCGCATCCACCACATCGGAAAGAAATCCCACACCCTTGGGCATTTGAAATATTCCACTAAAAACTGAATCTCTCAGTAATTTCTTCCGAGCTGGGGTAGCATTTTCGTAGAGATTCGAAATGGCACTGGGCGAACACTTGGCAACAGCTCGGTGTACAACCATCTTGTGACCTTTTAAAATGAACGTAATAAAAAAGAAAGGATGAGTACCATACTAACAAGGATAGTTAAAATGTTGATGAAATGTATATAAAACCTATATCGATTACATATAGAGTGTTATCGATTACATATGTAATCGTCTGAGCTATATATATAATCGATATAAATCTATATATAATCGATCGATTCTATAATATGTCGATAACGACTCTATATGTAATCGATATCGATTGCCTATGAAATCGCCAACGACTCAATATAAATTCGCAATGACCTCAAAATGTTTATTTATATAGCAATTACTTAATTTACTGACTCTTAAGTTTCTTTTTCTTTCTTTTGTTCTATTTCTTTTCTTCCTTCTTCTTTACCTACATCGATTACATATATAATTGATATCGACCCTATATGTAATCGATACCAACTCTAAATGTAATCGATATCAATTACTTATGAAATTGCCATCAATTCAATATAAGACTACAATGATCTCAAAATGTTTAATTTACCTGTCAGGTAAATTTCTCTTATTTATATAGAAAATATTTAATTCTTGACTCAAAAGATTTCATGAAGTCGCCATTGCATCAAAAGTTTCATTTACTTGCAAATTTTTCAATTACATTAAAAATTTTCACTTATAATTAAAAATGAAAAGAAAATTTAGGAAGATGGATGAAGCGGTGGTGGATGGGGTGGAGGCGGGTGGTTAAAGTCTTAAGTTTCTTTTCTTTTCTTCCTTTTTTTTCTTCCTTCCTCTTCTTCTTTTCTTCCTTAAAATCTCCATTACTTCATCGTACTCGTCCCACGAGGCTGCTGAGAGGATGCAGTTACGGTGGTGGTGGTGGAATCCTCCCATCTGAGGCTCGAACTTGATTGGGTTATAGAAGGTTTTTTCTTCGTCGTTAGACATTGAGAAAAATATGGGCTGATAGGGATGATAGGTGGTTTGCTAAGGACGAACTAAACCTGTATTTAAAGCTCCTAGATTGTGGAATACAAATCGTTGTATTAAATTTTCTCATTCTTCCAACCTAACTTGTCATAATGGTTTTACAAAAGGGTAGTTGGCAATAAATTGAACGTCGGCTGAGATAAATATAAAACCTCGTATGATTTATTATGGTATCGAGGGTAATAACTATAGGAAAATTAATTCATATGATGGGTATTAATTATATTCATAGAGAGTCGATATCAATTTGTTATAGAGTCGTCATCCACAATTTATATAGTCGATTACGACTACATATATAATCATTATCGACTCTAAATGTAATCGATAACGACTTTACATATAATCGATAGCGACTCTATGTAATCGGTAACGATTACATATAGGATCGATATCGATTACATATGGAAAAACCTAAAAAAATTATGTCAAAATGTGCACTAAAGAAACAATATGTAATCGGTAACGATTACATATAGGATCGATATCGATTACATAGAAGATCGATATCGATTACATATGGGAAAACCTAAAAAAATTATGTCAAAATGTGCACCAAAGAGAGGAGAAAAAAAAATCTATAGCGATGGAAGCTAATTTTAATTCTAACTTACAGATTTGGTAGCTTGAAGGTTGTAGATTTGAACGCGATCGTCCACGAAGCGTCAACGACTCTCCACCGACTTCGAACGAAAAAGTAAAATGAAAACAGTAAATGATTTGAAAAGAGGACGGTTATTTATTACTGTGGGGTACTTTGGGTATTTCCTACAGGTGTGCCTCAGCTCGGCGCGCAGCGGGTTTGTCTGGGTAAAAGTGAAACTATAGGGCTTCTGACGTAAAAGGCGTATCTGACAGAGCCTGTCAGGTAAATTTCCCTTATACCTAACACCCCTTGTTTAACGTTTTTATTTTCAAATATCGGGTCAGATAGATCTAATTTTCTGAAGGTTGGGTCGGATATCTCTTGCTCGACCTGAACTGATGGGTGAAATTTATGTGTCCGACTCGGTAAAATATCCGGTCAGGTATCGTATCTGCCTGTTGACAGCCTTATTTCGCTAGGGGAGCCATTACTTGCACACGTTTTTCAAGTGATTGCACCGAATTTAAAAAAGGACTTGGTATTTTAGGGACATGTGATATGTAAAAATGTAATATGGGTCGTCTGATTTGAAGTTCATGATCAATAGATCTCTGGTATATAAAATTGGAGAAAATCACGATACTTGTCATATGATCTATTGTAGTCAACTATTGAATTATATAATAGCCTTTGACTCTATTTAATCAAATGATGAAAATTATATTTTATTCTAATCTTTTGTAATTGATATCTTTAAATCATGGCCTTTAAATCAAACGATTTAGATGATATTTTTATATAATAAAGTCGCCAAATATGTAAGTCTTTCTTTTAAATTCAGTGCAAATCACTTGAAACGTGTGTGCAAGTAATAGCTCCCTTTCGTCAGGTAAGCTGGGGCTACAAAGGCTAGCTACACGTCAGTGTAGTGTATACAAATTCTATCTAAAACATGTGGTGTTCTAGTGTCCTATTGAGGCTAAAGCATTTTTGAATAAAGAAAGAATTTGCACTTGCACCCAGAGTCCTGAGTCCATAGCAAACCAACCATGTCCACAACACCATCTTCTCTCCTTCCTCTCCGTTCTCCTTTCATCTCTTGTTATCACCCAAAGCTCTCCTTCTCTCTCAAACCTACAAGAATCCAACGGTCTCCCACTTCTTGTCCACCCATAAGAGCCGTTGATCTTGACCAAAATACTGTATGTTCAAACAATTTTCTCATCATATAATATTTTATTATATATATGTTCCTGATTTTTTTATTTTTTATTCATTTTAAATCTAATTTTTGGTAGTAAATTATATATGTGATTTTAGCTTGTAGCAATCTCCGTTGGCGTCGTTAGCATCGCATTTGGCATTGGAATTCCGGTCTTTTATGAATCTCAGATCGACAACGCCGTAAGTTTTTTCGATAAAAATAGAATAACATTAAATTAAAAAAAAAAAGAATAAAAATTAAATGAATGATTTTTGTTCTATTAATATTTTTCGGAATTTATTCCATTTTTTTTTATGAGAAGTGAGTGGTCGTATAGTAATTTAACAGAAAAGTAGGCCTTATAGTGAGAATATGTTCGTTTTTGTTGTTGCAGGCAAAGCGAGACAACACACAACCTTGCTTCCCCTGCAGTGGATCTGGCGCTCGTAAGTTTCCAAAGTCATTATTTTCAACCCAATATCTTCCTTCTCAACCCGGGATTCACATGCTTCAACGGTCGAGTACTTTGAATCATACAATGTAGATCTTTTTTCATCTCAATCTTCGACGAAATAGTTCTTGAGATCATAATTCTACAATAGATGGTCCAACTTTCAATCCGTGTGGCATATATCAGGAAAACTGATCTAAGAACCTATGTTTGATATACCCTCACATTGATGTTCCTTTTTTGGATAGGTGCCACTTGGAATCAAAATTTGACTATCTGATAATAGACACATGATCTTAAGATTTATTTTCAAAGATTGGAATGAAAAGCAATCTTCTTCGCATGATTCAAAGCAGTCAACTGTGAAACCCTTGTTGATAAGGAAAAAAATTGGTTTGTAAACAAGGGTACCAGATTTCAATTAGCAGCCTTATCTCTACAGTTTATTCCTAAATTGCCCCTGTAGAGAGAGAAACAAATTACACCCTCGTGTTAACACCAGTTCTTATCTGTTATATTGGCAGGGCCTTAGGTTTGTCCATGCATATTGTATCCATATCGGTGAATATATATATATATATATATATATATATATATATATATATATATATATATATATGCACGTGGGTATCATTTATTTTCAATTGCCTACATTATCAAAATTTTAAAATACTAAAGCAAATGTCATTGATTGAGTTTGTACTAGAGAGAAGAGAGCATGCACGTCGTAAACGTTCATAAATAGTGTATATACTCTTATGGACGTAGCCCTAGATTGGGTGAACAATGTAAATCTTTTGTGTTGTGTGTGATTGTTCTTTTGTATCTTCTTATTTTTTTGTATTTATCACAATCGAGAGTTCGGTAGAGTGGGTAGAATTCCTAACAAGTGTTATCAAAGCGAGGTTTCCGCTACAATGGCGATGAAGCTCTCGAATGCACGATTCGAGGTGGAGAAGTTTTCGAGAAAGAATAATTTCACTTTATGGCAAGTCAAGGTCACATATCTCCTTATCCAACAAAGCATTGATGGTGCTCTACTTAGAAAGGAAATGGGAAATAAGGCAAAGACGTCCAATGAAGAGTGGATCTCTATTGATAAGAGAGCCGTAAGCACTATCCGATTGTGCTTGTCCGATGAAGTTCTGTACAACGTCTTTCACAAGAAGACGACCGTGGATCTTTGGAAGAAGATGAAATCTCTCTACATAACAAAGTCGTTGCCTAACAAACTCTTTATGAAGAAGCAACTCTACACCTTTCGTATGAAAGCTGGTACGTGTATTCATGACCATTTAAATTCATTTAATAAAATAGTTAGTGAACTATTGAGCATTGAGGTGAAACTTGAAGAAGAAGACCTCGCACTTCTCTTGCTCACCTCATTTCTTGCATCTTGTGAGCACTTTGTTACCACATTATAGTAAATATATTATTGCCATCAAGAAGTGACTGTTACACTTCTTTCCGACGAATTGAGAAAACAATCTGAATTTAACTCCGAAGGGATTAGTCTCTTGAGAGAAAGAGGTTGAAACCATGATCGCAAAAGAGACAAGTCTAGAGGAGATAATAAATCAACGAGAGGAAATAACAAGTCTAAATTCAGGGGTGATAAAAAAGATGTTATTTGTTACTTCTATAAGCAATCTAAACATATTCACAAATATTGCAAGCAGAGATTGAATAAAGATAAGGGTGATGAAGGGACTTCGTAACAGGCTAGTGTTGCTAAGTCAGATTTCGGTGAAGACCTATTGTGTGCATTGTTAGGCTCCAATTAGTTTAATGGTAGATGGGTCATAGATTTAGGGACATCGTATCACATGTGTCCGTACAGGGATTGGTTTGACCAATACAAAGTAGCCAATGGTGGGACGATTTTGATTGGGAATGATAGTGTATATGAAGCAGTGGGTATCGGTTCTATAAAAATCAAGATGTTTGATGGTCGTGTTCTCACTCTTACTGAGGTTAGGTATGTGTTTGATCTGAAGAAAAATCTGATCTCGTTGGAGGCATTGGATGAGATAGGATGTTGAGTCATCCTAAAATCCAGAAAACTAAAGGTCGTACGTGGCTTTATGACCTTAATGAAATATGAAAAGATGAGAAATCTGTATACTTTAGTAGACAATACAATCAACGACAATGGTATTACGACTACAAATGATTCTAAGGATTTCTCAGATTTGTGACACAAGAGGCTTGGTTACATGAGTGAACGTGAGCTAACAGAGTTCATAAAGATTAAGACAATTTTTGACATTCAAACTTGTAAGCTAAATTTTTGTGAAGATTATATCTTCGGAAAGTAGAAGAAAGTCAGTTTCTCCACTTGAGAACATACTTCGAAGGGGCTAATTGATTACATACATTCAGATGTATGGGGACCAGCTAAAGTCACTTCAGTAGGTGGAGTCAATTACTTTGTGTCATTCATAGATTACTACTCCAGAAAAGTTTGGGTATATCCGATTAAGAATAAGTCGGATATGATTCATAAATTCAAGCAGTGGCAGGGTATGGTTAAAAAGCAGACAGACGTAAATTCTCAGATTAGATAATGGTGGGGAATACTTGTCATCAGAGCTCAAAGTTTACTGTGAAAATCAAGGGATTGTTAGACACTTAACAGTTCCTGAAAATCCTTAACAAAACGGCGTAGCCGAGAGATGAATAGAACACTACTAGAAAAAATGTAATGTATGTTAAATCATTCCTACTTGAGTCATGAGTTCTGAGCAGAGGCAGTGAATACGACATGTTACTTGGTCAATCAGTAGCCTTCAGCAGCATTGAACTCAAAAATTGCATATAAGGTTTGGTATGAAAGACACGGGAGCTAATCTCATTTGAAGGTGTTTGGATGTGCGGCTTATGCATTACTTCAAGGAAGTGAATGATCAAAGTTGGATCCAAAATTCAAAAAATGTGTCTTGATTGGCTATGGTGGAGTTCAGGGTTATCATTTGTAGGATACACAATCTCATAAATTGATAGTTGAAAGAGATGTTACTTTCAACGAAGATGAATTTTCGATGAAAAAGGCAGAAGACAAACCTTAGTCATCTGGTGAATCTCAGGTATAAGTTAATATTGAAAGACATGAGTAAGATAAAAAAAATAATAAAGACTCTGAGATAGAGCAGATTATACAATTTTTCGACTTATAGCCCCAGGTATTGGTTTCGGGTTAGACTACCTTGAGAAGGTCAAAAAGGATGGAGAAACGTCCTGGAAAATTTAAAGATATGATTCCTTTAATACTTGCACTTATCACAGAGAATGGGGAACCAAGCATAGTTCCAGAAGCTCAAGTGGATACAGATGCAGTAAAGTGACAGTTAGCTATGGAAGAAGAATGACAGTCATGTAGACATCAAAATTCTGGAAATATGTATATCAAGTTATGTGTACATAGTATATACGCATGAGCAAATTTCTTGATTCTTTAACTTTGAATACATAGTATGTACGTATGAACATATTTTTAATTTTTTAACCATGCGTAGATAGTATGTACGCATGAGCAAATTTTTAGAATTTTTGGCTATGCATACATAGTATGTATGCATAAATTGATATACATAGAATTTTCAGACAGCAGATCCGAATTGAGCTTTGAGTTGGCTTTTCTGGAAGCAATGCTTTCGAGGACTATTTTTCTTTGTTTTATCGGATCCCTCCTTTCCTTACCTAGGGATACAAGGCCGGTTCGATTCCGCTAGCGCGCTCCCTAATGGTTTTAAGGCTAACTAACAAGATCGGTCACTCACTCGATATACCTCTGGCACGAATGCCTTCTCAGATATTGGATGGGGTGGTTCCTTTTGAGATTATCACCACTAGGGCTGCCGCTCTACTTGAAATTGGGATGAGTGTATCGCTGCCTAAATTACTACCCCCCTTTGTAAAAGCCACTCGCAAGAATGAATTAATTAAGTCCCTCTTGGTTCACTTTTATAATTTAATTTTAAGGGAGTTTTCTTTAAGTCCAAAAATGGGTTGTGAGAGTCCCGTGCCGCCTCTACGGGCCGGCGTCCACTGATGGAATATGAATCTAAACTATTAAGTAACCCGCCAACTGACTAAGGTGGTAAAATGACAGAAAAGGAAGCTAAGCTATCAAGTAACCCGCCAAACAGCTAAGGTGATAAAAATGACGAAAAATGAAGCTAAGCTATCAAGTAACCTGCCAAACGGCTAAGGTGATAAAATAACAAAAAATAAAGCTAAATTATCAAGTAACCTGCCGAACGGTTAAGGTGAGTAAAGATAAATCGTAAATGTTCAAGTAGGCCCGCCAAACGGCTAAAGTGAGTAAAGACAAAATCGTAGGGGTAAGTAAGCAAAATGAGTAAAAAGCTAGCAAAAAGGAAAAACACATATAAAAAGAGGCCAAAACTTCAAGGAGAAGCTTTACAAGCTATCCCCAATGGAGTCGCTATTTGTGCAACTATGGGCTCTCGCGAGTCCGTCGGGACGATGTGCTCATAAAAAGATGGAGTCTCCATCCGGAGCTTTTGGTGTCTCAGGACACCTCAAAATCAATATATAAGCACCGAAACGTAAAAATATGACTCCGATTTATTGGTCAAAGTCAAAGACTCTTGGATAGGGGCTTTGGTTATCAATCAAGAAGGTGTTAGACACCCGATCGACCTGCTCGTAAGCGGTCTCTACTATGGCCGGGTCTATGTTTAGATGATATATATATATATATATATATATATATATATATATATATATATATATATATATATATATATATATAAAGTGAGCGGCACTTTCCCTTGCCCGAAGGCACTTCGATCCTATTTGAGCCCTTCGCAATCACTGCAATTCTTAGATAGAGAAAAAACAAAAAGAAGGTAGGGGAATAGAGGAGAGAGTCGGAGCTCTCGAGCCCTTATAGCACCGTTTGTTAGATCCTTGCTCAAGAGCGACACCGGTGAGCTATCGAAAGCAAATGGGTTAGAGGAAGGGTTCTAATTTTCTATGCTTTGAAAGGATATGAGCTTGGGTATGATGATGAAACTAATGGTATGAGATGAGTTAGGATTCTAAAGTTTGGAAAATTTCAAGTTTTAGGCTAGTGAAGAGACAAATAGGTAGAGTTTCTTCTCTTGGAAAATTTAAAAGATCCCTTAAATAAGGGGGGGTGGCTCTCTATTTATAGAGTTGAGGGTTGTTAGAGAGATACTTAAGGGCTAATGGGTTTACCAATTAGGTAATCTCTAATCTAAGGTTTTCTAGGGTTTTGAGGGTTTGAAGAAGAGGGATTTGGGTTTTAATGGTGGATGATAGGGTGATGAGTTGAATGGCAAAAGGGTGAAACTGATAGTTGGGAGGGGTAAAACAGTCCTAAAAAGATACACCTCAATGGCTGGGATGGTCCACAAGTCAAATCCTAAAATTGAAATCTGCCATTTTTCACGAATTTTAAGATTTTAAGCTATGCGTACATAGTATGTATACATAGCTTAGGAACAGCGATTTTTGAAAAAAATTGAGAAGTCTGGAGCCCGTTTTGGAGGCCAATTATGCAGAAAAGCCAAATTGGTTGTGCATACATAGTATGTATGTATGACCAATTTTTGCAAAAAATTGCTCATGCGTACATAGTATGCATGCATGTGTAATTTCTTGCATTTTTTTATAATTTTTTTTTCGTCGTAACTTTTGATGTACAACTCGGAATCAAGCGATTCTTAGCTCGTTGGAAAGCTGAGAACCTTTACTTTCCAATGGTGTAGGCCTTAGTCCTTGAAAATGTCTATATAAACTTTAGTACTCCTCTTTCCATCAACTATTTTAGTTGGACTTTCTAATGGTCCGCGTTGGGTTCTAAGGGTCCGAGTTGATTCCTAAGGGTTTTGGATAGTTCCTAAGAGTTCGGGATGATTCCTAAGGGTTTGGCGAATGCTTTCAAAAGCTTGGAGTACACCACTCTCGAAGTTTGTGTCGATCGTGCCTTGGGCCAAATTTGGATGCCTACAAGTCACTTTTGAAGAACGAGACTTGGGATCTCATAAAAGTTTCTAAAGAGAAGAGAGCCATCGATTGTAAATGGGTCTTTCGAAAGAAAGAAGGTGATAAGAGTGAAACTTCGAAGTTTAAAGCAATACTAGTTACGAAAGGGTTCTTAGAAAGAGAGTATCAATTATAATGAGATATTCGCTCCGATTATGAAGCACACTTCGATTCACACGTTGTTGGTCTTCGTTGCTTAGAAAGATCTCGAACTAGAAGAGATGGATGTGAAAATAGCTTTCCTCCATGGAGATCTTCAGGAAGAGATTTATATGAGACAGCCAGAAGAATTTGAGGTAGAAGGGTCAGAATCACTCGTTTACAGATTAAAGAAATCCTTGTACAGTCTCAAGCTAGTACCCAGGTAGTGGTACAAGAAGTTTAATTCATACATGCTGGGCATAGGGTATCATAGGAGCAGTATGATTGTTGTGTCTACTGAAAAGAGTATGGTAAAGGAGAGAGAATCTTCCTAATTCTCTATGTAGATGTTATGCTGATAGCAGTAAGAAGCAAGATTGAAATCAATAAGTTGAAGTAATCATTGAGCCAGAAGTTTGAGATGAAGGATCTTGATTTCGCAAATAAGATCCTAAGTATGAAAATCACGAGAGATCGTGAGACGAAGAGGCTTTGACTAACTCAAAGGACTTTTATCCAAAAGCTCCCTGAGAAGTACAATATGAGTGATGTGAAGCCTGTATCTACTCCTCGAGGAGAGCATTTTAAACTCATAAAGAAGAAGAGTCCGTCCACACATAAAGAAAGGGAATACATGAAGAATATTTCATATGTAAATGTTGTTGAGAGTCTGATGTATGCCATGGTGAGTATACGATCAGATTTAGCACAGGCCTTGAGTGTGGTTTGTAGGTATATGTCTAATCTGGGTAGGGAGCATTGACTTGCAATTAAATGGATATTGAGATATCTGAAAGATACAACTGAAAAAGGTTTGACGTTTGAAGGTGGAGACACATGCAAGTTAGATCTCTACGGTTACACCGATTTCGACTATACTGGTGACCTTGACAAAAGAAGGTCTATCATGGGGTGCATGTTTGTATTGGCAGGTGGAGCAATCAGTTGGAAGTCTATGCTCTAAGGGATAGTTGCTTTGTCAACTATAGAGGCTTAGTATATAGCAGCTACAGAAGCGACTAAGAAGCCTCATGGCTTAAAGGTTTGGTCTATGAATTTGGTGAGGTTGATGAGAGCACCGATATTTTCTGTGACAGTCAGAGGGTCATTCACCTAGCAAAGAACCAAGTCTTTCATGCTAGAATAAAGCATATAGATGTCCGACATCATTTTATCAGAGATATGATAAAAGATGGAGAAATATCGGTTGAGAAGATTGATACGAAAGAGAACGCAGTAGACATGTTGAACAAGCTAATTACGCAGAATAAGTTCAGGCATTGCCTAAACTAGATTAACACTTGTCGAAGATGTTGATGTCCATTGGGGTGGTGATGCGGTTGTGGATGAAACCTTGGTAGAGATTGTTGAATAAGGTTTAATCCCAACCCATAGGTTTTATAAGTTTACTCGCTGGTGGAAATCAATCGATCTGAGAACTTAATTTTGGGTCTCTCACGGACTGAACTCGATTGATCGAGGAGGTGGAGTCGATCGATTAATTCTGGGCGAATTCAGTTATGCATTTTGAATACTTGGCAATTTTAGAAGATTTTCTAGGTTCAGTTTCCTAATGTGTTTTGAAGTCTATTAGTAGACGGTTTTCTCTAACATTGCTTTGAGAGAGTTTCAAGAGAGAAAACTGTGGGTGAATACTTTGAGAGGCCAGGTATTGAAGAATTATTTGAGGATTGAAGATTCGATTGAAGTCGTTCTTGTGCCGGAATCGTTACTATATTCCGGTAGATCTCTTCTTTGTTCTTTGAAGGACATCGTCCTTATTTTTTACAGCGTGTTGGCTGTGGAAGATCATGTTTGATCTTGATTGGGTTTGCATTAGAGAGAAGAGAGTTTGTGTGCGTTGTAAACATTCATAAATAGTGCAAATACGCTCGTGGACGTAACCCTAAATTGGGTGAACCACAAATATTTTCTGTTGTGTGTGATTATTCTTTTGAATCTTTTTTTTTTTTCGTATTCATCGCGATCGGGAGTTCGGTAGAGTGGGTAGTGGGTAGAATTCCTAACATATACTAGCAAATTAAAGCCAGTCCCCTTTTCTGTCAACCATAACAATGACTGTTTCGCATTAGTTGCTGAGCTTGAAAATGAGAGGCATCCTTCCAATTACAAATATTCAATAAAGCAAGAAAACTATGTTATCTTATTCACTTTTATTGCTAGAACACCTAGTTGTAATAGAGCGGTCCTACAAAATACATTAAGAGTCATTAAATTTATTAATTAGATAAAATATAAGTAAGAAAAAAACATCCACAAATTAAAAAAGAACAAAATTCTAGCTATGATTGCAACTGCAACACTAACCCACTAAAGCATCATATTCTTTCACGCAATGAACATTCATACAAGCTACTAAAAAATGAAATTCTTAAAAATGCATCTGGAACCAACTACAATAAATAATACACCTTGTAAAACTACAAATAATATTGAACTATCATTCAAAAATACTTTATGGGATTTAGTAGCTCCAAAGTGTAGTTTTTTTGCCTCCAAATACAGAGAAAACAAAAAAATGGTCCAATAATTTCATAAACAAACCTCACTTAACCCATGAAAGGTTTTGTGGGATTTAATGGCCAAGATGAAGAAATTCCTAACTTTTATCATTCAATATTATTAAACCTTTAATGCAAACCCATCAAAACTATCAAGCCGCTAATCATGCAAACCCATCATATGCTATCAAAATCTATAACTCATTGAAATCTATATCCATATTATTCTTTAAATTGGAAGCATTGTTTGGTCATAAAAAGGATATGCTTTATAAAAAATACTTTCGCTTAAATTTATCTTAAAAATCTAATGAAACACTAGTAAGATGAGAACATTGTAGCTCTTAAAATGTTGCATAATGCATTTAAGAATACCCACATTATAAAATAACGCAAGAATACCTATAAAACAACAAAAATGCATAAATATATTTCATTAAAGGTACAAAATACATATACCTAATAACCCAAACAAATACCAAATCCAAGTACCAGAGAGCACAATTTCTCTAAAAGTAGTAAAAATTGTCCAAATTTTCAAACAAACAATGAAACCAAAAATCAAGTTCGATCAATATCTAAAAAGCTCAAACAAAGATCGAATAAAATCAAATTCCTATTAAATCAGTAATAATGACCCAACACCTGAACACCCATAATTTACAGAAACGATCAATCACCAAATTTACACATCCAATTCATCCAAAATACAACATAAAAATGAAGAAATAGTAGGCATATTCAAGTCCTATCATATTAGCCAAAAATTCTCAGAAATTCAAGTAACCAACTAAGTTTCAATTCCAAACTCACATAATATATATTAAGAATATCCACCACATCCACATACCAAAAGTTTAAGGTTATTCTAAATCCAAAATTATAGACATAATGAGCATATCTGATTCCTCTATACATATAGCCTGAAATAAAAAATGATCATATTTATACAAAAGTTACTTATGGGTAATTATTTGAACATAAGTGTATTTAAAATACCTCATTTACATTATCTAATCAACTCTTACTCGTGTTTCAATATGCCAAAGATGCTGAAGAATTTTCAATAGACAGAAGAGGCACTGTGCTCTTTAGTTGGGTCTGATCCTCATAAAAATGAAGAGAAATGCAAATTAATCAAACAATAAATGAAAATAAAAAAATTCTCATATGTTTATTAATAATTCAAGAGATCAAAATGAACTGATGAGTCCCAAATCATAGATAGGACCTCTCACCATCATATCAAACCCGCATAAAAGTTCTGTTAAAAATATGAAAATAAATAATAATGTGCCTCAACAATTTTGTTGAAACTTCAGAAGGCATCCTTGAGTTGGCCTTTTGATCAATTAAAATAAAATATAAATAATAAAAATTAAAATAAGGCATATAATGAAAACCTAACTTGTTCTCAAGAATTCTGTCGAAACAACATAAGCCAACTTCAAGATAGCGTTGTGTAGTTTCTCAAGAGCGAAGGAACCAGAAATGGAATAACTAAAGCAAAGTAAACCATGAAACTGAAGAGGACCCAAATTGGCTTAACCCTAATCGTAGCTCTAGCAAAATCCTTAGATTCTCTAAAAGATAGTTTTCGTAGGAACCCTAACCCGACGAAAATCCATCATTTATGAAAAAAATTAAAGATTTAAAATCACATCATCATTTTCCTTGAATATTATGCATTTAAATTACCTTAAGATACATGCTAGTTGTAGATAATTAAATATTGCTCATTGCATTAGATTTGTTCTTCCTTTAGTTCCCTTGTGGATCCCTGCTTGGATATTTATAACTCTTATTGGTTGTTATACTTATATTCTATTCCAAGGTTCCCTATTTTTTTAATTCAATAAAAGTTTAACCCTTTAAGGACTGATTATAATTCACATTAAAACAAATTCTTAATAGTCCTACAGGAGAATGAATTTCTTTAAATCGACTAAAATTACTTTAGAACTATATATAAAAAGAAGATAATGGTGACCTGGTAATTTTTTGAGAACTTGGTATTTGTTGGGATTTGTGAGCTAATGAGCTAGTATTCCTGTAAAAAAAAAAACATGAATGCTCTGCGACAAGATTTTTTTTTTTTTTTTGGTGATTTGTGGTTGAAAGTTTTAACAATGAATGTGTTTTATTTTAAATGGACGTTAGAGCTTGCAATCATATAACTTGGACCTTGGAAACATGTATAATAGGCTTTTAAGTCTTTTTTTGTTGAGACTTTAGACTATCTCTTATGAATTATTTGTTTTCTTCTGCCTCTATGTTACACTTCATTACGTGTTAGATTATTTTTATACATCTCATTACATAGATAGTTGAAAAATTGGAAAAAAAGAGGCAAGAAAAGTGTCAGAGTTTTAGGTGCTAGTCAGTTCCTAACACACCACAAACAAATTCTAAACCCAAAAATTGAGAAAATGAACCGCAAAACAATCGTAAAGCCTACCTAAAATTCTCGAAAACATTAAAGGAATTGATCTTGTAACTAAAAAGATCTCTATAGAAGACAAAAACTTACGAACTATAACACATCTTAAAGCCACTTACAAACGATCATCCTCTGTAACTCATAGAATATTAACAAAAAAAAATTTCTGATTTTTTTCATTTTGTTATGTCCCTTGTATGTTGATAATCATCCATTGAATGATTCACACTCCTTTACAAAGAATGATGATGACCATAGAGAAATCCCCATCGATCATCGTGGGTATTTTACAGTGATCCAACGACTAGAATCCTTGCTTTTGACAAGACAATCACTAATAGAGAGAGGCTCATTGGACCACTTTTAAGAGCAGCAAGATAAGGGATTAAAAATCTAACAAAAAAAAAATACATTACTAAATAGGAAAATAGAAAAACGATCACTTACCTTGGTGGAGGAAATCGTCCCAGTGTCTCCGAAGATGAAGAAAGTGATGAGAAGTGAGATTCAACCATTATAGAGAAAATCTCATATTAGACCATCGTTGTTGCGCAAGACAAGAAGATGAATGATGGTTTTTAAATGACCTACTCACCTAAATGGCAATAGCCGTTACAAATTCAACCAGTGTACTAATATGATAACGAGAATTAGTCCTCCAAAACTGAGCGTTTGGTTGAATTCTCAGCCTGAATACCAAATTTTATAAAAGGGTAAAAAACTTTTAAAAAATTCAGAATTTAAAATTTTTAAGCTTACATACGACATGGATGTTTTCACATAATCAATCATTATTTAAAAAAAAAGGTTTGGATTACAAATAATTTCATGTTCCTTTGATAATTAATGAAACCCAAGTTTTTAAACTCAGTATCGTCCTCTAAATTGGTCGGCTGAAAACCGATCAGGATTACAAATACTGATCCGGATTTATTGGCCGATCCAGTTGATAAAACAATAAAAACAAAAATAAAAAAGCATAAGAAAAAAGAAAAAAATTATGAAAATATAAAAAATGTGCCTATGCAATTCCTCATATGCTCTCTTCGGAAATTGATCCTCAATCCCCAAAGTAAATGCACCCCAAGGACTGAAATCCATGAGCTTAACCTTTGCATATATCAGCGACTTCTGAAATAGATACCAATAAGAAAAGTCAATTAAAGGTACTCTAAGGAAAATTGATGAATCTTTAATGAGCACTTGATGTCAATAAAAAATATACAAACATAAATAAAACAATAAAAAAGATTAAATAAAATAATTAGCAAAAAATAAAAAAGGGTTCTGTGAGTTTGAAGAATGAAGATAACCCACCTCTGTTCTGGCTTATGGGTCATGTTCTATGAAGACAAAAAAAAATAGGTTCTTTTTTTTCCATTAAATTAGAATTAATAGAGGAGTTAAAATGATGGCTTTTAAACTCAAATCGGCCCATTTTCGGTGTCAGTTGGAGAATATTCCATGCGGATCAGTCGATCCACATCGGTTCCGACCGATTTTTAAAATCATGAATGTGTCTGAAGAACATAAACGCTAGATATAGTACCATCAAAAACCTAAAAAAGTTTGCATCGGTTTGGCCGATTTTTAAAACAATGAATGTGCTTGAAGAACATAAACCCTAGATATAGGACACCATCAAAAACCTAAAAAAGTTCACATCGGTTTGACCCATTTTCAAAACCATGGTTGTGTTTGAAGAACTTAGACCTTAGATATGCTACCATAAAAAACTTAAAAAAGTTTGCATGATTCCAAAAAATAAAACATGATATGGATTAATTTGATGAGAGTCAATAACAAAAGAGATAAAAACAAGGAATGAAAGAGAAGCAAAACTTGCTTCAAAGGGGTAGTGTTGTTACTCTCACCAACCTTATCGAATGGGCATATAGATTCTTCAAGAATAATGGAAAGTCATATACTCCAAAAAGGAGGACTGAACATAATTCAATCATAGGCAGTCCCACTCAATCAAATTTTGAAATTAGAGTACTTAAGAATAGAAGAACGTAACGTCGAGAATATACAATTCGTGCACAAAGTTTCTAGTACTTGAGAAATAATAGGATAACTGTGGATTGAGAAAATTAAAGATTCAAACCAAATCTCTTCGAAGATAGAATACTGACACATAAGTATTACAGCTACGCAGTCTGAAATGTGAGAAATCATAAATAGAGGTAGATTAGAGTAGCACAATACAATAGGCCCAATTGAATAAATGAGAGACTATCTATGTATACTTAAGAGTATTGATTAAACATGATCATGCTTAACAGAAATGTAGATTGCATGAATACTTTGGTTCATAATTGGATACATTAACAAATGAATAAATTACTCCATTTATTAGAGCTAAGATGTATCTTTCTAGCAGTAAAAATTTACATTGCACAACTAAGATCCTCAAATAATTTGTCATTTTTTTAGAGTGAACCAATCTAGAGAGACTATCTGATATGACCTTGTTGTTAGATTTTTTGTGGTTAACACCTTAACCCATCCTTGATAGGTTAGGAAAGAGAGGTGGCTATATAAGGAGACCACTGTCCCCTCTTCCTCTAGATATAGCTCATTCCCATCTAGAGGCTAAACTTAGAGAAGACGAGAGGTAACGTGGTTTCGGATTCTTTGGCGGAGATCATCGGTTCCATTAAGGAGATCGTTGACGTGGCAACCCGATAATAAATATAAGGTACGCATATTCTTGCAAAGGTATATTTTGATCGTGTGATTCGAGCCTAGATCTTAAAATTTCTAACGATTGGTATCAGAGCTAGGTTTGCTTTATCACATGATCAAATGATTTATGTACTATTTATTTTTAAATTATAAGCAAAATTATTGTTGCCTTAGAGTTTTAGCTTTTGCTCGAATTTAAGATTTTCAATCCGTCTACACATTAGGTTACACGATCTCTAAAATCAACAAAACCCGTTTAACAAGGCTGAGATCGGGTCTTGGCGTGTGCACCTAATTACTAACTGTTTTTTAATATCCAAATTCAAGAAGTATTGGAAGAAGGTACCCAAATCGTCTCTAGATACTAAATCCTTGAAGATTGTTACTAGGTCTCTAGTCACTTTTAAGTCTCTTTAATTTTGGTATCTGATTTTTTTTTTTTTTTCTTTCACGATGGGTTAAATGGACCAGAGACCTAACTCGTCTTTTATTTCCTATACAAACGACTCGGCCAGTGAACTGAATATATGGGCGATCAAACTCCCATTGTTTTGGATAAGGGGAGTCACCCGCTTTATTAGATTTCAAAAATTATGAAGCTGATAATAACCAGCATCTGTGGATTCTTTTCCAAAGTTGATCTATTATTGTATGTAAAGTTGGAGCACCAAGGTTGGTGCTTCCCAACTCTCCATAACTTGGGATAGGTTTGATTTGGTGGGTTTGATATGACTCCCTTAGGAGGAAAGAGACTATTAAAACCTTGAGATCCTAAATTTGAAGATTGGGATGAGAACAAGGTCGACTTGTGAATTTAAGTAAGTTAAGAATTAAAATGAGTACGAATTGCCTAAACCGACTTGCCCACTGACCTGATCTTGGCCCATGGTCCGGTCCAGTCCATTCCTAGCCTATGGTTCATGACCCGATTCGGCCTGTTAAACACGACCCGTTTGTCCTTAAGGCCCATTTTGACCCATATTATTCCTTATTCTTTTCGGGTCATTTTTGGGCTATTTATATGTTCGATTTCGGACATTATACATGAATTTTGACTTTCTCGGGCATTCCGGATATGCTTTTGAGGTCTAATTTTTTAAATGAGTTATTTGTTGTGATTTTTTAATGACTTGACGTCTTTTTGACAATTTTTAATCGGTTAATATTGTGAATTTGAGTGCTTTTAATTAAAGTTGGAGTTTTGTGAGAAAATATAG
Source organism: Chloranthus sessilifolius (assembly GCA_021018995.1). NCBI lineage: Eukaryota > Viridiplantae > Streptophyta > Magnoliopsida > Chloranthales > Chloranthaceae > Chloranthus > Chloranthus sessilifolius. The sequence goes on from CM037595.1 coordinate 75,552,208, forward strand.
GATTAGGTATTGAAGGATGTGCTCTAGCACCAACACTGGTACTTACAAAATGTTACCTATGATTATTAATTTTAGCACTTACCCATCACATGAGTTAGATTTGGCTACTTTGAATGATTCTTCTGCCCAACGGTGATGATATTTCCTAGTGTCGTGATTTTTATAAATGAGGTTTATTTTCGTTTGATTGTTCTCAACATATCATATTCGATTCAAGGTAAATATCATGTGTATTTTTTAATGCTTTATTGTCAATGTTGACTAGATGTGACATGCATGCCCACATAATCATAGTTTGATGATTATAGATAATTTGTTTCACTCAATGCATGTGTATCTTATAACTGTTTGATTTTGATTAATTTGTTCATCAATTGTAATGTGTGACATTGATTTATCTTTCAAAAGTAAATTAGTTAGCAAGACGTGCATATATCTGGAAATGAGTTTTTGAAACCTTGAATCAGACTTGATATGGTTGAATAAAATTTAGGTCATACCTTAGGGATCAAGGTATACCGATAAAACGATCGTTCTAGAGTACATAGTTGAAATAGGCTGAGCTCTGCCCAAAGGTGACCACCTATGTAGGTTGCGTGACTTTTGAATTTTGATACTTGTCTCATTAAGATTGGGTTGGCACATGTTTCTATGAGGTTTCTAACTTCTGGCCAAAGCTGATTTAGGAATTTCATATAAGTAGGGTGAATAGAATAGCCATAAGTGTTTAAGGGAGAGAAGGATAATCTTTCTGACAAAAACTGATGGAGAGTCTAGATCAACTATACAACACTAGTGATTAGGTCTATGCGTATTTTCTTAAATACGATCTTGAGAAGCAAACTGCATGTTGAAGTTTCTGCCGAAAGGTGATGCTGAGACGATGCGACCGGGCTGTCCTATAGAGTGAATGTTAGCACATGACTTACACTCTAATTAATTCGAATTGGACCCTAAGTTCGAGTTAAGTCCTCGGAGGTTAGTTAGTGACATATGGTCATAGTTCATGATGAATTTTTTAGTGACATATGGTCATGCCGTAATTCTCAAGGACGATCCGTAACATATGGTTATAGATTTATCAGACATATGATCGTGACGTAATTCATAAAGAATAGTTAGTGATATATGGTCAAAATATTTGATACATTATAAAAGTATAGTGACATATTTTTTAATGTTATCTAGTGATATATGGTCACTATTAATGCAGTTATAATTGTGTCTACCGTTTTTAAAATTTTCATGGTGTTGAGCATAAAAAATATTTTAATTTTTTGACTTAGCGTGTGGCTAGTGATTTTATAATATGATAAATGAGAAAAGTTAAATGATGACGATGATGATTCGTACATCAATAACTGAGACACAAATTGAATAACTATAGATGCTATAAAAATGTAACACTTAAGAACATATTTTGAGAATATTAATGTTTTTAATTTGGAGATGATTTTTTGATTTACCTCATAATCTATTTGCTTCCGAAGTATTGATTTATTTGAGGTGGATTATATTAAAACATTGAAGTTGATATAGATAAAAGTTTGAATACCAAAATTGATAAACATTGAAGTTGATATAGAGAAATTTAATGATTTTTTGTTTATATCAATTTTTTTTTGGCATGAAACATTTAAACTTATGAATAGTTAATGCGGTTAGGATTAAGCTATTTTTGTCGGAAACTTACTGATATTAAGGAATGGTTAAATCAGTGGGAGCTTGTAGTTGTTGACAGTTATTACGATTCTTAAAATTGTGATGCTCATATCGAATTAGTTTTAACTGCGTAATTTTAGTGGGAGTTGTCTCTCTAATATTGGTTAGTTTATTTTATTGTTGATGCAACATATATTTTAATTTTGTGCACGTGCTCTTGAGAGTATATGTGATTATACTCTATCCATATGCATTGAGATTTTATCACATGGCATGATGGTGAGGTTATACCTCGTTATGCCTGAATTTTGCTTGAGGTAAATGTGATTAGGCACCACATCGGTAAACCTTCGTTTGGTGACTGAAAGTCATAGGCGAGAAGCCAGTAATATATCAGGAACGACATATCCTTGAGGGTATGACGCATGGACAAATATAGGAACTGTACAGATATGTAAGTTGCCTAATATCACTAAGTAAAGACTTAAATTCATTAATGATGCTAGTTTTGTGACTATAGATTATCTAGTGTCGATTTGTAAGAAGGAATACTCTGTGCGCTATGATCCTTTACTGGTATTGTTATTGAATTTGGGTGGTTGTTATGAAGTATCGAGGTAGTGGGGGTCAATGATTTTTCAAAATATAAAATGGATGACCATCCGCTTTTCAAAATTTGTCAGCCCAAAGAGTCGTTTTAAAAAAATTATGTTTAGATGAGTTAAGGTGTAGACCAAGTGGGAGAATGTTAGATTTTTTGTGGTTAACACCTTAACCCATCCTTATGTTTCATTAAAAATTGGGTTGGACTTTTGACCACACGTATCTCGAGGCGATAGGAAGTAGTTTCCTAATATAAGTGATATGTCTCCACTCTCTTTCCTTGATGGGTTAGGAAAGAGAGGTGGCTATATAAGGAGACCACCGTCCCCTCTTCCTCTAAATATAGCTCATTCCCATCTAGAGGCTAAACTTAGAGAAGACGAGAGGTAACGTGGTTTCAGATTCTTTGGCAGAGATCATCGGTTCCATTAAGGAGATCGCTGACGTGGCAACCCGATAATAAATACAAGGTAAGCATATTCTTGCAAAGGTATATTTTGATCGTGTGATTCGAGCCTAGATCTTAAAATTTCTAACACTTGTCTCATAGTGATCATTGTAAAATTTAAACTTATCGGAAACTTTACTAACAAGCAGAAAAATAAACCAGCAAATTAGGTCATTCATAAGATCATTGAGACTATGAAAGGTCTTTAAACCAATTGAATCTCTTTGGCATGTGAATCAGGTTCACATACAATTCAATATAATTGAAAAGTGTTATCTAATTGGACAAATAATGAAAATCATCCAATATATGGGTATATTCATTGACTAAAACTCAGTAACTCTTTTGATTATACAAGTGATTTCAACATTTGGATTACTGAAAGGAGAAAAATCATTTGAAAAAATATATATATAAATCAAACCCTAACAAAAAAGTGAAAACAATAAAAGGAAAAGCTGAAACCTAATAAGAAAATTCTCTACAAGGAAAAATTGACAAATTCTTTTTGGCAAAAATTTGATGACCTTTTTTCATTTTCTGACATACCTGGAAGTTTTTTACCCTCTTTTGTCTCATTTTAATGCTTGTGAATTGACAAGCATTGATGGAGATACGCTTCTTCGTGATAATGTCTGAGAGGCTATTGCAAAGAAAATGATGAAAATGATGACATACCTGGAAGCTCTTTCCCCTCTTTTGTCTCATTTAATTGCTTGTGGATTGACAAGCGTTGATCAAGATACGCTTCTTCGTGGCAACGTCTGAGAGGGTATTGCGAAGAAAATGATGAAAAGGATATGAAAATCAGATCTCCTTTCTTTGTCACAACAATCAAGTAACTATTATATTAAAATGATGAAGAAGGTATAAAACCAGCACTAAATCAGCTATACAAGATCAACGCTAAATCAACTATGCAATTAACCAAAAAAAAGAAAAGAAAAAAAATCAATTTACAGCAAAAGTAGATGATATCCAACAAAATACCCAAAAATATTGGACAAATATTGAGTTATCAAATTTACAATTGGTTTTTAAATATTGGGTTATCAGATTAACTCTAGGGAAATTTACTTGATTGACCTTATCAGATGCACCTTTTACGTCAGAGACCATATATTTTCACCTTTACCCAAACTGACCCACTGCGCGCCGAGCCGTCGCCCGCCTTTAGGAAATGCCGAAATTACCCCCAAGGTAATAAATAGCGGTCCTTTATTCAACTCATTACTATTTACCTTTTTTACTTTTTGCTTTTTCGTTCGAAATCGGTAGGGAGGTGGTGTCATTAGTAGTCGTTGGCGCTCCATTTTTGAATCTTCAAACTATAAAATCTGTAAGTTAGAAATTAAATTACCTTCTATTGTTGTAGAATTTTTTATTCTTCTTTCGACGGTCTATGTTTTGAATTAATTTTCTTTTGTATACTAAAATAACGGAGTGATAACAATTTCCTACACAATCGTTATCGATTGTTAAGGCAATCGATACCGATTGTTAACGCAATTGATAACGATTGTTCATACAATCGATAACGATTGTGTGTGAAATTGTTATCGATCGCGTTAACAATCGGTATCAATTATCTTAACAATCGATGACGATTGTTAACTAGACTGATTATAAATAATCTCTTTTAATATCTGAGTCATGCCTTTCAATTTTATTACAATTCATTTATAGAAGCCATGAAGATGGTTGTACAGCGGGCTGTTGCCAAATGTTCGCCTACTGGCATTTCGAAGGTTTACGAGGAGGCAAGCCTGCAGCGGAAGGAGTTGCTCAGAGCATTAGTTTTTGATGAAATATTCTAAATGCCAAAGGGTGTTAGCTTTGTTGGAGATGTCGTCGATGCCATATTGAATTTTTGGGTTGAGAAGAATCACTTTCGAATCGGGAAGAGAGATGTTTATCTTCGGAAGATGGACATTGCCTTAATACTGGGCCTTGCGGTGGTTGAACTATAACAGTATACCCCTTATGTTAAACCACTTAAAAAAGAAACCATTCGATACAAATATTTTCGTGGACTGCCGACCGGGAAAATTATTCGGTCTCATATAGAAAATGGATTGAAGCTAGCGGAAAGTGATGACGACTTCGTAAAGTTGGCTCTTCTATTTGTTCTGTGTACATTTCTTTTTCTTTGGTCTCACCATCAACTGTCGGAAGACCACGTTGAACTCGTCCATGCCATCGAGAACTTCAAACAAATTCCGTTGGGTCTCTACGTGTTCAATGACTTGCTGGAGTATATAGAGAAGGGCGTGACAAATAGAAAGACTGCCGATAACGATAAAACTCTTAAGCCGTATAATGTTTATAACTGTATCTGTGTACTTAAATGGTGGGCCTATGAGATGCTGCCTGACATCTCACCTCAAAGAATACCCATGATGAATCCTTTCCCACGATTGTTGAAGTGGGCAGAGAAGTCGTAAACGAGCACAAAAGACTACACTCTTGCGAAGATGCTGGATAGCAAGGTATGATGTCGATTTAAATACTTCAAATTTGTGAAGGTAAGGACTTTAAAGAGTAAATTGGAAGATTTCGACTCTGTAACCAGTCGATATCGACTTCCTATGCAGTCGTCATCGACTTCTGGAGCAATCACTATCGACTGCGTACGTAGTTGTTATCGATTGCCTACGAAGTTGGTATCGACTTCCTACGCTGTCGTTAACGATTTCGTACGTAGTCATTATCGACTTACTACATAGTCGACACCGACTTATTAGGAAATCATTATCAACTTCCTACACAATCGTTATCGACTGTAAATGAAATCGGTATTGACTCATTAAGCAGTCGATATATTGTAGTAATAGTTCTATTTTCTATATTCGACTTTCTATAATATTGCTATTTTATTTTACAATCAGTCATTTGTTATAACAGATTTACGCTCCCCTCGAACCCGTTTCCTTTGAGTTGGAGATTCCCCTCATAAGGGATTATCAGCGGGGTCAAAAGGCTGTTGGGGGGAAGATTGGGGGGAAGAGGAAAGAGAGGGTTGAAGAGGTCAAGAAAGCTGTGGAATTTGATATCCGGCCCAAGAAGAAAAGAAATTACATACTAGTCAAAGAAGTTGACGAGGAAGAGTTTGAGGATGAAACAACGTCGGACGAAGACTCGTCGTCAGAAGAGGTCCCCGTCCAATTAGGCCAGCCGAGAAGGGACACCACAAAGACGAGCGGCAGTCTACCAACCTCTTCTAATGAAGTGTTGTTGAGGGGGATTGACGGTATGGAATTGGAGAACTTGAAACTCAACCAGAAAGTGAGCCATTTGGAAGAGTTAGTGAAGCAGTTGGTGAAAGAGAATAAGCAGTTGGTAGAAGAGAATAAGCTCCTTCGGACATAAAGCATCTCCTTTGATGACCGTCTCACTTCAAGGGATGTAGAGCTGCAAACGGTTAGTCACTTCAACAAGGTGATCCGAAAGGAGAAAAGAAAAATTATTGAACTCTTTCAAACGATCTTGGAGGTGACACCTAAGGTATGGGTCGTAATATAGTCTGCTATGAATTATTACGATATTTTATTGAGTTGATAACGACTGTGCATACAATCGATAACGTTTGTATCCATAATCTATAACGATTGTATTTACAATCGATAACGATTGTATCCACAATCGATAATGATTTCATTTACAATCGATAATGATTGCCTGCACAATCGATATCGATTTCATCCATAATCGATAACGAGTGGATTTGGAGTCGATTTCGATTGTGTGTAGAGTCGATATCATTTTTTCATATCTGATTAGTTATCTATTTGATTTTTTTTGATATTCAGGATGGTGTTGTTTCGAAGTTGTTATCAGATTTACCTCTCACTGTTGATATGAGATCAGAACATATGGGTCCAGTAGACAGGGGACCATCAGATATGGGACCACCTCCTCCCCCGCAAGATACGGAAGAGGAGGTGGCAGCAGCTGACAACCAATCCTAGGCTCATGCCGATAAGGGTGGTCCGGCTGGTGATGAGCAACCCAAGTAACCAATCGACGGTCGCTTGAAGCCTAAGATTAAATCAAAGCCTAAGATTAAATCAAAAACTGATGTCTTGAAGCCTGGGACCAGAAGAAAGCAGTTGATAAAAAAACTTGCAACAGAGACGATGCCCTCCGATACGGTTGAGCTGATAGCTGAGCAGAGGTACATGAATGCCATATGGACAGCTCGCGTTGAGGATGCCGAGTAAGTTACTTATCTTTGTAATTTGTCTGTTTTTCTTATGATAGTAGTTAATTTCATTTTGAATTTAAATTTTGGCCGTTATTTTATATGCAGTACCTAAGTAAGCACCGTGGGTGATTATACACTCCGGATGCATGCCTTTAAATGTTTGGAGGGCAAGGGACACTTAGACAATATTGTAAGTAATCCTTTACAGTTGATAACAACTGTCTAAACAATCGCTAACGATTTTCTTAACAGCCGGTAACGATCGTATTAACAATTGATAACGATCGTCTTAACAGTCGATATCGACTGTGTATAGAATCGATAACGATTCTATGTATAATCGATTACTCAAAATTTTTTTTTCTTTCAGATATTGGGAGCCTACCTAAGACTTCTGGAAGTCATTGATGACACTGCTCATCCTGAGGTAAAGGATAAATTATTCTTTATGAGCCCCACCGGTTTGGCCTAAATGGCCATGGACTATAATGATTTCAGAATATTTATTGAATTTTAAAAACTCAACGACGAAGCATTGGACATGCAAATCAAACGGTGGTCTGCCCTTAAGGAAGAGACGAATCCAGGTAAGAAGGTGCTCAAAAACTTCTTATTCAATCGGTTGAGGGATCTCTGGGCTCACCAATGTATCACGGTATATTACGATCGCTGCCAACAGTTTTTATTATTTTTAAATTGTATCCTCTAACATTATATTATTCATTTCGAATATTTATCCCAATCCATAGCCACGACCCATTACATTGGGCGCTTGCAATCGTTAAGGTTGTCGAACGATCGGTAATAATTGTTGACCCTATTTTGGATAGGCCCTCTAAGGAGAAGTATCCCATCTAATTGAAGGTCCTGATAAGAATCTATAAAATTTCATTATTTGCTTATCTTAGCTGCTTATCTTATCTGATATTACACTTTTCAAAATAGATCCATATTGATAGTCAGTATCGACTGTACAGACAGTTGATAACGACTACTTAGGTCATTAATGACTACGGATACAGTCAATGTCGATTGTATAAGCAGTCGTTAATGATTGCATAAGTAGTCGTTAACGACCGTACTAACAGTCGATTTCTCCTGCTTATAAAGTTGATATCGACCGTATTAACAATCAGTATCGGCTGTTTTGAGAAAATGTGACAGCTTACTAAAAATTTTCATTGTTTGCTTATCTCAGCTGCTTATCTTATTTGACATTACACTTTTAAAAAACAGACCCATTACCTTCCTGCGCTTTTACATTTACTCAGAGACTCCACTGCATTGAGTGCTGAGAAGTATCCTTGGTCAAGTTCTGATTGCTGGACCAAATCTATACCCCGACAGAGCAATGGGTGGGGCTATGGGGTGTTTGTGTTGAAGTATGTAGAGTACTTCATGACGGGAAAGAAATTTGACTTCATCGAAGGCAATATGAGTCAGATCAGGGCAGAAATTGGTCAGGCCCTTGCTAAATTCACTGCCGATGGAGAAGCCGAGCAAGATACCAATATAGAACCTACTATTGATGCACCGCCCTAGTTTTTTTCATAAGTTATAATTGTATTTAGTTGTAAGCCGATCATTCATGAAAATTTAGAAATGAAAATTTTAATTTTCGTACAGAAATATATGAGTATTGCAAAATTCGACTGCTTTTGAAAATTTGTAATCTCAAGTAAGTACAACTATATCCGCTGACCGTATTGATAGTTAATAACGACTGCTTATACAGTCGGTATCGATTGCTGATACAGTCGATATCGATTGTATGAAGCAGTCGTTAACGACTGCATAACGACTGCTTATACAATCGATGTCGACTGTATCAGCAATCGTTAACGACTGTATAAGCAGTCGTTAACAATTCCTTATAAAGTCGATATCGACCGTATTAACAGTCGATATTGACCGTAGTAACAGTCGATATTGACCGTAGTAACAGTCAATGTCGACTGTCTGCTCTAAAAAAATGCTGAAAGTTCTATGTACTGAAAGTTATGAGAAAATATTGAAAGTTCTACTAAAATGTCCTTTACATTTTTAATAGAAATTTATCGTATATATTACATCCAAATTTATAAATAATGGATTGTGGGGTATTTGTGTTGAAGTATGTACGATCTAGCCGGCTTCTTGTACTGTTTCTGGATGACGATCTATCTCCAACCCCTGTGCGTGAAAAAAATCTCATTTGTTAATAGATAGAAAAATGCAACTTACAAAACTCTTAAATTGAAAATGTAAGTTAGCAAAATCATAGATATGAAACTTTTAATGGAACGCTACAACGATTTACTATATAAAGGAGATACATACTGTATCACCCCATCGGTCCCACTGCAGTACAACTCCTGCGATTGTGACTATACTCATTGCATCTGCCACACTGTAGAGCCTTAACCTCACCCTTAGACCGTATCCTTCTCTTCCTTGGACGGTTGGCTTGCTTTCAATAATTATAGGGTAGTCTAACTTTCATATTTTTAGGCAGTTGTTCAGCTTGAAATTCTCATTGGCTTTTATCGAGGGTGGGAAACCATTGTTTGTCGTATGTTTGTCTAAAGCAAGCAGTGAAAAATCACTTATCACAGAAGTTATGATAATCGTAAGTTCTCCGATTGATGGCCGCCATGACATGAGAGCAAGGCAAGCCATGAATGTGCCAACGGCGGCAAGTACACGTCTTGTGTTCCAAGTCGACGTGATGAATGAAATTTTTGAAATTGACTTGGAGTTGATCGCATTCATATGGTTGAGCTCTCTTTCTACCGACCCATTGCAGCACCTTCTTCATGTGCTCGTCTGCTTTCGAGAGGCAGAGGGCGGTCCATTGCTCAGATATCTATCGGCGCTTTTGAAAATGATCGGTGACTTTCTCTCTGGTAGTTCTGATTAAGTCGATAATTAGTCTCTCTCGAGTTATCTTTAGTACGCTGTTCAAGCTTTCACCATTATTCGTAGTCAGAGAATAGTACTGCCTTCCTTTCATATATGCGCGTGCCCAATACTTCGGGTCTATTTTCAAAATATACTCTACAGCTCGAGGATCAGCAGGATGTTTCTTTATTTTATTAATAAAATAATTAAATCTCTCTACTGAATATGCACGAGCGATGCTCCACCATAGACCCTTCACATTGTTCTTGGGATACTTGTATGTCAAATTTTGTATCATATGTCACATGCAGTAGTTGTGATATGCGTTAGGAAAGACATGTTTCACCGCTTTTATTAAACCCTTCGACCTATCCATAATAAAAATGAAATCTTTGATAAACTCACAGATCACGAACGCACCTACCTGTTCAAGAAATCACATCCACGTATCCTCTTCTTCTAATTCGACGACGGTAAATGCTAACGATAATATATGGCCATTATCATTTTGCGCTGAGGCGATAAATAGGATCCCTTTGAAACGTCCCCATAGGTGTGTGCCATCTATAAACAATGTGCGATGAAGTGTATTACGGTAGCTTCCGATGCACTGGTCAAAACTTTAAAAAAATATTTGAAACTTACTATCAAACGTAAGTTGAAAGGATGCTTGTATATTAGGATCTGCCTTCTCCATCTCCTTCACGTAGGCCGATAGATCCATAAATTGTCCTTCCCAAGTGTCTCTAATATCATTAAGGGTAAGTTATTTTTCCCTCCAAACCATAGCATATGAGATTTGCACATTATAAGTTTTTATAATATCAAATATTATCGATGCCGGTGTGTAGTCGATCCTTTCATAAGTTTCTCCCATACATAGTTGGCTACGAAGGAGATTATTATATTACGGTGACCGTGCGGTCCGATCTTAGCGGCCCTGCATGTGTGAGTATTATTGAATGTCTTAATTTTGAAAGAGTCGAGCCCAGTCAATTTAAACGCATGTATTCGCCATGAATAATCGGGTTCATAGCATCCGACTATCACTCGATAACTAGCAGTTTTCATAGGCCGAATTTAGAAGTTTTTCTCCACCGCATGCTCTTTCAATGCTCTTTGAAATGTTTGTTTGTCTCTGAAGATCTCTCCAACTTCAAACGTCCAATTCCGGTATTCGGTTTCCACCTCTTGATCAGAAGACTCGTCCGATGTCTCTGACACTTTGTAAGCTCCATCTATTAAGGGATTATCAATGCCTCGTACAAAATTTTTTGGATCCTCTTTTATAAATCGATCCGGTTCGTCATTATAATTTTTGACGTTCTCTTCACTAGCAGTGTTTTGAGGTGGTTGACTAGATCCTTCTTCACCGAAGGGTTCTGATGTGGTTGACTAGACCTTTCACGGAACGGGTCATGATATAGTTGACTAGGCCCTTCACCGAATGGGTTCTGACTTGGTTGACTAGGCCCTTCACCGAAGGGGTGCTCATGTGTATGGACATGGGGTAGAGCTCATTCGGTAATCCCCATCGATGGCATAGTAGAATATAATTTGTGAGTCAGCCAAGTTGTAAATCCACCGGGGAAGATATGACGAAAATCACTTTCATCTCCCACTCTTAGAGACGTGTAGTCTAACTCCTGACTGTAATATTGTGACCCATGTATATTTTGTAGTGGGTCATCAAATGATTCAATTGGAGCATCGTTTAAATCAATAGTTGCTTTCATGGTTGATATGTTTATCACAAAATCGTTGTCAGCGCCTAACCGAACGGTATCATATGTAGATCCTTCCTCCTCAAACTTACATGGCTGGAAGGAATGGTTACTCTTATAATGTCTAACCCGAATTTATAAAACGAAAATAGGGTGACCAAATCATCCGAATCCAAAACATTGGCAAGCATAAAGGTATTCACTATCTTCATAGAGAACTTTATGAAAATTATTTCATCTGCCCTCACAAAACTAACAGCAGAAATTCACCTTATGAATTATTATTAGAAATATCTGTCGAAATTATAATAACCCTCCGACGGCCACCTTCATACAAACCATCATTGTTTACAATATAACCATCAAAGTGACAGAGAAGAGAAATTTTCACACAAGACATCGCCTATTTAAGAAGGAGAAGGAAGGGGTCATAAGACGGATGACAAAAAGGAGGAATGACAAATTATTAGCAAAATAACTGATACACAATTGTTATCGACTGTATAAATATTAAATTTGGGCCCGACTCTCCTGACCGTCATTTAAACATCAAGATCTTACACCATCCATGGTATAAGATGTGGGTGATCCATACCGTGAAAGTGATAGATCATAGATTCACGATCAATAGGCCTAAAAATGGTGTTTTATGGAGATTTAAACCATATGATCTATGGGCTTTGATATCAACTGTTGTTTTCAGTTTTACTGGTTGATATTACAGCTCATCAATCAGATGGTTCACATCCAATTATAGGCATGTTTCTATGGGTGAAGACATGTTTCAATGATAGATAATCACTTAGATAATTTAGATTGATCACAAGTATTCAACACGTGGCATAATGATAATCACACTTCAATGGTATGAGATTAAGAGATTAACTTTAGTCGTATAAGATCATTTAAACAACATTTTGGTGTTTAAATGTCGGTCAAGAGCCATCATCCCATTAAATGTAATCTCGTCCATTGTGTAGGCTTTGTCCTTTTTTGGCCCTATTGTGCAGATATTGAAGAACATAATGAAAATTCTACCTTCCACTACAAAAAAATAAGACTATTAGCGGTAGTTTTTTACAGCAAAAAAGTGTCGCTATTAACAAAAAAACTATTAAGACTATTAGCGGCAAGGGTATTAGCAACAGTTTTTTTGTTAATAGCGGCAGTTTATGACTGCCGCTAATAGTCCTTTTTTTTGTAGTGTTTCAATTGTTCACTATCTTAATTTTAAAATATTCAAAATATTCAATTTATAAGGATACAAAATCCAAGAACAAAATATCAAAATGTCAAACATAATCTGAACAGTTTCGACCAATTCATCAGTTCATATCATAAACAAAATAGAACTAATTACAATAGTCTAAAACCTGCTCATTATTAGATCGAATAACATCAAATTTAGTAATATGGCTACCTACAATTACAAATTAAACCAAATCAAGTGAGAGGAACTTGGGCAAAAGCATCAATTTCCTTAATTTGATACTCTTCATTAAGGCAAAGGCATCAACCTTTTTGATATTTTATTCGAGTCATATCCGATACATAACGGCGATATGACCAACTATGACCTGATATGGTCAGATATTTGACCTATTTGACTCGATATTCGACCTCATACAAAATCACGCTATATGTAAGTATTCGGATGGGACCTAACCCGATAAATATCGCCTACATGTATCAGATAAGGACAATATTTAGAACATGGTCAAAATCCTAATATCCAGCCCGATCTATAAACTAAACCTCTTTAAAGTGCAAAATCTCTAAGAACCACATCCGATTTACAAGTAAAACCCTCAAACCCAAACCTTAAAGCAAAACGCAAGGATCCGCGATCGAACACCACAAAATTCTAACAACTAACTCGATTTAAAAATGTAACAGCCCGAATTTTCGAACCCAAAAACCTGTGCCATCGGACCGCTGTTAAAGACAATCTCTACACTTGGTACATCCACATAAGGCGGAAATCAAAACAGATACTTCTAACGAAGCAGATAGAGTCATCATATAAACAAAGAAATCTCCATTTCTATATTAGACTATATCGCTGACTATGGCAAAAGACGGTTCTAATTCCATGCCAAAAACACATGGACAAAAGAACCGAACCGAACCACTGGTGACAGCCGACCGTCATTGAAACATGGTTCACAAAATAATAATATCATAATTACATAACTTAAGAATTTCTAGCAAAAACTGACAGAACCTACCCAACCTGATCCACACAAAACACCAAAAATCTATCATGACTGATCTCCCAAACTATCAGAGAAACTCTTCTGGAGAGGGCTCAGTCTCTTCCTCCGAAACGTATTCTGAGTCCTCAGGATCAAGGTCCTCAGTACCCGTATCTACACCTGTACTTGTGACGTATAGTCGAGGGATGAGTTAACATTTTAAGCTCAATAGGGAAACATCGATAGCGTACATATTTTCACATCACACATATATATCATGAAATAATTTAAACATGCTTTTCAAGATAATGAATCAAAATTTAAAGATGTTTGAATTTAAGTAAAACTGATCATAAATGCAGATTTTAAAGCTAGGTTACATGATTTCCAAAACTGATTCTCATAATAAAAGAAAACTTAAATTGATCACTTAAATACAATCTCGAGCATATATAGCATCGATAGCCACACATATACCGATGATAATCTCAACCATCGTCGTTCAATAACTATTTTCATGATACCGAAGCCCCTTCATATGAGGGATGGTGCCGAACGAAGTTTACCGCAGATCAATAAGAAAATGACGAATATCCCCTCATCCCGGAGCACAAGGGATTCGTTCCACATGAACCTTAAATCAAAGTGCAAAGTCTAACTTATAGTTTATCACCGTGAAATGTGATACTTTATAACTAGATTTAGAGTTTAGAAATCTTGAAGTTCACACGCACACACAAGTACACATCTTACGTAGTTCACACACACACATGTCCTGTTGAGAATCCATGTACAAAGCTCATGCTTATTTAACAAAGTTCATGATTTTCACATTCATATTCTTCATATCATAATATTCATGCTAGTTGTATCAAATGCACATGGTAAAGAATTTTTCCTACCTCAACCTGATACCAAAATGAAGGTTTCTTCTTCCCAAGGTAACCCTCCTATCACGCACACATGATCACACCTAGAACATAACCATCTATACCCTATACGTCAAAAGCAATGCAAAACGGGAAGTCTTAAAGTCTACCTGAGTTCATTTTACCAAAAATAGAAAGAGCTCAGAAACTAACCAAATCGATCGGTCAAATCCCAAACTGATCGATCGAAATCCAATCCGATTGGTCGATTTCTCCAGAAAATCCACATCTCTGTTGTCAAAATCCAATCGGTCGGTTCCCAAACCAATCGATTGGTTTCCAAATCAATCAATCGAATTCCATTTTGATCGATCGATTTCTTTAGAAAACTCACCTTTCTCTGTTTCACAATCCGATCGATCAGTGCACAAATCGGTAGATCGTTCTCCAAAATTGATCGATCGAATTCCATTTCGATCGATTGATTTCTCAAATCGATCGATTGAATTTCATTTCGATCGATTGATTTCTCCAGAAACCTTTCACATTTTTTGTTCTATCAAAATTGATCAAGCGGATACTAATTTCGATCGATCGATTTTGACAGATTCTCAGCCATACTGACTTCTTCTTCTCTGACTCGTTTTTCTCCTAACTTTAATCTTATACAATACAATTTAAATTGCATTTCTACTAAAGCTTAACACAATCACTCATCATAAAATTAAGACATCTTGCTTACCTTTTCTTGATCGAATGCACACTTCTTCAAGAATAATTGCTACGGAGGGTTTCGAAGAGAAAAATCGTGGATTCCTCTAGCGATTGAATCAAGACAAGGCCTACAATGAATCTTCACTTTAGAACACACTACCTTCGCTCTCCAGATCACATATAGCGTTATCGAACGATTGGCTCACACAAGATAGGAGAAAAAGAAGTTTAGGTTTTGTTTCTTTTCTCCTTCACAAAACAAACCAAGAAAAATGGAATTATCTTATCCATTTGCTTTTATACCTAATGACCCAATTTTGGGTGTTAAGCTGGTACACCGCACGTTTGTGTACGGTCACTCATCTAACCATTAATATCACATGAAATCGGACCTGTTTGAAAGTCAAAATTTTTTAGGACGTCACAAAAACCCTCAATCCCAAACGTTCAAGCAAAACCCAAGGATCCGCGACCAAATACCACAAAATTCTAACAACTAACTCAAGCTACAAAAAAAATCCTAAAACATAAGAAAACATAGAAAATAGGTAGAAAAAGAAAAGATATAAAGTTTAGCAGTAGTTGACGATGTAGTTCATAACACGATGCCAGCGATGTGTTTACGATTCGCACTTTTTGGACGGGAAAGAAAAGAGGTGTAGATTCTATATGCAGGAAAAACCCAAAAACATAAAAAAGAAAAAGAAAATATAGGTAGAAAAAGTAAAGATAAAAAACTCACCCGTAGTCGACGATGTGGTTCATAACACGATGCCAACAATGTGTTCACGATCCGCACTTTTTGGAAGGGAAAGAGGTGTAGATTCTCTTATGTGCAGTGAAGACGATGGAGGAGGCGATCTAGAAAAAAAATCCTAAAACATAGAGAAAATAGGTAGAAAAAGAAAAGATGATGTGGTTCAATGGAGGAGAAAATGAAAAGGGTTTGGTCATGTAAGAGAGTTAGAGTTATGTCAAATCAAGTAAGGGGCTTTTATATTGGGAATATGAAATACGAAAATCGGACTATGCAACGAGTGATGACGATGGAGGAGGAGAGATGGTGGAGGAGAAAATGAAAAAGGATGTGCAGTGACGACGATAGAGGAGGTGAAAATGAAAAGGGTTTGGTCATGTAAGAGATTTAGAGTAGGTTAGGTCAAATCAAGGAAGGGACTTTCATTTTTTTAGATATGAGGGGCATTATGGGAATACAAAATTGAACCATGCAGTGAAAAACTAGCGAGAATGATATCCTCATTTTAGAGTTTCGTCCTCCATTGGAGGACGCTCAAGGGTCCTCCAAGATTGGAGAAATCCTCCAATTGGCAATGAGACATCAAATTGATGACACACAGAGCACGAGTGCATTGTTTAGATCATATTTTTTAAAAAAAAATTCAAAAACTCATCTCCACCATATATTTTCTGAGCCTTGAAATTTGAACCGTTGAAATTAGTTAAACTTTCACGAAAGCCTTAAAAATAAAAATATTGATTTTTTTTTTTAATTAATCTAACCATCCCCATTGCTCTTCAAGGCACCCAAACAGTGGTTTGAGTGTCACGTGGATCCACAACATCTTGGAAGAGCGTCCTCCCATAGAAGACGAAGCCAGCTCCCTATATATATATGGGAAAGGGGAAAATGCGTTCGGGCGTAGAGATATCTCTGCGCCAATTGATATAAGCGCGACACGTAGCGTCCTTTTTGTGAAGTGATGGGTGGCATTGGGCCACATTACTAACTAGGGTTAAAATTTTAAAATATTTTAAAAGTTATATTCCTTTTCAGCTATCATTCTTGACTTTTTTAAAAGTCTTTTTAAAGTCTTTTTCTATTCTCTCTTTTTCTAAGAAAGTGACAGACTTACTTTTTCAGGTATATTTTACTCAAAAAATATGAGTACTCGATAGTGAAGCGCTAGCACCTAGAAAGAGCCATCACCCCGATAGCGAGGCGCTGGCACCTCGGCGGCAAAGCGCTGACACCCGACGCCGAGGTGCTAGCGCTTTTATATCAAGGTGCCAGCGCTTCGCTAAAAAAAATAAAAAATGCGGCGTCGACGCCTCATTTCAGGGGCGCCTGTATATTGAGGTGCCGACACTTCGATTAAAAAAAAATTTTAGTGAAGCGCCGAGGCGTCGACGCCTCTATATAGAGGCACTGGCTCTTCGATAATATTTATTTATTTATTTATTTTTATTTTAATCGAGGCGCTGACGCCCCTAAAACAAGGCGTCGGCACCCTGGCATCGGGGTGCTAGCGCCTCACTATTGGGGTGTCGACGCCTCGTTTTCGGGGTGCCGACGCTTCACTGCCGAAGTGCTAGCGCTTCGCTACTGGGCGATCACATTTTTTTAGTAAAATATAGCTGAAAAAGCAAGTCTGACACTTTTTTAGAAAAATGGAGAGAAGAAAGAAACTTTAAAAATGTGACAATCTGATTTTCCCAACACATTTTTTTTTAACACGACTCTTTGGGAAAATCGAGTCATCAGATACAAATGTTCTGATATTAACTGTGACGACCCGAAATTTCCATCCACAATAATAGGAAATCCCATGTCGTCGGATTGTGCATCATAATCCATGTACAGTATAGTATTGCCAAAATCAAAGCAGATATATCATATGGCAAACAAGATTATATGAAACAAGATCTCCATTTCTAATATCGAAGATAAAAACAAGACTAAAATAAATCATCGATGACGACCGACCATCACCTAAACAGTGGTATACAAAATATGTATACACGAGGCTAATCACTATACTGTATTAGATCCACTAAGGAAATTATGCTTACGGCGAAAGATCTTCTTCCTCTGGTATGAAATCAAGAATCGCCTCCAAATCACAGTCGTAAATGGTATCTACACCTGTGACGTATAGTTAAGCGGTGAGCCATAGTCTAAGCTCAGTAGGAGAAGATCAATACTAACTACATTTTATCCAGTTAGATGTATAAATTCAGTGATGGAAGTATATATACAATGACTAAAATTCGAAGCATTTTCATATTAGTTCATAGTTTATAGATCTTATAATCAAAATTCCAATTCAGAGTTTCGGGCTGAAATTCAAGTTCTAATTCAAGGTTTGGATTCAAAGTTCAAATTGCTATTTATGTTCAAATTTCAAAGTTCGGATGTATTGTTTAGAATTTAGAGTTCAACATTCATAATTCATAGTTTCATTATTCAAAGTTCGGGATTCAGTGCCCATAGTTCATGGCTCATTGTTCAGAGTTCATCGTTCAGGGTTTAGAGTTCAAAGATCAGCGATTGGAGTTCATTATTCAAATACACGGTTTCACCGCCGTGTCGGTTCAAAACATAATTTCGTATTCAAAGTTCAGGTCGATGTTTAGAGTTCTAATAAGAAGTTCAAATACACGGATTCACTATCGTGTCGGTTCAAATACACTGATTAACCGCCATGTTGATCCAAATACACGGATTAGCAGCCGTGTTGGTCCAAATACACGGATGATCAGAGTTCGGAGTTTTCAAATACACGGATTCACCGTTATGTCAGTTCAAACATTCATATTAGTATCTTTACAGATATGGATCCACTGCCGTGTCGGTTCAAATACACGGATTCACCGTCGTGTCGGTTCAAATACACGGATTCACCTCCGTGTCAGTTCAAATACACAGATGACCCTCTGTACTGGTTCAATTTCGGAGTTCACATTCGAAGATCAAAGATTCAGATTCAGAGTTCATATTTCGGGGTTCAAAGATTCAATGTTCGAAGTTCGATGACAGAATTCAGATTCAATGTTCAAAGGTCATATCCAAGGTACGTTCACATCTAAAAGCTCAAAGTCAAAGATTGTATTTCAGAGTTTAAGGGTTCACAGTTCAATGTTCAAGTTTCAAAGATGCATTATTCAAATCTAAAGCTTAGGTTCAGGGATCATATTTATGAGTTCCATGCAATTTAGATGATTCTAAGACATAAAATATTCAATGTACAGAAAATAATGCAAAAAATACAATATTGTCAAACGATTCAAAACATGCAAGATTCATATTCCAGAGATTCAAAATTTCATGATTTCAATATGCAATACGGTCAAAGACGAATTTTAATTCAATTTTAATCATCGTGACTTTATTCTATCTATCACGGAGATCTATGAATCAAGATCAAAATTGCACTTAAGCATTGAGTTTCCCCTACTTTAATCTCGAAGTTGTGCGAGGCAAGGCGAAGTCCTTACCAATTACTTCCCGTTCTCAATCCATATAACGGAAGGTTCATAAACTACGCGTTAGTGTCAAGAAATTGAATAAGTTCAGGTTCCTCAAGCTTTGTTAAGGAAAAAATTTAGATAGGCGGAATGGACAAGTTCATCACACTTGCCGCCCAATTTTGACCTTTAAAATATTAGATTTGTAGAATTGCTATTTCACATAAATTATAGGGCTCGTTCTCCTCTTTCCAATGCCGTGAGAATCACATAATTTCAAGTTCGAGGTCAAAAGTTATGATCGAAATACTGAGCATATGTTGGCACCTTGCTCTAAGTCGCCCGGGTGAGTTCAAAAGTTGCCCGGATGAGTTTATCAGATTACAAGTGGCACACACTAGCTCGCCAGAGAGAGAATAACTTGAAAAATTTTGCCTGAAAACTTGCCTGGGCGAGTTTCACTTCTTTGCATTCTGAAGGCATCTCGCCCGGGCGACATTTCACTCGCTTGGGCGAGTTTGACAATTTCAGAATTTGATTCCTCTTCTTCTCCAAATCGAAAATTTTGAAACCCTTTGTACCAGCCCTAAATTCATGGGCAAATCTTTAATAAGTCATTCTACTTCATCCAGTAACAATCTTATCTTCATGACTTATCCATGCATGATTTTCACAATGGACCTTCGGAATTTATTGGCATACGTCTCTTCACGCATCTGATCTCCGAAATCCTCTCGTGCGATCCAAAACTACCATTCCTTCCAACCAAATAATAATTTCCACATCAGTTAATCATGAAATTTACCTCTAATTTCATGCATGCAAGATTCACTATGATTGGAGATGGATATCAGTGCTTACTCTCGCGTGTGTCCACATCCTCGAATCCCTTCTTGGATCGCGCATGCAGAGCCTACGATCGTCGAAATCGGAGGAATCGGCGCCAAAGCTTGTCGTTCATCCAATGATTCAATCTCTACCTCTTTTCGTTCAATTGGCGTCAAACTCGAAGGTGTCCTACGATGCGGAACAAAACGAAGGTCCTTTGGGTGGAGCGTGGGGTTTGAGGGAAGATCCAAGGTTAGGATCTCCCAAAAAGAAAATGCATGAGAAGAAGGGGTTTCTCTCATTCTCTCTCGGTTCCTTACGATTTCTGGGTCTTATTTATTCGTAAAGCCTTTCTTATATTTGATAGGGTTGTTAGGGTGTTAAGCTAGCACACCGAGGATCGGTGTATACGCTCTTATCAAAAGGCCAAAAATAATGATTACCATTCACTCAATAGTTTTCAATCCTTGGCCCTCTTCCTTACAGACCAGACTTCTAACCGTTGTGCCATCATGTGGCTTGTGTACTTGTTCACACAAATATATATAAGAACCTTATTCATCAAAGTGTGCATCTTCCAATAAAGTGTTCTGAAAATCAACGGTGTGTGGCTCATACCTTACCAGGCACGCACACTTAGCCGGGTGTGTTAGCATTCGGAAATCTAGGATGTACATCTATACCTATAAACATATGTTAGTTTGGGTCACTGGGCTCGGGTTAGGTTCGTGCCTAGGGTGCACCTGATCGCCCTTAATCACGCGCACACTATCCTTCTCGTTTTAAATTACTCATCAATGATAACTAAGTAGGCCTAATGTTATAATTATACTACTTGAAAAGGTGGGCTCGGACTTGGTCTGATCTCGGGGTTCGAGTTCCAAGTTAGTGCTTGAACTAGGACTTGGTTTCAAATTCGTGTATTGGATGTATTTACCCGACTAAGATAGGTAGGTCAGAGACCGTGTTTCAGACATCAAAAGTTTGACCAAGGTCAAATCGATCAAAACAGTCGCACGGTCATCTAGGGTCAATGAGTCAACAGTAGCAAAAGTCAGGGTTGTTACAAAAAAGTCAAGAATGATGGTTGGAATGGTATTTAGCTTTTAAAATATTTTAAAACTGTAACCCTAGTTAGTAATGTGGCCCCCATGCCACTCTTACTTCACAAAAAGGGAGCTATGTGTTGTGCCCATATCAATTGGTGTAGAGATATTTCTACGCATTGGCGCATATCCTAATTGATTTTTTGGGAAATGATTTCCTCTAGAAATAAATTTTCCACTATTTGACTAGTGTGTTTGAGAAATGACTTTCATTGGAAATTGATTTTTCTTGTTTGATTAGTATGTTTGAAAAAGAATTTTTAAGTTTAGATAATATATTTTCCAATTTTATGAAAGTAAAAGTTAGTTTGAACAAATATTTAGTAATAAAAGAAGAAAAAAATTTATTTAGTAAAATACCTAAGTTATAACCTCGTGTTGCACTAGTCATAAATTAACTTTTTTTATATTTTTTACCAAAATCATAATCAAAGTCAAATATTAACCAATAATTTTTTTAATGATATTCTATTACATTACAAATTAAGAGTTCGAGTTTGAAAAGTTACATAAGTCAGAGTTTGAAAAGTCAAACTCAAATAAAAAGTCAAACTTTAATCATACTTAAAATTTTGATCAATAAAAATGTGTAAAGCTAAATAATAAAATTGTAAATGCCAGTATCTACTGTAAGGTTACACGTTGAAAGAAAATTAATTTAAAAAAAAAAAATCAAACTTTGACCAAAAATTTAACATTGGCTAAAATTTTTTTTGCAATGTACCAACATGTTACAAAAGTCCAACTGTAAATTAATATAACAATATTCAAATATATTGATAGGTTATACTAGTCAAAATTTGATCAAATATCTACCTTTAATAAAAGTCAAACTTTGATCAAACGTAAAACTTTGATCAATAAATTTTTTAAAGACTAAAGTACAGAGCTACATAGTAAATGCTACTATATACTATATGGTTATATGTTGAAAGAAAATTTAGTTTGAAAAAAATCAAATTTTGACTAAAATTTTTAACCATAACCAATAGAAAATTTGGCAATGTAACGTCAAGCTACAAATTAATATAACAATATTCATATTCCTTGCTATGTTACACTAGTAAAAAATTTGATCGAAATCAACTTTTAAAAATTCAAACTTTGACTAAATATAAAAAATAGTAAAATAAAATTTGGTAATATACTACGAAGTAATAAATTAATAAAATGATAATCTCATTGGGACTACAAAATTTTCAAAAAGTCAAATTGTGTTATAAAGTCAAAGTTTGACCAAATATCGAAATTTAACTGATAAAAATTCAAAATATAAATAACAATAGTAATAGTTACTATCTGCTGTCAAGATACAGTTCTCAAATTTTAAAAATTTGAATAAAAGTCAAACTTTGACTAATAAAAATGAGGCAATGTATTTTAAAGTTACAAATAAAAATAAACATAAATATTTTTAATTATAATATTTCACTAATTAAAATTTATAACTTTTTATAGAAAATCAAACTTTGACAAAAAGATAAACTTTGACCAAGGAAAATTGCACTGATGCGGTACATATTTATATAGTAGTAGACTCTATCTATAAGCAGATTTCAAGTTTGACTAAAAATAAATTGTGTAAAAGTCAAACAAACAATTGATAAATAAAATTGAGAATCTCGGATCACATTATAGATTAATACGACAATATCCTTTTTCCACCATTAAATTATTGGAGTCAAAGTTTAATAAAAAGTAAAAATTTAATTAAAAGTTAAAGTTTGTCCTCGAAGTCAACCTTTGACCTCGAAAAGTTTGATAATATATTACTAATTTTCAACTTATTATCATGTTTCAGTAGTCAAAGTTTGATCAAAAGTCAAAACTTTAAATATCTTATAAATCCTGTTAAAGTTTGATTAAAATTCAAACTTTGACCAAAGTCAAATATTAACTAAAAAGAGTATGATGTAGATAATATGGTGGTCATAGTGATCGTGCTGGTATGATTGGCATAAAAATAGAAGTTACTTTTTAAAAGTCAACTAAATTTTTTTGCTTTTAGGTTTTTTACAAATAACTTTAGATTTGAAATGACAAAAAAATATTATTTTGTTAGTGAGATACTCAATTTTAGCCACTTGGAAAGTTGAAATGGTTTCCTGCTAAAAGGACTTGGTGTATGGAAATTAAATTTTCATCTGGGCCCCACTTAATGTCATTTCCATCTCCTTACATAACTATCAAACAACAACAATTGGAAACAAAATTTTATTTCTACTCTTGTAATTATATTTCTATGTTATCAAATAAAGCCTAAAAAAAACAGCTTTCAAAACTAAAGGGCAATTTTGGTGTCTAATCCATGGCATATCGGCCATACCAGCAACTGTGGACCGATATGACATAATTAATAGGCCAAAATTTATGACCATATGGAATCGGCGCCCATATTTACTCGGAACAAGCCAAGCCATATATAATATCTGCTGATATTTAAAACCATGACTTACAGCTATTAATGATTTGAGAATTTGGTTGCCTTACACTTGGATAAAATCGGACATTTCAAGGATCGGATGGTATTAGATGCACTAGCTAACATTACATGCATCCGCTTGATCCTTGATAGCGATGTTAACCTGTTTCATCCTAACTTAAGTTGTCTACATTTATCTTGAGAATGCAGAGCAATGTAGATTTTGCATGGGAGCGGGTAGCGTAACGGTAGAGCTTGGTGAGGGCAATGCCCAAGTTTCACGATGTATCAATTGCGATGGCGCGGGTTCTCTAACGTGCACCACTTGCCAAGGCACCGGAATTCAACCCCGCTACCTAGATCGTAGGTAAATTATCCTTCTTCTTTCCTATTACTACAAGTAAGGATTAATGGGGTCATCAACATCAATAGATAGTGGCACTTTGAAGCGGCTTTTGGTGACAGAATTCGGTCTAAAGTTGACATTTACAGTTGTAGTGCCTCTTGAAATATATCTATTACCAAAAGGCGCTTCTAAGCCCCGCTTTTTATTGATGTTGGTGAGGAGAGTGGATCCCTAAATGTAATTTTTAGACTACGTTTCCCTAAATATTTGACTTTTTTATGGACTTGGGGCTTGAACGAATGTAATAGATAATGGCATTGTGAACCGCTCTTTGGTGATAGGATCCTGTCAAAAGTTGGCATTTACGGTTGTAGTGCCTCTTGAAAATAACAGAAGGTGCACTTTTGAGTTTTGACTAAATTCTATTACCAAAAGGCGCTTCTAAGCCCCCCCACTTTTTTTTTATTGATGTTGGTGAGGGGTATTAATTCCTAAAAGTAATGTTTAGGCCAAGTTACATTAAATATTTGACTTTTTTATGTACTTGGGGGCTGAACAAATGTACTGATGATACTTTTTTTTTTGGATAACGGCCTCTTAGAGTACCCGCCTAAGTCCACGGGTGACTGCAACACCCGGACATCAAACGTACCAGTTAGTAGGGATAAATTCTTGCGAGGGGCTAACAAGGGGTGAGATTCAAACTAAAAACCACCATTTCTTGAGGCATGGTCTCTGACCCCTGCCCCCGCGATGGTTAATGAACCGATGAAACTTGAGATCTGTGAAAGTCCTGTTTAATGAATGTCAAATAAGCATGTAATATATATGTTTCAATGTTAAGCAGAGAAGTCATGTCAAATAAGCATGTATTATGTTTCAATGTTGAGCAGAGAATTCAAAGATGATGATTGAAGGAGCAGAACCGACGCACCGATGGGAGGATAAAGAGGCAGCAATTTTCACAAGGGTACTACCATTAAGATTTGGAAACAAAAAAAAAAGGAAACAACATTTTTTGTAGCGATTTTCCATGTGTTTCCAAAATGTAAATTGCAATCCAAGATTCAAGGTTGCCGTTTAGGGCTGTTTGGATCTACACCCATTCTCTCTTTTTTTCGTTGTGATAAAGTGAACCGATCGAATGGTTCCAATCCTCTCATGGGCCAAGTTTTTTGGGTGAGACATGTGCCAACGATCAGATGCTAGTTTGGACCACTTGGATTGATAAAGATTCGTCCCACAATGGGTAAAATTGGTATCTTGGCCTGATTCTTTGGCATAAGATTCATTCTCTCCATCCCATTGATCTTAATCACGATGCTCTATCTACTAAATGTTAACTTCCGACACAACACTGATACCATAGAGTCAAGTATCCACATAACATGATGAATTTGTCAAAAACAAATCAAAGAAATATAATGGCATAAATAAACCAATGATCAATGTGTATACAATTGTCTTAGTATAAAAATTGCAGAATAAATTCAATTCCATCAAATAATGAAAATAATTGTGACATGAACCTGTAGGAAGACCAGATATTGTCTTTTAGTACTGCAACGCTACTTATTTCCGTTCTCAGCGGCATGAGATTGCTGTTGCTCAAGATCGTATCGCTTGTTTGAATTCTCTTTTAGCAAATCAATTATTTTTGGAAGATATTCCTGTTTGGATCCGTTCTCGGCGAGATCAGCAAACCCCTCAAATCTGATATCCTCATCCCCATCTTTTAAACGTATCTGAACGCATAGGAAAAAAGGGGGGATCAAATTGATGAGCGATTTTATTTTGCGGATATAGAAACTACAAAAATCAACCTACGATATCCGAATTCGGAGTCTATTACCTTGACCTCAGTCAAATCCACATTATTGTCATTGAGAAAGGTAACAAATTCGAGCAAATCTTTTAAGCCAGGTTGATAATGCCCGCTGTTAAGTGTGACAGCCTGCTCGAAAAATGTTCAGCAAAGAATCTCTCAAAACTAGAAAAAACTCGAGATCATTTAGCAAAAGCATCAATGAGAATGGATTTTGATTTGGCACCTTAAGAACTCCACTTTCTATGGCCAATCCTCCAGCAGCAGACGCAACTCCGCCGCCTAAGAAGCTGGAATGCTGAAAAGTCCCTTTCATCTTCTGCGGAGTTTATAAGACAAACAGATGAATTGAATGGAGAAAATAGCAGTTATTAGTTTTTTTAGTGAACAAAAAATTTACCTGGCCAACATATAAAGTCTTGGATGTGCTGAGAACAAAGATCCACTTAGCATCTGCGGATCCGTTAGATGTCTCGACAGGATTTCCATTCAGTTTGTACAGAAACTTTCCATCCTCCACCGCAACTTCATAGGCTTCGCTTTCTTTCTGCAAGAAAACCCGATATTTCTATAATCATGGTTACAACCGTACTGACCAAATTCTCCGACTTATTCAAAAATGTTGTGAATAATTCGTGATTTTTTGAATAATGAATAAAATTATAATTCTTCGCGACTTTTTTAGAAGTTTGCGAATTTCACATATTTAAAGAATTATTCATGATGTTTTAGAAATTTTTCTAAAATTTTCCGGATATTTTTAAAAAATTTTTGTAATTGTTTATTAATATATTTCTATAATTTTCCTTTTGTATTTTTCCAAAATTTGACTGATTCTTTCCCGAATTTGATGAAATTTGCCGGATGTTTCCGAAATTTTTCCAAGCTGATTTATTCCCAAACCCCGACTTGGTCACTCTGGTTACAACTAACACAACTAGGGAGCCATTGCTTAGTGCGGGCTGTCAAGCATGAGAACGAAGGTTTGAGCTCGCAGAGCAGCCACTTTGTGGTTTTAAATATCGGTTATATCCAATGATAAGTTGGGTTAGGCGCCATCCGATACGGATATATATATATATATATATATTTGATTGGTAAAGGTGCAATTGATATATATGAAAAAAACAGCAAGAAGTTGGCTGAGTACAAAGAGGGTCGCATCGTCCAAAAAAGAGAAGAAGAAAACAAGAAAAGAGGGAAGAGCGAAAAAAGAAGAAAAAATACACCGACAGGAGAGGGCCAGAGGACTCGTTCTGTGACCTAGCCCGAGTCCTAGTCTTGAGCGTTCCCTCTGCCCCCCTCCTTATCCAGCACAACCCATGAATATGTCAAGTCTCGGACGGACTTGAGGATCATCCCGGAAGATTGACAGCTATGACCGAAAATACGTGCGTTTCTCTCGAGCCAAGTGCTCCAAACCACCGCAAAGAACCCAACCCTCCAGAATGCTCCCTACTGGCCCTGAAAGTCCGCACCACACCAAGAAAGAAATTGCTGAGAGATGGATGAAGGGCAAACCCAATCTACATCAAAAGACTTAAGGATAACCCCCCAAATCTTATGAGCAGCCCCCACAATGAAGAAAGAGGTGAGATACGGACTCCTTTGCCGAGAGGCACATGACACAGGCGTTTCTAATATATATCCTTCCCTTTTCGAATCAGCAGATCCATTGTGAAGATTCTTTCCTTAAACAGAGTCCACGAAAAAAATTTAATTTTGGGAGGGGTAGCAGCCTTCCACAAACCAGCCCATTGGCACCTAATTAGGGGGCGATACACCAACACTCGGTAGTACGACCTGGTGGTAAATACTCCGTTCTTGCTCAGCTCCCAAATTCTTGCATCGGCTCGAGACTGATTTCGATTAGCCCCATACAAAATTGCTAGGAGGCGTAGAGAAGGAGAGACCTCCTCTCTAAGAGGTTTCCTAAAATGCAAATTTCAACCAGTCCCCGCAAAGCTTGCCACGACACCGAGAGGATCCAAAGCGATGCTAAACAAGGACGGAAACACAAGTTTGAGAGGCCTAGAATCCACCCACAGGTCTTCCCATAACTAAATGCGAGTACCATCACCCCAACTAAAGCTCACCAATCGAGAGAAAGAGGGCTAGGTCCCGCAGATGCCCTTCCACCATGCCGAGGAGTACCTGTTAATTGCGACATTAATTCCCCAGTTGCTTGCCAGTTGACCATACATATTTGCCAATACCGATTGCCACAAGCTATCTCTCTCTCGATCCAGACCAGCCCTCCAAAATCACTTACTCAGAAGAGCAATGTTTACGCACCTTAGCGAGCAGATACCTAGACCACCACAGCCGATACAGATATGCACCCCAAATTTATAGGAGGTGAAATACTGGGTCAAACAAGTCAAATATCAGACCATATCAGGTCATATCTGCCCATATGTATTAGATATGACTTGGAAAAAATACCAAAAATCCCTTATTTGCAATTTTTTTTTAATATTTCTATATTTTTATCCTTACTATCCTTACTACTATATAAAAGCATGAATGATATCTTCCTATTTCAGTCAATTTTGGTATTTTCATATTTTAGGAACAAAATACCCCTAAGCTACTCTATCTACCCTCATGTTTTTCCTTATGTATCCCTATATTTTCTAATTTTCTATAACTATACTTCTAATTAAACTAGGACTCTTCGAACTAATTAAACGAATAAATCTCTTAAACTAGGACTCTTCGAGTTAATCAAACGCTCTAATCTCTCTACGAAATCTAACTACAAGTCACGAGGGTAGATATGGAAAGAGATGTCCAGAATTCACAGCGAAGAATGAAACCGAGTTCATAACAAACAAATACTCCTCTTGTTGGTTTGATTAGATTAGAATTCAGTTAATCGTGGGTTGTTGATTGACCCCCCCATCTAAACCTTCAAAATAAAAAGAAGATTATTCGATTGGAGTCGGAACCATTTTCTAAGAAGACCCCTCCACAAACTATATATTATACAAAAGCTTTGATTCATTCTATGTTAGAGTAGCTATTTTTTAAGGTATCTTTCTGTTTTGGGTTTCTTTATATTATATATATATATATATATATATATATATATATATATATATATATATATATATATATATATATATATATTTATTTTCCTTTTTTTTTTATTGGTATTGCATTTAATTTTTAGAAGGAAAGGGTAATTGGGTATTCTTTAATTTTTATTTTTTGGGTATTTTTCTATTTTATTTATGAATTTTTAAATTGTTATGTTGATAGAAAATAATTTTTTATTTCATTAATTTTCATGGGTTGGTTGAATCCAAAAAAGTAAAGCTCAGACTTTGATTTTTTGAGAGAGAGAAGAGAGCTTCCAAGCGAAAGGTGGTGTAGAACAGTAGAAGTGCATAAAAACAGCATATAGAAAACGATAAAAAAGAGAGAGCTGAAGGTCCACTGCTCCACCACCACGAGCACTCAACATGAGAAAAGCAAACCAGCCAACTTCAAATTCCGGGCTGGCTCTTCACATGCGACAAAACATTAAGGGCCTGTTTGATTGCACGTAGTGGAAAACGTGTTTCATGTACCAACACATAACGGCTACGCGTTTGGCATGTATTGGTAATACACGTAGCATATGCTTGTTTGATTGTTCAAAATATGAAATGTGTATTGCTCTTAAACGTGTTTTGTAGTTGTTTGATTGTATATGCTTCTTTCAGCAACTTATGTATCACTAGCCACTGAAGGCTATCTAGGCCGGCATGGCCCGACACTAAAAAGGAAACGAATCCAACCAGATATGCTATCCGGGCAGGCATGGCCCAACCTGCATACGAATTGTTTGAGTTCAAAACTAGCACGAATAAATCTGGCCCGTTATTAGTGGGGCTAAAACCCGAGTTCGGGCCGGGTTCTATGATTTTTCAGCACCTTTTATCTAAACGGGTTGAACTTCTTTCGCTGAAACTTATCAACAAAATTTGCACTAAAATGAAACGTTTACAATTATACTAAAATTTAAATCAAATTCATCGAAATAATACTAAAATCTCATACGGAATCATAAAAAAATAAAATATCACTGAAATCGCATACAAAATCCACTGAAAACCTATTGTTAACTTTTTATCATCATTTTTGAAGAGAGAGAGACGGTTTGAGAGATGAGGGAGAGAGAGAGTTTTAGAGAGAGAGGTTGGGAGTTGAGAGATTTGTACACCATGATCACCGATCAGATCCCTGATCAGACCACCAACAATTAGCAAAATAGAAGAAATCAAGGTCGCTGACTTGTGGCCCGATTTGCAGATTGAGACTAGTCAGAGAGAGATTTCTTTTAAAGAGAGAGAGATAGAGCCCTAAATCCGCGGCCCCTTGCTGGCTTTTAAAGATCGGTGCCGCTCGCTCGCTGGCGGCCTGATTCGTAGTCGTTTATGAAGCGGCTAGTGGGTGAATGAAACTGTAAATTTAGAGAGAGAGAGAGGAATGTGCACGTGGAAGATCTCTTAATCTTTCGGTGGCCATCGGATACCAGCCATCAGAGTAGGGGTTGAAGCAGAAGCCTTGAGTGTGGTAGATGGGGTGTTTAGGGTTTGCTGGAGGAGAGACGAGAGGAGAGAAGAAGAAAGCGTTGGCAAAGAGAGTTGAGAGAAGGGCAGAGATTGGGCTTTTAACTTTTTTGAGAAGTTTGAGCCCGTCACTTTGCGAAACGCGTAGCGTTTAAGGCTTACGAAGGTCTACCCTTGCATCCATTTTCGAAGACGCGTAGTGGAATCTGTACGCTACGCGTATAGTCAAAAGTGCAATCAAACAACCACAAAATGTTTGACTACCGTAAAGGGCCTCCGAAACACGTTTGGCCATACCATTGCATGCAATCAAACACACCCTAAGCCTACTCTCCCTCGTAACCCTAACACCATTGAAAAGTCACTCCCCATTAAGTTGTTTTAAAATTAGGCTTTCATATGAAATGACCCTTTTTCATTTTTATCATTTTTATAATGTATTATCATGCAAGGAGCGAAATGTGACAGTAGGTAAGATAGAAGGGTGGAGAACCCACTAAGCAACAATCACTTCTCTCATCCTTGTAATGAGGAGTCTCTTTGGCTCTATTTTGGAGCTATATTAACACATGTTTCTTATGCTTAGGAAAAAAAGAGAAGGTTCATGGATTTTAGCACAGACCCATCAAATTCCATCCTCTTAAGTTTTGCTAGGCCTAGCTCTCTTTTATTTATTGATCATTTATATGAGGTTCGAACAACAGTATGATTGGTTCGATGAGGATTATGATCGCTTCAAACAATAGTATCCTTCCTCGAGGTCTTTTAGAATCATATGTGAAACGAAAATTTTCTTTTAAGACTTTCCGCGTAGTTGTAGGGAAAGACCTCGAGGAATTTATCAAGGTCCTTGCTCCATTCTTTGGAAATAGTTTTTTTACCTTTTCTTTTGGATCTAAATCAATTGATTTAGATGGGATTCTTATGGGGATACCCCTTTCTCATGTACTTTTGTTTTGTTTTTTTATATTTTAATTAACTTGCTTGCTTAGCAAAAAATATAAAAAAAATGTCCGAGCGTATGTCGTGAATCATATATTCGAACCATAGATCATATGCTACGTTTCACGTGATCGTGAGATACATTCAACCTCTAACAATTCACCAAGCTCCTTTAGGTTTTAAGAAAAAAGGAATTTTTTTTTTATCATTTTGCTTCAAATCGTAGGTCAAAGTTTCTCATTTGTGGCCTGAACTTGGTGGAAAGTTGTTGTGGCGCCAAACTTCCGCGGGCCTCTATCTATCCATCTCTCTCTCTCTCTCGCTCTCTCTCTCTCTATAGGAGATATCAAAATACATTTCAAACATTTGATTTTGTATTATTTTCAGAGATGAGAATGGAACAATTTATCCAATTTCCTGAATTTAAGACGATGTTTTTAGTCCTTTTAATTGGTTGTTTCGATGCACACACATGTTACTTGTTATTTAAAACATGATCCATCAAAACATCATCATCACCGCTGCTTTGTACTCCAGCTAGCTGCATGCCTAGTTCTAAACCCCACTTTTCACCTAGATTAAGAACTAGAACAGGGTGCCCCATCCCCATCAAAAACGTAAATAAGATAGAAGCAGGTATTTGGAAAAGATTTCTGTTGATTCATGATTTGAGTGGAAATACAAGTTCAAAAAATTAGCCAATTCGTGTTAGATGGTGTTTAAATTTCATTCTTTTTGAGAATTGCCGAACATATCGATCGTAGGATTTCTTCTCAATAATTAGAAAAAAATGATATCTTTGTTTAAAGGCAGTCTCAAAATAACCCAAAAAGGTGGATGATGATTATAAACTTTCCTTTTACATGTAACCACGACATTGCACCAGAGGCCTGTCTTAAGATCCGATTTACATATAAGCACTCTTGCATGAAGTAAGTTTGAGCCTCTCTCTCTCTCTCTTGGTGGTTCGGCCTTGCCCTTCCCATGCTGAAGAATTTTAGGCTATTTTTTCTTCATTATTTAGAAAGAACTTCAATATAATTACAAACCATCCAAATTGTTACTTGATTGGAGTTTTAACTTTCTTGCCTAGCAATATTTTTGTATCCAACAACTCTTTGATGAATTGAAGTTATAGATGTTGCATTTGATTTAAGGTCCCAATAATTTTGCAGTGATTGGCAATTTCCATGTGTTCTAGAAGGCCCCCCCCCCCCCCCCCCCCCTCTCTCTCTCTCTCTTATTTAAGGTCCTTTTGATCACTCGAAAATGCTAATATTATTTAGAAGTTCTTTTTGGCCTAGAGACTCTCTTTTCCAAAAGGCTATTACGTAGTTCTAAGGAATTTTAGTTTGGATAATGGAACTATTAAAATGTTCTACAATTGGAGAAATGTATATTGAAATGTACTATTAGTACTTTCTTGTGTCTCAATGCATAAGCAACATCCCTGACACATCTTGACCGATCTAAAATTTTAAGCTTTTGATCTCCTAGGGAATTTTATTCAATTAGTCAGTCAAGTTTGAAATGTAAAGGGCAGGACACTAAAATTAAAAAAGAGAGAAGAAACATATCATGGCTACTGAGGTTAATATCAACCTGAAAATAATAGAGTAATTTATTTAAAGTGGGAAATCAGTAGATGTGGCCATTTTTCCTTATCATGTATTTGTTCAACAATTGAAGACCCTTCAGTGTCTTAAGTTCCTAAACTTTTGCAGCTTGTACAGAAAAGTCATCCTTTTTTGTTGGTTAAGTTATTCGAATGCTCGATATTATGTTCTGTGGCTATCATATGAATATCTATTTATGGAAACATTGCCTTTTAGTATAGTGGGGATTTCTGTTTGTGAGACCTCAATCCCTTTTCTTGATGCCCATTGGGCTTCGAGGTGGCTTTAGGGGAGGCTGTGTTAGCTTCTCGTCCTTTGTGCTTTGTCTTTTCGTTTTCTTTTTAGTTTTTTTCTGCTTTTCTGTTTTGCTTTGTTCTTTGTATCTTTTTAGCCCCTCGCTGATTTTTTTGATATATATCTTCTCTTACCGGTCAAAAAAAAAGTACAGTTACCAAATTTGCTCTAGCCTCCAAAATTGCTGACTGATTTGGAGAATTTATTAGCTTATTTAGCCAATTTCTTTCATTTCACTTGAGAACCATCTTATTGCAAGCAACTAAGAGATTTAGAACCTCTCTCTTCATATTTATTGTTTCCCCGTTTTTCTTGAAATAATGGGACTTTATTATAATATAGATATTGAAAACCAGACAGGCAATTGTGACCTCTTCTCTCCAATTACATGGAAGCTTGCTTCTCTTAGATTAGTGTATATGGAAATCCAAACCAATATTAATGTAAGTTGAAGGTCAAAGATCTTGCCCATATATTGAGTAAAGGCGTATGAGAGGAGCACAAATTGAATAATCAAGAAAAATTCTATGACCCTCTCATAGAATTAATTAAACCAAGGGTATTAATTTGGTCTCTGCCCGATAGATGTCTAAAAATCAAGTTCAGCCATTTAAAGGTTAATGTCCACTTGCAATGCACGTGGCTTTTTACCAGTTAATTTAAAAAATAAAAAAGAAGAGCTTGAATATCAGCTGGTTTGGCCGATAAGTATCCCATATAAAGTATACGCATCAGCTTTGAGTGCAACCGATATGCTCCCGTCCATGGTCCACCCCTCCAAGCACCCTGTGATTGGGGGACCAGTAAGAAAAAGAAAGGACTTACCGGGACAAGATAATTGATTCTTTGTTGGTGAAGCAATGATCGAGGGCACTTGTCAATACTAATCTCCCGCCCATCGCCAACATCGAGCCTGCAATTTCAGAATCATGTTCCTCAGCTTGAACCACATCATCAGAACCAATTTACTTCTATTTTGAGGTACTGAAGAAATTGGTGATTTTAAACTTACCAGTGGAAAAACTGTGGGTTACTCCCACATTGAGTCCAATATTCAAAATAAAATTTGAGGTTATGCCCGTAACGATGGCACGGATCAATCTATCCATAGCAATAGCCAACGTATCAAATATGAACTATAAACATCTACAGATTCATGTTAAAAAAGAGAGTCTAAAGGCGCAAAATATACCGCTTCAAGCCAATGATGGTCAACAAGTGTCCGACCCTTTCCGTTCTTGGAGAAACCTTTTCCCACCTGAAAATGAGACCAAGGAAAAAATTGCTTTTCTGATGTATGAAAACAGAAGAAAACACTACCAAATAACTTGGTTTAGAAATAAGATGAGGGATTCCATAAGAATCCATTTACTTATAGAATAAGAGACCTTGGCAACCCTTTTTCTTGCCCTCCACCAACGAGAAATCGTCAAATTTGGCAACCCAATATGGAAAGATGGATCATAAATCTGTTTAAGGTCATTGTCATCCAGCAATTTAAACCTGTAACGTGGATTAATGATTTAGAATTTAAGATTTTGAAGAAACAATGAAAGAACTTCAGAATTATGAACATAAAAAGAGGTGGGAAATCTACCACTTCTGCTCTTTGAGAACCTCCTCATCTGCACGCTGCCTTCTCCTTTTGAGTAATCTATACAGCTTCCGAAAGCGTATAATTGCTTTGAGTTTCGGGTTGCGACTCCATTCTATTCTTTGTACTACAACTATCCTCTCACTTTTTCCCTTCAATTCCATAAATGGATCAGTAATATCGCTGCCCCCAAAACTAACTAATTTAAGAGCGCTTCTTTTTACCAAAAGGAGGCCTTCTCTTTTTAATTTCTTTTATAACTCAGATCCTCCTATGGCCATATTTCGACGTGGCACTCGATCACATGATCTCCCTTGAGTCAGTTTCCAATCTTTGCCCCTAAAATTCACATTTCCAGCTGTTTTTATAACACAAAGAAATTACCACAAGAAGCGATATATCTCAGAATAACTACTTCACTTCCAAAATCAGGTAAAATATTGAACCCATTTGAACAAAAAAGGATATCACTTTAAATCTCATAAGAAATCCAATGGGCATAACTCAACCTCACGAATCTGGCTTATAAGGTGAGGTGATGAGTGATGTGGTAAGAAAGAACAACCCTGATACTATGATAGGAAATCTAACGGGCCTAACTCAACCTCACAAAACCGGCATGTAAGGTGAGTTTTGCCCATGATATAAAGCGCTCAAGAAGGGCCAGCCCACAACTGATATGGGATAAATTCAACATGCCCCCGCACATGTTGGTGAGATTAAGCCAAATCACGTGTACAAGAAATGAGTGACATGAGGAGAAAGAACCGACTCTGATATGATAAGAAATCCAACGGGCCTAACTCAACCTCACAAAATCAGCTTGTAAGGTAAGGTTTGCCCGAGATATAAAAAGCCCAAGAAGAGACAGCCCACAACAGATGTGAGATAAATCCAACAGGGTCTTTGACTACAAAGCTTTAAGATCAATATCAAGTTCAAGAAAAAATATCATATACACCGGTGGGATAAAGAAAATAAGGAAGAGAGAGGAAATGTTGAAGCCAAAATATTAGTCGACTGGATTATGTATAGAGATTTGCAAAGATTAAATGTCCCCAAAAATTTTAAAATAGGATCAAATTTTTTATATTTTGACCTATTGATTTAAAATTGTAAACCCTTGAAACATGAGAATAATATGATAGATAAAAAAGCCAAATATCTAAAAAGAAAGGGAAAACAAAATAATAGATTTTTGAACCGTGATCTTAATGAAAGAAAATGGAAATTGAAAATTATTAATTCAAAAATGTAAATATGTACAAAAAATAATATGAGAACACATGTCTAAGTAAGAGGGATTATTAAAAGGGGGAATTAGAAAAACAACCTTGGTTTGGAAACATTTTAGCCTATTATACATAAACCCAACGTTTTAGAAAAATAAGTTTTTACGGTTTTTTGTACTTCTAATTTTTGTGAGATGGAAACCCTTCTCACGTTCTAAGTTACCATGTCAATGTCACTTTACTAAACTACCCTTCTATAAAGAGTAGTTTAAGGGCAAAAATTTGGGCGTTCTTCCTCTTCTTCCCTGTAGACCCATCTTTCCAACTTCAGAGACCCATATGTACTATTTGGGACGAAACATCTGTTCTTGGACCAACAACACCGTTAATGGAGGTGACCAACTTTTTCATAAATAGCAAAAAACATCATTAAGAAACTGAAGTGGGTTTTTTTCATATGAGTTTTTGAATCACCATTAATGGTGGTCAGAACTCAACCCTAAAATTTTTGTCCATCGTCACTATTAGGAAAACCTTTAATGTGGTTATTAATGTAGGAGCTTCATGCTTCCATTGTGGAATTGAGACTCACGAGAGAGTTCGTATTGGGGTGAGGGGGTGTTATAGGAATTTTTGTCCAGCTCAGGTTTCTCATTCCTAACCCTAAGAGATCTAATTCTATGGATTTTGGGGTTGAAAAATTTGGGAGGAGTTTTATATTTCCTAGTGAAGTCCAGATCTATTTGGACAGATTCCATGGTTGTTAGTGCTTTTAAGCCCTCTTTTGAAGATCTGATAGCCACCCTGGTTCTGTTTTTTCCAATGATGTACCACCTAAGATTACCTCCCTCCATGGAACCATCAAACCAATTTTTTTGCTAAACAGGGTGATTTATGATAGATCGACATTCAACAGTGGATAAGTAGTTCAAAGGGATTAATGGTGATTTATGATGATGAAATTAATGGTGATTCAGACCTCCTGTTTTTAAAAAAATTTATCCTATAAGAAGAGGAAGAAGAAGACTAGAGAAGCAACTGATAATTTCAATCTCCAATAAGTAATCACCATTTTTTAAATTAAATTTCAGAACACACATCAATGTAGAAAAATAAAATCATAGGCTAAGATGAGG
Source organism: Chloranthus sessilifolius (assembly GCA_021018995.1). Classification (NCBI taxonomy): domain Eukaryota; kingdom Viridiplantae; phylum Streptophyta; class Magnoliopsida; order Chloranthales; family Chloranthaceae; genus Chloranthus; species Chloranthus sessilifolius. The sequence goes on from CM037595.1 coordinate 75,589,613, forward strand.
AATAAAGAAATACAACATTGATCTTCAGTAAATAATAATAGTTAATATTGAATTTGATCCATGCTCTATTTAGTTTCTCCAACATCAACAATTGCTAAGTGAAGACAGCGACATCCACTAAAAAAGGGTTTTCAAGAAAGTTTCTTCCTTTTAAACTATCATTTATAGAAGGGTAGTTTAGTAAAATTATATTTACAACCTTACCAATCTCACAGAAATTAGAAGTTAAAAAAAGCGTAAAAACTTTTTTTTTTTAAAAGTTTGGTTTCTTTATAATAGGCTAAAACGTTTCCTAAACCAAGGTTGTATTTCTAAAGTGCCCTTATTAAAACAAGCACCAAATGCAAATACCCAATAAAATTCATAAGCCCAAAAAAAATGCTAATAGTTATGATCAAATGAATTTATAGAGACAAAAATAAACTATAAAGCCCGAAACTTAAAAGAATTTGTTTATGAAAGTCAACGAAGAAAAGATAATATGAAAAGCTTTATTTTATGGAAAGTTGACTTTAAGGGTAGAGATTATTGATATAAATCCTTGGAAATTTTATAATTCGAACATCCAGAACTAGGTCGACTGCCCCATCAATATTAAAAACAAAATATTAATAATAACGAAAAACAAAATAAAGAAAGAAAAGAAAATGAATATGCTTGTGATCATCCACCCAAAAAATTAAATTAGATGAAACATATAATATTAATACAAAATAATTAAAAAAAAAGCACAACCTACAAGTTGGGTAACCTGACCCGACCAGAAATCCATTTTTTCGGTTTTTGGATCGGTTCACACAGAACTGATGCTGAAAAGAACCAAATCGGTTTTTGGTTCGGGAACTTGGGCCAGCTCAGAACCGAACCCGTACCCACACCGAAACACGAAAAATTTAGGTTTTCTGTTTTGTTTTTTTTTCTGTATATTTTAATTTCTTTTTCAGCTTTTTTGGGTTTTTTTTTTGCTTTTCTCATCCTATCTAACCGGTTTTCGCCACCGAAAACCAAACCAGAATCGGTTTGAACCAGTTCACTTGCCCTTCACGGGTCGGGTTTGGTTTTGGGTCAACACTTGCATCCCTACCTATTTCTATGAAACAAATATCCTAGCTCATAATCAAATATCAAAGATATAATAATAATAATAATAATAATAATAATAGCTATCTTATAAAACCCATTTCCAAATACCACAAAAAATCCACTGCATCAAACAACATATGCTGCAAGAATTATCAAGTAGCTCTTTCTAAACTAAAGAAAATCAGACCATATTTCTTATAAAAGGAAGAAGAAATAAACAAAAAACTCAGACAAGAACATAAAAAATTGCACTTATATTATATTCAAATAGCGTACCTTTTAATATGATCCATTAATAATGAGGTCGCAGGTTCAATCGCAGCTTAACCATCAAAAGAAGAAGAAGAAGATAATCAGGATGATGATGCATCAAGAGTTGAACAAAATTACTACGTTTAAGGAGACAAATTGCAACGTAGAAGAAGTTTCCAGGAAGAAACCAAAGTAAGAATTTGTGGCCATTCTGAAATATTTATTGAATTTGTGTGTTCGATGTACTTCCATGCAATTTCCTTTGTTCTACCAAAGAGTTGTGGATGCTGAGCTATGGTGGAGTCTGCCGATAACGGTAGCCACTGGTCCACGGCGAGGGCTGTCTGTTTTTTTGACCAATAATGGTTTGAAATTGTATTAAAAACCAGCAAGGCGCTGAGAAAAACAAAAACGCTCACCGCTACTGAGACCAGATAGACGGTCAGTGAAAAGGAGAAAAAAAACCAAAAAACAGAAATATAAATGAAATAGGAAGGCAACATCGGGGCTCTACCCCGGATCCCAATGACGGCGAGGGCTGTCATTGGACCCGGTCGGGTCTCTCCAAAATAGTTACCCGACCCGACTGACCCGACGGGTCAAGGGTATCTGCCCAACCACCGAACCCAAAAAATTGACCTGACCGGGTGCCGACCCGAATACATGACTTGAGTCAGTTAAAGCCCCCTATTTTCCATGATGGGTACCATTATTTGCACAAGAGAAACTGATAGATAATCTCATCATTGACTGCCTTGAATCATATGATGAAGATCATTTTTCGTCCTAATCTTTCACAAAATGGATCTTGAGGTAATGAGTATAATATTTTTTAAAAATTATAATGGATATAATATCAGACAATTTTTTATTCGATGTGGCACACATGTCAAAAAGTGATCTTAAAATCACGTTTGAGCATATTATATTGCACCTGATTTTTAAATCACTTTTTAAGGATGTGTGGCATGTCAAATCAAAATTAACCGTATGATGGTACGCCTAAAATCTTAAGATCCATTGTATGAAAGATTGAGACAAAAAATGATTTTCATTGTCTGATTTAAAATAGTCAATGGTGAGATGAACTCTTCGACTAGGGTGAGATTGAAGTTGCCCCGGGGTGCAATAATGGTGCTCCTTCCGTGATTTTTTATATATAATATTGACCTTTGAATTGACCAAACCTGACTCGGCCTAAAAGTCAGGTCCAATGCTTCATGCACAACCCGACCAAACGGGTCAAGTTTATGTGCCCGGGCTAAGGTCGCCCGACCCATTGACAGCCCGAAACGCCGGTAAAACATATTTTTAATTAGATCAGAAGGGAAAGAGATCTCAAGTAAAAATAAGAAAATCATTTATTCATTTCGTCACTAAAACTTTCGTCGGTAAATACACGTTTGTTGTATCATGACTAAAAGATCTCAAGTAAATACACCTTTGTTGTATCATGACTAAAAGATCTCAAGTAAAACGCGTTGGTTTCTACTAAACTAAAAATCCTTTGACTGCATTTGAATCTTTGCAAGCCAATATTTCACACAATTTTCTTCACACCATCGACGTAACATCGTCCATTATTTTTATTTCACGCGGCATACATCACAAGTGATCCTAAATATCAGATGATAGAGATTTTTTTGTGTACCAATTTATTGCACAAAAGCTCTTTAGGTCATGACCACTTAATGGATTTTTCAATGACAAAGCTAGATCCCCAAAATATCAAGTGATGGTCAAGTCTTTCTTTTATGTTATGTTCCTCCAATAAGTACGGATTAATTTTTGCCTACCAAGCATTAATCTCTACAGCGCAAGTGAATCGGTTCATGAGCATGAGGTATATTTTGGGACACATGTTAAATAAAAAAATCATCTTTGTCATCAAATCCGAATTAACCTGATCTAAGTAATCATTCTGACTTTTTTCCTTTCTTATTACTTACATCTCAGCCGTATGTTTTTTATGATGCGAAATCGCAACCTACACGCCTAGATTGTGGCCGAATGAAGTGGGAAAAGCGAAAAAGAAAGTGGACCCGTGAATGAGTTTTTAAAAGGCCTGTTAAAGGCGGATTGAAGGCCCGTGTGCATATTATTTTAGGTGATTTTACCTAGGTTTAGTTTCTTTTTTCATTAGGGTTCGTTTAATAAGTAGTTTGTTTTTTGAATTACACTACAAAAAAACAGATTATTAGCAGCAGCATTTTGGAGCAAAAAGCTGCCACTATTAACAAAAAACTATTAAAGACTATTAGCGAATTTTTTTTGTTAATAGTAGCAGTTTTTGGCTGCCGCTAATAGTCTTGTTTTTTGTAGTGTTATTTTCCTTATTTGAATTATTTAGGAGTCAGGCGCATGTATATGATATATGACTGTTTATTTTGTCATTTTCAGCACAACCATAAAAAAAGTGGTTAAAAATTATTCAATACATGTCAAAATTGCACGTTTTTTTTTTGTTGGAAAGCTACTTCAATAAGATTTCAAATAAGACTAATTCTATGTCAATCGAACATCGTTTGACCCTTCAAAAGTGATCTCATAATAAAAAATGGGATTAATGGTGAAGTTAATTATGATCGTTAGATTAAAAAAATTTAATGTTTATTTTAGGAGTTTTATTTTTAGTAGTATTCTTAGTGTTTCCTTGCTTTATAAATACATTGTAATTTTTTTTGAGAAAATAATTAATGATGAATATTGAAATTTGATTACTTTGTGCTATCTTTGAGAGTTCGTTGAGAATTTTCGTCTTCCCCGAGTTTAGGATTTGGTGTGAGACCAATATTTTCGTTGGCGAAATTTCAGTAATTTTCTATATCTTCTTATTTCTCTATTTTTTTTTGTTATTTTATCCCGGAGATCAAAATGTTAATCCTATCGTGCGAGATTTACGCTACTTTCGGGTTTGCGCTTTTCTGTCCTGCATCAATTTGGTATCAAACCAAGTTCAACCCTTAGCACGTGGAGTGATTCCATTATGACTAAAGAATAGTTTCTCAAAGTCGTTCGCAAGTTCAGGGATCAGATGACTAGCATGAAAACGTACGTGAGTTGGAGGAGATCATTAATACCGATTTTACGTTACAAGGTTGATAAAGTGGAGAAAATATAGTATGAGGAAAAAGCTAGATCAATATGGTTCAATATTAGGATAGAGCGCTTCTTATCGAGATTTTATGGGAGTTGAGAAAGTCACGTCGTATAGTGGATGCATTACGTGAAAGTTTCATTCAAATTTTTTTTAAAGTTTTTATTCACGAATTATATGAAGACATCATATCGGCGAAGCTAGTCTATAAAATTTAAGATTATAAATTTTGTTCCTGTCAACCAAACCCCATTACCTCCCTTTTATCTTAACCTCATAATTGTTGTAAAACTAATGCCGGTTGAATATCCTATAACCGTTCATAACCCAAAACCTGTTAAAGAAACCAAACCCGTTGAAATTATCATACCCATCAATGATCCCATACTGGTTGATGAAAATCCTCTATCATTATCCTTCCCAACCCCGAACCTATTGAAGATTTAGTACCCGTGGGGAATTTGAGTGATCCCATGCCCATTGAAGATCCGATTGTGCTCGTTGGGCATATTGATCTTGTTCCCAAGCAAGATCCCACTGAAGTCTCGCAACTAACTTCGAGTGAGGTGGCCAAACCTGTAATATCCCAAAAATTTAGAACCCGAACACTAGACTATGTGCACGTGTCTTTTTCGGCACACGTGGCACATGCAAGAATTTAGGTAAAAGCTTCATACAAAACTTGGAAGGGTTAAACAACTTGCTTGGGTGTGCAAGCTTCACACCGAGCCATAACTTCTTGGATAAGAATTAACACATAGAAGTTGTTTGCTTCCTTCACATGGAAGTAAGACCTTTGGTTAAATTGGCAAGGCTTCTCACGTAAGCCACTTGCTTTGCTCTGCATAAATTTGAAAGAGAAAGAAAGAGAGAAAGCCTAGAGAAGGGAAACTCCGCCTCTCACCCCCTTCGAGCCCTTCGAAACTTAGTATTGTTGTTGATCTCCCTCTCAATTTCTCCTTCTCCTTGATTATTAGCACGAGAAGATGTTGATTTCAATGTGGTTGTGATTCGTGAGCGTGAGAGAGAAAGAGCTTCGTTTATTACAAATCCTCTTTCGATTTGTTCTTGAAACACCACGTCTGTTGACCTCTTGAGACCCTCCGCGCTTAGAACTTAAATTCATTGTTTAGGTGTTTCGAGGAATTAATCTTCGGATTCGTCTCCATACAATCGCGAGGAAGTGGGTTTCAAACCCTTGGACGTGTGGCGCAAGTGTCGCTATTCATCGCTCGTCGAACGTGTTGATTACACGAGTCTTGAAGGTGAAGAATTAAAAATCATTGTTTTAAGATTAATGGTTTAATTTCCTTGAAATTGTGCAAAAGATTGGGAAGTTGGGTGTAGGAAGAGAGCAAGAAGAAAAAATCAGTAAAGAGGGAAAAGGTGTATTGAAACACCCAAAATCGCGCTCACGAATTGAAATTCGTGCGGGTGATTTTCCTTCAGAAAACAGAGAGTGAAAACTGCGCGCGTAGAATTAAGCCTGAAAAAGTTCTAGAAATCACCGTGTGCGCAATTTGAGAGGTGTCTGGTGAAACTGCGTGTGCAATTTTTGCTGTTTGACTGATTGTGAAGTTTTCTTTGGAAAACTCCTATGACTTAAAGATTTATTGCTTCCTTAAGTTTGTAGAAGTGATTTTTTAATGCCTTAAACATTAGGTGGTGGGTTGGAGTCATTCGTTAAGATCCACATATCGTTTTAGTGTGACTTCTGAACCGAGGTATGAGAACATCAATATTAATTACATTTTTGTCTCAATTTATATGAATAACATGCTGCGATTAATGTGAAGTACGATAATATGAATTTGCTTTTGAACATGATTAAGAATTCTAAAATTGAATCCGCCTTAAATTTGAATAGTAATTGAACTCTGAACTCAGAACTCCGAATCTAGCTATATGCTAAATACACTGAATTACATGTTAGAATCTGCATTTGATTTAAGGTTCACACGAACGAACCCTTCAATTCTTTGAACCGTGCTGACGATATATTCGCATGACACAAGTTACCCTCACAACGTTCTTGTAGCACCTTCCAAAAAGTGTTCATTAAATGACGATGGTTAGGTAGGGGTTCCCATTGAAAATTTATAGCTCCCAAGCTATAAATGCCTGAGAGATTGATTTAAGTTATGATTTAAGTCATTAATAAGAGAAACATTGCATGAATGAGAATCAGAAAATATTTTAAAATCTTGAATTATTTGAATTCAGTTCATAGCACTTTAAATGATACTTGTGTAGGAAATTGCATCCGATATTAGTTTTTGAAATTTAATTTTAATAATTTGCTTTGAATATCTGTTTGGAAAACTCATATTCTTTGATTTCAGTCTTTTGAAATCATAGTTGTTCTGATAAGATGTGATTAAAATTGAGCTTTTTCTATTGAGTTTAGACTGTTAGTTTACCCTGACTATATGTCACAAGAGTAGACTCCACTCAGGACCAAGGTTTTGAGAGCGATCCGGACTACAACTTGGAGGAAGAGTTTGACATGCCTCCTGAAGAGTTCTTCCCATAGACATGGGATCTTGAACTTGGTACTGTTTCTTTCTGTTTAATTGTAGTTAGATATAGTTTGGATTATGAGCTCTGGGCCTGGTACATTGGGTATTTGTATGTATATATTTTGAGGAACCACTATTGGGAACCATTGTCTAGGTGATGGTATGCCATCACCGGTGGTTCTTCTTAGTTCTTTTTATCTATAGAATTAGAGATCTTTCTTTTTCCATGTTAGATATTACTTGTTTATAATATCTACTTTGAATTCTGTATTTATATGGATGTACCAGTGTTATGGTGGGCTGACTTTTTTGGTACTTCAGGTATGGGAAAGTCGAGTCGTCACAGTTGGTATCAAAGCCATGGCTATAGATCCGGATTTCATAGGACGATAGGCTTGACTGTTTACAATCGAATACTGATTACTGTTATTATTAAACAATGACAGATCAGTATGGCCCCATGTATTCGAGATCGAGGCAGAGGTAGAGGTAGAGACGGACCGAGGATGGTTCCGTTAGTAGAGATTCCAAAGGGTATAGGTACATCAAGGGGTATCGGGATCGTTGCCGGTCCTAACCTCATTCCTGTAGGACGATGACCAAGGGAATGTCGGGTAGGTGTTGAAAGCCTTGGCCAATAATATGGCTCAACAGACAACGTCAATGGCTCAATAAATTGAGCTACTGGCGGCCAGATACCAACCCTCCGGGTTTGCGGAGTTTAGGAGAATGCGCCATTCGAACTTTTCGGGTCAAACTAATCCGCTTGAGGCCGAGAGGTGACTAAATGAAATGGAGAAGATCTTCGAGGTGCTACAATGCATCAAAACTGATAAGGTACGATGGGCAGCTTTCAAGTTGGACGGAGAGACTGACCCGTGGTGGAAGTTAGTGCCTAGAGCCAGAGAGCAGGAGATTCTCAATACTCCTTGGACATGAGTAGAGTTTGTGGAGACTTTTAATCATGAGTACTTCCCCAGGATAGTAAGGAATCAGTAGGAAGTCCAGTTCATAAAACTAGAGCAAGACAAGATGACCGTGTGCGAGTTCAGGGCCGAGTTCACCAGACTCTCAAGGTTTGCACCTCAACATATGGCCATCGAGTTGATGAAGGCTAGAAAGTTCCAACTTGGCCTAAGGACTAACATCCAAGAGAGAGTCTCAATCCTTGAGTTGGAGACTTACGCAGGAGTAATGGCTAAGACCCTTATCACCGAGGAGGACATTGAGAAAATGTTAAGGAGGAGAGACCAACAGAATAAGGATAGATCTGTTCAAGGGCAATCAAGTGCCTCGGAGCAAGAAAATAAGAGGCCAAGGTTTTTGAGACCGCCAAGATATCCCACTCACCCGACCTACTTTAGACCGACTACATATTTAGGACCGATCTCTTATTAGAGGCCACCCGTGTCTTCGCCTGTACGATCCTTCCGACCTTCAGGCACTACTACAAGTGGGGCATCAGTGGCACAAGGATCTTCGCGTGCCGCATCTTCCACTCCGACCCCATTATGTGTAAGGTGTGGGAAACGACACAAGACAGAGGACTGCAAGAGGAACTCTTGATCTTGCTTCAGATGTTACAAGTACTACGTACCAAGCGCATTCCTTTGGTACTTGTCAGATGGCAAAATCATTCACCAGAAGAAGACCTGGGAACGCAAATCGGATATAAGCAATGCATATCCGCAATTGTTTAACTAAAGCAATATCGTTGTTTGTAATTCCAAAAATGGTGTGATCAATAGAATTTTTGGGCTTAAGGGGTCCTGAGTTTGTACTTTGTTTGGACTTTGTTTGGATTTCGTAAGACAACCCAGATTTTGGCACCCCGAAACCCGTGCCATCAGCACGATCCTCAAGACCGTGCCCCATGGATATGTATGGAACATTGGTATAACAAGCAATAATAAGAAGATAAAGCAAATAACTGCATAAAGTAGAAAAGTCAATATGCCCATCTGGCATACACAAAAGACAGTTCTACTTTCATGCCACTACATGAATAGAGAACCGATCCGAACCATCGGTGATAAACAGATCACCCCAGATGGTTCGCTCAAAAGAATTATATCTATCTAATTATATTGTTTATCAAAAATAGAGGCTTGACATACCAAGCCGTACAATCTACTCTCAAAACTGACTCTCTCTCAAAGTACATAGCAGAGTCTCCTAGAAGAAGTCCTCAGGAGGAGGCTCCAACTCGTCCCCAGGCACGTAATCCGAATCACCCGGATCTATGTCTTCCGAAGCCTCGGCCGCTGCTAATAATGGACCTGCGACGTATAGTCTAAAGGGTGAGCTACATCCTAGCTCAATAGGGAACAACACAATGAACATATAAGTCAAAATCTCACATATATTCCATGATATTCAAAGCATGATATGTCTATGCATTTGCTAGAAAAATAGTTAAAAAGATGGCAATTTGCATTCAAATTTACTGGTAGTTTGTATGTTTCACTTTACTGTTAATTTATCATGAATGATACTGAACAGGCCTAAAGCAAAACTTAAATATTCAACTTAAGTAATCCCCGAGCAATATAGCATCGATCCCCGATGGGATACCCTCCATCGTTGTCTAAATAGACAGTTGTTATAAAGTATTCCCTGGGAATACGACCCAAGCCCCTTTCTTAATAGGCGGCGAAGTTAAATCTCATCTCAACATCCCTGGGATATGCTTACTGTGTACGGATAGACCTCCGCACTGGTATACGGATTGGCCGCCATATCGGTCACGAATATTCTGCCGAGTCAGTCGTGGGTATCCCGCCACGTCGGTGGGGTATCCTAATCAAACCTCAAATAACAAAAATAATATGTGCTTTACATATAGTTGTTCACCGTGTAAGTATGCTATCTTATATCAGTTAGGCCTTAACAGTAGTTATTTAATCTTATTTACATCCCTGGGATGTCTAATTACTCGTATCATCTTGATGCCTTTATCACTTTCTCATCCCCTGGGGATGCCTCATTTTCATTAACTTACTTGGTCTCAGTTATTCGCATCACACTAATGCCTTTATCACTTTCTTGGTGTCACACACACACACACACACACCCATTTTTACAAAGATTTTCACAATTAAGGCATTTTCAAATTAATCTCTATATCACTACATACATGCTCTTGCAATTAAAGTACATGTTCAAGGTGTTCCCTACCTCAGGTCTCTGAAGGTCCAAGCATCAAGGTCCCACGCGGCTCCTTATGCTTGCTTTCACACGTACCACCTATAGTACATCATAACACATGCCACACATCACTAAAGATGTAATAGAGAAGGTCCCAGACCCTCCATGAACCTCAAGGTTAAATTAGAAAGTCAAGTGATACTGTCAAAATCGATTAATCGAACCCTAAATCGATTAATCGATTCTCAAAATCGATTAATCGAAATCCAAAATCGATTAATTGATCCCAAATTGATTAATCGAAATCCCCAAAATGGTAAAGTCGATTCTCAAATCGAGTAGTCAAATGTTCGAAATCGATTAGTCGATCCAAAATCGATTAATTGAATTCCAAAATCGATTAATCGATTTCCCAAGCCGATTAGTCGAATTCCAAAATCGATTAATCGATTTCCCAAGTCGATTAGTCGATTTCCCTAAGTCCTTTCTCTCCAGCCACTGGAGGTACACAGTCGATTAGTCAATTTTTAAATCGATTAATCGAACTTCAAAATTGATTAATCGAATTCCAGATCGATTAATCGAAATTGGGCGTCCTAGCCTTTTCAACTTCTAGACCAAAATCAATTAATCGAATCTTAATTTTGATTAATCGATTTGGCCAGACTCAGCCCCTTTTCGGGCTGTTCTTCCCAAATCCATTCTTTTTCTTTTTCTTCCTTTTTCTAAGTCTTTAATCTATTATTTAGCTACATTTGACTAATTTTAATCATTTACAATCTATGCATTTACTTCAATTAGAACTCACCTTCAATCAATCTCAAATTGATCAAATATCTAGGTTGGAATGGCTAGGTTTTCAGCTTTGTTCCAACGATCCCAAATCGCGTTGAATTCGGCAATCATTGCTCAATCTTCCTTCCAATCCAACCGCAATAACTCCTTGGTATTAATTACCTTCTCTCTCTCTCTCTCTCTCTCTCTCTTCAACAACCAAATAAAAGGATTCTAGGGTTATTAAACCCTTATATCCTCTCTCTGGTTTTGGTGTTAAGCACATACACCAGAGATAGGTGTATGTGGCTCTAAACTAATATCATTTACTACACTTATGTCACATTTGCATCACATCAGTTCATCACTTCATGAGTTCACTGTTTGACCATCACTTGGTCAAACCTACGATCAGTCGGGCACGGATCTCGAGGTCACTATTTAATGCTCAATTTTTCGAGATATTACATTCTCCCCACCTTGGGAATTTTTGTCCTCGAAAATAAGCCCAAAGGTGCGTCGGTGTGGGACCCCACACACTACGGTGTCACGTATCCACACAAAAGATGATGTATACATCACGTAGTGCAAGAAAAACAGAATGTAATGCAATCAAATTCTCAAGAAGGATGATTTAGATTTCATTACCAATTTCCAAAATTTATAGAGTTGATCATGTACATTGTTTTAATTACAATAAAAAAGAAATATCCTCCGCTCAAGCTCACGCCGTCCCCTCTCCCGACTGATCTGCTGCTGGACCGGGCTGCTCTGGTGGTGGTTGGCTCGTCTCAGCAGGCTGCTCTGGCTGTTGGGGCGCTGAGCTAGATGCGTCGGCAGCAGAGGTACTCACGTGAAAAGTTGCACCCGAGTGAAAAGCGTTCCGGCCTGCAGTCCACGCCTCCTCCTGCGCAAGGCGCTGCTGATAGTCCAACGGATAGATGTACTGTAGGGTGTGGTACATCAGGAAGTTCATCCGCCGGTTCATCATTTGGTTGTTAGCCTCCATCCGAGCCAACACGTCCTCTATAGTAGGCACCGGGCGAGCCGCTCGTCGGCGGTATGAAGAAGTGGGTGTGGCAGCCGCTGACTGTGACGACGACGTAGGCGATGCGGTGGTATGGGAGGGTGCCCCCTCAGCTGGTGGATCAACGAGGTGTGCTCCCCCCACAGGTGGGTCCTGATGTGGTGGTGGGAGTGGTGGTGGTGCTACTGGTGCTGCTGCTACTGCTGGTGCTGGGCCCTGAGCTGGTAGGGCCCTCTTCAACAATCGATAGTTACGGCCCCATGAAGCGATGGAGTAGTGCTTCACGTGGTCTTTAGCCCTCTCCTCTTGGGGCGAGATGACATACCCTGGAGCGTTTGAGTAGCACTCTAGCATGCTCGAAATGAGTTGAGCGTACGACATCTTCTCCTTGGGCCTCAAGTTGCCCTTCATCAACTTTCCCTTGATATACCTCATCCCCTCCAACAAGATCATGGTGGCGTTGAACCAATGATCGCAAAATGCCGCGTATAGGGCCTGCTGGACCAACTCCACCCTCTTGGTATCATGACGCATCGGATAAAGGTTGCACTTGATTATTGAATCAAGCATCCACATGTATTGGGGCAAATCGACCCTTCGAATGGATGATCTGGACCCCTACTTCCCATTGGTCATCCGAGTCATAATCTCTTCAAATCTCACCTCTTCCGCAAATGGTGGGAAGAGGGTGGTCTCAGGCACGAAGTTCAAATAACATTCTAGGGCTTCGTGAACATGGCGACGGGTGAAGGTGTAGTCACGACCCTTGATCTTGGTTGTATCCATGTCATCGGTAGGGCCATCCTCCAAGCCCTGGTAAAATAGGCGTACGAGCCTAGGGTAATAGCACCCGTGGAGTGGCTTTAGAAGGTTGCCGAGGCTCGCTTTGCCCAAGTAATTCCGAGCCCATTGGGTCTCACCCTCAACGTCAGGGTTGGTAAACAAATTTTCATCAATAACGTCTTAGCTGCCCACCATTCATTTGGTTGGAGTACGTTGCCTGGTGGTGGTGGGGTCTGTGAAGCTTCGCGCGAAGACGTGCTTGTCGAACCGGATGTGGTATCCGATGACGACGGGGACGGGGTCCTCACAAGCGATGGGGTAGGTGGGGGCGGTGCGGCGTTCTTACGCTGGACCGGGAGCTTTAAAGTCGCTTTCTTTGAGGTTAAGCGAGTTCGAGGTGGCATTTTGGTGGAAAATACAAAAAAACTAGGGTTTAATGGCTTAAAATTGAAGAAAAAGCTCGGATCTAGGGTTTACCTTAGGTATTTGATCCGAATGCAAGCGATTTTGATATGAAATCGATCCCAAATCGCAAAAACCCTAGGTCGCCAAGTCGCTCTAGAAGAAAATCGAAAAGGCGAGTAAGAACCAAAACCCCAAAATTTTCAAATGGGGTGAATCCCCCCTTCGATGTATATATATAGGCCCGATTCGATTAATCGATTTCTAAAATCGATTAATCGGGTTTCAAAAACTTAGTTCAGCCGCGTGAAATCGATTTCCAAAATTGATTAATCGAAACTCAAAATCGATTAATCGAATCTATTTCGATTAATCGAAATCGTGGTCAGTTAAAATTTCAACTTTTCGAGCTCACTGGCGTGTGCCAGTCGATTAATCGATTTACCAAATCGATTAATCAAATTTCACTTTGATTAATCGAAATCGTAAAGTCCTTTAAATTTTTCTAACATTTTCCAGTCCCTCGATTAATCGACTTTCTAGATCGATTAATCGACTTTCTAGATCGATTAATCAAAATCCAAAATCGATTAATCGAAACCCAAATCGATTAATCGAAATTTCACTTTGTTAATTTCCTGAATCCCCATTCAATCTCCAGTCACTGGTGTATGCCAGTCGACTAATCGACCAAAATCGATTAATCGGTTTTGATCAGATTTTCAGAATTTTCTTCTTTTCATGTCTCTTTGATTTTTCTTTTAACACAAGACCAGTTGGTCACCGGTTTTGCGAAACACGTCATCACGGCCATGCCATGGCTATGATGAATTCTAACTACGCATTCGATGTTGCATTAGGAACTCTATGCGGATTAAAATTGTTTCTATTGAATAATTTGATCAGCAGATCGACATTGGGTTACAACATATGGTTTAAATCCGCAAACATACTTGCGGTGATATAATTTTTAACTCTCAAGCTGTTGCAAACAAGTTCGGATACTGCTCTTTCACGTCGGCCTCTCGTTCCCACGTAGCTTCTTCGGCCGGATGATTCTTCCATCGAACAAGCACTAACGGGATCACTTTTGTCCTCAACACTTGTTCCTTTCGATCTAAAATCTCCGCCGGCTCTTCGATCATTGTCATATCCTCATGCATCTCAAATGATTGGCTGCTCAACACATGATCATGGCCATTAAGATATTTTCTGAGCATCGATATGTGGAACACATTGTGTACCCAATCAAATAACGGTGGCAATCCAATGCGGTAAGCAACTTCCCCTACTCGACCTAGAACCTCAAATGGTCCAAGATAGCGGGGACTTAGCTTCCCTCTCTTTCCAAACCTCATCATGCCCTTCATGGGCGAGAATTTCACGAACACGTGTTCACCTAACTTAAAGTCCACACTCGTCCGCTTGATATCAGTGTAGCTTTTCTGCCTGCTCTGAGCCGCTTTGAGTTTGACCCTTATCATCCGAACATAGGTGGCATTATCTTCAAGTATCTCGGGTCCCAAAACAAACTTCCCAATTGATCGGCGATCTACATCGCCATCCATACAAAGCTTCATACCGTACCATCCCAATGCTCGTCTGAAAACTATTGTTATATGCAAACTCAATCAATGGTAGGTGCTGATCTCATGATCCTTGCAATTCTAACATACACGCCCTAAGCATGTCCTCGATGATCTGATTGACACGCTTTGTCTGACCATCGATTTGTGGATGGAATGCTGAACTGAAATGTAGTCGCGTTCTCATTCCTTCTTAAATTTTTTTTCAAAACTTTGATGTATATAATGGGTCACGATAAGAAATAATGCTACTCGAAATCCCATGCAAATGAACGATCTATTTCATATATAGATCTGTGAGTCTTCCTATCGTATACATCGTGTTGTAAGGCAAGAAGTGCGCTGACTTGGTCAATTGATCGACTACAACCCAAATGGCATTGTACCTCTTTGTAGTACGCGGTAGCCGAATGATGAAGTCCATAGAGATCAATTCCCACTTCCATTCCGGTATAGGTAGAGGCTGCAATAATCCCGCAAGGTGTCTATGATCGATCTTCACTTGCTGGCACGTCAAACATCATGACACATACTTTGCCACGTCTTGTTTCAAACCTCTTCACTAGTAATTCTTTTTCAAATCTTGATATATCTTCGTGCTTCCTGGGTGGATAGCATAGCTTGACTTGTGTGCCTCATCAAGGATAGTTCGTTGTAGGTCGACATTGTCCGGAATGCAAAGACGACCCTTGAACAATAAGGAACCATCCTCCTTGTCTGAGAACTCAGACCTGATGCCTTCAGTTACATCTTGACGAATCTTGGTTAACATTAGGTCCTTCATCTGTAGCTTGTGGATATGCTCAAATATCACTAGTCTCACTAATATGTTAGCCAAGAAGGCTCCTGTAGCTTTCGACTCGATGTTCGCATCATATAGGGCCAGATCTTCAAACAACTTCCATCTGTGCATACCCAAAATCAAATTAGCCAACTGAGCTGAACCCTTCCGACTCAAGGCATCGGCTACCACATTAGCCTTGCCTGGATGGTACTGTATAGAACAGTCATAGTCTTTGAGGAACTCCATCCATATGCGCTGCCTCATTTAACTCCTTCTGTGTAAACAAATATTTGAGGCTCTTATGATCGGTGAAGATCTCAAAGGTCTCACCGTACAGGTAATATCTCCAAATCTTCAGGGTAAAAATGATCGCTGCTAATTCCAAGTCATGTGTCGAATAATTCTTCTCATGCTCTTTCAGCTGTCTTGACCCGTAAGCTATCACCTTTCTGTGTTGGTTGAGCACGCAACCCAAACCGTTGTATGAAGCATCGCTATATACCGCAAACCCTCCACTGCCTGAAGGAATCGCTAGTACTAGAGCTGAAGTGAGTCTCTTCTTAATTTCTTGAAAACTCTTCTTGCATGCCTCACTCAACTCGAATCTTGAATCCTTCCTTGTAAACCTCGTAAGAGGTCCTGATAGTTTTGAAAACCCAAATGATATCACTAGGAATTCATAGTGTCCGTACCGAGTCCTGAATGCAGTCTTCTGAATATCCTCTGCCTTGACTCTCAACTGATGGTATCTAGATCTCAGATCGATCTTGGAAAAGTACCTTGCTCCTTACAGTTGATCAAACAGGTCATCTATCCTAGGCAAAGGGTATCGATTCTTAATGGTAAGTTTGTTCAATTGTCGATAGTCAATGCACAGACGCATTGACCCATCTTTCTTCTTTACAAACAAGACCGATGCTCCCCATGGAGACACGCTCGGTCTAACAAACCCCTTGTCCATTAGTTCTTGTAACTGCTCCTTTAATTCCTTCAACTCAGCAGGAGCCATCCTGTATGGTGCTTTAGAAACAAGCTCCGTTCCTAGTGCTAAGTCGATGGCGAAATCCACTTCTTTCTCTGGAGGTAATCCAGGTAACTCCTTTGGAAATATATCAGTGAAGTCTCGTACAACTGCTATCTCAGAGATAACATTCTTCTCCTCCTTATCTTCCTTCAAGAATGCCAAGTATCCACTTCACCATTTTCTGATCAAGCGCTCGGTCCTGACTGCCAAGATAAGTGGCATGTGCGTCAACCTCTCTCCTCGAAACCGAAATAATCTCCTCGTATTGGGTCTGAAGATGACGACCTTGTTCTTGCAATCTACCGTCGCACAGTGAGTCGACAACCAATCCATGCCAAGGATCACGTTGAATCCTTGCATGTCTAATAGAATTAGGTTCGCGGGTAGTTCAAAGTCGTCTCCATCCATGATTTTCACAATCACAGAGTTACAAACCTTCTTGGTATCAACCGATTTCCCAGTCAGAATGGTCACGGTTAACACAAAGTCTAACTCTTCTGGGTCAACTTTCATTTTCCTTGTGAAGCGAGGGGTAACGAAGGAGTGGGTAGACCCCGGGTCTATCAACACTCAAGCTTCATATGTCACATCGCTTCCCTTCTTATATACTTGTAATGCACCTAATCATACATACACATATATATATATATATAATGTATATCATCATACTAGAAATTTTTACATGCAAGTTCTTTTCTATTTTCTACATTGATGCACCTTCTCTATCTAAAATTTTCAAGAATTGAAATTCTTTATTTAAAATAAATCTCACCTTGGATCACATCATTTATATTTTGAGCCTCTTGAGCTGTGACTACGTAGGCTCTCCCTTGGGAAATAAGCTTCCTTGCTTGTATAGGTCGTGGCATAGGAGCTGAAGCTGTCTTCCCTTTGTTCACCTCGGGACAATCTTTGATCAGGTGGCCCACCTTGCCACATCAAAAGCAACCCTGAGTTCCCTGCCTACAGTCAGCTGTTCTATGGGACTTGCCACACTTGGCACAAGTCTCACGAGGTGTGGAAGAAGCTGCTCGCGAGAACCCCTGTGTAACTGTAGCTCCGGTAGTAATAGCAGGGCTCTCGTATCGTATCGGCCTCCCCGACGCATGCAATGAAAATTTTTGCTGGTTGGTCTGCTGCGTCGGTCTCCCATAACCTCCTTGGAACGGTAGTTTTTGATTGCCTGCTATGAATCTCAGTTTTTTGTTCACCGGCTCGTAGTTCCCTGTTCTACTTTGGTCCACATTCCACCTTCCCTGCTGTTCCCTCTGGCGGTACTTATTATTATTTTCTTCCTCTACCACCAAGGCCTTGCTCATGACCTCTCCATAGGTTCTTAGCTGGAATGGTGCTACTCCTCCCCTCACGTACAGTTTCAATCCTTACTGAAACCTCTTCGCTCTCATCATCTCTGTGATGACGTAGTCAGGCGCGAAGTGAGCGAGTCGCATGAACTCCACTCCATACTCTCTAACAGTCATCTTCCCTTGAACAAGCTGTAGAAATTGAATCTCCATTTGGTTCCTCACCACTTCCAGGAAGTACAATTTATTGAATTCCTCAACGAACTCATCCCAAGTCCAGGACAAATCTGGAGTCTCCTGAGCCCTAGTCCGCGAAACAAATTTCCACCAAGGCCCAGCCTCTCCATCCAACATATAGGCTGCCCAACGGACGCTCTCGCCCTCCGTACACATGAGCACACTAAACACCTTCTCCATTTCACTTAGCCAGTTCTCAGCTGCCATGGGCTCTGCCTGCCCCGAAAATTAGGAGGTCTCATCCCCCTAAACTCAGTAAAAGCAGAAGACATTGGCGGTGTCGGAGCCACTGGAGGTGTCGGTGGTTGATATTGCTCGTGAGCAGTATGAGCTACCAAGGATGCTGCCTGTTGAGCCATAACAACCACCATAGTCTCCATGGTGTGCATCATCCTCTAACGCTCCTCTCTATCTTCGTTTCTTTCTCTGACCCTTGCTTGTTCTCTTTGATCTTGATCCCGACGATCTCGATCTTGGTTCTCTCCCTGATCGTGGCCCTCTTGACTGCCACTACCCCAAGCACCTCCATGTCCCAAAGGTACTTTATCAGTATCCGAGATGATATCATCTCGACTATGCAAATTTCTATGATGACCGCCCTTGGGCCGGCCTCTTCCTCTAGGAAACATAACGGTCTGCACGTGAAAACAAAGTTTTCTTTAGCAGAAGTCCCTATACTCTGACAAAAACAATGATTCTCAGAATTTCTAAAAGAAAGGCTTTGATACCAACTTTGACAGCCCGAATTTTGGCACTCCAAAACCCGTGCCATCAGCACGATCCTCAAAACTGTGCCCCATGGATATGTACGAAACATTGGTATAACAAGCAATAATAAGGAGATAAAGCAAATAACTGCATAAAGCAAAAAAGTCAATATGCCCATCTGGCATATACAAAAGACAGTTCTACTTTCATGCCACTACATGAATAGAGAACCGATCCGAACCATCTGTGATAAACAGATCACCCAGATTGTTCGCTCAAAAGGATTATATCTATCTAATTACATTGTTTATAAAAAATAGAGACTTGACATACCAAGCCGTACAATCTGCTCTCAAAACTGACTCTCTCTCAAAGTACATAGCAGAGTCTCCTAGAAGAAGTCCTCAGGAGGAGGCTCCAACTCGTCCCCAGGCATGCAATCCGAATCACCTGGATCTACGTCTCTCGAAGCCTCGGCCGCTGCTAATAATGGACCTGCGACGTATAGTCTAAAGGGTGAGCTACATCCTAGCTCAATAGGGAACAACACAATGAACATATAAGTCAGAATCTCACATATATTCTATGATATTCAAAGCATGATATGTCTATACATTTGGTGGAAAAACAGTTAAAGAGGTGGCAATTTGCATTCAAATTTACTGGTAGTTTGCATGTTTCACTTTACTGTTAATTTATCATGAATGACACTGAACAGGCCTAAAGCAAAACTTAAATCTTCAACTTAAGTAATCCCCGAGCAATATAGCATCGAGCTCCAATGGGATACCCTCCATCGTCGTCGAAATAGACAGTTGTTATAAAATATTCCCTAGGAATACGACCCAAGCCCCTTTCTCAATAGGCGGCGGGGTTAAATCTCATCTCAACATCCTTGGGATGTGCTTATTGTGTACGGATAGACCTCCACACTGGTATACGGATTGGCCGTCGTACCGGTCACGGATATTCTGCCGAGTTAGTTGTGGGTATCCCGCCACATCGGTGGAGTATCCTAATCAAACCTCAAATAACAAAAATAATATGTGCTTTACATATAGTTGTTCACCGTGTAAGTGTGCTATCTTATATCAGTTAGGCCTTAACAGTAGTTATTAAATCTTATTTACATCCTTGGGATGTCTAAATTACTCGCATCATCTTGATGCCTTTATCACTTTCTCATCCCCTGGGGATGCCTCATTTTCATTAACTTACTTGGTCTCAGTTATTCGCATCACAATGATGCCTTTATCACTTTCTTGGTGTCACACACACACACACCCATTTTTACAAAGATTTTCATAGTTAAGGCATTTTCAAATTGATCTCTATATCACTACATACATGCTCTTGCAATTAAAGTATATATTCAAGGTGTTCCCTACCTCAGGTCTCTGAAGGTCCAAGCATCAAGGTTCCACACGGCTCCTTATGCTTGCTTTCACATGTGCCACCTATGGTACATCATAACATATGCCACCCATCACTAGAGATGTAATAGAGAAGGTCCCAGACCCTTCATGAACCTCAAGGTCAAATTAGAAAGTCAAGTGAAACTGCCAAAATCGATTAATCGAACCCTAAATCGATTAATCGATTCCCAAAATTGATTAATCGAAATCTAAAATCTATTAATCGATCCCAAATCGATTAATCGAAATCCCCAAAATGGTAAAGTCGATTCTCAAATCGAGTATTCGAAGGTTCGAAATCGATTAGTCGATCCAAAATCGATTAATCGAATTCCAAAATTTATTAATCGATTTCCCAAGTCGATTAGTCGAATTCCAAAATTGATTAATCGATTTTCCAAGTCGATTAGTCGATTTCCCCAAGTCCTTTCTCTCCAGCCACTGGAGGTACCCAGTCGATTAGTCGATTTCCAAATCGATTAATTGAACTTCAAAATCGATTAATCAATTTCCAGATCGATTAATCGAAATTAGGCGTCCCAGCCTTTTCAACTTCTAGACCAAAATCGATTAATCGAATCTCAATTTCGATTAATCGATTTGGCCAGACTCAGCCGCTTTTTGGGCTATCCTTCCCAAATCCATTCTTTTTCTTTTTCTTCCTTTTTCTAAGTCTTTAATCTATCATTTAGCTACATTTGACTAATTTTAATCATTTACAATCTATGCATTTACTTCAATTAGAACTCACCTTCAATCAATCTCAAATTGATCAAATATCTAGGTTGTAATGGCTAGGGTTCCAGCTTTGTTCCAACGATCCCAAATTGCGTTGAATCCGGCAATCATTGCTCAATCTTCCTTCCAATCAAACCACAATAACTCCTTGGTATTAATTACCTTCTCTCTCTCTCTCTCTCTCTCTCTCTCTTCTTAACTCTCTCTTCAACAACCAAACGAAAGGATTCTAGGGTTATTAAACCCTTATATCCTCTCTCCGATTTTGGTGTTAAGCGCATACACTAGAGATAGGTGTATGTGGTTCTAAACTAATACCATTCACTACACTGAGGTCACATTTGTATCACATCAGTTCATCACTTCATGAGTTCACTGTTTGACCATCATTTGGTCAAACCTACGACCAATCGGGCACGGATCTCAAGGTCACTATTTAACTCTCAATTTTTCAGGATATTACATTTCTTCTCAATTATTTCCAAGTCTTATACCTTGTTTATAAATTATCTTCATGTCAGTGTGTGCACATGGTATAATCAGTGATTTAAGTGATGTGATTGGTCATTGTCGAATAATTAATTTGGCCTTACATTTTACTTTCAAATGATATTGATAAATGTGGGTACAAGGGGAAGAAATTTAGTGGGAATGGTAGTAGAAAGGTAGCGCGAGAGGATGGAACAGTCCGGGGACTGTTTTAAATTAGAGAACACACAAACTGGAGAAATCGCTCGCGTGAATTCAGAACCGCCCTGTTGATGCGCACTTTTTCTGGGTTCCTCTCGGTCCCCGTTGAATCAGTGACTTCAATTTTGTCCAAGTGAACTCTAGCGATGTGACATTTGGAATCTTAGAAATAAAGGGTTTTCTAAGAAGGTTCTAGTTTGTTGCGATCGCCAGCTACAGATATTTAACGACGCTGCAACATGTCAATGATCACGCTTTAGAGTGGGTGTAGGTTACTTCTTTATTGAATCGTCTACCTGCGAACATCAACAGCTATGTCTTCTTATAATTTAGATAGTTTAATTTTCCTTTTATTTCCCGTGATTGTAATAGTTCTGATCAGTTTAGACTTCCCAATTTTGTTGTGAGTTTAATTATGTGAAAATTTATGATAGTTTATTTAATTTAATATTCTAATTCTATCAGAAGTCTGATTAATTTTAGTTTCCTAGCACTATTAGAATTCTAATTAATATAGTGTCCTAATACTACTAAAAGTCCAATTAACATCGGTCTCCTATTTGTACTAGGAATGCACATGTATTAATCTTAATGAAACTTTAATTAAATCGAGCATGCTAATTATACTGAAATTCTAAGTAAAGCACGTATGCTAGTTGTATTGAAATTCTAATTGAAATAGAAGACTGATTTTACTAAAGCTCTAATTTAAGCAATGAATTAATTTTATCAAAATTTTAATTAAAGCATATAAACTAATTTTGCTAAAATTCTAATTAAGGCAATGAATTAACTATACTAAGTTCTAATTGAAACAATGAATTAATCATACTAAATTCTAATTAAAATAAAGGACTGATTTGACTAGAATTATGATCAGAGTAATAAATTAATTATACTAAGATTCTAATTAAAATAAGAGGACTGATTAAGGATATTGAGGTGTAATAAAGCGAGGAATTAACTATACTAGAATCATCTAATTAAGACAAATGAACTAATTTTGTTGGAACTCTAATCGAAGCAATTACTCTAAAGATTTAATTGAAATAAAGCATGTAAATTGACTATACTAAAATTTTAAGAAGAAATTATGAAACTGATATTAGAATCCTAATTAAAGTAACTAAATAATTCTGAAAAAAGAATTTTGGGCCCGCTATGCTAAGGAGGATTGGCCTTGTTCCCGAGTACCCTCTGTAAGCTCCCTTGGGCAAATCAGGTGGCTGAGATTAAAGATAAATTGGATTTTGGATTATAAAAATAGTATTTTTTGAATTTTTCAGAGTCGATTTCAGAGTGATAATTATGAATTAAATTATGAACTAGAATTATAGAAACCAAAATTAATATTTAGAATTTTTAGAAACATTAAAATAGGAAATTAAAACCATAATTTAAAATTTTAAAACTGAATTTGAGCCCGAAATAAGAAAATCAGACCATATGATTAAAGACTGGTTCTATAATCCAAGGACTAGAATCAGAAATTAATGATAGGGCTGGAAATTGAGATTTTAGAACTGAATTAAAGCCTAGTATCGGTGAATTAGACCGTCGGATTAAGGACTGGTTCTAGAAATAGAAGACTAGAACCAGATATATAAAAAATTGGCGGTCTAAAATGGGTGCTATGGTCTAAGATTGAATTAATTAATACCTATAATTAAAGCTAAGAGAAATATCCTAAGTCTAAAACTAAAACTTTTACCTAGGACTGGGGCTGCGGAGAGAAACCTCGAAGATTCTGCGCTTGAATTTCGAAATCATGATTAGGTTGTTCTATGTGTTCGTTCTCGGAGTTCTCTGGTTTCGGAATCCAAAAAAAAAGTCCGTTCTCTCTTGAAAATTGTCCAGCGTCTCGGGCGAATTAAGAAAAAAATCTTTTATAGGTTTTTTTCTAATTAAACACCCTATTTTAGGTGTTTAATCGAATTACGCGCCGGTCTCCTGATGCTTAATCACTTTGAGTCGGTCACCGACTCAGTGAGCGACCGGCTAACTTGCTCAGCGAGTTTCTTAGTCCTAATAGCGTTAGAACTAATTATTCACCCATTTTGGGGTGCCTCCAATTAAGCTCCACTCTCAAAGCGTTTAATCGAGGAAACTTAGGGGTCAAGGACGGTAAGACTAGGCCGGGTGTAGGCCAATTGCGCGCCGATAATGGGGCGCTCAATCATATCGCGCGTCTCATGTCAGATGCGTGATCAAGTTTCGAGTTGGTCTGGGGAAAGGAAGTCTGGTCTGAGAAAGGACTGATTGCGCGCTTGTGATTAGGCGTGCAATCAAATTACACGCTTAGTTTTAGGCGCTTAATTCGGGGTTATCCGGGTCCGGGTCGGGCTTGAAATGTCAGACTATTGTTTCAGTCTGCATTTCGACTATATACTATTATTTTAGTATATAGTCTCCCTACATTGGGATCTGAGCCATAGAGCTATTGTTTCAATCTGTGTTCAGTCATGTACTATTATTTCAGTGCATAGTTCCCACGTCGGGGGTATGGGGCCTGAGCCACAGAGATATTATTTTAGCCTATGTTCAGTCATATACTATTGTTTCAGCATATGGTCCCACATGAGGGCAAAGGGGTCTGAAATGCAAGATAGTTATTTCAGTTTGCATTCCGACTATATACTATTGTTTCAGTATATAGTCTCCCTACATCAGGATCTGAGCCACAGAGCTATTGTTTCAGCCTATGTTCAGCCATGTACTATTATTTCAGTATATGGTTCCCACGTCGGGGGTATGGGGCCTAAGCCATAGAATTATTATTTTAGCTTGTGTCCAGCCATATACTATTGTTTCAGCATATGGTCCCATATCAGGGTTATGAGGTCAAAGGTTGATCGAACAAATTTGTATATTTCGAGAGGGCAAAATGGGGGTGTCTACACGGCCGTGCGATTTCTTTAGTAATCCAGAACTATCAGTTCTGAGTAAACCGTGCATGCGAGTTTTGCATATAAAGAGGGCCGTGAGCCCTATTCCCTAATTTTCACTCGAAAAATTAAGCCGAAAGTTTGGGGGTTTGTCGTCTTCTCCGCGTGATCTCGGCAATTTTTCCGGATCCGAGCAAAATCTTCATAAAAAAGGTGATCTATTCGGAATTTCTTCAAGCCACAAGTGAGTCTTTTCAATTATTTAATTATTTTTTAAAAATAGTAGCAAATGAGTTCTAAAAAGAAATCCGCTTCGAAGATTTCGACTTCGAAACGGAAAACCCCTTCGAAGAAACAAAAGATTGACCCGCCCCGATCGTGCGCGATCTACCCTCCGAATGGTGGGAGGCAAAAGGGTTTGAAGTTGAATGGTCGTTCAATAACGACCTATTTGAGGATCGTGATGACACAAGATGGACCCTACAATACTTAACCGCAACAGGCATGAAATCACTTGTCAAGCCTTTTCATGATTACTCCTATCCCAGATTGGTAAAGTTGTTTTACCAAAATCTTCGGATGAGCGAGGACGGTTAGGATTGTGCACTATGATCGACCAATGGATGTTCCATTTCGATCTCATGCATATCGATGATGCCATGGGGTGTTCATCAACTTTTGTCCCCAGTCCGGGCCTACAACCCCCGAACCGTCAAGATGCACCATTTCACCAGATCATTGCCAAAATGACCAATGGTCAACACGGGACCCGAAAATCAGTTAGGAGAGCCCAATTTCTAGCCCATATGTGGCCTTTAGATATTATTCTTAGGAAGAACCTATACCCCATGCGCCATGAGCAAGAGCGGAATAATATTTTTCTCCAAGCCTTATTCTCCGCCTTTGAAGGAAAGTGGTTCAACGCGCCAACTGTGGTGCGTGACGGGATCATCTATTCTCTGAACCATGCTAGGGGTGTACATCAGAAACCCATTATGTCGATGCTATACGCTCGATTGATTACTCGTATGATCGAGCAGTACAAGGACCAAGAAGAGGAAGAAGAATTTCAGATTTCTCCCAATGAACCACAGTTTACTGATAATACCAAGACGTATCGGGCAGCCAATCTGAAACAAAGTTACAAATTTCTAAATGCAAGTGTGCAACACCGTGAAGCCCAAGAAGCAGTGAGACAAGTCCAACGAGAACAAGCACCGTCGTAACTCGAATAGCCTGTCCAACCCCAAATGCCACCTCCATAGCAAGGTCTAGCTCAACCGCCACCCGCCCAACATGGCGACATACCTCTTTGGGCTGATTTTTCTCAGTGACTGGACTTAAATGAGTAAGTGCTCAGATAGGTGCAATAGGAGCATCACTTCCATGGGGCTATGCTGATGGATATGTTGCATTACATGTATCTGGACTTCGCCGTTGAGTGTATTGATCGGGCACGAGCGTTCACATCTAGTGCTTCTAGTTCACGAGGCGATGGGACCACAAGAGATGGTGCAGATCAGACGGGTGATGGAGCAGCCTAGTCCGATGTTTCTTCTTATGGATGCCATGGTTTTGATGGGATCTTGTTGATTCATTAACTTTTGAATGAAACTAAGGACAAATTTTGGTTTTTAAAAAATTATGTTTATATTTTATGATAACTTGTAGTAGTCATGGGAATGGTTTGATAGTGAATGTTGTGGATGGCTAAGATGTTAATGTATCGATGTACTTAATTTGAATGTGAAGTGGTTATGGTTTAAATTAGTTGTGAATACTTGACATGGATCTATTTTCTGTCATGCATGGTGAACGAATTGTTAAAATTCACAGAGAAAAATCATGGTTTCGAATTATGGTTGAATGGTGGCATGGTTGCCATGTTTGGATTTTTATGTGATATGGTTGTTGTATTCACGTGGTGGCGGTTATGATGATGGTGGACTTGACTGGTTTCAATGAATTTGTTAATTCTTGTGTAGTTCACTATTGTTTAATTGGTTACATTGTAGTGAACGTGTCCTTGGTATTGCAGGTGGATAGATTGTTCACATTCTTGGGACTATTTGACGCTAGTTTTGGATAACAAGGATGTGTTAAATTAGTTGTGGTTACTTAGGGTGTTCTAAATTAGCTGTGAATATTTGGACTACTGCAGGTATACGATGAAAACATAAATTATGTGAATGGTACTACAAGTACCCTCTTGTTATGGTTTTGGAGATGTGTACATGTGTACATTTTGTGTGAATGTTTGGTTTGATGATTTTGTGACAGTCCGGATTTTCGCGCCCAGAAATCCGTGCCATCAGGATCATACTCTGGATGATCCCCGGGACAAATTATAAAGTGTCTGCTCGATTAGCGGAAACCGAGTAGACACGGTCCAGTAGTGGTAGGTCGAGTCATCACATAAGACATTTAAAATAAATGAATATAATAATAAAACATGTATCTCTATATATGCCAAAAAAATACACATTCTCAAAAAAGGAACCAAGAAGAACCATTGGTGATGGACATCCATCACCCAAACAATGGTTCCTGATAGTGGTTCCGAGTAGAATGTATAAATAATATAATAAGTAAAGTCTACTAAAAATATATACAAAAGTGGCCACCAGGCACACAATAATCCAAATGTCAAAATGCAAAACATCAGACTCAAATACCCAGGCTACGGGTAGAACTCGTCTGCCTGGATGTCTGTCTCCTCGTCCTCGGCCTCAGCCTCCGGGTCAGGCTGGTAATCTGGGTCGCTCTCAGTGCCGGGAACTACAGCCTCAGAACCTAAAAGTGATTTAGAAAACAGGGTGAGCTACATCCTAGCTCAATAGAAGAATTCCAACTAAAATGAAGTGAATATGTAAGACATGATATCTCAAATAGGAAGTCAAATCAGAATGTGTAAACAAAACAAAAATAGATTAAATAATGAGTTGGTAACCAATAAACAGGTGTTATGCATGTATATCATTAATGACTTAAAATGTAATATTTCTAACTTAAGAAACTCCTGTGACTATATAGCACATAGTAAACAGGAATATTTCGATAGGAAACCCCAACCAATCGTCGTTCACATGAACAATTTTAGATTGCAACAATGCCTCATCTATGGAGTGCAATTGTGCCGAGGGATTACAAGCAGATGCACAAGTGTGCCAGACATCGGATATACCGCCGGGTCGGTGGGGATCATCTGGTTAAATCATCAAATTACATACACACATAGACCTCACAGATCAAATAGCAGAAATCAGGAGTAGGTTTCGGGATACAAATCAGAAAACATAATTCAAAGATAACAGGAATTTATGGTATGCTTACATGCTTGTTAAAATAGAAATCAGGGCGCAGACATGAAATAAGCATGAAATCATATTCAAAACAGTTTAAGTTGGTTTTTCCTCTACCTCAGATTAGACCTCTTTCTAAGCAAATCCAAAGCTTTTCAAGGTGTCATGGTCTGATCCTAGACCATAAACATAGTATTCTATATGTCAGGAATGTCGGGACGTGAACTGGAGCGGTGTCCAGTAGTATTCAACTCACAAAGTCAAAACAGGCTGAAAACAGGGGTGATTGATCGATCACCACTCTTATTGATTGATCAATCCCTCTTGTTGATCGATCAATAACCCCATTGATCGATCAATACCCTCTTAGCTCTTAACCAGGAACAGAGTCAATTGATCGATCAATAGCCTCTATTGATCGATCACTTCTCATCATTGATCGATCAATACCCTTGTTGATCGATCAATAACCTCTTCTCTCCTCACTTTAACACAGCCTAAATTGATCGATCACCAGCTTGGTTGATCGATCAATGCCTTCTGTTGATCGATCAATGCCCTCATTGATCGATCAATAGCCTAAATTTCAAATTTTCCACCTTCTGTTCACATTAAATTCTTATACAGATTGATCGATCAATGCCTTCATTGATCGATCAATACACTCCAGTGATCGATCAATACCTTTGTTGATCGATCACCAAATGTCATTGATCGATCACTCTCCTGTTGATCGATCAATACCCAAGATTGATTGATCAATCCCTAAATTGATCGATCAATGCTCTTCGAGCACTGAACTTCCAAAATTCTCAAGGTTCTGTTCACTTTTCTGTCCTATATAGATTGATCGATCAATGACTTCATTGATCGATCACCACCAGTCATTGATCGATCAATACCTTCATTGATCGATCAATGATGACAGAACTCCTGTCATTAATGGAAGTCATCTACAACCCTATTTTAAACCCATTTTCATTAATGGTTTCTTACAACCATTAATACACACTCACTTGCACATATAAGGGCATCCAACTGCCTATTTTTAAGCACACAGACTCACCTTTAGTTGGGCCCTTTCGGGGTTTCGACAAATCGATCCGAACGAGGGTTTCGGATCCGGCTCTCGCAGTTTATCGCCGGTATGCCTCCGTCAAGGAGACTTTTGGCTCTGGTTCAACACGCTGAGGTTTCACACACTCATAGACTATACTTGAGTTCTTCTTGTTGAACTCAACATACCCTAACTTAGACAACTCCCCATCCCAGGTATTGCTAACCCTGTTTTTCACGAAGAACTCGCCCAAACCAAACCTAGCTCCAAAGCTTTGCTCAAGAACCAGAGGAAGAAGAAGAAAGGAGATCTCTCTAGGTCTCTTCCTTCCTTTATAAGCTACCAACTAAAATATCCTTGATATTTCAGTTTTCTCAAATTTAGACTTCGGTGTGAAGCACGAACACGGTCAATGCGGCGTAGCACACCGTCTCGACGTCTTACATGACTCGGATTTAAGTGAGAATTCACACGTGAACTCACCTAATCACAGGCTTAACATTATTTATAATAATATTATTTTAAAATTTTAAATCTGTCTCGATTCTCATGCCGGGCACGCAGATCGAAACAGTCAGGTTCTTGTTCAAAATTTTCGGGCTATTACAGATTCACTAGGTTCCGATTTGATAATTGGACTGACGACAGAGTTTTTGTGTGAGATTGTATACGTCATTCAAGATTTTGACGTGTGACCCTATGACACCTGCCCCAAAGACCACATAAGGAATTTTCGGGGATGAAAATTTCTTGAAAATTTAGAACCCGAATGCTAGACTACGTGCACGTGTCTTTTTCAGCACACGTGGCATATGCAAGAATTTAGGTAAAAGCTTCATACAAAACTTGGAAGGGTTAAACAACTTGCTTGGGTGTGAGAGCTTCACACCGAGCCACAACTTCTTGGATAAGAATTAACACATAGAAGTTGTGTGCTTGCTTCACATGGAAGCAAGGCCTTTGGTTAAATTGGCAAGGCTTCTCACGTAAGCCACTTGCTTTGCTTTGTATGAATTTGAAAGAGAAAGAAAGAGAGAAAGCTTAGAGAAGCGAAACTCTGCCTCTCGCACCCTTCGAGCCCTCCGAAACCCAAT
Source organism: Chloranthus sessilifolius (assembly GCA_021018995.1). Classification (NCBI taxonomy): domain Eukaryota; kingdom Viridiplantae; phylum Streptophyta; class Magnoliopsida; order Chloranthales; family Chloranthaceae; genus Chloranthus; species Chloranthus sessilifolius. The sequence continues at coordinate 75,619,521 of CM037595.1, forward strand.
GTTGTTGTTGATCTCCCTCTCAATTTCTCCTTCTCCTTGATTATTAGCACAAGAAGGCGTTGATTTCAACGTGGTTGTGATCCATGAGCGTGAGAGAGAAAGAGCTTCGCTTCTTACAAATCCTCTTTTGATATGTTCTTGGAACATCACGTCCATTGACCTCTTGAGACCCTCCCGCGCGTAAAACTTAAATTCATTGTTTAGGTGTTTGGAGGAATTAATCTTCGGATTCGTCTCCATACGATCGCGAGGAAGTAGGTTTCAAACACTTGGACGTGTGGCGCAAGTGCAGCTATTCATCGCTCGTCGAACGTGTTGATTACATGAGTCTGGAAGGTGAAGAATTAAAACTCATTGTTTTAAGATTAAGGGTTTAATTTCCTCGAAAGTTTACAAAAGATTAGGAAGTTGGGTGTTGGAAGAGAGAAAGAAGAAAAAATCAGGAAACAGGGCAAAGGTGTGCTGAAATTGTGTGCGCGAATTAAAATTCGCACGAGTGATTTTCCTTCAGAAAATAGAGAGTGAAAACTGCGCACACGGAATTAAGCCTGAAAAAGTTATGGAATTCGCCGCGCGCGCAAATTGAGAGGTGTCTGGTGAAACCACGCGCACGATTTTTGCTATTTGACTGATTGTGAAGTTTTCTTTGGAAAACTCCTATGACTTCAAGATTTATTGCTTCCTTAAGCCTGTAGAAGTGATCTTTGAATGCCTTAAACATTAGGTGGTGGGTTGGAGTCATTTGTTAAGATCCACACATCATTTTAGCGTGACTTCTGAACCGAGGTAGGGGAATCTCAATATTAATTGCATTTTTATCTCAATTTATTTGAATAATATGCTGCGATCAATGTGAAATATGATAATATGAATTTGTTTTTGAACATGATTAAGAACTCTGAAATTGATTTGAATCCGCCTTGAATTTGAATAGCAAATGAACTCTGAACTCAGAACTCCAAATTTAGCTATATGCTAAACTACACTGAATTATATGTTAGAATTCGCATTTGATTTAAGGTTTACACGAACGAACCATTTAATTTTTTGAACCGTGTTGACGGTTTATTCGCATGGCACAAGTGATCCTTATAACGTAGGGGCTTGTAGCACCTTCCAAAAACTGTTCATTAAGCGACGATGGTTAGGTAGGGGTTCCCATTGGAAATCTCCGACTCCCAAGCTATAAATGCCTGAGAGATTGATTTAAGTTACGATTTAAGTCATTAATAAGAGAAGCATTGCATGAATGAGAATCAGAAACTATTTTGAAATCTTGAATTGTTTGAATTCAGTTCATAACACTTTAAATGATACTTGTGTAGGAAATTGCATCCGATATTAGTTTTTGAAATTCAGTTGTATTTGTAATAACCCGAAAAATCACGCAAAACTATGACCTCGGGATCCGTGCCCGATTGGTCACAAGTTTGACCAATTAGGAGATTAAGAGTTGGTATAGGATGAAATGAACGGACGAGATGTGATAGTTTGAATTATTGCGTGGTGTGTGTTGTAAATATGAAGTCGCATACACCTATTGAGGTGCATGTGCCCAACACACAAACTAGGAGAGGGATAAAAGGGTTTAATAACCCTAAAATAGATGTTTGGTAGTTGAGAGAGAAGTAAAGAAGAGAGAGAGAGAAGTAAAGAAGAGAGAGAGAGGAGTAAAAAGGGTGATTAAGCAAGGAGTTATTGTGGGTGATTGGAAGAGGGATTCAAGTATTAAAGAGGCTGATTCAGCGCAAGGGATCCGTTAGAACAAAGCTGGAAACCCTAGCCTTCCAACCCTAGATTTGAAATCAACTTGAGATATATTCAAGGTAAGATTTTTGTAAATAAAATGCATAGATTATAGGGTTTAAGTTGTAGTTGGAAATAGTTTAAATCTTAGGATAATGACTTAGAAAAATAGAAGAAAAAGTATGGAAAAAGATTGGGAAGAACAGCTCGAAAAGGGCTGAATCTGACAAATTCGATTAATCGAAATTGGGTTTCGATTAATCGAAATTGGCCAAGAAGTTGAAAGGTCAGAGGACCCCGATTTCAATTAATCGAATTTGATTTCGATTAATCGACTTTGGATTTCGATTGATCGATTTGGGGATCGATTAATCGACTGAGAACCTCCAGTGGACCCCAGGGGTTGAAGGAAATGACTTGAGGAAAAATCGACTAATCGAAATGGGATTTCGATTAATCGATTTTAGTTTTCGATTAATCGATTTGGAATCGATTAATCAACTTGTGAAACTCGACTGTTCGAACTGAGGGTCTACTTTGCGAAAAGAAGGATTTCGATTAATCGAAATTGGATTCGATTAATCGAATGAAAACTCGACTGTTCGAACAGTGAATTTGCTTTGCGAAAAGAAGGATTTCGATTAATCGAAATTGGATTCGATTAATCGAATGAAAACTTCTATTAATCGAGAATGGACTTTGCGAAAAGGAGAAATTCGATTAATCGAAATTGCTTCGATTAATCGATATTGACCTTCGATTAATCGATTTTGGAAATCGATTAATCGAATCAGATTCGATTAATCGATTTTGGAATTCGATTAATCGACTGAGATAAACTATGTTGACTTTTAGGTTTGACTTTAAGATTCTTAGGGGATCTTATACCTTCTTTATTGCATCCTTTGTGATGTGTTTCACCTGTGATGTGGTACCATAGGTGGTATGTGTGGACTAGTGCACAAGGAGCCACGTGGGACTTTGATGCAATGATCGAATGAAGACTTGAGGTAGGGAACACCTTGAACATGTACTTTATTTTACAAGAGCATGTATGTAGTGATATAGATTTCCATTCAATTATTTTACTGCTTAAAGAATTGTGAAAAGTGTGTGTGTGTGTGATATTCATAAGAGTAAACTAATGAGCCATCCCCAGGGGATGAAGAAGTAAAGAGATAAGAGCATCAGGTGTGATGCAAGTAAATGGACACATCCCAGGGATGTATCCAAAGATTGAATCATGTCTGATAGGGCCTAACTGATATAAAATAGCACACTTACACGGTGAATAACTATATGTAAGGCACCGATATTTTTGTTATTTGAGGTTTGATAGGTTACCCCACCGACGTGGCGGGATATCCACGACTGACACGGCAGGATATCCGTGAAGATACCGGCGGTAGCTAAACCGTAGGCCAGTGCGGAGGCTTATCCGTACATAGTAAGCACACCCCAGGGGTGTTGATTGAGACAAGTGAAACCCCGCCACCAATCCCCAGGGGAAAGGGGCTTGGGTACTATATGGTATTCCCAGGGAATACATTAAAACTGTCTATATAGATGACGATGAAGGGTATCTCATCGGGGCTCGATGCTATATTGCTCGGGGATTACTTAAGTTGAAAGTTTAAGTTTTGCTTTAGGCCTTCTCAGCATCATTCATGAGTAAATGAAAATATAAGTAATCAACAGTAAAACGAAATGCTTTTAATTTGTTTCATTAACAACTGCATAGATACATCATGCATGGCATATCATGGAATACATGTGAGTTATAATTTATATGTTCAAACTGTGTTTGTTCCCTATTGAGCTAGGATGTAGCTCACCCTATAGACTATACGTCGCAGGTCCACTACTAGCAGCTGCCGCGGCTTCAGGAGACGCTGATCCGTGAGTCGAGATATCGGTGGTGAGTTGGAGCCACCTCCAGAGGACTTCTTCTAGAGGACTCACAGCTACTTTGAGGGATTTTTGGAGAGGATTTGTACGGCTTGGTATGTCAAGCCTTGATTCTGTTTAAAATCATGTATATAAGGAGTTGGGATTTCTCTTTTGGGACGAACCATCCGTGATGATTTCTATCATCGATGGTTCGGATCGGTTCTCCATTCATGCACAGGCATGAGGGTAGAACTGTCTTTTGGGAAGTTAATTATTATGGATTTAAATTCTGCAAACTCGTTTATTATACTTTTGATGCTTGATATACCAGTGTTCCGTGCTTAGCAAAAGGGCACGGTCAAGATGATCGTGCTGATGGCACGGGTTTCGGGGTGCCGAAATCCGGGCTGTCACAGTATTAATCTGCTTTGAAATCATATTTGTTCTGATAAGTTGTGATTGAAATTGGGCTTCTTCTACTGAGCTTAGACTGTTAGCTCACCCTGACTATATGTCATAGGAGTAGACTCCACTCTGTACCAAGGTTTTGAGAGCGATTCGAACTACAACCCGGAGGAAGAGTCTGACATCCCTCCTGACGAGTTCTTCCCATAGACGTGGGATCTTGAACTCGGTATTGTTTCTTTTTGTTTAATTGTAGTTAGGTACAGTTTGGATTATGGGCTCTAGGCCTGGTACATTGGGTATTTGTATGTAAATATTTTGAGGGACCACTATTGGGAATCATTGTTTAGGTGATGATAAGCAATCACCGGCGGTTCTTCTTTGTTCCTTTTGTTTATAGAATTGGAGATCTTTCGTTTGCCATATTAGATATTAGTTGTTTATAATATCTACTTTGAATTCTGTATTTATATGGATGTACCCGTGTTATGGAGAATTGGCTTTTCCGGTACTTCAGGTACCAGAAAGTCGGGTAGTCACAAAACCAAACCCGATCAAAATCCCCAAACCAAATTCGATTGAAATTCTCAAATTAAATTTGATAAAATCACCAAACCACATCCGATTGAGATCCCAAAGAAATGCTCAGATGAAGTAATCAAGCCATGTTCCGTTAAGGTACTCAAATTATGCCTCATGGCAGTACCAAAGTTATGTTCTGTCGAATTACCTAAGCCAAATCAGATAGAAGTGTTCAAACCAAGCCTCATTACATCACTCGAGCCAAATCCGATTTATTTTTTCAAGCCATGTGACATCGAGGCGATCAAAATAATGTCATTCTCTTTCGAGTAGATAGATAGCTTTGGTGAAAGTTTGAGTTCGAACTTTTTTAAAGAAGGGGGGAATGATGTGGAATCGAAGCCTACACGCCTAGATCTTGACTGGATAAAGTGGAGAAAGAGAAAAAGAAAGTGGACCTGCAAATTAGTTTTTAAAAGGCTCGTTAAAGACAGGTTGAAGGCTTATGTGCACGCTATTTTAGGCAATTTTGTCTAGGTTTAGTTTTCTTTTTCATTAGAATTCATTTAATAAGATATTTGTTTTAGGATTAGTTACCTTATTTGAATTATTTAGGGGTTAGGCACATATATGTGATATGTGATTGTTAATTTCGTCACTTTCTGCGCAATCATGAGAAAAGTGGTTAGAAGTCCTTCAATATATGTTGAAATTGCATGATTATTGTCTTGTTGGAAAGCTATTTTGACCAACTTTCAAACAAGACTAATTTCGGGTCAGTCGGACATCATTTTACCCTTCAAAAGTGATTGAATAATAAAAAAATTGCTTTATGCTATCTTTGAGAGTTCTTTGAGAATTTTCGTCTTCTCAGAGTTTAGGGTTTGGTGTGATATCAATATTTTTGATATTCTAGTGATTTTCTGTATCTTCTTATTTCTCTATTTGTATTTTTATTTGATCCCGGAGATCAAAACCCTATTCCTATCGTGTGAGATTTACGCTACTTTAGGGTTAACGCTTTTCCGTCCTACATCACTTTATCTTTTTATCGCTTTTTCACCACCTAACATTCCGCACCATATAATATAGCAGGTCTAGCCTTTGTCTTATAAAATCGCCCCTTCAATCTAAATGAAACTCTTGGGACACACAATACTCCACTTGCATGTCTCCATTTCAATCAACCCACATTAATCCTATTTGAGACGTCCTCTTCAAATCTATCATCTACTTGTAAAGTAGAGCCTAAATAACAACATTGATAATGTGATACTAGATGATTTTCTATTTTAAATTGAGTTAGCCTACAATGAGTCTCCACCTATCATAGGTGGACACAACAGTCCACACATTTGTGTGATTGCATGACATGCACGGACTTCCAATGCATAGAAGGCCGTGCAAGTCACGCTACCACATAGATGAGTGGATGACTTTAATGCACATGATGGGTAGACACCCATTGTAGACTAACTCTTTGTAATTATCCTCCTAGCTATCATGTTCATTAAATTTGTAGTCTATATATTCCATCTTTATTATTTAATTTTTGAAACTCTTGATTCTAAGACTTTTTTCCATCGATCCAACTTATCATTTATTTCTTTTCTTGTTTGGGCAATTAGTATTAGATCATCCGCAAATAACATGCAGATATAATTCTTCTTATATGCCTATGATTAATGCACCCATGATCAAGGGAAAATAGATAAGGGCTGAATGTTGATCCTTAATGCAAGCCGATGTTGACATGAAACTCACTTATTTGTACATGTTATTCTTCCACTAGTTACCGCTTTTTCATACATGCCTTGAATAATCTCAACATATAAATTCAAAATGCATTTTGTCCTCAGCATCCACCAAGTTATCTGTCTCATTACTCTATATAAGTCTTATCCAAATCAATCAAGACTACATGCAGGTTCTTCCTTCTCTATAAGTTTTCTTAATAGGAAAATAGATTAAGTTGTTAATTTTCTCGGAATAAATCTAATTTAGTTCTTTGGTATGCGCAAAGGCTGAAAAATGTGATTTTGTAATAGGTCTTATCATAGGGATTTAATAGAGTTTTTTACGGCTGACTGCCAACCTAATGCTTTTTTTCTCCTTTAGGCTTGGGGCTCGCAATGGCGAGTTGAAAACTTGCGATGATTTTAGGTACAAAATCCATTGTAGACATCCCGTTTTGGCATGTAAAATTTGTAGACACCCAATTTGGGACTATCGATCTCAATTGGCACAATATTTGAGGAACTTGATTGCCTCTTTGCATGCACATAATTGGCACATACATAATGGGAAATTCTATAGATACCCAGTTAAGGTCGAGTGATCAATTGATACCGAGGCATGATGATCCGCAATAAAATCACAAGTGACGAGCATGCACAAACTGTCCCCAACTTGCTGGACTAACACTAGATCATCTCAGGTTAAAGTTTGAATTCACTAAAGTAAAAAATAAACAAATATAACGCGCGTAATTAACAATTACGTGTGTAAACAGGGCCCTCTATTCCAGCTCCAAGGGTCTTTTGGGTGGAGCTTGAGTTGGAACACTAGGTGTTCCAAGTTTGAAGGACTTTCTTGGTCCATTCTTGCTAAGCTTGAGACATCTAATTAAAGTCCTTTAGCTCATTAGGTGAAAAAGCAAAAAAAACGATTGCCAACAGCAATCGTATTTAAAAAAAAAATGACTATCATTGACAGTCGAGGAGACAGTTGTAAAAAACTGTTGTTTTTTTTACCACTGTAGATGACAGTCGTTTATGAACTTTAACGACGACTGCTCTTAATAGTCATAGAAGAATGACTAATTTGGGCAGTCGTTTTCAATTTCTTTTTTAAATACTATTTTTTTTATAAAAAAATCTACGCTCCCAATGATTTTTTATGCAATTTTTTTTTAAATACTATTTTTTAAAATACTTTTTTAATGCAATTAATTTTTTTTTTTTAAAATCATTTTTAAAAAATATTTTTTTTAATGCAAAAGATAACACATTTTCTCTTGATGAGATATCAAACCACAAGATAGAACCATGTAATACTACCTACATAACTTATATATATGTCAATTTTTGTTTTAAGGTATGAACACTACGTCAAAATGGAAAAAAAACCACTTTTGCTATATACAAAAGAACCACTGGCCAATCAGTGGTATAATAATCCACTGCTAAAATTAATTGTTTATTATAATAAACAGTGGTTTAATTCCTTAACTATCATATCACGTGCACTCCACCCTACGTCACGTGCAAAACCATTGGGGACCCTAATTCTCCCTTTTATGTTGCAACTCTTTTCCCTTTTTATCTTTTGCTAACAAAACAACCGTCTCCCCCTCTCTCTCGCTCATCTCCCTCTTCGAAACCCTACCCTCCATCTCCCTCTTCTAAAACCTACTAGAGATTTAAATTGAAGAATCTCAAAGGAGATCTGTGTTGAAAGTTGGAGACAACGCCATGGAAACGGAGATCCGTGTTGAAGGTTGGAGAAAACGCCATTGAAGGAGAGATCGGCGTTGCAGGTTTTCTTTTGATCGAGATCGAGTTTGCGAGCCGGGATCCAAGTCGGTAATTCTTGCTGGGAATTATATTGTCTCGAACATGGGATCCAGCCTGATGGAATCATGCCTAAGTCAATAGTTTTTTTTGTTTTATTTGTTAGTTTTGATCACAAATTTAATGTTTTTTGTTTTGTAAATGTATCTTAATTTGTTTGGATTGTGGTGAATCTGGTAAATCGTTGTTGTTCTTGCAATTATTAGATGTTTTGGTGTTTTGCTACCTTTGTTTTAGCTTTGCATTGGATTTATCTTATGATTTTGGAGTAACTTTTGATGATTTGGTGTGATCTGACAATGGATGTTTTGTTCTAGAAATTTTTGGTTCTTTTGTTTGAAATTAGATTTTTTTTTAACGAATTAGTGGTGTGATTTGTGTGTTTATAGCTATTTTAAACGATTCTTTCTTTCATTTTGGATTATATAAGTTTTAGGGTGAATTATTGGAGTCTATGTTGCTTTTTCTTGTACTTTTATTGTCTTTCAGTCTTAGATATGATATTTTGGATGAATGAGAAGTAAACTGCTATCTATTTTTGTTATTTAATCTTTTTTTTTTTAAATAGATCTGAACTCATCTTGATGGATCTGTGTTGACATGTGTTTCTTGTTGTTAGATTTATTGAAAGGGAAGGTGGCTCTCTTAACGGGTGGCGGTTCGGGAATCGGGTTCGAGATCTCGTCTCAGTTCGGAAAACATGGCTCCTCCATAGCTATCATGAGCCGACGCAAAGAAGTCCTCGATTCTACTGTTGATTCTCTTCAATCCATGGAGATTCATGTAATTTTTTTATTTTTTTTCCTTACTATTTTTTGCATTTCTATTTAATATAGTTTTTTTCATTCGTCTCGAAAACTTGATGGGTTACTGCTACTTATGGAGATTGCGTAGTAGCTATTTGTGAAAATGCTTGCTTCAAAGCTGATAGTGTTGATGTCCCTCCTGGAGAGACTGCTGCCTCCACTTATATGAAGATTGATGTTCTTTGTGCTGATCACTCTTTATTGGATGTTGCAATCTCTTTTCCCCTCCTTTTTTTTTGTTCTCTTGTTTGATCTGTTGGAGATTTTTTTGGTGTTGTCTTGCCTATTTTGTATTTTCATATAAATATATTTAATTGTTTAAAATTAGTAAATTATTAATTTTTTCATATAGATTTGTGAAAAGGTATTGGTATATTGTATTGGTCTGTAGCAGAGGAGTTTTCAACCAATACCCCTGAAATATGGTGTTCCTACTTTCAGCCAATGCTCTCCTAAAACAGTACTCCAATTATCAAATTAATATTTGTATGGTATTGATTATAGGAGCATCAGTCCATACATAAAAGAAGAATAAGGATGGTAGGTGAAACTACACTTTGTACGCTGAATTAATCGGGCTAATGCAAGGGGACCCTTTCCTTTTCACTTTGGCATCATCAATTGGCTTTGATGTTGCTACCTATATGCTACCTATTATTTATTTCTACCAGAGAGATGCCTTATCGATTCTGCCTTTGGCAAGTATTACTTTAACTTTTTAATTGCTACTGTTATGTTTGTGGGTATGTGTTGCAAAGAAATGGAAAAAGGCCAAGATTTAAAGCGCATTTTGCAAACTGGGCAGAAGACAAAGCCCTCATAGTTGGTACTCTCTCCCTTTTACTAAACTCTAATTCTTTTTAGCAGCCATAAGAAGGGGTTACTTTTTGCTTATTGCATCAAGCTTACTTTGATATTGAAGGTGCTTTTTGTTGTGGCCATTTTTGTCGTGTTGGTGAGAAAAAATTAGCATTTTTTCCTATTAAAGAAGCTTCTAGCCATGGGCGTACAGTGGCAGGAACTTGGGCTTATAGTGATGGTGATTACAGAACTTTGCAGTTCTCCCTAGGCAACTATAATGAGAGATGTGCAAGGTCCGACAAACCCATTTTATTGTTGCCATTCTTGTTGGTTTTAAAGTAATTTTTTGTAGTGACATTTTGATCTATTTTTGTTCTTTTTTATCTTTTTCAAATTGGGAAGGGTTTGGATTTTGTAATATCTGAGGCTAGAAAATATGGGATTAAGCACACTTTCAGCTTGATGAATAATTATGAGAGCTTTCGGGGGAAGAAGCAGTATATTGAGTGGGCTAGAAATCAATGGCATTACTTGGGATCTGATGATGAGTTCTTCAACAGTTCTGTTGTTAAGGGACACTACAAGAACTATGTTAAGGTAAACGAGAAATGCACATCTACCATTTTCCTTTTTAATGATTTCAGCTATTTTTATATGGATTTTTTCTTAGGAGAGAAAAATATTTTCAATTTGGGTCAAGAACTTTTAGGGAATCAACTCCTGTTTCGAATTTTCAAATTTAACCCTCAGCTCAGGCTTCACAAGGGCCTAACAATGACTCGTAGCTGATCAAGTTTTTCAAATTTAAAACACTTAATCGTAAAATCTACATCTACCATGTTGAATGTTTTTGGTATTTGATTGAAGTAAGAGTAAATCTAGCTTTTCGGGATCCGTTTTATAGTTTTATTTCATACTTTTAGGAAACCAAGTACCCCACTAAACTCATTTTGAGGCTTGATTAAGTCAAGCCATTTGTGCGAGTTTCAGAGTATAGACTGCTTATAACATTGAGACTAATGTTTAAATTTTTGAGTAACAGAAACAACCTTCCACCACTCCACCCCATTTGTCCTTTCTTTTATTTCTTTCATGAACTGGGTTTTCATTAGCTGGGTTTTCATTCAACAAACAGGCTATCAAGTTCAAATGATCAAACCCAGGTTTCTTTCCTCAACAACTGGCTTGACATGACACCCACATCCAAGATGCACACAACATCCTCAGAAAGCCATTGCTCCTTGTAGAATTCAGGAAATCATGGAAAGATCACAGTTTCAATAATTACTAAAGGGACAAGGGAAAGAGCACAGGAAATTGAAAATTTTAGCTGTTAGTGTAATTGTATATAATCAGAGTGGTTGGTTCTTTACGGGTTAATGGAGGTTTTAGAGTTGGTCACGCTCTTTGACATGATCGTTGTTCATCCAAGAGATAGAATGTTTGCTGTTATTTATTGAAACTTAACTTGAAGGTTTGGAACATGCATGTTTTGTGTTTAATTACCAGCTCATTGCTTCCTCCTCTATAACTAGTTTTATGTTATCTAAATACATTTATCATTTGCTACTTTTAATCATTACAAACAAAACTTATACTCACCATTCTTTAATACTCCAATGGGGTACTACACGAAGGACGGCCCCATTGACCAAATTGGATTGCAGGATTTGAGTCATATGCTATGATTTTAATGATAATGCTGCTGTTCAGGGGAACTTTTTTTTTCTCTCTCTCTTTAATTGGTAGGAAAACTAAGCGCATTTTCATCTTTATAACCATACTCTTTTAGATATTTGAAATCCATGGTATCATTAGGCCCCCCAAGTATCATTAAGCCCCCTATGTGTTGGGGGCACGTACAAATATTTCACTCCAATCAGATAAAAGGGTAGAATGTGGGACATCCTCAAAATATTTCACGATGCAAACTCTGCCAACAAGCACCCATCACTAAACTTGCTCTAATACAAAATGATGTAAAAATCATAGGGTTCCAAGAGTTTCACAAGAGCTCTAATACCCATCACTAAACTTTCTCTAGTACCAAACTTACTCAAAGAAACTATCTACTTATTTTATATCAAATAAGTTGAGATATAAACTCTAAAAGCAAGTGTAACAAAAGAATCATAAACTCTAATCCTACCACAAATTATAAACTTAGCTAATAAAAAAAAAAAAGTAAAAACTAAAAAATTTTGGAATTACCCCAAAAATCACTACACAAATAACTAACTTCAACTACCATGAGAATCTTAATTTAAGACTAGACAAAACTAGTTTTTGTAAATTTTAGGCTTTTGTTACAACCGTATGGCTCTTCATATTTCAATAAGAATTCACCTAATTCTTGGAGAAGTCCTATAATCTTACGCTCATTGGGAAGATACTTTGATAACCTTTGTAACCATACCACATTTTAGATACTATGACATGGTTTAACATGAAAACTAAGGATGAAAATGCCAATTCTATCTTGTTTACCAGGATCACAACTTGAGTGGAAAATCATAGAACCAAGCTGCATCACTAAGTGGCAACCTTAGAGCTTAAAATACCTTCACCAGCAGCACAACTGCCTTAGTGGATCACAATTTTTAAAAGGTTTTTGTACAGTTAAGTTCAAGAAGTTTTTATTGGTAAGAAACAAGATGCAATAATAAAGAACCATATAAAACACGAAAAACAACATCACTGAAGGGCCAAATCAGAATAAGCTACTGGTTTGCTAAAACCCACAAAGTCGACAGCTCTCTCTATGAAGGCAAATAAAATAAAGCAACTGCAGGTAGACTACAAAAATAAATTTCCCTCCAAATCTTCTTAATACTTTGAACTGACATCCCTAATCTCATTAGGACAATATTTGTCAGAAAGAATAAAGTTTTTAGACAAAGTTATAGTATGCACAAACCGTTATCACTGTCTCTACATCAAACATTGCCATATTTGGCTCAAGCACTTGATCATCTAATTTTTCTTTCGTCTTCTAGCATTATTTATAATCTTACAACCATATTCTTCCTCATCATCGCATTATCCCATCTATATATTCAGATTATATAGATTTAATGCATTTGAATTCATCATATTTAGTTTTTATACAGTTTATACATATACTATTTAATATTTATACAATGTGTCTTCACAGTATTATCATATAACTGTCGGTACGTACGTGTCGGCAAGTATAGTTTTCCAAGGTTTCTCTACATTTGTGAGAGGACACAGATGCAGATATTTGTGTCTATCTTACATGGTTCTGCTTATCTACAGAGCGCTGATTTTACATCATCAAAATCCACTCAAGTCTTCATGAGAACTCAAATATGTAACTACATCGGGAGAATCCACATTGACCACAAAAGGACAGCCAATCCAAGTATACAACATTCATCTACTAATGCTTCTACCTCTGAATTGCCAAATCTAAATCAGCCACTCGACCAGCATACACAAAAATATATCATTGGATTTAGAATGCCTGTCCCTCCACTCACTCTCACCATCCCACCCTCCTACTCTTTCTTCCTAGATGGTTTAAAGGCACAAACATGGCTAAAATGTCACAAATGGTTACCAAATACCTATCTAGAGATATTGGAAAGCATGACCCAAAGAACTCTTTCCACCACCTCAAAGAAAATTGCTCATAAGGTGATAACGTGATCCATGATTGGCTCCAAAATAAAAATTTTACCTTTGGAATTGGCACATTTAAATCAGTCAATGGACCCACATATACAAAAATCACTACAAAAATAAGGAGTTTTAGCGGCACTTGCTATTAAGGCAATTTTTGGTAGCGGCAAGACTAATAGCGGCAGTTTTTGGTAGTGACAGTACTAATAGTAGCAATTTTTTGTTAAAAAAACTGCCGCTAATAGTCTTATTGTTTGTAGTGAATACATAGTTGGATTCAGAATGCCAGTCCCTTCCCTTACTCTCACCCTCCTACTCTTTCTTCCTAGACAGTTTAGAGGCACAATCATGGGTAAAATGTCACAAATGGTTACCAACCCATTACCTATCTAGAGACATTGGAAAGCATGACTGAAAGAACTCTTTCCACCACCTCAAAATCACTCATATGATGATAACGTGATCCATGATTTTCTCCAAAGTAAGCTTTCTAAGTAAAAAAAATTCAATTATCACATACAAAGTTATACTTGAATACACATGGATTCAGCAAAAAATAGCTAAAACAGTTCCATTTAATGTAATTCTGATTCAGTAAACTACTAAAATTGTGTGAAGTGTAGTGTGTGTAAGGAAAAATGAAATAACATTATGTCCCTTAAGTTTCATAACTTTAGAAACTTCCTTCACCGACCCATCCTTAGAGTATATAATCTCCCACACCTACACCAAGACAAAAGAGAACAGTAATTAAAATCTTTAAGTGGGAAAAAATTTAGAACCTTTTCTTCCAATGGGCTATCATATCAAAGCATCAAATTATACAAAACCTTGCCTCAAGAACTACAAAAATTAAATTGAGTCCCCCCCTTCATGTAGGCAATAAAAGACTAAAGACAGCAAACAATAGGAAATGCCAACTCATTGCATGGTAGAAGATATACATAAAGCTACCTTTCATATATGAGAAGACACATAAAGCTTATCAAGGCAACGATGGCTAATCTTCCAGTTTACTCAATGTCTATGTGCAAATATCTGGTTGTTGTTCTTGAATGAGTGGAACAAATATTAAGAGAATTTTCCATTGGGACAGGAAAAGGAATGGTTGAAAATATCATTTGTTTCATAATAATGTGTTCCAATTACCAAAGATAGGAGGAGATAGAAAGGGGTATCAGAATTAGAAAACTATACAACCATGAACCATGCTTTCGTGTGTGTGTGGTGGTGGTTTTTTTTTGTGTGTGTGTTGGGGGGGGGGGGTTGGAGCTGTCAGCACCGCATCGGTTTCGAATGGGGTGATGGAAGTCAGATTCGTTTTTGGCAATAATTATGGATGGGGACCAAGTTTTTTAGTATCAGGTTTAGCGGCCTTTATAAGAAATTTATTGATAAGAGAGGTGTCAATCCAAGATGTGGCATTTAGCACATGGGAGAAAAGGTGGTGGACCTACGAGCGAGAAGAAATCCTAGAGGTGACAAGGCTGTTAGACTGACAAAATTGTTCACTGAGATGCATGGTACCACGCCTAATCGTAATAGTGAAGATAGAAGGATTTGTATTCAGGACAACAAAGGGGTGTTTACCGTGACATCTTTCTACAGCTTTTTGAGGCATAGATCGGATAAGAATGGTTTGCGGACTGCTGCTTCTCCCCAAAGGATCTTATTTTTTGGGTGAACGGTTGGGTGGGAAAGAATTTTAACAGTGAAGCAATTGAATAAGATGGCTTTGGGTTTAAAGAACCATTGTGTCATGTGTGGGGGTAGGGAGGAACATGCTAATCGCCTTCTTCTTTATTGTGAATTTGTAAATGGAATTTGGCAGTGGATTGGACTGTGTTTGGAGTGAGCACGGTGCTGCCTAGATCATGTCAGGAGTTGTTCAACGCTTGGAGGGGGGGTTAATAAAGGTCTTCAGCTGAAATTCTGGGAAGTGTGTTTGGCTGGGATGTGGCCATTTGGCTTGAAAGAAACAAGAGCATTTTTCAGGGTCCCAAAGATTGAAGCTGATGGTTCTCAAGTTTGTGAAAGAAGGCATTGTGGAACAGGTTGGAGCGAATCTGGCTGATAGGGAGGAATCGATGTTGAAGATCAGGAATCAGAGGGAAGCAATGGTGTCTGGCTGATGCTATCCTGTTGAGCTTGGCATCCATGTTAGTTATGAGGTTGTTTTTTTACGCTGGCATGGCGTTAGTTTATCTTTGCTCTGCCTAGCTTCTTTTTATTTTTTGTTCTTTTTGTGGTCTACCAACTCCCTAAGATAGAGTTGTATCTTTTTCCGAGTTCAATGGACTAGGTATTTGTCCTGGACATAAGAACTAGCATAAATCGGCGTTGAAATGTAGAAGCAAAAAGGTTTGTGTCGTTGAAATGGAACTTCGATAAAAATATCATAACCCTTGCTCATACTACTATCTCGATACATGGTTGCATGTTATGAAAAAAAAATGTTTGCTTGTATCAAACTAGATAGCTCCCTAAGGTCTTCGGATAAAATTAAATTGACAGCCAAAAAGGAACAAGTAGCAATCCCATGGATTTAAAAGGATTCTCCAGGCTAAACTCAAGCCTGTTAACGCTATTTCAAATCCTTATGCACTGGTACACTTTGGACTCTTAATGTCTAGATCTCTTAGTTTAGTAACTCAATCAAACTGTAGCATTCTACTGTACATTTGCATTCTTTTACTAATTACATACTTTTGCTTCTTCCCCATCTTTTCAAATTTTGATTTTTGTTACATAGAATCATATCAAGGTTAGATCTTGTTCGTTATTCTTCTTTTGCTTTCTTTACTCTCGTGTATGCTCTTCAACTTACCAATTTGTTGGATCTTTCCGCTTTAGATATCTGAAATCTTGTCTCCTTGTTTTGGTCTTAGTCGTCTTTGTTGATTAATTACCGTTATTTGATCTGGCTTCTTTTGGTCTTAGTCGTCTTTAGTGGCTCATTCTCCAACCTATTGATTTCCAACCAAGATTTGGCTGTCTCGACACGATTATGATGCCCAAATTGGCTGAAAAATCAGATAGTATATTGTTGCAAACAACATCAATGCCCTGTTTTAATGCTTTTTTCTAACAACGCCTGAGCCTAGCACACTTGACCACCACCACTACCATTCCAATCTCCTCTCACTCATCTTCAACTCTAACCCATGTTGGATTAATCAGGTGGGTGGCCCGCCGGTAGTGTGCAGTCAAAAGGCATCTAACGAGCTCTATTTTTGGGTTGTTCATTGGCCTTTTGGATTGCTGGCCCTGTCGTCGGGAGGGGATCGCCAATGATGGATATTGTATCGAGGGTAGATAGAGGAAAAAGGAGAAGGGATTAAAAATGGTTACAGATCTGTCAAGAAATTATAGTTGCCTGCTAATGAGAAGAGAGAAATAAAATGTATTTTTTTTTATTTTTAATGTGCAATTACAAACTTCCGGTGCAAGGACATAAAACCAGTGTGCAGTTAATGGCTCCCATATTAAAATCTTGTCATTATTCATTGTTCAATTGCTCACGTGTTCATATCGTTGATAGAGTTTTTGTTATACCCCTGTTGATTCTTGTGTTTATTCTTTATATGAAATGAGTTCTCTCTCCCCCTTTTAATATTTTTTTGGTAATTTTGTTATGAACTGATTCTCTATTCTCTCATTAGGATAGGATTTTATCCAACATCAGGCTTCTGCATTCAACTTATGCTTTCATCCCTCGATCTCGCGCTCCACCAGTAAGTTCAATTTAATTCTTGAATCTCGAAAATGTTTGATTTAGTTCGCTCCCACTGATACTATAGTTTTATTATGTTGCTGATATTTGTTGATTCTTGTCAGATTAATGCTCATTGCTCTGATAGAAGCTTTGCATATAAAATGACTGAAGAACTACACCATCCTTGGATTAAAAGATTGTTTCTTGGATTTGCTTAAACATCTGAGTTTAGTGGCCCCAGAAGGCCTTATGGCTCTCTTCATCCTCCGATACAAGAGATAGACTCAGAGTTGCCTGTTGCACAACCTATGCTTCAACTCACATACAAGATTTTTGGGTCTTGTCCACCCATGCAAAGCTTTGACCCTGCGAAGATACTCACGGTATGTATACCATTCTGTCTTGTGGGTTTGACTTTTGCATATAATATGTGATTTTTGCATATAAAATTTCAATTGATATTTGACTTTTTGGGGAGTGAAAACAACCGTACCCTATCATTTTGTCTCTTCCAAAAAACAAGCAGACCACCCTAAGACCATCTGAGTTGTTTGATTTGAAAGCCATGATATAAAGATTAGGTGTAGGCAACTCTGAGTATTCTGCTGTGAGTTATGACTATGTGGCCACTAGCGACTTTTTCTATTGACCATTATATCCCTCATCCATTGGTGGTTGGTCGGTCCTATCAATAATGAACTGTACTTCCCAAGTTCTCATTGGCTCCTCACTACATAGCCATATGATTGTCTTTATTTTTTTAATGTGTAAACTGGGATAGAACATGTCGGTGCATATGCTCTCTCTCTCTAGTAGATTGCAACAATTCCTTTTTCAAAAGAAACAAAAAAACCATATGCCTATATTCCAGGTTATTATATTTGTGTTTCATAAGTTCTTTGATATGATACAAACCTCTAAGCATTTGAAAGTGCATTTCAAAATAGTTTTTTGGGGATTGGAAATTGTCAAATTTGGCTTAGTTTTGTGATTGGTGCATGCATTAGTAGCCCGAAAACCTTGTTATTTTCATTTGCTTGAATTAAATTTTCCACCAAAGAGTGCTTATTTATATATGGTTTGATCTAGATATATTCAACACTTAAACTAAAACTGCAATGACTCTATCAATAAAGGATATCTACATGCTGGTGCCTCCAATGAGAAATATCTGATCTAGTCTCCTTCCTCTCTGGAACCAGTAAATATCATAAATATATATATATATATATAAAGAGAGAGAGAGAGAGAGATTTGGGGAAATGCATCTGGACGCAGCCTGGATGCTAGATCACATTCCACGTGGCATGTGACTCCCAAAAGTCCAAAACAATACTCATTTGGGTTGTCCATCCACCGGGCATGTGGTTTCAAAAAATTGCTTTTTTCGATTTTTTTGGTCCTTTTTTCATTGGTCAAAGATAAGGTGACACCCCACAGACTTGGTGCATCAAATTTGGGCACCTTTGGCCGCATTTCCAATGGTGGTTATGCATCGGATCAGGCCCACATTTTTTGCGTGGTACCTGATCGATGTTATTCAAGTTGCCGTGGCACCCAATCCTCGTGATGGGTGCCACATGATGCCCAGCTGGTCTGGACGCGTAGTCCCGTGCCTCATATATATATATATATATATATGCTTCCAGCAATCCAAGCTCTTTTTGAAATCTCAGCTTAATATCTAGTTTTGCGGATTTGTGTATTTATATTTATTTCTGAATTTTTTGCTTTGGCATGTTTATTGGTGGAATGGGCATGCAGGTGTGTTATAGGAAACTGCTACAGCTTGCAGAAAGATCATGTTGTTGTTGACAAGTGAAAAATACCATTTTTCACCCCTAAACTTAAGTCTTGATAGACCTTTGAGAGAACTAAATAAGTGTTTTAAGTACCTATGTTGCAGCTAACAATAAAGACAGGCGTAAACATAAAAGCAGCTCAAAAGTGCCAAGAAGCTGACAATCCATGTCAGTCCAAAGGAAGGAAGTGAAGAAACAACCTCATCAGCTGTGGAAAAGTCCAAAAGGAAGAGGCAAAGACCTGTAAGAGAAGCAGGGAACAATTCGAACAGAGAAATACAATACAGAGTTCGTTTCGCAAAGAACTGACGTTTAAAAGAACACGCACATTTCAGAAGAACCTGGAACTCTGCGAAAAGGAATAAAACCTCCAAGCTTAGTTTTCGAAGAGCATCTGAACTCTTCGAAAAGAAGATTGAACTTTGCGAAAAGGAGAAAACACAATTCGAAGAGAGATTGAACTCTGCGAAAAGAGCTTCAGAAGCCACAAAACTCTGCGAAAAGACCCTTAAACTCTGCGAAAAGGTATTCTGGAGATTCGCAGCTTTAACAAGGGCAATTCAGTAATCTGTTGCACGCATCCCAATGCGTTTTAAAACCCAAGGACATTTCGGAAGATTCTGAGCACGAACCAAAGGCATATTCCTCCCCATGTGAACACCCAAAGATGAAATTACTTGGCGGGAACTTCTAGAAGTTCCAACAGATTTTTGAATTTCCTAACAGAATTGATGCCTCTATTTCTTGATTGGCTGAACCAGATCAAACAGTTCTGATTGGCTAGAACAGATCTGGATCCTGGTGCTCGACTCCTATTGGCTGATATGGATTTAACCAATTCTGATTGGTTGATGCACATTAGAGATGGACTTGGGGAAAGCTATAAATTGACGAACCATTTGCCCAATTTGGGCATCCAGATTTTGAGTTTCATTTCTAATCCCCCATTTCCCAGCCAGACAGTTTGTCTGAAATCCCTGTAATAGCTTCACTTTGAGTTGCAATTGAGAGCTGTGAGACGTTTCTGTAATTCAAAAGAGAGTTGTATTCAAGACTACATTAAGGACTCGAATGTAATTGTAACGGTGGATTTGAAAAGGTTGCTGTAAACCGTATTTTCTCAATTGGAATCATGTTAAGGGTTCCCTCTGATCTCCTTATTGCATTAGACTCCTTTAGATTTACTGTTTTTTATGCAATTTCCCTTGATTCATTAATCCTGTAAGAATTAGTGTTGGTAACCTAGTCTCTTATATCATTTGTAGTGATGTTTCCTGTTCTGAATTAAGGATTTGGATTAATAACTATTGGATGGTTTGTGGCCATTAAAGTGGACAGACCATAGCCATAAGTGTAGCCTAATCCTTGAATTAGATTTATCTCTCTTACATCTGTGCTTGTAGCCAGATGAAGATTGGATCACCTCTGCTGAACTGCAGTATTTCTCATTAGATTTCAAAGACCAAATCAGAGTTAGATATTACTTCTCCATCTTTGTTTCAATCACTCCCCCAACTCGGATCTGGATCATTTAGTTTAAATTTTCCTTTGTTTTTAGTTTGTTAAACGTGACAAATTCAAACCTCTCATCTTATCAGCTTTCTAGATAGGATAAGAAGCTAGATCTGGTAGCTCAGATTTGGAGGTTTATCTTGCATTTTAAACAAATTCTCTGTGGATGATTTTTCACTCACTTACTTTTAAAACTTGCTACAATTGGCCCTGATCTTGCAGGCTAATTCTCTTCTAACTGTGCTGATATTTCTTTAATTTCTTATATAGTTTAGAGCCACTGTAATTTGGCAATTTTAAAACTGTTTTCAAAATACACATAAATCAAGCACACTAAGGGGAAACAACAAGTTTTTGGCGCCGCTGCCGGGGAATTTGTTCTAAAATAGATAGACCTAAGTTTTTCATTTTAATTTTTATCAGTACTAAACTATTCTATTGTTTATACTTGTGTAGTTATTCATATTCCGGTTTTTAAAGAAGGGAAATTATGAAAAGGAATTACGAAGGTTCTTGTGCATAATCAGATTTTTTTGTTCTGAGTTGTATGTTTGGTAGGAGGACTCTCAGCCTTGAGATTCTCCCATTGAATTTAGAAGTTGAAAGGCTACTACGAACCAAGCAAACAACACAGAATTCTGCTACTATGGGTGAAGAACCTCGACTTTTGAGGGATTACTTTGCACCTGGTGCTTATAATTCCCCCTTTTGCATTCAATTTCCTACTGTGGAAGGAAATTATGAGATCAAATCCTCAACGATCCAAATGCTCCCTTCCTTCCATGGGTTGAGTAAGGAAGACCCATACAAACATGTGGATGAATTCTTCGCTCTTTGCACCACATTCAACATAGTCGATCGGTCCGAAGCAACCAAGCTAGGCTCTTTCATTTTTCATTAAAGGATAAAGCTAGAGCATGGTTATCCATGTTAGCACCAAATAGTATCACTTCATGGAATGATTTACAATGTCAATTTTTAGCCAAATATTTCCCAATGTCTAAAACTAGCCAATTGAGACAAAGTATCATTTCGTTCTCCCAAAACTCAATTGAAACTTTCCATGAAGCATGGGAAAGATTCAAGGAACTGTTAAGGCAATGTCCTCATCATCAAATTCCTAGGTGGCAGCTGGTTCAAAGCTTCTATCAAGGAATTGATCTAAAAAAAATATGGTGGATGCTTCCTGTGGAGGCACTTACTTACAAAAAATAGTTGAAGAGGTTTGGGACTTATTTGAAGTGATTGGTGAGAATTCAACTCAGCAGGAATCTCTGTCAAGAGAAATTGAAAATCCGGCTAGGTTGAACAATCACCAACCCTCAAAAGGGAAGATCTATGAGGTGAATGAGTTGGAAAGAAAAATGGATAATCTAACCACAAAATTTGATAGATTGATGGACTCACTTAAAACTCCAAATGTTTCAAGAGTAGAGGAGGCATGTCTGATATGCAGCCCCTACTCATTCGGTTGATCAATGTCCTCATTGCATCACAGTTCCCAGATTTAATGGTGGAACAAGCTCATGCTGCTCAATCATTTAGACAGATGCAGTCAAATGAATATCCATGGAGAGCACACCCCAATTTGAGGTGGAACCAGGGGAATTACCAACCCCAACAACAGCAACAACCAAAGAATCAAATGCCTTTCAAAACTGCACAGCCGTATCAGCAGAATTTTTATGTGAAACCAAACTTTCAGCAGCCCATTCCACAACAACTGCGACAAGAATCCCCTTGATTCAAAACCCTTCCGGTCCCTTTCTTTTGAAGATCAAGTCCTAAATTCACTCCAAAATTTAGGATCTTTAACTCAAGAATTTTCACTGACGAGCATAAAGAAGATTGAAGAAACATTGGGAATTTTCAAATACCTTGGCAAAAGAGAGGAAGGAAAGTTACCCACCAACCTTTGAACAATCCTAAAAGGATGCTTCATGGTTGGAGAAGCTTCTAATTCACATGAAGAAGTAAAGCTCACCACTTTGAGAAGTGGAAAATGATAGATAACAAAGTGGGTATTGAAGAAGGAAGAAATGAGGAAGAGGATAAAGATATGCAGCAGGAGCAGCATAGTGATAGCAGTGGGGTTGCTGATGTACCTCAGAAAAATCAAAAAAATAAAAAACAGAAAAGTAAAAAAATTTCTGAAGATACTTCTAAAGCTGTAGATGAAAGATTGGTTCCTCATTTACCATTTCCACATGCAATGAAATCTGTATCTCCTTTTGATAAAGGGAACACAAAAATAGATGATATGATGGAGACTTTCAAGCAAGTCAAGATAAATTTACCTTTGCTTGAGGCAATCAAACAAATTCGATATGCAAAATTTACGAAAGATGTGTGCACTCACAAAAGACAATCTAGGATACTGATTGTCCAAGAAGGTCTTTCTTGTGGAAAGAATTAGTCAGTGTTATCCATTGCTACACCTCCCAAACTTCAAGATCCCGAATCCCCACAATCCCTTGCATTATTAGGGAACACACCATTGAAAAGGCTTTATTAGATCTGGGGTGCTAGTGTCAACCTACTTCCATAATACGTATATGAGAAGCTAGGTTTGGGAGAATTAAAACCCACTCATGTGGTGTTACAACCAGCATGATCTGAAAGAAAGCCAGTAGGGATAATTGAAGATGTATTGGTAGGAGTAGATAAATTTTTCTATCCTGCTGATTTTCTAGTTTTAGATATGGAACCAACCAAAAGCAAAACTTCCATCCCTGTTATTTTGGGAAGACCATTCCTAGCTACAACAAATGCTTGCATTCAATGCAGGTCTGGTATTATGGAAGTCTCATTTGGAAACATGAAGGTAAAATTAAATGTTTATAATGCAGTCACACAGCCCCAGTTCAACTCTGAAGAATGTTTTCATGTTGATCTATTGGACGAACTTGTGGAAGGAACTTTACAACAATTTCTGCAGGGTGAAGACTTCACCACAGATATCAAAGATGCTTGGGGACATGCTGAAAAAGAAGCAAGTTTTATCTCCAATTCTGAGGAAATTAATGTTGTGCAAGGAACTCTTAAACAATCGTAAGTTTTCTTCTTGAAACCTCGCTACTCCCCCTTCCACAAACATCTAAGGTACCTTTGATACCTTCTTTTCTCACACGATTTAGAACTAAAGAAGCTATAGAAAATTTGAAGTATGTGTTCTTGGGTAATCATAAATCATTGCTCCATTATTTCTTCCTCTCTCACAAAGGAGCAAGAGGAAGAGATAGTCTTGAAAGAACATAAAAAGGCTATTTGGACTATTGCTAATTCAGAGGAATCACCATTTGTTGCATGCACAAAATCCACTTGGAAGAAGATGCAAAGCCTTCTAGAGAAATGCAAAGAAGGTTGAACCCTCATATGCAAGAAGTGGTCATGAAAGAGGTTGTTAGTTGTTGGATGGGGTCATTTACCCCATTTGATTCAAACTTGGGTGGCACCTACAGGGGGTACCTAAGAAATCTGGAATTAATGTTATAACCTCAGATTTTGGTGAGCATATGTCAACCAGGCAAACAACCTGATGGAGGGGCCGTATTGGTTAACGAAAATTAAATGCCATGGCCAAAAAAGACCATTTTCCTCCCATTCATTGATCGGATCTTAGATAAGCTAGCAGGAAAGCTTATTACCGTTTTCTTGATGGTTACTCGGTTACAACCAGATTCTGTGTACCCACAAGATCGTGAAAGACCACATTCACGTGCCCTTTTGGCACATTTGCCTATAGGTGAATGCCGTTTGATCATTGTAATGCTTCTGCTACCTTCCAAAGATGCATGTATGCAATCTTATCAGATATGATTGACCAATTAATGGAGATTTTATGGATGATTTCTCAATCTATGGCAGGATTTTCCGGTGTTTACACCATCTCAAATTGATACTACAAAGATGCTAAGAAACCAACTGGTTTTGAGTAAAAGAACCATTTCATGGTCACCTGTGGCATTGTCCTTGGCCATGTTGTTTCCACAAGGGCATTGAGGTGGACAAAGCAAAATTGATTTAATTGCACATTTACCACCTCCCAAAGTTAAACAAATTAGAAGTTTTTAGGACATGCCGGATTTTGTAAGATTCATCAAGGACTTCAAAGAAAATAACTAAACCTCTTTGCCATTTATCGTGCCAAGATGTCCCTTTTGTTTTCAATAATGAATGCATGAAGGCTTTTGAATTCCTAAAAAACTGTCTGATTTCAGCTCCAATATTGCAGTCTCCAGATTATTCATTACCTTTTGAACTGATGTGTGATGCATCAGATTATGCTTTGGGAGCTATCCTTGGATAGAGAAAAGATAAGCTGCCTCATGTTATAGCTTATGCCAGTAGATCAATGATTGATGGACAGCTCAATTACACAACAACTGAGAAGGAGCTGCTGGCAATTGTTTTTGCTTTAGAAAAATTCAGGTCATATGTCTTGGGTTCACAAATAGTGGTGTTCACTGACCACTCAGCTTTAAAATACCTTCTGTCTAAGAAGGACACCAAACCAAGACTCATCAGGTGGATTCTCTTGTTACAAGAATTTGATCTACAAATTAAAGATAAAAAAGGGGTGGAGAATGTAGTGGCAGATTACCTCTCCAGGATTTTAACTGCTGAGATTGATAGGTTGCCTATCAATGAATCTTTCCCTGATGAGCAACTTTTTGCCATTAGTATACACAGTCCTTGGTTTGCAAACATAGTAAACTTTTTGGCTACTGGAAGAATTCCTCAACATTGGAATAGAATGGATAAAGATCTTTTCTTCTCAAAAGTTAAACACTTCATCTGGGAGGATCCTTATCTGTTCAAGAGTTGTGCAGATCAAATAATAAGGAAATGTGTCCCTGACCAAGAATTTCATAGAATACTTTCTATGTGTCATGAACAGGCCTGTGGAGGTCATTTTAGTGGGAACAAAACTGCTGCAAAAGTTTTGCAGTGTGGATTTTATTGGCCTACACTTTTCAAGGATGCCCTGCAGCATTGTAAGTCTTGCCTGAACTGTAAAAAATTAGGCAGCATTTTCAAGAGAAACTCAATGCCTTTACAACCTATTTTGGTAGTCGAGTTGTTTGATGTTTGGGGGATAGACTTCATGGGTCCCTTTCATCCTTCCAATGGGTATACTTTCATTTTAGTAGCTGTGGATTATGTATCCAAATGGATTGAAGCCACAACTACTAAAACAAATGATCACAAAGTGGTCTTGAAATTTCTTAAGGATCACATTTTTTCCAGGTTTGGTTTTCCCAGAGCCATTATCAGTGATGGGGGAAGCCATTTTTGTAACAGACATTTTGAAACATTGTTGAAGAAATACTCTGTGACTCATAGAGTAGCCACTCCATATCATCCACAAACCAGTGGACAAGTGGAGGTTTCCAATAGAGAAATCAAACATATTTTGGAAAAGACTGTGAAGAAGGACAGAAAGGATTGGTCCTTTAAGCTGAATGATGCATTGTGGGCATATAGGACAGCCTATAAAACCCCAATTGGTATGTCCCCATTTAGGTTGGTCTATGGCAAAGCATGCCATTTACCAGTAGAGTTAGAATATAAAGCTTTTTGGGCCATTAAAACATTGAACATGGATCTAACTACTGCTGGTAATCACAGGAAATTGCAACTTGCTGAGTTAGAAGAGCTGCGAATGGATGCATACACCAATTCAAGATTATATAAAGAAAAAGTCAAAACTTTTCACGATAAAAATTTATTGAGAAAAGAGTTCACAGCTGGTTCTAAGAAAAGGATTGCCGCTTATAATCTGGAGGATTTCTGCAAAGCAAACAACTCGTTCAAAACAGAAACCCTAAATCTCGGTATTTCTTTACCCATTCTCTCTGGTTATCATATAGTAAGTTGTTCTGTGTCGGCATCTATTTTTGGGCATTATTATACATCGATTTAGGATGGGAAAAGCAGAGATATCATTGGTAATCGACCCCAAAAGCAAAGGAAAACACTAAAACTGCAGCTAAACGAAAACTTTCAATGGATAAAGCGGACAGGGTAGAAAAAGGAAAGAAAATTAGACATGAGGAACCCATCCCTGCTGCTGCTAGCCCTGAGCCTGAGCTTACTCCTCTGCCCATTCATTTGGTTCTACCCAATCCCTTCATTGAAGCTCAGAAGCTACTACCCGAGCTAATGGTTGACGAAACTTTTTTCGACACCAAACCAGAATGCCTGCCATCCTTAAGATACCTTAGAGAAGCTTTACTAAGCAATATCCTTTCCCCCTTGCCAGAAAGAATTTACCCAAGAATGGTAAAGTTATGGTACCAAAACCTAGCCAAGGTCACTGAAAAAGATGCTGATGTCCCTACCCTTGTCATTTTTATTGATGATTGCGATCTGACTGTGACTTTTGAAGACATAGGGAATGCTCTAGGGATACCATTCCAATTTGATCCCTCGGGCCCTTTGTCTGCTCCCGAAATTGCCTCTTTTAGAGAGATGGCTGCCCATCTAACTCAAGGTATTGTGGGCACGGGGCAGTCCATCATGAGAAGAGGCCTTGCTCCCTAATTTCTATTGATGGATTCCATTCTAAGGGTAGTTTTATGTCACGGGCACATGCCAAGAGAGAAGATCACCAATTTTAGAGGCCCTCTTTCATTTTTCCAAGGCTTTTCAATGCCCCTATGTTAATTTTTGAAGCCATGGTGATGTCGATTCAAGCTAAAGAAAGAGCAGAAGATAGCTGGCCTACCATTTGGCAGATTGATCACAGCCTTCCTCCGAGCCAAATTTGACATTGATACTGAGGAGCCCTTTGAAGTCATTACACCACACAATTTTGGAAAAAAGGCTTGGACTACAAGCCGTGCAATGTCAAGGATGAGAGAGGCGGTGAACTCACATGCCCTTATTGTGCACAACTGCGCAGTGGTGAGTGAACAACTCACCTCAGCTTGAACTGAAATTGACATCAACCCTGCAGTTGTGAGCGAGCCAGAACCCATCCCTGAAGCTGAATTTGAGCATCCAAATGAGCCTGCCCCTGCCATGTTGCCAGACCCAACGTTGTCTGAACCAGCTCTGCCAATCCCTTTGGTGACCAGCCCTGCAGCTGCACATACTCTGGAGGAAGTCATCCCTACACCCTACTCCCCCTCTACACCAACCACTCCAACCATTCTCACACCACCCATTTCACCCTCCAATGCCCAAGTTTTAGAAGAGTTAGCTACAGGATATATTGCCCCATCTCCCTGCACTCCTCTGCTCCCAAGCCCCTCACATTCCCCTGCTCCAGCAGCTCACACACATGAGGCCTCCCCCACACCTGAACCTGAGCCCCTCACTCCAGAAGCCTACTCTGCTTTAATGGGCTCTATTTTTGAAACCATGGAACTGGACCCCTCCCCTATACCTGCTCCTCCTCCATTCACCCACATTCCAACCTCTCCCTTTACAGCCATTGCACCTGCACCCTCCACCTCAGTTGTCCCAGTTTCTACTATGCCCACCTCTCCCACACCTGCATCCATCACCCAAATCCTTACTTACCTCCAGTCCATCCAAACCCAACTTCAGATTAACACCGACAATCAGTCTGTAGCCATGGAACTGCTCCATACCTTAGCTTTCACAACCCAAACCACCACCATCACCCCTGTACCTAAATTCTCCTGCAGCAGGCCACTCAAAGCAGATCCGTAAGTAATATTGGTTGATCTGTCCACCCCACCACTACTACCCAGTGCACATACTCAAACCTGGCTCCTTTGATTCCATCCCTCCACCCCTCCCATTTTCTCTCGAGCACCACTCAGACCACATTGTCCCCTTTCTTGCCACTTCTCCCGCCCTACCACAGCTGGCCCACCTTTAGTCCCCTACCACTCCATTCTCCTCCCCAGATATGCCACCCTCATCAAAGCCATGGAAAATAACCCTTATATCCGAGATGTTCAAAGGGCTAGCTGATTTGCAAGCTTACATTCGCACCCCCTATGAAAACCAAATCAGAAATTAGAGATTTTATGAAATTTGAAAGAGATAAAATGCGGACCTCTTTGGGTCAAACATTTCGGTGAGGATCGAGCAACACAAGGTGTCCATGTTGCAAGCCCAACTGGATCAAGAAAATTGAAGACCACTAGCCTCACCAAACACCTTGGCCTCATCGGAAAGATCAAATCGAGGAGTATCGGTGAAAAACACTATTCAGAAAGCTCAATCCGATTCAGACTCAACAACGACTCTAGCTCTGATTACGCGGTGACTCATAAACTAACCTATGATATAGATTTTGACCCCAGTTATTAGCTTTCATTGTACCTTTTGTGTCATACAGTTGCAATATAAAATTCTGTTTTGTATACTACTGTGCATTTTTTTCTGTCTTCTTGCCATTATTACTTTTGTTGTTTTTCTTTCTTATATTTTTCCTCTGTTTTGGACCAGTGTGGACCCTGCTTCCCTTTGGTTTGGGGGTATGGCAGGTATGCCAATAAAATAAGTAAGTTAATGCTTGATGCAGCTTATGACCAGCAGAATTTTTGAAAATGAAGTAATTTCACACCTGTTGTTTTGAAAAATGAGGAAGTTAAAACTTTTTAAAATTGATTTCTATTGTAATTCTTATACTTTAATAAAGTGAAGGTCAGAAAATTTCTAAAAAAATTGATGTTTTAGTAAACCTAAAATGAGAGAAAACAGTGATGATATACCTCAAGAATTTGATGGAAAACCACACCCAGTGAGATTTGGGCCTGCTGAAATGTATTCTTTGGAGGTATGAATTGGCAATTTTTTCTGCTCTAGGGACTGTTTGAACCGGCTTGCTATCACTAGAAGTTACATATATCCAAGTTAAAATAGCTTGACAGCAATCATGATATTAAAGACATGATGTAGGGCCTTCTTTTGGACAGTTTGAACTTCAAAAAGCCCCACCTTGTAAAGCGCCCCACCAATTGAGCTTTATAAATCCAAGATTTCTTTGAAACCTCATCAACCCCATTTAGCCTAACCTCACTCGAGAATTCGTATAAAGGAAAGAAAGCTGAAGAAAGGTGAGTTGGGTAACAGTTTGGTAAAAGAAAAAGAAAAATAATTGAAGGCAATGATGTATCAGCAGAAGAAAGGTGGCATTCCAGTCAATGTTGCTTTGAAAAAAAAAAAAAAAAAAAAAAAAAAGAGAAGGCATTTCATTGGAAGTTTGAAAAAGAAAGAAAAAAAGATGGCCACTTTGGCTCTGAAAATTCAAAGAAGAAGATGAAATTGTGCTGAATTGAAGAAGGTGTGTCTATCACTCCTTACCTTGGACCACTTCTCAATTTTAAACTCCATTCCACCCTTTATTCTTGATAAATTCCACCCATAAGCCACATTACAACCCAAGTTAAAGTCCTTCGATCAATGATGGATTGAGTCATATGGAGATAAGGATTTGTGTAATCTATGGTGAAAAAAAGCGTTAAATTGAAAAGCAATGCCTATGCTTCGCTTACATTCCTATTTGAGGACCAATTGCTCTTGAGTCTGTGAAATAGTGCAACCTCATATTTGCATGGTGAGTGAAAACCACAGTGAGAGTTTAGTTTGAAATCAAATTATTTGGAGTAGCATCAAACTGAATTTTCAAATAGAAGGAAAGCTTTTCATTAATTTTCCTAGTAAAAACCTTTTGTCACCAACTGAGTGAATGGTAAAAGAATTACAGCAGAATTTTAGTCTTGAACTGATGTTTTCTTGAAAAACTTCTTACAACTTGGTGATGCAGTGTGAATAATCGATTGGATGAAAGTTTGCTTTAATGAATCGCATTGATCTTAACTGATTTATTGGCGAAGTCTGTGGGTACCTTCACCGAAGACCCTCCGGAGCCTTCACTCCTCCACTAGGGACCACCTAGGCGTGTAACAGGCTTGTTGCATACGCTAGATGCAACTGTGCTCCTACAAAAGTGGCTCTTTACTTTGTTTTTGTTTATTATTCTTTTCTTTGCTCGTGGACTAGCAAAGCTTAGGTTTGGGGTGTGTTGACAAGTGAAAATACCATTTTCACCCCTAAACTTAAGTCTTGATAGACCTTTGAGAGAACTAAATAAGTGTTTTAAGTACCTATGTTGCACTAACAATAAAGACGGTAAACATAAAAGCGACTCAAAAGTGCCAAAAAGCTCACAATCCATGTCAGTCCAAAGGAAGGAAGTGAAGAAACAACTTCATCAGCTGTGGAAAAGTCCAAAAGGAAGAGGCAAAGACCTGTAAGAGAAGCAGGGAACAATTCAAACAGAGAAATACAATACAGAGTTCGTTTCGCAAAGAACCTGCACGTTTCGCAAAGAACCTGCACATTTCGTAAAGAACCTGGAACTCTGCGAAAAGGAATAAAACCTCCAGGCTTAGTTTTCGAAGAGCATCTGAACTCTTCGAAAAGAAGATTGAACTTTGCGAAAAGGAGAAAACACAATTCGAAGAGAGATTGAACTCTGCGAAAAGAGCTTCAGAAGCCACAAAACTCTGCGAAAAGACCCTTAAACTCTGCGAAAAGGTATTCTGGAGATTCGCAGCTTTAACAAGGGCAATTCGCAGCTTTAACAAGGGCAATTAAATAATCTGTTGCACGCATCCCAATGTGTTTTAAAACCCAAGGACATTTCGGAAGATTCTGAGCACGAACCAAAGGCATATTCCTCCCCATGTGAACACCCAAAGATGAAATTACTTGGCGGGAACTTCTAGAAGTTCCAACAGATTTTTGAATTTCCTAACAGAATTGATGCCTCTGTTTCTTGATTGGTCAACGGATCAAATAGCCTGATTGGCAATGTATCCGGATCCCGGTGCTCGACTCCTATTGGTCGATATGGATTTAACCAATTCGATTGGTTGATGCACATTAGAGATGGACTTGGGAAAGCTATAAATTGATTTAACCATTTGCCCAATTTGGGCATCCAGTTTGAGTTTCATTTCTAATCCCCATTTCCCACCTGCATGGTTTGTCCGAAATCCTTATAATAGCTTCACTTTGAGTTGCAATTGAGAGTCTGAGGACGTTTACGTAATTCAAAGAGAGTTGTATTCAAGACTACAAATCGAGAGCTGTTTTAGTCATGCTCTGTAATTATAGCTGGATTTGAAAAGGTTGTCAGAAACCGTATTTTCTCAATTGGAATCATGTTAAGGGTTCCTCATCTCCTTATTGCATTAGACTCCTTTAGATTTCTTGCTTTTATGCAATTTCCCTTGATTCATTAATCCTGTAAGAATTAGTGTTGGTAACCTAGTCTCTTACAGCATTTGTAGTGATGTTTCCTGTTCTGAATTAAGGATTTGGATTAATAACTATTGGATGGTTTGTGGCCATTAAAGTGGACAGACCATAGCCATAAGTGTAGCCTAATCCTTGAATTAGATTTATCTCTCTTACATCTGCGCTTGTAGCCAGATGAAGATTGGATCACCTCTGCTGAACTGCAGTATTTCTCATTAGATTTCAAAGACCAAATCAGAGTTAGATATTACTTCTCCATCTTTGTTTCAATCACTCCCCCAACTCGGATCTGGATCATTTAGTTTAAATTTTCCTTTGTTTTTAGTTTGTTAAACGTGACAAATTCAAACCTCTCATCTTATCAGCTTTCTAGATAGGATAAGAAGCCAGATCTGGTAGCTCAGATCTGGAGGTTTATCTTACATTTTAAACAAATTCTCTGTGGACGATCTTTCACTCACTTACTTTTAAAACTTGCTACAATTGGCCCTGATCTTGCAGGCTAATTCTCTTCTAACTGTGCTGATATTTCTTTAATTTCTTATATAGTTTAGAGCCACTGTAATTTGGCAATTTTAAAACTGTTTTCAAAATACACATAAATCAAGCACACTAAGGGGAAACAACAGTTGTGCAGCTAGATTAGCGATTAACATATGCTCACACACTTTGCGGCCATGAGTATGGTTTATCTGAGTTTTCTTCAATATTTATTTCTCGTAAAATCTTTGTTTAAAATTGCGAGCAGTACTTAATAAATCTCATCTAATTTTCTTTTATTTTAACTGTGGTCTTAGAAGTTTACTATACTTGGTTGCCTTTATTGACAGGTTTGTAGCCCTGGAGGATTTTGAGAATGGAATAAAATGCTATCAAAATGCCCTTCGAGTCGATGCACGACATTATAACTCCTAATGGTCTGGGGATGGTATATCTTCACCAGGAAAAGTATGAGTTTACTAAGCATCATTTCCCAAGGGCGTTTCAAATCAATCCACATTCTTCTGTTCTTATGTGTTATCTTGGAATGACATTACATTCTTTAAAGGTAAGTGACTTTGTTATACTAAATTTAATATCAGTACCTCTAAATTGACCCATGGAATTTTTGAGGGCACCCATGCTGAAAACCCATACAAAGTCTGAGGTTGGATTTTGTACACTTTGTTGTCAAAAGTTGTTTATTAATTTATTTGATTTACTCTTCATATATTTCCTTGGAGAACAAGTTTTTTTTATGAGTCTAATCCTTGGAGAACAGGTCTTATTTTCATATATTTGAATCATATATTAAACTTTAATTGATCTACTCTCAATTCTCAAATGAGTGTAAACAACCCTCTTGGTAAAGTCGTTTAGATTAGGGACAAAGTCAACAAACCCTGCCGCACGAAGTCATATCTCCACCATTATAATGTGAGAATGGGCTTGCCCATAATCTTAAAACTCTTTCCCTGACTAAATTATGGCATCCTTTTCTCTTTTATTATGTATACTAATAAAATAGCTAGGGAGCCATTACTTGCACACGGTTTTCAAGTGATTGAACCAAATTTAAAGAAAGACTTGGTATTTTAGGGACATGTGATATGTAAAAATGCAATAAGGACCATCTGATTTGATGTTCATGATCAATAGATCTCTGGTATATAAAATTGGAATAAAACATGCTACTTGTCATATGATCTATTGTAGTCAACTGTTGAATTATATAATTGTGACAGCCTGAATTTAGGCACCCCGAAACCCGTGCCATCAGCACGACCCTCAAGGCCGTGCCCGATGAATCTGCACGAAGCATTGGTATATACAAGCAATAAACCACATGGTAAAGTACAAGAGTTTACTCTAAGCAAGTCTTCATGCATTTAAAATGAATAAAAGAAATCTCAAAAGACAGTTCTAGTCCCATGCCAAATCATGAGCAGAAGAACCGACCCGAACCATCGGTGATAAACCGTTCACCCCAGATGGTTCGCCAAAAGAATTCATGGTACTTGATTACATTTAAGAATTTAGGCTTGACATACCAAGTCGCACAAATGCTCTCAAACTCACTCTCAAAGTATGCAAGGGGTCTCCTAAAAGAAGTCCTCAGGAGGAGGCTCTAACTCTTCTCCGGGCACGTAATCCGAATCCTCTGGATCGACGTCTCCCGAAGCTTCTTTGCTAATCTTGGACGGGGTGAGCTACATCCTAGCTCAATAGGAAAAACACAGTGAACATATAAATTAAGCTCTCACATATATGTTAAAACAGTATTAAAAGCACACAATTCATATGATGGAATTTCTGAGAAAATAATTGAAATAATCGAGAATGAAATGATAGATACAACTGTTACTTGAATGACTTTGTTTATTCTCATCTTACTAGTATAGTTATGGATTCGGCCTAATCACTTAAATCTTAACTTAAGTAGTCCTCGAGCAATATAGCATCGAGCCCCGATGGAATACCTACCATCGTCATCTAAATAGACACTTGTTATATGTTCTCAATTTCAATACTACCCAGGCCCCTTTCTTTTAGGTGGCGGGGTCACATTCTCAAATCTTCATCCCTGGGATGTGCTACTAGTGTACGGATTGGCCGCCGTACTGCCGAGTCAGTCGTGGGTATCCCGCCACGTCGGTGGGGTATTCTAATCAAACCAAAAATATCGAATGTGCTTTACATATAGTTATTCCCCTTGATTGTGCTAATTTTATTACATTAGGCCTTATCACTTCTCTTTCGTTTCACCGTTAGATTTCATCTGCATCCCTTGGATGCCACTGATTCAATGCATCATCTACATGCCTATTATCAGATTTACACGTCCCCTGGGGACCTCATGGTTTCACTTTTGAATTCACATACATACCCATATTTGAAATCACATTTGATACAAGACTATTTACAAGAATTACTCTACATATATGATTTTGACGAATTAAAGTACATGTTTCAAGATATTCCCTATCTCAACGCAAATCCAACGCACTCCTTTCTCACAGAGGTTTGCACGTAACAATCGCATGTCAAACCTACATTACATGTGTTAAGAATATACTTAGAATGGTCTCCAAAACCCTTGGGACCCATAGCTCCCATCAATTTCACAAAAAGAATTCAAAAAACCAAGTAGTGCCTCGCGCGAGCGAGCACTATTCCTCGCTCGAGCGATCACTTAACCTTGCTCGAGCGAGTACTTGACCTCGCTCGAGCAATAAAATTGAGGTACTAATCCCTCACGAGAGCGAGCACTATTCATCACTCGAGCAGCTAAAACGAAGTACCCAACCCTCGCGCGAGCGAGTACTATTCATCACTCTAGTGATCACTGTTCATCGCTCGAGCGGTTAAAACGAGTCCTAGAGCTCACGCGATGCCTCACTCGAGCGAGCCTCCCCTTCACTATGGGTCTCGCTCGAGCGAGCCCAGAACATAATTTATACTCAGATTTTTATATTCCGACCTGGCTCGAGCGTGCCATTTATAGCGCTCGAGCGAGAAATGATAAAATCAAATGCTCGATCCGTTCGAGAAATAGTTTTTCCACTCCATTTAAGGCCTTATTAATATAAAAAGCCATTCAACTAATACTTTATACCTTATTTAAAACACATATAAGCATTTAAAACATACCTCAATCAATAGATCCTATGTACACTTGATCCAAGATCAAATCAAATGAGGAGGGTTTCCAAAGCTTCTCATCCCATCCTCCTTCCAGATTATCTACCGATTTTGAGAAAAACAAACGAACCTCTAACCCTCTTTTACAAGGTCCTCTCTTCTTTCTCCCTATTTCACTTTCTCTCTATCTTACTCAATTAGGTCACGAATGAGAGACTTCTCTCCCTTTTTCACTTATCTAGTGAAAGTTAGTGTGTTTCACACATACACCTATAGTGTATATATATTAATTGTGGTTTCCTTGTGAACCACAAACACACGTGCATGGTACGTGACGTGCACGGTTCCCAAAAATCTAGGGTTATGACATTCACCCCACCTTAGTCAATTTTCGTCCTCGAAAATTGACTATACACTATAAATCAGATACGACCATTAAAAAGGCCTTCGAATAGGCACTCGTATCTAACATAATCAAGCAATTATAATCAAGTTATTAAACATATGGTCCAACAACCCAAAATCAAACCTGTATGAAGCAATTATAATCTACACAAAATAAGAAGGCACTCGTATTAAGCAACCTAAATATCCTAGAACCCTCTTAACGGCTATTTTCACAATCAAAATGACATTCATTCTACTTCAATTAATGAGAACCTGCACAAGCATTTACGTACAACTACACAATCAAGTATTGCCACACACATTGTACCAAATAAACCCATTTAATCAAAATGTATGTAAATCTATACCAAGGTCATCTCATGTCACGATTGTTTTAAACAAAGATATCATATCATAACATTAAATATTACATTGCCATTCTCAAAAATTTCAAATGATAGATGACGACCTAATCGTCACCCTGCTCATACTCCTCCTCCTCATCATCATTATCGTCGTCCTCGTCCCCATCATCATCATCACCAACAATCTCCCTGGCGGTAGTGGCACCAACTGTAGTGGTCCTGGTAGCAGAACCCGAGCTAGGTGCGCCAAAGATAGCACCTCGCATTGCACCGATGCGTTCCCGGTAAGTTTGCAGAAACGCATGGCCCATGAGGTCGATGAAGAGCGACTCCTAGAACCGCTGATGTAGCCGGATCTCCCGCCCTTGGAGGAGGATCTCCCGCATCATACTATTGTCGGTGGCAGGGAAAGGCTGTGGAGACGAAGTTGAGGGAGTCGTTAGTCCAGTCGACGGTGTTTGGGCCGCTTGCCAGGCAATCTGACGATCCCGCTTCCTGGTTATACTATTTTAGAGGCTCTTCAGGTTTCAGCTCAAGTCTTGGGCGAGGAATGGGATGGTGTTATCCGTTAGTACTAGCTCGTCCGCCCTGATCTTAAATCCCTCTTTCCCATTTTGTTAATCGAGGAGTCGGGAAATCAAATGTGCATAGGGTAGTTGGTTGATGGGTGGAGGAATAGCACCCTTCACGTTTCTTCTATAGGCATGCACCATGCCTTTTATGACTACCATCGGAGCACTAAATCACCTGTTGTGGAAAGCGGAGTGTAGAGCCCGCAAAAATGTCTCACGGCGCTCTTGGTCATGGCCCGTCGGGTGCAAGTTTTTCTTAAAAATAATATCCAAAAACCACATATGTGGCGGCAGCTGCGATCGGGTGATGGACAATCCTGATGCGGAGGTGCCGCCCGTGATGTCGGCAATGATGGTTGGGAACTCTACATTCCTAGAAAAAGGTTGGTGAGTGTGTGGGCTCGAGGCGTAGGTGTGCGGACAGTTCATGGAAGTGGAAACCTCGGCACTGCCAAAAGCAAGTTCTTTCCCATCAATCGTGACGAGGATAGTGTCCTCATTCATGTTCACTTGAAGGGTTTGGTAAAATAGTTTTACGAGTCTCGGACAGTACTGAGCTCCGAATGGTGCTAACAGTGGTCGTATGTGATTGTTTGTGAGGAAATCTGAGTCCATTGGGTGGATGTCGGATCCCCAAAACAAGAGGGATAAATCTCCCATTCGGTCTCAAAGACCTTCGCTCCCCACCAATCTTCTAGTTGGATTGGGGCACGTGATAGGGATGGGGGTGGTGGTTGGCGCCTTGTTGCGCGACGATGGCGATCGAATCACCACCCGTTTTCTAGGTTGGGGGTTAGGGCTTGTAGAAGCCATTTGATATATATAAAGAAATTAATCAATGAAATAAGGTAGAACTAGGGTAGATTTCACCTTTTTAAAAGCTTTTGACGGATTGGATCGTTAGAATCTGGCTCGAATCAGACGAAAAAGGAATTTGAAAATCTAAAAACCCTAAATCCCGCTCGCCCAATCTCTCTCGCTTGAAGATGAAATGAGTGAACAGTAATTCACCGCCCTTTTATACTCTAACCTCGCTCGAGCCATCAATAGTCCTCGCTCGAGCGGTCAATAGTTCTCGCTTGAGCGGTAAATAGTTCTCGCTTAAGCGATAAATAGTGCTCGCTCGAGCGATAAATAGTTCTCGCTCGAGCGAGTCCAGAACAGTTTGTGTTTTGATCTTTATATGGCTCGCGCGAGCGAGCATAAGTCATCACTTGAGCGAGCCCAAAATACTTTTTCTGGTCCCTGTAATCTCGTATTTTTACTCTAATTTCCTCTAATTCCCAACATCTCTCTTAGCATGATTTTCTATGTCGTGCCTTTGGGATTTAGTCATGAATGGGCTCCTCCAAAATTGAAGTTGTTATGTTCAAAATTTTACCAACTTATTCCTCTGTTTCAAGATAGCATTTTCGTACATTTACGGTCAAAATATTACGTATCATAACACTTAAACAAAAGAAACTAGCTAGTGTTCTAAAACAAACTAGGATATTGTTCTTTGACATCTGCCTCACGCTCCCACGTTGCTTCCTCGATCGGATGATTCTTCCATCGAACAAGCACTAACGGAATCACCTTTGTCTGCAACACTTGTTCTTTTCGATCCAAAATCTCCGCCGGTTCTTCGATCATGCTCATATCTTCATGCATCTCTAATTGTTGGCCACTCAACATGTGATCAAGGCCATTAAGATACTTCCTGAGCATAGACACATGAAACACATTGTGTACTCGATCAAATAACGGTGGTAATCCAATGCGATAAGCAACTTCCCCTACTCGACCCAAAACCTCAAATGGTCCAAGATAGCGGGGACTCAACTTTCCTCTCTTTCCAAATCTCATCACTCCCTTCATAGGTGATACTTTCACGAACATATGTTCACAAACCTTAAAGTCTACACTCGTTCGTTTGATATCAGTGTAGCTTTTCTGTTTGCTTTGGGCTGTCTTCAATCTTTCTCTAATCATACGGACAACGGTGGCGCTATCTTCAAGTAATTCGGGTCCCCGAACAAATTTCTCCCCAGTTTCCTCCCAATTTAGGGGCAATTTACATTGTCTTCCCTACAAAGCTTCATATGGTGCCATACCGATGCTGGATTGGAAGCTATTATTGTACGCAAATTCGATTAATGGTAGGTGTTGATCCCATGATCCTTGCATTTCAAGCATACACGCTCTGAGCATGTCTTCTATGACTTGATTTACTCACTCTGGAAAGCTAAACTAAAATCTAATCGTGTTCCCATTCCTTCTTGAAATTTCTTTCAGAACTTTGATGTGTATAATGGATCACGATCGAAAATGATACTGCTTGGGATTCCCTGTAGGCGTACTACCTCCTTCATATATAGTTCTGTGAGTTTTCCTACCGTGTACATCGTATTATAGGGCAGGAAATGCACTGACTTGGTCAATCGGTTGACCACTACCCAAATGGCATTATACCTCCTTACAGTACGCGGTAGCCCAACGATGAAGTCCATAGATATTGGCTCCCACTTCCATTCCGATATAGGTAGAGTCCCGTGAGGTGTCTATGATCGATCTTCACTTGTTGGCACGTCAAACACCGCGACACGTACTCTGCCACGTCTTGCTTCAAACCTCTCCACCAGTAATTCTTTTTCAAGTCCTGATACATCTTTATGCTACCCGGGTGAATCGCATCGTTGGATTTGTGAGATTCATCAAGAATTGTTCACCGTAAATCGACATTGTCTGGAATGCAGAGACGACCTTTGAACAATAAGGTACCATCCTCCTTGACCAAGAACTCAAATCTAATGCCTTCAGTTACATCTTGACGAATCTTGGTTAGCACCGGGTCTTTCATCTGTAGCTCGTGGATATGCTCAAATATCACCGGTCTCACTGATATGTTAGGCAAGAAGGCTCCTGTAGCTTGCGACTCGAAGTTCGCATCATATAGTGCCAAATCTTCAAATAATTTCCATTGGTGCATACCCAAAATCAAACTAGCCAACTGAGCTGAACCCTTCCGACTCAAGGCATCGACCACTACATTAGCCTTGCCTGGATGGTATTGTATAGAACAGTCATAGTCTTTGAGGCGCACCATCCATTTGCGCTACCTCATGTTCAGATATTTCTGTGTAAACAAATATCTGAGGCTCTTATGGTCGGTGAAAATCTCAAAAGTCTCACCGTACAAGTAATGCCGCCAAATCTTTAGCGCAAATATAATTGCTGCTAGTTCCAGGTCATGTGTCAGGTAATTCTTCTCATGCTCTTTCAACTATCTTGACCCGTAAGCTATCACCTTTTTATATTGATTAAGCACGCAACCCAACCCACTATACGAAGCATCGCTGTATACTGCGAAGCCTCCACTGCCTGAAGGAATCGTAAGTACTGGAGCTGAAGTGAGTCTCTTCTTGAGTTCATGAAAACTCTTCTCGTATGCTTCACTCCATTTGAACCTTGCATCTTTCCGTGTAAGTCTCGTGAGTGGTCCTGATATCTTTGAAAACCCCTCAACAAAACGTCGATAGTAACCCGCTAATCCTAGGAAACTATGGATGTCGGTCACTGTCTTTGGTTGCTCCCAACTCAACACTGCTTCGATCTTTGCTTGATCTACAATGACACCATGCTTTGAGACAACGTGTCCTAAAAAGCTAACCTCTTATAACCAAAACTTGCACTTGCTGAGCTTGGCATATAGTTGGTGTTCACGTAGAGTCTGTAGGGCTATTCTCAAGTGCTTCTCATGCTCTCCCTCTAATTTTGAATAGATCAGGATGTCGTCAACAAACACTACGACACAAGAGTCTAGGTGTGGTTTAAACACCCTATTCATCAGATCCATGAATGACGTCGGGGAATTTGTCAACCCGAATGGCATCACTAGGAATTCATAGTGTCCGTACCGAGTCCTGAATGCAGTCTTCTGAATATCCTCTGTCATGACTCTCAACTGATAGTATCCAGATCACAGATCAATCTTGGAAAAGTCTTTTACTCCTTGCAACTGATCGAACAAGTAATCTATTCTAGGTAAGGGATATCGATTCTTAACAGTGAGTTTGTTCAATTGCCGACAGTCAATGCATAGCCGCATTGACCCATCCTTCTTCTTTACGAACAAGACCGGTGCTCCCCATGGAGACTCACTCGGTCTAACAAATCCCTTGTCCATTAGTTCTTGTAACTGTTCTTTCAACTCCTTCAGTTCAGCAGGAGCCATTCTATTCGGTGCTTTAGAAATAGACTCCGTTCATGGTGCTAAGTCGATGGTGAATTCCACTTCCCTTTCTAGAGGTAATCCTGGTAATTCCTTCGAAAATACATCTTCAAATTCTCGCACTATGGCTATCTCGGAGATAACATTTTTCTCTTCTTTATGATCCTTCAAGAATGCCAAGTATCCACTACATCCTTTTTTGATCAGACGTTCGGCTCTGACTACCGAGATGAGTGGCATATGCGTCGACCTCTCTCCTTGAAATCGAAATGATCTCCTCGTATTGGGTCTGAAAATGACGACCTTATTCCTGTAATCTACCGTCGCACAGTGAGTCGACAGCCAATCCATGCCAAGGATCACGTTGAATCCTTGCATATCTAACAGAATTAGGTTCGCCGGTAGTTCAAAAACGTCTCCATCCATGATTCTCATGATCACGGAGTTGCAACCCTTTTCGGTATTAACCGATTTCCCACTCGGAATAGTCACGATTAACACAAAGTCTAACTCCTCTGGGTCAACTTTCATCCTCTTTGTGAAGCAAGGGGTAACAAATGAGTGAGTAGACCCCGGGTCTATCAACACTTGAGTTTCATATGTCACATCGCTTCCCTTCTTATAGATTTATAACGTATCTAATCATACATGCACATATATATAATGTCTATCATCATACTAGAAATTATTACATGTAGTTTCTTTTCTATTTTCTATATGGATGCACCTTCTCTATCTAAAGTTTTCAAGAATTAAAATTCTTTATTTAAAAGAAATCTCACCTTGGATCACATCATTTGTATTTTGAGCCTCTTGAGCTGTGACCGCGTAGGCTCTCCCTTGGACGATTGACTTCCTTGCTTGTATCGGTCATGGCATAGGAGCTGAAGTCGTCTTATCCTTGTTCACCTCAGGATAGTCTTTAATCATGTGGCCCATCTTGCCACATTTAAAATAGCCTCGCATCCCCTGTCTGCAATCTGTTGTTTTGTGAGACTTACCACACTTGGCACAAGTCTCCCTTGGTGTGGAAGAAGCAGCTCGTGAAAAGCCTTGTGTAACTATAGCTCCAGTGAAAAAAGCGGGACTCTCATACCTCTTCGGTCTCCCTGACGCAAGCAATGGAAATATTTGATGAGTGGTCTGTTGTGCGGTTCTCCCATACCCTGCTTGGAACGGTTGTCTCTGATTCAGTGCTACGAATCTCGAATTTTTGTTCATCGGTTCGTAGTTCTCAGTCCTTCCTTGATCTACATTTCCTCTTCCCTGCTGTTCCCTCTGACGGTATCGGTTATTGTTTTCTTCTTCCACTACTAATGCCTTACTCATGACCTCTCCATAGGTTTTCAGTTGAAATGGTGCAACTCCTCCTCGTATATCCGGCCTTAAGCCCTGTTGGAACCTCTTTGTTCTCATCACATCAGAAATCACGTAATCTAGAGCAAAATGAGCAAGTCTCATGAATTCCACTCTGTACTCCCTTACTGTCATCTTCCCTTGCATGAGTTGTAAAAATTGGATCTCCATCTGATTCCTCACGACTTTCGGGAAGTATTGTTTGTTGAACTCTTCAACGAATTCATCCCACGTCCAGGGCATATCTAGAGTTTCCTGAGCCCTAGTCCGTGAAATAGACTTCCACCAAGGCCCAGCCTCCCCATCTAACATGTAAGCTACCCAACGGACGCTCTCGTCCACCGTGTATGTCAGTACGCTAAATACTTTCTCCATTTCACTCAGCCAATTCTCGGCTACCATGGTGTCTGCCTGCCCTGAAAAGCTAGGAGGTCTTATTCTCCTAAATTCGATAAATGTTGAAGCCACTAGTAGTGTAGGCCCTACTGGAGGCGTAGGTGGCTGATGTTGCTCGAGGGCGGTATGAGCTGCCAAGGATGCTGCCTGTTGTGCCATGGCAGTTGCCATGGAAACATAGTATGCATCATCCTCTGACTCTCCTCTCTCTCTTCATTTCTTTCACTCACTCTATCTTGTTCTCTCTGATCTCGATCCTGATTTTTTGCCTGATCTTGGTTCTCTTGGCCACTACCTTCGGGAACCTCCCTATTTCCCAGTGGCACCCTGTTCGTAGGCGAGATGAATTCATCTCTACTGTGCAAATTCCTATCATGACCGCCCCTGGGTCGGCCTCTTCCCCAAGGAAACATAACGGTCTGCATGAGAAACCACAGTTTCTTTAGCAGAAGTCCCTATGCTCTGACAAAAATAATGATTGTCAGAATTCTACAAGAAACTATTATAATACCAACTGTGACAGCCCGAATTTTAGCACTCCGAAACTCGTGCCATCAGCACGACCCTCAAGGCCGTGTCCGATGAATCTGCACAGAGCATTGGTATATACAAGCAATAAACCACAAGGTAAAGTACAAGATTTTACTCTAAGCAAGTCTTCATGCATTTAAAATGAATAAAAGAAATCTCAAAAACAGTTCTAGTCCCATGCCAAATCATGAGCAAAAGAATCGACCCAAACCATTGGTGATAAACCGTTCACCCTAGATGGTTTGCCAAAAGAATTCATGGTACTTGACTACATTTAAGAATTTAGGCTTGACAT
This sequence comes from Chloranthus sessilifolius, assembly GCA_021018995.1. Lineage (NCBI taxonomy): Eukaryota > Viridiplantae > Streptophyta > Magnoliopsida > Chloranthales > Chloranthaceae > Chloranthus > Chloranthus sessilifolius. The sequence continues at coordinate 75,662,923 of CM037595.1, forward strand.
ACCAAGCCGCACAAATGCTCTCAAACTCACTCTCAAAGCACGCAAGGGGTCTCCTAAAAGAAGTCCTCAGGAGGAGGCTCTAACTCTTCTCCGGGCACGTAATCCGAATCCTCCGGATCGGCATCTCCCGAAGCTTCTGTTGCCGCTAGTACTGGACCTGCGACGTATAGTCTAAGGGGTGAGCTACATCCTAGCTCAATAGGGAAAATACAGTGAACATATAAATTAAGCTCTCACATATATGTTAAAACAGTTTTAAAAGCACACAATTCATATGATGGAATTTCTGAGAAAATAATTGAAATAATCGAGAATGAAATGATAGATACAACTGTTACTTGCATGACTTTGTTTATTCTCATCTTACTAGTATAGTTATGGATTCGGCCTAATCACTTAAATCTTAACTTAAGTAGTCCCCGAGCAATATAGCATCGAGCCCCGATGGAATACCTACCATCGTCATCTAAATAGACACTTGTTATATGTTCTCAATTTCAATACTACCCAGGCCCCTTTCTCTTAGGTGGCGGGGTCAAATTCTCAAATCTTCATCCCTGGGATGTCCTACTGGTGTACGGATTGGCCGTCGTACCGGTCACGGATATCCTGTCGAGGCAGTCGTGGGTATCCTGCCACGTCGGTGGGGTATTCTAATCAAACCAAAAATATCGAATGTATTTTACATATAGTTATTCACCTTGATTATGCTAATTTTATTACATTAGGCCTTATCACTTTTCTTTCGTTTCACGGTTAGATTTCATCTAACCGTGATACCACTGATTCAATGCATCATCTACATGCCTATTATCAGATTTACACATCCCCTGGGGACCTCATGGTTTCACTTTTGAATTCACACACACACCCTTGTTTGAAATCACATTTGATACATGACTATTTACAAGAATTACTCTACATATATGATTTTGACGAATTAAAGTACATGTTTCAAGATATTCCCTACCTCAACGCAAATCCAACGCACTCCTTTCTCGTAGAGGTTTACACGTAACAATCTCACGTCAAACCTACATTGCATGTGTTAAGAATATACTTAGAAAGGTCTCCAGAACCCTTGGGACCCATAGCTCCCATGAATTTTACAAAAAGAATTCAAAAAACCAAGTAGTGCCTCGCGCGAGCGAGTACTATTCCTCGCTCGAGCGATCACTTAACCTCGCTCGAGCGAGTACTTGACCTTGTTCGAGCGATTAAAACAAGGTACTAATCCCTCGCGCGAGCGAGCACTATTCATCGCTCGAGCAGCTAAAACAAAGTACCCAACCCTCGCGCGAGCGAGTACTATTCATCGCTCGAGTGATCACTGTTCATCGCTCGAGCGGTTAAAACGAGGTCCCTGGAGCTCACGCGATGCCTCGCTTGAGTGAGCCTCCCCTTCACTATGGGTCTCGCTCGAGCGAGCCCAGAACACAATTTATACTCAGTTTTTTATATTCCGACCTCGCTCGAGCGAGCCATTTATAGCGCTCGAGCGAGAAATGACAAAATCAAATGCTCGATCCGTTCGAGAAATAGTTTTCCCACTCTATTTAAGGCCTTATTAATATCAAAAACCATTCAACTAATACTTTATACCTTATTTAAAAAACATATAAGCATTTAAAACATACCTTAATCAATTGATCCTATGAACACTTGATCCAAGATCAAATCAAATGACGAGGGTTTCCAAAGCTTCTCATCCCATCCTCCTTCCAGATTATCTACCGATTTTTAGAAAAACAAACGAGCCTCTAACCCTCTTTTACAAGGTCTTCTCTTCATTCGTGAGAGAAGTCTCTCACAAATGAGAGACTTCTCTCCCTTTTTCACTTATCTAGTGAAAGTGTGTTTCACACAGACACCTATAGTGTATATATATTAATTGTGGTTTCCTTGTGAACCACAAACACACGTGCATGGTACGTGACGTGCACGGTTCCCAAAAATCTGGGGTTATGACAATCATAGCCTTTGACTCCATTTTATCAAATCTAGATGCCTTGATTTGTACCATCTTTTCCTGTTAGTGTTATGAGGTTTGCTAAGATGACCTTCAATGCAGGTTGAAGTTGCTTTGAGTGATCTTATACTCTCAGATTATGCCATGAAGAATAATGTAAACACATCGGCGTTGACCCAGTCTGAAATTCGCGACAGAATACTTGGGGCTGAGATAACTCCACTCTCGCAGCAGAGACAACAGATTGTGGATATTGAGAAGTAGGTGAAATGCGTTGACCTAGCTGATTTCTTTGAAGCTTCCGTACTGTTTTTATTTTACTAATCATCTACATTTTATTTTTGTGCAGGCGAAAGAAGCGAGCCAGCTGACAGCAGTTACTGAAAGGACAACAAATGTGCATGGTGATGAGCTCATTGTCACCACAACAAGCCCCTACAAGCAAGCAGCATTTGGGTCTAAAACTGATTGGCGAGTAAGAGCAATTTCAGCTGGAAACCTTTATCTCAGAGTTAATCACATATATGTGAACTCACAAGACATTAAGGTACAAATTGAACTATTTCCGCTTTAGCTCTTCTGAACTAAAAAAAAAATTGAGGTGCACAATTGATCTTTCAAGTTATTTTTTGCAAGCAGGAGACAGGCTACACATACATCATGCCGAAAAACATTTTGAAGAAGTTTATTTGCATAGCAGATCTTCAGACTCAACTTGCAGGGTACCTCTATGGCGTGAGCCCCCAAGTTTGTTTCTTATAGCTCTTTATGATTCGTATTCTTCTTCTTCAAAAAGACCAATCTACCAATTAGAAGAGATAAACTCCATTTTTAATGCATGTTTTTTTATTCTGTTTTTGGCATCACGATCAATAATTTTGTTATCTGAAATAATGATTGAAGCTTACTGGTTTATTTATTTTTTAATTCCTCTCTTTTTGCATTGGTATTTGTGGGTGAGTCCTTTTTCTAAGATAATTTTTTTACTGTATGAATTCAGGTACTCACAAATGGGAGGTCGAGGGTATGGTGAGCCAAACAACTTCAAATCATTAGGAGGAGCTGAAGAGCTGGAGCTGATGTGCTAATTTACTATTTTAGGAAATGAGTTGGTTAAAATAGGTTGGCAATGACATTGATGGCTAGCAAAATTAATTAAATATGGAAAAAGATGGTTCTTTTGTTTCATGTAACTATCAACAGTGAATAAAATTTCATTTAATGGTGTTTTTATTTTCACATTTTCACATTTTCTTTTTTTATTTCATATATTATTGACTAGTATGTAAGTTTGCTCTATTTGCTCTGAGATATGGGTTGAGCCCATATCGTAGTGCATTAGTTAGTTTCTTATACTTCATAGACTCCTCAAATCCAGATGCCTTTTCCAGATGGTACAGATCAAGTAGCGTTTCCTCTTTCCCAAAAAAAGCATTAAAAAAAAGTATTAAAAAAATTGCATTAAAAAAACCATTAAAAAAATTGCATTAAAAAAAGCATTAAAAAATTGCATTAAAAAAATATTATTTAAAAAAAATTGCATAAAAAATCGTCGACGTAATTTTCTTTTTTTAAAAAAATAGTATTTTTTTTTTTTTTAAATTGCATAAAAAAATCACTGCCAAAAGCAGTGATTTTTTCTATGACTGTTAAGAGCAGTCGTTGTTGAAGTTCATAAACCACTGTCTTGGATAGTGGTAAAAAAAAACCACTCCTTTTTTTACAATTGTTTAGGGCAGTGATTTTTTGGAAAAAAAATATCACTGTCAAACACAGTAGTTTTTTGAAAAAACCACTGTTTAAGGCAGTGATTTTTTTTGCTTTTTAACGTAGTAGAACCAAATAACCTAACAAATTCATCCACAAGAAAGGTTACTCTTTCTCCTGATTAATAGCTGTCAAATGAATGGCTAAACAACTTATGGGCAGCGGTCAAATTGACTCACAAAGTTTCTTTTAATTAGATGGTTACAAATACTTGACAATCATATAGGTAGTGAGGAACTGTCTCTTGAACTGTTGAAAAACTCAATTGATGAACTAAGCGTGCAATGTGTAAAGAATTTGATGGCACCCACACTACAGCAAGTGCACAGCCTAAATGTCATTTACCCAATAGGGAAACCAAATTTTAAAGAGATTTGCTGGTGTAGGAGTTTTATTCATCTAAGGTACAAACAACCAAACGTTCTCTATGCTTGAGGTCTCTTCAAGACTAATTTGAGCAAAATGTATTATAACAGAAAGGGGCTATGAATACAAGTAGCTTGTTCTTTTTAGTTCCAAGCCAATTACATAATGAATGGAGAGATAATACAAATAGAAGAAACATGATGAATCAATAAAAAAATTCCCAATGTGTCGAGGTTGTGGGTTCAAATGTCTCCCACTTGGTCGTCAACCCAACTGGCTTTACTCTTGCATTTGAGACCTTGACCATATCTAGGGTTTCAACACACTTCTGCACTCACTTGGCCTGCAAAATTATATTCAAACTTTGGGCTGTTAGTGTATCTCCATCAAGCTCATTAATTTCTATGCCATTCGGCCAAAAAAAAAAAAAAAAAAAAAAGATTTTGATTGGTTTGGGACCTTTATAATATTTTCACCGAAAATTCCCGAAAAATTTAAAGCATATGTATCGGAATAAAGTAAAATTATGCACAATGTCCACAGTGACAAAAGCATCTAATTCCTCTGCATGTACAACTACAAGTGTGTGTAGTAACTCCACTGATGCATCTCGCACACCTTGCAAGGTATAACATTTCCTTAGATTTGTTGTATAGAAGATGCTCTTTCCAGAGACTAAAAACAAAAGAACATTCGCTTTAATTATTTTACTTTGACAGCAGGGAGCACCTCCCCACTGAACTCTAAACAAGTGGTGTCGTTTTTTCTTTGTTTTGACATAGTGGCTTATTTCTCCACTAGATCACCTTTGAAGCTCTGAAGAAGAAGAAGAACCTCACTTGTGCCAAGGATTCAAGTGTTCTAAGTTTCCCGTGGGTTCCTAACCTTGGAAGCTTAGAACATTTGGGCTAAGGTTTTCAAGTGACAATGTGAAAGCAATTGACAATGTCACACGTCTCGTTTCTCTATTTCTTTCTTAATTGCATTTTATTTTCTTGTAATCTCCTTTACACTCACTAGCACATACAAGTATTTTTTCTTTTTATTTATTTATCTCTTTGCATTCGGGTTACACCGGATTAATCTGATGCAATGGATCTAATCCCATGTATACCTTTATCACTTTAGATGATCCTAAATCAATTTGATGCAATGGATTCGACTCTATGGTCACCTACATCATTCAAAATGAAGCAACATGGCCAAACCATTGGCCCCCTCACGGGACTCTTATTTTCTTTTTCTTTTTCTTTTTTAGATAGTGTCTGTGGTAGAGCCCGACTCTTGTCGGGCAGAACGGGTGCGCGCGAGCGCTTTCCAATTCGTAACCGGAGTCCTTGCCCATAGTCTCTTGGTTAGAATAGACCATTTGGAGTTATTGTATTTTACTTTTAATTATTTTGGATAACCTAAGTTAACACCATAAACTTGGTGGCGATTGCTGTTTTTCATATTTGTCGTTCGGCTTCCATAGCCGTAGAAACCATACTAGCCTTGGTCTTATCGCCTTGAGGCGAGTTTGCGGGTCTACAAAATGGCGACTCCACTGGGGATAATTTTGAGCTCCAACTTGAAGCTGGCTACATCCGGAACTCCGGCTTCTTTGCATGCATTTGTAGCTTACTAATATCCCATGCTATCTTTTTTGTTTTGTATTTGTAGCTTTATAGTTTTGCTTTGTCTTTTCATTTTATTTACCCTGACTCTCTCACTCATTTAACTTTCTAACCAGGGCTTGCCCTGGACCAAGGCTAGCCAGGCAGCTGCCTTGAGTCCCCGATTTTTAGAGGCCCCCAAATCTATTTTGCTTAATAAAAAGTAGGTTTAATATATATATAAAGCGATAAAGGGCCCCTAATTTCTTTCCACTTTACCCTATTCTCCTCTCCACAGCTCCACTCTCCAGCACCTGAACCAACAACCTACGGATCTGGTTCATGGTGATTGATCATTGCCATTGAGGCTTCTTCTTCTTCTGGAGCTAGGGTTTTATCTGCCATTGATTTGGTTCTTATGTGATGATTGTTTTATAACTTCATGATGCATATTTTATTAACATTATATTTTTTTAAAGTTAATTTTCTAATTTTTAAAGTTGTTACGGTTGCTTGTTATGGTTTCTCAAAGCCGTTCGCAAGTTGAGTGATCAGATGACTAGCATGAAAACGTACATGAGTTGCAGAAGATCGCTAATACCGATTTTACATCAGAAGATTGATCAAGTGGAGAAAATATGGTACGAGGAAAAAGCTAAATCAATGAAGTTTAGGGATTCGAAATTGAGAAATCAATATGGTTCAATATTAGAGGATAGAGCGCTTCTTATCGAGATTCTATGGGAGTTGAGAAAGTCACGTCGTATAGTGGATGCATTACGTGAAAGTTTCATTTAGAAAATTTTCAAAGTTTTTATTCACGAACTATATGAAGATATCATATTAGCGAGGCTTGTCTTTAAAATATAAGATTAAAACTTTCATTTCCATCAGCCAAACCCCATTACCTCCCTTCTATCTTAACCCCATAATTGGTGTAAAACTAATGCTGGTTGAAGATCCCATAACTGTTCATAACCCAAAACCTGTTAAAGAAATCAAACCCATTGAAATTATCATACCCATCAATGATCCCATATTGGTTGATGAAAATCCTCTATCCATCATTATCATTCCTGACCCCGAACCTGTTGAAGATTAAGTACCCGTGGGGAATCTAAGTGATCCCATGCCTGTTGAAGATTCAATTGTGCCTGTTGGGCATATTGATCTTGTTCCCAAGCAAGATCCCATTGAAGTACCACAACTAACTTCGAGTGAGGTGCTCAAACCAAACCCGATCGAAATCCCCAAACCAAATCCGATCAAAATTCTCAAATTAAATCTAATCAAAATCACCAAACCACATCCGGTCAAGATCCCAAAGCAGTGCAAAGATGAAGTGATCAAGCCATGTTCTGATGAGGTACCCGAATTGTGTCTCATGGTGGTACCAAAGTTACGTTCCGTTGAAGTACCTTAGCCAAATCGGATAGAAGTGTTCAAACCAAGCCTCATTACATCACCCGAGCCAAATTCAATTTATTTTTCCAAGCCATGTGACATCGAGGCGATCAAAATAATGTCATTCTCTTTCGAGCAGATATATAATTTTGGTGAAAGTTCGAGGTTGAACTTTTTTAAAGAAGGATGGAATGATGCGGAATCGAAGCCTACACGTCGAGATCGTGGGCGGATAAAGAGGAGAAAGCGAAAAAGAAAGAGGACCCGCGAATTGGTTTTTAAAAGGCTTGTTAAAGACAGGTTGAAGGCCTTTGTGCACGTTATTTTAGGCAATTTTGTCTATGTTTAACGCCCTTTTTCAATGGAATTCATTTAATAAGTGGTTTATTTTAGGATTAGTTGCTTTATTTGAATTATTTATGGGTCAGACACATATATGTGATATGTGACTATTAATTTCATCATTTTCAGCGCAATAATTGGAAAAGTGGTTATAAGTCCTTCAATACATGTCAAAATTGTATGATTCTTGTCTTGTTGGAAAGCTACTTTAATAAAATTTCAAACAAGACTAATTTCATGTCAATCGGACATTATTTTACCCTTCAAAAGCGATCGCATAATAAAAGAAGGATTAGTGGTGAAATTAGTTGTGACCGTTAGATTATAAAATTTTAATGGTTATTTTAGGAGTTTTATTTTCAGTAGTATTCTTAGAGTTTCTTTATTTTATAAATACATTGTAATCTTCTTTGAGAAAATAATTAATGATGAATATTGAAATTTAATTGCTTTATGCTATCTTTGAGAGTTCTTTGAGAATTTTTGTATTCTCCGAGTTTAGGGTTTGGTGTGATGCCAATATTTATTCTATTCCAGTGATTTTCTATATCTTCTTCTTAATTCTCTATTTTTATTTTTATTTGATCCTGAAGATCAAAACCCTATTCTTATCATGTGAGATTTATGCTACTTTAGGGTTAACGCTTTTTAGTCCTGCATCACTTTATCTTTTTGTCGCTTTATCACAACCCAACATTCTGCACCATATATTATAGCAGGTCTAACTATCGTCTAATAAAATTTTCCCTTCAATCTAAAAACTCTTGGGTCACACAATACTCTACTTGCTTGTCTCCATTTCAATCAACTTGCATTAATCCTAACTGAGACGTCCTCTTCAAATCTATAATCTACTTGTAAAGTAGAACCTAAATAGCAACATTGATAATGTGATACGAGATGATTTTCTATTTTAAATTGAGTTAGTCTACAATAAGTGTCCACCTATCATAGGTGGATACAACAGTCCACACGTTTGTGAGACTACATGACATGCATGGACTTCCAATGCATAGAAGGTCGTGCAAGTCACGCTACCGCACAGATGAGGGGATGGCTTTAGTGCACATGATGGGTGGACACCCATTGTAGACTAACTTTTTAAAATTATCCTCCTAGCTATCATGTTCATTAAATTTGCAATCTATATATTCCATCTTTATTCTTTAATTTTCAAAACTCTTGATTCTAAGGCTTTTCTCCATCGATCCAACTTATCATTTATTTCTTTTCTTGTTTGGGAAATTAGTATCACATCATCCGCAAATAACATGTAGATGAAATCCTTTCTTATATGCCTATGATTAATGCATCCTTGATCAAGGGCAAATAGATAAGGGTTGAACGTTGATCCTTAATGCAACCCAACTTTGACATGAAACTCACTTATCTGTACATGTTATTCTCCCACTAGTTACCGCTTTTTCATACACGTCTTGAATAATCTCAACATATAAATTCAAAATGCATTTTGTCCTCAACATCCACCAAGTTATTTGTCTCATCACTCTATATAAGTCTTATCCAAATCAATCAAGAATGCATGCAGGTTTTTCCTTCTCTATAAGTTTCCTTAATAGGAAAATAGCTTCAATTGTTGATTTTCTTGGAATAAATCTAATTTAGTTCTTTGATATGCATAAAGACTGAAAATTGTGTTTTTGTAATAGGTCTTATCATAGGGATTTAATAGAGATTTTTACAGCTAGCTGCCAACCTAATATCGTTTTTCTCCTTTGGGCTTGGAGCTTACAATGGCGAGTTCAAAACTTGTGATAATATTAGGTACAAAACCCACACCCCTATTTGACATGTTTCGTCTCTAGAATGGATTGACCAATATAAAATTTGTAGACACCCAATTTGGGACTGTCGATCTGTAGACACCCAAAATTGGCCCAAGGCCCGATCGAAACATACTTCGAGAGAGGCGCGCCCCCGAGCTTCCGATACGACCCCCCATACCCTTAGGTACTTTCCCACGCCCTTAGAAACCTTCCCAAACCTTTAGAAATTACCCCCGACTTCTCCAAACCTACAGTTAACTCTCCTGGGCAATGGTCAGAGAGAGATGTGCCAGAGCTGACAGGGATCTCTACGGAGATTGAATTTTATCCCATTGAAAAGTTTCAGCTTTCCAACAAGCTAAGAATCGCCTCAATCCGAGTTGTACGCCAAAAGTTATGGCGATCCGAGCAGTGCCCAGGAATTGCACTTGGTTAGGGCATACATGGCTCATGTATTACATGCGCCAAGCCATTTTTTTCCAAAAATGACTTAGTGCATCTAATACACACGTGAAGTATAGGTGGACCCCCTCGGGCTCTGAACTTTTGGACACTATAGCTATGCTTGGCGTGTGTAATACACACGCCAGGCTTAGCTACAGTAACCATGGGTTTATGCTCGAAATCCACTTTTGGGATTTGACTTGTTGATCATCTCAATGTTTAGGATATGTTTCATTAGGATTGTTGCACCCCTGATTACCCTATTTTGCAACCCTTTAGTCATTTGAAACCTCACCCTATCATCTACCTTTGAAGCCCATTGCCCACATTTTCAAGCTCTCAAAATCCTAGAAAACTTTAGATTAGAAGATTACGTAATTGCTAACCCTAATTAGCACTTAAGCACCCTCCTAACCTCCCTTTTTCCAATAAATAGAAAGGCACCCCTCCCTTTACAAAGGCTTGAAATTTTTTTCAAGAGATAAAAAGATTAAGAGAGAAGCTTTTCGTCCCTTTGGTGCACCCATTCCATACTAATTCCAAAATTCAAAAGCCCCCCTTAGACCCCTTCTCCCACCAAAAAACCTTGAGTTAGGAGAGAATCACCCCTATCCTTCTTCCTCTACCCCTTAGCTATCAAGCCTTAGAGGTTAGAACCCATTCTCCAAACATTCAAGCTATCGGAAGCTCGTCAAGTGCACCTACACGAAGGTCCACATGCGTGCTACAAGGGCTCGAGAGCCCTGACTCACCCCTCTATTCCTCTACCTTCTTAGCTTTTGCTCTATCCCGAATTTGTGCCATTACGCCGTCGAAATCTCGATAGTGGCGGAGGGGTACAAATAGGGTCAAGGTGCCTTAGGACAAGAGGAAGTGCTCTTTTCTTTCTTATTTTTCTTGTTTATTTTTGCCACAAGTACAGACCGCTTTGGTCGGGTGCGTAACACTTTCCCGATCGATAATCGAAGCCTCTACCCAAGAGCCTTCAGCGTAGACCAGTGAATTAGAGTCATATTTTTGGTACTTCGGTGCTTATAAAATTGATTTAGGTTTCCCAGGATACCAAAAGCTCCGGGTGGCGACTCTATATATATATTTTTTTCATGAGTGCGCATCGTCGCGACGGGATCATAAAAAATCCCACGGTTGCACAGATGGCGACTCTGCTGGGAATTAGCTAGTAGAGCTTCCCTTTGAAATTTAGCCTTTTTCTTTGTTTTTACTAACGTTTAGCTTTTTTTTTTTTTGTTATTTTACTAACCCCTACGATTCAGTCTTGCTTTTACTTACCCCTACTTTTTCGTCATTACGTGCCTTAGTTGATTGGCGGGCCTACTTAAGCATCGTCTTTATATTTCCTTTACTTTTTTGTCATTTACATGCCTTAGTCGATTGACAGGCTTACTTGCACTTTTTTTACCCACCTTAGCCATTTGGCTGGCCTATGTGAGCATTTACTTTATCGCAATCATATCCTACTAGTGAACGCCAACCTGTAGAGGCGGCACGGGATCGTAACCACCCATTTTTGGACTTTAAGAAAACTCCCTTAAAATCTGAATTTAAAATTGAACCAAGAGGGGGACTTAATTGAATTTTTATGGGGGTAGATTTTCATGGGTTGGGAATTCTAGGCAAAGATATAAACGTCCTGGTTCTCGGTACGGCGGCAGTCCCTAGTGGTGATGATCCGGAAAAGAACCACCCCACCCAATATCTGAGAAGGCGCTTGCGCCGGAGGTATATCGGATGGGTAACCTATCCAGTCACGAAGCCTAAAACCCTTGGGGGAGAGCATTAGTACTACCAAATTGGCCTTGCATCCCTAGGTTCGGTGAGGAGAGACCCGCTGCAACTAAGAAACTAGTCCCCGGAAGCATCGCTTCTCGAAAACAAAAAACAATAGACTGAATTCGGGGTTGCTGGTCTGTTGCCAAGATTATTTGACCCCATTGTTTATGCCTGGCGCATGTAAAACACGCGCCAAGCCACTTTTTCCAGGTTTGCATTGGCGCATATATTACATGCGCTAAGCTTAAAAAACTTAGGTTTGCTTTGGCACATGTAATACACGTGCCAAGCTTTGATTGTCCAGATTTGGCCTGGAACATGTAATACACACACCAAGCCCAAACTGAGCAGTGCAACCTGAAATCTAAGGCCTTTTTCACATCCCCGAGTTCCCCGCTTAGTGGTTTAGCACCTCTGATTAGGTCCTACACTATCCAACACCCAATACACCTCCGCCAGTCAAAAGAGGGTAACTTCTTATCGACTCGCTTCGGGGGATTGGGTTATTTGCATTGATTCTCATGCCTTCAATAGATCAAAGAGTTCCCCTTTAATTCTTCCGAAGCGAGTCGGGGTCATGCCGTGGGATTTAGATTTATTTAGGGTACAAATACCACCTGAAACGAGAATTCAAGGCCCCCGAAATCCTTCATCATAAAAATCCACTTACAAAAAATCTTTAATATATATAGAAACAAAAAAAAAAACCCGAAAAAAGAAAAACCATTGTGGTGCCGACACAACAGGATCGCCTTACCCTCCATCATCCCGTAGGGGAAGAAGGAGAAAGCTTTATGGCCTCATCCGAGGCACCTGTACCCCACCCGCCACCAAGCCATGTATGTGGCGTGGATCCGCATCTGCCGATCCCGATTCATCCCAACTCGATTCCCCAACTCAAGAAGTGTTCACATCCATCCCCCTCACCCAACCCCCATTTACTGTCATCGGGCCCTTCAATGCACCCATTTTCCCATCCACCACCACTCAAAACATCTGAAGTCCGACACCCCAATCCCCCTCATTTTCTCAAACCATGCCCATTTCCCCCTCCATGACCATTCCAAATCCCTCCCATCCTCCATTCACATCCACCCCAAACCCAACCCAATTCCCTACCTTTACCACCATACCCCATTTTCTATCTTCCCAACGTCTACTCGATCCACCCGCAATTACTCATACCACACTCAATTTTCCCCATATCCCCCCATCTACCCAAGTCATGCCCATTTTTACTAGGGCCATGCCCAATTTTCCCACCACATCCATCTCATCCACACCCCACCATCCCTTAAATACACCACCTCCATCCAATCCCTCTCCAATGGCTATGATGGATGAGATGGTCCAGGCCTATACAAGCTCGAAGGCCTCCCAAAATATTCCCCCTCATCCTCACCACATATCTTCTAACCCATCATACACACTCCCAAGTCTCCATGCTTCAGTACCTCAAACCCACCAGGGCCCAATGGCTCAAACCCCCATCATCCATACCATTAAGGGCCAGACCCACAAAGGCCCAACTAGCTAGACCCACCAAGGCCCAACGACACAGACCCACCAAGTCCCAACGAGACAGACCCACCAAGACCTAATGGCCCAGACCCACCAAGGCCTAATGGGCCAGATCCACTACGGTTCAATGGGCCAGACCCACAGAGCCTAATGGGCCATACCCATCAAGGCCCAATGGGTCTGATCCATCATGGCCCAATGGCCTAGACCCACCATGGCCCAATGGGCCAAACTTCCCAAAGCCTTATGGCCCAAACCCCTCCAAATTCCCTACCTTATACCCAAGCCCAGCAAGGCCCAAACCTGGGACCCTCATACCCATACCCTCAACAATTTCCTTGATACCTCCCTCACACACAAACCTCACACCCAGCCCAAGGTGGGGAGCCAGGCAACTATCCTTCATCAACCCCAATTCACCCATCCCCATGCACCACAAAGCCATCTCCAAGCATTCCCTCAAACACAGTGGCCCCATCAGGGCTTAACCCAAAATCCAAATTTTACTCATCCTCTCACTCCACAGAACCTCCCTCACATCCAATGGTCCTGCCAGAACCTATCCAGCCCAATCAACACCAACAGAAAATCTCACCCTCACTACACCATATGTAGCCCACAATACAAGGAAGATGAGATCATGAATAGTGGGGCTTACACAGGAGCATTTGCCTGCATCAATCCTCCCCCCATAATCACCACCCCCCAGCACAAAGCGAATCAAGGCCCATCATTAAAAAAATAGCCCTGCCATCTCAAGAGTCTGAGTAGCTGAAAGAACAACTGGACAAGATCCAAAAGCAATGAATGAAGATGGGTGGAACTAAGATCCACGTCATGGACTTTTCAGATCTATGCCTTTTCTCTGAAGTTCCCTTGCCTTCAAAATTTAAAATGCCGGTCTTTGATAAATATAATGGCACAGGCAATCCCATTGCACATCTCAAGCCCTATTGTGGGGACATGTGCCAGTATGGAGGGGATGAATGCCTGCTTATAAAAGTCTTTCAGAAAAGTCTGACGGGCCCAACTTTGAGATGGTTCATGTCTTTAGAACCATCCATGATTAAAACGTGGAAGGATTTGACTCATTTATTTCAAGAACAGTATGTCTACAACATAGACATTGAACCTCGTAAGTCAGATCTAGCCTGATTAAAGCTGAATCCTAATGAGACCTTCAGTGATTACCTTGGGCGTTGGAGAGCGCTAGCAGCTTAGGTAAGAAATAGAATACTTGACTACGAGCAGATATGGATGATTTAAAAACTACCTTGCCAGTTATCTCAGACTTCCTGGTTTATCAACAGCAATCCAGCTTTGCTGATTTGGTAAGGAATGCCAATTGTTGTGAGGAGGCAGTCAGAGAAGGGTGTTTAAGTAAGAATGTATCCGATGGGGCAAGCGAGGTCAGGAACAAAGAAATGATAGCAGAACAGGGGCAAATGTACAGAATATTGCGAACACACAACCCACACCAATATAACCCCGTCCCAATTCAAAGCTGCATAACCAACTCCAGCTAGAAGCGAGCCGATACAGAGAATAGGAAATGGGCAGGGGGCACAGATGACTCCGGAACAGAGAACGGTCTGTTTTGATCGAGTCTTCACACCTTTAGGGCAATCATTGAATATCTTGTTGCCCTTATTAATAGAAAGAGGGTTGGTCACAACACTCCAACCATGACCTCCACCAAATCCCATCCCAAGGAACAATGACCCCAACACCCACTGTAACTTTCACAATGGACCGGGCCACCCGACTGATTGTTGTTTTCCTCTGAAACACGTAATACAAGATCTGATCGAGGCTAGGAAAATCATCCCCACTTCCCCTCCCCAAACCAATCAACATGCCAACATACACCAGGTACCATTACCCCCACACCCTCCCTGAGGGGCAGGCCTAAGACCCACTGTCGGCATGGTGGCAGAGGATGATGAAGATTTTGACCTGTCAAATTACATCGGCGACAAAGGAAATTTTGTGGCACCACTACGGAGAGATTGGGGAGACAGAAATATTGGGGTGATTGAACCTCTAAATATGGCTAATTACTTTCCCAACCTCGCAGCGCAAATAGAATCCTTAGATCTTAGGGCATACATCCCAGTGCCAGCTCCCGTGAAATACGTCCAAATTAACTCCTATCAACCATATGGGGCATCCTCCACCAATTACCCAAGGGCTGATTATTTCCCCCATCAACTTTCGACGCTCATCAATTATCAATGGCCCACCCCTGTCCCGTCACCACTGATACAATCATCCACAAACCTCACCAACCCTAGTTGGCCCACTGTTTCCACCTGCCCATCCCTCACTGAAGTTAACTAGGTATTACCCACCCATTCCAATCCCTCAGCACCATTATCCCCAGTACCCACTTTCTCCCCGTTCTAGATCCCGGGACCAACTTACAATCCTCATTAGGTCCCGCTCAGTTATGAACAAATAGACGTCAATGCCGACAACAGCAGGGAAGGGGCAGTTGATTTCGTCACTAGGTCAGGGAAGATCTTCAAGCCACCAGATGCATCGCTACCAATGCCAACTTGACTAGAAGGGAAAAAGGACACCACTACGGCAAACCCATTTGAGAAGATGAGCCGTGAGTACAAACTTGAAACCTAGCTCAGGAGAATGCCCGCCCATATCACGATTTGGGATCTGTTAATGACGTCCCCACTTCATTTTCAAGCTCTGATGGGGGTATTAAAAATTACACACGTCTCACTCCAAGTAAGCCCAGATGAGGTCGGGCAGATAATCGGGCAGGTGATGGCTCCCAAGGCCATCTCTTTTTCGGATGCTGATTTACCAGAGGAGGGAAATAATCATTCTAAATCCCTCAATATCACTGTAGAAGCTAGAAAAATGGTAATTCCAATGGTATTAATTGATAATGGATCTGCTTTAAACGTGTTCCCTCTAAGAACAACTACCAAGATAAGAGTAGATCCTTATATGCTGAAACCGACAAAAACCAGTGCCAGGGGATTTGATAACACTAGAAGAGAAATAATCGGAGAAGTCTATCAAGAGCTAGTAATCGGACCAATGACCTTCTCCATACCTTTCCAAGTGATGGACATCAAATCCTCTTTCAATCTATTATTAGGACGCCCTTGGTTACATGAAATCGGGGCAATACCGTCCACACTACATCAGAAGCTTAAATTTGTGTCTGGACAGAAGATCATCACCATCATAGGTGAAGAGCATAAGGAAAAGGAAAAGGCTACCCATAGTATTAAGAACCCCAAAGTATTGGATGTGTCGCACACGATCGAGGATACAGACCTCCATAACTTTGAATACGAGGTATCGGCGGTAGTCCCGAAACCCCCAGAAAGCATCACTCTGATAATCAGAGGCGGAATGGTAGCAGCTATGGCCATGCTCTAGAAATGGATTTATCAGAAAGGAAAGAGACTAGGACCTCGATTACAAGACAGGAAAGAGCCAGTCAAAGCCAAAGGTGGGTAACAGGTTAGATTTGGGTTAGGATACAAACCCACAGAACAAGAAGTATGAGAGGCTAAGGAGAAAGCCTGAACTGTTGTTGCAACAAGAGCCCGAGGAATCAATTTGAAAGAAGAATCTCGTCCTAGGACCCACATCCGGGACACCTTTGTGAGTGCTAAGATTGTCAAGATTGATCAGAATGGGGCAACACAATTAACCCCATACAAACCTGTAGCCCCTGTCCACCCCACCAATCCCCAAATTCTTCCTCCCCATCTAGAAATAGGCTTAGCCGCCCTATCCTTGTTTGAGGAAGAGTTTGTCATACCTGCATAATCCCCCCTGTGGTAAACCACCACAGGACCTTACTAATGTTTGAGGATAAATTCTTAGACGAACCCATGGTCAATATGATGGAGGTTGGCTCCAAAGAAGCATATCAACCAACCCCTCCATCCAAACAGGTAAAGGAGCAGCACCACAGGTGCAGAATTGAGCGTCTATACCCCAAACTCTGGAAGCGACAAGTGGCCTGAATTTAACTCTCTTTTCCAAAAAAAACAACCTATAAAAAGTGAGACGAGCCCTTGGCAGGCAATATCGTGTATATATAGGGACTCGCTTTGCCAAGAGCCCATTTATGAAGAAAACAAAAATCTCAAAAACATAGAAAAAATATAAAATCTAAAAATATTATCTTTCAAAATTCTGAATAAAGTCAAAGAAAATAATGCCTTAATCGAAATCCCCGTCCCACGTGAAATCGACCCCTTTCCTGTAGAAATACAAGAAAAGTAAGAGTCACAAGTCTAGATGAGGAAATCCCTACTGAGGACCTCCCCAATGAACTCCTTAAGCGGTTTGCCGACTTTGAGCATGGTCCTACCCCTATCGTTGAAGAAACAGAGGACGTCAATCTAGGGATCGAGGAGGTTCCTAGAATCACTAAGATCGAAACATCGCTATCTCTCGAGGAAAGAAAAAGCATGATTAATTTCTTTCAGTCATATCAAGATGTCTTCGCATGGTCATACGAGGACATGCCTGGTTTGGATACTGACTTGGTCGAGCATGAGTTACCACTCTATCCTAATATTAAGTCGGTCAAGCAGAAATTGAGACGACTTCGACCCGAGTGGATGCTAAAAGTAAAAGACGAGATCGTCAAGCAATATGATGCAAAATTTTTCATGGTCTCCAAATACCCACAGTGGTTAGCCATTATTGTTCCAGTACCAAAGAACGATGGGAAGGCCTACATGTACATTGACTTCCGAAATCTGAACAAGGCGAGCCTGAAGGACGACTTCCCATTACTGCACATCGACATCTTGGTCAACAACACTGCTAAGCATGGGATGCTATCTTTCATGAATGGATTCTTCGGATATAATCAGATCAGGATGGCAAAGGCAGATCGAGAGAAGACAACATTTATCACCCCTTGGGGAACTTTCTGCTACTAAGTCATGCCATTCGGGTTGAAAAATGTTGGTGCAACATACGAAAGAGCGATGACAACACTCTTCCATGACATGATGCACCGAAAAATTGACGTGTACGTCAACGACATGATCGCCAAGTCATCGGAGCGAAGTGACCATTTGATAAATCTCCAAAAGCTGTTTAAGAGGCTGGGAAAATATAAGTTATGTCTGAATCCTCAGAAATGCGCATTCGGCGCCATGTTAGGAAAGTTGCTAGGATTCATCGTCAACAGGAGAGGTATCGAGGTTGACCCAGCCAAGGTATAGGGCATCACCATCTATCGAAAAGAGGTCAAAGGTTTCTTGGGCGGGATACAATACATCAGTTAGTTCATTACACAGCTAACTCCTATCTGCACACCAATCTTCAAGCTGTTAAAGAAAGATTCTCCCGTTGAATGGAACGATGACTGTCAAGCGGCATTCGATAAAATTAAGGGCTACCTTCTCAACCCTCAAGTATTAGTACCACCCAAGCCAGGTAGACTACTCTTAATGTGTCTCTCCACAATAGAAGTTTTGATGGGATGTGTCCTAGGGCAGCATGATGAGACAGGAAGAAGAGAGCAGGCCATCTACTACCTAAGTAAGAAGTTCACCGACTATGAGATGCGCTATTCTCATATGGAGAAAGCATGCTTGGCTCTCGTGTGGGCCACACAGAGGCTCTGCCACTACTTGCTATCTGAATCCGTTATACTCCTAGCACGCATAGATTCATTAAAGTACCTGTTCAAAAAGCCAGCCTTCACTGGGTGGATTGCGCACTGGTAGCTCGTACTATTCAAATTTGACATCACCTACGTCACTCATAAGTCAATCAAGGGGCAGGTGCTTGCTGATCATCTTGCTGATAATCCCTTACTTGATTATGAACCTCTAAGGACTGAATTCCCAGACGAGGACATCTTGTTCATGACAGAGGATGATACAATAGAGACAAAGGAGTCCTGGGTGATGCACTTCGATGGAGCGACAAATGCCGAAGGTCAAGGAGTTAGCGCTATCCTAATCTCACCAAAGGAGTCCCACATACCAGTTTCCATCAAACTCAACTTCCCTGGACTGACAACATGGCTGAATATGAGACATGTGTAGCTGGCTTGCAAGTAGCTCTAGACCTGAACGTAACTCACCTCAGGGCATTTGGCGACTCATAGTTGATCATATGCCAGACAAATGGAGATTGGAAGATGAAGGATGAGAAGTTGATCCCATACCATAAACACCTCAAAGATCTGATAGCATGCTTCGATGATGTTTCTTTCTCCTATGTCCTGCGAGCAAGAAATCAATTAGTCGATGCCCTGGCAACATTGGCATCAATGGTGGAAATTTCCTATGGTGTAGTGATGAAGCCGATCATGATTGAACAGAAGAACGAGCCAGCCTTTTTCCTCCAGATTAAGGAATCCCCAAGGTTAGATGATGAGCCATCGTGGTTTTCAGATATCAAGAATTTCCTCAAAACTCGAGCATTCCCTGAGGAGACGTCCAAAGAGGACAGATGAACCATTCAATGTTTAACGGCAAACTACGTCATCTATGGCAAGTGTCTCTATAAGTGGTAATATAACGATATCCTACTCCGATGCCCAACTGAAAGCGAGGTAGTGAACATCATGAAAGAGATTCACGAGGGAGTATGCGGGGCCCACGTCAATGGGTACATGCTTGCCAAAAAGATCCTACGGCAAGGATATTTTTGAACCACCATGGAAACTGACTGTTACAAACATGTTCAGTAGTGTTACAAATGCTAAGAACACTTCAGTATGATCCACGCTCTGACTATAGATCTACACATCATGACCACTCCATGGCCATTTGCCACTTGGGGCCTCGATGTCGTCGAAAAAGTCAATCCGAAAGCATCAAACGAACATCAATTCATCCTGGTTGCCATTGAATACTTCACCAAATGGGTAGAGGCAACATCCTACACAAACATTATGGCCCAGCATGTTGAGAAATTCATCAAAAGCAATATTGTTTGCCAATTTGGCGTACCCAAGGATATCATCACAGACAACGGCATGAACTTCGCGAACAAGCGCATCAAGGCCTTCTGTGAGCAGTACAAGATCAAATATCATCGCTCGTCACCATATCAGCCACAAACCAATGGGGCCATGGAAGCTATTAATAAAATGGTTGTCCGCATCCTTGAGAAGATGGTCGTCACCTATCGAGATTGGAGCGAAATATTACCATTCGCTTTATGGGCCTACAGAACATTGATCCGTACCACTACAGGGGAAACACTGTTCTCCCTTGTATATGGAACTGAGGTCATCCTGTCAGTAAAGGTTGAAGTGCCCTCGCTCCGTATACTCCTTGAGTCAGGCCTACCCGAAGCAGAAAGGGAGAGATCTCGCTTTGATCAGTTAAACCTGCTGGACGAGAAAATGCTCCTAGCCTTGTGTCATACCCAAGTGTACCAGGGGCGAATTGCACGCGCTTACAACAAACGTGTTCGTGGTCGAGAATTGAAGGTAGGAGATACCGTACTCAAGAAAATCTTCCTATCCCTCTACGCCGATTCGAGAGGGAAATTCAAGCCTAATTGGGAAGGACCTTACGTCATCCGAGAGGTACTCCCAGGATACGCTATCCGCCTCGCCACCATAGATGAAGATCACTTTTATGAGCCCATCAATGCTGGATACATCTGACGATTCTATTCCTAGGTCTCCCACAGCGAGGTAAGTATTGATAGGATGGATACGCGACTGCTTAAAGATCCAATAAAGATGTCATCATTCGAAAGCTAAGCAGTCAAAAAGCATCCTTGAACACTCATACCCTCTGCTACCCAGCTTGAGCCATGAGCCTTTTCTTTCACTACCCCCTCCCCAGAAAAAAGAAGAAGAGGAAGTGTATATACCAAAAAAAAAGAAAAAAAAGAGTTACCATTAAAATCCAAAAAAAAAAAATCAGGAAAGCAAAATCCCAAAAGAGGATAAGCAAAAAGGAATAAAAAAATAGAAAAAGAAAAGTGGGGCATGTATAGTTAAAACCCCCAAGGAAGAAGTGTATTATGGCAGCCGAAACCCAATCAAGGAAACCTTTTTGAAAACCCAGAATACCTTCAAAATTCCTAACCTATCCTATGGCCGTGATACATTCCAAGAAAAAACTCTCTTTAAGGTCTACAAGCAATCATAATATCCATTGAGTCAACGCAAGCCAAGCTGAGAGACAACAAAAGAATTCCATCTAGACGGCTATGAAGGAATCAACGTCCATGTCGTGACCTTTGATAAGATAAAAGAAAATAAAATAAAAATATTCAAGCTCAAAGCAAAGAGGATGTGGTGAAAACTCGAAAGGGCGCCATGGGTAAAAATAGAGAGCTTGTGCAGACCAAGTGAAAACCTGAAAAGGCGCCTGGGGTAACAATGCAAACCCATGGATGTAGTGAAACATACTTCGAGAGAGGCGCACCCCCAAGCATTCGATACCACCCCCCATACCTTTAGGTGCTTTCCCAAACCCTTAGGAACCTTCTTAAACCTTTAGAAATTACCCTCGACCTCTCTGAACCCACAGTTAACTCTTCTGGGCAATGGTGAGAGAGAGATGCGTTAGGGCTAGTAGGGACTGTTGAGAACTGGAAAATACCATTTTCCACCCCTTAACCTAGGCCTTGATAGACCCTTGAGAGAACTAAATAAGTGTTTTAAGTGTTTGTTTTACATCTAACAATAAAGGCAGGGTTAACCTTGAAAGTAGCTTGAAAGTGCCAAAAAGATGATGATCCATCTTAATTTGGAGGAAGAAAGAGAAAGGACAACCTCACTGGCTGTCAAAATGCCTAAAATAAAGAGGACAAAGGCTTGGTTTCAACCTGGAAAGAGGTTTGGAGCTATTCGAAAAGAAGAATGCACTACAGAATGCTATTCGAAAAGGTCCCCAATCTTTGTGAATAGATCTCCAGAAGTTACAATGCTTTTCGAAAAGGTCTCCAATTTGTGCGAATAGATCTCTAGAAGTTATAGTTCTTTTCGAAAAGGTCTCCAATTTTTGCGAATAGAGCTTCAGAAGTCACAGTACCTTGCGAAAAGTTCTCCAAACTGTGCGAAATGATATCCTGAAGATCCCTAGCATCTGCAAGGGCAATTCAGTAATCTCTGCACGTGCCCCAATGCATTTAAAAGCTCAGGGGCATTTCGGAAGATTCTGAGTATGAACCAAAGGCATATTCTACCCCATGTGAACACCCAAAGATGAAATTACTTGGCGGGAACTTCTAGAAGCTAAAACAGATTTTTGAATTACATAACAAAATTGATCAACCGATCAGCCTGACACAAAACAGATCCGGATCCTTGTGCTCGACTTCTATTGGTTGATACAGATCTAACCAATTCGATTGGTTGATACACAAATGGACTTAGGAAAAACTATAAATAGACGAACCATTTGCCCAATTTGGGCATCCAGATTTTGAGTTTCATTTCTATTGCCCCATTTCCAATTCAGATAGCTTGTCTGAAACTTCTGTAATAGCCTAGCTTTTATTTGTACTTGAAAACTGTGAGATACTTTTATAATTCAAGTGAGAATTGTATTCAAGACTATAAATCCGAGAGCTGTTTAAGCTGTGCTCTGTAATTGTAATGGTGAATTTGAAAAGGTTGCTGTGAACCATACGTTCTCAATTGGATTCGTGTTAAGGGTTCCCTGTGATCTCCTTATTTCATTAGATTCCTTTAGATTTACTATTTTTAAAGCAATTTCCCTTAATTCATTATCCCTGTGAGAATTGGTGTTTGTAACCTAATTTCTCATAGCCTTTGTAGTGGTGTTTTTTGTTCTGAATCACGGATGCGAATTGAAGACTATTGGATGATCTGTGTCCATTGAAGTGGACAGACCATAGCCATAAGTCCAACTCAATTCCAATCCTTGAGTTGGATTACTTTCTCTTGCATCTGTGCTGGTAGCCAGACGAAGATTGGATAATATCTCATTTATTTTATATTTATTCTCATTTTGCAATCAAGTACTAAATTGAAGTTAGATATTATTTCTCCATTCTTACTAATTTACATCAAATCTCCCCAACTCGGATCTGGATCATTTAGTTTTAATTTTTACTTTTATCATTTAGTTAATGTGATAAATTCAACCTCCCATCTTATGTGCTTTGTAGATAGGATCAGAGGTTAGATCTGGTAGCTCAGATCTGAAGGTTTATCTTACATTTTAAATCAATTCCCTGTGGACGATCTTTTACTCACTTACATTTAAAACTTGCTACAATTGGCCCTGATCTTGCAGGCTAATTATGTTCTCTCTGTGCTGATATTTTCTTACTCTTTTTAGTTTTCCAAATTCAGTACAATTCATCATTTGTAAGTCTGTTTTCAAAACACAAATGAATCATGCACACTAAGAACCAACAACAAGTTTTTGGTTTTAAAATTGGTAGACCTAAGTTTTTTTTGTATTTTATTTTTACATCAGTGCTAACTGTTCTGTTGCTTAAATCTGTGCAGTTACATTTGAGCTTGAAATCTACTCAATTTTGAAGGTTTGCTTTGCATAATTTTTTTTTCTTCTCTATTTTTGTGTTGTATGTTTGGTAGAAGGACTCTCAATCCTGAGATTGTCCCTCTAAATTTAGAAGTTGAAAGGCTACTAAGAACCAGACAAACATCACAGAATTTTGCTGAGACTGCTACTATGGGTGAAGAACCTAGACTTTTGAGGGATTACTTTGCACCTGGTGCATATAATTCCCCATTTTATATCCAATTTCCTACTGTTGAAGGAAATTATGAGATCAAATCATCAACCATCCAGATGCTTCCTTCCTTCCATGATTTGAGTAAGGAAGATCCATACAAGCATGTGGATGAATTCTTGTCTCTTTGTACAACATTCAACATAGCTGGACTGGGTCCAGAGGCAACCAAGCTTAGACTCTTTCCTTTTTCATTAAAGGACAAAGCTAGAGCATGGCTGTCTATGTTGGCACCAAATAGTATCACTTCTTGGAATGATTTGTAGTGTCAATTTTTAGCCAAATACTTCCCTATGTCTAAGACCAGCCAGTTGAGACAAAATATTATTTCCTTCTCACAACACTCAACTGAAACTTTCCATGAAGCATAGGAAAGGTTTAAAGAACTTTTAAGGTAATGTCCTCATCATCAAATTCCCCGATGGTAGCTTGTTCAAAGCTTCTATCAGGGAATTGATCAAAAGGGTAAGAATATGGTAGATGCTTCTTGTGGAGGCACCTACTTGCAAAAAATAGTTGAGGAGGTCTGGGACTTATTTGAAGTGATTGGTGAAAATTCAACACAACAGGAATCTCTGTCAAGAGACATTGAGAATCCTGCTCGGTTGAACAATCAGCAGACCACCAAGGGAAAGATTTATGAGGTGAATGAGTTGGAAAGGAAAATGGATAATTTGACCACTAAGTTTGATAGATTGATGGACTCACTTAAAAATCCAATGGTTGCAAGAGTAGAGGAGGTATGTCTGATATGCCAGTCCCCTACTCATTCACTTGATCAATGTCCAGCTGCACCACAGTTCCCTGATCTAGTGGTGGAGCAAGCTCATGTTGCTCAATCATTTGGACAGATGCAGTCAAATGAATATACATGGAGAGGGCACCCCAACTTAAGGTGGAGCCAGGGCAATTATCAATCACAACAGCAGCAGCAACCAAAGAACCAAATACCTTTCAAAACTGCTCAGCCTTACCAGCAGAATTTTTATACCAAGCCAAATTTTCAGCAGCCCATTCCACAACAGATGGCACAACCTGTGCATCAATCTGCTCCAGTTCAAACCCCTTCCAAATCCCCTTCTTTTGAAGACTAAGTTCTAAATTCACTCTAGAATTTAGGGTCTTTAACTCAGACTGTAAACTTTCACAGCCAGAGCATAAAGAAGATTGAAAAAACATTGGGTCAACTTTCAAATACTTTGGCTAAAAGAGAGGAAGGCAGGTTACCCAGCCAACCCTTGAACAATCCTAAAGGACAGTTCATGGTTGGAGATGCTTCTGTTTCACATGAAGAAGTAAAAGTTATCACTACTTTGAGAAGTGGAAGAGTTGTAAATAACAATGTGAATCCTGAAAAAGAAGAAGAAAAAATTGAGGAAACTGCTAGAGATATGCAGCAGGAGCAGCATGATATTAGCATTGAGGGTATTGATATACCTCAGAAAAATCAAAAAAATGAAAAAACAAAAAATTAAAAACATTCTGGTGATGATTCTAAAGCTATAAATGAAGGATTAGTTCCTCATTTATCATTTCCCCATGCCATGAAATCTGCATCCCCCTTTTGATAAAGGGAACACAAAAATAGATGAAATGATGGAGACAAGCAAGTCAAGATAAATCTACCTTTGCTTGATGCAATCAAACAAGTCCCAGCATATGCAAAATTTTTGAAAGACATTTGCACTCACAAAAGACAATCTAGGATACAGTTATCCAAGAAGGTCTTTGCTGTGGAAAGAGTTAAATAGGTTTTGTCCATTACCTCACCTCCTAAACTTCAAGATCCTAGAATCCCCACAATCCCTTGCATCATTGGAGAACATACCATTGAAAAGGCTTTATTAGATTTGGGTGCTAGTGTCAACCTGCTTCCATATTCTGTATATGAGAAACTAGGTTTGGGAGAGTTAAAACCCACTCATGTGGTGTCACAACTAGCAGATAGATCTAAAAGAAAGCCAGTTGGGATGATTGAGGATGTATTGGTAGGGGTAGATAAGTTTTTCTACCTTGCTGACTTTTTGGTATTAGACATGGAACCTACAAAAAGCAGAACTTCCATCCCTGTCATTTTGGGGAGACCATTTCTGGCTACAGCCAATGCTTGCATTCAATGCAGATCTGGTATTATGGAAGTCTCTTTTGGAAATATGAAGGTGAAGTTAAATGTTTACAATGCAGTTACACAGCCTCAATTCAGTTCTGAGGAATGCTTTCTTGTTGATTTGTTGGATGAATTGGTAGAAGAAACTTTACCACAGTTTTTGCAGTGTGAAGATTTAACCACAGATTTTAAAGATGCTTGGAGAAATGCTGTGGAAGAAATAGTTTGTACCTCAAAGTCTGAGGAAGTGAATGCTGTGCAAGGAACTCATGATCAATCAGCAAGGTGTTTTTCATGGAAACCTATTGTTCTTCCCCTTCCACAAACAGCCAAGGTACTTCTTTACTCAGTCCACCTGATGTTGAGCTAAAAAAGTTGCCCAAAATTTTGAAATATGTGTTTTTAAGAGACCATAAAACATTGCCTGTGATTATTTCTTCATCCCTCACTAAGGAGCAAGAGAAAAAATTGTTGAATGTATTAAAACAGCATAAGAGGGCAATTGGCTGGACTATTGCTGATTTGGGAGGAATCAGTCCAGCTATTTGCATGCATAAAATTCATTTGGAAGAAGATGCAAAGCCTTCTAGGGAAATACAGAGGAGGCTGAATCCTCATATGCAAGAAGTGGTCATGAAAGAGGTTGTTAAGTTATTGGATGCAGGGGTCATTTACCCTATTTCAGATTCAGCTTGGGTGGTACCTACACAGGTGGTTCCTAAGAAATCTGGGATCACTGTTGTAACCTCAGATTCTGGTGAGCTTATTTCAACCAGACAAACAACTGGTTGGAGGGTCTGTATTGATTACAGAAAGCTAAACACAATGACCAGAAAAGACCATTTCCCTCTTCCATTCATTGATCAAATTTTAGATAAACTAGCAGGAAAAGCTTATTATTGTTTTCTTGATGATTACTCTGGTTACAACCAGATTCCTGTGTATCCACAAGACTAGGAAAAGACCACATTCACTTACCCCTTTGGCACTTTTGCCTATAGGAGAATGCCTTTTGGTCTTTGTAATGCTCTTGCTACCTTTCAAAGATGTATGTACTCCATTTTCTCTGATATGATTGACCAATTTATGGATGATTTTTTAATATATGGAGACAGTTTTGCCCAGTGTTTATATCATCTCAACTTGGTGTTACAGAGATGTGAAGAAACCAATCTAGTTTTGAGCTGGGAGAAGAGCCATTTCATGGTCACCCAAGGCATTGTCCTTGGCCATGTTGTCTCCCACAAGGGCATTGAGGTGGACAAGGTAAAAATTGATTTAATTGCACATTTGCCTCCTCCCAAAACTGTTAAACAAATCAGAAGTTTTCTGGGACATGCTGGATTTTACAGGAGGTTCATTAAGGACTTCAGTAAAATATCCAAGCCTCTTTGCCATTTACTGTGCCAAGATGTTCCTTTTGTTTTCAATAATGAATGCCTGAAGGCATTTGAATTCTTAAAAAATTGTTTGATTTCAGCTCCAATACTACAGTCTCTAGATTATTCACTGTCTTTTGAGCTGATGTGTGAAGCATCAGATTATGCTTTGGGAGCTGTTCTTGGGCAAAGAAAGGATAAGCTGCCTCATGTCATAGCTTATGCCAGTAGATCAATGATTGATGCACAACTCAATTACACAACAACTGAGAAGGAGCTGCTGGCAATTGTTTTTGCTTTGGAAAAATTTAGGTCATATGTTTTGGGTTCACAAATTGTAGTGTTCACTAACCACTCAGCCCTGAAATACCTTCTGTCTAAGAAGGATACCAAACCAAGATTAATCAGGTGGATCCTCTTATTACAGGAGTTTGATTTACAGATTAAAGATAAAAAGGGTGTGGAGAATGTGGTGGCTGACCACTTGTCTAGAATTCTAATTGCTGAGATTGATAGGCTGCCTATCAATGAATCTTTCCCTGATGAGCAACTTTTTGCTATCAGTGTACACACTCCTTGGTTTGCAAATATAGTCAACTTTTTGGCAATTGGAAGAACCCCTCAACACTGGAATAAAATGGATAAAGATCTTTTCTTCTCAAAGATTAAACATTTTATTTGGGAGGATCCTTATCTGTTCAAGATTTGTGCAGACCAAATAATTAGAAGATGTGTCCCTGAAGAAGACTTTCATAGCATACTTTCCATGTGTCATGAACAGGCCTGTGGAGGTCATTTTAGTGGAAACAAAACTGCTGCAAAGGTTTTGCAGTGTGGATTTTATTGGCCTACACTTTTCAAAGATGCCTTTGTAAGCCTTGTCGAATGCGGAGAGATTGGGCAGCATTTCCAAGAGAAACTCAATGCCTTTACAGCCCATTTTGGTAGTTGAACTGTTTGATATTTGGGGGATAGATTTCATGGGACCCTTTCCTCCTTCAAATGGTTTTAATTTCATTTTAGTAGTTGTGGATTATGTATCCAAATGGGTTGAAGCCACAGCCACTAAAACCAATGACCACAGAGTTGTCCTTAAATTCTTAAAGGATAACATTTTTTTCAGGTTTGGTTCCCCCAGAGCCATTATCAGTGATGGATAAGTATTTTAAAGTTCTATTAAAAAAGTACTCTGTGACTCATAGAGTAGCTACTCCATATCATCCACAGATCAGTGGACAAGTGGAGATTTCCAATAGAGAAATCAAACATATACTGGAAAAGACTGTGAAGAAGGACAGAAAAGATTGGTCCTTTAAGCTGAATGATGCATTGTGGGCATATAGGACAGCCTATAAAACCCCAATTGGCATGTCCCCATTCAGATTGGTCTATGGCAAAGCATGCCATTTACCAGTGGAGCTAGAATATAAGGCCTTTTGGGCTATTAAAACCTTGAACATGGATCTTACTATTGCCGGTAATCACAAGAAACTGCAGCTTGCTGAGTTGGAGGAGCTGAGAATGGATGCATACACCAATGCAAGATCTTACAAAGAAAAAGTTAAGGCTTTCTATGACAAAAATCTGTTGAGAAAAGAGTTCATAGCTGGCTCTAAGGTATGGCTATTCAACTCAAAACTTAAGTTTTTTTCTGGAAAGCTTAGATCCAGGTGGGAAGGGCCATATACTGTCATTCAAGCATCTCCTTCTGGGGCTGTTGAAATTATGGATCCAAGTGATGGGAGAACCTTGAAAGTAAATGGTTAGAGGCTCAAACCATGCATTGAAAATACCCTGGAGCCTGTGCTGACCATCTATCATCAAGAGCCTCTGAAAATCTCATGATAAACAACTGTATCATATGTATTTTATTTGTGTTTGTTTTATAGTTTTTGCATAGTTTATGTCTCTCTGTTTTTAATCATGTTTTACACTCAATTCGAGAAGTTTACAATATGTGAAAAATTAATTTGCAAAGAAAAAAATTCAATTCAAAAAGTTTAATTTTCTTTTCGAAAAGGATCTGGACCTGTAACTAACTGCTCGAAAAGAATGATTACCTTTTCGAATAGTTGGTTCTGAAGCCTTTTGCTTTTCGAAAAGTTGTTTCTGAAGCCTTTTGCTTTTCGAATGGTACTGATGCCATTCTTCTTTGTAAAAAGGACTGTTTTGAACTTTTCGAAAACTTCAAAGATGCTTTGCAAAAATCATTTTGAGCATATTTAAACCCTTGCGAAGCAAGGGTTTCATATTCGAAAGCCTTCCCAGAGTGTCCTGTTTCACAGAAAACCCATTTTCCTTCCATCCCTGCATGCTTTTAGAGTTCAGATCCAATTTCCTTCATATTTGTTCCATTGATTAAGCTTGAAGAGAGGGACCCTTTGCTTCTGATGCTGGTAGATTTAATCAAGCGATCAAAGATTTCAAGCAAAACCCTTGATTTCGGTATTTTTCTGTGCATATCCTCTGTTTGTGTTTTGCAAAGTTAATTTCTGTGTCAGCATACATTGTGTGAAATTCAAACAAAGTTTTAAAATGGGGAAAGCTGAAAAATCACTGGCTGTAATATTTCCGAAGTCGCCTGCGAAGAAAGTTAGTAAACCCTCCACAAAAGAAAAAGTTAAAACCTCAGCCAAGAGGAAACTGTCGATGGATAAAGCTGATAAGATTGAGAAAGGGAAGAAGGTTAGACATGAGGAACCCATCCCAACAGCAGCTCCTAGTCCTGAGCCTGAGCTTCCTCCTCTGCCTTTGCATTTGGTACTGCCAAACCCATTCATTGAAGCTCAGAAGCTGATCCCAGAGCTTATTGTTGATGAGAACTTTTTCTCAAACAAACCTGAATGTAAGCTATCATTGAACTACATCAAGGATGCTTCACTAAGTAATATCTTAACCCCTCTTCCAGAGAAAATCTATCCAAGAATGGTGAGATTATGGTACCAAAATATGGTGAAAGTGACTAAGAAGGATGCTGATGTCCCAACGCTTGTAATTTTCATTGATGATTGTGATTTAACAGTCACTTATGAAGACATTGGAAATGCCTTGGGGATAGCATTTCAACATGATCATTTGGTCGCACTTTGAGACAGCTTCTTTTAGAGAAATGGCTGCACATATAACCCAAGGCATAGTTGGAACTGGGCAGTCCATCATGAGAAGAGACTTAGCACCTCAATTTTTGCTGATGGATTCCATTTTGAGGGGATGTTTTTATATCATTGGGCACAGCCAGGAAAGAAGAACACCCATTTTGGAGGCCCTCTTTCATTTCTCTAAGGGGCAATTCTTCAATGCCCCTATGCTAATTTTTGAAGTCATGGCTGACATCAGTGTCAAGATGAAGAAAGAGCAGAAAATAGTTGGAATACCATTTGGTAGGCTAATCACAGCCCTACTAAGAGCCAAATTTGACATTGATGAGCAAGAGCCATTTGAGATTGTCTCTCCTCACGCTTTTGGGAAGAGGGCTTGGACTACAAGCCAAACCATGTTGAATAGAATGAGGGAAGAGGTTGAACCAGCCAAAGAACCTGCTATACCTGCACCAGCCCCTGCAGCTGCCATTGAACCTGCTTTACCAAACCCTGAGGTGACTAGCTCTTTAGCTGCACCTATTCACTTGCAGCTGACATTGAACAAGTTGTCATTACTGAGGTGACCAGCTCTTTAGCTGCACCCATTGTTGAAGAGGACATCATCTTACCCACTTCACCAAGCACAGCTCCTATTCCTTCACCCATTCCAGCAGTTCCATCACTCATAACTACCATAATCCCAATTGCAGACTCTCCCTCTACACCAAACACTCCAGCCGTACTTACACCACCAAATTCACCTAACAATGTCCAAGATATGGCCACAGATTTTGTTGAACACTCTCCTAGCACTCCCCTTCTCTAAAGCTTCTCAGGTTCACCTGCTCATTCAACTCATACACCTGAAATCACTCATACCCCTGAACCTGAGATATTCACAACAAAGGCCTATTCATCATTGATGGGATCTATCTTGGAGAATATTGGGCTTGAATCTGTACCCATACCTGACCCTCCTCATTTCACCCATTTGGCTACTTCCCCCTTTACAGCCATTTCACCCATTGCTCCTCAACCATCTACATCAATTTTACCAGCCCCTACTTTGCATACCACACCCATAACTGACATAATTAGCCAAATCTTTACCTTTCTCCAATCCATCCAAGCCCAACTACAAATCAACACAGACAATCAGTCTGTGACAAATTCCCTTCTCCAAACCTTAGCCTCCACATCCCAAACAACCACTTTAGCCACTATACCTCCTGCTTCTGACCAAGCAACCCAAACAGATCCGGAGGTAATAGTTTTAGATCCACCCATCCTCACTGTGTCTGACCATGCTACCCAATTCGAACCTGAGGCAATACTTTTGATTCACCTACACCCATCCTTAATGTCTCTGCTCAAGCCACTCAAACTGACCCTGAGGTAGTGCTTGTAGATTCATCTTCCCCTTCCCCCACTGCTGGAATACATATGGTCCCCTACCACTCCATTCCCATCCCACGTTTGCCACTCTTAAAAGGGCTATGGAAGATAACCCTTACATCTTTCGTGATGTCCTTAAGGGGATTGCCGATTTCCACACTTACATCAAAACCCCTTATGAAGACCAGATTCGAGCGGGTATTTATGAAATTTGAGAGACAGAAGATGCAGGACCTGTTGGGCCAAACTT
Source organism: Chloranthus sessilifolius (assembly GCA_021018995.1). Classification (NCBI taxonomy): domain Eukaryota; kingdom Viridiplantae; phylum Streptophyta; class Magnoliopsida; order Chloranthales; family Chloranthaceae; genus Chloranthus; species Chloranthus sessilifolius. The sequence continues at coordinate 75,694,830 of CM037595.1, forward strand.
TTCAGATGGTTAGGAGTGAACAGCACAAGGTTACCATGTTGTAAGCACAGCTTGAACAAGAAAAATTGAGGGCTACTAGACTTGAAAAATATATTGGCCTCACCAAAAAGATCAAATCTGAGGAATACACCGAGCTGCAAGCCACAATCTAGGAGAAGGCTAAATCGAGTTCAGACTCCAATACTGACTCAAGTTCTGACTCTAACAGTGATTCTAGTTCTGAACCCATTGAACCAACTTATGATACAGATTTTGACCCCAGTTATTAGAATACATTGTACATGTTTGTTTTGTTGGGTCTGTAGTATGTAATTCCTATTTTCTGTTAACTTTTGTTAATTTATAATTACCGTGCATTTCTTTTCTTTATTCTCTGTCAATATGATTTTTGTTTTTTGTTCTTTTCGTTGCTTATGCACTCCTAGACCAGTGAGGACACTACTCATCATAGGTTTGGGGGTGTGGCAGAATTGCCAATAGTTTAGTTAACATCAGTGCAGCTTATGATCAACAGAATTTTTGAAGATGAAGTAATTTCACACCTGTTGTTTTGAAAAATGAGGAAGTTAAAACTTTTTAAAAATAATTTTCTAGTGTAATTCTAATACTTTCATGAAGTGAATGTCAGAAAATTTCCAAAAGAAGATTGATGTTTAGTAAACCTAAAAAGAGAAAAAACAGTGATGATATACCTCGGGATTTTGATAGAAAACCACACCCAGTGAGATTTGGGCCTGAAATGTATTCTTTGGAGGTATGATTTGGCAATTTTTTCTGCTGTAGGGACTGTTTGAACCTACTTGTTATCACTAGAAGTTACATATATCCAAGTTAAAATAGTTTGACAGCAATCATGATATTAAAGACATGATGTAAGGCCTCCTTTTGGACAGTTTGAACTTCAAAAAGCCCCACCTTTTGAAACTGCCCTTGATACACACCATTTGAGCTTTATAAATCTAAGATTTCTTTGAAACCTCATCAACCTCATTTAGCCTAACCCTCACTCTGATAATTCAGAAGGTAAAGGAAAGGAAGCTGAAGAAAAGAGAGTTGGGTATCAGTTTGGTAAAAAGAAAAATAATTGAAGGCAATGATGTATCAGCAGAAGAAATGTGGCATTTTAGTTAATGTTGCTTTGAAAAAAAAAAAAAAAAAGGAGAAGTCATTTCATTGGAAGTTTGAAAAAGAAAGAGAAAAAGATGGCCACTTTGGCTCTGAAAATTTAAAGAAGAAGATGAAATTGTGCTGAAATAAAGAAGGTGTCCATACCACCTCCTTACCTTGACTGACTTCTAAAATTTTGAACTCCATTCCAACCCTTTTATTCTTGATAAATTTCACCCATAAGCCACATTACAACTCAAGTTAAAGTCCTTACTGATCAATGATGGATTGAGTTGTCACATGGAGATAAGGATTTATGTAATCTATGGTGAAAAGAGCAGCAAATTCAGGACTAAAAAGCAATGCCTATGCTCTTGCTTACAGTCTTATTTGAGGGCTGTAACTGCTCTTGAGCTGTGTGAAATAGTACAACCCTCCTACTTGCATGTTGAGTGAAAACCCTGGTGAGAGTTGGGTTTGAAATTGACTTATTTGGGGTAACATCAAAGCTGGATTCTCAAATAGAAGGCAAGCTGTTCATTAATTTTTCTTGTAAAAAACTTTTTGACACAAATTGAGTGAATGGTAAAAGGAATTACAGCAGAATTTTAGTTTTGAATTGATGTTTTCTTGAGGATCCTCTTATAGCTTGACTGATGCAGGTGTGAATAATCTGATTGGATGAAAGTCTGTTTTAACAGAACTACATTGATCTTAACTGATTTATTGAAGAAGTTTGAGGGTACCTTCACTGAAAACCCTCAGGAGACTTCACTCCTCTACTAGGGATCACTTAGGGGTTTAAAAGGCTTGTTGCATATGCTAAATGCAACTGTGCTCCCTACAAAAGTGGCTTTTTACTTTATTTTTAATTTTATCTTTGCTCAGGGACTAGCAAAGCTTAGGTTTGGGGGTGTGTTGAGAACTGGAAAATACTACTTTCCACCCCTTAACCTGGGCCTTGATAGACCCTTGAGAGAACTAAATAAGTGTTTTAAGTATTTATTTTACAGCTAACAATAAAGGCAGGCTTAACCTTGAAAGTAGCTTAAAAGTGCCAAAAAGATGATGACCCATCTTGATCTGGAGGAAGAAAGAGAAAGGACAACCTCACTGGCTGTCAAAATGCCTAAAATAAAGAGGAAAAAGGCCTGGTTTCAACCTGGAAAGAGGTTTGGAGCTATTCGAAAAGAAGAATGCACTACAGAATGCTATTCGAAAAGGTCCCCAATCTTTACGAAAAGGTCCCCAATCTTTGCGAATAGATCTCCAGAAGTTACAATGCTTTTCGAAAAGGTCTCCAATCTGTGCGAATAGATCTCCAGAAGTTATAGTTCTTTTCGAAAAGGTCTCCAATCTGTACGAATAGAGCTTCAGAAGTCACAGTACCTTGCGAAAAGTTCTCCAAACTGTGCGAAATGATATCCTGAAGATTCCCAGCATTTGCAACGGCAATTCAGTAATCTCTGCATGCGCCCCAATGCATTTAAAAGCCCAGGGACATTCCAGAAGATTATGAGCACGAACCAAAGGCATATTCTACCCCATGTGAACACCCAAAGATGAAATTACTTGGCGGGAACTTCTAGAAGCTCAAACAAATTTTTGAATTACATAACCGAATTGATGCTTCTGTCACCTGATTGGCTGAACCAGATCAAGCAGTTCTGATTGGCCAAAACAGATTTGGATCCTTGTGCTCGACTCCTATTGGTTGATACAAATCTAACCAATTCTGATTGGTTGATACACATCTGAGCTGGACTTAGGGAAAACTATAAATAGACGAACCATTTGCCCAATTTGGGCATCCAGATTTTGAGTTTCATTTCTATTGCCCCATTTCCAATTCAGATAGCTTGTCTGAAACTTCTGTAATAGCCTAGCTTTTATTTGTACTTGAAAACTGTGAGATACTTTTGTAATTCAAGTGAGAATTGTATTTAAGACTATAAATCCAAGAGCTGTTTAAGCTGTGCTCTGTAATTGTAATGGTGAATTTGAAAAGGTTGCTGTGAACCATACGTTCTCAATTGGATTCGTGTTAAGGGTTCCCTGTGATCTCCTTATTTCATTAGATTCCTTTAGATTTACTATTTTTAAAGCAATTTCCCTTAATTCATTATCCTTGTGAGAATTGGCGTTTGTAACCTAATTTCTCACAACATTTGTAGTGGTGTTTTTTGTTCTGAATCACGGATGCGAATTGAAGACTATTGGATGATCTATGTCCATTGAAGTGGACAGACCATAGCCATAAGTCCAACTCAATTCCAATCCTTGAGTTGGATTACTTTCTCTTGCATCTGTGCTGGTAGCCAGATGAAGATTGGATAATATCTCATTTGTTTTACATTTATTCTCATTCTACAATCAAGTACTAAATCGAAGTTAGATATTATTTCTCCATTCTTACTCATTTATATCAAATCTCTCCAACTCGGATCTGGATCATTTAGTTTTAATTTTTACTTTTATCATTTAGTTAATGTGACAAATTCAACCTCCCATCTTATGTGCTTTATAGATAGGATCAGAGGTCAGATCTGATAGCTCAGATCTGAAGGTTTATCTTATATTTTAAATCAATTCCCTGTGGATAATCTTTTACTCACTTACATTTAAAACTTGCTGCAATTGGCCCTGATCTTGCAGGCTAATTATGTTCTTTCTGTGCTGATATTTTCTTATTCTTTTTAGTTTTCCAAATTCAGTACAATTCATCATTTGTAAGTATGCTTTCAAAATACAAATGAATCATGCACACTAAGAACCAACAATAGGGACCTATACTGAGACTAAATTTTATAGCATTGAAAAGTAGAAGTTCTCAGCTTTCCAACAAGCTAAGAATCACCTCAATCCGAGTTATACGTCAAAAGTTACGGCGCCAAGCATGTATTACATGTGCTTGGTTAGGGCATATAAGGCGCATGTATTACATGCGCCAAGCCATTTTCTTTTCAAAAATGGTTTGGCGCATCTATTACATACACCAAGTATAGGTGGGCCCCCCTTGGGCTAAGAACTTTCGGACACTGTAGCTATGCTTGGCATGTTCGATACACACGCCGAGCTTAGCTCCAGTAACCATGGGTTTTTGCTCGAAATCCACTTTTAGGGTTTGACTTGTTGACCATCTCAATATTTAGGCTAGGTTTCATTAGGATTGTTACACCCCTGGTTACCATATTTGTAACCCTTTAGTCATTTTAAACCTCACCCTATCATCTACCATTGAAGCCTATTGCCCACATTTTCAAGCTCTCAAAATCTTAGGAAACCTTAGATTAGAAAATTACTTGATTGCTAATCCTAATTAGCACTTAAGCACCCTCCTAACCTCCCTTTTTCCTATAAATAGAGAGGCACCCCTCCCTTTACAAAAGCTTGAAAATTTTTTCAAGAGAGAAGCTTTTCCTCCCTTTGGTGCACCCATTCTATACTAACTCTAGAATTCAAAAGCGCCCCCTTAGACCCCATCTCCCACCAAAAAACCTTGAGTTAGGAGAGAACCACCCCCTAGCTTTCTTCCTCTGCCCCTTAGCTATCAATCCTTAGAGGTTAGAACCCATTCTCTAACCATTCAAGCTATCGGAAGCTCGTCAAGTGCACCTACGCGAAGGTCCACACGCGTGCTACAAGGGCCTGAGAGCTCTGACTCTCCCCTCTATTCCTCTACCTTCTTAGCTTTTACTCTACCCTTGAATTTGTACCATTACACCGTCGAAATCTGAATAGTGGCGGAGGGGCACATATAGGGTCAAGGTGCCTTAGGGCAAGAGGAAGTGCTCTATTCTTTCTTATTTTTTTAGTGTATTTTGGCCACAGGTAGAGACCGCTTTTAAGCAGGTTGGTCGGGTGTCTAACACCTTCCTGATCGATAACTGAAGCCCCTACCTAAGATCCTTTGGTTTAGACCGGTGAGTCAGAGTCACATTTTTGGCACTTCGGTGCTTATAAAATTGATTTAGGTTTTCCGGGACACCAAAAGCTCCTGGTGACGACTCTATATATTTTTTTTCATGAGTACGCATCGTCGCGACAGGATCATCAAAAATCTCACGGTTTCACACGATCTCAATTAGCAAGATATTTGAGGAACTTGATTACCTCTTTGCATGCACATAATTGACACATACATATAGGGAAATTCTGTAGATTCCCAGTTAAGGTTGAGTGATGAATCGATACCGAGGTGTGATGGTCCGCAATAAAATCACAAGTGATGAGCGTGTGCAAATTGTCCCCAACTTGTTGGACTAGCACTAGATCATCACAGGTCAAAGTTTGAATTCACTAAAGTAAAAAATAAACAAATATAGCACGCATAATTAACAATTATGCATTTTATATTTATAAATTTTAACTTTTCAAACCTGAGCCATGCCAGGTCATTAGTCCTGATGGATCCTACAGTCAATGACATGTCAGTAAAGGGAGCGTAATTGTGCATTACGCCCCTTATAACACACGTATAATTAACAATTACACGTGCTTCTGAGGCTGATAAATCTACAAATCCGCAAACGAGGGTTGGTAAACTAACTTAGACAATGCTTGAAGCAATAAGAATAAGGTCTTGGTTGACCAAGCTACCTCACCAATTAAATATAGGAACTTTTCATCTCACCCCTTCATTTTAAACTAGCTTTTTGACGTTGCATATCAACCATTGATTTCATCTCCAAAACTCTATAAATAGGGCCCTCTATTCCAGCTCCAAGGGTCTTTTGGGTGGAGCTTGAGTTGGAACACTAGGTGTTCCAACTTTGAAGGACTTTCTTGGTCCATTTTTGCTAAGCTTGGGACATCTAATTAAAGTACTTTAGCTCATTTCTCCATTAGATCACCTTTGAAGCTTTGAAGAAGAAGAAGCTCACTTGTGCCAAGGCTTCAAGTGTTCTAAGTTTCCTACGGGTTCCAGTTTGTGGGATTGGATAAGAGGGGTTCGCCATTTGAGGGGGAATGAGGGTTTGTTGGGTGTAGTGGAATGCGGGAAATTGGGGGTATGATGGATGGTGTGAATTATGGGTGGTTGGGTAGGATTGGCATTTTGGATAAATGGGGTGTGGAATTTTTGGAGGGTTTATTGTGGATTGGGTATTTGGGGTGGATGAAGAAGGCTTTGGGAGACCTTCCAGGCTGAGTAGACCCTCATCATGTCCTCCATCATGAACATGGGGCCGGGTATGGGGTGGGATGTGGAAGGCCCTTAAGATGAGAAGGGTGGTTGAGAAAAATTGGGCATGACCTGGGTGGATGGGGGAAAATGAGGGACATTTGGAGAGGATGTGAGAAAATTGGGCATGGCATGTGTAGATTGGGGAAAATTTGGCATGACTTGGGTGGATTGAGGAACATTGGGTGTGTGTTGGGTGGATGGAGAATTAGGCATGACTTGGGTAAAGGTGGGAAAATTGGGCATGGGAGATGGGGGAAAATGTGGTGTAGGTTGGGTTAATGTGGAGGGAGAATGGGTAAATTTTGGGTGGATGTTGAGGAAAAATGGGGTAAGGAGGTGGGGGAAAAAAGGGATGGATTTTAGGTGGTTTGGGAAAAACGGGGGAGATTTGGAATAGATGTGGAAGGAAAAGGGGGTGAATTTTGAATGGTGGTGAAGGAAAAATAGGGTGGGAAATGGGGTAGATTTTGAGTGGTGGTGGATGGAAAGATGGGTGCACCGAAGGGTTCGGTGACATTGAATCAGAATCGGGGGGAATCGGAGATGGGTATCTCCTCCATATAGGAATGTGGTGTTCAAACCCTTAATACCTCCCATGGCAGTATCCCGATGTACTTTGAAAGAAACAAAGAAAATCGTTTGTTCTATGTAAAGGCACGAGAATTCACGCGACAGCCCGATCCCTCGAAAGAGTAAATTAGAGGGCAACCTTTCTTGACCAGCAAGGGCGTTTTGGGTGTCAAAGTGTGGGATTTATTGGGGGTACAAAAACTGCCTAAGTGGGGGGTCCGGGAACAGTGACAAAGGCCTCAGATTCGAGCTGCTCAGTCAGAATAGGCTAGCGTATATTTTATATACGCAAGGCTAATTCTGGGGGTTATTGGCCTAGCATATACTTTATATACGTAAGACTAAAAAGTATACATATATATTTACAGCAGCAACAGACCCGAGTTGGTTTCTTTTTTTGGTTTTCTTGGAAGCAATGCTTCCAGGGACTGTTTTTCAGGTCCCTCCTCTCCATGCCTAGGGATACAAGGCCATTTCAGGATAACAAGCGCGCTCCCCAAGGGTTTTAAGGTTTTTTGAAGTTCTGTCACCCACCCGATATAGCTCATGCACGGATGCCTTCTCAGATACTGGATGGCGTGGTTCCTTTTGAGATCATCACCACTAGGGTTGCTGCTCTACCAGGAACCGGGAGGGGTGTATCGTAACCTATTCCCCCCCCCCCCCCTTCTCTCCTTTACAAATCTACTCACACAAAGATTCAATTAAGTCACCTTCTTGGTTCAATTTTAGAATTCAATTTGAAGGGAGTATTCTTTAATGTTCAAAAACGGGTGGTGAGAATCTTGTGCCACCTCTACGGGTTGACGTCCACTGTTGGTATATGATCCTAAACTATCAAGTAACCTGCCAAATGGCTAAGATGATAAATGCGAAATCTTAAATGCTCAAGTAGGCCTGCCAAATGGCGAAGTCATATAACTAACAGCATTGTAAATGCTCAAGTAGGCCCGCCAAACGACTAAGGCGTATAAATGACCAATTCGTAGGGATAAGTATAAAAAATGCCGAATCGTAAGGGTAAGTATGCAAAAATGAAAAGTTAGTAAAAAAAGAAAGGAAAATAAAAAATACATGCAAAACAAGGGCCAACAGTTCAAGGAGAAGCTCTAAAAAAGTATCCCTAGTGGAGTCTCCATCTGTGCAACCATAGGCTCTTGCGAGTCCATTGCGATGATGCGTTCTTTTTCAAAAAGATGGAGTCGCCACCCAGAGCTTTTGGTGTCCCGGGATACCTCAAAATCGATAAGAGAGCACCGAAGTTCAAAAATATGACTCTGAATCACCGATATATGCCAAAGGCTCTTGGGTAGGGGCTTCGGTTATCGATTGGGAAGGTGTTAGGCACCCGATCAACCCGCTCATAAGCTATCTGTACTATGGTCAGGTCTAGGTGTTGGTTGGTTTATATTATTTATATATATATATATATATATATATATATATATATATATATATATAAAGGAAACAAAGTGAGTGGCACTTCCCCTTCTCCGAAGGCACTCTGATCCTATTTGAGCCCCCACTATCACTATAATTTGGGCGGCATAACGGCTCAAATTCTAGGATAGACGAAGAGCAAAGAAGGTAGAGGAATAGAGGGGAGAGCCGGAGCTCTCAAGCCCTTGTAGCACCATTGTAGATCTTCGCGCGAGAGCAACACCGATGAGCTTCTGAAAGCGAGCGGGTTAGAGCAAGGTTTAAACTTCTATGGCTAAAGACTTGAGCTTGGGAATGGATGATGATGCTAGAGGTATGAGATGGGCTAAAGCTTCTAAGGTTTGATCAAATCTCATTTTTTTAGGCAAGTGAGGAAACAAAATGCAAGAGTTTCTTCTCTTAGAAATTTCAAAATGTGATTAAATAAGGGGGGGTGGCTCTCTATTTATAGAGGAAGGTTGGATTAGTGAGGGGTTAAGGTTCTAATTGGGTTAGAAATTAGGTAATCTTATATCTAAGGTTTTCTAGGATTTTGCGAGCTTAAATAGGTGGGAATTGGGTTTTAATAGTAGATGATAGGGTAGGGATTTAAATGAAAAAAAGGGTGAAAAAGAGGGCTAGTAGGGGTGCAATAATCCTAAAGAAACCCACCCCAGACTTTGGGGTGGTCAAAAAGTCAAACCCCAAAGATGATTTTCGGACATTTTCTGAAAAAACGCTGTTCATAAGCCTTGTGTATATAAAGTATACGCCAGGCTTAGGAACAGTGTCCCTGAGAAGTCCAGAGCCCGTTTTGTAGCAGTTTTGAAGCCAAAAAAAACTAATTTTGCCTTGCATATATAGTATATATGCAATTGTAAATTCCAGCATCTTATGCAATTGTAAATTCTTGCATCTTGCCGCATTTTTCAAAATGTTATAACTTTTGATCTACAAATCGAAATGAGGCGATTCTTAGCTCGTTAGAAAGATGGGAACCTCTACTTTCTAATGGTATAAGTCTCAGCCCCAAAAAATATATCGGTAAAATTTGGCATCCCTCTCTCTATCCACTATTTAGGAGGGTTTGAATCAGGTTGGAAAGGGTTCTAATGGGTCTGGGAAGGGTTCTGTGGGTTAGGGTTGATTCCTAAGAGCTTAGGATGATTCTTAATGGTTTTGAGATGATTCCTAAGAGTTTGAGAAATACTTTCGGAAGCTCAGGGGTACGCCTTTCTCGAAGTATGTGTCGATTGAGCCTTGGGCCAAATTTTGGTGTCTACACTAGGTCGATCAGGTCCATCCAAAAAAATTAAAAAGGCTACTTATCCACTGTTCAAAATATTTATCAAAGGTGTAAAATTTTAATGCACCAAGTTCAATTGGCAGATGAGAAACTTTGACCTTTGTTTTGAAGAGCAAAATGGTCTAAAATATAACATTTTGTCTAAAACCCTACAGAGATGGGTAAACCTCTAGAGGATGGGTGTAACTCGCGATCACATGTTAGCGACACATGATTAAGCATTCGGATGCACAAGTCGCACCATCCATTGGAGTGTATGTTATATATATATATATATATATATATATATATATATATATATATATATATATGATGTTTAAATGATTTTATACCATTAAAGTTACAATTTTATTCTCACACCATTGAAGTGTGATTATCATTATGTCATGTGGTGAACATTTTTGATCAATCTAAACTGTCCCGATGGCAATCTATCATTAGAATGATGAACTTTAATATCAGACATTAAAACTGAAATCAACAACTCATATAAAAGTCTATAGATTGAATGGTTTAAATCTCCCTAAAACACTAGTTTTGGTCCTGTTGCACGTAAATTTATGATCTCTCACTTTTACAGTATGGATCAACCACATCTTAAATCATTGATGGGATAAGATCATTTAAACCATAGTTACCCCGAAACCCATTTTACCCTATCGTACCAGTCCTCATGTGTACCAATACTGGGGGCTAGTATATAAAACTCTTTTAATACTTTTCTAAGACGTTTCCGAAATTCGTATCAATGTAAAATTGAAATTCATTTGATTTTGAATAGAAACTGGTTTGTCAAGAAGCTTATCATTCATTTCATTTTGAATAGAACATGGTTTGTCAATAAGCATATCTACCGTTTCATTTTGAATAGAAACTGGTGTGTCAAGAAGCATATCCATCGTTTCATTTTAAATAGTATATGATTATATACTACTAACAGATAAATTTAATAATGCTCTTTTACACCCATTGATATATGAATTCAATGAATCATGCGTCTGTACTTTAAATTTAAAATTATAAATATTAGTATATAAAAATATAATTTTCATTTATAGTTATACAAAAGACGCATGATCAATCACATATTTTACCATTTTAGTATACTCAACTAAGTGCTATTAGTCCATAGTTTGCTACTAATAACTCTTTCATAGTGGATATTTAGAACAACAAGCAGAAGAAGAAGAAAGTGTAAATTTGTGCCAAAAAGAGTTCCTAAAGCAGAAATGGAAGATCGCAAGTGAGGAAGAGCCAAATCGTGGTTCAAATATAAGTTTTCGAGAAGACGAGAAGTCGTGAAGCCTACTAGCCAGCCGAAAGTAAAGAAACACAATCGAGAGCTAGAACCAGAGAAGGCACAAAACTGAGACCTTTCGATTCTACAGAAGAAAGCTACAGATAGTGTACGAGAGACGAAAGAGAAGGCTAGGAGAAAACGAGGCAAGTTACAAGCAATCGAGAAGAAAATCATACGAAGAAATAGAGAGAAACACAAAATTGTATTCACGATTTTGTACATTAAACCTTTATGATTTACTATTGAAGACTCACGTGAGAAATGCCCAGCCATGCAAGAATCGTAAATCTAAAAGAGGAATCCACGCATTCCATGGATCTAGGAGATTTGGAGAGAATCACTGCTGCTAAAAATTAGGAAGAAGAAACCTCACACGTCTCTAGTAGCCGAAACAAGGAGAATATGTATTAGGTAGTTTAGTTTTAGGAATATTGCTTTGTATAGAGTCCTAATTTGTTGTAACAGGCTTCCTGTAAATCAATAAATTAGAGGGCCTGCGTCCATGAATAAGCATCCAAGGAATTCTCAATCATAGCTGACAACTAAGATTGAGGAAACCGAAAGATCAAAGTAGTGTAGATTTTATTTTCAGTCTTTAATTTTCAGCTTTTTAATTCTGTAAGGTATCCAAGGACTCTCGATCTTAATTGACAACTAAGAGAGGAGGCCAGAAGATCACTGTAACTTAGCTTTAATGTCAGCAATTTAAATTTAGTATTTTAATTTTCTATCTATTTACTTTCAGCAATTTAATTTCCAACACTTTAATTTTTTGCACGTAAGTATCTGAAGACTTCTCGATTTTAATTGATGACAAAAATTTGGAAGGCTGAAGATTAGTTTTAGCATAAATTTAATTTCTACAATTTTATTTCACCATTAGGATATCAAAGGAATTCTAGATTTTAATTGATGACTAAGATCTGGGAGAATTGAGATTTAGTGTAATGATTTTCAATTCAATAGAATAAATTTACATTCGGCACTTTAGTTTAAACAACCACAACCATTTTTTATTCTTTAAAGGCAAATGGAAGTTTTCAGTGAGCAATCTTTCCTGTGGGATCGATCCTATACTCACACTACAATATCGTCGTGTGCTTGCAATCAGTTAAAACAAGGATTAGTTAAAGACCTACCAAGTATTTGGCACTGTTGCCGGGGAAGCGCATTTTCTGAAATTCAATATTTGTCTTTCAATTTTTGTTTTCTTTTCTAATTCATTATTCTTTTCAGGTTTGAACCGGAGCAGCAGAACAAAGTTTCAAAACCTCTCCTGACAAGGGAAGCTAGAGGCCCATATTTGTACTCTAATCGACCTGTTATTCTTTGAAAAATAAAATATAATAAATTCTTTTGGTGTATGCATCACACTCATTCTCAAAATACAAATCCTTTTGAGTGTGATCCAGAAATCGAGCAGACTCTCTTGTGGAGTTTCGCTTCCAACCGTACTTTCGGGAGAGAATCTATTACGATGGTCGAAGATCGCCCCATTCAGGAGCACTACACCCTAGTTACATTGATTGCACCCTCATACATTGCTTTACCCGTGGTTGCGAACGGTCAAAACTTCGAGATCAAGCAAACCATTCTAGAAGCCCTTTCGAATTTTCATAGGCTTGATCACAAAGATCCCAATCAACATCTTAGGGATTTCATAGAACTCTATACCATATTGAAAATCTCAGCACTTGTGGCAAGGCTGTGAAATTAAGGCTATTTCCCTCCTCTCTCAAAGATTAAGGGAAAGCGTGGCTTATTTCTTAGTCCACTGGGAGTATTACCTCTTGGGATAGACTAGAGGCTAGATGTCTGACTAAGTATTTCCTTATTGGTAGAACTAACCAAATTCGCCAAGCAATTTAAACCTTTCGACAACTGCTTGGAGTACTGTTCATGAGAGTTGGGAATGTATGCAAGATCTCTTGTGGAAATGCCTTCATCATGAAGTGTCAAATTGGTTGATAGCCCAAAGTTTATGTCAAGGGTTAAATGAGGGTAATCAGCATATGGTAGATGTTGTGAGTGGAGGGACCTTTATGGCCCAAAATGGACGACAGTCCTGGGTTCTTTTTGAAAGGTTGGCTGATAATTCCTTGCAGAAACAACCCCTACACAAATTTGATCCCGATGTAACTCACCACACTCCTCTCGCTAGGGGTGGCCTTTACAAAGTCAATCCTGACAAAGTAAAGAAGGAGAGTGGCATCAGTGCTAAGGTGGCGGTCTTGGAATAGAAATTAGCATCTTTGATAACCCCTAACCCTAGTGTTACGGAAAGACCTATTGTAGCTTGTGCATTTTGCCAGAGCCTGACCCATGCCATAACAGAATGCCCAGCTACCCCATTATACCTAGATGTAGTGGAAAAGGAACAAGTTTTTACATTCCAAAGGAGTGATTATTGGAACACCTACAATCCGTAGTGGAGAAACCATCCTGGTTTTAACTATGCCTGCACAAGTAGAGCACAGTAAGGACCATCTGTTGTGCAGCCACGATATCCTCCTATCCAAAATTTTCACCAACCACACTACCCACCCATGAGAGCACAACAGCCTACTGAGCAACAACAGTACAATCCCCGGAGTAGCGGAACTGATGCCACTGTTGTTCAGATCCTTATGGATTTGCAGCAACAGTCTCATTACCATTTAAAAGACCTATCTTAGCTTTCTCAATTCTCTCAAGTTTTAAACTCACATACCCAGTCCATCACGAAGACGGAGGCCCAAATTGAGTAGCTAGCTATGCAGATGATGAAAAGACAGAGTAGTTAATTACCATCGCAACTAGTAAGTAACCCTAGAGGACAAGTTTTTGTTGGAAACATCCACCCCCACTGATCAAATTTGAGTTCCTCAAGGGCCCCGTCGAGCTACCGACTCATCCATAGCAGATCTTGTAAATTATGTGAATTATTTCATTTATTTATTTTAGGAAATTTTAGTGAGAAGTGCATTACGATTCAAATGATAGTAAAATACGTGTGCTCGTAAGGTCTTCTTTGCTGTACTGATAGAATACGAGTGAGCGTATGGATTTACGTATGCTCGTGGACTTCTTCTTTTTCTTGTATATTGCTTCCTTCATGCTAATCATAGTGAATGCGATTCAAATCGTAAAATAATTTGTCCCCTTGCAAGAGCTTAGAGACTAGAATCATAGCCCACGATTCTAGGTTACAAGCATGAATGGTGACCATTTCAGCGGGTCACCTCGGAAGTTAAAGCCAATTTAATTGCAAGAGAATTTGAACATGCATTGCATTTATTACCATCACCTGCACCTACGAAATCTTTATTGCATATATCCTCCGAGATCTTATAGCAATGCTTCACATGCCATTTCTCTTCGATTATAAATACATGTCCCATCCCTCTTCATCTCCTTCATTGCACATGCCTTCTGCTTCAAAAATTTCTCAGCCATGGCGGACGAGCCTGACTAGTCCGAGATCAGTAAAAGACTTAATCGTCTTATTGAAAAGGACAAGGTCGAGATTCTTGCGCTTTTGACCTTGAAGGAGAGGCCGATGGGCCAACGACGTATCCCTGACACTGAGTCATCTACCACAACTCTCCCTCGTCCTACACCCCCTCGTAACTCTCCACCCTCTTCCCCATCTTCACTTACCCCTACCCTCTCGATCTCTAGTTCCTCTACGAAGATGGCAAGTTGAGGACATCCCGGAGTCAGGAGGGAGAGAGCTCTATTTGGCGGAACAAATTTTGAAGTCCCTAAGTCCGTTTTACTATGCAAATCTTGACGTCTTAGGGGGTTGTTGTCGGTGTTTGTGTGTTTAAATTCTCCCTAGGTTTTGTTTACTTTCTTGTACAATGTCTTCTTGTAATTAGTTTCAGTTTATAAGAATACAATTTCTCTTTCTTTTAACCTTCTTATTATTCTTATTTTTACTTTTTATGGTGCTTCTGTTTATTGCCTCCTGGATATAATGTGGTTTCCTCTAAGGTTGGGGGAGGTTTGTTGTTTTTGCGCTTAAAGTATGCCTTATGCACTCGGTACCATGTTACGGGCTCTATTTTTGTATCCCCTGTTTTGTTGTTTACAATGAGGACATTATCCGTTTTAAGTTTGCCGGGGGGGTACACACTTCTATTTATATTATTGTATACATATGTCCAAAAAAAAATAAATTGTTAGTTTTAGTTTAGTTTAATTTTTCTGCTTTTAGTTTTATTTTTAACTTTTTGTTTTTAGTTAACCATCACATATGAGTAAATCTTAGATAGAGTTGATTCTAAACATATTACCATCATCCTAAAAGGAGTTTAAAATCATTGATAAGAAGCAGTTAATATTCATGTTTAGCCCATTTGCACAATTGTATCATCACTGAATTTTTGAAACTATATATTGCATTGAATTAGATAATATAGATTATAATTTCAGAAATAATTTATCCAGTGAACTTTTTGGAGCCATATCCTTTCTTGGAGAGAGACTGCAATGCCTATATATTTCCAATTTCCTTGAACTTCTTGACTGTTTTAACTGAAATCTCATATTTTTGCTATTTGAATCCATGACTATAATTGTGTTATCTGTGTTTCTAGAATTGTTTATTATTAGTGTTGACACAATATGACATCATTGCTAGTGAACTTAGAAATGAAAAGAAGCCATCTGTTGTTAAGTCTGAGCCAAAAAATAAAAATCCCTTAAAATTTACCTCTTGAACCCATATTTGAAGCCTGAAACTAAATTTCTTTGTACCAAATTTTATAATTCCTAACCATATGTACATCCTAAAACTTTCGGTATTTTACCCTTGTATTTATGAGAATTTAGAACAAAGGAAAAATAGGAGAGTGGAAAGTGTACACAAAAATTGAATATATATATATATTTGAAAAAGGGTACTTCTGAAAAAGAAATAAATTTGAGAGTGGAAGGATGGGAAAATAAAAGAGAAGCAAAAAGGCTTCCAACCTGAAAAGAAAGAAATTGATAGAGTATAAAAGTCAAAAGAGAGAAAGAAAAAGGAATGTATTGGAGAAGAATGGGAAGAAGTGATTCAACTTTTTCGGATCCTTAATGAAGAAAAAAAAGAAAAAGATGAAGAATAGCTGAGAGGTGAACTGAATTCTCAGAAACTTTGAATCCTTTTACCTTTCTTTGGAACCTTTAACCCAAGCCCCATTATAAGTCAATCAAAGACCTCTTTGATCCGAGATTTACAAAGTAAGAGCCTAATAGAGATGCCTCTGATAAACATTACAGAAATCGGATAGCATAAAAGTGGAATAGATTACCTTTTCTATGAGATTTATATTTTTCATATCCTTGCACTATTCATCATATATATCATTTTGAGAGAACCCAACAATTTCAATATTCTTTGCAAGTGTATGCCACAGTGAGATTCGAATGAAAATGTTTTCTAAATCAGCAGTTTAGAAAATTTTATAATGAATGAATTCTGTCATTGGTATGCACACACTTCACACTTTACATGAATTGAAACTGTTGAGAATCTAACCGAGGATGACTGGTAGGATGGGAAGTAATTAATTGATGAAATTATATTTTTGAAAATGTTGGCAACCATGTGATGATTAGCTAGTGTACTAATAATAGTTTGGTGTTTTTAAAGTTGTTTTGAAAAATAAAATATAAAAAAATATTTAAGTTTGTAGGTACCTTCACTGGAAACCTTCAGGAGACACAACTTCTCCACTAGGGATCAATTAGGGGTTTAAAGGCTTGTTACATCTGCTAAATGCAATCGTGTTCCCTATGAAAGTGACATTTAATTTATTAGTTAGGATTGTATATATTTTCCTTGTTTGGTAGGGCCTAGCAAACAAGTTTGGGAGTGTGATCAGTCACATATTCTACCATTTTAGTACCCTCAACTAAGTGTTGCTAGTCCATAGTTTGTTACTAATAACTCTTTGATAGTGGATATTTAGAACAGCAACCAAAAGAAGAAGAACGTGTGAATCTGTGCTAAAAAGAGTTCCTAAAGCAGTAAATGGAAGATCACAAATGAAGAAAAGCCAAATCGTGACTGAAATACAAGTTCTCAAGAAGACGAGAAGAAATCGTGAAGCCTACGAGCTAGTCGAAAGTAACGAAACATAATCGAGAGCCAGAACCAGAGAAGGTACATAATCGAGTCCTTACGATTCTGCAAAAGAAAACTTCAGATAGTGTACGAAAGACAAAAGAGAAGATTGGGAGAAAACGAAGCAAGTTACGAGCAATCGAGAAGAAAATTGTACGAAGAAACAAAGAGAAGACAAAATCGTATTCACGATTTTGTATATTAAAGCTTTATGATCTATTGCTGAAGACTCACATGAGAAGTGCACAATCATGTAAGAATCATAAATCTAAAAGAGGAATCCATGCATTTCACAGATCTAAGAGACTTGGCGAGAATCACTATTGCTGAAGATCTAGAAGAAGAAATCCAACACGTCTCTAGTAACCAAAGCAAGGAGGATATATCTTAGGCAGTTTAGTTTTAGGAAACTTAGTTTTAGAAATTTTGCTTTGTATAAAGTCCTAAATTGTTGTAACAAGCCTCATGTAAATCTATAAATAAGAGAGTTTGTGTCTATGAATAAGCATCCAAGGAATTCTTAGTTATAACTGATAACTAACTAAAGAAACTAAAAGATAAAAATAGTGTAGATTTTATTTTCAGTCTTTAATTTTCATCTTTTTAATTCTGTAAGGTATCGACTAAAAGAGGTGGCCGGAAGATCACCGTAACTTAGTTTTAATTTTAGTAATTTAATTTCAGTATTTTAATTTTCTATCTATTTACTTTCAGCACTTTAATTTTATGCACATAAGTATCTATAGACTTCTGGATTTTAATTGACGACTAGAATTTGGAAGGCTGAAGATTAGTTTTAGCATAAATTTAATTTCACCAATTTAATTTCAGCATTAGGATATCAAAAGAATTCTAGATTTTAACTAACGAGTAAGATCTGGGAGACTAGAGATTTAGTGTAACGGTTTTAAATTTAGTAGAATAAATTTACTTTTGGCACTTTAGTTTAAAATAATCATAACCATTTTTTATTCTTTAAAGGCAAATAGAAGTTTTTAGTAAATAACCTTCCCAGTGGGATCGATCCTATACTCGTGCTACCATACTATTGTGCGCTTGCAATAAGTTAAGACAAATATTAGTTAAAGAGCTACCAACGCACCAATGTTATTCCAAAATCATATATATGTCATGCCACATCCATTTGCATCTCCTGCACTACTAATGTTTAAACAATGAATTCATCTCGTATTTATGTCATATCTATTTCGTATCTATAATATATCTATTATTTTTCTATGTTGCACCCACATTATACCGAAGACGCATAAATAAAAAGTGTACCCAAAACTTTTTTCACCTCAACGTACTGTTACCCGTATCCGTACCAGTACCCCATACCAACTCACGACAACTATGACTTAAACACCACTTTGGTGTTTAAATGATGGTCAGCGAATCGGGCTCATATATACACCCTACACTAGTGACGCAATATTGTTTGAACGCTGCACTAGTGTTGAGATCATGTGCCATGTGACACGTGATCTAGAAAAACACCCGTTTTAAGATCATGGGCCATGTGGCCCGTGATCTAAAAAAAAAACTCTTTGGCCTTCGAAAATATTGTCGAATATTGGGAGATATCTAACATACTTGATGCATTAAATTTTTTTCAACTTTGAACGTTTGAATGGTGGATGATATGGGTTTTTATTTTTATTTTTGGGAAATTTACCGGATCGACCCGGTCAGATACACCTTTCCTGTCAGAGACCCTATATTTGCACCTTTACCCAAACCGACCAGCTTTAAGCCAAGCCAGTTCCAACTAGCAGGGAAAGTAATAAATACCCCTTCTTTCACTATTTTTTATTTCTACTTAGTTTAAAATTTTAAATATTTACACTTTTTTATATTTACGCGATGTGAAACAGGATCTATATCGTCTGATTTGAAGGTCACAATATAAAATCAATGGCGCTAAAAATAGACACGAAAAAAAATGTGATATCTCCTCTTAAAAAAAAATTTATTTTATTTTTTTTTAAACAATCGATCCCGACTCTTTAAACGGTCGATAGCGACTCTTAAAACAGTTGGTACCGATTGCTTAAAGAGGCGACATCAACTGTTTAAATTAAAATTTTAAACTAAATTTTTTTTTTTACAGTCGATGTCGCCTCTTTAAGCAATCGGTACCAACTGTTTTAAGAGTCGCTATCGACCGTTTAAAGAGTCGGCATCGATTGTTTAAAAAGAACATTTTTTTTTAAGAGGCGATCTCGCCTTTTTTTCGTGTCTCTCTTTAGCACCAATAAATTTTTTTTTTTCCTTACAGTCGATGGCGACTGTGTAAATAGTCGGGATCGACTATCTAAGCAGTCGATGCTGCCTATTTAAGCAATCGGTACCGACTGTTTTAAGAGTTGCTATCGACCGTTTAAAAAGTCGGCATCGATTGTTTAAAAATTTTTTTTTTTTTTAAAGAGGCGATATCGTCTTTTTTTCGTGTCTATCTTTGGCACCATCGATTTTATATTGTGACCTTCAAATCAAACAGCATAGATCCCGTTTCACATCGCGTAAATATAAAAAAGTGTAAATATTTAAAATTTTAAACTATGTAGAACAAAAAAATATATAAGAAGGGGTATTTTTGACTTTTTGTGCTAGCTGATAATTTCTTAGCTAAAAACTGGTCGGTTTGGGTAATGATGAAAATATAGGGTCTCTAGTAAGAAAGGTGTATCTGACAAGGTCGATACGATAAATTCCTCTTTATTTTATAATTTTCTGTTCTTTTGAAAGGGAAAGGGAGTCGAACCTGATCAATTTGGTGCACATTGCCTTGACATCTAATTTTTGGATTTGGTACGTGTTGACACATAATAGCACTAGTATCGAATTGAACCGTACATCGCTAACCATGCGTCTAAATAGCACTAGTATAGAGAGTTGAACCGTACATCGCTATATATACGTATTGTAATCAGGCATGAGGCAGTATAGTTTTTATTTATTTTTAAATTATTTGTTGGACTTATTTTGTCGGCAATGGATGGGTGAAACATCCCAGCTAATTCAATTTTGAGTCTTCTTCCCCTCGGGTCTTCTCTGTGTCTCGTAGCCGTCTGGGAAACGATATCACAGATTGAAATCGATCTAGATGAGCGACGACTTCCACTAAGTAATCTCACACGTTTTTACTGACCTGCTGCCAGAAGAGTTAGCATGTCTTACACAAGTCTGTTTACTAAAGTTGCATTTTTCCTAGGAAGAAGCGCAGAAGCCTTCCAGTGGGTTCACCTTTTTTGACTCTCTCTCTCTCTCTCTCTACACTTGTTTTTGACTCGACGAATTAGACCCAACTGATTCAACCTGATTTCATGTGAAATCAAATTCAATCAGATTTGCAGTCATTAGATAATAGAGAATCGATGACATCATAAAATTACAGATGGTGAAAGTCAAGAGTCTCTCCTATCTAATAATTGTAAATCTGAGCATTGACCATTGCCCCTAATCGCCACAACTCCAAGTGCTTTGGTACTTGGGTCATTATTTTGGGATGTATGCCACCTAAAATTATCATATGTGTCATTCGATAGGTATATCATAATCTAAATATTTTTGTTGTAAAAGATTGGATGATAAATATCTCTATCGTCAAAGTCAATGCAGTCAAACTTATAAAAATCATGAGAGTCAATACAGCTAAACTCATCTAGATTAGTAGTATATTAAATTTTATCACAATCATTTGCCCCGCGGATCTTTAGATCTTCGCTCACCTATTAGGTGGATTGCATAATTGATTAAATGACACACACATTATTAAAAGGGTTGGTGTTACTAGGACATCACTTTATGTTATACCCACCTCACTTAAACAAAGAATAAATTCATTGACTACATTACATCGGATGATGAAGTTTATTTTTGGGCCCACTCTTCCATAAAATTGATCTTGAGATCATAAGCGAGTCATCAGACAATCAAATGTTAATTCCATAGACACATGTCCCATAAAGTGAACGTGATCATGGCATATCATCAAATGTCATTCGCGTTCACTTTTTGTGACGTGTGTCTCGTGGAACCAATATCTTACCATCTAATAGTAGGCTCATGATCTCAAGATCTTTTCTGGCCGAAGATTTGGATGAAAAAGCAATATCATGATTCAAAACAATCAACATATATATTTTTTTGTTTTGATCTCACTACAAAAAAGAAAAAACTATTAGAGACAATTTTTTAGAACTAAAAACTGCTGCTATTAATAAAAAAAACTATTAAGACCATTAGCGGCAAGGGTATTAATAGCAATTTTTTATTAATAGCGACAAGTTTTGACTACCGTTAATAGTTTTTTTCTTGTAGGGTACAGTGGCTGTAACATAAAGTAGTGTGATAGTAACATCAGTAGAGGGTGTTAGTGGCAATTATTTATTAATAGCGGCAAGTTTTGGCTAGGGTGTTAGTGGCAATTTTCTATTAATGGCAATAAGTTTTGGCTACTGTTAATAGCCTTTTTTTTTATAGGGTACGATAGCTGTAACATAAAGTAGCGTGATAGTAGCATAAGTACAAGTAATAATCAAGTCACCATTGCACTTGGGCAGCTGAAAGACACTGTTATATACAGGACATTTTATTGCAAGCAAAGTGCAGACAGCTGATGCGGCGCGATGCAATTAGATGCAAGCGCAGTGGGCTCAATTAAAGCAGGTCGATGCAACCAATCACCTCGGACCACGTCAGCTGCCTGCACTAGATCACCTCGATACCAAGTGTGGTAAAATTGCACGCGTGCCGTGCTCGGGGGGGGGGCGGGGGGGAATGTTTGGGCTTTTCGGGTAGAGTGAGATTGGCCGTTCTTC
Source organism: Chloranthus sessilifolius (assembly GCA_021018995.1). Taxonomy (NCBI): domain Eukaryota; kingdom Viridiplantae; phylum Streptophyta; class Magnoliopsida; order Chloranthales; family Chloranthaceae; genus Chloranthus; species Chloranthus sessilifolius. The sequence goes on from CM037595.1 coordinate 75,716,637, forward strand.
GCCACTGGTACACGACCCGTGTACATAAAATGAAGTCATGAGCCATTCGTTTTCTTATATATTGGCTTCTCCAAACGCTCTAAGTGCAGTGAAGCTGAAGATTTCTGGTCTCTAAACTCTGAAGTAATCTTGATGTATAATATGAAGGTATATATTGTGTGATTTTCTTTGGTTTAGGAAAATTTATTTGTTAAGGTAGCTCTATTTGCAGCGACCTAAAATCTAAAAACCCCCACCTACCCGGCCACCTCGGGCTAAATGGGTGCTTTTAGAGGTATGGATTGTGCAAATAGGTTGTGTTTAAAGATCCTTTAATAATAAATAAATAAAAGTTGCATGTTTCATCTATTTTATATTTCTTGGCCTACTCTTTCTATTTTTCCTTTTCTTCCCTTATTTGTTTTTTTCAATTTTGCTTATTTAGGTGATTTAAGGTTTTATTTTATGTGCTAATTCGGGCCTTTTCTTATTGTCTTTCTTTCTTCACTGACTTTCATGAACATGTTTTTTTCGAGATTTTTTGGTTCCTTAATTCGATATAAGTAGAATTAATGGGAGCTCAATATTGGGTTCGGATAAAACCCTCACCTTCCCCTTTTTAGGCTACATGGATAATCAGCAGATTGGAACCATCCAAATAAGGGTACTGGTATTTGCAACCGAATATTCTACACTCGCAACTAGGATTTTCACCCTTTAAAACCGTTGACTACCTTGAATTAGGCAATAGAGATCATGTTTCAGCCCAAGCTACCGCAGAGCTGATCCTTAGATAACGGCTCCCTTATATGACAATCAGTTGTTGATTTCACGTGGCACACATCCCCAAAATTAACTTGATCAGGGTGTCCGATGAGAAAAGGGTTCTCAGGTCGCTTTTAGGGATGTCTGCTACCTGGAATCAACATCTAACCATATGATAGGTGAGTCATGATTTACAGATCCATTCTGTTATAGATTGGGCCAACATTGACCTCCATTGTCTGATTTAAGGTAGTCGATGATTTTAGAAAGCGAAAGCGGTTGCAAATGTAGAATATTTGGTTGCAAATAACGATACCCCTCCAAATAATGGCACTTTAATTAAGAGTTGATATTATAGCGCAATGATTAGATGGTATGAATTTTCAATGGCCTCCTAATTAGGGGACTTGGATTGATGAAAAATGTGCCATGTGGCCTAAAAGTAGGATAGTGAGAGTGTATATAGCCAAGAAGGTGAAAAGAGTATTGACGTAGGACAAAACCCTAAACTGCATGAATGCAATGATTTAATTACTTGCCGAAATTAAACTAAATTAATTTTGAACAATAAACCTGAAAATAACGCGTTTACCTTAAGGCTTCATTGTTTTCCATACGAAAGATTATATTCGGGTTGAGGAAAGGGTCCAGCCTTTACGCTAGCTCCGTTAGATTTGCGATGTGGATCGATCCTAGAGGTAGAACTCTAGGTTTTCAAATTTGGGCGCCGCTCGTGATTCAATGATGGAGTCGCGAGTGTTTTCAAGATTCTGATTCGTGTGGGCTTAATAGCGGGGTGAGATTTAGGGTTCGAACTTCGGGGTATTGTCGGTTGAAACTGGAATTAGGGTTTGTGAGATCACACGAGGTAGAAAAGAAAATAAGATAAAAGAGATAGATAGAGGATAGATTTTGGCCTTCGCACCTCAAGTTCCAAAAGCAAAAAGCTGATTCATTCAAAAATCAATAATTAATTACATTATTTTTGGAGAGACCTTATATAGGAGGTCTTAAAATAAAATCCTAAAACGAAAATAAACATAATAGAAAGACAAATTTGCCCCTAAAACGTAAGTTCAAATTCTAAAAAAAATCATTCTCGCGCGATTTCGATCGATCGAAAGTGACACTTGATCGATCGAAAGGGGTACTCGATCGATCGATCGAAATAAAATCGATCGATCGAATTATATATATACACACGCCAGAATTAAATTCCTCTCTAGTAGTCGTCAATCGATCGAAGTATGGCTTTGATCGATCGAAGCAGGGAGTCGATCGATCAAATCATTGAATCAATCGATTGACTACGCAGTGCGCAGATTCTTCTCCTGGTTCTGATTTCCGTTCCGCTTCTTCTTGGCAGAAAAATCTTTTGCAGCCCAATCTATGGCTCCCGATCTTGGCGTACCGCATCAAATGTATATATATATGGAAATGGAAAAAGTGTCCTTCCTCCAAGCTTCCATGTGGCACCCAAAATATTGTTTCGATGCCACGTGGAGCTCGGGTGCATTGCTTAGATCATCTTTGAAACAAAAAATTGAAAACTCATCTCCACCGTGTGCTTTTTGAATCGTGAAATGTGGATCAATGAAAGCCGTCAAACTTTGACTTGTGGATTTAAAAAGTTTTTTTAGAATTTTTTTTTTTAATATTAATCAATACCGTCCACTTGTCCTACATGTGGCACCCAAGCAGTGTTTTGGGTGCCACGTGGAGCTCCATGTGTATCTTGGAGGACGGTCACTATCCTCTATTGGAGGACCTAACTAACTCCCTATATATATATGGGAGTACCCATGCGTTGTTTAGATCAATTTTTTAAAAAATATTTAAAAAATATTTTTAAAGCATAAGTCGAACTTGGACTAGTTTTAACGGTCCCAATTTTATTTCTAAAAATATGCATGGTAAAGATGAGTTTCCAATTTTTTTTTCAAAGATGATCTAAGTAATGCACTTGTGTGCTAGAAGACTGTTACAGAGTGCCACATGGAGCTCTATGTAGGATCTTGAAGGGCGCTCACCGTCCTCGAATGGAGGACAGAACCCTTTTCCCTATATATATATATATATATATATATATATATATATAGGAAAGACCGAAAAAGGATTCCTCCTCCAATCCAAGGTCTATATGGAACTCATGTGGCACCCAAAACACTATTTTAATGTGATGTAAAGCGAGGTTGGATTGTTTAGATTATCTTTTAATAGGAAACTTAAAACTTCCTCTTCATTGTGTGGTTTTTAAGGTTTAAAATTTTGACAATTGAAATCAACCAATGACTGACTTTAGCCTTCTAAAAGTTCTTTATGTTTTTTGTTTTTTGTTTTTTAAATGATTTATGCAATGCTCTCTCGCTCCAGGTGACATAAAAAATGTTCATGTGGACCTAGAGGATGCTCGAGTGTCATCCGTTTTGAGGACCAAACCGTGAAATATATATATATATATATATATATATATATATATATATATATATATATATATATATATATATATATATATGTTTTTTGGGCTAATAGATTTTATGTTGTATTTGCACATGGCCCTGATATTGTGTTTAAGGATTCCTCCTCCAATCCAAGGTCTATATGGAACTCATGTGGCACCCAAAACACTATTTTAATGTGATGTAAAGCGAGGTTGGATTTTTTAGATTATCTTTTAATAGGAAACTTAAAACTTCCTCTTCATTGTGTGGTTTTTAAATTTTAAAATTTTGACAATTGAAATCAATCAATGACTGACTTTAGCCTTCTAAAAGTTCTTTATGTTTTTTGTTTTTTAAATGATTTATGCAATGCTCTCTCGCTCCAGGTGACATAAAAAATGTTCATGTGGACCTAGAGGATGCTCGAGTGTCATCCGTTTTGAGGACCAAACCGTGAAATATATATATATATATATATATATGTTTTTTGGGCTAATAGATTTTATGTTGTATTTGCACATGGCCCTGATATTGTGTTTAAGGATTCCTCCTCCAATCCAAGGTCTATATGGAACTCATGTGGCACCCAAAACACTATTTTAATGCGATGTGAAGCTGAGGTTGGATTGTTTAGATTATTTTCTAATAGGAAACTTAAAACTTCCTCTTCTTTGTGTGGTTTTTAAGGTTTAAAATTTTGACAATTTAAATCAATCAATGACTGACTTTAGCCTTCTAAAAGTTCGTTGTGCTTTTTTTTATTTTAAATGATTTATGCAATGCTCTCTCGCTCCAGGTGACATAAAAAATGTTCATGTGGACCTAGAGGATGCTCGGGTGTCATCCTTCGAAGACCAAACCGTGATTTATATATATATATATATATATATATATATATATATATATATATATATATATATATATATCACGGTTTGGTCCTCCAATGGAGGACGGTCACCGTCCTCCAAGGTACACATGGAGCTTCACGTGGCATCCAAAATACTGTTTGGGTGTCACGTGGAGCACATGTGGACAGTATAGATCAATATTAAAAAAAAAAAAAATTTAACTTTTTAAACCCAAAAGTCAAAGTTTGATGGGTTTCATTGGTCCATATTTCACAATTCAAAAAACACACGGTGGAGATGAGTTTTCAATTTTTTTTTTTTCAAAGATGATTTAAGCAATGCACCCGAGCTCCACATGGTATCGAAACAATATGTTGGCTGCCACGTAGAGCTCCACGTGGAAGCTTGGAGGACGGTGACCATCCTCCCATGGAGGATGGAGGCCTTTTCCTATATATATATATATGTTTTTTGGGCTAATGGATTTTATGTTGTATTTGCACATGGACCTGATATTGTGTTTGTTATAACAGTTCTTTTTCTTCTTTACATGGTAATGGGTTTTGGAGGCTATTTTTTTTAACATATTTACATTTTCAAAGTCAATTTTTTCTTTTTTCCTACTTTAGGATCTACATTCAAAAGTCCTTTCTTTTGGTTTCCTTTTGTTTTTATTTTTCTTTACTCATTTTCTATCATATTATTCGCATGTTTCCAAAAATTCGAAATTTAAATATAGTATTTGATTTTTTTTTTTTTTAAATGAACATTTTAGCATTTTTTTTTTTTATTTTGGACATTTGTTTTTTATATATGTAATTTGCATAAATAACACCTATACTTAATTTGCGTTAATTTAACGAATCTTCTTTGCTTCTAAGATTTTCTGTATCCTCATCAATTTTTGAATCTCAACAGGGTTTGGGATGTTTTTTCTAGGTCTAGTTCTTCAATTGATCTTAAAACTTTCTAAACAAAGATTCAATAGTGAATCTCCTTTTTGGTCAAATGCGTCAAATCTTTTACTTGTACTGGATCTGATTATAATGCTTTCTCGGAAGAAATTTTGCAGCTTTTATAGTGAGACCCATCTATTTGAAGGGTAAAAAGAAAGAACAGGGGAGATTTATCAGTTTAAAAAGATGGATCAGGGGAGGACGATGGGCATGTAGCTCAATTGGAAGGTTAACAATATCCCACCATTGAGGTCACAGGTTCGATTGCTGCTTGCCCGACGAAAAAAAGAGATGATCATAGAAGGATCTGTGAGTCTTGAAACAGAAAAATTGGATCCCTCCAACATGGAAACCACCATAAAAGCCTCTTCTATTGACGAAATATCTTTTATTAGATCGGTTAGTTTTGAGAGCAGAGAAAACGCCGATCCGTTAACAGAATCAAATACGACAAGTGAGCAGATGGCAGCACTGCAAACGGTAAAAGGGACTGACTCCATACTCAAACTGATAGTAAGGTTGCAGAGACTATATAAAACCATCAGGAGATTAAGGCAGCTCGCAGATGATGCTGTTCTAAGAGAGCAGAAATGGTATGTTTCATTTGTGTCCGTAATTCGAAGTTCATTTTCTTCTTCAAAATCTTAAATGGGTACCTCATGAAATCCATTTTACAGGTTTAAATTGTTGGATGACCATGACCTTAAAAGGAATTCTGAATTATTTTTCGACTTCGGGAAGCCAAATTCGGTGCTTTCTCGATGGCAGAGGGGAAGAAAAAGGCTTTCCAAGGTAACTTATTCTACATATGGATTCTTACAGAAATTTTTACTTCTTTTTATTATATCTAGACCAAGATTTTTGGCTTTTTTTTTCTTTAATGTAAATCTGAAATATAAGTTTCCCTATTATTCATTTGCAGGTTGGCAAAGGTCTCTCCCAGAACAAAAAGGCTCGGACACTTGTTGACCGTCATTGGCTTGAAGCGGTAAATTTCAGGCTTATGAATATTAATAGTAAATTTTTAGTTTGTTATAGTTCATATTGATATGTTGGCTACTCCTGTTGATAGATTGATCCGTCCCACCGTTATGGATATAACCTCAAGTTGTATTTTGAACATTGGAATCAATGCGAGAGTAACCAACCATTTTTTAAATGGTAAGTTCGATAACACCCATTTTGTCAGTATATTAGAATTGAAGTAAATTGCTATTGATGATATATATAGTTTGAGCTTAGGAACTTGAATTCTGAGATTGCAGGCTCAATGTTGGAGATGGACGGAAGATGAGCATCGATGAGTGCCCTCGATCAAAACTTCAACAAGAAAAGATAAAATATCTTGTACCGGTGAGTCTTTTTCTTTCAAATAAAGAAATTTTTTTGTTGGATTTAACATTCAGATAATGGAAGATTTTGGGTTTTATTGCAGAAAGAAAGAGAGGCCTATGAAGTCATAGTGGAAGATGGAAAGTTTCTCTACAAGCTGAACAGGAAGCTCCTCAACACATCTAAAGGTTCTGAACATACTAAATGGATCTTTGTTCTCAGCACATCCAAAATTTTATACGTTGGGCTGGTAATACTTCCATTCTCCGCTAACAAAACTAGTAAATGTGGTTTTCTCTGTTCAATTAAGTTGTATGAATTATAAACTCTACAGAAAAAGAAAGGAACTTTTCATCATTCAAGCTTTTTAGCTGGAGGAGTTGCATCTGCTGCTGGAGGAATAGACATAAAAAATGGAGTTCTTCAGGTATTGAATCAAAATATTTCTTTTTGGGGCTTCAGCTGAATGATTTCAATATCCTTACAAGATTTTCTGTTACGCATTTGTTTGAGCAGGCTGTCACGATCAACAGTGGCCATTATCATCCTGGCTTAAAAGATTTGCGCGAATTTATTATCTTTTTAGTTAAAAATGATGTTGATATCACTGATGTCAAGGTAATAGATTCGCAATTCATATATATATGGTTTAAGTTATTGTTTGTAATTTTGACATACCCAAAATAAAAGCGTCCATTGATCCCTTTTTTCCAATACATTCAGATATGTCCAAAAGGCGATGGCATGGATATTAGAACTGAAGCATTTACGAGTTTTGCAAGGAGTAAATCAGAAATTGACTGTCATGGAGAAATAATTGCATTGGTAACCCAAAATAGGAACGTGCAACATGACAATGAGCTAGGGCAATCTCATGCCGTCGCCCAGAACGAAACGAGTGGTACGGAAATTCCAAAAGACAGGCATGTGGCAAAGGCATCAGAGAATGATTGTGTTCCAATGGAACGGGAATTACAGTTGATTGGTGATGAAACAGTGGAACATCACCACCTTATCAGCAACAGTACCACGTTGCATAAGCGAAAATTCGAGCAGTATGACACTGAAGTCGTACCGCAAGAATCATCCTGCCATAGGATCAAATCAACAAAATGAATGAATTCTTATCACTTTTTTTATGGGCAGGCTGGGATTGAACCTGGGACCTCGGGCTTGGAATATTGTCAACCTTCCAGTTGAGCTTTAGGCCAAAGCCCTATAGCGCCAATGGGTTCTCTGCAATTACAAATGCTAGAGGCGTTAGGGTTGTAGCTCAATTGGAGATTCAATCCCAGCTTACTCATAAAATAAATTAAATAGTAATAATAATAATAATGATAATGATAGAAATCTGCTTTAGTTTTTCTGTTCTTTCATGCTGCAGGGCATCTATTGACCCTTCTTATTTATATGTATGCTGTGAAATGTCAAATGATATTTACATTTCTTCTTTTATTATATGTACTGTGAAATTTCAGAATGAAATATTTTAGTTCTTACTATTCTGAAAGCCCTCTAGAATGAAGAGATGCGTGAGTAATTTGTAAATCTCCATTCACCAATATGTGGCTGCCCAAAATATTAAAACAAGAAATTTACAAAAACAGGCATTGATTTGAAAAATAGTAATAAAATAGGGATCAATTTTAAATAATTACCCTTGTTTTGGTATATATATCCATTTTAGGGACAATTAGAGAAACATGCCTCAAAAACAAATTTTTTAGCCAAAAAACCCGTCCTCAAAGGTTTTAAAGAAAATGTCCTTTCACAGATTTTGGAACTTCAGAAACTTGTAAACGCACTTTTTTAAATTAAAAACAGGACGTTTTAAAAAAACGTTCTTTCACGAATTTTCTAAAGTGCCCATCAATTTTAAATATTTACCGCTGTTTTGGTATATATTGTCCTATTTTTTTACATGGATTATGTCATGAACGTTGACTTTTTGGCCGTGTGCATGCATGTTTGATCCATCAAATTTGTGTAATTAGCACATGATAAAAATGTCTCTTTCTTCCTTATCTTAAACGCCATAGGCATGAAAGAAATATGACTGGTATACTTTAATATCTCAGCCGAAAAACCATGTCTACTAAAGGATTCAAACTCTCTGATTGGCATAATTTAATATCAACTATAAAAACCGTAGCTTTTGCGAAGTTGAGGCAACCTTGTAGCAAAGAGGAGTTAGTGTTAGGTAAGCAGCCTGAGCTCCAGGTGACCGGGTTCATGGGTCACTTTTTGGGAAATGTGCCATAGAATTTCATAATTTACAAAATAAATTTTAGCCACCCGATTTGTTCAAAAGAGTTTACGGAAGTTACCCGAAAATGGGGTCGATTCTCTTTAGCATAACGGGCTATAACTTTTTTTTTTTTAATTAATTAGAGTTCTAGTTAAATTAGGATATTTACATAAATTAAACTTTTAGTAGGATTAAAAGAGTAAATTAATTAGGTTTCTAGTCGGATTAGGAGACTAAATAGAATCAGAGTAGTAGAGTAGTATCAGGAGATTAAATTAATTAGAGTTATAATAGCATTAGGAAGTTAAATCAATCAAAGTTAGAATACAATTAGGAAACTAAATCAACCAGACTCCCGGTATGATTAGGAAAATCAAATAAACTAGTTAAACTATAGACAACTTACAACTGTTGGAGTCGGCCGGCCGACGATTCAGTGAAAGAGTTAAACCTACAAGCCCCCGCTCTTTTTAAAGAGTGATCAGTGACGTGTTGTAGCGTCGATAAATATTTGCAGTTGGCAATCGCATCATCCAGGTATTCTCCATTTAATATTCGCCTTTTCCTTTTAGTATTTAATATTTCCTAATTTATTACTTCATCGCCCTTAGCCAGAGTCCACTTGGATCGAATTGGCCCACTCTTTTCGTGGAGCAGCAAGAGGAACTCAAAAAAAGCGCGTAACAACAAACTGGCGATCGCGATGGGACTTTTTTTCGCTAATGTTGCCCCGATTTAATTAATTTGGTTTTCGATTTTCCATACTTTATTTAATTTGAATTTTTATTTCCTTCACTTTACTTTATCACTTTTTACACACTCACCTGCATACTCTGTTTTACAAAAAAAAAAACTAAATAAATAAATAATAAAATAATTTTTTTTTAAATGTCAGGGTTTAGAAAATTAAATAGTAATTACAGTGACTCACCCGCATGGGGCTCAGATAGCGACCTCGAGTGTAACATTAGGTCGTCTCCGTGGACAGCCCAACGTCGTGCTCGGGTAAACATGGTTAGTGAGAGTGAAAAATCTCCCTTTGCTCCCCAAAACACAAGTCACAGTAACAATAGCAGGGCGAGTGATAGCAAGCTAAGATACACCGTCGGTCAGATTATAGACCTCACGGCCCAAAAGCTAATGAAGGGAGGAGAAAAAGTCAATGCCCTACGACAAGCCCTAGCCGAGATATACGAAGCCGCCATGGATCAAAAGCTGATTGACGAACGCCAAGTTACCCCGAGAAGCAAGAAAGAAGAACGGACACCGACACATAACACGCATACCCTTCGCACCTCCTACGAAAACAACTGTCGAAGACAAACCTCTCCTGAGACATCTAGAAAAGATGCCATCATAAACATAGACGACCTCCCTCGACTTCTAGATGACTGCATAGCTAAGAGGGAACGATCAAAATAGTCCTTTGGATTCGATAAATTTTGCCGAGACATCGACTTCACTATATTTGCTGACTTAAAACCTCCAAAATTTAACAAATTCAACGGTACAGGGAATCCGAACCATCACTTGGCCCTATTCTATAACGACTGCCTACCAATCTAAACCCATCGCAGGCTCCTGATCCACTAATTTTAGAGATCACTAGAAGGAGAAGCCCTTGATTGGTTCACTGCTCTGCCTCTAATGAAAATTGAGACATTCGAAGATCTGGCCGATAGATTCCTAAGCCAATACCAACACCTGACTCACGAAGAGGTCAGTCTCGCTGACTTGATACACACAAGACAAGAGGACGACGAAGACTTTTCGACGTTCGCCAACGGCTGGAGAAGGCTCGCTGCCTGAACAAAGAATCAAATAAAAGAAAGCGATGCGATGGAAATCTTGATCGTCAATACCCGAAAACCTCTTCGGAGCATTCTCATCCTAAGTGATTACTCCGATTTTTCTAGCCTTTATCAACATGCTTTATGCATAGAACGTCGACTAAAGAATGGAGACCTTAATCTCTCCACACTGACGTCCGACAACCCTAGAATAAACACCCTAAACGAAGCTATAGACTCCAAACAAATCAACATGAACCAAGAACAAAATCAAGCAAACTCTCAACCATACCACCCATATGACCAAGCTCAAGATCTATACACAAACCTATACCCTGACCAAAACCAAGTATCACACACAAACCAATATCAACACCCTTGCCAACCTTTATACACCAGTCAATACACAAACCCACACTATGATCAATACCAACTCCCCGACACTGTACAAACTAACATCACCTGTTACAACCCGTTGTTTGAACAAACTCCATCAAGCCCTCAACCCGCATATGATACCACACTCACTCACTCCTGTCCCATTACACTCGGCTAGCCTGATCTGGAGGATTGAACCCCCTTCAGAACATATCCACACCATCCATTCACGACCAACTAACTTTGTCCCGCGTACCTATAAACGTGAAATTATCTTTCGCCCTCAATCAGTCAATAAGATCACTAAAATTCAAACTATCACCGGATCCACCCCTAAACTCAATCCATCACCAAACTCATCTCCAATCTCAACGCACTCGTCTCCGAACCAACTCAACCTACCTTCCAACTCGATAACTTATCCACCAATGGGTCAACCACTGCATTCCCCGATCTCGCACCTAAACCAACCTTACTATCAATACTTCGACAAACTTGCATACTGGTTCTAGAAGAAATTCCCAAACTAATCTATCCATATACTGCAACACCATTCAAACTTAAACCGATTACAAAACTAAACTCTGAACCCAAACCCGTAATCAAATCTATCCCCGAAATCATCAGCCCTCTCACTTCAGAATCAATCCACCAACATACTACAACACCATTCATACTTAAACCGATCACAAGACTAAGCTTTGAACCTAAACCCGTAATCGAATCAAAACCCCTAACTGAACCAACCCTAAATTTAATCCCCGAACCTGAATGCATTATCAAACACATTGCCCCACCATTCTCAAAACCAGTCTCTGAATCAATCCCCACGCCCGCTTTAAAACTCTAACTGAATAAACACTTCACCCCACCAACCTTGGAACCAGCTCTCAAACCAAAACCGATTTCAAAAACCTAAACTCACTACCGAACTCGTCATCTCACCAACTTCAAAACGAAACCCCAAATTCGGCTCTGTCACCAAACATACCTCTGAACCACCCATTCCAGAATCACTCGTTGGGCTAATTTCGAAACCAACTCATGAATCAACCCTTACAGAACTCACCATCGAAGTTATCATCTCAAACCCACTATTGAACTTACCGTTCCACCAACTATGAAACTAAGCTTGGAACCTAAACCTATCATCAAACCGATCCTCGAACTTGAACCTACCGTCGAACCTAAAACCAATCATCGAACACAAACCTATCATCAAACCTCAAACTATCAACAAATCCAAACCAATCGTTGAACATGAAGCCATTGTCGAAACCGAGCCCATCATTAAACTTGAACCCGTCATCAAATTTGGACTTATCATCAAATGTGAGCCCGTTATCGAAACTAAGCCTATCATCAAGCCTGAACCTATCATCGACCCTATCCCTACAACACCAACTTCAATGGCCTTCGGATCAACCATTGAACCTGACAACAAACAAACCCAAAAAACCGTCACTCCTCCCAATCCCGAGATCAAATCAAACCCAAATCCTACGACTCCGATCAACATCTAAATTAACATGTCACATAATCCTCAAACCTCACAATATACAATTGATCTCACAACTGAAATTCCATCTGAATCTCAGATCAAAATCTCTATAGGCCTCACAATCAAGGTCCCCATAGAAATTCAACCGATTATCGCAACATCAAACAGTCGACACTAAGCTTCCCCAGAAAATTATAAATAAAACTTTAAAGCAACTTCACGATAAATCCAAAGTGCGCATCAAATGAGACAAGGGAAAACAAAACCGCCCCACACAGAGAAAAGGTCCACCTTGGCCTACGCCGCCGCATCTCCTCCTCCTCCTCTACCTCTACCTCTGCCTTATCCTATCATTACCTTTACAACAATACCATCCCTCTCAACAGTTTCCACTTCAACCTCACCCGTAAAGAACTTTTCAACAATCCGTAAATCAACCCGAAAAATACTTTAATAACTCTATGCTCCAACTCTACGAGATGCCTCACCCTATCGAAAAATTAAAGAAGGTCCCTCCCGACAAGGAGGCCCCGGCCATAAAAGATTTATCAAAAGAAGTTAAAAGACGCCACCCATACTTCGACGAATCTCACATCATCCACAACACAAACGCAAACATAATTTCTCTCTTCCCTGATTGATCAGATCGAGAGGAATCGAGGACCCTAAAGTAGATTATCTAACTGTCACTCTGTCTGCTTAACATCGCTCACTAATTGACTTTCTGAATCAGTCTCTGCTTAAGGAACTGATGTTGTACCATAACATAATTACAAAACAATATATATACACATATATCATTTTTTCAACAATATCTCTGACTTATAACTCTTATCGGACCGAGAACTTGAGGTTGAGGAGCTAATATTAAGGAAACAATGCCTGCCCAATCGCCTCACCTGAAGGAAATCAAATCCCACACAGGAAGTACTTATATTATCTCGGCAACATGCCTAAGAAACAGTAAGAGAGGAAGGACTTCCTAAACCCCAAAATGCTACACCTAACTCGATCATCATATCTTATAGCCTAAACAGGCATACTTATATATTTATCATCCTCGTAGTCATCGCAAGGCATGCGCCAGTCGTAGGTCATTATTCTCTTGAACCATTTTAAAAATCATCTGACTCATTGACCACCTTCATATTCGGGCAAGTTGATCAAACAGACTAGTGGGAAACATGAACAAACGTAAATAAAATGAACATAATAAATAAAATACCGTTTTATTTATGACAAAGATTTACAGGTATTACCGGAGGCATACCTCCTAAACATACAACCCAAAACGAAAACACGAAACCTAACCTACAACATAAAACGAAAACATAAAACCAAAAACAAGCACAAGCCCAAAACGTGGCACTGGGGAGGTTTAATCAGAAAGCAACAGAAAAGTGGAAGGATTGGTTGGATAACACCCTTTCCATCCATTTAGAGGACTTTCCTAATAATAATGAAGGATGTACATCACACTTCAATCCCAACACCCCCCAAACCATAGCAACATCTCCATTCACATCGCCATCAGAATCCACTTTAGGACGCATAGCACGCGAAACGACGAACATCAGAAGAAACGACATCAAAGTCGAACCGTCAGATCCAAAAATATCGCGAAAACATGAAAATCAGGGCACTAGGAAGCAAGAAAACAAGGAATCAGAGGAGAAGCCAGAAAGCATAGGCGAAATGAAAGTTTTTTCGGCTTATATAGAGTGCAGGCCAATCGCGTCCCCGGCCACAGGCGTGCAATTGAATCACGCGCAGGGACACCGATGCATAATCCAAATCACATGCGCCAATCAGGGCGTGCAATTAACCTTTCGTCCGCCCAAAAGGCATAATGAACCAACCCTGCGCTCTCCACCCAACGCAATTCAAAAGGTAACCCGCATAGTGACCGGGTGAAGCTCCAATCACATGCGCTCATAAGAGCGCGCAATTGGATTATATGCGCACACTCAACCACGTAATTGGGCCCTGAATCCCTCAATGGCACGCGCCCAACTAGGCGCGCAATTGAATTAAACGCCCTGTACCAGGCGCGTAATTACCCAAGTGTGACCAAAAATATATAAGCAAATGGCAAACGACCAGAGATGAAACTACTGACTTAGAAATCTATACCAAACAGCAACCACGACATAGAATGCACACAAGCACTCTGACTTAGGCATACACGCCCTGGAAATAAAAAATCCCACCTATACGCGCACACACGGCCCAAAATAGCCACTTAAACTCATCAAATTAGAGCCCATAAAAAATCAAACCGATATAACACCAACACAAGCCACCCTCAAACTCTATAAGACCATCTTAAAACATACAAAATTTTTCCAACCATACAGTAGACTATCTCCCTGTAGTCCCTGTAGTCCCAGTAGTCCCCTGAGATGCTACCACAATTCACATCCCACCGCGATGAAAATTATTCCCTAGAGTCTCATCGCGTACTCACAAGTACACATGACCACTCCCCAACATCCGCTGCAGAAAATAAGTCGAAAAAATAAAATAAAATAAAATAAAATCATCACTCACAGCCCCATCGCTAAATACAAAATCTCATCGCAACACAAAGCAAAAATTAACGGTGATAAAGTAGCCAATCACGCTACTCATTCCATCACGATCAGAATCAATCTCCCTTGTCCCATCGCATAACCTTACACACCGATCAGGGAGAGAGAGCCGATAATGACTCATTATACCTCCCCCATGTCCCATCACGACACTAAAACCCCACCACGCGACCTCAAGACACCATTTTTGTCCCATCACATCGCAAAATAGCTAAGGAGTCATTAGATCGACACTCCATCGTACACTGATAAACACATCCCGTCGCGATATAACTACAATTTGATCTCGTCATATAACCCAAGATCCGGCAAAGAAAGAAATAAACATAGCTTTCCCATCACATAACCACCAATGTCCTATCGCCGATTACACTTCCTCAAAATTTCGTCGCAACCCGCTACAGCACACAACGAGAAGGAAAGGCTCATCCAATATCCCATCGCAAAGAGCCGAACCTCCCTCCAAACACCTTACCACGACAATCATCACGTCCCATCGTGATAACTCCCCAAATATCCCACCACGAAGCAGTCGCCAAACTCCACCGCAGTACAAACATACGCTCGCTGGCAGAAAGGAATTTCTCCGACATCCCATCACACCTATCAACTATCAAGTCCCATCGCTAGCATCTCATCAGGCGATCCAGATGCCCCATCACGCCGGTGACCATCAGGCCCCACTACAGCAGAAACGAAGGAGGAAAGGAAACTCTTTGATGTCCCATCACAACACAATAAAGGGGGCAATAGCGGACCAGTCCCATCGCAAGGAAAATCCTCCTGCCGATAACAAATCAGGTAAGTAAGCACCCTTTCTACTCGATATTCTCTATAAAATATAGTTAGGTAATATTAAGTCAAACGTTTTCAAAACCCATCTCTCCTGACTTGCGAATCACTGTAGTCCTCCCATAAGAGCCAATCATCAATATTCACGAGAAGATTAGACGGAGCATCTGGCATACCAAGTGTCGTCTCGACAACCACATGAACGGTCGGGTCCACAAATCTCGCTCCGGTGGATCTGCTCAGTGACGTCTCAGAAACCACGTTTTTCGCCGTTTTGCCACCAAATTGATCTTAAGTTAAAATTCTAAAATTTAAAAAATAAAAAAAATAATAATAAATAAACTTTCATATCTATCAAAATTCACTTCTCATCATCCCAATCTGTTCTTTCCCCTGGGAAATCGAACACTAAGTACGCTCAACTCTGAGAAATCACAAATGTCCATCGGAAAGGGACACCCGACTCGCCCGAATACTCCATCTTTAGCTTGCGCTGATAGATAAGAAAGCCAAGCATTCCATGTCTGCATCCTTAGTTGACACTTGTGATTTCCCAAAATAAGCGAGAAGGCACCCTCGGAAGAGGGGTGCCTACTTCTTCGATGCATCCTTACTCTGCAAAAATACACCAAAGAGGGGTATCTGTAGATACCCTAATTTTGTCATCTCGAAGTATACAAATCTGTTCGGCCAACCTTTGACCTTGCCCAAGACTCTCAAAAGGGACTTACCTTCTCTGAAAGCCTTAAAACCCTAATACGGGGACCACACACTGAAACAATAGTATGTGGTTGAACACAAGCTGAAACAGTAGTTTTGTGGCTCAGATCCCACAATTCTAATACTGGGGACCATATATTGAAACAATAGTCTATGACTGAATACATGCTGAAATAATAGCTCTGTGGCTCAGACCCTACAACTCTAATATGGGGACTATATACTGAAATAATAGTATATAGTCGAAGCACAGGCTGAAACAATAGCCCTGTGGTTCCGACCCAACTCAACCCAGGAAAAGTTCCAAATTGCGCGACCTGTCTAGCGCGCGTAATTTGATTGCACGCCCCATAGCTGGCGCTCAATTGGTCCCACTTGGACCAGGCCTGTTCTTCCTGTGGGTCGCCGTAGGAGTGGATTACGCGCCTGATAAAGCGTTCACAATTCAATTGCACGTCCCACCACTGGCGCGCAATTGGTCCAACGTGGACCGTTCTTTAACCTTCTAGAGACCGCCTTGAGACCCGATTGTGTGCCATATCTAGTGCGCGCAATTGATTATGCACCCCCACCACTCTTGTGTAATTATTTCCTAAGTGAAACTGGCCTCTAAGTCCTATGACCTCCTGATTTCCACGATTAAGCACGCTGCTCAGGGCGCTTAATTGGATTGCGCATGTCATACAGGGCACGCAATTAGTTCTAATTAGACTGAAACTAGGATACCTGACTGAGTCAGTCAGCCGATTACTCATTAAGTCGGTCACCGACTAAAAGTAATTAAGTGCCTGGTACAGGGCGCATAATTCAATTAAGCGCACCATATTGGGCGCGTAATTGAATTCGACTGGCTAATTATGCACCTCCCATAGGGCACGTAATTACCCTAATACCTATAAATAAACCCCTTAGCTCGTCCCAAAAACACATCACAATTCACATCACAACATCCAGCAATCAATTTTTGAGTTCATCTCTTTCAAGCTTAAGGAGTTCCCCTTCTCCAAGATTAGAGATTTCGAGATTCTTTCGTCGACGCCTGACTTCAGGTAATCTCATAGTTTCTAGTTTCTAGTTCTTAATTTCTAGTTTTTAGTCCTCAATTCAAGTTTCTACTTCTTAACTTCTAGGTTCTAGTTCTTAATTTTGGCCCTAGCTCTTAATTTTTTATTTTAGTTCTTAATTCTTAAGTTCTAGATTTCATTCCTTAATTCCTGATCCCTAGTCCTAAAAATTTCAAATCCTCAATTTTTAATCCTTAAACTTTTAATCATTAATTCAAACTCAGTCTTTTCAAGATTACTATTAGCCATAAAAATAATTTATTATTCTTCTCTCTTAAAAGCTTCTCCTTTTGAGAAAATCCGAGGTTCTCTCTGGGGCTTCCAAAAAGGGGTCAAGTTGCCTTCTAGACTTCTAGAATTGCAGAGTCTCCTCAGGGAGCCCTAGGTAGTCAAGCTAGCGGCATTAGCCCGTTAGTCTTGACTCTCAAAATAGTATTAAAGGAGGAAGCACCTAGCTTAGAGTCAAATAAGTCTTCCCAACCTTTCCCAATCGTCAATCCCGTCATTTTTATGTTTGGACTATTTTGAAACATTAAATGAAGTCAGATTGATATGAAATTGGTTACATTTGAAAGATTATTAAAGTAGCTTTCCAACGAGCCAAAAAATATGCATTTCCGACAAGTATTGAAAAAGTTATGGTCAATTTTCGGAAGCTACACAAAATGTGACGAATTTTAACTCCTAATTAAATTAGGATTTATCTCTTTATTATTTTATTTTAGAAAATAAGATTCGTTTATTTTATTAGAAATAGGATCAGTTTCCTTATCGATCTAGGACTTTACTTTATTGTTTTAGAAGCATTACGAATTAAAGTTACACTAAGATTAAGAATTGGGATATTCTTTTTATTTGAATTAGGAGTTAGAGTTACAGTAGGATTTCTAGTGGATGCCCATAAATAGATCCCTACCCCCTATCCACTCTACACAATTCTCTTCTACATAACTCTCTCTTCCTAGCTTCTTCCTTTTAGAAAATTCTAGTTCTAGTTTATAGTTCAAAATTTTAATTCTAGTTCTTAATTCTAGTTCAAAATTTTGATTATAGTTCTAAATTCTAGTTCTAGTTCTAAATTCTAGTTCTCTTTCTAGTTTCTAGTTCTAGTTCTAAATTTTAGTTCACTTTCTAGTTCTTAATTTTGGTTTTAGTTCATAAGTTCAATTCTAGTTCCTTAATTTTAGTTCTGATCTTTAGTTTTAAACCCTCAAAATTTTTAATTTTTAATCTTTTAATCCTCAATTTTTTGTCTAAATTCAGTCCTTCAATATTTACAAAATAATCTTTAGCCACCCGATTTGCTCAAGAGAGCTTACGGAGGGTACCCGGGAACAGGGCCGATCCTCCTTAGCATAACGGGCCACAACCCTTTGTTTACTTAATTAGAGTCCTAGTAGAATTAGGATATTTACATAAATTAAACTTTTAGTAGGATTAAAAGAGTAGATTAATTAGGTTCCTAGTTGGGTTAGGAGACTAAATAGAATTAGAGTAGTATCAGGAGATTAAATTAATCATAGTTATAGTAGCATTAGGAAGTTAAATTAATCAAAGTTAGAATACAATTAGGAAAATAAATCAACCAGACTCCCGGTAGGATTAAGAAGACCAAATAAACTAGTTAAACTATAGGCAACCCACAACTGCTGGAGTCGACCGACTGGGGGTTCAGTAAAGGAGTTCAACCTGTAAGCCCCTTCTCTTCTTAAAGCGTGATCAGTGACGTGTTGCAGCATCGATAAATATCTACAGCTGGCGATTGCATCATCCAAGTATTCTCCATTTATTATTCAACTTTTCCTTTCAGTATTTAATATTTCCTAATTTATTGCTCCATCGCCCTTAGCTAGAGTTCGCTTGGACCGAATTGGGCCACTCTTTCTGGAGACCAGAGGAACCCAGAAGAAGCATGTACCAACACATCCGCATCATCGTGTGCACCTGTCACCGTGGTTTCCCCAGCTCTAAAATCATCGAGATGAGCTCGCATCTTATCCTCAAACTTTCGGTCAGGGGGACAGGTCATCTTCTTCATGACCCGCGAAAGAAGTTCTGGATGGACTCCCTAATGAAGTCCCAGTTGGTGTGTGGCCCGGGATACATGGATCCTCTCCATTTTCTCAAAATAGTGGACCCATATATCGCACCTAAAGAATGGCTGACCAGATTGTATAACTGCCATCAGCATCCTCGCCATCTGCCTAGGGCCTCCACACGAGCTACAACCAAAGATAAACAAGACAACTCATCAGTAAAAATTGAAATACGAAGCAAAATGAACCAACCATTAGAAAAAAGCATACCTAGCCCATATGCATATCCTCGAATAGACCCCTCATCGTCTAGAGATCTATTGTCCTCCGGCAATCTGCCATCACCGTCCGCCATACACGCATGTGTGGGAAGGCATGCACACTCCCTAAGGGGATCCTCGGGCGGAAGAAAAGAAATTGATCGTTGCTCAAAACTAAACGCAAAGAAAAATGAAAAATATTAAACCAATTACTAAAAGAAAACAGAAATAACAAAAAAGTTATAATATTAAAAAATAACTAGTCTCCCCCGACGAAACACCTGCTCATAAAGGTGCGCTAGTACCGCTGCACCCCATGCATATGAGGAGACCCGATCCAAGTCACCGAAAAGCGTCAGAAAGAGCCCAGTCATGGTCCCTCGGGTCGACGAGGAAAACAACACCTCGCCAAAGAAATGCACCAGGAACGCCCTAATAACATGGTTTGCCTTGACTCCAGGATCTGCTACGGGCTGGAGAAGCGCCATCGCCTGCCGATGCAACCTATACACCTCCTTAGGCTCATGGTGGCGTCTCATAGGGATGAACCCTCCACCAAATGTGTCAATGAACCAAGTGGTCCGGATCATCCCCGTCCCAGACCCACTGAACGAGTACTCGCGCCCGAATAGCTCCATGGATAGCCCCTGAAAATCACCGAACATCCTCCCTATCACAGCCTCTCCTTTGAACCTAACCCCATTGATGCAGTCCTCAAGGGTTAGTAGCATCATACTTGTAGGGAAAAGTAGTGCATGCTGCTCATCTCTCCACTTTTCCACCACAGCCCCGACCAAGCCATAGTCAAGCTACAAAGGCTCGAGCGCTAAAATAGGCCCAAACCCAAATGTTGCCAACCTCTCCCTCTGATGAAAAGTAGGGAGAGCCAAATACCAAGCTCGGGACTCCTCCCAAGGAGAGCTGATGGATAGCGCAGGAGGATCATGATGGTGTGACGAAACCAAAAGAAAGAAACATAAGGCGGAACTTACGCTGACAATAATAAGATAATAAAAGGACTAAAACGATGACAAAAAAATCAATAGTAGTAACTAATAAACAAAGATAATAAAAAATTATTGATAAGTACGTAAAATAACGATCAATAAATATACAATAATAATAATTAATAACAGAATGAATAATCACAATTAATATTAAAAATAATAATCATTAATGATAATTAGACAAGGTCAATAAGATAATTAATGAATAATTGATAAAAATTGAAAAAATAAAAGCAATAATAAAATAATAATAATCGATAATGATGACAAACTAATACGACAATAATACAACAATAAATAATAATAATAATAGTAGTAGTAATAATAACAATATAAAAATAATCATCACGATAAAACAGCGAACACCAATAACAAGGACAAAAATAATAACACTGACAATAGCATCAAACGATCAATGGTAACAAACAAAGCACAATGAATAAGTAACCTAAAAGCTACATGACAAAAATAGCATATAAATGTGAGCATAAATAATACAGTGATAATCATGGCAAAAATCTACCTTAACCATGCAAAATATGAAAAAGACAATGCATCACAAGAAAATAAACGTGACCTAAATAATTAGATACAAATATGATGCATGAATACGCACACAAACTAAGACTAAATGTGAATTCTACATAACTAAAAAGGGCTTCATATCCTAAGAATCTACATCATTACCTGAATGCCTAGGAAAATAAAGGAGATTCTTACTCCAGAACACCTACATGATCCCTCGCGAAGGCATCCTCTAATGGGATGTGCATCGGGCGCGGAGCTCGACGCAGAGCGGCATCGCCAGCTGTAGCACCAACATCACCAGTATCAACATCCACAACACCTGTAGGAGTCTCATCTCCATCAGTACCTGCAGGAGCCTCCTCTCCATCTATGCCCACAACAGCAAGTATGTCTGCCGTCGATCCACTCCGCGGCGAAATCGGTAAGCTCAAAGTTCGAAGAAGACAGGTGAAGTCGGTCGCTATCCTCAGACTCCATCTCAAAAGGAAGTACTTAAAGAACTAAACAAAATGCAAGAAACGGCGCTCGAAACGGACGAGCGGATTGCAAGATATTGCAAGAACACGGAAACTAAAGCACTTGAAGAACAAGGAAACGAGAAGATTAGAGAAAGTCAGAGCGCATGGAGCAAATGAGAAAATTTCTAGCTTATATAGATCTCGAGTTTATTATGCTCACGTGACCCTGCACACATTTGAATTGTACGCACGTGTGCCAACATACATTTCGAATTATGCGTGTGTCAACATGCACACAATTCGGTTCCTATCACCAAAAATAAGCAACAAATCATTTATGCATAGTGGAGGCTGCGCATAACTAGGAATGAACGCGGCCACCACTGCACATAATTCAAAAGGTCACCAGGGCATCCACGTTGGTAACCCATGTCGTTTGAATTATGTGCATACAGTATTGCGCATAATTCGGTTACACGCATTTAGCAGTGCGCATAATCACCAAACCCTTTTTCTCCTCCACTTCCGAAAATAGTAGCAGGGAAGAACTATATATATAATACATATATACTTATATATACATAAATATACATACAGAAAAGAACTATATTTATAGTTATATATACATATGTACGACCAACAAACCAAAAGAAACACAAAATATATAAACAGACACCAAACACTAGCAAATAATAAACGAATAAATGAATACTAGATACTAATAAGCAAATAAGGATAAAAGGTTGAAGCAAAATACAAGCTCCAGAAAAATATGAAAAGATAAGCAACCCAAAAATAAAAGATTAACCCACACACACTCTCCATAAACAAAAACTAAACCAAATCATAAACAACCAAACTAAACCCGAAAAAAATCAAAACTCACAAGCACTATTAATTGAAAAGAATTATTTTCATATATATAAGAATTTCTTTTACACAAAAATCACCAGGGGGGCATACCCCTGAATATACAACCCAAAACAAAAACCTAAAACCAAATAAACTCTCGAATGACAGTGCACAGGAGGATCAACCAAAATACCCATAAACAGAGCATGATGACTAGGTGACCTACAGATGCCTCGCACACAACTTTCCATTCATTTGGCATACCACCCCACCAAGGAAGATGAGGAGCCCTATAAGTTCTAACACAAATCTCATCTTCACTTCCTTTGTCCCTTGAGCAGCCACCAATGATGCAATCTATCAATTTTCGCAGTCAAGAGGCAACGCACCGGAGTTCCCAATCAAAAGATGAAGAAGGAGCAATAGCGAAACCAATCAGAGGGCCAATCAAAAAAATCCCAAAAGAGTGGCTCACAGGAGGCCAATCAAGAGATGCAGACAAGGAACAAGAGGGAAAGGGATAATGACAGATAGCCCGCCTTTGCCGCTAAGAAGTCTTCATTCCCCAGCAACAACACCCCTTCCTACTTTCTCCTCAAGCTTCCGGCCCGCCACCTTCTTCTCCTTCACCCCTAACGGTGAACCCTTGACATCTTCGTAATCGGAGGTTCAACATTCTGACACTAAGGGCGGATGAAACCCTGTCCTCAGATCAACCTCATCGACTACGGCTGTACCTCACATCTAATCAACCTCATCGACCACAAAAATAACTCACCATCATAAAACCTTTTAGGACATAACACCCAAGAAACAAAATTAAAGGCGAGAAAGGACATCAAAAATAAAATGTACAAATACTAAATATTCAACAATTACAAGCTTACAAAAACAAACAAAAAAATGCATGGAAAAATACGAAACACAACCAAGCCTTGGGTACCATTTATAGACATTAACCATGCAACCACAAGGCAACAAGTGGCCAACCCACTAAACCCATAGACATCCAGAAGAAGGGAGAAAGACCGGTGAAAGGAAACGCATAGCAAACCAAGAATAAAGGAAGAGAAAAACAAAACATGGAAACAAAACAAAGACACCTTGCCTACCTAAGTCCCACCTAATCTCTACTAACCACACATAAAATGACAAGCGCAACATTGCGACCATACTAATGATAAAAATAAAAGGAAGAGAAGCATAATCAAGTCTAAACCAAAACAAACACTTAAAAGACACAAAGCACAAGCCGAATTAAGAAAATTCAAGCAGTAAAAGTCCCCTTGCCCCACTGCGACAAATAAACCAATAAATAAACCCAGGAATAATAAAAAAATCATGGCAAAAATGAACCCATCAGAGCCCTGAAAATAAATAATGATGATGATACTAATAATTGTAATAATAAAATAAAATAAAAATAAAATGAATAGATAAATAAGAAAAATAAAAACAATAAAAATAAATAACGATAATAAAGCCAAGAAATAAAAAAGTAAATAAATAATAGGCCTAAATAACATACTTTCCATCGCAATAAATACAAGAGCGTAAAAATAATAAAAATAGCAACAAAATCGAACTCACTAATTAGAAGTCCTTAAACGACCTTGGACAAGAGTACAATAGCAACAACAATAACAAAAATAATAGAAAAACAAACAAATAATAAATAGAAACATAGAAAATAAAATAAAATAAAATAATTAATACAAACCCCAGAGAGGGGAAGTCATTCCCCCACTGTCCCATCACAATAAATAAAATAAATATAAGAAGTCTCATCATGGCACCAAGATAATAAACAACCCCATCGTTGCACCAAAATAATAAACAATAATAAACAGCCCCATCGCAGCATCAATGACAAAAACAATAATAACAAACCATCGCAACATACAACCATATAATCACTAACCTTAGAAGTATTAAAACTAAACCAACTATCTGATCACGTAACCCAGAATCCAGTAAAAAGAGGAAAAGTTTACCAATGTCCCAGCGTGAAAAGACAAAGGGTGGCACATAATAAAATAATCAATTGAATCTCCCAAGCTTCCCATCGCGTAACCATCAGGTCCCATCACAAGCAATATAATGGCTTCCCTCTGGCAACGAAACTAGGTAAGTATCACCCACTTATCACTCGATATTTTGTAAATAAAGTTAGCTAATATTAAGTCAGACATTTTCAAAATTCAACTCTCTTGATTCATGAACTACTGTAGTCCTCCCAAAGGAGACAATCATCAGTATCCATGAGAACGTTAGAAGGTGTATCCAGCATACCGAGCATCGTCATGACAACCAAACAAAAATCGGGTCACCAAATCCCATACCGATGGATCTGCTTAGCGATGTCTCGAGAGCCACGTTTTTCAAAGTTTTTACCGAATTGATCTTAAGTTAAAAAGCCCAAGTTTTCATGAAAGCACCCCCAATCCGATTCTTTCCCTTGGGAAGCAAAACACCGAGTATACTCAACTTTTAGAAATCACAAATATTTACATGAAAGGGACCCCTGACGCATCGTTGGTGTCAGCAATGATGCTCCCGGCCTGACAATATCTGTGAAAGCCTTCGCCATCCAATCATCAATTATCCGGTCACTTTACCTTGTATCTTAACATTGGTCGACGTTACTCGTACGTCGTTTGCGTCACTCTCCCCCGTTTGACTACAATATGCAGCAAATCGTGATATGCAACGGGATGTGATATGTACCCACGGTTGTGGAAACACCTCTCGATTGCTACTAAAGGCCTTCGAATACCCTCTTATTTAGCTTGTATCGATAGATAAGAAAGCCAAGTATTTCATGTCAGCTCCCTAGTTCACACTTGTGATCTCAAGGAAATGAAGAGGCACCTTGAAATGGGGTGTCTACTTCTTCGAAGCACTCTTGCTCCAGAAGAATGCACCGAAGAGGGGCATCTGTAGACACCCCATTTTCGCCCTCTAAGAATATACAAACCTATTCGGTCAACCTTTGGCCTTACCCATGACTTTCGAGAAGGGACCCACCCTCACCAAAAGTCTCAGAACCCTAAAAACCCTACAATCCGAGAATTATACACCATATCAATAGTGTATAGTTAAGTCCCAAGCTAAAACATCATCTTACAGACTTGGACCTGGCCTAGGCCGAAAGATCCTAAATTATGCGCATAGTTAGATTATGCGCACCACTGGGCATGCATAATTATTCCAAAGTGGACTGGGGTGCATCTTCCGTACACCGCCTGTAGTTTTGAATTATGCGCATGACACCATGCACATAATTCAATTGTGTGCACCTCTAGGCATGCACAATTAGCCCAAAGTTGGACTAGGACCACTATTTCATACGTCGTCCGAAGTTCCCAATTATCGCAGACAATCCTGCGCATAATTCAATTATGCACATAACCGCATGCGCATAATTAGTTTCAGGAAAATTGGAGCTAGGACACCAGGCTAAGCCAGTCAACGGGTCGCTCTTGAGTTGGTGACCGATTTCCAGAGGATTATACGCATGGAACTATGCGCACAATTCAATTACTAGCGAAATTTCATGTGCACAATTCTCGAATTGTGCACATGCCCTCATGCGTGTAATTCCTCAAATACCTATAAATAGACCCCTTATCCCACAGCCGAAAACACACAATTCTCATTCTCAAGTTTGTTCCTTTTGAAAATTCGGGATTCTCTCTGAGATTTCAAAGAAAGGTGTTGAGCTGCACTCTAGGTTTTTGGTTCCTAGAATTGCAGACACTTCTCTGGAAATGTCAGGATAGCCAAACTAGTGGTACTGGCCCACTAGCCTTGGCTCTCGAAGGAGTACTGAAGGAATAATAGCGAAGCCTTAGATCCAACCCCAAGGAAACCCCCGCCAAAATTCTCCCCCTAGAGCCAATTAGGTCTCTAACCTTCCTCAATAGTTCTAAAATAGCCTCGCCGATTTGCCCAAGGGAGCTTATGGAGGGTACCCAGGAACGGGGTTGATTCTCCTCAACATAGTAAGCTACCACCCCCTTTTAGATAGGTCCCAATAGGAATAGGAAACCAAACTAGTTAGATCTTAGGCAATCCATATCTGTTGAAGTTGGCAGGTCGACGTTCAGTAAAGGAGTTCGACCCATATCCCCACACATCTACGCGTCTGATCAGTGACATTCTATATTGTCGATAAATCTATAGATGGCGATCACATCAACCCAGGTACTCTCTATTTAAATTTTGTCTATTAATAACAATATATTTCTGTAGGTGCATCTAAATATTCCCCTTTTTTTATTCTATCGCCCTCCTCCAATCATAGCAGACAGAGTCCACTGGAGACTGATTTGGGCCAATTATTTTGGGACCCGAAAGGGGCCCAAAAAAAGTGTGTACCAACACCTGCGTCCATAGTTAACCATCTAGGAACTCTCGATCATCGGAGATACCTAAGATCTTGAGACTGTAGATCAAAGTAGTTTTAGTTTAGTTTTGATTTCTAGTTTGCATTATGATTTTTGTAATTACTTTTGCTTTAATAGAAATAATGAGTAGCTATTTCGTTATAAGTTTGGGAACCCGTATATCAAACAGTAGTATGAGTAATTAATTAGTTCTTATTTTTCTGAATTCGTTATTATAATTGGTTGATGAATATGAGTTTTAGAATTTGTCTATGAGTTTTAAAAGGTTTTCACAATTCTATAATTTTACTCTCTATGTTACCGTTGTCGTCTTAGGATTGAAATTATTAGACTTCCATCACCCGACTATCTTGCCGTTGAGCCTTAGTTTCATCAACGAGTTTCCTGCTAGAGAAGTTTATGTTGTTATTGTTGCCTTAAACCAATCTTTTTTTTCTTCTTATATTGTGGTTGTTGCTTGAAGATAATTACAAAATTCAGAGAAATAGGAGGTAGTTAATCAGGATTACGATTCTGCTATAGGGAACCCAGACTTATTCATTTTAAATAGTTTTTACATCAGTCACTACTTTTTAATTTTTAACTTAACCTTTCATTTATACAATTTAGTTTTAAAAACCAAACATCTTTATTTTTTAAGGAATTTACAAGAATTTTAGGAAATAGCTTCCCTGAGGATCGATACCTTTATATGTGCTACAATTTCCTTGTGCACTTGCAAGGATATAAGAAAAAGTATAGTAAAAGAGCTATCAAGTTTTTGATACCGCTATAGGGGAAGCGATTTTTTATTTTTTTAAATCTAATATTTGTCTTTTAGTTAGATTTGTTTTTCTATTTTTGTATTCTTTTGGAAGTTTGAGCATGGAATTACAGATCAAAGCTTCAACATCTCTTCACAAAGGGAAGCTATAGGCCTAGATTTCTTCTCTTAACTCTTATTAGATTTCTAATTAAGAAAAAAAAGTAATATATAAAAATAAAATTCTTTCTGATTTATGCATAACACTCGTTCCAAATCTAGAGATAATTTTTAGTGTGATTCTGAAATTGAACAAAATCTTTTACGGAATCTGGCTTCTAGCCGTATTTCTGAAAGTGAATTAGTTCCAATGGTAGAAGATCGCCCCATTTAGGAGCACTACACTCCAGTTGCTTTGACTGCGCTCTCATGTATCGCTTTATCTGAGGTTGTCAATGGTCAACACTTCAAGATCAAGAACATCCTATTACAATTTCTACCAAATTTTCATGGGCTTGAATGCAAAGATCCCTATCAGCATCTCAAGGACTTTAGAGAACTCTGCACCATATTAAAAATGACAACGCTTAATGACGAGGCTGTTAAGATGAGGTTGATCCCATTCTCTCTAAAGGACCAAGCAAAAGCATGACTTATCACTTTGTCTGCTGGAAGTATTACCACTTGGGATAAACTACAAACCAGATTTCTGACAAAGTATTTCCTAATTTGTAAAACTACCCAGATTCGACAAGCTATACAAACCTTCCAGCAATTGTTAGGAGAACAGTTTTACAAGAGTTGGGAACACATGCAAGACCTCCTACATAAATTTCCTCATCATAAAGTGCCAAATTGGTTGATAGCATAGAGTTTCTACCAAGGCCTAACTTGAGGGGAATTAGCAAATTGTAGATGTTGTAAGTGGAGGCACTTTTATAGCACAAAATGGACGGCAGTCCTGGGACCTTTTTGAAAGACTGGCAGACAACTCACTACAAAAACAAGCTTTACGAAAGGTTGATCCTGATATTACTCACCATGCACCCCTTGCTAGAGGTGGTCTTTACGATATCAACACTGATAAAGCAAAGTCAGAGAAGGACATCAAGGTTAAGGTATCGGTCTTAGAACAAAAGATGGAATCTTTGATGACCACCAACCTTAACTCAGTGGAAAAACCTTTAACTGTCTGCTCTATTTGCAAGAGCTTAACTCATGCAATAATTGAATGCCCTATTGCACCATTGTACCCTGAAATGATAAAGAAGGAACAAATTTGTGCATTCCAATGGAGTGATTACGGTAACACGTATGACCCATAATGGAGAAACCACCTTGGTTTCAACTATGGCTCTACGAGTGACCAACAACAAGGACCATCTGTTGTTCAACCAAGATACCTCCAACCCAAAATTTTCAATAGCCCCACATGCCAACCTTTAGGCCACAGCAGTCAGCAGAACAACAACATTAGAGGCCACCTCAGAGCAGCGGATCTAATGCAACAGTTGTTCAAATCCTTTGGGATTTACAGCAACAGTTGCAACATTCGACGAATTTATCCCAGCTTGCTCAAATCTCTCAAATGTTGCACTCACATACTGAATCCATTACAAAACTAGAGGCTCAAATTGGGCAGCTAGCTACGCAAATGGTGAAGATAGAGGATGGTCGGTTACTGTCACAACCTATGAGTAACCCTAAGGACAAGTTTATGTGGGAGAGACATCAATTCATGCTGAACATATCCAAGCTGTTTAGACTCTACTGAGTGGCGTATTTAGTTCATAAAATTCTTGTTTGAATAATTTTAGCTTAGTTTTTTTTTATTATTGTTAGTTTAAATTTTCTATTGGGTAACCCTAATCGAGTGTCTTGCTCAATCGCAATTTTTGCGTTCGAACTTGACTTAACCTTGGTCAATAGTAAATCTTACGATTGACCAAGGTTGGCATTATGTTTCGCACATAATGAGTTACATGCTCTCGTAAGGTCCTCTCCACTGTGCATGGATGAGGACTCATTAAATTACGATCGTTCGTAATATTTACAGACCATCATAATTATGTGTCTCTCTCTGGATTCCTCTTCCCGAACGAATCGTAGTGATTAGGATTCGTTCATATGAGGATAGTTTCTCTATAGTCCGTACACCATGATCAACCATGTTCTCACGGTCGATCGTGAGGTAGATACGCGTTCACAGAGGTTGCTCCGTTGACCATTGTGAGCTTGTGATGGCTTCATCACTCGTGATAGTTATTATGGGCGCCTTTATAGCACACACGACGACGCAAGATTTAATATTTCCAACTATTTTCAATCCGGATAATTTTGGCATATCTGTTTCAAGACACTCTCGAGTTCAATGCATCGTTTCACATCCCATCATACTTTGTTCTCTAAATGTCACGTCCTTTCCATCATTCTTGCACAAACATTCTCTTTACATCTCTTTCTTTCGTCACCCTAGTCCCTAGCCATGGCAGATGAACAACCAAAGGACCAGCCCTTCAAGCCAATAACATGGGCGGATCTTGATCGAGAAATGGAGCTCATGCCTTAAACGGAAGCTTGATCCTCTACAGTTCCTCTGGGACAAGTATGAGGAAGTCCAACCAGAGTTAGCCAAGGAGGAAGAGAAGAAGAAGAAGCATACCGTGGAGGTTGCAATGTCATCCACTTCCACTCCTCCACCACCATTCCCTTCGAATCCTCCAGCTCCACTTTCACCACCACCATCCACTTTGAACTCAACACCTTCACCATCACCACCCTACACTTTCGCCATCTTCACCTCTACACCCTTGCGTAAGGGAGGATCCTCTACCAGCCAATGCAAGTAGAGGACCATCTAAAAAGGTGTAGGAGGGTCCTTTACCAATCTAAAAATGGTTGAGGAGGGCCCTGTACCAATCTAAAAAAGGTGGAGGTGTCCTACACCAATTAGAAAAAGGTGGCAACGGACTCCTCTTAGTGTGCCAATTTTGATGGACTTCATCTGGGCTGATGTGACGAACTATCTTCAAATCTCTATGCTGACACCTGTCTGTCTAGATTTTTCCTAGGTTTCATTTTTAGTTGTATAGTTCTTGTTAATGCAATTACTTTTTGGTTAATGTAATTAGAATTTTTTTTTAATATATAGGTTCTTTCTCAGCTTTCTGTGTAACATTTTTACTTCTTGCTAATTAGTTTTTTTATTTTTTTACTGCTAGCTTTGTTTCTCTGCCTACCAATGAGGACATTGTTTGCCTCAAGTTTGGGGGGAGACTTTAGCTAATCCTTTTAAAAAATAAATGAACCTCAGTGGAGTAGAAAAGAGAAAAGTCTTTGATTTCAAGCATAATATTGTGTCACTAGCACTCGTGACTAGGACCAAGAACTAAAAAGACCAGAACTGAGAGAAAATCGTGAATTGCGATTGTAGACTTGCATTATTTGGTCATTTACAGTCGCTCGTAGAAAAGAGTTTGATAAAAAGTATATTGAACAGAGAAGAGGTTGTGGAATCGTAAAGACAAATAGCACTCACAATCGCTCGTGAGTAAAATCGCAAACCTTTTTTAAGAGCTGAGATGCTGAGATCGTAACTTATGATCCCAGGTTACAGACGAATGAGGTGACCATTTCAGCAAGTCACCACGAAGTGGGAGCCTACTTATTTTGCAAATGAATTCTTTTGCTCCCCATTATAACTCTCTAGCTATCTCTATCCCTCTTTCCCTCCATTTTTTCAAGCTTCATTGCACTACTCCAATTGTGTGTAATACGTTAAAAACCTCTTTCTACTAGCTTTGAAATTGTGAAACTCTAATTCAGGAATTTCTAACCCGTAAAGAGTTAGGGTTTCAAACCAAAAGACATGGTTAAGGGTATTGCTTTAAATTCAAATTTTCAGTTCCCATTTGTTGGTTTTCAAAATTATGATTATGTTTTTTCAAAACCTACCGGAACGAAAGACAAATATTAGAGTATATGTAAAGTAGAGCATGAACTGTGGTATGTGTTGATACAATTAGTATTTTCTGAAGAGATTGTGAGTTAACTGAATTTTTTTTTCTCCTTTTCAGAATTTTGGACCAAGCATGCCGAACTCAAAATCAGATAAAAGAAGAAGGGAGGATTTTGAGGGTAATGATTCTGATCATTCTCCACAACACACACAAACACAATACAAGGGCTGGCGTAATTACTGCCAAATCAAAAGCAACAACCTCACCTAAGAAAAATCTAAAATCCTCTGAGGCAATTGTCAAGGACTTGCCTCAGCGAAGAATGGAGATTCGTGCGTCTGTAGGTACTATATCTATGTCTGCTACCAGGAAGGGAAAAAATGCAGACAAAGGAAAAAAGGTGGCCAACCCCCAGACCAAGGCCTGCCCCTGCAACTCAAGCAAAAAGAGTGCTTGACCAACCACGATGAATAAACCTATTGTGGGGGTTGAAATGGAGGTTGATGTAAATTTTTGGGCAAAGTTGGAAATAACCAAGGCCGCCATCCAGTACTTTTGGGATGCTGAGCTTGATTATTTCCTTGAACAAAAAAAGTTCCATTCACTCAAGATTGGTGAAGCTCCTTTACAAGAGAATGAAAAATAGTGACAACAATCAGTCGCCTGTCATGCCATCCATGTCACCAAGGGACTGATTGCAGCTAGCATTGAGATACCATTGGAGAGACCTGAGGTCTCTGAGGACCATCCGGTACACAATTTTTAGACCAACACCTTTAGCACTCCCCCGAATTTTATCCAAATGGCCACAGAAATGTTGGCTGACCTCACTGATTGAAATTTATGAGAAACGAATTAGAGGAGAAAAACCTCTCTCTACACTTTTTCGATGTCTTAATCTACAAGACTATACACCCTACTTGCCATGGAACTAAAAGAAGGCTAGACTTTGTGAAAGCCTTGTACTAATGGCCAAAAGGTATTGGTTTGATGTACCTGCTTACGTCCTAGAGGTAATGAATGTGGTGAGAGAGAAACTAAACAAGTGAAAATATGAAAAAGTGAGACTGATCTACTAACTGGCGGTCTAGTAACCCTACTTCTCTCCAAGTCTAGATATAAATTTGAGAGGATGAAGAGGTCCTTCAGAGAAAAGATGAGGACCTAACTATTGCAATTTACAAGAGGACTCTGAGTGGGGCTAGCAAGTAGAAAATAATCATTGACCCTCCCTCATCGAAGGAAGTCCTAAGAGTGGTACCTTTGTACTCTCTTTAGCTGAAACCACACATGTAGTGTCAACTGATACTAACTCTATTGCCACTCTTGCAGCTCCTCCTCTGAATCAAGACATACCACATGTCGAGACCGATGCTAAAACCATTGCTCCTCTTGAGCCATTGTTAACTGAAGGTGTGAGTACTTCTACTCCACCTTAAGAGATTATGGAGCCTAGTTCTCCTATGAGCCCAGATGTCACAATATCTTGACCAATTACTAAGTCATTAACCACACCTGAGCCATCAAATTTATATGACTTCACTTTGGACTCCCCCACAGGACCTGCTTTCCTAATACCACCTGTTGAAGGCACTATGCCAATAATGAGTGAAGTAGGCCTTGTGAACTCAGTCTCTTGTTGCAATAATCATATCCCTATCAGCAGTAGAGGAGACTCCTTTACAACCTCTCATTCACACAACACTTGAGATGGTTGCATCATTTTCCATCCCATTATACATTGAATCTACTCCATCTCCCATGACCATACCATTTATGGAGTAGATTCCCATTATCAATACCTTAGTGCTGCAACCCATTTATGAAACCCCAAGAGGGGGATTCACCACACTTTTGAATGAGACTTCATCTCCCATCTCTAGCACCCTTACTACCCCTCTCCCTACCATGTCAGGACTGAACCCTGATTGGGAAAGAAAAATTCTGGAAATAAAGGCTTGGAAGGAGAATGTTTGACACCTCTTGATAGTTCCATCATTACTCAGAGGACTGATTGGGGAGGTGCATCAACTGAAATCTAATATAATTCCCCAAAGAGTAGACACCACTGTCCGCAATGAGGTGGGGACATCTAGTGAACCTCTGGCCACAACCTCATTACCCGCAACCAAAGAAAGAGAAAATATTGCAAGCTATCAAAAAGAGAGTTGTGGAGAAAATTGGCCAAGAAATTTACAATAGGGTCAAAGTTGAGACTCTTCAGCAGGTGAATCAAGTAGCAACCAGAATGCAGTGAGAATTGGTTCATCTTAAAGAAAAGAAAAATCTGTTAGAGGAGGAGAAGAAAGGCTGTGAGAATCAACCAATAAAAGCCCATGAGGAGATAGTTTGAAGCACCAATTCGATCTACTATACAAAAATTCAACGAAAAAGGAGCAGACTTACATTGACTATAAAAAATAGCTCCATGCCCAATCGGATGAGAAAGCCCATCAAATAACATAGAAGGAAGGACAAATTAGAAAACTCTAAACTGATACCGAGGGATTGATTGGCACAGTAGAAGGGCAGAAAAGAACAATGGATGCCATGAGAAAAGGAATAATCCAAGCAGGAACAAGATTCAAGGAAGAAACTGAGCTATTAAGGGAGGAAATCAATGCAAAATCCATAATAATTAAAAATTTGATGGCCTTGCAGAAAAAAAAGAGGTAGAGGAAAAAAAGTGAGCTCTGAAAGAGAAGTACAATGCTCTAAAACAATTGATAGTCTATGCAAGGACTTACAAGAGGACATTCCACTGGCTACATTTCCTGAGCAAGAGGAGGAAGAAGAATCTGATCACAGAGAAGTTGCTACTGCACCGATTGTCTACACACAAAAACTTGAAATTCTCAACAGCTCTACACCAGCACCACCTCAAGCCCAGTCATCTTCAGCCCCATCAATCGCAATCATACCATACATCCATTTCATTCCACCTAGTGAGTAAGCCAGACTACAAATCATAACCATGAACTCACTGGTATGTTTTTATACCCTTGTTTCATTTCTTTCAATGAGGACATTGCTTCCTTTAAGTTTGGGGATACACACTTTGTTGTTTTATAAAAAATTTCAAAAATTGTTTTACTTATTTATTTGTTTAGGTCTGACCTATGTTTTGTTTGGTTTTATTTTTGCTTTGATTTTTGTAGTTAATCATTACATGTGGGAGGAAATTTTTGAGAAAATTTGATTCCAATCATAGTTACCATCATCCTATAAGAAGTTTATAAATCAATGATAGGATTTAGTTGATATTCATGCCCAGATCAATTGCACACTTTGTACCAGACAAACCAGTGAGCTGTTGAGCCATATCCACTCATTGAGAGAGTACAATTCTGAATACTTCCAATTTTCTTTGAACTTCATGTTTGAAACAAAATCTCTTAACTTTCACTTGAATCCATGATTGTAATTGTGTTATTTGTTATTCTAGAACTGCTTACCATAGGTAGTGACACAATATGACAGTATTACTAGTAAAACTTGGAAATGAGAGGAAGCCATCTTTTGATAGCCTGAGCCATAAAAAGCCAAAAACCCATATATTTACCTCTTGAACCCACATTTGAAGCCTGAAGCCAAATTTCTTAGTACCCAAATCAAATTACCCATAACCAATTAACATCCAGAAATTCTTAGCCCTTTACCCTTGTACTTCTAAGGATTTAGAACAAAGGGAAAAAAGGAGAGTTGAAAGTGTGGAAAGTTGAAAAAGGGAATGTTCTGAAAAGGGGTATATCTAAAAAAGAAAAAGAAAAAAAATTAATATAAGAAGTTAATATAAGAAGTATGGGAAGATGAAAAAGATAATAAAAAAGGCTTCCAACTTTTGAAATTATTACAAAAACATAATTCAAGAAAATAAATCAAGAGGGTAAATCAAAAGAAAAGAAAAAGGAGTTGAACAGACGAGAAATTGGGAAGAAGAGATCCAACTTTTTGTGTCCTTGTTGAAAAAAAGAAGGAAAAATGAAGAAGGATAAGTTAGAGTTAAGTATGAATTCTTGGAAATTTTGAACCTACTTACCTTTTATTTGGAACCTTAACCCAAGCCCCATTACAAGCCAATGAAAGACCTTCTCGATCCAAGAGTCACCATAGTAAGAGCCTAGTAGAGATACTTCTTGATAAATACTATGGAATTCTGACAGCACAAGAGTGAAATAGATGGGTTTTCTTTCCATGAGATTTATTTTCCTTGAATCACTTCTTATATACATCATAATATGTGAAAAGAAAGAACCCAACAATATTAATTTTTTTGAGCGTATGCCACAGGGAGAAATTGAATAAAAATGTTTTCTAAATTTGCAGTTTAGAAAAGTTTATAAGGATTAAAATTTTGTCATTGGTACGCAGACACTGAAAACCTTCAGGAGACATAATTCCTTCACTAGGGATCACCTAGGGGTTTAAAGACTTATTGCATATGATAAATGTAATCGTGCTCCCTAGGAAAATGACATTTATTGTAGTAGATAGAAACACATATGTCTTTCAAACTGTTTGCTAGGGACTAGCAAAACTCAAGTTTGAGGGTGTGATCATTCACAAATTTTACCACTTGTATACTCTCATTTGAGCACTGTTAGTCTATAGTTGAATACTAACAACACTGATAGTGGATATTTATATCAGTAGGAGAAAAGAAGAACACATGCAAAAAGGGCCTCTGAAGCCATGACTCAATCGCAGCTCGTGAAGAGAAGAAAGAAATCTAAGATCCCAAACATACGTGTGAAAGATTCAGAAAGTACAAAGAAGCAATATCATAAATGTTATGATCAACACGATGCAATCGCAAGTACTGAAACAGAATAATTGAACATTTGCAAGAGCACGAGAGCACAAGAGAGAACTGCGAAAGAGAGAAGAATCACGATCGTCCAAAAGACACATCGTGAGGAGTTGAAAGAAGGCTACTGAAATCGTGATCACGATGCCACCACAAATCATCACGATGTTGGTACCAAGGCATCTAGAATCACAATTTATGAGGTCATGCAGAATTGCAAATTTACGAGGCCATGCAGATGTGATTGAAGAACCCATGCTGCTTACGATTGAGGAGTATTCCTACAATACAATGCTGCTGAACAAATGAATGAAAGATTTTCACGTTAGGAAATAACTCTAAGCGAGGAAAGATATGTGTCAGGAAGTTTAGTTTAAGGTAAACTCTATAGTTAGAAGTTTCCTAGGATGGTAGATACCTAATGTAGTTGTAACAGGCTTCTTATGCATCTATAAATAAAAGAGTCTACGTCCATATTTAATCATCTAGGAACTCTCGATCATAGGAGATACCTAAGGTCTGGAGGTCGTAGATCAAAGTAGTTTTAGTTTAGTCTTGATTTCTAGTTTTAATTATGTCTTTTGTAATTACTTTTGCTTTAATAGAAATAATGAGTAGCTAATTCGTTGTAAGTTTGGGAAACCGTATATCAAAGAGTAGTATGAATAATTAATTTGTTCTTATTTTTCTGAATTCATAATTATAATTGGTTGATGAATATGAGTTTCAGAATTTGTCCATGAGTTTTAAACGGTTTTTATGATTTCTATAATTTGACTCTCTATGTTGCCATTGTCGCCTTATGACATCTCTATGAATTACGTTCTGTCTTAACTTATTGAAAACGCACAATGGAAATCATAACACTAATGATAGGATCGTTCCCACGAGGAAGGTTGAAAATCTTAAAAACTATTATTTGCCTTTAAAGAAAAAAGAATGGTTTAATTAAACTAAAGTGCAGGAAAAATAAATCTAAATCTTCAAACTTCTGGATCCTGGTCGTCAATCAGTTTCCTTTGGTTCTCAGATATTTACGAAAATTAAAATACCGTTACACTATATCTCACCCTTCCAAAATCTGGGCATCAATTAAAAACTAGAATTCTTCAATATAGATTTATACTAATCTACAATTTTCTAGAAATTTGGTCGTCAATCAAACACTAAAAAATGGAAGATGGAAAAGAAACTATCATTACACTAATATTTCAAATTCAAGACTTTAGGCGTCAATTAAAATTAAGAACTATCAGATGTTTATAAAGCAGTAAATCTAAAGTAGAAAGCAATAAAAAGATCTTTCATCTCTCAGTCACAGGCATCAATTGCTCCTAAGAAACTACAGATACTCTACTCTAATCTTCCAACTCCTGATCACAGGCATCAATTGCTCTGGAGAAATGTTAGATATCTAAACTAAACTACTCTAGGGGCGATATTTAGGAAACCTAACATTAGTCTTCAATTGATGCTGAGAATTCCTTTGATAAGTTTTTCCTCTATGCCGAGCCCTCTTATTTATAGATCATAAGGGGTCAGTTTATATTATTCAAGTCCAAATAAAAGAAAACTACTAAAAACAAAAGCTTCCTATGTTTACAAAACTTCTAATCCTATATTTCTTGCTTTAGATGGTAGATGCGCGCAAGACTTTTCTCTTTGATTTCAGTAGCAGAGATTGGTATGCTCTTAAAAGTGTACTCAGTCTTAACCTATTACAAGCGCACAACGGAAATTGTAGCACAAGTATAAGGTCGATCCCACAGGAAAGGTCAGAAATTTGAATACTTTTATTTGCCATTAAAGAATAAATAATGGTTGTTTTAATTAAACTAAGTGCAAGAAAATAAATCTAAATCCTCAAACTTCTGGATCCTGGTCGTCAATCAGTTTACTTCAATTCTCAGGTATCTATGAAAATTAAAATGTCGTTACACTATATCTCAGTCCTCTAGAATTTGGTCATTAATCAAAACCTAAAATTCTTCAATATAGATTTATACTAATCTACAATTCTCTATAATTTGGGCGTCAATCAAACACTGAGAAAATTGAAGATGGAAAATAAAAACCATTACACTAATCTTGCAAACTCAAAATTTTAGGCGTCAATTAAAATCAAGAATTATCAGATGTTTACAAAGCAGTAAAAATGCATAAAAATAAATCTAAACTAGAAAGTAATAAAACAGTCTTTCATTTCTCAGTCACAGGAGTCAATTGTGTAGACACCTCAATTTTGGCCTCTCGGGATATACAAATCTGTTCGGTCAACCTTTAACCTCATAACCCTAATTGGGACCATATGCTGAAATAATAGTATATGATTGGACACAGGCTGAAACTATAGTTCTGTGACTCAGGCTCCATGACCCTAACATAGGAACCATGTACTGAAATAATAGTACATGACTGAACACAAGCTGAAACAATAGCTCTGTGGCTCAGACCCCGACGTAGGGAGACTATATACTGACAATAGTATATAGTCGAAATACAGACTGAAATAATAGTTGACATTTCAGACCCCCTAACCTTAATGTGGGAACCATACACTGAAACAATAGTACATAACTAAACACAGGCTGAAACAATAGCTCTGTGGCTCAGATCCCAATGTAGGGAGACTATATACTGAAACAATAGTATTTAGTCAAAATACAAACTGAAATAATAGTTTGGCATTTTAGACCCGACCCGAACCCGGACAGCCCCAAATTACACGCCTAAAATCATACGTGCAATTCGATTGCACGTAAAATAATAAATATGCAATCAGTTCCCCTTTCAGACCAGACTTCCTTTCTCAGACCGCTTCGAGACTTAATCACGTGCCCACCATGAGATGCGCGATCGGAGTGAGCGCCCTACCACTGGCGCGCAATTGGCCTACGCCCGACCTAGTCTTACAGTCCTTGACTCCCAAGCTTCCTCGATTAAATGCTTCAAATGAGATGCTTAATCAGATTGCGCACTCCACACCAGGCACACAATTAGTCCTAACTTTATTAGAACTAAGAAACTTCGAGCAAGTGTCATGTCAGCCATTGAGCCATGACCGACTCAAAGCAATTAACACCGTGAAACCGGCGTAATTCGTTAAACATCCAAATGTATGCTTAATTAGAAAAAAACCTATAAAAGATTATTTTAATTTGACCCACAAAAAAAACACAAAGGAGAGAGAGGAGAACGGATTTTTTTGGGATTTCGAGACCAGAGAATTCCGAGAACGAAACGTAGAGAAACATAGCCATGATTTCGAGATTCAAGCTTCGAATTTTCGAGATTCCTCTCCGTAGCCCCGACCTTAGGTAAAATCTAATTTTAATTTCCGACCTTAGTTTTAATTCTTAGATTTAGGATTTTTCTTAGTTTTAATTGATATTAAATTTTTAGTCTTAGACCGTAGCACCCCTTTTTAGACCGTAATTTTAATACTTGCTTCTAGTCCTCCGTTTCTAGAACCAGTCCTTAATCTGATGGCCTAATTCACCGACCCTAGACTTTGATTATGTTCTAAAATCTTAATCTCTGGTTTTAGTCCTTACTTTCTAGAACCAGTCCTTAATCATACGGCCTGATTTTCTGATTTCGGACCCGAATTCAGTCCTTAGATTTTGAAATTCTAGTTTTAATTCCTTAGTTTAATATTTCAAAAATTCTAAATATTAATTTAGTTTTCTATAATTCTAGTTTCATAATTAAAATCTTGAAATCGACTCTAAAAAATCTAAAAATACTATCTTATAGTCTAAAATCTAATTTGTTTTAATCTCAGTCACCCGATTTGCCCAAGGGAGCTTACGGAGGGTATTCGGGAACGAGGCCAATCCTCCTTAGCATAGAGGGCCTAAAACCCCTTTTTTTCTAAATGTTTAGTATGGTTAATTCATTGCTTTCATTAAAATTTAGTATAATTAATTCCTTTATTTTAATTAGATCTTAGTACAGTTAATTCATTTTTTTAATCAGAATTATAATAAAATTAGTTTATCTATTTTAATTAGAATTTTAATAAAATTAGTATATTTTCTTTAATTAGAGTTTTAGTAAAATCAGTATTCTATTTCAATTAAAATTTCAGTCGGAGTATTATATTTGCTTTAATTAGAATTTCAGTCAAATTAGTATACTTGTTAAATTAGAATTTCAATACAATTAGTATATTTACTTTAATCAAAGTTACAGTAGAACTAGTATACTTGCTTTACTTAGAATTTCAGTATAATTAGCATGCTCGATTTAATTAGAGTTTCATTAAAATTAACATACTTGCACTCCCAGCATAATTAGGAGACTAATATTAATTAGACTTCTAGAAGGATTAGGAAACTGAATTAATTAGAATCCTAATAAGATTAGAGCATTTAAATTAATTCGCACTCCTAGTAGGACTAGGAGACTTAATTAATTAGACTTCTAGAAGGATTAGGAAACTAAATTAATTAGACTTATAATGGGACCACAACACCTAAAATTGATTAGACTCCTAATAGGATTAGAATATTAGATTAAATCACTACAACAAATTCACACCTAGACTCACAATAGAATTAGAAATTTTAAACCAATTAGAATTATATCAATCACAGGGAAAGAAAAGAAAACTAAACTATCTAAATTTTAAGGAAGAGCCATAGCTGCTGACGTTCGCAGGCGGACGATTCAGTAAAGAAATAACCCACACTTGCTCTAAAGCATGATCACTGACGTATTGCAGCGTCGTTAAATATTTGCGGCTAGCGATCGCAACCAACTAGGAACCTTCCTAGAAATTCCCTTTTTTTATTTCCAACATTCCAACACTGCATTGCTAGAGTCCACTTGGATAGAATTGGGCCACTGATTCAACAGGGACCGAGAGGAACCCAGAAAAAGTGCGCACCAACAAACTGGCAATCACGATGGGACACTTTTGCAAACTCTTTCTCTCTTAGATAGTTAGTCTTTATTCTACTTTCCAGTTTTTATTTCCATCGCATCTTCTCAAATTTCCTTAAATATATGAGTCTTCGCCAAAGACTCGAGTTGTCTGGTATACGAAGAGTGAGTTTAGGAGACCCACCATTGTGGGGATATCATGACAACTTCATATACGAAGAAGAATTACTTTACAATCCCAGCCTATGACAACCTGAGATTAACATAGTTGGTGAACAAAAAAATCCCTTCTCTACCCCACACACCAGCAATAATCATAATAGGAGAGAGGGTAACACTGGATAAAATCTCACTGCTCAACAAATTGTGGAGCTCAGTATTCAGAGAATACAAAGAAGAGATGATGACTCCAAGGAATTACTTCGAGGATTGGCTACTGCATAAGAGACCATTAGGTCACGACAATATTCAGGAGAACGAGAACGACAGGAAAGGCCTCCTCCTATCCTGAGCACGGTGTCAGCCCATGCCTCACCATTGAGGCAACCTACTCACATGGTTTTTAACGATAATTCTTTGGACAAGGTTGGCTCGCGGGTTGCTCCAAAAGACAA
Organism: Chloranthus sessilifolius; assembly: GCA_021018995.1. Classification (NCBI taxonomy): domain Eukaryota; kingdom Viridiplantae; phylum Streptophyta; class Magnoliopsida; order Chloranthales; family Chloranthaceae; genus Chloranthus; species Chloranthus sessilifolius. The sequence goes on from CM037595.1 coordinate 75,758,601, forward strand.
CACTATCAAAATTAAAGATCTCCTTAAGATGCTCGATGAATACATGGCCAAGAGGGAATGCCCTGCTCACTCATTCGGATTTGACAAATTTTGTCGGGACGTTGAATTTAACTTACCAATAGGATTTAAACCACCAAAATTGATCAAATATAACGGCACGGGAAATCCGAACCATCACTTGGCCCTCTTGTGCAACGATTGTCGACCCATATGCGATAATCAAGGACTTCTCATTCATTATTTCCAACGCTCTTTAGAAGGAGAGGCTTTAGATTGGTTTGCAGGACTCCCGCTTTATAAGGTAGAAATATTCGATGATTTAGTCGGTTAATTCCTAGACCAATACAAACACTTGATCCAAAAGACAGTCAGTCTCAGCAATCTGATGGCAGCAAAGCAAGGACCCGATGAAGAATTCACCGACTTCGTCGCCCGATGGAGGAAACTTACTGCCAGGACCGGCACTTCAATGAAAGAGAAAGATTCGGTTAACGTTATCATTGACAACACTAGAGAACCGTTAAAGAACGTGTTTGTCATAAGCGATTGCCCCGACTTCACTGCACTCCACTCTCGGGCATCCCGACAAGCGCGATACATTAAAGGTGGAGACCTCGCCCTAACCATAGTTACGTCGAACGTAGGCTCTTCAAGTGAATTAAAGTTGAAAAGTAATAAGAAAGCCTCAGGAACCAAACAGGTCAACACTGTTGTCAACCAAGGACAAAACTCTAGGAACGGAAACTTCCAATCGAGAAACTTTGGGCAAAATCAAAATCAGCAACGGTACACAAACCAAAACTAAGGCACTAATCAATAAAGATATGCAAACCAAAACCAAGGCCAGAACCAAAATCAGGGCCAATACCAGAACAGAAACTAACATCCTAACACTTACCAGAACCAAAACACAACGGAGAATCGACCGGCCCACGCATCGAACTATAATAACGTTCCCCCACTGCAAAACTTCAATCAAGCTAGAGGCCCCTACCAGCCGAGGCGGGAACACTATCCCCCTTTGCCCAATACAATCTCCAACATCTTCCATCTCCTTAACACTAAGAATCTCCTCCAATTCCAGAAGGAAAGACCCCAACCACGGCCGACAAACCTAGACTATAGCAAATGCTGCACATTCCATCAATACGTGGGACAGAACCTAGAAGACTGTTGGGTCCCCCGGGATGTAATTTATGATATAAATGATCGGAACCAAATTGACTGAGAAGCACTTAGGAATCCTAACCCTAACATTAACTAGCCCCAACAAAATTTAGGGATCATTAATAACCCCATGCCTAACTACAACCAAGCAACACCAGCTCAGGTCATCACCGTAGATCTCTCCGGTCAATCCTCCTTTCGGCCCTCCACCCTAATCACTCACATCCAACCGTCCAACACTTTTGCCACACCTACGAGAGTTCCTTCACCCCCGTACCCCTCGGCCATGATCACTCAAATTGCCCCACTGAGCCCGCCTCCTTACCCGAAATTCACTCAGATACGAGTCCATTCCTTTAGGGCCAGGAGACCATTCCTCCATAGTCACCCACAAGAACCTTCAACCCCTCCAAATCCTAAACCAACACCGATGCCACTCCCCTCGTCCAATTCTGAGCCCGAGTATGGAGACCACGTTCTTCAAACTACAGCCCAAATTGCCGTATGGGTAGACAGTGTCACCCGAAAGACTCCAAACTAAGAAAATAAAATAAAGACTGAGTGTTCACTAAACATAGAAGAAAGTGAGCGATAAGAACATCCCGACCCATGCGAGACACTAATCTCTACTTTCCTAGAAGATACATACAGTACCTCCCACCTTGGAGCGGCCCAGTGCAAGTACGTGCTCCAACCTTGAATTTCACTCACTTCACAAATACATCAACGTCGAGCTACACCGAGTTCGGTCAACAATCGACTTGCCTGATTCTTAAATTAGGAACTAATTATCCACCTCCACCTTTCCCTCGAAATAAGGATTTCACGAATGCACAACCACCAGAGGGGAACGTAAGAAAAAGAGAAGTTAACTTGCCACCCCCACCTCACATTATCCCTCCACCAATCCCTGCACCTCAACCACTCCAACCACCTGCACCCAATGCTCATCGACCAGGCAAAGAAATTACACTCGAGTCAGGGCAAGAATATGACCTTCTGCGGTATCTCCAAAAGATCCCGACCCAGATATCTATACTAAAACTTATCAAGAAATCGCCTGATCACCACCGATTGTTGATAAGGACACTTGAAGACACACAAGTGGATGAGGACACAACCTTAGCTGAACTTCATCAAATCGCCTCGGTCATGGCACAACCTCCGGCACTCACTTTCACGGATGCAGACATGCCTAAAGAGTCCCTCCGTGAAAGTGCAACTCCCATATACCTTACAGTCATAATTAGAGGGTTCTCCGTACCCCACGCATTGGTCAATACATGAGGAGAGCTCAATATCTACCCTATCACAACATTAAAGACACTCAAATATGCAGAGCAGGATGTCAGGCCCTCGGCACTATCACTCATAGCTTATGACGGCTCGCGTCATTTCGTCAAAGGAACTATCAAACTTCAGGTTCGCCTTCGACCTATAACGAAAGACGTCACTTTTCATGTTTCTGATTTTGCTAGTACGTACAATCTTATCTTAGGAAGAAAATGGTTAGAGTCAATGAAGGCCGTCGCATCCACATACCATTAATGCATTAAATTCTCATACAAGGACTCCATTATCCGTATATATGCTAATGCACCCCTCCAGGAGATGGACACTGATTACGCTGTGAGTATTTCGATAGCCCATGATTTCGTATTAAACACGGGCCACTTTCAAAAATCCTGAATCCCTGATGAGACAACCATCGCGAAAGTCCGTCCCCCTATCCCTTCTAGTTCTCCCCCAATGCGTCAACAAAAATTAATGAAAAGAGAGGTTGGTCCAGACCTCGCCAAACTTTACGACATCAACCCACCCGCGAAAAAAGTGTGGGACCTTATGTATCAACTCGGATACATCCCCCACACTGGACTCGGTAAAAACAAGCAGGGTCGTGTAGGGCCTGTCGTTCCAAGGAAAATACGCAAACACATAGGGTTAGGTTACCAATCGGACGGCCCACAAGCCGACTTGTTCCCTAACTCGCCAAAGCGGTCTCTATACGACCACTTCCTCTATGGGACCACAGAGAAAGCTGACATACCAAGGCAGAAGGAAGTGTCCTTCACTAAATCTCAAAAAGCAGAAATCGAGCAAAAGGCTAAAGCATTCAACGATTTAACCAATCTGAACGACAATATTGATAAGCCGTTCGAAGGAGTGAAACCCTTGTTTGACACTAAGGAGCTTACAGAAGAGTGAAAGGAAGAACCTCCAGAACTTGAGCCATGAGTAGAAGACTGAGAATCTGCCGACGACGAAGATTTCTACATAACTGTCTTGCAAGATAATGAAGAACACTTACACTTAACAGGGGAAGAAGAGGACACCTTACAAGAAAATCTTAACTCGCATAGCATCCGCCTCGGCCTCGGCCTTGGTGGATGGGAATGCCCATGAGACTCCCCTTGTATCGCTCACTCATACCAACCCCGCTGCAGCGCATGCACTAGTATATTAGAATGCTTTGCTAGCTAGGTCCGACATCCCGCAATAGTAGGAACGAACGATCCCAACCTTGTAACAACAGAAGCGAGTGATGACCAACCAACTCAGCTACCTGCCCAAGAAGCAGAAAATGCTAACAGTCATCTAGTCGACCCGGGGGGGAGGGAAGCCCACATCACTCTCATAGAGTTTGAAGAGGAACTTGAACTAGACACTCCTCCATCCCCAAATGCATCGTAACTCCAAATATTTTGGAAATCTCTGGAGGAAGAATGGAAACCTCCCCTGAGTGATGATGAGGACTACTGGATAGACCTCTATGCACTCGAGTTAGTAGAGCAAGCTAGCCTAGGACTTCAAGCACTGTCAGATCAAGAAGATAAGTTCGATATCGGCCTCGACTCTAACTCAAAAGGATGGGAATGCCCTTGGGGATCTCCCTGCATTTCTTACCATTATCAGCCTCGCTGTCGAGCATGCGTGCTTATCCTAACATACTATGAAGTTCAAGGGAAAGAGCTCACCACCCCTGAGGATCTCTTAGGAGGTCACTCTCAACAGGAAGAACAACCATATTATAACTCAGAGGAGGATATTTTGATCGATTATGATCTCCAGAGCTTCTTCGAAAATGAGGCAATTAATATGATAGAGGAAATCCAAAAGTCCATACCACTATCATCGGCATCGCTTATTCAAAAGATCTCATCAGATGAAGACTCCAAAAAAAAATGCCAAATTCAGAATAAATCCACATTTCTCAAAGAATCGCCCGAACGGCTCCGGCAACCGTCTCGCTCCCTTAGTTAGAGGAAGCAAATCTCCCGGCGCCTTTTGAGGCGACCGACCGTGTACCATATCTATTATCGAAAATCAAAAAAATAGAAAAGACAGAAAACCCTAAAAATTCAGAAATACAAAATCTAAAAAAATTAGAAAACCCCAGAAAAGAAAGGAAATCCTTCGTCTCGAATCAAGTTTGCGACCAACAAGGGGACTTTTCTCCTAAGACTACTATCCCATCTCCCGTATGAGGACGTAGGGCAGCCAGGCTAAACAACAAGACAGCAATTATAACAGACGAAATACTTTATGACTTTGAGAAAATGATCAATAGCCTTGACCTTCACCTTACTAAAGATCTCTCGGTCATAAATTGTGCCGATAAAGGGTTACCTTTTGCAAAATTGAATTCCAAGTGTAGCAATTTTGTAGTATATGAGCTTACCGAAGATGAAGGGGAAACACAGATCGTGGAAGAGGTGTAGGACTTCCAACAAGTTATCAAGCGTTTCGATGAGCAAACCCAAGCTGTCGCTAAACCTATAAAAAAAATCAACTTTGGCATTGAAGAGAAACCCAAGAAGTTACTAATTAGGGCGACGCTCAACTCTAAGGAACGTCAGCAAATCGTACAAGTCCTACAAGAACACCTCGACTCTTTCGCGTGGTCCTATGAGGATATGCCTAGTTTAGGCCCAAGTTTAATAAAACATCACCTTGTCTTAGAACCCGATGTAAAGCTTGTTAAGTAGAAACTCCGTAGGATGCACCCACAAACATCCCTTTAAGTTAAAGAGGAAGTTGACAAGTTACACAAAGCCAAATTCATTCGAGTCGTCCTCTATCCCAAATGGGTTGCCAATATAATACCAGTCGCTAAGAAAGATGGTAGAGTACGGGTATGCATTGACTTTCGAAACCTTAATTAGGCATGCCCAAAAGAAGACTTCCAACTTTCGCACACTGACACTCTAGTCAACAATACTGCTGGGCATGAGATGCTATCATTTATAGATGGTTTCTCTGGGTATAATCAGATCAAATTAACAGAGTCTGACCAAGAGAAGACTTCTTTCACCACACCATGAGGAACTTACTGTTACATCGTCATGTCTTTTGGGCTCAAAAATACAGGAGCCACGTATCAATGTGCCATGATAGCTATTTTTCATGACATGATGCATAAATGTGTAGAAGTCTATGTCAATGACATATTAGTAAAGTCCCAAATGTGGGTAGGACATGTTGAAGCACTCCGACTGGTGCTATAAAGAGCTAAGAAATATCAGCTAAAAACGAACCCAAAGAGATGTGTCTTCGAGGTCACCTTCAAAAAATTACTTGGTTTTATAGTCAGCAGGCGAGGGATCGAAGCCGACCCTACAAAAGTCCGAGCCATCCTTGAGATGCCACCTCACAGTAATTCAAGGAATTATGAGGCCTGATAGGAAGATTTTAATTCATCAAGAGATTTATCTCCCAACATCCAGACAGATGCAATCTTTTCTACAGACTACTTAAAGGAGGAACTGAGTACAAATGGGATGACCAGTGTCAACAAGCTTTCGACAATATCAAGAAGTACCTCCTTAACCAGCCAATACTATCGCCACCAATCCTCGAAAGACTCTTGATTCTCTTACCTCTCAGTAAATGATAAAGCAATAGGCATAATTCTGGGACAATATGAAGAAGACGATAAGAGAGAGAAGGCTATCTACTACCTCAGTAGGACGATGGTCGAATACGAACAAAAATACACTTCGATGGAGAAGACCTGCCTCACACTAGTGTGGGCCTCAACTAAATTACGGCACTACTTCGATGCACATAAGATACTAGTACTAGCCCAAATGGATCCTCTGAAGTACGTATTCGAAAAGCCCGCAACATCAGGAAAGATTACTCGTTGGCATATACTATTGCAGGAATTTGATATCACTTACGTAACGCAGAAGTTGATCAAAGGACAAGCAATCGCCGATTACCTCACAGACCTCCCACTCCCGAGTGATGAGCCCATACACGCAGATTTTCTCGATGAAGACCTACTCATAATTCATAACGAAGAGCCCGATAAAAATCATGGACCCTTTATTTTGACGGTGCTCTAAATCATAAAAGAAAAGACATCAGGATAGTCCTCCTAAGCTCGGAAGGAGTTGTCATACCTAAGGCCTTTCAACTAGATTTCCTTGTCACTAATAATGTCGTAGAATAGGAAGCTTTCATAGCTAGATTGCGAGCAACACTACAATTAGGCGTTAAAAAATTAAAAACCATCGGTGATTCCAAGCTCGTAATCTCGCAAGTTATAGAAGAATGGAAAGCCAAGGAAATGAGACTAATGGTATACCTAGAGACTGCTCAATATTTGATAAAGAAATTTGAACGAATCTCTTTCATGCACATCCCTAGATTAGAAAATAAGCTCGCAGACTCCTTTGCCACGTTAGCCTCGATCATCCAAATACCCATCGGACAAAGTACCAAGACCTTCTTCATAAAAAAACTGACAGTACCCACCCATGAGGTAGCATGAACCGTTAAGAGAGAACTACCAATCCTCCCCATGAGTACAGGACCAAAAGAAGCAATCACTCCGAAAAAGCACGTCAAGTTAGAAATCAAAGTCGCTATATTCAGATTTGAAAAATCACCAACCGATGACAGACAGTCATGGTATTTCAACATCTGAAACTTCTTGAAGCATCAACACATCCCTCCCTACTCTACGAAGATCGAACGCAAGACTATAAAGAACCGATGTGCCTGATTATGCATACTCGGTGAAATACTATACAAAGAAGCCTTCACCAAAGGAGTATTGCTACGATGCGTCACATCTATCGAAGGATAATATATTATCCGAGAAGCACACACTAGTGCCTGCGGTGCCCACACCGATAGGCAGAGACTCATCGATCAAATCACACGATAAGGCTACTTCTGGCTGACAATGATAAGAGAGCCACCTCTATGTCCAATTCTGCAAATAATGCCAAGAACACATCACACTCATCAAATCTCCATCAGTTGCATTGAACACTATAACCTCGCCATGGCCATTTTCAATGTGGGCCTTCGATGTCATCGAACCTTACACAGTTGGGAACACTCACAAGCACACGCTCATACTTACGACAACCGAATACTACACCAAATGGGAAGAAGCTGAATCCTATATCAGAATCACCGCTTCGACACTCGTAAGGTTTATCATTCAGAATATCATCACCAGGTTTGGAGTACCCAGGTTGTTTGTCACCGACAATGGTCCACAGTTCATCGCAGAGAAGCCAAAGAAGTTATGCAAGAAGTTCGACATCGATCTACGCCACTCATCACCGTTCTATCCTCAAGACAATGGACAAGCAGAAGCTATAAACAAAATGCTAATTCAAATTATGAAATGCATAGTAGAAACGAGCAATGGAGCTGACTGACCTGAACGACTACCAGAAGCACTTTGGGCCTATAGGACCTCTATTCGTACGGCCACCGGCCAAACTCCCTACCTCTTTACCTACGGAATGGAGGCAGTCCTACCATACAAGATACAAATATTATCCTTATGGATTCAATTCGATGATGAGATATCCTTAAACAAGAGGAGAATTGCCCTACTGGCGCAGCTAGAGCAGATCGATGAAACATGTCTAAGGGCAGCTGATCACGCTCAAGTATATCAGAGGAGAGTGACAAGGGCTTACGATAAGAAAGTCTTCGAACGAACCTTTAATATTGGAGAATTAGTCTTAAAGAAAATCATGCCTTCCAAGCACGCCCATTCGAATTGAAAACTGAAATTGAACTGGGAAGGCCCTTATGTTATAACAGCTGCATACCTTGGAAATGCATACAAACTAGCGAACCAAGATGGGGAAGAACTCCCTAGCTCTTAGAATGCCATGTAACTTAGAAAATACTACCCTTAGCCCTATGATTATCACATCTCGTGGTTAAATACTTATACTTATCAATCCTCATTTCCCCTTCCCCCGCCATTGAAGGAGACGTTAGAACAAAAAAAATGAAAATACTAGGTTCAATCAAAACTCACTATTCTTGCACTAGCAGGATGCTTTCAAAAATGCATATATCAAAAAAATTGAGTGAGAGCATTACAACGAATGAACAAGTCAATGAGCTCAGAGAATCATAAGCAGACCGTGAGGACATCTCTGGTAACTTTACTAGAAATGTATAAGCAAGCTGCGAGGGCATCCCTGATGTCCCCATACTATTCGATATCGTCGCAAGGTGGCGGGAGGAGGATAAACTCTAGCTAACCTTAGAATGTGAGATCTTGATGCTACCGAAACATGACGAAGAGCTCAATCATGGCACCCCGTATCCCTTTGAGAAAAAAATTGTTACTCATCCCTTTTACAAAGCGTTAGTTACAAACTATTCCCCACATCACTGAGCCTCACCTCTCTTTTACTTTTTCTTATTTTCGAACAATGAATCGGAAGCCTCACAGGATACTCCTAAGAATGAAATCGAAAATCGATGAATGATGACTGATACAATCACTTACTATACCTACCGTACTTCTCCCTAATAACCATGGGATAGGATGACCCCCACCCAAAGATAGACCCCCGTATACAATTGGCCTAATCAAAGAGACCTTCCCCAATTCGATGACAGTGCTAATAAACTTTTCTTCAAAACTAACTCACTCAAATACCCATGACCGCTCATAGACCCAAAAGTGCTTATCTCAAGCCCAGAAAAGCTCCATTGCTTCTACATAGTGGGGCATTTTTTTGGATCAAAACGAGGATCACCTTAGAAGCACCGACTTGTCCATGAAGAAGATGAGGAATAACGAAGTTACCATCCAGAGAATGCTACCGAAGATACTATACTGCTAATCCTACCACGCTCCTACACTGGGGCATTTTTTCTTTTTTTATTATTTCTCTCTTAGCTATCTGCTTTCCCTATTGTATTATTTATATTTCAAAAAAAAAAAAAAAAAGAGATAAAAAAGAGTAATATATCCATCCTTTACTATCAGACCTCAGTCTGAGATACTCGCCCCCTTAACAACTAACAAGGGGGAGAACTAAAATTACTGATAGTGTTACCTTTACATGTGTAGATATCAAGCAACCTTCAACCATCTCCAGGCCAGCTCAGGAAGCATCCAAGTCCCGATGATGATTGACAGCGCTAAAGAAACTAAAAAGCGAAGACAAATACAAGAGGTAATCAAAAGAAAGGGAGCTGATCAAGTATATCTAAACCAAAAATCTCCATATATATATATCAAAATTTTCTTTTCTTTTTTTTACACTTGTCACCGGGGGCATCCGCCCTATATATACAATGCACACACAATGGACAAAAAGGTGCACACACACACCCCTACTCCCTACGCTGCCGCTGGGATGGTTGATCACCGTTGTCCCCAGTATCATCAGCTCGGAGGTTCGCAGACTGGTCCTATGAAAACACAATCCTGGCACCCAGAGTCCGCGGAACCTCTAGATAGTGTTGCTCTGCTACAAAATCTCCCTCACTCGTCTAACTAACAGACTGCCTTGATCAAGAACGAGGAGGATACCTCGCGAGAACCTCACGAACAACAGATTCCTAACGAGCATCACCCCTGACATGATCGCGTGATGTGTGACGAGACTGCCCGACTGAGGAACCTGTAGCCCTCCACTCTGATCCATCAAGCTAACCAGCCAACCAGTGCATTCCTCGCTCACTCCTCATCAGACGATACTACAGCCCATCTAGGGACGCCTGCATCTCTACCCGCGTTGTATGACGCGCCGCCTCCAATGCCTCAATCTGAGTCTTCTGCGCGACCATCATCTCAGCAAATAGGTCATCGTGACTCGAAGCGTCTCCAAGGATCCGTCTCGCCTAAGGAGTGGCGCGCGCTCGTGTCGCCTCCAGACACGTCTCCTCAAGCTCACGCACGTGCATTACCACACCAAGTCAAAGAAAACCAATATATATATATATATATATATATATATATATATATATATATGAACATTGAAACTTTGAAAATGAAAGAATCATACCAGATCCATACTAGATCCACCCTCTCCGCTAGAAGTCGCTCAACCATCGCAGAGGTCACTGGATCAGTAGGTGGCACGGAAGGAACAACAAACGTAGGCGGCTACAACAAATACAAATAGATATATCAGAAAATATTATGATGACGAATAAATCATAAACAGAAATATTAAAACATACTTGGGAAGGGATAAGAGCAGACCCCTGAGGGGGAGCCTCGGGAGCAGAGTCTGGAACAGCCCGCCCACAAAACCAAATAAACAACACAAGACGTGTCAAAACAAAATAAATGAGATAATCTAAACTAAATTACACCAAACCATAAACTATACCTGACTCTCGGGGCATAGAGAGGCAACAGTCTCTTCTCTCGTCTGGAAGTCCTCGACAATCCGATGCTAAAGACCAACACAATGTTAGTAAACTATTAAGAAAAGTGAAACAATAACACCCAACGAACTACTACAATTATACAAACGAGTCGAAGGATTGAGGAAACTTATCCAGTGCTCCAGCTCGGCCCGAAGCTGAGCCATTGCTGGATCCTCCTGACTAGAAGAAGAAACTGAAGATGGATCAAATACTGGAGTGGGACCTCCAGCAGCAAGCTCGGCTCTCTACGAATAATAATAAACACATCAGTTGGCAAGCTCACAACGCTAACAATTAATAAAATCATGTTCATATAGACACGTACCAATCGATTAATCTCAGATCGTAGGCTGGCCTCCACCTCTCGGCCGACATGCTGCTGACAGCGTAACAACCCAATCATCGCCACATGAGCGGCGACCTCGGCCTCCCTCTCAGACTAACCAAAATAAAATGAGACATAACAACTACATCAAAACGACTAGAAGACTAAGTCAGTGTAATACATAAGCAATTAAACTAATACACCAACTCACCAGGAGCCGTCGAATCTCTGCTAGCCGAGCCCCCCCAACTCATCCTCTGCTCCCCTAGCCTGAGCAACCGAGGTGGCTAGGGAGCGCAACATCTCATCATCAGGTCGAGGAGCACACCCCATCTACTCTATCGCCCGATGAAGGGCATCTAATGCGCCCTGTACACTCGCTGTGAAATGGCCCTGCTCCAACATGGCCAGTCTCTCCCTCAACGCTGACGCTGACTCAGGCCTGCCGACCGCAAAAGAATCTCTCCCATGGAAGGGACGTGCGAAGAGGCGCCCACCACCCAGAGCAGTAAACCATCTCCCATACTCTTGAACATTCGCCTTGTCACGTGCCCCAGTGACCTTGGTCCCTCTAGCTCTAAAATCTGCCATCTGAAGTGTCATCTACTCTGCAAAGTTTCGGCCAGGGGGGCGGTCATCCTCTTCGCCACTCTGTGGCGAATCTCTGGAGGGACTCCCTAAGCGAGTCCTAGCTGCCGCACCACTTGAGATAGGTGGATCCTCTCCACCTTCTCAAAACAATGGACCCATATATTCACATCAAAGAAGGGCTGACCAGACTGAATCACCGGCACAGCAGCATCCTCCCCATCCTTATAGGGCCTCCAGATCACCTATAACCAAACAACAAGCCAACCCGTCAATGAAACCTTATATCCTAAGAGCCTAAAACAAAATGAAAAAAAATGAGAACATGATATATACCTGCCTCACATGCATGTCCTCAAAAAGACCTCGTGCGGTCTGAAGATCAGAAGACTAGCGATGACCTCGTAACGCTGCCCTCCACACATGCATCTGCGAAAACATGAACCTAACCTCCAGCGGAACCCCCAGACGAAGAAAAGAAAAATGATCGTACGCCCAAAACAAAAAAAAAACAACATAAAAGAAATGCTGAATAGCTGCTACGGCCATAAGAACAAAAAAAACTGATTAACTAAAACTCACCTAGAGGAAGGGAAGGAAACCTCCGATCATTGTGACGCCCCGTCCCTGACGATAAAGCTGCTCATAGAGATGCACCAATGCGATCGCACCCCACGCATAGGTAGGGACCCTATCTAAGTCCCTGAGAACTATAAAAAATAACCCGATGACGTATCCCTGAGTCGAAGAAGAAAAGAGTACTGCACCAAGGAAGTGCATCAAGAACGCTCGAAGCACCCTATCCGCAGCCAACCTCGGCTCAACTACAGGCTCCCGACCCGCCACCACCACACAACGTGCCTCGTAAGATGCCCTCACCTCTAAATAACGCCTCGGAGGGACGAAGCCACTAGCGAACGTATCAAAGAATCAAGTGACCCGAACTACACCTGGCCCCGATTCACTCGATCTATACGGTACATCCAAAATCTCCTCACACACCTCCAAATATGCTCTTGCCATCCGCCCCGTGATCGGCTCACCCTCAAAACAAAGACCAGTAATGCAGGCCCAGTCCTCTGGAGTCGGCAACAACATACCAACTAGAAAGAGAAGTGCCTGATGCTCCTCCCTTCACCTCTCCAAGATCACCGCAATCAGACCATGATCTACTTGAAAGGGCTCCAACTCCAGGATCAGCCTGAAACCAAAAGACATCAACTGTGCTCGCTGAAATTTTGGCAAGGTACGATACCAAGTATGAGACTCAGTCCATGCCGAGCTGATAGCCAACTGCGAGGACTCCTATCAAACAAAATAAAAATAGAAAAAATAAGACTAACACACATACCCACGACGAAAGACAAGCAAACCTAAAGCTAAAAGCAAATGAGGCATATTAAAACACACAATGACGATTCATAACGAACACGCAAAACATGATAAGAACAACAAAACAGAAACGTGACCTATCTCTAGATGCGGCCATGATGCATGAGTGAGCACTCAATCAATAATCAATACAGGTTCGACATAAATTAAGAAAGGTTTCCAAATCCTAATAAATCTATGTCATAACCTAAATGCCTAGAAAATCAAAAGAACTCTTGCTCACGAGTACCTATCCGGCCTCGAGCAAAGAAATCCTCCAGCGGGAAGGTCTGCGAGCCTGACGCTCCCCACCCTGGAGCTCCTCAACTCTCTCATCCTCAGCCCTCTCATCCTCGGCTCTCTCATCCTCAGCTCTCTCACCCTCAACCCTCTAGCCCTCATCCTTAGCTACACCCTGCTCAATCTCAAGTACCTCCTCCCTGACCTCCATCTGGTCAACCTTCGGTACCTCCTCTCTAGCCACCTCCCCAACATCCACTTCCCCGACAATAGCATCAGTCTGAGCCTCGGGCATCTCACCTATCTCCCCCATCATGATCCTCTCCAACTCAGAAATAGTAAGATCGTGTCCACCACCATCCTCACCCTCCATCCTAGAAGAAAGAGCCCAAAAAGTTGAAGAGAATTAAAGAAATGGCACCTGAAATAGATGACCGGATCGCGAGATATCACGAAAACACGAAAACTAGAATGCAAGGAAACAAGGAAACTAGAGAATCGAGACAAAAATAAATAGCGTGAAAATGAAAATTTTTGAACTATATATAGAACATACCCAACTCGCGCGCGTCAATCAACGCAGTCAACTGAATCACACACCACGGTCCACGCGCTTAATTAAGATCAAACGTCTACCCTCGAGCGCATAAACAGACCATCGCCCGCTCAAACTAACATGACCATTTGGTTGTGCGCAGCCTACCAGATGCGTAATCACCTTGTGTGCCCACACAGCGGCGCATAAATCCCAAAGGTCACTTGTACAGTGACCGACCACCGCCCTAATCCTGCGCCTCATACCATGTGTTTAACTCAGCTAAATAACCGGACACTGACGCTTAATGACCTTCCAACTTCCTAAATGCGCTCCCCATTCCGGCACAAGAATTTGTTTATCTTCGAGTGAAGCGCAATTCCCGTAAACACAAAATATGCCTTAATCAAGGGCTCAGGTCAAAATTAGGAAATTTCCGACCCTAATTACCAACCCAAACTATGCCCTCGTTAAGACGAATCCAAAAACACTCCTGACTTAGAAAATATACACCCCAAACTAAAAACAAAATGCCCCCCCAACATCATTTATACACTTCAACTAAGACTAAAAGAAAAAAGGAAAAAAATGACCCCATCACTTACGCACGCGATTTTAGACTAAATTAAACTAAACTAAAAATGCTCCCAACATACCCCAGATTTGAAATAAAGGAACCAAATTGAACTAATATTAAATAAACGTCGCACTCAAAACAAGTCAAATAAGCTACCAAATAAACCATACCAAAATTTACTAAATAGAAATTACCACAAATGAAATAAAATCATAATCACTTCATAAATAAAACAATTACAAAATACACTGAGGGCATACCCTCTGAATATACAACGTAAAATAAGAAATTTAAAATCCGTGCATTAAAGAAATGCCCGAATTCGGATTTATTCAGGAAACAAGAAATCTCGGAGTAGCCCGGAGGAGGAACGCACCCTTAATGAATTCTGACAATGACAATCTTTCCCCACCCCAAGTCGGCAAAAAAGAAAGAGTGGCTCACGGAAAGCCACCTAGGATTTGCGGGATCCACCTTTGGAAGCTCACCTTGGAAACCCTAACAAGGAGGAGCAACTAACACTGAATCTACAGAACCTACCAAGAAAAAATAGGCATCGGTCACGAGAACTCTAACCCCGCCTTATCCTTGGGTTTCCTTTCTGCCACCTTTTTCTCCTCCACCTCTTCCCCTAGTATCACCTTGCATTTCCAATCCCATCCATTCACAATAATCCTCAATAATCACAACTCTTCGGGTTCAATACCCGGGATACAAAACAAAAAGGAATAAAAGACATTAACAAAAAAATGCCCAAGATCACAAACCAAAAATGCCCCAAAACTTCTAATCCTGAACTTGAAATAAAAATTCAAAACAAAAATCCAAAGCCTTCGACTCACCCTTATATAAGATATACCCTCCTAAATTACAAAGTGACAAGTGTCACACCGTTGAACCCCTCCAATATAATTAAATCCAAACCAAACACATTGTTAGCTTGCTTACCTTACAATTATTAAAGGGTTAAAATAGCAAACTAAAAGGATAAAGTACAACAAAATGGGATCAAGGTAAGCAATTAGTCCTGCAAGAACGAGGGCTGTTGCAACAAGCTTTAAGGGGTAAGTCAGGGTATGTCCATAGGGAAATGTGCTTTAAACTATGGTAAATCTCTAGATCTATACCAGATCTGACACTCTATCCTAAACTAATGTAAGGAAAGGAAAGAGGAGAGGTTTCAAGGGTTGTCACTTTACTAAAGACTACATAAATCAATTGCAAATGATCCAGAATTGATTGAAACTTAGATTTAAGGAAATGAAGAAAAGGATTAAAATCAAAAGGTGGAGAGTAGCTAGGGATTTTGGTCTTTATTGAAAATCAATTGGTTCAAAGGCAATGCATATAACTGATTTACAACAATCCTTCATCTGGCTACAAGCTCAGATGCAAGGTATAAGAATCTAATCTAGACCAGAGAATTAGAGTAGTCCTAATGCTATGATCTGTCCACTTGAATGGTCACAGATCATCCCAGAGATTTTTCTAATTCAAGGATCTCAATTAGAACAAATAAACTATTACAAATATTGTGGATGCAAGGCTACAAGCTTAGGCATCCACAGGGATATTTAATCTAAGAAATCAAATGACAAACACAAGATTTATAGACTAAAATTAACTTTGCATTCAATAATTACTGAATCAATACAACTTATAGTCCAATTGTTCTCAGATCTACAATCTGTGCAACATCCAATCCATATACAAAGCCTTGAACCTCTCAATTTATAGCTCTCAACCTCACCCTAGCTACTAAAGGGGTTTAGCCAACCATAATTGGCTAAGGAGAGAATGGGGGAAGAAGAAAGAGGGAAAGGATTTTGGAGGGAAAAATAAAATTCAAATTTGGCTCTGGTTCTCTCAATTCTGGATGGTTCATCTGTGCAACTTCTTAGCCATTTGTACTCTTCCCTTCTATCCTCAGATCTGTTTTAGCCAATCAGAGCTCAAGAGAATATTTCAGTTATTCTTAGCTGCTAATGTGGCTGATTTCTCTTCTAGAAGCTCTTTACCCATTGGTCTAGATTAGACAAGTATATGTGAAGTAGCTAAAGAGTTCCCATTCGTGCCCATATGCATTTCAAAAATACCCCCAAGGGTTGTTAAAGTGCCTTGGAACGTGTGCACGAATCACTAAAGCAAGCAACTTAAGTGGCTGGAACTGAGAAGTTCCCAAATCGAGTGTCGAGAGGTTCAGGGAACCTCTCGACAGGTTTTGAGTCCATTTGGTACTCCATTCGACAGGTTGGTGCAGGCTCTCAACAAGATCTGTGACTTCTCGACGGGTTCTGGAAACTGTTCGACAAGATTTGAGCCAAATCTTAACTTCTGTCCGGACTCCACTCATCCTCTCGACAGGTTATAATTCAACCTATCTACTCCTTATGAGGCTCTAGTTGAGCTTTCGACAGGATCTGTTCTGCTTCTCGACAGGTTGCCTCAACCTTGTGCCAATGAACACAGCTTTAGGTAAGTCCTCGCGAGGTTGACTTTGACTGTTCGCTAGGTTCAAGGGAACTTCTCGATATATAGGTGATCCTCTCGAGCTCCCTTGCAACTTCAGGTACTTCTTCGACAGGTAGTAGTCTGCTGTTCGACAGGTTCGTCCACTGCAGCTTTATCCTAAAACAGGTTCTACCAACCTCTGGAGATCTTTAATTTTCCACCTTAGTACCTATCAACAACTTGAAATACACCTTCAGAACCTCTCGACAGCTTGGTTTCTTCAGTCAAAACTACTCGACAGGTACTAGGAACCTCTCGGTAGCTTCATATTTGAGCATCTCATCCTCTCGACAGCTTGGAGTGACCTCTCGACAGGTCCTATCCTTTGCTTCCACAACTGGCACACCTCCTTGAGGTGTTGTCCTTCATCTGTCAGCACACAGTAGTCTCTTGGTAGGTTCAATCCTCATCAGATGCAGCTGGTCTTCCTCCCATGTGTGCCCATGTGGACACAAGTCATTTCCATGGAGCTCTGAGGCTCTATGGATTGCTTAATGACTGGCCTTTTGGGCTGCATAAGCACATGTTGAGGTAGCAGGTCTATTCTTTGGCATTTTTTATAGGGTTGTCTGCACTAAGACTGTAATTTATTATTTATCTACAAAACACACTCAAAACACTTTATTAGTCAACTCAAAGGTTCATCAAAGGTCAGGTTAGGAGGGGAAAAATAATATTTTTCACTGCTCAACACACCCCCAAACCTAAGCTTTGCTAGTCCCTGAGCAAAGGAGAAATTAAAAGCAATGATTAAAAATAGAAAATGCCACTTTATAGGGCACAGATGCATTTAGCATATGCATCAAGCCTTTTAAACCCCTAGGTGATCCCTAGTGGAGGAGTGAAGTCTCCTGAGGGTTTTCAGTGAAGTTACCCACAAACTTCTCCAATAAATTAGTTAATACCAGTGCAATATGTTAAAACAAAGTTCAAACAAAATAAAATTCATTCCACACCTTGTTCCTTCAATTTTTTAGAGGATTCTCAGCAGTAAACCAGCAGTTTAATACTGAAATTCTACTGTAATTCCTTCATAATCAATCAGCTCATGTCAAGGCATTGAGTATGAAAATTAATGTAACACTTATTATCAATTTTGAGAATTCTGTTTTGATAATGCCCCCAACAAACTTAATTTCATACCCAAGTCTCACTAGGGCTGTCCACTCACAATAAACATAGAAGGAGGGTAGGTCATCTTCCATGGGGTCAGTTTCGGTAGAAGAGTCTCTGGTAGAAGGTGTAGGGATAGGTTCTTCCACCACAAAAGTGTTAGCCACTACTACAAGGGACAGCTAAGGGGATGGAGGTGGAGTGGGTGCAAAAATAGGTGTAGGAGTGGGAGTTTTAAGAGGTTGAATGGTTGAGTAGATGGGATTAAAGTAGATTGAATGGCATGGAGGCAGGTGGCCATAACAGATTGGTTTGTTGTGTTGGTTTGCAGCTGGGTTAGGATGGATGTGAGAAGGGAATGGATATGGGCAGAGGTATCTAGTAAGATTTGAGTTTGGGTAATAGGTGGAATGGTTATAATGAGCTGAAAAGGAGATGTGGAAGCATGGTGGAAAGGGATAGGGTGTGGAGAGTCAGGTAAAGGGGAGTACTCATGCCCATTATCTTTCACAATGGAATCTATTAGGGATGAATACCCCTCAGTGGTGAAGTGTTCCTCCTCCTGGGTATGGATAGGTGTCATGGAGGTAGTGGGGTCAATCTCAGAAGGTATGGATAGTGGAGAGGAAGTAACTGGGTCAGATGATGTAGATGCGAGTGGAGCTGCTGGTTCAGGGCTTAAAGGTTCTAGGCTTGGAATGCATGGGCTAACTGTAGGGGTTGTGACTTGTTTGGTTTTTCTCTGGTATTTGGTTTTAATGGTGGGTGTATGTAGGGTTAGAATTGGGTTAGTGGTAGGAGGAGCTGCCACAGGGGTAATGGTGGTGATGGTAGAGGGGATGGCTGAGCTACTGGAAGGGATGGGGACAGACATGGAAGGTATGATGGTGGATGGGAGTATATTGGCAGCACTGACAACAGCAGAGGTAACAGGTAAAGGGATGACAGATAGAGGTGCAGAGGTCACAGGTGTAGGAGGGACAGTGGTCATAGGTATAGCTGCTGAACTACTACCAGCAGAGGTAGGCAGAGACATAGAGCTAGTTGCTGGAGCTGTAGAGATCACAAGTGCAACTGCTGAGCTGGTCACTTGAGGTGCTTCCTTTCTAGAACTTTCAACTGGCTTCTTCTTGCTCTTCCCAATCAGAATCATACTAGTTGACCAAGCTCTCCTCCCAAACTCTTTTGGATTCAAGCCCTCAGTTGTCTCATCTTTCTTGTTCACAAATTTCCCTTACCTTAGCAGAGCAGTAATGAGTCTGCTGTAAGGCAACCCTGGCAATATCTGACCCTTCTTGATCTTGTCATGTATATCTATCATGGCCTCAAATATCAGCTGAGGGGCATTAAAGAACTAGCTCTTGGAGAAGAAGTATAGGGCATCCACTATTGGGGTTCTTCTCTCCTGCTGATGTTCACTGACATAGACATTCTTTCTTAAGATTGTATTTATGAAAAATAAGCTGGGATCTAAGTCTCTCTTCATCAAAGACTCCCCAGATCTCACAATACGTTGGGTCAAGTGTTTAGCCATGTTCCTCAAAGAGACATTGTCAAGGGCTCCCAAATTGCTGGCTAGGTCATATAAAGATGGGACTCCTAATGCCAACCCAATATCCTGATAATCCACAACTAACTCCTAGTCATCAACCAACACCACAAGGGTAGGATAAGTTAACCTTGGCATCATCTTTTCCCTAATATTCTGATACCATAACTTGACCAATCTTGGGTTGAACTTTTCTTGTAATGGGGTCAACAGAGGTGTCAGGGATGCCTTTTCCAAGTAGGCCAAACACTCCTTGCACTCCTCTACCTTAGTAAAATAAGGTAGGTCAAAGATTGTCTTAGGGATCAGACTGAATAAGTCCACAAACTCATTAGGAGTTGGCAAGGTCACAGGTAGCTCAATCTCGGGCTCAGGGTTAGGTTTAGGTATTTCCTCAATAACCTCCTCAACAACTTTTGCCTTCTTGGCTTTCTGAGCCTTCTTGGGCTTGTCCACAACTAATTTCCTCTTAGCAGGTGGGTCGGCCTTAGGCTATGTGGCTAACCTACTGGACTTCCTGGTAGATTTTGGGGTGGATTGGGAAGGGGATTAGAGTAAATCAATCAGGAACTCCTCAAATTTGGCCATTGGGACATAAAATCCTCACTATACTTCTCAGACACTACAACAATCTTCTCTTTACCACACACAGAAAAATCCACCAAAAATATGGAAGTATAATGCTGAAAATTCACAAGGATGTAGTTGAAGAAGAACTTACTAAAAAACCCTAGGGTTTCTCAAAAGTAGCAGCACACAGAACCAAATCAGCTCAAACCAGGTGCAAAATGTCGGCCTTGCAAAGCTGATGCAATTGGAACAACGTCAAGGTAATCAAAATTGGAACCAGGGAGATGGAGAAGGAAGAAGGAAATGAAAACTTAAGCAAAGGAAGAACAGAACTTTCAGCTCAAGGTGTCGAATGGATAAACTGAACCTAACGATAGGTTTTAATTAAGCAAAATGCTATTTCAACAGGATGGAAAGAAGGTTTCGACAAGTTGAATCAACCTGTCAAATAGTTAAAATCACTTGAAAATGCAGACTCTCAGGCTGAAGGTTTCGAGAGGTTCATCAAACCTCTCAACAGGTATATAAGCACCAGAATTTGCAAGTCGAGAGGTTAATGCATCCTTTTGATAGCTATACATGCTTCAGAAATTTCAATTTGAGAGGTTTGACCAACCTCTCGATAGGTTTAAACTTTTCCAGCAATTAAGGTTTTGAGAGGTTTCTCAACCTCTCGACAGGTACACAGAACCTGCCGAAATTGCAGCAATCACCTTCAGTACCTATCGAAAACCAAGTACATCCTATCGCCAGGTCTCAGTACCTGTCGAATTCCACAAGGGCCACCCTCAGTACCTGTCGAATTGCACTTCTAACCTCTCGACAGGTCTTTTTATAATCCCAACTTTCTTCACATCAGTGCAATGTCTCCATTCAACAAATATTCATCCATCCTCTTCATTTTCCATTTAGTTTCTCATGTATTACAGAGCTTCCTAACCTTAGCACAACTGACTTATTATACTAAATGACAAACTAAGTAAAATTAGCAACATATATACAATGACAAACAGATTTGAAAACAACAACCTCATTCTAACTGACAGTTATGATACATATTGTACAATGCTGAAAACCATTCATACTTTGGAGGTTCTTGAAGGTGAATGGTCACCACAGGCTCTACTATATTTTTAATACAGATTTTGAGCCTTTGATCATTGACTTTCATGATCCTACCATTTTTAGGATCCATGATTTCAACAGCTCCAGATGGGGAAACATGCATTACAATGTAGGGCCCCTCCCATCTAGATTTCAACTTGCCTGCGAAAAAATTTAATTTTGAATTAAACAGCCATACTTTGTTGCCTACATCAAACTCCTTTCTCAGCAAATGCTTATCATAAAAAGCTTTGGCCTTTTCTTTGTATATCCTTTTCTTTGTAGAACCTTGCATTAGAGTAGGCTTCCAATCTCAGCTCTTCAAGTTTTGATAGCTGCAACCTCCTGTGCATACGAGTAGCAGTTAGATCAAAATTCAATATCTTATTAGCCCAGTAAGCTTTATGTTCTAACTCTACTGGTAAATGGCATGCCTTTCCATACACCAACCTAAAGGGAGACATCCCTATTGGGGTCTTATAGGCAGTCCTATAAGCCCAAAGAGCATTAGTCAACTTTAGGGACCAATCCTTCCTATCTCCTCTCACAGTTTTCCCTAAAATGTGTTTGATATCTCTGTTAGAGATTTTCACCTGCCCACTGGTCTGTGGGTGATATGAGGTGGCAACTCTATGTGTCACAGAGTAATTTCTAAGCAAGTTTTCAAAATGTCTATTGCAGAAATGGCTTCCCCCATCACTAATGATAGCTCTGGGGGTACCAAACCTAGAGAAAATATTATCTTTCAAAAAATTGATGACAACTCTGTGATCATTGGTTCTTGTGTCTATGACTTCAACCCATCTGGACACATAGTCCACAAGAATAAAATTATACCCCTTAGAAGGAGGGAAAGGACTCATAAAGTCAATCCCCCAAATGTCAAATAATTCAACTATAAGAATGGGCTATAAAGGCATGAAATTTCTTTTGGAAATACTTCTCATTTTCTTGCATCTTTCACAGGATCTGCAATGCTGCACTACAGCTTTGAATATAGTAGGCCAATAGAATCCACTTTGAAGTATTTTTGCAGCAGTTTCATTTCCACTGAAATGGCCTTCATAAGCCTGTTCATGAAACATTGTTAGTATGCTGTGGAATTCATTCTCAGGGACACACCTTCTCACAACTTGGTTTGCACAGTTCTTGAAGAGGTATGGATCCTCCCATATATAGTATGATCCGAGAGAAAAATATATCTTTATCCATTTTGTTCTAATGTGGGGGAATCCTATCCACTGCCAAATAATTAACTTTGTTTGCAAACCAAGGTGCACTCATGCTGACAGCAAACAACTATTCATCTAGAAATGAGTCATTGATAGACAGTCCTTCAAACTCAGCAGTTAGGATCTTGGACAAGTGGTCTGCAACTACATTTTCAACCACTTTTTTATCTTTAATCTCAAGATCAAACTCCTATAATAGGAGGATCCATCTGATTAATCTTGGCTTGACATCCTTTTTAGACAAAAGGTACTTTAGGGCTGAATGGTCTGTGAACACCATAATCCTAGATCCTAACACATAAGACCTGAAGTTTTCCAAAGCATAGATAATGGCTAACAATTCATTCTCAGTTGTGGTGTAGTTTAACTGAGCATCAATCATTATCTTGCTTGCATAAGCAATCACACAAGGTAACTTATCCTTTCTTTGTCCCAAAACTGCATCAATTATAAAATCCGATGCATCACACATTAGCTCAAATGGCAAAGAATAATTAGGGGCTTGTAGGACAGGTGCAAAGGTCAAACATCCTTTCAAAAACTCAAAAGCAGTGAGACATTCATAATTTAATACAAAAGGAACCTCTTGACACAATAGGTGACGAAGAGGTTTTGAAATTTTACTAAAATCTTTGATGAATCTCCTATAAAAACCAGTACGCCCCAAAAAGGATCTGACCTATTTGACAATCTTCGGTGGGGGCAGATGTGCAATCAAATCAATTTTAGTCTGGTCTACATTTATGTCTCTGTGGGAAATAACATGGCCAAGGACAATGCCTTGATTGACCATAAAATGACTCTTTTCCCAACTTAAGACCAAGTAGGTCTCTTCACATCTTTGCAGCACTAGGCTGAGTCGATGTAGACACTGGCTAAAACTATCCCCAAAGATAAAAAAAATCATCCATGAATATCTCTAAAAATTGGTCAATCATATTCGAGAAGATGACATACATACATCTTTGGAAAGTTGTGGGGGCATTGCACAATCCAAATGGCATCCTCCTATAAGCAAAGGTACCAAATGGACATATGAAAGTCATTTTCTCGTGATCTTGTGGATACACAAGAATCTGGTTATACCCAGAGTATCCATCAAAAAAATAATAAAAAACTTTGCCTGTTAATTTATCCAAAATCTGGTCTATGAAAGGCAAAGGAAAATGGTCTTTTCTAGTTTTTAAATTGAGCTTTCGATAATCAATGCACACCCTCCAACCAGTGGTCTCTCTAGTTGGAATTAGCTTACCAAAATCTGATTTAACCATAGTGATTCTAGATTTCTTAGGTACCACCTGAGTAGGTGCCACCCATTCATAATCTGAAATGAGATAGATGACTCTTGCATCTAACAATTTAACCACGTCCTTCATCGCTACTTTTTGCATGTGAGGGTTTAACTTTCTCTGCATCTCTCTAGAGGGTTTGAAACTCTCTTTCAAGTGGATCTTATGCATACAAATAGCAGGACTGATTCTTCCAAGATCAGCAATAGTCCAACCTATTGCTCTCTTATGCCTTTTCAACACACACACAACTCTTCATCCTGCTCCTCAGTGAGGAAAGAAGAAATTATCACTGACAACTTCTGGTTTGCTCCTAAAAAGGCATACTTTAAAGACTTGGGAAGCTATTTCAGTTCCACATTAGGTGGACTTATGAGTGAAGGCAACAAAGGTGCTTTAGAAGATGGTGGAAGAGGCAGCACAACTAATTTCCAAGGAGGATACTTTGTTGCTGGCTACACCTTAGAATTTAAGGTTTTCACCTCTTGAATCTAAGCTGTGGGAACCTTCTCTTCCACAATTTCACTCCACACATTTTCAAAACATCAAACATGTCATCACAATGCAGTAGCTTGGGTAAAGTTTCTTCCACAAGTTCATCCAGCACATCAATCATAAAGCAATCCTCACTATCCGAGTAAGGCTGACTTGCTGCATTGTAGACATTTAATTTTACTTTCATATTGTGAAAGGATTCCTCTATTACACCTAATCTATATTGTATACAAGCATTGCTAGTGACCAAGAATGGCCTGCCCAAAATTACAGGAATTGAGGTAGTGCACTTGCTTGGTTCCATGTCAAGAACCAGAAAATCTGTTGGATAAGAAAATTTATCAACCCCACCTAACACATCTTCTATAATTCCATTGGCCTCCTTTCAGATCTGTCAGCCAGCTGTAATACCATATGTGTGGGCTTCAATTCTCCCAAACCTAACTTCTCATATATTGAATATGGAAGTAGATTCACACTGGCTCTCAGATCTAACAAGCCTTTTTCAATGGTGTGATCCCCAATGATGCAAGGGATTGTGGGAACTCAAGGATCTTGGAGTTTTGTTAGGGTTACAATGGACAATACTGGGTTCACTTTCTCAGCAGAAAATACCTTTTTAGATAAGTGTACCCTAGATTGCCTTTTGTGTGTGCACAAATATTTCAAAAACTTTGTATAGGCTGGAACTTGCTTTATTGCATCAAGTAAAGGCAAGTTGATCTTTACTTATTTAAAAGTTTCCATCATTTCCTCAACTTTAGCATTCCCCTTATTAAAAGGAGAAGGTGCTTGAAGTACATTGGGAAATGGCAAATGAGGGACTGATCTCTCATTTGTTGTCTTAGCAATCTCATCAGTTTTTTTCTTATTTTTGTTTTCACTTTTCTATTAGGGTTCATCCATACCCCCCTTATTTCTCATATGTTGCTCCTGCTGCATATCATGATGGGCTATTCTTTCTTTTCCTACATTCCTTTCAGGCTCAACTATCAACCTTGTTGTCAACCAGCCTCCCACTGCTCAAAGTGATGATAGTTTTAGCTTCTTCATGTGATGAAGAAGACTCACCCACCATATACTATCCTTTTGAATTGTTCATTGGCTGACTAGGCAGTCTTCCCTCTTCTCTCCTAGTTAAAGTATTGGATAGCTGACCAAGGTGGTCCTCTATCTTCTTAATACTTTGACTATGAGAGTTAACTGTTTGAAATAAAGGGCCCAGGTTCTACAATGAAGCCAGAACCTATTCCTCAAATGAGAGTGTTCTAGAGGGTGCTGGGGCTAGTGCATTTTGGTGCATAGGTTGTGCCATTGGCTGGGCCATAGGCTGCTGATATTGGGGCCTTGGGAAGAAATTCTGCTAATAAGGCTCAGTATTTCTATAGGGCATTGGCTGCTGCTATTGCTACTGGTTTTGGAAATTATCTTGCCTCCACCTCAAGTTGGAGTGATTTATCCAAGGATAACCAACAGCTGGCTATTGTCCAAAGGATCGAGCAGTATTATCATGCTCCATAACCAGATCTGAAAATTATACAGCAGAGGGACATTCTTCAAGGGAGTGAGTGGGAGACTGGCATATCAGACATGTCTCTTCCGCTTTGGCAGCCATTGGAGATTGTATTGCTCCCATTAGCTTATCAAACTTCTGAGTCAAACTTCTACCTTTCTCTCCAAATCATTAAAACCAATGGCCTCATACATTTTCCCTCTTGTTGTGTTCCCTTTCATCAATTTAGCTGGAGACTTAATGTCCCTAAACAAGGTTTCCTGTTGTATTGAATTTTCTCCAATAACCTCAAACAAGTCTCAGGCTTCATCAGCTGTTTTATGAAGGTCAGTACCTCCACAAGAGGCATCCACCATATTTCTGTTTTTTGAATCAATTCCTTGATAGAATCTTTGTACAAGTTGCCATTGAGAAATTTGATGATGGGGACATTGCCTTAACAGCTCTTTGAATCTTTCCCAAGCCTCATGGAAGCTTTTAGTTGAGAATTGAGAAAATGATATGATGCTTTTTCTCAACTGACTTGTTCTAGACATGAAAAAGAACTTAGCTAGGAATTGACATTACAGGTCATTCCAAGAGTTAATATTGTTGGTTGGGAGCATAGACAACCAGGCTCTGGCTTTGTCCTTTAATGAAAAAGAAAATCGCCTAAGCTTGGTGGCTTCTAGCCCTAAACCAACAATTTTAAAAGCAGTACACAAAGCAAGAAATTCATCAACATGTTTGTATGGTTCTCTTTACTCAACCCATAGAAAGAAGGTAGCATTTGAATTGTTGAAGACTTGATCTCATAATTTCCCTCCATAGTAGGAAATTATATACAGAAAGGAGAATTATATGCACCATGTGCAAAATATTCTCTCAACAATCTAGGCTGCTCACCCATTTCAGCAATCCCAGATTCAGCAGGTATATGTGTGGTTTGTCTAGACCTAAGAATCCTCTCAACTTTAAGATTTAATGGTAAAATCTCAGGGTTGAGAGTTCTTCTTCCTTACATACACAACACAATACAAAATTACAGCTGCATATTTCAACAAACAAACACAAACACATAAAACTACTACTGCAGATCTAAAAATTCACATATCTAGAAATGTAAAAGAGTAAGGAAATGCAAACTCAAGCACAACTTGCTCCTCCTTTTAGCAAAATAGTTCCTCTCAGGCACAGTTCTAAATTTATAAAAATTAAAAAAACTACAAAAAACTACATAAGCAATTAGTCAAACACTACACAGGCAATTACAAATCTAAAATCTAAAATAAGAAAAACATAGATCTACCAATTCTAAAAACACAGATCCCCGACAGCAGCGCCAAAAACTTGTTGTATTGCCTCCCTTGTTATTATTAAAATGTTAAAAACAGCACACTAATAGAAAAATCATAGCAAAAGACACCAAGGTAAGGCAACCAAGCCTGCAAGAAGCAGGGCAGTTGCAGCAAGCTTTAAAGAGGTAAGTAGGGATATGTCCACTGGGAAATGTGTTTCAAAATACAGTAAATCTCCATATCTATAACAGATCTGGCACTCTAACCTATTCTAACTTAAGGCAAAGCAGAAAAGGAAAGAGGAGAGGTTTTAGGGGTTGTCACTTTACCAAACTACAGAAAATTAAATCTAAATAGAGATGATCCAGAGATGATTAAAAAATAGATTTAAAGAAATAGAAAATCAAATGTGGAGAATAGCAGCTTGGGATTTGGTCTTCACTGAAAATTGATTGGTTAAACAGCAATGCAGGGGATTGATATGCAGCTATCCTTCATCTGGCTACAAGCACAGATGCAAGGTAGAACAATTCAATCTAAACCAGAGGATTGAATTGATCTTAAGGCTATGATCTGTCCACTTCAATGGTCACAGATCATCCTTGGGATTTCCTCCAATCCAAAGGTTTTAATTAGAACAATAAATCACTGCAGATGTTGTGGATGCAAGGCTACAAGCTCAGGCATCCACAGGAATATTAAATCTAGGGAAATCAAATGGCAATCAAGAGATCTAAAGGTTAGATGAATGGGAATTCCCAAATATATAAATCCGATTGAGAATCTAATGGAACTAAAGGATCTATAAATTTAATTGAACTTTACAACCAACAATTTATTGATTAAGAATAACTTACAATACATTGTTCTCAGATCTGCAGTCTGTGCATCATCCAATCCTCATACACAGCTCTCAAACCTCTCAATTTATAAATCTACCTCACCCTAGCAGCTACAAGTATTTAGTCAACCATGGTTGGGCTAGAGAGAATGGGAAAGAGAGAAGAAGGATGGAATTTTGAAAGAAAAAGGAGTTTGAATTTTGATCTCTGAACTCTCTCAATTTTTGGATTCTTCTACTGTTAGGCTTCTCTTCTATTTATACTCTTCCCTTATGTCTCGGATCTGTTTTTACGAATCAGAGCTCAAGGGAATAATTTTGCTATTTTGGGCTACTGATGTGGCTGATTTTACTTTTAGAATCTCCCCCCAATTGGTTTGAATTGGACAAGTACATGTGGGGGAGTCAGAGAGTTTCTCATTCATTCTCATTTATATTCCAAAAGTGTCGTTCGATCAGCTAAACGGCCTTGGGACAAGTGCAACAAAGCACTGACTTGATGTGCTTCTCAGTTGGAACTAAGAAGTTCCAAATTCGTGCTTCGAGAGGTTCAGAGAACCTCTCGATAGGTTCTGAACATGATTTCTACTCCATTCGATAGGTTGAATATAGCCTTCAACAGGTTCTATTGAATTGCTCGACAGGATGAATTCAATGCCTAACTGTTGTGCTAGCTTTAGTCATCCTCTCGACAAGTTGACGCAACCTCGCGAGATCCAATACAGCTCCAGGTATGTCTTCGACAGGATCTCTCCCTCTGTTCGACAGGTTGGAAGTACTTCTCGACAGGTTGATGGCAACCTCGTGAGATTTAATGCAGCTTCAAGTATCCTCTCTCTAGGTTGACCTGACTGTTGAATAGGTTTAGGGAACCTCTCGAGAGGTATAGTTTTGGCAATCTGCACCTTGCGAGGATGGCTGCTTCAAGTGACTTCTCAACATAATCTTCTGCACTATTCGACAGGATCCTCTTCAACAGTTCACACCATTCGATAGGTGTTGTAAACCTCTCGATATGTTCATTTCTCCTTAGTAGAACCTCTTGACAAGTTGAAATAACCTCTCGACAGCTTCTGTTCTTTGCTTCCATAGCTTGTACACAGCTTGGGATGTTGGCTTTCATATGTCTAGCCCTCAGTGCCCTTTTGAGGGATTCATTCTTCATCAAATGCAGTTGCCAGTTTGCTGCCATGTGTATACAGCTGAACACATGCCATTGTCATAGAATTCTGAGGCTCTGTGATGCTTGGTGGCTGGCCTTTTTGGGCTGCTTAAGCACATGTTGAAGCAGCAGGTCTCTTCTTAGTATTTTTAGATGAATTTCTGTACTATGACTGCAATTTATTGCTAACTACAAAACATACTCAAGACACATTATTAATCAACTCAAAGTTCCATCAAAGGTCAGGTTAGGAGGTGAAAAATGATATTTTTCACTAATTAACACTGACTACTGTTCTTGGAATAGGTGGGTCAGATCCTTCCAAGTTTTAATCATGTAAGGTTTTAAGGAAGTGAACCACCTCAAAGTCGGGCCTGTGAGACTCTTCTGGAAAACTTTTATGAGCAAACGCTCATCCCCTCCATACCGGCAATGTCCTCGTAATAGGACTTGAGATGTGCAATGGGATTGCTGATTAGTCACATAATATACCATTTTACTATCCTTAACTTAGTGGTGCTAGGACTTATTTTGCTACTAATAAATTACTGATGTGCAGATATTAAGGAAAAATAGTAAAAGAGAATCAAAATGATAATATTCATCAAAATAAACTCATAAAGCTGAAAATGAAAATTAACGAAAAAGACGAATCATCACCAACTGAAAGATGAAAAATCATGGTTTACGATTGAGCACTGTTGCCAAAGGAAGAAGTAGAAAATCGTAATTTATGATTCTTTAGAGAACGTCGTTCAAAGCTGAAGTGAAGTATAACAGAAAGTAATTAATTGTAAAGTAAAATGAAGAATTGTCCATAGAGTAAAGCTAGAAAATCATGATTTGCGATTTTATAGAAGGAAAGTTATTGTTGTTGCTGATCATGTGTGAGATCTACACCTCCATGCACCAAATTAGAAGAATTCTTAACTTAGAAGTCTGGCCAAGCACGGATAAGAGAAGATTGATGAAGAAGACTTTTAGAAGGACTTTGCTACTGAAATAAAGGAGAAAATCCATAATTACATTAACTGATTAAATGCAAAGGAAAGATAAAATGAAGAAGTAGAGTTATATTAGGACAGTTTTATTTTAGTAGTTTCTTTTATTAGAATTAGGAGTTTTATAAACCGACCCCTTATGAACTATAAATAAGAGGGTTGGTATAGGAATTATCCATCGAAGAAATTCCCAGCATCAATTGACAACTGAGGTTGTGTTTTCTTCTGATCATTAAAGTAGTTTAGTTTAGATATCCAAGGTTCCTTGATCACAATTAAAGACTGGGATTGAGAGCTAGAAGATTAGAGTAGATATCTGTATTTTCTCATAAGCAATTGACGACTGCGGCTGAGGGGTGAAAGATATAATTTTTATTACTTTCTAGTTTAGATTTATTTTATTGTAATTTCCTGCTTTGTAAACATCTTCATATTTTCATTTGAATTGACGACTCAGGTTGAAATTTGCATATTAGTGTAATGGTTTTTATTTTCCATTTTGATTTTCTGAAATTTGATTGACACCTAAATTTTTGGTAGATTAAAGATTAGTATAAATCTATATTGAATGATGCTAGTTTTTTATTGATGCCTAAATTTTAGAAGATTGAAATATAGTGTAATGGCATTTTAAATTTGAAAACATCCAATAGCTGAAGATTGTGATTGATAACCACAATCTGAAGGAGGATTTAGGATTTATTTTCTAGAAACATTATTTATTCATATTTCTCAAGTAGTTTAGGATCTTAAAAGATAAGTACAAAGTTTTCAAAAAATTAATATATGCACATATAAATACATATCCTCATGGGAGCGATCCTATACTAGCTCCACAATTTTCATTATGCACTTGCAATAGGTTAAGACTTAATTAGAACAACATAAAGAGACACAAAGTTTTTGGCGCTGCTGTCGGGGATAGCATTTTATATTATATTTATATTAGTTTAAGAAAACAAGTATTTATCTCTCTTTTTATATTTTTTTATACTTTTAATTTTCTTTGAACACTTCTTAATCTTTTACAGGTTGATTCGAAGTAACGAATTAAGGTTTCAACTTCCCTTGATCAGAAAAGCTAGAGACTCAAATTTGTTTCTCTCCCTACCTTCTAAAATAAAATTTAAATAAAGTTAAAAACACAAAAATATAGTTTTTCTTTTTGTATGCATCACGCTTGATCTCGAAGTCTATATTTTTATGAGTGTGATCTAGAAATTGAAAGGACTCTCCTGCGTAATTTAGCAGCAAACCGAACTCCCAAGAGATTCCTTAACCATGGCTGACGATCGCTCAATTCAAGCACACTTCAGCCCCGTTGCTCTTGCTGCACCCTCCTGTATAGTTATGCCAGAGGTTGCAGCCAGGCAAAAGTATGAAATCCATCTCAATACAGTTCAAGTTGTACCTACTTTTCACGGGCTTGATAGAGAGGATCCGTATCAACATTTAAGGGATTTTATAGAACTCTACACAATGTTACAACTGTCGGTAGCTAATGAGGAATCAATTAAGTTAAGTTTGTTCCATTTCTCTCTCAAAGATAGAGCGACAGCATGACTGACTTCACTGCCTTCTAGGAGTATAACCACTTGGGATGAACTGCAATCCAAATTCTTAAACGAGTACTTCCCAATTAGTAGAACTAACTAGATTAGGCAAGCAATTCAAGATTTCAGGCAACAACATGAAGGACTTACTGAGGAAGTGCCCTCATCATGATTTGTCGGACTAGTCAATAGCACATAGTTTCTATCAAGGATTGACTGAGACTAATCAGTCTACGGTCGATGTCGTAAGCAGAGGAGCCTTTATGGCTCAAAACGGCCAACAATCTTGGAACCTATTCGAGAAATTGGCCAATAACTCAAAGCAGAAACATGCCCTGCTTAGATCTGATCCTAATATCACTCGTTACACCCCGCTGGCGAGGGGTGGGCTTTACAATATCAGTAAAGATAAAGTAAAGAAAGAGGACGATATGTGTGCCAATGTTTTGACTCTTGAATAAATAATTGTGATACTATTGGCTGCCAAATCGACCACTCCGGACAGACCTTTGGCAAACTGTTCTAATTTCCAGACTCAGACTTATAATTAAAACTCAGTTGTGCCAGCATACCAGGAGGTAGTAGAAAATGAGCAACTAATGGCCTGTCAGAGGGGAGATTGTGGAAACAAATATAATCCAGCATGGAGGAACCATCCTAGATTTATCTATGGTTTCATAGGAGGAGCACAACTAGCACCATCAGTTGTGCAACCCCGATTTCCCCAGACTCAAGTTTTCCACCAAAGACCTCAAATGCCTGTTGCACAACCCCAATTTGGACCACAGAGCAATGCACCTTATGCCACAGTTCTTCAAATTCTCTGGGACTTGCAGCAACAGTCGCATCAGTATTCGAAAGATTTACATCAGCTTGCTCAATTCTCTCAAGTGCTCAATTCACACACTCAGTCCATTACGAAGCTGGAAAGCCAGATAGGCCAGCTAGCTTCCCAAGTGGCGAAAAGAGAGAGTGGCCAATTGCCAACATAGCCAGTAAATAATCCTAGAGGATAAGTATCCTTGGGGGAGACATCAGCTCTCCAAAATCCAATTTAAAAACCTTATGGGTCGTCGAGCTACCGACTCATCTGTAGCACCCATTGTAAAATATGTAGAACTATTTTTTTTTTTCTTTTTTTTCGTTTAGGTATTACCCTGCGACCCAAATTGTTAAAAAATGATGGATTGTAATATAACTCCTAGTGTATATTATAGTGAACAATCGTATGGATTTACGATATCGTCATTATGGTCGTGTCTATCAATGAAACCGTAGCGATTACAATTCAACTGAAATGAGGATTCGTACTTACTATTGTAGAGAGCTAGAGTTGACCGCCAACTCTAAGTTAATACACGAGTGATGACCGATTCAGCAGGTCATCACCAAGATAGGGCCTACATATTCGAGAGAGGATATGTTGGCCCCATTATCGAACCCTCCATTTTTGCTAATTGTCTTTCCCTCCATATTTGCTATTGTCTTTCCCTCTGTTTTTCAAAAAATCCATCAACTAATATTCAACCATTTTTATTTCTTAAATTTTCCTTGTATCTCCTATTGATTTCGGAAACCCTATTCAAGTTCTAAGCAATATTTTAAAACTAGGATTTGTTGATTCAGGATCAAGGTAACAATCACTATCCTTAACGGAGGAGTCTCTGCAATCATTTTCAAATTTAGATATGCAAGTTATGATTTACTGAATAATATTCTCTATATCTTGCAGACAAAGAAATTGTAGTATGTCGGGAGAAACAGGTAAGTGACAAAGGGAGGAAGAAGGAGACAGAGGTAACAATTCAGATAACTCCCCTCTTACAGTCATATTGCACGGTTTGTTGCCCTCAAAGCTAAATCAAAAGCAGAAAACTAACCTAAAAAGAAAGCTAAGTCCTCAGGGGTAGTTATTAGAGAACCTCAATTTGAAGGAATGAGAATTAAACAATACTTGCCCCTAAAAAGAGGATAAAAATAGATGAAGGTAAAAAGCCAAGGACCTCTGATAGGACATTGGAACGACTCCCTAAATCAATGAAACCTCATATGGTGGGAGCCGAAGTCCCAGTAGATGTTATTTTTTATAAAAATTTGAGATTAGTGGCGAGGCTATCAAATACTTTAATGATGCTGGGCTGTAATATTTCTTGGAACCGAGAGTCACGCCAATCTATCCTAGAGTGGTGAGGCTGTTTTATAAAAACTTAATCAACAACAGCAAGGGCCGGATCCCAGATCTCTACACCAGTATTGACGAGCTACCAATCCTGATTACAAAGGAGATGATCGCTAGGGTAATGCACGCACCTGTGCAAATATCTAAACTACCCTCTGATCATTCGGAAGCCCACATGTTAAGGATGCCACCCAACATTCTCTCGAAATGGCAACCGGTCTACTAGGAAAACCTCCTTGGGATAGATCATTTTTCCTTTGCAAAGATTTGGAAGCACGGAGTTTATCCCTTCACTTCTTAGATATTTTAATTCATAAGACCATCCACCCTACTGGTCACGGCACACAGAGGCGAGCACTTTTTGTGAGGGCATTATACCTGTGCAATCGTGGGATTTTTAACAATCCTGTCGCTACGATGCGCACTTGTGAAAATTTAGAGTCGCCACCCGGAGCTTTTGGTGTCTCGGAAAACCTAGATCAATATTAAATGTACTGAAGTGCCAAATATGACTCTGATTCATGGGTCTACGCCAAAGGCTCTTGGGTAGGGGCTTCGATTATCGATTGGAAAGGTGTTAAGCACCCGATCAACCCGTTTAATACGGTCTCTACTTATGGCTAAAATAAAATAAAATAAAAGAAGCAAAAAAGCCCTTCCTCTTATCCTAGGGTACCAAAATCTTATTTGTGCCCCTCCATTCCTAGCAAAATTTCGGCGGCGTAACGGCACAAATGCGAGGATAGAGGAAGAACAAAGAAGGTAGAGGAGTAGAGGGGAGAGCCGGAGCTCTCGGGCCCTTGTTGCACCGCTGTAGATCCTTGTGTAGGTGTGCTTCAGTGAGCTTCCGATGGCTTCTATGGTTAGAACAATGTTATAGCTCCTAGGGCTTGATAGCTAAGAGCTAGAGAAGGAAGGCTAGAGGATGGCTCTCACCTCTACTAGGGGATTTTTGAGGAAAGATAAGGTTTGGGAATTCTAGAATTTGTATGCAAAAGGGGGCACCAAAGGGAGAGGGAGCTTCTTTCTTAATCTTCTCTCTTAGGAAAATTTTTCAGCCCTTTCAAAGGGAGGGGTACCTCTCTATTTATAGGAAAAGGAGAGGTTAGGAGGATGCTTAGAGGTGTAGGCTGCATTAGCAATTAGGTAATCAAGCATCTAAGGTTTCCTAGGATCTTTGAAGTTTAGAAAAGTGTGAAAGTAGCTCCAATGGTGGATGACAGGGTAGTGTTTCAAATCACTTGCGGGTAGCAAATAAGATAAGGAAGGGTGCAACAGAACATGTGAAGCAAACCCAGGGTATCAAGATGGTCAACAAGTCAAACCCCAAAGATGAAATTTGAGCAAAAAACTCAGGGTTACTATAGCTAAGCCTGGTGCAACTAATAGATGCGCCAGGCAAAGGTACAGTAAAATAGTGCATGGGAAGTTGCAAGGTCGCGGGGGGACCCACTTTAAACTTGGCGTAACTAATAGTTGCGGCAAGCCATTTCTGGGGAGAAATGGCTTGGCACAAGTATTACTTGTGCCAAATTCATATGGATCCCCCACCCAAAACCCTAATTTTATCAGAAAATTTGAAGCGCGATATCTTTCGATGTACAACTCTGAATGAGATGATTCTTAGCTTGTTGGAAAGCTGGAGACTTCTACTTTTCAATGGTATATGATTCAATCATAATAGAAGATCTCAGGTAGTCTTAGTATACTACTCTTTGATCATTACCCGAGAAAGTCTAAGTATGGGCGAAAAGGATTCTAAAGGTTGAGATTGGTTTCTAAAGGTTCAGGGAGGTTTCTAAGGGATCAGGGGTGATTCATAAGGGTTTAGAATGACTCTTAAGGTTTTGAAAAGGTTCCTAAGGTATGATACGTGCCATCGAAAGTTTGGAAGTGCGCATTTCTCGAAGTGTGTCTCGATCGGGCCTTGGGCCAGATTTGGGTACAGATGCCCCTCTTTGGTATTCGATCACTAATCATCGAATGCCAAAGACAAGAGACATCCGAAGAGGCCCAAGGCATTACTGACGGGTCTGCTATATTCAAAACAAACCTCAAACATTAGGTGAGTAAACGAAAGCTCTGTATGTCGAGAAAAATGTCTGTTTCTCAAGGTCATCGGTCCCCAAGTTGCTTAGCAACATTACTAGACATAACCGAGATGGAGCGAGTTGCAAAAGCCCAATATGCTAAGAAAAACATCCACTTCTCGAGATGATTGAAGATGTTTGATGATTAAGTTTCATTCTGAATACAACAGCTCCGCAAGTAAGAGGGTGATCGACCCATACTTGAAGATAGGCGCGAACCAAATATACAAAGGTCCATAGTTTGCGTTCAACCCTATGAGGCATTGACTGCCCCATTTGACTGGTCACAGGTGCCCCTACATGAAGTAGAGTTCAAGGTCTTTGGGCGAACCCAACGATCCTGAAATTGATATAGCACGACTACCCGAGCAGAGCGAATAGGTGTTGCAACACTTTTTGGGAGTGCGTGCCACTTTTTGTTATTATTTTATGTAGAATTTTTTATTATTTTATGTGGAGATTTTATGATTTTATGTGGTTTTTTATATGGGATTTTATATGGGATTTTTTGTGATTTTATGTGGATTTTTATGTTATGATTTTATGTGAATTTTTTGGATTTTTATGTTATGATTTTATGTGAATTTTTTGGATTTTTATATGTTATGATTTTATGTATAATCGGGATTCTTTGAGCATGCTCATCGATCTCGATCTATTTATTCTAACACAGCTTCCCGGGCAAGTCTAATGAGAGTTGATATACCATTTGGGGGTGTGTGCACCTACAGAACAATAAAACAAAAAGAAAAATGGGTGAGGCCAGGTGTGTACAAACCACACCTAGCCAGAACCCAGCCTGAATGGGGGCAAAAATACACTTGGTGCATGTAATACATGTGCCAAGCAAAACTTGGGGATGATTTTAAACCCCCCGAGCCCGAGCCAAAAGAGGGGGCTATTTCAAATTTTTTCTCTCCCTCCCTCTCCAAACAAAAATAGCTCTCCTTCCTAGGGTTCCCTCGGATCGATTCCAAGCGTGCTTCATTGCCGGTGTTCGCTTGCGCCAATTAAGCACCCACTCTATGCCGGATCAAGGACCTAATTTTTTGTGAAAGTAATTACTTTAAACTTATTCTTTTTTTATTTTTCTTGAAATCTTTTGCAATGTGTTTAGATGATAAATGGGTTATTTCTCTTATAAGCATGATTATTGATGATGGGTTTGATGTTTATTCCATGAATGATGCCCTATTTTGGCTTTTTTTATGGGTTTAATCCTTTTTTTTTTTTTTTGCACATAAAGAAAGAAATTTTTATATATATAATTTTTGTTTTTATTTTTGCGCATAAAGAAAGGAGTTTTTTTTTTGTATATATAATTTTATTTTTTTTGCACATAAAGAAAGAATTTTTTTTGTATATATATATATATATATATATTTTTTTTTAAACATAAAGAAACGATTTTTTTTTTGTTTTTAATTTTGTAAAAAAGAAAGGAAAATTTATTATTATTATTTTGGTTTTATTTTTTTGAAAAGAAGAGAGGGGATTAGCATACTTACCTTCCCTTGACCTGTAGCACAATGGTTTCTTATCATTTGATCACACCTGACATGATTTTTCGTATTTGCCCTAGAATGTCAAGTGAAGAAGAATACGTGCAGCAGGAAGAATAAGAAGAGGGGCTGAAAATGGTCTATGGTCCCTGGGGAGAATAATTCTTTGTGGTGGAGCACCCTGCGGTACGAAATACAGGGCGAGGCCGCCCATGCTGGCCTCCTCCATCAGCAGCATATTCATATCTCCAATTTCAGTATCGCCGGCAAGGTAAAGGGATAAATTCAGTGTATTTTTTTTCTCTTGTGCGACCTTGTTGTGTTTCCATGATCTGATGCCTCTTTTACCTTAGTGTAGGCCTTGCCCCATATCGTGTTTCGAGGAGGTTGGTTGGACTTTCAGCAGTTTTATCACTACCTCCCACCAATCGTGAAGTTCTTGCTTGGACAGGCCAGCTTTGGAGAGTTCCTTTCATGCCCTGCCATGTGAGCTAACGTGACCTATCTAAGGGCCCTTATTGAGCATTTCCGTCCGGAGACTATGACCTTTCACATTTCCATGGCCGAGATGACACTGACTCCCGTAGATTAGGCCATGATTATGAGGATCCGGATAGTGGGGGTTCCGGTGGCCAACCTTGCAGTGCCTAATCGGGATGAGATCATTTGATTGATAGGGGCTTATCCCCACTCCATGAGTCTGCATGGCACTGAGGTCAAAATGTCTTGGTTATTTGATCTTTTTTAGATGAATGAGTTGGTAGATCTGGGGCTACCAGAAGTGGATATTTTTATTGAGCCCGAGCGCGTAGTTATGTTGGCCCGCATCATCTTGCTCCTCTTGCTACTGGGCAAGACCCTCTTCTCAAACACCAGTGGCGGATGGGTCTCCCTAGCCTTACTCAGCCTCATGGACAATTGGAATGACATGCATATATATGACTAGGGCAGGGCCGGCTACGCTGCGTTGATGTCCAACCTAGTCCAGGTATCTATTGGCAATGTAAAGTCCGTCATCGGCTATTAGCCTGCTTTGGAGGTAACCTCTGACTCTTTTGCTTTCCTCAGTTTATTTGGATGATCAATCTCTGCTTCTGACCCGTCTCCTATGCATTACTCTTGTCAGGCGTGGGGGTATTTGCACTTTCAGCCTGGCCGCCCCCTTCTTCACTCTAATATATACACTTATCCACTTCTGAGTAATTGGAATATGCACCGCCACAGGGATGTTGGTATGAAACACCTGGAGATGGGCCTGAGGTCCCAATTCGACGTGCTGTTACCGGAGCAGGTAGGGCTATTTTTCATTTCCGAGCTTCTCCTTTATATTGTGTTGCATGTTTGACTGATCGGACACTCCTTGATTTGGGTAGATTATATATGACCCCTATATTGGTTCTCTTTATTGGGAATGAGCCACCATAGGTCAATCTTGCCTCTTCATCGACCGTCGCGTCGTCTTTTTCTATGGGGCCTGGGCCAGGGCTTATTACCTAGGGGAGCGGATAGTTCATCAGTATCGGGACTATCCTGTCGTGCCCTCGGCTCCTCCTGCAGATGTCATGGCCCCCGTGGGTAGTATAGAGGAGCACACTGCCGGATTCCTTCAAAATGGAGTCCCTATCGATGCCTTCCTAATGCCCGGGGACTATTGGATGTGGTATGAGTCTTTGCCTTATCGGTCCCTTCTCCCACGCTTCATTCCTAGCACAAACTTCTTAGCTTTTGGCAACCCACGTTCTCAGGTTGTTCTTCCTTCAAATTGGTTCCCCGTAGCTTTGATTGACTTGTGATCTCTACTAATGGAAACCCTATTTCTTTTCACAATTTGAGCAGGGAGGCGACTCTGATGATGATGAAGGGGCGGCGGCGGGTACTGCCGCAACCTCAAGAGCTGGTCCTTCATCTGGAGCCTCTGGTGCTGGCGCCTCTGGTAGTTCGACTGTGGAGGTCCAGGGGACCTTTAGGCGCCTCGATGATGCTTTCCTTGGCGGTTTATGTAAGGCCGTAGAGGAGTGGGCCCGTATATCTACAGAGGCTATCCGGGTTCCCCCTCCTGAGTTAGTTCCCGAGGTAAGTTCTTCCATTTTTGCATGTTTTTTTCCTTTTCAGAGGTATGCTTGTATTTGTACTTGTAGCCCCTATAGTTGATATCCTTCTTTTTCTGAATGCAGGACTATGAGTTGGTCATGAATCAGGCCGAATATTATCGCAACATTGTCAGTCTCCAGGATGTGAAAGTGGTGAGCATCATACTGACCGCTCTTTCATTATTGCCTTGACATTTATCTTTCAACTGATTTGATTGGTTGTTGTCTTGCAACGTGCCCGTGAAAAGGAGTCGCGCTCCCTGCTCAGTCGACTTTCTCAAGCATGGACCCGTGTAGGAGACATTCGAACATATTAAAGCTCTTCACATCGGCGAAAGAAATCGAAGGGCACCACCAAGGACTAGGCTTGGCTCTTGGTTTTGAACTTTAGACATTTTGGGACATATTCTTTTTAGGATTTTGATCAATTTGTAATGGATGATGTGATGCTTTGTTCACTTTCTTTTGGATGGTTTTTCAACGTCTTTGGGATATTAGTGCTTTTTCCCTTCTTATTGCATGCTCTGCTTCCCTTGTATTGTATCTGATTCCTTGCAGGATGGGTTTATTTTGGCAAAAAAGAGGGCCTCCTAGGCTACCTGTTTTGTTCAATGTTGTATTCGCCTTTGATATGGATTTTTCTTGCACAAATAAATGCTTATATAAGTTAGGTGCAATAGAAAAAAAATTTGTTATGTGATCACAGCATGAAGCAAGGGTGAACTGGCTAGGGGGTCTAGCAAAGACCAAAAATTCCCCCTCCAAACCCCACTATTGA
The DNA here is from genome assembly GCA_021018995.1 of Chloranthus sessilifolius. Lineage (NCBI taxonomy): Eukaryota > Viridiplantae > Streptophyta > Magnoliopsida > Chloranthales > Chloranthaceae > Chloranthus > Chloranthus sessilifolius. The sequence continues at coordinate 75,798,910 of CM037595.1, forward strand.
TGTAGGGGGCTAGATTGGTCTGGTGCATGTATTACATGCACCAGGCCAATTCTTGGACAAAATGCACTGGCGCTTGTAATACATGCGCCAGGTGCTTCCTGGGGGCAGTGGGCCCTTTTAAGCCCGAGAATGGCCCTCTTTCCATCTCTTTTCATTTTGGCTTGACTTTTTCTGCTGCTTTTTTTCTCTCCTTGCTTTCCCAAGGGTGGGTCCATCGTCCTACATCAAAATTTTTAATTTTTTGAAAAATCCTTATATGTTAATGGACCTGCTTTCCAACCCTCTCTTATATGGAGGGCTTGAAACCAATTTACTCCCTTCTTTGGGCCTAGGGCCCGATTTTCTCAAAAGTTGGCTTGAGAGCTTGAATGAAAGTGAGCTCATTGATTTAGATCGGCTCGGATTGTCGCGCCTCTCATCCTTCCTTGAGGTTCCTCCACGGTGGGACCTACTTCATACGGCAACCTCCTTTTGGGATGTGAATGCCCATGTGTTCCGTTATGGGAAGCAGGAACTATCTCCCACACTTGAAGAGCTCTCCAATCTATCAGGCTTGAAGCTCCACAGAGGCCTTGCAAGAATTGTGTCGAAGTCGGGCTATGATAAAGCCATCCACCTCACTCTGGGTTTGAAGAAATCCGAATATGAGAAAAGTCTCATTGGAGGGCCCACCAGGTGTTCGATAAAATTACTAAGAGAACTTTTCGGTGAGGAAAGACTTCAAAAATTGCCAGTCCGGAATGTGTTCAATGTGAAGGCCTTTGCTGTAGGTCTCATTTCTGAAATCCTTTTCTTCATTGGGGGAGAGAGATTCTCTCTTGCTCTCTGCGACGTTTTGACAGAATTAAAGGGGGGCCGATCAGTGATGCATCTTGTCTTAGCCGAACTCTATCGTTGTCTTGATGCTTTTGCTCTCGGCAAGGTGGGGTGCCTCAGGGGATGTCCGCTTCTACCCCAAGTCTGGCTAGGAGAGCATCTTGCTGTTTTGGGACCAATGCCTCGCTTCTATGTCGTTCGTGGTGAGGTGGTTCGATGCTTTTTAGGCAGGTGTCACATGCTTCCACGGGGAGATATGTCAGAGTTGAAGCTTTGGTTGACCGATGCAGAGCTGGTATGGAGACTTCCTTGGTTAGATCGGACCTTCCCAGTGGTTCACTCTAGAGACCATGAGGGCATCACCCTCCTTGGATTGATTGGCAATTCCTTCTACTTCCCATTTTGGGTGTTGCGTCAGTTCGGCTGCTCTCAGCAGGTGCCTTGAGGGATGAAACCCTCTTTACGTGATTTGATCTTTTCTCGGGGGTCCTCTGGGGACATGGATTGGATTGCTGCTCTCTAGGTGACGCGTCAATCGACACTTATGTGCTACTTAGAGCAAGGGAGTTTAGTTCTATCCTCCCCCGAGTACGAGGCCTGGCTGTTATCCGAGTAACCTACTGCTGATCATCTAGATTACGCAGAGAGCGACGATGTGGGAGGGCCTTGGCTGAAGAAGGAGTCGGCACTTCGAGCCCGTATTGAGCTGCTAGTGGACGAGAAACGCATTCTGCATGAACATTTAGAGAAATAAAAGGTTAGAGCAGAAACGACAGAGGTCAGAGCTGATGTAGCTGAGTACGAGGTCCTCCGTCTGGGAGGAGCCTTGAATGATGCTCTTGGTGCTACTGACGCATCCCGGAAGCAGTATAGGAGCCTTCACGGTCACTGGATGACCAAGCGAGACGTACAGGAGGATGCCCTACATGTAGAGATTTGTGCCTTGATGCACGAGCGGGGTCATTGACTCCATCCTGCACATATCTTTTTGCACAGATCAGACTCAGAGAAAGGGGTGTAAGAAACCCCTATTCAGATACATATTTTTTTGTATACATATTTTCTTTATATATATTTTTTATTTTTTATTTTTGTTTTTGTACTTTTGTCAAAAAGAAAGAAAGAAGCTAGATAGAAGCTAGACCTCACACATATTATCTTTTGGGATGTGGTGTCAACCAAGTACAGACTTGTAATCAAAAAAGGAAATCTATCTTTTTACAAGGATTTTATTTTTTTTGTTTTCGTAAAATGATAAACTGGGGGTTTGTGCCGGCTGTTCATGTGGCGCACACAATGTGGGTGTGAAAATGGGAAAGGAAAATGTATTATCTTTTACAAAAGTGGCCTTTCCGGTCATCGAGCCAATCATCGCGGAGTGGGGCGTGCACAGTGCTGGGAAGAGAAGTTCATCAACTCTTTTTGTGGTTTTTTCTTTTTTTTCTTTTTTTTTTTTTTGGTTTGATGCCTTAATTATTGGGGGGATGGCGGGTCCTCTTTTGAGCATGGTCGAACCCCTCTTTCACGTGATTGGATTCGAGTGAGGTTAGCAATTTTTACCAAGGCCAGAACATTCATCCCTTTGGATCGAATCGACTTGCTCTCCTTACCCTGGGTCATACGTTTGACGGTGTGACCATTTAAGATGCTATTGGTTGGGACCCTGATTTGAGCTAACATGAGCGGCCCGATTGAAAATCGGGTAATGCGAGAGGGGGACAAAAGGGATTTTGTTTATTTTTAATTTCTCTTTTTCAACATTCTTACTCACAATGCCCAAGGTGGGTTTTCGTCATGTCCGTTGTTCCCTTCTTTTTACCCGCAGTGCCCTCTCGGGTTTTCACTATGTCCATGGGTTTGCATCTTTACCCCCGGCGCCCTTTCTGGTTTTCACCTGGTCTGCACAAACTCGCTCTTTTAACTCGTAGCGCCCTTTTGGGTTTTCACTACGTCCATCTTGCTTTGAGTTTGTATTTTTTTTTCTTTTTCTTTTTTCAAAGGTCACAACATGGACGTCCATTCTGTCATAGCCGGTTGGATGGAATTCATTTGATCGTCTCACAGCTTGGCTCGTGCTGACTCAACAAATACTGTGACTGCTCGTGGACCTTAAAGAGGGCTTTATTCAAGGATGTATCTTGGCCATGGGTAAGGTTAGGATTTTTGAAGGTATTCTAGGTTTAAAAGGTTTCCTTGGAAGAATTTTGACTATACATGCCCCACTTTTCCTTTTCTATTTTTTTCTTTTCTTTTCAAACATCCTCTTTTTGGGATTTTGTTTTTTTGATTTTTTTTTGGGATTTGATAGTAACTCTTTTTCTTCTTTTTTTTTGTTGGTGTATGTACACACATTTTCTTTTCCTGGGAGGGGTTTATTGAAAGAAAGGCCAACGGCTCAGCAGGTGTAACAAAGGGTATGAGCATTTAGGGACATTTTTTTGGCTACTAGGCTTTGAAATGATGGCCTCTTTTGTGGGGTCCTTGAGCAGTCATATATCCGTTTTATCAATACTTACCTTACCGAAAAGACCTTATGAATAGAACCATCGGACGTATCCAGCGTTGATGGGCTCAGGAAAATTATCTCTGTCCATAGTGGCGAGGTGGATGGCATACCCCGGGAGCACTTCTCGAATGACGTAAGGTCCTTCCCAGTTAGGCTTGAATTTCCCTCTCAGATCGGCATGGAGGGATGGGAAGATCTTATTGAGTACCGTGGCTCCTACCTTCAGATCTCAACCGCAAACACGTTTGTTGTAAGCGCATGTGATTCGCCTTTGATAGACCTGGGTATGACACAAGGTCAGTAGCCTTTTCTCATCCAGTAGGTTCAACTGCTCAAAGCAGGATCTCTCTCCTTCTGCTTTGGGTAAGCTAGACTCCATGAGAATGCGAAGTGACGGTAGTTCAACTTCAACTAGCAAGACGGCCTCAGTTCCATATACAAGGGAGAATGTGCTGCCCCTGTTGTAGTATGGATCGACGTTCTATAGGCCCATAATGCAAATGAAAACATCTCGCTCCAATCTCGATAGGTGATGATCATTTTCTCGAGGTATGGATGACAGTCTTATTAGCAGCTTCTACGGCCCCATTGGTTTGTGGCCGATAAGGAGATGAGCGGTGGTGCTTGATTTTATACTGCTCACAGAAGGCCTTGATGCACTTATTTATAAAGTTTGTGCCGTTATCAGTGATGATGTCCTTGGGTACGCCAAATCGGCAAATAATATTACTTTTGATGAATTTCTCGAGGTGATCGACCGTGATGTTTGTATATGACGCTGCCTCTACCCATTTGGTGAAGTACTCGATGGCAATGAGGATAAACTGATGCCCGTTTGAGGCTTTCGAATTAATAATTTTGACGATATCGAGGCCCCAAGTGGCGAATGGCTAAGGAGTGGTCATGCTATGTAGATCGATGGCAGGAGCGTGTATTAGACTGGAGTGTTCCTGGTACTTGTAGCATTTCTGAATGTGTCTGCAGCAATCAGATTCCATAGTGGTCCAAAAGTATCCTTGTCATATGATTTTCTTAGCGAACATATGACCATTGACGTGGGCACCGCACACTCTCTCGTAGATCTCTTTCATGATGTTGACTACTTCATCCTCTGTAAGGCACCTGAGCAAAATGTTATTGAAAGATCATTTGTAAAGGTAGTCACCACAAATGACATAGCCTACCGTTAGACGTTGAATGGTCCGTCGGTCCGTCTTAGACATATCCTTAGGAAAAGTACGAGTCTCGAGGAAGTTCTTGATATCTGAGAACCATGGTGGCTTATCATCAGGCTTTAGGGGTTCCTCAATCTATAGGTAGAAGGCCAGCTCATTCCTCTGTTCGATGATGATTGGCTTCATCTCGACACCATAGGGGATCTCTATCATTGATGCCAAAGTTGCTAACGCGTCGGCGAAGCAATTCCTTATCTATGGGACATAGGAGAACGTGACATCCTCGAAGCATGCTATCAGATCCTCGAGGTGCTCATGGTAAGGAATAAGCTTCTCATCCTTTATCTTCCAATCTCCATTTGTCTAGCATATGATTAGCTACGAATCGCCAAATACCCTGAGGTGAGTGACTTTCAAGTCCAGTGCTGCCTACAGTCCTGCTGCACAGACTTTATATTCAGCCATGTTATTTATTCATGGGAAGTTGAGCCTGATGGAAATTGGTACGTGTGATCGCTTCGATGAGATTAGGATAGCGCCAACTCCTTGACCTTCGGCATTTGCTGCCCCATCAAAATGCATTACCCAGGATTCCTCTGCTTCTTCTGTATCGTCCTCTGTCATGAATAAGATGTCCTGATCAGAGAATTTGGTTCTCAAAGGCTCATAGTCTAGCAATGGATTGGCGGCAAGATGATCGATGAGTGCTTGCCCTTTGATCGACTTCTGGGTGACATAGGTGATGTCAAATTCTGATAAGAGGAACTGCCAGCATGCAGTTCACCTAGTAAGAGTTGGCTTTTCAAATAGGTACTTCAATGAATCCATGCGTGCTAAAAGTAGAACAGCCTACGATAGCAAGTAGTGGTGAACCCTCTGTGTAGCCCATACGAGAGCCATGGATGCTTTCTCTAGATGAGAATAGCGTGTCTCATAGTCAATAAATTTCTTGCTTAGATAGTAGATGGCCCGTTCCCTTCTTCCTGTCTCATCATGCTGCCCTAGGACACATCCCATCGAAACTTCCATCGTGGAGAGATACATTAGGAGTGGTCTCCCCGGCTCGGGTGGTACTAAAACTGGCGGATTGAGAAGGTAGTCTTTTATTTTATCGAATGCTACCTGACAGTGGTCGTTCCATTCAACGGGAGAGTCCTTTCTTAGTAACTTGATGATAAGCATACAGATAGGAGTGAGTTGTGCAATGAACCGACTAATATACTGTATCCTTCCCAAGAAGCCTCTGACCTCCTTCTCAGTAGATGGTGGTGGCATATCTGTGATAGCTTTCACTTTGACTAGATCGACCTCAATACCTCTCCTACTAACAATGAATCCCAATAGTTTCCATGACATAGAGCCGAATGTGCATTTCTGAGGATTTAGCCGCAACCTATATTTTCTCAGCCTCTCAAATAGCTGTTGGAGATTTATCAAATGATCACTTCTCTTCAGTGAATTGGCGATCATGTCATCGACATATATTTTGATTTCTCGGTGCATCATGTCGTGGAACAATGCAGTCATGGCTCTCTAGTACGTTGCACCTACATTCTTCAACCCGAATGGCATAACACGGTAGCAGAAAGTTCCCCAAGGAGTGACGAACATTGTCTTCTCTCAGTCCGCCTCTACCATCTTGATTTGATTATATCTAGAGAATCTGTCCATGAATGATAGCATCCTGTGCTTAGCACAGTTATTGACCAAGATGTCGATGTGCGGTAACGGGAAATCGTCCTTCGCGCTCGCTCTGTTCAAGTTTCTGAAATCAATACACATACGGACCTTTCCATCCTTCTTCGACACTGGAATGATATTGGCTAGCAACTGGGGGTATTTGGTGACCATGAAGAATCCTGCATCATATTGTTTGATGACTTCGTATTTCACTTTCAGCATCCACTCGGGTCAAAGTCGCCTCAACTTCTGTTTGACTAGCTTGATATCAGGGTAGAGTGGCAACTTATGCTCGACCAAATCGGTGTCTAAACCAGGCATGTCCTTATATGGCCATGCAAAGACGTCTTGATATGACCGAAGGAAATCGATCATGCTTTTTCTTTCCTCGGGAGACAACGATGTTCCAATCTTGGTGATTCTTGGAATCTCCTCAGTACCTAGATTGACATCCTCGATTTCTTCAAAAATAGGGGTAGGACCATGCTCAAAGTTGGCAATCCGTTCAAGGAGTTCCTTGGGAAGCTCCTCAGTAGGGATCTCCTCGTCCAGACTCGTGACTCCTACATCTTCTTGTATTTCTACAGGAAAAGGGTCGACTTAACGTGGGATGGGATTTTTGATTAAGGCATCCTTTTCTTTGATTTTATTCAGAATTTTAAAAGGCAATATTTTTTAGTTATATATTTTTTCTATGTTTTTGAGATTTTTGTTTTCTTCGAAAATGTGCTCTTGGAAAAGCGAGTCCCTATATATACATGGTATTGCCTATCAAGGGCTCATCTCACTTTTATAAGTTTTTTTTTTTGGAAAACGGGTGTTGTATTTCAGGCCAGTTGCCGCTTCCAGAGTTTGGGGCACAGACGCCCAATTATGTACCTGCGATGCGGCTCCTTTACCTGTTTGGATTTGGATGGAGACTGATATGGCTCTTTGGAGTCAGCCTCCATTATGCCGATCATGGATTCGTCTGAGATTCTATCCTCAAATGTCGGCATAGTCCTGTGATGGTTTACCACAGGGGGAGATTGTGCAGGTATGGAACATCATTCTTCAAAGAGAGACAACGCGGCCAGGTCTATTTCCAGGCTGGGAGGGATAATCTGGGGATTGGTGGGGTGAATAGGTGTTGCGGGCTTATGTGGGGTTAATTGAGTTACCCCATTCCGATTGATTTCACAACCCCGACACTCACAACTAAATCTCTAATGTGAGGCCTGGGATAGGGCTTCTCCTCTAGGTTTATCCCCCTGGCTCTTGCTGCTACCGTGGCACGAGCTCTCTCCTTAGCCTCTCGGGCTTCTTCTTCTATGGGCTTGTAACCTAGCCCAAATCTAACCTGTTGGCCGCCCTTGGCTTTGATCGGTTCCCTCACCTTGCAATCGGAGCCCTAGTCCTTTACCCTTTTGATAACCCCATTTCTGGAGCATGGCCACTGTCACTACCATTCCACCTCCAGTTCTTGAAGTGATGCTTTCCCAGGGATCTGAGACTACAGCTGATACCTCATATTCGAAACTATGGAGGTCGATATCTTCAGCCATGTGTGGCACATCCAGTATTTTTGAGACCTCAATGTTTTGGATGGCCTTTTCCTTCTCATCGTTTCCTTCACCTGTGATGGTGATAATTTTTTGCCCGGACACAAACTTAAGCTTATGGTGCAGCGTCGATGGTATCGCTCCAACTTCGTGTAACCATGGGCGCCCTAGTAAAAAATTAAAAGAGGACTTGATATCAATTACTTGAAATAGTATGGAGAAGGTCATTGGCCCAATCACCAGCTCAAGGTCAACTTCTCCCATTATCTCCCTTCTCGTGTTATTAAAACCTCTGACACTAGTTCTTGTAGGTTTCAACATGCATGAATCTACTCCAATCTTCGTAGCTGTTCTCAGGAGGCATACATTCATAGCAGACCCATTATCAATTAATACCAAGGGAATTATCATGTCTCCGGATTCCACAGTGATATTGAGGGATTTTGAGTGACTATTTCCTTCCTTCGATAAATCGACGTCTAAAAATGAAATGGCATTGGGAGCCATCACTTGTCCAATTATTTGCCCGACTTCATTCGGGCTCACCAGAAGAGACACATGCACATTCTTTAACACCCCCATTAGTGCTTGAAAATGAAGGGGGGACGTCATTAATAGGTCTCAGACCCTGATGTGGGTAGGCATCCTTTTCAACTGGGTTTCCAGTATGTGTTCTCTGCTCATTTTCTCGAACGGGTTCACCGCACTTACATCTTTCTTTCCCTCTGGTTGGGCTTGAGCTACTGCTGGTGCCTTTGGCTGCTTAGAGATCTTCCTAGATCTGGTAACAAAGTCCACTGCCTCTTCTCTGATGTTGCCGACATTCATGTCTGTCTGCTCATAATTGAGTGGGACCTAATGAGGATTGTAGGTTGGTCCCGAGATCTGAAATGGAGTGGCTATCAGTATCTGATGCGCTTGTATTGATGGCTCGAGAAGGGTAGGAGATACTTGCCTAATCTCCGACAGGGATGGGTGGGTGGAGAAAATGGGCCAATTGGGGGTGGCGAGGTTTGTGGATGGTTGCATCGGGGGGAATGGAGTAGGGGCGGACCACTGATAATTGATATGTGGTAGTGTTGTTGTTCTAAGTGTGCATGATTTATTTATATTTTGAAGACAGATTTGCAAATGATGAATTATACTATTTTTGGAAAACTAAAAAAAATAAAGAAATATCAGCACAGAGAGAAGTTAATGAGCCTGCAAGATCAGGGCCAATTGTAGCAAGTTTTAAATGTAAGTGAGTAAAAGGTCGTCCACAGGGAATTGATTTAAAATATATGCTAAACCTCCAGATCTTAGCTACCAGATCTGGCCTCTAATCCTATCTACAAAGAAAATAAGATGGGAGGTTGAATTTGTCACATTAACTAAATTATCTAAAAGTAAAATTACAACTAAGTGATCCAGATCCGAGTTGGGGGAATTGGATGCAAAATTAATAAGAATGGAGAAATAACAGTTGACTTAAGCTTAGTAATTGATTGCAGAATGAGAACTAGTGTAGCACAGTCAAGAAAGTATCAAATCTTCATCTGGCTACCAGCTCAGATGTAAGAGAAAATAATCCAATTCAAGGATTAGGATTGAGTTGAACTTATGACTATGATCTGTCCACTGTCATGGACACAGATCATCTAATAGTCTTCAATCCAAAGTCTTGATTCAGAACATAAGCACCACTACAAATGCTGTAAGAAATCAAGTTACAAACACAGATTCTCACAGGGATAATGAATTAAGGGAAATTGCTTTAAAAACAATAAATCTAAAGGAGTCTAATGAGTGAGGAGATCACAATGAACCCTCAACATGAATCCGATTGAGAACGTACTAATGAAAGCAACCTTTTCAAATCCACCATTACAATTACAGAGCACAGCTTAAACAGCTCTCGGATTTGTAGTCTTAAATACAATTCTCACTTGAATTGCATAAGTATCTCACAATTCTCAGTTACAAATAAAAGCTAGGCTATTACAAAGGTTTCAGACAAGCTATCTTGATCTGAATTAGAAATGGGGCAGCAGGAATGAAATTCAAATTCTGGATACCCAAATTAGGCAAATAGTTCGTCTATTTATAGTTTTCCCCAAGTCCAGCTCAGATGTGTGTCAACCAATCAGAATTGGTTAGATTTATATCAACCAATAGGAGTCGAGCACAGGGATCCAGATCTGTTCTAGCCAATCAGAACTGCTTGATCTGGTTCAGCCAATAAGGACACAGAGGTATCAATTCTGTTATGTAATTCAAAAATCAGTTTAAGCTTCTAGAAGTTCCCGCCAAGTAATTTCATCTTTGGGTGTTCACATGGGGTAAAATGTGCCTCTGGTTCGTGCTCAGAATCTTCCAAAATATCCTTGGGTTTTTAAATGCATTAGGGCACGTGCAGAGATTACCGAAATACCCTTAAAGATGCTGGGAATCTTCAAAATACCATTTCTCATAGTTTGGAGACATTTTCGAAAGGTACTGTAACTTCTGAAGCTCTATTCGCACAGATTGGAGACCTTTTCGAAAGGAAATATGACTTCTGGAGCTCTATTCACATAGATCTGGTGCAGTTCGCAAGGAGTTTTCTTCTTTTCGAATAGATCAGGTGCTCTTCGAAAACTAAGCCTAGAGCTTTAGTTCTATTCGCAATGTTCACGTTCTTTTCGAATAGATCAGGAATCTTTTCGAATAGTATTCTGTCGTGCATTCTTCTTTTCGAATAGCTTCAAACTTATTTCCAGGATGAAAACAGGCTTTTGTCTTCTTGAGTTTAGGCATTTTGACAGCTAATGAGGTTGTCCCTTCTCCTTCTTCCTCTAGATCAAGATGGGTCATCATCTTTTTGGTACTTTTTAAGCTACTTTCAGAGTTAAGCCTACCTTTGTTGTTAGCTGTAAAACAAACACTTAAAGCACTTATTTAGTTCTCTCAGGGGTCTATCAAGGCCCAGGTTAAGGGGTGGAAAATAGTATTTTCCAGTTCTCAACACACCCCCAAACCTAAGCTTTGGTAGTCCCTGAGCAAAGATAAAATTAAAAACAGATTGAAAAGCCACTTTTATAGGGAACACAGTTGCATTTAGCATATGCAACAAACCTTTTAGACCCCTAGGTGATCCCTAGTGGAGGAGTGAAGTCTCCTGAGGGTTTTCAGTGAAGGTACCCACAAACTTCTCCAATAAATCAGTTAATATCAATGCAGTTCTGTTAAAACAGACTTTCATTCAATCAGATTATTCACACCTGCATTAGTCAAGCTTGTAAGAGGATCCTCAAGAAAACATCAGTTCAAAACTAAAATTCTGCTGTAATTCCTTTTACCATTCACTCAGTTTGTGTCAAAAAGTTTTTACAAGAAAAATTAATGAAAAGTTTGCCTTCTATTTGGGAATCCTTCTTTGATCTTACCCCAAATAAGTTGATTTCAAACCCAACTCTCACCAGGGTTTTCGCTCAACATGCAAGTAGGAGGGTTGTACTATTTCACACAGCTCAGAGAATCTGGTCCTCAAATAGGAATAAGGTGAGCATAGGCATTGCTTTTTAGTTCTGAATTCGCTGCTTTTTTCACCATAGATTACACAAATCCTTATCTCCATGTGACAGCCTAATCCATCTTTGATCAGTAAGGACTTTAACTTGGGTTGTAATGTGGCTTATGGATGAAATTTATTAAGAATAAAGGGGTGGAATGGAGTTCGAAATTGAGAAGTCAGTCAAGGTATGGAGGTGATAGACACACCTTCTTCAATTTAGCATAATTTCATCTTCTTCTTTGAATTTTCAGAGCCAAAGTGGCCATCTTTTTCTCTTTCTTTTTCAAACTTCCAATGAAATGACTTTTCCTCTTCTTTTTTTTTTTTTTTTTTTTTTCAACGCAACATTGACTGGAATGCCACATTTCTTCTGCTGATACATCATTGCCTTCAATTATTTTTCTTTTTCTTTTGCCAAACTATTACCCAACTCTCCTTTCTTCAGCTTTCTTTCCTTTACCTTCTGAATTCTCAGAGTGAGGGTTAGGCTAAATGAGGTTGATGAGGTTTCAAAGAAATCTTAGATTTATAAAGCTCAAATGGTGTGTATCAAGGGCAGTTTCAAAAGGTGGGGCATTTTGAAGTTCAAACTGTCCAAAAGGAGGCCTTACATCATGTCTTTAATATCATTATTGCTGTCAAGCTATTTTAATTTAGATATGTGTAACTTCTAGTGATAGCAAGCAGATTCAAACAGTCCCTAGAGCAGAAAAAATTGCCAATTCATACCTCCAAAAAAATAAAAAAATATTCATTTTAGGCCCAAATCTCACTGGATGTGGTTTTCTATCAAATTTCTTAGGTATATCATTACTGTTTTCTCTCTTTTTAGGTTTACTGAAACATCACTTTTCTTTTAGAAATTTTTTGACATTCACTTTATGACAGTATTAGAATTACATTAGAAATTAATTTTAAAAAGTTTTAACTTCCTCATTTTTCAAAAATTCTGCTGATTATAGGCTGCATTGATGTTAACTAAATTATTGGCATTTCAGCCACACCCCCAAACCTATGAGGATCAGTGTCCTCACTGGTCCAGAAGTGGATAAGCAAAAAGAAAAGAAAACATAAGCACAATGACAGAGAAAAACATATGCACAGTGATTGCAAATTAACAAAAGTTACTAGTAAACATTAATTACACACTACACTAATAACAAAAAAAAAACAAAAAAAAGAATTTACAAGGCAGTCTAATAACTGGGGTCAAAATCTGTATCATAAGTTGGTTCAATGGGGTCAGAACTGGAATCACTGTTGGAGTCTGAACTTGAGTCAGTATTGGAGTCAGAACTTGATTTAGCTTTCTCTTGGATTGTGGCTTGAAGTTTAGTGTACTCCTCAGTCTTGATCTTTTTGGTGAGGCCAATATATTTTTCAAGCCTATCTGCCCTCTGTTTTTCTTGTTCAAGCTTCTCTTGTTACATAGCAACTTTGTGCTGTTCACCCCTAACTGTCTGAAATGTTTGGCTCAACAAGTCCTGCATCTTATCTCTCTCAAATTTCATAAATAGCTCCAGTTTCTGAATCTGGTCTTCATAAGGAGTCTTAATGTAAGCTTGAAGATCTACAAACCCCTTAAGGACATCACGAAAGATGTAAGGGTTCTCTTCCATAGCCCTTTTAAGAGTGGCAAAACGTGGAATGGGAATGGAGTGGTAGGGGACCATATGTATCCCAGCAGTGGGGGTGGGAGAAGATGAATCTAAAAACACTACCTCAGGGTCAGTTTAGGTAGCTTGATCAGAGACAGTGAGGAAGGGTGGAGGTGAATCCAAAAGTACTACCTCAGGTTCTGTTTGAGTAGCATGGTCATAAACATTGAGGATGGGTGGATCTAAAAACACTACCTCAGCATCTGTTTGGGTAGCATGGTCAGAAGTGGAAGGTAGTGTGACTGAGGTATTTGGTTGGGATGTGGAGGCCAAGGTTTGGAGAATGGAATTTGTCACAGACTGGTTGTCTGTGTTGATCTGTAGCTAAGCTTGGATAGATTGGAGAAAGGTGAAGATTTGGCTAATTGTGTCAGGTGTTGATGTGGTAGGTAGAGTAGGGACTGGTATGATGGATGCAGATGGTTGAGGAGCAATAGGTGGGATGGCTGTAAAGGGAGAGGTAGCCAAATGAGTGAATTGAGGGGGATCAGGCATGAGGACAGATTCAAGCCCAATATTTTCCAAGATAGATCCCATCAAGGATGAATAGGCCTCAGTGGTGAATATCTTAGGTTCAGGGGTATGGGCGATTTCAGGTGTATGAGCTGAATGAACCGGTGAACCTGAGAAGCTTTGGAGGAGAGGAGTGCTAGGGGAGTGTACAACAAAATCTATTGACATATCTGGGTAATTATTAGGTGAAATTGGTGGTGTAAGTATGGCTGGAATGGTTGGTGGTGGGGGAGAATCAGTAATTGGGATTATGGTGGTGATGAGTGATGGAACTGCTGGGATAGGTGATGGGATAGGTGAGGTGGGAAAGATGATGGTCTCCTCAACAATGGGTACAGCTGAAGAGTTGGTTTCCTCCGCAATGGTAGTAGGTTCAATGGCAGCTGCAGGTGCAATGGGTGCAGCTAAAGAGCTGGTCACCTCAGGCTCAAGTATAGCAGCCTCTTGGGCTGGCTCAGCCTCTTCCCTCATTCTATTCAACATGGTTTGGCTTGTAGTCCAAGCCCTCTTCCAAAGGCATGAGGGGTTACAATCTCAAGTGGCTCTTACTCATCAATGTCAAATTTGGCCCTTAGTAGGGCTATGATCAACCTTCCAAATGGTATTCCAACTATTTTCTGTTCCTTCTTCATCTTGGCACTGATGTCAGCCATGGCTTCAAAAATCAGCATAGGGGCATTGAAGAATTGCCCTTTAGAAAAATGAAAGAGGGCCTCCAAAATGGGTGTCCTTCTCTCCTGACTGTGCCCAGTGACATAAAAACACCCTCTCAAAATAGAATCCATCAGCAAAAATTGGGGTGCTAAGTCTCTCCTCATGATGGACTGCCCAGTTCCAACTATGCCTTGGGTTAGATGGGTAGCCATATCTCTAAAAGTAGTTGTCTCTGGTGCAACCAATGGACCAGCAAGATCAAACTGAAATGGTATCCCCAAGGCATTTCCAATGTATTCATAAGTGACTGTTAAATCACAATCATCAATAAAAATTACCAGAGTTGGGGCATCAGCATCTTTCTCAGTCACTTTCACCATGTTCTGGTACCATAATCTCACCATCCTTGGATAAATTTTCTCTAGAAGAGGGGTTAGGATATTACTCAGTGAAGCATCCTTGATGTAGTTCAAGGATACCTTACATTCAGGTTTGTTCAAGAAAAAATTCTCATCAACATTAAGCTCTGGAATCAACTTCTGAGCTTTAATGAAAGGGTTAGGCAGTACCAAATGCATAGGAAGAGGAGGAAGCTCAGACTCAGGACTAGGGTCAGTTGCTGGGATGGGTTCCTCAATTCTAACCTTTTTTCCTTTCTCAATCTTATCAGCTTTATCCATCAATAATTTTCTCTTGGCTGAAGTTTTCGCTTTTCCTTTGGTGGGGGATTTGCTAACTTTCTTAGCAGAAGATCTAAGGAACATCTTAGCCAACGTTTTTTCAGCTTTCCCCATTTTACAAATTTCTAAAAACTTCTTCAAATAGTTCCTCCTTCAAACAACAATTAACAAACAACTCTCTTGAATCCCAGACAATGTATGTTTACATAGAAATCAAATTTTGAAAGCACAGACAGAGGATATGGGAAAAATACCAAAACCTAGGGTTTGCTCGAAATCTCTGACTTCTTGATCAAATCCATCAAAATCAGAGGCAAAATGTTCTTCTCTTCAAGCTTAATCAGCGGCAAAGAAATGAAAGAAATTGGATCTGAGCTCCAAAAGAACGCAGAGATGGAAAAAAAATGGGTTTTCTGCGAAATAGGACGAGCTGGAAATGCTTTCGAATATGAAAACCTTGCTTCGAATGGGTTTAAATACGCTTAAATTGATTTCGCAAAGCATTATTGAAGTCTTCGAAAAGTTCAAAAAGGTCCTTTTCAAAAAGGAGAATGGCATCAGTACCATTCGAAAAGCACATGACTTCAGAAACATCTATTCGAAAAGCACATGACTTCAGAAAACATCTATTCGCAAAGCCAATGTCTTCAGAAACATCTATTCGAAAAGCATAATCATTCTTTTCGAGCAGTTGTGGCTACAGCTTCAGATCCTTTTCGAAAAGGAGATTATACTTTTCGAACTGAATTTCTCTTTGCGAAATGATTGTAAAACTTTTCGAATAGCATGAATTTACTTTTGAACAAATGTTCTGAAGTACAGAACTGTTTTTTTTTTTTTGAACAAAATCTCCACATTAAAATCATTGGAATTTATTATCTCAAATAATTCAAAACCACAAAGCTTTCAGAACTTATGATTCCTCAAAGAAAATTTAACTAAAACATGGCTAAAACAGAGAAAAAAAACAATTACACAAAACTATGCAAAAATCACAGAACAAACACAGTTACTCTACATATGATACAGTTGTGTGACATCAGATTTATGGAGGCTCTTGATGATAGATGGTCATCACAGGCTCTAGGTTATTTTCAATGCATGGTTTGAGCCTCTGACCATTTACTTTCAAGGTTCTCCCATCACTTGGGTCCATAATTTTAACAGCTCCAGATGGAGATGCTTGAATGATAGTATATGGCCCTTCCCATCTGGATCTCAGCTTTCCAGGAAAAAACTTGAGTTTTGAGTTGAATAACCATACCTTAGAGCCAGCTGTGAACTATTTTCTCAGCAGATTTTTGCCATAAAAAGCCTTAACTTTTTCTTTGTAAGATCTTGCATTGATGTATGCATCCATCCTCAATTCTTCCAACTCAGAGAGCTGCAATTTCCTGTGATTACCTGCAGTAGTAAGATCCATGTTTAAAGTTTTAATGGCCCAAAAGGCCTTATATTCTAACTCCACTGGTAAATGGCATGCTTTACCATAGGCCAATCTGAATGGGGACATGCCAATTGGGGTTTTATAGGCTGTCCTATATGCCCACAATGCATCATTCAGCTTAAAGGACCAATCCTTTTTGTCCTTCTTCACAGTCTTTTCCAGTATATGTTTGATTTCTCTGTTGGAAATCTCCACTTGTCCACTAGTCTGTGGATGATATGGAGTAGCTATTTTGTGAGTCACAGAGTACTTTTTCAATAGATCTTCAAAATGCTTATTACAAAAGTGGCTTCCCCATCACTGATAATGGCTCTGGGGGAACCAAACCTGGAAAAGATGTTATCCTTTAAGAATTTAAGGACAACTCTGTGGTCATTGGTTTTAGTGGCTATGGCTTCAACCCATTTGGATACATAATCCACAGCTACTAAAATGAAATTAAAACCATTTGAAACAGGAAAAGGTCCCATAAAATCTATCCCCCAAATATCAAACAATTCAACTACCAAAATGGGTTGTAAAGGCATTGAATTTCTCTTGGAAATGCTGCCCAATCTTTGGCAGTTCTGACAAGACTTACAGTGCTGCAATGCATCTTTGAAGAGTGTGGGCCAATAAAATCCACACTGTAAAACCTTTGCAGCTGTTTTGTTTCCACTAAAATGACCTCCACAGGCCTGCTCATGACACATGGAAAGTATGCTGTGAAAGTCTTCTTCATGGACACATCTTCTAATGATTTGGTCTGCACAAATCTTGAACAGGTAAGGATCCTCCCAAATAAAATGTTTAACCTTTGAAAAGAAGAGATCTTTATCATTTTATTCCAGTGTTGGGGGGTCCTTCCAGTAGCCAAAAAGTTGACTATATTCTCAAACCAAGGAGTATGCATACTGATAGCAAAAAGTTGTTCATCAGGAAAAGAGTCATTGATAGGCAACCTATCAATCTCAGCAGTTAAAATTCTAGACAGGTGATCAGCCACCACATTTTCTACACCTTTTTTGTCTTTAATCTGCAAATCAAACTCCTGCAACAGGAGGATCCACCTAATTAATCTTAGTTTGGTATCCTTCTTAGACAGAAGGTATTTCAGGGCTAAGTGGTCAGTGAACACCACAATTTGTGAACCCAAAATATATGACCTGAATTTCTCCAAAATAAAAACAATTGCCAGCAGCTCTTTCTCAGTTATTGTGTAATTGAGCTGTGCATCAATCATTGATCTACTGGCATAAGCTATGACATGAGGCAGCTTATCCTTTCTCTGTCCAAGAACAGCTCCCAAAGTATAATCTTGCATCACACATCAGCTCAAAGGGCAGTGAATAATCTGGAGATTGTAGTATTGGAGTTGAAATCAAACAATTTTTTAAGAATTCAAATGCCCTAAGGCATTCATCATTAAAAAAAAAAGGGATATTTTGGCACAATAAATGGCAAAGAGGCTTGGATATTTTATTGAAGTCCTTAATGAACCTCCTGTAAAACCCAGCATGCCCGAAGAAACTTCTAATTTGCTTCACAGTTTTGGGAGGAGGCAAATGTGCAATTAAATCAATTTTTGCTCTGTCCACCTCAATGCCCTTATGGGAGACAACATGGCCAAGCACAATGCCTTGGGTGACCATGAAATGGCTCTTCTCCCAGCTCAAAACTAAATTGGTTTCCTCACATCTCTGCAATACCAAGCTGAGATGATGTAAACACTGGGCAAAACTGTCTCCATATATTGAAAAGTCATCCATAAAAATCTCCATAAATTGGTCAATCATATCAGAGAAAATGGAGTACATACATCTTTGAAAAGTAGCAGGGGCATTACAAAGACCAAAAGGCATCCTCCTATAAGCAAAAGTGCCAAAGGGGCAAGTGAATGTGGTATTTTCCTGATATTGTGGATACACAGGAATCTGGTTGTAACCAGAGTAACCATCAAGAAAACAGTAATAAGCTTTTCCTGCTAGCTTATCTAAAATCTGATCAATGAATGGAAGAGGGAAATGGTCTTTTCTAGTCATTGTGTTGAGCTTTCTGTAATCAATACAGACCCTCCAACTAGTTGTTTGTCTGGTGGAAATGAGCTCACCAGAATCTGAGGTTACAACAGTGATCCCATATTTCTTAGGTACCACCTGTGTAGGTGCCACCCAAGCTGAATCTGAGATGGGGTAAATGACCCCTGCATCCAACAACTTAACAACCTCCTTCATGACCACTTCTTGCATATGAGGATTCAGCCTCCTCTGCATTTCTCTAGAAGGTTTTGCATCTTCTTCCAAGTGAATTTTATGCATGCAAACAGTTGGACTGATTCCTCCCAAATCAGCAATAGTCCAACCAATTGCCCTCTTATGCTGTTTCAAAATAATCAACAACTCTTCCTCCTGCTCCTCAGTGAGGGAGGAAGAAATAATCACAGGCCATGTTTTATGATCTCCTAAAAA
The DNA here is from genome assembly GCA_021018995.1 of Chloranthus sessilifolius. Taxonomy (NCBI): domain Eukaryota; kingdom Viridiplantae; phylum Streptophyta; class Magnoliopsida; order Chloranthales; family Chloranthaceae; genus Chloranthus; species Chloranthus sessilifolius. The sequence goes on from CM037595.1 coordinate 75,817,562, forward strand.
TGCATATTTCAAATTTTCTGGCAACTGTTTCAGCTCTACATCAGGTGGGCTAAGAAAAGAAGGTAACAAAGGTACCTTGGCTGTTTGTGGAAGGGGAAAAACAGCAGGTTTCCATGAAGAAAACCTTGCTGTTTGGACATGAGTTTCTTGTACAGCTTTGACCTCTTCAGACTTTGAGGTATAAGTTGTCTCTTCCACAACATTTCTCTAAACATTTTCAAAATCTGTGGTTAAATCCTTACACTACAAAACCTGTGGTAAAGTTATCTCTACCAGTTCATCCAACAAATCAACAAGAAAACACTCCTCAGAACTGAACTGAGGCTGAGCAATTGCATTGTAAACATTTAACTTTACCTTTATATTTCTAAAAGACACTTCCATAATACCAGACCTGCATTGAATACAAGCATTGGCTGTAGCCAGGAATGGTCTCCCCAAAATGACAGGGATGGAGGTTCTGCTTTTTGTAGGTTCCATATCCAATACCAGAAAATCAGCAGGGTAGAAAAACTTATCTACTCCTACCAACACATCCTCAATTACCCCAACTGGCTTTCTTTTAGATCTGTCTGCTAGTTGTAACACCACATGAGTGGGTTTTAACTCTCCCAAACCTAGTTCCTCATATACAAAATATGGAAGCAGGTTGACACTAGCACTTAAATCTAATAAAGCCTTTTCAATGCTATGTTCCCCAATAATGCAAGGGATTGTGGGGATTCCAGAATCTTGGAGTTTAGGAGGTGTGGCAATGGACAAAACCTGTTTAACTCTTTCCATAGCAATGACCTTCTTGGACTGGATCATAGATTGTCTGTTGTGAGTGCAAATGTCCTTCAAAAATTTTGCATAGGGTGGGACTTGCTTGATTGCATCAAGCAAAGGAAGATTTATCTTGACTTGCTTGAAAGTCTCCATCATTTCATCTATTTTTGTATTCCCTTTATCAAAAGGGGATACAGATTTTATTGCATGGGGAAAAGGTAAATGAGGAACTAGTCCTTCATTTACAGCTTTAGAATCATCACCAGAATGTTTTTGATTTTTCTGTTTTTCATTTTTTTGATTTTTCTGAGGTACATCAGCACCCCCAATGCTAACATCATGCTGCTCCTGCTGCATGTTCCTAGCAGTTTCCTCATTTTTTTCTTCTTCTTTTTCTATATCCACATTGTTATTTACAACTCTTCCACTTTTCAAAGTAGTGATAGCCTTTACTTCTTCATGTGAAACAGAGGCCTCTCCAACCATGAACTGTCCTTTGGGATTGTACAAGGGTTGGCTGGGTAACCTGCCTTCCTCTCTTCTGGCCAAAGTATTTGAGAGTTGACCCAATGTATCTTCAATCTTCTTTATACTCTGACTGTGAAAGTTTACAGTCTGAGTTAAAGACCCTAAATTCTTGAGTGAGGTTAAAACTTGGTCTTCAAAAGAAGGGGATCTAGAAGGAGGCTGAGCTATGACAAATTGGTGCACAGGTTGTGCCATCTATTGTGGAATGGGCTGTTGAAAATTAGGCTTGGTATAGAAATTCTGCTAGTAAGGCTGAGCAATTTTGAAAGGTATTTGGTGCTTTGGTTGCTGCTGGTGTTGTGATTGATAACTGCCCTGGCTTCACCTTAAATTGGGGTGCCCTCTCCATGCATATTCATCTCCAAACGATCGAGAAGATGAGCTTGCTCCACCACTAGATCTGGGGACTGTGGTGCAGCTGGACATTGATCATGGGAATGAGTAGGGGATTGGCATTTCAGACATGCCTCCTCTACTCTAGCAACCATTGGATTTTGAAATGAGTCCATCAATCTATCAAACTTGGTGGTTAAATTATCCATCTTCCTTTCCAATTCATTCACCTCATAAATCTTTCCCTTGGCAGTCTGCTCTTTATTCAACCAAGCAGGATTCTCAATGTCTCTTGACAAAGATTCCTGTTGGGTTGAATTTTCACCAATAACTTCAAATAGGCCCCAGACCTCCTCAATTATTTTTTGCAAATAGGTGCCTCCACAGGAAGCATCTACCATATTCTTACCCTTTTGATCAATTCCCTGATAGAAGCTTTGAACAAGCTGCCATTGGGGAATTTGATGATGAGGGCATTGCCTTAAAAGTTCCTTAAACCTTTCCCATACTTCATGGAAAGTTTCAGTTGAGTGTTGTGAGAAAGAAACAATATTTTGTCTCAACTGGCTGGTCTTAGACATAGGAAAGTATTTGGCTAAAACTTGACACTGCAAATCATTCCAAGAAGTAGTACTATTTAGTGGCAACATGGGTAGCCATGCTCTAGCTTTGTCCTTTAATGAAAAAGGAAAGAGCCTAAGCTTGGTTGCCTCTGGACCTAGTCTAGCTATGTTGAATGTGGTACAAAGAGCCAAGAATTCATCCACATGCTTGTATGGATCCTCCTTACTCAAACCATAGAAGGAAGGAAGCATCTGGATAGTTGATGATTTAATTTCATAATTTCCTTCAACAGTAGGAAATTGAATGCAAAATGAGGAATTATATGCACCAGGCGCAAAGTAATCCCTCAAGAGTCTAGGTTGTTCACCCATAGTAGCAGTCTCAACAAAATTCTGTGATGTTTGTCTGGTTCTTAGTAGCCTTTCAACTTCTAAATTCAGAGGAACAATCTCAGGATTGAGAGTTCTTCTATCAAACATACAACACAGATATAGGGAGAAAAATTATGCAAAGCAAACCTTCAATACAGAGTAGATTCCAAGCTCAAATGTATAACTGCACAAATTTAAGTAACAGAACAGTTAGCACTGATTTAAAAATTAAAAAAAACTTAGGTCTACCAATTTTAAAATCTAGTCCCCGGCAACGGCGCCAAAAACTTATTGTTGTTCTAAGTGTGCATGATTTATTTATATTTTGAAGACAGATTTGCAAATGATGAATTATACTACTTTTGAAAAACTAAAAAGAATAAAGAAATATCAGCACAGAGAGAAGTTAATTAGCCTGCAAGATCAGGGCCAATTGTAGCAAGTTTTAAATGTAAGTGAGTAAAAGGTCGTCCACAGGGAATTGATTTAAAATATATGCTAAACCTCCATATCTTAGCTACCAGATCTGGCCTCTAATCCTATCTACAAAGCAAATAAGATGGGAGGTTGAATTTGTCACATTAACTAAATTATCTAAAAGTAAAATTACAACTAAGTGATCCAGATCCGAGTTGGGGGAATTGGATGCAAAATTAATAAGAATGGAGAAATAATAATTGACTTAAGCTTAGTAATTGATTGCAGAATGAGAACTAATATAGCACAGTCGAGAAAGTATCAAATCTTCATCTGGCTACCAGCTCAGATGTAAGAGAAAATAATCCAATTCAAGGATTAGGATTGAGTTGAACTTATGGCTATGATCTGTCCACTGTCATGGACACAGATCATCCAATAGTCTTCAATCCAAAGTCTTGATTCAGAACATAAGCACCACTACAAATGTTGTAAGAAATCAGGTTACAAACACAGATTCTCACAGGGATAATGAATTGAAGGAAATTGCTTTAAAAAAAGTAAACCTGAAGGAGTCTAATGAGTGAGGAGATCACAATGAACCCTCAACATGAATCTGATTGAGAATGTACAGATGAAAGCAACCTTTTCAAATCTACCATTACAATTATAGAGCACAGCTTAAACAGCTCTCGAATTTGTAGTCTTGAATACAATTCTCACTTGAATTACATAAGTATCTCACAGTTCTTAGTTACAAACAAAAGCTAGGCTATTACAGAGGTTTCAAACAAGCTATCTTGATCTGAATTGGAAATAGGGCAGCAGGAATGAAACTCAAATTCTGGATACCCAAATTGGGCAAATAGTTCGTCTATTTATAATTTTCCCCAAGTCCAGCTCAGATGTGTGTCAACCAATCAGAATTGGTTAGATTTATATCAACCAATAGGAGTCGAGCACAGGGATCCAGATCTGTTCTGGCCAATCAGAACTGCTTGATCTGGTTCAGCCAATCAGGAGACAGAGGTATCAATTCTGTTATGTAATTCAAAAACCTCTTTGAGCTTCTAGAAGTTTCAGCCAAGTAATTTCATCTTTGGGTGTTCACATGGGGTGAAATGTGCCTCTAGTTCGTGCTCAGAATCTTCCAGAATGCCCTTGGGTTTTTAAATGCATTGGGGCGCATGTAGAGATTACCGAAATACCCTTGAAGATGCTAGGAATCTTCAGAATATCATTTCGCATAGTTTGGAGACCTTTTCGAAAGGTACTGTAACTTTTGAAGCTCTATTCGCACAGATTGGAGACCTTTTCGAAGGGAAATATGACTTCTGGAGCTCTATTCGCATAGATCTGGTGCAGTTCGCAAGGAGTTTTCTTCTTTTCGAATAGATCATCAGCAAGTTTGGTTCCTTTCGAATAGATCAGGTGCTCTTCGAAAACCAAGCCTGGAGCTTTAGTTCTATTCGCAATGTTCACGTTCTTTTCGAATAGATCATGAATCTTTTCGAATAGTATTCAGTCGTGCATTCTTCTTTTCGAATAGCTTCAAACTTATTTCCAGGATGAAAACAGGCTTTTGTCTTCTTGATTTTAGGCATTTTGATGAGGTTGTCCCTTCTCCTTCTTCCTCTAGATCAAGATGGGTCATAATCTTTTTGGTACTTTTTAAGCTACTTTCAGAGTTAAATCTGCCTTTGTTGTTAGCTGTAAAACAAACACTTAAAGCACTTATTTAGTTCTCTCAGGGGTCTATCAAGGCCCAAGTTAAGGGGTGGAAAATGGTATTTTCCAGTTCTCAACAGGTAGTGGGATATGTGAGACATGATGGGCTATTGGGTAATTAATGGGGGTGGCAGTGTATGGTTGATAGGCATTAATTTGTACGTAATTGACAGGAGTGGGTAATGGGAAATAAGCCGTAAGATCTAAGGGTTCAATTGGGGGTGCAGGGTTGGTGAAATAATTTGATAATTTCAAGGGTTCAATCACCCCAATACCTCTTTCTTCTTGATCTCTTTGCCTTGGTGCTATAAAACTTTCTCCATCATTGATGTAATTCGACGGATCAAATTCAAATTCCTCATCATCCTCTTCAATCATACCGATAATGGGTCTCGAACCTACCCCACCAGGAGGGTGTGGGGGCAGCGGTGCTTGATCTATGTTCATGTGCTGGTTCACTTGGGAAGGTACAAGTGGAATGATTTTCCTTACCTCAATTAAATCCTATATTGTGTGCTTTAATGGAAAGCAGCGATTGGTTGGATGACCCGATCCATGATGAAAATTACAGTGAGTGTTAGGGTCATAGTTCCTCGAGATGGGATTTGGAGGAAGTCATGGTTGGAGGGCTATGACTAATCTCTTTTCTATTAACAAAGATAAAAGTACATTAAGTGATTACCCTAAGGGTCTAAAAACTTGGCCATAGCGAGCCCTTCTCTGCTCTAGAGTCATCTATGCTCTGCCCATTCCCGATTCTTTGCATCGGCTCGCTTCTAACTGGAGCTGGCTGGGCGCTTTGAATTGGAACAGGATTATATTAGTGTTGGGCTGGGTGTTGGTAATATTCTAAACATTAGCTCCTTCTCTTTTCTCATTTCTCTGCTCAGAAAACGTTCTGACCCCGCTGGCTCCACCAGGTACATTCTTGCTTAGACGACCTTCCCTGATAGCATCCTCACAACGATTGGCATTTCTCACCAAATCAGCAAAGCTGGACAGCTGTTGGTAAACGAGGAAGTCTAAGATTACTGGTAAAGTATTTTTTGAAATCATCTCAATTTGTTCGTCATCAGGTATTCTGTTTCTCACCTGAGCTGCTAGTGCTCTCTAACACCCTAAGTAATCACTGAAGGTTTCATTAGGGTTCTGCTTCAATCTGGCTAAGTCTGACTTGTGAGGTTCAATGTCTATGTTATAGACATATCACTCTTGGAACAAGTGAGTCAGATCTTTCCATGTCTTTATCATAGACGGTTATAGGGACGTGAACTACCTCAAGGCTGGACCAGTTAAACTTTTCTGAAAGACCTTTATCAGTAGTAGTCTTTCATCTCCTTCATACTGTCACATGTCTCTACAATAAGACTTGAGGCATGAAATGGGATTGCCAGTGTCGTTGTATTTAGCAAAAATCGGCACTTTAAATTTTGGGGGTAGGGGGACCTCAGCAAATAAACACAAGTCTGAGAAGTCCGTGGCATGAATTTTGGCTCCACCCATCTCCAACAGCTATTTTTGGATTTTATCTAGCTGCTCTTTCAACTGCTCTGACTCCTTAGAAAGGGGGGTTACCCTTTCAACAATCGATCGGGATTCACTCTGTGCTACCAGGGGGTTGGTTGTTATGGGAGGAGGATTAATGTTAGCCAATGTCTCGGCATAAGCCCCACTATTCTTGATCTCGTCCTCTTCATACTGTTGGTCTGCATAGAGTGTAATGAGGGAGAGATTCTCCTGTTGTTGTTGCATGGACTGAATGAGGGTCGGATGAGTCCATTGAATGTGAGGGAAATTTTACAGAGTGACGGGATGAGTGGAGGTTAGATTTTGGGGTGGGGCCTGATGGGGCCATTAGGTATGGGGAAAAGCTTGAAGATGGCTTTGGGGTGTAGAGGCATGGGTAAATTGGGGTTGATGTAAAGCATGGGCTTGAACTGGGTATGAGGGTTGTGGGTGAGTGAAATTTTGGAGTAATTGTGAAGGGTATGGGTGCGAGGCTCCGAGGTTTAGGCCTTGCTGGGCTTGGGTGTAGGGTAACGAGCTCTGATGGGTTTAGGCCATAAACCCTTGAGAAGGTTGGGCCATAAAGCTTTGGGAGGGTTGGGCCATGAGGCTTTTGGCATGTTGGGTCTGGCCCATTAGGCCTTGATGGGTTTGGCCTATTGGGCCTTGGGATATATGGTTCATGGGCCCCTAATGGGTCTGGGTGATGGGGGTTTAGGCCATTGAGCCTTGGAGGTTTTAGATAATGGGGTTCGTTTGGATGGTGTGGATGATGAGGGGTTGATGAGGATCATGGGGCAATGAGTCATGGAGGCTTGATAGTGTATGGGAGGGATTCATGGATGTGTGGTGTGGATGAGAGGGGTTGTTTTGGGAGGCCTTCCAACTGGTGTAGGCTCGAACCATCTCCTCCATCATGGCCATTGGAGAGGGATTGGATGGAGATGGTGCATTTGAGGGTATTTGGGGTGTGGGGAAAATTGGGCATGGCCTTGGTAAAATTGGGCATGACCTGGGTAGATGAGGGGATATGGGGTGGGTTGGAGAGATTAGGAGGGGTATTGGTGAATGTGGGTGGATTGGGTATATATTGGGATGATGAGGGATGGGGTATGAATGTGGGGGATGAGAGAGAAAAGTTGGTCATGGCCCCGGTAAAGATGGGCATGACCTGGGTAGATTGAGGGATGTATGGGGGGTTGGTAAAATCGGATGCAGCATGGGTAGATGCGGGTGGATCGGGTATGTGTTGGGAAAATGGGAAATGGGGCATGGTAGATGTGAATGGGAAATGTGGTTGATTTGGCATGGATATGGGGGGGAATGGACATGGCTTGGGAAAATGATGGAGAATAGGGTGTTGGATTTTGAGTGTTTTGAGGGATGGCGGATGGGAAGATAGGTACACCGAAAGGCCCGGTGGCAGTGAATGGGGATTGGATAAGGGGGATGGATGTGAAAACTTCTTCCACGTGGGAATGAGTTGGGGAATGTGGTGGGGATGAGTTGGAATCGACGTAGGCCGGGTCCACTGCCCACGACATGGCTCTATATCGGTTAGGGTACGGGTGCCTCTGGTGGGGCCCATAAAGTTTCCTCCTTCTTCCCCTACGGGATGACGGAGGTGAAGGCGATGCCATTATGCCGGCACCACAAATCCCTATTTCATTTTATTTTTTTTATTTTTTTTTTAAGAATTTTTTTGTAAATGAAATGATTTAAGGATTCCGGGGCCTTTGAATTCCCGTCTCGGGTGGCTTTCGTACCCTAAATAAGTCCAGCGACAAGACCTCGATGCGCTTCAAAAGAATCAAAGGGAAGCCCTTTGATCTATTGAAGGCACGAAAATCAATGTAAACAACCTGATCCCCCAAAGCGAGTAAAAAAAAAGTCACCTTCCTTTGACCGACGGGGGCGTATTGGATGTCGGATAGTGTGAAACTTAAACAGAGGTGCTAACCCACTAATCGGGGAATCCGGGATGGTGAGATAGGCCACAGATTCGGGCTACACTGCCTAAAATAGGCTTGGCGCAAGTATTAGATGCTCCAAGCAAAATTGCTCAGATTTTAAGCTTGGGGCCTGTATCAGTTGCGCCAGAGCAAAATTGGGTAATTTTAACTTCGCGCATGTATTAGTTGCGCCAGGCAAGACAGTGGGGTCAAATAGGTTTGACAACAGAAACAGCAGCCCAAAATGAGTCTCTTTTTTTGGTTTTTTTAAAAGCAATGCTTCCGAGGATAGACTGCTTAGTAGTATCGGATCTCTCCTTACCGAACCTAAGGGATACAAGGCCGGTGCGGGTCTACTAACGCTCTCTCCCCATGGGTTTTAGGCTTCGTAACGAGATAGGTTACCCACCCGATATACCTCCAAGGCAAGCGTTTTCTCAGATACTAGGTGGTTGGTACTTTTCTGAATCATCACCACTAGGGGCTACCGCCATACTAAGAACTGGGAGTTTATATGTTTGCCTAGAAAAACCCAACCCTTGAAAATCTAACCCCACAAAATTCAATTAAGTCCCTTTGTTAGTTCAATTTTAATTTTCAATTTTTAGAGGAGTTTTCTTTAAAGTCCAAAAACGGGGGGTGATGTTCCCGTGCGGCGTCCACTAATTGTATATGATTGCGATAAACTAAATGCGCACGTAGGCCTACCAAACGGCTAAGGCGTGTAAATGATGAAAAAATTAAAGAAACGTAAAGACAAAGCGCAAGTAGGCCCGCCAATCGGCTAAGGCACGTAAATGACAAGAAAAGTAAGGAATTTTAAAGATGATGCGTAAGTAGGCCCGCCGATCGGCTAAGGCTCGTAAATGACGTAAAAGTAGGGGTGAGAAAATTGACAGAATCGTAGGGGTGAGTAAAAGAAATTAAAAAAATAGTAATAAGGTTAGTGAAATGAAATAAAAAGGCCAAAATTCAAGGGGAAGCTCTACTAGCTACTCCCCAACACTCACCATATGTGCAACCATGGGATTTTTAACGATCCCGTCGCGATGATGCACACTCGTGAAAAATTTAGAGTCACCACCCGAAGCTTTTGGTGTCCCGAGAAACCTAAATCAATATTAAATGGACCGAAGTGTCAAATATGACTCTGATTCACCGGTCTATGCCAAAGGTTCTTGGGTAGGGGCTTCGGTTATCGATTAGGAAGGTGTTAGGCACCCGATCAACCCGCTTAATGCAGTCTCTACTTATGGCCAAAATAAAAATAAAATAAAAGAAACAAAAAAGCCCTTCCTCTTGCCCTAGGCGCCAAAATCCTATTTGTGCCCCTCAGTTCCTACCGAAATTTTAGCAGCGTAACGGCACAAATGCAAGGATAGAGAAGAAACAAAGATGGTAGAGGAGTAGAGGGGAGAGCCGGACCTCTTAGACCCTTGTTGCACTGTTGTGGATCCTTGCATAGGCCTGCTTCAGTGAGCTTCTGATGGCTTGTATGGTTATAACAAGGGTTCTAGCTCCTAGGGATTGATAGGTTAGAGGTAGAGAAGAAGGCTAGAGGATGGCTCTCACCTATACTAGGGTATTTTTGAGGAAACGTAAGGTCTAAAGAAGGTTTGGGAGTTCTGGAATTTGTATGGAAAAGGGGGCACCAAAGGGAGAGGGAGCTTTTTTCTTAATCTTCTCTCTTAGGAAAAGTTTCAAGCCCTTTAAAAGAGAGGGGTACCTCTCTATTTATAGGAATAGGAGAGGTTAGGAGGATGCTTATAGGCTTAAGTTGGATTAGCAATTAGGTAATCAAGCATCTAAGGTTTCCTAGGATCTTTGAAGCTTAGAAAAGTGTGAAAGTAGCTCCAATGGTAAATGATAGGGTAGTGTTTCAAATCACTTGAGGGTTGCAAATAGGATAAGGAAGGGTGCAACAGAACAAGTGAAGCACACCCAGGGCATCAAGATGGTCAACAAGTCAAACCCCAAAGATAAAATTCGAGCAAAAAATCTAGGATTACTGTAGCTAAGCCTAGCGCAACTAATAGATGCGCCAGGCAAAGGTACAGTAAAACAGTGCATGGAAAGCTGCAAGGCCGCGGGGGCACCCACTTTAAACTTGGCAAATAGTTGCGCCAATTTCATATGGATCCCCCACCCAAAACCCTAATTTTGCCAGAAAATTCAGAACGTGATATCTTTCGATGTATAGCTCTAAATGAGATGATTCTTAGCTTGTTGGAAGGCTGAAGACTTCTACTTTTCAATGGTATATGATTCAATCATAGTAGAATATCTAAGCTAGCCTTGGTGCACCACTCTTTTAACATTGCTCGGAAAAATCTAGGTATGGGTTTGGAAAGGATTCTAAAGGTTGGGATTGGTTTCTAAAGGTTCGGGGAGGTTTCTAAGGGATCAGGGGTGATTCCTAAGGGTTTAGGATGACTCCTAAGGTTTTGAGAAGGTTCCTAAGGTATGATACCTGCCATCGAAAGCTCGGAAGTGCGCCTCTCTAGAAGTGTGTCTCGATCGGGCCTTGGGCTAGATTTGGGTGTCTATAATACCTGATGGCTAATCGTTACTGATTAAATGTCCCCTCCTACATCTTAGAAGTTATAAATACCGTAAGGGAGAAACTGAGTAGAGACAAGTACGAAAAAAATAAATTGAGTTTGCCTTTTAGAGGCTTAATTACCAATTTATTAATGAATATGGGATATGAATTTGACCCCAAAGAAAATGCTCTTCCTAGAACAGAGGAGAGCCTCACTGCCAAAACCAATAGGAGAACTCTAAGCGTTGTAAACAAACAAAAAATTCCTATTTCAGCACACACACAGAGTGTCCCCTCTAGGCCTGAGAGCCGGGAAGAGGCTGCTATGGAGCAGTTAGCAGAGATTACAGTAGCAGAGGAAGTAGTCACAGAAGAGGGAGTGAGTACTTTACTCAACCTCAAGAGAGAGCAGAGATTGGATCTCCAATACCTGAGAGAGTAGCCGAGTTAGAACTCCCAGTTGCCGACCAAGCTAGTCTGTATGACCCTGCTCTGGACTCACCAATAGGGCTATGCCCCCTTCAACTAAGGCAAACACACTGCCAATTGCTACAGAAGCAAAGCTTGTGAGCCCAGACATTGAAGTAGCAGAAGAAATGCAGATTGCTGATATGGATACTTCTAGCCATGTTTCTGCACCAATAAAGCCTACTGTTCTACCTATAATTTCAACCACTACAGATCAGACTCTCATAGTTCAAGCAGCAGAAGCAAGGCCAAGCTCTGAATTACCATGAGTAGGTTTCATAGAGTTGTTAAATGGAGAAGAAGTACCCCCCGTTGATCCTCTAGTCACCATCACATCAATCCTTGAACTAGAAAGGAGATTGAAGGCAGTAGAACAATCACAACATATAAACGAACCAAATCTAATGCCATTACCAGACGTAGAAAGAAGGGTGAGAGAACTAGAACAATGGAACTCTATAAATGCCCCAAATTTGATGCCACTACCAAGTGTGATAAGGAAGTGGATGAATGAAATCCACAAACTAAAGAACAGAGTTGTTGAAACTACACTCACTACGCAAGAGTGCACAGAGATAGTAGAAGGCTTGCGACGTAAAGCTGCAAAAGATTATTATGCGCACTGGACGGCAGAAACAACAAAAAGAGTCCAGGAAGCCACTTCAACCCTTCAAGCATAAGTCACCCAATTGCAACGAGAAAATAGAATGATGAGTGAAAAGCAGCAAGCATAGGAAGAAGAGAAGAAGGCGTATGAAGAAAAAATTGCAACCCTGATTGAACAATTTGGAGGATTAATGGAAATTACAGACAATACAGAAATTGCGAGGGACAAAGCTCTCAAAGATTACTAGCAAGAACTCCATAAATAGCTAGGTGAGAAAAATCATCTACTGACCGTAGCTGAAGGGAAAATTTTGAAACTAAAAGAAGATAACAATTCCCTCAGTTTAACCAATGCTGAACAAAAGTAGATTATTGAGTCTCTCACAAAGAAGTGTTGGGCCGCAGTAATAAAAGAACAAACTAAAGCAGAAAAGCTGAGAATGAAAATTCAACTAAATAATAAGGCATCTACGCTAGTAAATCATAAAGATGATTAAAGGTCATCTTTTATTTAAATCAGAGTCAAAAAGCCAAAATTCGAGAAAATAGCTTATCCTTTGAATCCATATTAGAAACCTAAACTGAATTTATTTGTACCAAAATTTTTGAAAACCCTTCACCATAAGTACTACCCAAAGCTTTCAACCTTTAACCCTTACAATTTTCTGAGAATTTAGAATACAAAAGAAGGGAAGAAGAGGAAGTGAAAAGAGTAAAAGCAAAAATAGAAAAGAGAAATGTTGAAAACAGGGTACAGCTGAAGAAATTCAAATGAAGAATATGGGAGAAGAGATGAAAAATTGTAAAAGACGATTTGGAAAGAGAAGAAAAGAAAGAAAATTCGTGGCGTACGATTCTGCAAATCAATTGAAAAATTGGGATTTACAAAATGAGAAAAATAAGAAGTAGTAAATCGGAAGAAGTCATCCAACTTTTTGGATACTTACTGAAGTAGGAAAGAAGAAAAAGATAGGAGAAAGAAGAGCTAAATTCTCAGAAAAATTTTGAATCATTTTCTACCTTTCTTTGACACCTTCTGAAACCCAAAGCCCCATTACAAGCTGAAAGAAAGACTTTTCTGATTTACGATTTGTAAAAGTAAAAGCCTAGTAAAGATATGAATAATAGGTACTATAGACTACACAGAGAATCATATGAATAGAATAAATTATCTTTTCCATGAGATTACAAAATTTTTGCAATTATCCTTTGACTGAATTCTTCTAAAATATATTGTGAGAGCCCAAAAGTTTCGATATTTTTTCTGAGAGTATGTCAATAGTGAGTTTTTGAATGAAAATATTTTCTAAAAATTGCAGTTTAGAAAAACCTATGAAGAATAAACTGTTCACTGATACATTATGAATTGAAATTGTGGGAGTTCTAATCAAGGATAACTGTTATAATGGAAAGCAAGGATAAAAGGTTGGTAATTTTAGAAACTCATAACTACCATGTGATGATCAACTTAGTTAACTTAGCTAGTGTACAAAACTTAGTTTAGATGTTTAACCTTTTGTTTTCTTGTAAAATTTTGAAAAATATTTTGAAAAAAGCAAAAATAAAATTTGTAGGTAACTTCACTGAAAACCTTCAGGAGATTACAACTCCACTAGGGATAACCTAGGAGTTTTAAAGGCTTGTTGCATCTGCTAAATGCAATCATGCTCCCTATGAAAGTGGCATTTAAATTCTTAGTTTATGATATTTTATATTTCCTTGTTTGCTAGGGACTAGCAAAGCGTAAGTTTTAGAGTGTGATCACATAATATACCATTTTACTACCCTTAACTTAGTGATGTTAGGACTTAGTTTGCTACTAATAAGTTACTGATGTGCAGATATTAAGGAAAAATAGCAAAAGAGAACCAAAATGATAATATTCATCAAAATGAACTCATAAAGTAATAAAAAGACCATTGAACGAAAAAGACAAATCATCGCCTACTAAAAGATGAAAATTTGTGTTTTAAAATTGAGCGTTATTGCCAAAGGAAGAAGTAGAAAATCGTAATTTACGATTCTTCAGAGAAAGTCGTTCAAAGCTGAAGTGAAGTATAACAGAAAGTGATTGATCATAAAGTAAAATGAAGAATCGTCCAGAGAGTAAAGCTAGAAAATCGTGATTTATAATTTTACAGAAGGAAAGCTATCGCTGCTGCTGATCACGTGTGAGATCTATATCGCTGTAGACACCCAAATTTGGCCCAAGGCCCGATCAAAACATACTTCGAGAAAAGCGCACCCCCGAGCTTCTGATAGCATCTCCCAAACCCTTAGGAACCTTCTCAAACCCTTAGAAACTTGCCTAATCCCTAGAAATTACCCCCAACCTCTCCGAACCCTTAGTTAACCTCCCTAGCTATGGTTGGAGAGAGGTGTGCCAAAGCTTGTGGGGACCCCTTGCTGAAACTAAATTATATACCATCGGAAAATAGAGATTCTCATCTTTCCAAGAATCACCCCGATCCAAGTCATACATCAAAAATTAGGGAAATCTGAAGATTCGGGCTCAAAAACTGCATCGAGCTGAACCTCTCGAGAGCTTCTTGAGGAGGTGGGAATGTTTAGCGTGTATAATACACACGCTAAGCCATTTCTAGAGAAATGTTTCCTAGCGTGTATGTCATACATGTTAGGCCATTTTATTATAGAAGTGGCTTAGCGTGTATAATACACACGCTAAGCATAGATGGGCCCCCCCAGTGGGCTCTGAACTTCTCAAGCACTGTAGCTATACTTAGCGTATGTAATACACACGCCAGGCTTAGCTACAGTAACTTTTGGATTTTGCTCGAAAATGGCTTTTGGGGTTTGACTTTTGACCATCCCAATATTTGGGATGGGTTTCTTTAGAATTGTTGCACCTCCATTTAACTTATTTACAATCCCCTAGTCATTTGAAACCTCATCCTATCATCTACCATTGAAACTCATTGCCCATATTTCCAAGCTCTCAAAATCCTAGGAAACCTTAGATTAAAAGATTACCTAATTGCTAACCCTATTAGCATTTAAGCACCCTCCTAACCTCCCTTTTTCCTATAAATAGAGAGGCACCCCTCCCTTTATAAAGGCTTGAAAATTTTTTAAGAGAGAGAAAGAGATTAAGAGACCCCCTCCTCCCCTTTGGTGCACAAAACCCATATAAATTTCATAATTCAAAATCATCCTTTAGGTCCTATCTTCCATCAAAAATCCTTAGGCTTAGGTGAGAGTGATCCCTTAGCCTTCTTCCCCTTACCCTTAGCTATCAAGCCTTAGAGGTTAGAACCTATCTTCCAACCCCTTAAGCTATCGGAAGTTCGTTGAAGTGCACTCACGCGAAAGTTCACGGCGGTGGTATAAGGGCCCGAGAGCTCCGGCTCTCCCCTCTATTCCTCTACTTTCTTTGCTTTTCCTCTATCCTTGAATTTGTGTCATTACGCCGCCGAAATCTCGATGATTGTGGAGGGCATAAATAGGATCGGAGTGCCTTCGAGCAAGAGGAAGTGTTGTTTTATTTTTTCTTTTGGCCACAAGTAGAGACAGCATTATAGCGGGTTGATCGGGTGCCTGACACCTTCTCGATCGATAAACAAAGCCCCTACCCAAGAGCCTTTGGCATGAATTATTAAATCAGAGTCATATTTTAGCACCTCGGTGCTTTCAAATATTGATTTAGGTTTCTCGGGACACCAAAAGCTCCGGGTGGCGACTCTTTATTTTTCACACGAGCGCATCATCGTGACGGATTGATAAGATCCACGGTTACCTAGATGGCAACTCTGCTGGGGAGTAGATAATAGAGCTTCCTATTGAAACTTGGCCTCTGTATTTATTTTGTATTTACTAACCTCTTTTGTCTCTTTTCATACTCACCCCTACGATTCCATCAATTTTTCTCACCCCTACGATTCCATCTATTTTTACTTACCCCTACTTTCCAGTCATTTACGTGTCTTAGCCGATTGGCGGGCCTACTTGAGCACTGTATTTACTTTCCTTTAATTTTCCGTCATTTATATGCTTTAGCCAATTGGCGGGCTTACTTGTGCATTTACACGCCTTAGCCATTTGGCGGGGCTACGTGGGCTTTTATTTTCTTGTACTCATATACCACCAGTGGACACCGGCCCGAAGACATGGCACAGGATCATCACAACCCATTTTTGGACAATAAGCAAACCCCCTTTTAAAATTGAATCTAAAATTGAACCTTAAAATTGAATTTAGGGACTTAAATCACTTTTGCGGGGATAGCTTTTAAAGGGTTGAGAATTTAGGCAGCAATACAAACACTCGGTTCTTAGTACAGCGGTAGCCCCTAGTAGTGATGATCTGGAAAGTACCACCCCATCCAGTATCTAAGAAGGTGCTTGCACCGGAGGTATTTCGAGTGGGTAACTGATCTTGTTAAACAGCTTAAAACCCTGGGGGGGTACATTTAGTAGCCCCGAATCAGCCTTGTATCCCTAGGTTCAGAAAGGAGGGACCCAGAATAACAAACAAAATCAGTCCCCGGAAGCATCACTTCCAAAAAAGCCAAAAAAGAAACCATTCTCGGGCTTGTTGTTTGCTGTCAAAATATAAATATATACCCTATTTTGCCCGGCGTGTGTAATACACACGCTAAGCCAACTTTTCCCAAATTTGCTCTAGCATGTGTAATACACACGCTAAGCCAACCTTCTTCAAATTTAGCCTGACGTGTGTAATACACATGTCAAGCCACAATCTCCAGATTTTGGCCTAGCATATATACTACACATGCCAAGCCTATTCTGGGTTGGGCAGCCCGAATCTGAGGCCTTTTATCACCGTCCCCGAGTCCCCCGCTTAGCGGTTCAGTACCCCTGATAGATCCCACCCCCTCCGACACCCAATACGCCCTCGGTCAAAAGAGATCACCCTCTTATTGGCTTGTTTCGAGGGATCGGATTATTTGAGTGGATTCCCGTGCCTTCACATAGAACAAAGGTTTTCTCCTCTGTTTCTTTCGAAGCATGTCGGGGTCCTGCCGTGGGAGATATTTTGGGTGTGAATGCTGCCCGAAACAGGAATTCAAAGGCCCTGAAACCCTTCATCATAAAGGTTCATTTTCTTTATCCAAAAATCAAAACCAACAAAAAATCAAGAAAAAAAAAACCAAAAAAAAAAAAAACAAACTTGTGGTGTCGACACAACGGCATCGCCCTACCCTCCGTCATCCGGAAGAGGGAGAAGAAGAAAATTTTACAGATCCCATCCGAGGCATCTGAACCCAACCTGCCGCCAAGCCATATCGTGGGCGGTTGATCTGGCATTTGTCAATCCCGATTCATTCCCGCCACGTTCCCCAACTCATTCCCATGCGAAAGAAATTTTTTTGTCCATCCCCCTCACCCAATCCCCAGTTTCCGTCACTGGGCCCTTTGGTGTACCCATTTTCCCACCCACCACCTCTCAAATCACCCAAAATATGACACCCCATCCCCCCACATTTGCTCAAACCATGCCTATTTCCCCCTCGATATCCCCTCCAAATCCACCTCATCTTCCATCCACATCCACCCAAAATCCGACCCAATTTTCCACCTTTACCTCATCCACCATGACTCATTTTCCATCCTCCCAACATATACCAGATTTTCCTACACCTACCCATTCCGCACCCATTTTTTCAAACCCACCACCTATCCCCCCACTACCCAAGGCATGCCCAATTTTACCAGGGCCAAGCCCAATTTTTCCCACACATTCACCTCATCTACACCCACATTCCATCGATTGCACCATTTCCATCCACCCCCTCTCCCAACCCAATGGCCATGATGGATGAAATGGTCAGGGCCTATACAAACTGGAAGGCCTCTCAAAACATCCTCCCTCATCCATACTACATCTCCCAACCGATCATATACACTACCAACTCTCCATGCCTCTTTACCCCAAGCCCACCAAGGACCAATGGCCTAAACCCCTATTATCCATACCGTTCAGGGCTCCCCTCAACCATGGGACTATTGGAGCAAACACCAAGGCCCAATGGCCCAAGCCTATCAAGGCCCAATGGCCCATGCCCACCAAGGCCAAATAGTCCAAGCCCACCAAGGCCCAATGGCCCAAACCAATCAAAGTCCACCAATAGCCCAAATCAAAGCCCACCCAAACCCCGTCCCCAAAGCCCATCAAGGCCCCATACCCAAGAGCTCCATTCTCCCATCCTCCCTCATTCCTGCAGTACCCCACATACACCCAACAGGCCCCCAGTCCACCCCAAATAATGCACCCATATCAGCCAGTCTCCCAATATAGCATGAGCCTCGCTCATCCACAACCCTCATACCCGGCCCAATACGAGAACCTATCTCATACCATGCATCAACCCCAATTCACCCATCCCCCCTACTTCTCAAACTCATCCCCAAGGGTCCCCCCATATTCAATGGTCTCACCCAGTACCAGTCCTACTAACACAGAATTAACTGGATAATTTCACCTTCCCTCCACCATACGTAGACCCCCAGTATGAGGAAGATGAGATTAGGAACAATGGGTCATATCAAGGGGCATTCACCAACCTCAACCCCCCACCACTCGCAATCACCAATCCCTCGACAGCACAAAGTGAATGCAGGCTAACAGTTAAAAGAGCAACCCCACCATCTAAAGAATTGGAGCAGCTAAAGGAACAACTAGAGAAGATCAAGAAGCAATTGATGAAGGTGGGTGGAGCCGAGATCCATGCCACAAACTTTTTTTATTTATGTCTGTTCTCCGAAGTTCCCTTACCCCCAAAATTCAAAGTGCCGAACTTCGACAAGTACAATGGCATGGGCAATCCCATTGCACACCTCAAGTCCTACTGCGGAGACATGTGCCAATACGGAGGGGATGAGCATTTGCTCATAAAGGTCTTCCAGAAAAGCCTTACGGGTCCAGCTTTAAGGTGGTTCACTTCGTTGGAACCTTCCATGATCAAAACTTGGAAGGATCTAACCCACTTGTTCCAAGAACAATATGTCTACATCATCAACATTGAACCCAAAAAACCAGACCTAGCCTGGCTAAAGCAGAGGCCCGACGAATCATTCAGTGATTATCTTGGGCGGTGGAGGGCACTGGCATCTTAGGTTAGGAACAGAATACCCGATGATGAGCAGATCGAAATGATCTTGAAAAATGCCTTGCCAGTCATCTCGGATTTCCTAGTATACCAACAAAGTTCAGCTTTGCTGATTTGGTAAGAAATGTCAACTGTTGCAAGGACGCGATTAGAGAAGGGCATCTGAGCAAGAATGTGTCCAGTGGGGTCAATGGGGTTCGAAGGTTCACTGAGCAGAGAAATGATAGAAGAACTAGAGAAGATGTATAGACAGTCATGAATACGCGTCCTAGTACCAGCATAACCCCATTCCAATTTAAGGCGGCATAGCCAACTCTAGTCAGAAGCGAGCCGATGCAAAGAACCAGAAATGGGCAAGGGGCCCAAATGACCCTAGAACAGAGAAGGGCCTATTTCGATCAAGTCTTCACACCTTTAGGGCAGTCTTTGAACATCTTGTTGCCATTGCTAATTTAGAAGGGTTTGGTTATTGCACTCCAACCGCGACCTCTGTCGAATCCTATTCCAAGGAATTATGACCCAAATACCTATTGTAATTTTCATCAAGGACCAGGCCACCCAACCAACCACTACTTCCCTTAAAAGCATGCGATACAAGACTTAATAGAGGCCGGCAAGGTCATCCCTCCAGCATTTCCCCAGGTCAACCAACATGCCAACATAAACTAACTACCATTACCGCCACATCCTTCTGGCGGAGCAGGCCCAAGGCCGGCCGTCAGTATGATAGAGGAGGATGACGAGGAGTTTGACCCGTCAGATTACATCCACACCCAAGAAGAGTTTGTAACACCAAGGCAGAGAGACCGAGAGGATAGAAGCATTGGAGTGATTGAGCCCCTGAATCTGGATGATTACTTCCCTAGTCCTGCACCACAGAACCCTTAGATCTAAGGGTATATTTTTCATCACCAACTCCCGTCAGTTATTTCCAAAGCAACCAGTATCAACCATATACAACAGTAGCCTTCACCAACTACTAGATGGCTTATTTTGCCCTATAACCCTCTCCGACATCGGTTAACTATCAATGGCCTACCCCCATCGCACCATCCCCAGTACAGCCATTCACAATCCCCACTAACCCCACATGGCCCACTTTCGCCACTCCCTCAATTTATCCCACAGAGGTCAACCAAGTGCTATCCACCCATCCTAATCTGCTGACTCAAGCACCTTTGGGGCCTACGTCCACTCCATTTCAAATTTCGGGGCTAACCTACAACCTACAATCCCCATCAAGTTTCCCTCGGTTACAATTAGACAGATGTCAATGCAGGCAACAACAAAGAGGGGTCGGTAGATTTTGCTACCCGATCAAGAAAAGTCTCCAGGTAATCGAAATACTGGCACCGGCCTGTACGGAAGATAAGAAGGAAGCTACCTCGGTGAACCCGTTTGAGAAAATGAGCTGGGAACACATATTGGAAACTCACCTGAAGAGAATGCCGACCCATATCACAGTATGGGATCTGTTGCTGACATCCCCTCTTCATTTTCAAGCTTTAATAGGAGCATTAAAAAATGCACACCTATCTATCCAAGTAAGCCACGAAGTGGGGCAGATAATTGGGCAGGTGTTGGCTCCCAATGCCATTTCTTTTTCAAATGTCAACCAGCCAGAAGAAGGAAACTATCATTTCAAACCCCTCAATATCATTGTAGAAACTGAAAATTTGGTGATCCCCTTAGTATTGATTGACAATGGATCTACCTTAAACATATGCCCCTTCAAAACTGCTACCAAAATAGGGGGTGGACCCTTCCATGTTAAGGCCGATGAGGACAAGCGCCAGAGGATTTGATAATACGAGAAGAGAAATAATTGGGAAAGTCGATCTTGAGCTCATAATTGGGCCAATGACCTTTTCCATACCATTCCAGGTAATAGACATCAAATCCACATTTAATCTACCTTTAGGGTGCCCATGGCTACATGAGGTCGGGGCAATACCTTCGGCATTGCACCAAAAACTTTGATTTATGTTCGAGCATAAAATCGTCACCATTACGGGCGAGGGGTAGGATGAAAGAGAGAAAGTTACCCACAACATTGAGAAATCCAAAGTGTTGGATGTATCGCACATGATCAAAGATAAACATCTCCACAACTTTAAGTACGATGTGTCGACAGTGATCTCGGAGCCTCTCGAGAGGATTACTATGAAGACCGGTGGCGGAATGGTCGCAGTCATGGCCATGCTCAAGAAATGGGGCTATCAGAAAGGGGTTGGGACCACAATTGCAAGGACGAAAGGACCCAATCAGAGCCAAAGGCGGGCAGCGGCTCAAATTCGGCCTAGACTGTAGGCCTTCCGAGGAAGAGGTTAAGGAGGCCAAGGAAAAGGCATGAACCATTGCCGCTGTAAAAACTCAAGGAATAGACTTGGAGGATGAACCTCGCCCTAGACCTCACATCCAGGATACCTTTGTGAGTGCAGGAGTTATAAAGATCGATCAAAATGGGGCAACATGGTTAACCCCACACAAATTGGTGGCCCCGATCCACCCTACCAATCCCCAAATCATCCCTCTCAATTTTGAAGTAGACATGGCCTCCATGTCCCTTTTGAAGAGTTTTCCAAACCTACACAGTCCCCTGCTATAATAAACCACCACCGAACGATGCTATTATTCGAGGACGGGCCCCTGTACGAGGCCAGAATAAACATGATGGAGGTTGACTCCCAAAGGCCATCTCAATCAGCCTCCTCCATCCGAACAGGTAAAGGGGCGGTATCACAGGTAAGGAATTGGGCATCAATGCCCCTAACTCTGAAAGCATCACATGGGCGTAAGTACGGCACCGGCTTCCCAAAATTAAAATCTGTAAAAAGTGAGATTAGCCCTTGACAGGCAATACCATATACATACAAAGACCCGCGCTGCCAGGGGACAATTTTCGGAGAAAAGAAAAATGTTAAAAAAATAGAAAAGATGTAAAATCTAAAAAAATTGTCTTTCAAAATTCTCAATAAAATTAAGAAAGAAGATGTCTTAATTGAGAAACCCGTCTCACGTGAAATCGACCCCTTTTCTATAGAAATAAAAGAAGAGGTAGAAATCACATGTCTCGACGAGGAGATCCCCACTAAGGAGCTTCCCAATGAGCTCCTTAAGCGATATGCCGATTTTGAGCATAGCCCTACCCCGATCGTTGAGGAGACTAAAGATGTCAATCTAGGTACTGATGAAGTTCCTAGAATCACCAAGATCGGAATATCGCTATCTCCCAAGGAAAGAAGTAGCATGATTAGTTTTCTTCAGTCATACCAAGACGTCTTCACATGGTCATATGAGGATATGCCTGGTTTGGATACCGATTTGGTCGAGCATGAGCTGCCGCTATATCCAGATGTTAAACCAGTCAAGCAGAAGTTGAGATGCCTCCGACCCGAGTGGATGCTGAAAGTAAAAGATGAGGTCATCAAGCAATACGATGCAGGGTTCTCATGGTCTCCAAATACTCGCAGTGGCTAGCCAACATCGCCACTGTACTGAAGAAGGATGGAAATGTTCGCATGTGTATTGAGTTCAGAAATCTAAATAAGGTGAGCCCAAAAGATGACTTCCCATTACTGCACATCGACATCTTGGTCGATAACACTGCAAGGCATGGGATGCTCTCATTTATGGACAGATTCTCTGAGTATAATCAGATCAAGATGGCAGAAGCAGACCATGAGAAAACAGCGTTCATCACTCCATGGGGAACTTTCTGCTATCGAGTCATGCCTTTCGAACTGAAAAATGTTGGGGCAACATATCAGAGAGCGATGACAGCACTCCTCCATGACATGATGCATTGAGAAATTAAGATGTACGTTGATGACATGAACGCCAAATCATCGGAAAGAGGTGACCATCTGGTGAACCTCTAGAAGCTATTCGAAAGATTAAGGAAATATAGGCTCCGTCACCCTCAAAAGTGTGCATTCGGTGCCATGCCAGGAAAACTATTGGGCTTCATTGTCAGCAAAAGAGGCTTTGAGGTTAACCCGATCAAGGTAAAAGCCATTGTCGAAATGCCATCGCTATCTATCGAGAAAGAAATCAGAGGTTTCTTGGGCAGAATATAGTACATCAGTCGGTTCATTACACAGCTAACTCCTATGCGCACGCCAATCTTCAAACTACTAAGAAAAGACTCGCCCGTTGAATGGAACGACGATTATCAAGTGGCATTCAATAAAATCAAAGGTTACTTTCTCAACTCGCCTGTGTTAGTACCACCCGAGCCGGGGAGACCACTCTTAATGTACCTCTCTACAACGAAAGATTTGATGGGATGTGTCCTAGGGCAGCATGATGAAATAGGAAGAAGAGAGCAGGCCATCTACTATCTCAGTCAGAAATTCACTGATTATGAGACACGCTATTCTCATTTGGAGAAAGCATGCATGGCTCTCGTATGGACCACACAGAGGCTCCACCACTACTTGTTATCTCAGGCAGTTCTCCTTCTGGCACGGATGGATCCATTGAAGTACTTATTCAAAAAATTGGCCCTCACTGGCCCAATTGCGCGTTGGCAACTCCTTCTATTAGAATTTGACATCACATATGCCACCCAAAAGTCAATCAAAGGGCAAGCATTCACCGATCATCTTGTCGAGAATCCTTTACCTGAATACGAGCCTTTAAGAACTAAATTCTCATATGAGGACATCTTGTTCATGACAGAGGATGATACAGCGGAGATAGAGAAGTCCTGGGTAATGCACTTCAATGGAGCAATAAATGCTGAAGGTCAAGGAGTCGACACTATTCTGATTTTGCCAAAAGGATCTCACGTACCAGTTTCCATCAAACTCAATTTTCCCTGCATTAACAGCATGGCCGAATATGAAGCCTGCGAGCCAACTTATAGGTAGCACTTGATCTGAATGTAACCCATCTCAAGGTGTTTGATGATTCATAGCTGATAATATGCTAGACCAACGGAGATTGGAAGACAAAGGATGAGAAGTTGATCCCATACCACGAGCACCTCGAAGATCTGATAGCATGCTTCAATGATGTTACCTTCTCATATGTCTCACAAACGAGAAATCACTTTGCCGATGCACTAGCGATGCTGACATCAATGGTCGAAATTCCACACGGTGTCAAGATGAAGCCAATCATGATTGAACAAAAGAGTGAGCCCGCCTTTTGCCTCCAGATCGACGAACCCACAAAGTTAGATGATGAGTCTCCATTGTTCTCAGATATCAAGAATTTCCTCGAGACTCGAACTTTTCCTAGGGATACATCCAAGACTGACAAGAGGATCTGTTAAGAGCTGAAAAGTACCACTTTTCACCCCTTAACTTAGCCTTTGATTAGACCCTTAGCCATCTAATAAAGGTTTGTTAAGTGTTTTCTGTAGATAATAAACAGCAGTGCAATAAGGCCATAAATCATGTTAAGGAGCCTGTATTGGCACCAGAAGTCTCTCAGAAGAATGAGCCATGAATCCAGACCTGGGGCAAGCCTCGTGCAGCTGACAAAGCTTCAAAGGATTCAGAAAAATATGCTTCGCGCAGTCCTCGCGAAGTCCCAAGACTAGCGTCAGAACCCTTCCTCGACAAATTTGTCAGCGCGCAAGATACGCTCGCAAATGTTAAGAGGAGCCGTCGTCGATAAAAAAGCCTCAAAGCTATCGCGAGGATCCTCGCGAAGTTCCATTAAGAAGTGAACTTCTCGCGCAGTTCTCGCACTGTTTAGAAAGAAAGCAGCCTCGCGAAGCCAAAGTTATCCTCGCAAAGATTTAATATGAAATGGAATGCTCGTGCAGTTCTCGCGCTATTCACAAGTAGCAATCCAACTGCGTGACGCCCAATCCAGCGCGAGCTTAACTATCTACCTCGCAACTGCTCAAAGCATCAAGAAGCTGCAACCCCACGACGTCTAAAGTTTTAATGCAAACTCATCCTCGCGAAGTCAGTGCTACCACACGATAAGTCTGGGAATCGACTGCAACCTGGCGAAGCTCTGAACTCTAACTTCCATCATTCTGTAGAGGATATTTTGAGGATTTCCAGTGATTAGGGCACACACTCCCACGCTCAAATCTCTGTGCACGCGCCTCGAGGCATCCAAGGATCATTAATAGGTCACGTGGCATCACTAAAATTAAGGTTTCCTAACCCTAATGCGTCGCCACACCCACTGCTATATAAACCTAAGCCTGGTTTAGGTTTAGGGAGGAATCAATTTTTAGACTTAGACACCCGAAAGAGCTCAGACCTTATCACTGATACGTGATCTGAGATCTTCTTCTTTTCTATTCTTCTGTAGTTGTAAGTAGTTTTCCTTTTTCTTTTTCCTTCTCTCCATGGCCCAGCACTTGCTGGCCATGCCTATGTATGTTTATTGAGATTAGATTAATGGAATTTGTGCTTGGGTGTTGTACTTTTATGGGATTCATGTGTTCGTGAGTTGCTCTGTGCAAGGCTGCTGCCTTGTGATCCGCCATTGCTTTGGTTGTGATTCAAAGCAATGGAGGACTGATTTTAAGGACCCATTCAGATCCAAGTGACCTGTGTGTCTGGGCTATCATGGTCCGATACAGCCTTAGCCCCACCACAAGACCCACTAGATCTGAAATCCCTATGGAAGCCTGAGCTGGTAGCCTTATGACCATGGTGGTGGCAGCAATATTCTTGTTTTGTTTTGGGCTCCGTGAGGAGGATAGCCTCTGGGATAGTCTGTGACCATTCAAGTGGACAGGTTATAGCCTTAGGGTGAATCCAATCCGCCGATCTAAAATGGATCCTTCTTCTCCGAGCCTGAGCTTATAGCCTGGTAGGAGATTGTACAGAGGCAGACTCCCCTATATTAGCATAAACTCGCCATCAGATGGCAGATCTGATCTGGGTATGGAGATTGTAGGCTTGTGACTGGACCATTGTAGTCCCACTCAAGCAATGGATAGCTAGATCTAAGGTGGTACTCAATCTCTTGCTAGTTCTATGTGTCTGGGCTATCATGGTCCTATACAGCCTTAGCCCCACACATAGAGCTTTAGAGTTTGAGGTTCCCTATGGATTCCTGAGCTTGTAGCTTGGATGAAGTAGTGCTTACAATGATTAACTTGTTTTTACCCATCTCTGGATTGTGGTTCCCCTATAGGATAGTCTGTGACCATTTAAGTGGACAGGTTATAACCTTAAGGGATTGGATCATGGCACAGGGATGAGTTGGATTCTTTCTCCTCTTTGGTGATAATGTAGCCATTGGACAGGATTTCTATAACAGCAGACCTGGATCTGAGTCATAAATTCTAGCAGATCTGAACTCAATAGCATACTTCTCACCCTTTTATATTTATTTTCCCACACTCCATCCATCTTCTCAACCCTTTTTGTAGTTAATTCATTAGGCTACCTTAGGATACTTAGAATAAGTGACCCTAAACTCCCTTCCTTTTAAGACTGCCAGATCTGGAAGGACTACTAGAGATGGCTCCCTTGGAGCCGTAGATCACTTTTCCCTGTGGGACAAACTCTTACTTATCAAAACTTGTTATAAATGGACCCTGTATCTTACAGGTCTAGGATTTCTCAGTTGTGCTGATTCCATCCCCTATTTTACTTTGATTTTAAATTACTTTTACCACCAATAAATAAAGTGAGCACAACTGGGAAGCAACAAGTTTTTAGAGCCGTTTTCAGGGAAAGATGATCTATTAGTAGACCCTTAGTTTTTGTATTTTTAGTATTCTTTGTAGCTGTGAATAATTGATACTGCTGATGTAATTTTGAATCTTTCTTGCAGATCTAGACAGCAGCAGAGAAGGATAGTTGACTGCATTTGGAGATTAGCTACCTCTGTTTGCAAATTCTCTAACCTTTAAAACTTTGTCTATTTCTCTTACAACTTCCATAGCAGTATTTAGGATAGTTGTAAATTTATGTTTACTTAAATAGCTGTAAATTTGTTAGATAAATTCTTTGAGTCAAGTGCAATGTGCCTACAAGGAGTTATCCCTGCTGGTGGTGTGTTTGTATGCTAGGTAGGAGATCTCTTAGTCCTACTTTAGAGCCTTTCAACCCTGAGCTAGAAAGGGGTAGAAGACTTAGAAGGAACAGGCACACCTTAGTAGAGCCCCCAATTGAATCTGAGATAGTAGCCATGGGTGAAGAACAACCCAGAACTCTCAAGGAGTTGAATGCTCCGGATGACTATAACTCTCCCTTTAGCATTCAATTCCCTGATGTTCAAGGAAATTATGAAATTAAAACTTCTATCATCCAGATGCTGCCCTCTTTCCATGGGCTTAGCAAGGAGGACCCTTACAAGCATATTGACCAATTTTTGGCCTTGTGCACCACATTCAATATCGCTGGTTTAGGACCTGAGGCCACTAGACTCAAGCTCTTTCCCTTTTCTCTGAAGGATAGAGCTAGACCTGGTTGGCCACTCTTCCCAACAATGGCATCACATCTTGGAAAGACTTACAGACCAAGTTTCTGACAAAGTTCTTCCCTGAGACCAAAACTAGCCAGTTGAGGAAGGAAATTCTTGCTTTTGCCCAATCCCCAACTGAGGATTTTAATCAAGCCTGGGATAGGTTTAAGGAAATGCTCAAACAATGCCCCCACCACAAGATCCCAGACTGGCAGCTTGTACAAAGCTTCTACAATGGGATTGATGAGAAAAATAGAGATATGGTTGATGCCTCTTGTGGTGGAACCTGCATGCACAAGACTGCTGATGAGGCATGGGAATTGTTTGAAGTAATCAGTGAAAATGCTTTTCAAAAGCTATCCCTGGCAAGAACTAGTCAGGAGTCTGTGTCAAAAGTGGAGCCTGCTGCATTGTCAAGAGGAAAAGTTTATGAGGTGTCTAGGAACAATGATCTGCAGCTGCAGATGGCAAACCTCTCTTTGAAGTTTGACAAATTACTAACTGTGATGCAACCCAGAAGGGCTGCTCAAGTGGTGGAGGCATATCTAATATGCCAGTCCCCACAGCACACAGTAGAGGAATGTCCATCTGCATGGCAATATCCTGAATTGGTATTGAAACATGCTGCTGCTGCGCAATCTTTTGGCCAGCAACAATATGGTGGCTACAACAGACAGCCATATGGATACCAACACCAAAATGCTGGTTACCAATGGAGAGACCACCAAAATCTAAGGTGGAGGCAAGACAATTATATGCAGCCCCAGCAAATGTTGACCTTACCCTAAAGGCCACAGCAGCAGTTCAATCAGGGATAAGCCCCTAGGTCTAATTTCCAACACCAGCAGTAGCCCCATATGCAACAAAATCAATTGGTCTTACCCCAACCTCAGCCAAGAAATGCTTCCTTCGAGAACCAGGTCTTGACTTCATTGCAAAACCTGGGGTCCTTGGCTCAGACTGTGAATTCTCAGGGTCAGAGCATCCATAAAATGGAAGAGCAGATAAGCAAAATTTCAAATGCCTTGGCTAGGAGAGATGAGGGGAGGTTGCCCTGCCAACCGGTTGCTAACCCCCAAGGTCAATTTTTAATTGAAGAAGCTTCCTCAAATTTTGAGGGAACCAATGTTGTCACTACCCTAAGGTCTGGCAGGCTGATAGACAACCAGGTGGGTAACATACCAGCAAAGGTCATTTCCACAGATTATTTGAATGAGTGTGATGGGGATGTTGTTGGAACACAGAGCCAAGAATTGCCTGCCACCCTGCAGCAGGAGAAAAATAAAGAGGCTGTAGTTGAGCCTCAGCAGGAAGAAAAACAAGAAAAAAGAAAAAAACAGAAGTTTAGTCATGGGCTAGCAGCTAAGGAACCAGCAGTACCTCAGCTGCCATTTCCTCAAGCTTTGGGTGGTCCTGTCCCTTTTGAGAAAGGGAATGCCCAGATGGAGGAAATGATGGAGACCTTCAGGCAGGTGAAAATCAATTTGCCCCTGCTTGAGGCAATTAAATAGGTCCCAGCCTATGCAAAGTTCCTGAAAGACCTTTGTACCCAAAAGAGAAAAGCTCGAGGCCATGTGTCCAAAAGAGTCTTTGCAACTGATACAGTGAATTCTGTATTTAACATATCAATGCCTGAGAAATTTCAAGATCCAGGGATACCCACTATTCCCTGCATAATTGGAGACCAAACAATCGGGAAGGCCCTTTTAGACCTTGGAGCCAGTGTTAACCTGCTGCCATACAGTGTATATCTGCAACTAGGTTTTGGGGAGCTAAAACCTACCCCCATTGTGCTAATGATGGCTGATAGATCTGAGAGGAGGCCTATGGGAATGATTGAGGATGTCTTGGTAGGGGTAGAGAAATTCTTTTACCCTTATGACTTCTTAGTTTTGGACATGGGCTGCAACAAAGGTACTAGTCTCATACCTGTTATCTTGGGCAGGCCATTCTTGGCCACTACCAATGCATGCATTCAGTGCAGGTCTGGAGTTATGGAGGTAACTTTCGGACATATGAAAGTTGAGTTGAATGTGTACAACAGTGCAAAGTACCCTCAAGAGGACAATGAGGAGAGCTTTACAGTGGATGTACTAGAAGAAATTATAGATGAAGAATTGCCCACTCTGCTGGAGTGGAGCAACACTGTCAGGAATTTAGTTAAAGTCTGGGATATGGTGGAGGAAGAAAGCCCAGTTGTGATAACAAAAGACATGACCACATTGAAGTCTTCTGTGGGCTCAGTGCAGCATTCCATTTGGAAACCTACATTGCTGCCTCTTCCTCCAACCACCAATGCACCAATTTTGCCATCCACCCAACAAGCCCCTGATCTGGAACTCAAGAAGCTTCCAGAAACATTAAAATATGCCTTCCTTGAGAAAGGTGATAAGCTTCCTGTGATTATCTCCTCCTCTCTTACCAATGAGCAGGAAGAGGAATTACTAACAGTTTTGAGGAAGCACAAAAGGGCAATTGGTTGGACCATTACAGATCTGGGAGGAATAGATGCATCAATCTGCATACACAGGATTCATCTTGAGGAGGGATCACTACCCTCCAGGGAAATGCAGAGGAAGTTAAATCCTCACATGCAGGAAGTGGTCCTCAAGGAGATCATTAAATTGCTAGATGCAGGGGTGATTTACCCCATCTCTGATTCTAACTGGGTGGCACCTATCCAAGTGGTGCCCAAGAAATCTGGCATAACAGTTATTAAAACCGAATCTGGAGAGTTGAGACTATCCAGGGAGACCACTCGCTGGAGAGTTTGCATTGATTATAGAAAGCTCAACTCTAAGACCATAAAGGACCACTTCCCTCTCCCCTTCATTGATCAAATTTTGGACAAATTGGCTGGAAAAGCATTTTACTGTTTTCTTGATGGGTACTCAGGGTACAACTAGATCCCTATGCATCCTCAAGACCAAGAGAAAACCACCTTTACCTGTCCTTTTGGCACCTTTGCTTACAGAAGGATGCCTTTTAGGTTGTGTAATGCGCCAGCCACTTTTCAGAGGTGTATGTATGCCATATTCTCTGATATGATTGACAAGTTTTTAGAGATTTTTATGAATGATTTTTCTGTCTATGGGGACAGTTTTGGCCAGTGTCTACAACACCTCAGCCTAGTTTTGCAAAGATGTGAGGAGACCAATCTGGTCTTAAGCTGGGAAAAGAGCCACTTCATGGTAACACAAGGCATTGTGTTGGGCCATGTAGTCTCTAAAGAAGGGCTTGAAGTAGACAAGGTCAAAGTTGACCTCATTGCCAATCTACCCCCTCCAAAAATAGTCAAGCAAATCAGATCTTTCCTTGGGCATGCAGGATTCTACAGGAGGTTCATTAAGGACTTCAGCAAAATTACTAAGCCATTGTGCCACCTGCTCTGCCAGGATGTGCCTTTCGATTTCTCGGCTGAATGTCTAAAGGCTTTTAAGACTTTGAAAGTCTGCCTTACCTCTGCCCCTATACTCCAGACACCAGACTATACCTTGCCCTTTGAATTAATGTGTTATGCATCAGATTTGGCAATAGGTGTTGTCTTGGGCCAAAGAAAGGATAAGCTGCCTGTGGTCATTGCTTATGTCAGCAAGTCACTTGCTGAAGCTCAGCTGAATTATACCTGGCGAGAGAAAGAGCTTCTGGCAGTGGTGTATGCTGTTGACAAGTTTAGATCCTACCTGCTGGGATCTAAAACTGTAATCTTCACTGACCACTCAGCATTGAAGTACCTATTGTCCAAGAAAGATGCTAAGCCCAGGCTGATTAGATGGATACTTCTACTGTAGGAGTTTGACATCAAAATCAAGGACAAAAAGGGGGTGGAAAATGTGGTGGTTGACCACTTGTCCAGAATTGTGTTGGAGAAGTGTCTTGATGGTCCTACAACTGATGCCTTCCTGGATGAGCAATTATTTACAATCCAATCCTTGGTCCCCTGGTTTGCACACATTGTGAATTATCTTGTTATAGGAAAGATTCCTGCCCACTGGACCAAAATGGACAAAGACCTGTTTTTCTCACAGGTTAAATATTTTTTGTGGGAGGAACCTTGCCTATACAAGTACTGTGTAGACCAAATCATCCAAAGATGTGTTCCCGAAAGTGATGCCCCCAGTATTCTGGCCATGTGCCATGAAAATGCCTATGGAGGCCACTTTAGTGGAAGAAAAATAGCTGACAAGGTCCTGTAGTGTGGGTTTTATTGGCCTTCTTTATTCAAAGATGCATATACACACTACAAGGCATGTGAGAGATGTCAAAAATTAGGAGGGTTGTCCAAAAGAAATTTAATGCCTTTGCAGCCCATCCTTATTGTAGAACGGTTTGATGTATGGGGTGTAGACTTCATGGGCCCTTTTCCTCCTTCTAATGGTTACCATTTCATCTTAGTGGCAGTGGATTATGTTTTCAAATAGGTAGAAGCCATTGCCACAAGAACCAATGACAACCAGGTGATCCTCAAATTTGTAAGGCAGAACATTTTCTCAAGATTTGGAACCCCTAGAGCTATTATCAGTGATGGGGGTAGCAATTTCTGTAATAGGAATTTCAAAAGCTTGCTCAAGAAATATTCTGTGACCCATAGGATTGCTACTCCCTACCACCCACAAACAAGTGGGCAAGTTGAAATTTCTAATAGGGAGATCAAGCACATCCTTGAGAAAACAGTAAGGACTGACAGGAGAGATTGGGCTTATAAGCTCAATGATGCACTGTGGGCTTATAGGACTGCCCATAAGACTCCAATTGGAATGTCCCCATTCAGACTGGTCTATGGCAAGGCTTGCCATCTCCCAGTAGAGTTAGAACACAAGGCCTATTAGGCCATTAAAAACTTAAATATGAACCTAACTTCTGCTGGTCATCACAGGTCCCGGTATGCAATTGGAGCTGAGGTGGATGCCTACGCCAATGCCAGGATCTACAAGGAACGGTCCAAAGCTTTCTTTGACAAGGGCTTATTGAGAAAAAGTTCTGTACCTGGTGGCAAGGTTTGGTTATTTAACTCCAAACTAAAATTCTTTCCTGGCAAACTAAAATCCTGATGGGAAGGTCCCTATATTGTCTTAAATGTGTCCCCATCTGGTGCTGTGGAAGTCAAGGATTCCAAATCTGGGAGGTCCTTGAAAGTGAATGGTCAGAGGCTTAAGCCTTATCTCGAAAAACCGGCCGACCCTATGAACACTATTCATTTTCAAGGGACCCCTTCATCTACCTGACCCACAGTTGTGTCCTTGTTGTACTATACTACTTTCATTTCTTCAATAGTTTTTAGGAAATTGTAGTGTCTCAATGGGCTCTGAGTCTGTTGGGTTTGATCGAGTTTATGTGGGGTTGGTATGATTACTTCTTCTGCGATTTGGTGATTTTTGAATTGAACGCATACTGTTTGAATGTTTTTGATGAGTATGCTGCGCTGCATGAATTGCTCTTTATTTGGTACTAAGCCCTCGCGCATTCCAAATTGAGATTCGGGAAGCTCTCGCGCAATTCACATAGAGTATTTATTATGCCGTCGCGAGCTTCAACAAATGTTGCAGAGCCTCTCGCGCACTGCAAGCTGCAACATCCATCATCGCGAGATTCCGTTCCTATCTCGCGATCCCCTTGACCAGATGCACGAGTTACATGCATTTGTCATTTCTCACGCTGATTGTTGTAACTTTTCACTTCCCAACTCGCTCTCAATTAATTGCAACAACTTGGATGTTATTACACCGATTCATCTTCCACCATCCTCGTCTTTAAATACACAGGGAGTCCCTTTCATATTCATCTCATCCTTTCTCCTCTCACCCTAGCGGTCCTTCCCTAGTCCTAACAATGGCAGATGATAAGCCTAATGCTCTGCCTAATAAGTTTTATCCGATGTGGTTGGAACCGCCCCCACCTAAAAAGCCGGACCCCTTATAATCCCTCTGGGATGAATACGAGGAGGTTCAGCAGATCCTGGCTAAGGAGGAGAAGGACAAGCACCAGCCAAAGAAGAAAAAGTAAAAGATAGAACCATCCCCATCCTCTGCCCCCTCCACTCAACCCCTTCCACCACCTTCTCAGCCCCCACATCCTTGATCCGTCTCCCTTCTTCTTAGGATTTTCTTTTAGTAATTTTTTAGTCTTAATGAAATTTTCTTTTCCTGTTATTCTGTAAAGTTCTCTGTTTTTGGTTGTTTTCATTCTTGTTGTTTCCTTTTCTCTGACCATAAATATGCTACACACCCACCTTTGAATCAGTGAGGACACTACTCCTAATAGGTTTGGGGGTGTGGCAGGCAGATCCTGCCAATGGAATAGTTAACCTAAGTGCAGTAGAATCTTGTGAGTAATATGGAAATGGAATCATGTTCACTAAAGAATCAGAAAAATAATGAAATTTAAAATTTTTTCTAGACTTTAGACAGTATAAACTGTTAAAATTTCGCATTTCCATGATGAGATCACCAAGGAAACTCACTTGTATCAGCACTTAGTGAATCACTAGAGAGAGAAAAAGGTAAGGACAAACTTAAGAATTCAAAGGAAGACCATAACCAGTGAGATGTGGGCCTATATAAAAAATTTTCTTTGAGGAGTGACTAAGGCAATCTCTTCTAGCTCTAAGGACTGGCTGAGTCACTGTGCTCACTAGAAGTTAAGCAACTCCAAGTTGAAACAACTGACAGCACTCATGAGACTTAGGAAAGGATCAAGGTCTTCTTTTGGACAGTTTGAGCCTAAATAGACCAACCTTAAGCAACTGCCCTTGTCCATACCCCCTTTGAGCTTTAAATCCAAATTTCTTCAAAAATACACCTGAGTACTTGCACCTGAACCTATGTATCTGATTTAACCTTACCCTCACTCTGAGAATTCAGAAGGTAAAGGAACAAGAGTTGAAGATGGACTAGCTATAGTCAACATTAGGTGAATAAAGAAGAAGTACCTCAAATTCTGGCAGTATGGTAACTGAGAAAATTGTGGCATTTCAGAAAAGCAAAAATAAAATAAAAAGAAAAAAAATGCATCAAAAAGAAACAAAAACAATAATGAAGAGGAGTAAGAGAGGAGTCAAGAGGGAACTTTCATTGGGAAAATCGA
Organism: Chloranthus sessilifolius; assembly: GCA_021018995.1. Taxonomy (NCBI): domain Eukaryota; kingdom Viridiplantae; phylum Streptophyta; class Magnoliopsida; order Chloranthales; family Chloranthaceae; genus Chloranthus; species Chloranthus sessilifolius. The sequence goes on from CM037595.1 coordinate 75,851,909, forward strand.
AATCAAGAAGAGAAACTGATCACTTCAAATCTGATAACCTCAAAGAAGATGAAAGGAGCTGAATTAAAGAAGGTGGAGTCATGAATCACCTCCTTCACCTACTGATTTCTCAATTTTGAACCCCTTTTCAACCTTCCATTCTTTTTAACCCCACTCCATAAGCCACATTACATTAAAGCCCTTGTGATCCAAAGTTGAGTGAGCTATCATGTGGAGATAAAGAGTTATCCAATCTATGGTGAGGATCTGTCAATGATGCCAGCACTTAAGAGCTATGCCTATGCTCATGCTTACAGACCCATTTGGGGGATGTAACTTCTCTTGAGCTTGAGAGAAAATGAAACCCTCAACAGTTCTTTTTGAGAGTATGCCCTGGAGAGTTTTGGGTCTGATATTGAATGCATTAGGTGTGATCTATAACCTAATTTTTTTTATGACCTCAGTGCTGACACACATGTGTAGTGTCTCTGGTGTAAACTAATTGGAAATGCTGTGCTTTCATGAGAAGCTTATACTGTTTAAATTTTTGTGCAGTCAAGGTGTTTCAATTTCTTATATTTTTAATGATTCAAGGGTGACCTAACTCTGTTTCTTGAATGCTCACTTGATAATAATGCACTTTTGGTAACTGTCTCATTGAGAAGTTTGTGGGTGTCTTCACTTCAAGAGACTTCACTCCTCCACTAGGGATCACCTAGGGTTTTAAAAGGCTTGGTACATATGCTAAATGTATCCGTGCTCCCTACGAAAGTGGCATTTAATTTCTGTAATTGATTTAATGTAGCTTTGCTAAGGGACTAGCAAAGATTAGGTTTGGGTGTGTGTTAAGACCTAAAAAGTACCACTTTTCACCCCTTAACTTAGCCTTTAATTAGACCCTTAGCCATCTAATAAAGGTTTGTTAAGTGTTTTCTGTAGATAATAAACAGCAGTGCAATAAGCCCATAAATCATGTTAAGGAGCCTGTATTGGCACCAGAAGTCCCTCAGAAGAATGAGCCATGAATCCAAACCTGAGGCAAACCTCGCGCAGCTGACAAAGCTCCAGAGGATTCAGAAAAATATGCTTCGCGCAGTCCTCGCGAAGTCCCAAGACTAGCGTCAGAATCCTGCCTCGCGCAGCTGTCACGCAGTAGCCGCGGGATGCAAATGTCAAGAGGAGCTATCACGCAATTCAGAAAAGCCTCAAAGCTATCGCGAGGATCCTCGCGAAGTTCCATTAAGAAGTGAACTTCTCACGCAGTTCTCGCGCTGTTCAGAAAGAAAGCAGCCTCGCGAAGCGAGAGTTATCCTCGCGAAGATTTATTGTGAAATGGAATGCTCGCGCAATTCTCACGCTATTCACAAGTAGCAATCCAACTGCGTGAAGCCCAATCCAATGAGAGCTTAACTATCTACCTCGCGACTGCTCAAAGCATCAAGAAGCTACAACCCCGCGACGTATGAAGTTTTAATGCAAACTCATCCTCGCGAAGTCAGTGCTACCACGCGACAAGTCTGGGAATCGATTGCAACCTGGGAAGCTCTGAACTCCAACTTCCATCATTCTATAGCGGACATTCTGAGGATTTCCAGTGATTAGGGCACACACTCCCACGCTCAAATCTTTGTGCACGCACCCCGAGGCATCCAAGGATCATTAATAGGCCACGTGGCATCGCTAAAATTAGGGTTTCCTAACCCTAATGCGCCACCACACCCACTGCTATATAAGCCTAAGCCTGGTTAGGGAGGAATCTCTTTTTAGACTTAGACGCCCGGAAGAGCTCAAACCTTATCACTGATACGTGATCTGAGATCTTCTTTTCTGTTCTTCTGTAGTTGTATAGTAGTTTTCCTTTTTCTTTTTCCTTCTCTCCATGGCCCAGCACTTGCTGGCCATGCCTATGTATGTTTATTGAGATTTGATTAATGGAATTTGTGCTTGGGTGTTGTACTTTTATGGGATTCATGTGTTTGTGAGTTGCTCTGTGCAAGGCTGCTGCCTTGTGATCCCCCATTGCTTTGACTGTGATTCAAAGCAATGGATGACTGATTTTAAGGACCCATTCAGATCCAAGTGACCTGTGTGTCTGGGCTATCATGGTCCGATACAGCCTTAGCCCCACCACAGGACCCACTAGATCTGAAATCCTCATGGAAGCCTGAGCTGGTAGCCTTGTGACCATGGTGGTGGTAGCAATATTCTTGTTTTGTTTTGGGCTCCGTGAGGAGAATAGCCTCTGGGATAGTCTGTAACCATTCAAGTGGACAGGTTATAGCCTTAGGGTGAATCCAATCCGCCGATCCAAAATGGATCCTTCTTCTCCGAGCCTGAGCTTGTAGCCTGGTAGGAGATTGTACAGAGGCAGACTCCCCTATATTATCATAAACCCGCCATCAGATGGCAGATCTGATCTGGGTATGGAGATTGTAGGCTTGTGACTGGACCATTGTAGTCCCACTCAAGCAATGGACAGCTAGATCTAAGGTGGTACTCAATCTCTTGCTGGTTCTATGTGTCTGGGCTATCATGGTTCTATACAGCCTTAGCCCCACACATAGAGCTTTAGAGGTTGAGGTTCCCTATGAATTTTTGAGCTTGTGCCTGGATGAAGTAGTGCTTACAATGATTAACTTGTTTTGACCCATCTCTGAATTGTGGTTCCCCTATGGGATAGTCTGTGACCATTTAAGTGGAGAGGTTATAACCTTAAGGGATTGGATCATGGCACAGGGATGAGTTGGATTATTTCTCCTCTTTGGTGATAATGTAGCCATTAGACAGGATTTCTATAACAGCAGACCTGGATCTGAGTCATAAATTCCAGCAGATCTGAACTCAAGAGCATACTTCTCACCCTTTTATATTTATTTTCCCACACTCCATCCATCTTCTCAACCCTTTCTGTAGTTAATTCATTAGGCTACCTTAGGATACTTAGAATAAGTGACCCTAAACTCCCTTCCTTTAAGGACTGCCAGATCCGTAGTCAGATCTGGAAGGACTACTAGAGATGGCTCCTTGGAGCCGTAGATCACTTTTCCCTGTGGGGCAAACTCTTACTTATCAAAACTTGCTACAAATGGACCCTGTATCTTACAAGTCTAGGATTTCTCAGTTGTGCTAATTCCATCCCCTATTTTACTTTGATTTTAAATTGCTTTTACCACCAACAAATAAAGTGAGCACAACTTGGAAGCAATAGGATCATCCAATGTTTAGAGGCGAACTACATCATCTGCGGTGAGTGCCTATACAGGCGATCATATAACAATATCTTACTCCGATGTCTAACTGAAAGCGAGGTAGACAATATCATGAAAGAAATCCATGAAGGAGTATATAGGGCCCACGTTAGTGGACACATGCTCGCCAAGAAGATCCTATGGCAAGGATATTTTTGAACCACCATGGAAACTGACTATTGCAAGCGTATGCAGAAGTGCTACAAACGTGAAGAGCACTCTAGCCTAATACATGCTCTTGCCATTGATCTACACAGCATGACCACTCCTTGGCCATTTGCTACATGAGGCCTCGACGTCGTCGAAAAGGTCAACCCAAAAGCTTCGAATGGGTATCAATTCATCCTCATCGCCATTGAATACTTCACAAAATGGGTAGAGGCAGCATCATATGCGAACATCAAGGCCAATCATGTCAAGAAATTTATTAAGAATAATATTATTTTTCAATTCAGTGTACCCAAGGGCATCATCACAAACAACGGCACTAACTTCACGAACAAACACATAAGGGCCTTCTGCGAGCAATATAAAATCAAGCATCATCGCTCATCGCCATATAGGCCACAAACTAATGGTACAAATGAATGGTTTCGTAGAAGCAACTAACAAAATAGTCGTCCGCATCCTTGAGAAGATGGTCATCACGTATCGAGATTGGAGCGAAATGTTGCCAGTCATGCTATGGGCTTATCGGACGTCAATCTGTACCGCTGCAGGGGCAACACCATTCTCCCTTATGTATGGAACTAAGGTCGTACTACTAGTTGAGGTTGAAGTACCATCACTCCACATTCTCAAGGAATCTAGTCTATCGAAAGTCAAAAGAGAGAGGTCTCGCTTTGAGCAGCTGAACCTGCTAGATGAGAAAAGGCTCCTGGCCTTATGTTACACCCAGGCCTACCAGAGAAGGATTAATGTGCTTACAACAAGCGTGTTCGCACCCGAGATTTGAAAGTGGGGACACCGTGCTCAAGAAAATCTCCCCTTCTCTCCATATTGATCTGAGAGGAAAATTGAAGCCCAACTGAGGACCCTTAGTCATCCGAGAAATACTCCCTGGATATGCGCTCTGCCTCGCCATCATGGACGGGGATCACTTTTTTGAGCCCATCAACGCTGGATACGTCTGACATTTCTATTCCTAAGTCTCCCACAGCAAGGTAAGTACTGTTAAAAATGGATACATGACTGCTTAAGGATACTTTAAAAAGAGGTCATCATTTCAAAGCCAAGTAGTCAAAAAGTGTCCCTAAATGATCATACCCTTTGCTACACCCATTGAGCCATTGGCCTTTCTTTCATAAATCCCTCCCCAGAAAAGAAGACGGAAAAAGTGTATATACCAAAACAAAAAAAGGATAAAAAGAGTTACTATCAAATCCCAAAAAATTAGAAAAGTGAAATCCCAAAAAGAGATTGTCTAAAAAGAAAAAGAACAAAAAAATACATAGAAAAGAAAAAGTGGGGTATGTATAGTAAAAATCCCCCAAGGAAGAAGTGTATTACTATAGCTGGAACCCAATCAAGGACACTTTTTGAAACTCGATAATACCTTCAAAATTTCTAACCTATCCCATGGCCAAGATACATCCTTAAAGAAAGTCCTCCTTAAGGTCCACAAGCAGTCACAGTATCCGTTGAGTCAGCACAAGCCAAGCTAGAAGACAACATAAAGAACTCCATCCAGCCAGTTATGGTGGAATTGGCATCCATGTCGTGGCCTTTGAGAAAATAAAGAAGAAGAAAAATACACAAGCTCAAAACAAAAAGGGCGTGGTGAAAACCCGAAAGGGCACCATGGGTAAAAATAGCGAGCTTGTGCGGACCAGGTGAAAACCTTAAAACACATCTGGGGTAAAAATGCATACCCATGGACGTAGTAAAAACCTGAAAAGGCACTACAGGTAAAAAATAGGGCAACAACGGGCATAGCGAAAACCCGTCTTGGGCGCTGTAAGTAAAAAAGGTTTGAAAAAGAAAAAGAAAAATTATTCAGTGAACCCTTTGATTGCATTTCTGAATTATCTGGTCGCCAATTGAGCCGGTCATGGTTGGCTCAAATCGGATCTTCATCAGGTGCATCTTTAGATTGCACCGTCAAATGCATGACCCAAGGCAAGGATAAAGGGTTAATTCAATCCAAGGGGATGGACGTTCTGACCATAATAAGGATGTTGAACCTCACTTAGGTCTAACCGCATGAACGGGTTCGGCTATGCTCAGAATGGGACCCGTGACTTCGTCTCATTGTTGAGGCAGCAAACAAATGAAGAAAGGAAGGGACCATATTTGCAAAAGATAATAAATTTTCCTTTCCCATTTTTTCAGGCCGGCACTGTGCGCACCCCACTCTGGGATGATTGGTTTAATGACCGGAAAGACCACATTTATAAAAGATAATAGATTTTTCTTTCTCATTTTTTGGGCTGACACTATGTGCACCACATCTCCAAAGGAATTATCGGCATAGTACCCAGTTTTCTCCTTTACAAAAATAGAGAAAAGATAGAATTTATGCAAGATAATAGATTTTCCTTTTCCATTTATATGTCTACACTGTGCTCACACCACATCTCAAAAAATAACCTATGTGATGCCTTGCATACCCTTCTTTTTACAAAAAGCAAAAACAATAAAAAAATAAAGAATATATATATACCCAAAAAATATATGTCTAGCGCATATAATACACATGCCAGTGCAAAATCCCCTAGATTTTGCCTAGCGTGTATATTATACATGCTAAGCCATTGTTTCCCAGAGAAAGCCTAGAGTGTATAATATACACGCCTGGCCATTTCTGAGGAAAATTAGCCTAGAGTGTATATTACACATGCCAAGCCACCCCCCCCCCCCTAATGGAGAAAAGGAGAAAAGGGATATGGGAGGTTTATTTTTGCTGGTTCGTTAATCAGCCCACATGCACTTTATTTTGCTCACACAAGCCACCCCAGGTTGCACACCAAAAATCCATCTAACCTATTTGCGTGGTTTTCTTTCAGGTACCACCCATATAAACACGCAAAATTTAGCAACGGTTAATACATAGCCTAAAGGCCAATTTCCCAGTTTGGGGCCCATCCATGCAAATCATCAAGCGCATCACATCCAAAGGGAAGAGACAGAACAAGCAAAAGCAAAAGGCAACAACATTCACTTCAAACTGGAATTAAACCATCCAACATACTTTCAAATTATCCATTACATCCAAATTCCCAAAATCAAAGATAATGTTTGATAGTCTCAAATGTCTATAAGAGCATAAACAGAGAAAGTTGATCCTAATCAGTGCCCTTGCCCTTCTTCTTCCACCGGCACGAAGTACTCTAGTAGGTCCGCATGTCCCCCACTCGAGACCACGCCTAGGAAAGTCGGCTAAGCAGCGAGCACGACTCCTTTTCACGAGCACACTGCAAGTCATACCAAAAAAAAATCATCAATCAAGATCAGTCAAAAGACATGGATAGCACGATAATGATTAAAGTCGGTCGATATAACACTTACCACCTCCACATCCCGAAGGCCAACGATATGCCGATAATACTCTGCCTGATTGGCCGCCGACTCATAATCCTGCAAGAAAGAAAGAGAGAGGTCAGCTACATGAGCCGAAATACGAGAGCAAGCATATCTCTGCAAAAACATACAGAAGAGAAATTTACCCCGTGAACCAATTTAGGAGGAGGAACCCGGATCGCTTCAACAAATAGGTGGGCCCGCTCAGCTACATCCACACACAAACTCGAGAGGAAGGCATCGTCAAGGCGTCTAAAGGTCCCCTGAGTCTCCACAATCGAACTACCAGAGGTCCCCACACCAAAAGGGTCAGAAGAACCGGCATCTGGAGCCTCGCCAGGACCTGTTGCTACATCATCCTCATCAGAATCATCCCCCCCGTCAAACTATAGAAAGAAGCAGAGGTCCAGTCAGTCAAATCAAAATCAAGCCCAAACCATCAAGAACCCGCATAGAGGAAGAAGAGGACTACCTGAGATAGTGGGTCGCCAAAGGCCAAAAAGTTGGCACCAGGCACGAAGCACGGGAGGATGCACCAGTAAGGAAGAGACTCATACCACATCTGATACCCCCAGGCACAATGAGATCATCAACAGGAACCCCATGATGCAGGAGTCCATTTCCGAGTTCCTCAACCATACCTCCCAATATCATGATATCCTCAGGAGGGCCCTGCGGCACAACAAATTAGTCTCATTATTAATGCACCACTCTCTCCCCCAAATAATACGCTCTAACCCAAGCACCATAAAAGAAGATAACCCGACGGTCAACAAATAGGCAGGACTGGCCCACGGCAGCTTGATCCCAAAAGGGAGAACCAATGTAAGGATCAAAGGATATCTGCCCAGATAAAGAAAGTCCTAGTAGTCAAATAAATACCATCAAAAATCCATAAGAGAAGAAAAGGGAAGTGTCAGTACCTGCTCTGGGATCATCAAATCAAATTGGGACCTTAGGCCTAACTCCAGATGCTTCATTCCCACATCCCTTCGATGACTCTTATGCCAATTTTTCAAGAGAGGGTATATATGCTCATCTGAGAAAAGGAGGGGGCGGCCCGGCTGAAAGTGTAAGTATCCCCAAACCTAAAAGAAGAAGCAAACATAAAAAATGTGTTAGTGGCAAAATAAATGATGAACCAAGAGTAGTAGAAGAGTCAAGGGTTACCGCTATCACAGGCCACAAACCAAGAATGGAACCCATATCTCCAATCGAGGCTCGAGCCAAGCTAGCCATCAGTACGGCATACCCCGCACCGCCCCACTCATACCGATGCACATTCTCCCAATTCCCCATAAGATTGAGCAGGGACAACGAGACCCCGCCACCACTGGTATTTGAGAGAAGAGTCTTACCCAGAAGAAAGAGGAGCGAGATATAAGCAAACATCAATGCTCGTGCAGGCTCAGTGACAACATTCATGTCCGGATGATTGGGATCCACCAGTTCACTTTCACCAAACAAGTCAACCAGCCAAGAGAGCTTGATATCAGAGTCGGCCATGTCCCGAGAGGAGGGGTATTCCCCGATCAACTGAACCACCTCGGCTCAATCTGGTATGCGAAGGCCAACCATGGGTGTTCCCCCTATCCTAATCCCTGTAATCACCAACTAGTCCATTGGGGTAATAGTCATCTCGGCCACTGACATATGGAATGTCATGGTCTCGGGCCGAAATTGTTCCACCAGGGCCTTCACGTAAGCTGCATCGCCCCTAATAGCAGGGCCTGAAAGGAAGTCCCCAAAATCGGCCTGAGCCAAGAGGAACTTCACGACCTGAGGGAGGAAGCCATAGAAGCGATAGAGGTCGAACCAACCTCTGTGAAACATGATCGAAGGCAAAGACTAGCAAAATGAAAAAGGTGTTACAATCCGGAACAAGTAAAGCTTGCACAAAGGGAAGTCGTAAAGGATTACTTCTTACCTTGTCGACAATCCCAAAATAAAAAATGTGGCTATACTATTGATGAAGCAACCGACACTACGTCAAAATACACGAAATAAGACTGCCCAAAGCCCTCTCTTTTTTCGAACCAACCTCTCTAACATCACAGAGCGGCCTAAAACCGTCTCTTTTTTTGAACGTCTTAAATATATAAGACGGTCCGAAACCATCTTATATTCCTTAAATAAGATGGTAGAAAATGATTGTTTTCAGCCGTCCTAATATAAGACGGTCCGAAGCCGTCTCATATTAACCATTGAAGACGGGCATCGGCCATTTAATAAGACAGCTCATGACCGTCTCTAATAAACCGTCCTTTATTTAGCGACGGTCATGAACCGTCTTATTTATTATATCAGACAGTCCTTTATGAACTGTCCTATTTGAATGACGACACAAATAGGACGGTCTAGAACAGTCGTGTTTTTAAAATTATGGAAAAAAAAATTAAAAAATAAGATGGTCTTAGACAGTCTTTTTTTAAAAATTGTAATAAAAAAATATTTATAATTCTGGGTAGGGCCTATACCACAGAATAATCTGCTCATCCATCAAAAAATTATAAATGGACATAAAAAATACTTCATAGTAAAACCATAAATTTACCCTGCTTAACCAACAAAAAATCGCAGTTGAGTATAATAAAAAAATTTACTACTACAAATTTACCACACACACACACACACACACAAACACACACACACACACACACACATATATATATATATATACACTAGTGGGCCCTGCACATGCGGGCAATATATTTAAAATGATCTTAAGGACTGGCAAAGGAAAATGGTCTCCCGTTCGATAACATGCACAAAGGAAATACTCACATTGCCGAAAATGACCTACCGTTCGATAACATTCACAAAGGAAATACTGGTATTTTGGAATTTAAACAAATATTGGTATTTTGGTATTTAAACAAATATATGTCTCCTACTGCATCAAAATGAGACAAAGGGCACAAAAAATGTTAAATTCAAAAATTCTATCATCTTATTTCAAATACCCATACCTGGAAATCACCAATTTTGGAACATCTCACAGTGATCCAATGAACTCCAATCAGATCATTGAAACACATTACACATATATACATACACATATATGCAAGTTATCAAAATCGGTTACCGTAGGTATGAATCTATTAGAGCTGTATAAGTCACGGTGTTATATTCATCGGGGAAAAACTCGAATATCGCTGTAGCAGAAGAACACGTTCTGGTAAAACCTAACCTGCAAATCAAATTGGAGACCAGATTTAATCCTAAAGCAAGATTGGCACAAACAAAAAAAAAAAGATTGGCTCAAACAATCTCTATACATGATAAGAAATTAACATAGATTTCATATTTATCATAAGAAAATCTATACATGATAATAATTTAATATAGTAACCGACATTGGCATGATCCCTTTCTCCTCTTGAAGTATCTACCGAAATGTTAGTCTAGTTAATTGCAATAAGATACAAACCTGCAATAGTAAATGGAATTTCTAGCTCATAAAATGCTCCATATAAATTTGAAGGGTAAGGATTTTTTCAGTAAATTAAACACTGTTTAATCATTTATCTAGTTTTCTCATACCTGCTTTTAGTTAGAACCCACAAAATCCTGGTGCACCTCCGCCAAACACGATTGATTGCTTTGAATCAGACAGTGGAATCCATTTCTCCCCAATGTTACACACACTGGATCTTTAGACCATGAGAGTCATAATAGTGTTGAAGTGATCTGTTTGCAAAGTTCGCTTGGTTAATCGTACCTCTATGTCAAGCACTTGTAAAATTCAAATCCAAAAACTTTCAAGACATCTGCTGCATGGCACACAACACAGATTTTCTATACCAATAACAACATATACAAAAACCCAATTTCCTTTCAGTTATAAGATTTTCAAATCTTATAACTATAATTTTCTATTAACATGTCTACTAAATCTGCTACAATATAAAATGGCTGCCAGGGAATGCTTCCATTTTTCATCTTTTAGGCCATTTGGGAAGAGAGAAACAGTAGAACCTTTGAGGGAAAGGAGCAAAGGTCTTTGAGTTTGATTAGAAATTCATTTGGAGAGTTATCAGCTGGGCAGCATCGGCTTCGCAACTGAGCTCTGTTTTACACTGGTGCCTTTCATATCCATATCAAGTCTAGTGTTGACAGGGCACCGTGCAGTAGCCATAGCATTGTTGGGGAGGTGGTTTCATGGGAGACAATGAAAGTAACACTTTTTTCAGTAACAGCGAAGCAAAGCTTCAAGCTGGTGAAGTTGGTATTCAGTCTTTGTTTTAATATCGGCGACGAAAACATATTAAAAAGCCAAAGGGCGTCTCGAAACTAACAATGAAGACCTCCCTCCGGCGGAAGGAAAAAAGGCTACTCAAAAAATTCGGTGAAGGTAATGTTGGCTTGGATCAATGGTATAGCCCCTATCCCTTGGAGACACAATCACCTAGTGGGGGTTTGGCAATAATTCAGCAAGGTTAAAACTCGGGAAAATTCGGCAAAATTTGGCAAGTTCAGGAGAAATTGGAGAGAAAAAATAAAAAATTAACAAGAATAAAAAATTTCAAAAACATAAAAGTGCACGATTTATTGACAAAAATTGTGAATTATTCATACTTCAGTCGCGGATTATTCCGGAAATTTTTAAAAACATACCATTTTTTGAAAAATTGCAAATATTTCAGGATTAATTTGTAGAATTTGGTGACTACTTGGACGTATATTTATCATTTCGACTCTATTTGAGAAGCTTTGACTGGTAGCTATGTCGTCTTTAATCTATAAGATCTGAAAACTGCATTTTACCTGGCTATTCTTGTGGCTCACCTGGCCATTCTTTAATCTATAAGATCTGAAAACTGCATTTCTCTTAGTGACCACTGCCCATCTGAGGGCTAACCACCAATCTCCAGTCTTCTTTTCCTATAATGAACCACGTGTTAGATGCAATTAATGTAGATGTAAGTATGTATCCTTGAATCAATAAACACGAATGCATTAATGGTCATTAGTGGAAGTCGTAGTTGAAAGAAGCACTTTATATGAATGACCAAGCTACTCTATTTGGCATATTATACCACATCAAGCCATACTTGCAAAGTTGCAGGGCTGAGTGAGTAGTCTGCATAACCATGTCACCTATGCAAATATGTCAAACTCAACTATTTTAGTGTGGAAAATGCATAAGATAGTGCAGTGCCTTGAACAATTTTCAGCAGACAAATAATGAGCATAACAAATGGAGTGAATAAACATTGATACCAACAATACCTAAAGCAAATAGAAAGAATTGAAAGACCTAGCAATAACTAACCATTTTTCAATCAATTGTTCTTATTACTAATTTACGCCTTATGAGAGCTCTGTAATGATGTAAACCAGCTAAATAACTTAGAAATTATGAACGGGGTAGGTTGTGTGCATGCTACAAAAGGTGTTTACGTGGGTTATGGGGAGAGTACAGAGGACATAGACCTTAGGATCTTATTTTTTTGTTGTCTCAGAGTGTTGGATTATGAACCTGCATGACCAAAATTTCTCATTCCCGAAGTAGCATATTACTCTATAAAATAAAGACTCATCCTTTTTGGGAGCTTGGGCTTAACCCTTACCTAGTCAATAATGGGAACAATTTTGCCAAATACGTCTCCTAAAATTAATCACCGAAGGTGAGTCAGGATGACAGAGTCCTAATGGTGTAGAAACCATGAACCTAACTAAACCTCACAAAACTGGCTTGTAAGGTGAGGTTTGCCTCAGGTTTATATATATCCCAAGGCCATTGACCCAGGCGATGTGGGACTATTGTTCATGCCCCCTCACGTGTAAACATATATAAATAAAATTAAAAAGATTGAAAAAATAATACTAGTGATACCATGACTGCAATTGTTTTCTCCTTAGCTAAGCAGATATCTAAGGGTGGATTATATGTGTGTGTGTGTGTGTGTGTGTGTGTGAAATTGACTCTCATCAGTGGCTTCAATGAGATAAAAACCATCCAAACTCAGCTCACAAAAACTCATTAGAAGATATCAGCCGTCCAATCTGGGCACATCAATTTGGACCCTACATCGACGTGAACCCAAGTCGAATTGTTTCAATCTTATGATGAGCATGTTTTCGTGGTTGAACTATATTCATACGATGTTTAGTCACTTGAACGTATTTATATTGGTCGTAAAAAATTCCATAGCTGAAATACGAGACTGTAAGGGTGCAATATGTTTTCAAATCTGTTGATAGGCCTGCATTTGGTCTTAAGATTCCTCTCATCTATTACACAGGTGCAATGACCTTTGATTATATTGTACAGAATATCATAAATGCCCATTTTTTTCCTCAGGGTTCAGTTTTTTAGAGTACTTGAGACGTGCAAGATGGTGTTGCAGAAAGAACGAGGCATGGCCTTTGCATGTGTTGTAGTTGCTGGTTTTGACATGAATAAAATGGCCTATTTGATCTATTTTGCTGAATGTTTTGGAGCCTCGCATTTGATGTAAGCTATACACTCCATTTTATTTTTCTGGCTTATAGGATTTTCTATCATGGTTTCTTCATCACTAGTTTTTCAGAAGGAAGCAACTATTATTGTTCTACAATAGTTACTTCATCATTATTCATGCAATAGGGAGGCATGCTTAAAGTTCATGTAATTATGGAAGGGAAAGAATGAAACTGGCCACCGAAGGATCCTAGATTCAATGCTGCATAGAGGCTAGGTCTAAAAAGCCTTTCCATGTAATACTATCTAACACTATATGGCAGACATCAATTAATAAAACATCACTGAATAGGCACTAAATACAAGTCAGGCTCCAGGGGTACAAGAGCTGCACATAGAGATGTGCTTCACCGGGCCAAACTTCGAGCATTCATCATGAACATCTTCTTTTATATCAAAACATCATAGTCAGGCTCAGTCTGCAATACAACATATAGGCCAGGTATTACAACTCAAAACTACAAGGGAGGGAAACCAAATTAAATGTACAGAACTTAATTGGTTAAATTTTAAATGCCAAAAGTAAAGGCCAAAAAAGCTAATGATACTGGCATATGTTCGTGTTCTACGTAGTAAATTATAAATTCGTTATTGAATTTTCCCATGCCTTAGCATTGAGCTGCAGAAATATGAAGATTGCTATAGGACTAATTATATAGATTGGAAAAAACAATTTAGGTGAAATAACTCAGCCATTGAACAACCAATTTTTTCTCTCATTTTAATGACTATAGAGAATGAGAAAGTAACCTTTTGACAACATTCAACCGCTAAAAGCAACTCATAAACTTAAGAACTATATCAATCTAACCCTTATTGTGTCCTCCATAGATATCGAAACACACAAAATGTGTGGAAATCCAACATTTTTATGTTGGTGACATCTTCCGTAAATATCGGGGCAAACAAAATCAGCCGAAGACAATCTTTTAATTTAGTTAGTTGGTGTGATAGTGAGGCTAAAGCGGGCCAAAGGGAACCTATATATCCTAAAAAACAGTCTATTTTAATGGCTAAGCACTCTCAAGATACATGTTTATGGTTAGAGAAGAATACTTAACAAGTACACAATAACTAAAGGAATTTAGGTAAGATCTAATAATATCCATGTAAGTATAGTTTCCATTTGTCACTGGGTCAGATAAATAGCAATCAAGTAGTAAAGCTTAAATAAATCAAATAATTACACAGAAAGCTAAGAGAACTGCTAGTCCAGCTATCCAACCAAATCAGCCTATTTTCCTTGCTATTGAAAGCACCCCATATCTAGAATAATAGTAATAATATGACCACTTGCAGTAAAATTTAATAGAAGATTGGCATGAATAATTGTAACAATTGCAAATCCATCAAAATCAACGAATAAGCACAAAAAATTTCAGATTTGAACCTACAAAAAATAACTGCAAAAACCTGAACAATAGCTCTAAAAAATGCACAAAAAAAAAAAAAAAAAAAAAAACAAAAAACCATGTGAAAATATAATTCCACCTTGAATCTCTTTAAAACAACTGAAATTACTGATTTTAAAAAAATAGCAGTAATAATCAACAAAAAAATTCATATTTGCAAAATATCACTACTGCAGAACTTGAATAAAAGTTTGAAAAAAATGCACAAAAAAAACATAAGATTAAGTGTAAAAAAAAACACAAATCCACCTTCAATCTCTCTTAAACAAGCTGAAATGACTCCTCTAAAACATAAATAATCAATTTATAGGGATAGTTTATGTTTCAGTAGCTATGGATACAAAACCCACAAAGTTCAAAAAATCTATTAGCAAAATACTTGAACCATTTTATTTCAGGTAGGAAAAGTTGGAGATGAACCATATCTCACTAAATCTCACCGAAATCTTAATAATTTGTCATTAAACCATAAGCATACATTTTCTAGAGGCAAACGGATCCAAAAGCAAGCAGCATCTTGAAGCTTTAAGTTACATAGAGTTCAAGATCTAGAAAATACTTGAAACAGATGAGACAAGGAAGATGATGACATAGAAAAATCAAAAGATCTCTTTGAAGTATGATCCAATCCTCTTTCCAGATAAGATGCTTGTCCAAAACCAATTGAAACTTTAACAATAGTGATTCCTATCCAGATCTCATAGAGATCCATGACCAGAAAAACCGTGAATGAGGGAGAAAACATGGGTTTTAGAAATTCTTTCGATTCACCAACGAAACTCATCCAACAAGGAAAACCAATTATAGGAAATTATTATTGAGGAGATTCTGATAAAAAAATACCATGCTCGAGGGATTTGAGGCATCAAACAACCCATAAATCTGTGAAAAGTGAGATCTTGATCTATGTAAAGTTCCTTTTGTAAATCACCTTTCCACTACTTAAAACCATAATCACCTTTGT
This sequence comes from Chloranthus sessilifolius, assembly GCA_021018995.1. NCBI lineage: Eukaryota > Viridiplantae > Streptophyta > Magnoliopsida > Chloranthales > Chloranthaceae > Chloranthus > Chloranthus sessilifolius. The sequence continues at coordinate 75,867,497 of CM037595.1, forward strand.
TAAAGTTGTAGATCTCCAAAACCAATTCAGATGAAATATGTTTCGCCACAATCCGAGGTCAAAAAATAGATTAAATAACAAAAAAAAAATACCTTTCAATGGCCGGCAGCAATTGTGCTCGAAGCAGAGTCGCCGATTTTCTTTAGCAATATATGATTTTTCTTTTCTTTTCTTTTCTAGAGAGATGGGAGAGAGAGAGAGAGGGAGAGGAAGAGAGGGGATGAGAAAGAGGGAGAGGAAACTATAGACGGGATGAGCTAGGGCATTTAGTTTACAAACTTCCTCAGAATAAGTGGGCGTTTATTTTAGATTGGGTATAAGCATCGTGATAATAAGACGGTTGGTAGCGTCTTATTACCCGTCATTAAATTTCATGCCATTAGCTAGTATGTGACCGTCTTATCTCTAAATGTAAGATGATTGCAAACTGTCTTATTTAAAGACGAAAAAAGACTGTCTTATTTTATGTCTTTTTTAAACATTTTTGACGTAGTGCCACTACGGGCCGCCTCGCCTTGCATCTCATACCAGATCCGGGAGGAACGCTACACTGAAATAAGCTGCTCACCCCGGGCACCGTGAATCACCTCAGGAACACCCTCCTGGTCCTGCTCCTCTTCACTCGACATCCTGAGAAGGGATTAGGCAACAAATGTTAGGAGAATACCAACAAATGAAAATCAAGTATTGCAGACTCAAGGAAGGTAGGTATGTCTCATCCAAACAAAAAAACAACAACAAAACCAAGTTTTGCAAACCAAACCCAAAAAAAATCCTCACCATTTTGCATCAAAATCGGAAAGGCCGCCAGGGGACGACCTCAAAACAGCCCATGTGTTTCAAAAAAAGAAAAGAAAACTCTCTTTTGTCCTCTCAAAAATTTCATTCAAAACCCCCCCACAAGTACACATGTATTATGGGTGGGGATGCATTCCAAAAAAAATAAAAATAATAATCGATTCAAAATCATACCATTTTCCCCCACACATTTCAAGAATCGAAATCACATACATGTGGAGGGAAGTCAAAATTTTCGAACAAAGAAAACCATCCATTCTTTTTCAAAAGGAATTCTAAAAAAAAACAAAAAACAAAAACAAAAAACAACAAAATAAATAAAAAATGCACTTTATTTCAAACAAAAATTCATGCAAATGGAGGCAATCTTCACAAAATAAATCATACATGCAAAAGAAATTATCTAGATCCAAGGACCCTAAAGAGATAAATCAAAGGAAAAAAAAGATTAGGGCACCTTTCAACCATATTTTCCCTTAAAGAATCAATACCGATACACATGAAATCAATCAAATAGATCATAAATGATCACATTCACAAGGAAAATCATTCATTCTTCATCTAAATACAAGGAATCCTAGCCACATTGGATTAAAAATCAGAAAATTCAAGGAAAAATAGGGGTTAAAATGATTACCTTGGTTGAGAAAAATAAACCCTTGATCCAGCGTAGGATGCACGTTTGAATCATCAATGTTGGGCACCGGCGTAAGGACGAGGTTCGAATCGAATCAATAGAACACAAGAGAGGTCTCTCGGTTCGGTTTGGGAGAGAGGGGGGAAGAGAAGTTTAAAAAATGCTCTTTTTCGCTCGGGCCCGACAGTTTTAAAACCAGATGTATGGCTAAATATACACGCTAAGCTTGTTTTTACAAAATTTGTCCTAGCGTGTATAATATACACACTAGGCTTAATCATGCTGGATTTGGCCTAGTGTGTATAATATACACACAAGGCCTAGAACCGCCCTTACACATAGGGGCTTTCCCCCTTGTTGGCACACATCCCGAGAAGCGCGTTGACTCCCATTCGGCCCGCTCAAGGATTGTGCAAAAACAAAAAGTTTAAAGGCTTTGAGCATCCTCAAAATCTCGAACAAACATCAAAAATAAATAATAAAAATAATAAAAATATAATAATACTAAAAATAAATACATACAAAAATACATAAAAACTAAAAAAATACCAAAAAATATATATCTATATATATGTATGACTTATCAAAAACTACACACACTTCGAAAAAGTGTTGCGACCTCAATTCGCTCCGCTCGGGTAGTTGTACTAAATTAACTTTGGGATCAATGAGTTCACTCAGAGACCTCAAACCCTGCTTCGCGCAGGGGCACCCATGACCAATCAAATGGGGCAATCAATTCCTCATGCGATTGGACACAAATTGTGGATCTTTGTGTCTTTGTATCGCACTCGTTTTAAGGTATAGGTCGATCACCCTCCCGCTCACAGGGTTGTTTCATTCAGAATAGAACTCAAACATCACACCTCTTCAATCATATCAAGGAGCGGACATTTTTTCTAGTATATTAGGCTTTTGCAACTCGCACCATCTCGGTTATACCCAGTAATGTCGCTAAGTGCTTGGGGACCGATAGCCTTGAGGAACGGTCATTTTTTCTGACATACAGGCTTCCGTTTACTCACCGTGCTACCACCTGATGTTTGAGGTTTATTTTGAATATGGCGAACCGGTCAGCATTGCCTTGGGCCTCTTCGGATGTGTCTTGTCTTTGGCATTTGATCATTAGTGATCGGATACCAAAGAGGGGCATCTATAGACACCCAAATTTGGACCAAGGCCTAATCGAAACATACTTCGAGAAAAGTGCACCATCGAGCTTCCAATAGCATCTCCCATACCCTTAGAAACCTTCCCAAACCCTTAGGAATTACCCCCAACCTCTCTGAACCCTTAGTTAACCTCCCCGGCTATGGTTGGAGAGAGGTGTGCTTAAGCTTGTGGGGACCCCTACTGAAACTAAATCATATGCCATCGAAAAATAGAGATTCTCAGCTTTCCAACAAGCTAAGAATCACCTCGATCCGAGTCATATATCAAAAGTTAGGGCAATCCGAAGATTCGAGCTCAAAAACTACATCTGGCTGAACCTCTCGAGAGCTTCTCGAGGATGTGGGCATGCTTAGCGTGTATAATACACATGCTAAGCCATTTCTGGAGAAATGTTGCCTAGCATGTATGTTATACATGATAGGCCATTTTTTTACAGAAGTGGCTTAGCATGTATAATACACACACTAAGCATAGATGGGCCCACAAGCGGGCTCTGAACTTCCCAAGCACTGTAGCTATTCTTAGCGTGTGTAATACACACGCCAGGCTTAGCTACAGTAACTTTTGAATTTTGCTCAAAAATGGCTTTTGAGGTTTGACTTGTTGACTATCCCAATGTTTGGGGTGGGTTTCTTTAGGACTGTTGCACCTCCATTAAACCTATTTGCAACCCCCTAGTCATTTGAAACCTCACCCTATCATCAACCATTGAAACTCATTGCTCACATTTCCAAGCTCTCAAAATCTTAGGAAACCTTAGATTAAAAGATTACCTAATTGCTAACCCTATTAGCACTTAAGCTCCCTCCTAACCTCCCTTTTTCCTATAAATAGAGAGGCACCCCTCCCTTTATAAAGGCTTGAAAATTTTCCAAGAGAGAGAAAGAGATTAAGAGACCCCCTCCTCCCCTTTGGTGCACAAAACCCATATAAATTCCAGAATTCAAAATATCCTTTAGGTCCTATCTTGCATCAAAAATCCTTAGGCTTTGGTGAGAGTGATCCCTTTGCCTTCTTCCCCTTACCCTTAGCTATCAAGCCTTAAAGGTTAGAACCTATCTTCCAACCCCTTAAGCTATCAGAAGTTCGTTGAAATGCACTCACGCAAAGGTCCATGACGGTGCTACAAAGGCCCGAGAGCTCCGACTCTCCCCTCTATTCCTCTACCATCTTTATTTTTCCTCTATCCTTGAATTTGTGCCGTTACGCCACCGAAATCTCGGTGATTGCAGGGAGCATAAATAGGATCGGAGTGCCTTCGGGCAAGAGGAAGTGTTGTTTTATTTTTTCTTTTGGCCATAAGTAGAGACCGCATTTTAGTGGGTTGATCAGGTAACACCTTCCCAATCGATAACCGAAGCGCCTACCCAAGAGCCTTTGGCGTGAATCGGTAAATCAGAGTCATATTTTAGGACTTTTTTTCTTTCAAATATTGATTTAGGTTTCTCGGGACACTAAAAGCTCCGGGTGGCGACTCTTTTTTTTTCACACTGCATCGTCCGACGGATCGATAAGATCCACGGTTGCACAACTGTCATGCACCAAATTAGAAAATTTTTTAACTTAGAAGTCTAGCCAAGCACGGATCTGAGAAGATTGACGAAGAAGACTTTTAAGACTCTGCTGCTAAAATAAATTAGAAAATCCAAAAGTACATCAACTGATTAAAAGCAAAGGAAAGATAAAATTAAGAAGTAGTGTTATATTAGGACAGTTTTGTTTTAGCAGTTTCTTTTATGAGAATTAGGAGTTTTGTAAGCCGACCCCTTATGATCTATAAATAAGGGGGCTTGGTATAGGAATTAGCCATCGAATAAATTCCCAGCATCAATTGACAACTGAGGTTGTATTTTCTTTTGATCATTAAAGTAGTTTAGTTTAGATATCCAAGGTTCCTCGATCACAATTGACGATTGGGATTGAGAGTTGGAAGATTATAGTGGATATCTGTATTTTCTCAGAAGTAAATGACGTCTGCGGTTGAGGGATGATAATTTTTAATATTTTATAGTTTAGATTTATTTTATTATAATTTCCTGCTTTGTAAACATCTTCAGATTTTAATTTGAATTGGCGACTCGGGTTAAAGTTTGCAGATTAGTGTAACGAATTTTATTTTCCATCTTTAATTTTTTGAAATTTGATTGACACCCAAATTTTTGATAGATTAAAGATTAGTATAAATTTATATTGAATGATGCTAGTTTTTTATTGATGCCCAAATTCTAGAAGACTGAGATATAGTGTAACGGTATTTTAAATTTGTAAACATCCAATAGCTGAAAACTGTGATTGACGACCATAATGTGGAGGATTTAGGATTTATTTTTTGCAAATTAGTTTAAGAAACCATTCTTTATTCATATTTTTCAAGTAGTTTAGGATCTTAAAATTTAAGTACAAAGTTTTCAGAAAATTAATATATGCACATATAAATACATATTTTCGTGGGAACGATCCTATACTAGCTCTACAATTTCCATTGTGCGCTTGCAATAGGTTAAGACTTAATTAGAATAACATAAAGAGCACATCAATTGCCCGTGCCATTGTATTTGTCAAAGATTGGCACCTGAAACTTTGGGGGTAAAGGGACTTCTACAAATAAGCACAAGTCACAAAAGTCTGTAGCATGGATCTCAGCTCCACCCATCTTCATCAGCTATTTTTAGATCTTGTCCATTTATTCTTTTAACAGCTCTGATTCCTTGGCTGATGTGGCTGGCCCCTCAACAGGCTGCCTCCATTCACTTTGGGCTGCCGGTGGGTTGGTGAATACGAGTGGTGGGGGATTGAAACTAGTGAATGCCCCTGCATAGGCCCCGCTATTCCTAATCTCATCCTCCTCATACTGTGGGTCCACAGATGGTGGAGGGAGGGTGAGGTTATCCTGTTGGTGCTGAGTAGGCTGGATGGGTGCTTGGTGTGACCACTGTATATGGGGGAAGCTCTTATGAGTAGCCTGCGGGGTGATGGGATGAAGGAGTTGTGGGTTTTGAGCCGATGCCTGATGAGGCCACTTCATTTGAAGGAATCCTCGAGGATGGGTTTGAGAGGTATGGGATGGATTTTTATACTGGATTGGGTGTGAGGGATGTGGATGGGTGAGGCTTATGCTATGATGAAGGATTGGATGGGATGGGTGAATTATTTGAGGGGGGTGGGGGCCTGTTGAGTGAATGCAGGATATTGGGGGAATGGTGGAGGGTTTGAAAATAGGGCTCCTGGGTTTAGGGCTTGATGGGCTAGGGCATAGAGTGTTGGGCCTTGATGGGCTTAGGATATTGGGCCTTGATGAGTTTGGGGTATTGGGGCTTGATGGGTTTGGGGTATTGGGCCTTGATAGGCTTTTGGGTATAGGGTGTCGAGCTTTGAGGCCTACTCAAATGGCCCCATGGTTAGTGGGAGCCCTGGATGGTATGGACAATAGGAGGTTGATTAGAGTTTTGGGGAAGGAAGTATGAAGATTTAGGAGTGTATGGGGTGGGTTTGGAGATGTGTGGGATGGATGAGGGAGGCTTTGAGAGACCTTTGAAATGGTGTTGGCCTTGACCATTTCATCCTTCATGGCCATGGGATTGGGTGAGGGGGTGGATGTAAATGGTCCATGTGAGGGGGAAGTATAGGGTATGGATGGGATGGGTGTACGGAAAAAATTGGGCATAGCCCGAAAACAATCGGGCATGACCTGGGTAGATGGAGAGATATGTGATGGATTTAGAAATTTAGGCATGGTATGGGTGGATGTGGAAATAGTGGGTGTATTTTGGATAGATGTATTGGGAAAATGGGGTGTATATGGAGTGGATATGGGAGGAAAATGGGGTGTTTGTTGGATGGATGTTGATGGGGGCAAGTTGGACATGGTTTGAAAAAATGAGGGGGAATGAGGTATTGGATTTTGGATGATTTGTGTGGTGGTGGATGGGAATATGGGTGCACCGGTCGGGGACAGTATATGGGGGTTGGGTGAGTGGAATGGAGATAGGTATATCCTCCGAATGCAAATGTGTTGGGGAGCACGGTGTGGATAAATCAAGATCGGCATAAGCCGGATCTACCGCCCATGACATGGCACGGGTGGGGCCCGAAAAGTTTTCTCCTCCCCCCTACGGGATGACGGAGGGTAGGGCGTTGTCGTTGTACTGGCGCCAGAGGCTTTCTTTTTAGATTTTTTGATGTTTTTTATTTTTATGGTTTTCATTTTTTTGAAATGACAAAATAGAATTTTCTCCCTTGATTATAGTGGTGAGTTTATCCGGGGCCTTGGGGAATTCCCTTTTCGGGCGGCATTCACACCTCCAATGTCTCCCACGGCGGGATCCCGATGCGCTTCGAAAGAAACAAAGGGAGACCTTTGTTCTATGTGAAGGCACGAAAATCAGTACGACGACCCAATCCCTCAAAAGGGTCAATAAAAGGGTGACCTTTTTTTACCGGTGAGGGCGTTTTGGGTGTCGAGAGGTGGGGAGAAACAATCGGGAGGATGAAAATCGCTAAGCGGGGGACTCGGGAACAGTGGAACGGGCCTAAGATTCGAGATGCCTGAACCCAAAATGGTCTAGCGTATGCATTACATATGCTAGGCAAATTTCTGGAATTTTTAGTTTAGCGTATCTATTAGGTACGCTAGGCAGTTTCTGGAGATTTTTAGCTTAGCGTATGTAATACATACGCCAGGCTAAAATTTATATATTCTATATATTTTGACAGCAGCAGCAAGCCCGAATTTGGTCTGTTTTTCTGGGTTGTTGGAAGCAGTGCTTCCGGGGACTATTTTTCTTTGTTATTTCGGGTCCCTCCTCACCGCACCTAGGGATACAAGGTCGTTTCGAGATATTCTAGTGCTCTCCCCCAAGGGTTTTAAGCTTTGTAACCGGATTGGTTACCCACCAGATATACCTCCGGCGCAAGCGCTTTCTTAGGTACTGGATGGGGTGGTACTTTTCCAGATCATCACCACTAGGGGCTGCCACCGTACTAAGAACCGAGACATTTGTATCGCTACTAAAATTCCCATCCTTTTAAAATCTACTCAATGCAAAAAAGTGGATTAAGTCCCTTGTTGGTTCAATTTTAAATTCAGTTTTAAGGGAGTTCGCTTAAATTTTCAAAAACGGGTTGTGACAATCCCATGCCGCCTCTACGGGTCGGCGTCCACTGTTGGTATATGTTTGCAATAAATTAAATGCTCACATAAGCCCGCCTAATAGCTAAGGCAGTAAAATGTGCAAGTAAGCCCGCCAATCGGCTAAGGCATGTAAATGATGGAAAAAGTAAGGGTAAGTAAAAATAATGCTCAAATAGGCCAGCCAATCGGCTAAGGCGCTTAAATGATAAAAAAATAGGGGTAAGTAAAAATAACTGAAAAGTAGGGGTAAGTATCAATGAAATGAAGAAAAAAGGGTTAGTAAACAAGAAAAATAAATAAACAAGAATAGGCTAAAACTTCAAGGGAAAGCTCTACAAGCTCTCCCCAATAGAGTTACCATCTGTGCAACCGTGGGCTCTCGCGAGTCCGTCTGGATGATGCGCTCTTTTATAAAAATATAGAGTCAATACTTGGAGCTTTTGGTGTCCCAAGAAACCCAAATATGAAAGCACCAAAGTGCAAAAATATGACTCTGATTTATCGCTTCACGCCAAAGGCTCTTAGGTAGGAGCTTCGGTTATCGATCTAGAAGGGTTAGGCACCCAATCAGCCCGCTCATTAGTGGTCTCTACTTATGGCGAAATAAAATATAAAACAACACTCCCTCTTTACCCAAAGGCACTCCGTTCCTACTTACGCCCCCCATAGTCACCGAAATTTCGGCGGCGTAATGGTGCAAGTTCAAGGATAGGGGAAAAGCAAAGAAGGTATAGGAATAGAAGGGAGAGTCGGAGTTCTCGGGCCCTTATAGTACCGATGGATCTTCGCGTGAGAGCATCATTGATGAGCTTCCGAAAGCAAATGGGTAGAGAAATGGGTTTTGATCTCTAAGACTAAGGAGCTAAGAGGTAGGAGAGGGAGGCTAAGGCCTTCTTCTTGCTAAAACTAAAGGATTGGTGATGAAAGATGGATCTAAGGAATGAACCTAGGTGTTTGAATTCTAGAGTTTTGATAGAGGAAATGAAGGAGGAGGCTCTCTAATATTTTCTCTCTTGTTGGAAAATTCTCAAGCCTTTAATCAAGAGGGGTGGCTCTCTATTTATAGAGAAAGGGTAGATTAGTGGAGGGTTAAAGGGGTCAATTGAATTAGCAATTAGGTAATAGGGATCTAAGGTTTTCTAGGTTTTCTAGGTCTTAGATAGGTGTGAATTGGGTTTTAATGGTAGATGATAAGGGGAGTTTTAAAGGGCTAAAGGGTTGCAAATAGGATATATGGGGGTGCAATAGTCTTATCAAAACCAACCCCAATGGATGGGGTGGTCAACAAGTCAAACCTCAATTTCGAAATCTAGCAAAAATCCCCAAAATCATTGTTCCTAAGCCTAGTGTATGTATTGCATACGCTACTTATAGGAACAATGTTCCTAAGAAACCTGGAGGTTTAGAACCCACGGTAGGGTCCACAAAAAGGTCAATTTTGCCTAGTGTATGTATTATATACGCTAAGCAAAATTCTGCCAAAATTGGCTTAGCATATGTAGTACATACGCTAGGCAAAATTTTGGCATTTCTACCCAAATTTCAAATAATTGTAACTTGTGATCCACAGCTCGGCCGTAACTTGTGATCCACAGCTCGGATTGAGGAGATTCATCCTCTTCCCAATGGTATAGGACTCAGCTTCAGAAGAGTTCTGTGCAAACTATGGGATTCCTCTTTCCAACCACTGCCCTGGAAGGTTTAAAACTGGTTTGGGAGGGGTTCTACCACTACAAAAATAAGGTGTTTTAGTGGCACTTGCGGTTAAGGCAATTTTTGGTAGTGGCAGGACTAATAGCGACTATTTTTTTAACAAATAGTCTTATTTTTTGAAGTGTACAAGTTAGGGTTGATTCCTAAGGGTCGGGGATAGGGTTCTAAAGGTTTTGGGATGATTTCTAAGGGTTCGGAAGTGCTCTCGGAAGCTCGGAGGGTACGCCTTTCTAAAGTATAATCGGGTCTTGGGCCAGTTTTGGGTGTCTACACAAACACCATAGTATAGTGTATGGGCCTAAATGATTATTTTAATGAATAGATTAGAACTAGAAAAGATGACATATGCGTAATCAAGGGCGATCATGTGCACGCTAAGATGAGCCCAATAAATATATGTAATCGGGTGAGAAAGGTTCACACAAATAATTTCGCAAATGGTGCACAGGTCACTTGATGGTGCACTGGCTGGAAGTTAACTCGTAAATAAGAGATCTAGCGATCAGAACATGCTAGGTGCATTTTAAACTCGTTTGTGGACCATTCAATTAAGACCCGTACACTGCCCCTCGGTGTACTAGCTTGACACACTAATAACCCCCCTTTACGACAAAAGGCAAGAACCCAAGCATAGGAAACTTAACTTTTGGTTCCCGGGTGAGAGCCGAGAAAGAGTGGAGAGAAACCGAGAGAGAGAGCTGGGATCCGAGTCCTCCGCATTCTTCTTCCTTTTTCTTTGAGATCCAAACCCTTTCTCCTTCTCATCTTCTTCGTTTGGTGAGATCATCACCATTGATCCCGCCATCTCAAACCCTTTTACCCCATTCTTATACCTCAAGGATCTCTTAAGTTCGACACCGTCGAGCTCGAAGAAGAGGAGAGACCGATCATTGGAAGAACGGCAAGCCTTGGCGTCAATCTTTCAGATTCTTAAGATCGTAGGCTTCGCATGCGGGATTTAAGAAGGTAAATTTTGAAAACAACCGCACACATGCATAGATCATAGGATAAATTGTGAGATCAAAATTTAATTAGTGTGTGCATTGGATTTCGTGCAAGGGTTAGAGAAATTTGGGTTTGGATTTGCGAGATCGAATCATCGAAGAGAAGAGCGAGGGCTTCAGCGTTGATCTCCGTCGATTTGACCGTCATAGACCCTAGACGCATGCTTTAAAAGGTGAGATTTACTGTTTTTTAGCATAGGTATGCTTAGATTTATATTATAGGTGAATACAATATCCACACCATTGATTTTAGGATTTTTCGAACCCAAAATGGGTCACAAATGGTCACTCACAGTCGCCACGGTGAGTGAGAACCTTGCCACAGCAAGACCCCTCCTGAAGTACACACCAAGACGAGTGCTATAGTGAAAAATGAGGCCAAAATGGCACTATTCATTCTCGCTGCAGCGAGCTATAGGTGTCTGAAAACCTCACCGCGGCGAGCTACTGTTCAGAGCGCCAAACACCTATTCAGTATTTTGGTCATAACTATTGACCATCAACTCTGATTAGAGTGATTCTAGAGGAGTTGCAAAGAAGACAACGAACCGCATAACTTTTATGAATTAACAAATTTATGAATCTAATGATTTAAATATTAAAACTTAGTAGCATGTAAGAACAAGTTTTGCATGATCCGAAGTTAACGTGAACTTGTCCTTTTCGCCATAGTTTGAGAAAAACCTTACGAACTTCGACATGTGTGATATTTAATCATTAACATATAAGTATATGAATGTTTCATAATTTAGGTTAAGGTTTGGGAACGTCCGCGAGGATTTTGGCACCGTTTTATGTGATTTTGCGTGATTTTGCAATCGAGGTAGGGGAAATTCACCACTCAATTGCATTTCGATTTCGATTTCAATCAATGGATTTGTATGATGTATTTTATTTTGAATGTGTTAAATGCTTTTAACCTTTAAGAATTTGATTTTTTATATCTGGATAATTGAAAATTGAACATGAGTTTTGACTTCCGAGATTTTGAACTAAAATCTTGCTTTTAGAAATGAAATCGGCTGGACATTTGAAATTCCTTGAATTCTAGTTAGTATTGAACTCCTTAAACTTCGAGTATGAAGTTTGCATGTTTCAACGGACTTGAACTTCAAATGTGATCATTATAACTGACTTTGAAATTTGATTTTTATTATGGGGTCGCTTTTGAAAATTTTAAAATATCGAGTCTTGAAATTTGATTGTATCGAACTTCGATAATCAATATGAACTATGAAAGTAAGAACCGTGAATTAAATTTGCATATGACATCATACATGAACTTGCTATGAACCATGAACTTGACACGAATATGTGTTCACACTAAATTCGATACGAACATGAATCCGACATGTAATTCAAAATTTGTATGTGAATCCGGAAATGAATCCGAAATTTGGACTATGTATAAAAACTCTGAGTTGAGCATTAAATCCGACACGGATTAAGAACTCTGTGTGAATTGTGAATCCATTGAATCTGTAATTTGAATCGGTGCGGCGGTTAATCCGTAATTTGAACCGGTGCGGCGATTAACCCGTAATTTGAACTGGTGTGGCGGTTAATCAGTAATTTGAACTAGTGCGGTGATTATTCAATGGGACTGGTACAGCAATATATTTTTATTTTAAATCTGAGACTGGTATAGCAGTATATCTATAATTTGAATATGAACCTTGAACTGTGAACCGGCACGACGGGATATCCGTGATTCGAATCGGCATGGCAGGATATCCATGAATGGAACATGAAATCTATGTAAGTGAACTGAAATTTAAGTCAGATAAATTAAAGTGGACTGCTATGGGCGGAATATTCGTACAATGGTATGTCGTTATGGGCAAAATATTCAAAAAATTGTGGACCGTTATGGGCAGAATATTCGTAAAATGGTGGACCTCTATAGGCGGAATATTCATAAAATTGTGGACTGCTATGGGCGGATTTAAATGAAAAAGAATCTAAAATGCCCCTTTGAATCCGAATCACGCTTGACTTTTGAATCTTGTGAAACTCAACCTAAGAAACATGATTTTCAAGTTCGTCTTGACATGAGTAGAAGTCTTTGTATATTTTGTCTGATATGAAAATGACATGACTGCTTTGAGAATGAAAATGGATTTGAAGCATGACCTTGATTTAAAATGAAATGGTTTTGAAAACTTGTATTTTATACCTACATTTTGATGAGAAACTACTTTGAAACCTTATCATTTGAATCTATGCATAAGATGATAAATGTAATTGTTCTTGAATTCCTCTACTGAGCTTGGACTATAGCTCACCCCTCGACTATACGTCACAGGTGCAGGTCTTAAGTGAAAATTCGGAGCTTGAGGCAAATCCTTTATCATTGGCCGATGGATTTGATCTCAATTTAGTTATGGTTTTTGAGGTTTAGACTTGGTATCTCCAATCATCTGGTAGACTAGTAGTATTAGATTTTTGAATGTACACCTCTTGTGCAGACACATTGTACACCACTGTTTAGGTGATGGTTGGCCATCACCAAGGGTTTTATATTGTTAGCTTGTATTTTATAGAAGGATACAATCTTCTAACTCCTGCCGTATGTATTAATTGCTTTGAATTCTGCATTGTGTGGATGTACCAAAATTATGAATTCGGATCGTGATCTGCGACCCGACGGTCCGAGTTTTTCCTAGTTGGTCAAAAAAAAAAAAGTGTCAAAAAATTTGGGATGTCACAAATGGTATCAAAGCTTGGGCTTTAGGTCTTCTGGGGACCCAAAGCTATGGCGATAGATTTTATCAAGGCATAGGAGACCCAATTGTGACTCTGTCACAGTTGATACCAAAGCTTAGGCATTAAGTCTTATTGGGACTCAAATGCTATCACATTAGATTTTATCGGAACTTAGGAGGGATTCACGATCCCTATTCTAAAATCTTCTAGAGATTCAAAGCCATGTCTCTGAATGACTTCAGATTTTTTCAGAGTTTAAGTTTATTTTGTCAGGACGTAGAAACCTTAAATAGACTTGCTTTGGATCTTCACGATCACTTTTTACTGAAGCCTTGTTTCATCGTGACAGAGCAGTATGCCTCCACAAGGTCGACCAAGAGTTGTCCGTACCAGAGGCATGTGTAATGATGAGGGAGTAGCCGTTGGTGCCAACGACGTTCCTTTGAGAGAAGGAAGTAATAGCAGTCACGTCGAGCAGTTGCTAGAAACCATGGTCAACCAGCAAGCTGCACTTCTAGCAGAGAGACGCCAACCCTCAGGATTCCAAGAGTTCAAGGGGATGAGACCCCCTAGCTTCTACAGTCAAACCAACCTGTTTGAGACGGAATCATGGTTAAATCAAATGGAAAAGACCCTCCAAAGAATTCGTTCCACTGAAGAGGAAAAAGTGAGTTGAGCTTCCTTCCAACTAGAGGGAGAGGCGGATTAGTGGTGGAAATCTATCGAAAGGACCCGAGCACCAGGGACACCTTGGACCTGGGCCGAATTTACTGAGGTCTTTAATGAGAAATACTTCTCGGCACCAAAGAGACGTCAGATGGAGATTCAGTTTGCAAATCTGGTACAAGGACAAATGACCGTTCGTGAATGAGTCAGAATTCACGAGGCTCTCTAGGTTTGAACCATTACTAGTGGCCACAAAACTAATGAAAGCCTAAAAGTTTGAGTATGGCCTGAAACCGGTGATTAAGGAAATGATTTCCTTGTTTGAGGCGACAACATATGCACACGTTATAAAATTAGCCCTCATTGCCGAAAGAGATTTGGGACAACATACACTAGAGAAGAAAAGAACAAATTCATAAAACACCAAGCTTGGTGAAATCTTATGACATCGAGCCTGCCAACAAGTAACTGAGGTTCTTGATGTCAGCACCTAGTCTACCTGCTCAGACTGCGTATTCAAGGCCGCCTGCATTTACACCCTTAAGTCCTCTCCGCCTTTCGAATCCTACAACAATAGGCGTAGCAGGGGTCCAACAAACTACACGCGCCGCTCCACCCGCACCCATTCAGTCATGCTCAAGATGAGGGAAACCACATGAAACAGAGAGTTGTAGGTGGACCACAGGTGCATGCTTCAAGTGTGGCCGGAAAGGACGTCAGATAAAGAACTGCCCCAAAGCAAAGAAGTGCAATGGATGATTTAATGTACGTAGCTGATATCAGTAGTTCATAGTCTGAGCTTATGGACTTAATGTATTATAATGAATAATCTTAATGCTTTTTGATAGATAGTTTCATGATAGGGGACTAGTTTTATTGTTAATTTGTAAATAGATTTCTAATTTGGGTCTATACTCATTGAATCCTTTGAGCAGCAGTTAACCCTTGTTAATCAACGATGTAAATTTTTTCTGTACTAACGACATGCTCTGCCTTATGATTAACCTTGGAGATTTCTAGATTAAACTTTCCTTTACCGAGATGGTATACCTTTGGTTCATGTTTACGGTCGCTTGTTAATGGGTTTTGTTCTAGTGATGAGATACCTATCAATTACTGGCTATGGGGAAATTAGTTGATAGTTTAAGCCTGGTGGTGTGGAGGTAAATTCCTGCGGGATTTAAATCTTGTTGGTGACAATGACACCTTTATATACCGGCAACTTATTTCCCTTCAATGTCAAAGCATCTTCTATAATAGACGCACCAGAAGTTACGTCGTGAATTTTCAAGGAAAAAAATTCCTTTAAGGAGGGGAGAATGTAATGACCCTGAATTTCCAAGGATGTTAAATCATTAACTTTGGCAGAGAATATGATTACCGGTCTCCAGGCTATCAAGTCTCCGTACCCTATCGAATACGGCACACCAATTTTCGAGGACAAATTTTGTAAGGTGGGAAGGATGTAACAACCCTGATTTTTCTAACATTGAATTGTTGACCTTCGACGAGGATACAATTGCCTTGACCGATTTGACCTTGGTCAAGCTTTTGATGGATGCGACACAGTCTCTGACCCAGCCATCTTAAATTGGAAATTGCACCCAATTCACAAATCTAAAGCCAATCCCTGATTAGAGCACTAGATTTAAACTCGAAACCTAGTGAGAAGTGTGCGTTGCACATGACTCGAACCCGGGATTGGACCAAGCTCGAGCCCACACTTCCAAACACCATAGAATAGTGTATGGGCTTAATTGATTGTTTTAATGAATAGATTAATACAAAAAAAGATGGTGTACGCGTAATCAAGGGCAATCATGTGCACGCTAAGCACGAATGCAATCCGAGCCTATGAAATATATGTAACTAGGTGTGAAAGGTTCACACAAATAATTCCGTAAACAGTGCACAGGTCGCGTGATGGTGCACTTGCTGGAAGCTAACTCGTAAATAAGAGGTCTAGCGATCAAAACATGCTAAGTGCATTTTAAACTCGTTTGTGGACCATTCAATTAGGACCCGTACACCACCCCTCGATGTACTAGCTTGACACACTAATGACTCCCCTTTAAGACAAAAGGAAAGAACCCACGCATGGGAAACCCAATTTTTGGTTTTCGGTTGAGAGTCGAGAAAGAGTGGAGAGAAATTGAGAGAGAGAGAGTTCGGATCCGAGTCCTCCACCCTCTTCTTCCTTTTTCTTTGAGATCCAAACCCTTTCTCCTTCTCATCTTCTTCGTTTGGTGAGATCATCGCCATTGATCTTGCCATATTAAGCCCTTCTACCCCATTTTTATACTGCAAGGATCTCTTATGTTCGACACCGTCGAGCTCGAAGAAGAGGAGAGACCGATCATCGGATGAAAGGCAAGCCTTGGCGTCAATCTTTCCGATTTTGGCGATCATAGGCTTCGCATGCACGATTTAGGAAGGTAAATTCTGAAAACCACTATGCGCACGCATAGATCGTAGGATAAATTACAAGATCGAAATTTAATTAGTGTGTGCATTGGATTTCGTGCAAGGGGTTCGAGAAATTTGGGTTTGGATATGCGAGATCAAATCATCGAAGAGAAGAGCGAGGGCTTCGGCGTCGATCTCCGTCGATTCAACCATCATAGACCCCGCACGCACGCTTTAAAAGATGAGATTTATTGATTTTTAGCATAGGATATGCTTAGATTTAGATCGTAGGTGAATACAACATCGCAGACCATTGATTTTGGAAAATTTCAAATGGTCACAAATGGTCACTCACAGTTGCCGTGGCGAATGAGAACCTCGCTGCGACGAGACCCCTCCTAAAACACTCACTGTGGTGAGTGCTACAGTGAAAAATTAGGCCAAAACGGCTCTATTCGTTCTCACCGCGCGAGTAATAAGTGTCTGAAGACCTCGCTGCAACTAGCTACTGTTCATAGCGCCAAACACCTATTCGGTATTTCGGTCATAACTTTTGACCCCAAACTCCGATTAGTACTGTGACAGCCCGAATTTTGGTACCGCGAAACCCAAGCCATCAGCACGATCCTCTCAACCGTACCCCATGGCTATGTACGGAACATTGGTATAATAAACAATATTAACACAAAATGGAACGATAACTACACGATGTGGAAGCAAAATACTATTCTAAATATAAACTCAACAGATAGTTCTACTTTCATTCCACTACATGAACAGAGAACCGATCTGAACTATCGGTGATAAACAGATCACCCCATATGGTTCACCAAAAAGAATATATCAATTAATTATATTATTTATCAAAACAAAGGATTGACATACCAAGCCGTACTAATGAGTTCTCAAAACTACTCTCTCAAAGTACTCAGCAGAGTCTCCTAGAAGAAGTCCTCAGGAGGGGGCTCCAACTCTTCCCCAGGCATGTAATCCGAATCACCCGGATTCACGTCTCTCGAAGCCTCGGCCGCTGCTAACACTGGACCTACAACGTATAGTCTAAAGGGTGAGCTACATCCTAGCTCAATAGGGAACAAGACAATGAACATATAAGTCAAAATCTCACATATATTCTATGATATTCTAAGCATGATGTATCTATGCACTTGCTGAAAAAATAGTTTAAAAGATGGCAATTTATATTTTAAATTTACTGGTAGTTACATGTTTCCCTTTATTATTAATTGTTCATGAATGACACTGAATAGGCCTAAAGCAAAACTAAAATCTTCAACTAAAGTAGTCCCCGAACAATATAGCATCGAGCCCCGATGGAATACCCTCCATCGTCGTCTAAATAGACAATTATTATATGTATTCCCTAGGAATACTACCCAAGCCCCTTTCTCAATAAGCGACGGGATTAAATCTCATCTCAACATCCCTGGGATGTGCTTACTGTGTACGGATAAACCTCCGTACCAGTGTACAGATTGACCACCGTATCGGTCACGGATATCCTGCCAAGTCAATCGTGGGTATCCCGCCACGTCGGTGGGGTATTCTATTCAAACCTTAAATAATAAAAATATCATGTGCTTTACATATAGTTATTCACTGTGTAATCGTGCTACTTTATATCAGTTAGGCCTTATCAGTTGTTATCCAATCTTACCAACATCCCTGGGATGTCTAAATTACTCGCATCACATTAATGCCTTTATCACTTTCTCATCCCCTAGGGATGCCTCATTTTCATTAGCTTACTTCGTCTCAGTTACTCGCACCACACTGATGCCTTTATCACTTCCTCATCCCCTGGGAATGTCTCATTCTCATTTACTTTCTTGGTGTCACACACACACCCTTTTTTACAAAGATTTACACAATTAAAATATTTTCAATTTGATTTCTATATCACTACATATATGCTCTTGCAATTAAAGTGCATGTTCAAGGTGTTCCCTACCTCAAGTCTCTGAAGGTCCAAGCATCAAGGTCACATACGATTTCTTATGCTAGTATTCACACGTAACACCTATAGTACACCATAACATATGCAACACATCAATAAAGACGCAATAGAGAAGGTCCAAGACCCTCCATGAATCCCAAGGTCCAATTAAGAAGTCAAGTCAAACTGCCAAAATCGATTAATCGATCTCTAAAATTAATTAATCGAAACTCTAAATCGATTAATCGATTCCCAAAATCGATTGATCGAAATTCAAAATCGATTAATCGATCCTAAATTGATTAATCAAAATCCCCAAAAGGGTTAAATCGATTCTCAAATCGAGCAATCGAAAATCCAAAATCGACTAACCTATCCCAAATCGATTAATCGAAATCCAAAATCGATTAATCGATTCCCCAAATCGATTAATCGGTTTCCTCAAGTCTCATCTCTCCAGCCACTGGAGGTACTCAGTCGATTAGTCGATTTCTAAATCGATTAATCGACTTTCAAAATCGATTAATCAATTTCTAGGTCGATTAATCGAACTTGGGCATTCTTGCTCTTTCAACTTCTAGACCAAAATCGATTAATCGATTTGGCCAGAACTCAGCCCCTTTTCAGGCTGTTCTTCCAAATTTTTTTCTCTTTATTTTTCTTTCTTTTCTATCATTTTTATTTGATCATTTCACCCATCTTTCCTATAGCTAATGCACAATAAGGTACTCATTTAAATCTAGCAAAACTCACCTCAAATCAATCTCCTAATTGATTGATCGGTTGATTTGAATGGTTAAGGTTCCGGCTCTTGCTTCAACGATCCTCTACGCGTTGAATCCGACATTAAATGCTTGAAACTCTTCCTTCAATCAACCACAATAACTCCTAACCATTACTCACCTTGGTTCTCTCTCTCTCTCTCTCTTCTTAACTCTCTTTCACCAACCAAACAAAAGAAATCTAGGTTATTAAAACCCTTATAACTTCTCTCAAACTTCAGTGTTAAGCACATACACTAGAGACAGGTGTATCTGGCCCTAAACCCACACTATACACTATACTTAGGTCACATTTACATCACTTCATGAGTCCACTGTTTGACCATCACGTGGTCAGACCTACGACTTGTCGAGCACGAATCTCGAGGTCACTGTTTAACGCTCAAATTTTCAAGATATTACAAGTACGATGCTTGAGGCATTGGAAACAAAACAACAAGCCCCATACCTTTCATGAATTAACAAATTTATGAATCTAATGATTTAAAGATCAAAATTTAGTGAAAAGTAGGGATAAGTTTTACATGATCCGAAGTTAACATGAACTTATCCTTTTCGCCCTAGTTTAAGAAAAACCTTAGGAACTTCGACATGTGTGATATTTAATCATTAATATGTAAGTATACGAATGTTTTGTAATATAGGTTAAGGCTTGGGAACGTCCGCGAGGATTTTGGCACCGTTTTACGTGATTTTACGTGATTTCACAATCGAGGTAGGGGAAATTCACCACTCAATTGCATTTCGATTTCGATCCATAAATTTGTATGATGTATTTTATTTGAATGTGTGAAATGCTTTTAACCTTTAAGAATTTGATTTTTTACATCTGGATAATTGAAAAATGAACATGAGTTTTGATTTCCGAGATTTTAAACTCAAATCTTGCTTTTAGAAATGAAATCGGCTGGATATTTGAAATTCCTTGAATTCTAGTTAGTATTGAACTCCTTAAACTTCGAGTATGAACTTTGCATGTTTCATCGGACTTGAACTTCGAATGTGATTATTATAACTGATTTAGAAATTTGATTTTTATTATGGATTCGCTTTTGAAAATTTTGAAATATCGAGTCTTAAAATTTGATTGTATCGAACTTCGATAATCAACATGAACTATAAAAGTAAGAACCGTGAATTAAATTTGCATATGACATCGTACATGAACTTGCTATGAACCATGAACTTGACACGAATATGTGTTCACACTAAATTCGATACAAACATGAATCCAACATGTAATTCAAACTTTGTATGTGAATCCATAAATGAATTCCCCTCGATTAATCAAATTTTCACTTTATTAATTTTTTCTGAGCCTCCATTCAATCTCCCCTCATTGGCGTATGTCAGTCGACTAATTGACCAAAATCGACTAATCGAAATTCCATATCGATTAATCGATTAATCGGTTTTGATCAGACTTCAAAATTATTATTTTTTTGTTGCTTTTTATCTCCTTTGTTTTCTTGGTAATATATGACTAGTTGGTCACTGGTTTTGTGAAGCATAACTTTACAGTTATTGCGTGGCAATGATGAATCCTAACTATGCATTTGACATTATATTAGGAACACGACGTGGATTTGGAATTCTCACTACTGAATAAATTTGATCAAAAGGTTCACATTTGATTACAACCTATGGTTTAAATCCGCAAACATGCTTGCGGTGATACAATTTTGGCTCTCAAGCTATCGCAAACAAGTTCGGATATTGTTCTTTCACGTTGGTCTCTCGTTACCACGTAGCTTCTTCGGCTGGATGATTCTTCCATCGAACAAGCACTAACGGAATCACTTTTGTCCGCAACACTTATTTCTTTCGATCCAAAATCTTTGCCGGTTCTTTGATCATGCTCATATCCTCATGCATCTCTAATGGTTGGCCGCTCAACACGTGATCAGGGCCATTAAGATATTTCCTAAGCATAAATACGTGGAATACATTGTGTACCCGATCAAATAACTGTGGTAATCCAATGCAGTAAGTAACTTCCCCTACTCAATCCAGATGCTCAAATGGTCCTAGATAGCGAGGACTTAACTTCCCTCTCTTTCCAAATCTCATCACGCCCTTCATAGGTGACACTTTCACGAATACATGTTCACCCATCTTAAAGTCCACACTGGTCCGCTTAATATCAGCGTAGCTTTTCTGTCTGCTCTAAGCCGCTTTGAATTTGGCCCTTATCATTTGAACATAGGTGGTATTATCTTCAAGCATCTCGGGTCCCAAAACAAATTTCTCACCGATTTCCTCCCAATTGATGGGCGATCTATATCGCCGTCTATAAAGAGCTTCATACGGTGTTATCCCAATGCTCGTCTGAAAATTATTATTGTATGTAAACTCAATCAATGGTAGGTGTTGATCCCATGATCCTTGCAGTTCTAACATACATGCCCTAAGCATGTCATCGATGATCTGATTGACCCGTTCTGTTTGCCCATCGGTTTGCGAATGGAATGCTGAACTGAATTCCAATTGCATTCCCATTCCTTCTTGAAATTTCTTCTATGTATATAATGGGTCACGGTCAGAAACAATGCTACTCGGAATCCCATGCAAACGGACAATCTCTTTCATATATAGCTCTGTGAGTCTTCCTGTCGTATACATCGTGTTGTAAGGCAAGAAGTGCGCTGACTTGGTCAATCGATCGACCACTACCCAAATGGCATTGTACCTCTTTGCAGTACGCGGTAGCCTAACCATGAAGTCCATAGAGATCGATTCCCACTTCCATTCCGGTATAGGTAGAGGTTGCAATAATCCCGCAGGGTGTCTATGATCGATCTTCACTTGCTGGCATGTCAAACATCATGACATGTACTTTGCCACGTCTTATTTCAAACCTCTCCACCAGTAATTCTTTTTCAAATCTTGGTACATTTTTGTGCTACCTGGGTGAATCGCATAGTTTGACTTGTGAGCTTCATCAAGAATAGTTTGCCGTAGATCGGCATTGTCCGGAATGCAGAGACGGCCCTTGAATAATAAGGATCCATCTTCTTTCACTGAGAAGTCCGGTTTGATGCCTTCAATCACATCTTGATGAATCTTGGTTAGCGCCGGGTCTTTCATCTGTAGCTCATGGATATGCTCAAATATCAATGGTCTCACTGAAATGTTTACCAAAAAGACTCATGTGGCTTGTGACTCAATATTCGCATCATACAGTGCTAGATCTTCAAACAACTTCCATCGGTGCATACCCAAAATTAAACTAGCCAACTGAGCTGAACCCTTCTGACTCAAAGCATCGGCTACTACATTAGCCTTGCCTAGATGGTACTGTAAGAAACAGTCATAGTCCTTGAGGAACTCCATCCATCTGCGCTGCCTCATATTGAGTTCCTTCTGTGTAAACAGATATCTGAGGCTCGTGTGGTCGGTGAAAATCTCAAAACTCTCACCATACAAGTAATGCCGCCAAATCTTCAGCGTAAATATGACCGCTGCTAGTTTCAGATCATGTGTCGGGTAATTCTTTTCATGCTCTTTCAACTGTCTTGACTCGTAAACTATCACCTTTTTGTGTTGGTTGAGCACGCAACCCAAACCATTATACGAAGCATCGCTATATACCGCGAACCCTCCACTGCCTAAAGGAATCGCCAGTACTGGAGCTGAAGTGAGTCTCTTCTTGAGTTCTTGAAAACTCTTCTCGCATGTCTCACTCCACTCGAATCTTGAATCTTTCCGTGTAAGCCTCATAAGAGGTTCCGATAGTTTTGAAAACCCCTCTACAAAGCGTCGATAATAACCCACTAATCTAAGAAAATTACGGACATCGATCACGGTCTTTGGTTGCTCCCAGTTTACTACTGCCTCTATTTTTGCTGGATCTACAGTGACACCATACTTTGACACGACGTGTCCCAAAAAGCTAACCTCCTCTAACCAAAACTTACACTTACTGAGCTTGGCGTACAGTTGGTGTTCACACAAAGTTTGTAAAGCAATCCGCAAGTGTTCTTCGTGTTTCGCCTTTGACTTGGAGTATATCAAGATATCATCAACGAACACCACGACGCAGGAGTCCAGGTGTGGTTTAAACACCCGATTCATTAAATCCATAAACGACTTCGGTGCGTTCGTCAACCCAAACGGCATCACTAAGAATTCATAGTGTCCGTACCGTATCCTAAAAGCAATCTTCTGAATATCCTCTGCCTTGACTCGCAACTGATGGTATCTAGATCTCAGATCGATCTTGAAAAAATATCTTGTTCCTTGCAGCTAGTCAAATAAGGCATCTATCCTAGGCAAAGGGTATCGGTTCTTTATAGTGAGTTTGTTCAATTGTCGATAGTCAATGCACAGTCGTATTGACCCATCCTTTTTCTTGACAAACAAGACCGGTGCTCCCCATGTAGACACACTCGGTCTCACAAACCCCTTGTCTATGAGCTCTTACAACTGCTCTTTCAACTCCTTCAACTCAGCAGGAGTCATTCTATATGGTGCTTTAGAAACAGGCTCAGTTCCTGGTGCTAAGTCGATGGCGAACTCCACCTCTCTCTTTGGAGGTAATCCTGGTAACTCTTCATAAACACGTCTTCAAACTCTCGCACCATGGCTATCTTGGAGATAATATTCTTTTCTTCTTTATCCTCCTTCAAGAATGACAAGTAACCGCTGCACCCCTTTCTGATCAAGCGCTCGACCCTGATTGCCGAGATAAGTGGCATATGCGTTGATCTCTTTCCTCAAAATCGAAATAATCTCCTCATGTTGGGTCTGAAGATGACGACCTTGTTTTTACAATCTACCGTCGCACAGTGAGCCGACAATCAATCCGTGCCAAGGATCACGTCAAATCCTTGCATGTCTAACAAAATTAGGTTCGTCGATAGTTCAAAGACGTCTCCATCCATGATTCTCATGATCACAGAGTTGTAACCCTTTTCGGTATCAACCGATTTCCCAGTCAGAATAGTCACGATTAACACAAAGTCTAACTCCTCTGGATTGACTTTCATCTTCTTCGTGAAGCGAGGGATAATAAATGAGTGGGTAGACCCCGGGTCTATCAATACTTGAGCTTCATATGTCACATTGCTTCCTTTCTCATAGATTTATAACATACCTAGTCACACATATACATATATATATATATAATGTATAATATCATACCAAAAATTATTACATGCAAGTTCTTTTCTATTTTCTATATGGATGCACATTCTATATCTAAATTTTTTCAAGAATTGAAATTCTTTATCTAAAAGAAATTCTCACCTTGGATCACGTCATTTGTATTTTGAGCTTCTTGAGCTGTGACCGCATAGGCTCTCCCTTGGACGATCGGCTTCCTTGCTTGTATAGGTCGTGGCATAGAAGCTGAAGCCGTCTTTCCCTTATTTGCCTCAGGGCAATCTTTGATCAAGTGGCCCACCTTGCCACATCTGAAACAACCCCGAGTTCCTTGCCTACAGTCCGCTGTCCTGTGAGACTTGTCACACTTGGCACAAGTCTCTTAAGGTGTGGAAGAAGCTACTCGTGAGAAACCCTGTGTAACTGTAGCTCCGGTAGTGATAGCAGGGCTCTCATATCGTATCGGTCTCCCCGACGCAAGCAATGGAAATCTCTGCTGGTAGGTCTGCTATGCCGATCTCCCATAACCTCCTTGGAATGGTGGTCTCTGATTGTTTACTATGAATCTCGGCTTTTTGTTCACCGGCTCGTAGTTCCCCGTTCTACTATGGTCCACACTCTACCTTCCTTGTTGTTCCCTCCGACGGTATTTATTATTATTCTCTTCCTCTACTACGAGCACCTTGCTCATGACCTCTCCATAGGTCCTCATCTGGAATGGTGTCACTCCGCCCCTCACGTTCGGTCTCAACCCTTGCTGAAACCTCTTCGCTTTCATCATCTCTGTGATGACATAGTCAGGCGCAAAGCAAGCGAGTCGCATAAAATCCACTCCATACTCTCTAACCATCATCTTTCCTTGCACGAGTTGTAAAAATTGGATCTCCATCTGATTCCTCACAACTTCTGGAAAATATTGTTTGTTGAAGTCTTCAACAAATTCATCCCACGTCCAGGGAAAATCTGGGGTCTCCTGAGCCCTAGTCCTAGAAACGGACTTCCACCAAGGCCCAACCTCCCCATCTAACATGTAGGCTGCCCAACGGACACTCTCGTCCTCTGTATACATGAGCACACTAAATACTTTTTCTATCTCACTCAGCCAGTTCTCAGCTGCCATGGGCTCTGCCTGCCCCGAAAAGCGAGGAGGTCTCATCCTCCTAAACTCAGTAAACGCAGAAGACACTAGCAGTGTCGGAGTCACTGGAGGTGTTGGTGGCTGATGCTGCTCATGGGCAGTATGAGCTACCAAGGATGCTGCCTGTTGGGCCATGGCAGCAGCCATGGTTTCCATAGTGTGCATCATCCTCTGACGCTCATCTCTATCTTCGTTTCTTTCTCTGACTCTCTCTTGTTCTCTTTGATCTCGATCCCGTCGATCACGATCCTGAGTCTCTGCCTGATCTTGGCTCCCTTGGCCACCACTGCCTGAAGCCCCTCTATCTCCCACAGGCACTCTATTGGTACCGAGATAAAATTATCTCGACTACGCAAACTTCTACTATGACCGCCATTGGGTCAGCCCCTTCCTCTAGAAGACATAACGGTCTGCACGTGAAAACCTTGGTTTCGTTAGCAGAAGTCCCTATGCTCTGACAAAAGAATGATTGTCAGAATTTCTAAAAGAAAATGTTTTGATACCAACTGTGACAGCCCGGATTTCGGCACCCTGAAACCCATGCC
This sequence comes from Chloranthus sessilifolius, assembly GCA_021018995.1. Taxonomy (NCBI): domain Eukaryota; kingdom Viridiplantae; phylum Streptophyta; class Magnoliopsida; order Chloranthales; family Chloranthaceae; genus Chloranthus; species Chloranthus sessilifolius. The sequence goes on from CM037595.1 coordinate 75,893,253, forward strand.
ATCAGCATGATCCTCTAGACCGTACCCCATGGCTATGTATGGAACATTGGTATAATAAGCAATATTAAGACAAAATGAAACGCTAACAATACGATGTGGAAGCAAAATATTATTCTAAGTATAAACTCAAAAGACAGTTCTACTTTCATGCCACTGCATGAACAGAGAATCGATCCGAACCATCGGTGATAAATAGATCACCCCAGATGGTTCACCAAAAAGAATATATCAATTAATTACATTATTTATCAAAACAAAGGCTTGACATACCAAGCCGTACCAATGAGCTCTCAAAACTACTCTCTCAAAGTACTTAGCGGAGTCTCCTAGAAGAAGTCCTCAGGAGGGGGCTCCAACTCTTCCTCGTGCACGCATGTCGAATCGCCTTGGGATCCACGTCTCCTCAAGCCTCGCCATCGCTAACTGACTGCGATGTATAGTCTAAAGGGTGAGCTACATCCTAGCTCAATAGGAAACAAGACAATGAATATATAAGTCAAAATCTCACATATATTCCATGATATTCTAAGCATAATGTATCTATGCACTTGCTGGAAAAACAGTTTAGAAGATGGCAATTTGTATTTTAAATTTACTAGTAGTTACATGTTTCCCTTTATTATTAATTGTTCATGAATGACACTGAATAGGCCTAAAGCAAAACTTAAATCTTCAACTTAAGTAGTCCCCGAGCAATATAAAATCGAGCCCCGATGAAATACCCTTCATCATCGTCTACATAGACAATTATTATATGTATTCCCTGGGAATACCACCCAAGCCCCTTTCTCAATAGGCGACGGGTTTAAATCTCATCTCAATATCCTTGGGATGTGCTTACTGTGTACGGATAAACCTCCATACCAGTGTACGGATTGGCCGTCGTACCGGTTACGGATATCCTGTCGAGTCAGTCATAGGTATCCTGCCACGTCGGTGGGGTCTTCTGTTCAAACCTTAAATAACAAAAATATCATGTGCTTTACATATAGTTATTCACCGTATAAAAGTGCTACTTTATATCAGTTAGGCCTTATCAGTCGTTATCCAATCTTACCAACATCCCTGGGATGTCTAAATTACTCACATCACATTGATGCTTTTATCACTTTCTCATCCCCTGGGGATGCCTCATTTTCATTAGCTTACTTGGTCTCAGTTACTCGTATCACACTGATGCCTTTATCACTTTCTCATCCCCTGGGAATGTCTCATTCTCATTTACTTTCTTGGTGTCACACACACACCCTTTTTTTACAAAGATTTACATAGTTAAAACATTTTTAATATGATTTCTATATCGTTACATATATGCTCTTGCAATTAAAGTACATGTTCAAGGTGTTCCCTACAAGTCTCTGAAGGTCCAAACATCAAGGTCCCACACGGCTCTTTATGCTAGTATTCATACATACCACCTATGGTACACCATAACATATGCAACACATCAATAAAAATACAATAGAGAAGGTCCAAGACCCTCCATGAATCCCAAGGTCCAATTAAGAAGTCAAGTCAAACTACCAAAATTGATTAATCGATCTCTAAAATCGATTAATCAAACTCTAAATCGATTAATCGATTCCCAAAATCGATTGATCGAAATTAAAAATTGATTAATCGATCCCAAATCGATTAATCGAAATCCAAAATCGATTAATCGATTCCCCAAATCGAGCAGTTGAAAATCCAAAATCGATTAATCGATCTAAAATCAATTAATCAAAATCCAAAATCGATTAGTCGATTTCCCCAAGTCTCATCTCTCCAGCCACTGGAGGTACTCAGTTGATTAGTCGATTTCTAAATTGATTAATCGACTTTCAAAATCGATTAATCGATTTTCAGATCGATTAATCGAACTCGGGCATTCTTGCTCTTTCAACTTCTAGACCAAAATCGATTAATCGATTTAGCCATAACTCAGCCCCTTTTCGGGCTATTCTTCTAAATCTTTTTCTCTTTATTTTTCTTTCTTTTCTATCATTTTTATTTGATCATTTCACCCATCTTTCCTATAGCTAATGCACAATAAGGTACTCATTTAAATCTAGCAAAACTCACCTCAAATCAATCTCCTAATTGATTGAGCAGTTGATTTGAATTGTTAGGGTTTCGGCTTTTGCTTTAACGATCCTCTACGCATTGAATCCGACATTAAATGCTTGAAACTCTTCCTTTAATCAACCACAATAACTCCATTACTCACCTTGGTTCTCTCTCTCTCTCTCTCTCTCTCTCTCTCTCTTTTTAACTCTCTTTCACCAACCAAACAAAAGAAATCTAGGTTATTAAAACCCTTATAACTTCTCTCAAGCTTCGGTGTTAAGCACATACACCAGAGACAGGTGTATGTGGCCCTAAACCCACACTATACACTACACTTAGGTCACATTTATATCGCATTAGCTCATCACTTCATGAGTCCACTATTTGATCATCACGCAATCAGACCTACGACCAGTCGGGCACGGATCCCGAGGTCACTGTTTAACACTCAAATTTTTGAGATATTACAAGTACGATGCTTGAGGCATTGGAAACACAACAACAAGCCCCATACCTTTCATGAATTAACAAATTTATGAATCTACTGATTTAAAGATAAAAATTTAGTAGAAAGTAGGGATAAGTTTTACATGGTCTGAAGTTAACATGAACTTGTCCTTTTCGCCCTAGTTTAAGAAAAACCTTAGGAACTTCGACATGTGTGATATTTAATCATTAATATGTAAGTATACAAATGTTTTGTAATATAGGTTAAGGTTTGGGAACGTCTGCGAGGATTTTGGCACCGTTTTACTTGATTTTATGTGATTTCACAATCGAGGTAGGGGAAATTCACCACTCAATTGCATTTCGATTTCGATCCATAAATTTGTGTGATGTATTTTATTTGAATGTGTGAAATGCTTTTAACCTGTAAGAATTTGATTTTTTGCATTTGGATAATTGAAAAATGAACATGAGTTTTGACTTCCGAGATTTTAAACTCAAATCTTGCTTTTAGAAATGAAATCGGCTGGATATTTGAAATTCCTTGAATTCTAGTTAGTATTGAACTCCTTAAACTTCGAGTATGAACTTTGCATGTTTCATCGGACTTGAACTTCGAATGTGATTATTATAACTGATTTAGAAATTTGATTTTTATTATGGATTCACTTTTGAAAATTTTGAAATATCGAGTCTTGAAATTTGATTGTATCGAACTTCGATAATCAATATGAACTATGAAAGTAAGAACCGTGAATTAAATTTGCATATGACATCATACATGAACTTGCTATGAACCATGAACTTGACACGAATATGTGTTCACACTAAATTCGATACAAATATGAATCTGACATGTAATTCGAACTTTGTATGTGAATCCATAAATGAATCTGAAATCTGGACTATGTATAAGAACTCTAAGTTAAGTATTGAATCCGACATGAATTAAGAACTCTATGTGTGAATTGTGAATCCATTGAATTTGTAATTTGAACCGGTGCGGCGGTTAATCCATAATTTGAATCGGTGCGGCAGTTAATCCGTAATTTGAACCGATGTGATGGTTAACCCGTAGTTTGAACCGGTGCGACGGTTAATCTGTAATTTGAACTGGTGCAGGAGTCATTTAATGGGACTAGTACCGCAGTATATCTATAATTTGAATCTGAAACTGGTACAGCAGTATATCTGTAATTTGAATATAAAACCTCAAACTATGAACCGACACGGTGGGATATCCGTGAATCGAACATGAAATCTATATAAGTGAACCGAAATTTAAGTCAAACAAATTGAAGTAGACTGTTATAGGCGAAATATTCGTACAATGGTGGACTGCTATGAGCGGAATATTCGAAAACTTGTGGATCGCTAAGGGCGGAATATTTGTAAAATTGTAGACCGCTATGGACGAAATATTAGTAAAATTGTGGACCGCTATGGGCGGATTTAAATGAAAAAGAATCTAAAATGCCCCTTTGAATTCGATTCATGCTTGACTTTTGAATCTTGTGAAATTTGACCTAAGAAACATGATTTTCAAGTTCGTCTTGACATGAGAAGAAGTCATTGTATATTTCGTCTGGTATAAAAATGACATGACTGCTTTGAGAATGAAAATGGCTTTGCAGGATGTCCTTGATTTAAAATGAAATGGCTTTGAAAACTTGTATTTTATACCTATGTTTTGATGAGAAACTACTTTGAAACCTTGTCATTTGAATTTATGCATAAGATGATAAATATAATTGTTCTTAAGTTCCTCTACTAATCTTGGACTGTAGCTCACCCCTCGACTATACGTCACAGGTGCATGTCTTAAGTGAGAATCTGGAGCATGAGGCGAATCCTTTACCATTGGCCGGTGGATTTGATCTCGATTTAGTTGTGATTTTTAAGGTTCGGACTTGGTACGCCCAATCATCTGGTAGACTAGTAGAATTAGATTTTTTGAATGTATACCTCTTGTGTAGACACATTTTACACCACTGTTTAGGTGATGGTCAGCCATCACCGATGGTTTTATATTGTTAGCCTATATGTTATATAAAGATACAATCTTCTCTCTCCTGCCATATGTATTAATTGCTTTGAATTTCGCATTATGTGGATGTACCAAAATTTTGTATTCGAATCGTGATCTATGACCCGACGATCCGAGTTTTTCCTAGTTGGTCAAAACAAAAAAGTGTCGAAAAAATCTGGGTTGTCATAGTGCATGGCGGTGCAATCTATTCACATGATCCGCAGCAGTAGCCTTAACATACAATCATAAATATGATTGCATATTTTCTTCATTCAGTACAATTCTTCAGCTTCGAATGATCGTATCCTTGCTCCGTGCTAAACTAGTCTTTGAGCAGCTTCTATAGAATCATAGTTATGATTCCTTCTTTTCTTCTTCTAACTTCACTCATTTGTGATTACGATTAAACTTATGACTGGTTCTTTAAATACGATTGGGATCATAAGCACGTGCGATCGTGATTCTTACTGCTTTTTGAGTTTATTTTGGCAAAGATTAACACTTTGGTAATTTTCTATTGTCTGTTCTAAATATCTGCACATTAGCATCTCATTAGTAGCAAACTAAGGTCTAGCATCACTAAGTTAAGGGAGATAAAATGATAAATTCTGTGATTGATCAGACCCCCAAACTTAAGCTTCGCTAGTCCCTAGCAAACAAGGAAAGATAAGCTAATCTAACTACAAATTTAAATGCTACTTTCGTAGGGAGCACGATTGCATTTAGCATATGCAACAAGCCTTTAAACCCTTAGGTGATTCCTAGTAGAGGAGTTACAGTCTCCTGAAGGTTTTCAGTGAAGTTACCTACAAACTTTAAAATATTTTTGGCTTTTTAAGATTTTTCAAAAAGAAAGCAAATTTTAAAAAAAAAAACACTCTAAACTAATTTTATGCACTAATCAATTAATCATCATATGGTGGTTACGATTTTCAAAAATAAGGATTTCATCAACCATGCCTTCCCACCCTAGCAGTTATCCTCAATCAAATACTCAACAATTTCAATTCCTGTAAATCGTGGAGTGTGCGTACCAATGAAGAATCCATTCATTATAGAATTTTCTAAACTACAGATTTAGAAAACAGTTTCATGCAAATCTTCACTGTTGGCATACTCTCAAAAAGATATCGAAATTATTAGGTTCTCTCAATATGATATATATGATGAATAATTTTAAGGACAATTGACAAAAAGATAAATATCATGGAATGGATAATCAATTCTATTTCTTATGCATGCTTCTCCATAGTATTTATCATACACATCTCTACTAAGCTCATGTTGTAAATCATGAATCAGAAAGGGCTTTATTCGGCATGTAATGGGGCTATGAGTAAAAGGTTTCAAAGAAAGGTAAAATATTCAAAAGTTCTGAGAATTCAACATATCTCTCACCTTTTCTTTTTCTTTTCTTCTTTTCTATTTCAGCAAGTATCCAAAAATTTGGACAACTTCTTCCCATATACTTTATTTTTGTAAATCCCCCATTTTTTTTCTCCCTCTCTTTTTTTTTTCCTTTTTTTAGACTTCCTCTTGAATATTTTTTTTCAATTTAGAAGCTTTTTGCTTCTCTTTTTCTATACTTTCTTCATTTTTTCCATATTTTGTTTTTCAAAATTTATTTCTCTATCAGCTGTTCTCTTTTTTGGCATTCCCCTTATCTGTTTTTGTATACTCCTTCCACTCTCCTATTTCTCCCTTTGTTCTAAATTCTCATAATTACAAGGGTTAAAGATCGAAAGCTTTAGGTAGTACATATGGTTAAAGGTTTATAAGATTTTGGTATCAAGAAATTCGGTTTAGGTTTTAATATGGGTTCAAGAGGTAAATTACTTTTTGAGATTTTGTAATATGGCTCAAACGAATCAGAGATGTCCTTAAATCATTTTCATGATTTACTAGCAAGAATGTCATATTATTTTGATGTATATACTAAATAGTTCTAGAAAAACATTCAACATAATCATAGAATAATTGATTCAAATTTTATCACTAATATGAGATTTCATTTCAGCATAGTCAAGAAATTCAAGGAAACTTCGATTCGGATAGAATAACAGTTTCTCTCTCAAAGAAAAGAAATAAGTTCAAATGCTCACTGATTATATGATTTTAAAACTATAATCTAAATATTGCAGTTTAAAGTAAAGTATAATTTCAAACATTCAATTCGGATATAATGTACAAAAGAAACAGAACATGAATCGTAACTGTTTCCTATCATTGATGTTTGAACTTCCTCTAAGATGATGGTAAAGTAAATGGAATCGTAGTTTTTTTTTCTAATCTTAACTCGCATATAATAGTTAACTGGAAAAATAAAAGTTTAAAACTAAACCTAAATTTATTTTTTTTCTTTAAAACTAAAACAATAGTAATATACACAGTGTGTACCCCCAAACTTAAATAGGGCAATGTCCTCATTGTTCACATAAATAGGGGCCACTAAAATTTTTACCGAAAGTGTTGCATGTACCAGGCATAAAATCTGCAAAAATATCCAAAATCTCCCCCAAACTTAGGAGAAATTACATTCAGCATGATCACACAAAATCGATATCATAAAGAAAAATTAGAAACAACAAAAAGTAAGAAAATAACCAAAAGAATTTTCTATTAATAAGATGAAATATGTACAAAAATTGCATGAAAAATAAAACTAATTACATAAAAAAGGAAACCTAGGAAAAATCTAGACATGGACTGACTATCTACGACACCAACAGCGACCATCTGAGGCAAAAAGATTAATTTGATAAAGATCAGCCCCGAGGTGGTAACCACCTTCAATCAAAGTCTCGCATCTCCCCCGTCAGAAAGAGTATTCACACCTTGACGGAATTGCACCCCTTGTCTTCCAAATATCTCCCCCAAATTGAGCACATCTCCCTGCCTTCCGTTTCATCAACTGCACCCTCGGAAGAGAAATACAATGCAGTTTAGAGGAAGAAGTTGAGGAGTGGGAAGTGAACACCTCTCTAACCTCCAGCAGCCTATATTGCTCCCCTGTGAAGAGAATGTAACACAACAAGGGGAGAATATGAGCAATGGACACGGGTGGCGAGGAAAACAAGGAGATGGAAGGGGATGACCCTGGAAATTCCCAACCCACCGTCTTCATAGAGGAACTTGCACTCAATGGGGTTGGGGTGGTGTTATGGTGAAATTAGGAGGAAGTGGGAGAAGATGGGGAGTACGAAAAAGGTTTCGAATTTGGGTTAGGTTTAAGATAAAGGGTAATTTCGGTGGACGATTCAACGTCTGGTATGGATCGCTGACGCTTCAACTTTTCTATCTTTTTATTGCAGCTAGGAGTTCGACCTGTTGTATCTCAAGAATTCGGTCAAGTATTCTATTGAATTCGTCGTGGTTTGGTTCTTCCGCCATAAAGGTTAGTGTTAAAGACGAAGGAAGAAGAAAGGTTTTGGGATGGTAAAGGTTTGTGAAGAGGCATGATTTTATAGGAAAAAGTTAGGGCTCTTGAATTGTCACTTCAATAAATGTCGATGTGTAAGCATTTAAGCTTGGGTAGTTGGCAAGTGGCAGCCATAAGTGCGATGCGTGTTCACTTCCTCTACGATTTAAATGGACTCGAATTTTAGGGGAACTGATAAGACTGGTCACTAGAATCTCTTATTCCCTAGAGTTGTAATTTACGATTCTAGATAACAGTACTTCGGTCGAACGAACTCTAAGACAATTGAACTGTAATCACTATGGTTTGACTGTAGACAATCACGAGTGATCGTAAATCCATACATTCAGAAGTGAATATATTACACCAGAGAGCTCTTTATAATCGATCATCATGTTTTTACATGATTTAGATCGTAAGGTACTCTCTTCAAGATTTTAATACTAATAATGCACATATATTACAAGGTTTTAATACGGATGAGTCAGTAGCTCGACGGGTCCATGAGGACCTCAATTATTACCAGAGGGAGTGGGTACATCTCCCCAAATGTGCGTCTTCTTAGTTTGCCATCTGACTACTCAAATAATTGGTCACTCTCTTTCTTATTTAATAAAGTAGTTAGTTGCTCTATCTGAGTTCCTAATTTAAAATAGATTGCCTAAGAGAGAGGCGTAACTGTGTTTGGCATTGGTCGTGTTGTTGACACCTCCTGGCATCCTTCAACATGGCATCCTCTGAAGCGTCAGTATGGTCTTGGGTTACTGTAGGATATAAAAGGGTAGCCAGATGCAGAGGAACTACCTGAGTTGGGCAATGGGAAGGAACACAAGCTTCTCCTTTTTGAGATGTTGGGTGTGATTTTATACCCAACAAGTACTAAATTTTTATTTTCCAAAGCATCAGCTTCGGAAAACATTTCATCATTGACTTTATTTCATACAATCCTCTCCGCTTAGGAGGTATATTCCTTAAAGTTTTCGAATCAGTCCTACTTTATGCATGGTGTTGCACCCATTCCTCGCTAGGGGTCTCAAAGAGTTTCCAAACGTCCTCTGTAGTTAATGTACAGAGCATTCCTCCACAAGTAACATCAATCATGTGCCGGGTTTGTTCGTTCAAGCCTTCATAGAAATCAAGCACTATTTGCCACAGCAGGACCCCATGATGAGGGCACTTGCTCAGAAGTTCATTGAGGCGCTTCCAGCTCTCCTAGAAAGACTCATCCGAAAATTGATAGAACGTTGTGATAATCATCCAGATCCGATTCGTTTTACTAATTGGAAAGTACTTAGTGAGAAACTTGGTTTGTAACTCTTCCCAACTAGCAATCAAATTGTTGGGCAAAGAGTTCAACCACTGCTTTGCTCCGTCTCTAAGAGAAAATGGAAACAACCTCAAATGAGCGGCTTCTTCCAACAAGTTTTTTATTCTAACAGTTGTGCAGATTTGTAAGAAGTTTGTTAAGTGTGTATATGGATCCTCCTCACCAATCCCATGAAAATAAGAAGTAGTTGAAGTTGGATTTGAATTCGAAGGCTCCATTACCAGCCACTGGAGGTAATCAAATACATGAGGGAGGTATAAGAGGGGACAATGCATAATACTCTCCCAACATTTTAGCCACTTCTTGTTCATCTCCTGCCATGGTGAATGATATTAGAAATAGGGCAAGGTGGCTAAGTTGTTTGATATTTTTGTGTTTTTAACTTTATTTTATTTTTATTGTAGAAGCAGGGAGAGAGAAAAAATTTGAGCCTTTAGCTTTTATTGTTAGAAGAAGTGTTGAAACTTTCGATTAGCCGTTCCAAATAAACCTATAAAAGATAAAGAAGCGACCAAAGAAAATAAAAAAAAAAAATTTTAAAAGGTTTAAAAGACAAATATCGGTTTTCAAATTTTATCCGCTTCCCCGACTGCGGTGCCAAAAACTTGTTATGTTGTTAAAAGTGTACTCAGTCTTAACCTATTGCAAGCGCACAATGAAAATTATAACACTAGTATAAGGTCGACCCCACAAGGAAGGTCGAAAATTTGAATACTTTTATGTGCCTTTAAAGAATAAAGAATGGTTGTTTTAATTAAACTAAGTGCAAGAAAATAAATCTAAATCCTCAAATTTCTGGATCTTGGTAGTCAATCAGTTTCTTTCGGTTCTCAGATATCTATGAAAACTAAAATTCCATTACACTCTATCTCAATTCTCTAGAATTTGGTCGTCAGTCAAAAACTAAAATTCTTCAATATAGATTTATACTAATCTACAATTCTCTAAAATTTGGGCGTCAATCAAACACTGAGAAAATTGAAGATGGAAAATAAAAAATCGTTACACTAATCTTTCAAACTCAAGATTTTAGGCGTCAATTAAAATCAAGAATTATGAGATGTTTATAAAACAGTAAAATGTATAAAAATAAATCTAAATTAGAAAGCAATAAAAAGAACTTTCATCTCTCAGTCACATGCGTCAATTATTCCTAAGAAACTACGGATACTCTACTCTAATCTTCTAGCTTCCGATCACAGTCGTCAATTGCCCTTGAGAAACCTCGGATATCTAAACTAAACTAGACTAAAGTGATCTTCAGGATTCCCAACATCAGTCATCAATTAATGCTGAGAATTCTGTTGATAAAATTTCTCTCAATGCTGAACCCTCTTATTTATAGATCATAAGAGGTCGGTTTACAGTATACGAATTCTAAACAAAGTAAACTACTAAAAACAAAAAATTTCTAAAACAACAAAACTTCTAATCTTAATCTTCCTTTCTTCTTAGTAGTAGATGCACACAGGATTCTTTCCTATTTTTCAGCAATAAAGATCTTCAGGATTTCTTTCTCCAATCTTTTCAGAGTTGTGGATTAGTAGACTTCTAATTTAAGAGGTCTTCTAGTTCTGTGCATGGCGGTGTAATCTCTTCACGTGATTAGTAGCAGCAGCTTTAATATACAATCGTAAATACGATTGCATCTTTTCTTCATTTAGTACGATTCTTTAGCTTCGAACGATCGTATCCTTACTTCATGTTAAACCAGTCTTTGAGCGTCTTCTATAGAATTGTAGTTATGATTCCTTCTTTTCTTCTTCTAACTTCTCTCATTCGTGATTACGATTGGACTTATGACTGGTTCTTTAAGTACGATTGGGATCATAAGTACATGCGATCGTGATTCTTACTGCTTTTTGAGTTTATTTTGGCAAAATTTAACACTTTGATACTTTTCTACTGTCTGTTCTAAATATCTGCATATTAGCTTCTCATTAGTAACAAACAAAGGTCTAACATCACTAAGTTAATGGTGATAAAATGATAAATTATATGACTGATTAGAGATCTTCAGGATTCTTTCGCCAATCTTCTCAGATCCGTGGGATAGCAGACTTCTAATTCAAGTGATCTTCTAATTATGTGCATGGCGGTGCAATCTTCACGAGATCAGCAGCAGAGGTTTCAGCTTTAATATATACAATCGTAAGTATGATTGCGTCTTCTTTTAGTACGATTCCTCCAGCATGATCGATCGTATCTTCAAATACAATTTCTCCAGTCTCTTCTATAAGATCGTAAATATGATTCTTTCTTTCTTCAACTTTTCACTATTTCTCTTACGACTGCTCGTGACTTCTCTTTCTTTCGTCTTACAGACTAGTCGTGAGTAGGATTGGGATCACATTTTCTAGTGATCATATTCTTACTGCTATTGAAGTTTATTTTGGCAAAGATTAATACTTTGATTCTTTTCTGCTATTTGTTTTAAATATTTGCACATCATCATATCATTAGTAGCAAACTAAGGTCTAACATCACTAAGTTAAGAGTGATAAAATGATAAATTTTGTGGCTGATCACCTTATAATTAAAATTATTAGACTTCCATCACCCGACTATCTTACCATTGAGCCTTAGTTTCATCAACAAGTTTCTTACTATAGAAGTTTATGATACCGTTGTTGCCTTAAACCAATCTTTTATTCTTCTTATTTTGTCATTGTTGCCTTAAAATGGTTACAGAATTTAGAGAAATAGGAGATAGTTAATTAGGATTACGAATCTAAGATAGGGAACCCAAACTTATTCATTTTAAAGGTAGAGTTTGGGGCGTCTGTTGAGGTTTGCTTTGGGTAGGAGGATGGGCCTGAGGTTGGATCAGAGTTGGTGGTGGCCAACTTACAGAGGCAAAGGAGGAGGTGGTGGCTGATGTAGGTTTTAAAACCTACCTTTTCCGTTGGAGGAAAACTATCTGATGTTTTCGAGTGATCCCCAGCAGGCTTCTGGCTACAGTGTTGTCCTAGAATATGAGAAAATAGATGTATTAATGAGTAACGAAATAAAAAATAGCGAAGCATCAACGACTTCTTTTTGAAGCAGTAGCGCTTTCATACTCGAAGCGGTAATGCTTTCATTTGGAAGCGTGGATACTTCATAATCAAAGCGGCAACGCTTCTTTTTGGAAGCGACAATGCTTCATTTTATAAGCGTTGACACTTTGAAATCGAACCGTTGACGCTTCTAAGACGAAGAGTTATAGCTCTTATAGTCTAGCGCATTAAACAAATAACATAACTCCAACATTTTGGTCAAGGCCAGCTTCAGAGACGCCTGATCTGCCAGGATTAGGTTTTTCTGCCGCCTTAGATATTCCTGCTCCTTCAAGATCTGGGTGTTCTATTCCTTCAGTTTCAGGTTCTCCTGTTCCATCTTCAGAACCTGTAGTCTAAGGTTGTCGAAGCTCGTGCTCCGCTCTCTGACTTAACTCTCACAGTCTACAATTCTTGCATTGACAAACTGCATCCATTTATCAACAAACCGTGTCCCTGGTACGTGCTTAACGGTAACTGGGGCAGTTTTCGCAGACTTATGGGCTTTGGGAACCACTTCTTCTTCGCTTTCATCTTCTTCATCCTCTTCTTCTTCTTCTTCTTCTTCTTCTTCTTCCTCTCCCTCTTCCGCTTCCTCTTTCTCTAGGTTAATAATGTTAATGTCTGACCTCTTCCACCGCATGATAATTGATGGACCACAGGTCCTTCACTTGCTTCTGTAGATTTTGGCTATACTCGCAGAAATTCCTCTATCATAGATCGTCTCCTCCTTATAGAGTGTGCAATCGAGTTCTCGGAATGCCTATAAGAAGATAAATTTTCATATTATTAACGAATGATAAAAAATTAAGAAATGAGAAAATCGACATCGCTTCATTAGGAAGCAATTGCGCCTCAGCATAGCTGCGTCATCATTTTTTTTGTGAAGCGATTGCACATCAGTATAGCCACACCATTGCTTCTTCTGTGATGTGATTGCGCCTGAGCATAGCAGCGCCATCGCTTCTTCTATGAAGTGATTGCCCCTCTTTTTGAAAGCGATATTGCCTCATTTGGAAATTACTTTATTCTCGAAGTCTTTGATGTAGAACTTTCTTGTACTCTGATTCGCCTCCTAGTTCAGCAGACGAGGCTTTCAGCCCTCAGTGGGCCACTCTTCATGTTGATCTCGTACGCCTAGATCTGAGGAACAAAATATTGATGAGATTTTTATGGACATCATATGAAATAAACCCAAAATTAGAGCAGACTTATTACCCTCAAAATTAGAGCAGACAACATTACCTATAGGGCAATCGTGCAACCGTAAATATTATATTCTTGCAAAGTCTTTGCCCTCTCTGTTATTTCCTGGTTCCTCATCGCTTTATCGACATACTGCAGCAAGTGCTTGTACACCAAATCACCCAATGAATATTCGTTGAAATTTGAGAGATTATCAACAAGAACGAGGTAGGGGTCGTCAATGGTGTATTTTGTGTTTGGAAAGAGGACGGTGGTGAGAACGAATAACAAACAAAGTTTCAGGAAGTCATCATTAGAACCCTCAATTACGCCGTTAATGGCTTCAAGGATATGTTCCCACTTTACAGGGTTGATGCCCTTGAAATACTTATTTTTGATCGTTTGGTCTTCGGGAAGGGGCTTGGAGGGAGGGTAACGGTGGGAGCCAGTCATTCGAAGACTAGTTATTAAGCAAAAATCAAGTGGGCGAAATCTGATAGTGCCCTTCCCAAAATTTCAGATGTTTTTCCCAACTCAAAACTTGATGATGTAGTCTAGGAGGTCGTTGATGCTTTTCATGTCCTTTGGTGCAAAAAAGAATTAATTGAAGATTGATTCCGAAAGCAGAGTTTTCCTATGTTTAGTTACCTCGTCGTATATCGACCAACACTTCACAATGGTGCACTTATTCATTGGAGTCTTGAGAACTATCTTGAAAATCTGTGAATTATAAAAAGAATTTTAAAGAAGAAGACATTAAAAAAGGATTGTCATTGCTTTCACATCGTAGCGCTAGGGCCTTTTCATAGAAGCACTGACGCTTCGTAAAAGAAGCGTTAATGCTCAATCCAGGAAGGACAACGCCTCTATATAGGAGGCACTATCCATTCCCTTACGGAGCTCTAACACTTCTTTCATGAAGCGTTAGTGCTCAGTCAAGGAAGTGATGACACCTATATATAGCGACACTTGCCCTTCATTTTTGAAGCGGAAAGAAGATAAAAAAGACACTCACCTTAATTCAAAAAAAAGAAAAAGGAGGTCGTCGCTTCATCATGTCTTTTTCTTGCGCTTTGAGAAGAGTGAAAATGAAAAAATTGGGGCAAAGATGAAAAGTAATTTTTAAATTTTTAATTCACAAATTTGTCGCCTCAAATAGTCTTTTTGAAGGGTAATAATGGCCATTGCAACCCCCGATGTCAGGCGTCATATCCCCAGCCGCTTCGCACCGCTTTACTTTTTAGATTTTATCAGTGGTAAATCTGATTAAAGCGAGGTTAAATGATTAAAAGGTTGGAATGTCTCTTCAACCAAATTCAACCAAAAAGTGCTACGTGTCGTGTGTAAATTAATGGGGGCAGTATATATATTTTAAGGATGCCATATGACATAGACAACCGCCACACAACATAGACAACCCAAATGTAGTGTATGTGTAAACTTATACGGAAAGAAGATCCGTTTTTGGCGCAACACTGGGAGGAGTCCTGCAGATAAGCGGGAGCAGGCGTGGGGTTTAGAAACTACAACCTTATGCATCCACAAGGGAAGAGTATACGAGTTAAGCTAATACTCAACCGATTAATAAATTGTTAATGGATACAAATTATGTAAAAGTACTTACTTTTATCTATTGGCCAGGCATGTGCTAACTTGGGGCGCCCATATGTTCATAGAGATTAGTCGGGTCCTCTAAGAGGTCCAGACACCCAAGTCATCGCAGTACTATCTTCTGTGCCTGGAAGCTGTACTCTATAAATATCCAGTGATAGAAATGACCAAAAGCGCAACAAAATTACAAATGACATTTTCCTTTCTTTATCAGAGCTCATCTGAATTCGCCGAAAACCCCTCACGGCGGCTCTCTTAGGAGTTAGGATCTTCGATTCCTGCTTTCTTTTTTCTAAAATTCGAAGGTAATCTTCCAATTTCAATCCAGAAATTAACTTCCAGATTACTCTTTGAGCTTATAGATTCTCATGATTTCCTTGCCTTTTTCAGTAATCTCATTTTTATGTATCATGATATGATGATGAGTATCTGTTAATGATAAACTAGGTTTAGGGTTTGTACTCCTTAGTGGTTTATCTGTAACACATTTGATCATCTGCCTGGAATATTGGAAAATCTTGACCATCGAATTCATACAAATTGACGGTTAAATAAAATATGGGGAATATTCCATATTTAATGGTTAAAATATCATTGTATTGGATGGTTAGGAATGTTCGATGGTTCGATTTTTGGGTTTTGTTTGACCTGAGGATTGGCCCAACTCGTCAATGGTCTTGTTTTATGATCGCGTTTGCGATGAGTAGTGTATTTGGTTATCTGTTCGAGTGTGGCGTGAACCTTGTTTTAAAAATTCACACATTTTATCATCTGTCCGGACTATTGGTCAATCCTGACCATCGGATTCAGAACTGCAAATTGACAGTTTAACAAAATCAATGTGTAGCAAACCATCTATAATCAGGCAGCTTTGCGTTCAGCCAAAATCAATATGTGTAGCACTGCGATCCCAATGGAACTGAGATTATATTGAAAATGTGTTTTGAACCATTATTTTTTGTTTGCCGGTGATACTCTTAGTTTTACCTATCATTGAGTGGAAAAGGATAGACTCCTATGGTCTTTATATTTTCTATAGGAAGAATGAGAAAAATTTCTTGATTTCTACTATTAAGTGGAGTTACTGGCTTGGATTCCCTGCATTGATTGAAATGATAGTTTGTTGAGAGCTTCCTTCTAAAAAACAACAACATTTTCTTTTGAATTGGGAAATAAAATTTTATAACTCAAACAAGCTAAATTCAATAAAGTAGAGACTTGAAAAAGGAGGGCTCATAGGAGACAATGAATGTGGAAAAGAGTTCAAATGAGGGGAACAATGAAGTGAGGATAGAGCAGAGTAGAGGCGGGAGGTCTACACGGTATAATTTTATCCAAAATTGAAATACAGCCAATGAGGAATTCGAGGAGAGAGGAGGGAGGGGGGAGGGATGAGGTATCACTAGTGGATTGGCTATACGGGTGGGTGGATTGGCCCAAGGAGAGGACGCGGTTTAATCCTATGAAGATAAACTAGCAAAAGAGTAACTCCGAGTAGGCTCGAAAGCAGGTTCGTTTTCTGGTTGGAAAGGTGAATTGATACAATATTTTGCATCATTAGGAAGATGCAACAGTGGTGAAAGATGGCAAAGGAATAGGCCGGGGACTAAGGAAATATTGAAGTGAAAATTTTGAAATCCTCTCTTAACCTAGGGAAAGGTTGGAGAATTGGGAAAGAAAGGTAGAGTAAGTTAGGGTTTGGGTTGGATTGAGAGGTCGTGATTTAGATTTAAATGCAGATTGTATCGTGAGGGGATTGGAGCATGGGTCAAATGTACAGTGATTAAAATTTTCTTGAGGGAACAATGAATGGAGATGATTTCCCTCCAAGAAACAAAATGCCATAGCTACGGGAAAAAGCGTGGGTTAAGAGACTTGTGGAAGGTAATCAATGGGAATGAAATGCAAAAATGCCAATGGCACTGTGAGAGGAATTTTCATGGTTTGCAGTAATAGGAATTTAGAGACTGAATGAGATGAGTTGCTGGAATAACTGAGCATAGTGAGGTATGGGATATCCTATAGTGCGTTGGGGGGCTTAAAACACGATAAGATTTTGCAAAGAACAAAAGGAGGATACAGAATGAACTGAAACATGAGAAAATTCAGACAATTTATTATTTGATGTGAATTGATTAATATTTCTTGGGGGGGGGGGGGGTTACATGGTCTAATGGTCAGGAGAATCCCACTCAAAGTAGTCCTGATAGGTTTATATCTAACAATTAATGAGTACAACCATACCCTAACCGCTTGCTCTCGGGCCTCAGCTGTACCTAGGCCAGCCTCCGATTATGTTCTCATAATCTTAAGTTTAGGTTGTGGACAATGGGGACCTGCATCTTTCAAAATTGGGAACATGTGCCTACAAATGAAAAAAAAGTAGATGAAGGAAATGGTGGCATCCTGATGGAAATGCGTAGAAAAGATTTATGTCAATATTAAATCTGCCACGAAAGGAGTTAAGAAGATGGAACATAGATGAGTTTGGAAATGGCCAAGAGAGAATGAAGAAAGTGTTGATGGACAATCCAGAATCTTCCCTATAGCGAAGGAGGGTCATTTCTCGAGGGAGGAGTGCAAAAAGAAAATTCTATTAAGAAACGAGTTTGAACAAAAGGCAAAAGAAATATTTATATAGAGACAAAGTCAAGGATTTGGTGGTTGAAAGAAGGAGATAACGACACTAAATTCTTCCATAGTATGACTAACACATGAAGAAGAGTAATTATGATTCGACATTTAATAGTTCAAGGATTATAGATTGAAAACAACATAAGGATTAAGGACACCATGGTGTTGTTCTTTTTTCAAATGAGGTATGAAGTTGGCTAGTGATAGATGGAATAGATATTTAATTGATTACTATGGAGGACTGGGAGAGGTTAAAAGGAATTTGATGAGGAGAAAGTTCAGAAGGCTATATTTGGGGCTAGTGGTTATTGGGCTCTAGGCTCAGATGACTTTACTTTGCAGTTTTATAAGAATTATTGGAGTTGGGAGACTATGGAGTTTTTTATGAAATTCTATGTAAAAGCTTGACTTGGCAAATGCATTTACTTGAAATTCTTATCGCTCGCCCTAAAAAAAAATTGGGCGAAAAAAATAGAAGATTTTAGACCCTAGAAGCAAGAACCGTGTAAACCCCTCCACGTTTCTTGCAGAAAATGTGATTATGTGTTTATGACATGGAAACGTGTAGCAAATGCGATTCCTATAGGTTAGGAACTATCGTTCGACTTTTCTCGTTAAAAAAAAAACTAACAAAAGACATTATTCAATGTTTATTAATACAACAAGTATATAGTATATGCGACAAATAAATAATATTTTACATAAATGTATTGTATCATATATTTGAAAACAAAATTGAAAACAACTCTTTAGTATTGTACATTAAAAAAAATTGAAACAAAAGGGAGTTGAAATAAGAGTCTACCATGTCATTTAGGGTTCCAATGGATCTCGATTCCCTACGATTGAACTAGTGCCTCCATCGTTTGAATCGAGGCAACGTCTCTCTCTGTCTCTCTCTCTCTCTCGCTTGAACTCTCTCTCTGGAAGTCTCAGTGGAACTCTCTCTCTCTCTAGCGTTGTGTCTTGGCTAGAGCTTAAATCTCAGACCGAGAAATAAAAAAAGAGGGTATGAATTTTAAAAACTTGAATTTGGGTTCTTAAAATTAATATCCCTCTCTTTAAGCAAAGAAGCTATTGTATTTAAACCGTAGGATTTTGTTATTAAGACCCCTTTAAGTAAAGTTGGGTACCTATACTTGCAATCACAAATTCTTTAAGTGCAACCAAGGTTTTTCGTCATGAGATCCGTTGATTGCCTTGAATCAAACGAAGGAGATAGTCTTTCATTCCAATCTTCTACACAATAGATTTTGAGATCATGGCCCACCAATCAGACGGTCAAATGTTGATTCCACGTGGCATACATCCAAAAAGTGATTGTGATCATGGGCAACAATGAGAAAGGTTCTCAAATCACTTTTGGGGATGTGTTCCACGTATTATCACCATATGATAAGTGTGCCATAATCTCTAGATCTATTATGTAGAAGATTTGGACGAAAAATGATCTCCATCATCTGATACAATGGATCTCACTGTGGAAAATCCTGACTGCATTTACTGATTGCTTGCAATACAATACCCTTTTAAAAGCAAATCATTTTTCCATTAACCATTAAGTGCCACGAAAGTAAAGCACATTTCTCTCTCCGATACTTTACACTTTACATGTAAGTTTTGAAACAATAAAAACATCATTTGACTGAGACGGTGATATCTAGCTGGTCCCACGGGTTAATACTTTTGTACATATAGTTTGAAGTGTATGTTGTATGTGGCACATGTGTTATATCAAGTGGAATATAGATTTTATTAATCCACGTAGTCCACTTGGCATTACATTATTAGTACATGTTTTAGAAAAAACTAATAACCATAAAAATGTGAAATCAGTCGATTGATGCACTTTAATATCCACCGTTGAAAATATAAACACAATTATTTATATTAGAATGCACAAAATACCATATTTGACATTAGCAATTGTATGAAGTACGCATCCTCAAAAGATCATAACCTTTGGTACAAGAAAAATTAATATATTACCATCTTAACGGCTTTAAGCTATAAAATCATTTATGCACAAGTCCTCTGTCTTTTCCTCATCATTTCCATCCAACAAAATAACTACTTCCAGAACTTCACAATATTTCCAATCACCGAACCGACTTCATCTTCTTCTCCATTTTTGTCTAATGACAAGCTTCTTCATCACTTGTGCAACACTATCAATTTCATAGAGAAAAATCTGTCTTTTGTTCCATCGCAAGTTATTTTGAAAGCACTTGAAGATGATCTTCTTTTTCACTCCTTTCTGTTTTACGATGAATTGCAGTATATATCATCAAATGGATAATGAAGGTAGTGGTGATGAACTTGGTGACACAACTATCACCCCATTATGGAAGTATGTTACTAAAGCTATTGAAAGTAAATGATCTAAGGGGGTGATACTTTAAAATTTACTTTAAACTACGGTTGTAGAGAGAATACCTTACTCCGACTCTTATTTGCGTGTTAGAGCTTATTTGATTGGGCTTTTGCCTAATCAATTTAGCTCGAGGTTTGGCCAAATGTCCAAGGGTTTTTGGGATGAAAGGGAGAGATTATGAAAAGAAGAAACATATGCTAGAGAAATATATGGAGATCCTAATAATAAGGAAAAGACAAATAAACATCAATCAACCAGTCAAGTAGCAACGACAAAAATTAGAACTCTTGCAAAAAGTGGGTCAGTAGTAAAAAAAAAATTATATTGGTGGGCAGGATGAAATAGATGTTAAAATTGCACATTGCTTGTATGCCAATGAAATACCTTTCAATGTTGCTAGGTCTCCTTACTGGATAGATATGGTGAGTGTAATAAACTCTCCCAAGGGATACAAATTGCGTAATTATGAAAAGTTGCGTACTTCACTATTAGATAAAGAAAAAATATAGAATATTGATATTGAGAAGTTACAAACCGCTTAATTATGGTAATCAATGTTTCATTCTTTATATTCGTTCATCCATTAGAAACAATTGATACTTCATATGTATTCCCTTCTTGAGAAAGAGAGGCTAACGAGTTTTACACATTTATTTTTCTTTATCTAATAGTGAAGTACAAGACTTTTTCATAGTTAGCCGATTTGTAGCCCTTGGGAGCTTGGTTTATTGCACTCACCATATTTACCCAATAAGGAGACGTACCAACATTGAAATGTATCCATTCGCATACATGCAATGTGCAATTTAGCATCTACTTCATCCCGCCCACCAATATCAAATATTTTTGCTAGTGGCCCACTTTTCATAAGTGTTCTAGTTATTGTTTATTTACTTTATTGATTGATTGATGTTTATTTGATTTCCTTTATTACTAGGATCTCTGTAGATTTCTCTAGCTTCCGTTTGTTCTTTTCGTAACCTCTCCTTTCAGCCCGAAAAACCCTTGGACACTCGGCAATGCCTTGAGCTGACTGATTAGGCAAAAGCCCAATCAAAAGAGCTCTAACACGCGAATTAGAGCTGGAGTAAGATTTACAACCGTAGTTATAAGTAAACTTTAAAGTACCACCCCTCTTAGATCCTTTACGTTCAATAACTTTAGTAACATACCTTTCAATATTGGAGTGGTAGTTGCTTCACCAACTTCATCACTGCTACCTTCATTATCCAATTGAAGATCTATACCAAGTAGAGTGTATATTTTATTAGTCTAAGAAGTCCACTTGGCATTACATCATTAGTGGATGTACCTTAAATTTTTTTTTTTTTAATTTCGAAAAAATTATATATAGGTGCTCCCGCTTCCTATTTTTTTAGAAATTGCCGCTTCACCGCTCCTACTCCCGAATCTGCTCCCGACCAGCACCCGCTTCGTGCAA
Source organism: Chloranthus sessilifolius (assembly GCA_021018995.1). NCBI lineage: Eukaryota > Viridiplantae > Streptophyta > Magnoliopsida > Chloranthales > Chloranthaceae > Chloranthus > Chloranthus sessilifolius. The sequence continues at coordinate 75,914,806 of CM037595.1, forward strand.
CTAAGGTTTGAACTAGCCACAGTGGAAAGAAGCAATGGCGCAAGAGATGAAAACTGTAAAACAAAAAAACATTTTGGTGGGGTACAAGTGGGTTTATATGGTAAAGTATCAACTGGATGGATCCATAGAAAAGTTTAAAGCCAGGCTGGTTGGAAGAGGGTTTTCTCAGACTCAAAACATTGATTACCTAGATAGTTTTGCTTCAGTTGTAAAGTCGAAACTATTAGAGCACTTCTTTCCCTGGTTGCATACAGAGATTGGCTACTATATCAGCTGAATCTCAAGAATGCGTTTTTACATGGTGGTTTAGCAGAAGAGGTGTATATGGCACCTAGGGGGAGAAAGGCAAGGTTTGTGGAGTGGAGAAGGCCATTTATGGTTTAAAGCAATCTCCCCAGGCTTGGTTTAGAAAGTTCAGTCATGCAGTAATGAAGTTTGGATATAAACGATGCCACCATGACCACACATTGTTTGTCCAAAAGGGGTCTCATCTCACCGCACTTGTTGTCTATTTTAATGATATTATTCTGACGGGAGATGGCGGGGAAGAGATTATAAAACTAAAACACTATCTAAGCAAAATGTTTAACATCAGAGATCTGGGACCTCTTAAATATTTTCTTTGATATGCAAGATCAAAGAAGGGGATAACTCTTATCATATTGTAAAAAGTAGTATATATTATTTATAGAGGGGGATGAGAATCATGTCTCATAACCCTAATTTCTCTTTTCGCTCTCTCTATCTCTCTCTCCTTCCTCTCAACCCTAACCCTAATCGCATCCATACTCCATTAAAATCAACTCTATTAGGTGATTGACCTGGTCACTAACATTGGTAATTGAGTCATCAATTCTTTACATATGGTGCCATTTTAGCGTCATGTGGTGCATGGGCTCATCACCTAGATTGTGTGTAATTCCAATATTCCATTGAAAACCTCTCTATCATTATTATTAATATTATTATTTTTATTTATTTATTTATTTTTAATTTTTTATGGATAAGCTGGGCTCGAACCTGCGACCTTGAGATTGCAATAATGTCTACCTTCCATTGTGCTACAGGCCCAACTCTCTACCATATGGTTAAGAGTTCTAATGATGCGGGAACTTACTAAATGCAATGCTAGGGCTGAGATTATGATTAAAATTAATTCAAACAATTAATAAATAACAATTTCTCATAACAAATTATCACGAAAAATTCTAGAAATCCAATTAGATGCTTTAATTTTGGCCCAAAATAGCGTTACTTTCGTGAACGTTCCCTATCACGGATCTAGACGACTAGGGTTCTTATGAACGGCTAGATCTTTGATAGTTTTAGGGCGTCGAACGAACTCGCTAGCGGGTTCTCTCGATACCGAATAATAATGATTTATGATGAACAAATAGTTTGATTTTGAATTTTATGAAATAAATAAAATAACTAGGGTTACGCTACTTATGCAAACCGTAGATATAAAGTTGATAGAGATGGGGGAAGAGTTGGCCTCGCACCAAATCGTAAGCTGGAATCGAAGAATCGCTCTCCATTTGAGAGAATCACACCATCACGAAAGTTTAGAACTCTCAATTTTGCATAAACAGTTTTCATTAACCAAAAAGTAATAATAAAGTTATTTACAAGCCTTTAAATAGGCTAACCAATGCATAAAACTAGAAATCCTAGTGTAACTCTAATTCCTAGTTCAAATAAAAGAAATATCCTAATTCTTTTAAAACAATAAAATAAAGTCCTAAAACAATAAGAAAACTAATTATATTTCTAATAAAAGAAGCAAATCCTATTTTCTAAAATAAAATAATAAAAGAGACTAATCCTAATTCAATTAGGATTCTTGAAATTCGTCACTTTCTGTGCAGCTTCCAAAAACTGACCATAACTTTTTCAATACATGTTGGAATTGCACGTTTTTTGGCTCGTTGGAAAGCTACTTCGACAAACTTTCAAATATGACCAATTTTGCATCAATCCGACTTTGTTCGACACTTCAAAATAGGCTAAACATAAAAGTGACAGGATTGAAGGTTGAAGACCATAATAAATTTTGGATTTTCTTCTTTCTGATCAAACGGATCTTTAATGGGCCTTTTTAAAAAACCCATTTGTGAGTCCACTTTTTCTTTTGATTTCTCCTCTTTATCCGACCACGATTCAAACAAGCGGATCCAAAGTTCACATCACCTACTAGTGTCAAAAATTGAATGGCCACCATTTCGAATCTGTCTATCCTTTTTTTGTTTTGGCATTTGTAGACCCTTCTAGCATGGTAGAGGTAGAAATCCGAGGCTGAATCTTATCTAGACGATGCCCCTTACGCCACATGGCTGCATAGTACTAAAATGGTCCTACATCTAAAAAATGATTATCCGATCCCTAACCTTGGATCTATACAGAGTTCTCTCTATCCTCTGGCTTGGGATGTTTTTTTTGCTCCATAGGTGCCTATGAGTTCCACTCCCAACTACCCTTGGAATTTAATAAATGGACGTAGTTTACTTTGACGCATAACTATATCTTTCCTAGATCTAGCACCTTGATTACGAGTACTCAATGGGTCCAAAACCTTTGAAGGCAACCACCTTCCTATGGCTTTCTTTTAGTTTGCTCTTGTTTCGGACATTCAGTGCCAAATGAGTCAAAAAGTCACTTCTAACAGCCAAAAAAACATTAATTTGGTAATTCCTCACTAGGCCCATACTATATAAGGAGAGTATACCTCTGCCATATTTCTCCCATCATAATACAAATCTGGGATATTTAAAAAAAGTACCAGCTAGATAGCAACCTTTTTTTGTTTGTTTGAGACCTGAGAGTAATAACTTTTGGAATCCTTCTGAGATGTAGAGTAGTCAAGAAATTCACAATTTATAGCCATAGTATCTAGGTTATCATGGTGAACATCAAACTCTTGAACAAAACAGATGCAATAAATTTGGAGGTGTAAGAGAAAGTACTGGATCATTATGGTTTTGAATTTGAAAGGTTGGTTTTCATCAGATGACATACATTTAAAATATTTGGAATAGGACCCGAGATCTATCGAAATACTAGAGGATGAAGCCTACTCAGATAGCAGATTTCTATGACTGTCGTATTTATATCCAGTTGGTCAATCTTCGTAAATTTCATCGTAAATCGAAGTACTCATACAAGTAAAATCAAACTCTGAAGTTCTAAACTTCTTTGAGCCAAGTCTGAGTGATTGGACGCTGTTCTCAAGTATTCTGCATGCACCTTGAACATGCATACTTCTTAATTGTGATTCTTAAAAAAGTTGCATGTTGATTCTCCCTTTTCATCTTTTATTTCGATTCAATTATTTGATTATAAGTTTTTCTTTTCTAATTTATTTATATGTTAATTTTTATTATCTTGTCTACATTTTACCATCTTAAGGTTATGGTGGAGGAAGTGAAAGAAGGTGATTTGTTGGCCCCAAAGTCTCAGCTCAGTCAAACATACATCACATGGAAGCAGGACTTAGAGCGACACCAATCTCAAGTGGAAATCTTGCAATCAAAGCTTATGGAGGTAAAGAGTTGCATACAGTGTTCTGGGGAAGATATGAAAACTGAACTAGAAGTTCTTTGGCGAAGAGTCAAAACTACTTCTATATTGCTGACCTACTTGAAATCGAGAGCCACCCAAATTTTGGCTGTCCCAGATTTATCCCATACCTCATTTGGGATTAGACATCATGAAGGTGTGGGATTTATTGACAAAAATGGTTTGCCACTGTCTGATTGGTCAAAGGATGTTGATGTTTCTTCTTTTGAAAGTTCAGATGAGGAAACATGGTTGGGAATATGTAACAGGCTTGAATCTTTTGATGAACATGATGGGGCTTATATAGGGGAAATACTTAAGTCAGTACGAATGATAACAGATGTTATGGAGACTCTTGTAAAAAGGGTTATTATGGCAGAAACTGAAGCTGCTATGGAGAAAGAAAAGGTTAGTTTAAGTCAAGAAGAAATTAAAAAAAAGGCAATCCAACTTGAAGTCATGTCAACAAAGGTAGAGGAGATGGACAAGTTTGCACAAGGTACAAACCGAATTTTGAACGAGATGCGCCAGAAAGTGGAGGATTTGGTACAAGAAACATCTAGGCAAAGACAAAGAGCAACAGAAAATGATGAGGAGCTCTTTCGTGTGAAGCGGGACTTTGAGTCATTGAGATCCTATGTTAACAGTCTCATCAGTGTGAGAGAAACTCTTCTTTCATCGGAGAAGCAATTTCAAACAATAGAGAGGCTTTTTGAAAGGTAAACCTCCTTTATTTTCTATTGTATTAATTTTACTGGCTGCTCATATAATTCTACTAGCTTATTTTGGAGGCTTCAAATTTTTACTGGTATGTCTGTATTCTTTTATTTGTAAGATGCATTGTTTTGGTGTGATTTGTCGAAATTTTTTCACGAAGACAGCAATCTTGCGTGTGTAAGTTCCACGAATTCTTGTTTTTAATGTTTCTGATCATATTTTGACTGGAAAAAATTTCATTGCTTCGTTCGAGTAAAAGTGATTGATTTATGGCACGCCAGAAATAGCTCTTTCATTTCAATATCCAACGCGACTACAACACCCTATATTTGTTCAGTATTGCTGTCCTTGATATGCATGATTACGAAGAGAGTCCTGTAAAAATCTAAGCATACCTTGTCCTTCTTATTTGTACTAGTTATTTGTTAATCAATACATACATAAATGCAATATAAGGGTTGCGCTAACTTATAGCACCTTAGTTTTTTTGCCAAAAGCCCCATGGGTAACTCTAATCATATGGAATATGGGGGATTTTCACCCCCCTGTATTCTGGAAACATTTTAAAGGTTGTGTGATGATGTCATCAATAAACAATCACTACGAGAGAAAACTCTTTGTCCTCCTCCGTAATTATGAATTTTCCCTAATATTTATGCAGTCAAGACCCTATGGCATTCACGTAATTGTAGATCATCATCATCATTAACGCTTTGGTTTTAACCCGGTTTAACCACCGTGGGTAAAAAATCATGAGATCACCAAAATATTTGCAATAAAAGCCTCTTACCAAGTACCCTATGAACACAACATCTGCTTCTCTCTTCTCTCTCTTAACCCTATTAAAACCCTCTATTAGAATTTTTTTTTGATAGGTAATCCTCTATTAGAATTGCTATACAAACAAAAGCTGGAGGTCACTAGATAATAGATATTGATTAACACTTGAATCTTGATAAAGAGCCTGGATGATTAGACAGAAAGATTCAGTCAGTGGTTGAGATCTGATCTTACCAACCAATTGAGAAAGAAAATTCATGCACTGGTCTTGGTTTTCCATTCCAAAAAAATTGTGGCTAGGAAAAAAACCAGAATATCATCACCGAAGCTTTAGCTTCAACCAAGATTTATGAACATTTCAGTGCACAATCCACCCAAAGCGATGTGTCATGGATTCGAGTCCGGGAATGAGCCTCTCCAAAATGGTGGTAAGGCTGCCTATCATCTTCCTCTCTCAGACCCCACTAAACGTGGGAACTTTGTGAATTTGGAACGACCTTTTTAAATCAGTCTCTCCAGAATTGGGGGTAAGGCTGCCTACCATCTGCCTCTCCCAGACCCCACTAAAAGTGGGAGCCGTCTGCACTGGGTACGACCTTAATCCAGAATCTGTATTCTAAGCATTTTAAGAATCATCAAAGTAACTCCAAATGTCATAGCGGTCCTTGGGCTTCATTGTAAATGTGTGTCTGGAACATCTGAATGGCAATGACACTGAGATAAAATAGCACAGGATAGCCTGGTTGTGCATTTTTTGACTTAGTGGCATCGCCAGAACAGTAAACTCACAAATTCGGGTTTGATTGGTAGCATATTTGTGTGCGTTCTTAGTTAATCATGAATTGAACTGAGATAAGTTCTGGTCATCTCCGTTTCAGTTCTGCACATTAGTGCACACAGTAAGGTGGGTTCTATTGGAAAACATTTTTTGAAACATTCTGTTTTTGGAAAAATTCATTTGGCTTTTGTTTTCAAAACGGCGTGTTGACTTAGACCTGCCATTGGACACACAATCTTAGCATGACATGGCCATGGAGATGTCGAGGACTTAGGTTCCATGACCAAGATACAAGCTGAAAGTATGAGGTGTTGTTGACTTTATATGCAAGTGATTTTTTCATTATTGAAGCATGCTTGGAAAATTGTGCTTTAAGTTATTTTATGTTTTTTAGATTTCAGACTGTTGCTCTCCGACACTCGGTTCCTTTCGGACCGTCCCGAAAGAGGGGCTTTCCTAGAAGGGAAGAGAATTCCCTAGGGACAATTTCTTGATGATGGTCTTTTCTTGAAGTTTTTATTGAAGATTGCGATTCCCATTTGAAGATGTCAGCTTCAAGGCCCAAGTTTAATTGATTGTAGTGCTCTTCTTTTATGCAGAGAAATGTAGGTCTTTTCCAATTTCTCTTGATGATGGACTTTTCCAAATAGTTGTGAATTACTCGTGATGTTTGCATTTTATCAAAAAAATTTGTGGCCTTTTGAATATGTCACAATTTATTCATGTAAAATCCTATTGAAGAAAAAATCGAGATTAAAATACGACTTTTCAAAAAGTCACAGATATTTGTCACTATGCTTGGGAGGCTGTTTTTAAAAAACAGCCTCTAGATCACAGCCGCTGAAGTACATTGTGTTGTGATACAGAAGCTGTTTTTAAGCAGAGATGTGACTCTAGTTATCGATGCCAATAGAGAACACCCTCACTATCACACTTTTAGGCTATTTGGTGCTACATGACATACATATTTTACCAACCCAACCTGTCCAGGTGGCAGAACATCTTATAATCTGAACTCAGTCCAAAACAATATGCCAATAAGAGGATTCATACCATCCAATCCGAGCTCTTTAATATGGACCCAATGACTGATATGAACGATCCATATTAAAGTGCGCGGATCGAATGGTTGAATCCTTTGATGAGCGCACTAAGGTTGACATCAATTTATATGACATTCTTTTTCTTGGACGACTTTAATTGGTGAAAGATGTGTGCCTCATGGCCTAAAAAGTGTGCCAGTGAGGAATTTATTTATCGATGTCAGTGATGCTGTCTCAATCCCCTTTTAGACAGTCTTTGGATCACAACCATCTTATTTTTCTGCGGATGTGATCTAGAGGTTGCTTCTTTCCCTATGTTTTAAGTAATAGTTCTAAATGACTGTTGAAAGCAGCTGCAAAAGAATAGTGTGGCAACTTGAAATGCAAAATGCTGAAAACAAAGCTCACGCCTTAATGGGTGTGGGCATTCGAACTAAAATGTAACCTCTGAAGTAAAAGTTTTCTTAATGAAGGCACGTTGTTAACTAGGAGGTTTTTATGATAGTTTCCCTTAAAACCTTGAAAAGCGTGATTGTGATAGTTTCTACACAATAGAAATATCCAAAGTTATGTTCTCTCTCTCTGTCCAAAGTTATGTTCTCTCTCTGTCCAAAGTTATGTTCTGTCTCTCTCTCTCTCTATCAAAAGTTATGTTCTCTCTCTCTTTCAAATTTTCCCATATCCTCTACAGCTCTCCAACCTACATATGGCTGCAAATGGGCCAGGATTGCCTGATGGGTTGTCAGGCCATTTCACATTAGGTAGGGTCTTAGGGCCACCTCGTTTGACCTTGCTTTAAATAAGTAGGAGGATCTAGGACCAAAGTTCCAAACCATTTGTCGTTTAGGCTCGCCCTGACCCCATTAGGCCCGAATTGTAGTAGCATAAATGGGCCAAGTCTAGGCCCTGATAATAAATGGCATGGGCTTAGTCCAAGACTTAAAAAATTCCAGGCTCATTTAAACCTGAATCAGGTTCACCCTGTTATTGGTGGTTTTGGGCTAGATAGTAGGCCTGTCATTGGTTGGCCCTAGGCATGGAATCCAGCTCAGTTAATATACGAGTTGTTGATGCGGACATTGGACCCTTCAAAGTGTATTGGAGGTGCAAGAAGAGATCGAAAAGATTTGTGCCTCATGTAGCACATTGAAAGGGTAGTTGAAGGCCCTAGTGTGCACGTGCAACATTATAGAAGATCTCACATTGGGAAGATGTGCTCATGGGATGATTTAGACCATTGGATTACCACTTTCTTCCATTGGATCTTCATCATTCTCTATCTTAGCCATTCGATCTTCGTCGTTCTTCATTCCCACCGTTTGATCGTTATTTTGCTACATTTTCACTGTTGAATCATTGATCGCGTGATGGACCGTTGGTAGATGCATGTGATTGTTGATTGTGTGGTGGATTTTGACTTTGATCCATTTTTTTATATAAGATGTGTTTATTTTATTTTAGTATTTTACTTTAGGTCATAGGAGTTGTGTACATATGTGTGCATACATGCGGTACATGATGCCTTAGTTAATTCGTCACTTCAAGGACATCCGCGGAAAATGGTCATAACTTCTTCAATACTCATCATAATAGGCATGTAAAGAGACTTTTAATTATTATGGTGATATTATGTTATGTTTATAAATGTCGAAAGAAAAGAGAGATTCTTCTTCTTCTTTTTCTTCCCTGAGATGGGTTTGGTGTGAGGCCAACGATATTGCTTACGATATTTTTTATTTTGTTGATATACGGCAAGGTATGTGAATTCTTGAAATCTTGAATCTTCTTGAATCCAAACTTGAATCTTTCTTGAATTTTTTCTTGAATCCTATAATGGAATCAAAATACGCCCTCATGGGATGCATAGTTTAGGACTTTTTCTGAGTCACCAAATGGACAATGGTTAGGTTCTCGCCCTTCTTGAAGAACTTCGAGACTATATAACGAACATAGAGGTGAATAATCGGGGATTAACTAGACGTGTGGAGGAGTTGCATGAATTCAGAAATGGAGAGGGTAGTACAAACTACAGTGGCGGGTTAGGGATAGGAGGAGAGGCCCTTCACTTTGTGAGTCAGAGTATGACCCCTATGAGAAAATTTTGAAGCCGTTCGGGTCGAGGCTCTGAGTTTCGATGGCAGGATCAATTGTTTATCTGATATGGAACAGTATTTTGATTGTTGTGGTATGTCTGAGGAGCGTCATATCAAATTAGCTTAAGAAGAAATTAGTAGACCAAGCCAGACTTTTCTGGACTAATGTGGAGTGCCTGCGTGAAACAGTTGAGCGTCCACCCATCATCCATTGGGAGGACATGAAAGAAAGACTAGCCGAAAAGTATGTTCCTCTGGCTTATTTTCGCTGATTAGTGGACCAGTGGCAGAATCTTCATCAAGGAGGAATGTCTGTCACTGATTACTTTGAAAAGTTTTGAGTACATGATGAGACACAACGTAAGGAAAGACCCACAAGTAATCCTTTCTAGATTAAAAATGGGCCTCCGTCCAGAATTACAAAAAGAATTGATCCCTCACACCATCCACACTCTCGAGGAATGTTACTCGATAGTGCAAGAATAGGAATGGTATTTAAAGACGTAGATGGCTGGGTTAGCCATGTTGATTCTAGTGGTTCTACTTGTAGATCCACTTCTGCTGAAGTGAGACCTAATGCAAGGAGTCAACTGCCAAAATATCTGGACACTATTCCAATGAATTCAAAGTTCGACAAAGGAAAGAGAGTAAGTGGGAAAGCTCCAAGAGTGGTAGCCAAACTCAGTGCTACAATTATCATGGATGGCTTTAGACATTACACCGCACAGTGTCTGACTAGAAATCCCGCTAAGAAAATGTTGATCAACAGAGAAAGGAAGAAGAGCTGGGAGAGTGGGAGGAGAAATTATATGAGCCCGATATTACATCTAGTGATGAAGAGGGCGATGAAAATAAGAGAAACCTGGTATGTGTTAGGGAGGTCTCCTACCCCGTTGAGGAGGGTAATACATCACATGCATTTGTAGTTCGATGAGTCTTAGCACTACAAAAGGAAATTGATGACTGGCGTTGGGATAACATCTTTTATACCTATGCCAAATGTGGTGATAAGAATTGTTAAGGTCATAGTAGATAGCGAAAGTTGTATTGATGTTGTATCATCTAGAACAATTTCTCGTCTTTGACTGTCACCTATGGCCCATCCTCGACCCTATCGAGTTACATGGGTAGACTCCTATTTCTCCAGGGTGTTAAGGTCATAGGAAATTGATAACTATCATCGATTCCTATTTCTCCAGGGTGTCAATACCGATCCAGTGTACTTCATATAAAGACACCTTATGGTGTGATGTGCCTATTAACGTAGGCCATATTATTTTGGGAAGCCCATAGTTATATGATATGGACCCATAGTTATATGATATGGATGTGACACTATTTAGGCAATTGTATGTATGCTCTTTTGTACATGAGTAGGAAGATAAAGTTGAATCCTTTACCTCCCAAAGCACCAACAGTTAAAAGGGGACCCAGGTAAGCGCGTTAATGAAAAGGATGGCAAGTCTTAAGGCTTTCATATTATCAGTTCCTCTTGAGTTTGAGAATGAGGTGAAGGAGAAGAGTATCGTTAACGTTCTTGTCATAGTTGAAGCCCCTGCAGACTCTCGTGTTGAATATCCGCGAGAGGTGGAGTCGCTCAAACTTCCTAGGACTATCAGGAAGCGCGACTCCAATTTTATTGTGGTGGACCATTTTTTAAAATGACCCATTTTATTCGGTGTTCCAAAAGATGCAAGCGACATCGTTAAATTATTTTTGAGGTTGTTCGTCTTCACGGGTTGCCTAAAACCATTGTGTTTGATCGAGATGTCAAGGTCGTTAATTATTTTTTGGAAGACAGTTTGACATATGATGAGAATTGGGGTGCAACTTTCTTCATCTTGTCACCCACAAATCAATGGGCAAACCGAAGTTGTGAATAAAACTCTGGGCATCTCCTACATTGTCTTGTTTGTGATCATATTAGGAGTTGGGATTCAGACTTGCCTATAGCAGAGTCTGCATATGATAATTCAGCCAATAAGACATTAGGCATGAGTTGATTTGAGGTAGTGTATGTGTATAAGCCTAGAACACAAGTTTATCTCATCCCTATGTTGGCTACTCATGGCCATCAGAGTTTGCATACATTTGTACGTCACATTCATGAGTTGCATGCTGAGATTAAGAGGGAAATAACTTTGAGCAATGAAAAATATGAGTTTTCTGTCGGCTCTCATAGAAAATCCAAGGATTTGCGGGAAAGTGATTGTCATGGTTCGAATTAGGCCCGAGTGATTCCATCAGGGAGTTGCAAAGAAGTTACAATCACACAATGTTAGACCCTTCAAGATTTTGAAACAAGTTGTTCCTAATGGATATGTTCTAGATCTTCCACCTGACATGGGCATCATTGTGACACTTTCCCATTTTTAGGTCCGACAGTTATTCCCACCAACCTATTCCTTGGTTCTTCTTCTGCACTTGAACTTACCCCAGTTCTTCAGCCAATTTTGCCTCCCCCACTTGCACGTCCTAGGAAAGAAGTCATTGACAATATCTTGGAAGACCAAACGTCTCTACCAACCAAGGGGGATACTCACTTGAACCTACCCTAGTTCTTCAGCAAATTTTACCTCCCCCCCACCTGTATGTCTTAGGAAAGAAATCATTGAAAATATCTTGGAAGACCAAATCGTCTCTACCAACCAAGGGGGATAGCAAAAGTATCTTGTGTCCGTCGAAGTCGGATAGTACTTCGATCACCTGAGAGGAGCTTCATAAATTAGATCAGAACATGCTTGAGAGGTATCACAGTGATGACTCATCATGGATGAGTCCTTTTCAGTCAGGGAGAGTTGATGTGGACGCCAGACCGTTCAAAGTGTACTAGAGGTGTAAGAAAAACTTTGTGCCTCATATAGCACTTTGAAAGGGTATTTAAGGCCCCATGTGTGTATGTGCAATATCATAGAAGACCCACATAAGGAAGATGTGTACATGCGATGATTCAGACCATTGTATTACCACTTTCCATCGTTGAATCGTTGATCGCATGTGGGACCGTTGGTAGATGCATGTGGATTGTTGATCGTGTGGTAGACTTTGAGTTTGGTTCATTAGTTTATATAGGATGTGTTTATTTTATTTTATTTTGTTTTACTTTAGGTAATAGGAGTCATGTACATACATGTGGCATATGCCCCCTTAAATTCGTCACTTTCAGCGTGACCTCTTAAATGGTCATAACTTCTTCAATACTCATCAGAATTGTATGTTTATTGGCTTATTGGAAAGCTATTTAGATATGCTTTCAAATAAGACCAATTTCGCATCAATCTAATGTCGTTTAATGCTTGAAAATTGGCCATATATAAAAAAGGACAGGATTGAAAGTTGAGATATCTGTAACTGTCTGATTAGGCTTTTAATTGGTAGGTTAGGTTTTTAATTTTTTAGTAATTAAGGTTGCTTTAAATACTTTTATGTAAAGAGACTTTTAATTATTATAATGATTTATGTTATGTTTATGAATGTTGAAAGAACAGAGAGATTTGTCTTCTTCTTCTTCTTTTCCTTCTCCTCCTCCTCCGCCCCTTTCTTGGGTTTGGTGTGAGGCCAATGGTATTGCTTGCAATTTTTGAATCTAAACTTTCTTGAAACTTTGGTGAATCTTTTTGGTATTTTTTTCTTAAATCCTAGAATGGAACCAAAAAGACACCCTCATGGGATTTGGGACCACATTACCGAATTGGAACACTAATTGAATTTGGGCATAATTATTATAATAAGATTCTTTAATGGGTACCTCTGTTCACACCTACACAATTACTGAAAGTGCGTACGTCTAAAACCACTTGAAACCCATTGACTGCTTGGAATCAAATGGGGTTTGGTGTGAGGCCAATGGTATTGCTTGCGATTTTTGAATCTAAACTTTCTTGAAACTTTGTTCAATCTTTTTTGTATTTTTTTCTTAAATCCTAGAATGGAACCAAAAGACTCCCTCTTGGGATTTGGGACGCATTGCTGGATTGGAACACTAATTGAATTTGAGCATAATTATTATAATGAGATTCTTTAATGGGTGCCTCTGTTCGCGCCTATGCAATTAGTGAAAGCGCTTACGTCCGAAACCGCTTGAAACCATTGACTGCTTTGGAATGAAATGATGGATATCGTTTTTCACCCTAATCTTCCACATCATGGATCTTGAGACCATGAGCGTACCATTAAACGGTCAGTTTTTTATTCCACGTGGCACGAATCCCCAAAAGTGATTCCTCAAATCACATGGTACACATCACGCTCAAACGTGATTTTAGTTTTGGGATTTGTGCCACTTGGAATAAAAAAATAGGCCACCTGATGGTAAGATCATGGTCACAAATCTGTTGTGTGGAAGAAGCAGGTGAAACACGATCTCCATAGTCTGATTCCAACATTCAATGGGTTTCAAGGGGTTTCAGACATAGGCGCTTTCGGTTATTGTGTAGGTGTGAATAGAGGTACCCTTCTTTAATTTTTCCTTGAAATTCAGCATTCTATTTATATCATTTATTGTTCATAAATATAACTTTTAATCTCAGCCATTAAATTAGGTTTTAGTATTTGGTCCTGCATCAGTTGTGCTTGGGTGTTAAGCCATTTCCACTAATACCTGACCCATGCTGCAAGCCCCTTTCCAACTAAGCAAAAAGAGATTCAATCTGAACTTTGTTTCTAGATTCGATTGATAAACCATTTTGCCCTACCCTGAATGTTCTGGATTAAGTTTTTGGACCACCATGAATTATTCCGGGCTTGAAATCCTGGATCAATTAATAAATTGGAAGTGCTTTGGGAGTTAGAACCATTTCCCATTTAAGCTCGGCCAAAGCCTGCTAGGCCCAACTTGTTTATGCATGAACAGGCTGTGCCCAAGCATGATTTCTAGGCTGGATTAACAAATGGGCAGAGTGAATATTGGATTTATTCCCGAACAAAAGTGGTCTTGTTTGTACTTCTAAATACCAACCCACTTCAAAGTAATCTTTAATATGGACTGATGAGAAAGTAACAGATTTGTGATTAAAAATTTTGTAATTTAGAATTAGACACTTAAAAATTTATTCTCTACCCTGAGAGAATGATCAGAGTAAACTATAGAAGTTTTTATCTAACGAGGGAACCTACAGTCACCAATGGAGTGTTGAAATTCAAGTAATATATTGCAGATAATGATTTCGCTGAAAAATTCAAGTTTAAGTATTCACTTAGCAAATATGGAAGATTTTTCATTTATGAGGATGTGGTAAGGGACCCTCATTCGCATAAGACCACGAAAATATGAGTCATTTTAAATTTGTAACTAATTTGACAACTCTCTCCTTTACTTTGACATGGGAAATGAAATATTATATAAGTAGAAATGCAGATTTTTTTTTATAAATTTTGCAAAATGAAAAAGAAAGCACACAAAATTAAACAAAGATGCTTGTAAAATTTTGAAGATGGTTATGATTTATATTCTATTTGTCATTCTTTTCTAGACTAAGTATTTTATAAATCTCAGATGAGACATTCACTAATTGATACAAGAAAACTTGACTCTAAAAACTGATAATCTGTTGATTAATGGACTAACTTTTTTAATTACAGACTTCTAAGCATAATAGTCAAGGAATCAGTCATGCATTTGCCATGTTATGTAGGTCCTTAGTTCATGCTCGGGTGTCTGATTTATATCATTCAACAATCTTACAAATCTACAATTCAGGTTCTATTTTTTCTCTATTTAATCATTCAACAATCTTACAAATCTACAATTCATGTTCTAGATTTTCTCGAAATTAATATGGTCCTTGCCAAGCTCTCGCAGGACCTTATGGAATTTCATCTCACAAAAAGCTGTAGTAGAATAATGTAGAATTTTTATCTGGTCCTATGCCAATTTGATTTCTGCTACACCAGTCATTGTTTCCATCTTAAAAATGCACAAGTCAAATACTCAATTCATACATTCTCCAAATGGGTGAGGCCCGTTTCCTTGGTTGGATCAAAGTCTTAGTCCCCAGCTTGGTTATGATAGACTCACTGAGCTTGGCTTGGTTTAAGTTAGCTAGCCGACATTCATTTCACTCTTCAAAAATAGTAGGAGGGCAATTTCATGTGAAATTTACATTTTCATATTAATTTTAAGAGAATTGTTATAGAACCGTTAATATAGGAGCTTGATAATTAAATCTTACACGCTCAATTTGTGTTAGGATGGGGCTGGAATGTGGGCCCATTATATCTCATCACCTGTATTAGGTCCCTACATTGATCATTCGTAGTTTGAATTGTTTTGGATTTGTCATATGTACGTTAATGTTTTGTAAGAGATCCGAACTACATTTTGAAGGTTATGTGGCGGGGAAGCCGACACCATAGACCTAGTGATGGGGACATCAGATTCAAGCAGCCGCCCGTAATCTATCGAAGGCGAAAGAAGAATGTGAAAGTGTTTCGGAAGAACTGCACAGATTTACAGAATTCATGAATGAGTGTTTTAGTCGATCGATCGATCCCAGACATTCGATCGATTGATTATGAACAGGTTCTTCTGTCGAACTTATTCTTTATCAGTCGATTGATCGATCCTAAACATTCGATCGATCGATTGTGAACAGGTTTTTCAAGCGGATTTATTATTTATCAGTCGATCGATTGACTCTAACTATTCGATCGATCGATCAACCGTGACCTACGTCTGCCAAAAGACGAGATTTTTATTTTCTTTCGCAAAACTTGCCATTTTAGTGTTTTAAGTTTCTAGGACTCTAATTTCGAGTTAGGGTTTGCTTTGCCTATTTAAGGGCTTGTAAAAACACTTTTATTCATTGATGGTTAATATATTATTACTTTTGCAAACTTTGAGAGCTTTGATTAAGTTTTTGTGTGGGTGTGATTTTCTCAACCGAAGGCGATTCTCTGTGAGGGTTTAAGCACTTTGTCCCGTGTGCGGTTTGGTGTGAGGCCAGCTTTTCTCTCATGTCTATTTTCCTTGATCTACGAGTTTCGTAAGTGCTTAAACCCTAACCTATCCATTTCATCATTAAATCCACTATTTGTCTTTCTTCCGCACGGTATCGAAAGAATCCACTTGTGAGTTTGTTTGAAACCCTAAAACTGTCGGAGGTCTAGTCGTTCGCTAAGAACCCTAATCTTCTAGATCCGAAAGTGAACGTATGCGAAAGTAACACTAATTTGTGCTAGACTTAAATTATTTAATTGGAACTCTTGCTATTTTATGTGATAACTTGTTAGGGAAATTTACATTTTAATTGCTCATTAATTTTCTATTAATTCAGTCCTAGCATTTGCATCGTGTTAGTTTACGCATCAGATTTGGTATCAAAGCTTTGTCAGTTTAGGGTTGTTAGTGTTCATATAAGTTCTAGGGTTCATTTTGTTTTGTCTTGCACAGTAATGGATCCTATTAAGATAGAAGCCCCCATTAATGAACTTGCGTCTAAGTTAACTGCGGGTCAAGCCAATCTCCAAGCCCAGATGACAGATCACCAGAACCAATTGCAAAACCAGTTGTGTGAGCAACAAGCTCAGCATGAGGCTTTGGTGACTCGTGTTGAAGAGATGAATGAGGTCATCACTGAAAATCATTATTGAGTCCACATTAATAACTGTAGAAGAGATGGTCCTAATTGGTGTGATCTCCAAACCAATCAGGACGACAAAATCATGAAATCCGTTAAAATGGATGCTCCTACTTTTGATGGGAAAAGACAACCTAAAGTCTATCTTGAGTGGGTGACTACTGTGGAAAACTACTTCGAGTGGTATGCCATGTCTGAGGAGTGTAATGTCTGGTTTGTTAAGGTCAAGCTTATGGGTCAAATTAGGCTTTACTAGATGAAGATGGAGCGTCGTAGGCAGTCCCAGGGTCTTCTTCCCATATCCACATGGGATGAAATGAAGATTCAACTAAACCAGAAGTATGTTCCTCTTTCCTATGATGAATGTCTTCTTGATCAGTGACAATCATTGCGCTAAGGGAATTCATCGGTCACAGAGTACATTGATAAGTTTGAAGACCTAATGTCCCAGGCCAATGTGGATGAACCGGAAAGAGTTACCTTATCCTGATTTCGGATGGGCCTTCGCTCAGAACTTCAAAGGGAACTCATTCCATACCCCGTTACCGATCTAGATGAGTGTTTCTCCAGTTAGAACGGTATCTCAAGACCCATCAAACCAGGCGTTTTGAAACTAGTGGTTCCGGTTATAGGTCCAACTATTCTGAGTCAAAAACCAATGTTAATACCTCGTCAACTAGGTCCAACTCTTTTACTACACTAGTAACCATAGTTGATAAGGTAAAGGTCCAATACTTGAAGGCTTCGAGAGTGGTTGCCAAGACAAGTGCTACAAGTGTTATGGTATCAGACATTTTGCAACACAATGTCCCTCCTGAAACTTAGTCATAACTGAGGACCCTGAGAATGAGCACGATGAGGGAGAAGAAGAGGTTTATGAGCTTGAATTGTTCCCTAGCGATGAGGAAGATTTTGCATGGAAACAGACTGTGGCTTGTCTTTAGGGAAATCTCCTACTCCATTGAGGAGGGTAATACCTTGCGGGCTCTGGTGGTTGGATGTGTTCTAGCCCAATCTAAGGAGAGTGATGATTGGCGACGAGATAACATTGTTTATACCATAGCTAAGTGTGGTGAGAAAGCCTGTCGAATCATAGTCGATAGTGGAAGTTGTACCAATGTTTTCGAAAGTACAGTTTCTTGCTTAGGACTTACACCCGTAGCTCACCCGCAACCCTATAAAATTACTTGGGTCGATTCATCATCAATCCCAATTTCATGAAGGTATCAAGTTCGTATACAATTCAGTTCATATAAGGACGCCTTATGGTGCGATGTCCTGCCTATGGATATGGGGCATATCATCCTTTGGAGGTCTTGGTTGTATGATATGGACGTTACATTGTTCGAGAGATCAAACATGTGTTCTTCTATGCCCAACGGAAATAAGATAAAGTTAAATCTTTACCTCCTGGAGCACCTATTGTGAAAATGAACAAATTAAATGATAAAGGCCTAATAGAGAGAGAGAAGACATCTAAGGTTGTTCACATCGTTAGCCCTCTAGAGTTTGAACGAGGTCCTAAGACCGAGGACATTGTCTATGTCCTTGTTACAATGGAGTTATCCAAGGAGTCAAGTGTTGAGTTTCCAAAGGGGGGTGAGATGCATGAATTTTGGGATGTCTTTCCCAAAAACCTTCCAAATGAACTACCACCTTTACGGGGCATCCAACATGCCATTGACTTGGTCCCCAGATCTACTTTTCCTAACTTGCCCCATTATCGTATAAATCCATCTGAATATTTGGAGTTAAAAAGGCAAGTTGATGAACTTCTCTAGAAGGGATTTATTAAGGAGAGTATGAGTCCATGTGCCGTGTCAGCGCTGCTCACACCCAAGAAAGATGGGTCTTGGAGGATGTGTGTTGATAATCGCGCCATTAATAAAATCACGGTCAAGTATCGGTTCCCTATACCGAGATTGGACGACATGCTGAACATGATGGTCGATGCCACTATATTTTCGAAGAGCGATTTGAAGAGTGGATACCATCAAATCCGAGTTCGTCTCGGGGACAAATGGAAAACTGCCTTTAAAACTAAAGATGGTTTATATGAGTGGTTTGTCATGCTTTTCAGGTTTTTAAATGCCTCGAACACATTTATGTGAATCATGACACAGGTGCTGAGGCCTTTCATAGGCAAGTTCCTTGTGATTTATTTTGATGACATCCTTATTTATAGCCACAACAAGGAACAACACTTAGACACTTATAGCAAGTTTGTATGACACTCAGAGGAGAAAAGTTATATGCGAACCTAAAGAAATGCACTTTCATGTCACAGAGCATTGTCTTCCTAGGGTTTGTCGTAACCTTTGAAGGAATGACTGCGGACCCGAAAAAGGTCAAGGCTATTGTGGACTGGCCTGAACCTCAGAATATTCACGAAGTCCGTAGCTTCCATGGGTTAGCCACTTTTTACAGCAGTTCATCTATAACTTCAGTATGGTAACGTCCCCTATCACCGATTGCATAAAAAATGGAGAGTTTAGATGGACACCTCTTGCGGCAAAAGCCTTTAAGGAGATTAAGTCTCGAATGACTGTAGCTCCTGCCATGCGCCTTCCTGACTTTTCATAGGTCTTTGAGGTTGCGTGTGACACGTTAGGCGTAGGTATTTGGGGAGTGTTAATCCAAGAGGGCCATCTGATAGCTTATTTCAGTGAGAAACTAAATGAGGCAAGTCAGAAATACTCTACCTATGACAAAGAATTCTATGCAGTAGTGCAATCTCTCAAATATTGGAAACACTGTTTACTACCACAGGAGTTTGTTTTGTTCTCTAATCATGAAGCTCTTAGATTTTGAGTTCCTAAAAGAAGTTAAACCCGTGACATGCAAAATTGGTTTAACAACTTTAAGGGTTCATCTTTGCGCTGAAACATAGGGCTGGGATAGAGAATAGAATTGCGGACGCGCTTAGCCGTAGAGTGGTGACGTTGCACTCATCGAGTGTTGAGGTGATTGGATTCGAATGTTTTGTGGATGATTATTCTACATGTCCGGATTTTGGAGAAGAGTGCACCTCACTTCTAAGTGGACAGTCTGTGAAAGAGAGTAAGTATACCCTACAAGGCTGGTATTTGTTTCTGAAACACCGCTTGTGTATTCCCCGTACTTCTTTGCAAGATTTTCTTGTTTGGGAGGGTTGCCGGCCATTTTGGTCGCAACAAAACTGTTGCATTGGTCGAAGACCGATTTTGTTGGCCCAATCTCACCCGAGATGTTGTCAAAAGCATCAACCAGTGTCGTGTTTGTCAACTAGCAAAACAAAGGAGGCAAAACACTGGGTTATACACACCTTTACCTGCGCCACACACTTTGTGGCAAGACCTCTATGGACTTTGTGTTAGGCCTTCCTAAGACCCTCCGCAAGCACGATTCGGTGTTCGTCGTCGTGAACCTTTTTTGAAAATGGTCAATTTCATCGCGTGTTTGAAGACCTTATATGTAAGTAACGTTGCTGCACTTTTTTGTAATGAGGTTGTTCGTCTGCACGAGTTGCTTAAAACCAAAGTGTCTAATCGTGATGTTAAGTTTGTTAGTTACTTTTGAAAGACGTTGTGGCATAAAATGGGGACTAGACTTCAATTTTCATCCGCATATCACCCCCATACAGATGGGCAAACTGAGGTAGCGAATCGGAGTTTAGGCAATCTTTTAAGGTGTCTTGTAGGTGAGCATGTTAAGAGTTGGGATACTATCTTACCTGTCGCGGAGTTTGCATATAATAATTCGGTTAATAGAACCACAGGTATGAGTCCGTTTCAAATTGTGCATGGCTACAAACCTAGGACGCCCACAAATCTAATCCCGATGTCAGTTCATCAAAGGTTGTCAGAGGATTCATCTGCATTTGCACATCGCATTCATGAACTTCATGCTGAAATTAAAAGATGAATTAATGTGAACAATGAAAAATACTAAATTTCTGCAGATTCTCACAGAAGGTTCAAAGAGGTTCAACGTGGAGGATCTTGTTCCGTTCCATGGCCATTTCTATATACCATCCGACCATTTGAACCTTCCCCATCTGATGCTACCCCTATTTCCCTCCCCATCCCATTCCCTCCACCCACATGACCCTTTCGTGAGATCATTGAAGATATTTTGGAGGATCAGATTGTGTCCACCAGCCAAGGGAGACTTTAGAAGTACCTTGTCAAGTGGAAGAATAAAGTTGATTCGAAAAATACGTGGATAATAAGGGAAGAATTTCAACATATTGATTCGGATCTCCTCCACCTTTATCACAACCAATATTCATCGGGGATGAATCCTTCTAACCCGGGGAGATTTGATGGGGACATCAAATTCAAGCAGCCACCCATACCTATCGAAGGTGAAAGAAGAATGTGAAAGTGTTCTGGGAGAAGAACCACACCGATTTACAGAATTCATGAATGAGTGTTTTAGTCGATCGATCGATCCCAGACATTCGATCGATCGATTGTGAACAGGTTCTTCTGACGAACTTATTCTTTATCAGTCGATTGATCGATCCTAAACATTCCATCGATTGATTGTTTACAGGTTCTTCGAGCGGATTTATTATTTATTAGTTGATCGATCGACTCTAACTATTCGATCGATTCTAACTATTCGATCGATTCTAACTATTCGATCGATCGATCGACCGTGACCTACATCCGTCAAAAGACGAGATTTTTATTTTCTTTGGCAGAACTTGGCAGTTTAGTGTTTAATATTTCTAGGACTATAATTTCGAGTTAGGGTTTGCTTTGCCTATTTAAAGGGTTGTAAATTTTTTTTTATTCATTGATGGTTAATATATTATTGCTTTTGCAAACTTTGAGAACTTTGATTAAGTTTTTTGTGAGGGTGTGATTCTCTCAACTGAAGAGCGATTCTTCTCCCCGTGCGCAATTTGGTGTGAGGCCAACTTTTCTCTCCTTTCTATCTTCCTTGATTTATGAGTTACGAAAGTGTTTAAACCCTGACCTATCCATTTCATCATTAAATCCATTATTTGTCTTTTCTCTGCACGGTATCGAAAGAACCCACTTGTGAGTTTGTTCGAAACTCTAAAACTGTTGGAGATCTAGTCGTTCGTTAAGAACCCTAATCTTCTAGATCCGATAGGGAACGTACGTGAAAGTAACATTAATTTGGGTTAGACTTAAATTATTTAATTGGAACTCTTGCTATTTTATGTGATAAATTGTTAGGAATATTTACATTTTAATTGCTCATATTAATTTTCTATTAATCTCAGCCCTAGCATTTGCATTGTGTTAGTTTCCGCATCACCTAGGTTTTGGGCCACATAATGTATATTGCCGGAAGAAGAAGCGACGGAGGAGCGAACGAGGCGCCAACATCCACTGAAAAAGGACCTTGAAGAGCTGCAAATAGGGCTCACTGCCCATGTCCGCTTGAGCGAGCACCGTTATCACTCGAGCGAGAATGCATCAGAGAAGTAGGGTCAACTTTCGGCCATTTATCGCTTGAGCAACTTTGGTTGTTGCTCAACCGACCCCAACCATGGGCTTGAGTATTTTGACGTGACAAAACTCGCTCGAGCGAGTTGTGTGATGCAACTTGTCCTTTTTGTCTTTCTTTTAGTTTTTTTTTTCCTTTCTTTGTGTCAAATGTAAGTTACCTTTTAGGGTAACATTGTACTTTTCTATCTTTGGATTTATTCTTACTTGTAGCTACTATAAAGCATATTTATGTAAGTCCTTTTAGCATTGCTTATGAATGAATGAAAATGCTTAGCATTGAGAGCTTGAGATGAGCTTGTGAAGAGTGATTCTTCTTTTCTCTTTGTGGGTTTGGTGTGAGGCCAAGGGTGAGATGCCCATGTTCCATCTTTGATCATCTTCTTTACCTCTTTCTATTTTACTTGCTATTTTACCCTCTTTTTCTCTTTTAATTTGACTTCCTAAAACCCCAAAACTTTAAATCTAGAGCTCTCTGTATGCCCATCCTTGTGGGTTGATTCCATTACACCATCCATCGATCCACAATCGTTGTTGGGCTAGAGATCGCTCAATTTGTGGCTGATCTACCGTTTGATTTGAAAGTCCTAGCTGGGAGCTACGACATCCCATATTGACCAATGAATGAACGCCCAACCTAGAGGGTGCTAGAGTTCTATATCTAGGATCTTACCTTCCGTAATTCTAACGGACTTGCGCGCCGGATTGGACTCTAATGAGCCTAACAGGGTTACCTAAGAAGAATTCTATGAAGGCCTAAGGTATCGCTTTAATTTGGGTTTTATTACTTAATTAATTAGTTTAACTTCGGCAATTATCATCTCATACTCATCTTAGGGTCGTTGTCCCGTGTCAGTTTTTGTATCAAAGCATAGGTTCTAGGTTAGGGCATTTGTGTGCCATTTCGATTTCGTTTGACTTTATTTCATTTGTGTGCTCATCTTGTTTCTGTTAAAATTACTTAATTACTTTTGGTTCATAGTTGCTTGTTCATTTTAGAACCCGTGTTAGTGAGTCGTGATCACCATGGACACGAGTGAGATTGCCGATGCTCTAAGGAGTATCCAAGCCACGATGATTGCGATGAATGAGAGGATAAATGCCATGGAGCAAACTCAAATGACCTTAGGTGCCTCCGATGAGCGATTACACGACCGATTAGATCGGATGGAAGGAGTTCATGAGCACCATGACCGATGCCTTGAGCGTGAGGGTTTGCGCTTTGAACGCAATGGTCGTCATGATGATCAAAATCAGAACCGTAGGGAAGTAGGTCATCACGGAGATAACTATGATCCATATGAGAAACTCCTAAAAAGTGTTAGAGTTGAGTTTTCGACATTCGATGGAAGAATGGAACCTAAAATCTCCTCGATTGGGTCTCCGATATGGATCACTATGTTGAATGGTATAAGCATGAGCGATGAGCGATGTGTTATACTCGTCAAGATGAACCTCATCGGTCAATCGAGCGCATGAGAGCGAATGTAGGTCGTGCTCCCATTACCCATTGGGAGGATATGAAGGAGCGACTTACGAAAAGTACTTTCCTTTATCATACTACCATCGCTTACTTGACCAATGACAAAATTTACGCCAAGGTAGTATGCCCATAACCGAGTACATTGGCAAGTTTGAGGAGTTCATGATAAGGGCCAATGTCTCGGAGGATTCTTAAGTCACTCTCTCTAGATTCTGCACCAGATTGCATATGGAATTGCAAAAGGAGTTGATCTCTCACCCCGTTCATACTCTTGAAGAGTGTTATGCTGTGGTTTAAGACCTTGAGCGGAACTTGGAAATGACGGTAGTGAGACAATTTGAACCACATGCTGATGGCCATCGAGCCGAAGAGATGGGGCCTAGTGTCGAGAACCCACCTCCCAAGCCTACACAACTCCTACGAATGTGAGGTTTGACAAAGGGAAAGGTGTGGTTGGGGAATCCTCAAAGTGTGGTTCTCAAACCAAGTGTTGCAAATTTCATGGGCTAGGCCACTACGTCGCCCAATGCCCTACGAGAGACACCCCCAAAGGAATCTCTTGGTGGAAGGAGAGATTGATGAGGACGAAGATATTGAGGAAATTTATGAACTGGACATCACACCTAGTGATGAAGAGGGTGATGACGGTGGTCGTGCTCTAGTGTGCACCAAGGATTGCTTGGTTGTGAGGTATTCTTTTACACAACTTCAAGGTGATGATAAGGACGATTGGCGTAGAGATAACATTTTCTACACTTATGCCAAATGCGGCGAAAAGAGTTGTCAGGTCATTGTGGATAGCGCAAGTTGCACCAATGTGGTGTCAACACACACCATCACCGGCTTAGGGCTTTCACCCGAAGCCCATCCGAGATCGTACAAAGTCGCATAAGTCGACTCATCATCTATTCCCGTGCCCCAAAGGTGTAGTGTGTCGATACAATTAGCCTCATATTCGGATACCTTGTGGTGCGATGTGGTGTCGATGGATGTGGGCCACATTATCTTGGGTAGGCCATGACTCTATGACATGGACGTGACCCTCCTTGGATGACCTAATGTGTGCACGTTCATGCATGAGGGCAAAAGGATCAAATTAAACCCATTGCCTCCTAAAGTACTATCAGACAAGAGAGTTGAGAAGAAGGGCAGACAATCTAAGGCCATCAATTTTGTGAGCCTTTCAGAATTTGAGAAGGCTACCTTGGATTAGAACGTTGTCATCACCGTCGGGCGACCTCTCGATTCTATGAGTGACCACGCTAAGGAGGCTGATCTGATTTTAAAAGAATTTGCGGATGTCTTCCCGGAGGACTTACCCAATGAACTCCCTCTGATGCGTGATATTCAACACGCAATAGATTTAGTTCCCGGATCCATTCTACCAAACCTTTCTCATTATAAGATGAATCTGGTTGAACATGCCGAGTTGAAGCGGCAAGTCGATGAGCTCCTTCGGAAGGGATTCATCCAAGAGAGCTTAAGCCCTTGTACCGTACCCGCACTACTCACACCTAAGAAAGATGGATCTTGGAGAATGTGTGTGGATAGTCAGGCGATCAATAAAATTATGGTCAAGTATCTGTTTCTTATGCCGAGGCTCGATGATATGTTAGATATGATGGTTGGTGTTACCATCTTCTCTAAGGCAGATCTTAAGAGTGGCTACTATCAAGTCCGAATTCGCCCCGGTGATGAATGGAAAATCGCCTTCAAGGCCAAAGATGGTCTTTATGAGTGGATGGTCATGTCATTTGGACTTCTAATGCCCCTAGCTCCTTCCTGAGGCTCATGACCCAAGTGTTGTGGCCATTTTAAAGCAAGTTTCTTGTGTATTTTGACAATATCTTGATCTATAGCCACAACAAGGAGCAATACTTGATCCACCTAAGGTTAGTTTGTGAAACCTTAAGCAGAGAAAACTTGTATGCGAACTTCAAGAAGTGCACATTCCTGCAGCACTCTGTTGTTTTCTTGGGGTTCATTTTTTCGGCGGATGGGATGGTTGCGGACTCGGAAAAAGGTTAAGGCCATTGTGGAATGGCCCGACCCTAAATATATTCATGATTTCCGTAGCTTCCATGGATTGGCCACATTTTACTGTTGCTTTATCCAAGGTTTTAGCACCATCATGACTCCCATCACTGATTGTATGAGAAAAGGTGAGCTTCAATGGAGCAAGGCCGTGACGAAGCCCTTTGCCGAGATAAAAGAGGAAATGACTAGTGCACCCGTCAATCGCTTACTGGACTTCTCTCAAGTCTTTGAGGTTGCATGTGATGCATCAGGGATTGGGATAGGAGTGCTTAGCTAAGAAGGCCACCCGGTGGCCTATTTCAGTGAGAAATTAAATGAAGCAAAGCAAAAGTACACCTATAATAAGCAAAAGTACACCTACTTTAGACTGCACAAGTTTGTTCTCTTTTCCTATCACAAAGCTTTATGCTTCCTTGCTTCCCAAAAGAAGCTAAACCCGAGGCACGCGACATGAGTTGAATACCTTCAAGGGTTCACATTTGTGTTGCAACACAAATCTGGTGTGAGAATAAAATCGTGGATGCGCTTAGTCATCGAGTGGCGACGTTGCAATCCATGAACACCGAGGTCGTCGGATTTGAACAGTAGAAGGAAGAGTATCTTGAGTGCCCAGCTTTTAGGAAGAATTACACCACTCTCCTTAGTGACCCGGTGAGCACTAGCTCCATTTATACCCTACAAGGTGGTTTTTTGTTCATGGGCAATCGCCTATGCATCCCTCTCACTTCATTGTGACTTTCTCATTTGGGAGTTTCATGCTGGAGGAATTAACGATCATTTGGGATGCAATAAGAACATTGTGCTCGTCAAAGATGGGTTATTTTTGCCTAGTATCACGCAATGCCGTACTTTCCAATTTCCAAACAAAGTAAGCAAAACACGGGCTTTTACACTTCTTTGCCGATGCCTCACACCGTGGCAAGACATCTCGATGAACTTCGTGCTTGGGCATCCCAAGACTATGAGAAAGCACTACTCCATTTTTGTTGTAGTGGGCCGCTTCTCTAAGATGACCCCCTTCATATCGTGCATTAAAACCTCCGACGCAACCCATATTGCGAAATTATTTTTCGGAGAGGTGGTGCGTCTTCACGAGGTACCCAAGACTATTGTGTCAGATAGGAATGTTAAATTCAATAGTTACTTTTGAAAGACCTTATGGTACATGGTGGGTACTCTGCTATGATTCTCATTGACATATCATCCTCAAATCGATGGCCAAACCGAAGCTACCAATAGGAGTTTAGGAATCTCCTTTGATGTCTTGTTGGTGATCACATTAGGACTTGGGATTCTGTCTTGCCCATTTCTGAGTTTGCATATAACAATTCCTTCAATAGGTCCATAGGTATGAGTCCATTTGAGGTGGTGCATGGTCATAGGTCTAGAACACCCCTAGATTTAATCCCTAAGTCCGCATCACATTGTACATTTGAGCCTGCAGATGTATTTGCATAGCATATTCATAATTTGCATACCGAAATTAGACGTAAAATTAATTTGAGCAATGATAACTACAAATTATTGGCGGATTCACATAAGCGTTTCAAAGAATTCCAAGTCGGTGATCATGTGATGGTTCGGGTTAGGCCTGAACGATTCCCATTGGGAATCGCGAAGAACCTCCAAGCCCGCGGCACCGAACCTTTTAGGATTGTTGCAAGGAGTGACTCTAATGCTTATGTTCTCGAGCTTCCTCAAGATACGAGGGTTAGCTTAACGTTCAACGTAGGAGACCTAGTTCCTTATTTAGGCTTCACCCCACCTTCTTGCATCATTTCTATTCACGATCCCAACCCAATCTTGCAACCTTTACCGCTCCCTCCTCCAAGCAAGCCGAAAAGAGGTAATCGAGAAGATCTTGTGGTCTCCACCCATGGTGGAGGGTTTAAAAAATATTTAGTAAAGTGTGGGTAAGCCGGAATATGAGAACATGTGGGTCAGTGAAGATGAGATCTACCGCCTAGACGCCAATATGCTCGATTGATATCATGACAACTCTTCATCGGTGATGAAGCCCTTTTGGTATGGGGGAATTGGCCGGGACGTCGACACCGTAAACCTAGGTTTCGGGCCACGTAAGGTGTATCACGAGCGAGGAGTGAACGTGAGCAGTAGACATCCACCGAGAAGAGACCTTGAAGAGCTGCAAATAGGGCTCACTGCCCACGTCCGCTCGAGCGAGCATCATTATCGCTCGAGCGAGAATGCATTAGAGAAGCATAGCTAACTTTTGGCCATTTACTGCTCGAGCAACTTTGGTTGCTACTCGAGCGAACCCAACCATAGGCTTGAGTATTTTGACGTGTGGTTCTCGCTCAAGCGAGAACCAAACTCGCTTGAGCGAGTAGTGTGATGCAACTTGTCTTTTTTGTCCTTACCATTTTTTTTTAATCCTTTCTTTGTGTCAAATGTAAGTTACCTTTTAGGGTAACAATGTATTTTTCTATTTTAGGGTTTATTCTCATTTGTAGCTACTATAAAGCATCTTTATGTTAGCCATTTTGGCATTGCTTATGAATGAATGAAAATGCTTTGCATTTAGAGCTTGAGATAAGCTTATGAAGAGTAATTATTCTTTTCCCTTTGTGGGTTTGGTGTGAGGCCAAGGGTGAGATGCCCATGTTCCATCTTTGATCTTCTTCCTTCAATAGGTCCATAGGTATGAGTCCATTTGAGGTGGTGCATGGTCATAGGTCTAGAACACCCCTAGATTTAATCCCTAAGTCCGCATCACATTGTACATTTGAGCCCGCAGATGTATTTGCATAGCATATTCATAATTTGCATACCGAAATTAGACGTAAAATTAATTTGAGCAATGATAACTACAAATTATCGGCGGATTCGCATAAGCGTTTCAAAGAATTCTAAGTCGGTGATCATGTGATGGTTCGGGTTAGGCCTGAACGATTCCCATTGGGAATCGCGAAGAACCTCCAAGCCCGCGGCACCGAACCTTTTAGGATTGTTGCAAGGAGTGACTCTAATGCTTATGTTCTCGAGCTTCCTCAAGATACGAGGGTTAGCTTAACGTTCAACGTAGGAGACCTAGTTCCTTATTTAGGCTTCACCCCACCTTCTTGCATCATTTCTATTCACGATCCCAACCCAATCTTGCAACCTTTACCGCTCCCTCCTCCAAGCAAGCCGAAAAGAGAGGTAATCGAGAAGATCTTGTGGTCTCCACCCATGGTGGAGGGTTTAAAAAATATTTAGTAAAGTGTGGGTAAGCCGGAATATGAGAACATGTGGGTCAGTGAAGATGAGATCTACCGCCTAGACGCCAATATGCTCGATTGATATCATGACAACTCTTCATCGGTGATGAAGCCCTTTTGGTATGGGGGAATTGGCCGGGACGTCGACACCGTAAACCTAGGTTTCGGGCCACGTAAGGTGTATCACCGAAAGCGACGGAGGAGTGAACGGGGCGCCGACATCCACCGAGAAGAGACCTTGAAGAGCTGCAAATAGGGCTCACTGCCCATGTCCGCTCGAGCGAGCATCATTATCGCTCGAGCGAGAATGCATCAGAGAAGCATAGCTAACTTTTGGCCATTTACTGCTCGAGCAACTTTGGTTGCTACTCGAGCGAACCCAACCATAGGCTTGAGTATTTTGACGTGTGGTTCTCGCTCAAGCGAGAACCAAACTCGCTTGAGCGAGTAGTGTGATGCAACTTGTCTTTTTTGTCCTTACCATTTTTTTTTAATCCTTTCTTTGTGTCAAATGTAAGTTACCTTTTAGGGTAACAATGTATTTTTCTATTTTAGGGTTTATTCTCATTTGTAGCTACTATAAAGCATCTTTATGTTAGCCATTTTGGCATTGCTTATGAATGAATGAAAATGCTTTGCATTTAGAGCTTGAGATAAGCTTATGAAGAGTAATTATTCTTTTCCCTTTGTGGGTTTGGTGTGACGCCAAGGGTGAGATGTCCATGTTCCATCTTTGATCTTCTTCTTTACCTCGTTCTATTTTACTTGTTATTTTACCCTCGTTTTGCCCTTTTAATTTGACTCCCTAAAACCCTCAAAACCCTAAATCTAGAGCCCTCTTTATGCCCATCCTTGTGGGTTGATTCCATTATGCCATCCATTGATCCACAACCGTTGTTGGGGTAGAGATCGCTCAATTTGTGCCCGATCTACCGTTTGATTCGAAAGTTCTACCAGGGAGCTATGACATCTCACATCGACCAATGCGTGAACGCCAAACCTAGAGGGTGCTAGAGTTCTATCTCTAGGATCACACCTTCCGCAAATCTAACGGACTCGCGCGCCGGATTGGACTCTAAGCAAGCCTAACATGGTTACCTAAGAAAAATTCTATGAAGCCCCAAGGTATCGCTTTAATGTGGGTTTTATTGCTTAATTAATTAGTTTAATTTCGGCAATTATCATCTCATACTCATCTTAGGGTCGTTGTCCCGCAGCGTCATTATGTACCGTATATGTGAAGACTACATGCTTGGTATTTCTAGTGAACAAATTTACTATATTGCAAATATCGATAATCAAATTGCAAAATCCAAAATCAAACAAGTGTGGAGGGGCAAACTCCTTTTGGAACTGGTGAAAACCAAATTTGATTGTTTAACGAATGTACAAAGTGCAAATCTAAGATTGATGTCCTTGTTGGGACCTGCACTAGTCATCTATAATACTGTGTTACATTTAATCCCTTCACTGTAGTTTATCAATAAAATATTCCTAGGACATGTGGTGGGATGACTGTAATGCTAAATATTTCGCAGGATATGTACTCAGATTTTAGTGAAGGTGTATTTCTTAAGAAAACCAATTAGATTGGCAATGTTCGACTCCAATGCCTCTTTTTGTTGAGGGTTGCTATGCACATACGCAAAAAGTCTTCCCGCAGTTAAGTTGGTCTACCAAAAGTATTAAATGGATTCCTGTGCGCAAGACTCGTCATCTTTGTCTCCTCAAGCGATCGGGATCTCTCTCTCAAATGGAGAAGATAAAAGTATCGTCAGGTACGCTGAGATTTGAGTGAAATGCCATCCATTCTGATTTTTTTCCATTTAATGTTGAATCAGACAATGCATGAGGTTGATTTGCTAGGCTTTTTCATCCTTAGCATGTCAATTTTCGTCTCATTTTTGGCATTCGTTCATGTAGAGATTCAGCTGGAATGGCGTCAGATACAAAATAATGCTATGAGACGAGGAAGATTTTTGTGGTATTGGGTTTTTACATTTGGGCTGAACTTGGAGATATAAGTTTTGTAGGGAAAGTTCTTGGTATTTTTAAGAATAAACTTCATGTGGGTGTGAATTGATGTTGAGGTTGGTTCTGTGGTATGAATAAATTTGCTTTCTTTTATGATATATAGAAGATACTTTTGATTTGTGGGTTTTCATTGAGAGAATTGTGAGGATTTGGGACAGGGCTTTTAAATTAAGGTTAGGGTTTGAAGATGGATTAGGTCCTTGATTCTTTTCATGTTGAAACATGCTTGATTCAAGAAAATTGAACGTGAATAAGATTTTATTGTGATTTTAAGCATTTTACGGCATGTTTTAAAATCCCGGATAGCTGAGATGTTTCAGACATGGCCAATACCGAGATGTCTCATGGTTTGGTGAGATGTCTCGGCAATACGGCGTGATATGCCGTGAGATCCAACGGTTCAGATCACAGATTGTTGATCTGTTCAGATCACAGATCGGTGTTTCTTCAAAAAGGGGCATCTGCTGCTAAAGAGCTTATGACGGCAAATCCTTGTATGATCAGCTCCAACAAAGATAAATTTTATCTTTTAACAGGTGTACAGTTAGCAAAGGTTGGTGTTCTTTAAGAAAATCCATTAAGTGGTTTGCATCAAGAAAAGATTGTTCTGCGCATAGCAGCCCCCTTTTAATTCCAAGGGAGTAATCCAAGTTTGATTTTCCGAATGTCTCTGAAATCATTATAGGGCTTGTAGAATGTAATCAATTTGAACTTCCTCATTTGATGACTCCC
This sequence comes from Chloranthus sessilifolius, assembly GCA_021018995.1. NCBI lineage: Eukaryota > Viridiplantae > Streptophyta > Magnoliopsida > Chloranthales > Chloranthaceae > Chloranthus > Chloranthus sessilifolius. The sequence goes on from CM037595.1 coordinate 75,946,321, forward strand.
TCTGATAGATGCAGCTTGGTTTTTTAACAGGCTAATTAACAAGACTACTCACTTAGAGGGCGAGAAGATGAAGAAAGAAGCTGAAGTTCAGAAACTCATGGCAGAAAATGTTAGGCTAAGTGCTTTGCTTGATAAGAAAGAGGCACAGTTGTCGGCCATGAATGAACAATGCAAGGTAATGGCTTTGAACTCCCTTTAAGTTTAAGTTTAGATTGTATATCATCAATGTTAAAAGCACCAGATTCTATATCATGTAATATATTTCAGGCAGTTCATTGATGCAACTGCAGAAACCACTTGTTTATGGTATTTTATTTGAGGTGAGCAACTAGCATTCTGAACATGAATTTTTTGTTATTAGATAGATTTTTATACCCCTACTTGAATATGTAGAGTGCTTGCAATTAGGGCTGCAACAGAGCCGAGCTAGTTCGATAGCTCAAAAATGAGAGCTTTTGCTCTCTTAAGCTCAGCTCGAGAGTCAGAGCAGAGCTTTTTATTTAAAGCTTGATTGAAGTAGACAGCCCCGCTCGGTTTCATTAATAGTATATAATACTTTTACATGATAAAATATATTATATATAATTTTAAAAGTTTTTTTTTTTAACTATTTTCCCCTTACAATAAGATTCATCTAATGGTTACTTTATAATGGATAGATATGACATATAATCCTTATGATCTACTATTGAAGTTTGTGCTTTCTTTTTCTCTCTGCAACCATTAAAGTTCTTTATCACTCGTCTCAATGAACAACCACTAGCATAACAATTGACCAATCAATCAATACCTACGACCAACAGTTATGATCTTAATCAATATTTAGCACATTAAAGTTAAACACTTTTTTACTTTTCAAAATTTAAACACATTTTTCTTCAAACGATCCGTTAAATCTAGGACTAAGGGATTAAAAGATATTAGGTCTTTCATTTATAAATTTCATTAAAACTTTCATCTATTAAAAAAAAAAAAAAGATAATGTTTAAAACAATATTAGGAAAAAAATTTATAATAAAACTTATGTAGCTCGAAGCTTGGCTCGGCCCGACTCGAGCTCGATAGAGCCGAGCTAGAGCTCCGACTTTTTAGGCTGGAAGGGCCTAGAATCAAGTTCCAGCTCGGCTTGTACAAGGTAGAGCCGAGCTTGAGATAGACTCATGCTCGGGCTCGGCCCTGCTCGATTGCAGCCCTACTTGCAATAAGTTGGATTGTAAAAGTCTCAAGCTCATAGGGCTGTCAATGGACCGGGCTGGCCCGCAAGCTGGCCCGGAAATGTAGCACTTTTTTCCCTAGCCTAGACCGGCTCGGGTTTGAAGTAGAACTCAAACGATACGGCCTGGCCTTATCTACATGTGTTTAAACTTTTTTTATCTATTTAAATTTTAATAGTAATGTTTGCTGTATCAGTCTTCCAAAGTTGGCCACAAAAGGATAAGATGCAAATGATGAACACAGCTGTTATTAGATGATGGTTAGGAGCATTGAAATATGAGTGTATCCATAATCCACCAATAGCTGGTTCATGTGCTTTAAAATCTATTTTTAATATAAATTTATTTTAAAAATTATATGTAAATAAAATTTTTTGTCTGGACCCTGGCCGGGCCTAGGGCTAGATTAGGTCCGAGTATATGGCATCCCAGACGACCTTGGACCGGGCTGAGATTGACCCTGGCCTAGGTGGCTGGGCCTTTACCCGGTTAATTGACAGCCGTACTAGCATGACATGAAAAACTACTTTTAAGTAACTTGCTCTTTATCTTGTGAATCTTTTAGAAAAAAGAAAGAATTCATTTGAAGGTAAGCGATTTGAAAGAATAGTAGCAGTATGCCTATAAGTGGATTTGAACTATCCAAATGATGAACTTTAATGTTAGCCATTAAAATTGAAAACAATTGATTGATATTAAAGTCCAAAGATCGGATGGTTTAAATCTCTCTAAAACACTATTTTTTGGCATGTTGTAATTTATGATCTATCATTTTGACGGTACATCTAACCCACATCTTAAATCATTGATGATGTAAGATCATTTAAACCTCATTTTGGTTCTTAAATGACAATGAGACTAATAATTGGAGAAACACAACCCCTCCCCCCCTTTAAGTGATGAACAAGTAATTTTAGAAAATATGGTTTTATGCTAGTTTAACAATTGCATAAAGTTTCGCTTTAATTAATTAATTAAGGCAAAGGGGAGAATGCGCTCCCAGGACATTTCACACGCCACGTGACATGATCAACTCAAAACAACTCCTGTTTTGGGTTGATCAGCCATGGGACATGTGATTATATATATATATATATATATATATATATATATATATATATATATATATATGACTTTTTTGCCTCTGATTTGATGGATCAAAGATAAGGTAATCTCACATAAATTTGGTGCATTGATATCTCTACATAGGGGTGTATAATTACAGCCCTCATTAATTAATTGTTTAAGTAGAAAGTTGAATTGTTTATTGTTAATATCATTAGAAACTTTTTAGATTATCCCTTGATTGATTATTTGATACTAGATAGATTGAGTCTTGAAAAATAGAGAGAGAAGAAAGTGAAATCAATGCTCTATAACGGAGAAAGAGGGATTCCTTAAAAAATAGAGAAATAAAAAATTAAAAGCGATAATGGTTTTACGGCATTAAAGAATTGTCTAAATTGTAGGTGGGAGAAACAATCATCAATTTTATTATCATTATTGGGAGTGACATTGACTTTCTTAAAATTCTAACCATTTGAGAAGGCCTCTATTTATATGAAAATGGATTAACCTTGGGATGAGACAATTGTCTACCATCCGTAAGTTATTCTAAAAAGAAGCATAAGAATAAGTGATGACTTGACTAGTGTTTACACAATTATCAAGCCCCGCTTGGTTCGTACGCACATGGATTTGTATTTCTATCATTCTGGATGAGACAGTTGTTTAACATCTAAAAGTTATTCTACAAAAATTAAAGTGAAATCAATGTGGGCTCAACAAGTGTCAAAGACAAATGCCAACCCCAAATTGGCTCTCGAAAGGGCACATGAATTATGCTTCTTCTCCTCAAGAACAACCTTAGATGAGGCAAGTGCCTCCCATCCATCAATTATTTTAGAAAGAGCCAAGAGAGAATAGAATAGTAAGTCGGGGGTCGTTAGGTGATTTCCAAAATCCTAGAGCTCCTAGGGTTTTTAAAAGGTTAAGATTTACTACTTGGATAGGCTTAGCTTGGCTAAAATGGGTTTAATTAGGTTTATGAAGAGGTGCGCATGAAGATGGGTAAAATTAAGGGATTCTAGGATTTGAATGGGAAATGGATAGGGTAGGGCTCACTAGGAGAATTAGGCATTAAGGAAACTAGGGGTAGTTTAGGGATGAGCTGGGTAGGTTTGGTCAAGATCCAAAGTCAACCAGTCAAGAAAATTGGGCCTTGGGATTCAGGTCCGTACATGGACCGTACCCAAAAGGTCCCCCATTTGGTATGTAGTAGAGATGCCAGCCAATCTCTCAACACAAAATGTAAAGGGTGCAGCCTCCTGCAGGGGTTACACCCCTTCTAGGCCAAAATTATAATAATTGGGGGCTTGTATAGATGCCAAACTAGGCCCTGAGATCCGTGAATGTCATTGTTCTCAAGTCTAAAATTAACTTCAATGGTGTCATATTTGGGTGTCTACATCTATTACGATTGGTGTTTCAAGATGGCTATTCAGATTATAGGGGTTTCAACGATTCTTCGAAAGTGAATAAGGTTCCTAATGACGACTTTACTTCAAATATTTCTTAAGAGTTTTATGGAATTCAACTCTATTCTAGAAATAGATAAGACATATACCCCTACTCGAGCATCATAGGAGTGATGTTTCCACAGTACAAAAAATAAAATTATTATTGGCAGCCAAAAACTGTTACTAATAATAAAAAAAATTACTGCTAATACCTTTGTCGCTAATAGTCTTAATAATCTTTAATAGTTTTTTTGTTAATAGCGACAGTTTTTAACTGTCAAAAATTATTGCTAATAGTCTTATATTTTGTAGTGCGGCTAAAAATAAAACAAGCTTGCATAACCTTACTCAAATAGAGTAGGAATTTAAGCTGAGTTTGGCATTGCTCTTTGGAAGGGTAGAAAAGAGTAGCAATGTGGGGACCGAGAAGGATTGAAAGAAGATAAAATGGAGGCTGCTCTTTGAAATAGGAAAAACAACTATCTTTAAAAAAATATCATTTTTCATACTCTTTTAAAGAGGGATATTTTTCATGTTTCTAAGAGCAACCTCTCCTTTTTCTTCCTTCAATCCTTCTCTCTCCCCATATTCATTTGCAATGTCAAAGAGCAGCAGCTGCTCTTTTCTACTCTTCCAAAGAGCAATGCCACACAAGGATCAAAATATCGGGTAAAATTTCGGCTGAAAACCGATAATTTGGCCGAAATTTCGATCGAAATTTTGAATCCCATGCAAAATATGTTTGAAATTTCAGCCGAAATTTTGATCCTTGGTGCCACACACAACCTTATTTCTCTTTAAAAATGAATGGCTCCCATGTAAATCACTAAAATTTGTCTGTCATTCATTTTAAAGCAATTGACTACAAGGATCAAAATTTTGGCTAAAATTTTGATTTTGGGCTTCATCAAAACCAAAAATTAGAACTGAAATTTCAGCCGAAAGCCGAAAATTTGGATCCCATACAAATTTGGACTAATATTTTGGTCCAAATTATCGTTTCGATGGGGACCGAAACCGATGATTTCGGCCGAAGATCCTTGATTGACTATTTTAAATGACAATGAATTTTTTTTTGTCTTTAAATTATGGTGTTCTAATCATACAGCAACTTAATGAAAAATGATGTCACACATCAAAAGAGTGACGCGTTCCACATCACCATTTGGAGCATGTCAGTTATCATCTATGAGCTCGTCATACAAATTATCAGTACATGTTTAAGAGGTTGTGTCACGACTCGAAATTCTATCACATCTCGAGGGCCTAGAATTTCGGGTTTTGACCCACACGAATCTCAGATACGCTAAGCGAACATACACATAATCAAAGTTCTTGCGCCAAAATTGGTCCACGAAATCCGTAAATTCGACATATAAGAAATAAAGTAAATGAGCATCCATAAATAATGAATAAATGCGATAAAAATCAATGAAATATCTAACAATTGATGAGAAAATAAAGATCATATATAAATGAAAAGTACGAGGCTATAAATAGACAATAACCGTATGAAACTAATCTCAGTACCGAGACTACAACTATTAATAGTCAGCACTAGGATCAAGGTTAGCACCAAGGTCCTCTTAATAATCTGCGACGTCACCCTCCCAAGGCTCCTGGTACTCAGCGTCCACGGGGTCAATAATATCAACATTAAAAGGATCGGAATAGACCGCGTCAACTCCGCCAATATAATCACCTGCAACTGTTAGTTTTTCACAGGATGAGTTTACTCAGTTACGTAAATTCAGTGGATACATCATCAAGCCATCCCACTCTACTCAGGTGCATTGTGGGTGCATCATGTGAGTGATAATAATAGTATAACAATGGTACCAGAAAGAGGATATGGTAAAATCAAGTGCATATCTGTAACAACACAAATTATTTCCGAGCACTAATAACCAATTTAAGTGTATGTGCTTGGCAAGGTATATGCTGCACACTAAGAATTTTTGGTATGTATCTCGAGGTGTGTATTTTCAGTGCAAAAGATTACAAGTTTAATGGCATGATTAGTTACACAAGGGCACATAAATTTGGGTCTTGGAATGATAGCAAATACACATATTTGTGTATGCTAGTTTACACCGAAACTACCCCCAACTTAAAAGCAAGCCCTCACGTGGGTATTCTCATTTGCTTGCAAGAGAAAGAGAGTGAGAGCTTAGAGAGGAAGAGAAGGGAAAGAGAAGAGGAAGAGCTTCCTCCTTGCCTTCTCCTTGAGAGTACTGATCTTCTGCTCAACTTCTTCTTCTTCGATTCACCACAAGAGAATGTTGATTTGACGCGGCTACGATCACGAGCATGAGAGAACCCTCAAACCCTCTTTTGTTCTTGGTGTTAGAAACCCTAAACTCATTGATTCATTCTTAGTTCCTCTCCTTACACTCAAGAGAACCTTTGAGTTGTTGTGTATGTTGCGAGAAGTCGATTTTCGTCCATTTCGATTGATAGAGAAGGTGGGTTTCAAACCCTTTTGACGCGTGTGGCGAAGTCGCCATTGAGCATGTTCCTCCGATCAATTTGTGCGTGAATTTCGTGAGTTAATAAGGTGAGATCTTGTGGCTTAATTATGGGTAATTTATTGTTTAGATCAAGCATTTATTGCTCTAAAGGTTAAGCACATAATGTGGGTTTAAAAAGGGTAAAAAAGGAAAGAGAAGGAAAATTAGAATTCAGACAGAATTGCTGAAATCCCGAAAGTTGCTCGCGGGACATGAAGTTGCTCGAGTGAGATGAACTTCAAAATAGCCTGAAAACCAAGCGAGAACAGTCGCTCGCGTGACTGCAAAAGTGCTATGAGAAGTCACTCACATGACTTTGAGACTCACGCATGCGACTATCCCGGGATGCTTCGATAAGAGCACAGTCGCCCGCACGAGGTCGCACGACTGGAGTGTGCCAGGTGATGTCGCCCGCGCGACTTTGGAGCTCGTGCACCTGACTGAGCCAGTTTGGCTTATTTTGGATTTTTTTAAGAAAAACGTACGAATCTTCGATTTTTGGTGACTTCTTAAGCATTGATAAATGCTCTTTGACTATTGTAGGATATAACTAAGGGCCGGGATCTTGCACTAGGATCTCTACATCGTTTGGTGTGTCTCAAACTTCATGTAGGGAAAATTCACTATTTAATTATATTGATTCAGTACTCAATATCAATTTTGACTTTGATCCATTGATTCTTGATATATTCGAATTGGAATTTGTTTAGAATTTGTTTGCCTTGAAATATTTTGAAGTGTCATGATCTTAGGATATTGAGATTGAATGTGAGCCTGAGATAGGGATTTGAATGTTAATATGAAATCTGAAATTAACAATTGAATCATTTGAACATTTGGATTATCGAGATTGAAACTGACATCGAATCTATAAATTTGAGTAGTAAATCTTTGAACAATAAATTAGAATAAAATGTGAAATTGAGGTGAATTAGAACGTACCTAATATGAACTTTGGATATCGAATTCTCTGAATTTCGAACTTGAAAATAGAATAGAATTGGATATTGAACACCATCGAACTGTGACTTTCTTACCTTGTGTGTGAACTTTGAACTCTATATCCAAGAGTGTATATTAATGTCGAAAATGAACGCAGGATATGAATTGTGAATTTGGATCCGTACACCCTGCTTGGATACTGACTGCGTGACTGCATACTGCATACTGGGCCGGTACGACAGGTTATCCGTACACACTGCATATTGGGAGGTTATTCGTACACACTGCATACTAGATAGGTACGGTGGGTTATCCGTACACACTGCATACTGTACACTGGATACTGGACTAATACGATGGGTTATTCGTACACTTGCATCTTGCATCGACCTGATGCGAGTTATCCGTATACACGATAATATACAATCGCATCTGCATCTTGGTGATCGGTGGTTATTTGTACACCTTGCATCTGTACATACTTTATCTTGTACTACATATTGTATACATCGATCGGTCTGAGGTTATCCTTACACTGCATAATGCATACTAGACCGATACGGTGGGCTATCCATACACAATGCATATTGTACACACTGACTGGATACGAACTGGACACTGATTGGATACTAATTGGACCATGGCAACTAGAAATTTAGAATATTATGAGATGTAAATTGAAAATCTGAACACTGTATGATGTGAACTAGAGATCTGAACACTGTAAGATGTGAACTGGAGATTTGAACACTGTGAGCCTTTGAATCCTCATTAAAATTTTGAATCTAAATTCGAATGTGAATTTAGAAACAGTGAATGAATCATTGAAATTTGTGTGAAACTTCGAATTATTTATCTTTTTATTCGATTTTAGGATATATGCAAATTTTATTTTGATAGTAAATTATCTTTTAGAACTCTGTCATGAATATCTGTATTGATATGATGAGATGTGAAATTGATAATGATATTTCTTCTACTGAGCTTAGCTTGTTAGCTCACCCCAACTATATGTCACAGGTATAGCTCTTGATCAAGACCCTGGACATGAGGAGAATCCAGAATTTCATACAGGAGAGAGAAGCACAATAGTGTAGCTGATTTAGATTTGGTATTGTGACAGTTTGGTTTAGAACTTGGTATGTTCATAAGGTTTTGGGTACAATGATAGAATTACTTTTGTATATATACATTTTATATACCACTGTTTAGGTGATAGTCGGCTATCCCCAGTGGTTTATTTTTGTCTCCATTGTTTATATGCTTTATATAGAAATAAAAAAATTTAGCTCTGTTATATGTATCTTTGCTTTGATTTCTGCATTTAATGTGGATGTGTCAAGTATTCTGTATTCAGATCGTGATCTGTACGACTCGACGGTCCGGGTTTTCTCAATTAATTGTTAAAGTGGAATAAAAAAAAATATATCTCAAAAAATTGTGTCAGGAAATTTTGGGCTGTCACAGTTGGTATAAGAGCTATGACAGTAGGTTCTATCAGAGTCTGAGCTTTAGGTCTTGTGAGAGAGCTGAGGGATGTGACTTTAGGTTTTGTCATAGCGTAGACTTTGGATCTTCACGATCACTTCTGATTGAACCTTATTGTTGAGCATGATAGATCATTATGGCTCCACGAATAAAAGGAGGTAGAGGCAGACAGAGGACGGTCCGCATGGCGGATGTCCCTGAAGGGGAGGGCACATCGCATAGCGTAAGAATCGCCACTGGTCCTAATCCCATTCCGTTTGGAGGTAGTGACTGTGGTAGTGATAGATAGTTGTTGGAGACCATGGCCAACACAATGACACTACAGACGACTTCAATGGCACAACTGACTGAGCTATTGGCGGCTAGGCAACAACCTTTCAAATTTTCAGAATTTAGAAAGATGCGTCCTTTGAGATTTTTGGGTCAAGTCGATCCACTTGAGGCTGAGAAGTGGCTAAATGAGATGGAGAAAATCTTCAGTGTACTTTCTTGCACTGAGTATGAGAAAGTGAGATGGGCAGCCTTCAAACTGGATGGAGAGGCTGATCTCTGGTGGAAAGCAGTGCAAAGAGATAGGGAGATCCCGAATGCTCCATGAACTTGGGCTGAGTTTACTGAGAAATTCAATGATGAATACTTCCCCAACGTGGTACAGAATCAATGGGAAGTCCAATTTATAGAATTGAAACAAGACCGGATGTCTGTACGTGAGTATAAGACCGAATTTACTAGGCTTTTGAGGTTTGCACCTCAGCATGTGGCCACAGAGTTGATGAATACCAAGAAGTTTCAATGTGGCTTACGGCCGTACATCCAGGAGAGGGTCTCACTGTTTGAGCTAGGAACATATGCAGCGGTAATGGCCAACGCCCTTATTGCCGAGGAAGACATTGAAAAGATGTACCACAGAAAAGAGCAGAACCGAAAAATGGGACAAGTCAAACACGAGCTTGTGCTTCCGAGCAGGCAAGCAAGGAACCGAGACTCCTAATGCTAACACCTATCCAGCCTGCTCAAACTGCCTACTCGAGACTACCCGTGTCTACGTCTCCGAGGTCACGCACCACTTCATCTGCACCGGTTGAGTCCTGCGCACGGTGTGGAGGACGACATAAGACGACAGAATGTTGGTGTCCACTGGCGCATGCCTCAGGTGTGGCCAGATGGGACATCAGGTAAAAGACTGTCCCGAGAAAGGAAAGGAAATAACAACTTCAGCATCTATTCGGAGGCCCTAGGTTAACCTGCAAGTTAAGGGTTTCAAATTTCTTTTGTGGACATTACATTTTTGACTCATCGTTAGGATTTGTAGTTGTGGTTAACCTTTTGATGATTAATAGTATGAACTTGTAATGATGAACGCCTTTTAATCCTCTGGATGTCGTTATTATGTTCATTAATTTTGGATTTTCATTATTATACAGGGATAGTTATCAGAATTTCAGATTTGTTGTGGATATGTTTACAAATTTTGTAGATATGGTTACTAAGGTACAACCACCAAAAGTAACAGGGTAAAATTTCGAGGACGAAAATTTCTAAAGGTGAGGTGAATGTAATGACCCTAATTTAGGGGATGTTGAATTGTATTCGTACCTTTTCGAATACGACAAGTAAATTTTCGAGGACGAAAATTCTTTGAGGAGGGAAGAATGTAACAACCTGAATTTTTTTCGAACACTAATAACCAATTTAAGTGTATGTTCTTGGCAAGGTATATACCGCCCACTAAGAATTTTTAGGATATTGCATATCTCGAGGTATGTATTTTCAGTGCAAAAGATTGAAAGTTTAATGGCATGATTAGTTACACAAGGGAACATAAATTTGGGTCTTGGAATGATAGCAAATACACATGTTTGTGTATGCTAGTTTACACTGAAACTACCCCCAACTATAAAGCAAGCCCTCACGTGGGTATTCTCATTTGCTTGCAAGAGAAAGACAGTGAGAGTTTAGAGAGGAAGAGAAGGGAAAGAGAAGCGGAAGAGCTTCCTCCTTGCCTTCTCCTTGAGCGTGTTGATCTTCTGCTCAACTTCTTCGATTCACCGCAAGAGAATGCCGATTTGACGCGACTATGATCACGAGCTTGAGAGAACCCCCAAACGCTCTTTTGTTCTTGGTGTTAGAAACCCTAAACCCATTGAGTCATCCTTAGATCCTCTCCTTACACTCAAGAGGACCTTTGAATTATTGTGTATGTTGCGAGAAGTCGATCTCCATCCATTTCGATCGATAGAGAAGGTGGGTTTCAAACCCTTTTGACGCGTGTGGCGAAGGCGCCATTGAGCACGTTCCTCCGATCAATTTGTGCATGAATTTCATGAGTTAATAAGGTGAGATCTCGTGGCTTAATTGTAGGTAATTTATAGCTTAGATCGAGCATTTATTGCCCTAAAGGTTAAGCACCTAATGTGGGTTTAAAAAGGGCAAAAAGGGGAAGATAGAAAATTAGAACTTGGGCAGAATTGCTGAAATCCCGAAAGTCGCTCGCGTGACTTTGGAACTCGCGTGCGCGAGATGAACTTCAGAATAGCCGAAAAACCAAGCGAGAACAATCACTCGAGCGACTACAAATGTGTCATGAGAAGTCGTTGGTGCGACTATCTCGGGCTGCTTCGATAAGAGCACAGTCGCCCGCGCGAGGTCACGCGACTGGGGTGTGCCAGGTGATCTAGTTTCGCTTATTTTGGATTTTTTAAAAGAAAAACTTACGATTCTTCGATTTTTGGTGACTTCTTAAGCATTGATAAATGGTCTTTGACTATTGTAGGATATAACTGAGGGTCGGGATCTTGCACTAGGATCTCAACATTGTTTGGCGTGTCTCAAACTTCATGTAGGGGAAATTCACTATTTAATTGCATTAATTCAGTACTCAATATCAATTTTGCCTTTGATCCATTGATTCTTGCTATATTCGAATTGAAGTTTTTTTAAAATTTGTTTGCGTTGAAATATTTTGAAATGTCATGATCTTAGAATCTTGAGATTGAATGTGAGCCTGAGATAGGGATTTGAATGTTAATATAAAATCTGAAACTAACATCTGAATCATTTGAACATTTGGATTATCGAGATTAGAATCGACATCGAATCTATAAATTTGAGTAGTAAATCTTTGAATAGTGAATTAGAATAATATGTGAAATTGAGGTGAATTGGAACATACCTAATATGAACTTTGGATATCGAATTCTCTGAATTTCAAACTTGAAAATAGAATAGAATTGGATATGGAGCACCATCGAATTGTGACTTTCTTATCGTATGTGTGAACTTTGAACTCTGTATCCAAGACTGTATATGAATGTTGAAAATGGACCAAGGATATGAAATATGGATATAAATTGTAAATTTAGATCCGTACACCCTGACTGGATACTGACTGCGTGACTGCATACTGTACACTGCATACTACATACTGGACCAGTACGATGGGTTATTCGTAAACACTTCATACTGTACACTGCATACTGGACCGATACGACGGGTTCTCCATACACATAGTATACTACTAACTGAACTGGTACGACGGTGTAGACACCCCCCATTTTTACCCTCTCGAAATATACAAATTTGTTAGGCCAACCTTTGACCTCACAACCCTAATTGGGACCATATACTGAAACAATAGTATATGGCTGGACATAGGCTGAAACAATAGCTTTGTGACTCAGGCCCCATAACCCTAACGTAGGGACCATGCACTGAAATAATAGTACATGGCTGAACACAGGCTGAAATAATAGCTCTGTGGCTCAAATCCCGACGTAGGGAGACTATATACTGAAAAAATAGTATATAATTGGAATGCAGACTGAAAAAATAGTCTTGCATTTCAGACCCCTTTGCCCTAATGTGGGACCATATACTGAAATAATAGTATATGGTTGAACACATGTTGAAATAATAGCTCTGTGACTTAGGCCCTATGACCCTAACGTGGGAACTATGCACTGAAATAATAGTATATGACTGAATACAGGCTGAAACAATAGCTTTGTGGCTCAGGTCCCAACGTAAGGAGGCTATATACTGAAATAATAATATGTAGTCGAAATGTAGGCTGAAATAATAGCCTGGCATTTCAGACCCGACCCGGACCCGGACAACCCCGAATTACACGCCTAAAATCACGCACGCAATTCGATTGCATGCCAAATTACTCGTGTGCAATCAGTCCCTCTTCCAGACCAGACTCCCTTTCCCAGATCACTCCGAGACTCGATCACGCGCTTCATAAGAAATGCGCGATCGGATTGAGCGCCCCACCACCAGCGCACAATCGGCCTACGCCCGACCAAGTCTTATCGTCCTTGACCTCTAAGCTTCCTCGATAAAACGCTTCGAAAGAGGCGCTTTTTCAGATTACGTACCTCACAATGGGCGTGTAATTAGTCCTAACACTGTTAGAACTTAGAAACTCGCTGAGCAAGTCAGCCGGTCGCTCATTGAGTTGGTGACCGACTCAAAGTGATTAAGCATTGAGAAATCGGCACGCAATTCGATTAAACGCCTGAAAAAAGGTATGTAATTAAAAATTAAGCGCACCCCACAGTGCGCACAATTAGTAAAATACCTTTAAAAAGACCTTTCCATTACAACCCAAAGGATGGCCCCCACAACTTTGAGATTCGAGTTTTGAGTTCTTCGTCTCCAAGCTTCGAATATCGAGATTCCTCTCCGTAGCCCCGGTCCTAGGTAAAATTTTTCTTTTAGCTTTTAGTTTTCGACCCTAATTTTAATTCTTAGATTTAGATTTTTCTGTTTTAACTATTAATATTAAATTTTCAGTCTTAGACCGTAGCACCCCTTTTTTTTTAGACCGTAATTTTTTAATATCTGGTTCTAGTTCTTAGAATCTGGGACCAGTCCTTAATCAGGCTGCCTAATCCCCGACTCTAAACCTTAATTTTATTCTGAAATCTCAATCTCTAATCCTATTATTAATCTCTGGTTCTAGTTCTTAGTTTCTAGAACCAATCCTTAATCATACGGTCTGATTTTCTGATTTCGGTCCCGAACTCAGTCCTTAGATTTTTTTTAGCCTTTAGTTTTAATTTCTAATTTCTTATAGTTCTAATCGTTAGATCCTAATTCTTAATTCTTAAGTTTTAGAATTCTGCCCTTAGGAAATCTCTGCTCAAATCCTTAGTCTAGAGCCAACTAGGTCTCCCCAACCTTTTCTCAATTGTCAATCCCGTCACTTTGATGTCTGACTTAGTTTAAAGTATCAAACGAAGTTATATTGAGGTGAAATTAGTCATGTTGGAAAGCTTATCGAAGTAGCTTTCCAACGAGCTAAAAAACGCACAATTCTGACAAGTATCGAAGAAGTTATGATCAATTTTTGGCCACTAAGTAAAAAGTGATGTTTTTCAAAACTCCTAGTTGAATTAGGATTAGTATCTTTATTATATTATTTTAGAAAATAGGATCTATGGTAAAAGGCTATAAATAAGACCTTTACCCCCCCTAGCCATCCATATACACAATTCCCTCTATATAATTCTCCTCTACACAATCCCCCCTACACAATTTTCCTCTATACAATTTTCCCTTATACAATTTCCCTCTACATAATTTCCCTCTACACAACTTTCCTCTATACAATTTCTCTGTCAATGATTTAGACAATTCTTTAGGTAATTCCTTACTCCTTAATTTTTTTGTTCTAGTTTTTAGGTCATAGAATCAATTCCCCTTTTTTTTCTATATTTTAGTTCTAGATATAGGTTCTAACCTTCTAATTCTTAAATTCTAGATCTTAGGTTTTAATCTAAATTTTTAATTTTCTGATTCTAATCCTTAGGCTCTAGAACTTGTCTTTTTTATTTTTATTTTTAGGCCCTAGTTTTTAGGTTCTATAAACTGTCCTTGATCTCACAGTCTAAATTTTCCTAATTTCGATCCCGATTTTGGTCATTAGATTTTAGCTTTAGTCTTAATTTCTCATAATTCTAAATCCTAAAATTTGCCTTATAGTTTTAGTTCTTAATTCCTTTTTAGCCCTAAAATTTCAATCCTTAAATACCAATTATCAATCTTTCATAAAAAAATACTATTTTATAATTCAAATTCAGTCTTTTTTCAATTTTTAGCCATCCGATTTGCCCAAGGGAGCTTACGGAGGGTACTCGGGAACGAGACCAATCCTCCTTAGCATAGCGGGCCCAAAACCTTTTTTTTAATTAATTCAATTTCTAATTAAAATTAAGATATTTAAAGTAATCAGACTTCTTGTAGGATTAGTAGACATAATTAATTAGATTTCTAATAGGATTAAGATATCGAAATCAATTAGACTCCCAGTAGGATTAGGAGACCAAGTTAAATAAAATCCCAGTAGGAATAGGAAAATCAAACCAGTTACACTAAAGGCAACCCACAACTGCTGACGTTCGCTGGTGGACGATTCAGTAAAGGAGTTTAACCTGTAAGCTCCCGCTCCCCATTAAAGCGTGATCAGTGACGTGTTGCAGTGTCGATATATATCTGCAGCTGGCGATCACATCTTCTCAGGTATTCTTCATTTAGAATTTACCTATTTAATTTCAGCATTTAATATTTCCTAATTTATTACTCCATCATTACTTTCGTCAGAGTCCACTCGAGACATAATTGGGCCACTGATTATGGGGACCGAAAGGAACCCAAAAAAAGTGCGCACCAACAAACTGGCGATCGCGATTGTGACAGCCTGAATTTTCATGCTCAAAAATTCGTGCCATTAGGATCATACTCTGGATGATTCCCAGGATAAATCACGAAGTGTCTGCTCGTATAGCGGAAACCAAGCAGACACTGTCTAGCAGTGGTAGATCGAGTCATCACAAGGCATTTAAAATAGAAAGAAGTAATAAAACAAGCATGTATCTAAATATATAAAAATATACATTTCCAAAAATGAACCAAGAAGAACCAATGGTGATGGACATCCATCACCCAAAACAATGGTTCCTAATAATGGTTCCAATAGAATGTATAGTAATACTATAAAAGGAAGAAAATATCTATAGAAAGTAAATACAGAAGTGGCCACTAGGCGCACAATAATCCAAAGGTTTACACAAAATCTCAAAAATAGCAGACTCGTATACTCAGACTAAGGATAAAAGTCGTCCACCTGGACGTCAGTCTCCTCATCCTCGGCCTCAACCTCTAGATCAGGCTGGTAGTCAGGGTCGCTCTCAGTGCCAGGAACTCTAGTCTCAGAACCTAAAATGTTAATAGAAACAGGGTGAGCTATATCATAGCTCAATAGAAGAATACCAACTAAAGTGTAATGAATATGCAGGACATGATATTTCAAAACAGGAAATCAAATCATAATGTATAAACAGGCAAAATCAGAGTAAATACTGAGTTTGTTAACAAGAAACAGCTGTGATGCAGATATATAATCAGTGACTTAAATTGTATTTGTGTTCTAACTTAAGAAACTCCCGTGAATATATAACACGGAGTAAACAGGAATTTACCGATAGGAAACCCCAACCAATCGTCGTTCACATGAACAATTTTAGATTGCAACAATGCCTCATCTATGGAGTGCAATTGTGTCGAGGGATTATAAGCAAATGCACAAGTGTGCCAAGCTCGGATATACCGTCGGGTCGGTAGGAATCATCTGGTTAAATCATCAAATCACATACACACATTGACCTCACAGATCAGATAGCAGAAATCAGGAGCAGGTTTCAGGATACAAATCAAAAAATAGAAATCAGAGATAGCAGAAATTTATGATATGCTTACATGCTTGTTAAAATAGAAATCAGGGCACAGATATGAAATAAACATGAAATCATACTCAAAACAGTTTAGGTTGGTTTTCCCCTACCTCAGATTAGACCTCTTTCTAAGCAAATCCAAAGCTTTTCCAAAACAATTGAAAAGTTCTTATCCACGGCCTCCACTCTTAGTCTACATCACACACATGATGATGTATAAAAATTGATCCTAATTATTAATAATATTGACGTATTTAAGTGTTTTCTCAAAACCGAGATGGAAATGGGTAATTTCGTGTTGACTCAAAACTTGACCCAACTTCCCACTTTATTTTGACCTTTAAAACATTTGATTAAAGATTTGGTTGATTCATAAAAGAGTTAGATCTCGTCGTACTCTTTCCAATGCATTAAGAATCACGTCAATCGGAGTTCGGGACAAAGAGTTATGGCCAAAATACCGAAGCTATATCGATACTTCAGTCAAAACGTGCTAACTTAGAACCAGGCTAAATTTCCAGCTCAATTTTGATCATCAAAACAATCTACTCATCAATTAATTAATTCATAAAAGTTGTAGATTTAGTTGTCCTCTTTCCAATGCCGCAAGAATCGCATCAATCGGAGTTCAGAGTAAAAAGTTATGGCTAAAACACTGAAGCTGTGTCGGCACAGTCAAATTGATTGATCAATACATCATGTTGATCGATCAATTCCACATTGATCGATCAATTTCACCATTGATCGATCAACCCATCACATTGATTGATCAATCTTCACATTGATCGATCAATGCTGTCGGGAATGAACCTCCAGTAAACAAACTTGTTGTTTTTCTAATTGTATATATAATTTGATCGATCAATCACTTAAATTGATCGATCAATACCAAATTTGATCAATCAATCACCTAGATTGACCGATCAATACCCAATTTTGATCGATCAATCACCCAATTGATCGATCAAAACCTTCAAAAATGCACAGCCATAAGGTTTTGTCATTTTTGATCTATTTTCATCCAAATCTTCTACGATCTTCATCGAATCACACACACATCCACACTAAACTAACACAAGGATTTATTCTACAATCTAAACCATTAAAATCAAAGAAAAACTAACATTTCTTCGATTGATTTCGCTCCTTTAAGAATCGTTGTCCAAAAAGGGTTTCGAAACGAAACTTTCGGATCTCTACGGCGATTTCACAACGATTGATCACCACGTATTCAAGATGAAGTCTTCAATGATCCACGCATTGATCTTAACCTATTCAACACTTGGTTAGCGATCACGAGGTGGAACGCTTCTTGAAAAATGGGGTTTCTAAAGAAAAGGGGCTTGAACGGTCAAAATTATAAACGGCGAAACACCATCGATACCGACGTCACAAGCTTTGCGACGAGTGCGGAGTTTTCTGTGCGATGGCGATCTCGTGATCGAAATCTCACGAGAAGGGGTTTGAAGGGTGATGGGAGCTCTCTCTGTCTCTCTCTCTCTCTAGAACTCCCAAACTCCAAGTTATGCAACCGGTTGAAGCTTCCAAGAGAAGCTTGTCTTTTAATTGGCTAAAGGGCTTAGTTCCCTTGTTAAACATATACATCCAAATGGGTGTTAACCTTATCCAAGGGCCTGATTCGGCGTTGAGCGACATACGATGCGTCGGTGCATGGGTTCCACACTAAAGGCCAAAACACACATTTAAACCTTAATCCATCGGTACAAAGTTATCATAATATTATTTAAATATTTATTATTATATAAAAATCTAAGATGACATCGGTTTTCATGTCGACCACACACTCGAGGTCAGTCGAGTTCGGGTCTGATTTTTCGGGTTATTACAGCAATGGGACTCTTTTTCGCTAAGGTTGTCCCGATTTAATTAATTTGGTTTTCTATTTTTCTTGCTTTATTTAATTTGGTTATATATTTTTCGCTTTTTATTTTATTTCGCTTTATCACTTTTCTACACACACTTGCATTTGGATAAACTTTTAAAAAAAAATTATTTAAAAAATGGCCGGCATCAGAAAATTAAACTTTAATGATAACGACCCACTCGTATGGGGCTCCCATAGTGACCTCGAGTATAATGTTAGGTCGTCTCCGTAGACAGCCCAACATCGTGCTTGGGTAAACATGATTAATGAGAGCGAAAAATACCCCTTCGCTCCACGAAATACAAATCACAGTGATAGCATTGAAGAAGTGTTTCTGAGCGAAGCTACCTCGGTAGTCAAGTTATGGACCACACTCCTAGTGCACTCACAAAAGGAGGAAAAGAAGTCGACGCATGGCTCAAGTCCCAAAGACAAGTTACTCCGAGGAACAGACAAGAGGAAAGGACACCGACTCCTCCACATGCTTCGACTCCCCTGACACATAACACATATACCTCTCACACCTTCTACAACAACAACTGCCGAGGACAACCCTCTCCCAAGGCACCTAGAAAAGACACCGCCATAAACATAAACAACCTCCACCAATTTCTAGATGACTACATGGCTAATAAAGAATGCTCTAGTCACACTTTTAGATTCGATAAATTTTAACGAGACATCGATTTCACTGTACCCGTTGGTCTTAAACCTCAAAAATTCAACAAATATAACAGTACGGGAAACCCAAAGCATCACTTGGCCCTATTCTGCAATAACTGTCAACCAATCCGCACCAATCATGGGCTCCTGATCCAATACTTTTCGAGATCACTAGAAGGAGAAGCCCTTGACTGGTTCGTGGCCTTACCTTTAACTGAAATCGAGACATTCGAAAACTTAGCCGATAGATTCCTAGATCAATACTAGCACTTGACTCATGAAGAAATCAATCTCGCTGACTTGATACACACAAGATAAGAGGACGGTGAAGACTTCTCGACATTCGCCAACCGTTGGAGAAGACTTGCCGCTCAAACGGGGAATCAAATAAAAGAAAAGCGATGCGATAGAAATCGTGATTAGCAATACCCGAGAGCCTCTTCGGAGCGTTCTCATCCTAAGTGACTATCACAACCTCGCTAGCCTTTATCAACGCGCCTCACTCATAGAACGTCGACTGAAGAATGGAGACCTCAGTCTTCCTACCTTAACATCCAATGAACCTTCCTCCGACAACCCCGAGACAAACACCCAAAATGAAGCCATAGACTTCGAACAAATCAATGTGAACCAAGAACAAAACCAAACTAACGCTCAACCATACCACCTATATGACTAAGCTCAAGACCTCTACACAAACCTGTACCTTGACTATAACCAACCTCTATACCCTGACCAAGACTAACCACTATACACTAACCAATATATGAACCCGTACTATGACCAAAACAAGTACCCCAACGACACGCAAACTAACATCACCTATTACAACCCGTTGTTCGATCAAACTCAACTCGCATACGAGACTGTACACTCATTCACCCCCGCCCCATTCCACCTCGCTAGCCTGATCCGAAGAATTAAACCTCCCTTAGAGCAAGACCATACTATTCACTTACAACCAACCAACCCTATCCCACGCACCTATAAACGCAAAGTTACCTTTCGCCCTGAATCGGTCACCAATATCAGTAAAATTCAAACTATCACCGAATCCACCCATAAACTGACTCAACCCATCACCAAACTCATTGTCAAGCTCAACGCACTTATCTTCGAACCAACTCAACCTATCCTTGAATCCAATAACCTACCAATAAACAAATCAACCCCCACATTCTCTGGGCAGACGCCTAAACCAATGACGTAAACTACACCCGAACAAACTCATGTGCCGACTCTAGGAGTAGCTTTCGAACCAATCAATCAGTATTATACGACGCCATTCATACTTAAACCAATCACAAAATTACACTATGAATCCAAACCCGTAATCCAATGTACCCCCAAAATCACTAGCCCTCTCGCTTCCAAATCAACTCCAAAACTAACCCCTAAAATCGAACTCATTGTCAAACACATTGCCCCACCTATCTCAAAACAAGCCCCTAAACTAATTCCTACACCTGCTTTAAAACTCGAACTCGACAACAAACACATCATCCCACTAACCTCAGCATCGGCTCGGCTCTCAAATTAACTTCTACACTCGCTTCGAGACCTAAACTCACTATCACCTCACCTGCCACCAAACTAAACCCCAAACTCAATCCTATTATAAAACCTAAACTTATCATCAAACCTAAACCTAAACTTATCGTCAAACCTAAACCTACTATTAAAACTAAACCTATTATAGAATTGAAACTTATTATCGAATCTAAACCTATCCACAAATATGAACCTATCACAGAACCTGAACCCATAATCGAACTCGAACCTGTCATCGGACACGAAACTAAATCGATCATTGAACTTAAACTAATCGTTGAACCTAGATCCGAACCTATCATCGACCCTGAACCTATCCACAAGCTCCCTCCATCAAAGGCGAACCCGCCATCAAATCCGAACCCATTGTCGAAACTGAACCTATCGTCAAACCTAAACTGATCATCGAATACAAACCTGACATCAAGCCTCCAACTATCAGTGAATCTAAATCGATCCTCGAACCTAAACCTACCGCGAACCTAAACCAATCACCGAACACAAACCTATCATCAAACCTCAAAATATCAACAAATCCAAGCCCATCATCAAACTTGAACCCATCATTGAACTCGAGCCTGTTATCGAACACGAACCCGGTACTAAAACCGAACCTATTCCTACAACGCCAACCCCAGTCACCTTTGAGCCTACTAAAAAACCTATCCAGGAGGCGATCATTGCTCCCACTTTCAAAATCAAACCAAACTCAAATCTTACGACGCCAATCACCATCCAAATCAACATACCTCAAATCTCATCAAAACACGAAATCAACGTCATAACTAAAATCGCTTCTGATCATTAGATCCAAATCTCTGTGGACCTCACAATCAAAACCTTCACCGAATTCCAATCGGCGACAAAACTACTACGTCAAACTTCTGATACTCAACCTCCTCAAAAAATTATAAATAAAACTTTAAACAGCCTCACGATAAACCCAATGTGTGAATCCAACCAAACAAGCATAATTAAACAAAACTGGACTGCCCCACACATAGGAAATGTCAACCTTAGACTACGCCCTCGCGTCTCCTCCTCCTACTCTACATCTGCCTTATCTTATCACTACCTTTACAACACTACCTCAACGGTTTTCACTCTAACTTCACTTGCAAACAGTTTTCCAACCACCCGTAAATGACCCCGAAGAACTCTTTAACAACTCTATGCTTTATCTTTACGAGATGCCTCACTCCGTTGAAAAACAAAAGAAGGTGCCTCTCGATAAGGAGACCCCGGACACAAAAGACCTATCGAATGAAGAAATCAAATGACACCACATTTATTTTGATAAACCCTATGCCATCTATAACACAAACCTAAACCTAACCTCACTCTCATCCCTCATCGATCAGATCGAAAGGGATCGAGGATTCCGAAACAATATTATCTAATCGAACGGTCACTTCGACCATCTAACATGTCCCACCAAGCAGACTTCCTGAGTCAGTCCCCCGCCTAAGGAACTGATGTTGTGTCATAACACAATAGTAATAACAAATAAATAATATGAAAAAAATAAGAATATAGAAAAGTATAAAAAAAAACTAAAAGTATAAATGCCTAAAACATAAATACTTGAAAACAAAAATACTCTTCTATGCCCCAAACCCGAACTCATACTCGACCGAGAACTCAAAATCGAGGAGCTACTGCTAAAAAAAGTGCCTACACAACCGCCTCACTTGGAGGAAATCAAAACCCACAAGGGAAGTCCTTATATTATCTCGGCAACATGCCCAGGAAACATCCATAGGGGAAGGACTTTCTAACCCTTAGAATCATAACTCAATGACCATCATGTTTCGTAGCTTAAACAAACATACTTATATATCTATCATCCTTGCAGTTATCACAAGACATTCACCAGTCGTAGGTCATTATTTTTAAAACTATTTTGGGTATCATCTGACACATTGACCACCCCTCCTATTCGGGGGAGTTGATCGAAATGACTAGTGGATCATGAAACCCTCTTTTTTAAAATATAAAAACTCTGGATTCTCATACACCCCCTTCAGCAATTGGAGTCAATGTTAGAGCACAAAAAATACAAATATAAAGTTTCATCAAATCTCATAATTCTTATATCAGCAGGATGTTTAAAAAAATTATACATAGATGCTTAAAAAAAAAAGAGACAAATAATATATCGAAAAGAAGCATAACCGAGCGAGAGCAATACGACGAATGAACAGTCAATGAATTCAACGAAGCGTAAGTAAATTGTGAGGGCATTCCTGATAATCTTATTAGGGAAGCATAAGCAAACTGTGAGGGCATCCTTGACATCTTTACACTACTAGATGTCGTTGTATGGTGGTGGGAGGAGGACAAAACTCCTGCTAATCATAGAATTTGAGACTTTGATGGTGCTGGATCATAACGAAGAGCTCAATTATGGCACCACATTATCCACCAGAAAAGAAAGTAGTTGACTACTACTTCAAAATTTGGTTGAATAAGAAGTTGCCCTCAAATCAATAAACCTTACCTCCTCTTCATCCTTTATTTTCTTTTCAGACAATGAGTCAATCGATTTTCAAAATCTCTTTAGAATAAAATCGAAAACTCTCGAATGACAAGCTATGCAATCACTATTTATCTGCCATTCCCCTCAATCCTTGTTGAAAACTAAGATATATGATGATCGTTCAGCACTTACAAAATCAAGCCTGCCATGTGGCCGAAATAATCGAATTGCTTCCCAACATGAGATCATTACTAATACACTCCAGGATATCTGTGAGGCCGATGAAAGTCCCACCGTTACTTGACATTGGGATATTTTTTTTAAGAGCGTTAGCACCTTGGTAGCGATACTCAGGTTACAAGACCGATACCCTAAACAGAGGCATTTTTTTTTTTTTTTTTCAATTTAGTTCTTGCTTCCCCACCTTGAATACCCCAAACTGGGGCATTTTAAATTTTTTTTTTAGCTCTTATTTTTCCGCGATGAGACCCCAAAACGAATACCTAAAACAGAACAACAGAGCTACACTTGAAAAATAAACATCATACTCTAAGATTACCCATTCCCCCTCTAACGTAACATACAACGATAAACATAAACAAACATAAATGAAACAAACACAATAAGAGAAAAATATCACTTATTCACAGCAATAAAGAAAAAAAAAATATAGTTACAAACCTTTTGGGATTTAATACCCGGGATGTAAAATAAAAAGGAAGAAAAGACATTAGAAACTAAAAATGCCCCAAACTTTTAAATCGTAAGTTTAGAAACAAAATTCAAAATAAAACCAAGCCCCTTAGCCTTGATTGATAACATACACCTCCTAAATTACAAAACAACAAGTGTCACCCTCACAAATATCCTCCATCTAATTAAATCTATAGCAAACATAGATCAGCCAATGATCATACAACACTTAACCCCCTAAGAAACACCAATCCACTCAAAAATAGATGAACCAATAGGATTAAAATATTTTACACTCATCTAGAACATTTAAAAAATTAAATCCAAATTCACACCTCTCTAACAAGTGTCATCCTAAATTCAAACATACGAACAAAACAAGCAAACCTTAATTCTAAACACAGGAATCATTCTCTCATCATGACAATAAAAGTTAACCAATCACAAAATTAAAGGAATAAAGAAAACATAATAAAAAAAATAATCTTTCATTTAATAAACTTCTTTTTACATAAATCACCAGAGGCATACCTCCTTAATATACAACCTAAAATGAAAACCTAAAACTTTAACCTACAATCCAAAACGAAGATCGAGTTCAAAACTGAGACAAATCGAGGAGCAGATTCTGCTCGGAGCATCCAATTGGAGGCTTCAGGAAGGATTGATTGGGGAACACATCCCTCTATTTGTAACACCTTCGCTTTCGCCGTCTTTACCGCCTCCTCCTCAACGCTGCCTTCACTGCTCCCTAAAAAGGATCGGTGTGAAGACTAGCACCCTCATTTTCAATATCGCCCATTCCCAGAATAATGTCGTCCCCGAGCATCACCTCGGGACGAAGATCACGCGAAATAACGAACATAGAAAGAAATGACATCCCAATTGGACGGTTAGATCATTCGATATCGCTAAAACACGAATTTCATAATACAAAATATCCAGAAAAGGTCAAAACTCGAGACTAAACCAGAGAATAAAAAATAAATGAAGGCTCTCTCGCTTATATAGAGTACAGACTCAATTACGCGCTAGAGCACATGCATTTAACTCAATCACACGCTAGGCACAATCCAAAATGCACTATGACCCAAGCGCTCAATGAAATCATCTCCCGCGCCAACGACGCGACGCTTCGATCACACACAAGCTATAGACCGAGCAACCCGATTAAACGGCACACTGCAGCCGTGCAACATGAAAGGCCACCCAGTGACCTTGAGACTCCTTGATCACACGCTACGATTATTGCGTATAATACAATCACACGCAAACCCACACACACGTAAACAACCCCTCAAGCTTGAGATCGCAGGCTCGAAAACAGGCGTGCAATCTTATTAAGGGATCTAAAGGAGGCGCGCAATACCTGACTTTGGATGAAATCTACACCCTCACACCTTTTTATCACATTACGGTCAAAATTCACTCGTCCCATCGCGTACCCTTACATGAGAAGGAAGCATTGACAGCACCCCTGTCCCATCACGACAGGACACACATATTACCGACATGAATAACACCCCCTATCGCGACACAGTAAAAGCAACTAGCACACGACTCCGCTCCTCATGATCAGAGTCACTTTCTACTTACCCCTATCCGATCACATA
The DNA here is from genome assembly GCA_021018995.1 of Chloranthus sessilifolius. NCBI lineage: Eukaryota > Viridiplantae > Streptophyta > Magnoliopsida > Chloranthales > Chloranthaceae > Chloranthus > Chloranthus sessilifolius. Next base: position 75,971,614 of record CM037595.1, read on the forward strand.
ACCTCGTCACACATGCCCCATCGCGATAACATGCATACACATGATATCACCTCAATATTTAATCCCATCGCAATAAATTAGCCATGCCCTTATGTCCCATCGCGAAAAGCCAAAAGAAAATCTCTCGAGAATGTAGGCACGCCACAAAAAAAAATTACGCTCAGCCGGCATCCCACCACAAGCATTACTGCCCGAAAAGCTCAAACAACACCTGTCACACCACATGAAGAAGGGAAAAAGCTCGACCAATGCCCCATCGCTAAAGCAAAGAGCCCTCCTCCTGAATTACTGGCTACATAATAGTCACCAGACACCACTGCCACAGCAGAAATGTATGAAGATTCGAGACTCGTCCCATGCCCTATCACATTAGACCAATGCCAAGTTCCAGCGCGAACATTCTGTCAGAACCTCTATGTCCCACCAGGACTCACCAAACTCTGCCATAGCGGACACGAGGAAAAGAGAAGAATCCCCAAGTCCCATCACAGCATCACCCCGACAATCCCCAAGTCCCATCACAGACCGTACAAGCTATACACAATCCAGGTAAGTACTACCCACTTTTTAATTACTCTTAAATAAGTATAGTTAGCTATGATTAGTCAAATATTTCCAAAACCTATCTCCCTCGACTCGTGAATCACTGTATTCCTCCCATAAGAGACAATCATCAGTATTCGTCGAGAAGGTTAGACGGAGTATCTGTCATGCCAAGTGTCATCTTGACAATCACATAAACGGTCGGGTCCACAAATCCCGTACCAGTGGATCTGCTCAGTGACATCTCAGAAGCCACATTTTCCGCCGTTTTACCAACGAATTGATCCAAGTTAAATTCTCTAAAATTTTAAATTTTCAAAACCCCTTACTTCCAAAAAATCTTTTACTTCCAAAAAAAAGAAGAAATAATAAAAAAAAATTCTTACCACTTACTCTTAAAACCAAGAATCTTATTCCAAAACCAAAATCCTTTTACTCTAAAATAATAAAAATAGAAAGAAAAAGCAAAAATGAACAAAGAGACTCACCTAACAAAATTCACCAAAAATTTACCTCAATTACCAGCCCAAATCGGCCATTCCCCTGAGAAACTGAACAATGAGTATATCTAAGAACTTATAAATGCTTATTGGAAAAGAAACACCTGGCGCGCATTGGTGTGAGCAATGACGCGCCCGGTCTGACATGACTTGCAAAAGCCTTCGATATTATATTACATTATTTATTATTGCTCCCTAAACCTATTTATGAATATTTGTATGACACCCCTCGGTACCTTGATTGCGTCATATCCCTCTATTTGACTGCCCCTTACAGCAAATCACGACATGCGACGGGATGCCCCTTGCACCCACATATTAGGATATGGTGTTTCTCCTTTCCGTTTGACTGTCACTCGCAGCAGGACTGTCACTCGCAACAGGTTGCACCATGAGAAGGGATGCCCCTTGCACCCACGAAATAGGATACGCTGACTTCCCCCGTCGACTGTTTATGACAGCGGGTCGTGATACGCGACAGGATCGCTCCTGGGCATCCACGACATGGAATACATCTTTCGATAGCTACCACTGGGCCCCTGAATGCTTCATTTTAGCTTGCGCTGATAGATAAGAAAATAAAACATGTCATGTCAGCATCCCCAGTTCACATTTGTGATTTTCCCAGAGAAACGAGAAGACACCTCGAATGAGGGGTGTCTACTTCTTCGACGCGTTCTTACTTCGCAAGAGTGCGCCGAAGAGGGGCATTTGTAAACACCCCCATTTTTGTCCTCTCGAAATATATAAATTTGTTCGATCAACCTTTGACCTCACAACCCTAATTGGGACCATATACTGAAATAATAGTATATGGCTGGATACAGGCTGAAACAATAGCTCTGTGGCTCAGGCCCCATAAACCTAATGTAGGGACCATGCACTGAAATAATAGTACATGACTGAATACAGGCTGAAACAATAGCTCTGTTGCTTAAATCCTGATGTAGGGAGACTATATACTGAAAAAATAGTATATAGTCGAAATACAGACTGAAAAAATAGTCTTGCATTTCAGACTCTTTTGCCCTAACATGGGACCATATACTAAAATAATAGTATATAACTGAACATAGGCTGAAACAATAGCTCTGTGACTCAGGCCCCATTACCCTAACTTGGGAACCATGCACTGAAACAATATTATATGGTTGAACACAGGCGGAAACAATAGCTTTGTGGCTCAGGTCCCAACGTAGGGAGACTATATACTGAAATAATAGTATATAGTCGAAATGCAGGTTGAAATAATATCCTGACATTTTAAACCCGACTCGGACCCGGACAACCCCGAATTACGCACCTAAAACCATGTGCAATCAACCCCTCTTCCAGACTAAACTCCCCCGTGTAATCAGTCCCTCTTCAAAACTAGACTCCCTTTCCCAAACCACTCCGAGACTCGATCACGCGCTTCATATAAAATACGTGATCGGATTGAGTGCCCCACTTCCAGCGCGCAATCGGCCTACGCCTGACCAAGTCTTACCGTCCTTGACCCCTAAGCTTCCTCGATTAAATGCTTCGAAAGAGACACTTAATCGGATTATGCACCCCACAATAGGCACACAATTAGTCCTAATGCTATTAGAACTTGAAAACTCGCTCAGCAACTCAGCCGGTCGCTCACTGAGTCGGTGATCGACTCAAAGCGATTAAGCACCGAGAAACTGACGCGTAATTCGATTAAACGCCTGAAACAGGTCATGTAATTAAAAATTAAGCGCACCCCACATGACGCGTAATTAGTAAAATACTTATAAAAAGACCTTTCCATTATGACCCAAAGGCTAGCCCCCACAACTTTGAGATTCGAGTTTCGAGTTTTTCATCTCCAAGCTTCGAATTTTGAGATTTCTCTCCGCAGCCCCAGTCCTAGGTAAAATTTTCTTTCTAGCTTTTAATTTTTTACCCTAGTTTTAATTCTTAGATTTATATTTTTTTGTTTTAACTATTAGCATTAAATTTTTAGTCTTAGACCGTAGCTCCCCTTTTTCTTTTAGACCGTAATTTTTTAATATCTGGTTTCAGTTCTCAGAATCTGGGACCAGCCCTTAATAAGACTGCCTAATTTTCGACTCTAAATCTTAATTTTGTTCTGAAATCTTAACCTCAAGTCTTATTATTAATCTCTGATTCTAGTTCTTAGTTTCTAGAACTAGTCCTTAATCATATGGTATGATTTTCTGATTTCGGTCTCGAATTTAGTCCTTAGATTTTTTTAGCCTTTAGCTTTAATTTTTAATTTCTTATAATTCTAATTTTTAGATTCTAATTCTTAATTCTTAAATTTTAGAATTCAGCCCTTACGAAATCCCTGCCCAAATCCTTAGTCTAGAACCAACTAGGTCTCTCCAACCTTCTCTCAATTGTCAATCCCGTCACTTTTATGTCTGACTTATTTTGAGGTATCAAATGAAGTCGGATTAAGGTGAAATTAGTCATGTTGTAAAACTTATTGAAGTAACTTTCTAACGAGCTAAAAAACTCATAATTCTGACAAGTATCGAAGAAGTTATGACCAGTTTTCAGCCGCTGCGCAAAAAGTGATATTTTTCAAAACTCCTAGTTGAATTAGGATTAGTATCTTTATTATATTATTTTAGAAAATAGGATTTATGGTAAAAGCCTATAAATAAGACCTTTACCCCCTAGCCATCCATATACATAATTCCCTCTATGCAATTCTCCTCTACACAATTTTCCTCTACACAATCCCCCCTGTACAATTTCCCTCAAGACAATTTTCCTGTATACCCCTTTGCACGATTTAGACGATTCTTCGGGTAATTCATTAGTCCTTAATTTTTTGGTTCTAGTTCTTAGGTTCTAGAACCAGTTCCCATTTTTTTATACATTCTAGTTCTAAATTTAGGTTCTAGCCCTCTAGTTCTTAAATTCTAGATCTTAGGTTTTAATCTAAATTTTTAATTTTTTGATTTTAGTCCTTAAGTTCTAGAATCAGTCTTTTTATTTTTATTTTTAGGCCCTAGCTCTTAGGTTCTAGAATCGGTCCTTGATCTCATGGTCCAAATTTTTCTAATTTCGATCTCGATTTTGGTCCTTAGATTTTAGCTTTAGTCTTAATTTCTCATAATTCTAAATCCTAAAATTTGCCTTATAATTTCAGTTCTTAATTCTTTTTTAGCCATAAAATTTTAACCCTTAAATACCAATCATCAATCTTTCACAAAAAAATACTACTTTATAATTCAAATTGAGTCTTTTTTTAATTTTTAGCCACCTGATTTGCTTAAGGGAGCTTAGAAGGGTACTCGGGAACGAGGCCAATCCTCTTTAGCATAGCGGGCCCAAAACCCTTTTTTTAATTAATTTAATTTCTAATTAAAATTAGGATATTTAAAGTAATTAAACTTCTAGTAGGATTAGGAGACTTAATTAATTAGATTTATAATAGGATTAAGATATCGAAATCAATTAGACTCCTAGTAGGATTAGGAGACCAAGTTAAATAAAATCCCAACATGAATAGAAATACCAAACCAGTTACACTAAAGGCAACCTACAACTGCTAATGTTCGCCGACGGACGATTCAGTAAAGGAGTTCAACTTGCAAGTCCCCGCTCTCCCTTAAAGCGTGATCAGTGACGTGTTGCAACGTTAATAAATATCTGCAGCTGGCGATCGCATCTTCTCAGGTATTCTTTATTTAAAATTTGCCTATTTAATTTTAGCATTTAATATTTTCTAATTTATTAATCCATCATCGCCTTCGCCAGAGTCCACTCAGGACAGAATTGGGCCGCTAATTCTGAGGACCGAAAGGAACCCAGAAATAGTGCGCATCAATAGGCGGGTTATTTGTACACACTGTATACTGTACACTGCATACTGCACATTGGACCGGTACGACGAGTTATCTATACACACTGCATAGTATATACTGAATATTGCATACTGGATCGGTACGAGGGGTTATCCGTACACACTGCATACTAGACCGATTTGGCGGGTTATCCATACACATTGCATACTGTACACATTGAATATTGTACACACTGTATACTGTATACTGTACACACTACATACTATACACTGCATACTGGATCGGGACGATGAGTTATCCGTACACATTATATACTGTACCTTGCATCGCATCTTGGACCGCAGGGTTATCTTTAAACACGACATCTTGTACACACTAGCGGATCTGACGGACATTGGAACTCATCGCAAATGAAAATTTAGAATACTGTGAGATGTGAATTGGAAATCTGAATACTGTAAGATGTGAACTGGAGATCTGAATACTATAAGAAGTGAATTGGAGATCTGAACACTGTGAATCTTTGAATCCGAATAGAAATTCTAAATCTAAATTTGAATGTGAATTTGGAAACTAGGAATAAATCATTGAAATTTTTGTGAAACTCTGAATTATTGATCTTTTTATTCGATTTAAGGATATATGCAAATTCTGTTTTGATAGTAAATTATCTTTTGGAACTTTGTCATGAATATCTGCATTGATATGATGAGATGTGAAATTGATAATGATATTTCTTCTACTGAGCTTAGATTATTAGCTCACCACGACTATATGTCACAGGTGTAGCCCTTGATCAGGACACTGGATGTGAGGAGAATCCATGATTATATACAGGAGAGAGAAGCACAATAGTGCTGCTGATTCAGATTTGGTATTGTAACAGTTTGGTTTAGAACTTGGTATGTTCACAAGGTTTTGGGTACAATGGTAGAATTAGTTTTGTATATATATATTTTGTGTACCACTGTTTAGGTGATAGTCGGCCATCACTAGTGGCTTGTTTTTGTCTCCATTGTTTATATTCTTTATATAGAAATAGAAAAATTTAGCTCTGTCATGTGTTTCTTTGCTTTGATTTTCGTATTTAGTATGGATGTGTCAAGTATTATGTATTCGGATCGTGATTTGTACAACCCGACAGCTCGGGTTTTTCCAATTAGTTAAAGTTGAATAAAGAAAAAATATATCTCAGAAAATTGTGTCGGGAAAATCTGCTCTGTCACAATATCGTAGACCTTATATTATAACATAAATGCAATACTATGATCTAGACACTCATATTCTAACATACCTCACTATATCTAATAATATATCATATCTTATTATTTTCGCATATACGTTTATACATTGCATGAGCATACCTAACATACACATAAATCCTATACGACCTGTGTCAGAGTCGCTGCTCGAGCCTATCATGCGAGAGTCACCATAGTAACTTACTACTATATCATAGCACCTTGCATATCATACAACCCATCCAGTCACAGGGGCTGCCAACAAACGTAACTCATATCATACTGTCTTTCAGAGACCCATCTTGATTGAAGACATTGTTGCCTTTACGGTGGCTACGTAATGAACGACACGTATAGACTTAAGTTCTTAATCTTTTATTTGTGTACATATCGGTGTCTTATTATCGTACTCATAACTTATTTTATCTTAATATACTCATATCATAACATACTCTTACAACTTAATTCTAGGACGAGCTATAATAGGATAACTTTACTAAATCATGCTTTCCGAAGAAAGGCTTTCGTTGTAACATGAATTTACTTTGTATGGCAGTAAAGAGACTTCTCTGTCATAGATGTTCCATACTACCATAGAGGGGTTACATCTGTATATGGATGCCTACATTCTGAATATCAAGTGACCATAAAGAGATCTCACTACAACTAAGGCCCAAGGCCGGAATCTCATATCTTAACTCATATCTTATTCTATTATATTAAAACTTAAGATGATAGTGTCACTGCATATGTTACCGTATGCGAGGCTATATTAAATTCGCACTCACCCTACTCATTATGATGTCTTACACCACCATGAGTTGTAAGACATGTGAATATGATGTATTTTTCGCTTTGATACCTTCTTAGTGAATCACTATGCCCAAGTGTAGGCATGATCTCATACTCTCGCGTACATATGACCTAACTTATCTATAAATCGTGTATCATGATTAAGATGGAAGCACAGAGCTATCATACTTACAGAAAGATTTACATCCAGATTTTTGTTATGTTTATACATATATAATATTTACATAATACTAATACAAATAAAGAATATGGTAGTTAATAGTGTAATTTCCATAATGTTAATGTGACAACCCCAATTTTCCCAACACGACTTTTTGAGCGATATATATTTTTTTAAATTAAATAGAAAAATTCGGACCGTCGAATTGTAGATCATGTTCCATTACAGATATGACACATCATAAGAGCAAACAAACTGAAATTTTCAGGCAGCGAAAATGGCAGAATAAAATCTCAAGCTTTATATATGTAACAAATAAAAGAACCACCGATAACGGCCGACCCTCACCTAAACAGTGGTGAACACAACACGTATCCAAAAGCAATACCAATTTATATCTTTTCATACAAAAACATAGAGTCGATTGATTTAAATTCCAATTGGTGAAATCAAACTTCAATTTCATTTTTCAGGTCAAGACAAAATCAAATTCGAGAAAACATCATCATATACTTCAAAATCAAAGTGTGCGAGCGGAGTTCTCAGTTTCTAGTTCACTCGGGCAGATACGGTCAGTATGCATTCCATTTCAATTTCATTCAGTATCTTTCGTATGCAGTATAACCCGACGTGTCAGTCCAATATCGATTTCCAATGTCAAATGCAATGTCGATCGGATAGTAATGTCGACATGATGCAGTTTAACCGTCGAGCCATTCCGATTATCGATATCACGATGCGATGCTTTATGACGATTTAACATTAGCCGTCCGATGTCACGATGTGTATGGTTTAACCAGCCGTGCAGGTCCAATATGTTGTGTGTACGATTTAACCCGCCGTACCAGTCCAATAATGTAGTATGAAGTGTCCAGTATGCAATATGCTTACATATGCCATATGCTCAATATCCAGTATTCAGTGTTCAATATTCTTATGATTCATGTTTCAGTTCAGATTCACATACTTATTCATGGTTCGAAAGTTGGTTCAGTTCAAAGTTCGAGGTTTCATATTAAAATGTCAAATTCAAAGTTAACTTTCAGATTTCGGATACACTTTGGATTTCAAGTTCAATTTATGTGGTTTTAGCTCAATCGTCCGGTTCAAATATCATATTCCGATTCAGATTTATTATATAGATTTATACTCTCAGATTCTTATTGGAAATCAAATTCAAAGACGAGGTTCACTTCTAGTTCACATATATCATTCACATGTCAAAATCGCATTTCATATACAAAATTCAAATCAAGACATGTTTTTAAAATCGTATGCTAAACTGAAAAGAAAAACGGTTTGGAGTTCAAGTTATTCAAATGCAAATAAAAAATTTCAAGCATTTCAAAGCTATCAACTGTTCAAGTATAAAACAAAATCGAGTCCATGAATCAACATCAAGACGAACTTGTATGTTGAATTTCCCTACCTCAAGTCACAGTCAAGCACACGCGTCACAATTCCAACGAGCTCACAAAAGGTGTTTTCCTCGCGTTCTTCTCCTAAATCACAAGGCCCAATACATGTCATAATCATTGGTAAGTAACACACTCATGTTCACACGGGCCTACAAGTACACAACCAAAGCTAGGCCAAAGCAGAGCTGGCCGTTCCAGCGTGGCTCATTCCAGCTCGAGCAGTTCCCAGTGGTACATATAGGTACGCTCGAGCGGTTTTGACCCGAGCTAAATAAGCCTAAGAATCCCGCTCGAGTGGAGGGCTTCAGGTGTTTTCCCGCTCGAGCGGATACCATCGGGTCTGTCCTCTATGGCTTCTCTTCTTTCCTTTCTCCCAAATTCGAAAACCTAACTTTCAACCCGATTTGTCATCCTACACCATAAATCTAGTCTAGTTTCATGTTTATAACACAAATTTGAACCTTCCCCTTGATTTGGTTATGCATGCAACATCCGAAACATCGAGGTCGGGGAAAATCGGCTACAATACCTCTCACGCATCCGATCTTTCGGAAATTCATCACATGAAGTTCAGAATTTTCGAAATGAACACTAATTCTTAATAAATCGATGTTCAAATATCGTAAATTGAACATTTACCTTTGCGGATCACGCATGCGGGGTTTGGAATGGTCGGGATCGATTGCGGCGGAAATTGGTGCGTAGCTCCGCACTCAACCACTCAATGATTCGATCTCTCTCTTAGATCACGACAATGTCGATGATGTGATTCTCATGCATTGAAGAACCAGATCAGTGGTCCTTGCACGAGCTTGGGCGGGTTTGGATGGCAAGGGTTTCAAGGAAGAAGGAAGAAGAGGGTGCTCGGTTCTACTTCATGGTTCCCCTCCTCTCTCTACCGGGCATACAAATGGGAAATGCTAAAGGGTCATTGCATTTATATCAAATGGAGGTGATTTGGTGTGGGGTTGTTATACCAAACTCGGTGTACGGGCCTATATCTAATGGCTCATGATCACCTAATGCTGCTATTCGGGGTTAGACTCGTCCCTAAGGTGCATATGATCTTCCTTGATTTTGCGTAGGCCGTCCATCTCGTTTAGATTCTTAATTACTTTTGAGGTAATTACTTTTTAAATTAACTATTTGCAGGGGTGGGCACGTACCTGGTCCGATCTCGGGATTCGAGTGTATGTGCAACACACACTTCACACAAGGTTTCGAGTTTAAATTTAGTGGTCGAGTCAGGGATTGGTCCTAGGCTTTCGCTTGGGTGTACTCACCCTACGGAGATAAGTGGGTCAAAGGTCACGTCATAGACGTGAAAAGTCTGACCAAGGTCAAATCGATCAATGCAAATCACATCATCGTCGAAAGTCAACGATTCAACGCTAGTAAAAATTCGGTGTGTTACAATAAAGGTCAGAGTTCAATTTTCACGATGACATCGAATTTCTAACTCTTTGTGTTATCGAAGAGGTCGCGTTGAAGCGATAAAACTGATATATATATAGATTACTATAATTAATACTTAAATTGAAAGACGTTACAATTTAAAGTTAGGTACATCACGACCATCGATCAAAACGTTCAAGTGATTAAATATGAATTAAGTTTTTGTCGTACTAACTGAAGATATAAGATAGGAAAAAAAAATAAAAAATTGATGTCTGTTCGGACGAAAATCGATCGTTCAATTTTAGAATCGATCGATCGATATTAAAATATATAAGTCAGTGAATTCAGGTTAGAATCGATTGATCGGGAGTTAGAATCGATCAATTGATAATAAAATATAAATGCAATTGATTTTGTCTTGATTCAATAGATCTAACATTAGAGTCGATTGATCAATATAAAAAGTTAACGAATTTGGGATAGCATTTTATGAGCCCACCCTTTATAGCCAATCTGTTACCCAATTAGAATTTGTTCAATAAAATAATGTCATACATGTACATTATAAAACAAGTTATATTATTACAATAATATAACACTTGAATATCAGTGACTTATATGAGAATATAATAATTATATACTATAAGTTATATAATACTTTATTAGATCCATAATATAAGTTAAAAGGAGTTTAGAATCACACACTTTGAATATAATATTATATAATCACAAGTCACCATTAGACATTCAAGTACACTACAAAAATCAATCGATTGAAGTTGAGGAGTTAGACCTCCTCATTTAATTAATTCACAATCGATTGATCAATCTCGGGATCGATCGGTCGAAATTAATGTGAATAGTGAGGCAATTTGGTTCCTATTCGATCAATCGACCTAGACATCGATTGATCGACAATAGAGTAAAACATTAATTTAAAATAGTCTCAGCGCAGACTCGATCTATCGAAAGTGTGAATCGATCGAGCGACTATAAAAGTTAATATATAATAAATTCTGCTTGGTTCCACATCGATTGATTGGTTTATAATAATCGATTGATCGATTTTAAGAGTTAACAGAGATTTTTGTCACGGTTTAGAATTGATCGATCATAAATAGGGATCGATCAATCGTAATTCCAAATAAAAGAAAAATGGGTTATTCGGTTCTGCTCCTGATCGATCGATCGTAATATGAATCAATCGGTCTGGATGCCAACAAAACAATTAAGTAACTCAATCGGCCCATACCGATCGATTGAAAATACAAAGTTGATCGATTGGTCTCGGGATTTAGGAAACAATTAGGGTTTCGAATAAAACTCAAAAATATAAAAGAAAAGCGATTAAAATAATATTAAAATTAGGGTTAACCATCTTTTCTTTCCTAAGCAATTTTATATAGAAAATAAATTTACAGGTTCATTTATGTAGCCCATCGATACACGATCGAATGTACCCACGTGACGGGATCTGAGAAACACATGACGGATTAACGGGAACCTACCTCTTGAAGTGTGAACGGTAGATCTACGACGATTAGGGTGAAAAGATCGACGTCTCACATGATGGCCCGTCCAAGGTTTCTCCTTCTTTTTTGATCTTGATGGTGGAAATAGATCACGGTGGTTCTTGTAGAAGAATACACAAAAGATTTTAGGGAAGAGATTATGAACTTTGAGAAGAGATGATTTGAAGAAGAAATGTTGTGACGGCTAGAATTTTTTAAGAAGAAAAGAAAAGAATAAGAGACGGCTAAGGTTTCTTAAGAAGATTAGAATAAGAAAAGAAGAATATGGTTACGTACTTAAATAGAGATTTTTTAAATAGGGTAGGTTCCGGTGTAGAGCGTTACCACCAAGTATAATGCAAAATACATCTAACCCCCCAAAATAAAGCTAAGAAAATCCGGGATGTTAGAGGTTGAGTGTAGAACAAATGCACAAAGATTACAAGAAAACACTTAATAATCTATTGGATATTTTACTTCAAATATAATAGTATACGTGTGTGTGTGTGTGTGTGGGCGCATTGGTTAGATTATATTTTAAAACAATAAAATTTGAAAACTCATTTTCACTGTATATTTTTTGAATCGTGAGATGTGGAATGTGGACCATTGAAACTCGTGAAAGTTTGACTTGTATTTTTAGAAAAGAAATTTCGATTTAAAAAAAAAAAAAAAATTGAAACCATCCACCTTGCTCCATGTGACACCCATACAGTATTTTGTGTGCCACATGGACCTCCACGTGGACCTTGGAGGATGGTGACCGTCCTCCTATGGAGAACGATGATGATGATAAAATTATTTTTGGCCGGAAAAAGCTCTATTTGAAGATGGGATGTGAGTTTGGAAAGTTCTATGTATTGGAAACAACATTGTCAAAAATGGGAATCTTTTTTTTTTTTTTTTTATACGGCCATTCGGCCGAGACAATCTCGAGAACCAAGGAGCAGGCATGCATACACATATGATAGTTGTGGAGTAGCGTGAGGGAGTACCAATTACAGTGGTGAGGATTAACTAACAGAATCCAACCCATACCTTATAGAGATAAGGGTGAGAATCAATGTGGAGGACGAATATCGAACCCATAATCTACTCCCTCACAGTGAAGGGAGTGTACCAACTGGGCTATGCCTCTTTGGTAAAAATGGGAGTCTTGAAATGCTGCTCTGATATTAAAATTAATTTACGAAAAGGTTTTGATTTCTAAATTGAACCTACGTTTTGAATTAAATGAATTAACATCTGACCATTCATTTCTCGAAGGATGAATCTTTTCTCCAAAGGTCTGTTTAGTACCTTTGGACACCTTTGGACCTTATGTAAAGGACCCAAAATGCACACTCACCTACATTTATTTTCTCTTGGGTCTTTCTTTTGTATATGTACAATTATTTGAGAGCTTTCTTGGGATTACTAGTGTTTGGGCTACGGTTGATATATATATTAAAGGTAAATCAACGACGACAACACACATCCTTTTCATATCCATTGAAAACTCGAGGCGGGAGCGAGTAAACACTTAAAATCTATAGTAAATTTATTAAAAAGACCTTGTGATTGGACAATTTTTGATAAACAATTTTACATAAAGTGACCGGCTGCACACATAGTAAGGCCCGAACTCTGCAATAAGTACCACATAAGTTGTCAGCTAAATTGTCGAATGTTCATAATTTTCCTAAAAAATTTGCAGTGTATTAAAAGCAAAATCTTTGCATATATTCTTCCTCGTGAGCAGCTTAAAAAAGTCAACGATTCTTCTTTCTATGGCTTGAATCTTGGGGTTGTTGACCCGTGGGTCGGCTCTTTAACTGACTCAATTTTTTAACCAGCTTGGGCAAATATACTTGACTCACAGTGGCGGAGCCAGATTTTTTCTGATGGGGGATACTTTTTAGGAAGAGAGAGAGAGAATGTGTCATTTGAGATTAGAGAGAGAGAATCTTTTGAGATTTTAAGAAGAGAGTGTGTCGTTTGGGATTTTAGGAAGAGAGAGAGAGTGTGTTGTTTGGGATTCTAGGAAGAGAGTGAGATAGTCGTTTGGAATTTTAGGAAGAGAGAGAGAGAGAGTGAGTGTTGTTTGAGATTCTAGGAAGAGAGAATTTAGGAAGAGAGAGATAGAGTCATTTGGGAATTGAGATTTTACTATTTTAGGAAGAAAGAGGGAGAGAATTTTGAGAGTAAATTAATAATTAATAAATCTTGAGGACAAAAAAGAAAGTTTTTAAAATATTTTAAGAAGTTTTGAAATTTCGAGGGTCGTCCTTAAAAAATTTTGCTTTTAAAAAGATGCACCTTAAAAGATTTTAAAAGAAAAAAATTAGTGATGGGGATCCCGGGACCCCCCATTGGACAACGTCGCTCCGCCACTGTTGACCCATGGTGGTGGATCGGCATGAAATTTCTGACCAACCTTCGGATTCAAGTCGGCCCGGGTCAGGCTAATCTCATATCCTATGAATAAGATAAGAGTTGGCATAAGGTAACAAATCTGTTCCAGGCAGTGACTTTATACGGGTCACTTTTTAGGATGTGTGCCATGTGAATTCGCTATATTTAATGGTGTGCTTATGATCCAAAGATTTAATATACAAAATATTAGGATAAAAAAATATTTATCATATAATTCAAAGCAATCAATGCTCTCTAACTGAACAACAATGATATAAATATCTAAAATCAGTTTATTCGTTCATTTAAAGAGGGAGTTACTACTCTAAATCCTAGGATTCACATAGCACATATCGGAAAAAGTGGCTCCTTCCAAATCACCATTTAAAATGGGTCATTTACCGTATATCAAGTCTAACATAAAGTGATTCGGTGGGTACAAGAGATTTTCGACCGCGTGTGGTCAGGAGTCGGGTGTATATCCTTGACCTTTTGCTTTGGAATGACTATTCCACCATATAAGTCCGTCGGCTAGTGTGAACCTATTTTTTAAAGGTTCTTAGGTTGTGCTTGGCACTCTTCTTTGTAAGAGTATAAAAGAACTAACAGCTGTCCTTTGTTATAGCAAGGAAAAGGGAAAAGGGAAAAGGGAAAAGGGAAAAGGGAGAATTATTGGAAGAGGATAAAAAAATTATGCTCTTTCAAAAAGATATAGTTTTTCATATTTCCAAAAGTAACCTCTTCTTTTTTTTTCCTTCAGTCATTCTCTCTCACTCAGGACTGGCATGGGGTAAGGTCCAAGAGGGATCCGCCTAGGGCCCCCGAATTTTGTGCGCTCCTAAATCTTGTAACCTTTATGGCCTAGTTGGTTAATATCGTCATTTTAATGTACAAAAATTCAAAAGTAAGATAATAGTTTAGCTGGTTAAGTGACTGGTATTATATTATTTTTTACTCAAGATTGTGAGTTGAACTCTTCCCATGTCACATATTTGTATTTTTTATGGGTCATGGATCGGGTCTCGACTGGGTTGGTATGGATTATGGGTTGCGTCACTGGGCGAGGTTGGCTTTATGTATTGATCTAATGGATTTTCTGGCCCGATTTTGATCCGACCGTAACATATCCTTTATATATAAAACAACGATTTTGGACTCGTTATAGCTCCATTTTTCACAAATGACCTATCAATTTTGATTTACTCAACGAGAGCTATCCAATTAACTTATTTATAGAACTTTTTGAAACTGTTAAAGTGTTAAAAAATGTAGTAAAATATTTAATGACACTAAAAGTGTTAAAAAATATCAAAAAGTTATTGATTGGGTTACTCGATCCATTGGGTACGTTATACCATTTAGTATTGAAGTTTAGTCCCACATTGGATAAATCATAGGCTTGTCTCTTCCCTTATAAAATCTTGGGATCCTCCACTCATAGCCAATTGGTTTTGAGATGGATGCCCAAATTTATTATGGCATCAGAGCAGACCCTTATCCACTCTACGTCACCCAATTTAATTGTCCACATGATTTGGCTTACTCCCGCCAACACGTGTAGGGGTTTGTTGAAGTTTAGTCCCACATCGGGGTAAATCACAGTCTTGTATCTCTCTCATTATAATATCTTAGGCCTCTCTTTTCATAGCCCATTGGTTTTGAGATTGATGTTCAAATTTATCATGATATTAGAGCATGCTCTTCTCCACTCCATGTTACCCAATTTAATCGTCCACTTGATTTGGCTTAGTCCTGCCAACACGTGCGGGGGTGTGTTGAAGTTTAGTGCTACATTGGGTAAGTCATAGCTTTGTCTCTCCCCTTATAATATCCTAGCCCTCTCCACTCATAGCCAATTAGTTTTGAGATGGATGCCAAAATCTATCATTTAGCTTCTCTGCTTCTCTTATTTTATGTTGCATTTTCCTATAATATATATTTTCGTTAATTGGTTAGTTGTATTTTAAAATTATAAACAGTATAATAGAATATGCAAATATTTGTAATCTAGAGGCAATGAGTATTGTTTTATTTGTCAAAAAAAAAAAATAGTAGCAATGAGTATTGTTTTATTTGTCAAAAAAAAAAAAAGAGTAGCAATGAGAATAGTTTTATTTGTCAAAAAAACTAAAAATTGTGGCAAATTTTTTTCTTTATTTTGATTAATATGAAGGAGGGGTCCTATTTTAGAAAATCTCCTTGGGCCCCCAAAATTTCAAGGCCGGCCCTGCTCTCTCTCCCCATATTCATTTGCAACAAGAAAGAGCAAGAACTAGTCTTTTCTACTTTCCTAAAGAGCAATGCCAAATGCAGGCTTAGTTTTTTTGTAGCGCTTGAATTTCTGGTGTATAGGGGATCGTTCACTTCACTGTAAAATTGCAATATTACGCTCAATCCCTATATTTTACTGTAAAAAGTACAACTCTAGTTGTTCATTTGGATGTAATTTTTTGGGTTTAGTGCCACTAAATTTTACCAACAATAATTTTGACTTACGAGGCTGGGGCTCGTAATATCTATTTATTGCGAGTAAAATCTGCAACGGTCAAAATTATTGTAGGTAAAAGGCATACCAACTCATTATATCTTATTTGCTCGGATTTAAGAACTTCATGAAAAGGTCCATCCATGAGCTTCTCCTTGCCGTGGCCATCACCTATGACGTTAGCCAACTCGTCTAACAAATGATGAGACTCTAAAATGCCTTTTCCTTGAGCTACGTACCCGTTTTAATAATTTAAGAATTCAAAACCCTATAATTTGGAATTTTGGATTGAAATTAGGATTAGGTTTTATGGAATAAAGTAGGAAGAAAAAAAGAAACCTGGATAATAGGGTGACGAGTTGGTTTATGTGTGCGCCGACACTACAAAAGAAAAGACTATTAGCGGCAGTTTTTTGCTGTAAAAAACTGTTGTTGTTAACAAAAAAGCTATTAAGACTATTAACGGCAAGGGTATTAACGACAATTTTTTGTTAATAGCAGCAGTTTTGGCTGCCGCTAATAGCCTTATTTTTTGTAGTGCGAACGTGTCCTCGACTCGTTCTCGGATGCTTCGAACTTGTTCGAGTCTAGGGTTCAGCATGAGTTCGGAAGGAGGCTTGGGAAAGAGAGAGAAATGCAGTTGCAGAGAGAGACAGAGAGGAGAAGAAAATGAGTTGGCTGTGTCACTTGCATATATGTCAACACGTCAGCTCACTTTCTCTCTCGTAATTAGCATTACTACTTAAACATGGGTACTGTTACTCACACCCCGTAGAACTGTGATCTCACCCCATCTCCTTCACCAGCATGCATTGACTTGAATCTGATGATGGAGATCAATTTTCTTCCCAATCTTTCACGAAATAGAACTTTAGGTCATGTGCGTATCATCACACAATCAACTTTTTATTACACATGTCATAAATCTCAAAAAGTGACCCTAAAATCATGCTTGGGTGGAACGCTCATCACATGGTTTTAGGGCCACCTTTTGAAATATGTGCTAGGTGGAATAGGAAACTAGGTCGTATGATGGAACGCATGACCACGAACGATAAGAAGAGTGAGTAAGGTAAATGTGATTCTGTAGTTTGACTTGGACGAGGATGGATGACACTCCTGTAAATTTTCATGCGAACAGACACCTGTACAATGGCCGATGAAGAGATATAAAATTAGCAGACATGACGATTTCAGAGAGTCAAGAGTACATGCAAAAAAATTACAAAAATCGTTCACTTCACTATAAAGTGAATAGTAGCCCATAAAGTAGATTTTACACCTTCATTTTACAGTGAACTGAACAACCATATTACACTACAAAAAAATAGATTATTAGCGACAATTTTTTGGAGCGAAAAACTGCCGCTATTAACAAACAACTATTAAAGACTATTAGCAACAAGCGCATTAGCGGCAGTTTTTATTAATAGGGGCAATTTTTAGCTGCCGCTAATAGTTTTGTTTTTTGTAGTGTTATACCGGACATATACCTTTTTACAAGTAAAAAAAGTGTACTTGATTATGTGTAATGTAAATATTATATGCAATGGGATTGCAGTGAAGTGAACGATGTATATCTTCTTCGAATTACATGCTCTAGATGTATATCTAAAGTAAATATTACATGATCTAGATGTATATCTTCTTTGTATGACATTGCAGGAGTTTCACCTGACTTGGCCATCTCACTACGTCAAAAGGAGCAATAAACGACACTACTTAGAATGAAAAAAACAACTGCCTAAACAGTGATTTTAAGGAAAGACTGTCTAAACAGTGATTTTAAGGGTTAAAGCAGTTGTTTAATACATTAAACTCCCATAAGATGCATGAATCTGTCTGCCAACCACTTCTCTCTCTCGTCGTCTCCCTACGAAACCCATCCAATCAATTGTTTTTCTAGCTTGCCTTTTTCCTCCCACAGCAACAAACCCTAATCTTTGCCGAGCTCTGATCACGGACCGCAGATTGCTGACCACCGATTGTTGAATTGGTTCCGAATCATAGATTGGTCAAATCTCAATAATTTTTATGTTCATTTTGTACAAATATGGGTGAGTTTGGGTTTAGATTGCTGTTTGCGTTTAGATTTTGGAGATGGTGAATCAGTTTTGATATCGGACCGCAGATCACCTACCACCGATTGTTGAACAAATTTCGAATCACAGATCAGTCAAATCTCTAAATTTATCTGATCATTTCGTACACATATCAGTGAGTTTGGGTTCAGATTTTGGAGGTGGTGAATCAGCTCTGATATCAGACTGCAGATTGCAGATCGCCGACCAATGATTGTTGAACATGTTTCGAATCACAGATCAGTCAAATCTCTAAATTTATCTGATCATTTCATACAAATATCGGTGAGTTTGGGTTTAGATTGAAGTTTGGGTTTAAATTTTGGAAGTGGTGAATCAGCTCTAATCACGAACTGTAGATCGTCGACCACCGATTGTGGAATTGGTTCCGATTCAATGATCCGTCAAATCTCTAAATGTTTCTATTCATTTCATACAAATATCGGTGAGTTTGGGTTTAGATTTTGGAGGTGGTGAATCAGCTCTGATCACAAACTGCAGATCGGCGACCACCGATTGTTGAACTGGTTCAGATCGGTCAAATCTCCAGATTTTTCTGTTCATTTCATACAAATATCAGTGAGTTTGGATATTAAGCACAAAGCCTATCGCATTGGCATTAAGCACAATTAAAAGGCTCAACGGCTTGCAGCTGAGAGGGAAACAACATATTCGCCTTTTGTTTACCAGGAAGCTATTCCATCATGGTAAGTCATATTTAGCCAGTATAATGCTTTCTACCTGGTCTCTATGTGGCATGGGACTTCCATTTCATTCACTTTAAATCTGCTCAGTTTCAAGGAACATCAGTCATATTTTTCATATTTCCAATTTTTCCTTGGAAGTGCTTTAGTTTTCCTTAATTTTTGAAGATTTTTTTAGGTTGCTCTGATTTGAAAATGGGGTCTATCATCTTAGGATAATTTAATTGTGCTCTGTAGTAGTGTCTTGTGTAGTAAAGTTGCATTGTGTAATAGAAAGTAGTTGGAGTTTGCCTATTACTTGTTTGAGGAAATGCCAAATAGAACCTAGATCATAAGTTACATTGATGTGATGATAAATCTGATTTCTAATATTGCAACTATAATTTAAATATCAGAAAATGCCTTTTGTATAGTGAAGAAGCTACTATCTCCAACCCGCATGCTACTTGTTTGTAAGATTGTGTAAGAGAAGTTCGTCGGAAAGATAAAATTAGGGACCACTTTTTGAAACTATTATATGATAATGTATATGATTTCAGATTGTCTATTTATGTTCACTACAGAGAGTCCATTCTCATAAGTTTATCTATTGATTCATGTGTCGACTTATTTAACTGTAGGGTGCACCTCAAGCTGTGTACTCAATTGACTTATTTAAAACGACAAAGCATAAGGCATAGAATAAATAAGGAAAATTGAAGTTTGTATTATATCTAACTTTTCCTCTAATAGTCTGGGAAGGCTTTATATCATACGTAGTTAAGCTTGATACTTCGTATTTTTGAAGTTATCTTGGCATTTCTTAAGTCGAGAGGATTATTATAATATATGTTATATGTATGCATTGCATGCCTCATGTATAATTTGTATGTTTGAATATTTTTGTTCTTTTATGTTATATGTTATATAATACACAGTTATATGTGATAATTTTTTTGAATGGGTAATATTGTTACTATTTACATTTATAGTTATTGTGTTTGAATACATTATGTTTTCATGTCTTTTATTTATAGTTAATGTGTTTGAATATCACCATCAATAGTTTTGTCTGTGCACATATAGACACAAGGTTATAACAAAATAATTTCACTGTTAGGGAATTATGGAGGTTTGGGGAGACTGAGGCAAGGTCTGTGGGTCCAATTGGTGGGCCTCAAGTATGGCTATCTAAGAAAAATGAAAAGTTCAATTACGAAAAACTGCAATATTATGGTGGGCCTCAAGTATGGATCCAATTTGTTGAGAGAGTAGTGTAAAGGCATCATTTGATATGATGATTAGATACAACCTCGGAAGAGAAAATAGGATAAACTTTTGGGAGAAATTATGGTAGGGGTTTGTGCCACTATGAGATTGCAATATGTATGCAAATGGTTGTGGTGGACGTAATGGAGAGGGAAGGGGATCACTGATTTTGGGACTCCAGCATTGTTGCAATTTAAAACAGAAGTGTGTGCTATGGTTGAGCTTGATTGGCTGAGGATGTGGAGGGTTCTTGCGCTGATGGGAGCCTCTAATGGCCACCGTTTTTACTCTAACATCAGTTCACATGATGTTTTGCTCCATGGGTGACTTTGGATTGCTCAAAGATGTGTGCCACATGACATAAAAAGAACACTTTTGAGTGGTTTATCTATTGATGTAGGTATGGCTCCATTAATCACTTTAAAATGGAATATAACTTAAACTTTTAAGCAACGATTTAATTGTCTGATTTATTAAGCAACGATTTAATTGTCTTTGGACAATGATTTATTATGAACATAACAGATGCTTTATTTACTTACAAACATGGTTTTGAATATCGGCCATATCTCATATTTATCGGGTTGGTCCCCATCTGATACGATTTACACCTCCGATTCGAGTTGGGGTCAAATATTGGCACATTGATATGGGGCAAAAAAATAAATTATTCAGCCGATATGAACTGGACAAAATGCCAAAAATGTGCTTTTGGCAAAAAAATAAATTATTATATATTTCTCTGTAACATTTAAAAATTAGAAAAAGGCACTTTTATATCAGTCAGATTGGTCAATAATTAATCGAGATATCAAAAAGTTCCTTTTATAACTTCAACTTTTGATACATGATAGGTAATGATATGGGGTGAAAAAATGGTTGGCAAATACACATAAGAATGAATGCATAGTTAGTATATTGTAGGAAGGGAAAACTAATGAAGTGAAGATTAGAGAACTACACATCAACTATTTGATCTGACTGAAAATTGTTGAAGTGTTCCCATCCATAAACGATTTTGTCTGAATCTGTAGTGTTTTGGGAGTTGTTGTATCCAACCTGATTGCGCAATCAATATGGTTATTGCTTTTGAATATTGTTTCATCGTTTTCATATAGAAAGTGATGTGTTAGAGCATACTTTATTATTATTATTATTATTATTATTATTATTATTATTATTATATATAAAATAAAGCAGTAGTTGAAGTTCTCATTTTTTTTCTTGCAGCCAAAGCCCCAAAAGGCAAAGGAGGAACAATAAAGATCAAATGAAGAATCGCAATTAAATGAGATGATTTAAGAACATCTGCGAATGGTCGGCTTTTGACATGTCATAGCTTTTCAGAGGATATTAAAATATTAGTTTAATGAGATGACAATGATAAGATTTGATCTATTATTTATTTTATTTTTTTTGTATTTGGAGAAAATTTAGAAGAAAAAAATCGGAACTCTGCACTTTTGTTTCTTTTTTCAAACTTTTAAAAAATGAAGCAATACATGAAATGAACTAGCCATCAATGTTTTTTTAGAATATCCTGTTCATCTCCTACTTTGGGTTGAGAATTTGATCGCTAAAAAGGTATGCATGACTTTATTCCCTGATCCAATATTGACTTTTCTTGTATTGAGTCGGAGGTAATTCTATCTATTTTCTATTTTATAGGTTTTATAGAGAGGGACACTGCTGTTAAAATTATCCATTGGAGAGAGGGACACTGTTGTTTTAACTTTCAAATATGGCAAAGTATCCATTATCTTTCTTGAAACAAAAAGAGAATGCCATCTATCTTCCACAGGTAACAAGGATTTTGAAATTGTTGTTCTTATTTTAGTTTTGTTTGCTGTTTTTAGATGGTTAGATTGAAATTTTGAAACCCATTTATGTCTTATTGTAGGGAATTAAGTTATGCTAAGCTTGCAAATTTGCCTCCTATAATAGGCCTTTGTAAGTTTTATCCTTGTTTTTTTCTATCTACTAATTTGATATGGGGACTGAATTTTTGTATTTTTTATTTGGGTTATGCGTAGATCCAAAGTGGGTAGCTGATAAAATCCAAAGTAGGTAGCTGATAAAACAAAAATCGATCTGACCTGTTTTCATTTTGAGTGCAATAAATATCATTGCATTTTCAATGGGTCCTGTTCTTGTAAGTTTCCAGATAAAAGCTTTGATGCAAATTGGGAAATGGCCAATCCATTCTACTAAAAAAGAATGGCAATGGTGCAACATCTACGACAGATTTGCCTAAATTTCCCCAAAGATATTACTTTGGAACAGATATATTCTTTTCATTACGTCTATTAACATAACATCATTTATCTAGAAGGAGCACATGCAGTTTAACAGTGAGGTTGCCATGTTGGCTTATGATTTGATGTTTCAACCAGGGGTGTCAATGGGCTGTGTTAGCCTGCAGCCTGGCCTAGTTCGAGCTAGGCTCGGGCCAAGTTTCCTAGCCCAGTATTCTCATCTTATCTCATAAATTTTTAAACCAGTTTATCTTAGCATAGAGGACAAGGAACCAAGTAGCGAAAAGAATAGTTTTGCCAACTTTACCCTTATTCATTTATGGTGCTGATTTCTTGAAGATTAAGTCAACTGTGTTGACTCACTGAGTTAATATTTTGTTTCATTTGCTTATAGAATTATATGTAAGACCAAAAAAAATCTGAGCAAATTAATACCGGGGCTGAAAAAGTACATAAGATTTTCGGGGCATTATTGGCTCAGTTGACTCAGTGAGTAACACGGGTACTCCAGGGACATTGAATGTTCGAGTATCATGGATCGAAGAGATTCATTTGCGATCTCTAATTGTGTAGGTTTTTCTATTTGATCATTGTATCTCTCTATGATCTGTGTAGGGTTTTGAAGCCAAAGATGATCATCGTGTAAGCGGCAATGGCATGACAAAGATTCCGAGGAGCAGTCTTTGTGAATCGCCTAGAATACCTTGGTAATGGAACTTTTCTGGCTTGACTTTTATAGTTTTTGTAAAACTCTAATGTTTGATCATCGATTCCAAATGGAAATGGAATCAACAGATACTTTCTTGTTAATCTTGTTATGCTACGTTATGCTGAGATTTCATGATATTTGGAAGGTTCGCCTTGATCACCCTGTTGTCAATTGTTTGATTGATTGTGTATAGTGAGGGTCTTCTTGTGCCTTGGCTTCATAAACCAATTGCATGAGAAGTAAAAAGGTAGCATTTTCTTTATATGTTTGATCAAGGATAGTTCATTATTAATCAAAATTTTGAAAAAATTCTCCAAATAGGTGGTCTGCCGAACTTTTAACCTGATATTCGCTTGATTCGTTGATTCTCCAAAATTTTCTCGAATTTGACGAATTTTCCTAAATTTTTGAAATTTTTATCACTGTGATACATGCTTTAATCATACTTCATATTATTTTTTTATGATTGTGAATTGTTAATGCATGCTGATTATGTAATAAACTTATTTTATTATGACATGGTTTTTAACTTTAAATAGGTTAACATATTACTTGGTGATTCAACTTGACATAAAGGTGGCACATTTACTTGGTGGAAATCACACCTAATTTGTGGGTGTTTAGTTGTTATGTCCAACTCCAAGTTACCAAAAGAAAACTGTGGCCAAACTTTTCATCAGAATTTAATCTAATATACCAAGAGTAATCAAGGGTCCTTGATTTTGTACACAACTACACATGGCATTGTTTTGGCGCCACATGGTGTCATGTGGTGCACGAGAAAGTCATCTAGAATGGATTTGTCCTAAGATTGTATTGAAATTGTCCCACACCATGTGTTAAGAGCTAAAAGCGTGACAAATGTATATTACTACGCAATCATCCAAATCTGGTTTGGCTGTTCGTTTTAGGGTGCTTGTAACCTCTTAATCACTTGTGAAGAGTTTTGTAATTCTTTTTTTGTGATAAGTTGGGGACTTTCATTAAAGAATAAAACAGGGGAGACTGAGGTGCTATACATAGAAATTTAACTCACATTTAAAAACAAGAATAATCACAATTGTATGCATATGGCTGAATTTGATCTATGTTGCAATCTTAAGGCCAAACCTGATATATATGATGATCTCATGAACCATGTGGCACCATTTTCAGAATCATTGACCTGTTTGAGAGCTCTGGTTTTGATTCATAGCTTTGGTCCATTGGGATGCATTTAAAAAATTTTTCTTTTGCAAAAACTGCAATTGATATCCTTCAAGATTTCTCAGTATCTTATAGGAATGGATTTTATCCAATTCATGTGAACCATCATGTATTGTTGTATCCAAATTATGATAAAAAATGCCTCTTATTTATTTTTGGCTCTCTTAGATGGAAACTTAGTATGGATACATTTTGAGATGGTCAGAAGACCGTCTAATTTGCATGCTGTAAATAGCTTACATGGAGTTTTACAAGACACTTAAAGTAGAATTTCTGAGCATTTAAGACTTTTTCTTTTTGTCTTTACGACACTGCAGGCCACATTTCTTCATAAAGGATTTGATGAGACACGCTGGCTTGGACTTCAAAGTGAAACATAACAGGTAATTATTCCTCGTTGTAGTCCGTAGTCCATGTGATTTATCTATAATTGTGATTTCATTTGTTTTGATGCATTGAGAAATGCTTCTTTCCTATATCAGTAATAATGTAGACATCCCATGTTGCTTTATATCCTTGTACTTATCAATATGGATGGATTAATTAGATGGTGAGACTTGCATCTTCTATCGGGGAAACTGGAATGCTTGTTGTTGATTCTGTGGTGAGTCGTTCATTTTGCCTTTTACGCTAATCAAGTAGAAGCTTGTTTTCAAAAAATCTAGTTCACTTTCAGTTGAACGCTATCTTGCGTAATTTACCTACATATTCCAGGTGCCAGGTAGTCCTGCACATAAGCATTTGGAGCCAGGTGATGTGCTAGTTCAGGTGAATGGAGAGGTAATTTATGCCTTTTGAAAGTACATCCGTATTTGAACTTCTAATATGGAATGTATACTACCATTAGGTATTCCATGTAGTTGTTATGTTGATATTTTCTTGCGGTGTATCAAACACTGTTTGTTGAGGGCTCGGGTAGGTTTGACTACCCAAAGGGTTGGCAGACCAAAATTTTTGCTCGAGCCGACTTGACCCATCCAGTTGACAGCCCTAGCTATAGCCTTAGGGTATGGCTTATAGTTAAGGGTCGAAAAAAATAAAAATCTGACACCAGTTAAAAAACATAAAAATCTTTTTATGTTGGGTGCATGAATTAATCTGCTTTCTATTTTCTTAGTCATTTACTATGAAGCTGATCGCTTAGTTGCGATGCCGCTACTTGGTTCAACTTATCAATACCATAAGCGTTAATTCCTTCCGCACCCTGCATTTTAAAATCAAAATATGGTTGAATCTCAGTGATGATTAGTTCATACTACTCCAAAGGTTGAAGTTGTTGCTCTTTCCTAAGTAAATTTAGTCATTAGGGCATTTAAACTAGGATTTATAGTCTCCTTTTTGAGGTGCTTGAATTTAATTCTTTCTATTCACAGATGAGATCTGAATTATTGTCCAGAAAAAGTGATTAGAGTATCTCACATGGGTGCTTGATTTTCATTGGCTCAGACCTTTTCTTGCTTTCATTGATTTAATTATGGCTTGTTGCTTCTTGTATTTCATTTCGGATTTTTGTGATGTTTCATCCATGGCCAATAACAAAAAAAGACTCGATCTCCATGATTTGATAAGTAGGCAGTATTCTATTGATTAAACTAGACAGTCTTTTGCATCCAGTGAGTTTGCATAGTTTTTTTTTAAATGGAAAATATGTGTAATTTATTTTGAAATAATATTTTCGGTGCTATAAAAGTGCTAACTCTTTTTTGTGTAACTAGTCGGGATTCTGAAATAATATTCTTAATTTCATAATGTTCTCATTTAGATTTCAGGCGAAGCTTTCTGATTTGAAGCTTACCTCAAACGGATCACTAGGGAACTGAGACACTTGGCAGGAGAGGCAAAACAAGTTTAATTTTTTTTCTTTTATGTTGAAAATAGGTCATGGGGTCCTTAGATTGTTAACTCTCTTTCTTTTCTTCTTTTTATTTGAATAGGAGGATTGAGCATGTAGAGTTTTAAATGTTTGGCTGATTTGAAAGGTTGGATCATAGATTGAGATGTAACATTTTATTTGAATAAAATAATTGGGCATCTATTTTTTTTATTAATGGAATGATTTGCATTTGAGTTGAATGGTTGTGTTTAAATATGAGATTAATAGTTTTTTTTCTTTATATAATTTTTTTTAAAGCATTAAAAAAAACTATTAAAAAATTGCATTAAAAAAATTATATTAAAAAAAAAAAGCATTAAAAAATTTCATTAAAAAAAGCATTAAAAAAATATTATTTTAAAAAACTTGCATAAAAAATCGTCGACGTAATTTTTTTATTTTAAAAAGTATCTTTTAAAAAAAAAAATTTACATAAAAAAACCACTGCCTTTGGTAGTGATTTTTTCTATGACTGTTAAAAGCAGTCGTTGTTGAAGTTCATAAACTACTGCCGTGTGTAGTGGTAAAAAAAATCACTGCTTTTTTTACAACTGATTAGGGCAGTGATTTTTGGAAAAAACTACTGTTTAAGGCAGTGGTTTTTATGGCTTTTCCACGTAGTGGATCTCGTTTCTCTGAAATATTTAAAACTGTCAAATCAGGTTGCGTCTAGGTTGTACCCTTAGCATGCAATTATAATTTGGAAAATTTACCGGATTGACCCCGTCAGATACACCTCACCTTTATCCAAACCGACTAGCTTTTAGCCAAGCCATTTTCAGCTAACACAAAAAGTCATAAATACCCCTTCTTACACTTTTTTTTGTTCATCATAGTTTAAAATTTTAAATATTTGCACATTTCTATATTTACGTGATGTGAAACGGGATCTATGCCGTCTGATTTGAAGGCCACAATATAAACTTGATGGTGCCAAAGATAGACACGAAAAAAAGGCGATATCGCCTCTTAAAAAATTTTTTTTTTTTTTTTTTTTCTGAAACAATAGATTTCGACTCTTTAATCAGTCGATGATGCATTCTTAAAACAAATGCAATCGTTTAAAGAGGCGATATCGACTTAGACAATGATCGATCATTAGACATACCATCGATCGAAAAAAAAAAAAAAAATTATAAGCAGTCGGTACCAACTGTTTTAAGTGTTGCCAGCGACTGATTAAAGAGTCGGCATCGACTGTTTAAAATTTTCATTTTTTATTTTTTTTTAAGAGGCGATATCGCCATCTTTTTCTTTTCTATCTTTGGCACCGTCGATTTTATATTGTGGTCTTCAAATCAAACGGCATAGATCCCGTTTTATTTTGCGTAAATATAAAAAAGTGCAAATATTTAAAATTTTAAACTATATAGAATGAAAAAAAGTGTAAGAAGGGGTATTTATGACTTTTTGTGCTAGCCGGAACTGACTTGGCTTGGAGCTGATCGGTTTGCTTAAAGGTGAAAATATAGGGTCTCTGACCGAAAAGGTGTATCTGAGAGGGTCAATATGATAAATTTCCCTTACAATTTTGGCCAGACCCTTGACGGCCGCACCTGAATCCAGCAAAAATCTTGTGCACGGAAGACTCTTTAGCTCTGATGGTATATAGTTGATGTGAAAACTGACACGAATCATGGGGTTGATTTCAATGGTAGAAGATCCTTTTGGGAAGAAGAATGGCTTTAAAGATTCTTTGCTTGGATTAGCTCTTATAAGACCAAAACAAATGGAACGTGCTATTGAAAATGAAAGCAGTTCTGAGCCAAAAAGGCGAAGGAGTAACACTTTGCCCTAAAAGAGCTAACCCAAAGGCAGCCGTAAAAGATGTCCCTCCCATCTCTAAATGACAAGGTTTATATGAAATGAGTAGAAATTGGGTACTCGAACCGTACACGGGTCAGTGGATTCTGCTGCATGATTAACTTTGAAAATTGTGAGGATTTCTAAGATTCATGGAACTGTGTAGGTACGCTGGTAACCATGCTGTCGAGCTAAGATTGGTCAGCATACTGCCCGCACTACACGGCTCCTCTACATTATTCAAACTCTCATTATCAATTTGTAGGGATGCCAGAAGTTGCTGCTCTCCTTAATTAGTGCAACTGTGACTACCTTATGAATAGTTTTGACTTTTGATGCAATAACTTCATGGACAATTTGTTAGATCCTATTTGATTATCGATTTTCATATGTCATATGACAAATTACCTTTTCAGATATTTCAAAGTTACGAAATGATAAAAATATCTCTCATTTAAAAAAAGTAGATGAAAAAATAAATAAATAAACTTAAACAACTTTCAAATTGACCGTAAAAAAAATAAGATTATTAGCGGCTGTTTTTGAAAAGTGTCGCTATTAACAAAAAAAATTAAAGGCTATTAAGACTTAGTGGGAAAGATATTAACGATAGTTTTTTTGTTAATAGCGGCAGTTTTTGACAGTCGGTAATAGTCTTAGTTTTTATAGGTTGGTTTTGAATTCTAAAGCGATCTCTGACGCAATGTAAAGCGGTTTTGGATTCTAAAGCGATCTCCGATGCAACGTAAAGCAGTTTCAGACGAATCGATTCAGTCTACTATGAGTTGAGAGGTATATAATAAATTGTTGCAGTGTAGAATAGCCTACTTCGATCTATAGTAGATCATATCGGTATATCATGGACCAATTTGATGAATTAATTAATGATCATTTGTAGATGATTCATTTTTGAATTTATGATTTTTTTTGACAAAAAAATCTTTGTTTATTGTTCAAATTAACGAATTTGCCTTTCTACCCACCTGTAGATAGATTTAGGTCTTAGAGCAGTACATTCCTCATGTAGATCTATTCCTCTAATAGTTAAAAAGTCGACGTAGTCTTTAGAAGCCTAAAACCATCGATAAATGAACATGTAGAATGGTAAGTTACTTGTTTTTAAACTATGAACGAAAAGTTTTCATTGAAAATACTCATTAGCTAGCGCATTTGCAAATTGAAAACAATGTGATGGAAGCTTCCACAAATGAACAAATATTGATCGAAACAGTTGATGATTGACCGAATCAATCTACTATAAACCGCAGTCCATTATGTATCATCGCAGTCTACTATAGACCGTCCAGCTCTTAGTAGACTGTATAGGTCCGACGGGACCACTTTATGTGCACCGGAGACCATTTCGAAACCAATTTGGGAGTGATTTCAGTATTTTTACTTTTCCTTTGCTTTTTGAAAAGTAGAGGACATCTTTTGCAACCTCGTAACTTTAAAAGATCCTTAAGACGATTTTGACAGTTTCATACTGGATCTAGGGTTTTTTGAAATCACATATGAGAATCGACAATTAATAAAGAGTAGTTCCCTCAAGTCTAGATTGGGTTTGATATCATGTAATATCCAAAATATAAATGATGAACTCAAGGATTGCATGAATGAGGCTCGTGGGAAAAGTGTTAGAAGTATCATTATTCGAAACATTTTCTGTGCCACAATATAACATATATGACATGAAAGAAATGTGAGAATTTTCAAAAATAAACAACTTCATAAAAGAAGCCTGTTACAAAATATTGTCAATAGCATTACTAAGAAAGTTTATATGATAAGCTTCAAAGAAGATAGAGATTGGCGGATAACTCTTGGAAAATTGACCCCTATTCCTTGTTCTTGGAATTGCCCAAGTGATGGAGTAATTAAGCTCAATGTTGATGTCTCAATTAGTAAGGGTAAATCGGGTATCAGTGGTGTCTTTAGAGACTCGAGAGGTGATATGGTGGAAGTTTTTTCGGGGCCTTCAGTGTGCAAGTTAGTGGAAGAATGTGAGCTTCACGCTTTTTTAGTTGGGCTACAAATATCTTCAGAAAGAAGACTTCAAGCCATCATTGTAGAATCAAATTGTCAAAATGTTGTGCAATGGATAAATATAGTTTCTCAACCGGATTGGAGAAGCTACAACTCGGTTGATCGTGTGATTCATTGCATGAGATCTTTTTCAACTGTGAATGTGAACCTTGTCCTTCGAGAAACTAATTGTTGTGCTCACTTCTTGGCACAAAAAGGTCTTCATGTGACCAATGTTATCAAGTAGACGTTGTCGATAGATATTCCCGATAGGCTGCATTCTCTTCTTGGGAAAGATATAATCTCAGTGTATTATCATTTTTAATCTTTTCTAAGCAATAATAAGGGAGAGGACCCCTCAACCTCGCTTACCGATCGAAAAAATTAATGAAGAGTGGATACTAGATCTGATAGATTGTCCAAACTTCCTTGGTACCTTTATTTCCACCCGTACCCACCGAATCTTTGAGGGCACCTACTCCAAGAACCATTAATTGTTTTGAATTAGATGATGGAGATCACCTTTCGTCTCAATCTTCCACCCAATGGATTTGGTGATCATGGGCTTTGTCATTTGATGGCCAGTTATTTATTTCACGTGGCACACATCCCAAATTAAAAGAGGTCTGAAAATAATGTGACAATTCACACTCAAATGTGACTTTAAGGTCACTTTTTGAGATGTGTGCCATGAGGAATAAAAAATTGATCACCTGATAGTAAGCCCATGATCTCAAGATCCATTCTATGAAAGATTGGAATGAAAAAGGTCTCCATCACTTGATTCAAAGCAGTGAATGATTTTGGTGTAGGTGCCCTCAAAGATTCGATTGGTGCAAATAGAGGTACACTAACTTCATTTTGTATGGTATCACTGGGTCACCTAATTTGGACATGTGGCCTTATTTTTCATCAATTTCCACTCCATGCAAAATGAATATTGCATCCAAAAAAATATCGTTATGGAGTCAGGTCAAACTTTTTGAAAATGATCTACGGCCATTTTAATATCCAAAATATGATTTAGCCGTTCAATTTAAAAGCATTTGATAGACACTAAGACCGCCATAGACGATTTTTTAAAGGGATAATGGATCCTGATTGACATTTAAACAAGGTATCAAATTGGGCATCCATCTGCTGAGGATAAATACGTATCATCAAACTGTTACGTAGAAGCTCTCAAATTAACCAACGATCTCACGATGAACGATCACATAAGAATGAAAAATAAAAGAAAATTAAACATAATCAAACAAGTGACAATATTTACGTGATTCGGCAATTTGCCTATGTCCACGGGCAACGATGATTCACTATATTGATGATTTCGTAAGAATATAAGAACACTTAAAGTCTTAACAAAACTCTCCACAAAATCCTAGATAGGTTTACCAAAGCTTTTTACTACACCTAATTCGTCCAAGTGTTTTCTCTTATATAGAAGACAAAATTTTACTTTTACTAAAAGAGAAACTAGTCAAATATGGAGTGTAAACACAATTGTCTCATCGTAGGTCGCTCGAGCGGGAACCAAAGTCGCTCGAGCGACTTACACCAGTAAGTTTTTTTCCTAAAGGACTGTTATCTTGCTTGAGCGACAACGAAGGCCACTCGAGCGACCCAACCAAAGTTAGAGCTCAAATACAACAATTCTCCACCTGGTGAACATTGATCAAATCCAAATAATGTTTAGACTTTTGTCATCATAGTCATAGGATTATCTTTTATATTCACTTTCTTCAAAGATATTTCATCATCTTCGATTACTTCTTGAATGAAGTGATACCATATATCAATATGTTTAGTACGAGCATAATATACATGATTCTTTGTTAAGTAAATAGCACTCTGGCTATCACAGAACACATCAACACTAGGCTATGCGATATCAAAATCGCCAACTAAAGCCATAATGCTTCTTTCACTGCCTCTGTTACTGTCATATACTCTGCCTCCATAGTAGACAAAGTCACTGTATCCTGTAACATCGACCACCAGCTAATCGGACCACCTGATAGTATAAACACATATCCCGTTATAGATTGACGCTTATCCAAATCGCCCACGTAATTTGAATCTATATAATAGCATAACTGATGATCTGTACCACTACGAAAAATTAACCCGACATCCATTTTACTGTGTATGTACCTCATAATCCATTTTATCGTTTGCCAATGCTCCTTGTCCGGATTAGCTATATACCTGTTAACCATACTAACAACCTGTAAAATATCTGACCGAGTGTATACCATAGTGTACATCAAGCTACCATCGCACTCGTATAGGGAATACGAGTTATGAACTCACGTTCCTCATCCGTAGTAGAAGACATGCTAGCCGAAAGACAAAAGTGAGTGCTAATGGGGTACTCACCGCCTTTGAGTTTTCCAACCCAAACTATGTGAGTACCTTCTCTAGATAACTCTTTTATGTTAAACACAACTGCACTTTGCTTTTATCTCTCTGAATCTCCATCCCAAGAATCTTTCTCGTTGCGTTAAGATCTTTCACCTCAAACTCCATGCCAAGTTGAGATTTCAACTTGTTGATCTCCACCATGCTTTTTGTAGCTATGAGCATGTCATTAACATATAAGAGACGATAAATAAATGAGTCATTCACTAGCCTTTTGAAGTAAACACAATTATCGTATTCACTTTGAATATAATTTTAGCCCACCATGAACGTGTAAACCTCTTGTACCACTGTCTTAGTGACTGCTTCAACCTGTACAAGGACTTCTTTAGTTTACACACTAACCTCTCTTCTCTAAAAGACTTGAACCCTTCAGGTTGGTTCATATAAATCTCCTCCTCCAAATCACCATATAGAAATACTATTTTCACATCGAGTTATTTCAATTCTAAGTCCAACTGTACTACAATTGACAATAAAAGTCGAATTGCAGTGTGTTTCACGACCGGTGAAAACACTTCATTGTAATCAATGTCTTCCTTTTGCGCATAGTGCTTTGCTACCATCTGTGCCTTGTACCTTATAGCACTACTTTCTGGAGAACCCTCTTTCTTCTTATAAACTCATTTACTCCCAATCGCTCTCTTTCCCTTAGGTAACATTGTCAGTTCCCAAGTTTGATTCTTATCAAGAAAATCCGTCTCTTCACCCCTTGCGGCCTTCCATTCCAGTGCACATCTTCCACTGATTGCATCTTGAATGAAGACTGCTCATCACCATCCAACGCCAATGTATAGACGACCATATCCTTGTAATCGTAGCGAGTTGGTGATCTCACATTCCTTTTGGGTCATCCACTCGCTAAGGATTGCTCTAGCTCTCTCTCAACTATTTCTTCACCTTTTTCTGATGTAATAACTGTAGGAATTTCTAACTCCACCTCAAACTAATTTTCCGCCACCTCTCCAATTTTTATGCCTTCTTTGCTAGAAGTTCGGATAACAGATTCATCAAAGGTCACATCTCTACAGATCACAACCTTATTCTACTCGAGACACCATAACATGTACCCTTTCACACCATCTGCATACCCTAAGAAAATTACCTTCTTAGGTCTTGGGTCAATTTTACTATCTTTGACATGATAGTAAGCTGTGCAACCAAAGACTCTCAATGCACTGTAATCTGCAGTCTTCCCTGACCACATCTCAATTAGAGTCTTGCACTCTATTGTCATAGACGGTGATCTGTTTACTAGATAGCACGCCATACTAACTGTCTTAACACATAACTCTCTACCCAATCCCGCATTGGATAACATACATCTTGCCTTTTCAAGTAGAATTCTATTCATGCGTTCTGTTATCCCATTTTGTTGTGGTGTATTCCTCACTGTGAAGTGCCTAACAATACCGTTCTCTTCACAGAACTCCTAGAATTATCTACTGGCGTACTCACCACCTTTTTCTATTCTCAACCGCTTGACTTCCTTTCATTTTGATTTCAAATAGTATTTCCCATGTAGTGAAAATTTTCAACACCTCATCCTTACTCTTCATCATATAGACCCATATATATCGAGAGTAATTATCGATAAAGGAGGCAAAGTACCTGACACCACCTTTAGAATGAACCTTTAACGGCCACCATACATCTGAATTATATAGAACTTAACCCTATACTATTTTCCCAAGACACAATGCTCACAAAAGTCAACTTTATCAGCCTTTACAACTTTTATCAAGACTTTCTTGCTCAACTCTTTCATCCCTCTTTTTGACATGTACCCTAGGCGCATGAGCCATAGCTATATAGAGGACAAACTACTATCATCTGACATAAGTATTGGTGCTCCACCTGTCACTGTACTCTCTGATAGAAAGTAGAGGTCCCAACCTTTTCTGCTTTCATCATAACCAGAGATCCCTTTGTCACCTTCAAAACTCTTTCTTGAGCTGTAAACTTGTGCGCATTGGAGTTTAGTGTACCAAGAGATATGAGGTTCTTCTTCAGTTTCGAAATATGGTGTACATCGATCAATGTTCTCACAACCCATCGTGCATCTTTATTCCAATACTCCTATTTCAAACTATTTTGTAGGTTATATTATTATCCATCAAAACCATTCCACTATCCACCTCTTCATAAGACGTAAAACAATCGCTATTTGGACACATGTGGTAGGAGCACCGTGAATCAAGTATCCATCCATTCTGTGAGTATTTATCACAAACACTGACAATACATTCTGATCATCATCCGAATCTTGTTCAGCTATACTAGACTCATCAACGACTCCTTTCTGGTCCTTATCCTGAGCATCGTTCCTCTTAGTTTGTAACTAAGGACAACGCCTTCTGATGTGACCCTTCTTGTGACACTTGTAGCATTCTACAGTCTTTCTATTTCTAAATTTAGAACTGGACTTTGATCTATCCCTTCTAGATTTACGATCCTCTGATCTCCCCCTAAGCAACAAGTCATCTGCTTGTGTATCACTATCCGAACCTTTTTCTTCATGTTGTTATAAAGAAGTGTCGCTGTAACTGAGTCCTGTTTAATAGTATCCTTTCCATAGAGCAACACAGTAACTATGTGATCATAGGAATCGGGGAGGGAAGATAAAATCAATAGTTCTTTGTCATCATCCTTAACCTCTTCTCCAATAATTAATAATTCAGATATAATTCTATTGAATTCATTAAGATATTCTTTGAGAAGGAGTACCTTCCATAATGTGTAATTTGTATAGTTGGTTCTTGAGATATAGACGACTTGTCAGAGATTTCATCATGTAGAGACTCTCCAATTTGGCCCACAGTGTGGTTGCTGAATTCTCCCGCATCACATTGTATGTAATCTTTGATCGTTTAAAATGTGAAACCTTGCAAGTGCACAAGTACGAAATACTAGGGCGAATACAAGGGTGTCGAACCACAGGGACGTGTCATTTACTCCCAACTAAAGTCTTAATCGAAGAAAGTTTTTGAATGAAGTTTTTTAATTAAATTTACTAAAAAGAAATTAAAAACAGAGATGGAAAAGGAGTGAGAAAATAGCCTGAGATCCCTCTTGAATCACAGACTCGTAAGTAACTTAAACCATATTCCTATCCTATTCTGAAATCCGGGTAACAACCCTGCTCTTCACTACAAGCTAAAGCTAGGTAAATGAATCAGGTCCTATTCATAGTCACGGACCGGTCGGGACGATATGATCTGTAAAGACCCGTATTTTGAACCCGAGTTAGACTGACCCTGTGTGTGTATTCGGCTCGGCAACCGACGTCACCATTTGTTTTGGATTTTTATCTAGACGTGATTGTGCGGACAGATTTTAATTTAGAGCCCATTTGGACCCTCGTGCGAAAGTTGTGCACCGACCTCGGTGTAGCCGCTCAACACCGGACTTGAGTTTTAAAATTAGAAGTGTATAATACATAAGATGTGTGTGTGTGTTTTACTTTGTGAGCAATCCTATTATAAGAAGGAATTGCATTCCCGTATTATACTAGGTTTTGTTAAGAGAGGATAGTTACCCAACCGTGTGAAACTCCGTCTTCTCTCTTCTTCAATCATCGTAGGAGATCGGTTTAGAAAACCTCCTTCCCTAGAACCCTCTTTGTTGAAAGCACTTAAACCTTAGAAAGAACTTGAATCAACCTTGGATTCGTAGTTGGCTATTGGGAGAGGTTGAGATCATTGGGGGCATGTTGGAGTTGTCTCTGTGAACTCATGGGATCGATCGCGCTTAATCGTTGAGGAAACCTCGGTTTAGTTAAGCTCCATTCGCGTGACTCATTTCTAATCTAGGAATCCTTAGATTAAAGGCACGCGTTTTAATTAAACTTTTGATTAAATCATTAGATTAGCCATGGGTTTTGCTTTGGGATGTATGGGTTTCGATTCGGTGAAAACCGAAAATCGCGTCGTCAGGCTCGCTCGAACGAGCTATTATCATCGCTCGAGCGAGGTATCACCGAACTCCGATATTGCCTTAGTATTTTAGTCATAACGTTTTATCCCGAACTCCGATTGAGACGATTCTTTTTGCGTTGGAAAGCTAATAGAATAATCTACAACTTTTATGTTTTGACCAACTCATGGATCAATCGTCTTGATAGTCAAACATATATGAGAATGTTACATCAAATTCTAGGATTGGCGCAACTTGCCTGTTTTGACTTGTTTTTGAGGAAACGCTTAAATAGGTATATATTATTAGTAATTAGAGTTTATCTTAATGCATGAATGTATATTGTGATGTAGATTGAGGGCGAGAGGCCATCAATAGGACCTTGCTTGACTTCGCATAACTTCGAGTTTTAGGTAGGAGAATCTCATCTTTACAGTATTTTATTTTAATTCGCATGGATATTTTGAATTAAAATCTTTAAACTTGCATATGCCATTGAAATCACATCTGTAAACTGAAATTGATATGAATGACTAAAAATCTAAATCTACCTGAATCCTGAAACCTGAATCTGCTTAAGCTCTGAAAATCTGAAATCAAGAACCTGAACTATGTATAAGAGACTAGCATCTGATTTATATTAGTATCTGCATTTGTTTTATGATTGACCTGAACGACCCCTCAAAAATTCTTGAATAATTTCCTGGCACAAGTTTCCCTCATTACGTAGGGGCTTGTTGCATCCTGAAAAAGGGTTCATGAACGACGATGGTAGGTAGGGGTTCCCATCGGCTATATTCTTGCTCTCGAGATATAGTTTACTCGGGAGGTATTTTAAGTTGAGGATTAAGTCATGAATTACTGAACTTTGCATATAGAAGTTAGAGAAACTAAGACAAACATACCGTGATTCTTGAAACTGTTTTCACACATTTAGAAATAAATCTTACATATGATTTCGCACTAAATTGGTTTATTATTATCGCTTATATGTTTGACAAGCTATATTCGATATTTGTTTTAAAACCATATTAGTTAAAGTAAAATAGTAGATGTCTTTCTTCTCGAGCTTTGTTGGTTAGCTCACTCGACTATACGTCATGTGTTCGCGACGTGGCTATTCATTGAGTGATCCCGACTCGTGCTCGAGGAAGAGCTTGAGGTTCCTCCCGAGGAGTTTTTCCCAGATAGAACCGATTTTCTTATTTGTGGTGAGAGTTAGACTTGAATTTGTGGGCCCATTTTAGTTGGATACCATAGTTTTATATTTGACGTTGATTTCTGTTATGAGCCATGTTTCGATGATGGTCGGCCATCATCGGTGGTTCTTTACTTTTAATTGCTTTTGCATTTATTTTAGCTATGGATATTTATTACGCTTTACTCTGATATGTGCCCTGTTTGTCCGGCTTATCGTTTATTCGATAGGTTGGCGAACCGACCTTTCCTATACCTGAGGGATTGGAAAAGTCGGGTCGTCACAGTTGGTATCATAGCCATGGTTTTTAGATTCTCTAAGGACCCATGAGAACCAACCGTGACCCGGTACAGTTCGCATCAGAGTCATGTCGTTAGGTCCAGAATCACTATTACTGTTTGTGATTGTCTTTACAATCAATGTTGACTGATGTTGTGGTGTTCACAATGACAGATCAGTATGGCCCCAAGATTTAGAGGCAGAGGCAGAGGTAGGACGGTGCCTTTAGAGGACATTCCTGAAGGTGTCGGTACATCAAGGGGAGTTGCCTTCGCATCCGGTTCTAATGCAGTCCCTATAGGAGCCGGAGTTGATAGAGGTCAGGGTGAAAGAATGGAACAAGTGTTGGAAAGTCTGGCCACCAACATTGCTCAGCAGACTGCATCTATTGCTCAAGAGATCAAGAATCGCCCAGAAGCGTAGCTGATTACCGACAACAACAACAATCATCAAGATTTGCCGAATTCAGGAGGATGAGACCTCCAAATTTTTCTGGATAGACCGACCCGATGGAACCTGAAGGTTGGTTGGATGAGATGGAAAAGATCTTCGAGGTGCTTCAGTGCACCGATGTCGAGAAGGTTAGATGGGCAACCTTCAAACTGGATGGACAGGTTGGACCATGGTGGAAGTCCGTGGCTAGACACCGGGAGCAGGAGTTTCCCAATACTCCTTGGACATGGGCTGAGTTTATCGAAGCGTTCAACAATCAGTACTTTCTCAAGATCGTTAGGCATTAGATGGAAGTTCAGTTCATCGAGCTGAAGCAGGGGACAATGTTAGTGCGTGAGTATGGAGATGAGTTCACGCGACTTTCAAGGTTTGCACCTCAACATGTGACCACAGATATGATGAAGGCCAGAAAATTTCAGCTGGGTCTTAGGCCGAGTATACAGGAGAGCATGGCTATGTGGGAAATGGAAACATATGGAGGAGTACTGTCAAAGGCCCTCATAGCAGAGGAAGAAATTTAAAAGCGGTTTTTGAGAAGCAGTCAGCCGAACAAAGACAGGGTTGTATAAGGGCAGTCAGGTACTTATGAAAATAAGAGGGCCAAGTTTACAAAGCCGCCAGTGAACCTTACTCAACCTGCATTTTCTAGACCAACATTTTCTTCTGGACCGACCCCTTATCAGAGATTGGCGATCATCACCGTGCAATCCGTACGACCAGGGTTCTAATGCTAGTGGAGCTTCAAAGGGCACAGGATCCTCTCGCACCATCTTTTGTTTGGTCACTATGTGCCTAAGGTGGGAAACCACACAAGACCGAGGATTGTAGGAGGAACACTGGAGCGTGTTTTCGGTGTGGCTTAATCGGACACATGGTTAAGGATTGTCCTCGGGAGGACAAGGGAAGAACTTCTACTCAAAGATCGACCACTTCTGTTCAAGGTCGAGCTTATGCCGTGATGGCTCTAGAAGCCGAAACATCGAACGACGTGATCCAAGGTATTATTAAAAGTTGAGATGCCTTCTTATTTTATGTGTTATATATAATTGCTTGATATTTAATAAATTTTGTTAATAAGTTATGGATGAACACACATGCTTAGAAACTTTTAATTGAAACGCTTGTCTAAACTAAGGTACCCTTTTTATGCATCGGGGGAGCGATGTAAGCAAAACCGGCCTTGGTGTTGATAGACCGGTCTACACATTCTTTGTTACTCCATTGTTACCGAGAAGTTGGGAATCATTCCCAAGGCCCTTGATTTCATCTTGGCGGTCAATTCCTACGGCAACTCGGAGCACCGATACCATGTGTCAATCAGTGATTGTGATGATCGAAGACCACGAGACAGTGGCTGATTTGATCATTTTGAGCATGGAAGGGTTCGACGTGATACTAGGGATGGATTGGTTATCTACTTACCATGCGAGCGTGGATTGTCTTCGAAAGATTGTAACATTCACCTTAAGAGAAAATCTTTTCGATTTTACGAGTCAAATCTTGTGTGATACATCTCGCCATTCGAAAGGCACTGTATGATGAGGAACGGTGTTGTGGTTATCTGGCCTACTTGCAAGATCATAAGGAGGAGAAGAAAAATATTGCAGATATTACGATTGCTTGAGTATTCAGATGTTTTTCCTAAAGATCTACCGGGATTACCACCTGACAGGGAGATTGAGTTTGAAATTGAGTTAGCGCTGCATCGAACCAAAGATTAAAAAGCTCCGTGATCGAATGACGCCATGTAATTGAAAGAGTTGAAGGAGCAGCCAGAACTGCTAGATAAGGGCTTTATTAGACCGAGTGTGTCACCGGGAGCACCGGTTCTATTTAGAAGAAGAAAGACGCTCGATGTGGCTTTGCATCGACACCGCCACTAAATAAGTTGACAATTAAGAACCGTTATCCACTTCCAAGAATTGATGATTTGTTCGATCCGCCATAAGGAGCAAGGTTCTTCTCAAGATCGACTTGAGGTCGCTACCATCATTTGAAAGTTAAGTCTCAAGACATTCAAGACAAATGCTCGTAACCCGATATGGGCACTACGAGTTCTTGGTCATGCCATTTGGGTTGACAAACGACCGCATCATTTATGGACTTGATGAACCGGATATTCAAGTCACATTTGGACAAGTCTAGTAGTTTTTGTAGATGACATCCTCATCTATTCAAAGACGCGAGAAGAACATGAGCAACATCCGCGAAAGTGGCTCTACAAACCCTTAGAGACCATCGCTTATATGCAAAACTTAGTAAGTGTGAGTTTTGGCTTGAGTGTGTCAGCTTCTAGGCCATGTTATCTCCGAGACCAGACATACAGCTTGACCCAAAGAAAGATTGAGTCAAGATGAATTGGGAACAGCCAAAGACCGTTGAGGTTCAGAGTTTCTCGCTTAAGGTGATACTAGAAGGTTTGTGGAGGGCTTCTCCAAGATATCGTGTCCTTACACAACTTATGAAGAAGAATACTAAATTTGATTGGACAGAGCAAGGTGTGAGCAAAGTTTTCGTGAACTTAAGAAATGATTGACTATCTGCCAAAGATTGCTATACCATCGTGCGGGAGGCTTTGCAAAGATACAAAGGATGCATCATATGGGGTTTAGGTGTGCTTAACCGTAATGAGAGAGTCATTGCTTATGGGTCTAGATACTAAAAGACCATGAGAAGAATTACCCGACGCATGATCTTGAGTTAGCGGTGATTTTTGCTCAAGATCCGGAGGCATTACCTTTATGGGGAGACCTTGATATATTTACCGATCATAAGAGCCTCAAGTATCTCTTCTCACAAAAGGAGTTGAATATGAGACGTCGATGGATGGAGTTCTTGAAAGATTATGATTGTACCATCCAAGACCACCCCGAAAGCAAACGAGTGGCGTATGCGTTAAGTCGGAAGTTCTCGCTTCGATTATCACATCTCACCGCAAGGGCAATGCGAAGATGGCATCTATTGGAAGATATGGCTCTAAGTAGCATGAGATTTGACGAAAAGGTTCAAAAGCGTTAATGGCTACACCGGTGATTCGTTCCACCTCTATGAGAACATTCGCAGACTTCGGATGACGGATGATGAACTTATGGCTATCGACGGATGTGATTGGGGAAGCAAAATAGATTTTTCTATCAAAGATGATGACACTTTGTTGTTTAGAAAGTATGCGTACAACTAGTAATCGAGCTTCGGGACACTATTTTGGAAGAGGCTCATAAGTCTATGTACGCTATTCACCCCGGCAAGACTGATAGATGTACCAGGACTTAAAGAAAAGCTTCTGGTGGAGAGGTTTAAAGAAAGATGTCGCTGTGTATGTCTCGAGATGTCTTGTGTGTCAGCAAGTAAAGGTGGATCATCGAAATTCGGTAGGACTGTTGCAACCACTACCGATACCTGAGTGGAAATGGGAGGCCATTTCTATGGACTTTATTTTGGGATTGCCAAGAACATTAAGAAAATACAATGCCATCTGGGTCATTGTGGATCGATTGACTAAGTCCGGACACTTCCTTCCTTACCAGGCACGTGATCATGCTTTTGAATAAGTGTTCGATTCTGACATTTGAAATTTCTGCTCAAATAATTACCAAAAGGGTGAGGTAGGTGTGTGTGCTAGGTTTGTGTGATGGTGAAGTATATTTCCAGGCACGTGACACTTGGGAAGGTATGCATCCATGTACGGATGCAATCCTCTATGGCAGTATGGGATGCCACACGCAGTACATCCAAGTTACTACAGATCCCGACCCTTGAAAGCGTGCTTAGTGAAGCCTACCGCATCGCGACCAAAGTTCTTTGACTTTAGACTGTTTCGATTTTGCTTTATACTGGTGTTAGGATAAGGACTTACCGCAGTTCGGTTTAGCTATCCGTACATTTTCGAGGACGAAAATTCCTAAGGAGGGTAGAATGTAAAGACCCGTATTTTGAACCCGAGTTAGATCGACCTGGTGTGAATTCGCCTAACCCGACGTCACCATTTGTTTTGGATTTTTATCTAGATGTGATTGTGCTGACAGATTTTAATTTAGAGCCCATTTGGACCCTCGTGCGAAAGTTGTGCACCGACCTCGGTGTAGCCGCTCAACACCGGACTTGAGTTTTAAAATTAGAAGTGTATAATACATAAGATGTGTGTGTGTGTTTTACCTTGTGAGCAATCCTATTATAAGAAGGAATTGTTTTATACTAGGTTTTGTTAAGAGAGGATAGTTACCCAACCGTGTGAAACTCCGTCTTCTCTCTTCTTCAATCATCGTAGGAGATCGGTTTAGAAAACCTCCTTCCCTAGAACCCTCTTTATTGAAAGCACTTAAACCTTAGAAAGAACTTGAATCAACCTTGGATTCGTAGTTGGCTATTGGGAGAGGTTGAGATCATTGGGGGAGTGTTGGAGTTGTCTCTGTGAACTCGTGGGATCGATCGCGGCGCGAATCGTTGAGGAAACCTGTCAGTTTCATTCCGAAGCTCCATTCGCGTGACTCATTTCTAATCTAGGAATCCTTAGATTAAAGGTACGTTTTAATTAAACTTTTTGATTAAATCATTAGATTAGCCATGGGTTTTACTTTGGGATGTATGGGTTTCGATTCGAGTGAAAACCAGCGAAATCGCATCGCTGTAGCTCGCTCGAACGAGCTATTATCATCGCTCGAGCGAGGTATCACCGAATTTCGACATTGCCTTAGTATATAGTCATAACTTTTTATTCCGAACTCTGATTGAGACGATTCTTTTTGCGTTGGAAAGCTAATAGAAAAATCTATAACTTTTATGTTTTGACCAACTCATGGATCAATCGTCTTGATAGTCAAACATATATGAGAATGTTACATCAAATTATAGGATTGGCGCAACTTGCCTGTTTTGACTTGTTTTTGAGGAAACGCTTAAATAGGTCTATATTATTAGTAATTAGAGTTTATCTTAATGCATGAACGTATATTGTGATGTAGATTGAAGGCAGAGGCCATCAATAGGACCTTGCTTGACTTCGCATAACTCCGAGTTTTAGGTAGGAGAATCTCATCTTTACAGTATTTTATTTTAATTCGCATGGATATTTTGAATTAAAATCTTTAAACTTGCATATGCCATTGAAATCACATCTGTAAACTGAAATTGATATGAATGACTGAAAATCTAAATCAATCTCAAACTAATCGCTAAGCTCTAAAAATCAAATCAAGAACTCGAACTATGTATAAGAGACTTGCATCCGATTTATATTAGTATCCAGATTTATTTTATGATTGACCAACGACTCAAAAATTCTAACAATTTCACAAGTTTCCCTCATTACGTAGGGGCTTGTT
Source organism: Chloranthus sessilifolius (assembly GCA_021018995.1). NCBI lineage: Eukaryota > Viridiplantae > Streptophyta > Magnoliopsida > Chloranthales > Chloranthaceae > Chloranthus > Chloranthus sessilifolius. Next base: position 76,015,356 of record CM037595.1, read on the forward strand.
GCATCCTGAAAAAGGGTTCATGAACGACGATGGTAGGTAGGGGTTCCCATCGGCTATATTCCTGCTCTCGAGATATAGTTTACTCGAGAGGTATTTTAAGTTGAGGATTAAGTCATGAATTACTGAACTTTGCATATAGAAGTTAGAGAAACTAAAACACTGAAACACTGCATCTGTTCTTGAAACTGTTTTCACACATTTAGAAATAAATCTTACATATTGTAATAGCCTGAAAAATCACGCTAAACTATGACCTCGGGATCCGTGCCCGATCGGTCATAGGTTTGACCAGATGGAAGTCCAACAGTTAGTATGTGGTGTAATAAACAGACGAGATGTAATAAATAGAATGCCTATGTGGTGTGTGTTGTGAAGATGTAGTCGCATACACCTACCGCGGTGTATGTGCTCAACACACAAGTGAGAAAGAGGATAAAAGGGTTTAATAGCCCTAAAAGCAAGGGTTTGATGTTGTTGAAGGAGAGTAAAGAAGAGAGAGAGAGAGAAAAGTAAGAGAGGAGTTATTGCAACTAATTGGAGGGGGGATTCAAGAGATAAAAGCCGGATTCAACGCGATTTGGATCTGTTAGAGCCAAAGCTGGAAACCCTAGCCTTCCAACTATTTGATTGAAATCAACTTGAGATCTATTCAAGGTAAAATTTTTGTAAATAAAATGCATAGATTATAGGGGTTAAGTTGTGATTAAATGTGGGTTAAATCATAAGATAATGGCTTAGAAAAATAGAGGAAAAAAAGTATGGAAGAAGATTGGGAAGAACAATGAAGGGTTGATTCGATAATTTCGATTAATCGAAATTGCCTCATTAATCGAAATTGGCCAGAAGTTGAAGGGTCGAGATTCGATTTCATTAATCGAATTTGATTTCGATTAATCGATTTTGATTTCGATTAATCATTTGGGGATCGATTAATCGAATCGAGAACCTCCAAAGGACCCTAGGGGTTGCAGGAAATGACTTGAGGAAAATCACTAATCGAAATGGGATTTCGATTAATCGATTTTAGTTTTCATTAATCGATTTGGAATCGATTAATCAACTTGTGAAACTCGGATCGTCAACCGAGGGTCAACTTTGCGAAGAAGAATTTCGATTAATCAAATTGGATTCGATTAATCGAATGAAACTCAATCGTCAATCGAGGATCGATTTAAAGGAGAATTTCGATTAATCAAATTGGATTCGATTAATCAATGAAAGCTCGAATCGCTCGAATCGAGAATCACTTTATAAAAGGAGAATTTCGATTAATCGAAATTACTTCGATTAATCGATATTGACCTTCGATTAATCGATTAATCGAATCAGATTCGATTAATCGATTTTGGAATTCGATTAATCGACTGAGATAGATTATGTTGACTTTTGGGTTTGACTTTAAGATTTTTGGAGGGTCTTATACCTTCTTTATTGCATCCTTTGTGATGTGTTTCACCTGTTATGTGGTACCATAGGTGGTACGTGTGGACTAGTGCACAAGGAGCCACGTGGGACCTTGATGCATTGATCAAATGAAGACTTGAGGTAGGGAACACCTTGAACATGTACTTTATTTTACAAGAGCATGTATGTAGTGATATAGATTTCCATTCAAATGTTTAATTGCTTAAGAATTATGAAAAGTGTGTGTGCGTATGACATCCATAAGAGAAATTCTAATAAGCCATCCTCGTGGGATGAAGAAGAAGAGATGAGAGCATCGGTGTGATGCAAGTAAATGGATACATCCCAGGGATGTATCCAAGGATTGAATCATGTTTGATAGGGCCTAACTGATATAAGATAGCACATTTACACGGTGAATAACTATATGTAAGGCACCGATATTTTTGTTATTTGAGGTTTGATAGGGTACCCCACCGACGTGGCGGGATATCCACGACTGACACGGCAGGATATCCGTGACCGATACGGCGGTGAAACCGTAAGCCAGTGCGGAGGCTTATCCGTACATAGTAAGCACACCCCAGGGGTGTTGATTGAGACTAGTGAAACCCCGTCGCCAATCCCCAGGGGAAAGGGGCTTGGGTACTATTTGTATTCCCAGGGAATACGGTTAAAACTGTCTATATAGATGACGATGATGGGTATCTCATCGGGGCTCGATGCTATATTGCTCGGGGATTACTTAAGTTGAAAGTTTAAGTTTTGCTTTAGGCCTTTTCAGCATCATTCATAAGTAAATGAAAACATAGGTAATCAACAGTAAAACGAAATGCTTTCTAACTGTTTCATCAATAAATGCATAGACACATCATGCATGGCATATCATGGAATATATGTGAGTCACAATTTATATGTTCAACTGTGTTTGTTCCCTATTGAGCTAGGATGGAGCTCACCCTATAGACTATCGTCAGCAGTCCACTACTAGCATTGCCGAGGCTTGAGAGACGCCGATCCCGTGTCGGACCTTGCGGCTGTGAAGAGTTGGAGCCACCTCGAGGACTTCTTCTAGAGGACTCCCGTTGTGCCACTTTGAGGATTTTGAGAGAGTTTTTATGCGGCTTGGTATGTCAAGCCTTGATTCTGTTAAACCATGTATACATATATAGATGAGATTATTCTTTTTAACCATCCGTGATGAGTGCTATCATCGATGGTTCGGATCGGTTCTCCATTCATGTAGAGGCATGAGGGTAGGACTGTCTTTTGGAGAGTTAATTAATATAGATTCAAATTCCGCAATTTCGTTTATTATTTTATTGCAATGCTTGATATATCAGTGTTCCGTGCTTAGCTAAGGGGCACGGTCAAGATGATCGTGCTGATGGCAAGGGATTTGTGCCAAATCGAACACGGTATCGAGCTATTTTCTTTTAGCAATTCTGACAAGGGTTCTTTCGTCAGAACATAGGGGCTTCTGCTAACGAAACTTTAGTTTCAAATGCAGCCGCAAATGTCATCTAGAGGAAGAGGCCGACCAAGGGGAGGCCAGCAGAGGAGTCTACGTAGTGGAGATGGTTACATCTCTCCTACTAATAGAGTGCCTTTAGGAGGTACTGAGGCCCCAGGGGGCAGTAGTAGTAGACAACAGGATGAAGAAGATCTAAGAGAACAAGAAAGATTGAGAGAAAGACAAGAAGATAGAGAGGAGCGACAAAGGATGATGCATACTATGGAGACTATGGCAGCTGCCATGGCACAACAGGCCGCATCCTTTGCAGCTCTCATGCGTCAGAAAACGTGACCACCTACACCACACATGGGACTGCGTTGTCGGTGCCCTCATCTTTCTGAGTTTAGGAGGATGAGACCTCCTTCATTTTCATGGGCAGGCAGAACCTGATGGAGATGGAAAGTCTTTAGCGTGACATGCACGAAAGATGAGAGTGTGAGATGGGCAGCTTACATGTTGGATGGGGAGGCTGGGCCTTGGTGGAAGTCCGTGATACGGACTCGGGCTCAGGAGACCCCAGAGTTGCCTTGGACTTGGGAGGAGTTTGTTGAGGAGTTCAACAAACAATATTTTCCGGAAGTGGTGAGGAACCAGCTTGAGATACAATTTTTACAGCTAGTGCAAGGGAGAATGGTGTGAGAGAATATGGGGTAGAGTTTCTCGACTTGCCGTTTTGCTCGGACACGTCATCAAGTGATGAAGTCCAAGAGGTTTCAGCAAGGTTTGAAGCCTGAAGTTAGGGGAGGCGTAGCTCCATTTCAACTGAGGACCTATGAAGAGGTCATGAGTAAAGCACTGGTAGTTGAAGAGGAGAATACAAATAGATATAGACAGAGGGAGCAGCAGAGAGGAGGAAATGAACAAGGAAGATCGGGGCACTACGAACCGGTGAATAAAAAGCCGAGGTTCATGGCCCAAAATCAGAGACCACAGTTCCAAGGGGGTTTCGGAAGACCGGCGCAACAACAACAACACCAACAGAGGGTTCCATTACTTGCGTCGGGGAGACCTTTACGCTATGAGAGCCCTGCCATGTCTACTGGCGCCACTATCACACAGGGTTCTCGTACTATTTCTTCTGCACCTCGGGAGACTTGCGCAAAGTGTGGCAAGCCTCATAGGACGGTGGACTGTAGATCGAGAACTAGGGGTTGTTTCCGATGTGGCAAGGTGGGCCACTTAATCAAGGATTGCCCCAGGAGCGGATAGAAAGAAAGCGGTTTGATTGCGACCACCGACCAATTCAAGCAAGGAAACCGATCGTTCGAGGAGAGCCTATGCGATCCTTTCGAGAAGCGAGGCGTGCATGACGTCATCCAAGGTGAGACCCTTTTTAAAAATTAAAGAAAATTTTCATTTCATTAAGATCTTAGATAGACAAGGAGCATGCATTAGAAATTATATAGATTCTTTTCTCAATACAAAAAAAAAAAAAAAAAAAAGCTGTATGTGAATTAAGAGTGTAAATTGATGTGTAAATTATTGTATGTATGTATGTATACTATAGGTACTCTAAATATATATGAAAAAGGATGCTTCGGTGGATATGACGCTCGAGTGTTGATAGACCCCGTGTCTACCCACTCATTCGTCACTCCACGTTTCGCTAAGAAGATGAAGATTGTTCCAGAGACGTTAGATTTCGTCCTATCTGTGTCTATTCCGACTGGAGAGTTAGTAGACACGGAGTTAGCTTGCAAATCCATCATTATGTGATTCGAGACTTAGAGGTGCATGAACTAGAAGCAAAGTTGATCTTGTTAGACATGCAAGGGTTTGATGTGATCCTTGGCATGGGTGGTTGGCGTGACATTATTGCAACCGTCGATTGCAAGAACAAGGTAGTTATTTTCGGACCCAACACAAGAAGATCATTTCGGTTTCAAGGTGTGAGGTCGCATCGTACATGCCACGATCTCAGTGATGAGGCCGAAAAGATGATCGAGAAAGGGTTGCGATGGATACTTGGCTTTCTTAAGGAGGACAAGGAAGAAAAGAATGTCATTTACGAGATAGCGTGACGAAACTTCAGACGTGTTTCGGAAGAATTGCTGGATTACCTCGAAAGAGAAGTAGAATTCGCCATTGACTTAGCACGAAGCGGAGCCTATTTCAAAAGCACCTTATAGAATGGCTCCGAGTTAAAGGAGTTGAAAGAACAACTACAAGAACTTATGGATAAGGGGTTTGTTAGACCGGCGTGTCTCCATGGGGAGCACCGGTCTTGTTTGTCAAGAAAAGGATGGGTCAATGCGGCTATGCATTGACTATCGACAATTGAACAAACTCCTTTGTGAAGAACCGCTACCCTTTGCCTAGAATTGACGATCTATTCGACCAACGCACAAGGAGCAAAGTATTTTTCCAAGATCGACACGAGATCTGGGTATCATCGATTCTTGAGTCAAAGCAGCGAGGACATTGAGGAAACGACTTTAGGACACGGTATGGACACTATGAATTCCTTGTGATGCCGTTTGGATTAACGAATGCTCGGCGTTTATGATGGATCCGATGAACCGAGTGTTTACACCACACTTGCACTCCTGCGACGTAGTATTTGTTGATGATTTACTGATATTCTCCAAATCCAAGCCGGAACACGAAGCACATTTGAGGATTGCACTACAGACGCTACGTGAACACCAATTGTACGCCAAACTCAGCAAGTGTGAATTTTGGTCGGAAGAAGTTAGCTTTTTGGGACACGTTGTCTCAAAGCATGGTGTCACTGTAGATCCAGCAAAGATAGCGATAGTTAAATGGGAGCGACCAAAAGATGACCGATGTAAGTTTTACGGGCTTAGCGGCTATTATCGACGCGTTCGTTGAGGGGTTTTCAAAGATATCGGGACCTCTCACAAAGTGACACGAAAAGATTCAAGGTTTGAGTGGAGTGAGGCATCGAAGAGCTTTCAAGAACTCAAGCGAGACTCACTTGACTCCGGTATTAGTGATTCCTTTAGGCAGGGGAGCATACGCCGTATACAGCGACGCGTCATACAATGGCCTTGGTTGTGTGCTCAACCAACACAAGAAGGTGATAGCTTACGGATCAAGACAGTTGAAAGAACACAAGAAAAATTACCCGACTCATGACTTGGAACTGGCAGCAGTCATTTTTGCGCTAAAGATTTGGAGACATTACTTGTATGGTGAGACCTTCGAAATTTTCACCGATCATAAGAGCCTCGATATCTGCTTTTACGAAAGAGCTCAACATGAGTGCAGATGGATGGAATTCCTCAAGGATTATGATTGCTCCATACAATACCATCTGGCAAAGCGAATGTAGCCGATGCATTGAGTCGGAAAGGTTCAGCTCAGTTAGCTTCTTTGATTTTGGGTATGCACCGATGGAAATTATTGGAAGACCTGGCACTCTATGATGGGAACATTGAGTCAAAGGACACCGGATCCTTTTTAGCTAACATATCAGTAAAGCCAGTGATATTTGAGCATATCCACGATCTACAGATGAAAGATCCGACATTAACAAAGATTCATCAAGACGTGAGGGAAGGCATTAGGTCGGACTTCTCAGTAAAAGAAGATGGTTCCTTATTGTTTAAAGGCCGTCTTTGCATTCCGGACAATGCCGATCTAAGACAAACGATTCTTGATGAGGCCCATAAGTCAAATTATGCTATCCACCCTGGTAGCACCAAAATGTACCAAGATTTGAAAAAGAACTCTTTGGTGGAAGGTGAAGCAAGGCGTGGCGAGATGCGTGTCACGATGTTTGACTTGTCAACAGGTGAAGGTTGATCATAGACATCCTGCTGGACTATTGCAACCTTTACCAATACCAGAATGGAAGTGGGAATCGATCTCAATGGACTTCATTGTTGGATTACCCCGTACTGCCAAGAGACACAATGCTATATGGGTCGTCGTGAACCGATTAACCGTCGGTAGCACTTTTTGCCGTACAATACTACATATACAGCAGGAAGACTGGCAGACTTATACATGAAGGAGATTGTAAGATTACATGGGATTCCAAGCAGCATAGTTTCAGATCGTGATCCACTATATACGTCCAAGTTTTGGAAGAAATTTCAAGAAGGAATGGGAACACGACTAGACTTTAGTTCAGCTTTCCATCCTCAAACTGATGGGCAAACAGAGCGAGTGAACCAAGTAATAGAAGACATGCTCATGGCTTGCATGCTTGATATGCAAGGATACTGGGATGAGTATCTACCGATGCTCGAGTTCGCATATAACAACAGTTTCCAAACGAGCATTGGCATGGCACCGTATGAAGCTCTGTATGGACGACGATGCAAGTCACCTCTAAATTGGGAGGAAACAGGTGAAAAATTTGTATTAGGACCGAAACTGCTTGAAGACAACGCCACCGTTGTCCGAATTATCAGAGAAAGGTTGAAGACAGCACAGAGTAGACAGAAAAGTTACGCCGATATGAAGCGGACTAGTGTTGACTATAAAGTGGGCGAGCATGTGTTTGTGAAAGTGTCACCTATGAAAGGTGTAATGAGATTTGGCAAGAGAGGGAAGTTAAGTCCACGTTATGTTGGACCATTTGAAATTTTGGGACGAGTAGGTGAAGTTGCATATCGCATTGGTTTACCACCGCTATTTGATCGAGTACATAATGTTTTCCACATATCGATGCTCAGAAAGTATGTGAACGATCCGTCTCATGTATTAGGAAAGCAACCTATAGAGATGTGTGAGGACATGAGCATGATAGAAGAACCAATGGAAATCTTGGATCGAAAAGAACAAGTGTTGCGCACTAAAGTGATTCCCTTAGTGCTTGTTGATTGGAACAACCATCCTAAAGAAGAGGCTACTTGGGAGCGAGAGGCCGATGTGAGAGAACAATATCCAGCCTTGTTTCCAACGTGAGAATTCAATGTAAACCACAAACATGTTTGTGAAATCTCCACTATACTTGTAATTCAATGGAAATTTTGATCCAATCGGATTGAGGCGAATTATATGTACATAATCAAGTATCATAACTCTATGATAGAACCACTTGATGTCATAGACTACCAAGAATAATCAAAGAACCAAAGAAAATAAAAATCTGGAGAAATTGGGCAAAACCGATTAATCGAATTTCAAATCGATTGATCGATTTGGAATTTCGATTAATCGATTTTGTTCGATTAGTCGACTGGCATGTGCCAGTGACTGGAAATGAGAATGAGAGTTAGAATATACATAGGATGCAGTTTCGATTGATCGAATTAAAATTTCGATTAATCGATTTGGGATCGATTGATCAATTTTGAGAATTCGATTAATCGAATTGGAAATTCGATTAATCGAACTGCAGGTTTGATTAATCGAACAAACTGGGAATTTTAGAAGAATTGAAGTCAGGTAGACGATTTCGATTAATCGAAGTGAATTTCGATTAATCGATTTTGAAAATTTGATTAATCGAAATGGATTTCGATTAATCAAATAACAAAAAAAAATTTAGAATTTACGTACGATTTGATTAATGAAATTAAATTTGATGTCGATTTTGGAATTTCGATTAATCGAAATGGATTTGATTAATCGGTAGCTCGCCTTGATGAGCTTAAAATTTAAAATTTTAATTAGATACGATTTGATTAATCGAAATGATTTGATGTCGAATTTGACTTTCGATTAATCGATTTGAAATCGATTAATCGATTTTCTGGCAACTTAACCTAGTTTTGAATCTCGATTAATCGATTCTGAATTTCGATTAATCGAGCCGAGGCCTATATATATGAAATTGGGGATTTCATTTCCCATTCGAAATTTTTCTTGCTTGGGATTTTTGGCGTTTCGTCTTCTCCTTCTTCTCCAACCAACCGAGTGGTCTAGGGTTTGGATCTTCCATTGATTCGCTTCCGAATCCGCCTTCAAAACCTAAGGTAAACCCTAGATTTTCGCTTTTCTTTCCATTTGAGTTAGTTAAAAACTCTAGTTTTCTCAAAATGCCGGCCAAAACCCGTTTATCTTCAAAGAAGGCGACTTCTAAGTTGCCGGTTAGGCGTAAGAACGCCGCGCCACCACCACCTACCCCATCGCCGGTGAGGACTCCATCACCGTCGAAATCGGAGACCACCTCCGGTTCGACGAGCGCGTCTACGCGCGAGTCTTCCCGCGAATCCACCCCCATGCCACCCCCACCCACCAATGTCGAGCAACCAAATGAATGGTGGGCGGCAAAGACCTTCGAGGTCGAGTATATTATCGACCCTACCCTATTCACCGATCCCGATGTGCCGGGCGAGACCCAATGGGCTCGAACCTACCTAAATAACGTCGGCCTCGGCAACCTTCTCAAACCAATCCGGGGTTCATACTACCCTAGATTGGTTAGACTCTTTTACCAAGGGCTAACCGATGGCCCTACCGACGATTGCATTATAACCAAGATCGAGGGTCGTCTATACACGATCACTCGTCGCCACATCCACGAGGTACTCGAGTGTTACCTCGATTTCACCCCAGAGACCACTCTTTTCCCACCCTTTGAGGAGGAACCCCGTTTTGAGGAGGTCATGACCCGCATGACCAAGGGTAAAAAGGGGTCGGGCACCTCCATTAAGAGGGTTGACCTTCCACCCTACATGTGGATGCTTGATTCCATAATCAAGTGCAACCTCTACCCGATCATACGACAGGGGCGTGGACAAAGTGCAACATGCACTTTCGCCTTACATGGCGGTGGTTGGCATACAATGGTCATCCTAAAGGGGATGAAATACATCAAGGGGAAGTTAATGAAGGGCAACATGAGGCCTAAAGAAAAGATGCCCTATGCTCGCCTTATATCGAGCATGTTGGAGTGCTACTCCGACGAGCCCTCCTACACCATCTCACCTCACGAGGTGAGGGCTACGGATCACGTGAAGACGTTTAAAAAGTCTTCATGGACCCGTAGCTACAACCTTCTAAAGCGGACCCTACCAGCTCCGGGTCCCACTCCCGCCCCAGCAGCAGCAGCAGCAGTAGCACCGCCACCACCCCCACCACCTCAACATGACCCACCCGTGGGTGGGGCACACCCTATTCCCGCAGAGCCATCCGTGGAGAGGGTTCCCTCCCACACCGCAGCCTCACCGACACCACCTGCCCACTCCGCGCCCGCGACACCCACCTCATCCTACCGCCGGCGCGCCGCTCCATCCGGTCCTACCATTGAGGAGGTGTTGGCTCGCATGGAGGCCAACAACGAGAGGATGAACCGGCGGATGGACTTCCTACTCTTCCACACCCTCCGCCACATCTACCCTACCGACTACCGCCGCTACCTCGCCCAGGAGGAGGTGGGCGGCACGACCCGCCTTCCATCCATCCCACCACTACAGACGCGGCTCCTTCCACATCTGCCTCCGCTCCGCCGACTGAGACGCCTCCAGCTGAGCCAGCTCTCTCACACTGCCAAAGACCCATAGTTCCTCCACCAGAGGGAGCAGCCGCTCCAAAGATATTTTTATATTATTAGTCATGATTGTATCGATGTATATTTTATATGCCACTTTATTGGCACCTTGTAAAACTTTTGATATTAATAGAAATCCCCATTTTTGTGTTCATTGTCTTCTTTCGTCAAAAGTTTAAATTCCATGCTTGTGTTGAGAATACAAATACGTCTGAGTCAACTGGACCACCTCACCTGAGAGTGTGGGGGGGGGGGAGTGACCCAGACAGACAAACCTTGGGTTATTTTTTAGGACGAAAATTTCCAAGGTGGGGAGGATGTAATAGCCTGAAAAATCACGCTAAACTATGACCTCGGGATCCGTGCCCGATCGGTCATAGGTTTGACCAGATGGAAGTCCAACAGTTAGTATGTGGTGTAATGAACGGACGAGATGTAATAAATGGAATGCCTATGTGGTGTGTGTTGTGAAGATGTAGTCGCATACACCTACCGCGGTGTATGTGCTCAACACACAAGTGAGAAAGAGGATAAAAGGGTTTAATAGCCCTAAAAGCAAGGGTTTGATGTTGTTGAAGGAGAGTAAAGAAGAGAGAGAGAGAGAAAAGTAAGAGAGGAGTTATTGCAACTAATTGGAGGGGGGATTCAAGAGATAAAAGCCGGATTCAACGCGATTTGGATCTGTTAGAGCCAAAGCTGGAAACCCTAGCCTTCCAACTATTTGATTGAAATCAACTTGAGATCTATTAAAGGTAAAATTTTTGTAAATAAAATGCATAGATTATAGGGGTTAAGTTGTGATTGAATGTGGGTTAAATCATAGGATAATGGCTTAGAAAAATAGAGGAAAAAAAGTATGGAAGAAGATTGGGAAGAACAGCTCGAAAGGGGCTGAATCTGACAATTTCGATTAATCGAAATTGGGTTTCGATTAATCGAAATTGGCCAGGAAGTTGAAGGGTCAGAGGACCCCGATTTCGATTAATCGAATTTGATTTCGATTAATCGATTTTAATTCGATTAATCGATTTGGGGATCGATTAATCGATCGAGAACTCCAAGGACCCTAGGGGTTGCGAGAAATGACTTGAGGAAAATCGACTAATCGAAATGGGATTGATTAATCGATTTAGTTTTCGATTAATCGATTTGGAATCGATTAATCAACTTAACTCATGTGAAACTCGGATTGGAGGGTCGACTTTGCGAAAGAAGAATTTCGATTAATCGAAATTGGATTCGATTAATCGAATGAAAACTCGACTGTTCGAACTGAGGATCGACTTTGCGAAAAGGAGAATTTCGATTAATCGAAATTGGATTCGATTAATCGAATGAAAGCTCGACTGTTCGAACTGAGAATCGACTTTGCGAAAAGGAGAATTTCGATTAATCGAAATTACTTCGATTAATCGATATTGACCTTCGATTAATCGATTTTGGAAATCGATTAATCGAATCAGATTCGATTAATCGATTTTGGAATTCGATTAATCGACTGAGATAGATTATGTTGACTTTTGGGTTTGACTTTAAGATTTTTGGAGGGTCTTATACCTTCTTTATTGCATCCTTTGTGATGTGTTTCACCTGTTATGTGGTACCATAGGTGGTACGTGTGGACTAGTGCACAAGGAGCCACGTGGGACCTTGATGCATTGATCAAATGAAGACTTGAGGTAGGGAACACCTTGAACATGTACTTTATTTTACAAGAGCATGTATGTAGTGATATAGATTTCCATTCAAATGTTTAATTGCTTAAGAATTGTGAAAAGTGTGTGTGCGTATGACATCCATAAGAGAAATTCTAATAAGCCATCCCCAGGGGATGAAGAAGTAAAGAGATGAGAGCATCAGGTGTGATGCAAGTAAATGGATACATCCCAGGGATGTATCCAAGGATTGAATCATGTTTGATAGGGCCTAACTGATATAAGATAGCACATTTACACGGTGAATAACTATATGTAAGGCACCGATATTTTTGTTATTTGAGGTTTGATAGGGTACCCCACCGACGTGGCGGGATATCCACGACTGACACGGCAGGATATCCGTGACTGATACGGCGGCGAAACCGTAGGCCAGTGCGGAGGCTTATCCGTACATAGTAAGCACACCCCAGGGGTGTTGATTGAGACTAGTGAAACCCCGTCGCCAATCCCCAGGGGAAAGGGGCTTGGGTACTATTTGTATTCCCAGGGAATACGGTTAAAACTGTCTATATAGATGACGATGATGGGTATCTCATCGGGGCTCGATGCTATATTGCTCGGGGATTACTTAAGTTGAAAGTTTAAGTTTTGCTTTAGGCCTTTTCAGCATCATTCATAAGTAAATGAAAACATAGGTAATCAACAGTAAAACGAAATGCTTTCTAACTGTTTCATCAATAAATGCATAGACACATCATGCATGGCATATCATGGAATATATGTGAGTCACAATTTATATGTTCAACTGTGTTTGTTCCCTATTGAGCTAGGATGTAGCTCACCCTATAGACTATACGTCGCAGGTCCACTACTAGTAGCTGCCGAGGCTTCAGGAGACGCTGATCCCGGCGAGTCGGACCTTGCGGCCGGTGAAGAGTTGGAGCCACCTCCAGAGGACTTCTTCTAGAGGACTCCGTTGTGCCACTTTGAGGGATTTTGGAGAGAGTTTTTGTACGGCTTGGTATGTCAAGCCTTGATTCTGTTTAAACCATGTATACATATATAGATGAGATTATTCTTTTGGGGCGAACCATCCGTGATGAGTGCTATCATCGATGGTTCGGATCGGTTCTCCATTCATGTAGAGGCATGAGGGTAGGACTGTCTTTTGGAGAGTTAATTAATATAGATTCAAATTCCGCAATTTCGTTTATTATTTTATTGCAATGCTTGATATACCAGTGTTCCGTGCTTAGCTAAGGGGCACAGTCAAGATGATCGTGCTGATGGCACGGGTTTCGGGGTGCCGAAATCTGGGCTGTCACACATATGATTTCTGCACCTAAATTCAGTTTATTATCTGCTTATATGTTTGACAAGCTATATTCCGATATTTGTTTTGAAACCATATTAGTTAAAGTAAAATGCCGTAGATGTCTTTCTTCTACTGAGCTTTGTTGGTTAGCTCACTCCGACTATACGTCATGTGTTCAGTCGAGTGGCTATTCAGTACGTGAGATCGATCGACTACGTGCCTGAGGAAGAGCTTGAGGTTCCTCCTGAGGAGTTTTTCCCAGTATAGAACTTACTGATTTTCTTATTTGTGGTGAGAGTTAGACTTGAATTTGTGGGCCCATTTTAGTTGGATACCATAGTTTTATATTTGACGTTGATTTCTGTTATGAGCCATGTTTCGATGATGGTCGACCATCATCGGTGGTTCTTTACTTTTAATTGCTTTCGCATTTATTTTAGCTATGGATATTTATTACGCTTTACTCTGATATGTGCCCTGTTTGTCCGACTTATCGTTTATTCGATAGGTTGGCGAATCGGCCTTTCCTATACCTGAGGGATTGGAAAAGTCGGGTCGTCACATGATCCATCCAATCTCTAGCAACTTAAACAGTAAGCATCATTGCACGTAACCAATGAAATTAGGCTACAAGCACTAACCCATAGGTGCCTATCCACCTATTAGATCTAATCCTAATCACTACAAGGCCATTAGAATTAAATGAAATAGAAATAAATTGATCTAAGTACATTTACAATAATAAAAGTAAACATCGAAGATGCAATTATTACCACACAGAATTCAGAAAAGAAAAAGAAATATAATTTACATTAAATACTTATCTGTGATGTTACAAGGGATCCCAGGCTTGGAGAATTTAGCCATGCATCGTCGAATTGATCTTCATCATTGTTGAATTGATCATCAGATAGTGATTAAAAATCACATAGTCTCTCACAACTCCCCAAACTTTGGAAACTAAAACCTAGAAAACAAAAACATGAAAGAAACTAAACTTGGGAAGAAGCTCTCCTAATTCTAACTCTAGGGTCCTTATTTATAGAATCATAAGGCCCTAGTACACTGTTTATTAACGATAAGTAACTCCTATAATCTTCCTAATAATTAGCAAAGGAAGAAGGATAGACATGGGCTTTCGGATGCCAGCAGAACCAACCTATCTTCCCTGAAATTTCACAGAAATTACCTGTTTCGATCGGCCAAGCTTGGAATTCTCTCAGGCTTTGCAGCTCTTCTTTGCTATTACATTTCAACCTGTAGAGAGTGATTCTCAGTCGGTCTCGTTGTGAATTATCTTGAACTGCATCTCTAGGTTCGATCTGTCAAAATTGGTTTCGACTGGTTGAAATTATATTTGGAAGGGACCCTTTTTCTCTTTTTGGTTTCAACCAGTCGAGTTCACTCTCAACCGGCCCACTCTGCATCTTCTTGATCTTTTTTCTTCTCGACAAGTCGAAATCAACTCTCGAGCGGTATTCTAGGTCTCTGAGGCTTATATCCACTCGATTGGTCGACTTTGACATCTTGACCGGTTGAGTTCTACTGTCTCTTCGATTTTTATTCTTTTTCTCTGCTGTAACATCTCGACCGATCCAAATTGAATCCTGACCAGTCAAAATGGACTCCTTTGGGCCTCTTCAATTTATTTTTAGTTCAGTACTCTGCCATGGCTTGGGTCTTTATTTACTTTGCCCTATTAACCACTTTTTGCACTTTTGGTCTTCAAACCTGTTGATTGGCTTCAAAAATAGTATAATTTGCGCCCGAATCCCGGCCTTGTTAGCTCTCACTTGACTACTAATGTGTGCATTTAGTTCATATTGTGTTGCAACAGGTGTAAAAGCAAGATAAATGATAAATGCGTTAAAAGAAGAAACCCAAAGCAAAGGCAAGAATCCAAAGAAAATAGTTGAAGGGAAGTACTGAAAGGTCTCTCTGACCAGTCAGAATAGCGCAACAAAGAATTTCCCAAGAGATTACCAGAGGAAAAGAAGAAAGTTCAAATGGATCGGTCAAAATGCTAGTTTCGAATGGCCAAAACTCTCATCAGCTTCATAAATATTAAAGTGGACCGGTCAGAACCTGTCGACCATTCAAGAAAGGAGTATGCAAAACACTTAAAATGAACGTATATAATTTTGACCGGCCATAACCAGTTCGACCGGTCAGAGATTCAATTTACGCTGAAGCAGTGACAGCCCGACGTTTCCCCTTCTCGTAAATGGGAAAGGTCGTGCCGTCGGATCACCTAACATGATTCTGTCATACAAGGGCATCGTGTACAAAGTGTTACATATGCGAAAACGAATTGAATTAACTCTGATACATAGAAATATGGCAATAACTGATATTCATTCATTTATCTAAAGCAGCAAACTGAACAAGAATATAAATAGAAACATATACTTGAAGTAGTAAACTATCTTAAACCACACTGCTGTTATACATGTTTAAAATCACTACTCTCTCTCTCTCAAACCTCATAAGGAAAGAAGTCCTCCGCAGAATCTTCCTCCTTGTCTCCCTCGTCCTCTTCCTGATGGCAGGTAGGATCAACCTCGTGCTGAGGGTCCTGAGCAATATCTGTAGCTAAGACATAAAGTCGTAGGATGAGCTATCATCAAAGCTCAGCAGGGACAATTAAAATGCTAATTTATATGAGAGCTTATCAATTCATGTCTAGATGCAAAATAAAACGAAGCACATGTCATCTTATATTATGTCTATTCTAGCATCAATATATCCTAGTAGTATATCACAGACAAGCACTAATTCATGAAATTATTGTATCATGCTAACAATACTGACATATTCATGCTGACCAAATACGAATACTGACAAGGAAATCATGCGAGATAATATCAAGGAATCATGTTGAAATAAGATATGTATGAGGATAAGAAAATCAAGCTCCTGAGTAGCGGGATCACTTGTCAAGCTCTCAAATTAGCGAGATCACTTGGACCGAGAAAATCAAGCTCCCGAGTTAGCGGGATCACTTGGACCGGAAAAATCAAGCTCCCGAGTTAGCAGGATCACTTGGACCGGGATATTAAGCCCCTGAGCAAGGTTAATAGAGTCACTTGACTCAAGAAGTCAAGCCCTTGAGGTATGTTAGCAAGGTCACTTGACACGAGATTGGTCAAGCCCCTGGGCTAAGTTAGCAGGGTCACTTGACTCAACCCAAAGGAAGCGAGTATCAAGACGAGACCATGTACAAAATCAAGTATGCGAGAACATCATGCACATATATAGCTCAAGTATGCGACATCATGTAATAACTTAAAAGTATCTCAAAGCTTGCCTAACATAACTGAACTGAACTTCATATGCTTGTACATAACGAAAACTAGCATACTCAACAATAACATAGTATGTTTATATCTATTTATTCCAAAAAACTGAGCTAATACTTTATTAAAGCTGCATCTATCAAATCTGAATTCTAAAGTTGAACTATCAAACGAACATAACCAAAACTAACATAGCATGGTCATCCTATTTACTTTTTAGCAAAACTGAGCTAGCAATTATCGAAGCTTAACTTTCAAAACTATCCTATCACAGATGAACTCTCAAAACTGAATTATCAAGCTAGCATATTCAAACTGACATTGCATGGTTATAATATTTATTTCACAAAACGGAGCTAGCTAATAAGTGCTCAAAGCTGTACTTTTAAAACTAAACCATCACCACTGAATTCTCAAAGCTGCCCTATCAATGCTAAATTATTCAAAGCCGAAATAGCATAGTCATACAAAAACAATCGCCAAGCTTATCATCCACAAGTCGTGCTAAAGCATACTTAAATCCCAAGCTTATCATCCTTTTTATTGTTAAGTTAATCTAGCATATCTAAATAAAAATTAGATATCATAATTGGTAACCACAAAACTGATCTAAGTATAGTCATGCAAAACATCCCACAAAAATTATTATCTATCATCCTTATAAACAGAATTGGCATCTTCATGTTTCAGATGGTACTAACATATTCATCCTAAATTACATCTTAAATGCACTGAACTCATAGTAACTTCTTTATCACATGGCTAAAAACTTTCCTAGTTATCCATATGCTCCTAATAATAGCGTATCTACACAAGAATCAGCAAACTCAATATAAACGAGTAAGGTAATTTTCCTACCTGACTATGTATACGTCTTTGAATACAATTAGATGTGAGCTCATGCATCAGAGACCATCTCTCGTCTAAATTGAGCCAAATTAAGTATATGCACCATGTTGCACCTATCATATAAATTAATATCTAAGTCTCGTATATATATATCATATGGGTTCATGGTTTACATGCATTGATAGGTTTCTGGTATGAGAAGGTTATCTCATATGGGCCAACAATGGACCCAAGGTTTGGTATGCAAAAAGCACAGCCCAAAAACATCTGATAGAGGTTGTCGCGGTAAGCCTCAAGGGTTGCCGCGGCAAGCTCACCAGCTTAGCATCTTGTTGCAACTTGTTACTAGTTTTTGATCTATTAAAAGTCCGATTTGGAACTTGGTTACTTTATGAAAGTTGTAGGCCTCGTTGTCCCCTTTCCAACGCATTAAGAATTGTGCTAATCGGAGTTCGGGGTCAAACGTTATGACCAAAATACCAAATAGTAGTTTGAGCATAATGTTGTCGCGGCAAGCCTGTAAAGTTGCCGCGGCAAGCCTATCAGACTTGGCTTGTCGGGGCGTTTTCTGCTCCACTTTGGCTTCTTTTCCTCAGGCATTTGATTGAGTCTTTTGTATATTTATAAAGATACTATATTGTATCTAGATATTGCTATTGTTTATGGCATACCTTTTGGTGTGCTTGCGGTTACGATGATGCGGTGTCGAATTTATAGCGATGTTATCAATATGGCAAGAGCTTGCAAGATCTATGACCGACTGGTTTCTCTCCGTGATCAAGTGATTTGCAATCATTTCGACCAAAAGAGTGAATACGGGAGGTGAGCTTGAAAGTTCTAACAGTAAGGTGGTATAGTCTAAATTTGTTCTTGGTTGTGTTGAGTGTGCTGGGAAGAAAGAGCTATGAACTTTATATTTTGGTTTTCTTAAGAGTTCAACGTATGCTGGGAAGATGTCAATGGCACCTTTACAATGGGCTTGCATCTTGCGTGCATGAGAGTCAATAATGACTCATGCAACCGTGTAATGCAATGGCAAGCAAGCAGCTTATAAGCTCCTCAACGTAGCTTATGCATTTATAAATGTATCCTCAGATAAGTTAAAACAGGAATTTAAATGATAAGCCTTAGATGGTGATGTTATAGTGTAAGGCAAGCACACCTTTTACACGTATATAGGCCTATAGATAATTGGGGGTCATAATACCTATGGCTGGCTGGCTACAAGTGTAAAACATGTACACGGACACCTATATATATATATGCCATCTATTGTAAGTAGCTAAGCTGGGCAACTCCCATGCAATGCCCATATGGGCCTATCATTATAAAGGCACACAAGCCAAGATAGGCTTAGGTTTAGTGTTAGTAGGATACAGAAATATATGTGTATAGCAGGGTATTTGGGTATTATGTCATGTGAAATTCTAGTATACTCTTATACGTGTCTATAGGTGTTAGTGGTAAGCACACACACATATATATAAAACTAGATATATGTAATTCGAATATTTTAATACACCAGTTCAAAGTGTTAGCATGACTGCATAGTAACCTTGTTATTGGGACTCTAAGGGCCTCACTTTATAGGTCTTTTGGGTGACGTGGTAGGCACACACATGACCTGACCAATGTCCATCATACCCTAGAGTGTGGTTTCAAGGAGGGCAGTTGTTACAAAAGCTCCGCGAGACATCTTCAACATGAAGACCAAATCTGAAGCCCGACCGTTCAAGAACCCAGTTTCTACTAGTCACAACAGAATTTTCAAGTGAAAAACCAGGTACAACCATGGATAGCTTCAATGACCGAGATCTTCTCTGGATTTTCTCTTCTAAAAGTTGGATAACTCAAGCCATGCAAATTTCTTTCCGGATTCTTCTTCCTTGGAGGATTTTTAGGGATCCTTAGAGTTTGTTGCCGTGCATAATTGTGCTATGGCTTTATACTCTATAAATAAGGACCCTAGGTTAGGAATAAAATAGCTTTTGACCTGAGGGTTTCTTGCTCGTAGGTTTAGGTTAGATCATAGTTTTGGAATGGATTAGGATTGATTGTAATCATCGACCAAAGATCGATTCAGTGATGATGAAGGTCTTTTGGTCAATGCAAGGCTCAAAGTTATAGGCTGAGATCTCTTGTAAATTTCACCAACGGACTAGGCCTTGTAGGGTAGTTTTTGTTGGTTCGTACAATGATGCCTTGACGATTAGATTTCTCTAATGACGATTAGATTTCTCTAATTCATATATGAAGCGACTGAGCTTGTAGTCTGGAGTGAGGGTACCAGGGATTTAAAATAGGGAAGAAATAAGAGTTTATTAGATACAAGTCTGAGATCCAAGAGAGATCTCAGTCTGCCTTCCCATATCTTTGTCCAGATCTGTTAGGTTTTTTTTTTTAATTTTTAGGATAATTTAGGAAACATAAAATATATAATTTAATTATATAAAATAGAGATCAAATTAGATAAACGACAAGTCCCTGTGATTAGACACCCTTGTACTTGCCCTAATACATTCGAATTTGTGCACTTGTAAGGTTTTGAAATAAAGTGATCAAGTTTTTGGCGCTGCTACCGAGGACTTCGATTTTATCTTGTTTGATTTCTATTTTATATTGTACTCATGTATCATATACCGACCATAGTAGTTTGGTTTTTATTTTGTAGGCTCGAGTCTGCCAAGGCTTAACACGGGACGCCGCGAGAGGCTTGTCACGGGACGCCGTGAGAGGCCAAGGTACGTGTTTTCGGTTTCCATTAGTTAGGTTGTAGGTGTAGGAAAATAAAACTAAAAATAATAATAAATAAATAATAAAATAAAATAAAATAAATAAATAAAAATAAAAATAAAAAAGTTAGATATATTTTGGTGATATCTGGATAGATAATGTCAGACTTTGACTGGTCAAAATTGATTTCAATCGGTTAAACTGATCAGAAAGAAAGAAACGCATCAAATTTCGATTGGTCGAGCTCAAGTCGACCGGTTGAAATACCTAAAACTTAATAGAAACTAGAGTTCTGTTGTTTTCTGCTATGTTTCGACCTGTCGAAACTGGGGAACTTAGCTTTAGAACAGAAGCCTTGTTGGAGAAGTCATTTTTCTCCCATTTTGTGACCGATCGAATTGGTCCAACCCCTAAATCCCCTAGTCCTTTCTTCTTTCCTGGTTGCCCTTTTGCTGTTTTTATTGTTTATTATTTTGTGCAATGAAGGCATTACACCATTTTGGTTTGGGGGTGTTTGTGCTTATTGAAGTGGTTCATGTTTCATTTTATTACATCTTATACTTGACCACTGTTTAGTATACCCTTAAACCACATAATGGTATATAGTTTTGAACCATCATTGCTTATTTTATTGTAGTTTTCAAATTGTAATTGCCGATGCATGTGAATTCGAATTTGAAAATATTTATGTCATGTTAGGAATGCTGTTGTTTAGGATGATTTATTCCGATGTAAACATTTAAGGATCGATCTGAATTTCATGCTTAGAAAATTTTTGGCACTTCTACCATGCTTACGTTTGAAATCAAAGGATTAGTTTAAATTTTGAATTCGAGGATCCTAAGAAAGATTGAACTCGGAAAGCTTTAGAACTTCTTCCTCATTCTTGATGAGTGCTAAAATAAATTCGGCATTTTTTGGAATTCATGCTTAAATGTTTAAATATCATGTTTTATCTCGGTTTGTTTATTTTGCACGATTTGTGTTAGTGTGTTAGAGCTTATTATGTTTGAACTCAAAACAAATAGGCATCGTTACCACATTGAAAAGAAATTATCAAAGGCCATCCTTGGTTTGTTTGAACCTAAAATGCCCCACCTTATACTGATTTACCTTTTAGCACCCCTTTTGAGCCATGTTGAAATTTTTTATCCTAAATGTTTCTTGTTAAGCTACAATAACTATACCTCACACCAGTGCTACAAATGCAATACCTTACCCTTCAATCTCTGATAAATTGGGAAAGAATGATTAGAATAAGAGAGGGGCATGGTAGTAATGCTTGCAGAGAGCTTATGGCAGAAATACATTTGGAAAAAGGGAGAGAGAAAAAGAAAAAGAAAAATAAATATATGCGCAAGAGGTAGAAAGATGAAGAAAAATGAAAAAACATGAGGTGATATCCAAAAGAAAAAGAATGAATGAAAAGAAGAGAGTTGTGAAAAGAGAAGGAAAAAATTATGAAAAATTCGAAAAAGAGAAGAATGAAAATGAGAAAATCAAAGGTGCTTCTTTTTCTAGTTTCTCAGAGAAAATTGAATTTGATTTCCCTTTCTTTCATAACTTTCACTTGAACCCGATTACAACATTGAAAAAGACCTTCGTGATTTAATCTCGGTTGGTAAATGTCCTTGTGGAGAGTGATGATGCAATGCTTATGGTGCTTGGTATGACATGCTTGAGATATAAACATCCTTTCATTATGCCACTTATCTATTTATTCGTTGATGCACCGTGTTTCTTATATCGTGTGAGACCTTTAATTTGTGTTATAATTCTCTCGTATGTGTGTGAAACATGAACCATTCATTGGAACGAGCTTGTTTTGAGTGTATACCTAAGGTGAGGATTGAGTCAAGACTTGAGATCCAATGATTCTTTGTTTGGATTAGTCTCGCGATAGAAAGATTTTAGTATGGGTTAGCATACACACGACACTCGAGGCATGAATGTAGGATTTATCCATGGATCAGATCATTGGGTTAATTTGAATAGGCAACATTAGAAGTAATATGACATTGGTATTTGAAAATGAAAGGTTGCATGTTAAAGCAATTACTGATTTTTCTTTTCAAAAATATATACATTATGCAAACCGGTTTTGAAAACTCAATTTATCGATAGTTTCAAAAACTGTTTTGGAAGTTTGTGGGTACCTTCACTGAAAACCCTCAGGAGACACAACTCCTCCAATAGGGATCACCTAAGGGTTTAAATGCTTATTGTATACGCTAAATGCAATCGTGCTCTCTACGAAAGTGGCTCTTAATTTCATAGAATAGTTTGTACAATAGTAGATTGGTTTGCTTTTGGGTATGATTTTAATGATTGCCTTTGCTAGAGGACTAGCAAAGTTGAGGTTTGGGGGTGTGATTTGTCTAAAAAATGGTATAATTTATGCCTGAATCTTGGCCTTATTAGCTCTCACTTGACTACTAATGTGTGCTTTTAGTTTATGTTGTGTTGCAACAGGTGTAAAAGCGAGATAAATGATAAATGCGTTAAAAGAGAAAAGTTAAGAAGAAACCCAAAGCAAAGGCAAGAATCCATGGAAAGTAGCTGAAGGAAAGCACTGAAAGGTCTCTTTGACCCTCACAACTGAAGATTCGACTGGTCAGGGTAGTGCAACAGAGACTTTCCCAGGAGAAACATAGAGGAAAAGAAGAAAGTCCAAATGGATCGATCGAAATGCTAGTTTCGATCGGTCAAAACTCTCATTAGCTTCAGAAATATTAAAGTGGACTGGTCAGAACCTGTCGACCAATCAAGAATGGAGTATGCATAACACTTAAAATGAATGTATATAATTTTGATCGGTCACAACCCGTTCGGCCGGTTAGAGATTCAATTTACTTTGAAGCTTCGTGAAGCATCTTCAACCTAAAGGAAAAATCTGAAGCCCGACCAGACTGGACCTCTAGATGGCCCAAAAAGTCTAAATATTAGTGTAGACTATTGTTGTCCTGCCTGCCTCATAATTATTATATGATTAAAATAGCAGATTAACTGCACAAATTACAGCAATGTTGAATCCAGACAAGCATGTAGTCCTACAAGAATCAGGGTTGTTGGAGCAAGTTTTCATAGGTAAGGGTATGTCCATAGTGAAATGTAATCTAAAGGATGGTAAATCTCCAGATCTATGGTAGATCTGAAACTCTATCCTAATTTAAACTAAACTAAAGCAGGAAAGATGAGAGGTTTTATGGTTTTGTCACTTTAACTACAAACTATAAAAGATAAATGCTATTGATCCAGATCTAATCAAACACAGAGATAAGGGGAGATATAGAAGAGATAAAAATTCAAAAGGGTGAGAACAACAACTAGGGATATTGGTCTCTAACTGAAAATTAATGGAATAAAAGGTAATGCAGAGAATTGATTTGCAACAATTATTTTTTCTGGCTCCAAGCTTCCCAGGTTCCCCCGAATCCACTAATGGATCAAAGCAATCCTGAAGTTAGGATCTGCCCTTCTACTGGATACAGTCCTAAGTTTATGATCTGCCCTTCTACTAGATACAGTTCATCCCCGAGATTACTCCAACCTATTGATCTACCCAAGTTCTCCCGGCAGAGGTGAGGTATAAGGATCCAATTTCCACCAATGGATCAAGGTAATCCTGAGGTTAGGCTCTGCCCTTCTGCTGGATACAGTCCGAAGTTTATGATCTGCCCTTCTATTGGATACAGATCATCCTTGGGGTTACTCCCCATTTTTGGCTGGCATCTGCAAGAGTATCCAACCCAGAGAAATCAAATACGAAAAAGTGAAATATAGATTAGATTCACCTTTAAAACCCATAATTATATTACAAACTTACAATACTATTGTGCCCAAATCTGCAATCTGTGCAATGTAGAGTTTCTTACAAGCCTTTGAATCTCTCAATTTACAGCTCAAGACCTCACCCTAACTACTGAAAAGAGTTTAGCCACTTATGATTGGCTAAAGAGAGAATGAGAGAAGGAAGGAGGGAAAAATGGATCTCGCACTAAGCTTTGGTTCTCTCAAACTCTGGATGGTTGTTCTATATTTTCTTCAAGCTTTTATACTCTCTTCCTCTATCCTTAGATCCGTTTTAGCCAATCAGAATGCAAGGGAATAATTCTGTTATTCTGGGCTACTGATGTGGCTGATTTCTCTTCTAGAAGCTCTCTCCCCATTGACTCTCAACTAAAAAATACACGTGAAGTAGTTAGGGTTTCCATTTGTGCCCAACTATGTGCCAAAAATACCCCTAGGGGTCGCTAAAGTGCTTTGGAACTCGTGCACATAATTCTGGAAGTAGCAGTTGCTGAAGAAACACGCTGAGAAGTTGCCAAAACGAGTGTCGAGAGGTTTAGGGATCGTCTCTACAGGTTCTAGATCTGCTTTATGTTCACGTCGACAGGTTGGATTAGCTTTCAACAGCTTCGCAGACTTCTCGACAAGATTGAAGTAGCTAGTCGACAGGTTTGGCAGCATCTCGACAGGATTGGAGTAGTTCTCGATAGGTTTGGACACATCCCGATAGGTTAATGAAGATCCCTTCGACAGCTTGGGAGAACATCTCGAGAGGTTGATTTTAAACTTATCGATAGGATTGAAGGCTTATTTCTTCGTTCTGCCAGTTCCACGTTCATCCCCTCGACAGGTTATTCTCAACTTGTTGACGGGTTATAAAATCTTTAGTGAAGTGCTCGATAGGTTGGCTCAATCCTCACGAGAATGAACGTTGCTTTAGGTAAGTTATTGACAGGTTATCTTGTACTGCTCGACAGGTTCAGTTGAACCTCGCGATAAGTGACTTGATCCTGTCTACTTCCCCTGCATCTCCAGGTATCCTCTCGATAGGATCCACGACTGTACTTCCAACCTCTCGGTAGGTGCTGGAACCTTTCGAGATCTTCATCTTTTCAACTCAGTACCTCTCGACAGCTTCTTATACACATGTTCAACCTCTCGACTGCATATGTTCAGTGCTTCCACTGCTGGCACACATCTTGGGTATGCTGTTCTTCCTTTGTTCAACACTCAACTAGCCCTTAGTAGGTTCAATCTTTCTTCCTTGCAGCTGGACTAGGTCTCATGCCTTTCCAATTGGGTAGCATAGTGCTTCGTGGGCTCTTTTAATTGAATATCTGTATTAAGTTATAATTTATTGCTTATCTACAAAACACACTTAAAACACCTTATTAGTCAGCTCAAGGGTCCACCAAAGGTCAGGTTAGGAGGTGAAAAATGGTATTTTTCACTGCTTAACACACTCCCAAATCTAAGCTTTGCTAGTCTTTGAGCAAAAGAGAAAATAAAAATAATTATTGAAAATAAAAATACCACTTTTATAGGGAACACATATGCATTTAGCATATGCATCAAGCCTTTTAAACTTCTAGGTGATCCCTAGTGGAGGAGCGAAGTCTCTTGAGGGTTTACAGTGAAGTTACCCACCAACTTTTCCAATAAAATTAATTAATATCAGTGCAGCATGTTAAAACAAAATTCAAGCCATATAAAATTCATTCCACACCTTGTCCATTCAGTTTTAGAGGATTCTCAGCAAAAACATGACAGATTAAAACTAAAATCCTGCTATAATTCCTTCACAACCAATCAGCTCATGTCAAGGTACTTTGTATGAAAATTAATGCAAAGCTTATCCTCATATTGAGAATCATGTTCTGATAATGCCGCCATCAACCCTAATTCCAGACCCAAAGCTCACCAGGGTTGTCTCTCTCAATAAAAGTAGAAGGGAGTATCAACTCACATAGCTTAAGAGTAGTTACAGTCCTCAAATAGGACTGCAAGCATGAGCATAGGCATTGCTCCAATTTCTGAATTCTCTAACTCTTTTCACCATAGATTAAATAAATTCTCATCTCTACATGACAGCTCAATCAATATCAGATCACTAAGGACTTTTTATTGGATTGTAATGTGGCTTATGGGTGAAGCTTTCAAAGAATAAAATGGTGGAATAGGATTTAAAATTGAGAAATCAACAAGGTAAGGAGGTGACTTGCAACTTCACAACCTTCATTTCAGCATAGTTCCATCTTCTTTCTTGAATTTTCAGATTTGAAGTGATCAGTTTCTAATCTTCTTTTTCAAAATATCGAATGAAATGACTTCTCTCTTATTACTCTTTTGTTTTGCTTTTTCTAATTTTCTTTTCTTTTTGTATACTTTTTCTATTTTTCTTTTCATTGGCTGGAATGCCACAACTGTACTTTTGATATACAGCTATCATCAACTGTGCTTTCTTCTTCTTCCACCAAATGTTGAACCAGCTCCACCTTCTTCAACTTTTTCTCCTTTACCGTCTGAAATCTCAGAGTGAGGGTCAGGCTGAATCAGGTCACTGAGGTTTAGGTTCAAGTACTATGGTTTTTTGTCAAAGAATGCTTGAATTTTTAAGGCTCAAAAGGTGTGTATCAAGGGTAGTTCAAAGGTGGAAAAATTTTAAGCTCAAACTGTCCAAGGGATGGCCTTACTTCATGTCCTCAATGTCATGAGTGTTGTGAAGCTGTTTCAACTTGAATTTGCCTAACTTTTAGTGAGAAAAGGTAGATTCAATCAGTCCTTAGAGCAGAAAAAATTCCCAAACACTCTTCAAAGAAAAAATTTTCTCAGGCCCAAATCTCATTGGCTATGATCTTTCCTTAGATTTTTGGGGTGTATCCTTATAATTTATCTCTCTTCTTAAGCTCACTAAGCATTGATTTTTGAAAAATTCCTGACATTTGCTTCATGAGAGTGTTAGAGCTATAGCATGTCTCAGTTTTAAAAATATTTTAATTTCCTCTATATATAAAATATCAGGTGTGAAATTATTTTATTTTCTTAATTTTTGTTAAAACCTTACCGCACTATCATTAACTATCCATTGGCAACTTGCCACACCCCCAAACCTATGAGGAGCAGTCTCCTCACTGCTTGGAAGATAGGGAAATGTGTAGCATGAGCAAAAACAGAAGTATACAAAGTAAAGACAACATGAAACAAAAATGCGAACAATTGCAACACACCAACACTTAACCAAACAACTATAAAGACAGAAAGTAAACTATACAAAACATCACAAAGAGAGATTTCATTTAATCACATAAAGTTGTACAATAGAACAATGACATACAAGGGGTGACAAAAGGAAAAATCCTAACTAAATATTGGAAAGAGTATAAACCTAAGGGAAATCGAGACACAGTAACAAAATATCCCATCAAAAACAAAATGGTTTGTCCTCCTGGCTCCGGGATATCCTCAACCTACTGCTTCTGGAAGAGGAACTGCAAGCCAGGGGGAGAATAGGGATTTAAGGAGAAGGCTGCTGAGCAGGTGGTGGATGGAGTGAGGAGGATGGGGGAGAAGATGTAGGTGGGTTTATCTTATGTTTCTTCTTCTTTCTCTTATTCTTTTTCTTTTCCTCCTTAGCCAAAATTTTTTGCACTTCCTCATACTCGTCCCACAAGAATTGTAATGGGTCAAGCTCTTTTGGTAGTGGTGGGGCTTCCCAAACTGGGTCGAATTTGATTAGAAAATCAATGGGTTGGTCATCTGCCATAGTTGTGGGAGGGATGAATTGATGAACGAATGCAATGGAGGGGAAAGGGCATGATATTTAAAATGTGTGGGTGGTGGAATATGAATCGTCATAATAAATTTTTTCATCCTTCCAAGCTTAATTACTAAAATGATATGTTGGTTTCGATCAGTATGGAACGTCATGCGATTTAATATTGGGAATGATACCGCGAAGTGCATGTTGGTCTATTTTTAGCAATCGGAGTTAAGGCAAGGAGATATGAGCTATTAAGGTTCAAACAAACGATTGGGGGCAAGGTGGAAAAATGAGCTTCGACAGGATTGGGGATAAGGCATTGACAGGTTGAGACAACCTATCGAGGAGTTAAAAACTGCTAAACCTCTCGAGAGGTCCATGCAATCCTGTCGACGGGTTGAGGATTTTAAACAAATACATTTCGAGAGGTTCATAGAACCTCTCGACAGGTACTTTTGGGCTCATCAGTCAATCCTCTCGATAGGTTCCTTCGTCTAGAAAATCACTTTGGGAGTTTCATAGAACCTCTCGATTGGTACTCTGAACCTGTCGAGAAATCAACCAAAGCTTGCAGAACCTGTCGAAATCTGTATGGATCCTATCGACAACCAAGTTTTACACCCTCAACACCTGTTGAGAATAAATTCACACTGCTCGACAGCCTCCAGATCCTGTCGAAAAGTAAATTGGGCACTCTCAGAACCTGTCGAGATGTTCATAGAACCTGTCGACAAACTATTTTACAGTTTAAACAGACTTGCACTCAGTCCCCAGTTCCTTTCTTAACAGTTTTTGACACTCTAACTCAGTCTTTTTACACTTTCGACAAATTATCCTACAAGAGGCACTAACCAAACATGGCAAAATTCATGTACAATGCCAAACAGAAATGAATCAAAGACAGAAACAGTAGCAAAAATAACCAAAATCAATAACTAGTATGCATAGTGTACATTGTTGAAACTCAGCTATGCTATGGAGGTTCATGATAGTGGGTGATCATCACAGGCTCCACCACATTTTCAACAGCAAGTTTGAGCCTTTGACCATTTACTTTCATGGTCCTTTAATCTGTTGGGTCCTTGATTTCAATAGCTTCAGATGGGGATACATACTCAACTATGTAAGGCCCCTCCCATCTGGATCTCAGTTTTTCTAGAAAATTTTTTAACTTAGAGTTGAACAGCCATACCTTATTGCTAGCTGTGAACTCCTTCCTCAACAAATGCTTGTCATAGAAAGCCTTGGTCTTCTCCTTGAAGATCCTAGCATTTGAATATGCCTCCAATCTCAGTTCTTCCAGCTCTGACAACTGGAGTTTCCTATGTATGCCAGCAGAAGTTAAGTAAGTATTCAATGCTTTAACAGCCCAATATGCCCTGTACTCAAGCTCTACTAGTAAATGGCATACCTTGCCATATACCAGCCTGAAATGGGGGTCTTATAGGTAGTCCTATAAGCCCACAGAGCATTAGGTAATTTTAAGAACTAGTCCTTCCTATTCATCCTCACTGTTTTCTCCAAAATATGTTTGATTTCTCTATTAGAAATCTCCACCTGCCCACTGGTTTGTGGGTGATATGGGGTGGCAAATCTGTGTGTCACAGACTTCTTTCTAAGTAGATTCTGAAACTGTCTATTACAAAAGTAGCTCCCCCATCACTGATGATGGCTCTAGGGGTGCCAAACCTGGAGAAAATATTGCCCTTCAAGAAGTTGAGGACAACCTTGTGATCATTAGTTCTTGTAACTATGGCCTTAACCCATTTGGACACATAGTCTACAGCCACAAGAATATAATTGTATCCATAGGAAGGAGGGAAAGGGCCCATGAAATCAATTCTCCATATGTCAAAAAGCTCAATCACAAGTATGGGCTGTAAAGGCATGAAGTTTCTTTTGGAGATACTTCCCATCTTTTAACATCTTTCACAAGTTTTACAATGAAGCCAGGCATCCTTGAAGAGAGTGGGCCAATAAAATCCACATTGGAGTTCCTTGGCAGCAGTCTTGTTTCCGCTGAAGTGGCCTCCACAAGCTTGTTCATGACACATAGTATATTGTGGAATTCCTCATCAGGGACACATTGAATAGGTATGGATCCTCCCTCATATAATGTTTGATCTGTGAAAAGAACATATCCTTGTTCATTTTGTTCCAATGTGGGGGGATTTTACCTACTGCCAAGTAGTTCACCATATTTGCAAACCAAGGTGTAGAGGTGTTGATAACAAATAGCTATTCATCCGGAAACGAATCATTAATAGGCAACCTATCAAATTCCTCTGTTAGGATACTAGACAAGTGGTCTGCCACCACATTTTCAACCCCTTATCCTTGATCTCAAGATCAAACTCTTGTAATAGGAGGATCCATCTGATCAGTCTGGGTTTTGCATCCTTTTTTGACAAAAGGTATTTTAGGGCTGAGTGGTCTGTGAAGACCACTATCTTGGATCCAAGCACATAAGACCTGAACCTATCTATAGCAAAGACAATTGCCAACAGTTCCTTCTCAGTTGTAGTGTAATTTAACTGAGCATCAATCATGATTTTGCTAGCATATGCAATCACACAAGGGTCCTTATCCTTCCTTTGTCCTAAGACTGCACCAATTGCAAAGCCTGATGCATCACACATCAGCTCAAAGGGTATGAAAAAATCAGGTGCTTGGAGGATAGGTGCAGAGGTTAGGCACTTTTTCAACAGCTCAAAGGCCTTAAGGCATTCATCATTGAAATCAAAGGGAACCTCTTGGGACAACAGGTGGCAGAGAGGTTTCGAGATCTTGCTAAAATCTTTGATGAATCTCCTGTAGAAGCCAGCAAGCCCTAAGAATGATCTGACTTGTTTCTCACTTTTTGGTGGGGGTAGATGTGAAATCAGATCTTTTTTAGCCTCGTCTACCTCGATGCCTCTGTGGGAAACCACATGACCAAGGATAATGTCTTGAGTGACCATGAAATGACTCTTTTCTCAACTCAACACCAAGTTGATTTTCTCACATCTTTGCAACACAAGGCCGAGATGATATAAAAAGTGGCTAAAACTATCTCCGAAAATAGAAAAATCATTCATGAAAATCTCTAGAAACTGCTCAATCATGTCCGAAAATATAACATACATGTACCTTTGGAAAGTTGCAAGTGCATTACACAATCCAAATGGCATCCTTCTGTAAGCAAAGATGCTAAATGGGTATGTAAAAGTAGTCTTTTCTTGATCTTATGGGTAAACAGGGATTTGGTTATATCCTGAATAACTATCGAGAAAATAATAAAAAGCCTTTCCTGCTAACTTATCCAAGATTTGGTCAATGAAGGGTAAAGGAAAGTGGTCTTTCCTGGTATTCAGATTGAGCTTCTGATAGTCTATACACACCCTCCAACTTGTGGTTTCCCTGGTTGGAACAAGCTCACCAGAATCAATTTTTTTTACAGTTATTCCAGATTTCTTGGGTACCACCTGAGTAGGTGCCACCCATTCAGAATATGAAATTGGGTAGATGACTCCAGCATCTAGCAATTTGACCACTTCTTTCATCACCACTTCTTGCATGTGGGGATTCAATTTTCTCTGCATTTCTCTAGAGGGTTTGGAACCCTCTTCCAGGTGAATTTTATGCATACACACAGCAGAGCTGATGCCCCCAAGGTCAGCAATGGTCCAGCTAATTGCTCTCTTATGCTTCTTTACAACACACAATAATCCTTCATCTTGCTCATCAGTGAGAGAAGAAGAAATAATAACTGGCAATTTCTGGTTTGCTCCCAAAAAAGCATACTTCAAGGTCTTAGACAACTGTTTCAACTCCACCTCTGGTGGGCATATAAGTGAAGGCAACAAAGGTGCCTTTGATGGTGGTAGGAGAGGCATCTCAACAGATTTCCAAAGAAGATACCTTATTGCTGGCCCCTCCTCAAAAATTAAGGCTCTCACCTCATGAACCATGGGTGTGGGGGCCTTCTTTTCCACAGTCTCACTCCACTCATTCTCAAAAACATCATCAAAATCATCACAAAAATCATCACCATGCAGCAGCTTGGGAAAGGTCTCTTCCACAAGATTATCAAAAATATCAATTGAAAAATAATCCTCACCATTCAAGTGAGGCTGATTGGCTATATTGTAAACATTCAATTTCACCTTCATGTTGCCAAAAGACACCTCCATTACTCATGATCTACACTGAATACAAGCATTGGCAGTGGCTAAGAAAGGCCTGCCCAAGATCATAGGAATAGAGGTAGTGCACTTGCTTAGCTCTATGTCAAGTACCAAAAAATCTGCTGGACAACAAAATTTGTCAACTCTAACTAAAGCATTCTCTATCATTCCCATAGGCTTCATTTCAGATTTGTCTGCTAGTTGTAGCACCACATGTGTGGGCTTCAGTTCTCCTAGGCCTAACTTCTCATAAATAGAATATGAAAATAGGTTTACAACTAGCTCCCAGATCTAATAAGGCCTTCTCAATGGTATGATACCCAATGATGCAAGGGATTGTGGGAACTCTAGGGTCTTGAAGCTTGATTGGAGTTATAATAGACCACTCGATTCACTTTCTAAGCACAAAAGACCTTCTTGGATAAGTGTATCCTTGACTATCATTTGTGGGTGCACAATTCTTTCAAAAATTTTGCATAGGCTGAAACTTGCTTGGTGGCATCAAGTAAAGGCAAGTTGATCTTTACTTATTTGAAAGTTTCCATCATTTTCTCAACCTTAGCATTCCCCTTGTAAAAAAGAGAAGCTGCTTTCAATGCATTAGGAAATGACAAATGGGGAATTGTCCTCCCATTTGCAGCCTTAGCAAGTTCATCAAAAAAATTTTAATTTTTATTTTCAATTTTCTGTAGGGGTACATCACCCCCCTTATTTTTTATATGCTGCTCCTACTCCATATTTTTATTTGTTGTTTCTTCATTTTCTGTACTTTTCTCATCAGGCTAATTACCAACTTGGTTTTCCACCAGCCTCCCACTCTTCAAGGTAGTGATAGATTTTGCTTTTTCATGAGAAGAAGTCTCACCAACCATGTACTGCCCCTTTAGATTGTTCATGGGTTGACTGGGCAGTCTCTCCTCTTCTCTCCTAGCCAAAGAATTAGATAGCTGACCAAGGTGGTCTTCTATCTTCTTGATGCTTTGATTGTGGGAGTTAACCGTTTTAGATAAAGGGCCTAAATTTTGCAGTGAAGCCAGAACTTGCTCTTCAAATGTGAGGGACTTAGAGGGTACTGGGGCTGGTGCACTTTGATGCACAGGCTGAACCATTGGCTAGGCCATCGGTTGTTGGTATTGGGGCCTTGGAAAATAATTCTACTAGCATGGCTGGGCATTCCTATAGGGCATGGACTGTAGTGGCTGTTGTTGCTGTTGGTTTTAAAAATTATCTTATCTCCACCTCAAGTTGGGGTGGTTTCTCCAATGATAGCTAGCAGTAGGTGATCAATTTTAAATTAACCCTTGCAAGTGTACAAGATCTGTTCTAGTAAGGCAAGAACAAGGGTGTCGAACCCACAGGGAAATCTGAAATTTTAATCACTTCTTCCTAGAGATTTAGAAAATATCCCCGAGGAAGTACCAAGGGGCAGATTTAATTTTTTTACCAAAAATTAACACTTTTTCTAATTGCAAGAAAGAAAATAAATTAATCTAAAAATTATGTAATGAGAAATCTAAGAACAAATTTTAAAAACAAGATCAAGGAATTTGCTACCCCAGATTTATACCCTTTTCTATTTTTAAACCCACAATTTTATTAACATCAAACACACCATCATTCTAAGAGAAACATGACTAGTAATTAAGCATGATCATTAACCCGGCATACCCTATCTAAAAACAATGGCTCAAATTTAATCGCGGTATGAATCATGTGAAAAGCATAGCGTATCTCATGGTATTTTAGATCAAAACACTAAAAACATGATCACTACACTTTGAGAAAAACGATTTGATGATGAAATTATCAAACTATGGCATTAAACATAAAATATAGGTACTTATCTGGGGATCGCATCCTCCTTGATCTACAGCCTTTAGCCTCTCATCCTTGGTGCAAGATCTTCAATTTCATTCAAAACCATTCCCAAAGTAAAGAGCAAAGAATGTGTAAAATAAAAATATGTTCTCGGAAAATCTCAACACAATTTTATTACTCTAAGAAAACCCTCTACAAAAGTCTCTAATTATTACACAAATTTGTCTCAAAAACAAAAACTCTCCTCCAAAAGCTCCCCAAAAGCTCCCCCTTTACAAAGCCGTGGGCCTCTTATTTATAATAGCCGATTCAAACTAACCCTAGTTGCCTCAATCGATTGAGGCTTAGATCTCAATCGATTGACTTTGAGTTCGAATTCCCTTAGGGCACTTCTGCCTTCATGTCTCAATCGATTGAATTTCATGTCTCAATCGATTGACTTTCTAGGGTTGAGTTTTACTCCATCTGTCAATCGATTGACAATAATGCCTCAATCGATTGACTCTTCAATGCAAAGTCTTCCCTTTCTTGATGGAAGTTGATTCTCTTCATGGCTTTCAATGCTTCTTTGGACCTTTTTATCCATAGCTCTTTTATAGCCTTTAATTTCCTTCTTTTATGCACTTGAACGATCTAACTGTCAGAAACACCTGTAAACATCAAAACTTCACAACAGCCATCAAATACTTTCATCGAACTGCTAAGTGTAGGGTTTAAGGTATGAAATATAGTCATATTTCAGCACCGATCACACCCCCAAACCTACACTTTGCTAGTCCTCGAGCAAAGAGAATGATAAATATAAAAATAAAACTAACATCCTAAAATTTAAATGCCACTTTCGTAGGGAACACGATTGCACTTAGCATGTGCAACAAGCCTTTAAATCCCTAGGTGATCCCTAGTGGAGGAGTTGTGTCTCCTGAGGGTTTACAGTGAAGTTACCCACAAACTTCCAAACCATCGGCAAAATTGAGTTTTCAAAACATGATTTTTTTATAACATATATACCATTCAAAAACAAAAACATCATTAATTGGTTCAACATGTGAATCATCAATCTTAAATACCAATGTCATGTCAATCATGCTAGTATCCATTCAAATTAATCTAATGCTCAAATTGTTAGATAACTCATTCATTCATGCTTAAACGTGAAGTGTGTGCATACCAAAACCAAGATTCATCCATCTTAGAACTAGTCCAAACGGAAAATCATCGGATCTCATGTCTCAACTCAATCCTCACTTTAGGTATACTCTCGAAATAAAATCACTCCGATGATGGGTAAGTTTTCGCACACATGTGAGAGATCAATACAAAACAAATCAAAAGGTCTCACATGATAAATGAAACACGATGTAATCAATGAACAAAAAAAATAGATCTCATAAGAACAGATACTTGAATATCCTAAGCATGTCATATCAAGTGTCATAGGTATCACATATTTACTCTCCACAAGGCAGTTACCAATGCAAGATCAGATCATGAAGGTCTTTTGTAGGGTTGTAATGGGGCTCAGGAAAGGGTAAGAAAGAAAGGGAATTTAGATTCAAAATTTCTGAGAAATCAGAAAAGGTACTAACTTTTTCTTTCTATTGCTCTTCTTTTTCTTTTCTAATTTCTCACCATTTTTTTTTTTTCAATATTTTTCTTTTCTCACTCTTTCTTCTTCTTTTGAATTTCTTTTCTTAATGGTACCTCACATTTTTCATTCTTTGTCAAATTTTTTTTTTTTTTTTATATATTTTTGCCATACACTCTCAGTAAACACCACAACTCGGTATCCCTCCACTTACTCTCTTTTCACTCATTTTCATCCCTCATTCCCAACGTCTCAGAAATAAGAAGGGTAAAGCTGAATTTTCAGAAATGGTAAAGGGTTAAAGGTTAATGTGGCTTATCAAAGAATGTATAAAGGTAAATTTTTCAATAGGCTCAAAGGGGTACTAGAAGGATAAATTTATATGAGGTGGGACATTTTAAGCACAAACGAGCCAAAGATGGCCTTCAATCATATCCTTAAAAGATGGTAATCTTGCCTATTTGTCTTGAGTAGATATACAGTACATTCTAACACAATAATATGAAATTGATTTCATGCAAAGTCACAAGCCAAAAATAAAATGTATGAGATTATGCAAAATAATTCGTATTCAAAGAAAACTCCGAGTTTATGTATTCACTCATCAATGACGGGAAATTAGCTCTAGAGCTCACAGTTTAGTCTCCACTAAGAACCTACGATCCAACGTTTAAAATAATTCATCGATTTCTAAATCTTAGCTTGGTATAAGTGCACAAATTCTAAGCATGAATTTCAAAGTCATCCACAAATTATCACATTAAGCTTCATTATCCTAGATACAAGTAATCAAAATATGCCATCAATATTCTCAAAATTAAATTCTCATGCATCATCAACTAAAGTTTGAAAACTACTGCAAAGTAAATCATGTATGATGGTTAAAATTGTTTATTTATTATTATTATTATTTATTTATTTTTTAAATACATAACACAAGATAGATAGCCATACCCCCAAACCTAAGAATGACAATGTCCTCATTGTTTGAAATAAGTAGGCACCCCCAAACCTGTTGAAAAGTACCTCACACAAAGATCAGGTGCAGAGAATATATGCATCAAATTAGAACATGACCAAAAATAGATTGAAGGTAATGTGGCTATATGTATTTGGAAAGTAAAAACAACCTAAACTAAACTAAAAACTAAATGCTAGAACTAACAAAAACAAAAAGGAAAACAAAAAAAAGTAAAACACCGGGTGCCTCCGGAAGCTTCGAAGTTTACATGTCGACATTTCGACCTTTCAAAGGATCACTCCTCAGATCACGGTGCATCGCCTCAATCTTAAACTGGGTGACCGGCTCAAACATTGGTTTGAGTCTTTGCCCATTAACTTTCCAAATGCGATTGTCAGCAAGGCTCCGAATTTCAATGGCACCATGCGCACTAATGGACACTACCTGAAATGGGCCTTCCCATCGAGATTTTAATTTTCCCGGGTGGAGCTTCAGTCGGGAATTGAATAACCAAACTTTTTGGCCAACGTGAAATTCTTTTCGAGAAATGGACGCATCATGCAGCTTTTTGTACCTTTCCTTGTACATCTTCGAATTCTCATACGCTTCGTAGCGTAATTCCTCCAATTCATTCAATTGCAATCGGCGATGCGACCCGGCTGCTTGCATGTCAGAATTAAATCTTTTTATCGCCCAGAATGCTTTATGCTCCAATTCGACAGGAAGATGGCAAGCTTTCCCGTAAACAATTCGAAACGGAGACATTCCAATCGGAGTCTTGAATGCGGTCCGATAGGCGCCTCGAGCCGGTTGACCAATCTTTTCTATCCGGGGATTTTTCTAGAATTCGCTTAATTTCCCGATTAGACACTTCCACCTGACCGCTAGTCTGTGGATGGTACGGCGTAGCAACTTTGTGAGTGACGCCGTACTTCTTCATTAAGGTGGCAAAATGGTTATTACAAAAATGCGAACCGCCATCGCTGATGATTGCTCTTGGAATCCCGAATCGGTTAAACACATTTTCTCTGAGGAATTTGACCACAACCTTATGATCATTCGATCAGGTTGCCACAGCTTCTATCCATTTCGAGACATAATCAACAGCCACTAGAATATATGAAAACCCAAAGGATGGGGGGAAAGGACCCATAAAGTCAATCCCCCAAACATCAAAAATTTCAACAATCAGAATTGGATTAAGGGGCATCATATTCCGTTTTGAAATATTGCCAAGCTGTTGACATCGTCGGCATTCCTTGCAAAATTGAGCAGCGTTACGAAAGATGGAGGGCCAGTAGAATCCGCTTTGAAGGATTTTCTGGGCGGTCTTCCTCCTCGAAATGGCCACAGCCCCATGACACAAGTGTAGGGCGCTCATTTGCTCCTCTTCGTACACATCTCTTGATGATCCGATCTGGCGTAATTTGAATGAGACATGGTTCATCCCAAAAATAGTATTTTATTTGGGAGAAAAAGAGATTCTTATCATTCTTACCCCACTCAGTGGGGATTCTGCCAGTAACCAGATAATTCATAATGTTCGCAAACCATGGAACCTTTGCACAAGCTACATAAATTGCTATCAAATGTTCATCCGGAAACGTGTCACGGATGGTCTCAGGTATTGCAGATTCTTCCGGGAGAATTCTCGACAAATGATCAGCCACCACGTTCTCAACCCCCTTCTTATCCTTAATCTCGAAATTGAACTCTTGGAGCAGAAGGATCCAACGGATTAATCTCGGTTTAGTATCCTTCTTTGCTAGAAGATATTTCAGAGCGGAATGGTCCGAAAGACCACTATTTTCGATCAAGCAAATAGGAAGCGAAACTTGTCCAGAGCATACACCATACTAATAATTCTTTCTCGGTGGTGGTGTAATTGAGTTGGGCATCAATTAATGACTTGCTAGCATAATAAATTACGTGAGGTAATTTATTCACCCTCCGCCTAGGACGACTCAATTATGTAATCAGATGCATCACACATGAGTTCGAATGGGAGAGAATAATCCGGTGGCTGGATGATTGGTGCATTGGATAAGAGCTCTCGCAATTTCATAAATGCTTGCATGCAGTCCTCAGTAAATTCAAAAGGAACATCTTTGGCAAGCAAGGTGCACAATGGTTTAGCCACCTTGCTGAAATCCTTAATGAACCTTCTATAAAATCCTGCATGACCCAAAAATGATCGAATTTGTCGAACACTGTTGGGTGGTGGCAAGTTAGCAATTAGATCAACTTTTGCTCTATCCACCTCGATTCCTTTCTGTGAAACAATGTGCCCCAGAACAATCCCTTGTTTAACCATAAAATGGCTCTTCTCCCAGCTAAGAACAAGTTTGGAGTCAACACAACGTTGCAGCACTTGTGAAAGATGATTCAAACAAGAATCAAAGGTTCTCCCAAAAACCGAGAAGTCGTCCATGAATACTTCAATGAATTTGTCGATCATATCTGAAAATATGGCCAACATACACCGTTGAAATGTGGCCGAGGCATTACATAGGCCGAATGGCATCCTGCGGTATGCAAACGTACCATAAGGGCATGTGAACGTTGTCTTTTCTTGATCAGCTGGGTAGACAGGCACCTGATTGTATCCCGAATACCCATCAAGAAAACAGTAAAACTCTTGCCCAGCTAACTTCTCAAGGATTTGATCAATGAACGGAAGGGGAAAATGATCCTTTCTGGTGGCGGTGTTTAATTTCCGATAGTCAATGCAGACACGCCATCCAGTAGTTTCTCGAGTGGGGACCAATTCTCCTTCAGCAGTTTCCTTCACAGTGAACCCGGACTTTTTCGGAACAATTTGGACTGGACTAACCCATTCACTATCAGAAATCGGATAGATGATTCCAGCATCAAGGAGTTTAATGACTTCTTTTAGAACGACTTCTTGCATGTTTGGATTAAGTCGCCTCTGTGGTTCCCTTGAAGGTTTACTCTCATCTTCCAAATGTATTTTATGCATACATACCGATGGGTCAATCCCTTGAGATCGGTGAAAGTCCAACCGATAGCTTCCTTGTGCTCTTTCAGCACCTTCAACAACTCTTTTTCTTGTTCTGCCGACAACGTGGATGAGATTATTACTGGAAGTGTTTCACGAGGTCCCAGAAAAGCATATTTAAGGGACTCTGGCAATTGTTTCAATTCCACAATTGGTGGCTGCTCAAGTGAGGCGACTTCCTTCACCTCAACAGTAATGATTCTATCTCGTGCACACTCGCATCTAAGTGATCATCCCGGCATGATGAGCGAGACTCTATCTCATCGGACTGCTTCTCTTCCGATCCTTTCTCTTCATAGATGGCCAACAAAGCATTTTCAAATTCCTCTTTGGTAAGCATTGAAGGTACTGCCTCATCCACCACTTCATCTATCTGATCGTTGTAAAAACATTCGACCTCATCCTCGTTTGGGAAATGGTTCATCGCATGGAAGATATTCAATCGAACCTTCATGTTTCCAAAAGAAACGTCCATGACTCCCGTTCGACAATTAATGCAAGCGTTGATGGCGAAAGCAGACGTCCAAGGATGATGGGGACTTGATTAAGTGACTTAACAGGTGTGTCCATGTCCAAAACAACAAAATCCACTGGAAAGACAAACTTATCTATTCCAACCAAGACATCCTCAATAACGCCCCTCGATCGTCTTTCTGATCTATCTGCCAGTTGCAGTGTGACCATTGTGGGTCTCAATTCACCCAGTCCGAGTTTCTTGTATAATGAATATGGGATTAAATTAACACTGGCTCCCAAATCCAATAACGCTTTCCCAACTGGTTGCCCACCAATGACATATGGAACAGTAGGAACTCCAGGGTCTTTTAGTTTTGGTGGGGTTTCCAATTGCAATATGGAACTGACTTGATTAGTCAAGAACACTTTTCTCGAAACATGATTACGTGCCTTTCTCTTCCGAGTGCATAAATCTTTGAAAAACTTTGCATACTCAGGCACTTGCTTGATCGTTTCAAGCAATGGAAGGTTTATCTTTACTTGCTTAAATGTTTCAAAAATATCTTCCATTTTTGTTGGTCCCTTTCCCATTCTTGATGGAGGAGTTAGGCATTGAGGAAATGGTGCCTTTGGGACAAAAGGTGCGGGTTCCCCTTCTGAATCTTCGTCTTGTCCTTGTTGGGCGCTTGAGGAGACTCATCCTCTATCACCTTTTCTTTTCCCTTCTCTCTTCTTTTCTCTTCCTCTTTCTCTTTTCTTTTCTCTTTCTCCGCTCTTCTCGCTGACTCTTTCGCTTTCTCTGCTTCCTGCTCTTTGTCTGCTTCACTTTCTTCCTCTGCTTCCACAGGCATCTCCACTTGATTATGAACTTCCCGTCCACTTCTCAACACAGTAACATCTTTCAACTGTTGACTATTTAATGGTCCTTCATCAGATGATGCTTGGTCGCGAGGATTGTTGAGGGGTTGGCTGGGAAGCTTACCCTCCTCTCGTCGACTCAGTTGATTTGCCAATTGACTGACTTGGTCGATTATCATCTGTTGGGGTGGTTTCTCAAATGATAGCTAGCAGTAGGCTGTTGTCTATAGGATTGAGCAGCATTCACATATTCCATCATAAAATTTGGAAATTGGGCAGCTGAGGGACATTCCTCAAGGGAGTAAGTGGGGGACTGACATATGACACATGCCTCTTCTACTTTAGCAACCATTAGAGACTGCATTGCTCCTATGAGCTTATCAAACTTTTGGGTCAGGCTGTCCACTTTCCTCTTCAAATTATTATGTCCACTTATCTCAAACATTTTTTCTTTGGTAGTATTTTCTCTTACCAATCTAGGGCATCTCTTGCCCAGGTCTCCCTTTGCATGAAGTTTTCACTGATGATATAAAATAACTCCCAAGCCTCAACTGCTGTCTTGTGGAGGTATGTACCACCACAAGAAGCATCAACCATATCCCTGCTTTTAGGATCAATTCCTTGATATAAACTTTAGACAAGTTGCCATTCAAGGATCTGATGATGGGGACATTATTTCAAGAGTTCTTTAAATCTCTCTCAGGCTTAGTGAAAATCTTCAGTTGGGGCTTGAGCAAATGA
Organism: Chloranthus sessilifolius; assembly: GCA_021018995.1. Lineage (NCBI taxonomy): Eukaryota > Viridiplantae > Streptophyta > Magnoliopsida > Chloranthales > Chloranthaceae > Chloranthus > Chloranthus sessilifolius. Next base: position 76,056,691 of record CM037595.1, read on the forward strand.
GATAATGCTCTTCCTCAACTGACTTGTTTTAGAAATGGAGAAAAACTTGGCCAAAAATTGACATTGAAGATCATTCCAGGACTGAATACTGTTGGGTGGGAGCATTGACAACCAAGTTCTGACTCTATCCTTTAGTGAAAAAGGAAAGAGTCTCAACCTGGTTGCTTCCTTCCCAAAACCTACAATATTGAAGATAGTAGTACATAGTCCCAAAAATTCATCAATATGCTTATATAGGTATTCTTTGGTCAGGCCATGGTATGAGGGTAACATTTGTATGATAGAAGACTTGATCTTATAGTTTCCTTGAACAACAGGGAATTAGATGCAGAAGAGAGAATTGTAAACCCCTGGTGCATTGAATTTCTTTAGTGTACAGGATGCTTAGGTCTGAGAAGTCTTTCGACTTCAAGATTCATAGGAGCAATATCTGGATTAAGAGATCTCCTCCCAAGCATACACACCACAAAAATGAAGTACAACACTGAAAATCACAGTACAAGGATCAGTATAATAATCACAAGACAGACAACTACAAAACTGCAGATCTACTCAACTACAGATCTAGGATATAAATAGAGTTAAGAGATGCAAACTTAAGCAATGCTTATTCTTCCAAGTGATACAGAGCTCCTCTTAGCTCCACATATCCAGATCTGAAATCGAGTGAAACTACAACAAAAACTAGAGCAGTAGTTAATCAAATACTCAACAGTCAATGAAAAATCCAAATCTAAAAATGAGAAAGCTTAGATCTACCACTTAAAAAAATACAGATCCCCGGTAGCGGCGCCAAAAACTTATTATTGTCCTACCTGCCTCACAATTATTATATGATTAAAATAGCAGATTAACTGTACAAATTATAGCAATGTTGAATCCAGGCAAGCAGGTAGTCCTGCAAGAATCAGGGTTGCTGCAGCAAGTTTTGATAGGTAAGTAAAGGTATGTCCATAGGAAAATGTGTTCTAAAGGATGGTAAATCTCCATATCTATGATAGATTTGGCACTCTATCCTAATTTAAACTAAACTAAAGCAGGAAAGAGGAGAGGCTTTATGGTTTTGTCACTTTAACTACATACTACAAAAGATAAATGCTATTGATCCAGATCTAATCAAACACAGAGATAATGGGAGATATAAAAGAGATGAAAATTCAAAAAGGTGAGAACAGCAGCTAGGGATATTGGTCTTTAACTGAAAATCAAAGGGAATGCAGAGAACTGATTTGCAACAATCCTCTTTTCTCGCTCCAAGCTTCTCAGGTTCCCCCGAATCCATCAATGAATCAAAGCAATCCTGAGGTTAGGATATGCCCTTCTACTGGATACATTCCTAAGTTTATGATCTGTCCTTCTACTAAATACAATTCATTCTCGAGATTACTCCAACCTATTGTTGATCTACCCAGGTTCTCCTGGAAGAGGTGAGGTATAAGGATCCAATCTCCACCAATGGATCAAGGCAATCCTGAGGTTAGGCTCTGCCCTTCTATTGGATACAGTCCTAAGTTTATGATCTGTCCTTCTACTAGATACAGTTCATCCCCGGGATTACTCCAATCTATTGATCTTGATTGGAACAGGAAAACTATTGCAGATGTTGCAGATGCCAGGCTACCAGCTCCCCATTTCTGGCTGGCATCCGCAGGAGTATCCAACCCAGGTAAATCAAATATGAAAAAGTGAAATATAGATTAGAATCACCTTTAAAACCCATAATTATATTACAAACTTACAATACTATTGTACCCAGATATGCAATCTGTGCAATATATAGTTTCTTATAAGCCTTTGAATCTCTCAATTTATAGCTCAAGACCTCACCCTAACTACTGAAAAGAGTTTAGCTACTCATGACTGGCTAAAGAGAGAATGAAAGAAGGAAGAAGGAGAAAAAATTTGGAGGGAAAAATAGATCTCGCACTAAGCTCTGGTTCTCTCAAACTCTGGATGGATATTCTGTATTTTCTTCAAGGTTTTATACTCTCCTCCTCTATCCTCAGATCCGTTTAAGCCTATCAAAGCACAAGGGAATAATTCTGTTATTCTGGGCTACTGATGTGGCCAATTTCTCTTATAGAAGATCTCTCCCCATTGGCTCTCAACTAGAAAATATACGTGAAGTAGTTAGGGTTTCCATTCGTGCCCAACTATGTGCTAAAAATACCCCTAAGGGTCGCTAAAGTGCTTTGGAACTCGTGCACAAAATTTTGGAAGTGACAGTTGCAGAAGAAATACGCTGAGAAGATGCCAAAATGAGTGTCGAGAGGTTCAGGGACCCTCTCGACAGGTTCTGGATCTGCTTTATGTTCACGTTGACAGATTGCATTGGCTTTCAACAGCTTCGTAGACTTGTCGGCAGGATTGAAGTAGCTAGTCGACAGGATCCACGACTGTACTTCCAACCTCTCGGTAGGTGCTAGAACCTCTCGAGATCTTCGTCTTTTCAACTCAGTACCTCTCGATAGCTTCTTATACACATGTTCGACCTCTCGACTGCATATTTTCAGTGCTTCCATCGCTGGCACACATCTTGGGTATGCTGTTCTTCCTTTGTTCAACACTCAGCTACCCCTTAGTAGGTTCAATCTTTCTTCCTTGCAGCTGGACCTGGTCTCGGACCTTTCCAACTAGGTAGCACAGTGCTTCTTGGGCTCTTTTAATTGAATATCTGTATTAAGCTATAATTTATTACTTATCTATAAAACACACTTAAAACACCTTATTAGTCAGCTCAAGGGTCCACCAAAGGTCAGGTTAGGAGGTGAAAAATGGTATTTTTGACTGCTTCACATAGACACCTTATTTTTTCTCTCGGAGTAAACAAACCTATTTGGTCAACCTTTGACCTTACCCATGACTTTCAGAAAGGAATAGATCCTCTTGAAAAGTCTTAGAACCCCTTAAAACCTCATCTGAGACTCCTACACCATACAAATAGTGTATGGGGGAGCTTTGGGTCAAAATCTCAACCCATTGACTCGAACCCAACTCGGCCCGGGAGGATCCCGAGTTACACGCATGGACCCATGTGCACAATTGGCCCAAATTGGACCAGGTTTCTTCAGACACCGCCAGACTGACTCAATTACTCACTTGCTCCCGTGTGCACAATTCGACACGAACACCAGGTGAGTCTTTAAATCCTATGGTCGATCTAAATCCCCAATTATGCGCATGAGTCCATGCACATAATTTGATTATGGGCATGACCTCATGCGAGTAATCAGTTCAAAACACAATGGAACTGGGACACCCGACTGAGCTAGTCAGCCAGTCATTCTGAAGTCGGTGAGCGACTTTCGGGCAATTAAGTGCATGGTTCCATGCGCACAATTCAATTATGCGCATGGCTCCATTCACGCAATTTCTCAATTGTACACATGCTTCTATGCATGTAATTACCCGTATACCTATAAAAAGACCCCTACACCACGCCCAAACTAACCAATTTTCTTCTACAAATCTCCTCTCTCTCAAGCTTATTCTTTCTAAAAATTCATGGTCCTCTCTAAAGTTTTCAAAGAAAGGGGTTGAGCTGCATTCTGGGTGCAGACTCTTCTCTAAAAATCTCAGAGTAGCCAAGCTGGTGGAATTGGGCCACCAGCCTTAACTCTCGAAGGAGTACTGGAGGAGCAAGCTCCCCTTAACCTTAGATCCATCCCTTACAAAACCCCTGCCCAAAATATTCCCCCTAGAGCCAATTAGGTCTCTAACCTCTCCCAATATTCCCAAAATAGGCTTAGCCTCGCCAATTTTCCCAAGGGAAGGGTACCTGTTCAACAGCTCTATGAATTACGTTCTATCTTAACCTATTACAATCGCACAATGGAAATTATAGCACTAGTGAGAGGATCATTTGCACGAGGAAGGTTGAACCTCTAGAAAAAACTTTTATTTGCCTTTAAAGAATAAAGAATGGGTTTCAATTCAACTAAAGTGCAAGAAAATAAATCTAAATCCTCCTACTTCCAGATCCTGGTCGTCAATCAGTCCCCTTCAGTTCTTGGATATTTGTGAAAAGTGAAAATTAAAATATTGCTATAGTATATCTAAGTCTTTCAGAATTTCGGCGTCAATCAAATGCTGAAATTCCTTTAATAGAGATCTATACTAATTTGTAGCTTTCCCAAACTTGGGCATCAATCAAATACTAGAAAATTGAAGATGGAAAATAAAATATCATTACACTAATCTTTCAAATTCTCAATCTTAGTCGTTAATTAAAATAAAGAACTATCAGATGTTTACAAAGCAGTAAATCTAAACTAGAAAGGAATAAAAAGATCTTTCATCTCCCAATCACAGGCGTCAATTGCTCTTGAGAAACTACAAATTCTCTACTTTAAACTTCCAGTCTCCGATCAGAGTCGTCAACTGCTCTCGAGAAACCTTGGATATCTAAACAAAACTAAACTAAGGTAATAGTCAGGAAACCTAACCTCAGTCGTCAATTGATGCTGAGAATTCCTTTGATAAATTGTTCTCGGAACCAAGCGCTCTTATTTATAGATCATAATGGGTCAGTTTACATTATTCAACTCCTAATAAAAGAAAACTACTAAAAACAAATGTTTCCTAAGTTAATAAAACTTCTAATCTTATTTTCCTTGCTTTAATCAGTAGATGTGCGCAAGACTCGTCTCCTTAATTTCAGTAGCAGTGATCTTCAGGATTCTTCTTTAGCCAATCTTCTCAGATCCGTAAGATAGAAAGCTTCTATTTCAAGTGTTCTTTCTATTTTGTGCATGCCGGTGCATCTCTTCACGTGATCAGCAGTAGCTCGAGCTTTAATATTACAAAATCATAAATACAACTTCTGCTTTATTCTTTTACATGATTCTAAGCTCTCGAACGATCGTAACTCTCCTTCGTGCTTTCCAGTCCCGAGTGTATTCTGTAGGATCGTAAGTATGATTCCTTCTTTTCTTCTTTTGGTTCACTCTCTCGAGGTTACATTGGATCATAAGTTCTCTCGTTTTAGCTTTTCGACTGGTTCTCAGACATGATTGGGATCATATCTTCATGCGATCATCTTTCTTACTGCTTTTTTATTTTATTTTGGTAAAAATTAACACTTTGGTCTATTATGCTTACTGTTCTAAATATCTGCACATCATCATATCATTAGTAGCAAACTAAGGTCTAGCATTATTAAGTTAAGGGTGATAAAATGGTAAATGATATGACTGATCACACCCCCAAACTTACGTTTTGCTAGTCCCTAACAGGCAAAGAAAGTATAAATTATTCTAAAAATTTAAATGTCATTTTCATAGGGAGCACGATTGCATTTAGCAGATGCAACAATCTTTTAAACCACTAGGTGATCCCTAGTGGAGGAGTTGTGCCTCCTGAAGGTTTTCGGTGAAGTTACCTACAAACTTCAAAATATTTTTTGAATTTTCAAATTTTTCTTAAAAAGAAGACAAACTCTAAATCTAAAACAGATCTAACTAATTAATAGCTAACAATTACATGTTTGTTTAGATTTTCAAAAATATGATTCCATCAGCCATAACTTCCCATCCTAGCAGTTATCCTTGATCAGAAACTCAACAATTTCAATTCATATTAAGCATGGAGTGTGTGCGTAGCAATGAAAGAATCCATTCATTATAAATTTTTCTAAATTGCAGATTTAGAAAATATTTTCATCCAAATTCTCATTGTTGGCATACTATCGAAAAAAATATTGAAAATATTAGATTCTCAAAATGATATATATAAGGAATAATTTCAGGAACCATTGATAAAGAGATAAATCTCATGGAAAAGATAATCAATTCTATTTCTTATGCTTCTCTGGTTTTCCATAACATTTATTATACAAATCTTTACTAGGCTCGTGCTTTTGCAAATCATGAATCAGGAAGGACTTTATTCGGCTTGTAATGGGGCTATGGGTTAAAAGGTTCCAAAGAAAGGCAGAAAGGATTCAAAAGTTCTAAGAATTCAGTCCATCTTTCACCTATCTTCTTCATCTTTTTCTTCTGTTTATACTTCAGTAAGTATCCAAAAATTTTGATAACTTATTCCCACATACATTTTTTTTCTGTAAATTCCTTTTTCTTTTGATCTCTTTTTTTTTTCAGAAATTTGTTGAGGTTAAATTTTAGTTGTGTGCCTATTTTATTAGTTTGAAAATAGATGGGGAAAATAATCAAAATTAAATAAAACAAAATAAAATCAAAGATGGAAGACACAAAAACACAAAACCAAAACCCACAGACTTGCAAGAATCCAGGGTATGTTGTACCAAGTTTTAAATAAGTAAGGGCTTGTCCCATAGAGAAATTGATCTAGAACCCAAAAAGGGTTGTATTAGTAGGTCTCCAGATTTGGAAATCCTAAAGAAAGAGAGTTGGGTGTCACAATAACACTAAACTAAAATAAAAATAAGAGAAAGAAAGTGCAGTCCTATCCTAAAGAAAGGGTTTATGAAGAAGGTGATGATGGTGCGTGTTAAAATAAAGATAAAAATTAATAGGAAGTAGACAACTAAGTTAAGGTTATTTCAGTCATGTAACTCAGATCTAGAGTTGTCTTTGCAGCAATCTTTCAGATGGCTACAAGCACATCTGTAAGGAGGAAGAATCTAACTCAACTCCTATTATTTAACCTGGTCTCTTAAGGCTATAGCCTGTCCAGTTCAATGGTCACAGACTATCCAATAGAGAGGATCAAAACACATGAGTTAAATCAGAAAATTAATCTGATCCAAGGGAATGGGCTGATCTTAAGGCTATAACCTATCCACTTAAATGGTCACAGATTATCCAATAGATGTCCTCCAACCAATGAATCAAATTAGAACATAAAAATCATGACAGACACTACGTTTGCCAGGCTATAAGCTCAGGCATCCATAAGAGCAAACAGCTCTTGAAAAATAAGTGGAAACCACAGTTATTCAGAAGCTATTTGGGGACTTAAATGCAACTGGTCATTGCTACAAAAGGCCTGCAATGACTCAACTCACAAGTCTGCAATCTCTACAGAGAAATCAGCTTTGACAATCACATAATGGTCATGTAAAACAGAGGGGAGCTTATTCCTGCCACAACCTCTCACAAGGCTACAAGCTCAAGGGTAGAGGATAAGAATCTATCTCAGACCTGTGGCTTGGAATCACCCTAAGGCTGTAGTTTATCCACTCAAATGGTCATAGGCTATCCACAGAGGCTATCCAAATCACAGAAGTTTGAGATGGAACAAGAAAATTGCTACCACTACTATCGTCCCAGGGCTACAAGCTCAAGCTTCCATGGGAGCTTCAGATAAGTAAAATCCTATGTATATGGCATATATCAAACAATACTATGGATACATAGGAAAATAGCATATTGAATAAACATTAAAAAAAACTTTTCATTGATTAAACAATACTTACAATGAAAGTGCTCAAGGCAGCAGCCTTCTACAGAATAGCCCTCAACAGATCCCAAAGCTTACATAACCCATTACAAAACTGAATTAAACTATGCTAGAACTATCTAATTAAAATAAAGGAACTAATTTTATTTGAATTCTAATCGAAACAATTATTCTGAGGATTTAATTAAAATAAAGCATGTAAATTGACTATACTAAAATTCTAAGAAGAAATTATGGAACTGATATTATAACCCTAATGTGACTAAATAATTCTAAAAAAAAGGGTTTTGGGCCCGCTATGCTAAGGAGGATTGGCCTCATTCCCGAGTACCCTCCGTAAGCTCTCTTGGGTATATCGGATGGCTGAGATTAAATATAAATTAGATTTTGGATAATAAAATGGTATTTTTGAATTTTTCAGAGTCGATTTCGGAGTAATAATTATGAATTAAATTGAAAAACTAGAAGTATAGAAACTAACATTAATATTTAGGATTTTTAGAAATATTAAACTAAGAAATTTAAATTAAAATTAAAATTTTTAGGACTGAATTCGGATCCGAAATCAGAAAATCAGATCGTATGATTAAAGATTGGTTCTATAATCCAAGGACTATAACCAGAAATTAATGATAGGACTGGAAATTGAGATTTTAGAACAGAATTAAAGCCTAGGATTGGTAAATTAGACCGTCGGATTAAGGACTGGTTCTGAATTCGGAGAACAAGAACCAGATATAAGGAATTTGCGATCTAAAAAAAAGAGTGCTACGGTCTCAGACTGAAATTAAAATCTATAATTAAAACTAAGAGAAATATCCTAAGTCTAAAACTAAGGTTTTTACCTAGGACCGGGGCTGCGGAGAGGAACCTCGAAGATTCGAAGGTTGAATCTCGAAATCATGATTAGGTTGCTCTATGAGTTTTTCCTTGGAGTTCTCTGGTTTCAGAATCCCAAAAAATTTCGTTCTCTCTCGAAAATTGTCCAGCCTCTCTGTGTTCTGTTTTTGGTCAAAATTTTAAAAAAAAATTTATAGATTTTTTTCTAATTAAATGCCTTGTTTCAAGCGTTTAATCGAATTACGCGCCGGTCTCCCAGTGCTTAATCGCTTTGAGTTGGTCACCGACTCAGTGAGTGACCGGCTGACTTGGTCAGCGAGTTTCCTAGTCCTAATAGTGCTAGAACTAATTGCGCCCCCATTTTGTGGTGCGTAATCTAATTAAGCGCCACTCTTGAAGTGTTTGATCGAGGAAACTTAGGGGTCAAGGAAGGTAAGACTAGGTTGGGTGTAGGCCAATTGCGCGCCGGTGGTGTGGCGCTCAATCCGATCGCGCATCTGGTTTCAGGCATGTGATCGAGTCTCGAGATGATTTTGAGAAAGAAAGTCTGGTCTGAGAAGGGACTGATTGCGCACTTATGATTTGACGTGCAATCGAATTGAGCGCTTGATTTTAGGCGCTTAATTCGGGGTTGTTCGGGTCCGGGTCGGGCTTGAAATGTCAAGCTGTTGTTTTAGCCAACATTCCAACTATATACTATTGTTTCAATATATAGTCTCCCTATGTTGGAGATTTGAGCCACAGATCTATTGTTTCAGCCTGTGTTCAATCATGTACTATTATTTCAGTGCATGGTCCCACGTCGGGGGTATAGGGCTTGAGCCACAGAACTATTGTTTCAGCATATGGTCCCATATTAGGGCAAAGGGGTTTGAAATGTAAGACGATTTTTTCAGTCTGCATTCTGACTATATACTATTGTTTCAGTACATAGTCTCCCTATGTCGGAATCTGAGCCACAAAGCTATTGTTTCAGCCTATGTTTAGCCAAGTACTATTGTTTCAGTGCATAGTTCTCACATCGAGGTCATGGGGCCTGAGCCACAGAACTACTGTTTTAGCCTGTGTTCAGTCATATACTATTGTTTCAGCATATGGTCCCATATAATTAGGGTTATGAGGTCAAAGGTTGACCAAATAAATTTGTATATTCCGAGAGGGCAAAAATGGGGGTGTCTACACGCTCGTAGACCCGAATTGCGCACTTGATCTGAGGCACGCAATTCGATTACGCACACCACTTGGTGGCACAATTGGTACCAAGTTTGACCAGGTCTTAAATCCTATGACCGATCTAAATCCCCAATTATGCACATGAGTTCATGCGCATAATTCGATTATGCGCATGACCTCATGCTTGTAATTAGTTCTAAGCACAATGGAACTGGGACACCTGGCTGAGCCAGTCAACCGGTCATTTTGATGTCAGTGAGCGACTTTTGGGAAATTAAGCGCATGGTTCCATGCACACAATTCAATTATGCGCATGGTTCCATGTGCGCAATTGCTCAATTGAACACAGTCCTCTATGCGAGTAATTATCCGTATATCTATAAAAAGACCCCTACCTCACGCCCAAACTCATCAATTTTTTTCTACAAATCTCCTCTCTCTCAAGCTTGTTCTTTCTGAAAATTTGAAGTTCTCTCTAAGGTTTTTAAAGAAAGGGTTTGAGCTGCATTCCGGGTGCAGACTCTTATCTAGAAATCTCAGGGTAGTCAAGCTGTTGGAACTAGCCCACCAGCCTTGACTCTCGAGGGAGTACTGAAGGAGCAAGCTCCCCTTAGCCTTAGATCCATCCCTTAGGAAATCCCTGCCCCAAGGATCAAAATTTTGGTCGAAATGACTGAAATTTCAGCCAAAATTATCGATTTCGGTCCCCACCAAAAAGATAATTTGGACCGAAATTTCGGTCATTTTTGTATGAGACCCAAAATTTCAGTTTTCGGCCAAAATTTTGGTCCAAAATTTCGGTTTCGGCCCCCTCCGAAATCGAAATGATACCCGAAAATTTGATCCTTGCCCCTGCCTAAAATTCTCCCCCTAGATCCAATTACGTCCCTAGCCTCTTCCAATATTCCCAAAAGAGTCTCGCCAATTTGTCCAAGGGAGCTTACGAAGGGTATCCGGGAAAGGGGTTGACCCTCCCTAAGCATAGCGGACCACCATCCCCTTTTTAGATAGATCCCAGTAGGAATAGGAAACTAAACTAAATAGACTTTAGGCAACCCATAGCTACTGAACTTAGCTGGCCGACGTTCAGCAAAGGAATCAACCCACATCCCGCAGAGAGTGATCAGCAATGAGTTACATCGTCGATAAATATCTGTAGCTGGCTATCACATCAACCTAGGTATTCTCCATTTAAAATTTGCCTTCTTTTATTTCTCTGCATTTAAATAATTGCTTTTATTATTAGTCTTTCCCCCATCGCAAATGGAGTCTACTTGGACCGAATTGGGCCACTTATTCCGGGATCTGAAAGGGACATAGAAAAAGCGTGTACCAACAACTAGGAATGTGACAGACCGGATTTTCCCAACACATTTTTTTTGTTTTAAACTGGGAAAACCAGGACTGTTGGGTCCTAGATCACGATCCGATACTAAAATTTGGTACATCCACACAACACGGAATTTAAAACAATTATTACATATGACAGGAATAGAAAAATCTTATACGAAATACAGGCTAACAAAATGAAAACCACTAGTGATGGCAGACCATCACCTAAACAGTGGTGCACACTATGTCTACACAAGAGGTGCATTCTACCTGTCAACAAGGTGATTGGACGTACCAAGTCCAAACCCCAAAATCCACAACTACCACAAGATCCAATCCAACGGCCTAAGGTGGAAGGTTCGCCTCAAGCTCCGGATTCTCACTTGGGATCTGCACTTGTGACGTATAGTCGAGGGATGAGCTACAATCCAAGCTCAGTAGAAGAACTCAAGAATAATTACATTTATCATCTTATGCATAGATTCAAATGACAAGATTTCAAAATAGTTTCACATCATACACATGTTTAAATACAAGTTTTCAAAAGCATTTCATTGTAAAACAAGTATATGCTTCAAAGCCATTTTCATCTCAAAACAGTCAAGTCATTTTCATATCAAACAAAATATACAAAGGCCTTTTTCTCATATCAAAATGAACTTGAAAATCACGTGTCTTAAGTCAAGTTTCACACGGTTCAGTGTCAAGCGTGATTCGGATTCAAGATCATGTTAGATTATTTTACATTTAAATTCGCCCATAGCGGTCCACGATTATACGAAGAAATCCGTCCATAGCGGTCCACCATTGTACGAATATTTCGCCCATAGCGGCCCACATCAATTTTTCTGACTTAAGTCTCGGTTCACTTACATAGATTACATGTTCAAATCTCGGATATCCCGCCGTGCCGGTTCATAGTTCGAGGTTTCAAATTCAAATTACAGATACACTGTTGTACCAGTTCCATTGAATAACTACCGCACCAGTTCTTATACATAGTCCATATTCGGATTCAATTACAAATTCACGTACAAAGTTTGAATTACACGTCAGATTCATATTCGTATCGAATTTAGTGCGAACACATATTCATGTCAAGCTCATGACTCATATAAAATTCATGTACAATGTCATATGCGAATTAAATCCACGGTTCTTATTTTCATAGTTCATATTCTAATTCAGATGTCACATTCGGATTCAAGATTCATGTTCAAAGGTTCAAAGTTCGATACAGTCAAATTTCAAGGACTCGATATTTCAAAAATTTCAAAAGAAAACTCATAATTCAAAAATCAAATTTCTAATCAGTTCTAATGATCACTTTCGAAGTTCAAATCCAGCAAAATATGCAAGGTTCAAGGAGTCCAATACTTAACAAAATTTCAAGGAATTTCAACGATCAAGCTGATTTCATTTCCAAAAGCAATAATTCAGTTCAAAATTTTGGAAGCCAAGACTCATATTCATTTTTCAATTATACATATTCAAACTCCATTCTCAAAACAAATCATGGCTTATCAATCACTTATCATGCAAGTCTGAATTCAAATTAAAAATGTCATTGGTTAATGAAGTTCCCCTACCTCGATTGTAAAATCACGCAAGGTCACGCAAAACGGTGTCAAAAATCCTCATGGATGTTCTCTAATCCTTAACCTACATTACAGAGCATGCATATACTTATATGTTAATGACTAAATATCGCACATATCGAAATTCTTAAAGTTTTCTCAAAGCTAAGGCGAAAATGACAAGTTCGCGTTAACGTTGGATCATGTAAAACTTGTCCCTACTTGCTCCCAATTTTTAACCTATAAAATATTAGATTCATAAGTTTTTCAATTTCATAAAAGTTATAGGGTTCGTTGTCTTCTTTCCAACGACTCAATAGTCGCATAATTCCGAACTCGGAGCAAGAAGTTACAGCCAAAACAGTAGACCATGCTCAAACAGGAAATCATACTCGAGCGGGATTCATCGGCAAGCACATATCCGCTCGAGCGGGATTTACCAAAGTGCTTTTTGGCCTAAAAAGTATGCTCGAGAGGGCTACTTCAGGTGGAATCATGCTCGAGCGGGATTTCTGCAACTCCGAAGCTTCCGAATTTGAGTGTCTTCTTCCCTTATTCGAAATCCCCAAATTCCTTGCATGCAACCACTAATCACATAAAAATCAAGCCTATGCCTATTCTATTTCATCCCTACGATAATCTTGCTTATGGATATCACGCATGCAACCATTTCCGGTGATTGATTTCGAAAACATCGATCTTCGTGCTCCACACGCATCCGATTGCCGAACCCTTTGCAAGCGTTCAAAATATCAATGATTTAGTTTCTAATTCATATAACTAAATGATCACACTCGGGTTGCGATACGTACCTTCTCACGTGCGGATTCTACGATTGGTGTAGGGCAATTTATCGGCGTTAGAACTTCTATCATACGATTGTTCGATCCTCCGCCACGATGTCGAGATCGAGCTCAGCGGTGTTCGAGTGAACAGAACAGTGTTCCACAATAGAAGGGATATCGGAGGTCGGCCAGCTGAGGTTTCTTCAACAAGAAAGCCAAGGGAAGAAGGAGTGAAATTTCTCTCCCGATTCCCTCAACACACAAGTTCACGCATGCCTTTCTAAAACTGCATAAGTCACCGGATTTTATATTTGTGGGCCTGGGTTCAGTGTAAAGCGGTTACCACAGTGATGGTGTACGGGCCATCTGATGGCTCTCCACCAAAGGGTCCTAGGTGATTGGGTCCCCAATGTGTCTTAAGTGGGTTAGGCCCAAATACAAAAAGGGCTTTTATTCTAATGGTGGTTGCTTCAGAGTGTGGCCTATACACTCAAAGGTTGTATATCGCCATTAGGTGACGATTTAGTGTTGGGCTTATATACAAAATAGGTGTTGGTCCCCTAAAGTCTAAAATCGAGCCCTTGTAAGATCTCATATGACCCAGATCCAACACCTGTTGGGCCTCTATGCTTGGGTTATTTCCAATGTAAGGCCAACACAAAATGGCAAGTGTAAGGGTCTAATTATAGTTTCTAATTAAATTCGTATGTACCCTGTCACTCAATGTACATCTCACTTCCTTTGCCATTCGCGGCACACGGCGCATGGTGTACGTCTCACCCGATGCCGAAACTAATCGACGCACAAGTGTTCGAAAAATATTGAGGCTTGGGTCAGGTTTGTGCCTACGGTGCGCATGATCGCCCATGATCACGTGTACGCTACTCATCTCGTTTTGATCTATTTAAAATTTATTAACTATGCCCATGTTATACTATAGTGTTTAAAAGTGTGGGCTCGCACCTGGTCCGATCCCGGTTTCGAGTTGTGTGCAACACACATACTCCGCTCACGGGTTAGAGTTCCAAGTTAGTGCTCGAACCGGGACTTGGTTTTAGATTGGGGTATAGGGTGCATTTACTAGACTAAGATAGGTGGGTCAGAGACCGTGTTTCAGGCATCAAAAGTTTGACCAAGGTCAAACCGATCAAAGCAATCACACGATCATCCATGGTCAACGTGTCAAGGGTAGAAAAAAAATCAAGGTTGTTGCAAGGAATTTGTGAAATTTATAGACCTGACTACCTGGCCCATGGTTCGGTGAGCCTTTGATGAATTTCTAAGTTATGACCCAACCTAAAATGTTTTGAAAGAAATTGATAAAGGCACCCCTTGAAGAATGAATACACTCATTCATGGGCGCGGGCCTTGAAAAGGCTCGTATACCTAGAATTGGATCCAATAAAGACCCAAAACACATAGGAAATTACTCATGGACCTTAAACACATAGGTTTAGATTTGCCTAAGTCTAAATACCCGGCCCAAAGTCCTGACATAGACAAGTGGTTGGCATCATGATGCCCAATCACTAAAATAATTGCATACAACTATAGCCCATTGGACGTGAGGCCCAAGGTGAGTCTTCAATAAGAAAGGGGCGGACAAAAGTTTAATATCCGAAAAACATAAATGCCTCTTGACCCTCTGGTGAGCTTTACGATGCTCAAATGAGAAAATTAATCAAAACATTAAGAGGTGGCCCGAACATAGACCGATAAATCGAATAATCGAAAATAGAAGGTAAGAATCCCCTCCTAGGCCATATAAAGGATGCTCACCTAGGATACCATATAGGGGATGCTCACCTAAGATGCTCATCAAGGATACATACTTAAGATACTCATATAAGATTCTCATTTAAGGATATCCATATAGGAATCATTCCCAATCAAATAAGAGGAAAGTTGGTCTACCGATGAGTAGCCAAATAGTTGACTCGACTCAGGTAAATTGCTTTTAGAAAATGGGCACTTCGATGCCATAAATTGTAATTAGAGATGATCGATTTCTTTTATTGACGACAATAAATGTAAGTCCTTATCGGACTCTAAACTGAGGAAACACTTAGTATAAGTGTGAAACGACGAGATCCTCACTTAGGATCATGTCTTGAAATTTTGAAGATTTGGACTTCGATTTGTGATTTGAACGAAATTGTTTGATTTGACTAATTAATTGATTGATGGAACTGACTGATATGGATCTTGACGACATGTGATGTTTGATATAGATGACTGAATTGCTTGAGAATACATTGAAAAATGACTGGTGAACTTTAGAAATTTAAGTCATCCAAACTGATATGAAATTATAAAACCGTGACCTGAATGGAAAATGGAACTTGAAAATGAAATACATGCAATGAAATAGAATGGAATAAGGTAATTAAATTACCGACTACCTGTAATTGAATATGAGCCCTTAAAAATGGGATTATTGAATATTTAATTCTGAATATTGAACATTGAATATTGAATATTGATTTTGAATTTCAAACTGAATGTGAAACATGAAATGTTGAATATTGAAACTGGATTATTGAATATATGATTGAATATCGAATCTTGAACATAAAAAATGAATCTTGACTATTGAATTATTGATAACGAATTGTGAAACTTTGAAAGTG
The DNA here is from genome assembly GCA_021018995.1 of Chloranthus sessilifolius. Taxonomy (NCBI): domain Eukaryota; kingdom Viridiplantae; phylum Streptophyta; class Magnoliopsida; order Chloranthales; family Chloranthaceae; genus Chloranthus; species Chloranthus sessilifolius. Next base: position 76,072,408 of record CM037595.1, read on the forward strand.
AAAAAAAGACACTGTATCAAATTTGAAACTTCGCATAGTTGACCGTTATTCTTGCGAACAGGCTCGTATGAGCACCTCGTATTTCAGATGAGTTATTAAAATATCAACTGAAGATTGGGTCTCGTTAGACCAACAGGGTTTATCTTGATTGACTAAATAGTGAAGGGTGTCAGCCTCTATTTGCGCGACATTGGCAATCGAATATTTGGTATCGTACCAAATTAATTAAAAGGCGTTAATCATAAATAAATGAATAAAATTTAATAAATTTGTAATTGACATTTAAACAACTCATAAAATTTAATGTACCTCGTAAATCTTTGTGCCAGTTAAAGTTATAATTGTCACTTGTAGAATGTTATTTCATGCTTTAGTTGCAAATCTTAATATTTCCATGCTTTAGTTATAAATGTTACATGATAATTGGTATGTTTGTGTTGAATTGTGAATGCTTATCTCATGATTAAATACTTTGAGCTATATTTGGAATGTTCTGCTAGTCTTAGTTTAATTTTAATTTCTTCTATGATATCACAATTGTTGGAAACCTCACTTGCACTTGCACATATGAAATTCTCTTATATCACTTGTACTGATGCTCACGACATAGTTAACTAAGACTTTATTAAGCTTCATGACTTACGGTCTTTTTATGACCCAAAAATTTTAGAGGACATTCAGCAGTCACCCAGTCAAAGCTAGAGGAGTTGGACGAGGAGAGATTCAGGAGCGATCACTGAGCTAATAGTTTTGAGCCCATTTTACCTATAGAGCTACCAGCACTTGCACACTTGGTTTTGACAGGATCTTTTCCTTTCTTTTACTTTTGTTTTAAGTCTAGTACTTTTGAAAACTATTGATGTATCTTTATATTTGGACTATTGTAATTATTGGCTTTTAAGGTTTGAACTCTTTGGAAAAACATCTTTAAATTATCTTATTTATGATACTGCATTTAGTAGAATTAGTTTACGATACAAGTCGTAAAAATTGAATTTGCTCGATCAGGTTAGCGAGACTGGGAAAATAAGTGAAAAAGTATTTAGTTATGCTTCCAAAAATTTATTGAAAATGAAGTGAATATGTTCCTGCAACTTATTAAAAAAGAAAAGTAGGTTTTCTATAATTAACGTTTCCCACAATGTTTTAGAAATAAAGAAAATATGGCAAATTATATGAATAGAACCGTAATTTAACTGAGTTTGGGAAATGAATTACAAAATTGCAATAAGTTTTGAAAGTAACCGAAATAATCGATAATCGAAGTAGCATCGTTGCGCCAGCTCGGCATTGCGGATCGCGATGGGTGAGGCCTAGGGGAGGCCAAGGGGCATGACAACATGCATGATATATATATATATATATATATATATATATATATATATATATATATATGAGCAATGGCTACAAGCTCCTAAAATTTCAACTTAATCAATTTCCAAATCATCCCTATAATGAAAATTTAATATTACCATGTACTCTATTAAAGATATCAGCCCAAAGGCGATCAAACAAAGAATATTATATATCAATTTTTTTCTTACACAAAAAGGCTACATAACATTGATTGAGTACAAATTGAATTTAATGTACAATAAAGATGATTCAATAATCGCCTTGGGTCTAACTTGATTTTGCTTGTAAATAAAATTTTAGTGTATTTATCTAAACTATGACAACTTATTTTAGTCGTATCATGAAGAAAATACTAACCCATAGTGAAGAGCACTTTTATCATCATGTCAGTCATATGGAATTCAAGAAATCTCTATTTTTCTTTATAGATGTGTTAAAATCAGCCTAGAAGATGAATCTTTTATTTTTTTTTATAGAAACAACAAAGTTATGAAAAACATAATACTTTTGTGAACAGAATTTTCCCTATCTGAGATCCTAATGTTGCATGAACGTGTCAATATCGAATCGTCTCATTGATTGACATCACGATAGAAGAAAATTTGGGGCTACAATGATGCGCACGAGTTGGGAAGAAGGAACCGGAAACGCGATCGGCAATTGCTTTTTGGTGCGGGATATTGCCCTATTTCATCACCAGTTGTCAGATATGTGGTAGTAGCATTGCGTGCACGATTCAATCTCAGTTCCGGCTTGTTCGAATTGTGAGTCTGTGTTGAGAAGAGGAGGAGAAAGGGATGTGAAGCCGATTTCATTAATGGCTGCCTCGTTATTTTGCTGATGCTGCGATTCTTCAATATAGTTGCAGAATAGATCCACGAGAGGATTAGAGAGAGAAAGAGAGACGGAAGTTCTTGTAGACAACATTTGAGGAGATGGAGCGAACCGTGTAAATGCATTTATCGTGGGTTATTCAGGAGTGGAGGGTTGTGATCATTGTTAATCAGTAAAAAATGTCAGTTTTCACCCTTTAACCTAACCTTTTATAGACCTGTGAGTAGACTAATAAATGCATGTTGAGTATGTTTTGTAGATAGCAGTAAAAGACAGGCATAGTGTAGAAATTCACCCAAAAGTGCTTCACAAGAAGCTCCATCTCTCAGTACAGCTCAGACTCAAAAAATGGCACACAAGAGGGCTGCACACCAATGCCCACTTGGGGCATGCAGCAACAGCAAAGCAATTTTGAAGAAGTGAAAACAGGCTGAAAACAACCTGTCAAGAGGTTATTGGAACCTGTCATAGGATCTGAAGGCTAAAAAGGGAAGAAGTTGTAAAGATGGGAGAATTCAATAGGATCCAGAACCTATTGCGCAGTCGGAATAAGAAGGGAGCATCCTATTGACAGGTTGCCTAAGCTTGAAGAGAACCTATCGAGAAGTCTGGAACCTGTCGATAGAAGCATGAAGCAAACCTATCGAAACTTGTTGCGCAAGAAATCAACCTATCGAAAAGATCCTTCAACATGTTGAATACACCAGATGAAGGTTGCGGATGCTGGAGCTCTATCGGAAGGATCAACCTATCGGAACCTATCAAAAGGATCCCGAATTCTAGCGAAAGGAACAAAATGCCTGCTTGTAACTTATCGAAAGCTTCAGGAACCTATCGAAATCGACTGAAGGACTTCTCCGAAGAGCTGCTGTGCACACGTTGTAAATTGGTGACCTGCTGAACACAATCTGAGGCACTCTAGTGATCGGCACGATGGTTTTAGAAATGTCCTAGAAAACCCTAACTGACTCACGTGCTCTCCCTCAACTCTAACTAACTCAGAGGACCTTCTAGAAGGGGAATAAAAAGGGAATAAAAGAATCAGCCCAGGTGAGCTATGATTGGCGGGAAAAATAGATTTGAGGTAGAGGAGAGCTATAAAAGGAGGGGAAGCTACCAGAAAAAAAGGGGTATCATTCTGGAGATGAGAGCCTGCATCAAAATTTTTATTCGAATTCATATTCTTTCTCTTAGCCCAACTATGGTTGGCTAATGTCCTTGGAGCAGCAAGGAGTGAGGTTGGATCTGTAATTGGAGAAGGTTGAGAGTGTTATTAATGGTCAGATGATGCACAGACTATAAATCTGAGAGCATTTCATTGTATAGTGAGTTTATTTCAATGCAATGTTGGTTTTATTGTTTTAATTAGTTCCACAGTTCATCTGGTTTCATTTGGTGCTTGATCGGATTTGTGTAGATGGGAATCAGCTCACCCACTTAACTGGTAGACCTCTTGGATATCATTTGATCTCCCTAGATTTGATGTTCATGCAATTGCCTATGTCTGTGGCCTGATAGTTGTAGCATTTGTAGTGATTATAATGTTTTGATGGAAACCTGAGAATGGAGTGAATCTATTAGATGATCTGTGACCATTGAAATGGATAGATCATAACCTTAAGATCAATCCAAATCTCAGGCTTAGATCAGATCCTTCTACCCTACAGCTGTGCTTATAGCCAGATGAGGGATTGGTGCGCTTTGAACTCTTTGTAACCCTGTCAGCTCAACCCAATTGTTGTAAGACCAAACTCCAAGCTGCTTCTCTCCATTTTCTATTTTTAATTTCACCAAAAATTCCCCTCACTTGTAAGATCTGAACTCTGGACTTGATCCCACTTCATTTCTACGTTTAATTGTGTTTCTGTAGTTTAGTTTAAAGTGACAATCCCTTCAAACCTCTCTTCTTTTTGCTATTTTAGTATTAGGTAGGGTGCCAGATCTACTATATATCTGGAGATTTATTTGATTTTCAGCTCACAGTTCCCTGTGGACATTCCCTTACTCACTCTTTAAAACTTGCTACAAAAGGCTCTGAACACTTGCAGGTCTATGTGTCTGCTTGCCTTGGTGTGTGCAACCAATAGATCCTTTAATTGTATGATTTTAAACGTCTTTTCGAACACAAGGTAAGAAGCTAACAAGTTTTTGGTGCCACTGCCGGGGATCTGTGTGCTTAAAATTGGTAGATCTAAGTTTGTTTTAGTATAGATTGTAGATCTGTAATAGCCTATTTAAGTTTTCACTAACTACTTTTGAAAGTTTTTATTGTTTTGGAGTAGTTTTTGTTATTTCATTAGATTGGAAGCTGTTTCTAAGGAGGAGCATTGTGCTGGAGGTTGCTCTAAAGTTTGCATCCCTCTACTCTTATTTTTTTGATCTGTGAATTTGTAGATTTATTAGTTAATTGTGCTTGTTCCAGATTGTTGTGTTAAATTTTCTCTGCATTTTATGTGCATTAAGATTGTGAGTGGTGTATATTTGGAAGGAGAACTCTCAATCCTCAGATTGTTCCATTAAATCTAGAGGTTGAAAGAATTCTTAGGTCTAAACAAATCTCACCCACATCTGCTGCATCTGGATTTACTGAAATGGGTGGGCAACCTAGAACCTTGAAGGAATTCAATGCACCAGGGGTTTACAATTCTCCCTTCTGCATTCAATTCCCTGCTGTTCAAAGGAACTATGAGATCAAGTCTTCCATAATCCAAATGCTACCCTCATTCCATGGCCTGACCAAAGAAGACCCATATAAGCATATTGATGAATTTCTAGGATTGTGCACTACATTCAATATAATAGGTTTGGGGGAGGAAGCAACCAGGATGAGACTCTTTCCTTTTTTATTAAAGGATAGAGCCAGGATTTGGTTGTCAATGCTCCCACCCAACAGTATTCAATCCTGGAGTGATCTTCAATGTCAATTTTTGGCCAAATTTTTTTCCATGTCCAAGACAAGCCAGTTGAGGAAGGGCATTATCTCATTTACTCAAGACCCAATTGAGGACTTTCACCAAACATGGGAGAGATTCAAAGAACTCCTGAAGAAATATCCCCATCATCAAATCCTTGAATGGAAACTTGTTTAAAGTTTCTATTAGGGAATTGATTCTAAAAGCAGAGATATAGTAGATGCCTCTTGTGGTGGTACTTACCTCCACAAAACTGCTGAGGAGGCTTGGGAGTTGTTTGACATCATCAGTGAGAACTCCATGCAAAGAGAGAAATTATCCAAGGACTTGAACATCCCTAGAATGGTGAAAGAAAATACCACAAGAGGAAAGATGTATAAGGTGAGTGGACACAATGATTTAGAAAGGAAAGTGGACAGCTTGACCCAGAAGTTTGATAAGTTCATGGGAGCAATGTAGTCACCCATGGTAGCTAAAGTGGAGGACGCATGTGTTATATGCCAGTCCCCCACTCACTCCCTTGAGGAATGCCCTTCAACTAGTCAATTTCCAGACTTTGTGATGGAGCATGTGACAATCACTCAGTCTTTTGGGTAACAGCCTACTGCTGGTTATCAATGGAGAAACAACCCCAACTTGAGGTGGAAACAAGATACTTTTTCAAACCAGCAGCAGCAGCCACAGCAATCCATGCCATATAAAAATGCTCAACCCTACCACCATAATTACTTTCCAAGGCCCCACTACCAACAACCCATGACTCAACCTATGGCTCAGCCTGTGCAGCAAGCTGCACCCCCTCCAGCTGCTAGATCACTTTCTTGTGAGGAACAAGTTCTGGCCTCATTGCAGAACTTAGGATCCTTGTCTCAAACTGTGCACTCTCATAGCCAAAGCATTAAAAAGATAGAAGACCATCTTGGTCACCTGTCTAATGCTTTGACCAAGAGAGAGGAAGGGGGGCTGCCTAGCCAACTCATAGACAACCCAAAGAGACAATATGTGGTAGGTGAGACAATCAAGTACGCTGTGGCCTTTGAAAAATTTAGAAAAAGAAAAAGAAGTAGTTATTGAGAAGATACAATAGGAGTAACCCATGTTGAATAAGAAGGATAGTGATGATCCTCAAGAAAATAAAAAAATCAAAAAGAGAGATGATGAGTTGGCTAAGGCTGCAAATGAGGGAGCAATCCCACATTTGCCATTTCCTAAGATAATGCAAGCACCTTCCCCTTTTGATAAAGGGCATGCCAAAATAGAGGAAATGATGGAAACCTTTAAGCAAGTAAAGATCAACTTGCCTCTACTTGATGCAATCAAGCAAGTTCCAGCCTATGCCAAGTTTTTGAAAGACCTTTGCACCCACAAAAGACAATCAAGGATGCATTTATCCAAGAAAGTTTTTTTTAGCAGAAAAAGTGAAACAGATACTGACTATTGCAATCCCAATAAAACTCCAAGGCCCTGGAGTCCCTACTATCCCCTACATCATTGGGAATTATGCCATTGAAAAAGCCTTGTTAGATCTAGGAGCTAGTGTAAATTTTCTTCCATATTTAGTATATGAGAAGCTGGGCTTAGGGGAGTTGAAGCCCACACATGTGGTCTTACAACTAGTTGACAGATATGAAAGGAAGCCTGTGGGGATCATTGAAGATGTCTTAGAGGGGTTGACAAATTCCTTTATCCTGCTAATTTTTTGGTGCTGGACATGGAGCCAAGCAAGTGTGCTACTTCTATCCCTATGATCTTAGGCAGACCCTTTTTGGCCACTGCAAATGCTTCTATACAACGTAGATCAGGGTCATGGAAGTATCTTTTGGTAATATGAAAGTCAAGCTGAATGTGTACAATGCAGCTCATCAGCCCCACTTTGAGAATGAGGACTGTTTTTCCATTGATGTGCTGGATGAGTTTGTGCAAGAAAATCTACCTCAGCTGCTGCATGGTAATAATTTGTTTAATATTTTTGAAGAAGTATAGAATGAAACAGTGGAAGAGAAAGCTTCCACATATGAGCTTGACCAAATGAAAATTATAAATTCTAAAGTAAGACCAGCAAAGCATCACCCATGGACTCCTGCTTTACTACCTCTTCCACCACCTTCTAAGGCACCCCTATTTCCTTCACTTATCAGTCCCCTAGATGTGGAGTTAAAGCAACTCCCAAAATCTTTAAAATATGCCTTTTTAGGAGCCAATCATAAACTGCCAGTGATAATCTCTTCCTCCCTCACTCTTGAGCAGGAAGAAGAATTGCTTTGTGTGCTAAAAAGGCATAAGAGAGCAATAGGGTGGACTATTGCAGATTTGGAGGGGATAAATCCAACTGTGTGCATGCAAAAAATTCATCTTGAAGAGGGTTCTAAACCTTCTAGAGAGATATAAAGGAAACTCTACCCACACATGCAGGAAGTTGTTATGAAGGAAGTAGTCAAACTTCATGATGCTGGGGTCATTTACCCTATCTCAGATTCTCAATGGGTGGCACCTACCCAGGTGGTGCCCAAGAAATCTGGGATCACAGTAGTTCAAGCAGACTCAAGTAAGCTGATTCCATCCAGACAGACCATTGGTTGGAGGGTATGCATAGACTATCGCAAGCTCAATGAGAAAACTAGAAAAGATTACTTCCCATTACCTTTTATAGATCAGATCTTAGATAAGTTAGCAGACAAGACTTTTTACTGTTTTCTTGATGGTTATTCAGGATACAATCAGATTCCTGTTTACCCACAAGATCAAGAAAAAATCACATTTACTTGTCCATTCGGAACCTTTGCATATAGAAAAATGCTATTTGGACTATGTAATTCACCGCCACTTTTCAAAGATGTATGTATGCTATTTTTTTTGACATGATTGAGAAGTTTTTAGAGATTTTTATGAATGATTTCTCTATTTTTGGGGATGATTTTAGCCAAAGCCTGCACCATCTCAGCCTTGTGTTGCAAAGGTCTGAGGAGACCAACCTAGTTTTGAGTTGGAAAAAGAGTCATTTCATGGTGACTCAAGGTATTGCCCTAAGACATGTTGTTTCCCAAAGAGGAATAGAGGTTGATCAAGCTAAAATTGATTTAATAGCATATTTTCCCCCTCTTAAAACTGTCAAACAAGTTAGGTCATTCTTGGGCCATGCTGGTTTCTACAGGAGGTTCATCAAAGATGTTAGCAAAATTTTTAAGCCTCTTTGCCACTTGCTGTGCCAAGAGGTTCCATTTGTATTCAATGATTAATGCCTAGTTGCTTTTGAACTTTTGAAGACTTGTTTGACCACTGTTCTTATATTACAAGCTCCTGATTTCTCTCTGCCATTTTAGCTGATGTGTGATGCATCACATTTTGCCATTGGTGCAGTACTAGGATAAACGAAAGACAAAGAACCATGTGTGGTGGCATATGCTAGTAAATCAATGATTGATGCTCAATTGAATTACACTACAACTAAAAAGGAGCTACTGGCTATTGTATTTGCTTTGGAAAAATTCATATCATGTGTTGGGATCTAAGATCACTGTGTTTACTGACCATTCAGCCCTCAAATACCTCTTGTCTAAGAAGGAGGCTAAAGCTAGACTAATTAGATGGATTCTTCTTTTGCAGGAATTCAACTTGGAAATCAAAGACAAGAAGGGGGTTGAAAATGTAGTTGCATACCACTTATTAAGGATCCCAGATGCTGAAATAGAGAACTTGCCCTTCAATGATTTTTTCCCATATGAGCAGCTTTTTGCTGTGGAGATAAGTATGCCCTAGTTTGCCAACATAGTAAACTATCTTGCTGTGGTAAGGATACACCCACATTGGAGTAAGGATGATAGGAATCTGTTCTTCTCACAAATTCGATATTATATGTGGGAGGATCCTTACATCTTTAAGTATTGTGCAAACCAGGTGATAAGAAGATGTGTACCTGAAACTGAATTTGAAAATATTCTAATCATGTATCATGAACAGGCTTGTGGGGGCCATTTCAGTGGCAACAAGACTACTGTAAAGGTGCTTCAAAGTGGTTTCTATTGGCCCACTCTTTTCAAGGATGCCATACAGCATTGCAAAGCTTATTCTAGATGCCAGCAAATGGGAAGTATTACAAAAAGAAACTCCATGCCCTTGCAACTTGTGCTTGTTGTTGAATTATTTAACATATGGGGAATTAATTTTATGGGACCTTTTCCCCCCTCCTATGGATATAATTTCATTCTTGTAGCTGTGGACTATATGTCCAAATAGGTAGAGGCCATAGCTACAAGAACAAATGATCATAAGGTTGTCATTAAGTTCTTAAAGGACAACATCTTCTCTAGGTTTGGCACCCCCAAAGCTATTATTAGTGATGGAGGAAGCCACTTTTGCAACAAACCTTTTGAAAAGTTGTTGGAAAAATATTCTGTGACCCACAGAATTGCTACTCCCTACCACCCACATACCAGTGGGCAAGTAGAGATTTCCAACAGAGAAATCAAACATATCCTAGAGAAGACTGTGCGAGCTGATAGGAGAGATTGGTCCATAAAACTGTCTGATGCCTTGTGGGCTTATAGGAATGCCTATAAGACCCCCATAGGGATGTCTCCATTCAGGCTAGTATATGGCAAGGCATGTCACTTACCTGTTGAGTTAGAACATAGAGCATATTGGGCTATTAAAACATTATATTCTGACTTAACTTCTGCTGGTGTGAATAGGAAAGTACAATTATCTGAGCTTGATGAGTTAAGGTTGGAAGCATATTCAAATGTCCGGATTTACAAGGAAAAAACCAAAGCCTTTCATGACAGGCACTTGCTACAGGAAGAATTCAAAATAGGTGACAAGGTATGGTTGTTCAATTCAAGATTAAAATTCTTTCCAGGAAAATTGCAGTCTAGATGGGATGAGCTCTACACAGTTTTACATGTTTCCCTATCCGGGGCTGTAGAAATCATAGACCCTATAAATGGTAGGGTCATGAAAGTCAATGGGCAGAGGCAAAAAATTTGTGTTGAAAAAATTTGTGAGCCTGAGGAGACCATTGATCTTAAGGACCCTCCAATTTATACCTAATTGCAGTGTGTATCATGTGTACTATATTTTGGTTTTGTTTTAAGTGATTACTTTATGTTTTGATGTTTTGTTCATTTACGATAAAATTGCCATGCTAGAATTAGGTCATCATGTCAATCTTGCCAGCAATCCAGGGACCATGGGAGTATGTCAATAATAAAAACAAATTGAATGGAAGCACAACAAAAGAGTTTGCTGGGTGCTGAGGCTAAACACAACATAAAAATGCAACTTTTATGGACATATGGGACCTTTCGATAGGTCATTTTAGGATTTCGATAGGCACTGAGACTTGTCGATAGGTGAAAACAACTTTTCGATAGGTTCAAAAGGTCAAAAAGAAGTTTTCGATAGGTTCTGGATACCTATCGGGAACCTATCGAGATGATGAATCATGTACCATATGAACCTATCGATAGGAAGGATTTGACCTATCGAAGCATTCCACCTGCACGCCGTATTCTTTATAGTGTTCGACAGGACGCCTTGACCTATCGAAATCACCTAGCTCATCCTATCGAAATCAATTTTCACTCTTTATATACCTGTCGTTAGGTCATTTTTACTCCATTCAACACCTTCTGCAAAACCCTAGCTCTCTCTTACTCTTTTATCGCTGCTCTCATTTTTCGCTAAATACTTTAAGGACTTTTCGCCATTTAGTTTGCCATCCCTAAAGTTCATTCATCCCGCACAAAGGAGCATTTTGCACCTGATTTTTGTGGAATTGAGCATCACAATTTCTGTAAAACCCTAGGAGTTTTGGGTAAGTTATCCTCCAGCTTTCACTCTGTTGTTTTTCTAGTTGTTTACTTTAGAGTTTTAACGCATATTAGTGCGTGGGCCTTACGAGATCAACTTCTGAGAGTAAAATGGCTGATTCTGAAGAAACCCTAGCTGACCTATTCCGGCAACCAGCTTGTTCCACCCCAAAGTCCTTCAAAAAATCAAAGCCTACCACCAAATCATCTACCAAGAGGAAGCTCCCTGAGGGGACGCCCAAGAAGGCTCCTAAAGCAAAAAAGGTCAAGTTTGCAGCAATTTTGGAGCCTGATGCAGAAATACCCATGGAGATATCTGCTCCAGCTGGGGAAGCTCCTTTGCCCACCCCTGACATATTGCCTGAGGTGGAGCTTCCTACTACGTTAACCACTCCTAATGAGTTTGTGGATGGTTTGAGCCTTGTCCTGGAGACAGATTTTGACCTTGCGTACTTTGCCAAGATAGAGGAGTGCTCGGGGACACTAATGTATCTGAAGGAGGGATTGTTACCCCTACTTACACCCTTGAAGGAGACTGTGTACCCCAGGCTGGTTAAATTGTGGTATAAGAATTTGACAAAGAAGGTGGTGCCTGGGACTGAGGTTGTGCTGGAAATTTTGATTGATGATTGACAATTAATTGTGGATTGCAAGGATATTGGGATGGCTTTGGGAGTTCCACATCAATTTGACTCTACTAGATCTGAGGGAGCACCCAAATGGTGCATTTAGAGAAATGGCTAAACAACTCACCAATGGAATTGTGGGATCCAGTGAATCTTTGATGAGAAGAGACCTCCAACCCAACCTCAGATTCATCGACATTATTCTGAGGAAGAATGTGTATGTCACTAGGCACCTATAGGAGAGAAAGCCCCCAGTTGTAGATGCTTTATACTATTGTTCAAAAGGGCAATTTTTGAATGCACCAAATCTGATTTTCGAGACAATGGTAGACATTAATGATAAAGTGCTTAAAAGACAAGTATTTGTTAAAGGTGTTGAGTTGCTTTTCAGCAGGCTCATTACATGTTTGCTAAAGGCTGGGAGATATGTGGTACAGAGGAATGAGCCAATAGCGAAGTTGACCCCCAAAGGGTATGGAAAAAGGGCATGGTCCACCAGCCTAACCCTGATAAAGAAGAGTAAGCTCGCTGAGATGGAGGAGGTTGAGGAGGTGCCCAGTACCATTGCAGCAGATCTTACTGCTGAGATTCCCTCATCCTTCCTTTCACTTACCTTACCTACATCATCACTAACACCTCCACCCACTTTGCTTTTCCCCTTTGTATCAGCTCTTTTTTCGACTAACCCCCCTCCTACCTCTGAGCCAGTTTTACCTCTACCCACCACTCCAGTTCTCGAACCTGAAGTCCTTGAACCTCCAACACTACCAAAGCCTACCCCTACCCTTTCTTCTCCACCCTGTGACCAACCCATTTCTGACTTTTCCCCTCACCAACCCCTACTTCATACCTAGGGCTTAGACTAGTTCACCACTGCTAGGTTCACTGCTCTAATGACATCCATTGTGGAAGATGTTGGGCATGAGTACACCCCACTCCCTGACTCTCCACACCCCACTCCCCCTCACTTCAACATGCACCCTCCTCCCCTTTCCATCCCATCCAAACACCTGTCCCCTCCAACCCCACCATTCCTAATACTTTCACTCAAATTCTCTCCCTCTTACAGTCCATTCAAACTCAATTGACCACCAACACCAACAATCAAGCCATCATGAGCTCATGCCTTCAATCCATTAAGTCCACCCTTACCCCATCCTCTTTAGCTCCCAAACCCCCTCACACTTCTCCTCTTTCCCCTGTCCAATCACCTCTCCATTTATCTCCTCCATCTTCACCCATAGCTCCACCTCCCACAGCTACTACCCAGTCTGAGGAGGTAGCAGGTCCACCTTTCCCCATACCTATCTCACCACCATCTTTTACTCCTTCCTCACTAGCTGTGGTAGCTACTGTAGCTGTTGTGTCACCTACCACCCAACCACCCACTCTCCCTCCACCTGTCTTCAAAGATGCCACAACCCAAACTGATCCATTTGAGGAATTGGTTTTCTCCACCCCCCCCCCCTCTTTCTCCACTCCACCCCTTTCCTTGCCCATTGTACTCAAATACCCCATCTACATTCCCCCTTACCTCATATTGTTGTATGTAATAAGGGACAATCCCTACATCCATCGGGATGTCTTGAGAGGTATGGCTGCCCTCCGAGCTTCCCTTGAAGCCTCCTATGAGGAGAGGATTGCTAACATGAAATTGGAGCACATAATCAAGCTCTGAGATATCTCTGAGGGATGGAAGCAAGTCCTGACTCGTTATGAGTCTGTAAACCTACTTGCTGCTGCTTAGCATAGCATTGCCGAGTTTGAGAAGAAGAATGCTAAACTTCTCCAGAAAAATTAGCCAATGCCCAGGAGATACTTAAGGCTACCCAAGAACTCTCTGAGTCCAACCTGCTTTATGCAGCAAAGAAAATCGACATTCTAGAGAGAAATATTGCTTCGTTAACCTCTCAACCATTTCAACCAGCCCCTCTAGCTACAGCTCCTCCCACCAATCCTTCCTCCCCCCATCCCTGTACACCTTCTTCCACTCAACCTACTCCTACCCCATCTGTGATTGTTCCCCCTCCTCTAGCCCAAGATCCTCCTTCCTCACAACCTACCCCACCAAAACCTAAGAGGACTTACACAAAAAGAAGAGTCACTTCTAAAAGATCTGTTCTTCTACTTCTACTCGCAGAAAAGGGAAGGAACTTGCTACCCCGTCTGAAGAGGTAGCCCCCACCAAGCCCCCACCCCCACATGACACCTCCTCTACCTTACTCTCCAAGGAGGAAAGAAGGCAGGCTGTTGCTGCCCTTGGCCTAGATCCTACTGCCCTCTTCCCTTTTGATTCTGATTCTGATGCTGCTGATGCTTCTGCCAAGCAAGACAAGAAATATGCTGCTTAGTCTGAGGAGCCCCCCCAGAGTCCACCCAGAAGTCCCAACCTAAAGGAAAAGCTCCTTTATCCAAGACAGATTTGAAACACTTGACAAACTTGTATGATTGGCCTGATGATGCTTATAAATAGTGTAGACTGTTTTAGCTTGTTTTCAATTCCTGACTTGTATCCTGTACATTGTTTTTTTTTTTTTTGGATATTATTAATATGCGTTTTCAGTACTTGTGTCTCTCTTTGTGCATAATTGTTCTATATTTTTTTACCTCACCCTTCTCATTGTTTCCATGCTATATAAACAGTGAAGACACTGTTTAACTTAGGTTTGGGGGTGTGGCAGAGTAGACTTGCCAATATATGAGTTAATGCTAGTGCAGCTATGTTGAAAAGAAAAAGTTTTTGCAAATAAAGTGATTTTCCACCTGATTTTTTAAAAAAGAGGAAATTAAAAAACTTTTTGAAACTGAAATATGTTATAGTTTTAACATTTTTCATGAAGCAAATGTCAAGAATTTTCAAAAAGTTGATGTTTAGTGAATCTGAAAGGAGAGAAAACTATGAGGATACACCCCAAAAATTTGATGGAAGGCCATACCCAGTGAGATTTGGGCCTGAAAAATTTTCTTTGAAGAGTGTCTTGACAATTTTTCTGCTCTAAGGACTGATTGGACCTAGTTTCGATCACTAGAAATTAGGCAAATCCAAATTAAAACAGCTTGACAGCATTCATGACATTGAATACATGAAGTAAGGCCCTCCCTTGGACAGTTTGAGCTTAAAAATTTCCCACCTTTGAACTGTCCTTGATACACACCTTTTGAGCCTTAAAAATTCCAATTTTCTTTGATGAAAACCAAAAAATTTGAACCAAAAACCTTTTGACCTATTTCAGTTCACCCTCAATCTGAGAAATCAGGAAATAGAAGGAGAAGTGACGTTAAAGGAGCAAGATTTGACAATTTGGTCAAAGAAGAAGAAAATACATTTGAAGGCAAGTGTGATGTATAGTGGTGGCATTCCAACCCTTAAAAAAAAAAAAACAGAAAAAAAAAATAAAAGAAAAGAGAAGTCACTTCATTTGAAAATCTATAAGAAGATAAGAAGCTGATGAAGCTGATCACTTCAAGTCTGCAAATTCAAAAAGAAAATGAAGATGTGCTGAAATGAAGAAGGTTGAGTTGCAAATCACCTCCTTTCCTCTACTGATTTCCCAATTTGAATCCTTTTTACCCCTTTATTCTTTTATAAATTTTACTCATAAGCCACATTACAACCCAATAAAAAGACCCTACTAATCTGAAATGGATTGAGCTGTCATGTGGAGATGAGAATTTGTTTAATCTATAGTGAAAAGAGTTAAAAAAATTTAGAAGTTAGAGCAATGCCTATGCTTATGCTTGCAGTCCTATTTAAGGGTTGTAACTGCTCTTGAGCTGTGTGAAATGATGCACCCTTTTATTTTTATTGTGAGTGACAACCCCGGTAAGATTTGGGTCTAAAATCAAAATTTGATTGGGGCATTATCAAAACAGAATTCTTAAATTAAAGGTGAGCTCTGCATTAATTTTTAGGCACAATGCCTTGACATGAACTGATTGATGATGAAGGAATTATAACAGAATTTCAGGTTTTGAACTGGTGATTTTTCTCCTAAGAATCCTCTAAAAACTGAATGGACATGGTGTGGAATTTATTTTATTAAACTCTATTTTAGCATGTTGCATTAGTACTAATTGATTTTATTGGAGAAGTTTGTGGGTACCTTCACTGAAAACCCTCAGGAGACTTCACTCCTCCACTAGGGAGCACCTAAGGGTTTAAAAGGCTTGATGCATATGCTAAATGCATCTGTGCTCCCTATAGAAGTGGCATTTTTAGTTTTCTTTATTCTTCATTTGCTAAGGGACTAGCAAAGCTTAGGTTTGGGGGTGTGTTAATTAGTGAAAAATGCCAGTTTTCACCCTTTAACCTGACCTTTGATAAACCTATGACTAGACTAATAAATGCATGTTGAGTATGTTTTGTATATAGCAGTAAAAGATAGGCATAGTGTAGAAATTCACCCAAAAGTGCTTCACAAGAAGGTCCATCTCTCAGTACAGCTCAGACTCAACAATGGCACACAAGAGGGCTGCACACCAATGCCCACTTGGGGCATGCAGCAACAACAAAGTAGTTTTGAAGAAGTGAAAATAGGCTGAAAATAACCTGTCAAGAGGTTATTGGAACCTGTCGATAGGATCTGAAGGCTAAAGAAGGAAGAAGTCATGAAGATGGGAGAATTCGATAGGATCCAGAACCTATCCCGCAGTCGAAAATAAGAAGGGAGCATCCTATTGACAGGTTGCCTGAGCTTGAAGAGAACCTATCGAGAAGTCTGGAACCTGTCGATAGGAGTTAGAAGCAAACCTATCGAAACTTATTGCGCAAGAGATCAACCTGTCGAAAAGATCCTTCAACTTGTCGAATACACCAAATGAAGGTTGCAGATGCTGGAGCTCTATTGGAAGGATCAACCTATTGGAACCTATCGAAAGGATCCTGAATCCTAGCGAAAGGAACAAAATGCCTGCTTGGAACTTGTCGAAAGCTTCAGGAACCTATCAAAATCGACTGAAGGACTTCTCAGAAGAGCTGCTGTGCACACGCTATAAATTGGTGAGCTGTTGCACATAAATCGAGGCACTCTAGTGACCAGCACGACAGTTTTAGAAATGCCCTAGAAAACCCTAATCGACCCACGTGCTCTCCCACAACTCTAACTAACTCAGAGGACCTTTTAGAAGGGGAATAAAAAGAGAATAACATAATCAACCCGGCTGAGCTGTGATTGGCGGGAAAAATAGATCCGAGGCAGAGGAGGAGAGCTACAAAAGGAGGGGAAGCTGCAAGAAAAATGGGGTATCATTCTGAAGATGAGAGCCTGCATCGAAATTTTCATTCGAATTCATATTTTTTCTCTTAGCCCAACTATGGTTGGCTAATTTCCTTGGAGCAACAAGGAGTGAAGTTGGATCTATAATTGGGAAAGGTTGAGAGTGTTATTAAGGGTCAGATGATGCACAAACTATAAATCTGAGAGCATTTCATTGTATAGTGAGTTTATTTCAATGCAATGTTGGTTTTATTGTTTTAATTAGATCCATAGTTCATCTGGTTTCATTTGGTGCTCGATCGGATTTGTGTAGATGGGAACCAGCTCACTCACTTAACTGGTAGACCTCTTGAATACCATTTGATCTCCCTAGATCTGATGTTCCTGCAATTGCCTGTGTCTGTGGCTTGACAGTTGTAGCATTTGTAGTGATTATAATGTTCTGATGGAAACCTGAGAATGGAGTGAATCTATTAGATGATCTGTGACCATTGAAGTGGAGAGATCATAGCCTTAAGATAAATCCAAATCTCTGGCTTAGAGCAGATCCTTCTACCCTGCAGCTGTGCTTATAGCCAAATGAGGGATTGGTGTGCTTTGAACTCTTTGTAACCCTGTCAACTCAACCCAATTGTAGCAAGACCAAACTCCAAGCTACTTCTCTCCATTTTCTTTTTGTAATTTCACCAAAAATTCCCCTCACTTGTAAGATCTGAACTCTGGACTTGATCCCACTTTATTTCCGCATTTAATTGTGTTTCTGTAGTTTAGTTTAAAGTGACAACCCCTTAAAACCTCTCCTCTTCCTTTTGCTATTTAAGTATTAGGTAGGGTGCCCGATCTACTATAGATCTGGAGATTTACTTGATTTTCAGCTCACAGTTCCTTGTGGACATTCCCTTACTCTTTAAAACTTGCTACAACAGGCCCTGAACACTTGCAGGTCTGTGTGTCTGCTTGCCTTGGTGTGTGCAACCAATAAATCCTTTAATTGTGTGATTTTAAACCTCTTTTCGAAGACAAGGTAAGAAACCAACAATCACGGGAGAGATAAGATGAACGATTATGTAAGCGTTGAGATCTCTACCAGTCAAAGATTCTATAGATAGACACTTAGCTTTTCATGCAATCTTAGAGAGAGAGTGTTTGGAGTGCATAGTAAGAGAAAAGTTTTTTATCTTTCGATTTTTACTTGAGTTGAGATTCACACGGGCAAAATTAGGAGTCTTAAGTGGCTGTGGGCATGCACAACGGGATGGGCTAGGTTTCAACATTACCAAAAAATCAAGGTTGTTACTTAAGGAAAATCTAATGTTGACTTTGATATCATTGGATGGAGATTTGGAGAGAATTTGAGTGAAATTGGACTCTATGTCAATTTCTTTGGTATTTATATATTTATCTCAAATTTTAATGAGAAAATAGAGAATTTCTTATTATTTTAATAAGAGAGAGAAGGTTAGGAGAGAAATTATGGGGAGGCTCCGAAAATTTGTGCCCATGAATTTTTTCTCAATCTTTTCTTCTCTCCATGAGTTTTATTAGGGTGTTAAGCACACATATTTAAGTCGGTTATATAGATAAGTCGGTTATATAGATTTTAGAAGAGTTAATGTAAAAAAAATATTTATTGAGTTTAAGATGGCTTGGTCTCATAACCTTTAGTATATTTCTCTAGTCACTAACCATTGAAGGTTCCTATTGATCTCGTTGAGATTACCATTATTACTCAAGCAATCAGATAAAAGGTCCAGGAGGTCAAACTAATCAATACTAGTTAAATTCCTCATAGACAATAAGAATAAATCATTGAAGCCTTAATTAGATCATCGAAAGTCATTTCACTAAAATCAAAGTGACAAAAAAGCATTTATTATATTTAAATATGTGTTTGAAAAGTCGGGTTATTACAACACCAATACATATCTGATATACGGATATGCATCGACCAAACCGGCTGATATTGAAATACCTTTTTATATAAAAATAAAAAGTAAAAAAATTATATCAAAGACATTTTGATATTTTGTTTGATTAATATTAGATATCTATCGATGGTTGATCTCACTATGTGAAAAAGCTAAAAAAACCACTACCTTAAACAGTGATTTTTTCAAAAAATGACTGTCTTTGATAGTAGTTTTTTTTCAAAAAATGATTGCCCTAACCAGTTGTAAACAAAATAGTGGTTTTATTTCTACTGGACATAACAGTGGTTTATAAACTTCAACAATGACTGTTCTCAACAGTCATAGAAAACACCACTGCTTTGGGCAGTCATTTTTTTATGCAATTTAAAAAATAAAATAAAAATTTACGCCGACAATTTTGTATGCAATTTTTGTTAAAATACTATATTTTTAAATTTTTTTTAGCACCATTTCATTGCAATGTGGAGTCGGATATCATATAGAACAGACTTAGTTATTTAATGAAATCTTTCTACCATGTGACTAATTAGAGTAATGGATACATTTAGAGTCATGGGTACATTTAGAGTCAATATATCAAAGACAAGTGTCTAATTGCTAGTTATACAACAGATTTTTACACAACACATGCTTTTCTCAAGTCGGGTTCTCTGCTATCTTTTAATCGTCTGAGATGAACTTCAACTTCTTGTACATCTCTGCTATCTTTTGATCATCTAAGATCCTCCCTCTCTTTCTCCATCACTTTGATCATGATTGAAACTAGGCTTATTCACTGTGGCACCACGTCATTTCTTGTTGACTATTATTCGAGCACGTTCAACATGTGTCAGGTTCTTGTGAGCATCTCTGTTCACTGAGTACCGGTTCTCATCCTGTGGAATGGCCATATAGAAAAATTAGAGAGGTTGTAGCAAAAAATTCCTTATCAGTATGCCACCTCTTAGAGAGGCTGTAGCAAAAAATTCAAAAAAATTTATGTGGGCATATGGATCAGAGGATAATAACCCTCCTGTGTTCTTCTAACCAGCGCTCCTCATTGCATGACACCAACCATTTTTCCACTTTCTCTATTATATCATTCTTGTTGGAGGCCTCTTCTTTTGCTTAGATATCTGTTCATCCATGCTTGTTAAGAGATCAGCATGGTCAATCTCCCCTTCATATGATGATATGGCATGTCAGTATATGATACTAATAAAATAAACAAAAAAGAGGGTCAAAGTATTTGACTTAATGACTGCAGCAGAATTTATGAGATTCATTATATTATCCATCTCCGATCGCGAAGGTATCTCCATGTGAGTTCTCTTGCAGATTTCCTCGAGTTTATCATTTTCTTAAGGAAAAGCACTTTCATTTTGCTGGCTTTTAGTTGATCCAGTTTCTCAACTTCGGCCTCAGCCTAGAAGATTTTAAAGATCAGAATTTACATTATGATTTATAGTAGATTAGAAATTAACTGTTATAAGTAATATATTATTGAATAATGAGACCTGCTGACTTATCGACGGCAAGGCTCCTAGGGCTTGATATGTCAGCAGCTGATACCGATATAAAGTCGGTCACATGTGCAAATAACCTCCGGGCTTCAAAGTTGGTATCCATTAGAGACCACAAGTTTGTCAAAGCTTTCCCATGCTTGTAAAGCTGAAAATGGTTCCAAAGTTAAATCATGTGTAAATGAAAATTTTAATTAAATGACATTTTGTTGGTTCCAAAGTTAAATCAAGTGTACAAAGATTTGAATTACTCTTTGCAGGCAAGACTCGGCCGACTTGAACTCAAGTCACCTATGTTTCTGTATGGATTGAGCACCTTTCTAATGATCATATATGAAAGTAGATATTGCTCCAATAGCACTCCCGATTGCAGAAATTTTTGTTGCTTCTCTTGCAGACTTCAGCTGAAAAAAGAAACAAAAATATTCCTCCATTTCAGCACCTTTCTGATTGACTTAACCAACTAGCTATAAATTAAAAAAAGCCCGTCACTAAAATTCAGTGCTATATCAGATAACTGAATGCCTAGAACAGCCTTGGTAACATCTAGAAAAGACTAAGTTTAGAAAAACTAACCGAATATTTGCAAGCCCGACATAAGGCCTCCATTGTTCGCATGTCCCAAGCACGACTACAGAATAACAAACAAATTCAAGCTCCAAGTAAATAAAGAAAACAACTCTCTTAATCAGCAATAGACATAAGAGATTAAAAATTATCCTTGATAATTATCCAACAATAACAGATGTTATGAAGGGGTTAGTTATCCTTACTGTTCAAATATAGCTTTAAAAATTGGCCACAGTCTTTGAATGGCATCTGCCACAGCTTCAAGGTGATTTACATGCCTAAAAAAATGCTTCCCATCACATAATTGAGAAACAATTTGCACTAAAACAATAAAACTATATTACAATAAGTTGGATGATATCTCTAACTAAAAATAATTGCAAGTCAAAAAATATGAATAGTAAGCTGACGTGCAGTTATAAGCGCAAAAGGAGCAATGAAAACATAAGGATTACATATCAGCAGAAAAAGGGAATTAAACCACGCACACACATTCTGCAGGCCAACATCCTTGACAAAGAGCTGACAATAAGTGAAGGAATTTCCTAGATCGAAATACGAATTCACCCTCTAGGGAGAAAAGGAGAGACTGAATTGGGCCATCGACAAAGCTATCTCTTTCCCAAAATTGCATGCAAAGTGACTCCTGCATCATATGAAGAGTTATAATTTCCAGTAAGAAAGTTCTCTAGCACAACAATGAACTGCCATTAGTAAACCACTATGCATGCAAACCTCCCCACGATAAATTTTGCAAATGATATCCAACATCATGCTAGGGGTATTGTCTTCTAGCTGCATCCCGAAGAAGAAAACATTAGCACAAAAGGCAGAGACTGACTTCTCTATTCAGAAATTACATGAAGGAAAAAAATAAGCGTACTTGATCAGTTGTCTCATAGGACACAATAAATGCAGAAATGAATGTTCTCAAGACACTTCGATAACCAGCAACAGCAACCTGCAAGAAAATTTTCAAACACAAATAGAGGATAATGCTTGAATGATAATTTGATGCTTATTGTATCAATCCACATCTAAAATATTCAATTTATAGAATAATCATGATATGTCCGCCACATTTGAGCAAATAGCACAATAATAAATCTCAAGTCAAACAAATAGAAAAATTATTTTTTTATTTAGGCTTCTCTAACCAATAACTGTGCTCCATATTCATTGTCTAGGCAATATAAGAAACTCAAAAGGCACCAAATTAAGGATATTCAGGAATTCAAGGTCATAAAACTTTGCTAATATATATAACCCCAAATCCTTTTACACTTCACGTAGATAAAACTGTAAAAATACAGAATAAGCCGCAGATGTCTTACGCAACAAGTCTGCAAACTGATACTATGGATAATGAGTGTACACACAATCACAGAGAAAACAGAGTCTAAAAGAGAACATATCTTACATCTGAGTTCCTCAACAAGTTGCTGTCAAGAATCTTAAGAAAATAGCTTAATGGTTGAGCATCAAAGCCTTGGCGAATATAACTTGTGTGGTCAATCTCCTGAAAAAAGCAGACATTACTAAATTTACTAGAAACAATGCTATTAGAGGAAATGAAAGGTATATACACGAGACCAAGAAGCAGTCCAAACAATAAATACATGGCAAGGATAATACTGTGTGTACACCATGATAAGGAACGAAAGTTTAACATATCAATACGACCAATTTACCGCCAATAGGTTATCATCTTGTTTCTCTGGAAGTGATGAAATTAGACAGAGGAAAACCGTCCATGCGAGACTCAAGGGCCCTGTTGCAGTGGTTTCCAGGGTATTTAGATTTGAAACTATAGCATCCATCTCTAGCACATCGGTCGAGGAAAATACCATATCACCACGCCTGATTTTTTTTTGGCCAAATGATCAAGCAACCAAACATAAGAAAACAATTAGGTGATATCTATTTCTATTCTATAAGCAAATTGAAGCCCTAGCTTTGGTCAGTCATTTTCCATTAAAGACCGAAATAAACCTTCCGGTACCATTTTTTTTTTATTTTGCTTTCAATAGCTTCTTCTTTAGTCATTCTGGAAAGTGGAGGGGCAACAACCGAAATCCTTTCCCTACGTATTTAGGTTCCCATTGTTATCCCTAAAACAATCCATTTTTCTTTTGTAGTAATTGGAAGGTTTCTCTGTATAGTGGAGGAGTTAGAGAAAGGGTTTCTTCGTAAATGCATCTACCGATGATGTTGCTGATATTAGGGTTTCCTTCCTATAGTTCATCTTCCCCACCGACTCCAATTTCCAGCGTCTCCTCTGCAGAAAGGTATGGTTTGTTAAATGTGTTGTACCCGATTTGCAGACCCTCCTCTCCACCGACTATAATTTCCAGACCCTCCTCTATATAGAGGTATGGTTCTCGATTGACTTCCTTCACTTCGAAATCCTTCTAAATCGTTCATTATCAAAAAAAATTATTTAATAATTACTCTGTTCCCTTCTAAACATTTTCAAATCGTTGATAATCAGAAAAAAAAAATAATAATAATAATATTACTAGAAACCCCTCTCTTGCCTTCCAAAGCCTTCAAAATCGATGATGATCAGAAAAAAAAAGGGGTCTGTTGTCCTTTAAAAAGTCCTCTCACATCCACAATCCATTATGTTACCTTTTAGACCTTTCCAAATCGTTGATGATCAGGGGAAAAAAAAAAAAAAAAAGCTATTACAAACCCCTCTCTTGCCTTCGAAAGCCTTCAAAATCCATGATGATAAAAAAAATAAAAAAAATTGCTCTTTTGTCCTCTCAAATGTCCTCTCACATCCACAATCCATCCTTCCCTATATACATATATCAAACCTTCCAATAAGCTTTGCACACTCATTTGAAATCATCTCACCAAAATAAGCTTTGCATGCTCATTTCCCTATAGGGAACCCCCAAATACTCCATTAGCCAAACAGTAAAATCATATTATGAAACCATAGATGCCATTTGGTCTGGGATGAAGGAGAAGAGCTTGTAGATTTCCTACGGCAACAACACTAAAAAGTATTTGTAATATTATTGATTGGTTAGTATTGATTTTTAAGCTCTCATCTTCATAGATTATTGAGTTTTTTTACATTCCACACATTATAATTAATTTCATATTTATATATCTCATTCATACGAATAGTTGGCGTTGTTCGCACGTGCAGCTATATCAGCAAGATGGACATTGAGACGATCCCAGCACAAACTCCATTGCACATACTTCTTTCAAAGGTTCGTTCCTTCTAATCTTGTACGTTACTAATTTTCTTCTAAGCGATGAAAAAAAATTGTATTGCATATAGAAGTAGTTCATATCATGCTTTTATTCATCACAAATTTTGAGCGGGGTATCATGGCCTTTTGAAGTGTTTGCCTTCTGCTGCTTCTCATGGTTTATAAAAGAATTTATAAGACTCCTGAAATCAGTAGAATTACATCTATAAAAGCTTATCTCTGCCTCCAAATTCTCATCCACACATACTTCAAGGGCCCAGAAATCTGTAACACCTAATAGCCTTTAAAAGGGAATCATGTTTTCCTTTTAAAAAGTTAGAGCCGACTATAGGAGTTCCTCTCTGATGGATTTAATTACTACGAAAGACTGTACAGAGCATTGGAGATAAAAGGTTGGAAAAAAATGGATGAAATTCTAAAATGTAGAAATTATACAAATAAATACATAAAGGGTGGCGTTATGTCATTTTAAAGACAGAAATGACATTTAACAATAGGACACGTGCGTTGCACAATATGTGTTAGAGCAGATTTATACCCGTTAAATCTGTGATGTGGTATGATACCCGTTATACTCGTCAATTTTATTTTTGGTTTTTGATGATTTTAGTTGACTGAAGATAGGGGAGAGGTTTTGTTCTCTGCTCTAACCAGAGTAGGGGGAAGAGCTTTTAGTAACATGGTAGTTGGGTACAACAATGTGGACGTTAATGCTGCTGTTAAGTATGGTGTTGCTATTGGAAAGACCCTAGTAAGTTTGAAGAAGAAAATTTCTGATTAATTAGTTTTTAATTTCATCATATATATATATATATATATATATATATATATATATATATATATATATATATATATATATATATATGTATGTATGTATTGATATATGCATGATTGGGTATATAGATTACAATTACTTACGGTGGAAATGTGTGTGGGCTGTTGGAAATACCCCAGTAAGTTTGAAGAAGAAAATTTCTAATTAATTATTCCTTTACTTCATCATATATATATATATGTGTGTATGTATATGTATATGTATGTATGAATATATGCATGATTGGGTATATAGATTACAATTTCTTACGGTGGAAATGTGTGTGGGCTTCACAAATTAGACACCCATAGATAAAATAAAATGATTTTAGTAATGGTCCTAATGGATGGTTCTAGGCATCATAAAATGAAAAGGTAGGATGTGATAATGTTTAAAGAGAACAAAGAAGATGGGAATTGTAAGGATAAGCAAATACATGTAAATTTTAATAATGTGATAGCTCGGATTTTCCCAACCTAAATTTCCCGAGATATTTTTATTTTTTTATTTTTTTTTCAAGCACTAATGAGAAAGTCCGGACCGCCAGGTCGTAGATCACAATCTATACAGAATGCTTGGTACATCCATACACATGTGGAAATCAAAGCAGATAATATATATGACATAGATAAAATCTCCAGTTCTAATATCCAACATGAACAGTAACTAAAAAAAACCACCAGTGATAACTAACCATCACCTAAAAGTTGTGTACAATACATGTTTGATAGCATGAACGTACCAAACCCGAACTTACCAAAGTCCACAATGCACTAAATCTATGATCCCAGAATCTTACTAATCCTCAAGTCCTCAATCCACTAGTCCGATGTCTTGACAAGTTATACCTGTGACGTATAGTCGGGGTGAGTTAACATCTTAAGCTCAGTAGAGAAAATCGATACCAATGTACATCTCATTAGTCATGCATAGATTCAAAGACGAAGATAAAAGAATTTTCATATTAAAAACTAATGACATTTTCAAACTCACAATAGGATCTGAATTCCAAAAGCATTTTCTTATCAAAAGCAACTGAATTCAAAGGCAATTGATTTCAAAGATAAACTGATTTCAAAAGCAAACTGATTTCAAAAGCAAGCTAATTCCAAACGTCAACTGATTTTAAAGACATTGATTTCAAAAGCAAACTGTTTTCAAAAGCAAGCTGATTTCAAATGCCAACTGATTTTAAAAGCAAACTTATTTCAAAGGCAAGCTGATTTCAATTCCCTTACATGTCTTATCTTGATTTACTGAGTTCACTTACGTCCACTCACGTGTTTTACACATTCTTACATAGCTTCACTTACATGTCTTACACATTCTTACATATCTTTCCTTACATGTCTTACCCATTCTTACATAGCTTACACAGTCGATTCACGGATATCCCGCCATGCCGGTTCAAATCACGAATATTCCGCCGTGCCGGCCTTACACATTCTTACATAGCTTCACTTACATGTCTTACCCATTCTTACATAATTTCACTTACATGTCTTACCCATTCATACATAGCTTATAAAGTTGATTCACGGATATCTCGCCGTGCCGGTTCAAATCATGGATATTCCGTCGTGCCGGCCTTACACATTCTTACATAGTAAGTTCGGAGTTTTTGATTCAATGTTCGAATTTCAAAGCACGATACAAATAAACTGCCGTACCAGTTTAAATTACGGATATCCCGCCGTACTGGTTCAAATTACGGATATCCCGTCGTACCGGTTCAAATTACGGATAACCCGCCGTATCGGTCAAATTATGATTCTTATGTTTAAATTGCATGTCTTACAGATTCGATTTACAAAGTTCTATTTGCTTAAATGACTTATACACCTGATTTGCGGAGTTCAATTTATTCACGTGGCCTACTGATTGGATTTACTTACTTATAATCTGTCCTAGCGGTCTACGATCCCATGAATAATCCGCCCTAGCGGTTCACAAATGTACATAATCTGCCCATAGCGGGCCACAGTGTACATAATCTGTTCATGGCGGTCTACAGTATACTTATAATCCGCCCATAGCGGTCCACAATATACTTATAATCCGCCCATAGCAGTCCACTTCAATTTACTTGACTTATAGTTCAATTTACTTATGTAATGTTCAATATTTTTTTTTAGATTCGATCTTTCTAAAACTTTGAAATAAAACATTTTTGATCCTCCAAATGATTTGAAAGTAAAACATATTTTCGATATTTCAAAAGGGTAGAAAGCACCTTATGTTTCGAAATCTCACAAGTTCTAAGGCAAACACACAAATCCATATGTCGATATCTCAAAAAGATTTCAAAGCAAACAAGCATTTGATATTTCAAAGAGTCTAAGTACAATTCAAATACGGTCAATTTATCACATTCCGAACGATCATATCTAAGCATCTATGAAAAATCAAATCAAAATGCAATTGTGTATGGACTTTCCCTACCTTAACCTCGAAGTTGCGCGAAGCAAAGTTAAGCCTTATCAATAGATTTTTGCCCTCAATCTACATCACAAATATATGATGATGTATCAAGGATCAATTCTAATTACTAATAACTTAGACATATTCAAGTATTTTCTTAAACCGAGGTTGAAATGGACAAATTCGTGCCAATATAGAAATTGATGTAACCTTCTCCCTAAATCTTGACCTTTAAAAATTTAGATTCATAAGTTGGTCAAAACATAAAATTTGTAGATCTTTTTATTATTGTTCTAACGCCTCAAGAATCGCATCCATCGGAGTTCAGAGCAGAAAGTTATGGTAAAAATATTAAAGTAGTATTGGCGAGTATAGTCAAAATCGATTAATCGATCCCTATATCGATTAATCGAATTTTCAAAATCAATCAATTGATTTTAAAATCGATTAATCCATTTTAAAATTGATTAATCAAATTTTCCAAACTTCACCTTTTTTAAGCCACTGGAAGTACCTATTCGATTAATCGATTCCAAATCGATCAATCAAAATTCAAAAATCGATCAATCGAATTAAATTCGATTAATCGGTTTTGTTTCTCGAAAAATTAGCATTTGACCCAGATTATTACTAAATATTGACCTTTAAAATGGTTGATTCACAAGTTGTTGAATTCACAAAAGTTGTAGGCCTTGCTGTCTTCTTTCCAACGCAATAATAATCACATCAATCGGAGTTCGGCACAAAAACTTATGACCGAAATACTACGGTAGTGTCATCAAGCTCAGGCAAAATCGATTAATCGATTTTCAAAATCGATCAATCAATTTTGAAAATCGAACAATCAAAAATTTCTTTGATTAATTGGTTTCGTAAAGTTCCTCTCGAATATCTCTTCTGTAAAAAATCGATTAATTGATTTTCAAAATCGATCAATCGATTTTGGCAGTTTCTGAGCATTTCTCGGCTTTGAACCTTGAAACCCATTTTTCGTAAAAATTATATCTATCATCTTTCTTTTTCATTGATTTTTATATAATCAAACCTAAAGATCATACACAACACATTAACAAAATTTCTTACCTCGATTCGATTGACTCCTCGATCCACGAGCTCGCACAACGATCTAGGGTTTCAAAGTTGAAATATTGGGGATTCTCTTTCTCACACGATCTAACCAAGCCTTTTTCACGTAAATCCCAAGGCTCGGCGCACACAGATCTGACACTTCTTCTCCTTCTTCTTCCTTTCACAAGAAAATCCAAAACCTCTTTTTCTTGCAAACCAAGTAACCAAAGGAAACCCCTTGCCTTGTCTTATTATAAGGCAAAGGGCTTGCTTCCCTTACAAAGCATATACATGAATCCTTGGGTATTAGTTCTTATCTAAAGGACTAGCTTCCGCATGAAATGAACACACCTAGTTAGGGTGTTATCTACCATAAAATACTCTTTTGATTCGGTGTGGGGCCAACACACCCAAACCATTTATCCATTGGATTCGGTGTTGAGCTAATACACCAAAGCTTGGTGTATATTAAACTTATCTAATGACTAACACACCATTTTGTCAATCTTTTCCACTTAAGACCTAACCCAAAGTAACTTAATTAATTAATTTCACAAAGTCAGGTATGTGACCAATCGGGCATGCACCCCAGGGCACACTATTCAAAGTCGGGCATGCATCCCGAGGTACACTATTTAAATTCAAAATTTTCAGGATGCTACAAATAAACTATTATATTAAATTTATGTTTTACAAGTTTAGGAGTAAGAAGCCATTATTACTTCTATAAAAAAAAAATAGAAAAAGAAACCATTACTACTACTTTAAATGCAAATGTATAATGGCTATATGTTCTCAAATTAAACTTGACAATTTTAACTAATTTTCTGAAAGAACTAATCATTCTTTGTACCACAGTTAAATAAAAAATATATATATATATATATATATATATATATTTCTTTTATAGTTTTATACTTTAATTACATCATCTTTTTTGCTTTTTAAATGAATTCAATCTTTATGTATGGTGGTCACTTGCAAGGAGTTAGTAAGGAGAAGGGGAGACTCCTAAAGACAAGTATATCCGACTCTATGTGAAACCCAGCCTTAGAGACCTGACAAAAAGCTATGCGAAAGTCAGCCTTAGAGACCTGTTATTTGTCCAAAATTGATCATGATCACAAGCTTACCTATTAGACAGTCATTTTGGCGATGTGTGCCACATTGAATCAGCATGTGACCATCTGATAGGTGCACCATGTTGTCAAGATCTATTGTTTGTAAGATTGGGACAAAAAATGATCTCCATTATTTGATTTAGTGCAGTCAACAATTTCTTATGGTGGAAATGTGTGTCTATCAGAAAAAAATATAGGATTAATGGGCAATGACAGCCCATTTATAGATAAGATGCTTGCTCGCCCCAAATTCAACCCACATGGCACCTGCTTCTGTGCAAACCAAGTCATCGGAATGGTAACCCAAATGTTGAAGTGATATGGTGCACAAAATACACATTTGGGGATCTGAACCGTCCGATCGGTGCAGTTTAATATGGACAGGTGTTCAATATTAAGTGTGCTTAATATAGACGCCCCCCTGATTTTATTGGACACTTATAAACACTTTTAATATAGTCCATGGGCCTAGATTTTGTCTACTTTCTCTATTTCTTCCATCTCACCAAAATAAATCCTGTACAGAACCTATGCGCACATGCCCATAGAAATTTAGAAAAGAAGACCTTTTCCCAGCAGCAGGAAAGATTGAAATCACCAAACAAACATACACATAGGAAAGATTGAAATCACCAAACAAACATACACATATAAATTAAAAAAAAAAAGACCTTTCAGCAGCAGGAAAGATTGAAGCTGACCAAACAAAGCGAGTTATGTATCAAATAAAACCAACTCAAAGTGTAGCCACAAACTTGATGGTAGGCCAGAAAGGGATATTGATTTCGCCCTACGGAATATATTCCCTTGAATATTAAATTTTCCTCTAAAATACACTATAAGGATATTACATTACAGGATAGGTGCTGATTTTTATTAGTGTTGAACAGCTCTTCTTAGGTATGTCAAAGCCAATTATTAGTGTTGAACAGCTCTTCTTAGGTATGGCAAAGCCACTTATTAATTTCTTTTTATTTTATAAAAGTTTACCAAAACTTTATATTTTCAGACAATTGTTGGAGATAACTGTGCTCTTCCACCACCTCGAGGCATAGCTAGACGAAGAGGTTTGGCAGGGATTGTTCTTGTTAATAAGGTGCTTATTCTTTCTTTTTTTCTTTTCATCTCTACTTCCAAGGCGAGCTTTCCTTTCTTTTTGTTTCTTGTATGTTGAAGATAAAATTCCAGTCAAAATGGATTCAGTTATAGTCCCTGATATTCCATCCAGCTCTATGTCTCAAACAAACAATACATACATTGTTAGTGTTTTGAATAATGCTATTGGTGAAATCATTAAACTTTAGGATGAAAAATACCATCATGCCAAAAGTGAATGAAGGCTTATTTTGAGGATTAATGGCGCATAGAAGACTGATTACATTGAATTTCTTTTTAGCCACATAATCTTTTTTAAAGTTTAGTTATCATAGATTTCAAAGGCTTTGAAATTCATGCAAACAGTACATACATTTTTTTTTTTGCTTTCAATAGCTTCTTCTTTAGTCATTCTGGAAAGTGGAGGGGCAACAACCAAAATCCTTTCCCTACGTATCTAGATTTCCATTGTTATCCCTATAACAATCCATTTTCCTTTTGTAGCAATTGGAAGGTTTCTCTGCGTAGTGGAGGAGTTAGAGAAAGGGTTTCTTCGTAAATGCATCTACCGATGACGTTGTTGATGTTAGGGTTTCCTTCCTATAGTTCATCTTCCCCACCGACTTCAATTTCCGGCATCTCCTCTACAGAAAGGTATGGTTTGCTAAATGTGTTGTACCCGATTTGCAGACCCTCCTCTATACAGAGGTATGGTTCTCGATTGACTTCCTTCACTTTGAAATCCTTCCAAATCGTTCATTATCAGAAAAAATTATTTAATAATTACTCTGTTCCCTTCCAAACCTTTCCAAATTGTTGATGATCAGAAAAAAAAAAATAGTAATAATAATATTACTAGAAACCCCTCTCGCCTTCCAAAGCCTTCAAAATCAATAATGATCTGAAAAAAAAGGGGGTCTGTTGTCCTTTAAAAAGTCCTCTCACATCCACAATCCATTATGTTCCCTTCTAGACCTTTCCAAATCGTTGATGATTAGGGAAAAAAAAAAAAAAGCTACTACAAACTCCTCTCTTGCCTTCGAAAGCCTTCAAAATCCATGATGATAAAAAAAAATAAAAAAAATTGCTCTTCTGTCCTCTCAAATGCCCTCTCACATCCACAATCCATCCTTCCCTATATATATATATATATATATATATATATATATATATATATATATATATATCAAACCTTCCAATAAGCTTTGCACGCTTATCTGAAATCATCTCTCCAAAATAAGCTTTGCATGCTCATTTCCCTATAGGGAACCCCCAAATACTCCATTAGCCAAATAGTAAAATCATATTATGAAACCATAGATGCCATTTGGCCTGGGATGAAGGAGAAGAGCTTGTAGATTTCCTATAGCAACAGCACTACAAAGTATTTGTAATATTATTGATTGGTTAGTATTGATTTTTAAGCTCTCATCTTTATAGATTATTGAGTTTTTTTACATTCCACACGTATAATTAATTTCATATTTATACATCTCATTCATATGAATAGTTGGCGTTGTTTGCACGTGCAGCTACATCAGCAAGACGCACATTGAGACGATCCCAGCATAAACTCTATTGCACATACTTCTTTCAAAGGTTCGTTCCTTCTAATCTTGTACGTTACTAGTTTCCTTCTAAGTGATGAAAAAAAATTGTATTGCATATAGAAGTAGTTCATATCATGCTTTTATTCATTACAAATTTTGAGCGGGGTATCATGGCCTTTTGAAGTGTTTGCCTTTTGTTGCTTCTCATGGTTTATAAAAGAATTTATAAGGCTCCTGAAATTAGTAGAATTACATCTATAAAAGTTGATCTCCGCCCCCAAATTGTCATCCACACATACTTAAAGGGCCCATAAATTTGTAACACCTAATAGCCTTTAAAAAGGAATCATGTTTTCCTTTTAAAAAGTTAGAGCCAACTATAGGAGTTCCTCTCTGATGGATTTAATTACTACGAAAGACTGTATAGAGCATTGGAGATAAAAGGTTGGAAAAAAATGGATGAAATTCTAAAATGTAGAAATTATACAAATAACTACATAAAGGGTGGCATTATGTCATTTTAAAGACTGAAAATGACATTTAACCATAGGACACGTGCATTGCATAATATGTGTCAGAGCAGATTTTATACCCGTTAAATC
Organism: Chloranthus sessilifolius; assembly: GCA_021018995.1. NCBI lineage: Eukaryota > Viridiplantae > Streptophyta > Magnoliopsida > Chloranthales > Chloranthaceae > Chloranthus > Chloranthus sessilifolius. The sequence goes on from CM037595.1 coordinate 76,105,066, forward strand.
TGTGATGTGGTATGATACCCGTTATACTCGTCAATTTTATTTTTGGTTTTTGATGATTTTAGTTGACTGAAGATAGGGGAGAGGTTCTGTTCAGGGAGAAGGGTTTTTAGTAACATGGCAGTTGGGTACAACAATGTGGACGCTAATACTGCTGTTAAGTATGGTGTTGCTATTGGAAAGACCCCAGTAAGTTTGAAGAAGAAAATTTCTGATTAATTAGTTTTTAATTTCATCATATATATATATATATATATATATATATATATATATATATTGATATATGCATGATTGGGTATATAGATTACAATTTCTTACGGTGGAAATGTGCGTGGGCTGTTGGAGATACCCCAGTAAGTTTAAAGAAGAAAATTTCTGATTAATTATTTTTTTACTTCATCATATATATATATATATATATATATATATATATATATATATGTATATGTATGTATGAATATAGGCATGATTGGGTATATAGATTACAATTTCTTATGGTGGAAATGTGTGTGGGCTTCACAAATTAGACACCCATAGATAAAATAAAATGATTTCAGTAATGGTCCTAATGGATGGTTCTAGGCATCATAAAATGAAAAGGTAGGATATGATAATGTTTAAAGAGGACAAAGAAGATAGGAATTATAAGGATAAGCAAATACATGTAAATTTTAATAATGTGACAGCCCGGATTTTCCCAACCTGAATTTCTCGAGATATATATATATATTTTTTCAAACACTAATGGGAAAACCCGGACCGCCAGATCGTAGATCACAATCTATACATAATGCTTGGTACATCCACACACATGCGAAAATCACAGCAGATAATACATATGACATAAATAAAATCTCCAATTCTAATATCCAACATGAATAGTAACTAAAACAAACCACCAGTAATAACTAACCATCACCTAAAAGTTGTGTACAATACATGTATGATAGCATGAACGTACCAACCCGAACTTAGCAAAGTTCACAATGCACTAAATCTATGATCCCAGAATCTTACTAATCCTCAAGTCCTCAATCGACCAGTCTGGTGTCCTGACAAGTTATACCTGTGACGTATAGTCGGGTGAGCTAACATCTTAAGCTCAGTAGAGAAAACCGATACCAATGTACATCTCATCAGTCATGCATAGATTCAAAGACGAAGATTGTAATAGATGTCCTATTTTAAACCCTCGCTATCAGATATGGACATGGGTCAGGTCAGGCGTGTGCCTAAAATGAGACACAATAGCCTAGTTCGTTAGTAAAACTAAATCAGCTAAACTACTTACACTCAAATAGTGTGTAGTAATTATACATTTGAGTTTTATAACACTCCTTATATAGATATATAGAAATAGTGTACTGGAATTATACTAAAACTTTACTCTAACTCATATAGGGAGTTAGGTATAGCAGAATTATACTGAAGCCAAACACTACCCATACAATTACTTTTACTATGGTACATCAAGAATATACTTTAATCTAGTACCCAACCATGTATATATATTTTAAATAGGGTATTAGCTCTACACTATAACCAAGCCTTATAAGGCTTATATATATATATATATACACTACTATGTATTAGCCTTGTAGGTAAGCTAGGCCTCTATGGCTTATATACATCTACAAGGAAATACCAATATAGGCACTGCATGGGATTCTATCCCTTAAGAGCTTATAATCACCAAGAGAACTCCACGCATGCATGAGTCATGTTTTGACTCCATGCACGCAAAGAGGGAAAAAAAAACCACTACAAAACTAGCTTCGTCCTGCTTCATCTCTGGACGAAATTAAAACCCCTTAGCAAAAACACAACCATTAAAGTAAATCTCAAAGAAAAGAAATCACTGCTGCTAGCTTTTCAAAACCGACTTCCGTTGCACCCTTTCCCTTGCACCCCTTCCACACCATAGGATTCAGAACCTTGGATCACAAGGTGACCTGTAATTCAATTGTGAGGAGTGCGAAGGCAGTCGCTGGGTTGTAAATAGTTCATTACGGCCTTCGTTCTCACGAGCTCGGCGAACTCGACACCGACACACGTTCGACATCATTATAACCATGAGTGCACCAAAAGGTATGCCGTAAACACAAAGCTTTCCTAGACTAGGTTAGTCAAGAAGTTCATTTAGATAAATGATAAATCTATGTTGTTGATTCATTGAGACCGAATCGGCAGCACGAATTACAGTTTGCAATGGGTTTCGGGTATTGTTAATAAAAAGACACCGAAATGTCTGCACAAAAATGAATAAAAAAATCTAATTTTCTATGCAATATATAATATATATATATATATATATATATATATATATATATATATATATATAACCAGTCAATTGTTTGAGTTAAAAGAAGTCAAAGTGGAGCAGAAAACACCCCAGCAAGCCAAGCCTGATAGGCTTGCCGTGGCAACCTTACAGGCTTGTCGTGGCAAGGTGCTCAGGCTTGCCGTGGTAAGTATTTTGCTCAGACCATTGGTCAGTATTTTGATCATAACTTTTAATCTCGAACTCCATATGACACGATTCTTGATGCGTTAGAAAGGGGACAACGAGCCCTACAACTTTCAGGATTTAATAAATTCTTAAATCCAACGTTTAAAGGGATAAAAATTGGTGACAAGTTGTAGTAACATGCTCAGCTGCAAAGCTTGCCGCGACAACCTATGTTGCTTGTCGCGGCAACCCTGCATCTGACGCACTTGGTGACACCTCTGTCAGGGGTTTGTACTGGGTTGAATTTCTGAGTTTACCCATGAGACTTGGGACCATAAATGGTCCATATTTGGGGTCTATATTGACCCAATAAATCATTAAAATTACTAAATCTATGACTATAAATCCTAGGCATTTGGTGCACATGACGAGTTTGCTTGAAGACATGTGTGCACGGGTAACTAGTTACACGTAAGCCTGGTATAAGGTAGGGAGTTTACCTTACTAATCTATATATTGTTTTCTCATTCTCGTCTAATAGCAAGTTATTGAGGATGCCCATATATGATCATGAATGCTTATATAACTTTATACCCATGCCAATTTTATATAGTGTACTACAAGTTCATGTTAATTTTAGTCATATGATATAGTTTACTATGAGATTAGTTAATAAGTGGTTACAGATGACATTGCCAGTTCATTCTTGATGAATCGTTAAGGATAATAGATATCAGTTTTGATTTATGTTTTGCATGACTACTCAAGTCGGTTTTGAGTTATGATCATGATAGGTCCAGATTCGACGTCTGATTTTGTATGGATATGATATAGTTAGTTTCTTCTTCGCATCTTGGATAATACATGATATATATATATATATATACTTATTTTTGTTTAAGAAAATGTTGAATTTGACATATTGATATACATGTAAGGCTATACGTCTGATGTTCTGTTGTAAGGATGCTAGTAATATATGCGTCTACCGTGATGCATGCATATGATCGTCAGATCAACTTGATGTATGAACGTATGCTAATTCAGTTTTAAAGATGATATATGATATGAGCATATCAGTTCCATAAGATCAGCTTGACATATGTTATTATGTTAGGAATATTGTCAAACCAATTTAGATGACTTGATATAGATCAGCACATGAATGTGTATGTATAATGATACTAGATGAGTTTAGACGAAGTATAATGAATGCACATGCTAGTTTTCAATGTATGAATATGACTGATGGTGTTAGATCAATTTAGAGAGCTTCACACTTGATGTATGCTTTACATGATTATGATGCTCGTTCAGCTTGGAAACATGAATATCAATGATTATGATAGTTGCAGTCATATATGATCATGTGAGTTCAGTTATTCAAATCAGTTTTGCTATATGGTATATGTTCATGACATTCTTGTATACATGTTAGCATGCATTGTTCATGTACTGTTATCCTTAATGTCATGTACACGTCTTTATTCTCATCTTGAAACAAGTGATCCCGCTAACTCGGGAGCTTGATATCTCGTCCAAGTGATCCCGCTAACTCAGGAGCTTGATTTTCTCGGTTCAAGTGATCCCACTAACTTGGGAACTTGACAAGTAATCTCGCTAACTCGGGAGCTTGATTTTCTTGTTTCTTGAATATGTCTTATTTCAGTATGATTTCTATAATTAGCCAACATGATTCCTTGTCGGTATAATTCCTCATATTTGTTCAACATGAATCTGTCAGTATGATACAATATTTTCATGATTTATTGCTTGTTATACTATATGCTGCTAGAATAAATGTTAAATATTGCTAAAATAGATACAAGGTAAGATATAATGTGTTTAGTTTTGTAATTTATGCATCTAGAAGTGAATTAAAAATCTAACATATAAAGTAGCACTTTCCTGCTGAGCTTCGATGATAGCTCATCCTACGACTTCATGTCTTAGCTGCAGATATTGACCGTGACCCTGAGCACGAGGCTGATCCTACCTACCAGCCTGAGGAGGACGAGGAGGAAGGTTCTGCTGAGGACTTCTTTCCTTGAGAGGTTTAAGAGTGATAGATAGATTATTTTAAAACATGTATAATTCAGCAGTATGGTATGGTTTGAGATAGTTTACTACTGCATGTATAGGTTTTTTGTTTAAATTTCATGTTCAGTTTACTACTTTAGATAGAGGAATGGATATTAGTTGTTGTCATATTTCTTCATATCAGAGTTAATTCAATTCGCTTTCGCATATGTAACACTTTGTACACGATGCCCTTGTATGACAGGATCATGTTAGGTGATTCGACGGCGAGACCTTTCCCATTTACGAGAAGGGGAAAAGTTGGGCTGTCACAAAGATAAAAGCATTTTCATATTAAAAACTAATGATATTTTCAAACTCACAATAGGATCTGAATTCCAAAAGCATTTTCTTATCAAAAGCAAATTGAATTCAAAAGCAACTGATTTCAAAAGCAAACTGATTTTAAAAGCAAGTTGATTTCAAATGTCAACTGATTTCAAAGACAAATTGATTTCAAAAGCAAACTGATTTCAAAAGCAAGCTGATTTCAAATGCCAATTGATTTCAAAAGCAAACTGATTTCAAAGGTAAGCTGATTTTAATTCTCTTACATGTCTTATCTTGATTTACTGAGTTCGTTTACGTCCACTCATGTGTTTTACACATTCTTACATAGATTTACTTACATGTCTTACATATTCTTACATATCTTTACTTACATGTCTTACCCATTCTTACATAGCTTACACAGTCGATTCACGGATATCCCGCCGTGCTGGTTCAAATCACGGATATTCTGCCGTACTGGCCTTACACATTCTTACATAGCTTAACTTACATGTTTTACCCATTCTTACATAGCTTACAAAGTCAATTCATGGATATCCCGCCGTGCCGGTTCAAATCACGGATATTCCGTCGTGTCGGCCTTACACATTCTTACATAGTGAGTTCGGAGTTTCAGATTCAATGTTTGGATTTCAAAGCACGATATAAATAACAAATTATAAATAAACTGTCGTACTAATTCAAATTACGGATATCCTGCCGTACTGATTCAAATTACGAATATCTCGCCGTACCAGTTCAAATTACGGATATCCCACTGTACAGGTTCAAATTGCGCATAACCTGCCGTACCGGTCAAATTACAGTTCTTATATTCAAATTACATGTCTTACAAATTCGATTTACGAAGTTTGATTTGCTTAAATGACTTATACATCTAGTTTGCGGGGTTCATTTCATTCATGTGGCTTACTGATTGGATTTACTTAAGTATAATCCGTCCTAGCGATCCACGATCCCACGAACAATCCGCCCTAGCGGTTCACAAATCCACATAATCTATCCATAGCGGTCCACAGTGTATATAATCTATTCATAGCGGTCCACAGTATACTTATAATCCACCCATAGCAGTCCACAATATACTTTTAATCTACCCATAGCGGTCCACTTCAATTTACTTGACTTATAGTTCGATTTACTTATGTGACGTTCAATATTTTGCTTTAGATTCGATCTTTCAAAAACTTCAAAATAAAGCATTTTCGATCCTCCAAATGATTCAAAAGTAAAACACATTTTTGATATTTCAAAAGAGTAGAAAGCACCTGATGTTTCGAAATCTCACAAGTTCTAAGGCAAACACACAAATCCATATGTCGATATCTTAAAAATATTATCTTATTGCTTGTTATATATATTATATGTGCTAAAAAGTTAACCCTTTTTTATAGTATATATACTACATTACTTAAATATAGCTATATAATTATATAATTTTATCATAACTGGTCCAATCAATAGTACATATGTTTAAAACTAGAGCGGCATTCCTTTTGGTTTGTGCGTTGGCTTGGTTTTCAAAATAGTGTTCTACAGAATGTGTTCGGCCTCAAGTGTTTTGGATCTGTTTATAACAACAGTATAGGAATGACAGATGTTTGGACTGCTTTTTGGTAATACGTAACTTTCAATTACATAATTACTTATCCTTAACTTGTGCATATGCATTTGATGTATTTGTCCATTTCTTTCAAGTTGAATAATATTTTATTTTAGATATAAGATTGAGACTCATTAGATATGTGCCGATTCCTTTCACATCATCTCTATGTTGGGAACCATTCCTTAGTTTTCTTCTTCTCTTTTAATAAGTTTACAAAATAAAAAAATAAAATAAGCTCAACTGGTAAATTAGGTAGATATTCCTGGTGTGATCTTTTCTAGGCATAATTAAAATTTCCTTCTCTTTACAAAGAATACAAATTATTTCAATATACAGATTGATGTCATTTAAAATGTCTTAACCAAACTATCTTTATCGCTTGATCTCTACCTTCCTTCTTGAGGAAGTTTAAGGCAGCAACCATATGAATTTGGTGTCAAAGCGTACTGCAACCTGCAAATATTGTATAGGTAGGGAGTAAAAAAAAAACTACTTGTAGATCCAGCTTTAGTGTGTCAAAACACAGGAAAACTGCCTCGATTTTATAATATTCTTAGGATTTTGTTTGTGAGCACTGTTATAGCCAGCTTCGATAATAACTCTATTTGTTCCCAATCAATATAAATTCCGTTTCCGATTAGGATGGAAATCTCAACAGTAAATGTATGAAAGTCCTATATTAGTTTGTAGTTAAGAAGAAAAATTTAAAAGAACAAAACACTTTAATAAGAGCTTCTTTATAGAAACTGTCATGGCATTAAATCACATTACTTTTACACCATAGTTCATGAGATCATTAGTATTAATTCACAAAACATGCGTAGTGGTTGAAATGGATATTGATTTTGCATGCGCATAAATAGCTGATTTGTTGGTTCTAAAATTCGATTAAAATGGTGTGAGTAACATCACTAACTTTGCATGCTCATAAATAGTTATGCAGTTCATTGGTTTATGCTTATGTGAGGCTGAATTGTCACTGTGTAGTTCATTGGTTTATGCATCATCAATGTTATTTACCAACCTTTTTCCCCTACATGATGAGTAGGTTGTTTACTAACCTTCTTACAAAATTAACAAGTTTAGGGAAATACTCCCTACTCCCCTTTTCTCATGTTATTAATCTTATAAAGAGTTAATTACAATATGCTCTCTTTACCAATTGATTTGAAAATTGATGATTTTTGCCGCCCTTCAAAAAGATTGACTACTGTCCAAGAAGAATAAGAGGATCATCTACTATTACAATAATATATATTTTTTCTTAATTATCCGAATATCAAATAAAAAAGAGGTGAATGATACAATTTTGGAAAATATTATCCCAACAATAAACAGATCTAGACTATTAATTCAAAATACAATTTAGAGAACTAAATTGAAACCTCCGAAACATTTCTCTCTAGTTAACACTCTCGTATACCCTTCTTTTGAAGGCCTACTAAGCCATCAAACAAATGGATATCTCTTCCGTTCCCCAGTAAGTGTCAATACAAATATTACGCGAGTTATGATATCTCTACTACTCTTTACTTTCTACTATCATTTCATTATTCATGATTGATGTTTTTTCCTTCTCCTGCTTAAATGTCAAATCATTGGAAGTTATCTTTCATGATATGTGTGTAGTCACCTCCTCCAACATGCCTTCTAATTCCTCTCTTTTAAGCAACAAAATTGGTTACATAGTGACCACTATAGACGCAAATGTGAGTACAGTTACGACCTCTCATATTCCGACCTTAGTTGGCACTACACAGACGATGAGAGAGGAAGAAGACGTAGAACATTCAGAAGGGAAATCGTCTTCTACATATAATAGTAGTTTCGAATTATATGGGATGACGTCTAGAAACAGCTTGAAAGTTGAAGAACAAGTTGTCCTTGCTCGTTCTACCATATCGTCCTTAATTGCACGTTCAAAAGAACATGTTCATCATCACTGTATTGTGAAATGGACGCGCTCTCAATTTGGTTGGATAAAACTGAATTTCGATGGTTCTTCAAGAGTTAATTATAAAATAAATGAGAGTGGGCTCGAAGATGTTGTTCCTATCGAGTGCAGTCGAAGCGGTGTCTCCAGAGATCACAAAGGCTTCGTCGTTCTTGCATTTGCAGATCGTATAGGCCGATGCAAGTCTTATATTGCAGAAATTAAGTCCCTTCTCCATGGTCTTCAACTTGCCGTTGAGCGTCATTGGCATAATATATGGATTGAGGGAGATGATCAAACATTAATTCATCACATAGCATATGGCCGACACCCGAACCATATCCCGTCCTAAATGGCTAATGAAATGAAGACTCTACTTAAAGAGGTCTCTCCATATAAGATTACATATTTGTATAGAGAAGGTAATCAAGTAGCACATTCCCTATGTGTTGAAGCTTATAAAGGAAAAAAATACAACCTTTGGGAGTAGACCAATCTACCGCTGAAAGTAAAGAGAGTTGTACTGTAAGACCGTGTTGGAGTTGGATACATTAGGGGAAAGCCTTGTGCTACCTTTGCATACATGTTTCCCTTGTTTGGGTGTGTTCTCTTTCTGTATGTTTACTTCTCTTCGGGTTTATGTTCCCTCCATCTTTCTACCTTTTCACAAGTAATGTAACATCCTCTACTTTATATATGCTCCATCTTTGTACCTTTTTTCATATAGTATAATACCCTATGGGTTTAGGTGTGCTCCATCCTTGTACCTTTTTTATTTAAGATAATAGCGCTATTTTTCTTACACTCCATCTTTAAAATGACATTTAGTTATGTAAAAAAATTTTCTTACAAAAAAACAAAGAACATATTTTAATATTAGCAGATATTAAAGTGCATAGATTTCGATATAGCCTAATGTCTGTGAAAATAGTGCTTCAAAAATAGCGACGCATTTATAAAACTAAGCAATATACTAATGGCCTCTGCAAATTTATCTTTGAATGCCTTTCTTCCAACATCAATTAAATGGAGTGCTAATAGAGCCACTGAATCCCATAAAAAATCTAACAAATACACATTTCGAAAGCCCTCATACCCGTCACAATAAGGTTTCTATGAAATTTGATGGTTAAATAATAAGTTATGATGGTCGGTTGAAGTAGGTACAATTTCTATACAGATGGCCGAAGAAGGAGCCTTAAGAGTGAAGAGAGGAATTAAGGGGAAAGAGAAATTCGAGGTGTGTTTCAAGAAAAATAAATCATACGACTTCTACTCCACTGAAGAACCTATGCATACATCAGTTGTTCAAGAACTCCTAGACATTGATAATATGGTAAATGCTTAATTGATATTGTCCTATTTTATATTCATTTTCCCAATTCCTATACCTAATTCAATCTTCGCTCTATGAAACTGGGAATTAAAATCCAGCGTACTACACTTGATATATTCCCTGGTAAATCGCCAAAGAAAATAAGGATGCATTCTGGTTGGTTCGACAACTATGTCCAATGCAAAATTGAGGAAAGGTTGGTTGCCTGATTTCTTCCCTTCCAGATTCCTTATTTTTATTTGTAGAAGGATTCCTCTCTTATCATATTAAGCTCACAATGTAACAATCTATTTTTAAATAGGTTGACTTCTAAGGCAATTAAAGAGAAAGAAAAGCGAAAGAAAGGAGAGAAAAGTAAAAAGTCGAATGTGACAGTTATTGCATCTGTAGAGATCACATTCAATATGCAGTAGAGATAGTAGAATGTCTAACATCATTTCTTATCGGTCTATTATGTTCTTCACTTCAATTTTGAAGTTATCTGTAATTGAAGAAGACTTTCTAAAATTTCTGCCCATGTATAACTCTTTATTGTAATTACAACTATTACATCTGTTCTAAAACATAATTAGTTGGGTTCTTTTTAAATGGGTCAGTACCAACAGCTGACTTCACAGCTCTTTCAGCTGGGGTGTCGATTTTCTGTCGAAGGTGTCTGTGTACTTGGGTGTTTCTTTTGCAAACTTTATATACATTACATACTAATAATTTTTATTATGGTGACTACTGATTGTAAGTATCCATCATTTATAGAATTATTATAGGGAAACATTCAATTTGTACAAGGACTACTACTATATGGTAAACCTTTTTTATCCGAGTTTCCTTTTTTTCCCTTCCTTAAATTTTCGGTAGCTCATAGAGGCTAATTTTATGAAGAAATTGGGTACATATGTGGGCTTGTGGGTCCACACTCTGATGGTGAGAGACCCAGAAAACACTTTGCTTATGCAAGGCTAATATCTCACAAATCTCAAATATGTTCTGTCAACCAGATTGGAATGCTCAATCCTAAGACTGAACGATCAGTCAACATATTTTCGTTTATGCATCATTGTATGCCATTCATCATCATTGTCGTTGCCGTAACTGAAAGGAAATGATGGAAGACTTTGAGAGAGAAGGTAGTGAGATGGGAAGCACATACTAATCGCTACAAATTTTAATAAAAGAAGAAAAAAGGAGAAAATAAAATGATTACTGGTTCTGAGAGAAGCTTAGGACCTTGGATCCATCATCTTCAGTATGAAAAAACTGATATTTTTTACATGGATCAGTTGAGAAAATTAATATGGAGTACATGGAACGGCCATTAAAGAAGAAGTTTGGATTCGAAATCTATTGCAAAGAAGTGGTTACCAGTTTGAAAAGAAACCCGAATTGAGAAGAGAGAGAGAGAGTAGATGCTGCAATTTTAAGCTACTTCAAGCGTAGAAATTAGATCTCTTGCATCATGTGGATTAGTAGAAGGTGGTGAACTCTGCTGTGGCAGGAGCTACCAAAGAGTTATGCCATTCGCATCTTTAAGCTACCGTAATAGTTATTCATGCATCTTTACTCCATAGGAGCTACCACAAATTTCTTCTACCAAAAACTAAGCTCACCTTAAAGAATTCATCAAAAAAATCCACAGATGCGTGCTGCTATAGATTTCTAAGTTCTAAACTGATTCAATTTGACCACTCGTCCATTCGCAGACTTGTGAATTTCCAGAGATAAAAACTTTCTTTTGTAAGAATTAAAATCACCAAAACTCGCCTTCAAATCACAAAAAATGCAGTTATTCAAAATAATAAGCAATCAAATCTCCCTTTTGTATATAGACTCATCTTCTTCCTTGGTTTTTTATTACTAGGTTTATACTACTTTTAAATATTTCAAACTGGTTCCTTTCTTTATTATTTCTGATAGTATATTTGTGAGTTCGATTTGTTTTTTCTAATACGTTTTTTATGCCTTTGTTGGAACTTTTTTTCCTCTTAGTTCTTGCTATTTTGTTACCCAATTATTCTGTGATTTCATATGTTTTTTTCTTGATTTTGTACTCTTCTTTTGTTGATTTTGATAACTTTTTTTCCCTATAGCAGCAACTCTATGCGGTCTCGGCAATATTACTCTTTGCTTAGTATTGGTTTTTAGACTCTCCTCTTCATAGATGATGGGGTTTTTTGCATTACACCCATTATAATCAATTTCACATTTATATATTTCAGGCTTCCCAATAGTTGGTGGTGTTCGTGCATGCAGGTACATCAGCAAGACGCAAATTAAGCCGATCACAGCAGAAACTCTCTTGCACATACCTCTTTCAAAGGTTCGTTTCTTGTAATCTTGTACGTTACTGATTTCCTTTACATCCCATATAGAAGTTCTTCATCTATTGGTTTGATTCGTTCCAAAGTTTGAGCGGGGTGTCATGGATATTTTAAGGATTTCGATTGTCCTGGTTTGGATGGATTATTAAAAAAAACTTCAATTTTTTTTACGGGTTTTTTTATGCTTTTGTTGAAAATTTTTCCCTCTTAGTTCCTTCTATTGTTTATGGTTTAATTAAAATTGTAGATCTTATAACATGATCTATATAAAAGGCATCTAACTACTCCATTACACTACCAACCTAATGGTAAATCATGGATTGTAAATCGTAGATACAAAAGGGAACTGCAATGAATCAAAAAACCTAAACCCTAATCCTATATAAAAATCTCAGTTATATTTACAGAATAAAATAAATTAGCCACTTAACAAAGAAATTTTATGAAAAAGAAAAAAGGAAGTTTCAAATATCAAAGTATAATACAAATGACAAAATAGGAAATAAAGAGTAACCATTTGAAAGTCAGTCAGTCAATGTCCTCACATGTGCATAGATGACATCCAGGGCAATAACGATCTTATGGCACCGTTCGCCATTAATGTTGTCCAAGATCTTCGAATCCCCACTGGAATTGCCAACTACTTAATTCCTTAGATATCCACTTTAGGTTTCTCTTCGCTCCTCTCTTGCACAATCCACTGCCTCATTTCCTCTACAACAAATCTTGGCACCTTCTTTCTTTCACTATTTCTTGCTTAGGATCCAATGATAAATCCATGAAGTGCTCAACTGCCCATTAATTGGAGTTAGAATTATGATTGTTCTCTCTAACTTGTTGAATTGATTTTTGGAAGTAAGCTTAATTTCATGTCTTCTATCTTTTCTTTCCTTATCTTCATCTTTGATCGCATCACTCTATTTCCAAATGGACGAATGTATGGCTTATCCAATTAATTAGCAGTTAAGCACTTCAGGGATTTATCGTTGCCTAAAAAATTTCATAAGGTGTATGATAATTCCATAAAAAAAATTATCGGCTGCCTCTATCATAATTTACTCTTGTACATTCAATGGTTCATGTGGGAAAACAAACCTAAAAAAATTATAAGCTGCCCCTATCATAATTTAGACTTTTTCTTTCCAACTATTTATTGTTCTTCCCATTCGCGCACTTGTGCTTATCCCTTAGTAATCCATCATATAGCAGCTGTTTCACCCTTAGTAATCCATCATATACTAGCTGTTTCAGTTCTTTCATGGACATTCCTAACCCAACATCAACACGACACCTTTTACAGGCATTTTTTTTTGTCAGATCAATTATTCCTTGAGAAAGTGAATATCCTACAGACTTACTAATATACAGTGTTATAGCAAGTTACTTCTAGAACATGACTCTCTAATAACAAATTTATGAAGCAAACATTAAAAAATATGAACCAGAGATAAGATAAAGGAGTGAACTGTATATGAACACCCGGTTTTAATATACCACCCAGAAGATATACCCAAACATCGACATGTATTAAAATGTATTTACAAATTTCATTTACAGTACTTTCCAATATTAGGGCCTCACCCTTTATTGGAAAAAAAAAACTCGTAAATTAGTTGAAAGGTGTCTTAAACACTAACCCAAAATAATCTCAAACACTGTCTTGGTGCTATGTGGAGCTTGCATGCGATGTCTAGATCAATTCTATAAAGAAAAATTCAAAAAACATGTGTTCGACGCTGCTGTCAAACATTAACTAATTTAATTGGTGTTAGACCACTCAAAAATTAATAGTCATCCCGTCATTTCGAAGAAATGCAATCTGACATTGCATCCATAGAGCTCAATACACCTATTCCAACTAATAACATTTACACGACGTGACTAATCATACAATAATCATGCTACCTGACAAGTTCATTTTAGAGATAAGCTCCTAACAATTTTTTAGTTTGGTGGGCGTCTTTGAAAGGGGAAGTGAATTATAAAGCAATGGATGAGAGCCCAAACCTTGGAATCGCAAAAGAAAAAGAAACAGTAGATGAAGGGGAACGCAGACGTGAGAGATCGCCAACGGTATGCCTCAATCACACCTGAGAGGAAGGAAGCTATGCCAAAAAAAAGGCGTGAGGCGTATGCAAGGAGAATGAATGCCATTACAAGTAATATTCAAGGTGCCTCTTCCGAACAGTGTCAGGAACCTTGTATCGACTTCAGTGGCATTATAGAGACTGCTCATAAAATGGTTATGGAGTACGTTAGCAATAATGATTGTCATTCGAACAACAACAAACATGGAGGTTTGTGTGGCTATACATACACTCTTATTGCAATTACTCATAAAATTATTCCTCCCTTTTGAAGGTACTTAGCGTTAACGCAAAAATAATTGAACCGATCATTCCGGACTGGATGACCCTTACTTCTGAAACTTAGAGGGTGTGTAAAAGCCAACTGTAGGAAATTACGAATACTATTTGAAATTGTAATGTGAAATTGCATTCATATTATTTTATGAAATATCCAAAATTGGTCCAGCAGGTGAGCTTCATTTTACTTTGAAAAAAAGAGGGTATGTACCTCCACGTTCTACGATCGATCGACCTAAGCGTCTTCGTCATGAAGAGCATGCAGTGAAGATGGGACCAAATTGTCATCATTGTAAAGCAATTCGATTTAAGGGTGAATCGCCTACTTTTTGTTGTTATAATGGGGCAGTCAAATTATGCATGAATCAAATGCCAGATTAACTGTATGACCTGTACATGTCAGACACCGTACAACCAGCTAATTTTCGACAGTATATTCAAGGATACAATAACGCTTTCTCCTTTACCTCAATGGGGGCAAAATTGGATAAAGGAGTTGCAAATTGCACAACAGGTACATATACATTCAAGGTACATGGGCAATTGTATCATTTTATCAACTAATTAAGCCCTGAGAACAATTCTGCTAAGTTTCTACAATTGTATTTCTACGACACTGAGCACAAAATTGATAATCAGTTACGCCATCTACCAGTGTTAGATCGGAAAATAATTGCACAATTGATTTCCATACTACAAGTTAACCCCTATTCAAAATTCCTCCAAAGTTTACAAGAAGTGAGTGAATTGGATAGCTGCTCTATTGTAATTAGAGAAAATTGTGGTATGGATCAAAGAGTGTATAATGCCCCCACTGGATCTCAAGTTGTCGCAATTTGGGTTGAGGGAAATACCGAAATTAGTCGTCATGATAGGGATATTCTTGATCATGGTTGCTTTGGTGAGTCGTATCGAGTCCAACCAAACTTTGGTTGTTATGATCCACTTCAATACCCACTTCTATTCCCTTTTGGAGATACGGGATGGCATCGAGGGATACAACGATTTATACAGAATGGTGACAACTTCGTTCAAAATAGTGCTGGAAGCCTAAATAGCACAAGATTCACAGAGATCTTACATGTTGAAGGTACCAAAAAAACTTCAATATTACGTTCTAAAAACTTGTTACCCTTCCTAATAAATCCTTGTTTTCTACTATTACTAATGTTTTACTACTACATTCTTCAGGGAGAGTTGAAAAAGAAGGATCTAAATATGTTTCTTGTTGCGAGTACTATGCATACATGTTTCAAATACGGGATAATGTTAGATGGAATGTTATGTATAGCGGTCATCTTTTTCAACAATATGTGGTAGATATATATGTGAAGATTGAAATAACACGCTTGAGTTACTACTATAGTAATCAAGACTCTATTCGAGCTGATTTATACAAAGGGATAGTCGATAGTGTAGTTGTTGGAGAACATAGAGGCTATAAAATTGGAAAGCGCATAGTCCTACCAGCATCATTTATTGGCGGTCCCCAAGACATGAAGCGAAGATATTTAGATTCTATGACTTTAGTACAACGATACGGGAAGCCAAATATTTTCCTTACCATAACGTGTAATTCAGAATGGACAGAAATAGTCTCAAAGTTAAGACTAGGAGAAAAGGCTCAAAATCAGCCAGATCTAACTGCTCGAGTTTTTAGAGCTAAGGTAGAAGATCTCAAGAAACAATTATTTAAGCAATCTCTTTTTGGTCGGGTTATTGCCCATGTGCATGTCATTGAATTCCATAAAAGGGGCATCCCACATGCGCACTTCTTAGTTATAATGAGCCAAGAAGACAAGATATTAAACACTAACGATTATGATAGATTTATTTAAGAGGAAATTCCCGATCGATATGAAGATCCAAATTTATTTGAAATAGTAGTCAAGCACATGGTCCATGGTCCTTGTGGAAACTTGAGGTTATCGTCACCTTGTATGAAACATGACAGCTGTAAGTTTCGATATCTTCATTAATTTTGTGATAAAATCATACAGACTAAAGACGCCTACCCACTATATCGTAGAAGAAATAATGGTAGAGAGGTATCTATTCGTGGATGCATGCTAGATAATAGATGGGTGGCACCATATAATTCATACTTAATAAAATGATATAACTGTCATATAAATGTTGAAATTTGTTCCAATATTAAGGTTGTTAAGTATCTTTATAAGTATATCTACAAGGGACACGACTGTGTAGCCATGAGTTTGGACTCTAACAACAAAGGTGGCGTCATTGATGAGATACAATTATTTCAAAATGCACGATGGGTGTCTCCACCAGAGGCCATATCGAGAATCTATCAGTTCAATTTAAATGAGATGTATCCCTCAATACAAAATTTGCAATTACACGTACCAAATCAACAGGTCGTTGCCTATTGAAAAAATCAAATTTTAGCATAGTTAATACAACAAGATTGCAACATTCTCACGACACTTACAAAATATTTTAATAAGAACCTTTACGACCCATCAACGAGGCATTATCTTTATCGAGAATTCCCTGAGCATTATGTCTGGAATCCTAACGAAAAATTTTGGAATAAGAGAAAGAGTCAACGAGCTATTGGGTGTGTCAATGCAGCCAATCCATCAGAAAGTGAACGTTATTACTTAAGATTGTTATTAAACCAAGTCCGTGGAGCTACATCATTTGAAAATTTGCTTACCGTAAATGATAATCAATGTTCAACATTTCGAGAGGCTGCACAAATGCATGGGTTATTGGAGGATGATAGTGACATCTTGAATTGTTTAGAAGAATCAGCGACTTTTACAATGCCATCATCTCTTCAAAGGTTGTTCGCTACAATCTTGGTCTATTGTGAGCCAACTAATGTTAGGCAACTATGGCAGAAAATGTATTCATCGAGTGAAGACTTTATATATATCCCCCTAAACCAATCTGACCTCCGCGCTTCTCACGTACTAGTTGATATAGGTAATATTTTAAAAAGTATGGGGAAATCAATGATGGATTACGACCTTCCTACAATAAATAACACAGAGATCAGTACAAGGGACTCTATGAAGGAAGTGTTTGAAGAATTGGCAATTGAGACGCCATCTGAAGACATTGAAGCTATTACAAAATTAAATACTGGTCAATTTCAAGCTTTCGAGATAATTATAAGTTCTATTACTACGGGAAAAAGTGGACTATTCTTTCTCGATGAACCTGGTGGAACTAGGAAAACTT
Source organism: Chloranthus sessilifolius (assembly GCA_021018995.1). Taxonomy (NCBI): domain Eukaryota; kingdom Viridiplantae; phylum Streptophyta; class Magnoliopsida; order Chloranthales; family Chloranthaceae; genus Chloranthus; species Chloranthus sessilifolius. The sequence continues at coordinate 76,122,648 of CM037595.1, forward strand.
TCCTCTATCGAGCATTGCTTGCTAAAGTTAGATCACTTGAGTTAATAGCTATTGCAACAACTACGTCAAGGGTCACGACATCCATTATTCCCGGTGGTTGTACAGTACAATCAAGGTTTAAAATACCGATCAATATCACTCCTACAAGCTTATGTGGAATTAGCAAACAATGTAATCTAGCTGACTTGCTTCAAAGAGCCGCATTAATTATATGGGATGAAGCACCTATGTCTAAAAGATATGCCTTTGAAGCTCTTGATCGCTCTCTACAAGATATCCTTGAATCGTCATCACCATTTGGAGGGAAGATAGTTGTGCTTGGTGGTGATTTTAGGCAGGTCTTGCCACAATTGTTCTATGAGCGTCTAGAGAGGATACTATTGATGCCAGTATTATTAAATCCTATTTGTGGAGTCATATCAAAAAATTATATTTACACTGTAATGTGCGTGTTAAAGGAGATATTCAGTTTAGCAATTATTACTTCGCATAGGCGATGGTTCTGAACAAACAATTCATGAAAATTTAGTACAAATACCTAATAAAATGTTGATTCCATTTTACGAGGAAAAGGAGAGCATTGAACAACTTATTAACTTTGTCTTCCCAAATTTGAATGACCGAAGTGGAGAAACAGAATATCTGGCAGATAGAGCAATCTTGGCAACAAAGAATGAATATGTTGATGAATTGAATGAGTTGATCATTTCAAACTTCAATGGTGAAGATGTAGTATACTATAGTTTCGATACTACATCTGACGATACTAATGCTTCTTATCCTCAAGAATTTCTGAACTCACTTACTCCGTACTATTATTGAGGAATATTGACCCAAAAAATTGATTATGTAATGGTACTAGATTGGTATGCCGAAGGTTCCACAAAAATGTTATCTACGCAGAAATTTCAGTTGGACAACATAAGGGAAAAGAAGTTCTCCTCCCGAGAATACCCTTGTGTCCACCAGAAAATGAAGGCTTCCGTTTTGAATTCAAGCGTAAGCAATTTCCACTACATCTTTCATTCACAATGACTAAATAAAGCTCAAGGTCGAACAATCAAACAGGTAGGCGTGTATTTGCCAGAGCCTGTATTTTCTCATGGACAATTATATGCAGCGCTATCACGAGGTGTATCACAAGATACAACAAAATTATTAATCAAACCGATAAATATTACGTTGATAATACCAACATTCACCCAAAACATTGTCTACCAAGAGATACTAAAAAGTTGACATATTATAATTTCACCTACTACAAAGAGTCCCTTTGCATGCCCAAAAAACACCTCTATAATTCAGGTACTTTCTTAAATATATCCGTATGATTTTTTTCATATATTTAATATTCTTATAGTGCATTCTTAGCTCTATGCTAATTTCATGTTGCAGGATGAATAAAGGGAAATGAATAGAAGAGATTGAGTACAAACCAATTGCATCTTTAAAACCCGGACAAACAAAATGGAAAATAAAATATCGCGTAACACAAAAAGGCGAATTACGGTTAAGGCTTCGAATCTATCTTAACTTCTTTGATTGATGAAGAGGTAAATACAACTTCTTTACCTTCCTATGTTCATGGTGAATTTGTCGTCACAAATTTCTTTTATTGTAGGGAACACAAATTCAGGTTGTTATGTTTAGTGACGCAATTCGTGTATTAAGTGAGAAGATATAAAAGGATGGGGTGTACTACATTTCAAATGGAACGATAAAAAAGTCAAACCCGTCTTTCACATATGGGTCAACGGATCATGAAATCTTTCTTGATAGGAATACTGTTGTGACAGAAATTACGAGTGAAGAGGTCAAATTTAATCAAATTCAATATAAACTTGTTCCTCTAGCTAAAGTAGAGGATGGATCCTCTAACCTTATAGGTAATTATTTATATGTAACAATATCTCCATTTATTTTGCTCAATCATTCTAACTTATATTTTGATTTTTTAATATAGATATTCTAGCAATTATCCTTCACATCACTCCCTCCTCAACCATACGTAAACGAGGTGGAGGAACATCGGTAAGGCGTACAGTGACACTGATTGATCATACGTAAGTCCAAAATATACATATTTGATAAAAAAGGATAAATTCAAAATAATGTAACAAAGTTCAGTATGTTAATGTTTATAACAAATGATTTGTACATTTACAGTTCCTCTAATGCAATATGCATGACATTATGGGATCCATTTGATGCTATTGATAGAGAGAATATTAAGCGTAACCTAGACTCCTACCCTATTATACTTGCTACTGCAGTGAGAGCCTTCAAAAACGAAGGCCACCTTCTACAACATAACTACATTAAAATTCTTGTATCATTACCTTTTTATTTCTTATAACTATGCAATCTCATGCTTTAGGAAGTGTTTCGTTCTCTACAACACCAAACACAACAATTGAATTGGAGCCAAAAATGGTAGAGTGATGAATTAAAAAAGTGGTGTCCCGCAAAAGTTCTTCCTTTCTTCCTTGACTAAAAAAACTATTGTTTACAACACGATTATAACTTACATATATATTTATTACAGGGCAGGGGTAAATGCAGAGAAGGTTACTGAAATACAGAAAGTGTCAAATGGTCACCCATCTATTATCACATACGAAGATAAAGAAGTGTACCAACTGCTTCAAGAACAAAATTCAATCAAACACTAGGTAATTAGTTCAACGTCAATAGTTGCTTAGGAGGTTCAATATATACAAAGAACTCAATCTCTTACTAATGGAATATTGTTAAAGGAAAAACTTTATCGACTAAATGCGTACATTGAAAAGGTAAACAACAGAGGAAATTTCTGGCATTTGGCATGCAGTGAGTGTAAGAGAAAGGTGAAGGATGCGATTGGTACCAAAACATGCGAGAAATATAGTCCTAAGATAACGCAAGTAATTTATAAGTATGTTCTCAATATATTGCAATGATTGCTCTCTTTTCCTCCATTTATTTACTAATTTTCTGCTAATTATTACAGGTACATCATGCGTTTGAAGATAGGAGATGGAACATGAGTGTTATGGGTAATTGTATTTGATAAGGAAGTTGAAAATTTTTTAGGCTCCCCAGTTAATGAAATGAAAGAAATGAAGGTAAATATACTAAACTCAATTACATTATTAGAAAATTAATTTAACTATGAAATCGTATTAACATTTATTGCATCTCTATTAGAAACAGGACTCCAAGATAGATATGTATCTTGAATGCATTCTGGGCTGCCTTGGGAAAAAATTTCAATTTACTGCCCGAGTGTTACCTCCAATAGCCGATGACAACAAAAACGCTTCTTATGCGTGCACGGACTTGATTGTCCCCACAAAGACTTAATATTAGAATTATGGATTTACAGACAATCAATTTCATGTCTTAAAGTATTATTACGTTACTAATACTTTCTATGTGTAATATAATTAGTACATTATATAGTAATGTTCCATGTTTGCAGCATTCTCAATTGACTATTGGCTTAGGTAAGTCTTGAAGGAATCATGGATTCCTATGATCAATGATTTATTTGATAGATTTATTTATCTTTCATAAAATATGCCCATGAATTGCTTCTTCTATGTAGTATTTGCTCTAACTGTTTCTGGAAGTTGATAATCTGTTGCCCTAATTTGAATTTGCTTTAGATTTTTAAGGTTTTTGCTCTGTTTTTGCTATTTTTTTTAGGGTTTGATAAAAAAAAATTTGCTTGATAGGTACCAAGTTACGTCCCTTGCGATATTAAATATTCTTCATTACCATCTTCCAATTGTAACGGTGGCAACGGGTTGGCGTCGGACTCAGGCTCAGGTTGGGCCTTATTAATAAGGACAACACATATTCAGTAAGTACCAACTTCTGTGCTCCACAATAGTTCTTGTAATTTTTCTGATTTTATTAATATGGTTGTAAATTTCTTAGATTGCAAAAAAATTTCAAAGGTGTTCTTAAGATATGAATATCTATTTCTGTTGGTATAGTAAAGTCATCCTTTTTTGTTGGTTAGGTTATTCGAATGTTTGGTATTATGTTCTATGGCTATCATATGAATATCTATTTATTCGAATGTCCGGTATTATGTTCTGTGGCTATCATATGAATATCTATTTCTTAGATTGCAAAAAAATTTCAAAGGTGCTCTTAAGATATGAATATCTATTTCTGCTTGTATAGTAAAGTCATCCTTTTCTGTTGGTTAAGTTATTCGAATGTCCGGTATTATGTTATGTGGCTATCATATGAATATCTATTTATTGAAACATTGCCTTTTAGTAGTTGGGATTTTTGTCTGTGAGACCTTGATCCCTTTTCCTGATGTCCATTGGGCTTCGAGGTGGCTTTGGGGGAGACTGTGTTAGCTTCTCGCCTTTTGCGCTTTGTCTTTTCATTTTTCGTTTTAGTTTTTTTCTACTTTTCTCTTTTGCTTTGTTCTTTGTATCTTTCCAACCCGTCGCTGGTTTTTTTTATATATATCTTCTCTTACCGATGAAAGAAAAAAGTATAATTACTGACTGGTTTGTATTTTATATAACTATTGCTGAAATCGTTAAATTTCATATTCATTTGCCATGGTTTCCTTCTTTTTCATTTCCCCAACTCTTGGTGTGAAACAGAGGTTAGTTTGGTGACTTATTAGCTTCCTTTTTCTGGGTTGTGTTTTTTTGAAGAACTTCTTGTTTATATATAGTTTTGAGTTTGTCTTTTCCGAGTTCATGGATGTAGACATGGAGAAGGAATCAAAAGAGCAAACCAATTGCTTCTTATAGTGAGGGAATTTAAACATAACAAGATGTGTTCAAGGTGAAAGACGATAACTATTAACATAAATCTTTGAGCAAAAAAATAACAGACCCTATTGATTTGTTGAGATTTTTTTTTTTTTGGTTTTATAATGTGCAGAGATAGAGAGGTGAGCTTAGGTGACTTTAAATGGAGTTTGTGCATTATAATCAGTTCATGAAGCGAAAGTCTTCGCGAGTAAGGGATGGTTGACCTCTCAACAACTAACCTCTATTGGTTAGAGTCCGCCATGTAAAGTAAAAGAAGAAAAGGTCGCCAACCGCTACTAAGAACGTAACATAACTTTTTAAAATGTGGGTTCTAATATCACTTGTGTAGTTCGAGCCTCTCTGGGTGAGAGGTCTACGCCGAGTGAGCGATCCACCCATAACATTTGCTAGAGCCTATCAAACGGCGTGGGTTTTAACATTTCGTCTAAGTGGACCAGTTTGCTAATCCATTCAAAATCGGGAATGCGGTAAGTATTTTGTATATTTATGTCTATTTTATTTATTTTTTGTGAAACGATGAAAGTTATAACGTTCATTAGGATAATGGAACTTACAGTTGATTAGGGGTGAGATTAGCATATGATGCTGTGACAGCCCGAATTTCGGCACCCCGAAACCCGCGTCATCAACACGACCTTCAAGGTCGTGTCCTGTGATTCTTTACGAAGAATTGGTATATACAAGCCAAAAACTGTAATTAGGGCGCACGTATCTACTCTAAACAAGTTCTCATATAATAATTTAATTATGGTCTCTAAAGGCAGTTCTTGTCCCATGCCAATTCATGGGCATAAGAACTTACTCAATCCATTGGTGATAACTGCTCATCCCAAACGTTTTATCAAAAGCATCACGGTATATAATTACATTCAAATAAAGAGGCTTGACATACCAAGCCACACCTAATACTCTCAACTCACTCTCAAAGTACGCAATGGGTTTCCTAGAAGAATTCCTCAGGAGGAGGTTACATTGCTCGAAGCACGTAGTCCGAATCCCTGGATCAAAGTCTCGAAGTCCTTCGCCGTCTGGACACATGACGTATAGTCTAAGAGGGTGAGCTACATCCTAGCTCCGTAGGGAAGCAAAAAGAACATATAGATTAACCTTCACATATATGTCAGCAATTTTAAAACATAAATTATTGAATAACACTTGTAGAAAATAATTGAAATTACTGGAATAAAATAATGATTTCGACTGTTACCTTGCATGGTTTTGTTTAATCTCCTTACTGGTTTAGTCGTGAATTTGGCCTAATCGCTTAAATCTTAACTTAAGTAGTCCCTGAGCAATATAGCATCGAGCCCCGATGGAATACCCACCATCGTCGTCTAACTAGACAGTTGTTATGCGTATTTCCTGGGAATACTGCCCAAGCCCCTTTCTCATAAGTGGCGGGGTCTATTCCCAAATCTACATCCCTAGGATGTGCTATAAATGTACGGATTGGCCGTCGTACCGGTCACGGATATCCTGCCGGGTCAATCGTGGGTATCTCGCCACGTCGGCGGGGTATTCTAATCAAACCTTAAATAATAAAAATATTGAATGTGCTCTACATATAGTTATTCACCGTGATTGTGCTAATTTTATTACATTAGGCCTTATCACATTACTCCGCTTCACTGTTAGTTTTAATCTGCATCCCTGGGATGCCCCTGATTCAATTTCATCATCCAGATGTCCACTTTACAATTTTTTTACGTCCCCTGGGGACCTCAAGACTATCACGTTTGAAACTTACTCACACACCCTTTTTCGTAATGATCATGCAGTACTTGACTATTTAATTGGATTACACTACATATATGAATTGATGAAATAATGCACATGTTTCAAGAATATTCCCTACCTCAACGCAATTCCAATGCACACTTTCTCGTAGAGGTTTACACTTCACGATCTTACGTCAAACCTACATTTCATGTATTTAGAATATGTTTAGCAAGGTTACTAGAATCATTAGAGCACATAGCCTCCATGTATTTGCACCAATAGTTCAAAAACTGTGTGGTGCCTCGGGTGAGCGAGCACAATTTTTCGCACACGCGGTCTCTTAATCCTCGCTCTAGCGGTCACTTGAGCCCGCTCGAGCGATCCAATCAAAATCGCTCGAGCGATCAAAGCGAGCCTTCTGAAGCTCTTTCTGATGCCTCGCTCAAGCGGCCATTTGTTCTCGCTCTAGCGGTTAAATCGAGATCGCTCGAGCGATTAAAGTGAGCTCTACTAGAGACCTCGCTCGAGCGAGCTTCCCTTAGTTTTGGGTCTCGCTCGCGCGAGCCCAGAACTAAATTTTTGTGTTCTGTCCTTGCTCGAGCGAGCCAATTAGACCGCTCGAGCGAGGAGCAGAAATTTTTAACTCCTCGATTTGATCGAGAAACTCTTTCTTCTCTCATTCAAACCTTGTCATCGTTAAAATCCATTTAACGCCATCCTATACATTATTTAAACACCTAAATATTTATCATGTGGTTTAACATACCTCCGTCGATAGGTCTCGTATAAGTTTGATTTGCGATTCAAAACTACACTTGACGAAGAGATCTCCAAGGTTCCTTCCCAAAGCTCCTCATTCAACCTTTTCTCTTTCTAGGATAATTAGGTTACGTATATGGGGAACCCCTCTCTATTCCATTCACTTATATATCTTTTTGTGAAAGTTAGTGTGTTTCACACACACACCAAAAGTGTATATATATTAGTTTTGGTTCCCTTGTGAACCACCAATACACGTGCATGTTGCATGATGTGTACGATCCCCAAAAATCAGGGGTTATGACAGATGCTTTGGTGACTTCAAATGGGGTTTGTAAATTATAATTTATCTAGAAAATGGCTTTAAATTTGACCCGGAGCAAGTACTGGGTTTGTATAAGTGGGCGAGACGATTTAGAAGATGGCTCACCGGCTTATACTATGTTCTATATGGCATTCTCTTCCCGGAATTGGTAGGCAAATTACTTCTATTGGTGGGAAATCTGCAATTTTAAACTATGGTCTAAGATCACTTTGCTTGAGATGCTTCAGAATTATATTTGGTTTGAGAGTATGGGTTTGTTCTCAAAACCAGGTTTTTGGATGCTTGCATTTGTTATGCACAAATGGGAGCTGGAGCACTGCATAAATTGTGCTTGAAGTGTAAGTAATTTGGTTTGCTGATGAAGTTTCAGAATGTTGTGATATGTGGGCACTTGGATGCTTCTGTGTTATAAAGATTGTACAATATTTTTTGTCCCTTATTTTGTAGTGTTTGCTATGTGGATTCTCATGAATTTGCAGGTGTAAATACTTGGAAGTCGAAATGTTCAGAGGGATGTTCATCCATCAGTATGAAATTTATAAAAAAATATAAATATTGTAGAATTTTTTTTGTCCCTGATTTTGTAGTGTTTGGTATGTGGGTTGTTATGAATTTGTAGGTGTAAAATTTTGGAAGTGGAAATGTTCTGAGAGATGGTCATCTATCAGTCTGTAAATTTATAAAAAAATATTTAGTTATTTACTATTTTGTCTTGAAGTTCATGTATTTTGGATGGTTGTTTTTCAGAGATTAATAAAGAAAATCATTTGAAGGTTAGGCTGAAATTGATTGATATAAACAGGCTTCTGTTGACCCAAATCAATACTGTTTGTGTGGAACTGTTTTGTTGGATGGGTGATTGAATCATTGAAAAAATGTTCGATTCAATGCGAGTCTTCAATTTTGTGTGTGTGCGTGTGTATATATATATATATATATATATGGGAATCGGGAAAATACTCCAAGTGGAATACCCTCACCATACTCCAACTTTGATATGTAGGTCCACTTGGCAGTCAAAGCATATTTTGGGTGTCCCGTGGAGCAAAGTTATATTGTTTAGATCATTTTTAAAAAAGATAAATCTAAAACAACATCTCCACCATGTATTCTTTAAGGTCGGAAAATTTAGGTCGTTGAATCACAATCAAAATTTGACTTTTAATTTTTAAATTCAGTCTTAAATTCACCTTTGAAATTCTTTGAAATTCTTCGGTTCCACCTCTTGTTAAATCGAAACTCTTTGATGCCTCTGAATTGGCTACAAGTCCTCAGTCTCATGAGCCTTAGATCTCTCCCACAACAACCTCACCGGTATCAGATTCCCTGCTTCCACTTTGCAAACTTGATTCCACCTTCGTACAACCTTGTGTTTATGCTCAGGTAAAGGTTTAAATTTTGTATTTATTCTCTAGTTTGGTGTTTCGAGTTTAGGGTTAGGATCTACATTCATTGCCTTATCACTATCTTGGTATGAAGAAACTGCTCTGTTCAATGTCTTGTTTATATATATATATATATATATATATATATATATATATATATATATATATATATATATATAATTTTACTTTTCAAAACTGAAAATGTAGTTTTCAGATTTTTAGAAATATATAGAGATTGATTGCTTTGATTAAGATGATGGGATTTTTTATTCCACATGGCTGGGCTTACTCTCAAAATTTTTACTCTTTTACTACTGTTGATTACCTAAGCTTATCTCAAATGGGAAACAAAGAAGGTAAAAAAACTGCTAATCCAAGAAAGTTGTCAAATATGTTTGGCAGCCTCCAAAAATTTCCTACATCTTACAACATGGTGTTTATTGCACATGGGGTGTTTGATTTTATGCTGTAAGGAGTTCAGGAAGTTTAAGTTTCCTAATCTGATATATTTCAAAAGGCCTTTATTGTTCTCCTATGTTGATGATTAATGGTTATGTCATGTTTATGTTCCAAATGCTTATTATTTGATGGATTGGAAAATTTCAATCTCAATGTTGTGTAGTAAGTTTCAATGTACAAAGGTGCATGGTGTATGCATATCATGTGTTTGAGGTTTGGTGTAAAAGAATGTATGTGGACCATTTTCATGTAGTTTTAATGTTAATTGAGTTGATGGTACAACTATTGCATAGTAGATGTTTAAAGAAATACTATGATTTTTCTGGTTAATTGTCTTTTGGTCAAACACTACTGGCCATATGAAGCTGCTACTGTGGCCTTTGAAGCTATTCCAGGAACCTTGGCACAAAATTGTGAGGTGAATGTGATTCGAACAATGCTGCCCTGCAAGGAAAGGTAAGAAGCAGATGAGGACTATTTTATTTTTTTGATCATCTACGTCTATTTTTATTTTCATTTTGTTAATTTTTAACGAATGCCTAAATTCTTATAACCTATAATCCACTTTGAATCTTCTTCATGAAACTAAAATATTGCTCTTGGCCCTTTAACATGAAAACAAATTCAATTATTCTAAACAAAGATCCTCCTCTTCTAAGATGGTTATTTTCCTGTAGCATGCAAAGGGAGAAAATGCATGGATCAGTATTGATGGGAACATTGATGAAATCACTGATATGAAAGAGCGGAAGGTTGATAATTTTTTATTTTTTTTAGTCAATTTTGAACAATTTGCTTAATTTCGCTAGAATTTTGGTGTTGAACTTATAGTTACCTTCCCTTATGCCCTTCTCAATGTTGATTTGATGTTGTTATTAGGGCCTTCACTGTGTTTGGAAAGCTGAGAGGCATGTGGAGGCTGTTCAAGCTACATTGTCCTCTCTTCCAGATGGGGTTGCTGATAATGTTGGTGTGACTGCTTTGCCATCTGAAGATTCTGTTTCAGAGAGGAAGTTGGAGTTCCTTGAAATACAAGGTCCTGATACTCCCTCTGTGTAAGCATAACGGCCTTGTTGACTTTATCCATTTGACAAGTAGAGGAGCATGACTAGTATCACTGAACCCACAACAATTTACCAACTAAATTATACCACCAAGCTGCTGTATACACAGCTATTGAACCTTGTCATCACACAACAAGACAGCTGATAGATACACTGCTCAGCATATACAGCTAGCTGGCCACCATAAACTCCACAATCACCCTCACAAGGCCCCAATGCCGAAGGAAGAAATCCAGCCAATGGCCACAATCTGCAAAACTGTTGATCTGCCATAGTGATGTAATGCCTCAAAAGACTGCAGCAAACTACAAAAAAAATAAAGCACTACTGCTGTTGTAAACCTGTTGTATATGCAGCCACACTACGAATCAATTAACTGCTATATGCACAGCTATAAGGTCACAACAAACCAATGAAATCCACAATACAACTGCTGAAACAAACTAGTCACTACCACTGCTGAAGAAGAACTTGCTGAAAAAATTCAAACAGGCATTTGAACAAACACCAAATTGCCATAGCCTTCGGTACACACCTACACGCACCAACCAATCAGGGACACCACAGGCCCACTTTTCCACCACCTGCTAAGACAACTGTAGATTACACAACCTTCAGCGGATACAAACCAGGTTCTACAACCACTCAAATATTGAACAACCTGCACTCATACTATTTCTACACTCATATACCGCTAGATTTGCTGTTGAACCAGCACCAGCCAGCACTAAAGCCATCGTAGATAAGTCAGCAGAGATCCAAATATCACAAACATATACCATTGGATTCAGAACAAGAACCCGAATCAAGGACACATCATTAGCGCAATTGTGGTTCTATTTGGTATGTATGCATGCATTTTGGAAGTTCATATTCATTTAAGTTTGAAACTTAGTTGTGACTGGATGTTTATTATGACATCATGCTGTCGTCAGTAGGTCAACATTTGATGTCGGATGAATACAAAAGTTTGGGGTTTTTCATTGGAATTTCAAGGTGAGAAATTTTCCTTCTGCAACTTTTGTCATTTGAAGTATTTTTGAAGAGGTATTAAGCAGTTTCATTAGAATATCTTCCCCTGTTTTATGGATCGTAATGTCATCCTGTCTTATGGATGTGGCCGCAAGAGATTTGGATTCATATCAAGAGAGGTTTGATAAAACAGAACATAGAGCAATTATATGTTCATCAGGTACCAAAATCTCTTAATTGAATTCATATTTTCGACTATAAAACAGAATAGAGAGCAATTATACTTTAAGGGGTACAGTCGATAGGTTTCAACTTCAGCTGTGTTCTTTAACTATATCCATCTTATCAAGTTGTGATATTATGATTATTCTGAAATTTGTGGGGGCTGATCTACATGGTGACTTTATTTGGGCTAGATGGTGAAAAATTAATCTCAACCACTGCATTAGAAATTAAGGAATTATGATGATTCTTCCCTTGTGTCATGTTCCCTCTCAACTGCAGGTTTCTCTCCCTCTCTCTCTCAATTATCTGTCAAGTTTGAACAGGTCAATCTCCTTATACTAAAATGGTCATACCTTGGAAAGTACACAGCTATTTATGAGCATGCAAATCTGTGGAAGTAAATATTTGACCATTTAGTTTAAAGAAATTGAAACACTCGAGAGTAACAGTGGGAGTAAAGATTTGATGATTTAATGTAAAGAGATTGACCTGTTCACACTTCAGAGTGAATGGATTGGTTACAGCTTGTTCCAACTTTTATTTTATTAATGTCTGGGAAATTTCTTAAAGATTTTTTTTATGTGGATGATGCAGGCAAGCCCCTGAAACATTCGAATAGAAAGAAATTGAAACACTCGAGAGTAACAATGGGAGTAAAGATTTGATGATTTAATGTAAAGAGATTGACTTGTTCACACTTCAGAGTGAATGGATTGGTTACAGCTTGTTCCAACTTTTATTTTATTAATGTCTGGGAAAATTCTTAAAGATTTTTTTTATGCGGATGATGCAGGCAAGCCCCTGAAACATTCGAATAGCCAGCTATGTCAGATTTGTGGGGATTCTGTTTGGCTGAAAGCAAACGGTGACGTTTTTGTGCTTTCCCAGTTTGCAGGCCTTGTTATGAATATACGAACGGAAGGACGGAAACCGATCTTGTCCTCAGTGCAGAACTCGATACAGAAGACACAAAGGTTAGTTTATTGCTTTTCAAATATTTTGGATTCTATAATTCTCTTCTTTTGTTCAGTTCTACAAAAAAAATTCTGTAGCATGCTATAAGTGGCGCTTTTACTGTTTCTTTGGTTCAATTATTAAAGGGCCTGACTCCTAGAACTGCTTTACACATACATTTCATGACCGACTCCTATGACCTCTATACACAAATATTTCTATTTAAGTGCATGGTGTACATCTTTGATCATTCTACGCCTTTCATGACTTGTACCACTTAGCCCAAGAATCACACATATCATAGCATTAGAAACATCTGATCAGAGAGATTTAGTATTGATCGTTAAAAAAATGTGCACTATCAGCCGTAATAAAGTCCGTAGATTGGATGGTTCAAATCCTCAATGAAAGTTGTTTTGGGATCATGGTAGATCCTTATATGAGATAGTATTTGATGACTTCAGTGTTGGAGCAGGTAATGCCAACTACCCACTCCAATAGCCAATATGTTTTGTCTCATATATGGTATTATCTGATTCGTATGAGGCTGTTTGATGTGAACTTTTTTGTTGGAAAAAATAAACATATTGAGAAAATAAGCAAATAATGTGATAGCCCGGATTTCGGCACCCCGAAACCCGTGCCATCAGCACGATCATCTTGACCGTGCCCCTTAGCTATGCACGGAACATTGGTATATCAAGCATCAAATAGAATAATAAACGAAATTACGGAATTTAAATCTATATTAAAGCAGTTCTCCAAAAGACAGTTCTACCCTCATGCCTCTGCATGAATGGAGAACCGATCCGAACCATCGACGATAGTAATCATCCCGGATGGTTCGTCCCAAAAGAATAATCCCAACTCAATATATACATGGTTAAACAAAACAAGGCTTGACATACCAAGCCGTACAAATCTCTCTCAAAAAGCCCTCAAAGTGGCACAACGGAGTCCTCTAGAAGAAGTCCTCAGGAGGTGGCTCCAACTCTTCGCTGGCCGCAAGGTCCGACTCACCGGGGTCAGCGTCTCCTGAAGCCTCGGCAGCTGCTAGTAGTGGACCTGCGACGTATAGTCTATAGGGTGAGCTACATCCTAGCTCAATAGGGAACAAAACACAGTTGAACATATAAATTATTACTCACATATATTCCATGATATGCCATGCATGATGTGTCTATGCAGTTATTGATGAAACAGTTAAAAGTATTACATTTTACTGGTAGTTTACTCGTGTCTTTTATTTACTCATGAATGATGCTGAAAAGGCCTAAAGCAAAACTTAAACTTTCAACTTAAGTAATCCCCGAGCAATATAGCATCGAGCCCCGATGAGATACCCTTCATCGTCATCTATATAGACACTTTTAACGTATTCCCTGGGAATACCATATAGTACCCAAGCCCCTTTCCCCTGGGGATTGGTGGCGGGGTTTCACTTGTCTCAAATCAACACCCCTGGGGTGTGCTTACTGTGTACGGATAAGCCTCCGCACTGGCCTACGGTTTCGCTGCCGTATCGGTCACGGATATCCTACCGTGTCAGTCGTGGATATCCCGCCACGTCGGTGGGGTACCCTATCAAACCTCAAATAACAAAAATATCGGTGCCTTACATATAGTTATTTACCGTGTAAGTGTGCTATCTTATATCAGTTAGGCCCTATCAAACATGATTCAATCGTGGATACATCCCTGGGATGTATCCATTTACTTGCATTACACCTGATGCCCTTATCTCTTCACTTTATCATCCCCTGGGGATGGCTCATTATAATTACTCTTATGGATGTCACACACACACACTCTTTTCACAATTCTTAAGCAATAAAACATTTGAATTGAATTCTATATCACTACATACATGCTCTTGTAAAATAAAGTACATGTTCAAGGTGTTCCCTACCTCAAGTCTTCATTTGATCAATGCATCAAGGTCCCACGTGGCTCCTTGTGCACTAGCTCACTCGTACCACCTATGGTACCACATAACATGTGAAACACATCACAAAGGATGCAATAAAGAAGGTCCAAGACTCTCCAAGAATCTTAAAGTCAAACTCAAAAGTGAACATAATTTATCTCAGTCGATTAATCGAACTCCAAAATCGATTAATCGAATCTGATTCGATTAATCGATTTCCAAAATTGATTAATCCAAAGTCAATATCGATTAATCGAGATTCTCATTCGATTAATCAAATCCTAATTCGATTAATCGAAATTCTCATTCAAATCGATTCTCATTTCGAGTAATCGAGTTCCTAAAATCGATTAATCGATCCCAAATCGATTAATCGAAAATTGAAATCGATTAATCTCGAAATCCCATTTCGATTAGTCGATTTTCTACAAGTCATTTCCTCCAGCCCCTGGGGTCCACTGGAGGTTCCCAGTCGATTAATCGATATCCAAATCGATTAATCGAAATCCAAAGTCGATTAATCGAACTCCAATTCGATTAATCAAAATCGGGGTCCACTGACTTTTCAACTTCTTGGCCAATTTCGATTAATCGAAACCCAATTTCGATTAATCGAAATTATGTCAAACCCTTTGGTATTCTTCTCAATCTTTTTCCACACTTTTTCCTCTATTTTTCTAAACCATTTTCCTATGATTTAAACCATTTTCAACTACAATCTAACCTCTACAATCTATGCATTTTATTCACAAAAATTTACCTTGAATCAATCTCAAATTGATTTCAAATCAAGTGGTTGGAAGGCTAGGGTTCCAGCTTTGGCTTGAACGGATTCTTTGGGCAGAATCGGCCTCTTTAATACTTGAATCCCCCTTCCAATCACCCACAATAACTTCTTTCTTAATCACCCTCTTTACTCCTCTCTCTCTCTTCTTTACTTCTCTCTCAACAACCAAACTATTGATTTTAGGGTTATTAAACCCTTTTATCCCCCTCCTAGCTTGTGTGTTAAGCACATGCACCCCAATAGGTGTATGTGACTTCAGATTCACAACACACACCACATGGTTTCACAAACCATTTCATCTCATTCACTCATCACACTCTACGCTAACTATCGAACTCTTAATTGGTCAAACCTATGACCGATCGGGCACGGATCCCGAGGTCATAGTTTAGCGTGATTTTTTGGGCTATTACATCCTCCCCACCTTGGGAATTTTCGTCCTCGAAAATAACCCAAGATTCGTCGGTCGGGGTCTCTCTCGCTCCCCCCCCCACACACTCAGGTGAGGCTGTCCAATAGACTCAGACGTATTTATTTAGTTACATATACCAGCATAGAATTTAAATTTGACGAATTTGAACAATGTACACAAAAAATTTTGGATTTCTATTAATATCAGAAAATTTTTACAAGGCGCCACATGAGTTGGCGTACAAAATATACATCTATACAATCATGACTCATACAAAAGAAAGATAAAACTCATGCAGTCCCCTCGCCAGGCAGGTCTGGTGCTGGAGCAGGCTGCGGCTGCGGTGGTGGCGACTGTGGTGGAAGCGGCTCAGTCGGCGGAGCGGAGGCAGATGTGGAAGGAACCGCGTCTGCAATGGTGGGATGGAAGACGGGTCCTCTATGGAAGGCTGTGCGTCCGGCTGTCCACTCCTCCTCCTGGGCGAGGTAGCGGCGGTAGTCGGTCGGGTAGATGTGGCGGAGGGTGTGAAAGAGAAGGAAGTCCATCCTCCGATTCATCCTTTCGTTGTTGGCCTCCATACGGGCCAACACCTCGATGGTCGGTCCAGATGATGCGGCGCGCCGGCGGTAGGACGAGGTGGGTGTCGCGGGCGCAGAGTGGGCAGGTGGCGTTGGTGAGGCTGCGGTATGAGAGGGAACCCTCTCCACTGAAGGCTCGGCTGGGTGTGCCCCACCCATGGGTGGGTCCTGCTGTGGTGGTGGGGGTGGTGGCGGTGCTACTGCTGCTGCTGGGGCTACTGGAGCGGGACCCGGAGCCGGTAGGGTCCGCTTTAGTAAATTGTAGCTACGGGTCCATGAAGACTTCGAAAACGTCTTCACGCGATCCATAGCCCTCACCTCGTGGGGCGAGATGATGTATGAGGGATCGTCGGAGTAACACTCCAACATGCTCGAGATGAGCCGAGCATATGGCATCTTCTCCTTAGGCCTCATGTTGCCCTTCATCAACTTTCCCTTGATGTACCTCATCCCTTCTAGGATGACCATGGTAGCATCAAACCATCGGCCACAAAAGGCCGCATAAAGTTCCTGTTGCACTTTGTCTACGCGCTCCGTATCGTGGCGCATCGGGTATAAGTTACACTTGATTATCGAATCAAGCATCCACATGTAGTGGGGAAGGTCAACCCTCTTGATGGAGGATCCCGACCCCTTCTTGCCGTTGGTCATGCGAGTCATGACCTCCTCGAAGCGAGGTTCCTCCTCAAAGGGTGGGAATAGGGTGGTCTCTGGGGTAAAATCGAGGTAGCATTCAAGCACTTCGTGTATGTGACGACGAGTGATCGTGTAGTCGCGACCCTCAATAGTGGTCTTGATCACATCGTCGGTCGGGCCGTCCACAAGCCCTTGATAGAATAATCTCACCAATCTAGGGTAGTAAGAACCCCGGATTGGTTTGAGAAGGTTGCCGAGACCGGTGTTGTTGAGGTAATTTTGAGCCCATTGGGTCTCGCCCGGTAAATCGAGATTTGTGAATAGGGTAGGGTCGATAATGTATTCGACCTCAAAGGTCTTTGCGGCCCACCATTCATTTTGTTGTATCACATTAGTGGGTGGTGGGGGCATCGGCGTGGACTCGCACATAGATGCGCTCGTCGAACCGGAGGTGGTCTCCGATGTCGACGGTGACGGAGTCCTCACCGGCGATGGGGTAGGTGGTGGTGGTGCGACGTTCTTACGCCTAACCGGCAACTTAGAGGTTGCCTTCTTCGAAGACAATCGGGTTTTGGGCGGCATGGTTGGTGAAATAAAAAAAATCTAGGGTTTCCTTTAATTCAAATTGAAAAGACAACACAAATTTAGGGTTTACCGTGGGTTTGAAGGCGATACAACATCAACCACAAGCAAAACCAACCCTAGGGCATCGGATGGTTGGAGAAGAAGAAGAAGGTCAAACGCCCAAAAATCTCAAGGTGAAATGATTTCGAATGGGGAATGAAATCCCTAATTTTATATATATAGGCCCCGGCTCGATTAATCGAAATTCAAAATCGATTAATCGAGATTCAAAACTAGGTTAAGCTGCGTAAAATCGATTAATCGATTTCCCAAATCGATCAATCGAAAGTTAAATTCGATTAATCGAAAACATTTCGATTAATCGAAATCGTATCCGTTTAAAAATTTAAGTTTTTGAGCTCACTGGCGCGAGCCAGTCGATTAATCGAAATCCATTTCTATTAATCGAAATTCCAAAATCGATTAATCGAATTTCACTTCGATTAATCGAAATCGTGCAGTAACTTCTAAATTTCCAGAATTCCTTAAGTATTCGATTAATCAAAATCCATTTCGATTAATCGAAATTTCAAAATCGATTAATCGAAATTCACTTCGATTAATCAAAATCGTCTATCTGACTTCAATTTCTTCCAAGTCCCTTTAGTAAATCGATTAATCAAGGTTCAGTTCGATTAATCGAAATCCAAAATCGATTAATCGACACTGCTTCGATTAATCGAAATTTCATTAATTTACTCCCAATTCTTCTAACATTCCCAGCTTGTTCGATTAATCGAACTTGCAGTTCGATTAATCGAATTCCCAATTCGATTAATCGAATTCCCAAAATCGATTAATCAATCCCAAATTGATTAATCGAAATTATAACTCGATCAATCGAAATTGCATTCCATGTATATTCTAACTCTCATTTCAATTTCCAGTCACTGGCACATGCCAGTCGACTAATCGAACAAAATCGATTAATCGAAATTCCAAATCGATTAATCGATTTGAAATTCGATTAATCGGTTTTGCCCAATTTCTGTAGATTTTTCAAGTTCTTTGGTTCTTTGATTATTTTTTTTTTTTTTTGACAATTTATGACATCAAGTGGTTCGTAGATCCATAAAAACACATTCACTTGGTCATGTATATACCAGAAAAATCTGTTCCTTTAATCATACTCTTGAGCAAAATTTCCATCGAATTACAAGGATCGTGGAGATTCCACGAACACTTTTGTGGTTTACATTGTATTCTCATGTCGTTGGAAACAAGGCTGGATATTGTTCTTTCACATCGGCCTCTCGTTCCCAAGTAGCCTCTTCTTTTGGATGATTGTTCCATCGAACAAGCACTAAGGAAATCACTTTAGTGCGCAGTACTTGTTCCTTTCGATCCAAGATTTCCACTGGTTCCTCTATCATGCTCATGTCCTCACACATCTCTATAGGTTGCTTTCCTAATACATGAGACGGATCATTCACGTACTTCCTGAGCATCGATATGTGGAACACGTTATGTACTCGATCAAATAGCGGTGGTAAACCAATGCGATATGCAACTTCACCTACGCGTCCCAAAATTTCAAATGGTCCAACATAACGTGGACTTAACTTCCCTCTCTTGCCAAATCTCATTACACCTTTCATAGTTGACACTTTCACAAACACGTGCTCACCCACTTTATAGTCGACACTAGTCCGCTTCATGTCGGCGTAACTTTTCTATCTACTCTGTGCTGACTTCAGCCTTTCTCTGATTATTCGAACGACGGTGGTGTTGTCTTCAAGTAGTTTTGGCCCTAACACAAATTTCTCACCTGTTTCCTCCCAATTGAGGGGTGACTTGCATCGTCGTCCATACAGAGCTTCATACGGTGCCATGCCAATGCTCGTTTGGAAACTGTTGTTGTATGCGAACTCGAGCATCAGTAGATACTCATCGATATCCTTGCATATCAAGCATGCACGCCCGAGCATGTCTTCTATTACTTGGTTCACTCGCTCGCCCATCGGTTTGAGGATGGAAATGAACTAAAGTCTAGTCGTGTTCCCATTCCTTCTTGAAATTTCTTCCAAAACTTGGGCGTATATAGTGGATCACGATCTGAACCTATGCTGCTTGGTATCCCATGTAATCTTACAATCTCCTTCATGTATAAATGCGATCTTCTTTGTATCGTAGTATTGTATGGCAAAAAGTGCTGATTTGGTCAATCGGTCTCTGACGACCCAAATGGCATTGTGTCTCTTAGCGAGACGGGTAACCCAACAATGAAGTCCATTGAGATCGATTCCCACTTCCATTCTGGGATTGGTAAGGGTTGCAATAGTCCAGCAGGATGTCTATGATCAACCTTCACTTGCTGACAAGTCAAACACCGTGACACGTACTCGGCCACGTCTTGCTTCAGTCCTCTCCACCAGTAGTTCTTTTTCAAATCTTGGTACATTTTGGTGCTACCAGGGTGGATAGCATAATTTGACTTATGGGCCTCATCAAGAATCGTTCGTCTTAGATCGGCATTGTCCGGAATGCAGAGACGGCCTTTAAACAACAACGAACCATCTTCTTTTACTGAGAAGTCCGACCTAATGCCTTCACTCACGTCTTGATGAATCTTTGTTAATGCCGGATCTTTCATCTGTAGATCGTGGATATGCTCAAATATCACTGGCTTTACTGATATGTTAGCCAAAAAGGATCCGGTGGCTTTTGACTCAATGTTCGCATCGTAGAATGCCAGGTCTTCCAATAATTTCCATCGGTGCATACCCAAAATCAAACAAGCTAACTGAGCTGAACCTTTCCGACTCAATGCATCGGCTACTACATTCGCCTTGCCTGGATGGTATTGTATGGAGCAATCATAATCCTTGAGGAATTCCATCCACCTGCGCTGTCTCATGTTGAGCTCTTTCTGTGTAAACAGGTATCGGAGGCTCTTATGATCGGTGAAAATTTCAACAGTCTCACCATACAAGTAATGTCTCCAAATCTTCAGCGCAAAAATGACTGCTGCTAGTTCCAAGTCATGAGTCGGGTAATTTTTCTCGTGTTCTTTCAGCTGTCTTGATCCGTAAGCTATCACCTTCTTGTGTTGGTTGAGCACACAACCAAGGCCATTGTATGACGCGTCGCTGTACACGGCGTATCCTCCACTGCCCGAAGGAATCGCTAACACTGGAGCCGAAGTGAGTCTCGTTTTGAGTTCTTGAAAACTCTTCTCACATGTCTCACTCCACTCAAACCTTGAATCTTTTCGTGTCAGCTTTGTGAGAGGCCCCGATATCTTTGAAAACCCCTCGACGAAACATCGATAATAGCCTGCTAAGCCCAGAAAACTTCGGACATCGGTCACTGTCTTTGGTTGCTCCCATTTAACCACTGCTTCTATCTTTCTTTGGATCTGGTGACACCATGCTTTGAGACAACATGTCCCAAAAAGCTAACTTCTTCCAACCAAAACTCACACTTGCTGAGTTTGGCGTACAATTGGTGTTCACGTAGCGTCTGTAGAGCAATCCCCAAATGTTCTTCGTGTTCCATCTTGGATTTGGAGTATATCAGTATATCATCAACAAACACTACGACGTAGGAGTCCAAGTGTGGTTTAAACACTCGGTTCATCAGATCCATAAACGACGCCGGAGCATTCGTCAATCCAAACGGCATCACAAGGAATTCATAGTGCCCATACCGCGTCCGAAAAGCTATCTTCTCAATGTCCTCAGCCTTAACTCGCAACTGATGATACCCAGATCTCAGGTCGATCTTGGAAAAATACCTTACTCCTTCCAGTTGGTCGAATAGATCGTCAATTCTAGGCAAAGGGTAGCAGTTCTTCACAGTGAGTTTGTTCAATTGTCGATAGTCAATGCATAGCCGCATTGACCCATCCTTCTTCTTGACAAACAAAACCGGTGCTCCCCATGGAGACACGCTCGGTCTAACAAACCCCTTGTCCATAAGTTCTTATAGTTGTTCCTTCAATTCCTTTAACTCAGCAGGAGCCATTCTATAAGGTGCCTTCGAAATAGGCTCCGTTCCTGGTGCTAAGTCAATGGCGAATTCTACTTCTCTCTCTGGAGGTAATCCAGGCAATTCCTCTGGAAACACGTCGGCGAAGTCTCGCACAACTGCTATCTCAGAAATGATGTTCTTTTCTTCCTTGTCCTCCTTTAAGAAAGCTAAGTATCCACTGCAACCCTTTCTGATCATTTTCTCGGCCCTTACTGCTGAGATCAGTGGCACAGATGACGACCTCACTCCTTGAAACCGAAACGATCTTCTTGTGTTGGGTCTGAAAATGACTACCTTGTTCTTGCAATCGATTTGCTGCAATGTCAATGCAACCAACATTCCATGCCAAGGATCACATCAAACCCTTGCATGTCTATGATATCAACTTTGCTTCTAATTCATGCACCTCTAAGTCTCGAATGCTACAATGATGGATTTGCAAGCTAGCTCGTGTCTACTAACTCTCGATCAAAGTAGACACGAGATAGGGAAATCAACGTCTCGAACAATCTTCATCTTCTTGGCGAAGCGTGGAGTGACGAATGAGTGGGTAGACCACGGATCTATCAACACTTTCGGCGTCATATTCACCAAGCATCCTTTTCATATATATTTAAAGTACCTACATCATACAATACATACAATAATTTACATCAATTTACACTCTTAATTCACATCTGACTTTTGTATAAAAAAAAATCTATACAATTTCTAATGCATGCTCCTTCTCTATCTAAAATTTTAATGAAATGAAAATTTTCTTTAATTTTAAAGTCTCACCTTGGATGACGTCATGCACGTTCCACGCTTCCTAGCAAAGGATCGCATAAACTCTCCCACGAACAATCGGCTTCCTTGCTTGAATGGGTGGTGGCGCCGCTCTTTCTCTTATCCGTCTCGGGGCAATCCTTGATCAAGTGGCCCACCTTGCCACATCGAAACAGCCCTAGTTCCCAATCTACAATCCATCTGTCCTATGAGGCTTGCCACACTTTGCATAAGTCTCCGAGTCTGGAAGAAAGCAGTCGAGAACCACTGTGTGATAGTGGCACCAGATGAACATGGCGAGGCTCTCATAGCGAAAAGGTCTCCCCGACGCAAGTAATGGGAACCTTTGTTGGTGTTGTTGTTGTTGTTGCGCCGGTCTTCCGAAACCCCCTTGGAACTGTGGTCTCTGATTCTGGGCCATGAACCTTGGCTTTTTGTTCACCGGTTCATAGGTCCCCGTCCTTCCTTGTTCATTTCCTCCTCTCTGCTGCTCTCTCTGTCGATATCTATTTGTATTCTCCTCTTCAACCACTAGTGCTTTACTCATGACCTCTTCATAGGTCCTCAGCTGAAATGGAGCTACGCCTCCCCTAACCCGAGCTTTAAACCTTCGAAACCTCTTGGACTTCATCACTTCAGTAGCGACGTAATCCGGAGCAAAACGGGCAAGTCGTAGAAACTCAACCCCATATTCTCTCACTGTCATTCTCCCTTGCATTAACTGTAAAAATTGTATCTCAAGCTGGTTCCTCACCACTTCCGGAAAATATTGTTTGTTGAACTCCTCAACAAACTCCTCCCAAGTCCAAGGCAACTCTGGGGTCTCCTGAGCCCGAGTCCGTATCACGGACTTCCACCAAGGCCCAGCCTCCCCATCCAACATATAAGCTGCCCATCTCACACTCTCATCTTTCGTGCATGTTAGCACGCTAAAGACTTTCTCCATCTCCATCAGCCAGTTCTCAGCGTCCATGGTGTCTGCCTGCCTAGAAAATGAAGGAGGTCTCATCCTCCTAAACTCTGTAAAAGATGAGGGCACACAGGCGTGAGTCTACAATTGGTGTAGGTGGGCTGCTTTTTCTCTTGACGCATGAGCTGCAAAGGATGCGGCTTGTTGTGCCATGGCAGCTGCCATAGTCTCCATAGTGTGCATCATCCTTTGTCGCTCTTCTCTGTCTTCTTGTCTTTCTCTCACTCTCTCTTGTTCTCTTAGATCTTGATCCTGCCGATCTCGATCCTCTTCATTATGCTGTCTACTACTACTGCCCCCTGGGGCCTCAGTACCTCCTAAAGGCACTCTATTAGTAGGAGAGATGTAATCATCTCCACTACGTAGACTCCTCTGTTGGCCTCCCCTTGGTCGGCCTCTTCCTCTAGATGACATTTGCGGCTGCATTTGAAACTAAAGTTTCGTTAGCAGAAGCCCCTATGTTCTGACCAAAAGGACGATTGTCAGAATTGCTAAAAGAAAATAGCTTTGATACCAATTGTGACAGCCCGGATTTCGGCACCTCGAAACTCGTGCCATCAGCACGATCATCTTGACCGTGCCCCTTAGCTATGCACGGAACATTGGTATATCAAGCATCAAATAGAATAATAAACGAAATTATGGAATTTAAATCTATATTAAAGCAGTTCTCCAAAAGACAGTTCTACCCTCATGCCTCTGCATGAATGGAGAACCGATCCGAACCATCGACGATAGTAATCATCCCGGATGGTTCGTCCCAAAAGAATAATCCCAACTCAATATATACATGGTTAAACAAAACAAGGCTTGACATACCAAGCTGTACAAATCTCTCTCAAAAAGCCCTCAAAGTGGCACAACGGAGTCCTCTAGAAGAAGTCCTCAGGAGGTGGCTCCAACTCTTCGCCGGCCGCAAGGTCCGACTCACCGGGGTCAGCGTCTCCTGAAGCCACGGTAGCTGCTAGTAGTGGACCTGCGACGTATAGTCTATAGGGTGAGCTACATCCTAGCTCAATAGGGAACAAAACATAGTTGAACATATAAATTATTACTCACATATATTCCATGATATGCCATGCATGATGTGTCTATGCAGTTATTGATGAAACAGTTAAAAGTATTACATTTTACTGGTAGTTTACTCGTGTCTTTTATTTACTCATGAATGATGCTGAAAAGGCCTAAAGCAAAACTTAAACTTTCAACTTAAGTAATCCCCGAGCAATATAGCATCGAGCCCCGATGAGATACCCTTCATCGTCATCTATATAGACACTTTTAACGTATTCCCTGGGAATACCATATAGTACCCAAGCCCCTTTTCCCTGGGGATTGGTGGCGGGGTTTCACTTGTCTCAAATCAACACCCCTGGGGTGTGCTTACTGTGTACGGATAAGCCTCCGCACTGGCCTACGGTTTCACCGCCGTATCGGTCACGGATATCCTGCCGTGTCAGTCGTGGATATCCCGCCACGTCGGTGGGGTACCCTATCAAACCTCAAATAACAAAAATATCGGTGCCTTACATATAGTTATTCACCGTGTAAGTGTGCTATCTTATATCAGTTAGGCACTATCAAACATGATTCAATCGTGGATACATCCCTGGGATGTATCCATTTACATGCATCACACCTGATGCCCTTATCTCTTCACTTTATCATCCCCTGGGGATGACTCATTATAATTACTCTTATGGATGTCACACACACACACACTCTTTTCACAATTCTTAAGCAATAAAACATTTGAATTGAATTCTATATCACTACATACATGCTCTTGTAAAATAAAGTACATGTTCAAGGTGTTCCCTACCTCAAGTCTTCATTTGATCAATGCATTAAGGTCCCACGTGGCTCCTTGTGCACT
Organism: Chloranthus sessilifolius; assembly: GCA_021018995.1. Lineage (NCBI taxonomy): Eukaryota > Viridiplantae > Streptophyta > Magnoliopsida > Chloranthales > Chloranthaceae > Chloranthus > Chloranthus sessilifolius. The sequence continues at coordinate 76,147,850 of CM037595.1, forward strand.
AGCTCACTCGTACCACCTATGGTACCACATAACATGTGAAACACATCACAAAGGATGCAATAAAGAAGGTCCAAGACTCTCCAAGAATCTTAAAGTCAAACTCAAAAGTGAACATAATTTATCTCAGTCGATTAATCGAACTCCAAAATCGATTAATCGAATCTGATTCGATTAATCGATTTCCAAAATTGATTAATCCAAAGTCAATATCGATTAATCGAGATTCTCATTCGATTAATCGAATCCTAATTCGATTAATCGAAATTCTCTGTTCAGCCAAGTCGATTCTCAATTCGAGTAATCGAGTTCCTAAAATCGATTAATCGATCCCAAATCGATTAATCGAAAATTGAAATCGATTAATCGAAATCCCATTTCGATTAGTCGATTTTCTACAAGTCATTTCCTCCAGCCCCTGGGGTCCACTGGAGGTTCCCAGTCGATTAATCGATATCCAAATCGATTAATCGAAATCCAAAGTCGATTAATCGAACTCCAATTCGATTAATCGAGATCGGGGTTTCCTGACTTTTCAACTTCTTGGCCAATTTCGATTAATCGAAACCCAATTTCGATTAATCGAAATTGTCAGATTCAGCCCCCTTTTGGCTGTTCTTCTCAATCTTTTTCCACACTTTTTCCTCTATTTTTCTAAACCATTTTCCTATGATTTAAACCATTTTCAACTACAATCTAACCTCTACAATCTATGCATTTTATCCACAAAAATTTACCTTGAATCTCAAATTGATTTCAAATCAAGTGGTTGGAAGGCTAGGGTTCCAGCTTTGGCTTGAACGGATTCTTTGCGCAGAATCGGCCTCTTTAATACTTGAATCCCCCTTCCAATCACCCACAATAACTTCTTGCTTAATCACCCTCTTTACTCCTCTCTCTCTCTTCTTTACTTCTCTCTCAACAACCAAACTATTGATTTTAGGGTTATTAAACCCTTTTAACCCCCCCCTAGCTTGTGTGTTAAGCACATGCACCCCAATAGGTGTATGTGACTTCAGATTCACAACACACACCATATGGTTTCACAAACCATCTCATCTCATTCACTCATCACACTCTACGCTAACTATCGAACTCCTAATTGGTCAAACCTGTGACCGATCGGGCACGGATCCCGAGGTCATAGTTTAGCGTGATTTTTCGGACTATTACAAATAATGTAATCTTGTTGTGTATAATCATGCAGAAACCTGCATTACAGTGATATGATACATTTTGGATAATACATATGATTCATATTTTAAACCTTGATTTTGCTTTCTAGGGATGGCATTTAATCTTGACGAGCAAGACACTAAGGTAATGCTCTTTATAAGTGTCAAGGAGCCCTCGGGTGGAGGGAGATGATGAAGAGGATGATGTTGATGACTTGGAGAATGAATTCAATTATTTACATGGCAATGGAAAGGCAATACTTCAAAGGCAAATGCAAGGGCAGGGAGAAGATGCTGATCTGTTACCTTCCTCTAGACACGAATCTCTTCACCAAATTTCACTTCTCACCAATGGTCTGCTGGTAGGAACTAAAATAATTGACAACTGATCCTTTATTTCTGTACATACAAAGTTCCTCATATTTCCTTATTCGCCGTGAAAGGTCTTACATCAGGATGCATGGATGTTGTATTTTCTCCATTTGCTTTCTCTCAGATGCTGAACTAACACTTGCATGTGGAAGGATCACTCCACCTAAGAGAAAATCCTCATCTTCTCACTTATAAGTCATTTAGTGCCACGTGGCACACCGTTTTTACTGATCCAACATGTCCAAGTGGCAGGACATTCTATGACCTTCTTGCAGCTAAAACAAATGCCCATAAGAGCAACCATACCATCAAATCCAAACACTTCAATATGAACCCTACTTTAGATATAAGCAACGGTCCATATTAAATTTCCCAGATCAAATAGTTTGGTCCCTCATATGAGCATTTTTTTTTTAGCTGTCTGATTTTCATATGATGTTTAGCCACTTGGATAAATTGGATTGACAAAAAAAGCCTGCCATGTCGCTCAAAAGGGACGGTGATGGCTTTTATCTTATGTCTAAGGTGAGCTCCAGTTAACCCTTTCTAATTTTATGTCTTAGATATAGTTTTGGCATCAAAATCACTCCCATCGTGTAATTGTAGTGGAGGCCTACATTTAGTTAGCTATGCCATTCCCTTGACTATTTTGTGAGGCCCATTGTTATTTGGTGTTTGCCATCTACTTAGGTTCTCTTGTTTTATATCTTTCCAAAGCATTTGATTTGCACTCAACTTGTATATCAACACTTAGTTTACTTGATACTCTAATTAGAATAATTTGACTGAATTATTCCCAAATCTTATTTGAGTATGGTCGCTTTCCATGGTTCATAATTTTTTCAAAATTCAAATAAGTTTTCTTTATGATTTTTATCGATGAATGTGTTCGACTATCATATTTTTCATTGCACTTTCGACACACTGAATTCAAGGGTATATTCAATGAATTAAGAGAAAGATCATAATTTGCTCACTGAGGGCATGCACAGACCTACCCTCACTTCTGGATATTTTTACCTTTTGGTGCAATTTTTTTTTGTTACTGGCCGTGTGAGTGCTCGCTCAACCAAATTATAATCCATCCTCTCATTTTTCTTTCTAATAAAAATTAACATGAGAGAACGGTAAGTGATTATTTGCCTTCGTAAATTCCCTAGCGAGGGTAGGCTTTTCTTATCTCATCGAGAAAAGAGCGGTAAAAACCGGTGTGAGTAGTGTCCTTCCAAGATTAGCCACCCATCCATAATATTTTTTTAGCAGTATGAGCATTTGGAGGATACGGATACCCTGTCGTGCAGTTACACGGCATAAATCAGATCTTTTTGGGGTCTGTTGGGTCTCCATCTATCCTTAGTTTTATAGATGAATTCATTGAATAAATTAAGTTTTATTTTATTACTTATATGCATGTATTTATTCTAATTTTAATTCATATGGAGGATTCCTAAGTTCTTGGTTCCTAAAATTTTGAGAGTTTTCTTCCTCCCTCCACGTCTAAATTCTTTCCTACTAGAATATATTCCCTTTTTCATATATAATCATTGTATTGGGTATTTAGTTGTGCAACCGTGAGATTTGTGACCAATCCGTCGCGGCGATGCGCTCGCTTGCAAAAAATATAGAGTCGCCACCCATAGCTTTTGGTGTCTCGAGAAACCTATATCATTTTTATGAGCACCGAAATGCTAAAGATATGACTCTGAATCCGGTTCACACCAAAGGCTCTTGGGTAGGGACTTCATTTATCGATCGGAAAGGTGTGAGGCACCCGATCAACCCGCTTAAAGCAGTCTTCACTAATGGCCAAAAATAAAATGAAGTAAAAGAAATGAAAATAGCTTCCTCTTGCCCAAAAAGGTTTAGAATCTTATTTGTGCCTATCTGTCCCTACCGAAAAGTTGGCAGCTTAACGGCACAAGTGGGAGGATGGAGGGAGCTAGAAAGAGATAAGAGAAGAAAGGGGAGAGCCGGAGCCCTCGGGCCCTTACAGCACCGTAGGAGAGCCTTGCGTGACTTGCTTTGATGAGCTCTTGAAGGCTTGTATGGTGAAAAGAGGGGTTCTAACCTTTAAGGCTTTCTAGCTAGGAAGTAGAGAGAGAAGGTAAATGGATAGCATATACCTAAACTAAAGGGTCTAAGGTGAAAAATATCACTCAAAGGAGATTTTGAAATTCTGGACTTTGTATGGGAAGTGTGCACCAAAGGGAGAAAGATCTTCTCACTTTAAGCTCTTTCTCTCTTAGGCCAATATTCTCAACCCCTAAACCAAGGGGAAGGGGGGCCCTATTTATAGGAAATGGGTGGATTAGGAGACCACTTAAGTGCTAAATGGGGTTAGCAATTAGGTAATCTTAAATCTAAGGTTTCCTAAGATTTTGAGAGCTTGGAAAGGTGTGAAGGTGGTTCTAATGGTGGATGATTGGTTGATATTTCAAATCACTTAAAGGTTGCAAATAGACGCTAAAAGGGTGCAACAGAACTAGCAAAACACACTCAAAAGATCAAGATGGTCAATAAGTCAAACCCCAATCTCAATTTTTGGGGCAAAATCTAACAGTTACTGTAGTTGCGCCAGGCAAATGTACAGTAAAACAATGGGCGAGATTTCTTAGAGGTTGCAAGCTCGCAAGGAGTAGGGGGACCCATTTATACCTGACGCAACTATTAGTTGTGCTAGGCCATTTCTGGGAGAAAAAAGCATGGTGCAACTAATAGTCGCACCAGGCAAATTCTGGGGGAAAATGGCTTGGCACAACTGTTAGTTGCGCTAGGCAAAAATTCCTCCAAAATAGCCCGATTTTAAATGGTCATAACTTTTGATATATAATTCCGATTGAGGTGATTTTTAGCTTGTTGGAAAGTTGGAGAAGTCCTCTTTCCAATAGTATATAAGTCAACTCTTGATGAGGTCAGTATAAATTTTGGCACTCTTCTTTCCAACCACTACTCGGGAGGGTTTGACACTTGTCCAGGAAAGGGTTATAATGGGTTTGAGAAGGTTCGGGTTGATTCCTAAGGGTTCGGGAAGGTTCCTAAGGGTTTCGAAAGGTTCCTAAGGGTTTCATACATGCCATAAAAAGCTCATAAGTGCACCTCTCTCAAAATGTGTTCCGATCGGGCCTTGGGCCAAATTTAAGTGTCTACAGATGCCTCTCTTTGGTATCCGATCACTAATGATCAAATGCAAAAAAAAAAAGACATCCGAAGAGGCCCAAGGCATTAGTGACAGATCCGCTGTATTCAGAACGAACTTTAAACATCAAATGAGTAATATGGTGAGAAAACAAAAGCCCTGGATGTCAGGCTAAACATTTATTTCTCAAGGTAATCAGTCCCCAAGCGCTTAGCGACATTACTGGGTATAACCGAGGTGGAATGAGTTGCGAACTCCCTATAGTTGGAAAAGACATTCGCTTCTCGGGATGATTTTGAAGGTATTTGATGTTTAAGATTCATTCTGAATGCAAGAGCTTCATAAGTAAGAGGGGTGATCGACGTCCCACATTCAAAGATAGGTGCGAAGTAAACATACGCAAGGCTCCACAGTTTGCGTCCAATCCTACGAGGCATTTGATTGCCCCATCTGACTGTTCGTGGGTGCCCTTGCTGAAAGTAGGGTTCAAGATCTTTGGGCGAACCCATCGATCCCAATGTTTATTTAGCATGACTGCCCGAGCAAAGTGAATAGATGTGACAACGCTTTTTGGGAGGACGTGTCATTTTTGAAAACATGCCCCGGATTAATATGACCTAGAGCATCCAACTTCAAGTACTACTAAACAGATCAAACCAATGATTAGGTGTCTCCTAAAATGGAGCATCCAATCCTGGCTTTCGCCGACAATGATCATAAATATCAATTAACTATGCATAAACATGCACCCATCAGGGGCGATAAGCAACAACAAAGGCGATGGAAGCCTCGACCCGGACCTGCCCGAGTATAATTTTCGGGAACAAACGACCATCATACGGATACCCAGATGCATGGCATACACTTTACAGGGATACTGCTGCCCATACAGGTTTTAAGTCTGTAGAAAAATAAAAAGGAAATGAACCCTTCTGAATGCATAATTGTACATAGTTTGATTGATACGTAATCTCATTTTCAACAGGTTGGTCTCAACCAACGATTGACCTTTTCCAATGGAAAATCTAAAGCTTAAGACACTTAAGTTCATATGAATCCTAAACAGAGTGCTTAGCTTGAAGATATAGCAGTGGAGCCAACTTGATCAAAACATTGATCGTTTGATCGGGATTGACACCGTTGCTCCTACTTTAAAGTAGGATCCAGAATCCAAGGCGTACTTTAGACTTAGGACATTACTATAGCACAACAGTGTTGCTGATAAAATATCAATATTTTACCGCATCGGAACATGCATGTGCGTAGCTCTGTGGGGAAATACAAATATTCTTCTCTTTTTTTTTCAAAGATTGCTTTTTCCATTTTTTTTTAAACAAGCATTATCTGGACCTCGAATCCCGAGAGGCGCACGCCCAGATAACGCATACCAAGAGCCCGTGCCTCTGCAATAGTTTACGACGAAACTGAAGCCAGCGTACTCAAGTTTATGTGATATCGAAAAGACTGAGTCGGAATTGGGTGTCCACCGAAGGATACTTAATCTTGACCTTCTTCATCAATGAAGTTACAAACGAATAACTATGCATAAACATGCACCCATTAGGGGCGATAAGCAGCAAAGGCGATGGAAGCCCCGACCCAGAACCCGTCTAGGTACAATTTATAGGAATAAACGACCATCATACGGATACCCAGACGCATAGCATATACTTTACAGGGATACCACGCCGATACAGGTTTTAAGCCTGCAAAAAATAAAGGGGAAATGAACCCTTCTGGATGCATGTTTGCACATAGTTGTCTGACTTAGTTTCGTATCTGACAGGTTGGAATCAATCCAACAATGGATCTTTTCGAGGACGGAGTTATCAGGACCTCAAACCCCGTAGGGCGCTCGCCTGGATAGTGCAGACCAAGAGTCTACACCTCCGAAAATATCACGTGATGAACTTAAAGTACAAAGCACTCAAGTTCACCTGAAACCAAAATATGGAGCGATCAGGGCAAAGATATAGCGGTGGAATCAATCTGATCCAAGCATTGACTGTTTGACCAAAATTGACACCGTCGCTCCTACTTTGAAATAGGATCCATGGATCCAAGGCAAACCTTAGACCTAGGACATTAATTTTGCACAGCTGTGTTGCCGGTAAAATATTGATATTTTACCGCATTGAAAATACGCGAGTGCGTAGCTGTGCGTTAACATGAAAACGTAGATTTTTTCTTTTCAAAATGATTTTCATTTTTTTTTGTTAGACCTGACGTCGGTGGTGAGATGCTTTATCTGATTTGTCCATCACTGAGAAGTTGCCCGCTTCAAGGCTTTGGACTGTGTGATTTTCCTGTACATTCTTAAAAAAATGTCAGTCCCTTTTTTGTTTATACATATAAAGAAAATACATCTTAAATAACAGAAGAAAAAGTAGATTTCTACCTACACTTTTTCATTTTCAAGATATTTTTTGGATTATTGTTTTTAGAGATTTTTTTATTATTTTTCTTCATTTTTAGGATTGAAATATGATGCTGGAAATATGTACATGGAAATAAGTAGAAATATATGCATTTTTTTTGTGTTTGGATTTTTCTTGATTTTTTTATTTTTAGCTTTTCTTCTTTTTTTGTTTTTGATGCCTTGACAGTGAGACGGAGTAACGGGTCCCATTTTGAGCATAGTCGAACTCTTTCATGCAGTCGGACCTGAGTGAGTTTCCGGATTTTACCAAGGCCGAAACATTGATACCTATAGATTGAGTCAAACCTTTTTCCTTACCTCGGATCATACGTTTGATGATGAGGTTTCACAAAGACAATTCTGGTTAGGACTCGATTCGAACTAGCATGAGTGGCCCAGCCGGACAATGAGCAACAGGGAGAGTGACAAAAGGGTTCCTCAAACATTAATCAATCATTTCAAACCTTTCTTCTTTTTTTTTTTTTATTTATCTCCTTTTTTTACCCGTGGCGCCCTTTCGGGTTTTCACCACGTCCATGGGTTTAGCTCTCTTACCCCAAGTGCCCTTTTGGGTTTTCACCTGATCCGCACAAGCTCGCTGCTTTTACCCGTAATACCCTTATGGGTTTTCACTACATCCATCTTGCTTTGAGCTTGTATTTTTATTTTATTTTTTATTCTTTTTATTTTTTCAAGAGCCATGACATAGATGTCGATTCCGTCATAGCCGGCTGGATGGGGTTCTGATGTCGTCTCACGACTCGGCTTATGTTGACTTAACAGATATTATGACTGCTTGTGAACTTAAAAGAGGGCTTTCTTCAGGGTGTAGCTTGGCCATGGGTTAGATTAGGATTTGAAAGTATGCTAGGCTAAAAGGGTTTCCTTGATACGACTTCAGTTTTCTCAACATACTTTCTTCCTTGAGGGTTTTATTATACATGCCCCATGATTCTTCTACACATTTTTTGTTCTTTTTTCTCTTTTTTTTTTACTCCATTTCAGGCAATCTCTTTTTGAGGTTTTACTTTTCCAATTTTTTTAGTTTTTGATAGCAACTCTGCTTCATCTTTTTTTTTTTTTTTTGGGTATATGTACACACATTTTTTGGGGAAGGGGTTTATTGAAAGAAAGGCCCAGGCTCAAATGGGGTAGCAAAGGATATCATTAGTTCTAGGGATGCTTTATGGCTACTGTATTTGGAATGATGGCCTCTTTTGAGTAGTTCTTAAGCAATCATGTATTTGTTTCACCAATACTTACCTTGTCATGATAGACTAAGAGTAAAACCGTCGGACGTATCCAGCGTTGATGGGCTCAGGAAGATGATCTCCGTCCATGGTGGTGAGGCAGATGGCGTATCCTGGTAGCACTTCTCGAACGACATAAGGTCCTTCCCAGTTCGGCTTGAACTTTCCTCTCAGATCAGCGTGGAGGGATGGGAAGATCTTCTTCAGCACAGTGTCTCCTACCTTTAGATCTCGACCATGGACACGTTTATTATAAGCGCGTGCGATTCGCCCCTGGTAAACTTGAGTATGGCACAAGGCTAGGAGTCTCTTCTCGTCCAATAAGTTCAATTGTTCGAAGTGAGATCTCTCTCTCTGCTTCGAGTAAGCCTGATTCCATGAGGATTCGGAGCGAGGGTACTTCAACCTCTACTGGTAGGACGACCTCAATTCCATACACAAGGGAGAATGGTGTTGCCCCTGTAGCGGTACAGATCGATGTTCTGTAGGCCCACAAAGAGAATGGCAGCATTTTGCTCCAATCTTGGTAAGTGATGACCATTTTCTCAAGGATGTGGACGACTGTCTTGTTGGCAACTTCCACGGCTCTATTAGTTTGAGACCGATAAGGGGACAAGCGATGGTGCTTGATCTTGTATTGCTCACAGAAAGCTCGAATGCGCTTATTCGCAAAATTGGTGCCGTTGTCCGTGATGATATCTTTAGGGACTCCAAATCGGCACATAATATTATTATTGAGGAACTTCTCGACGTGACTGGCTATGATGTTGGCATATGACGTCGCTTTTACCCATTTGGTGAAGTATTCAATGGCGACTAGGATGAACCGATGTCCATTTGATGCTTTCAGATTAATCATTCCAACAACGTCAAGGCCCCAGGTAGCAAATGGCCAAGGAGTGGTCATGTAGTGAAGATCGATGGCAGGAGCATGTATCAGACTGGAGTGTTCTTGTCACTTGTAGCATTTTTAAACATGTTTATAGCAATCTGATTCCATAGTGGTCCAAAAGTATCCCTGCCGTAAAATTTTCTTAGCAAGCATGTGACCACTAACGTGAGCTCCACATACCCCTTCGTGGATCTCCTTCATGATGTTGGTCGCTTCACTTTCAGTAAGGCACCTGAGTAGAATATTATTGTAGGATCGCTTGTAAAGGCACTCCCCGCAAATGACTTAGCCTACTGCGAGACGTTGGATGGCTCGTCAGTCCATCTTGGATGTACCCTCAGTGAAAGTTAGGGTCTCGAGGAAATTCTTGATATCTGAGAACCAAGGTGGCTCATCATTAGGCTTCATAGCTTCCTCAATCTGGAGGTAGAAGGCCGACTCATTCCTTTGCTCGATCATGATCGGCTTCATCTCAGCACCGTATGGGATTTCTATCATTGACGCCAAAGTTGCTAGTGCATCAGCAAAGCGATTCCTTATCTGGGGGACATATGAGAATGTCACATCTTGAAAGCAAGCTATCAGGTCCTCGAGCTGCTCATGGTAAGGGATCAGTTTCTCGTCTTTCGTCTTCCAGTCACTGTTCGTCTGGCATATGATTAACTGCGAATCGCCAAACACTCGGAGGTGAGTTATATTCAGATCGAGAGCCGCCAGCAGACCACCGGCATAAGCTTCATATTCCGTCATGTTATTAGTACAAGGGAAGTTGACCTTGATAGAGACCGGTATATGGGATCCCTTTGGCGAAATCAGAATGGCGCCAACTCCTTGGCCTTCGGCATTTGCTGCCCTGTCGAAGTGCATTACCCATGAATCTTCTGCTTCTTCTGTATCGCCTTCTGTCATGAATAAGATATCTTCATCTGGGAACTCGGTCCTCAAAGGCTCATAATCTGGTAAAGGATTGTTGGCAAGATGGTTGGCGAGTGCCTGCCCCTTGATTGACTTCTGAGTGACATACGTGATGTCAAACTCAGATAATAAGACCTGCCAGCATGCAGTCTACCCAATGAGAGCGAGCTTCTCAAACAGGTATTTCAATGGGTCCATTCGGGCCAACAGTAGAACGGCTTGGGATAACAAGTAATGGTGGAGCCTCTGAGAAGCCCATACAAGAGCCAGGCATGCTTTCTCTAGATGAGAATAACGCGTCTCATAATCAGTGAATTTCGTGCTCAAATAGAAGATGGCCTGCTCTCTTCTTCCCGTTTCATCATGTTGCCCTAAAATACATCCCATCGAGACTTCTGTCATGGAGAGATACATCAAGAGTGGTCTCCCTGGCTCGGGTGGTACCAACACAGGTGGGTTAAGGAGGTAGCTTTTGATTTTATCGAATGCTACCTGACAATCATCATTCCATTCAACGGGCGAGTTCTTCCTTAGTAGCTTGAAGATCGGCGTGCAGATGGGCGTTAGCTGTGCAATGAACCGACTGATATATTGTATTCTCCCCAAGAACCCTCTAACTTCCTTCTCAATAGACGGTGGCGGCATTTCCGTGATAGTTTTAGCTTTGACTGGGTCGACCACGATCCCTCTCCTGCTGATGATGAATCCTAACAATCTTACAGACATAGCACCAAAAGCGCACTTCTATGGATTTAGACATAACCTGTACTTTCTTAGCCTCTCAAATAGCTTCTGGAGGTTTACCAGGTGATCGCCTCGCTCCGGTGACTTGGCTATCATGTCATTGACGTATACTTCAATCTCTCGGTGCATTATGTTGTGAAATAGCGCAGTCATAGCTCTCTGGTATATTGCACCAGTATTTTTCAGTCCAAATGGTATGACTCGGTAGCAAAAGGTTCCCCATGGAGTAATGAATACAGTCTTCTCCCGATCGGCCTCTGCCATCTTTATCTGATTATATCCTGAGAATCCATCCATAAATGAAAGCATCCCGTGCTTAGCAGTGTTATTGACCAAGATGTTGATGTGTGGCAGTAGGAAATCGTCCTTCGGGCTCGCCCTGTTCAAATTGCGAAAATCGATGCACATGCGGACCTTTCCATCCTTCTTCGACACCGGCACGATATTGGCTAGCTACGGTGGGTACTTGGATACCATGGGTACTTTGAACATCCACTCGGGTCGGAGACGTCTTAGCTTCTGCTTAACCGGCTTCATATCGTGGTAGAGAGGCAACTCATGCTCAACCAAATCAGTGTCCAGACCAGGCATGTCCTCGTAGGACCAGGCAAAAACATCTTTGTATGATCAAAGGAAATCGATCATGCTTTTCCTTTCTTCAGGGGACAACGACGTTCCTATTTTGGTTATTCTGGGAATCTCCTCAGCCCCTAAATTGACGTCTTCTGTCTCTTCGACAACGGGGGTAGGGCCATGCTCAAAGTCGACGAACCGGTCAAGGAGCTCATTTGGGAGCTCCTCCAAAGGACTATCCTCGTCTAGACTCGTAACTCCTACCTCTTCTTGTATTTCTATAGGAAATTGGTCGATTTTACGTGTATTTCGATTAAGGCATCCTTTTGTGGGACTTTTTCTGAAATTTTAAATGACGATATTTTTGGACTTTGTATTTTTTCAATGTTTTTGAGATTTTTGTTTTCTTCAATGTTTTTGAGATTTTATATTTCTTCGGAGGCGAACCCTTGGCAGTGCGAGTCTGTATATATACAAGGTATTATCTACCAAGGGCTTATCTCACTTTTTATAGGTTATTTTTTTTGGGGAAACAGGTGCCAAATGTTAGGCCACTCCTTGCTTCTAGGGTTTGGGGCAAAGATGCCCAGTTGCGTACCTGAGGGGTCGCTCTTTTACTAGTTGGGATGGAGGGTGCTAACTGATATGACTCATTGGAGTCAACTTCCATCTTGTTGATCCCCATTTCATCTGAGATGATGTCCTCAAACGATAACTCAGTTTTGTGGTGATTTACCACAGGGGGAGTTTGTTCAAGTACTGGCCGTCGTTCCTCAAAGAGGGACAATGCAGCCAAATCTATTTCCAGGCTGGGAAGGGAGATCTGGGGATTGGTGAGATGTATTGGGGCTGTGGGTTTTTGTGGGGTCAAATGGGTTACCCCATTTTGATCGATCTTTACGACCCCAGCACTGACAAAGGATTCCCTAATGTGCGGCCTAGGGCGAGGTTTCTCTTCTATGTTGGTTCCTTGAGCTCTAGCAGCTGCAGCGACCCTGGCTTTCTCTTTAGCCTCTCAGACCTCTTCCTCTATGGGCTTGTAACCTAACCTAAATCGAACTTTCTGCCCCTTGGCAACAACTGGCTCTCTTCTACCTTGCAGTCTAGGCCCGAGCCCTCTGCCTTTCTGATAGCCCCATTTCTGAAGCATGGCCACCGCTGCTTCCATTCTGTCGTCGGTTATAGAAGTGACGTTTCACGAGGGTTCTGGGCCTACTACTGATACCTCATACTCGAAACTATGGAGGTCGGTGTCTTCCTCAATATGTGGCACATCCATTACTTTAGGATTTTCAATGCTGTGAGTGGTCTTGTCTTTCTCATCATGCCCTTCACCAATGATGGTGATCACCTTCTGCCCGAATATGAATTTTAGCTTTTGATGGAGGGTAGAAGGTATTGCCCCAACCTCATGTAACCATGGCCATCCTATCAATAAATTAAAAGAAGATTTAATATCCATCACTTGAAAAGGTATAGAGAAGGTCATGGGCCCAATTACTAATTCCAAATCGACCTCTCCCATTATTTCTCTTCTTGTATTATCAAATCCCCGAATGCTAGTCCTTGTCGGCCTTAGCATACAGGGGTCCACGCTGATCTTGGTGGCAGTCTTCAACGGGCACACATTCAGAGCCGACCCGTTATCAATTAGAACTAAAGGAATTATCATGTTCCCAGATTCGACAGTAATGTTAAGGGATTTAGCATGACTGTTTCCCTCCTCCGGCAGATTCGCATCCAAAAATGAAATGGCATTGGGTGCCATTACCTATTTGATTATTTACCCGACCTCGTCTGGGCTCACCTGTTGGGACACATGTGCATTCTTTAACGCCCCCATTAATGCTTGGAAATGGAGTGGGGACGTCATCAACAGATCCCATATAGTTATATGGGCACACATTCTTCTCAGCTGAGTCTCCAGTATATGTTCTCGATTCATCTTCTCGAAGAGGTTCACTGCGCTGTCTTTCTTTCCTTCGGGTTGGGTTTGTGTTGCTGTTGTTGTTGCCTCGGGCTTTTTTAAGATTATTCCTGATCTGGTAACGAAGTCCACTGCCCCCTCCCTGTTGCTGCTGCCGACATTAGCATTGGTTTGCTTATAGCTCAGTGGGACCTGATGTGGATCATAGGTTGCTCCTCATAGCTGGAAAGGTATGGCTGTCGGTATCTGAAGTGCATGTACCAATGGCTCTGGGATGATTGGTAAGACCTGGCTTACCTCGGTGATGGATGGGTGGGTGGCAAAATTGGGCCAGGTAGGGGTGGTGAAGCTTAACGATTGTTGCACCGTGGGTAGTGGGGTGGGCGTAGGCCATTGGTAGTCGATGGGTACGGGCGGAGGATTGGGGGTTTGATAGGCCACTAGGGAATTGACAGGGGTGGTAGAGTTTGTGGGTGGTTGAAATGGGGATAATGGGGTGGGTGTAGGCCACTGGTAATTAATGGGTGCGGGTGTAGGATTGGGGGCCTGATGGCTTATTGGGTAATTCAAGGGGGTGGTGGAATATGATTAATAAGCATTTATTTGTACGTAGTTGATGGGGGTGGGTGATGGGAAATAGGCCCTAAGATCTAGGGGTTCAATTGCTGGTGTAGGGGTAGAAAAATAATCTGTGAGATTCAGGGGCTCAACCACCCCAATGGTTCTCTCTTCTTGGTCTCGCTGCCAGGGGACCACAAAATTTTCTCTGTTACTGATATAATCAGAGGGGTCAAATTCATACTCTTCCTCAATTTCCTCTACCAACCCTACGGTGGGTCTGGGACCTGCTATTCCGGTAGGGTGTGGTGGCAAGACACCTGGTGAATATTCGCATGTTGGTTTGTTTGGGTGGGTGCAGGGGGAATGATATTCCCAGCATCGATTAAATCTTGGATCACGTGCTTCAATGGGAAGCAGTGATCAGTCGGGTGACCCGGGCCCTAGTGAAAATTACAATGAGTATTCGAGTCAAAGTTATATGAAATCGGATTGGAAGGAAGTTGTGGTTGGAGCGTAGTTACTAATCCCTTTTCAATTAATAAAGGTAAAAGTACACTTAAAGATTGCGCCAAGGGCGTAAAAACACGATCATAACGGGCTCTCCTTTTCGGGGTCATTTTCATTCCCTGCCCATTCCCGTCTCTCTGTATTGGCCCTATCCTGACAGGAGCTAGTTGCACTGCTTGAAATTGGAACGGGGTTACATTATTATTAGGCCTGGTATTGGCAATGTTTTGGACGTCGGCCCTGATTCTCTTATTGTTCCTCTACTCTGAATACCTCCTGACCCCACTAGTTCTGCTTGGAGCATTCTTACTCAACCAACATTCCCTGATGGCATCCTCACAGCGGTTGGCGTTCCTTACCAAATCAGTAAAACTGGACTGCTATTGGTATACAAGAAAATCAGAAATCACTGGCAGAGTGTTCTTTGAAATCATCTCTATCTACTCATCGTCTGGTATCCTGTTTCTGACTTGAGCTGTTAGCGCTCTCCAGCGTCCCAAATAGTCGCTGAAGGTCTCATTCGGGTTCTGCCTTAAGCGGGCCAAGTCTGACTTACACGGTTTAATGTCTATATTATAGACATATTGTTCTTGGAACAAGTGGGTCAGATCTTTCCACGTCTTCATCATGGAGGGTTCTAAGGATGTGAATCACCTCAGGGCCGGACCTATCAGACTCTTCTGAAAGACTTTTATTAGTAGTCTCTCATCCCTCCCGTATTGGCACATGTCCCCATAATAGGACTTGAGGTGTGCCATAGGATTGCTTGTGCCACCCATCTTTTGTAATTACTTCTGGATTTTATCCAATTGTTCTTTCAGCTGTTCCGACTCCTTGGATATGGGGGCGGTCTTTTCAATAGTCGGCCGGGACTCGCTCTGTACTATCAGGGGTGGGATTACTACCAGTGGAGGATTAATAGTGGTCACTGCCCCGACATAGGCACCACTGTTTCTAATCTCGTCCTCCTCATACTGCTGATCTATGTAGGGTGCAGTGAGGACGGTGTTTTCATACTGTTGTTGCATGGATTGGATGGGATTGAATTGGATGTGGGTTGGGTGAGCCCCTTGAATGTAAGGGAAGTGTTGTGGGGTGATGGGATGAGTGGTAGTTTTGCTTAGGGGTGAGGCCTGATGGGGCCCTTGGATATGGGAGAAGGTTTGGATATGGTCTTGGGGTATGGGGCCATGGGAAAATTGGGTCTGAGGTACGACATGGATTTGACCCGATTGTGAAGGTTGGGGGTGAGTGAAGTTTTGGGGGTATTATGGTGGGTAAGAGGTTTGGGCTTGGGCCATGGGCCAGGGGTAGGTTTGGGCCACAAGGCCTTGATCAAGTTGGGTTTGGGTAAAGGGCTTGGGATTTGGGGGATCTTGGCCTATTAGGCCTTGATGGGTATGGCCCATTGGGCTTTGGAGGGCTTGGGCTATGGGCCATTGGTGGGTATGGGCCTTGGCCAGATGGGTCTGGGCTATGGGCCCTTGGGGTATGTGGGCCTGGCCCACTAGGTTTTGAGGGGTATCGGTCAAGGGCCCTTGGAGGGTTTGGGCCATGGGCCCTAGATGGGTTTGGGCTAGGGGCCCTTGGGTAAGGGTTTGGGTAATGGGCCCTTAGGGTATGTGGGCCTGGCCCACTGGGTTTTGAGGGGTATGGACCATGGGCCATTGGTGGGTTTGGGCCATAGGCCCTTTATGGGTTTGGGTCATGGGCCCTTGGGTATGGGTTTGGGCAATGGGCCCTTGGGGTATGTGGATCTGGCCCACTGGATTTTAAGGGGTTTGGGCCATGGGCCCTTGATGGTTTTAGGCCATGGGCCCTTGATGGGTTTGGGCCATGGGCCCTTAGGCATGGGTGATGGAGTGTTGGGCCATTAGGCCTTGGAGATCATGGGTGGTGGGATTTTGGGCCAATGGGCCTTGGTGAATGGTAGGGTTTTGGGCCAATGGGCGTTGGGGCACGTGGGAGATGGGGTTTTGGATGGTGTGGATTATGGGGGGTTGATGGGGGTCATGGGGGAGTGAAGCATGGAGGTTGGCTAAGGTATGAGATGGGTTCATGAATGTGTGGTGTGGATGAGGGGAGGTGTTTTGGGAAGCCTTCCATAAAGAGTAGGCTTGGAACATCTCCTCCATCATGGTGATGGAAGAAGGATCGGATGTGGGTGGTAGATTTAAGGGATGATTGAGTATAGATAGGGTGGATGTGGAGGAAAAATTGGGCACGATAAGTGATGGGACATGGGATGGATTGAAGGAATGGGGTGAGGCATTGGCAAAGGGGGATGGGTTGGGGATGTTTAAGGGTGATGGAGGGTAAAGTGTGGGTGTTTGGGAAAAATCGAGCATGGCCCCAGTAAAAATGGGCATGACCCGAGTAGATGGGGGGACTTGTGGGGGGTCGGATAGGGTGGAGGTGACATAGGTAAATGAGGGTGGATTGGGCCTACATGGGGAGGGTGGAAAATGGGGCATGGATGTGGATTGGGAAAATGGGGTTGGGTTTGTCATGAATGTGGATGGGAAAGGTGTTGGATTGGGCATGGATATGGGATGGAGAATGGGCATGGTTTGGGCAAAAGATGGGGAATGGGGGAGGGGGGGGAGGGTGATTTTGGATATTTTGGGGGGTACTGGTTGGGAAAATTGGGGCACCAAATGGGCCGATAACGGTAAAGGGGGGTTGGGTGAGGGGGATGGTGGAAAAAACTTCTCCCAAATGAGAGTGGGTTGGAGAATGTGGCGGGGATGAGTCGGGATCGGTGTAAGTCGGGTCCACTATCCACGATATTCTACGGGAACGGATTGGGTAAGGGTGCCTTGGATAAGGCCTAAAAATCCTCCTTTCCCTACGGGACGGCAGAGGGCAAGATGATGCCCTTGTGCCGGCACCACAAACTATACATATATATTTTTGGGTTTTGATTATATATATATATTTTTTAATTTTTTTGAAAAATAAAGGTTTCGAGGCCTTAGAATTCCCTTTTTGGGTGGCTCTCGTACCTTAATTCAAGACCCGCGGCGACGATTCCGACGCACTTTCGAAGAATCGAAGGAGAACCTTCGATCTATTGAAGGCATAGAATCGAGGCAAACAACCCGATCCCCCGAAATGAGCCAAAAAGAAGTTGTCCTCTTTTGACCGGCGGGAGCGTATTGAGTATTGGAGATGGCGGGACCTAAACAAAGCACTAAGCACACTGATTGGGGGACTTGGGAGGTGAAGAAGGCCACAGATTAGGGCTGGGGTGCTGTTAAACAAACCTGGCGCAACTAATACATGTGCCCAGTTTGCAGGACACCTTTTTTACACTGGTGCAACTATTAGTTGAGCCAAGGTAAAAATTTGGATTTTAAAGCTAGCGTAACTATTAGTTGCGCCAGTTATAAATTCCAATTTTTTTGTACTGGCGCAACTAATACTTGCGCCAGACAAAAAATGGTGTTTCAGAATGTATAATAGGCAGAGACAGCAGCCCAAAATGAGTCTCTTTTTGGGTTTTTTGTGGAAGCTGGGCTTCTGAGAACTGAGCTATTTTTCAGTGATCGATTCTCTCCTTACCGCACCTAACGTGTTTGAGTCTTGTATAACTCGCTAGAGCGCTCCCCAAAGGTTTTAAGCTTCGGAATGAGAACCCATCCGATATACCTTCGGCGCAAGCGCCTTCTCAGATACTAGGTGGGCTGGGACTTTTTCTGGTTCTCACCACTAGGGGCTGCCGCCATACTAAGACCTGGGTGGTTGTGTGTTTGCCTAATCCCAACCCTTTTAAAATCTACCCCATAAAAATAAATTAATTAAGCTCCCTAACTTGGTTTAATTTTAATTTTTTTTTCAAAGCTTTTCTCTTTTTTTTGGAAGTTTTCTTTAGTTCAAAGACCGGGGGTGATGACCTCGTGCTGCCACTATGGGCCGGTATCCACTGTTGGAATATGAGTGCACAAGTAGGCCTACCAATAGGCTAAGGCGCTGAAAATTACGAAAAAGTAAAGAAATTTAAAGGATAATGCACATGTAGGCCCGCCAATCGGCTAAGGCTCGTAAAATGACAGAAAAGTAAAGAAATTTAAAGACTATGGGCAAGTAGGCTCGCCAATCGGCTAAGGCTCGTAAATGACGTAAAAGTAAGGGTAAGTAAAATGACTTAATCGGAGGGGTGAGTAAAAAAATAGCAAAAGTAAAATAAAAAATAGCAATAAAATGTTAGGAAAATAAAAAATAAAATAAAGAGGCCTAGTTCAAGGGGAAGCCCTACTAGCTACTCTCCAGCAGAGTCGCCATCTGTGCAACCGTGGGATTTGTGACCATCCTGTCACGGCGATGCGCTCGCTTGCAAAAAATATAGAGTTGCCACTTGGAGCTTTTGGTATCTCGGGATACCTATATCATTTTTATGAGCATCGAAGTGCTAAAATTATGACTTTGAATCTGGTTCACACCAAAGGCTCTTGGGTAGGGGTTTCGATTATCGATCGAAAAGGTGTTAGACACCCAATCAACCCGCTTAAAGCAGTCTCTACTAATGGCTAAAAATAAAATGAAGTAAAAGAAAAGAAAATAGCTTCCTCTTATCCAAAAGGGCTTAGAATCCTATTTGTGCCCCTCCGTCCCTACCAAAAAGTCGGCGGCGTAATGACACAAATGAGAGGATGGAGGGAGCTAGAAAGAGATAGGAGAAGAAAGGGGAGAGTAGGAGCCCTCCGGCCCTTGTAGCACCGTAGGAGAGTCTTGCGTGGCTTGCTTTGATGAGCTCTTGAAGGCTTGTATGGTGGAAAGAGGGGTTCTAACCTCTAAGGCTTGCTAGTTAGGAAGCAGAGAGGAAAGGTAAATGGGTAGCATATACCTAAACTAAAGGATCTAAGGTAAAAAATATCACTCAAAGGAGGTTTTGAAATTCTAGATTTTGTATGGGAAGTGTGCACCAAAGGGAGAAAGATCTTCTCACTTTAAGCTCTTTCTCTCTTAGGCCAAAATTCTCAACCCCTAAACCAAGGGGAGGGGGGCCCTATTTATAGGAAATGGGTGGATTAGGAGACCACTTAAGTGCTAAATGGGGTTAGCAATTAGGTAATCTTAAATCTAAGGTTTCCTAAGATTTTGAGAGCTTGGAAAGGTGTGAAGGTAGTTCTAATGGTGGATGATTGGTTAGTGTTTCAAATCACCTAAGGGTTACAAATAGGCACTAAAAGGGTGCAACAGAACTAGCAAAACACACCCCGAAGTATAAGATGGTCAATAAGTCAAACCCCAATCTCAATTTTTGGGGTAAAATCCAACAGTTACTATTCATATTACTGGCGCAACTATTAGTTGCGCCAGGCAAATGTGCAGTAAAACAATGGGCGAGATTTCTTGGAGGTTGCAAGCCCGCGAGGAGTAGGGGGACCCATTTATACCTGGCACAACTATTAGTTGTGCTAGGCCACTTTTGGGGGGAAAAAACCTGGTGCAACTAATAGTTGCGCCAGGCAAATTATGGGGGAAAATGGCTTGGCGCAACTATTAGTTGCGCCAGGCAAAAATTCCTCCAAAATAGCTCGATTTTCAAATGGTCATAACGTTTGATATATAACTCTGATTGAGATAATGTTTGGCTTGCTGGAAAGCTGGAGAAGTCTTCTTTCCATTGGTATATAATTTAGCTCCTGAAGAGGTCTGTATAAATTTTGGCACTCCTCTTTCCAACCACTACTCGAGAGGGTTTGACACTGGTCTAGGAAAGGGTTCTAATGGGTTTGGGAAGATTAGGGTTGATTCCTAAGGGTTCGGGAAGGTTCTTAAGGGTTTTAAAAGGTTCCTAAGAGTTTCATGTATGCCATCAAAAGCTTGGAAGTGCACCTCTCTCGAAATGTGTTCCGATCGGGCCTTGGGCCAAATTTGGGTGTCTACATTAGTGTTTATATATTTGCTAATCTTGCATATTTATTTCCTTTAATCAAGTGCAAAGAAAGCATGTCTATGACCTTAGGCAATTAATTTTGACTGGTGATTCTAAAAGTTGTTATCAACACATATTACAGTGAGTTCCTTCCTAATTCTCACCACTCTATCATGGTATGCAGCACGTAATAGGTGCACAAAAGCCCAAAACATGCTGACCATTTTTACTTGCAGTGCATCTTAAAAAACAAATATAGAATGCACTTCAAAAAATAAGACTATTAGCGGCAGTTTTTTTAACAAAAAATTGCTGCTATTAGTCCTGTCGCTACGAAAAACTGCTGCTATTAGTCCTGCTGCTACAATAATTGCCTTAACAGCAAGTGCGCTAAAACTCCCTATTTTTGTAGTGCTGTTATTATATATTTCACATTACTCCCGTGCATGATAAATAAATTGTATTTGTTGTTCACTGTGAGAAGAAATTTCATGTTGGTTGCTTGAAGGATCATGAGATGGGAAATATAAAGGTGTGTACATATAATCCTCTATTTTGTTTCCTATGTCCAATTATTTTTGTTCTTTTTAGTAGTGCTTAAGCTGTCCAATGTGGCCACAACATCTTATTTCTGGATTATAAATATTAATACTACTTCCACAACGGAAATTGCCAAAAGGGAAGTAGTTCTGTTGTGAGGATTGCTGTAGAATTCATGTCTCTTTGCAGAAATTGGTTGTCCGTGGTTTAGAGGCCCTCCCGAATTCACTTTCAGATGTTATAAAGATGAAGCAAGAGGAAAAAAGTTCAACCAGCAATCCTGATCTTGATATAAGATGGAGACTTGCACATCAGCCAAATATACCAATAAATTAACATCCAATGTTTGAACTTAAGAGTGTGAACCACATCATATGACCAAGTTATCAATTGTCATAGGGAAAGGGAAGTATGTTTTCCTGTCTATTGTTTTGCTTCTCATGCCCTACTGGCGAAGTTTGTTTTCCTATCTATTGTAATTGATATTTTTTTCTTTATGTCTATATGACTGTTGTAGGTTGGGATTGTTGCTGCTCAAACTCTCACAACCATGGCAATCAGGTCTAGGTGGCCTTTTAGATTACAAATATACAAATTCTTTACTTGCTTTGGCTCAAGGTGGAGTGCAATCTCAATTTTTTGATATGCAACTAAGTAACAGAGAAGATCAAGGAGCTTGATTTTTTAATAAGTCCTAAGTTAAATGGAAACATGTTTAAATATGAAATTGTTGAATGTGTTACTAGGATGGTGCTAAATGTATTAATGTGATTTTTTCTATGTATTAACGAGATGTTGTCGAATGTATTAATAAGATATTATTATATATATTTTTTTGGCTTATTATTTTTCTTTTTAGTGGATAGTGAATATTTTGCCTCATAGGTTGATTTGTTGAGTGGATAGTAAATATTTTGCCTCATAGGTTGATTTATGATTAAGTATAATAATCATAACAAGTATATTTTGTCTCATAGATTGATTTGATGGGTGAGAAGCTGTACATTACAAAATTCCCTTTTTTCATAAATTGTTGCTTTAACTGATTTTAAATTAATTTTATTTTTGTTCTATTATTTTTTCATTTAGGTGAATGGATTATGCTTTTTTTCCCCTTATTGGGTGATCTGTGGTTGTACAATATTTTTAACAGGTAGATTGGCTCCAATTACAACAACAAAAATGGAAATTGTGTATTTTTTTTTTTTTTAAATTTTAAAAACAACGGTCCATAACCGTTGTTTTTAGAGAAAATTAACAACGGTTCATTGACATTGTTTACATACACCACTGACTTAGGCCGTGGTCTCTATAGAACAATAACAACCATTTTTTCATTAGGAACAACGGCTCAAAACTGTTGTTATTTTGCAACGGATATGGGCCATTGTTTACATGATAAATAAACAACGATTTTGGGCCGTGATTAATGAAAACCATTGCGCTATAAACAACGGTCATTGCCACGGCTCAAAACAGTTGTTTATGAAATTTACAACGATTTTCGGCCGTTGTTGTTTGGCAATTTTCACATAGTGAGTCCAACACCAGCACCTAGGGTAGAATTCACCAAACTGGAGATCTCGATCCCTTCTCTGGTACCCGATCCAGATCTACACCTATGACGTATAGTCGGGATGAGCTAACAGTTTAAGCTCAGTAAAGAAAAGCTCAATGTAAATTCACATTTCATCATATAGAAGCATAGATTCAATGATAGAATTAAAAAGAAATAAAAAACGGAGTTTCACGAAAATAACTGAAATTTATATTAAAACAGAATCTCAAAGAAGCTTCAATAGTCTACGATGGTGTGTTAAATAAAAATCACCACCGTAAAAGTTGGGGTTTTCAAGTGTTGTATGATCATTTCGTACTCACATACATGTTTCACATGCAACCTATCATCTCATGCATAACTTAACACAATTTACTCAATAAATATAATGTCTGAGTTTCATGCATATTTTTAAAATTTCATTCTTACTTATCTCATAGCTAACTTAAAATAATAACTTTAATTATCCTAAGCATAATATAGCATATGGAGCCACAGATTTTTCGATGGGAAATCCTAACCTGCGTCACTCAATTGAACATTTGCAGAATTGCCCAAGCCCTTGCGTCATGAGGCATACTTGGCGAAGCTAAGTTACCGTTGCCTGGTAGAATTTGTACGGATATCCCGCCGCGTCGATAGGGTATTCATCCACATCAACCTTAAATCGAATGCACATGCTAACACATAATAATTATTTAATAGCTCATTCGGAGTTTACAACTTTTTGTATGCAAAATATAAGACTTATATGTAGAACTCATTTTTCAAAGCTTTTATGATGAACATGCAAATTGTCATGAACATGTAAATTGTCACACACATGACAAGAACATTTTCTTCTACAAATAAACTAATGTCTTTTGAGTTATGAGTTAAAGGTAAACAGAACGAATATCATTCCAGCTATGAGTCGAGAAGCAAAATGAAGCAACGAACTACAACTTAAGAAGCTAAATGAAACACACGTCATACGAACTACAAATTAAGAAGCAAAACAAATGAATATCATACGAGCTATGAGTCCAAAGGCAAAATGAAACAAATAT
This sequence comes from Chloranthus sessilifolius, assembly GCA_021018995.1. Classification (NCBI taxonomy): domain Eukaryota; kingdom Viridiplantae; phylum Streptophyta; class Magnoliopsida; order Chloranthales; family Chloranthaceae; genus Chloranthus; species Chloranthus sessilifolius. Next base: position 76,171,346 of record CM037595.1, read on the forward strand.
CAGACATACATGAATCAAAGTCAAAAGTGCCAATGGACATTGAATTTCTCCTACCTTAAGTTTGGAGCCGTTCAATGCGATACCTAGGTCCTTATCGACGGCCTCTCATTCCCAATCTACATCACACATACACAATGTATTAAGGATTGACCTTAGTAATTACTAATAACTTAGATATATTTAAGTGTTTTCTCAAAATCGAGGCAAAAATGGGAAAAGTTCGTACTAACTTAGAACTTGGCCCAACTTTCCGCTCAATTTTGACCTTTTAAAATATTTTATTTACGAATTTATTAATTCACCAAAGTTATAGAACTTGTTATCATCTCTCCAACGTCGTAATAATTACATCAATCGAAGTTTGGGGTAAAAATTTACAGCAAAAATACCGAAGTTGTGTCAACACTTCAGTCGAAACATGCTAACTTGAAACTTGACCCAACTTTCCGCTCAATTTTTACCCTCAAAATATTTAATTTATGAGTTAGTTAATTCATAAAAGTTTTACAGTTCGTGGTCCTCTTTCTAACGCCATAAGAATCGTGTCTATCGGAGTTCGAAACAGAAAGTTATGATCAAAATACGAAGCCATATCGGCAAGCTCAGTCAAAATCGACCGATCAATTTCCAAATTCGATCGATTGATTTCTAAAATCGATCGGTCGATTTCTCCAACAAATTTTCACTTTTATGTTCTATAAAATTTGACAGGTTCAAAACCCATTCAGGCATCTTCTTCCTCGACTCATTTTCCTCCAAAACTTCATTATTTGCTTCTCAAATTGACTCACACATTTACTAAGGCTTAGCATACATATTAGTCACTTAATTAACGCATTTTGTTTACCTTTTCTTAGCCGATCACATGATTTTCATGGATAATTGCCGAAGAGGGTTTCGAAGTCAAAAGAGGGTTTTCTCACGCCATATAATCATAGCTGCGTCATAATCGGCCCTTTCATGCGGTTAGCAATCGGAGAAGATGAATTTCGCGTGGGAGATCACGGTGCGTCGGATCTCGGAGGGTGAACGGGGCGATGCCTTCTTCTTCCCCCTCTTCTCTCTCTCAACTCTCACTCACAACAAGCAAGCCAAATGAGGCTTGCGTGAGAGACGCCTCCCCCCCATTATCCTTTTTGGTTTGCTTTCGTGTGGAGCACACACACACTGATGTGTGTATTAGTTCTTATCCAAGAACTAACGCATGGTATAAAGCTTGCACACCGAAACGGTGTATAAGATTTTACTCAACGGTTCTAAACGAGCTCTAATCCACTTAACATTCTGGGCCCTACTTAAGTGCTAAGCCGATACACCATGGTTCAGTGCACGGGTCTCCTATCAAGGATCAAAACACAAGATCTAACCTCCCTACTCACACGAAAAATCATTCTTATTAATTATTTATCCCAAAATTCAAGGCGGCATCGTGCCGCCCGCCAAACAAATACACCTGGGTTAAACCAGTCAAAAGATCGCATTCTCGTCAAAGGTCAATGATTCAACATTTTCCAAAATTTTGGGTTGTTACAAATGAACACCTGAAAGGCACTTCATCATGAACCATTCGAAGAAGATTGTCCAAATCCAGAGTCTCAATAAGAATAAGTAGCTGAACTTTGTCATGATAAAAAGAATTTTCTGCTTCCACTAAAGTGGATAGCTTTCCAATGTTAAATGAACCTGATAACTGTGACAACCCGGATTTCAACACCCCGAAACCCCCGCCGTCACTGGGTTGGCGCTAAGGCCGAACCCCAGACGAAGTACGTGGCATATCATTCACACAGCGGAAACAAAGCAGAACTATACTAACTAACTAATATAACTAAATAAAGAGGTACTAACGTTTATCATTAAAAGCTTAAAATGACGGTTCTAATTCCATATGAATGCCTATGGAAGAAGAACCGACAAGAACCACCGGTAAGGATCCTTCCTTACCGAAACATGGTTCACCAAAATAAGAATTTCTGTCATCATTCAGTTTTACACACCCTTTACAAAACTCAACAATTTTTAATCTCTCAACCTAAGGCCAAACATGTCCGGCAAGACACACAGAAAACAACCCTCAGGAGGAATGTCTTCCAAATCCTCACCAGGCGAGTAATCATGATCCTCCTGTTCTGAAATCTCAGCTCCTACGTCATCACCTGAACCTGTGACATTAAGTCGAGGAATGAGCTTCATCCAAACTCAGTAGGGAAATACTTATAGCATGCATATTATGAACATCAAACATATATCTTATGAAATAATGGAAAATAAAGCTTAGCAAGCGAATGCACATTAGTGATGTCTTGGAATGAAACACATATATGGTGCTTGGAAACGTAACACATGCACACATCATGATCTCAACAAATGAAAAGAACTTAAAGGTGCTTTACTTAATGTATTGCATGAGGAGTTATAGCCTCTAGCCCCCAATGGAATGCCCACCATCGTCGCTCATATGAACCATTTTCATATATATCCAAGGTCCCATAAAGTTGGACACTTGGTCGAACATAATTACCGTTGTACGGTAGGAGTCACAAATCACACGTAACACAAAGAGTGTACGGATTGGCTGCCGTACCGGTCACGGATATCCTGCCGTGTCACTCACAGTTATACTGCCATGTCGGTCGGGTATTTACATAGAACCTTAAATCGAAGTGCATACATATAGCTCATCGCCGTGTAAAGTGATAATTGTAGTTTAGTTTAAAAGTCAGGATAAAGTGTGAAGTTCATACACACACATACATTAGATTGAATCTTGAAAGATTCCATAACTCTTACACATTTCAGAAACATACTAATGCACATGCCTTTTTAATTCGAAGTCATAAATGAAATTCACATGATTTAATCAAAAGATGTATCATAACATAACACATATGCTAATGTAGTGAATGCACATGATATCAAGTTTTCCCTACCTCAAGATCCCAACCCGCACACGCTCAATCCGCCGTTTGGGTTTGCCTTCTTCACACAACACTAGGTCACCTAAACATATCAAATTCATAGTTCACACATTAGAACTATGCTAAACATACCTCGGAAGATTTCCCCAAAACCTCCCAGTCAAAACACAAGAAAATCCCGAATCTGGAAATTTTGATCAATCGAATCCCTATTTCGATCGATCAAACTCATTTCGATAGGTCGAACTCCTCAGAATATACACAACACTTCTCAGTTCGATCGAACAATTTCCCAGTTCGATCGAACGAATCACAAATTTGATCGATCGAAAGTAATTTCGATCGGTCGAATCCCATAGAAGCCAATTGACCAAAACACAGTTAGATCAAATGATTTCTAATTCGGTCGATCGAAATCATATAATTCGATCGATCAAAAATATTTTGATCGGTCCCGCAGAAGCTAATTAACAACCACACATTTTGATCGAACGGATTTTAATTCGATGGATCGAATTTCCAATTCGATCGATCAAAAATATGTCCATCAGTCGAATCCTCACCGCAAGATTTCCAAAATCTCTGTTCTATATGTTTCGATCGATCGAGTGTAAGATTTAATCGATCGAAACACATTTTGTTTGATCAAAATTAACTTCGAACGAACGAATTCCTCCAGACTTCGAATTCTTCCTTCTTAAGTCCATTTCGATCGATTGAACCAAATTTCGATCGCTCGAAATGAACAGATTCCATCTATTCTTTGGTTTTCGCATTATTTCTCTTCTCTTTCCCAAATCAAACTTCATTTCTTGTGATTCTTTGATCTTAAATTGAATAAAAACCCTTACTAACACAATTTCACAATTTAAGCTTAATTTTCATACCTTGATTTCATCCGAATCCCCTATCCTTGCTTCTAAATCGGGCTAGGGTTCACCAAAGCGAACAACGTTGTTCAACTTTAATCAATCCTTTGCTTCCCACCTCACGAATGGATCGATCTCGCATTCATAAGCAGTCAATTCCCTCAATTCAACCTCCCCCCTCTTAACTCCTAATGATGAGCAATAAATAGGTTTTGAATGCAATTACAAATGAGGCAGTTATTTCCTTTTAGAACCAAGCCATAGGCTTAGGAACAAAATAGCTACACCATGGTTGGGTGTATGAGGGTTCACTAACCTATAACCTAGCCTACATACGCCAAATCCTTTCCATCGGATTTGATCTATAGACATTACTTAGTCAACCGGTACGGTCATCGACGTGTGGACCATTGGCACACGTACCGAGGCACACTGTTCATGGGTTAAAACTTAGGGATGTTACATTCTCCCCACCTTAGAATGTTTTGTCCTCGAAAATTGATCTAACGTGTGGTGAGGCACAAGAAGGGTGACCTCGTAAGGTACCACACATGGCGAAATAATCCATTTCGTTATAAAATCTCATCACATACACACAGTCCATGCACAATAAATTCTAGCAATTTCCATTGAGACGCATCATTGACCATCAAAAGGTTAGCATATCTATGTATAAAAATAGATCATTGTGGCAACCATGCTACCATAGTTATAACGAGTGAAAAGTAAATGTGGCAACCATGCCACCATAGTTAAAAATTTATACATAACCCTCAAAACTGTAATTTTCAAAAAGAAAAACTCTTAAGCTCACAAAATTATCCAAACACGTCATGCATCAGCTCCCCCCTTCGGACCAATAGGCTCGTCAGCTCCCCCGACCACATCATTGGTTGGACCCTCATCGGCAGGCTCATCAGGCTGAATGTCCTCAGCATCAACACTTGATGTAGAGGCACCGAACACCCACTCGCGCATGATCGCCATCCTCTAGAGAGTGTCCTCCAGTAGGAGCTCATGGTAATCAAGGTGCTGGTTGAGCTGGCAATTACTCTCCTGTATGAGAGCAGCCAATCCCTCATTAGTCATGGGAGTTGCCTGATGATAAGGTGGTGGTACTGGTACGTAGTCTGGCTGTAGAGGTGGAGGGATGATATCTGGCTGATCTTGAAAAGGAACTTCGAGAGCTGGTTGGTCTTGCTATGGTGCGTCCTGGGCAGGCCCTTCTTAGGGCTGAGGAGGAATAGGAGGTACCTGAAGAGCTGGTTGAAGGCGCGGTTTCAACCGATTGTAGGTTTTCCTCTAGTGTTTGAAAGCGTAGAACACCACATTGTCGGAGGATTTAGGCTCTCGCGATGAAATCTTGTGTACGGTGGTCGCCACATACTCATCAAACATAGCCAAAATAAGGCTGGCATATGGTATGTATTCCTCGGGCTTTTTCGCCCCCGCCAATAATTTCTTTCTCCCATGCTTCAATCCCTAAAAAACCACAGCAGCGACATTAAACCAACGACCTTCAAAAGCAGAGAATAGCACTTGCATCAACACCCCTAACCTCTATGTTTTGTATCGAATGGGGTACAAGTTATATTTGAAGATCGTATCGAGCATCCACATATAGCTCGGTAGATCCGCTCGTTTGATAGCTCGACCAAAGGCAAGTCGCCCACCCTTGTCATCTTTTCTATGATTTGTAGGCCTGGCACATCCTTTTCATTTGGGCACAACAGATTAATGTCGTCCCCATAACTCTCAAAACATTTTAAGGCCTTACAAGCCATTGGGTAGGTAAACACGTATGTTTTGTCGTCAACCTTGGTGCAAATAGTGGTTTTAGGGTTCGGGCCATCAAACATATTTTGATAAAAGAGTAGCACGAGGCGAGGATAGAAATATGGATGGATGGGTTTCAATAGGTTATCCAATCCAGCCTTGCTCAAATAGTTAAGTGCCCAAGTGTCGACGCCGGGCACATTGGGCATCTCAAATAAGGCCGGATCGATGGAATATTCATAAGCAAACCCCTTCTCGGCCCACCATTCATTTGGTTGGTCCTGTCGAGGTGCTTATGAAGCGGCTGGTGGCTCGGTAATTGGTTGCGGTGGAGGGTTTGGTGGTGGTTGCGAAGAACCCATGGTGGTTTTGGGTTGTGAAGAACCCGTTACGTTTTTGGGCTTCTTTGACGTAGTTAGTTTGGAGGCTAATCTTGTTTTGGGAGCCATAGGTTTACAAAATCAAAAGCTAGGGTTTCTTTAGAATCGATAGAAAAATAGGCAAATCGAATGCGAAATCGCAAAGGAAGTTTAGGGCATTACCTTTTTGAAGAAGTTTGGATTCGATTTCGCGAAGGATCCGCGCGCAATTATCGGTCGTTTGATCTCCCAAAAGAAAACCTCAAAAGCCCTAAGCGGAACCCCCAAAATTTTAAAATCAATGAGTCGCTGGTCATATATATATATATATATATATATATATATATATATATATATATATATATATATATTGCAATTCGATCGATCGAAAGTCAATAAAACAGAACGAGAATGCAATTTTGATCGATCGAATAGTCTCAGGTGACCCCTGACCTTTAAAATTTTCGATCGGACGAAATTTCTTTTCGATCGAACGAAACTTCAGTTCAATCGAACGAATTCTCTTGTTGATCGAACAAATTTTAAATTCGTTTGATCGAAAGTCAATTTGATCAAACGAATTTATCATGCCTTTAATGTGCTGAATATCAACTTTCTGCCTGGGCATTTCGATCGATCAATTTACACTTTGATCGATCGAAATTACAGAAAATAGTCAATTTCCGTATCTTTGAGTTTTCTACTCAAATTTTAAGTTATAGGCTTCAAATGGTTAACCCTCCATTCATGACTTAACTTGTTTACATACATTGGAGTCGCAAATGACTATTACAAAATCATTTCTCTCTCCAATCACTAAAACAAAGAAGGATACTGGTTGCGAATCTCAGCTTCGCGTTCCCACGTCGCTTCCTCTTTAGAATGATTCTTCCATTGGACCAACACCAAAGGAATCAATTTTGTGCGCAACACTTTTTCAGTTCGATCAAAAATTTGTGTTGGTTCTTCTATGACCATTAGATCCCTGTAAACTTTAACTGGTGGCACATCGAGGATATGAGTTGGGTCTCGCACATACTTCCGTAACATAAAAACGTGAAATACGTCATGCACTCTATTAAGCTATGGGGGTAATGCAACCTTATATGCAACTTCACCCACTCTTCCCAATACCTCGAACGACCCAATATAACGAGGACTCAACTTTCTGTACTTTCCGGAGTGTATCACACCCTTCATTAGAGATATCTTCACGAACACATGATCTCCCACTTGAAAATCCATGGTTGATCGCTTGACGTCCGCATAGCTCTTTTGCCGACTATGTACCATCTTGATTCTTTCTCGTATAATACGAACGGCCTCAACATTTTTCTTTATGACTTCTGGTCCCAATACAAATTTGTCACTTGTTTCTTCCCAGTTGATCGGAGACCTACACCTCCGTCCATATATTGCTTCATACGGAGCCATCCCAATGCTCTGTTGAAAGCTATTGTTATATACAAATTCTATCAACAGAAGATGCTGATCCAACGATCCCTAAAAATCAATCATGCAAGCTCGAAGCATATCTTCAATAATCTGATTGACTCTCTTTGTCTGACCATCAGTCTATAGATGGAATGCCAAACTAAAGTCTAATCTCATGCCCATACCTGCTTGAAATCTTTACCAAAATATCGATGTGTATAATGGATCACGATCGGACACGATGCTTGTTGGAATACTATGTAGTCGGACTATTTCTCTCATATATAAATCCACCAACTTGCTTGCCGTGTAAGTCTTGTTGTAGGGCAGAACGTGTGTCGACTTTGTCAGTCGATCCACTATAACCCATATAGCATTGTGGCGCCTCATCGTCCTTGGTAATCCCACAATAAAGTCCATAGAGATAGACTCCCATTTCCATCAGGTATTGGTAGAGGTTGTAATAGGCTTGCTGAGTGTCTGTGATCCACCTTTACTTGCTGAACACCAGGCATTTCGACACATATTCTGCAATGTCTTTCTTCAATCTTCTCCACCAATAACTCTTTCACAAATCCTAGTACATCTTAGTACCACTAGGATGAATGGCATACATGGACTTATGTGCTTCGTCCAATATCGTCTACCTTAGTTCGACATCAACAGGTATGCATAAGCGTCCACGGAATAGCAATGACCCATCCTCTTTGATGGAAAAGTCCCCACTTTCACCAGCAATCACATCTTGTCGAATCTTTACGAGCTCTGTGTCTCTCATCTGAAGTTCATAGATGCGATCAAAAATAGTTGGTCTGATTGTGAGATTTGCCAACAGTACCTCAGTATCCTTAACCTCTATATTCTTATAGTACAACGAAAGCTCTTCCAATAATTTCCATCATCGAAGTCTCGTAATGAGACTAGCCAATTGAGCCGCATTCTTCCTACTCAACGCGTCAGCCACGACGTTTGCTTTACCTGGGTGATATTGTATAGTGCAGTCATTGTCCTTGAGAAATTTAATCCACCGCCATTGCCTCATATTCAATTCTTTCTGTGTAAACAGGTACTTAAGGCTTTTATGGTCCGTGAAGATCTCAAAGGTCTCACCATATAGGTAATGTCTCCAAAACTTAAACGCGAAAATTATTGCAGCCAACTCTAGATCGTGCGCCGGGTAGTTCTTTTCGTGCTCTTTCAACAGTCTCGATCCATAAGCTATGACTTTGGCATTCTGATTCAAGACATAGCCCAACCCACCATACGATGCATCACTATAAACAGCGAAACCCCCACTACCTGATGGAATAGCCAACACTGGAGCAGAGGTAAGTCGTTTCTTAAGTTCTTGGAAGCTCTCTTCACATTTACTGGTCCACTCAAATTTTAAATTCTTTCTGGTAAGTCAGGTGAGCGGTCCTGAAATCTTGGAGAATCCTTCCACAAATCGTCGATAATATCCAGCTAGACCGAGGAAACTGTGAATCTACGTCACAGTCTTGGGTTGTTTCCAATCGAATACTGCCTCAATCTTCACCAGATCTACAGTCACGCCTACTTCTGAGACTACGTGACTGAGAAAGCTCACTTGTTCCAGCCAAAACTCACACTTGCTGAGTTTGGCATATAACTGATGCTCACATAGAGTTTGCAAGGCGATGCGCAAATGATGTTCATGTTCTTCTCTGGTCTTTGAATAAATAAGAATGTCGTCCACAAACACCACTACGCATGTATCAAGGTGTTGTTTAAAGACCCGATTCGTAAGGTCCATAAATGAAGTTGGTACATTCGTCAAGCCGAAAGGCATCACTAAGAACTCGTAATGCCCATATTTAGTTTTGAATGTCGTCTTCTGCACATCTTCGGCCTTCACTTTTAGTTGATGGTACCCAGATTTCATGTCAATCTTTGTAAAGAATTTTGCTCCTTGTAATTGGTCAAATAGATTGTCGATCTTTGGTAATGGGTACTTGTTCTTGATCGTAAGCTTGTTTAACTGATGGTAGTTGATGTAAAGTCTCATCAACCCGTCCTTCTTAACAAATAAGATCGGTGCTCCCCAAGGGGATACACTGGGTCTTATAAAGCCTTTATCCAATAACTTTTGCAATTGCTCCTTCAACTCTTTCAACTTGACAGGAGCCATTCGATAGGGAGCTTTGGAGACTGGTCCCGTGCCTGGAGCTAAGTCTATTGCAAATTCAATTTCCCGATCCAGTGGCAATCCTTATAATTCTTTGAAAAATATGTCCTCAAACTCATAGGCAATCAGGATATTGGTGATGACATTCTTCATTTTCCTTTGTTCTTGTAGGAAGGCTAAATACCCTTCGTACCCATTCTTCATCATCCACTCAACTCGTATCGTGGAGATAATCTGTACTATCTTGCCCTTCTCACCAATAAACTGAAAGGATTTTTGTTTGGGCGGATGAAAAGTGACTACTTTTCATAGGCAATCAACGCTTGCACGATAAGCGGATAACCAATTCATGCCAAGGAGTACCTCAAGTCCTTGCATATTCAAAAAGATGAGGTCCGTTATGGTCTCTTAATCTTCCACTTGCACAATCACCGATTCAACAACACGTGTCTATGGCTACTGCACTTTCCATAAGAACTGACACGTCCAAAATAAAATCTAACTCCTCAGGTACAATTTTTAATTTTCTCGCAAATTTTAGAGTTATATACGAGTGGGTAGACCCTGGGTCTATTAGAACTCGTGCAGCACAATGATCGCCGTCGTTTTCTCGATAGAGTTGTAGTGTACCTATATGATTTAATACATACACTAACATTCAGACATGCATGTCATGACCACACAATTATCAAAATGCACCTACATCTTTCCCTATCAATGCACTTTCTTCATCTAGAAAATAAGTAAATGAATTTAAGCATAAAAAAAAATTATACCTTGAATCACGTCGTTACTTGTACTGACGTCTTCAGCTATTACTGCAAAAGCATGGCCTTGGACGACAGGTCTCGTAGATTGTGTAGGCCTCTGTGCCGTAGCAGTCGAAATAGTGCCCTCCTTTCTCATCTCGGGATAGTCTTGTATCAAATGGCCTATCTTCCCACATTTATAACATCTTCCCGTGTCCCGTCTACAGTCCGATGTTTTATGTGGTTTGCCGCAACGGGCACATTTTACTTGTGGACTTGAAGATGTCGCTCTTGAAGATCCCTGTGTGACTGATGCCCCAGACGCCTGAGTCTGAGCAGGGCCCTCTCTGCAGAACAGTCTCGTAGGAGTAAATACATTAGACCTCTGATAACTCGTGTAGGCCGGTCTTGAAACTGGAGCAGGTGCTGACAACCTTGGCCTTTTATTCCCCGAGTCGTAGTCACTCACTCCCCCCGGACTTGTTTTATTCTTTAAATCACGCCTCTTATTTATATCTCTCTGCGACGATGGCCTTTCCCATCACTGCTGCTTATGTTTCCAGTTCAAATATCGACACCTTTTCCGGAATGTTCGGTCTCAGGCCTTCCTCAAATCTATTGGCCTTCATTTCCTCGGTAGCTACCAATTCTGGAGCAAACCTCGATAATTGCACAAACTCATTGCCGTACTCCCTTAAGGTCATGCTCCCTTGTACAAGATTGGCAAAATCCTTTTTCAACTAATTTCTAACTTATTTCTAAAAGTACTCCTTGTTGAATACCCTTAAAAATTCAGCCCAGGTTCACGAGTCTTGTGGACCCTTAACTTCCCTCTTCCTTAACACCGGCTTCCACCAAGCGTCGGCGTCACCTTCAAGTTGGAAGGAAGCCCAACCAACTTTCTCGCTTTCAGAGCTCTGGAGTCTTTTAAGTAATTTCTCCATCTATTTCAACCATTTCTCCGCTTCAAGCAGATCTGTCTACCCCAGAAATATCGGAGGCCTCAATCTCTTGAAATCCACAAAAGAAGATGGCAATAGTGCATGAGATGGTGGTGGCGGCTGCTGCTGATGGCTGACATTATTGGAGGCCAATAATGTCGTCTGCTCCAGAAATATCGGAGGCCTCAATCTCTTGAAATCCACAAAAGAAGATGGCAATAGCGCAGGAGGTGGTGGTGGCGGCTGTTGCTGATGGCTGACATTATTGGAGGCTAATAATGTCGTCTGCTCAGCCAAAAGAGCAGTCTATTGGGTCTGCTGAGTCATAGCAGCGGCTATGGCTTCCATGGCTCTAGCCATCCTATCCGCTGACTCATCCTCATGACCCCTCTCCGCCTCAGGAGGTGGTCTCTGCTCTCCTCTGGAACTCGAAGGAATATCATCTATAGTCCTCACACTCCTCTGGTGACCCCCTCTAGGTCTCATTAACAGACGGTACCTCGTATCCAAAAAAATCTCAATCTCGAAACGGTTTAAGACTTGTCAGACGTCTCTAAAGCTGTTGCTCTGATACCAACTATGACAGCCCAAATTTTGGCACCCCAAAACCCGCGCCATTAGTGGGTTGGCGCTAAGGCCGAACCTCGGACGAAGTACGTGGCATATCATTCACATAGCGGAAACAAAGCAGAACTATACTAACTAACTAATATAACTAAATAAGGAGATACTAATGTTTATCATCAAAAGCTCAAAATGACGGTTCTAATTCCATATGAATGCCTATGGAAGAAGAACCGACAAGAACCACTGGTAAGGATCCTTCCTTACCGAAACATGGTTCACCAAACTAAGAATTTCTATCATCATTCAGTTTTACACATCCTTTACAAAACTCAACAATTTTTAATCTCTCAACCTAAGGCCAGACATGTCTGGCAAGGTGCACAGAAAATAACCCTCAGGAGGAATGTCTTCCAAGTCCTCACCAGGCAAGTAATCAGATCCTCCTGCTCTGAAATCTCAGCTCCTACGTCTTCACCCGAAACTGTGACATTAAGTCGAGGAATGAGCTTCATCCAAGCTCAGTAGGGAAATACTTATAGCATGTATATTATGAACATCAAACATATATCTTATGACATAATGGAAAACAAAGCTTAGCAAGCAAATACACATTAGTGATGTCTTGGAATGAAACACATATATGGTGCTTGGAAACGTAACACTTGCACACATCATGATCTCAACAAATGAAAAGAATTTAAAGGTGCTTTACTTAATGTATTGCATGAGAAACTATAGCCTCTAACCCCCGATGGAATACCCACCATCATCGATCATATGAACTATGAGAGCCCGACTTTTCCCCTTCTCGTAAATGGGAAAGGTCACGCCGTCGGATCACCTAACATGATCATGTCATACAAGGGCATCGTGTACAAAGTGTTACATATATAGAAGCGAATTGAATTAACTCTGATACGTAGAAATATGGCAACAACTGATATTCATTCATTTATCTAAAACAGCAAACTTAACAGAAATATAAACAGAAAACTATACCTGAAGTAGTAAACTATCTTAAACCACACTGCTGTTTATACAAGTCTTTCTCAAAAACCTCTCAAGGAACGAAGTCCTCCACAGAATCTTCCTTCTTGTCTCCCTCGTTCTCCTCCTGATGGTAGGTAGGAACAGCCTCCTGCTCAGGGTCTTGAGCAATATCTGCAGTTAAGACATAAAGTCGTAGGATGAGCTATCATCGGAGCTCAGTAGGGAAATTTACAGTGCTAATTTATATGTTAGATTATCCATTCATGTCTAGATGCAAAATAAAATGAAGCACATATTATCTTATATTAGGTCTATTCTAGCATCAATATATCCTAGCAGTATATAACAGAACAAGCACTAACTTATGCAATTATTGTATTATGCTGACAATGTTGAAATATTCATGTTGACCAAATACGAGAATTGACAAAGAATCATGTGAGATACTATCAAGGAATCATGCTGAAACATGACATGTACAAGGATAAAAAAAATCAAGCTCCCTAGTAGCGGGATCACCTGTCAAGCTCTCGAATTAGCGGGATCACTTGGACCGAGAAAATCAAGCTCCCGAGTTAGCAGGATAACTTGGACCGGGATATTAAGCCCTTGAGCAAGGTTAACAGGGTCACTTGACTCAAGAAGTCAAGCCCTTGAGCTATGTTAGCAAGGTCACTTGACACGAGACTAGTCAAGTCCCTAGGCTAAGTTAGCAGGGTCACTTGGCTTAACCCAAACAAGCGATTATCAGGATGAGACCATGAACGAGATCAAGTATGCGAGAACATCATTCAAGTATGCAACATCATGTAATAACTGAAAATCATATCAAAGCTTGCCTAGCAAAACTGAACTTCACAGGCTTATTTATCATGAATATTAGCATACTGACATAGCATGTTCATATTAATTTCAATCTAGGCTAATAGTTTTAACAAAGCTGACTTATCAAAGCTGGAATAACAAAGTTGAGCTCTTCAAGGCTGAATTTTTAAGGCTGAACTCAAAACAAAAATAGCATGGTTTAAACATTAAACTTATCACCCTCAAGTCATGCTAAATCCTACTTAAACACCAAGCTATCATTCTCATTTCCATCTAACTGAATTAGCATTACTGATCTTGCATGCTTATACATCATGAAAACTAGCATACTTAACTGAGTTAACTACTAATCAATGCTGAACTTATCAAAGCTACACTATCATGTTCATACTACTTCAAAATTGACCTTCTTATTCTGAACTAAGAGTTTAACAAAACTGAATTTAACAAAGCTGAATTCTTTAAGGTTGAATTTATCAAAAAAACATGAGCATGGTCCTACTAATCATCTCTAAACATCACACTTGTTATCCTTATTTCTTAACCTTAAGTCTAGCATATCTATTCATACAAAAGTAAATATTACATTGCAGCTAATAAACTCAAAACTAACTTAAGTAGCGTCATGCACAACATTCATCAAAAACCCGCTATCTATCATCCTCATAAACATTATTTCCATATTCATGATTAAGATGGTACTAACATATTCCTCCTGAATAATTTCTTAAATGCACTGATCTTCTTTATCACATGGCTAAAAATGAACTGATATGCGTATCAATTTCCTATTTATCCACATGATTCTAATAATAATTTGTATCTAAACAAGAATAAGAAAAATCAATATAAATGAGGAAGGTAATTTCCCTATCTTATACTAGGCTTACGTGTAACTGGTTACCTGTGCACGCATGTCTTCAAGCAAACTCGTCATGTGCACCAAATACCTAGGATTTATGGTAATAATTTTAGTAATTTTAATAGTTTATTGGGTCAACATAAACCTCAAATATGGATAATTTATGGTTCCAAGTCTCATGGTCAAACTCAGCAAGTCATCCTAGCACAAACTCCTGACAGAGGTGTCACCAAGCGCGTTAGATATAGGGTTACCGCGGCAAGCTTTGCAGCTGAGCATGTTGCCGTGGCTTGTCACTAATTATTGACCCCTTAAACGTTAGATTCAGAAATTTTTTCCTTCATGAACGTTGTAGGGCTTGTTGTCCCCTTTCCAACGCATCAAGAATCGTATTAATCGGAGTTCAAGATCAAACGTTATGATTAAAATACCGACTAGTGGTCTGAGCATACTGTTACCACGGCAAGCCTGAGTACCTTGCCGCATCTTGTTACTAAATTTTGACCCTTTAAAAGTTAGATTTAGAACTTGGTTACTTCATGAAAGTTGTAGGGCTTGTTGTCTTCTTTCCAACGCATCACGAATTATACTAGTTGGAGTTCGGGGTCAAACATTATGAAGAAAATACCAAATAGTTGTCAGTGCACAATGTTGTCGCGGCAAGCTTGAGTACCTTGCCGTGCCAAGCCTGTAAGGTTGCTGCGACAAGCCTATCAAGCTGGGCTTGCCGGGGTGTTTTGTGCTCCATTTTGGGTTCTTTTACTCAAGCAATTAGTCGGGTATTTTGTATACATATGGATAATATATTTCATATATATATTACACAGAAATTGGGATTTTTTTATTCAATTTTGTCCGAAATTTTTGATGTAGTTTATTCACCAATACAGGTTTCAAAACCCATTTCAATTTGTGATTCGTGTTGTCGATTTGATCTTAGTGAATCGACACTATAGATTTATAGTTGATCATAAATAATTGATGGAAGAAACCTAGACTAGTACGTGAGTTGTTTACGGCATACCTTTTGGTGAAGTTTATTGTTACGATGACGTCGGATGTGTGTCGGTGTCGTCGAGCTCGTGAGAACTAGGCTGCAAGAGCTCCCCGAGACTAGTGTGTGCCTTCGACTCGAATTGCAGGATCTGATTGGCTAAGGGTTTTTGAAATGGAAGAAGAAAGAAGGAAGAAGGAAGTGGCTGGCGATTGCGTGCATGGGAGTCGAGAATGACTCACGCATGCGTGTAGGTTGTTGGCGAACAAAACAACTTATAAGCTGATATGGGATGGAATCCCATGCATTTCTCACATAAATTTTTCAATGTATAGGCATATAATCCAATTGTGGCTTGGCTTTAATACAATTCTCATACACTGTTTTGAGTGTATAAGCTTTGTAAAGCTTGGGTTTGGGCTGTAGTGTAAAGCTACTACACCTATCTTATATATTATATGATATAATATTGTAAATAAGTACTTCTAATACCTATAATTTTATTAATTGTTTTCGCTTGCCTTGGTGCCGAGGAAAGGCCATCAGGCCTTAGTTGGCATTTTTTCTCCATGCCCTACTGGGTCTTGGGTCAGAGGATTGATACTCTTCAGTGCCTAGCAGTCCTATGCATCATTTAAAATTATGTTACGCGATTTTTCATTGTTAGGAAGGCTCCGAATATTTTAATTTCTACCAAATCTATGATCAACTGTTGTTTCACTTCATAATTAAGGTTGGGCCACTTAGGCTCCACTATTTAACAGTCATCCTCAAAATTCCAATTCAGTTCTTTATAGCCTGACCCTACTCAAGTTCGTACCCGATGTTGTCAGGATCAAAATGTGGCAGCTGTTACATGAATTAACCATTTTCACATATATCTAAGGTCCCATAAAGTTGGACACTTGACCGAACATAATTACCGTTATACGGTAGAAGTCACAAATCACACATAACACAAAGGGTGTACGGATTGGCCGCCGTACCGGTCACGGATATCCTGCCACGTCAGTCACGGCTATACCGCCGCGTCGGTCGGGTATTCACATAGAACCTTAAATCGAAGTGCATACATATAGCTCATCGCCGTGTAAAGTGATAATTATAGTTTAGTTTAAAAGTCAGGATAAAGTGTGAAGTTCACACACACATACATTAGATTGAATCTTGAAAGATTCCATAACTCATACACATTTCGGAAACATACTAATGCACATGCCTTTTCAATTCGAAGTCATAAATGAAATTCACATGATTTAATCAAAGGATGTATCATAACATAACACATATGCTAATGTAGTGAATGCACATGATATCAAGTTTTCCCTATCTCGAGATCTCAACCCGCACGCGCTCAATCTGTCGTTTGGGTTTGCCCTTCGTCACACAACACCAGGTCACCTAAACATATCAAATTCATGGCTCACACATTAGAACTATGCTAAACATACCTCGGAAGATTTCCCCAAAACCCCCCAGTCAAAACACAACAAAATCTTGAATCTGGGAATTTCGATCGATCGAATCCCTATTTTGATCGATCGAAACACATTTTTGATTGATCGCACTCATTTCGATAGGTCGAACTCCTCAGAATATACACAGCACTTCTCAGTTCGATCGAACGAATCACAAATTTGATCGAACGAATCACAAATTCGATCGATCGAATGTAATTTCAATTGGTCGAATCCCACAGAAGCCAATTGACCAAAACACAGTTCGATCGAATGAATTCTTATTCGGTCAATCAAAATCATATAATTCGATCGATCGAAAATATTTCGATCGGTCGAATCCCACAGAAGCTAATTAGCAACCACGTATTTCGATCGAACGGATTTTAATTCGATCGATCGAATTGGAAATTTGATCGATCAAAAATATGTTGATCGGTCGAATCCTCACAGCAAGATTTCCAAAATCTCTGTTCTATACATTTCGATTGATCGAGTGTAAGATTTGATCGATCGAAACACATTTCGTTTGATCGAAATTAACTTCGATCGAACAAATTCCTCTAGACTTCGAATTCTTCCTTCTTAAGTCCATTTCGATCGATCGAATCAAATTTCGATCGGTCAAAATGAACATATTCCATCTATTCTTTAGTTTTTGCAATCCTTCTCTTCTCTTTCCCAAATCAAACTTCATTTCTTATGATTCTTTGATCTTAAATTGAATAAAAACCCTTACTAACACAATTTCACAATTTAAGCTTAATTTTCATACCTTGATTTCATCCGAATCCCCAATCCTTGCTTCTAAATCGGGCTAGGGTTCACTAAGCGAACAATGTTCGTTCTGCTTTGATCAATCCTTCGCTTCCCACCTCACGAACGGATCGATCTCGCATTCATAAGCAATCAATGCCCTCGATTCAACCTCTCTCCTCTTAACTCCAATTGATGAGCAATAAATAAGTTTTGAATGCAATTACAAATGAGGCATTTATTTCCTTTTATAACCAAGCCATAGGCTTAGGTACAAAACAGCTACACCATGGTTGGGTTTATGAGGGTTCACTAACCCATAACCTAGCCTACATACACCAAATCCTTTCCATCGGATTTGATCTATAGACATTACTTAGTCCACCGATATGGTCATCGACGTGCGGACCGTTGGCACACATACCGAGGCACACTGTTCATAGGTTAAAACTTAGGGACGCTACAATAACGATGTCTTATGCACACACTCTTGAACCACAGGTGTTGAGTGAAATCCAGAGGAGAACTTCCTAGCAAGCATCTCTACAAATGATAGAAGCTTTTAAAAGTATCCTAGTTAAACTTCACCTCCAAGTTCATTTAAGGACATCTCCTTGAAAAGAACATTATTTGTCTGAAGATTCCTCACGGTGTTTCTGAACCTACAACCCCAAATATGCCAGTATCCCTCAATATCTCTCACTTAGCCCCATGTAAGGTGATTTAAATTTTTACTTTTATTATTTGGTACCATTTCCTTCTCATCATCAGTTCCTCACTAATTTTTGTAAGCATTCAGCCGTTGAGACAATTGGAGTGCATGCAAAATGGAAAGTTACAATGGTCACGCCACATATACTGATGACTATTTACCCCTATATCATCTCCCATTCCCCTCCACATTCTTACTGGTTAAAATAACTTTCTTTTCCACATCAATAGTTTTTTCCTCAATCAGTATCATAATACAAGGAACCAGAAAATGATTGGTAAATAGGCCCTACTTAGATATATAAGATTGAACATTAAGTCTTAGGTCACCACTACTATGGGGGTGGGTCCTTAAAGGCTGCTAAAGGATCCCTAAGACTAGGAAGAAAGCAACAGACAAAGGATACGAGGAGAAGAGTATGATACACATCAACACGTGTGGAGGATGGGGACAGAGAAGAAATCCATACAGACGAGATGAAAAAGGTGAATGTAGAAGAAAAATATAACTCGAATGACAATGGTGGTAGCAACAGCTTGGGTACACGTGAGACTTAACTCCATCCTTTTAACTTCTATTTATATGGGGAATCTATTCAGTCTTCTGAGTCAGTGATTTATCAATGGATGGTCGATATTTTACGCTTGCATTATTTTTTGTATCTATGAATATTAAATTTTAGTTTATTGCATTGATACATTATGTTATTATATTCATATGCTCATGTGATGGCCAAGGGTGTAATTTTCAAATGTTCATAGTGGATGATTTATGTTTTTATTTTATTAATACATATGCATCCCACATTCATGATTCAAATCATTTGCATTTTTGTTTACTTTGTGATACTTATTTCTTAATAATTACAGAATAATTGGGAATTTTATTATACTTTGTTACTTGTGCAAGTTTGATAGTTAATTGATGTATTCTGATGATTTTAAAATGCTTAAATTTTATAAAACAAAGTAGAAATGTATACATTTTTCAAATTATGAAGGGATTTTAATGGACAACCCAGTCACAAGACTAAGTGCCTTAGAGGTCCATTGCCGAAAGTCACAAATGCCGTGAGATCTATTAGGCATTATAAAGTGAATATGTGAAAGAAACAACTACACATTGAGATTAGAAATCTACAAAGGTACCAACAATCATGGCAAACAAAATAGAAAATTCACAAAAAACATTAGTTCAAGTTTTCAAAAAAGAGAAAAATAAAGAAAAATAAATAAATAAGAAAGAGAAAGCCCTAAAAAACTCTAACAGTGACAGCCAAAGATAAAAAAAATAACTAAAGGAGATATTCAAAAAGGAATATTAATATAGTGATTAATCTTCCTTTTTTATTTCCTTCGTCAACTAGGGTTTGAGACGATTTTGGAGCCCTAATTTTACTATTTGGCCGGTGGAAATCTAGATTTGGAACCCTAGTTTTACTATTTGGTAGATAGAAATCGAGATTGCGGATCAAATAAAAAAAGTTCAAAGATCTACCTTTTTTATATGCAATTTGACTCCAAAAATGCCTAAATCTCCTTCGTTTCACTCAAATCTGCCATTAATGAACTGATGAAGGTCAAAATTGGGTGAAAATTTGGAGAGATATGGAATCATAGAGGTCGGATGATGAGGTCTAATGTGTGTCATCACCATCGCCTCTGATAAGGATGAAAAATGCCATCGCCATCGCCTATGATTTTCACCCCCAATCACAGAATTCAGTGAGTGGCTTGAGAGGGATGCGAAGGGCAAGAGAAGATCCATAGCGATGGGTTCTTAGAAATGAGGTTGAATGGATAAAAAACAAAGAAGGGGAGATGGAGGCTAGTGTTTCGAAGAGGGAGAGAGAGTGAGGGAGAGGGGAGGAGGTGAAGAGGTGAGAGAGGCTAGGGAGACGAAAAGGGAGGTGGAGAGAAAAGAGGTATTTAGTTTTCGAATTAGGGCTTCTTCTAGGTTGGCTCGATAGATTTATACGAGATTTGCACATGACATTGTTTTAACTTCAAAAACTACTGTTTTAGGGAGTGGAATATTACACCACTATTTTGAGCAGTAGTTTATTTTATGCTGCTACAGTGGGTTTTCCCTCATTTTGACGTAGTATAACCTGTTTGATCCAATATTTGACCCATATTAAATCAGGAGTGCATATCGTATCGGATGGGGCCTAACCATGGGTAAACATTTCGTCCGATACTGATATGTATCGGTATTGGACCAGGATGATATGGTACATTCAAATGTCGTATCATCCATTTTACATACAAATGCCCGGGCGATACATTTAATGTATCGTCCGATAAATTACTGTTCCGATACGTATTGTCTGATACGTATCGGTTTGGAGCTCAGACGATACGTATCGGATACCCGAGATTTTGACTCTTGGGCCTAACCCGATACATTGGCCTCATATGTATCAAATATGCCCAATATTTGATACCATATTTGTAGGGATAAAGCTGGCATCCCTAATTCCAATTTCCTAGACATGAATCACGCTTCCAAAGGAGTCATGGCACATTATAGCCTCTGTACATATTATGCTATGACACTTCACTTGTTAGGCTAGTTGGAATGTGACTTGGAGCAATCCAGTCATTAAGATGGTAGTTTATGTACCGACTAATTTTTATTTTTAGTTTTTTAATGAATATGTATTAAACTAAAGTAGTCTTAAAAATAACACTCATTGATAGATCTGAGTCACCCATCTATAATTTCTAAGATAAGTGATTATTAATAATTTCTCTTGAAGGTCAGAATTAAAGATCACGTGCCAATCGAATGGTGAGATCTTTCCAGTAGGCGATATATATCAATGACAGGCAGCTAGTTGAACTGCTTTAATTGATCTGACTAAATATGTCTATCACGTGGACCCCAAGTGGAAGGTCAGCGCATAATCTGTTTAAGGTGGCCATAGGAGTAGAGCTCTATTGCAAATCAAATGAGAAAAAAGGTCATTGAACCTACCTATTTGCGCGGCCATGTCAAGGACATTGCTCATGCTTAGAGCAACTCCAATAGTGCCCGCTAAATCGGAGTCACCTATAAAATGGATACTTTTAATTTTCTCTCCAATCTATAATACAAAGTCATGTGTCTTTGACGCGGTAGCGGAACCACCTGTACCCAAGCGCGGGCGAGGACCCGCACTCAACCCAAACAAAAAAAAAAAAAGATTAAAATAAAACCCAATGCCTTATTCTCTCTCTCTCTAAATTTTCTCTAAACAAAACCCCCTCTCCAAAACCCAATGCTCTATTCTCTCTCTCTCTCTCTCTCTCTCTCTCTCTCTCTCTCTCTCTCTCCAAAACCCAACTCTCCAAACCCTCTCCTTCTCAGCTCGCCCAATAGCCCATCTAAAGCTTGCGCTGACACCATCGGCGCCCTCCTCCTACCAGCCCCTGCCCTACCATAAGCTCTCTCTCTCTCAAGTCTCAACGCTCAACCCTCTCTTCCTCTTCTTCTCAACAGCCAGCAACAGCAGGTCAACCGTCAGTGTTGGTACGCACTTTTTTCTAAGTCCCTTTCGGGTCGTGGAATAAGTGGCCCAATTCGGTCTGCATGGACTATGTTTGCAATGGGGGAAGTCTATAGAATAATAACAAAAGGAAAATATTTAAATGCAGAAAAATAAAGAAAGAGGAATTCTGGATAGAGTATACCGGGGTTGATGCGATCGTCAGCTACAGATATTTATCAACGATGTAAGTCGTCACTGATCACGCTTTACAAGGTGTGAGTTGACTCTTTTACTGAACGTCAGCCGGCTAACTTCAGCAACTATGGGTTGCCTAAAGTCTAACTAGTTGATTTCCTGTTTTCTACTAAACCTATCAAAAAAGGGGGCCCGCTATGCTAAGAAGGATCGACCTTGTTCTTGGGTACTCGTCGTAAGCTCCTTTCGGCAAATTGGCGAGGCTAAGGCTAAAATACTAAGACGGGTTAGAGACCTAATTGGTGCTAGGCTAAGAATTTTGGACAAGAATTTCCTAGGGATCTAAGGCTAAGCGCTCCGTCCTTTGATACTCCTTCGAGAGTCAAGGCTAGCTAGCCAGTACCACTAGCTTAACTACCTGAGGTTTCTAGAGAAGAGTCTGCAGAGTGCAAGTCAATCCCTTTCTTTAGAAACCTCATAAAGAACCTCGAATCTTATAAAGGAAGAAGCTTGAAAGGGAGAATTGTCAAAGAGAATTATGTTGAATGGCTATGGGTAGGGGCCTTTTAATAGGTATAAGGAAAATTATGCTCATGGGGGAAATGTGCACAATTAATGAATTGTGCGCATGACCCTATGTATGTAATTGAATTGCGCGCAAGATCTCATGCATGTAATTCAATTTGAGTTGGTCACTGACTCGAGAATGATCGGCTGATTGGCTCAGCCAGGTTTTAGAGTTTTAGTCCAACTGGGCTAATTACGCGCATGAAGTAATGTGCGTAATCGAATTACGTGCATGGAGTCATGTGCGTAATTCGAAACTTCGGGTGATTCTGTGTATCATAATCTTGGTCCAACTCTGGGCCAATTGCGCGCAAGTCAGCAAGCGCTTAATTCATGGAATGATGCGTGCAATTAGGGACCCTTTTGAACCAATTGTGCGCAGGTCAGCAAGCGCGCAATCTAATTGCATGCATGGAAAGATGCGTGCAATTCGGGACCCTTTTGAACTAATTGCGCGCATGCAGATATGCGCACAATTAGATTGCGCACATGCTATGCCGTGCATAATTCAGGAAAGTCTGTGAAATTTCAAGTTAAGGATAGACAGGTATGTAGGCAGGTCAAGACAAACAAGTATATATATTTACATGTAATATCATTTAAGTAAATGTCATAACTCTTTCCTTTCCATTTACTTAAGATATTACATGTAAATAATAAAATACTTCCCATTTGAATTAAATAAAAATAGTCTCGTATCAAAAATCTCAAAAAATAAAAAGACAACTTTCCATTTCAAGAAAAAAATCTGATTTTTTACAATTTGGTCAAATTCCTAACTTTCAAATGGCAAGCCTTTTTGTGAAACTTTAAAGCTCCTAAATTCTATCATATTAAAGTATTGCTAAAATATCAAAGTTCGATAAAATAACTTCACTTCTGGGCTTCCAAATGAGGAATATATTGTCAGGGTTCTGGCTTGACCTTTGACCTTCGGTCAATAGGGCCCGGGGCTTGACTATGCACTATTGTTATAGTACATAATTTCCGCATTACAAGGTTTTTAGGGTTTTAGGACTCTTAGAGAGGGTTGATCCCTTTCCAAAAGTTATGGGTAAGGTCAAGGGTTGATTGAATAAGTTTGTATACTCCGAGAGGGCGAAAATTAGGTATCTACCGATGCCGCTCTTTGGCACAATCTTATAGAACAAGAATGTGATGAATAAGTAGACACTCCCTTTCAAGGTGTCTTCTCGTTTCTTTGAGAGATCACAAGTAAAAATATGGGAATTGACATAAAATGCTTGACTTTCTTATCTGTTGGCGCAAGATAAATAAATGATATTCGCGGGCCTCATGGTAGCAGTCGAGAGGTGAATCCACAGCCGCGGGTGCATATCGCATCCCATTGCATGTCGCGACTTGCTGCATATCGCAGTGAAACGGGAGGAAATTGATACAAACGAGATACCGGTGACATCATACGAATATTAAGGTATAAGGTCAAGTGATCGGATGACATGATGTAATATAATGGAGAGGGCTTTCACAAGTCATATCAAATCGGGCGCGTCATTGCTCACACCAACGATGGATTAGGGGTCCCTTTCCAGTGGACATTTATGATTTCTCAAATTTGAGTATATTCGGTGTTCAGTTTCCCAAGGGATAGAGCAGATTGGAGTGATGATAGATAGAAAGTTTGATAGATAAGGGGTTTTAAAATTTTTGGTTTTAACTTAAGATCAATTTGGTAAAAAATCTATGAAAAATATGGATTTTAAGACGTCACTGAGCAGATCTATCGAAACGGGATTTGGGGACCCGACCTTTGTTTGGTTTGCAAGATGACGCTCGATATGCCAAAAATACACCTTCTAACCTTCTCACGAACACTAATGATTATCTTTTATGGGAGGACTACTATAATTTTGTGAATCAGGAGAGTTGGGTTTTGAAAGCGTTTGACTTAATATTAGAATAATTATATTTAAGAGAATATCGAGTGAAGGGATGATACTTACCTAAATAATGCAAAGACTCGTGTATAGGGTTTAATCTTTGTTTGGGATAGAATGACGAATATTCTTCAATGAGGGGTTGATATCGACTCTTGTCTTCCTTATCTTGAAGCATAAAGGGTTGATTCATCTGAAAATCGATTATGGCGATTGAGAGGCTTTTATCGTTGCCGTGGGTGCATGTCACGATCGTACGAGGGGCTATACCTTAATCAAGGTACAGGTGGTGCAATCAGAATGATAATAAGATAAATTGAAGATAAAAGGTGTTGAAAGGTATTAGGAAATATTAGCAGCGAGTGCATCAGGATGCAACTCGAAAAAATAGTATCCATCGAGGAGTATTCGGCTATTCTTTTGAGAAAAGATTCTTACATAAATGTTTATGAGTGATTATGCAATCTCATTCTCTGTAAGGTGGGTTGTATAGATGTGACAGAGAGAAAGATAAGATGATGAAAAGGGAGGCGAGAAAAGCTAGTAAAGAGGTTTTGAGGAAGATAATAATTGTTTGTTTTGTAGAGATTAAGGATGAGAGAGATTAAGAGGGTCATTTTTTTGGGGGGGTTGAGATTATGCAATGGGACTATAAAAGGTTTTTTTTTTGGGGTCGCGCGATGGCACTTTGGAAAATATTTTATTACTATTTATATATATTTCTTGGTTCCACAGTTGGATTTAAGGTAATTATTCTGTTTATACAGTGGGACAAAGGGAGGATGGAGTAAAAAATTTATTTTTGTTTTATTCATGATGGAACTTTTAGAGCAGAGTATTTTTGTTTTTCACAATGAGACTTTGAAAAAATAAGTGTATTTTATTTATTTTTTTTTTATTTTGGTTTTGGGGTCACACGGTGGAACTAAGGAAAATATTTTATTATTGTTGCTATATTTTTTATTCCATGGTGGGATATTGGGGGAGAAAACAGGAAATAAAATAAAATTTTAAAAAAAAATGCCCCAGTTTCAAGTGTTGGTCTTGTGACCCGATTATCATTGCCAAGGTATTACTGTTAAAAAAAATGCCCCAGTGACAAGTGAGAGCGGGACTTTTTTCGGTCTCGCAGATATCCTGGAGTGTGCTTGTAATGATCCAATGTTAGGAAGTAGTTCGATTATTTCGGTCACATGTCGGGCTTGATTTTGTAAGCACTAAATGATCGTCATTAATTATATCTTTTAACAAGATTGAAGTGAATGGTAGATAATGAGTAGTTGCATCACTTGTTATTTAAAAGTTTTCGATTTTATTCTTAAAAAGATTTTGAAAATCATTTGACTCATAGTCCGAAAAGAAAATAAAGGGTGAAGAAGAAATAAGGTTTATTGATGTAAGAGTAGCTTTTTATTCGACAACTTTTAGGATAATAGTTAACAACCTTTTTCTTGGGTGTATAGGGCGGCGCCATAATTGAGCTCTTCATCATATTTTGGCACCATCAAAATCTAAAATTTATGATTAGCAGAAGTTTGCCCTCCTCCTACCACCATACGACGACATCCAGTAGTGTGAAGATGTCAAGGATGCCCTCATAGTATTGCTTATGCTTCCCTGGGTTCATTGACTTATTCATTCGTCGCATGCTCTTGCTCGATTGTGCTTCTTCTCTTTTTTATCTCTTTTCTTTTTTGAAGCGTATATGTCTATTTTTTTTAAATAACCGGCTAACGCAAGAATTATGAGTTTTGATGAAACCTCGCATTTTGATTTTTTTCTGCTCTAACATTAACTCCAATGGCAGGATAGGGTGAGAATCCGGTGTTTCCCATATTTTAAAGAGGTTTCATGATCCACTAGCCCTTTCGATCAATTCACCTGAATAGAAAGGTGGTCAATGAGTCGGATGATTCCCAAAATGGTTTAAAATAATAATGACCTACGACTGGCGAATGCCTTGTGATGGCTACGGGGATGATATATATAATTACGTATGTTTAGGCTACGAGACATGATGATCATTGAGTTATAGATAGTATTTTTAGGGTTAGGAAGTCCTTCCCTTGGTAGCTGTTTCTTAGACATGTTGCTAAAATAATGTGAGTACTTCCCTCATGGGTTTTGATTTCCTCTAGGCAAGGCGGTTGTGTAGGCATTATTTCCTTAGCAATAGCTCCCCAACTTTGAGTTTTCTATCAAATATAAGTATATGTTGGGAAATTTTGGGCATAAAATATGGGGGTCAGGGATGTTGCTGGGTAAAAATATATATATATCTGATTGATCAGGGATGAGAGAGAAATTATATTTAGGTTCTTGATTTGAGTGACATAAGATTTGTTGAATAAGGTGTGGAGTCGTTTGATTTCTTCTTTTGATAAATCCTTGTGGGGGGGACCTCTTTAATCTGTCAATGGAGTGAGGCATCCTATAAAGTGAGAGCATGGGACAAGGTCCCTCCCATGAGATTTTGTGTATTATCATTTTTAGTTGGTGGTTATTCAAGAATATTTCTGGGTTGTATTGTTTTGATTTTCAGAAAGGAGTCAATTGGAGGGCAATGTGATGTTGATTTCGTAGGGAGAGTGATAAGATGAGACAAAGGAAGAATGATAGAAAAAGGTAAGGAAGTTTGGACCATGGTGGGCCCTTCCTTGGCATGGTGAAGTTTGGTTTTATTTGATTTGTGTGTCTTGCTTGATATGTACTTTGCGCCTATTGGGAAGTTATTTAAAGGTTTTATTTATAACTTTTAGAGGAGGTTTAGTTTTAGATGTTTGTTGTGGTAGTAATTTTGCCAGTTGGGAGTCCGTAAGGATGTTGGTCATAAGATCTACGGGAATTTGTACCTGGGAATCAAAAGCGGTCTTAGTTATGACGTCAATTTTATGTTGTCGTGACATTTGAGAATTTGGTGATATATTGATTTGGAAGTTGATCGAGGTCGTAAGATTTAGGTTTGGTTTGATTTCGAGAGTGAGAGTGATGATCAATTCATGGATTTGTTTATCGTTGGATTTAGTGATTGGTTCAAGGTTGAATATCAGTGATGTTGTAGAGATAGATTCAACGGTGGGTTGAGATTTGATGGTGAGTTTAGGTTTGATGATAGGTTCGAGTTTGATGATCGGTTTAGTTTTGGTGACAAATTTTGGGTCGATGATTGGTTTAGGTTTGATGATAGGTTTGGTATTTATGGTAAATTTAGGTTCAACGATTGATTTAGTCTAGATAATAGGTTTGGTTTTGATGATAGGTTTAGTTTTGATAATAGGTTTGAGTTTGGGGTTCAGTTTCGTGATTGGTAAAGTGACAAATTAGTTAACAAGTTTAAGAGTCGGTTTTGAAGTTGGTGGGGCGATACGTTCGATAGTGGCTTTGTCTTCAGAGGTGTGTTCTGGGGTAACTGAAATGATAGATTTAGTGATAAGTTCAGGTTTGGAAGTTGATGTTGAAGTGGGCATGATGATTGGTTCAAGAGTTGATTCTAAGGTTAGTGGGACAATGTGTTCGGTAATGGGTTTTCGTTTTGGAGTAGGTGTAGAGATTAATTCAAGGGTCAGTTCTGAGATTTGTTGAGTGATGTGTTCCATCATGTGACTGATAAGGCTTTCGAGTGTCGACGTTGGTTCAGTTGTGAGGGGGCTAATGGTTTCAGGAATGGGCTCAGTTATAGGCTTAGGTTCAACACTTAGTTCTGGAATTTGTGGGGCGATTGGTTTAGGCATGGGTAGTGTTATAGATAGTTGATGGAGCAACTCGGGAGTCATTTCCAGAATTGGCATCGAATGCTTCGTCAGTTTGAGTGTTGGTTCAGGGAGTGTGGTGATTGATTTGTCGGTGGGTAAGTTATCGGGCCTAAGGATAGGTCGAGTTGGTTCAGGGATGAGTTTGTTGATATTAAGGGTTGGTTGGGTTGTTTCAAAATCGCGTTTGATAATTTCGGTGATAGGTTGAGGTGTTTTGGGAATAGGTTTGATGATTTTGGTGGTTGGTTGGGTTAGTTCGGAAGTGAATTCAACGACTTTGGTGATGGGTCGAGTCAAAATTTGTTTGTTGGTAGGTTGAGTTAGGATAAGTTCGGTGGTTGGTTGAGTTGGGGCAAGCTTAATGATAGGTCGGTGAAGACACCCCATTTTCGTCCTCTCGGAGTATACAAACCTGTTTGGTCAACCTTTGACCTTGCCCATGACTTTCGAAAAGGAACCGATCCTCTCCAAAAGTCTTAGAACTCCCTAAAACCCCACATCTAGGACCCATACACTATACAAATAGTGAATGGGGGAGCTCTGGGTTAAAGTCTCAACCCATTGACTCGGACCCGACCCAGCCTAGGAGGATCTCGAATTACGCGCCAGAACATAGGCGCGCAATTCGATTACACGTCTCACTTGAAGCTCGCAAGTGAGGTGTGCAATCGGTTCAAATTAGATTAGGCCTCACCTTTTGTGCACCGCTTAGAGACCATAATTATGCGCTTTCACCTGGGTGTGCAATTCGATTACGCACACCACTTGGTTCGCGCAATTGGTCCTAAGTTGAAGCAGGTCTCTGAATCCTAAGACCACCCTAAATCCTCGATTATGCGGATAAGGCCATGCGCATAATTGGATTATGCGCATGGCTCCATGCGTGTAATTGGTTCCATGGCATATTAGAACTAAGAAACCGGCTGAGTTAGTCAGCCGATCATTCTCGAGTCAGTGACCAACTCAAACTGAATTACAAGTTGTGGACTTTGCGCGCAATTTAATTACACGTGTGTCTTGATGCGCGCAATTCATCAATTGCGCACAGTTCCCCATGCATATAATTAACCTGATACCTATAAAAAGACCCCCACTTCACGCCCAAACTCACCATTTCACTAGTTTTTCTTCTGTTTTTGAAGCTTCTCACTTTTAGAAAATTTGAGGTTCTATCTAAGGTTTCTACCAGAAGGGGTTGGGCTACACTCTAGACTTCTAGAACTGCAGACTCTTCTCTAGAAACCTTAGGTATTCAAGCTAGCAGTACTGGCCAGCTGGCCCTGACTCTCGAAGGAATATCAAAGGAGAAGCGCTTAGCTTTAGATCCCTTAGGAAACCCTTGCCCAAATTTCTAGCTTAGAGTCAATCAGGTCCCTAATCTTCTCTAATTTTTAGCGTTAGCCGCCCGATTTGCCCAAGAGAGCTTACAAAGGTACCCAAGAATGGGGCCGATCCTCCTTAGCATAGCGGGCCACCACCTCCCTTTTTGATAGGTCCAGTAGAAGTAGGAAACCAAACTAGTTAAACCCTAGGCAAACCAAAGTTGTTGAAGTTAGCCGGCTGACGTTCAATAAAGGAGTCAAACCACATCCCACAGAGCGTGATCAATGACGAGTTACAGTGTCGATAAATATTTGTAGCTGGTGATCACAATAACTCAGGTAATTTTCATTTAGAATTCACTTCTTACTAATAATATATCTTTTGCAGCTGCACAAAAATATTCACCTATTATTATTCTATCGCTTTTCGCCAGAGTCCACGTGGACCGAATTGGGCCACTTATTCCGGGACCTGAAAGGGACCTAGAAAAAGTGCATACAAATAGACTTGCAAGCGCGATGGTACTCTTTTTACTAGGGTTGCCCGAATTTAATTAGTTTGGTTTTTGTTCATTTTTCTATTTTTATTTTCACTTTTTTACAGACACACACTGCATACTCAGCTCTTTTTCAAAACTAAAATGCTAGGACTCTACAAATTGAACTCTAATGATAACGACCCACGCTCATGGGGCTGCCATAACAACCCCGAGTATAACATTAGGCCATCTCAACAGTTAGCTCGACGTCATGCTCGGATAAACATGGTCAACAAAAGAAAACAACCCCCTTTTACTCCACTTAATAATAGCGGCAGCAGTAGCAGAGAAAGTGGCATCAGACAGAACTACTCTACTAGCCAAATCATAGACCTCACTACTAGTGCATTTAACAAAGGAGGAAAAGGAGCCAATGCCCTACGACCATCCCTGGCCAAGTTATACAATGCCTCAGTGGATCAAAAGATGATAGACGAATGACAAGTTACTCCAAGAAGTAGACAAGGGGAAATTACACTGATTCCTCCACATAGACTGACTCCCCCAATACGTAACAGACATACCCTTCACACCTCGATTGACAACAACCACTGAAGACAACCCTCTCCAGTGACCCCTAAAAACAACACCACCATAAACATAAATGATTTCCCTCAATTTTTAGACAACTACATGGCTAAGAGAGAATGCTCTAATCAATCTTGCGCATTCGACAAATATTGTCGAGCCATTGACTTCACCATACTCACTGGCTTTAAACCTCTGAAGTTTAACAAATATAACAGTACCGAAAATACAAAACCACCACTTGGCACTATTTTGTAACAACTGTCAACCAATCCGCACCAATCATGGGCTCCTGATTCATTACTTTCAGAAATCTCTGGAAGGAGAAGCCCTCTACTGATTCACTGCTTTACCTTTAGCCGAAATCAAAATTTTCGAAAACTTAGCCGACAGATTTTTAAACCAATACAAATACATAACCCACAATGAGATCAACCTTAGCGACTTGATGAATGCAAAACAATAGAACGAGGAAGACTTTGCGACTTTCGTTAATCGCTGAAGAAGGCTTGCCGCCTGAACAAGAAATTAGATAAAAGAAAACGATGCGATAGGCATCGTAATCAACAATACCCGAGAGCCCTTTCAGAGCGCTGTTATCTTAAGTGACTACCCTGACTTCTCAAGCCTCTACTCGCGTGTTTCACGCATACAACATTGCATAAAAGACGGGATCTTTAATTTCTCCTCTCTGACATCCAAACGTCCCTCCTTCAACAGCCCTAAAACAAACACCCTAAACGAAAATCTAGACTTCGAACGAATAGATACAAACCAAGAACAAAACCAAGTAAACTATTAACCACACAATCAAGCTCAAAATCAATACACAAATCAATACCCTAACCAAAAGCAATACCTACACCATAATCAAAACCATTCTCTACACCCTAACCAGAACCAGCGCCTATACCCTCATCTTAACCAACATCCATACCCAACCATAACCAATCTCTATATCCTAGCTGGGATCAAGACCATCATCTCAACACCACGCAAACCCATATCACCTTCTATAACCTGTTATTTGATCAAACTCAACCAAACTTCCAACTCCCATCGAGCTCTACACCTTCAACCATTCCTACCTCATTCCACCAGACCAGCCTAATCCATAGAATTGAACCTTCCTCCAATCACATCCATACTTTTCACTCACAACCAGATAACCCTGTCCCTCACACCACTGAACCAGAAGTCACTTTTCACACTGAACCAATCACTAAAATCATCAAAATTCAACCTATCACAAAAATCTTTAAAACCCAGCCTATCGCCAAACTCACTTCGAATCAACCCATAACTAAAATTGACACACTTTCCCCTAAACCAACCCAACCTATCAGCAAAATCAACACACCCATTCCTGAACTAACCCAATCAACCGTCGAAATCACCAAACATACTCCCAAAATGCCCTAACCTATCACTAAAATCACCAAATACAATTCTGAATTTACCCAATCGATCCGTAAGATCAACATACCTACCCGCAAACCAACTCAACCTACCTTTAAATCTGACAATTTATCCACAAATGAACCAATCCCCACGCTCCATGAGCTAGCACCTAAACAAATGTCACAATCTACCCCTAAACAAACTCACATACTGGTTCAAGAAACAATCCCCGAGCCAATCCATCAACACATTATAACGCCATCTATACCTAAATTAAAACAAAACCCCGAACCTGCACCCGCAATCAAACCTACCCCTGAACTCACTAACTTTCTTGCTTCTGAATCAGCTCTAAAATCAATCAAACCTGTACACATTACCAAACGCATCATCGAATGCATTGCCCCACAAATCTCATAACCTGCCCCAAAATCGATCCCTACACCTACTTTAAATCATGAACTTAATAATAAACACGACACCCCACCAACCTCAAAAACAACTCTCAAATCAACCTCTACGCCCATTTTAGAACCTGAACCCACTACCAAACTCATCACCTCACTAACTTCAAAACAAAATCTCGAACCCGAATATGTTACCGAACCCACCTCCAAACCATCCATTTCAGTCACTCTAGAATCAACCATTGAACCGATCTCAGAACCAACTCATCAATCAATCTTTACACCCACCTCAAAACCTGAACTCACCACTGAACTTATCACCCCACCAACCAAGAAACTGAGCCCCAAACTCAAACCTATTATAAAAACTAAACCTATCATCAAAACCAAACCTATTATCAAAACTAAACCTATCACCGAACCCAAACCTATCATCAAATGTAAACCTATCATCAGACCCGACATTGTCACCAAACCTAAATCCACCATCGAACAACAACTTGTCACCAAATCTAAGCCTATCATCAAACTCAAACCCATCATTTAACTTGAACCAAGCATCGAACCCGAGCTTACCATCAAACCTAAACCTACCATCGAAACTAAACCAATCATCGAACCTAAACTTGTCACCAAACCTAAACCTATCATTGAACCTAAGCCTACTATCAAATTTAAATCTATCATCGGATTTGAACCTACCATCAAATTTAAACCTATCATCGAAATTGAATCTACCATCAAACTCGAACCTATCATCAAACATAAACCCACCATCAAATATGAACCCACCATTGAATCTATCTTTACAACACCAATGACACTCAACCCTGAACCAATCACTAAATCCGACGATAAACAAATCCATGAATCTATCATCACTCTCACTCTCGAAATCAAACCAAACTTAAAACTTACGACCCCGATCAACATCCAAATCAATATATTGCCAAATCCTCAAACCTCACCACAACATAAAATCAACGTCATAATTAAGACTTTTTCTGACCCCCAGATTCAAATTTTCATAGACCTCATAATCAAAACCTTCACAGAACTCCAACCAACAAAACTATTACATCAAACTCTCAACACCGAACCTCCTCCAAAAATTATAAACAAAACTTTAAAACAACCTCCCAATAGGCCCAAAGTACACATCAAACGAAATGAACAAGATCAACTAAAACTATACCTCCCTATACCAAGGAAGGGCCCACCATGGTTCACATTTCCCTACCTTCTTTTCTCGTTCTACCTTTGTCTCATCTTATCGCTCTCCCTACGAAATCAACACCACATCCCCCTCCAATTGACTCCTTTTATAAAATCAAAATAATACAACCCAGAAACATTCTTGAATAACCACCAACTATAAATGATAACACACAAAACCTTATGGGAAGGACCCTGTCCCATTCCCCAACTTTACAACATGCCCTACCCCATTGAGAGGCTAAAGATGGTCCCTCCTAACAAGGAGGCCCCAACTATAAAAGATTTATCAAAAGAAGAAATCAAACGACTCCATACCTTATTCAATAAATCATATGTCACTCAAATCATGAACCTAAACATAATTTCTCTCTCGTCCCTGATCAATTAGATTGAGGGTGATCGAGGACCCCAAAACAAGATCATAAAATAGAACAGTTACTCTGACCATTCAACATGTCCCACTAAGCGGACTTCCTAAGTCAGTCCTTCCTTAAGGAGCTGATGTTGTATTATAAAAAATAATAAAAATAAATAAATATGCAAAAATATATATATATATATAATAATAAATACTCAAAAATATATATATATATATATAAACACGTAAATATAATAAATATATATATATATATATATATATACATGTTTTACCCAGCAGTGTCTCTGACCCCCATATTTTGTGCCCAAAATTTTCCAACTTATACTTATACTTGACCGAGAACTCGAAGTTGGGGAGCTAGTGCTAAGGAAACAATACCTACGTAACCGCCTTGCCTAGAGAAAAATCAGAGCCCACATGGGAAGAACTTATATTATTTTGGTAGCATGCCCAGAAAATAGCTATAGGGAAAGAGGACTTCCTAACCCTTGGACTGCTATTCATAACTCGATCATCATCATGTCTCATATCCTAAACAGGCATACCCATATATTTGTCACCCTCGTAGTCATCACAAGGCATTTGCCAGTTGTAGGTCATTATTTTCGAAAAATATTTTGGGATTCATCTGACTCATTAACCACCCTCCTATTCAGGAAAGTTAATCGAAAGGTCTAGTGAATCATAAAACTCCTTTTTGAAATATAGAAAACTTTGGATTCTCATACACCTTTTCCCACCATTGGAGTCGATGTTAGAGCACAAAAAATGAAAATGTAATGTTCCATCAAATCTTATAATTCTTGCATTAGCAGGTTGTTTTAAAAAATATACATACATGCTTCAAAAATAAAAAAGAGAAAAAAAGATAAAATAAATGCAATCGAGCGAGAGCATGAGACGAATGAATAAGTCAATGAGCCTAGAAAAACATAAGCAAATTGTGAGGGCATTCTTGGTATTTTTAGAAGGAACGCATAAGCAAACCACAAGGGCCTCCCTGGTGTCTTCACACTACTAGATGTCATCGCACGATAGCGGGAGGAGGACAAACTCCTACTAACCATAGAATCTGAGACTTTGATAGTGTCGAAATATGACGAAGAGCTTACTTATGGCACCGCATTATCCACCTGAGAAGAAAGTAGTTGACTACTATTTCAAAAAGTTGTTGAATAAGAAGCTACCCCCAGATCAATAGTCCTTACCTCCTCTTCACCCTTAATTTTTCTTTTCGGACAATGAGTCAAATGACTTTCAAAATCTCTTTCAGAATAAAATCGAAAACTTTCAAATGACAAACGATGGAACCACTCATTATCTACCATTCACCCCATTCTTGTTAAAAACTACGATACATGATGATCGTTCAGTGCTTACAACAATCAAGCCTGACATATGGCTGAAATAATCAAACTACTTCTTAGCATGGGATCATTACAAGCACACTCCAGAATATCTACAAGGCCCAAAAAAGTCCCACCATCACTTGACACTAGGGCATTTTTTTTAGCATCGACTCCTTGGCAACGATAATCGGGTCATGAGACCAACACTTGAAACTGGGGCATTTATTTTATTTCTTGTTTTCTCCCCCAATGTCCCACCGCGGAACCAAAAATATAGTAAAAATAATAAAATATTTTCCTTAGTCCCACTATGCGACCCCAAAAAATAAAATAAAATAAAATAAATAATAAAAATAAAAAATAAAATAAAATATACTTATTTTTCAAAGTCTCACCATGAAAAATAAAAATATTCTACTCCAAAAGTCCCATCGTGAATAAAACAAATAAATATATCTCTTTTCCTCACAGTATAAAAAAAATTACCTTAAATCCCACTATGGAACCAATATATATATATATATATATATATATATATATATATATATATATATATATATATATATATATATATATTATAGTAAAATATTTTCCAAAGTCCCATCGTGTAACCACAAAAAAAATAAAAAAATAAAAAAAAATAAAAACCTTTAGAGTCCCGTCACGCAAAGTCAAAAACAAAAAAAAAAGAACTTTCTCAATCTCTTTCATCCTCAAATCTCTACAAAATAAACTATCAAAATTCTCCTCAGAATATCTTTACTATTCCTTCTAATTAGCCTATCTCACCCTCTCTTTCACATCTATACAACTCATCTTACCGAGAATGAGACTGTAGAATCACTCCCAAACAACAACATCATAATCTTTTCTCTAATATTCCCTGATGAACACTCTTTTTTCGAGCTGCATCCCATGCACTCATTACTGATATTACTTAACACCTTTCGACACCTTTTATCTTAAATTTATCTTATTATCACTCTGGTTGAACTACCTATGCCTCGACTACGGTATTGTCCCTTGTACAGTCGCAACATACACCCACGACAGCGGTAAAAGCCTCTCGATTGCCACAACCAGTCTCCCAATGAATCAACCTTTCACGCTTGAAGATAAGGAAGACAAGAGTCAATATCAACCCCCTCATCGAAGAATATTTATCAAAGATTCACCTCAACACGCCAGTCTCTGCACCCATTCAGGTAAGTATCAGCCCTTAAATCGATATTCCTATAAATATAATTATTCTAATATTATGTTAAATGTTTTCAAAAATCCGACTCTCCTGATTTGTGAATCACTGTAGTCCTCCCATAAGAGATAATCATCAGTATCCGTGAGAAGGTTAGAAGGTGTATTCGACATGTTGAACGCCATCTTGACAACCAAAGAAAGGTCGGGTACCCAAATCCCATACCGATGGACTTGCTCAGCAACGTCTCGAAAGCCATGTTTTTTGTCATTTTACCGAATTGATCTTAAGTTAAAAGCTTGAATTTTTAAAGACCCATATCTATCAAAGCTTTCACTTCTCATCACCCCAATCTGTTCTTTCTCCCAAGAAACTGAACACCGAGTATACTCAACTTTGAGAAATCACAAATGTCCACTGGAAAAGGGCCCTTGACGTATCGTTGGGGTGAACAATGACACTCCCGTTCTGACATAATTTGCGAAAGCCTTCACCATCACATTACATCATATTATCTAGTCACTTCACCTTATTTTTGGACATTCGTATGATGCCACCCGTACCTCATTTGTGTCACTTTTCTTCCGTTTGACTGTGATATACAACAGGTCATGATATGCGACGGGATGCGATATGCACCTACGATTGTGGATACACCTCTCGACAGCTATAATATGACCTGCAAATGCCTCCCTTTAGCTTGCATCGACAGATAAAAAAGCCAAGCATCTCATGTCAGCTCCCTAGTTCACACTTGTGATTTTTCAAAGAAATGAGGAGGCACCCTGAAAAGGGGGTGCTTACTTCTTCGATGCATTCTTAGTCCACAAGAGCGCACCGAAGATGTGCATCTGTATATACCCCATGTTCTCCCTCTCGAAGTATACAAACCTGTTCAGTCAACCTTTGACCTTGCCTATGACTTCCGAAAAGGAACCAATCCTCTCAAAAGTTTTAGAGCCCCTAAAACCCTACACCCGACACTCATACACCATACAAATAATGTATGGGGGAGCTATGGGTTAAAATCTCAACTAATTGACTCAGACCCGACCGGGCCCGGGAGGATCCCGAATTACGCGCTAGAACATAAGCACGTAATTCAATTTCACGCCTCACTTGAAGAGCACAATTGGTTCAAATTGGACTAGACCTCACCTTCTGTGCACTGCTTAGAGACCCTGATTACGTGCTTTCACCTGGGAGGACAATTCAATTACGCACAACACCTGGTGTGGGTAATCTGTCCCAAGTTGGACTAGGTCTCTGAATCCTAAGACAACCCTAAATCGTCAATTATGCGCATAAGCCCATGCGCATAATTGGATTATGCACATGGCTCCATGCGCGTAATTAGTTCAATGGCATATTGGAACTAGGACATCGGCTGAGCTAGTCAATTGGTCATTCTTGAGTCAGTGACAGACCCAAATTGAATTACTCGCTGTGGACTTTTCGTGCAAATCAAATCAAGCATGGCTCGATGCGCGTGCACACCCAAACTCACCAATTCACTAGTTTTTCTTCTCTTTCTGAAGCTTCTCTCTTTTAGAAAATTTGAGGTTCTCTCTGAGGTTTCTAACGAAAGGGGTTGGGCTGCACTCTAGACTTCTAGAATTTGGGTAGTCAAGCTAACGATACTAGCCAACTAGCCCTGGCTCTCAAAGGAGTATCAAAGGAGAAGCCCTTAGCCTTAGATCCCTTAGAAACCCCTACCCAAATTCCTAGCTTAGAGCCAATCAGGTCCCTAACCTTTGATTTTTAGCCTTAGCCACCCAATTTGCCCCAGGGAGCTTACCGAGGGAACTCGAGAATGAGGTCGATCCTCCTTAGCATAGCGGGCCACCACCCCCTTTTAGATAGGTCCAGTAGATGTAGGAAACTAAACTAGTTAGACCCTAGGCAATCCGAAGTTGCTGAAGTTGGCTGGTCGACTTTTAATAAAGGAGTCAACCCATATCACGCAGAGCATGATCAATGACGAGTTATAGCATCGATAAATATCTGTAACTGGCGATCGTAACAACTCAAGTACTTTCCATTTAGAATTCACTTCTTACTAATAATATATCTTCTGTGGGTGCACATAAATATTCTCCTATTATTGTTCTATTGCCTTCCTCCATAGTCCACGTGGACCGAATTGGGCCACTTATTTTGGGATCCGAAAGTGACCTAGAAAAAGTGCATGCCAATAGTCAGGTTCTAGTGTGAACGGTGGATTTAGGTTCGTTGGGGTGAGGGATAGGGTCTGTAGGTTGTGAGTGAATAGTATGGATGTGACCTGAGGGAGGTTCAATTCTTCAAACCAGGCTAGCCAGGTGGAATGAGGTAGGAATGGCCAAAGGTGCAGAGCTTGATGGGAGTTGGAAGATTGATTGAGTATCATTAAGTGAGGGGTCACAAAAGATAGGGTTGGTTAGTATGGTGTTGTTTGCGAGTTCGGGGGCTGGTTAGGTTTGGTCAAATAATGGGTTGTAAAAGGTGGTGTTTGTTTGTGTGGTGTTGGGGAGTCGGTTTTGATCCTGGTTGGGGTATGGATGTCGGTTATGATTAGAGTATAGAGATTGGTTATAGTTTGGGTATAGGTTTGTGTATTGATCTTGAGTTCGATTATATGGATGAAAGTTTACTTGGTTTTGTTCTTGGTTTGGGTAGATTTGTTCAGGGCTTAGAGTTTCGTTTAAGGTGTTTGTTTTAGGGTTGTTGGAAGAGGGTCTTCCGAACGTTAGTGTAGAGAGATTAAGATTCCCATTCTTCAGGCGATGTTGTATGTGTGAAGCACGTTGATAGAGGCTTGCAAAGTCGAGATAGTCGCTTAGTATAAGAGCACTCCGAAGAGGCCCTCGAGTATTGTTGATCACAATGTCTATGGCGTCACTTTCTTTTATTTTATTCCCTATTTGGGTGGTGAGTCTTCTCCAACGATTGGCCAAGGTCATGAAGTCCTCCTCGTTTTCTTGTTTTGTAGTCATCAAGTCTACGAGACTAATCTCTTCATGAGTCATGTGGCAGTATTGGTCTAGGAATCTATTAGCTAGGTCTTCAAATGTTTTGATTTTAGTAAGAGGGAGAGCGGCGAACCAGTCAAGGGCTTCTCCTTTTATGAAAGTAATGGATTAGGAGCCTATGATTGGTGTGGATTGGTTGGCAGCCGTTATAGAACAGTGCCAAGTGGCGGTTTGGATTTTCGGTACCGTTATATTTGTTAAAATTCAGAGGTTTAAAGCCAACAGGTACAGTGAAGTCGATGTCTTGGCATAATTTGTCGAATGTGCAAGATTGGTTAAAGCGTTCTCTCTTAGCCATGTAATTATCGAGAAATTGAGGGAGGTCGTCTATGTTTATGATGACATCTTATTTAGATGTCTCAGGGTGGGATTGTCTTTGGTAGTTGTCATTGTATAAAGTGTGGGAAGTGCATCTGTTAAGTGTTGGGGGCTTTAGGGCACGTGGAGGAGTCGGTGTGCTTTTCGATTGTTTATTCCTTGGAGTAACTTGTCGTTCGTCTATCAACTTTTGATCCACTATGGCTTTGTATAACCTAGCTAGGGATTGTCGCAAGGCATCGACTTCTTTTCCTCCTTTTGTGAGTTCATTAGCAATGAGGTCTATGACTTGGTTGGCCGTGTCTTTCTGTTCGACGTCACTCGCTCCATTGCTACTGCTATTATTATTTAATGGAGTGAAGGGGGACTTTTTGCCTTTGCCGACCATGTTTATTCAAGCACGACGTTGAGCTATCTGTTGAGATGGCCAGACATTATACTCAGGATTGCTATGGCAGCAAGATGAGGGTAGGTCAATATCATTAATGTTCAATTTGCATATGCCCGACATTTTTTGTTAGAAAAGCCAAGTATGCGGTGTGTTTTCTTCGGATTAAGGTGGGTGGGTACAATCTACATCCGATTAGGACTTGCCAGAAGGTCCGAAGTGTAAGAAGTTCCTTGAATTGAATCTTTGAAGAGATGATCACACCGGCCCTTTCACTCAAAGTGGTGTAGTAGAGAATGGTTTCCAGAATTCTTATATGCATGTATGTGTGTGCAAAAAAAAAATTGAAGAAAATAAAGTAGAAAAATAAAATAAATAAAACCAAACTAATTAAACTGGGGCAACCCTAGCAAAAGGTGTCCCATCGCGATCGTCAGTCTGTTGGTACATGTTTTTTTCTAAGTCCCTTTCGGATCTCGGAATAAGTGGCCTAATTTGGTCCGAGTGGACTCTGTTTGCGATGGGAAAAGTCTATAGAATAATAACAAAAGGAAAATATTTAAATGCAGAAAAGTAAAGAAAGATGAATTTTGGATAGAGTATACCGAGTTGAACCAATCGCCAGTTACAAATATTTATCGACGCTGTAACTCATCATTGATCACGCTTTGCGAGGTGTGAGTTGACTCCTTTATTGAACGTCGGTCGGCCAATTTCAATGGCTACGGGTTGCTTAAAGTCTAACTAGTTTGGTTTCCTATTTTCTATTAGACCTATCTAAAAAGGGGGTTGTGACCTGCTATGCAAGTAGGATCGGCCCAGTTCCTAGGTACCCTCCGTAAGCTCCCTTGGGCAAATCAGTGAGGCTAAGGCTAAAATACTAAGAGGGGTTAGGAACCTAATTGGGGTTAGGCTAAGAATTTTGGATAGGGATTTTTTAAGGATCTAAGGCTAAGCGCTTCGTCCTTTGATACTCCTTCAAGAGTCAATACTAGCTGGCCAATACCACTAGCTTGACTACTTGAGGTTTCTAGAGAAGAGTCTGTAGAGTGTAGCTTAACCCCTTTCTTTGGAAATCTCAGAAAGAACCTCGAATTTTCTAAAAGGAAGAAGCTTGAAAGAGAGAATTGTCGAAGAGAATTGTGTTGAATGGCTATGGGGTAGAGGCCTTTTTATAGGTACACGAATAATTGCGCGCATGGGAGAAAGTGCACAATTAGTGAATTGCGTGCATGGCCCTATGTGTGTAATTGAATCACGCACATGATCCCATGCGTGTAATTCAATTTGAGTCGGTCACTAACTCGATAATGATCGGCTGATAGGCTCAATCGGGAATTAGAGTTCTAGTCCAATTGGGCTAATTACGCGCAAGAAGTAATGTGCGTAATCGAATTGTGCACATGGAGTCATGTGCGTAATTCGGAACTTCGGGTGGTTCTAAGTGTCATAGTCTTAGTCCAACTCTGGGCCAATTGCGCGCAAGTCAGTAGGCGCACAATCGAATTGCGTGCATGGAATGATGCGTGCAATTCGGGACCCTTTTGAACCAATTGCATGCAGGTCAGCAAGCGTGCAATCGAATTGCGTGCGTGGAAAGATGCGGACAATTCGGGACCCTTTTGAACTAATTGCGTGCATGCAGAGATGCACACAATTAGATTTCTTGCATACTTGAAATTTCAGGTTAAGGATAGATAAGAAGTAGGTAGGTCAAGACAAACATGTATATATATTTATATGTAATCTCATTTAAGTAAATGTCATAACTCTTCCAATTCTAGAACTTTCCAGTTCTTGAACTTGAATGTGGACTTTCCTTTCCATTTACTTAAGATATTGCATGTAAATAACGAAATACCCCCCATTTGAATTCAATAAAAATAGACTTGGAAAATTCTCAAAGAATAAAAAGTCAACTTTTCAGTTTAAGAACAAAATCCGATTTTTTGCAATTTGGTCAAATTTCTAATTTTCAAATGGCAAGCTTTTTTGCGAAACTTTAAAGCCCATAAATTTTATCATATTAAAGTATTACTAAAATACCAAAGTTCAATAAAAAAATTTTACATCTGGGCTTCCAAATGGGAAATATATTGTTAGGGTTCTTGCTCGACCTTTGGTCAACAGGGCCTGTTGCTTGACTATACACTATTGTTATGTTGTAAAATTTTCAGATTGTGGAGTTTTTTGGGTTTTAGGACCCTTAGAGAGGGTTGGTCCCTTTCCAAAAGTCATAGGGAAGGTCAAGGGTTGACCAAATAGGTTTTTATACTTTGAGAGGGAGAAAATGGGGTGTCTACAGTCAGGAGCCCTAGCTAACTGGCTCTCTTCTTCTTCTCAACTCTCTCTTCCTTCTCCTTCTTCTCAGTCCTCTCTTCTTCTTCTACTTCTTCTTCTTCTTCTTCTCTCTCTTTGCCTTTGTCTCCTTGACTCCCTTTCTCTCTATCCTCTTCTTATTTTCTTTTTTTATTTGATTTAGATAATATTTAAATATTTACATTGATTTTGGCTGTAAAGATAGATTAATTTCACTAGATTTAGGGTTCAATTTAGGGTTTTATTTTCATTAATAAAAGATTTTATTTGTTAAAATATTAAATATATTTTAAAATATATTATGTTGAAGTCGGATTTGTCGACTCACACAATAGGATCAACACTAAATCGGAGTTTATTGAGTTAAAATTTTGTCAGATCGGTGCTAAATCGGAGGTAATTTTCTTGTCAAAATTTAAATTTTGTAATTCTATTTTGTTGACTAAAAAACATTAATTTATGTTTAGGAAATGTGGATATATTTAGAATAATATATCCATAAATTTATATGTGATGTGTGTCAGATCGTGCTAGAAGGGATATATGAATAATTTTGAGTAAAAAAAAATTAATTTATGTTTAGGGTATTGTAGACACCCCCATTTTGCTCTCTCGGAATGTATAAATCTGTTCGATCAACCTTTGACCTCATAATCCAATGTGGGACCATATACTAAAATAATAGTATATGGCTGAACATAGGCTGAAACAATAGCTTTGTGGCTCAGGCCCCATGACCCTAAATTGGGAATCATGTACTAAAACAATAGTGCATGGCTGGACACAAGCTGAAACAATAGCTTTATGGCTCAGATCCCAATGTAGGAAGACTATATACTGAAATAATAGTATATAGTCAAAATACAGACTGAAACAATAGTCTGACATTTCAAACCCCCTAACCCTAATGCGGAAACCATGCACTGAAACAATAGTACATGGCTATACACAGGCTGAAACAACAACCCTATGGCTCAGACCCCAACGTAGGGAGACTATATACTGAAACAATAGTATATAGTCGAAATGCAGACTGAAATAATAGTCTGGCATTTCAGACCTGACCCGGACTCAGACAACCCCTAACTATGCGCCTAAAGCCAAGCGTGCAATTCGATCGCACGCTAAACCATAAACGTGCAATCAGTCCCCTTTC
Organism: Chloranthus sessilifolius; assembly: GCA_021018995.1. Lineage (NCBI taxonomy): Eukaryota > Viridiplantae > Streptophyta > Magnoliopsida > Chloranthales > Chloranthaceae > Chloranthus > Chloranthus sessilifolius. Next base: position 76,215,115 of record CM037595.1, read on the forward strand.
AGACCAGACTCCCTTTCCCAGACCACTTCGAGGCTCGATTACACTCCTGACATGACACGTGCGATCGGATTGAGCGCCCCACCACCGGCGCGCAATTGGCCTATACCTGACCTAGTCTTACCATCCTTGACCCCTAAGCTTCCTCGATCAAGTGCTTTAAATGAGACGCTTAATCGAATTGCACACTCCACACTGGGCGCACAATTAGTTCTAACGTGATTAGAACTAGGAAACTCGTTGAGCAAGTCAGCTGGTCGCTCACTGAGTTGGTGACCGACTCAAATCGATTAAGCACCGAGAAATCGACGCGCAATCCAGTTAAACACCTGAAACAGGGTGCTTAATTGGAGAAAAATCTATAAAATATTTTTTTCCAATTCGCCCGCCGGGGAGAGGTTGGAATTTTAGGAGAATAGAATTTTTGGGATTTCAAAACCAAATAACTCCGAGAACGAACCCATAGAGGAACATAGCCATGATTTCGAGATTCAAGCTTCGAATCTTCGGGATTTCTCTCCGCAGCCTCGACCTTAGGTAAGAATTTAACTTTCAATTTTCGACCGTAGTTCTTAGTTCTTAGACTTAGGAATTTTTCTTAGTTTTATATTATTCATATTAATTCAGTCTTAGACCGTAGCGCCCTTTTTAGGACCGTAATTTTAATATCTGATTCTAATTCTCAGTTTTTAGAACCAGCCCTTAATCTGACGGCCCAATTCACCAACCACAGACTCAACTCCGTTCTAAAATCTTAACCTCCAGTCCTATCATTAATCTCTGGTTCTAGTTCATAGTTTCTAGAACCAGTCCTTAATCATGAGGCCTGATTTTCTGATTTTGGATTCGAATTCAGTCCTAAAACTTTTAAATTCTAGTTTTAATTCCTTAATTTAATATTTCTAAAATCCCAAATATTAATTTAGTCTTCTATAATCCTAGTTTCATAATTTGATTCTTAATTATAATCCCGAAAATGACTCTGAAAAACTAAAAAAATACTATTTTATAATCCAAAATCTAATTTATCCTTAATTTCAGCAGCCTGATTTGCCCAAGGGAGCTTACGGACGGTACACAGGAACGAGGCCAATCCTCCTTAGCATAGCGGGCCCAAAATCCCTTTTTTTAAGATTATTTTATTGCTTTAATTAGAATTAGAAAATCAAGTCCATAATTTTCCTAGATTTTTAGTATAATTAATTTACATGCCTTATTTATATTAGATCCTTAGAATAATTGCCTTGATGCTAATTCTAGAAAAAATTAGTTCCTTTATTTTAATTAGATTTTAGTATAGTTAGTTTATTTGTTTTAATTAGATTTTTAATAAAATTAATTTATTTATTTTAATTAGATTTTAATAAAATTAATTCATTGCTTAAATTAGAGTTTTAGTAAAATTAGTTCTCTATTTCAATTAGAATTGCAGTAGAATTATTATAATTGCTTTACTTATAATTCTAGTACAATCAGCATGCTTGATTTAATTAGAGTTTTATCAGAATTAACATATTTGCATTCCTAGTACAATTAGGAGACTGATAGTAATAGGACTTCTAGTAGTATTTGGACACTAAATTAATTAGAATTCTAATAAGATTAGGACACTACATTAATTAGACTCCTAATAGAATTATAATATTAGATCAAATCACTATAATAAACCCACACCACTAGACTCACAATAGAATTAGGAAATCTGAACCGATTCGAATTACAATAATAACAGGGAAGAAAAGGAAAAACTGAACTATCTAAATTATAAGGAAGAGTCATAACTACTGATGTTCGCAGGCGGATGATTCAATAAAGAAGTGACCCACACCCGCTCTAAAACGTGATCACTAATGTGTTGCAATATCGTTAAATATCTGCAACTGGCGATCGCAATAAACTAGGAACCTTCCTAGAAAACCTCCCCCCTTTTTTTATTTTATTTCTAACCTTATAAACGTTGCATCGCTAGAGTCCACTTGGACAGAATTGGGCCACTGATTCAACAGGGACCGAGAGGAACCCAGAAAAAGTGTGCACTAACAGACTGGCGATCGTGATGGGACATTTTTGTTGAACTCTTTCCTTTGTTTAGATAGGTAGTTTTTAATTTGTTTTCCTATTTTACTTTCCATCGCATCATTTTAAATCCCTCTAGATACATGAGTCTTCGTCAAAGACTCGAGATGTCTGGCATACGAAGAGTTAGCTTAGAAGACCCATCATTGTGGGGATATCATGATAACCCCATGTATAAAGAAGAACCGCTTCACAATTTCAGCCTACAACAACCCGAGATTAACATGGCTGGTGAACAAGAGAATCCCTTCTCTACCCCACACACCGAGAATAATCATAATGGGAGAGATGGTAACACTGGACAAAACCTTACTGCTCAACAAATCGTAGAGCTCAGTATTTAGAGAATACAAAGAGGAGATGAGACTGAGGAATTGCTTTGAGGATTAGCTGTATGAGACCCTTAGGTCACGATAATTTTTAGAAGACCAAGAAAGGCCACCGCCTACCCCGAGCACGGTGTCAGCCCGTGCCACACCATTGAGACAAGCTGCTCACACATTCTTCAACGGTGACTCTCTAGACAGGGTTTGCTCACAGGCTGCTCCAAAAGACAGTACTATCAAAATTGAAGATCTCCCTAAAATGCTCGATGAATACATGGCCAAGAGGGAGAGCCCTGGTCACTCATTCGGATTCGACAAATTTTGTTGGGATGTCAAATTTAACTTACCAATAGGATTTAAACCGTTGAAATTTATCAAATATAAATTCTGGTGAATCAGAGTAAAAAAATAACAAGAAATCCTCAGGAACTGAATAGGTTAACACCGTTGTCAACCAAGGACAGAACTCTGGGAATGGAAACTTCCAATCGAGAAATTTTGGGCAAAATCAAAATCAACAACAATACATAAACCAAAACCAAGGCACCAATCAACAAAGATATGCAAACCAAAACTAAGGCCAGAACTAGAATCAAGGCCAATACCAGAACAAAAATTAATATCCTAACCCTTACCTGAATCAAAATACAACGCAGAATCGATCGGCCCATGCGCCAAACTATAATAACATACCCCCACTGTAAAACATCAACCCAGCTAGAGGCCCCTACCAACTGAGGCGGGAACACTATCCCCTTTTCCCTGATAGATCCCCAACATCTTCCGTCTCCTTAACACTCAGAATCTCCTCCGATTCCCGCAGGAAAGACCCAGCCCTGGCTAACAAATCGAGATTATAGGAAATACTGCGCATTCCATCGATACGTGGGACACAACCTAGAAGACTACTAGGTCCTCCGGGATGTAATCTATGACATGAACGACCAAAATCAAAGCGACTGGGAAGCATTTAGGAATCCTAACCCTAGCAATAACCAACCCCAACAAAATTTAGGAATCACTAATAACCCCATGCCTAATCACAACCAAGCAGCACCGACTCAGGTCACTACAGTGGATCTTTCTAGCCAACCCCCCTTCCAGCCCTCCACCTTAATCACTCGCATCCTACCATCTGACACTTTTTCTACCCCTACGAGAGTTCGTTTACCCTCGCATCCCTCGGCCTTGATCACTCGCATCGCCCCGTCGAGCCCACCCCCTTATCCAAAATTCACCCAGATACGAGTCCACTCTTTTAAGGTCCGAAGACCATTCCTCCATAGTCGCCCACCAGAACCTTCAACCTCCATAGTCGCCCACCAGAACTTTCAACCCTCCAAATCCTGAGCTAACACCATTGCCACTCCCTTTATTTGATTCTGAGCCCGAGTATGGAGACCATGTTCTTCAAACTACAACCCAAATTACCGCATGGGTAGAAAGTGTCACTCGAAAGACACCGAACCTAGAAAACGAAGCAAAGACTGAGTGTTCACTAAACATAGAAGAGTGAACAAGAAGAATATCCCGACCTGTGAGAGACGCTGGTCTCTGCTTTCCTAGAAGAAGAGGATTACACATAGTACCTCCCACCTTGGAGCGGCACCATGCAAGTACGCGCTTCGACCTCAAATTTCACTCACTTCACAAATACATCGATGTCGAGCCACACCGGGATCGATCAACAATTGACTTGCCCGATTCTTAAATCAGGAACCAATTACCCACCTCTGCTTTTCCCTTAGAATAAGGATTTCACAAATGTAAAACGACTAAGGGAAACGTGCGAGAAAGAGAAGTTAACTTGCCACCCACCTCACATTATCCCTCCACCAATCCCTGCACCTCAACCACTCCAACCACTTACACCCAAGGCTCATCGGCCCGACAAGAAATGGCACTCAAGCCAGGGTAAGAATATGACCTTCTGCAGCATCTTTAAAAGATTCTGGCCTAGATATCTATATTATAGCTCATCAAAAAATTGCCTGACCATCATCAATTATCGATAAGGACACTTAAGGACACATAAGTGGATGAAGACACAACATTAGATGAGCTACATCAAATTGCCTCGATCATGGCACAACCCCCAGCGCTCACTTTCACAGATACAAATATGCTTAAGGAGTCGCTCTGCGGAAGCGCAACTCCCATATACCTTACAGTCATAATCAAAAGATTCTCCGTACCCTATACGTTGGCCGATACAGGAGCAGGACTTAATATTTGCCCAATCACAACATTAAAGACGCTCGAATACACAGAGAAGGATGTCAGACCCTCCATACTATCACTTATAGCTTATGACGACTCACGTCGTTTCGTCAAAGGAACTATCAAACTCCAGGTTCGCCTTGGACCTGTAACGAAAGACATGACTTTCCATGTTTCTGATTTCGCTAGTATGTATAATCTTATCTTAGGAAGAAAATGGTTAGAGTCAATGAAAGTCATCGCGTCCACATATCATCAATGCGTCAAATTTTCATACGAGCAATCCATTATCTATATATATGCTGCTGCACCCCTCCAGGGTGTGGGCACAGATTACGCTACGAGTATTCCAATAGCCCACGATTCCGTATTAAACACAAGCCACATTCAAAAGGCTCGGATCCCTGATTGGACAACCATTACGGAAGTTCATCCCCCTACCCCTCTAGTTCTCCCCCAACGTGTCAAAAAAAATTAATGAGAAGAGATGTTGGCCCAGACCTTGCCAAACTCTATGACATTAACCCCACCACAACAAAAGGTTGGGACCTCATGTATCAACTCGGGTACATCCCCCATACCGGACTTGGTAAAAACAAGCAAGGTCGCATCGGACCCATTGTTCCAATGAAAATATGCAAGCACATAGGGTTAGGTTACCAATCGGACGGCCCACAAGCCGACTTGTTCCCTACCTCACCGAAATGGTCTCTATACAACCACTTCATCTATGAGACCACCAAGAAAGCGGATGTACCAAAGCAGAAGGAAGTGTCCTTCACTAAATCCCAAGAAGCATAAATTGAACGAATGGCTAAAGCATTCAACGATTTAACCAATCTGAATGACGATATTGATAAGCCGCTCGAAGGAGTCAAACCTTTGTTTGACACTAAGAATCTTACAGAAGAGAGAAAGGGAGAACCTCCCAAACTCAAGCCGTAAGTAGAAGATTGGGAATCCGCTGACGACGAAGATTTCCACATGGCCTTGAAAGATAGTGAAACGCACTTACGCTTAACATGGGAAGAGGATGACACCCCATAAGAAAATCTTAACTCGCATAGCATCTGCCTTGGCCTCGGCCTTGAGGGATGGGAATGCCCATGGGAATCCCCTTGTATCGCTCACCCATACCAACCTCGTTGTAAGGCCTGCACCAGCATATTAGCATGCTTTGCTAGCTGGGTCTGACATTCCACAACGCTAAAATCGAATGACTCCAACCTTATAACAACAGAAGCAAGTAACGACCCACCAACTCAGTTATCGACACAAGAAGCAGAAAATCTCAACACTCATCTGGTTGATCCAGGGGGAAACACCCCATCGCTCTCGTTGAGTTTGAAGAGGAACTTGAACTAGATACTCCTCTATCTTTAGACCCGCCACAACTCTAAATATTTTAGAAATCTCACAAGGAAGAATGGTAAACCCCTCCGAGTGATGACAAGGACTACTGGATAGACCTCCCTGCACTCGAGCTAGCAGAGAGGGCTAACCTAGGACTGCAAGCACTGTCAGATCAAGAAGACAAGGTTAATACCAGCCTCGACTCCAACCCAAAAGGGTGGGAATGCCCTTGGAGAACTCTCTGCATTTCTCACCATTACCAACCTCGCTGTAGAGCATGTGCGCTCATCCTAACATACTATGAAGTTCAAGGGAAAGAGCTCGCTACCCCTGAGGATCCCTTAAGAGATCACCCTCGACAGGAAGAACAACCACATTATAACTCAGAGGATAATAGTTCGATTGATTACGATCTCCAGAGCTTCTTCCAAGATTAGGCAATCGATGTGATAGAGGAAATCCAAACGTCGATACCACCACCACCGGTGTCGCTTATTCAAAAGACCTCATCAGTTGAGGACTCCAAAAAAAAATGTCAAATTTAAAACAAATCCACATTTCCTGAAGAATCACTCAAACGGCTCCAACAGCCGTCTCGCTCCCTCAATTAGAGGAAGCAACTCTTCCGGCGCCTCTTGAGGCGACCAACCCTGTACCATATCTACTATCAAAAATTTTAAAAATAGAAAAGAAGAAAACCCTAAAAATCCAAAAATACAAAATTCGAAAAAATCAAAAAACCCCAGAAAAGAAAGGGAACCCTTCGTTCTGAATCGAATTTACGACCAACAAGGGGACTTTTCTCCTAAGACTACTATCTCATCTCCCGCATGAGGACGTAAGGCATCCAGGCTAAACAACAAGCCAGTGATCATACCATATGAGATACTTCACAACTTTGAGAAAAAGATCAATAGCTTTGACCTTCACCTTACTAAAGATCTCTCAGTCATAAAATGTACCAATGAAGGGTCACCTTTCATAAAATCGAATCCCCAGTGTAACAATTTTACAGTATATGAGCTTATCAAAGATGAAGAAGGAACACCGATCACTGAAGAGGCGCCTGACTTTTAACGGGTTGTCAAGCATTTCGATGAGCGAACCCAAGCTACCGCGGAACTTACAGAAGAATTTAACTTTGGCACTGAAAAGAAACCTAAGAAGTTACTAATTAGCACAATGCTTAATTCTAAGGAATGTCAACAAATTGCACAGGTCTTACAAGAGCACCTCGACTCCTTTGCATGGTCCTATGAGGACATGCCTGGTTTAGAGCCAAGTTTAGTAGAGCATCGCCTTGTCTTAGAACCCGACGCAAAGTCTATTAAGCAGAAACTCTGTAGGATGCACCCACAAATAGCCCTTCAAGTTAAAGAGGAAGTTGATAAATTGCACAAAGCCAAATTCATCTGAGTCGTCCTCTACCCCAAGTGGGTCGCCAATATAATACATGTCGCTAAGAAAGATGGGAGAGTACGAGTTTGCATTGACTTTCAAAACCTCAACCAGGCATGCCCAAAAGATGACTTCCCACTTCCTCACATTGACACTCTAGTCGATAATATCGCTGGACATGAGATGCTATCCTTTATGGACGATTTCTCTGGGTATAATCAGATCAAATTAGCAGAGTCTAACCAAGAGAAGACTTCTTTCACCACACCATGGGGAACTTACTATTATGTCATCATGCCTTTTAGGCTCAAGAATGCAGGAGCTACGTATCAATGTGCCATGATGGCTATTTTTCATGACATGATGTATAAATGTATAGAAGTTTACGTCAATGAAATATTAGTGAAGTCCCAAACAAGAGTAGGACATGTTGAAGGACTCCGACTAGTGCTACAAATAGCTAAGAAATATCAGTTAAAAATGAACCCGAAGAAATGTGTCTTAGGAGTCACCTTCAAAAAATTATTCAGTTTCATAGTCAGCAAGCGAGAGATCGAAGTGGACCCTGCAAAAGTCAAAGCCATACTTGAGATGCTACCTCCCAACAATATCAAAGAGTTATGAGGCCTGGTAGGAAGATTGCAATTCATTAGAAGATTTATCTCCCAGCACTCAGACAAATGCGATCCTTTCTACAGACTACTTAAAGGAGGAACCGAGTATAAATGGGATGACCAATGTCAGCAAGCCTTTGATAATATCAAAAAGTACCTCCTTAACCAGTCAATACTATCGCCACCAGTTCCCGGAAGACCCCTAATCCTATACCTCTCAGAGGACGACAAAGCAATAGGAGTAATTCTTAGACAATATGAAGAAGACGGCAAGAGAGAGAAGGCTATCTATTACCTTAGTAGGACGATGGTCGAGTACGAATGAAAATACACTTCGATAGAGAAGACCTGCCTCACATTGGTGTGGGCCTCAACCAAACTACGGCACTACTTCGGAGCACACAAGATATTAGTACTAGCCCGAATAGACCCTTTGAAGTACGTATTCGAAAAGCTCGCAATGTCAGGAAAGATCACTCGCTGGCATATGCTCTTGCAAGAATTTGATATCACTTACGTCATGCAAAAGTCGATCAAAGGACAAGCAATCGCCGATTACCTCACAGAGCTCCCACTCTGGAGTGATAAACCTATACACATGGATTTCCTCGATGAAGACCTACTCATAATTCATAACGAAGAGGTCAATAAGACCTCATGGACCTTTTATTTTGACGGTGCTCTAAATCACAAAGGAAAAGATATCGGGATAGTCCTCCTAAGCCTGAAAGCAACGGTCATACCTAAGGCTTTTCAATTAGACTTCCTTGTCACTAATAATGTTACAAAATATGAAGCTTTGATAGCTGGACTACGAGCAGCACTACAATTAGGCGTTAAACAGCTAAAAATATTGGAGACTCCAAGCTAGTAATCTCATAAATTATAAGAGAATGGAAAACTAAGGAAAGGAGACTAATGGCATACAGAGAAACTGCTTAATATTTGGTAAAGAAATTTGAAAGAATCTTTCACACACATCCATAGATTAGAAAACGAGCTCATAGACTCACTTGCCATGCTAGCCTCGGTCATTCAAATACCCGTCGAACAAATTACTAAGACCTTCATTGAAAAGCTGGCAGTACCCGCTCACGAGGTAGTATGGACCGTCAAGAGAGAATTACCAATCCTCCCCACGAGTACGGGACCAAATGAAGCAATCGCTCTAGAAAATCATGTCAAGGCAGAAACCGAAGTCGCTATGTTCAGATTTGAAAAATCACCGACCGACGACAGACAACCATGGTATTTTGACATCTGAAACTTCTTAAAGCATCAACACGTCCCTCCATATGCCACGAATATCAAATGAAAGACTATAAAGAACTAATGCGCCCGATTCTACATACTCGATGAAATACTATACAAAGAAGCCTTCACCAAAGGAGTACTACTATGATGCGTCATGACCGTCGAAGGATAATACATCATCCAAGAAGTACACGCCAGTGCCTATGACGCTCGCGCTGATTAAATCACACGAGAAGGCTACTTCTGACTGACAATGATCAGAGATTGCCACCTCTACGTCCAACTCTGCAAGCAATGCCAAGAACATATCGCACTTATCAAAGCTCCATCAATTGTATTGAACATTATGACTTCGCTATGAATATTTTGATGTGGGCCTTCGATGTCATCGAACCTTTCACAGACACAGTTGGGAACACTCATAAGTATGCGTTCATACTTACAATAATCGAATACTATACTAAATGGGTAGAAGCTGAATCCTATGTCAGAATCACCACTTCAACATACATAAGGTTTATTGTTTGGAACATCATCACAAGGTTTGGAGTACCCAGAATGTTCGTTACCGACAACGGACCACAGTTCATCACAGAGAAGACGAAGAAGTTACGTAAGAAGTTTGGCATCGATCTATGCCACTCATCACAGTTCTACCCTCAAGGAAATTGACAAGCAGAAGCTACAAACAAAACGTTAATTCGAATTTGAAAATGCACAGTAGAAACAAGAAATGGAGCTGACTGTCCTGAGTGACTATCAGAAGCACTCTGGGCCTATAGGACCTCTATTCGTACGGCCACTGGCCAAACTCCCTACCTCCTTACTTACGGGATAGAGGTAGTCTTACCATATGAGATACAAGTACCATCCTTACGGATTCAACTCGATGATGAGCTATCCTTAGAAGAGAGGAGAATCACCCTACTCACGTAGCTAGAGCAACTTAATGAAACACATCTAAGGGCAGTTGATCACGCTCAGGTATATCAAAGGAGAGTGGCCAGGGCTTACGATAAGAAAGTCCTTGAACGAATCTTTAATATTGGAGAATTTGTCTTGAAGAAAATCATGCATTTCAAGCACACCCATCCGAAAGGAAAACTGAAACCAAACTGGGAAGGCTCTTATGTTATAACAGCCACATACCCTGAAAATGCATACAAACTAGCGAACCAAGGCGGGGTAGAACTCCCTAGCCCTTGGAACGCCATGTGTCTTAGAAAATACTACCCTTAGCCCTATGATCATTACATCCCGTGGTTAAATACTTATACTTATCACCCCCGTAGCAGTCACAACCCATTCATTGGTCGTACGCCATCAATTCTCAGAATATCCTTAAGACCTTTAATATATCGCCCACTTTCTTACTCGGGCAATCTGATTGAAGGACTAGTGACCTATCTAACCTCTTTTAAAAGCATAAGTAACACCCGATACTTATTTCCCCTTCCCCCTCCATTGGAGGAGTTGTTAGAGAGAAAAAAAAATGAAAATGCTAGGTTCAATCAAAACTCATTATTCTTGCGCTAGCAGGATGCTTTCAAAAATACATATATCAAAAAAATCAAGTGAGAGCATTACGACGAATGAACAAGTCAATGAGCTCAGGGAAGCATAAGCAAGTCGTGAGGACATCTCTAGTACTTTACTAGAAGTGTATAAGCAAGCTGCGAGGGCACCCCCGATGTCCCTATACTACTAGATGTCGTCGTAAGGTGGCGGGAGGAGGACAAACTCCTGCTAACCATAGAATGTGAGATTTTGATGGTATCGAAACATGACAAAGACCTTGATCATTGAACCCCATATCCCTCTAAGAAAAAGATTATTACTCACCCCTTTTGAAAAGCATTAGATACAAATTATTCCCCACATCACTAAGCCTTACCCCCTTCTACTTTCTTCGGACGATAAATCAAAAGCCTTACAGGATATTCCTAGGAATGAAACCGAAACCAATGAATGATGATTGATACAATCACCCACTATACCCACGGGATAGGTTGACCACCACCCTAAGATAAACCCCCGTATCCAACCGACCTAATCGAAGAGACCTCCCCTAGTTCGATGACAGTACCGATCAACCTTTTCTTCAAAACTAACTCACCAAATACCCATGACTTCTTATAGACCTAAAGTGCTCATCTAAAACCCAGGAAAGCTCCATTGCATCTTGACACTAGGGCATTTTTTTTATCAGAAGGAGAATCACCTTAGAAGCGTCAACTCGTCCACAAGGAAGATGCGAAATAACGAAGTCACCATTCGGAGAATGTTGCAGAAGATACTATGTTGCCAATCCTACCACACTCCTACACTGGGGCATTTTTTTTTTAATTTCTATCTTAGTTATTTGCTTTCCCTGTTGCATAATTTTTATTTTTTTTAAAAAAAAGAGAAAACAAAAAAAGAAACAAAAAAAAATAAAAAAGGAAGAAAAAAAAGAAAAAAAAAAGAGAGCGTACATATTCATCTTTTACTACCAAGCCTTGGTCTGAGACACTCACCCTCCTTGACAACTAGCAAGGGAGAGAATAAAAATTACTGATAGTGTTACATTTACATACACAGATACAAAGCAACCTTCAACCATCACCGGGCCAGCTTAGGAAGCATCCAAGTCCCAATGATGGTCGACGGCGCTAAAGAGACAAAAAAGCGAAAGATAAATGTAAGAAGTAATCAAAAGGAAAGGAGTTGATCAGGTACATCTAAACCGAAAAAATCTCTCCATATATATATATATCAAATTTTATTTTATTTTTCCTTTTTGCACTTATCACCAGGGGGCATCCCCCCTATATATATATAATGCACACACAATGGACAAAATAAACACACACACACGCACACACCTACTCCCTACGCTATCGCTGGGATGGACGAGCACCGCTGTCTCCAGTATCATCAGCTCTGAGGTGCTTAGACTGATCCTCCGAAAACACAATCCCGGCACCTGGAGTCCTTGGAACCTCTAGACGACGAGGCCCCGCCATAGAACCCCCCTCACTCGTCTAGCTAACAGATCACCTCGATCGTGAATGAGGAGGATACCAGCAAGAATGTCACGAACGACAGAATCCTCACAAGCATCACCCCTGACACGATCACGTGGCGTGTGACGAGACTGCCTAGCCGAGGAACCCATGGCCCTTGACTCTGATCCATCAACCTGACTAGCCAACCTACGCACCCCTCGCTCACTCCTCTTCAGACGATACTGTAGCTGATCTAGGGACACCTACATCTCTACCTGCATCGTCTGACGCACTGCCTCCAATGCCTCAGCCCGAGTCTTCTGCGCAACCTTCACCTCAACAAATAGGTTGTCGCGACTCTATGTCTCCCCAAAGATCCGTCTTGCCTCAGGAGTGGCGCGCGCTCGTATCGCCTCTAGACGCGCCTCCTCAAGCTGACGAACCTGCGTAACCACACCAAGTAAAGGAAAACCAATATATATATATATACGAACATAAAAAAAAACTTTGAAAAGGAAAGAGTCATACCAGATCAGCCTCTCCTCCAGAAGTCACTCAATCGTCTCAGCAGTCACTAGATCAGCAAGAGGCATAGAAGAGACAGCAAATGTAGGCAGCCGCAACAAGAATAAATAAATATATTAGATAACACTGTAATGATAAATAAACTACGAACACAATAACTAAAACATACCTGAGTAGGGATAGGGATAGACCCCTGAGGAGGAGCCTCGGGAGAAGAGTCTGGAACAGCCTGCGCAGAGAGCCAAACAAGCGAACACAAGATATGTGAGAACAAATAAGACGAAATAACGTAAGCTGAAGTACACCACACCAGAAACTATACCTGACTCTTCGGGCGTAGAGAGGCAGCAGTCGCCTCCCTCGTCTGAAGATCCTCGGTAACCTGATGCTGGAATACCACGTAATGTTAGTAGAATATTAAGAAAGTGAAATAATAACATCCAATAAACTAATGCAATGACACAAACGAGATAAAAGATTGAATGGAACTTACCCAATGCTCTAACTCGGCCCGAAGCTGAACCATCGCTGAATCCTCCCGACTGGAGGAAGCAACTGAAGATGGATCAAACGTCAGAATAGGACCTCCAATAGCGAGCTCGGATCTCTATGAATAACAATAAACACATCATTTGGCAAGCTCACAATGATAATAATTAACAAAACCAAGTTCATATAGACACTTATCAATCGATCAATCTCATATCGCAAATTGGCCTCCACCTCTCGGTCGGCCTGCCGCTGACTGCGTAGCAACTCGATCATCGCCACGTGACTGGCGACCTCGGCCTCCCTCTCGGACTGCCCAAAATAAAACAAGACATCGCAATCATGTCAGAACGACCGGAAGACCAAGTCTGCATAATACATAAACAATTAGACCAATAAATCAACTAACCAGGAACTGTCAAGTCTCTGCTAGCCGAACCCCCAACTCATCCTCCGCTCCCCTAGCCTGAGCAACCGAGAGGGCTAAGGAGTGCAGCATCTCCTCATCTGGACAAGGAGCACACCCCATCTGCTTCATCGCCCTATGGACAGCATCTAACACCCCTCACACACTTGTTGTGAGATGGCCCTGCTCTAATGCAGCCAACCTCTCCTTTGATGTAAATGTTGACTCTGGCCTACCAATCGCGAAAGAACCACTCCCATGGAAGGGACGTGTGAAGAGGCGCCCACCACCCAATGCACTAAACCATCTCCTATACTTTTGAACGTCCGCCTCATCACGCGCCCCTATCACCCTAGTCCCCCCAGCTCTGAAATTGACCATCTAAAGCGCCATCTTCTCTGCAAAGTTTCTGCCAGGGGGGTCGGTCATCCTCTTCGCCACCCTATGGCGAATCTCTAGAGGGACTCCCTGAGTGAGCTCAAGCTACTGCACCGCCGGAGATAGGTTGATCCTATCCACCTTCTCAAAATAATGAATCCATATGTCCACGTCAAAGAAGGGCAGGCCAGACTAGATCGCCGGCACACCTACATCCTCCTCGACCGCGTATGGCCTCCAAATCACCTACAACCAAACAAGCAAGCCAACCCATCAATGATCATACGCTTCGCATGCATGTCCTCAAAAAGACCCCATGTAGTCTGAAGATCAGAAGACCAGTGACGACTCCATAGCACTGCCCTCCACACATCCATCCGTGAAAATGTGAACCTCACTTCCAACAGAACCCCCAGACGAAGAAAAGCAAATGATCATATGCCCAAAACTAGAAAATGCAAAAAGAAGAAATGTTAAATAACTGTTATGACCAGAAGAACAAAAAAAAGAGACACCATCACACTGATTAACTAAGACTCACCTGGAGGAAGGGAAGGAAATCTCCAATCATCGCAACGCCTCGTCCCCGACGATAAAGTTGCTCACAGAGATGCACCAATGCCGCCGCACCCCACGCATAGGTAGGGACCCGATCCAAGTCCCTGAGAACCATAAAAAATAACTCGGTGATGTATCCCCGAGTCGAAGAAGAAAAGAGTACTACACCGAAGAAGTGCATCAAGAACGCTCGGAGCACCCTATCTGCAGCCAACCCCGGCTCAACCACGGGCTCCCGACCCGCCAACACCATGCACCGCGCCTCATAAGATGCCCTCGCCTCTGAATGACTCCTCGGAGGGATGAAGCCACTGGCGAACATATCAAAAACCTAAGTGACTCGAACTACACCCGACCCCGATCCACTCGACCTATACGACACACCAAAAATCTCCTCACACACCTCCAGATAAGCTCCCGCCATCCACCCCGTGATCAGCTCACCCTCAAAATGAAGACTGATAATGCAGACCCAGTCCTCTAGAGTCACCAACTGGAAAGAGAAGCGCCTGATTCTCCTCCCTCTACCTCTCCAGAATTGTCGCAATCAGGCCATGATCGACTTGAAAGGGCTCCAGCTCCAGGACCGGCCTGAAGCTGAAAGACACCAACCGTGCTCGCTAAAACTCTAGCAAGGCACGATACCAAGTATGGGACTCGGTCCATGCAGAGCTGATAGCCAGCTGCAGGGGCTCCTATCGAATGAAACACAAGTAAAAGAAAATAAGACTAAGACATACTTATGATGAAAGACAAACAGAACTTGAGCTAAAAGCAAATGAAATATGCCCACAACACAATAACAATTCATAACAAACACACAAAACATGATAAAAACAACTGAATAGAAACGTAACATATCTCTCAATATGGTCATGATGCAAGAGTGAGCACACAATCAATAATCAATGCAGGTTCGACATAAATTAAAAAAGGATTTTCAGATCCTAATAAGTCTATGTCATAACCTAAATGCCTAAGATAATGAAGGAACTCTTGCTCATGGGTACCTACCCAGCCTCGAGCGAAGAAATCCTCCAGCGTGAAGTGTCTGCAATCTCGACGCTCCACACCCGGGTGCTCCTCAGCCCTCTCCTCCTCAGGTCTCTCACCCTCAACCCTCTCACCCTCATCCTCAACTACCCCCTGCTCAATCTCGAGTACCTCCTCCCTGACCTCCATCTGGTCAGCCTTCAATAACTCCTCTCTAGCCACCTCCCCGACATCCACTTCCCCGACAACAGCATCGGTCCGAGCATTAGAGGTCTCACCTATCTCCCCCATCATCATGCTCTCCAACTCAGAAATAGTAAGATCGTGCCTACCACCACCCTCCGACTCCATCCTAGAACAAAGAGCTCGAAAGACTTAAGAAAATGGAAGAAACAGCACCTGAAATGAACGATCGGATCTCAAGATATCAAAAAAACATGAAAACTAGAGCACAATAAAACAAGGAAACCAAGAATCAAAGTCCAAAATAGATCGCACGGGAAGATGAAAGTTTTTGAACTACATATAGAACATACCCAAATCTTGCGCGTGAACTCACACGCTCAATCCAATCACGCACCACAATCTCTGCGCTTAATTCGGATCAAACGATTAGTTTTTAGCACGTAAATTAATCATCGCCCACTCAAACTAACCTAGCCGCCTGGTTGCACACTGCCTACTAGGTGCGTAATCACCTCAAGCATCCGAAACGGCGTGTGCGAATGCCAACAATCACCTGCACAGTGACCGGCTACCGCCCTAATCTTGCGCTCAATATCGTGCGTTTAACTCGGTTAAACGATCGGACACCGGCGCGTAATGACCTTCCGACCCTCTGAAACGTGCGCTCCCATTCCAGCGTGAAATTAGTTTATGCGCCAATAGTGAAGCGCGCAACTCCCCAGAAACACAAAATATGTGCCCAAAATAGCAGGGTCATAAGACCAAATTAGGAGACTTCCGACACTGATTACCAACCTAAACTACGCCCTTATAAAGGCCAATCCAAAAATACTTCTGACTTAGAACATATACACCCCCAAACTAAAAATAAAAAAAATGCCCCCCAACATCGTTCATACACTTCAACTAAGACCAAACCAAACTAAAAAAATGAAGAAATGCCCCAACATCACTTATACACTCCAACTAAGACAAAAAAAAAGTGCCCCCCATCATTCATGCACTTGAAACTAAACTAAACGAAAAATTGCTCCCAGCACACCCCAGATCAAAATAAATAAATAAGATCATACCAAATTTAAATAAATAAGCATCACGCTCAAAACAAGTCGAAGCAAGCTACCAAACAAAAACTTACTAAATAGAAATTATCACAAATGAAATAAAAACATAATCACTTCATAAATAAAAAATTTGATTACAAAACACACCGAGGGCATACCCTCTGAATATATAACTTACAACAAGAAACTTAAAATCTGTATGTTCAGGCAGTTCCCGAATCCGAATTTTTCGGGAAATAAGAAATCTCGGAGAAGCCCGGAGGAGGAATGCACCCTGAACAAATTCTGACAATGACGACCTTTCCACACCCCAAGCCAACAGAAAAGAAAAAGTGGCTCACGGATAGCCACCCAAGATCTGCGGGATTCATCGTTGGAAGCTCACCTTGGAAAGCATAACAAGGAGAAGCAGCTAACACTGAATCCGCAGAGCCTACCGATGAAAAATAGGCATCGGTCACAAGAACTCTGACCCTGCCATATCCTTGGGTTTCCTTTCTACCACATTTTTCTCCTCCACCTCTTCCCTTAGCATGGCAGCAATTCGACTGCTACCTTAAATTCCCACTCTCGTTCATTTCCAATAATCCACTTAATAATCACAATTCTTCAGGTTCAATACCCGGAAAATAAAAGAGAAATGAAGAAAAGACATTAATGAACAAAAATGCCCATAATCACAAACAAAAAAAATGCCCCAAAACTTCTAATTCTAAACTTGACATGAAATTCAAAATAACGAGAACCCAAAGCCTTTAGCTCTCACATTTATAAACTATACCTCCTAAATTACCAAAGGGACAAGTGTCACACCTTTAAACCCTTCCAATCTAATTAAATCCAAAACCAAACACATACCCCCTTGAAATACCACAAGCCATGACAAACCTAGATGAACCAATAATCACACAACACTTACCCCTCCAAGGGAACACAAACCCAACGCAAAATAGATAAGCCAATAGGATTCAAACACTTAACCTCCATCTAGAAACCTCAAATTAAACCCAAAATTCACACACTTTTTACAAGTGTCATCTCAAATTAAATAAAAGGACTAAAATAACATACCTTAAACCTTAGACAAAACAAACAATAAGAAAAAGGGCTTTCCCAAAATGAGACCCTAACTTGCTTTGGACCTCACAAAAAATGCCCCCAACAAACCCAAATAGAACCAAGTAAATCCTTTAAACAAAATTCCATAAAACAAACTAATCTTGGAATAAAAGCTAAATTAAATCCGAAACTAAATCAAACAAACCAAATGTGCCTTACTAATCTATTAAATAAGTTTAAAAGAAAGAAATACACACAATAAACAAAAACTATAATACTTCTTTATTTACAAAAAATTTTACAAGTACCACTGGAGGCATACCTCCTGAACTTACAACCCAAATTGAAAACCTAGAACCTAACTTACAACCCAAAATGAAAATCGGGGACCAGAAATCGACACAAAGCGAGGAGTAGAACGCCTAATCGGAGGCCTCAGAAGGATTACAACCAGACTTGGAGCATCCAATCGAAGGCTTCAGGCAGGAGTGGTTGGGGAACACATCCCTCCACTTGTTACTCCTCTTCCGCCATCTTCACCTCCTCCACCGCTCCCTAAAAGGGACTGATGTGAAGACTGATGCCCTCATTCTCAATATCACCCATTCCTAGAATAATGATGTCCTCGAGCATCACCTCAAGGTGAAGATCAAGCGAAATCATGAATATTGGAAGAAACAATGTCCCAATTGGACGGTTAGATCACCCGATATCGCTTAAACATGAATTTTAGAACACAAAATATCCAGAAAAAAGTAAAACTCGAGACTAAATTAGAGAATGAGAAACAAATGAAGGTTCCCTCGCTTATATAGAGTACGGACTTAATCACACGCCTAGACATGTGCGCTTAACTCAGTCGCACACATCACATGAAGCGCACAACCCAAAACACGCGCCTTAACCGAAGCATGCAATGAAACTATTGCCTGCGCCAACGGCGCGATGCTCCGATCACGAGTAATACATGAACCACGCAACCTCATCAAACGACCACCTCATGCCACGCAATACGAAAGGTCGCCAACACAGTGACCTGGTGACTCCTCAATCACACGCAATGATTAGAGCGCATAACTCAATCACACGCACACTCAGACACGCGTAAACAACCAGTCGAACCTGTGATTGCATGCCCGAAAATAGGTGTGTAATCATATTGAGCAATCTAAACCAGACGCGCAATGCCTAACTTTGGACAAAATCTATTCCTTCACATCTTTCTACCTCACCTTGATCAAAACTCTCCTATCCCATCGAGTAGCCTCACAGGTTATTCAGAAAGAAGGAGAGAGGGGCAACCCAAAACCTTTTTACTTCCAAAATAAATAAATAAAATCTCTTACTTCTAAAACCAAAAATCTTTTACTCCAAAACCAAAATATTTTACTCCTACTTCCAAAACCAAAACCAAAAAAAAAAGAAAAGAAAATAATCAAACTACCAAAAAGAAGAAACCAAAATAAAAATGAACCAAAACTCACCAAAATTTCACTTCAATTACCAGCCCAAATCGGCCATTTCCCTGGAAACTAAATAATGAGTATATTTAATCTAAGAACTTACAAACGCTTATTGGAAAATGAATGCCTGATGTGCATTGTTGTGAGAAATGACGCGCCTGATTTAACATGACCTGCAAAGTCTTCGACATTATATTGCATTATATTATTAGTCCCTGGACCTTATAGACATTTATATGACGCCCCCCGGTACCTCGACTGTGTCATACCCCTCTATTTGATTGCCCCTTGCAACAGGTCGCAACATGCGGCGGAATGCCCCTTGCACCCACAGATTAGGATATGGTAATTCTCCTTTCTGTTTGACATGCACTCATAGCAGGTCACGCCACGAGATGGGATGTCCCTTACACCCGCAGAATAGGATACGCTGACTTCCCCCGTTGACTGTCTATGCCAGCGGGTCGCGATACGCGACGAGATTGCCCCTGGGCATTCACGACATAGAGCACGCCTTTCGACAGCTACCACTGGGCCCTAGAATGATTCATTTTAGCTTGCGCTGATAGATAAGAAAATAAAGCATAACATGTCAGCATCCCCAATTCGTATTTGTGATATTTTAAGAGAAATAAGAAGACACCTCGAATGAGGGGTGTCTACTTCTTCGATGCACTCTTACTTCGCAAGAGCATGCAGAAGAGGGGCATCTGTAGACACTCCCATTTTTCCCTCTCGAAATGTACAAATCTGTTTGGTCAACCTTTGACCTCATAACCCTATGTGGGAGACCATATACTGAAATAATAATATATGGCTGAATACAAGTTGAAACAATAGCTCTGTGGCTCAGGCCCCATGACCCTAAATTGGGAACCATGCACTAAAATAATAGTGCATGGCTGGACACAGGCTGAAATAATAGCTCTGTATCTCAGATCCCAACATAGGGAGACTATATACTGAAATAATAGTATATAGCCGAAATATAAACCGAAACAATAGTCTGACATTTCAAACCCCCTAACCCTAATGCGAGAACCATATACTGAAACAATAGTACATGGCTGGACACAGGCTGAAACAATCGCACGCTGGCTCAGATCCCAATGTAGGGAGACTATATATTAAAATAATAGTATATAGTTAAAATATAGATTAAAATAATAGTCTAGAGTTTCAGACTCGACTTGGACCCGGATAACCCTGAATTATGTGCCTAAAACCACGTATGCAATTCGATCGCATGCTAAATCACAAACGTGCAATTAGTCCCCTTTCAGACTAGACTCCCTTTCCCAGACCACTTCAAGACTTGATTACATGTCTGACATGAGACGCATGATCGGATTGATCGCCCCACCACCGGTGCACAATTAGCCTACGCCCGACCTAGTCTTACCGTCCTTGACCCCTAAGCTTCCTCGATCAAGCGCTTCAAATGAGATGCTTAATTGGATTGCGCACTCCACACTGGACGCGCAATTAGTTCTAACATGATTAGAACTAGGAAACTCACTGAGCAAGTCAGCCGGTCGCTCACTAAGTCGGTGACCGACTCAAAGCGATTAAGCACTAGGAAATCGGTGTGCAATCCAATGAAACGCCTGAAACATGGCTCTTAATTGGAGAAAAACCTATAAAAGATTTTTTCCCAATTCGCTCGAGGAGAGGTTGGAATTTTAGGAGAACGAAATTTTTTGGGATTTCAAAATCAGAGAACTCTGAGAACGAACCCATTGAGGAACATAGTCATGATTTCGAGATTCAAGCTTCGAATCTTCGAGATTTCTCTCCGTAGCCTTGACCTTAGGTAAGAATTTAACCTTTAATTTCTGACCGTAGTTCTTAGTTCATAGACTTAGGAATTTTTCTTAGTTTTAAATTATTAATATTAATTCAATCTTAGACCGTAGCACCTTTTTTCGGACCGTAATTTTAATTTCTAGTTCTAGTTCTCAGTTTTTAGAACCAGCCCTTAATCTGATGGCCCAATTCACCAATCATAGACTCAATTCTGTTCTAAAATCTTAATCTCTAGTCCTATCATTAATCTCTGTCTCAAGTTTGAGTCTATAGTTTCTAGAACCAATCCTTAATCATACGGCCTGATTTTCTGATTTTGGACCCGAATTCAGTCCTAAAACTTTTAAATTCTAGTTTTAATTCCTTAATTTAATATTTCTAAAATCTCAAGTATTAATTTAGTCTTCTACAATCCTAGTTTCATAATTTAATTCTTAATTATAATCCCGAAAACTACTCTAAAAATCTAAAAAAAATACTATTTTATAATCCAAAATCTAAATTATCCTTAATTTTAGTCACTCGATTTGCCCAAGGGAGCTTATGGTGGATACTTGGGAACGAGGCCAATCCTCCTTAGTATTGCGGGCCCAAAACCCCTTTTTTTAGGATTATTTTATTGCTTTAATTAAAATTAGAAAATAAAGTTCATAATTTTCCTAGATTTTTAGTAGAATTAATTTACATGCCTTATTTTGATTAGATCCTTAGAATAATTGCCTTGATGCTAATTCTAGCAAAAATTAGTTCCTTTATTTTAATTAGATTTTAATATAGTTTGTTTATTTATTTTAATTAGCTTTTAATAAAATTAGTTTATTTGTTTTAATTAGAGTTTAATAAAATTAATTCATTGCTTAAATTAGAATTCTAATAAAATTAGTTCTCTATTTCAATTAGAATTGCAGGAGAATTATTATAATTGCTTTACTTAGAATTCTAGTACAATCATCATGCTTGATTTAATTAGAGTTTTATCAGAAGTAACATATTTGCATTCCTAGTATAATTAGGAAATTGATATTAATTGGACTTCTAGTAGTATTAGGGCACTAAATTAATTAGAATTCTAATAAGATTCGGATACTAAATTAATTAGACTCCTAATAGAATTATAATATTAGATCAAATCAGTATAATAAACCCACAACTAGACTCACAATAGAATTAGAAAATCTGAACCGATTCGAATTACAATAATAACAGGGAAGAAAAGGAAAAACTGAACTATCTAAACCATAAGGAAGAGCCACAACTGCTGACGTTCCCAGGCGGACGATGTAAAGAAGTGGCCCACACCCGCTCTAAAGCATGATCCCTGATATGATGCAGCGTTGTTAAATATCTGTAGTTGGCGATCGCAACAAACTAGGAACCTTCCTAGAAAATCTCTACCTTTTTTTATTTTATTTCTAACCTTCCAAACGTCGCATCGCTAGAGTCTACTTGGATTGAATTGGGCCACTAGTTCAACGGGGACCGAGAGGAACCTAGAAAAAGCATACACCAACAGGTATGTGGATAATTTTGAGATAAGTTGAGGCTTGAAATATAGATATGTGCTACAACATATGATAGAAATAGACTGCGTTACAATGAGGATATGAATGACTGATTTGCATCTTTTGTATGTTGACCTAGTAATGCACAAATATTTTAGGAAAAGATCTGAACTACCATTGCCTTTTGCGAGAGAAAATGAAGTTTGTAGTGGAGTACACCCTCACGCACAACATAGTAATGCTGAAAGTGGTGGAACTACATGTTTGTCAGTGCAGATAAATGTAGATGTTGACTTGACAAACCTTCCAGCAGATCCAGGTTTGCGTCTTGAGATTTCAAGTTACCATCTTAATGTACAAGAAAAGATAAGAATAGCTTATTTACAGAAGGGTCCTTTTCAACCCAAAGGACATAATTTCCTTGAACGAAATTTTTGAATGGATTTCTTTGATTTAATCCCACATGGTTTGAAGGGTTCAGTGGTTGGTTAGAATATAGCATAGAGAAAGATGTTGTATATTGCTTGTGTTGCTATCTGTTTAAACCGGATAGAGGAGAACAAGGGTGTTGGTGCGCGCTTTCTCTGGGTTCCTCTCGATCCCCGTTGAATCAGTAGCTCCAATTCTGTCCAAGTGGATTTTAGCGATGCAGCGTTTGGAATAGTGGAGGTAAAAATAAATAATAATAATAATAATAAAGGTTTTCTAGGAAGATTCCTAGTTTATTGCAATCGCCAACTGTAGATATTTATCGACGCTACAACACGTTAATGATCACGCTTAAGAGCAGGTATGGGTTTAATTTTCCTAATTTAGGTAGTTTAATTTTCCTTTTATTTCCCGTTATTGTTATAGTTTTGATGAGTTTAGATTTTCCTGATTCTGTTATGAATGTAGTTATATAAGTTTAATCTAATCCTCTTAAGAGTCTAGTTAATTTTTACTATTCCTATCCTTACTGAGAGTCTAATTAATTAAGTGTCCTAATCTCATTAGAAGTCCGATTAATTTTAGTCTTTCAATCTCATTAAAAGTCTAATTGTGATTAGGTTTCCTAATTGTACTAGGAGTGCACATGTAGTAATTCTGATGAAACTTTAATTAAATCAAGCATGCTAGTTATACTCAGATTCTAAGTAGAGCAAGCATGCTAGTTGTATTAGAATTCTAATTAAATCAAGTATAATAGTTTTACTAGAATTCTATTAAAATAGAGAACATATTTTACTACAACTCTAATTTAAGCAAATGAATTAATCAGACTGAAATTCTAATTAAATAAAGAAATTAACCAATTAAAATCTGATTTGAAGAAATTAATCAATCATACTAAAATATAATTAACTTAATTAATTAATTATGCTGAAATAAAATAAATCTACTAATTAATTATACTAAAATAATAATAAAAAGTAATTAATTAATTCTAAACTTCTTTAAAAAAAAGGATTTTAGGCCCGCTATGCTAAGGAGGATTGGACTCGTTCCCGAGTACCCTCCGCAATCTCCCTTGGGCAAATGAATGGCTGAGATTAAAGATAAATTAAATTTTGGACCGTAAAATAGTATTTTTAGATTTTTCGGAATTGATTTCGAAATAATAATTATGAATTAGATTATGAACAAGAATTATGGAAACTGAAATTATATTTAGGATTTTTAGAAATATTAAATTGAGGAATTAAAATTAAAATTTTAATTTTTAGGACCGAATTCGGCTCCAAAATCAGAAAATCAGATCGTATGATTAGAGTATGGTTCTGAATCGAAGGATTAGAACCAGAAATTAATGATAGGACTGTAGATTAAAATTTTAGAACGGAATTAGAACCTAGAGTCGGTGAATTAGACCGTCGGATTAAGGACTGGTTTCGAATTCAGAGAATTAAAACCAGATATAAAATATTTGCAGTCTAAAAAGGGTGCTACGGTCTCGAACTGAAAATTAAAACCTATAATTAAAACTAATAGAAATCCTAAATCTATAGGCTAGAAATTATGGTCGGAAACTAAAAATTAAATTATTACCTAGGGTCGGAGCTACGAAGAGAAATATCGTAGATTCGAAGCTTGAATTTTGAAATCATGACTAGGTTGCTCTATGGGTTTGTCCTCGGAGTTCTCTAGTTTCAAAATCCCCAAAAAAGTTTGTTCTCTCTTCGAAAATTGCTTAGCCTCTTCGTGTTGTCTCTGGTTGAAATTAAAAAAAATCTTTTATAGGTTTTCCTTCAATTGCGCACCCTTTTTCAGGCGTTTAACTGAATTACGCGCTAGTTTTCCGGCGCGTAATCGCTTTGAGTCGGTTACCGACTCAGTGAGCAACCGCCTGACTTCCTCAGTGAGTTTCCTAGTCCTAATAGCATTAGGACTAATTGCGCGCTTGATACTATGTGCGCAATCCAATTAAGCATTTCTTCTGAATCATTTAATCAAGGAAATGTAGCGGTTAAGGATTGTGAGGCTAGGTCAGGCGTAGGCCAATTGCGTGCTACTGGGGGAGCGCTCAATCTGATCACGCGTATGCTTTCAGGCGCATGATCGAGTCTCGAATAGGTCTGGGAAAGGAAGTTTGGTCTGAAAGGGGGATTGATTGCGTGTTTGTGGTCTGGCGTGCAATCGAATTATGCGTGAGGTTTCAGGTGCTTAATTCAGGGTTGTCCAGGTCTGATCTCTAGTCTAAAATGCAAGACTATTGTTTTAGTCTCCATTCCGACTATATATGTAAAGACCCGTATTTTGAACCCGAGTTAGACTGACCCTGTGTGTGTATTCGGCTCGGCAACCGACGTCACCATTTGTTTTGGATTTTTATCTAGATGTGATTGTGCGGAAAGATTTTAATTTAGAGCCCATTTGGACCCTCGTGCGAAAGCTGTGCACCGACCTCGGTGTAGCCGCTCAACACCGGACTTGAGTTTTAAAATTAGAAGTGTATAATACATAAGATGTGTGTGTGTGTTTTACTTTGTGAGCAATCCTATTATAAGAAGGAATTGCATTCCCGTATTATACTAGGTTTTGTTAAGAGAGGATAGTTACCCAACCGTGTGAAACTCCTTCTCTCTTCTTCAATCATCGTAGGAGATCGGTTTAGAAAACCTCCTTCTCTAGAACCCTCTTTGTTGAAAACACTTAAACCTTAGAAAGAACTTGAATCAACCTTGGATTCGTAGTTGGCTATTGGGAGAGGTTGAGATCATTGGGGGCGTGTTGGAGTTGTCTCTGTGAACTCGTGGGATCGATCGCGGCGCGAATCGTTGAGGAAACCCGTCGGTTTTTATCATCGCTCGAGCAAGATATCACCGAACTCCGACATTGCCTTAGTATTTTAGTCATAACTTTTTATTCCGAACTCTGATTAAGACGATTCATTTTGCGTTGGAAAGCTAATAGAAAAATCTACAACTTTCATGTTTTGACCAACTCATGAATCAATCGTCTTGATGGTCAAAAAAATATGAGAATGTTACATCAAATTGCTCGAGCGAGCTATTATCATCGCTCGAGCGAGGTATCACCAAACTCCGACATTGCCTTAGTATTTTAGTTATAACTTTTTATTCTGAACTCCGATTGAGATGATTCATTTTGCGTTGGAAAGCTAATATAAAAATCTACAACCTTCATGTTTTGACCAATACATGAATCAATCGTCTTGATAGTCAAAAAAATATGAGAATGTTACGTCAAATTCTAGGATTGGCGCAACTTGCCTGTTTGGACTTGTTTTTGAGGAAATGCTTAAATAGGTCTATATTATTAGTAATTAGAGCTTATCTTAATGCATGAACGTATATTGTGATGTAGATTGAGGGCGAGAGGCCATCAATAGGACCTTGCTTGACTTCGCATAACTCCGAGTTTTAGGTAGGAGAATCTCATCTTTACAGTATTTTATTTTAATTCGCATGTATATTTTGAATTAAAATCTTTGAACTTGCATATGCCATTGAAATCACATCTGTAAATTGAAATTGATATGAATGACTAAAAATCTAAATCTACCTGAATCCTGAAACCTGAATCTGCTTAAGCTCTAAAAATCTGAAATCAAGAACCTGAACTATGTATAAGAGACTTCCAACTGATTATATTAGTATCTGCATTTGTTTTATGATTGACTTGAACGACCCCTCAAAAATTCCTGAACAACTTCCTGGCACAAGTTTCCCTCATTACGCAGGGGCTTGTTGCATCCTGAAAAAGGGTTCATGAACGACGATGGTAGGTAGGGGTTCCCATCGGCTATATTCCTGCTCTCGAGATATAGTTTACTCGGGAGGTATTTTAAGTTGAGGATTAAGTCATGAATTACTGAACTTTGCATATAGAAGTTAGAGAAACTAAGACACTGAAACACCTCATTCGTTTTGAACTGTTTTCACACATTTAAAAATAAATCTTACATATGATTTCTGCACCTAAATTCAGTTTATTATCTGCTTATATGTTTGACAAGCTATATTCCGATATTTGTTTTGAAACCATGTTAGTTAAAGTAAAATGCCGTAGATGTCTTTCTTCTACTGAGCTTTGTTGGTTAGCTCACTCCGACTATACGTCACAGGTTCAGGTATTGACGTGGCTATTCGTATCGTGAGACTGATCCTGACTACGTGCCTGAGGAAGAGCTTGAGGTTCCTCCTGAGGAGTTTTTCCCAGTATAGAACTTACTGATTTTCTTATTTGTGGTGAGAGTTAGACTTGAATTTGTGGGCCCATTTTAGTTGGATACCATAGTTTTATATTTGACGTTAATTTCTGTTATGAGCCATGTTTCGATGATGGTCGGCCATCATCGGTGGTTCTTTACTTTTAATTGCTTCCGCATTTATTTTAGCTATGGATATTTATTGCGCTTTACTCTGATATGTGCCCTGTTTGTTCGGCTTATCGTTTATTCGATAGGTTGGCGAACCGGCCTTTCCTATACCTGAGGGATTGGAAAAGTCGGGTCGTCACAGTTGGTATCAGAGCCATGGTTTTTAGATTCTCTAAGGACCCATGAGAACTAACCGTGACCCGGTACAGTTCGCATCAGAGTCATGTCGTTAGGTCCAGAATCACTAGTACTGTTTGTAATTGTCTTTACAATCAATGTTGACTGATGTTGTGGTGTTCACAATAACAGATCAGTATGGCCCCAAGATTTAGAGGCAGAGGCAGAGGTAGGACGGTGCCTTTAGAGGACATTCCTGAAGGTGTCGGTACATCAAGGGGAGTTGCCTTCGCATCCGGTTCTAATGCAATCCCTATAGGAGCCGGAGTTGATAGAGGTCAGGGTGAAAGAATGGAACAAGTGTTGGAAAGTCTGGCCACCAACATTGCTCAGCAGCCTGCATCTATGGCTCAAGAGATCACAATCGCCCAAAGAAGCGAGCTGATTTCCGACAACAATAACAATCATCAGGATTTGCCGAATTCAGGAGGATGAGACCTCCAAATTTTTCTGGACAAACCGACCCGATGGAAGTCAAGGTTGGTTGGATGAGATGGAAAGATCTTGAGGTGCTTTGCACCGATGTCGAGAAGGTTAGATGGGCAACCTTCAAAGCTGGATGGGCCAAATTTGGACCATGGTGGAAGTCCGTGGCTGAACCGGGAGCGAGTTTCCCAATACTCCTTGGACATGGGCTGAGTTTATCGAGGCGTTCAACGATCAGTACTTTCCCAAGATCGTTAGGCATCAGATGGAAGTTCAGTTCATCAAGCTAAAGCAGGGGACAATGTCAGTGCGTGAGTATGGAGATGAGTTCACGCGACTTTCAAGGTTTGCACCTCAACATGTGGCCACCGATATGATGAAGGCCAGAAAATTTTCTGGTCTTAGGCCGAGTATACAGGAGTGCGTGTCTATGTGGGGAATGGACACATATGGAGGAGTATCACAAAGGCCCTCATAGCGGAGGAAGAAATTCAAAAGCGGTTTTGAGAAGCACCAAACAAGGACAGGTTGTACAAAAGCGTTCTACTTATGAAAATAAGAGGGCCAAGTTTACAAAGCCGCCAGTGAACTTTATTCAACCAGCATTTTCTAGACCAACATTTTCTTCCGGACCGACCCCTTATCAGAGATTGGCAGCATCATCACCTATGCAATCCGTACGACCAGCAGGTTCTACGGCTAGTGGAGCTTCAGTGGCACAGGGATCCTCTCGTGCACCATCTTTTGTTTCGGTCACTATGTGCCTAAGGTGCGGGAAACCACACAAGACCGAGGATTGTAGGAGGAACACTGGAGCGTGTTTTCGGTGTGGCGCAATCGGACACATGGTTAAGGATTGTCCTCAGGAGGACAAGGGAAGAACTAGTTCGGCTTCTACTCAAAGATCGACCCGACCTACTGTTCAAGGTCGAGCTTATGCCGTGATGGCTCAAGAAGCCGAAACGTCGAACGACGTGATCCAAGGTATTATTAAAAGTTGAGATGTCTTCTTATTTTATGTGTTATATATAATTGCTTGATATTTAATAAATTTTGTTAATAAGTTATGGATGAATACACATGCTTAGAAACTTTTAATTGAAACGCTTGTCTAAACTAAGGTACCCTTTTATGCATCGGGGGAGCGATGTAAGCAAAACCAAAGCGCGAGTGTTGATAGACCCTGGGTCTACACATTCTTTTGTTACTCCATTGTTCGCTGAGAAGTTGGGAATCATTCCCAAGGCCCTTGATTTCATCTTGGCAGTGTCAATTCCTACGAGCAACTCAGTGAGCACCGATACCATGTGTCAATCAGTGATTGTGATGATCGAAGACCACGCGACGGCAGCTGATTTGATCATTTTTGAGCATGGAGGGTTGACGTGATAGTAGGGACGGATTGGTTATCTACTTACCATGCGGCGTGGATTGTCTTGAAGATTGTAACATTCCGCCCAAGAGAAAATCTTTTCGATTTTGCGGAGTCAAATCTTGTGTGATGCCGTTTATCTCTGCCATTCGAGCAGACCGTATGATGAGGAACGGGTGTTATGGTTATCTAGCCTACTTGCAAGATCATAAGGAGGAGAAGAAAAATATTACAGATATTACGATTGCTTGCGAGTATTGGATGTTTTTCACGAAGATCTACGGATTACCACTGATGTGGAGATTGAGTTTGCGATTGAGTTAGTGCTGCATCGAACGATCAAAAACTCCGATCGAATGGTGCACAGAATTGAAAGAGTTGAAGGAGCAAACAGAACTGCTAGTAAAGGGCTTTATCAGACCGAGTGTGTCACCCTGGGGAGCACCGGTTCTATTTGTAAAGAAGAAAGACGGTTCAATGCGGCTTTGCATCGATTACCGCCAGCTAAATAAGTTAACAATTAAGAACCGTTATCCACTTCCAAGAATTGATGATCCATTCGATCGATAAGGAGCAAGGTTCTTCGAAGATCGACTTGAGGTCGCTACCATCATTGAAAGTTAAGTCTAAAGACATTCAAGATGCTCGTAAACCCGATATGGGCACTACAAGTTCTTGGTCATGTCATTTGGGTTGACAAACGCACCCGCGTCATTTATGGACTTGATGAACCGGATATTCAAGTCACATTTGGACAAGTCTGTAGTAGTTTTTGTAGATGACATCCTCATCTATTCAAAGACGTGAGAAGAACATGAGCAACATCTGCGAGTGGCTCTACAAACCCTTAGAGACCATCAGTTATATGCAAAACTTAGTAAGTGTGAGTTTTGGCTTGAGCAGGTCAGTTTCCTAGGCCATGTTATCTCTGAGACCGGTATTACAGTTGACCCAGCCAAGATTGAGTCAGTGATGAATTGGGAGCGACCAAAGACCGTTCTGAGAGGTTCGTAGTTTCCTCGGTTTGGCAGGATACTACAGAAGGTTTGTGGAGGGCTTCTCCAAGATATCAGGTCCTCTTACACAACTTACGAAGAAGAATACTAAATTTGATTGGACAGAGCAGTGTGAGCAAAGTTTTTAGGAACTCAAGAAACGATTGACTACTGCGCCAGTACTTGCTATACCATCAGGCAGGGGAGGCTTTGCAGTATACAGTGATGCATCATATGGGGGTTTAGGCTGTGTGCTTAACCAGAATGAGAGAGTCATTGCTTAAGGGTCTAGACAATTTGAAAGACCATGAGAAGAATTACCCGACGCATGATCTTGAGTTAGGCAGTGATTTTTGCTCAAGATCCTGGAGGCATTACCTTTATGGGGAGACCTTCGATATATTTACCGATCATAAGAGCCTCAAGTATCTCTCTTCTCACAAAGGAGTTGAATATGAGACGTCGATGGATGGAGTTCTTGAAAGATTATGATTGTACCATCGGTACCACCGGAAAGCAAACGTAGTGGCGGATCGTTAAGTCGAAAGTTCTTCGCTTTCGTTATCATCTCACCACAAGGGTGCGACGATGGCATCTTTTGGAAGATATGGCTCTAAGTAGCATGAGATTTGACGTAAAAGGTTCAGGTGCATTAATGGCTACGCTGGTGATTCGTTCGACCCTCTATGAGAACATTCGCAGACTTCAGATGACGGATGATGAACTTATGGCTATCAGACGGGATGTGATTGGGGGAAGCAAAATAGATTTTTCTATCAAAGATGATGGCACTTTGTTGTTTAGAAACCGGGTATGCGTACCAACTAGTACTGAGCTTCGGGACACTATTTTGGAAGAGGCTCATAAGTCTATGTACGCTATTCACCCTGGCAGTACCAAGATGTACCAAGACTTAAAGAAAAGCTTCTGGTGGAGAGGTTTAAAGAAAGATGTCGCTGTGTATGTCTCGAGATGTCTTGTGTGTCAACAAGTAAAGGTGGATCATCGAAATCCGGCAGGACTGTTGCAACCACTACCGATACCTGAGTGGAAATGGGAGGCTATTTCTATGGACTTTATTTTGGGATTGCCAAGAACATTAAGAAAATACAATGCCATCTGGGTCATTGTGGATCGATTGACTAAGTCCGCACACTTCCTTCCTTATAATACGTCGTATACCTCCAACAAGCTCGCAAAATTATACATCAAGGAGATAGTTAGGTTGCATGGTATACCGGTCAGTATCGTCTCCGATAGAGACCCGATGTACACATCTCAGTTTTGGCAACGATTTCAAGAAGGAATGGGCTCTAGGCTCGATTATAGTACAGCATTCTATCCTCTGACCGATGGGCAGACTGAGAGGGTGAATCAGATTATAGAAGATATGTTACGTGCTTTCATGTTGGATTTTCAGGGGTCATGGGGCCAACATTTACCGCTGATCAAGTTCGCCTACAATAACAGTTACCAGGCTAGCATCGGCATGGCACCCTACGAAGCTTTGTATGGACGACGGTGCAGGTCTCC
Organism: Chloranthus sessilifolius; assembly: GCA_021018995.1. Taxonomy (NCBI): domain Eukaryota; kingdom Viridiplantae; phylum Streptophyta; class Magnoliopsida; order Chloranthales; family Chloranthaceae; genus Chloranthus; species Chloranthus sessilifolius. Next base: position 76,247,094 of record CM037595.1, read on the forward strand.
GCTTAATTGGGAAGAAGTGGGTGAGAAACTCATTTTAGGTCCCGAGATCGTGGAGAATACAACCAAGACAGTTCGTTTAGTCCGTGAGAGACTACGAATTGCTTAAAGTCATCAGAAGAGCTACGCTGATCTGAAAAGAAACCATGTTGAGTTTAAGGTGGGAGATAATGTATTTGTCAAAATCTCTCCTACAAAAGGCGTGATGCGTTTTGGGAAGCGTGGGAAGCTGAGTCCGCGCTATGTTGGACCTTTCGAGGTATTAGGCCGAGTCGGCGAGGTTGCCTATCGAGTAGCCTTGCCACCGCAGCTATCGAAAATGCACAACGTGTTTCATGTGTCCATGTTACGAAGATATGTTAAGGACCCGACACACGTATTGGACTACCAGCCCATTGAGCTCCAAGAAGACCTATCCTTGGTTGAGGAACCGATACAAATCTTGGATCGTAAAGAACAAATCTTACGGACAAAGAGCATTCCCTTAGTACTCGTGAAGTGGCGGAACCATTCTTCAGAGGAAGCCACATGGGAAGCGTAGATTCGCGAGCAAGTTCCACAACTTTTGGAGTGGAGGTATAGTATAAACTGTAGGTATGTAAGAAAACCATACGTGCCTTTTAAATTCTTGAATTTGCTTCTAAAAAAAAAAAAAAAAGGAGAATTTCTTCAAATTCTACAATGTTAAATTGGTTCATAACATCGATGCTTTACATATATATCTATAACGATCACACAATAAAATCTTAAATGTCATATTTATTCATTCTCGGTTAGAACCGTATATGCATTGGAACTGTGTCATCGGTTAGAACATGTTACCGTGCACGTGATCATGCTTTTGAATAAGTGTTCGATTCGACATCAAAAATTTCGCTCAAATAATTACCAAAAGGGTGAGGTAGGTGTGTGCTAGATTTGTGTCATGGTGAAGTATATTTCTAGGCACGTGACACTTGGGAAGGTATGCATCCATGTACGGATGCAATCCTCTATGGCAGTATGGGATGCCACACGCAGTACATCCAGGTTACTACGGATCCCGACCCTTGAAAGCATGCTTGGTGAAGCCTACCGCATCGCGACCAAAGTTCTTTGACTTTAGACTATTTCGATTTTGCTTTATACTGGTGTTAGGATAAGGACTTACCGCAGTTCGGTTTAGCTATCCGTATATTTTCGAGGACGAAAATTCCTAAGGAGGGTAGAATGTAAAGACCCGTATTTTGAACCCAAGTTAGATGACCACTGTGTGTATTCGGCTCGGCAACCGACGTCACCATTTGTTTTGGATTTTTATCTAGATGTGATTGTGCGGACAGATTTTAATTTAGAGCCCATTTGGACCCTCGTGCGAAAGCTGTGCACCGACCTCGGTGTAGCCGCTCAACACCGGACTTGAGTTTTAAAATTAGAAGTGTATAATACATAAGATGTGTGTGTGTGTTTTACTTTGTGAGCAATCCTATTATAAGAAGGAATTGCATTCCCGTATTATACTAGGTTTTGTTAAGAGAGGATAGTTACCCAACCGTGTGAAACTCCTTCTTCTCTCTTCTTCAATCATTGTAGGAGATCGGTTTAGAAAACCTCCTTCTCTAGAACCCTCTTTGTTGAAAACACTTAAACCTTAGAAAGAACTTGAATCAACCTTAGATTCGTAGTTGGCTATTGGGAGAGGTTGCGATCATTGGGGGCGTGTTGGAGTTGTCTCTGTGAACTCATGGGATCGATCGCGGCGCGAATCGTTGAGGAAACCCGTCGGTTTTTATCATCGCTCGAGCAAGGTATCACCAAACTCCGACATTACCTTAGTATTTTAGTCATAACTTTTTATTCCGAACTCTGATTAAGACGATTCATTTTGCATTGGAAAGCTAATAGAAAAATCTACAACTTTCATGTTTTGACCAACTCATGAATCAATTGTCTTGATGGTCAAAAAAATATGAGAATGTTACGTCAAATCGCTCGAGCGAGCTATTATCATCGCTCGAGCGAGGTATCACCGAACTCCGATATTGCCTTAGTAGTTTAGTCATAACTTTTTATTCTGAACTCCGATTGAGACTATTCGTTTTGCGTTGGAAAGCTAATATAGAAATCTACAACCTTCATGTTTTGACCAACACATGAATCAATCGTCTTGATAGTCAAAAAAATATGAGAATATTACGTCAAATTCTAGGATTGGCGCAACTTGCCTGTTTTGACTTGTTTTTGAGGAAACGCTTAAATAGGTTCATATTATTAGTAATTAGAGCTTATCTTAATGCATGAACGTATATTGTGATATAGATTGAGGGCGAGAGGCCATCAATAGGACCTTGCTTGACTTCGCATAACTCCGAGTTTTAGGTAGGAGAATCTCATCTTTACAGTATTTTATTTTAATTCGCATGGATATTTTGAATTAAAATCTTTGAACTTGCATATGCCATTGAAATCACATCTGTAAATTGAAATTGATATGAATGACTAAAAATCTAAATCTACCTGAATCCTGAAACCTGAATCTGCTTAAGCTCTGAAAATCTGAAATCAAGAACCTGAACTATGTATAAGAGACTTCCATCTGATTATATTAGTATCTGCATTTGTTTTATGATTGACCTGAACGACCCCTCAAAAATTCCTGAACAACTTCCTGGCACAAGTTTCCCTCATTACGCAGGGGCTTGTTGCATCCTGAAAAAGGGTTCATGAACGACGATGGTAGGTAGGGGTTCCCATCGGCTATATTCCTGCTCTCGAGATATAGTTTACTCGGGAGGTATTTTAAGTTGAGGATTAAGTCATGAATTACTGTACTTTGCATATAGAAGTTAGAGAAACTAAGACACTGTAACACTGCATCTGTTCTTGAAACTGTTTTCACACATTTAGAAATAAATCTTACATATGATTTCCGCACCTAAATTCAGTTTATTATCTGCTTATATGTTTGACAAGCTATATTCCGATATTTGTTTTGAAACCATGTTAGTTAAAGTAAAATGCCGTAGATGTCTTTCTTCTACTGAGCTTTGTTGGTTAGCTCACTCCGACTATACGTCACAGGTTCAGGTATTGACGTGGCTATTCAGGGCTGTGAGACTGATCCTGACTACGTGCCTGAGGAAGAGCTTGAGGTTCCTCCTGAGGAGTTTTTCCCAGTATAGAACTTACTGATTTTCTTATTTGTGGTGAGAGTTAGACTTGAATTTGTGGGCCCATTTTAGTTGGATACCATAGTTTTATATTTGACGTTGATTTCTGTTATGAGTCATGTTTCGATGATGGTCAGCCATCATCGATGGTTCTTTACTTTTAATTGCTTCCGCATTTATTTTAGCTATGGATATTTATTGCGCTATACTCTGATATGTGCCCTGTTTGTCCGGCTTATCATTTATTCGATAGGTTGGCGAACCGGCCTTTCCTATACCTGAGGGATTGGAAAAGTCGGGTCGTCACAATATACTATTATTTCAGTATATAGTCTCCTTATGTCGAGATCTGAGCCACAGAGCTATTATTTTAGCTTGTGTTCAGCCACGTACTATTGTTTCAGTGTATACTTCCCATATCAGGGTTAAGAGATCAAAGATTGATCGAACAAAATTGTATATCCCCAGAGGGCAAAATGGGAGTGTCTACAGGTGCCCCTCTTCGGCGAGCTCTTGCAAAGTAAGAACGCGTCGAAGAAGTAGCACCCCTCATTCGAGGTGTCTTCTCGTTTCTCTTGGGAAATCATAAATGTGAATTGGTGATGCTGACATGACATACTTGGCTTTATTATCTATGAGCGCAAGCTAAAATGGAGCATTTGAAGGGCAAACGGTAGCTGTTGAAGGGCACATTCTGGGTCTGTGGGTGCATGGTGCATCTCGTCGTATGGCACGAGCAAACAGAGAGATTTTATGCAATCGAGATACTAGGGCGTCAATCAAATGTCCAAAACAAGGTCCAGGGACCGATAATAATAAAATAAAGTATTATGTAATATCGAAGGCTTTTGCAAGTCATGTGAGACCGAGCGTGTCATTGCTCACACCAATGCGCGTCAGGCGTTCCTTTTTCAATAGGCATTTGTAAGTTCTTAAATTAAATATACTCAATGTTTGGCTTCCCAGGGGAATGGTTAATTTGTGCTAATAATATAAGTAGGGTCTTGTGAGGTGTGCTCAGTTGAATTCTGCGCAGTGGCACGTGCACTTGATTCATCAGGAGTCAGCCTCTAAGTTGAGAATTCTAGTGCTAATGTGTCTGAACAAATGATTCTACGCAGTGGAGTGTGCGCTCGATCCAATTCTGCATAGTAGAATATGTGCTTGATTGCAAGTTCAGGGGTTGGTCTGTAAGTTGGATATTCTGAGTTGGGTACTCTCAGTCTGGTATTTTAGTGCTAATGTGTTTGAACAAATGATTTTTCGCAATGGGATATGCACCTGATCCAATTCTATGCAGTGGAGTATGTGCTTGATTGCAAGTTCAGACGGTCTTAAGAGTTGCAGGTCAGGTTTAAGCATAATTTATTATGCACGGGTGATGGGGCGCTTAATCAGTTTTTTTTTTGTATTTAAAGAAAGGTGAGTTGGGTCTTATTTATCTTGTTGCTTTGTTCTTCTTTCCTTCTCTTTTTTTTTTTTTTGTTTTTGTTTTATGAAGTAAGAGAATTTTGAAATAAAGATGTTTTGGAATTTTGAAATTTAGGGATTTTTAACTTAAGATCAATTCAGTGGTAAAATGGTAAAAAATGTGGCTTCCGAGACGTCGCTTAGCAGATCCATCGGTACGGGATTTGTAGACCCGACAGTTATTGTGGTTCTCAAGACGACACTTGGCATGCCAGATACTCCGTCTAACCTTCTCGACGAGTACTGATGATTGTCTCTTATGGGAGGACTACAGTAATTTGCGAGTCGAGAGAGATGGGCTTTGAAAACATTTGACTTAATCATAGCTAATTATATTTTTATAAGGAATATCGAGTAAAACAAAAAGTGGGTAGTACTTACCTGGGGGTCATACTTACCTGAATTGTGCATAGCTAGTGTGGTCCGGTGGTGTTGTAGTGTCGCGATGAGACTTTGTGGCTATTTCTTCTCTTCGGGTCTGTTGTGGCAATGGTTGGCGGTTGTGATGTGATGTCTTGGGAGAAATGATATTGCAATGGGACCTGGGGGTTCTCCCTTTCTTTGGTTGCGAGTTGAGTGAGTCCTGGCGGGACATGGGGATCAATTCAGGAGAGAGAGTCATTTGCCTTAATGATGGGACATGATCAATCTTTCCCTCTTTTTGTCAAACGGTATGACATGTGCTATCTGAGCTTTTTTTTTTTTAGGTAGTAATGCTTGTAGTGGAATGTCGACTGAGCATAGCTAGCGGTGGCGTGCTGGTGGGATATTTGCGCGATGGGATATTGGTGTCTTTCTTTGGTAGATCTTAGGTTATAAAAGAAATCACGTTGTGGTTGCGTCGTGACTGACTTCTTCTTGGGTGGTTTACTTTTGGCTTTTTGCTATGGGTTATGAGGGTATGGTTAATTTATTATAATGGGATTAGGTATTGAAGTAATATCGCATGTGTACACATTATCGCGATGGGGACGGGTGCTGTCAATGCTTCCTTCTCGTGTAAGGGTATGCGATGGGACGGGTGAGTAAGTCTTTTCTTTTCTTTCGGCATGAGCATCTTGTGAAGCTACACGATGGGACAAAAGAATTATGGCCGCGATGGAACAAACTAATCTTGGCTACGATGGGGCAAAAGAATCTTGAGGGCGTAGATTTCGTCCAAAGTCGAGTATTGCGCGCTTGATTTAGGTCGCTCAATATAATTGCACGCTTGTTTTCAGGCATACGATTTCAGGCTTGAGGGGCTATTTACACGTGTGGGAGTGTGCGTGCGATTAAATTACGTGCCATAATTATAGCGCATGATCGAGGAGTCACCAGGTCAGTGTACGGGTGACCGTTCAGGTTGTATAGCGAAAGTGTGTCGTTTGATTCGTTTGCGCGGTTGGCGCGAGCGATGGTTTATTCACGCGTTTGGGTCATAGCGCTTGTTTGAATTGTGCGCAGTGCATGATCGAGTTAAGTGCATGTTTTCTGGCACGTGATTAAGTCCATACTCTATTTATGTGACAGAGCTTTCATTTGTTTTTCATTCTGTTATTTAGTCTTGAGTTTTGATCATTTCCTGTATATCTTGTGTTCTGAAATTCGTGTTTTCGTGATATCGGGCGGCATTAAGTCTGATTGGGATATCATCTCTTCCTATATTTTTTATTTCACATGAGATCTGTCTAGGTGGTGCTCATGGGCGGCATTATTCTGAGAATGGGCGGTATTGGAAATGAGAGCGCTTGTCTTCACATCGGTCCTTTTTAGGGGGCAGTGAAGGCAGCATTGAGGAGGCGGCAGTGGAGGAGGTGAAGATGGCGAAAGAGAAGGATTAAAAAGTGGAGGGATGTATTTTCCAACCAATTCTCCCTGAAGTCTCTGATTGGATGCTCCAAGCAAAATCTGCTCCTTGCTTCGTCTCAGTTTTGAACCCGATCTTCATTTTGGGTTGTAGGTTAAAGTTTTAGGTTTTCGTTTTGGGTTGTAAATTCAGGAGGTATGCCTCCGGTGATACTTGTAACATTTTAAATTATAAATGAAGGGGCATTTTTTTTGTTTTGTTATTATTTGGTTGTTTATTCATTTAAGCTTATTAGCAGATTAGCTGGATTTATCTTATTTGTTTGACTTAGTTTTGATTTTACTTAGAGTTTGAGGATTCATCCTGAATTTATTTAGGGCTTATCCCGAGGTTAATTTGTTCTATTGAGCTTGGTTTAGAAGTTTACTTAGTTCTGTTTGGTTTGCTGGGGACATTTTTTTTTATCCTAAACCAGTCAAGGTCTCATTCTAGAGAGTTATATTTTTTTTTATTTAAAGTTTTGTTTGGTTGAAGGTTTGATTTTAACTTGAGTTTTAGTCTCTCGTTTGATTCAACATGAGACTTAAAAGGTGTGAGTTTTCAAAGATTTTAGATGGGTATTAGGTGTTTTAATTCTATTGGCTTATCTATTTTTGGGTGGATTGGTGTTTCTTAGAGGGTTAAGTGTTGTGTGATTATTGGTTCATCTAGGTTTGTCATGGGTTGTGGTCTTTCAAAGGGGTGTGTTTTTGGTTTAGATTAGATTAGATTAAAATAATTTAAAGGTGTGACACTTGTCATTCTATGGTTTAGGAAGGTATAGTTTATAAATGTGTGAGTTAAAAGTTTTGGGTTCTTATTATTTTGAATTTCACTCCAAGCTTAGGATTAAAAGTTTTGGGGCATTTTTTTTTTGCTTTTGACTTAGGGCATATTTTATTATCAATATCTTTTCTTCTTCTCTTTTTTCTTTTTCCCGGGTGCTGGACCCGGAGAGTTGTGTTTATTACGTGAATTCTTGAGAATGGACGAGATTGGAAATGCAAGGTAGCGGTCGAATTGCTGTCATGCTAAGGGAAGAGATGGAGGAGAAAAAGGTGGTAGAAAGGAAACCCAACGATAAGGCAGGGTCAGAATTCTCGTGACCGATGCCTATTTTTCTTCAGTAGGCTCTGCAGATCCCATATTAGTTGCTCTTCCTTTTTAAGGTTTCCAAGGCGAGGTTCTAAGGGCGGACCCCGCAGATCCTGGGTGGCTTTCCGTGAGCCACTCTTTCTTTTCTGTCGGTTAAGGGCAAGGGGAAGAGGTCATTACGGTTAGAATTCATTTAGGGCGTCCCTTTTCTCCGGGTTTCTCCGAGATTTTTAGTTTTCCAAATAAATCTAGATTCAGGGATTGCCTGAACGTGCGGATTTTAAGTTGTATATTCAGAGGGTATGCCCTCGGTGTATTTTGTAATTATTTTATTTATTTATGAAGAGATTATGATTTTAATTTCCTCTATAAATTCAAGCTTAGCTTGTTTTGGTAGCTTATTTGATTTATTTTGAGTGCAAGGTTTACTTGTTCAATTTATTTATTTTGGTTCGGGGCATGTTAGGAGCATTCTTTTTTTGTTGACTTAGTTTGGCCTTAGTTGGAATGCATGAACGATGGGGGTATTCTTCTTGTTTAGTTTCGCCTTTGTTGGGGCAAGTTTTTTTTGTTTGTTTAGTTTTGCTTCAAATGAATGGATGATGGGGGGGTTTTCAAGCTTTATTTTTTTTGTATTTGGTATTAGTTGGAGTGTATAAGTGATGTTGGGGCATTTTTTCCTTTTTTAGTTTGGAACGTTTTTTTTAGTTATCGGGGTGCATATTTCTTTAGGTCTGGAATGTTTTGGGATCAAGCTTAACAGGGGTGTGGTTTAGGCTAATAATTAGTGTCGGAGATCAACCAAATTTAGGGCTGTGAACGTGCTGTTCTGAGCATTTTTTTTTATTTTGTGGGGAATTGCGCACTTCACTCCGAACTCTTAAATTAATTACGCCCCAGAGAGTGGATGCGTGTTCAGAGCGTCAGAATATAATTACGCGCCATTTTCTAACCGTTTGATCAATTCAAATGCAGGATACTGGGTGCGCTATTAAGGCGGTGGCTGGTTACTATACGGGTGACCATTGGCATTCGCGGGCCACCGTACGGATGCTTGAAGTATTACGCACTGAGTAGACTGTGCACAACCAGACGGTCGGGTTAGTTTAAGCAGGCGACGATTAGATCACGTGCTCAAAGTCGGTCGTGTAATCTGAATTAAGCATCCTGATAGTGGTGCGTGATTAGTTTGTAGGTTGGGATTTACGCACGCGATTTAGCTGTATCCTATAAATAGTTTAAAATTTTTATTTTCTTCGCGCAATCCGTGTTAGTCTTCGATTCTCTATTTACTTGTTTCTTTGTGCTCTAATTTTTATGTTTTTGTGATATCTTGCGATTCGATCGTCCATTTTAGTCGTCGTTTCTTTCATTTTCTTTCATTTTTCGAGCTCTTTGTTCTAGGATGGAGTTTGAGGGTGAAGGTAGGCACGATATTACCATTTCTAAGTTGGAAAGGATGTTCGGGGCAGAGATAGGTGAGACTTCTAAGGCTCAGACTGAGATTGTCGGGGAGGTGGATGTTGGGGAGGTGGCTAGAGAAGAGGTATTGGAGGTTGACCAGCCGAGGGTCAGGGCGGAGGTGCTCGAGATTAAGTAGGGGGGTCGATGAGGATGAGGGTGAGAGGGTCGAGGATGCGAGTCCTGAGGGTGAGAGAGTTGAGGGTGCGACTGCGGCTGAGGATCATCGGGGCGCGGCTGAGGAGCATCGAGATCGCAGACACTTCCCACTGGAGGATTTCTTCGCTCGAGGCTGGGTAAGCATTCATGAGCAAGATTTCTTCCATTTTTTTAGCCATTTAGGTTATGAAATAGGCTTATTAGGATTTGAAAACCCTTCTAATTTATGTCAAACCTGCATTAACGATTGATCGTGTGCTCCCTCATGCATCATGACGGCATTTAGAGATAGGTCATGTTTCTATTCAGTCGTTCTCATCATGTTTTGTGTGTTTGTTGTAAATCATTATTGTGTTTGGGATCTATTTGACTTGCTTTTAATTTTAAATTCATTTATCTTTCGGCATAGGTATGTGTTAGTCTTACTGTTATTATTTGTGTTTCATTCGATAAGAGCCCCCGTAGCTGGCTATCAGCTCAACATGGGCCGAGTCTCATACTTTGTATCGTACTTTGTCAGAGCTTCAATGAGTGCGGCTGGTATCTTTTAATTTTAAACCAATCCTGGAGCTGGAGCCCTTTTAGGTTGATCGTGGTCTGATCGCGATGATTCTAGAGAGGTGGAGGGAGGAGCATCAGGTGCTTCTCTTTCTAGTTGGTATGATGTTACCGACTCCAGAGGACTGGGTCTGTATCACCGATCTCCATTTTAAGGGCAAGCCGATTACGGGGCGGATGGAAGGGCATTATCTAGTGGTGTGTGAGGAGATCTTGGGTGTGCCGTATAGGTCGAGCGGCTCAAGGCCAGGTGTAGTTCGAGTCACTTGGTTTTTTTATATGTTTGCGAGTGGCTTCATCCCCCCGAGGCACCATTCGGAGACAAGGGCAACCTATGAGGCGCGTTGTACAGTAGTGATGGCCCGAGTGCCCGTGGTGGAGCCGGGGTTGGCTGAGGATAGGGTGCTTCGAGCATTCCTGATGCACTTCCTTGGTGCGGTACTCTTCTCTTCTTCGAATCGGGGATACATCACTAGGTTATTTTGTATGGTTCTTGGGGATTTGGATCGAGTCCCTTCCTATGCGTGGGGTGCGGTCGTGTTGGCGCATCTCTATGAGCAGCTTTACTGTCGAGGACAGGGCGTTGTGTCGATCAGAAGTTTCCTTCCATTCATCCAGGTGAGTTTTAGTTAATTGACTTCATGAGATCTTTATTTTGGTTAATTTTTATCATTTAATGGTAATATCATTTCTCCTTGTGTGTCATTGTTGTTGCTGTTATTTTTTCCAGTTTTGGGTGTATGATCATTTCGCTTTTCTTCGTCCAAGATTTCCGTTGGAGGTGATATCTACCTTTCTGCAGATGCACGTGTGGAGGGAGGTGTTGAGGGGCCGCCGTTGGTCTTCAGATCTTCAGACTGTGCGCGGCCTCTTTGAGGATCTGAGTCTTCATTGTGTGGTCGGCTCGTTTATTTGGTTGTAGGTGATTTGGAGGTCGTATGCAGATGAGGAGGACGCGGAGGTGCCAGTGATTCAATCCGGTCGCCCCTTCTTTGATGTGGACATATGGGTCCATTATTTTGAGAGGGTGGAGAGGATCTACACTTTTCGAGTGGTACAATAGTTAGGGCTTGCTCAGGGAGTCCCTCCAGAGATTTTCCACAGAGTGGTGAAGAGGATGACCGACCCTCCTGACCAAATTTTTATGGCACGGATGGCACTCCAAATAGCGAATTTTAGAGCTGGGGGGACCAAGGTTAGGGGGGACACGTGATGAGGCAGACTCCCAGGAGTATGTGCGGTGGTTTAGTACATTGGGTGGTGGGCGCTGTTAAGACCAGAAAAGTACCACTTTTCACCCCATAACTTAGCCTTTGATTAGACCCTTAGCCATCTAATAAAGTTTTGTTAAGTGTTTTCTGTAGATAATAAACAGCAGTGCAATAAGGCCAGAAATCATGTTAAGGAGCCTATATTGGCACCAGAAGTCCCTTAGAAGAATGAGCCATGAATCCAGACCTGAAGCAAGCCTTGCGCAGCTCTCACGAAGTTCAGGAGTAAATGGTCGCACAGTTCAAGAAGACCTGAAATCAACATCGCGCAGTTCACTCAGAACCACTGAGGAGAGAGAGCTTCAGGAGATTCTTCGCACAGCTGTCGCGCAGTAGTCGCGGGATACAAATGTCAAGAGAACCTGTCGCGCAGTTCAGAAAAGCTTCAAAGCTATCGCGAGGATCCTCGTGAAGATCTATCAAGAAAAGAAGTTGTCACGCGGTTCATGAAGAAAGCAGCCTCGCGAAGTCAGAAGTTAGCCTCACGAAGATCTATTGTGAAATGGAATGCTCGCACAGTTCTCGCGCTATTCACAAGTAGCAATCCAACCGTGCGAAACCCAATCCAGCGAGAGCTTAACTACCTACCTCGCGGCTGCTCAAAGCATTAAGAAGCTACAACCCTGTGACGTCTGAAGTTTTAATGTTCAACTCAACCACGCGAAGAACAGAGCTACCACGCGACAAATCTGGGAATCGATTGCAACCTTGCGAACCTCTGAACTCCAACTTCCATCATTCTGCAAAGGACTTTCTAGGAATTTCTAAGGATTAGGGCATGCACTCTCACGCTCAAATCTCTATGCACGCACCTCGAGGCATCCAAGGATCATTAATAGGCCATGTGGCATCGCTAAAATTAGGGTTTCCTAACCCTAATGCGCCGCCACACCCACTACTATATAAACCTAAGCCTAGTTTAGGTTTAAACTTCTATCATTCTGCAAAGTACTTTCTAGGAATTTCCAAGGATTAGGGCATGCACTCTCACGCTCAAATCTCCGTGCACGTGCCCCGAGGCATCCAAGGATCATTAATAGGCCATGTGGCATCGCTAAAATTAGGGTTTCCTAACCCTAATGCGCCGCCACACCCACTACTATATAAACCTAAGCCTAGTTTAGGTTTAAGGAGGCCGGAAGAGTTCAGTTTTTGCTCTGTTTTGTTTTTGGCATTATAGTCTTGTTTTTCTGTAGCTGTAAGTAGTTTTCCTTTTTCTTTTTCTTCTCTCCATGGCCCAGCACTTGCTGGCCATGCCTTTGTATATTTATTGAGATTAGATTAATGGAATTTGTGATTGGGTGTTGTATTTTTATGAGATTCGTATATTTGTGAGTTGCTCTGTGCAAGGCTGCTGCCTTGTGATCCGCCATTGCTTTGGCTGTGATTCAAAGCAATGGAGGACTGATTCTAAGGTCCCATTCAGATCCAAGTGACCTGTGTGTCTGGGCTATCATGGTCCTTTACAGCCGTAGCCCCACCACAGGACCCACTAGATCTGAAATCCCCATGGAAACCTGAGCTGGTAGCCTTGTGACCATGGTGGTGACAGCAATATTCTTGTTTTGTTTTGGGCTCCGTGAGGAGGATAGCCTCTGGGATAGTCTGTAACCATGCAAGTGGACAGGTTATAGCCTTAGGGTGAATCCAATCTGCTGATCCAAAATGGATCCTTCTTCTCCGAGCCTGAGCTTGTAGCCTGGTAGGATATTGTACAGAGGCAGACTCTCCCATATTAGTATAGACCCGCCATCAGATGGAAGATCTGATCTGGTTATGGAGATTGTAGGCTTGTGACTGGACCATTATAGGCCCACTCAAGCAATGGACAGCTAGATCGAAGGTGGTACTCAATCTCTTGCTGGTTCTATGTGTCTGGGCTATCATGGTCCTTTACAGCCTTAGCCCCACACATAGAGCTTTAGAGGTTGAGGTTCCCTATGGATTCCTGAGCTTGTAGCCTGGATGAAGTAGTGCCTACAATGATTAACTTGTTTTGACCCATCTCTGGATTGTGGTTCCCCTATGGGATAGTCTGTGACCATTTAAGTGGAAAGGTTATAACCTTAAGGGATTGGATCATGGCACAGGGATGAGTTGAATTCTTTCTCCTCTTTGGTGATAATGTAGCCATTGGACATGATTTCTATACCAGCAGATCTGGATCTGAGTCATAAATTCCAACAGATCTGAACCCAATAGCATACTTCACCCTTTTATATTTATTTTCCCTCACTCCATCCATCTTCTCAACCCTTTTCTGTAGTTAGTTCATTAGGCTACCTTAGGATACTTAGAATAAGTGACCCTAAACTCCCTTCTTTTTAGGACTGCCAGATCTGTAGATCTGTAGTCAGATCTGGAGGGACTACTAGAGATGGCTCCCTTAGAGCTGTAGATCACCTTTCCTTGTAGGATAAACTCTTACTTATCAAAACTTGCCACAATGGACCCTGTATCTTACAGGTCTAGGATTTCTCAGTTGTGCTGATTCCATCCCCTATTTTACTTTGATTTTAAATTGCTTTTACCACCAACAAATAAAGTAAGCACACTAGAAATCACAACAAGTTTTTGGCGCCGTTGCCGGGGATAGATGATCTATTAGTAGACCCTGAGTTTTTTGTATTTTTAGTATTCTTTGTAGCTCTGAATAATTGATACTGCTGATGTAATTTTGAATCTTTCTTGCAGATCTAGACAGCAGCAGAGAAGGACAGTGGACTGCATTTGGAGATTAGCTACCTCTGTTTATAAATTCTCTAAACCTTTAAAACTCTGTCTACTTCTCTTACAATTTCCATAGTAGTATTTAGGATAGTTGTAAATTTATGTTTCCTTAAATAGCTGTAAATTTGTTAGATAAATTCTTTGAGTCAAGTGCAATGTGCCTGCAAGGAGTTGTCCCTGCTAGTGGTGTGTTTGTATGCTAGGTAGGAGATCTCTTAGTCCTACTTTAGAGCCTTTCAACCCTGAGCTAGAAAGGGGTAGAAGACTTAGAAGGAACATGCACACCACAGTAGAGCCCCAATTGAATCTGAGACAGTACTCATGGGTGAAGAACAACCCAAAACTCTCAAGGAGTTGAATGCTCCAGATGACTATAACTCTCCATTTAGCATTCAATTCCCTGATGTTCAGGAGAATTATGAAATTAAAACTTCCATCATCCAGATGCTGCCCTCTTTCCGTGGGCTTAGCAAGGAGGACCCTTACAAGCATATTGACCAATTTTTGGCCTTGTGCACCACATTCAATATCGCTGGTTTGGGACCTGAGGCTACTAGGCTCAGGCTCTTTCCCTTCTCTCTGAAGGATAGGGCTAGTACCTGGTTGGCCACTCTTCTCAACAATAGTATTGCATCTTGGAAAGACCTACAGCCCAAGTTCCTGACAAAGTTCTTCCCTGAGACCAAAACAAGCCAGTTGAGGAAGGAAATTCTTGCTTTTGCCCAATCCCCAACTGAGGATTTTAATCAAGCCTGGGATAGGTTTAAGGAAATGCTCAAACAATGCCCCCACCACAAGATCCCAGACTGGCAGCTTGTACAAGGCTTCTACAATGGGATTGATGAAAAAAATAGAGATAGGGATGATGCCTCTTGTGGTGGAACCTACATGCACAAGACTGCTGATGAGGCATGGGAATTATTTGAAGTAATCAGTGAAAATGCTTTTCAACAGCTATCCCTGGCAAAAACTAGTCAGGAGTCTGTGTCAAAAGTGGAGCCTACTGCATCGTCAAGAGGAAAAGTTTATGAGGTGTCTGGGAACAATGACCTGTAGCTGCAGATGGCAAACCTCTCTTTGAAGTTTGACAAATTACTGGCTGTGACGCAACCCAGAAGGGCTGCTCAAGTGGTGGAGGCATGTCTGATATGCCAGTCCCCACAGCACACAGTAGAGGAATGTCCATCTGCAGGCAATATCCTGAATTGGTATTGGAACATGCTGCTGCTGTGCAATCTTTTGGCCAGCAACAATCTGGTGGCTACAACAGTCAGCCATATGGATACCGACACCAAAATGCTGGTTATCAATGGAGAGACCACCCAAATTTGAGGTGGAGGCAAGACAATTATATGCAGCCACAGCAGATGTTGGCTTTACCTCAAAGGCCACAGCAGCAGTTTAACCAAGGATATGCCCCTAGGTCTAATTTCCAACACCAGCAGCAGCCCCATCAGCAATAAAATCAATTGGTCTTACCCCCATCTCAACCCAGAAATACTTCTTTCGAGGACCAGGTCTTGACCTCACTGCGAAACCTGGGATCTGTGGCTCAGACTGTGCATTCTCATGGTCAGAGCATAAAGAAGATGGAAGAGCAGATTGGCCAGCTAGCGAATGCCTTAGCTAAAAGAGAGGAGGGGAGGTTGCCCAGTCAACCAGTGGTTAATCCCAAGGGCCAATTTTTGATTGGTGAAGGATCCTCAAACCTTGAGGGGCAAGGGGATCTCTCATTGACTTGATTCACAGAATTGTGCATTGTGTATGTTATGTATTTTAGTATGGTTCATTTTTTTTATAGGAATTTCTAGTGATCTCGTCAGAGTCTGAATGTATATGACCTAAGAATTATTCTGCCTGCTTTGGTTCTCATTCCCTTTGAATTGATGATTTTGAGTAAATGAATGATGATTATACTGTTTTGATAATGAGAATGCTGTTTGAATATGATGTTTTGATTAATGCTTTTGGAGTACTTACATGCTTAAATGTTAGGAACGCCTGAGGGAATCCCTTTTAGAATGACTGTGGGTGTCACTGGAAAAGAGAATGTGAGAGAATCTACCCACAAAACAAAGGAAAAGGATAGACTAATGGGTGCGTGATCCTTGTCTCTGTTGTAGCCGTCGCGAGGTTCTGAAGATTTGGCATGGTTTCTTCTCGGGCAGTTCATAAGATGTTAGCCTGCTAAGCTGTCACGAGATTCAATACAATTGTGTAGACTCTCTCGCGCAATCCAAATGAAAGTCCAATCTCGCGAACCACTCATTTCTATCCAACGAGCTGATTTCAAAGCGCGCCGAGCCTCGCGATTTATATAATCCAACCCCGCACTGCTTTCCTTTCTGTTTTCTCTTTCCTGTCCAGCCAGCGAAACCCTAGCTCTGACTCTCATTAATCTCTCTCCTCCAGCATCTGTTCTACAGTCCATCATTCACCTTCAAATTCTAGGGATTTGCTCCTAAAGCCTCCTACACCAGTTGCCCTCTGATTGGAGCTCTCGCGGTCTTTCATGCATCCGATTGAACAGAACCCTAAGTTTTAGGGTAAGACTCAGCTCTCAACCTTTGCTTTTCATTTTTCAAAATACACATTCACAGCGGAGAGTTTCCATGGCCCCTAAGAGTGCACCTGTGAAAAGAGCAAGGGATAAGGCTCCCGTGGAGCCCACTCCCAAGAAGGCCAAGTCCTCAACAACACCGTAAAAAGGGAAAGAAGTGGTTCAGAAAGGGGCCGAACTAACACCTGATTACTCTACACCCTCTGAGCTCCTGACTCCCCTTCCCTTGGAACCTGAAGCTATTTTTGACCTATCTTTCTTTGAAACGGAACCTCTGTCAGCCCCTACCATTGAATTCATGCGCAAGGCTGGTTTGACCCCCTTGCTGCAAGCTATCCCTGCACTAGCCTATCCTAGACTAGTGCAACTCTTTTACCAGCACATTAGGGCTAGACCAGACCATCGTGGGTAGCCAGGCCTCCTTCTGTTAGTTGACAATTTTGAAATGTTACTCAGTCCTGAGCTGATTGCTGAAGTGATGGGCATCCCTGCTATCTTTGACCCCAACTATGGATATGGCCCCCCTGTGTGTACCCCCATTGATACAATTGCACAGGCCCTTATCAGAGGATTGAAGGCCACCGGGGATTCCATCAGGAGAAGAAACCTGGACCCTAAACTTCTGTTCATTGATCAAGTTCTGTGAAAGAACATTTATTATGCCAACAATCAGCAAGAGAGGAGGACCCCAATTGCTGATGTTGTTTATTCCTTTTCTCTGGGCCACGGTTTCCATGCTGCCAGGTTGATGTTTGAGGCCATGAAGGATATTATGGTGAAGCTAGGGCATAAAAAGAAGCTCAACACTCTCCCCTATGCAAAGCTAATCACAAGACTAATCTTGAGGGGAGGATACAAGATACCAGTGGGCAAGTTAACTATTGACCTCTCCCCTACTACTTTCGCAAAGAGACAATGGGGGATAAGCAGGAGTATGATGGAGTATGATGGATCCCAATAAGAAAAAGAAGGCTCAGATTGCTTCTGAGAAAGGAGAGGGGACTGCTGTTGCAAAGGCACCCCTGCTCCCAAAAAGGTGGCTAAAGCTCCTGCTCCCAAGAAGGTGGTGCAAGCTACTGTCACTACTGACTCTGCAGCAACACCTCCATCCACCACCGCTGCCCATCCATCAGTTTCTTTGCCTATTCCATCTTTCCCTTTTCCTCTTTTATCTCCCTTTTCCATACCCACTCTAGATTTCCCTGTGATTCGTTCCTGGGAGGAAAGTGTTGACCCCCATGACAGCCCTTTACCTTCACCTACATTACCTCAGTACACACCCCCAATTCCCCCATCATCTGAACTGAACCCTAACAACTCTCCCCTGATCACCTATATTAAAAAGAAAACCTCTCACACCACCCCTACCATATCCTTACCTACACCAACCACCCCTATCATTCCCACAGAAACCCCACACATTGACCCAGCCACCATCCCAGCCATCCCTACTTCACCTCCACTCCCAGACCTTGACTTTAACCTAGCCACTACTTTCGGATATCAGGCCTTCATGACTACCTTGCTTGACACCATGCCAACCCATGATATCCCTCTCCCAGATTCCCCACTTCCTTCCCCACATCACTCACCAGAACCTCCATCTCCTCCTCCTACAACCTTCCATCATGCCCTACTTCCCCTTTCCAACATATTCCCTCTTCTTCTCATACTCCACCCCAACCCCACTCAGACACACTTACCCATATCCTTTCCTTAATACATGACATTCAAACCCAACTATCAATCACAATACACACCCAAGACCAAATGCAGACTGACATCACCACCATCAAATCCACCCTTCAAACATTGACAAAACCACCCATCTCTGCACAAACACCTCCTACACCACAAATCCAGTCCCCTTCCACCTATGACTCCACAGTGCAACCAGATTTTCCCCCCATTGACTTAACTACAACCCTCACCCTCCAAGACAGCATACCCCACCACTTCTTCCCCACCCTACCTATCCTCCCCCTACTCAATTTACCCCCACCACAATTTACCAACCACTCAACCCAAACAGACCCCATTCCCTTCCCATCCACCTTTCCCATTAACCCCCACACATTTTTAACCCCACCCTTTCCATTCAGACCCTTCACCATTCCATTTTACCCTTACCCAGAACCTTTTACCCCTCCCCCTCAACTAGACTTCATCACTGCAGCCTCCACTTTACCCCCACAGGACCAATCACCTTCTACTTGTTCCACTCCATTTCTACCAATCTTATCCAGACATTCCTGCTACACCCCTCCTTACTTCACCCTCCTCCATGCCATGAGGGGTAATGCCTACATCAAGAGGGATGTTCTCAGGGGAATGGCCCAACTTCGACAATCCATTGAGTACCCGTTGCTGCAGAAGTTGAGTGACTTGAAGCTTGCTCACAGACAACAGCTGAGAGATATTTCAAAGGGATGGGAGAATATTTTGGAGACCCTCACTGCAACCAAGGCTGATGCAACTTACTATAAACTGCAAGCGGAGATGGAGAAAGCCAATGCCGAGCTGGAGCACAAGAGAGCCCAGATGTTTGAAAAGAGGTTGAACAATGCTAAGGAGATCCACAGGCTCACTAAGGGGCTTTCTGATGCCAACCTCCTTTATGCTGAAAAACAGATTGAAATTTTGCAAAAGAGGATTGCATCTCTGACAGACCAACCCATTCAAGCCACCCCCCTTGCTACAACACCCCCTGAGGCCCCACCTTCCGCACACCCCGGGCCATCTTCTTCCACTCCCCCTTCTCCTACATCTCCACCTCCTCCTCCACCCCCTCCTCCACCTCCTACTCAAGAACCACCACCACCTCCTGCTCCAGTGCCTCCCCCTGCCAAATCTCCTGCACCCAAGAGAAAATGGGCTCCTCCCAAGAAACCTTCTCCCTCTAAAAGAGCCACTGCTGCCCAAAAGGAAAAAAGCCTGCACCACCATCCCCACCCCCAAAGGCCACCAGAGCTTCTGCTCAGGATGACCCCCATGGTCGGTTGCTTTCAAAAGATGAATGCAAACAGGCTACTACTGCCCTTGGATTGGACCCCACTGTTCTCTTTCCCTCTGATTCAGATTCTGACTCTGCCCCACCTGTGCATCCAAGTGCTAAAAATCCTGTTGCTCCTCCTTCTTCTGACCCTACTTAGAAAACTTATCCTCAGAGAAGGAAAGTTACAGCTAAGAGGACTACTCACACAGCTGCCTCTATCAAAATTGGAAAAGAACACTCTGCCCAGTCTGAGGAGGCACCACCACTGAAAGATAAAGGCAAGAGCCGCTTGTCCCTCCTGAGCCAGAAAAAGTAAAATCTCCTCTTATTCCCCCTCAGACTCAGCAAGGGCCAGCCTCCAAAGGGAAGGGCTCAAAAGGAAAGAGTCCCAAAGGCAAAAGTCCTATCAAATCACCGGAGCAAACCACAGACAAATCTTCAGTGATCACCCCTAAACCAAAGACCTGAAAAGTGAGGGTCAGGGCACCAACCATGCCCAAAACTGATGCCCAACGGAAGGAAGAGCGGGCACGAAAGAAGAAAGAGGAAGAGGCTCTCCTTCAAGAGCATGCTAAGAAGATGGGTTGGGACCGGTTTTGATTCAGGCTCCGATTAGCTTGTACCTAGGATTTTTGCTCTTTCTACATTTTCTTTTTCTCCTTTTGTCTTTCATTTTGTACCTTTCTCTCTTATAATAGATTTTCTCCTTTTGTCATTACTATTTTCCCTTGTCTCTTTTCTGTTTGTTCCATGTTATGTCCTTCTATTATGCCCTTAATAAATTTGCTACACACCCACCTTTGAACCAGTGAGGACACTGCTCCTCCTTGGTTTGGGGGTGTGGCAGGCAGATTCTGCCAATGGAATAGTTAACCTAAGTGCAGCAGAATCATGTGAGTAATATGGAAATGGAACCATATTCACTGGAGAATCAGAAAAATAATAAAATTTAAAATTTTTTCCAGACTTTAGACAGTATAAACTTTTAATATTTCACATTTTCATGATGAGATCACCAAGGACACTCACTTGTATCAATACTTAGTGAATCATTAGAGAAAGCCAAAGGTAAGGACATACTTAAGAATTCAAAGGATGACCATAACCAGTGAGATTTGGGCCTATACAAAAAAAAAAATTTCTTTGAGGAGTGACTAAGGCAATTTCTTCTAGCTCTAAGAATTTGGTAAAGTCCTTTGTGCTCACTAGAAGTTAGGCAACTCCAAGTTGAAACAACTGACAGCACTCATGAGACTTAGGAAAGGATCAAGGCCTTCTTTTGGACAGTTTGAGCCTAAACAGACAAACCTTAAGCAACTGCCCTTGTCCATACCCCCTTTGAGCCTTAAATCCTAAATTTCTTCAAAATACACCTGAGTACTTGCACCTGAACCTATGTATCTGATTTAACCGTACCCTCACTCTGAGAATTCAGAAGGTAAAGGAACAAGAGTTGAAGATGGTGAAGAAAGAAGAATTACCTCAAATTCTGGCAGTATGGTAACTGAGAAAATGGTGGCATTTCAGAAAAGCAAAAACAAAATAAAAAGAAGAAAAATGCATAAAAAAGAAATAAAAACAATAATGAAGAGGAGTAAGAGAGGAGTCAAGAGGGAACTTTCATTGGGAAAATCGAAATCAAGAAGAGAAACTGATCACTTTAAATCTGAAAACCTCAAAGAAGATGAAAGGAGCTGAATTAAAGAAGGTGAAGTCATGAACCACCTCCTTCACCTACTGATTTCTCAATTTTGAACCCCTTTTCAACCTTCCATTCTTTTTAACCCCACTCCATAAGCCACATTACAGCCCAGTTAAAGCCCTTGTGATCTAAAGTTGAGTGAGCAGTCATGTGGAGATAAAAAATTATCCAATCTATGGTGAGGATCTGTCAATGATGCCAGAACTTCAGAGCTATGCCTATGCTCATGCTTACAGACCCATTTGGGGGATGTAACTGCTCTTGAGCTTGAGAGAAAATGAAACCCTCAATAGTTCTTTATGAGAGCATGCCCTGGAGAGTTTTGGGTCTGATATTGAATGCATTAAGTATGATCTGCAACCTAATTTTTGATCCAGTGATGAGCTCAATGTTGACACACATGTGTAGTGTCTTTGGTGTAAACTGATTGGAAATGTTGTGCTTTCATGAGAAGCTTATACTGTTTAAATTTTTGTGCAGCCAATGTGTTTGAATTTCTTATATTTTTAATGATTCAAGGGTGAACTAACTCTGTTTCTTGACTGCTCACTTGATAATAATGTAATTTTGTTAACTATCTCATTGAGAAGTTTGTGGGTGTCTTCACTGAAAACCCTCAGGAGACTGCACTCCTCCACTAGGGATCACCTAGGGGTTTAAAAGGCTAGGTACATATGCTAAATGTCCCCGTGCTCCCTACGAAAGTGGCATTTAAATTCTGTAGTTATTTTAATGTAGCTTTGCTAAGGGACTAGCAAAGATTAGGTTTGGGGGTGTGTTAAGACCTGAAAAGTACCACTTTTCACCCCGTAACTTAGCCTTTGATTAGACCCTTAGCCATCTAATAAAGTTTTGTTAAGTGTTTTCTGTAGATAATAAATAGCAGTGCAATAAGGCCAGAAATCATGTTAAGGAGCCTGTATTGGCACCAGAAGTCCCTCAGAAGAATGAGCCATGAATCCAGACCTGAAGCAAGCCTCGCGTAGCTCTCGCGAAGTTCAGGAGTAAATGGTCGCACAGTCTCGTGCAGTTTAAGAAGACCTGAAATCAACCTCGCGCAGTTCACTCAGAACCGCTGAGGAGAGAGAGCTTCAGGAGATTCCTCGCGCAGTAGCCGTGGGATGCAAATGTCAAGAGAACCTGTCGCGCAGTTCAAAAAAGCCTCAAAGCTATCGCGAAGATCTATCAAGAAAAGAAGTTGTCGCGCGGTTCAGGAAGAAAGCAGCCTCGCAAAGTCAGAAGTTAGCCTCGCGAAGATCTATTTTGAAATGGAATGCTCGTGCAGTTCTCGCGCTATTCACAAGTAGCAATCCAACCGCGCGAAGCCCAATCCCGCGACGTCTGAAGTTTTAATGTTACACTCAACCACGCAAAGAACAGAGCTACCACGCGATAAGTCATGGAATTGACTGCAACCTGGCGAACCTCTGAACTCCAACTTCCATCATTCTGCAAAGGACTTTCTGGGAATTTCCAAGGATTAGGGCATGCACTCTCACGCTCAAATCTCCATGCACGCGCCCCGAGGCATCCAAGGATCATTAATAGGCCACGTGGCATCGCTAAAATTAGGGTTTCCTAACGCTAATGTGCCACCACACCCACTGCTATATAAACCTAACCCTGGTTTAGGTTTAAGGAGGCCAGAAGAGTTCCGTTTTTGCTCTGTTTTATTTTTAGCATTGTAGTCTTGTTTTTCTATAGCTGTAAGTAGTTTTCCCTTTTCTTTTTCTTCTCTCCATGGCCCAGCACTTGCTGGCCATGCCTTTGTATGTTTATTGAGATTAGATTAATAGAATTTGTGATTGGGTGTTGTATTTTTATGGGATTCGTGTATTTGTGAGCTGCTCTGTGCAAAGCTACTGCCTTGTGATCCGTCATTGCTTTGGCAATGATTCAAAGCAATGGAGGACTGATTCTAAGGTCTCATTCAGATCCAAGTGACCTATGTGTCTGGGCTATCATAGTCCTTTACAGCCTTAGCCCCACCACAGGACCCACTAGATCTGAAATCCCCATGGAAGCCTGAGCTGGTAGCCTTGTGACCATGGTGGTGACAACAATATTCTTGTTTTGTTTTGGGCTCCGTGAGGAGGATAGCCTCTGGGATAGTCTGTGACCATTCAAGTGGACAGGTTATAGCCTTAAGGTGAATCCAATCCGTCGATCCAAAATGGATCCTTCTTCTCCGAGCTTGAGCTTGTAGCCTGGTAGGAGATTGTACAGAGGCAGACTCCCCCATAATTGCATAGACCCACCATCAAATGGAAGATCTGATCTGGGTATGGAGATTGTAGGCTTGTGACTGGACCATTGTAGGCCCACTCAAGCAATGGACAGCTAGATCGAAGGTGGTACTCAATCTCTTGCTGGTTCTATGTGTCTGGGCTATCATGGTCCTTTACAGCCTTAGCCCCACACATAGAGCTTTAGAGGTTGAGGTTCCCTATGGATTCCTGAGCTTGTAGCCTGGATGAAGTAGTGCCTACAATGATTAACTTGTTTTGACCCATCTCTGGATTGTGGTTCCCCTATGGGATAGTCTGTGACCATTTAAGTGGACAGGTTATAACCTTAAGGGATTGGATCATGGCACAGGGATGAGTTGAATTCTTTCTCCTCTTTGGTGATAATGTAGCCATTGGACAGGATTTCTATACCAGCAGATCTGGATCTGAGTCATAAATTCCAGCAGATCTGAACCCAATAGCATACTTCTCACCCTTTTATATTTATTTTCCCTCACTCCATCCATCTTCTCAACCCTTTTCTATAGTTAGTTCATTAGGCTACCTTAGGATACTTAGAATAAGTGACCCTAAACTCCCTTCCTTTTAGGACTGCCAGATCTGTAGTCAGATCTGGAGGGACTACTAGAGATGGCTCCCTTGGAGCTATAGATCACTTTTCCCTGTGGCACAAACTCTTACTTATCAAAACTTGCCACAATGGACCCTGTATCTTGCAGGTCTAGGATTTCTCAGTTGTGCTGATTCCATCCCCTATTTTACTTTGATTTTAAATTTCTTTTACCATTAACAAATAAAGTAAGCACATTGGAAATCGCAATAGGCGCCTCTTCACACGCCCCTTCCATGGGAGTGGCTCTTTCACGATCAGTGGACCAGAGTCGACGTCGGGTTTGAGGGAGAGGTTAGCTGCATTGGAACAGGGCCATCTCATAGCGAGCGTGTGGGGGGCATTAGACACTCTCTATAGGGTGATGGAGCGGATGGGGTGTGCTCCTCGTCCTGATAAGGAGATGCTGCAGTCTTTAGCCTCTTCAGTTGCTCAGGCTAGGGCAACGGAGGATGAGTTAGGGGCATGGCTAGCGGAGACTCGACGACTGCTGGTGAGTTAATTTATATTTTTTCATATTATATGGACTCAGTATTCTGGTTTTTCTGACATGGTCAAGGTATCTCATTTTATTTAGTTTTGGATTGTCTCAAAGAGAGGGTGAGGTTGTTCGTCAGGTGGTAATGATCAAGTTGTTACGCGGTCAGTAGTAGGCCGACCGAGAGGTGGAGACCACCTTACGATTTGAGATTGACCAATTGGTAGGTGTCTTTATTAGCATTGTAAGCTTGTCAACTGATATATTTATTGTTATTCATAGAGAGCCGAGCTCACTGCCAGAGGTTCCATTTTGACATTTGACCCATCATCAGTTGCTTCCTCTAGTCAGGAGGATCCAGCGATGGCTCAGCTTCGGGTAGAGCTAGATCATTGGATAAGTTTCATTCAATCTTTTATCTTGTTTGTTCATTGCATTAGCTTGTTGGATGTCATTGTTTTGCTTTCTTAGTAGCTTACTAATATCATGCGGTATTTCAGTGTCAGGTTGTCGAGGATCTTCATACGAGGGAGGCGACTGCTACCTCTCTACGCCCAGAGAGCCAAGTATAGTTTTTTTTTGGTGAAATTTAGTTTAGGTTATTTCATCTTTATTTTGTTCTGACATGTCTTGTGTTGGTTTGTTTGGTTCTTTGTGCAGGCTATTCCGAACTCTGCTCCCAAAGCTCCCCCTCAGGAGTCTGTTCCTATTCCTACTCTGGTATGTCTTAGTTATTGTGTTCGTAGTTTATTTGTCATTATAGTTTTTTTTTTCTGATGTGTTTGTTTGTTCTTATTGCAGTCACCTATGTTCATTGTTCCTTCCGTGCCTCCTGCTAATCCAGTGACTACTGAGACAGTTGGACGACTTCTGGAGGAGAGGTTGGAATCTAGTATGATTGTTTCCTTTTCAAAGTTTCTTATTTTATTCATGCATATATTAGTTTTCCTTTGACTTGGCATGGTTATGCAGGTCCGTCAACTTGAGGAGGCGCGTCTAGAGGCGACGCAAGCGCACGCCACTCCTGAGGCGAGATCCTTGGGGAGACGCAGAGTCGTAATGACTTGTTTGCCAAGATGATGGCTGCGCAGAGGACTCAGACTGAGGTGTTGGAGGAGGCGCGTCAGATGACACAGGCAGAGATGCAGGCATCCCTAGATCAGCTGCAGTATCGTCTGATGAGGAGTGAGCGAGTTCCTCAGCTGGGCAGTCTCGTCACACGTCCCATGATCGTGTCAGGGGTGATGTTCGTGAGGATGCTATTGTCCGTGAGGTTCTTGCGAGGTATCCTTGTTCGCGATCGAGGCGATCAGCTACTCAGGCAAGTGAGGGGGGTTCTGTTTTTGGAGCCTCATCATTTAAAGGTTTCGAGGACTCTGGGTGCCAGGATTGTATTTTCATAGGACCAGTCTACAGACCTCTGGGCTGATGATACTGGGGACAGCAGTGCTCGGCCATCCTAGCGGCAGCGTAGGGGGTAGGTGTGTGTGTGTGGGTTTTTATATCTATGGCTTGTGTGTTGTTGTACATATAGGGGGGTGTCCCCAGTTATAAGTGTAAAAAAGAAATGAAAAGATTTTAACATATATATATAAAGATATTTTTGGCTTAGATGTACCTGATTGGCTCCTTTTCTTTTAGTTACCTCTTGCGTCTACTTTTGCTTCTTAGTTGCTTTAGTGTCATCGACCGTCATTAGGACTTGGATGCTTCCTTAGCTGGCCCGGTGATGGTTGAAGGTTGCTTCTTAGCTGCACATGTGAGAGTAAGGTTGTAAAAAGCTTTTGTTCTCCCCCTTGCTAGTCTTCAAGGGGGTAAGTGTCTCAGATCGGAGTCTGGTAGCAAAAGATGAATATATGCTCTCTCTTTTTCTTTTCTTTTTCTTCTTTTTTTCTTCTTTTTTTTTTCTTTTTTTCTCTTTTTTTGAAATGAAAATAATGCAACAGGGAAAGCAAATAGCTAAGATAAAAATAATAATAAAAGAATAAAATAAAAATGCCCCGGTGTGGGAGCGTGGTATGATTGGTAGTATGGTATCTTCGGTAGCACTTTTCGGATGGTAACTTCGTCGGTCCTCATCTTGTGGACAAGTCGGCGCTTCTGATATGATTCTTCTTCTAATCTAAAAAAAATGCCCTAGTGTCAAGATGCAATGGAGATTTTTTGGGTTTTGGGATGAGCACTTTAGATCTATAAGCAGTCATGGGTATTTGGTGAGTTAGTTTTAAAAAAAAGTTGACCGGTACTGTCATCGAACCAGAGAGGTCTCTTTGATTAGGTCAGTTGTATACGGGGGTCTATCCTAGGGTGGTGGTCATCCTATCCCGTGGTTATTAGGGAGAAGTATGGTAGGTATAGTAGGTGATTGCATCAATCTTCATTCATCAGTTTTCAGTTTCATTTCTAGGAATATCCTTTAAGGCTTCTGATTTATCGTCTGAAAATAAAAAATAGAAGAGGGGGGTAAGGCTCAGTGATGCAGGGAATAGTTTGTATCTAATGCTTTCCAAAATAAATGAGTAACAATCTCTTTCTCATAGGGGATACGGGATGCCATGATCGAGCTCTTCGTCATGTTTCGGCACCATCAAAATCTCCCATTCTATGATTAACAGGAGTTTGTCCTCCTCCCGCCACCTTACGACAACATCTAGTAGTATGGGGACATCAGGGATATCCTCACAGCTTGCTTATACACGTCTAGTAATATTACCAGAGATGTCCTCACGGCCTGCTTATGCTTCCCTAAGCTCATTGACTTTTTCATTTGTCGTAATGCTCTCACTCGATTTTTTATATGTAAACGTATATTTTTTTGAAAGCATCCTGCTAGCGCAAGAATAATGAGTTTTGATTAAACCTAACATCTTCATTTTGTTTACTCTGACGTCTCCTTCAATGGTGGGGGAAGAGAAATGAGGATCGGGTGTTACTTATGCATTTGAAAGAGGTTAGATAGGTCACTAGTCCTTTAATCAAATTGCTCGAGTGATAAAAGGCAGGTGATAAATCGGAGGTCTTGAAAATATTCTAAGAATTGAAGACGTACCACCAATGAATTGGTCATGATGACTACGGGGGTGATAAGTATAAGTATTTAATCGTGGGATGTGACGATCACAGGGCTAAGGGTAATATTTTCTAAGGTACATGGCGTTCTAAGGGTTAGGGAGTTCATCCCCGTCTTGGTTTGTCAGTTTGTAGGCATTTCCAAGGTATACAACTATTATGACATATGGGCCTTCCTAGTTCAGTTTCAGTTTTCCTTTCGGAGCGTGCTTGGAAGGTATGATTTTCTTTAAGACTAATTCCTCAATATTAAAGGTTCATTCAAGGACTTTCTTATCGTAAGCCCTGGTCACTCTCCTCTGATATACCTGAGCGTGATTAGCTGCCCTTAGGCATGTTCTCTAGCTGCGTGAGTAGGATAATTCTCCTCTCATCTAAGGATAGCTTATCATCGAGTTGATTACGTAAGGATGGTACTTGTATCTTATATGGTAGGACTGCCTCCATCCCGTAGGTAAGGAGGTAGGACTGCCTCCATCCCGTAGGTAAGGAGGTAGGTCGTTTGGCCAGTGGTCATACGAATAGAGGTCCTATAGGCTCAGAGTGCTTTTGGTAGTCGTTCAGGCCAGTCAGCCCCATTGCTTATTCCTACTATGCATTTTAGGATTTGAATTAGCATTTTGTTCGTAGCTTCTTCCTGTCCATTGCCTTAAGGGTAGAATGGTGATGAGTAGCATAGATCGATGTCATACTTCTTGCATAACTTCTTCGTCTTTTTCGTAATGAACTGTGGTTCGTTGTCAGTGACAAACATCCTGGGTACTCCAAACCTGGTGATAATATTCAAATGATAAACCTTACGAGTGTTGAAGCGGTGATTCTAACATAGGATTCAGCTTTTGCCCATTTGGTGTAGTATTCGATCATTGTAAGTATGAACGCGTGCTTGTGAGTGTTCCCAACTGTATCTGTGAAAGGTCCAATGACATCAAAGGCCCACATTGAGAATGGCCATGACGAGGTCATAGTATTCAATGCAACTGATGGAGCTTTGATGAGTGCGGCGTGTTCTTAGCATTGCTTGCAAGATTGGACGTAGAGGTGGCAATCTCTGATTATTATCGGTTAGAAGTAGCCTTGTCGTGTAACTTGATTAGCGAGTCTCTGTCAATCTGAGTGGGCACCGCAGGCATTGGCGTGTGCTTATCGGATGATGTATTATCCTTCGACGGTCGTGACGCATAGTAGTAGTACTCCTTTAGTGAAGGCCTCTTTGTATAATATTTTGCCAAGTATGCAGAATTGGGCGCATCGATTCATTATAGCCTTTCGTTCGATCTTTGTGGCATATGGAGGGACATGTTGATGTTTCAAGAAGTTTCAGATGTCGAAATACCACGGTTGTCCATCGTTAGTCGATGATTTTTCAAATCTGAACATAGCGACTTTGGTTTCTGTCTTGACGTGCTTTTCCAGAGTGATTGCTTCTTTCGGTCCTGTACTTGTGGGAGGATGGGTAACTCTCTCTTGACAGTCCATGCTACCTCGTGGGCAGGTACTGTCAGCTTTTCGATAAAGAAGGTCTTGGTATTTTACCTGATAGGTATTTGGATGACCGAGGCCAGCGTGGCTAAGAAATCTGCGAGCTCGTTTTCTAATCTAGGGATGTGCATGAAAGAGATTTTTTCAAATTTTTTTACTAAATATTGAGCGATTTCTAGGTATGCCATTAGTCTCCTTTCCTTAATTTTTCATTCTCCTATGACTTGTGAAATTACTAGTCTGAAATCACCGATGGTTTTTAATTGCTTAACACTTAATTATAGCGCTGCTCGTAGCCCAGCTATAAAAACTTCATATTCTATGACATTATTAGTGACAGAAAAATCTCGTTGAAAAGCTTTAGGTATAACAACTCCTTCTGGGCTTAAGAGGACTATCCCGATACTTTTTCCTTTGTGATTGAGAGCGTCGTCAAAATAAAGGGTCCAGGAGGTCTTGTTGGGCTGTTCGTTATGAATCGCGAATAGGTTCTCATCGGGAAAATTCGCGTGTATGGGTTCATCACTAGAGAGTGCGAGATCTGCAAGATAATCAGTGATTGCTTACCCTTTGATCGACTTCTGCGTGACGTAAGTGATATCAAATTCTTGCAGGAGCATATGCCAGCAAGTAATCTTTCCTGATGTTGTGGGCTTTTTGAATATGTACTTCAGAGGGTCCATTCGGGCTAGTACTAGTATTTTATGTGCTCTAAAGTAGTGTCGTAATTTTGTAGAAGCCCACACCAACATGAGGCAAGTGTTCTCTATTGAAGTGTATTTTCGTTCGTATTCGACCATCATCCTACTGAGGTAGCAGATAGCCTTCCCTCTCTTGTCGTCTTCTTCATATTGTCCCAGGATTACTCCCATTGCTTTGTCGTTCGTTGAGAGGTATAGAATTAGGGGTCTTCCGGGGACAGGTGGTGATAGTATTAGTGGGTTAAGAAGGTACTTATTAATATAGTAAAAGGCTTGTTGACACTGGTCATCCTATTTATACTCAGTTCCTCTTTTAAGTAGTCTGTAAAAATGATCACATCTGTCCCAATGCTGGGAGATAAATCTCCTAATGAATTGCAATCTTCCTATCAGGCCTCGTAACTCTTTGATATTACTGGGAGGCGGCATCTCGAGGATGGCTCTAACTTTTTCAAGGTCAACTTCGATCCCTCGCTTGCTAACTATGAAACCAAGTAATTTTTCGAAAGTGACCCCGAAGATACATTTCTTTGGGTTCATCTTTAGTTGATATTTCTTAGCTCTTTGTAACACAAGTCGGAGCACTTCGACATGTCCTACTCGCGTTTGGGACTTCACTAATATGTCATCAATATAGACTTCTACACACTTATGTATCATGTCGTGAAAGATGGCCATCATGGCACGTTGATGCGTGGCTTCTGCATTCTTGAGCCCAAAAGGCATAACGACGTAACAGTATGTTCCCCATGGTGTGGTGAAGGAAGTCTTCTCTTGGTCGAACTCTGCTAATTTAATCTAATTATATCCAGAGAAACCGTCCATAAAGGATAGCGCTCATGTCCAGCGGTGTTGTCGACTAGAGTGTCAATGTGTGGAAGTGAGAAGTCATCTTTTGGGCATGCCTAGTTGAGGTTTCGAAATTCGATGCAAACCCGTACTCTGTCGTCTTTCTTGGCGACAAGTACTATATTGGCAGCCCACTTAAGGTAAAGAACAACTCGGATAAATTTGGCTTTGTATAACTTGTTGACTTCCTCTTTAACTTGAAGGGCGGTTTGTGGGTACATCCTACGAAGTTTCTACTTAACAGGTTTTACATCGGGTTCTAAGACGAGGCGATGCTCTACTAAACTTGGGTCTAGACCGGGCATGTCCTCGTAGGACCATGCAAAAGAGTCGATGTGTTCTTGTAAGACTTGTACAATTTTTTAGCATTCCTTGGAGTTGAGCGTTGAGCTAATCAATAGCTTCTTGGGTTTCTCTTTAGTGCCAAAGTTAAGTTCTTTTGTGGGTTCCGCAGCAGCTTAGGTTTGCTCATCGAAACACTTGATAACCCGTTGGAACTCTAGTGCCTCCTCGGCAACTGGAACTCTTTCTTCGTCCTTGGTAAGTTCGTATACTGTGAAATTGCTACACTAGGGATCTGAGTTTGCGAAAGGTAACCCTTCATCGGCACAATCTATGACTAAGAGATCTTTGGTAAGGTAAAGGTCAAGACTACTGATTCTTCTCTCAAAGTCACGAAGTATCTCGTTTAATATGATCACTGGCTTGTTGTTTAGCCGAGATGCTTTACGTCCTCGTGCGAGGAATGGGATAGAAATCTTAGGAGAAAAGTCTTCTTGTTGACCACAAATTTGGTTCGGGACGAAGAGTTCCCTTTCTTTTTCAAGGTTTTTTGATTTTTTTGGATTTTGTGTTTCTGAATTTTTTAGGTTTTCTATTTTTTCTATTTTTTTATTTTTGATAATAAATATGGTACAGGGTCGATTGCCTCAAGGGGCGTCGAGAGAATTGTTTCCTCTACTTGAGGGAGCGAGACGGCTGTTGGAGTCGTTCGGGGAATGCAGACCTATTGTGAATTTGGTATTTTTTTTTAGAGTCCTCATCTGATGAGACCTTTTGAATGAGTGAAGCTGGTAACAGTGGCACTAACATTTGGATTTCCTCTATCACATTGATCGCCTCTTCTCCGAAGAAGTTCTGAAGATCGTAGTCAATTGAACTATCGTCCTCTTAGTTGTAACAATATTGTTCTTCCCACCAAGGGAGATCTCCCAAAGGATCCCCAGTGGTAGCGAGTTCTTTTCCTTAATCTTCATAATACATTAAGATGAGCAAGCATGCTCGGCATCGAGGTTGATAATGGTAAAGAATGAAGGGGGATTTCCAAGGACATTCCCATCCTTCTAGGTTAGAGTCAAAGACAATATCGAATTCATCTTCTTGATCTGATAATGCTTGAAGTCCTAGATTAGCTTACGTAGCTAACTCGAGTGCAGGGAGATCTATCCAATAGTCTTCGTCATCACTCAAGGGAGGTTGTCACTCTTCTTCGAGAGATTTCCAAAATACTTGGAGTTATGGCGTATTTGGGGGTGAAGGAGTGTCTAGTTCAAGTTCGTCTTCAAACTCTATGAGGGCTGTGTGAGTGTTCCCCCCTGAGTCAACCACATGACCGTTAGGTTTTTTCGCTCCTTGTGTTAGTGGCCAAACTGGTGAGTCATCATTGGTTTATGTCGTCGTGGGGTTGGAGTGATTCGATTCCTCCATCATAGAACGTCGGGTCTAATTGGTGAAATATTCTAATATACTAGTGCATGCCCTACAGCGGGGCTGGTAAGGGTGAACGATACAAGGGGAATCCCATGGGCCTTCCCACCCTCCAAGGCCAAGGCCGAGGCGGATGTTATACAGGTTAAGATTCTCTTGCAGGGTGTCTTCCTCTTCCCAAGTTGAGGGCAGGTGTTCTTCGTCATCTTGCAAGGTTGCTATGTGAAAGTCTTCGTCGTCTGTGGATTCCCAATCTTCTGATTGTGGTTCGATTTCTGAAGGATCTTTCGTTCTTTCCTCTATGGACTCTTTAAGATCAAACAAGGGTTTGACTCCTTCGAGCGATTCATCAACATCGTCGTTGAGACTTGTCAAATCGTTGAATGCTTTGGCCATCCGTTCAATTTCCATTCCCTGGGATTTTGTGAGGGACACTTCCTTCTGCTTTGGTACATTCGCTTTCTCGATGGTCCCATAGACAAAGTGGTATATAAAGACCATTTTGGTGAGGTAGGGAATAAGTCAACTTGTGGGCCATCCGATTGATAACCTAACCCTATGTGTTTGCGTATTTTCATTGGGGTGACAGGTCCTACACGACCTTGCTTATTCTTACCGAGTCTGGTGTGGGGGACGTATCCAAGTTAGTACATAAGATCCCACCCTTTCATCGTGGTAGAGTTAATGTCATAAAGTTTGGCGAGGTCCGGTTCGACCTCTCTCCTCATCAACTCTTGTTGACGCGTTGTGGGAGAACTAAGAAGGGCAGGGGGACAGACTTTCGCAACGGTCACCTCATCGGAGATTTACGTCTTTTGAATGTGGCATGTGTTTAATACAAAATCGTGGGCTATCGAAATATTTTCCACATAATCAGTATCCATTTCCTGAAGGGGTGCATCGGCGTATATACGGACGACGGAGTCCTCATATGGGAATTTTAAGCATTGATGATATGTGAATGCGATAGCCTTCTTCGACTCTAGCCATTTCCTTCCTAAGATAAGATTGTATGTACTAGCGGAATCAGAAACATAGAAGGTAACGTCTTTCGCCACAAGTCCAAGGCGAACCTGGAGTTTAATAGTTCCTTTCACAAAATGACGCGAGCCGTCGTAGGCTATGAGTGATAGTGCCGAGGGCCTGACGTCCTGCTCTGTGTATTTGAGAGTCTTTAATGTGGTGAGAGGGCAGATGTTAAGTCCTACTCCCGTGTCGATGAGTGCATGTGGTACAGAGAATCCTCTAATGATGAACATAAGATATATGGGGGCCGCACTCCCACGAAGTGACTCTTTAGGCATGTCTGCGTCTGTGAACGTAAGCGTTGGTGGTTGCGCCATAACTAAAGTGATTTGATGAAGCTCATCCAGGGTTATATCCTCATCCACTTGAGTGTCTTCAAGTGTCCTTATTAACAACCGGTGATGATTAGGTGATTTCTTAATGACTTCTAGTATGGATATCTGGGTCGGGATCTTCTAGAGATGCCGCAACAGATCGTATTCTTGTCCTGGCTCGAGCACAATTTCTTTGCCTTTCCGATGGGCCTTGGGTGTTGGTGGTTGGAATGGTTGAGGTGCAGGAATTGGTGGAGGGATGATGTGAGGTTGGGGAGGCAGGTTAAATTCTCTTTTTTTTACGCTCTCCTCTGGTGGTTGTGCGTTCGTGAAATCCTTATTCCAAGGGAAAGGTAGAGGCAGATAATTGGTTCTTGATTTGAGAATCAGGCAAGTCCGTTGTTGACCGAACCCAACGTGGCTTGATGCGGATGTATTCGTGAAATGGGTAAAATTTGAGGTCGAAATGCGTACCTAAATGGTGCCGCCCTATGGTGGTAGGTACTGTGTGTAATCTTCCTCTTCTATGAAAGCAGAGACCCGTGTCTCGCATGGGTCAGGATGTTCTTCTAGTTTGCTTTCTTTTGGATTGAGCGAAAGTTTGGTTGTTGTTTTGTTTTCTTGACTTGGAGTTTTTCGGGTGAAACTTTCTACCCATGTAGCAATTTGTGCCACTGTTTGGAGAACGTGATCTCCATACTCGAATTCAGAATCGGACAAAGGGAGCGATAATGGCGTTGGTTTGAGATTTGGAGGGGTTGAAGGCTCTGGTGGGTGACTACGAAGGAATGGTATCCTAGCCCTAAAGGAATGGACTCGTATCTGAGTGAATTTCTGATAAGGAGGCGGGTTCGGGGGGCGATTCGAGTGATCAAGGTCGAGGGATGTGGGGGTGAAGGAGCTCTTACTGGTGTGGTGAAAGTAGTAGAGAGTTGAATGCGAGTGATTAAGGTGGAAGGTTGGAAGGGGAATCAATCAGAGAGATCTACGGTAATGACCTGAGCCGATGTTGTTTAGTTGTGGTTGGACATAGGGTTGCTAACGATTCCTAAATTTTGTTGGGGTTGGTTATTATTAGGGTTGGGATTCCTAAGCACTTCCTAATCGATCTAACTTCAGTCATTCATGTTATAGATTACGTCCCTAAGGACCCAATAGTTCTCTAGATCGTGTCCCGCGTATCAATGGAAGGTACAGTATTTACTGTAGTATAGATTTGTCGTCCATGGGTGAGGTTTTTCTTTCAAGAATTGGAGGAGATTCCTAGTATTAAGGAGAAGGAAGATGTTAGGAATTATATTCGATAAAGGGGGATAGTGTTCCCACCTTGGTTGGTAGGGGCCTCTAGCTGGATTAAAGTTCTGCGGTGGGGGTACGTTATTATAATTCGACACATGGGTCGGTGGATTCTGTGTTGTGTTTTAATTCTAGTAGGCATTAGGGTATTGGTTTCTATTTTGGTATTGGCCTTGATTTTGATTCTGGCCTTAGTTTTGGTTCGCGTATCTTTGCTAACTAGCACCTTCATTTTGATTGATATACCGTTATTGATTTTGGTCTTGTCTAAAATTTTACGATTGAAAGTTCCTGTTACTAGAGTTTTGTCCTTGGTTGACAACGGTGTTAACTTGCTCAGTTCCTAAGGCTTTCTTATTATTCTTCGATTTCAATTCATTGGAAGAGCCTACTTTTGACGTGACTATGGATAGAGCTAAGTCTCTGCCTTTAATGTCTCGCACTAGTCGGGATGCCCGAGAGTGGAGTGCAGTGAAGTCGGGGCAATCACTTATGACAAGTACGATCTTTAATGGTTCTCTAGTGTTATTGGTGATAATGTCAACTGAATCCTTCTCTTTCATTGAAGTGTCGGTTCTAGCAGCAAGTTTTCTCCATCTAGTGAAGAAGTTGGTAAATTCTTCATCGGGTCCTTGCTTGGCTGCCATTAGATCACTGAGACTGACTGTCTCTTGGATCAAGTGTTTGTATTGGTCTAGGAATTGGCCGACTAATTCATCGAAGGTTTCTATCTTATAAAGCGGGAGTCCTGTGAACTAATCTAAAGCTTCTCCTTCTAATGAGCGTTGGAAATAGTGAATGAGAAGTCCTTGATTAACAAGTATGGGTCGGCAATCATTACAAAAGAGAGCCAAGTGATGATTCAAATTTTTGGTGCCATTATATTTGATAAATTTTGGTGGCTTAAATCCTATTGGTAAATTAAACTTGGCGTCTCGGCAAAATTTGTCGAATCCGAACGAGTGATCGGGACACTCTCTCTTGGCTATGTACTCATCGAGCATTTTAGGGAGATCTTCGATTTTAATGGTGTTGTCTTTTAGGATGACCCGTGAGCAAACCTTGTCTAGAGAGTCATTATGAAAGAATGTGTGGGCAGGTTGTCTCAATGGTGTGGCGAGTGCTGACACCGTGCTCGGGGTAGGAGGTGACCTCTCTTGTCGCTCTTATTCTTCTGAAAATTATAGTGACCTAA
This sequence comes from Chloranthus sessilifolius, assembly GCA_021018995.1. Lineage (NCBI taxonomy): Eukaryota > Viridiplantae > Streptophyta > Magnoliopsida > Chloranthales > Chloranthaceae > Chloranthus > Chloranthus sessilifolius. The sequence goes on from CM037595.1 coordinate 76,283,045, forward strand.
TGGTTTCGTATTTGGCCGCCAACCCTCGAAGCAATTCTTCGGAGTTGTCATCTCCTCTTTGTATTATTTGGATATTAAGTTCTACGATTTGTTCAACAGTAAGGTTTTGCCCGATGCCACCATCTCTCCCATTATGATTATTCCCGGTGTGTGGGGTAGAGAAGGGGTTCTCTTGTTCACCAGCCATATTAATTTCTGGTTGTCATGGGCTAGAATTATGAAGTGGTTCTTCTCCGTACATGGGGTTATCATGATATCCCCATAATGGTGGGTCTCCTAAACTCACTCTTCGTATACCAAACATCTTGAGTCTTTGACAACGACTCATATATATATATATATATATATATATATAAGGGAAACTAAATGACACGATGGGAAGAACAATAGAGAAATAGGACAGACACTAACTATCTAAAAAAAAGTTTGCAAAAGGGTCCCATCGCGATCTCCAATCTATTGGTGCACGCTTTTTCTGGGTTCCTCTTGATCCCCGTTGAATCAATGGCTCCAATTCTGTCCAAGTGGACTCTAGCGAAGCGGCGTTTAGAATAGTGGAGGGAAAAATAAATAATAATAATAATAATGGTTTTCTAGGAAGATTCCTTGTTTATTGCGATCGCCAGCTGCAGATATTTATCGACACTGCAACACGTCAATGATCACGGTTAAGAGCAAGTATGGGTTACTTCTATACTAAATCGTCCGCCTGCGAACGTTAGCAGTTATGTCTTCTTAATTTAGATAGTTTAATTTTTCTTTTATTTCCCGTTATTGTTATAGTTTTGATCAGTTTAGACTTCCCAAATTTTATTATGAATTTAGTTATATAAGTTTAATCTAATCCTCTTAAGAGTCTAGTTAATTTTTACTATTCTTATCCTTACTGAAAGTTTAATTAATTAACTATCCTAATCCCATTAGAAGTCCGATTAATTTTAGTCTCCTAATCTCATTAGAAGTCTAATTGTGATCAGGTTTCCTAATTGTACTAGGAGTGCACATGTAGTAATTCTGGTGAAACTTCAATTAAATCAAGCATGCTAGTTATACTCAGATTCTAAGTAGAGTAAGTATACTAGTTATATTGAATTTCTACTTAAATCACGTATAACAGTCTTACTAGAATTTTAATTGAAATAGAGAACTGATTTTACTAAAACTCTAATTTAAGCAAACGAATTAATCAGACTGAAATTCTAATTAAAGCAAGAAATTAACCAATTAAAATCTGATTTGAAGAAATTAATCAATCATACTAAAATCTAATTAACTTAATTAATTAATTATGCTGAAATAAAATAAATCTACTAATTAATTATACTAAAAAAATCAAAAAAAAGTAATTAATTAATTCTAAAATTCTTTTAAAAAGGGTTTTGGGCCTGCTATGCTAAGGAGGATTGGCCTCGTTCCCAGGTACCCTCCGTAAGCTTCCTTGGACAAATCGGATGGCTGAGATTAAAGATAAATTAAATTTTGGACCGTAAAATAGTATTTTTAGATTTTTCGAAATTGATTTCGGAATAATAATTATGAATTAGATTATGAACTAGAATTATGGAAACTAAAATTATATTTAGGATTATTAGAAATATTAAATTGAGGAATTAAAATTAAATTTTTAATTTTTAGGACTGAATTCAGGTCCGAAATCAGAAAATCAGACCGTATGATTAAAGACTGATTCTGAATCGAAGGATTAGAACCAGAAATTAATGATAAGATTGTAGATTGAGATTTTAGAACAGAATTAGAGCCTAGGGTCGGTGAATTAGACCATCGGACTAAGGACTGGTTTCGAATTCAGAGAATTAGAATCAGATATAAAATATTTGTGGTCTAAAAGGGGTGGTGCTACGGTCTCGGACTGAAAATTAAAACCTATAATTAAAACTAATAAAAATCCTAAATCTATAGGCTAGAAATTATGGTCGAAAACTAAAAATTAAATTATTACCTAGGGTTGGGGCTGCGGAGAGAAATATCGAAGATTTGAAGCTTGAATTTCGAAATCATGACTAGGTTGCTCTATGGGTTTGTCCTCGGAGTTCTCTAGTTTCGGAATCCCAAAAAAAGTCCATTCTCTCTTCGAAAATTGCTCAGCCTCTTCGTGTTGTCTCTGGTTGAAATTAAAAAAAATCTTTTATAGGTTATCCTTCAATTACGTGCCCTTTTTCAGGCATTTAACTGAATTACGCGTCAGTTTTCCGGCGCTTAATCACTTTGAGTCGGTCACCGACTCAATGAGTGACCTGCTGACTTGCTCAATGAGTTTCCTAGTCCTAATAGCATTAGGGCTAATTGCGCGTTTGGTAGTACGTGTGCAATCCAATTAAGTGTTTATTCATAATCGTTTAATCGAGGAAACTTAGGGGTCAAGGACTATGAGGCTAGGTCGAGCGTAGGCCAATTGCGCGCTGGTGGTGGAGCGCTCAATCCGATCGCGCATCTGCTTTCAGTCACATGATCGAGTCTCGAATAGGTCTAAGAAAGGAAGTTTGGTCTGAAAGGGGGACTGATTGCGCGTCTATGGTCTAGCATGTAATCGAATTACGTGCAGGGTTCCAGGCTCTTAATTCGGGGTTGTACGGGTTTGGTCTCTAGTCTAAAATGCAAGACTATTGTTTCAATCTGTATTCCGACTATATACTATTATTTCAGTATATAGTCTCCCTACGTCGGGATCTGAGCCAGAGAGTTATTGTTTCAGCTTGTGTTCAGCCATGTACTATTATTTCAGTGCATGGTTCCCATATCAGGGTTAAGAGGTCAAAAATTGATCGAACAAAATTGTATATCCCGAGAGGACAAAATGAGGGTGTCTACAAAGGGGTGGTGAGTAATTTGTTAGTGAAGGATTTAGAAGTTGGAAGAGGAAAGAGAGATTAAGCACTCATGTTGGAGGACCTAATAGTGCTCATCATCAAACTTATGTCATGTGTGAAAATCTTTTAAATCGGATGCAACACATAGAGATTATTTTCGAGAAACATACTGAACAAGAAAAATTAGGTTACAAAGCTTGTTTGTATGCATCAAATTGATTGCGTACAATATCTCCTTCGTCAAGGGTTGACTTTTCGTGGCCATGATGAATCAGAGGATTCAATATATAAAGGAAACTTTCGTCAACTGCAAAATTTTCTTTCCAATCATAATGAAGAGATTAAGAGAGTTGTCTTGAATAATGCTCCCAAAAATTTATAGTTAACATCACCTAAGATTCATAAAGAGATTTTTCAAGCATGTGCAATTGAAATTATAAGAGTGGTCATCAATGATCTTAGATATGCTTTCTTCTCACCGGTAGTTAATGAGTCTCATGATATATCCATCAAAGAGCAGATGGTTGTTGCAGTATATTATGTAGATAGGCGAGGTTATGTGATTGAGCGTGTCATAGGACTTGTACATGTTAAAATCTTGCTATATCACGTAAAAAATGAATTGAAGAACTACTTTTCAAGCATAACTTGAGTATTACAAGAATGCGCGGTCACGGATATGATGGCGCGTGTAACATGCAAGGTAAATTCAATGGAATCAAAGCAATTTTTTCAAAGAAAATGAATATGTATTTTATATCCATTATTTTGCACAACAACTTCAGTTAACAATTATCACTATTGCACAAAATCACAAACCGGTGGCAATCTTCTTCGAATTGGTCGCTCTTATAATGAATATGGTTGGTGGCTCATGCAAACGCAGAGATCTTCTTCGAGAGAAACAAGCTAAAAATGTGAAGAAAGTACTTGAGAGTGGCAAAATATCAACTGAAAAAAATCATGATCAAGAAACCAGTCTTAAAGGGCGAGCGAAATATGTTGGAGCACACATTTATATACCTTGCTAAACTTAATTATCATGTACCCTATCATGATTAAAGTACTTAAGTTTATTGATGAAGATAGTTAGATTATACAACAAAGAGCTAAAGTAAGTTCTCTATTGGATATTATGTACACTTTTGACTTTGCATTCACTCTACATGTAATGAAGGAGATTTTGATAGTCACTAGAGATCTATCAAAGGTTTTGCAACGAAAAGATCACGACATTGTGAATGTCATGTGTTTGGTTGAATTAACGAAGCAAAGATAACATGAAATTAGGGATAATGAATGAGATTCTTTCGTCATCTAGGTTTCTATATTCTGTAATGAGCAAGATATTTGTACTGTCCTAGAAATTTAGACCTTTGAACAGTACACCTCGGTGTGCATGCCCAACTGGACACGTACCCTATTTCATGAAAATAATTAGGTAAATTCAGTTGGGTAATGTGTTAAGTGAAAAAGGTTGAGTGAGGTTGGTGTGGACACTTGGATGAGTTCGTATATATCTATTTAAGGTGTATGTGCTTAACACTTAAGCCTAAGTTTAAGTATAGGGAAGTTAAACCTTAAGAGAATTTATTTCTCTTGCGAATTGGTTTATTGAGAGAGACAGAGAGGAGGGTAGAGCAATCAATATGGTGGAGTGAGTGTGTGTATGAAGAGCAATCAATATAGTGTATTAATTGCGAAGTTGGATCGTGTGGAATCCTGAGCTTCAAGCTACGAAGCCCTAGTTGTGTGTGAGAGCGTGGATCGAGGAATCGATCGACTTGAGGGTAAGGTAAGAAGTTTGTGAATTTGTAATGAATAAACATGTTAGATTAGCTTAAGAATGTGGGTAGAAAATTTAGGAAAGAAGATAAGGTTTGAAGGAAAATGGGGTAGTGAAGTTCAAACCCGAGCTGGGTGAAATCTGACAAAACTGACCGGTCGATTTGGAAAATCGACCAATCGATTTTGTCACGATATGGGACCAAAAGGCATGAGTACGAAACCGACTAGTCGAATAAAATTTGACCAGTCAATTTGGAAAATCGATCGGTCGAAAGTAGCATGACCAGTTGATTTATGAAAAACAGTGAGCGTGTAAAATGAGTTTTGGAGAAACCGACCGGTCGAATGGACTTCGACTGGTTGATTTTGAAGGACCGACTGATCGATTTGGAAATCGACTGATTGGTATTCGTGTGCCAGTGGTCAGGATTTCTGAAGGAAACCAACCGGTCGAATCGAAATCAGTCGATTTAGAAAACTGACCGGTCGATTTAGAAAACTGACCGGTCGATTTAGGAATCGATCGGTCGATTTTTACAGTTTCAAGGCTTTGTTTCGTTTTGAAATGAGAACTTTTGGGAGACCTTGTATCTCCCTGTTTTATGTCATTTTTGACATTTTGTTTATGAATTGGTATATGTTAGGTGTAAGCTTGAGCTATGGCTTAGGAGTGCCTACTTGAACTGAGGAGATTATGTGTGACTTCGTGTGAGGTAGGGAAAACTCCTTAACACGTATTTCTGATTTCAACTAGCATATGCGTAATGATATGATAAGAGTGTGCATGTGTTATGGAATTTTATCTGTGTGATCATAACATAATTTTCGTTCATAAGCTTTAAGATGTGAACTTCGCAAGTATGAGCACTAAGAAGAAATATATGTGTGGGTGTGTGCCATGAGAAGTGTGAATGTGACATCAAAAGGATGTGTATAAGTATGTGTGTGAACTCTTTAAAAACTTTGAATTATTATAATTACCACAAACTCACGGTGAATAACTATAAGTTAATTTTTGCACTTTGATTTAAGGTTATGTAGATACCCAATCGACATGGTGGGATATCCGTAACCAATGCGGCGGGATATCCGTGACCGATACAGCAGGATATCCGTACAAATTGTGCTTCGGTATGGCGAGATATCTGTTCTTTGGTTTCCAATCTGTGAAAACACCTTGTTCGGCACAAGTCTCCTAGTTGAAAGAACTTGGGCATTTTGTGCAAATGGTTCATGTGAACAACGATGGTGGATATTCCCATCAGGGCTCGATGCTATATATGCTCGAGGGACTATTTAAATGATCAATTTAAGTTCTTCCGTTGGAATGATTTAAGCATGTGAAACAAGAACAAGCTTTTGAAATTTTGTTAAGTGTGGTTTTGAAACCTGCATTAGTTATTTGTTTTGTTCATTTTATGCTTTTAAGTTGTAATTCTCATTAAGGAAACTAAGCTTTGAATTATGTCATGAAAGATATGTAAGATGTGAAAGATATGCATGCTATTACTTTTCCCTATTGAGCTATGATGTAGCTCACCCTTCAACTATACGTCACAGGTACCTGAGAGGATATTGGCACTGAGGACTTGGATAGGGAGGACTCTGAGTACATGTCTTTGGAGGAAACTGAGCCCCCTCCTGAGAATTTCTTTTAGCTGACATAGCTGCACTTATTTTGAGATTTTGTGTGTAAGGCCCAGTACGTCTAGCTATGTTAAGATAGAATTGATGTAATATTATGATATGGTGTTTCTTTTACGAACCATCCTTGGGTGACGATTGTTTGTCACTAATGATTCGGTTCGGTTCTTTTGTTCATGCGATTAGCATGGGATTAGAACCGTCTTTTGGGATCATTTTATTTTGTTCATCATTATATAGAAATGGAGATTTATTTTCTTTATGATGACTCTATTTGTTTAGTTAGGCTTTATGCTTTGTTTCCACTTTACGTGTGGATGTATCAAGTGTTTGTTGTGCTTCGAGATCGGCCTTTGTGTCGATCTGACGGCACAGGTTTTCGAGTGTGAAAATCCGAGCTGTCACAATATTATTATTCCAAATATGAATGAGAAGTTTTGTAGTGCATGGATAACCATGTCATAGAGCTGAAGAAATCAAAATCTATACCACTATCGGGTTGAGTCCTTCTATACTGTCATTGATATGCAACTTCAAGAGCTTAATAACCTTTTTACTGAAGTAAACACTGAATTGCTACTTTATATGAATTACTTCAATCCAAAAGATTCATTTTTAGCTTTTGACGAATAAAAGTTATTGTGCCTCGCACAATTTTATCCACTTGAATTTTCAAAAGTAGATCGGTTGGTGCTTAGATGTCAGCTTAAGATATTTATTATGGACATGCGCTCAAACAAAAAGCTTTTCTATTTGAAGGATATTAGTGACCTTGCGTAGAAGGTGGTAGAGACGAAAAAGCGCATTGTATATGATTTAGTTTATTTGCTCATAACTCTGGTATTAGTTCTTCCAGTTTCCACTACTACTGTTGAGAGAGCACTTTCTACGATGCATATTTGGAAGAATAGGCTTTATACTACAATGGGAAATTGATTAATGAGTGACTATTTAATTACATACTTTGAGAAAGATATATTTGATAGCCTCGATAATGATACAATTGCTAATTACTTTCATAACATGATAAATCATCGAGGACAATTACCTTAAAAGAAATTTTCTTTACAATTGACAATGGATTCAGAGTTTGATTTTTTTGTATATGAATGATATACAATTGTTAATGAATTATTGTCAAAAATTTCTTTTTTATATGCAATTTTAATGAAAATAATATTTTATAATATAAATTAGTTTAAATTTATATTAATTATACAAAATTTATATCTAATTCAACTTGCGCCCCGCTTAGATGAGAATCCTAGTTCTACCACTGCTTTGACGTATGGGTTTTCACACGGCAAGTTTGGCAGGTGAACCTTTGAACGGCAAATTCTATTTAATTATTTAATGTGACTTAAAAATAGTTGTTTTGTTGAGAAAATAAGCTATTTTGTTTCTCCTTCAAAAAAAAAATTAAAAAAAAAATATATATATATATATATATATATATATATATATTATTATGAAAACAATAAAATAATAAAGTTTGAAGTGTGTGATTGGAGAAGAGCCATCAAAAGAGCCTCTTCAAATAATGCCATAACACTTTCACACTTCAAATGGTGCCATGTAAGCAAGGAAAATAGCTACTTTTGAAATGTATTGTTGGAGATGCTCTTAGGCCACCATCTTTTCCAACATCACAAATATTAGTCTTTTAATTAAGGAATGAACTCTACTTACCTAGATTAATAGTAGACTTTATCTGCAATGAATGTCCACCCATCATCAGTGGATACGGCTGTCTAAACATCTGTGTGTCTGCATGACGTGCACAAACTTCCAATGCATGGAAGTCCGTGCACATCACACAATCACATAAATGTGTGGACTGTTATAATGCACATGATGGGTGGAAACCCATTTTAGACTAACTCTTAATGGTAATGCCCTTGCCCGCAAATTTGAAGCTCATTTTTCTAATGAATCTAACTATCCTAAGTAAGAGGACCTCATATCATGGATCAAAATCTTAGATTTTCAATACGTAGTGTCCAACCCCAAAACCGATACGTACCGAACGATACATTCCAGTATTTTTCCCAAAAAAAAAATAAAAATGATACAAACAATACATTGGACAATAATGTGCAACCGTGGGCTCTCGCAAGTCCGTCGCGACGATGCGCTCGTTCTAATAAAAAACTAGAGTCGCCACCCAGAGCTTTTGGTGTCCCGAGAAACCTCAAATTAATATTAAGTGCACCAAAATGCCAAATATGACTCTGATTCACCGGCCTAATGTCTTCGGTTATCGATCGGGAAGGTATTAGGCACCCGATCAACCCGCTCAAATGCAGTCATGCAGTCTCACTTATGGCCAAAAATAAAGGAAAAATAAAAATGAAAAGAGCACTTCCTCTTGCCCAAAGGCACTTATGATCCTATCAAGCTCTCCGCAAACACCGAAAATTCGACAGCATAACGGTTTAAATCCTTGGATAAAGGAAAAGGAAAGAAGGTAGAGGAGTAGGGGGGAGAGCTGGAGCTCTCGGGCCCTTGTTGCACAACTATAGACCTTCGCATTGTTGCATTTGGTGAGCTTCCGATAGCTTGGAAAGACGAAGTGGGAGGTTCTAATCCTCTAGGGCTTGATGGCTAAGAGGTAGGAGGAGAAGGCTAAAGGATAGCTCACACCTAAACTCAAAGGAATTTTATGGAAGATGGGCTCTAAGGGAGATTTTAGAATTATGGAATTTGTATGGGTATTGGTGCACCAAAGGGGAGGAGGGGATTTCTTAATCTCTTTCTCTCTCTTGAAAAATTTTCAAGCCTTTGTAAAGGGAGAGGTGCCTCTCTATTTATAGGAAAAGGGGAGGTTAGGAGGGTACTTAAAGGTTAATTAGGGTTAGCAATTAGGTAATCTTCTAATCTAAGGTTTCCTAGGATCTTAAGGTCTTAAAAAAAATTGGTAATGGGCTTCACTAGTAGATGATAGGGTGAGGTTTCAAATGACTAGAGGGTTGCAAATAGGGTAAATGAGGGTGCAACAGTCCTAATGAAACCCACCCTAAATATTGGGATGGTCAACAAGTCAAACCCTAAAAGTGAATTTCGAGAAAAAACTAACAGTTACTGTAGCTAAGCCTGGCGCATGTATTATCCACGCCAAGCATATATACAGTAACAAAGAAGTTCAGAGCTCGCCGAGGGACCCATGTTTGCTGTGCATAATATACACACCAAGCCATTTTTGGAAAAAATGGATATACCCGCCAAGCAATTTTCTTCCTGAAAATGGCTTGGCGCATGCCCACCCTCTTGAGAACCTCTCAAGTGGTCCCTGCTAGCCATGAGACATCTCTCTCTAACCATTACCCGGGAGGGTTAACTATGGGTTCGGGGAAGTTGGGGGTAATTCCTAAGGGTTCAGGTAAGTTCTTAGTGGTTTGGGAAGATTCCTAAGGGTTTTGGTCTTGTTCCTAAGGGTATGGGAGAAGCTATCGAAAGCTCGAGAGTGCGCCTCTCTCAAAGTATATTTCTATCGCGCCTTGGGCCAAAGCTGGGTGTCTACAGATGCCCCTCTTTGGTATCCAATCACTAATGATCGAAAGCCAAAGATAAGAGACATTCAAAGAGGCTCAAGGTAATACTGACGAGTTCGTTGTATTCAGAACGTCCTTTCCTCAAGGCTATCGATCCCCAAGCGCTTAGCGACATTACTGGGCATAACTGAGATGGAGCGAGTCGCGAAAGCCAAATATGCTAAGAAAAATGTCTACTCTCGAGATGATTAAAAATATTTTATGCTCAAGTTTCATTCTAATTATAATAGCTCCATAAGTGAGAGGGTGATCGACCCATACTTAAAGATAGGAGCAAGGCAAATGCGCGAAGATCCACAGCTTGTGTCCAATCATACGAGGCATTGATTGCCCCATTTGACCGGCCACAGTGCCCCTGCGTAAAGTAGGGTTCAAGGTCTTTGGGGCGAATCCAACGATCCCGAAGTTGATTTAGCACGACTATGCGAGCGGAGCGAATTGATGTCACAAAGCCTTTTGGGAGTATGTGCCACTTTTTAAAGGTCACATGTATATATTTTTGTGTTTTCTGTTTATTTTATGTAGATTTTTTTGTCGTTTTATGTGGATTTTTTGTTATTTTATGTGAAATTTTTTTGTGTTATTTTATGTGGATTTTTTTTGTCATTTTATGTGGAGTTTTCTTGTTATTTTATGTATATATATATATATATATATATATATATATATATATATATATTATGTATGTTTGTTCGGGATGTTTGAGCGTGCTCATTGATCCCGAACCACTTATTTTAGCACAGCCTCTTGAGCAGATCAAATAGATGTTGACATGCTTCCCGGGGGTGTGTGCATCAGAAGGGCCTAAGGAGGATCCGTCTTGCCGTATATAATATATGCACCAAGTCAAATTGGGCCAGAAATAGCTTGGTGTGCATATTATACACGCCAAGCCAAATCTGGCCAAAAGAGGCCTGGCGTGTATATTATACACGCCAAGCCAGAATAGGGGTGGTTTTAAATCAGTTGAGCCCGAGCCAAAAGGGAAATTTTTCAAAATCTTCTCCTCCCTCCTCCTCCAAACTGAAATGGAACCTCCTCCTAGGGTTTGTTTGGATTGATTTGAACTTTGCTTTATTGCCGGCGTCCGCTCCCGTCAATCAAACACATGTCCTACGCCGGATCAAAAAATTATTTTTTGAACGTAATCATTGTTTTAACCTTATTTCTTTTTATTCTTCTTGAATTATTTGTAATATGGTTAGGATTCTTGCATTTTTAGATGATGAATGAATGGTTTTGTTTATGCAAGTGTGATTATTTATGACCTGTTTGATTTCATTTTATGTTGATTGAATGATGCCCTATCCTTCTTTCTTTATGCATGTAGATACATATTATTATATATATTTTTATGGAAATCTTCCTTTTCTTGAAACCCCCTTTTTTTTTATATGTACGATTATATGTATTTTTTTTAAAACCTTTTTTGCTTCTTTTCTTGAAACCTTTTTTCATTTTTTTTTTTGTATGTGTATACATTTTACCAAAAAAAAAAAATTTCTTCTTCTTTTTTTTTGGAACCCTTTTTGTTTATGTATGTATATATACATATTATTTTATTTTTTTTTGAAACTTTTTTTCATTTTTCCCCTTTTTTTTTAATCTTTTTTGTTTATGTATGTATATATACACATTTCTTTTCTTTTCTTTTTTTTTTGAAACTTTTTTATTTTTTCTTTTTTTGAATCCTTTTTGTTTATGTATGTATGTATACATTTTTTTGAAACTTTTTCATTTTTTGAATCTTTTTTGTTTATGTATACATATACACATTTTTTTAAACTTTTTCATTTTTTTGAATTTTTTTGCTTATGTATGTATATATACACATTTTTTGAAACTTTTTCATTTTTTTTGAATCTTTTTTGTTTATTTATCTATATATACACATTATTATATATATTTTGAAGCTTTTTCATTTTTTACCCTTTTTTTTCGTGTGTGCATGTTTTCTAGAAATGTGGGGGCTTGGGACTCCCCTCCCCCCTTTTTTGATGCATTCATTTAAACATGACGATAAATATGATTGGTGGAAAATAAAAGGAGGCATACTTACCTTCTTTTGGGTTTGTATCTATCGGTTTCCTACTACTGACATGTCTCGATATTGTTGCTTGTATCTCCCTCAAAATCGATATTGTTGCTTGTATCTCCCTCAGAATGTCGAGCTAGGGAGCAAGGGCAAGAGGAGGGGCCTGAGGTGGTCTACTATAACGTCTTGGAAAATTCCTACTTAAATAGTGCACCTCGGGAAGCGGACCAACTAGTTACACGTTTGACCGGGTCAACTTTAACTGGGTTGACTTAGTCGATCATAGGTGAGATGAGGTGTATAAAGTAAAACCCTTTAGTGGGACAATGTATCCATAGATATACACACACACACATTATTAGTTAGTTGTATATGCTCAACACGAAATAAGTAGGATATTGGTTATAAAGAATAAAAGAGGAATTTTTCTTTTGGTTGAGTGGTTGAGAAGAGTTAAGAGAGAGAGAGAGAGAGAGAGAGTAAATGAATGTGTGATTTGTTATGAAATGAAGAGGAAAGCATTGAATGCAAATCGGCAATCTTGGCTCGCAAAGGCTAGTAGATCGAGCTCGAGAGAAAGGAGAGATCATATATTTGGGGATTGAGAAACCCAACTGAGCTAAGGCTAGGGATCAAGAAATCCAACCGATTGAAGGTGAGCAAAATATTTTATAATTATTTTTCTTATGTTAATGTAAATTAGAAAGCTAAGATGTGGGAAATCAATGACGAATCTACATGAAGGAGATAAGATAATTGCAAGGGATAATGAACTCAATCCATAGCTGAGGAAGGACAAATTCATTCAATCGAAATGAGAATCCGATCGAACGAATTTGGCCTGAGGAGATAAATTGAAAAGAAAGAAAAGGGTTTCTGAGTGAATCGTTCGAACGAAATGGAAATTCGTTCGATCGATTTTGGAAACTGTTCGAACGGATTTAGAATCGTTCGAACGGTTTTGCTATAGAGAACAATAGTGTTCTGAAGGATTCATTCAAACGAAATAAAATCGTTCGAACGATATAGGAATTCGTTCGAACAATTTAGAAATCGCTCGAACGATTTTGAGAATCGTTCGAACGATTTAGAATTGTTCGATCGATTTGGGTAAATTTAGGCTTTTGAGTTTGTTTTAGCTTGTAAATTATTTATAGTTGAACATAGGCTTCTTGACCCAATATTTAAACATTATAGTAATGTTCTTCATGTGCTGATCATACCTAGGTTAAGCCAGACCATTAATTGGGTTGCTCGTAGTTTGATCGGATTGGAGAATCCGATGATTTGAGATGCATGTGAGGTAGGAGGAATATCTAAACTGGTATACTTAATTACTAAATCATGTACATAGTGATGGTGTAGTGATGCATGTTCCTTTTTAAATTGGTTTAAATTGTTTTAAATGAAAAGAATAGTTAAGATAATAAGGATAAGCATGTGTATACAAACCAACGAGGAAAGATAACCAATAAAGGAGTTAAGTCATCCCAGGGATGGACAAGTACATGAGCATCGCAAAGATGCATCAGATAATGTGACATCCCAGGGATGTATGTGGATGTAAAGATTCACGTTATGAGATAGACCATAATTGTTATTGCATGGGCTGTGAGTTATTATGTATTAGCACAAGTACACGGTGAAGAACTATATGTATTTGCACAAATTGATTTAAGGTTCAAAGAATACCCAACGGACGCGGTGGTATAACCGTGACTGACTCGGCAGGATATCCGTGACCGGTACGGCGGCTAATCTGTACACCAGCAGACATCCCAGGGATGTGTAGTAGTAGTAGTATGCTCGTCGCCTATGAGATAGGAATGTGGACAATTCCATGAAAAATAGTCTGATTGGACGACGATGGAGGGTATTCCATCGGGGCTCGATGCTATATTGCTCGGGGATTATTTAAGTTAGTGCGTTAAGTCATGGTATCAGCCTGTTTGCAACTATGGGAAACCAGTAGTCATTCTAAATTCATGAGTAGAGTAATAAATACAGTGTGATTGTTTTATCGCATCTTCAATTAATTTTCAAGCAAAGATATATTGATGAGTTCATATTTTTATTCCTGTCATGAAATATATGTTAGTAAGAAAGATATAACTGTTGCGATATTGCCCCTATTGAGCTATGATGTAGCTCACCCCCTTTGACTATATGTCATAGGTGACGATTTAGGAATTTCCACTGATGACTTAGGAGTTGCTACGGGAGAGGTTGATCCCGGGGATTCAGAGTACTTTCCAAGGGAGGAATCTGAGCCTCCTCCAGAGAGATTCTTTTAGAAGACTTGCTGCATACTTTGAGAGTATTTTATAAAGGAGAGAGAGATTACGGCTTGGTACGTCCAGCCTTGTTTTGTGAGAGTAAAGACACATGTAATATTCTTTTGTCGAACCATTTAGAGTGACTATAGCTACGGCACTGATGGTTCGGGTTGGTTCTTTTATTCATGTAGAGGCATGAAATTAGAACTATCTTTTGGATTGATAGTTTGGGATTAGCGTATAGTAGAATTGGAGATTTATTTTTGCACTAATTTCTTTGTGCGTTTCTTATTGTGAATGGGATGTACTAAGAGTTCCACACACTTTATGGAGCACGGCCTCGAGGGCTGTGCTGATGGCACGGGTTTCAGGGAGCCGAAATCCGGGCTGTCACAGTTGGTATCAAAGCCCTTTCTTTAGAATTTCTGACAAGTCTTGGACTTTTTTCGGAGTGAAGGGATCTTCTGCTAACGAAACCTTGGTTTCATGTGCAGAGCGCGATGTCTTCTGGAAGAAGGGGTCGACCGAGAGGTAGCCAGAATAGGACCTAGAGGGGTGAAGAAGGGTTTCAGGCAGGGTCTAGTAGTAGAGACCAAGAAAATTCTCGAGAAGGAGATCGGAGGAGTGAAATGACCGATCGTATCGCATTGGCTATGGAGACTATGACCGCTGCGATGGCTTCGCAGACGCAGCAGACTGTGATACTGGCCAAGCAGACGGCACTATTGGCAGCTAATAATGTCAATAATGCCAATAGTCAGCAACCACCACCACCGCCTCCTCCAGCATTATTGCCCTCATCGTTTGTTGATTTTAGGAGATTGAGACCTCCTAGCTTCTATGGGCAGACGGATCCATTAGAAGCAGAAAAATGGTTGAATCAGATAGAGAAGCTTCTAGATAGATTGCAGAGTACAGAGAGCGAGAAGGTTGGATGGGCTTCCTTTCAGTTTGAGGGAGATGTCGATCCATGGTGGAAATTTGTGCTGAGAAGAGAAATTGAGGACCCTCACCGTCCATGGACTTGGGCAGAGTTTGTTAGGGAGTTCAATAGGGAGTATTTCCCTAAGCAGGTGCGAGTCCAAATGAGGAGATTTTGAAAATCTACAACAAAGAGGCATGTCTGTGGGAGAATACGGTGTAGAGTTTACACGGTTATCTTGATTTGCATCGGAGTTAGCATCCACAGAGATCATGGAGGCAGCCAAATTTGAAGAGGGTTTAAGACCAAACATCCGTGAAAGAGTATCAATTTTCAAACTTGAACGTTATGCGGATGTGATGGGAGAGGCAATAGTGGCTGAGAGGGATATCTATGGTGTGTACCAGAGAAGATATCAGCACGATGGAACAGGAACAGCTCAAGGGGGAGCGAGTGAGTATAACTCGGGGAACAAAAAGCCGAGGTTTACAATGCCAGCTCCATTCCCTAGACAAAGCACAGATACAAATTTCTCTAGGCCACCTATGTCCGCATTGGCGAGACTGATATGGTATGAGAACCCTACCACCACCATAGGAGTATCTGCTAGCCAAGGCGTCTCTCGAGCAGCCTCTTCTACACCAAGAGAGACTTGTGCCAAATGTGGCAAGCCTTATAGAACGGTTGATTGTAGATGGGGAATGCAAGGATGTTACCGATGTGGGAAGTCGGGCCACATAATAAAGGATTGCCCGGAGATGAACAAGGAAAGAACGACTTTTGTTTCTGCACCGAGATCCATCCAAGCTAAGAAGCCGATTGTACAAGGGAGGACTTATGCAGTTACGGCGGAGGATGCTCAGAACTCCAATGATATCATTCAAGGTGAGTTCTACTTGAGTTGAATTACCATGGTATCAAAATATAACATTTACAATGCATTAGTAGAAAAATTGCATTTTGTGTAGATTAAATGCCATTTAAAAAATTATGTTGGTCACATGGATATCATGTTTAAATAAGAGACACGAGTGAAATGTTGAGATGTGTGTGCACTATAGGTACCTTATATGTGTATGGGAAGGAGAGTCGTGGAGCGTACGAGGCTAGAGCGTTGATAGACCCAGGGTCTACCCATTCGTTTGTTACTCCTCGATTTGTAAGAAGGATGAGGATCAAGCCAAAGACATTAGATTTCGTCTTGGCTGTGACTGTTCCAACTGGGCAGGCAGTTGATGCAGACTTAGTCTGCAAGTCAGTAATCGTAGTTATTAAAGATGGGGAAGTCTTTAAATTGTCAGCAAATTTGATTCTGTTAGACATGCAGGGATTTGATGTGATCCTTGGCATGGACTGGTTGTCAAAGCACTGTGCAATGGTCAATTGCAAGAGCAAGGTTGTCATCTTTAGGCCGAATACAAGGAGATCGTTTCAATTTGTTGGAATGAGAACAAAGTTCCTACCACTTGTGTCCGCCATCAAGGCCGAACACCTAATCAGAGATGGATGCAGTGGTTACTTGGCCTTTCTGATGGATGACAAGGAAAGCAAGAATATTATTAAGGAGATCGCAGTGGTGTGCGAGTTTGACGATGTCTTCCCAGAGGAATTACCAGGCTTACCTCCGGATCGAGAAGTGGAGTTTGCTATCAACTTGGCACCTAGAACGGAGCCGATTTCTAAAGCACCGTACATAATGGCTCTGGCTGAGTTGAAGCAGTTGAAAGAACAACTACAGGAGCTTTTAGATAAGGGGTTTGTCAGACCAAGTGTATCTCCTTGGGGTGCACCGATGTTGTTTGTTAAGAAGAAGGACGGGTCAATGAGGTTGTGCATTGACTACCGTCAGTTGAACAAACTCACTATTAAGAACAAATACCCATTGCCAAGAATAGATGATTTGTTTGACCAACTACAAGGGGCAAGGTATTTTTCAAAAGTTGACTTGAGGTCTGGATATCATCAACTTAGGGTCAAGACAGACAACATTCAAAAGATTGCCTTTAGGATGAGATACGGACACTACGAGTTCTTAGTGATGCCGTTTGGGTTGACGAATGCTCCGGCATCCTTTATGGATTTAATGAATCGGGTGTTTGAACCACACATGGACTCTTACGTCATTGTATTTGTCGATGATATCCTAATATACTCCAAGTCAAAGAAAGAACATGAGGAGCACTTGAGAACCGCTGTACAAATGTTGCGTGAACACCAATTGTACGCCAAACTCAGTAAGTGTGAGTTTTGGTTGGAGGAAGTTAGCTTTTTGGGACACGTCGTCTCAAAAGATGGTGTCACAGTGGATCCTAGTAAGATTGAGGCCGTCGTGCAGTGGGAACAACCAAAGACGGTCACCGAGGTACGCAGTTTCCTTGGTTTAGCCGGGTATTATAGACGTTTCATATAAGGGTTTTCCAAACTATCGGGACCACTGACTAGACTCACACGGAAAGATGCACGATTTGAGTGGACCGATGCGTGCGAAGCAAGCTTCTAAGAACTGAAGAAGCGACTTACCTCAGCCCCGGTGCTTGCAATCCCTTCAGGTAGTGGAGGTTTTGCAGTTTATAGCGATACTTCTCATAACGGTTTAGGTTGTGTGCTAAACTAATATAAAATGGTGATTGCTTATGGGTCGAGACAGCTGAAGGACCATGAGAAGAATTACCCGACACATGACCTTGAACTCGCTGCAGTCATCTTCGCATTGAAGATCTGGCGACACTATTTGTATGGGAAGACCTTTGAGATTTTCACTAACCATAAAAGCCTCTGATATTTATTTACACAGAAAGAACTAAACATGAGGCAGAGAAGATGGATGGAATTTCTCAAAGACTATGAAAGCTCCATCCAATACCCACCCAGGCAAGGCTAATGTCGTGGCAGATGCCTTGAGTCATAAGAGTTCGGCTCAGTTAGCTAATGTTGTGATGGGGATGTACAGGTAGAAATTATTTGAAGACCTATCACTATATGATGCAAAGATTGAGGTACAAACTTCCGGTGCTCTGTTGGCCAATATCTCGGTGAGGCCGATAATTTTTGAACACATACACGAGTTGCAGATGAAAGACGCCGAGTTAGTTAAGATTCGAAAGGATGTAATGGAAGGTACTAGACCGGACTTCTCTATAAGGGAGGATGGTTCCTTATTGTTCAGGGGACGCCTCTGTGTTCCTGTTGATGCCGGTCTACGACAAACTATTTTAGATGAAGTACACAAGTCTAAATACGCAATCCATCCGCGTAGCACCAAAATGTATCAAGACCTACGTAAGAGCTATTGGTGGAGAGGTCTCAAGCACGACGTATCAGAGTACGTGTCAAAGTGTTTGACGTGTCAGCAAGTAAAAGTCGATCATAGACACCCTGCTGGCTTACTACAGCCTCTACCTATACCAGAATGGAAATGGGAGTCTATCTCCATGGATTTCATCATGGGGTTGCCACGAACAGTAAAGAGGTACAACACCATCTGGGTTGTTGTAGATAGACTAACAAAGTTGGCTCATTTCTTGCCCTACAACACCATGTATACGGCAGACAAACTTGCGGAACTCTATATGAAGGAGATAGTGTGCCTGTTAAGACCTGAAAAGTACCACTTTTCACCCCTTAACTTAACCTTTGATTAGACCCATAGCCACCTAATAAGTCCTTGTTAAGTGTTTTATGTAGGTAGTACCCAGCAGTGAAATAAGGCCAGGAATCCTACTTAAAAGCCTGTTTTGCCACCAGAAGTCCCTCAGAAGGATGAAGTCTGAATCCAGACCTGAAAATGAGCCTCGCGCAATCCAGCTGAGCTTCCCAAGACTACAACAACTTCTCGCGCAGATGATTGACTGAAGAGCTTCAGAAGACTCCTCGCGCAAATGTCGCGCAGTCGCCGTGGGATGCAATTATTAGAAGAGAACTCCTCGCGCAGTTCTCACGCCATTCAAGAAGAAAGCGTCCTTGCGAAAGTAAAGCCACCCTCGCGAAGATCAATTAAGACATGAAACCTCGCGCAGTTCAAAACTCATCAAAGCCTCACGAGGTAACTCGCAAAGCCCAGTGAAGCTAAGTGCTCGCAAAGTTCTCGCGCTATTCAAATCTATCCTCGCGAAGATCAACCTCGCGACTGCTTAAGCTTCAACCCCGCGACATCTGAGGCTCTGATGTCCACTCAACCTCGCGACTGCCTGAAGAGCAAACCAAGCCAACCTCGCGAAGGCAGAAGCTTCAATTTCAAATCATCCTAGCGAAGAACAAAAGCTACCACGTGACAAGTCTGGGAAATAATGGCTACCTAGCAAACCTCTAAACTTCAAACTTCCATCTCTTCAGCAAAGGACTTTCTGGGAATTTCCAGCGATTATGGCACACACTCCCACGCTCAAATCTCCGTGCATGTGCCCCAAGGCATCGAAGGATCACTATTCGGCCACGTGGCATTGTTAAAATTAGGGTTTCCTAACCCTAATGCACCGCCACACCACTGCTATAAATACCCACACTTAGCTTAGGTTTAGGGAGCTTAGACTTTCTTTCCTTTCTACATCCTGGAATAGCTAGGAACCCATCTCATTTCTGGGAGACCTGATCTGAGATCGTGTAGTTTTTCTTTTTGTAGTTGTAAGTAGTTTTCTTTTTTTTTTTCCTTCTCTCCATAGTCCAGCACTTGCTGGCTATGTCTTTATATGTATTTTGAACTAGATTAATGGAAGTTCTGTAATAGGATCTATACTTTGTGAGATTTGTGTTTGTGTGTGAGATGCTCTGTGCAAGGCTGCTGCCTTGTGATCTGCCATTGCTTTGGCTATATTTCAAAGCAATGGAGGACTGATTCTAAGGGCCACTCAGATCCAAGTGACCTGTGTGTCTGGGCTATCATGGTCCTATACAGCCTTAGCCCCACCACAGGACCCACTAGATCTGAAATCCCCATGGGAGCTTGAGCTGGTAGCCTTGTGACCATGGTGGTAGCAGCGATATTCTTGTTTTATCTTGGGCTCCGTGAGGAGGATAGCCTCTGGGATAGTCTGTGACCATTTAAGTGGACAGATTATAGCCTTAGGGTGATTCTAATCCATAGATCCAAGATGGATCCTTCTTCTTTACACCTGAGCTTGTAGAAGCCTGGTGGGAGATTGTACAGAGGCAAACTCCCCTATATTTGTATAGATCTGCCATCAGATGTTGGATCTGATCTAGTTATAGAGATTGTAGGCTGGTTACTGGACCAATGTAGCCTCACTCAAGCAATGGACAGCTAGATCAAAGGTTGTACTCAATCTCTTGCTGGTTCTATGTGTCTGGGCTATCATGGTCCTATACAGCCTTAGCCCCACATATAGAGCTTTAGAGGTTGTGGTTCCCTATGGATTCTTAAGCTGGTAGCCTGGATAAAATAGTGCCTGCAATGATTTACTGGTTATGTTTTGACCCATCCCTGGATAGTGGTTCCCCTATGGGATAATCTGTGACCATTTGAGTGGACAGGTTATAGCCTTAAGGGTGGAATCATGGCAGAGTGATGGGTTGGATCCTTTCTCCTCAGTGGTGATAATGTAGCCACTGGACAAGATTTCTATAGCATCAGATCTGAATCTGAGTTACAAAACTCCTCTGATCTGGGCTCAATAACATACTTCTCACCCTTTTATATTTATTTTCCACACTCCATCCATCCTCTCAACCCTTTCTGTAGCTTAGACATTAGAATACTTAGAATAAGTGACCTTAAACTCTCCTCCTTTTAGGACTGCCAGATCTCTAGTCAGATCTGGAGGGACTACTAGAGATGGCTCCTTTGGAGCTATAGATCACCTTTCCCTGTGAGACAAACTCTTACTGATCAAAACTTGCTACAATGGACCCTGTATCTTGCAAGTCTAGGATTTCTTAGTTGTGCTAATTCCATCCCTTATTTTACTCTTTCTTTGATTTTTAAATGACTTTCACCACCAACCAATAATGTAAGCACACACTCAGAAATCCGCCAACAAGTTTTTGGCGCCGTTGTCGGGGAAAGATGATCTATTAGTAGACCCTTAGTCTTTGTATTCTTAGTATTCTTTGCACATGTGAATAATTGATACTGCTGACATAATTTTGAACCTTTCTTACAGATATAGACATCAGCAGTGAAGGATAGTTGGACTGCAATTGGAGCTTAGCTACCTCTGTTTGCAAACTCTCTGACTTTTAAAGCTCTGTCTATCTTTCTTAAAAAAATTTCTAGCAGTATCTAGGATAGTTTTAAATGTATTCTTTGAATAGCTGTAAACTAGTTAGATGAATTTGTTAGTTGTACAATTATTCTTTTGCAATGTGCCTGCAAGAAGCTTTCCTTGCTGTTGGTGTGCTTGTATGCTAGGGAGGAGATCCCTCAGCCCTGCTTTAGAGCCTCTTAACCCTGAGTTAGAAAGGGGAAGGAGACTTAGAAGAGACAGGCACACCACAGGAGAGCCCCCAAGTGAATCTGTGACAGAAATTATGGGTGAAGAACAACCCAGAACCCTCAAGGAGTTGAATGCTCCGGATGACTATAACTCCCCTTTTAGCATTCAATTCCCTGATGTTCAGGGGAACTATGAAATAAAAACTTCAATCATCCAGAAGCTGTCAGCTTTCCATGGGCATAGCAAAGAGGACCCTTACAAGCATATTGACCAGTTCTTGGCCTTGTGTACCACTTTTAATATCATTGGTTTGGGACCTGAGGCTACTAGGCTCAGACTCTTTCCCTTCTCTCTGAAGGATAGGGCCAGTACCTGGCTGACCACTCTTCCCAACAATAGCATTGCTTCATGGAAAGACCTTCAGACCAAGTTCTTCCCTGAGACCAAAACTAGCCAGTTGAGAAAAGAGATTCTTGCATTTGCTCAATCCCCAACTAAGGATTTTAACCAGTCCTGGGATAGGTTTAAAGAGATGCTCAAACAATGCCCCTACCAAAAGATCCCAGAGTGGCAGCTTGTACAAAGCTTCTACAATGGGATTGATGAGAAAAATAGAGATATGGTCGATGCCTCTTGTGGTGGATCCTACATGCACAAGACTGCTGAGGAGGCATGGGAAGTATTTGAGGTGATTAGTGAGAATGCTTTTCAAAAGCCATCCCTGGCAAGAACTAGTCAGGAATCTGAGTCAAAGGTGGGGTCTGCTGCTGGATCAAGAGGAAGAGTTTATGAGGTGTCTGGGAACAATGACCTGCAGCTGTAGATGGCAAACCTCTCTATGAAGTTTGACAAATTATTGACTGTGATCCCAGAAGGGCTGCTCATGTGGCGGAGGCATGTCTGATATGCCAGTCCCTACAGCACACAGTGGAGGAATGTCCATCTGCAGGGCAATTTCCTGAATTGGTTTTAGAACATGCTGCTGTTGCTCAATCTTATGGCCAGCAACAATCTGGGGGCTACAATAGGCAGCCATATGGATACCAGCACCAAAATGCTGGCTACCAATGGAGAGACCACCCAAATCTGAGGTGGAGGCAAGACAACTACATGCAGCCCCAGCAGATGTTGGCCTTACCACAAAGGCCACAGCAGCAGTTCAATCAAGGGAATGCCCCTAGGTCTACCTTCCAGCACCATCAGCAGCCCCATCAGCAGCAAAATCAGTTGGTCTTACCCCCTTCTCAACCTAGAAATACTTCTTTCGAGGACCAGGTCTTGACCTCACTGCAAAACCTAGGTTCCTTGGCTCAGACTGTGAACTCTCATGGTCAGAGCATTAAGAAGATAGAAGAGCAGATTGGCCAACTAGCGAACATCTTAGCCAAAAGAGAAGAGGGAAGGTTGCCCAGTCAATCAGTGGTTAATCCCAAGGGCCAATTTTTTATTGGTGAAGGATCCTCAGACCCTGAAGGGGATCTTTCATTGAATTGATGATAAGAACTGTGCACCTTTGTATAATATGTACTTTACAGTTTAGAGGAATTTGTAGCAATCTTGTTGGAATCTGAGTTTAGTGCTTTATGCCTACTTTTATTCCTATTCCCCTTGTTTGCTAATTTCAAGTGATTGATTGATGCTGGTATTATTTGAATGCTCTTCATGATGTGTGAATTTAATGCTTTGAGAGTATGGGAATTTGTGAATGCCTTATAATGCTTATGGGTGTCCCTGGAAGAGAGCCTGTGAGCGAATCCACCCACAAAATCAGGGTCAAAAGGCTGACTAGTGGGTGAGTGAATTCTAACTCTGTTAAGCCATCGCGGGGTTCTGAATAATGGGTTTTGTCCCCTCTCGTGCAGTTCATAAAGAACTACTTTGTTTTGCTGTTGCGAGTTTCAGTTATAACTGGGTGGGCTGCCTCGCGCAGTTTAAATGAACATCTAATCTCGCGACCCATTCATGCCCATCCAGCGAGCAGATATTTTCAAAGCGCGCCGAGCCTCGCGATATTTAAATCCCACCCCGCGCTGCTTTTCTTTACTGCTTTCTCTTTCCTCTCCTTCCAGCGAAACCCTAGCTCCCACTCCTCTCAATCTCTCTCCTCCAGCTTGCTGTCTACAGTTCATTGCTCACTTTGAAACTCAGGATTTTTGTTCTTAAAGCTTCCATCAATAGTTGCCCCCTGTTAGGAGCTCTTGCGATCTACCGTGCATCAAATTAAACAGAACCCTAACTTTTAGGGTTAGACTCAGCTTTTAATCTTTCCTTTCAAAATTTCAACTGCACACTCACCAAGAAGAATCTTGATGGCTCCTAAAAGTGCACCTGTGAAGAGAGCCAGGGACCAGGCCACCGTGGAGCCTGTCCCTAAGAAAGCCAAGTCCTCTACGGCACAACAAAAAGGGGAGGAGGTGATTCCTGAGGTGGCTACAAAAGCACCTGATTATTCTACTCCCTCTGAGCTCCTCATTTCCATTCCCTTAGAACCTGAAGCCATTTTTGATATATCGTTCTTCGAATCTGAGCCATTGTCAGCTCCTGCCATTGAGTTCTTGTGCAAGGCTGGTTTGTTCCCCTTGATGCAAATGATTCCTGCACTAGCCTATCCTAGGTTAGTGCAACTCTTTTACCAGCACCTTAGGGTCAGACCTGACACACATGGACAGCCAGGCCTCCTTGTGTTAGTTGACAATTTTGAGATGCTGCTTAACCCAGCGTTGATTGTTGAAGTCATGGGCATCCCTGCCATTTTTTATCCCAACTGCGGTTATGGTGCCCCTGTGAGTTCCCCTCTCGATACCATTGCCCAGGCCATTACCAGAGGCTTGAAGGCCGCAGGGGACTCCATCAGAAGAAGAGATTTGGATCCCAAGCTATTGTTCATCAATCAAGTGCTAAGGAAGAATATCTACTGCTCCGGCCATCAGCAAGAAAGGAGGACACCAATTGCTGATGCTCTCTATTCCTTCTCTCTGGGCCATGGATTTAATGCTGCATGGTTGATTTTTGAAGCCATGAAAGATATGATGGTGAAGC
Source organism: Chloranthus sessilifolius (assembly GCA_021018995.1). NCBI lineage: Eukaryota > Viridiplantae > Streptophyta > Magnoliopsida > Chloranthales > Chloranthaceae > Chloranthus > Chloranthus sessilifolius. Next base: position 76,307,517 of record CM037595.1, read on the forward strand.
TTGGGCTGAAAAAAAAGGTCCACACTCTCCCCTACGAAAGACTCATCACCAAATTACTTCTGAAGGGAGGATACAAAATACCAGTGGGGGAATTATCTGCTAATCTCACTCCCACCACTTTTGCCAAAAGACAATGGGGGATCAGCAGAAGTCTAATGGATCCCCAGAAGAAAAAGAAGAAGGCTAAAGCTCAGAATATTTTCGAGCAGGGAGAGGGAGCTGCTATGGCAAAGGCCACCCCTACCTCTAAAAAGAAGGCTAAAGCCCCTGCCCCAAAGAAGGTGCCGCGAGCTTCTGTCACCTCTGCTTCTACAGCAATCCCTCCATCCACCACACTTGCCTCTCCACTAATTTCTTCACCTATTCCATCTCTCCCTTTTCCTCTCTTATCTCCCTTTTCCATTCCACCCCCCACTGTGATTCATTCCTAGGTGGAAAGTGTTGAACCCCATGACAACGCTCCCCCTTCACCCACCTTACCTCAATACGCAGCCCCAGTACCTCCGACATCCTCTGACCTCAACCCTAACAGCCCTCCCTTGATAACCTACCTTAAAAAGAAAACCTCTCACACTACCCCTGCCTTATCTTTACCCACTTCCACCTCCACTGTCATTCCCACAGACACACCCCATATTGACCAACCCCTAGTCCAACCCCTCCCAACTACATCTGCCCTCCATGATCTTGACTTTAACTTAGCCACCACTTTAGGATATCAGGCCTTCAAGACTACCTTGCTTGATACCTTGCCCACCCATGGCATCCCTCTCCCAGATTCACCACTCCCTTTACCACATCACTCCCCAGCCCTTTTACCTTCTCCCCCTACCACTTTCCATCATGCCCCCACTTCCCCTTTCCAACCTGTTTCCTCCTATCCTCATACTCCACCCCAACCAACCTTAGATACCCTCACCCATATCCTTTCCCTCATACATGACATCCAAACCCAACTCTCCAACACCACACAGACCCAAGCCCAAATGCAAACGGACATCACCAACATACAATCCACCCTTCAAACATTGACAAACCCAATCATCCCTACACAACCTCCTACCACCCCATTGACCCAACCCCCTTCCACCTCTGACTCCACAGTTCCAACAGACCTCACCCACATTGACTTACCTACACCCTTCACCCCCCAAGACACCATACCCTACCACTCCTTCCCCTCTCTACCTACCCTACCCCCTCTAATATTACCTCCACCTCAATTTACCAACACTTCTACCCAAACTGACCCCATTCCCTTCCCATCCACCTTTCCCCTTCAACCCCACTTATTTTCAACCCCATCCCTTCCATTTCGACCCTTCACCATTCCATTCTTCCCTTACCCGGACTCATCCACATCCACTGCCCTTCCTTCATTTCACTTTTCACCCATACCTTCCATTCCACCTCTTCTCCCACCCCCTCCTTAATTCACTGACCATTCAACACAGACTACCCCAGCCACTTCCACCCCTTCTCTTGACTTCATCCTTACACCACCCACTCTTCTCCCCCAGGATCAATCCCCTTCTACTTCTTCCACTCCATTTCTACTCATCTTACCCAGACACTCCTATTATACCCCTCCCTACTTCACCCTCCTCCATGCCATGAGGAACAATGCCTATATCAAGAGGGATGTTCTCAATGGCATGGCCCAACTCCGACAAGCTATCGAATACCCCTTGCTGCAGACACTTAGTGACTTGAAGCTTGCTCACCGCGAGCAGCTGAGAGATATTTCCAAAGGGTGGGAGGCAATTTTGGAGACCCTAAATGCGAACAAGGCTGCGGAAACGTATTACAGAATGACTACTGAGATTGAAAAAGCCAATGCAAAAAGGGTGAAAAAGCACAACCGGTTATTAGAAAAAAAATTGAACAATGCTCAGGAGATCAACCGACTCAGTAAGGAGCTTGCAGATACCAATCTCCTGTGGACTAACAAGAAAATTGAGATCTTGGAACAAAGAGTTTCCTTCCTACTTTCCCAACCCATACAGGCCACCCCTCTCGCCACAGCTCCCCCTGAGGCCCCATCTTCTTCCACACAACCAGGCCCATCTTCTTCCACTGCCCCTACCCCAACACCTACACAACCTGTTCCCCCACCTCCTACAGCCCCAACTCAGATACCTCCTCCTGTTCCTCCTCCAATGCCTACTGCAGTTCCTACTACAGTACCTACACAACCGTTGCTCCTGCTAAAGTCCCTACTGCAGCTCCTGCTCCTGCCTCAGTGCCCCCCCTGTTCCCTCTCCTGCTCCTAAAAGAAAACGCACTCCTTCCAAGAAAACTCCCACTTCCAAAAGAGCCACTGTAGCCTAAAAAGGAAAAAGGTCGGCCCCTCCATCCCCACCTCCAAAGGTCACCAGAGCCTCTGCTCAGGAAGATCCCCATGGTCGCCTACTTTCCAAAGAGGAACGCAGACAGGCTGCTGCTGCCCATGGATTGGATCCCACTAAGCTTTTTCCTTCTGACTCAGACTCTGATTCTGCACCACCTAAGGATTCCAGTGCCCCCACTACTGCTGTTGTTCCTTCATCAAGCCCTACTGAACAATCATATCCTCAGCGAAGGAAGGTTGCTGCCAAGAGGACTACTCCCCCAAGTGGCTCTTTGAAAATTGGAAAAGACAAATCTGTCCAGTCTGAGGAGGCACCACCACTAAGCCAGCCCGTGAAAGGGAAGAGCCCTGCCATTCCTGCAGCCAAAGTATAAGAACCATCTTCTATGGCTCCCCCTAAACCAGTGAAAGGGAAAAGTCCTCTCCTGCCTTAGGAGAAAGCAAAAGCTAAATCCCCTGTTGTCCCTCCTGAGCCAGCACCAGCCCAATCCCCTCTTATTCCCCATCCGGCCCAGCAAGGGCAAGCCTCCAAAGGTAAGGGCCCCAAAGAAAAATCTCCCACCAAACCCCCTGAGCCAACCACTGATAAATCTTCAGAGATCCCTCCTGAACCAAAGAGGAGAAAAATGAGGGTCAGGGCTCCAACCATACCCAAAACTACCGACCAAAGAAAGGCAGAGAGAGAACGAAGGAAGAAAGAGGAGGAGGCTTACCTTCAAGAGCATGCCAAGAAAATGGGTTGGGACAAGCGTTGAGCCAGATTCTGACTAGATTGTACATAGGATTTTATCTGTTTTCACACTCTTTTGGTTCTGTTTTCTAGTAGTTTATACACTTCTCAATTTTTAATAGACTTTATTCCCCTGTCATTACTATCTTGCCTTGTATGTTGTGTGTTTGTTTCTTGTTCTCATCTTTTATGCTGTAATAACTCTGCTGCACAGACACCTTTGAACCAGTGAGGACACTGCTCCTCATAGGTTTGGGGGCATGCCAGGCAGACCCTGCCAATGGAATAGCTAACATAAGTACAGCAGACTCATCTGAGCAATATGGAAATGGACCTTTGTTCACTTAAGAATAATGAAAATAAGAAGTTTAAAATTTTTGTAAACTTTTGTCATTATAAACTTCTAATACTCCACATTTCTATGATAATATCACCAAGGAAACTCACTTGTATCAGCACTCAGTGAATCAGTAGAGAGAGAAAAAGGTGAGGACATATTTAAAAGTTCAAAGGAAGACCATAACCAGTGAGAATTGGGCCTATGTAAAAAAAAAATTTCCATCTTTTGAGGAGTAACCAAGGCAATCCCTTCTAGTTCTAAAGACTGACTGAGTCACTGTACTCACTAGAAGTGAGGTAACTCCAAGTTGAAACAACTGACAGTACTCATGAGACTGAGGAAAGGATCAAGGCCTTTTCTTGGACAGTTTGAGCCTAATAAGACCAACCCTTAAGTAACTGTCCTTGTTCATACCCCCTTTGAGCTTTAAATCCTAAATTTCTTCAAAATACACCTGAGTACTTGAACCTGAACCTATGAACCTGCTTCAGCCTACCCTCACTCTGAGAATTCAGAAGGTAAAGGAGAAAAAGTTGAAGATGGACTAGCTATGGTCAACAGTAGGTGAATGGAAAAGAAATACCTCAAATCTGGCAGTATGATAATTGGGAGCATGGTGGCATTTCTGAAAAGTAAAAACAAAAAAATAAAAATCAGAAAATTCCACAAGAAGGAAACAAAAATAACAATGAAGAGAAGTAAGGGAGGAGTCAAGAGGAACTTTCATTGGAAAATCAAAATCAAGAAGAGAAACTGATCACTTCAAATCTGAAAATCCCAAAGAAGATGAAAGGAGCTGAATTCAAGAAGGTGAAGTTATGAATCACCTCTGTCACCTACTGATTTCTCAATGTTGAACCCCTTCTCAACCCTCCATTCTTTCAACCCCACTCCATAAGCCACATTACAGCCCAGTTAAAAGCCCTTGTGATCCAAAGTTGAGTGAGCTGTCATGTGAAGATAAAGAGTTATTCAATCTATGGTGAGGAACTGCCAATGATGTCAGCACTTAAGAACTCTACCTATGCTCATGCTTACAGACCCATTTGAGGGATGTAACTGCTCTTGAGCCTGTGAGAGAATGAACCCCTCAACAAAACCCATATGAGAGTATGCCCTGCAAAATTTTTGGGTATGAACTTGAATGCATTATGTATGACCTTAACCTAATTTTTGACCTAAGGATAAGCTCAGTGCTGGCACACACTTGTGCAATTTTCTGTGGTTGTAAACTAATTGGAAATGTTGTGCAATCATGAAGAGTTTATACTGTTTAAGTTACTGTGCAACCAATGAATTAAATTTCTTTTATGCTTAATGATGCAAGAGTAAACTATGTCTGGCCCTTGATTGCTCATTGAATGAAATTGCACTTTTGTTAACTATTTCATTGAAGAAGTTTGTGGGTGTCTTCACTGAAAACCCTCAGGAGACTTCACTCCTCCACTAGGGATCACCTAGGGGTTTAAAAGGCTTGGTACATATGCTAAATGTATCCGCTCCCTACGAAAGTGGCATTTAATTTTTATATTAGGTTTAATGTAGCTTTGCTAAGGGACTAGAAAAGATTAGGTTTGGGGGTGTGTTAAGACCTGAAAAGTACCACTTTTCACCCCTTAACTTAACCTTTCATTAGACCCATAGCCACCTAATAAGTCCTTGTTAAGTGTTTTATGTAGGTAGTACCCAGCAGTGAAATAAGGCCAGGAATCCTGCTTAAAAGCCTATTTTGGCACCAGAAGTCCCTCAGAAGGATGAAGTCTGAATCCAGACCTAAAAATGAGCCTCGCGCAGTCCAGCTGAGCTTCCCAAGACTCTACAACAACTTCTCGCGCAGATGATTGACTGAAGAGCTTCAGAAGACTCCTCGCGCAGTCGTCGCGGGATGCAATTATCAGAAGAGAACTCCTCGCGCAATTCTCACACCATTCAATAAGAAAGCGTCCTTACGAAGGCAAAGCCACCCTCGCGAAGATCAATTAAGACATGGAACCTCGCGCAGTTCAGAACTCATCAAAGCCTCGCGAGGTAACTCGCGAAGCCCAGTGAAGATAAGTGCTTACGAAGTTCTCGCACTATTCAAATCTATCCTCGCAAAGATCAACCTCGCGACTGCTTAAGCTCCAACCTCGCGACATCTGAGGCTCTGATGTCCACTCAACCTCGTGACTGCCTGAAGAGCAAATCAAGCCAACCTCGCGAAGGCAGAAGCTTCAATTTCAAATCATCCTAGCGAAAAACAAAAGCTACCACGCGACAAGTCTGGGAAACAATGGCTACCTAGCGAAGCTCTAAAACCTCAAACTTCCATCTCTTCAGTAGAGGACTTTTTGGGAATTTCCAGCGATTAGGGCCCGCACTCCCACATTCAAATCTTTGTGCACGCGCCCCAAGGCATCGAAGGATCACTATTTGGCCACGTGGCATCATTAAAATTAGGGTTTCCTAACCCTAATGCGCTGCCACACCACTGCTATAAATACCCACACTTAGCTTAGGTTTAGGGAGCTTAGACTTTCTTTCCTTTCTACATCCTGAAATAGCTAGGAACCCATCTCATTTCTGGGAGACCTGATCTGAGATCGTGTAGTTTTTTTTTTTTTATAGTTGTAAGTAGTTTTCTTTTTCTTTTTCCTTCTCTCCATAGTCCAGCACTTGCTGGCCATGTCTTTGTATGTATTTTGAACTATATTAATGGAAGTTCTGTAATAGGATCTATACTTTGTGGGATTTGTGTTTGTGTGTGAGATGCTCTGTGCAAGGCTGCTGCCTTGTGATCCGCCATTGCTTTGGCTATATTTTAAAGCAATGGAGGACTGATTCTATGGGCCACTCAGATCCAAGTGACCTGTGTGTCTAGGCTATCATGGTCCTATACAGCCTTAGCCCCACCACAGGACCCACTAGATCTGAAATCCCCATGGGAGCTTGAGCTGGTAGCCTTGTGACCATGGTGGTAGCAGCGATATTCTTGTTTTGTCTTGGGCTCCGTGAGGAGGATAGCCTCTGGGATAGTCTGTGACCATTTAAGTGGACAGATTATAGCCTTAGGGTGATTCTAATCCACTGATCCAAGATGGATCCTTCTTCTTTACACCTGAGCTTGTAGAAGCCTGGTGGGAGATTATCTGAGGCAGAGACTCCCTATATTTGTATAGATCGCATCGGATGTTGGATCCGATCCTGGTTATAGAGATTGTAGGTGGTGGTGGACCATTGTAGCCTCACTCAAGCAATGGAACTAGATCGAAGCTTGGTTCTATGTGTCTGGCTATCATGGTCTATCATGTTAGCCCCACATATAGAGCTTTAGAGGTTGAGGTTCCCTATGGATTCTTGAGCTAGTAGCCTAGATGAAATAGTGCCTGCAATGATTTATTGGTTATGTTTTGACCCATCCCTGTATAGTGGTTCCCCTATGGGATAATATGTGACCATTTGAGTGGACAGGTTATAGCCTTAAGGGTGGAATCATGGCAGAGTGATGGGTTGGATCCTTTCTCCTCAGTGGTGATAATGTAGCCACTGGACAGGATTTCTATAGCATCAGATCTGAATCTGAGTTATAAAACTCCTCTGATCTGGGCTCAATAACATACTTCTCACCCTTTTATATTTATTTTCCACACTTCATCCATCCTCTCAACCCTTTCTGTAGTTTAGACATTAGAATACTTAGAATAAGTGACCTTAAACTCCCCTCCTTTTAGGACTGCCAGATCTGTAGTCAGATCTGGAGGGACTACTAGAGATGGCTCCTTTGGAGCTGTAGATCACCTTTCCCTGTGGGACAAACTCTTACTTATCAAAACTTGCTACAATGGACCGTATATCTTGCAGGTCTAGGATTTCTTAGTTGTGCTTATTCCATCCCTTGTTTTACTCTTTCTTTGATTTTTAAATGACTTTCACCACCAACCAATAATGTAAGCACACACTCATAAATCCGCCAACAGCACCTACACGATATTCCAAGCAGTATTGTATCTGATCGCGACCCATTGTACACTTCAAAGTTTTGGCAGATATTTTAAGAAGGTATGGGCACTCGGTTAGATTTCAGTTCAATGTTCCATCCGTAAACCGATAGGCAAACGGAATGAGTAAACCAAGTGATCGAAGATATGCTCAGGGCTTGTATGCTTGAACTTCAAGGATCATGGGATCAATATCTTCCGCTGATCGAATTTGCATACAACAATAGTTTTCAAGCGAGCATCGGAATGGCGTCGTACGAAGCTCTTTATGGTAGGCGATGTCGATCACCCATCAACTGGGAGAAAACCGGAGAGAAATTTGTGCTTGGGCTGGAAGTTCTCGAAGATAATGCTATGGTTGTACGGATGATAAGGAAACGACTGCGATTATCACAGAGCCGACAAAAGAGCTATGCCGATGTCAAGAGAACGAGCCTAGACTTCGCCGTGGGCGATCATGTATTTGTGAAAGTATCACCTATGAGGGGTGTGATGCGGTTCGAAAGGAAGGGGAAGCTTAGTCCTCGTTATATAGGACCCTTTAAAGTTTTGGGTCGAGTCGGAGAAGTAGCCTATTGCATCGGATTGCCCCCGTTGTTTGATAGGGTGCACAATGTCTTTCATATCTCTATGCTCCGGAAGTACGTAAAGGACCCCACGCACATTTTAGACGGTTAGCCGATTGAGTTACATGAGGATATGACTATCGTGGAAGACGCTACTCAAATCTTGGACCGAAAGGAACGAGCTCTACGCACTAAGGTCATTCCATTAGTGCTCGTCAAGTGGGGAAACCATCCTATTGAGGAACTAACTTGGGAAAGAGCGGCTGAGATTCGGGATTTGTATCCCCATTTGTTTGAACAATAGATAATTTGAATGATAGATGTTGGGTGTGGAGCCCAAGTTTGAGTTGTTTGTAAATGTGGAACTCCAAATTTCAAATGTTGAGTGGAAAGGTGTGCAATTAACTTGAGCTATATTAAAATTCCGTGTTTATCTTTGAGATTTTTAAATATTGTGTGTGAAATTCGCCTGAGCTTTGTGATGGTCTACATACGATTAGCCAAAACATATGGCTAATCGATGCGTAACGTGTAACGTGATCATCCACGCTATAACGGATTGCATATTGGTGTACATGGAAATTGTCCATAATGAGGCATAAAGAAATTGCCTCATCTTGGTATAGGATTTAAAGGGCATGAAAGAACATCAACAGCTTCAGAATTTTTGCACTTTGTTTGATCAAAATTGAAATTCGATCGAACGAATTTCTGTAGGTCAAGGCAGCAAGAGTAGCCAGAAATCGTTCGAACGGAATGCAACTGCCAGTGGGATTCCAATGAGTTGTCAGGGAATCGTTCGAACAATTTTTCAAATCGTTCGAACGAAATACTTTGGTCAGTGAGATGGAAAATGACCTGAAATTTGAAACCTTGAAATCGTTTGATCGATTTAGAAATCAATCGAACAAAAATTTTGAGGGCACTTCCACTAAGGTAATTCGTTCGATCGAAATTATATTCGTTCGAACGAATCTTTAGGCTAGCATTAAATGGTTGGAAAACTGATCGAATGAATTTCAATTCGTTCAATCGATTTTGCAAACTATATATATAGTTGCATTCGATTTTGCCCATTCGTTTGAAAACCAACAACTCTCTAGTGCCTTCTTTCGTTTGGGGAGAGTTCTAGGGTTTGTGCAGGTCGTCGGTGTTCGTTGATTCCGGCCATCATCAAGCTTGGAGCAACACGCAATCAAACATTCGGATCATCTAGAGGTAACCATTAACCTCTATTTTGATCTTTACAACCCCATTTCTTCTAGGGATTTGTCGAATTAGGACTAAACCCATAAACCCTAACTTGTGTTTAAATAAAATGTCACCCAAAACTCGCCAAGCCACGGCGAGTGCGGCTCTGAAGAAAATCGCTCTGGGTTCCTCTTCGCAACAGCCAGCGAAGAAACCCCCTACGGGTTCTTCATCGGCACCACCTACGCAAGCACCACCCACACGTGAGCGACCAAATGAATGGTGGTCGGATTAGGATTTCGAACCCGAGTGGATCATAGATCCTAAAACTTTTGTCAAGCGCGATGAGACGCATTGGGCTTTTGATTACATTTCCATCGCGGGTTTGACTAGAATCCTTCGCCCATGCAAGGACAGCTATTACCCTAGAATCGTCCAGCTATTCTATCAGAACATGGAAATCATTAAGGACCCAACCATCTTAAAGACTAAGATAGATAATCGGCCCTATACCTTCACTTTTGATGACATGGCCGATGCATTGGAATGCTTCCATACTTATAACCATGAGGATATTGCCTTAGCTGAGCCTTTTCCAAAGGCATTAGATTATGAATATATCGCGGCTAAGATGACCCATGGCCGAACAGATTTGGGTCACTCTATCAAACGGGTTGATTTGCCTCGTGAACTCTGGATGCTCGATTCTATAATCCAGTGTAATTTGTACCCGTTACGCCATAGAACCGAAAGAGTAGGTGAGGTCCAAATGGCACTCTTTGCGGCTTTTAATAGACGATGGTTCAATGCGCCCCAAATGGTCTTGGAGGGAATGAAGTATGCTAGTAAGAAAATGTTGCCGAATGTTAAGAAATCCATTGACGACATGCCATATTCAAGACTCATTTCCTTAATGGTAGAAGATTACGCGGGTGACGATACATACACCCTCGCCCCAAATGAATTTAAACTAATGGGAAATGTTTAACAATTCACTATGGTTGACTGGAACCGGACATATGTCAAGTTAGTTAAGAAGCCGCTAACCGAAGTACCACCACAAGCGGAACCCCAGCCTCAAGACCAGCCACCACATGCCACCCCAGTATATGATGACCCTGTTGCTCATATTCCACCACAGCAGCCTGTTGGCCACCATGCTCCGAAGCACGCCCCACCACCACATGAGGATGTTCCTACCCCAACCGTTGTCGACCTTTACGCTTTGTTGGAAGCCAACACGCGCCAAATGGCGGAGAATAATCGCCTTCTCAACCGCCGGTTGGATTACTATGACGCCCTGCATGCCGAGACGATGCGTTTCATGTATCCCGACGACTATCTTCAGCACATGGCAGCAGCACGGGCTTGGTTTCCGGGCTCGTCGACTTCGGGTGCGGGCGAGCATGGAGATGGCAGCGGTCCGCCGGGCGGAGAGGAGTCTTAAGTACTCTTAGTTTGGTGTCATGTTACGGAGTGTCAAATTTTGAGCAACTTACATTTTTGGGAAATTATAAATTTTAAAACATGTACTTGAGAACATGCTTCCTTTTGAACAATCGTGGCATGGTTGCCATTCCGCACATGGTGCATATTTTTGTTTATATATATATATATATATGTTTTTGTGTTTAATTATGTGCCATGTTTAGTTGTAAGCGATACTCTATAAGTTACCCGTGAAGCTATTTATTGACTACATGTGTTTCTTGCCGAATGGGTGCTTGCACAGGGTTCTATTGTACTGTGGTTTTGTTGTGCAAAGGTCTATGACTATGGCTGACTTATGCCGTGTGAGGGCTCCCATGCCGAGGTGTGGGGGAAGGACAGCCCTTGTGTATAATTTTCGCAGACAAAAATTCCCAAGGAGGAGAGAATGTAACGTCCCGAAAAATTTATACTTAAATAGTGCACCTCAGGAAGCGGACCAACTGGTTACACTTTTGATCGGGTCAACTTTAACTGGGTTGACTTAGTCGATCATAGGTGAGATGAGGTGTATAAAGTAAAACCCTTTAGTGGGACTATGTATCCATAGATACACACACACACATGATTAGTTAGTTATATATGCTCAACACGAAATAAGTAGGATATAGGTTATAAAGAATAATAGAGAAGTTTTTCTTTTGGTTGAGTGGTTGAGAAGAGTTAAGAGAGAGAGAGAGAGTAAATGAATGTGCGATTTGTTGTGAAATGAAGAGGAAATCATTGAATGCAAATCGTCGATCTTGGCTCGCAAAGCCTAGCAAATTGAGCTCGGGATAGAGGAGATATCATATATTTGGGGATTGAGAAACCCTAGTGAGCTAAGGCTAGGGATCAAGAAATCCAACCGATTGAAGGTGAGCAAAATATTTTATAATTATTTTTCTTATGTTAATGTAAATTAGAAAGCTAAGATGTGGGAGATCACGAATCTACATGAAGGAGATAAGATAATTGCAAGGGATAATGAACTTGATCCATAGCTGAGGAAGGACAAATTCGTTCAATCGAAATGAGAATCCGAGCAAACGAATTTGGCCTGAGGAGATAAATTGAAAAGAAAGAAAAGAGTTTCAAAGTGAATCGTTCGAACGAAATGGAAATTCGTTCGATCGATTTTGGAAACTGTTCAAACGGATTTAGAATCATTCGAACGATTGTGGGTCTTCATTGAATGGGGGGAGGGTGAGATTTTCCTGTTGGTGTTGGGTAGTCTGGACAGGTGCTGGATGGGACCACTGTACATGGGGAAAATTTGGTGGGATGGTGGGATGAGTGGAGGTTGGGTTTTGGATTAAGGTTTGACGAGGCCATTATGCCTGGGAAAATTCATGGGGATGATTTTGAGCTGTAGGAGGATGGGTGAGTTGGTGTTAATGAACGGTGTGAGATAGGTTTCCATATTGGGTTGGGTATGATGAGTGAAGGGGATTTTGAGGGAATTGTGGAGGGTGTGGGTATGAGGTTCTAAGGTTTGGGCCTTGTTGGGCTTGGGTATAGGGTAAGGAGCATGGATGGGTTTGGACCATAGGATCCAAATGGGTTGGGATCATGAAGCTTTGATGGGTTCGGCCCATTGAGCCTTTGTGGGTCTGGCCATTGGGCCTTGATGGGTCTGGCCCATGGGGGCCTGAGGCCCACTCCAATGACCTCATGGTTGGTGAGGGTCTTGGGTGGTATGGACAATGGGGGGTTGATGAGGGCTTTGGGAAAAAGGGGCATGGAGATTTGGGAGAGCATGAGGTGGATTTGTGAGGGGTGGATAGGGGAGGCTACTTTGGGAAGCTTTCCAGTTGGTGTAGGCCCTGACCATCTCCTCCATCATGGGCAATGGATTAGGTGAGGGGGTGGATGTAGATGGTGTACCCAATGAAATGTGGGGTGTGAATGAGGTGGATGTGTGGGAAAAATCGGGCATGACCCTTGTAAAATTGGGCATGACCTGGGTAGACGGGGGATGAGTGATGGGTTGGAGAAAACGAGCGTGGTATGGGTAAATGCGGAGGAATTGGGTATATGTTGGGAGGATGAAAAATGGGGCATGGTATTAAAGGTGGGAAACGGGGTCGGGTTTTGGGTGGATGTGGATGGAATATGGGATTGGTTTGGAACGGTCATGGAGGCGGAGATGGTTTGGGAAAATGAGGGGGAATGGGTGGTCAGATTTCAGGGGTTTTGAGCGGTGGTGGAGGGAAAAAGGGGTGCACCGAAGGGTCCGGTGACGGTAAATGATGGTTGGGTGAGTGAAATAGAGGTGAACATCTCCTCTGAATGAGAATGGGTTGGGGAGCATAGCGGGGATGAATCGGGATTGGCGTATGCCGGATCTACCGCCCACGATATGGCTTGGTGACGGGTTGGGTACGGATGCCTCGAGTAGGGTCCGTAGAATTTTCTCCTTCTCCCCCTACAGGATGATGGAGGGTAAGGCGATGCCGTTGGGCCGACACCAACTGATAGGTCCCGCACTTTTGGATTTTGATTTTTGATTATTTTTTGTTATTTTTTGGATAAAACAAGTGAACCTTTAATACAAGCTCTGGGGCCTTGGAGTTCCCGTTTCGGGTGGTATTCGTACTCAAACAACTCCCGTGGCGGGCTCCCAACGTTCTTCGGAAGAATTAAAAGGGAAACCCTTCGATCTATGTGAAAGCACGAGAAACCACGCAAATAACTCTATCCCCTAGAGCGAGTCAATAAGAGGGTAACCTCTTTTGACCAGCTAGGGCATATTGGGTGTTGAAAAGTGCGGGACCTATCAGAGGTGCTAAACCACTAAGCGGGAGACTCGAGGAGTTGATAAAGGTCTCAGATTCGGGCTGCCTAGCCTAAAACAGGCTTGGCGTGTGTATTATATGCGTCAGGTCAAAATCTAGAGATTTTGGCTTGGCGTGTAGATTATACACGCCAGGGTAGTTCTGGCAAAAAGTGGCTTGGCGTATGTTTTATACACGCCAGGCAATTTCTGGGTAAAAAAGGCTTGGCGTGTATTTTACACTCACCAGGCAAAGCAGATTTATATATATATATTTTTTGGACAGCAGAACAGCAAGCCCGAATTCAGTCTCTTTTTCTAGTTTTTTGGAAGCAATACTTTCGGGGACGGATTTTTGTGTTGTAACGGGTCCCTCCTCACCGAGCCTAGGGATACAGGGTTGATTCAGGGCTACTAAATGCACTCCCCGGGGGTTTTAAGCTTCGTAACAAGATCAGTTACCCACCCTATATATCTCCGGCACAAACGCCTTCTCAGATATTGGATGGGGTGGTACTTTTTCGGATCATCACCACTAGGGGCTGCCGCTGTACTAAGAATCAGGTGTTTGTATCTTTGCCTAAAATTTTCAACCGTTGTAAAATCTATCCCCGATAAAATTCAATTAAGTCTCCCTCTTGGTTCAATTTTAGTTTGATTATTTTTTAAGGGAGTTTGCTTATGGCCCCAAGAAAAGGCATGACCCGTTAAGTGGTGCTCGCTTCCATGTGGAGAAATGAGGTGGTCACAGGCAATAATGTAACTGGAACGAAGTACACTCAAATGACTAAGGCGCGTAAATGCGCAAGGAAGCCCGCCAATTGGCTAAGGCATGTAGATGACAGAAAAATAAATGAATCGTAAAGACAATGCTCAAGTAGGCTTGCCAAACGGCTAAGGCACGTAAACGACAAAAAAGTAGGGGTAAGTAAAAATAGACGGAATCGTAGGGGTGAAAAAAATTGACGGAATCGTAGGGGTGAGAAAAATTGACGGAATCGTAGGGGTGAGTAAGTATAAGAAAAAAAGCAAGGGTTAGTATAAATAATTTTAAAAAAATATATTTAATTAAATTTCAAGAAAAAGCTCTACTAGGTACTCCCCAGCAGAGTCGCCATCTGTGCAACCGTGGGCTCTCGAAAGTCTGTCGCGACGATGCGCTTGTTCTAATAAAGAACTAAAGTCGTCACCCGGAGCTTTTGGTGTCCCGAGAAGCCTCAAATCAATATTAAATGCACCGAAATGCTAAATATGACTTTGATTCACCGGTCTAATGTCAAAGGCTCTTAGGTAGGGGCTTCGATTATCGATCGAGAAGGTTTTAGACACCCGATCAACCCGCTCAAATGCAGTTTCTATTTATGGCCAAAATAAAGGGAAAATAAAAATAAAAATAGCACTTCCTCTTGCCCAAAAGCACTTATGATCCTATCAAGCTCTTCGCAAACACCGAAAATTCGACGGCGTAACGGCTTGAATCCTTGGATAAAGGAAAAGCAAAGAAGGTAGAGGAGTAGAGGGGAGAGCTGAAGCTCTTGGGCCCTTGTTGCACAGCTGTGGACCTTTGCGTTGGTGCACTTGGTAAGCTTCTAATAGCTTGGAAAAACGGAGTGGGGGATTCTAATGCTCTAGGGCTTGATGGCTAAGAGGTAGGAGGAGAAGGCTAGAGGATAGCTCTCACTTAAACTCAAAGGTTTTTTATGGAAGATGGGGTCTAAGGGGAATTTTAGAATTCTGAAATTTGTATGGGTATTGGTGCACCAAAGGGGAGGAGGGGATTTTTTAATCTCTCTCTCTCTTGAAAATTTTTCAAGCCTTTGCAAAGGGAGTGGTGCCTCTATTTATAGGAAAAGGGGAGGTTATGAGGGTACTTAAAGGCTAATTAAGATTAGCAATCAAGTAATCTTCTAGTCTAAGGTTTCCTAGGATCTTAAGGTTTTGGAAAAAATGGGCAATGGGCTTTAATGGTAGATAATAGGGTGAGGTTTCAAATGACTAGAGGATTGCAAATTGGGTAAATGAGAGTGCAACAGTCCTAATGAAACCCACCCTAAACATTGGGATGGTCAACAAGTCAAACCCCAAAAGTAAATTTCAAGCAAAAATCAACAGTTATTGTAGCTAAGTCTGTCGCATGTATTATCCACGCCAAGTATATGTACAGTAACAGAGAAGTTCAGAGCCCGTCGGGGGACCCACCTATGTTTGTCGTGTATAATATACACGCCAAGCCATTTTTAGAAAAAAATGGCCTAACATGTATAATATAGCGTCAAACAATTTTCTTCTTGAAAATGGCTTGGTGCATGTATTATATGCGCCAAGCATTCCCACCCTCTCGAGAACCTCTCGAGAGGTTCACTTAAGGTGTGGTTTTGAAACCCGAAGCTTCGGATCGCCGTAACTTTTGGCGCACAACTCGGATCGCGGTGATTCTTGGCTTGTTGGAAAGCTAAGAGCCTCTACTTTTCAATGGTGTAAGATTCAGTCTCGGTAGAGGTCTCTGCCAACTCTGTACATCTCTCTCTAACCATTGCCTGGGGAGGGTTAATTACGGGTTCGAGAAAGTTAGGGATAATTCCTAAGGGTTCAGGTAAGTTCTTAGGGGTTTGGGAAGATTCCTAAGGGGTTTTGCGCTTATTCCTAAGGGTATGAGAGAAGGTATCAGAAGCTCGAGGGTACGCCTCTTTCGAAGTATGTTACGATCAGGCCTTGGGCCAAATTTAAGTATCTACAAATACAAATAATAATTTGAACGATAATTTGACTGTTTTTTAAGGGGGTGATAAAAACTCAATTTATCGTATCGTCCAAGTCCAAAACCAATACGTATCGGTATCGGACGATATCTTAATCCATGCCTCATATACATTGAATTAATCCATGCCTCATATACATTGAACTTACACATTAAAAGATTTTAACCATCTAATCCAAGCATTTTAATATAAACCTAAAGGTTAATAAAAGGATTTCACTACAAAAAATAAGACTATTAGCGGCAGTTTTTTATAATAAAAAACTGTCGCTATTAGTTCTGTCGCTACAAATAGCGGCAGTTTTTTGTAGTGTAGCGGCAGTTTTTTATAGCGACAGTACTAATAGCGGCAGTTTTTTATTAAAAAAAACTGCCGCTAATAGTCTCATTTTTTGTAGTAATTTGCACCGACCAAAATTCTAAAAGCACCCACGAAGAGCTTCTTATAGATGATGTGATAATGGAGACAGGTGGGTGGGCTTAGACTTTTGGTGGGTACAAATCGAGTTACTCTTACTGAAATTGTTCGAATGCTGTACTGGATGAACTTTTTACGCTGATATACTAAATTGATCAAAGATACAACACATCGCATTGGGTAAAAGGTGTGGTTATCTAGGGACATAGATGACCCCCCATTAATTCTTTAATTAGTGAGAAGACTTAGATTCCAACAACTGCTTCCTCTCTCTGTCCATGTTCCTTCCTTTCTACTTTTGCTGACTCAGAGGCAAAGTCATTCACGTGAGCACTGTGTCAACACCTTATCCACATACAAGTGGACCACTTAGCCAACTACCACTGCAGTCCACACGCAGCTGAGCACAGGCTCCACCCGCTACCGGACCCCGACACGTGTCCGTCTGTAATGACAACTTAATGAACATTCAATCAGTACTTTAGCCATGTGTCCCAATCTTGTTGGGCATGTTCCTAAACGTACTCATCAATATACAAACTAAATTAAATTATATATATATTATATGGTTCGGGTAGGGACTGGGGACTCATACAACTCTTTTGCTTACCGACGAAAAAAAGAAAGAAATATAATAATATGAGCGGGTTATAATCGTCACCGACATAAAAGAAACTAATTAAAAAAAAAGAAAAAATATATATATTTATACGACTGCTTATACACGTCAGCGCCTACAGTGCAATTTGTATGACAAGTTGGGAAAGGGTAGGAGGAGAGGGACCTCAGGAGATGGTAAATCCACAACATAAGTTAGAGGACACTCTGGTCTATATACAACATGCTAATGTACATAAATTGAGGACACCAAATCTGATTTATAGTGTATATGGGATCTTGGTCAACGGGTCAACGGGACATATCGAACTGGGTCGTGTATCCTAACTGCTCCATCTCCCAGCTCAACTTGGAAGCCACCTTGTCGTGACCCGGTTGGTACTCCTGCAAAACAGTTAACATCATCTCAATCACAAGTGGAAGTATTGGAATAAGTCGATGGGAAAGGACGTCGATAGCTTAGGAGAGCGTCCAAGCCAAGATGGCTGTAATAATCATCTTTGTTGTCACGTCGAGCTTGATCACATGATTAGAGGTCAGGCAAAGGAGAGTTCAACCAATTTTATATATATATATATATAAAAGGTATTGGTCCTCTCGTATGAGTCATGAAATATCATCCTCTGAGTCTTGTTAGTGTTAGGTTATGTTTCATATCAGGTTGACTTTTAAGTGTTAGTGTGACATACAACTAATAAGAGTTTCAGTCATAAACTTATGTCTCATAAATTGAGTCATATGATCACTTTGTATATATATATATATATATATATATATATAAGAGTAATTCACTTGACAGAATTATTTTTAATAATTTATTATTTATATGCAAATAGAGTTATCCTAAAGGTTTCTTAGGGCAGTATCTCACCCAAGATGGCTGGAACAACCATCATTTGTCTATTACATGGCACCTAATCAAAACTCTAAAAGACCCCACCTATTAAATCATCTACAAGGGAGTTTAGGTGGTTGCTTTTAGAGTTTTGGTTGGTGAAAGTGGCAGTAACGAACCCTTTATTTTTTAGTAAAAATACAACCAAGTACCAGTTCACTTAAAAATGGCTACCAAAATCTTGGAACAATATTCACGCATTTCGATGCATCTTGGCATCAGGGCCTTTTTGATAGGAACTCGTATCAGTTATATGAAGGACAGATGATGCCTATACAACTTCGTTGCAGACTACGATACTAAAATTTTAAACCTTGGGTAGAAACCAAACATTAATACTTAGACAGACCAAGAAAATTGTGTCCTGCGATCCGATTTGGAGGGACACACATGAGAAGCACTCATTTTAGGCCACGCCACACATCTTTTCAAGTAATCTAAGTCATCAAAATTATAGCCCACATTAGGCGCTACCTCAGGCCCAGCAAATCCGTCATTAGAGGAATTGAACCATCCCAACCTTGGACTAAGATGGAAGATGGATGGTTGGGTACGGTTTTTTTTTGAAAGGTCAAAATTAAACGCACTCATTTTAGGCCACGTGATACATCTTTTCGAGCAATCTAAGTCATCAAAATTATAGCCCATATTAGACGCTACCTCGGGTCCAACAAATCCGTCATTAGAGGATTTGATCCATCCCAACCTTGGACTAAGATGGAAGATGGATGGTTGCGTACGTTTTTTTTTTTTTACGGTCAAAATTAAAACTCTCTGATCTGGTGGTTTCAGTGCTTTGATGTCCACGGCTAGTGTCGGAAAAGCCGAGAAAAACGAGTCAAAACTCGCAAAGGGGTTAATGTCGCCATTATCTGATGGCTGTGACACCACAGTGATGACAATTGATGAAATATCCATCTCTGTGGTCCCTAAAACAGCTACATTGCATCAGAGGTGGGACCACCGTTGGATATTCATCTAACCATAATGCAACTGTCACCATAAAATAAATAATTGTCTTTCAAACTTTAGTAAATAATTATATATATACCTCGAGCTTCAACATTAACTCCCGGGCAGTTTGGGCAGAGATGATAATGTGACGGGCAGCTGGTGCAATGAATCCTTCATCTACAGCTTTGTCTATGAAGGACAAGAGCGAGTTGTAGTAACCATCAACATTCAACAAACCCACCTGTCCAAAACAACATAATATTTTTATATCAAATTTATTTTATATATTAGGATAGAAATGGAGATCATAAAGTAAAAAAGATGGAGTTTAGGTTTTTATAACCTAACTCTGACAAAAATAAAATAAAATAAATTTTTAATTATATTTTCAGTATTGAAAATATTTACCTTTTTTTTAATCGATAAAAATATAATTTCATTAAGAAAATACAATTATATTTTCTTGGGATGTGTGTCACATGAAATTAAAATTTAACTGTCTGATGGTAGCACTACAAAAAATAAGACTATTAGCAACAATTTTTTTTAATAAAAAATTGCTGCTATTAGTCCTGTCGCGACAAAAAATTGCCACTATTAGTCCTGCCTGTTGAATAAGGTTTAATCCCAATCACATGTGTCAATCGATTGAGTTTGAGAAATCAATCGATTGATTCTGGGAGAATCCAGATCCGTAGGTTTGAATATTTTGCTATTTTGGAAGATTGTTTTAGCCAAATTTTTCCTAATGTGGTTTGAAGCTTATTAGGAGAAGTGTTTTGAATACATGACGACTTTAGAAGATTTCTTTGGTCAAGTTTTTAAAAGTCTTAATTAGAGCTTATTTGCAGAAGGTTTCTCTAGGAGTTCCATGCATTGTTGAAGAAAGTTTTCAAGAGAGAAAACTTATAAGAATAGTTAAAGAGAAAAAGTATTGAAGAAAAGTTTGAGGATTAAAGATCCAATTGAAGCCGTTCTTGTGTCAGAATCGTTATTATATTCCGACAGATCTCTTCTCTTTTATTTGAAGGACTGCATCCTTGTTTTTACAGCGTGTTGGCTGTGTAAGATCGTACTTGATCTTGAATGAGACTACACTAGAGAGAAGAGAGTGTGTGCGTTGTAGACGTTCATAAATAGTGCATATACTCTCATGGACGTAACCCTCAATTGGGTGAACCACATAAATCTTTGTGTTATGTGTGTGATTGATCTTTTGCATCTTCTTTTTCCGCATTCATCGCGATAAGGAGTTCGTAGTGTGGGTAGAATTTCTAACAAGTAATATCAAAGCTAATAAGTGATATCAGATCTAACAAGTGGTATTAGAGCGAGGTTACGCTATAATGGCGATGAAGGTCTCGAATGCACGATTCGAGGTGGATATGTTTTCTGGAAAAAATAACTTTGCTTTGTGACAAGTTAAGGTCACAAATCTCCTTATCTAATAAGGCATTGATGATGCTCTACTTTAAAAGGAGATGAGAAAGAAGGCAGAGATATCCAATGAAGAGTGGAACTCTATTGATAAGAGAGTCATAAGCACTATCTGATTGTTCTTGTCCGGTGAAGTTCTGTATAACGTTCTTTACGAGAAGACGACCGTGAATCTATGGAAGAAGATGGAATCTCTCTACATGAAAAAGTCGATGTCCAACAGACTCTTCATGAAGAAGTAACTCTACACTATTTGTATGAAGGCTGGTACGTGTATTTATGATCATTTAAATCCGTTTAATAAAATAGTTAGTGAACTATTAAGCATTGAGGTGAAACTTGAAGAAAAAGATCCCGCACTTCTCTCGCTCACCTCATTGCCTGCATCTTATGAGCACTTTGTTATCACATTAATTTATGGTAAAGATATTATTATCGTTGAAGAAGTAACTACTGCACTTCTTTCTGACGAATTGAGAAAACAGTTCGAATCTAACTCCGAATAAATTAGTCTCTTGAGCAAAGAGGCTCATAACCATGATCACAAAAGAGAAAAATCTAGAGGAAATAATAAATCAACGAGAGGAAATAACATATCCAAATCTAAGGGTGACAGAAAGGATATCATCAGTTACTTCTGTAAGCAATCTAGATATATTCACAAATATTACAAGCAGAGATTGAATAATAATATGGGTGATGAAGGGACTTCGTAACAGGCTAGTGTTGCTAAGTCAGATTTCGGTGAAGACCTATTGTGTGTATTGTTAAGCTCCAGTCAATTTGATGGTAGACGAATCCTAGATTCAGGAGCATTGTATCACATGTGTCCGTACAGGGATTGGTTTGACCAGTACAAAGTAGCCAATGATAGGACGATTTTGATAGGGAATGACAGTGTATGTGAAGTAGTGGGTATCGGTTCGATCAGAATCAAGATGTTTAATGGCTGTGTTCGCACTCTTACTGAGGTCAGATATGTGCCTGATCTGAAGAAAAATTTGATCTCGTTGGGGGCATTGGATGAGATAGGATGTCGAGTCATCCTAGAATCCGAAAAACTAAAGGTTATATGTAGTGTTATGACCTTGATGAACGGTAAAAAGATGGAAAATCTGTATACTTTAGTAGGCAACACAATCAACGACAGTGGTGTTGCAGTTACAAAAGATTGCAATGATCTTTCAGATTTGTGGCACAAAAGACTTGGTCACATGAGTGAACGTGGGTTGACAGAGCTCATAAAGAACAAGGTGATTTCTGAAATTTAAACTTATAAACTAAATTTTTGTGAACATTGTATCTCCGGGAAGTAGAAGAAAGTCAATTTTTTCACTGAAAAATATACGTCGAAGGAGCTGATTGATTATATACATTCTGATGTATGGGGACAGGCCAAATTCACTTCAGTAGGTGGACCAAACTACTTTATATCATTCATAGATGACTACTTTATAAAAGTTTGGGTGTATCCGATTAAAAATAAATCAGATGTGTTTCAAAAATTTAGACAGTGACAGAGTATAGTTGAAAAGTAGACAGATAGAAAGGTGAAGATTTTCAGATCAAATAATGGTGGAAAATATTTGTCATCAGAGTTCAAGGCTTATTATAAAAATCAAGGGATTTTTAGGCACTTAATAGTTTCTGAAAATCCTCAGTAAAATGGTGTAACAGAGAGGATGAACACAACACTATTAGAAAAAGCACGGTGTATGTTGAACCATTCCGGCTTCAGTCATGGGTTATGGGCAGAGGCAGTGAACACGGGATGTTACTTGGTCAATCGGTCACCTTTAGCGGCATTGAACTCGAAAACTACAGATGAGGTTTGGTATATAAGACATGGGAGTTACCCTCACTTGAGGGTGTTTGGATGTACGACTTATCCATTATTTTAGGAAAGTGAACGATCCAAGTTGGATCCAAAATTCAAAAAGTGTCTTGATTGGCTATGACGAAGGAGTCAAGGGTTATCGTTTGTGGGATATACAATCTCACAAAGTGATAGTTGAAAGAGACGTTACTTTCAACGAAGATTAATTTTTGATGAAAAAGGCGGAAGACAAACCTCAGTCATCTGGTGAACCTCACGTGCAAGTTGATGTTGAAAGACATGAGCAAGATGAGAAAATAATTAAGACTCTAAGATAGAGCATGATGACACAATTGCTCAAAACTTGCAGTACCAGGTACCAGTTCAGACTACCTTGAGGTCAGTTAAGACGAAGAAACATCCTGAAAAGTTTAAAGACATGGTCCCGTGAACACTTGCAAATATCAAAGAGAATGTAGTGAACATGTTGATTAACCCGATTATACAAGAGATGTTTGAACATTGCCTAAACTTGATTAACATTTGTCGAAGATGTTGATACCCGTTGGGGTGATTACGTGGTTGGAGATGAAACCTTGGTGGAGATTATTGAATAAGGTTTAATCTCAACCACAGGTGTCAATCGATTGAGCTTGGAAAAATCAATCGATTGGGTTTGGGAAATCAATCGATTGAGTTTGAGAAATCAATCGATTGATTCTAAGCGGATCCAGATCCGCAGGTTTGAATATTTAGCTATTTTGGAAAATTGCTTTAGCCAAATTTTTTCTAATGTGGTTTGAAGCTTATCAGGAGAAGTGTTTTGAATATTTGACAAGTTTAGAAGATTTCTTTGGTCAAGTTTTCAAAAATGTTAGAGCCTATTTGCAGAAGGTTTCTCTAGGGGTTCCATGTATTGTTGGAGAATTTTTCAAGAGAGAAAACTGGTGAGAATAATTAGAGAGAAAAAGTATTGAAGAAAAGCTTGGGGATTGAAGATCCGATTAAAGTCGTTCTTATGTCGGAATCGTTATTATATTCCGACAGATCTCTTCTCTTTTATTTGAAGGACTGCATTCTTGTTTTTACAGCGTGTTGACTGTATAAGATCGTGTTTGATCTTGATTGAGAGTGCACTAGTGAGAAGAGAGTGTGCTTTGTAAACGCTCATAAATAGTGCATATACTCCCGTAGACGTAGCCCTCGATTGGGTGAACCACGTAAATCTTTGTATTGTGTGTGTGTGATTGATCTTTTGCATCTTCTTATTTTTCCACATTCATCGCGATAGGGAGTTCGTAGCGTGGGTAGAATTCATAACAAGTGGTATCAAAGCTAATAAGTGGTATCATATCTAATAAGTGGTATCATATCTAATAAGTGGCATCAAAGATAATAAGTGGTATCAGATCTAACACTGCCGCTACCCAAAATTACCTTAATAGCAAGTATTGCAGAAACACTTTATTTTTATAGGACAAAACACGATATCCATCATCAGATTTCAAGTAGTCAATGATTTTTACCATTGGTATTCCTAAAGATACAATGGGTGCAAATAGACACTTGACCTTCTTAGGTAAATATTTTGAAAAAATTTAAGGGCTTGTACTCTATTAGGTAAATATTTTAAAGTTGGGATATATCCTTTTTAATGAATATGGGATATATCATATATAAGTAAAGTGTATGATTATTCTCACCTTTTTTTGGGAGTAAGTAGCAGAGTGTTTTTCACGGACGAAAACCATTAACTAATATAAATCTGACGATGGAGATTGTTTTTTGTTTCAATCTTCCAAAAAATAGATCTTAAGATCATGTCGCACCTATCGGACGGCCAAATGTTGATTCCACATGGTAGAAGTCCCTAAAAGTGAACATCAACTCTTTTGCCTATGATCTAGGTCACTTTTGAAGGATGTGTGTTATGTGGAATTAACATCTAACCGTCTCATAGGTGCGACGTGATCTTAAGATCTGTTTTTTCGAAGATTAGAACAAAAAGCAATTTCCATCGTTTGATTCAAATCAATCAATAGTTTTCGTCCGTGAAAAAGTATGTGATACTTATTCCGAAAAGGGGTGAGAGTAGCAGTATACCCAAAGGTAAAGAGGGAAAACTTTTGTCCCTCCTAGGTAATTTTCTTTTATGTAAAATTTATATATTATTATAGCACTTGAATAACCAAAAAAAACACAAAATGAACTTACTGGTTTGTCATGGATTCCGAGTTGAGCCCAGGTGATGACTTCAAGGAGCTCTTCAAGGGTACCATAGCCACCTGTTTTTCATGCATTAAAAATAAAAAAAAGTGAATCTCAGATGTTCATTTTCAAGATCACATGGTATAAAGATGTGGAGACAATAAGTAGCATTAGGTGTGACAAAGATGAGGTGATAGGCGAATAAAGTCTCCCAATAGGTCGGTGGATTATGAATTGGATGGTATTCAATATCAGTTAGCCTATTTTGGCTACATCCATGCTTTTCTCCTTTTTGGTGAAAGAGAAATTAGTTTTTTACTTGAAAGCATTTTAAGGGCACAAGTGCTTTATGATTAAAAAAGAACGAACACAGGGCTAGATGCATCAATTCCAAGGTATCAAATTTGGTATCGGAATTAGGTATCGATCTGTTCTTTGGACTGCTACTTATCGGCTATTAGCAGTCGGTAAGGACACAATTTTTTTTTATAATAACAAAAAAAATAGTCAATATCAACTTATAGTTATATCGGTCTGATACGGCCCGTATCAAATTGGTATCGATATTGATACTTGATACCATGATTTATTATTAGTAGATTCATCAACTTATTGGAACAAGGCGAAGATATTGACGAGGAAAATGTATAAGAAAAAAGTTCATAGTCCTAATAGATATAGTCATCGTAACCCAATCTCTAAAAAAGAGTCACATGGCTCCTAAGATAGCTTTCGGTGTCATGTAGGCTAAGTGAACATTGCGTAGATTTATTTTTCAAATAAATTTTGAAATATATCAAATTAATGAATGCTTAAAAATATGCAATATTAGCGGATTACAATATCATTTAGCCGCTGAAAGGACGTAGAAATGTTGTGAACCTTTTTACTCTTTTTTTTCTTTACGGTAAAATATAGGACTTAGAAATGTTGTGAACTTAAGACCGATGACAGCACGACAAATTAGCAAATTCACATTTTTTTTGTGTCCATAAAAATGTCCATAAATTAAGTAATTTGTTTTTATCATCATTTCGGTCTTATTTCATCCATTTGGGATTGGCTTAATTCTTTTCTTAAATATTAAAATATTACATCTATAATTTTGAAAAATGCCACCTCTTCTTACTTTTTCGTCTTTTGCATTTTGGCTAAAGGACCAAATAGGCATCTTTTTGCATTGGACTTTTAAGTTATTACCATGTAATAATGATGATGACTGCTTTTAAACAAATTATTCTATCAATTTCCATCGATTGATTCATGTATTAGATGACTTTGAGAAATCTAGCTCATCAAGATGATAGTTCATATATTAAATTAAAGTGGGCGCACAAATCACTCATGGGAGGATCTTTACCATCCAATTTATACATCCTAAAATGAATGATTGTTTAGTTTTTTAACGGTTAATGATAAAGTACACGAATCGGATGATTTGAATCTTTTAATAGGTGTGATTGAATTTTTGGCTGAGACAATTATCAATTATGGGTTACTAGGACTGCGGATAGCATGGTTCTTTGCTAGCCCTTGCCAGTGCAGAGTTCGCTTATTTTAATTGGTTTCCATTATCTTTTCTAACTCCCTGTAAGGGGGAATTTACCTGTTCTAGTAACAACCTACCCGCTCTCTAGTAACTCCCTATCAGAGTAAATAATATTTGTTCTGACAATGAGTGAGTATAAAGGAGGGTATAATTATTGAACAAGTAAATCCTGCATAAAATCTTTCTATGCAATGAATTATCAAAGAGAAAGAATACCTACTAAAATAGGTAGCAAGATGTTATCAAGAGAATATGAACCTACTAAAATAGGGGCTAGCAAAGGCAGTTATAGGTCGGCCTCTATTCCTATATATGGTCTAAATATCAAAATAAAATTACGCATAAACTAAAATATATTTTAATACTTTCCTTGCTTTTAGAAGTGAAATGGGATGAAACCCGTGCCCTACTGGATGCAATATTGTCAACCTTCAAAACCTAAAGACAATTTAGTTTAGCTGTAGCAAATAGTCACAAGAAAACTACCCTCTAATGGCATGATATGGTTAAAGTAGAGATTTCACTTTTGGAAAAATTAATCAAAACATTTAAATACAATAACCTTTTTGACAATTAAATTAAAAACTAGATTTGGTAGCTCTCCAAAAAGTAGCTGAGTCGAATCAACTCGAACCAGACTCAGTTCGAATTTAAAGAGCCACTTGGCTCCTATAAAATTAGAGAAAATGGAAGGAGGGAAAATAAATATATATATATATATATATATAACTATAAAAGTTAAATATAAAAGATTTAAGTGCACTTATGCGGGAAAGAAGACTGAGTTCCGAGTCGACTCGGTCACTGGGAGGGCTGAGTTTATACCGGGTAATGCGATGAACGCGTCAGCTAGGCGCGCCATCTCCGCTTTCCTTTGGTGCATGCCCGACACAGCCTTCACTTCTCCTATTGTCTCCCCAGTTATCTAAACAAATTAATTTTATTAAAAATTAAATAAAACTAACTCTTTATCCTAATGTAGTAGTTAAATTGCAAATAAAATTAAGGAAAAGCTTGCAGAATTTGTTAGAACGGGTGAACTTTTTTATTTTTGAATGAATAAGTTTTATTACCTCCCTGGGCATTAGGGTCTTGGGAATAACTCTGCAATTCAAAAAAGTGAAAGATTAATTATAAAGATACAAGTGGAAAGTACATAGAAAGAGAGAGTACCCTAAAACATGTCTTCCACCATCAAAAACAGCTTGAGAAACAAGACCCATCAACCCAATGCTACCTCCTCCATAAACCAAGTCGATGCTCCTTTCCACCTGCAATTTATTAAATAAAACAGAGTAATTCTGAGTTTCTTTTTACATTTATTATTAATTTCTTTATCTTTTTTCTCTTTTTCAATTGGGTATTGCCCAGTGATTTGAATCCAGCAGTCTAGCTACTAGACCAGTATCGCATGTCACAATTTATTTAGTTTTCTAATATGAATATCCACTTCCTTTAAACAAAAAAGGAAAAAATACTATAAAACAGCTTCTAAGTTTTGTGATTCTAGTTTTTCAATGAAATTGACTAATGGGTTTCTGTATCACAGCTTATATATAGTTCTCAAATACCCAATTCCTTAAAACAAAAAAGAAAAATAACAAATATCAATGAAACTGAGAAATGGGTTGCTATATCACACCTTAATCTAGTTTTCTATATCCAATTCCTTAAACAAAAAATGGAAAGTAATATATATATATATATATATATATATATATATATATATATATATATATATATATATATGCGCATTCAAAGTGTTGTGGTTCTTGGTTTTTCATGAAATTGAGAAAAGAGTTGCTGTTTTTTGATGAAATTTAGAAATGGGTTTCCGTTAATTAGTAGTATTAAGAGTACCAGTTCTTTGCCGAGCTGAATAGCAGAGAGCTGGTAGCTGCTTTTTTTGCCTGGGCTACTCCCACAGAACACGCATACTCTGTTGAACCTTGATTTCATCGACTCCTGTTGTCGTTGGTTTTCCATTATGATAATTCTCTCTTAAACTCTCTCTCTCTCTCTCTCTCTTAAATTCTCTCTCTCTCTATCTCTCTCTCCCGCAGGGGATGAGAACTAAGATGGCTGTGATGTTGTCTGATTTAGAAAAAAGCAAATGATGTTTGAGTTTCCAAAAAGAGAATGGTGCTTTTAATTTAAAACAAGAACAGTGGTGTCATCTTTCTTAGTCACCTTTCGTACTCATCTTTGTCTTCTAAAAAGTTCAAAACGAAGTTTCTATATATTTATTAAATATCAGCAAGTATAGTGTATGCAGCACCACTGATGTCATCTCTGACATCCATTTTGCTTGCACCATCAATTCCGCGTCCACGTAGATTAATTGGGAATCACAGGCATCATCTTTACGCGCTTTTTAATAAGCCAATCCGATCAAAGCCAAATGTCATAGATTCGCACAACTTTGAAATCCATGGAAGTCAGCTTTTGATCTGACTAAAAAGTGCTTCATAACCTTATGATGCCTCTGAGGAGAGTTAATCTTTTGGTTATAACCTCAACCAACCTCTTAGGTTGAACTGCTACTCTGGTCAAACATGTGCATTGGTAGCGGACGCGAACCTTTTGCCTACCTCTTGGCGCACATGCCGATCGATTTATACCGACCGATCGAATGGTCCCCTCTTTTATGGTCCCATCCCAAAGATGAATCAATTGGAATTTTCTAACTATATCGAATAGATAAGTTTAAATAGTACGTTTTTAAAGTCAGTTTAACTGTCCACGAAAAAAGAGGTTTGAAAAGATCTGATCTACGAGAGGAGGCAGTGAAAGAGATGGTGTTTTATCTAAAATAATATAGTAGGTGATGTAATGGGGGGTTCTTGGGGTTTCGCAAAAGAGAAAATCATGAATGCAGATTGGATTTTTATGGGTTTGCAGAAAAGTAGAATACTTATTTTTATAACCATCGTCATAAATCTTAAACCATTCTTTCCTTTTATCCTTTTGAAGGTTTCTACTTTGTTCATTTTAATCGTTCTCCATTTCTGTCAATTATTCAAATTTTAGAGGGATTAAGAGACTTTATTATGTATCATCCATCTCATTGAGATATTAAATGAAGCTAACATATCATTTTCTGATTCAGCTGATAAACTAATTTGGAGGCTCTCGATCCTTCTCCAGATCAATGTACAACCTCCTTTCCTCTGTAGTTTGCCCCGAGCTGCCTTGGCTATGGATTTGGAAGGTCCGTGGCCCTATTAAAGTTATTTCTTTCGTTTGGTTGACTGCTACGGATAAAATCCTCACTGTTGAGAACCTCCAGTGCTGAGGCTTCTAACTCGCTAATAGATGTGTTCTACCCCTATTCAATATTGAAGATGTCAAACACCTCTTCCTCCATTGTACTATTTCATCTGAGGTATGGAGCCTTTCTTTATCCTGATGAACTCTTATGTAGGGGCGTGGGATATAGGTGGTTGCTCTAAAAGAAAGAATGGGTGCTAGAAGCTTATCCTCGTTGTTTTGTAGTTAATCTAGAAAGAAATAAATAACAGGATCTTTGAAGAGAAATGTTCTCATCCTCCTCTCCTCGCGGATCGTAACAAGATTAAGACTTTGCAATGGGCCAAAAGTTTTAACCTTATACACACTGATTCCATTTAGGACGGTCTCAGGGATTGGGATAGTGTATGGGAGATGTATCTCTTTCGGGTCCTTTTGGAGATGTAAGGTTTAGATTTTCTTTTCCATATAGTTTTGATCCTCTGATGATGAGCTCCTTGCTCATCCTCATCTTGTAGTTATTTTTTTTTTTTATTGAATATATTTTGTGGCTGATTCATTAAACAAAAAAAAAAAAAAAGTGGTTTGATGAGTTTCAAGTGAGCTCACCTTTTGGACCAATTGTCTAAATTAAAATATTTTCCAAATTGGCTAATGCCTAGAGGCTACCACTTAGGCTAAGTTTGGGAATCAGACTAATTGCAATCTATCAAGATTTTGGTTGTCTTTTGGCGTGTTCATGCATCATTGCCTAATCAATTTTTATTCTTTCTAGCAAATCTTAATGGCATAAGCTAGTTTTACTAGCAAATCCCATTGTTATGGTGAATGTCACAATCAAAGCAAAAACAAGTGGATTTTTTTAATTCTTATTTATTTTTATGGGTTAGAGTGGATCCCTAGGCGCTGCATTGGAATCGTTCGGGTGTTATTTGGCACCCAATCTCATGATCTGGTGCCACGACAACATGCCTAAGGTCAATTAGGCACCATGTAAAAAAAATTAAAGGGTCCGACTCACCTGACAGTCATTTAAATGGTATTTAAATAATCTTACACTATCAATAGTTTAAGATGTGGGTGATCTATATCGTTAAAGTGATAGATCATAAATTAATGTACAACAGACCCAAAAATAGTGTTTTAAGGAGATTTAAACCATTCATTCTGGTGACTTTAATATCAACCATTGGATTCAGTTATAATGGCTGATATTAAGGTTTGGGATCCAGGATAATTGCAATCTAACAGGATTTTACAACTAAAATAATAACTTAATTGTGTTATGGCAAGTTTATTATTGCCCAATCATTTTTTATACTCATTTGACATATCTTAATGACACAAGGTAGTTTTATTAGCAAATCCAATTATTACGGTGAATGCCACAATCAAAGCAAAAGGAAGAGGATTTTTATTTTTTATGGGATAGTGCAAGGATTAAAATAGCGGCTTCATTTTCAGTTTCGGGCATGACCAAAGCGGAAAATTTGAATCGAAATTTTGGCCAAAAATTTCCCCTCCATACTTATTTTGACCAAAATTTCGGTTCAAATTTTTGTTTCAGTGGGGATCGAAACTGATATATTTCGGCCAATAATTTGAATTATGGGCTGAAATTTTGAACCATGGTGTACAACCATGGGCCTTGAGGACCCATCATGATAATGAATTAAAATAGGGAGTCGTCATCTGGAGCTTTTGGTGTTCCGGGAAACCAAAATCAAATATAATAAATACCATAGTATTGGATTTGA
This sequence comes from Chloranthus sessilifolius, assembly GCA_021018995.1. Taxonomy (NCBI): domain Eukaryota; kingdom Viridiplantae; phylum Streptophyta; class Magnoliopsida; order Chloranthales; family Chloranthaceae; genus Chloranthus; species Chloranthus sessilifolius. The sequence continues at coordinate 76,338,573 of CM037595.1, forward strand.
CTCCGATCACCAGTTTACGTCAAATACTCTAAACAAGGACTTCGATTACCGATTAGGAAGGTGTTAGGCACCTAACCGACTCACTCGTAAGTGGTCTCTACTATAACCAAAGTACATAAAAAAGAAGAGAAATTGGTGGCCCTTGCCTGAAGGCTCGTGGACCCATTTTAAGCTTTCCACACGATTTGAATTCCAATTGCAAGTGTGGGTGATGGAATCCTTGAATTTGACTAAGGTTGGGAGATGGAGAGCTTGGGGGTATAGAGTTGTAAGATGGATTGGCTAGGGTTTCACTTTGGTAAAATTAGTGTATCCTAAATGAGGGCATGAGGGTCTCTATTTATGGAGAAATGATTGATTAAGGGGCTCCTAATTGGTTTTAGTCCTAATGGAATGTTAGGTTTTAAGTAATGGATTCATCTAAGGATTCGAGGATTTCGGGGCCGTGGAGATGAGATCATTAGTATTTTTATTTTCCCCTTGCTACTTGTTAAGGGGGGTGGTATCTCAAACTGAAGTTTGGTAACAAAAGGGATATTATATATATATATATATATATATATATATATATATATATATATATATATATATATATATATATAGGCAGTACGGTATCTTTGGCAATTTTCTTTGAGTATTGCATCATTCGTCATTTGTGAGTTTTCAATTTTATTTCTGAAAATATCTTAGGAAAGGTTCTGACTCATCGTCCGAAAGTAAAATCAAACGATGAAAAGAGGGGTAAGGCTCAATGATGTAGAGATATTTTTTTTTATACAACTTTAAAAGAAATAGGGAACAACCTTTTTCTCAGGCGGTATGTAGTGCCATAGTTGGGCTCTCCGTCATGTTTTGGCACCATCAAAATCTCATATTCTATGATAAGGAGGAGTTTGTTCTCCTCCCATCACCTTATGATGATATCTAGTAGTGTGAAGATACAAGGGATGCCCTCGCAGTTTGCTTATACTTTCCTAATAGAGCTATCAGGAATGTTCTCACAGTTTTCTTATACTTCCCTGGATTCATTGACTCATTCACTCGTCATATTACTCTCACTCGATTGTGCTTCTTCTTTTCTTTCTTTTGGTTTCTCGCTTTTATCTCTCTTGAAGCATATCTTTTATAAGCAGCCTGCTAACGTAAGAATAGTGAGTTTTGATTGAGCCTAGCATCTTTTTTTTATGCTCTAACATCAACTCCAATGGTGGGGAAGACATGTGAGAATCGAGTATTACCTATGCTATTAAAAGAAGTTGGGTATTCTACTAGTTCTTTTGATCAAAGTGCCTGAATAGGGAGGTGGGTGGTGAGTTAGAAGGTTTCAAAGATATCCTCGAAAATAATGACGTACGACTAGTGAATGAGTCATGATGACTACGAGGGTGGTAAGTACAAGTATCTAGGTCTGACTACGGAGTGTGATGATCATGGTGCTAAGGGTAGTATCTTCTCAAGTACATGGTGTTCCACGGGTTAGGAAGTTCCTCCCCATTTTGGTTTATCAGTTTGCATGCATTTTCGAGGTACGCAACCGCTATAACGTATGTCCCTCCCAGTTTGGCTTTAGTTTTCCCTCTGGGTGAGCATGCTTAGAGGGCATGGTTTTCTTTAAGACTAACTCTCCAATTTTGAAAGTTCGCTCAAGGACTTTCTTATCGTAGGCCCTGACCACTCTTCTTTGATATACTTGTGCGTGGTCGGTTGCCCTTAGACGCGTCTCATCGAGTTGTTCTAGCTGGGTCAGCAGAGCGACTCTCCTTTCATTTATGGATAACTGATCATTAAGTTGGATGCATAGAGACTTGTATTTTATAAGGTAGAACTGCTTTCATCCCATACATGAGAAGATAAGGAATTTGGTTAGTAGCCGTGCGAATATAAGTCCTATAGGTCCAGACCACCTCTGGCAACCGATCAGGCCAGCCAGTTCCATTGCTCGTCTCTACTGTTCATTTTAGAATTCGAATCAGATTTTTGTTCACGGTCTCTGCTTGTCCATTCCCTCGAGGGTAGAAGGGTAATGAGTGTTGCAGGTCGATGTCCTATCTCTTGCACAGTCTCTCCGTCTTATCAGCGATGAATTGCGGTCCATTATCAAAGACGATCATTATGGGAACTCCAAACCTTATGAAGATGTTTCGAATAATAAACTTTACGAGTGTTGAAGCAGTGATTCTGACATATGACTCAGCTTCTGCCCATTTTGTGTAGTATTCGTTCGTATTAAGAATGAAGGCATACTTGTGTGTGCTCCCGACTGTATCTATGAAGGGTCTAATAATATTGAAGGCCCACACTATAAATGACCATGGCGAGGTCATGGGATTTAGTGCAACTGACGGAGCTTTGATAAGTACAGTGTGCTCTTGACATTGTTTGCAACATTGGACGTAGACGTGGCAATCCCTCGTAATTGTGGGCCGGTAGTAGCCTTGTCATATGATTTAGTCTGTGAGTCTCTATCTACCAGTGTAGGCGCCGCAGGCATTGAAGTGTGCTTCCCGAATGATGTATTGTCCTTCGGCCTCTGTGACACACCATAGTAAGACTCCTTTAGTTAAAGCTTCTTTGTAAATCACTTCTCCTAGGATGCAGTATCTGACACATCGATTCCTTATAGTCTTTCGTTCGATCCTCATTGTGTAAGGAGGGATATATCAATGTTTTAGAAAGTTCCAGATATTGTAGTAACATAGTTGTTCGTCATCAGTTGGTGATTGCTGAAACCTGAGGGTTGTGACGGTAGCTTCTTTCCTCATGGGTCATTCTGCGGTGGATCCTTCTTGTTCAATAGTTTTTGAGAGAACTGGTAGTTCTGGTTCTAGGCTACCTAGTGTGCCGACATGGTTAGTTTCTCCATGAAGAAGGACTTTGTGCTCTGTTCAACTAGTATCTGTATGATTGAGGCTAGTATAGCAAGAGAGTCTGCCAACTCGTTCTCTAATCTTGGGATGTGAGTGAAGGAAATCCTCTCGAACTTCTTTATTAGCGACTGAGCGGTCTCCAAATATGTCATAAGTCTTCTTTCTTTCGTCTTCTATTCTCCAATCACTTGTGATATCACGAGTTTGAAGTCGTTGATGGTCTTCAACTGCTTGACACCTAGTTGTAGTGTTGCTCATAGTCCGACAATAAAGGCTTTGTATCCTGCAACGTTGTTAGTGACTGGGAAGTCGAGTTGAAAATCTTTAGGCATGACGACTCCTTCTGGGCTTAATAAGACTATCCCAATGCCTTTTCCTTTCTGGTTAAGAGCCCTGTCGAAATATAAAGTCCATGAAGTTTTATCAGGTTCTTCTTCTTGAATTGAGTGTAGGTCTGCTTCGGGGAAGTCAGTGCGTACTGGCTCATTGCCTGAGAGTGGAAGATTAGCGAGGTAATTGACGATCGCCTGTCCTTTGGTCGACTTTTGCATGACATAGGTGATGTCAAACTCTTGTAGTAGCATGTTCTATCGAGCAATCTTTTTAGATGTGGCGGGCTTTTCGAATATGTACTTTAGAGGATCCATGCTTGCAAGTACCATTATTTTGTGAGCTTCGAAGTAGTGACGTAGTTTTGTTAAGGCCCATACCAGGGTTAGGCAGGTCTTCTCCATTGCTGTGTATTCCTTTTTGTACTCAACCATCATTCTGCTGAGATAGTAGATGGCCTTCTCCTTCTTCCCGTCTTCGTCATGTTGTCCCAGAATGACTCTCATTACTTTATCATTAACTGAGATGTAGAGGATCAAGGGTCTTTCGGGGATTGGTGGTGATAATATTGGGGGGTTAAGGAGGTACTTCTTGATGTTATCAAAGGCTTGTTGACACTAGTCATTCTATATGTACTTGACTCCTCCTTTAAGTAGTCAGTAGAAAGGATCGCATCAGTCTGAGTGTTGGGAGATGAATCTCCTGATGAATTACAGTCTTCCTATTAGGCCTCGTAGTTCTTTGATGTTGCTGGGAGGAGACATTTCGAGGATGGCTTTGACTTTCACCGGATCGACTTCAATTCCTCGCTTGCTGACTATGAATCCTAGTAGTTTTTCGACGGTTACCCCGAACATGCATTTCTTTGAATTCAACTTTAGTTGATACTTCTCAGATCATTCTAGCACCAATCAAAGTGCCTTAACATGTCCTGCAAGGATTTGCGACTTCACTAATATATCATTGACGTTTACTTCTACATAATTATGCATCATGTCGTGAAATATAGCCATCATGGCGCATTGATACATGGCGCCTGCGTTCTTTAGGCCGAAGGGCATGACGACGTAGCAGTAAGTTCCCCATGGCATAGTGAACGAAGTCTTCTCTTGGTCGGAATCTGCTAACTTGATTTGGTTGTATCCGAAGAAGCTATCCATGATGGATAACATCTCATGTCCGGTAGTATTATCGACCAGCGTGTCGATGTGAGGTAGAGGGAAGTCATATTTTGGGTATGCCTGATTAAAGTTTCGGAAATCAATACATACCCGTATTTTGCCGTCTTTCCTAGCAACTGGCACGATGTTTGCAACCCACTTGGGGTAGAGGACAACTCGGATGAACTCTATTTTATGTAACATTTCGACCTCTTCTTTGACTTGTAGTGTGGTTTGTAGGTTCATTCTTCTTAGCTTCTACTTGACAGGCTTGGCATCGGGTTCCAGGATGAAACGGTATTCTATTAGGCTCAAGTCCATACCAGGCATGTCTTCGTAAGACCATGCAAAAGAGCTGAGGTGATCTTGAAGGACTTAAATAATTTATTGTCATTCCTTGGGGTAAGCATTACACTGATAAGTAGCTTCTTAGGCTTCTCCTCGATGTTGAAGTTGATTTCTTCTATAAGTTCTGCGGTGGCTTGAGTTTGCTCGTCGAAATGTTTGAAGACTTGTTGGAAGTCATGGGTTTCCTCAGTAATTGGTCATTCTCCTTCATCATCAGTAAGTTCATAGACTGCAAGATTGCTACACTGGGGGGCTTAGTTTTATGAGAGGTAACCCTTCATCAGTGCAATTGATAACCGTGACATCCTTAGTGAGGTGCAGATCGAGGCTATTCATCCTCCTCTTGAGGTCGTAGAATATCTCGTCGGATATGATTATTAGCGCACTTTTTTGTCGAGATGCCCTGCACTCTCGTGAGGGGGAAGCAGTGTGGTTGCGTCGAGTAGGATCAAGGAGCGACTTTATGGTGTCGAGAGTAGCGGCATAACTTGGAATAGGTATATCAGTTATTTCTCTCCTGATTTTGTCAGCATAACCCTCACTTGTAGCCTTGGTAGAGAAGTCGCTGTGTCGGTCGATGAATGAGTCTAGGATGAAGGGTTCCTTCTCTTTTTTAAAATTTTCTAATTTTTTAGGCTTTTAATTTTTGACTTTTTAGGTGTTTTTGGGTTTTCTATTTTTTGATATTTGATAATAAGTAAGATACGAGGTCGGATTCCTGAAGAGGAATCGACAGGGGTGCTTCTCTTAGTTGAGGAAGCATGACGGCTGTTGGAGCCATTTGTGCGAGCCTTCGGATAATGTGGATCCACTATGGTTTTGGCATTTTTGTTTTTAGCCTTCGTCCCGCACGATTTTTCAGATGAGTGAGGACGGTGACGGTCCGGCTGATGATTCAATTTCTTCTATTACAAGGATTGCTTGATCTTCGAAGAACGTTTGGAGATTCTCTGGCTCTTCCTCTTTAGGCGGGTCCAACTAACCGATTGTAAGCTCTTCTTCACAGTGCCTCAGGATGAAAGCGCATACCTTAAGCGGGGTTGGTATAGCTGAGAGATGCAGGGATATCCCCACAGACACTCCCCTGTGCGAATAACTATCCAAAATTTGTGTTGTCGTCATAATTGAAATCTTCGTATTGGGATTCGTCTTCGAATAATCTCTAGAGATCCTCGTCTTGTTGTTCTTGAATCTCGAGAGTAGGGAGATCTAGCCAATAATCCTCATCATCGCTTAGTGGTGGATACCATTCTTCTTCTAAGGTTCTTGAGAAACTTTGGAGAGGTGGTGATCCAGGTGATTGACGGTCATCGAGTATCAGTTCTTCTTCAACTTCTATGGCTGCGAGGTGGATGTATTCTTCGTCGGTTGACTCCCAATCTTCTGCAAGCAGTTCAGGCTCTCGATGCTTTTCCTTGTTGGTGATAGGAGATTCTTCATTCCCGAATAATGGTTTGACTCCTTTGAGTGGTTTATCTATATCATCATTCTGGCTTAAGTCTGTCAGATCTGCGAAGGCTTTGACCATCTGCTCAATCTCTATTATCTGAGGCTTGGTGAGGGATCATTCTCTCTTAGGCACATTGGCCTTCTTAGTAGTTCCATAGACAAAGTGATCATATAATGACCATTTAGGTGAAGTCGTGAAGGCATCAGTTTCTTTGTCATTAGACTGGTAGCCTACACCAGTAAGTTTGCGGACCTTTTTTGGGACCACTGGGCCTATCCACCCTTGTTTATTCTTTTTGTGCCCTGTGTGTGGGATGTACCTCAGTTGATACATGAGGTCCCACCCTTTTGTCGAGTTGGGTTTATATTGTACAACTGTGTGAGGTCAGGACAAGTTGCTCTCTTTGTCAGTCTTTGTTGGCGTGCTAGGGGAGACCACATATGGCTGACTTCTGCTACTGATGTATCGTCGGGAGTCTTTATCTTTCTAATGTTACCGGTGGATAGTACTAAATCATGAGCCGTCAGAATGCTTGCGACATAGTCAGTGTCCATATTCTCGAAAGGTGCGTCAGCATATACCCTAATATAGTGTCCTCGTGAGGGAACTTGACTCATTGGTGATATGTGGATGCCACAGCCTTCATGGATTCCAACCACTTTCATCCTAAGATCAGATTGTAAGTGCTGGAGGAGTCTGATATGTGAAATGTGGTGTCGATGGTCACTGGTCTGAGTCGTACTTGGAGCTTGATGGTGCCTTTGACGAAGCGTTGGGAGCCATCACACGTATGAGGGATAACGACGACGGTCATATATCTTGTTCTGTATACTCAAGGGTTTTGAGCATTGTCATCGGGCAGATATTTAGTCTCACTCTCGTATCGACTAATGAGTGAGGTACTGAGAATCCCCTGATTATTATCGTTAAGTATATAGGGGTTTAACTTGCTCATAATGATTTTCTTGGCATGCCGACATCCGTAAAAGTAAGTGTTGGAGGTTGTGCCATGACCGAAATAATCTCGTGTAGCTCATCTAGGGTAATGTCTTCATTTACGTGAGTTTCTGCTAGGGTTTTCATTAGTAAACAGTGGTGCTCGTGAGATTTCTTGATCAACTCGAGAGTTGAAATCTGAGTTGGGACTTTTTCAAGGTGTCGTAGAAGGTCGTATTTTTGACCTGATTCCAGGGCTGGCTCTTTCCCAGGCCTGTGTACTTTGTTCGCAGTTAGCTGAAGCGGTTGAGATGCAGGAGGTGACGGTGGCAGAATTACGTGAGGTGGAGGAGGTAGATTCGTCTCTCTATCTCTTATTATACTATCTGGTGGCTGAGCACTCACATTCTCTTTCTTTCGAGGGAATGGCGTTGATGAATATATTTGGTTCCTGATTTAAGGACCGGATACATGGATTGTCGATCTTTGAGTGATGTGGAGGTTTGTCTCAATGAATTTTCTGCAACATTCGTTATCAACGAGGTGAAGCTAGAGGAAGGGATATGTCTCAGGGCTACACCATTCCACTGGGGGAGGTATTGCGTGTAGTCTTCCTCTTCCAAAAAAGTAGAGATCAGTGCTTCTTCCTTGCTTAGTTCTTCATCTTGTCAGCCTGTTTCAGCACTTGGGTTGTGTGCAGCTGTCGTCTCAGACTCTTGATCTGAAGTATCGTTGATGCGTGGTAAAACTTGAGAAGTGGTTCCTTCAGGTTCAGGGTTGGACAGGGGAAGCGGTAATAGAGCTGGCTCCGGGTTTGGGGGAGTCGAAGGATCAGATGGCTGTCTATGGAGATTAGGTCTCCTAGTCCTTAAAGCTTGGACTCGTATCCGGGTGAAGTTAGGGTATGGTGGAGGATTTGGTGGTGCGATTTGGGTTATTAGGGTCGAATGGTTGGAAGTCTCTGAGGTTCGATTGGGTTGGGTGAGTTGCTTGGGGGATTAATGTGGGTAATCAAGGTCGAAGGGTGTATAAAGAGTCGGCTGGGGAAATTCACTGTGGTAATTTGGGAGACAGGTCCCTGGTTGTTACTCTGATTGCCATTTCAAAGGGATTCCCAGTCGCTTTGATTCTGATCATTCATATCATAGATCACGTCCGACAAGACCCACCAATTTGCTAGGTTGTGTTTCGTGAATCGATGGAAAGCGCAGAACTTGCTGTTGTCGAGGTGTGCTGGCAAGGGCGTGGTCGTTCCGGTGGGAATCTGATCATGTTCTGGTTACTTAGGAGGCAAAAGATGTTAGGGATGGTATCAGGTAAAGGAGGGTAGTGCTCGCGTTTTGGTTGTCAATTGAGTTTGGCTTGTTGATTGAAGTTTTGTGGTGGGGTTACATTGTTGTAGTTTGGGGGTTGGTTCTCTGGTTCTAAGCTGCATTTTCGTTTTGGTTCTAGTAGGTATTATGGTCCGGGTATTGATTGCAGCTTTGGTATTGGTTTGACTCTGGTTGGAGTATCGTTGTTGATTCTAATTTTGGTAATGGTTTTGACCAAGATTTCATGGTTGGAAGTTCCCACTTCCGAAATTTTGTGCTTGGTTGGCAACCGCGTTCACCTGCTCGGAGGTTGAGGCTTTCTTGTTGTTTTCAGTCTTCAATTCGTTGGAAGAGGCACCTTTTGATGCTATTATTGAGAGGGAGAGGTCTCCACTCTTGATATGTCGTTGTATGCGGGAAGCATGCAGATGGAGAGTGACAAAGTCCGGACAATCACTTATAATAAGAGTACTCTGAAGAGGCTCTTTGACGTTGTCGATGATAATATTGATCGCATCCTTCTCCTTCATATGGCTTCCATTCCAGGAAGTGAGTCTTCTTCATCGGCTGATGAAGTCAGCAAATTCCTCATCAAAATCCTGCTTTGTCGTCATCAAGTCACTAAGACTAACTGCTTCTTGTATCAGATGCTTGTACTGGTTGAGGAACTGGCTGGCTAAGTCATCAAATGCATCGATCTTGTGAAGTGGCAGGCCGACGAACCAGTCGAGAACTTCTCCTTCTAATGATCTCTGGAAATAGTGGATGAGAAGTCCTTGGTTGTTGCGAATAGGTCGACAACCATTGTAGAATAACACCAGATGGTGGTTTGGATTCCCCATGTCATTGTACTTGTTGAACTTGGGAGGCTTAAAGCCTGTTGGTAGGTTGAATTCAAGGTCTTGGCAGAATTTGTCAAATCTGAACAAAAATCTAGGGTGTTCTCTCTTAGCCATGTAATTATCTAGGACCTGAGTGAGGTCCTTAATTTTTATACTGGCGTCTTTCTTGATCGTTTGAGGATGAGTTTGATCCTAACTATTATTGTTGAAGAGGGTTTGAGTGGTTTGCCTTGGTGGCGATATATGAGGTGATGTCGTACTTGGGGTAGGTGGCGACCTCTCCTCTCTTTGTCGTTCCCGTTCCTCCTCATCTTTGACGGTTTGATATACGGCAGCCAAACTAGAAGTAGTTCTTTGGCTTCCTTTCCTCCTCTTTGTAGTGTTTGTGTGCTAAGTTCCACGAGTTGTTGGGCTGTGAAGTTTTGCCCAATGTCACTTTTTCTCCTCCCATCGTTGTTGCTAGTGCTTGGAGGGGTGAAGGGTATTCGTTCATCTTCACTAGCCATGTTATTCTCTAGATGATGAGACAACCTACCATCGTATGTATGATTATTGTGTAACCCCCATAAGGGCGGGTCATTACTAAAATTCATCCGACAAATCCAAGATATCTTTGCTCTTTTATAGAAGAGCTTACAGTGGTTCTCGTGTGAGTGCATGCAAAAAGCAATAAAGCAAGAAAATAAAGCTAAACTAGATAAACTAAGGATGCTTTAGCAAAGAGGTCCCATCGCGAACGCCAGTCTGCTGGTACGCACTTTTGCTGGGTCCTTTTCGGGTCCCGGAATAAGTGGCCGAATTCGGTCCATGTGGACTTTGGTGAAAGCAATAGGGTAGTAAACTATGAAATATTAAATGTTGAAAGGAAAGAGGTAAAATCTAAACAGAGGATACCTGAGTTGATGCGATTGCCAGGTGTAGATATTTATCAACGCTGCAACACGTCACTGATCACGCCTGTGGGATGCGGGTTGACTCCATTACTGAACGTCGGCCGGTCAACTTCAACAGCTATGGGTCGCCTACAATCTATCTAGTTTAGCTTCCTAATCCTATTGGACCTATCCAACAAGGGGGGTGGTGACCTACTATGCTAAGAAGGATCGACCCCATTCGTAGGTACCCTCCATAATCTCCCCTGGGCAAATTGGCGAGGCTAAGGCTATTTTGAAAGGGGGGCTAGGGATTTCCTAAGGGATATATCTAAGGCTAAGAGGGGGGAGCTTGCTCCTCGAATCTTCAGAAGGAACGAGCTTGGGAGAGAGAGAGAGAGCTCGTATAGAAAATTACTGTATGAAATTGGTGAGCTTGGGTGTAGAGGAGGGATCTTTTTATAAGTATACAGATAATTGTGCGCATAGGGATATGTGCGCAATTAGCCATTTGCACTCATTGCATGGTTCATGGTGCGCAATTCAATTGCGCATGTGGACTCATGCGCTTAATCACTTGGAAGTCAGTCACCGACTGGGGACTGACTGGCTGACTGGCTCAGCCGGTGTCCAAGTTCTAATATATCATGGTACCAATTATGCGCTTTAGTTCGTGCACATAATCCAATTATGCACATGGGTCTATGCGCATAATTAAGGATTTAGGGCGGTCTTAGGAGTCAAAGACCCGGTCCAACTAGGGACCAATTGCTCGCACCCAATGGCACGCTCAATTCAATTACGCACAGGGTGAACTACGCATAATCGGGGAGCTTTGGCGGTGCATGGGAGGTGTACCCTAGTCCAACCTGGACCAATTGCGCGCAACGAGTCCTGCATGCAATCGAATTGCACGCTTATGTTCAGGCGCGTAATTCGGGATCCTCCCGAGCCGGGTCAGGTATGAGTCAATGGGATGAGATTTCAACCCAGAGCTCCCCCATACAATATTTATAAGGTGTATGAGTCCCGAATGTGGGGTTTTGGGTATTCGGAGAGGGTTGGTCCCTTTCTGGAGATCGTGGGCAAGGTCAGAGGCTGACCGAATAGGTTTGTATACTCTGAGAGGGCGAAAATGAGATTTTTACACAAAGGTCGAGGAGTTCGTTGACCATTTTAAGCTTCCAATCTTGGGGTGAAGTGTCGAATCAGCAATGAAGGGTTCAACCTATGCATGAATATAATGCACGTAGGGCCTTTTACCAAATGTGAGCTATGCGTGAATAATAAGCAAGCAAAGCTTGTTTTGCTACTTTTAGGCTATGTGTGTATATTATGTACTCGAGGCTTCTATGGAATTTTAAGCCGTTCGTGCATATAATGTATGCAAGGCTTACATAACTCTGAATCTCCCCGAATGGCTGCCCAAAGTGTGTCGTAAGGCCTTGGTTTTGTGGGGCAATGTTCCACAGAGACCTTTCTCGAGTTTTGCCACTTGTGAGCTCTTAGTAGCCCAAAGTATTATCGGGTCCCTCCTCACCGTGCCTAGGGATACGAGGTCGTTTCGATTTTTTCTATCGCTCTCTCAAGGATTCGGGTTTCGTAGAAATTTTGGTAATCTAACCGATATACCTCTGGTGTAAACACCTTCTTAGGTACTGGATGTGGTGGCCCTTTTCAAGATCATCACTTCTAGGGCTGTAGCTTTACTTAGGATTCCCCCCCCCCCACCCTTTCTAAAAAAAACTACCCTCTAGAAAAATCGGATTATTACGCCCTTTTAAAAATTTTCTTACAATTTATTTTTGGAATGTTCAATTAAGTCCAATGTTGGTGCTTTGCCAATGTTCAAAATCTAGGCAATTAAAGTCCTGTGCTACCACCATGGGCCGTCGTCCGATGGTGAAATATGTTTCGCAAAATAGCAGAAAATGTCAATCAAGTGACTAGGCAAAATGAAAAATGTGGAATCGTAAATGTTAGTATCCAAATGAAAGTGTCAATCAAATAACTAGGTAGATAAAAAATTAAGGCACAAAATAGATTGCGAAAATTAAAATATGGGAAAATAGAGAGGTGTTAGTCAAGCGACTAGGCAAAAACAAGCGGAATCGTTAAATGTTTTTATCCAAACAAAAGTACGAGTCAAATGACTAGGCTAAAAAGCATGATATAATCAAAATGTAAGATAAGCAAAAGAAGCCAAATTTTAAGTAGAAGCTCAAATAATGATCCCCAGTGGAGTCACCATCTGTTCAACCATTGACCTTAAGAACCTATTGCGATGATGGATTAAAGTATGGAGTTGCCACCCAAAACTTTTGGTGTTTCGAGAAACCAAAATCAAATATAATAAACACCGAAGTGTTGGATTTAACTCCGATAACCGGTTTACGTCAAAGGCTCTAGGCAAGGACTTCGGTTACCAATTATAAAGGTGTTAGGCACCTAACCGGCTGACTCGTAAGTGATCTCTACTATGACCAAAGTATATAAAAAGGAGGAAAAATAGGCAGCACTTCCCCTTGCCCGAAGGCATGTGGACCCGTATTAAATTTTTCACACTATTCAAAATTTGACGGTATAACGGCTTAAATCATAATATAAGGGAAAAGTCTAAAGAAAAAAAAAGAGAATGGAGGAAGAAGATGAAGAGAGCCGAAGATGAACTCTCAGGCTCTTGTAGCACCACTGTCGGAACTATTTCGGCAAGATTCTGATTGCAAGTATGGGTGATGGAATCCTACGATTTGACAAAGGTTGGGAGATGGAGAGCTTGGAATTATAGAATTATGAGATGGATTGGCTAGGGTTTTACCTTGGTAAAATTAGTGCATCCTAAATGAGGGGGTGAGGGCTTCTATTTATAGATAAATGAGTGATTAAGGAGCTCCTAATTGGATTTTAGTTCTAATAAAAGGTTAGGTTTTAGGTAATGGGTTCATCTAAGGATTCGGATATTTCAGAGGCTTGGAGAAGATGAAGATGGGTTTTAATGGTGGATGATGGCGGAATCATTTAAAGGGTAAAAGGGTGATTCTAGTAGCTTTTAGTGGTACAAAGGTAATTTAAAACCTACCCTTAAAGTTTGGGATAGTCCACAAGTCTAAGCACAACAAGGAACCCAAGAAATCTTAGATTTGCAAGTTTTAAGTCATGCATATATATTATGCACACATGCTTCAAAACTAAAAATGAAATTGGAAGTGAGGAGCCTGAGCTGAGTGCTACTTTCTAGAGAAAATCAAAATTTGGTCATGCGTGCATAATATGTACGCATGGATTAATTTTTGAAAATAAACCAAAAGCTTGATTTGTGGGCACAAGAAAGTTCAGAATGGTTCTGGGTTTTGGGGGTTCTAAGGGGTTCTCTAAGCTGTAGAGGATGCTTTCGAAAGCTTGCAAGCGTGTTCTTATCGAAGAACGGGTCGATCATGTGTTGGGCCAGATTTGGGTATCTGCACATGGGTTAGAGTGAAGCCCAAGGCGCTACACTCAGAGCTATTCGGGTGCTATGTGGCACCTAACATAAGGATATGGTGCTACCACAACATGCCTAAGGTCGATTAGGGACATCTAAAATAATTAAGAAAAGGGTGATCTTTCACTATTCAATATTGGGTCAAAGTTAAATTTTTAATGCACTATGTTTGGAACGCTAGCCATCAAGTTTGATTGGTCATTTTTAGCCGTAAGAGAACTAGCTAAACTCTTAAAGGATGTAGTGTATTGGGCGATCACGTGCCAATTGATTTGGCATTACAAAGCATAATGTTTGGGCTGGTCCCTTTTGCCATATATATATATATATATATATAGAGAGAGAGAGAGAGAGAGAGAGAGAGTTGAGGATATGCGCTTGGGCGTAGAGATATCTCTGCCCATATCGATAGGAGCTTGACATATAGCTACTATGTGGATGATGCGACATTCTCCCGTATTCTTCATTTAACCCCTCTTTAACCATAGTTACTACTGATTGTATCAGAAAGACAAATCGGGGCTGGGGCTGGGGATCCGTTCCTGACATGGTCATCATTAGCGCTTCCAAAAGACTTGTAATACCCAAATTTAATCATTTTTAAATTCAGCACCATTTTTGAAACGCTAAGAATGATATGGTCATCATTAGTGCTTCTATCATGTAGCGTAGCGCTTCGTTTTGCGTCAGTTATTGTGCTTCGTATACGAGCGATAGCGCGTCTATGATTAAGTGTTATTACTCCAGTTATAAGCATTAATGCACTATTATGAAGCATTAGCGCTTCGTGAATGAAGGGTAGTGCCCTGTATATGACACGTAGCACCATGTTTCCTTAGCGACGCCTTGACTGATGTCATTTATTACCATTGTCAGAACATTAAATGAGGAGTAACGGATGGGATTACGGCGCATGACATTGTGCTTTGCAATGGCCATCACTTTGATTCAAAAAAAATATTTAAGGCGGCAATATTATGAATTACAAATTCACAAATTGCTTTTCACCTTTGCCCTCCTAATTTTCATCTTCTCATCAAAGCAGCAAAACACTTTCCCTGCGTCTAGAAATAAGGTAAGTTTCCTTCTATTTTTATTCCGCTTTATAAAATGCTAAATAGAAGTGTCATTATTCCAATGAAGACGAGCTAGCGCCTTGTCTAGGGGCGTTAGCGCCACATATAGTTGCGTTAGTGCCTCATATAGGAGTGTTGGCGCCTCATCATGGAAACGTCGCCGCTCCGGATCTTACTATATTCTTCTCTAAACTTGTCCTTTTGCTATTTTACATATTTTCAAGATGGTTCTCAAGTCTCCAACGGCTAAGTGCACTATTGAAAAGTGTCGGGTCATTAATGACGGGGCATCGGTGCAGAGGAAAAAATTGCTTGAGGAGTCGATCTTCGGGGCATTCTTTTTGGCTCCAAAGGATGCGATAAGCATCAACAACCTCCTGTACGCGATGATCAAGTTCTGGGTCAAAGACAACGTTTGGGATTTTGGGAAGGGTCATATCAAATTTTGGGCCCTTGATTTTTCCTTAATAATTGGTCTTCGAATGACCGCCCCGTCTCATTATCCTTCTCCAAAGAAGCTTCCCAAAGAACAGACCATTAGAGATAGGTTTTTCATGTGAATTAACCCTGTAAAGAGGGGACACATCCTGGTTGTCATCAACAGCCTCCCGCTGGATACTGAAAACGACTTTATGAAATTATGTCTGTTGTTCGTCCTCACCACCATCCTCTTCCTAAACACAAAATAAACCATCGATGAGCCCTACCTCAAGCTCATTAATGATCTCCCAAATTTCTAGCTGAAGGCAAAGGAAAAGCAAGTTACAATATTTATGGCTGCACTATTTTCCTACAGCTAATGTCGTTGATCGGACCCAAAAGTTGTACAAATTATCTCCAAATCTCGACTTTGTTAGACCTCATTTAACAACTAATATATGCTTTTAGTTTGTGTTGTGTTGCAATAAGTGCGAAAGCCGATTAAATGCTAAAAAGGTTAAAAGTGCAAAGTTATGAAGAAACCCAAGCAAAAGGCAAGGATCCAGGGAGATGCAGCTGAAGGAGTGCTTTAAAAGGTCAATTGGACCGGTCAAAACTACAAATTCGACCAGTCTATTTAGCGCAGCAGAGGAGGTTTCCAACTTAAGAGAATTAGGCTTAAATGGATCGGTCGAAGCATCACTTTCGACCGGCCAGAACTCCAAAAGGCTTCAGAAATGTAAAGAGACATCGGTCAGGACTCAGCCGAGCGGTCAAAACTGGAAGAGCAGAACGCAAACATCCTCAGAGGAATTACTCGACCGGTCTAGAAAATAAGTGAAGTTGAAGCCTTCGTGGCTCCTCTCCTACCTGGAGAAGGAAACTAAGTCGACCGGTCAGTTATCCAAACTCGAACGGTCCAAATAGAGTTTCTGAGCGAAAAACCAGGCGCGCACAACTGTGTATATCTTCTAAACTCCGAGATCTTCTCCGGGAATCTCTTCAATAGGATGGAAAACTCCAAATCGCGTAGATTACCTTCCATAATCATCATCCTTGGAGGATTTTTAGGATCTAGGGAATCCTTGTCGTGTGTATCTGTTCTAGGGCCTTGTAATCTATAAATAAGGACCCTAGGTTAGGAATAAAATAGCTTTTAGCCCTAGGGTTGCTTGCTCGTAGGTTAGGGTTAGATCATAGTTCTAGAATGGATTGGGATTGATTGTAATCATCGACCAGAGGCCGATTCAGCAATGATGAAGGTTTCTGGATCGATGCGGGCTTAAAGTTTCAGGCTGCGATTTCTTGTAAATTTCATATGAGTATTTAATAACCTTTTGTTTCTTTCTTTATTTTGATTCTTGTTTTAATGGTATGATTGCACATTCGAGGTTCTGATTAGATCAAGAACGGAACGGTAATGCTGTAATCTTATTTAGAATAATCTCAGTGGCCTTGTAGGGATTGGGGTTAGCCTAGATAGGATATTCACCGACGAACTAGGCCTTGTAGGGTACTCTTTTTTGGTTCGTGCAATGATGCTTTGACGATTAGATTTCTCTAACTCGCAATTAGATTTCTCTAATTCATTACGAAGTGACTGAGCTAGCTAGGAGTTAGCTTAGGAGCGGGGGTACCAGGGATTCAAAATAGGGAAGGAATAGAAGATTATTAGATACAAGCCTGAGATCCAAGAGAGATCTCACTATGCCTTCCCATATCTTTATCCAGATCTGTTAGGTTTTCTCTTTATTTTTAGGATTAATTTAGGAAACTTAAAATATATAATTATTATACAAAATAGAGATTTAATAAGATATATGACAAGTCCTTAGGTTCGACACCCTTGTACTCGCCCAAGTACATCTGAACTTGTGCACTTACAAAGTCATATTTTAAGACAATCAGTCGTCTACCAGAATGTCTTATTTTATTTCTTACGAAGGCCGCCCATTAAAATAGTCATCAAAGGTTTATTTTATTTTTCACAAATCTGGGCGTACGAGATTAACCATAGGTGCACCCCAGCCTAGGGTCCTGGACCCCACCAATTCCCAAGGCTGCTGAAATGGGAAGCGAACGATAATAAGTTAAAGTACTACATCCCGATTTTGAGAACAAGGTAAATTCTAAAAGAGGCGATGTTGCTTCCAATGCGCTTCCATGTAAAAGCGCAACTGCTTTCATGTAGAAGCGCAACCGCTTCCAAATGAAGCGAAGGCGGTGCCTCTATGTAGAAGCGCAACCGCTTCCAAACGAATCGGTTCATCTAGTAACGTTTGTGTTTTCTTAAATTCTTTATCAGTCGAAAATAATATGAAATATCTATCATTATGAAGGGCGTCCGAGTACTCGAACCCATAATCTCTAAGATGAGGCAGCCTGTGGTAGCAACCCTACTGCAACCAGGGCAGGGACCTGCGGAAGCGAGTGTTGGACCTGTAAGTTCACTCCCATTACCTTGCCGAGAAAGAAAATAGACATTGATGTTATTCACTTGGTATCTGAGGAAGAAGAAGAAGAAGATGAAGAACAAGAAGAAGAAGACGACGATGAAGACGAAAAGGCTCCCAAAGCCCGTAAGTTCGCTCAACCTCGGATTGATGAAAAATGGAAGCAGTCTGTCAATTCAAGAATTTTAGACTGCAAGAAGTCAATAAGAGAGCAGGCCAAAGGCTTCGACGACCTCAGTCTAAAGGTTCTCCAGTTGGAACATGAGAACCTAAAATTGAAGGAAGAGAATGCTAAGATCTTGAAGGATCAGAGTTTTATTATGCAACAGTTGGCCCTCTTCCAAAAGGATCATAAGCTTCTGAAGCAGGCAATGTAAAAATTAATCGAGGTATGCTTATAAAGTATGCATTTTCGTATGCTGAACTTAAGAAAATTTAAAGAATAAGCGCTAGCGCTTTGTATATGAAGCGTCGACGCCTTCTCATGAAGCGCCATCGACTTCACATGACGAGCCAATGCGTCGTAGTGTGAAGCGACGATGCCTCTATGAAGCATAGGTGCATTGACTATGATGTGTCAACACTAGGAATATAAAGCATGATCGCTTCTATATATTAATTATTCATTAAATATTAACTGTTATTATCCTCATATTACAGGCCCGCAGTTCTCAAGCCCAGCTCCACCTGCAGCACCAACCCCACCATCAGCCCCAGAACCATACCCAACCCCAACCCCACCATCATCCCCAGACCTAGCCCCAACCCCACCACCAGCCCCAGACCCAGCCCCCCCGAGGCCCAACCATAACCATCGCCCGATCCCCACGCATACCCCCAACCATAACCATCACCCGAGTCCCACCTGAGCCCCAGACCTAACCCCAACCCCAACCCCAACCCCATTGCTCAACTCCAACCCGGCCCCAATCCGGTTCAGACCCCACCACTAGCCCCGGTCCCCCCTTGAGGCCCAACTACAACCACTTCCTGAGCCCCACCCATACCCCCAACCACAACCATCGCTCGAGCCCCACCCCAACTCCAACCCCAACCCAAGTTCCAGCCCAGCCCCACCCCAACTCCAACCCCAACCCAAGTTCCAGCCCAGCCCCAGACCCAAACCTAACCCCAGATACCTCAAGGCCCATTCACAACCACCGCCTGAGCCCCACCCTAGCCCCAGACCCATCCCCAATCCCAGTCCTGGCCCTTGCCCCAACTCCAACCCCAATCCCAACCCCTGCTCCAACCCCAGCCCCTATCCTCGACCACAACCATAACCCCAACCACAACCCCAACCATAACGAAACTCCAAACCATAACTATAACCCAACCTCTACCACCACTGCCTACTGCGTCTCATGATTCTGGTCCTGAGATGCCCCTTATACAACCTTGCACCAAGGAGAAATATTCGGTGCAAGATAAAGGCCCAGTTGTCTTCAGGAGAAGTGAGAGAAATCGGGATAAAGTTCTGGCAACGATTCCTCCCTCACAAACTCTCCCTAAAAGAAAGGGAGAGATGGTCTCCAAACCCCGCAAAAAAAAGGCCAAAGCGAGGGGCTCCCTGCCCGCATCACCCTCGACCTATATGAAGGCTATTTGGGAAAAGCTCAACTGGGAGAACGGGTAAGTATATCCCCCCGTGACCCTTTATCGAAGTGCCAACGTGTCGTAGTCGATGCGTGGTCACCTTTAGGTGAAAGCACTAGTGCCACACCATCTTGAAGCGCCAATGCCACAACATCTTAAAGCACCAATGCGTATGTTACTAAGTGTAAGCGTGTTTACTACAAAGCGCTAGTGCTCCATATTTTACAGATATCCTCTTATGTCTTAATTTTAACGTAGGACTCTCATCTCTACTGTTGGGTCCCGACGTATTACCGTTGACCTGATGCACTGCCTGAAATTTCCCACGGGAAATAGAAGACCTAGCGAGTGTTAATCCTTAATCAACCGCATGCATCCCTAGTGTGACACCCCCCATTTTGCCCTCTCGGAATATACAAATTTGTTCGGTCAACCTCCTTTGATCTCTCAACCCCAATGTGGGACTATATACTAAAACAATAGTTTATGGTTGAACACAGGCTGAAACAATAGTTCTGTGGCTCAGATCCCAACGTAGGGAGACTATATACTGAAACAATAGTATATAATCAGAATGCAGACTGAAATAATAGTCTTGCATTTTAGACCCATTTGCCCTAATGTGGGACCATATATTAAAAAAATAGTATATGACTGAACACAAGCTGAAATAATAACTCTGTGGCTTCGGCCCCATGACCTTAACGTAAAGGCCAAGCAATGAAACAATAGTACATAACTGAACACAGGCTAAAATAATAGCTCTGTGGCTCAGATCCCAATGTAGGGAGACTATATACTGAAATAATAGTATATAGTCGGAATATAGGCTGAAACAATAATCTGGCATTTCAGACCCGACTTGAACCCAGACCCCGAATTACATGCCTAAAATCACACGCACAATTCGATCGCACGTGAAACCACATGCGTGCAATCAGTCCTCCTTTCAGACCAGACTTCCTTTCCCATACCACTTCGAGACTCGATCACTTGCCTCACACGAGACGCGCGATTTGATTGAGCGTTCAACCACCGTTGCGCAATTGGCCTACGCCCGACCTAGTCTTACAGTCCTTGACCCCCAACCTTCCTCGATTAAATGCTTCAAATGATACGCTTAATCGGATTGTGCATTCCACATTAAGCGCGCAATTCGCCCTAACATTGTCAGAACTAGGAAACTCGCTGAACAAGTCAACCGATCGCCCACTGAGTTGGTGATCGACCCAAAGTGATTAAGCATCGGGAGACCGACGCGTAATTCAGTTAAATGCCTGAAACAGGGCGTTTAATTGGAGAAAAACCTATAAAAGATTTTTTTCTAATTCACGCCAAAGGCTGGACACACAACACGAGAGAGAATGGATTTTTTTTTAGATTTCGAAACCAGAGAACTCCGAGAACGAACACATAGAGGAACCTAGTCATGATTTCGAGATTTAAGCTTCGAATTTTTGAGATTCCTCTCTGCAGCCCCGGTCTTAGGTAAAAATCTTAGTTTTAGATTTAGGATTTTCTCTTAGTTTCAATTATTAATATTGAATTTTTAGTTTTAGACCGTAAACCCTTTTTTTTTAGATCGTAATTTTAATATCTGGTTCTAGTTATTACATTTTAGAACCAGTCCTTAATCTGACGGCCTAATTCACTGACTATAGACTTCAATTCTGTTCTAAAATCTTAATTTGTAGTCCTATCATTAATGTCTGATTCTAGTTCTTCGTTTCTAGAACCAGTCCTTAATCATACGATCTGATTTTTCAATTTCGGACCTGAATTCAGTCCTAAAACTTTAAATTCTAGTTTTAATTTCTTAATTTAATATTTCTAAAATCCCTAATATTAATTTAGTTTTCTATAATCCTAGTTTCACAATCTAATTCATGATTATAATCTCGAAATCGACTCTAAAAATCTAAAAATTCTACTTTATAATCTAAAATTCAATTTAATTTAATCTCAGCCACCCAATTTGCCCAAGGGAGCTTATGGAGGGTACTCGGGAACGAGGCCAATCCTCCTTTGCATAGCGGACCCAAAACCCTTTTTTAAGAATTTTAGTAGAATTAGTTCATTGCTTTAATTAGAATTAAGTAAAGTTAGTTTCATTATTTTCTCATGATTCTAGTATAGTCAATTTATTGCTTTGATCATAATTCTAGTCAAATCAGTTCCTCTATTTTAATTATAATTTTAGTACGATTAATTCGATACTTTAATTAGATTTCAAGTATAGTTAATTTATTGCTATAATCAGAATTTTAACAAAATTAGCTTGTTTCATTTAATTAGATTTTTTTTAATAAAAGTAATTCTTTACTTAAATTAGAGTTTTGGTAAAATCAATCTTTTATTCCAATCAGAATTGCAGTAGAACTAGTATACTTGCTTTACTCAGAATTTCAGTATAATTAGCATGCTTGATTTAATTAGAGTTTCATTAAAATCAACATATTTTCATTCCTAGTATAATTAGGAGACTTAATTCATTAGACTCCTAGTAGAGTTAGGAGACTTAATTAATTAGACTTTCAATAAGATTAGGAAACTCGATTAATTAGACTTCTAATAAGATTAGAACACTTAAACCAGGTAGACTCCTAATAGGATTAGGACACTAGAAGATTAATTCCTTCACTACAACAAATTCACAACTAGACTCACACTAGAATTAGGAAATTTAAACCAATTAGAATCATAGCAATAACAAGAAAAGAAAAGGAAAACTAAGCTATCTAAATTATAAGAAAGAGTCATAGCTGCTGACATTCGCAGGCAGATGATTTAGTAAAGAAGTAACCCACACTCGCTCTAAAGCGTGATCATTGACGTGTTGCAGCGTCGTTAAATATCCGCAGCTGATGATCGCAATCAACTAGGAACCTTCCTAGAAATCTCCTTTTATTTTATTTCTAATATTTCAAACACCGCATCGCTAGAGTCCACTTGGACAGAATTGGGCCACTGATTCAACGGGGACCAAGAGGAACCCAGAAAAAGTGCGCACCAACACCTGATTTCATATTTATTTAATCTATTTTTATATGCATATAATGTTCGCATACTTTAGGGTCATGAGCAAGCGGAAGAACATGCAACTTAGTGAGAATAAGAAAGAGAAGGATTTTCGGATGTCTCCCCTTGCACTCAAATACATAATCACAGATTTTAGAACATTCCTGCAAGATTGCAAAACCAATTCAGTTTATCTGCCACCTGACATTGTGGGACGGAGCATGCATTATGTCGATTTTTTTCAGGCGCAAAATGACACAAAGCCATTGCAGTTTTTCTTCATAAATAAAAATCGCCCCTTTAACGCGATTGATTATTTTGAATTATTTATTCTGATTCACATCAATAACCAACCCCACTAGGCACTCATTGTGGCACTCCCATCACAAAGAGCTATACTTATCTTGGTCCCGTGCCCAGATAAATCTCCGGAAACCAAATTTCGCGAGGAGATAAAGACACTAGTAAGTTCGAAAACCATTGTTAGAAGTGCTATAAGTGCTAGCGCGTCCTTAATGAAGCATTGTCGCATCTTATAAGAAGCGACAATGCTTATACTTCGGGGCGTCAGCGTCCCCATATATTTTACAAATGCGTTGACGCCCGAAGTAGAAGCGTTGTCGCTTTTTATAAGAAGTGACAACGGTTCTACTTCGGGGCGTCAGCGCTCCCATATATTTTATAAATGCGTATAACTTTTCTTTTACTTTTTTTACTGACAGACATATTACCTCCCAGCCCTATTACATATCCATGGTACATCCGAATCCAATTTTCAGAAATATCCTTGAGAATGTCGGAGTGTCAAGGCACAAGAAAATGGTCATGACTATGGGGTTTTCATGATGAAATACATTGATTATTTCAGTATGGGCCTCCAACCTACATTTGAGCAGAAAGATATCCTTTATTTCAGGGCCGAGATTGGGCACGCCATCATTATGCACGTGGAAGAAAATTGGGATACCAGTGATAATGTTGAATCTCTTTTATAAAAAAAATTTTAAAAAAATTTTATACATAAATATATCTTCACATTTCTTGATATACATAGCATGTACTAGATTCATACAATATATACAATACTTACACATAATAGCTACAATGTATACTGTTAATAGTACACGGGATTTATTCACAAGAAGTGTTGTTAAATTATGACTTAATATACTTTATTATTGATGCGCCAACGCCCCCCTATTGGAAGTGATATATGGATGAAGAATAAATTGAAGACACCCTAAATGACACTTTTTAATTGGAATATGAATTTGTAATAATCAAAATGCCAACGCTTGTCATTAAGAAGAGATTTCACCTTAGTGAAGTGTTGACGCTTCAATAAAGAAGCGATGACGAGTCTAAATGAAGCGCTGGAAGCTCTGATGCATCAAGAAAGAAGTGGTGACGAGTCTAAATGAAGTGCCGACGCTTCTTGTCTGAAGCACTGACGCATGACGAGTCTAAATGAAGCACTGACGCTTCTATCTAATTTCGATGACGTGTCTCACTGAAAAGTTGATGCATGGAATGTATATTGACCTAAACATTAGGGCTACTAATTGACTTAAGGCACCAACGTATGTAATAGCGCTACTAATAAGAAGCAACAAAGCCCTGAATATTAAGCAACAAAGCCCTGAATATTAAGCTAGTGCTTCGCCCTAGCTACCTAAACATTAGGGCTGACGCTTCTCGAATGTCTTATGCTTATTATAATAATTCGAGCCCAATGATTTACGAAATTGATTTTTGGTGGCAGTGCACTATTTTGGAATGAGAATAGTCGTTGCCGCAATAAAGTTGGAGAAGACAGCGTGAAAATACAATACAACCATACATTCAAATGCCTCAAAATTTGTAATAAATGGAAGTATGAAACATTGCGTAATTGAAGCATTGACGCTTCCTATTTTAAGCGATGATGCTTCGAATAAGAAGCGATGACTTTTCGTAAAGAAGCACAGACACTTCTAACAATAAGCGACATGGGGAAAATAAAAAGGCGGTGCAAAAATTTACGAAATCCCTTTATGACTTCAATAGTCTATTTAATGAGGTTGCATGACAAATTACAATTTAAAGGGCATCATGAGACTCAATTTGTTCATACTTCTCATCCCATACTGAAATGCTTCGCTATGGTTTACGAAAGAGCCACCGGCTTGCCTGCCGGCATTTCATCAGTTCATTCAAAGGTTTGGTTATCGATGTCCCTGACGATAACAAGCCAATTGCCGTCTCCAACGAGCATGTGGTTCCTCCAACCAACCACCGCCATCAACATATCCACTCATCCATCATACCCCCTCCCCTTCCCCTTGCGATGACCCTCTTCCTCTCTCGATACAAATTTTTTTTATTGGAATAATAACAGTCGCTGCTTCCAAGCCCCTTCTTCTTCTTCCGCCTCCCCTCTTCTTCTCCCTCCATTCTCTTGTCCTTCATTTATTTCATTTCTTCTCCTTCATTCCCAACCAACTACCACTATCACCATATCCACTCATCCATCATATCCCTTTGCCTTCCCCTTGCTCCTCCTCCCTTCATTCTCTTTCCTTCTTCCACCTCAACTTCAGTCTCCTCATCTCCATTGTCTCTGCGTATCTTTTGTGATATTTTGTTGACAATATAATCCTTGCTCCTACGGATATTTGGGATGACCTCGTCAAGGGTTGAATCAAGGTCCGCTGGATCGTCCAATGCATCAATACCATGTTCAATTTCATCAGACCCATTTAGGATAAAGTAAGACAGTGTAAGGAAAGACTATGTAAAGAAATAGTTTTGATTTATGAATGAAATATTTTTACATGATAAGTAAATTCTTTTTACTTGACAAATAGTTCTGAGTAATAAATACGAATTTCCATGAGTATATGAAAATGTCAATCCACAACGCTTTTCATTGGAATACAAATAACCGCTGCTGCAATAATGTTAGAAAAGATTGCGCGAAAAGTGAATGTAAATTTATTCGAAGAGTCATGGCCCTTATATGAAGCGTTGACGCTTCATTTAAGAAGCAATGATGCTTCGAATTAAAGCATTATCGCAAGCGATGACACTTCCCTCTGAAGCGCTGACATTTCCTAGACGAGGCGCTAATGCTTCTAATAGTAAAAGCCATGGGAAACATTAAACGGTGGCTCGATACTTATTATAATTCGAGATAATTTTACGAAATCCAATTTTTGCGGCGATGCGCCATAATGTCGTTGCATGAATTTTTGTTATTTAATGGGCATCATAGCCCTCAATTTTTTTTCATCTTGTGGATCTCCTTAGATTAGCATTTCATCTACCTCTGCCTCAGCCCATACTGAAATGCGTCGCAACAGTTTGAGGAGGGGCAACCGGCTAGCTCTTCGACATTTTATCAATTCATGTGATGGTTCAGTTATCGATATCTCCAACGACAACGAGCTGATTGTCGTCCCCAATGTCGACAACGAGCAAACAGTTCCACCGACCCTCGGTGAAGTTATCATCATTCCGGACGATGATGACCTTCCCGTTGTGCTGGAGGCGGGGGGAGACCAAGAGCCCCTCCTTCTCCCTGCTTCAGAGCCGATACTTCTTCTCTTGGCTCCAGAGCCGGTACTTCGTCTCCTGGCTCGGAGCCACTGCTTCTTCTTCTACCTCCTCCCCCTCCTCTTCTTTCCCTTCCACCCAACCCACAACCACCGCCACCATCTCCAACTCCACTTCCTCATCCCCCACCGCTAGTATAACAAACTCCCCACATTCGCCTACACCTCTACCTCATCCACCTGCAACTCATCCCCGCCACCACCTCTAGCATTTCCGTAAAATGTTGCATCCTCTCTCAACCAACCACCGCCATCATCATATCCACTCATCCACGACATCCCTTCGTCTTTCCTTTGCTCCTCTTCCCTTCATTCTATTTCTTTTTTTTTGGTAGGAAGTTCGTGTAAAAAAAGACGATGTAAAGAAGGACAGTGTAAAGAATTAGTTTTGGTTTAAGGATGAATTTTTTTGCATGATTAGTGAATTCTTTTTACTTTATAAATAGTTCTGAGTAATAAAAATGAAGCTCCATCAGTATATGAAAATGTTAATCCACAGGAGTTCGTTCATAAAAAATTAATGTAGACAATGGTTCCAGGTTGAACCACACTCGCCTAATACACGTAGCGGCGTCGCTTCGCAAGAGAGCATCTTTGCACCAAAATGATGGAGGTTCACTTCCTAAGCGAGGCGTTAGCACATAAAGTTCGGGGCGACGTCGCTATGATGCTATAAAATCTAGAAGGAATAAAAATTTTAACGCACTTTTAAAAAAGTCTTATCAACTCGCTTTCATAAATTTTTTAATGGTGTGACTCTGCGAAATCACACTTTCCATACTCAATCCAGAGGAATGCAAATACACCTATGATGTAATAGGAGAAAATACAAATTAATGAAGCACCTACGCTTCAAAAAGGAAGTGCCAATGCTTCAAAAATGAAGTGCCTACGCTTCAAAAACAAAGCGCCCACGCTTCTAAACAAGAGCGTCGTCGTTGCCTTCTAGATGCTCAATCGCTTCTTTCACGAGCGTTGTCACTTCATTCACGAAGCGACTTTGCTTCATTTATGAAGTGTCGTCGCTTCAGAATGATGGTCATGAAATGGTGAAATCAATACTTAAATCGATACTTGAAAAGATTACCATAGGCTATCCACATTATTTAGAAATCATAATACAACAACACTCGTCAGATAAGCACAAATGAAACGCGACGAAGCGTCAGTGCATCAAAAAATGCTTTAACGAACTTTTGCGATGCGACCGCACTTGGAAATCGAAGTTGTAACAACTCCAAAATGTGAAACCGTGTAGACCAGCTTGGTACACGTGTTGGTGCGGCGCATTTTGTCATTTCTGATTTGAAAATATCACTTAGCATGAGTAAGAATGAATGAACGTATGCATTGTGTATGGGGTTCATAAGTGAACCACTTTGGATGTGAAACACCCAAGTGTGGGTGTTTGTGCTTCACAAGGAAGCCATTTGGGTTATAAGATAAGGGTAAAACTCTTTTCTTGTTTTTGTCTTTGAAATTTTAAAGAGAGAGAGAGAGAAAAAGAGAGGTTGTGAGAATCGGAGGCTTGAGATCGAGATTGTGGCCGATCTATGGTGCAAGGTGGTTCTACATTGTGTTAATTGACAAGAGATGGTATGTGGAAGTTTGGCGAGCTATCTTTAGAGAGAGAGTGAGAACTTGAGAAGAACATTCCTCAAGCATGGATTGTTAATCTCCCTCTCAATCCTTTTGTTTGAACTTGGAATACCGCAAGGAATTGTTGAGAGATCGCGGTTTGAGTTTGCGGGAGAGTGGACTGCAAAACCCTTCCGAATGCATCGAAGGATGCGTTCATTTAACCACAATCCATGCCAAATAAATGAGGTAAGATCTTATGATTTGGGTAGATTTGTTAGGGATTAATGGTCATAAATAATGGCAATTAATGCCCTAAATGTGTTGTTTTTATGCTGCATAAAAGTTAGGTGAAAAGGGGAAAGAAAAGAAAATCCGATTTTGAGAGAAAAATCCAAAACCCCGAAAGTCGCTCACTCAACTTTGAGTCTCGCTCGCGCGACTTAGACTTGCTCAAGCGAGAGGAGCTTTAGAATAGGCGTGAAATTCACTTTGAACAGTCACTCGCACGACTGAGTATGTACATGTGAAGTCGCTCACGTGACCTTAGAACTCGCGCACGCAACTGTCTCAGGCTGTGAACATAAGAGAAATAAGAGAGCACAGTCGCTCGAGCGAGCTCGCGCGACTATGAGGTGGCATATGACTCACTCGCGTGACCTTGGGACTCACTCGCGTGACTGGGCAAGTTTGGACAAATTGGGATTTTTCTTCGAGAACTTTTCGAATCTTTCATGTGTATGGTCTTTTAGGCATTAGTTAATGACCTTTGAATACCTTGGAATGTAAGTTATGATTCGGAGTTCACCTAAAGGTCTTCGCTCCATCTTTGTGTGATTTGGAGTGTACTTCCTAAGCGATAGGGGAAATTCATTAACGTGACTTTCAATATGAAATGTTTAGATTATGTGAATAAGATAAGCATGTGTGCATGTGTGTAATAATCATGGATGCATGTGTGAACAAGATAAGTATATGTGAACACGACAAGTATGATAAGTAAGCGTGTGTGAATGTGTAAGAAGTATGATAAGTAAGCCATGATAAGAACCATGTGTTAATGAGATAAGTGTGACAAACAGGTGTCTATGTGTACATGAATGTGACAAGTATGAACGTGAAATACTAAACCTAGTTATAAATTAATCACACTGATTAACTACATGGTGATGAACTATAATTTAGCATTCGCACAATGATTTAAGGTTCATGTGAAATGAATCCCCATCGTGTATCTA
This sequence comes from Chloranthus sessilifolius, assembly GCA_021018995.1. Taxonomy (NCBI): domain Eukaryota; kingdom Viridiplantae; phylum Streptophyta; class Magnoliopsida; order Chloranthales; family Chloranthaceae; genus Chloranthus; species Chloranthus sessilifolius. Next base: position 76,367,144 of record CM037595.1, read on the forward strand.
ATACATGACACAAGTGACCCTGCTAATGAAGCTTAGGGCCTTGACATTGTGGCACACGTGACCCTGCTAACAAAGCTCAGGCGCTAAGAAGCTCAAGGGATTGACATCGTGGCACAAGCGACCCTTTTAACGAAGCTTAGGGGCATGACATTGTGGCTCAAGTGACCCTACTAACGAAGCTCAGGGGCTTGATATCTGTGTGAAATTATTCATTGAATGACGGTGGTTTGGGGATTCCCATCGGTAATTATGTGGCTCCTAATGCTATATACGCTTAGGAGATTATTTAAGTTAAAATTTAAGTCATTTGAAGTTCAAGAAGCATATAAAAATAAGTTAAACCAGAACATGGGAAATAAGAAACAAGATATGTGTGTGTGCACCTTGAAGTCAATTATTTTGATTCAAGCATTTAAAAGTTAAGTTGTGTAAAATGTGCTTTAAATTCAGTTCAAGATCTATGCTTTGAAATATGTTATGTATGCTAGTGATATTCCCCTATTGAGCTTAGACTGTTAGCTCACCCTTTTGACTATACGTCATAGGTACAGACGTGGATTTAGGTATTGAGAATTCTAGTCCTGAAGAAGATCCATATTACATTTCGGAGGAGGAATCTGATCTTCTGCCAGAGGATTATTTCTCTTAGGAAACTTTGAAAGAGAAATTAAGGATTTTTGTGTAAGGCTTGGTATGCCCAGCCTTTATATCAGTTTAGAATAATAGATTCATGAAAAGTAAATTGTTATGTTGAACCACTGTTTGGGTGATGATTGGTCATCACCGGTGGTTCGTTTCGGTTTTGTCGGGCTTATGGTTTACATAAGGATAGAACCGTTATTTTGCTTTTTTGTCATTTTGTCTTTTCATCATTTTGTCTTATATGAAAAAATTGTATTATCTTTTGCCATATATATGATGACGCTATCTACCGATTTAGAGAGATCAACTTAGTTATGCTGTGTTAGTTGACATCTTATGTGTTCAGTTTAGGGATCATCAGAAACGGCGATATGATAGTACGGGTTTCAAGGTAGGAAATCTGGGCTGTCATAGAAGCGCCTACGCTTTCAACATAAAAAAGATTGCACTTTTCATATAATTGAATCAGACTGTCTCTGTGATACCGCACTTTCCATCATCCCCTGTTTTGGTTGGTTCTGTCCGGCGCTAGTAGCCATTATCCTGACCCTCTTTAGGGGGCAAGTTGTGATTTTATGACCCAACTCACCATAGGCCTTACAGTGACACCTCTTCTTTTGTGATTGTTTAAAACTAACCTCAATTCTAGACTTCATTCTATAATTGTTGTTTGTTCGCCTATCTTTGGTGGCGCATCGTAATGGATCTCACACTGTTGGCATGATCTTGCAATGAAATTCCTTCATTAGCCTGAGAGGAGCCGTAAGGAGAGGATGTGACGGTAGTGCATCTTTTATTGTCCTCTTTTGTTCTAATGGCCTCTAAGCTTTTTAATAGTTTGGTCATCCCTTCCAACATGCAATCCACCAAGTGATTCGATTTTATCCCCAACTGAATTAACTTTTGTCCCACTTCTCTTAACTTCCATATCTTCATCGTAGAAACATAATTGGAATCTACTTTCTCACTGAGCCCCAAACATATAATACTATATTTAGCTTCTTTCGTCCATCGAGGTAGAACGTACTTAGATGGAATTTGCTTTACCTCTTCCTTGAACTAAACATGAAAGATGTGAGAATACAACAAACCCTCGGTCTCGAAGTGCTTGCAGTCATAAGTGGTCGTGGCATCTCCACATTTTAAATGAACTTTGAATATTCGACCGCTATCCTTCGTGCCATCCCCACCACTTTTACGCACTTGGTATACAATAATCGGCCTCTTCGACCACCTTTTGGGACTTAAAAGAGACAAACTTTTGAAACTCAAAGTGGAATCTATCGAATATGGTTCTTATATACATAGTAGCGACATGTCTCTCGATTGAATTTTTGAACAAGAGCTTCGGTGTCGTAGACATTGAGACGAGATCCTTCCTATTTTCTTTATCGCGATGAGATTGGATGACAAGATCGTATTGTTTGACAAATTCTGTCAAACTCTCCTGGGCATTGACATAATTATCGAAGAAAGAATTTATACTCTCACTGCATGGCGTAGTGGTCATGCCGACTCAAAAGGTATCGCTCAAATAGCATGGAATCCATTTCCTTCTAAGAGTGTACATTTATTTTAACCACACATTTTCTTGCAATTGAAACTCCTCAACGAATTCTGCCCATCTCCTTTTGAAATCATCAACCGTTTGACTGAACTTGCATTGATTGTACTTTCTCCCAAAATTCTCAAACTTTACTTTAAGTTGAGAGGGATGGTTCAATTCATTCCTCCCTATGTGCCATATGCAGAGGCGATGCGTAGTCCTCAGAAGAACTTCAGAGATGACCTTGCTCATCTCATTGCATTGGTCGGTGATGATTCCATTAAGTTTCTTACCACCCATGCACTTGAGCCACATGTTAAAAAAATAAATGAATGTCTCTTCCATCTCATCCGCGACCAAGGCACATCAAAGAGTCGTCTGTCAATGATGGTTGACCCCTGTAAATGAGATGAAAGGCAACAACAATTTATTTGTTTTGTAAGTGGTGTCGAATACTTCCACATCGCCGAAATGTTGATATGTTGCGTGCGACCTATGATCAGCCCAAAATATACTATGCATACGATATTTTTCGTCTAGTTCAGCTTCAAAGAAGAAACCATCTCCTATATTTTGCCTATCAATGAAGGAATTGATGACCGTCATGCATATCGAATGGATGCTACTCTCATTTCTTATCTTCTTTAGGTAATCTCAAGTTTGTTGAGGGCTTACCGTCATGCCAGCCTCTCCATCCAAACTCGACAAAACAATAAAAATCTTGGAAGGAGGAATTATGCCATCAAATGCTCCAATCAACCATTTACTTGCCCAGCTCATCTTATTATATGATCGGAGTTCCTTCACCTTCGTAAGTGTATACAACTAATGATTATGGGGCTCTCTAAATTCTATTACCTCCCACAAGTTTTGGTCGTCGATCCTAATCTTCAACCTTGCCTCAAATCCGCATCTGTTATCTCTTGAACACTTTATATCGGCATATATTTTACGCTTATCAGGCTGCTTGAACCTTTCAACGAATATATATATTTTCTCTTTATAATTTTCCCCTTTGCAGATTTGTAAATGTTACTTTTCCTAACGCTAAAGCCAACTTTCCTCGCGTATAAATTATAGAAGTTATATGCCTCGTCTTCTTATTGGAATTTCAAGCCGATACGTAGCTTCCATTCTTCGCTGGTATTCTTTGACCCTCCACAACTATCGAGCAGTTCGATATTCGTATCACAGCCAAGTGAAACTCGTTCTAAAGAAACCGTCTCAGGGGTGACATTTAAATCATCACCTACATTGAATCCTCCACTCAAGTCCATTAGATCAAGTCCATTACATCCCCTACATTAGACGAAAAATAAATAAAGCCGCATATAACAAGTGTGTGCTTCTACGAAGCCAAGGCGCAGCCTTAAAGAGCGACAACGCTTCGATTTATAATCGATGGCGCTTCTACTTCTTCTCGTCGTCACTTCGTATCACTTTGCATGACAAGCGTCAAATATAATTTCAAAATAATTTTGAATGCTACTAATTTTATGATCACCACACGATTCATAACGATGCGATGACGCGGCCATAAAGAGCATCAATGCTTCAAGTTAGAAGCGAGGATGTTTCTAACTCTAGGCGGCAGCGCTTCGTATCACTTCGCATGAAAACGTCTGCTTCAACAATGAGCTAAAAAGGAAATTGATTCATAACTATTTGATGACGTGACCATAAAGAACGCCAGCGCTTCAACTGGGGAGCGATAGCATTTGTAAATGGTCGCACCGTCGCTTTGCATCACTTCTTATAAGAAGCGTCTGCTTCTACGTCGAATATATTTAAAATATTTGATAATCTGTAACTTTACTTCATTTATAATTTTATCTCAAATAGTCAAATGACACTGTTATGATCGACGCTCTAGTTAGAAATCCACAGAGAGAGAGAGAGGAAGTTGACAAAGCGGCGCTCATATCCAATCAGAGCTCTAGATTGAGAGAGAAAAAGTTTTCTCTTGTGCGCTAGCTCTTCTATCCAATCAGAGCTCCAAAGTGAGAGGGAGAGAGAGAAAAAGTTGACCAAACTATTGTCTCTTCTGCACTAGAGACTGCGCTTGCGCTTTAGTCAGAGCTCCAAAGAGAGAGAAAGTTGTCCAGAGAGAGAAAGTTGTCTCTTGTGGCACTTGCGCTTCAGTCAGAGCTCTAGAGAGAGAGAGAGAGAGAGTTGATTCAGAGAAGCGCAAGCGAGAGAGAAAATAAAACGAGAGATAAAGAACCTCAAGAGAGAGAGATACAGAAGGAAAATTAGCGCCAAAATATTTAGCGCCATATTTTGAATTCATCTACTGCTCATATCATGACAAGCCCTTCCCCCTTGGCACTTTCTCTTTATTCCGTCAAGTATAACCTCAGTTTCAGTTCTTACACCTAGTACCTACATTACCTACCACTCTCAGTAGGCAAACCCCGCCGTGGGCTAACCCGAGTTACCATTGGGGGAACGCAGAGAGATCTCAACGCCCAAGCGCATTTTTCCCTTTGCCGTATATATATATATGGAGCAAGTTTTCTTCTTCAAAGTCCGTGTGGTACCCAAAACACTATTTTTGTGTCACGCATAGTATGAGAGGATGGTTTAAATCAATTTTTTAAAAAGAATGTTAAGAAGAAGAAGAACAAAAATTTTAAAATACAAGTCAAAGTTTGATTGATTTCCACAATCAAAATTTAAAGGCTCAAAAAATATATGGTGGTGACGAGTTTGTAGGGAGCCGGTTCTGTCCTTTAAAATCCGTGTGGTACCGAAAGCACTGTTTTGATGTCACGTATAGTATGAGAGGATGATTTAGATCAATTTTTATTAAAAAAAAAATACAAAAACTACAAAGTCAAGTCAAAGTTTGATTGATTTCCACAGTCAAAATTTAAAGGCTAAAAATATACATGATGGTGATGAGTTTTTAACATTTTTTTATACATATGATCTAAGCAATGCACCCATGCTCTATATAGCATCCAAACAACATTTTGGCTTGGAGCCATGTGGCAATTGGATTAGCTGGGTGCCATGTGGCACCCAATTCAAAGATGGATATCACGGGCACATACACAAGGTTGATTGTTGACCATCCATAATCCAAAAATTATACACCAATGATTTTGTTGTCAAAGGTTGGAATTGTTTTAAGACCAAATTTATGAGTTGAAAACTCATATCTTTGACTCACGAAATAAAGGGCAAAATAAATCAAATTTTAATAGTATTTTTTTCTAAACCCCTGGAAGAGTAGCTCATCCTAAAAGGAGGTAATGCATCTCGTGATCACATCCATGTGACACATGATCTAATATCTGGATGCATTTTCGGCTGCATCCAGATGCATATCTCCGAGCCTTATAGATGTCCCAAAACACTGTTTGGGTGCCACGTGGAGCACGGGAAAACATTGAGTTAGATCAAGCTTTATTTTAAAAAAAGAAGAAAGAATTGAATTTAAAATAAATAAATTAAGGCTTCTATCAAGGTTTGACTGATTTCATTAGTTCAGATTTAAGATTCAAAAAATATATGGTGGAAATGAGTTTTCAAAATTTTGTTTTTATAACTATGATTGAAGCAGTGCACACATAGGGCAGTCAACGGGCCGGGTTCGGGCCCATTTTTTTTTTGTATTTCAGTTAAACGGGCCAGGTCGGGCCAAGCCCGAATAAGAATCGGGTCGGTCCGGGCCGTTTAGCTTGAATCGTTTTTTTTTCTTTTTTTAAATGCCCTTTAAAAAGCTATAAGCCCGGCCCGAATAGCTAATCGGGCCAGGTTTGGGCTATGAATTTCATAAACGTGCTCAGCCCAGCCCGGCCCGATTAGCTAAGAGGGCCGGGCCAGGCCCATTTTTTTAACGGGCCGGGTGAAAATCCAGCCCGAACCCGGCCTGGCCTGTTGACACCCCTATGCACACATATACTCTGCGCTACTTATTTGGTGTCCGGCTGTCCATTTTCTTCAAAGCATCCTCCAATGGAAGAAATAATCTCTATGAAGAAAGATTAGAATAAGAAATATTCTCTATAATCAAATTCAATGTGGCCAAACTCCATGTAAAATTAACAGTTTATCAGATTTAGATGATAATTGTCAATTTTAGCTCGATCATTTGACAACTCTGAATCCAATGATGGCGATCATTTTTCATCCAAATATTTTACTCGAGAGATCTTAAGATCATGATGCAGTTATAGATGTACACTAGTTTTCAATTGGAAACTATATTGCTCTGATTTCGAACCAGAACCAAGAAAATCGGTTTAAGTGTGGGTGGTGTACAACCATATATATGATTATGATGGCAGCCCTCGTGGTGGACCTATTAAAAGGCCTATTAGAAGGATGAAGAGGTGCAGTTTGTGGTGTCTCCAAATCGATTGTAAGAACATGGGTTGTCAAAGATGGTGGGGAAACTTAGTGAATTCACACTCATTAAGCATTGTAAATTTACCTCATTAATTATTACTTCTGCTCAATGTTACGCGATTCGCTTGGTTTGAAATCGGGTTTGTAATTCACGATTTACCCTACTTTGCTAGCGGTAGGATGTGTTTTAAGTTTAAAAGAAATTATTTTAATAAATTTTAAATTTAATTATTGATATATATGTGTAATGGAAAGTTTTACAATGTATAAAGAAAAATTTTGAAAATGTTACACAAGCGCAATGAGGCAGAGTTGGTTATGCGTGTGATGCTCAAGCCACAACAAATTCAGAAATCTGGGGTCCAGTCTTGAGAGCTGCTCTTTTTTGCCTGCATTTATTATAAAAGAAAAAAGGGAGGGTTGCCTAGCAAATTAGCTAGGTACCTTGTATATGATCAGAGACTGGGGTCAGGCATGGGGAAGGGTTTAGGGTTTACCCATAAATGACATTCCAGGACTTTGAGGAAAGAAAAAGGGTTATATGGATTGCCAATGCTATGATCCCAATTGCTCAGGTGCTTTTGGTTGTAATGATTAGGTCCTCACCGAAACGATAATTTGGACTGAAATTTCGGTCCAAATATGTATGGTATTCAAAATTTTGGTCAAATTATCTATCGGCCGAAATTTCGGTTTTGGTCCCCCCCGAAACCGAAACGAAAACCGAAATTTTGATCCTTGATTAGGTCCTTAACAATTAGTAGCAAAGCCAACAGTAAGTCCCGAGTTAGAATCCTGGAAAGGGTGACTTGGGATTGGGCTACCTAGGGGCCATAGTGGGGCCGGGGTACCAAGTGATAGCCACCATAGGAGAGTCGTGGATTGGGTGGCCTAGGAAAAGGGTTATTTGGGAGGCCTTAAAGGAAGTACTAGGGCTGTGCAGAAAATCGATCGAAATTTTGGTTCGGTTTCGGTTTTAGGGCATATTAGTTCAGTTTTGATTTTAGAAAAGTAACTTATTGGGTTATCGGTTCGGTTTCAATTTAACGTAAAAAATCCAAAATCGAACCAATAAGAAACCGATAATAAGGTATTAGTTAGGTGGATACAAAAATAGCTTGTAATTAAAAATTTCTCTTTTAAAACTTAAACATGAAAAGTTAAAACATAGAAACTAGAAAATCAGGGATAAACCACAAAACTTAAAACAATTAAAACGTCAAAAACTCATGTTGTCTCATATCCCACTCGTTTTCACTTCCCAGTTCCCACCGGCTACCGTCGGTCGTTCGTTGTCTATCGTCCTTTTGCTCGCCTTCACCGACACCGTCCATCACAATCCCACACGTCCACACTCCATAATAGACAACAAGTTTCTCTCTTTTTATGTTCCTCTCTTTATTCTTCACCCTCTCTCCTCCTTATTGGTTTTTTTGTAATTTTACAAATAAAAAAAACGAGGTTTAAAAATCGAAAATCGACCGAACCGATAACTATTAGTTCGGTTTCGATTTAAAGGCTTATCGGTTCGATTTTGGTTTGAAAAACTAGAAACCGATAATTATTAATTCGGTTTCGATTTAGCATGAAAACTGACCCGATAATACCCGTACGAAGTACTAGAGTGAAAGCTGCCTTAGATTGGGCTGCTTCGGACATCAACTATGGAGTGATATGGTGTGTAATGACACACAATAGATACGGGGTGCGGGCTTAAGTTTTCACACCACTATCGCCTAGCTAGATGCTTTTGGTTTGTAAGCATAGCTTGATATATTACCAGAGACATAAGTTTCGTGCATCGGTTTGGGAAGACAATAAGTATGCCACGTCTTGCCCACCATTAAATCACGCCTATCTTGCCCAATCTCATGCGAGAAGGTGGTTATCTCGTCCATCTCGGGAATTTCCCCTGAAATGATTGACATATTAAGTGCATCTCGGGGCGAGACGCACGTGTTTCTCAATAGAAGATGCATGGTTTTTGCTTCTCTTTGTTATTATTTAGCAAGAGCTAATATTAAACCTAAACAATTGGATATTATTTAACTAAGATATGATCTAATGACGGGCAGCTTCTTAAATCAAATTCAAAGATGTGCCATGTCGAATAACAGTGACGTGTACTTTAATGGCATAATATTAAACATATATTTTTATGGTGTAAGATCATTTAAACTCACTATAACACTAAGACATTTTGATATTGGTCCTTGCATATGCCTTTCCGATATGCGTTTTCGATTTCCGAAATTTAAAATCATGATTGTAATAAATTGTAATCAAGAATGTATCTAAATAGGATTGATTCTACTCCATCAAAGAGGAAATATTTCAGCACTTTACCATATTTAAATTTCTGAAGTCAGAATTGTTTGTTTTGTAGGTCCTAATATCAGGCTTATTGAGACCATTGTCATGAGCTTTGGGAGAATCCTAGTTTTTGGGTTTCTTAAACTAGCTATGAGAGCTGAAATATCTAGAGTTATTTCATTTCCCGAGGTTAAGAACCCTGAAGGGATGTCCCTTTTAAGCACTTTAGCCACTGCATACCTAGTTGACGATGAGTGACCCTTTTAAGTACTTGATGATGCATGTCCCTCTTACCTTCCCTTCTGGACCACTCCCTTTTTATACTCCCATGTGATTTTAGATAAGAGTAAACGGGAGTCAACTTTATGCCTAAGATAAAGCCCTCACCACCCAAAATTTTGGGTCACTTTGGGACTTTTCTCAGTGAAACCAAATTTTCAAGTAGCTAAATATCCTTATAAAAAAAATGCTTATTTGAAGGTTCAAACTATTCGATCAAGGAAGTTTAAATTGAACGACATTCATAAATCAGGAAGTTTAAATCCTCCAATGGATATTTTTGGGCTATATAAAAGTCACTAGATGTTATGCCCCTTTGATAACTAGGATGGACAAAAACTATGTTGGCACCATATGGCTTCAAAGTAAGAAGGTGAGGATTATATCTTACTTTTAATAGTCTCTCTCTCATGGGTTGGAATGGGTTCAAACTACTGCGGAGAGAACGGATTCAACACCTTGACCACATGTCACATAGCACATGGTCGAGAGTGGCTTATATCCTTTATGGTTATATATATATATATATATATATATATATATATATATATATATATATATAGGAAAGGGGAAAATGCGCTAAAGCGTAGAGATATTTCTACGCCAATTGATATGACCACGATGCGTAGCGCCTCTTTTGTGAAGTGGTGGGTGGCATGAGGCTCACTTTATTAACTAGAGTTAAACTTTTAAAATATTTTAAAAGTTATATTTCCTTTCAGCCGTCATTCTTGATTTTTTTAGAAGTATTTTTGAAGTCTCTTTCTTTTCTCTCTTCTCTCTTTTTCTAAGAAAGTGTCAGACTTATTTTTTTAGGTATATTTTACTCAAATATATGAGCGTCCGGTAGCGAAGCGCTAGTACCTCGGCAGCGAAGTATTGGCACCCAGGTACCAACGCTTCGCTAAAAAAAAAATATAAGAGCATCAGCGCCTCGTTTTAGGGGCGTCGACGCTTCGATAATTTTTTTTTTTTTTTTTTTTTTTTATCGAAGCGTCGACGCCCCTAAAACGAAATGCCAGCGCCCCTAAAACTAAGTGACATCTCGATATAGAGGTGTCGGTACCTCTAAAATGAGGCGTCGGCGCCCAAGCGCCAACACCCTGGCGTCGGGATGCCAGCGCCTAGTTTTTGGGGTGGGGGTCGGCGCTTTGGTACCGAGCGCCACATTTTTTGAGTAAAATATGTCTGAAAAAAGTAAGTCTGACACTTTCTTAGGCCATGTTTAGGTATTTTCCCAATTATCTTATAAAAGCTCAGATTCCTGACAACTCTGTTTCCTGTAGATTCTTAGCAAACTCAGATGTCTGGCTTTCCCCAGGTGTGTTCTTTTAGGTCTCAAAAAAGCTCTGATTCCTGACATTTCACAAAAATAAAGGATTTCCTGTATTCTTTTAATTAATCCAGAAAAGCACAGAATCGATTTACTTTAGGGAGATCGTATGACCGTAGAAATGATGGTAGAGCATCTGATACCGTGCCGTAAATATTCGAATGCCATATTTGACCGATCAACGATCCATGAGAAGTTGAACACTTCTATCGATGCAATTGCGTAAAAAAAAATTCTTACAATTATACTACCCGATCACCTATCATATTTGCACTATAATATCACTTGTACGATGATCAATCACTTTGACGGTATGAATTTCCATGATCATAAGTCAATAAATGATGTAAGATCTTTTAAATATAATTTCGATCCAATATTGAAATGGGCAACATTGTACCGGATCGGATTAAACCGATATATATATACGATAAATGTTAGACAATTTTGGCGAAAGGAGATCGACCCACACACTGTCATCCGGATATCGGCCGATACCTTTATTTTCTTTTTCTTTATTTATTTAATTTTTTTAAAATAAGCCGAAACGTATCGGTATTGGCCCTTACGTAATGGCCGAGTCGTATTGGTCCTCAGTAGACCGATACCCGAGCTCGATACCGATTTTGATACCTTGGTTATAAGCCATATTTAGGCCCCAAAAAAATACTTTTAAAATTGATGTAGTCATAAGTTATTCATGATAATAAGGGTAAAATAGACCTATTATTGTGTATTTTCAGCCGTTGATCAACTTTGCTTAAAGTTTCTGATTATCATCCAATCGCAAGAAATCATCGTAAGTTTTCGCATCTTGATTGGGCGTCACAAGCTTTCAAAACTATAGCCTATAATATTCAGGATAGATAAAGTGCCACTTCAAGTGGGTTCCATGGAAATGTGTGATCTTGTCGCGTGTCCAAGCCTGTGCAAACATATGCCACATGGTTATGGAAACCTCTCTTTTTTCTTTATATATTCTTTCAAAGGGAGAAAGCAAGACATCCAATAACATTATTTTCTTGTGTTTCTTGTAATTTTCCTGCTCTTTATCTACAGTCGATTAGCAGTTGCAGTTGATAAATTTTTGCCGTCGACAATGGCTTCCAGGGCAACAGTAAGTATGTTGTAGTCATTGAATCAGTCTCTCTCTCTCACTCAAATTTATCTTGTGTTGTGGATGGGAGAGAATTGCTTATTTTAATGGCAACTTAGCAAGAGAGAAGAAAGCTCCTGAGGAGAACAGAGAAGGCAGCAGCAAAAGATTTTATATAGTGCATTTGTAAATTTAAATAGTAGTATACTTACTGCGTGGGACTCGGAAACTGAGCATTCTTGCGTTGCTTACTCGGAAACGCATAGGCAGTCAAAACTCAGAAAGTACCCACTTTCTCGTAAGGCCCACGCCAGTTACCGAACGCATGAAACACCAAGAAAAGGGTCAGATCTAGCACTTTTTGAGAACAAATTCGAAATTAGGCCTCAGTTTTTCTATTCGAACATAGCCTTAGAAAATAGAGAGAAGAAAGAGAAACGAAAGAGACTTTACAAAAGTCAAAATTGGCGTCTGGAAGGATATTTAACTTTTAAAATATTTTAAAAGTGTAACCTTATTAATAAATTGGGCCTTATGCTATCCATCACTACACAAAAAGGAGGCTACTTATATCATATGGTGTAGAGATATCTCTACGCCCGGGCGCATATCCTCAACCCTCAAAGAAAGAGTAAGTCTGACACTTTCTTGAAAAAATAGAGAGAAAAAAGATAACAGAAAGAGACTTTAAAAAAGTTAAGAATGACGGTTGAAAGGGTATTCAACTTTTAATTTTTTTTTTAAGTGTAACCCTAATTAGTAAAATGGGTCCCATGCCACCCATCACTTTACAAAAAGAGCGCTACATATTGTACTCATATAAATTGATATAGAGATATCCCTACGCCCGAATACATATCCCCTACCCTATATATATATATATATATAATTGCCATAGTCAATAGTATCTCAATCACTCGAAAAACAAATGGTGAATCAAAATATATATGGTTTCATTGTTGACTTTTATCGTTGGTTTTACATAAGGTTGTCATTGTTGATTGCATGGTTATATATTGCATTTAAAATATATATATATATATATATATATATATATATATATATATATATAAATAATGATCATCATTCGGCCGGTCCTTCACATGTCATCTAATCATGCGATCAGATGGCACGTTGGTTAACTGCTACGAAGGATCAAGTAACTAACCTGCTCCATTAGGACCAGGGTACCTCTGTCCTGTTACGAATTGAGATTAGAGTACACCCTGGTTTGGTGAAGCTGCTCGACCCACCATTTCTCTCCACCATCCGACCATCAACAGCCGTTCACTTCTCGCAACGCGTTTTCCAAGACTAGCCTCTCCTCTTTATTAGCAGCCATTCTTCCTTTTCTGCAGATCACATTCATTATTTCTGCATTGACTTCACCGAGGCCACCACCAACCAACACACCTAGCACCTAGCTACACCTCAATTGTAGTACCAACAAGGACTGATTAGACTCCGTAGCAACTCCATTAATCATTGGTCTCGGGACCCATTCAGGTACGTTTTTTCGGTCTGCAGAACTAGACCGAAACCAACCAAAACCTAAAATATGAAACCAATTTCAAATAAGTTCGGTTTCGATTTTAAGTGGCCGAAACTGAAAATCAATTGGGTAGGTTCAGAAAATCCGTTCAAAACCCAATAACAAAAACACCAAAAAAAAAAAAAAAAAAAAAAATTGAACCAAACTGAACCAACTCTTTTAGTTTCTGAGCTTTCAAAAATTTGGTTAACTGAAACTGATTTGCTTCGATTCTGCTTCGGTTCAGGTGGATCCGAATTGAAAGTCAAAAAAATCAGTTTCAGTGACTTCGGCTAACCAAACTTACACCTCTACATTGAGGAGCTGTGTACACCGCGGATCTCTTTGTTTCAAGTGATAACTAATTGATTATTTTCTAGAGTTCGTATTAGTTACGCCGCCTGAGCACTTGGTGACTAAGGTTCATGGATCATCCTTTCGTACACGTGCCACGTGAAAATATAGACTCAGTGTATCACTTGATTTGAAGACCATCAGTGATTCACAATAGTAAATGACTTTAAAAGGACTACCATTCAAACAGACTCTAGATCGTTAGATTATAGTCTTCAAATCAGATAGCGTACATGATATTTTTATGAGGCAACTGAGCCATAAAAAATTGATGACTTCCATTATTTCAATCAAAGGTATCTTCAACTCACTTTTCACTTAATACAAGTGCTACAAAGTATCATTGTTTAGGAAAGCACTTGATCATCACTCTTCCTTAAATGAGTTGGTTGCATTATTGTAGGACATCCTCCTTTTCTCCAGCCAAAACATACCTAAGACCCGTAGAATTTAATGAAGTAGGGCTTGTTTTAATTGTCAACAGCTTGGTTTTCATTGAATTAATTATTGGGGGGTAATATTTATAGGGAAATTTATTGGACCAACCTTGTCAGATGTTTCTTTTATTGCAGATACTCTATAGTTTCACCTTTACCCAAATCGATAAGCTGGAAGCCTAGCCGATCTCCAAGGATAGCAAAAAGTCTAAAATACCCCCTTTCTTTAACGCACAAAAACATCATCTTCTTCCTCATTTTAATCTGCTACAGTTTCTAAAAATCAGAGGTGATGAAGGTGACGGCGTCTTCTCTTCAATCCAATTTATTTCGATCTGCTATTTGGATCGACCCAGATACACCTTTGTAAGGCGATATCACCTCTTTAAAAAAAAAAAAAAAAAATTTTAACAGTCGATGCCGACTCTTAACACAGTCAATTTCGACTCTTAAAATAGTCGATGACAACTCTTAACACAGTCGGTACCGACTGTTTTAACAGTCGACATCGATTGTTTACACAATCGATGGTGATTGTGTATACAGTCGCCATCGACTGTATAAACAGTCGATGTTAACTGTAAAAAAAATAATAATAATAAAATAAAATTTTATACAGTCGATGGTGACTGTATACATAGTCACCATCGATTGTGTAAACAGTGGATGCCGACTGTAAGAAAAATAAAAATATAAAAATAAATAATAAATAAATAAAATAAATTTTTTTTTTTATACAGTTGATGGCGACTATATACACAGTCGCCATCGATTGTGTAAACAATCGATGCCGATTATAAAAAAAATAAAAAATAAAAAATAAAAAAGAAATTTTTTTTTTATACAGTCGATGGCGACTGTATACACAATCGCTATCGAGTGTGTAAACAGTCGATGTCGACTGTAAAAATATATATATATATATATATATATATATATATATATATATAAAATAAAAATAAATAAAAAAAATTTATACAGTCGATAGCGACTATATATACGATATGCATCGATTGTGTAAGATCGATGCCATTTGTTAAAAAAAATAAAAAATTTCTTTTTTATACGATGATGGCATTTGTATATGCATCATCGATTGTGTAAACAGTCGATGTAGATTGTTTTCATAGTCGATGTCGATTGTGATTTTAGCATAAAAAAAAAATAATTTCAAAATAAATACCTTAGAAAGAAGAAGAAAAAATGCAAATATCATATGGCATAGGTCTAGGTGTATCTTTTTTTTTTTTTTTTAACGGTTTAGATCTAGGTGTTCCTTAGAAATAGAGCTTCCTGTTGAATCTCTATGCTGAGAAAGATCCTTGGGCAGATTACAATGAGGAGCAAATTACAATAAGAAAAAAGACGATGCTTTTGTGCATTAAAGAAAGGAGAAAGAAGACGATGCTTTTGTGCGTTAAAGAAAGGGGTAATTTTAACTTTTTACTGTGGCTAGGCTTGGAGCTAGTCGATTTGGCTAAAGGTGAAACTATAGGGTCTCTGCAGTAAAAGGTACATCTTACAAGATCGGTCAGGTAAATTTCCCATGTTTTTATGAGTTGGGACACCTATCACCATCTTTATATTATAATAAGAAAAAAATTAACGCCTTTCTAAAGGCTATCATATAGATATGGATCTCACTCTCTGGTTACCGTCATTTCAACTATTTAAGATGTAGGTGATTCATATTGTCAAAGTGATTGATCATGTATTAAAGTGCAAAAGGTCTAAAATTAAAATTTTAGGATGATTTAAACCATCCGATCTATTGACCATATTATTAACCATTATTTTAGTTTTAATAGCTGATAATAAAGTCGATCAAAAGGATGGTTCACAGCTACCTATGAGTATGTTTCTTTGGACGAAGATACGTTCCAATGATGGATAGCCACTTGGATAATTTATATTAGTCACATATGTTTATAATGATAAATCACAATTCCAAGGCGTGGGATGAAAAGTATAATTTTAATAGTATATGGTCATTTAAAAGCATTTTGGTATTTAAATATTGGTCAGGAGTCATTATCCCAATAGATATAATCTAATGAAAATCTGTGATAACCCATATTCTACAAAGATTTACTTGAGAGTGGGTATTGCTTAATATATCATATGCCCGTGGGGATAAATATTTTAAAAAATAATTATCAGAGAGGGTAAGTCAGGTGTCCTTTATGATAAATATTCACTACAAAAAAAATAGATTATTAACAATAGTTTTTTATTATATTAACAAAAAATTATTAAAGACTATTAGCAGCGAGGGAATTAGTGGCAGTTTTTTGTTAATAGCGCAGTTTTTGGCTACCGCTAATAGTCTTATATTTAGTAGTGATTGCTCTGACAATATAGCATTTATATCTTCTAAAGGAAAATTTACCAGATCGACCCTGTCAGATATAGCTTTTCTGTTAGAGACCCTATGTTTTCACCTTTAACCAAACCGACCAACTCCAAGCCGAACCAATTCCAGCTAGCACAAAAAGTCTCAAATACCCCTTCTTACACTTTTTATGATTCTTCATAGTTTAAAATTTAAAAATTTGTACTTTTTTATATTTGCGTAAGGTAAAATAGCATCTATGCCGTCTGATTTGAAGGCAACAATATAAAAATCGATGGTGCCAAAGTTTGACATGAAAAAAAATGTGATATCGCCCCTTTAAAAAAAAAAAAAATCGCCTCTTTAAATAATCGTTATCACCTCTTTAAACAGTCGGTATCGCTTCTTTAAATAGTCATTATTGCTTTTTTAAACAATCCGTATCGCCTCTTTAAACAGTGAGTATCGCCTATTAGCTAGAGTGTACCGTATTTGACAACTACCACGCATCACTTATCTCAACCAATTGTAGTTATCTAAACCAATTGTAGCCGCTCTGTCTATTTTATTCCACAATCCATTACGTTGTTTACGGTGCGTTACAATACTTTGATAAAAAAGTGTATAAATGAGATTACAAATATAACCTTGAGCGGTTACAATTGGTTTAGATAACAACAATTGGTTGAGATAACTGATGTGTGGTAGTTATCAAATAAGGTACACTCTAATAGAAGAGATAGCGATTGTTTAAAAAGGCGATATCGACTGTTTAAAGCGACGATAACGACTGTTTAAAGACGCGATTTATTTTTTTAAAGAGGCGATATCGCTTTTTTTTACGTATTAATCTTTGGCACCATCGATCTTTATATTGTGGCCTTCAAATCAGACGACATAGATGCTGCTTTACATCGCGCAAATATAAAAAAGTGCAAATTTTTAAAATTTTAAACTATATAGAATGATAAAAAGTGTAAGAAGGGGTATTTGAGATTTTTTGTGCTAGCTGGAACTGGCTCGGCTTAAAGCTGGTCGGTTATGGGAAGGTGAAAATATAGGGTTTCTAGCGGAAAAGATGTATCTGGCAGGGTCGATCCTCTAAATTTCCCTCTTCAATTCTAAATTACATATCCTCAAAGTACCTCTTTTAAGGTGTTTTCTTTGTGCAAAGATGCCTTTGAGGTGAAAAGCCCTCTTAGAGATATTTACCTAAAAGGATGAACTCATGTTCACCAGGTGATGGAACTCATGTTTTAGCTGAAGATTTTCATGGGCCTAACTCAAGCTCACACGAATTCTATGGGCCTAACTCAATCTCACAAAATCGGCTTTTACGGTGAGGATTGCCCCAACTTTATATATAGCCCAAGGCTAGATACACAGGCGATGTGGGACTATCACTCACGCCCCCTCACATGTAACGTGTCTCCCTACATCACTGTGGTTACCTACTCTTATACCATGTAGAAACTCATGAGCCTAACTCAACCTCATAAAACAGGCTGGTAAGGTAAGGATTGCCCTGATTATATATATCCCAAGACCTCCAATAGGCCTAACTCAACCTCACAAAATTGGGTTGTAAGGTGAGGTTTTCCCAAAATATAAAGAGCCCAAGAAGGGCCAGCCCATAGCCGATGTGGGACAAATCCAACATGACCTTACACGTTTTGGTGAAATTGAGTCAAATCACGTGGACAAGAAATAGGTGATGTGGGGAGAAAGAACGGCTTTGATACCACGAAGAATTCTATCGGCCTAACTCAACCTCACAAAGCCGGCTTGTAAGGTGAGGAGTCCTAGATTATATATAACCCAAGACCTCTAGGCCCACAATCAATGTGGGACTATTCTAACACGCCCCCGCACGTGTTGGCGGGATTAAGCCAAGCCAAATCACGTGGACAATTGAATTTGGGTAGAATTTCATGGACCTAACTCAATGTCACAAACCCGGCTTATAAGGTGAGGAGCGCCCAAATTATATATAGCCCAAGACCTCAAAGCCCACAACCAATGTGGGACTATTCTAATGGCTTGTAAGGTGAGGAGTGCCCAGATTATATTTAGCCCAAGACCTGCAAGACCACAGGTGGTGTGGGACTATTCTAACACGCCCACGCATGTGTTGGCAGCCAAGCCTAATCATGTGGACAGTCGAACTGGGTGACGTGCATTGGAGAAATACCTACTTTGATACCATGAAAATTTTCATAGGCCTAATTCAACCTCACAAAACCGGCTTGAACAATGGGGCCTTCCACCATTTGAAGATTGGGTGTGGCTAGGTCATGATAATATGAAACTTATATGTATTCTCCATAGATTGTAATTGTAAAGACCTGCATTTTAAACCCGAGTTAGACTAACCTGTGCGTATTCGGCTCGGTGATCGACATCGCTATTTATTTTGGATTATTATTTAGATGTGATTGTACAGACGAATTTTGATTTAGAGAACGTTTGGACCCTCGTGCAGAAGTCGTGCACCGACTTCGGTGTGCCGCTCAACACCGAACTTGAAGTAATACTAAATTAGAAATTTAACACACAATAGGAGTGTGTGTGCTTAACATTTTAAGCAACCCTATTATAAGAAAGATGGCCTTCCATTTTACACTAGGTTTTGTTTGCTTTAAAGAGAAGGAGACGAGAGCCCCCATCCGCCGAAAAACCCTAGCCGCGTTTGGGATTGTTTGATCATCACGAAGCTTCGTCATTATCGTACCACCATTTGTGAAATCTATTAAAAAACATTTTCTCTTGAAACCCCTCTTTTTCATTTGACATCCATAAACCTAGGGAGAGTTTGAATCGATCTTGGTTTCGTTTCTGACGTTTGGGAGAGGTTGAGATTATTGGGGACGAATAGGAGTTGTCCCTGTGAACTTGTGGGATTGATTGCGGCGCAAATTGTCGAGGAAATTCGACGGTTTCGTTCTGAAAACCTTTGGTGCGATTCTTTTTCAAATCGGGAAATCTTAGAGTTAAAGGTATGATTTTTATTGAATTTAATGGTTAAGAATTATATATTAGATGTGGGTTTTGTATTTGGGTTGGGTGCGTTTCGATTCAGGTGGAAATGGGGTGAAAAATCACATCTTTATTTGAGTTTCTGAAACTCAGATTGCGCAGTTCTATAACTCGCGCGATCGAGCCTTGGAGCTCACTCACGCGAGCAGTCTACAAAGTTGACTTGAGAAGTTAGACACCCAAAAAAGTCAAAGTCCTGTGAGTCCCTATACCCTCGCTCGCGCGAGTTTAAGTTATCTCTCGAGCGAGGAAGTTCTGTAGGATCTCGCTCGCGCGAGAAACTATGTGAAACTGGGGCTCGCTCGAGCGAGAAATTTTTTGAAGTAGCTCGCGCACACGAGGCCTACCCTTGCTCGCTCGAGTACAGAATATGATTTTGTCTTCGTTTTTGATCTCTTTCCGAATTTTATGATTATTATGCTACTAGACAAGTAACATAAGGTCTGTATGGTTGCTAGGTTATAGTGTGGGTCTTGGCACCGTCCTGTTGATGCACGCTTTTTCTGGGTTCCTTTCGGTCCCCATAACTAGTGGCCTAATTCTTTTCTAAGCGGACTCTGGCAATGATGATGATGGAGTAATAAATTAAGAAATATTAAATGCCGAAATTAAAGAGGCAAATTCTAAATGAAGAATACCTGAGAAGATGCGATCGCCAGCTGCAGATATTTATCGACACTGCAACACGTCAGTGATCACGCTTTAAAGGAAAGCGGGGGCTTGCAGGTTAAACTCTTTTACTGAATCGTCTGTTGGTGAACGTCAGCAGCTGTGGTTTGCATTTAATGTAACTGGTTTGGTTTTCCTATTCCTGCTGGGATTTTATTTAATTTGGTCTCCTAATCCTACTGGGAGTCTGATTGATTTAATTTCCTAATCCTACTGGGAGTCTGATATAACCTTCCGCCCTCCAAAGAGAAAATCCTTTCGATTTTGCGAAGTCAAATCCCACATGACACCGTTTATCTCTGTTATTCAAGCAGACCGTATGATGAACGGGTATTATGGTTATCTGGCATACTTGCAAGATCATAAGGAGGAGAAGAGGAATATTACAGACATTACAATTGCTTGTGAGTACCCGGACATTTTTCCTGAAGATCTACCTGGATTACCACCTGATCGAGAGATTGAATTAGCACCGGGTACCAAACTTGTATCGAAAGCTTTGTATCGAATGGCACCTGCAGAATTAAAAGAGTTGAAGGAGCAACTTTAGGAACTGCTAGATAAGGGTTTTATCCGACCGAGTGTGTCACCCTAGGGAGCACCGATTTCATTTGTGAAGAAGAAAGACGGTTCAATGTGGCTTTGCATTGATTACCGCCAACTAAATAAGTTAATAATTAAGAACCGTTATCCGCTTCCGAGAATTGATGATCTGTTCGATCAGTTATAAGGAGCAAGGTTCTTATCGAAGATTGACTTGAGGTCAGGCTACCATCAGTTGAAAGGCAAATATTAAGATATTCAAAAACAGCGTTTAGAACCCGATATGGATACTATGAGTTCTTGGACATGCCATTTGGGTTGACAAATGCACCCGCATCATTTATGGACTTGATGAACCAGATATTCAAATCACATTTGGACAAGTATGTAGTAGCTTTTGTAGATGACATCCTCATCTATTTAAAGACACGAGAAGAACATAAGCAGCACCTGCAAGTGTCTCTACAAACCTCAGAGACCATCAGTTATATGCAAAACTTAGCAAGTGTGAGTTTTGGCTTGAGCAGGTCAGTTTCCTATGCCATATTGTCTCTGAGACTGGTATTATGATTGACCCAACAAAGATTGAGTCAGTGATGAATTAGGAACAGCTGAAGATAGTTATAGAGGTTCGTAGTTTCCTCAGTCTGACAGGTTACTACAAAAGGTTTGTAGAGGGTTTGTCCAAGATATCAGGCCCGCTTACACAACTTACGAAGAAGAATACTAAGTTTGATTGGACAGAACAGTGTGAGCAGAGTTTTCAGGAACTCAAGAAACGATTGACTACTGCGCCAATACTTGTTATACCGTCAGGTAAGGGAAGCTTTGCAGTGTATAGTGATGCATCATATGAGGGTTTAGGCTGTGTGCTTAACTAGAATGAGAGAGTCATTGCTTATGGGTCTAGACAGTTAAAAGACACTGAAAAGAATTATTTGACACACGACCTTGAATTGGCTGCAGCGATCTTTTCCTTGAAGATCTGGAGGCATTACCTTTATGGGGAGACCTTCAATATATTAACCGATCATAAGAGCCTCAAGTATCTCTTCTCACAGAAGGAGTTGAATATGAGACAACGCAGATGGATGAAGTTCTTGAAAGACTATGATTGTACCATCCAGTACCACCCCGGGAAACCAAACGTAGTGGCAGATGCGTTAAGTCGGAAGTTCTCTGCTCAGTTATCACATCTTATCGTAAGGGTGCGACGATGACATCTATTGAAAGATATGACTCTAAGTAGTACGAGATTTGACGTAAAAGGTTTAGGTGTGTTAATGGCTACGTTGGTGATACGTTCTACTCTCTATGAGATCATTCGTAGACTTCAAATGACGGATGATGAACTTATGGCTATCAGACGTGATGTGATTGGGGGAGGTAAAATAGATTTTTCTATAAAAGATTATGACACTTTATTGTTTAGAGAACGGGTATGCATACCAATTAGTATTGAGCTTCGGGACACCATTTTAGAAGAGGCTGATAAGTCTATGTACGCTATTTACCTTGGCAGTACTAAGATGTACCAAGACTTAAAGAAAAGTTTCTGGTGGAGGGGTTTAAAGAAATATGTCGTTGAGTATGTCTCGAGATGTCTTGTGTACCAGCAAGTAAAGGTGGATCACCAAAATCTGGTAGGACTGTTGCAACCACTACCGATACCTGAGTGGAAATGGGAGGCCATTTCTATGGACTTTATTTTGGGGTTGCCATGGACATTGAGGAAGCACAATGCCATATAGGTCATTGTGGACTGATTGACTAAGTCTGCACACTTTCTACCTTATAATATGTCATATATCGCTAATAAGTTCGCAGAGTTATACATCAAGGAGATAGTTAGGCTGCATGATATACCGGTCAGTATCGTATCCGACAGAGACCCGATGTACACATCTTAATTTCGGCAGTGATTTCAGGAAGGGATGGGTTCCAGGCTCGATTACAGTACGACATTCCATCCTCAGACCGATGGACAGACTAAGAGGGTGAATCAAATTATAGAAGATATGTTACGTGCTTGCATGCTGAATTTTTAGGGGTTATGGGACCAATATTTACCACTAATTGAGTTCGCCTACAATAATAGTTACCAGGCTAGCATCGGTATGGCACCCTATGAAGCTTTGTATGGACGACAGTGCAGGTCTCCGCTTAATTGGAAAGAAGTGGGTGAGAAACTCATTTTAGGCCCTGAGATTGTGGAGAATACGATCGAGACAGTTGATTAATCCATGAGAGACTACGGATTGCTCAGAGTCGTCAGAAGAGCTACGCTGATCTTAAAAGGAACCATATTGAATTTTAGGTGGGAGACAACATATTTGTCAGAATCTTGCCTACAAAAGGCGTAATGCATTTTGGGAAGCGTGGAAAGCTGAGTTCGCGTTATATTGGACCTTTTGAGGTTTTGGGCTGAGTCAGCCAGGTCACTTACCGTGTAGCCTTGCCACCGTAGCTATCGGGCATGCATAATGTGTTTCACGTGTCCATGTTACGGAAGTATGTGAAGGACCCAACTCATGTATTGGACTACCAGCCCATTGAGCTCCGAGAAGGCTTATCTTTGGTTGAGGAGCCGGTACGAATTTTGGATCACAAAGAACAGACCTTACGAACCAAGAACATTCCCTTAATACTTGTGAAGTGGCGGAACCACTCTTCAGAGGAAGCCACTTAGGATTGCAAAGCGGAGATTCGCGACTAATTCTCACAACTTTTCGAGTGAAGGTATATTGTAAACTAGGGACATGTAAATTTAGGTACCTTTAAAATTTTATCTGTTTCTTTACAAATCAAATTCTTTTTTAAAATTATCAACATTAATATGTTAATAACTTTAATGCTCTACATATATCTACTACTATCACATAATAAAATCTTAGACATCATTACAATTTTGTTATCAGTTAGAACATGTGTATACCGGGTAAGTGGTTACGTTTCTAAACAAGTATTCGATTCTGACATCTAAAATTTTTGCTCGAATAATAATCGATTTAGTGTATATGGTTTAGTGAGAAAAGGGTGAGGTATGTGTGCGCTAGGTTTGATTCACGGTGGGATATGTTTCCAGGCATGTGACACTCGGGAAGGTATGCATCCATGTAAGGATGCAATCCTTTATAGCAGTATGGGATGCCACACGCAGTGCATCCAGGTTACTACGGATCCTGACCCTTGAAAATTGTGCCTAATGAAGCCTTTCGCATAGCGACCCAATTTCTTTTAGACTTACTATTTCCACTATGCCTTGATAAGAACTGGTCTTAAAATAAGGGCGTACATAGACTTAAGCTACCCGTTACATTTTCGAGGACAAAAATTCCTAAGGAGGGTAGAATGTAAAGACTCGTATTTTAAACCTGTGTTAGATTAATACTGTGTGCGTATTTGGCTCGGCGATCGACGTCGCCATTTGTTTTGGATTATTATTTAGATGTGATTGTGCGGACGGATTCTGATTTAGAGCACGTTTGGACCCTCGCGCGAAAGTCATGCACCGACTTCGGTGTGACGGTCAACACCGGACTTGAAGTAATACTAATTTAGAAGTTTAACACACAATATGAGTGTGTATGCTTAACACTTTAAGCAACCCTATTATAAGAAAGATGACCTTCCATTTTACACTAGGTTTTGTTTGTTTTAAAGAGAAGGAGACAAGAGCCCCCATCTATCGGAAAACCCTAGCCGTGTTTGGAATCGTTTGATCATCACAAAGCTTCGTCATTATCGTACCACCATTTGTGAAATCTGTTAGAAAATCTTTTCTCTTGAAACCCCTCTTTTTCGTTTGAGATCCATAAACCTAGGGAGAGTTTGTAATATCCCTGATAATTTTGGCAGATTTTCGTTTACCTCGATAAGCGTGCATAAAAATAATTATGTTATTTTTATTAGTTTTTTTGTTAGTATTGGTTATGATGAGGGACATGACCAAAGGATTTAATTATGAGGTGTGTATAGGTCAGGAAATCAAAGACGTACACAATAAGGTTTGTATTTGTGTTTAACGCCGGAGGTTTTGCAAAAATAAATGGATAAGTTGTAAAATTGAAATATCTAGATTTTTGTAAGCTTTGTTTTAATATTATAAAGAGAGAGAGAGTTAGAGAAAATATACTTCTCTCTTCCGGTTGGAAAACATAGGAAACTCTTTGGGGCTGCTTTGATCTTTAGATCTAGAGAGTTTGAGAACTCCTCTTCCCATCTCAACCATTAATAAGCTTTGAGTTAGTACTTAGATCTGTTTGAGCTATTGAAAAAAAGAAAAGAGATGAGGAAAGGGAGAAGTTCTCTGTGATTTCGTTGTGGCTGAGGCAATGTCCACCTCGTTGTGAATATGGACTGATTTGAAGATTTGAACCATTGAGCTGGAGATTGGTTCCGGTGTGTGAATCGGTGCAATGGGATCAACGGTTTAAGCTACAAGAGGTAGGTCGTTGAAACCTCCATGTGTAAATTTAATTATGTTTTGTTTAGAGTAGCATGTTTTGTGTTTAAAGAAGATCAGATGGCTGTGGTTGAATAAGAGAAAAAGAATCCGGACATGAAAAGTTGACAGCCACAGTACCTGAGAAAATCGACCATCGATTTTGAAAATCGACTGTCGAAAGTGAAAATCGACTGTCGAAGTAGAAATCGACAGTCGAAAATGAATTTTAAGGCTATAACAGAGTTCTGAAATTCGATGGTCGATTTTAAAATCGACCATCGAATTTCAAATTCGACCATCGAATTTGAAATCGATGGTCAATTATCGTTCTGGCTTTTTAATTTTGATTGGATTTTTGTTTTATGAGCCTTTGGATAAATTTTGGGTTGTATATTAACACTTAGGGTGTTAATATATATAGGTTTAGTCAATTGGGAGTCCTTGGAGAGGCTTAGGCATGCCTTTGAATTTGCTTGGTTAAGGTAGGGGAACCCTAATCTCTAATTGCATAAATTATAAGCACAAAACTACGATAGACCATTTACTTGAGAATCACAAATTTGATAATAATTTGTGCACATAGTGTAAACAAAGTTTGAATATACGACACCATCAGAAAATTATACATATGGTTAGGAATAAGAATCTTTGTGAATCAGAATCTCAGCTAAATCTTTTTGAATCAGAATCTCAGTTAATTTTCGAATCAGAATTTCGAATCAGAACTTTGACAATTCAGTATATGTTATAATTAATAAGCTTTGATATGTGTTAGCATTTCCATTTGATTTTGGGTTCATAAGTACGATGCCCTAGATTCCACCAACCGTGTTGTGATAAAACTTTAGCAAGTTACCCTCATATAGCGTAGGGGCTTGTTGCATTTTCGAAATGGGTTCATGAACGACGATGGTCAGTAGGGTCTTCCCATCGGTCACTTAGTCCGCTCTCATGCTATAGGAAATTTGGGAGATAAAATTAAGTTATAAATTTAAGACAAGAAGCATGCTAAATTAGAACATTTTGAACACTTTGAACTCACTATCAGTTTTGACTCAGGATTAGAACTGGAGATTTAAATTTGAAAGCATCTTTTGAAAAATCATATGTGATCCGATTCCGTCTTTTGAAAACCTTTACTTATAAAAATGCAAATAGATCTGGCTTCTCCTATTGAGCTTGGCTGTTAGCTCACCCTCGACTATACGTCACAGGTGCTGAGACTGACCTTGGGTCAGAGGATCTGGAGGACTCCGATTATATTCCCGAGGAGGATTTGGATATACCAGCTGAGGAGTTCTTCCCGTGATCCTAGATTTTCTACTTTTGGTATTTTGTCTGGATATTAAGTTTGGAATATTGAGCCCTAGGCTATTTTTTTTTGTTGATATCACTAGAGGAACCATTATTGTGAACCTCTATTTTAGGTGATTGGATTGGCCATCACCGGTGGTTCCTTTTGGTTCCTCACAGTGATATATTCTTTTGCTATCTGTAGTCTTTTGGTTCTTTTTGAAATATTGATATGATGCCTCTGTTCTTTAGACCTTTGTTTATGTTGCCGGCTTTTGTTTGTTACGGCTTATTGAGAAATCAATAAGTTGATGAACCGGCCTTTCCTATACCTTAGGGATTGGAAATGTCGGGTCGTCACAGTTGGTATCAGAGCAAAGGCTCTAGGTTCATAGTCTTAGGACTAGGGGTTAGATTATTTCTAACAATTTATTACTGATCAATTGTTATTGTTTGTTTAACAATGACAGATCAGCATGCCTCCACGGTTTAGAGGCAGAGGCCGAGGTATAGAGGGACCTCGTACAGCTCGTATTGAGGAGATTGATGAGGGCGTAGGCACCTCATATGGCAGAGGGCGAGTTGCTTCTGGCCCTAATGCAGAACCTTTGGGAACTGCTAGGCAAGACAGAGGGAATGTAGACGAGGTATTGGCAGCCTTGGCTACTAACATGGCCCAGCAGACGGCAGCCATTGATAGACAGACGGAGATGCTGGCAGCTAGACATCAGCCAGGAGGATTCGCAGAGTTTAGGAGGATGAGACCTCCTACATTCTCAGGGCAGACGGATCCGATGGAAGCCGAGGCGTGGCTTGATGAGATAGAGAAAATATTTGAAGTGTTGCGTAGATATGTCGAGAAAGTCTGTTTGGGCATCTTTCAAACTTTTGGGTGAGGCTAGCCCGTGGTGGAAGTCTGTTTCCAGAATGAGAGAGCAGGACTACCCCAATACTCCATGGACTTGGGCAGAGTTCGTGGAGACGTTCAACGATCAGTACTTTCCGAGGATCGTACGTAATCAGTGGGAGGTCCAATTTATTGAATTGAAACAGAATGAGATGTCGGTGCGCGAGTATGGCGCGGAATTTGATAGACTTTCCCGATTTGCACCCTTACATGTGGCCACTGAGCTGATGAGAGCTCAGAAATTTCAGAGAGGGTTGAGGCCGAACATTCAGGAGAGGGTGTCGATGTGGGAAATGGAGACGTATGCTGGAGTGATGTCCAAGGCCCTCATTGCAGAGGAAGATATTCAAAAACAGTACTTGAGGCGAGAGCAGGGTAATAAAAATAGGTTTGGACAGGGGACGCAGAGTGCTTGAGCGAGGTGAACAAAAGCCGAGGTTCTCTAAACCTCCTCCTACCCTAGTCGACCATCATATTCTAGACCGGTATTTGCTTGAGGACCCGATGGCGTCTTCCTATCGGAGACCTCGAGTACGTCACGGGGCGACCTTCAGAGCCGGGAGCACTCTGCGAGTGGAGCTTACGTGGCTCGGGGGTTCGACGAAAGGATCATTACTCTGTTTCTACCACATGTGTGCAAGATGTAGGAAACCACATAGGACGAGGAGATTTTGCGACGGAACCTTTGGGGATGCTTGGTGTGGACAGGTTGGTCACATGATCAAGGATTGTCTGTTGTTGAGAGAGGGCCTTTTCTGACGGATCTCTGCAAGTCGTGCGACCTACGAGTTCAAGGTCGGGCTTGCGGTGGCCTGAAGCGTCGAATAGCGTCATTCAAGGTATCATTAAAGTTGAGATGTCAATTTTGCATTGATTCAATTATTATTGTTTAAAATTTGAATTCAAGTCAATTATGTTGAAACTCATAGGAATCATTGCATATAATTAACAAAACTTTTTAACTAAAGGTACCCTTATGATGAGTAGTCGAGATGACATGGATAAAATTGAAGCACGAGTACTTATAGACCCTGGGTCTACACACTCGTTTATTACTCCTTCCTTCTCAGAGAAGTTGGGTATTACTCCCGAACCCCTTGCTTTCATTCTAGATGTCAAGATTCCTACGGGGAGTTCGTGCGATCTGACATGATGTCACCACCATCGTGATGATTGATGAGCACGTTGACGCTGATTCGTTGAGCATGGAAGGGTTCGACGTCATTTTCGGAATGGATTGGTTGGCAGCTTATCACGCGAGCGTGGACTGTCTTCGGAAGATAGTGACCTTCCGACCGCCAAAGCGAAAATCCTTCTGATTCTGTGGAGTCAAATCAAAGGTTCTTCGTTGGTTTGACCATTAAAGCGGCGTATGATGAAGAATGGTTGCGGTGGATATCCGGCCTACTTGCAAGATTCTCAGAAGAAGAAACGACTTGGCTCCTAACAAGGTGGACTGCGATTATCCTGATGTCTTTCCAGAGGACTTACCTGGATTACCACCTGACCGAGAGATTGAGTTCGCGATTGAGCTAGCGCCGGGTACAGAACCATTATCTAAAGCTCCATATCGGATGGCGCCTGCTGAGTTGAAAGAGCTCAAGGAACAAC
This sequence comes from Chloranthus sessilifolius, assembly GCA_021018995.1. Classification (NCBI taxonomy): domain Eukaryota; kingdom Viridiplantae; phylum Streptophyta; class Magnoliopsida; order Chloranthales; family Chloranthaceae; genus Chloranthus; species Chloranthus sessilifolius. The sequence continues at coordinate 76,395,869 of CM037595.1, forward strand.
TTCAGGAGCTGTTAGACAAAGGCTTTATACGACCGAGTGTCTCTCCTTGGGGTGCACCGGTTCTATTTGTGAAAAAGAAGGATGGATCGATGCGTCTGTGTATCGATTATAGGCAGTTCAACAAGATGACGATTAAGAATCGTTATCCTCTTCCGCGGATAGACGACTTGTTTGATCAATTACAGGGTGCAAGGTTCTTTTCGAAGATTGATCTGAGGTCAGGCTATCACCAGCTCAAGATCAAGGCGGAAGATATATCCAAAACTGCGTTTCGGACGCGTTATGGCCACTATGAGTTTCTAGTGATGCCATTTGGATTGACGAATGCGCCTGCATCTTTTATGGACCTGATGAACAGGGTGTTCAAACCACATCTTGATAAATCTGTGGTAGTTTTCGTAGATGACATCCTCATCTATTCGAAAACCGTAGAGGAGCATGTCAACATCTAAAGATGGCTCTTCAAACACTCGGGGACCATCGGTTGTATGCCAAACTCGATGAAGTGTGAGTTTTGGCTTGGCGATCGATTTCTTGGGCCACGTAGTCTCAAGCGGGTATCTCGGTGGATCCTACAAAGATAGATTCGTGGTGACATGGGAACAACCTCGGCGATTCTGAGGTCCAAGTTTCCTTGGTTTGGCGAGGGTACTATCGGCGATTTGTCGAGGGTTTCTCAAGATATCAGGACCACTTACACAGCTCACAAGAAAGAATGCTAAGTTCGACTGGACAGAACAGTGTGAGCAGAGCTTTCAGGAGTTAAAGCGTCGCTTGACTACAGCACCAGTACTGGCTATACCTTCAGGCAGTGGAGGTTTTGCAGTATATAGTGATGCTTCCTATGGCGGATTAGGCTGTGTGCTTAATCAACACGAGAGGGTCATTGCATATGGTTCTAGGCAGTTGAAGGACCATGAAAGAAACTATCCGACGCATGACTTAGAGCTAGCAGCAGTTATATTCGCCTTGAAGATCTGGCGACATTACCTCTACGGTGAAGTTTTTGATATATTCACCGATCATAAGAGTCTCAAGTACCTCTTCACTCAAAAGGACTTGAATATGCGGCAGCGACGATGGATGGAGTTCTTGAAGGACTACGATTGCTCGATTCAGTACCATCCGGGAAAGGCAAATGTCGTTGCTGATGCTCTTAGTAGGAGGTCTTCGGCACAGTTGTCACATCTTGTTAGCCGGATTCAGAGATGGAAACTTTTGGAGGATATGGCTTTGGGTAGCTCACGGTTTGATGTGAAAGGCTCGGGAGCATTGATGGCTACACTTGTGTTCGTCCTCGCTCTTGAGAACATTCGCAAGCTTGAGATGACCGATGTTGAGATCATGGCAATCAGACGAGATGTCGAGAATGGCGATGAAGGATTTCTCCATTGACGGATGGGACCTTGCTATTTCACGACGGGTATGATGTACTCAGTAGAGCTTCGGGACACCATTACGGAAGAGGCTCACAAATCCATGTATGCCATACATCTGGTAGCACCAAGATGTATCGGGACTTGATGAAGAGTTTACGGTGGCGAGGTTTGAAAGCGACGTCGCGAGTGCGTGTCGCGGTGTTTGGTTTGTCAACGAGTTAAGGTTGATCATCGAATCCTGCGAGTCTATTGCGGCCTTTACACGTACTGGTGGAAATGGGAAGCCATTTCGATGGATTTATACTCGGGTTGCGAAGACGAGGAAGAACAATGCCATCACAGGTCATTATAGATCGACTAACCAAGTCTGCTCATTTCTTACCATATAATACCACCTATACAGCCAGTAGACTTGCAGAGTTATACCTGAAAGAGATTGTTAGACTGCATGGAATACCGGCTAGTATTGTGTCCGATCGAGACCCGTTGTTTACTTCACATTTTTGGCAGAGATTTCAGGAGGGCATGGGTTCTCGTCTTGATTTTAGCTCGGCGTTTCACCCACAGACGGATGGCCAGACCGAGCGCGTGAACCAGATCATTGAGGACATGTTGAGAGCATGTATGCTGGATTTTCACGGGTCATGGGACCAACACTTGCCTCTGATTGAGTTCGCCTACAACAATAGCTTTCAGGCTAGTATTGGTATGGCTCCATTCGAGGCGTTATATGGACGACGGTGCCGATCACCGTTGAACTGGGAAGAAGTGGGTGAGAAGCTCATTATTGGACCTGAGATAGTTGAGCGCACTACCGAGACAGTTCGGTTGATACGCGAGCGACTACGAGTAGCTCAGAGTCGTCAGAAGAGCTACGCCGATCTCAAACGGAGACACGTGGATTTTCAGGTCGGCGAGAATGTTTTTGTTCGGATTTCGCCTACCAAGGGCGTTATGCGGTTCGGAAAACGAGGGAAACTTAGTCCTCGATACGTTGGGCCTTTCGAGATATTAGGCCGAGTCGGAGAGGTTGCATATCGTGTGGCATTACCGCCGCAATTATCTAGCATGCACAACGTTTTTCATGTGTCGATGCTACGTCGATACATCCGTGACCCGACTCACGTGCTTGATTACCAACCCATCGAACTTCAGGATGGTTTGAAGGTGGTCGAAGATCCGATTCAGATTTTGGATCGCAAGGAGCAGATCCTACGCACTAAAAGGATTCCTTTGGTTCTTGTACAATGGCGGAATCACACACCGGAGGAAGCCACTTGGGAGCGTGAAGCTGAGCTCCGGGACCAATTTCCGAACCTTTTTAATTGAATTTTGGGACATTAAGTGTTTAATGTATACTTTCTTGAAGTTTATGTAATTACTGATTTTATACAGATGATTGGCGATAAATTTTGTCGGCCCAATATAGTGCTTGTTTAGAAGACTCTACATTATATAAAATTTAATACTTAGTGTCTTACAGACTATTGGCCAAGTGACATCAAGTTGGCCTTGATACTGATGTCATGACTCTATATTTATACCCATGTTTTTGTCCATGTTTATAGCTTTTATACCCATGTTTTTGTCCATGTTTATAGCTTTTAATTATGTTATGATGTAGAAAATCCAAAAAAAAAAAAAAAAAAAAAAAAAAAAACTTTTCTGAGCCCGACCAAAACCGGACTTGTTAATTCCATATGTTACTGAGAAATAAATTGGCCAAAAGCTTACTTGGCCTATTCTTCAATTTTTTTTTTACGCCAAATTCCGGCTGTGGTTAAGCAATCATAGCCAATACGGTGATGGGCATGAAATGGACTCATAGAGGGTGCAATTAGACCCAAGGGCATGCTTGGAATTTCAAAAATTTTGAAAAATTTTCATTAAAAACAGTATCAGAAAATTCGACTGTCGATTTGCAAAATCGACCATCGAAATTTCTATCAATTTTCAGGGCAGATTTCGGCCAAAAACAGAACTTAAATTGTTCTGAGAAAATCGACCAACGATTTTCAAATCGACCATCGATTTTCAAAATCGACCATCGAATTTGAAATCGATGGTCGAATTTATCGATTTAAGTTTGGGGGTTTTAAACTTTTGGGCATTTCGGTTTTCTGTTTTGAGGGTTTTGAGCTTAGGGTTTTGAGGGGTTTCGGGCGATTTGGGGATTTTGGAGCTTCCTCTTCAATTTTTGGCTGCAAATCCAAGGGGGAATCCACTACATTGTCAAGGGGATTCGAATTTATACCTTCCAAACCCGATTTGGGGCATTCCACAAGGTAAATCCCTCCCACACCTCTAATTTCTTGGATTTTTGCTTCTGTTCTGTGGTTTTTGGTAGCATTTCTGTTGATTTCTTGTAATGGGGCCTAAGAAACAGACACCCATTCGAAACCCTACCTCCAAACGACCGGCTTCTAAAGCTGCGTCTACAAGCCGCACAAAACAGCCACGACCACAAATGGCTCCACCACCCACTGTCTCCCCCTTGCCTGAGCAACCCAATGATTTTTGGAGCATTAAAGGCTTCATGACAGAATATTTGTTTCACCCCGAGTTATTTGATCAACAAACGACCACACAATGGGCGGGTGAATACCTTGAGAAGGCCAAATTGACCTCTCTGTGCACGACCTTTAGCGATCATTTCTATCCCCGACTCGTGCGTCTATTTTATCAGCACATGAGCCGCGAAGACGGGAAAAGAATTTATACCGAAATTGATGGCCGCGATTATACCTTCGACCTAGAGGACATGGCTGTGGCATTGCGATGCCCTTTAAACCACTCACAAACCATGGGTCTAGGTCCTCCATTCCCTGCACCGTCCGCTTTGAAGATATAATCACGCAGATGACGCAAGGTCATTATGGGTCCGAATCCATCGTCACGGTCCATATGCCGAGACCATGTGGATCTTGGATAAAATTTTAAAGTCCACCCTTTACCCTTTTGGTCATCAATCGAGCGCATCGTCCCCTTCAGCAAATTCTTTTTGCGGCCTATAAGGAGCGATGGTTTAGTGCTCCTGAAATTCTTTTTAAAGGGATTATCAAGGCCCGAGAGAAAATGGGCAAACATGTGAAGAAACCATTGAAGACAATGCCCTATGCTCGCATAATCTCGGTGCTGATCGAGAACTACCGAGCGGGCCCTGCTTATGATATCCCTCCTACTGAGCCTAAATCTACAGCGGGTTCGAGAATGTATACTTTGGTCAATTGGGGTCAAACCTACAGTAGGCTGGTAAAGACTCCAAAGGATGCAGAGGCACCTGATACCGCTACTGATGATGAGGACCCTACTCATTCTATCCCGGATACTACTACCGCTGCACCTCCTCAATTTCAGAGTGACGTTCTCACACTCTCTGAGTTTACCCGACAGATGACCGCCATGAGCCATCAGATTCAGGAGCTCACCCGCCATAGCAGCTCTATGCGTCAGGAGTTGGATGTCCATGGCGGCGCCCTCTCGTATCTGATGCAGCACGCGTTTCCAGAGGATCACACGACGTATATGGCCGATATTCGTGCTTCAGTCTATCGCCCTTCGACATCGGGTGCTGGTCCTAGCATGCCTTCTACGGCCAGGGAGGATACGGGTGATGATGAGGATGCTGCTGCGGGTGATGGTATTTCGGATCAGGCGGGTCCATCTTCTACCAGGGATTATTAGTGTACTTGGGGGAGGGGGTACTGTTTTATTTCTATGGTGGTTATGGGTCTGTATTTATTTACAGCATGGATTATTAGGACCTGGTGGTCCTTCTTTGGTTATCTTTATATTTTTGTCTTTCGTTTTCCTTGGATACTCTGTTTATCTTGTTTGTATATAGTTCCGTTCGATGCTGTTTTCATCTTTTAATATGCGTAATTGGATCTTTATGTGGGTTACTTTTGTGGTTATTTTGGTATCTGCTTCAGTTAAATACTTGTGTGAATTTGCCTTGTCATTTATGTACTTCTTGTTTTCTTTGATGGCTTTCATGCGTCACTGTGCATCGGTCTCCCGGCACGTGACACTTGGGGTGTGGGCATCCATGTACGGATGCAATCCACTATGGCTTTTTATGCCACATGCAGTACATCCATGTTACTACGGATCCCGTCCCTTGGCTTGCGTGCCCTGTGGGATCGAAACACGGTGTCCCATGTTTTCTCTTCTTATATTGTCTGGTGTATGTTATGTTCCATTTTCGCGGACGAAAATTCCTAAGGAGGGGTGAATGTAATATCCCTGATAATTTTGGCAGATTTTCGTTTACCTCGATAAGCGTGCCTAAAAATAATTATGTTATTTTTATTAGTTTTTTTGTTAGTATTGGTTATGATGAGGGACATGACCAAAGGATTTAATTATGAGGTGTGTATAGGTCAGGAAATCAAAGACGTACACAATAAGGTTTGTATTTGTGTTTAACGCCGGAGGTTTTGCAAAAATAAATGGATAAGTTGTAAAATTGAAATATCTAGATTTTTGTAAGCTTTGTTTTAATATTATAAAGAGAGAGAGAGTTAGAGAAAATATACTTCTCTCTTCCGGTTGGAAAACATAGGAAACTCTTTAATGCTGATCTTTAGATCTAGAGAGTTTGAGAACTCCTCTTCCCATCTCAACCATTAATAAGCTTTGAGTTAGTACTTAGATCTGTTTGAGCTATTGAAAAAAAGAAAAGAGATGAGGAAAGGGAGAAGTTCTCTGTGATTTCGTTGTGGCTGAGGCAATGTCCACCTCGTTGTGAATATGGACTGATTTGAAGATTTGAACCATTGAGCTGGAGATTGGTTCCGGTGTGTGAATCGGTGCAATGGGATCAACGGTTTAAGCTACAAGAGGTAGGTCGTTGAAACCTCCATGTGTAAATTTAATTATGTTTTGTTTAGAGTAGCATGTTTTGTGTTTAAAGAAGATCAGATGGCTGTGGTTGAATAAGAGAAAAAAATCGGACATGAAAAGTTGACAGCCACAGTACCTGAGAAAATCGACCATCGATTTTGAAAATCGACTGTCGAAAGTGAAAATCGTCTGTCGAAGTAGTAATCGACAGTCGGAAATGAAATTTTATGGCTATATAGAGTTACGAAATTGATGGTCGATTTTAAATCGACCATCGAATTTCGAATTCGACCATCGAATTTGAAATCGATGGTCGAATTCTGTCCAGTTCTGGCTTTTTAATTTTTGATTGGATTTTTTGTTTTATGAGCCTTTGGATAAATTTTTGGGTTGTATATTAACACTTAGGGTGTTAATATATATAGGTTTGGTCAATTGGGAGTCCTTGGAGAGGAGTGCTTAGGCATGCCTTTGAATTTGCTTGGTTAAGGTAGGGGAACCCTAATCTCTATTTGCATAAATTATAAGCACAAAACTACGATAGACCATTTACTTGAGAATCACAAATTTGATAATAATTTGTGCACATAGTGTAAACAAAGTTTGAATATACGACACCATCAGAAAATTATACATATGGTTAGGAATAAGAATCTTTGTGAATCAGAATCTCAGCTAAATCTTTTTGAATCAGAATCTCAGTTAATTTTCGAATCAGAATTTCGAATCAGAACTTTGACAATTCAGTATATGTTATAATTAATAAGCTTTGATATGTGTTAGCATTTCCATTTGATTTTGGGTTCATAAGTACGATGCCCTAGATTCCACCAACCGTGTTGACGGTAAAACTTTGGCGCAAGTTACCCTCATAGCGTAGGGGCTTGTTGCATTTTCGAAATGGGTTCATGAGCAGCGATTTATGGTCAGTAGGGTCTTCCCATCGGTCACTTAGTCCGCTCTCATGCTATAGGAAATTTGGGAGATAAAATTAAGTTATAAATTTAAGACAAGAAGCATGCTAAATTAGAACATTTTGAACACTTTGAACTCACTATCAGTTTTGACTGTGATTAGAATCGGAGATTTAAATTTGAAAGCATCTTTTGAAAAATCATATGTGATCCGATTCTTTTGAAAACCTTTACTTATAAAAATGCAAATAGATCCGCTTCTCTTATTGAGCTTGGTCGTTAGCTCACCTCGACTATACGTCCACAAAATAGACCCACCTTGGGTCAGAGGATCTGGAGGACTCCGATTATATTCCCGAGGAGGATTTGGATATACCAGCTGAGGAGTTCTTCCCGTGATCCTAGATTTTCTACTTTTGGTATTTTGTCTGGATATTAAGTTTGGAATATTGAGCCCTAGGCTATTTTTTTTTGTTGATATCACTAGAGGAACCATTATTGTGAACCTCTATTTTAGGTGATTGGATTGGCCATCACCGGTGGTTCCTTTTGGTTCCTCACAGTGATATATTCTTTTGCTATCTGTAGTCTTTTGGTTCTTTTTGAAATATTGATATGATGCCTCTGTTCTTTAGACCTTTGTTTATGTTGCCGGCTTTTGTTTGTTACGGCTTATTGAGAAATCAATAAGTTGATGAACCGGCCTTTCCTATACCTTAGGGATTGGAAATGTCGGGTCGTCACAGAGTTTGAATCGATTTTGGTTTTGTTTTTGATGTTTGGGAGAGGTTGAGATTATTGGGGACGAATAGGAGTTGTCCCTGTGAACTCGTGGGATTGATTGTGGCCCAAATTGTCGAGGAAATCCGACGGTTTCGTTCCGAAAACCTTTGGTGCGATTCTTTTTCAAATCGGGAAATCTTAGAGTTAAAGGTATGATTTTTATTGAATTTAATGATTAAGAATTATAGATTAGATGTGGGTTTTGTATTTGGGTTGGGTGTGTTTTGATTTAGGTGAAAACGGGGCGAAAAATCACATCTTTATTTGAGTTTCTGAAACTCAGATCGCACAGTTCTGTAACTCGCGTGATCGAGCCTTGGAGCTTGCTCGCGCGAGCAGTCTACAGAGTTGACTTGAGAAGTTAGACGCCCAAAAAAGTCAAAGTCCTATGAATCCCTGTACCCTCACTCACGCGAGTTTAAGTTATTGCTCGAGCGAGGAAGTTCTGTAGGATCTCGCTCACGTGAGAAACTATGTGAAACTGGGGCTCGCTTGAGCGAGAAAATTTTTGAAGTAGCTCGCGCACGCGAGGCCTACCCTCGCTCGCGCAAGTACAGAATATGACTTTGCCTTCATTTTTGATCTCTTTCTGAATTTTGTGATTATTATGCTACTAGACACGTAACATAAGGTCTGTATGGTTGCTAGGTTATAGTGTGGGTCTTGGCACCGTCCGGTAAGCTTTATTTGGACTCTGATTTTGTGTGAAACGTCCCAATGTAGGAGAATCTCATTACTACCATATTTTATTTTAATTCACATGAATATTTTGAATTAGAATCTTTATACCTGCATATGCCATTAAAATCACGTCTGTAAACTAAAAATATGATATAAACTCTGAAATCTGAAATCTGAACTATGATAAGAAACTTACATTTGAACTATATTATTATCTGCATCTATTTTATGATTCACCTGAACGACCCCTCAAAATTTTTGAATAATTTCCTGGCGCAAGTTACCCTCCTGAGTGTAGGGGGGCTTGTTGCATCCTGAAAAGGGGTTCATAAACGACGATGGTAGGTAGGGGTTCCCATCGGCTATATTTCTGCTCTCGAGATATAATTAACTCGGGAGGTATTTTAAGTTGAGGATTATGTCATGAATTACTAAACTTTGTATATAGAAGTTAGAGACACTAAGACTCTGAATATCTGCATCTGCTTTGAATCCGTTTTCACCTATTTAGAACTTGATCTTACGTATGATTTTCTGCATTTAAATTCAGTCTTTTACCATATTATTTAGTTCTGACATATTATATTCTGAAATATGTTTTGAAAAGTATGTTGGTTAAAATACAATGCCGTTGATGATATTTTTCTACTGAGCTTTGTTGGTTAGCTCACTCCCATTATACGGCACAGGTTTAGGTATTGACGTGGTAGTTCAGGGCTGCGAGACTGATCCTGATAACGTACCTGAGGAAGAGCCTGAAGTTCCTCCTGAGGACTATTTTTTGGCTTAGGATCTAATTTAATTATTTACTTTTGGTGAGAGTTTTGGACTTGGAATTATGGGCCCATTTTGTTGGATATTATGGCTTTATGCTTGACTTTTGTTTATGGTTATGAACCATGTTTCAGTGATGGTCAGCCATCATCGGTGGTTTTGTACTTTAATTGCTTTTGCATTTTTCTTATCTTTGATTATTTATTGCGCTTTACTCTGATATGTGCTCTGTTTGTCCGGCTTATCATTTAAGCGATAGGTTGGTGAATCGGCCTTTCCTATACCTGAGGGATTGGAAAAGTCGAGTCGTCACAATAATCTTCTATATTTATTGTCGATAAAAAAAATGAAAAATGAGTGGTACTGCAATGACCCTAAATTCTCAACCTAAAACATATGAAAATTCTGGATCGCAAATCATAATTCATAATCTAATTACAGAAATTTGTTGACATCGATTAATGAGCAAGTTATCATCAATAAATTGAATGCAGAATTATCCATAACAAAATCAATTTGCATTAATGTCCATAACGAAGTTGTAAATTTTAAAAGTAAAACCACCGGTGACGATCGTTCGTCATACAAACAGTGGCACATAACATCCAAAGTATTCTTAATTATCTCAAGAAGTTCATATAATCTATACAAAGTCCAAGTCTCCAAAAGGACCTAAGGATAAAACTCCTCAGGTAGAAGATCTGCTTCGTCTTTCGATATAAAGTTAGGATCTTCTTCTAATTCGGGATCTGAAACTACTTCTGTGCCTGTGACACATAATGTCGGGGTGAGCTAACAGTCTAAGCTCAATAGAGAAAGTTCAAGGCCAAATCACATCTTATCCAATCAATACATAGTTTCAATGACAAATTTAATAAAAATTAGTGACAAAACAGAGTTATCAAAGATTCTTGAGTTCAAATTCAAAGCATCTAAGGTTCGGTTTCACATAAGGTTCAAAGGTGACTTTTCTTGGTTTTCAGATGAGTATCAATTTAATCTATTCATTATCATATTTTATATGCAGGTTTCTTAGGTTCAATGCATGACTTAAGTCAATAATTTAAAACAATCCTTCACGAATATAGCGCTTAGAGCATTGGTTAACTGATGGGAATCCCCTCCTAACCATCGTCGTTCAAGAACATTTTTTCTTGATGCCCAAGCCCTTGCATTGTCAGGGATACTTGTGCGATTCAAAGGGCTGTTGAAATAGTTCAAAAGTGCTGAAGCACAGGATTCATTCTCATCAACCTCAAATCAAATGCAAATTTCTAATACGTAGTATGATGTTCATATTTCATACATAGTTCACATTCGATTTCAAAGTTCAAAAGTTCAATAGTTCGATATTCAAAGAGTCCAATGACTCAATGTTCAAAGAGTTCAGATGATTCAATATTCAAAGATTCGATGATTCGATATTCAAAACACAATAAGATTCAATGAGTTCGAGTTCGGTTTTCTGATGATCATAAGCTCAGATTTCAATATATATCATTAAATCCTATGATTCAAGTTCAAAAATATAATCGTTCATTGAATTTTCCCTACCTCGGTTTTAAAAGTTGTAAGGAACAGAGTCAGATGTCTCCTTTGTACTACTTCTGATTCCCTCTTCTATGATACATATATAGTTGACATATAAAAGAATCAAATCATCAATAATTGATTGAATCAGATAGGGAACATTCTCTATTTTTAATGTTCATAGTTCGCTGCTGCCATGTGACAGTGAGTTGTGGCTCATATGATAGCGCGCTATGAAGTACTCACAGCTAGCCGTCGCTGCAAAAAAAATTCTCAATTCTCGATGTCCACTGTGCACTATGGTCTTTATGACAACACGTTGTGGCTGCTTTCAAGCCCATTGGATGTATCGTCTCGAGTTATCCCAAAATGATTATTATAATGATAAATCAAACTTTTCTATCAAAAGTTATGGCCTTCGAAAGACAGCGATACTGATTTTCTTCCAGTGACAGCGAGTTGTGGGTTTATCACGGCAACTGCGACCTATGACAGAGCACCGTGAGTCTTATCACAACACGTTTTGACCTATGACAACGCATTGTAGGTCTTATCACAGCGAGCTGTTATCGTTGTCTTCAGAGTTTATTTTTTTAGAATTTAATTCGGAAATCTCTGAAGTTCAAGATTTATATTCTACCTTCGACATAAACTCATATATAAGATGGCAATTTTTAATACCATTGACATGATAATTGAAATAGTTATGGGTATATTACCTTTGAAGCGTGAACTACGAATAGACGATGATCTATCAACTTTCCACGCATTCGCTTGAGTTTTCTTCTTCCTCTTGATCGCAGATCAAGGTGTCTTAATGACTTTGAGGGGTTGAAGAAGAAGAAGCTAGGTTTTTTTTTTCCTTAAGAGAATTATGGAATTATGAAAGAGAAGAAGTTAGGTTCTTATTTAAAGAGAAAATTAGGTTTTCTCTTACGATTCATTCTATTTAGAGTTTTAGAGGGTTTAGAAAATAGCGTTCCCGAGAACTCTCAAATTTAGAATGTGTACGTGAGTTGCCTTTTTCCAACGCTTTAGTTAGGGTTCGGTGTTAGGCAGACACACCTAGCTTAGGTATGTAGGCTGTTGGTTTAAAGTTCAAAATAGAGTTTTTGAAGGCTCTAGCAAGGTTTGATCCCTAGACCTCTTGCTTAGAATTCAGGCCTCTTACCACTGGTGCTCTCACGAAGCTTGTGTAACTATTTACACAATTATATGCATGAGTCCTTTTTAGACCAAGGTGTTTATTTTTAAGTTTACAATTATTTCAAAAATTAACGGTCTATGTTATATGCTTTGTTAAGCTTCTACATCTATAGTATGTGTATTAGAGTTTTAAAATTTTGGGGTGTTACATCCTCCCCTCCTTAAAAGAATTTTCGTCCTAAAAAATTTACGTACCTTATTCAAAAAGGTGTAGGTACTGATCGCAAATCTCTACTTCTCGTTCCCAAGTGGCTTTAGCAGATGAGTGATTTCACCACTTAACTAGTACGAGCTGGATCCGCTTGGTATGTAAGATTTGCTCCTTATGGTCGAGGATCTGAACTTTTTATTCGACTACTGTCATTTCTTCTTTGAGCTTGATGGGCTGGTAGTCCAAAATGTGAGTCGGGTCCTTTATGTATTTCCTTAACATGGATACATGGAATACGTTGTGCATACTCGACAGCTGGGGTGATAAAGCAATCTGATATGCAACTTCGACGATGGGACCCAATATCTTAAAGGGTCCGGCATAGCATAGACTCAGTTTTCCACTCTTTTCGAATCACATCACGCCCTTGGTAGGCGAGATCTTGACGAAAACATTGTCCCCTATCTTCACGGAATGCATTGTCTTAGTAATGCATATGGACGAAAGGGAAACAAAAGTGATGATGTTACTAAGTCTACCAGAAATTCGATACTCGTTTGCTTGAGGTCAGCTTAGCTCTTCTTTCGGCTCTGAGCGACCCTTAGTCTTTCTTGAATCAACCAAATTGCTTCGGTTGTGCTTTCAATAATCTCTGAGCTCGATATAAATTTCTCTCCTGTCTCCTCCCAATTGAGCTGAGACTTGCATCTCCGGCCATAGAGTGCTTCAAATGGGGTCATCCCAATGCTTGCTTGATAACTATTATTGTAGGTGAACTCAATCAAGAGAAGGTGTTTGTCCCATGACCCTTGAAAGTCTAGCATGTAAGTTCAAAGAATATCTTCTATGATCTGATTCACTCTTTTGGTCTGACCATTTGTCTGGGGGTGAAATGCAGAACTAAAGTCCAGTCTTGTGTCCATTCCTTCTAGAAATTATTGTCAGAACTTTGATGTGTATATTGGATCTCTATCTGAGACGATGCTGGCTGGGATACCATGTAGTCTAACGATTTCCTTGAGATACAACTCTATAAGTTGACTGGCTATATATCTCGTGTTGTATGACAAAAAATGGGAAGATTTGGTTAAGAGATCCACTATCACCTAAATGGCATTGTGCCCTTTCACGGTTTTAGGTAATCCAAGGATAAAATCTATGGATATAGCCTCCCATTTCTATTCTGGTATCGGTAAGGGCTGTAGCAAACTCGAGGGGTTCCGATGGTCAACCTTCACCTGCTGGCACACCAAACATGTCGATACATATTCTGCTATATCTTTCTTCAAGCCTCTCCACCAGAAGCTCTTTTTCAGATCCCGATACATCTTTGTACAGCCAGGATGGATGACGTATATGGACTTGTGTGCTTCTTCAAGAATAAGGCGTCGAAGGTCGGTATTTGCTGGCACACATAGTCGATCTTTGAATAGTAAGGAATCATCCTCCCTGATGGAGAAGTCAGATTTATTCCCGCTGATCACAACTTGTCTAATTCCCATAAGCTCTTCATCAGTCTCATGGAGTTCTCGGATGTTATTGAATAGTGTTGGTCGGATGGTGATGTTAGCTAACAATGCTCCAAATTCCTTAACCTCAAATTTCTTGTCATATAGCGATATATCCTCAAATAATTGCCATCTGTGGATCCTCATGATGAGGTTAGACAATTGAGTCGACGATTTTCTGACTCAATGCATCTGCCACCACATTTTTTTTCCCTGGATGGTATTGTATGGTGCAATCTTAATCTTTGAAAAATTCTATCCACCTTCTTTGTCTTATATTCAAATCCTTCTGAGTGAAGAGATACTTCAGGCTCTTATAGTCGGTGAGGATTTCGAACGTCTCTTCGTAGAGATAGTGCCTCCAAATTTTTAAGGCAAATATGACTACTGCAAGTTCCAAGTCATGTATCGGGTAGTTCTTCTCATGGTCCTAGAGTTGTCGAGAACCATACGCGATGACTTTATCGTGTTGATTCAATACAAAACCCAAGCCATTGTGTGACGCATCACTAAATACTACAAACCCTCCACTGCCTAACGGTATGGTGAGAACAGGTGCGGAGGTCAACTTGTTCTTAAATTCTTGAAAACTCTTTTCGCATGCATCATTCCATTCGAACTTTGCATTTTTTCTTGTAAGCTGAGTGAGCTGTCCTGCTATTTTGGAGAAACCTTCAACGAATCTCCTATAATACTAGGCTAGACCCAAAAAAATTTGGACTTCGGTTACTGTCTTCGACTGCTCCCATTTTATAATGGCTTCAATTTTTGCTGGGTCTACTTTTATGCCTCCCTCGAAGATAACATGTCTCAAGAAACTAACTCATTCTAGCCAAAATTTACACTTGTTTAACTTTGCATACAGTCAATGATCACGAAGCGTCTGGAGGGTGACACGTAGGTGTTGTTTGTGATCATCTCTGGTCTTCGAATAGATGAGGATGCCATCCATGAAGACAACCACACATTGGTCAATATATGGTTTGAATACTATTCATCAGATCCATGAATGATGCTGGTGCATTTGTCAAACCGAATGGCATCACTAAGAATTCATAGTCGCCACATCTCTTGCGAAAGGCAGTTTTTGGGATGTCTTTTGCCTTAACTTTTAGTTGATGGTATCTTGGTATCAGATCTATCTTCGAGAAAAATCTTGCACCTTGCAGTTGATCGAAGAGGACATCTATTCAAGGAAGTGAATAACGATTCTTGATCGTCAGCTTATTCAATGAACGATAATTGATGCACATTCTCATTGAACCATCTATCTTCTTGAAGAACAGAATGGGTGCTCCCCATGGAGAAACACTTGGTCTAATAAAACCCTTGTCTAAGAGTTCTTGTAACTGTTCTTTGAGTTCTTTTAGTTCAGCTGATGCCATGCGATATAGAGCTTTCGATACCGGTTCCGTGTCGAGAGCTAGATCAATTGCAAACTCAACTTCCCTGTCTGGTGGTAAACCTGGCAATTCTTCGGGAAACACGCCAGGGAATTCGCATGCAATGGGAATATCAGTAATATTAACCTTCTCTTCTCGTCAATTTTGTACAAACGCAAGATACCCATGACATCCATTATGCAAGAATCGTTCAGCTCGAATGGCAGATATGAAAGGTGCGATTCTCGACTTTGGGCCATAGAATCGAAATGGTGCACCTTCGGGGGACGAAAAGTAACTACTTTTCGAAGGCAATCCACACTGGTGTGATAGGTGGATAACCAATCCATACCAAGGTATCGAATTCTTGCATTTCCAAAATGATCAGATCGACCGTTGTTTCATGGTATTCAATCGGAACGATTATCGATTGACAAATAGTATCTGTGACTACTGAGTTCCCTGTAGGGATCGATACTGATAAGATGAAGTCCAAGGGTTCAGGAGTGATACTCAATTCAATTATGAATTGAGGAGTCACGAATGAGTGGGTAGATCCTGGGTCTATTAAGACACGTGCCTTATGTTGGCAGATATCACTACTCTAGTACATACACAAGGTACCTAAGTTTCATGCCAGTAATTTAGTTGTATACATATAAAGGTGTCGTGGTGTTCATGTAATACTATAATTGAAAATAAATGGCAAGGATATTTGTCAATTGAAAATAACATGATAATTTGATAATATAATTATACCTTGGATTATGTTCTTGGTCGCTTGGGCATCCGTGCAGAGACGGCATAGGCGCGACCCTGAACTGTAGGTCGGGAGGACCTCTGAGTGATGTCGATGTCGTCATCTTTTTCTTTGGTTTAGGACAATCCTTTCTCATATGTCCCTTCTGGCCACAATTGAAGCACAAACTTGTGCTCCATCTACAATCTTCCAACTTATGTCGTATTTCGCATTGTGGGCAACACTCGGTTGGTGCAGACGACATAGTACTCGTAGTCCATTGTGCAATCGATGCATTAGAGGTAGCCTGTAGTGCCGTATGGAAGGACTACATAGGTGCAGACATAACTGGTTTCGAATAGGCGGTCTGGGTAGGTCATGAAGGTGCGAAAGTCAAGAATTTTGCCCTCTTATTTGTCAGATCGTCCGCATAAGATTGTGTGTGATATGCTCTATTGTTGTTATTCTCTTGCTGCTCTCTTCTCTTGTGCATTTTCTTTATATCACGTTCGACAATGATAAGGCCTTCTCCATTACGTCGGCATAAGTTGTTAATTGAAACAATGAGATCCTCTCTTGGATTGCCGGTTTCATCCCACATTAGAATTTCTTCGTCTTCATTAACTCTGTAGCCACATGAAGAGGGCCATAACGCGAGAGTCTTGAAACTTCAGACTCGTACTCTGACATGGTCATGTTTTCTTGTGTGAGAGCAATAAAATCGATCTCCCATTGTTCGTGGACGGATGCTAGAAAATATTTTTCGTTAAACTTTTCTAAAAATTTGTTCCATGTGTATGGAACATTTGCTCGGGTTTGATTCCTGGTTCTCTGAATTGACTTCCACCAGGGATCGGCGTCTCTTTCCAAAAAAAATGCAGCCCATCTCACCTTTTCATCTTCCATGCAAGTCATTACACCCAAAATTTTCTCCATCTGGTTGATCCAATCTTCTGCAGCTGCTGGATCAGCCTTGCCATAAAAATTAGGAGGTTTCATCCTTCTGAATTTTTGAAATCCGGTGGGGTGTTGTGTAGTGGCTAGTAGAGTAGTCTGTTATGCCATCGTATTTGTCTGTTGTGCCATTGCATTCGCCATGGTCTTCAGGGCTTGGCTAACACGTGCATCGTTATTTCCTCCTCCCAACGTAATATCATTGGCACCTATGACAATTCTGACTCTGTTTGAGGTGCCATCTACGTTAACAGTTATTGGTCTACCCCGCAGTGCTATGAGGATTTGTCACGATTGAACAAAAGTTTAATCAAGAGTGCTCGTGAAAGTCCAGTCTATGTTCTGACAAGAACTAAAGTCACTGCTCTGATACCAACTGTGACATATGGTGTCACAGTTGATCCGTACTAATATCATACATCGGATCTAGTACCATCTCTCTGATACCAACTGTAATGACCCTAAATTCCCAACTCGAAACATATGGAAATTCCTGATCGCTAGATTATAATTCATAATCTAATTACAAAAATTCTTTGGTATCGATTAATAAGCAAGCTATTATAAATAAATTGAATGTAGAAATATCCATAACTAAATCAATTGGCATTAATGTCCATAACAAAGGTGAAAAATTTAAAAGTAAAACCACCGGTGACGACCGTTCATCACACAAATAGTGACACATAACATCTAAAATAATCTTAATTATCTTAAGAATTTCATCTAATCTATACCAAGTCCAAGTCTCCAAAAGGATCTAAGGATAAAACTCCTAAGGTGGAAGATATGCTTCGTCTTCCGGTACAAAGTTGAGATCTTTTTCTAATTCGGGATCTGGAACTACTTTTGTACCTGTGACACTTAGTGTCAGGGTGAGCTAACAGTCTAAGCTCAATAGAGAAAGTTCAAGGCCAAATCACATCTTATCCAATCAATACATAGTTTCAATGACAAATTTAATAACAAAATATGATAAAATAGAGTTATCAAAGATTCTTGAGTTCAAATTCAAAGCATCTAAGGTTCAGTTTCACATAATGTTCAAAAGTGACTTTTCTTGGTTTTCATATGAGTATCAATTTAATCTATTCATTATCATTTTATATGCAGGTTTCTTAGGTTCGATGCATGGCTTAAATCAATAACTTAAAACAACCCCTCGCGAATATAACCCTTAGTCTTGGTTAATCGATGGAAATCCCCTCCTAACCATCGTCGTTCAAGAACAATTTTTCTCGGTGCCCAAGCCCCTGCGTTGTGAGGGATACTAGTGCGGTTCAAAGGGACGTCAAATTGGTTCAAAAGTGCTGAAGAACAGGATTCATTCTCATCAACTTTAAATCAAATGCAAAGTTCTAATACATAGTACGATGTTCATATTTCATATATAGTTCATATTCAATTTCAAAGTTCAATGTTTAAAGGTTCAATAGTTCGATATTCAAAGAATCCAATGATTCAATGTTCAAAGAGTTCAGATGATTCAATATTCAAAGAATTGATGATTCGATATTCAAAATACAATAAGATTAATGAGGTCGAGTTCGGGTTTCTGATGATCATAAGTTAGATTTCAATATATATCATTAAAGCCTATGATTCAAGTTCAAAAACATAATCGTGCATTGAATTTCTCCTACCTCGGTTTCAAAAGTCGTAAGGAACAGAGTGAGATGTCTCCTTTATACAACATCTATAATGACCCTAAAATTCTAAAACCAATTTGACTGCTTTAGTATGCATGCCTGGCATGGAAATCGAGACGAATTGAAAATTTTATAATAATAATATTAGGAATAATATTATTAATCTGTAAGTGTGTAAATCCATAGGTCACGTGTTATGCGAGTCTGAGATCTGAGCAGATACTTGGTGGAATACTATACACTAAGTATGATGTATGTGCTCAACTTAGAAACCAAACTTTTAGAAATGAAAATATCAGAGATATGTCCATGGGTTTAGCTTATAAGAGAAGGAAGAGGTTAGAGCTTCACCTCTTCTTATTTTCCTCCCTCTTGGAACTGGTGTTTAGCTGAGAGATCATATGGCATGCCATTAATACTTCGCGTTGTATGTGGTTTGAGTTCTAGAATCCTATAGGTTTGTACAGCCCTGAGATCTTGAATCCAAGTGTGAGAAAAGATGGTTGAGCAGTGGTGTCAAATCTGGAGGAGGATACCCCCCTTGCTTTAGCATAAGGTCTCGCTCATAACTCCGGGGATCGTCAACGACGACGGCAACAAATCTTTGACTTTGGATCCGAAAACAACTTTGGATCGCAATTGCCGAAAATCAAAGAAGCAACTCTAAAAGAGGTGAGTTACTATGTATTTGTAGTGGTTTATATGTCATAAATGTATAGATAATTGTGCTTGTATGATTCGTTGGGAATCATAATGAATTATGGAAGAAAAAGGGTTAAAATCAACGAATTGCAATTATGATAGAAACTGTCATATTCGATTGATCAAATTAAGTATTTGATCGATCAAATTGTAATCCGATCGATCAAATTATATACAACTCTATAGAACAGGAGGGCGTTTTTCTGAAAGTTCTTGCTCGATAAATTCGATCGATCAAATTGGGATTTGATCGATCAAATTTGAAACTGATCGATCAAATTATAAACTGATTGATCAAATGAAGAACTGATCGATCAAATGGAAAATTGATCGATCGAATTGAGAATTTGATCGATCGTTTTGGGAAAATGATCGATCAGATTATATATAACAGTATATAAACAGGAAGTCTGAAATTTGAAACGAAGCTCTGGAGGATCCAATCGATCAAATTTGGGATTTGATCGATCAACTAGTGAATTCGATCGATCAAACAAGGAAGTTGATCAATCGAATTCCCCTGTTCTGTATATATTAATTTCTGGGTTTTGATCGATCAAACCATGGAAATGATCGATCAATTTGAGAATCCGATCGATCAAATAAAGAAAATGATTGATCAAATTCCCCTATTCAGTCTATGTAGGTTTACTGGATCCGATCGATCAAATGAAGTGAATGATTGATCGAATAGTGAATCCGATCGACTAAATAGGGAAAATGATCGATCGAATTCCCCTGTTTGGTTTGTTTTGATTTTCTGGGGAAAACACTGCTGGACTTTGTACCAGTTAATGTTCTGACATCTCTGACACTTAGTACACTGTACTTATGGTCTAGGTTAAGACCGAGCCGCATTAAAAGCTTTGAATTTGCTTAGAAAGACTTGAGTTAAGGTAGGAAAAATTCAACCTAACTTGCATTTAGTTCTGATCTCATGGACTCATAGCATCTGTATTTTTACCATGTTCTAATTTTTTTTGTTTTAAAAAGCATGCCTTGCATATCAATAAAAGTTCTGTCATCTCTGATTCCTGTTATATGATATCTGTCATCTGATTCCCGATATTATGTGATATGCATTTGATTTAAAGTTCATGTGACGAATCCCCCGACGTGGTGGGATACTCACGACCGGCACGACGGGATATCTGTGTATCTGATTTGTAATCCCTTTGACACAAGTCGCTCTCATTTGAAGAGGCTTGTTGTAAATTCCTGAAATTGTTCATTAAACAACGATGGTCGGGGTTACCCATCGGCAAACATCTGGCTACTAGGTGTTACATTCACGGGAGTTATTTAAGTATATAATTTAAATCATTAAATACAGTACGCATAGCATCTTGAAAACTCTAAGAATAAATCTGCTTTCTAATATTCTACATCTGTTCTGCCATTCTAATCTCTGTATCTGTTATCTGATCTCTGTCTGAATCATCTGTTTTGAGATATATTCTGCAAACCATGTTTTACAGTTTAAATGCAACTTAATTGAGTTTCTTTTATTGAGCTTAGATGGTTAGCTCACCTCTGATTCTATATCATAGGTTCTGAGGCTAGGGTTCCCGGGACAGAGAGGGATCCTGACTATCAGCCTAAGGCTGAGGAGGAGGAGGATACTGATATACTTGCTTACGAGTACTATCTGTAGTCTGGGTACTTGGTCTTATTTTGTATTGTGAGGGTTATGTACTGATATTTTGGATTATCTGGTATGGTGGCCACTGTATTGTATTATATTTTGTAGATACCTTTATTTTTTACGGTATATATCTTATAGGAACCACTATTGGGAACCATTATTTTGGGTGATAGATGTCCATCACTAGTAGTTCTTCTTGGTTCATTTTTAGAGATGTATATTCTTTTCGATATATATATATATATATTATTTTCTTTATTTTTGTGTCTTATATAATAATCTATTTGCCTCTTTAGATAGTGTCTGCTCTGATTTTTACTATATGAGCAGACATTCTTTGTTTTATTCTAGGGATCATCAGTGTTTATGATTCTGATGGAACGGGTTTTCGGGTGCAGAAATTCGGGCTGTCACAATGTCTGATTCCCTCTTTTATGATACATGTATAATTGACACATAAAATAATCAAATCATCAATGATTGATTGAATCCGATATGGAACATTCCTTATTTTTAATGTTCACAGCTCGTTGCTGTCATGTGACATTGAGTTGTGGCTCATATGATTTGCGCGCTATGAAGTACTCACAGCGAGCTGTCGCTACAAAAAAATTTCTCAATTCTCGATGTCCACAGCTCGTTATGGTCTTTAGGACAGCTCTTAGTGGTCTTTATGACAATGCTTTATAACTTTTTTTAAGCTCATTAGATGTATCGTCTTGGGCTACCCCAAAATGATATATTATACTGATAAATCGGACTTTTCTATCAAAAGTTATGGCCTTCAGAAGACAGCGATATTGATTTTCTTCCAGTGACAGCGAGCTGTGGGTTTATCACAACACACTGTGACCTATGACAGCGTGCTGTGAGTCTTATCATAGCACACTGTGACCTATGACAGCACGTTGTGGATCATATCACAGCAAGTTGTTATCGTTGTCTTCAGAGTTTATTTTTCTTAGAATTTAATTCGGAAATCTAAGGAGTTCGAGATTTATATTCTACCGTCTACATAAACTCATAATTTAAGATGGCGATTTTTAATACCATTGACATGATAACCGCAATAGTTATGGTATATTACCTTTGGAGCGTGAACTACGAATCGACGATGATCTATCGACTTTTCACGCATTCGCTTGAGTTCTCTTTTTCCTCTTGATCGCAGATCAACGTGTCTTAATGACTTTAGAGGGGTTGAAGAAGACGAAGAAGAGGCTAGGATTTTTTTTTTCCTAAAGAGAATTATGGAATTATGAAAGAGAAGAGGCTAGGTGTGTAGGGATCAAACTTTGCTAGAGACTTCAAAAACTCTATTTTGCTTAGAACACCGAGCAAAGTTTGCTAGAGGCTAGGTGTGTCAGCCTCTTCTCTTTCATAATTCCATAATTCTCTTAAGGAATTATGAAATAGAAGAGGCTAGTCATATCCAAAATAGAGTTTTTGAAGTTTCTAGCAAAGTTTGATTTCTAAACTTCTTGCTTAGAATTCAAGCCTCTTACCACTGGTGCTCTCAAAGAGCTTGCTTGTATAACTATTTACACAATTATATACACGAGTCCTTTTTAAACTACGGTGTGTATTTTTAAGTTTACAATTATTTCAGAAATTAACGGTCTATGTTATATGCCTTGTTAAGCTTATACATCTCACTACGTGAAAAAGCCCAAAAAACCACTGCCTTAAACAGTGGTTTTTTCAAAAAACTACTGTCTTTGACAGTGGTTTTTTTTCAAAAAACCACTGCCCTAAACAATTGTAAAAAAAGGAGTGGTTTTTTTATGCAAAATTTTTTTTAAAAAAAATTAGGTCGACAATTTTTTATGCAAATTTTTTTAAAATAATATTTTTTTTATGCTTTTTTTTAATGCAATATTTTTTATGCTTTTTGTAATACTTTTTTTTAATGTAATTTTTAATGCTTTAAAAAAAATTATATAAAGAAAAAAAGCTATTAATCTCATATTCAAGCACATCCATAAATAAAATAGATGCCAAATTCTTTTATTCAAACAAAATATTGCATTTCAACCTATGATCCAACCTTTCAAATCAACCAAATATTTTATACTTTACATGCTCAATCCTTTTATTCCAAAAAAAAAAAAAAGAGTTAACAATCTAAGGACCCCATGACCTAATTTCATAATTAAAAAAATAAAAAATAAATATATATATATATATATATATGCTCTCATATCCCGCCAAATATCCATTTGAGGTGAGCTTTAAATCAAAAGCTTCATCAAATCAAAAGGAGAACGTAATTAAATATTTATGATATTAAGCAATTAAATTGAGATATTGATGATATTAAGCAATTAAACTGATAATACTCCAAGCACATAATAAATTTCAAACACATACTTCACATAAGGACAAAAGAGCCATAGAATCAGTCTTACTTTTGCGATACAATTGAAATCCCCACAAACAATTACAGCGTGAGCTCGATCCAGGAGCACTCGAACCTGCTCACATGGTTATTATTGTAATTAAATTGTCCGATATAACTAAATTATATGAAGGCATTTTATGCAATTGGAGTAAAACAATAGGCAAGTTTTATCTTGCCTAAATAGGCTTCAGTTATTCATCTGATAGCATATCAAATTTATGACTAGAATTAATTACCATGCACAAGAAACCTATCAGAGGTTTCTTATTGACCAATCACAAAATTAAGCCAGTTGATCAGATGTTTAAATTGCAGTACCCATTCCAGATGAAGGATCAAAGCGTCCCAAAAGTATTCCCTGTAAAATTAGATTGCTTCTTTTGCAAAACTTTTAGATAAGGAATAAACATTCATAGACCATTCAAAGAACACCCACATTCAAACAAACACAACGTCAACCAACCTGTATTATAAGAACACCCACATCATCTCAGGGGTCTCTATGACCTGAAACTCATCTGAGCGTAATTCCAGACATCTGAATTTAAATGATAGGACGAGAAATAGCATTCTTCTCTCCTTTCAATTGGCATTCATGGCTATAAGGACTAACGAATCTACAATTCAAATCAAAGTTTAAAAAATTTTCTCATACTGACAACCTTGCCTATAAGGACTGAAAATACAAGCACCTTAGAATGTAATGAATATAGACGTCAACCTGTAGTTTGGTTTGGTTGTGATCTGTAGTTAATTTTCCAAACTAGATGGCTCATTTTGTATCTTAGTTTATTTCGTAAATTCATGTATACAGAGGTAGGTATTCGGTTCCTAATTGCTGTTTTGTGCTTATTGTAACTGCAGATCTATATATTTTTTAAAACAGGATGCGTACCTATATTCAATTAACAGGCAATACCTTTTTATTAACAGGCAATTCCTTTTTTCCTGAGTATGTTAGTAGATGTAGGATAAGTTGGTATTCCATTGGGTTGATAGCTGATGGAACCTAATTTATTGACAAAACTATGTGTTTGAAAATTTGTCTAAATGTACATTTGAGACATTTCACTTGTGTTTTCTGTTTTCGGCATTGATGAAACAAATTGGGTCGGGCATATATTTGGATGATTCAAGCCTATATAATAGACTTGTAGTCACAGGTCTGTCAACCCATATGGGATTGTATTGACTGGAGGTGTCGGTCCTGGGTTTGGCTGAGACATAACTCTAATCTGAGATTTAAAATAGTATGTGAAATGGAAACTGAGGGGATTTTGCAAGTGAGGATTTGTTTTTAAAATTGACATCCTCAGTTACAAAATTGACATCGCGTGGCAAGAATTAATAGTAGGGTACCGGTATCTACAAGTGAAGATTTAATATCTGAAACCAAGGTTTTCAGACGTGAAAACTGTTGCATGCCTTGAATCAGATGATGGATATTGTTTTAGGCAGCCTTCCACAAAACTGATCTTCATATCATGCTTCACCTAATCAATCGGTCAGATGTTGATTTTACATGAAATATACCCCTAAAAGGGACCCTAGAAACCATTCTCAGAGTACATTCGTGATCACTCATTTTGCATTCTTGGCAAGCATGGATTACATTTTTCGTACCTGAAGATGGATTCATCATCAATGACTTGATCTAAATGTTTCTAATAGTGAGGAGACCAAAAGTCAATGGAGTTCTCATCCATGACTAATTTAATGGTCAGAATAACTTCTAACATAAGCGTCAAAATTCAATAAGATTAGTCTTGTGCATAAAAAAGTGCTTTACCTTGTACTGAACTTGTATTGATAAAAATCTCGTACAAGGGGTCCAAGCATCCATGTGGAAGACAGAGGAACCTTTGATTGCTGCAAATGAAGGACATCATGCGAATCGAAATGCAGAATCCTCATTTTGTCGGTCAAAATGTGAACAATTAAGGATAAATAATGTAAATATCCATCGATCACCAAAATGTTGACAATTAAGGTTGACGATGCATCCCCAAAATTGCATCTTGAGCTCAAAGTTACCCATCAAATAAAATAAAATGCCATTTCATGTAAATAACATGAAATAAATTCACTTACTTGGTGTTGGCTAAATAGGAGTATTGGTGTCGTGCGATGGTCTAGGAGATTGACTCATCACTCGGAACTATCGCAATATTTATGTGTATCGTGTTAGCATAATATTTACTAACACATATTTATGTGTATCGCTGAGTTTTAACAAATAACATCAACAAAATTTCCCAAGTTTACCGAGCACGGAGAGAGTTCTAATAATACTATTGGTATTTTCTTGTCACACTACACATGTCCTCACATATTCATCCACATTGTGTACCAAGTTGAATCAAAGAGTGTCCCCCATTTTAATCGGGCACCTGTCAGTGCACATTGTCCACATCGTTGAATATATGTACATAAAATTGTAAAACATTAATTCAAGCTAAAAAAAACTTGTCAAGTTCATAAAATATGATTATAATAAGCTACTAAGAACCATATGCCGCATTGATGTATTGAACATCCCCATTAAGCATATCAAGAGAACCAAATAAAGGCTATTATAAATCAAACCAAGAAATCAGAACTTTACCCAACAACAGCTACCAATAGATAACCCATAAACTAACTATTTAAAAGAAGAAAAAGAAAAGTCGACATACAACCCAACAAAGTTAATCAAATCGATTAAGCATAACACATTTGTGGACCTTTATTACCACAAACTCAAATCAAACTGTACTCTTCTCCAAACAATATATATATATATTACGTAATTAAGAAAATTAGAATAATAAAATAAATAAACCTAAGAATGACAAGTAAAAAAATACCAAAATCTGACACTTCAATAAAAGCAGAGAAAATATACATTGATATTAAAGAGAAACGCTAACAAAATCCGTTACATAATAGGCTTTCAAAGCGCTTTTTTTCTTCATTCCCTGCTCACATTCTCGAGATCATAAATAATAATAATAATAATAATCATGCATAATTCCATAATTCCATAATTCCATATTGATAAGCATCCATAATTCCATATTGATAAGCAAACCCATTATTGAGCTACACAGACTCAAACTATTTTCTTGTGATTTGTACATGGTGAACCAAAATACAAATCATTAAGAGGCCCTGTGTAATTAGATAAGGTAAAATAGAGTAAGTAAAGAACATGCACATGAATCTTTTAATTAGGAGAAATGCGGGAAAGATTAGGGAAAAATTGAAGGTAGAGATTATAAAATACTTTATAGTCCATATGTATTAACAATTTATAATTAAAAAAAAAAAAATCTGATGCATGATTAAAGCATGTATCACCATGATGAAAATTTGGAAAATCGAGAAAAATTTAGGGAATCGACAAATCAAGCGAATATTTGGCAAAAGGTTCAACGGACTACCAATTCGGAGAGCTTTTCCAAAATTTTGATTAATCCAGAGAATTTTGTAACGTGGGTTGTTAAGAGCCCTTTATAAAAAGGGAGTGTATCTTAGATGCAGAGCTCCATGAACATTTGGCTTCCACATATTTCAATTTAAAAAAATAAAAGAATGAATTGTCCACTCGAGATCTGGAAATCCCTTTTACCGCATTAAACTGTCCAAATCGGATTTCTACATACGTCGGGGCGCATATAAATCTGTAAAATTCATCAATTGAAACAAATTTGGAGGCTATATAAAGGCTATTCATAACCTTAGGATCTGAGAGAGAGTCAAGTCAGACATAGCACCAGCATTGCTTTTAGAAATATGATATGAAGTCAACAGTCAAACAAGAAATTTGCAAGTCCATTTCAAAACTTGGGAAGCTCAAAAATATAATTAAGGTCAGCTTTTGTCATAATTTGGTAGCTAAAAGGCTGTCCTTAAGCTTGATGATCGTATCAGATTGGTGAGAAGATTGATATATTTTATAGGGTAGCTGTATTAACATCCATGGAATCTTGGAAGACACCTATGCCAAAAACCATTGAATGCTTTGACTCAGAAGATGGAGATTGAATGCTTCCACTATAATTTGTAATAATTTGTTTTAAATAAGTTGGAAATGGAATATCATACCAGAACAATGATAGCCACTTCACCTTTTCTGACTCAACATTTTCTGATGTCACTTTGAAACGTCCTTTTTGTTGGACAACTGGCTTCTTCGATTTTTCATCTAATTCATCGGCATTAGATGCTGCAACAACACACATCAGCTAAGTTAGGGAAACAGTAAATTCCT
This sequence comes from Chloranthus sessilifolius, assembly GCA_021018995.1. NCBI lineage: Eukaryota > Viridiplantae > Streptophyta > Magnoliopsida > Chloranthales > Chloranthaceae > Chloranthus > Chloranthus sessilifolius. Next base: position 76,423,364 of record CM037595.1, read on the forward strand.
TAACACACTCATAGTCACCAAGTCAGGGTGCAGTAAATTCCCTAACATAGTCACTAAGTTAGGGAAACAGTAAATTCCTTAACACACTCCGAGTAATTAAAGGTTATGCTGGTGGTACTACTACCTATTGGCAGAATGCAGCCCTGTTTTAAGGGGGTTGTGATTGGAGGTCTTCCCAGCGATAAAAGGTGCTAGTTCATTTCAAGTGATTGGTGGTACTACTACCTATTGGCAGAATAGTGTTCAAATAGATAGAATTACCTCCGACTCAATACAAGAAAAGTCAATATTGGATCAGGGAATAAAGCCATGCATACCTTTTCAGCGGCCAATTTTTCAGCCCTAAAGTAGGAGATGAATAAGATATTTAAAAAAAAAGATTGATGACTAGTACATTTCATGTATTGCTTTTTTTTCAGCCCTAAAGTAGGAGATGAATCATCTCAATTTTCTCCAAATACAAAAAAAAAAAAAAATCCTCTGAAAAGCTATGGCATGTTAAAAGCCGACCATTCGCAGATGTTCTTAAATCATCTCATTTGATCGCAGTTCTTCATTTGATCTTTATTGTTCTTCCTTTGCCTTTTGGGTCTTGGGCTACAACAAGAAAAGTGAGAACTTCAACTTTTGCTTTATTTTATAATTGAAAATGTGAGTAGGCTAGATGGAAATATAAACATATTTATGAAAATAAAATCACTTAGTAAAATAGAATCAAATTTACCCCTAAACAAGATCAAATAAAATCTACAAGTCCCTTGGGCCAAGTAATAATATCACCAATTGTAACATCGCCAAATGTTCCTTCGCTCGCATATAATTCTGTATTGACCTCGAAAATATTATCAATTATGATGGCGTATGAAACTCTTGACGTTGTCGCCTCTCTATGCATTCGCCCTAGTCCAATGGCTTTATTCTTTAAGTTTTTCAATAGGCAGCGCATGGATGGTTGGTTCACAAGTATCTCAGGCTAAACCGATGACGGTTGAGTTTCCTAAAAAAATTGTAGCCTTTAAACTGTAGAGTTTAAGAGAGACTAAAACAACAATGCAAAAGTGCTTTCAATAAGATATGACAATGACAACTCTAATGATTATTATTTCATAACATTGAATTTATACCTGATAAGAATCGAATTGGTCAACCGATGTCGATATAGATGTCCCTTTAGAAGGAGCTAGAGGTGATAGTAAATTCACTTTTTCCTCAAGGATCTTGCGTGCTCTACGCTCCTCATCAAGCTCATGTCTAAGCATATCAACCTGTGATTGAATGCTCTCACGTGCTATCTTTTCCTAGTGAGCAAGCTCCCTAGCCTGAGCGGACGCTTGAATGGAGGTCTTAGATACACCCGTACCCATACCCCGTATGTTGCCCCTTCCATCACGCCCACAAACCATAGCAACAGGGTCATTATCTAAATCTTTTTCTCCGAAGAATGGATCAGATAAGGCAAGCCTCCTAATTTCATCCTGAATAAAATAAATAATGGTTAAATATAGTGATCCTAAAGATCAATATTAATTATTTATCAATGGAAAATGAATAATTAAAATAATCTTACAATTTGTGTGCCCAAGGACGTCCCATCCTTCTTAGTATGAGAGGCTAAAAATATTTGTGTTCTAAATCACACATGCACTCGAACTCGCTTTTCGTACAATAAGGTCATAAGCAATTGTGAATATTCTAACAAATTTATTTAAAAATTTATGTGTAGATTTTACCATCTCTTACGCCATCTTAGTGATCCTCGTCTACCAAAGGTGTGTGGGTTCATCATCATTTTCCTACAAGTCTTCCCCTTTTCTCAGATTTTATCTTCCTCCGTCGAGCACATTTTAATAAATGCTCTCCAATCATCTCCCTTCACATTCTTTGGTCGATACTTCATCCGCTCTCGTCGTTTTCATATTTATCATAAACGGTCGAAGGTCATGTTTCCATTGCTTCCAAGTTAAATTCGCTTCGTTAAGACCATCTTTTTTTGACTAATTGGAACATTATATTTATCCTATAGTGAAAATAAAACGATATCAAAATTATTTGTAGAATAACTAAATGAAAATTGCATGAACAACATACACTCACTGAGACAAAGCGCCATATTTTCTCTTTTATAGAAACAGGTACAATTTTCCAAGACTCATATGCAGGTGGACAATGAGTCCTCGTCATCCGACCAACAAATGTGGCAAATTGCGTTGAAGCATCTCCAATAGGCTGCCCATGTTCATTCATCTGAATTTTCAAACGCGTACCTGGATAAATAAAATATTGTTAATAATTTGTAAATAACATTTACCAAACAAAAGAAAATAATAAACTAACCACTCTCTTGAGTTCCAACTGATTCAGATCCACTCGGTTACATTAAGCCCAAACTGTGCCATTATCTTTTGCTGAAAACATTGGCAAACTCTAGTTGTTGATCAAACTATCATTTAAGGATATAAAATGCATTAATAAGATAATTGAAAATTGTAGCTAACTTATAACAACATTAAAATAGGAAAATCAACAACAAGAAATATAAGTAATTCTTTTGTTACAATTATTGGATAGAAGAAATAAGGTTCAAGTGAACAATATGAAAGAACTAGATTAATTTTCGTCCTCGTCCTCATCCACAACATCAGTTGCTAATGCCAATGCTAAAGCATCTGCTTTTGGTCTTCCTTCAAGTGCTAAGGGATCTTCATAGGCATCTACATACCGAGTCAATCTCTTTGGAGCATCCAATACGACATACCAATCATCCCTAGTTTGATCTTTACAATAGAAGACTTGAGTGGCTTGAGAGGCAAGAATAAACGGCTCATCATCTTCATGTGAAATCCTCATAAATCTCCTAAGATTAACAAACACTAACCCAGTTTCTGGGTCAACCACACAACCATTTTTTTTATCTTCTATACGAGCCGATCCACGATGAGAAATTTTTTTTAAAGTAACCATAATCTAACTCAAGTATTTGTTTGATAATACCATAATAAGTAACTTCTTCTTCCACATGGTTCTTATCTTTCGCACTTGACCTGAAGCTAGTTAAAGCCTTCATGGATACTCCACTATTTTGTGTGCTTTTATTCATTTCTGATTGTGCGGTACAAAACTGATAACCATTGATCATGTAAGCATTATATGATATGGCATTGAAGTCTCGACCATCAAAGGCTCTTCATGATAGAATTTTCTTCATTTTCTAATTCTTTTCTTAACCAAGGAATGTAGTTGTCCCTCCGATGCTTATTGCTTGACTTAGATCTGAAGATAAGCTGATACTTCTGTAAATATTAACTCTTAATTATATTATATCATTTTAAAATAAAATATATAATTTAAAAATATAAAATAAATTACTTACTTCTCCCACTCAACATTTTATCGGATAATGCTTTAGAACCCATCTACGTATTTGTTCATACTGCACGTGTTGAAGAAGATAAGTTTTTCCACTTCCATCGATAGGGTACCCAAAAGTAACATCTTGTTCCACGAACGCATTTTCTCCTTTCTTATGGCTTCCTCTGCTAGAATTTGGCATATATTCCATACAATACCTCATACATTCTTCCATGAGATATTGCTCCATAATACACCCCTCTGGATATATTTGATTTTTCACATAATGCTTATATGTCTTCATCATCCTGCACATTTTTTTCAATTAGATATCAATGTTAACGTTATTAACTAAAAGAAGTTATTAATTTTACTGCAATAATTTACCTCTCGAAAGGATACATCCATCGATATCGGACAGGTCCGCAAACAAGCGCTTCCTCTGCTAAGTGAACAACAAGGTGTATCATAGAAACAAAAAATGACGGCGGGAAGTACTTTTCAAATACACATAGTGTTTCGACTATATGCCTTTTCATGTTCAAAAGGTCAACACGAGAGATAACCTTAGAACATAGGACATTAAAAAATATTGACAATTGTCGAATAGCAGCTCTCAATGGTTTCTCTTTCTTGAATGCATGCATCAGCAAGACTGGTAGTAACTGTTGCATGAGGATATGATAATCATGTGACTTCAAGCCTTTGAGTTGGAATTCCTTCAAACATACCTTGTCCTTCCAATTTCCACTGTATCCAATAGGAACCTTCAAATTGTGCAAGGTTTTATAAATTATTTCTTTTTCTTCTCGTGACAAGCAAAATGGAGCTTTAGGACAATACAACTTATCATTTACTTCCACGGGCCACAAATTTTTCCTTATATTCATATCTTTGAGATCATAACGTGCTTCAACACCATCTTTGGTTTTACCCTTTGTGTCCATAATTGTTGCAATTAGGTTCTCTGTGACATTTTTTTCCACATGCATTACATCCAAATTATGACGAATAAGAATATCCTACAAACATAAAGGACATGTATTAATATTTGAGTGAAGTGAAGTATAAATTTCATATTAGAAAAATAAAATATATTAATTATCCACCTTCCAATATGGTAAATCATATAGGATTGATCTCTTTGACCACGCACTGCTCTTTTCATGCTCAGTCTCGGATCTCTTCCTCTTCTTGCTTGCTACCTTTCCAAATTCTGTTTTGATACATCTCATTTTGCATAGTACTTCAGAACCACTCAACCGGCGGGGATGCTTTCTATGTTCTTCCTTCCCATTAAACTGTGACTTTTGAGTTCTGAAAGGATGACTCATATCAGTAAGAAATTTTCTATAGCCCATGTACGCATATTTCTTTCCATGTGATAACCATGCCGAATCAACCTCTTCACTACAAACAGGACAACCATACTTTCCCGCTGTCCTACATCCCGAAAGATGGCCATATGCTGGAAAATCATGTATAGCCCATAATAGAATTGCTTTCATGTTGAACATAGATTTTTTATAAGAGTCATATGTTGTAGCACCAGCGGACCATAATTCATTTAACTCTGCAATCAGTGGCTGTAAGTAGACATCAATGTTGTGCCCTGGACCTTTTGGGCCTGGAATTAATAGAGTTAACATTGTAAACTCTTTTCGCATACACATAGATGGAGGAAGATTAAATGGAACAATCATAACGAAGACAACTATAAGAATTACTCTTGTTTCCGAAAGGATTAAATCCGTCTGTTGCAAGTCCTAAACGAACATTACGTGTCTCAAGAGAAAAGTCACTCCAACGAACATTGATTGATTTCCAACTTGAAGAATCCACTGGATGACCCATGTAACTTTCATTTTCAATTGCATTTGCATGCCATATCATCGTCTCTGCAATCCATGGTACACTATATAATCTTTGAAGTCTTTGGGTTAGTGGAAAGTATCTTAACTTCTTCCACGGTAATTGTTTAAAATTTGGCTTTGAAGCTTCCACAGGTCTCCATCTGCTCTCACCACATGTAGGACACTCATTTTTATCTGCATGATCTCTCCAATATAATATACAATCATTGCGACAAGCATGAATAATCTCATGTTTCATGCGCAAAGACTTAACTAACTTCTTTGCATCGTAGGTGCTATCAGGTAAAGTATTTGACACGGGCAAAATTTCTTTTAGCATTTTTAACAACTCCGTGAAACTTTTATTAGACCACTGATGTCTAGCCTTCATACTCAACAACTCAACTGTAGTTGATAATTTCGTACGCTCACCCTTACATGTGAGATATAGTGGTTCTAATACATGTTTCTTCAAATTACTGTACTCCATATCCTCAGGTAAATCATGTGGATCCTGATCATCACCTTCATCCTGATCATCATCTTCATCCTCAGGTAAGTCTTCAAGATGAACATGTCCAAATGTGTTGTTCAACATTTCTTCCATTCTTGGAAACATATCATTATTTTGGTTACTAGTTGAACTACTAGAAACCCCAACATCAACACAATTTGTAGAAGACGACTCCCCATGATATGTCCATGTCGTGTACGAACTATCCATGCCATCACAAATTAAATGCTCCATAATGGTTTCAAGGTTATGCTTTTGAAAATTTCGACATTTAACACACGGACAACAACACCAATTAACATCCTCAACATTTTGTTTTGCAAACAAAATAAATGATGCAACGCCATCGAGATATTCAGAAGACAGACGTTTTACTATTGTCATCCATTTTTTATTTGGGATTGCTGGAGGCATCTTCTACAAAAAAAAAAAAAAAAAAAAAAAACTCAAGTAGGAGAATTGAGGGAAAAGACAAGTATCAACAATATTAGCCATTAAAAAAGCAAAAGCCTCAATATTAATTATTTTTTAATCAAATCAAATGATAAAAAACAAATTAAAGCAGAAATATAACAAGGAACCATCCCGTGGAGAGAAAAACAGCGACTTCAAACCCTAACCTCTCTAACACATAAAAAACAAATTAAAGTTGAAATATTAAGTACAATGCTTTTGATGAAGACACAAAAGATCTCAAATCCTAGTTTATTTGAAGAAGCAAAAGCCTCAATATTAATTTTTTTTTTTTTAAGTTTTCTTCACAAAAATAATTATTTCTGAAACTTAAATATATTATCTAACAAAAAATCCAAAAACAAAGCAATACTTACAAAAACCAGAACTCATAGATCTAGATCTCTCAAACAAACAGCGGTGTGAAGCTTTGGATCCACCATTAAAGTTCGAAACAGAGCTTTGGCCCAGAGAAGCCAATAAGTTTATCAACTTATTGGCCGAGAGAAGCCAATAAGGCAATAGCCAATAAGTTTATCAACTTATCTCGTTACTTTTCATCTTTCAGATGCAAACAAAATTTAAAAAGCACACCGACTAAATAGGTAAGCCTTATATAGAGATACAAAACAGAGGATAACACGAACCAGAGACAGATCAAGTATAATATAGCAAGTCCAAGTAAATGAATGGTTGAAAGGAGGGAATTAAGAAACAGTGACGTTCCCGTATGGATGGGGGGTGTTCGAGGGGTGGACAAGATAGAGACCTCTGACTTCTTACCCACAAAGTGGCTTCTCTCCGAACTCGAACTTACATGCTGAACAGCCTAAGCTTTTTACCTTAGCACCAAGCACACTACAAAAATATGAAATAGATCTCCGGAAACCCCTGTAAGGAGATAAAACTCAAATCAAATCCCAAAAGGACGCAAATATGAAATAAAAAACGAAGAAAACGAAAAAAAAAGGAGAAAAATGAGCGAATGCAATAAATCAAATACATCACAAATAATCAAAAACCCTAGATCCAATCCTCAGACCAGCCTGCCTCAAAATGTCATTAAAATAACGTTGTCCTCTTTGAAAAATTAAAAATTAGATAGCAGACAAGGAGAAACATAACAAATTAAGATAGATATAATTAATGAAAAAATAAATATAATAAAAGATTAAGAAACACACCTAAAAATAGGGCACACATTGATTTCAACTTGCAAAAATTAGGGTCACCGGATCTAGATCCGATAGACACTGCAGCTTTTTCGTTTTTTTCGATCAACTCATAACAATTAGAGCCCAAACGACACCGATTTCATAGATCCGATTGGGGGATTTCTAGGTCTTGGAAATGGAAATGAAATTTTGTAGATCTAAGGAGGATTGCAAGAATCTTTATGGCTGCAATGATGGGAGAAGCTAGGGATTTCATTAGAGAGAAGAGAGGAAGATGGAGGCTAGGGTTTCGAAGAGGGAGATGGAGCCTAGGGTTTCAAAGAGGGAGAGAGAGCGAGAGAGAGGGGAAGAGGTGAGAGAGGCTTGGGTTTCAAAGATCGAAGAAGTGGAGACGAAGAGGGAGCGGTTTTGTTAGAGAGATATATAAAGAGAGAAAAGAGAGGTAGTTTTTGAATTAGGGCTTCGTCTGGGTTGGCCCGATACATTTGCAAGAGATTTGCACGTGACAGTGTTTTAAATTTACAAAACTACTGTTTTAGGGAGTAAAACCACTATTCTAGTGAGTGGAATATTACACCACTATTTTAAACAGTGGTTTATTTTATGATGCTATAGTGGTTTTTCCCCCATTTTGACCATATACCAAAACACATGATGTTCCATGTGGCACAGATCCCAAGAAGTGATCTGATTTCCAAGAACAAAATCTTGATAGCAACTTATCGATTATAGCGGGTAGAACAAAATCGATAGCGACTTATCGATAGCAACTAATAGCGACTTATACCCACCAAGGCTCTTCATCTGACATTTATATACATATATATATATATATATACATATATATATATATATATATATATACATATATATGATAAGCTGATTCTGAAGCCCATATGTAGCCAATATATCAACCAAATTGGACGATTTTAAAGTTGCTTTTTTCTATTTTTATGTCCCCATTGCAGCCCAATTGAAGGGTTGAGCACTTTTTCAAATTCTATTTTTAATTCCCCATTATAGCCCAATTGAAGGGTTGGGAACTTTTTCAAACTTTACTAGTTAAAGAGACTCTTCTTGACACGAAAATGCAGATCTATTACCCCTGTGGACTCCTTTGCATAGGTCTGCATTGGTGGCCTAAATGAAGAGACTTTATTGGCACAGAAAATATCTATTACCCAAAGTGCACTCCTTTGTATAGGTGCATTGGCTGGCCTAAATGAAGAGACTCATCACTAGCACAAAAATTGCACTTCTGGACTCCTTTGTATAAGTCATTGGATGGCCTCCTAGCCATCACATGTGTGATGAAGCTATAAATTGGGATAGGCTGATGTAGAAAAAGACCGCAAGAACTAAGGTTAGAGACTAAGAAGGTTAGATTATACTTGTAAATTTTATTTTTATTTGGGTTTGATCCGGGTTAAATACTTTCTAGAAATGGACCAATCCTTGTTTAGGAACATGTATCAAGTTTAGGAATAGTTTAGGAATAGTTTGGAGATATGTTGAATGTGTTAGGAACAAGTACTTACTCATTACTAGTTTAGAGGCAATTGGAACATCCATAGACTACATGATAATTTATAATCTCTTAGCATGAAAAGAGCACCTTTAGGTCCTAGATTTATATATTGCTTGAATATGTAAAATATATATGCCAATAAAAAAAATGTAAAATACATTATGTAGAATAGAACAAAGGATCCCCCTCCCATAGGTGATATCACGTGATCACTTATGGCCACTTAAGTCCCATCCCATAATCTCTATTAGGAACACAGAACCCTAGTCGAGTTCTCAATTTCCAAAAGATACATCCTAGTCCTTCCAAAAATTATTATTCCTTCTTTTATGGCCATTTATGCTTCAATAATAAGGAACAACAACTACAAGATGCCAAGCAAAAATCAGGTTTCTTCTGACTAAGAAAAACAATCATTTGAAACGAGAAATTTCACGAGTCCTAAATCAATGGAGGACGCTTGATTATGTTACAACAAAAGCATGTAAATAGACCTCTCCAATCCGCTTACTATTGTGCAAAGGATCATTGGAACGTCGATGAATCTCTCTTTTCAAGCATCTAAGGCGATAATTGTGTGGTCAGAATCCACCATGAAATATAGAATTTCTGTTGAGGAGAAGATGTTGTGGTGTCACGATTGCGCAGATCCTAACATATGTAAAGATCGTACATTAATGAAAAGAAACTTAGTAATTAGTACAAGAAATTCAAATTCAAATGACTAAAATACCTTGATTGCATGACTCGATAAATCTGACGGAATCTAGGAAATGGATCTGAATATCATTTATAGATAGAAAAGTGTAAGATCACAAAGAAAAGGTCATTAAGAAACATGACCAGCCTAAATAGCTGACAAATTGGAAGTAGCCTAATGACAATTATTGGAAGAAATGGTAGCCGTAGATAAGTGAGAAATGGTCCTAAGGCTATTTTTTCTCCGGGAACTTTCAAAGATGAAACAAATGTCAAAGCGAGATTCTTTGTTATATAGAAAGATAACTTTTCCGAAGCTGGGCATGCCTATGTAAAATGACTCAATACATTGACTTAAAATTTTCTTGTAATGTACATGGGCAATATATTAACTTGCACCTTTATAACCGTTTGTATGCCAATTTTACAAACTTGAAATATAATCATTATCACTATAATTAACAACCCTTTTGATAAAATGTTTTTTTTTACCTAGTTTCAAAATATATAGACATGAAAATTCATGCATTTTTGGAAAATGATATTATCAGGTTGCAAACTCTGGAATTTTTCTATTAAGTCATATATTAGGATCCACTTGTCGTAAAATGCCATATGTTAAGATGGGATATTTGAAAGTTGAAATTGAAACCACTTGGATCTGATTTTAGGTTGGAGCTACATAGGATAGATGGATGAAGCATGCAGTTTAAAATAACTTTTGACCCCTTTTAAGATGTACCTACCTACGTGCTAAATTGTGTTTCTTCTTACAATGACCTTCATAAATTATAGCAAATGCCTTCAACCCTTAAGATATACCGAGAAAATAGTAAATGGTATTTCTCATTACTAAGATCTTAAGTATAGCAAAACCTTCTTTATTTAATCATGAAGCTTTGTTTTAAAATAAGAATTAAGAATTTTCCGGTCTCCCAGGTACATTGTTTGGCCCTTTGGGTGTCTAGATACAAACAAAGAAAAGACTAGATCCTATAATAGATGGAACCACCTTTTCCTTGTCCACCATGTAAGTATATTTCAAGCAAGTATGAAACGTAACCTTGTCGAACAAATACAGAACGAAATATGCTTAATAAAAGATAAGGGGCTTAAGAGATTTCTAACGAACTTTATTTCAAGAAAGCCGTTTTGGACAAAAAGTCTACTTTTATCTTAGGAACATGGAGCAGAATTCAACACGGTACCTCTTGAAACTCTTCTCTCCTTGCTTTGAATTAGAAGCGAGAACCTTCTGACAACCACTTCACGTAAGCATTATAGCTTTATAAATTTGGACCAAAAGATCCACTGTCCTAGAAGAGTTGTAAAATTCATGTGCCTTTCTGAATATCCCTACAAAGCATAGGGAATTATATTAGTATTAAGCAGAATTTCCACTATTAATAAAATTTATAAATATCAAATTCTAGGCAGATTATATTGTATTGAAATAAATTAAAAATCTGCTCATTACTGACAAATCAGGGGGTTATAAACTCTGTATGTTCTTTTAACCATATGCTCTGGTTAACTAGATATGATCCTTGTACACAAATATGGCTCGGGTTTTATTTTGTATCCATATGAGGTTGTTTTGGTTTCTACTATTGGAAGTCCTCTTTTAGCTATTTCCGAATGAAATCTTCAATATCTAAGAAGCACAGATAAAATATATGCAAAAATAGTTTTGAATAAAAAGTTAAAAATATATTTATTTACTAAATATGGATGAAATTGAAGTTATATCATAGAAGATAAAACCATCTTATCTTTCTATTTTCACAAATATACAAGAAAATTAATAACGGATGAACAATATATAGAAGATAAATATATGCAAAAATTAATCTCATACCGAAATCGAGAGGATCTCCAACTGATCTACTGAGAAGCTTAGAGCGAGTAGATCCGACAAATGATCTAAGATAACAGATAAAAAATCTAAGATAAACAGATAAGAAATCACCCTACCTGTTGAATAAAGCCTTCAAATCTCTAATCCAAATCAAAGTGATCTTCCAGATCTTAAACCCAAACAGAAAATCAAACCACAGAAACCCTAAATCTGCAACATTCACGAAATCAAAGTAGTAATGATCTTCCAGATCTTAGACGCAAACAGCAAATTAAACCACAGAAACCCTAATTCTGTAGCATTCACAAAATTTGAAACTACAATCATATGTTCAAACTTACATTTACCTCATCTCCCACCGCCAATTTCGAAACTGATGAACATGATCTCAGACTCGACCTCTAGCACTTAAAATCGAAACCGATGAACATGATCTCAGATCTCGACCTCTAGCACTCAAAACCGATGAACATGATCTCAGATCTCCGCCGCCAACTCAACTCCTCCATTTTCTGCCTCTGATTCCGTGAATTTTGAGGCCAAAATCGAATCAAACACGAGTTAGGGTTTGGGAAGGGAGATGACCTAAACTGAGTTAGGGTTTGGGGAGGAGGGAGATCACCCAAATCTGATTGGAGCAAATGGAGAGACAGAAATTCGAGAAACGCAGAGAGGGGTTTTCTCGATGAGAGTGGTGTTGGAGCGAGAGAAAAGATCTCGCGATTAGTTTGTAGCGAAAAGATCTCGCGATTAAATATAAGCTCTCGTGGCCATGGTTTAATAAGCCACTGTCCCTTAGAGTCAATTAACTAACAATTTCTTTTGACAGTAGTTGTGACGTGTTTTAAAATTAAAAAATTACTGCTTTTGAGGGTAAAACGACTCTTTTAGTGAGTGGAATATTATACGACTATTTTAAACAATAGTTTATTTTATAAAGCTAAAGTGGTTTATTCCTCATTTTGACGTAGTGTCTATAGTATGTGTATTAGAGTTTTAAAATTTTGAGGTGTTATAGGTACATTTCTTATCCCGAGGACATTGAGAGGTTTAATGGTAGGAGATCTCTGCATACAATCCCCAAGAAGAATCCTGTTGATCCTTAATAATGAAAGCAAAAGAGGGTTTGAGGTTGCTTGTGCATAAATTTTTCAAAATATACTAAGTTACCAAATGAAAATTGAATAAAGTTATAGACAGTAATTACGACCCAAGCAAGAGAAGGTCACAGTTGATCAAATAGTTTGCCTGAATGCGATGTTTCACATTAAAATGAGTGCCTAAATCACCTGATTTAAATGCGTCTCCTAAGGTTTGACTAGCTAGTTAGTTTGGTGGAATGAGATTGACTCATGCACTGATCTTGGAAATGGTTTCGGCAACTTTTTATAGAAACTCTATCCACCGAGTTTTTTATTTACGGCTTGCTATTGTGTTGGGTTAGAAAGCTAAGACCCAAACCCAGCCCGATTATTCATCCTGTCAAGATTCTAGGCACGAACTTGGCCACCATTGGGTTGACATGATCCATTTGCAGCCTTAATTATATCTGTCATTTGCTGAGTCAACTCACCCAATTGGAATTTCCAGCACCTTATATGAAGATGAGTTCCTCCTTTCGTGCTATATATATATATTGCTGGGTCAACTCACCCAATTGAAATTTCGAGCACCTTATATGAAGATGAGTTCCTCCTTTTGTGCTATATATATATATATATATATATATATATATATATATATATATATATATATATATATACCTTGTATATAAAAAGATTATATATAATTCTCAAATATTTTCGTTGCATATTTAGTATTGTTCGATTTTCATATTCCTGATAATGCCCCTCATATCAATAGCCATATACGATTTTTTTTTCAATTTTGCCCTTCCAAAGTCTTTTAAATGACAACAATAGGTGTGAATGCATTTATTTAAGTGTGAATGAATTTATTGTGATTTTCATATTCCCAATAATAGCCCTCATATCAATAGTCATGTACGATTTTCCTTCTAATTTTGCCTCTCTAAAATCTTTTAAATGATAGCATTAGGTGTGAATGCATTTATTGTGATCTTCATATTCCTAATAGTGGCCCTCATATCAATAGTCATATTCGATTTTCCTCTCAATTTTGCCTGCCAAAAGTCTTTTAACTGAGTAAGTGTTAATGCATTTATTATAAAAAAATATGGCTAGAGTGCCTTTATTTTCAATCCAAAGTTTTCCCTTGTCAACTGAAGTTTCATATGCTTAAACTATAATTACTTTATATCAGATGATAGGAGATTATTTTTCATCCCGATTTTCTTCATAACATATTTTGAGATCAATTTTCTATCATCGGACAACCAAATTTTGAATTCAGAAGAAAAACATCCAAAAAAGTGATCAGAGAACCACTGATCATTATGTCATGATCTTGTTATTTTTTGGGATGTTTAGTTTCTGGAATCAAAATCTGTTTGTTTAATGATATGCCTATAATCTCAAGATCTATTGTGTCAAATTTTAGAAAGAAAGATTTCTTTATCGTATAATTCAAACCAATCAATAGCTTAAAGTACGTGAAACCCGAGTCGAAAAGAAATAATCATTGATTGTAAATAAGGGAACCTTATTTGCATAACCAAATTAGAAGAAGAATCTTTGGTTGTAAATAAAGGAAGCCCCTATACTGAAAATCATTGAATGGATCAGACGTTAAAGTTTTTCGTCCCAATTAATCTTTCACTAATATCAGGCAATCAGTTTTTATTTCGTGTGACACAAATCGCAAAAAATGATTCGGACATCACGTTGAGCGTGATGTGTGCCATATGATTTTTGGGTTAATTTTGTAGTATCACTAAATAGACCGTCTAATGGTACATCTGTAATTGTAGTTAGCTAAACTAATTGTAACAAATTGTAATTATCTAAACCAATTGGGTCTTAGCTTTCTAACCCAACACAATAGCAAACTGTAAATAAAAAACTCCACCGATAGAGTTTCTATAAACAGCTGCCGAAACCATTTCCAAGATCAGTGCATGGGTCAATCACCTTCCACCGAACTAACCAGTCAAATCTTGAGAGACTGCATAGGCATATGAGTACATAAATCAGGTGATTTAGGCACTCATTTTGATGTGAAACATCGCATTCGGGCAGACTATTTGATCAATTGTGACCTTCTCTTGCTTGGGTCGTAATTACTGTCTATAACTTTATTTAATTTTCATTTTGTAACTTGGTATATTTTGAAATATTTATGCACAAGCAACCTGAAACCCTCTTTTGCTTTCATTATTAAGGATCAGCATGATTCTCCTTAGGGAGTGTATGTAGGGATCTCCTACTATTAAACCTTCTCTATGTCCTCGGGATAAGGAATGTACTCACTCATTTTGCTTTTTTCTTTTTATCGGCAATAAATAGAGAAGATTACAATCTATGAAAAATACATATAAGTTTCATATTATCATGACCTATCTATTGAACAACAGTAGCTTCTCATATAATGTACCACTCACTGAAGACTAAGGTGTCAAACTCGGAATCGGTATTAGGTATCGGTCCATGGAGGACCGATATGAATCGGCCGACACATATCAGCCTATATTTTTTTTAAAAGAAAAAAATGCTCTAAATTATTTCGGCTCAAACCAATACGTGTCAGCCGATACCTGATACATATCGGCAAATCGAGTTGAGATACCGATATGTATCGGTGCCGAAACGTATTGGTTTGCCGAAATATCGATACGTTTCGGTATCGACTGATTTTTTATACCTTGCTGGAGACACTATGCGAATAACGCCACCCATTTTAGAATTCTTGACATTATTTTGATTTTTAAAAATTATATATGGATTCAAGTTTTTATATCTCTAGATATATAACTCACTAAATCACTCTAGTGATTGAATAAGTGGTTTATGACACAGGTTTTAAGTTCAACCCTTCTTTTGTAATAGGCTCTTTTTATTTAATTTTACTAAAGCATATACACCTTACCTGAGTGTGTTTAAACACACAATAGCATAGTCTCACTGAGAGAAATCTCTCCACAAACAAGTAGGCAAATATTGTAGTAAACCTTATTTGCATCCATTTTCTTGTGAAGAAAATATGCATTTCCACCATTAAAACTATTGATTGGCATGAATCAGACGATGGAGATCATTTTTCATCCTAATCTTCTGCACAATAGATCTTCAAATCACGGAGCATTCCCAAAAATAGTACATTTTTGAAACTTTGATTTTCAACAGATATATGGTATGAGATTAAACGTATTGATCTACTATCATATCAGCTCCACATTAAAGTCTAAACACCATGTTCCAATGTAGCTCTTACGTACTATGAAGGGTGTTATTGTCTAATCATGATTCGAATCATTCGAATTTAACAACCTAATTTTGTTAATTTTAAAAATTACAGTTTGAAATTGCAGTTTCAAACTATTTCTTAGCTATGTCTTTTATGTGCTGACATCCACAACCTAAAATATTTGAAGAAATTCTTAGGCCTCATTGGAGAGTTCAGGAAATTGCATTTCCTCAACATTTTCTGCAGAAAATGGTTTTTCTGACCATTTTCGGAGTATTTCCTTTGTTTGAGAGTTTTCTTGGGCTATGGGTTTTCAGCCTACTTTCCTGAGAAAGCGACTTTCGGTTTTCTTTACAATTTGGTCAAGAAAGCTCATTTTCTAAGTTTGGGCTACAATGGAATACAACCATGGGTCTCACCGAATCGGTTCTTCACCACTCCTTCAATTTCTTTTTAAGTATTGATATTTAAGAGGAGAAGTTGACAACTACACTTTATGTTACTGCCACGCCTCTTATCGCCATTTTTATGTTACAGCGACAATTTATGTTACAGCCACACTTTTTAATTGAGATGTCCAAATGGCAGGTTAGCACATGGTTGAGACTCAGCCAAAGATTCATTCTTCTTCGATGTCTTATATGAGGTTTGTAGCCATCAGATCAAACTACTTGTTGGGTCCATATAGTATTTTGTTTAGTTGTCCAGTTAAAGGAACTTCATCAAATCATAGAAATTATTATAAACAACATAATTTTGGGGCTAAATCAAAATCTAAACCATGATCCATGGGCACATTTTGGTTTTACAAGGTTTTATTATACCTTTAAGGGTGAATCGAAGCTCATATAACCCATCTGTAAATAAGAGCTTTTATTTGGTGCTTGACCCGAGTGCCAAAGGTGGTACGTGGGGTCAATATTTTTTTTGTCCAAATGGTCAAGTATTGAGGTTATCACAACCAAAGATCAAAATTCCGGATTTCGTTTCGGTGGGGACCAAAACTGAAATTTTGGACAGAAATTTATCCCCTCATACAAAAAACCCAAAATTTTCAGATTTTGTTTTTGTTTCGGTGGGGATCGAAACTTAAATTTTGATCCTAGATCACAACTATTTATGAGCACATAAATCGCGGAAAGTTTACTTTTGACCTTTAGCTGATTTTGTCCTAAAAAATATCAGCGAATATACAATGGTTAGTAATTTTAGATTTAGCACTTTGGTCAAATTAGGGCTGTGAAGTGTGAACGGGTCGGACATTTTTTGAATAGGGTGTGACAATAACACTTTTAATCGCCATTTTTTGAAAATTGAATAATAAGGATCGGGTTAAGGGTTTCAGTAACAGGTCGGGCTGATCTCCTATTTCTTTCATTTATATTGAATTTTTATAATAAGGTTCACGGTCATGCACGAACGGAATTCCATGGATAGGACTGCCATTCGATAGAGCAACTCGATATTTTACCGGGTCGGGCATCATGAATGAGACATCCAACTCAGGTGGACTAAGAGGTTGGGTCGGGTCGGGTCGGGTCAGGTCGTGCAGGGTCAATGCGACCCAAGCCGAAATTTTTTATGTAAAAAATATAGAAAATAGTTAGGGGTGTTATCGGGTCGGTTCTTGTTGATTTTCATACTAAATTGAAACCGAACTGATAACTATCGGTTTCTAGTTTCTCAAATCGAAATTGAACTAATAGCTATCGGTTTTCAAGTAAGTCCCTGTTGGTGTACATGTTTAAGAAAACATTTCGAGAATCTGACCGACCAAAGTGTTAAATTCATTACCGATTTAAAGCATAAAAATTTTGACGATCATCCGATCAATATAACCGCTTTGATGAAGGTCATAAATTTAGTGCGACTATAGGGCGTATAAGTACACAATGCACTTTCTTTACACTTTCTTGACAAAGTGTAAAACACAAGAAAATACCAACTTTTATAAGAAAATGAGTTTCTGAATAACTTAAGAACAACCACTCATAAAATGACTTTTCTCACAAAATGAGTTTCTAGACAGACATTGAGGTAGTCATTTTCCTCATAAAATAAGTTTTTCGGCCGAAAGTGCCGAACGTGCCCTTAGATATGAAGCTACACTAGATGTTCTCAAAAGTGACCATGCAACTCATCTAAATATAATCCTGGGACATGCATAACCTAAAAGGGGTTATCTATGAAACATCTTTTAAAGAGTAGATTGATTTAGTGATCTATGTGATGCATAAATATCAATATATGTTAGGTAACAAGACCTTCGGTTGAGAAAGACAATTATTATCTTGACAACTACACTCACCTAAGGGCACAATTAACATGAAACGATTAACCTGTGGTTTAATAACTTATAAACAATTTCTTATAAAAAATCAAGATGTAATCACCCCACTTCCTTAGCCGATAACGATACCAAAATCGGTCACTCCTGAAACATTGGCACCCAGGATGTAAAAAAGGAAGACGTGATTCAGAAAACAACTTCATTCACCCTCATCATGGGCCAAACCGTTGGAACCCCTGGAAACAATCGACACTCCTGAAACACAAATCAAGAATGCACCACCAATTAGAGACCTGTCAGCAGAATAAACAAGTAGAACCACTCTCTTCCAAACGACAAAACCACCATTTCCTCCTACATACATCACGTACATCCTCCCAAGCCTATCCATGCAATTCATCACACTTTTGGCGTAGCGCCATCATATCTCTCTCTCTCTCTCTCTCTCTCTCTCTCTCATTTTATGTGTGTAGTACTACATTCGTCGTTAAGATGTAATAACAACCAACGTTCATGTTCAAGGCATAAATGATTGATATTTCTCTTTCCCTCCTCTCTGTTTCTATCTTTAAATTTATATACGGTATCAGAGCCATAATGGCTTATACCTTTCGTCCATTCACTTCATCCATTTATCAACAATATTGTTATGATGATTGAATATTTTTTTCGTAACCAATGGCAAGTTCCTTCTTCAAATGTACATGCAATTGCAGGAGGATATTAGAGAATTGGCAAAATTACCAAAACAGGATTGGGAATATAAAGTTTTGCAGTAATATACCGAAACGGAAAAGTTTTGCATAATCAGGATGCACCCTATTCCAGTGTCCTTAAAATCTATGAATACTAGTTTGAAATCCATAAATACTCAAAATTTTGAACCCAGAAAATCCGTGCAATCATGATATACGCAAAAGTTTTTGAAGTAGTATAATAGTGCCAAACTTTTATAATATAAATCCTCTTTTCGCTAAGTGCCTGAGAGAATTTGTATAAGATAGGATGTGTTAAATTTAAGATTATGATTACTATTTAATTTGTGTTTATCTTTAAGATTGAGTCACATTGTAATATTTTCAATCAATGAAATAACGCAAAATAACATTGTAGTGTGTGATTCTCTCTCTCTCTCTTCACCTTCTTCTCTCTCTTATATCTTTTCTCCCCTTCCTCTCTCTTTGTCTTTAATCTTCTCCAATAAACACCATTTTTCAGCCAATAAAATGTAAAGCCATGCTCCAAATGTCACTCAAGTGTCTTTTCAATGACTGTTGGACCAACAGTCATATTTTAGATGGCTCAAAAATTTCAGAGATCTCAATCACTCCATCCAATAGTTATATGAAACGTTGCCCAGTTTCGAATTCAAATTCAAAAAATTACACACATTTATAAGTGGTTATAAAACAGTTAGGCTCAACGGTCAACATTTTACCAATCCGTTTGACCCAATAGAACAGAATTAACCCACTGATTAGTGGCCCATTAGACCCGACCCGACACATGAGTAATCTGATCGTTGGATCTACCCGATCAAAAAGTCACATTTCTCGTTACGATGATGCGCACGTGCGAAGTGCAAAGTATGTGCGTATAAAGTGCTAATGCGCTTAAACGCCAATCGTCACGCATAGGCGCGCGTGCGGCTAGCCGCTAGGTAGAGTCTTCTCTTCTTATTGTCAAATAATAATAGAAGGTGAAAGATTCTATATATAGCATGGACCACTTTTGACATTTACCAATATGAGACTATTTATTTGCATACAAAAATTGAGAACTTCTATTGCCTAAAAAACCAACCCACAAAATTAAGAAATCAAAAGGACATTTTTTTTTTTGAGAAATTATTTAAAATATTTATTATATTCTAAAGTAATAAATAAATATAACAATCCCCCACAAATTTCAAATAAAATAAAGACACCGGTACCGAAAATATGTGCATACCATGAAAGCACTACAAAAAATAAGACTATTAGCAGCTGCTTTTTTTATTAAAAAAAACTGCCGCTAATAGTCTTATTTTTTGTAGTGAAGGTACCGTTTGAGTTTGAACCTTCACTTAGTGCAAACTTATCAAAGTTTTATAAGGGTGCACAGAGATCATAGTCTTGAACTGAGGACCCTATGTGCCAAGACCGAATAAATAGCACACACATATTTTTTTAAGATCGAGTTTTCTATAAAGCTAGTACTATTATGGTCTTGTGCTTATATTCTGGTTTCATAAATGCTTTTTGAGAAAAATCATAATAACGTCCTGCAAATTTTCCCGAACCCGGGTACATAAGATATGTACTAGTACTAAAGACCAGAAACGATGCACGTCCGATAATTTATCTAGATAAACCATGTCATTAATAAGATGTGGGTACCTTTGGAATAGGGCCCAATTATGAATTCATGTAACGAATATATATCTACCTTGTGAGTACTCCTGCTGTGTTTTAGTTTTAGATTTTGTCTTAAGGACCAGTACACTAAAAGTGGTGTATTGATAGTACACGGAATTAGAACCCATTGGTTAACAGCCCAAGAATTAAGACCCATTAGTTAATCAGGCCCAAGGATTAAGACCCATTAGTTGAGGCCTTATGTTAAGACCAGTACACCAAGCCGTGTGTGCCAAGTATACACTAGATCAGACACCCCAAGGTGTAAAAAGCAACTCCCACGCATAAGCTGCATGGGATTCGAATTGGAGAGTTAGAGTTGAGGGTTGAGAGTTTCTTTTCCTCTTGCCTTTTTATCTTGAAGAGCCCATTCGGTTCAACGAAAATCGGCAATCATGACGAAGAAATCACCGCTATTTCGATCGTTGTAATGAATTCCCGAACTTCGAAAATCCTACGATTGAGTAATCGAACGACCATGACCATGTGAACAATGAGACATCTCCTCTCAAAGATCGGAGACTTTGCATGCAAAGAATCCACAAAGGTGAATGTCTTCGCGCCGTTCTATCAATCTCAATTTCCTAGAATTAGGGTCTATTTACTATATCTAGGCCGCATGCAAAGAAATTTTCAAAGATTGGAAACGTGAGAGGCCTTGTTGCCGAATTCCTTTGATCACGATCTTATCAGACATTGCATGCGCACAAGATTATGATAGGAAGTCTTAGTTGTGCCCTATATCACGATGATTAAGTTTAATCCATGTTGGGGCAACTGTGGAACTAGAAAATATAGAGTTTTGGACTTAGAAGAAAGGAACAAAGGAGTGGCGAGTTCATCAGGCTCGCTGCGTCGAGAAGTGACCTGAAGCACTCGCCGTGGCGAGTGCTACTCTGAAAATTAGGCCATTTCAGTTATGGAAAATCTCGCCGCGGCGAGACGTTTTGAGTCACATGGCACCTGTGCATCTCACCGCAGCGACCCTCTAGCTCGCCGCAGCGAGGTACCCCTATTTTGTGAGTTTGGATATTTGAGTCCTTTCACGCTAAATGAGATCCTGTTTCATGCCAGTACGATTCGTTAACACTTAGGGTATGTGCAATATGTAATCTAGGTTGAATGCGAGGAACAATTGAGTGGGAATTGGCCTTGATTCGTGTGATTTTGCTCTCAAAGTTTTGATTTAAGGTAGGGAAGAACACCTTGCCTGATTACTTGTTTTCTATAATTCATGCCACTGATGCAAATACTAAATACATGATATTTTCTAGAATTGCTGACATGAAATCTTGACCTACTTTGAAGGTTAAAAAATTTGATTTCCATACGTGATTTGCATGGCTTTTGTACTCAGCATCTTGCTATATTATTGTATTTGATCCAATAAGTTTCAAATTTCTAGATTCGAATTATATCATTGCTACTTGTCTTGTGTATGTGTTAAATTCTATATCTCTGTCATGTCTTCGCTCAAGTGACCCTGTTAGCGTAGCTCAGGGGCTTGACGTCTCAGTTAAAGTGACCTTGTTAACTTAGCTCAGGGGCTTGACGTTTCAGTTCAAGTGACCCTGTTAGCGTAGCTCAGGGGCATAATTTCTCGGCTAAAGTGACCCTGTTAACGTAGCTCAGGGGCTTGGCTTTTTGGTTTCAGTGACCCTATTAATAGGGCTGCAACAGAGCAGAGCTAGCTCGACAACTCGGCTCGGCTCGACCCGAAAAATAAGAGCTTTTCTCTTTAGAGCTCGGCTCGAGAGCCAAACCGAGCTGGACAGTTTGTAGCTCGAATGAACAGAGGCGAGCTCGAGCTAAGGCCGAGCTCGGCTCTATGGCTCGGTGTATAATTATTTTTTAATTTTTATATTTATATAATAAGTAATTAACTTTGAGAGGTAAGTAACCGTTTAAGTTTAGCTAACAGTTACTTTGAAGGGTAAAATAGAAACTTTTGCCCCCTACTTGCCCTACTTGTCACTATATATATTATATAGACTATAGTACCCACTGTTACTCCTACCTACGGCTGCCTCCTGCAACTAAAGTACTCAAATCCTACTTCTCTCTTGTTGTTGAAGCTCTCTCGCCTTCTCTCTCTCATAGAGTCACAGTCTCACGCATACGAGCTACACCAGCTCTCTCACATTCTCTCTCTCTCTCTCATAGAATGGATATTTAATTGAGTAGAAGTTTTAAAAAGTACTAGGAGGAAATTTTTTATAATAGAGTATACTTGGCTCGTAGCTCAGCCCAAGCTCGACTCAAGCTCGAAGAGCAGAGGTAGAGTTTGGAATTTTTGAGCTCGAAGAGCCTAGAGCCAACCTCCAGCTTGGCTCGTATAAGGTAGAGCCGAGCTAGAGCTTACCCAAGCTCGGGCTCAATCCGGCTCGGTTGCAGCCCTACCTGTTATCGTAGCTCAGGGGTTTGACATATTGACACCATTTTGATTCCTTGTTATACATTCTCGTGATCTGCTCTCTTGAATTGATCCCAAGTTCTTATTACATTTTGCTTGATCCAATATGCATTACTTTAAGTATGATTATTTACATTCATGATATGATCTGTTTTGACACTATTGTTAAAGTCTTTGTTTCTTTAAAATTGCTTTATTTATACATCAAGATCATGAATAAGAATGCTAAAAAGGGTAATTTAGCATTTTTTTTCCCTATAGAGCTTGCACTGTAGCACATTACTCGACTATACGTCGTAGCTACAGGGGATGATTTAGAGAGAGATCCTAAGCAAGAGGAGGATCCGAAATATAATCCTGAGGATGAGGAAGAACAACCAAAGGAGTTATTTCCTTAGCTGTTTTGGTTGAGATCTTTGATATTTTGAGTCTTGATAAGAAGTACAGTAACATGTTAAACTAAATACAATTGTATAATTTTGTTCCACTGTTTAGGTGAAGGTCGACCTTCACCGGTGGATGTATAGTTTTGATATATGTGGAATGATGGTGAGCTTTTTGAGTTTATGTTGCCATTTTGCTTCTGTTATAGCTCTATTTTCACTTTGCTTCCGCACTCTTGTAACCTTACCAATGACAGATGGCTCGATTCTTCCTATTTCTTAATTTGGGGAAAGATCGAGCTGTCAGGAAGTGATTTAAGCACTTCGATACCAAATTATCACTTTAATTTAGATCACGTGTATGATCTGACGACAAGGATTTTGTGTTAAAGAAATTCGGGCTATCACAGGTGGTATTAAAGCCCTAGGTTGCACGTCTCATGGGCGTTCAGAGCTATGAATTAGGTTCGAAGCAATGACATTAGGTTCAACTATTCCTTAGACTAGGGTCTTAGGATTGATCTGACTTAGTGTTTTCTTGGTCATGATAGGTCAATATGCTTCCTAGAAGGGGAAGACCAAGGATTGGAAACACCGAAGGTGTGACAAATGGCGAAGGGATCGCCACCGGTCCAAATGCCAACCTAATAGGCAACAACAACAACGTTTCCGGAGTGGGGAATAACATGGGAAATACTTCAGGAGCTGGGAATACTGTAGGAAACAATCAACAGTTGCTCGATGATTAGTCACATAATTTACCATTTTATCACCCTTAACTTGGTGATGCTAGGCTTTAGTTTGCTACTAATAACTTACTGATGTGCATATATTAGAGATAAACAGTAAAAGAGAGCTTAAGTGTTAATATTCATTAAAGTGAACTCAAATAGCAGTAAGAATGAAGATTGAGCTTATAATGATGATTCGCCGCTAAAGAAAGATAAGAAATCGTATTTAACGATTTTGTGCTACTGCTGAAGTAAGAAGAAAGAAAGAAATGAGAAATCGTAATTTTACGATTCTTTAAAAAGGCGATTTTTCAGAAGCGACAAAAGAGTAAAAGATGACAAGAGAGAAAAAGCGATCGTTTGTAATAGAAAATCGTCCAAAGACCAAGTCCAGTATGAAAGCCCTGAGAATAGAAAATCGTAATTTATGATTTTCCAAGGAAGCCTTAATAGAAGGAAGAAATTGTGATTGATGATTTCCTATAATGGAAGCTTTCTACTACTGCTGATCACGTGAGAACTATCACTGCCATACACCAAATTAGAAGATCTCTAGAAGTCTGGTGAATCACGGATCTGAGAAGATCGATGAAGATACACTGCGAAGATCTTTACTGCCGTTAGTAAAATAAATCTACCGTCTGAAGCAAGGAAAGATAAAATTAGGAATTAGAGTTATATTAGGAATCTTTTGCTTTTACTAGTTTCTTTTATTAGATTTAGAAGTCTTTATAAACCGACTCCTTATAATCTATAAATAAGAGAGCTTGGTGTAGGAATAATCATCAAAGAATTTCAGTATCAATTGATGCTTGAGGTTGAATTTTCTTCCAATCAAAGTAGTGTAAAAGAGTTAGAATAGATTAGATATCCAAGGTTTCTCAAGAGCAATTTATGGCTGTAATTGAGTGCTGAAGATTAGAGTAGATATCTGTAGTTTCTCAGGAGCAATGGACGACTGCGGCCAAGGGGTGAAGGATATATTTTACTTTGCTTTTTAGTTTAAATTTACAGCTTTATAAACATCTCCAAGTTTTAATTTGAATTGGTGACCCAGGTTAGAATTTGCAGATTAGTGTAACGATTTTTACTTTTCCATCTTCAGTTTTCTAAGGTTTGATTGATGCCCAGATTTTAGGAAGTTGTTGATTTGATTAAATCTGTATTGAGAAGATCTTAGACTTGATTGACGACCAATGCTAAGAAACTAGAGATATGGTGTAACGGTACTGTTTAAATTCATAAATATCCGATAGC
Organism: Chloranthus sessilifolius; assembly: GCA_021018995.1. Taxonomy (NCBI): domain Eukaryota; kingdom Viridiplantae; phylum Streptophyta; class Magnoliopsida; order Chloranthales; family Chloranthaceae; genus Chloranthus; species Chloranthus sessilifolius. The sequence goes on from CM037595.1 coordinate 76,448,585, forward strand.
TGAAGATTGGGATTGACGACCTTAATCAGAAGGAGGATTTAGATTTATTTTATGCACTTTAGATTAAAATAAATTCTTTTATTCATATTTCTCTAGTAGATTAGATCTTAAAGATAGATAGAAGTTTTTAAAATAAGGATTTAAATAGAAGATATAAATAAGAAGTAATTAGATAAATAAACTTCCTCGTGGAAACGATCCTATGCTAGTACTATAATTTCTATTGTGCGCTTGCAATAGGTTAAGACTTGAATTTAACATAATTTTAATACATATAGTAAGTACGATCAAGTTTTTGGCGCCGCTGTTGGGGAAGCGAAATTTATCTTTATTTTTATTTTATCTAATATTTTTATTCTTGTAGAAACCAATATTTATCTTTATCTTTTTATATTTCTTATATTTTTATTTTTCTTTGATCACTTCTTAATCTTTTGCAGGTTTATTCGGAGTAACGGATCAGATTTTCAACACTTTTGCGGGCCCCAGAAATTTAGAAGCTCAGATTTGTCTCTCCCTGCTTGCTAAAATACAAAGTAAATAATATTAAAACTAAATTCTAATATAATAAGTGTCTATACCAGTATGACACATTATAGTGAGAACATGACTAAAATGATGGGGGAACATTATGCTTTAACACCTCTTACACCTCACCCATGTATACAATTAACCCCTATGACCGGTAATGAGACTTTTAAAATTACGCCCAAAGTATTTCAAACACTTCCAATATTCCATGGGCTAAGGAATGAAAATCCTTATTCACATTTAAGATAGTTTATAGAAGTGTGCAATCTTATCCAAATCCAAAATTTGGCAGAAACATCTCTTCGTCTAAGGCTGTTTTCATATTCTCTTATAGATGAAGCAAATCAATGGATACATTCTTTGCCTTATAATTCGTTCGCCAATTGGGAGGACTTGGAACGAGAATTTCTCATGAAATACTTCCCAATACACAGAACGAATTAAATTCGATATCTGATTAGAACTTTCAAACAATCTCCGGATGAATCTCTTCAAGAGGGGTGGACGCCCCTCAACGATCTTTTATATGGGTGTCCTCATAATGAAGTCACCCATTGGAAAATAGTCCTCACTTTCTATGAAGGTTTGAATGACCTAAACCGGCACATAGTTGATGTTGCCTATGGGGGAATGTTCCGCACCTTGTCTGCTGAGGCTGCTTGGGAACTCTTCGAGAACTTTAGCGAGGAACCAGTGCAATGCCAAGCACCGGGAGAGATTGACTCTGAAACTTCGAGGAGTATATCTCTTAGGCAAAGAGGACTATACAAATTAAAGACAATGATGGATTGTCTCCCAAAATTAAAATGGTGGAAGACAAAAATTCAATCTTTGGTGGGTGGAAAATCGCACCCAAGATCTCAACAAGGAAAAGTGTGTGAACCTAACTGCGGCTTAACTCAGAAAATTCCTCAACACTCTCCTCTATGTTGCCCCACACAGACCCAAGACCACATTGACATTGAGGAAGCCTTGTCGCAATTAGCCAAAAGCTGGCTGCAACATGGCCATATTCAAACGTAGCTTCTCAATAATCTCCTGGAATCCATTACATGGTTAGAAACTCAAATTGATCAATTAACCATTTTGATTAACTTGGGAGGGAGTAACTATTTTTCCCCATGGCCAGTAGGCACCCTAGGAGGAAATACTTTTATGGGAGGGACATCAACTCCCCTTGATCGTCATTGAATTCCTCCTGAATTTGTCGAGCTACCGACTCACCAGTAGCAAACATGTGTAACATATATACGTAAGTACTTTTGAAATGACCCCTCTATGATTTACAAGATATTACTAATCGTAAAGACTCTTTTCTTTATTTTTAATCACTTGAAGCGCATGAATTTATGAATTCTTGTGAGTTTAGAGTTCAATCGTAGCGAGTATGATTTTTTAGTCATAGATTCTCATAATCGTTATCCAGAATTATAAACGATAATTTTGGGGAACAGGAGAACCTAGTGATCAGTTGTAGACACCCAAATTTGGCCTAAGGCCCAATCGAGACGTACTTCGAGAGAGGGACACCTCTGAGCTTCTGATAGCATTATCTAAACCCTTAGGAATCACCCCGGATCCTTTAAAACCCTCCCCAAACCTTTAAGAACCAATCTCAACCTTTAGAAACTCCTCCAAACTCATAGTTAACCCTTCCGAGTAATGGTTAGAGAGAGGATTACCAGGACTAGCAGGGACCTCTACTGAGATTATATCATTTACCATTAAAAAGTAGAGGTTTCAAGCTTTCCAACAAGCTAAGAATCGCCTCGATCCGAGCTATACATTAAAAGTTACGGCGTTTCGAAGTATGAGCATGCTTTGAGCCTCGCGAGGCTAGCATTGAACCTCGCGAGAGCATGGCACATCTAATACATGCGCCAAGCCATTTCTCCCCAGAAATGGCCTGGTGCATCTATTAGTTGCACCAACCTTAACCCCTCTTCCTCGCGAGCTCTGAACTTCCAGGTACCGTAGTTTTGCCTGGCGCATCTATTAGTTGCCCAGCCTTAGCTACAATATTCTGATGGTTTTTGCTCGAAAATCACTTTTTGGGTTTGACTTGTTGACCATCTCAAAGTGTAAGATGGGTTTCATTATGACTGTTGCACCCATGCTTACCCTATTTGCAACCCTTTAGTCATTTGAAACGTCACCCTATCATCTACCATTGAAACATCTTGCCCGCTTTTCCAAGCCCTAAAAATTCTAGGAAATCTTAGATTAGGAGATTACCTAATTGCTAAACCTAATTAGCACTTAAGTGCCATCTTACCCTCCCCTTTCCCTATAAATAGAGAGCTACCCCCCTTGCAAATGGCTTGAAAAAAATCCAAAAGAGAGAAAATATTAAGAGAGAGCTTTCCTCCCCTTTGGTGCACCTTTTCCTCATACAAATTCCAGAATTCCAAAGCTTCTTTTGAATCTTATATTCCACCATAAAACCCTCGAGTTAGGGGAGAGCCATCCCCTATCCTTCTTCCTCTACCTCTTAGCTGTCAAGCCCTAGGAGTTAGAACCCTTCATTCTATCATCCAAGCTATTGGAAGCTCATCAAGTGCACCTACGCGAAGGTCCACAAGGGTGCAACAAGGGCCCGAGGGCTCCGGCTCTCCCCTCTACTCCTCTACCTTCCTTAGCTTTTGCTCTATCCTTGAATTTGTGCCATTACGCCGCCGAAATCTCGGTAGAAGCGGAGGGGCACAAATAGGATCCAAGTGTCTTCGGGCAAGAGGAAGTGCTCTTTTGTTCTTTGTTTTTTTCTTTTTGTTTTGGCCATAAGTAGAGACCACTTTTGAGCGGGTTGATCGGGTGTCTAACACCTTCCCGATCGATAATTGAAGCCCCTACCTAAGAGCCTTTGGCATAGACCGGTGAATCAGAGTCATATTTGGCACTTCGGTGCATTTAATATTAATCCTAGGTTTCTCGGGACACCAAAAGCTCCGGGTGGTGACTTGATATTTTTTTAGTGAGTGCGCATCATCGCGACGAGGTTTGATCAAAATTCACGGTTGCATAGATGGAAACTCTGCTGAGGAGTAACTAGTAGAGCTTACCCTTGAAATTTGGCCTTTGTCTTTGATTTTACTAACATTTCGCTTGTTTCCTCTTAGTTTCTCTCACCCCTACTTTTTCGTCATTTACGTGCCTTAGCTGATTGACGGGTCTACTTCCGCATTGTCTTTACATTTTACTTACTTTTTCGTCATCTACGTGCCTTAGCCGATTGGCGGGCTTACTTGCGCTTTATCTTTCCATTTTATTTACTTTTCTATCCTTTACACGCCTTAGCCGTTTGACGGGCCTACTTGTGCATTTATATTTCTCACAATCATATACTACCAGTGGACGCCAGCCCGTAGAGGTGGCACGGGACCTTCACCACCCATTTTTGGACTTAAAAGAAAACTCCCTTAAAAAAATTAGAAATTAAAATTGAATCAAGAAGGGGACTTAATTGAAGTTTTACAGGGGTAGATTTTCAAAGGGTTGGGATGTTAGGCAAAGATATAAACACCCGATTCTTAGTACGACGGCAGCCCCTAGTGGTGATGATCCAGAAAAGTACCAGCTCACCTAGTATCTGAGAAGGCACTTGCATTGGAGGTATATCGGGTGGGTAACCTATCCTGTTACAAAGCTTAAACCCCTAGGGGAGTGCGTTAGTGGAGTTATACAGAACTCGTATCCCTAGGTTCGGTGAGGAGAAACCCGATACAACTAAGGAATCAGTCCTCAGAAGCATTGCTTCCAGAAAACCAAAGAAAACAGACTGAATTCAGGCTTGTTGTTCTGCTGTCAAGAAATTTTTGACCCCACTGTTTGCTTGGCGCAACTAATACATGCGCCAAGCCAAATTTCTCCAGGTTTGCATTGGCGCATCTATTGCATGCGTCAAGCATAAATTTAGCCAAGCTGAGCAGTGTAACCCGAATCTAAGGCCTATTCCACCATCCCGAGTTCCCCGCTTAGTGGTTTAGCACCTCTGACTAGGTGCTGCACTATCCAACACCCAATACGCCCCCACCAGTCGAGAGAAGGTAACTTCTTATCGACTCGCTTTGAGGGATCGAGTTGTTCGCGTTGATTTTCGTGCCTTCAATAGATCAAAGGATTTCCCTTTGATTCTTCTAAAGCGCATCGGGGTCTCGCCGCAGGGCTTATTTAGGGTACGAATACCACTGGAAATGGGAATTCAAAGGCCTCAGAATCCTTCATCATAAAAAATCCCTTTCCAAAAATTTTAAAAAAATTAAATAAACCAAATACCAAAAAGAGAAAGCGTTGTGGTGCCAGCACAACGGCTTCGCCTTACCCTCCATCATCCCGTAGGGGAAGGAGGAGGAAGCTTGACGGGCCCCATCCGAGGCACCCGTACCCCACCCGTCACCAAGCCATGTTGTGGGCAGTGAATCTGGCATACGCTGATCCCGATTCATCCCCGCTGCATTCCCCAACTCATTCCCATTCGGAAGAGATCTTCACATCCATCCCCCTCACCCAATCCCCATTTACCATCACCGGTCCATTCGGTGCACCCTTCTTTCCATCTACCACCGATCAAAACACCCAAAATCCAACCCCCTATCCCCCTCATATTCTCAAAACATGCCCATTCCCCCTTCCATGGCCATGCCAAACCCATCCCATCCGCCATCCACATCCTTCCAAAATCCAACCTGATTTCCTACCTTTACCACCATGCCCCATTTTTCATCCTCTCAACATACACCCGATCCAGCCACATTTACCCATGCCACACCCAGTATCCCCCCATTTACCCAGGTCATGCCCAATTTTACCAGGGCCATTCCCAATTTTTCCCACACATCCACATCATCCACACCCCAAATACCCTCAAATGAACCACCTCCATCCAATCCCTCTCCAATGGCCATGATGGATGAAATGGTCCGATCCCTCTCCAATGGCCTTGATGGATGAAATGGTCCGGGCTTACACTAGTTGGAAAGCCTCCCAAAACTTCCCTCTTCATTCTCACTACACATCTTCTAACCTATCATCCATATTTCCAAGCCTCCATGCTTCATTACCTCAAACCCACCAAGGCCCAATGGCCCAAACCCCCATCATCCACACTCACCAAGGCCTAATAGCCCAAACTCCCATCAACCACACCCATCAAGGCCCATGGGCCAGACCCATCAGGGCCCCATCACCCACACCCATCAAGGCCCATGGGCTAGACCCATCAAGGCCCAATGAGTCAGACCCATCAAGGCCCAATGGGCCAGACATACCAAGGCCCAATAGCCCAAAGCCAACAAAGCCTAATGGGCTAAATTTCCCAAGGCCTTATGGCACAAACCCCTCCCCCATCCAATACCCAAGCTCAACAAGGCCCAAACTTTAGGTCCACATGCCCATACCCTCCACAATTCCCTCAATACCTCCATCACACACAAGCCTCATACCTAGCCCAAGGCGGAAGCTTGGCACCTATCCTCCATCAACCCCAATTCACCCATGTCCCAGCACCCCAAATCCATCTCCAAGATTACCCTCAAATCTAGTGGCCCCATCAGGGCTTCACCCAAAATCTAAATCCCACTCATCCTGTCACTCCACAAAATTTCCCCCCTCCAATGGCCCCACCTGGCATCTATCCAGCCTAGATATCACCAATAAGAAAAAATCGCCCTCACTGCACCATATATAGACCCATAATATGAGGAAGAAGAGATCAGGAATAGTGGGGCTTACGTTGGGGCATTTGGCAGCATCAATCCCCCGCCCCTAATCACCAACCCCTCGTAGCACAAAGTGAATCAAGGCCGATTGTTGAAAAAATTGCCCCACTGTCTAAAGAGTTTGAGCAGTTGAAAGAACAATTAGACAAAATCCAGAAGTAGCTATTGAAGCTGGGTGGAGTCGAAATTCATGCCACGGACTTCTCCGACTTGTGCTTATTTGCTGAAGTCCCCTTTCTCTTAAAATTCAAAATATCAATTTTTGATAAATATAATGGCACGGGTAACCCCATTGCACACCTCAAGTCCTACTGTGGGGACATGTGCCAATATGGGGGGGACGAGCGCTTACTTATAAAGGTCTTTCAAAAAAGCCTGACGGGCCCAACCTTGAGGTGGTTCACATCCCTAGAACCATTCATGATAAAGACATGGAAGGATCTGATTCATCTGTTTCAAGAATAATATGTCTATAACATAGACATTGAACCTCACAAGTTAGATCTGACCCATTTAAAGCAGAACTCTAACGAATCCTTCAGCGATTACCTTGGGTGTTGGAGAGCACTGGCAGCTCAAGTGAGAAACCGAATACCTAACGATGAGCAAATTGAGATGATCTTGAAAAATACCTTGCCAGTCATCTCAGACTTCCTCGTTTACCAACAGCAGTCCAGCTTTGCTGATTTGGTGAGGAACGTTAATCATTGCGAGGACGCTAACAGGGAAGGGCGTTTGAGCAAGAATGTCTCCGATGGGGGCCGGTGGGATCAGGAGATTCTCAGAGCAAAGGAATGATAGAAGAATCGGTGTAGAGGTGCAGAATGTCACGCATACCACGCCCAACACCAGTATAGTCCCATTTCAATTTAAAGTCGCACAACCAGCTCCAACCAGAAGCAAGCCGATACAGAGAATCGAGAATGGGCAGGGGGCACAGATGACCCCAGAGCATAGAAAGGCCCACTTCGACCGAGTTTTCACACCTTTAGGGCAATTGTTGAATGTCTTATTGCCCTTACTGATTGAAAAGGGTCTTGTCACAGCGCTCCAACCATGACCTCCACCGAATCCCATCCCAAGAAACTCTGACCCCAACGCCCATTGTAACTTTCACCAAGGGTGGGTCACCCTACTGATCGCTGCTTCCCATTGAAGCACGCAATACAGGATTTGATAGAAGCCGATAAAATCATCCCTCCGGCACTTCCCCAAGCCACCCAACATGCCAACATACACCAAGTACCGCTACCCCCACACCCTCCCGGAGGGGCAGGTCAGAGACCCATTGTCGGTATGATCGAAGAAGGTGATGAAGAATATGAGTTTGACCCGTTAGACTACATTTGTAGTTAGGAAAATTTTGTGGCACCATTGCAGAGAGACTGGGAAGATAGGAATATTGGGGTGATTGAACCTCTAAATCTGGCAGATTACTTCTCCAACCCCACACCACAAATAGAATCCTTAGATCTTAGGACATATTTCTCGACGCCAACTCCCGTTAATTATGTATAAATCAACTCCTACCAACCATACGCCGCATCCTCCACCAGTTACCCGATGGCTGATTATGTCCCCCATCCCCCTCCGGCGCCCATCAGTTATCAATGGCCCACCCCCGCCACATCACCCCAATTCAGTCATCCATGGTCCTCACCAACATTTGGCCCACCTTCTCCACCCTGCCAAAAGTTAACCACGTGATACCCACCCATTCCAATCCCTCAGCACAAATGTCCCCAATACTCACCTCTTCCTCATTCCAGATCTCGAGACCGACTTACAATCCTCATCAGGTCTTGCTCAGCTATGAACAGACAGACATCAATGCCGACAGTAGCAGGGAAGGGGCAATTGATTTTGTCACTAAATCTAGGAAGATATCCAAGCAGCTAGACACATCGACACCAGCGCCAGCCCAACCAGAGGGGAAGAAAGATACAAGTTCAGTGAACTCATTCGAGAAAATGAGAAGAGAACACATACTGGAAACCCAGTTGAAAAGGATGCCAACCCACATCATGGTCTGGGACCTATTGATGACATCTCCACTTCATTTTCAAGCACTAATGGGGGCGTTAAAGAATGCGCATGTGTCTCTTCAGGTGAGCCCAGATGAAGTCGGGCAGATAATTGGACAAGTGATGGCTCCTAATGGCATCTCCTTTTCGGATGCAGATTTACCAAAGGAGGGAAATAGTCATTCTAAATCCCTCAATATAACTATAGAATCTGGAAACCTGATAATCCCCTTGGTATTAATTGATATTGGGTCTGCTCTGAATGTATGTCCTTTATGAACCGCCACCAAAATAGGGGTAGATCCGTGCAAGTTGAGGCCAACGAGAACCAGCGCCAGAGGTTTTGATAATACGAGAAGGGAAATAATGGGAGAAGTAGATCTTGATCTAGTAAGTGGTCCAATGACTAATGACCTTCTCCATACTATTTCAAGTAATGAACATCAAATCCTCCTTCAATTTGTAATTAGGAAAACCTTGGTTGCACGAAGTTGGGGCGATACCGTTGACGCTGCATCAAAAGCTCAAGTTTATGTCCGGGCAGAAAATTATCACCATCATAGGTGAGGGACACAATGAGAAGGAAAAGGTCACCCACAGCATTGAGAACCCAAAAGTGTTGGATGTGCCACATACAGCTGAGGATACCGACCACCACAGTTTTGAATACAAGGTATCAGTTGTAGTCCTGGATCCCTTGAAAAGCATCACCCTAAAAATCGGAGGTGGAATGATAGCGACAGTGGCCATGATTCAGAAATGGCGCTATCAAAAGGGTAAAGGACTAGGAACTTGACTACAAGGCAGGAGGGAACCGGTCAAGGCCCAAGGTGGACAGCAAGTTCGATTTGGGTTATGGTACAAGCCCACAGAAGAAGAGGTCCGAGAGGCCAAAGAGAAAACCTGAGCCACAATAGCTGCTAGAGCCTAGGGAATCAATTTAGAAGAGAAGCCTTGTCCCAGAGCTCACATTCAAAACACCTTTGTAAGTGCAGGGATCATAAAAATAGATTGGAATGGGGCCACACAGTTAACCCCGCACAAGCCAGCACCCCCTGTCCACCTTACCAATCCTCAAATCATCCCTCCTAACTTGGAAATAGACTTGGTCGCTTTGTCCCTTTTTGAGGAAGAGTCTCCCATACTTGCACAATCCCCCCTATGGTAAATCACCACAGGACTCTATTGACGCTTGAGGATAGAATCTCAGACGAATCCATGATTGGCATGATGAAGGCTGACTCCGTAGAATCCCATCAAGTAGCCTCCTCCATCCAAAAAGGTAAAGGAGCGACATCGCAGGTACGTAATTGGGTGTCTGTGCCCCAAACTCTGGAAGTGGCAAGTGGCCTAAAATACGGCACCCGTTTCCCAAAAAAAATAACCTATAAAAAGTGAGATAAGTCCTTGACAGGCAATGCCGTGTATATATAGGGACTCGCTATGCCAAGGGCCCATTTCTGAAGAAAATAAAAATTCCAAAAACATAGAGATATTACAAAAGTATTATCTTTTAAAATTCTGAATAAAGTCAAAGAAAATGATGCCTTAATCGAAAATCCCGTCCCACGTGAAATCGACCCCTTTCCTGTAGAAATACAAGAAGAGGTAGGAGTCACGAGTTTGGATGAGAAAATCCTTACTGAGGAGCCCCCCAATGAACTCCTTGAGCATGGTCCTACCCCTATTGTCGAAGAAACTGAGGATGCCAATCTAGGGACTGAAGAGATCCCTAGAATCACCAAGATCGGAACATCGCTATCTCTCGAGGAAAGAAAAAACATGATTGATTTCCTTAGGTCATACCAAGACATCTTCACATGGTCGTACGAGGACATGTCTGGTTTGGACACCGATTTGGTCGAGCATGAGTTGCCACTCTTCCTTGATATCAAGCCGATCAAGCAGAAATTGGGGCGACTCTGACCCAAGTGGATGTTAAAGGTGAAAGATGAGGTCATCAAGCAATATGATGCAGGATTCCTCATGGTCTCCAAGTACCTGTAGTGGTTAGCCAATATTGTCCCAGTGCCGAAGAAAGACGAAAAGGTTTTCATGTGCATTGATTTCAAAAACCTCAACAGGGCAAGCCCGAAGGACGACTTCCCGTTACCACACATTGACATCTTGGTCGATAACACAGCTAAGCACGGGATGCTCTCATTCATGGATAGATTCTCCATATACAATCAAATCAGGATGGCAGAGGCAGACCGAGAGAAGATAGCATTCATCACCCCTTGGGGAACCTTCTGCTACTGCGTCATGCCATTTGGGCTAAAGAATGTCAGGGCAACATATCAGAGAGCTATGATGGCACTGTTCCATAACATGATGCATCGAGAAATTGAGGTGTACGTCGACGACATGATCACCAAGTCACTAGAGCAGAGTGACCATCTGATAAACCTCCAAAAGTTGTTTGAGAGGCTAAGAAAATATAGGTTGTGTCTGAATCCTTAGAAATACGCATTCGCAGCCATGTCAGGAAAGTTGCTAGGATTCATCGTTAGTAGGAGAGGCATCGAAATCGACCAAATTAAGGTAAAGGCCATCACGGAAATGCCACCACCGTCTACTGAGAAAGAGGTCAGAGGGTTCTTAGGAAGAATACAATACATCAGTTGGTTCATTGTACAACTCACTCCTATCTGCACGCCGAACTTCAAACTACTAAGAAAGGATTCTCCCGTTGAGTGGAACAACGACTGTCAGGCAACATTTGATAAAATCAAGGGTTACCTTCTCAACCCACCAGTTTTAGTACCATCCGAGCCTGGGAGACCACTCTTAATGTATCTCTCCACAATGGAAGTTTCGATGGGAAGTGTCCTAGGGTAGCACGAATAAACAAGAAGAAGAGATCAGGCCATGTACTATCTGAGCAAGAAATTTACCGACTACAAGATGCTCTATTCTCATCTGGAGAAAGCATGCTTGGCTCTTATATGGGCTACCCAGAGGCTCCGCCATTACTTGTTATCCCAAGCCGTTCTACTCCTCGCCCGCATGGATTCATTGAAGTACCTGTTTGAAAAGTTAGCTCTCACTGGGCAGACTTCACGCTGGTAGCTCCTACTATCTGAATTCGATATCACGTATGTTACTCAAAAATCAATCAAGGGGCAAGCACTCACTGATCATCTTGCCGAGAATTCTTTACCCGATTATGAGCCTTTAAGAACCGAATTCTCGGATGAAGATATCCTGTTCATGATAGAGGACGATACAGTAGAGACGGAAGAATTCTGAGTAATGCACTTCGATGGGGCAGCAAATGCCGAGGGCCAGGGAGTCGGCGCTATTCTGATCTCACCAAAAGGATCTCATGTACCAGTTTTCATCAAACTCAACTTTCCCTGTACCAACAATATGGCTGAATATGAGGCCTGCGTTGCTGGACTGCAAGCGACACTTGACCTGAAAGTAACCCACCTCAGGGTATTTGGTGATTCACAATTGATAATATGCCAAACAAATGAAGATTGGAAGATGAAGGATGAGAAATTGATCCCGTATCATGAGCACCTTGAAGATCCGATAGCCTGCTTCGAGGACATCACTTTCTCTTACGTCCCGCAGATAAGGAATCGCTTCGCCGATGTGTTAGCATCTTTGGCATCAATGGTAGAAATCCCGTATGGTTTTAAGATGAAGCCAATCATGATTGAACAGAGGAACGAGCTGACCTTCTGCCTACTGATTGAGGAACCCACAAAGCCTGATGATGAGCCACCATGGTTCTCAAATATCAAGAATTTCCTCGAGACCCGCACTTTTTTGGAGGGGACATCAAGAGAAGATCGACGGACCATTCAGATTCTAGCAGCGAACTACGTCATCTGTGGCGAGCGCCTCTACAAGCCGTCATATAATAATATCCTACTCTGATGCCTAACTGAAGGCGAGGCAGCAAACATCATGAAGGAGATTCACGAGGGAGTATGCGGTGCCCACGTCAATGGCCATATGCTCGCTAAAAGATTTCATGCCAAGGATACTTCTGGACCACTATAAAATCTGATTGTTGCAAGCACGTGTGAAAATGCTATAAATGCTAAGAACACTCTAGTCTAATACACGCTCCAGCTATAGATCTTCATAGCATGACCACTCCATGGCTATTCGCCACTTGGGGCCTCGACATCAGCAGAAAAGTCAATCCGAAAGCATCAAACGGACATCAACTCATCCTGGTTTCCATCGAATACTTCATCAAATGAGTAGATGCTGCATCCTACACAAACATCACGGCCGAGCATGTCGAGAAATTCATCAAAAGCAACATAGTTTGCCGGTTTGGCATACCCAAGGATATCATCATGGACAACGACACAAATTTTGCGAACAAGCTCATTAGGGCCTTCTGTGGGCAGTACAAGATCAAACATCATTGCTCGTCACCATATCGGCCACAAACTAATGGGGTCGTGGAAGCTGCTAAAAAAATGGTAGTCCACATCCTTGAAAAGATGGCCATCACTTATCAAGATTGGAGCGAAATGTTATCATTCACTTTATGGGCCTACAGAACATCGATCTGCACCGCTACAGGGGCAACACCATTCTCCCTTGTGTATGGGACAGAGGCTGTCCTGCCAGTTGAAGTTGAAGTACCATCGCTCTGCATTCTCATGGAGTCAGGCCTACCTGAGGCTGAAAGAAAGAGATCCCGCTTTGAGCAGTTAAACTTACTAGACGAGAAAAGGCTCCTTGCCTTGTGTCATACCCAGGTTTATCAAGGGCGAATCGCACTCGCTTACAACAAACGTGTCTGTAGCCAAGATCTGAAGGTGGGAGACCCCTTACTCAAGAAAATCTTCCCATCCCTCCACACCGATTTGAGAGGGAAATTCAAGTCCAACTAGGAGGGACCTTACATCATCCGAGAAGTATTCTCGGGATATGCCATCCGCCTCGCCACCATGGACAGAGATTACTTTTCTGAGCCCATCAATGCTGGATGCGTCCGACGATTCTACTCCTAGGTCTCTACGACAAGGTAAGTATTGAAGAGATGGTTGCGTGACTGCATAAGGACCCAGTAAAAGACGCCATCATTTCAAAGCCAAGTAGCCAAAAAGCATCCCTAAATAATTATATCCTTTGCTACACCTTTTGAGCCATGAGCCTTTCCTTCATAACCACTCCCAAAAGAAAAATGTGAAAGTGTATATACCAAATAAAAAAAAAAAAAAGAGTTGCTATCAAATCCAAAAAATATTAGAAAAGCAAAATCCCAAAAGGGGATGTCAAAAAGAACAGAAAATAGAAAAGTGGGGCATGTACAGTCAAAATTCCCCCAAGGAAGAAGTGTATTATGGCAACTGGAACCCAATCAAGAAGACCTTTTAAACCCAGAATACCTTCAAAAATCCTTAACTTACCCATGGCCAAGATACATTCCTAAATAAAGCCCTCTTTAAGGTCCACAAGCAGTCACAGTATCCATTGAGTCAGCACGAGCCAAGCTATGAGACAATCAAAGAATTCCATCTCGCCGGCTGTGACGGAATCAACGTCCGTGTCATGGCTTTTGATAAAATAAAAAAGAAATAAAAAAAAAAAAAAAAAATACAACCTCAAAGCAAAAGGATGTGGTGAAAACCTGAAAGGGTGCCATGGGTAAAAACACGAGTTTGTGTGGACCAGGTGAAAACCTGAAAGGGCGCCTGGGGTAAAAATGTAAACCCATAGATGTAGTGAAAACCCGAGAGGGTGCTACGGGTAAAAAGAGGGAAATAACGAGGACGACGAAAACCCACCTTGGGCGTTGTGAGTAAGAATGTTGAAAAAGAGAAATTGAAAATAAACAAAATCCCCTTTGTCCCCCTCTCACATTACCCGATTCCCAACTGGGCCTCTCATGTTAGCTAAAATCAGGGTCCCAACCAAGAATGTCTTCGTGAACTGCACCGTCAAACGCATGACTTAGGGTAAGGATAAAATGAGGATTCGATCCAAAGGGATAGGTGTTCCGGCCTTGGTAGAAATTGTTGAACTTCACTCAGGACCCAATCGCGTGAAGGTGGTTCGACCATGCTCAAAAGGGGACCCGTCATCTCATCAATAATTAAGGCATCAAACCAAAAAATAAGAGAGAACTCAAAAGAAAGCCACAAAAAGAGTTAATAATCTTCTCTTCCCAGCACTGTGCACACCCCACTCCGGGATGATTGGCTTAATGACCGAAAAGGCCACTTTTGTAAAAGATAATATATTTTCCTTTCCCATTTTCACACCCACACTATGTGCACCATAGGAATAGCTGGCACAACACCCCAGTTTATCATTTTATGAAAATAAAATAGAGAAGATAAAATCCTTGTAAAAAGATAGATTTCCTTTTTTTATTACAAGTCTATACCTGGCTGACACCACATCCCAAAAGATAATGTGTGATGTCTAGCTTCTATCAAACTTCTTTCTTTTTTACAAAAGTGCAAAAACAACAAAAAAACATAAAGAAAATATGTATACCAAAAAGACGTATCTAATAGGGGTTTTTTACTCCCCTTTCTATGATTTGATTTGTGCAAAAAGTATATCCAAGATGGAGTCAACAACCCAGCTCGTGCTTCAAGGCACAAATCTCTGCATGTAGGGCATCCTCCTGTACATCCCGCTCTGTCATCCAGCGGCCATGAAGACTCTTATACTGCTTTCAGGAAATGTTTGTGTCACCAAGAGCGTCACTCAAAACCCTCTTCAGACGAAGGACCTCACACTTAGCTACACCAGCCTTGGCTTCTGCTCTAACTTTGTATTTCTCTGAATATTCATGTAGGATGCGCTTCTCGTCCATCAGTAGCTCAATACGAGATCGAAGTGCCATCTCCTTTCGCCAAGGCCCCGCCATGTCATCGTTGTCGGCCTGATCCAAGTGACCAATAGAAGACCCCTCGGATAGTAGCCAAGCCTTGTACTCGGGAGAGGACAGAATTGAATTCCCCTGCTCCAGATCACACATGAGCGACGACTGACGCATCTCCCAGAGGGCAGCTATCCTATCCATGTCCCTAGAGGACTCCTGAGAAAAGATCAAATCACATAGAGGAGGCTTTGCTGCACAGGGCACCTGCTGAGAACAACCAAACTGGCGCAACACTCAAAATGGGAAGTAGTGGGTACTACCAGTCAGGGCGAGGAGAGTGATGCCCTCATGATCTCTAGAGCAGACCACCGGGAAAGTCTGGTCTAACCAAGGGAACCTTCACACCAATTCAGCATCCGCCAGCCAAAGCTTCAAATTCTCCTCGGCTAGCATGTGGCACCTGCCCAAAAAGCAGCGGATCACCTCACCACGAGCAGCATAAAAGCGAGGCATGGGCCCCAAAATAGTAAGGTGCTCCCCTAGCCAAACCTGGAATAGAAGCGGACATCCCCTAAGGCACTTCACCTTGCCTAGAGTAAAGGCAGTTGTAGAGCTCCGCCAGGACTAGATACATCACAGAGCGACCTGCCTCCAATTCTGCCAAAACATCATAGAGTGCGAGAGAAAAACCTTCTCCCCCAGTGTAGAAGAGAACCTCAGAGATAAGAGAGAGAGCAAAGGCCTTCACGTTATTAACGTTCCTCATCGGCAATTTTCACAGGCTTTCGTCACCAAAAAGTTCTCTCAGGAATTTCATCGAACACCTGGTGGGCCCACCAATGAAACTTTTCTCATAATCAGTTTTTTTCAAACCTAAGTCACATGGACAACTTTAGCGTGGCCCGATTTTGGCACCACTTTGGTGAGACCTCTGTGAAGCTTCAAGCCTGATAGGTTGGAGAGCTCTTTGAGCGTATGAGTCAACTCACGATTCCCGAATAGGAAAACATGGGTGCCCACTTCCCAAAAAGAGGCTGCCACATGAAGAAGATCCCACAGCGAAGGAACTTTAAGAAAAGACAAGAGGCGGGTCAACCCAAGCCAATCCAAATCCACAAGCTCACTTTCGTTCAAGCTCTCAAACCACTTTTTTAGAAAATTGGGCCCCGGGCCCAAAGAGGGGAAGTATAGTGGTCTCATGCTCCCCATGAGAGGCGGGGTCGGAAAGTGGGTCCATTGACATACAAAGAATGTTCCAAGGATACAAATGCAATGTAGGATGATGGACCCACCCTTGAGAAAACAAAGCAAAAAGGGGGAGCAAAAATACCAAACTTGAGCCAAAAGAGAAGGAAAATAGTGCAGTCTCGGACTATATAGGCCCCCTATCATCAGAAAAGCACCTGGTGCATCTATTAAATGCGCCACGCCACTTTTTTCCAGATTTGGCCTGGCGCATGTAATACATGTGCCAGAACAATACCCCCCCCCCCCCTCCCCCCCGCTTGCACATGCAAAAAAATGAGAATTGGGGAGCATGTTTCTGCTGATCCCCTAGCCATGTTGCCTGCAGTACCTGCCTTTCACCTAAAAAAAGGCATTAAAACACATACAGGGGCAATTTTTGGCCACATCTAACTCATGTAAATCTCTGTGCAGGAAAAAGCCACCCAAATA
Source organism: Chloranthus sessilifolius (assembly GCA_021018995.1). NCBI lineage: Eukaryota > Viridiplantae > Streptophyta > Magnoliopsida > Chloranthales > Chloranthaceae > Chloranthus > Chloranthus sessilifolius. Next base: position 76,465,345 of record CM037595.1, read on the forward strand.
ATGGCCAAGTGTTAACGAAAAGGTGGCCCCAGTGGTCACCCTTTCTAAAAGAAAATCAATCCCATCTTACAGGCAATCCAAGACATTACAACAAACAAAAGGGAGACAGAATATACAGAAGAGCACTAACATTCATTTTGAAAAACTGAAAACCATCCAAAAATATATATATAAAACATCACATCATCTCCTTTACATATTTCCAAAATCCAACAAAATTAAATCATATCCCAAAATTCTCAAATGTTTCAAGGTTCTGAAAATTCAAAAAAATAGAGCCTAATCCTTTCTGGTACCCTTGGACTTTTTGCGACTGCACACCGAGCTCTGATATGTCCGGGTATCTCCCACTCGGGTCCACGCCTGAGCAAGTCGGCTGAGCAAGGAGCGTGATTCTTTTTCCTTAACGCGCTGCAAGGTCACACTAGAACCCATCAATCAATATCAGTCGAAAGATAAAGATAGTGAAGCAACCATCCAGATTAATCAATAAGACACTTACTATCTCATCCTTCTAAAGGCCATGAAGATTGCAATAGTATTCTGGCTGATGGACCGCCGAATCGTAATCCTGCAAGAGAGAGCAATGAAAAAGGTGGTCAGCTGCACGAATCATAATACAGAGAATGAACATACAAAGGAAGGCTTACCCCAGGGACTAATTTAGGTGGAGGAGCCCACTCTGCGTCAGCAGATATACGGGCCCGCTCATCGACCGCAGCACATAAACCCATGAGAAAGGCATTGTCAAGGCGCCTAAAGGTCCCCTGGACCCCGACAGTCGAACTACCCGAGGCACCCGTGTTAGAGGGGCCTGAAGGGCCAGCACCCGTAGGCTCAGAAGGACCTGCCCCCGTTTCCTCATTGTCATAATTATCTGAATCACCCTTTCGATAGAACTATAAGAAGGAGAAGGGTGTCAGTTAGTCAAGGCAAAAGAGTGGAAAGCTAAACCAAATAGAAACTAGCTTAAGAGGGAAAAAGAACTACCTGAGATCGCAGACCACCAAAAGCCAAAAAGTTGGCACCAGGAGCGAAATGCGATAGAAGGAATCAGTAAGGCAGGGACTCATACCACAGCTCATAACTCCCAGGCATGAGGAGATCATTAACAAGGACCCCATGAAGAAATCCGGCAGTGAGATCCTCAACTATACCCAAGGGCATCATAACATCTACAGGAGGAGCTTAGGGCACGACAAGGTGGCCCTGATACTGGTGTATCACTCACTCTCCTAGATAGTAGGCCCTGACTCAAGGTCCATAGAAGAAAATGATGCGACGGTCAACAAAAAAGAGAGACTGGCCCACAGCAGCTTGGTCCAAAAAGGGGGAACCAATATAAGGGTCAAAGACGACCTGCTCGGACGGATAAGCAACTCATCAATCAAATAGATATGCATAACGAAAGGGAACTCTATAAAGGAGAAGGAGAAATAACCATACCTACTCAGAGATCAGCAGGTCAAACTTGGACCGCAGACCCATCTCTAGATGCTTCATGCCAATGTCCTTACGAAGAGTCGAGTTCCAATTGCTCAAAAGAGGATAGGTGGATGCCTCAGAATGAAGGAGGGGGCGACTCGGCTGGAAGTGCAGATATCCTTAGACCTGAAACAAGCAGTATACATACAAGATATGTTGGAAGCAGTAAATGACTAGCCAATTAACCAAGGAAAACAAAGGAATCAAAGGTTACCTCTACGGTAGGCCAATAGCCGACAACAAACTTCGCAACCCCAATGGAGGCTCAAGCTATGCTAGACATCAGCACGACATATCCAGCCCCACCCCAGTCGTATCGACGCATGTCATCCCAATCCCCCATGAGGCTTAGCAAAGATGGTGAGACTCGCCCGCCACTAGCATTAGAAAAGAGGGTCTTGCCCAATACGAGGAGGAGTGAGATGCGAGCCAACATCACGGCCCACACGGGCTCAATGAAGATATCCACATCCGGCTGCCCCAAGTCTTCCAACTTGTTCTCACCAAATGGAGCAGACAGTCAGGACATTTTGACCTCGGAATCGTGCAGATTCGCGGAGGTGGGATAATCACCAATTAATTGAATCACCTCATCCCGACTAGGCATAGGAAGGTTGTCCACCGGTGTCCCCCCAATCCAAATCCCCGTAATCATTGACCAATCAACGGGGGTCAGAGTCATCTCTGCCATGGCCATATGAAATGTCTCTCAGTCAGAGCTCTCAGATAAGCTGCATCGCCCCACATGGCGGGGCATGAAAGGAAGTCTCCAAAGCCGGCCTGGGCAAGGAGGAACTTAACAAATGGAGGGAACTAGAGATAAAATTGCTAAAAGTCCAACCAACCTCCTCGGAACACAATGTGAGGCAAATCCTGCATCAAAATAAGGAGGCATCAGATCCTTAAGATATAGCATGCTCACAAAGAAACAATAGCAATAAAGCTTAAGCTCTTTACCTTGCTAGCAATGCCAAAGTTGGAGATGTGAACGTATTGTTGGTGAAGGAAACCAGTACGAGCGGCCTCCCCTTTCATTTAGTACCAAGAACCACCAGGGCATCGCTCTACAAAGAATTGCTCCCCCTGAGGACCATAGGCTACTTTTGGCCCCTGTTCTTGCCCCTACCCCTTCCTCCTGCATGTGTTCTTCATCACCCGACATGCTTAGACGGATGCAAGAAATAACAATAGACATGTCAGTAGCAGGAAATCATTTGTTAAACAAGCTAGCAGGGAGGTAAGTATGCCCCTTTCCTAATCATCATCATCACCATTTTCAAAAAAATCATCATCAGCAGCAAACCACCCATCATCTTCAAAGAGAAAGAAAAAAAATCACTCATCATCTTCAAAAAAAATCATCACCCATCATCGCCCACATCTTCAAAAATATATATATATATCACCCATATTCCAAACAAAGAAAAAATCAAAGAAAAAAATCTCCTCTTTATGTGCAAAATAAAAATAAAATTAAAAGAAAAAAACCGAAGAAAAAAAAATCTCCTCTTTATGTGCAAAAAAGAAAAAAACAAAAAACAACACAAAAAAGAATGGCCCCTTCCTTATGTGCAAAAGCAAAAGAAAATCTCTTCTTTAAGTGCAAAAATAAACCAAAAAAATAGCATGAAAAAAAAAAAAAGAGTCTTCTTCAAAAGAAAAAAGAGAGGAGAGATATGACCACACTTAGATCCAAATGAAAATGCCCTAATCACAAAATGGCTCCAGAAAAATCAACAAAAAGAATAAAATATATAGGGCATCGATTACATGAAATACAATCGAACCAATAACCATGCTTGCAAGAACAATCATTCATTCTAGAAAGGCAAGAATCACAACTATATTTGCAAAATAATTCAAGAAAAACAAAAAAAAATGGGGTTTAGGTGATTACCTTCAAGAAAATAGGTCCTCAATCCGACGTAGAACGGGGGTTCAATTGGCGCGAGCAAACACCGACAATGGAGCGTTTTAAATCAATACAGGGAAACCCTAGGAGAAGGTCCCGTTTCGGTTTGGAGAGGGGGGGGGGGAAATAAAATTTGAAAAAAGCCCTCTTCGTCTTGGGGTCGGACATTTTTAAACCTCCCCAAGTTTGGCTTGGCACATGTAATACATGCACCAAGCATATTTCGGCCCACTTTTGGCTTGGCGCATGTATTACATGCGCCAGGCTGTTTTGAGCCAAGTTTGACCTGGCATATGAACGGCCAGGATTTAGGCTTGGCACAGGTGTGGTACACATCCAGCCTGATCCCCATTTTTGCTCTACCAGTGCACACACCCCCAAATGGTGCGTCAATCTCCATTTGACCTGCTCAGGCGGCTGTGTTAAAATAAACGGCTATGGATCGGTGAGCTTGCTCAAAATCCCAAACAACAAAAAATCACAAAAGAATTCCATAAAAAATCCCATACAAAAATCAACATAAAATCACAAAAAAATCCTATATAAAAACCCACATAAAATCATTTAAAAAATCCACATAAAATCCCGTATAAAATAACAAAAAATTCTACATAAAATAATAACAAAAAGTGGCAGTACTCCCAAAAGGCATTGTGACATCTATTCGCTTCACTCGGGTAGTCGTGCTATATCAATTTCAAGACCGATGAGTTCACCCAAAGACCTTGAACCCTGCTTCACGTAGGGGTACCCGTGGCCAATCAAACAGGGCAGTCAATGCCTCATGAGATTGAACACAAACTGTGGACCTTTGCGTAGTTGTTTCGCGCCTATATTTAGGTATGGGTCGATCACCCAATCACTTACAGAGCTGTTGTATTTAGAATGAAACTTGAATATCAAGCATCTTCAATCATCTTGAGAAGCAAATGTTTTTCCTAACATATTGGGCTTTCACAACTCACTCAATCTCGGTTATGCCCAGTAATATCGCTAAGAGCTTGGGGATCGATAACCTTGAGAAACGGACATTTTTTTCGACATACAGGGCTTTTGTTTACTTATCATGTTACTATCTGATGTTTGAGGTTCGTTCTGAGTACGGTCGACCCCTCAGTGATGCCTTGGGCCTCTTCAGCTGTCTCTTGTCTTTGGCATTCAATCATTAGTGATCGGATACCAAAAAGGGGCATCTGTAGACACCCAAATTTGGCCCAAGGCCCGATCTAGATGTACTTCGAGAGAGGCACACTTCTAAGCTTCTGATAGCATTATCTGAACCCTTAGGAATCACCTCGGATCCTTTAAAACCCTCCCTGAACCTTTAGGAACCAATCCCAACCTTTCGAAACCCCTCCAAGCCCATAGTTAACCCTTTCGAGCAATGGTTAGAGAGAGGAGTACCAGGGTTGGCAGGTACCTCTACTAAGATTAAATCATATACCATTAAAAAGTAGAGGTTTCCAGCTTTCCAACAAGCCAAGAGTCACCTCGATCTGAGCTATACGTCAAAAGTTAAGGCGTTTCGAAGTATGAGCATGCTTTGAGCCTCGCGAGGCTAGCATTGAACCTCGCGAGAGCCTCGCAAGAGCATGGCGCATCTAATACATGTGCCAAGCCATTTCTCCCCAGAAATGGCCTGGCACATCTATTAGTTGCACCAAGCTTAACCCCTCTTCTTCGCAGGCTTTGAACTTCCAAGAACTGTAGTTTTGCCTGGCGCATCTATTAGTTGCGCCAGGCTTAGCTACAGTATTCTGATGGTTTTGCTCAAAAATCACTTTTAGGGTTTGACTTGTTGACCATCTCAAAGTGTAGGATGGGTTTCATTAGGATTGTTGCACCCATGCTTACCCTATTTGCAACCTGTTAGTCATTTGAAACCTCACCCTATCATCTACCATTGAAACATGTTGCCCACTTTTCCAAGCCTTCAAAATCCTAGGAAACCTTAGATTAGAACATTACCAAATTACTAAACCTAATTAGCACTTAAGTGCCCTCTTAACCTCCCCTTTCCCTATAAATAGAGAGCTACCCCCCCTTGCAAATTGCTTGAAAAAAATCCAAAAGAGAGAAAAGATTAAGAGAGAGCTTTCCTCCCCTTTGGTGCACCTTTTCCCCATACAAATTCTAGATTTCTAAAAGATAGAAAAGATTAAGAGAGGGCTTTCCCTCCCTTTGGTGCACCTTTTTTCCATACAAATTCTAGAATTTCAAAGCTTCATTTGAGCCTTTTATTCCACCATAAAACCTTCGAGTTAGGAGAGAACCATTCCCTAGACTTCTTCCTCTACCTCTTAGCTATCAAGCCCAAGGAGTTAGAACCCTTCATTCCACCATCCAAGATATCGGAAGCTCATCAAGCACACCTACGCGAAGGTCAACAAGGGTTCGAGGGCTCCGGCTCTCCCCTCTACTCCTCTACCTTCTTTAGCGTTTGCTCTATCCTTGAATTTGTGCCGTTACGCCGCCGAAATCTCGGTAGAAGCGGAGGGGCACAAATAGGATCCAACTGCCTTCGGTAAGAGGAAGTGCTCTTTTGTTATTTATTTTTTTCTTTTTATTTTGGGCATAAGTACAGACCACTTTTGATCAGGTGCCAAACGCCTTCCCGATCGATAACTGAAGCCCCTACTTTAGAGCCTTAGGCGTAGATCGGTGAATCAAAGTCATATTTGGTACTTCAGTGCATTTAATATTGATCCAAGGTTTTCCGGGACACCAAAAGCTCTGGGTGGTGACTCGATATTTTTTTAGTGAGTGTGCATTGTCGCGATGGGGTTTGATCAAAATCTATGGTTGCACATCAGTCTTATCAGAAGCATTGGAAGTGAAACCCATTTAAAATTGTATAGGAAACGGACATGAACTACATTCAATTTCACTACTTTCCAACCACCCTATCCTAGGAACCTACACATAGACATCTACTCGAAGTGGCGGTTCAATACTTTTCCCTATAAATCCATACCCATACATTAACTAAAACCATCCCACAACTTTTCTTCTTCCTCTATCTTTAACCCTAAAACCCCATGACGGAAGAATGTAACTAAAGTAATTTCAGTAAAAGACTCGATCAAATCTCGAAAAATATAGAGCTGAGCTACTGGCTGTACAACAGAAAGTAGAATATCTGAAGCGCCAGTGGCCTACTCGAGATGCTGAATCATCCACTAACATTACCCTTGACCCTAAATCTTAACCAAATCCGAAAACATATACGACGAACCCATCTCCCCCTACTTCCTAAACTTTACACCATCACAACCCACCCCGAATGCATGTTCCTTTATGTGCAACCGTGAGAATCGGGACGATCCCGTCGCAACGTTGCGCTCTCTAACAAATAATATAGAGTCGCCACCTGGAGCTTTCGGTGTCCCGGGATACCTAGTTCATTTTTATGAGCACTGAAGTGCTAAAAATATGACTCTGAATCCGGTCCACACCAAAGGCTCTTGGATAGGGGCTTCGGCTATCGATCGGGAAGGTGTTAGGCTCCTGATCAACCCGCTGAACGCGGTATCTACTAACGGCCAAAAATAAAATGAAGTGAAAGAAAAGAAAATAGTTTCCTCTTGCCCAAAAGGGCTTAGAATCCTATTTGTGCCCCTCCGTTCCTACCGAAAAATTGGCGGCGTAACGGCACAAATGGGAGGATGGAGGGAGCTAAAAAGAGATAGGAGAAGAAAGGGGAGAGCCGGAGCCCTCGGGCCCTTGTAGCACCGTAGAAGAGCCTTGCGTGGCTTGCTTTGATGAGCTCTTAAAGGCCTTGTATGGTGGAAAACTGGGGTTCTAACTCTTAGGACTTGAAGCTAAGAGGTAGGGAAGGAAGGCTAGGGGATCACACACACCTAGGCTATGGGTTTTGGATGTAAGAACAAGCTTGGGAAGAGGTTTTGGAATTCTAAAATTTGGGTGAAAATAGTGCACAAAAGGGAGGAAGAACTTCTCACTTTGAGCTCTTTCTCTCTTAAGCAAATTTCTCAACCCTTAAGCAAGAGGGGTGTCTCTTTATTTATAGAGGAAGGGAGGATTAGTGAGGGGTTAAAGTCCTAATTAGATTAGCAATTAGGTAATGAGCAATCTAAGGTTTTTGTGGTTTTCTAGAGCTTGGAGAAGAGGGATTTGGGTTTAATGGTAGATGATAGGGTGGTGACTTGAATGGCAAAAGGGTGATAACTTAAGCTAATAGGGTCACTAGGGTCCTAAAGAAACACACCCTAGACTTTGAGATGGTCCACAAGTCAAACCCCCAATGTCAAATTTGGCCATTTTTTGAAAGAAAACCAGGTCCAAACTGTTGGAAGTTGAAGACCCGCAGGGGCCCGGCCCGGTTTGCAATTTCCTGCACAAATATGTAATTTTCAAATTGCCATAACTTTTTATGTACAACTCCAAATTAGGCGATTCTTGGCTCGTTGGAAAGCTGGGTAAATCTACTTTCCAATGGTATAGGCCTTAGGTTGGAAAAATATCTATGCTAACCTTGGCACTCCTCTTTTCATCAGGTATTTTGGTTAGTTCGAAATTGGCTCTATGGGTCCGGTTTTGCAATATCTCGTACAAATTTACGATATTCATTCTGCCATATCTTTTGATGTACAACTCCAAATTAGGTGATTCTTAGTTCGTTGGAAAGATGGGAAGCTCTACCTTCCAATGGTATATACCTTAGGTTAGGAAACTATCCACAAAAACTTTAACACTCCTCTTTCTAATCGCTGTTCAGGGGGGTTCGAATAGTGCCCGAGAAGGGTTCTAATAGGTCTGGGAAGGGTATGGTTAATTCCTAAGGGTTCGAGATTGGTTTCTAAAGGTTTGGGATAGGTTCCTAAGAGATCTAGGGTGATTCCTAAGGGTTCCATACATGCCATCAAAAGCTCAAAATTACACCTCTCTCGAAAGGTATTTTGATTGGACCTTGGGCCAAACTTGGGTGTCTACAGATGCCCCTCTTTGGTATCCGATCACTAATGATCGTATGCCAAAGAAAAGAGACATCCAAAGAGGCCCAAGGCATTACTGACGGGTCCGCTGCATTCAGAACGAACTTCAAACATCAGGTGAGTAACACGGTGAGAAAATGAAAGCCCTGGGGTGCCAGGCTAATCATTCGTTTCTCGAGATAATCGATTCCCAAGCACTTAGCGACATTACTGGGTATAACCGAGGTGGAATGAGTTGCGAAAGCCCAATAGCTGCGAAAAACGTTCACCTCTCGAGTTGTAAAAGCCCGTTAGTCGGGAAAAACGTCCGCTTCTCGAGATGATTTGAAGGTGATTGATGTTTAAAATTCATTCTGAATGCAACAGCTTCGTGAGTAAGAGGGGTGATCGACTCACATTCAAAGATAGGCGTGAAGTAAACATACGCAAGGCTCCACAATTTGCGTCCAATCCTACAAGACATTTGACGACCTCATTGGATTATTTGCGGGTGCCCCTGCTAAAAGCAGGGTTCGAGATCTTTGGGTGAACCCATCGATCCCAAAGTTTATTTAGCATGACCACCCAAGCGAAGTGAATAGATGTCACAATGCTTTTTGGGAGTGCATGCCATTTTTCTGAAAGCATGCCTCAGATACATATGACCTAGAGTATCCAGTTTCAACTTCCTTTAACAGATCCAGCCAAAAATTGGGCACCTCCCAGAAGGAGGCATCCAATCCTGGCTTCTGTCGACAATAATCAGAAACATCAATTAACTATGCATAATCATGCACCCATCAGGGGCAGTAAGCAACAATGGCGATGGAAGCCCCGACCCGGACCCGCCTGGGTACAATTCACGGGGACAAACGACCATCATACGGATACCCAGACACATGGCGTACCCTTTATAGGGATACCGCTGCCCATACAGGTTTTAAGCCTGGAGAAATAAAAGGGAAATGAACCCTTCTGAATGCATGGTTTGCACATAGTTTGATTGATATGTAATCTCATCCTCAACAGGTTGATCTCAACCAACGATTGACCTTTTTCAATGGAGAATCTGAAGTTTAAGTCACTTAAGTTCACATGAATCCAAAAAAGAACACTTATCGCAAAGATTTAGCAGTGGAGTCGACTCAATCGAAATATTGACTATTTGACCGGGACTGACACCGTTGCTCTTACTTTGAAGTAGGATCCATAGATCCAAGGCGAACCTTTGACCTAGGACATTAATTTTGTACAACTGCATTACAGATAAAATATTGACATTTTATCGCTTTATGCTTGTGCGTCGCTCTGTGGGGAAGCACATATTTATTCTTTTTCTCTTTTTTCTTTTTCTTAAAGATTGCTTTTTTCATTTTTTTTTTTAACAAAAAACATTATCTGGACCTTGAACCCCAGGAGGCACACGCCCAGACAACTCATACCAAGAGCCTGTGCCTCCGCAATAGTTTGTAATGAAACTAAAGCCAACGTACTCAAGTTCACCTAAAATCGAAATATGGAACGATCAGGGCGAAGATTTAGCGGTGGAATCAATCCGATCCAAGCATTGACTGTTTGACCGAAATTGACACCGTCGCTCCTATTTTGAAATAGGATCCATGGATCCAAGGGGAACCTTAGACCTAAGACATTAATTTTGCACAGCTGCGTTGCCGGTAACATATTGACATTTTATCGCATCGAAAATATGCGAGTGCATAGTTGTGCGTAGCATAAAAACATAGATTTCCTTTTCTTTTCAAAATGATTTTCATAAGTTTTTATTAGACCTGACGTCGGTGGTGAGATGTTTTATCTGATTTGTCCATTGCTGAGAAGTTGCCCGCTTCGAGGCTTTGGACCGTGTGATGTTCCTGCACATTCTCGAGAAAACGTCAGTCCCTTTTTTGTTTATACAGATAAAGAAAATGCATCCTAAACAACAGAAGAAAAAGTAGATTTCTACCTACACTTTTTCATTTTCAAGATATTTTTTGGAATTTTTGTTATTTTTCTTCCTTTTTTAGATTGAAATATGATGCTGGAAATATGTACATGAAAATGAGTAGAAATATATACACATTTTTTTGGTGTTTGGATTTTTCTTGATTTTTTGTTTTTGACTTTTGTTCTTTTTTTGTTTTTGATGCCTAGATAGTGAGACGGAGTAATGGGTCCCATTTTGAGCATAGTCGAACTCTTTCATGCAGTCAGTCCTGAGTGAGTTTCTAGATTTTACCAAGGCCGGAACGTTGATCCCTTTGGATTGAGTTAAACCTTTCTCCTTGCCTCGGGTCATACGTTTGACGGTGAGGGTTTCACAAAGATAATTATGGATGGGACCCGATTCGAACTAGCATGAGCGGCCCAGTCGAACAAGAGGGTACAGGAAGAGTAACAAAAGGGTTCCTCAAACATCAATCTTCTCAATCAGTCAAAACCTTTCTTTTTCAATTTTTTCTCCTCTTTTTTTTTTTAATCTCCCTTTTTTACCCGTGGCGCCCTTTCGGGTTTTCACCACATCCATGGGTTCAGCTCTCTTACCCCAAGCGCCCTTTCGGGTTTTCACCTGGTCCGCACAAGCCCGCTGTTTTTACCCGTAATGCCCTTTCGAGTTTTCACTATGTCCATCTTGCTTTGAGCTTGTATTTTTATTTTATTTTTTTATTCTTTTTATTTTTTCAAGAGCCACGACATAGACGTCGATTCCGTCATAGCCGGCTGGATGGGGTTCTGGTGTCGTCTCACGACTCGGCTCATGTTGACTTAACAGATATTATGACTGCTTGCGAACCTACAAAGAGGGATTCCTTCAGGGTGTAGTTTGGCCATGGGTTAGGTTAGGATTTGAAGGCATGCTGGGCTAAAGGGATTTCCTTGACACGGCTTCAGTTTTCTCAACATACTTTCTTCCTTTGGGTTTTACTATACATGCCCCGTGATTCTTCTATATTTTTTTTATTCTTTTTGCTTCATTTCAGGCAATCTCTTTTTGAGGTTTTGCTATTTCGATTTTTTTTTTATAGTAACTCTACTTCATCTCTTCTCTCTTTTTTTGGTATATGTACACGTATATTTTTTGGGGGAATGGGTTTATTGAAAGAAAGGCCCAGGCTCAAATGGGGTAGGAAAGGATATCATCATTTTTAGGGATGTTTTTGGGCTACTGTGCTAGGAATGATGGCCTCTTTCGGGTGGTTCTTAGCGATCACGTGTCTGCTTCACTTACCTTGTCGTGATGGACTAAGAGTAGAATCGTCGGACGTATCCAGCGTTGATGGGCTCAGGAAGATGATCTCTGTCCATGGTGGCGAGGCGGATGGCGTATCCCGGCAGCACTTCTCGAATGACGTATGGTCCTTTCCAGCTCGGCATAAACTTTCCTCCTGGATCGGCATGGAGGGATGGGAAGATCTTCTTTAGCACAATGTCTCCTACCTTTAGATCTCGATTGCGGACACGTTTATTGTAAGCGCGTGCGATGCTCCCCTGGTAAACTTGAGTGTGGCATAAGGCCAGGAGTCTCTTCTCGTCCAATAAGTTCAGCTGATCAAAGCATGATCTCTCCTTCTCTTCTTCGGGTAAACCTGATTCCATGAGGATTTGGAGTGAGGGTACTTCAACCTCTACCGAGAGGATGGCCTCGATTCCATACACAAGGGAGAATGGTGTTGCCCCTGTAGCAGTATGGATCGACATTCTATAGGCCCAAAGTGCGAAGGGTAACTGCTCACTCCAATCTCTGTAAGTGACTACCATCTTCTCAAGAATGTGGATCAGAGTTTTGTTGGTCGCCTCTATGGCTCCATTCGTCTGAGGCCTATACGGGGATGATCGATGATGCTTGATCTTGTATTACTCGCAGAAGTCTCGAATGCACTTATTTGCAAAGTTTGTGCCGTTGTCTGTTATGACATCCTTGGGTACTCCGAATTGGCACACAATATTGTTTCTGAGAAACTTCTCGACATGACTGGCCATGATGTTGGTATATGACACCGCTTCTACCCACTTGGTGAAGTATTCAATGGCGACGAGGATGAACCGGTGTTCGTTCGATGCTTTCGGATTAATTATTCTGACAACGCCAAGGCCCCAGGTAGCAAATGGCCAAGGAGTGGTCATGCAGTGAAGATCAATGGCAGGAGCGTGTATCAGACTGGAGTGTTCCTGACACTTGTAGCATTTTTGAATGTGTTTGCAGCAATCTGATTCCATGGTGGTCCAAAAGTATCCCTGCCGTAGGATTTTCTTAGCGAGCATGTGACCGCTGACGTGGGCTCCGCACACTCCCTCATGGATTTCTTTCATAAGGTTGACTGCTTCAGTTTCAGTGAGGCACCTGAGTAAGATGTTATTGTATGATCACTTGTAGAGGCATGCCCCGCAAATGACGTAACCTGCCGCTAAACGTTGAATGGTTCGTCGGTCTGTTCTAGATGTACCCTCTGGGAAAGTTAGGGTCTCGAGGAAATTCTTGATATCTGAGAATCAAGGTGGCTCATCATCAGACTTTGTAGGTTCCTCAATCTGGAGGCAGAAGGCCGGCTCATTCCTCTACTCAATCATGATCGGCTTCATCTCAACACCATAGGGGATTTCAATCATCGACGCCAAAGTTCCTAATGGGTCGGCAAAGCGATTCCTTATCTGGGGGACATATGAGAAAGTCACATCTTGGAAGTACGCTATTAGATCTTCGAGGTGTTCATGGTAGGGGATCAGTTTCTCATCTTTCATCTTCCAGTCACCATTTGTCTGACATATGATTAACTGCGAATCACCAAAAACTCAAAGGTGAGTTACATTCAGATCAAGGGCTGCCTGTAGACCAACAGTGCAAGCTTCATATTCATCCATATTGTTAGTGCAGGGAAAGTTGAGCTTGATAGAGATCGGTACATGGGATCCTTTTGGCAAAATTAGGATGGCGGCGACTCCTTAGCCTTCGACATGCGATGCCCCGTCAAAGTGCATTACCCATGATTCTTCTGCTTCCTCTGTATCATCTTCTGTCATGAACAGGATGTCTTCATCTGAGATCATCTTGCCAATCATCTCAGCAAGATGATTGGCAAGTGCATGTCCCTTAATCGATTTCTAAGTGACGTACGTGGTGTCAAATTCAGATAACAATAGCTGCCATCGCGCAGTTCGGCCGGTAAGAGCAATTTTCTCGAACAGGTACTTCAAGGGATCCATCCGTGCTAGAAGTAGGACGGCTTGGGACAACAGGTAGTGTCGAAGTCTTTGAGTAGCCCACACGAGTGCTAGGCATGCTTTCTCCAGATGAGAGTAGCGTGTCTCATAATCAGTGAACTTCTTGCTCAGGTAGTAAATGGCCTGCTCTCTTCTTCCTGTCTCATCATGCTGCCCTAACACACAGCCCATGGAAAACTCCGTCGTGGATAGGTACATTATCAGGGGTCTACCAGGTTCAGGTGGTACCAATACTAGAGGATTTAGGGGGTAACCCTTGATCTTGTCAAATGCAGCTTGGCAGTCATCATTCCACTCAAGTCGTGAGTCCTTTCTCAGTAGTTTTAAGATTGGTGCACATATCAGAGTTAACTGTGCAATGAACCGACTGATGTACTGGATTCTGCCTAAAAAGCCTCTGACCTCTTTCTTTGTAGACGGTGGTGGCATTTTAGTGATGGCCTTGATCTTGGTCTGGTCGACCTCGATGCCTCTCCTACTGACGATAAAACCTAACAATTTTCCCGACATAGCGTCGAATGCACACTTTTGGGGATTCAACCGCAACCTGTACTTTCTTAACCTCTCGAATAGCTTCTGAAGGTTTACCAAGTGGTCGTCCCTTTCTGGTGATTTAGCAATCATGTCATCGACATATACTACGATCTCTCGGTGCATCATGTCGTGGAATAGGGCCGTCATTGCTCTCTGGTAGGTTGCCCCAGCGTTCTTGAGCCCAAATGGCATCACCCTGTAGCAGAAGGTTCCCCAGGGAGTGATGAACGCGGTCTTCTCTCGGTCGGCCTCTGCCATCTTAATCTGATTGTAGCCCGAGAACCCGTCCATGAAAGAAAGCATCCCGTGCTTAGCAGTGTTATCGACCAGGATATCGATGTGGGGTAATGGAAAGTCATCCTTAGGGCTCGCCTTATTGAGATTTCAGAAATCAATGCACATTCAAACTTTTCCATCTTTCTTTGGTAAGGGGACGTTATTGGCCAGCCACTGCAGGTACTTGGATACCATGGGGAAACCCACGTCGTACTCTTAATGACCTCGTCCTTGACTTTCAACATCCATTCAGGTCGGAGACATCTCTGCTTCTGTTTAACCGGCTTACAGTCAGGGTAGAGGGGCAACTCATGCTCGACTAAATCAGTATCCAGACCAGGCATGTCCTCGTATGACAAGGCAAAAACGTCTTGGTATGACCGAAGGAAGTCGATCATGCTTTTTCTTTCCTCAGGAGACAGTGACGTTCTGATTTTGGTTATCCTGGGAACCTCCTTAGTTCTGTTGTAGCTCCAAGTGTGCCATAATTATGTGCATTATGAATCAAAAGTTAAAGAATTAAAGAATGCTAAATTATATGGATGTTAACTTATGAAAGGGATAACAGCACATTGGGGCTAACACTGGCCTGCAAGATCAGGGCCAGTTGTAGCAAGTTTTAAAAGTAAGTATTTCAAGATCGTCCACAGAGAAGTTTGTCTAAAATGAGAGATAAACCTCCAGATCTGTGCTACCAGATCTGGCTCTATAATTATCTAAAATAAAGAATAGATAAAAGAGAGTGTTGGATTGTGTCACATTTAACTATAAGCAAATAAAGAAAAGAACTATCTACATGATCCAGATCCGAGTTGGGGAGATGTTTAAAATAAGAGAAATGCAGAAATAATAGCTTCATGTACTTTAGCCTCTGAATTTTAATGGAGAATCTGTATTTCCACAGATCCGATTCAATCTTCATCCGGCTACCAAAGAATGTAAGAGAAATAAATCGAATTAAGGAATAGGTTTAGACTTATGGTGTGATTTGTCACAGGATCATCGCCTAGTCGTGGCCTATTCTTTAGTTCGAACATGAACATCATCAGTAAATGTGCTTGAATTAGGTTACCAACGCTAATTCGCAGGATGATGAATTAAGGGAAGTTGGATGCGGATGAGTGAATCTAAAGAAGTCTAATGCACTAAGGTGAACATTGAACCCTCGACATGACTCCAATGGAGAAGACACAAATTACGAACCTTTTAAAATCCAACGTTACAATTATAGAGCACGGCTTCTTAGAGAGCCCTCGGACTTTACTTATACCGAGCTTCTCGAAGAGCCCTCAGTTCTGATCTTGAATCCGAACTTGAAGTACAAATCACTGCAATGGCTCTCAAAGGTAAAATACAAGAAGGGATTACAGGAATCGATGATGAGCTTTCTCGAATGGGGAAACAGAGATGAAAACTCTAAAACTGGATGCCTCAATTGGGCAAATGTCTTCTCAATTTATAGCTTTCCCTCTATCACTGCACAAGGCTGAATTGACCAATCGAAGTGCTCGGATCCTGGATTGCCCAATGGGTTGAGCACGGGGATCCGGATCTGCTCGCCAATGAAAATGCTCGATCTGGTTCACCAATCGCGTTAGAAGCATCAATTCGTTATGGGAATTCAAAAGTTTGTTTGAGCTTCTAGAAGTTCCCGCCAAGTGATTTCATCTTTGGGTTTTCAATGTAGGGAATATGCCTTTGTTTTGTGCTTGGAATCTTCCTGAATGTCTCTGGGCTTTTAATTACATTAGGTGCGAGTTTCTGAAATGCCCTTCAAAGTGGTTGTAAATCCCGATTATGTCATTTCAGAGTTTAAGGGTCTTTTCATAAAGTAGTTTGGCTCGAAGTTCTTTTGCAAAGCATTTTGGCTTCGAAGTTCTTTTCAAAGCATCTTGGCTTGAAGTTCTTTTTCGCAAGGACTTTGGCTTCGTAAGTTCTTTTCGCAGGACTTTGGCTTCGAAGTTCTTTTCGCAAGGACTTCTCTTCTTTTCGCAGAGGTAAGTGTTGTATTCGAGGAGTGTCTTCTTCTGTCCGCAAAGTTCGAGGTTCTTTGCGAATAGAAAAAGTTCTTGGCGAATTGGACGGTAGGCTCCCATTCTTCTTTGCGAATGGCTCTGTCTCTTTTCGTGTCTTTGTGCTCTTTTAGACCCTTTTTAGCCATTCGAGGTTGTTTCTTCAATCCATCTTTCGACTTGACATGAGTTGTCGACTTTTGATCATTTTAGGATGCTTTTCGGACTTGGACCTGTCTAATTGGTTAGCTGTAAAATGCACACTAAAGCACTTATTTAGTCTTCTCAAGGGTCTTTCAAAGCTCATGTTTAGGGGTAAAAAAATGGTATTTTTCACTACTTAACACACCCCCAAACCTAAGCTTTGCTAGTCCCTGAGCAAAGAAACATAAAAGCAAAATAAAGAGCCACTTTTGTAGGAAGCACAGGTGCATTTAGCATATACAACAAGCCTTTTAAACCCCTAGGTGATCCCTAGAGGAGGAGTGAAGTCTCCTGAGGGTTTTCAAGAAAGGTACCCACAAACTTCTCCATGAAAGCAGTTAACATCGCAATATTATCAAATGAGCAATCAAGGAGCAGGTTAGTTACTCTTGAATCAATGATGAACGAAAATTTGATTATTGTTTGCAGAATTTAAACATTTATAAACCTCATGAATGTTTCAATATTTCCAATCTGTGAACAAATCATAGAAAATCATACAAATGTGCCGGTGAAGCTCATCCTATGGATAAAAATTAGGTTATAAGTCATACTTAAGGTGCTCAAGTTCCAACCCAAATACTCACCGGTATACTCTCACGGTGTTTTTGTTGAGGGTTCATTTTCACTCAAGCTCAAGAGCGTTACATCTCCCAAATGGATCTGTAAGCATGAGCATAGGCATGATTCTTAGGCAATGGCATCATTGACATCTCCTCACCATAGATTGGGTCACTTCTTATCTCCACATGACTCACTCAACTTTGGATCACAAGGGCTTTTAATCTAGGTTTGTTTGTATGGCTTATGGAGTGAAGTTTCAAGGAAAGGCGGTTTGAGCAGAGGTTTGAATTTGAGAACTCGTGGAAGTGCAGGAGATGGTTCATGACTCCACCTTTTGAGTTTAGCTTCTTTCTTCTTCTTTTCGAGATTCTCACATTCACGGATCAGTTCTTTCTTTGATCTTGCATTTTCAACATAAGGTCCCTTTTTGCCTTTTTGCTTGCAACTTTTCACATTGTTTGTCTCTTCTTTTCTCGATCACCATATTGCTGTTTTTGAGGTATTTTCTCTTCATTTTCTTGATGTTGCCCGAAATGGTCCATCTTGATTCTTTCTCCTTTACCTCCTGAATTCTCGAGTGAGGAAAGTGAATTGGTTCCATAGGTTCAAAAAGTACTTTTGAGTATTTTGATGAAGAATTGTAGGATTCTGACTCAAATGGGGTACAAACAGGCAGATTTTTTCTTGGTTGGTTCATTAGGTTCAAGTCATGTCCAAAGAAGGCCTTGATCTTTTCCTCAATTTCATGAGTCTGTTACTTGTTTTAATTTGGAGTTTCCTAACTTCTAGTGGATCTAATGCCTCGGCCAATCCTTTGAATCGGAAAAATTGCCTCAGTCACTCTTCAACAGAGATGGAAAATATATGAGCTCAATTCTCACTGGTTATGGTTTTTCCTTGAGCTGTTAAGTATATCTTTACCTTTTTCTCTTCCTTTTGACTTACTACGTGCTGATACCAATATGTTTTTATGGTGTAATCATCATGGAAATGTAGAATATCGCAAGGTTTAGAATGTCTAAATTTGGCAAAGGAATTTTAAATTTTCTAGTTGTCATGATTCTAAAGTAAATTAATACATTTCCTAATTACTTAGGTGATTCTGCTGCCCTTATGTTAACTATTCCCTAGGCGGGGACTTATGCGCCACACCCCCAAACCTATGAGGAGCAGTGTCCTCACTGGTTCAAAGGTGGTGGACAATTATTAGGGGAAGACAGGAGAAAAAATAATAGCATGGAGAATTGCAGAAAGCAAATTGCATGAACCAGAAATTTTACAGAAAATAAAAGGAAAAGAGGGGGGGAAGGGATGGGGCTAGTATGGGGGTGGCTACCTCCTCTGGGCTGGGAATGGGCAAGTCTGCCAGGAGTAAGGCAAGGTTGGGTGAGATGGGTGGGGTTTGAATAATAGGGGTGGTGGGTGTGGAAGGTATCCTGGAATGGCAATGATAGATGGAGGGCTATCCTGGGATAGGGAGGGGTGGGGTGTAAGGGACCGGGCCTTCAATGGCGATCGAGGTGCAAGAGAAGAGTGACACTCGGGGCTGTGAGGAAGGGTAGGGGCCTGGTGAGGCTCATGAAGTTTGAGGCTCCTCTTCTCTGCAGCCTTCTAAATGGTTCTCGTTCAATTCTAGCGAAAGAGGGCTCGTTGGCAGTGACATGTTCTTCAATGGGCTCAATGACCCACAGGTGAATCGGACGGGTTGTCTGTGTCAGATGGTGAGCAGCAGGGGCTCCAGCTTCCTCATTCTCCTTAACATGGCTGGAGGTGGCATATCTAGGGAGGGGATGGAGTGGTAGGGGACTAAAGGGGTCCAAATTGGGAAGGGGGGGGGGGGTTAAGAGAGGGTCAGTAGGATAAAAGAAGAAAGAAAAACTAAGAACAGAAAAAATCAAAACTATATGCAGCAGAAAATAAAAATGTAAAATTGAATATATGAGCAAGGAAATGGAAAACATGATATACAAATGCAAGAAAAATCAACAAAACAACGCTAGAACTTCTAAAAAAAATAAAATCTAAAAAAAATAGCAGGATTGCTATGCAAATGGAAGGAAACTAATGCTAATAATAGAGAAACAGTAAAAACAAGGTAAGGGACTGCATACAAAGTTTAAAAAAAAAACTAGAAAAGTGTTGATACAAAAACAGAATTTGTGAATGCAAAATAGGAAAACAAAGTTAGAAACTAACTATACTCACAGAAAAATGACGAATTTGAAACTAAAATTTCTAAAACGAAAATCTAATGCCAAATGATTCATAAGATTCATAAGATTCATAAGATTGACCCCTTTGTTGATGAAGCATGGGAGCACTTATTAAAAACAGAGTTCATACAATTTGAGACCCATTTATGATGAAGAAATCTCAAGGAAAATAAAATAAGTGGGTCCATTGAATATTCAAAACAATATGATTCACTACTCATTATCCTACATGATTCCTTAAAAAAAATGATCTCAAAGAGTCCGGATGGGAAAAGTGGATGCAAATGGAGAAAAAGCATTATCTGAAAGATATATATATATTTTTTATTTTTATAATTTTCTATTTTTTTTATTTTTTTACTTGTTTTGATCCCCAGCTCAACAAGAGCCCTTATTTACTCTTGCTGAAAATAATGAGAAACAACTAAGAGATTTTCTATTTGTGTTTTCATTTTCTTTTATTTTGTATTTGGTTTTGTAAAAAAAAATCAAGCATGCCTAAAAGACAAGAATTATAATCGGAACAAACAATAAACACAATGAGTACTGGTTCTCAAGAATTTAAAATAGAAAATGAATGCCAAGGAGAAGGGATGCAAACTCAAGCGGATCTGCTCGACTTTTGGTCGAGATGCTCCTTGTTGGGCGGTTTGCTCCGGATCTGCAAACATCCAAAAGCTGCGTGATACCTTATTCAAGTATTGATAAAATAAAAAAGAAAACTCAAAGCACTCTTGCCCAAATTTGACAAAAGACAAAAGAGTGGCGGCATTTATTCAAATAACTAGAAGGCAAAGAATAAAACTCGGAAAAATAAAAAAATAAAAAATTCAGCAAGAAAAGCAGGTTTTCTATACAAAACTGCTGTAGACATTTAATCAAGCACTTGGAATGCAAAGTGCAGGTTTTTAAAAAAAAAAAATTAAAATAAATGAAAATAAACAGAGGTTTATCTATTTTAGAACAAACTTTCCCGGCAACGGCGCCAAAAACTTGTTGTAGCTCCAAGTGTGCCATAATTATGTGCATTATGAATCAAAAGTTAAAGAATTAAAGAATGCTAAATTATATGGATGTTAACTTATGAAAGGGATATCAGCACATTGGGGCTAACACTGGCCTGCAAGATCAGGGCCAGTTGTAGTAAGTTTTAAAAGTAAGTATTTCAAGATCGTCCACAGAGAAGTTTGTCTAAAATGAGAGATAAACCTCCAGATCTGTGCTACCAGATCTGGCTCTATAATTATCTAAAATAAAGAATAGATAAAAGAGAGTGTTGGATTGTGTCACATTTAACTATAAGCAAATAAAGAAAAGAACTATCTACATGATCCAGATCCGAGTTGGGGAGATGTTTAAAATAAGAGAAATGCAGAAATAATAGCTTCATGTACTTTAGCCTCTGAATTTTAATGGAGAATCTGTATTTCCACAGAGCCGATTCAATCTTCATCTGGCTACCAGCACAGATGTAAGAGAAATAAATCCGAATTAAGGAATAGGTTTAGACTTATGGCTGTGATTTGTCACAGATCATCAGCTAGCTGTGGCCTATTCTTTAGTTCAGAACATGAACATCATTGAATCTTTGCTTGAATTAGGTTACCAACGCTAATTACGAGGATGATGAATTAAGGAAGTTGGATGCGGATGAGTGAATCTAAAGAAGTCTAATGCACTAAGGTGAACATTCGAACCCTCGACATGACTCCAATGGAGAAGACACAAATTACAACCTTTTAAAATCCAACGTTACAATTCTGAGCACGGCTTCTTAGAGAGCCCTCGGACTTTACTTACGATCTGAGCTTCTCGAGAGCCCTCAGTTCTGATCTTGAATCCGAACTTGGAAGTACAAATCACTCCAATGGCTCTCAAAGGTAAAATACAAGAAGGGATTACAGGGGAATCGGATGAGCTTTCGAGGAATGGGAAAGCAGAGATGAAAACTCTAAAATCTGGATGCCTCAATTGGGCAAATGTCTTCTCAATTTATAGCTTTCCTCTATCCTCGCACAAGGTGAATTGACCAATCAAGTGCTCGGATCTGGATTGCCCAATGGTAGTTGAGCACGGATCCAGATCTGTTCGCCAATGAAAATGCTCGATCTGGTTCATAATCAGCGTTAGAAGCATCAATTACATTATGGGAATTCAAAAGTTTGTTTGAGCTTCTAGAAGTTCCCGCCAAGTGATTTCATCTTTGGGTTTTCACGGGGCGGAATATGCCTTTGTTTTGTGCTTGGAATCTTCCTAATGTCTCTGGGCTTTTAATTACATTAGCGCGTCAGAGTTCTACTGAAATGCCCTTCAAAGTGGTCAGAATCCCGATGTCATTTCATGAGTTTAAGGGTCTTTTCGCAAAGTAGTTTGGCTCGTGTTCTTTTCGCAGCATTTTGGCTTCAGTTCTTTTCGCAAAGCATCTTGGCTTCGTAGTTCTTTTCGCAGGACTTTGGCTTGAAGTTCTTTTTCGCAGGACTTTGGCTTCGAAGTTCTTTTCGCAAAGGACTTCTTCTTTTCGCAGAGGTAAATCTTCTATTCGAGAGTGTTTTCTTCTTTTCGCAAAGTTCAAGGTTCTTTGCGAATAGTAAAAGTTCTTCTTAATTGGACTCTAGGCTCCCATTCTTCTTTTAATGGCTCTCTCTCTTTTTCGTGTCTTTGTCCGCTCTTTTAGACCCTTTTAGCCATTCTTTGAGGT
This sequence comes from Chloranthus sessilifolius, assembly GCA_021018995.1. Classification (NCBI taxonomy): domain Eukaryota; kingdom Viridiplantae; phylum Streptophyta; class Magnoliopsida; order Chloranthales; family Chloranthaceae; genus Chloranthus; species Chloranthus sessilifolius. Next base: position 76,487,397 of record CM037595.1, read on the forward strand.
TGTTTCTTCAATCCATCTTTCAAACTTGACATGAGTTGTCGACTTTTGATCATTTTAGGATGCTTTTCGGACTTGGACCTGTCTAATTGGTTAATGTAAAATGCACACTAAAGCACTTATTTAGTCTTCTCAAGGGTCTTTCAAAGCTCATGTTTAGGGGTAAAAATGGTATTTTCACTACTTAACACACCCCAAACCTAAGCTTTGCTAGTCCCCGAGCAAAGAAACATAAAAGCAAAATAAAGAGCCACTTTTATAGGAAGCACAGTGCATTTAGCATATGCAACAAGCCTTTTAAACCCCTAGGTGATCCCTAGAGGAGGAGTGAAGTCTCCCGAGGGTTTTCATGAAGGTACCCACAAACTTCTCCATGAAACAGTTAACATCGATTGCAATATTATCAAATGAGCAATCAAGGAGCAGGGTTAGTTACTCTTGAATCAATGATGAAACAGAAAATTTGATTATTGTTTGCAGAATTTAAACATTTATAAACCTCATGAATGTTTCAATATTTCCAATCTGTGAAGTCATAGAAAATCATACAAATGTGCCAGTGATAAGCTCATCCTATGGATAAAAATTAGGTTATAAGTCATACTTAAGGTGCTCAAGTTCCAACCCAAATACTCACGGGGTATACTCTCATCGGTGTTTTTTGTTGAGGGGTTCATTTTCACTCAAGCTCAAGAGCGATTACATCTCCCAAATGGATCTGTAAGCATAGGCATGATTCTTAGGCAATGGCATCATTGACATCTCCTCACCATAGATTGGGTCACTTCTTATCTCCACATGACTCACTCAACTTTGGATCACAAGGGCTTTTAATCTAGGTTTGTTTGTATGGCTTATGGAGTGAAGTTTCAAGGAAAGGCGGTTTGAGAGGTTTGAATTTGAGAACTCGGGAAGTGCGGAGATGGTTCATGACTCCACCTTTTGAGTTTAGCTTCTTTCTTCTTCTTTTAGATTCTCACATTCACGATGATCAGTTCTTTCTTTGATCTTGCATTTTTCAACATAAGGTCCCTTTTTGCCTTTTTGCTTGCAACTTTTTCACATTGTTTGTCTCTTCTTTTCTCATCACCATATTGCCTGTTTTTGAGGTATTTTCTCTTCATTTTCTTGATGTTGCCCGAAATGGTCCATCTTGATTCTTTCTCCTTTACCTCCGAATTCTCGAGTGAGGAAATGAATTAGTTCCATAGGTTCAGTGCAAGTACTTTTGAGTATTTTGATGAAGAATTGTAGGATTTACTCAAATGGGGTACAAACAGTGCATTTTTTCTTGGTTGGTTCATTAGGTTCAAAAGTCCAAAGAAGGCCTTGATCTTTTCCTCAATTTCATGAGTGTTACTTGTTTTAATTTGGAGTTTCCTAACTTCTAGTGGATCTAATGCCTCACCAATCCTTTGAATCGTAAAAATTGCCTCGATCACTCTTCAAGAGATGGAAAATATATGAGCTCAATTCTCACTTTGGTTATGGTTTTCCTTGAGTCATTAAGTATATCTTTACCTTTTCTCTTCCTTTTGACTTACTACGTCTTTGATACCAATATGTTTTATGGTGTAATCATCATGGAAATGTAGAATATCGCAAGGTTTAGAATGTCTAAATTTGGCAAAGGAATTTTAAATTTTCTAGTTGTCATGATTCTAAAGTAAATTAATACATTTCCTAATTACTTAGGTGATTCTGCTGCCCTTATGTTAACTATTCCCTAGGCAGGACTTGTCTGCCACACCCCCAAACCTATGAGGGAGCAAAGGTCCTCACTTTGGTTCAAAGGTGGTGGACAATTATTAGGGGAAGACAGAGAAAAATAATAGCATGGAGAATTGCAAAGCAAATTGCAGGAACCGGAAATTTACAAGAAAATAAAGGGAAAGGAGGGGGGAAGGGGAGGGGGCTAGTATGGGGGTGGCTACCTCCTCTGGGCTGGGAATGGGCAAGTCTGCCAGGAGTAAGGCAAGGTTGGGTGAGATGGGTGGGGTTTGAATAATAGGGGTGGTGGGTGTGGAAGGGGTATCTGGAATGGCAATGATAGATGGAGGGCTATCTGGGATAGGGGGAGGGGTGGTGTAAGGGACCAGGCCTTCAATGGCGGTCGAGGTGCAGAGAAGAGCCGGACCTCGGGGATCTGTGAGGAAGGGTAGGGGCCTGAGGCTCAGGAAGTTTGAGGCTCCTCTTCTCTGCAGCCTGTAAATGGTTCTCGTTCAATTCCAGTAGAAGAGCGGGCTCTGGTTCAGCGAGATGTTCTTCAATGGGCTCAACACCACAGTGAATCAAGAAGAAGGTTGTGCGGAGTGAGGTGAGCAGTGCTGAGGGCTCCAGCCTTCCCTCATTCTCCTTAACATGGCTGCAGAGGGTGGCATATCTAGGGAGGGATGGAGTGGTAGGGGACTAAAGGGGTCCACTGGGGAGGGGGGGGGGGGTTAAGAGAGGGTCAGTAGGATAAAAGAAGAAAGAAAAACTAAGAATGTAAAAAATCTAAACTATATGCAAAGCAGAAATAAAATGTAAAATTGAATATATGAGCAAGGAAATGGAAAACATGATATACAAATGCAAGAAAAATCAACAAAACAACGCTAGAACTGCTAAAAAAAATAAAATCTAAAAAAAATAGCAGGATTGCTATGCAAATGGAAGGAAACTAATGCTAATAATAGAGAAACAGTAAAAACAAGGTAAGGATGCATACAAAGTTTAAAAAAAACTAGAAAAGTGTTGATACAAAAACAGAATTTGTGAATGCAAAATAGGAAAACAAAGTTAGAAACTAACTATACTCACAGAAAAATGACGAATTTGAAACTAAAATTTCTAAAACGAAAATCTAATGCCAAATGATTCATAAGATTCATAAGATTGACCCCTTTGTTGATGAAGCATGGGAGCACTTATTAAAAACAGTTCATACACATTTGAGACCCATTTATGATGAAGAGATCACGAAGGAAAATAAAACCAGTGGGTCCATTGAATATTCAAAACAGCCTATGATTCACTACTCATTATCCTACATGATTCCTAAAAAAAAAAAAAAAAAAACTGATCTCAGCAGGTCCAGATGGGAAAAGTGGATGCAAATGGAGAAAAATTATTATCTGAAAGATATATATATATATATTTTTTTATAATTTTCTATTTTTTTTTTTTTTACTTGTTTTGGATCACCGCTCAACAAGAGCCCTTATTTACTACTATGAAAATAATGAGAAACAACTAAGAGATTTTCTATTTGTGTTTTCATTTTCTTTTATTTTGTATTTGGTTTTGTAAAAAAATCAGATGCCTAAAAGGCAAGAGAAATTATAATCGTAACAAACAATAAACACAATGAGCTGGTTTTCAAGAATTTAAAAATAGAAAATGAATGCAAAGGAGAGGGGGATGCAAACTCAGGCAGATCTGCTCCATTTGGTCCAGATGCTCCTTGTTGGAACTGTCCAGATCGAAACATCCAAAAACTAAGTATTGATAAAATAAAAGAAAAACTCAAAGCACCCAAATTTGACAAAAGACAAAGAGTGGTAGCAGCATTTATTCAAATAACTAGAAGGCAAAGAATAAAACTCGGAAAATAAAAAAAATAAAAAATTCACTGCTGCGATAAGCAGGTTTTCTATACAAAAGCTCAGAGACATTTAATCAAGCACTTGGAATGCAAAGTGCAGGTTTTTAAAAAAAAAAAATTAAAATAAATGAAAATAAACATAGGTTTATCTATTTTAGAACAAACTTCAGAACGCCAAAAACTTGTTGTAGCTCAAGTGTGCCATAATTATGTGCATTATGAATCAAAAGTTAAAGAATTAAAGAATGCTAAATTATATGGATGTTAACTTATGAAAGGGATATCAAGACATTAGCTAACATCGGCTGCAAGATCGTAGGGCCTGTAGCAAGTTTTAAAAGTAAGTATTTCAAGATCGTCCACGAGAAGTTTGTCTAAAATGAGAGATAAACCTCGGATCTGTGCTGCTACCAGATCCGCTCTATAATTATCTAAAATAAAGAATAGATAAAAGAGAGTGCTGGATTGCGTCACAGTTAACTATAAGCAAATAAAGAGAACAATCAACTATCTGGTCCAGATCCGAGTTCTGGAGCTGTTTAAAATAAGAGAAATGCAGAAATACTAGCTTCATGTACTGTCGCCTCTGAATTTTAATGGAGAATCAGATTTCCACAGCGATTCAATCTTCATCTGCTACCAAGACAGATGTAAGAGAAATAAATCGAATTAAGGAATAGGTTTAGACTTATGGCGTGATTTGTCACGGATCATCACTAGTCGTGGCCTATTCTTTAGTTCGTAACATGAACATCATCAGTAAATCGCTTGAATTAGGTTACCAACGCTAATTCGCATGGATGATGAATTAAGGAAGTTGGATGCGGATGAGTGAATCTAAAGAAGTCTAATGCACTAAGGTGAACATTGAACCCTCGACATGACTCCAATGGAGAAGACACAAATTACTGACAACCTTTTAAAATCCAACGTTACAATTACAGCAGCACGGCTTCTTAGAGAGCCCTCGGACTTTACTTACAGTCCCGAGCTTCTCGAAAGCCCTCAGTTCTGATCTTGAATCCGAACTTGAAGTACAAATCACTCGCAATGCCTCTCAAAGCTATAATACAAGAAGGGATTACAGGGGAATCAGATGAGCTTTCTGACCGCAATGGGGCGAACAGAGATGAAAACTCTATAATCTGGATGCCTCAATTGGCCATATGTCTTCTCAATTTATAGCTTTCCTCTATCCTGCACACTGAATTGACCAATCGAAGTGCTCGGATCTGGATTGCCCAATGGTCATTGAGCACGGGATCCGGATGCTCGCCAATGAAAATGCTCGATCTGGTTCACCAATCGTTAGAAGCATCAATTCATTATGGGAATTCAAAGTTTGTTTGAGCTTCTAGAAGTTCCCGCCAAGTGATTTCATCTTTGGGTTTTCACGTGGGGCGGAATATGCCTTTGGTTTGTGCTTGGAATCTTCCAGAATGTCTCTGGGCTTTTAATTACATTAGCGCATGCGAGTTCTTGAAATGCCCTTCAAAGTGGTATAAATCCCATGCCATTTCGCGAGTTTAAGGTCTTTTCCCAAAGTAGTTTGGCTTGAGCTCTTTTCGCTAAGCATTTTGGCTTCAAAAGTTCTTTTCATAAAGCATCTTGGCTTGAAGTTCTTTTATAAGGACTTTGGCTTCGAAGTTCTTTTCAAGAAGGACTTTGGCTTGAAGTTCTTTTGCAAGGACTTCTCTTCTTTTCAGAGGTAAATCTTCTATTCGAGGAGTGTTTTCTTCTTTTCGCAAAGTTCAAGGTTCTTTGCGAATAGTAAAAGTTCTTTGCGAATTGGACTCTAGGCTCCCATTCTTCTTTGCGAATGGCTCTCTCTCTTTTTTCAGGTCTTTGTCTGCTCTTTTAGACCCTTTTTAGCCATTGCTGAGGTTGTTTCTTCAATCCATCTTTCAGCTTGACATGAGTTGTCAGCTTTTTGATCATTTTAGGATGCTTTTCGGACTTGGACCTGTCTAATTGGTTAGCTGTAAAATGCACACTAAAGCACTTATTTAGTCTTCTCAAGGGTCTTTCAAAGCTCATGTTTAGGGGTAAAAAATGGTATTTTTCACTACTTAACAAGTTCCTAGATTGAAGTCTTCGGTATCCTCGACAATGGGGGTAGGGCCATACTCAAAGTTAGCAAATCGGTCAAGGAGCTCATTGGGGAGTTCCTCGAAGGGGACATCCTCGTCCAGACTCGTGATACCTACCTCTTCTTGTATTTCTATAGGGAAGGGGTCGATTTCACGTGGGACGGGCATTTTGATTGAGGCATCCTTTTGTGGGACATTTTCTAAAATTTTAAATGAAAGTATTTTTGGACTTTGGATTTTTTCAATGTTTTTGGAGTTTTGTGTTTTTTCCATGTTTTTGAGATTTTATATTTTTTCCATGTTTTTGAGATTTTCGTTTTCTTCGGAGATGGATCCTTGGCAAGGCGGGTTGGTGTATATACAAGGTATTGCCTGCCAAGGGCTTATCTCACTTTTTATAGGTTATTTTTTTTAGGAAATAGGTGCCAAACTTTAGGCCACTTCCTGCTTCCAGGGTTTGGAGCAAAGATGCCCAGCTGTGTACCTGAGGGGCGGCTTCTTTACCTGTTGGGATGGAGGGTGTTGACTGATATGGCTCATTGGAGTCAGCTTCCATCATATTGATCCCTATTTCATCTGAGATCATGTCCTCAAACGATAGCTCGATTTTATGGTGATTCACCACAGGAGGGGTTTGTTCAGGGACCGACCGTCGTTCCTCGAAAAGGGACAACACAGCCAAATCTATCTCCAAGTTGGGAAGGGAGATCTGGGGATTGGTGGGATGGACTGGAGCTATGGGTTTGTGTGGGGTCAAATGGGTTGCCCCATTTCGATCGATCTTTACAACCCCTGCATTGACAAAGGAATCCCTTATGTGCGGCCTAGGGCGAGGTTTCTCTTCTATGTTGATTCCTCGGGCTCTTGCCGCTGCGGCGACCCTAGATTTCTCTTTGGCTTCTCGGACCTCTTGCTCTGTGGGCTTGTATCCTAGTCTGAATCTTACTTTCTGCCCCTTAGCCACAACTGGCTCTCTTCTGCCTTATAATTTGGGTCCCAGACCCCTTCCTTTCTGATAGCCCCACTTTTGAAGCATTTCCACTGCCGCTACCATACTGCCTCTTGTTTTAGACATGATGCCCTCGATGGGTTCTGGGAGTATAGCCGACACCTCGTACTTGAAACTGTGGAGGTCGACATCCTCGACGGTGTGTGGTACATCTAGCATATTGGGTTTTTCAACACTATTGCAGCCTTTTCTTTCTCACTGTGCCCTCTAATGATTGTGATAATCTTATGCCCAGATGCAAATTTGAGTTTCTGGTGTAAGGTGGAAGGTATGGCTCCGACTTCATGTAGCCACAGGTGCCCCAATAACAGGTTAAATGAGGATTTGATATCCATGACTTGAAACAAGATAGAAAAGGTCTTGGCCCTATCAACAGCTCAAGATTAACTTCTCCCATTATTTCTCTCCTGGTATTGTCAAACCCTCTGGCGCTGGTTCTGGTTGGCCTTAACATACAAGGATCAACCCCGATTTTGGTGGCGGTTCTCAATGGGCATATATTCAATGCATACCCATTATTGATTAGTACCAAGGGGATAATCATATTTCCAGACTCAACGATTATATTCAAAAATTTTGAGTGGCTACTTCCTTCCTCAGGTAAATCGGCGTCAGAAAATGAAATGGCATTTGGGGCCATCACTTGACCAATTATCTGCCCGACTTCATCTGGGCTAACTTGGAGTAATACATGTGCATTTTTTAACGCCCCCATTAATGCTTGAAAATGGAGTGGGGACGTCATCAACAGATCCCATATAGTGATATGGGCAGGCATCCTTCTCAGCTGAGTCTCCAGTATATGTTCTCGACTCATCTTCTCGAAGGGGTTCACCTGTTTTCTTTCTTCCTTGGTTAGGCTGTCTTCTTCGGTACTTTCGCTCCTTTGATATCCTCCCCGATCCGTAATAAAATCTGCCCTTCTCTCACATTAACATCTATTTGTTCATAGCTTAGCGGGACCTAATGAGGATCATATGTGGGTCCTGAGAGTTGGAAAGGTATGGCTGCCGGTTCTTGAGGTACTTGTACTGTCATCTTAAGAGGTGTGGGTAATACTTGATTCACCCCGATGGCAGTGGGTTGGGTGGAAAGATTGGGCCAAACGGGGGTGGTGGAGCTTGAGGGTGGTGGCATTGGAGGGAAGGAGGTAAAAGTAGGCCATTGATAGCCAATAGGTGCTGGCGACAGATGGGGGGTCTGATGGGCCGTTAGGTAATTGACCGGGGTGGTGGAACTTGCCAGTGGTTGAGCTGGGGGTGATGGAGTGGGCGTCGGCCATTGATAACTGATGGGTGCGGCTGTTGGATTGAGGGCTTGGTGGCTTAAAGGGTAATCGATGGGGGTTGTGCTGTATGGTGGTAGTTGGAATGGGGCGGGCATAGGCCATTGATGACTGGCGGGTGCAGGTGTAGGATTGGGGGCCTGTTGGCTCATTGGGTAATTGATGGGGGTTGTGGTGTATGGTTGGTATGCATTGATACTCACATAATTGACGGGTGTGGGCGATGGAAAGTATGCCCTGAGATCCAAGGGTTCAATTTGTGGAGTCGGATTGGGGAAATAATCTAACAAATTTAGGAGTTCAACTACCCCTATATTCCTCTCTTCAATGTTTCTTAACAGCGGTGCTACATAACTCTCCCGATCACTGATATAATCGGATGGGTCAAATTCAAACTCCTCATTTTCTATCATTCCGATGGTGGGTCTGAGACCTGCTCCTCCTATAGGATGTGGGGGTAGTGGTACTTGATGAATTTAAGCATGCTGAGAAGGTGCAGGGGGAATGATTTTCCCAGTATCGATCAGATCCTGGATGGCGTGCTTTAATGGGAAGCAGTGATCAGTAGGGTGACCTGGACCCTGATGGAAATTACAGTGTGTATTTGGGTCATAGTTATTTGAGATCGAGTGAGGAGGAGGTTGCGGTTGGCGAATAACCCCTAATCCCTTTTCTACTAATAGGGGCAAAAGTACACTCAAAGATTGCCCCAGAGGTGTGAAGACTCGGTCGTAGCGGGCTCTCCTCTGTTCTAGGGTCATTTGCATTCCTTGCCCATTCCCCATTCTTTGCATTTGCTCAGACCTAACAGGTGCTGGAGGGGCTGCCTGAAATTGAAACGGGGTAGTATTATTATTGATCCTGGTATTGACTATGTTCTGGACATCGCTCCCTATTCTCTTCTCGTTCCTCTGTTCTGAAAATCTTCTAACCCCACTGGGTCCACTTGGAACATTCTTATTCATACGCCCCTCCCTGATGGCATCCTCACATAGATTAGCATTCCTTACTAGATCAGCAAAGCTGGTTTGCTGTTGATATACCAAAAAGTTTGAAATCACTGGCAGAGTGTTCTTTGAAATCATCTCTATCTGTTCATCATCAGGTATTCTGTTCCTGACCTGAGTTGCCAATGCTCTCCATCGCCCCAAGAAGTCGCTGAAGGTCTCATTCTGGTTCTGCTTTAAACGGGCCAAATTAGACTTGCGCGGTTCAATATCTAGATTATAGACATACTGTTCCTGGAACAAATGCGTCAAATCCTTCCATGTCTTCATCATGGATGGTTCAAGAGATGTGAACCACCTTAGGGCTGGTCTGGTCAAACTTTTCTGAAAGACTTTTATTAGCAGTCTCTCGTCCCCCTCGTACTGGCACATGTCCCCACAATAGGACTTGAGGTGTGCAATCGGATTGCCAGTGCCATTATATTTGTTGAAGGCTGGTATTTTGAATTTGGGGGGCAGGGGGACCTCAGCGAACAGGCATAAGTCTGTGAAGTCCGTGGCGTGGATTTCAGTACCACCCATTTTCATTAACTGCTTCTGTATTTTGTCCAACTGTTCTTTCAGCTGCTCTGATTCTTTAGACACAGGAGCTGCTTTCCGGCAGTTGGTTGGACTTCACTTTGGGCCACCAGGGGATGGGCAATTATGGGAGGAGGGTTGAGGCTGGTCAAAGCCCTAGCATAGGCCCCGCTATTCCTAATCTCATCCTCTTCATACTGCTGGTCAGCATAACGTGCAGTGAGGATGAGATTCTCCTATTGTTGTGGCATGGGTTGGATGGGAATGACATGAGTAGGGGTTGGGTGAGCCCATTGGGGGTGAGGAAAGGTTTGTTGGGTGATGGGAATTTGGTTTTGGGGTGGGGCCTGATAGGGCCATTGGGTATGGGGGAAGGTTTGGAGATGGCCTTGGGGTGTGGGGCCATGGGAGACTTGGGTTTGAGGTATGGCATGGGTTTGACCCAGCTGTGAAGGTTGGGTTAAATGTTGGGGGTATTGTGGAAGGTATGAGTGTGGGGTTTGGGTTTGGGCCATGAACCCTTGACCATTTTGGGCTACAGACCATTGATAGGTTTGGGCCATGGACCCTTGGTAGGTGTGGGCCAGTGGGCCTGGGTAGGTATGGGCCAAGGGCCCATGAGGGGTATGAGCCAGGGGCCCTTGATGGGTCTGGACCATGGGCCCTTGGTGGGTCTGGCCCCAATGGGCCTTGATGGGTTTGGGCCATGGGCCCTTGGTGGGTCTTTCCATGGGCCCTTGGTGGGTCTGGGCCTTGGTGGGTATGGCCCAATGGGCCCTGGGTAGGTTTGGGAGGTGGGGTATTGGGCCAGGGGGTTCTGGGATATGTGGAAAAAGGGGGTTTGGGCCAATGGGCCTTGGGGTATGTGGGTGTTTGGAGATTGGGCCATGGGGCCTTGGGGTAAGTGGGTAATGGGGGTTTGGGTGGTGTGGATTATCGGGGGTTGATGGGGGTCATGGGGGAGTGAGGCATGGAGATTGGCTAGGGTATGGGATGGGTTCATGGGCATGGGGTGTGAAGGAGAGGGGGTGTTTTGAGAAGCCTTCCATAAGGAGTAGGCTTGGAACATCTCCTCCATCATGGTTATAGAGGGAGGGTTGGATGGAGATGGGGGATTTAAGGGATGATGGGGTATAGATGGGATGGAGGTGGCGGAAAAATTAGGCATGACCCTGGTATAATCGGGCATGACCACGGTAGGCGGGGAGGTATGGAGTGGATGAGAGGATGTATTGGGTATGTTTTGGGATGATGGAGGGCATGATGAGGAGGGATGAGGAAAGTTGGGCATGGCACCGGTAAAAATGGGCATGACCCGGATGGATGGGGGGTTGGATAGGGCGGAAGTGGTGTATGTGAATGTGGGTGGATCGGGTCTATAGGGGGATGATGGGAATTGGGGCATGGATGTGGATTGGGAAAATGGGTTTGGCATGGAAGTGGATGGACTATGGGGTAGGTTTAGCATGGGTATGGGATGGAAAACGAGCATTGTTTGGGTGAAGGATGGGGAGTTGGGGATTGGATTTTGGATATTTTGGGGGGTGATGGTTGGGAATATGGGGGCGCCGAATGGGCCTGTGACGGTAAAGGGCGGTTGGGTGAGGGGGATGGTAGAAAAAACTTCTCCCGAATGGGAGTGGGTTGGAGAATGTGGCGGGGATGAGTCGGGATCGGCATAAGCCGGGTCCACTACCCACGACATTCTTCGGGAGCGGGTCGGGTAAGGATGCCTTGGATAAGGCCCAAAATATTTCCTCCTTCTTCCCCTATGGGACGGCGAAGGGTAAGATGATGTCGTTGTGTCGGCACCACAAACTATCTATTTTTTAGGTTTTTGATTATATATATTTTTTGAATTTTATAAATTTAAAAATAAAAATAAAAATAAGGTTCCGAGGCCCTGAAATTCCCTTTTCGGGTGGCTCTCGTACCTTAATTCAAGACCCGCGGCGACGGTTTCGATGCACTTCGGAAGAATCAAAGGAGACCCTTCGATCTATTGATGGCATGGAAATCGAGGCAAACAACCTGATCCCCCGGAATGAGCCAAAAAGAAGTTGCCCTCTTTTGACCGGCGGGGGCGTAGTGGGTGTCGGAGATGGCGGGGCCCAAACAAGGCACTAAGCATACTAATCGGGGAACTTGGGAGGTGAAGAAGGCCACAGATTCGGGCTGCTTAAACCCAGTTTATACTGGACGTATGTATTATATACGCCTGACCAAAACTAAGCAGATTTGGCTGGGCGTATATATTATATACGCCTGAGTATTTCTGGGGATTTTTTGGCTAGGCGTATTTAATATATACGCCTGGCAAAACTGTTCTTTCAGCTTGGTTTGATAGTGTGCACAGCAAGCCCAAAATGAGTCTCTTTTTTTGGTTTTTGTGGAAGCTAGGCTTCCGGGAACAGAGCAATTTTTTTGATGATCGATTCTCTCCTCACCGCACCTAAGGGGTTTGAGTCCGATATAACTCGCTAGTGTGCTCCCCAAGGGTTTTAAGCTTTTTGGAATGGGAACCCACCCGATATACCTCTGGCGCGAGCGCCTTCTTAGATATTAGGTGGGCTGAGACTTTTCTGGATCATCACCACTAGGGCTGCTGCCATTCTAAGACTCGGGTGTTTGTATGTGTGCCTAAACCCAACCCTTTGAAAATCTATCCCGTAAAAAAATAAATTAATTAAGCTCCCTAACTTGGTTCAATTTTAATTTTTTTCAAAGCTTTTTCTTTTTTTGGAAGTTTTCTTTAGTTCAAAGACCGGGGGTGATGATCCTGTGCTGCCACTACGGGCCAGCGTCCACTGGCGAATATGAGTGCTCAAGTAGGCCCGCCAATCGGCTAAGGCACTTTAAATGACGGAAATTTAAAGGAATTGAAAGACAATGCTCAAGTAGGCCCGCCAATCGGCTAAGGCACTTAAAATGAAGGAAAAGTAAAGAAATTAAGAGACGATGCGCATGTAGGCCCGCCAATCGGCTAAGACATGTAAATGACGGAAAAGTAGGGGTGAGAAAAATGACTTAATCGGAGGGGTGAGTTAAAAAAAATAGCAAAAATAAGACAAAAAAAAATAGCAATAAATGTGAGGAAAAAAAAATAAAAAGGCCTCGTTCAAGGGGAAGCTCTACTAGCTAGTCCCCAGCAGAGTCACCATCTGTGCAACCGTGGGAATCGGGACGATCCCGTCGCGACGATGCGCTCTCTAACGAAAAATATAGAGTCGCCACCTGGAGCTTTCGATGTCCCGGGATACCCAGTTCATTTTTATGAGCACCGAAGTGCTAAAAATATGACTCTGAATCCAGTCCACACCAAAGGCTCTTGGGTAGGGGCCTCGATTATCGATCGAGAAGGTATTAGGCACCCGATCAACCCGCTTAACGCGGTCTCTACTAATGGCCAAAAATAAAATGAAGTGAAAGAAAAGAAAATAGTTTCCTCTTGCCCAAAAGGGCTTAGAATCCTATTTGTGCCCCTCCGTTCCTACCGAAAAATCGGTGGCGTAACGGCACAAATGGGAGGATGGAGGGAGCTAGAAAGAGATAGGAGAAGAAAGGGGAGAATCGGAGCCCTCGGGCCCTTGTAGCACCGTAGAAGAGCCTTGCGTGACTTGCTTTGATGAGCTCTTAAAGGCCTTACATGGTGGAAAACGGGGGGTTCTAACTCCTAGGACTTGAAGCTAAGAGGTAGGGAAGGAAGGCTAGGGGATCACACACACATAGGCTATGGGTTTTGGATGTAAGAACAAGCTTGGGAAGAGGTTTTGGAATTTTGGAATTTGGGTGAAAATAGTGCACAAAAGGGAGGAATAACTTCTCACTTTGAGCTCTTTCTCTCTTAAGCAAATTTCTCAACCCTTAAGCAAAAGGGGTGGCTCTCTATTTATAGAGGAAGGGAGGATTAGTGAGGGGTTAAAGTCCTAATTAGATTAGTAATTAGGTAATGGACAATCTAAGATTTTTGTGATTTTCTAGCGCTTGGAGAAGAGGGATTTGGGTTTAATGGTAGATGATAGGGTGGTTACTTGAATGGGAAAAGGGTGATAACTTAAGCTACTAGGGTCACTAGGGTCCTAAAGAAACACACCATAGATTTTGAGATGGTCCACAAGTCAAACCCCCAATGTCAAATTTGGCCATTTTTTGAAAGAAAATCAGGTCCAAACTGTTGGAAGTTGAAGACCCGCAAGGGCCCGACCCGGTTTGCAATTTCCTGCACAAATCCGTATTTTTCAAATTGCCATAACGTTTTATGTACAACTCCAAATTAGGCGATTCCTAGCTCGTTGGAAAGCTGGGAAAGTCTACTTTCCAATGGTATAGGACTTAGGTTGGGAAACTATCTATGCTAACCTTGGCACTCCTCTTTTCATCAGGTGTTTTGGTTAGTTTGAAATTGGCTCTATGGGTTCGGTTTTGTAATATCTCGTACAAATTTATGATCTTCATTCTGCCATATCTTTTGATGTACAACTCTAAATTAGGCGATTCTTAATTCGTTGGAAAGATGGGAAGCTCTACCTTCCAATGGTATATGCCTTAGGTTGGAAAACTATCTACAAAAACTTTAGCACTCCTCTTTCTAACCGCTGTTCAGGGGGGTTCGAATCGTGCCCGGGAAGGGTTCTAATAGGTCTGGGAAGGGTATGGTTAATGCCTAAGGGTTCAGGATTGATTTCTAAAGGTTTGGGGTAGGTTCCTAAGAGATCTAGGGTGATTCTTAAGGGTTTAGGGTGATTCCTAAGGGTTCCATACATGCCATCAAAAGCTCAGAATTACACTTCTCTCGAAAGGTGTTTTGATCGGGCCTTGGGCCAAATTTGGGTGTCTACACTTTATAATAAGGATGGATTATAATTTTCAGTGTCATTTACCATCCCATTCTTGATCTCCTCGCCACCCCTCTCCATTGCTTATCTTCTGCCTTCGGTTACGCTACAATCTCTTCATAAAATCTTTGCAGGGGAGTAGTATAGGCTGAATGAGGGGCTGAGACGTGTCATCTTCCAACTCTCCTCAACTTCTTCCTGTAATTGCATTGACGGTGCAGTTGATGAATTATGAACCATTTTAGGAGACTGAGGGGGAGGGAGAGTTCGGCAGCTCTTGGAGTAGCGATCCTGATGTGGATGCCCACTCTAAAGAAGAGGAGGGGAGGCGATCCTGCAAAGGCGTGGATACGCCTTTGGAAGGAAGGAATGTAAGATTTTGATTAAAGTAGTTAGAAGTCGAAGGACCGATCTTCAGCAAAGATTACTCTCAGACGTTGCTGCCAGTGTCTTAGTTTAGTGTGTGTCTAGATTTTTCCTAGAAATTTCTTTCGATGTCATTAGTTTTCTTTCCATATTTCTGTAATTAGTTTATATATATGAAATGTGACAGCCCGGATTTTGACTCCCCGAAACCCGTGCCATCAGCACGGTCATCTAGACCATGCCCCTTAGCTAAGCTCGAAACATTGGCATATCAAGCATAAAATGAAATAATAAAGGAGCTGCGGAATTTAAATCTATATTAAGAAATTCTTCAAAAGACAGTTCTACCCTCATGCCTCAGTATGAATGGAGAACCGATCTGAACCATCGATGATAGCAATCATCACGGATGGTTCGCCCCAAAAGAAGAATCCAACTCAATATATATACATGGTTTAACCAAAACAAGGCTTGACATACCAAGCCGTACCAATCTCTCTCAAAAATCCCTCAAAGCGGCACAACGGAGTCCTCTAGAAGAAGTCCTCAGGAGGTGGCTCCAACTCTTCGCCAGCCGCAAGGTCCGACTCACCAGGGTCAGCGTCTCCTGAAGCCTCGGCTGCTGCTAGTAGTGGACCTGCGACGTATAGTCTATAGGGTGAGTGATGAGTAGTGAAATATGATGATATTTCACCCCTAAATACCTATATTTAGCCGTCCGATGAAGGCTATCTGATGAGATTTGCTAGATTTGAAGTGTTTCAGGTAAATACAGTCCAAGTTTCTAAAACAGCCCAAGAATCCCGAAAATAATGTCAAAACACTGCTATTTTGGGTCATTGAGAACTTAGTGCGACTTGCAGCTCAATTTGGACCTTCAAGACGTCAGATTCAAGAAATGGCTAAAACATAAAAGTTGTAGAGCTCGTCGTCAGCTTTCCAACGCCTTAAGAATCACCTCAATCCGAGTTCGATACAGAAAATTATGAGCAAAATACCAAGGCAGTATCTGATGCAAAGCTAGGCGGGAATTCACGAAAATTACTCTTAGATGTCAATCGAGAGAGGTATTAGGGTTAGGCTATTATAAAAAGGGAAGCCACGAGTTTCTTAGGAGGATTTTTTTGCAATTAGAATATTATTCATTCTTTATTTTTAGTTTTTAGGGCTCTTCACTTTGGGGGAATATTTTCTTCATCTTTTCAAGTCTTCTTCTCTCCTTCTAGGGTTTATTCAGGGTAGATTGTACCTAGGATTTGCATTATTTTTCTCTGAGAAATTCATAGATTGTATTTAGGAAAAACAATTGCAAATATCTTTTGGAAGAAATAAAAGAGGAATGACTTTGAAAGAAAAAGGAGATCAAACACCAAAGATGGCTAAATCGTCGGTAGATCGGGGAAGATGCGATCCCCAGATAAGTACCCATGTTTATGATTAATACCGCAGTCTATTATTGTTATCATGGAATCGTTTTGCTCAAAGTTTGTGTGATTGAAAATATTTTGAATGCTTTGTTATGACCGTTGATTGCGCGTATCAACGGCCGTAATCGCTAGATCTGGACCTGCAGGCTGATCTAGGCTGTAGAGCGATTATGTGCTGATTGTCGTGATCTAAATATCATGAGATACGCTATGCTTTTACATGACTCATACCGCAATGTTAGGCTGAGTCATTGTTTTTAGATAGGGTATGCCGGATTGATGATCATATTTTATTTCAAGTCATTTTTCTAGATGAATGATGGTGTGAATGATGATTTAATGAAACTGTGGGTTTTAATGATAGAAAATGGGTACGAATCTGGGGTAGCATATTCCTTGATCTCATTTTAATATTGTTCGTAGATTTATCAGTAATTAATTGTTTAGATTAATTTATTTTTTTGCATTTAGGAAAAGTGTGTTAAGTTTTTGGTAAAATTGAATCTGCCCTTTGGTACTTCCTTAGGGACGTTTTTAAAATCTCTAAAAGAATTAATTAAAAATTCACGTTTCCCTGTGGGTTCGACACCCCTGTTCTTGCCATACTACAATAGATCTTGTGCACTTGCAAGGGTTACATTCTAAATCGATCAAGTTTTTGGCACCGCTGCCGGAGAAATCGGTGAAATTTTGATTAATTCGGATAGGGATTTTTCTGTTTTGAGTGTTTAAAAAATAATAATAATAATAATTATTATTTCCCTTATTTTTCTCTCTTTGATAAGATTTTGTGGAGTCTTTTTAGGAAGTTTAGATTTTTAGGATACCTTCCTTAGGAAATTTAGGAAGTAGAGATTTTTAAGACTTCTTATTTTAGATTTGGTAGGACTCTTTTTCCTTATTTTCCTCTTTTAGATATTTTTAGGATTTTCTAAATTTAGTCATTAACTTTTGTGGGACTTTTGTTTTAGGATTTTTAGGAATCTTTCATTCTTCTCCTTATTTTTCTCTTTTAGGAAAGATTTTATAGGATTTTCAATTTTAATTTTTAATTTTCGAATTTAATTTTAAAAAAAAAAAAAAAAAAAAAAAAAATTTAATTAATTTAAATTCGAATTTTAATTTTAATTTGAATTAAAAAAAAAAAAAAAAAAAAATTAATTTAAATTCGAATTTTAATTATATAAAAAAAAAAAAGAAAAAAAAAAAAGAAGAAATCTTTCCTGCTGATATTGGCTACTGTTTATCATCTTTGTTTAAATCGTTTGAAGCAGAATTTTGTGGGTTTGCTGTGGATTCTTCAACCCTGTTTGTGAGTGTTGGTGTATGAGCTTTACTCGTTCTCATCACCCACATCTCACTCTGAATTTAATCTTGAGATCGAAAGAGCTTGTAGAGAGAATCGAAGAGTCGGAGGAATCAATATCAACAAAGCTGAGACCATGGCGGACCAAAGGCAAGAGAGAGATGAGAATAACAACAATGGGAATGTCAATAATGGAAATAATAGGAACAATAATTTTGATGAGGGCCTAGAACAACTTTGGAGTATTATAACGATCCTGGTTTTTACGAGGATCGAGAATGTATTATGCATGCTCCCATTCGAGGAACCACTATGAATTCAAATCGACAATGATTCAAATGCTACCAATTTTCCATGGGTTAGCAAATGAAAATCCATACGTTCACTTAAATGAATTCACTGGGTATGCAAAATGTTCGTGAGTCCACAATGTCACCGATGAGATAGCGAAGCTCGACTCTTCCGTTCTCTTTAAGAGATAAAAAAACATGGTTCTATTCCTTAGAACCACAATCTATTCGAGTTGGGCGGAGTCGCATCGCCGTTCCTTAAAAATATTTTCCCATGACTAAGGCCATTGAATTGCGTCGGAAGATCCAGCTTCTTTTCCCAACAACCTACTGAAACATTCCATGAATGTTGGGAACGCGTTTAAGGAATTGATCGAAGTTGCCCAAATCATCAAGTTCCAAGGTGGCAACAAGTCCAAAGTTTTACAATGGTGATTCACGAAGAGAGATGCATGGTTGATGCATCTTGTGGTGGATCTTGTGCCACGAAAGAAGTCGGCGAATTGTGGGCATTGTTTGAAAAGTTATATCAAACTTCATACAAAGTGAGACATCAGAACCAACTTGAACCTGGCACCTAAATCTCATGTGTTGACAAAAGACGGATTGTACGATGTCAGCAATAATGCCTCTGATCTCTCAACAAAGGTTGACATGCTGTCCAAACAGATGAACATGTTGATAGCAGCTACCACGCAAGCTAAAGCTCCTGTCACCCCCAGTGTGTTCAATTTGTGACCACCAGTCATATGGCTAATGAGTGCCCTACTACCTTGTCATTCTTCCCTGATGAACCTAATCCTCAAGAGCAGGTAAATGTGACTCAATCTTATCAGCGGCAAGGTAGAAACATGTACTCCAATACCTACAATCCGGAATGGAAAAATCACCCCAACTTAGGATGGGGTGAATCGAACCAAACTGGCCAGGTAAACCAGCAACATAGAGCTAACAGAATGGGTGGACACTAACCTTATCAACCAAATTATCAACAAAATTTTCGTCCACAACAATTTCCGGTAATTCTAATTTCCAACGAATTCCAATTTCCAACGAGAATGCTCAGATTATCATCCAAATTCGACACTCAGAAAAATCAGAATTTCAATCGTAATCTTAATCAATCTCATGCGATTAAAGATTCGATCCGAAGAAAAGCTTATCTGAAGCATGCAATCTTTTCAGCAGATGATAATGGACCAAGTCACCAATTGGCCAATCAATGAGTCAATGAGAGGAAGGTAGGCTCCCAACCCATCAATAATCCTCGAGGCCAAGCACCATCTGAAGCAGGACCATCGAATAGTCAACAGTTGAAAGCTGTTACGGTGCTGAGAAGTGGACGAGAGGTTGATAATCAAGTGGGAAGGCCTGTAGAAGCTGATGAAGAAAGAAGCGATGAGGAAAAGAATCGAGAGAAAAGAAAGGAGAAAGGAAAAGGAAAAGAAAGGAAAAGGAAAAGAGAAAGAGACAAAGAGCCGGAGATAAGAAAAGTGCAAGAGCAAGGAAGAGAAAGGAAAAGAAAAAGTAATAGAGGAAGAGTTTCCTTCAACCGTCCAACAAGGACGTGAAAGAAAAAAATGGAATGCACCTTATGTCCCAAAGGCACCATTCCTCAATGCCTAACTCCTCCATCTAGAATGGGAAAGGGACCGACAAAAATGGAAGAAATTTTCGAAACATTCAAGCAAGTAAAGATAAATCTTCCATTACTTGAAACAATCAAACAAGTTCCTGAGTACGCCAAGTTTTTCAAAGATTTGTGCACTCGAAAGAGAAAGGCACGTACTCACGTTTCAAAGAAAGTGTTCTAACAAATCAAGTCGATTCGATATTGCGATTGGAAACCCCACGAACCGAAAAGACCAGAGTCCCAACTGTTCCATGTGTCATTGGTGGGCAACCAATTGGAAAGGCGTTATTGGATTTGGGAGCAAGTGTTAATCGATCCCATACTCAATGTCTGAGAAACTCGGATTGGGTGAATTGAAACCACGACGGTCACACTCCAAGCTGGCGAGATAGATCGGAAAGAAGACCAAGGGTGTTATCGAGGATGTTTTGGTTGGAATAGACAAGTTTGTCTTTCCGTGGACTTCGTTGTCTTAGACATGGAACCACTCAAATCAATCAATCAAGTCCCAATTATTCTTGGACGTCCCGTTTCTATCGCCTAACGCTTGCACTAATTGTCGCACGGGAGTCATGGGACGTTTCTTTTGGAAACATGAAAGTCAGGCTTAACATATTCCATGCGATGAACCATTTCCCTAATGAGGATGAGGTCGAATGTTTTTACATCGATCAGATGGACGAAGTGGTGGATGAAGCATTACCATCAATGCTCACCAAAGAGGAATTTGAAACTGCTTTGTTAGCCATCTATGAGGACAAAGGGCTTGAAAGGAAGCGGTCGAAGAGAAAAGTCAAATTCATCATGTCAAGATGATAACTTATGTGAAGTTGTGACTAAGGTAGAACCACTACCCTCGAGGTAAAGGATGTCGACTCCATCAATTGAGCAACCACCAAGCGTTGGAATTGAAACAATTGCCCGAGTCCCTCAAATATGCTTTTACGGGACCTCGAAACACTTCCAGTGATAATTTCATCCACATTATCGGAAGAACAAGAGAATGATTTGTTGAAGGTGCTGAAAGAGCACAAGGAGGCCATCGGATGGACCTTAGCTGATCTCAAGGGGATTGACCCATCAGTATGTATGCATAAAATACATCTGGAGGATGAGAGTAAACCATCGAGGGAACCACAGGCGACTTAATCCGAACATGCAAGAAGTCGTTTTAAAGGAAATCATTAAACTCCTCGATCTGGAATCATCTATCCGATCTACGATAGTGAATGGGTTAGTCCGGTACAAATTGTTAGAAAAAAATGCGGAATTACGGTGAAAGAAACTACGGAGGAGAATTGGTGCCCACTTGAAACTCTTGGATGGCGTGTGCATTGATTATCGAAAATTGAACACGACCACCGGAAAGATCATTTTCCTTCCGTTCATTGATCAAATTCTTGAGAAGTTAGTGGGCAAGAGTTTTATTGCTTTCTTGATGGTTATTCGGGATACAATCAAGTGCCCGTTTTCGGTGATCAAGAGAAGACAACATTCACGTGTCCATATGGTACGTTTGCATATCGAAGGATGCCATTCGCTTATGTAATGCTCGGCCCGCGTTTCAACGATGTATGTTGGCCATATTCTCGGACATGATCGACAAATTCATGAAGTCTTCATGGGCGACTTCTCGGTTTTGGAAAAACATTTGATTCTTGTTTGAATCATCTTTCACAGTGTTGCAACGTTGTGTAGATTCCAAACTTGTTCTCAGAAAAGAGCCATTTTATGGTTCAACAAGGAATTGTGTTGGGGCATATTGTTTCAACGAAAGGAATTGAAGTTGATAAGGCGAAGGTCGACTTAATTGCAAATTTACCACCTCCTAAAAGTGTTACAAATTCGATCATTTTTGGGGCATCTTTGATTTTATAGAAGATTCATTAAGGATTTTAGCAAGGTGGCTAAACCATTGTGCACTTTTGGCAAAGATGTTCCTTTTGATTTTGATGAGGATTGCATAAAGGCATTCCTAAAATTGCGTGAACTCTTATCAAATGCACCAATAATCCAACCACGGATTATTCTTTACCAATCGAACTCATGTGTGATGCATCGATTATGCGATCGGAATGTCTTAGGGCAAAGGGTGAATAAATTACCTCACGTAATTTATTATGCTAGCAAGACATTAATTGATGCCCAAACAATTACACCACCATCGAGAAGGAATTATTAATGGTGTATGCTCGGACAAATTCCGTTCCTATTTGCTTGGATCGAAAATAGTGGTCTTTTGAGGACCACTCTTTGAAATATCTTTTAGCAAAGAAGGATGCGAAACCAAAGGCGATCCGTTGGATCCCTTCTCGAAATTCAACTTTGAGATTAAAGATAAAAGGGGTTGAGAACGTTGTGGTGATCATCATCTAGAATTCTGCACAAGAATCATCTATACACGAGACCATCCGTGACACATTTCGGATGAACATTTGATGGCAATTGATGTAGCCTGCAAAAGTTCCGTGGTTTGCTAACATCGTGAATTATCTCGTCATCGCGTAATTCCCAGTGGGTAAGAATGATAAGAATCTCTTTTCTCCCAAATAAAATACTATTTACGGGATGAACCATATTTGTTTAAATTCGCCGGATCAGATCATTAGGAGATGCGTGCGGAAGACGAGCAACTAAGCGTCCTAAATTTTTGCCATCTCGTGGAGGCCATTTCGGAGGACGTAAGATCCTTCAAAGCGGATTCTCTGGCCCTCAATCTTTTGACGCTCAATCGCAAGGAATGCCAGCAGTGTCAATGACTTGGCAATATTTCACGACGAAATATGATGCCCCTTAATCCAATTCTGATTGTTGAAATTTTCGATGTTTGGGGGATTGACTTTATGGGTCCTTTTCCACCATCCTTTGGGTATTCATATATTCTGGTGGCTGTTGACTATGTCTCCAAATGGATTGAAGTTGTGGCAACCCGATCAAATGATCACAAGGTTGTGGTCAAATTTCTGAGAGAACATGTGTTTAACCGATTCGGGATCCCAAGAGCAATCATCAGTGATGGCGGTTCGCATTTTTGCAATAGCCATTTTGCCACTTTAATGAAGAAGTACGACGTCACTCACAAAGTCGCTACGCCGTACCATCCACAGACTAGTGGTCAGGTGGAAGTGTCTAACCGGGAAATCAAGCGAATTCTAGAAAAGACGGTACGACCGGATAGAAGAGATTGGTCAAACCGGCTATCTGATGCTTTGTGGGCCTATCGTACTGCATTCAAGACACCGATCGGAATGTCTCCCTTCAGAATTGTCTACGGGAAGGCATGTCATCTTCCTGTCGAATTGGAGCATAAGGCATTCTGGGCGATCAAACGATTTAATTTCGATATGCAAGCAGCAGGGTCGAATCGAAGGTTACAGTTGAGTGAATTAGAAGAGTTACGCTACGATGCGTATGAAAATTCAAAGATGTACAAGGAAAGGTACAAAAAGTTGCACGATCAATTAATTTCTCGGAAGGAGTTTCATGTTGGCCAAAAAGTTTGGTTATTCAATTCCCGACTTAAGCTTCATCCTGGGAAATTGAAATCTAGATGGGAAGGCCCGTTTCAGGTTGTTTCCATTAGTGAGCACGGTGCAATTGAAATTCAAAGCCTTCAGGACAATCGAGTTTTCAAAGTGAATGGGCAAAGACTCAAACCAATGTTTGAGCCGATGACCCAGTTTAAGATTGAGGCGATGCACCTTAGTGATCCAGATTCTTGATTAATGAAGAGGTTGAGCTGTCGACACTTAAACTCAGCGCTTCCTGGGAGGCAACCCAGTGTGTTTTATTTAGGAGTTGGACACAGGTTTAGTTTAGGATGTAGGATTTATCTTTCTTTCCGTATGTTTAGTTCTAGAATATTAGTTTTAGTTTAGTTTAGGTTATTTTAATTTCCAAATTAGTGTAGACATTACCTTCAATCTATTTTTGGTCATGTTCTAATTTGATGCCCATATTCTCTGCACCTGATCTTTGTGTTGAGGTACTTTTCAACAGGTTTAGGGGTGCCTACTTATTTCAAACAATGAGGACATTATCATTTTTAGGTTTGGGGGTATGTATGATTATCTATCTTTCATCACTTATTTTTGATTTTCTTTGAAAAAAAAAAAAAAAATTTCGATTTTTTTGGAACCATCATACATGATTTACTTTGCAATAGTTTTCAAACTTTAGTTGATGATGCATGTGAATTTAATTTTGAGAATATTGATGTCATATTTTGAATACTTGTATCTAGGATGATGAAGCTTAATGTGATAATTTGTGGATGACTCTGAAATTCGTGCTTAGAATTTTTGCACTTATACCAAGCTAAGACTTAGAAATCGATGAACTATTTTGAGCGTTGAATCTTAGGTTCTTAGTGGAGACTAAACCCGAGCTTTAGAGCTAATTTCCCGTCATTGATGAGTGAATATATAAACTCGGAGTTTTCTTTGAATACGAATTATTTTGCATAATCTCATACATTTTATTTTGGCTTGTGACTTTGCATGATATCAAATTCATATTATTGTGTTAGAACGTACTGTATATCTACTCAAGACAAATAGGCAAGGTTACCATCTTTTAAGGAAATGATTGAAGGCCATCTTTGGCTCGTTTGTGCTTAAAATGCCCCACCTCATATAAATTTATCCTTTTAGTACCCCTTTGAGCCTATAGAAAAATTTACCTTTATACATTCTTTGATAAGCCACGTTAACCTTTAACCCTTCACAATTTCTGAAAATTTAGCTTTACCCTTCTTATTTTCGAAATTAGGAGAGAGGGATGAAAATGAGCGAAAAGAGAGTAAGTGGAGAGATAATGAGTTATGGTGTTTACTGAGAGTGTATGGCAAATATAAAAAGAAAAAAAGGGGAGAGAAAAAGAAAAAAAAAAAAAAAAAAAAAAAAAAAAAAGGAATGAAAAATGAGGTGCTTCAAGAAAAGGAAATTCAAAAGAGAAGAAAGAATGAGAAAAGAAAAATATTGAAAAGAAAAAAAAATGGTGAGAAATTAGAAAAGAAAAAAAAAAAAAAAAAAGAAATTCAAAAAAAAAAAAAGAAAAATCAGAAGGTAGTTCCTTTTCCAATTACGCAGAAATTTTGAATCACAATTTCCTTTCTTTCTTACCCTTACCTGAGCCCCATTACAACCCTACAAAAGACCTTCATGATCCGATCTTGCATTGGTAACTGTCTTGTGGAGAGTCAATATATAATACTTATGACACTTGATATGACATGCTTAGGATATACAAGTATCTGTTCTTATGAGATTTATTTTTGTTCATTGATTGGCATCGTGTTTCATTTATCATGTGAGACCTTTTTATTTGCTTTGTATTGATCTCTCACATGTGTGCGAAACTTACCCATCATCGGAGTGATTTTATTTTGAGTATACCTAAAGTGAGGATTGAGTCGAGACAACGGATCCGATGGTTTTCCGTTGGACTAGTTACGAGATGGATGAATCTTGGTTTTGGTATGCACACACTTCACGTTTAGGCATGAATGAATGAGTTATCTAACAATTTGAGCATTAAATTAATTTGAATGGATACTAGCATGATTGACATGACTTTAATATTTGAGATTGATGATTCACATACTGAAGCAATTAATGATTTTTGTTTTTTTGAATAGTACACATGTTATAAAAAAAAAAATCATGTTTTGAAAACTAAATTTTACCGATGGTTTGAAATTTTTGGAAGTTTGTGGGTAACTTCACTGCAAACCCTCAGGAGACACAACTCCTCCACTAGGGATCACCTAGGGGTTTAAAGGCTTGTTGCACATGCTAAGTGCAATCGTGTTCCCTACGAAAGTGGCATTTAAATTTTAGGATGTTAGTTTGATTTGCTTTATATTTCTATCATTCTCTTTGCTCGAGGACTAGCAAAGTGTAGGTTTGGGGGTGTGATGAGTAGTGAAATATGATGATATTTCACCCCTAAATACCTATATTTAGCCGTCCGATGAAGGCTATCTGATGAGATTTGCTAGATTTGAAGTGTTTCAGATAAATACAGTCCAAGTTTCTAAAACAGCCCAAGAATCCCGAAAATAATGTCAAAACACTGCTATTTTGGGTCATTGAGAACTTAGTGTGACTTGCAGCTCAATTTGGACCTTCAAGACGTCAGATTCAGGACATGGCTAAAACATAAAAGTTGTAGAGCTCGTCGTCAGCTTTCTAACGCCTTAAGAATCACCTCAATCCGAGTTCGGTACAGAAAATTATGAGCAAAATACCGAGGCAGTATCTGATGCAAAGCTAGGCGGGAATTCACGAAAATTACTCTTAGATGTCAATCGAGAGAGGTATTAGGGTTAGGCTATTATAAAAAGGGAAGCCACGAGTTTCTTAGGAGGATTTTTTTGCAATTAGAATATTATTCATTCTTTATTTTTAGTTTTTAGGGCTCTTCACTTTGGGGGAATATTTTCTTCATCTTTTCAAGTCTTCTTCTCTCCTTCTTCTAGGGTTTATTCAGGGTAGATTGTACCTAGGATTTGCATTATTTTTCTGAAATTCATAGATTGTATTTAGGAAAAACAATTGCAAATATCTTTTGGAAGAAATAAAGAGGAATGACTTTGAAAGAAAAGGAGATCAAACACCAAAGATGGCTATTTCATCGATGAATCGAGAAGATCGATCCCAGATAAGTACCCATGTTTATGATTAATACCGATCTATTATTGTTATCATGGAATCGTTTTGCTCAAAGTTTGTGTGATTGAAAATATTTTGAATGCTTTGTTATGACCGTTGATTACAGGCGTATCATGCCGTAATCGCTAGATCTCTGGACTGCAGGTGATCTAAAAGAAGCGATTATGTCTTTGATTAAGTGATCTAAATATCATGAGATACGCTATGCTTTTTACATGACTCATACCGCAATGTTAGGCTGAGTCATTGTTTTTAGATAGGGTATGCCGGATTGATGATCATATTTTATTTCAAGTCATTTTTCTAGATGAATGA
Source organism: Chloranthus sessilifolius (assembly GCA_021018995.1). Taxonomy (NCBI): domain Eukaryota; kingdom Viridiplantae; phylum Streptophyta; class Magnoliopsida; order Chloranthales; family Chloranthaceae; genus Chloranthus; species Chloranthus sessilifolius. Next base: position 76,513,736 of record CM037595.1, read on the forward strand.
TGGTGTGAATGATGATTTAATGAAACTGTGGGTTTTAATGATAGAAAAGGGGTACGAATCTGGGGTAGCATATTCCTTGATCTCATTTTAATATTGTTCGTAGATTTATCAGTAATTAATTGTTTAGATTAATTTATTTTTCTGCATTTAGGAAAAGTGTGTTAAGTTTTTGGTAAAATTGAATCTGCCCTTTGGTACTTCCTTAGGGACGTTTTTAAAATCTCTAAAAGAATTAATTAAAAATTCACGTTTCCCTGTGGGTTCGACACCCCTGTTCTTGCCATACTGTAATAGATCTTGTGCACTTGCAAGGGTTACATTCTAAATCGATCAGTGAGCTACATCCTAGCTCAATAGGGAACAAAACACAGTTGAACATATAAATTATTACTCACATATATTCCATGATATGACATGCATGATGTCTCTATGCAGTCACTGATGAAAATAATTAAAAAGCATTTCATTTTACTGTTAATTACTTATGTTTTCATTTACTCATGAATGATGCTGAAAAGGCCTAAAGTAAAACTTAAACTTTCAACTTAAGTAGTCCCCGAGCAATATAGCATCGAGCCCTAATGAGATACCCTTCATCGTCATCTATATAGACACTTTTAACGTATTCCCTGGGAATACCATATAGTACCCAAGCCCCTTTCCCCTGGGGATTGGTGGCGGGGTTTCACTTGTCTCAAATCAACACCCCTGGGGTGTGCTTCTTGTCTCTGGATAAGCCTCCACAACAGCCCTACGGTTTTGTGCCCGTATCGATCCACGGATATCCTGTAGTGTCGATCGTGGATATCCCGTCGGTGGTACCCTATCAAACCTCAAATAACAAAAATATCGGTGCCTTACATATAGTTATTCACCGTGTAAATGTGCTATCTTATATCAGTTAGGCCCTATCAATCATGATTCAATCTTGGATACATCCCTGAGATGTATCCATTCACTTGCATCACACCTGATGCTCTTATTTCTTGACTTCTTCATCCCCTGGGGATGGCTCATTATAATTACTCTTATGGATGTCACACGCACACACACTTTTCACAATTCTTAAGTAATAAAACATTTTGAATTTGAATTCTATATCACTACATACATGCTCTTGTAAAAATAAAGTACATGTTCAAGGTGTTCCCTACCTCAAGTCTTCGTTCGTTCAATGCATCAAGGTCCCACGTGGCTCCTTGTGCACTAGTTCACATGTACCACCTATGGTACCACATAACAAGTGAAACACATCACTAAAGATGCAATAAAGGAGGTCCAAGACCCTCCATGAAGCTTAAAGTCAAACTCAAAAGTTAACATAATTTATCTCAGTCGATTAATCAAACTCCAGAATCGATTAATCGAATCTGATTCGATTAATCGATTTCCAAAATCGATTAATCGAAAGTCAATATCGATTAATCGATTCTCAAATCGATTAATTGAGATTTTCATTCGATTAATCGAATCCTAATTCGATTAATCGAAATTCTCTGTTCAGCCAAGTCGATTCTCAATTCGAGTAATCGAGTTCCTAAAATCGATTAATCGATCCCAAATCGATTAATCGAAAATTGAAATCGATTAATCGAAATCCCATTTCGATTAGTCGATTTTCCACAAGTCATTTCCCTCCAGCCCCTGGGGTCCACTCGAGGTTCCCAGTCGATTAATCGATACCCAAATCGATTAATCAAAATCCAAAGTCGATTAATCGAACTCCAATTCGATTAATCGAAATCGGGGTCCACTGACTTTTCAACTTCTTGGCCAATTTCGATTAATCGAAACCCAATTTTGATTAATCGAAATTGTCAGATTCAGCTCCCTTTTGGCTGTTCTTCTCAATCTTTTTCCACACTTTTTCCTCTATTTTTCTAAACCATTTTCCTATGATTTAAACCATTTTCAGCTACAATCTAACCTCTACAATCTATGCATTTTATTCACAAAAATTTACCTTGAATCAATCTCAAATTGATTTCAAATCAACTGGTTGGAAGGCTAGGGTTCCAGCTTTGCTTCTAGCGGATCCCTCGCGTCGAATCCGACGTTTATTGCTCGAATCCCCCTTCCTCAACTAGCATTTACTCCTTGCATCACTATGCTTGGTTAACCTCTCACTTCTCTCTCTCTCTTCTTTACTCCTTCAACAACCAATTTCCAGGATTTTAGGGTTATTAAACCCTTTTATCCTTCCCCCAGCTTGTGTGTTGAGCACATGCACCTCGATAGGTGTATGTGACTTCAGATTTACAACACACCCCACATAGCTACGCAAACTATCACATCACATCCGCTCATTACATTCTATGCTAACTATTAAACTTCTATTTGGTCAAACCTATGACCGATCGGGCACGGATCTCGAGGTCATAGTTTAGCATGATTTTTCGGGCTATTGCATGAAAAGTTTTTTTTCTTTCTTCTTTCTTTACTATTTTTGACTAATTTACTAACAGTACTACTAACATCTAACATTCCATAGAACCGGTAGTATTTTTCTCCCATGTATGGGGGAAGATTTTTTATTATTTTTATAGATTATAAACCCGGTAACTAACCTAGCAGTAACATAAGGTAATATTTTTTTTTGTATGTCACATGTTTTGCACAATGAGGACATTGCCCTAATTATGTTTGGGGGGGGATACATATCAATTTTGAAAATATAATATATTAGTATAGTTTTTTTTAGAGTTTTTTTTTTTAAATATGAAAATTCAAAATTCTTAGCAACCCATCATAGTAGTAGTTCAAAAATCAAAATAAAAATAGTTACAATTCAAAGTAAAACATCTCTAGAATATTGTATTAGGAGAATATTTGAAACTATACGATTGATCTAAACTGCAAATATTTTAGATTATAGTTTCACAATCATATAACCAGTGAGCTATAGAGCCTATTTCCTCTTTTATTCTGAGAAAGAGAGACTATTTTTATTCATGCTAATTTTTTTTTTAACTTCTCTACTATTTGAAATCTCATAATGTTAAACTTAGAATCATGATATTCTGTAAATATGATGATTTATTTATTTAGAACTGTCTATTAAATATATCAAAGCAATAATACATCCATATTAGTAAATCGTGAAAATGACCAAAGGCTATCTTTTATTAAACCAGAGCCAAAAAGCCAAAAATCTCAAAATATTTTATCCTTTGAACCCATATTAGAAGCCTAAAACCAAATTTTTTTATACCAAAATTATAAAACCTTTAACCATATGTACTGCCCAAAGCTTTCTACCTTTGACCCTTACAATTTCTAAGAGTTTAGAATGTAAAAGGGGAGAAGAGGGAGTGAAAAGAGTTTACATGTAACAGATAAATGATCTTCTGAAAATGGTACAAGTAAAAGGAAATACAATTGTATAAAAATATGGGAAAAGAAATAGAAGAAAATCGTAAAAAGATGATTCTATTAAAAAGAGAAGTAAAAAGCTTCCAACTAGAAAAGAAAAAATAGGGTTTATACTAGAAAAGAAATGGGAAGAAGTTATCCAAAATGAGAATACTTACTGAAGCTGAAAAATATAGAAGAAGAGAAGGAAGAGCTAAATTCTCAGAAATAATATTGAATCCTCTTTACCTTTTCCTTTGAAACCTTCTGAAAACCCAAAATCCCATTACAAGCTGAAGGAAAGACCTTTGTGATTTACGATTTGTAAGAATATGAGTCTAGTAGAAATATATAAAATAGATACTATGAATAAATGGAGAAGTTATATGAACGAAGTTGATTATCCTTTCCATGAGATTTATCTTCTTAGTTAATTGTCCAATAAAATTTACATATATATCTACAATATTGTTAGAACAAAAAATTTTAATTATTCTTGAGAGTATGCCAATAAGTGAGAGTTTGGATGAAAATATTTTCTAAAAAATGCAGTTTAGAAAAATCTATGATGAATAAACTTTTCACTGATAAGCACACACTCCACGCTATACCGAATTGAAATGATTGAGTTCTGATAGAAGATAATTGCGATGATGGAAAGCTAAAGATAAAAGATTTGAAAATTTTTGAAAAATTATTAACATCTAATGATTGACTGAGTAATTAGTATATAAAATATGTATTTTTAATTTTTAATTTTGAAAAATCCAAAAATATTGAAAGTTTGTAGGTAACTTCACTGAAAACCTTCAGGAGACTATAACTCCTCCACTAGGGATCACCTAGAGGGGTTTAAAGGCTTGTTGCACTTGCTAAATGCAATCGTGGTCCCTACGAAAGTGGTATTTAAATCTCTAGTTTTAGGATAATTTAATTTTCCTTGTTTGCTAGGGACTAGCAAAACGTAAGTTTGGGGGTGTGATCAGTCATATAATTTATCATTTTATCACCCTTAACTTAGTGATTTTAGGCTTTAGTTTGCTACTAATAACTTACTGATGTGCAGATATTAAAGATAAACAGTAAAAGAGAGCCTAAGTGTTAATATTCATCAAAGTGAACTCAAATAGTAGTAAGAATGACGATTGAGTGTATAATAATGATTCGCAGCTAAAGAAAGATAAGAAATCGTATTTAACAATTTTACGCTATTGCTGAAGTAAGAAAAAAGAAAGAAATGAGAAATCATAATTTTACGATTCTTTAAAAAGGCGATTCTTCATAAGCGACAAAAGAGTAAAAGACGACAAGTGAGAAAAAGCGATCATTTGTAATAGAAAATCTTCCAAAGATCAAGTCCTGTATGAAAGCCTTGAGAATAGAAAATCATGATTTACGATTTTCCAAAGAAGCCTTAATAGAAGGAAAAAATCGTGATTAATGATTTCCCAGAATGGAAGCTTTCTACTGCTACTGATCATGCGAGAACTATCACGGATCTGAGAAGATTGATGAAAATATACTATGAAGATCTTTACTGCCGTTACTAAAGAATAATCCAGAAGCATATCTACCGTCTGAAGCAAGGAAAGATAAAATTAGGAATTAGAGTTATATTAGGAATCTTTTACTTTTAGTGGTTTCTTTTATTAGATTTAAAAGTCTTTGTAAATTGACTCCTTATGATCTATACATAAGAGAGCTTGGTGTACGAATAATCATTGAAGAGTTTCAGCATCAATTGACGCCTGAGGTTGAATTTTCTTCCGATCAAAGTAGTGTAAAATAGTTAGAATAGATTAGATATCCAATGTTCCTTAAGAGCAATTGACGACTGCAATTGAGTACTGAAGATTAGAGTAGATATCTATAGTTTCTCAGGAGCAATTGACGACTGCGGCTGAGGGGTGAAGGATATATTTTACTTTGATTTTTAGTTTAAATTTACAGCTTTGTAAACATCTCCAAATTTTAATTTGAATTGATGATTCAGGTTAGAATTTGCAGATTAGTATAACGATTTTTACTTTTCCATCTTTAGTTTTCTAAGGTTTGATTGATGCCCAGATTTTAGGAAGTGGTTGATTAGATTAAATTTGTATTGATAGGATCTTAGATTTGATTGACAACCAATGCTAAGAAACTAGAGATATGGTGTAACGGTACTATTTAAATTCATAAATATCTAATAGCTAAAGATTGGGATTGACAACCTCAATCAGAAGGAGGATATAGATTTATTTTATGCACTTTAGATTAAAACAAATTCTTTTATTCATATTTCTCCAGTAGATGATAAATAGAAGTTTTTAAAATAAGGATTTAAATAGAAGATATAAATAAGAAGTAATTAGATAAATAAACTTTCTCGTGGGAACGATCCTATGCTAGTACTATAATTTCCATTATGCGCTTGCAATAGGTTAAGACTTGAATTTAACATAATTTTAATACACATAATAAACACGATCACTCGAAACCATGGTGATACTGGCTGAGCGAAGACAGTCATCTGGTTTCCAAGAATTTCGAAGGTTGAGGCCTCCGAGCTTTTATGGGTAGGCCGACCCTATGGAAGCAGAGAAGTGGGTAAACCAGATCAAAAAGGTGCTTCAGAGAGTCCGTTGTATGGAGGAAGAGAAAGTGAGTTGGGCCTCGTTCCAACTCGATGGTGAAGCGAACCCTTGGTAGAAATCTGTTGAAAGGACTCGAGTGCCAGGGACACCTTGGACATGGGCCGAATTCGCTGAAACTTTTAATGAGAAATACTTCCTGGCATCGGAGAGATGTCAATTGGAAATCCAGATTGCAAATCTGGTATAAGGGCAAATGAGCGTATGAGAATACGAGACTGAATTTACTCGTTTATCGCGGTTCGCACTAGTGCTAGTGGCCACTGAACTGATGAAGACACAGAAGTTTGAATATGGTCTGAAGTCGGTCATCAAAGAGATGATATCTCTGTTTGAGGCAACGACATATGAGCGAGTGGTAAGGTTGGCCCTCATTGCTAGGAGGGGTGTTGACAATATGCTGAAGAGATGAGACGAACAAAATAGAAGTAGAAAGAGTCAGCCTCAAGCTGTTAGCTCAGAGCAGGCCAGCAAGAGGCCAAGATACTTGATGCCACCATAATCCCAGCCCACTACTGTGACATCGACGAGGTCATTTGATTTGGTAGCCTTTCCGCCTTTACCTCCAAGACCCCCAAGGCCTTTCAATGCATCAAGCCCGGTAACCACAGGTGTATCAAGAGCACAATCAACAGCTTCTTGTATTGGCTCCTCTACACCAGTAAATGTATGTTCTAAGTGTGGAAAATCACACAAGACTGAGGAGTGTCGTAAGACTATGGGAGCATGTTTTAAATGTGGGAAGATGGGGCACCAGATCAGAGAATGCCTTGAAATGTAGGAGAGTGCAACCATGGCGACACCAACCTTGAGATCCTCACGAACTACAATGCAAGGCCGAGCATATGCAGTTTCGGCACAAGATGCCCAAGCCAACAATGAGGTGATTCAAGGTATAAATTCCTTAAGAATAACCAATTTAATTTCTTCATATTTTAGATGAAGAAGGTGCATTAAATATAATAGTCGTTGCTATTCCCCTACTTGATAATGCTAGAACATTTGAGTACTCCTCACCCTATTACTTACCTGTATGCATGAAACTGAGGTACCATACACATGTATTTTGAAGAGTGATATCGTGATGGATATCTGCTCTCACAAAGCACAAGTGTTGATAGACCCACGGTCTACCCACTCTTTCGTATCCCCTCAATTTGCAGCAATAGAACTGAACATTAAGCCTGAACCATTGGAATTCATTTTGACAGTTTCAGTTCCAACTGGGAATTCTATGAGAATAGATACAGTGTGTCGATCAGTGGTCGCCCTCATTGAAGAACATGAGACCAAGGCTGATCTGATCTTACTGGATATGCAAGGATTCGATGTAATCCTTGGCATGGATTGGTTATTCACACACCACGCAAATGTCGATTGTCTTTGAAAAATCATCACTTTTCGCCCCAAGAAAAGGAAATCATTCAAGTTCTACGGTACTCAACCGAATGTCGCACCCTTGGTATCCGCCATTCGAGCCGAAAGACTAATAAACAAGGGATGTCATGAGTACCTACCTTTCTTACATGATGGGAAGGAGGAAAAAGTCAATCTTAGTGATATTCCAATCTTGTGTGACTTCCCTGACATATTTCCTGAAGAACTATCGGGTTTGCCGCAGACAAAGAGGTTGAATTCACAGTAGACTTAGCTCCTGGTACAGAACCGGTATCGAAAGCATCATACTATATGGCACCAGCTGAATTGAAGGAGCTCAAAGAACAGTTGCAAGAGCTTCTAGATAAGGGGTTTATTAAGCTGAGTGTGTCTCCCTGAGGAGCACCCATACTGTTTGTTACGAAGAAGGATGGTTTTATGCGTCTTTGCATTGACTATAGACAGTTGAATAAGCTGACGATAAAGAACCACTACCCGCTCCCAAGAATCGACAATCTCTTCGACTAATTACAAGGAGTGAAATTCTTCTCCAATATCAACTTAAGGTCGGGTTACCATCAAATGAAGGTGAAAGCTGAAGACATTCTGAAAACAGCCTTTTGCACGAGATATGGTCATTATGAGTTTCTTGTCATGCCATTTGGGCTAACGAATGCACCAGCGTCTTTTATGGACCTTGTGAACCGGGTGTTCAAGTTTTACTTAGACTAATGTGTGATGGTCTTTATAGATGACATACTCATTTATTCAAAGACGAGAGAAGAACATAAACAACATTTATGTCTACCACTTCAGACACTCTGAGATCGCCAATTATACGCAAAACTCAGCAAGTGCGAATTTTGGATGAACCAAGTGAGCTTTTTGGGCCGCATCATCTCAGAGGTCAGTATCACAGTGGACCCAAGCAAAATAGAGGCTGTGTTGAAGTGGGAACAACCAAGAACAGTGACCGAGATAAGAAGTTTTCTGAGACTAGCTAGATATTACAGGTGGTTTGTTGAGGGTTTTTCAAGGATAGCTAGACCACTAACCCAACTCACTCGAAAGATTGCTAAATTTGAGTGGACCGAGTCATGTGAACAGAGCTTCCAAGGGCTCAAAAGAAGATTGACCTCCACACCAGTACTCATCATACCAACAGGCAGTGGAGGATTGACAGTGTTCAGCGACGCATCCCATAGTGGATTAGGTTGCGTATTAAATCAGCATGAGAATGTTGTTGCATATGGTTCAAGGAAGCTGAAAGATCATGAGAAGAACTATCCCACACATGACCTTGAACTAGTAGCGGTCATTTTTGTCTTGAAAATTTTAAGACATTACCTCTATGGTGAAACATTTGAGATATTCACCGACCACAAGAGCCTCAAATACTTATTTACCCAAAAAGATATAAATCTGAGGCAAAGGAGATGGATGGAATACCATAAAGATTACGAATTCTCTATCCAATGCCATCTAGTGAAGGCAAATGTAGTAGCAGACGCACTGAGCCGAAAATCATCTGCTCAGTTATCACATCTCAGTATAAGGATACATAGACGGCGTTTACTTGATGATGTGGCCCTATATGAGACAAAATTTGATGTTAGAGACTCTGGAGCCTTGATGGCTAACATCATTGTGAGGTCTACACTTTTTTATAAGATTTGTGAGATGCAAATGACCGATATAGAACTAATGGCTATCTGACATGGTGCACTCTATGGAAATCAGCCAGACTTTTCTATAAAGGACGACGGGTCCTTGTTGTTCAGAGGTCGATTATGCGTGTCGATCGATGTTGACTTGCGACATGAAATATTAGAGGAAGTTCACAAGTCCATGTATGCTATCCATCCGAGCAGCACCAAAATGTATCAGGATCTCAAGAAGAATTTCTTATGGAAAGGCTTAAAGAGAGTGGTAGCGGAACACGCAGCAAAATGCTTGGTTTGCCAACACGTAATAGTCGACCATAGACACCCTTCAGGTCTATTGCAGCCACTACCAATCCCCGAGTGGAAATGAGAGTATATTGCTATAGATTTCATCTTTGGTTTGCCGAGAACCTAGAAGGGAAATAATGCAATTTGGGTAGTTGTCGACTAATTAACCAAATCAATGCACTTTCTATCTTACAATGCGCACTAGATAGCCAACAAATTAGCAAAATTATACTTGAAGGAGATAGTTACATTACACGGCATACCCTCGAGCGTTGTGTTAGATCGGGACCCACTTTATCATCTCAATTCTGGCATCGATTCCAAGAAGGGATGGGTTCCTAGTTAGAATTTAGCTCGGCTTTTCACCCCCAGACCGATGGACAAACTGAAAAGGTGAATCAGGTGATTGAGGATATGTTATGGTCCTATATGCTAGACTTCCAAGGATCATGGGATAAGCACTTGCCCTTGATCAAGTTTGCATACAATAATAGCTACCAAACAAGCATCGGGATGGCTCCTTTTGAAGTACTGTATGGCCGCCGATGTAAATCTCCACTCAACTGGGAAGAGATAGGAGAACATGTATTGTTGGGCCTGGAACTCATCAAGAGCACAAATGAGATTGTCCAACTCATTCGTGAACGATTAAAGGTCACCCAGAGCCAGAAGAAAAGCTATGCTGATCTCAAGAGATCAAACGTTGAATTTCAGGTAAATTTTATGTATAATGTTGCCTTATGTTTCGATTTAACATGAGTTTAATATGAATAATGTTAACAACCATGTTCTCTTCAGAATGGAGACCATGTATTTATAAAGATCTCACCGACCAAGGGCGTGATGTGATTCGGCAAGCGAGGGAAGCTCAGTCCACGTTATATTGGCCCTTTTGAGATTTTGGGTCATATTGGCGAAGTGGTTTATTGCATCGCCTTACCGTCGCAGTTGTCGAGTATCCACAATGTGTTCCATGTGTCGATGTTGAAAAAATACGTGAGAGACACGTCACACGTGTTGGACTACTAGCCGAGTGAAGTCCAAGAGGACTTAACACTGGTCGAAGAATCGATAAAAATATTAGATTGAAAGGAGAAAATTTTGAGAACTAAGCGAATCCCATTTGTCTTAGTCCAATGGCACAACTACTCTACCGCCGAAGCGACATGGGAGCATGAAGCCGAAATCCGCGAACAAAACTCGGGACTATTTGACTAAGGTTAGTCACTTCACAGTATACTAGTAGAGTGATGATCGAATAAGTTTCATGTAGGTATATTTAATGAACATGTTTTAGTAAGGGTAACACTCGAATGTCTAATACATATGGTAGAAATTGTTAATGTAGAGACCCCTGCAACACTGCATGAGGGTAGATGTCTGAAATTGACTACAACAAGCCAAAACGCAACCATACAAACTGTCTTGCTTCCTGGACCCCTCGCCACAACGAGATTAAAGCTCACCACGGTGAGATCTTCAGATTTTGGCTTGCCACGGAGAGAACATAAGGTCGTCGCGACGATTGTTAAAGGTTATATTGGGCCCGGAAACCCCCAAATCTGTCATTTTCGATTTTCAAAGTGTGGGGCTCTCTCTTTCATCTTCTCTCCCGTGTAGAACAAGTTTGTTTTCGCTCCAAATCCACCAATACCTCAAGGATCGACGTGCATATATCTTCACCAAATCTGATTTTCCTCCGATTTAAGCTACAAAGTGAGGTAAAAACCCTGAATCTCTCCATTTCATTCAATTTTCTTTTGCGCATGGCTTCCAAAAAGAGAGTCGCGACCAAACTTCTGGTGTAATATCCCCAAGTTTAGGAAACCGTGTAAGTCAGCTAGGTACACGTGTCGATGCGGTGCACAGTATCGTTCCAGTTTTGACGACATCATTATGTGGGTGTGATGGTCAATGAATGTGTGAGAATGAACGAACACCTAAGTAAAGTGTGTTGGGTTCACATGAGAACCAAGTCTAGGGAGAAACACCATGAGTGTGTGCGTGTGTGCTTCATGTGGAAGTAAACCACGGACTTAAGTGCTAGATGGCTTCTTAAGGAAGCCATTTGCTTCTTTTCCATTGAGAGAGAGAGTGAGAGATTGGAGAAGAAAGAGAACCTTACCTCTAGCATGGATTGTTGATCTCCCTCTCAACCTTCTTCCTTGAACTTGGAGTACCTCAAGGGGTCATCGAACTCACGTGGTTGGAATTTCGCGAATAGGGGAGGGAGAAAGCCAAGTTCTATGAAAACCTCTCATTAGAAACCCTTTTGAAGAGAGCACCGAGTCGTGCCCGTCTTCGCAAGGGAAATCAAGGTTGTTCGTGTGCACTAGAGGGGTAGTTGTCTTCGTGCACATTGTGACACAGGTGCGAGAAGGTGGATCTCAAACCCTTCCAATTCATGTGGATGACATTTCGATAGATGCATCCATTCGATCGTTAAATCCGCGAAATAAATGAGGTAAGATCTTGTGGATTGTATGTATTAAACATGATTAGGTAGTGATAAATGATGGCAATTAAGGCTCCAAATGTGTTGCAATTAATGTGGATAAAAGTTAAGTGAAAGGGGAAAAGCAAAGAAAATCGGATATTAAGAAGAAACCTTAAAATCCTGAAAGTCGCTCATGCGACCATGAGAGTCGTTCGCATGACATGAAGTAGCTCGCGCGAGCTAGGCCTCAGATTAGGCATGAAATGAGGGCTTGAATAGTCGCTTGTGTGACTGAGGGTGTGCCATGTGAGTCGCTCACGTGTGCGACTGAGTAATGTCAGGATTAAAGAGAAACAAAGAAGAACACAGTCACTCGAGCGAGGTCGCGCGACTGTGGAGTGCCTGGTGATATCGCTCGTGCGACTTTACCTTTGCGTGCGTGACTGTCTCAAGCAGCTTTAATGAGGAATTGACAAAGAGCACAGTCGCTCGAGCGGGCTCACGCGACTGTGACGTGCCCTGTGACTCATTCGCGCGACCTTGTAACTCGCACGCGGGATTGAGCCAGTTTGGGCTATTTCAAATTTTTCTCTGAGAATCTTTCAAATATTTGGTGTGTGTGATCTTATAAGCACTCGTTAGTGACCTTTGAATAGCTTGGAATGTAGGTTATGAATCGGATATGCGCGTAGGGATCCTTACTCTGTTTCGTGCGATTGGCGTGTTTTCGTAAGAGCTAGGGGAAATTCAATCATATGTCATTTGATATGAGATGTATAAATATGTGATCATGATAAGCATGTGTGTGTGTGATCATGATAAGCGTATGTGTGAATATGATAAGTGTGCGTGAACATGATAAGGGTGATAAGCAATGTGTGTGAACGTGATAAGCATGTGTGAGAATGTGCTAAGTATGACAAGCAAGTGTGTGTGTGAACATGATAAGTGAGTATGTGCACATTATAAATAAGTGTGTGAAACTCCGAAATTAGCTATAAATTAAGTATAATTCATGGTGATAAACTATATGTTAGAATTTCCGCAATGATTTAAGGCTCATGTGAAACGAGTCCCCATCGTGTACCGGTATGGTGAAATATCCATACATTTAGACTAGCCAACGGTCAACATGAGGCACAATTGACCTTGCTAAGATAGCTCTGGGGCTTGGCACTCCAGCACAGGTGGCCCTGTTAACTTAGCTTAGGGGCTTGGCATTCTTGTATAATTATTCATTGAACGACGGTGGTTCGGGGATTCCCATCGGTATTTATGTGGCTCCTAATGCTATATATGTTTGGGAGATTAGTTAAGTTATGGTTTTAAGTCACTTTAAAGTCCAAGAAGCATGTAAAACCAAATTAAGCAAGAACATGGAAACTACGAAATCAATCACGAATGTGTAACTTGAATTCTATTTAGTTTTGAATCAAACATCTAAAAGTTCAGTTTTTGTAAGAATGTGCTTTAACATAAGATCTATACTTTGAAATATGTTATGCATGCTATTGATATTCCCCCTATTGAGATTAGAGTGTTAGCTCACCCTTCGACTATACGTCACAGGTACAGATGTGAATCTAGGGGTTGAGTAGTCTGGCCGCGAGGTAGATCCAAATTATATTCCAGAGGAGGAATCTGATCTTCTGCCAGAGGAGTACTTCCCTTAGGAGATTTAGACTATCCTTTTGACAGTTTTGTGACTGAGGCTTGGTGCACCGACCTTAAAAAAAAAATTTAGAACAATGGATACATGAAATGTAATTACTGTTGTGAACCACTATTTTGGTGATGGTTGGTCATCACCAGTGGTTCGTTTCGGTTCTGTTAGACTTATGTTATGCATAAAGATAAAATCATCATTTTGTCTTGTTATATAGATTTGTAGCATCTTTTACCATATATATGATGACTCTATCTGCTTTGCAAGAGGTATCAGCTTAGTTTCCACTGTGTGAGTTAACATACTATGTGTTCAGTTTAGGGATCATCGGAATCAGCGATCTGATGGCACGAGTTTCAAGGTAGGAAATCTGGTCTGTCATAGTAGGTATCAAAGTATATGGCTTTAGAAATTTCTGACAAGACCTAGACTTAGACTCCTATTTTAAGATTTTGTTAGAGTATAGGGACCTTTTGTTAATGAAACTTTGATTTCATGTTAACAGATTGAGATGTCAACTAGAGGTAGACCAATAGGTGGTCATGTCCGAAATACCAGGAATGGTGAAGGGATCACCACGGGTCCGAATAGAATCCCAATTGGTGAGAGAAATCCTCCAAAGGAGAAAAATCAAGGAAGGGATGAAAGGGAGACAATGGCACAAGCCATGGAGACTGTGGCCAATGCAATGGCACAGCAAATTGAGCTAATGACTACAAACAATGTTAACAATCACCAACCTCCACCTACACCTTTAGCATTTGTAGAATTCCGAAGGATGCATCCTCCAAGTTTCTCAGGACAAGCAGATCTAATTGAAGTTGAGAAGTGGCTCAACGAAATGGAAAAAATATTCAGTGTACTTCCATGCACTGAAGATGAGAAGGTTAGATGGGTTACTTTCAAGTCGGACAGAGAGGCCGATCCATGGTGGAAATCGGTATCAAGGACAAGAGAATAAGAAAATTTGAATGCTTTGTAGATGTGGGAAGAGTTTGTCGAGGAGTTCAATAAACAGTATTTTCCTAAAGTCAAAAGGAACCAAATGGAAGTGAAGTTCATCCAATTAGAACAAGGTAGGATGACAGTGTGAGAGTACGAGACAGAATTTATGAGGCTTTCAAGGTTTACTCCAGTGCATGTGGCCTCTGATGTAATGAAAGCTAAGAAGTGTCAACACAGCTTAAGGCCGAACATTCATGATAGGGTCTCGATTTTTGAGTTGGAAACTTATACAGGAGTAATGGGCAAGGCCCTTGTTGCCGAGGAAGATATCGAAGATATGTACAAGAGAAGGGGCCAACAGAATAGAGGAAAGACAAATCAAGCAAGGTCAAATAACTATGAACCAGCAAATAAGAAGCCGAGGTTTGTAGTTCCGACGCCAAGGTAGCCAAATCAGATGAGTTATTCAAAATCACCTTTGCCTCCACCTACAAGATTTTATCGTCCGCCTGGTCCTACTTTCACATCAGGAGCTTCAGTTACTCAGGGATTTTCACGAGCGGCAGCATCTATGCCAGGAGAAACATGTGCTCATTATGGAAAATCGTCAAGACGTTAGAGTGTAGGCATGGTACGGGAGCATGTTTTAAGTGTGGCAAGATGGGGCACATAATCAAAGATTGCCCTAAAGTAATAAAAGAAGGAATATCATCAGCTGCCACACCTAGGCCTACACGATCCGCAAGGCCTACAGTTCAAGGCCATGCATATGTTGTCAATGCCCTAGATGCTCAGACATCCAACGACGTCATCCAAGGTATAACTCAGTTAAATTATTCAATTCTCATCTGAATTTTGTTAGCAATTATCATCGTAGGTAATTAAGAATCAATTTCAATTCATGAGCGCCACAAAACACACCATATACACTCTAAGCAGAATTTTATGTTTGACACTTAGGTACACTACTTATGCGTCAACATGATGACACTTGTAAACACGGAGCACGGGTGTTAATAGACCTGGGTTTAACACACTCCTTCGTGACTTCACAGTTTGTGACAGAGTTGGGAGTTACTCCGGAGCCATTGGATTTTATTCTAGCCGCGTCAGTTCCTACGAGAAGTTCGGTGAACACGGATATGCTTTGCCGATCAATTGTTATTCTAGTTGAAGATCGCGAGATGGTGGCATATCTCATTTTATTAGATATGCAGGGATTCGATATAATCCTTGCCATGGACTGGCTATCAGCTTACCATGCAAGTATTGATTACCTACGGAAAGTAGTTACTTTTTACCCTCTGAAAGAAAAGTCATTCCGATTTAGTGGTGATAAGGCCAACGTCTCACCGTTTATCTTTGCAATATGAGCCAAACATATGATGAGAAACAGGTGCAGTGGCTACCTCATATTTTTGAAAGAACAACAGGACGAGAAGAATGACATCGCCTATATTCCAATTGTTTGTGAGTTTTCGGATGTGTTTCCTGAAGAACTATCAGGGTTGCAACTAGATTGAGAAGTGGAGTTTGTAATTGACTTGGCCCCAGGTACAGAGCTAGTTTCTAAAGCACCTTATTGGATGGCTCCAGTGAAATTGAAGGAGTTTAAAGAGCAGTTGTAGGAACTCTTGGGCAAAGGATTTATATGACCAAGTGCTTCTCCTTGGGGAGCACTGGTCTTATTCGTCAAGAAGGATAGGTTGGTGAGGTTGCGCATCGACTATCGTCAGTTGAACAAGTTGACGATGAAGAACCGTTATCCGCTTCCAAGGATCAATGATCTCTTTGATCAATTGTAAAGAGCAAGGTTCTTTTTAAAGATCGACTTGAGATCCAACTACCATCAGTTAAAAGTCAAGGCCGAAAATATTCAAAAGATGGCATTCAGAATCAGATATGGGCATTACGAATTCTTAGTGATGCCTTTTGACTTAAATAATGTGTCAGCTTCTTTTATGGGCCTCATGAATAGGGTATTCAAACCAGATCTTAATACATGTGTGGTAGTATTTGTAAATGACACCCTCATCTACTCGAAGACAAAGGAAGAGCATGAACAACACCTACAGATTACTCTACAGATATTACGAGAACACTAGCTATACGTGAAGCTTAGCAAGTGTGAGTTCTAGTTAGAACAAGTGAGCTTCTTGAGACATATTGTCTCTAAAGCAGGCATCACAATTGATCCAACAAAGTTAGAGGTCGTTGTATAGTGTGAACAGCCGAAGACGATTACAGAAGTAAGAAGTTTTCTAGGTTTGGCTCGCTACTACAGATGGTTTATAGGGGGATTTTCTAAACTCTCAGGTCCGCTTACATAACTTACAAGGAAGAATGCGAAGTTTGAATGGACTGAGTCGTGTGAGAAAAGCTTCCAAGAACTTAAGAAAAGGCTTATCTCTGCACCAGTGGTTGCTATTCCAACTAGCACTAGAGGGTTTGTTGTGTTTAATGATGCATCACATAGCGGGTTAGGCTGTGTACTTAACCAAAACCAGAAGGTTATCGCATATGACTCGAGACAGCTCAAGGATCATGAAAAGAATTATTCCACACATGACCTTGACCTTGCAGCAGTGATCTTTGCGTTAAAGATATAAAGTCATTACTTGTATGGGGAGACCTTCGAGATATTCACCGATCACAAGAGCCTCAAGTACCTATTCACTCAGAATATGATGCAGCGAAGATGGATTGAATTTCTCAAGAATTACGACTGCTCCATTTGATATCCTCAAAGCAAGGCGAATGTCGTAGCGGATGCTTTGAGTCGGTAGAGTTTAGCTCAGTTATCAAGTCTTATCATGGGAATCCGCCGATGGAAACTTTTGGAAGATATTTCACTATACAATACTAAGATCGAAGTGAAAGAATCTGGAGCCCTAGTTGTTGGTACGCGCTTTTTCTGGGTTCCTTTCGGTCTCCAAAAAAAGTGGCCCAATTTGGTCTATGTGGACTCTGGCGGAAGGTGATTGATGGTAAGTGAAAAGTATAGAAATAAAAAGGTAAATTCTAAGAAGAAAATATTTGGTTCGTTGTAATTTTCAACTGCAGATTTTTATCGACACTACAACACGTCACTGATCACGCCTTTCGGGTGTGGGTTTGACTTCTTTACTGAATTATCGGCCTGCCGATGTCAGCAGCACTGGGTCACCTAGGTGTTTAGTTTATTTTCATAATCCTGTTCTAAGTCTGATTTCTTTGGTTTTCCTAATCCTACCGAGAGTCTAATTATTCTAAAAGTTTTAATTATTCTAAAAGTTTAATTGAACTAGTCTCCTAATTCTACTAGGAGTTTTAATGGATCTAAAAGTGCTAATCTTACTAGGAGTCTGACTAACTTAAGAGTCCTAATCTTATTAGAAGTCTAATTGATATTAGTCTCCTAATTCTAATAAGATTCTAATTAATCTAAGTATCCTGATTAACTCAAATATTCTAATTCTATCAGAACTCTAATTAATTTAGGTATCCTAATTTTATTAGAACTCTAATTAGTTTAAGTGTCCTAACTCTATTGGAATTCTAATTAGCTTAGATTTCCTAAGTCTATTAAAAGTCTAATTAAGTTAAGTATCTTGATTCTCTTAGGACTCTAATTAATTTAAGTGTCCTAACTCTATATTAGAAGTCTAACTATTTTAAATATTCTATTTCTACTGGAAATCTAATTATTTTGAGTTTCCTACTTCTACTAGAAATCTAGTTATTTTAGGTTTCCTACTTTTGCTAGGAATCTAAAAAAATAAGGGGGTTTGGGCCCGCTATGCTAAGGAGGATTGGCCCCGTTCCCGAGTACCCTCTGTAAGCTCCCTTAGGCAAATCGGTTGGCTTAGGATCATTTAAAAAATGACATAGATTGAAAAACTGATTTTTATATTGGAAAATTAAGATTTTAAAAATTAATAGATTTTTATGATTAAGATTAGAACTGAAGAACTATAAACTAATAAGGATTAAAACTAGAATTAAAAATAAATGCTACGATCTAGAATAATTAAAGACTAAGAACTCACTCTAGAGATTAAGAACCAGAACCATAAATTTAAAGACTAAAATTAAGAATTAGTTCTAGAAATTAAGATCTAGAACCAAAGATGAGAAAATTATGGATTTGAATTTAAAGAGTAACAATTAAAATTGAAGATCTAAAAAAAATTGAGAAATTATAAAATAGGAGAGAAAAACGAGAAACTAGGAAAAGAACTAAAATTTAAAACTAAAGCTAAAATCTAGAACCGAAATTTAAGGATTGAAAGCTAAGACCTGGTTCTAGAAGCTAAGAACCAGAGATTAAGAACTAGAATTAGAAACTAGAATTAAAACCTAAAATCTAAGACTGAAATCTAAGATTTATGAAATTAAGAACTAAAAATTAGAACTTAAGAACTAGAACTAGAATTAGAACTAGGAAATTAAAAACTAAAGCTAAGACTAGACGCTGAAGAGAATCTCGGAATTCCTAAGCTCTGAAGAAAGGAACTCGAAAACTCGATTGCTTGATGTGTTGAAGTGTAGAGTAGGGGGTTATATTTATAGGTATTCAGGTAATTGCGCACCCTATGGGAGGTGCGCAATTAGCCGGGCAAACCTGATTACCCACCCTGTCTGGTGCGCTTAATTAGATTATGTGCCATATACCAGGCGCATAATCACTTTGAGTCAATGACCGACTTAGTGAATGACTGGCTGACTGGATCAATCAGGTGTCCGAGTTCTAATCAAATTAGAACTCATTGCGCGGCCTTCTGGGAGTGTGCAATTCGATTAAGAGACAGCTTAGCTGCGCTTAATCGAGGAGTTCGAGCAGTTAAGGGAACTAGAGTCTAGGTCCAAAGTGGACTAATTACGCGTGGGTTGTGGGGTGTGTAATCGATTGCACGTCCTATCCTAGGCGCAGAATCGGATCCTAAGGTAGTCCGCAGTAAGAGTAGCCTGGTCCGAATTGGACCAATTGCGCGCCATCTGTGTGGCGCTCAATCAAATTGTGCGCGCTGTATAGGGCACGGAATTCGAGATTCTCCTCGGGCTAAGTCAGGTCCGAACCACAAGGCTATTATTTCAGCCTGTGCTTTGACTATATACTATTGTTTCAGTATGTAGTCCCCATATTAGGGTTTTAAAGCTTTCAGAGAAGGTAAGTCCCTTTCGAAAGTCATGAGTAAGGTCAAAGGTTGATCGAACAAGTCTGCATACTCCGAGAGGGCAAAATTAGGGTGTCTACACTAGTGGCAAACATCATTATCCGACCGACGATCTACGATGATATCTACGAGCAGCAGATGAAAGATGCAGAACTGGTGAAGATCAGACAAGGCGTGACTGACAGTACTGGACCAGATTTCTCCATCAAGGAGGATGAATCATTATTTTTTAGAGGGCACCTATGTATACCAACAAATGTCGATCTGCCCACAAGTCACAGTATGCTATTCATCCCGGTGGCACCAAGATGTACCAAGATGTAAAGAAAAACTTATGGTGGAGAGGTTTGAAAAAGGATGTCGTTGAGTACGTCTCAAAGTGCTTGGTGTGTCAGCAGGTGAAATTGGATCACCGACATCCATTGGGTTTATTACAAGACTTTAAGATCCTAGGAAACCTTAGATTAGAAGATTACCTAATTGCTAACCTTAATTAGCTCTTAAGTACCCTCCTAACCTCCCTCTTTCCTATAAATAGAGAGGCACCCCTCCCTTTACAAAGGCTTAAAAAATTCCAAAAGAGAGAAAAGATTAAGAGAGACCTTTTCCCCCTTTGGTGCCCCAATCCCATACAAATTCCAGAATTGATCTTTGCCCTTTAAACCTCATTTTCCACCATCAATCTTTGAGATTTAGCTAGAACTATCCCCTAGCCTTCTTCCTCTACCTCTTAGCTACCAGGACTTAGAGATTAGAACTCGTCTCCTAACCCGTTTGCTATCGGAAGCTCACCAATGGCGCTCTCACACGAAGAACCACATCGGTGCTACAAGGGCCCGAGAGCTCCAGCTCTCCCCTCTATTCCTCTACCTTCTTTGGCTTTTCCTCTATCGTAGAATTGAGCCATTACGCTACCCAAATTTTGGCAAGCGAGAAGGTCTCAATAAGATCGGTGTGCCTTCGGGTAAAGGGAAGTGCCGCTCATTTTACTTCTTATATATATATATATTATATAAACCAACCCCACATAGACCTGGCTATAGTAGAGACCGCTTACGAGCAGGTTGATTGGGTGCCTAACATCTTTCTGATCAATAACCGAAGCCCCTACCCAAGAGCCTTTGGCGTAGACCAGTGAATCAGAGTCATATTTTTGACACTTCGGTGCTTATAATATTGATTTAGGTTTCCCAGGACACCAAAAGCTCTGGGTGGCGACTCTATATTTTTCATACGAGTGCATCGTCGCGACGAGTTTGATAAAAATTTACGGTTGCACAGATGGCGACTCCGCTGGGGATACTCTACTTGAAGTTGTCCCTTTATTTTTTGCATGTGTCTTTCTTGTTTTTACTAACTTTTGTTATATCTCTTTCATTTTTGTACTCATCCCTACGATTCCATCATTTTTTACTTACCCCTATTTTTTCATCATTTACACGCCTTAGCCTATTGGTAGGTCTATTTGAGCATTGTCTTTACTTTCATTTACTTTTCGTCATTTATATGCCTTAGCTGATTGGCGGGCTTACTTGCTCATTTAAATTCCTTCATTTACATGCCTTAGCCGATTGGCAGGCCTGCTTGTGTATTGTTTTACATTTAATCATATCCCATTAGTGGACGCCGGCCCATAGGGCGGCATGGGACCATTACCCCCGATTTTGAACCTAAGCAAGCTCCCCTTTTAAAAATTGAATTTAAAATTAAACTTTAAAAGTGAACTAAGGGACTTAATTCATTTTTTGCAGGGATAAATTTTAAAGGGTTGGGAATTTAGCCAGCGATACAAAAGTCCCGACTCTTAGTACAATGGCAGCCCCTAGTGGTGATGATCCCAAAAAGAACCACCCCATCTAGTATCTGAGAAGACACTTACGCCGGAGCATATAGGGTGGGTGACTAATCCAATTACGAAGCTTAAAACCCTTGGGGAGTGCATTAGTTGTTCAGAATCAACCTTGTATCCCTAGGTTCGGTGAGGAGGGACCCGCTACAATAAGGAAATCAGTCCCCGAAAGCATCGCTTCCAGAACACCATAAATAAAGACCAATTTCGAGCTTACTGTTCTACTGTCAATATAAATATATACCCTGTTTTTACCTGGAGTGTGTAAAATACATGGTAAGC
Source organism: Chloranthus sessilifolius (assembly GCA_021018995.1). Taxonomy (NCBI): domain Eukaryota; kingdom Viridiplantae; phylum Streptophyta; class Magnoliopsida; order Chloranthales; family Chloranthaceae; genus Chloranthus; species Chloranthus sessilifolius. The sequence continues at coordinate 76,535,384 of CM037595.1, forward strand.
CATTTTTACCCAGAACTACTCTGGCGTGTATATTACACAGGCCAAGCCAAAACTACCTAGATCTAGCCTGGCATGTATAATACACACGCCAAGCCAAAATCTCCAGATTTTGGCCTAGCGCATCTAATACATACGCCAAGCCTGTCCTGGGCTAGGCAACCCGAATCTGAGGCCTATTATCACCTTCCTGAGTCCCCTGCTTAGCGATTTAGTGCCTCCAATAGATCGCACACGTTCCGACACCCAATCGCCCTCGCTGGTCAAAAGAGGCCACCCTCGTATTGACTTTTTTCGAGGGATTGGGTTGTCGCGTGGATTTCCGTTCCTTCACATAGAACAAAGGTTATCCTTTAAAAGCACGTCGGGGTCCTGCATGGAAAATATTTGGGGTGCGAGCGCCGCCCAAAATGAGAATTTCAAGGCCTTGAAACTCATCATAAAGAGGTTAATTTTCTTTATCCCAAAATCAAAACAAAAAAAATCAAGAAAAATCAAAATCCGAAAAAGGACTTGTGGTGCTGGCACAACAGCATTGCCTTACCCTCCGTCATCCCGTAGGGGAACGAGAAGATGGATTTTTGGTCCTCACCCGAGGAACCCGCCAACCAACCATGTCGTGGGCGGTCGATCCGGCTTATCTCTATCCCGATTCATCCCCGCCACGCTCTCCAACTCATTCCCACATGGAAGAAATTCTCATCTCCACTCCACACAACCAACCCCCATTTGCCATCACCGGACCTTTCGGTGCACCCATATTTCCGTCTACACCCATTCAAAATTTTCCCATTTCCCCATCCACATCTACTCAAAATTCATCCCACATACACCCTTTTTTGCCCAATTTCCCCTCAAATCAAAATTTTCTCCCATCCACCACCACTCAAACCACCCAAAATTTACTCCATTTATCCCCCACACTCTTTCAAAATCCATCCCATTTTTCCCCCATATCCACTCCAAATTCACCTTTCACATCCATCCAACAAACACCTCATTCTTCCTCTACCACCCACGATTTGTCCCATTTTCCCTCCACCCATTTTCCTTCCACATCCAATCCAAATTTTTCCTCGACAATCGATCTCAACAACCCCCATTTTCCCACATACACCCAGGCAATGCCCAATTTATCCCAATCCCCTCCAAATACACCCAATTTCTCCTGATTCACCCAAAATCCACCACATTTCCCTCCATCTACCTGGGTCATGCCCAATTTTTTCTCCACCCAAACCATGCCCATTTTTTCTTCCACTCCAAATACACCACAAATCCCAATACACCCTGCTTTCCTTCCACATCCAACATACCCGATTTTCTCCCATTCTTACAAACCATGCACAATTTCCCCACCTCTATCCGGGTCATGCCCAATTTTCTCCAATCTACCCAAACAATGCCCAACATTCCCTCATCAATCATGCATAAATTTCCTACCTCTACCCAGGTCATGCCCATTTTCTCCCATACATCCTCCTCATTAGGTGAGCCATCCACTTCCAACCCCATACCCAACCCCATGTCCATGATGGAGGACATGGTGAAGGCCTACACCATTTGGAAGGTCTCCCAAAGCCATCCTCATCCACCCTAAATGTCCAATTCCCAACAAACCACACCCCATTCCCTTAAAATTCCAATCAACCTTCCATTGTCCATACCATCCAAGGCTCCCATCAACCATGGGGCCATTTGAGCGGGCCTCATGACCCCACACCCTATACCCAAGCCCATCAAGGCCCCACACCCTATACTCAAGCCCATCAAGGCCTAATACCCCAAGCCCATCAAGGCCTAATGGCCCAAGCCCACCAAAGCCCAATGACCCAAGCCCATCAAGGCCCAATACCCCAAGCCCATCAAAGCCCAATGCCCCTATCCCATCAAGGCCCAATACCCCAATCCCATCAGGACCTAATACCCCAAGCCCATCAAGGCCAAATGGGCCAAGCCCATCAAGGCCCAATACCCCCAGCCCATCAATGAGCAATACCCCAAGCACATCAAGGCCCAATTCCCCATGCCTATCGAGGCCCAATTCCCCATGCCCATCAAAGCCCCATGCCCTATACCCAGGTTCACTAAGGCCCAAACCTGGGAGTCCCATTTACAAACCCTTCATCATTCCCCCAATGTCCCACATTTACTTATACCCAACAAGTCCCTATTCCTCTTCAAATTACAAACCCATTATTTCTAACACCCCAACCCGACATAAACTGTACCCATCCACATCCATCATACCCAACCCATCAGGGAGATCCATCCCATACTATCAACCATCCCCAATTCATTCATTCACTCATTCCCCAAAACTCCCAAAATACACAATGGTCCCATCTGGCACCCACTCAATCCGCTCAAAATCCATAACTCACCCATCCCCTTACCCTACAAACTTATCATCAAAGTTTCCCCCACGTGCAGTGGTCCTACCAAGCACCCACTCAACCCCTCCAAAATCTCTCGCTCACTCATCAAAATCCTCACCAACCCCAATGGCCTCATCAAGAACCTGCCTAACTCATTCAGAATCAGCAGGATAACCTCACCCTTCCTCCACCATATGTAGATAAGCAATACGAGAAAGATGAGGTCAGAAATAGTGGGGCCTATGCGGGGGCATTCGCCAACTTTAATCCCCCACCACCCACACATACCAACCCCCAGGCCATCCAAAATGAAGGGAGGCAGCCTCTTGAGGGAACAACCCCAGCCCTACCATCCAGAGACTCCGAGCAGCTGAAAGAACAAATGGATAAAATTCAGAAGCAGCTAATGAAGTTAGGGGGAACCGATATTTATGCCATAGATTTCTCTGATCTGTGCCTTTTTGCTGAGGTGACACTGCCACCCAAATTTAAAGTGCCCACATTTGATAAATATAATGGCACGGATAATCCAATTGCCCATCTAAAATCATACTGTGGAGATATGTGCCAGTATAGAGGGGATGAGCGTTTCCTCATAAAATTTTTCTAGAAGAGTCTCACGGGCCCAGCTTTGAGATGGTTCACTTCCCTGGAACCATCCATGATTAAAATATGAAAAGATTTGACCCACTTATTCCAAGAGCAGTATGTCTATAACATAAACATTGAATCTCGTAAGTCAGATCTAGCCCGACTAAGGCAGAAGCCCGACGAAGCATTCAGTGACTACCTGGGGTGATGGAGGGCATTGGCAGCCTAAGTAAAAATAGAATCCCCGATGATGAGCAAATCTAGATGATCTTGAAAAATACTATTCCGGTCATCTCGGATTTTTTAGTATACCAATAACAGTCTTTTGTGACTTGGTAAGGAATGCCAACCGTTGTGAGGACGCAATTAGAGAGGGGAGTTTGAGCAAGAATGTGTCTAGTGGGGTCAGTGGGGTTCAAAAGTTCACTGAACAGAAGACTAAGAGAGGAGCAGGGGCATAGGTACAAAATATAATGAACATATAGCCCAACACCAATATAGTCCCCTTTCAGTTCGTGGCAACACAACCAGCCCCAGCACAACCAAATCAGAATCTGAGGCAGAACAATGCCCCCTGGGGGTAGCAGACCCCTGAGCAGAGAAGGGCCCGATATAATCGAGTGTTCACTCCCTTAGGACAATCCCTGAATGTCCTTTTGCCTCTACTAATTGAAAAAGGTTTAGTCACTTGGCTTCAACCGCGTCCTCCGCCGAATCCAATTCCAAAAAATTATGATCCCAGCACACACTGGAATTTCCATCAAGAGTCGGGACATCCAACTGATTGGTGCTTTCTTTTGAAACACGCAATAGAGGATTTGATAGAGGCGGGGAAACTCATACCCCCAGCACCCCCCAAGCAAACTTGCATACCAATATCATGTAGGCATCGTTACCACCACACCTACAGAGAGAAATAGGCCCAAGGGCCACTATTAACATGTTGGAGGAAGGGATGAAGGAATTTGATCCCTCCGAATCTATCACTAAGGGAGGGAATTTTGCAGTACCCAAGCAGCAGAGTCATGAGAATGAGATCATAGGGGTGATCGAGCCATTAAATTTAACTTATTATTTCTCAAGCCTTATACTGCAAGCAGCACCTTTGGATTTAAGGATGTATTTCCTTACACCCGTGTCCATTTCCCATGTGCAGCAGAATTTTATTCCACCCCCGCAATACCAAGCATATTCGGCACCAACCCCGGTCAATTACATGGTGCCCAAATTTTCCCCATCTCAAGCACCAGTCCAATACAACTGGCCTAATTTTTCCACATCATCATCAGTCCAGCTGCCTCCTGCACTAGCTGCCTCCTACACCAATCAACCACATCTGGCCTAATTTTTCCACACTAGCCCCATCGGTTCAATCATATTATGCACCCCCATCTTTCCCATTTCAAATCTCCGAACCAACATATGATCCCCATGAGGTCCTGCTCAATTACAGTTAAACAGACATCAATGTGGGTTGTCGCAAAGTGGGAACAGTTGATTTTGTTACTCGATCAGGGAAGATTTCCAAACAACCTAAGGTATCGGTACCAACCCGACTGGAAGAGAAGAAAGAACATACTGCGGTGCACCCCTTTGAAAAAATGAGCAGAGAGCATATATTGGAAACACAGTTGAAGAGAATGCCAGCCCACATTATCATTTGGGATCTATTAATGACATCCTTGCTTCACTTCGAAACTCTAATGGAAGCATTGAAAGATGCGCACATATTCGACAAGGTCTCACCAGATGAAGTAGGGCAAATGATCGGGCAGGTGTTGGCTCCCAATGCCATCTCATTTTCAGATGCCGACCTATCAAGTGAGGTAAGCAATCATTCCAAACCCCTCAACATCACAGTGGAATCAAAGGACTTAATAATCCCTTTAGTACTGATAGACAATGGTTCGGCATTGAATGTATACCCCCTCAGAACTACAACCAAAATAGGGGTTGATCCCTCCACATTTAGGCCATCAAGAACAAGTGCAAGAGGGTTTGATAATACCAGGAGGGAGGTGATAGGGGAAGTCAATCTTGAGCTCACCATTCGGCCAATGACCTTCTCAATCGTATTCCAAGTCATGGACATCAAGTCCTCCTTCAACTTGCTACTAGGACTCCCGTGGCTGCATGAAATTGGGATAGTACCCTCCACTCTACACCAACAGCTCAAATTCATCTTCGAATAGAAAGTTATTACCATCAGAGGTGAGGGACGAGAGGAAGGAGAGAAGTTGAATCATAGCATCAAAAATCTCAAGGTGCTGGATGTACTCGATACAGCTGAAGACACATATCTCCACAACTTCCAGTATGATGTGTCAACATTTGGGCCAGAACCTATCAGAGGGGTCACCACAAAAATTGGAGGTGGAATGATTGCAGCAGTAGCCATGCTCCAAAAGTGAGGCTATTAGAAAGGAAAAGGTTTGGGTCCCCATTTGCAAGGCAGGAGAGACCCGGTCAGAGCGAAAGGCGGCCAACATGTCAGATTTGAGTTAGGTTACAAGTCCACTGAGGAAGAATTTCAGGAAGGCAAGGAGAAGGCCCGAACCATAGCCGAAGCTAAAGCCTGGGGGATAAATTTAGAGGATGAACTCCACCCGAGATCTCACATCTGAACCACATTTGTGAGCGCAGGGGTCATTAAAATCGACCAAAATGGGGCAACGCAGTTGATCCCATATAAGCAAGTGGCCATCTACCAAACCAATCCCTAAATCATCCCTCCAGAAGTTGAAATAGACCTTGCTTCATTATCACTTTTTGAGGAGGAAATACCCATGCATGTACAGCCACCCATCCTGAACCATTCTAAACCAGTGTTAACCTTTGAGGATCAAGTTCAAGATTAGCCAATGATAAACATGATGGAGGCTGACTCCCAAAAGCCATATCAATCAGTCTCCTCCACGAGGCTAGGTAAAAGGGCGGCACCTCAGGTGAGGAATTGAGTGTTAATGCCCCTAACTCTGGAAGCATCAAATGGTAAAAAATATGGCACCGACTTCCCAAAAAGAAACAACCTTTAAAAAAAGTGAGGTTAGCTTCTGGCAGGCAATACCATGTGTATATAGGGACCCGCCTTGCCAAGGGCTCAATTTTCGAAGAAAAGAAAAATCCTAAAAGAAATAAAAAATACAAAATCTAAAAATTATCTTTTAAAATTCCTGATAAAATCAAGAAAGAAGATGCCTTAATTGAGAAACTCGTCCCACGTGAAGTCAACCCCTTTCCTGTAGAAATATAAGAAGAGGTAAAAATCACGAGTCTGGACAAGGAAAACCTTACTGAGGAGCTTCCCAATGAGCTCCTTGAACGGTATGCCGATTTTGAGCATGACCCTATGCCAATTGTGAAAGAAACAGAGGACGTCAATCTAGGGACCGAGGAGATTCCTAGAATCACAAAGATTGGAACGTCTCTATCTCCTGAAGAAAGAAAAAGCATGATTGATTTCCTTCGATCATACCAAGATGTCTTCACATGGTCATATGAGGAGATGCCTAATTTGGACACTGATTTGGTCGAGCATGAGCTGCCGTTATATCCAGATATTGAGTCGGTTAAGTAGAAGTTGAGACTCCTCAGGCCAGAATGGAGGCTGAAAATGAAGGACGAGGTCATCAAATAGTACGACACAGGATTTCTCATAATCTCCAGGCACCCTCAATGGTTAGCCAACATCGTCTCGGTATCGAAGAAAGATAGAAAGGTTCACATATTGCATTGACTTCAAAATTTTGAATAAGGCGAGCCTAAAGGATGACTTCCCATTGCCACACATCGACATCTTGGTTGATAACACTGCTAGGCATGGGATGCTGTCATTCATGGACAGATTTTTTGGATACAATCAGATCAAGATGGCTGAAGCAGACCAAGAGAAGACAGCGTTCATTACTCTATGATAAACTTTCTATTACTGAGTCATGTCATTTGGGTTGAAGAATGCTGGGGCGACATACCAAAGGGCGATGATGACACGTTGATCCAAGAGAGAAATTCTAGCCCAATTAGGAAGGACTTTATGTCATTCGAGAAGTACTCCCTGGATACGCGCTCCGCCTCGCCACCATGGACGAAGTTCACTTTCCTGAGCCAATCAACGCTGGATATGTTCGACGATTCTATTCCTAAGTCTCCCACAACAAGGTAAGAACTGACAAAAATAGATACGTGACTTCTTAAGGATACTTTAAAAAAAGAGGCCATCATTTCAAAGCCAAGTAGCTAAAAAGTGTCCCTGAATAATCATACCATTTGCTACACCCATTGAGCCATTGGCCTTTCTTTCATAAACCCCTCCCCAGAAAAGAAGAAGTAAAACATATATATATATATATATCAAACAAAAAAGGGGAGAAAAAGAGTTACCATCAAATCATTAAAAAAAAAATTCAGAAAAGCAAAATCCTAAAAAAAAATGTCTGAAAAAGAATTAAAACAAGAGAAAAAATAGGGCATATACAGTCAAAATCTCTCAAGGAAGAAGTGTATTATGGGAAATAGAACCCAATCAAGAAAACCTTTTTGAAACCCAAAATACCTTCAAAATTCCTAGCCTATCCCATGGCCATGATACACTCCAAGAAAAAGCCCTCTTTAAGGTCTACAAGCAGTCATAGTATCTATTGAGTTAGTGCAAGCCAAGCCGAGAGACGACAAAAGAACTCTATCCAGTCGGCTATGACGGAGCCAACGTCCATGTCGTGGCCTTTGAGAAAATAAACAAATATATATATATATATATATAATACAAGCTCAAAGCAAAATGGACATAGTGAAAACCTGAAAGGACGCTATGGGTAAAAACAGCGAGCTTGTGCGAACCAAGTAAAAACCTGAAAGGGCACCCGGGGTAAAAATATATACCCATGGACGTAGTAGGAACCTAAAAGGGCGCTATGGGTAAAAAAGAGAGAAACAATGGGCACGACGAAAACCCATCTTGGGCGCTGTGAGTAAAAATATTATAAAAGAGAAGAAAAGAAGAAAGTCATTCGGTTACTCCCTTGGTTACAATCCCGAGCTATCTAGTCTTCAACTGGGCCGCTCATGTCTGCTCAAATTGATAATTTGATCAGGCAGATCCTTTAGATTGCACCGTCAGAAGCATGACCCAAGGTAAGGATGAAAGATTGATTCAATCCAAAGGGATGAATGTTTCGACCTCGATAAAATTTATGAACCTCACTCAGGTCCGACCATATGAAAGGGTTCGACTATGCTGAAAATGGGACCCGTTACTTCGCCTCATTGTTAAGGCATAAAAAAAAAAAATAATAAGTAGCAAAAATAAGAAATCTGAAAAAATTTAAAAAGTATATACTCCTTCCATGTACATATTTACAGCATTGTACTTCCATCTCAAAAATGAAGAAAAATAACAAAAAATCTCTGAAAATAAAAATCCAAAAAATATATAAATCTTGAAAATTAAAAATGTGTAGGTAAAGTTTTACTTCTCCTTCTATTAATTAGGGTGCATATTGCTACCTATATAAATAAAAAAAGAGACTGACTTTTTCTTGAGAATGTGTAGAAACATCAAATGGTCCAAAGCCTCGAAGCAGGCAACCTCTCAGCGATGGACAAATCAGATAAAGCATCTCACCACCGACATCCAATCTATTCAAAAAATAAAAAGGAAAATAGATAAAGCAATTATTTGAAAAAGGAAAAAGATAGCTGAGTTTTCATGGTACTTTTTTTCATGCACAACTATGCACATGCATGTTTCAATGCGGTAAAATGTCAATATTTTATCGGCAACTCAGCTGTGCTAAATTAATGTCCTAAAGTCTAAGGTTCACCTTGGATCTTTGGATCCTACTTTAAAATAGGAGCAACGATGTCAATCCCGGTCAAACAGTCAATATTTCGATCGGGTTGACTCCACTACTAAATCTTTGCGGTGAGCACTCTATTTTTGGATTCATGTGAATTTAAGTGTCTTAAGCTTCAGATTCCTCGGAAAAAGATCAATCGTTGGTTGAGACCAACCTGTCAAAAAAGAAATTACCTATCGAACAACTATGTTCAAATATGCATTCTGAAGGGCTCATTCTAGGGTGCAGGCTTAAAACCTGCATTTGTACGGTATCCCTGTAAAGTATACGCCATGCGTCTGGGTATCCGTTGGATGGTCATTTGTTTCCGTAAATAGTACTCAAACAGGTTCTGGGTCAGGACTTCCATTCCCCTTTGTTATTATTCTCCCCTGATGTATGCATGTTTTTGCATAATTGCTCGTTTGTGAGATCATCGTTGACGGAGACCAAAATTGAGTGCCTCCTTCGGTAGGCACCTAATTTCAGCCAAATCTGTTTAGTATTATTTGAAGTTGTGTACTTTAGGTCATGTTTATCCAAAGCACATTATCAAAAAATGGCACACACTCCCAAAAAGCGTTATGACATCAATATTCACTTCGCTCTAATAGTTGTGCTAAATTAACTTCGAGACCAATGGGTTTGCCCAAGGACCTCAAACCCTACTTCATGTAGGGGCACCCGCGGCCGGTCAAATGGGGCAATCAATACCTCGTATGATTGGACATAAGCTGTGGATCGTCACACTTTTGCTTCGCGCCTATCTTTAAATATGGGTCGGCCACCCTCTCACTCACAGAGCTATTTTATTCAGAACGAAACTCAAACATCGAACATCTTCAATCATCTCGAGAAGCAGACATTTTTTCTAGTATATTGGGCTATCATAACTCGTACCATCTCAGTTATGCCCAGTAATCTCGCTAAGCGCTTGGAAATCGAAAGCCTTGAGGAACGGATATTTTTTCTTACATACAGGGCTTCCGTTTACTCACCATGTTACCCACCTGATGTTTAAGGTTCGTTCTGAATATAATGGACCCGTCAGTGTTTCCTTGGGCCTCTTTGGATGTCTCTTATCTTTGGCATTCGATCATTAGTGATTGGATACCAAAGAGGGGCATCTGTAGACACCCAAATTTGGCCCAAGGCCCGATCAACACATACTTCGAGAGGGGCACACCCATAAGCTTCCAATAGCATTTTCCAAAACCTTAGGAATCATCCCAAACCCTTAGGAATCAGCCCCAACCTCTCCGAACTCTTAATTAACCCTCCCGGGCCATGGTTAGAGTGAGATATACTAGAGCTGGCAAGGACCTCTACAGAGTCCAAATATTATACCATTGAAAAGTAGAGGTTCTCAGCTTTCCAATGCGCCAAGAATTGCCTCAATCGGAGTTGTATATCAAAAGTTATGGCGATTTGAAAATCGGGCTATTTGACGGGATGTTGCCTAGCGTGGATAATACACACGCCAGGCCATTTTTTCCCAGAAATGGCTTGGCCTTGGGCCAAATTTGAGTGTCTACACCATGTTAAGGAAGAACATGAAGGGCCCGACTCACATTATTGACGAGCAACCGATCTAAATCTATGAAGATCTAACCATTAGAGAAGACCCAGTGCAAATTCTCAACCGGAAGGAGCAAGTGTTACGTACTAAATGCATCCCATTAGTACTTGTCAGATGGCAAAATCATTCGATGGAAGAAGCTACATGGGAATGTGAGTCAAACATACGCGATGTGTATCCACGGCTCTTCGCATAAATTTTAATGTAATGAATGTTGTCAATTTTGATTGAAGATGAATAATTTTGTTACCGCTAGATAAATTTATTGCTTGATAAGATAAGGAATGCGGTTGTACGATGATTAACATTATATGGAAAGATCTACGGATGAACCACTAAATCCAAGTTTATTATCGCCAACTAATTTAAAGAAGTTTGCATCATGCTACATCTAAAGAAGTAGACATATGTATGCCGTAAACTCAAGGAAAAGATGTAAAAGAAGTCGAAAGAGGTCCACGAAGGACGGTAGAAGGAACCAGATAAAAAAACTGCTGAACTCATGCGCATGAACTTAAAAGTCGCTCGCGCGATTGCTTCAGAAAGCCACACGAGAAAACTGGACAACACAGTTGCTCACGCAACTGCTTCGGCGCCATTTCCACTTATTAGTCGCTCGCACGACTGTAAGATGTCGCTCACGCGACTATCAGACTATATAAGGCCTATGGGTCATTTTCTCTTCATTTTTTGGTGTGAAAAGGACTTTTGAAAGCTAGGGTTTTTCCCTTTCTGCGCACCTACACCAAAATCTCTCAAAATCGCCTTGGAATCACTCAAATCTAACCACACCTGCGAGCAAGAAGGAGACTTCCTTCGATTTTCTCTACGCAAAAGGGTAAGACTTACATTTCTGGTTCAATTTTCATACATTTTATTTTGAAATCGGATAAAATGGGTCCCAAGAAAATGTCTGCATCAAAACCCCCACCATCAAAATGTCCAAAGACGGTTCCACCACCAATGGTGAGAGAACAACCCACGGAGTGGTGGGATTCGAAAAAATTTGACGTCGAATGGTCAATCAAAAAAAATTTATCTGAAGGACAAGAGGCTAACCAGTGGACCCTCGCATACTTGACAGTCGCTGGCATGGAACCGTTTCTTAAGCCATTTCATAACTACTATTATCCTAGGCTTATACACCTATTTCATTTTTATTTAAGCGACATCGCTATCGCTATGGGATGCCCATCAAGGTATGCGGATGGTGGGACGTTACAACCCCCAAACCCCTGAAAGGTACCATTTCAGGATGTCATCACCGAGATGACCAACGAACGAACCGGATCAAGTTTGTCGGTCACGCAAGCCCAGTTACCCAGCTATATGTGGCCACTTGACATAATATTCTGAAAGAATCTATTTCCCTTGGGGCATTAGTAGGAAAGAAGGGACCCTTTACTCCAAGCACTATTTTCAACTTTCCAAGGGAAGTGGTTCTCAGCACCTGTGATTGTGAGTGAAGGAATGGTGTATGCCCACAACAATGCGAGGCAGAGTGGCGTCAAGGTACCCCTAAAATGGCTACCATATGCTCTATTGATCTCACGAATGATCGAGCAATACGTGGATGAACAAGAAGAGATGCATGCCACTATCTGAAGCGAGGGACTAGTGCACTGCACAGGGTGAAGCTAGGCAGGCCAAATGGCACTGAGGTGCTGGCATGTGTGTCACTAGTAGACACGATGCATTGAGACGGTTTGCCTCGAGTGAAGGCAACCATGACGCGGGAGTTCCCGTCCTCTAGGCGGGTGGTATCAGAGTGATGGTTGGATAAGTTGGTCTCAGTATACTCGACAGCGAGATGTTGCACGAGCGTGATAACCAGTGTTAGGTTATGCTTCGTGAAAAATTAGTATCTGAGTTAGGTTGGCCTTGCTGTAGCGGCAGCGAGGCACCGTACGAGCGTCGAAAAAGGCAACACCCAACACTGGTATGAGGATTTGAAAGTTAGTCTCACTAGTTTAAAGGCAAGCGTGAAGTGCCACTAAAATGAAGAACTCGCGTAGCAAGCATAATAACCACAATAGCAATAACCCCAACAACCCCATGTGGAGCTAGAGCAAGCGGCTTAGTACCCTGTACCACCACCGATTCCTCCATACAATGGCACTAATTTTGCAACATAGCCATTCTAGCACATGGACTTGCAAGACATACAGAGCAGCATAACGAGCAGAAAAGATGCCAGCTCTATTACAACGAGGCCATGCTGAGCAACGCGAGGAGATACATGTACCCATTAGATTACCTCGAGTGCATGGCTGCAGCACGAGCGTATGTACCGGAGGCCTCTAGTTCTGAAGTTGGTGAAGGGAGTGATGATGACGAGGAGTAGCAGGGAGGTGACGAGGACTAGCCGAGGGGCTATAGTTATGAGAATTTTTTTTTAATTAGTAATGTTGTAAATTTTGGATATTAATTCTCAAAACCATGAGTGGAAATCTTAAACTTTTGTTGAATACATTTTGAGATGTCAATATGTTTGAAATGTCAAGTTCTACAACTATGGCGCATGGTTGCACACATGTGAGTATTATGTCCTTATGGAAATATATCTGATTTGCATGGTCTATGAGATGTTGATGCTTTAGTTTTGATTAGGCATTGTGTATGGAATTCTAAATGTGTATAATGACAGTTAGTTAATTATGAATATTGTTGTGCTTTACGAAGTGAATGCCTAAATGGGTAGTGTGAGTATTCGTGTGTCTTGCAGAATAAAGTAGTTGTGGATAACATGTTGCAAGTACAATGTTGGAATTAGCTATGACTAATTCAAAGCTATTTGGTTTTGATGATATGTGTGGTGATACATGTGTTATGTATATGCGTGCATGATCATGGGTGCACTTGTAGGAAATTATATGGATATATCAATAATGGTCGCAACTTGATCAAATTTTGTGGGAGGAATTGATGTGTAGGGTACATATAAATGCGAAGGGATATGTATGTGTGCCTATGGGTGTTCACGTGATAGTTGTGTGCGGTATGTCATGATTACATGAGTATGTTACAGGTAAACATATGTGCTGGTGATCAATTTTTGTGGACAAAAATTTTATAAGGGGGAAAGAATGTAATATCCCCAAGCTTAGGAAACCATGTAAGTCAACTAGGTACACATGTCAGTGCGATGCACTGTATCGTTCTAGTTTTGACGACATCACTATGTGGGTGTGATGGTCAATGAACGTGTGAGAATGAATGAACACCTAAGTAAAGTGTGTTGGGTTCACATGAGAACCAATCTTAGGGACAAACACCATGAGTGTGTGTGTGTGCTTCACATGGAAGCAAACCAAGGACATAAGTGCTAGATGTCTTCTCAAAGAAGCCATTTGCTTCTTTTCCATTGAAAGAGAGAGGGAGAGATTGGAGAAGAAACAGAACATTACCTTTAGCATGGATTATTGATCTCCCTCTCGACCTTCTTCCTTGAACTTGGAGTACCCCAAGGGGTCATCGAACTCACGTGGTTGGAATTCACGAGTAGGGGAGAGAGAAAGACAAGTTCTATGAAAACCTCTCATTAGAAACCCTTTGGAAGAGAACCCCGAGTCATGCCCGTCTTCGAGAGAGAAATCGAGGTTGTTGGTGTGCACTAGAGGGGTAGTTGCCTTCGTGCACGCTGTGACACAGGTGTGAGAAGGTGGATCTCAAACCCTTCCAATTCGTGTGGAAGAAGTTTCGATAGATGCATCCATTTGATCGTTAAATCTATGAAATAAATGAGATAAGATCTTGTGGAATGTGTGAATTAAATGTGATTAGGTAGTGATAAATGATGGCAATTAAGGCTCCAAATGTGTTGCAATTAATGTGGATAAAAGTTAGGTGAAAGGGGAAAAGGAAAGAAAATCGGATTTTGAGAAGAAACCCCAAAATCCTGAAAGTCGCTCACGCGACCATGAGACTCGCTTGCGCGACATGAAGGAGCTCATGTGAGCTAGGCCTTAGATTAGACATGAAATGAGGGCTTGAGCAGTCACTCAGGCAACTGAGGGTGTTCAATGTGAGTCGCTCGCGCGACTTGAAACTCGCGCTTGCGACTGAGTAATGTCAGAATTAAAGAGAAACAAAGAAGAACATAGTCGCTCGAGCGAGATCACGTGACCGTAGAGTCCATGGTGATGTTGCTCGTGTGACTATCTCAAGCATCTTTAGTGAGGAATTGAGAAAGAGCACAGCCACTCAAGCGAGCTCGTGTAACTATGAGGTGCCATGTGACTCGCTTGCTCGACCTTGGAACTTGCGCGTGCAGCTGAGCCAGTTTGGGTTATTTTATATTTTTCTTCGAGAATCTTCTAAATATTTGGTATGTGTGATCTTATAAGCATTCGTTAGTGACCTTTGAATACCTTGGAATGTAGTTTAAGAATCAGATATGCGCGTAGGGATCCTTACTCTATTTTGCATGATTGGCATGTTTTCGTAAGAGGTAGGAGAAATTCAATAATATATCATTTGATATGAGATGTATAGATAATGTGATCATGATAAGCATGTGTGCGTGTGTGTGATCATGATAAGTGTATGTGTGAATATGATAAGTGTGCATGAACATGATAAGGGTGATAATCAATGTGTGTGAACGTGATAAGCATATGTGAGAATGTGATAAGTATGACAAGCAAGTGTGTGTGTGTGTGTGAACGTAATAAGTGTGTATGCGCACATTATAAACAAGTGTGTGAAACTTTGAAATTAGCCATAAATTAAGTATAATTCACAGTGATAAACTATATGTTAGAATATGTTAGAATCTGTGCAATGATTTAAAGTTCACGTGAAATGAGTCCCCATCATGTATCGGTATGTCGGGATATCCGTACATTTAGACTGGCCAACGGTCAACATGAGGCACAAGTGACTTTGCTAACATAGCTCTGGGGCTTGACACTCATGCACAAGTGACCCTGTTAACTTAGCTCAGGGGCTTGACATTCTTGTATAATTGTTCATTAAACGACAGTGATTCGAGATTCCCATCGGTATTTACGTGGCTCCCAAAGCTATATATGCTTGGGAGATTAGTTAAGTTATGGTTTTAAGTCACTTTGAAGTCCAAGAAGCATGTAAAATTGAATTAAGCAAGAACATGGAAACTACGAAATCAATCACGATTGTGTAACTTGAATTCTATTTAGTTTTGAATCAAACATCTGAAAGTTCAGTTTTTGTAAGAATGTGCTTTGAATTCAGTCATAAGATCTATGCTTTAAAATATGTTATGCATGCTATTGATATTCCCCCTATTGAGCTAAGACTGTTAGCTCACCCTTTGACTATATGTCACAGGTACAGATGTGAATCTAGGGATTGAGGAGTCTGACCACGAGGGAGATCTAGATTATACTCCAGAGGAGGAATCTGATCTTCTGCCAAAGGAGTACTTCTATTAGGGGATTTAGAGTGTCTTTTTGACAGTTTTATGACTGAGGCTTGGTACGTCTAGCCTTTAAAATTTGTTTAGAACAATGGATTCATGAAATGTAATTAATGTTGTAAACCACTGTTTTGGTGATGGTTGGTCATCACCAGTGGTTCGTTTCGATTCTGTCAAACTTATGTTATGCATAAGGACAGAACCATCATTTTATCTTCTTCTATTGATTTGTAGCATCTTTTATCATATATATGATGACTCTATCTGCTTTGCAAGAGGAATCAGCTTGGTTTCCACTATGTGAGTTGACATACTATGTGTTTAGTTCAGGGATCGTTGAAATCGACGATCTGACGGCACAGGTTTCAAGGTAGGAAATTCGGGCTGTCACATCCGATTTTCAACCCGAAACCGTCCGCTAGTTCAAAGGGCAAAGCCCCAGCTAGTTTTGAGCCTCCACCACCGACCCGATAACAACTTGTAAATTGGTGGGACGCAAAAGCCTCGAACCCGAATGGTCCTTTGACCAAGACGTACTTGTTAATGGCGACACGGTTGTCTAGTCATTAGATTACCTTAGACGTGACAAGCTAGAGCCATTACTTCGACCCACTCATCCACATTTCTACCCCTGTTTGGTCAAGATCTTTTACCAAAACCTCCAAAAAGAGTGACACCGATGGAAAATTGACCACGGTGATTGACGGTGGACCTTCCACATCGACCTACATGACATTGCCATAGCCATGGGTTGTAGTGCTGAGTACGATAGCAGTCAAGGCCTACTGGCACCTCACCCCAAAGAGGTGAAATTTCATCAAATCATTGCTAAGATGACTGGTGGTCTTCAAGCTTCTACCCAATTATCGGATCACATGTGCTTTTTGGACATTGTATTTCAGGGCAACCTGTATCCCCTCCAACACGAGAGAGAGAGAGAGAGAGAGTGACAGACAGGGTGCCTTACTTTCGACTTTGTTCGCCATGCATGAGAATAGATGGTTCAATGCACCTCGTGTTGTCTATGAGGGTATGATTTATGCTAGTAAGCAGATGCAGAGAACCATCCCAAAACCCTGACTTCCATGCCATATGCCTGCATCCTACTCGACTTCTTGAGGTTCATGAAGACGATGAGATCGAGGACCCATATGAGATACAGTCGGGCGAAGAAATAAAGACCGGCAATATCCAAAAGTATATGAAAAATAAAAGGACTTTGAACCTCAAGAGATGCGAACTTAGTGTTAAAAACCAAATCTGCAACAGCCGACGGGGATGCACAACAAGAAAACCCTGATCAGCCAGCTCAACCCCAACAGCCACCTATACCGCATGGTGATATCCTCACGTTGGCCGAGTTCACTAGGAAAATGAAAGCCCTGCACCAAGATAACCATCTGCTGCACAAAAGGTTGGATTTCCATGATGAGATCCTCACCCGACTGATGGAAAAAGCCTACCCGTCCAACTTTGCCTCGTACGTGGCTCATGCACGGGAGTTTACCTCTGAGTATACAAGGAATGTGGCTGGTTCAAGGGCTGGTCCATCTAATTCTAGAGGTAGACGTCTCAACAAGCAACCAGCGAAGTAGTCTGGTGAGCCCTCGGATCACTGATCGATCCGGTTTTTGGTAAGCAATTTTTCCTTGTAACTGTAGTTTCTGTTTCTTGCTACTTACTAATGGATAATTTTTGGCATAATCATACAGCTCCTATATAATTTCATGCTTGTGCATTGTAGATATAAGTCACATTATTGTAGATATAAGTCACATTGTAGGTATAAGTCACATCAATAATTAGATGCCTATCAATAATAGTAGGGTCACATTGGTGATCATTCCAAATTGTTGGATAGACTTGCACTGATTTAAACCTTGTGGAAAAATTTTCCATACACCCACTTGATCAATCTTCGTAGATGCCTTTTAACGGCATGATGTATATCGAATTAAGAATACGGTCCGGAAAAACGTCTCCCTTCCTCTACATTAGTCGTCAATTTTCGAGGACGAAAATTTAATTAAGGGGGAGAGGATGCAACGCCCTACAAATTTTCCCGAACTCGGGTACATAAGATATGTACTAGTACTAAAGACCCAAAATGATGTACACCCGATAATCTAGATAAACTAGGTCATTAATAAGATCCGGGTACCTTTGGAATAGGACCCAATTATGAATTCGTGTAACGAATATACCTCTACCTTGTGAGCACTCCTGGTGTGCTTCAATTTTAGATTTTGCCTTAAGGACAAGTACACTAAAAGTGGTGTAATGACAATACATGGAATCAGGAACCATTGGTTAACAGCCCAAGAATCAGGACCCATTAGTTAATTAGGCCCAAGGATTAAGACCCATTAGTTGAGGCCTTATGTTAAGACCAGTACACCAAGCCGTGTATGCTGAGTATAGACTAGATCAGACACCCCAAGGAATAAAAAGCAACTCCCATGCATAAGATGCATGGGATTCGAATTGGAGAGTTAGAGTTGAGGGTTGAGAGTTTCTTTTCCTCTTGCCTTTTTATCTTGAAAAGCCCATTCGGTTCAACGAAAATCGGCAATCATGACGAAGAAATCACCACTAATCCGATCGTCGTAAGGAACTCCCGAACTTCGAAAATCCTACGATCGAGTAATCAAACGACCACGACCACGTGAACAACAAGACATCTCCTCTCAAAGATCGGAGACTTTGCACGCGAAGAATCCGCAAAGGTGAATGTCTTCACACTGTTCCATCAACCTCAATTTCCTAGAATTAGGGTCTATTTACTATTATTTGGGCCGCATGCAAAGAAATTTCTGAAGATCGGAAACGTGAGAGGCCTTGTTGCCAAATTCCTTTGATCACGATCTTATGGGACATTGCATCCGCACGAGATTATGATAGGAAGTCTTAGTTGTGCCCTATATCACGATAATTAAGTTAAATCCATGTTGGGGCAACTGTGGCACTAGAAAATGTAGAGTTTCAGACTTAGAAGAAAGGAACAAAGGAGTGGCGAGTTCATCAGGCTCGCCGCGGTGACCTTGAGTCTCGCCGCGGCGAGTGCTACTCTGAAAATTAGGCCATTTTAGCTCTGGAAAATCTCACCGCAGCAAGACGCTTTGAGTCACATGGCACATGTGCACCTCTTCGCGGTGACCCTGTAGCTCGCTACAGCAAGGTACCCCTGTTTTGTGAGTTTAGATTTTTGAGTCCTTTCACTCTAAACGATACCCCGTTTAACGCCAGTACGATTTGTTAACACTTAGGGTATGTGCTATATGTAATCTAGGTTGAATGCGAGGAATAATTGAGGGGGAATTGGCCTTGATTCGTGTGATTTTGCTTACGAAGTTCCAACTTTAAGGTAGGAAAGAAAACCTTGCCTAATTACTTATTTTCTTGAATTCGTGCCACTGATGCAAATACTAAATACATGATATTTTCTAGAATTGCTAACATGAAATCTTGACCTGCTTTGAAGGTTAAAATTTTTATTTCCATACGTGATCAGCATGGCTTTTGTACTCAACATCTTGCTATATTATTGTATTTGATCTAATAAGTTTCAAATTTCTAGATTCGAATTATATCATTGCTACCTCTCTTGTGTACGTGTTCAATTCTTTATCTCTGTCATGTCTCGGCTCAAGTGACCTTGTTAACGTAGCTCAGGGGTTTGACGTCTCAGTTCAAGTGACCCTATTAGCTTAGCTCAGGGGCTTGACGTTTCGGTTCAAGTGACCCCATTAACGTAGCTCAGGGGCTTGATTTCTCGGCTTAAGTGACCTATTAACGTAGCTCAGGGGCTTAGCTTTCTGGTTCAAGTGACCCAGTTAACGTAGCTTAGGGGCTTGGCTTCTGGGTTCAAGTGACCTTGTTAACGTAGCTCAGGGGCTTGGCTTCTCGGTTGAAGTGACCCAATTAACGTAGCTCAGGGGCTTGACATATTGACATCATTTTGATTCCTTGTTATACGTTCTCGTGATCTGCTCTCTTGAATTGATCCCAAGTTCTTATTACGTTTTGCTTGATCCGATATGCATTACGTTAAGCATGATTATTTACATTCATGATATGATCTGTTTTCATACTATTGTTAAAGTCTTTGTTTCTTTAAAATTGCGTTATTTATGCATCAAGATCATGAATAAGAATGCTAAAAGGCACTATATTTTCCTATTGAGCTTGGCCTGTAACTCATTACTCGACTATACGTCGCAGCTGTAAGGGTTGATCTAGAGAGGGATCCTAAGCAAGAGGAGAATCCGGACTATAATCCTGAGACAAGGAAGAACTGCTCGAGGAGTTATTTCCTTAGCTGTTTTGGTTGAGAGATTGGATATTTTGAGTCTTGATAAGCGGTATAGTAACATCTTAAACTAAATACAATTGTATAGTTTTGTTCTACTGTTTAGGTGAAAGTCGGCCTTCACCGGTGGATGTATAGTTTTGATATATGTGGAATGATGGTGAGCTTTTTGGGTTTATGTTGCCATTTCGCTTCTGTTATAGCTCTATTTCTGCTTTGCGTACTTTGCTTCCGCACTTTTGTAACCTTACCAATGACAGATGGCCAGATTCTTCATATTTCTTAATTTGAGGAAAGATCGAGCTATCAGGAAGTGACTTAAGCACTTCGATACCAAATTATCTCTATAATTCAGATCGAATGTATGATCTGACGACACGGGTTTTGTGGTAATGAAATTCGGGCTGTCACAACCATAATCTAGTAGGAAGTGGCCATAGCTCCACATTCTTATAAGTAAGTCTGTCGAATATATTTCTGTAATCAAACACATTAACAGAAAATATTACAGACTTAATAAGAGTAAATACTTATCCTTCTCTTTTTCATTATAGATTCCAAGCACTTTACACCTGTCTTGAGATGAATATTTTAACTAAATTAAAGTGCTTTTAATCATCACTGTCATGGCATACTCTTCCATTGAACTTAAGAATTTATTATATAAATATTAAGTTGGATTTTTGACATAGGTGATCAACTATATGGTTTTAATCCTATCCCGATACGATAGATATTTTCTTTACCAATTCTCTAGAAAGTCTTTTGGTAAACGGATCAGCCAAAGTATTATTGGTCTGAATTGAGTATATCCCAATTACTCCATCGTTGAGTAATTCTCTAATATAGCGGTGTCGTAGACCTATATGTCTATTCTTTCCATTCTAAACTTTATTATAGGTTTTTGCTCTTATAGCCTCACTACCATAATTTATTGTAATAGGTGACAGGCTTTGGCCACATAAGAATTTTCAAGAGTAAATTTTAAAATCATTTTGCCTCTTTGTCATATGCCATTAAGGCAATAAACTCAAATTTTATTATGCAATGAGTAATACATGTTTGCTTTTTAGATCCCCATGAGATCACAGCACCACCGAGAATGAATACACATCCACTCGTTGCCATGGATTCATTTGAATCTGAACTCTAACTGGCATCACTATATCCTTCTAAAACATTAGAAAAACTAGAATAATTTAATTCATAATTTACAGATCCATTTAAATATCTAAATACACGAGATATAGCATTCCAATGGTCATAACATGGATTACCAGTATATCTACTCAATTTTCTAACTACATATGCTAAGTCAGGTCTAGTATAGTGCATTGCATACATCAAATTACCGATTATACTAGCATATTCTAACTGATTTATAGATCTACCTTTATTATAAACAAAGTTTGATGTTAGGATTATATGGTGTAGATGTAGGTTTACCATCTAAATGATTATATTTATTGAGAATTTTCTCTATGTAATGAGACTGGGTCAAAGTAAGCTCATTTCTTATTATTTCTTATTATTTTGGTTCCTAAGATGACATTGGCATATCTATATCTTTTATATCAAAACTCACTACAAAAAATAAGACTATTAGCGCCAGCCAAAAACCATCGCTATTAATAAAAAATTGCCACAATTAGTCCTGTCAGTACCAAAATATGCCTTAACAACAAGTGTTGCCAAAGCACCTTATTTTTATAGTGACTGGAAGAGAGAAAATATATAGCATCAATTATACCATCTAAATCAGTACTAAATATAAGCATGTCATCTACACATAAATATATAATAACTCCCTTATTTGCAGAAAATTTACTATAAACACATTTATCAGATTCATTAGTTTCCTTTACTCGTTTTGATCTTGTTCCTTCTACTGCAAATATATAAAAATCTGAATCAAAAGATTCTTCTTTTCGCATTCTTTTACTTTTTCTAAGATCCATGTTTTCTATATTTTCAGAATTTATAATTAGTTTTTTTTTATCAGAATTTTTATTAATTATAGGAATAAAAGAAAATTAGTGTTTATAAAATTCAGCATCTCTAGATTCAATTACACTGTTTTGATCAATTGTGCCATTAGATACAGTTATCAAAATTCTGTAGGCTTTACTAGTTAATGAGTATCCAATAAATACACATTCAATGGCTCTATTACCTACTTTGGGTCTTTTAAGATCTAGTAATCTAACTAGTGCACAACACCCCCACACTTTGAGGTATTTAAGATTTGATTTTCTTTTCTTTCATAACTCATAGTGAGTTATACAAGAACTCTTTTGTGGCACTCTATTTAAAATATGACAAGCAGTAAATAGTGCTTCACCCCATAAATATATTTAAACCGAAATTTAAAAGTATGGCATTCACCATTTCTATTAAAGTTCGATTTTTTCTTTCTGTTGTACCATTTTATTGAGTGTAAGGTGCAGTCGTAAGATGTACGACCCCTATATTTTTACAAAATTCACTAAAATCATTTTAAGTGTATTCTCCTCTATCAGATTATAAACTTTTAATTCTAAAATTTAACTGATTTTTAACTTCTTCTTTATAAGCTTTAAATTTTCTTAAAGCTTCATCTTTATGTTTTATCAAATAAACATAAATATATTTAGAATAGTCATCAATAAATGTTATAAAATATATTTTTCTTCTCTAATCAAAATATTATTTAAATGACAAATATCAGTATGAATGAGTTTTAAAATTTGAGATTTTATTTCTACTTTATTGATAGGTTTTCTAGTAATTTTAGTTTGAATAAGAATTCTACATTTTTTTTTAATAATTTTCTCGCATCTAGGAATTAATCATAATTCTATTATGGAATTTAAACGATTAACATTCACATGCCCTAATCTATCATGCCATAATGAAAGAGAATCAACAATATAAACGGAAGAAGGCATTTCATTGATTACATTCAACTTAAACATCTCATTATAGACATATACTTTCCCCACAAATACTCCACCCTTAGTGATTACAACTTTAACTGTTCAAACACTAACTTAAAACTATGTTTATTGAGTAAATTGGTCGAAATCATATTCTTACGAATCTCAGGAACATACAATACATCGGTCACAATAAGTTTTATCAAAGGTTCATTGGAGATTGATTTTCCTTAAACCCTTGACCTTTGCAGTTGAAGCATTCCCCATGAAGAGCTCTTGTTCGTTCGTGTCCTCTACATAGTTAGCGATCTGCAGTTAGAAACATGCCTAGTAGCACCAGAATCGATCCACCAATCTTTGATTTCTGAAATCCTGACCAGTCACATTCGCTTGAGATTCTCTCTTTTCAGAAGTCTGCAATTCTTTTTGAAGTAATCGGGTGGTTTGTCACAGTGATAACAACTCTCCTTTTTCTTCTGGCCCTGATAACCTTGGCTCTTATTTTTCTTGTTAGCCTTATCAGAATTGAGGTTGCCTTTCTGCTCTCCATATGATTTGGACGTATTAACTTCCACCATATGAGCCTTTGAAGTTAATTGAGAATGCTCGTCTTTCTTGTCGTGAATACGAAGTTCGTCTTTGGCTCGATGATGGTGGCACAACTCTTCAAACGAAAGTTCTTTCTTTTTATGTTTGAGAGTCTCCCTGCAGTCTTTCCATGAGGCAGGCAATTCGTAGATAATCTCATGATTGTGAAATATGGGATCCAATTTTATGCCCTCTTGATTAATTTGACCGATACTATACTAAATTTTATGAACTTGATCGAGAATTAGTTTATTATCAATCATTTTGTAATCTAAATACTAGCTTACAATAAAACTTTTGTACTGGCATATTCAGTTTTGTACTTTGTCTCCAGCGCCACCCAAAGTTCCATTGCAGACGCCATGCTCTGGTACACATCAAAGAGTGAATTTGTTAGTACATTGAAAATGTGCCCTTTGCACATATAATCATCTTCCTCCCATTTCTGACGATTATGAGCAATGGCAAGAGATTCTCCATCAAAATCTTTAGGCTCCGCGAGTTTTTGGAGTGGTTAGGACATAAGCAACCCTCAAAGTCGTCAATAGGAAATATAGCTTTTGTTGTCATCTTCTGAAGTTATTACCGTCGAATGGCTCCAATTTGACGAAGTCTTGACTCGTCACTTTCATATTTGAATTCATGATACACTACAAAAATAAGGTGTTTCAGCGGCGCATACTGGTAAGGGCCGTAATGACAGGTTTTTATAGCGACCGGACTAGTAGCGAAAGGTTTTTGTTAATAGCGGCAGTTTTTGGGTGTCGCTAATAGTCTTATTTTTTATAGTGAAAATACAGAATAACATTTTAAAATTGTTAGAAAATATTATGATCAAAAATCTGAAAATGATAAAATGAGCAAGAGAAATTGGACTTGAGGCAGGTAGTCGTTATCTTTAAAACGTTATTCACTCCCTACTCAAGTAAATCCTTAAGTTTGCAAAAGGGTTCTAGCAAGACGTTTCTAGGATACAACAAATCCAATCTCTTGGATGTGAATCGTTACTTTTTCAGAGATCTCAATCGCTCCATCCAACTGACGTTGCATATTTTCGAATTCAAATTCGAAAAGTAACACACCTTTATAAGCGGTTATGAAACAATTAGGTTCGACAGTCAACATTTGACCAATATTGTAGACACCCCAATTTTTCCCTCTCAAAGTATGTAGACCTGTTCGATCAACCTTTGACCATTTTGGTGATTTTTAGAAATGATTTACCTTCTCTGAAAGCTTTAAAACCCAAATACGGGGACCGTATACTGAAACAATAGTATATGGCTGAACACGGGCTGAAATAATAGCTCTGTAGCTCAGACCCCACAACCCTGATATGGGGACTATATACTGAAACAATAGTAGACGATCGAAACACAGGCTGAAACAATAGCCCTGTGGTTCGGACCCGACTTACCCGGGGAAGATTCTGAATTCTGCGCCCTTCCAAGTGCACGCAATTCGATTGCACGCCCACACACCGGCACGCAATTGGCCCCATTTGGACTAGGGCCTCAGGAGTAGATTACGCGCCCTATACAGCACGAGCAATCAGATTGCACGCCTGATCGCTAGCGCGCAATTGGTCCCCTTTTGACTTGGACTCAAATTCTCTTGACTGCCTAAACTCCCCTATTGAGCGCCCTGTACAGAGCGCTTAATCGGAAAGTACGCATTGATCAGGGCGACTAGTCAGTCGATCACTCACTGAGTCTATGACCGACTCAAAGTGTAATAGGGCGCGTAATTCAATTAAGCGACCCAGACAGGGCGCATAATTGAATTCCACCGACCAATTAAGCGCACCCCTCAAGGCGCGTAATTGATGGAATACCTATAAATAGACCCCCTTACCCCAAATATAGCACACAACAATTCGAGATCTGGCAATCGAGCTTTCGAGTTCTGACAATCGAGCTTTCGAGTTCCTTCCGAGCTTAGGAACTTCGAGATTCTCCCCGGTGCCTAGGTAATTTCGCAGTTCTAATTTTTTTAATTTCCTTTCTAGTTCTAGGTTCAAGTTCTTGAGTTCTAATTTTTAATTCTTAATTTCATAGATCTTAGATTTTTTAGTCTTAGATTTTAGGTTTTTAATTTTAGTGTCTAATTCTAGTTCTTAGCTTCTAGAACCAGGTCTTAGCTTTCAATTCTTAAATTTTCATTCTAGATTTTAATTTTAGTTTTAAATTTTAGTTCTTTTCCTAGTTTCTAGTTTTTCTCTTCTAGTATATAATTTTTCAATCTTTTGATCTTCAATTTTAACTCCTACTCTTCAAATTCAAATCCGTAGATTTTCTTATCTCTGGACTTGATTCTTAATTTATAGAACTAGTTTTTAATTTCAGGCTTTAAACCACTTAAGGACTTGCACATAGATAGTAAATAGGTGCAATAGAACTAGCAAAATACACCCCAAAGGTCAAGATGGTCAACAAGTCAAACCCTAATCACAAAATTCGAGGTAAAAACCTAGAGTTATTGTTCATATGCCTGGCGCAACTAATAGTTGTGCCAAGCATATGCGAATGTAAAACAGTGATGCAATGTAGCTTTGGGAAGTCGACTGCCCGCGGGGGGACCCACCTATAACTGGCGCAACTATTCGTTGCGCCAAATCCCGAAGGGGTTCACATGAATTTATCATTCTGCCCTTTAGGTTCGGAATGCAATATTTTTGCGTATACAGCTCCGATTGGGGTGATTCTTAGCCCGTTGGAAAGCTGAAGACTTCTTAGATTTTTTAGTCTTAGATTTTAGGTTTTTAATTTTAGTTTCTAATTCTAGTTCTTAGCTTCTAGAATCAGGTCTTAGCTTTCAGTCCTTAAATTTTCGTTCTAGATTTTAATTTTAGTTTTAAATTTTAGTTTTTTTCCTAGTTTCTAGTTTTTTTCTTCTAGTTTATAATTTTTCAATATTTTGATCTTCAATTTTAACTCCTACTCTTCAAATTCAGATCTGTAGATTTTCTCATCTCTGAACCTGATTCTTAATTTCTAGAACCAGTTCTTAATTTCAGGCTTTAAACCACTTAAGGAGTTGCATATAGATTGTAAATGGGTGCAACAGAACTAGCAAAATACACTCCAAAGGTTAAGATGGTCAACAAGTCAAACCCCAATTATGAAATTTGAGATAAAAACCCAGAGTTACTGTTCATGTGCCTGGCGCAACTAATAGTTGCGCCAAGCATATACACAGTAAAACAGTGATGTATAGTAGCTTTGGAAAGTCGACTGGCTGCGGGTGGACCCACCTATAACTGACACAACTATTAATTGTGCCAAATCCCTAAGG
This sequence comes from Chloranthus sessilifolius, assembly GCA_021018995.1. NCBI lineage: Eukaryota > Viridiplantae > Streptophyta > Magnoliopsida > Chloranthales > Chloranthaceae > Chloranthus > Chloranthus sessilifolius. The sequence continues at coordinate 76,562,267 of CM037595.1, forward strand.
GGGTTCACATGAATTTACCATTCTGCCCTTCGGGTTCGGAATGCGATATCTTTGAGTATACAGCTCCGATTGGGGTGATTCTTGGCCCATTGAAAAGCTGAAGACTTCTTAGATTTTTTAGTCTTAGGTTTTAGGTTTTTAATTTTAGTTTCTAATTCTAGTTCTTAGTTTCTAAAACCAAGTCTTAGCTTTCAGTCCTTAAATTTCCTTTCTAGATTTTAATTTTAGTTTTAAATTTTAGTTCTTTTCCTAGTTTCTAGTTTTTCACTTCTAGTCTATAATTTTTCAATCTTTTGATATTCAATTTTAACTCCAACTCTTCAAATTTAGATCCGTAGATTTTCTCATCTCTGAACCTGATTCTTAATTTCTAGAATCAGTTCTTAATTTCAAGCTTTAAACCACTTAAGGAGTTACACATAGATAATAAATGGGTGCAACAGAACTAACAAAATACACCCCAAAGCTCAAGATGGCCAGCAAGTCAAACCCTAATCATGAAATTCGAGGTAAAAACCCAGAGTTACTATTCATATGCCTGACGCAACTATTAGTTGCGCCTAGCATATGCACAATAAAATAGTGATGCATAGTAACTTTGGGAAGTCGACTGCTCGTGGGGTCCATAACTGGCGCAACTAATAGTTGCACCAAATCCCTAAGGCGGTTCACATGAATTTATCATTCTGCCCTTCGGGTTCGGAATGCGATATCTTTGCGTATATAGCTCTGATTGGTGTGATTTGTGGCCCGTTAGAAAGCTAAAAACTTCTTAGATTTTTTGTCTTAGATTTTAGGTTTTTAATTTTAGTTTCTAATTCTAGTTCTTAGCTTCTCGAACCAAGTCTTAGGTTTTAGTCCTTAAATTTTCGTTCTAAATTTTAATTTTAGTTCTTTTCCTAGTTTCTAGTTTTTCTCTTCTAGTCTATAATTTTTCAATCTTTTGATCTTCAATTTTAACTCCTACTCTTCATATTCAGATCCGTAGATTTTCTCATCTTTAGACCTGATTCTTAATTTCTAGAACCAGTTCTTAATTTCAAGCTTTAAACCACTTAAAGAGTTGCATATAGATAGTAAATGGGTGCAACAAAACTAGCAAAACACACCCCAAAGGTCAAGATGGTTAACAAGTCAAACTTCAATCACAAAATTTGAGGTAAAAACTCAGAGTTACTGTTTATATGTCTGGCGCAACTATTAGGTGCACCAAGCATATGCACAGTAAAACAGTGATACATAGTAGCTTTGGGAAGTCGACTGCCCGCGGGGGGACCCACCTATAACTGGCGCAACTATTAGTTGCGCCAAATCCCTAAGGGGTTCACAAGAATTTATCATTCTGCCCTTCGGGCTCAGAATGTGATATCTTTGCGTATACAACTCCGATTGGTGTGATTCTTGGCCCGTTGAAAAGCTGAAGACTTCTTAGATTTTTTTAGTCATAGATTTTAGGTTTTTAATTTTAGTTTTTTAATTCTAGTTCTTAGCTTCTAGAACCAGGTCTTAGCTTTCAGTCCTTAAATTTTTGTTCTATATTTTAATTTTAGTTTTAAATTTTAGTTCTTTTCCTAGTTTCTAGTTTTTCTCTTCTAGTCTATAATTTTTCAATCTTTTGACCTTCAATTTTAACTCCTACTCTTCAAAATAGAATCCGTAGATTTTCTCATCTCTGGACCTGATTCTTAATTTCTAGAACCAGTTCTTAATTTCAGGCTTTAAACTACTTAAGGAGTTGCACATAGAAAGTAAATGGGTTCAACAAAACTAGCAAAATACTCCCCAAAGGTCAAGATGGTCAATAAGTCAAACCCCTATCATGAAATTTAAGGCAAAAACCCAGAGTTACTGTTCATATGCCTGACGCAACTATTAGTTGCGCCTAGCATATGCACAATAAAATAGTGATGCATAGTAACTTTGGGAAGTCGACTGCCCGTGGGGGGACCCACCTATAACTGGCGCAACTATTAGTTGCGCCAAATCCCTAAGGCGGTTCACATGAATTTATCATTATGCCCTTCGAGCTCGTAATGTGATATCTTTAGGTATACAGCTCCGATTGGGGTGATTCTTGGCCTGTTGGAAAGCTGAACACTTCTTAGATTTTTTAGTCTTAGATTTTAGGTTTTTAATTTTAGTTTCTAATTCTAGTTCTTAGCTTCTAGAACCAGGTCTTAGCTTTCAGTCCTTAAATTTTCATTCTAGATTTTAATTTTAGTTCTTTTCCTAGTTTCTAGTTTTTCTCTTCTAGTCTATAATTTTTCAATCTTTTGATCTTCAATTTTAACTCCTACTCTTCAAATTCAGATCCGTAGATTTTATCATCTTTGGACCTGATTCTTAATTTTCAGAACCAGTTCTTAATTTTAGGCTTTAAACCACTTAAGAAGTTGCACATAGATTGTAAATGGGTGCAACAGAACTAGCAAAATATATCCCAAAGGTCAAGATGGTCAACAAATCAAACTCCACTCACAAAATTTGAGGCAAAAACGCAGAGTTACTGTTCATATGCCTGGCGCAACTATTAGTTGCGCCAAGCATATGCATAGTAAAATAGTGATGCATAGTAGCTTTGGAAAGTCAACTGCCCATGGGGGGACCCACCTATAACTGGCGCAACTATTAGTTGTGCCAAATCCCTAAGGGGGTTCACATGAATTTACCATTATGCCTTTCGGGTTCGGAATGTGATATCTTTGCGTATACAGCTCTGATTGGGGTAATTCTTGGCCCGTTAGAAAGCTGAAGACTTCTACTTTTCAATAGAATGAGATTTAGCGTAGTAGAAGGTCACAGCTAGTCCTGGTGCACCACTCTTCATCCATTGCTCAGGAAAGTTAGGTTTAGGTCTGGAATAGGTTTTAAGGGTCGGGATGGGTTCTTAAAGGTTCGGGAAGGTTCCTAAGGGATCTAGGGTGATTCTTAAGGATTTGGGATGGCTCCTAAGGTTCCTAAGGGTTCCATACATGCCATCAAAAGCTCAGAGGTGTGCCTCCCTCGAAATGTATTTCGATCGGGCCTTAGGTTAAATTTTGGTGTCTACCGATGCCCCTCTTTGGTATCCGATCACTAATAATCGAATGCTAAAGAAAAGAGACATCTGAAGAGGCCCAAGGCATTACTGACGGGTCTGCTGCATTCAGAACAAACTTTAAACATCAAATGAGTAACATGGTGAGAAAATAAAAGCCCTGTTTGTTGGGAAAAGCGGTCGTTTCTCAAGGTAATCGGTCCCCAAGCGCTTAGCGACATTACTGGGCATAATCGAGGTGGAAAATGAGCTATGAAAGCCCAGCAGCTGGGAAAAATGGTCGCTTCTTGAGTTGATTTGAAGGAGTTTGATATTTAAGATTTATTTTGAGTACAACAGCTTCATAAGTAAGGAGGGTGATCGACCCACATTCAAAGATAGGCCCAACGCAAGTACGCAAGGCTCCACAGTTTGTATTCAATCATATGAGGCATTGACCACCTCATCTGACTGGTCACGGGTGCCCTTGCTTGAAGCAGGGTTCGAGGTCTTTGGGTGAACCCATTAATCCCAAATATTATTTAGCAGACTACCCGAGCAGAGCGAACAAAGGTCGCAACGATTTTGGGGAGTGTGTGTTGTTTTTCTAACTTACCCCGGATCATCATTACCTAGAGTATCTAACCTTTAATAACACAAAACAGATCCGACTAAAATCGGGTGCCCACCAAAGGATACATCTAATCCTGGTCTTTGCTGATAATGATCTTACAAATCAATTAACTATGCATAAACATGCACCCATTAGGGGTGATAAGTAACAAAGGCGATGGAAGTCTCGACCCAGATCTTATCCGGGTACAATTTACGAGAACAAATAACCATCCTACGGATACCCAGACTCAAGGCGTACACTTTATAAGGATACCGTGCAAATACAGGTTTTAAGCCTATGGAAATAAGGGGAATGAACCCTTCTACATGCATGCTTACATATAGTTTCATTTTCAATAGGTTAGTTTCAACCAACGATTGACCTATTTCATAACGGAGTTACTCGGACCTCAAACCCCGTAGGGCACACGCCCGGAGTGTGCCGACCAAGAGTCCACACCTCCAAAATAGTTTATGATGAATCTCAAGTTAGACACTCACGTTCATATGAATCCACCAACTGAGCGCTCGTCATAAAGATTTAGCAGTGGAGTCGACTCAATCGAAACATTGACCGTTTGATCGGGATTGACACCGTTGCTCCTACTTTTAAGTAGGATCCAAAAATCTAAGGCGCACCTTTAGACTTAAGACATTGATACAGCACAGCTGCATTGCTAATAAAATATTAATATTTTACCGCATTAGAACATGCGTGTGCATCCAATCACATGAGGCATAGACCGCCTCATTTAACCGATCGCGGGTGTCCCTGCTTGAAGCAGGGTTTGAGGTCTTTGTGTAAACCCATTGATCCCAAAGTTTATCTGGCATGACTACTCGAGCGGAGCGAACAGAGGTCGCAACACTTTTTGGGAGTGCATGCTATCTTTTTAAAACATATATCTTTGTTATTTTATGTGTGGAATTTTTTATATTTTTTGTGTTTATTATTTTATGTGATTTTCATATTTTTGAGTTATCATTTTATGTGATTTTTTTTATTTTAAGTTATCATTTCATGTGATTTTATTACTTTATTTCTTCTATTATTTTATGCGAATTATTTTTGGGATTTTCTTTATCTTTTTTTTTTTTTTAAGATTTTTAAGTTTATCATTTTATGTGATTTTTTTGTCTTTTGAAGCTATCATTATTTTATGTGAATTATCCTATCATTTTATCATTTTATTATTCTATCATTTTATGTGAATTATATATTTTTTTTGGTTTTTTATGTGTGATTTTTTATCATTTTTTGGGCTTTGTCATATTTTTCTATGTAGGATCGGGACGCCTATTGCTCTCGGTCCACTTTATTCGTAGCACGTCTTTTTGGGTAAGTTGAATGAGGATCGATACATCGTTTGGGAGCACATGCATCAGCTAGGAGTGACAAAATGAAGAGAGGGAGTACCGGGTTATGTATCTGACCCGCACCAGGCCCAAAGACCCAACCCGCGAGTGGCTGGCGCAACTATTAGTTGCACCAAGACAAAAGAGGCCCAAAATAACCTGGTGCAACTATTAGTTACGCCAAGCCTGGCTGGGGAGCCAATTAAACAGCCCGAGTTTGGGCAGCAAGGCATTTTTTTTTAATTTCATTTTTTCCCCCATCTCTTCAAAACTGAAAACCGGCCTCCTTAGGGTTCCTTTATGTTGCTTCTACGCATGCCTCATTGTCGGCATTCGCTCGCGCCAATTGATTGCCGTCTTGCGCTAGATCAAAGACCCCATCTTCGTCACAAGGTAACCATTTAAAATTAATTTTTATTGATTTTTCTTGCTTTTTCTTGCAAATATGATCATGATCTTGCATTCTTTGATGAGTAATGATTTATTTTTATGGTATGTATATTTATTGATGATGTGTGGATGATTTCTTATGAACAATGCCCTATTTTTGTTATTTTATGGATTTATTGGTGCCTAATATACATATTTTTTGTTGTTTGTATTTGTGTATAAAGAAGGGATTTTATTTTTGTTGTTTTTTGTTTGTTTGTTTTTTTGTTTTTATGTTGCATATAAAGCATTGGATTTTTGGTCTTTTATTTTTTGAACATTAATTTAGGGAAAAAGGGACTTTCGATTTCTTTTTTGAATTTTAATTAAGGAAAATGATTTTTGACTTCTCTTAAAATTAAGAAAACAAGAGATTTTATATTTTTGTTGTTGTTTTGAAAACTAAGGCATTGATTTACTATTATTTATTATTTTTGTGTTCGTTTTTTGTTTTTTTTTTTTATTTTATGGGCATAAACTACGGGTTTTTTCTGTAGTTTTTATTTTTATAAAAGAAAGGCTCTTCTATTTTTGGTTTTTGATTTTAGGAGCATAAAGGAGGGATTCTTGAGCATAAGAGAAAGAGATTTTTTTTTTTGGGTTTTGATTTTAGCAGCAAAAGGAAGTGATTCTTTTTTTGTTTTTCTAAACATAAAAGGACTTAAAAAGATGAGACTTCTCTTTTTTTTGGTTTTTGCTTTTAGGAACATAAAGCAAGGAATTTTTGTTTTTGCTTTTCTAATCATAAAAGAAAGACTTTTTCTTTGGTTTTTGATTTTTAAAAGCATAAAGAAAGACTCTTCTGTTTTTGTTTGTTTTTAAATTTGTCTTTTTTTTTGTTTAAACACAAAGGAAGGACTCTCTTTTTTTTGGGGTTTGATTTTTGAAGCCTAAAGAAATGATGATGATTTTTTATTTTTATTTTTTTTTACTTGCCTTATTCTTAAACATAGAAAAAGTGAAATTTGTTTTATTTTTTTTTTACTTTCGAAGATAAAAAGGAAGGGATTGTTTTTTGTATTTTTATTTTATTAAAAAAAGAATTTTTTATTGTTTATGCACGTGTGTGTGTGTGTATCTTTGTTTCTGAAAATGATAGAAAAAGGATGAGCTTACTTACCTTCCCCTGGCTCGTAGCAAAAATGGTTCTTTATCACTTATCTGCTCTGATGTGATTATTTTCTGTTACCCCAGAATGTCCGACAACGAAGAATACGTGCCTGAGGAGGGCCATAAGGAGGGGCCCGAGGTAGTCTATGGTCCGTGGGGGAGCAGTTTTTTGTGGTAGACGAAAAGCGGGTCCCTGGCTGGAGATGCAGGGTGATGCCACCCGAGCTGGCCTCCTTCATTAGCAGTACATTCATATCTCCAATTTTGGCATAGCGGGCAAGGTAAAAGATAGGTTTAGTTCTTCCTTTCATACAGCTTTGCTTTATTTCCATGATCTGATGCATTTCTCTTTTCTGACGCGGGACCTGCCCCCTATCGTGTTCCGCAGGGGTTGATTGGACTGCCATGATTTCTACCGCTATGTTCCCCCCGTGGTGAAGTTTCTGCTGGCACAGGTGGGCTTTGGGGAGTTCCTGTCTTGCCCCCCTATGAGGACCGATGTCGCATACCTGAAGGCATTGATAGAGTGGTTCTGTCCTGAGACCATGACCTTCCACAGGCCCTATGCCGAGATGGCGCTGACGCTCGTAGATTGGGCGATGATTACTAGCATTAGGGTAGGGGGCATACCGATAGCTAGTCTTACGGTGTCGAGCAGAGAGGACATTGTGAGATTGATAGGGGACTATCCCCCTTGTGGGCAGATGCATGGCACCGAGGTTAAGATGGGGTGGCTATCTGGGCTCTATGTGGCATATGAGTTGGTAGATCTGGGCCAGCCAGATAGAGAGCTTTACATTACGCCCGAGCGGGTGATCATCCTGGCCCGTATCACTCTTTTGCTTTTGCTGGGTAAGACCCTCTTTACGAATGCGAGCGGCGGTCGAGTCAGCTTGGCATTGTTGAGCATTATGGACAACTGGCTCGACGTCCATAAGTACGACTGGGACATGGCCGGGTACGCGTGGTTGATGTATGGCTTAGCCCGAGTAACTATCGAGGATTCTAAATCTGTTGTCGACTTTTGGACGGCATTGGAGGCAATCTTTAACTCTTTCATTTTCGTCAATTTTACCTGAATGGTCTTTTATGCTACTGACTTGTTCTTTGTGCACTTCTCTTCTCAGGCGTGAGGGTACCTCCACTTTCATCCTGGGCGTCCGCTTCTCCACTCCGATGTATACACCTACCTCCTCCTCAGTAATTGGAACCAAGCCCAGCGCTGGGACTTGGGCATGAAGCACTTGGAGATGGGCTTGAAGTCCCAACTCGACCTGATGATCCCTGAGCAGGTAAAGCCCTTTTCAACTCTGTTTATTCCAATTTGGAAATCATCCTTGATTTATTATGTTGCATGTCTAACTGATTGGCCACCTTTGGACAGATCCTTCACGACCCGTACCTAACCTCCATTTCTGGGACCGGGCAGCCGTAGGTCCATCGTGCCTATTTAGCAACTGCCACGTTGTCTTCTTCTACGGGGTGTGGGCCAAGGCTTACTATCTAGGGGAGCAGGTGGTGCATCAATACCAGGGCCATCATGCCATACCCATGGACTGCCTTCCTCCATAATGGGATCCCCACCAATGCCCTTCTCGTGCCCAGGGATTATCATATATGGTACGAGTGCCTGCCATATAGGTTCATCCTGCCACGCTTTGTCCCTGGCGCCAACTTCCTTGCATTCGGTGACCCGTACGCTCAAGTAACTCTCCTTTCTTTTTTAGATTAGTCCCCTTTTTGTTTTAATTTAGCTTTTGTTCCTACTGAGCGAATTTCTATTTTATTCACAGTTTGCTCAAGGGGGTGACTGGGATGATGGAGGTAGAGCGGTGGTGGGTACTGCTGATACTTTAGAGACAGGTCCTTCAGGTGTTGGCCCTTCTGGTGCAGGTCCCTCGGGTGAGGGTTCTTTAGGAGCTGGCCTGTCGGGTACCTCTCATGTGGGTGCCCTCGGTGGTGGTCCACCCGTGGTCTATGGGACCTTTCGATGCCTTGACGATAGCTTTCTCTCAGACCTGTGTGCCGATGTGGATAAGAATGCACATATCTCAGCTGAAACGGCCCGGGTCCCTCCTCCTGATGTGATTCCAGGGGTAAGCCCTCTTACTATCAATCTTCCTTTGTCTCGGCTCCTTTTGTAAATGCATGTGTTTTGTAATTGCCCTGGTAACCAACATCCTATCCCTCTGAATGCAGAACTTTGACTCGGCTATGGAGTATGCGACGTATCACCGTAACATCACCGAGCTCCAGGACGTGGAGGCGGTGAGTATTCTGCTGCTCCACTTTTCTCATCATCCTTTGTTCCTTGATTGATCATGATTTCTGATATTGATTTTGACTTACAACGTGCACATGCCAAGGAGTTGTGATCTTTGCTCAGCAGGATTTCGCAGGCGTGGTCCCGGGTGGGGGATATTCAAACCTTCCAAAGCTCCTCACATCAGCGAAAGAAGTCAAAGGGCGCCAACAAGGATTAGGCCCTAGTTTCTGTAAAATAACATTTAGCACATTTGGGGATAATTTTATTGGGGTTTGGTAAGGTTTGTAACAAATATTTATGGCACTTTTTGGATGATTTTTTGTTTGGATATGCTCAATGATTTTCTTTGATTGCGTGTTATCTCTCTCTTGCATATGTCTAATTGCTTGCAGGATGATCTTGATGTTTGCTCATGAAAGTGGCCCTCAAGGTCGCATGCCTTGGTGCAGGTTTTTCTTGTACAAAAAGTCAACTCTTTTCACTGTTAGGTGCCCTTTATGTTTGGGAATGTTCTTTAAAGCATAAAAAAAGGTGAATAGGCTAACTGGCAATGGGGGCCTGCAAAGGCCAACAAAAATCCCCAAAAAAGCTCAGAAAAATGGCATGGAGGGGGGATTTGTGCTGGCGCAACTATTAGTTGCACCAGGCTTAAACTGTGGACAATTGCACTGGCGCAACTAATAGTTGCGCCAGTTTTAGCCTGGGAGTTGTGGGGCCTTATATGCCCGAGACAATTCAAATTCACCTTCTTTCCCTTTTGACCTGGCCTTTTTGATTGATTTTTCCTCTCCTTGGTTTCCTAAGGACGGGTTCATCAACATACATTAAATTTTATATTCTTGAAAGATCTGTGTACGTCTATGGACCCGCTTTCCAATCCTCCCTTACATGGAGGGCTTGGAACCAATTTACCACTTTCTTTGGGCTTGGGGCCCAATTTTCTCAAACGTTGGCTTGAGAGCTTGAATGAAAGTGAGATCATTGAACTTGAGTGGCTCGGACGATCACGTCTTCCCCGCTTCCTTGAGGTTCCTCCACGGTGGGACCTACTTCATGCAGCGGCCTCGTTTTGGGATACAAATGCTCATGTGTTCTGCTTTGGGAAGCGGGAGCTAACTCCCACTCTTGAGGAGCTATCCAATTTGTCTGGTTTGAAGCTTCACAGAGGCCTCACAACAGTCACGCCAAAGTCAGGCTACTCTAAGTCCATTCACCAACCCTCAGTTTGAAGAAATTTGAGTACGAAAAAAGTTTCATTGGGGGCCCACAAGGTGTTCGATCAAATTCCTCAAAGAACTTTTCAGTGACGAAAGTCTTCAAAAATTGCCGGTTAGGAATATCTTCAATTGAAAGCCTTTGCCCTCGGTCTTGTTTCGGAAGTCCTTTTCTTTACTAGGGAGAGAACTTCTCTTTGGCTCTCTGCGATATTTTGATCGAGTTGGTAGAGGGTCGATCGATGATGCACTTGGTCCTTTACGGAACTATCCCGATGCCTTGATGCATTTGCTCTGGGCAAGGTGGAGAGCCTCAGGGGATGTCCCTTGTTGCTCCAGGTCTGGTTGGGTGAGCATCTCGCTATCATGGGACCCATGCCACGCTTTTACATTGCCCGAGGTGAGGCCGCTCGATGCTTTTTGGGAAGGTGTCACTTACTTTCGCAGGGTGATTCGTCAACTTTGAAGCTTTGGTTGACCAATGCCGAGCTGATGTGGAGGCTTCCTTGGTTGGATTGGGCCTTTCCCATAGTTCGTTCCAAAGACCATGAGGGCATCACTCTCCTAGGATTGATTGGCAGCACCTTCTATTTCTCATTTCGGGTGTTGCGTCAGTTCGGCTGTTCTCAGTAGGTGCCTTGTGAGACAAAGTCCCCTCTACGTGACTTGATCTTTTTTAGGGGGTCCTCTAGGGACATGGTTCGGATTGCTACTCTTTGGGAGGCGCGTCAGTCAACGCTGATGTGTGATATGAAGCAGGGAGATTCAGTTCAGTCTTCCCCTGAGTACGAGGCTTGGCTATTGGCTGAGCAGCCTACTGCTGATCATCTGGATCAGGCAGAGAGTATTGACATGGGAGGCCCCTGACCGAAGAAAGAGATGGCACTCCGAGCCCACATTGAGTTGTTAACCGATGAAAAGAGGGTCCTGCACTAGCTTTTAGCACAATAGAAAGTTAGAGCAGGGATAGTAGAGAGCGAGGTCCTTTTTTCTAAAAGGATCTTTGAGTGTTGCCCTTGGAGCCACTGATGCTTCTAAGAAGAGGTACAAGAGTTTGCATGGTCATTGGTTGACCGAGCGGAATGTCTAGGAGGATGGTTTTCGCACTAAGATTAGTGCCTTGAAGTGAGAGCTGGGCTATTGATTCCTTCTTGCACATATAACTTTTTACACAGATCAGATACACAGAAAAGGGGCGTAAGAAACCCCTTTACAGATACACTTTTTGGTATACATATTTTCTTTATGTTTTTATTTTTTCTTGCTTTTTATAAAAAGAAAGAAAGCTAGACATCACACCGACTATTTTTGGGATGTGGTGTAAGTGGTACATTTGTAAATGAGGAAGGAAAATCTATTATATTTACACAAACTCTTTTTGTTGTTCTTTTTGTTTTCTTCTCTTTTTTGATTAATGGGTCACTTTAACAAAGAGGGCTCTCCGCCCTGTTCTTTATTCTCTTTTTCTTTGGTTTGATGCCTCCATCATGGGGTGAGATCTCGGGTCTCCTTTTGAGCATGGTCGAACCCCCTTTTAAATGGTCGGGTCTGAGGGAATTTCAGTAGCTTTACCAAGACTGGAACGTCAATCCCTTGGGACTGAGTCAAACCTTTCTCCTTACCTTGAGTCATACATTTAACAAAGCAGTTTCACAAAGACAATTCTGGTCGGGCCCCGATTTGAACTAACATGAGCGGCCCGGAAAAGGGTAACAGAGGGAGTAACCAAGAGGGCTCTTCCACCATCTGAATTATCAATCATTTCAAACCTTTCTTTTTCTTCTTTTTTTCTTTTAAAACTCTTTTGCTCACAATGCCCAAGGTGGTTTTGTCATGCCCGTTTTGCCCTCTTTTTACCCGTGGTGCCCTTTCGGGTTTTGACCACGTTTATGGGTTTAGCTCTCTTACCCCAAGCGCCCTTTTGGGTTTTCACCTAGTTCGCACAAACTCGCTGTTTTTACCCGTAGTGCCCTTTCGGGTTTTCACCACGTCCATCTTGCTTTTAGCATGTATTTTTCTTTTCTTTTTCTTTTTATTTCTATTTTCCAAAGCCGTACACAGATGTCGATTCCGTCATAGCCGGCCAGATGGGGTTCTGGTGTCGTCTCATAACTCGACTCATGTTGACTTAACAGATACTATGACTGCTTGTAAACCTACAAAGAGGGCTTTCTTCAAGGTGTTGCTTGGCCATGGGTCTAGTTAGGATTTAAAGGTATGCTAGGCTAAGAAGGGTGTTTCCTTGACACGGCTTCAATTTTTCACAACACACTTCTTCCTTGGGGGATTTTTACAATACAAGCCCCTATGATTCTTCTATTTTTTTATCTTATTTCAATCAATCTCTTTTTTAGGTTTTATTTTTCTTATTTTTTTGGATTTTGATGGTAACTTTACTTCCCCTTTTTTTTGTATATGTACAAATTTATTTTTTGGGGGAAGGGGTTTATTGAAAGAAAGGCCCATGCTCAAATGGGATAGTAAAGGATATCATCATTTTTAGGGATGCTTGTTGGCTACTGTGCTTGGAATGATGGCCTCTTTTGGGTGGTTCTTAAACAGTCACGTCTCTGTTTCACCAATACTTACCTTATCATGATAGACTAAGCGTAGAACCGTCGGACGTATCCAGCATTGATGGACTCAGAAAGATGATCTCCATCAATGGTAGTGAGGCAAATGGCATATCTCGGTAGCACTTCTCGGATGACATAAGGTCCTTCCCAGTTCGGCTTGAACTTCCCTCTCGGATTGGTGTGGAGGGATGGGAAGATCTTCTTCAGCACAGTGTCTCCTATCTTCAGATCTCGACCGCGGACACATTTATTATAAACGCGTGCGATTCGCCCCTGGTAAACTTGGGTATGACACAAGGCTAGGAGTCTCTTCTTGTCCAATAAGTTCAATTGTTCAAAGTGGTATCTCTCTCTCTTTGCTTTGAGTAAGCCTGATTCCATGAGGATTCGGAGCAAGGGTACTTCAACCTCTATCGGTAGGACGGCCTCGATTCCATACACAAGGGAGAATGGTGTTGCCCTTGTAGCGGTACGGATCGACATTCTGTAAGCCCATAAAGCAAATGGCAGCATTTTGCTCCAATCTCGATAAGTGATGACCATCTTTTCGAGGATGCAGACGACCATCTTGTTTGTAGCTTTCGCGGCTCCATTAGTTTGAGGCCAATAAGGGGATGAGCGATGGTGCTTGATCTTTTATTATTCGCAGAAGGCTCGGATGTGCTTATTCGCAAAGTTTGTGTCATTATCCTTGATGATATCCTTGAGTACTCCAAATCGGCACACAATATTATTCTTGAGAAACTTTTCAACGTGACTGACCATGATGTTGGCATATGACGCCTCTTCTACCTACTTGGTGAAGTACTCAATGGGAACGAGGATGAACCGATGTTCATTTGATGCTTTTGGACTAATCATTTCGACGACGTCAAGGCCCCAGGTAGCAAATGGCCAAGGAGTGGTCATGCAGTGAAGATCGATGGCAAGAGCATGTATCAAACTGGAGTGTTTGTGACACTTGTAGCATTTCTGAACATGTTTGTAGCAATCCAATTTTATAGTGGTCCAAAAGTATCTTTACCGTAGAATTTTCTTAGCGAGCATGTGATCGCTGACGTGGGCACCGCATACTCCTTCGTGGATCTCTCTCATGATGTTGATCGCTTCACTTTCTGTATGGCACCTGAGCAAGATGTTATTGTACGATCGCTTGTAAAGGCATTCCCCACAAATGACATAGCCTACCACTAAATGTTGAATGGTTCGTTGGTCCATCTTAGACGTACCCTTAGCAAAAGTTAGTGTCTCGAAGAAATTCTTGATATCTGAGAACCAAGGTAGCTCGTCATTAGGCTTTGTAGGTTCCTAAATTTGGAGGCAGAAGGCTGGCTCATTCCTTTGCTCGATCATGATCGACTTCATCTCAGCCCCATACGAGATTTCTATCATTGATGCCAATGTTGCTAGTGTGTCGGCAAAGTGATTCCTTATCTAGGGGACATATGAGAATGTCACGTCTTGGAAGCAAGCCATCAAATCCTTAAGGTGCTCATGGTAGGGGATCAGTTTCTTATCTTTTGTTTTTCAATCTCTATTCGTCTAGCATATGATCAATTGAGAATCGCCAAATACTCGGAGGTGAGTTATATTTAGATCGAGGGCCGCCTGCAAACCAGTGGCACAATCTTCGTACTCGGTCATGTTGTTAATGCAAGGGAAGTTAAGCTTGATGGAGATTGGTACATGGGATCCTTTCAGCGAATTAGAATGGCGCCAACTCCCTGACCTTCAGCATTTGCTGCCCCGTCAAAATGCATTACCCAAGATTCTTCTGCTTCCTCAGTATCGTCTTTCGTCATGAACAGGATGTCCTCATCGGGGAACTCAGTTCTCAAAGGTTCATAATCTGGCAAAGGATTGTCGGCAAGATGATCAGCGAGTGCCTGCCCCTTGATCAATTTCTGAGTGACGTACGTGATGCTAAATTCAGACAATAAAAGTTGCCATCATGCAGCTCATCTAGTGAGAGTCGGCTTCTCAAACAGGTATTTCAACGGGTCCATTTGGGCTAAAAGTATAATGACTTGGGATAGCAAGTAATGGCAGAGCCTCTGAGTGGCCCATACAAGAGCCAGGCATGCTTTCTCCATATGAGAATTACGTGTCTCATAATCAGTAAACTTCTTGCTCATATAGTAGATGGCCTGCTCTCTTCTTCCCGTCCCATCATGCTACCTAAGATACATCCTATCGAAACTTCTGTCATGGAGAGATACATCAAGAGTAGTCTCCCTGGCTCGAGTGGTACTAACACAGGTGGGTTAAGGAGGTAGCTTTTGATTTTATCGAACGCTGCCTGACAATCATCATTCCATTCAACGAGCAAGTTCTTCCTTAGTAGTTTAAAGATCGACGTACAGATTGGAGTTAGATATGCAATGAACCAACTGATATATTGTATTCTGCCCAAGAACCCCCTAACCTCTTTCTCGATAGATGGTGGCGGCATTTCGGTGATTGCTTTAACTTTGACTGGGTCGACCTCGATCCCTCTCCCACTAACGATGAATCCCAATAATTTCTGGAACATAGCACCGAATGTGCACTTATGTGGATTCAGACATAACCTGTACTTTCTCAACCTCTCAAACAACTTCTGAAGGTTTACCAAGTGATCACTTCGATCTGGTGACTTGGCTATCATATCATCGACATATGCTTCAATTTCTCGGTACATCATGTCCTGAAACAATGTGGTCATAGCTCTCTGGTACGTTACACTAGCATTCTTCAACCCAAACGATATGACTCAGTAGCAAAAGGTCCCCCAAGGAGTGATGAATGTCGTCTTCTCTCGATTTGCCTCTACCATCTTAATCTGATTGTATCCTGAGAACCCATCCATGAAAGAAAGCATCCCGTGCTTAGCAGTGCTATCGACTAAGATGTCGATGTGTGGCAATAGGAAATCGTCTTTCTGGCTTACCTTATTCAAATTACGAAAATCGATACATAAGCAGACCTTTCCATCCTTCTTCGGTACGGCATAATATTAGCTAGCCATTGCGGGTAATTAGATTCCATGAGAAACCTCGAGTCATACTGCTTGATGACCTCGTCTTTGATTTTCAACATCCACTCGGGTAAGAGACATCTCAACTTCTGCATAATCAGCTTCATATCAGGGTAGAGAGGCAACTCATGCTCCACTAAATCAGTGTCTAGACCAAGCATGTCCTCATACGACTAGGCAAAAATGTCTTGGTATGACCGAAGGAAGTCGATCATCCTTTTTCTTTCTCCGGGAGATAACGACGTTTCAATCTTGGTAATTCAGGGAATCTCCTCAGTCTCTAAATTAATGTCCTCGATTTCTTTGATAATGGGGATAGGGCCATGCTCAAATTTGGAAAACCGGTCAAGGAGCTCATTGGGGAGCTCCTTCGAAGGGATATCCTCGTCCAGACTCATAATACCTACCTCTTCTTATATTTCTACAGGAAAGGGGTCGATTTTACGTGGGACGGGTATTTTGATTAAGGCATCTTTTTATAGGATTTTATTTAGAATTTTAAATGACAATATTTTTGGACTTTATATTTTTTTAATATTTTTGGGATTTTTATTTTCTTCAGAGACGGACCCTTGACAGCAAGAGTCTATGTATATACAAGGTATTGCCTACCAAGGGCTTATCTCACTTTTTATAGGTTATTTTTTTTTTTTAAATGAGTGCCAAATGTTAGGCCACTCCCCGCTTCTAGGGTTTGGGGCAAAGATGCCCAGTTGCATACCTGAGAGGCCGCTCCTTTACCTATTTGGATGGAGGTTGTTGACTGATACGGCTCTTCAGAGTCAGCCTCCATCATGTTGATCCCCATTTCGTCTGAGATGATATCCTCAAATATTAACACAGTTTTGTGGTAATTCACCATAGGGGAAGTTTGTTCAAGTACGAGTCATCGCTCCTCAAAGAGGGATAACGCGGCCAAGTCTATCTTCAGGCTGGGAAGGGTGATGTGGGGATTGGTGGGGTGAATTGGTTTGTGGGTTTATGTGAGGTCAATCGAGTTACCCCATTCCGATCAATCTTAACAACCCCAACACTCACGAATGAATTTCTAATGTGAGGCCTGGGGCAGGGTTTCTCCTCTATGTGAATCCCTCTAGCTTTTACAGCTATCGTAGCACGGGCTTTCTCCTTAACCTCTCTTACTTCTTCTTCCGTGGGCTTGTAACCTAGCCCAAATCTAACTTTTTGGCCCCCCTTAGCTGCGTCATTCCTTCCTACCCTGCAGTCTGGGCCCCAGCCCTCTTCCTTTTTTATAGCCCCACTTTTAGAGTATAGCCACTGTAGCTACCATTCCACCTCCGGTTCTTAAAATGATGCCCTCAATGGGCTCTGGGAGTATCATTGACACTTCGTATTTGAAATTGTGGAGGTCGACGTCCTCAGCGGTGTGTGAAACATCCAACACATTAGGCTTTCAGACGCTGTTGGTGGCTTTTTCTTTCTCACTGTGCCCTTCAACAATAATGGTGATAATCTTATGCCTGGACACAAACTTGAGCTTTTGGTGCAGCGTTGACGGTATTGCTCTGACCTTATGCAACTAGGGGCGTCCCAGTAATAGATTAAATTAGGATTTAATGTCCATTACCTGAAATAATATGGAGAAGGTCATTGGCCCAATCAACAGATCAAGGTCAACTTCTCTTATTATCTCTCTTCTAGTATTGTCAAAACCTTGGGCACTGGTTATTGTGGGTCTCAACATGCATGGATCTACCCTTACCTTTGTGGCAGTTCTCAGTGGGCATATATTCAACGCAAACCCATTATCGATTAAAACTAAGGGGATTACCATATTTTCGGACTCAATAGTTATATTCAAAGACTTTGAGTGACTACCTCCTTCCTCTGGTAAATCAGCATCAGAAAATAAAATAGCATTCGGAACCATCACTTGACCGATTATCTGTCTGACTTCATCCAGGCTAACTTGAAGTGACACATGCGTGTTCTTTAACGCCCCCATTAGTGCTTGAAAATGGAGTGGGAATGCCATTAACAGATCCCACACAGTGATGTGAGCTGGCATCCTTCACAGCTGAGTCTCCAGTATATGTTCTCACTCATTTTCTCAAAAGGATTCATAGGGCTATCCTTCTTTCCCTTTGGCTGGGCTTGTGCTACTACTGGTGCTTCTGGTTGCTTTGAAATCTTCTCGGATCTAGTCATAAAGTCCATTGCCCCTTCTCTGTTGCTGTCAACATTGATATATGTTTGCTCATAACTCAAAGGGACCTAATGTGAGTTATAGGTTGGTCCCGAAATCTAAAATGATATGGCTACTGGTATCGAATGCTCTTGCACTACGGGCTCCGGAGGTGTGGATAACACTTGGTTTACCTCGGTGATAGCTGGTTGGGTGGTAAAATTGGGCCAGACGGGGGTGGTGAAGCTAGTGAGTGGTGGCGTTGTGGGAAAAGGAGTAGGGGTAGGCCATTGGTAGTTGATAGGCTGGCAGGGGGTTGAGGGTATGATGGGCTATAAGGTAATAAACGGGGGTGGTAGTGTATGGTTGATATGCATTTATATGCACATAATTGACAGGAGTGGGTGATGGAAAATAGACCTTAAGATCTAGGGGCTCAACTCGTGGTGCTAGGCTGGAAAAATAATCTGACAAGTTCAGGGGTCCAATCACAGTTTCTCGGCAATGGTGCTACATAGCTCTCCCGATCACTGATATACTCCAATGGGTCAAACTCAAACTCCTCCTCACCTTCTATCATTCCGATGGTGGGTCTAGGACCTGCTCCTCCGATAGGATGTGGGGGTAATAGTAGCTGGTGGATAATTATATGCTGGTTCACTTAGGAAGGTGTCGACAGCATGATTTTTCTCGTGTCGATTAAATCTTGGATTGCATGCTTCAATGGGAAGCAACGATCAGTCGGGTGACCCAGACCCTGATGAAAGTTGTAGTGAGTATTAGGGTCATAATTCTTCGGGATCGGGTTAGGAGGAGGTTACAATTGACGAATAATGACTAATCCCTTTTCTATTAGTAAAGGTAAAAGTACACTTAATGATTGCCCCAAGGGTATAAACACTCGATCTTAATGGGATCTCCCCTACTCTGGAGTCATCTACATTCCTTGTCCATTCCCTGCTCTCTACATCTGCTTAGTTCTGACTTGTGATGGTTGGGCTGCTTGAAATTAGAACGTGGTTATATTATTATTGGGCCTGGTGTTGGCAACGTTCTGAATGTCAGCCCTTGTTCTCTTCTCATTCTTCTGTTATGAAAACCTTTTAACCCCACTGGCTCCAGTTGGTGCATTCTTGTTCAGGTGACCCTCCCTAATAGCATCCTCACAGGGATTGGCATTCCTTACCAGATCAGCAAAATTGGACTGTTACTGGTATATCAAAAGTCTGAGATTAACGGCAGAGTATTCTTGAAAATCATTTTGATCTGTTCATCATCCGGTATCCTGTTTCGGACCTGAGCTGCTAGTGCTCTCCATCGCCCCAAGTAGTTATTGAAGGTCTCATTCGGGTTCTGCCTCAAACGGGCTAAGTCGAACTTACGCAGTTCAATGTCTATGTTGCAGACATATTGTTCTTGAAACAAATGTGTCAAGTCCTTCCATGTTTTTATCATAGATGGTTCCAAGGATGTGAACCACCTCAGGGTTGAACCAGTCAAACTTTTTTGAAAGACCTTTATTAGTAGTCTTTCATCCCCTCCAAATTGGCACATGCCCCCACAATAAGACTTGAGGTGTGCAATAGGATTGCCGGTGCCATTGCACTTGTTAAAAGCCGGCATTTTAAATTTGAGAGGCAAGAGGACCTCAGCGAACAAACATAAATCTGTGAAGTCTGTGGCGTGGATTTCAGCACCACCCATGTTTAACAACTGCTTTTATATTTTGTCTAAATGCTCTGACTCCTTGGATATGGGGGCCACTTTCTCGACAGTTGGTTGGACGTCACTTGGGCTACCAGGGGGTGAGAAATGATAGGAGGAGGGTTAAGGTTGGTCAGAGCCCCAGCATAGGCTACACTATTTCTTATCTCGTCCTCTTCATACTGCTAATCTATATAAGATGTAGTGAGGGCAAGATTCTCTTGCCGATGCTGCATGGATTGGGTGGGGATGGCCTGGATGGGGGTTGGGTAAGTCTATTAGGGATGAGGGAAGGTTTGTTGGATGATGGGATGAGTGGAAGTTAGATTTTAGAGTGGGGCTTGATGAGGCCATTGGGCCTGGGAAAAGGCTTGAAATTGACTTTGGAATGTCAGGATATGGGTGAATTGGGGTTGATGTAAGGTATGGGTTTGAGCTCGGTATGAGGGTTGTGAATGGGTGAAATTTTGGAGTAATTGTGAAGGATATGGGTGCAAGGCTCTAAGGTTTTGTTGGGCTTGAGTTTGGGCCATGAAGCCTTGGGAGGGTTGGGCCACAAAGCCTTGGTCATGATAGGTTTGGGCCATGGGCCATTGATGGGTTTGGGCCATGGGCCTTTGATTGGTCTGGGCCATGGGCTCTTGGTGGGTCTGGGCCATGGGTCCTTAGTGGATCTAGCTAATTGGGCCTTAGTGGGTCTAGGCCATTGGGCCTTGGTGGGTCTGGGCCATGGGCCCTTGGTAGGTATGGGTTATGGGGTTTTGGGCCATTGGGTCTTGGGTCATGAGGGTAGTGGGAGTTTGAATGGTATGGATGATGGGGGATTGATGGGGGTCATGGGGAGTGAGGCATGGAGGCTTGATAGGGTATGGGATGGGTTCATGGGTGTGTGGTGTGGATGAGAGGAGATGTGTTGGGAGGCCTTCCACCTATTGTAGGTTTGGAACATCTCCTCCATCATGGCCATGGAAGGAGGATCAGATAGAGATGGGTTATTTGATGGTTGGGGGTATGGATGGGGTGTGTGAAGAGGAAAATTTGGGAATGGCCCCGACGAGGGGTGGGATGTAGGGTGGATTGGAGAAATGAGGTGGGGCATTGGTGGATGGATTAGGTATTTATGGGGGAGATGTATGGGGCATGGAAGTGGAAAATGAGAGAGGCAAATTAGTCATGGCTTGGGAAAAGATGGGCATGACTTGACTATAGGGAGGGATGTGTGGGGGATTAGATGTGGTATGGATGGATGTGGGTGGATCAGGTTGGGCGGATGAGAAATAGGGCATGTTGGTTAGGGTAGTGGATGGGTTTTGAGCAGGTGTGGAAGGGAGGTGAGATGGGTTGGATATGGCTATGGATGAGGGCATGACTTGGAAAAATGACGAGGAATTTGAATTTTGGGTAATTTGGGAAGTGGTGGAAGGGAAAATAGGGGCACCGAACGGGCCGGTTATGGTGAGGGTTGATTGGGTAAAGGGAGTGGAAGTAAAGGCTTCTTCGGTATGGGAATGGCTTGGAGAATGAGGTGGGGATGAGTTGGGATCGGCATAAGCCGGGTCCACCGCCCACAACATATCTTGGTATCGGGTCAGGTACGAGTGCCTCGGATGAGGCCCGTAAAACTTCCTCCTTCTTCCCCTACGGGATGACAAAGGGTACAATGATGCCATTGTACTGGCACCAATCAAGAGTCTATTTTTAATTTTTAATTTTAATTTTTTTAAATTTTTGTAAGTGAAAAGAAATGAGGGTTCCGGGGCCTTTTTAAATTCCCTTCTCAGGTGGCTCTCGTACCCTAGATAGGTCCTGTGACAAAGGTTCCAAAGCGCTTCGAAAGAATCAAAGGGAAACCCCTCGATCTATTGAAAGCACGGAAACCAATGTAAGCAACCCAATCCCCCGAAACCAATAAAAAAGAAGTCACCTTCTTTTAATCGATGAGGGCGTATTGGGTGTCAAAAATTATGGGGCCTAAACAGAGGCACAAAACACACTGATCGGAGAGTCCGGAATGTGAAATAGGCCTCAAATTTGAATTGGTGCTGCTCAGAACCACACTGGCACAACTAATAGTGGCGCCAAAGTAAAAAGTCCCAGATTAAAGCTACTTTTGGGGCATTTTACATTGGTGCAACTAATACTTGCGCCAGAGCAAAATGGTTCTCCAGTTTGTATGATAGCAGCAACCTTAGTTTGAAATAGGTCTCCAAACTGGCTTTTTGTGGAAGCTGGGCTTTCGGGGACTGACTGTGTATATGATCCACTCTCTTCCTCACCGAACCTAAGGGTTTAAGGCCAAATTGGGTTCACTATCGCTCACTTTTTCTCGAGTTTTAAGCTTGGTAACGAGAAGGTTACCGACCCAATATACCTCAAGTGCAAGCACTTTTCTCAGGTAGTAGGTGGGCTGGGACTTTTCCGGATCATCACCACTAGGGGTTGCCGCCGTACAAAGACCCGGGTGTTTGTATGTGTACCTAAATAACCCAACCCTTTAAAAATCTACCCCACAAAAATCAATTTAAATCCCCTTTGTTGGTTCAATTTTATTTTTCACTTTTAAGAGAATTTTCTTAAGTTCAAAGATTGGGGGTGATGATCCTGTACCGCCTCTACGGACCGGCGTTCACTGGCGGAATATGATTGCGGAATTAAAAGTGCAAGTAGGCCCGCCAAATGACTAAGGCACTTTAAATGATAAAAATATAAAGAAATTAAATGACAATGCACAAGTAGACCCGCTGATCGGCTAAGGTGCTTAAAATGACGGAATCGTAAAGAAATTGACTGCAATGCGCAAGTTGGCCCGCCAATCGACTAAGGCTCATAAATGATGTAAAGTAGGGGTAAGTAAAATGACATAATCGGAGGGGTGAGTAAAAAAAATAGAAAAAATAAAATAAAAAATAACAATAAAAGGTTAGTAAAATCAAAAATAAAGAGGCCAAGTTCAAGGGGAAGCTCTACTAGCTAATCCCAAGCAGAGTCGCCATTTGTGCAACCGTGGGATTTTTGACGATCCGGTCGTGACGATGCGCTCACCAATGAAAAATATAGAGTCGCCACCTGAAGCTTTTGGTGTTCCGGGAAACCTAGATCATATTTATAAGCACCAAAGTGATACAAATATGACCCTAAATTCGGTCTATGCCAAAGGCTCTTGGGTAGGGGCTTCGGTTATCGATTGGGAATGTGTTAGGCACCCAATCAACCCGCTTAATGCGGTCTCTACTTATGGCCAAAATAAAAATAATATAAAAGAAATGAAAAAGGCTTTCTCTTACCCAAATGGGTCTTAAAATCCTATTTGTGCCCCTCCGTTCCTACCAAAAATTTGGCGGCATAATGGCACAAATGGGAGGATGGAGGAATAATCGAGAAGGTAGAGGAATAGAGGGGAGAGCCGGAGCTCTCGGGCCCTTGTTACACTGCTGTGGAGCCTTGCATTGGCTTGCTTTGGTGAGCTTTTGAAGGCTTGTATGATGAGAAATAGAGTTCTAACTCCTATGGCTTACTAACTAAGATGTAGAGAGGGAACGCTAGGGGGTAACACACCTCTAACCTAGAGCTTATGGGTGAAAAGCTAAGGTCTAAAGGGACTTTTAAAGTTCTGGAATTTGCATGGGAATGGGACACTAGAGGAGGGAGAGAAGGGATTCCTTAATCTCTTAATTGCAAAAAATTTCAAGCCATTTGCAAGGTAGAGTGCCTCTCTATTTATAGGAAAAAGAGAAGTTAGGAGGATGCTTAGGGGCTAATTGGGTTTAGCAATTAGGTTATGAGCCATCTAAAGTTAGAATTTTTGGAGCCTTGAAAAATGTGAAGAGGTGCTCCAATGGTGGATGATAGGGTGAGGCTTTAAACCACTTAAGGAGTTGCACATAGATAGTAAATGGGTGCAACAAAACAAGCAAAATACACTTCAAAGGTCAAGATGGTCAACAAGTCAAACTCTAATCACAAAATTCGAGGTAAAAACTTAGAGTTACTATTCATATGCCTGATGCAACTATTAGTTGCGCCAAATCCCTAAGGCGGTTCACATGAATTTACCATTCTGCCTTTCGGGATCGGAATGCGATATCTTTGCGTATACAGGTCCGATTGTGGTGATTCTTGACCCGTTGAAAAGCTAAAGACTTTTACTTTTTAATGGTATGAGATTCGATCGTAGTAGGTCACAGCTAGTCTCGGTGCACCACTCTTCATCAATTGCTCGAGAAAGCTAGGTTTAGGTCTGGAATGGGTTCTAAGGGTTGGGATGGGTTCCTAAACATTCGAGAAGGTTTCTAAGGGATCTAGGGTGATTCCTAAGGATTTAGGATGGCTCCTAAGGTTTCGGAAGGGTTCCTAAGGGTTTTATACATGCCATCAAAAGCTCGGAGGTCCACCTCCCTCGAAATGTATTTCGATCGGGCCTTGGGCCAAATTTGGGTGTCTACATCTTCAAATTCAAATCCGTAGATTTTCTCATCTTTGGACCTAATTCTTAATTTCTAGAACCAGTTTTTAATTTCAATCTTTAAATTTATGGACCTGATTCTTAATCGCTATAACCTGTTCTTAGTTTTTTTTTTTTTAGTTTTTCTAAATCGTAGCGTTTATGTTCTAGTTTTAATTCCTTAAAATTTATAATCCTTCAGTCTTAATCTTAAAAA
This sequence comes from Chloranthus sessilifolius, assembly GCA_021018995.1. Classification (NCBI taxonomy): domain Eukaryota; kingdom Viridiplantae; phylum Streptophyta; class Magnoliopsida; order Chloranthales; family Chloranthaceae; genus Chloranthus; species Chloranthus sessilifolius. The sequence continues at coordinate 76,586,373 of CM037595.1, forward strand.
CCCTTTAATTTTAAAAACTAAACTTTCTAATACACAAATCAGTTTTTCAATCAACATTATTTTTACGACCCATTTGCCAACCGATTTGCCCAAGGGAGATTACGGAAGGTACCTCGGAACGGGGCCGATCCTCCTTAGCATAGCTGGCCCAAATCCCCTTTTTAGATTCCCAGTATAAGTAGGAAACCTAAAATAAATAGATTTCCAGTAAGAATTTGAATATTTAAATTAATTAGATTTTTAATATAATTAGGACATTTAAGTTAATTAGAGTTTTAGTAAGAATCAAAATATTTAAAATAATCAAAGTTCCAATAGAATTAGGATTTTTAGATTAATTAGAGTTCTAATAAAATTAGAATACTTAAATTAATTAAAATTCTAATAGGATACCCAACTTAATTAGATTTCTAATAAAATTACGTAGAATTAGGATACTCGAGTTAATTAGACTCCTAATAGGATTAGGAGACTAATACTAATTAGACTTCTAATAAGATTAGGACTCTTTAGAAAATTAGACTACTAGTAGAACTAGGAGACTAGTTTAATTAAACTTTCAGAATACATAGACTCCTAGTAGGAATAGGAAAGACTAAAAGACAATCAGACTTAGAGCAGGAAAAAAGGAAAACAAACTAAACATCCAGGTGACCCAGTGTTGCTGACATCGGCATGCCGATGATTCAGTAAAGAAGTTGAACCCACACCCCTAAAAGGCGTGATCAGTGACGTGTTGCAGTCAATAAACATCTATAGCCGGCGATCGCAACGAACTAGGTATTTTGTTCCTAGAATTTACCTTTTCCTTTTTATACTTCTATACTTTCCACTCACCATCAATCGCCTTATGTCAAAGTTCACATAGACAAGCGATCGCGATGGGACTTCTTGTCGCCAAAGCCTCCTCCATTTAGTTTAAGTTTTCTTCTTTTTTTTCTTTCTTGTTCAATTTCCTTCCTACATCCACTCGACTACCGAGGATTTCTCGAAAGTGCATGCGCATTCGTCAAAGGCTCGAGATGGCAGGATTACAAAGAATAAATCTCACTGACCATAAAAATCCTCCGTTATGGAATTACCATGGTAACCCCATATATGGTGAGGATCTGTCTAGCGAGTCCGCTCGGTACAACCCCGAGATTAACATGACCAGTGATCAAGAAAACCCCTTTAATCCTCCAAGTACTAGCAATAGCCACGATGGAAGAGACGGGAGTACCGGATAAAACTTTACAGCTCGACAACTTATGGAGCTCAGCATCCAGAAGTTACAAAAGGGGGACGAGGATGCCGAAGAACTACTCCGAGGCCTGGAAACTGTGTACGAAACCATCTTGGAGCGACAAGATAGATAGGAGCAAGAATGACTAAGGCAGAAAGGTCACCAAGCACGGTCTCAACCTACATGTTGCCCTTTGGTCGGACCGCCCGTGCTCTCAACAGTAATCGCCAAGACCGAACTCACCCTCAAATTACCCAAAAAGATGCCACTGTAAGAGTAGAGGATTTCCCCAAAATACTCGATGAATACATGGCTAAGAGAGAACACCCTGGCTACTCATTCGGATTCGATAAGTTCTATCAAGACCTGGAGCTCACCCGACCTACAAGATTCAAGCAGCCTAAGTTCAACAAATACAACAGTACAGGAAACTCAAACCACCATTTGGCACTTTTTTGCAATGATTGTCGACCTATTCACGATAATTAAGGGCTCTTGATACACTACTTCTAGAGATCGCTAGAAGGGAAAGCTCTCAACTGGTTCGCCGAACTTCTGCTCCACAAAATCGACATGTTTGATGATCTGGCTAGACAATTCCAGGACCAGTACAAGCATCTGATACAAGAAATAATTAGTTTCAGTATTCTGATGACAGCTAAGCAAGAATCTAAGGAAGACTTTGCGAACTTCGTAGCGCGCTGGAGGAAGTTGGTCGCCTGCACCGGAAGTCAGATGAAGGAGAAGGATGCGATTGACGTCATTATAAATAATGTCAGGGAACCTCTCTGAAGCACTCTTATCATAAGTGATTGTCCAGACTTCGTTACTCTTCACTCATGTGCTAGCCGCATCCAACGGCATATAAAGGGAGGAGATCTTGCCTTCTCAATAGTAACCTCGAAAGCTGCTACCTCTAACGATTCAAAGCATAAGAATAATAAGAAAGCCTCCAACTCGGAGCAAGTCAATACCGTCGCTAATCAGGGCCAAAACTTCAACAACAAAAAGTACCAACCCAAGAATTCCGATCAAAATCAGTATCAGAACCAGGGCCAGCAACGATACCCGAATCAAAATCAAGGTCAAAATCAATAAAGGTATCCAAACCAAAATCAGAATCATGGCCAGTATCAAAATAGGAATCAGTATCCTAATGCCCACCAACCCCAGAATCAAAACCCGGCATAGAATAGGCCAATCAACACCTAGAATTACAATAATATGCCTCCGCCGTGAAATTTTAATCAACAAACTAGAGGGCCTTACCAGCCAAGAAGAGAGCACTACCCTTCGCTACCTGACACGATCCCAAATATCTTTCACCTCCTGAGTAACCAAAACCTTTTTAGATTCCTGTCAGAACGGTCGCACCCCTGGCCGACAAATTTGGACCATAATAAGTTCTGTACATTTCATCGATATGCGGGACACAATTTGGAAGACTGTTGGGTCCTCCGAGATGTGATTTATGATATGAATGATAGAAACCAGATCGACTGGGAAGGTCTCCAAAATTCTCACAACTAACCACCGCAAAACTTGAGGATTGTAAACAACCCTAGGCCAAACCACAACCAAGGGCCAGTGTCCCACATCACTAAAGTAGACCTTCCCTGACGACCCTCTTTCCATCCTTCCTCCTTAATCACTCATCTTCCCTCACCTACCACCATTGTTGATCCAGTAGAGTCTCTAAGGCCCCCAGCTGTTCGGCCGCACCCTTCAACCTCAATCACTCGGGTCACACCCCCAAGCCCTCCTCCCTACCCAAATTTTACCCAAATTTGAGTCTAATCGTTTAGGGCATCGAAGCTGAACCTCCACCAGCCTCCACCTGAACCTCTCACTCCTCCAAACCAACTCCCTCACTATCCAATTCTGAACTTGAATACGAAGACCATGTCCTCTAAACTGCAGAGCAAATTACAACATGGGTAGAAAGCGTCACCCAAAATACCTCGAGATAGCAACACGAGGCTACAGCAGAACACCACCCTAATACCAAGATGATTCAGCCGAGCGAAGGATCCGACAATGAAAAAGCCCTGATCTTCACTTTTCTAGAAGAGGAAGATTACACTCAATATATCCCACCGTGGAACGGCATAGCTCCTCTGCACATTCCTTCCTCAAATTTTGCCCCATTTGTAAAAAGTACTATGGCGGGTTTGTCGACACCTCAGCCAACATGTCTGACCCTCAAATCTGGAACCCATTACCCACCACCGCCATTCCCCCAGGAAAAGTAGAATGACAGTGCTCAGTCGTCGAAAAGGATAGCAAGGGAACAAGTAGTAAACCTACCTCCACCGCCTCATACGATCCCACCACCTCTGATTCTAGGACTAGGGCCTCCACCGCCTCAACCAAATGTCAGTAAAGCTCACCGCCAAGGTAAGGAGCCAGTTTTAGAGGCAGACCAGGAATACGGTCTTCTGCGGCACCTCGGGAAAACACCAGTGCAAATATCAATCCTTGAGCTCATCAAGAAGTCGCTGGAACACCACAGACTATTGATAGAGACACTAGATGAGACGCATGTGAATAAAGATACTACCTTAGAGGAGTTACATGAAATTGCTTTAGTCATGGCACAACCCCCGACGCTCACTTTCACTGAGGCTGATATACCTAAGGAATCGTTATGTGGGAGCTCTGCCCTAATATACCTGACTGTTATGATAAGAGGATTCTCAGTACCACATGCACTGGTCGACACAGGAGCAGGACTTAATATATGTCCCAAAACCACACTCAAGATGCTAGAATATATTGAACATGACATAAAGCCCTCCTCTTTGTCACTCATTGCGTATGACGGATCCGGACGTTTTGTTAAAGAAACCATCAAGCTGCATGTCCGCCTTGGGCCAATCACTAAAGGCGTTACATTCCATGTCTCCGACTCGTCTAGTACCTATAACCTAATCTTAGGAAGGAAATGGTTGAAGTCCAGGAAAGTTGTTGCATCTACGTATCATCAATGCATCAAGTTCCCCCATGAAGACTCTATTGTTAGGATATACGTCGATGTGTCCCTTAAAGAAGCAGATATTGATTACACAGCAAGTATTCCAATAGCTCACGACTCCGTCCTACCCACTAGCCACATCAAAAAGGTACAATCACCTGATGATACCGCAATAGCAGAAGTCACTCACCCTAGCTCACCTTCATATCAATCAAGATTAATGAAGAGAGAAGTTGTACCCGACCTCACCCAACTGTATGATATAAACCCTACCACCGCGAAGGGATGGAACCTCATGTACCAGCTCGGATACATCCCACATACAGGACTTGATAAGAATCGATAAGGACGAATAGGGCTAGTCATCCCAAAGAAAGTTTGCAAGCACACAGGATTGGGTTACCAGTCAGACGGTAAACAAGCCGACCTCCTACCCACCGCACCTAAATGGTCACTCTATGACCATTTCATTTAAAAAACTATCGAAAAGGCCCACGTGCTAAGAAGAAATGAAACATCCCTCACTGAACCACAGGCAATTGAAGTTGAGCAGATCATCAAAGCCTTCACGGACCTGACAAGCTTAAACCAAAAGGACGACGACATCAACAATCTGCTTGAAGGCATAAGACCGCTCTTCAACACTGAGGAACCCTGCACTATCGAGAGAAGAAAACTATCAAAATTTGAGCCGCATGTAAAGGGTTAATTAATCCGCAAGGTCCGATGGATATTATGCACTTGGTTGCCTTCAAGCTTCCCGCAATAGCAATACGTAACTGAACGAAGTACAATGATTGGCTCTCAATGTCGAGTGAAGAAGAAGACTACTGAACTAGCCTTATAGAACTAGAACTTAGAGATCACTTAAGGGCAGAACGGCTGAAGCTCCTCGAGGAGGTTAATAACTCTCGAAGCGAAGAAACAAACTTTGATGATGAACTTGATCATCAATCCTTACTGGATAATTGGCGGTGTCCATGCCGCTGCCCTTACCCAGAATCACCCTATTACAGCCTGTGCACATCTGTCTTAACTCGGTGTGAAAGAGTTATCTTGTGTGATATACGAGGAACAACAAGGATGAAAGATCATCACGTCGCCGTTATAGAATTCTAAGAAGAACTAGAGCTCGATGCTTCCCAATCTCTAGATGCGCCATAACTTTTGATATTTTGGAATTCATTGGAAGAAGAACGGCAACCGCCACTAAGCGACGATGAGGATTACTGGTTGGATCTCCCCGCTCTTGAAATGGAAGAACAGCTAGGTGAGGACCTCCAAATATTATTCAAAGAAGAGGATGAACTCCGACGCAAAGATTCATACTCTGACAGTAACCCAAATGCCGAATCAATCCTCTCAAGATGGGAATGCCCCTGGGGATATCCTTGCATCTCCCAACCCTACCAACCTCACTGTCGAGTGTGCATATTCATCCTAGCATATCACGAAGTACAAAGCTGAGAACTCACCGATCCAGAAGAATGTCTTAAACAACCTTAGCAGCGAGAACATCTTCAGTCCAGTTTTGAAGATGAGAACTTAGACAACTATAGCCTCTCCGCCCTTTTCAAGGATCAAACAGGTCATACAATAGAAGAAGAAGGCACATTAGCAGGACTATCGCCATCCTCACTCATCAGGAAGATCACCCCGGAAGAGGACTCTAAAAAAAAGGTCAAATTTTGAACGGGCCCACACCGTCCGAAGACTCGCACGAAAGGCTCACGCAGCCGCCCAGCTTCCCCAACTAGGAGAAGCCTCCCCGCCGGTTCCTCTTCAAGCAATCGACCCTGTACCATATCTCTCATCAAAAACCAAAAAAATGAAAAATCCTAAAACCCATAAAAATTTAAAAACAGAAAATCCCCAAAAATTAGAAGACCACAGAAAAGGGAGGGAACCCTTAATCCCAGACCCATTCAGTGACCAACAAGGAAACCTTTCTCCTAAAGCTATGAGGAGTGATTATACCAACGGAATCAAAAAAGGAATAACCTACCCTCAACATTGAAGAACCTTGCCTTGACTCGGTTCGAAGTGCCCCTTCTACCTCTTCCTCACAAAGGCGCAGAGCATCTCGACGAAGTGATAAGCCTGTAATCATACCCGACGAGATATTCCACGACTTCGAGAGAAGGATGAATAGCCTCGACCTACACCTGACTAGCATGTTGCGGTCATAAATTATGCCGATGAAGGGTTACCTCCCACAAAACTAACCCCCCAACGTAGCCATTTCACAGTGTATGAACTCACAGATGAAAAAAAAGGAGCACCAGCCATTGAGGAGACACAAAACTTCCAATGGGTCATCAAACGCTTCGACATGCAAACTCAAGCTGCCTTGGAACCTATTGAAGAAATCAATTTCGACACCGAGGAGAAGCCCAAGATGTTGTTAATCAGCGCAACAGTCATCCCTAAAGAGCGACAACAGATTATCCAAGTCCTCTAAGATCACCTCAGCTCCTTCGCGCGGTCCTACGAAGATATGCCTAGCTTGGACCCGAGCTTAGTAAAACAACCCTTAGTCCTAGAGCTCGATGCAAAACTTGTCAAGCAAAAACTTCGAAGAATGCACCCTCAGACAGCGCTACAAGTAAAAGAGGAAGTTGACAAGCTACACAAAGCCAAATTCATACGAGTCATCCTCTACCCCAAATGGGCGCAAACATAGTCCCTGTCACCAAGAAAGACGGCAAAGTAAGGGTATGTATCGACTTCCTGAACCTCAACCAGGCATGCCGGAAAGACGACTTCCCGCTCCCTCACATTGACACTCTAGTCGATAATATTGCCAGACATGAGATGTTATCCTTTATGGATGGCTTCTCCGGATACAATCAAATCAAACTAGCAGAGTTCGACCAGAAAAAGACTTCCTTCACTACGCGATGGGGAACATACTGTTATGTCGTCATGCCTTTCGGACTCAAGAACGCAAGAGCCGCGTATCAATGTGCCATGATGGCTATCATCCATGACATGATGCATAAATGCATGGAAGTCTATGTCAATGATATATTAGTGATGTCTCATACTCGGGCAGGACATCCTGAAGCGTTACGGCTGGTGTTACAAAGAGCATAAAAGTATCAGCTAAAGATGAATTCAAAGAAATTCGTGTTCGAGGTAGCCTCCAGAAAATTACTGGGATTCATAGTTAGCAAGTGAGGAACCTAAGTCAATCTAGTAAAGGTCAGAGCCATTCTCGAGATGCCACCTCCCAACAACATCCAAGAACTACGAGGTCTGATAGGCAAACTACAATTCATTAGGAGATTCATCTCCCGGCACTCGGATAGATGTGATCCTTTCTACAAACTACTTAAAGGAGGGGCCGAGTACACATGGGATGACCAGTGTCAGCAAGCCTTCGACAATATCAAGAAGTACCTCCTCAACTCACCAATACTATCACCGCTAGTTCCTAGAAGACCCCCGATCCTCTATATGACAGTAAATGACAAGGCTATGGGAGTAATCCTCGAACAATATATAGAAGACGGCAAGAGAGAGAAGGCCATTTACTACCTCAACAGAATGATGGTCGAGTATGAATAGAAATACACGCAAATGGAGAAGACATGCCTTGCACTAGTATGGGCCTCAACAAAACTACGACTCTACTTCGGAGCACACAAGATACTAGTCCTAGCACATATGGACCCTGTGAAGTACATCTTCGAAAAGCCCGCTACATCCGAAAAGATCGCCCGATGGCATATGCTCCTATAAGAGTTCGACATCACATATGTCATGCAAAAGTCCATCAAAGGACAGGCGATCGCCGACTATCTCTCAAACCTTCCACTCTCAGGCAATGAGCCTATACACGAAGACTTTCTCGATGAAGATCTCCTATCAATTCACAACGAAGAGCCCGACAAGACTTCATGGACCCTCTACTTCGACGGTGCTCTTAATCATAAAGGAAAAGACATCAGGATAGTCCTACTAAGACCAAAGGGAGTCTTCATATCGAAAGCTTTTCAACTCAACTTCCTAGTCACCAACAATGTTGCTTAATATGAAGCCTTCATCGTTGGATTACAAATAGCACTACAGTTAGGTGTCAAACAGCTGAAGATAATAGGCGACTCCAAGCTTGTGATATCACAAGTCATCGGAGAATGGGAGACTAAAGAAAGGAGACTAATGGCATATATGGAGATAGCTCAGTTCCTGATAAAGAAGTTCTAAAGAATCTCTTTCATGTACATCCCTAGATTGGAGAATGAGCTCGCAGACTCTCTCGCCACACTAGCCTCAGTCATTCATATACCAGTCAGACAGAACACCAAATCCTTCTTCATCGAGAGATTAATGATGCCAACACACGAAGTCACCTGGCAAGTAAAGGCGGAACTGCCAACTACACTAGAAGTCGTCATAAATGAAGAACAACCTACCTCAGGCAATTACGCGAAGAAAAATACTAATGTTGCAACCTTCAGATTTGAGAAATCACCAACTGACGACGGACAGCCATGGTACTTCGATATATGGAACTTCCTGAAGCATCACCATGTCCCTCCTTATTCTATGAAGATTGAACAAAAGACGATCAAAAACTGATGAGCAAGGTTTTGCATCCTGGGCTAGACGTTATACAAAGAAGCCTTCACCAAAGGAGTACTACTGCGGTACGTCACGACTGCTGAAGGACAATACATCATTCAAGAAGCACATGCCAATGCCTGCAGAGCCCACGCCGGTAGACAAAGCCTCACAGATCAAATCATATGACAAGGCTACTACTGGCCGACAATGATAAGGGATTGTCACCTCTACGTCCAATGCTGCAAGCAATGCCAAGAACACGTCGCGCTCATCAAAGCTCCATCAGTCGCATTAAATCCTATAACCTCACCATGTCCATTCTCGATGTGGGCCTTCGACGTTATCGGACCCTTCACGGACACGGTCGGGAATACTCACAAGCATGTATTCATACTTACAGCGATCGAATATTACACCAAATGGGCGGAAGCCGAGTCATATATCAAAATCGTTGCTTCTATGCTCGTAAATTTTATCATTCAAAACATCATCACTCGCTTTGGAATATCCAGGATGTTCGTCATCGAGAATGGACCACAATTCATCACAGAAAAGAGGAAGAGACTATGCAAAAGATTCGGCATCGACCTACATCACTCGTCACCATTCTACCACCAAGGAAATGGACAAGCAGAGGCCACAAACAAAACTCTAATCCAGATTCTCAAACGAATAGTGGAGACAAGCAATGGAGCCGACTGGCCTGAATGACTACCAGAAGCACTATGGGCCCATAGAACTTCTATTCGCACGGCCACTGGCCAAACTCCCTATCTCCTTATGTACGAAATGGTAGCAGCCTTGCCTTATGAAATACAAATACGATCCCTATGCATCCAACTTGACGATGAGCTATCCTTAGATGAAAGGAGGATTGCTCTACTCGTCGAGCTAGAAAAACTCAATGAGACGCGTCTAAGGGCAGCTGATCATGCTCAGGTATATCAGAGGAGGATGGCTAGAGCGTAGGATAAGAAAGTCCTCGAGCGAACTTTTGAAAATTAAGAATTACTCTGGAAGAAAATCATGTCTTCCAAACACGCCCATCCAAAGGAAAAATTGAAATCGAACTGGGAAGGCCCGTATGTCATAGCAGCCGCATACCCAGGGAACGCATACAAGCTGGTAAACTAGGATGGGGAAGAGCTCCCTACCCCTTGGAACGACATGTCCCTTAGGAAATACTACCCTTAACATCATGATCATCATAGCTCATAGCCAGATAGCTATATCTACCACCCCCACAGTCATCAAGACTTATTCATTGGTCGTACGCCTTCATTTCCCAGGATACCCTTGAAGGCTTCTGACCCACTGCCCACCTTCTTATTCAGGCAATCTGATCGAAAGGACTAGTGGAATATCGGACCTCTTCTAAAAGTATAAGTAGCACCCGATTCTCACCCTTTTCTGCTGCCATTGGAGGAGACGTTAGAGCACAAAGAATGAAGATGTTAGGTTCAATCAAAACTCATCATTCTTGCATCAATAGGCTACTTTCAAAATATATACATACATAATTGAGCAAGAGAAATATGACGGGTGAGTAAGTCAATGAGCCCGGGGAAGCATAAGCAAATCGTGACAACCTTTCTGGTAATCTTACTAGGAAAGTATAAGCAAGTTGCAAAGGCATCCCTAGTGTCCCGATACTACTAGATATCGTCGTAAGGTGGTGGGAGGAGGACAAACTCCTGCTAACCATAGAATGAGAGACTTTTGTGGGATTGAAGCATGACGGAGAGCTCAATCATGGCACCCCCATCCCCCGGAGAAAAAGATTTTTACTTATCTCTTTTAAAAAGTTTTAGATAGAAACTAATCCCTCACATCATTGAGCCTTACCCTCTCTTTCACCCTTAATTTATATTTTCGGGCAGTGAGTCAGAACCCTCCTAAGATATCACTAGATATGAAATCGAAAACTCGTGAATGATGACTGATGCAACCACTTATTATCTATCGCTCACTCTCTACTACTGACTATGGGATAAGATGATTACTATCAAAGGTAGAACCCTTAATATACAACTGATATGGCTAGATGATTACCCCCAATTCGGTGACAGTCTTAAGGAATTTCCTCGACACTAATTCATCAAAATGCACATGGCTCCTCATAAGCCCAAGTGCTCACAAAAATCAGAAATGCTCCATTGCACCTTGACACTGGGGCATTTTTATTTTGGAAAGGGAATTGATTTGAGACCCCTGCTTGTTCACGAACAGATACCGAATAATAAAGTCATCACCTCAGGAAGACCACTGAAGATATTGCACTGCCTATCTCATCCCGCTCCTACATTGGGGCATTTTTATTTTATTTTTGATTTTTTCCTTTAGTTTTTGCTTTCCCTGTTGCATTACTTTCCTTTCTTGTAATAAAAATAGTAGTATAAAAGAAAAAAAGAGAAAAAGAAAAAAGAAAAAAAAAAGAAGAAAAAAATATGATACAATAATCTATCTTTGATACCAAGCCTCAGCCTGAGACACCACTCCCCTTGACAATCAGCAAGGGAGAAAATAAAATTACTAATAATTGTATCCTCATGTGCAGATATAAAGCAACATTCAACTATCACCAAGCCAACCCAAAGAGCATCCAAGTCCCAATGATAGAAGACGGCATCAAAAGTCGCCAGCTAAACTACACAAGGTAAAATAAAGAAAAGAAAAGCGAAGCCAGGTACATCTGAACCCAAAAATCTCTGTATATATCAGAACTTTTCTTTTACATTTGTCACTGGGGGCATACCCGCTGTATATACAATGAACAAAAAGGAAAAGAAATCAACCCTACTCCCTACACTGCCTCTGGGGAGGCCAGTCACTATCCCCAATATCATCGACCCGTGGATCAAAAGTCTGAACCTCTGAAGTCTCCATCCAAGCTCTTGGAGTAGGTGGACACTCCCTGGGAAGGGAAGGTCCAGCAATTGAACCCCCCTCGCTCACCTGACTGACAGTCCGTCTAGACTAGGAGCACGAAGGGCCCTCAGCAAGTAATTCCCAAATGATTAAGTCCTCATGAGCATAGTCCCTAACATGCTCACTCATCATACAACGAGGCTGGCTAGCCTGAGATCTAGTGCCCACCGACTCCGACTCGGCAAGATGACCGACCATCCCACGGACTCCTCACTCACTCCTCGTCAGTCGGTATTGCAGCCGATCTATCGTAGCCTGAATCTCCGACCGCACCAACTGACTAGCAGCCTCTATCACCTCAGTCTGAGTCTACTGCATAATAAGCATGTCAACTAGTAGGTCCTCACGGCTATGCGTATCTCTGAGAACCAGCCTCGCTCTCGGAGCAGCCCGCACCAGTGCCATCTCCAGGCGTGACTCCCCGAGCTAACGAGCCTGCATGATAACACAAAATCAAGAATCGAACACACTCGCGAAAGAAGGAAAAGCTGAAGAAAGAATGAGAAGCATACCATATCCTCCCTCTCCCGAAGGAGACACTCTATAGTCACAGTGGTCACTAGATCGGCAGGCGACGGAGGAGGAGCCTCAAATGTAGATGGTTGTAACACAAGACAGAAAGAAAAAACTATCAGATAGTATTATGAGTGAAGAATCAAAAATGAAATATAACTACGCCAACTACAATATACCTGAGTAGGGATAGGAGTAGACTCCGGAGGAGGAGCCTCGAGAACAGAATCAAGGATGACCTGCACAAGAACCAAACCAGCTAACATGTCAGATAAAACTAAATTAACAGCAAAAGTAAAACAACTAATGCACAGGCATACCTAACTCTCCGGGCATAAAGAAGCAGTTGTTGCCTCTCACGTCTGGAAGTCCTCGGCAACCTGACACTGAAGATATACAGCACAACATTAGCAAAAGATGCTAGGCAACACAAGACATGACAACTCAGAAGACGGAAGAAACTCACCCAGTGCTCTAGTTCAGCCCAGAGCTGAGCTATCATGGGATCCTCCCGACTCGAAGAACCAGCCGAAGAAGGATCAAATGCTGGAGCAGATGCCCCGGCACCCGCTAAGTCTTACCTCTGCAACGCATATGACAAACGCATTAGAAGAAGCAACGACACAAACAGTGCTAACAATTAACAAAACCCAAGATTAAGATAAAACACTCACCAATCGGTCAATCTATGAACGTAGACCGACCTCTACCTCCCGACCGGCCTATTGCTGACCCTTGAACAGCTCAACCAGCGCCATCTGGCGGGCAACCTCGCCCTCCCTCTCTGTCTAGCAAATATAAGGAAAATCAAACAAAGCAATGACATCAAACTAACGAGAAACCAAACATATATGTGTTAAACAACTAAAACAAGTAAACCAACTCACCAGAGCTTGTCGGGTCTCCTCCAGCTGAGCCCTCAGCTCGTCCTCCGCCCTCCTGGCCTAAAAGACAGAATCTGTCACAGAGCGCAACATCTCCTAATCAGGTCAAGGAGCACGCCTCGTCTGCTCCATCGCCTGGTGTAGAGCGTCTATCGCTCTGCGAACACCAGCACCAAGGTGGCCCTCCTCGAGTGCAGCCAACCTCTCCCTCAGTGCTGAGGCGAACTCGAGACCTCCAACGGCAAAAGAACCGCTCCCATGGAAGGGACACGTAAAGAGCCGACCATCGCCCAACTCTCGGAACCACCTCACAAACTCCTCGGCATCTACCTCATCGCGTGCCCCTGTCACCCTGGTCCCCTCGGCTCTAAAATCAGCAATCTGAGCCTCCATCAGTGATGCAAAGTTCCGGCCAGAGGGATCGATCATCCTCTTCGCCACCCTGTGGCCAATCTTTGAGGGAACTCCCTGAGTGAGCCCCAGCTATCTAGCTGCCTGAGAAAGGTGGATACACTCCACCTTCTCAAAGAAGTGGACCCAAATGTCCATGTTAAAGAAGGGTCGGTCAGACTGTGTCACTGGCTGCTTGGCATCCTCCCCGACTGCATAGGGCCTCCAAATCACCTGTAGCCAGAAATAAAGCAACCATCAGTAAATTCAAAACTCAAAAAGCTAAGACATTGACAACATAGACAAAACATACTTGCCCTGCATGCATATCCTTGAAGAGACCTCACATGGTCTGCAGATCTGACGGCGTCCCACTGCCCTCCACCACACCTGCATCCACGGGAATGTGATAGTGATCTCCGTTGGGACCCGCAGGTGTAAGAAGGTGAAGTGGTCGTACGCCCAAAACTGGAAAGAAGATGAAAACTGTCACTAAAACGAGACACTGAGGCAACTAACACCACCAGAGAACCAATAATTAACAAAGACTCACCTGAAGAAAGGGAAGAAAATCGTCGATAGTAGCTACATCTCTTCCTCTACGATACAACTGCTCGTAGAGGTGCGTCAGTGCCGTCGCTCCCCAAGCATAGGTGGAGACTCAATCCAAGTCCCCGAGAAGTGTCATAAACAACCCAGTGACGCATCCCCGGGTGGAAGAAGAAAATAGTACTACTCTAAGGAAGTGCATCAAGAATGCACGGAGCACACGATCTGCCGCCACTCCCAACTCCACCACAGGCTCTCGGCAAGCCATCACCTCACAACGTGCCTGGAATAACCCTCTCGGCTCCGAGTGGTGTCTCGAGGGGACAGAGCCGCTAGCGAACATATCGAAAAACTAGGTGACACGAACCATTCATGTCCCCGATCCGCTAAAATGATATGCGACCCCAAGATCTAAAATGATATGCGACCCCAAGAGCCAAAATGATATGCGACCCCAAGAATCTCCTCGCATACCGCCAAATAGTCCCCCTCCATCTGACTGGTCACCGGCTCCCCCTCGAATATGAGTCTGGTAATGCGAACCCAGTCCTCTAGGGTCAGCAGCATCAACCCAATTGGGAAGAGCAATGCCTGTTGCTCATCTCTCCACCTCTCCAAGATCGCCCCGATCAGACCTCAGTCGACCTAGAAGGGCTCCAACTCCATAATCGACCCAAAGTTGAAAGACACCAACTGTGCCCGCTGAAACTCAGGCAAAACACGGTACCAAGTGTGGGACTCCGACCATGCAGTGCTGATAGCCAGCATTGGGGGCTCCTAACAGGTGATAAACGAAAAAATAAAAAATAAAAATGAACAAGATAAGGCTAATAATTACGCTAAGACTAACAAGAATTACGAGCAACGAATAAACCTAAGCCGAATAAAATAAAACAGTAATCACAAACTACAACAATGATCTACAAATTAAGCACGCAAAGTATGATAAAATTATGACAAAACAATAGAGTAAACATAACCTAAAACTAGATACAAAGAAGATGCACTAGGTACAGGTTCGAAATAAATTGAAAGGGTTTCCAGATCCTAGATGTCTACGTTATAACCTAAATGCCTAAGTAATAAAAAGAAAACTCTTGCTTACGGGTACCTACCTGCTCTCGCGTGAAGAACTCCTCTAGAGGGACGCGTATCGCACCCTCACCTTAAAGCCGGGCAGCATCGTCCTCATCATCCTCATCCTCGTCTCCACCCACCGGTGCGACTTCCCTCACCACCATCTCAGTCTCACCCTCCACCACGGCCTCAGTGTCGGTGCGAACCTCTGAAGTCTCACCAATCTCCCCCATCATCCCCTCCAACTTAGAAGCAGTAAAGTCAACTCGATCATTGCCTTTCGACTCCATCGCAAAATGAAAAGCTTGAAAAAGTAATAGGAATAGAAGAAATCGCGCTCAAAATGGACGAACGGATCGCGAGATATCGGGGAAGCACGAAAATCAGAACGCTAGGAAGCAAGGAAAAGCGGAGACTCAAAAAGAAAATAGATAGCATAGGTAAAGTGAAAATTTTTGAAACTTATATAGGGCGTGGCCTAATTGAGTGCCAAGAAACAAGCGCTCAATTGGATCGAACGCAAGAACGAACGCGTGCAATCTTAATCGCGTGCCGGTAAAATGGCGCGCAACTATTTTGTCGCTCACCCAAAAGTCAATCGCGCGCCCAAATTCCCGCGCACAATTCAAATCTAGCACCCCTTCAGACATCTAGATTCTGCACACTTATCCTAGCACGCAATTCAATTAAACGCTCGGCGCACTGCGCACAATTGCCCAGGCACAACAAAAATATACCTGGCAGCAGCAGCCAGGGATTAACCTCCACACTTAGTCACGTTCCGGACTATACCTGCAGCCCAGAGCTAACACCTATATCTAAGCACTCCAAAAAAAAGAAAACAAAAAAAATGCCTCCCTACACACTTGAAAATTCAAAACCTCACCGCCACTTAAAACATCAAAACACGTCAAAGTCCGTCAAAACCCAAACCAAGTCAACACTAAACCCAACTAAAACATACCCAAATGCTTTAGATTTCAGAATTCATTGACCGAATCAAAATGCATAAATTAAACCGCACTAAACTAGCCAAATTTTAAAAAAAAAATTGACCTAAACTCAAATAATTATAAAAAAGTTTTTCTCATAAATATGACGAAATTATTACAAATTACACCGAGGGCATCCCCCCTGAATACACCATTTCAAATAAATTCAAATTTAGGACAAATACTCAAAGACACCCAAACCCCATAAACATAGAGAAGAGACATCCCTAAAAGAAACACCCAAAATAATAGTGGATAATGGAAAAGCCCGGGGAGGAAGTACACTCTGAATGAATTCCAATAAGAATCTCATCTTCCCCTCCTGAGTTGGCAGAAAAGAAAGAGTGGCTCACAGAAAGCCACCCAGAACCTGAGGTATACACCTATGGAATACCAATCTTGGAAACCCCCAAGGGAAGGCTTGCAAAAGATTAATCCTCAGAGCCTACCAAGGACCAACTGGCGTCGGTCACGAGAACTCTAGCGTAGCTCTTTCCTTTTATTTCCTTCCACCAACCTTTGACTCTTCCATCTCTTCCCCTAGCATGATAGCAATTCGAATGCTACCCTGCATTCCCAATACTGCTCATCCTCAAAAAAAAATATAATAATAATAATAATAATAATAA
Organism: Chloranthus sessilifolius; assembly: GCA_021018995.1. NCBI lineage: Eukaryota > Viridiplantae > Streptophyta > Magnoliopsida > Chloranthales > Chloranthaceae > Chloranthus > Chloranthus sessilifolius. Next base: position 76,603,103 of record CM037595.1, read on the forward strand.
TAATAATAAATAAATAAATAATTACAAACCTTTTAAAGCATAACATCATAAAAATATAATAAAAAAGCCCCAAATTCAAAGTTACAAATAAAGTTCAAAATAAAACTCAAGCCCTTCACTTCCTATTTATAAACTATGTTCCTTCACCACAATGTGACAAGTGCCACATTTCTAAATACCCTTCATCTAATTAAATCCAAACCGGACACATACCCCCTAGAAGAACCATAATCTAGGATAAACCTAGACTAACCAATAAACACACAACACTTACCCCTCAAAGAAACACAAATCCTCCACAAAGTAGATAAACCAATAGGATTAAAACATCTAACACCCATCTTGATTCTAGGAATTAAACTCACACACCTCTGACAAATGTCACCTCAAACTAAACCAAAAAAAGAAAAACAAACAAAACTCATACCTTAAACAAAACAAATATTGAGAATTCCTTAAAACTCCCAGAGGTAAAACTCTAACCCATCTGATCCACATGATAACCCTAGGAAAACCTTAAACCCACCAAATAAAAATCAAGTCAAATCAAATCAAACAAAATCTTAAATAAATCTTAAATAAATCCTGAATTAAATCAAATAAATCCCAAATAAATCCTAAAAACTAAACCCTAAGTAAAATTAAATCCTAAAAATAGATTGAAAGAAATTCTATAAATTATAAATAAATCCTAAATAAAACCAAATAAAATTTTAAATAAATCCTAAATATAAATTCTAAATAAATCTTAAATAAATTCAAAATAAGTCAAATAAAATCCTAATAAAGCCAAATGAAGTTGAATAAATCCTGATAAATCCCAGAGTAAAACAGATGCCCGGATAGAGTTAATTAACGCTCAAAACAAGATAAACAATGGACAATAAGCAATCCAAAAAAAAAAAAAAGAGAAATGAACACAATAAATAAAGCATCTCTTTATTGATATAATAAAATTTTACATCTATCACCGGAGGCATACCTCCTAAACATACAATCCGAAACAAAAGCCTACAACCTAACCTACAACCTAGAACCTAACTCGTAACCCAAAACAGACACGAACACAAAACTTAATGCACGAAGCATCCAATCAAAAGCAACAAAAAGGCGAAGAGAGGATTGGTTGGGGAACCCTTTCCATCCATTTGGAGGACTTCCTCCCGCCATCTTCACCTCCTAACAATAATGAATGATGTATAGCATCCCTCGATTTTCGATACCTCCCAAACCACAACCGCATCCTCGTTCCAAGACCATTTTAGGACGAAGAGCTCGTGAAATGATGAAAATTGGAAGAAATGACATCAGAATCACCCTAATAAAGATACTTTAAGCTCGTTCGCTCAAATAAAAAGAGAGAATGACGAAAAGTAAAGGAAATTCATATATATATATAGGCACTTGCCTGATTAAGCGTCAGAAGACCTACGCTCAATCTGATCAAGCGCATGAAATTCAGTACGGAAACCAAATCGCAAGCACCAGATCGCACGCGTAATTAAACTACCGTCCGCACTAAAGACCCCGACGAACCGATCCCACGCCAACAACCTCGCGCATAATCAAATTCCATGCCTGTGCTGCTCGCGCAGAATCCCAAAGGTCACCCGCACTGTGGCCGGGTGACACTCCAATCACGCGCACGGAATCTGGCTCCCAATTCGATTACACGCGCACACCCAAATGCGCAATTGAGTCCCTGAACCTCTCAATCGCGCATGCCCAACCAGGCGCGCAATTGAACTAAACGCCCATATTTACGCGCGTAACACCTCAAACATAATACACACCTCCAATAGAATAAACCTACACCCTCAAAAAAACACTAACAAAACAAGCACACAACAAGTCCTATCGCAATAAGATACATACATAATCACCTTGACAGATCGCAAATCGATTAAGGGTGGGGATGGCTCCCCATAGTCCCATCGTAGCCAAATCACCCTAATGACCTTACAAATTTACGCCCCACCACGTTCAAAATTATTCCCCAGAGTCTCATCGTGTACTTACAAGTACACTTGATCACTCCCCAGCACCTGCTGCACGAAATAAACCAACAAAACAAGCCATCAACATAAAATAAAATCATCACACATAGCCCCATTACTAAATTTAAAGGGCCCCCCTCGCGACACAAAGTGAAAAGTAATGGCGACAAAGTAGCCAATCACGCTACTTGTCCCATCACGATCAGAATCATTCTCATCACACAATCACGGCAGGATGCACATATCTAACGTTATCCCAACACGTAAGCTCATTGGCCCAAATCAGGCATGTCCCATCGTGACACTAAAACCTCACCACGTAACCTTATACGACACGTGATCAAAGGTAGGCTCGACCAATATCCCATCGCGGGAAGAAGAAAAGCAAAAAATGAGGCTCCCAAAAATTCTACTACCACATCACTAAGGCCAAAGGGCGAGTCCCGTCGCAACCTCAAGACACCATCATCGTACCATCACGATGTCAAAACAGCCAAGAATCGTCAAACCAACCCCCCATCACACCCATATCGATGATATAACCCAAAATAAGAAAAGCTTTCCTCATCACATAACCCCCAATGTCTCATCACCCACTATACTTTTCCCAAATTCATCGCATTACTCCACTTAGCAAACAAAAGGGAAGGCTCATCTAATATCCCATCACGAAGAGTCGAACCTCCCTCCAAATGTCTTATCATCATGTCTCATCACGATGACTCCTGAATACCCCAATCACACAGCAATCATCAGACTCCACCGCAACCTCAACACACGCTTGCTGACAGTAGAGGAGGAATAAACCCTCCACCGTCCCATCGTGCTAATAACCAGTGAGCCCCTTCCATTACAGAAACCAACAGAAGAAAGACTTCTCCAACATCCTATCACACCCAACACATATCCAAGTCCCGCAGCGAACATCTCACCAAGCGATCCGGACGCCCCATTACACTAGCAGCCATCATGCCCCATTACAACAATCAGCAGAAGAGAGCAAACCCTCTAATGTCCCATTGCGTGACCCTGCACAATATACTCGATAAAGGGGGACGGCAACCCATGTCCCATTGCAAACCACACCCCTCCAAAATTTCCCCTCACAACACTCCCACCAAAAGATGAAGCAGCTCAAAAAATCACCTTGACAATGCATAAACACTAATAAGAAGGCTTTGAATTAATGCGAAAAAATTCATACAAAAGCCCAACTGCCTGAAAGAGACAAAGCCCATTGATACGAATGATGTGGGTGGTTCTGTGATTCCTCATACTTTCACGAAGAGCTCAAACCTCCTCAATGACTTCACCTTCAGACGCTTTTGTCCCACGCGTCATCGCACATGCCAAGAAAAGGCGACTCAAACCGGAAGGAGGAACCACCAAGACCTGTCGTGACACAATCAAGGGAGCAATAGCTGGTCAGTCCCATCGCAAGCAAAAGCCTCCCGCCGACAACAAATCAAGTAAGTAAACACTTCCTTTTACTCAATATTCCTTATAAAATATAATTACCTAATATTAAGTCAAACATTTTCAAAACCAGCCTCTTCGACTCACGAATTACTGTAGTCCTCCCACAAGAGACAGTCATCAATACTCGTCGAGAAGGTCAGATGGAGCATCCGGCATATCAAGTGCCGTCTTGACAACCACATAAATGGTCGAGTCCATAAATCCCGTACAGTTGGATCTGCTCAGTGACGTCTTGGAAGCCACTTTTTCTACAGAGTTACCACCGAATTGATCTTAAGTTAAAATCCCCAAATTTTAAATATATATATGTATATATTCTAAAAAGAACAAAACAAAAAAATAATAAATAAACTCTCCTATCTATCAAACTTCTATCTCTCATCACTCCAATCCGTTTCTATCTCCTGGGAAACTGAACACTAAATATACTCAACTCTGAAAAATCACAAATGTCCACTGGAAAGGGACGCCTAACACACCATTGGTGTAAGCAATGACGCGCCCGGCCTGACATGACTTGCGAAAGTCTTATTCATTACATGACATTACATCTTATTATTAGGTCACTTGACCTTGTCTATGGACATTCGTATGACGCCCCCCGGTACCTCGACTGCATCATTTTCTCGCTGTTTGACTGCCCCTTGCAGCAAGTCGCTCCATGCGATGAGATGCCCCTTACACCTGCAGATGAAGATAAGATGATTCTCCTACTGTTTGATTGCCCCTTGTAGTAGGTCGCGACATGCGAGGGATATCCCTTGCAACCGTGGATTAGGATACGTTGACTTTCCTCATTGACTGCTACCGCAGCAGGTCATGATACATGACAGGATACCCCTTGCATCCACGGCAAGGAATACGTTTTTCGACAGCTACCACTGTGCCCCCAAATGCTCCATTTTAGCTTACGCTGATAGATAAGAAAGTCAAGCATGTCATGTCAGCATCTCCAGTTCACACTTGTGATTTCCCAAAAGAAACAAGAAGGCACCCTCAGAAGAGGGGGTGTCTACTTCTTCGATGCATTCTTACTTCATAAGAATGCGCCAAAGAGGGGCATCTGTAGACACCCCAATTTTTCCCTCTCAGAGTATGCGAACATGTTTGGTCAACCTTTGACTCTGCCCATGATTTTCAAAAAGGATTTATCTTCTTTGAAAGCTTTAAAACCCTAGTATGGGGACCGTATACTGAAATAATAGTATATGGTCGAACACAGGTAGAAACAATAGCTTTGTAGCTCAGATCCCACAACCCTGATACAGGGACTATATACTAAAAAACAGTATATGGTCGAAACACAGGCTGAAATAATTGCCCTGTGGTTCGGGCCCGACTTAACCTGGGAAAGATTCTGAATTTTGCCCCCTTCCAGGCACACGTAATTTGATTGCACGCCCGCACACCGGTGCGCAATTGGTCCCCGTTGGGCCAGGGTTATCCTTCCAACGGACCGCCTCATGAGTGGATTATGCGCCCTATACAGTACACGCAATCAGATTGTACGCCCGATCACTGGCACGTAATTGGTCCCCTTTTGACCTAGACTCTAATTCCCAAGTGTTGGGTTTTCTGCCTTGCCTTCAAAAAGGGTTTAAATTCACTAAAATCAAGGCAGATCTCATACAAGACCTGCAAGTAGTCAGGGCCTGTTGTAGCAAGTTTTAAAAGAAGAGTAAGGGAATGTCCACAGGGAGGTGAGTTTAAAATATGGTAAATCTCCTGATCTGTAAGAGATCTGGCACCCTACCTAATACTAGGTTAGTAAAAGAAAGGGGAGAGGTTTCAAAGGGTTGTTACTTAAACTGAACTAAACATGAAATACAAACTAACTGAGATCGAGTCCAAAGATCTAGATCTTACATGTGGAAGGGTCTAAAAATAGAAAATGGAGAAGAGCAGCTTGGAGATTGGTCTCACTGCAATCTGGCTGAGCTGATCATGTTACAGGGGTTCAAAGCACACAAATCCCTCAGCTAGCTACAAGCACAGCTACAGGGTAGAAGACTCCACTCTAAACCAAAGGATTTAACTGATCTTAAGGATATGGTCTGTCCACTTCAATGGTCACAAACCATCCTATAGACTTCATCCGATCCAAAGGTTTATGGTAGAAGAATCCAATTGAAACCAGAGATTGGACTGATCTTAAGGCTATGATCTGTCCACTTCAATGGTCACAGATCATCCTAGGGAGTTCCTCCAAACCAAAGGTTTCAACCAGAGCATTAAAACCACTACAGATGATGTAATTTTTAGGTCACAGACACAAGAAATTACAAGGATATCAGATCTAGGGAGATCAAATGGTATCCTAGAGGTCTACCAGTTAAGTGGGTGAGCTGATCAACAGACTCCTCTACACAAATCCGATCGAGCACCAAATGAAACCAAAGGAACTATGGATCTAATTAAAGCAATAAAAACAACATTCACATTACAATAAAATAAAACTCACTCTACAATGAAATGCTCTCAGATCTGTAGTCTGTGCAGCAATTAACCCACAATAACACTCTTAACCTTACCCAATTACAGATCTAACCTCTCTCCTCGCTGCTCCTAAGGAACTAGCCAACCATAGTTGAGCTAAAAGAGGAAAAATGGAATTTCGCTGCAAGCTCTGATCTCCAGAATTTGATCCAAATCTCGATCCCCCCAATTGCAATTGGGGATCTTAATATATAGCTTTCTCTCTTATTTTTCTCGCCAATATTCCCTTCTAGAAGGTCCTCAGAGTTTGTTAGAGTTCTATCAGAGCACGTGGGTTGGTTAGGGTTTCCTAGGCCATCTTTTGGACTGTCGTGTCGGTCACCAATGTGCCTCAATTTGCGTGTAGCAGGTCACCAAGTTGCAGCATGTGCATAACTGATTTTCTAAGAAGTTCTTCACAAGATTTTGATAGGTTCAGGAAGCTTCTGACAGGTTCAAATGGAGCTTTGTGGCCCCTTTCGATAGGTCCTCAAGTCTCTTCGATAGGTTCCGATAGGATGATCCTTCTCTTAAAGCTTCAGCATTCTCAGCCCTTTGTCTGGAGCATTCGACAGGTTGGGAAAGCTTTTCGACAGGTTGGAGGACCATTTCGATAGGTTTGGCTCTGTATGCCATCATTCTGATAGGATTGCTCTCACTCCTATCGAAAGGCTCAAGCACCCTTCGGTAGGTTCTGTTCCAGCGTCTCCATCTCGATAGGTCCAGGCCATCATCCGACAGGTTCAGGAAACCATTTGATAAGTTTCCCTTACACCTCAAGCAGGCTTTCAATAGGATGGTTTCTTCCTTTCTTTCAGCTACTCAATAGGTTCTTGGATCCTATCGAACTCCTCAATCCACACGAATCCATCATTTCTCTACCTTCAGGTCCTATCGAAACCTTTCCAACTGCACGAATTCCTCCATTGTTGGCTCTCAGCTCCTATTGAAGTCTTCAGATAACCTCTCAATAGGATGTTTTCAGCCTATTTTCACTTCCTTCGCCTTGCCCTGCTATTGCCACACGCCCCAAGGGCCCAATGGTGTGCAGCCCTCTGGTGTGCTATTGTTGGGTCTATACTGTGCTGAGAGATAAACTTCCTTGTGTGGCATTCTTGAGTGGTTTTCTATATTTTTCCTATCTTTTATTACTATCTATAAAATAGACTCAACAGAGGTTTATTAATGTGCTCACAGGTCCTGCAAAGGTCAGGTTAAGGGGTGAAAACTAGCATTCTTCACTACTTAACACACCCCCAAACCTAAGTTTTGCTAGTCCCTGAGCAAATGAAAATTAAAGAAAATTAAAATTCCACTTTCGTAGGGATCACGGATGCATTTAGCATATGCATCAAGCCTTTTAAACCCCTAGGTGATCCCTAGTGGAGGAGTGAAGTCTCCTGAGGGTTTTCAGTGAAGGTACCCACAAACTTCTCCAATAAAGTTAGTTAATAGTAGTGCATCCTGCTAAAACAGAGTTTAAGTAAATAAAATAAATTCACACCACGTCCATTCAATTAATTAGAGGAATAACAGAATATATATATATATATATATATATCAGTTCAAAACTTGAAAGTTTGTTGTAATCCTTCACCGTCACTCAGTTCATGTCAAGGCATTTCTCTTAAAAATTAATGCATAGCTCACCATCAATTCCAAAACTCTGCTCTGATATTACCCCTAACAAATTGGATTTCAGACCCAAGTCTCACCAGGGATGTTCACTCGCAACAAAAATAGAAGGGCGCATCATTTCACATAGCTCAAGAGCAGTTACAGCCCCCAAATAGGACTGCAAGCATGAGCATAGGCATTGCTCTAGCTTCTAAAATTTTCTAACTCTTTTCACCATAGATTACACAAATCCTCATCTCCACATGATAGCTCAATCAAATTTCATATCAGTAAGGACTTTTTATTGGGTTGTAATGTGGCTTATGGGTGAAGTTAATAAAGAATAAAGGGGTAAAATGGATTCAAATTGAGAAATCAGTAAAGGTAAGGAGGTGGTCTAGATAACACCTTCTTCATTTCAGCACAATTTCATCTACTTCTTGCATTTTTAGATTTGAATGTGAAGTGGTGAAAAATGCCACTTTTCACCCTTTAACCTGACCATTGATAGACCTGTGAGCACACTAATAAGTCTCTGTTAAGTGCATTTTGTAGACTACAATAAAAGAGGATATTAATGCAGAAAACCACTCAAGAATACCCAAAAAGGGGCTATCTCTCAGCACAGGACAAACCTAGCAACAGCACACCAGAGGGTAGCACATCATTGAACCCTTGGAGCACGTGGCTACAGTAGGGCAAGGCGAAGGAAGTGAAAGCAGGCTGAAAACATCCTATTGATTGGTCACCTAAAGACTTCGATAGGAGCTGAAAGCAAAGAAAGGGAGAAGTCGTGCAGTTGAAGAGGTTTCAATAGGATCTGAAGGCAGAAGAAGGATGGATTCGTGTGGATAGAGAAGTTCGATAGGATCCAAGAACCTATCGACCAGCTGAAAGGAAGGAAGAAACCATCCTATTGAAAGCCTACCTGAGGCATCAAGGGAACCTGTCGAATGGTTTCCTGAACCTATCGAGATGAAGATGTTGGAACATAACCTATCGAAGGGTACTTGAGCCTTTCGATAGGAGTGAGAGCAACCGTATCGAAAGGATAGCATGCAGAGCGGAACCTATCGAAATAATTCTCCAACCTGTCGAAGAGTCCCTCCAACCTGTCGAATACTCCAAACCAACGACTGAGAAGGCTGAAACTCTAAGTGAAGGCTCATCCTATCGGAACCTATCGAACAGTTCTGAGAACCTAGCGAAAAGACCAAAAAGCTTTATTTGAACCTGTCAAAAGCTTTCTGAACCTGTCAAAATCATGTGCAAAACGTCTCAGAAATTGAGCTGTGCATACATTGTGATTTGGTGACCTACTACACGTAACTCGAGGCACTTGGTGACCGACACGATAGTTCCAGAAGATGCCCTAAGAAACCCTAACCGACCCACGTGCTCTAACAGAACTCTAACAAACTTTGAGGACCTTCTAGAAGAGATTTTTGGCAGGAAAAATAGAGGAGAAAGCTATATATAGAGACCCCCAATTACAATTGAGGGGGGATCGAGATCGGAGCCAAATTATGGAGATTAGAGCTTGCAAAGAAATTTTATTTCCCTCCTTTAGCCCAATCATGGTTGGCTAATTCCCCTGGAATAGCGAGGAGAAAGGTCAGATCTGTAATTGGGTGAGGTTAAGAGTGCTATTGTAGGTTCCTAGCTACAAAGACTACAGATCTGAGAGTATTTTCATTATAGAGTGACGTTAATTGCAATGTTAATGCTGATTTTAATGCTTTAATTAGATCTAAAGTTCCTTTGGTTCTATTTGGTGATCGATCAGATCTGTGTAGAGGAGTCTGTATATCAGCTCACCCACTTAACTGGTAGACCTCTTGGATACCACCTGATCTCCCTAGTTCTGATGCTCCTGTGATTCCTTGAGTCTGTGACCTGGGAATTATAGCGTCTATAGTAGTTTTAATTGTTCTAATTGAGGCTCTAGCTTTGAAGGAGATCCCTAGGATGGTCTGTGACCATTAAAGTGGATAGATCATAACCTTAAGATGAATCTAAGTTCAGGCCCCAATTGGATTCATCTGCTGCAATCCATGGATTCGATAAAGTCTATAGGATGGTCTGTGACCATTAAAGTGGATAGATCATAGCCTTAAGACTAGGTGGATCCTGTGATTTGGAGTGGAATTTATACCCTGTAGCTGTGCTTATAGCTAGTTGAGGGAATTGTGTGCTCTGAACCTCTGTAGCATGATTAATCGAATCTGATTTTAGTGAAAACCAACCTCCAAGCTACTCTTCTCCATTTTTTGTTCTTTTTACCTCTTTCCCCTGTAAGATCTAAGATCCTAAACTCGATCCAAGTTAGTTTATGTTTAATTTTAGCTTAGCTTAAGTGACAATCCATTTCAAACCTCTCCCCTATCTTTTAGCTAAATTAGTAATAGTTAGGGTGCCAGATCTAATTCAGATCTGGAGATTTATCATATTTTTAAACTAACCACCCTGTGGGCATTCCCTTATTCACCATTTTTATAAAACTTGCTACAACAGACCATGATTACTTGCAGGTCTGTGTGAGTATGTCTGCCTAGTTTCATTGATGATTTTAAACCCTCATTCGAGGGTAGGCAAACACTCCAACAAGTTTTTGGCGCCGTTGCCGGCGAGGCATGTTTAGAAATTGATAGATCTAAGTTTTGATCGTATATCTGTAGTTTTGTTTGATTTTTACTAACTGCATTTATAAGTTGTGTTATTTTTCAGTATTTTGTGTGCATTTCATCAGATCTAAGGCTACTAGTGAGAGGAGAATCATGTTGGAGACTGCTTTGTAGTTTGCATCCCTCTACTCCCCTGTTATTTTTCAGATCTGATGATATTTTTGTTAAAGTAGTTAGAAATTTTGGTTGATTCTACTTATTGTGTTGAGGATCGGTTCTGCATTTAGAATCTGAGTGTTGTATGTTTGGTAGGAGAACTCTGCAGCCTCAAATTATTCCACTAAATCCAGAGGTTGAAAGACTTCTCCGATCCAGACCAACTACACCCACATCTGTTGCATTTGATTCTATAGAAATGGGTGAGCAACAGCAGTCGAGAACCCTTAAGGAGTTTAATGCACCAGCGGTCTATAATTCCCCCTTCTGCATTCAATTCCCAACTGCTTAGGAAAACTATGAGATAAAATCATCCATCATTCAAATGCTGCCCTCATTTCATGGCCTGACCAAAGAAGACCCCTACAAGCACATTGATGAGTTCTTAGGACTGTGCACTACATTTAATATCACAGGTTTGGGAGAGGAGGCAACCAGGATGAGACTCTTTCCTTTTTCATTGAAGGGCAGAGTCAGGACCTGGTTGTCCTTGCTTCCACCCGACAATATTTAGTCCTAAAGTGATCTCCAATGTCAATTTCTGGCCAAATTCTTTCTTATGTCAAAGAACAGCTAGTTGATGAAGGGTATCATCTCTTTTACCTAAGATCCAATTGAAGATTTTCATCAATCCTGGGAGAGATTTAAGGAACTCCTGAAGAAATGCTCCGACCATCAAATCCCTGAATGGCAATTGGTTCAAAACTTTTACCAGGGAATTGATGTCAAAAGCAGAGATATGATAGATGCCTCCTGTGGTGGCACCTATCTCCATAAAATTGCTGACGAGGCATGGGAGCTCTTTGACATTATTAGTGAGAACTCTATGCAAAGGGAAACCTTAGCAAGAGATCAAGAGCCTCCTAAATTGGTGAAGGAGAATACCTCAAGAGGGAAGATATATGAAGTGAGTGTGCCAAGTGAGTTGGAAAGGAAAGTGGACAGCCAAACCCTGAAATTTGATAGGCTGATGGGAGCAATGCAATCACCTGTGGCTGCTAGAGTGGAGGCATGTGCCATATGCCAGTCCCCTCCTCACCCCTGGAAGAATGCCCATCTGCTGACCAGCTTCCTAATTTTATAACAGAGCATGTGGCTACTGCTCAATCTTATGGGCAGCAGCCTGCTACTGGGTACCAATGGAGGAACCACCCCAATCTGAGGTGACGACCAGATGCATACTCCAGCCAGCAACAGCAGCCCCAGTAGCCCATGCCCTACAAAAATGTTCAGTATCAGCAACCCATGGCCCAACCTGTAGCTCCTCCTGTGCAGTAACCTGCACCTCCTCCAACTGTGAGAACACCATCCTTTGAGGAACAAGTCCTATCTTCACTGCAGAGCTTGAACACCTTAACCCAAGCTATGCACTCTCACAACCAGAGCATCAAAAAGATAGAGGACTAACTTGGTCAGCTGTCTGATGCTCTGACTAGGAGAGAGGGAGGAAGGTTGCCTAGCCAACCACAGGACAATCCACGAAGGCAGTTTGTAGTGGGTGAAGTTTCCTCCACCTATAAGGAAGCCAAATCTGTTACAACTTTGAGAAGTGGTAAGTTAGTGGACAACCAAGTGGGTTGTGAGCCTGTGAGGAACTTGGAGGAAGAAAATAAAGTAATTTCTACCAGCACACAACAAAGACCACCAGTGGTGGACTTGCAGGAACAATCAACTGTGAATAAAGAGGATAATGAGGATCCTCAAGAAAAGAAAAACTCAAAAAGAAAGAGGCCCCATTGATTAAGGCTGCAGGTGAGGGAGCAATCCCACATTTGCCATTTCCTAAGGCACTACAAGCACCTTCCCCTTTTGATAAAGGGCAAGGAAAAATTGAGGAAATGATGGAAACTTTCAAGCAAGTAAAGATCAATTTGCCTTTACTTGATGTCATTAAACAAGTCCTAGCCTATGCCAAGTTTTTAAAAGACCTGTGCACCCATAAAAAATAGTCTAGGATACACCTATCCAAGAAGGTCTTTTCAGCAGAAAAAGTTAAGCAAGTCCTGTCAATTGCAACTCCCCCCAAACTTCAAGACCCTGGCCTCCCTACTATCCCATGCATCATTGGGGATCATACCATTGACAAAGCCTTATTAGATCTGGGAGCTAGTGTCAATTTGCTTCCATGTTCAGTATATGAGAAGCTGGGCTTAGGAAAATTAAAGCTCACACAAGTGGTCCTCCAGCTAGCTGACAGATCTGAAAGGAAACTTGTGGGGATAATCGAGGATGTTTTGGTTGGAGTTAACAAATTCTTCTATCCTACTGACTTTTTGGTGCTGAATATGGAGCCAGGTAGGAGTGCCACTTCCATACATGTGATTCTAGGCAGACCCTTTTTTGCCACAGTTAATGCTTGTATTCAATGCAGGTCTGGAATCATGGAAGTGTCATTTGGAAATATGAAGGTTGAATTAAATGTGTTCAACGCAGCAAATCCATCTCATTCTGATGAGGACTGTTTTTCTCTTGATGTGGTATATGAGGTTGTTCAAGAAAATGTGAATATGCTGCTACATGGTAAGGAATGATTTAATGAGCTAGCCGAAGTATGGAAGGAAACAGAAGAAGAGAAGGGTCCCACCTCTGAGATTAAGCATGTGAAACTTGTCTCTTCTGAAGCCCCACCAAAGACGAGGCCTACTTTGTTACCTCTACCACCCCCCTCTAAGGCACCCCTATTGCCCTCCCTCATCAGTCCCCCAGAGGTGGAGTTAAAGCAACTCTCAAAATCTTTGAAATATGCCTTTTTAGGAGACAACACCAAATTACATGTGATAATCTCTTCTTCCCTCACTACCGAGCAGGAAAAAGAACTCCTTTGTGTCCTAAAAAGACATAAGAAGGTAATAGGATGGACCATTGCAGACCTTGGGAGAATCAATCATGCTATATTCATGCATAAAATTCATCTCGAAGAAGGTTCCAAACCTTTCAGAGAGATGCAGAGAAAACTTAACCCACATGCAGGAGGTTGTGATGAAGGAGGTAGTCAAACTCCAAGATGCTAGGATAATTTATCCCATCTCGAATTCACAATGGGTAGCACCTACCCAGGTAGTACCCAAGAAACTTGGCATTACAGTTGTTGAAGCAGATTCAGGTGAGCTGATCCCAACCAAACAGACCACTGGCTGGAGGGTATGCATAGATTATCGAAAACTCAATGAAAAAACCAGCAAGGATCACTTCCCACTGCCCTTCATAGACCAAATTTTGGACAAGCTGGCAGGCAAGGCCTATTACTATTTTCTTGATGGATATTTTGGGTACAATCAGATCCCTGTATACCCCTAGGACCAAGAAAAAACCACATTCACTTGCCCATTTGGTTTGTGTAATGCACCTGAAGATGCATGTATGCTATCTTCTCTGACATGATTGATAAGTTTTTGGAGATCTTTATGGATGATTCTCCATTTATGGAGATGATTTTAGCCAATGCCTACACCACCTCAGCTCCTTACTGCAAAGGTGTGAGGAGACCAACCTAGTTCTGAGTTGGGAGAAAAGTCACTTCATGGTGACTCAAGGCACTGTTCTAGGACATATTGTCTCTCACAAAGGAATCGAGGTTGATCAAGTTAAGATCGATTTGATTGCTCATTTTCCCCCTCCGAAAATTGTCTAACAAGTTAGGTCATTTCTGGGTCATGTTGGCTTCTACAGAAGGTTCATCAAGGATTTCAGCAAAATCTCCAAACCCCTTTATCACCTGTTGTGCCAGGATGTTCCCTTTGACTTTAATGATGAATGCCAAGTTGCTTTTAAACTGTTAAAAACTTGTTTGACCACAGCCCCCATCTTGCAATCCCCTAATTTTTCTCTGCCTTTTGAACTGATGTGTGATGCATCAAATTTTACCATTGGGGCAGTGTTGGGGCAAAGAAAAGACAAGACACCTTCTGTGGTAGCATATGCCAGTAAATCAATGGTTGATGCACAATTGAATTACACTACAGCTGAGAAAGAGCTATTAGCTATTGTCTTTGCCTTAGAAAAATTCAGATCTTATATGCTGGGATAAAAAATTATTGTGTTCACTAACCACTCAGCTTTGAAATACCTCTTGTCCAAAAAGGAAGCTAAAGCACGACTAATCAGATGGATTCTTCTCTTACAGGAATTCAATTTAGAGATTAAGGACAAGAAGGGAGTTGAGAACGTGGTGGCTGACCATCTGTCAAGGATCCCAACAACCGACATGGAAAGCTTGCCCATCAATGACTCCTTCCCAGATGAGCAGCTTCTGGCTGTCCAGATAAGTATTCCCTAGTTTGCCAATATTATCAATTACCTTGTTGTGGGTAGGATCCCTCCACATTGGACCAAGGATGACAAAAATCTGTTCTTTGCACAGATTCGATATTACATGTGGGAGGATCCTTACCTGTTTAAGCATTGTGCGGACCAGGTGATCAGACGTTGTGTACCTAAAACTGAGTTTCATAATATCCTAACCATGTGTCATGAACAGGCTTGCGGTGGCCACTTCAGTGGTAACAAGACTGCGGCCAAGGTCCTTCAAAGTGGCTTCTACTGGCCTACCCTATTCAAGGATGCTCGGCAGCACTGTAAAGCTTGTCATCGTTGCCAGCAAATGGGCAGTATTATCAGGAGAAACTCTATGCCCTTGCAATCTATACTTGTTAAACTGTTTGATATTTGGGGAATCGACTTCATGAGACCTTTTCCCCCTTCTGTTGGATACAATTTCATCCTTGTCACTGTGGATCACGTATCCAAATGGGTAGCAGCCATAGCTACAAGAACAAATGATCACAAAGTTGTCATTTAATTCCTGAAAGACAACATCTTCTCAAGATTTGGCTTTCCTAAAGCTATTATTAGTGATGGGGAAAGCCACTTCTATAATAAACCTTTTGACAAACTAATGGAAAGATACTCTGTTACCCACAGAGTAGCCACTCCCTACACCCATAAACCAGTGGACAGGTTGAGATTTCCAACAGGGAAATCAAACATATTCTCGAGAAGACTGTGAGAACCGACAGAAGAGATTGGTCCAACAAGTTGACTGATGCCTTATGGTCTTATCGAACAGCTTATAAAACCCCCATAGGCATGTCTCCATTCAGACTAGTTTATGGAAAGGCCTGTCACTTGCCTGTTGAATTGCAACACAAAGCGTATTGGGCCATTAAAGCAGTAAACTCTGACTTACACGCAGCTGGTATTCACAGGAAACTCCAGTTATCCGAGCTGGATGAACCGCGCCTAGAAGCTTATGCAAATGCCCGAAGTTACAAGGAGAGGACCAAAGCCTTCCATGACATACATTTGCTCCACAAAGAGTTCAAACCCAATGACAAGGTATGGCTGTTCAACTCCATAATGAAATTCTTTCTAGGGAAGCTGTAGTCTAGATGGGATGGACCTTTCACAGTGGTACACGTTTCCCCATCTGGAGCTGTCGAAGTCACGCATCCTACAGTAGGCAGAACTCTTAAGGTCAATGGTCAAAGGCTGAAACTTTGCGTTGACAACATTTGTGAGCCTAAAGAAACCATTGATCTTCAGGATCCTTCAGGTTAATACTAGACTTCGATTTATATCATATGTATTATATTTGATTTATACCTCGATTCTTTCCAACAATTTTCTTTGCAATAAAATGGCCATGTCAAGTTCAAGCTCCTGCAGTCTGGAAATTAAAGGCATAAGGTCAGAGGCCAATTTGCTAACTAGCAGCGCAGCAGAGGAGTTGCTGGATACTAAGGCTACATGCTCTGCACACACAGGCCATATTTTTGAGCTCCTTGAACCTCTCGATAGGTCATTTGGACCTTTCGCTAGGTCAGCCGCTGATGTCGATAGGATTGGGAAGGATTTCGATAAGTGTCGAGACCTCTCGATAGGTGAGAACAACTTTGCGATAGGTTATGGACTCTTGCCTGGAACCTGTCGACAAGAGTGACAAATGTAATACCCCACCTATCGAAAGGTTGTTCTCACTCATCAGCATCCTAACGAAGTGAATGTTTTATCCACCCTCCGTTCGACAGGACACCGACCTATCGCAAGCAACAATCCAAGCTTATCGAATGCATGTTTATTCTGTTCGATAGGATGGGTTAAGCCTACTTGTGCGACTTTGATAGGAAGCCTTAACCTGTCGACACTCTGCATTCATCCTATCGAAATCGCCCCCCCCCCCCTCACTCCTTCCATGCTTATTGTGCATTTATACGCACAAAATTTTACCCCTGTACCATGTACAATCACGACAAAGATGAGCCTTAAACTCTGCACCCCCTAGTTTTCTGCCCCACGCCGTAACTCCCCCCGCTAATTATAGGCTACCAGTTAATGCACGATTTCATTCCCCATGCTGATTCATTGAATTACCCATTCATTCCTCGACGGCGGTGATATTGAATGCATTGCTTCATATTCCCTCACACGTCCACCTTAAATGGATGCAGATGGCTAGACTCTGGCCCATTCCTTTCCTTCTACCCTCTGCACTCCTCATAACCATGGCAGATGATACGCCCACGTTCACTCCTGCACAACTCTACCTCTTCTGGCTGGAGCCGCTACCACCCAAGGAACCAGACCCATTATAATTCCTCTGGGATGAATATGAGGAGGTACAGTGGATCCTCGCTAAGGAGGCAAAGGACATAGATAGGAAGGAGAAGAAGAGGCTGACGACCGAGCCACCGGCTTCTCCGCCACCATCCTCCTCCACCACTCGTCCCCTGTCCCCTGACCCCCTTCTTTTTCCTTTTCTTCCTCCCCTCCTAGCTTACAGTTCCTCTTCCACCTGATGCAGGCTGAGGATCCCCCTGAGCCAGGGGGAGGTTTTTTCATTTGCCAAGACATTTTTTTTCCCCGGCTTACTTTCTGTTTCCTTGTGCTTGACCATTGTACTAAAATGCTCTATTTTATGCTCTGTTTCGCTTATGTTAATAAATTCTTTTTTTTCCCTCTTTAGTTGTCTCCTTGCTCTGGGATTTTGGCTCTGTTAATCAACTGCTACACCCCCTTTGCTGAAAATAGTGAGGACACTGTTTGGTTTAGGTTTGGGGGTATGGCATGTATGCCAATAAATTAGTTACTTTTAGTACAGCTAGGCTAAAAAGAAGTGTTTGGAATTAATTAGAGTAAATTCTCACTGGAATTTTTTTTGTAAAAAAGAGGAAATTAAGAAAACAATTATTTGAAACTGAAATAAGTCGTAGTCCAATAGACTTCATGAGGCAAATGTCAACAATTTGTGAAAAATAATTTTGATGTGCAGTAAACCTGATATGAGAGGAAATTGTGAAGACACACCCTTGAAAATTAGATGGAAGGTCATACCCAGTGAGATTTGGGCCTGAAAAATTTTCTTTGAAGAGTGTTTTGGAAATTTTTCTGCTCTAAGAACTGATTGGATCTAATTTTAATCACTAGAAGTTAGGCAATTCCAAGTAGAAACAGCTTGACAACATTCATGACATTGAGGACATGAAGTAAGGTCATCCCTTGGTCAGTTTGAGCTTAAAATGTCCCACCTTTAAACTGCCCTTGATGCCAACCACTTGAGCCTTAAAAGTCCCAATTTTCTTTGATGAAAACCAGAAATTTTAAACCCAAAACCTTTCGACCTATTTCAGTTCACCCCCAATCTGAGAAATCAGGAAGAGGAAGGAGAAGCAAGGATTAGAGGAGCAAGGTGTTAAATCTGGTTGAAAGAAAGAAAAACATAGTTGGTGGTATTTGTGGTATTTCAATTAAAAAAAAAAAAAAAACAGAGCAAAAGAATGAGAGAGAGAAGTCATTTCATTGAAAGATTGAAAGGAAGAGAAGAAGTTGGCCACTTTGGCTCTGAAAATTCAAGAAATAGATGGAATTGTGCTGAAATCAAGAAGGTGTTGTCTAGACCACCTCCCTACCTTTACTGATTTCTCAATTTGAATCCCTTTTACCCTCTCATTCTTTTACAAACCTCATCCCTAAACCACATTACAACCCAATAAAAAGACCTTACTGATCTGGAATGGATTAAGTTGTCATGTGGAGATAAGGATCTGTCTAATCGATGATGAAAAGAGTTAGAAATTTTCATAAATTAGAGCAATGCCTATGCTCATACTTACAGCCCTATTTGAGGACTGTAACTGCTCTTGAGCTTTGTGAAATTCTACACCCTTTATTATTGTTGTGAGTTAGCAGCCCTGGTGAGACTTGGGCCTAAAACCCAATTTGAGGGGGTAGTATCAGAACAGAATTCTCAAGTGAAAGGTGAGTCATGCATCAATCTTCAGACACAATGCCTTGACATGGACCAATTGATGATGAAGGAATTACTACAAAACTTCATGTTTTAAGTTGGTGAGTTTTCTACTGAAAACCCTCTAGAATTGAAAAGACATGATGAGAATTTATTCTAATTTACTGAAATTCTGTTGAGCAGGATGTACTATTATTAACTAACTTTATTGGGGAAGTTTGTGGGTACCTTCACTGAAAACCCTCAGGAGACTTCACTCCTCCACTAGGGATCACCTAGGGGTTTAAAAGGCTTGGTGCATATGCTAAATGCATCCGTGCTCCCTATGAAAGTGGCATTTTTATTTTCTTTTAATTTTCCTTTGCTCAGGGACTAGCAAAGCTTAGGTTTGGGGGTGTGTTAAGTGGTGAAAAATGTCACTTTTCACCCTTTAACCTGACCATTGATAGACCTATGAGCACACTAATAAGTCTCTGTCAAGTGCATTTTGTAGACAGCAATAAAAGAGGATATTAATGCAAAAAACCACTCAAGAATGCTCAAAAAGGGGCTATCTCTCAGCACTGGACAAACCCAGCAACAGCACACCTGAGGGTAGCACATCATTGGACCCTTGGAGCACGTGGCTACAGCAGGGCAAGGTGAAGGAAGTGAAAACAAGCTGAAAATATCCTATCGATTGGTCACCTAAAGACTTCGATAGGAGCTGAAAGCAAAGAAAGGGAGAAGTCGTGCAGTTGAAGAGGTTTCGATAGGATCTGAAGGCAGAAGAAGGATGGATTCGTGTGGATAGAGAAGTTCAATAGGATCCAAGAACCTATCGAGCAGCTGAAAGGAAGGAAGAAACCATCCTATTGAAAGCCTACATGAGGCGTCAAGGGAACCTATCGAATGGTTTCCTGAACCTATCGAGATGAAGACACTGGAACAGAACTTATCGAAGGGTACTTGAGCCTTTCGATAGGAGTGAGAGCAACCCTATCGAAAGGATAGCATGCAGAGCGGAACCTATCAAAATGATTCTCCAACCTGTCGAAGAGTCCCTCCAACCTGTCGAATACTCCAAACCAAGGACTGAGAAGGCTGGAACTCTAAGCGAAGGCTCATCCTATCAGAACCTATCGAACAGTTCTGAGAACTTGGCGAAAGGACCAAAAAGCTCTATTTGAACCTCTCAAAAGCTTTCTGAACCTACCAAAATCATATGCAGAACATCTCAGAAATTCAGCTGTGCATACGTTGTGATTTGGTGACCTGCTACACGCAACTCGAGGCACTTGGTGACTGGCACGACGATTCCAGAAGATGCCCTAGGAAACCCTAACCGACCCACTTGCTCTAACAGAACTCTAACAAACTTTGAGGACCTTCTAGAAGGGATTTTTGGCAGGAAAAATAGAGGAGAAAGCTATATATAAAGACCCCCAATTGCAATTGAGGGGGGATCGAGATCGGAGCCAAATTCTAGAGATTAGAGCTTGCAGAGAAATTCTATTTCCCTCCTTTAGCCCAATCATGGTTGTCTAATTCCCCTGAAGTAGCGAGGATAAATGTCAGATCTGTAATTGGGTGAGGTTAATAGTGGTATTGTAGGTTCCTAGCTGCACAGACTACAGATCTGAGAGTATTTTCATTAAAGAGTGACATTAATTACAATGTTAATGTTGATTTTAATGCTTTAATTAGATCTAAAGTTCCTTTGGTTCTATTTGGTGATCGATCAGATCTGTGTAGAGGAGTCTGTATATCAGCTCACCCACTTAACTGGTAGACCTCTTGGATACCACCTGATCTCCCTAGATCTGATGCTCCTGTGATTCCTTGAGTCTGTGACCTGGGAATTATAGCGTCTGTAGTAGTTTTAATTGTTCTAATTGAGGCTCTAGCTTTGAAGGAGATCCCTAGGATGGTCTGTGACCATTAAAGTGGATAGATCATAACCTTAAGATGAATCTAAGTTCAGGCCCCAATTGGATTCATCTGCTGCAATCCATGGATTCAATAAAGTCTATAGGATGGTCTGTGACCATTAAAGTGGATAGATCATAGCCTTAAGACTAGGTGGATCCTGTGATTTGGAGTGGAATTTATACCCTGCGGCTGTGCTTATAGCTAGTTGAGGGAATTGTGTGCTCTGAACCTCTGTAGCATGATTAATCAAATCTGATTTCAATGAAAACCAACCTCCAAGCTACTCTTCTCCATTTTTTGTTCTTTTTACCTCTTTCCCCTGTAAGATCTAAGATCCTAAACTCGATCCAAGTTAGTTTATGTTTAATTTTAGCTTAGCTTAAGTGATAATCCATTTCAAACCTCTCCCCTGTCTTTTAGCTAAATTATTAATAGTTAGGGTGCCAGATCTAATTCAGATCTGGAGATTTATCATATTTTTAAACTAACCTCCCTGTGGACATTCCCTTATTCACCATTTTTGTAAAACTTGCTACAACAAACCCTAATTACTTGGCAGGTCTGTGTGAGTGTATCTGCCTAGTTTCATTGATGATTTTAGACTCTCATTTGAAGGTAGGCAAACACTCCAACAAAGTGGCCAGTTGCTAATCCTCATTTCAATCTTTCAATGAAATGACTTCTCTTTCTCATTCTTTTTGTTTTGCTTTTCTATTTTTCTTTTCTTTTTTTTTGTATGTTTTTGCTTTTCTATTTTTCTTCATTTTTTTTTATTTTTTTTTTTTAATGGGTTGGAATGCCACAAATACAACCAAATGTGTTTTCTTCTCTTTCGACCAATCATCGAACCTTGCTCCTCTAACCTCACTTCTCCTTCTATCTCCTGATTTCTCAGATTGAGGGTGAACTGAAATAGGTCAAGGGGTTTTGGGTTCAAAATTTTTGGTTTCCATCAAAGAAGAACTATGATTTTAAGGCTCAAATGGTGTGTATCAAGGGCAGTTCAAAGGGTAAGGATATTTTTAGCTCAAACTGTCCAAGGAATGGCCTTACTTCATATCCTCAATGTCTTGAATGTTGTCAAGCTGTTTCAACTTGGATTTGCCTAACTTCTAGTGATCGAAACTAGATCCAATCAGTCCTTAGAGCCGAAAAATTGCCAAGACACTCTTCAAAGAAAATTTTTCAGGCCCAAATCTCACTAGGTATGGCCTTCCATCAAATTTTTTGGGGTGTATCCTTACAGTTTTCTCTCATTTCAGGTTCACTAAACATCAATTTTTTTGAAAATTCTTTATATTTGCTTCATAAAAAATGTTAAAACTACAGCTCATTTCAGTTTTAATTTCCTCTTTTCCAAAAAAAATCAAGTGAGAATTTACTCTAATTCCAAACACTCCTTTTTAGCCTAGCTGCACTATCATTAACTCATTTCATTGGCATACCTGTCATACCCCCAAACCTAAATTAAATAGTGTCCCCACTATTTTACACTATGAAATCAGTAGAGAGGCATGGAAAGAAGATATCGGCACAGGAAAAAAAAATGAAGACAAAATTGTATTAATATGTCATATATATATGAGACAAGTGGAAAAGAAACTAAAACAACAAACTGCCACATCTATTTACAGGCATCATCTGGCCAACTATAGAGGTCAGCCAGGTTTTTCAGCTCATCCTTAGATAAAGGAGCTTTCCCTTTAGATTTTGATTGTTGTTGCGGGATCTTTGCTGCCTCCTCAGACTGGGCAACTGGTTGTTTTCCTTTTGGATCAACAGTAACAACAGAATCTGAATCTGAATCTAAAGGAAAAAGGGCATTGGGTTCCAATCCTAGAGCCGCAGCAGTCTTCCTTCTTTCATCCCTAGAGAGTAAGGTGAAAGAGGTGTCAGGTTGGGTTGGGGGCTTGGTGGGGTGAGCTTCTTTAGACTGGGCAGCATGCTTCTTACCTTTCTTGACAGAAACAACAGAGGAGCAGATCGTTTGGAGGTAACTTTTTTCTTGGTGGAAGCCCGTTTAGATTTTGGAGGGGTAGGTTGAGTAGGGGGAGGTTCCTGGGCTGGAGGAGGGTGAACATCCACAAGTGGGGTAGGAGGAGGCTGAGTTATAGAAGTAGGTGCTGTAGCTAGAGGGGTAGGTTGAAAGGGCTGAGAGGTCAAGGAAGCAACCTTTTTCTCCAAGATGTCAATTTATTTTGCGGCATAGAGCAGGTTAGCATCAGAGAGTTCCTTGGTGGCCTTGAGTATCTCCTGAGCATTAGCTAATTTTTTCTTGAGAAGCTCAGAATTCTTCTTCTCATATTTGGCAATTAGACTCTCAGTAGTAGCCAACTGTTTTGCTGACTCATAATGAGTCAGGATGTCAGTCCACCCTAGAGAGATATCTCGGAGCTTGATTATGTGCTCCAATTCTATGTTGGCAATCCTCTCCTCATAAGGGCTTCAAGGGAAGCTTGGAGTGCAGCCATACCTCTTAGGACATCCCTTTGGATGTAAGGGTTGTCCCTCATGGCATACAGCAGGGTGAGGTAAGGGGGGATGTACATGTTTTGTCTAAGGACAATGGGCAAGGACAGGGGTGTAGTGGATGAAGAGGAGGGGGTAGAGAGAACCAGATCCTGCCATGGATCAGTTTGGGTGGAGGCATCTTTGAAAACAGGTGGAGAGAGAGGGGGGAGTAGGTGATGGGTGATTCAACCACTGCAGAAGCAATTATAGGTGGTGATGAAGGGAGAACAGATGGTGGTGAGGAAGGTATGGTGAGAGATGGGGTTGCTACCTCCTCAGAGTGGGTAGCAGCAAGGGGTGGTGAAGCTATGGGTGAAGGAGGAGGAGATAAATGTATGGGTACGTGGATAGGTGAAAGAGGGGAAGTGGGAGGGGGTTGAGGAGCTGGAGAGGAAGGGGTAAGGGTGGATTGAATTGATTGGAGGTAGGAGCTCATGAAGGTTTGGTTGTCAGTGTTTATGGTCAATTGAGATTGAATGGACTATAGGAGTGAGAGAATTTGGATGAAAGTGTCAAGCATGGCGGGGGTAGAGGGGAGAGGTGTTCGAATGGGATGGAAAGGAGAGGAGGGTGCATGGTTAAAATGAGGAGGAGTGGGGTGTAGGGAGTTAGGAAGTGGAGTGTACTCATGAGCAACATCCTCCACAATTGAAGTCATGAGGGTAGTGAACCCAGTAGTGGTGAACTGGTCCATACCCTATGTATGCAAAGGGGGTTGCGGAGGGGGGAAATCAGAAATGGATTGGTTAATGGGTGGAGAAGACATGGTAGGGGTAAGGTCGGAGAATGTGGGAGGTTCAAGGACTTCAGGTTGGAAGACCTGAGTGGTGGGTGAAGGTAAAACTGGTTCAGAGGTAGGTGGAATGGGGTCTGTTGGAGGAGGGACTGATACAAAGGGGAAAAGCAATGTTGGTGGAGGTGTGGGTAATGGGACAGGTATGGTAGGTGAAGAGATGGATGAGGGTATCTCGGCAGGAAGATCTATTGCCACGGTAGTGGGTACCTTCTCAGCCTCCTCCATTCCAGCTGGCTTACTCTTCTTAATCAAGGTGAGGCTAGTGGACCATTCCCGCTTTCCATACACTTTTGTGGTCAGCTTCTCCATTAGTTTATTCTTCTTAATCACATACTTTCCAGCCTTGAGCAGCCATGTGATGAGCCTGTTGAAGGACAGACCACCTCCCTTAGCAAAAGCTTGTCTCTTCAGCACTTTGTCATTGATGTCCACCATTATTTCAAAAATCAGCTTAGGTGCATTCACAAATTGCCCCTTTGAACAGTAGTATAGGGCATATACTAATGGGGCCCTTTTCTCTTGCAAATGCCCAGTGACATAGACATTTTTCCTCAAAATGGTATCAATGAGTCTTAGGGTAGGATGGAGGTCTCTTCTAATTAGGGATTCACCAGAGCCCACTATTCTGTTAGTGAGTTGTTTAGCCATTTCCCTAAATATAGCCCCTATAGGTGCTCCCTCAGCTCTGGTGGAGTCAAATTGATATGGGACTCCCAAAGCCATCCCAATGTTTCTGCAATCGACAATCAGCTGCCAATCATCAATCAAGATTTCTAGTACATCCTCAGCCCCAGGCACCACCTTCTTTATCAGGTTCTGATACCACAATTTCACCAACCTGGGGTACACATTTTCCTTCAAGGGTGAAAGCAGGGGCAAGAAACCTTCTTTTTTCAAATATTCCAATGTCCCCTGGCACTCCCCAATGTTGACAAAGTATGTCAGATCAAAGTCTATCTCAGGGACAAGACTCAAATTCTCTACAAACTCATTGGGGGTAGTTAACCCAGCTGGAAGCTCTACTGCAGGTTGTCTGTCAAGGGTGGGCAAAGGTGTTTTCACAGCAGGAGCAGCTCTCTCTAAGGGTGTTTCCACCTTAGGCTTCTGAATTTCGACAGCTTTGGCTTTCTTGGCTTTAGGGGCCTTCTTGGGTGTCTCTTCAAAGAGCTTCCTCTTAATAGGTGGTTTAGAAGCTGGCTTCGATTTTTTGGAAGATTTGGGGGTAGAAGCAGCTGGTCACCAGAGTAGGGTTGGTAGGGTTTCCTCAGGTTCAGCCATTTTACTCTCAAGGATTGCTCACTCACCAACTTGTAATGGAATTCAGAGGTTAACAATTAGAACAACAAATTGGCGGTGAGAAGGCAACTTACCCCAAAATTCTTAGGGTTTAATAGAGATAGCAATGCATAGCTCTAATTTTTTCAAAATTAGATGCAAAATGCTCCTCTGCGCAAGCTCAATGCACTTACGAAATGGCAGATTGAGTAGCTAAAGGTTCTGCGAGGATTTAGTGGAGAAAGAGAGAGGCGAGAGAGAGAGAGGAAGAGAGCTAGGGTTTTACAGAGGGTATGGAATGAGGCACAAATGACCTATCAACAGGTATATAAGGGGTGAAATACGATTTCGATAGGATGAATTTGATGATTTCGATAGGTTCATGTGTCCTGTCGAAAGCCTAGCAGACAGCTTTCAAAAGGGATGATTCGATAGGATCCTGATAGGTAGAACCATCCTTCCGATAGGCATCAGTGCCTATTGAAACTATCAAATATCCTGTCGAAATCACCATGTGACCTAATCAAAGGTGAACTTGACCTATCGAAAGCTCCCAAAACTCAAATAGGGCTGCATTTCTGGGCACTCTCAGCCTCAGCACTCAGCAGGCTCTTATTTTTGCTGCTCTACAATTTGTTTCCCTAGTGGACAAGCTCCCATTATTTCAGGACAGCTAGTAATATTGACATGATGGCCTAGTATTTAGCATGGCAGTTTTTTTATTACAGAAAAAAAAAAAATCAATCAACAATAAAGTAAACACCTAAAATAAAAGCAAAATATGGTACATATGATACATACTGAGCTTCAGGGGCTAATCTGGAGGATCTGAAAGGTTTACGATCTCCTTAGGCTCGTCAAACTTGGCACCTTTCGTGGATCTTTTCTGCAGCAAATGTCCATTCCCTGGGTGTTGTTTTGTATTTGTGACCCAAACATTGCCCTTCATCAGTTGATGTGGATTTTTATGCACGGCCTCCTCTAGTACATCAATGGAAAAATAGGCCTCATCTAGAGGGGATTGATGAGCTATGTTGTACACATTCAGCTTTACTTTCATGTTGCCAAAGGAGACTTCCATGACTCCTGACCTGCATTGTATACAGGCATTAGCAGTGGCCAAAAAGGGCCTACTTAGAATCACAGGTATGGAAGAAACACATTTGCTCGGTTCCATGTCTAGCATCAAAAAGTCAACAGGTTAAAAGAACTTGTCAACTCCCACCAGGACATCTTCAATGACCCTCATAGGCTTCCTTTCAGATCTGTCAGCCAATTACAAGACCACATGTGTGGGCTTCAACTCTCCTAAGCCCAGCTTCTCATATACTGTATATGGTAATAAATTCACACTGGCTCCCAGATCCAATATGGCATTCTCAATTTTATGATCCCAATGATGCAGGGGATAGTGGGCACTCCAGGGTCTTGAAGTTTCGTGGGGGTAGCAATAGACAGAATTTGCTTTACCTTTTATGCTGAAAAGACCTTCTTGGATAAGTGTATCCTAGACTGTCTTTTATGGGTGCATAACTCCTTCAGAAACTTGGCATAGGCTAGAACTTGTTTAATTGTATCAAGTAAAGGCAAGTTAATCTTTACTTGCTTAAAAGTTTCCATCATTTCTTCTATTTTACCTTGCCCTTTATCCAAAGGGGAAGGTGCTTACAATGCTTTAGGAAATGGCAAATGTAGGATTGCTCCTTCATTTGCAGCCTTAGCCAATTAGTCATCTTTCTTTTTAATTTTTCTCTTTTCTTAAGGATCATCATTATCCTCTTTCTTCTCATTTGGTTGCCCCTTCATGTCCACCACTGGTGGCCCTTGTTGTGTCCATTTGAAAACCACTTCTTTGCCTTTTTTAAAATTTCTCAAAGTCTCACAGCCAACTTGGTTATCAACCAGCCTTCCACTTCTTAATGTAGTAATGAATTTGGCTTCCTCATAGGTAGAGGAAACTTCACCCACTACATACTGTCTCCTTGGGTTATCCAGTGGTTGGCTAGGCAGCCTCCCTTCCTCTCTCTTAGTCAAAGCACTAGACAGCTGATCAAGATGGTCTTCTATCTTTTTAATGATTTGGTTGTGAGAGTGCACAGTTTGACTTAAGGGACCTAAATTCTACAGTAACGCCAGAACTTGTTCCTCGAAAGAAGGTGATCTCATAGCTGGAGGGGTGGGGTTCTTGCAGAGCTAGCCAAGTGGGTCATGTTGGGAACATAACTTTGGTGGTAGGGTTGAGCATTTTTATAGGGCATGGGCTGCTATGGCTGCTGCTATTGGTTTAGGTAGGGATCTTGTCTCCACCTCAAGTTGGGGTGGTTCATCCGTTAGTACCAATGAGGTCGTTGTCCATAGGGAGTGGCGATCCACATGCTCCATTACAAAATCTGGCCCCAGATGACTAATGGGCATTCCTCAAGGGAGTGAGCAGGGAGCTGGTAGATAGCGCATGCCTCCTCCACCCTAGCAGCCATGGGTGGCTGCATTGTTCCCATGAGCTTATCAATTTCAGTGCCAGGCTGTCCACTTTCCTTTCTAAATCACTTTGCACATTTACCTCAAACATTTTCCCTCTGGTAGTATTCTCTTTACCAATCTAGGAGGATCTAAGTCCCTAGACAAGGTCTCCCTCTGCATGGAGTTCTCACTAATGATATCAAACAACTCCCAGGCCTCCTTAGCAGTTTTATGGAGGTAGGTGCCACCATAAGAAGCATCTTCCATGTCTGCTTTTCGAATCAATCCCTTGATAAAAACTTTGAACTAATTGTCATTCAGGGATTTGATGGTGGGGGCATTTCTTTAGGAGTTCCTTGAATCTCTCCCAAGCTTGGAGAAAATCCTCAGTTGGATCTTGGGCAAATGAGATGATGCCCTTCCTCAACTAGCTTATTTTAGACATGGGGAAGAATTTGGCCAAAAATTGACATTGAAATCACTCCAGGACTGAATACTGCTGGGGGAGAGCATGGATAACCAGGTCCTGGCTCTATCCTTCAATGAAAAAGGAAAGCGTCTCATCCTAATTGCCTCCTCTCCTAAACCTGTGATATTGAAAGTGGTGCACAGTCCTAAGAATTCATCAATGTGCTTATAAGGATCCTCTTTGGTCAGGCCATGAAATGAGGGTAGCATCTGGATTATGGAAGACTTTATTTCATAATTTCCTTGAGCAGCTGGGAACTGAATGCAGAAGGGGGAATTGTAAACCCCTGGTGCATTAAATTCCTTGAGAGTTCTAGGCTGCTGTTGCTCACCCATTTCGAGAAATTCAGCTGCAACAGATGTGAGTGGAGTTTGCCTAGATCTGAGAAGTCTTTAACCCTCTGGATTTAATGGGACAATCTGAGGTTGGAGAGTTCTTCTCCCAAACATACACCACTCAAGATCTAATGTAGAGAAAATCTTCGAACACAACACGCAGGAACAAAAACAAATGACTACTGAATCTAAAAATTAACAGATCTGACAAATAAAGGAGAGTAGAGGGATGCAAACTCAAGAGCAGCCTCCAGCACAATTCTCCTCTTTCGTAGCAGCTTCAGATCTAAATGAAATACAAACAGAATACTGGAAAACAACAAAACTTATAAACACAGTTAGTGAAAAATCAAACAAACTACTATAGATCTATGGTCTAAACTAAATCAAACTTAGATCTATCAATTTCAAAAACACCTCCCCTGCAGCGGCGCCAAAAACTTATTAGGTTTTCTGCCTTGCCTTCAAAAAGGGTTTAAATTCACTCAAATCAAGGCAGATCACACACAAGACCTGTGAGTAGTCAGGGCATGTTGTAGCAAGTTTTAAAAGAAGGGTAAGTAAGGGAATGTCCACAGGGAGGTGAGTTCAAAATATGGTAAATCTTCAGATCTGTAAGAGATCTGGCACCCTACCTAATACTAGGTTAGTAAAAGAAAGGGGAGAGGTTTCAAAGGGTTGCCACTTAAACTAAACTAAGCATGAAATGCAAACTAACTGAGATCAAGTCCATAGATCTAGATCTTGCAAGTGGAAGGGTTTAAAAATAGAAAATAGAGAAGAGCAGCTTGGAGATTGGTCTCACTGCAATCTGGCTGAGCTGATCATGTTACAGGGGTTCAAAGCACACAAATCCCTCAGCTGGCTACAAGCACAGCTGCATGGTAGAAGACTCCACTCTAAACCAAAGGATTTAACTGATCTTAAGGCTATGGTCTATCCACTTCAATGGTCACAAACCATCCTAGACTTCAACCGCTCCAAAGGTTTATGGTAGAAGAATCCAATTGAAACCAGAGATTGGATTGATCTTAAGGCTATGATCTGTCCACTTCAATGGTCACAGATCATCCTAGGGAATTCCTCCAAACCAAAGGTTTCAACCAGAGCATTAAAACCACTACAGATGCTGTAATTTCCAGGTCACAGACACAAGAAATTGCAGGGATATCAGATCTAGGGAGATCAGATGGTATCCAATAGGTCTACCAGTTAAGTGGGTGAGCTGATCAACAAACTCCTCTACACAAATCTGATCGAGCATCAAATGAAACCAAAGGAACTATAGATCTAATTAAAATAATAAAAATAATAAAAATAATATTCACATTGCAATAAAACTCACTCTACAATGAAATGCTCTCAGATCCGTAGTCTGTGCAGCAATTAATCCACAATAACACTCTCAACCTTACCTAATTACAGATCTAACCTCTCTCCTCACTGCTCCTAGGGAATTAGCCCACCATAGTTAAGCTAAAAGAGGGAAAATGAAATTTTGCTGCAAGCTCTGATCTCCTGAATTTGATCCAAATCTCGATCCCCCCCAATTGCAATTGGGGATCTCAATATATAGTTTTCTCTCTTGTTTTTCCCGCCAATATTCCCTTTTAGAAGGTCCTCAGAGTTTGTTAGAGTTCTGTCAGAGTACGTGGGTTGGTTAGGGTTTCCTAAGGCATCTTTTGGATTGTCGTGCAGGTCACCAATGTGCCTCGGTTTGTGTGCAGCAGGTCACCAAGTTGCAACGTGTGCATAGCTGATTTTCTGAGAAGTTCTTCACACGATTTTGATAGGTTCAGGAAGCTTCCGACAAGTTTAAATGGAGCTTTGTGGCCCCTTTCGATAGGTTCTCAAGTCTCTTCGATAGGTTCTAATAGGATGATCCTTCTCTTAAAGCTTCAGCATTCTCAGCCCTTTGTTTGGAGCATTCGACAGGTTGGGAAAGCTTTTTGACTGGTTGGAGGACCATTTCGATAGGTTCGGCTCTATATGCCATCATTTCGATAGGATCGCTCTCACTCCTATCGAAAGGCTCAAGCACCCTTCGGTAGGTCCTGTTCCAGCGTCTCCATCTCAATAGGTCCAGGCCACCATCCGACAGGTTCAGGAAACCATTCGATAGGTTCCCTTTACACTTCAGGCAGGCTTTTGATAGGATGATTTCTTCCTTTCTTTCAGCTGCTCAATAGGTTCTTGGATCCTATCGAACTCCTCGATCCACACGAATCCATCCTTTCTCTGCCTTTAGATCCTATCGAAACCTTTCCAACTGCACGAATTCCTCCAGTTTTAGCTCTCAG
Organism: Chloranthus sessilifolius; assembly: GCA_021018995.1. NCBI lineage: Eukaryota > Viridiplantae > Streptophyta > Magnoliopsida > Chloranthales > Chloranthaceae > Chloranthus > Chloranthus sessilifolius. Next base: position 76,633,810 of record CM037595.1, read on the forward strand.
CTCCTATCGAAGTCTTCAGAAAACCTCTCGATAAGATGTTTTCAGCCTGTTTTCACTTTCTTCGCCTTGCCCTGCTATTGCCACGCGCCCCAAGGGCCCAATGGTGTGCAGCCCTCTGGTGTGCTATTACTAGGTCTGTACTGTGCTGAGAGATAAACTTCCTTATGTGGCATTCTTGAGTGGTTTTTTGTATTTTTCCTATCTTTTATTGCTATCTATAAAACAGACTCAACAAAGGTTTATTAATGTGCTCACAGGTCCTGCAAAGGTCAGATTAAGGGGTGAAAACTGACATTTTTCACTACTTAACACCTGGATCGCCTAAACTCCCCTATTAAGCGCCCTGTACAGAGCGCTTAATCGGATTGCACACACCGATCAAGGCGTGCAATTAGTTCTATTAGGATAGAACTAGGACACTCGGCTAAGATAGTCAGCTGGTCACTCATTGAGTCCGTGACCGACTCAAAGTGTATTAAGCGCCTGTAACAGGGAGCGTAATTCAATTAAGCGACCCAGGCAGGGCGTGTAATTGAATTTCACCGACCAATTAAGCGCATTCTAGTTCTTAATCTCTAGTTCTTAGCTTCTAGAACCAGGTCTTAGCTTTCAGTCCTTAAATTTTCATTCTAGATTTAAATTTTAGTTCTTTTCCTAGTTTCTAATTTTTCTCTTCTAGTCTATACTTTTTCAATCTTTTGATCTTCAATTTTAACTCCTACTCTTCAAATTCAGATCCGTAGATTTTCTCATCTCTGGGCCTAATTCTTAATTTCTAGAACTAGTTCTTAATTTAAGTCTTTAAATTTATGGACCTGATTCTTAATTTCTATAACCAGTTCTTAATTTCAGTCTTTAAATTTATGGACCTGATTCTTAATATCTAGAACCTATTCTTAGTTTTTTTTTTTTTTTAGTTATTCTAAATCGTAGCGTTTATGTTCTACTTTTAATTCCTTCAAGTTTATAATCCTTCAGTCTTAATCTTAAAAGTCCTTTAATTTCAATCTTCAAAATCCAAATTTTCCAATACACAAATCAATTTTTCAATCAATATTATTTTTACGACCCCCTTGCCAATCGATTTGCCCAAGGGAGCTTACTGAGGGTACCCGGGAACGAGGCCGATACTTCTTAGCATAGCAGGCCCAAACCCCCTTTTTAGATTCCCGATATAAGTAGGAAACCTAAAATAAATAGATTTCTAGTAAGAATTTGAATATTTAAATTAATTAGATTTTTAATCTAATTAGTACATTTAAGTTAATTAGAGTTTTAGTAAGAATCAAAATATTTAAATTAATCAGAGTTCCAATAGAATTAGGATTTTTAGATTAATTAGAGTTCTAATGGAATTAGAATACTTAAATTAATTAAAATTCTAATAGGATACCCAACTTAATTAGATTTTTAATAAAATTAGGTAGAATTAGGATACTCGAGTTAATTAGACTCTTAATAGGATTAGGAGACTAATACTAATTACACTTCTAATAAGATTAGGACACTTTAGATAATTAGACTACTAGTAGAACTAGGAGACTAGTTTAATTAAACTTTTAGAAATACATAGACTCCCAGTAGGAATAGGAAAGACTAAAAGAAAATCAAACTTAGAGCAGGAAAAAAGGAAAACAAACTAAACATCCAGGTGACCCAGTGCCACTGACATCGGTAGGCCAATGAGTCAGTAAAGAAATCGAACCCACACCCCGGAAAGACGTGATCAGTGACGTATTGCAGCATGGAAAAACATCTGCAGTTGGCGATCAAAACGAACTAGGTATTTTCTTCCTAGAATTTATCTGTTCCTTTTTTTACTTCTATACTTTTCACTCACCATCAATCGCCTTATGTCAGAGTCCAAATAGGTCAATTTGGGCCTCTTTCCAGGATCCGAGAGGAACCCAGAAAAAGCGCGTACCAACAAATATGTTTGACCTAATAGAACAGAATTAACTCACTGATTAGTGACCCATTAGACCCAACCCGGCTCATGAATAATTTAACCGTTGGATCTATCTGGTCAAACTTCTCCTTGCGACGATGTGTAAAGTGCGTGCACCTAAAGCGCCAATCACCACGCACATGTGCGCGAATGTGGCAGCTCTCTGCTAAGCACACTCATCTCTTTTTATTGTCAAAGAATAATAGAAGGTGTAATATTGTATATATAGAATATACTACTTTTGATATTTACTAATATGGGACTATTTATTTGCCTACAAAAATTGAGAATTTCTATTACCTAAAATATCAACCCACAAAATTAAGAAATCAAAAGGAAGCTTTATTTTCTTTAAAATTATTTAAAATATTTATTATATTCTAAAGTAATAAATAAATATAACAGTATTAAGAAGCATATCGGAGTAGATGCTTTGCACTGAAACGTGAAGATATCATTGTTGAAATGATTGATTGAGAAGAGAAAGTAGAGAGAACCGTGAGAGATGAATGAAAGAAGCAGGAAGAAACTCTATTTTCAAGCTTTATTATATTTTTCCTTGTTTTGCCTTTTTCACCAGCGTTTTACATCGTATGCAAGGAAGAGAAATCGGAGGTGGATAACTTTGTATGTTAGATGACTAAAAAAAAGTCGGAAATGGAGGTTATGGAAATAGAAAGTTCTAAGCACATGATCATGCTCTCTATGCCCCATAAACTCAAGGCCTAGAAGTGAGAATCAAGTCAATCATTGGATAATGGGATCATAAACTTGAACTCACGGCGACTCATTGACTTGTGGTCTTGAGTTACACCATACTTACTAAGGGTTCACTCATTTTAAAGAGTTTTAGAAAAAAAAAAAATTAACTTTTTTGCCGTTCAAATCATAGGTGAGAGCTCTCAGTTTCTGCCAAACATGGGCCATTGAAATTTTTTCCCTCTAACCTAAAATTAACTTTTTTTATTGGATAGTCATTGTCCGACCTTAGGCATGTTGATATGACACCTGAGTTTCAAATTGAGTGCCATGTTGCACTCAATTGGCTCGTGTGTGGCATGCTGGACTACACTCACATTTGGTCCCGAGCTAGATGTTATGTTATTTGTAACATACATGCCTATTTATAATTTGGAAGAACTGCGTCCTAGAGTTGAATTTGAACCCTGGGACGACCAATTGAGTGTCACATAGCATCCATACACATTTTGGTTCCATTTTCACACCTTTTTTTTGTTTTTTTGAGGGAAATTCATTTTCACACCCCTAGATTAAGGGCATACATATTTTGTTCTTTTTTTTATATAAAACCCGGTAAAAATGGGTAAAAATTATCCTAGTTCGAAGATAAGCTTCTCTTTCTAAAACCATCTATTTTTTCGCAAATTGCTAAAAATGAGAACTTTTGGGGGTAAATGGGGCTTAGTATCTCCCTGCTTGGGACCATAACCACCAAGTCGAGGTTCAGGAATTTGTCAGCAAGACGAAAATTTATAAAATTTTGGCAAAATTTTGAAAATTGTGGAACCCGGAGAAATTAAGAAAAAAAATGAAATTTTAAAAATAAGATTAAAATGTCTTGATTTATTAAAAAAGTTGTAAACTAGGCTATCTGATTTTAAAGTTAATTATCTATAGATCCTTAGTGGATAAGATTGGAGCAAAACACAATATTAATATTTTAGGGACATGTGACACGTGAATATGCAATATGGCCGTCTGATTTAAAGTTCATGATCTATAGATCCTTAGTGGATAAGATTGGAGCAAAACACAATATTTATCATATGATCTATTATTGTCAACCATTTAATCAAATAATATCCTTTGACTATATTTAATCACGTGATGAAGATTATATTCCATGTCAATCTTATCCACTAAGGATCTATATAGATCATGAACTTTAAATCAGACGGCCCAGATTCCGTTTTCGCATGTCACATGTCCCTAAAATACAAAGTCCTTTTTAAACCTCGATGCAAACACTTAAAAAGCGAGTGCAAGTAATGGCTCCCGTTTACTAATAAGTCGTGTTTTATTAAGAAATTCCAAAGAATTTGGTGACTACGCTTGGGACCACGGCACCTAGTCCCACTAGAATGTCTACATGGTTCAGCGGTCCACCTGTAATGTCTCAAAACTTTGATCGGAGAACAGTACGCCTTGGTGCACGTGCCTAACTGTTCGCACATCGAAGATTGTGCCGAAAGATTTAGTAATGTTGTGAATTAGATCTTATAGATTGGATATTATGTGAGAGATAGAATTAGGATGTGCTTGAATGGTTAAGTGGACCTTCATACACCTAACATAGGTGTAGCAACTTAACACCTAAGCCTAAGGCTTAGTTATAAGGGAAATAAATACCCTTAAAAGTCTTGCATTCAATTCCCTTTATTTTCTTATGATTAGAGTTTATGAAGAGAGAGAGAGAGAGAGAGAGAGTAACTAGGGCGTGGAATGCGTGTAAATGCGAGATTGATCCGCTCTCGAAGGGTGAAGCTAAGGGTTCTGATTGAAGAAGAGCCACAGTTCACTTTGTGAAACCCTAGGCTGAATTGGAAGCGAAGATATGGGAAATCGGGCTAGATTAAGGTATGCAAATTATGTTTAAATTATGAATTTGTGTTGGAGGATATTCCACCTAATGTATGATCGAAAAATCATATGAAACAAGGTTAGATTTGAGAAAGAATGGAGAAAGAATGCAAATTTGTTATTCGATCGATCGAGTTCAAATTCATTTGATCGAACTGTGTGTCTGATGTTTAGTTTTTATTGGATTCAACCGATCGATATGAGTTCGATCGATCGAATTTGGGTTTCGATCAATCGAAATGAGGATTCGATCGATCGAAATTGCTAGATTCAGGATTTTGATCCGTTTTGTCTGAGAGATTTTAAGGAGATCTTATGTTGTTCTGTTTTACATCATTCTAAAGTACAAACTGTGGATTTATTTTGTTTAGGTTGAATGCCTACTCATGAGAGGTTAATGCTAGGGCTTGCTATGAGACTTCGCATATAACTTCTGATTAAGGTAGGAAAATCATTATATCATGTTTATTTGATGTCAATGACATGTATATTGTGATATGATAACTTTTGTCAGCATCGTAGTATAAATGACTTTAAGATCCAAATGTGAATGAGTTAGCGTGCGTGTGTGTTTTGGAAAATGCATTGTGATGAGGAAATTCTCAACTTTGTTTTAGCCACGTGCTATTATTTGGAATCCTTCGTGATTCATTACGCTATGCGTGTCTAAAGGATTGTGTTATATTTAGCACATCACACGGTGATAAACTATAAGTTATACACGATGATTTGAGGTTTATATGTGAATACTCGACTAACGCGACAATATAATCGCAACCGATGCGACAGGACATCCGTGACTTGTACAACGGGATATCCGTACACCCTTTGTGATCTTGTGAAAAAAATACCGGCCAACGGTAATAATCTATGTTCGACACAAGTGTCCATCTTTGTTGGGACCTTGGGCATTATATGCAAATGGTTCATATGAGCGACAATGGTGGGTATTCCATCGGGGACTCGAGGCTATAGCTACTCGAGTACTGACTTAAGTAAAACGTTTTAAGTTCTCCCTGTGTTACATGATTCAGTAGATGTGCACCCGATAAGCTTCCTTAAATGTTAAAAATGGTTGTTCCATTTTATTATCTTGACATGTGTACCAATAACTTCATTTGCTCAATCTATTACATTTGAAATTGGGTTACTTATAAGAAAATCATGTTTTCATCATTGTCATGAAATATATGTGTTTGATAAGAAATGCATGCTATTAGCTTTTCCGTACTGAGCTTGGATGAAGCTCATTCCTCGACTATACGTCACAAGTGCAGGTGAAGATATAGGCACGGAGGATCAAGACAAAGAGGACTTCAATTACATGTCGATTGGCGAGGAACAAAAGCCCCATCCCGAGAACTGCTTTATCTGTGCAAGGCCTGGGTAGGTCTGGCCTTGTATTGCGTTTTGGATTATGGTCTAGTAAAGATTTGTAAAGGAATATAAGTTATTTTTGGAAATCCTTATAGCATTGTTTTGTGAACTATGTTTCGGTAAGGGATGGTCCTTGTTAGATAAATTTAGGAACAGAAATCTGAAAATGATGAAATAAGCAAAAGAATTGGACTCGAGGCACGTAATCGTTATCTTTAAAATGCTATTCGCTCCCTACTCGAATAAATTCTCGAGTTTGCAAAAAGGTTCCAGCGAGACGTTTCCAAGATACGACGAACCCAATCTCTTGGATGCGATCCGTTACTTTGCAACAGTAGAGGATCACCCCAGAAAACTCAATCCGATGAAGTATCACCAAAAGAAAGCAAGAGGAATTTTCAAGTTTTATGCAAGGAATCCGATGGATTTCAGAGTCTATAAATCTGTGTCCTAAGGCCTCCTTATATAGAATTTTCATTATGACTGTTGGACCAACAATCATATTTTGGACGGCTAAGATCTTTCAAAGAGTTCAACCACTTTATCCAACGGTTGTATGAAAGTTGTAATGCACGTGCCAATGCGCCTAAACGCCATTCGCCACGCACACGCGGCGGCTTGCCGCTAGGCACACTCTTCTCTTCTTATTGTCAAACAATAATAGAAGGTGAAAGGTTCTATATATAGCCTAGACACTTTTTACTTTTACCAATGTGGGACTATTTATTTGTATACAAAAATGAGAATACCTATTGCCTAAAAATTAACTCACAAAACTAAAAGAGAAATCAAAAACAAGTTTTATTTTCTTTAAAATTATTTAATATATTTATTATATTCTAAAATAACAAATAAATATAACAGTCCTTATCGGTGGTTCTTTTCGGATCTTTTTCCACATGCTCTCGTATGGAATTAGAACCGTTATTTTTTGCACTTTTGAAGATATATTTGGGATTTCATCTCTTTTACTTATGATAGCTATGTTCGCTAGTAATGGATTCCACTTTGTTTTCGCTTTGCGCGTGAATATACTAAGTGTTCCGTTTGGGGTTCGGCCTTAGCGTTGACCCAACGGCCCGAGTCTCACAATTAGAAAATCCGAGCTGTCACACCACCAGAATGGTTCTCTACTAGACCTGAATGCAATGCAAGAGAGCAGTCCCCATATAACCATGATTTCACTCCCATAGTTTTTAAATCCATGTTTCCAACTTGCCCTTATCTGCTCAAGTGCCTTTACAGATTGTTGATGATGGTATTCACCATCATCAACAATCGCCACTATTTCAAACACTTGGACAGACCCATTTTATTTCAAACATTTGGATAGAGCCATTTGGGATCCATGTCGACATGTGCAAGATCGATTCAAGACAATTCAAAAATAAATAATAATAATAATAAATTTTAATCACCATAGTCAACAATATTAGTGAGTTAACAAGTAGATTGTAATCACTATTCGCTGTTCGAAGGTTCTCTGTGAGTGGGGAAGGCTCTCCGCAAACTATTGAAAACATGATGAAAAGGGGGTTTAGTATCCTCTCCCGTTGTGTCCTACTTTGTTGGACAAAATGTGAAACTAACGGGCACTTATGTTTTTAAGTGTTGTTAATAGAGTTGGATTTAGATATCTATCTTAGCACGATTTAGAAAGGGAAATACACAGAAAAGAGCACAATTTCTTGTGGAGGTCAAATTCACATGGTTTGCTTTCAGCTATCTTGCAGTTTGTTTGACAGCTTCAATGTCTATATTTGGAGAGAAACAAGTGAATTTTTGAAGGGAAATGCACTCAATAGGAATCAGAATCTCAAAAATAATTTTTTCAGTCCAAGCTCCATGAGGACTACCAATCGTTTAGTTGTAGAATTGCTAATATAAGGGGGTCTTCCATTTATCAGATAAGGAGGGAGAGGAATACAGTTGAGAGCGGTTGGACTGCTCATCTCTTTGGAAGCTTTAAAATAAACTGTGATGGTGGTCTCAAGAATGGTGTGTTAGAAGGCATCAATCGGCTTGCAGAGATTGGAGGGCAGATCTGATTGCGAGTCCTAAAATATCAATATCATCTAAGGACTGTAGTCCGCGAGCTTGAGCTTGAGGGAAGTTTAAGAAGTCTTATCGTTGAATTAAACTCCTTCAATGTAATTAACTGCATTGTAAGGGAAATGGAGATTCCCTAGAACTATATTTACTACATCAGAGAGATTGACGAGGCTTAGTAAATTTGAACCTTATCAGGTTCCAACATTGATGGAGAGAAACTACCTGAGCAACAACAGAACAACCAAGGGGTTGGTGTAGTGGCCACAAGTAGAGGTTCTGAGTTCGAATCCCACCTCTTCTTGTGGGGGAGTTGCATGTACCTGGGGACTTGGTCGAGTGCTCTAAGAGGCTCGATATACCATTATCCGAAGAAGAAGAAAAAAAAAATTGAATATATATAAAAAAAATAAATAAATAACCTGATTGAGCAGCTGATCTTCTAGCATTCCTTAGTGCAAATCAGGGAGAGAAAACTCACGATCAAAATGTCCTTACTACTTAGGTTTTTTATTGTTGATCATTGATGAAGACAAGTGCTCTACATATTCTCGTGTAATTTAATGTTTGCTTGGTGCAATTGTAAAAGGGTTTCAGTGTCAAGCGCGAAGACGTGAGTTGGGAGTCTAGAGAGCAGCCACTGTATAAAAAACCAAAGGTTAGATCTATATCTCGGCCCTTCCAAACACCTATATGTACGTGACCAGCACTGAGTAATGGCCTTTCAAATTCAATGTTTATAATGAAATGGTGAAGGCCCCCAACCTCACCACTTAAATATAAAAATAATAAATAAACAATGAAACAAGAAAATTTATTTTAGTGTTTATTAATTTCTACAATGTTAAATGGAGGCCTTAAATATTAATATTATTTTACTTCCTAAAAACACTTGGGAACCACGTGGCACTCAGATGTGCTCTCTAGCCTAGAGATCAAACATTGTGCTAGAGCGAGTATGCCCTGTATTCATATTATCACTGCAATTCCAAACAAATGTGGACGCAAGAATGGCCAATATTATCAACATAGTTACCAAATTAATATTACTATTGAACTCTGGCATATGGTAACAATCAAATTGACAATAATAATAATAATGATAGCAAACTTATGCTCATAATTTTGCCTGACAATAATAAAAAAAATGTCGATGATGATGAAAGGAGACAAAAAGCCAAACTTATGCTCACAATTTTGCCTGAATTTTTCTCTAGATTAGTTTAGGTATATCCTTGAGAAAACTAGAGACCTCACAGCCAGTTGAAACAGCTCATAATTTTACCAGCTCTCAAGGTTTATTACAAGAGTTTCTTGAATAACACCGATAGTAAAGAGAACGTCGAGATTACAAGTTGAATATATGAAGCACAATGAACGGAATAAAAGAACTCACTTATTGTACATAAATCTAAGACAAATCTTCCCACTGTGATTGGATGCCGTTACAATGTAGAGCCAACATGTCCCATCACCTGTCCTGAAAATCAAGTGAATGGTATTGCATGAGGACGCCACATCAACACACCATGAAAGCATGGATTGGCGGTGTTTGATGCGTGAATATCTACCTTTAGATATATGATTGTTGACCGTTGCTTCTCTTTAAACGAAAGGGGTGTTAATTTCTAAGTAGAAAATTGAAAAAAGAGCTAATATACAACATCTAATACCCCACAGTCAATGTGGCATCTTGCTGGAATATCTGTCAGGCATATAAGAATCTAGTACTGGCCATAGCCAGGGGGCGGGGGCGGTGGTCTTCGGCTTACCCCTCTATCAAAAACTGAATACCGATTGGGAAACTGTTGAGGGCGAACATAACTGCTGTCATAACCAGGCTGATTTGGTGCAACTACATGAGCAGGATACCCATTGTACTGCTGTTGTGCCCACTGACCTGATGCATGTGGTTGGTAGCTCTCGTAGCCCTCATATCTGGCACTCGAATGAGGAACATAAGCTCCAGCTACCACCGTTTGCCCAACATGCCTGGATGGGTATGTATATCCACCGTTTTCAACTGCACTTGGATAACTATGCACAGGTGTCTGGGTCTGCCTTTGGTTTCTTTCATATGGTGCAGGGCGTGATCGTTCCGTTGGATGATGGGTGGTAGATGGGGAAGTATACATAGTTTGGCCATAACCACGACCAAAATGGTTTTGTGCTCCAGATGGCCCATATCTGTCATGATGAACAGGAATATCTGTCCTAGGTGCCGTTCTACGCACTTGGTTATGGTGATGGCCATTTCGGTGAGAAGCATCATAATATGGTTGTTGGGCCCGAACTGGATCGACCCCGTTACGATCTGTCTTCATTTGCAAACTATTGACAACAAGCCGATGAGCAGCCTCTCCAAGCTGTCGACCCGAAATGGTTCCTGCAGGGTTTTGCCTGAAAAGCAACAAAAGTGACATTTAAGAATATTAGACATGCCTGTATAAATAAAAAAGAAGCAACAATAATAAAAATAAAATTAGAAAAAGATTGAAGCACAGTTGCCAGACAGAAAAGGATATAGAAAATGACGCGAATAATGTATGTGAGAAACGTCTCATTTTACACAAATATAATAGCAATTATCGAAATTGAGAAACGGATGTGGTAAATGGGAAATGAAAGTCTGCATTTTAGAGGAAAGAAGTTTCCCGGAAGCTAGAATAAGACGTCAAAAGAGTGACTCTGTAATTTTTTCCCAGTTTTGTGTATGTGAGTTGCAGTAATCCACTTGCATTGAGGCCAACAGTCCGGAAATGGTTTCATAGAGTCCCTTCAGCATTAAGAGCAATCAAAGAAGAGAAAATGTGCCTCTAAAATTAAGATTACCTTCCATTTTCCCGTGGCCTATTCCCATAATTTTCCCATGGCTTTTTCCCACCATTATCAAATGGCTTCCTCCCATTATCTTCATGCCAGAGAACTGGTGCTGGCTTTATATCACCTACTGTAACGATCTGCAACACAGACCAATAGGATCAGAAAAAGTATGCACCTTTTTATAATAAAAAGCACTTTCCGAGTAGCAGAGTCAACAGCTGCACACAATGTAGCAATCTGAATGATCAGATAGACAAGTTTTCAAGAAATGCAGATAGTGCCAAATCATGAGTTTCAAGATAACACTACTCAAATTGAAAGGACACAAAGATGGGTCCTAATGCAGGAACTTACTAAATGCAATGCTAGGGCTGAGATTAGGATTAAAATTAATTCAAACAATTAATAAATAACAATTTCTCTTAACAAATTATCACAAAAAATTCTAGAAATCCAATTAGATGTTTTAATTCCGGCTCAAAATAGCGTGTTACTTTCATGTGCGTTCCCTATCGCGGATCTAGAAGACTAGAGTTCTTCTGAGCGGCTAGATCTCCGATAGTTTTAGGGCGTCAAACGAACTCGCAAGCGGGTTCTCTCGATACCAAACGAAAATAAAGTTAATGATGAACAAAATGTGATTTTGGGTTTTTATGAGATCAATAGGCAAGATATGAGATTTAATGGATAAATAAATAATTAGGTTTACGCTACTTACGCAAACCGTAGATCTAAAGAAGATAGAGATGGAAAAAAAGTTGGCCTCGCATCAAACCGCAAGCGGGAATCGAAAAATCGCTCTCCGTTTGAGAGAATCACACCCTCACAAAAGTTTAGAACTCTCAATTTTGCATAAGCAATTTTCATTAACCAAAAACTAATGATAAAATTGTATACAAGCCTTTAAATAGGCTAATCAATGCATAAAACTAGAAATCCTAGTGTAACTCTAATTCCTAGTTCAAAGAAATATTCTAATTCTTCTAAAACAATAAAATAAAGTCATAAAACAATAAGGAAACAAATCATATTTCTAATAAAAGAAACAAATCCTATTTTCTAAAATAAAATAATAAAAGAGACTAATCCTAATTCAATTAGGATTCTTGAAATTCGTCACTTTCTGTGCAGCTTCCGAAAATTGACTATAACTTCTTCAATACTTCTTCAATCTGACTTTATTTGACATTTCAAAATAGTCCAAACATAAAAATGACGGGATTGAAAGTTGAAGACCCTAATAAATTTTGAATTTTCTTCTTTTTTATCAAACAGGTCTTTAATGGGCCTTTTTTAAAAACTCATTCACGAGTGCACTTTCTCTTTTGATGTCTCCTCTTTATCCAACCACGATTCAAACAGGCAGATCTAAAGTTCGCATTAATCCCCTCTACTTTGAAAAAGTTCGACCTCGAACTTTGGTTGGCATGGTCGCAATCACAGACAATATATAGGGAACCTCGATCGGAAGTGGCTTGAATCGGACGTCCCCATCAACTCTCCCCCGGTTAGAAGGTTGCATTCCCGATGAATATTGATTGTGATAGAGCTCCAAGAGATCCAGGTCAATCTATTGAAACTCGTGTAATCCAAGTATTCTCTGAATCACTCTTGTTCTTACACTTGACCAAATACTTCTGAAGTCCCCTTTGGTTGGTGAACACAATCTGATCGTCCAACACATCTTCGATGATCTCACGAGCTTATCAAGTAGGTGGGGGTAGCAATGTGGGTAGGGAAATTATTAGTTCATTAGATGTAGAAGGCTCAAAGGGGTTGGCAGGGATGGTTGAAGGGCTATGGAATGGAACAAGGTCCTCCACGTTGAAAGTCGTGTTAATCCCCAAATCCGGCGAAAGATCTAAGATGTAAGCATTAGAACCAGCACGCTTCAAGATCTGATATGGTCCAAGCACCATGAGCTTGTAACTTCTTTGCAACTCCTTCCGAGAATCGCTCCGGTCTATTCCGAACCATCACAAAATCACCCTCATGAAATTCTTTGAACCGTCTACGAGAATCTACAGAAAACTTATATTTTTCATTGTTCGTATTAATTCTTTTCTTAATCTCAGCATGCAACTCATGAATGCAATATGCAAAAGTGGATGCAGACTCTGATGACCTTTGATGAATGGACATTGAGAGAAAATCTGTGTTATAGAATTCGGCTTACCCTTCCACTGGAGGAGGTTTCTCAGATTGCGTTCTCCTTGCAATCCAAGTGTTGTCAATTTTCAGTTTACCTTTCCACTTAAAAAGATACTTTCGATATGCTTGATGTGTCTTTACCTTGGTAACAAAATATGGATCTCCCAAAACCTCTTCACATATTATTCAGACGGGTATTTGGAAATCAAAGAGTAGATAGGATTGGGCTCAGGTGGATGGGCATCAAGGAATGGGTTTGAAGGTTTTGTTGTTGGGCCTAAAAAAGGTGTACTTGCATCTATAGACTCTGTAGGCTCATGTGTAAGTGACACTACTAACACTAACGACTCTTGTGTGAATGATGCATGGGGCACTAATGGCTCATGTACACTCGACTCAATTAACTCGTGTGTACCCGCTTCAACCAAAACCAAAGACTTTGGGGTACCCGATTCAATTGACCCTAATGTTTCTTGTGTACCCAATTTGTTGGGCTCACGTGTATTTGACCCAATGGGTACCAACAAATTGTCTGCGCCCAACTCTACGAGTACCAATGACTCATAAGCAAGTAGCTCGATTGGTTCGTGTGTACTCGATTCGATCAACTTCAAAGATTCAAGTGCACTCGACTCTGCCACCAGCAAGGACCCGTGCACGACTGATTCTACGAACACTAACAAATCGCGCGTACATGACTTGGTCAAATCGCGCGTGGGTGACTCGGTTGACTCAAGTGTGAGCGACTCAACATCACTACTCACAAGGGAAATAGAAGTCTCTTTAACACAAACTAGACTTTCATCAGCTTCTTCTATCTCCTTGTCACTCATCACAGTACTAGGGTCATGCACAATTGTTACGATTCTCAACACTTACTCCTCTTGCTTTAGCAATTTGGGGATGCGAAGGAGTAATCACGGGTTTCGATGGTGGAACCCGTAAATTAGAGCTCCCTCTAGTGTAGATGCCCCTTGACTCACGTTGGGAAGTTCGACTATGGCTTTGAGTATGACGGATTTTTAAATCATCCTGCTAAGTTTGTAGTTGGGCCTGAAAGGCAGCCACAACATCATTAAGAAGGGCTTCTATCCTATCGATAGCAATGATGATGCAAGACAAAACTAGACGAAAGCCAGAAAAAAAGCTAGCAAAAAAAATTCAGACAAAGACCAGACAAAAAAGGTAGAGCAAAACCAGATGAAAAAATTCCAGACAGAAATTTCAAACAAAAGCCAGGAAAAAAATTTCAGACAAAAACCAAACGAAACTTTTAAGACAAAAAGCCAAAAAAAATTACAGGCAAAAGCCAGGCACAAATTGTCAGACAAAATCTAGACAAAAATTTCATATGCAAACCAAACGACAAATTTCAGAAGGAAGCCAAACAAAAACCAGACGAAAAAAATCAGACAACAGTCGGACAAAAAAAAAAATCATACAAAAACCAGACGAAAAAAAAACCAGACAAAAACCAAACGAAAAAAACCTTAAAACCTATAATAAACACTAAAACTCTAAAACTAAACTTGGCTTTGATACCAATTTGATGCGGGAACTTACTAAATGCAATGCTAGGGCTAAGATTAGGTTTAAAATTAATTCAAACAATTAATAAATAACAATATCTCTTAACAAATTATCATAAAAAATTCCAGAAATTCAATTAGATGCTTTAATTCCGGCTAAAAATAGCGTTACTTTCGTGTACATTCTCTATCGCGGATCTAGAAGACTAGGGTTCTTATAAACGGCTAGATCTCTGATAGTTTTAGGGCATCGAACGAACTCGCAAGCGGGTTCTCTCGATATCAAACGAAAATAAAAGGCTAATAAAATTAATGATGAACAAAACGTGATTTTGGGTTTATATGAGATCAATAAGCTAGATCTAAAATTTAATGGATAAATAAATAATTAGGATTACGCTACTTACGCAAACCGTAGATCTAAAGAAGATAGAGATAAAAGAAGAGTTGAACTCGCACCAAACCGCAAGCGGGAATCGAAGAATCACTCCGTTTGAGATAATCACACCCTCACGAAAGTTTAGAACTCTCAATTTTGCATAAGCAATATTCATTAACCAAAAACAATGATAAAATTATTTACAAGCCTTTAAATAGGCTAATCAAAATGTGCATAAAACTAGAAATCCTAGTGTAACTCTAATTCCTAGTTCAAATAAAAGAAATATCCTAATTCTTCTAAAACAATAAAATAAAGTCATAAAACAATAAGAAAATTAATCAAATTTCTAATAAAAGAAACAAATCCTATTTTCTAAAATAAAATAATAAAAGAGACTAATCCTAATTCAATTAGGATTCTTGAAATTCGTGACTTTCTGTGTAGCTTTCGAAAACTGACCACAACTTCTTCAATACTTGTCGGAATTTCACGTTTTTTGACTCGTTGGAAAGCTACTTCAATAAGCATTCAAATATGACTAATTTCGCATCAATCCGACTTAATTTAACACTTCAAAATAGTCCGAACATAAAAGTGACAGGATTGAAAGTTGAAGACCCTAATAAATTTTAAATTTTCTTCTTTCTGATCAAACAAGTCTTTAACGGGCCTTTTTTAAAAACTCATTCGCGGGTCCACTTTCTCTTTTGATGTCTCCTCTTTATCTGACTACGATTCAAACAGGCGGATCTAAAGTTCGCATTAGGTCATTTATAGCATCACTTAGGAAATGGATGATGTATCATGCTCATTGTTGTCATATGCGATCGCATATGCGATTTTTGATGGCATATGCAACAGGAACTGTATGCGATCGCATACCCTCCAACGGTCATAAATATGACCGTTGGAGCTTATTTTATATATATTAGGCCTCCCCAAAGCTTATAAATAAGGGGTCCTCTTCCTAATTCATACCACATCCATCCAAGGTATGATTTGTCTCTTTGATTATTTTTTTAGTTTTTAGTGCTCTCTTTCTTTTTCTCTCTTTCTCAAAGCTTTGTTGATTTTTTTTTTTGCTCTATTTTGTAGTTACCTAAGCAAGGAGCTTCAATCTTCATTGACATTCCATCATTCTTCAAGCAAAGAGGGAATAAATCACTTCAAGAATCAAGGATTCAAGAGTTAGAAATTAACACAAAATTAATAGAGCATAAAATTAATGCAAAACATATTACTGATCAATATGAGAAATTTTGGGGATTTTTTGACATTTTTGAGGAATTTTTTGGGTTTTTTTGAAAAAAAAAAAAATTATGCTATCGTGTAATCGCATATGCGATGCTATGTCATGGCCTAAGCCATTGCATAGCATCGCATATGCAATATGGCAACATTGATCATGCTCATACTCCTCGAAACTTTACATGGACAATAGTTAGATATTGGGACAACTTGGAATAAAACTGAATTATTTTTATTGAGCATCAATAATTAACTGCATGTGACAGCAAATGAATAAAGGATTTATCTGCATGAGAATGGTAAAACAATGAAGGACAGGAGTTGCATTTATCACAGATGTAAAATGAAAAATACCGACAGAAATTGCCATATACCTTCTTTGGGAATATAACTCCTGCTGGCGGTCGAGTAATGTGTGTATGATCATCAGGAAGTTTGTATATTGCACATCTGAAAATGTGAAAGAATTTAACAGTTACATGATTTATTCAAAGTATCTGCTAGAACTTTACCTTCAACACAGATGAACTTACACGACTTGATTGTTCATAATAGTATCCATTCCCGAAATAGGAGACTGAAAGATGGGAGGGCACGGATCTCCACTACAAAGGGATAGATAGCCATTCATTCCGCCACTGCATATACCCTTAATTGAATCAGAGATACACCCAAGGTCTCAAGACAACATACAAGAAAACATAGAAAGTCAATAATAGATATAGCCAAGTAAGAAAACTCAAGCTAGGAGTCACAAACTAATTCTAAATTTGTGCGCTTTGAATGTTGTAGAATAGAAGTCATGTAACTGGGAAAGGAAATGTTGAATTTTATGTAGCATGCATATTTATTTGTGTCGGTTCTTTTAGAGGGCGACTCCAATGACTGCCTTTAAATAGATTATCCATGACCGTCCACTTTCAGGCCATGTGGCACACATGTTTGACCAATCCAAGCCGTTCAACTAGCAGCCGATCTTTGGTACATGCCTCAGTCAAAAATCTCTCCTATTAGATGATTCAAACCATCGGATTGGTACACTTCAGTTGAAACCATTACAAAAACATGAACAAACGTTCATTTTAAAAAGTACAGATCAGATAGTTAATCCTCCAATGTGTGATATTTGGCCAGTTCAATATATGAACTACCATATTGAGGACTTGGACTGCTCAAAGCCATGTGCCTTGTGGCCCAACATGCGGACGTTCATGGAATCATGTGTTTAAAGGCGGTCATGCGCCATCATTCCTTTCTTTTATTGTCAATAGGAGACTTGCGCCTACAGGATTTTAACAATGGCACTTTCCATTAGAGTTGTATTAGAAACATGTGTTAGGAGGTCTCCGCTGCTCATACAACGTTAACCAATGATAGAATCTAGGAATGTTCAGCTTGAAAACCACGGTAGTATGAAATTTTCCTTTAAGGTTCAAAATTCATGTAGTTCTATGGGGTTAAACCATTAAACCCAATGACATTCAGATAAGATGTCACTCAAGACTCAGGTGGCCCCCTTACACCATAATAAGCATAGCCTACGATGAATGACCAACTCCAGAAACAGTGTAGTTTGGATTTCCAATGTCAATCCTAATGCAAGGATGTGTGCTTCTCTGTCTATACCAAAATGTATAATTCATAACCCACGTGCTAGAAACCAAGTTTACGTATGTAGTAGTTAGTACAGGATTAATAACTGCTCTTATCATTATGCAATTAGCCAGTTTCTTTTATAATCATCAAAAGGCTCCTCTCATTAAAAAAGAAGGGGTACAGAAGCTAAAACAAAACACACAACATCCCAGTCCAATGAGGAGTTGAACTGGGAAACGAAAAACCAGAGCAAACACAAGTGAAAGAAACTCCCACACATAAATAGCAAAGGAATTTCCAAATGTCAATCATAATGCAAGGATGTGTGCTTCTCTGTCTATACCAAAATGTATAATTCATAACCCACGTGCTAGAAACCAAGTTTACGTATGTGGTAGTTAGTACAGGATTACTAACTGCTCTTATCATTATGCAATCAGCCAGTCTTTTTTTTATAATCGGCAAAAGCCTCATTTCATTAAAAAAGAAGGGTACGGAAGCTAAAACAAAACACAGAATATCCCAGTCCAATGAGGAGCTGGACTGGGAAACGAAAAACCAGTAAACACAAGAGTAAGAAACACGCACACATAGAGAGCAAACAAAAAAAAAAAACGGAGAGAAAAGAGCCAGAAGATTGTTTTTACATGCGTAAACCCAAGTTTTACGTGCTTAAACCATTGACTGCTTTGAATCAAATGATGAAGATTGTTTTTCCCCCCAATCTTCAACAAAATGGCTCTTGAGATCTTGGGGATACCATCAGATGGTGAGATTTTGATTCCACATGGCACGGATCTCACGAAGTGAACCAAGAGCCATGGACCCATCGATAGAACCCTTGTCGCCTTCTCCCCTGTCGCAACGATGTTCTCTCTTTCAGCCAATAGCCCAACCTCACCTTCCATCATCCCCTTGGAACTATTTGGTCGCATGACTAATGGCAGGGAATGTTCTAAGATATTCTTCTGTTCAGACTCGGGTGCAGTGAAGAACTGCCTTTGTTTCCAAGAGATTTTGGGAATTAATAGTTCATGACGGCTCTGAGACCCAGTGTTAGTCCACAATTGACTCATGATCCTTTCCACTACCAAAATTTATCATTGACGGCCTCATAATGTTCCAATTGCCACCGGACGTTGCATAAGCTTCGCCTTGAGCGATACCAGGACCAAGTCCCGGATCATCAAAGCCCAAATTTGAACCGGGTCCATCCCAACCCCTAAAAAAACCTGTCATTTAGGTCCTCATGTGACCAATCATCCTCTTGCTCAACATTAGTCCCAGATTTATTTGTTTCCCACCTTTATTCATTTCCAATAGTATTGAAAATACCTGAGCGAACCTGACCTATCATTTTACCATCTGCTAGATACACGTCACATTTCCAATAGTATTGAAAGCACCTGATGCAACAATAGCCATCAGATCAAGAGAACCGACACCACAGCCACACACACGCATATATGTGTGTGTGTGTGTGTGTGTGTCCGCTAGACAAAACCATAATTGTATTCAAATTTCAAAAATTATTAGAGTGGCAATGACAGACATAGTCTTGCCTGAGGCTCAATTTCAACCGTCGAAACTATCACTATCGGACAATCCCAGATTCGTCTCCTTCACAGCACCCATCTGCAATGTGATTCTTCTGCTATTTCGGCGGTGCCGCCATCTCTGCCCTCATGTTCTCTGGTGTCTCCCCCTTATCCTTGCCATTTCACCAGCGACCTTGGAAGCATTGTCTTCCATTGTTATCACCATGGCCATCGTCATCGTATCCCCCAGATAATGGCTGCTGACTGGCCCCGAATTTCCTGAGAGTGGATTGCTGACCATACCAACTTGGCCCTCCTTCAACTGGTATCCAACCAGACCCAGACATCCTACTTTCATCCGTCACTATACAGTAATCGTCCCTCTACCGTCGTAGCCCTCTTGATCTCGATGATGCACCGGAAACTACTCCAGTTAACTACCATCTCCCCCCACTGCAGAATCGAGCCCCAGTAGTCTGCTGACACCAAAATACGGGCAAAGCGCGTCTCCTCGAGGCTGACACGAGAAATCCTATATGGACCACATATAAGATTTTGATCAATGCATGAAAATGTCTTTTTTTTGGGATGTTTCTCCAACCAACACTTAATTAGTGAAACGGAGGACTATTTTGATGTTGGTTATAACAGAGATCTTTGGGATGGTTATCTCTTCACCAATCAGTCAGGGCCCACTTTTGTATATACCCAAAATTTAGAATGAAGTTATTAAAGACTCCAACCACTCATGTTTTTGGGGAAGTAAATGATTCGCACAGAAAATAGTCTGTGAGTTCAAAACCTTCAAACTTCCAGCAATAGAGGACCCCCCACCCCCGCAAAGGCTGCGGCAAGACATGTTGAGCATGCTCCACTCCAGATTCAACCACCTCCTAATGGATTAAGGTGCGGTATTTTGACATTCAGGTAATATCAACCCACTATTTTTAACATCATTGCTTGCTGCTTAGAAAGCACAAGTTGCCTCCTTCAATTTACATCATTCCTCCAACCCTTCCCATTTCATCTGCCGCTTGCATGGCTATAGCAATGAAACATTATCCTTTCACCGAAACTGATAGTACCATACCTACCACAAACCCAGTCCAAGGCTCGCACCACCACTGGCACCAACACTAGGATGTCGAGCATTCATCTTCGCGATATGGATTACACTCTCAATCCGAAACAAAACATTTATGGCATCATATATGTTCAAAAATCCACGTTGAAATGGGACTGTCACTCTAATTCTTTTTATAATAATTTCTTAAAGCAAGGGATGAATTAAGGGAAGATATATGTGGAAATTTATCACAAAAAATAAAATAGTTCACATGTAATTCAATTTGTAGTTGTGAATTTGCCTATAATAATCAAAGTGGAAAAAAGAGAGTTTGGCTTGTATGATTACAATTAGCAACCCAAGTTTCAAACTCATCAAACATATCATGAATCATATCTAAGTTTAGCAGCATCAACCTGGCCTTGGGATCAAGTTTATCTTTGACTTGAGACCTTTCTTTGTCTGACAATTGTTTACAATGATCATCAAGCGAAAAAATATATGGAGAGAGAGGATGAGATACTGTTACAAAAAGCATGTCAAACATCATGCTATTTCTCCGCACTTCCTCCTCCTACAGCACAGTGTGGTGGCTAGTTAGTTTCCTGAAGTAAATAAGAGTCGGATGCTTTATTATGAAACCAATGATCTGTAAATGATTGCTTAGATTAAAGTATCGTATACCGTTAACGTATGTTCAACTTTTCGGATCTCAGAAAGAAGGCGGCCTTCATCAATAAAAGGTAGTTTTGCAATACCCTTCAAAATAATTATAAACAAAAAAGATGGAAGCGTCAGGAATTAAGATCAAAACCAAAACCTGTTACTGCATACATTAATATCCATAATTGATTTACAGGCTAATCCAGAGAGGAAAAGAATTCCAACCTGCCAAGCAAATCGCTTTCCATTCATGTCCACTTCGAAATCTGGTTAAGTGGAAGAGAAAATCAAATTCTGATCATAGGTGAGAGTGAGAACTAGTGGAATCATACCGACAAAGCATACAGCACACAGCATACCAGTTGGATAAAAATCAATAATAGGCGACCTTGGATCAGTCATTAACTTCCTATAGTGCTCAGGTAGTGCATGAGAACTGCAAAAAGTGGACCAAATCAGTAAGCATCCAACAATTAAGAACACTCAATATAATTCTAGGCATTAATCAAACCTTGCAGCTGGAAACACCCCCAACAGCTGATTGAATGGTTTAAATGGAGACCCAAGTTCGAAACTAATATTCAGCTGACTCAGATCTTTGAGGTCAGAAGCAAAAGGGGCATAGTGATAGGGATAAAACCTGAAAGTAGGATTTTCAAAATTTACATAAGAACAAATGAAACATCCCTGGATGACAGGAAAAAACAGTGACAGCTTTATGTGCAATATTTGTTATATCATTTGTTATGATAAAAAGAACTAATTACAAGAAGCCCCATTATATTTAAAAATATATGTTTATTAGTATCTGACTACAAATTAACATATGCCTGGTACCAATGTCACTGACAGAATTCCCAAATTTGCTCATATGTCCACACTAGATACAAGCATCCACAGAATCAACAATTACAAAAAGTAGAAACATACAGTAGGCTCTGCAAATGCATTCAGAACCCCTTGAAGAAATTTCCATGACAATTTGTGGAGGACCTGCCCTATACACCATGAGCATTCTAGTAAATCCTTCCTAACTTTCTCTAAAAGATTCTATTTAATGGGAAGATACTGTTAGTATTTCTGCCATAGAAAAGCCAAGTGTTGATAATAAGATTGTCTCAAAAGAAGATATATTTTTTAAATATCTTCTTCATGCGAAATGACAGCCTTATATTTTTTATAGACTGACATATATAAATGATATCCTCATGTGAGATGATAGTTATTGTCAGGAAAAATAAGATGTCATATTATCAGAACTGACATTCAGGGTTCCATGTTAGCCTTAAATATCCACATTCCACACACATATGGTGAAACTGGGGCAGTTCATCATGAGGTTGTTTCTATCCGATTGTGACGACATTCCAGATGCCAAGATATAATCTCAACAATGGGAGGTTATCATTGAGATTTGATGGATCACATTACTTGATACCTATAAATTAAATCTTATTTATCATTTTGAAATATAGTAAATGGTACAAAATCTGTTATAGTCATTTCCTAATCACCTGAGAATCTGATTGGATATAAGGAAATCAAGTGATCAAAAGGCCATTACACAGTGCTGGTCCTGTACATTCAGGAACACACAATGTGGCTGCTCGCCAGACTCGAACCCACATTCTTCACGTTTGACAACCCAAGCTTTTACTAGTGCACAAACCAATGGCCCCTACGTGATGCTCAGTCACCAAGAAATTTAAAATAAAAAAATTTTAAAAAAAAAGTTTAATTTACCAAACGGTGATGCTCAGTCGGGGTGCATCTTTGGTGGCACAACATGATTTTTAGAATTCTTGATAGATTCAGATATAAAAATTTGTTATCATGTGTAACTGTGTTTCAATCATTGGATGATTACGCTGAAATCATGATTAGAAGAGCGTTGTTTTGGTTTTGGAAAACGTACTTCAAGTACGAACTACTTTCAGAACGAGCCACTTTTTGAACATGTTTGATACCTGCGCTATAATGAGAAAATGAGATTATGAGGGTGTAGTACAACAGAAAGTATGGTCTGTGCAACACATGGCTTACATGGGAACATAGAAACATAAAGATTATATTCTAAGTAACCCGAAATCTAGCACCTAAGATTCTTTTAGAATCAGCATAAATAGCATGTTGCCTGTTATGGGGCATGTGAGCACAGCCTTGATAACAAAATTATGATTTTTATTAGTTGAACTTATATAATTCCAAGTAGATCCTACACCCCCCAAATTGTCAATCTCAAAACAAAATTTTAGGGCCTTGCGAAAGGACCTAGGTGTCGTATTGCAAAACAGAGGGGGATGCAATAAAAGTAGGTGTGAACAATTCAGTCACCAAGACGGAGTGCGGGAATAGAACGGTAAGAGAAAAATCTGGAAAAAAAAAACGGAAAAACGTAAAATATAAAATTTAAAGTATATATATAAATATTTATAATATATATATATATATATATATATATATATATAAAACACAATTAGTCAAACCTTTTTTGTTAAAACACGTTTTATACGAAAAAAAACATATAAAACGGCTTTAAACAAAAAAATGTGTTTTGTACGTTTTTATGTAAAAAAAAAAACCCTTTTTTATATGTTTTTTCAGGCACTGTTTGGCAAATCTTTTCTTAAAAACACTTTTCATGGGAAAAATGTTGGGTGAAAAGCAGTTTTCACCAAAAAACTTGGGCACCCATTGAGAAGCTGCCCCATGCTGCTTCTCACACAACACCATTTTAAACATGTGAAAGACCTTTTTGAGAAGCATCATTTGAGATTGCAGCATGTGACACCTTTTTATAGCACTTGAAAAGTGCTTTTTGGCAAGGGTCGCCAAACATGGCCTCAAAAAACGCATTTTTCTCATATAAAATGTGTTTTTTGTGACTGGTGAGCATCACTTGCACCGTGGAAGTTGACATTCATCGACCTGTAGGATTAATAAACAAGAAGGAGAGTTTTATTTAATACTTAAGTTCATTCTCCTCTTGAAAAACTTAATTCTTCCATGGATTAAGATCCTGTTAATAATAATCAGGCTTTCCAAATTTTATTTTTTCATATCTTTTCAAATTCATGAAACTCCACCATTTCCAATCCGCCCAAATAAGAAAGGAGAAGAGTTGGTGTCAAGTTGACAATCGGTTGTAAAACACCCTCATTAAACCACTACGATGAGTCCTATTACTTTTAGTCATACAAGAAGAGAATCGGTTTCATGATGCATGTTATTTGCGGATAATGTGGTACTAATCTCCCAAACAAGGAAACAAGTAAATGATAAGTTGGGAATATAGAGACAGACCTTAAGAGTCAAGAGGCTTAAAGCATAGAAGGATTAAGATGGAAAATATGGAGTGAAACTTTAGCAAATGTGATAGCTTGAAGGATTGAATAGTTATAATAGAAAAACCATGTAATGTCACATTGCCATAGATTCTGATATTTAGGCTCTACTTTACAATCAGATGGTGAATTTGAGAAGGACTTTGCAAGAAGGATTAGTGCAGGCTGGACGAAATGGAGACAAGCAAGAGCATTCTGATCCAAGAAATATACTTGAATTCAAGAGACGTTTTTATAAGATAGTTGTAAGACCTGCCATACCATATGGTGCAGAATGTTGGGCTATGGAAATAAAACAAGAAGATAAGAGTTCATGGGGCTAAGATGTGCATGTTAAGATGCACTAGTGGAGGAACAAGTGCATGAGAGGATATTTTAGAGTGGCCCCTATAAGGGAGAAATTTACAAAATGTTGTAGGATATGGTTTGAACATGTCCATCGAAGGGTAGGAAAAGACCCTGCATGATGGATTGAGAAGTTACCAAAAACAGGATGTAGGGGAAGACTAGTGAAGACCTGGAGGGAAGCAATGAGAAGTGACAAAGCAGAGTTACGGAGAGCTTTGCGTTGTACAAATATGAGTGGAAAAAATAGGACTTGCAAAGCTGACTCCAAACGTCTTGGATGCTAAACCTCCCATCAGGGGGATCACTGGCTCCAGGTAAGGGGTTTTCCTCGACTAAACTTGAACCAATTGGTTTATTATGACTACTATATTTAAAACTATTCAGTGTTCAGGTGTGACGGGTTGGTGGAGTTCTTTTGAAAGGATTCGGTGTCTATTGGATCTCATGAACAAGGAGGAACAAGGCATCTTCGTTCCGTTATCTTAAGAAGCATAATAATCTTCAAATACTCTCAATGTCTAGAGAGATGCGAAGGATTTACATCCACTCAGGTTCACTCTTTTTGTGTCAACACCTCAAGCATGTAAGTTTCATGATTATGTGATATTGGGGAGGAAATTCAACTAGAAGGCCTCCTTTAAAGACCTTTGTGTCTCTCACTCAAAGTGGTATACTGTGGTACATGGAATAAGGCTATGATCTGAGATGAACTTTCAAATATTCACCAAACAGTTATCCTTTTCCTTATTGTTTGTTTCATTAATTAATGCCATTCTTTCCTCTTTAAGCCCTTTGTTGTTGATTCATTGGTCTTCATCTTAAGGCAATATCGTAATCATATATAAAGTAATTATTTCATCAAATAGGTAAAGTTTCAAATCCCTCAAACATTGTGGAGAAGTTGATGCACACGAAAATAGGATAGTGTTGGATCAAACCAAACCTTGCAAGCTAGGCTTTTACAAATGAGAAGTACAATAATAATACTCTACAACAACAACAATGAATAATAATACCAACAACCACAATAAACAACAAGTAAAAAGGAGAATCCATCTTGCATTAATCACATTTGAGATGCCCCGCTCAAATTTATCATCAGACTGTAAAGAAGAGCCTAAATATTGAAATCTATTGCACTAGATGGATTTCTATTTTAACTGAATTCTCCTCTAGGCTATCAGGTTCACTAAACTTGTGAGCAATGTTTTGCTAATTGTCAAACCTCTTGACTCAAAGGCCTTTCTCCATCTCATTTACTTGTTTCCTTGTTTAAGCTATTAGTACCACATCATCCGCATATAACATGCACCATGGAATCTCTCCATGGTCTATTGTTAATGCACCCATGAATCAGGGCAAACAACTAAGGACTCAAAGCAAACCCTTGATGCAACCCAACTCCAACGGGGCACTCACTTGTCCCTTCGTATATGGTTCGCACACTAGTTGCCACCCTTTCTGCATATTCTCGATAATCTCAATATAGAAAGTTTGGGATGCATATCTTCCTTCGCGTCCACCAGATTACATGTCTTAGCACTAAATCATAACTCATAAGCCTTTTCCAAATCAATAAAAACCAAAGGTAAGTTTCCCTTCTCTCCCTATATGTTTTTGTAAGTTACCTCGATAAGAAAATGACTTTAGTTATTGATCTTCTCGGTATATATTTCCAAATTGATTCTCAGATATGCTTGATTCATATCTTAGTCGTTCTATCATTCACTCACATAGTTTCATAGTCTTGACCCATAAGTTAAATGTCTCGATAGTTGCCAACTTGGCACAGTTGTGGATGATCTTCCTCATTTCTTCAAGCATTTTCCTCATT
The DNA here is from genome assembly GCA_021018995.1 of Chloranthus sessilifolius. Taxonomy (NCBI): domain Eukaryota; kingdom Viridiplantae; phylum Streptophyta; class Magnoliopsida; order Chloranthales; family Chloranthaceae; genus Chloranthus; species Chloranthus sessilifolius. The sequence goes on from CM037595.1 coordinate 76,660,307, forward strand.
TTGGATGTCCCCTTTGCTCATATATAAAAAGGGAACAAAATGATCCTCCTCTTTTCAAGCATTTTCCTCATTTTGGATGTCCCCTTTGCTCATATAAAAAAGGGACCAAAATGATCTTCCTCCTTTCTTCAAGCATTTTTCCTCATTTTTAGTATCTTAATGAACAACTTGGTCAATCAATTCAATCATTCCCTCCCATCACAATTCAAATTTCTACAAGTTCCATACGGTCCTAATGTTTTTCTGTTCTTCATCATCGTAAATGTTGCGTTGACTTCAACTTTCGACACTTTGTTTATCATCTCTTGATTTGATTTCTCTTCTTGATCTACTTCCCTCGCATATTCTGTATCCAATAGATCATTAAATTATTATTGTCATCTATTCACCATCTCATCTTCTTTTACCAAGACACTTCGATCTCCATCTCTAATGCACCTTACCTAGTCAAGATCTCTAGTTTTCTTGTCTCTAACCGTAGTAATTTCATAAAAAAATTCTCTCCTTCCGCTCCTAACCTGGTGCACAAATAGTCAAATGCTTCATACTTTAACATGATGGCTTCCTTAGCTTATCTTTTGGCGAGCTTATATCTTTCAAGGTCTTCTGTAATTCTCATTTCTTTGTCATTCCTTAAAACACTTTTTCTTCTCAAAAATTGGCTATGAAAGCCCTGCATTCAACTACTACATTTTTCTTTAGTGTATTCCTTCATTAGCACCTCTCCTTAACTCGTGTATAACATTGTGCCATTTGTTCCTAATAGATCATACAGGTCCCTTTCACAATTAAAAATTTCTCGGTCATTCACTTTTTCCTTTAAAGGTTGTTATTTTGCCTCCTTTTGTCCCACCATTTTATTTCCGACTGATCCGTTGTCATTTTTTGTCATTTAGCTCTTGATAAAAACATCCAAAACTACTAATCCATGATGTGTCATAAGGCTCTCTCTTGGGATGACCTTGCAATCCTTCAACTTGCCTACTCTCTTTGCCTTAATACAAAATAATTTATTTGAGTTCTAAATTCCAGTCTCACTCCAAGTTTTCTCCTTCCTGCCCCTAGTCCCACTTTTTGCAACCAACGAATATACAATGCAGTCAAAATTTGACACCCCTTGAGAATCACTTTATCCCAAGAGTAGCCCCACCCATCATAGGATCATTAGGCAAGACATTCTATATTTTCTTTGCTATTCTAGAGACATCAGAACTTTCACAAAACTCTTATAGCATCCTATAGAATCATCTTAAGCCATATTGATCCTTCTAGAAGGTTTAAAAATCATTCTATAGATATCTATTGCATTCCAAGGTTTCTAGTCTAGTTCTGCAATCTATGTGACCTACCAACAGGTTGCATTGGCATGCACAAGCAGCTACAGCATGTCAAAGCCAAGCATGCACTATTGGCAGAAGATAGCTATGGAAACAGGATGATTAACTAACCAAAAATTCCTTCAAAGGACTGTCAGAATGAAATGAAAAAAAGGTCTTATTTAATATGAAGAGATGAAAAATAAAACAAATAAAAAGATTTTTCTAAAATGAACTGCCAAAACATAATATACCAGAGTCCTCTAAATCTAAGAGCATGTAATGTAGAATCATTAATATTTGTTTGCAATAGATTGGCAGTCAAAACCCATAACTGGCTATATAAACCAAATGATGTGAATTTACCACAATATGGAGCTGCCCCTCAAATGAATATTCAATTAAAAATTACTTTTCTACTCAAGTATTCAATAACAGAATACAAAACAATTCACTACAAGAACATTTAAATTACAAGCTCACCACTGCCAAGAGCAAACCCCTTCATAGTAATAATTCATAACCCAGCAAAGGCCTTCTGTGTATCTTAATACCTAGAAAAATGAAAAGAGAGCTTCTGTCAACCTATAGAATCCACAGAGCCGTAAACGATCATAAAAAATAAATAAACAATATACAAAAAAAACAGATGCTCTAATGCAGAGAAAATGAATCAGTACTAACTATAAGATGTCAAACGAGATTGTCTCCGTTGGAGAAACTAGAAAATGCAGTCCATTTGCATGCTTGTGGTTACGTGCAACAGTGTATTTGCATGCATGCATACTTTCAAGACGTTTGTTACAACAACAGAAATTCAGAACCATGAATATGCTTTGACTCATTTGCTATGACATAAAATAATTAAAAAAAGAATGCATGAACAGAAGCCAGTCTTCCATGCCAAAAATGTAAAAATTTTGAAAATTTTGTGTGGCAGTGAGTCATATCTAATTAAAGATAATTGTAAAGTTCAACTTGTCAAATTCCATGCCAACGCATGTGTACAACTCCCACATGTCAAAATGCCAAGTGTGTGGTCAAGAATCAAGGATGTGTGCAACAGTGCAGCTTCAGAAGATGAAAGGTATTAGATGTCCTTGCTGATCCAGTTGTTTGCATAAGCAAAAACTCTTTTAACTTTCATATCTTCTGAGCCACGGTCGACCCTAGCAGGTTAACGATCGACCGTCAGATCAGTCACGGTTGACTGTCACCGTGTGTGGGTCAACCGTGATCTGTTTTCCCGATTTCGAAATCTTTAATATTAATACTCTTTTTAGTTTCATTTAGGGTTACGGGTTTTATTGCTTTAAGAGAAACTTTTGAAAGTGAGCCTTTAATAGAAAACCAAAAACCCTAGAAACCTTTTAACCTTTTCGAAATCATCCAAGCAATCCTTTGATCTTCAAACATTGAAAAGGAGTTCTTTATTTCTTTACCATTCTTCTCTCTATTTGTAAGCCTTTGTTTTTGTTCATAGAGGATCTTTTTGCCTGGATTTGATCCTGTGGATGTTTCCCTAAAAATGGTTTTACCATGTAAAAAATTTTGAATATCCCAAAAAAAAATTTCTTCTGCCGTGTTCGTTTAGTGCCTACATTTGGTTATATAATTTTTTGTTCTCTACTTCATGCACACTAGGATATGTTAGCATCTCTCCTTTCATGCATTGTTTTTCAAGTAGATTGAGTTGTCCTCATCACATACACTGTGCATATGTGGTTTCAGAGTCTCTAGATTGTCTGGAGCATGCATATATACCTTCATCTTTTGACACATGCTTGAATCTTTGTTTGCAAGTGATGTTGAGGCAGTTGAGCTATAGTCCCTAGTATGTTCCTAATGAATGATCACCCATGTCATTAGCCTCATTGAGCATGTACCGTTCTTTCTATGGAAAAGGGCTCCTAGATGGCTCGTGTGTAAGCTGTCCAGTAAAAAGGGCTGTAGTGTAGTAGTAGTGTGAAAGTCGTCATCCTCATTTCCATTAAGAAAAAAGGGACATGAATATGGAACAAAAAAGCACGTATGAAAAATTATTATAAAAAATATTGTGTTCTTTGTACAAAAGAAAAGAGGAAGAGGCGATAAAGCCTACCGACTCAAGTCTGGTGTGAAAGCCGTCATTCTAAATGGTGGAAGTTAGAGGTGTTGATAGGGACATCCGATTCAAGCAACCGCCGATAACATATCGGAGGTGAAAGAAGAACATCAAAGTAATCAGAAAGAAGAAAATCTAAAATTTATTGTCAGAAATTCTCTGATACCTTGATGCGGGAACTTATTAAATGCAATGCTAAGGCTGAGATTAAAATTTAAATTAATTCAAACAATTAAAAATAACAATTTCTCATAACAAATTATCATGGAAAATTCTAGAAATTCAATTAGAAGATTTAATTCCGGCCCGAAATAGCGTTACTTTAGTGTACGTTCCTTATCGCGGATTTAGAAGACTAGGGTTCTTATGAACGGCTAGATCTCCGATAGTTTTAGGGCGTCAAACGAACTCACAAGCAGGTTCTCTCGATAACGTACGAAATAAAAGGCTAATGATAAATTAATGATGAATAAATAGGTTGATTTTGGGTTTTTATGAGATCAATAGGCTAGATCTGGGATTTAATGGATAAAGAAATAATTACGGTTACACTACTTACGCAAACCGTAGATCTAAAGAAGATAGAGATGGAAGAAGAGTTGGTCTCGCATCAAACCGCAAGCGGGAACCGAAGAATCGTTTTCCATTTTGAGAGTATCACACCTTCACGAAAGTTTAGAACTCTCAAATTTGCATAAACATTTTTCATTAACCAAAAGTCATAATAAAGTTATTTACAACCCTTCAAATAGGCTAACCAATGCATAAAACTAGAAATCCTAGTATAACTCTAATTCCTAGTTCAAATAAAAGAAATATCCTAATTCTTTTAAAACAATGAAATAAAGTCCTAAAACAATAAAGAAACTAATCCCATTTCTAATAAAAGAAATAATAAAAGAGACTAATCCTAATTCAATTAGGAGCCTTGAAATTCGTCACTTCTTGTGCAGCTTCCGAAAACTGACCATAACTTCCTTAATACTTGTCGGAATTGCTCGTTGGAAAGCTAATTCGATAAATTTTCAAATATGACCAATTTCGCATCAATCCGACTTCGGTTGATACATCAAAATAGGCCAAACATAAAGTGACGGGATTGAAAGTTGAAGACCCTCTGACAAGAGAATTTCTGGCAATAAATTTTAGATTTTCTTCTTTCTGGTCACTTTGATGCTCTTCTTTCGCCTCTGATATGTTATTGGCGATTGCTTGAATTGGATGTCCCCATCAACTCTCCTCGGGTTAAAAGGATTCATCCCCGATGAATGCTAGGTGTGGTAGAGGTCCAAGAGATCTTGGTCCAGCAGCTTAAACTCTTTCTGTGTAATCTAAGTATTCTCTGAATCAGCCTTATTCTTCCACTTGACCAAATACTTCTATAATCTCTCATGGTTGGTGGACATAATCTGATCTTCCAGCACATCTTTGATGATCTCACGACTTTGGCGAGTAGGTGGGGGTAGCGGTGTGGGAAGGAAAATTATTGGTTCATCATATTAGAAGGATCAAAGGGGTTGGCAGGGATGGTTGAAGGGTCATGGAATGAAACAAGATCCTCCACGTTGAAAGTCGTGCTAATCCCCAATTCCGGTGAAAGATCTAAAATGTAAGCATTAAAACCAACATGCCTCAAGATCTGATAGGGTCCAGCACCACGAGCTTGTAACTTCTTTACAACTCCTTGCGAGAATCGCTCGGGTCTATTCCGAACCATCACAAAATCACCCTCTTGAAATTCTTTGAACCGTCTGTGAGAATCTGCAGAGAATTTGTATTTTTCATTCTTTAAATTAATTCTTTTCTTAATCTCAGCATGCAACTCATGAATGCGTTTTGCAAATGTGGATGCAGACTATGATGACCTGTGATAAATGAACATTGGAATGAGATCTAATGGTGTTCTAGTATTCGGCTTACCCTTCCACTGGATGAGGTATGTCTGATGTTTCTCATATTGGGTTCTCCTTGCATTCCAAGTGTTGTCAATTTTCGGTGTACCTTTCCACTAAAGAAGATACTCTCGATATGCTTGGTGTGTCTTTACCTTGGTAACAACACATGGGTCTTCCAAAACTTTTCCATCTAACCTCTTCACATATTGTTCAGGTGGGTATTTGGAAATCAATGAGTAGATAAGATTGAGCTCAAGTGGATGGGCATCAAGGAATGGGTCTAAAGGTTTTGTTGTTGGACCTAAAAAACGTGTATGTGCATCTACAAACTCTATATGCTCTTGTGTAAGTGACACTACTGACACTAACGACTCATGCGTGATCAACTCAACTGATACTAATGACTCATGTGTGATCGACTCAACTGATACTAACGACTCATGTACACTTGACTCGATTAACTTATGTGTACTCGCTTCAACCAAAAGCAAAGGCTCTAGGGTACTCGATTCAACCCTAATGGTTCGTGTACCCAGTTCGATGGACTCACGTGTACTCGATTCAACGGGCACTAATAAATCTTGTGCACCTAACTCTACGGATACCATTGACTCATCGGCAAGTGGTTCGATTGGTGCGTGTGTACTCGGTTTGACCAACTTTAAAGACTCAAGTGTACTTGACTCTACCAACAACAAGAACTCTTGCACAACTAACTCTACGGACACTAACCAATCGTACATACGTGACTCGGTTGACTCACATGTGGGTGACTCAACAACACTACTCAAAAAGGAAATAGAAGTCCCTTTAATACAAACTAGACTTTCATCAGCATCTTCTATCTCCTCTTCACTCATCACGGTGCGAAGGTCATACACAATTTCTTCCACTTTCCCTTTTTTCGGCCCCTTAGGACTCTCTCTTTTAGTCAATAAATTCGGAGTGGAAAATTTTGTAGGGCATTGGTATGCAAAATGTCTGAACCCTTGGCACTTAGAGCAATCAGAACACTTATATGTCTTGGTTTTCAAACTCCGTAGAAGGTGGCGGTGTGTTAAAGGAACATACTTTTCGATTAGTTTCACCTTCATGTCCTCCCATGTAGAGATGAGTTTATTCTGAAGACACTCAGTACAGCGTTCCATGCGAGTCCAAAATTGTTTAGCATTACCCTCCAACTTTATTTTCACTAGCCTAATTTTGTACTCATTCGGTACGCCATACCAATCAAAATGTCCTCTATACTAGACAACCCACTCCACAAAGGTTTTAAGATTCATCCATCCCTCAAAATTTAAAGCCTCATCCCGAATGGATTTTAGAAACTTCTCTGCAAGGTCGTAGTTGGGTTCATAATGATGAGGGTATCCCCTAACTCTATTTCCATTCAAACCCTTGGAGGTTCGACTATGGATTTTTAAAGCCTCATGATGAGTTTGCATCTAGGCCTGAAAGGTGACTTGACTCGCGGTAAACTCGACTACAAAATCATTAAGAATAGTTTCTATACTATTGAGATCCATGACGATGCAAGGAAACAAAATTAGACAAAGGCTCGATGAAATCTAGACAAAATCTAGACATAAAATTTCATAAAAAAGCTAGACAACCATTTTAAACAAAAGCTAGACAAAAACCAGACATAAGCTAGACAAAATCTAGACAGATCTGAAATAATAAATCTAAAATAATGTAAACAAAATAATAAAAGAAATAAACCCTAAAACCTATATGAACATTGAAACCCTAAAACTAAACTGATCTCTGATACCAATTTGATGCGGGAACTTATTAAATGCAATGCTAAGGCTGAGATTAAAATTTAAATTAATTCAAACAATTAAAAATAACAATTTCTCATAACTTATCACAGAAAATTCTAGAAATTCAATTAGAAGATTTAATTCCGGCCCGAAATAACGTTACTTTCGTGTACGTTCGCTATCACGGATCTAGAAGACTAGGGTTCTCATGAACGGCTAGATCTCTGATAGTTTTAGGGCGTCGAACGAACTCGCAAGCGGATTTTCTCGATACCGCACGAAATAAGAGGCTAATGATAAATTAATGATGAATAAATAGGTTATTTTGGGTTGTTATGAGATCAATAGGCTAGATCTGGGATTTAATGGATAAATAAATAATTAGGGTTACGCTACTTATGCAAGCCGTAGATCTAAAGAAGATAGAGATGGAAGAAGAGTTGGCCTCGCACAAAACCGCAAGTGGGAATCGAAGAATCGCTCTCCATTTTGAGATAATCACACCCTCAAGAAAGTTTAGAACTCTCAAATTTGCATAAACAATTTTCATTAACCAAAAGTCATAATAAAGTTGTTTACAAGCCTTTAAATAGGCTAACCAATGCATAAAACTAGAAATCCTAATATAACTCTAATTCCTAGTTCAAATAAAAGAAATATCCTAATTCTTCTAAAACAATAAAATAAAGTCCTAAACCAATAAGGAAATTAATCCTATTTCTAATAAAAGAGACTAATCTCAATTCAATTAAGAGTCTGGAAATTCGTCACGTTCTGTGCAGTTTCCGAAAACTGACCATAACTTCTTCAATACTTGTCGGAATTGCTCGTTTTTTAACTCGTTGAAAAGCTACTTAAATAAACTTTCAAATATGACCAATTTCGCATCAATCCGACTTCGTTTGACACTTCAAAATAGGTCAAACATAAAAGTGACGGGATTGAAAGTTGAAGACCCTCTGATCAGAGAATTTCTGGCAATAAATTTTAAATTTTCTTCTTCCTGATCACTTTGATGTTCTTTTTTCGACTCCAATATGTTATGGGCGATTGCTTGAATCGGATGTCCCCATCAAGTGTCCACAAGCGGAAAGGGGTTTATCTGTTTAGCCTAACCTATCCTACATTTTCATGTCTTGTTTTCTTATCACTATTGAAGAAAATTGTTTTTAAGCTCCCACTATTAACCTTACCCCCTACCCTTTATCATTCATTTTGAACAGGTCAGTGTCCATAGCCTTGCATATGCTGTCATGGGGACTCCTATAGCTCTAACTTTGCATTCTACGTCATTGTTGAAGGTCTCATGCTCAGCTCTTGTGGTTCCATGCACTATAGGACAGATCGTCCTGGATCGATGTGCATGTAACGGACCTCACATGGAACATAAGACTCGGAACTAGGCACTTGAGTGGTTAGTGTATTTGATATGACATTTTTGACTCATCGGTCTGTATATCCTTCTTTGTGTGCTTCACTTTGTCACTGTGGTAAACAGTGTTACTGTGGTTTATCTTCATAAAAAATGGCTGTTTTAAAAATATGTGCTTTCTGAGTCACAGTCGACCATAGAACTTTGTTAATTCTGGTTATAATTTTCCGATCGTGAAGTCTGCTCATGGTCGACCATGGAAAGGGCACGGTCAATCGTCAAAGGAATTGTCTTTGCCCTCTATCAAAACCAAATGTTTCTCTTCAATGGTCGATCGTGAACCACATGACGGTCGATCATCGAGAAAACACAATCCGTGTGAAAATTCGTGTGAAGCCGTATCTGGGATCGTCAAGTATCTGTCAGCTCATCTCCCAACCATGGCATTTATCATGGTCGTTTGTGCATGGTCTCATGGTCGACCACAGATATGTTTTATATACAAACCAAGTTCCTCCATGATTTTCGGCCCTTCATCTCTCTCTTTCATTTCTTGAGGCTTCTTTGGCCATCTTCTTTACCATGGCATCTTCATCATCTAAGAAGATCAAGGACACTCTACCTTCTCTCGGTTCTTCCCGATTTGCATCTCTCGCTTCGCAAACCCGCTTATACAAGTTATATGCCTTGAAGTTTCTTGTCATTGAACGTCAAGTAACCACGAGGTTCTTACAAGACAACAGGTTCTTCCATATGTTTGACTCGCACAGGTAGCTACCTCTATTCCAAGATAGTTGGATGTCGTCGTGTGCTTCTACATGAACTATCAGCACCACTCTCTGAATCCTCATAGTACAGAGAATTGGTTCTAATCTTATGCATTGAGCAAGACGGTGAGGATTTTCTCCTCCAGACATCATGAACTATCTCGGCAACCCTTTGGTGGATACACACGTCTCCTATCCGATTGATGTTGAGCATGCGCCTATTTTTGTGGGCATTGTTTATGATCATCTGTGCCAGCAGCCTAGCACAACTGTCACCCTTCCGTCAAAAAGATTTTGAAAAAGTGCTTCCGGATTTTGCGCCACATTCTCTTCGCTCCCCCTGCCCTCGAAAAGGTAACAAAGATGAACTTTGGTGGGATCAACTCTAGCTGATGTATCTCTTGGACACCAAGCAGCCCCTTTGTTGGGCGTCGATAATTTCCGAGCTCATCCTCAATCTTGCTCCAAGCAAAAAGGAGCAGACTTCCCTGCTCTTCCCCATCATCTCCTCTATTTTGGGTAGGTAGGTCACCATCCCTTCCTCTTATACCTTGGTGACGCCCCAGATGCCTATGGATTCTCGTAAATGGACTACGGGCAACAAGGAAGCTTCAGAGGATGATTCGGAGGACTCCACGATGCGGAGTTTGAATCTCCTCCCTCTCCTGCACAGGCACCAGCACAAGGTCCTGCTCCTGCACCTTTGGATTATGGTGCATGGATTGATGCTTTAGACATGTGTGTTTCTTCTTTACATGCCAGGGTGGATGCGCATGTTGATGTTATGGAGGGCTTTCTTGCTTGTTTCAACCATGGGTAAAAATCTCGGTTTTCTATACCATATCGTCCACCCTCAAAACCGATATGTATCGTTCCAGTATTGCCGATACATTGAATGTAAAGGCGATACAATGAAAAGAAAAACAAAAAAATAGGTACAGGCCAGCGGTACAAACGATATGTGATCGGGACGCCGACACCGACCGATGTCACGAGCCAGTTTCATCGGTGATGAAACATTTTGGGTATGGGAGAATTGACGGGGACGCCCCCAACAAAGACCTAGGGTTCAGGCCCTACAAGGTGTATCAACGGCGAAAGAAGCGACTGAAGGGCCAAGGGAAGGCCATAGAGTTCAGCTAGGGAGCACCAAGCATCAGCAAGCGACGGATGTCCGTGGCTCCATGGACGGACGTCCGGATTTCGAGGTGCTCACTGTTCTAGTGAACACGAACTCCGTAGTGCACCACGGACGTCCGCAGGTCGGAGACGGACGTCCGTGAAAATCGGCATATCAGCATCTTAAGTGACGTAATTGTCCTTTTTGTCATTAGATTTTGTCCTTTTTGTAAGTTACCATTTAGGGTAACTTCGTATTTTCCTATTTTTAGGTTTATTCTCTTGTAATGGCTATAAAGCCCAATTTGTAAGCCATTTTTGGCACTTGATTTTGAATTAATGAAAGAGCTATTTGCCTTGGCTTGTGAGGAGCTTGAAGAGTGAGTCTTCTTCCCCATTTGGGGTTTGGTGTGAGGCCAAGGGTGAGATGCCCATGTTATTTTGATCTTCTTTCTTCTATCTTCCTATTATCTTGCTAATCTCTTGAATCCCAAATCTCCCTTTTGCTTGATTGTTCAAATCTCAAACCCTAAATCTAGAGCAATGTTGATGTCCATCCTTACTGATCGAATCCAATCCTAGCCCATCGATCCATAACCGTTGTTGGACTCAAGCTGCTCGATTTGAGTCATTTAACCGATTCGATTCAAAAGCCCTAGTGAGGAGCTACTGGTTCCACGAAGAACTACGATCTAACGCCCCAACCTAGACGAAGCGAGAGTTCGATCTCTCGGATCGCCTCTTCCGCCATCCTAACGGATCCCGCGCATCGGATTGGGACCCTACGTGAGCCAAAGCATGGTCACCTAAACGGAATCCAGCAAAACCCCAAGGTATCGCTTCAATTTGTGATTAATTGCTTAATTAATTAATTTAATTTTGGCAAATCATCACATCATAGGCATTCACGGATTTCAGGGTCGTTGTCCCGCGTTAATATGTATAGTGTACCGCTAGCCAACGATACTTGTACGTAGTGCGTACCGGCCGATAGGTACCTGTGTCGTATGGTGTTTGGACCCATGGTTTCAAAGACTTGTTCCCCCCTCAGTAGCATTAAATTTTTCTAGGTTGTTTTTTTGTTTGTGCTTTCTTTTTGTTGCTTTTTCTCTCGTACTTAATGTACTTGAACTTAAATTAATGAAATTTCTCTGCGTTCCAAGTGTGTATGGTTGGATTTTTTTAAGTATGAGCTATATATTAGTGCTTGTTTGCTTGTTTATGTTGCTTTGCCAATTCATGACAAAAAGGGGGAGAACCAAGTATTTTTAAGTGTTCATTGAGATGTTTTAGGGAATTTTGCGGAAGCTTGGAGAGTGTTTTAGTTAGACTCGGCAATAGTTCAGGGAGAGTATTATTAAGTTGTATTTCTCATTAATTTGATTGTGTTACATGGATGTATTAGGATGGTTTGAGTTGTAATTGTAAATTATAGTCTTCGTAAATGTGTGCTTCTCATGGAATGTGACAAAGGGGGAGATTGTAACGTTTAATTTGTCAAATTTCATGCCAAAGTATGTGCGCAACTCCCACGTGTCAAAATTCCAAGTGTGCGGTCAAGAGTTAAGGATGTCAGCAACAGTGGAGCTTGAAAGATGAATGGTATTAGATGTCATTGACGATCTGGTTGATTGAGCGAGCAAAACTCTTTTAACGTTCATATCTTTTGAGCCACAGCCGACCCTAGCAAGTTGATGGTCGACCATCAGGTCAGTCACGAATGACCGTGACCTTGTGAGGGTCGACTATGAGTTGTTTTCCAGATTCAGAAATTTTAAATATAAACACTCTTTTTAGTTTCATTTAGGGTTACGGATTTTATTGCTTTGAGAAAAGTTTTGAAAGTGAACCTTTGATAATAAAAAAAACCCTTGAAACCTTTTAACCTTTAGAAATCCTTCAATCCATGTTTTGATATTCAACATCGAAAAGAAGTTCTCTATTTCTTTACCATGTTTTAACCTTTCTTCGTGTGTATCGCTCGTTGGGTTGAGTCTCATTTATATGTTAGACTTCTAATTAAATATTTAAATTGATGAACAAGTGTTATGTGTACATAATTTGATAACACGTGTACCACAATTGGTCAAATGCCTATGCACCTTACAAACAACTTCTTGAGTCTACAAATCCGAAGTCTTTAAATACTCCAGCAGGGACACGCCTTCCTTCTAAACAGCATCTACACAGCCGTAGGGGCATACGATTTTGACCAATATCGTACAATTTCCAAATGAACGGTTTCAGCACGTAGTACTTAACCACATTAAGTGAACCAAAGTGCATCGATCAACGTTTGAAAGAACGTACTTCCAAGATAATTTGCTAAATAGTGTCCATTAATTCACAGATCACTCTTTTCTTTTCTTCTGGCATAACCCCTGAGCAACAATGAGAGAGAGAGGATCGTGAGTTTTCTTCTTTTTCTTTTAATAGATGAGCAACAATGCAAACGAGATTTTGGGACTGTGGTGGATATGAAAAACCGAGAGAAGATTCAGCAATACGGCTAACTAATCGTTTTGGTCCTTAGGAAATTAACTTATACTCATTTTAAATGTTAAATTTCTTAAACAAAGCACACATACTTACAAAGTTATAAGTTATATAACTTGTATAGCTAATATAATATATTTGACTTTGTCAGTTATATAAGCTTTATTTGTTTAAATAAAATTATATCCTATATAAGTTGTCCAAAAGCACAGCTTTGACGCTTTTAGGCATGAAATGCCCACTTTGAAACAAGAAGGCATTCTTTATATTACCCGTTGGGGATTACACCCTAGGCACATGCCATAAGTGGCATGTAGGCGGGGCCTAGGCACAGCTTTTGACAAGAGAGCGTCCGCATTTCTTTGATATCTGTAAGCCTTTGTTTTCTGTTCGTAGTAGATCTTTTGCCTGGACTTGGTCCCGTGGATGTTTCCCTGAAAAGGGTTTTACCACGTACAAAATATAGAGTTCATGTGGTTGTAGTTGTGATTTGTGTGTTTTGACTTGTTTAGTTAGATGTATATTTTTCTTAATTAAATTCATCATGCATACTTAGATCTGCTTGATTTGTTTTATTCTAGTTTTTGTCATATAATCACCTCTAGTCTAATCTAGATTAAAGGGAATTTCAATAATCAAATAATACATATACTGTGTTTATTATTTTTTTATTTTTTTATTTTTATATCCGTGGGTGTCTGGGCAAGCTTGCGCGCACCTCGACTAATCCCATGGGGCCCTAGAGCTAACGACCGGGTAATACTCTAGTGGCCCTAAGGGGACTCGAACTGGTGACCATTGGGGAGCAAACCCAAGGCCTGACCAACTGAGCTACCCCTCCGGGTTATACTGTGTTTATCATAATTTGGGGAGTTTTGTATGGCACTGTAGACATTATTTGATAATGATAACAATTATCTTCTATTTTGTGCATAGGCATTTATGAGGGGCAAGTTACGAAAAGACACTCTGGGCCTCTTTCTTTTATTACCAGAAAGTTATTTTTTTAATTTTACTTGTCATAATACACCAGGAGGGTACAAAACGGGCATCCATAAGTTTAATGGGGAATATAAAAATATAATTGTTGACTCATAATTTTTGGAGTCGGGAAGTTCTTCTACTTAGTCTCAAAAATCGGATAGAATGATTTAATGGAAGAAGTTAAGAAAGAAAGCTCTATTTATAGGTTTTCTCCATAACAAACCTACTCTAACTAGACTTAAAGTCCTAAGTTATGTCAAAGAATATGACAAAAATCTACTCTAATTAAGACTTAAAGTCCTAAGTTATGTCAAAGAGTATGACCCATGCATGGATCTACTTGCGTGGGCCCTATTTGCACTCCCTCTAACATGGTTCACGCACGCCATCCTCTTTATCTCTCATTAATGGCCCACGCAAGCCATCTTATGTCTCTCTTTTCCTCTTCATTTTTAAATATGGCCCACGTAGGCCATACCTGTGTAGGTTGTACCTGCGTTGGTCGTGCCTGAGTAGGTCGTGCATAGGTCGCGCCTGCGTAGGTCACGACCTGCACCTGCATAGGTCACGCCTGCGTAGGTCATACCTGTGTACATCGTGTCTGCATAAGTCATGATTGAGGCGTAGGTCGTTTCAGCATAAGTCATGGTTGAGGCGTAGGTCGTGGCTGCGTAGGTCATACCTGAGTAGGTTGTGCCAGTGTAGGTCGTGCCTACGTAGATCATACCTGTGTGCGTAGGTCATGCTTGTATAGGTCATGCATGCGTAGGTCATGCCTACATAGGTCATACTGCGTAGGTCGTGCCCGCATAGGTCATACTTGCGTAGGTCATCTCCTTCGAACATGGATCCTCTATTTTTTCTAACTAAACAAATAACCACTTGCGTAGGCCAGATATCTGAAAAAGAATCTTTTCTCAATCCGCGTGAAAGCTAAGACCCACGCAACCCTCACACCCCTTGATTTTTGTGAAACTTTTGCGGAAACCATAGGATTAAAACTTCCCATAACCGCTACCATAAATCTATAAATAGCATATACGTTTTCATTATTAGGGATCCGAAATTCTGACGCGAGAGACCTGCCGAAATCCACTCCAACTTTGATCTTCTTGTAAGAGACCTTAAGGTATCTCCGAGATTCTTTCTGTTCCCTCTTTTTTATTTAGAGTTTACGGGAGGAATAAGTCTGAATTGATACACTTAGAATAAGAATTACGGTCGGCCCTTACCTAAAGGTGATATGCTTAGGATAAGAGTTACGGCTCTTACCTAGATATGATTTAGGGTTGCAATTTGGGATTACGTGACGACACGTACCCAATTTCTTGTATAATTAGAGATAGTTAAGCTACATGGGTACAACCCCTCGCATAACTCTTAGTAGGCTTGGATTGCAATCACACAATCAATACTCGTATGGGTTGCAATCATTTACACAAAGACTGATTTCGAACTCCGACACCCGAAATATTCATCTACAATGATTCATAACCA
The DNA here is from genome assembly GCA_021018995.1 of Chloranthus sessilifolius. Lineage (NCBI taxonomy): Eukaryota > Viridiplantae > Streptophyta > Magnoliopsida > Chloranthales > Chloranthaceae > Chloranthus > Chloranthus sessilifolius. The sequence continues at coordinate 76,675,623 of CM037595.1, forward strand.
TCAGATTTACCGGATCTGAATCACATCCCGAAATTAGAGTTTCACTCGCAGTTCAGGTCATCACTCTCTCAAATGTAGGGTTTTGATCTCAACCTCGAGATCGGAAATTCTTTTATGGTGGACGTTTGACTTTTGATCAAACGATCATAATATAATATCATAACGAGATTCAATTGTGGATTTATTACATATTGATCAAATTTTCTGATTTTGGTCAAATCTAACGATGGACTCGTTGACTTTTGGTCAAACGATCACAATACAAGATCGAAACAAGATCCAGCGGTGGATTTATTACACGTTGATTAGATCTTGTGATTTTGGTCAAATCCAATAGTGGACTCGTTGACTTTTGATCAAACGGCCATAATACAAAATCGTAACGGGATCTAATGGTTGATTTATTGCATGTTGACTAGATCTGGTAATTTTGGTCAAATCCAACGGTGGACTCATTGACTTTTAATCAAACAATCATAATACAAGATCGTAACGAGATCAAATAATGGATTTATTGCATGTCAACTAGATCATGTGATTTTGGTCAAATCCAACGGTGGACTCGCTGACTTTTAGTCAAACGAGCATAATACGAGATCGTGACGAAATCCAACACTAGATTTATTACATGTTGACCAGATCCTGTGATTTTGGTCAAATCCAATGGTAGACTCATTGACTTTTGATCAAACGATCATAATACGAGATCATAACGAGATCTAACGGTGGATTTGTTACATGTTGACCAATTCTTTTGATTCTGGTCAAATCTAACGTTGAACAAGTTGAATTTTAGTCAAACAATCATAATAGGCGACCATAATAGGATCCAACAATGGATTTATCATGGATTGATCAAATTTCATTGTTTTGGTCAAATCCAACTGTGAATTCATTAATTATATGTTGAAATAATTATATTATAAGATCATTACATGATCTAATGGTGAAACCATCGCAAAATAACCTATGATGATCAAATCCTAAGGAATTTGATGATATCTGACCCGTGATTAGATACCCCATAACCAAAAGTGCTAATTCTTTGGATGACCAGACATCAGAAAATGGATCCGGTGTTTGAATTCGTCTTCCAGACAAGTGAGCATGAATTTATTATGAGACACATCCACAAACTTCTCATGCTCATATTTGACTATGCCTATCGATCGGATGGGCCTAACTTCAGGAGAAGGGACTCTCGTCTCTGACGCCCTTTATTTCACATTGCCTGAGTCTCAGATGACAAAAGCATATTGCGTGTCCATCTCGTACCGTGAAGATGAAGATGTTAATGAAGACATACATTAGGATTTATCTTGTTTATTTCGGAGATGCAATTACTTTACTTTTCTTTAGTAGCTTTTAATCAAAGGTACTCAATTTTATGTAATTAACAAGGAATCGATTGTGATACCCGGAAGTGTAAAGTCCGTCATTTTCAATAAAACTCTCTTAGCGAAGGGAAATTTGTTATGATTGAGTTGTGTTAGATTTATATTCTACGCAAATTTTTTATTTACAACAATTTACCTCCTTATCATCCAGTCAATTCAGTGACAAAACTGTCCTTCTAAGTAGTCAAATTTTCAAAACATATCATCCATTTAAAAGATTTGAGCGCCAGTCTCTACGCATATTTTTGGTTTTTGATTTTTAGCAGCTCCATTGTTCTTCCCACCTCCTTTTGTGATTACCACAAAATAGGGGCAGAGCAATGTAACAGAGATGGCATTGATCTTGGTTGTGAGCAAACAAATAGAGATGGGTTTGAACTAGGAGTGAAAGAAAAAGAGATAACATAGCACACAAAAAACCATCCTAAATCTGATTAAATGGCATCCCTAAAATCTCTAACTGAATCAAATCCAAACCACAACAAACCCCACAAATTGAACGTCAACAGGAGCTCGAAGTGCTTGGGCGCTGCAGACGTGGTCGGTGGGATGATTGTACTCGACGTCAGTAACAGCCTAGGCATTGCTACGACAAAAGCCGAGAACCAAGAGGAGATGGGAGAGAAAGAGTTGTCCTAAATTGGTACGGTAGTAGGAGCTCAAGACGACTTGTACCAAGTTTGTTTTGAAAATGAATGTAATTTTAATCCTAGAAGGGTATAAGGGTAACATCACAAAACAACAGAGCTCTGTATGGAACTGCATTGACCTGTCTTAACAAGTTTTGGTAACAAAGATGAAATTTGACTTTTTTATGATTAAAAACTGTGAGACACGTGTTTTGGTAATAAACCCTAAATTTAGAAAATTGCATGTGGTGTTGGAGGCTATATATGACAGTAAATTAAGGGAATTGAAAGGATTCTAGGCGCAGCATGCAAATTATTACCGTCTCCCTACGAATTTTCATAGAGTCCCATTCATTTGTGAATTAGTTAATGCCTCCCAGCCATTCTACCCACAAATCGAAGCAGGCCCATAACAGCCATATGACCGATAGGGCTGAATGAACGGGTAACACTCATAGTTTTAGATCTTCCCACATTTTATTACTTACTTTTGTTTGTATGACACTTCACATGAATACATACCCTATCGAAACTGGAAAAAGATGGGTTGTGAGGCATGTGCATAAATAGTCTGTGTCACCAATAAAATAATAATAGGCACAGGTTTTAGTACCTAGAATTGATGACATCTTAGACATGATGTTTAGTGGATGTAACTTCTCCAAATCAACCTCCGAAACAAATACCACAAAATCTGTGCATGCTCGGGCAATATAGAATGAGGCGATAAAAACAAGAGTAGAGCTTATAGATGAATGGGTATCATTATATGCTACATTAATAGCCTAATATATAAACAATTGTGACATAATATTTCCAAAAGGACAAATGTAAGAAACCTTCAAATTGTACCACATTGGAATAAAGCTGAATGTAAAACATAATCTCGTTAAAGACTAGTCAACTTACAACATCTTTTCTTATTGTTTCGATTTCATCAGGACTTTTCACAGAAAATTTCTCCTCGTAATACCGTTCTTTCCAACCTGGATCTCCTAATTTGACCTGACAACATGAACATCAATCCCAACTTAGAAGAAAAGATGAGCGATCAACCTCATAAGTACTTCAGCATTGTACAAGATACCTATATGACAGCACAAAAATCCTTTTCGAAGGGGTCTTAAACCACGAACTAAAAACTCGCCCAAGTCAATGAAATTCATCCTAGACAACTAGCTTTCTCAAGAGATCAATTTGAAATAACAAAGGAAATCATGTCATATAACAAAGGAGATTTAAAAGTTCATTTATTATCCTAGGTATCAGTAACTTATAAAGGTTTGGATATCCATTGTGAAAAATTCTCCAGTATTACAAATGATAGTTTTAAAAGTCTAAAATTGAAAACGAGGAAGATGCCTCACATTTTAAGCCAAATCAGTAGGAACCCACTGCCAAACAGCCTGAACATATTAACATTTATGTTTAAAATTTAAGTCACTAAATTCTTAAAGTTCAAATAACACCACAACAATGGAAATATAAATATTATAGACCATCATAATCAATGCCTTGTCCCATCTATTTGGGTTGGCAAAAACTAAAAATTCTAGATATTATATATATACATAAATTTAAGTACGTTTTAAAAAAGAAATAAGAAATATTTCAGAAGATGTTGGAAGCATACGCCTCCATTACTTGAGATGTATGCCTAATCGCGACAAATGTGAGGCATTCACCTCAAGGTCTTTTTATTGCACCTCAAGTGCCTTTTGAAGCTATGCCAGAGATTATTAAAGAGAAAGGTTTTCATTGTTTTATTAATTTTTAAAATGTAAATAGTCCCATCTACTCCGGTGACTGATATCAGACAAGTCGAGTTAACTCATTTTTCATGTGAATGAGACAACAATGAAAAAGTATTAGTTTTTCTTTAAGTGTTTACAGACAAATAAAACAACTACTAAATGGAAGAATAAAACCTTGTCCTCATCTTGATTATCTGAGTTGAAGAGGTCTGACTTTTCACGAAGTAAATCCTTAAGCTTCAATTTCAACTCCTCCTTGTTATCGTGTATCTAACAAAAAAAGAGAGTACATTTTCAAATAAACATCACATATAGCATTGAGGAACCAAATTCAATTAATGAAAAAAAAAATGCAATAATGCATACAGTCTAGGGTGTGCATTAGACCTATTTATGTTCTAGACAGATTTCTAACAAGTAACAATCAGAAGCATACAAAAGCATATTTCCATAAAATCAAAGCATACTTCTACTTCAAGATCGAGACTATTCTCAGCATCAACAATGGCAGCACCGATAGTTGCCCCTTCCGTAGAAACACGAGCTACTTTCTGTGCTCGGACATAAGTTCCCTTTCCAGAAAATTTATCAGACTGCTTCGACTTAATGTTAAGGACCGAGAGACTAGTGGTAGTTTTTCCTAGATGGTGGTCAGATACTGACTTGTAATTGGATCCCATTTGTTGATAAGGTGATGGAGAAGGAGCAGAAGCAAGACGCGAACCATGGTAACGACCAACTGGCACTAGAAGTTCAGGTCTAAATTGAGGTTCTGCATCATCGCCTCTTCTTGCTTGTGCTTTTTCCCGCTTAACTCGGTCTGCCTGGCGCTGAATAAGGAAAAGGAAAGAAAAGTACCTATCAGTTCAGTAATTGTTTAAATATTAAATATATGTATAATAAAATACTAGAGTCGAGCATTGCAACAATCATATTCCTAAATAACCCTCTTAATAGGGTAGCTAAATGAGCAACAGCATGTTGTCCATTGATAAAAATATACCAATTCGAATGTCGCACTTGACTGAACAATATTCCTCCCAGATTTTCAAGGCTCACGGATTAACTAATCTCCATGCAAAAGCTAATGTTATCCCACAATTTGGAAACCACAGAAAATACCAGGCACAACTCCTGAAGGAAACTTTTCTCCATATAAAAACAAGGAAAACTGAACCACACGTCCACACAGAATGAGTGCCGACTACAGATATAATCGACAAACAAGAAAAAAAATTTGAGTGGAAGCTGAATACCAGATTTTAGTATGCTCATTGCATCTCCTATGTAACATCATTCCAAATGCATAAACACGAACAATTTTGGATCCCACATTTTCTAATCAACCAATCTCTAACCAAAAGATAATGTTATTTCACAATTTGAATTCCACATCGGAAAATACAAAGATCCAACGCCTCAAAAAAAAAATCTTGGACTGTTTTTTTTTTCAGGCTCGATCCAAGATGAATATGTAAGTTTTCCCAGAATGCACGATAAAGGACAAAGTTCAGAGCTCAATGGCTATAAATACAACATGCATACTACAAGGTTGAAATAATGCCTCAGAGGAGCTTGCATCCTATTTAATAGAGTACTGGCCTACAAATTCTGCCGCACGTTTATTCATACATGCTGAAAATGTCAATGATCAACCTCTAACCTGATGCAATCGAGCTCTTTTCTGGAAGATTTTGTCTTCATATGATCCTACTGCCTGAATGAAATGCTCGACCTTGCTCAAATCCGGCTAAAAGGAACAGAAAGCATGTATTGGTCACAAAACAAAAACATGTCTGATATCAGAATCAAAAGCAATCCCAGTATGATCATCATGAATAGAAACAGAGATGTAGTAATTGACAATGTAGATAATGGGGAAATGTTCACGAAAGTTGAATACCTTGCTTGAATTGGTCAAATACCCACCCATTACCCCAAATTCCTTCTTATATACAGCAATCAGCAAGTTTATTGCACCCTGAATACCAAAACCAATAGGAACAGAGAACAATTGTCAGATTTTTTCCGAACTCTACTAGAAAATGAAAAAAAGAGGAGTAATCACAAGAATAAGGCAACTTATAACGAGTTATCATTGAAGAGTTAATTCAAAGGTAGCATTGCTCGAGAAAATATGTACATAACAAAACGAGAAATTATGAAGGCAATGCAATCTTATCTTCTACAACATTAATCAACTGAAGTCGAACACAGTGATAGCATATGGTGCACGCACAAATATTTACAAAAAAGAGTAACTAAAATGAGAAGGAATCCATGATCTAAAACAAACCTCGCGAATTTCTAGTGTAGGCATGTGCGGAAGAAAATCATTTCCAACAAAGAAACACATGAAGATGAAATCGTCCACAATGCGTTCGAAGTCAATCTCAAAAGGCGGGTTAGGAATTCGCATTTCGTAATCTAAGTATTCCCGAAGAGTCCAAATGTGGAGGAACTGCACACATTGTATATATATTAGTGAGGCAAGGACAATAGTTGACAATCAAACCACAAATAACTGCCATCTTCTGAAGACTTTTAAGGCAGGTAAAGATCAACAGCAGACCTGGTAAGGCTTTTTACTTGGGGCAGCATCTTCCATTTTCTCATCAAACTCTCCAGATTTTCTCTTTGCCTTTCCTTGGCAATCCGCTGCTAAATGACCCATCTGACCGCACAGGAAGCATTTATCTTGTTGTCCAGGAGTGAACACTATCTGGAGGATGTCAATCAGAAAGCATACATTTATAGACAATTGACTTAAAAAATGGAATCATATTAAAAAGGAAATTAATCTTTTGCAACAATGATCTTAGCTATGGCTAAAAAACCTAAAACCTGAGAAACATTTTATACCCGAGAAATACTTGACAACTAGGGGTTTCAATGGACCAAGCCGACCCGAAGATTGCCTAGCCAACTTCAGGGAGAGATCAGGCCAAGCTCAGCTGGACCGACAGGAATAACTTAACAGGCCAGGCTGGCACCTAAACATTAAACACCCCCCAACCCCATTATACTATATCACTGAACAGGCCCAGCCAAGCTCACCTGGAATCTATTTGATAGAGTATTGATATTCATATCTAATACTAATATTTGGATAATCTAATGTAGAAAAATATTAATATTATAATATAGTGTATAACCCGCCCAGTTCGTTTATGTAAATGAATGGACCCAGCCTGGCCCATGGCTCAAATATAATCTAGGCTGCAGTTAATTTGCTCAAAGCAGGTCTGGCCGACGAATTTCACCCAATTCGGCCCAGTCCAATCAATTAATGGGCAGGATTTGGACCATGCCCTACGGTCCAATTAACAATCGAGCGGTTTCAAAAAGGCTCGGTATTGACATTTTTATTCGCAACATAGACAAAATACAAGACCCATCATGCTGAGCACATATTCCAATGTAAACACAAGGAGAAAATTTCCAGAAATATTACTTATCAATGCTTATCTCAATCACAAAGCCCCATATCAAATCAGTACTGTCATGAGTAAGCAGAATGAGCACACATCTATTAGAGGGTGGGGACACACTGACCTCTCTCAAAATTGAGAAATGCACTTCATGTGTGGCCAAAGCCAACATGATCAAATCCGCATCCTGTGGGACCGCACCATACACAAAGAAAATACAGGAAAATATTAATAATTGTTAGAACCAAGGAACCGCATTGAAGGAGTACTAGCCAAGACAAAAGGAGAACCAGATTTGTTTTCCTTCGTGAACACAAAAAATATCCAGATGTACTTCGAAGAAGGAAGCATACCAAACCATATAAACAGTGGCGTGTATTTGGATCAAACCCAGGAAGATTTCTTTGAAGACGGATGTATGACATTATTTTATGTTCCCCTTCACCGGGAACATTTGCATCAGAAAGGATAACCTTAAAAAGAAAAAAGAAAAAAAAAAGGGGGAATACAATAAGAAAACCAAGATTACGAGTCAAATATTATAAGCCAAACCAAAAGGAATTGATTAAAGCTGCAAGAGAAGAAAATTAAAATTAACACCATGTATGTAGGGTGATTTGTTTCAAAATACCTTAACCGATTTCCATCCAGGGTCATTGTTTAGTCTCAAATGAACGTAGTACTGCAGTGCAATTGATAAAACAGCCATAAATTCGGTTCCAGGAGTGATCACATTCGAATCAAAAACTTGTGACTCCTGTTTTGGAGGAAGCATTCTGCCTTCCCTCTCAAACTCCTGCCTCAATCTCTCCTCCTCTGCTGCCTGCATAGTTAAAAGGTTTGGTTCAGGGATAGCTATATATCAAAATGTACACACACATACACATAGGAAAAGGATAGCATACCCCAACAAAGGACTCTGAGCGTGCCCCAACGTTCCACATGGAGCTCCTCGTGGCACCCAAAAAACACTGTTTTGGTGCAACGTAGAGCAACGTAATGTTGTTTAAATCATCTTTAAGAAAATTTCATAAAATCATCTCCAACATGTATTTTCTGAGTCTTGAAATATGGACCACTGAAACCAGTCAATGTTTGACTATTGCTTCTAAAAAAAATTCATTTTTTTTTTTAAATTGATCACAAAAATGCACCCGAGCTCCTTGTGGCACTAACACGTTTTTGGAGCTCCACGTGGACATCATTATAAGCTCAATGTATAATGTTGGGGCACCTTACTGGATCCATATATATATATATATATATATATATATATATAGAGAGAGAGAGAGAGAGAGAGAGAGATGTGTGCGTGTGTAATAAGATCAATACACCAACCGCGTCTGCTGCATCTTTAGCTGCTCTGAAACGCCTAGATCGCTGCTGGTTCATTTTAGCTCTTGGAGCAACACCATCTACAATGATATTTTCATGGCACTAATATTATATAAAAGATATAAGTAAGTAACATAACATCAGTTACTATATAAAGATATGGCCAAGAACCAAACAAAAACATAACCGATTAAAAATCAATCTGAAAGATCAAAAGAAATTAGATACCAATACAACAGAAACCTCATCTTAAACACAGTTTCTTGAGTAGTTGCCTAGACTGTTGAACTGTCACTAATGCTTCAAATCGAGCTGCCCAAATTAATTTGCAGCTTATGGAAAATTGAGTCGCTATTCGACTCAACCACCAAGTGCTTATATGATAGTGAACAGCAATGTTCCAAACCAAAATGGAACCATAAATTAGGTAACTTATTTTAATAATGTAGCAGTATGTAATACTAGTGAACAACTACTTATATCAAATGGGTAGAGTAAAATTTTGCAAGGCTAAGTTCACTAGTTTAACTTTATTGTGACATAGTGTAACATATAACATATATTATATGCTTGTAAATGTAATATGAATTAACTTAATAATATTCAATATGTATTAACTGTATAATATATTCATCTTATATTTAGTAATCATAAGAATATATTTTCAATAATTAGTTGACGGGGACGTCAAGTACATGGACATCGGTTTTGGACCACATCGCTTCTACCGGCGTCGAAAGAAGCGAAGAGGGAGCTCGAATAGCCCGAGTACATCAGCTTCAAGGGAGTGATTCCCATATATCTTTTTGTTTATCTCTTGTCATCTATTTTCTTGATCTTTCATTATATTTGTTATTTATCGATCTCTGCTTGTTTTTCTAAATCCCAATCTATTGATTTCTTTATCCCAAACCCTAAACCTCTTTCTAGAACCCTAAATTAAACAGAACCCAAAACCCTTTTCTAAACCATAAGCCTATCACAAAACCAATTCCGCAACCCTAGTTCGAGCCCATGAATCTACATCGGATCGAAGACGAACGCCCAAGCCTGGAAAAGCTAAAGTTCTATCTCTAGGCCCGATCCCACCTTAAATCTAACGGTACTTGCGCATTAGACTGGACCCTAACTAGATCTCGCGTGATCTACTAACCTGAATTCTCTGAACCCTAAGGTACTGAGTTAATTTTGAGATTAAGCTTGATTTACCTTTATTTGATTTCGGCAAAAATCGCATAAAAATCATAATCACCCATTTTAGGGTTACCGTCCCGCATCAGTTTTGGTATCAAAGTCAGGTTCTAGGTTAGGGCATCTTTGCTTGTCATATTTATTTTATTGCATTGTTATTTTTTTTTCTTTTGTGAGTCTATATTGCATTCCATATTATAACCATATTAGGAATTTGTGATCACCATAGACTCGAGTGCGATTCTCAATGCCCTTAACAGTATGCGAGAAGAGTTGGGTGCTATTAATGCACGTTTGAATACCATAAAGTAAGCCCAAACATCTCTAGGAGTTGGTAATGATAGATTGTGTGATCGAATCAACCAACTGAAAGCGATTGGTGAACTTGAGGATCAACACCAAGGGCACCATGGTCGCCAAGGTAATTGGAATCAGAATCGTACGAATCCTCGTAGAGATGACTACGATCCCGAAGTTCAACTCCTTAAGAATGTCAAAGTTGAGACTCCAACTTTCGATGAAAGAATGGACCCTACAGTATTCCTCGATTGGCTTTCCGACATGGACCAACACTTTGATTGGTATAACATGAATGACGACCGTTGTGTCAAATTCGCTAAAATGAAATTGGTTGATCAAGCTCGACTTTTCTGGCTCAATGTCGAGCGCATTAGGGTGAATGCAGGTTGTCCTCCCATTAACCGTTGGGACGACATGAAGGAACGACTTACTGAGAAGTATGTTCATTTATCATACCACAAACGCCTCCTCGACCAGTGGCAAAATTTACGCCAAGGTGGTATGCCCGTGACCGATTGATTACATTGCCAAATTCGAAAAATTCATGATGAGGGCCAAAGTATCGGAAGACCCTGAAATCACTCTCTCTAGATTCCGCACCGGATTGCGACTTAATTTGCAAAAAGAATTGATTTCTCACCCCGTGGAAACGCTTGAAGGATGTTATGTCGTTCCCCAAGATCTTGAGCAATATTTGAAAACCTCGGTGGTGAAGAGAACCGAGCCACAATTTAGTGGTCAACACTCTGATGAAGGACGATTTAATCCTCCTCCCAAGCCTACGGCCCTACACAACATGTCCTTACCAATACGAGGTTTGCAAGGGGAAAAGGTGTAGTTGGCGAATCCTCAAGGGGCAGCTCTTCAGTAAAGTGTTATAAATGTCAGGAGATGGGACACATTGCCGCCCAATGCCCTACAAAAGACCCCTAAAGGAATCTCCTCATCAAGGGAGAGGAAGATGAAGGAGATATAATGGTTAATGAAGTGTTTGAGTCGGACAGCACACCCAGTGATGAGGAGGGTGATGTTATTGGCCATACTTTGGTTGTGAGGTGTGCCCTTGCACAGCCTCGACGGGATGAAAAGGATGGCTGGCGAAGGGAGAACATCTTCCACACCTTTGCCAGATTTGGTGAAAAGAGTTGTAAGGTCATCGTGGATAGCGGTAGTTGCACTAACGTAGTATCAATTCATGTCGTACGCCGCTTAGGGCTTACACCCGAAGCCCACCCGAGACCTTATAAGGTCGCATGGGCAATCATTTGATAGTTGTCGTAATGGATCTTACACCTATTCTAGATCCCACAACCCCGCCCTTTGACCCATTCCTTATTGAGCACCCAATCGAACCACACCCATTTACCCAATTTCTATCTCGTACCTTACCTGTGCAATATGAGAAAGGGTCAAATAAAAAGGTCATAAAATTTTTGAGCTTTCATGCCATTGACGGTAAAAATCGGGAGTATCTCACAGCGTAAAAAGGTAAGCCAAGAGTCGAGCTTCCGAAGTGTGCCATCCGTTGGTTCCCTAACTCATCGGAGATGAGTTTTTCCCATCCGGGGAGTATTGATGGGGACATCACACAAAGCAAGGAAGATGAAAGCATAAAGAGGAAACAAAAGGAAAAGCAACATCATCAGGAGGAAAAGGGAGCTAGGAAAACATCATCCAATGACGGGCGTCCATGGGCTCAGGACGGACGTCCATGAAATCATAGACTCAATGTTTTTTATGGGACGGACGTCCGTAGTGCCCCACGGACATCTATGACATTCAGTGTCCGTAGGTGACGGACGTCCGTGGTCCCAGTACGGACATCCGTGAACGTCGTGCCGCCAACAACGAAATTTCTATTTTTGTGACAAAAATTGGTTTTTTTAGTCTTTTATTAGATTAAGACTCTTTTGTTTCGAGCTTTATGATATTTACGGTTTTCTTAGCCTATATAAAGGCTTGTAAAGACATTATTAGTTAGTTGATTGATTATTGAATGAAAAGAGAGTTGCTTTTGTGCAAACCCTAGAGAGCTTGTGAAGAGTTTTCAACCGAGAGAGTGAATCCTTCAAACCTTGAGGAGTGAGCAATCGTTTCTCATGCGATTTGGCGCGAAGCTGACGTACAGCCGTGGTGTGAAGCTTCGGAAAACCCTTGGTGTGAAGCCTTGGAATCTATCCCTTTATTTTATCTTTTCTCTAGTTATTGTTAGGTATTATCTTTCTTCAATTCCGTTAATAAAAATCAAAATCCCAAATTATTCCCCTTTTATTGAATTATTTTAAGTCTTATTTCAATTAAAATCCCCGAGGAGTCAAGAGACGTTATCGCGCTTGTCGATTGATGCCCTAAACTAGAGCGAAACTTGAGTTTGCTCATCGGAGCCGTTTTCTAGATCGGTAAATTCTCACGCATGCGAACGCTAAAATGGATTAATTTAATTGTTTTATTAATTTCATTGAATTAATTTTATGTGTTGCATGATTTTGAATATTTCCGATATTCAATGCATTCTAAAGTTAATCTCAAATTCGCATATTAGGGTTTAGTGTTTTGTCTCGTGTCAGTTTTGGTATCAAAGCACAGTCTTAGTTTAGGGTTTACTAAAATCAAGTGAACCCTAAAATCTATATGACACGGACAACCCTAAATTAAAATCCATTAATATTGTGAGCCCTTCTGAATTCGAGAAAGCATCGTTAGATGAGAGTGTGGTGTACGTAGTTGTCACCGTTGAGAGTACTCCCAAGTCAGTGAACGAGTGTCCCAAGAAGGTTGAGCCAATCCTGAAAGAGTTTACGGATGTCTTCCCTGAAGACTTACCAAACAAACTCCTCCCATGCGTGATATCCAACACGCAATAGACATCGTTGAGAGTACTCCCGAGTCAGTGAACGAGTGCCCCAAGGAGGTTGAGCCAATCCTGAAAGAGTTTACGGATGTCTTCCCTGAAGACTTACCAAACAAACTCCCTCCCCTGCATGATATCCAACACGCAATAGACTTGGTTCCCGGATCCACCTTACCGAACCTGCCCCACTACAGGTTGAATCCGGTTGAGCACACCGAGTTGACTCGAAAAGTCAATGAGCTACTTCATAAGGGATTCATCCAAGAGAGCATAAGCCCGTGTGCCGTACCTGCCCTACTCACTCCTAAGAAAGATGGTGCATGGCGCATGTATGTGGATAGCCATGCAATCAATAAGATTACAGTTAAGTATCGATTTCCCATACCAAGGCTCGATGACATGCTCGATATGATGGTTGATGCCACTATCTTTTCAAAGATAGACCTTAAGAGTGGCTACCATCAAGTCCGAATCCGCCCCGGTGATGAGTGGAAAACTGTCATTAAGACTAAGGATGGTCTTTATGAGTGGTCGGTCATGCCTTTTGGCTTTCTAACGCCCCGAGTACTTTCATGAGACTCATGACCCAAGTGTTAAGGACGTTTCTAGGCAAATTCCTTGTTTATTTCGATGACATCCTGATCTATAGTTATGACAAGGATCAACACTTGAATCACCTTAAGTTGGTTTGTGAAACCCTCAGGGGCGAGAAGTTGTTTGCAAATCTCAAGAAGTGCACCTTTATGCAACGTTCCGTTGTCTTCTTGGGATTTATTATTTCGACTGAGAGAATGGTCGCGGACCCCGAAAAGGTTAAAGCCATTGTGGAGTGGCCCGAGCCTAAGAACATACACGATGTCCGCAGCTTCCATGGTTTGGCTACTTTCTATCGTCGCTTCATCAAAAGCTTTAGCACCATTATGGCCCCAATTACTGATTGCATGAAAAAGGGGGACTTTAAATGAGGCAAAGCAACGACGAAAACCATTGCTAAGATCAAAAAACGGATGAGTTGTGCACCCGTCATGTGATTACCAGACTTTTCCAAAGTTTTTGAAGTCGCATGCGACGCATCGGTTGTAGGTATAGGAGTGCTTAGCCAAGAGGGTCACCCAGTGACCTATTTTAGTGAAAAACTTAATGAGGCAAAACAAAAATACTCCACCTATGACAAAGAGTTCTATGTAGTCGTTCAATCTCTTTGGTATTGGAAACATTACCTTAGACCGCAATAATTTGTATTGTACTCTGACCATGAAGCCTCACGCTTTCTTACTTCACAGAAAAAGTTGAACCCCAGGCACGCGAAGTGGGTCGAGTACCTTCAAGGGTTTACATTCGTGTTAAAGCATAAGGTCGGTGCTGAAAAACAGGACTGCTGATGCACTTAGTCATCGAGTGACGACTTTGCACACAATGAACACTGAGGTCGTCGGGCTCGAAAGGTTCAAGGATGAGTACCCCTAGTGCCCAGATTTTGGGGTTGAGTACACTGCTCTCCTTAGTAATCTGACCAGCACACACTCCGTGTACACCATCCAAGATGGATACTTGTTCAAAGGTAATCGCCTTTTCATCCCTCGCACTTCATTGTATGACTTTCTTATTTGTGAGTTACATGCTGGAGGGATGGCCGGACATTTTGGGTGTAATAAGACTGTTGCGCTCATAGAGGATAGATTCTTTTGGCCTAGCCTAATGAGAGATGTCGTCCGGATCGTCAAACACTGTCGTACTTGCCAAGTGTCAAAACAGACAAAACAAAATACCGGCTTATACACCTCGTTACATGTGCCACACACACCGTGGCAAGACCTCTCAATGGACTTCATGCTTGGACTTCCTAAAACTCCAAGGAAGCACGATTTCATCTTTGTCGTAGTGGACCGATTTTTCAAGATGGCCCACTTTATACCGTGTTCTAAGAGCTCCGATGCATCTCACATTGCTAAATTGTTCTTCGCGGAGGTAGTACGTCTTCATGGGTTGCCCAAAACCATTGTATCTGATAGGGATGTCAAATTCACTACCTATTTTTGGAAGATACTTTGGCACATGATGAGCACACTGCTTCAATTCTCGACGGCTTATCACCCTCAAACGGATGGCCAAACCGAAAGCACCAATAGGAGTCGGGAATCTCCTTCGTAGTTTTGTCGGTGATCATGTTAGGACCTGGGATACCATTTTGCCCACTGTTGAGTTTGCTTATAATAATTCTGTCAATAGGTCCATAGGCATGAGCCCTTTTGAGGTAGTACATAGTCATAGGCCTAGGGCACCATTGATTTGATCCTCATGTCTGCATCCCATAGAGTGTCAGAGTCTGCTGATGCATTTGCACAACACATTCATAGCTTGCATGCCGAAATTAAGCAAAGGATTAATTCAAGCAACAATCACTATAAGTTATCTGCAAATACTCACAGGCGTTTTAAAGAATATCGCATGGGTGATTATGTGATGGTCCGAATTAGGCCTGAGCGGTTCCCATCAGGATCCGCAGAGAAGCTCCAATCCCAAGGAGCTGGGCCTTTTAGAATTTTGGCTAAGAGTGATCCTAATGCATACGTGCTTGAGCTTCCTCCAGGTACGGGGGTTAGTTCAACGTTCAATGTGGAAGACTTGGTTCCTTACTTGGGCTTCACCTCGCCTCCTGCAAACCCACCCCTACCACCTCATAGCCCCAGCCCCAACCCTACCTTGCAGCATGTACCTCTTCCTTCCCCAAGGAGACAGAAAACATATGAGATAGAGGATATAATCAATGATCATGTCGTCTCCACACATGACGGGGGATTCCAGAAGTACTTGATTAAATGAGTCGGAAAATCGGAGTCCGAAAACACTTGGATTCACGAGAATGAAGTTCGCCACTTGAACTCTGACTTGATCGACATCTACCACAAGCATGTTATATTGGTGATGAAACTTTTTTGGTCCAGGGAAATTGACGGGGACGTCGAGTACATGGAAATCGATTTTGGACCACATCGCTTCTACCGGCATCGAAAGAAGCGAAGAGGGAGCTCGAATAGCCCGAGTACATCAGCTTCAAGGGAGTGATTCTCATATATCTTTTTGTTTATCTTTTGTCATCTATTTCTTGATCTTTCATTCTATCTGTTATTTATCGATCTCTGCTTGCCTTTCTAAATCCCAATCTATTGATTTCTTGATCCCAAACCCTAAACCCCTTTCTAGAACCCTAAATCAAACATAGCCCAAAACCCTTTTCTAAACCATAAGCCTATTACAAAACAAATTCCGCAACCCTAGTTCGAGCCCATGAATCTGCATCGGATCAAAGATGAACGCCCAAGCCTAGAAAAGCTAGAGCTCTATCTCTAAGCCCGATCCCGCCTTAAATCTAACGGTACTTGCGCATCAGACTGAACCCTGACTGGATCTCGCGTGATCTACCAGCCTGAATTCTCTGAACCCTAATGTACTGAGTTAATTTTGAGATTAAGCTTGATTTACTTTTATTTAATTTGGCAAAAATCGCATAAAAATCATAATCAAGCATTTTAGGGTTACCGTCCCGCGTCATTAATTAATTACATAGAGACTAAGTTTTTTTTTACTGGAAATCGGCACTATATTATGAACAAAAAAAAGGTAATACCAACATGCGTGACTTCGAGAAGCTAAACCACAGACCAGAAACAGCAACAGAGATGGAAAATAAACAAAACAAAAACAACAGCCCAAACAGCCTAGAACTCCATAGGGTCGAGGCCCCGCAGATTTGGAGACCTAAAGATTCAAGGCAGCCCCTCAAGCTATACCTAGATTGTCTCATGCAATCCACCAGCTCCCCCACCTCCATACCCATTACAGCTTTATCCAAAGTGACCAAACTCAGGACCTAGTCCCTTCTATTCTGGATCAGCAAGGCAATAGGTTTCTGAGTCTTCTGACATCTCTACAGTTCCTGTCCAGCCAAACGGCCCAAACCACGTCATATAGCATCCTTTACAAAAGCCTTTCTAATCCTTCAAAATATGCCACAGTCCGAAACAGCTATAAGATCCCCACAGGAACGAGTCAGCCAACTTCACACCGAATATCTTGAAAACAGACCCAGATTTCTCTAGAAAACCAGCAATGAACAAAAACATGTTCAGCAGACCCCGCCTCGATAAGCACATAATGCAACTATTACCAAGATTCATACCCTTTTAAGTAATTGATCAAATGTGAGAATCTGGCCCCTAGCTAAAGTCCACCTAAAAAATCTCACTCTAGGTGGGGCACATCCTTTCCAAACTGTAACCCACTTATGCTGCATCGAAGGTTGTCGAACAAGATAGTAATAGGAGTTGACCAAAAGACCCCCCTTACCTTCCAACTACCAACCCTCATACCCTTACGTAACCGATTAAGTCTGCAGTCCCTTATGAGGTCCAAAATTTCCACCAACATCAAAAGCTTATTATCTCTTAATTTCCTCCTCATTTGGATATTCCATAAGACGTTTGTCCCCTCACCACTACAGACGTCTTCCAAAGCAAATTTATGGGTAATTTTGAACCTCTCCTTGAAGGCCACATCCCCAAACCAAACGTCATCCCTTAGGCTGCCCTTGATTTTCCACCACAAAGCGAAAGACCAAGGTAAGAATACAGAAGCGAAACTACAAGTGCATCCCACCTCCCTAGCCAAATTTCCCAAAGAAACTCCTCCACTCCCACTCCTAGCAGACTAGTTTTATGGAGGTTAACTTCCTGCCCAGAAATAGCTTCATAAATAGTTTAGGATAGCCCTAACGAAGCAAAGCTCTCCGCTAGAAGCCCTACATAAAATCAGAGTGCCATCCGCAAACTGAAGATAAGTGATATTTGGGCCATTCCTAGTCACACCAAAACCTGAGAACAAACACATGCTAGAAACCTCTTGCAATAATCTACTCGGAGCCTCTCCCACCATATTAAAGAGGAAGGGGACCCTGTCTCAAACCTCTAGAACTTTTAAAGTAACCCTCGAAGTGTCATTTACTAAAAGAGACCAAGCTGAACAGAAATAAGCTTTCATCCATCCTTCCCTTAATAAGCCTTCATCCATCCCTCCATTTCTCTTTTTTTTTTTTGATACGTATCCCTCCATTTCTCCTCAAACCCCAAACTATGCATCATATAGTCCAAAAAGCCCCAATGCCCCGATTATAAGCTTTTATATTCAGCATTTGTCTCCCTAACACAACTGCCCCTTGGGACTGGGAAATGGACTCCATAAGGGTCCAATCACTTTGCCAACACTTTGGCGATGATTTTGTATACACTATTCAGTATACAAGCGGGTCTAAAGTTCAACATTCTTCCGCCCCCTCCTCTGCAGCAATTAGGGCAATGAAGGTATAATTTAAAGTTCGAACCAAGTATCTTTGTTCATGGAACTCATGTAACAACTCCAACTCCTTGAGAATCTCCCAGAAAGCTCTAAAAACCCCCATGGTGAAACCAATCTTGTCAAATGGCATAATCCATACTATACCATTACACTGTGCGATGGCATACAGTTTAAAAATTAGAAAAAATAAATTGGACATCAGTATTCCATCCCATACTAAGTAATCACATAATCGCATACCTACGGCTTATGTCATTGCATACTTTTGTAAGAGATGGCATAAAGTCTATCAAACATAATATGGCATATGCATCATGACATATGCGTCCTTATGACCTAAAATGAAATATGCAATCACATAAGAGAATATATGATCGTATAAGACAACACTGGGTGAAACTATGCAGGCCCGGAGCATTATTATTTCCACTTCAGAAAATAGCACTCTTCACCTCTTCCACCTAAAACCCCCTTTCAATACCACTCCAATCACTCTCTGGTATCATGTCAAATGCTAAACCATCCACCGTAGGACACATCCTCCCCTCATCTTAATACAGTTCTTCGAGAAAGTGAATTATTTCAGCCCTAATATGATCCCAATCCACAATTTTATTACCCTGAAAAATATATTTGAATTGCCTTTCCTTCTAGTATTTGCGATGGAATGAAAAACTTAGTATCGTTGTACCCTCCTTAATCCAGCTAGCTTTCGACGCCCGACTCCAAGAAATTTCCTTCAAACACTTATTAGTGTGTCAAGATTTTAATTCCACCCTTTCCTCTATTTCCTCTCCCAATTAGGTCCTTTTTTTTTTAATCTCTCCCAGGAGTTATTCTTTTAACTTTGCTAATAATTCTAAAAATATCATTGAAATTCCATCTTTCAATTTTTTTCCTTCAAATGCTTAAGCTTTAACGTAAAACAAAAAAACACCGTTCTTCTCACACTATCTCCTCTCCACCACCCTCCACCAATGTTATTAAGTCCTCATTTAAAAGCCACAATTCTCAAAGCAAAAAGGAGATGGCCCTTTTCCTTTAGTAGTACATCTAAGGTAAATTGGAATATGATCCAACATTGGTCTAGCTAGCCCCTCAATCATGACATTAGGAAACATAGCATCCCACAAAACTGAGCAAAGGAACCAATCAAGTTGACTTCTCATGCAAATTAGACCACATATACTCCCCCCCTCAAACACCATGTCACATCCCAAAGAGAAGACACCACCACTATTCAAATCATATCATCGGGACCATACAGCCCACTGAAAGCCCAATCCAACCCCACCTCATTACGGAAGAGAACCATCATCAAGAACTCCCCAATTTGCTCATTCCGTTTTTTCTAACAACAGGGAATTCCACGCAACAATGAGTCCTCCTGGAGCCCCAACAGAATCAAGACAACTTCACTCCCAATTGTTATGTCCCAAGATAGACATTATTTGCGCTTCCTCACCGAGGTCCACTTTGTTTCTTGGAAGGTAATCACTACTGGATTTTTAGTTGTCATGAAAGACTTAATAGATACTCGTTTATTGAAACGCCCTGAACCCCTAAGTCCCTTACGTTCTAGGATGTACTACGCATATACAATAACATTTGCAAACAACCCACAAAGAGTCCTTTTAATTAGCATCCCCCTTCTTACTTGCTCATCATGAAATATTATAAGATAAACCCCACTCTAAGTTGTTAAGTTCCCTTAACCCTTTAGTTTTGCTACCTAGAATATTAACTTTCCTACTCGCTTCAATGGACTGAAACAATGTTGTCCAAAGCATTAGGCGGGTTTGAGGCGGTGAACCCCTTGGGTCCTAAGCGGGGCCTAGGCATCAAGAAAAAGTAATGCTTGATTTTTTTATCAATTGTGTAGCACATGATCTGTTGTACCAAACAAATGATTAACATGAATTATAGGAAAATAAAACAATGTAAGTAAGCTAGTACAATGAAATTATATATGGTACTCCTAGCCGTATTTAGGTTTAGACGATTCAAAAAAAAAATTATTGTCTGACCAAATGATCAAATGGTTAAAGAAATGAACTTTGGCCTAAGTCTCATTTATACGATGGCCTGCCAATTGAACATTTGTTCATAATTTGATAACAAATGTACTACAATTGGTCAAATGACTATGCACCTTACAGACAAATTCTTGAGTCTACAGATCCAAAGAGTCATTGAGTACCCCAATGAGGACACACCTTCCTTTTAAACAGTGTCCAAACAGCCATAACGGAATTTAGCTTTGACCAATATCATACAATATACCAACGAACGATTTCAGCGCATAGCACATGACCACGGTAAGTGAATAAAAGTGCACTGATCAATGTTTGGGTAAAGTGACTAGAGTTCCACGAGTTGATGAAAATGCATGCTACTTGTCCAAAATATTTCCTATTATATTTGCAAATTGAAAGAATATACTTGCAAGATATTTTGCTGAAAAGTGCCACTTAATTCACAAATCACTCTTCTTTTCTTTTGGCATAACCCCTGAGCAACAATATGAGAGAGAGAGAGTGTGTTGTCTTCTTTTTCTTCCAATGGATGAGCAACAAGGCAGAAACGATTTAGGGACTCTAGTAGAGATGAAAAACCGAGAAGATGCAAAAACAGATCTAACTAAGGGCCTGTTTGGATAAAAACACGGGAAACGTGGGAAAGTAAAAAATATTCCTATATTTTCCCATGGATACCTAAGTTGTAGGAAACCAGGGGATTCCTTTGTTTCCCTTTGTTTTCCATTGTTAGGATAACCACATTGCTAGCCGGGAAAACGCAGGATTAACCAAATCCTGTGTTTGGATACATATGCAGGAAATTGAAGGAAAATAACATATCCTAAACAAAATAAAAATAACCATAATACCACAAAAGATCATCCAAACTTAAAAACAGTTGCAATATCATAAAAATGATTCACAAAAATGACCAGAAAATTATATATGTATAAAGTTTTTTTTTTTCTCTTTACATATCATAGTGAATTACTCTAGTCGTTGACTTAGTGCTTTGTGAAGGTTAGGTTCTAGGTTCGAACCTTGTTATGTGTAATAAATTACTTTTTTTTTAATTAATTATACTAGAGTATATACACCATGTATGTGAGTATATAGCTCTAAAACATAGTAGAGACCCTTGTGAGAGAAATCTCTCCAAAAATAAGCCCGTGCAACACCTAAATAGATGGAGGGGAGCTTAAAAATAGGCCAAAATTGTGGGATTTAGTTACAAAAAAATCAAAGAAGAATATTTGTTATGAAAACAAATACCATAAAAAAAATTGTTTGAAGATTTTTTATAATTTTGGGTCGTTAAGATACTTTTGGATGGATGAGAATCCACTAATATAAATTAGGACTCTTAAAGCTTAGTAACAAATTTTTCGAAAGTTTGGGTGGTCAATTGACCACCCAAGTCATAACGTGGCTCTGCCTCTGATTTTTAGGAATGTGTGCCATATAGAATCAATATCAGACCGTCTGATAGGGGCGTCATGATCTTAAGATCTATCATGAGGAAGATAGAAAAAAAAAAAAAAAAAAAACAATCTCCATCGTCTGATTCAAATCAGTCAATGGTTTTCGTCTGTGAAAATTTTGTGTGGTATTACTAAACGGATGAGAAGAGTCGTACGGATGAGAAGTCCGAAGGGTCGGAAGATAGAAAACCGGGGGACCCCCTCGGCATTTGTTCTCGGATTTTGACGGAAAATGCGGAGATAATTTCCGACCCTTCAGATGTCATTCAAACAACGGGAATCTCGGCAATTCATTTGCCGCATATGAGTTTTCCCTTATTTCCCCTTAGTTTCCCTTGAAACCAAACAGGCCCTAACAGTTTTTTCCCCTTAGGAAATAAACTTATACTCATTTTAAACGTTAAATTTCTTATAAAAACATATATCCTTAAAAGTTATAAGTTATATGGCTTATATAATTAATAATTTTGTAAGATATAACCTCTTATTTGTTTAAAAAATTATTATACATACATACATACATACATGCATACATATATATATATATATAAGTTTCCCAAAAGCGCCGTTTTGACCGCTTTTAGGCTTGAAATGCCCACTTCGAAACAAGAAGCAGGTGTTTTATACATTAGCACCTAAAGCGGTTGGGAATTAGGCGCTAGGCATGCCCTAAGCAGCTAGCTAAGGCGTAGGCCGGGCTTAGGCGCAGCTTTTAACAACAAAGAACTGCAAAAGATCCCAAAGAGTACAATCTGCCCCACTATAAGTCATGCCTTGTTCCAACCAGAATTTGATTGTATTATCAATCATCCCAATACTCAAATTGCAGTATACCATATCTTCGATGCCTGAAGATGCTTCATCGCTATTCAAAGGATTCATAACAATTCACCTGCTCATGTATCTCTGCCTTATATCCTATTCTCACAAATATAATAGGCCTCACATGCTCATATACTGAACTCTTTCACTTCACGTTGTATCTCCAAACTACTGCATTGCCCCTTTGTATCTTCGATGTCTTGAACCACTGTTTCCCGCTCATTCAAATTGTTAGAATCACAGCTCAGCTCCGCAATCATACCTTTCACGTCAATAGTATACCAAACAACAATTTTGCACCACCCATTTCACTAGTAGCCTCCATACAGCTCCCCTATCAATTTTCAAAAATCGGAGGACATTCCCCCCATACAGAGCATTACAAACTAAACAAGGACCATTAAAATTTGGACAGTCCTTAAATAAACCTGAAACCCTAAAAGTAAATAATAAATAAATAAATAACACAACAATGAGAAGAAATATTCACAAATCTATTAGCCTGAACGAGAAACCTTCACAAGTGTACCGATTGAGAGTTTCAATTACCGATAGTAAGGTATGTACCATCTCTTGATCAGGAAGAATACATAGGATTGATAGACAAGTTGTCCACGCAGACCCATCCCAGTAAAAGTAGGAGAGCACGCGGATTGGATGGACAGTTCTAAGTCACCAACGAGGTTCAAAGATCCCCTTCCCATGTTCCCCCCTGTAAATGTTGTATTTGGAATAAATACCTTTCAACCACCGACTCAGCTTCTCCTAGAACAAAGATTTCAAACGACGGATCATTGTCCACTGTCATCCTTCCCGTAGTACATTGTTACTCGTCGTCAAAGCCCTTAGCATATTCAATAAAAAAACATCAATTCCTTCTTTGACCGTGGTTACTCTACCCATTGTGACTGAGTAACCAGTCGTGGAAGGAAAATCACTTATATCGCTGAAAGGGGGGTGACTATATCTCGACAACCCCCTGAATTAGAGATCATGATGACTTGTTCTTGATCGCAATTACAATTGCTCTCGCGATATTATTAAAAATCCCCTAGCCTTAATCTGTCCCATATCCTTTTGGGTTGCCCCCTCCAGCCCAACTAAATCAACACTAACTTGGGCCTCATCAAAGACCTGAACGATGTCCCATCCAAAAACTTCCTCCGATCCCCAGGTGCGAGACCTAGTCCCACCACATTCCATCCCAACTCAAGCATGTGCCCCTCCTGTCATGGGAAAAAACACTCGGTATTATCAATCTCATACCTTTCCCACAAATTCATGACACTTCCGCACCATTAGATCAAAAGTACCATTTTCTTCATGAAATTAATGCATTTCAACGCCCCTCTACAGCTTGATCTCAGCCCAAACCCTACATTGCTCCATTATTGAGACCCATGGACCACCTTCCTGCCCATTTAGCTCCAAATTTGAATTTTTGAATTGAAACTATGTTAGCTACTCACATCCAGAAATTCGTGCACCAACAGGTTCCTTCGATCCCTCATTTTTCGCGAATTCAACGTTCAAACTCGGCCTATACCGATACATGTCGGCAATACATATCAGTACTGCCGAAAATCGATAATGATACCACCCTCATACAAGGATTGGGGTGGTACCGGTATCGGCAATACCGTATCGGTACCAGCTGATACTGCCTCAGTATCGGTTTCGACCAATACGGTCATTTCTTAATTTTATTTTAATTTTTCTCAAAGAAAAATGGCTTTGGTATCAGCGATACTGTATCTCTTAAATAAAGACTCCTAATACCTACTTAATTACGGCTACTAAAGACTCCTATTTAATAGGTGCTATATAAGAAACGGAAGAGGAAAGAAGAATTTGATTTCTCTTGGTGATTTTTACTATTCTCGGTTTTCCTATTTTGTATCCAAGGAATACATAAAAGGAAACCTCTTATTCAACATGAAACTCTAACTATTACTTTCCTAAAATAAAATAGACTAACTAAACTAAATAAGTAAATAAAGAAGGTTTTTAATAAAGGAGTACTGCCACGGAAAATCAGAAATTCGACCACCTAATAAATCTGAAATCTCGAATCCTGTAAAATCTGAACTTTTTGGCCTTCTAAATCTCGTGATATTTCATAATTTTCCAGGCCCTTTTAAATCAGTTTCCTGGGCCTTTCTTGCAGGCCTACCAGGACCTTAAGCTTGTTAATTCTGCCCTGTTCTGGAGCCTTGAATCTGCTGTCGCAGTTATTAAAACAGGCCCAATTAACTCCTTTAACCTGAATCTGCAGGCCTTCTCGAACTCCTTTATGACTTAACAACCAGCCTTTAAAGACAGCCCGCAGGCTCTTCTTGAAATCCTCGTAGATCTTCTGCAACCTTGGTAACAGTCCCCTCTTACTGCAGTCCTCCAAGTCTCCACAACACCTTCCTTCTCAATTTTTCGTTCACCTCACGGAGGAAAAAGATAAGAATCATTTTCATATCAAAAGAGGTTTTAAAGGTTATAGGAACAGACATTTTAAAGAGTCACCACCAATGAGGGAAGTTTGTTTTGTTGAAAAACATATACTGAAAAATAGGGATATACTTGAGGAGAAAGAGTTCGTAGGGTAGTGAAAAACCGGTTACTAAAAAAGTAGGAGACTTGGATGTCATACAAAGCACAAAAAAAGTGTTAAAAGCATTTATTAAAAATTTAAGAGAGTAGGGAGAGAGGTTTTAGGATTATACAAACTTCGCTCCAAATTTGATATCTCCGGGTAGCTTGTACATTTTCTTATTAAGAGAAGTTTAAGTTTCTAGGAAGAACATTCTAAAAAGTCTCCAGAAATGAGTGAAATTTTTTTTTGTTAAAATGTTTATTTTAGATAGATATATTTGGGGAGAGAGTTATTATGGTTGTAAAAAACCATTAGTAAGATACTTTAGGAGACCTAGGTGTTATATATCACGAAAAAAAATTGTGTTAAAACCATTTATCTACAAAATTAAGAGAGAGGGGGGGATGTAAGGCATATAAAGGTTTTGCTCTAAATTTGATATTTCTCGTGTAGCTTGTAACAGGTTCAAAATTCCGATGAAACTGAAACATAAAGTTCGATACATATCAGCTTTGGAGGTGACAGGGTCAATCCCTTGGTTCAAAATATTGGAAAACCCATGCGAATCGATCACCCCTTAAAACGATACGTATGGTGTATTGGTTGATACGTTCATCAATAATTATCGATCCTTTGATACATTAATTTAATTTTTCAAAATTCTATAAGATATTAAACTATTTCCTATTTTTAAAATCTTTTTAAATAAGATTAGCTATTATTTATGTCAGTGAGTCGCCCAGGGCAGCCTCCCAGGCGGTTCGGGCTCCCCGATTTAGGCCAGGACTCCCCCAGAGTGGACCGGATTTGAGGCGGCCGCCCCTTGCCTGCCCAAGCCGCCTCGTGCCCCCCCAAGCCGCTCGGGCAACCACCCAACCCCAGTCCCCAATTTTTTTTTTTCTCGGAAGTCATTACTTGGCAGATTTCGAAAGGGCCCTTGCACTCGGAAAGTTGGCCCTTGTACCAACTTTAAAGAGAGACTTGGTATTTTAGAGACATGTGACATGTGAAGACTATTGATGGCGTCAGATCAGATGGTGATAGATCTTGTGGGTGTTCTTGGGTGCAATTAATGCCACCCTAAGTTAGAAATTGTGGGCAAATTCTTGGGTGCAATTAACACAACCCTAAGTTATAAATTGGGTGCAAATAACGTAAATAACCTACCCTAATAGGGTGCAAATAACTTCACAAGAAAAATGGGTGCAAATAATATATATATATATATATATGCATATATATACATAGCGGCTGCCCGGATCTTGGGGCACCCGCCCGGGTGCCACCCAGTGATTTCCGCCCGAACCCGCTCGGCAATTTTAAAAACATTGATTTATGTAAAACAATGACTCCGGGTGATTTTAACTAACCTTTTTTGATAACATAGGTCTTTTTACATGATTTGCAATTAATTCAAAGAAAGTTTAATGCAGTAACAAATTTGTTTGTAGACAATTTATTTTGTCTGTGAACTATTTGTCTACAGCTCGAAAAACATCTAGGCTTTCATATGAAGAGCAAGTTAGTTGTTTGGGAACATCTGGAACAACCAATGACTCATTTGTTTCATGTTTAATAGTGGTGGTGGCGTAGTGAAGAAGGTGGTGGTGATGTGGTTGTGTGACGGTGGCCAAGAAGGTGTGTTGGAGAAGGTGTTGGTGTGGCAAGGGAGGAGGAAGACGAGATGGTGGTGTGGCGGAGAAGTTGGTGGTGATAGTGGGGGACATGGTGAAGGAGAACATTGTGGTGGTGGTGGGGGCTGGTCATGGTTGTGATGGTTGTGATGGTGGTGGGGATGGCCATGTTAGGGTGGTGGTGCTTGTGGTGCTATTGGTGCTGGTGGTGGCGCTAGTTGTGTTGGGGCAGGTGCACTAGCGGTGATGGTGCTAGTGGTAGTTGCAGTGGTGGTTGTTGTGGGATGGCGGAGAAGAGGTGGTGGTGGTGGTGGAGGTGGGCAGTGGTGGGATGGTGGTTGTGGTGGTGCAGCTGCAGCCACAGTGGTGGTGGCTGCAGCAGTGGCGGCGGTGGTGGTGGTGGTGGTGATGGCTCTGGAAGTGGTGATGACAGTAGTGCTATTAGTGTTAATGGTGGTGGTCATGGTGACGTGGAGGACGTTGTGGTGATGATTGAGGTTGTGGCAACAGAGATAGCAGCGAAGCGGTGGTGGGATGTGAATGGAGGAGGTGGTGGGGTTGGGTGTCAATGGTGGTGGTAGTGGTCATCATGGTGGTGGTCGTCGTGGTGGTGGTGGTTGTGGTGGGGGTGGTGGCAGTGCTAGTACTGTTGGATGTGGTGGTGGTGGAGGTGGGGTGGCAGTGTGGTGAGGCGGAGGAGGTTGTATTGGAGGTGGTGGCAACGGTAGTGGTGGCGGTGGTGGCAACGGGAGCGGTGATGCAACAGTAGTGTTGGTGATGCCGGTGGGGTGGTGGTCATGGTGGTGATGAGGCTGAGGAGGCTGTGGTGGTTGTGGTGGCAACAGTGGTGTTGGTGGCGTGGTGGTGAGTGTGAGGAGGTTGTGGTGGTGGTGAGGTAGTCGTAGTTGTAATGGTGGCGACAATGACGTTGGTGCTAATTATTGTTGTTGGTGGTGGTGGTGGTGGTGTTAAAACGGAGGTTGTGATGGTGATGGGGGTGGTGACGACAATGGTGATGTTGTGGTGGTGGTGGTGGGTTGGTTGAGTGGTGTGAAATTAATTTTATAATAGAGATAAATTTGCCTCAAATTCTGATGACAAAAATTTCGCCTATTTTGGTGGAAGAAAAAATTCCTAATTTTGAGTCAAAGGAGATTATGTCCATGGAAAAAAGCCACAGACCCTATTTGATAATCAAACATGGTACAAAGACTTTCTATCATGGAAAAGAGTATGTGACCTTTTAATACAGATATCTAAGCGGCCCCTAACAATGGGGAGAAATGGGAGAACGAGAGCAATGAAATGAGAGAGGGACTGAAAACGGAATGGCTCGGTAACGGGGACGCCACCCACAATGGCCTAGGGTTCAGGTCGTACAAGGTGTACCAGCGGCGGAGGAAGCGGCTGAAGGGCCAAGGAACGTCAAGAACCACCAAAGAAAAGCTCTAGAGATCAGCCCTAGAGCACCAGGCGTCGTCAGGCGACAGGCGTCTGCATGGTCAGGACGGACGTCCATAAATAAGGGTTCTCACTGTTTTAGTGAGCACGGACGTCCGTTGAGCACTACGGGCGTCCGTGTTTTGGAGTGCTCACTGTTTTAGTGAGCAGAGACATCCGTAGTGCATTACGGACGTCCGTGAGCCCCAGGACGGACGTCCGTGGAAATCTCCGCCCCAGCAACTTAAGTGACGTATTTGTCATTTTTGTCCTCATATTTTGTTTTCTTGTAAGTTACCCTTTTGGGTAAAATAGTATTTTCCATATTATGATGTTTCTATTTGTAGCTACTATAAAAGTTAATTTTGTAAGCCATTTTTGGCACTTGTTGATCTTATGAAAATATGCTTTGCATTTGGCTTGAGATGAGCTTGAAGAGAGTCTTCTTCCTAGTGATAGGTTTGGTGTGAGGCCAAGGGTGTGATGCCCATGCTACATTGATCTTCTCCTTTACTCTTTGCTCTTGTTTGATTCTTTCATTTTCCCCTTAATCTCTTGCATCCAAACTTTCCCCTTTTGATTGATTTTCCCAAATCCTAAACCCTAGATCTAGAGTAACCTTGATATCCATCCTTATGGATCGAATCCAATCCTAACCCTTCGATCCATAACCGTTGTTGGACTCGAGCTTGCTCGATTTGTACCATTGATCTCTCTCATTCAAAGCCCTAGCAAGGAACTCCCGATTCCATGAAGAACTACGATCCAACGCCCCGACCTAGACGAAGCGAGAGTTCTATCTCTCGCCATCTTAACGAATCTCGCACGTCGGATTGGACCCTACGTGAACGAAGCATGGTCACCTAAGCGAAATCCCGCGAAACCCAAGGTATCACTTTAATTTGTGATTTAATTGGTCAAATTAATTAGTTTAATTTCGAAAAATTAGCATATCATGGGCATTCACGGATCTTAGGGTCGTTGTCCCTCGTCACTCAGTAACTTAAAGAGCCGAAAAGTTGACTAGTGAAAATAAGTGCATAGTGTCAAACTATGCACCTCCTTTATTGCCTGCAGCATTGATAGCCAGCCACTCCCACAAATTTACATCTAATATAGAGCTAATCTTCCATTGGTCGCAACTCGCAAGTGGCCCACATGGTCTCCTGAATCATGACAATCTTCGGTTGGACCTTCAAAATGGATGACCACGTCACCTTTATCTTTACACCCCAAGCTCTTAATGTTCCATAAGAATATTTTTAGAGCCATAACAACTACTGACACGGCACACTCCAGCAACCACACGCGGGCTTAGTCCCTCTTGCTACTTGTGTCCTAGTTGACCATACATTGCCTTTTTAAGCTCCCCCTTCAATCCTCTGCCTTGTGTTATAGTCTCTCCCCACTCACATTCTGATCTTTCATCAAGAACAGATTCCTCAGATCCTCTAATGATCACTTGAAGGAGATGCCGCTTGATCACGCACCCTTAGAAAAAGGCTAATTGGCAGTTTACAAATCTCCTCATCACCTCTGCCCCACTGCACACTTTTTTTGCTTTTGCAAGTAGATATGAAGTCCACAGAGCAGCTCACCTCTTCACTATTGTCGTCAAGGGTGTCGAAATCTTTAGACTAATGTTGCCAACACTCTTTCACCATGGACGAACCCTTTTCTCCCACAGTGCAAGATAGAGTTCGCAACTGTCTCGTCAATCCCATCGGCTTGATCCCCTACTGCTTCAGCAGAGGAGCCCTTAGACATACTGATGTGAATGGTTGGGTCAAAACTCAAAACTGACCTCTATTAAATTTATTGCCTTATTGGGCTCAGGCATACATTGGATTTGAACCTGGCTTCAGCCATTGAGCATTGTAACTGGCTGGTCCAATGAATCAAGTGAGCTGGAGCTTCTACCAGAGACCAATAAGACCACAACACTCGCCACATTGAGTCCTACAGGTGCTAACAGGTAATAAATATTGTTAATGTTACCCCTTCTACCTCCACATGTCTCGTTGCTAACCACACATATACCTTCAATTGGTGTGCCTCTCTACTACATTGGATTTAAACTTTTTGACATCTAGGATTCAAATTTTGAACCTCTCCCAGAATGTCGTGCTATAAAGGACAGACCTATCAGCCTGAAGAGTTATACCATCTTCACATCTTCCTCAGTCTTGTCATCATCCTCAACCTCAACCATCTGGCTAGGATTAAGTTGGTATACTGGTCGAGAAAGATTGTGCTGCATACAACTTTTCATTAGGCTCCATGTGGCCTTCATTATCATTCCTCTTGATCTTTCCTTCCACTGGATTAGATTTCCCAAATCTTTGCACCTCATTGTTATTATTCCCCCTGATGTAACTCCAGCGCCACAAAGATACTATCATTCTTGTCAACCACACAAATACCCTTAGATATCCAATCCTTCAAATGTACCCTAACACTAGCATGCGATATCTCCTAACAGTCCCAAATCTTGACCCAACATACCTTAGAATCTGGCATTGAATTTCTCGCATTACATGCATCCCACCAGCAAAGGTTGAATGTTACATATTCCCACCATGGATGGGCCCCATATCGTTTTACCACATCCGTCACATCTTCACACAGGAATTATAATAGAAAAGCTTTGGAATCAAATAATGGTTTCAACCTTACATCTATGTTAGATTATTTGATCGTATTTGTTATACGACAAAGGGGTGACAACCATCTGCTCCACGTAGCAGCTCCATCAGGATCTACCACGAACTCCAGGAACCAATGACCTCGAAGCATCACACCGTAATCTTCCACCAAATACTCCGCTTCTGGCGGGTGATGGCTATCTCCTCTTTCCCATTAAACTTCCGGCAACAAATCCGCCACCCTCCTTGATGTCTACATATTTTTATGTTGAAAATCTTTAGACATAAAATTTGCGGGCATGTCTCATATATCCTTTTTTTAATCAAAAAGTCATATTTTGTGAGAGAAAAAAAATTAGTGACCCATATGTTATATATCTCGTAAGAAATAGAACTTTTTTAGTGTTAAATCCATTTGTTGGAAAACTAATAGAGATGTCTGCTATTTCTTTGAGAAAAAAGATTGTGTGAAAACCTATAAACACAAATTTGTGAACATGTCTCATTTATCTTACAAGAAAAGAAGTTCTTCTAGTGTTAGAAGTGTTACTTGAAAAAATAAGATGTGCTTGTTAAGATTCCACGAGGAAACATTTTAAAGAGTCACAACATATGAGTGAATTTTTTTATTAAAAACAATTTAATTGAAGATGAGAGATACACTTGAGGATAAAGAGTCGTATGGGTACTAAAAAAGTTAGGAGCCTCGCATGTTATATATCATGGGAAATAGAAGTTAGGGGTTGGATATTTGCCCCAGTGATGATGCCCTCAAGCGTGTAGCGTTGAGGTCAGGGGTTCAAATCTCACGCTTACCTATCAAAAAAAAGAAAGAAATAGAAGATCTGTTAGTGTTAATTCCATTATCGAAAAATTAAGAAATATGCTTACTATTTAAATTTTCAGTACTGAAATGTTAACAACCTGTGTGTTATATACCCCATAAAATGGAGCTTTTCAGCATTAAAACAATTTGTTGAAAAAATTAATTGAAGTGCTCACTGTTTTCCAAGAAAAAGATAACGAGCTCAAAACCGCTTAACAGAAAATTCATGTTGTCTCATATATCTCGTGAGAGAAGATGTTTTTATAGCATTAGAATCGTAAGATAGATGCGTGTGACCTCTCTCACATAAGCAGATGCACTTAGAAAATCAATCTATGAAACCAAGGCCTTTACATATTATGCAGGTCAGAGCATTGATAACAGTTAACTTGCAAAGACTATGATGAAACAAGGTCATTACTTAGTGCTGGTCCCTTTTGTACGGTGCTGGGAGGGGTGGATGGGATACAGACCTAACCTTTGGCTTGTTACGCACAAAGTCTCTGCTCTCCAGATTCAAACAAGCGTTTTCACTCTTGACAGCCAGGCCTTTTACCATCACACCAAGCAATGGCCCCTTGGAAAAGACTATGATAATGATTTTAAGATAAAACATTTTTTGATCAAAAGAAAGTGTTGGACAATAAAATCTGAAGAAGAAATAGTTTGCATAGCATAATGCACCACATAAATTTACACTTGGAGTGTTCAAACGCAGAACTCACCAATTGCCATATAAAGAAGCTTTCGCGGGCGCACCATCACAAAAAGCCTATCAATGTAATCAAACATGCACTGAAATACCTCATCAAAAGTTGTTGGAGCAGGCTAGAAATACCAAAAGAAACCAGCTAAAATAAGAATCCAAAGACAAACAAAAGCCTACATCATAAATTCAACTGCAGCATAATCACAAGGACCGACAAAAAAGTCAGCCTCCAGCAAAAAAGTAAAAAGGGCAGCTTATCAATCAAGAAGATATTTTTTATCATACCATAATTTAACAAATTTACATAGAAAAAAACAAACCACTACATAAACTAAACATGAATCCTATGCTTTTGTATTTTTTCCTTCTCATCCTCACATTGTGTTATACAAGGTTTTTGTTTGTAGACAGACCATTTTGTACCTTTGCTTTTATTCTCACAAGTGGTAGATATATCAACTCACCTGCTTTGAGTTTTGGCTCAACACAATATACATATATGCTACAATATAGTATAAATATGAAAACAATTAATATATATATATATATATATATATAATATTATAATATAGTTGGTGCATTATCTTGATTTTTTTATAAATTAATTATCTTTAGTAAATTTCCTGTAATTGGTGCATTATTGTGAGCACTTTCGGTTTCGTTGTTTGAAGATGCATTTCATTACCTCTAACATATAATGAGTGCAATGTTCGCAGAATAAAATTAATTTGAACTCTGTAAGATCATTTTGCTCATGAAACAGCTAGTGTTACAGCTCATGCATACAGAGTTAGTAGTCTGCAGGCCCTGCACTGCTTCGATGTCACCACTGTGATGAAGGAACTATCCTGGAAGGGATGTGAGGAGGAGGACACCCACCCTCTCCGCCCAAGGGCAACAGTGGCAAAACCCTTCTCATTCGGAGGCTATGTCTGGGAGTTCTCTCGTCAATGGAAAGAAACAATATGCGCCTTTCTTTTATTGACAAAGAACGAAAATGCTTGGTTTGTTCCAGTGAAGGCTGATGTGATTCCTTTAGCTAAGATGAAAATATATTTCATCGGAAAGTTTTCTCTAAGCCAGCCTGACTTCAACTACTTCAAGAAATGGACTCTATGGGTTTGGACGATACTAGGGCAGATAACAGCAATGTGCAAGGACAATTTATTTTTACCTTCTGCCATATGTCAGATGACGCTAAAAGAATAGCGAAACAGAAAGGACTGCTTTATAGGACAAAGAATCCTTACCGTAAGAAAATGGGAGTGTAAACAGAGAAAACATCAATTAGCTCATAATGAAATGTATCAAAATCAAAAGTTTACCTTATCAGTGCTAGGGGTTAACATTTTCCAAAAATTGTGTCCCAAAATGGTAAGGTGATTCATCAATGACCTCATATTCATGTGAAACTTGTGTTCCGTGATAGAACATACGAAGTAAACATCACAGAGGATAAAGTCACACTGTCACAGTGACCGTAATAATGTGTTTATGATTAGAAAAAGAACAGGCTGATGCAATCAGAATTACTAGGGGTGAAGCTTTAACATGAAAGAACGAAAATTTTGTCTCTACTTAAAGTGGAGAGAAGACGTAAACGAACAGGCTAAACAGCCATAACAACACTCAAAATATGCTGCAATACTACAACAAGCACGTCTACAGGTTGCTCCCAACCTTATATATACTATCATATGCCGTCATTCAGGCCATAAAATGATCACAAATAACCATAGCCAACAGAAATCAATAGCTAGAAACCACAGCAGAACTTATAAAGCAGCACAAGAGAGACAACCAGACCATATTTTGGTGAATAAGATGGCTGTTATAGCACAAAATCATCAAACACTAGAAACACTAGAAAATCGAAGTTTGTTGAAGAACAAAGTATATCACCAGGACCAAAATACCCCTCCAAATTACATGGGAATGCAAAGGAGAACCAAAGAAAGGTCGAATTAAGTGTTCAGTTTTCAGGTGGGGAAAAGAACCACAGAAGACATCGAATCTCTCTCAATCAAAATTGAAAGAAAAAAAAATCACACTGACATGTTCTCACAAATCTGGTCCCGACACATGCCAACTGTACCAACTTCTCGATCCCAAAGTCCTCAGAAACTCAAAAAGACGTGAATGATAAGATATGCTCAAAAAGATTTGAATTGAAACCCAAGGAAAATTTATTCGAAACTTCGCAGGCCCTTCATTAAAGTTGCTCAGCAGGTGATTTCTATCACAACTCTGCTCTCAGTTAGTTCAGACTCACTACAAAAGGCCTCATCTCGAACAGATTACCAACCAGAATATTTTCCCAAGTTAATAATCACTATCTTTCAAAATTTTCTAAAATTAAAATATAGGCTATAAAAATGGTATAATAAAAATATACCTCTTTTTATAATAAAATTTTATCGTATTTTTTTAATAATAATTAAAAACCTTCATTCCTTTGGATTAATTTAATGGTTTTAAATATTTTTCTTTAAATGTGATATTCAACGTGTTGATTAATTGATGTGTTTGCATTATCGCAAGGTCTTTAAGTTTTAGCATCACAAGCCCTTCATTAAAGTTGCTCAGCAAATGATTTAGATCACAACCTTTTTTTTTATCAATAATTGAGATTATATTGATAACCAGCAAGGTGCTGAAAGAACAATACAAAAACAGGGCAACCAAAAAGAAGACGACAACAGAGAAAACAGAACTAACGGGAAGGTACACCAGATAAAAAAAAAAAAAAAAAAAAAAAAGCCCCTTAGAAATGAAACAACCCCCAACCCACTCCCTCATTAACCTGGGTCCCAGAGATCAGAATCTTCTTTGATCATATCGCTGCCCGTGGAGTCCCATAGCCCTACCAGATCTTTGATTGCTTTCACTATTACCCCCACCGGTTTACTTTTCTGCTCGAAGATCCTCGTGTTCCTCTCTGGCCAGATACACCAGATGACAGCAAAGAAGGTCACCATCCATTTCTTCCCTATCCGGCCTTCCAGTCTAACCGCATCCCACGCTAAATAATGAAGGTAAGGCATGGCTGGAATCAATGTAGTCACATGGCATATGCGACCCTATGCGATGGCATAGGGCCATCGCATATGCCATTATGCGATGGCAAAAAAAAAATTCCAAAATTTCCAAAAAATTCTCAAAGTTTCCCAAATTGATCAATAATATGTTTTGTGTTAATTTTGGGCTCTATTAATTTTAGTGTCTAGAATGCGAAATAAAAGTATATAATATAACTATATAAGTATATAACCCATAAGTTAGAAGAAAAAATATAAATTTTATTAATGTTAAACAAAATAGTACAAAAATGAACATAGGAACATATAAAAAAGAAGGAAAAGAGTAAATTCTAAGTTCTAAGTCTAACCCACAATGGTACATTTCCATTGTCGTCGCGTGACTCACGTCCTAACAGTATTGTGTACCGGGCAAAAATTCTACACATTGGTTTCTAATCCACAATGGTACATCTCCACCTCCACCATCATCGTCATTTACATTGTTGTCATCATCCGAAGCGTCTCCTTCTTCAACATATTGTTTTTCCTCCTCGATTTCTTCATCATTCGATCTCATTAAGACGGTATCTATATTGTCTATGGGTGTTTCTTCATATATCTCATCTTCTTCTTCTTGACGCAAGTGTGAGCATGAGCTACCTTCTCCCGTTGTCGATCTTTTCCTCTGTCCGATAGGAAGCTCATCTCCAAAAGCGGCTTCTTCCAGTTGCTTCCACGTAAGATCCTCATCCGCAAAGGCTCACTCATCGGAGGCATCCGCCATCCAATGAGAATCGGATGTCAAGTCTTCGAGAGAGATGGGATCATAGTATCCCAGATGTTCCCAATTTTTAAGAAAGCGATCCCGTAGCTTTTGGTTGGATTGCACAAAGACCAAATCATTGAGCTTTTTTTGCTCAAACTTGTTCCGCTTCTTCATGTGTATATATTTGAGAGAAATATATAATAAATATTAATATCTATTAAAATTTAAACAACAATTAAATTAAAATTATGAGACTAAAAATGAAATTAAAACAAACTAATTACCATCTCAAATGTGCTCCAATTCCGTTCACATGCCGAGGCGGCACATGTAAGGCTAAGAACCTCAACGGCCATCTTCTTCAATAATCCACATTTTGTCACCGAATCCACTCCATTGGACAACCACCAATCGGCTACAAACATTAATATTAATTAGATATATTTATAGTATTAAACTATTAATTTAGAAGAAATAAAATGTAATAAAAATATATATCATAAACATGCTTACTAGGTATTTTGGATTCTCTTTGTCGAACCACAATTTCTCTTTCGAACATCCCTTGAGAATTCTTGTATCGGTCAAAAGAGTTACTAATCCGATCTTGCTCTTCTTTGTCCAGAACCATCTTCTCTAAAACGTCAAGGAAACCACTAATATATAGTGCGTCCGCCACCTCCCGAATCGGATAAGAGAAATAAATCGAGAGATTTAGAAGGAATGTGGTGGAATTCAAGGGGCTGGACATTTGGACATCCCATCTCTTCCCAACTATGTCAATAATGGGCTGGAAGAGGCGAGATTTGTACATATTATTAGATTTAATTTTTTCTATAGCTTTCTCCATAAAACTATAGATATATCCCATAGCAGGCTTCTCATCACCATCAACCAATCGTAGTACTTCTACGATTGGTTACGAGCCTCTAAGTGATTGGGCAACATTATTTCAAATAGAGTTGGTTAAAATGGTTTGTGCCACCCACTTCCCTTCGGCCTTCTTTAGTTAAGTTCCATTCCTCCAATTGGTGGAAGTTACAAAGCTTCTAAGTTCTTCTCTTTTAGCATACATGCTTTGTGATGTCAAGAAGGTCGTAGTAAACGGGTGATAGCGGGGCGTTGCAAATCACCCCCTATTGCTTTACGCATGTGGTGGAGTAGAAGTGTATGTTTATACATATACACTACTACCTTCCTAGCCTTAGCTACGATTTTAATATGCATTTTTCCTATGTCTTTTAAGATTAAGTCTAAGCAATGGGCCGCACATAGGGTCCAATATATGTGTAGTCTCTGTTCCATTATTAGTCTACCCACGTCTACCAAGTTTGTCGCATTGTCCGTGACGACTTGGACAGCATATTGTGCACCAATGTCCTTTTCTATAACCTCATCTATAAGGAAAAATAGATATTCAGTCGTGTGAGAATGGGCCGAAGCATCTACAGATTTAATGAACATAGTTCCAGTAGGACAATTTGCCAAAAAATTGATGATTGACCTACCGATCCTATCGGTCCAACCGTCGGTCATTAGTGAGCACCCATATGTCTTCCAATCGTCTCGATACTCCTCGAGAAAGGCTTTTGTGAAGTCTACCTCTTTCTTAAGACATGTTTGCCTTATCTCATGATATGATGGAGGTTTTAGGCCAGGTCCAAATTGTCCAAGAGCTCCGACTATTACTTTGAAGCGCTTTAACTTTACGGTATGGAATGCAATGCCGGCTTGGTACATCCACTTAGCCACGTATTGAATAGTGGTGGATCGGTCCTTAGCTTTAAACCTATTTTCTATAGTTGTTTGGGCCAGACCCTTACCCCTAGCGTCTACCACATCTTTGGGATGTGGTCTACAAGAGAAGAATTTGTCTATTCCCTTCCCCTTTCTACCACGTGCTCTTTTAGAGGGTGGTGGTCTTGCACCACTACGAGCCGTGGAGGGAGTAGATCTATCATGTTCTTCCTCATCATCTTCATCAACATCATAGTATTGTTGTAAAATCAATTCGTCATTATGTTTCGTCCTCAAAGTCTTATCCATTCATTCCAAGATCTCTTTTTGAATCTCTGGCGAGACATTTGGACATGCCTTCGCATTCGATCTG
Organism: Chloranthus sessilifolius; assembly: GCA_021018995.1. Taxonomy (NCBI): domain Eukaryota; kingdom Viridiplantae; phylum Streptophyta; class Magnoliopsida; order Chloranthales; family Chloranthaceae; genus Chloranthus; species Chloranthus sessilifolius. The sequence continues at coordinate 76,713,921 of CM037595.1, forward strand.
GGTTGCCAAGCAAGATGTTGATTGTCTCCCTATTCCCCTGATGCTTACATGGGGGCATAGGGTACATTGGACCTTTTTTTTTCGGCTACACTCTTATACCGTCCATATTTCCAACCCGGATTGGCAGAATTTGTCAGCCTAAGAGCGTTGTTCAAGGACGTAGACATAATGATAACGTAATTTAAATAAGTAGGTGGGTAGATATTAACCACACTAAAAAAAATGAAAGAAATGAGGTGTAATAAGGAAGGAAAACAATCAAACAAAATTTAATAGGAATTAGAAATTAATTCTAACTCTTGTTTCTTGATTCTTGAAGTGATTCCTCCCTCTTTGCTTGAAGAATGAAGATTAAAGCTTGAACCTCTTAACTCTTTAAGTTAACTACAAAATGGAGAAAAAGAAATTATGATTAAAGATTTAAGAAAGAGAGAGAGAGAGAGAGAGAGAAAAAGAACACTAAAAACTCAAAAAATAGCCCAAAGAGACAAACCATACCTTGGATGGATGTGGTATGGATTAGGAAGAGAAACCCCCTTTTATAGGCTTGGGGGAGGCCTTAGAAGCAAATAAAAAATAAAAAAAAATCCCCAATGGTCATAAATATGACCGTTGGGGATGTATGCGATGGCATACATGTTTCTGTCGCATATGCCATGATCATGGCATATGCGATTGCATACTCGCATATGCAATCGCATATGACATCAATGGCTGGAATGACCCAGTTCATGTCAAACAAGTTCAGAATAATACTCCAAATCTCGAACGCCGCAGAACAGTGGAGGAAGAGATGTGCGGCAGACCTCCCCCTGGGGGCACATGACATAGCCATTGGTGATATCTTTCCCTCTCCAAATGAATTGATCCATCGTTAGCACTCTGTCTTTGAATAACGTCCACGCGAAGAACTTAATCTTGAGCGGGATGGTAGCCTTCCACACCCCTGCTCCTTAAAACCTAATTAACAGACAACGGGACAGCATCCGATAATATGACTTGACACTGAAGATGCCATTTTTGCTAGGGGCCCACACCCGCCAGTTCTGATTGTGGGGGTTTCGGTGCATCTCATTGAGAGTGTAATAGGTTCGAAAAAGCTTCCTCCTCATCGCCTCTCAGATATCTACGAGTGTTAACCTCCCACAATCTACCTCCGCTAGTTTCTGAGACAAAATCTTCGATCAGCCCTCTAGGGTTCAAGGATAAGGAGTAGATATTTGGGAACGTCAATTTGAGAGTCCCCCCCCCCCTCAACCCAGCTGTCCTCCCAGATCTGAATCCGGGTCCCAAAACCCCAGCTGAAAAGAAGCCCCTTAGAGTAAAGGGGCCAAGTGCCACAAATATTTTTCCACCAGGCGGAAGTGTCTCTGTTGACCAAGGTTTTGATGCCCCAGTTGGATTGTCAGTACTTTTCAATCAACACATTACGCAAAAGACTCTCCATTTCCTCCACATTCCCCGCACGCCAAAACCATTTACCAAGAAGTGCTATGTTGGTCCTCCTTAAATTGCGAATTCCCAGCCCGCCGCAATTCATCGAAAGTTGGCATGTGTCCCAATTAATCAGATGGTATCTTTTGTCCAAACCCGACCCCTCCCAAAGGAAGTTTCATTGTATTTTCTCAATCTGATTGATTACTTTGATCGGACATTTGAACATTGAGAAGAAAAAAATAGGTAGACTTGCTAGGACAGCTTTGAGCAGGACGAGGCGTCCACCACTGCTTAGCAATTTTCCTTTCCATGTGGATAGCGGTTGTTCGAAGCGTTGAATCACCGGGCCCCATGCCCTAGCTGCAAGTTGTCTCAGCCCCAGCGGCAGCCCCAAGTACTTGATGGGAAATTTCTCGCTCTCACAATTAACCGTATCAGCTAGATCCTGTAATCTGGTGTTATCGACCCCAGTAATCGTGATCTTTGATTTGTGGAAGTTAATACGCTGCCCCAATACTGCCTCATAGACAGATAATACCTCCGTTAAAGACATGAACTCAAGGATCAAAACTTCGGCCAAAATGACCGAAATTTCGGTCCAGGACCGAAACCGATATTTTGGACCGAAATTTCAGCTGAAATTTTGATTCAAATTTTCGGTTTCGGTCCCCTTCGAAACCGAAATGAAACCCGAAATTTTGATCCTTGCCTAAACTCCTCCACGTCGGCCTTTCCGAAAAGAATAGTGTCATCCGCATACTGCAGGATCGAGTTGTGCAGGCCATTGGCACCCACTCTGATCCCTGATATGTGATTCAGCTGTCTCGCCCACTCAATGGGGCTCGTAAGCGCTTCCTCCATCATATTAAATAAGAATGGGGAAAGTAGGTCGCCCTGGCGGATGCCCCGAGAGTTATTGAAAAACGCAGCTGGTGTGCCATTAATCAACACCGAAAACCATGGTGTTGCATAGCAGCCCTGCATCCATCTCCTCCACTTATCTCCGAACCTGAACCTGCAAAGCATATAGTCCAAACCGCCCCAACTAATACGATCATACGCCTTTTCCATGTCCATCTTCCACAGGGCTGCAGGAAGACGGTCCTGATGAGCGAAATGGATGACTTCATGGGACACCGCCACCTGGTCCAGTAAATGTCTCTCCTGCACAAAGGCACCCTGACTGGCTGAGATGATCATACCCATTAACGGCTTGAGTCTGTTAGCCAACACCTTAGCTATGATCTTGTATAGGCAATTGATGAGACAAATCGGGCGAAAATCGGCGAGGTCCTGGGCCCCAGCTCTTTCAGGAATGAATGTAATGAATGTCGAATTGAGGTTGCGCCCAATAAAACCTGTGCAATGGAACTCATGGAACACTTCCATTAGGTCCTCCTTCAGCACCGACCAGAACACACCGTAAAATTCCATGGTAAATCCATCGGGGCCCGGTGATTTATTCTTGCCCCCCCCCCCTCTTTATGACTCTCCAAACCTCCTCTTCATTAAATGGGAGTTCCACACCCTCACAATCATCAGTCATGATGGCTTGAAAAGGCAACCCGTCAAGATCAGGGCAAATCAAACCGTCATCAGCGTAGAGGTTGGAGTAGAAGTCGACAACTTGGTCGCGAATCTGATCATACACGACATAAGTAACTCCCTCGACCCCAACACTGCCCAAATAATTAGTTTTGTTCCGCCCATTGGCAACCGCATGAAAAAACTTGGTATTTAGGTCTCCCTTCTTCATTCCCCTCCACCTTCGCCTTTTGCTTCCATGACACCTCCTCAGCCCTACATAAGTTACTGAATTCCTGTTTTTTTAACCCGTTCTTCTCGTTCTCCGTCTGAAAGAGCCCTACTTTCCTCCAAATTGTTGAGCTCCTTCAGCCTCAAGAGCACCGCGTCTTTGTTGAGATGTACCAGCCTGTAAACCTCCCTGTTCCACTCCTTACTACACATCTTGATCCATTGTAGCTTCGCGATAAATCGGTACTTCGCCGTACCCGATGGCCTATGTTCCCTCCTCCAGATAGGCACCGCCGCCCGGAATCGCTCATCAAGTAGCCACATGTTCTCGAATCGGAACGGTGTCGACCCTTTCCCCCTCGATGCACACGTAAGCACCAATGGGCGATGGTCAGAGACTACCCTCACTAAACATTCCAGTCTGGCCGCCGGAAACATGTCCAGCCAGTCCATGTTGCAAAGGAAACGGTCCAACCTACTCAATGAGGGAGTATCTTAGAGGTTGGACCATGTGAACCTTGAACCTGTTAAAGGCACATCCATCAGCCCCCAGTCTGATATCCAGAAATTGAAATCTCTCATCACCGCTACATCTGGCGGCCCCCCTTGTTTTTCGTACCCCCATCTTATGGCATTGAAATCGCCCCCCAAACATATCAGATAGTCCCATCTGGCTGTGACGGAAGCCAACTCAAACCAGATATCGCTCCGTTGCCTATCATCTGAAGGCCCATAAATATCGGAAAACATCCATGATTTACCGTTATCTTTATTTCGTAGGACCACCGAGGCCGAGAAGAGCCCCACTTCTTCATCTATTTTGTCAAACAGCCCCGAGTTCCATGCTACTAGGATACCGCCCGATGCCCCCACCGAATCAACGCCTATCCACTCCCAGTTCTTTCCTGTAAGCACATACGCGACTTTGCCTCTGTCGCGCCTACCCCATTTAGTCTCTTGAAGCGTAATGACTGCCGGTTTAACGACGCTATCACTCTTCTGACCCCAACACATTTCTATTCATCACATATGCCCTTCATGTTCTATGAAAGCATCTTCATAGATAAACTTCGTTTTGCCCACCCCCAACCCCCCTTCCATCTACCATCGCCCATTATAATCGAGCGAGCTCTCGCGAACCAGCCCTTCGCTTCTTCCTGTTATCCTAGCGGTTATCCAGTATGGATCAAAATACCTCCCGCAATGCCTCCTCTGACCCTTTGAACGACATACCAAGATTGTGGTCCACCTAGATTAATCTATCGATCACGGTCGAATTGTCGGGATCACCGAGAGCACCGGCTATTCCCTGTAACCCCTCCGCCGCAGTTGTCTGGGGCGCCGAAAGAGTGCTAAAAGCCATGCCCGAGGTTTGGTATGGCATCACATGGAGGGGAAAAGCAGAGTCTTCAACCGGGGGTTCCAATAGCATCGTCAGAATCTCAGAGAAACCAGATTCGAGACGGGTTAACTCATCAGTCCCACGAACAACAGTGCCCTCCTTCCCGGCCCAGTTATCATATTTCGGGCCCCAATAGCCCCGACCCACACGAAGCTGGGTCATAAAGAAAGTGGTCTCTTGACCCGAATGGCATAAGTGAATCCACGTGCCGCAACAACTAAAAACCCAAGTAGCTTTCAATGACAGCTGTTCTCCCCTAACCAAGCAGTTGACACGTGTCGCCATCCTCCCGTGACAATCCCCCTCCCCCGAGATCGAATCCCTTAAATCCCACCCTTTGTACTCTTCTCGCATCAAAACCGGGGACTGGTTTCGGGAAGGTTCTAATGGTTGACGTGTCACCATCTCTCACGTGCTCGCAAGTCGAGAAGGCAAACGTGTCGGCAACCCAAACTCTCTTTTGTTTCCTCTGTGTTTCTCCCGGGAAGGGAAACCCGCAGCCTCCATCCCCACGTCGGCTCACCTTCCCTTGCTTTTTGACCCTGCAAGTTAACGTTGTTGGAGTACGACGCGATCTCGTCCATTGATAACATCGACGATGATAGATCCGTCGGAGATACGAGCTGCCTATTCCGGTGTCGGAAGTCGTCAGAGATTCGTAATCCGTCGAAAAAGTTTTCTACTATTTCTCCCTCCTCTAGTTCCGCGACATCGGAGACATCAATAGCTATTTCTCCTTCCTCTATATCCGCAGGAAAGCAATGAGTCATCCCATGGGTTTCCGAGGAACATGGACCCCTCGCCGGTGCGGATGCCACCTCTGTGGCCCCAAACTGAGTGGCGGGTTTGCGGACGAGCGCCCCTCCGAGCATCTCAAAGTTATCCGGTCGGGTCTTTCCACCCTGCCGCTAACTGGATCGGTGATCGGCTCAACTTTTTCCATAGGACGACTGAGTATGTCTACGTCGGAGTACCGGGACCCCTCGAATTCTTCACACGACTGATACGAACCGAGCACCCGCTCCAACAACTCCAATTCTATGAAGACCCCGAATATTTGCCCGCCGACGTAGAATTCGCAACTTCTAGGAATGCACTCCAGCGTGTCAACGGTAACGAGAATCCGGGCAGAATGAGTATCCCAAAGATCATCGGTGCGTCGGTCGACCAGGATGAATCTGCCACAGCGATCTCCGATCCCCTTGAGTACCTCTGAGGACCATGCATGGAGCAGTAGTCCGTGCACCCGAATCCAGACCCCTCCCCTCTCTGTGTGTTTGTAGGACTCCTACAGTAGGATCCCAAGACCCACATTCAACCGGGATATCTTCAATGTGAAATTTCTTTTTAAAACAGAAATCTGAGGCTGCCTTCTCCAACTGAAAACGCAGAAGAAACTTAGTTTTGGTGACAGCTGATGGTGTAGGCCTATTTGTAAATTCCCATGTATTTGTAACCACCTGTGTAAATGAAACAACGATAAGGAGTCTCTGATAGTGTAAAGCACCACCCAATACTGACATAGGTTTCTAGCGAGCGAGAGAAACTGGGCGGAATCGAACCCTTTCTAAGTCCCATTTCCTGTTGGAAGGGACCACCCCCTCCGGCGGTGCGTGTGTGATTGCCGGTGACATTATCTGTCACCGGCACAGATGCTATCTCCAAGTAAGATACCCCGTTGCGACGAGAAGTCGGGGCCGGGATATCCACGTTCACCCGGTTGAATCTTTTCTCAGCAATAGACCATCCATGCGGTAAATCGCATATATGTGTCTCATTAATGACCGGTTGAATTGAATATCCCATCCGGGGAGTGGGATCATCCGCGGATTTGACCCCTACTCCCTCAGTTCTGGTGGATTCGCATCCGTGCCGATGACAAACCGCTCGGGGTCGGAAATTAACGTTGCGACACCGGGCACACAACCAATCCCCCACCCTAAGCACCAGAACGGGTCTCATCTCAGATTTGGGCAAGGCCTGTAGTTTAGAATATATTGAACATGGATTTTAGCAACTTGGAGGGATTCTTTAAGGACAAAACCATCTGTCCAAAGGATTTAGATGACAACCTTGCTCTTTGTTTCTTGTTCTGAGGTCAAATTTTGACTGATACTGATAGCATGATTGCATGTTGGCATCAGCGATACAGTAAGCTTGGGAGACATTCGCTCTAACACCAAATTAAGTTTAGTGAATTATAACTTTGGTGGAGTTAGAATTAGGGTATCTTGGAGAAGAGAAGAGAAGGGGAGGAAGAGAGAGAGAGAGAGAGAGAGAGAGAGAGAGGAGGAGAAGAAGAGATAAGGGTTATGGGCATTGTTCTAAAACTCAGTGAGTCATCGAGTAACTCGGCCGAGTTACTCGACTCGCCAGGATTTTGAGTTTAGTCCTTGTCGAGTCAAGATTTCGCTAAGATGATGCAACCAGGGTTCATAAACTGCCCTTACTTATGAGAGATAGTTCTCACACGCTTTCTATTATATACTACTTGCAATAATATCCCATGTACACCACTATCACTCCTATAAATGTATTATACTCACTAGTAACACGACCAACTAACATTGTAGACACACCAACATTATCTAGATCCTCTATTTCTAATTCAAGGACTTTGATTTTCTTACTGGCGGCCTCAAGAAGTTCCATGTTCCAAATCATTAGATCACCTTTTAGAAATTCCACTTTATCAAGCAGACGCTAGCTGGGTGGCTCAGGGGGAGTGTAACTATGCTATCTGCATTTAACAAGCTCCTTGCATTCCCGGGGAACAGTCAGACCAATTCAAATGGAAGGGAGATGGCTTATGCAGATCATTCCTAGAAGAGAACATTATTGGCTACACGTTTGGTATGGATCTCGTTAGAATTTTCTGCAAAGAGTTTGGGAAAGTCTACTTCCAATCACAAGAAAGTCATAAGGTATTCAGATGGTCCATCAAATCGACGTCCACAATGAAGTCAAAGAAAGACTTCATACAATAGGTAAGGGGTACCGCATCGTTCTTTTCATGAAGGAAACGAACCATATTGAAGTCCTCACTGATGCTCCAAGGTCCAGAGAAACGAGATCTAACTGTTTCCTAATTCTTCCCATAAGAGATACTGACCTGACCCATTCATGGGGGTGAGGCACGAACTGAGGTCATCAGCCAAGTGAGGCTCCTAAATGGGTGAGCATGGCAGAGATTTACTTCTTATCTTGAAAGAAAATGTTGACAGATAATAGAGGTAGGATTCTAGAGTATCCAACTAATCCCAGCGAGCTGGTAGCAGGGAAGGAAAAACCTTTAGCCTCATCCCAAACTGAAGTGAAGGCCGCATTCACTGTTACTTCCATCTTTGTCTCATGTAGTACCACAACATTCAATTTCTGTAACTTCATTATATATTTAACCCCGGAAGCGTATCCCAACCCTTTAAATCCTTAACATTCCATTATATTTGCCACATTTGCAATTATTAGAGAGGAAGGGGTGGTCAGAAGGATCCACAGTCTACAAAAGCGAAGGATCCACAGTCTACAAAAGCCAATCTACACTCTTATCATATTTAGTAGAGGACACGAATATGGCCAATAATTGAGTGCCTTTGGCCAATTTCTTAAAAGAAGATTTGGACAGTTTGGTCATAGATACTTTTAGTGCTAATTCCTCCTTGCTATTCTTTCCAAATTGATGCCAATTTTAGTAGACTTATCTTAAATCCAAATCCACCTGAGAATGGGAAATTTCAGAGAGGCAAAGAAGAGAAGGAGCTGAGCAAGCTGTCAATGGGTATCTTTTACATTCTTACTAGCCACAATACCTTTTAGATTCTTACTGCCTTACTGCATATCTTCTTGTTTAGTTTTGTTTTAGTCCCATCTTGCCAGGTCCTTATGACATTACAGAAGTTACACCCCGTATGTGGATTTTAGGGCATGACAGGCTGTCAACAGGTCGGGCCAACCCGAAACCCAACCCACCCAACCTAGATTTTAAAGGGTCAGGCACACACATAAAACTTGATCCGTCGGGTTGGGTCAGGCATGAGGCATCTGATCCGACCTTCAGGCCAGGTCAGGTCATGTCGTGCAAAAATTAAGGGAAATGGCCATACTACATAGCAATATATCAAAAAGTCTATAAACAACAATTAGAGCCTCTGCGAAGGGATCATTCATTTTTGCATCCACAGAACAAAGAAACATCATGGAAAGACCTTTCTCCCTCTAGGAAATTAATATGGCTCACTTTTCATTTGATAGTGAAAAAGCCCTGAACTTTATGGTTTCATTATGGCTACTTCATGATTTCTAAAAGATGGGTGTTCCTTATCTGAAGAATGTGATGAAAGAATTCTTCTACTACCATAATTTGGTGAGTTTAACTCTACTTCTATTGCGCACATTCTCAAGGTGTAGACGATGAGGAATTTGGGGAATACAAAGCAATCAATTAGTTGGTGGGGGGGGGTTTATAAAACCCAGGAAAATTTTAGCAAATCGGCTTAAGGGTTTGATGTGCAATCAAGTCTCCCATTTTCAAAGTATCTTCCTCTTTCACTACATCAGGTGATATCAAACCTTGAGAATCTTTTTATGTGGTTTCAATGCACCTTAATTTTCGTAAATCAAATATGCCACACCATGGTAACCATGGTAAAGGAGAAAGGGAACGTTGAGGATGGCAACATGCCATTCAACAACTCCAAAAAGTAGTTAGAGCAATAGTCATTGCGTCGAAATGTAACCCTTCCTTCAATCAAAGATGGAAATATTACTGATCATACCTCATAACAATAGCATGATCAAGATAAATATCAGCTTAACTAATGGCTGGTGGGGCTGTTAAACCGTGCCTGGTGCTTAGGGCTGGCGATTGGCTCTGCCATAGGTGTCGTAATGTCAATTTTTGTCGTCGCTCGGTATGCCATGTGACACCACCCGATTGCTGGGCAAAACCGTTGCATTCGCAGATGATCGGATTCCGGTACCGAGGATAGAGAAACAAACTATTTTAAATGAGTCTTAGGTTCGTGATATTCATCGGGGGTGGTCGATAGCCGCAAGGAAGAACATACCAGTTATTACATCTTCCCTGGATTCTTCTGACCACCGGCCCGGCAAGTCGGATGCCCATGTTGTGACTCAGGGGCAGGTTTGTCGCCTCCGAGAGAACCCTCGAATAGGGATGAACCGGTCAGCTGCGGATCTCTTGGAGTCGACCTACCACACTTTCGCTCTCTCGCCACTAATTTGAGACAGTACTGGGTGGTCATTGATGCCAATATTGATATGTTATCTCTGTTCTCTATACATAGATGGATTAACTACAACTGGAAGCTCTCAAAAAGGCCTATGGCTTCTGCTATTTCCTCTTCTTTGTTCCTTTTGCGGTTCGGATCGGAGGAAGACGCCTCGGCTATTTGTCTCAATAAGCAGTTCCTCATTGATGGATGCCCGGTTGTTTGTCGTCAGTGGGAACCTCTCGTGGGCGAGGTTCAAGTTCATGAGGAGGAGGAGGGGGTCTAGCTACATATCTTCGGCCTCCCGATCCACGCATGGTCCCCGGAGATGTTCCAAGGGATTGGGAACAGATGTGGTCGCTTTATCCGGGTCGATCGGCGCTCGACTGACCTCTGGATCACATCCCACGTGCGCATCCTCATGGCGATCGATTTGCTTGATCAGATCCCTCGTATCATCGACGTGCCGGTTAACGGCCACAGTTGTCAACTCGTGGTTGAACTCGCCCGACAGGAGCGGATTATCGTCAAGCATCAACCGGTCGAATTGGCTTCGGGGGCCTTGACCTCCGGCGTTGGCCTCGTAGATCCTCCAATAATAATTGTTCAGGCACTGTCTAACCCTGTCCGACATGGAGGGGCTACGCCGGATTGGATTTCGACAGGAGGCGCGAAGGGGAGCCCCGCCTCGAACTCGGCGAACGACCCACTCATCTCTCCGATCCCTCCGGCGGGGGACGGCGTCGCTTTCCGAATCGCTCATTCCTTATCGGTCGAGGGTCTGAAGGGGGTTTCTGGTGGTGTGGCAACTATCGGTGTGACGGCGAGGACTTTCGCGACCTCGGGGCGATCTACGGCCCCGATCACTTCGCACTTTGACCCGAATTTCTTACACCTGCAAAGACAAACAGTAGATGAGAACAGGGGACTAACGGAAGTGTCGGACGAGGGAGGTTGCCGTACCTGGGATCCGATGGAGCTCGAGGCGGTCGGCTTCCTCGCGAGGACTGCTGCTTCTGGATACAAAAAGCCTGTTAGGGTTTATCTAAGGAGACGATATAGGGTGGTACCTCGGGGAGCGAGAAGGCTTGTGGAGGCGACACGTTGCCTGGTTCCGGAAGTCTCTGGATGGTCAGCGAAGAACTCGAAAGGTTTTGACCGCGGAACTGAAGGCTGGAGGGGTTTTAAGCTCGTCAAGGGGGGAGAGACACGTGGTACGGTGGCGTGGCCTGCTTCGACAGCTCCCGGGGCCGACACGTGCTATGAGAGTGAAGGCCTCGTCAGTCGGGTCTTCAGTTGCTTTGATGGCCCGGTGGGGTTTCCCCAGGTTGGATTTGAATGTCCTTTACGCCCGGATTTAACTATCGGGTCGACTTTTACCCCTATTGGACCCGGTTTGTTGGGATATGCTTCTCGGCTGTAGACCCGACCCGGGAACTCGGCTTATATCCCAACATGATGCAGAGGAGACCCGTTCCTCTATTTTTTATGGTGGGCTCCTGAAGCTGGGAATGACTACCGACAGCGGCCCGGAGGACTTCCTGTGGCGCAGAACTTCCCCCGGGGATGACGATACGGTCGTTCATGATGAGGGAGAGTCGGCAACTACTGGGACAGAGTTGGTGCTTCATAGGGGAATCTGGCTAGACACGGGTACTGTCGTGCCGAGGTGTCTGATGGTGGATGATCGACAGATACAACCTTATCCAGATCAATCGGAGTGTGGAGAGATCCAGGATTCTGAATTAGTGATGGAAATTGATTGGCTGATCAAAGTAGGGCGAAACCTCGAGATGACATTTAAGGGATCCCAGGCACAGTTACGAGAGGTGTTCCGATCGATTATCACGTGTCGTCAAACTAGCAAGAGAAAGCGGCGGGGTGGATCGCGGGAGCTTGCGCGGCTACATTGGGGTATGTTGGATGGGAGAAGGGAGGGGGAGCTATGATCGGCTTCTGTCGTTTTGGGCGGGCTTTAATTTGGTGCGATTATGAAGACATTATCATGGTTTGGCGGTCGGGGTTAAGCAAAGCGATCACAGTACAAACCTCCGTGGTTACCCTCCAAGAAACTAAGTGGGAAGTCAGCTGAGGGGGCGGTGGACCGGATCGGAGATTCGACGGCGATCCTCGGAGGGATTCTTGTGGCCTGGTCGTCGGTTCTGTTTGACAAGGTGGATGAGGAACTGGGGTACTTTTCGACTTCTGTGGTGCTGCGGGACAAAGTGTCAGGGAAATTTTGAAGTTTTGCGGGCATCTACGGACCGAGAGAGGGGGGACTTTTGGTTCAAGCTGAATGCTTTGGTTGCTCGATGGGATTTTCCACTTTGCTTGGCTAGGGACTTTAACGCTATCAGGTGGGATTTCGAGAAGCAGGGTGGCCCTGCCAATCTTCGGGTCATGAGGGATTTCAACTTCTTTATCGCGAACTGGGGCTTATTCGATATCCCGCTCATGGGGGACCAGATTTACGTGGTCTAGTATGCAAGATTCGCCGTCTCTCAGCAGGTTGGACATTTTTCTTTGTTCTACCGGGTGGCTTGACATTTTCCCGGGTGCCCGATTGGAAGCATTCGCTAGTGCCATTTTGGATCATCGGCCTATTGTTCTCACATGCGAGTCCCGTGGAAGGGGGTCGTCCCCTTTCCGCTTTGAGAATATGTGGCTAATGGACGATGTTTTTCGGGAGAAGGTTCGGGTGTGGTGGGCAGAACCGGTGACGAATGGGACGGCTGCTTACCGTTTCATCACTAAGCTTCGTCGGTCAAATGATAGAATTAAGGTCTGGAATAGGGATGAGTATGGAAAGGTGCATGTTAGAAAAGAGGCTTTGCTTTCAAAGCTGAAAGTGTTAGATAATGTGGAGGAGACCAAAAATCTTTCGGCGGATGAGAGGGAGTCTAGAATGCAAATAAAGGCAGAGTTCAGTGACACTTGTAGGGCTGAGGAAGTTTTTTGGATGCAGAAAGCGAAGGCTCGGTGGTTCGAAGAGGGGGATGCCAACACGAAGTATTTCCATGCGGTTGCAAATGCTCGCAATAAATCGAAGTATTTGGGGAATATCATAGTGGATGGGGTGGCGTACACGGGTCATGTCGTAGATTTCTACGAACGATTGTACACTGATGAGGGTCTCTTGAGACCGGTTTTGGATGAGCTGCAGTTCACATCCATTTCGGACGAGGTTAGTAGGGGGCTGGAATGTACATTTATGGAAGACGAAGTGTAGACCGCGATCAGATTTGGGGGCAGCAATAAATCGCCGATGCCGGATGGGTTTACCATGGAATTCTACCGCGCATTCTGGGAGACTATTAAGGCGGATCTGATGGAGGTTTTCCATGAGCCTCACTCCACTAGTTTTATCGGGAGAGCATTAAACTCTACCTTTATTACCCTCATTCCCAAGATACACAGGGCTGAAAATATTTTCGACTACCGACTGATCAGTCTGATCAACTGTGTTTACAAGATTATTGCCAAGGTGTTGGCCAACAGGCTTAAGTGGGTGATGGGCACCATCATATCAGGCAATCAGGGGGCTTTCGTCCGTGGTAAAGATCTTATGGACCTTGTGGCAGTAGCTAATGAGACCATCCACTTGGCCTATGCTCTTTGTAGGCCGCCTGTGGTCTGGAAGGTGGACATGGAGAAGGCTTATGACCAGGTCAGCTGGGGGAATTTAGAGTATATGCTTGAAAGGTTGGGGTTCGGTGTCACTTGGAGGAAGTGGATGCGCAAGTGCTATTCTTCTCTGTGGTTCTCAGTGTTGATAAATGGGACAGCGGCCGGGTATTTTAAGAGTTCCAGGGGTCTCAAGCAGGGTGACCCTCTATCCCCTTTCCTTTTTAATATGGTGGGGGAGGCTTTATCAGTACTGATCGGGCACGTAAGGGTATTGGGTATGCTTACTGGCATCAAAGTTGGAGATCAGGGGAGATTTATTACGCACCTTCAGTATGCGGACGATACCATTTTATTTGGGAAGGCTGATGTGACAGAACTCCGCGCTATGGCTAATGTTCTCTCGGTTTATGAGGCGGTGTTGGGCCAATGGGTTAATCTCCTTAAATCAACTGTATCGGGTATTAGGGTGGAGGATGATTCGCTGACTTCCATGGCTGGTTCGGTTGGGTGTGGCATTGAGGGGCTGCCCATTAGATACCTGGGTATACCTCTCGAGAACAGAAAGCCCACGAGCCACGACTGGCTCCCGGTGGTGCAGAAATTTGAGCAGCAATTGTCGTCATGGAAAGGCAGGTTGCTGAGCAGTGGGGGAAGGCTGGTCTTGGTTAAAGCGGTGCTTTCGTCGATCCCCATTTTATTCATGTCCATGTTTAGGTGCCCCGCTAAAATTCTTGATCGATTGGAGCGTATTCAAAGGTCGTTTTTGTGGGAGGGGGCAGGCTTGAACAGGCGGTATCACCTCGTCAATTGGGACACGTGCCAGCTGCCTATCGCTTACGGGGGGTTGGGAATCCGGAGTCTCAAGAGAACCAATTTGGCGATGCTCGAAAAGTGGATTTGGAGAGCGGAAAGGGAGGAGGAGAGGGATAGTCTCTGGTGGTTGGTTTTGTGCGACAAGTATGGACTCTCATGGGGGAGTTGGGGGATTGGTCTGTCTACCCATAGGAATACCTCGTCGTGGTGGAGAGATATCTCCCGTACTTGGGAGAATTTGGTTAAAGGGGTGCGATACAGCTGGGGGTGTGGGTCTCGCATTCGCTTCTGGGAAGATCCGTGGTTGGATGTGGGTCCGCTTAGAGCTACATTCCCGGATATCTACGCCCTTTCCTCGAACCCGGGTGGTAGGATTGATGAGTTCGCTTCTTTCGATAATGGGAGGAGTATTTGGGATGTAGTCATCAGAAGGCGCCTCAGGGACAGTGAGGTGGGAAGCTATTTGGACTTGCTGAGTAGGCTATATGCGGCGCAGCGGAACAATTTAAGGGCTGATCAGAGGATTTGGGACCTGAATCGAGAGGGGAAGTTCAGCGTCAAAGCACTATATGATTGGTATTTGTGCCGGCTGCTTATCAATTTTGACGGTAAATGGTTGTGGAGGGAACCCATTCCTCTCAAGATCAGGTTCTTTGTTTGGACGATGAGTAAGGATAAAATACTTACCAGGGACCAGTTGATTCGGAGGGGAAATGGCGTCCCGACTGCGTGTGTTATGTGTTCCGACGGGGAGGAGTCTGCTGCCTATCTCTTCCTTCATTGTCGAGTGGTTGTTGAGGTGTGGGGAGCCATACTAAAAGTGTTCGATATGTCCTGGACAATGCCTCAGTCTCCTTACCTGCTCATGTTGAGCTGGGAAGCGGCGATGGTGAAGGGGGGGGATGGGGGGTCTGGAGGGCGGCGATGTTCGCCGTTTTGTGGTATTTATGGTGCGAGAGGAACCGCAGAATTTTCGAATACAAAACCAAACCTGTCGGAATGGTTATTCGGGCAATCTCGGAGCTCATTACTTTCTAGGGCGTGCGTGGAGGGGCTTGGGACAGCTGCTGCTGCATTTTTCTTTGGGACCCGGGTTAAGGGGGTATGCTCGTGGGGACCTGGGGACCTGTGTGGTGTTTGTTGTTCTGTTTTGTTGTCTGCTATTTTTTTTGGTTCTGTGTGGCAAGATTGTATTCGGTTTCAGCACCTTGCTGGTTTTAATATAATCTTTATTACTGATCAAAAAAAAAAAAAAATAGCATGATCAACTATCAATTGAAGAACAAATGTCAATTACGAAGGACAAAAACAGACGTGGATGTCATCGTGTCGACATTAAAATCATTTATAAGATCGATTAGTCGAAGCCTTGGAAGGCGGGAGCCACAATCATGATATTCAATATTCATATCAAGATCACGCATTTCCAAGGCGGACTACAAGATGAGTGTAGGGATTGGGATGAAAGCATTGAAAATTTCTTTGAGTGACAGGAAATGACTGAAGACCGAAAGGTGTAATTTGTGTCCTTAAAGTTGAAGAGTCACACATAATTGGTGGAAACAAATCAAGGAAAAGCTTCAATATGTGCATGGGGAAAGACGAAGAAGAAGCTTCAAGCCTTCAACAACTATTCTTACCATCTAATTATAGTTGCATCCTTTATCAATGACTAAATCGGCTACAACAAGTAGAAAGAATGTGTTGGAGTACACAAAAGAACTTCATCAGCTATCGTTCTATATTAATTTGAATGAAACGGATGATAAAACATTTGGAGTGTCGATGAAGCCTATAAAATGGCTTTATAAGTGGAACAGCAACAAAAGAGAAGCCATAACAAGCATATGGATGAAGCAAGAGGAAGCAACAATACATTGGGAGAGCTTCAAATAGGTGAGCCAACAAAATCAACACCTTCTCTAACAAATGGCTGTGGACAGGGGCATGGTACAGGAATGGGACATCCATCTAATATGCAATTCAAGTGTTTTCAATGTATTGAGGCAGAGAGGTCAACCAAAGTATTTGTAAATATAATGAAGCAAACCGAAGGTGAACAAATGAAGAAAGGACTACGACTCAGCCGCTGTCCACTAATGTTAATAACAGTTTAGCGAGCGATGAAGTTAGTAATTAATGGATGGGTAAGGAACCACACACCTCAAGCTAATTTATTAAAAAAAATGCAATGAATTGGAAAGAACTATGTAGAAGAGGTCGAAATTGAAGCGAACGCCTACGTAAAATCGTTGCTCACTCATCAAGTTTTCTCAGCACCTAAAACGATGATAACAAGAGATTATTGCTCTCTAATAACTGCCGAATGACGTGTACATCAGGAAAATAATTGTGCACTGTCATCATTGGGAGCTGGAGCATAGATAACATGGTGCCAAAGGAGATTGTCAAGAAATTAAAGTTAATAATAGAGGGGATTGATGAACCATATAAAGTTGCATGGTTCAATGATCTCAGGGAAGAATCGGTAATTAGCCAAGTTCTCAATTTTTGTCAACATACAAAGGCAAGGTGTGATGTAATTCTGATGAATGTATGCCACATCTTACTTGGATGTCGATGGCAATTCGATCACAATATCCTGTTTCACAAGGCAAAGAACATGTACATATTCAACAAAGACAGTAAGCAGGTGGTACTCCTAGCTAAACGTGAAATCGCACTGCATGTCAACAGGGCTCGCAATTCTCCCACACTTATCATTGGATAGACGCGAGGTGATCGCAAGGTTATGATGAAGGGAAAAAATTTCTTCAAACCAAACTTGACGACAAGTATCCTTCAAATGCCAGAAACATGCAAACAGAAACTGAAGAAGACTGCAATCAAGAACAAGGAGTTCTAAACAAGTTAGAAAAGGCCTAAATATGGATTGTTTCACCGTCCAGAAAGTGGTTATGACGGGTCTTTCAAAACTGATGAGAAAAAGTGTCAGATAGAGGTATCTGAGAAGTTATTGCTGCTGTTGAAGGAATTCCTGTGTCGCCGTTAAGGAGTTTAACAATCCAGAGAAGGAATAGTGAGATACCTTGATCACCGCTCTTGCATACTTTATACGGATGCAAAGACATATTTCATGGGAATCTTGTTAATTCGATTTTTTGTTCACCACAAATTCATAATACTGTATTAACCATGATCCCTGAACAATCAATTCAATACGAGGTTTTTCCTCTCATTTTGCTGTAATGATGAGGTACAATCCGCTAATAACCATCACTTTTGCTTCATTAGAAATAGCTCCAGGGAATAATTTTCTGCATATTAACATCATGAAACTCCTCAAAACAAGAATTAACTGATTTGCTACAACTACAAACTAGGTAGGGGTTCAGTTAGCTGCTAGTAGGGAACTGGACTTTTAGCTACCTTCTTTTTCATAGTGCATAAGTAAAATGAAGAAAGTATGGGAGAGGACTGGAACCTCCGAACTTACTTCAATGAAGTCTCACATACAACCAAATATGCTCAAGTGGTTTTTGAAAAGAAAAGTTTCTTTCTCTAATTCCCACAGCCTCTCTCTTCTACTCGTTTCAAAATATTTAATCTAGACATTTATTCTAGTTGCTGTTTGCAAAGTCACCAAGGCTGGCCACTTTGCCGTGGTTAGAAAATGTTAAAGCAAATAGCATTTAATCAGAACTTTTTCAAAAAGTTGTGATTTATTGAAGAAGTTAAGAATCGCTCAATTAAATTGTGATCAATGCGCAACTTCTTCAATAAATTACGACTTGTTAAGTAAAAAATTATAGTTTTCATAATATTTATTAGAAAATATTTAATTTTTCAATTTTCTGCAGATTTTTTCAACACTTTCTGAATTGTTTTTTAAAGTTTCCCCTTGTCAACTTATTCCAAACTCAAACTTGGTGACTATTACTTGTTTGAATTCCACCATTGTTGCATAAAAAATCAATAAAAAAGAAATAAAATATTAAAAACTACCAGCCCCCGGGTCTGGGAGGCTAGAGTGGGGTTCTTCTTTTATCTCTTTTTATATTACTTTTTGTTCCGAATTTTCGGTTTCAGTAGTTATTCACTACCCCTAAGGTATGTACTTCTTAATTGCTGTTTTTATTATACTTCTCTCTTTATCGATCAAAAAAATAAATATATATTAGAAACTACCGCAAGTAAAAAAAATTACAGCACCGATAGATGCCATCATCAAATCAGAGAAAAATCAACAGACATAATACTTTCTAGAGATACGACTAGTCGCTTCATAAATTAAAATAAACCAATATTTCCCTAATTGCCACAGTTTTTTTCTCTTCTACTCAGTTCAAACAATTTAACCTAGATTTCCATTCAATCAGTTGTTGAATTCCACCATTGTTGCACAAACAACATCAATATAAATAAAAAAAACAATTAAAAACTGAACTACCGCAACTAAGAAAGTTATAGAAGCTGCAGATGCCAATATCAAATCAGAGAAAAACGAACAGATAGAGAGGATCGCGTACCCTATCTTCGGGGTGGAAACATGGATGTATTATCCCGTTCATGTCGAGATAGAGATTGTCGAATTCGAGGTTGTTAGGGTTTGGTTTGCTCGTATCAACGGGGATTGAAATGCCGTCGATCTCAACGGGCTCTTCTTCGATAACGTCGACCACCACCATTGGATATTTCTCTGCTAACCATCGATAGAAAGCTGGAACCCCCATTTTCGATCAAATTGAAGGAGAGAGCGGGAGATCAGAGCTTCGCAGAACTCGAGCAATTAAGAAACGAAACCCTAGTCTGAGGAGAGAGAAGACGTGTTACCGAAATATCCGATTTTAGAAATTACCCTTTTGCGGAGAAAACTGAGGTTGGGCAGGTTCAACCGGGTGAACCCGATAGAGTCGGTACAGCAGGGCTGTCAATGGGTCGGGTCCATCTGAAATGGGTCCTGACCTTATGTTGGAACTTGACCCGACCGGTCACGGGGATGTGTCCAATCCAACTCGAAATTCAACCTGATGCCCAACTAGAAACCCAGCCCAGAACCCCTTATTAACGTTATATGCATAAAATATCAGCTCGGACGGATAGACCCAACCCAATGAGTTTAGTTGTTGTACCCAACCCAATTAAAGATTGGGACAGGTGGGTCAACCAACTCGATCCGTTGAGTGCCTAGTTGGTAAATTTTTTTTTTTTTTTTTGTTTTGAGAGGGAAAAGCCTCGGTGGTATTAACAAGGACTTAGACAGTTAGCCAAACGTCTCATTAGCCGTTCATTTATTTGGACTCTTAGATATGCACGAAATTTCATGCTTTGGGAAGTATATGCTTGTCTCAAGGTTCAATCATCGGGGCTCACAAGAACAAATGAAGAGGCTTATTGCAAACACAAAGCAGTCAAAGAGCCAAGTTCCGTAACACATGGCAACTGGTTTCATTATGTACATCGAATAGAAGAATACTCTCCGTATCATATGAAACACTCCCAATGGCTAAAAAAGAGGAACATTCGACCCAAAAAGCATTTCTCCTTTCTTTTGTTTTTTGTTATCTTGCAGGGAAAGTGGCTTTGGAATTTTCTCTATGCATTACTATTGACTTAGTGCAATTACTCGTCTCTACAAAAGCATTTCGAAGCAATTTGGAGCCTGCCGTTAAAAATCGATTTTACATTTAATTTTTTCATGATTCGATACATGCAAAATTAACTTTTCATATAAAATTTAGGTGTAAAATAGTTCTTTTCTTTCGAGAGCAAAGTCTCCTAGGAAATTTATTTTTTAATATTTTTTTACATTACACCCAAAATAACAACTTGTGTAATATATTTGAACTCTCTTAAAAAATTGACATTCCTTATTCACCGTTACTAGTATCTGACGTCATCAGGCATGATGCTCATACCTATTGTTATCAATATCATGTGTCATCTTGGTATTGTCACTAATGCCCCTACTGGTTTACATTTGATCTTAGACTATCAAAGTCTTAATAAGTGGTTAATGAAAACCATCGAAGATCCTTAATTGAAGTCCAAGATGCCCAAAGATTGGTATTTTCTACAAATTTATACTATACCATCTATTTAGCACAACATATGTTCATTTCGCATTATATGATTGGAACTGTCAAATGGTTCACATCCACAAACTGCAAAGTTCCTTTTGGCTGAGAGCATGTTTCCTTTATACTCCATTTGGGTGTTTAAATGTTAGTGGCGAGCCATCATCGCCAAAATGAAAGCATATATAACAATATAAATTTACATGCAACATAATGTCTAGACCGGCAATCCATTTATAAGAAACAAAAATTTACAACCTAACTAAACACCTTTGTAATACAAAATTCGTTACATTAACAAGGATGATAAAAGCAAGTGGGGACTACAGAGTCATTGAAACAAATGTAGTGTCGTCGTCACTCTCTTAATATCGTTCATCCTTTGAACCATCATCTTCTTCTCTTTCTTCAACCTCCTCTTTCTACCTTCTTTTTCGTCTTCTTCTCCTTCTTCCATATCGCTTACTCATCACAAGCTCATTATAGTTGTAACTGTCCTTTCATTGTTCGAGGTTGGGCATGAAACATATATCACGAATGTCTCCACATTAAGGACCTCTAGTGGAGTCACACTTTTAGGTGGCGTAATTGGGTTCGAAGTGTGTGATTCCGCATCGTCGGTCATTTTTGCACATTACTCAATGGATAATAACTCATATTTGAGATAAATTTAAAAAATCAAAATGGTAAAACACAACATCATATTATTACAGTAAAAGATTTTCTCATTTAAGCAAGCTATAAAGTATATTCTTTCATTAACAAAATCACATAAAAAATAATGAAAAATACAAAAGTTATGACTAAAGAGTTTGTGGATAGGTGTCCAAACACATGGAGCTTGCACGGGTATATCCACTGCACGTGAGTTTCCTTCCCCACGAATCTATTATACTGCTTAATAGCCTTCTCAAGGTTGCATATCTGTGAACTTGAACTCTTACTTCCCCCCAAGTTCGATATATCTTAGGAACTCATCCAATGAAAACAACAAAATAGTGAGCCATCTGTTAACAAGATATATACGAATATAAGATGTCACTCTCACTATCTTTGATATATGGCAGAGTGATGATATAATAAAATTTTATATCATGAGCATACGTATAAGTTATTTATCTCTCTCTCTCTCTCTCTCTCTCTCTCTCTATATATATATATATATATATACTAAAGTGCTCTGTGTGTGTGTCCATGGGAGTGCGTAGAGTTTGAGACAATGAGTTTGAAGGTAAGCGACGACGATGTAATCATTAACCAAAGATCAGAGTGCACAAAATCACGCACACACACACACACACACACACACACATATATACATATATATACACACTAGAGGAGATTGATATAACTTCAACACACAATGTCGGCTATCAAGGACGTGGCCCTTCCCACAATGCAGTTTTGAGGCCATCATGAATTCCTTGGGCAACCTCCCTTTTAGCGCTCATTTGTGAAGCTTGAATTTCAGTGTCAGTGACTACGTTATCGTCATTCGGATCTAATTCCCTTTCGGCACACCATTCTTCAAACACCGGATCCTCTTAGCAGGAGGTGTGGATGAAATTGTGTAACATACTACAAGCAATGACAATTATTTACTTGAGAGAGGATAAAGTATCAAGGCTTGCACTTGAGGATCAAGATTCGTTATTTGAGTGCTCTAAATACATGGTCTACCACATTTCTCTGTTGCAAGTGAGTTTGGTTAAACAATCCTTTAGGGTCCCGGGTTGGGTTGGAGTTATTAAATTCTCTTAAGTGGCAGAGAGGTCGATGATAAGGTATGATGAAGTTTATTATGTTAGCATACCTCACCGTCGACAAGGTAGTACTTCCCAACAGGCACAGTCAAACCATTTGTAGGACTTGACAGTGCATTAACCAAAACTCTAGAGTTTATACCAAAACTCTCTCAACTCACGAGCATGTATTGAAAATATCATGTCAAAAGAAACCACTGCAAATACGTTTTGTGGTGTAAATTGCTTACAATTACAATAGCGTGGGTGGCCACACTATGGAGCCCATGCTAGGACATATGTACCATTGATAGCTCCTACACAATCCTTCAAAATTTTGTAGAACTATCTTCGTATAACCCTAACACAATCTTTCAAAATTAGAGAGTTGTAGTACCCCTTATTTAACTTTACCTTAAAATAAGGATGGAATCGTGGATTATATTCTATCTCAGGTGGTGTTTCTCTAATCACACAGACCATAATATCGCGATGGAGTCATGATATAGCTTCCAAGACAGAGTTGAAATACTCTCTTATTGTAGTACCCGAGTGTTGGAATCGATTTTGTGTAACTCAAATCTTCATATTGTAAAATAACATGAGAATAAATATCGCTTCGACTAGAAGGTGCCTTGTGTTAAGGGGAAGGCCCCTATCTCTCAAATCTAAGTATAACTCCAAGAATACAGAAACTTGCATTTGAAAGAGATCGAAAGGCCTCCTCCAGTGTCCCACAATAGTCTCTTGCACAAACTAGTGACCAGTAAGTTAAAGGTATGCACACGTCTAATACCACGTAGCTGAATGATATAGTAGCAAGCCACAATCATTATCATGCCCCCAACCATCATAATCACGATCCTTTTTAGGGTGAATGGCATCCACTATGAAGTACGTATTAGATGAGAAATAAAAAGAACTAGAACAAGTCATTTAATGAAAGCAAAACCCTAAATTTGTTATAAAAGGGTTCACGATTAACTACAACAAGTGTTGGAATCGTGAGGTGAAAGGATAAAAATTGGAACATAAACCAGCATAACAAAAATAACCTATAACACCACCTTATTGATAGAAGAGTGGTGCAGGAAGTTTATTCGCATTGCAAGAGGTAAGGGTAGGAACGTCTCTGCAAGTGAGTTCTCTGACAAATGATAGCAACAAGATAGATATTTGATATGGGTCAGTAGACCATGATCTTTCATCTCATCCAGGGTTGTAACAAACCGCTCGCTTAGACTTAGTCTAATGCTGAGCAACTTTAGTTTTTCGATATATCACTCTATTGCTCCAACCAGTTCTATAGCTCTTGGATCTTCTCTTTTTTCGTGACCTAGAAACAAACTCACGCCTATATCGTGCACTCGTGGGGTTACTCAAAGAACCGCCTGCAGTGTGTTGAGGACCCATTTGCATGCAAATCATCATCCATAAAGCGACCCGAATCATATGCAATGCTTTCACCTCTGGAAGTGGGCGGGTCACCTTAACTTTGGGTCCCAAAAGACTCTTCATGGAGGACGTCATCTGAGTGATAAACACCTATGCCACCTACGGCTACAACACTATCCAAGAAGATGATGCAAGGATTGCTAATCATGGAGGGCTTTAGTTCGATAGGTCTTGGCCATGGATGAGCGGGAAAAAATGAGTTATAAATATCCAATCATTACTATTGTTAAGTGGAGTTGTTGCTTAATTAATGGATTCTAATATAAGATAATATGGAATCTCACCTGGTCGTAATTCACCCACACGTCATGATCTGACGTTACTCTTTGTAGGCCGTAATCCCAATCAAAACCCACTTTCCCAAGTAAGGTTTTGGCTTTCAAATAGTATTTTTAATCATTCTAGACCGATTATAGAGACTAATTTTCTTCACTGGTACGTGGTAGCAATGAACGCGGGTAACAAGTTTAGTTTCAACTCCATTTCTTCCCATGTTTGTGGGTGGAACATTTTATCCTTATTAAAAATTATATGCTCTTGTTGACATTGTTTGACTATTTCATTTATCATTAGCTCTTCCAACACGTATTTCATTGGTCTCTTCACAAGACGGAGGGATACCTCTTGGAGCAGATGATGGCATTCTACTGACAACACGTAACAAATGCAAATGGGATAAATGTAATGCAAATGGTATATATATATATATGTGTGTGTGTGTGTGTGTGTGTGTGTGTGTGTTTGTATATATTTAGACGTATATGACTAATCTCCAAATTTTGGTGAGACCAACACGACTACATCATCGGTAAATGCAACGATATTAGTAACCATTTGGTATGGACACCTAATTTATGTTTTCCTCCTTTCAAAATAGTTATGGGAAAATGAGAAGCTTTTACCGAGATTATGCTAACCCTACATCTACCAGTTAAAGGTTATGCAACGATAACCCTTCTTCCTATCATATACTTAGTAATTAGTGCCTAAATACGTACTTTTATGTGTCCGCCCAAAAAATAATACATCTCGGAATTACTAATGATGTGCCTTTTTGGAAGGTATTAAACCCCAATAAAGGATATAATCAACTTGTGTTATTACAAACTTGCCCCCCCCCCCCCCCCCCCCCAAAAAAAAAAAAAGTAAAACTCTAACTTAGTTCCTACATTTGCATTGGTTGGTGTTTATAATAGGTTTGCGTAAGAAGATAAATTCAAACACAAATAAATTATAACAATTCCCCCTCAAGTTATTGGGGTTTTATTAATATGGGTGACAGTATACTTTTGGGTATTGCCAATGATGAATTACATTTTTCGGAAAACCTTTGATTAAACGTCATGAATTTATAAATATAAAGAACTATAGACATTTGTGGTGTCTCCCATCCTTATTTTCACTGCTTAACTATATATTTTGATCTTTGCTCCATAATACTATCATCATAGCATGTTGATAGTGTCACGATTGACGTATGTATTGAGATTAATGAAGGTAAGATTTTATGAGAGATGTGCGCCATAAAGGATTATGTATATGGACCATGAGAAACATTGATGGTATAAATCATAAGTAGTTTGGGGAGATGGGTCTTGAGAGACTGAGGGTATAAGCCTTGGAGGTATGAGCCATGAGAAGCTTTAAAGACACAAACATTATAAAGTTTTAAGAGTATGAGCTTTGAGACGTATTGAAGATGTGAGCTTTAAGTTTAGGCATTTGGGCCTTTGTGAGGCATTATGGTTTTGGGCCATTGAGGCATTGGGTGTTTGGGCTTTGTGATGCATTGGATTTGGGCATTTAGATTAGGCTTTTGAGGCTTTAAATACTTGGGTCATTGAGGCTTTGGGTTCTGAGCATTGTAAGATTTTGAGGATTTAGGCCTTGTGAGACTTTATGATAATTGATTGTATAAGCTTTGACTGTTTAGAGATTATGAGACTTAGGTATTTGAGCCTTTATGAGGATTTTGGTATTTAGGCCTTAGGGGCTTATGGAACTTGGGCCTTATGAGGCCTTATGGTATTCGGTCCTTGTGAGGCTCTGAGGATTTGGGCCTTGCGATTCTTTATAGTATTTGGGCCTTGTCAAGCTTTTTTAAGATTGAGGCCGTAGAGATATTAGGTGTTTGGGCCTTGTTAGGCTTTTGATATTTAGGCCTTAGACTTGAACTATTTGGACCATATGAGGCTTTATGGTATATGGGCTTTATGAGGCTTACAACAATTCAACCTTGCAAGACTTTTTGGCTTTGTGAAGATTTGAAGATTTGAGAGTTTAGGATAATTGGCCCTTGTGAAGGCTTTATGATATTTAGGACTTGATGAGGGATTTGGAATATGGTGGAGTATCGAATTACCAATCTGTCCACATACTATCTTTAACAGTTGAATGAGGCCATCCATTTTGTATTTCAAAGGAATCTGACCTAAGATCGAATAGATTTATGTGAATCTATGCTCTTGATCCTCGATTAGAAGTATGTCAGAATGTTGATTTATAAATCTGTCTACATACTATCTTCAATAGTTGATTTAAGTCATTCATTTTGGATTTTAAAGGAATTTGATTGTATAAATTTATGTGATTCTATGATCTTGATAATCGATTTGGAGCATGTTAGAGTACTATTTTATAGATCTACCCACATACTACCTTGGGTGTTTGATTTTTACCAATCATCATAAATTTGAGAGAAATCTGATTCCTAATCGGCTATGGATGATCACTAGGAAAAATTCGACAACATCTTCCCTTATTTTTTTATTTTTAGTATGTTAAAGGATGTCTTTTCTCGGCCTCTTTTAGAGACGACAGTGCCTTTTCTCGGTCACCTTTAGAGATGGATTTGGCGGTGTACATGAAAGTGCACGACTCTTAACCTTTCACCAATTCAGGATTTGTGCACTACCCTTTCAGACTTCTTCTTTTCCCAATATTTTCTATAAGGACGGAGAAGGGACTTGAGACTCTTTAAAATGGTCTTGATGCTCTTTTGTAGAAATGCCTTATTTTCTTGATACGTCTTCTTCTTTTGTTGTTATCTGTCTCTGCGTCTTTTATAAATTTAAACAGGTGTTGCGGGCATAGTTATAGTAACTGCCCCAACCCTTAGAGATCACCCCTAAACCCCAGGATCCCTTCCCAGACTCAACTTAAACCCTTCTGAGCATTTGATGGAAGGAGAGCTACAAATTTTCATACAGACCACTGCTAAGGATGAGCCACATACCATTGGAGAGAGGACTTCTCCAGCTTTTCAGCAAGCCAAAGATCACCCAATTTGGAGTTGTGGTTCGAAAGTTATGGCCGTTTGAAGTTTCACATAAAATCATGACTTTTTGCTCAGGCGTATGTATTACATACGCCCAACAAATTTGGCCCCAATTTGGTCAGGCGTATGTATTATATACGCCTGAAATTTTTGGGTCAAATTTGGCCGGGCGTATATAATACATACGCCCAACATAGGAAGGCCCACCACGGGCTCCCATCTTCTCAGATTCCCCCTGGTTTTCATGAAAATTACTGTGCATAAACTGGGCGTATGTAATATATACGCCCAGCTTAGCTACAGTATCTGTCATTAAATGCTCGAATTTCCTCCATCTAGTTTGACCCTTTGACCATCCCCTTGGTTGAGGTGGATGTCTTAAAGTTGGTTGCACCCCCTTTGAGCTTATTAGCAACCCTTAAGTCACCCATGGTCTCACCCCATCATCCGCCATTGAAACCAATTTCCCAAACCCCTAAGACCCTAAAAACCTAGAAAACCTTAGATGGAGGATTACCTAATTGCTAAACCAATTAGCTCTTAAGTAACCCCCTAACCCACCTCTTCTCTATAAATAGAGAGCCCCCCCTCTTCCCCAAAGGGTTGAAAAAAATTAAGGTTGAGAGTTAAGCTTAAGAGAGAGAGCCCTAGTGAGAGAAAAATATGTGTTATTTTGCATTCTTCAACCAGAATTCTAGCATGCTTAGTTCATCCTTTTCAACCCTTTTCAACCATTAGATCACCCCTTGTTAGTCAAGCTTAGTCCTTAGCTTCATCCCACACTTCCTATCTACCGAATCCTAGCATTAGAACCTATTCCTCTACTGTTTAAGCCATTTGAAGTCATCGAAAGCACGCCGAAGCGAAGGTCTTCTACGGTGGAACAAGGGCCCGTGAGCTCCGGCTCACCCCTCTCCTCCTCTACCTTCTTGGTGTTTTCTCCGTCCAAGGATTCAAGCCGTTACGCCGCCGAAATTTCGGTTTGACCCAAAGCTTGATAGGACCGTATTGCCTTCGGGCAAGGGGAAGCTCCGCCCATTTATTTTTATTTTTGGCCATAGATAGAGACCGCTACATGCGGGTTGATCGGGTGCCTAAACCCTTTCCGATCAATAACCGAAGCCCCTACGCTAGAGTCTTTGGCAAAGACCGATAAATCAGAGTCATATTTAGCACTTCGGTGCTCAAAGTATTAATTTAAAGGTTTCCCGGGTCACCAAGAGCTCTGGGTGGCGACTCTATATTTTATTCCATCGCGAGTGCATCGCCACGACGGGTTCGAGAGGATCCATGCTCGCACAGATGGCGACTCCACTGGGGATGTCACCCTAACGCTTTCCCCCTTGTTGGCCTTTCTTTTTATTTTTTTTACTAACCATTGCTATTTTTTGTTCTAATTTTTTGCTATTTTTCTTTATTTTTTGTTATTTTTACTAACATACTCACCCCTACGATTCAGTCCTTTAAGTGCCTTAGCCGATTGGTGGGCCTACTTGCGCCTTTAAATTTCAGTTTTTACGATTTTGTCATTTAAGCCACCTTAGCCGCTTGGTGGGCCTGCTCGCATTTACTTTTCACGTCATTTAAATTTCAGTCATTTATGAGCCTTAGCCGTTTGGCGGGCCAACGTGCACTCTTTATTTCAATCATCATATCTCACCATTGAACGCCGGCCCATTGAGGCGGCACGGGCTTGTCATTCCCGACTCAATTTTGGACTTAAATTTACTCCCCTTTAAAAATCTGCAATAAAAAGTGAACCAACAATGTGGGGACATAATCAAAGTTATTTTTGCGTATTTTGGGTAGTTTTTTGGGGGGGTTTAGGCACAGATATAATTTATCCGGTTCCCAGTAAGGTGGCAACCCTAGTGGTGATGATCCTGAAAAGAACCACCCCTTCCAGTACCTGAGAAGGCGCTTGCGCCGGAGGCATATCGGTTGGGCTTGCTGTTTACTGTCAAACAAGGCTGGACAAACAGCCTCTGCCAGACGTATATATTACATACGGCCGACAACAAATCCCCAGAAATACTCAGGCGTATATAATACATACACCCAGTATATATTGGGTTCAAGCAGCCCGATCTGAGGCCCAATCCACCACCCAAGTTCCCCGATTAGCGGTATTAGTGTCCACAGTAACCTCTCATTACAGAACGCCAATATGCCCCCTTGATCAAAAGAAGGCGACTTCTCATTGATTTGCTCCGGGGGATCGGGTCGTTTGTGTGGATTCCCTCACCTTCAATAGAACGAAAGGGTTCCCTTTCGCTTCTTCCGAAGAGCATCGGATCCCGTCGTGGGACCTACTAAAGGTGCATATATCACCCAAGACGGGAATTTTTCTAGGGCACCAGATCATCATTCATTTAAAATAGGAGAGATCATTTTCATTTGACAAATCCAAAAAAAAAAAAATATAGAAAAATCAAAAATCCATATATACACGCACTTTCGGTGCAACCGTCACTACGACGACCTCAAACCCAACCCGTAGAGGAAGAACTAGGAAAGTGTTCGGCCCTTTCCCAAGGCATCGGTACAACACTCGTCAACAGATCATGTCGAGCGCCGATACATCCCCGCCATCATCCCCATCCCATTCCCATATAGGAGAAGACCCGATCTCCAACACCTTCACCCAAACCCGGTTCGATGTCACAGGTCCATTTGGGGCACCCGTGTTCGCATCCACCCCATCCCCGCCCTTACATTTTCCCAACATACCCCCATCTCATCCTCTACTGAAACACTTCATTCCCGACTGACCCATACATCCCCATCTCCCACCCATACACCCTTACCGCACCCCCTACTCCCAAAGACCCCATCGGAAGCCCCATCCCCTGCCTACCCCCCACATCTCGTCCACCTCGTCATCCATGCCTCCTACATCCTATATCCCATTCACCTCATCTCACACCTTCCACATCATGGCCCATCCACATCCCAACATACCCCCAATTTACCCGGTCATGCCCAACTTTTCCCGAGTGTGACGGTAACCCACCATCTTCCATAGCCATACATCCACCCTCCAAGCACAATCATTCTTACCCCCATACAGGGTCATGCCCAATTTCACCCAACCCCTCAGGTCCTTGAATGGGCCATCACCCTCCAATCTCACACCTGAATCCATGCCCTCAATGGAGGACATGAGAATGATGTATGCCCTGTGGGCTACCTCTCGGAGTCCTACATTCCAAACCCCACATCTAAATCTCCAAAACCTCCATACCCCATTCCCCTATGACCATGCCCAACCACCCATCATTCATACCATCCAAGATCCCCCACCTTAATTCGAGGCCCAGGCCCAGGCCCAATAGACCCAAGCCCACTCATCTTAGGACCAAACCCACACGAATCCATGGGCCCAAGCCCAAATGTCTTTAGAACCATGGGCCTAAGCCCAAGCCCAAGCCCACCAGACCCATCATACCCAGGCCCAAAATCTCAAGGCCCATGGGCCAAAGCCCAAAACCCATCAGACTCAGGCCCAAGCCCAAAACCCTCAAGCCCATGGCCCCGGGCCCAAACCCACAGACTCAAGCCCAAGCCCACCAGATCCAGGCCCAGTTCCAAACCCCCCAAGGCCCTTAGATCCAAACCTATCAAACCCAAGCCTAAGGCCCATTATCCCACACCCAATACCCACATGGCCCATTAGCCCAAACCCAACAGGGCCCATTGGCCCAAAATCATGCAAACCCCCACACCCAGGCTCGAGGCCCATCAACCCAAGCTTTCCAAAACCATCAAGCCCAAACCCAAGGCCCATCCACCCACACTCATCAAAGCCCGTTCACAAATCCCTTACCCCCTCACCAGTACCCTTCATTCACCTATACCCCTTATGCCCCTCTATTCCTCAAAACCACGCCTATAACATCCCACCACATCAATCACACCCCCATCACCCCCAGAATGTGCACCCAGCTCAGCACATCACTCATCCACAAACCACTCATCCATTCACTCCTCTCCATCCCTTACAAGCTTTGTGGCCCCACCAGGTCGTCCAACCCATCACCCCCCAGGTCCAAATAGCGGACCTCACCCCTCACTAGTACAATGACCAACAGTACGAGGAGGACGAGATTCGTAATAGTGGAGGAGCTGCCAGTTTCGCCCCCCCAGGCCCATCATCGTCACACCCAGGGCCGACCAAAATCAAGGGGAGGCAGTCCCAGCTACAACCTCAAAAGAATCAGAGCAGCTGAAAGAACAGATAGACAGAATACAAAAGCAGCTGACGAAGATGGGAGGAGTAGAACTGCATTCGACAGACTTTTCAGACTTATGTCTATTCCCGGATGTCCCCCTGCCACCAAAATTTAAGATGTCATCATTCAATAAATATAATGGCACTGGCAACCCCATCGCCCACTTAAAATCTTACTGTGGGGACATGTGCCAGTACGGCATAGATGAACGACTCCTCATCAAAGTGTTCCAAAAGAGTCTAACGGGCCCATCACTGAGGTGGTTTACATCCCTAGAACCATCCATAACCAAAACTTGGAAAGATCTGACACACTTATTCCAGGAACAATATGTCTATAACATGGACATAGAGTCAAGGAAGTCGGATCTGGCCCGTTTGAAGCAAAGACATGATGAAACTTTCAGTGCCTACTTAGGGAGGTGGAGGGCATTGGCCGCCCAGGTGACCCACCGGATTTCGGATGATGAGCAGATTGAATTGATAACCAAGGGAGCGCTCCCAGTCATCGTGGAATTCTTAGTATATCAGCAGCAATCCAGTTTTGCTGATTTGGTCCGAAATGCCAACCGTTGCGAAGACGCCGTTAGAGAAGGCGGGTTGGGAAAGAGCATGGCCAACGGGGCCGCTGGGGTTTTGAAAGCTGCCGAACCAAGAGTTGAAAGAAGGTCAGGGGCAGAGGTGCAGAACATCGTTTATCCCCAGGCCAATGCCACCCGACATGACTCCAGTCGACACCCACACTTTGCTTTGAACAAGCGCCAAGGCCGAATGAAGGACCAAGGGCCCTGTTCACCCAGGAACAAATGAAAGCACGATTCGAATGGGTCTTCACGCCGTTAGGGCAATCGTTAAGTGTCTTATTGGTAGTGTTGCTACAAAAGGGTATGGTCAATTTACTCCAGCCTCGCCCACCACCCAATCCGATACCAAGAAACTATGACCCGAACCTCCATTGTAACTTCCACCAGGGACTAGGTCACCCTACGGACCGGTGCTTCCCACTAAAGCACACAATCTAAGATTTAATAGAGGCAGGAAAAATTGTTCCCCCGCCGCTTCCTCAAGGGGCAGAATCAGAACATCCATCAGGCCCCTCTACCACCGCATCCAGGAGGCCCCAGGCCTAACATCCATTGCGTAGAAGAGGAAGAGGAAGAGTTTGACCCCTCGGATTATATTAGTAATCAAGAAAAGTTTTCATTTCCCAGGCTGAACGAGGGTGAACCAATTGTGGGGATGATCGAGCCGCTATATTTAGCCGATTACTTCCCCACCCCGGCATACCAAGAAGAGCCCCTAGATTTAGGGCAATATTTTTCCACTTCTGCTCCTGCCTATCAAATCCAAACGGGCCCAGCCCCGCTGCAATCATACGCATATCCGCCCCACTCCCACACACTATCCCACCATCAGCCACCCCATATACCTCTCCGTCACACCCAAATCACCCCACGCCATACATAACTCCACCATCCCCATACTATCCTACTCCATACACACTCCCAAATCTCTCCACCCAATACATAACTCCACCATCCCCAAATCACCCCACCCCATGCACAACTCCATCACCCCCGATCTACCCCGTTTTATCCACGAACCCATCATTGCCCCACCATGCCGCCCCATTTACAAACCCTTCATATCAGCACTCCCTGCTCCATTCGCTATCCCGTCATACCATTATCACCTCGCACCTCCGACGTTTCCCAGTCACCCCATCCCAGTCACATCCCCACCATCCCTTCGCCATTTTACCCCCAATCCAGCTCCACCCCCACCCAAACAAACAACCCCTCACCCACTCCCCTTATCACCCGCTCCCAATCACCATTGGTCTTACCATGCCCCGATAACGCCTGCACAAACCCCTTCCGCACCCTCAAACCCAACTTCGCCGATTCCCGCCAATACCATTACACCCCCTATTGGAGTCCACCTAGTTGGGCCCGAGAACCAGACATACCTAGCCCAATCCGCCCCAGAATCACCATGCACTCCCTTCCTCATCCCGAAACCCACCTATGACCCGCATCAAGTGCCGTTAAGTTACGAGCAGACAGACATGAATGCTGATCGCGACCAAGAAGAGACGGTCGAATTTATCACCTGGTCAGGCAGGATTTCTACATAGCCAGAAGCATCGGGGTCGTAAGAGGAGAAGAGAAGAAGAAAGAGCAGGCCACAGGGAACCCCTTTGAGAAAATGGCCAGAGAGCATGTGTTGGAAACACAGCTCAAGAGGACACCCGCCCATATTACCGTCTGGGATTTGTTAATCATGTCCTCACTCCACTTTCAAGCCTTAATGGGAGCACTCAAAGACGCGCATGTTTCCGCCCACGTAACCCCAGATGAGGTAGGAGAAATAATTGGGTAAGTATTGGCCCCAAATGCCATCTCATTCACTGATGCAGATCTACCGCTCGAGGGGAACAACCACTCTAATCCCCTGAATATAACAGTGGAAGTAGGGAACTTGGTGGTGTCGTTGGTCTTAATAGACAACGGGTCGGCATTAAACATATGCCCTCTAAGGACGGCAATCAAAATCGGTGCGAACCCCAACACCTTCCGGCCATCAATAACAAGCGCCAGGGGATTCGACAACACCCGAAGAGAGATTATAGGAGAAGTAGACCTCGACCTGATCATCAGGCCGCAAACCTTCACTGTCCCCTTCCAGGTGATGGACATAAAGTCTACATTTAATCTATTATTGGGTCGACCGTGGCTGCATGAGATCAGGGCAATATCATCAACTCTACACCAAAAACTCTGATTCATCTCAGGCGGAAGAATCGTCACCATCGTAGGTGAGAGTAGAGAAGACAGGGAGTGGAGCGCTCTGCATATTGAGAATCCGAAAGTGCTTGACATGTCGCACACAGTGAATGACACCGATCTCCATCGATTTGAGTATGACTTCTCAGCCGTTACCCTCGAGCCTACTGAAAAAACCCCTGCCAAAATTGGAGGAGGAACGGAGGCAGCCGTGTTCATGCTCCACAAATGGGGCCACCAAAAAGGGAAAGGACTGGGCCCGCGCCTTCAAGGAAGAAGGGACCCCGTCAGGGCCAAGGGGCAGCAAACCAAATTTGGCCTAGGCTATAGGCCCGATGAACAAGAAGTCAGAGAAGCCAAAGAGAAGATAAGAGCCACGGCAGTTGCCAGGGCCAGGGGAATCAACCTGGAAGAAGAGCCTCCCACCCGGCCCCACATTCGCCAAACCTTTGTAAGCGCCGGGGTGGTAAAGATTGATCTGAATGGAGAGACGAGGATAACCCCACACAAGCTTGCTTCCGCCCACCCCACCAACCCTTACATCATCCCCTCGGACCGCGAGGTGGACTTGGCAGCCCTCTCCTTATTTGAGGAGGAAATCCCCCGGCCCACCCATCACTCTAGCACTAGCCACTTCGGGCCCACCCTAACCTTCAAAGACAGGGTCCCAGAGGATCCCTCCATAAACATGCTGAGGGAGGAACTGCAAGAGCCTATCAATGCCGTCTCCAACCAAAAGGGTAAAGGCCAAGCCTCGCAGGTAAGTAACTGGGCATCTTCGCCCCAACTCCTGGGAGCCGCCAAATGCCGTGAATACGGCACCGGCTCTCCAAAAAAAAAAAACCTATAAGAAGTGAGGTTAGCCTCTGGGACACTCTACCCTGTATATACAGAGATCCACCGCGCCAGGGGCTAACCTCCGAAAAATTGCGAAAAACCATAAAAATAGAAAAAATACCAATTCCAAAAATATTGTCCTTTAAAATTTCTAATAAAATTGAAAATGATGTCGGGATACCTGTCCCACGTGAAGCAGACCCCTTCCCTGTAGAAATATAGAAGAGGTAGGAGTCACGAGTCTGGACTAGGAAGGTCAAGTCGATGAGCTCCCCAATGAGCTCCTCAAGCAATTTGCCGATTTTAAGCATGGCCCTGCCCCGATCGTCGAAGAGATAGAGGACATCAATTTGGGCACCGAAGAGGTCCCTAGAATCACCAAAATCGGAACATTGCTGTCCCCTGCGGAGAGAAAGGGTATGATAGACTTCCTCCAATCATACCAAGACGTCTTCGCATGGTCGTATGAAGATATGCTAGGTTTGGATACCGATCTGGTTGAACATGAGTTGCCACTCTACCTTGATTACAAGCCGGTTAAACAGAAGCTGAGACGTCTTTGACCTGAATGGATGTTGAAAGTCAAGGACGAGGTCATTAAGTAGTATGACGCAGGTTTCCTCATGGTATCCAAGTACTCGCAGTGGCTGGCCAATATCGTCCCCGTGACAAAGAAGGATGGAAAGGTTCGAATGTGCATTGATTTTTGAAATCTCAACAAGGCAAGTCCTAAGGATGACTTCCCATTACCCCACATCGATATCTTGGTCGATAACACTGCTAAGCACGAGATGCTTTCTTTCATGGACGGGTTCTCGAGCAATAATCAGATTAAGATGGCAGAGGCCGATCGAGAAAAGACCGCGTTCATCACTCCTTGGGGAACCTTCTGCTACAAGGTGATGCCATTCGGGCTCAAGAATGCTGGGGCAACCTACCAGAGAGCAATGACGGCCCTATTCCATGACATGATGCACCGAGAGATCGAAGTGTATGTCGATGATATGATTGCCAAATCGCCGAAAAGGGACGACCACTTGGTAAACCTTCAGAAGCTGTTCGAGAGGTTGAGAAAGTACAAGTTGCGATTGAATCCCCAGAAGTGCGCATTTGGTCCTATGTCAGGAAAACTATTAGGTTTTATCGTTAGTAGGAGAGGCATCGAGGTCGATCCAACCAAGATCAAGGCCATCACTGAAATGCCACCACCGTCTACAGAGAAAGAGGTCAGAGGCTTTTTAGGCAGAATCCAGTATATCAGTCGGTTCATTGCATAGTTAACTCTGATATGCGCACCGATCTTCAAACTACTAAGAAAGGACTCATCAGTTGAGTGGAATGATGACTGCCAAGCTACATTTGAAAAGATCAAGGTTACTTCCTAAATCCTCCAGTATTGGTACCACGTGTACCTAGTAGACCCCTGATAATGTACCTGTCCACGACAAAGTTTTCCATGGGCTGTGTGTTGGGGCAACACGATGAGACAGGAAGAAGAGAGAAGGCCATCTACTACTTGAGCAAGAAGTTCACTGATTATGAGATGCACTACTCTCATCTGGAGAAGGCATGCCTAGCGCTCGTGTGGGCTACTCAAAGACTTCGACACTACTTGTTATCCCAAGCCATCCTACTTCTAGCGCAGATGGATCCCTTGAAGTACCTGTTTGAGAAACCTGCTCTCACTGGCCGAACTGCACGATGGCAGCTTTTATTATCTGAATTCGACATCATGTACGTCACTCAGAAATCGATCAAGGGGCAGGCACTCGTCGATCATCTTGCTGAGAACCCTTTACCTGACTACGAGCCGTTAAGGACTGAATTCCCCGATGAGGACATCCTATTCATGGCAGAAGATGATACAGAAGAAGCAGAAGAATCATGGGTAATGCACTTTGACGGAGCATTGCATGTCGAAGGCCAAGGAGTTGGCGCCATCCTAATTTCACCAAAAGGATCCCATGTACCGATCTCTATCAAGCTCAACTTTCCCTGCACTATCAATATGGCTGAGTATGAAGCCTGCGCCGTTGGTCTACATGCAGCTCTCGATCTGAATGTGACTCACCTTCGAGTTTTTGGTGATTCACAGTTAATCATATGTCAGACGAATGGTGATTGGAAGACGAAGGACGAGAAACTGATCCCCTATTATGAACACCTCGAGGATCTAATAGCTTGCTTCCAAGATGTGACTTTCTCATACGTCCCCCGGATAAGGAATCGCTTTGCCGACGCATTAACAACTTTGGCATCAATGATTGAAATCCCCTATGGCATTGAGATGAAGCTGATCATGATCGAGCAGAGGAATGAGCCAGCCTTCTTCCTCCAGATT
Organism: Chloranthus sessilifolius; assembly: GCA_021018995.1. Lineage (NCBI taxonomy): Eukaryota > Viridiplantae > Streptophyta > Magnoliopsida > Chloranthales > Chloranthaceae > Chloranthus > Chloranthus sessilifolius. Next base: position 76,750,893 of record CM037595.1, read on the forward strand.
GAGGAACCTACAAAGCCTGATGATGAGCCACCTTGGTTCTCAGATATCAAGAATTTCCTTGAGACCCTAACTTTCCCAGAGGGTACATCCAAGACAGACTGACGAACCATTCAACGTTTAGCAGCAGGTTACGTCATTTGCAGAGAATGCCTCTACAAGCTATCATACAATAACATCTTACTCAGGTGCCTCACCGAAACTGAAGCAGTCAATATTATGAGGGAAATCCATGAGGGAGTATGCGGAGTCCACGTTACCGGTCACATGCTCGCTAAGAAAATTCTGCGGCAAGGATACTTTTGGACCACTATGGAATCATATTGTTGCAAACATGTTCAAAAATGCTACAAGTGTCAGGAACACTCCAGCTTGATACACGCTCCTGCCATTGATCTTCACTGCATGACCACTCCTTGGCCATTTGCTACATGGGGCCTTGACGTTGTCAGAATGATTAATCCGAAAGCATCAAATGGACATCGGTTCATCCTCATCGCTATTGAGTACTTCACCAAGTGGGTAGAAGCGACGTAATATGCCAACATCACAGCCAGTCACGTCGAGAAGTCTCTTAAGAATAATATTGTGTGCCGATTTGGAGTACCCAAAGATATCATAACAGACAACGACACAAACTTTGCGAATAAGCGCATCCGAGACTTGTGTGCGAGCAATACAAGATCAAGCACCATCGCTCATCCCCCTATCAGCCTCAAACTAATAGAGCCGTGGAAGCCGCGAATAAGACAATCGTCCGCATCCTTGAGAAAATGGTCGTCACTTATCGAGATTAGAGCGAAATACTGCCATTTGCTTTGTGGGCCTATAGAACGTCGATCCGTACCGCTACAGGGGCAACACCATTCTCCCTTGTGTATGGAACCGAGGCCGTCCTCCCGGTGGAGGTTGAAGTACCCTCACTCCGAATCCTCATGGAATCAGGCTTACCCAAAGTAGAGAGAGAGAGATCCTGCTTTGAACAATTAAACTTATTGGAGGAGAAGAGACTCCTGGCCTTATGCCATACCCAGGTGTATCAGGGGCGAATCGCACGTGCTTATAATAAACGTGTCCGCAGTCGAGATCTAAAGGTAGGGGACACTGTGCTGAAGAAGATCTTCCCTTCCCTCCATGCCGATCTGAGAGGAAAGTTTAGGCCGAACTGGGAAGGACCATACGTCGTTCGGGAGGTGTTGCCAGGATACGCCATCCACCTCGCCACCATGGACGGAGATCATCTTCCTGAGCCCATCAACGCTGGATACGTCCGACGCTTCTACTCATAATCTATCATGATAAGGTAAGTGTTGATGAAACATATACGTGACTGCTTAAGAACCACCCAAAAGAGGCCATCATTCCAAGCACAGTAGCCCAAAAACATCCCTAAAAATGATGATATCTGTTGCTATCCCATTTGAGCCTGGACCTTTCTTTCAATAAGCTCATTCCCCCAAATATCTATATATATATATACGTGTACATATACCAAAAAAAGAGAGAAAAGATGAAGTAGAGTTAATATCAAAATCCAAAAAAATCGAAAAAGCAAAACTTCAAAGAGAGATTGCCTGAAATGAAGTAAAAAGAACAAAAAAAAATGTAGAAGAATCACGGGGTATAGGGAGAAAGTATGTTGAGAAAACTGAGGCTGCATTAAGGAAATCCTTTTAACCCAGCATACCTTCAAATCCTAACCTAACCCATGGCCAAGCTACACCCTGTAGGAAGCCCTCTTTGTAGGTTCGCAAGCAGTCATAATATCTGTTAGGTCAACATGAGCCGAGTCGTGAGACGACACTAGAACCCCATCCAGCCGGTTATGACGGAATCTTTGTCTATGTCGTGGCTTTCTAGTTCTAAAAAAAAAAAAGAGAAAAGAAAAAAAGAAAGAAAGAAAATTGATTTGAGTTTAAAGCAAGATGGACGTGGTGAAAACTCACAAGGGCACCACGGGTAAAAACAACGAACTCACGTGGACCAGGTGAAAACCTGAAAAGGCACTTGGGGTAAGAGAGCGGACCCTTGGACGTAGTAAAAACCCGAAAGGGCGCTACGGGTAAAAACAGGGATGACAGGCATGGCGAAAACCCGTCTTGGGCGCTATGAGCAAAAATGTCAAAAAAAAAGAGAGATTAGGAGAGGATCTGTTCAGGCTCACCTATTTTAGTCTGGACCCCTTGAGCCCCTTCCCCCTTCTTTTGTCGGGCCGCTCATGTTAAAATCAGATCGGATCCTAATCAAGTATGTCGTCTCTACAGCGTCGTCTGACACATGACCAAAGGTAAGGCCAGAAGACCAATCAATCTCGGGGAAGCTGACCTATCCACGTTTAAAAAGAAGCACCAAAAACTCCTAAACGGGGTTCGACCATGCTCAAAAAGAGGACCCGTCGATTGGCCTTGAAAATACCGACATCACAAAAAGGAGAAAATTTCAAAAAAAGATAATGGATTTTCCTTTCCCATAAAAAGCCTCACACTGTAAAGGAGAAAATTTCAAAAAAAGATAATAGATTTTCCTTTCCCATAAGAAGCCTCACACTGTAAAGGAGAAAATTTTAAAAAAGATAATGGATTTTCCTTTCCCATAAAAAGCCTCATACTGTGAGGGAGAAAATTTCAAAAAAGATAATATATTTTCCTTTCCCATAAAAAGCCTCACCCTGTGTAGGAGAAAAATTCGATAAAAAAAATAATAGATTTTCCTTTTCCATATGAAAAACCTTACGTTCCGAGACGTATGGAAGAAAATTTGAATAAAAAAAAAATGTATATGTGTATATAGCAGATTTCATTTCTTTTCTAACAAGCATCGCGTATGAAGTGTCCCATCCCAAAAAGATAACAACATGACACACTTTCTACTTTCTGCCTTCTGTACAAGTATAAAACAAACAAAAAGAAACAACCCAAAAAAGGAAGGAGATCTCTGTTAAGGGGCATCAGCCCCCCCTCTGTATATATGATCTATGGTATGTGCAGGAACAGGTCAGGGGCAGGAACCACGCTTCAAGGCACTGATCTCTGCGAGAAGAGAGTCCTCACGGGCATTTCGATCGGTCAACCACCTACCATGAAGACTCTTCTGCCGCCTCCGCGAAGTGTCAACTACACTGCGAGACTCAGTTAAAAGCCCAGTCAACCGAAGAACCTCACTCTCGACCGTAGCAGCTCTCACCTCCGCCATCTCGGCTCTGGCCCTCTCCTTCCCCAAAGCCTCAGTCAAAGCTAGCTTCTTTATAGAAAGAGACTCAATTCTAGTCCGGAGCATCGTTTCCTTGTATGGCTAAGGTCCCATCTCTATCGCATCTCAAAATCAGTTAAGGCGGATAAGCTCTGGATGCCGGCCAAACCTTGAATCGAGAAGAGGACGCCCCCCTGAACCAAGTTACATATATGCGCTGATTGGCGGGTCTCCCAAAGGGCTGCTATGCAATCTAGGTCACTGAGAGAACCCCGAGAGAATATCAGGGAACACAAGGGCGGCCTCACAGTGCATGGCACGTGTTGGGTATATCCGAATTGAAGGACCCGAGATGGGAAATATTAGGTACTACCAGTCAACCCCAAAAGCGTAATACCCTCACAATCCCGAGAGCGGACAATCAGAAAGGTGCCGTCCAACCAGGGAAGTTGCCAGATCAACTCCGCATCAGATGGCCACAGGCTCAGTTCTTCGATGCTCCCATGGGGCAGCCTCGAGAAGCGGGTCAGAAAGCCCCGAGCCACATCCCCTCTTACCAAGCAGAATCTCGGCACAGGCCCCATGATAGCCAAATGCTCTCCTAGCCAAATCTGAATGAGGAGTGAACTCCCGCGAAGAATCCCAACCCGGCTCGAGACCGCGGCATCCAGGCCCCGATACATCTCAGCTAAGACTAGGTGCACCAGTGAACGACCTCCCTCCAATTCGGTCAAGACATCGCATAACCCGAGAGAAAATGTCTCGCCCCCAGTAAAGAAGAGAACTTCCGATAGCAAATAAAGGGCAAAGGCCTTCACATTGAAAGGATCTCGGATAGGCAACTTTCAGAGACTCGAGTCGCCAAAAAGTTCTCTCAGGAATTTCACCGAGCACCTAGTGGGCCCGCCGGCGAAGCCCTTCTCATACCCACCCTTTTTCAAACCAAGAACCGCGTAGACCACCTTTGCATACCCTGGTTTGGGCACCACTTTGGCAAGCCCCCAATGCATCCTCAAATCGGTGATAGAGGCTAGCTCCTCCAAGGTTGGGGTGAGCTCCCTGGACCCGAATTTGAAGACATGAGCCCTATGGTCCCATGACGCCAAAGCCGCCTGTAGGAGGTCGGGCAACAAAGGAACAACAAGGAGAGAGGAAAGGTGGGATAACCCAAGGCGATCCAGAACAGCGAGCTCACCCTCAGCCAAGCTAGCACACCACTTTTACAAAAAACTGGGCCCCGAGTCCAAACAGGAAAGTACACTAACCCCATCCCCCGTATGAGAATTTGGGCTGGGAAGTGGGTCCATAGACGTACAAAGATGTTCTATATAAAGCTCAGTCAATGTAGGGCGATGGACCCGCTTGTCAAGAAAAAAGGGAAGAAAGAGAAAAGAAAGAAAAAGGAGGGGCAAAAAGGCAAAGCCCGAGTGAATAGTGAGGCAAAGAGGGTTGGGCATAGATTATAAGGAACCCATTGAGCACCCGTCATATGAGGCGTATATAATATATATGCCAAGACAAAAATCTAATTTTTTTTGCCAGGCATATATATTATATACGCCAGGGTAACGTGGCAGATGTTTTGCTAGGCGTATATATTATATACGCCAAGGCAAAATTTCAAACTTTTTGCCAGGCGTATATAATATATACGCCGGGTTAATGAGGGCAGGGAAGTGTGGCTCCCCTTGCATTAGCCCAATCTTTTCTACTTTCCAAGAGAGGTACAGATTTCACTTAGCCTACTTTTTTATCTCGGGGCAGCCCACAGGCGGGCATGCTCACGCACCCATGGGAAACCCTCGGATGGCGTGGCACCCATGGGTCATATGCGGGTAATCACATGCGAGCTCACCCCCATCATTGGAGGGACTCTGGCCCGCTTCATGCCAAACAAACAAAAAAAAAAACCATAAAGGCAGAGAGATAAACAAACAGAGCATTCATATAAACCATAAAAGTTGTGAGACCATCCAAAAAAAATCAAAAGAAAATTATTACATATTCCCCCAATATTTCAAAATCTAAACTGTTTCACTGTTTCAAATTTTCAGAAAATGAGCTAATCCTGGGCAGCCCCCTTTGACTTCTTCCGGCGTCGGGTCGCGCTTTGAAAGGTACGGGTCTCCCCCACCCTTGTCCATGCCTGAGAGATGCGGCCAAGTAGAGAGCGCGGCTCCTTTTCACGAGCATGCTGCATAAGCACACGAAGGGCCATCAGTTAGGGAAACAAGCAGAAAGTAAATATGAGGATGACTAGATACGGTCAATATTCACTCACCACCTCAACCTCCCTAAGACCGATAATTTTGCGGTAATATTCGGCTTGGTTTACGGCCGACTCATAATCCTACAGCAAAAAGATAAAGAGAGAGGTGTTAGTCACACAAGCCGTCGGCATGATTGAAGAAAATGGAAGAGCAAGGTAGCAAGGGAGAGATTACCCCAGGGATCAACTCAGGGGGTGGAATCCGAATAGCTTCAGCAGATATGCGTACCTTCTCAGCCACATCGGCACACATACGCGACAAAAAGGCATCATCCAAGCGCTTAAAAGTCCCTTGGACCTTAGTTGGCGAACTGTCAGAAGCGCCAGCACCGGAAGGGTCGGAAGGTCCTGCACCGGTAGCCTCATCAGGAACAGCTGCCTCATCCCCCTCATCTGAATCGTCATCCTGTCCAAACTATGGGGAGAAACAATCTTTATTCAAATAGCAGAGCAATTAAGGTAATCATATGGAAGGCTGCTAATAGAAAGAGGAAAGAACATTACCTGAGATCGCGGGCCACCAAAAGCCAAAAAGTTGGCACCAGGCACGAATCGGGGTAGCAGAGAACGATAGGGCAGAGACTCATACCACATCTGATATCCCCCAGGAAAGAGAAGGTCATCAATGGGGACCCCATGGTGGAGAAAGCGAGCAGTAAGCATTTCGGTAGAACCCTCGGGAGGGAATACATCAGCTAGAGGAGCTTGGGGAACAACAAAAAGAAGTCGATACTGATGAATCACCCTCTCTCCTAAGTAATAGGCCTTGGCCCAGGACCCATAGAAGAAAATAATATGCCGATCTAATAAAAGGCGAGAAGGGCCCACTGCAGCCAGGTTCCAGAAGGGGGGTCCGACGTAGGGATCAAGGATGACCTGCTCAACAAAAGGAGGAGGGATTTATACATTTGGTCAGAACCCATAGCATATAGGAGCTATCAAATTTGCGAAGAGAGAAATTGTTATACCTGCTCAGGGATCAGCAGATCAAACTGAGAGCGCAGCCTTAACTCCAGGTGCTTCATACCCACGTCCCGACGACGATTCGCGTGCCAATTGCTCATAAGGGGGAACGTGGGAACCTCCGAGAGAAGCAGAGGGCGACCAGGTTGGAAATGCAGATACCCCCATACCTAAGAAAGCAAGCAGATAAAAACAGATATGCCAAAAAAAGGGGGGGGGACGAATTGAGATCAAAGGATAAAATACCTCATGCGGGCGAAGCCCTGGCAGTGGAATCCCCAAGAACGGCTGCACAGACTGAACATGAGCACCATGACACCTCCCAATCAAACCGATGTCTGATGTCGATTCACCATAAGACTGAGAAGAGACAATGAGACCCGCCCTCCGCTGGTATTTGAAAGGAGAGTCTTGCCCAAGAGGAACAATAGAGAAATGCAGGCCAACATCAGTGCACGCTATGGCTCGAGATAGATGGCCACATCAGGTTGGCCCAGATCCACTAACTCATGAGGCTTGAACAGACCAACCAGCCAGGATAACTTGACTTCGGAACCACGAACGTTCCCGGAGGTTGGGTAGGCCCCTATCAGCCGAGTCACCTCCTCCCTATCAGGCGTACGGGCAGGTATCACTGGCACCCCTCCAATACGAACCCCGGTAATCATGGACTAGTCCGCGGGTGTGAGGGTCATCTCAGCCATGGCCATGTGAAACGCCATGGTCTCAGGGCCTTCAGATAGGCCGTGTCAGCCCTCACAGCAGGGCAGGAAATGAAATCCCTAAAACCAGCTTGGGCAAGCAGGTCCTTCACCACCTGGGAGAGATAAAGTACGAGGTGGTGGAGGTCGAACCAGCCACCCCGGAACATAATGTGTGGCAAAGGCTGCAGACAAAAGGCATCGATCAAATAGGAGCAAAGTGGTATAATGAAGGCATCAAAGGAAAAGAAAAAGAGCTCATCTGTTTGCCTGGCCAGCGATCCCAAAGTTGGAAATATGGGTATGCTGACAATGAAGGAGGCCAGTACGAGCGGCTTCACCTTGCATTTCATACCAAGGTTGGGAGGAGCGCTGAGAAACAATGAACTGCTCCCCATGAGGACCATAGGCCATCTCGGGCCCCTCTTGTGGACCCTGCCCTTCGTCGTCAGACATCTGAAAATATGGAACACATCGGTATAAGAAAGGGCTGCTAAAAAAAAAGAGGAGAATAACAAAAAATGCACTAACCCATCAAAAAATGAATGAAGAATGAATGGTGATGAATAATGAGGAAAATGAAAAAAAGAGAGGGGAGCATAGGCCTAAGGAATCACATATACCTGAAAGAAAAAAAATGTACTACAAAAAGAAGAACCTCAAGCATTTCAAACCCAAAAAAAAAAAGAGAGAAGGAGAAAAGTAACAAAAATGCAAATATATATATATATATATATAATAATATATGTGCACTAATCCATCATAAAAAATAAAAATAAAAAACAAAAAAATAAATAAAAACAACAAACAAATAAGAACCAAGATGATGATGGATGATGAACGGTAAGGATACATATAATCATAATGTGATGAATGATGAATGATGATATAATAAATAAATAAATAAATAAACAAAAAAAAAAAGAAGAATCACATATAAAAAAAAAACAAAAAAGAAGCATTACATATAATAAAAAAAAAAAGAGAGAAACAACAAAACAACAAAAAAGAAGCATAGGCCTAAGGAACCACATATAATAAAAAAAAAACAAAAAAGAAGAGCGTAGGCATGAGGATCACATATACCAAAAAAAATAAAATATATATATATATATATATATATATATATATACATCTTTCGCCACAAAAAAGAAGGAACATCAAGCATTTCTAAGAAAAAAAAAAAAAAACAACAACACAATATTATGAAAATTCAAAGGAAAGATCGATGATTACCTTCAATGGGAGAAGAAATAGATCCAAAATCGGCGGAGAATAAACGTCTTTTGATCCGTACACGCGAACCCCGATGATAGAACTTGAGCAAAACCAAATGGCAAAACCCTAAGGGGCTGTCCCGAACTTTAGAAAGAAGGAGGGAAGAAGATAGAGTTTGAAAGAGGGGGCCCCTTTTGTACTCGGGCTCGGGCAGTTTTAAAAACTGCCGATTTTGGTTAGGCGTATATAATATATATTATATACACCTGACCAGAAGTGGCAATTTTAAAATTGCTCGACCATTTTTTCAGCTTTGAGGCCCGACGGACCCCCCTGTATGCTATGGACCAAGGCCCGGTCCCTCTTAGTAGCCCACATACCATCAAGCGATGGTGCACGCATCCCCAAACGGTCCTTCGAGCTCTCTTCGATTGGCCCAAAGGGGCCGTGCTATAATAAACGGATCTAGATTCGTAAGCACCCGTTGAGTGCTCCAAAAAATCATGAAATCAAAAAAGGAGAAAAAGAAAATGCTGATAAATGACACCAGCTCCCAAGGAAGCGTCGCAACGACTGTTTGCCCCACTCCAAGGGTTGTGTTAAATCAATTCGGAATGATCAGGTTCACCCGAAAGTTCTCAAACCCCATTTTACGCAGGGACACCTCATACCTGACCCGGTAGGCAAATGAACTCACCCATCACCGGTCGCTCCTGGGAACGTACACCTAGCCCAAGATCTTCCCCAGCAGAAGTCGAGACCTGATCCGGCAGGCAGACCAAGGACCTATCACCGGAATGCGCACGTCCTTAAGGTATATCAACACGGCAAGTTGATTTGCCTAAGGATACATGCAAAAATAAAAATAGTTTGAGCATGCTCAAAGTCTCGAACTGACATGTGCAAAAAAAAAAGAAGAAAAGGAAAAAGAAGGAGAAGGTTCTGAGTAACAATCTGTTGTTATGTAGTTAAAATCCTGAGTAGGTTGACCCCACCTTCCAAGCTTTAGCTCTGATCATCCACCATCGGATCTATGATTGACCAAGAGTGCACCCGACTTCAGACCATTCGAAAAGTCTATTGTCAGTCGAAACTAACCCGTCAAAAATGAAATTACAACCAACCAAACTATGTGCAAACATATAGACCGAAGGGTTCATTCCCATTTATTTCCTTTAACACAGGCTTAAAACCTGTATAGGCACGGTGTCCCTATTGAATGTATGCACTTGCGTCTGGGTATCCGCAGGATGGTCGTTTGTCCTCGTAAATTGTACCTTTGGGTCGAGGCTTCCGTTCGCGCCTATTTGCTGCTTATCGCCCTTGATGGGTGCCTGTTTGTACATAGTTAGTAAGATGTGATTTCATTAGGGACGGAGGCTAGAATTGACCATCTCTTTCGCATGGTCAATTCTAGCCTCCGTCCCTAATTGATGATAGAAAATTTTAGTTCAATATATGGCACATAGCTCAAGCTATGGACTGTAGTCCTGATTTTGACATGGTCACAGGACTACAAATGCTCAGGCAGCGGGATGTGAAATTCCATCATATCATCACTAAGATGACTGATGGACAGACCGCTTCCGATCGCAGCCTTGCAATTCGTCGCAGCCAATTACCGCAGAAAATGTGGTTCTTGGACTGTGTATTTCAGTGTAATCTATATCCCATGCAGCATGAAAGAGAGCGCCGAGATGCTCTCTTACAAGCTCTCTATGTCGTCCATGAAGGCCGATGGGTAAATGCCCCTGTGGTAGTCTGGGAGGACATTAAGTACGCCAATGAACACTTACAAAGCAACGTTTCAAGTTCTATGCCCTCCTGCCCCTACCCTCGATTGATTTCTCGCATGTTAGAAGGACACTTCGATAGTGTCAATTTAGTTCCCTATCAAATCCCTGCAGGTGAAGAGGCCCGCACTGATAATATGCGGGTCTTTAGCCCAGCTATTTGGCGGAATGTGTACCAACGATCCTTCCAAGCGGTGAGTAACCGCCCAGCTAAATAAATTCGTCGTCCTCCACAAGCCCAACAAGAAATTCCTTCTGTCCCAACCCAAGATACCTCCATTCCTCCTCAACCACAACCCCAAACCGAATCGATCCCTTCGACATAAGGGACTTTTATAAATGCAGATCTTGTCCAACTCATGCGTGAAAATCATGAGCAAACCCTCCTGCAATTCGATAATTTATATCGAAACCATTACATGCTCCATCAACGCAACGATTATATTGAAGAAGCAACTAATATCATGATGGAGCATACATTCCAAACTGCTGCAAACCCTTATACTGGGCGAGCGCGCAACTACGTCTCCCAATACACTCGAAACGCAGCGTTATTGGTCCTAGAGTTCCAGCAAGATTTCCAACAACAAGAAGCTGGTACTTCTGTAGCGGCCCAACACCGGCCAAGCCCCTAGCCTGGTAAAATACGATTTCACAAGCTCATAGTTTATATCCTATATTTTATTTTTACATTAACTTGAATTAATCTCTAATAAGCATGCCTATTTATGATAAATTAGAAATTATATATCAATGATCGATGTTAATGATTGTGTTTGTTCTGATGATTGGCGTCCTACATATTTTATTTCAATTGAGAATTGTTCATTAAACATTTATAATCTTAGTCATGTGCCACCTAAAGACAGGTGCCACACGTAGTAGAAAATTAATGAGTGTGAGTACTTCTAAAATTTCAGTTCTATCTGTTAAAAGTAATTGTTGATTTAGGTACTATTTACTCAATGGTGAGGATTACCTTGTTTATCTACAGTCTCTTCTAATTTCCCTGGCTGTAACTATATGTATTGCCATCAACTACCACATGATCATTCAAGTAACATTCAATCACTGCTCATTACTCTCTCGATTTATTTTCGAGGACGAAAATGCCTTAAATAGGGGAGAATGTAACGATCCCCAGAATTGTTAAACCAAGTGGTGTAGGAAACATCCATCAACTAACACTGAGCACTTTAACTGGATGAGACACTTACACTGAATGAATAGGTGTAAGATAATAAGCCTGTTTAGGCTTAATTGGGCAAATTCCCACTAACCCGTTAAATCGGTGTTGCATTGGACTCTATAGATTCCAGCCTTTTACACTAACTAAGTATACCCATCAATGGTGCACGGGAGAAAAACAATAGACCACTTGCCTTTGTTTATCTGCCTATACAAGACCAAAGCCTTGTGAATGTTGCATGATATCCCAGCCCAAAAATATAGCTTAAACTAAACAGCTGCATATAGCTTTAATTGGTCTTAATATAACCAAGAAGGAAGGAGTTGCTATTAGATAAACTTTTGTTGGTTTACCTGTAAAAGACAAATGCAAGTAAGCCTGGTTTTGTACACAAAACATAACTTGTTCTGGGATATAAACAAGAAGACCCTGGAGTTTTATTTTATTTTTATCTTGTCTTTATGTAATACACTACTAATGTAGGGTTGGCTTACTGGAATTTAACTCAAGTAGATTGTAAGCTACTTGCTGCTTACTTGCATGGAGAAAACAGCACACGACTCCGATGAGTCATATTGCGAGAGCATGCACGCAAAATTAAATGACCTGTTATAAAATACCAAGACAAAGTAATGCATCTTCCCCGTTTCAAAAATCCTTGTGACTATACTCTACACAGCCAACTTTTTAGCCATCTTGAGTCTGTTTATGAGTCTTTTGTAAACAAACGAATGCAATTTTTATGAAGATCAACAAACAAGCTTGTAAGATTCATACATTTCTACTCCGTTTCTGCTCTATTTTTGAGATCGGCAAACACAACAATCGATGGTCGAGTACTACAAAGTCACCAAAAGGTATGCCAACGATTTCATTTAAAATAAAGGGTCATCATAGAGACTACGTTGAACTTGAGCCCTGAATTCAACAAGTATACTTGAAGCCGCGTGCAGATTTCTGCACTCCGAATCTGCATAGTAGATCTGTGGACTTGATAGAGTGTAGAGTGCAGATTCGGAGTTTTAAAAGCTATCGAAATATAGATTTAAAATCTATAGAAATCTGCTGAAGCTGAAGCTGAAGAAACCCAGCTGAGGCTCCGAGAAGGAACAACATATCAAAAGGCCAAGAAGAAACTCAGCTGAAGCTCGGCAAGCCAAAAATATACAGGCTTGTCGCGGCAACAAAGCCAGCTGAAAGGCTTGCCGCGGCAACACTTATAGGGTTGCCGCGTCAACAAGGCCAGCTGAAGGGCTTGCCGCGGCAATCACTTGAGTGTTGCCGAGGCAACCTTCCCAGCACAGAATTTTGAGCCGTGTTTGTGCATTCGGACCTTTGATCCAAGAGGGGTCCATATGTTTATCTAATTGGGTCTTGGCGCACTATTAACCATCTATAAATTATGGGCTCTTCTATAAACTACAAGTGTTGTTAAAAATCAATCCATTTTCTTAGATATGGTGTCACATGGAGCACTTAAACAATTTTGAAGAGATGGATTCGCATGATGTTATCGGATGACTAAAAGTGCATCGACGACAACACGTGTAAGATTCAACATACGCAGGTAGGGAATCTGTGTTGGTATTTTAGAATGATATAAGTATGTCACTTAACTTTTATAGAAACTTTGATAAGTATGCATGTATGCACTGATCAGCATAATAGAAGAAAAATCTGAATTTTTTGTATTGGAACTGATAAGCTTGATTTGATAGGAAATAAATGGACTTGATTAGTCATTAAACTGATGTCAATATGAGCATCAACAGTATCTAGTACATATTGCATAAATAAAAAAGGAATTCTTTTACTAGTCTATGAGCATGACTATGAACATAAATCAGATTTATAAAGTAATGATATGATATATTGATAGAAGTTTAAGTACGTTACATCATAAAGCATACATGCAAATGCATATCCTTGATGATTCTACGTGATTCAGTACTCAGAATTTTGTCAATCTCAATGTTCTTGATACATTATTGTGCTCTAGTTAAATCAAGTGATCTCGCTAACTCGGGAGCTTGAGATTCTCGATGCAAGTGATCCCGCTAACTCGGGAGCTTGACCTTGTTAATTCCCTGTTTTCGCCAGCATGTATTCAGTTTCAGTTTGTCTCTCACACTTGTTATATCATGCATAAATACAACATTGCAACATGCTATTCATATGTTATTTTATGCTTCTCTATGAAAAAGTGATAAACTGTTAATATAAAATAACAATGCAATATTCTCTACTGAGCTTTGGATGATAGCTCATTCCACGACTTAATTGTCTTAGTTGCAGACCCTAACCCGGAGCACTTAACCGATCCTACTTACGTGCCTGAGGAGGAAGAGGGAGAAGAAGAAGACGACGACGATGAGGAGGACGATTTTGCGGAAGAATTCTTCCCGAAATAGGTTTGTAGCTTGGGATCTAAGAGGATATGGGTTTGAGAAGGAGAGGAATGAGAGAAATACATTTTATGGCATGTATAAATGATATATGATGGTTTTAGACATATGCTTGGATGTATAGGTTTTCTTTTCACTGTTTAGATGACGGGTGGCTGTCATCGGTGAAAAGTTATACATCAGATCTGACCGTTATTTTGTACTTAGTGTTGCTAGTCTAATTATCAGTTGTTTTGCCATGTTATATATCTGTCAGAGTTAAAACTCATTGCTTTCGCAATTGCGTCACTTTTAATTAAAGAAATAACACCTGGATGAAAGGATCATATCAGGTGATCGATGGACCTTTCCGGTTTAGAGATGGAAACATCGAGTCATCACAGGTGGTATCAGAGCTCCGGCGTTAAGTCATTGGAGACTGAACTCTGACATATACAAATATGATAAAATATCTATTAATAGAATAGAGGTAGGAGTTAGATTGAGTTGTATGTCTGATCAAGTTTTTATCTGATTAGGTTAAGATGCCTCCGCGTCGTGGAAGAGGCAGGGGTAGACCACCATTGCCTCATCGCACTGGACCGAATACTATTCCGATGGTGAGCATGACAGCATGACATGCTTTGGGGAGTGGTGAGAATGCCCATCTGGCTGAAAGTCGAACGACAATGGAGAATGGTGCAGAGCATCCTCCGCCAGAGCAAACTCCGCCAGTGATACATACTCCACCGATGGGAAGTGTTCATGGTATGGAACAAAATGCGGGACACCATCTGCAGTTGATGGAGACCATGGTCAACACTATGGCCATGCTTGCTGTTCGACGTCCTGAGGGCTTTACGAACTTTATTCAACTTCGACCACCAAGTTTCTATGGTCAGCATGACCCAATGGAGGCTGAGAAGTGGTTAACGCAGATTGAGAAAGTACTGCAACGAGTCACTTGTACCAAGGAAGAAAAAGTGAGCTGGGCAGCGTACAAACTGGAGAGTGAGGCAGAGCCATGGTGGCAGTATGTCGAAAGAACACGGATGCCTGGAGTACCATGGACATGGGCAGAATTCACTGAGGCCTTTAATGTAAAATATTTTCCAGCGCCTGAGAGGTATAAGCTCGAGGTACAGTTTGCAACATTGGTACTAGGGTAGATGACAGTTAGAGAATATGAATCAGAATTTACTCGTCTTTCTCGCTTTGCACCGCTGTTAATAGCCACCGAGCTGATGAAAACCCAAAAGTTTGAGAGGGGTTTGAAACCTCTGAACAAAGAGCGCATTTCTTTGTTTCAGGCAACGACTTATGCCCACATGATGAAATTGGCATTGATCACGAAAACCGATGTGGACACCATGTTCAAAAGGAGAGACGAAAAGCAGAAGGCCAGAAAAGCTCCATAGTCCTATAGTGCGGGTCAAATTAATAAGCGACCACGATTCTAAGGACAGACAACATTTCAACCGGCTGCGGGAGCATATGCACGGCCTTACAATCCATCGGTATTCTCAGCACCATTAAGGATTCCACGTGTACCGAATCAGTCTTATTCACCAGCGGCTCAAAGTACATCTGGGTTTTCTCAAGTACGGCCGACAGGTTCTCGCACGGGATCTTATACAGCGTTATCAGTTGCCTCCAAAGAAATTTGCGGGAAATGTAGGAAGGCACACAAGACCGATGGGTGTCGTAAAGCTTTTGGTGCGTGTTTTCGATGGATCTGAGAATGTCCAGAAACGATCAGAGTAGCGACAAAGGTAGGACCAGTGTTATGATCGGCATGGCCTACGGTACAAGGCCGAGCTTATGCTGTCACTGCAATAGATGCGAGAACTAGCCATGACATCATTCAAGGTATGTCTGTCCATTAATTTTATATTAAAGTTTACAATTAATTATCATTTTAGATAGAGAAGGTGCATATAGTTAACTATGAACATTACATCCTAAATTCCTAGATTGACATATTTATTATTTTAAATATTTGAGATAAATAGGTAATATAACTAACATTAGTCTATATGCTTTAGGTATCTTACAATTATAACCAAAAGATGCTTATCTGTGTTATGACGCACGAGTCTTGATAGATCCCGAATCTATACATTCATTTGTCACACCCCAGTTTGCTGAAAAATTAAAGAAGATAGGAGGTACTCCAGAACCTCTCGACTTTATTCTTGACGTTACCCTTCCGACTGGACAATCCCTCACGACTGATAAAGTATATCGGTCGATTATGGTTTCAATCAAGGATTACTGGGGATATGAAGCAGTAGCTGATTTGATCTTGTTACCGATGCAAGGATACGATGTGATCCTTGGCATGGATTGGTTGTTCACTCACCATGTGAACGTTGACTGTCGCAAGAAGATTGTCTCTTTTCGTCCCCAAAAGAAGAGATCAGCTAAATTTTATGGCATATCGTCAGCTAATCTTTCGCTGATATATACAATTCGAGCATGACAATTACTTGATGAAGGTGCTCAAGGGTATATTGCTTTCATACAAAGTGATGAATAGAAAGTGAATAAAATGTCACTTTCCAAAGTACCAATCGTTTGTGAATTTTCAAATGTGTTTCCTGATGAGCTGCCAGGACTACCACCTAATAGGAAAGTAGAATTTGCTATTGAATTAGCTCTAGGTACCGATCAAGTATCGAAAGAACCATACAGAATGGCGCCGGCAGAGTTGAAAGAGCTTAAGGAGCAATTACAAAGGCTTTTTGACAAAGGCTTTATCAGACCGAGTGTGTCTCCATGGGGCGCACCGGTGTTATTTATGAAAAAGAAGGACGGTTCAATTCGTTTTTGTATTGATCATCGTCAACTTAATAAACTGACGATCAAGAATAGATATCCGCTTCCTCGAATCGATGATCTCTTTGATCAGTTACAAGGAGCGCGGTTCTTTTCAAAAATTGACCTACGATCGGGTTATCACCAGATGAAGGTGAAAGCTGAAGATATTTCGAAGAAAGCTTTCTGAACACGCTATGGTCATTACGAGTTTCTTGTCATGCCCTTTGGGTTGACCAACACACCAGCTGCTTTTATGGACTTGATGAATAGAGTCTTCAAACCTTACCTTGATCAGTGTATCATAGTATTCATCGACGATATACTCATTTATTCCAAGACAAAGATAGAGCATGAAGATCATCTACGTCTGGCATTACAAACACTGAGAGAATCGCAGTTATATGCTAAATTCAGTAAATGTGACTTCTGGTTGGATCAAGTCAGTTTTCTAGGCATATTATCTCTGAAGTAGGTATCACGGTTGATCCTGCAAAGATTGAAGCTGTAGTACAGTGGAAGCAGCCATAGACAGTAACTGAGATTTGAAGTTTTCTAGGCCTTGCAGGTTATTATCGACATTTTGTGGAAGGATTTTCACGACTTGCTGGACCACTCACGCAGCTCACTTGAAAGAATGTTAAATTTGAGTGGACTGAGGCATTTGAATAGGGTTTCCAAGAATTAAAAAGGAGACTCACTTCCGCACCTGTTCTAGCATTACCATCCGATAGTGGTGGTTTTATCGTCTTCAGTGATGCCTCATACAGTGGGCTAGGGTGTGTATTGAACCAATGGGAATGGGTAATTGCATATGGTTCTCGTCAGCTGAAAGACCATGAAAAGAATTATCCCATTCATGACCTAGAACTAGCAGCAGTTATTTTCGCATTGAAAATCTAGAGACACTATCTGTACGGTGAAACCTTCGAGATCTTCACCGATCACAAGAGTCTTAAATACCTCTTCACTCAGAAAGAGTTAAATTTAAGACAGAGAAGGTGGATGGAATTTTTGAAAGACTACGACTGTTCTATTCAGTACCATCCCGGTAAAGCCAATGTTGTAGCTAATGCGCTTAGCCGAAAATCCTCTGCTCAGTTATCTCATCTTGTGACACGATTACAAAGATGGAAACTACTTAATGACATTATATCATCGAGTGCTACTCTGCGAGCAACGTCAACTAGAGGCTTACTTGCTACAGTAATGATCCGAGCTCTACTATTTGATAGGATCAGAAAGCTCCAGATGTAAGATGCAGAGCTTATTTCCATCCGACAAGGGGTACAAAGTGGGCTATAGCCAGAATTCACAATAAAGGACGATGGGTCATTATTATTTCGAGGACGAGTATGTGTACCTGATGATCATGCCTTACATTAAGAAATCCTTGAAGAAGCTCACAAGTCAGCATGTGTTATTCACCCTGGTAGTACGAAGATGTACCAGGATCTTAAATAGACGTTCTGGTGGAACGGTCTAAAACGTGATGTAGCAGAATATGTTGCAAAGTGTTTGACTTGTTAGCAAGTCAAGGTCAAGCACAAACATCCTGCTGGTCTGCTACAGCCATTGCCTATTCCAGAATGGAAATGGAAAAATATTTCCATGGATTTCATTCTCGGTTTGCCCTATACTCAAAAGGGTTACAATGCCATTTGGGTGATTGTCGCTCGTCTCACCAAATAGGCACATTTTTTACCCTATAGTACACGATATACAACATCCAAATTAGCTGAAGTTTATCTGAGGGAGATTGTATGATTACATGGGATACCTGTAAGCATCGTGTCAGATCGCGATCCTTTATATACTTCGAGATTTTGGCAAAGTTTCCAAGAAGGTATGGGTTCCAAGTTAGACTTCAGTACAATATTTCATCCTCAGACTGACGGGCAGACAGAAAGGGTGAACCAAGTGATTGAGGATATGTTAAGGGCCTGTATGCTCGATTTTCAAGGATCATGGGATAAACACTTACGCCTGATCGAATTCGCATACAATAATAGTTTCCAGTCAAGCATCGGTATGGCACCGTTCGATACACTGTATGGACGCCGATGTAAATCTCTGATTAACTGGGAAGAAGCTAGAGAGCGGTTGATTTTAGGCCCTGATCTGATAGAAAGCACCAATGCAGTTGCTCACGTTATTCGGGAACGATTGAAGAGTGCTCAGAGTCGACAAAAGAGTTACGCTGATCTCAAAAGAATCAGTATTGATTTTCAGGTAATAATTAACATTGATAAGTGTTCTATAAATTGACTAAAAGTTCATTATCAGTCTAATGAAATGATTTTCAGATTGGCGAACACGTCTTTATCAAAATCTCTCTTAAAAAGGGCATGATGCGGTTTGGGAAACGAGGCAAGTTGAGTCCTCGTTACGTTGGACCATTCCCTATACTAGGTAGAGTAGGAGAAGTAGCGTATCGACTCGCGTTACTTCTGCACCTGGAAGGCATTCATGACGTAGTTCACGTATCGATGCTGAGAAAGTAAGTCAGTGATCCGACGCATGTGTTGGATTATCAACCGTTGGACATCCAGGAAGATCTAACGGTGACCGAAGAACCAGGTCAGATTTTGGACCGTAAAGATCAAATTCTGAGAACAAAATGAATTCCACTCATTTTGATTCAATGGAAGAATCATGAGTCGCATGAAGCTACCTGGGAGCGCGAAGCGGATATTCGTGCTCAGTACCCTCAATTATTTACATAAGGTACGTACTTCAAATCCATATACACTATAGTTACACTTAGTCAAATAAATTTTAATTGCTTAGATTATAATGTTATTGTAAATAGTTTGTAAAGGCACCCTGCACCAGTAAACAAGAAATTATATCTGATATAATATATTAAGTAAATTTTATGGACCTTATGGACCTTGATACAAATAAATTGAAATAACAAAATTTGAGTTAGCATTAGAATTTGATTTGGCATTAAAATTATTATACAAATCAAATTATAAGACTATTCACCATAATTTTATTAAATAATAAAATATTTGAAAAGTTTGAAGCAGCGACACCTAAGCACAGGTGTATCCCAAATTACTGCCACATATCACAAGTGATTATTTCGGAGCCATTGATGGCCAAATATAATATGTTTATAATATTTTTATAAGCTATATTGTAAAATGGGTCAAAATTTCATGAAAATAAAAAATTTTAATAGAGAAAAATACATCAAAAAAGTCAAACTATATTTTTATACAGATCTTGTATCTATTGCGAACATCTAGTACCAAAAAAATCTGACACCACACATCAGGAGCCCCGAAATCCGGGCCAGGCAACACCTGGACTACCTTGCCGCGGCAAGGACTAGTGCTGGCCGCAGCAAGTCAGTTGTCGCGGCAAGCCTTAAGTGTTGCCGCGGTAACTCTATTAAGATTTGGTGGGTTCGAAACCCACTTCCAAGTATTCTCATTTGTTTTATCTGTTAGAAAAGGTGCATATTTCGGTTTTATTCAACCTTCCAAGCAAATGTCCATGCATACACACCTCCAAATCATGTCCACAGCCGCTGCATGTCACTGATCTACTCCAAGAACCTCTCTATTTCTTGATTTTGTTCTGATTTCGGGCAGATTTTTAGTCCTTCGTGAGGTAACAACCAAAACTCTAACTCCATTGTTCTTCCTTGTCTTTTTGCTTGTAAAATGCCTCCTAAAAAGGTTGGAGCCTCTAAACCTTCAAAGGCCTCAACTCAAACTAAGGGCAAAGGCCCTGCTCCTTTCCACGAACCGATCAATCCACCCGTTGAGCATGAACAACCCATCCCATGGTGGGCTGCGAAAGCCATGGAACCCAAGTGGATCATTGATGATCGACTCTTAACCCCGAATGGTCTATTCGATACATGGAACAGGCACAGTTAGGCACCTTGTATCAACCATTTCACAATCAATTTTATCCTCGTTTAGTCCGATTGTTCTACCAAAACTTGATAGTCTCCCCAACTGTTGGTCAATTAGAGACCAAAATTGATGATAGAAAATTTTACTTCAATATACGACACATAGCTCAAGCTATGGAGTGTAGTCCGGATTTTGACGTGACCACAGGACGACAAATGCCCAGGCAGCAGGATATGAAATTCCATCATATCATCACTAAGATGACTGATGGGCAGACCGCTTCCGATCGCAGCCTTGCAATTCGTCGCAGCCAATTACCACAGAAAATGTGGTTCTTGGACTGTATATTTTGGTGTAATCTATAACCCATGTAGCATGAAAGAGAGCACCGAGATGCTCTCTTACAAGCTCTCTATGCCGTCCATGAAGGCCGATGGGTAAATGCCCCTGTGGTAGTCTGGGAGGGCATTAAGTACGCCAATGAACACTTACAAAGCATCGTTTCAAGTTCTATGCCCTCCTGCCCATACCCCCAATTGATCTCTCGCATGTTAGAAGGACACTTCGACAGTGTCAATTTAGTTCCTTATCAAATCCCTGCGGGTGAAGAGGTCCGCACTGATAATATGCGGGTCTTTAGCCCTGCTATTTGGCGGAATGTGTACCAACAATCCTTCCAAGCGGTGAGTAACCGCCACGCTAAATAAATTCGTCGTCCTTCACAAGCCTAACAAGAAATTCCTTCTGTCCCAACCCAAGATACCTCCATTCCTACTCAGCCACAACCCCAAACCGAATCGATCCCTTCGACACAAGGGACTTTTACAAATGCGGATCTTGTCCAACTCATGCGTTAAAACCATAAGCAAACCCTCCTGCAATTCGATAATTTATATCGAAACAATTACATGCTCCATCAACGCATCGATTATATTGAAGAAGCAACTAATATCATGATGGAGCATACATTCCAAACTACTGCAAACCCTTACATTGGGCGGGCGCGCAACTACGTCTCCCAATACACTTGAAACGCAGCGTTATTGGTCCCGGAGTTCCAGCAAGATTTCCAATAACAAGAAGCTGGTACTTCCTCAGCGGCCCAACACCGGCCAAGCCCCCAGCCTAGTAAAATACGATTTCGCAAGCTCATAGTTTATATCCTATATTTTATTTTTACATTAACTTGAATTAATCTCTAATAAGCATGCCTATTTATGAAAAATTAGAAATTATATATCAATCATCGATGTTAATGATTGTTGTTGTTTTGATGATTGACATCCTACATGTTTTATTTCAATTGAGAATTGTTCATTAAACATTTATAATCTTAGTCATGTGCCACCTAAAGACAGGTGCCACACGTAGTAGAAAATTAATGAGTGTGAGTACTTCTAAAATTTTAGTTTTATCTGTTAAAAGTAATAATTGATTTAGGTACTATTTACTCGATGGTGATGATTATCTTGTTTATCTACAGTCTCTTCTAATTTCCCTGGTTGTAACTATATGTATTGTCATCAACCACCACATGATCATTCAAGTAACATTCAATCACTGCTCAGTACTGTCTCAATTTATTTTCGAGGACGAAAATGGCTTAAATAGGGGAGAATGTAACGATCCCCATAATTGTTAAACCAAGTGGTGTAGGAAACATCCGTCAACTAACACTGAGTACTACTAACACTGAGAACTTTAACTGGATGAGACACTTACACTCAATGAACAGGTTTTAGATAATAAGCTTGTTTAGGCTTAATTGGGCAAATTCCCACTAACTCATTAAATCGGTGTTGCGTTGGACTCTATAGATTCCAGCCTTTTACACTAACTAAGTATACCCATCAATGGTGCACGGGAGAAAAACAATAGACCACTTGCCTTTGTTTATCTGCCTATACAAGACCAAAGCCTTGTGAATGTTGCATGATATCCCAGCCCAAAAATATAGCTTAAACTAAACAGCTGCATATAGCTTTAATTGGTCTTAATATAACCATGAAGGAAGGAGTTGCTATTAGATAAACTTTTGTTGGTTTACCTGTAAAAGATAAATGCAAGTAAGCCTGGTTTTGTACACAAAA
Organism: Chloranthus sessilifolius; assembly: GCA_021018995.1. NCBI lineage: Eukaryota > Viridiplantae > Streptophyta > Magnoliopsida > Chloranthales > Chloranthaceae > Chloranthus > Chloranthus sessilifolius. Next base: position 76,773,378 of record CM037595.1, read on the forward strand.
CATAACTTGTTCTAGGTTATAAACAAGAAGACCCTGGAGTTTTGTTTTATTTTTATCTTGTCTTTTATGTAATACACTACTAATGTAGTGTTGGCTTACTGGAATTTAACTCAAGTAGATTGTAAGCTACTTGCTACTTACTTGCATGGAGAAAATAGCACACGACTCCGATGAGTCATATTGCGCGAGCATGCATGCAAAATCAAATGACCTGTTATAAAATACCAAGACAAAGTAATGCATCTTCCCTGTTTCAAAAATCCTTGTGACTATACTCTACACAGCCAACTTTTTAGCCATCTTGAGTCTGTTTATGAGTCTTTTGTAAACAAACGAATGCAATTTTTGTGAATATCAACAAACAAGCTTGTAATATTCATACACTTCTACTCTGTTTCTGCTCCGTTTTTGAGATCTGCAAACACAACAATCGATGATCGAGTACTACAAATTCACCAAAATATATGCCAATGATTTCATTTAAAATAAAGGGTCATCATAGAGACTACGTTGAACTTGAGCCCTGAATTCAACAAGTATACTTGAAGCCGAGTGCTGATTTCAACACTCCGAATCTGCATAGTAGATCTGTGGACTTGATAGAGTGCAGAGTGCAGAGTGCAGATTCATAGTTTTAAAAGCTATCGAAATATACATTTAAAATCTATAGAAATCTGCTAAAATTATACATGTATATATATATATAAATATATATAAGCCAGGGAGGGGACAACAGATCAAAAGGCCAAGAAATATACAAAGCTATCATGATAAACTTTATCGGGTTGCCGCGGCAACACTTATAGGGTTGCCGCGGCAACAAGGCCAGCTGAAGGGCTTGCCGCGGCAATCACTTGAGTGTTGCCGAGGCAACCTTCCCAGCACAGAATTTTGAGCCGTGTTTGTGCATTCGGACCTTGGATCCAAGAGGGGTCCATATGTTTATCTAATTGGGTCTTGGCGCACTATTAACCATCTATAAATTATGGGCTCATCTATAAACTACGAGTGTTATTAAAAATCAATCTATTTTCTTAGATATGGTGCCACATGGAGCACTTAAACAATTTTGAAGAGATGGATTCACATGATGTTATCGGATGACTAAAAGTGCATCGACGACAACTCGTGTAAGATTCAACATACGCAGGTAGGGAATCTGTGTTGGTATTTTAGAATGATATAAGTATGTCACTTAACTTTCATAGAAACTTTGATAAGTATGCATGTATGCACTGATCAGCATAATAGAAGAAAAATCTAAATTTTTTGTATTTAAACTGATAAGCTTGATTTGATAGGAAATAAATGGACTTGATTAGTCATTAAACTGATGTCAATATGAGCCTAAATAGTATTTGGTACATATTGCATAAATCAGAAAGGAATTCTTTTACTAGTCTATGAGCATGACTATGAACATAAAACAGATTTATAAAGTAATGATATGATATATTGATAGCAGTTTAAGTACGTTACATCATAAAGCATACATGCAAATGCATATCCTTGATGATTCTACGTGATTCAGTACTCAGAATTTTGTCAATCTCAATGTTCTAGATACGTTATTGCTCTAGTTAAATCAAGTGATCTCGCTAACTCGGGAGCTTGAGATTCTCGATGCAAGTGATCCCACTAACTCGGGAGCTTGAGAAGTGATCCCGCTAACTCGAGAGCTTGAAGTATTCTAGTTCAAGTGATCCTGCTAACTCGGGAGCTTGAAGTATTCTAGTCCATGTGATCCCGCTAGCTCGGGAGCTTGACAAGTGATCCCGCTAAGTCGGGAGCTTGACCTTGTCAATTCCCTGTTTTCGCCAGCATGTATTCAGTTTAAGTTTGTCTCTCACACTTATTATATCATGCATAAATATAGCATTGCAGCATATTATTCATATGTTATTTTATGCTTCTCTATGAAAAGTGATAAACTGTCGATATAAAATAACAATGCAATATTCTTTACTGAGCTTTGGATGATAGCTCATTCCACGACTTAAATGTCTTAGAAATGTCTAATTTCGAGCACGAAATGATCCTACTTATGTGCCTGACGAGGAAGAGGGAGAAGAAGAAGACGAGGAGGAGGACGATTTTGCGGAAGAATTCTTCCCGAAATAGGTTTGTAGCTTGGGATCTGAGGGGATATGGGTTTGAGAAGGAGAGGAATGAGAGAAATACATTTTATGGCATGTATAAATGATATATGATGGTTTTAGTCATATGCTTGGATGTGTAGGTTTTCTTTTCACTGTTTAGATGACGGGTGGCCGTCATCGGTGAAAAGCTATACATCAGATCTAACCGTTATTTTATACTTAGTGTTGCTAGTCTAATTATCAGTTGTTTTTGCCATGATAATATCTGTAAGAGTTAAAACTCATTGCTTCCGCAATTGCGTCACTTTTAAATAAAGAAATAACACCTTGATGAAAGGATCATATCAGGTGATCCGATGGCGCGACCTTTCCCAGTTTAGAGACGGGGAAATGTTGGGCTGTCACATGGGGAGACTTGAAACTAGAGCTGTGAATAGGCTTGGTCGACCATATACCTGAATCGACACAACCCGATTTTTTATTCGGTAAGGCACATAAAGTTGAATTGTTGGGTCAGGTCGGCCATGAAACATCCGACCCGGCCTTAAGGTTGGGTCGGCTAATGTGCACCATTGGGTCTAGTCTGGTCAGACATTTGCATATTTCTTATCAGGCAACCAAAGTTGACCCAACCCATTGACAGCTCGATACCCCAATCTACCGACCCTTTGAAAGCCCTACTTGAAACCTTAACCTCGTATAAAGAACTTACACCTACGAGTAAAACATGTCATTGCTTTGCGTCTTATTCTCCTATTTATATAAGTATAGATTTTGCATGTGCAGAATTTTGTAAAAAATTCTCATGCTAACAGTTAGTTACCATTTTTTTATACGGTCATTCGGCCCAGACAATCTCTAGAATCAAGGAGTAGACACACATACACATGTGATAGCTGCAGAGTAGCGTAAGTGAGCACCAACTATAGTGGTGAGGGTTAACTAACAGAACCCAACCCACACTTTGTAATGACAAGGGTGGGAAACTACGTGGAGGACGAGAATCGACCCATGACCTACTCCCACACATTAGAGGGATCATACCAACTGGAGACGAAAAAGGCCTAAAAAGTAACAGTGGAAGCCTTGGTTGTGGAGACCGAATTTGAACTTGCGAATAGCGCTAGGTTTATCGGTCTTCAATGCTAAATTGTAGATGTTGTGAACCTCTATAGTCATGTTTTTTTTGTTGAATGGTTTAAAACTAAAAAAATAAAAAAAATACAAACAAACAAACTAACTACACTAAGTTACATTAGCTGTTGATAAAATCGTTGCAATTTTTAAGTGTTACAGGGCAAAGGCCTTGTAAGGCTTTAAAATTGCCTCCAATGTCAACACCAAGGTGTCAAATTGGATATTGGGTATAAGTTCATGAAGGACCAATACGTATCGACCGATATGTATTGACTGATATTAAAGACGATGTAGAAAATGTAGATACTGTAGAAACTGAGTGAGAGGTATCATATACCAGACGATGTAGAAACTGTAAGGGAAAAAGCTCTTAAAGACTACCAGCAAAAACTCCATCAATAGCTGAGTGAGAGGGATCATTTACTGACCATAGCTGAAAGGAAATTCTGCAACTGCAAGAAGCTCAAGACTCCCTAAACTCAATCAATGCTGAACAGAAGCAGATCATTGAGTCTATAATAAAGAACAACTTGGTCACAATAGCAAAAGAATAAGGTAAAGCAAAAAAGTTGAGAATGGAGATACAACTTAAATCTGCTGTGATCAAGAAGGTGACCTCGGATCTGAAAGATAGAGAAAAGGTTGATAAGGAGCAATAGTGTAAGGAAGGAAGCTCTTGCCACATGATTGATGAGAAGGGAACCACAGATGAGGCGGAGCCTGAAACACATGGAGATTCTACCTTCAAAAAAAGAACAAGATGATTATTCTACAGATGAGGTGTCCGACTCGAAAGAGGACCCTACTACTTCTATCCTCGTACCATACTCGTCATCACCAAGTGAGTATAAAAAAACTAGAACATTATAAACCTCATAGGTATGATCTTTCTAGATTTTTCCTAGGATTTTTTTTTTTTCTGCAATTAATTTTCTTAATACTATATTTTCTCTTTTCATAATTGTTGTAAATATTCAGTAATATATAAAATTTTCTTTTTGACTAACTTTCATTTTTTTACTAACTGTGTATTGTTACTAACGTTTCTTTTATTTTTGTTATTTTTGTCTCTAAGAAGTAAAACCACTGTGTTTTCCTCAAGTTTGGGGGAGCCTTCTTTACATAATTTTTTCACATCCGATAAGCAATCAAAGATATCAATAATTATTCGGTATCAATAAGTATCCCCTATTTTTATGCCAATGAGGGCATTGTCCAACCTAAGTTTGGGGGGATACACAACTTTTGTGTATAATAGTAGTAAATTAGTTAATTAGTATTTCAGTTAGTTTTATTTAGTTTATTTTGTATAAAATTTTCGAATTTTTTAATTCTAAAGATGATCATTACATAGGAATTATGACAGCCAAATTACAAATCTAGAAAACTTACAATCCATTATAATAGGAGTTCAATAATCAGAATAAAGAATAATACAATTCATGCTTAGCTCGTTAAACACTGTATTAGAATGGATGTTTGAAATAATAGATTGATCTAAACTGCCAAATTTTAGACTATAGTTTTAAAATTATAAATCAGTGAGATTTTGAGCCATATTTCCTCTTTTATTCAGAGAGAAATTGTTTTTATTCAAGTAAAACAAAAAATAAAAAAATTTGAACTTCGATACTGATTTGAAATCTCATATTGCTGAATTTAGAATCAAAACATTCTATGACAACCTGATTTTTTTGTCTAGAACTATCTGTTAGAAATATCCAAGCAATAAGACATCTATGTTGATAAATCGTAAAGATGATTAAAGTTCATCTTTTGTTAAATCAAAGCCAAAAAGCCAAAATTCAAGAATAAATTTTATCCTTTGAACCCATATTAGAAGCCAAAACTGAATTTCTTTGTATCAAAAATCTGATAAACCCTTAACCATATGTACTACCCAAACCTTTCAACCTTTAACCCTTATATTTTTTGAGATTTTAGAATACTAAAGAAGGGAAGAAGAGGGAGTGGAAGGAGTAAAAAGCAACAACAGATAAAGGGTATGCCAAAAAAGGGTACAGATAAAGAAATTAAAAGAAAAAAAATGGGAAAAGAGTGAAAAATCGTAAAAAGATGATTTGAAAAAAAGGAAGATTACGATTGTTAAGTTTGTTAAAAAAAAAGGAGAAAAATCATAGAATATGATTTTACAATGAAAGAAATGGGATTTATAAATAAAGAGAAAAAAAAAAAATTTAGGAAGAAGTTATCCAATTCATGGATACTTACTGAAGAATAAAGAAGAAGCTGAAAAGATAGGAGAAAGAAGAGCTAAATTCTCAGAAAAACTTTGAATCCTTTTCTACCTTTCTTTGACACCTTCTAAAATCCAAAGCCTCATTACAAGCCGAAGAAAAAACCTTTTTGATTTACGATTTGTAAATGCATAAGCTTAGTAGAGATATTGAAGATAGATATTATGAATTGTATAGGGATTCATATGAATAGAGTAGATTATCCTTTTCTATGAGATTGATAATTTTTATCTTTGACTGAATTTTTCTAAAATAACATTGTGAGAACCCGAAAGTTTTGATATCTTTTTTAGAGTATGTCAATAGTAATTTTTTGAATGAAAGTATTTTCTAAATCTGTAGTTTAGAAAAATTTATGAAGAATAAATTTTTCACTAATGCATACACTTCCTGCTTACTATGAATTGAAATTGTCGGAGTTCTAATCAAGGATAACTGTTATAATGGAAAGTAAGGATAAAAGATTGGTAATTTTAGAAAATCATAATGGCTCTGTGATGACTACCTTAGTTAACTTAGTTAATTTAGATAGTGTACAAAATTAGTTCAACCTTCCTTTTGAAAAATATTTTGAAAACTCCCAAAAGATTTGAAGTTTGTTGGTAGCTTCACTGAAAACCTTCAGGAGACTACAACTCCTCTACTAGGGATCACCTAGGGGTTTAAAGGCTAGTTGCATCTGCTAAATGCAATCGTGTTCCTGACGAAAGTGGAAATTTAATTTTTAGTATAAGATGTTTTATGTTTCCTTGTTTGCTAGGGACTAGCTAAACGTAAGTTTGAGAGTGTGATCAGTCACATAATATACTAATTTCTTACCCTTAACTTAGTGATGCTAGGGCTTAGTTTGCTACTAATAAGTTATTGATATACATATATTAAAGAAAAACAGTAAAAAAGAACCAAAGTAATAATATTCGTCAAAATAAACTCATAAAGTAATAAAAAGACAATTGAACCAAAAGACGAGTCATCGCCTACTGAAAAGATAAAAAATCGTGTTTTACGATTTAGCGGAACAAAGTACTGAAAATACTAGAAAATAGTAATTTATGATTTTATAAGAGAAAGCCGCTCAAGAATAAAAGTACGATACAAGAGAAACGATGAATCATAATTATAATCGTAAAATGAAGAATCGTTCAATAGAAAGTTGTGTTAGAAATCGTGATTTATGATTTTTCAGAAGAAGTTTCAATAAAAGAAGAAAATCGTGATTTACGATTTTTCAGAGAAGACTCCTTCCGAAGTGGCTGATCACGTGAGAATGAACACCACCATGCATAAAATTAGAAGGTCTCTTAACAGAAGAAGTTCAGTGAATCACATATATAAGAAGATTGACGAAGAAGACTTTTAAAGGACTCTACGACTGAAATCCAAAAGTACATCAACAGAAGGAAAGCAGGGAAAGATAAAGTTTGAAGTAGAGTTATATTAGGATAGTTTTGGTTTAGTAATTTCTTTTATTAGAATTAGAAGTTTTGTAAACCGACCCTTATGATCTATAAATAAGAGGCTCGACACATAGGAAAAACCATGGAAAAGGAAGTCTTAGTATCAATTCACGACTGAGGTTGGATTTTCTTTCGATCAAATTTAGAGTAGATTTTTATTGCTTTGTAGATTAGATATCCAAGGTTTCTCAAGAGCAATTGAAGACTGCGATTGTGAGCTGAAGATTAGAGTAAATATCTATAATTTCTCAGAAGCAATTGACAATTGCGGCTGAGAGGTGAAAGATATAATTTTATTGCTTTCTAGTTTAGATTTATTTTATTACAATTTTCTACTTTATAAACATTTTCGAATTTTAATTTGAATTGATGACTCAGGTTAAAATTTGCAGACTAGTGTAACGATTTTTATTTTTCCATCTTTAGTTTTCTAGAATTTGATTGAAGCCCAAGTTTTAGGAGATTGCTGATTAGATTAAATCTGTATTGATAGGATTTTAGTATTGATTGACGACCAATGCTAGGAAACTTGATATATAGTGTAACGGTACTGTTTAAATTCATAAATATTCGATAGTTGAAGACTGTGATTAACGACCATAATCTAAAGAAGGAGGACTAGGATTTACTTTTTTGCAATTTAGATTAACAAACAATTCGTTTATTCATATTTCTCGAGTAGATTAGGAACTTAAAAGATAAGTATAGATTTTAAAAAAAATTAAGTTAATATAGAAAAACTTGTCTTCGTGGGAACGATCCTATACTAGCTCTATAATTTTTATTGTGTGCTTGCAATAGATTAAGAGTTAATTAGATACATAAAAGTAGCCAGTCACCTCTTCTAATTTTTAGCCTCAGCCACCTGATTTGTCCAAGGGAGCTTGCTGAAGGTACCCGGGAATGAGACCGATCCTCCCAAGCATAGCAGGCCACCACCTCCTTTTAGACAGATATCAGTAGAAGTAAGAAACCAAACTAATTAGACCCTAGGTAACCCATAGCTTGCTGAAGTTGGTTAGCGGACGTTCAATAAAAAAGTCGACCCTCATCCCGTAAAGCATGATCAGTGGCGTGTTGTAGCATCGATAAATATTTGCAGGTGGCGATCGCATCAACCCAGGTACTCTTTGTTTAAAATTCACCTTTTTCATTTCATCATTTAATATTTTTTAGTTTACTATTCTATCGCTTTCCGCTAGAGTCCACGTGGACAGAATTGAACCACTTATTTTGGGACCCAATAGGGCCCTAGAAAAAATGCGTACCAACAGCCATGTACAGAATTAGAAGATCACTTGAATTAGAAGCCTTACACTCTACGAATCTGAGAAGATTGGCGAAAGATTCCTGAAAATCTCTGCTCCTGAAAATAGGAAAGAATCCTGCGCGCATCTACTATCCAAAGCAAGGAAGATTAGAATTATAAGTTTTAGTTTTATTAGGAAACTTTCATTTTAGTAGTTTATTTTTATTAGGATTCGTATATTTTAAACCGACCCCTTATGATCTATAAATAAGAGGGCTCGACACAGAGGGTAAACTTATCGAAGGAATTCTCAGCATCAATTGACGACTGAGGTTGGGAGTTTCATGAAGATCACCTTAGTTTAGTTTAGTTTAGATATCCAATACTAGAATATTTTTATTGATTTCTAGTTTATATTTACTGCTTTCTTTTATTGCTTTGTAAATATCTAAAAATTCTTGATTTTAAGTGACGAATAAGATTGAGAATTTGCAAATTAGTGCAACAGTATTTTATTTTCCATCTTCAATTTTCTAGTGTTTGATTGACGACCAAATTTCTGGAAGATTGCAGATTAATATAAATCTATATTAAGGAATTCTAATTTTTGATTGACGACCAAACTCTAAAAGGCTGAGATATAGTGTAACGGTATTTTAATTTTCATAAACATCCAAGAATCGAAGGAAACTTATTGACGATCATGGTCCAAAAGTTTGAAGATTTAGATTCATTTTCTTGCACCTTAGTTTAATTAAAACAATCATTTTTTTATTCTTTAAAGGCAAATAGAAGTTTTTAGATTCTCAACCTTCCTCGTGGGATCGACTCTATACTAGTGCTACAATTTTCGTTGTGCGCTTGCAATAGGTTAAGACAGAGTATACTTTATAGAGCTATCAAGTTTTTGACATTGTTGCCGGGGAAGCACAAAAAGTTTAAAAATCGACATTTATCTTTCAAACCTCTTTTCTTTTCTATTTTTATTTTGTTTGATCACTTCTTTATCTTCTACAGGTTTATTCGGAGCAGCTGATCGAGGGTTTCAACACTTCTTCTGACAATAGAAGCTAGATGGTCAACTTTATTTTCTCTCCCTGCTTTCTAAAATAAAAATCAATTAAAATAAAAACACAAAAACATATATATATATATATATATACATACATACATATTCTAGCTGCCCCGCCTTACCTTCAATGCAATTTACTATGGTGGGAGATGAACACCAAATGGGTAAAACACTAAGGGAGTATTATGCACCTTCTACTCTTGCACTTCCCTCGTGTATTCGTATACCTACAGTAGTCGGTAATGGGGTCTTTGAAATCAAGCCTAACCTAATTCAATTACTTCCTATCTTTCATGGGCTTGGTGATGAGAACCCCTATTTGCACTTAACGAGCTTTCTTGAAATTTGTACTTCCTTTAGAATAAAGAATATGAAGGAAGAGGTCGCTCATTTGAGGTTGTTTTCATTTTCTCTTAAAGACAGGGCAAAGCAGTGGCTAAACTCTTTGCTCAGTAATTCGATCACTAGTTGGAAAGAGTTACAACATAAATTTCTCATCAAATACTTCCCAATCTGCAAAACGAACAGGGACCTGTGGGATGTTTTATCGTTCCATCAATTTTCGGATGAGTCTTTTCAAGAGAGCTGGAAACGTCTTAATGAACTTTTGAACAAGTGCCCTCACCATGAGGTCCCACGCTGGCAAATAGTGATTACTTTCTATGAAGGCCTGAATAAACAAACTCGACATATGATTGATGCTACTTGTGGGGGAGATGTTTCTTACACTAACAGCAGAGGATGCTTAGGAACTTTTTGAGACCCTTAAGAGAACTCTGTGCAAAATAATGCACGGAATTGGATTGACTCGGAGGCTTTAGAGAAAACATCTCCTAGGAGAGGTGATCTGTAAGAACTAATACCAATGATGAATTCTCTTTCGAAGCTAACACTTTGGAAAACACAAATTCAGTCCTGGTTGGGTATAAAATCGCACCCAACATTTCACAGAGGAGAGGCTTGTGGCATCTACCACAACCCATCTCAAGTTGCTTCCCAGTGTCTTGTCGCTCCTCTATACCCCCCACTAATCCAAACCATGTTGAGGAGACAAGCATTTACGGGGGAAGCATAAACTCTTGTTGCCCAAATCTGAGTTCCCCTTAAAATCGTCGAGCTACTGACTCATCCGTAGCAATATTTTGTGTAATATGTGCATTACTTTTCTTGTTTTATTAAAGAGGTCTCTTACGATTCGAATCGTGATAAAACACGATCAATCGCATGACAGTCTCTGGTGAAAAATCTGATTTTATGAGTAATTGTATGGATGCACGATTGCTTATAACCCTTCTTTCTTTTGTGTGTTATTTTCAATGGGCAAATCGTAGTTATTACAATTTGATCCATGAGAGAGTCTATTCAGTCAGAGAACTGTGTTACCAAGAATCAAAGTTTACAATTCTAGGGAACAGGCGATGGGTGAACTGTCTTATCAGTTACCTTGGAATTTGAACCCATTTAAATCATAGAGGAAGCGAGACACGCATCGCATTCAGGACCCCCATCGGCCACCTACCTGATCTTAATTGCCAAAGCCTTCAAATTTATTCTAAGGCGACATTTCAAAACCCTTTTCTTTCCCTATATAACCATGCCTCCCCACAAAACTCTAGCCATTCCAGAGCCATTCTTCTTCCTCCGTCTTAAACCCTAACCACTATGGCGGAAGAACCAGACTGAAACGATATCAGTAGGAGACTTGACCGAATCCATGAGATACAAAGGGCCGAACTTCTAGCAGCAATAAAAAAATTATAAAAGTTGAAGTGCTAACGACCCATACCAGATGCTGAATCGTCCATCGAAATCACCCTTTACCCCAAACCTAACCCAAATCTGAGACCTTTTTCCTACGCCCCATCTTCTCCTACTTCTTAACAATTTCACCATTACAACCCCTGTGAGTTCGAGTTCCCTTATGATGGCGGTGGGTTGAAAACTTTCTCGCCACCCCTCTCCATTGCTTAGCCTCCCACTCCTCAACTTCTTCCTCTAACTGCATTGCATTTCTCTTCCGAGGGGGCATTTGATGAATCGAAAGGTAGAGAGGAGTGTTCTGTTTGGGGGAGAGGCAAGACTCTGATTGAAGGTGGTTACCCCGAAAGCCAATCTTTATCAAATTATCCCTTGCCTCAGACTGTCGCAGTCAGCCTGCAACTAGATTTTTCCTAGGTTTTCTCTTTTATGTAATTAGTTTTTTTTGCATGCAATCTCTGTAAATATTTCATCTTATTAATAGAAAATTCTTTTGTTTCTTTTATTATATCTTTTTTATTATTTCTAATCTTTCCTTTATGGTGCCATTACTATGTGATCACGCCGAATGCGATTTTTCCCATGTTTAGGAGAGATCTTTAATTTTCTTTGCAAATTTTGTGCCCAGCACTCGTGTTGGCACCATAGTAATTTTTTTTAGTATCCCATATTTTTGTGAACAATGAGAACATTGTCCAATTTATGTTTGGGGGTACACACTCTATGTATATTACTTTTACTTTTACTTTTACTTATTTGCAAAAAAATAAATTATTTTTAGGTTTTATTTTTAGATTTTTAGGCTTACTTTTATCTCTGTTAATCATTACATGTGAGTTACGATAGAAAAATTACGATTCCATAAGCCTTACCATCATCTTAGTAGAAGTTCAACATAAAAAAGAAAATAGAAGCAGTTACGATTCATGTTCAGTTCATTGTACACTGTATCAAAATTGAATGTTTGAAATTTGACATTGATTTAAATTACAATATTTAGATTATAGTTTTAAAATCATATAATTAGTGAGCATTTAAACTTATTTCCTTTCTTTGAGAGAGACTGCTGCCTATTCGAATTCAAATTTTTTTGAACTTCTTGACTGTACTTTAAATTGAAATCTTATATTGCTATTTTATTTGAATAAAATATTCTATGATTATGTCAAATATTTTTCTAGAACTGTTTAGTATATGCATCAAAACAAGATGACATTCTTGCTAGTAAATCGTGAAAATGATTTAAGGCTTTCTTTTGATTTGTTTGAACCAAACTGCCAAAATCCTAAAATATATTTATCCCTTGAACCCATATTAGTTCCTTAACCAAATTTCTTTGTACCAAGATTTTGTAAATCCTTTACCATATATACTACTCAAAGCTTTTGATCTTTTAACCCTTGTAATTTTGAGAATTTAGACTCAAGGGAGAAATAGGAGAGTGGAAGGAGAATGCAAAAACAGATAAGAGAATGCTGAAAAGGGTACGTCTGAGAAAGAAATAAAAATTCTGAGAAAAATATGGGAGAAAAAGAACTGAAAAAGAGAAGCAAAAAGCTTTGAAATTGAGAGAAGTATATTTTCAAGAGAATATCTGAAAAAAAATCAAGAAAAAGGGATTTACTGAAAAAAAAAGTATATGAGAAGAAGTTATCCAACCTTTTGAATACTTATTGAAGTAGAAAAAGAAAGAAAAGAAGAAAAATAATAGGTGAGAAATGAGCTGAATTCTCAGAGCTTTTGAATCCTTTCTACCTTTCTTCGGAACCTTTTAACCCAAAGCGCCATTACAAGCTGAATAAAGTCATTTTTTATCCATGATTTACAACAGCATGAGCCTAGTAGAGAGGAGTATAATAAATACTATGGAAAAACATGATGCATAGGAAATAAAATTGATTCTCTTTTTCCATGAGATTTATCTTTTTATCGATTGTCCTTGAAATTATTCCTTATATATATCATTGTGAGAAACTCAAAATTTTGATATCTTTTTAAGAGTATGCCAACAATGAGAATTTGGATTAAAATATTTTCTAAATCTGCAGTTTAGAAAAATTTATAATGAATAGATTCTTTCATTGGTACACACACACTCCACACTTTACCTGAATTAAAATTATTAAGTTTCTGATCAAGTCATGGCTGACGGAATCTTATTTTTGAAATTATAACAACCATGTGATGCTTGACTGATTAGTGTACCAACAGTAGGTTAGAATTTTAAAATTTTGTTATTTCTTCTCCAAAACTTTATGAAAAATCTAAAAACATTTTGAAATTCGTAGGTAACTTCACTGAAAACCTTTAGGAGATACAAATCCTCCACTAGGGATCACCTAGGGGTTTAAATACTTGTTGCATATGCTAAATACAAATGTGTTGCCTACGAAAGTGACATTTAAAATTTTAGATTAGTTTATCTTTCCTTTTTTGATAGGGACTAGCAAAACATAAGTTTGGGGGTGTGATCAGTCACATAATTTATCATTTTATCACCCTTGACTTAGTGATGCTAGACCTCAGTTTGCTACTAATGTGATGCTGATGTGCAGATATTTAGAACAGACAGCAGAAAAGTACCAAAATATTAATATTTGCTAAAAATGAACTCAAAATATAGTATGAATGATGATCACTTGAAAATATGATTCCATCATATTTAAGGACCATTCATACGATACAATCGTAACCTCGAAAGAGCGAAACTGAGGAAGAAAAGAAGGAATCGTAATTTACGATCCTACCAAAGACACTCAAGACTGGTTAGCACGAATGGAAGATACGATCGTTCGAAGAGCAAGAATCATACTAGATGAAGAGATGCAATCATACTTACGATTGTATATATTAAAGCTCGAACTACTGCTTGAGATCATGTGAAAATTGCACAACCATGCACAAAATTAGAAGATTACTTGAATTAGAAGCCTTGCACTCCACGGATCTGAGAAGATTGGCAAAAGAATCCTGAAGATCTCTATTACTGAAAATAGGAAAGAATCTCGTGCGCATCTACTATCAAAAGCAAGAAAGATTAGAATTAGAAGTTCTAGTTTTATTAGGAAACTTTTGTTTTAGTAGTTTACTTTTATTAGGATTCGTATACTGTAAATTGACCTCTTATTATCTATAAATAAGAGGGTTCGACCTAGAGGAAAAACTTATCGAAAGAATTCTCAGCATCAACTGATGACTGAGGTTGGGTTTCCTAAAGATCACCTTAGTTTCATTTAGTTTAGTATCCAAAGTTTCTCGAGAGCAATTGACGACTATGATCGGAGACTGGAAGATTAGAATAGAGTGTCAGTAGTTTCTCAAGAGAAATTGATGCCTGTGACTAAGAGATAAAAGATCTTTTTATTGTTTTTTAGTTTAGATTTACTGCTTTCTTTTATTGCTTTGTAAACATCTAAAAATTCTTGATTTTAATTGACGATTAAGATTAAGAATTTGCAGATTAGTGTAATAGTATTTTATTTTCTATCTTCAATTTTCTAGTGTTTGATTGACGACCGAATTTATGAAAGATTGCAGATTAGTATAAATCTATATTAAAGAATTCTAGTTTTTGATTGATGACCAAACTCTAGAAGGCTGAGATATAGTGTAACGGTATTTTAATTTTCATAAACATCCGAGAACTGAAGGAAACTAATGGAGGACCAGGGTCCAGAACTTTGAAGATTTAGATTTATTTTCTTGCATCTTAGTTTAATTAAAACAATCATTTTTTTTATTCTTTAAAGGCAAATAGAAGTTTTTAGATTCTCAACCTTCCTCGTGGAATCGACCCTATACTAGTGCTACAATTTTCATTGTGCGCTTGCAATAGGTTAAGACAGAGTATACTTTATAGAGCTGTCACGAGTTTCAACAAAGGTCTTCAGAGAGTTGTAGATTCTTGGTAGCCCATTGTGAGTGTAGAGAACCAAATCTTCCTCAGCTATTGGGGACGATGCAACTACTAGATCAACAACAAGAAGCTGGATCTTCTCCATATACTCTTTCATTGAGAGATTTCCCTTTTTCAAGGTCTGAAGTTGGGATTTCATTTGCATTATATTAGATCTAGAGGGTGAGTTGAGACGGGTTTTGTGACAGCCCGACTTTTCCCCTTCTCGTAAATGGGAAAGGTCACGCCGTCGGATCACCTAACATGATCCTGTCATACAAGGACATTGTATATAAAATGTTACGTATGCGGAAGCGAATTAAATTAACTCTGATACGTAGAAATATGGCAACAACTGATATTCATTCATTTATCTAAATCAGTAAACTGAACAGGAATATAAACAGAAACCTATACATGAAGTAGTAAACTATCTTAAATCACACTGTTATTTATACATGTTTAATGTTTATAAAAAATCTCTCTCTCTCAAACCTCTCAAGGAAAGAAGTCCTCCGCAGAATCTTCCTCCTTGTCTCCCTCGTCCTCCTCCTAATGGTAGGTAGAAACAGCCTCGTGCTTAAGGTCTTGAGCAATATCTGCAGCTAAGATATAAAGTCATAGGATGAGCTATCATCGAAGCTCAGTAGGGATAATTACACAACTAATTTATATGTTAGCTTTTTTATTCATGTCTAGAAGCAAATAAAATAAAACACATGTCATCTTATCTTAGGTTTAGTCTAGCACTAATCTATTCTAGCAGCACTTAACAGAACAAACACTAAAACATGCAATTATTGTATCATGCTACCCTATGTATGCTGACATATTCATGCTGACATATGCATGTTGACAAGGAATCAGGCGAGATCAAGGAATCATACTGAAACAAGACATGTACAAGAACAAGAAATAAGAAAATCAAGCTCCCGAGTTAGTGGGATCACTTGGACTAAGATAATCAAGCCCCTGGGCGAAGTTAACAGGGTCACTTGGCTCAAGAAGTCCAGCCCTTGAGCTATATTAGCAAGGTCACTTGACACGAGACTGGTCAAGCTCTTGAGCTAAGTTAGCAGGGTCACTTGATTCAATAAGTCAAGCCCCTGAGCTTTGTTAGCAAGGTTACTTGACACGAGATTGGTCAAGCTCCTGAGCTAAGTTAGCAGGGTCGCTTAGCTTAACATGAAGCAAACGAGTATCAAGAAGTGACCATGTACAAGATCAAGCATGCGAGAACATGATAAACATATTGTTTTCCATGTATGCAACATCATGCACATATATCTTAAAATCATATGAAAAACTTGTCTAGCATAACTGAACTTCACAGGCTTGTTTATCATTAAAACTAGCATACTGACATAGCATGTTCATATTTATTTCGTTAACATGTTCATATGTATCAAAACTGGGCTAATAGTTTAACAAAACTGACTTATCAAAGCTGGAATGGCAAAGTTGAGCTCTTCACGACTGAAGTTTCAAGGTTGAACTCAAAAATAGAACTACTACCTCTTACTTACACCAAGCTTATCATCCTCAGGTCAGGCTAAATCATTATTAAACACCAAACTTATCATTCTTGGTTTATTAAACTTAATCTAGCATATCTATATATAAAACTCAAATATCACATTGGCATTGGTAACCTCAAAACTAATTGAAACATAGGCATGCAAAATATACCTGGCATATCTCAAAACTTAGGCATGCAAAACTTCATAACTGCTATAAATCATCCTTACACTAGTTAAACATATGTGGCATATTCATGTTTATGAAGGTACTAACATATGCATCCTGAATTACTTATGAAACTGGACTGATCTTCGAGTAACTTTTGTATCACATGGCTAAAACTAAACTGATATGTATATCAATTTCGTACTTATTACACATGGCTTGCTTATCTAAAAAAAAATAAGAAAATGTAATATAAATGAGTATGGTACTTTTCCTACCTTTGATACTAGGTTTTCAAGTAATTGATTTTCTGTGCACGCATATCTTTACGTAAAACTCGTCATGTGTCAAGCCCCTGGGCGAAGTTAACAGGGTCACTTGACTCAAGAAGTCAAGCCCTTGAGCTATGTTAGCAAGGTCACTTGACACGAGACTGGTCAAGCTCTTGAGCTAAGTTAGCAGGGTCACTTGATTCAATAAGTCAAACCCCTGAGCTTTGTTAGCAAGGTTACTTGACACGAGATTGGTCAAGCTCCTGAGCTAAGTTAGCAGGGTCGCTTAGCTTAACATGAAGCAAACGAGTATCAAGAAGTGACCATGTACAAGATCAAGCATGCGAGAACATGATAAACATATTGTTTTCCATGTATGCAACATCATGCACATATATCTTAAAATCATATGAAAAACTTGTCTAGCATAACTGAACTTCACAGGCTTGTTTATCATTAAAACTAGCATACTGACATAGCATGTTCATATTTATTTCGTTAACATGTTCATATGTATCAAAACTGGGCTAATAGTTTAACAAAACTGACTTATCAAAGCTGGAATGGCAAAGTTGAGCTCTTCACGACTGAAGTTTCAAGGTTGAACTCAAAAATAGAACTACTACCTCTTACTGACACCAAGCTTATCATCCTCAGGTCAGGCTAAATCATTCTTAAACACCAAACTTATCATTCTTGGTTTATTAAACTTAATCTAGCATATCTATATATAAAACTCAAATATCACATTGGCATTGGTAACCTCAAAACTGATTGAAACATAGGCATGCAAAATATACCTGGCATATCTCAAAACCTAGGCATGCAAAACTTCATAACTGCTATAAATCATCCTTACACTAGTTAAACATATGTGGCATATTCATGTTTATGAAGGTACTAACATATGCATCCTGAATTACTTATGAAACTGGACTGATCTTCGAGTAACTTCTGTATCACATGGCTAAAACTAAACTGATATGTATATCAATTTCGTACTTATTACACATGGCTTGCTTATCTAAAAAAATATAAGAAAATGTAATATAAATGAGTATGGTACTTTTCCTACCTTTGATACTAGGTTTTCAAGTAATTGATTTCTTGTGCACGCATATCTTTACGTAAAACTCGTCATGTGCTCAAAATACCTAGAATTTATGTTTATCGTTTTAGTATTTTTAATGGTTTATTGGGTCATTATAGACTCCAAATATGGACCATTTATGGTCACAAATCTTATGGTCAAACTTAGCAATTCAACCCAGCATAAACCTCTGACAGAGGTGTCACCAAGTGCGTCAGATGCAGGGTTGCCGCGGCAAGATTTGCAGCTGAGCATATTGCCATGACTTATCACCAATATTTGACCCCTTAAATGTTGGATCCATAAATTTATTCCTTTATAACAGTTGTAGGTCTCGTTGTTCCCTTTCCAACGCATCAAGAATCATGCTAATCCAAGTTTGAGATCAAAAGTTATAACAAAAATACCACACAGTGGTCTGAGCATAATGTTGCCGCGGCAAGCCTGAGTACCTTGCCTCATCTTGTCACTAATTTTTGACCCTTTAAACATTAGATTTAGAATTTGGTTACTTCATAAAAGTTGTAGGGCTCATTGTCCCCTTTCCAACGCATAACGAATCGTATTATTTAGAGTTTGGGGTCAAACGTTATGACCAAAATACCAAACAGTGGTCAGTGCACAATGTTGCCGCGGCAAGAACATTGCTTGCCGAGGCAAGCCTTGCCTTCGTGATTGGTATGCCTTTGTGGTTTTGCTTCTCTCTCTCTCTCTCTCTATATATATATATATATATATTCAATTCAGTATTCAGTTTGGCATGAGATATCCATATTCATTCAATTTGGAAGATCCGGAGTGCATTTGTCGAAAAGTTTGACTACAAGACTTCACACAGATTTTGTTTGTTTTGTTGAGTTGATCATATGAGATCGACAGTAATGACATAGCTTCTAGTGTTTCTTTGTGACATATACTCTACTAAATGAAATCTAGTCTAGTCGTTCCAGCATACCTTTTTAGTGCATCTGTGGTTATAATGATGCCAAGTATGGGTCAGTGTCGGGTTTGCCGAGTTTGTGACTTGTATGTCGAAGCTAACACATCAATCGAATTTATCGCGACCGACTTAGATGATCGATTTGCGATTCACGGTTTCAAATTGAAGTGAACGTGTGCAGATATGCATGGAGTCATGGGTTTAAATACTAGAGATCTACTTACTGGCTGCAGTTAAATGCGGTACAGGACTTTTGGTTTCTATGCGGATAGCATATAGGTGCTATGCAGATTTCTTCGAAGATGGGAGCATGAAGATCAAAGGAGTAGCTTCGTTTAAGTTTATAGCATATGGGCTATACTTTGCGTGCATGAGAGTCGAAGATGACTCATGCAGCCGTGTCACTCAAAGGTGCGGCAAGCAACTTATAATCTATAACGGGTTAGGATCCCCTATACAGCATTCACATGCCTCTTAAAATATCAGCAGATGAGCCAAAATAAGTTATTTGTGACTCAATCTATTATACGCTTGGTACTTGTAAGCTCTTAGTGGCTATGCTGCTATACAAAGCTTGCATTTGCTATTGGGTGTATACCCAGATAATCCAAAACTGGATAAGCTATATAATTTAGTTACAATAGATGCAGGTATATATAATTGGGGTTATTGTGTATGGTTGGCTTTTCTTCAAATGTAAGTCTTTAATACTTTAGGACATGTATTAGCGACTTTTCATCTTTAGTGTAAAACATGTACACGTACACATATATATATGCTATCTGCTTCAAGTATCTAATGAACTAGAAGTACTTTAAGTTTAAGTGTGGTTTACATACACAATTCTTATGTCCATGATGGACTACAGTTACTGGGTCACTACGGACCGCACACTTTACTATAAATGAACGCTTTGTGTCCCGTGTTAGGCACACACTTGACCCTACTTGAGTTCATTCCCGGTATTGTTAGGATAAAAATGTGGCAGTTGTTATAGGCTTCAAGGGCATTGAAGACTTCATGAGAAGGATAGATTAACCATATAGGGAAGAATGGAGGGAGATAGGGTTGCATAGATGGCGCTGACCAGAAGTTGGTCAATCTGAACCCATTCGACATACTTGGGATTGGGGTTGATTTTGCTAGATGAATCAACGAGAGAAGGAGACGGAGTGGATTTTGGAGAATTGAAATGATCAAGAAACCCAGTTGCCTTAAGGATGTGGCGAAACTGTGACTTCCATGTGCGAAAGTTGGAGGAGGCCAGTTTCACAGTAACAAGGGCATGGATATTTGAAACAAGAAACTGAAGATTGGATGGGACCGCCATTTGTAGAGAAAAAAAAATTGGATCCAAGGAAGCTTGTAGGAGATGACGGATAGTGGTCCTAGGGGAACTTTGATACCATGATGAAAATAAAGAACAGAAATAAAAATAACTAGAGGAATAAGAAGTTGTTTCTTTTCTTATTTTAGAATCAGAGAATTACATCATATTATATACTAAAAGAAGAAGGGTCTAGAAGACCTTATCCATAGAGACAATTATACCCATGATGACATAGTGGCTACATTCTAGAGAAGCTTTGAGGAAGCTACGGATATACAATGTGGAACACTAACAGCTTTCCCCTTAAGCACCTATTCAAGATATGATAGATGCAAGTGAATCATTTTTCTATCTCCTCTAGAATCTATGCCAAACATCAATATCATGTGCATTCTACCCTAGCATTTACCTCTAGAAATGACTAGATTAATGACTTCACACTCTGGAGCTTAAAAGGAAACCTAGGCAGCTTTCTCCACCCATTGACAAAGGCAACTATTATCTTCATCAGCTTGGAAAATTGAGCCGATGTCCATTAATGTTTGTGGTGTATTGGCATGATATTAGCATTGACCAATTAATCTGTCTACAACATCCTCAAATGATTATGAGACACCTATTGGTATAAAATTGAACCAATTTAGAGCGTCTACCTCGAAGGACTTTTCAAAAAAAAAGGTAGATCAACACTGTGTGTTGATCCTAGAATTAGAGGCAATCGCTACAAAATAAATTTGGATGATCCACATGATCGCCTATGCCATTATATAAAATACTAAATGTAGGATAGTAAATTCAAAAGGTATGTTAGTTTCAGGGAACCTACAAAAAAGCCCTTTGTATAGAGCAGGTTTAGTGACTATTTGCTGTCATTTTTTTTCACTTTGCATTATCAACGTGTCCATTCCTAAGGTCAGGGCATTAAATGATGATAAATTATTGCCAATATTAAATTATTTCGGCGTTATGGAATGTGAAAAGAAAGTGGTTCAATTGTTATTTGATGCATAAATAGTATTTGCTATATGATTGTAATTTTAAATTAGGAGTTTCAATGGGCCAGGTCGGGCTTGGGCCGGGACTTAAATGGGTTAAAATGGTAGTCTTTTGCCTTGCCTGTTTATTATTCGGGCCAGACTGGGCCAACTAATAAATAACCGAGCCCATGCCCCGACTCGGGTTATATCCGACTCACCACATAACCGCTTTGATCGAACCGGGTCGGGCCTGATATAAGCCCACACAAACTATTATTTTAATCATTTTTAGGGTGAATTTGGGCCGGCCGCGAGCCCATCATATCGGACCATTTAAAGCAACCGTAGTTGAGAAAAAAATACCAAATATACCCTCATTTTAAAACACTAATAGAGTAAAATGAGGATAATATAATATTTTTGCTAATATTAACTAATTTTGATTATATATATATATATATATAGGAAAAGGCCTCCGTCCTCCAACCTTCCACGTGGAGCTTCACGTGACACCCAAAATACTTTTTGGGTGTCATGTGGACCTTGGGTGCATTACTTAGATCATCTTTGAAAAAAAATAAATTTAAAACTCATCTTCACCGTGTATATTTTGACCAGTGAAATGTGGACCAATGAAAACCGTCAAACTTTGACTTGTGAGTTTAACATTTATTTCTCGATTTTTTTTTTTAATATTGATCTAAGTTGTCCACCTGTGCTCCACGTGGCACCCAAAAAGTGTTTTGGGTGCCACGTGGAGCTCCACATGGATCTTGGAGGACCTAACCGGCTCCCTATATATATATATATATATATATATATATATATATATAGGGAGCCGGTTAGGTCACCCAAAACATTTTTTGGATGCCACGTGGAGCACAGGTGGACAACTTAGATCAATATTAAAAAAAAAAATTCGAAAAATAAATGCTAAACTCAAAAATCAAAGTTTGACGGTTTTCATTGGTCCACATTTCACGGTTCAAAATATACACAGTGGGGATGAGTTTTTAATTTTTTTTTTTCAAAGATGATCTAAGCAATGCACCCAAGGTCCACGTGGCACCCAAAAAATGTTTTGAGTGCCACATGGAGCTCCACGTGAAAAGTTGGAGGACGGTAACCGTCCTCCCATGGAGGACGGAGGCCTTTTCCATATATATATATATATATATATATGGAAAAGGCCTCCGTCCTCGTGGCACCCAAAATATTGTTTCGATGCCACGTGGAGCTCGGGTGCATTACTTAGATCATCTTTGAAAAAAAATAAATTTGAAAACTCATCTCCACCGTCTGTTTTTTGAACCATGAAATGTGAACCAATGAAACCCATCAAACTTTGACTTGTGGGTTTAAAAAAAAAATTTCGATTTTTTTTTTTAATATTGATCTATACCGTCCACTTGTGCTCCACGTGGCACCCCAACACTGTTTTGGGTGCCACGTGGAGCTCCACGTGGATCTTGGAGGACGGTGACCGTCCTCCAATGGAGGACCTAACCGGCTCCCTATATATATATATATATATATATATATATATATATATATATAAATATAATGAAACGGGTGTATACTATTATATACATACAAATTTTTATTCAGGTCAGGCCGGGCCAAAGTTCTATAGTATAGAGGGCCGGAGGGCATGACTCTAAATGCCCAAGCTCGACCTGTTTATATATTCGGGCTAGCCCGACCCTACGGCCTTGTTTGACAAAACTTATGGAAATGATTTTTTTTTTTACTTTACATGGGCTTGTATATAAAATAACTCATGGGAAGTTTTATTTTTAAAATTTTATAATGATTTGATTTTATTTTTTTCAACTGTATGTTTGGCTACATTGTGTAAAATTATTTTCCTAAGGCACCATTCTTCACACCATGTGAACTTGTAACCTCACCCAATCTCGTAGGGCCAAAATGCATTAATCGCTTTGAATTAGAACATGAATTTTTTTTTTGTCCCAACTTTTTACAAGATGGGTCTTGAGATCATGGGCATACACTCAGATAATTTTTTATTCCGCGTGGTACAAATCTCAAATAGTAACTCTAAACTCGTGAAACATACATTAAGCTCAAATACAAATCACGAGTCATTTTTTGGAATGAGTGCCACATGAAATAAAAAGATTGTCTAATGATATACCCATGATCTCAAGATGCATCATGTGAAAGATTGAGATAAAAAACAATCTCCTTTGTCAGATTCAAAGCAATCAATGCATGTTGGCCAGAGCAGATGGGGTGAGGTTACAATTTTACAGTGCAAATAAATGGTACGATTATGGGGTGAAGTTGCATCTAAACTGTTTGATATAAAGGCCATGATCTACAGATCTATGATGCAAAAGAGTGGTGCAAAACTCAATCTCTATCATATGATTCAATACAATCAACTGTTGAATCGGATAATGGCTTTGGAGTGCATTGAGTTATATGATAAAGATTATGCTTGGTGGCAATCTTTTCACTTATGATCTTTAGATCACGGCCTTCAAATTAAGTGGCTTAAATGGTTGGGTTACATTTATTGGCTTCCGGTTTATGGGTACGTCTGTTCGCGTCCATGTGTTCTATGAAAGCGCCCACGTCCCAGACCCTTTGAAGACTGTTGATTGCTTTGGATCGGATGAGGTTGATTGTTTTTCACTCCGATCATCTACAAAAAAGATCTTAAGATCATGTAATACCTATCAGACGGTCAGTTTGTGATTCCATGTGTCCCCATTCCCCAATAAATGACCCTACTATCACGTTTGAGCATGAAGTGTGCTATATGATTGAAGAGTCATTTTTTGGATATCGGTGATATAGGAAATCAAAAACTGATCGTCAGATTGATGCGCCATAAAACCAAGATCTATTTTGTGGAAGATCTTTGTTAAAATTGATCTCCATCATCTGATCCGAAGAAATCAACATTTTTTCAGGTCTGAGACGTAGATGCTCTAAGAGCTTAGATAGACCCACGTGGCACTCTTTCGATCAACCATCAATCTAGATCATATATCAAAATCAAACATCTGGTTTTATTAAGCAAATGAATGTTTAGGATCCTTCAATTATATTTGCAGGTGCATGGTAGAGGTGATTCAAACACCTTTCTTGGTGTTTTAGAGTTGAACACAAACAAACTATTCTTCTCCACTTCACCTCTTTTAGACGGTTCCTTTAATATTTTAACTCATGTCGTGGGCGGAAAAAAATTTCAGCTAAAATTTGGCTGGGTATTTTATCCGAGCTTTTTTTAGAAAAACTCTAATTTGTGGGTCCCACATGATTGCCAAACAACAAAAAGTTTTGGTTTCGATAAAATCTTGAGATTTCAAGATTTTATCGAGTTTTTTTATAGGAGCTCGACACGTAGCGCCTCTGTCACTGATGTGACAATCCCTCCTTTTCCTAATTTTACTGCGCTTTAACCATGGTTACCACTGACACTGACAAAATTAGAATAGCAAAAATGTGGCAAGGCGCTGGGAGTCCGTACCTGACATCTTGATTTTGTCTGATGTAATAACATTAATTAAAAGCAGTGCATGATATCTTGGTTTTCAATGGTGGACATTACAATTTGAAATTACGCTTCAGTATGAAATGAAAACGCTTCCGAACGAAGTGTTTAACGCTACTAGCCAAAGCTTTTGCGCTTCGTAACGAAGCATTTGCGCTAGTAACCAAGGCGTTTGCGCTCCCTATGTGAGATGAAAGACGACTTCCTTCTGACACGTAGCGCGTCTGGCCTTACTTCATTTATTACCGTTGACAGAACATTAAATGAGAAGTGGGGCACGAGTTCATGGTTCTCAATGGTAATCATTACCATTTTAATTGAATGTCTGAGAGACCCCTTTGGGCACCTCTTAGGGGAGTCCATTAATTGGCGGAATGTTTAACATTATTGGTAGAATGTTGAACATTAATGACCCTTTTGTGAGAGGAAGTTTCGCTCTCTATGAGAAGTGCTAGTGTTCAGGTAAGAAGCGCTGACGCTATCTCTTGTTAGCGAATCCGCTACGACAAGGAAGTGCTAGCGCTTTGTACATGATACGAAGCGCCTCAAAATTTGACACGTTGCAACATTATGTGCGAAGTAACCCCCGAATGTATTTCATTTATAACCATTGTTAGAACATTAAATAAAGAGCGGGGCGAGGCGGACGGGATTACGGTACGTAACATTGTGGTATGCAATGGCCATCATTCCTATTCGAGAGAATATTTAAGGCGACAATTTTATGAATTATAAATTCACAAATTACTTTTCACCTTTACCCTCCATATTTTCATCTTCTCGGAGCGCAGTAAGAAACATCAAAGCGGTAAAACCCTTTTCCTGCATCTAGTAACAATGTGCGTGTACTTTTATTTTTATTCCACTTAAAAAATACCAAATAGAAGCGCTATCCCTTCTATAGATGAAGCGTCGGCGCTCCAACATTTATGGGCGGGGGCGCCTCCCCGTTGTGGCTTTTGGAGTGTAGACACTCCAACATTTGAGGCACTTGCGTCTGTACATGGAAGGAACGCCTCTTCTATTATTAGTACCTTATTCTCTAAACTTCTCCTTTTTCTGCGTCACATATTTTGAAGATGGTTATCAAAACTCCAACGACTAAGTATACCATCGTAAAGTGCGAGAACATTTATGATGCGACATCTGAGGGGAGGAAAAATCTGCTCGATGATTTGGTCTTTCATGTATTCTTTGTGACTCAAAAGGGCGTGAAAAGCATCAATAACCTCCTGGATGCAATTATCAAGTTGTGGGACCATGGTAACGTCTAGAATTTTGGGACTACCAAGTCTGGTATTATTAGATTTCGGGCCCTTGATTTTGCCTTGATAACTGGTTTTCTAATGACCGAACCCGCCGTTTACACTGCAAGGTTGGAGATTCCTGAAGAATGAACCATTAGATATAAGTTTTTCAGGGGCCTCCAAGTGGTTAAAAGGCCACACATCGAAGCGACGATTATGAGAGTCGACCAGGATGCTGATGATGACTTTCTAAAACTCTGTCTGTTGTTTGTCCTCGCCACCGTCCTCTTTCCAAGCTCACAATACATCCTCGACAACTCTCACCTCCGCCTTGTTGATGATCTCCAAAATTTCAACTTATATCCATGGGGCCGTCACGCATACACTCAACTTCTAGGGTGCGTGAAGAAAGCGAAGACGATGAGGGGTAGAGCTGAGAAAGTAAAGGCACTGCAGGAATACAATATTTACGGCTGCACTATTGCCCTGCAGGTAAATACCATCTCCCAGAGAATGTCTTGTTTTATTTTCTACGAAGTACTGACAATTACGAAAGTTATCTAATATTTATTTTATTTTTATCAGATCTGGGCATATGAGATTAACGATAGGTGCGCCCCACACAAGGTTGCTGGTGCCATCAATTTCCCAAGTCTGCTAAAATGAGAAGCAAACGACCAAACGAGGCTTTCCTATATTACAGAATTCGAGCACAAGGCAAATTCAAAGTGAAGCGATATCGCATTTAAATATAGGCACTATCGCTACAATATAGAAGCGCAACTGCTTCCAAATGAAGCGAGGGAGCCTCTAATAGGAGTGCAATCGCTACGAAATGAAGCGATGGTGCCTTTAATATGAGTGCAATCGCTACTATATGAAGCGATGCTGCCTCTAACGAGCGCAATTGCTTCTTAAAGAAGTGGTTACGTATTCCTAAATTCTTAATCAGTAAAAAATAATATGAAATATCTATCATCTTATAGGCCGCTCGCATCCGGCAACTGGAGGCCACATGCGATGAAAGCGCCATCCTTATGGTAGCAGGCGCAGTGATAGCAAGGCAGAGACCTGTGAAATCGAGTGAAGGATAATCGATCCCTCCCATTACTGTGTGCAGGAAAAGAATGGACATTGATGTGATTAGCTCCTCAGATGAGGAAGAGATAGAGGAGGAAGAAGAAGAAGAACTCATTCTTCGTAAGTTTGCGTAACTGCAGATTGATGAAAAATGGAAGCAATCTGTCGATTTAAGAATTGCAGACTATGAGAGGTCAATCGAAGACCTCCGTGTAAAGGTTGTTCAGCTGGAATAGGAGAACCAACAATTGAAAGTAAAGGCTCTTCAGCTGGAAAAGGAGAACCAGCAACTGAAGGTATGCTTCTAAACTATGCTGGATAAATGCTGAGCTTATGGAAATCCAATGATGAAGCGATGACGCTTTTCTGTGATGCGTCAACACTTCGTATATGAAGTGTGAACGCTTCTACATGTTAATTATTTTTTGAACATGATCTAATATTCTTATCATACTATAGGCCCGCAATGTGTTGGGAAGTCTATTGGGCCCGACTAGGGATAATTAGACATTTGTCCCCCAACACCACAGGTCTACCTTCGCCCAAACCCAAGCTACAACCCAATCCCAACCCAAGGCAAAGTCCAAGTCCAAGCCCTAGCCCAAGGCCAAACCCCTGCCCCAACCTTAGCACAAGTCGAAGTCCAAGCCACATCCCAAACCCTAACGCATGAGCCTGCCCAAACCCTAGCCCATGACCCAACCCAATCCTTAGCAGAAGCTGAAGCCCCAGCCCAAGACCCACCCAAAGCTCCATCCCAAGCCTCATCAGAAGCCGAAGCCCCAGCCCAAGCCGAAGCCGAAGCTGAAGCCCTAGCTCAAGACCCACCCAAAGCCCCAACCTTAGACTCAACCTAAGCCCTAGCCTAAGCCTAAGCCCCAGCCCAAGACCCACCCATAGCCCAAGCCCAAGACTCAACCCAAGCCCCAACCCAAGCTGAAACCCAAGCCCCAGCCCCAACCACATTTAGACTCCGTACCCCATCCAAACCCCATACTCCCTCCCAAACTGAACCCCTTACCCAACCAAAAGTCCTGCCTCCACCACCACCGCGGTCCACCCAACTCCCCAAAAAGGAGAAACACCAACGACAACTACCATCTCTGCCTCCACCACCACCACCGCCTACTGCATCTTATGACAAATAGTCTGAGAAGCCCCTTACGCAACCATACACCGAGGAGGAGTCTTCTATGGGAGAAAAAAAAGAAGTGGAGGACCAAGTCCCATTATCTTTTAGGAGAAGTCAGAGGGCCTGGGCTAAAGGCCTCACGATTCCTCCCTCGCAAACTCACTCCAAAAGAAAGAGAGAGATGGTCTCCCAAACTCACAAAAAGAAGGCCAGAACAAAAGTGGTGGCTTTACAACCGACCACTAATGCACCACCTCAGGCTTATATGAATGCTATTTGGGCATTTTTCAACAGATGGAACGAGTAAGTATATTCCCTTTATATAATATTTAACAAGCCATACGAAATGTCAACGCGTTATTGTTGAAGCGTCGTCGCCTTTACGTGAGAGCATCATCATTTTATAAAATGATCACTAACGCGTCTACTTCAAAGCGCTAGAGACTGATCCACTTATATTTTAATTTGAACCTAGGACTCTCATCTCGACCGTTGGGTCCCAATGTATTACCGTCGAGTTGATGCGTTGTGTGCGATCCAAACAGGAAATAGAAGACCCAATAAGTATCAGTCCTTATTTAACCCTATCGCTTTTTTGATTCTATATTGATATTTACACTTTCGTATACAGATAATGACTGCGTATTTTAGGGTCACGGACAAGCGGGAAGACATTGAGAAGAAGAGGAAGACTTTTCGGATGGCTGTCGTTGGACTCAACTACATGAGTACGAATTTTAGAGATTTTAAGGAATACATTAAATGAGTGGTCCACACGCAGCCCCCTGCATGGCGAAACAAAGCACATACTACGACGAAAGTTTTCTCGTGCAACAAGGCACGTTGCCGTTGCTGGGTTTCTTCACAAATAAAAATCGTGCCTTGAATACGATTGAGTGTGAAATTTTTTTTATTCTGATTCACATACCGGACCCATCACACTGGGCACTTGTTGTGGCGACCCCCTCAGATCATAAAATTGAAGTCCTTGACCTCGTCCCAGATCTTTCTGCGAAAACCAAATTTACCGAGGCGATAAAGGCACTGGTAAGCGACGCTATAATACTCTCAAAAGTAATGCCGGAATCGCTGATCGCTCTTAGCGGAAGCATTGGCGTGTTAAATATGGGGCGTAATCACTTTGATAATTGAGCGTCACCTCTTTGAGAATGGGGCGTCAACACTTTTACAATGGGGCGTCAACGCTTCCAAAATGGATCGTCAGTGCTTTGACATTTTGTTGTCAGCGCTTTCACAATGAGGCGTCAACGCTCATTGTATGTCAACAAATGTGTAACTGATATATATATATATATATATATATTATTTTTTTTATTGACAGATGTATTATCTCCCAGCCCTGTTACAAATGCACGGTGCCTCGACTTCCGTTTTTGACAAATGGCCTTGGGACAGTAAGGCTGTTGATGCCCTGATCCAAAAAAATGATTCTGACTGCAGGGTTTTCGTGATGAAATACGTAGATTATTTGAGCAGAGAATTCCAGCTAGATTTCAAACAGGAAGACGTCAAAACTTTCAGAGCAGAGATTGGGCATGCCATCGGTACCCACAAGGAAGATAATTGGGATGGTAGTGACGATGTTGATTTTATTTTATAAATTTTTTAATTTATATAAATATATATTCACATTTGTTGACATACATGGCATTGTACTGAAGATTATATGTACATTCACATTTTTTATTTTACGTAGGATAAATATACAATATACACTTATCATATTACACGAGAATTTTTTAATATACGGGATTTATTTATAGGATATATTATTAATCTCCCAAAAGTTACGCTTCAATTAAGGCATAAATGCTTTGATAATGGGGCGTTAGCGCTTTGATAATGGGGTGTTAGCGCTTTGATAATGGGGCGTCCGAGCTCTCACTACTGGGGCGATACAGCCTCCATTTTCTAAATGCATTTGTAACTTACATTTTACATATTTTTCAAAAGACGTATTATCCTATTAGTAATATTAAATGAAAGAGTTTTAAAACTCGAAGCGTCATGGGAAAGGGTTAACACTTCAATTTAGGAGCATTGACGCTTGTTATAATTAACGTCTTATTCGAGCACTGACGCTTGTAATAATAAACGTCTTATTTGAGCGCTAACGCTTAAATGCCTTTGGCAGCAGTGCGTGCACCATGATGATTATGACTACCTGAGGCACTGTCGCTTCTAACAACTAGTGAAATGATTGAAAATACAACACAATCCACAATTACATTTAAGCGATGACGCGTCAACATGAGGCGCGTTGAATATTAAGGCCTGCATTTTTTATTAGCTTACGTCAAGAAGTGACCTCCCCATCAACCGAAGCGCCTACGCTTCAATTATAGAAGGTAACAAATTTCTTTTTGTGTATATTATCCAAAAGGTAACAGATTTGTAAATATTAGGGCCTGTTTTTTAGTAGGTAAGGTTTTTTTATTGTGATATGAGCAATAATTAGAAGCGATGACGCTTCGAATTCGACGCAATGACGCTTTGTACTATAAGCGATGACGCTTCGAATTTTCAATGATGAGGTGTTGAATTTACAATGATGAGGTTCGAATATAAGCGATGACGCTCCATATTAGAGGCAAAGACGCTTCCCATAAGAAGCGATGATACTTGTTATCAGAGCTAGCTCTTCAACCTAGAGACATTATTATTACCTT
Source organism: Chloranthus sessilifolius (assembly GCA_021018995.1). Lineage (NCBI taxonomy): Eukaryota > Viridiplantae > Streptophyta > Magnoliopsida > Chloranthales > Chloranthaceae > Chloranthus > Chloranthus sessilifolius. The sequence continues at coordinate 76,804,273 of CM037595.1, forward strand.
CATGATTAATAGGGCTACCAGCACATCAGAAAGCACAGATTGTATTAATTTAAACGGCAAAAGCACAACTTGTATTAATGTATTCATATATTTAAAGCAAAAGTATAACAAGAAAGAGAATTGGGATGCCAGTTACTATGTAGATTTTGAAGTGACGTTTCAAACCCTAGCCTTTTTCCGTATAAAGCCATTCCTCGTCACAAAGAAGCGATGACGCGTCGTATTTACAACTATGACACTTCCAACATAAGCGATGACGCTCCAAATGAGAAGCGAAAGGATATGGTCAAAAGAATAAACTGACGGAATGCTAAAATGCATTTTCAAATTTTCTGAGAAAAAATACTTTTTTATTGTGATACAAGCAATAATTAATGTTATAAGATGGCGCAAAAATACAAAACACTCTGCCTCAAATTTAGAAGCGATGACTTGTCGAATTTACAACGATGACGCTTTGAACATAAGCGATGATGCTTTGAAAGCACAAATTGTATTAAATTAAACCACAATAGCAAAGTTTGTATTAATGTATTCATATATTAAAAGAAAATGTATAAGAAAATTTATTTGGATATGATGAGCCGCTGGAATAATTAATGTTGGATAAGACTGGGCGAAAATAGAATAAAATTTATAATTTCAAGGTCCTCGAGATTCATTTTTGAGACAGGGAGATGACGTGTCGAAGCGAAGTTCATGGGAAAAGACAGCACACCCGTCCATGGTGGAAGAAGATAAGAATCACATTCAAAAATTTTCACTTGCCAACTACCCAAGCCTTAATACCTATACCTCGATATTCAATTCAATGTGATAGTTCAGAACCGTTCCCTTCCCTATAAAACCAGACCTTCACCATTCCAAGCACCAATCTCATTCGTCTTCCTAAGATTCATAACCATAAACCCTATGATGGAAGAGCATCACCCAAGTGATTTCAACAAGAGACTTGATAGAATCCTGAAAAAACATATAGTCGAACTCCTGGCTGCAATCCAGAAAGTAGAAGATCTGAAGCGCCAGCGACCTATACCTGATGCTGAATCATCCACAGAAACTAACCTTCACCCTAAACCTAACCCAAAATCGAACCATATACCAAGAACCCATCTTCCCCCACTTCCTAACATATCACCCATCACAACCTAGCCAGAATGCGACTTCTTATACAGTGAGGATGGGTTGTAATTTTCAAGGTCATCTTCCATCCCAAGGGTAGTTGTGACAACCCAGATTTTGACACCCCAAAACTTGTGCCATCAGTACGACTCTTGAGGTCGTGCCCCATAAGCTTGCACATAATATTAGTATACCCAAGCAACAATAAAGCAATTTAGAAGTATAAGAACTGATACCAAAATAAATCATCAGTTCTATATAGAAAAGTCAAAACATGTAACCCAAAAGATGGTTTTGATCTCATGCCACCACATGTGCAAAAGAACCCACCACGACACAACAGTTACCCTAGATGATTCGCCAAAAGAATATCTTGTTATATATTACATTTTCTCAAAATAGGGCTAGACATATCAAGCCGCACAGTTTCTCTCTCTTCTAAATAAATCAAAGTACGCAGGGGCCCTCTAGAAGAAGTCCTCAGGAGGAGGCTCTGAATCCTCCCTAGGCACGTAATCCGAATCCTCCAGATCTATGCCTCCCGAAGTAGTAGCACCCGCAAGCACCATACCTGCGATGTATAGTTTAAAGGGTGACCTACATCATAGCTCAATAGGAAAATGATATAATGAACATATAAATCAATCTTTCTCACATATATTTCATGACATTAGAAGCATGATTTATTAATAGAAATAATTGGAAAATAGTTTTAGATGACTGAAAGCATAACTGAATGTATCTGTTTATTTTACATGTATTTACTTGTTCTCAACTTGTTCACAACAGATAAAGATTGGCCTAAAACTTAAATCATAAGTTAAATAATCCTCGATGGACTATAGCCTCGAGCCCCAATGGAATACCCTCCATCGTCGTCTAATCAGACCATATTTTATATCATTTTTCATTCATGTACATACTATCCAGGTCCCTTCCTCATAGGCGACAAGATATAAATCTCACATACATCCCTGGGATGCCAAACTGGTGTACGGATTGGCCGCTGTACCGGTCACGGAAATCCTGCCGAGTCAGTCGCGGGTATCCTGCTGCGTCGGTAGGGTATTCTCCAAACCTTAAATTAAAAGTACACTACATATAGTTATTCACCGTATGATTGTGCTAATTATAGTATATTAGGCTTGATCAATTCTCATTTACTTTACTTCATACTTTTCCATACATCCCTGGGATGTAACCAGCTCAATGCATCACATAGATGCCCTTATAGCATTCACATCCCCTGGGGATGTCACATACTCATATTGTAACTCATTTCCTTACTTAGTGTTCACACACACACACACACACACACACACACACACACTTAAGTTTCATATTTTTAAAGCATAAATATTCATTTCTATATCACTACATATATGCTCTTGCAATTAAAGTATATATTCAAAGTGTTCCCTACCTCACACGTTTGAATTCTCAAGCGTCAAGGTCCCTTGTGGCTTCCCATGCTCGCATTCAATTGTAGAACCTAAGTTACATCATAGAATAAGCAAAACATTAAGAACGATGCATAAAAGAAGGTACAAAGCCCTCCCAGAACTCTAAAGTCCAAAATAAAAGTCAACAGAAACTGTCAAAATCGATTAATCAATCTCCATATAGATTAACCGAAATTCCCAACATCGATTAATAGATCCCAAATCGATTAATCAAAAATCCAAAATCGATTGATTGATTTACAAATCGATCAATCGGTTTTCCCAGGCTCCTCATTTTCCAGCCACTGGGAGTGCTCAGACGATTAATCAATTTCAAATCGATTAATCGAAATCCAAAAATCGATTGATCGATTTTATTTCGATCAATCGGTTTCGGGCAATAGTGCCCAGCTTTACTTCCAGGTCAAAATTGATTGATCGATTAATCGATTTTGATAGAAACTCTGTCCTTCTCGAGCATTTCTTCCAACCTTTTTCTCTTTCAATTTCCCATTCTTTTCTACTTCTTTAATTCAACATTTTACCATTAATTCACTAAATTAATGCACAACAATCTACACACTAAAATCAAATAAAACTCACCTCAAATCAATCTCTTGATTGATTCAATGGCTTGGTTTATAGTCTAGGGTTCTCAGCCTGATTCGACAAACTCCTACACGTCGCCTTCGGAGTTAATGCTCGAGCATGCCTTCAAATTCGAAATCCACACTAACCCCTCTAGCATTTACTCCTTCCCTTCCTCTAGACTCTCTCTCTCTTCATAAACCCTCACCCACCAACATTAAAGAGAATTTATTTCTTTTTAACTATTTAGCTATTTAACTCATTCCTTGTGTTTGCTGTAAAACACATACACCAATAACAGGTGTATGTGACCTTCACAATGAAATCTAACCACACTCACAAGCACATTCACACCATACTTAATTTAATCTAAGTCATTAAGTTGATTTTCACTTGGTCAAACTTATGACCAGTCAGGCACGCATCCCGAGGATACTGTTCAAGGCCTAAATTTTGGGGATGTTACATTCTCCCTACCATGGGCATTTTCATCCTAAAAAATGTATCCAAGGATTTCTGTCATGGAAGACCCATACACATAGGCAGACGACAATCTAGACAATGTGATTACACACATCCTGTATAAACGTACGACATTCGCATACAATGAACAGTAAACAGAATTTAAAAGAAACAAAGGCCTGGATGCATTTGCCTACTCCTGTACATTCAAGTTCATCTTTACATTTTCCAAAAAAGATACATTTCCAAAATGTTGTCAAAATGCATATAATAATTACAACCCAAAACAAATACAACAAAAAAAGAAATATCAAAAGCTTGCAATCACGCAGTCCCGTCCCTGGGCTGATCCGTCTTGTCCTGCTCGCGATTACCAGAACCCGATGCATCAGGAGTCCATGTCCGTGCCGCCCAAATGCGTTGTTGGTAGTCGCGGGATACATGAACTGCATGGTCTGATGGAGTATGGCCTCGTGAAAATTCAGCTTGTGGTCCATCTGGGTGCTGCTCTCTTCCTTATGCCGATGGTGCTCCAGCATCTGGGGATAGTTCTCTGCCATGAGGGCAAGAACATCATCAATAGTGCTCGGTACCGAATATGCGTCTCTGGTGAGATCATGCATAAGTAGTAGGAGAGGACTGCGTAGGAGCAAGAGGTGGTACTAAAGGACGCTCCTCAGGTGGTACCGGGTCAGGAGGCTGCTCCCCCACTACTTGGTCTTGTGGTGGCACAAAAGGGTACTCCCTCGCTGCTGGTGGGTCCTGCTGTGGTGGTGGTGCATCACCAACTTGGGCAGGTGATGGCTCCTCTAGCGGTAGAGCCTTCTTCAAAAGCCTATAGCTGCGACCCCACGAAGCGATAGAATAACATTTAACATGGTTTGTGGCCCTCTTCTCGGTGGGGGAAATAGCATACTCTGGGGTGGCAGAGTAGCATTCTAACATACTCGAAATAAGCCGAGCGTAAGGCATACGATCCTTGGGTTGCAAAGGTCCCTTCATCATTTTCCCTTTAATATAGATCATACCCTCAATTACGAACTTGGTAGCGTTGAACCAACGGCTACGGTATGCCGCGTATAATGCTTGTTGGACCAACTCCACCCTCTCAGTGTCATGGCGCATGGGATAGAGATTGCACTTGATTATCGAATCAAGCATCCACATATAAGGGGGTAAGTCTACCCTTAATTTAGATTTTTCGGATCCCTTGTTCCCCCTTGTCATCTCGGTTCTGATTTCCTCAAAATTGACGGGTTGTGGGGAAGGAGGTAAAAGATTTATCTCAGGTACGTGTGTCAGAAAACATTCTAAAGATTTGTGAACATGGGATAGGGTGAAAAGGTAGTTACGACCATCGATCTTGGTCGTAACGGTGTTATCCACTCGACCCGCTTTCAGGTTTTGGTAAAATAACCTAATGAGTCAAGGATAGTAGTAATCGTGTAACGGTTTCAAAAGGTTACTGAGACCCGCATTCACGAGGTATTGTCGGCCCATTTGGTTTCACCCTCAATGTCGGGGTCCTCAAAGAGAGCTGGGTCGATGATATATTCATTTTCAAACTCTTTGGTGGCCCACCATTCATTAGGTTGGGGTAAATGGCTGGGTGGTGGTGGTGGTGACGATTCGCGTGATGACTCGTCCATCGAATATGATGATGATGATGAAGGTGGCGGTGGCGTGGCATTCTTACACCGTACCGGTAGCTTAGAAGTGGCTTGCTTCGAAGCTAGCCTAGTCTTAGGTGGCATCGTAGTTTTAAAAGCGAAAAATACTCGAAACCTAGGGCTAGAATTACTCAAAACGAAATGAAATAAAAAATTTTAGGGTTTACCGGTCACGCTCGATCTGAATGGGGAGGGTTTTGATTTGTTTCCGATTCCGAAACCTCCCAAATCCTCCCAATGTCGCTAGCCCAATGATGGAGAAAAATGGCTCCAAATGAAAAAAATCAGCTTGAATTTCGAATGGGACAAAAAATCCCAAAACTGTTATATGTAGGCAAAAATTGATTAATCGATTTCAAAAATCGATTCATCAGTTTTTATAACTTAAACCTAGCTGCTTGAAATCGATTGATCGATTTCAAAAATCGATTAATCAATTTTCAAAAATGATTAATTGAATTTAAATCAATTAATCGAAATTGACTACTATTATATTTCCTGGTTTCTCAATTCACTGGCGTGTGCCAGTCGTTCAATCAAATGATTTCGATTAATCGAAATCCGAAATCGATCTATCGGTTTTGACAGGACTAAATTTTTTTTTACATTGTATTTTTCTTCCTTTGATCTGTCATTTTGTCAGTTTTTCTTTGGCTTCTCGGAGAGCCACTTGATGACCTTGCTTTTGCTTCTCGGCACATAATTGCCATCTGTTTAATGATGCAATTACTTAGCATTTTTAAATAACTTTTTAATTTTGACAAAAGCCCTTTTTGAACCAATATCTTTCGTGTTCATTTCCTGTTTAAGTTGACATAAACGAGCGACTCTTCGCTTACATAGACGAGTCAAACTTACAAATATGCATACAATACTACAAGTTTGCTCTTTGCTACCCGCGAACAAGTCCAGATACTACTCTCTTACATCGGCCTCACGTTCCTAAGTAGCTTCTTCGATCGGATGATTCTTCCATCGAACTAGCACTAAAGGAATCACCTTCGTGTGTAACACTTGCTCTTTTCTATCCAGTATCTGAGCCGGTTCTTCTATCAGGGTCATATCTTCGTGCATTTCCAATGACTGACCTCCCAAGATATGGGAAGGGTCATTCACATACTTCCTGAGCATAGAGACATGGAAGACGTTGTGTACCCGATCAAACAATGGTGGTAATCCAATGCGATATGCAACCTCGCCCACTCAACCCAAAACCTCAAAGGGTCCAAGGTAACGGAGACTCAACTTGCCTCTCTTTCCAAATCTCATGACACCTTTCATGGGTGACACCTTCACAAACACATGCTCGCCAACGGTGTAGTCCACACTCGTTCTTTTGATATCTGCATAGCTCTTCTGTCTGCTCTGAGCCGACTTAAGTCTCTCTCTGATCATATGAACAATGATAGCGTTATCTTCAAGTACCTCCGGCCTCAAAACAAACTTTTCGCCGATTTCTTCCCAATTGATAGGCGATCTACATCGCCTCCCATAGAGAGCTTCATACGGTGTCATTCCAATGCTCGCTTGAAAGCTATTATTGTATGCAAATTTGATCAACGGTAGGTGTTGATCCCATGATCCTTGTAGTTCAAGCATACACGCTCTGAGCATATCTTCTATCACCTGATTTACCCGCTCCGTTTGCCCATCGGTCTACAGATGGAATGTTGAACTAAAGTCTAATCACGTCCCCATGCCTTCTTGAAACTTCTTCCAAAACTTTGAAGTATATAACGAGTCACGATCAGAGACAATGCTACTAGGAATCCCATGCAAACGTACGATCTCCTTCATATACAACTCCACGAGTCTTCCTGCTGTGTACATCGTGTTGTAAGGCAAGAAGTGTGTTGACTTGGTTAATCGATCCACGACTACCCAAATGGCGTTGTATCTCTTTGCTGTATGTGATAACCCAACAATGAAGTCTATGGAGATGGACTCCCAGTTCTACTATGGTATGGGTAGAGGCTGTAATAACCCAGCAGGGTGTCTATGATCTACCTTCACTTGTTGACATGTCAAACACCGTGACACGTACTTGGCTACGTCTTGCTTAATACCTCTCCACCAGTAATTCTTTCTCAAGTCTTGATACATTTTGGTGCTATCAGGGTGGATTGCATATTTTTATTTGTGAGCCTCATCAAGGATAGTTTGCCACAGATTGGCATCAACTGGAATACAAAGGCGTCCCTTGAATAGTAAGGAACCATCCTCTTTCACTGAGAACTCCGGTTTGATGCCTTCAATTACATCTTGTCGAATCTTGGTTATCTCCAGGTCTTTCATCTGTAGCTCGTGAATATGCTTAAAGATCATCGGTCTCACAGTGATGTTGGCCAAGAAGGCTCTTGTGGCTTGCACATCGATATTTGCATCATACAATGAAAGATCTTCAAATAACTTCCATCTGTGCATCCCCATGATTAGATTAGCTAACTGAGCTGAACCCTTTCGACTTAAGGCATCGACTACTACATTAGCCTTGACTGGATGATACTGTATGGAGCAATCATAGTCTTTGAGAAATTCCATCCATCTGCGCTGTCTCATATTTAACTCTTTCTGTGTAATAGATACTTGAGGCTCTTATGGTCGGTGAAGATCTCAAAGGTCTCATCGTACAAATAATGTCTCTAAATCTTCAACGCAAATATGACCACTACTAGTTCTAGGTCATGTGTCAGATAGTTCTTTTCATGATCTTTTAGCTGTCTCGACCCGTAAGCAATCACCTTCTTGTGTTGGTTGAGCACGCAGCCCAAACCATTGTGCAAAGCATCACCATATACCGCGAACCCTCCACTACCTGAAGGAATTGCTAGCACTGGAGTTGAAGTGAGTCTCTTCTTGAGTTCTTGAAAACTCTTTTCGCACGCTTCACTCCACTCGAATCTCGCATCCTTCCTCGTGAGTCTCGTAAGTGGTCTCGATATTTTAGAAAATCCCTCTACAAAACGTCAATAGTAGCCAACTACACCAAGGAAATTACGGACATCTGTCACCATCTTTGGTTGTTCCCATTTCACCACTGCCTCAATCTTCATCTGATCTTTTGTGATACCATCCTTTGAGATGACATATCCCAAAAAGCTAACTCTCCCCAACCAAAACTCACACTTACTGAGTTTGGTGTATAGTTGGTGTTCACATAGAGTTTGTAAAGCAACTCTCAAATATTCTTCGTGCTCCTTCTTTGACTTAGAATATATCAAGATATCATCGAAGAATACTACGATGCAAGAGTCCATGTGTGGTTTAAACACCCGATTCATCAATTCCATAAACGACATTGGTGCATTCGTCAAAACAAACGGCATCACTAAGAACTCGTAGTGTCCGTACCGTATCCTGAATGCTGTCTTCTGGATGTCCTCTACCTTTACTCTCAGCTGATGGTATCCAGATCTCAGATCGATCTTAGAAAAATACCTCACTCCTTGCAGCTGATTAAATAAATCACCAATCTTAAGCAATGAATATCTATTCTTGATGGTCAGTTTGTTTAATTGGTGATAGTCAATACACAGTCGCATTGAACTATCCTTCTTCTTTACAAATAAGATCGGTGTTTCCCAAGGAGACATGCTAGGTCTTACAAACCCCTTATCCATAAGCTCTTACAATAGCTCTTTCAACTCTTTCAACTCAGTAGGAGCCATTCTATATGGTACTTTGGAAACAGGCTCCGTTCCAGGTGCTAAGTCGATGGCGAATTCTACATCTTTATCAGGAGGAAATCATGGTAATTCCTCCGAAAACACATCTTCAAATTCACACGCAACTACAATCTCTAAAATGACGTTCTTCCCTTCCTTATCTTCCTTCAAAAATGCCAAGTAACCACTGCACCCCTTTCTGATTAAGCGCTCGGCCCTGACTGCAGAGATAAGTGGCATAAACTTCGATCTCATTCCTCGAAATCGAAACGATCTCCTTGTATGAGTTCTGAAGATGACAACTTTGTTTTTGCAATCTACTGTTACACAATGCTGTGACAACCAGTCCATGCCAAGGATCACGTTGAATCCTTGCATGTCCAATAGAACTAAATTTGCCGGTAGTTCAAAGACGTCTCCATCTCTGATGGTCATTATCACCGATTTATAAACCCTTTTCGTATCGATCGATTCCTCAGTCGGAATAGATACCGCTAAGACAAAATCTAACATTTTTGGGTTGACCTTCATCTTCTTTGCAAATCGAGGAGTAGTAAATGAGTGGGTAGACCCCGAGTCTATCAACACTCTAGCCTCATAAGCTACATCACTCTCCCTTCCATAAAATTATAAGGTACCTATATCATACATATTTATATATGTACATAATATATATATATACATCAAAATTTATGAACAAGAATTAGTCTACTCTACTCCTTACATGAATGCACGTTCTCTATCTAAAAACTTTAAGAAATTGAAATTCTTTATTTAAAAGAAAATCTGACCTTGGATCACGTCGTTGGTATTATGTGCTTCCTGGACAGTAACATCGTAGGCTCTTCCTTGTACGATCGGATTCCTTGCTTGTATCGGTTGTGGCATTGTAGCAGAAGCTGTTCTTTCCTTAGTCATCTCAAGGCAATCTAGGATAATGTGGCCCATCTTTCAACATTTGTAGCAACCTTGAGTACCCCTTCTACACTTCGCTGTTTTATGAGACTTGCCACACTTGGCACAAGTCTCAATCGTGGTAGATGCTGCCCGCGGGAAACCCTGTGTAACTGCTACTCCAGTAGTGGTAGCAGGGTTCTCATATCTGATTGGCCTCTCCGACGCAAGCACAGGTAATCTCTGATAATTTGTCTGCTGCGCCGATCTGATATAACTGGTTTGAAATGGTTGTCTTTGAATGGGTGCTATGAATCGCGACTTTTTGTTCATCGGCTCGTAGTTCCCAACCTTACTTTGATCCGTTTTTCCTCTCCCTTGTTGATCCCTTCTTTGGTACCGATCTTCATTCTCCTCTTCTATCACTAAGGCTTTGCTCATGACCTCTCCATAGGTCTTCACCTCAAACGCCGCTACCTTTCCCCTGATGTTCGACCTCAAGCCGCGTTGTAGTATTTTTGCTTTCATCAGATCCGTAACCACAAAGTCAGGGGCAAAGCCAGCAAGCCTCATAAATTCTACTCCATACTCTCTCACCGACATCCTTCCCTGCTCGAGCTGAAGAAACTTAACCTCCATCTGATTGCGCACTACTTCAGGAAAGTACTGCTTGTTAAAATCTTCCACAAATTCCTCCTATGTCCAGGGCAATCCTGGGGTCTCCTGAGCCCTAATCCTAGAAATGAACTTCCACCATGGGCTTGCCTCCCCATCTAACATGTATGCTGCCCAACGGACACTCTCATCTTTCGTGCACATAAGCATGCTAAATACTTTCTCCATTTCACTTAGCCATTTCACTTAGCACATAAGCATTGCCTTGAAAAGCTTGGAGGACGCATCCTCCTAAACTCTGTGAATGCAGAGGCAATGCCTGTGTAGAACCTACTGGAGGTGTAGGTGGTTGATGCTGGTCATTGACATTATGAGCGACCAAGGACGCTGCTTGCTGAGCCATGGCATTTGCCATTTTTTTCATATTGTGCATCATCCACTGACGCTCTTCTCTCTCTTCGTTTCTTCCTCTAACTCTTTCATGTTCTCTCTGATCCCTATCTTGATGATTTCTCTCTTGACTCTCTTCTTGGTCTTGGTTCTCTTGACCACTACTTCCTGAAGCCCCTCTATTTCCCATCGGTACTTTATTCGTAGCCGAGATGAAACCGTCTCTGCTCTGCAAGTTTCTCTCATGGTCTCCCCTGGGTCGACCCCTTCCTCTAGAAGACATTACGGTCTGCACATGAAACCAAAGTTTCATTAGCAGAAGGTCCTATGCTCTGACAAAACCAAGACTTGTCAGAAATTCTAAAAGAAATGGCTTTGATTCCAACTGTGACAGGCCAAATTTAAGCACCCCGAAACCCGTGCTACTAGCACGACCCTCGAGGCCATGCCCCATAAGCCTGCATGGAACATTGGTATACCCAAGCAACAATAAAGCAATTTAAAAGCATAAGAACTGATACTGAAATAAATCTCCAGTTCTATATAGAAAAGTTAAAAGGCAAAACCCAAAAGACGGTTTTGATCTCATGCCACCGCATGAGCAAAAGAACCCACCTGAACCATCAGTGACGACACAACAGTCACCCTGGATGGTTTGCTAAAAGAATATCTCGTTATATATTATATTTTCTCAAAATAGGGCTAGACATACCAAGCTGCACAGTTTCTCTCTCTTCTAAATAAATCAAAGTACGTAGGGGCCCTCTAGAAGAAGTCCTCAGGAGGGGAACTCTGAATCCTCCCTAGGCACGTAATCCGAAACCTCCAGATCTATGCCTCCCAAAGTAGTAGCAGCCGCAAGCACCGGACCTGCGACGTATAGTCTAAAGGGTGAGTTACATCATAGCTCAATAGGGAAACGACAGAATGAACATATAAATCAATATTCGATGACATTAGAAGCATGATTCATCGATAGAAATAACTGGAAAATAGTTTTAGATGACTGAAAGCATAACTGAATGTATCTGTTTATTTTACATGTGTTTACTTGTTCTCAACTTGTTCACAACAGATAAAGGTCGGCCTAAAACTTAAATCATAACTTAAATAATCCTCGATGTACTATAGCCTCGAGCCTCGATGGAATATCCTCTATCGTCGTCTAATCAGACTATATTTCATATTATTTTTCATTCATGTACATCCTACCCAGGTCTCTTCCTTATAGGCGACGAGGTACAAATCTCACATACATCCCTGAGATGTCAAACTGGTATACGGATTGGCCGCTGTACCGGTCACGGATATCCTGCCAAGTCAGTCGCGGGTATCTCGCCGCGTCGGTGGGGTATTTTCCAAACCTTAAATCAAAAGTGCACTACATATAGTTATTCACTGTGTGATTGTGCTAATTATAGTATATTAGGCCTGATCAATTCTCATTTACTTTACTTCATACTTTTCCATACATCCTTGGGATGTAACCAACTCAATGCATTACATAGATGCCCTTATAACATTCACATCCCCTGGGGACGTCACATATTCGTATTGTAACTTATTTCCTTAGTGTTCACACACACACACACACACACTTAAGTTTCATATTTTCAAAGCATAAATATTTATTTCTATATCACTACATATATGCTCTTGCAATTAAAGTACATGTTCAAAATATTTCCTACCTCACACATTTGAATTCTCAAGCGTCAAGGTCTCTTGTGGCTTCCCACGCTCGCATTCAATTGTACAACCTAAGTTACAACATAGCATAGGTAAAACATCAAGAACGATGCATAAAAGAAGGTACAAAGCCCTCCCAGAACTCTAAAGTTCAAAACAAAAGTCAACAGAAACTGTCAAAATCGATTAATCGATTAATCAAAATTTCCAAAATCGATTAATTGATCCCAAATTAATTAATCGAAAATCCAAAATCGATTGATCGATTTACAAATCGATCAATCGGTTTTCTCAGGCTCCTCATTTTTCAGCCACTGGGAATGCTCAGACGATTAATCAAAATCCAAAAATCGATTGATCGATTTTATTTCGATCAATCGATTTCGAGCAATAGTGGCCAGCTTTACTTCCAGGTCAAAATCAATTGATCGATTTACAAAATCGATTAATCAATTTTGACAGAAACTCTGTCCTTCTCGGGCATTTCTTCTAACCTTTTTCTCTTTCAATTTCCCATTCTTTTCTATTTCTTTAATTAAGCATTTTACCATTAATTCACTAAATTAATGCACAACAATCTACACACTAAAATCAAATAAAACTCATCTCAAATCAATCTCTTGATTGATTCAATGGCTTGGTTTATAGTCTAGGGTTCTCAGCTTGATTCGACGAACTCCTACACATCGCCAGTCTAGTTAATGCTCGAGCACGCCTTCAAATTCGAAATCCACACTAACCCCTCTAGCATTTACTCCTTCCCTTCCTCTAGACTCTCTCTCTCTCTTCATAAACCCTCACCCACAAACATTAAAGAGAATTTATTTCTCTTTAACTATTTAGCTATTTAACTCATTCCTTATTTTTGCTGCAAAACACATACACCAATAACAGGCGTATGTGACCTTCACAATAAAATCTAATCACACTCACAAACACATTCACATCAGACCTAAATTAATCTAAGTCATTAAGTTAATTTCCACTTGGTCAAACTTATAACCAGTCGGGCATGCATCCCGAGGACACTGTTCAAAGCCCAAATTTCGGAGATGTTACAGTAGTAGTGAGGATGCATGATAAAGAAGGGCACAGAGGAGTGTTCGACAGCTCTTGGAGGAGCAATCCTTTCTTCGAAGATGCTCCTCCCTTAATTCCCTTCTCCTTCTTCCGCCTTGGCCTCAACCTCCTCGTCTCCATTGTCTCGGCCCACTTTGAATTTTGATGACACGTGGTTTCCAATTCTTTTAAATGCCTACATGGAAAAAGAAGGTTGATGCACTAGTATTAAAGCCTACTTTCAAAAATTTCATAGGAAAAGTACTGTCCTTGCTCCTACGGATGCTTGTGGTGACCTCATCAAGGGCTGAATCAGGGTCTGCTAGATCGTCTAATGCATAAGAAACATCATGAATTTCATCAGACCCATTTAAGATAAATAGAGACAGTATAAAGAAAGATGTATAAAGAAAGACAATGTAAAGAAATAGTTTTGAGTTATGAATGAAACCTTCGAATGTATGATTTGTAATTTTTTTTTATTTCATCTTATTTTATTTAGTGATGGTACAAGTAGTCTAACACAAGCGCTAACAATATTAATAAGAAGTGACTACGCCCTGAATATTAAGGCTAGTGCTTCGACCTGCACTTTACACCCTTGACGGTTCAACTCAGGAATGTTAACGACTCAATTTAGAAGCGGTGACGCTTTAATAAATGTCTAATTTGAGCGTTGACGCTTGTAACTTGAAGCGCAGTCGCTCTTTGTAGCTGCGTCAGCTCTTCGTAATGATGTGTAAGTGTCAACTTACACTTGTACATTTGTTGAGATACGAACATCCGCTGGAATAATTAATGTTGGATAAGCCCGGGTTAAATTACAACACAAATCCTCGATTTAGAAGCGATTTCGTATCGATAACGCTTCGATTTGGAAGCGACGACGCGTCATACTTGAGGATTTGTTACGGTCGACACAAAATCTCTAACAAAAATAAAACCTAGGAAAAATTCTAACTGTCTGATGGTTGGCCCATGATCTCAAGATCCATCATGTGAATGATTAGGAGGATAAATGATCTCCATCATCTGATTCTACCAAGTCAATGTGTTTCATCGTGGGTGAACTCAAAGATTTTGGTGGGTGGATTTAAAGGTACTCAAATATGAAGATAGACATAAAAGACAATTTTTATTGGGATACGAATCGCCGCTTTGCATAGAAAGGTGCTACGTGTCATATCGTAAAAATAGGTACTACGTGTTAATACTCTGATGATGGTAATAAATAACAGGGAGATGACGTGTCGAATCAAAGTTTACGGGAAAAGACAACACACCCCTAAAAAATTGTAACACCATTGACACGCCGCTTAGAATCGATGACACGCGGCTTGGAAGCACAGAGTGTATTAATTTAAATGACAGAAGCAAAGTTTGTATTAATCTACTCCTACAGTAAGAGGGAGCCAGTTAATAGAGAAGTTTTTTTCTTATCCCAAAAGTTACAGATTTGTAAATATACTATAACGCTCCAGTTAAAAGCGATAACACTTCGAGTTAGAAGCGATGATGCAACAAAATGAAGCGAGCTGAATATTAAGGCTTGCTTTTTTATTAGCGATATCATCCGGGATTAGTAATAAACGAAATGCCGCCTGTGTCAAGAAGAGACCTCACCATCAACCGAAGCGCCAACACTTTAATTAAAAACGATGACGCTTCCAATTAAAAGCAATGACGCTTCCATTTAGAAAAGATGACACTTTTAATTATTAGGGCATTATTACTAGTGACATGATTATTTGCAACATGATTATTAGGGCTACTAGCACATCAAAAAGCAGAGATTGTATTAATTTATTGGATAGCTGAGAGCTTGAGACGGAAGTCTAAACGACGCTTTGTATTGGAATACGAACAACATAGAGAGATGACGTGTCGAACCAAAGTTAAAAGTGATAACGCTTTGAGCTAGAAAAGTCCTCGCCATCAATCGGAGCACCAATGCTTTAATTAAAAGCGATGATGCTTCTAATTAGAAGCTATGATGCTTCCATTTAGAAAAGATGACGCTTCTAATTATTAGGGCATTATTATTAGTGGCATGATTATTAGCGGATAATTATTAGGGCTATCAGCACATCGAAAAGCATTGTATTAATTTAAAAGATAAAAGTAGAGATTGTATTAATGTATTCATATATTAAAAAAATGAACAACAAACCGTATAATTTAGAGGCATTGTATTAATTTAAAGGCGATACGGTTCGACTCATGAGTGTTAACGCTTCAATTTAGAAGCATTGACGCTTTAATAAATGACTTATTTGAGTTATGAATGAAACTTTAGAATACATGATTTATAAATTTTTTTTATATTTCATTTTATTTGATTCAGTGAGATCACAAGTAGTCCAACGGAAGCGCTAGCGCTATTAATAAGAAGCGATTGCGCCCTAAATATTAGGGCTAGTGCTTCGACCTAGCGCCTTGAGGCCCTTGAATATTAGTGGTAGCTGAGGTAGAGATTATATTGATATGAAAGATAAAATCTGTGCGATGTTCATATAAATTTTGTGGAATTATCTTAAGAAGTAGGAATTATCCCTCTTCATGAAATTAAACGAAAGTGTTTGTATTCATATAAATTGAGAAAATTGTAATGCCACTGACGCTTTAGTTTAAAGCGATGACAGTTCGAATCTGGAGCATTAGCGCTTCAATTTAGGAGCGTTGACGCTTTAATAAACGTCTTATTTGAGAGCTGACGCTAGTAACTTGAAGCGCAATCATTCTTTGTAGCCGCGTCAGCGCTTCGTTATGAGTCGGTTTTTATTGGATATATGAGATGGAAGTCTAAAGCGCTTTGTATTGAAATACGAATAATACAGGGAGATGACATGTCGAACCAAAGTCCGTAGGAAAAGATAGCACAACACCTCTCGAAAATCGTAATGCCACTGACATGCCGCTTGGAATACGATCAACACAGGGAGATGACGTGTTGACCGAAGTCTGCGCGAAAAGAAAGCACACCCCTCAAAAATCATAATGCTATTGACATGCCGCTTAGAAGTGATGACACACTACTTGGAATACGAACAGCTGTATGCAATAAATATGAAGCAACAGTGCACCACAACTGTCTATTTAATGAGGTGGCATGAGAAAATTTCTATTGAGAGGACCTCAAAGCATCCACTCTTTTTCTTTTTTTGTATCTCCTTAGATTAGCATTTCATCTTCTTCAGGCCAAGGGGAAATATGTCTCACCCATTTGCGGACGAGCCACCGTCTTGCATGCCATCTTTGTATTAGTTCATATGATTGTTTGATTCTCGACATCCCCGACGACAAAGAACTGGTTGTCCTCCCCAATGATCCTCCACTTCTTCCTCTTCCACCACAGCCACAACCTCCACTTGCGATGACCTCATCAAGGGCTGAACCAGGGTTCGCTAGATCATCTGATGCATCACCTCCCTTTGTTATCTTTCCTACTTACTCTTGCTCCTCCCTTTCTCTGAGAATGCTCCTCCCCCCTTCTTTCTCTTTCCTGCTTTCCCTTGCACACCAGTTGCTTCTTCCCTTCTTTATCTTTCTTGCTTCCCCATCATCAATTCTTTCATTGTCATTCTTTCCCTTTATCAATCCTTCACTCCTCCTGGTTTCCCTTCCTCAATTCTTCACTTCTTCTTGCCGTTCCTCAATTCTTCACTTTTCCTTCTTACCCTTGCTCCTCCCTTCATTCCCTCTTTCATGCTCCCTTCATTCCCATCTTCATGCCGCCGTAGCTCCTCTGTCTTGGCCCACTGTAGATTTAGATGATACGTTACGTGGTTTCCAATTCTTTCAAATGCCTACACGGAAAAAGAAGAAGGTAGATACACTAGTACTAAAGTCCACTTTCAAAATTGTCATAAGAAAAATACTGAATCTCCGAAAAGACCTTGCTCGTACGGATGCTTGCGGTGACCTCATCAAGGGCTGAATTAGGGTCCGCTAGATCGTCTTATGTATTAGAAACATCATGAATTTTATTAGACCCATTAACGATAAATAGAGATAGTGTAAAGAAAGAAGATGTAAAGAAATAATTTTGAGTTATGAATGAAACCTTCGAATGCATGATTTATAAAATTATTTTATTTCATCTTATTTTATTCAGTGATGTCACAAGTAGTCCAGTGGAAGCGCTTGCACTATTAATAAGAAGCTATTGCGCCCTGAATATTAGCGCTTTGACCTGTGCCTTGAGGCCCTTAAATATTAGTGGTAGCTGAGGCATAGATTGTATTGATATGAACTGAGCATTTCTTGTACATTTTTTTGTTCTTTTTTTTAATATATGAATACATTAAAACAATATCTGCTTTTGTATTACTAGCATTTTGCTGAGAAGCTGAAATTATCCCTCTTCATGAAATTAAACGAAAGTGTTTATATTCATATAAACTGAGAGTAATTACAGAACATCATAGTACAAAAAAGAGGAAAAAATCTAACGATAAAGGGGTTTTGGAGATGGAAGTTGTTGCACTTATGATGTAAGCGCCGACGCTTCAGTTAATGAGCGCGTCGAAACAAATTCATTGGAAAAAGACAACACACCCCTCGAAAATCCTAAGGCCACTGACACGCCCTTAGAGGCGATGACACGGCGCTTGAAATATGAACAGTCACTACAATAACTTATGTCGGACAAGACTGCATGAAAGGAGCGCCGCTAAACTCAAGAAGCGTCCCCGCCCGTAATTGAAGCGATGACGCTTCAAATTTGAAGCGTCCATGGCAAACTTTACCATATCAGTCATTGACTAGATTTTTCCTAAGTTAATCTTTTATTTAATTAGATTTTTTATCTTTTATTTAATCGACTTGGAAGCACAGATTGTATTAATTTAAACGGGAAAAGCAGAGTTTGTATCAATCTACACCTACAGCAAGAGGGAGCTAGTTAATAGAGAATTTCTTTTTGTCTCTCTTATCCCAAAAGTACAGATTTGTAAATATACTATAACGCTCCAATTAAAAGTGATAATGCTTCGAGTTAGAAGCAATGACGTGTCAAAATGAAGCGAGCCAAATATTAAGACTTGTTTTTTTATTAGCGATATCGCCCAGGATTATTATTAGCGGCATGATTATTAGGGCTACTAGCACATTGAAAAGTAGAGATTGTATTAGTTTATTCATATATTAAAAAAATGAACAACAAATCGTACAATTAAGAAATGTTGTATTAATTTAAATTCGATATGGTTCGACTTATTTGAGCACTGATGCTTGTAAATTGAAACGCAGTCGCTCTTTGTGGCTGCATCAGCGCTTCACTTCGTTTTGAGTCAGTTTTTATTAGAGAGCTGAGAGCCTGAGACGGAAGTCTAAATGAAGCTTTGTATATGAATACGAACAACACAGAGATGACGTGTCGAACCAAAGTCTGCGAGAATTTTTAATATACGGGATTTATTAAGTTACGCTTCAATTGTCGCGTTAGTGCTTTTGTAATGAGGTGTCAGCGCTATGGTAATGGGGCATTAGCGCTTCAAGCTAGTGACATTATTATTACCAACATGATTATTAGGATACTTGCATATGAAGCGACATGATTAAGGCGTTTTTATATTTTTCTGAGAAATAAGGAATTTTTATTAGGATATGAACAGTCGCTAGAATAATTAATGTTAGATAAGACCGAGCGAAAATACAACAAACTCTACCATTTGAAGCTCCTCAAGAATCATTTTTACTGGGTGGGATATGAACAGTCATTGCAATAAATTATGTTAGAAAAGATTGCCTGAAAAGACAACATAGTCTATAATTTCCAAGCCTTCGAAATTCCTAATAAACGAAACCCCGTTTAGGTCAAGAAGCATCACCCCTCATGATTTAAGCGATGACGCTTTGAATTAGAAGCGATGACACTTCGAATTAGAAGCCATGACGCTACTATTAATAAGTGCTGTTGGGATGTTTGCCTTCCCTCAAATGAGGTCTAAAATTAATAATAAAACTAGGCAAACACACTCAAGCAGACCTGCAAGTATCCAGGATCTGTTGTAGCAAGCTTTAAAAGAATGGTGAGTAAGGGAATGTCCACAGGGAGGTTGTTTAGAAATATGACAAATCTCCAGATCTATGTCAGATCTGGCACCCTAACTATTACTAATTTAGTTAAAAGACAGGGGAGAGGTTTGGAATGGGTTGCCACTTAAACTAAGCTATAATTAAACATAAGCTATCTTGGATCGAGTTTGGGAGCTTAGATCTTACAGGGGAAGAGAGTAAAAATGCAAAAAATGGAGAAGAGTAGCTTGGAGGTTGGTTTTCACTGAAATCAGATTCAATTAATCATGCTACAGAGGTTCAGAGCATACAATTCCCTCGCTGGCTATAAGCACAGCTGCAGGGTATAAATTCCACTCCAAATCACAGGATCCACCTGATCTTAAGGCTATGATCTGTCCACTTTAATGGTCACAGACCATCTTATAGACTTTATCGAATCCATGGATTGTAGCAGATGAATCCAATTGAGGCCTGAGCTTAGATTTATCTTAAGGTTATGATCTGTCCACTTTAATGGTCACAAACCATCCTAGGGATCTCCTACAAAGCCAGAGCCTCAATTAGAACAATTAAAACCACTACAGATGCTGCAATTCCCAGGTCACAGACTTAAGGAATCACAGGAGCATCAGATCCAGGGAGATCAGATGGAATCCAAGAGGTCTACCAGTTAAGTGGGTGAGCTGATCTACAACTCCTCTATACAAATTCGATCGATCACCAAATGGAACCAAAGGAAATTTAAATCTAATTAAAGCATTAAAAACATCATTATCATTGCAAACAAGGTCACTCTACAATGAAAATACTCTCAGATCTGCAGTCTGTGCAGCTAGGAACCTACAATAGCACTCTTAACCTCACCCAATTATAGATCTAACTTCGCTTCTCGCTACTCCAAGGGATTTAGCCAACCATGGTTGGGCTAAAGGAGGGAAATGAAATTGCTCTGTAGGCGCTAATCTCTAGAATTTTGGCTCAGATCTCGATCTCCCCCTCAATGGCAATTAGGGATCTCTATATATAGCTTTCTCTATTTTTTCAGCCAAAAATCCCTTCTAGAAGGTTGTCAGATTTTGTTAGAGTTCTGTTAGAGCACATGGGTCGGTTAGGGCTTCCTAGGGCATCTTCTGGAACCGTCGTGTCGGTCACCAAGTGCCTCGGGTTGCGTGCAACAGGTCACTGAATCGCCACGTGTGCACAGCTGAATTTCTGAGAAGTTTTGCACATGATTTCGACAGGTTCAAGGAGCTTTCGATAGGTTGACATAGAGCTTTTTGGTCTTTTCGCTAGGTTCTCAGAACTGTTCGATAGGTTTCGATAGGATGAGCCTTCACTTGAGTTCCAGCCTTCTCAGTCCTTGGTTCGGAGTATTTGATAGGTTGAAAGGACTCTTCGACAGGTTGGAGAACCATTCCAATAGGTTCCTTTTTGCATGCTATCCTTTCGATAGGATTGCTCTTACTCCTATCGAAAGACTCAATCACCATTCGTTAGGTTATGTTCCAACACTTTCATCTCGATATGTTCAAGAACCATTTGATAGGTTCCTTTGACGCTTCAGGTAGGCTTTCGATAGGATTATTTCTTCATTCCTTTCAGTTGCTCGATAGGTTCTTGGATCCTATCGAACTGGTCTATCTGCACGAATTCATCCTTCTTCTGCCTTCCGATCCTATCGAAAACTTCTTTAACTACACGAATTCTTCCTTTCTTTGCTTTCAACTCCTATCGAACTCTTCAGGTGACCAATCGATAGGACGGTTTCAACCTATTCTCACTTTCTTCACCTTGCCCTGCTGTAGTCACGCGCTCCAAGGGTTCAGTGATGTGCTACCGTTGGGTGTGCTATTGCTGAGTTCGTCCTGTGCTGAGAGATGACCCCTTTTTGGGCATTCTTGAGTGATTTTCTACATTAGTATCTTCTTTTATTGTTGTTTACAAAATATACTTGACAAGAGCTTATTAGTGTGCTCATAGGTCTATCAATGGTCAGGTTATAGGGTGAAAAGTGGCAATTTTCACCACTTAACACATGGGTAACATCAAACAGTGGCCCGTTATTTCAAAGAAGTTCCTCCACCGATCCTCAAAATTTATTTTGAAGTGACGTTTTAAACCCTATCCGTTTTCCCTATAAAGCTATGTCCCGTAAAAAACTCTTCTCATTCCAAACTCATTGTCTTTCTCCGTCTCCTAGCCCTAAACCCATAGCGGAAGAACCAGATCATGACGAACTAAGTAGTAGGCTTGATCGAATCTTTGAAAAGCAAAGAGCCAAACTTCTGGCTGTAATAATGAGATTAGAAAAGTTGAAGCGTCAGCGACCCATTCCAGTAGCTGAATCCTCTACCAAGAGCCCCCGCTGCCGTAGACCCCGTCCCAAACTGACCCTTTTTGCCAACTTCTCACCTCCCCTCATATCTTCACGATGTCACCAACCTCACCATCGAACATTGCATCATCTGTGCGACTTCCTCTACCAAGATGGTGGGTTTGAAATTTATAACAAGAGGGAGCCATCTCTATTGATGGAGCCAAAATTGTAAGACCCCTTCCTTGCTCCTCCTCCATTCATTCTCTTTCCTCAACCCATCCTCCTCAGCCAACTTGTCTCTACTTTCCCTTCTCCTTCTTTCCCTTCATTCTAATTCTTTCAAACGTCTACATGGAAAAGGAAGAAGGTAGATATACTAGTACTAAAGTCTACTTTCAAAAATTTCATAGGAAAAGTACTGAATCTTTGAAAAGACCTTGCTCATACGGATGCTTACAGTCACCTCATCTAGGGCTAAATCAGACCCATTTACGATAAATAGAGACAACGTAAAGAAAGATGTGTAAAGAAAGAAGATGTAAAGAAATAGTTTTGAGTTATGAATAAAACCTTTGAATGCATGATTTGTAAATTTTTATTTATTTCATCTTCCTTTATTCAGTGATGTCATAAGTAGTCCAACGGAAGCGCTAGTGCAATTAATAAGAAGCGACCTGCGCCTTGAGGCTTTTGAATATTAGTGGTAGCCGAGGCAGAGATTGTATTGATATGAACGATAAAATTTGTGCGAAGCGCTAGCCCAAATTAGTCTCCCAGGCCAAAAGATTCAACCGAAAGTTTCTTATATAGTTTGTTGTTCTTTTTTTAAAAATATAAATACATTAACACAATCTCTACTTTTTTATTACTAGCGCTTTGCTGATGTCTCTTATTTCTCTTTCCGAAGTGCTGATAGCTTTAATATATGAATATATTAATAATCACGCCGCTAATAATAATGCTATTAATTCGAAGCGTTAGCCCTAAATAAAAGTCACCATCGCTTCTAAATGGAAGCGTCATCGCTTCTAATTGGAAGTGTCATCGCCTCTAATCGTAAGCACCGTCGCCTTTAATTGGAAGCGTCATCGCCTCTAATTTCATGGAATTATCCTTAGAAGGTGAAATTATCCCTCTTCATAAAACTAAATGAATGTTTTTGTATTCATATAAACTGAGACTAATTACAAAATATCACTGTATAGGAAAGAGAAGAAAATCTGACAATAAAGGGGTTTTAGAGACGGAAGCTGTAGCACTTATGATGTAAGCATAGACGCTTCAGTTAATGAGCATGTCAAAATAAATTTCACGAAAAAAGACAGCACACCCCTAAAAAATAGTAAGGCCATTCACACGCCGCTTAGAGGTGATGACACGATGCTTAGAATACGAATAGTCACTGCAATAAATTATATTGGACAAGACTGCACGAAAGCTGCACTGCTAAACCCAAAAGCATCCCCACCTATAATTGAAGCGATGACGCTTATAAGTTGAAGCGATGGCGCTTCAAATTTGAAGCGTCCATGACAAACTTTACCATATCAGTCCTTGACTAGATTTTTCCTAAGTTAATCTTTTATTTAATCAGCTTCTTTGTTAATCTCTGTAAACATTAACTTTCAAAAAATAAAGAAACCATATAAACAAGAGAAGGTCTGCGATGGCATTCTCCCTTTCATTTAAACGAAAAGCCGTGAGATCGATTTCATATAAACAAAAGATATTTTATTCTTATGAAGTACTACTAATAAAAATACAGAGTAGAAGAAAAAAAAGAAAACCTAAGAAAAATCTACAGAGACAGACATACACCAGCACAACTCAGCCACCTGAGACATCAAGAGGGTGGAGAGGTAGACGACTCCCCCTTCGGATTGCGTCGTAATTCGCACAGTCGCCTCTCCAACTTGTAAGAAATATCTTAAATTACGGCCATCAAGAGTTGAATCACATTTATCAAACTTTGAAACCTCCTTTTCTTCTGGGCGAGAAGGGTGAGAAGTTCCTCAATATCCCCGATTGTTAAACTTAGAAAGGTTCGATCAAGAAGATGAAACGCTTCCATAATCTCGAACGATAACTTGAGTTGCTCCGCCATGGTGAAGGGAGTTTGGTTTGGGGACGGAGGCAAAAGAAAGGATATGGAATGAAGATAAAAGTGACGAAAGGCTAAAAGGTATTTTTTTTGGGATACGAAGAGCCACATCAATAAATTATGTTGAAAAATACTGCCCGGAAAGACAACATACTCTACAATTTGAAATCCTCGAAATTCAAAAAAATGAAATGTTGCTTACCGTCAAGAAGTGTCATCGCAGGTAATTGAAGCACTGACGCTTCTATTTAGAAGCAATGATAATTCTATTTAAGAGTAATGACGCTTCTTATTAGAAGCAATGGTGCGTCGATTTATCGGTGATGTCGCTTCTAACGATAAGCGCCATTAGTAACATAAAAAAGTGGTGAGTTTTTTATCGTATTTCGAGAGAAGTTCATGGATTACGCATGATTGACGTAATAAAGAAGAAGAACAAAGATTTACGAAATCCCTCTGTTGCGACAGTACACCTACAATAGTCTATTTAATGAAGTTGCATGACAAATCGCTATTTAAAGGGCATCATTGCGCCCAAATTTTTTCATCTTCTATATCTCCTTGGATTATCATTGCATCTTCTTCTGCCCAGACTGAAGTGCATCGTAACGTTTTGAGGAGGAGCCACCGTATCCCACATCAACATTTTATCAGTTCCTATGATAGTTCGGTTATCGACATCTTTGATGACAACGAATTGGTTGTCGTCCCCAACAACGAGCATATGGTTCTCCCTCCTCCTGAAGAAGTTATTGTCATTTCGGACGATGACGAACTTCAAGTATGCTATCGGTGGTGGGAGACCCCGAGCCCCTTCTTCTCCAGCCATCAGAGCCGGTGCTTCTCCTCCCGGCTCTGCAATCGATTCTTCTTCTTTCGCCTCCACCCCAGCCACAACAACCGCCACCATCTCTACCGCCAGCATAACAAACTCCCCACACCCGCCTACACCTCTACCTCCATTTCCCCTCAACATTTACACCTCTACCTCCACTGCCAACCATCACCTCCGACATTTTTATAAAATGTAGCATCCTCCCCCAACCAACCACCGCCATCAAAACCTTGTTCAATTTCATCAGACCCATTTACGATCAAGAAAGATAGTGTATAAGAAGACGATGTATAGAAAGATAGTGTATAGAAAGTATTGTGACGTAAAGAAATGATTTTGATTTATGATTGAAATCTTTTAGCATGAGTAATAAGTTATTTTTTACTTGATTCTAATTACTGTCCTAGTAAGATAAGCATGTCAAAAATAAAGCGCTGACACTGAAAATACAATGTCACGCGCCAACGCTTCTAGAACGATGCAACCACTCTTTGATTGAGAGGCTCCTGCGCCTCCTATTACTCGAAGCGCTTGCACTTTTCATAATATTGATTCACTGTGAATCAGTGATAATGCTTCTTTGTCTAGAATTAGCAGGTTTAGACCCATGTTCAATTTCATCAGACCCATTTACGATCAAGGAAGATGATGTAAATGGGAAGCGACGCCACAGAACTAGGAAGTGCCTTTGCATCAACCAAGAGGCGATAATGCTTCAACTAAGATGCGATGGTGCTTTAGTTCAAATGCGATGGAGCTTCGACAACAAGACCCATTTACAATAAAGACAGACAGTGTAAAGAAAGACGATGTAAAGAAATAGATTTGATTTATGAATGAAAACTTCTGCACCCAGATTAGTAAATCTTTTTTCTTCATAAATAACTCTGAGTAGTAAGTAAAACGATGCTCCATGAGAAAAAGAAAATATCAATTCACATGAAACTGTTCATAAAAAGTTAATATTGTCAATGGTTCCAGGTTGAGTCGCAGGCGCTTCACTTGCTTGGGATCCAATAGGCGCACGGGATTAAAAAGAAGTGCCATCACAGACGCTTCAATGATGAAGCTACCATGCTTCAAAAACTTACCGTCGTAGCTTCCTTCACGAGCGCCGTCGCTTCTTGTATGTGACGTCGTCTCCTCTGAATGATGGTCACGAAACATAAAAATTAATCCTTAAATCACCGAGAATGAATGCATAAAAAGAAAAAAATTCAACACATGAATAGATTAGCATAGACTAGCCACATGACAACAAATACAATGTAGCAAAGCGTCAGTGCATTGAAAGATAAGCGCCCACACTTCATATACGAAGAGATGACGCTTCGAATGGATGCGTCTACGCTTCCTAATCAGTTTGACTCAGTGAGACCATACGTTCCCTCGTGTCTTCTTTTGTTTGGCTCTGTCTAGCGCTATCAGTCATCATCCTGACCTTTAGAAGCGCGCAAGTTGTGATTTTATGTCCCAACTGACCACAACTCTTATAATGGCATCTCTTCTTTTATGATTGTCCAAAGCCAACCTCAATTCTAGACTTCATTCTGTCATTATTGCTTGGCCTACCTTTGGTGGCACATCGAATGGGATCTCTCACTATAATGTTGGCATGCTCTTACAATGAAATTCCTTAGCTAGGTTGGGAGGAGGCGCTCGGACAGGACGCGATGCTAGTCCCTCTTTCATTCTCCTTTTTTGTTCTAATGACCTCTACACCTTCTAATTGTTTTATCATCCCTTCCAACGTGTAATCCACCAAGCGATTCGATTCTATCCCCAACTGAATTAACTGCAGTCCAGCCTCTCTCACCTTTCATATTTTCATCCTAGAGATAGAGTTGGAATCCTCATTGTCACTCACCCCCAAACTTACAGTACTGTATCTAGCATCTTTCTTCCATCGATACATAATACACTTAGAAGGAATTTGGTCTACCTCTTTCTTGAAATAAACTTTAAAGATGTGAGAACACAAAAAATCGTCTGTCTCGAAGTGCCTGCAATTACAAGTGGTCGTGGCATAAAATATTCGAAACAAACTTTGAATGTTCGACTGCTATCCTCCCTGGCATCCCCACCACTTTTACCACTTTATAAAATTGGAATACAATAACCGCCCCGGCTTCCTCTTCGAGTACCTTTTAGGCCTTTAAAGAGACAAACTTTTAAAATTCAAAGTGGAATCTATCGAGCATGGTTCTTGTATATATAGCAGTGGCATGCCTCTTGATTTAATTTTTGAACAAGAGCGCCAGTGTCGTAGACATTAAAATGAGATCCTCCCTATTTTCTTTATCGCGACGTGATTAGATGACAAGATTGTATTGCTTGAAAAATTTTGTTAAACTCGTCTGGGCATTGACATAGGTATCAAAGAAAGAATTTATGCTTTCTCCGCATTGCGTAGTACTCATGCCGGCCCAAAAGGTATCGCTCAAGTAGCATGAAATCCATTTCCTTCTAAGAGCGTACATTTGTTTCAATCACTCATTGTCTCACAAGTGAAACTCTTCGACTGGTTCTGCCCATCTCTTTTCGAAATCATCAACTATTTTACTGAACTTGCACTGATTATACTTTCACCTAAAATTTTCAAACTTTACCTTCAGCTGAGAGAGATGGTTCAATTCATTCCTCCCTATGTGCCATAAGCAGAGGCGATGCGTGGTCCCCAGAAGAACTTCAAAGATGGCCTTGCTCATCTCGTTGTATCGATCGGTGATGATTGAATTAGGTTTCTTATCACCCATGCACTTCCACCACATCTTAAATAACCAAACGAAGGTCTCCTCCGTCTCATTTGTGAGCGACATACATCCAAAAAGCATCGTCTTCCAACAGTAATTTGTTTGTTTTAAAGTGGTATCGAATACCACCACATCACCGAACTGTTGATATGCCACCTGTGACCTGTGATCAGCCCAAAATATATTACGAATACGACCTTCTTCGTCTAGTTTGACTTCAAAGAAGAAACCATCTCCTTTATTTTGCCTATCAATGAAGGATTTGATCACGTTCATGTACATCGGATAGATGATACTCTCATTTCTTATCTTCTTTAGGTAATCCCGAGTTTGTTGAGGGTTTACCATCATGCCATCCTCTCCATCCAAACTCGACAAAGTATCAAAAATCTTTGAAGGAGGAATTATGCCATCAAATGCTCCTACCAATGATTTACTTGTCCCGTTTAACTTATTATGTGAACGTGGTTCCTTCACCTTTGAAGGTGAATACAACTGATGATTATGAGGCTCTCTAAAGTCCATAACCTCCCACAACTTTCGATCGTCGATCCTAATTTTCAACCTTGCCTTACATCCGCATCTGTTATCACTTGAACATTTTATATTGGCGTGTAATTTGCACTTGTCAGGCTGTTTGAACTCCTATAACGAACATACATATTTTCTCTTTATAATCTCCCCCTTTGCAGATTTGTAGGTGTTACTTTTCCTAATGCTGAAACCAACTTTCTTCGCATATAAATTATAGAAGTCATATGCCTTGCCTCGTCTTCAGATTGGAACTTCAAGCCCATACGTGGCTTCTATTCCTCGCTCGTATTCTCCGCACCTTCACAAGAACCCAACATTTTGATATCCTTATCACCACCAAGTGGAACTCCTGTTGTAGAAGAAACCGTCTCAGGAGGGAGATTTAAATCAACACCACCTACATTGAATCCTCCAATCGAGTCCATTACAGCGCTCTGCATTAGACCAAAAATGGGCTAATAAGGAATAAATTACGTAGGAAGTGATGACGCTGTCATACCAAGCGCAAGCGCTTTAATATGGAAGCGATGATGCTTCAAAATCTTTGTGCCATCGCTTTCTGTTGCTTCAAATAAGAAGTGTGTGCTTATAAATTATATATTTTCGAATGCTTATAAATTTTTTTATCTCCTCCCTGTAAATAAGTGAAGGGATATATCAACTACGAGTAGATGAGGAAACTGATCCATAAGGAAGCGATGAAGTGACCATACAGAGCGCTAGTGCTTCAATATGGAAATGATGGCGCTTCTAACTTGTAGCGCCGTTGCTTCTCAATCTTTGTGCCGTCGCTTCCTATCGTTTCAAATAAGAAGTGTGTGCTTATAATTTATATATTTTCGAATGCTTCTCAATCGTTGCGCGTCCCTTCTAACACGTAGCGCCGTCGCTTGTAACCCATTATAGCCTCAATCTTTGCGTCGTCGCTTCCTATCACTTCAAATAAGAAGCAGTATCTCTACCTTGTAAATAATTGAAGAGATGCAGCAATTACGAGCAGATGAGGAAAGCAATTCACATACGAAGCATCATTGTGTGGGCGCAGAAGCGACGGCGCATCTAATTCCATATATATTTGAATGTTCTATAAGCTAAAAATAATATACAGGAAAATGAATTAATTCTTACCTCAAATGTCAATCTTCTAGTCTTCTATCTAGTACGTGCTACTTTAAAAAAGAGCAAGTTGTCTCTTCTGTATTTTTATCCAGTACGTGCTCCAGAAAAATAGAGAAAGACCTTTCTTCTGCTCTGCAAGTTGTCTCTTTTGCACTTCTATCCAATATGTGCTACAAAAAAATAGAGAAACTAGTCTCTTCTGTGCTTCTATCCAATACGAACTCTAAAAAAATAGAGAAACTTATCTCTTCTATGCTTCTATCCAGTATGCGCTTGGGGATTTTCGTGAAAGTTGCCTCTTCTGCGCTTTTATCCAGTACGTCCCTCCAGGAAAAAGGAGAAAGAGAGAAAATAAAACAATAGAGAGGATGAACCTGAATAAGGAGGGAAAAAGAAAGAACCTATAGCAATTTTAAAAAAAATTTACCGCCATTACATTCAACAAGACCTTCCCCTTGGGAACAACGCTTCCTTCCAGGAGGTATAGCCTTTCCTAATTCCCCTACTGCCTTCTTTACCTACCACTGACACTAGGAAACCCCCACTGTGGCTAACCCGAGTTAGTGCAAAAATACTTTTCACGTGTCCGCTCCCCATTGGGGGAGCGTAGAGAAATCTCTACCCTGAGCGCATTTTTCCTTTTACCATATAAGAATAAGATAAAGAAAGTTGCATGCTTGCCGGATCCAGATCTGACAACCTTAAACCCAATATTCATAAATTTTTTTGGTGCAGTTACCGAATCCGGCAACTCATGTCAATTAAAACAATGGGTTTGGCTGATCGGCCAAAACCCAATGACGAACACAACGGGTTTATAAAACAAAGGGTTTTATAAAGAAATATGGAGGACACTCAACGTTTTTAAAACAAAAAAAAAGGGTTTAGGCTGATTTAGGAAAAACCAAGAAATATATATATATATATATATATATATATATATATATATATATACACACACCATATCATAGAGGTGTAGCATTTGAATGCTACACTAGTATTGAGATCACGTGCCATATGGCATGTGATCCCAAAACAAACACCCGTTTTGGGATCATTTGCCACATGGCATATGATAAAAAAATATTTCTATGATATTTTTACCCCTTTAAAAATATGGTCAAAGTTTGTCCTCTGCCCCTTTACCTGGTGCATTGAAAATTTCTAACTTTGACCATGGCTTGGGCGGTGGATAGGATGTTTTATTTATTTATTTTGGGTCGACGGGGTGTGGTGGTGGGGGGGGGGTTAATCAATCTCGTGCATGATGCAGCCTTGGCACTTGATCTTCAGAATAGTTGTCACTTGGCACCCAAATGGCACCAGGGTGTACTAAATACTATGTCGCTAATGTAGCGCCCCACTGTCCATATATAATAATAATAATAATAATGAATAAAATAATAATAAAATATCTCAAAGGGAGTTAATCGTAAATTGAATTGATCATTCAATGGTTCAACTCGACCGTGTTGATATGGGGGGATCTGATACGAGATATAAGATTTAAGATCATGGACCGATATAATCACGGCATAAAAGAAAAATAATAAATGATCCCGATAAAATTGCATGATCCGAGATCGATTAGGAAAACTAAGATATTATTTTAATCTTAATAAGTACTTACAATCGACATTAACAAAGCGTAGAGACGATCTGATTCAGGAACTGGAAATGCTATGAGCCCCTTTCTGTGCACCTCATAATTGTGGAGCCACAAAAACTCTAGAAAATCCTAATCTCTCTTAGTTGCGTTGTTGTTAAGACCTTATGTGTTATGACCCGAGTTTATTTTGACCCAGTTTAATGGTAATAGATGGTAGAAGCACCAAGATTGATGTTTGTGTGCATACCCTATCATAGCCCACATAACTAAATTAAGAAAATTTTAAATAAGATCCGTTTACACTAAAGTAGTAACCGAATTTCAAGAGACCTACTCTCTTAAATAGCTAAGGCACACTACAAAAATAAGGTGTTTCAATGGCACTTGATGTGAAGGCAGGTTTTTGTTAAAAAAACGGCCGCTAATAGTCTTATTTTTTCTAGTGACAATTAAATCCCTCTCATTCATGGGATTTATTTGCAATCAATTAGAGTCCTCAAATGACTTACCTTTTTGGGCTAGTCAACTTACCCGTTTGGACTCTTTCTCTAATCACCCCTTCTATATAAATTAGAAGTCTTGAGAGAAATAGAAATCTCTACTTCATTCCCTGTCTCATCTGTCTCTCTCTTGTTCTCACTTCTCTGCAAAATCACAACCATTGTGCACCACCATCTCATCCT
Source organism: Chloranthus sessilifolius (assembly GCA_021018995.1). NCBI lineage: Eukaryota > Viridiplantae > Streptophyta > Magnoliopsida > Chloranthales > Chloranthaceae > Chloranthus > Chloranthus sessilifolius. Next base: position 76,835,841 of record CM037595.1, read on the forward strand.
TAAGCAAGATACTCGGCCAAGCATCACCATGAGTTCGATCTACCATTATAACTGCGGTCGAGCCTTCTTTTCTGGAGCCTAATCACCCCCCATTGAGGTTCCTCATCGCTGCGACAATTCCGTCTTAAGAGAAGATTACGTGCGAAAAGACTCGAGCAATCAACGCTTCGAATTCGATCGCTGTCAACCCAAATCATCACAAAAATCAATTCACACTTCAACAAGTGGGTGCCTCTCAATCCATCTTAAATTATTCAGCTTTTCCAAATAATAGGAATCATAAATCAACCTTAAAAACAATCGGGGAAGCAAGAGATCTTGAGTTGCGGTGAAAAAACTCGACCTGTGCCTAAAATAGCAAACTCGATCGGTCAAGATTCATATTATATAGAAACTTTGGTCCTCTGATCGATCTCGACCGATCGAGATTCATCTTCGACTAGTCGAGAGTGAGCTCTCTTCTATTTCTTTTGGTAATTCGACCGGTCGAAATGCAAAGTTGATCAGCCGAGTTCTGTATTCCTTCAGAACTTCTTTCATTGATCTTGACCAGTCGAAACCTATTTTCTACCAGTCGAGACTTAACTCTCTTTAGTTTCTTTTAGGAAACTCGACCGGCCGAAATGTTAATTCGACCAGTCGAGTTGAGATATATCAGCTTTCGCTCTATGTTGTGGAAACCCGACCGGTCGAAATCATCAATTTGACCAGTCAAGTTTTCTCTCTTTTGCTTTCTTTTCTAATCTCGACCGGTCGAGACCAAATTCGACTAGTCGAGATTGACATTTTTTGAACTGTATTTGCTTTACAATCTAAATTTTGAGTTCTTTTCGCGGGGACATCAGATTTAAGCGAATTAGGACTTGATCTTATAGTTTTTGGACCTTTCGGACATAATGGGAATGTATGTTATCTCTTTTAAGACTTCTACAGTCCTTGTAAGGATGCGTGTGACTCTTTAGGGTTCGAAACAAGTTTGGTTGCCGATCAAACCATAATTTATATAGACACAACTACCACCAAGGGAGAGTAGTTGGACTCAATCATAGAATAAATGCATTTAAAATATTTCTTTTGCTCCGATTATACGCATTTCTTCATGTTCTCTGCTCTATACTAATTTTATTACGAGTACAAAATGTTTAGGGTGCATGCAATAGTTCATTTTCTGTGATATGCTTCATCTTTGTCATATGAATGCTTTATGTAGAAAACTACGTTAGGGTATATACATGATAAGTTAAAGAATAAGATATGACACATGACATAAGCCTTCATCACGATGAGATTTCTTTCACGATCACGTGAAACTTGAAATGTATGTATCAATGTATGGATGCAACCCCTCTATGGGAGTATGGGCAACGACGAAGCTAGGATTTTTTTGATGGGAGATCCCTTATAGTCGTATGATAGTAATAATTTTGTCACACTCACTTTTATTAAACCGCAATCACAAAATAGAAAATAAGAATAATAATTAAACAACTCTAAAAAAGAAGTAATTCCCACTAAAAAATAATAATTTAATGCTTTTATTTTTTATTAAAAAATAATAATTACAACATACCTTTGACTTCAGCGAAAAATCAACGATAATCAGAGATCTTGGCGTTAGCGATCGGAGTGTGAATGAGATATCATAGAAAGAGATGGGTGGCTAAGATTTGAGAGAGAGGAGAGAGAGAAGACAGAGAGACGCTGGGAGAGAAACTCTTCAGAGAGAGAGAGAGATGGAGAGAAAGTGAGATGGATATAGGAGAGTGGCTGGACTTGGGGAACCGAGAGAGAATTTTAGGATGGGATTTGGGGGGAGGGAGAGAGAGAGAGAGAGAGAGAGAGAGAGAGAGAGAGAGAGAATTTTAGGCGTGAGAATTGGGAACCGAGAGAGAGAATTTTGGGAGTCTATTTTGTTAAAAAAATTTGTGAATAAAAAAGTAAGTTTTAAAAATATCTTAAGAAGTTTTGGGATTTGGGGGATTCTTATTAAAATATCTTACCCTTAAAAAGATGGAACTTACAAGACTTAAAAAAGAAAATTTGCGATGGGAGATCCCGGGTCCCCCCATTGAACAACGTGGCTTCGCCACTGAGTATGGGCTGTCACGTGAAGCATATCCAGGTTACTACAAAATCCGTCCCTTGGAAAGTGTGATTTAGTGAAGCCTATCGCACTATGTCTCACTCCAATTAAGTTATAAGAGAAAGATAAGAAATGAATATGTTAAGATACAGATATAATAAGAAAGTGGAGACTTAAGCTCATATCAATAATGAAATCGGGGCAGGAACTTAAGCCCATAACCGAATAATGATATGATAAGACATGCTTTGATGGCCAGCTGAACATGAACTAATTTCTACACGTGTCATACCTTATGGGTTACGGTAAGGGTCCAACGTCTGTAGTCAAAACGGGTCTTAAGGATAATATATTTAGCTTTATCTCAAACTAAGGGGGCACTGGAGATTTCGACTTAAGAGAACCTGTTGTACTGATGTGCGCAACCTTATCTGGCTGGATGGTGGTTTATGCTATGTTATAGAGGTTAGGTAGTTATCTACACGTGGACCTCGTGTGGTAGGCTCGAGCAACGACCCTAACACATGACATTTAAATGAGATAAGTAAGACACGAGGTACGTTGTGTAGGTGTGTGGAGTAATAATAAGACTTCAGATATGCCATGTATGATAAGTTGAGAAGACAGATAAGAATATGATGCATCATGTACATTTCCTTTTATGATATGTCTTTCAGTTTCAATATGGTATGTTATGATATTCGTAGATATTATTGTAATTTTACATAGCTGCTTGGTTTTATTTCAAAGATACCGTAACTCAAGCGATTTCACACACGGCCATGGGTAACTTATGGAGGATTGATTGTGCAACCCACTGAGTTTACGTAATAGAGTAAATTCACCCCCCCTAAAAAAAAAATTAACAGTTGCAAGTGAAAACATAAATCTTTTTTACCTTTGATGACGTGGAGGCAGTTGTACCCGAGGTGGCTTATGAAGATGAGGACGTCAGCTACCACTTGGATGAGGGCGTAGACCCAACAGACTATTTTGAGCCTTGAGAGATTCTTTAGTTCTAGTCTTGATTTATTTCTTTGAGAGACTTATTTCTAATTGATTTTGTTTCTATACATCTTATGGGATTAGAGTATGGGACAGTTTTACCCTATGCGAAACCTTGGTTTATTTTCCATCTTTAGAGGCATAGGTAGGAAATTATTAAATTTCGGTTATGCTTTTTTCTATTTTTTTTTAATGAGCAATTTATTATAAGTTGTTAATTAAATGCCTGCATTTTATTTCCTTAATGAATTATGAGATATTATGTATGACCGCTTATCACCTTAACAAGCGTGGGGTGTCATAACACGGAATTCTAGGCCCTCATGCTAGGGTAAAATTCTGGGTCGTATGTCCAATAAGTCAATAACATCTAAGCCTTTGTTAGTTTTATTAATGAATAAATAATCTCACCGACTTTACAATTGTAATTAGGTTCCTCCATCTCTCATGTATTACCCAAATATCATAGATTGTGCGCACTATATCAGATGACTAGAACTAGATCTAGATCATCAAAATAAATCAATGGCCTTTGATTGACACACAAATATTGATTAATTCATTCTTGAATTCAGTTAAATACCTTCGAAATTTGATCAAGAATCCAACACACCCATGTATTAGCTGATAATTGCACTGTTACGTTTGTCAGCAAACGTGGTTTGTTGGGGTTTGCTTATCGAGGGAGGGTCAACTAAATTTAGCACTAAAATAAGTAGGATGTTCGACGATAGAAACTTGAAGGAAATCGGTTCGAAATCAAAACAACGTTCGTCGACATTGTAAGATACGACTAGGACATCGAGCAACTTTTTGTTGGTTTTTTGGGTATACTCTAGTTTTTGCCGCAAACCAAATATATTTACATCCAGTATTTATTCTTTATCTTCCTGGCCCGTTCTTGGTAGAATTGTTTTCTTGGTCGAGAGAGACGACTTTAAAATCCACCAGCAAATGACATAAATAAATAACGAATAAATGTTTATATATATATATATATATATATATATATATATATATATATATATATATATATATATATATAGTTCAGTGTCGAAATAAAATCAACATTATTGCTTATGAAAAATCCGAGTGATCTGTCTGTCACTAGTGGCTGATCAGTCGGATATGATGAAAACCATTGGCAACGAGGCGAGCTTTAAACCGTTCAATCGAGCCATCAGATCGCTTCTTTATCTTGTACACCCATTTATTGGAGAGAACATTCATGCTCGGGTGATAATGGACAAGCGACCAACTGCCATTTTTTAACAATGCCTCAAATTCTTCAGACATGGTTGAACGCCATTGAGGATCAAGTACTGCTTTTGAGAAATAAGTCGGTTCAGTGGGCGTGACCGAAAGGGAGGCCGAGAGAGCATACTTTGGATTCGGTTTGCGGATCCCATCTTGAAATCGTGTTAGCATTGGGTGATGCAGAGGTGGTACATCACCAGTTGAGTTTGAGGAAGGTATGGAAATAGGAGAGGCTTGAAGGGGATTAAGTAAAGGAGAGGGGACATCATGTGTGTTAGAGAAGCTATTAGATTGGTATGGAAGAAGTGGTGTCATTAATGAGGTTCATAGATGAGGTATGACTGGTGGTTGGAGCAGGATGAGTGGAAAATGGAGGAATATGTGATGAAGGGATTTCAACAGGGTGGTTGCTAATTGAAGTAGGCGTGGAGGCCATTATCCGATGCTTAAAAGGAAATTCATCTTCATTAAAGATTACATGAAGAGACAGAAAAACATGACCCGTTTTCATATCTAAGCAGCGATACCCACAATGTTCAAGAGAATAACCCAAAAAGATGCACTTTTTAGAGCGCAATTGTAATTTATGAGCATTATATGGACGAAGAAATGGATAACAACTACAACCAAATACATGAAGATAGGTATAAAGTAGAGCTTTAGAGAACAATTTCTCATACGGAGATATGAGATTAAGAATTTTAGTCCGAAGCCGATTAATTAAATACGCAGAAGTATTGAATGCTTCAACCCAATAAGAAGAAGGCATGCCGGGTGCGGCTAAAATGGTTAATCCCGTATTAACTATATATCGATGCTTACGTTCGGACACTCTATTTTGTTTCGGAGTGTGAGGACAAGTCAGACGAAGGGCAATCCCATGATGGCGTAGATAGTCCTTGAGATGTAAGCTCGTGTACTTACCTCCTCCATTAGTTTGGAGAGATTTTAAGGAGTGAGAGAGTAATTTCTCAACATAAGTTCCGAATTGAATGAAGTGTTTAAAAGTCTCATGTTTATATCACATAGGATGTATTCACGAATAATGCGAAAAATCATCCACAAAAATCAAATAGTATTTAAATCCTTGTATGAAGGGACACGACGATGTCCAAACATTGGAATGAACTAGTAGCAATAGAAGGAGGCAATGCAAAGGGAAGTTGAGTACTTTTGGCTAAATGGTAAGGATCATAAAACTTAAAATTAGTGACAGAGTCTTTAAATGAAACAAATTTATTTGATCCTAAGCAACTTAAAGTGGAAGTGCCCGGATGTTCGAGCCGTTGATGCCATGTAGAAACAATAGCCTTTTCAGCCAACAAAGCAACTGGAGCACGACTGTTTTTTCGAATGAAAGTTGATGAAGACAAATTGGATAAAGACCATTCTCACTCTTGCCTCGGAAAAGCATCCTCCCTGTTACATTGTCCTTTACACAAAAGTCATCAGTAGAGAAAATGATAGAACAATTATTATCATGAGAAATTGGTGTACTGAAAGTAAATTCATAGCAATGTAAGATTTGTTTCAAACGAAAGGGAGATGAATTAACATTGAAAATAGATGACCCAATATTGGATATGGACAAACCTGATCCATTACCTACGACCACTTTATCGAGTCCATTAAACTCATTATGAATAGATAAATTGGCGAGATCCGGAGTGATATGAGTAGAAGCCCCTGAATCGCTGAACCATTGTTGATTAGTGAGCGATGATGTAGATGCAACCATGACGGCAAGTTTCTTTGTAGGCACACGACCTTCATAAGATAGATTCAATCGATTGTAGCAATCAATTGTTGGATGGCCACTACGACCATAGATTTGACATATCGTACGTTGAGGTTTCGGGCCAAACTCAGGGTGAGATTTGGATCCAAACTCAGGTTGGGTCGAAGCATTTGCCGTATTAGGAACTTTATCGTTTGATCGATGCGATGAATTCCTTGAGAACCCACCGCGACCACGTTGAGTATGTCGCACCTTAGAAGTAAACAAAGCAATTGTCGTAGACTCAATGGGGAAGGCATGTTGCTCGCCATCATGCATTTCGACACTAAGAAGTAGCCCGATGAGATCATCAAGAGTTATAGGCGAGTCCCGAGCAAGGACCGAATTGACCGTGGCCTCATATAAAGGCCCAACACCATTCATGATTAATGTTGTCATATCATCATCGTCCACAGGTTTTCCGGCAAGGGTGAGGCCATTGGCAATCTGATTCATCTTGTCGAGGTAGTCGGAGATAGGTAGATCGCCCTGTTTAGTGGTTTGCAGATGATGTTTTAGTTGCAAAACCTGAGATTTTGAATGAGTTGCGAAATGCTTTTGAAGTGATTCTCAAACCACATAGGCTTTGTGAAGCTGGGTAACGGTGGACAATATAGTTGGAGATAGAGTGGCATTGATGCAACTCAATACCGTTTGATCTCTCTGTTGCCATTCCAGAAATGCTTGTGATTCCTTTGTAGATGGAGATCCATTCTCTTCAGCATCGAACTGAGAGGGACACGTGATGGTACCGTTAGCAATTCCAAGAAGCCCAGAGCTCTTGAGAACTGGTACTATCTGAGCGAGCTAAACTAAATAATTTGTTCGATCAAGTTTGATCGACACCACATGAGTAAAGGTAACCCAGAGAGGGAATAGCGGACGATGAAGATGACACCATTTAGGAGAAAAAAATAAAATAAAATAAAATTGGAGTCGTTTGACTAGAACTCTGATCCCATGATAGAGCAAGATTTCACTGTAAAATTCATCGCACTCAATTATTCATTCACCTGGTTTGAGATTTTGTTGAGATACAACAACTATCAAGATTCTATTAAGATACAACAACTAGAGAATTCAATCAATAAAGATTTGAATTTAAGTGAGCATTGAGATTTGATTAGGTGTATATCCTCTAATTAGGATTCATATGACCGAGTGGTAAAGAAACAATGGCCGATAGTGGTCAATTGGTTGTAGACTTGACCAGTCAATCTCTGCCTAATGGCCAATCAATAAATGACTTCATCTACTGGTTAGAAACAATTGGTAGATCGGTCAGCATATTGACTGATTGGTCAGGACATAGGCCAATCAGCCTTATCAAATCGGTCAGCATATTGACTCATTGGTCAGGACATAGGCCAATGAGCTTTAACTTAGTGTGATCTAAGCGGTTGATGTACGCACCTACCACCCTTCTCTAAATTCAGACCGATGGGCTTATTGGTCGCTAAAGCCTGACCGACTAGTCTTTAAAATGACGGACTAATCATAAAATAGACTTGTCGGTCGATTGTTAGAAAGATTAGGGCAATTTAATGGCTGAATGGTCTTTGTGTACGCTAATCAGCCTCTAATATCAGACAGACGGTTTTTATCGCTTGCTAAAAGATGTTTGGCTAATCGCTGAACAATTCCAACGTCTGATTGATCACTAAAGTTTTTTTATGATCGATAGATAGTTATCGATTGATCACTAAAGTTAATGTGTTTATCTATAGTTCACGAGTAGTCCACCGGTCAAAATAAAGACCGATCGATCTGGAAATAAGCCCGTCGGCCCTATGTTAGTGATTGATTGATCAATAAATAGACAAATCAGTTAGTAACTAGACGGTATGAACAATAAATAAACTGATCATTGTTAGCTTAGCGGCTGATGGGTCGAGGTATGGACCAAGTGGTTTATAAAGTCATAGCAGTATATTTATTTGTCACTAAAATCTGGTCAACCGGTCTTTAAAATGACCCACGGGTAAAAAATTAGACTGATCGGCCAAATTTTAGACCGATCGGACAGATTTCCAATGGCTGATCAGACTTTATGATCAACAGTATTTGATTTTATCCAAGCGATTAATCGTCCGATCGACTGGTGGAGTTTTAGACTCTCAATTGCTAAAATAAAAAAAATAATGTTACCTTGTACGAATCTGAATTGAAATATCATAAGGATTCTGTACACTTTAATTTTATTTTGTGCACTTTAATTTTAACTGTTGAAAAAATAAAAATAAAGGACATTTTAAAATGGAGACATTACTTGCACACATTTTTCAAGTGATTGCACCGAATTTAAAGAAAGACTTGGTATTTTAGGGACATGTGATATGTAAAAATGTAATATGGGCTGTCTGATTTGAAGTTCATGATCAATAGATCTTTGGCACATAAAATTGGAGCAAAACACAATACTTTTCATATGATATTTTGCAGTCAACTGTTGAATTATATAACAGCCTTTGACTCCATTTAATCAAATGATGAAAATTATATTTTCTTCTAATTTTTTGCAACTAATATCTTTAAATCATGGCCTTCAAATCAAACAGCTTAGATGGTATTTTCACATAGTAGAAGTCGTCAAACTTGCAAGTCTTTCTTTTAAATTTGGTCCAATCCGATGCAATCACTTGAAAAGCGTGTGCAAGTAATGGCTCCAATTTTAAAATGCAACCATCATAAGGATCGTATCCTCAAACAAAGGGTAAGTCATGGAGGGCTGTCACGCACACAAGAGTTTTTTCTTGGCGCACACTTCGTAAATAATGTTCTTAAAATACATCAAACTTTGCCATCCGCACACCAATTAATTAAAAATCGAGGCCAAACTTATTATCTCGCAAGTGATAAGAGTCTCAGCCGGTCAACCCTAAACAAGTGGGTGCCATGGAAGCCATGGAAGCAGCGTCTGGCATCGAGGCATGAAAACTGCATGTATCTCCATCATTTAACTAATCTACAGCCATCATTCTATATTTAAATTCATGTATAGAGAAAACAAAAGTTGATCCTAAACAAATTATTCGTTCATATGAATCCAAATCAAATGTTTTGAAGCCTCGATAGAAGAGCACATCAATCTCTGACTCATTAAATTATTTAAACCATATACACTATTATAGTCATCGATTTCAAGATCAAGACCCTTATTATAGCATTTGAAAGAACCCCTCACAATTTTTATATAGAAAAAACACTAAAAAATTCCTAAACACCTTTAAGAATTCCAACTAAGTCCCATGAATTTTAGAATAATTTTTAACTAAACACTCAAAGATATGCCCTAAGAATCTAGGCTCTTCACCTGAAAATAAAGAACATATCCTAAATGAAATAAAGTAAGAACAAATCATAATCCAAACTAATCTATGTAATTAGGGTTTTTTTTTATTTGATAACTTCGGTATTCGGGCCTCTTAGAGCACCCGTCTAATCCCAGGGGCACATACGCACTCCAAATTCAGCACATGTCGGGTCAGCGCAGGATATAAATCCCTAGGGTGGCTTAAGGGAGGGAGGGGATGTTGAAAACTATTAGGATCTTCCCACAATTAAAAGCGGAATTAAATAAAACTTTAGCATACTTTACACTGTAGAGTTTTTCACGCGAGGATTTAGCCTTGAGCGATCCGAGCAATAATCTGGCGATAATTTGATAGAGAGTCTTCTCTTTCTTTACACACCGTAGAGAAGATGAATTTCCCTTAAATTCTTCTAATTCAATTGATACATATATTGTGTGTAGAAAGAGAGACTCTACGTCCCTTTAAATATGTTAGAAACTTACCCATCAAAAAATCTAACGGTTAGTATTACCACATTTAAGTTAGGGTAAAATCACAACCCTTGATTTAATTAGAAACTTTTAGTTTGACCACAACTAGTGTTCCACCATCTCTCTAAGTTAACAACTGAGATTGTTTGACCTTGACCATGACGTGTGACTTAAGGGCCACATAAATCCGTGAAGTCCAACAGGGGATTCTAACTCAGGTCTCCTATTTTTGAAAGCAGGTACCTGGCCAGCTCACCTAACCCCTTGAGGCTTGCAATTAGGGGTTATTCAAGTAAATATAATTAAAATTATCGAAAACAGAATATAGAATCAAAATAGAAGACCAATCTATGCAATTAGGGCTTGTTTCACTATCTTTGCTGTTAGGGTTTCTAATAAACAAAAATTTTGAGATTTTAAAATAAATATAGTTAAACAAAAATATTAAAATAAGGAGTTTTTGGGAGATGAATTCCCATCAAGAGGAGGAAGAAAAAGAACGAAGAGATGCAGGTGCCGACTGCACCAAGTGTCATAAAAGAAGAAGAAGAGAGAGAGAGAGAGAGAGAGAGAGAGAGAGAGAGAGAGACTTTGAGGTGGTCACAATGCATGGGTCGAAGAAGACGAAGATAGCGCTCGGGGAAGACATTCTACAAGTGTGGTGTATGTTTTTCTTTTTTGAGAGCACAAGTGTGGTGTATGTTGAACTTGCGTTGCATTAATTTTAACTTTTATTTTTGGGGTGCGGGGGACGTTTCCTAGTGTGCACCCTCTAACATTTGCGCCAATCAGTGGTCCTTTAAGTGTAAGCCCTAAACCCTAAAAAATAAAAAAAGTGAACAAATTAAAACTCAAAATGGAGTTTATTTATTTCTTTAAAAAAATCACAAGGATTCTAACCATCCGATTGGGTGCACTTTAATTTTAACCATTAAATTTGTATGAACAAACGATATTTTAAACTGCATAGATTAAAAGGATCATATCCTCCAACAAGTGTATTTTTTTGTGCCTATAAGTAGTCATTCAAGGAATAATACCGCTCTAAATTATAAACCCTAAAAAAAAAAAAAAGAAGGCCAAATTGAAACCTAAAACGCTATGTGAAAAAGCCAAAAAATCACTGCCTGAAACAGTGATTTTTTTTTTAAAATACTGTCTTTGACAGTGATTTTTTTTAAAAAATCACTGCTCTAAATAGTTATAAAAAAAGTAGTAGTTTTATTTTACCACTATACAAGACAGTGGTTTATTAACTTCAACAACAACTACTCTTAACAGTCATAAAAAAAAATACTATTTAAAAAAAAATAAAAATTTACATCGACAATTTTTTACGCAATTTTTTTTTTTTAAATACTGTTTTTTTTAATGCGTTTTTTTTAATACATTTTTTGAAAATGCTTTTTTTTAATGCAATTTTTTTAGAAAATATTAGAGATAGAGAAAAAGATACTCTTGGTATCTTTTTTAATGTAATTTTTTTATTACTTTTTTTTTTTGCAAGTTTGTTCCGCCCAATGCGTATGCTCTTATTATTGGTATCAAACATATATATTGGAAAACCACGATTTTAACCATGGCCATAACCACTACCACTTAAAAGGCAAAGAACTTTTAAGTTTCAAGGGATTTATAAAATCTTCTGTCACAAAAGAGAGTACTGTTAAGAATTACACTGTGAAAACTACGAAACATACATCTAAACCACATAATATATACAATATATTATCCTTGTCCTGAACTACTTCTGTTCTAAGAGACCATCCAATGCTAAGAAATGAGATACATGAGACCCAAATCCTCCAATTGAACCTTCCTCTACCGTAATTAGGATCTCATCAATGTCGTTAGATTTAAGATTGTTTACAGCTTTGATATATGCCTGGGTTACAGACCCAAATCTGAAAATAGCAACTCTATTGCCTTCCATAAGAATTCTTTCCTTTCCAATCTGTTAAAACAACAAACCATTTGACAAATCAATTATTTTATAAACTTAAAAATTTAAGATAACAGTATTAAAATTTAGAAATAAATCATATCTGAGGACGGAAATTACCATTGTTCAGTTGGATGTAGTTCTACTGATTTTGCTCTCTCAGATCTTTGAGAAAGTTTATGCTGATCAATAAATCATTATCAACAAAGATTAAAACAAAAATGTAAGATCTGACCAAAAAATACATAATTGAACATAAAATAAAATTAAAAATTACCTTGATTTCGAGTCTAAGAGGCTGCAGAAAAAATTCACAAGCAAAAAACATGAAACTAATCAATACAAAAAGAATTAGATTCTTTCTAAAAAAAAGGCTTGCAATTGACAAATGAATAATACCGATTGCCATGTGAACAGGAAATGGTCAATTGGTCACAAAATAGGAAATTAAAGAAATTATAGACCAACCATTTGAACGTTGATTCTCCAAATGAAAAATGTGACATTTACCATTGATACCTGATAGATAATGGTCCTTACTCGAATAAAATTAGTACAAATGGAAATGAAATAAGTGCAGCTCAAATTACCTGAACCAGGAAAGTGGAGAAATTTTTATGCTAAAAATCACAATAATAAATATCAAACTTCTAAGGAACTTTTCAAGGAACTCTATGAACCTGGTCTTATTCATAGAGAGAGAAGAGAAGCCCAGAACTATAGAATCAAGTGTGCCACTTGGCACCCAACACAATGATCGGGTACCGGGTACCACGTGCATGTGAACAATTCCCCCTGCAAACTATCATAGTAGCAACACAAGTAAGATGCTTAGAAAATATGAAAAGTAGGATCCATATCAGCTTGGGAGGCCAATATCCATACACAAGTGAGATGCATATGAAAAATGTCCAAAATTAATTTTTTATCTTTTAAAACCCTAGAAAACTGGTTGAACCCTTAATTTTTTATCAAGGTGCCACATGGCACGTGATCTAGCTTTGCAACGCAGTGCGCATGGGCTGCACACTCGCAGAAACACACATCTAAATAACACACACACACACACACACACATATCTGAATTTATCCGGTTCGAGTGTACTTCGGGTCGGACTCAAGCATACTTAATTAAAGCCCAGCATGGCCCGATTACCCATAAACCTCAACAGTGAATTAGAGTTGGAAACTAGATTTCTGACCAAGAATAGGGAACACAATTCTATAATTGACATTTACAAATTGTTAGAACACAATTATGTAATTGACATTTACAAATTTCATCCCCAGGTTGTGAATTACAAGCATGGATCAAAATTCAGAATGAAACCGATTCACATCGGTTTATGATTTATTGGGTTTCGGAGGTCAGTGGATTGATACATTGAGGACTTGTTTGGCAATATGTAAAATCTCATTTTTGTTTGGGAAAAAATGGGATTTTACTCAAAAACATAATTTTACTCCGTTTGCTAGGAGAGTTTTGGGGCCCACATTACGTTGAAAATAATCGAACGAAAAATAGAGGCATAAGGGACCAACCATCTTTTTTAACACTATTATAAATGGGAAAATTATAAATGTTGAGGACAAAGTGGCATAAGGGACCAACCATCCTTCACCTGAGCCATGTTCTCAAATTTAGTCACTAAATTTTCAGTAGAGCTCGACGCTACCTTTAAATAGATGAACTAGTTAACAACTTTAAACTGTTTAAAATGGTAAAAGTTTCTGCAGCATGTCTAAATTGGGACAGTAATGATTACCCGGAGTAAAAGGCAGTAACCAACACAACAGAGATAATATAAGATCAATAGTTGAATTAAAACCTATTAACTCAACTCTTTGAAAGGTTTGTCTGAGCATACCACTGAAACCAAGGAATGTCTGTTTCCCTGATCTATACCACGATACAGGACACCAATATCTATTTCGGTGTCAAGAGCTGCCAATGTTGCCAATATGTCTTCCACACTTTCAGAAGTACTCTGCCAACCCAGAACTGCAACACAGAAAACCAGGTATAAATGTGCACGTTTGATCACGTAGCAAAAATAATGTGATCTCTCGGAACCCAAAGAACTTACTTGTTGTGAAAATATGTGGAGAAGATGAAAGGATATGATGGATGCAGTTTGGTTTTCCACAGCCACCAGTCTCTGGATCACAAGCTCTTAGGTGATTCATCTCTACAATCTTGAAAAGCTCATCAAAGGAGTTGTCTGAACACAAAGTCTAATGAAGAAAAAAATTACTATTAATTAGATTTAAAAAAATTGCTACATTTCCTATCAAAGAACACTAAAACAAATATTAATGGCTTTACATAAGTAAATTAATCTTTGATCCATGAAATTATATGATTAGGAGAAACATGCCTTCATTGTTTAGAGAGAATTTGCATTGATGTTGTGAAAAAATGAAGTGTACTTTAGATGTCTGGACTCTACACCACAGTTGTGGCAGCTCATCTGCTCAGAGATGTCCATTCCAAAAAGGTTATGTGCTATACAAGTATTCCTCGCACAATCCCAAGAGCCCAAGGATTATTTTCGCCTGAGTCAGGATCCGAAACACCAGAACCAGATGTACATGAGTGATGCAGGAAGTCGAAGATTACTCCCAATACTTCGGAAGCATCATTCATCTGTCCCTGTCGATTGGCATCAGACCGTTAGATATTAATATATAGTGATCATACTTGTTCAATAGACTGCACATTGGCATTTGAGTTGTCCTAGTAGTAATAACCTAAACATGAAATATCAGGAAATGGGTAAATAATTCCCATTGTCTAAGAAAGTTATAAATTTTGTCTATGGATCAACAAAAAAAACAAAAAATGGAATAATAAGCTTTACAAATGAGGTACATATGATGACACTCCAGCAACTCCATAAACTTACCTCCTGAAAGAAATTACTATCAGGATATGAGTTGCTTAGAGCAATTCTCAGACAAGTAGGAGCAACAACTTCAACCCGTGTATCTGTAGATGTCGTGCTCAGGGTAGAAAAAATATCATACAATGCACAGACAGCACAAGGATCTCCAATGTGCACATGAAGTGTTCTTGACGTCCTCAGAAGCTCCTCTTGAAACCGTCTTAAATGCCATAATGACTAAATTTACACAGGAAAGAGTAACCCCATCAGACTCTAGACTACAAATGGCAATAGGAAAGTAAAAAAAGTAGAGAAATCGGAGGAAGCTAGTTTAAGATCATTGTCAGATTCTAACCTATATAAGTACATTCAGAAAACAATTATATTCACCAACTTCATTTTTCAGACCCATCCCAACTACATCTTTTCTATTCATGAGGTTGACCGTGACTTCATTAGGTGAAGCCTCAAAAAGGAACTGAACATCTCCTAGATATACAATGTAAACACCCAATTTGCCACAAGGATTTAAAAGAAAATCTTAAACTATTTGATTGGCAAGAGAACCAATGCACTTGAACTGCAGATGCAGTCTGCCTTCGCATGGTTTATCAACTGAATGGAGACCCGACCCATTGAGATGCACCAACATCATCTTTTTCTGGGCAGAGTATAGCAGTCATGAGAAGCTGTTGCCGGGAAACTTTCAAACCAACACATGGCTGCTGGAAGCTCAGTTGCAGCATCATGAGACCAGCCAAGGCCAGCCTAGCATTGTTGGCAACCTTGTAGATCTAGGACAGTGCAGTCAACATCCCAGCAGTCTTTTGCCCAAGTGGTCTTCTCTTCTATGGGTATGTGGCAAGCACAACCAGTTCACATAGCATATAACCAGTAGGTTATCTGCTGGGCTTCCTTACTCGTCAAAGATCAAAATTTTGGCTTCCCTACTCGTCAACTGGTTGGGCCAAAAATTTAATGCTGTAATCTACCCCCAGTCAACTAGTTGGGCCAAACTTTTGGCTTCCCTACTCGTCAAAGGTCTATGCCCAACCCAATGTGATCCAACGGGTCAAGGGTATATGCCTGACCCATGCTGAAAAACTGGGTCACCGGTGGCCGACTCTGTTCAACAGAAATGGACAGATATGGAGTCAACTTGGCAATCATAGGGTAATGTTGAAGCAAAGGATATATATTAACCTGAAGATGTAGTTTCTACCATAATTAAAGTATATAAGAAGGGAGAGTCAACTACAATAGAACATTAACTAGGAATGGAATATTTGCAATTTGTATAGTAAACAAATTATTCCTTGAAAAAAGGGATTTACCTTCTCTATAATAATGTAAAATGATATTGGTCAGGAAATTTAACAATTTCACACCTAGGCAGAGGAAAATTGAGGAAAAACCACCTCAGGACTCCATGAACTAATCCTAATTTTTAAGAAAATTATAATAGTTTGTGAAGCATACAAATTATTTTCTGTAAAAAGGGATTTATCTTTTTTAAAGTAATGTAAAATGGAGTAATTTAGGAAAATCAACAATTCAACACTTGGGTAGATGAAATTTTACGTAAAACCACCCTGGGACTCCATGAACTAATCCTAATTTTGAAGAAAATTAGAACTTTTTCAGCGAGCCATGAAAAGATAACACTTACACAACCTCTGTATATCGCAATCTCCACTCGGGAAATTCTAAATAGCATCGGGTAAGTGCGTATATTAGATGCAGATCAACCTCTGGTCCTCCAGAACTTGAAATTGAAAGGCATGCATGAAAAATGTGTGTGTGTGTGTGAGAGAGAGAGAGAGAGAGAGAGAGAGAGTTTGCACTGGCTAAGCATATATTCTGAACAAAATGCTAGGAAAAGAAAAACAAAACAACTGATCTTAGTGCACGATCCATGTCAGGTTTTGTAAAATTGGGCGTGTCTTGAGCTCTGTCTAAACTTGCACCTTTAAAATATTCTGAAAAGATAAATTGAGCATCTTTAGCATCCCCTTCTTTCTCGTCATAGAAAGAAAGATATTCCAATGTCCTATTATCTCGATCAAGAAGAACATCCTTTTCCATGAAAATTCTAGTCTTATATATATATATATATATAAAATAATAAAACAGACAAGATTTTTGTTTTCAAACAATAAAACTCTGACACATGGTTTAAAATCTCAATATCGACCCCCATATTAGTCGTTGCCTAGACTGATAGGGGTGCGAATCAAACAGAGAAAAAAAGCAAAAAAAATTAAAGAATTTGATGTGTATCAGTCAACACCCGATAAGTATTAGCGGTATTGGCTGAAGCCTATCTATCCACTGATACCTGCCTGATACCGATACCTATGCAGGTATCATGATTGGCCATGCTAAATACCGATACATATCAGTATTGGACTATATTTTAAACCTTGCTCAGTTGCTCCTAAATAGAAACAAAAGAAGCAGGAAAAAATTTAAAAGTTCCAGGATTATGTAGAATTAGAACATACCTTCCACTCTATTAAAAATACTGTCCACAGATGCCCTCAACACTCAATCACCGAAGATAATGATTAGATATATTCAGCAATATGTAATATATTCATCATAAAATAAAATAAATAAATAAATAACTGCAAAGTAGAAGGCAATTGTACCAGGTAACATAAACCTTTATTTTTTTTCGGTTTTTATATAATTAGTTAAAGCTGTGATTGAACATGAGATCCTGAGTGCAAAAAAGACAGTTCTACGAAGAAAATTAAGGATGTAGAGCAACAATATGATCTCTAAAGAGTATTAGAAAGTGACTGCATAGAAGGATTTATATATGGAAATGACTTTCCTCACCTGGGCCTAAAATAAAACCCTCAACTTCTCACTTTTAAAACATATGACACCACTTGCCACACATTTTTTAGCGAATCAACTTGTGGAAAAGGCAGAACATCTTATGAGCTCTGTGCCGCCCAAAAAACTGCCATCCAAGAACTTCAATATGAACCCTATGTTAGATGTAAACAAATAGTTTGAACCCTCTAATGAGCATATTTTTCTAGTTGAGTGATCTTCATTTGACATTATAGCCACCCAAGAGTTTGCCCAAAGTGTGGACAGAGGGCTATATCTTAGGCATCCACTAACCTTTTATATAATTATATACGACCACATCCAAACATTTACTAAATATGTCTCCCAAAATATTAAAACCTTATTTAGTATCGACTGATGTATTCTTACCCTCCATATCATAAAGGCATGCATGCTTCACGCCAATTTATGACAACTAGGGTAGAAGCTTAACAATTTTTGTAGGGCAACTATGACTTTTTCACTATCCACCACAAGGGCTAGGTACCGACGTTTCTCGAGTTCCAAAAATTTGTACTTATCTAATAATGCAGCTGATATGTGATATCTTTGGAGTATATGATCTACCCATAGCACAATAAGTACGATGCTGGCATAAGATGAAGGAAACGGCCCCAGCTGAATTCAAGCATAGCCCTCCATAGTCGAGATCTTTGAAAACTCTGCACATGCCATAAGCCACAAAAAGTGTCCAGTTCAACATTTGTTGAAAGAAGAGAACAATAAACAACTTAGATACTTCTCCTTTTAGTCAATTCAAATGGATTTAACTAACAGTTACTTACATCCTGAAATGATTAAGCTAAACAGAGAAAAATAAATCCATAATGAACTTGAAAGACGAAAATAATAAGAATACACTTCTATATCTGCTACCTCTACCAGTGATCAAACACCAAAAATAGCTACTTGATTTCCTATTATAAATGTGCATCCTTTTACTGCCCTTTTGCTAGATTGTCCACTTTGTTGTTGGCCATAAGTGACACATGCTGGATTTGATTACATGGCTTTTTCTAAGGTCAAAACTTTTACATGGCTGCTCCATTGAGCATGGTAGCCATGAGAATATCATGACCCTGAAAGAATGATATAACAAAAATAAATATGACACAATGAGGAAAATCGCAAATATAAGTAACACTATGGCATGCCAATAGACATTTCCATGTAAATTCATCTCAGTTTATATAATACTATATTTGCTCATGCAAGTTCACATTAGTTTAGTCAAAGTTTAAACAAGTGTATACAATTTCAGTTTAGTACAAAAAATTAGAACTTCTGTATGCATTTAATATGCTAAATTTCTATTATCTCAAATTAGTGGATTTCTAGACATCAAATTAGTGGATGTCCAAATATCAAATTCAATGCAGTTGAAATTTATACTAAATTCCTATTGCTTTTGAGTTAGCTTACATTCATGATGTGATCCTAGGGATCATTAGAAAGATTGATATTTTTGGATGACTATCAAATGGTTATCATTCAGGTTCATCCACTGTTGATCTTAAACAAAATTAGAAAGTTAAAGTGTAGTAGTATGGAATCCTATGGATGAATACATTTAGTAGAAAACAACCTTGAAGTAGTGCCTTGGAATCTTAAATGGAATTTTGGACTCTCTTGCCAGCACCTTGTAGGTAATCATGGGGCTTTCGAAAGCTTGCATGATACTATTTACCACAGTTTTGTAAGAATAATGAGTAGTAGTTCAGAATGGTATGGAGCTGTGGTACAAATTCGAGTGGGGCAGCCAGCTTGGCATTTGTGAACCGCATCATATGCTGTATTTGGAGATGGCTGGCTTATTTGTAGGTACTAATGTTATAATTGTTGCAACATATGCTATAATTATAATTGTACACAAGATAGATGATCTGGTGTACGAGTCATGGACTGGGGGTCTTGACAATGCCAACTTAGAATTACCGAGACCCCCTGTTTTGCTAGACTGAGATTTCAAATAAAATTCATAGAATATTTATGGGTATCCTATGATGGAACTAAGAAGAAAACTATAGAACATGAAAAAAGGAAAAGGGTATGACTTGCTAAACTTACTTTTCAATTGCTTGGCATACTACCCTCAAGTCCTTCACTGATTCATGGCTCATAAAGACATCTTTAATTATGGTTTCAATGCAATTACATTTGGTATAAGCAATTCGGCAAGCAGCATATTCAGGCTCATATAGTGTAGCAGCAATCGAGAAGTAGACTTGCTCAGGACTTGGCAAGAGAAGAATGGGTTGTTGAAACCACCATTCTTCCATCATTTGCATAAGAAAAAATCAAATGAATAATTACATGATCATAAAATAATTACAATTTATTTTTGCTGTGTTTGGGTTAGCTCTTATGAGAGAAAGGCGTAGCTCTCTTCCTGCTCTCTACCAGAGCCGATTCTGCTCTGGCAAAGAGCAGGGAGAGAACAGTTTTATTACTTTAAACGGCTCTTCACCTGAGTAAATGGGGCGAGGAGGTGTATTACCAAACATAAAAGCAGTTCCCTGCTGGAGCCAAAGAGAGTAAGAGGCGCTCTTTGGCCCAAAAGAGGTAAGCCAAATGCAACCTTAGAGATCAACTTTCCCAAGAGTTTGTATTTTCTTAAAAGAACATAACAAAGAACAATTTAAACAAAATGGGTACCAATTTGAATATATGTACCTATGCATACCATTTTCTGGAAACACACACACACACACAAAGGACATACCCTAAGAGAAAAATGGTAAATCAATAGAGGACATACCCTACATAATAAAGATCAAAGCAAATAAATATAAAATTAATACCTATAAAATCAAAAATTCTAAAAACCCAAAAAATGGACCAAATAAGACAGGTTAATAGGGTAAGAAATGGACCATAAAAGTACTTAACTACCCCTACTTATAGCCTAACTTAATCATGTAACTCTAAGAGGCCTAATTAACATAATTCTAGTAACTAGTTTTAGTCAATTGAAACTGTTCTCGGAGACAGAATAATTATCTTATTTGTCTATTTATTAATTTTATTTTTTTAGATAAATGTAAACAATCTTCTTTATTAATAAACAATAAAAACTACACAAGCAAAGAATAAAAAAAACTATACGACGAGAAGGTTGGCCATCTCTTTATTCATTGCTGGTTTGTTAGAGAGATGTTGGTCTCAATCCTGAGGATCTTCGGGGTGAATTGGGTGTTTCCTAGATCATGCAGGGAACTGTTGGCAGCTTGGTACGATGTTTTCAAGAGTATTAAAAGGGTCTTTTGGTGGCCTACTTTGTTTGTGGCTATTTGTTAAACCTTTCCCAAAAAGGCATCAAAATCAGTCCTCATAGGCCTTTTATCAAACACCTAGTGTGCAAGCATCATGCAGCACTAACATCCCGCACATTACAACTCATCAATAGAAATTGTTATGGAAGCTTATTGTCTATATATCACAGCATAAATAAGAAGTTTAAAATTAAAAATAAAAATGTATAAAAAATCTTTCAAAAATCACATTCTCCATTGAATTGAGCTATTAGAAAAATAAAAAAAATTCAAAAACCACATCCTACCTGTAAAGGATGATGACGATGATGGCCACAATCCTTTGATCTCTCAAAGTCTCAATCTGAGATGGGGTCAGAACACTTAAAGGAGCTGTCATTATATTTGGCAAAGAAGCAATATGTTGTACACTTATCAGCAGTTGTTACACAAAAAACTTAATACCAACAGCTTTAGAAACTGAAAAAACTAGGGTTTTGAGATTGATAAGAATCAAGCATTACAGAAGTCTGAACAAATGAAGTAGGTGGAACTAAATTTATAAATAATTATAAGCTATTATTATAAAAATGCATCAATTGAAGCATAGATCTTTAGTAAAAATATATGCATCAATTTCTGATAAAGTTGAAGCATAGATCTGAATATAAAGTTAAATAAAAATTTAGCAGAAATGATAAGAGATTGGTAAAATACCATGGCCAGATTTGATCAAGCAGCTAGGGTGATTCCAGGCGGATAATCTCGCCAGAGTCCCTATGTGCTGAGGTGATTCCAAATGTATCAATCGAAGAAATCAAGCATGAGATGACGAACTTTGAATTGTCCGTTTTGATCTCCGTCAATAATCTCTGATACTGGCAAGAAGCTGTTATGATTGTCTGATTCTGGAGAGCACTTGCTACGTTCATCAGATTTCGATGATTGCTCTTGTGAGGCTTGTCACGGGGTAACTTTTTTCGACGCCCGGGCGGCGCCTCGCTGCCGCTACAGCGAGACCAGCCTAACTCAGATACCAGTTTTCTCACGAAGCATAACCTAACATTGGTTATCACACTCGTGCAACATCTCGTTGCCTCGCACAGCGAGACCTCATTTCCAACCATCACTCTGATACCACCCGCCTAGAGGACGGGAACTCCCGCATCGTGGTTACCTTCACTCGAGGCGAACCCACTCAATGCATCGTGTTTACTTGCGACACACATGCCAGCACCTCAGTGCCCCTTGGCCTGTCCAGCTTCATCCTGTGCAGTGCACTAGTTCCTCGCTTAAGACAAAGGCATGCCTCTCTTCATGCCATCCAAGCCAACCGACGTGTGTGGTTCATGCGACCAGCACACTAGGAGTAGCATGCAGCTCTTCATGCTCTCCAAACCAAGCATCGTGTGAGGCCGGCACGACCAGCCTCGCTCCAGGGCCCTTAGCTGAGTGTGCTTCTGCGTCCCACATAGCCCTTGAGAGCCCCAGTGAGGTCACCGACCCATGTACACCGCGACGCAGGCACGGGGCCACATGGTAACCTCACCCCAGGTGACACATGGCATCGCCGCAGCGCCGCATTGCTGCAGCGATGTTCTAGGCCCACCCCTAACCTAGAAAGCACATGCGTCCCGCAACGCAAGGCCCCATGTGTGGGAGAATAGCTCCACAACTCCCTTCCCCCTATATATGGTCTAAAGACCAACTTAAGCAAAGTTGCAGAGAACCCTCAAACCCCTTGGTTTGTCATACCACCATGACAGACTGTAACAACCCGGATTTTTAGATTTTATTTTAACGGTGTTAGATGATGCACCACACTATGTACTGTGCTAACGCTCCACATCAGAATCAAAACCTACCTTTTAAAATAAAAAATTTCTAATTTTTCCCATATCAAAATTAGACTCATTGCGAAGTGCTCGTCGATACGATTCCAACGATATATAATTTGACGATTTCTGACAAGAATATAAAAAGTTATACTCATTTTAACTAATCAAGCAAGTCAAAGGGTATAATTGTAATTTCGGGAGAGAAACACCAATTGGTTTGGTGCTTATGCAAAACGCTGGAATGAAACCTTTTCTCAAGCTATCCAAGTTACGTATGAATTCTTATTCCGTGTAAAAATCTCCTATTCTATTAAATCTCCTACGAAAAGTGTTAATTAGAGTTGACCTAAAATTTTATACTATTATAAATAAAACTTTAAAAGCTCTCTCGTCTCTATAATAAGAAATTATTCTCTCTGAAGACTTAGACAAATCGACGCCCTAGGCATCGACCTTTTCAACCCGAATCGCCGTTGATCTTCCGTTCACGCTTCAAGAGGTGGGTACCCATCAATCCATCTTGTTCTTCTCAGATTCCGTCGCGTAGGATGCGTTCGATCGCGCATCGACGGGTTTAAAAATCTTATTTAAACCCAAATATCTCATAAATTAATAGATCTATATATTTAATATATGCTTTCCCTTGAAAGTTATATATTTTGTAAATTGGGTTTATATGTTATTTCTCTTTTCTTTTCAAAAATTCCTTTTGTTTGAGCCATTAATATTCTACCTTATATTAGGTCTGTATATTTAATATGTTTACTTCCTCTTTTATGTCTGTAAAATTAATTAAATTTTAATACTTATAAATTTGATAGATTGACTTAATTGACATAATATCATATTGATATTATTTATTTCTAAATCTATATAGTATAAATTTATCCTTCTACTAAGACTATAATAATATATATTATTGTTGCAAGTTTATATTATTATTTATTTAAAATTAATTAAGCCCAAAAATTAAATTATATTTTTATTTTATTTAAATAAATAATAGATTGTACCAACTTAAAGTTTCAGGTCCGAACTTGCGGCTACGAACCCGAATTCACGTCCATGAACCCGACCTCGCGATTATTGATGCACCTGTCTCGGTATTTTGGTCATAACTTTTTCCTCCGATCTCGGATTAATGCGATTCTTGCGGCATTGGAAAGAAGACAGCGATCTTTACAACTTTGTGTGAAATAGCTATTTCACGAAGTTGACTTTTTAGAGGTCAAAATAGAGCAACAAGTCAGGTTCAATTTTGAATGAATCAAGGCTATTCGAATTTAAGATTATTTTCTAAATATCATGACCAAAGTTCTTATGTATATCATATTGTAAAGTCTTTCGATCGATGGTCATGATAAATCATAACTTAATAAGTATAAATATTATTTAATTTAATTATCTAATTATTATATATATATATATATATATATATATATCAATTTTATCGCTTCAACGCGACCTCTTCGATAATACAAAGTGTTAGAACTTCGATGCCTTTATGAAATCGAACTCATTTATTCTGATTATCAAATCATACTTATAACTCTATTCTATAATTATATTGGTGTGGTATGTAAATAAATATAAATATAAGCATAATCAAAATCTAAGTATAAAATGTTCTGTATGTGTGATACTTTTGTATTTACAACTTAATCAATTTATATGAGTTAAGAATATGTTAGATCATGAGTACGAGAGTGTATGAGATCATGCCTGCGCTTGGGCGTGGTGATTCGCCGAGATGATATCGAAGCGAGGAATACACCGTATTCACATGCCTTATAACTCATGGTGGAATGGGACCCATGACGAGTCGGGTGAGTGTGAATTCAGTGTAACCGTGCAGTGGCATATCATGATCCTATCACCCCGAGTTTTAATACGAGAGGATAAGATATGAGATATGATACGAGAATCGGGCGTTGGGCCTTTAGCTGTGGTAAGGTTTCTTTTACGGTCACATGAAACTCAGAATATTGGCGTCTATGTACGGATGCAACACCTCTATGGTAGTATAAACTATCACACGAAGTACATCCAAGTTACTACGAAACCTTTTTCTTGGGAAGCGTGAATTAGGAAGGTTGCCTCACTATAGTTTGTCATAGGATTAAGTATAAGAGTATGATAAGATATGAGTATGAGATAAGATAAGTTATGATACGAGTACGATAATAAGACATCATTTGTAGGCCGAAAAGATAAAGAACTTAAGTCTCTCAGACGTGCTCCTCATGCGTAGCCAGTAAGAGCAACAACGTCTTTCGACCAAGACGGATCTCCGGAGAGATTATGAGTATGAGTGCGTTATGAGTGAGTTTGGCCATTATGTCTCCCCATTGGCTGGGTGGTGGAGTATGAGTATGACACGAGGGCGTTATAATATGGTGGTATGATACTATGTTGACCCTCCCATAGTAGCTCGAGCAAATGACTTCTGTACAGTCATTTAGGATTTCACTAGTATGTTAGTTACGCTCATGCGATGTACAGACGTATGTGCGAGAATGATAATAAGACATGATATAATATGTTATGAGATATGGTAAGGTACGTTAGGATACGAGTGTCTAGATCATAGTCT
The DNA here is from genome assembly GCA_021018995.1 of Chloranthus sessilifolius. Taxonomy (NCBI): domain Eukaryota; kingdom Viridiplantae; phylum Streptophyta; class Magnoliopsida; order Chloranthales; family Chloranthaceae; genus Chloranthus; species Chloranthus sessilifolius. The sequence continues at coordinate 76,861,120 of CM037595.1, forward strand.
TGCATTTATGATATGATATGAGTTTTACGATATGCACGTGATTTTGTCTTCCTTTTGTTATCTGCTTTGAGATATTATGTTTATCACTCACCAGATGCACCCACAATGCACCTGAGTAGTATGGGGTGGATTGGTGGTCTATCCCACTGAGTTTACGTGACTGAGTAAACTCATCCCACGATAATCTAACAGTTGCAGGTGATTACGCTGGTAGAGTAGACGCTGCCATCTAGATCTCGCCGACGCTGATTTCATTGATTTCGCGGGCGTTGAGTACCAGGAGCCTTTGGAGGGCGACGTTGCCGATCACCAAGAGGACTACAGTATTGGTTTTGATCCGAGCGCCGGATATTGATTTAGTAGACTCGGTATTGAATTTTGTCTTATATTATTATCATTGACTCTATGCTTTTATTTTATTTTTATCGAATATGTCTCCGACTTTCATTATCATTTTATTGGCGGATTATGATTTTATTACACTTATTCAGCATTTATGATTACATTCATATTCCACCCTATTTGTTAGATCTCACGGATTTTGTGGAACCATTATTGCGCGAGAACTCTGATTAGGTGTATGTCCGCTTAGCATATCCGGGATATGTGCGGGTCATAACTCAGAATTCTAGGCCCTCGGGATGGGGTAGAATTTCGGGTCGTGACACAGACGGCCTCCTGCCCGTGGCACATACCTGCAAAGGTGGTGTCTTGCCATTAAACATGGCACACGATCCTCTGACCGTGGCACCCGGTGCCATCCTCCAAGCCCACATGGCTTGCAAGGTCACGCATCAGCGTCCCTTACGACCGTGTCGCGTCCGTGTCGCGTCCGCATCGCGACCACATCACGAGGCCCTCATGGCCTCATGTCCAACATAGCACTGCGTCGTGACCATGTCGCGTCCGTGTTGCGACCATGTCGCAAGGCCCCTATGGCCTCATGTCGCATGCCCTCATGGCACCACATCACGTCTAAGTCATGACTGTGTCTCGTGTCAACTCGACACCATATCGGGTCCGTCATTGCACCCGGATGTCGCGTGCCCTTGGCACCGCATCACTCGTCATAGAAACTAGGTGTCACATGTCCTCTTGACACCATACCGCGTGCCACCATGGCACCGCCTCATGTGCCTTAGCACTTGGACGTCGCGTGTCCTCTTGGCACCACGTCGCATGCCCCTACGTGGAGCATCGCACTTCATGCCTTATAGCACCAAGACGTCGCGTGCCCTCTTGGCACCACGTCGCGTGCTCATACACGGAGCTCCGCGTTACGTGCCTTATGGCACCAGGACGTCGCGTGCCCTCTTGGCACCACGTCGCGTGCTCATACGCAGAGCACCGCATTACGTGCCTTATGGCACCAGGACATCGCGTGCCCTCTTGGCACCATGTCGCGTGCTCATACGCGGAGCACCGCATTACGTGTCTTATGGCACCAGGACGTCGCGTGCTCATACGCGGAGCACCGCATTACGTGCCCTTTCTAAGCCTTCACGCGTCTAGCCACCATACTAGATCGTAGCTTAGTTTGGGTCACCGTCGCATCATGCATCAGGGACTCATGCACGCATCGCAGGGCTACATGCCTCTGCGCCCATGCATGCTACACGGCTAGTTTCCAAGGTCCGCTTGCCTTCTTGCTGGCTAAGTGCCCAGTTCTAAGGTCGTCATGCCTTCATGCTGGCGCACAGATTAATGAGGCCGTCACAGGCTGCTACCAAGAAAGCCAAATCCAAGCATTTGCGGTTGATCTGCAAAATTGGAAATAAAATCGATGAAATTGAAGGGTGATTGATTTGACTTGAGGTGAAAGTATTTATGATATGCTTTTGGGGTTTGTTTGGCTGATTGAGGACTGGTAGAGGGAAAATCGAATGGATTCGATGATCTTTGATTCATTAAGATAAGAGTAGCTAGGGTTTTGAAGAGAGATAGAGGGAGAGAGAGAGAGAGAGAGAGGGGCGGGAGGCATTTTGAGGAAAAAGAAAAACGATGGTAGGTTATATAGCGTTACCGTATGCCGATGGCTGTCCTTCAGAGCCATCAGTGTAGGGTCTCACCACCCTGACGGCTGCCCATTCCTGCCGTTGTGAAAACCTCTTTTTTTTGTAGTGAGTTAGGGTTTGAGGAGGAGGGAGATGACCTGAATCTGAAGAGTTAGGGTTTGAGGAGGGAGATGACCCGAATCTGGAGAATTAGGGCATAATCGTTTGAGACAATTTGAATCTGATCAGCTGCGAAGGTGATCTGAACGGAGATTGAGAAATAGCTTCAACACAGATCTCCGCTTCAATGGCGTCATCTCCAACCTTCAACACAGATCTCCTTTGAGATTCTGCAATTAAAATTTGTAGCTAGGGTTTGGAAGAGGGAGATGGAGGCTAGGGTTTCGAAAAGGGAGATGGGGCGAGAGAGAGGGGGAGACGACAGTTTTGTTAGCCAGAGAAAAGAGTTGCCAAATAAATGGAGAATTAAGTCCCGATAGTTTCGCACGTGACGATAGGATTGAGTGCACGTGATATGGGAGTTAAGAGTTAAACCACCGCCTTAACTTAATAAATAATGGATTTTGGCAATGAATTATTATACCACTCCTTGGGCAGTTGTTCTTTTTTATATTGCAAAAGTGATTTTCTTATCATTTTGATGTAGTGAAATGAAGTTTAATTTTTTTTAAAATAAAATAAATTATAGTCCTCTTTTGCCGTTGATTAAGATTTATCAGTCACGACGAGTTGGTCGCTTGCCTGTGGGCTCATTTTTTGACTTTTAAAGTCTGAGACAAAGTTTGAACTTTTTGTTAAAAAAGTTTGAACGTTAAATATAGGACCAGTCTCATCTTAAATCATTGATGGTGTAAGATCGTTTAAACACTCTTTTGGTGTTTAGGGAGATTTCAACCATCCGATATGTAGACTAAAATATGAACCATTGTTTTTAGTTTTAATGGTTGCTATTAAAGTTCATCAATTTGATGGTTCATATCCACCTATAGGCATGTTTCTTTATGATTCTTTGGACTGAGACATGTCCCAATAAGAGATTGCCACTTGGACAATGCAGATTGATCAAACATGTACACCAAATGGCTAATGATAAATCACGCTTTAATGGTGTGAGATAAAAAGTCTAATTTTAATGGTGTAAGATCATTTAAACACCACTACAGTGTTTAAATGATCTTACATCATCAATGGGTTAAGATGTGGGTAATTTGTATCATCAAAGTGATAGATCATAAATTGAAGTGCAACAGGCCCAAAAAGGTGTTAGAGGGAGATTTAAACCATCCGATTTGAGGACGATAATATCAACCGTTGTTGTTTTTAGTTTTAATGGCTGATATTTAAGTTCATCCATCGGTTGGTCATCTTATAGCCATGTTCTTTGGTCCGGAACATGTTCCAATTGATTGTCACTTAGACAACTTAGATATGCGCCATATGACATAATAATAAATCACAATTGAATCCGAGCACCTCCTAACCTCATCTCCCCACCCCCCCACCCCCCACCCCCGATTTCTTACATTGATCCAAGCACCTAAACTCACCCCCATCGCTCCCCCCAAAGTAATGCAGTCGTTATGGCCCTTAGAGCTGCTTTGTACATCAACCTGGATACAGTTACATCTCCGGGCGAAGGATCAGTTGACTTAGTTGACTTGGATAGGGCCACCTTGAAAACACACCCGCTTTTTAAGAGCTCGAAAAGTTTGGTGGTTCGAACTTGGAAGATATCTAGGATGAAGGAATTGTAGGAAAGGATTAAAAGTGGGCTGGGTTAGACATGGGTGGGGGGCATTAAAGGGAATTGTAGTGGAAGAGATTGGTGATGCCAGTTGGAAATCCAAATTTTGGGGAGGGTTGGGTATTTCCAATTTTGTATCCGAGGTTTTAGGAAGGTTTGGATGTGGCGGGGGTAAATTTGAACTTGGTATTGGGGTGTTATCTAAAGAGTTATTGGAAACGTTGGGTCGTGCCAATTGTGGGTCCGAGGCTAGAGGTGATGGTAAAGAGGCTAGATCGCCGCCATTGATTTCGAAAATCATATCATCTGTTACAGAAGTTGCTTTGTTTTCACCGCCAGCATTAGAATCTCCTAGATCATCGGAATCATGGGTCCTACTACAGTGTGTCACGCCCCCACAGCCCCTGGCCTCGCCCATCCAGGAGTCGGGCCTGCACACGGCACCACGTTCTCTTTTATAAATTTCAGTTTCCATTTCGCATTTCATTTTCCAAACTTGATTTAATCATAACCCGATTAGCCTCTTTTTATCATATATATATATATATATATATATATATATATATATATATATATATATATATAGGAAAAGGCCTCCGTCCTTTATGGGAAGACGGTCACCGTCCTCCAAGCTTCCACGTGGAGCTCCATGTGGCACCCAAAATATTATTTCGATGCCACGTGGAGCTCGGGTACATTGCTTAGATCATCTTTGAAAAAAAATATATTTGAAAACTCATCTCCACCGTCTGTTTTTTGAACCGTGAAATATGAACCAATGAAACCCGTCAAACTTTGACTTGTGGGTTTACAAAGGTTTTTTCGATTTGTTTTTTTAATTATTGATCTATACCGTCCACTTGTGCTCTCTATGTGGCACCCAAACACTGTTTTGGGTGCCACGTGGAGCTCCACGTGGATCTTGGAGGACGGTGACCGTCCTCCAATGGAGGACCTAACCGGCTCCCATATATATATATATATATATATATATATATAAAATATTGTGAGAAATGTCTTTGCGGAAAAACTTTCATTTCTTTTACAATAATTGTAGAAGTATTTTCATTTCCTTTTTTCAATAATTAGCGAAAGATTTTTTTAATTCTTTTCCCTTTCTCATTAACCTGATTGGATAAATTCGATTTTTCTCAAGCTTTTAATGTAAAAATAATCCTACTTATTGCAGAATCGTAAGTCAGCTAATTAGAAACATAGTTTCAAAGAGTTCAACTTTTAAAGGCCAATATTTACAAAAAGTCCATATACAAAGATGCATCTGTGATTTTTCAAAAGCACTAGACTTAAACAACAAACAAAAGAAAGGAGAAAGATTTTGTCAAAACCAAGTGTAAACTGGTCACATGTGTACAATTGCTAATAGCTCTATAGGCAAAATGAGCTCAAACTGTCAGCTCAGTAGTCGCTCTTGAATCTCTCCTCGTCCAGTTCCTTTAGCTCTGACTGGGTGGCTGTTGGTTGACGTATGAAAATTTTGGCTCATGAAACGACCATAAACCATGAAGCTTAATAAAGTCATAATTAATTATGTTATGATTTTCAGTATAGTTAATGTAAGAGAATTCCATATGTGATTATGCAAGTGAGGTTTCCAACATATAATGTGATATCAATCGGATAATTAAGATTCAACTTACTCTAAGCAAAAAATGGTAAGTACAATACAATTATTATCTAGCATGAAAGTAAACATTCACAGTACAATGACGAGGATGACACTTTATGATATAATAATTATAATTATAACATGGACATGACATTTTACAAGATAACAATTTAGCACAAATGAAACATTAGCAGGCTTACAAGGTTTACAAGATACATTAAAATTTATGAACTTATTTAAGTGTCAATTTACTGGTTTATTGGATTTTATTTATTTATTACTTTATTTATTATTAAGTAATTTAATTAACATCTTTTAATTAATTCGGTGCGATATCAAACACCAACCATGGTCCAATAATCAATAGTCAATTGTCAATATCGCGTAAATAGAGGTTGACACTCTTCGTCATTTAGTCAGTTAAGATAAGGATTAATGACCTTGTTGGTCTAATGAAACCCGATCCTCATTTGATACTTCAAAAACCTGTATGAATACGAGGTGCTTATATGAGTCTGTTCGTAAGAACAACGATTAGCTATGTGAGTTTTCATATTCGATATAGTGTCATCTTTTTACTTTCAAGATTTCAGTATCCGTTATCAATTAATCAATATCCAAGGCTCAATATTCATGTTCAATGTCTATGTCAATGTTCGATATTCAATCAGATTTTCGGTATTCAATGCTCGTTATTCAATATTTATATTCAATAGTTCATATTTCGTATTTAATTCAATATTTAAGTTCAATAGCTCATATTTCGCATTTAATTCAATACTTAATATTCAATATTCAATGTTTAAGATTCAATATTCAATAAACCCAATATCAAGGGTTTATATATGAGAATCATTTTTCAATATTCGATAATTTAATTATATTTTTTTCAATTTAATCTCATTCAATATATTTCATATTCAGTTTCATTATCCAGGTAAGCTTATCTTACTCATACCATTAAGGGTTCAATATCAATTAGGGTCATAGTTTCATACCAATTTTGATGGCTTTATCTTCTAAAGTTTGCCAATCATTTTTCAATGTGTCCATAATTATTCAAGATCAATATCGAGCATCACACATCGTTCAATCTATCTCTAGTTCATATCTATCGGTCTGCTCCATCAATCAATCAATTACTATCATTCAATCAATATCATTATCAATCAATCAATTTCTATCAATTGATCAATATAATTATCAGTCAATCATTCTTGATCAATCCTTCAATCGGAGTTTAATAAAAAAATTTAAGACTTAATCTTTGGGAAGGATTTCGTTGGTTCACACTATAAATGTTACCTCAGTTTAGAGTCCAATAAGGTCTTATGTTTATTGTTATTGATAAGAAGAGAATCAATTATCTCTAATCGCTATTAAGGCATCAAGGTGCATGTTTCCAATTATTCTACGAGGTTTCTTCACTACTTTATTCCTACTACACCGGAGTCAAGTAAACTACTTGACCGTTCTGCGGTGTATTAACATTCCTTTTGTTTATTGGGGAAGATTCCCAACATTCATCGTGGGCATTCCCTCCTAAGATTCATACTTCCTTATTTTCGCTTATCTGATCTATCGGTCAGAATTCAGGTTACGTCTTAAGGTTTTAATCATTTTCTCATTGAGCATCGTAAAGCTCAGCGGTAGGTCGAGAGAGGTATCTATTTATTTATGTAGGATAAGGACCTTGAGTACACTCCTTTCTATTGAATACTCACCGTTGGCCTTAGGCCCAACGGGCTACGGTTTCAACTATGGTCTAACTTAATTTTCTCGGTAGTTAGGCATAAGGATGTCAACCACTTGTCCATACCAGGTTTTCAAGCCAGGTAGTTGGACTTAACCCGATCCAAACTTGCAAGTTCGGTGACTCATGGGTCATTTCAAAGGTCTTTTGGACCATCACTTGATCCAATTCTAAGTATACGGGCCTTTTCGAGGTCCGTGTCCCATAAGTGGGTGCTTTCAATTTAAAAAAGAGTACCTTTATCAGTTTCTTTTAAAAATATTTGGGCTGGGCCATAGCTTTAAAAGTTCATTTAAGGCTTATCCGGCCATGGGCCAGGTACTGGGTCTTTGCAATCTTAGAGATTTTCAATATTCGGGCTTTTGGGCCATCAAAGGTCCAGTCTAAGGTTTAGTTGACCAAGTCAACCCTAAATCAAGTTTCACAATACTTTCATAGTGGTGACTGTAATCTGGTATTGTTCAGATGGTCATGGGTTTTTGGAGAAAAGTCAAGATTTTGATTAAATCCCTCAATACACAGATCTTTCCACAAGTGTACCGGACACTCTGCGATAAAACATACGTCACTTTCAACTCCGATTGAATTTTTGAGTCTTACAAAAATTGAGCAAAAGAGTGCCAATAATTGAATTTTTCTCAAGTGGTGGAACTCAAAAATATGATCAGGTTTGATCATGGTCATCAGATTACTGAGATCTGTTCTTTCATAACAGGTCATCGGACCAGATTAAGTGGTCCTCAAAGCCGAGCCGATAACTTCTGGTGCCGGTATTGAAATCGGACACACATCAGCTTGTTGGAAAACTTAAGAAGCTAGCTTCATTTTATTTATATATTTTTAGGGCTGATTATTCACAGATCAGGATGGAATCAGGTCAGTGGGTGCCACTTGACACAGTTTTGGGCAATAAATTTTCGGATTTTCTAACCATTAAGGTACAGAAAATTTTTGCATGAAATTTCACTGAACTCTGTGGAATAGGTCAAGATTTGACCCTAATTTATTACAGATTTTTCTGAGGAGTCTTGGCACATGAAATCCTAGCCTTTCGGAAGCCTAGATTTCTGGTCCAAACATGACAGAATCGCTGCCTTGTGCTCAGTACTCCGTGTAGATAAAAATATCAGGATCTAAAGTCTAATTTTTGGCTGGGTCATCAGCAATCCATTTATTTACCTTAATTAATTTTTCGGGATTTTTCTACAATTTATTTGTTACCTTTTTACTCTCAGGTATGAGAGTGCTCAGCTGTGGGCTGCAAGCTTGTTGGCCGTGGCCATCGATGGGGTCCACCAAATGGTCTCCAGATTGATCCCAGATCAACTGAGATCTCTTTTTAAGGTCTGTTCTAGCATTCTAATGGCACAAAATACTGTCGGCGCTATCCTATTCATCAAGCACAATTCTAGTCCTATATCGGGCAATTTCGGGATAGAATTGTTGGCCATCCGATTGAATCAAAATTTTCAGGCACGATCTCATTTTAAAAATATTTTATTGTCAGAAACCAGTTGTTCAAAAGTCAAATCATTCAAAACCATCATTTGATTAAATCTTAGTCAAGTTATCAATCTCCCTATGGTCCTTTTTACCCAAATTTTTGAGTAACCATCGGATGACGTCTGATCACCGTTGATCGCTCATGATCAAAAGTGGTCATGAGTTTCCAAGGTTTGGAAACTCATCAGGGCCACAGGTTAATCAAAATCATAATTTCCAAACAAACAAATCATCCATAGGACCTAGCAATTAATGTACTATAGTCTAGGCATCCTACACACTATTTTCCTATACATGCATCTATAGCCATCCATTTTTTTCTATGATCAAACAATGATTAATTTTATCAAAATATCCAGAAACAATATTCTAAAGTCATCATCACAATCATTCCATATCAAAATTCTAATATTTCTAGATGAATCAAATGAAAATTTAGAGCTATGCTATCTTAAATTATTAATTTCCTAGCACATGCATTTATAGCCATCAATTTTCATAATCAAAGCCAATAATCTCATCACATCAAAGTTCTGGAATCTAAACCTTTAAATATTCATATCAGTATATTCAATTAACTAGCATCATTCATGATCAATCTACTAGAGAGTTAAATCAAAACTACTAGTATAGTTATGCAAATCAAGTGTTCTAATCACATGCTTCTAGAACCAATCATTTTCTATGATCAAAATCCATAATTAAAACAATAATATTCTAGAATATCAATCACAAATTAGTAACCTAGGATATCTGTCATCATTAATCAACATCTTTCTGTGTTAAATAATAAACTATGATCTAAGAGACCATCAAAACCATAAATCCCATCACATGCATATATGGCCATTAACGTAGAGAAAGTCAAAACAGTGGCCAAATGTTAAAATTTCTGGGAATAAAACTTTTCAAAACATCAAATCAGAACCATTCATAGTCTTGCATGGGTTCCATACTTTCTAAATATGATGATCATTTATTAAAAAAACTTGATTCAATAAAAATAGCTAAAATAATTCAAGTGATCTAAAACCATCAATTTTTCTATTAATGTCAAACATAAATTCAATCTTTGACCAATTTTATGGAATCACATGGTCCTTATGATGATGGCCTATGGAGGAGTCATGCTAAGTCCCTAAAGGCACATGTACTCAACTCAAAGCTCCAATTGTACCATGATCAGTATATGAGTGATCCTAGACCATTCGATCACCTTATGAATGGTTTGATGATGATGTGAGATCGTCATGATCACCCGCATCTCATCTTTCAACACCCATCTATTCATCCAAAACAAACATCGAAAATCCATAAAAATCCATCAAAACTCCAATTTTTCAAATCATTTTGTGAAAATCCTAGACTACCAATGGACATAGTCTAATCCTTGGCCGATTTTGGACCATTGGATGGCCTTGCATGATCATAGAGATCACATGCATGGCCTCCATTGGTTCTAATCCATCAAGATACAAAATTTCTCAATGTTCTTTAAAATCAAACAAATTCCAAATCTATGCCAAAAACTCTACATAGCTAGCCTAGAAACTTTAAACTATAATTAGCCAAGACAATACCTTGGTCTTCAAGCTTCTTCCTTGCTGGTTTGATCGAATTTATGTGGTGAGAAGGGTTGGTATGAAATTTAATTTGATATATGTGGTTCTAGGAGTGATGGAGAGTGGATTGGTGGTGTTAGATCAAAGTTTCAAGGGTTGGATTGAGAGGGCAAATACTAGAGAGGAAGAGAGCTCTAATGTTGTTTTTGGAGGAAGAGGAAAATGGAAATGAAGAGGAGCCTAGGCAATTACAAATTTGCATGAGAGTTCAGGGGAAAAAGCCTTCATGAGGCTTGACACTTGTCCTAGCTTCCTCTCTCTCTCTCTCTCTCTCTCTCTCTCTCTCTCTCTCTCTCCTCCTTTCCATATGTGCATGGGATAAGTGGACTCCACACCCACCCTCCAATTTGTCTATCTTGTCTTTTGCTCTCTTCTAGACCCTCAATTTATATGTGTGTATACTTTTGAAACTCATCTTGTGGTGCATGTGTGTAGCCTCATCTTACACCTTAGATTATCCCAAAGTTAAATCAATGGTCTAAGATGGAGTAAAATTAAGTCAATTAGATGTGCGACTAGGATGTGCTAGAGCTTAGCAAAATCCTAATTTATAATTTCAAAAATTAGATAAATTAATTACAAATACCCTTGGGCTTCTTTATTAATTATAAGAATTGTCATTGCTTCATGCAAGATACATATAAATTTTCTAGAGTATTAGTGCATCTAGTCTTCTTGAATTTAGGGGTCTATGTTTAACTCAATTAATTGACCATCACCATGATGATCATCAAAATCTAAATCATTAATGATGATTTCCACATCATCACCAAGGCTTAGTCCTAATTCGGGTCAATTCTTGGGTCCGGGTCAATCAATAGTTAATCCGGGTTTCTCATGTGATGTGAGATGTGGTGTGGATTTTACTTAATTACTAGCACACGCAATTGAATAAAATGGGTGCCCTTAGAAATTGTACTATCTCATCAATCTATAGGTGGGTGCTCAATATTTTTTGGTGGACCTGGCCTCAGGCAGTCACTTGGTATAGCCAGGTCTCATTGGGCCTTAGTCCACTGATTGACTGGCACAGAATTCGAGGGGCAGGTATTACATCGTGAACCGCCTTCTGAGGATGATCCTGGTGTGCTACACGTGTCGACATATCATCATAACCCTTGCTAGAATAACCACCGCCATCATTACAATGATTTTGACTCAATGAGTTGTCCCTGATTCGTGTTATACCCGATCCCCGATGAACAACCTGAGTTGACTCACTTGCGTGTTCATGAAGCTCCACAGTACCATTACCAGATCCTAGGATAGGTTGATTTCTAAGAGCCAAATCAAGATCCTCCTTGTTGGCCCTGACATTTTCATGGGCTTGAGACACTCTCATCTAGGAACCATATTGAGAAGGGCCAGACTCTTCATTGTTAATGGAAGCTCTGTGTAGACACCCCACTTTTGCCCTCTCGAAATATACAAACTTGTTCGGTCAATCGTTGACCTTGCCCATGATCTCCAAAAAATGACAGACATTCTCCGAAGAGCTTAAAACCCTAAATATGAGGACTATATACTATACACATAGTATATAATCGAGCTATGGGTTGCAATATTAACCCAGAAACTCGGACCCGGGAGTTCCTCCAATTCTGCACTATCACCCATGCGTAGAATTGATTGCACACATGACATAACGCACGTATTTGGTCTCAAATAGACCAGAACTCCACTCCCGTGCACCGCCCAATGTCCTCGATCCCGCGCACACAGTGATATACAGAATTAATTCTACGTGTGAGACCACACGCGAAATCAGTCCAGACGCAGACTGGGACTCTACTTCCCAAGACCGCCCGAACTCCCCGATCTTGCGCAAACCTCCTTACGCGGAATTGGATTCCACGCATAGCCATATGCGCGAAATTGGTTCCAAGACACATTGGAACTAGGACACCTACTCAGTTGGTCACTCTCGAGTCAGTGACCGACTCAAAGTGAATTAAGCTCCTTACACTATGTGCGGAATTCAACTGAGCGCTTACGGTCATGCGCACAATCCACCTATTGCACACATGGCCTCACACGCAGAATTAGCCCAATACCTATAAAAAGACCACCCAACCATGCCCAACCACACCAATTTAATAGCAATCTCTCCTCTCTCGAGTTCAGGCCACTCCCAAGAAGCTCGAGTTTCTCTTTGCGACAGTGGAAGGAGGAAGAAGCGCTTAGCTTCAGGTAATCTCTTTCTAGTTCTTAGTTTTTAATTTTCTAGTTCTAGTTCTTAATTTCTAGTTTCTAGTTCTAGTTCTTAGTTCTTAATTCGAATTTCTACTTCTAGTTCTTACATTTCTAGCTTTGGATCTTAGTTCTTAATTTCAAGTTCTAGTTCTTAATTTCTAGTTCTAGTTCTTGGTTTCTTACTCCTAGTTCATAGTTCTCAGTTATAGTTCTAATTTTCAGGTCTTAACCTTTAAATTCTTAATTTTTGATTTCTAAATTCTCAATTCTTAATTTAAATTCAATCTTTAATCTCTAATATTTATAAAAACAGTTCTTAGAACCCGATTTGCCCAAGGGAGCTTATGAAGGGTACCCAGTAACGGGGCCAATTCTCCTTAGCATAATAGGCCATAACCCTCCTTTTTAAATTAGAGTAGCATTAGAAGACCGAATTAATTAGAATTAGAGTACCAGTAGGAAACTCAGTCAGTTAGAGTTAGAGTAGTACTAGGAGACCCACAGTCAGTTAAACTCAGAGTAGGATAAGAAGATAAAGTTAATTAGACTTAGAGCAGGATTAGAAAGTTAGACTAGACAGACCATAGACTACTTTTAGCTGCTGAAGTTGGTCGACTGACGTTTAGTAAATGAGTCAACTCGCATCTCCCTGTGCATGATCAGTGACGTGTTGCAGCATCGATAAACATCTACAGTTGGCGATCACATCAACCCATTTATTTTCCTTTTAGTAGACAATATTTGTTAGTTTATTATTCCACCGCCCCTAGCCAGAGTCCATAGGATCGAATTAGGCCACTTATTCCAGGGACCAAGAGAAACCCAAAAAAAATACATACCAACAAACTGGCAATCGTGATGGGACTCTTTTCTGCTAAAGTAGTTTCTATTTAGTTTAACTTTATTTTTTCTGCTTTACTTAGTTTAGTTTTATTTTTTTCACTTTATCATTTGCGACACACGCTTACCCTCTCGAGAGCTCCCCGAGAGTTTATGAGTATCTACCAAAGGTTAGAGATGTCAGGGATGCGTAAAATAAACTTGACCAATAACGATAATCCGCCGCTATGGGGGTACCATGATAACCCCATATATGATGCTGATCCATCCTATGATTCGCCCCCATGTCAACTCGAAATTAACATGGCTGGCAGCAAGGGGACCCCCTCACTCCCCCGAGCACTAGCAACTGTGATGATCAGGGAGAAAGCGGCATTGGGCAGAACTTCATGGCCCACTAACTGATTTGAGCTTTTATCGTACTAAGTTTTAACCTATAGCAAACGCACAATGGAGTTTGCAACACTAGTATAGGATCGTTCCCACGAGGAAGGTATTTCTCTTTTATAGTTTCATTTAGTCCAAAAACTTATACTTTTCTTTTAAGATCCTAAACTATTGGAAAAATATGAATAAAGAATGGTTTGTTTAAAACTAATTGCAAAGAATAAAAACATAAATCCTCCTCCTTCTAGATTATGGTCGTCAATCACAATCCTTTAGTTTTCGGATGTTTACAAAATTAAAGTACTGTTATACTGTATTTTTATCATTTAGAATTTGAGCGTCAATCAAAAACTAGAATTCCTTAACATAGATTTAATCTAATCAACAATTCTCCTAAAATTTGGGCGTCAATCAAACTCAGAAAAATTGCAGATGGAAAAGTAAAACTGTTACACTAATCTGCAAATTTTCAATCTGAGTCGTCAGTTCAAATAAAAACTTTTAGATGTTTACAAAGCAGTAAAGTGCATGAAAATAAATCTAAACTAGAAAGCAATAAAAAGATATTTCATCCCTCAGTCATAGGCATTAATTGCTTCTGAGAAACTATAGATACTCTGCTCTAATCTTCCAGCTCCTAATTGTAATCGTCAATTGCTCTCGAGAAACCTTGGATATCTAAACTACTCTAAACTAAAGTTGATCGGAAGAAAACCCAACCTCAGTTGTCAATTGATGCTAAGAATTCCTTTGATAACTCTTCTCCTATGCCAAGCTCTCTTATTTATAGATCATAAGGAGTCGGTTTATATTATTCTAAGTCTAATAAAAAAAAACTACTAAGAATAAAAGATTCCTAATATACTTCTGATTTATAATCCTAAATTTTCCTTGCTTTGGATAGTTGATGCGCTCTGGGATTTCAATAGCAGAGTCCTTTAGGAATCTCTCTTCATCAATCTTCTCGAATATGTGATCTACTAGACTTCTAATTCAAGAGGTCTTCTAATTATATGCATGGCGGTGTAGATCTTACGTGATCAATAACAGCAACGAGCTTTTATTTTTTTGTAGAATCGTAATCATGATTTTATTTCTCTGCACAACTTTCTCTCAGAACGATTCTTCGTTACGAACGATCACGTTTCTCTTTGTATTGCCTTTCTACTTGAAGCATTTCTTGAAGAATCGTAATTCATGATTTCTCATTTCTCTTTCACTACATTCCATCATCTTTTACGATTTCTAGCTTTCAAAAGTGGTTTGGATCGTCTTTACGTTCAATCATTTTTCTTACTTCTTTTTCAGTTCATTTTGATAAAGATTAATACTTTGGCTCTTTTTTGTTGTTTAACCTTAATATCTGCATATCATCAACTTGTTAGTTACAAACTGGGGTCTAGCATCACTAAGTTAAGGGTGATAAAATGATATATTATGTGACTGATCACACCCCCAAACTTACACTTTGCTAGTCCCTAGTAAACAAGGAAAATAAACTAATTTAAAATTTTAAATACCACTTTCGTAGGGAGTACGATTACATTTAGTGGATGCAATAAGCCTTTAAACCCCTAGGTGATCCCTAGTGGAGGAGTTATAGTCTCCTGAAGGTTTCCAGTGAAGTTACCTACAAACTTCAAAATATTTTTGGATTTTCAAAAGTTTTTCAAACAAAAGCAAAGCTAAAAATTCTATCCTACTATTGATACACTAATTAGTTTTAATCATCACATGGTTTGTTATGATTTTTCAAAAAATTTATAATTCCATCCTCCTTACTTTCCGTCATAGTAGTTATCCTTGATCAGAACTCAACAATTTCAATTCAGTAAAGCGTAGAGTATGTGCGTACCAGTGAAAAATTTATTCATCATAAAATTTTCTAAACTGCAGATTTAGAAAATATTTTCATTCAAACTCTCACTATTGGCAACTCTCAAAAGGATGACAAAATTTTTGGGTTCTCTCAATATAATATGTATGATAATTTCAACAGATAATTGACTAAAAAGATAGATCTCATGGAATGGATAATCAATTCTATTCATATACTTCCTTTATTTTTCTATAGTATTCATTATAAACATCTCTACTAGGCTCATGTTGTTGTAAACCACAAATCAAAAAGGTCTTTATTCGGCTTGTAATGGGGCTTTGGAGTTAAAAGGTTCTAAAGAAAGGTAGAAAGGGTTTAAAGATTTATGAAAATTCACCTCTTCTTTGACCTGTCTTCGAAAGCAGTCTCTCTCTTAAAGTAAAAGAGGAATTATGGCTCAAAAGCTCACTGATTATATAATTTTGAAACTATAATCTAAATATTTCAGTTTAAATCAAAGTATAATTTCAAACATTCAATCTGATACTGTGCTTAAGAGGGTTAAACATGAAATGTAACTACTCTATTGTTTTGATTATTGAACTTCTACTACGATGGATCGTAAAGTATTCTGGAATCATTATTTTTCTCTCTCATAATTCACATATGATGCTTAACTATTCATTAAAAAAAATCTACCATTAAAATAACGAAATTAAGGGCTAATAAACTAAAAAAAACTATAAACTAAACTAATATAGATAGAAAGTGTATCCCCCCCCCCCAAACTTGAATAAGACAATAACCTCATTGTGCATAAAAATAGGGGATACTCAAAATTTAGATCATACCTGTGAGGTTCATGATATTCTGGAAATATTTACTCACTTGGTGATGAAAGGTATGGTACAAGTGATGCAGATGGAGCTGTTTCAGGTATGGGCAAGGCCAGCAATGGAGAATGACTACTTGACAGTTCTGCCTCAGAGTCAGACATAACGCCAGTAGAGCATGTTTTGATTCTTTAGCTCAGGTCCAACTTTTATTGTGCGAAGTATGTCAACACTTTCTTTTTTAGCTATTAACTTGTCATACTTTTCTTTTAAAACTCTCAGCTCCTCTTCAACTGTTTCTTTCTTTCTCAAGTCCTCTTTCAATTTGCAAATCACAGCAAACTTCTCTCATATCTCAACTCTCAGTTTTTCAGCTTCAACTTGTAATCATGTTACTGTGACCCAGGATTAATTCGTAATGGACTCAATCTTCTTCTCCTGCTTAGCACAAATTAGGACTAGGGAATTTTTATCATCTTGAAGTCTCAGCATTTTCCCTTCTGCTAATGTGAGTAGATGGCTCTTCTCATCTAGCTGCTTATTGAGTGCTTGCTGGTACTCTCTGTGAGGTATCTGAGTCTTTGACCGACTTATAGTATGTATATATTTAAATTAAAATCAAGCTTTAACCTATTACAAGCGCACTATAGAAATTATAGCGTAGCGATAGGATCGATCCCACGAAGAAGTGATTATCTCCTTATAGATTTTTATATTCCTATTTTAAAAACTATCTTTATCTTTTAAGTCCTAAACTACTGGATAAATATGAATAAAAGAATGGGTTCTTTAATCTAATTGCATAAAAATAAATCCTAATCCTCCTTCTTCAGATTGAGGTCGTTAATCTCAACCTTCAGCTATCGAATGTTTACAAATTTACCGTTACACTAATCTGCAAACTTTAACCTTAGTCGTCAATTCAAATCAAAATTCGAAGATGCTTATAAAGCATATAAAATCTAAACTAAAAATAAAATAAAATCTAAACTAGACAGCAAAAGTAGAACCATCCAAAGGGTTGATCTTTCAGCTTCCTCAGCCTTCGTTGTTAGGTAAAACCTCAGAGAACTATGGACGATGTTACTGTATAAATCCTAAAATACTTTGATCGAGAGAAAACACAGACCTCAATTGTCAGTTGATGCTGTGAAATTCTTTAATGATTATTCCTATGCCGAGCTCTCTTATTTATAGATCATAAGGAGTTGGTTTGCAGAGTTCTAATTCTAATAAAAGAAACTACTAAAATAAAAGATTCCTAATATAACTCTAATTCTAATTTTATTCTTCCTTGCTTTCAACGGTTGATGTGCTCCGGATTTCTTTTCTTGATAACAGCAGCAGAGATCTTAGGAGTCTATCAATATTTTCAAATCCGTGATTTGCCAAACTTCTAATTAAAGATTTCTTCTAATTCTGTTCTTGGTGGTAGAAATTCTCACGTGATCAGTAGCAGCAGTAAAGGGAAAGCTTCTACTCATACAATCGTAAATCACGATTGTTCTTTTTTTTTAGAAAATCGTAAATCATAATTTTCTCTTTCTTCAGCTCTCATGACTTTCATACTGGAAAATTCTCTATAACGAACAATCACTTTCTACCTTTTACTCTTTTATCGCTTTCTGAAGAATCATCTTCTGAAGAATCGTAAATTACAATTTCTCAATTTTCTCTTCTTTATAGCTTCAGTATTAGTGCTTAATCGTAAAATACGATTTATCAGCTTTCAGTAGGTGGCGAATCATATTCTTATGCTCAATTATCTTTTTACTGCTTTTTGAGTTCATTTGATGAATATTAACACTTTGGCTCTCTTTTACTATTTTTTTTAATATCTGCACATCATCAACTTGTTAGTAGCAAACTAAGTCCTAGCGTCACTAACTTAAGGGTGATAAAATAATATATTCTGTAACTGATCACACTATCAAACTTAAGCTTTGCTAGTCCCTAGAAAACAAGGAAATATAAACTAAGAAATTAAATGCCACTTTTATAGGGAGCACGATTGCATTTAGCGGATGCAACAAGCCTTTAAACTCCTAGGCGATCCCTAGTGGAGGAGTTGTAGTCTCTTGAAGGTTTTCAGTGAAGTTACCTACAAACTTCAAATATTTTTTATTTTTTTTCAAAATATTTTTCAAAAGAAAAGAAAGGTTAAAAATCTAAACTAATTTTGTACACTAACTAAATTAACTAAGATAACTAAGGTGGTCATCACAGAGTCATTATGATTTTCTAAAATTACCAATCTCTTATCCTTATTTTTCATTATAACAGTTATTCTTGATTAGAACTCCAACAATTTCAATTCATGATAAGCAGGAGATATATGCATTAGTGAAAAGTTTATTCTTCATAAATTTTTCTAAATTACAGATTTGGAAAATACTTTCATCCAAAAACTCACTATTGACATACTCTCAAAAAGATATCGAAACTTTTGGGTTCTCTTAATATATTTTTCAGAAGAATTCAGTCAAAGATAATTGTAAAAATGAATCTCATAGAGATGATGATCCTATCCTATTCTTATGATTCTCTGTACAATCCATAATACCTATTATCCTTATCTCTACTAGGCATATGCCTTTGCAAATCGTAAATCAGAAAGGTCTTTCCTTCAGCTTGTAATGGGGTTTTGGGTTTCAGAAGGTATCAAGGAAAGGTAGAAAAGGATTCAAAGATTTTCTGAGAATTTAGCTCTTCTTTTCCCTATCTTCTTCTACTATTCTACTTTAGTAAGTATCCATGATTGGATAACTTCTTCCCATTTATTTCTTTATATATATATATATATCCCAGTTCTTTAGCTATAAAATCATATTTTACGATTTTTCTCTTCTTTATAGCTTTTTGCTAAATCATAATTTTCTTTTTCAAAAGTCGTTTGTTACGATTTTTCTTTCTTTTCCTATATTTTATTTTATTTTTTTTCTCTGTACCTCTTCTAGCATTCCCTTCATTTGTTCTTCTTTTACTCCTTTCACTCCTTCCCTTTTAAACTCTTAGAAATTGTAAGGGTTAAAGGTAGAAAGCTTTGGGTAGTACAGATGGTTAAAGATTTATAATATTTTGGTATAAAGAAATTTTGTTTTAGGCTTCTAATATGGGTTCAAAGGACAAAATGTTTTGAGATTTTGACTTTTTGGCTCTGGTTTAAATAAAAGATGGCCTCAAATCATCTTTACGAATTACTAGCATAGATGCTTTATTGCTTTGATATTTCTAATAGATAGTTCTAGACAAAAAATCAGTTCATCATACTCATAGGATAATTCGATTCTAAATTCAGCAATATGAGATTTCATATTAGTATATAAGTTCAATGAAATTTTTGTGATTTGAATAGAAACAGTCTCTCTCAGAATAAAAGAGGAAATATGGCTCGAAATCTCACTTTATAACTTTTGAAACTATAGTCTAAATGTTTGCAGTTTAGCTCAATCTATTGTTTCAAACATTCATTCTAATACAGTGTTTCAATGAGGTAAGCATGAATTATAACTATTCTAAATTCTAATTATTAAAATTCTCTTATAATGAATCGTAATTTTTCGGGATTTGTAATTTCTTCTATCATAATTCCTATGCACTGATCATAAATTCTTTTTTTTAAATTACTAAAAGTAAAACTACTACATACAGAAATTATGTATCCCCCCAAACTTAAATCAGACAATGCCCTCGTTGGCACAAAAAATAGGGGACACAAAATAATAATTAAAAAAATTATTGATACACTGATTATTTACGAGAAAAAAATCTCTTACCAGATATATACTCTCCTTCAAACTTGAGAGAAAATATCCGTGACTTACTCTCAGAGTATCAATAACAAAAATGTTAGTAAGAAGGAAAAAAATATTAGTGACGTTAGTAACACACACAATTAGTAAAAAATGATAGTTAGTAAAAGGAAAATTTTATATATAACTAAATATTTACAATAAATAGAAAAAAAATTAAGAAAAGAAAAAAAAAATCTAATTACATAAAAGAAAATAAACCTAGAAAAAATCTATGGAGATCATACCTGTGGAGTTTGTAATTTTCTGTAATATTTTTACTCACTTGTAGAATATGATATAAGAGTAGAAGCAGTGGGTTCATCTTCCTCATCCGACATCTCAGCTGTAGAATAACCATATTTATCTTTTTCTGTAGTTGAATCGCCATGTGCTGCCAATTCAGCCTCTTTTGTATGTCCTTCTTCCACAATCATTGGACAAGAAGTTTCTTTCGGGCATTATTTTCTTTATTAGCCTTTTCTTTATCCTTGAGATCCGCAGTTAGCTTCTTAATTACAACAGCTTTTAGTTGAATTTCTATCCTCAGCTTCTCTGCCATGGCTTGTTCCTTCGCTAATGCGACAAAGTAGTTCTTAGTTTGGGACTCAATCATTTTTACCATCTATCATTGACTGAGCATAAGGAATCTCTATCCTTTTGCAGTTGTCTTACTTTCCCTTCTGTTACAGTCAGTAAGTGATTCTTTTCTCTTAGCTGTTGATGGAGCATTTTCTGGTAGTCCTTAAGGGCTTTCCTCTAACAATTTCTACATCATCAGGAACTACCATCAAACCTCCAAATTGTTCAAGGATACTGGCAATTTTCTCTTCATATACTCTCTTCTCTTCTTCCCAAGCTTGCTGTTTTTCAGTCATTTCTATAGTCTGCTACACTAATTGAGCTTGAAGGGTTGAAGTAGCATCCTGAACTCCCTTTTCTGTCTCTGCTGCCCATCTTGCACCTTGATCTTGTATAACTTTTTGTCGTAAGTTGTCCATTATTTCTGCCCATTCTTGAGCTATCAAGGTGGTATCATGGATTATCTATTTTAAATTTTGGAAGTCCCCCATCCACTTTTTTACTATACTTGGCAGTTGCATCACTGGTGGGGCATTTGTAGAGATCCATTATTCTAGTTTCCTCACCCATCTTAGTACTTTAGGCAGTGGCAATAAGTTTGGTTCATGTCTGTGTTGCCATTATTCTACTGCCCTCAATCTCCTTTCTATCTCGTGCAATGATGTGGTGCTGACTGGAGGATCCTCAGGGGGTACTTCTTCTCCATGTAATAAATCTGTAAAGCTCTCTCTTGATAACTCTGAGCTTTGTTCTGCTTCCACTGCTTGGGCTATGAGAGTTTGCTCGGTATTGGCTGCAAGTATAGGCTGAGCAACAAGTTCTGCTGGTACAGGGGTATGGGTAGAAGTAATCATTCCCACAACCTGTTGATTAATTGTGGAAGGAATTTCTTTTAATCTTTCGAGAATTGGGATCACAGGGTTTGCTCCCGTGATGATTGGTAGTGTGTCTGCCCTTGTTGAAAGGGGTATAGCAGACCCTACTAGTGAGTCCAAAGCAGGGTCGTACAGATTGACTTGGTCTGCAAATGAGACTCTTAATTTGGTTATTCTTTCTAATATCATAGAGCAGATCTCTGCTTTCTTATGAGGCGGAGTAGAAGTACTCACACATTATCCCAGAACTGCTTCTTCTGGTACTACAAATTCTGTTGTCTTTTCTATGTTAGTCTCCTCTCTTTTCTCATGAATTTGGGGGATTTCTGGTACAGAGGGGGTACTTTTGATGCGAGGACCTAATGGAGTTTTTTTCTTATTTTCAGCACCTACAGTTCTCCTATAGGCTAAAACTGTTAAGCCTTTCTCTGGTCTTGGTAAAGTTTTTTCCTTGGGGTCTATACTATACCCCACATTCATCAGCAGATTCGATATAGCTCCTCCAAATGGCAGGGTCAACATTTTCATCTGGTATTTTTCTTGACTCAGCTTCGCCCTCACAGTAGTGATTACCTCGAAAAGGTAAGAGGGCATATTGAACCAATAGCAATTTTCCATTAGGTATAATGCCTTGAAAAATAATGCTCTTCTCTGTGTTCTATGTCCCGTGGGGTGAATTGTCTTATGG
Source organism: Chloranthus sessilifolius (assembly GCA_021018995.1). Classification (NCBI taxonomy): domain Eukaryota; kingdom Viridiplantae; phylum Streptophyta; class Magnoliopsida; order Chloranthales; family Chloranthaceae; genus Chloranthus; species Chloranthus sessilifolius. The sequence goes on from CM037595.1 coordinate 76,883,392, forward strand.
ATAAGCACATCGAAAAAGTGAAGTGATAAACTCCTTGCTTCCGGATCTTTCTAAGGAAAAAGGACTAGTCTCGTGGAGCTTTCCTAATAATTATGTTGCCATTTAGATAAAGTTGGGGAGGGTATTTGATGGAATCTTCAAAAGGTTGGCCTTTGGGTTATCTTGGGATAATTGTGGTATCTCTAGGGGTGCATTCATAACCCTGGCGACCATTTTCTTTGAAATTTCAATCGAAAGTCCATCAATACTATTAGAGAGGGTAAGGGTTGGTCCTTGGCTGCTTTTGGTCATATTTTTGTAAAACAACCTAACCAATCTAGGATAGACTGGTGTGAATCCTGGCTCCAAGAAATAGGTCAGCCCGACATCCTTAAAATATTTAATAGCTTCTCCTCCCATTTCTATTTTTTCTAAAGATTCAACATCCACTACAATTTCAGCACCCACAATATTATGTTTCATTGAAGTAGGGACTTTATCTACTGGCATAGCAGAGGACACTGGTTTTTTTCCTTTATCTTATTTTAGCCCCTTTTTAGACACAGACTCTATCCTAGTTGTGGCATTAGAGGTTTATCTGATAACTATCCCAGAAGATTTGAGTTTCTTCTTAGGTGGGTATGCTGCTTTTGATTTGACCTTAGGGGCAGCAGACCGTGCGATACGGTGAATGATTGGGGTGTTATCAGAATTATTACCTTCTTCTTCTTCCACTTCTTTCCTTTGTCGTTTGCCTGTTTTGTTCGCCATACTTCCACTCTGCAAAAATTAATACCAACACCACTGATTAAACTTAAATTCCATGTATTGAATAAAATCTCTAGCAGAAACCATTCCTTTTCACAATTAAAATCGCCACCTGACCTCTTTAAAGATTGAAAACCTAATTTGTAATTGTAGAATAAAATGCAGGTAGGGTTCTCCAGAATAGAATAGAGGAAGTAAGGGTTTTTTTTTTTAAATAATCGGTTAGGTTGGGTGGAAGAGCGGTTATGATTATAGACGATTTGAAAAGAGAGGGAAGGTAGGAGGAGAAAATTGGAAGGTTTTTTCTTTTGAAAATGAGACCGACATATCTTTTTTACAAATATGTAGGTCCTGCTTTTAGTGACAACTTGCTGAGCCAATCATCACATGAGTTTTAACCTAAAATCGTAAGTGGATTCTAGCCTTTCGTGAATAAGATTCACAATCGTTGCGTTTCTAATAAACATAATTACAATCAATCTTAAATCCATACGATTTTCCATTATAATATACAGTAGGTATGAATATGACCTATCGCTTTCCAACGAAATGGGTCGTATTATAATACCTACACTAAAAAAAAGAAATAGTTTATATAGTTTACAATTGGTGCTACGGATGAGTCAGTAGCTCGAAAATCTAAGAGGTTTTAATTTTTAATTTTGGGGAGGCGATGTCTCCCTCAGGAATACTTATCCTCTAGGATTATTTACTGGCTGCGTAGGCAATTAATCACTTTCTCTCCTTGCCACTTGAGAAGCTAGCTGGCTTATTTGGATTTCTAACTTCGTTATGGATTGCGTGTGTAAATTAAGTACTTGGGAGAATTGAGGAAGCTCGTGTAAGTCCTTTGAATGCTGATGCTATTATTGCCATAAATCCCGAAGGATCTAAATAATCATGGCATCTAGTGCATTGCTCTGTGGTCCATATTGGGTTTGCATGGCCGATAATTGAGGTTTTTATTGAAAAATTTGAGTCTGAGAAAATCTGGGCTGCACAACTGTTGGTGCTAGCTGCGCTCCACTTGTGGAACCATAATTAAATCTAGGATGGTTCCTCCATGACGGGTTATAGGTGTTCCCATAATCTCCCCTCTGAAAAGCCATTACTTATTCATTTTCCATTACCTCCTCGTATGGTGGTGCAACTGGGTTTTCAGTAAAATTATGAGTCTGGATATTAGAGTAGCCTGCTATAGAGCTGTCCGGAGTGCTAGATTTGGCTGTCATTAATGTCGCGATTTGCTGTTCCAGAGCTAAAATTTTTGCACTCATATCCTCCTCCTTCTTTACTTTATCTTTGGGGATATCATAAAGTTCACCCCTCACGAGCGGGGTGTGGCGAGTAACATCAGGATTAGATATAAGCAGAGCCTGTTTATGTTTTGAATTATTGGCCAATTTTTTGAATAAATTCTAGGATTGCTGGCCCATTTGAGCCATAAAGGCTCCTCCACTTACGACATTGATTGTAGACCGGTTGGTCTCAGTCAACCCTTGATAGAAACTTTACGCTATCAACCAATTTCGTACCTCATAATGAGGACACCTTCGTAACAGATCCTTCATCTGTTTCCAACTCTCATGAAATCATTCTCCTGGATTTTACCTGAAGTCTTGAATTGGATAGCAAATTTGGTTAGTTTTACCAATTGGGAAGTACTCACCCAAGAACTTGGACTGGAATTCCTCCCAGGTGGTAATACTTCTGGTAGGTAAAAAATTAACCATGCCTTCACCCTGTCCTTGAGAGAGAAATAAAACAGACATAGTTTTACGACCTCTTTTTTGGCAGTTGATGTTTGCAACACTGTGCAAAGTTCTATGATGTCCCTTAGATGCTGGTAGGGATCTTCTTGATTAAGCCCATGAAAGGTCAGTACAGATTGTAGTGTATGGAGCTTCAATCTGTACAAGAGGGCTTGGTCAATGCGATGGGGTTGAAATATTCCTGGATGGATAAATCGTCATCCATTATTAAGGATTCTCTTGTAGAAATTCGGCTTGCTGCCAAATTACGTCGGAGAGTCCTTTCAATTTATGGATCACACTCGAAGAAATCTAGACTTCGAGATAGGGTGTGATGAAGAAAAGAAAACTCTATTTTTAATATTTTTAAATTTATCAAATTTTTATTTTGGATGGCGGGGAGAGAGAAGATTTAAGCCTCGAGCTTCGCTAATCCGAGGAAGTTGAGACTCTGAGCTGTCACTTCGAATAAACTTGCGAAAGATTAAGAAGTGATTCAAAGAAAGTTAAAAATATAAAGAAGTATAAAAAGAGAAAGATAAATATTTATTTTTAAAATGGGAATATAAACAAAAATAAAAGATAAAGTGCTTCCCCAGCAACGGCGCCAAAAACTTGACCGGCTTATAGTATGTATATATTTAAATTAAAATCAAGCTTTAACCTATTGCAAGCGCACAATGGAAATTATAGTGTAGCGATAGGATCGATCCCATGAAGAAGTGATTATCTTCTTATAGATTTTTATATTCCTGTTATAAAAACTATCTTTATCTTTTAAGTCCTAAACTACTGGAGAAATATAAACAAAAGAAGGGGTTCCTTAATCTAATTGCATAAAAATAAATCCTAATCCTCCTTCAAATTGAGGTCGTCAATCTCAACCTTTAGCTATCAGATGTTTACAAATTTAAAATACCGTTGCAATAATTTGCAAACTTTAACTTGAGTCATCAATTCAAATCAAAATTCAAAGATGTTTACAAAGCATATAAAATCTAAATTAAAATAAAATAAAATCTAAACTAGAAAGCAAAAGTAGAACCATCCAAAGGGTTGATCTTTCAGCTTCCTCAGCCTTGGTTGTCAGGTAAAACCTCAGAGAACTATGGACTATGTTACTTTATAAATCCTAAACTACTTTGATCAGGAGAAAACACAGACTTCAGTTGTTAATTGATGCTGTAAAATTCTTCAATGATTATTCCTATGCCGAGCCCTCTTATTTATAGATCATAAGGAGTCGGTTTACAGAGTTATAATTCTAATAAAAGAATCTACTAAAATAAAAGATTTCTAATATAACTCTAATTCTAATTTTATTCTTCCTTGCTTTCAACGGTTGATGTGTTCCGGATTTCTTTCCTTGATAACAGTAGCAGAGATCTTAGGAGTCTATCAATCTTCTCAGATCCGTGATTAGCCAAACTTTTAATTAAAGAGTTCTTCTAATTCTGTTCTTGGCAGTGGAAATTCTCACATGATCAGCAACAGCAGTAAAGGGAAAACTTCTATTTATACAATCATAAATCACGATTGTTCTTTTTCTTAAGAAAATCGTTAATCATGATTTTCTCTTTCTTCAGCTCCCATGACTTTCATACTGGACAATTTTCTATAACGAAAGATCGCTTTCTTCTATATCGCTTTTTACTCTTTTATCACTTTCTGAAGAATTGTCTTATGAAGAATCGTAAATTACAATTTCTCATTTTTCTCTTCTTTGTAGCTTCAGTATTAGTGCTCAATCATAAAATATGATTTCTCAGCTTTCAGTAGGTGGCGAATCATCTTCTTACGCTCAATTGCTTCGATCATAATTCTAGCAGAATTAGTTCCTTTATTTTAATTAAATTGCAGTATAAATAATTCATTGCTTTTAATTGAATTTTTTAGCATAGTTAATCTATAATCTCAATCTTTTTTAGTAAAATTAGTTTATTTGCTTTAATTAGATTTTAATAAAATTAGTTCCTTTGCTTTAATTAGAGTTTTAGTAAAATTAGTTTTTTATTTCAATTAGAATTTTAGTAGAACTAGTTTATTTGCTTTAATTAGAATTTCAGTCAAATTAGTATACTTACTTTAATTAGAACTGTAGTATAATTATTATAATTGCTTCAATTAGAATTCTAGTACAATCAGCATGCTTGATTTATTTAGAGTTTTATCAGAATTGATATATCTGCATTCCTAGTACAATTAGGAGACTGATATTAATTGGACTTCTAGTAGTCTTAGGACACTAAATTAATTAAACTTCTAATAAGATTAGGACACTTGAACTAAGTAGACTCCTAGTAGGATTGTGAGACGTAATTAGACTTCCAATAGATTATTTAAACCAATCAGGTTCACAGTAGGATTAGGAAACTTAATTAATCAAACATTCACTAAGCTAAGTAGAATCACCATGATAAAGGAAAGAAAAGGAAAACTAAACTATCTAAACGTATAAGGAAGAGTCAGTTCTGCTGACGTTCGCAGGCGGACGATTCACCAAAGAAGTAACCCACACCTGCTCTAAAGCGTGATCACTGACGTGTTGCAACGTCGATAAATATCTGTAGCTGGTAATTGCAACAAACTAGGAATCTTCCTAGAAAATCCCTCTTTATTTATTTTTAACATTCCAAACACTGCATTGCCAGAGTCCACTTGGACAAAATTGGGCCACTGATTCATCAGGGACTGAGAGGAATCCAGAAAAAGCGCGCACCAACACATAGGTGCATCAGATCTGGAAAAATCTAAAGCAATTGAATAGAAAAATTATAGATCTAATGAATCTTTAAAATCAACATTTCACTGCTTAATCAAAACTTACAATGCTTTGCCTTCAAACCTACAGTTTGTGCATGAATCCGGAGCTCTCCACAATGAATTTATAGATTTATTTACAAATACAACCTAGCCTTTGGCTGCTACCTAGATCTAATCCAATAGGTTGGATTAGGGAGAGAAGGGGGAAGAGAAAAGGGAAAAATTAAACCTAAATGAGTAAAGGAGAACTTAGAGAATTTCCTAGTTTCCTTGTTGAAGAATTACAGCAGCAAAGATGCTTATTTATACATATGCAATGATCCATGTGCTTTGAATTACAGCCAATCAGAGGAGAGAATTTCCATTTCAGTTTATGCTAATCCATGTGTTTAGCATTCTAACCAATCAGAGAGAAGAGAGAGATCCAGTTCTGTTGTGCTCAGCTGAAGTAGTTTGCTTCAAGACTTGCTCCCAAAAATAGTTTGCACATGGGCATAATTCTTTTGTGCTTTGGAGTTCCCAAAAATACCCCTGTCGACCACAAATAACTCCAGCTGTAGCCCTCATAAAATTGCTATAAATAAATTGAATCCAAGCTGCTGTTATTTCCAAAATAGTCCTCAGATGGAACTGAACCCGAATTGGCAAAGTGCTGGGATCTTGAAGGTGCTCCATTAAATGCTGAAAACAGAAGTATTCTCAACAATTTGATGGCTGAAACTCAGTGGAGTTTGATGGGGCCCGAGATGGATCAACTTGAAGAAGTATAGGCTGATGAAGTCTAAACTACAGCTTGATAGGTTGAGATGACTTTAGTATCTAATGGACTTTAAAGTCTGCAGCTTCAGCAGTCTTCTCGTGAGGTGGAGAAGATGAACTCGAGAGGATGAAGTGGAGTGCAGTAGCTTCAGGCATTTGTTCGTGAGGATGGTGGATGAATTCGAGAGGTTGCTGAAGGTGTAACAACTCCAATCGAGAGGATAGTGGTAAGACCAGTTCTATTTCGAGAGGTTAGATGTTGAAGAGTTCAAAAGGAAGCAGCTTCAGGTATCCTTTCATGAGGATACTTGAAGAACTCGACAGGATTAATGTAGGTCGACAAGTTGGCTGAAGTTGTGGCTGAAGCTCGAGAGGTTGTGGGAGGATGTTGGTCGACAGGTTGCTTACCTACTCCATTCGAGAGGTTTGTTCATGGAGATCTCGATAGGATGGCTGGGGAGTCCAAGTGCACTTCGAGTGGTTGGAGGCAGCACAAGTCGACAGGTTGAAAGCTCTTCAATTCGACAAGATGGCTGAAAGGTCCACTAACCCATTCGATAGGTGCAGCTATAACTCGACAGGTTTTGGTTTTTGAATGTTGATCTGCTTGACAAGCTACATGTATATTCAATCCTCTCGACAGGATGGCTGAAGGTTCCACCAAACCATTCGATAGGTGCAGCTATTCACTCTCCATGTTGACAAGTTCAATGTATGAAGGTTTGAAGGAGCTCAAAAGGTTTGTTTCCTCTTTGTTGCAGCTCTTAAATGCTTTGAATAATTTGTTGCTGGAATTGGAAATGTTGGAGCTGTTGAAAGTGTGCAACTTCTGTGCAGATGAGGTGCAGCTGGCTAGTGCAACTGCTGAAGCTTATGGCTATTCCATTGTGCAGCTGCTCTAAGTAATGTTGAACCCTTTTAGATTGCTGCAGCAGCTGAGGATGTTGTTCTAATGTGTTCACACAACTAGTGTGAGTGCAGCTGCTCATTGCTGGTTCAGCTTGGGTCAATGCCTGCCTTTATGGGTGCAGCTATTGTGATGTGTTCCTCCATTTTTCACTGAAAACCCCCACTGCTATAGCTTACTTTCTATAGTGTGCAGCTGAATGGGCAGCTAATGTGCTTTTGCTGTAGCTTGTGAAGATGCTCAGCAGCTCTAAGGTGCACTACTCTGGTGTTTTTGAAGCATCTACAATTGCTTGAGTGCATAGCTAGAGAACATGTTGAACCACATGATTTGTATGCCTCTGCTGATGTTGATTGAAGCACATGGTTGCTCACATCCGAAATGCAGCTGCTGAAATATGCAACTAGTATGTGTGCACATAGCTGAAAGCTTAGACTGCTTTGTGCTGCATCTTTGAAACTCTCATTTGCCCAAACATATAGTTGTAGAAACTGCTGGAGATATTGTCTTGGAAGCTCTTTCTGCCAACAGCAGCAACTATTTTGGCTTTAAATCCTCCTCTTGGCACCTTTTATCTAGATGACTGCATATTATTGCCTAACTACAAAAACCAACTAAAAAGCAATTATTAGTCACTCTAAGTCCTAGCAAAAGCCAAGTTAAAGGGGTATAAAATGGTATAAATTAGTGACTAACAGATACCTGCCATCGGAAGCTCGGAAGTGCGCCTCTCTCGAAGTGTGCTTCGATCAGGCCTTGGGCCAAATTTGGGTGTTTACATATATGATACAATGTGAAAATAATAACCACACAATCAGCACAAACACCCCCAAACCTATGTGGTGCTATGCCCTCATTGCACAAAACTATAACTAATACACAAGCAACAAGGTACTGGAAGTGGGTGTGAAGTGATCATTCAATGAACACTATAGCTCGGTCAACCCGAAGTCAGGGCGTAGCAGTTAAAGTACCATGACAGTTTGGGAAAAGCCAAACTAAGGGCAGAGCGGCACTAGGAGCCTCCCCCAAAGTTTTTCAGAAACACAAACCACACATCCATATCATAAGTAGCAACCACGAGACAAGAAATAAACACCAATATTTGTATTTTTATAATTTACAATATACAGACTCCTATGTACAACAAGTAAAAAACCTAGGAAAAAGCTATACATGTTAAAAAAGTGGCAGTGACCCAAAATAAGGCGCGACGAAACCGAGGTCTTCAAAACGATCGGATTCGAGCCGATCCCTCCAAAAAAATATTGCTCTATCTGGCTCGAGTAGGTGCATCCAATAGAAGATGTAAAAGACATTGAGCCGAGCAGAGAAGTTACGCCGAGGTCTGCGGTGGAGGTGGAGAGGATGGTTGAGGTTGGTGGCGCTTGGGAGGGGGAAGAGGAGAAGTCGGTGAAGGAGGACTGTCCATTTCAGTCGCCCTTGCCAGTAGGAGCATTTGCTCCCAAATTTTCTTTTTGACCCGAGACATTCCTTGACTGTCCCGCCGGATACGATTCTTGATGGCCTCACGAATCTCGGACCAACTAGCATCCTTGTCGGCCATGGTGGAAGAGGGTTTATGAAAAAGGGTTTCTGATGAAAAGATGAATGAGATGGGTGAAATGGGTGCTGGTTTTATAACAAAAGGTGGTGGAGAATGCGAGGGGTCAGTTTTAATGGAGGTGGACAGTTGGAAGGTGAAAGGGCGTGCACCAAAATTTAAACGACACACACAGCTCAAGGAAGAAGAGAATTGTTGGGGAAAACTAGGGCAAGACCAGTTGAAAAGAGATTTCGATCAGTCTGAAGGGCTTTAAATAGCCCAACGCTTTTAGACTTGGCCAATCGAAAATCCAATTTGACCGGTCTAAAAAATAGAGCAAAAGGGGATTGCTCCTGGTCTGCTTTAGATTTGAAGTGTAAATCCCCATTTTGACTGGTCGATCTCCATTTCGACTGATCAAAACACAACAAAAGCCTTGGCTTCTGTTGTGCTTCTTCCTTTATGAATAACCTCACTGGTAGAAATTTGTTTTGGTCGGTCAAAATCTGCTTGAGACTTCTATTCTCAGTCAGATTTCACTAGCACACCTTAAAAATTTAGAATTAATAATTTGACAATTGCTTGGGTTGCCTCCCAAGAAGCTCTACGGATGCGTCGGTAGCTCGACAAGGTCAAAGCGCCCATCAGAGCACTGGAAAATCAGAGGAAGACGAGGTCTCTCCAGCCATTGCTTTGACTTTCCTATCATTAATCAATTGCGTAGGCAACCGGACCAGTGCTCCTTTATTTAAAGTCATAACTAGTTCCTCGATTTGAGTTACCAGTGTGGTCTGAGAAGTTGAGAGAGCGCAGAGTAAATGCTTGTGGCGCCGGCCTTGGTACTGGCAGGTCCGAACTGCCTACAATATGGCTTCCTCCAACTTAAACCCCTGAGGCGGATAATGTGGCTGCCCCATGATTGATGGAAAAAATTATGGAGAATTTGTCGGCCTATGGGGCTGAGTGTTTCTCCATAGCGAGTTATGCTGTCAGGACAGATTTAGGTGGTTCCTTCAGGTTGGATTGTAAATGTTTACACAACCAAAATTATTGTCCAATCTCTGGAAGGAACATGCTGCAACCGGATGATCTTGGGTTACTGTGGGGGGGGCATAGGTACAGCAGGATGCGCAGGAACCTCTAGGGCAGGATTCTGGTTAAGACCACGAACCTCAACTCCTTGTGATGTTGGGTGCGATTTTATACTCAACATGGACTGAATCTTATTCTTCGAAAGTTTCATCTTTGGAAGAAAGTTTATCTTTGATTTCAAGTTGTAAAACCCTCCTCTCCTAGGGCATGTACTTCTTGAATTCTCTGGATCAGTCTGTCTCGGTGCTAGGGGTTGCACCGATTCTACGCTGAGGGTCCCTAAAAGTGCCCATGCAGCTATTGCAGTAAATGATAAAAACATACCCCCATATGTATCATCAATCCATTGCCGAGTTTGGTCATTCAAACCTTCATAGAAATTGAGCACCAATTCCCAGCACGGAACCCCATGGTTAGGGAAATTAAGCAGAAGCTCATTGAAGTGTTTCCAGCATTCATAAAAAGACTCTTTCGAGATTTGATAATATGCAGTGATTATCTTTCAGAATTGACTCGTCTTACAGGTTTGGAAATATTCCTGAAAAAATGCATATCGTAACTCCTCCCAACTAGTAATCGAGTCTATGGGCAAAGAGTGTAGCCACTGCTTCCCCTGTCCCTTAATGAAAATGGAAAAAGCCTCAACCAAGTGGCCTCTTCTGATAAGTTTTTAATCTTAAATAAGGCGCAGATTTCTAGAAAGCTCATTAAATGTATATGGAGATCTTTGTTACCATGCCCGTGAAAAATAGGAAGTAATTGAATCACGTTGGGCTTGGTCTCAAAGAACCCATCCTCGATGGCTGCAGGTACTCGAATACACGAGGGATGGGCCAGACTGGTAGGCATATAATACTCCCTCAATGTTCTAGTCATATGGTCTCCTCCCACCATACTAGATCTGATTGATAAACATAGTGGGTGACTAGAATGTTCAACACTCCGACGTTGTGAGAAGAACAAGAGCTGGCGTTTGTATGCCGGATAGTTTTCTCAAAGCAAGGTTTGGCTGCAAAAAGAAAGAGGAGAACCGCAACCACACCTTGACCAAAATAAAAAACTAAAAACAAAAATAAATAATTACCCTAATTACTGAAAACTGGAAGCACGTACCTGGGCCTCTTGCAGTGTCCCATAAGAAATCTTTGGTGCATTAGCGCCTTTGATTTTCTAAACCTACAAATAAAATTAAACAAACTGTAGTGTAGACACCCAAATTTGGCCCAAGGCCCGATCGAAACACCTTTCGAGAGAGGTGTAATTCTGAGCTTTTGATGGCATGTATGGAACCCTTAGGAATCACCCTAAACCCTTAAAAATTACCTTAGATCTCTTAGTAACCTAACCTAAACCTTTAGAAACCAATTTCGAACCCTTAGGAATTAACCATACCCTTCCAAGACCTATTAGAACCCTTCCCAGGCACGATTCAAACCCCCCTGAGCAGCGATTAGAAAGAGGAGTGCTAAAATTTTTGTGGATAGTTTCCCAACCTAAGGCCTATATCATTGGAAAGAAGACTTTCCCAGATTTCCAACGAGCTAAGAATCGCCTAATTTGGAGTTATACATCAAAAGATATGGTAGAATGAAAATCATAAATTTGTACAAGATATTGCAAAACCGGGCCCATAGAGTCAATTTCGAACTAACCAAAATAGCTGATGAAAAGAGAAGTGCCAAGGTTAGCATATATATTTTCCCAACTTGAGGCCTATATCATTGGAAAATAGACTTTCCCAGCTTTCCAACGAGCCAAGAATCACCTAATTTAGAGTTGTACCTAAAAAGTTATGGCAATTTGAAAAATACGGATTTGTGCAGGAAATTGCAAACCGGGCCGGGCCCCTGCGGGTCTTCAACTTCCAATAGTTTGAACCTGGTTCTCCTTCAAAAAATGGCCAAAATTGACATTGGGGGTTTGACTTTTGGACCATCCCAAAGTCTAGGGTGTGTTTCTTTAGGACCCTAGTGACCCTATTAGCTTAAGTTATCACCCTTTTGCCATTCAAGTCACCACCGTATCATCTACCATTAAACCCAAATCCCTCTTCTTCAAGCTCTAGAAAACCACAAAAACCTTAGATTGCCCATTACCTAATTGCTAATCTAATTAGGACTTTAATCCTCACTAATCCTCCCATTCTCTATAAATAGAGAGCCACCCCTCTTGCTTAAGGGTTGAGAGTTTTTACCTAAGAGAGAAAGAGCTTAAGTGAGAAGATCTTTCTCCCTTTGGTGCACCATCCCTATACAAATTCCAGAATTGAAAAAGCCCCTTTAGACCTTAGTATTTCACTAAAAACCTCTAGGTTAGGTGTGTGTTACCCCCTAGCTTTCCTTCTCTACCTCTTAATTTCAAGCCTTAGGAGTTAGAACTCCATTCCATACCATACAAGCCTTCAAAAAGCTCACCGAAGCAAGCCAACGCAAGGCTCCCCAACGGTGCTACAAGGGCCCGAGAGCTCTGGCTCTTCCCTCTATTCCTCTACCTTCTTTACTTTTCTTCTATCCTAGAATTGAGCCGTTACGCTGCCCAAATTTCGACAAGCGGGAAGGGCTCAATAGGATCGGTATGCCTTCGGGCAAGGGGAAGTGTCACTCATTTTACTTTCTTTTATATATATATACTATATAAACCAGCCCCACATAGACCTGGCCTTAAGTAGAGACCGCATTTAGCGGGTTGATCGGGTGCCTAACACCTTTCCGATCGATAATCAAAGTCCCCTACCAAAGAGCCTTTGGTGTGGACCGGATTCAGAGTCATATTTTTAGCACTTCGGTGCTCATAAAAATGAACTAGGTATCCCAGGACACCGAAAGCTCTGGGTGGCGACTCTATATTTTTTTATTAGAGAGCGCATCGTCGCGATGGGATCATCTCGATTCCCACGATTGCACAGATGGCGACTCTGCTGGGGAGTAGCTAGTAGAACTTCCCCTTGAACTAGGCCTTTTTCATTTATTTATTTTTTCTAACATTTTATTGCTGTTTTTTTTATTATTTTTGCTGTTTTTTTTGTCACTCACCCCTCCGATTACGTCATTTTACTCACCCCTACGATTCCGCTTTAAATTTCAGCAATCTTTGCCTAGTCACTTGACTGGCACCTTTTTTGCTCACCCCTATGATTTCGCTTTAAATTTCAGTAATTTTTGTCTAGTCATTTGACTGGCACCTTTTTTACTTACCCCTACGATTCCGCTTTAAATTTCAGCAATTTTTGCCTAGTCGCTTGACTGGCACCTTTCTTTTACTCACCCCTACGTTTTCGCTTTAAATTTCAGCAACTTTTTGCCTAGTCACTTGACTGGCATCTTTTAAATTTCAGCACTTTATATTTCCTGCCTAGTCGCTTGACTGGCCCCGTCTTTTTTTATTATTCATATCCTAACAGTGGACGCAGGCCCGTAGTGGCGGCACGGGATAATCACCCCCGGTCTTTGAACTAAAGAAAACTTCCAAAAAAAGAGAAAAATTTTGAAAAAAATTAAAATTGAACCAAGTTAGGGAGCTTAATTAGTTTATTTTGCGGGGTAGATTTTTCAATAGGGTTGGTTTAGGCACACATACAAACACCCGGGTCTTAGTATGGCGGCAGCCCTAGTGGTGATGATCCAAAAAAGTTCCAGCCCACCTAGTATCTGAGAAGGCGCTCGCGCCGGAGGTATATCGGGTGGGTTCCCATTCCTACAAAGCTTAAAACCCTTGGAGAGCGCGCTAGCGAGTTATACCGGACTCACACCCCTTAGGTTCGATGAGGAGAGAACGGATCACTAAAAATCGGTCAGTTCAGGAAGCCCGCTTCCACAAAAACTATTTAGAGACCAACTCGACAGTTCTTCTTTGTGTAGTTTTGAGCGATGCTTCGGATATGTGGCCTTTTTCACCTCCCAAGTTCCCCGATTAGTGTGCTTAGTGCCTTGTTTGGGTCCCGCCATCTCCGACACCCAATACGCCCCCGCCGGTCAAAAGAAGGCAACTTCCTTTTGGCTCATCGCGGGGGATCGGGTTGTTTGCCTCGATTTTTGTACCTTCAATAGATCGAAGGTTCTCCTTCGATTCATTCGAAGTGCGTCAGAATCGTCGCTGCGGGTCTTGAATTAAGGTACGAGGGCCACCCGAAAAGGGAGTTCCAATGCCTCGGAACCTTTGTTTTCCAAAAAATCTCTTTCGAAAAATTAAAAAAATAATATATATATATATATATATATATATATATATATATATATATATAAAAATCAAAAACCAAAAAATATATAGTTTGTGGTGCCGGCACAACGGCATCATCTTACCCTTCGTCGTCCCGTAGGGGAAGAAGGAGGAGGATTTTTGGGCCTCATTCAAGGCACCCTTACCCAACCCGTTCCCGTAGAATGTCGTGGGTGGTGGACCCAGCTTACGCCGATCCCGACTCATCCCCGCCCCATTCTCCAACCCACTCTCATTCGGGAGAAGTTTTCTCTACCATCCCCCTCACCCAACCCCCCTTTACTGTCATCGGCCCATTCGGCGCCCCCATATTCCCAACCACTACCCCCCAAAATATCCATAATCCAACCCCTCATTTCCCATCTCTTGCCCAAACCATGCCTATTCTCCCTCCCATATCCATGCCCAATCCAACACATTTCCCATCCACATCCATACAAAACCCAAACCCGTTTTCCCAATCCACATCCATGCCCCAATTCCCATCATCCCCCTATAGACCCGATCCACCCACATTCACATACACCACTTTCGCCCTATCCAACCCCCCACAAATCCCCCCATCTACTCGGGTCATGCCCGTTTTTACCGGGGTCATGCCCAGTTTTTCCCACACACCCACACTTTACCCTTCATCATCTTTAAACATCCCCAACCCATCCCCCTTTTCTAATGCCCAACCCCATTCCTTTAACCCATCACCTACCATGGTCATGCCCAATTTTCCCTCCACATCCACCCCATCTATACCCAATCATCCCTTAGACCCACCATCCACATCCGATCCTCCTTCCATGACTATGATGGAGGAGATGTTCCAAGCCTACTCCTTATGGAAGGCTTCCCAAAACACCTTCCATCATTTATACCCCACATCCATGGACCCATCCCATACCTTAGCCAACCTCCATGCTTCACTCCCCCATGACCCCCATCAACTTCCCATAATCCACACCATCCAAACCCCCATCACCCACATGTCCCAGGGCCCCATGGCCCAATATCCCACGGCCCGGACCCACCAATGGCCCATGACCCAGACCCATCAAGGGCCCATAGCCCAGACCCACCAAGGGCCCATGGCCCAGACCCACCAAGGCCAATGGGCTAGACCCATCAATGGCCCATGGCCTAGACCCACCAAGGCCCAATGTGCCATACCCATCAAGGCCCACTGGGCCAAACCCACCAAGGCCCAATGGGCCAGACCCACCAAGGCCCATCAGCCCAAACCTACCCAGGCCCATCAGCCCAAACCCACCAAGGGTCCATGGCCCAAACCCATCCGTGGCCCCTGGCCCAAAATGACCAAGGGTTCATGGCCCAAACCCAAACCCCATTCCCATGCCCTCCCCAATACCCCCCAAACTTCACCCACCCCCAACCTTCTGGCAGGTCAAACCCATGCCATACCTCAGATCCAATTTTCCCATGGCCCCACACCCCAAGGCCACTTCCAAACCTTCCCCCATGACCAATGGCCCAATCAGGCCCCACCCTTAATCCAAACCACCACTCATCCCATCACCCCACAACACTTCCCTTACATTCAAGGGGCTCACCTAACTGACATCCAATCCAATCCCATCCAGTCTATGCAACAACAGTATGAGAACCCCATCTTCACTGCACCTTATATAGATCAACAGTATGAGGAGGACGAGATCAGAAATAGTGCTGCCTATGTCAGGGCAGTGACCACTATTAATCCTCCACCGGTAGCAATCCCACTCCCAATAGCAGGCGAGTCCCGGTAATTTGTTGAAAAATGGCCCCCATGTCCAAAGAATCGGAATAGTTAAGGGAGCAACTAGAAAAGATCCAGAAGCAATTATTAAAGATGGGTGGTGCTGAAATCTACCCCACGGATTTCACGCAGTTTATGCATTTCTTAGGTTCCCCCCCCAAATTTAAAATGCCGATTATTAAGCAAGTACAATGGCACGAACCCGATTACACACCTCAAGTCCTATTGTGGGGACATGTGCGGATATGGGGGGATGAGAGAGCTAATAAAGTCTTTCGAAAAGTTTGCCAGGACCCGTACGAGGTGGTTCACATCTCTTGAACCATCCATGATAAAGACATGGAAAGATTTGACGCATTTATTCCAGGAACAGTATGTCTATAATACTGATATTGAACCGCGCAAGTCTGACCTGGCCCGTTTGAAACAGAATCCCAACGAGACCTTTGGCAACTATTTGGGGCGTTGGAGAGCACTGGCAGCTCAAGTTAGAAAAAGAATATCGGACGATGAGCAGATAGAGATGATTTCAAAGAACACTTTGCCAGTGATTTCTGATTTTCTTGTATATCAACAGCAGTCCAATTTTGCTGATTTGGTGAGGAATGCCAACCGCTGTGAGGATGCCATCAGGGAAGGGCGATTGAGTAAGAATGCTTCAGGGGGCCCTAGCGGGGTTAGGAGGCTTACTGAGCAGAAGAACGACAGGAGGACAGGGGCAGAGGTGCAAAATGTTGCGAACACTTGGCCCAATAATAACAATGTAGCCCCGTTCCAATTCCAAGCAGTGCAACTAGCTCCCGTCGGAGACGAGGCGATACAAAGAGCAGGGAATGGGCAGGGAATGCAAATGACCCCGGAGAGGAGAGTCCGTTATGATCGAGTCTTTACGCCTTTAGGGCAATCCCTGAGTGTACTTTTGCCATTATTAATTGAAAAGGGTTTAATAACTGTTCTCCAACCATGACCTCCTCCCAATCCGATTCCATATAATTTTGACCCTAATACTCATTGCAATTTTCATCAGGGTCCGGGTCACCCGACTGATCGCTGCTTCCCATTAAAGCACGTGGACTTAATCGATGCTGGAAAGATCATTCCCCCATGCACCCACCCAAGCAAACCAGCATGCGAATATCCATCAGGTGCCTTTACCACCACACCCTACCGGAATAGCAGGTCCCAGACCCACCATAGGGATGGTAGAGGAATTTGAAGAAGAATTGGAGTTTGATCTGTCAGACTTCATTTGTAATCCAGAAATGTTTGTGGCACCAAGGCAGAGAAATCTAGGAGAAGGAAGCTAGTGATTGAACCCCTGAATCTGGTAGATTATTTTCCTACCCCTACACCAACAGTTGAACCCCTAGATCTTAGGGCCTATTTCCCACCATCTACTCCCATTAACTACGTACAAATGAATGCGTATCAACCATATTCCACCACCCCCATCCATTACCTAATAAACCAACAGACCCCCAATCCCCCATCACCAATAAATTACCAATGGCCTGCTCCCACCCCATTATCGTCAGCTCAATCACATGCAAACTCTACCACCCCTGTCAATTCCCTCATGGCCCATCAAACCCCCAACCCTCTGCCTGCACTCATCAATTATCAATGGCCTGCACACACACCATTACTCTCGGTGCAACCACCATTAAACCTCACCACCCCTACATGGCTAAATTTTGCTACCCCCCCATCCATCACGGAGGAAAGCCATGTCTTACCTACCCTCCCAGAGCCATCAGTACATGCACTCCAGACACCGATAGCCATACCATTCCAGCTCTCAGGACCAACCTATGATCCACATCAGGTCCCGCTGAGCTACGAGCAAACCAATGCTAACACCGGCAGCAGCAGCAGAGAGGGAGCCGTGGACTTTATTACCAGGTCGGGGAAGATCTCGAGACAGCCTGAGACAGCAGCAGCAGCAGCACAAGCCCAACCCGCGGGGAAGAAAGAGAGCACTGTGAATCCCTTTGAGAAGATGAGTCGAGAACATATACTGGAGACTCAACTGAAAAGAATGCCGGCCCATATTACTGTATGGGATTTATTGATGACATCTCCACTCCATTTCCAAGCATTAATGGGGGCATTGAAAAATGCTCATGTATCACTTCAAGTCAGCCCAGATGAAGTTGGGAAGATAATTGGTCAAGTGATGGCTCCCAATGCCATATCTTTTTCGGATGCGGACCTGCCAGAGGAGGGAAATAATCATTCTAAACCTCTCAACATCACTGTAGAATCCGATAACATGATAATTCCCTTGGTTTTAATTGACAACGGATCTGCATTGAACGTGTGCCCATTGAGAACTGCCACCAAAATTGGAGTGGACCCCTGCATGTTGAGGCCAACAAGGACGAGTGCTCGAGGTTTTGATAACACAAGGCGGGAGATCATGGGAGAAGTTGACCTTGAGCTCGTAATCGGGCCCATGACTTTTTCCATACCATTCCAAGTGATGGATATCAAATCCTCTTTTAATCTACTGATAGGACGCCCATGGTTGCATGAGGTTGGGGCGATGCCTTCTACCCTCCATCAAAAATTGAAATTCATATCAGGACAGAAGGTGATCATCATCATTGGTGAAGGGCACGATGAGAAAGACAAGGCCACCCACAGCATTGAAAATCCTAAGGTAGTGGATGTGCCACATACTGAGGAAGACACTGACCTGCACAATTTTGAATATGAGGTGTCGGCTGTAGACCCAGAACCCCCTAGAAACATCACTTCAGCAACCAACGACGGAATGGAAGTAGCGGTGGCGAAGCTTCAAAAGTGGGGCTATCAGAAAGGAAGGGGTCTGGGACCCAAATTACAAGACAAAAGAGAGTCAGTTGTGGCTAAGGGACAAAAAGTAAGATTCAGGCTAGGATATAAGCCCACAAAGCAAGAGGTCCGAGAGGCCAAAGAAAAAGCCAGGGTCGCCGCAGCAGCAAGAGCTCGAGGAACCAACATAGAAGAGAAACCTCGCTCTAGGCCACACATCAGGGATTCCTTTGTCAGCGCAGGGGTCATAAAGATCGATCGAAATGGGGCAACTCATTTGACCCCACACAAACCCAAAGCCCCAGTCCATCCCACCAATCCTCAGATCTCCCTTTCCAGCTTGGAGATAGATTTGGCCGCGTTGTCCCTTTTCTAAGAACGACGATCGGTACCTGAACAAACCCCCCCTGTGATAAATCACCACAAAATCGAGTTATCGTTTGAAGACATGATCTCAGACGAAATGGGGATCAACATAATGAAGGCTGACTCCAATGAGCCATATCAACCAGCATCCTCCATCCCAACAGGTAAAGAAGCGGCCCCTCAGGTACGCAATTGGGCATCTTTGCCCCAAACCCTGGAAGCAGGAAGTGGCCTAAAGTTTGGCGCCTGTTTCCAAAAAAAAAACAACCTATAAAAAGTGAGATAAGCCCTTGGCAGGCAATACCTTGTATATACACAAACCCGCCTGGCCAAGGGTCCGTCTCCGAAGAAAACGAAAATCTCAAAAACATGAAAGAAAACAAAAATTTCAAAAACATGGAAGAAAACAAAAATCCCAAAAACATTGAAAAAATCTAAAGTCTAAAAATATTTTCATTTAAAGTTCCAAAAAATGTCCCACAAAAGGATGCCTTAATCAAAATACCCGTCCCACGTGAAATCAACCCCTTCCTTGTAGAAATACAAGAAGAGGTAGAGATCACGAGTCTGGACGAGGATGTCCCCCTCGAGGAGCTCCCCAATGAGCTCCTTAACTAATTTGCCGACTTTGAGCATGGCCCTACCCCCATTGTCGAAGAGACCGAAGACGTCAATCTAGGAACTAAGGAGGTTCCCAGGATAACCAAAATTGGAACGTCACTATCTCCTGAGGAAAGAAAGAGCATGATCGACTTCCTTCGGTCATACCAAGATATTTTTGCCTGGTCGTATGAGGACATGCCTGGTCTGGATACCGATTTGGTCGAGCATGAGTTGCCTCTCTACCCTGATATGAAGCCAGTCAAGCAGAAGTTGAGACGTCTCCGACCCGAATGGATGCTGAAAGTCAAAGACGAGGTCATCAAGCAGTATGACGCGGGGCTTCTCATGGTATCCAAGTACCCGCAGTGGCTAGCTAATATCGTACCTGTACCGAAGAAGGATGGAAAGGTCTGCATGTGTATTAATTTCTGCAATTTAAACAGAGCAAGCCCAAAGGACGATTTCCCACTGCCACACATCGACATCTTGGTTGATAACACAGCTAAGCATGGAATGCTTTCTTTTATGGATGGATTCTCAGGATACAATCAAATCAAAATGGCGGAGGTTGATCGTGAGAAGACAGCGTTCATTACCCCTTGGGGAACCTTTTGCTATCAAGTCATGCCATTCGGGCTGAAGAATGTTGGTGTAATGTACCAGAGAGCTATGACTGCACTATTTCATAACATGATGCACAGAGAGATTGAAGTGTATGTCGACGACATGATAGCTAAATCACCAGAGCGAAGCGACCATCTGGTAAACCTTCAGAAGCTGTTTGAAAGGCTGAGGAAATATCGACTATGTCTAAATCCACAGAAGTGCACATTTGGTGCTATGTCAGGGAAACTGCTAGGGTTCATCGTAAGCAGAAGGGGGATCGAGGTCGACCCAATCAAAGTTAAAGCCATCACTGAAATGCCACCGTCGTCTACCGAGAAAGAGGTTAGAGTATTTTTGGGCAGAATACAGTATATCAGTCGATTCATTGCACAGCTAACTCCAATTTGCACGCCAATCTTCAAGTTACTAAGGAAGAATTCGCCCGTTGAATGGAACGATGATTGTCAGGCAGCGTTTGAAAAAATCAAAAGCTACCTCCTTAATCCACCTGTTTTGGTACCACCTGAGCCAGGGAGACCACTCTTGATGTATCTCTCCACAACTGAAGTTTCGATGGGATGTGTCTTAGGGCAGCACGATGAAACAGGAAGAAGAGAGCAGGCCATTTACTATCTGAGCAAGAAGTTTACTGATTACGAGATGCGCTATTCTCATATGGAGAAAGCATGGTTGGCTCTTGTATGGGCTACTCAAAGGCTCCGCCACTACTTACTATCCCAGGCCGTTCTGCTCTTGGCCTGAATGGACCCGTTGAAATACCTGTTTGAAAAGCCAGCTCTCACTGGACGAACCGCACGGTGGCAACTTTTATTATCAAAATTCGACATCACGTACGTCACTCAGAAATTGATCAAGGGGCAGGCGCTTGCTGATAATCCTTTACCTAACTATGAGCCGTTAAGTACCGAATTCCCATATGAAGATATCTTGTTCATGATGGAAGACGATACAGAAGAACCAGAAGAATCATGGGTAATGCACTTTGACGGGGCAGCAAATATCGAGGGCCAAGGAGTTGGCGCCATCCTGATTTCACCAAAAGGATCCCATGTACCGGTCTCTATCAAGCTCAACTTCCCTTGCACTAATAATATGGCTGAGTATGAAGCTTGCGCCGCTGGTCTGCAGGTAGCTCTCAATCTAAATGTAACTCACCTTCGAGTATTTGGCGATTCACAGTTAATCATATGCCAGACGAATGGCGATTGGAAGACGAAAGATGAGAAACTGATCCCCTATCATGAACACCTCGAGGATCTGATAGCTTGCTTCCAAGATGTGACTTTCTCATACGTCCCCCGGATAAGGAATCGCTTTGCTGACGCATTAGCAACTTTGGCGTCAATGATTGAAATCCCCTATGGTGTTGAGATGAAGCCGATCGTGATCGAGCAGAGGAATGAGCCGGCCTTCTACCTCCAGATTGAGGAACCTACAAAGCCTGATGATGAGCCACCTTGTTTCTCAGATATCAAGAATTTCCTCGAGACCCTAACTTTCCCAGAGGGTACATCCAGGACAGACCGACGGACCATTCAACGTTTAGCGGCAGGTTACGTCATTTGCGGGGAATGCCTCTACAAGCGATCATATAATAACATCTTACTCAGGTGTCTTACTGAAAGTGAAGCGGTCGACATTATGAGAGAAATCCATGAGGGAGTATGCAGAGCCCACGTTAGCGGTCACATGCTCGCTAGGAAAATCCTACGGTAGGGATACTTTTGGACCACCATGGAATCAGATTGTTGCAAGCATGTTCAAAAATCCTACAAGTGTCAAGAACACTCCAGTTTGATACACGCTCCTGCCATTGATCTTCACTGCATGACCACTCCTTGGCCATTTGCTACCTGGGGCCTTGACGTTGTAGGAATGATTAATCTAAAAGCATCAAACGGACATCGGTTCATCCTCGTCGCCATTGAATACTTCACCAAGTGGGTAGAAGCAGTGTCATATGCCAACATCACTGCCAGTCACGTCGAGCAGTTTCTCAAGAATAATATTGTGTGTCGATTTGGAGTACCCAAGGATATCATCACGGATAATGGCACAAACTTTTCGAATAAGCGCATTCGAGACTTCTGCAAGCAATATAAGATCAAGCACCATCGCTCATCCCCTTATCGGCCTCAAACTAATGGAGCCGTGGAAGCCGCGAACAAGATAGTCGTCCGCATCCTTGAGAGGATGGACGTCACTTATCGAGATTGGAGTGACATGCTGCCATTTGCTTTGTGGGCCTATCGAATGTCGATCCATACCGCTACAGGGGCAACACCATTCTCCCTTGTGTATGGAACCGAGGCCGTCCTCCCGGTGGAGATTGAAGTACCCTCGCTCTGAATCCTCATGGAATCAAGCTTACCTTAAGCAGAAAGAGAGAGATCACGCTTTGATCAGTTGAACTTACTGGACGAAAAGAGACTCCTAGCCTTATGCCACACTCAAGTTTACTAAGGGCGAATCGCACGTGCTTACAATAAATGTGTCCGCAGTCAAGATCTGAAGGTAGGAGACACTATGTTGAAGAAGATCTTCCCATCCCTCCACGCTGATCCGAGGGGAAAATTCAAGCCAAACTGGGAAGGACCTTACGTCATCCGAGAAGTGCTGTCGGGATACGTCATCTGCCTCGCCACCATGGACGAAGATCATTTTCCTGAGCCCATCAACGCTGGATACGTCCGACGGTTCTACTCTTAGTCCATCACGACAAGGTAAGTATTGATGAAATGACACGATCGCTTAAGAACCACCCAAAAGAGGCCATCATTCTAAATACAGTAGCCAAAAAAGCATCCCTAAAAATGATGATATCCTTTGCTACCCCATTTGAGCCTGAGCCTTTCTTTCAATAAACCCATTCCCCAAAAAAAAAAAAAAAAATATATATATATATATATATATACGTGTACATTTACCAAAAAAGAGAGAAAAGATGAAGTAGAGTTACTATCAAAATCCAAAAAAAAAAATTGAAAAAGCAAAAACTCAAAAAGAGATTGCCTGAAATGAAGCAAAAAGAACAAAAAAAATGTAGAAGAATAACGGGGCATGTACAGTAAAACCCCCAAGGAGGAAAGTATGTCAAGAAAACTGAAGTCGTATCAAGAAAATCCTTTTAACCCAGCATACCTTCAAATCCTAACCTAACCCATGGCCAAGCTACACTTGAAAGAAGCCCTCTTTGTAGGTTCGCAAGCAGTCATAATATCTGTTAAATCAATATGAGCCGAGTCGTGAGACGACACCAGAACCCCATCCAGCCGGCTATGACGGAATCAAGGTCTATGTCGTGGCTGTTGAAAAAAGAAAAGAAAATAAAAAGAAATAAATAAAATAAAATAAAAATACAAGCTCAAAGCAGGATGGACGTGGTGAAAACCCGAAAGGGCATTACGGGTAAAAACAGCGAGCTTGTGCAGACCAGGTGAAAACTCGAAAGGGCGCTTGGGGTAAGAAAGCTAAACCCACGGACGTGGTGAAAACCCGAAAGGGCGCCACGGGTAAAAAGAGGGAGATAAAAAGAAAAAAAAAAGAAAAGAGAAGAAAGGTTTGGACTGATTGAGAAGATTGATGTTTGAGGAACCCTTTTATTACTCTTCCTGTACCCTCTTGTTTGACTGGGCCGCTCATGCTAGTTCAAATCGGGTCCCGACCATAATTGTTTTTGTGAAACCCACATCGTCAATTGTATGGCCCGAGGCAAGGAGAAAGGTTTAACTCAATCCAAAGGGATCAACGTTCTGGCCTTGGTAAAATCTGGAAACTCACTCAGGTCCGACTGCATGAAAGAGTTCGACTATGCTCAAAATGGGACCTGTTACTCCGTCTCACTATCAAGGCATAAAAAAAAAAAAAATAAAGAAAAATCCAAACACCAAAAACTGTGTATATATTTCTACTCATTTTCATGTACATATTTTCAGCATCATATTTCAATCTCAAAATTGAAGAAAAATAACAAAAAATCTCCAAAAACAAAAATCCAAAAAAAATATATCTTGAAAATGAAAAAGTATAGGTAGAAATCTACTTTTTCTTTTATTGTTTAGGATGCATTTTTTTTATATGTATAAACAAAAAAGGGACTGACGTTTTCTCGAGAATGTGCAGGAACATCACACAGTCCAAAGCCTTGAAGCAGGCAACTTCTCAGCGATGGACAAATCAGATACAACATCTCACCATCGACGTCAGGTCTAACAAAAAAATGATGAAAATTATTTCGAAAAGAAAAAGAAATCTATGTTTTCATGCGACGCACATGCGTGTTTCGATGCAGTAAAATGTCAATATTTTATCGACAGCACAGATGTGCAAAATTAATGTCCTAGGTCAAAGGTTCGCCTTGGATCCATGGACCCTACTTCAAAGTAGGAGCAACGGTGTAAGTCCTGGTCAAACAGTCAATGTTTCGGTTGGGTCAACTCCACTGCTAAATCTTTTGAGCGATGAGTGCTCTGTTTTGGATTCGTGTGAACTTGAGTTGTCTTAAGCTTCAGATTCTCCGTTGAAAAAGGTCAATCGTTGGTTGGGACCAACCTGTTGAGAATGAGATTATGTGTCAATCAAACTATGTGCAACCATGCATTCAGAAAGGTTCATTTTCCTTTTTATTTTCTGCAGGCTTAAAACCTGTATGGGCAGTGGTATCCCTATAAAGTGTACGCCATGCATCTGAGTATCTGTATGATGGTCGTTTGTCCTCGTAAATTGTACCCGGGTGGGTCTGGATCGGGGCTTCCATCGCCTTTATTGTTACTTATTGCCCCTGATGGGTGTATGATTATGCATAGTTAATTGATGATTATGATCATTGTCAACAGAGGCCAGGATTAGATGCCCCCTTTTAGGAGGTGCCCAATGTTTGGCTGGATCTGTTCAAGGAAGTCGAAACTAGATACTCTGGGTCATGTGGATCTTGGTTGAAAAATGGCACGCACTCCTAAAAAGCATTGTGACATCTATTCACTTTGCTCAGGTGGTCATGCTAAATAAACTTTGGGATCGATGGGTTCGCTCAAAGATCTCGAACCCCGCTTTCTGCAGGGGCACCCGCGAATAATCCAATGAGGTCATCAAATGCCTTGTAAGATTGGACGCAAAATGTGAAGCCTTGCGTATGTTTACTTCACACCTATCTTTAAATGTGGGTCGATCATCCCTCTTACTTACGAAGTTGCTGCATTCATAATGAATCTCGAACATCAATCACCTTCAAATCACCTCGAGAAGCGAACGTTTTTCCAGACTAACGGGCTTTCGCAACTCGAGAGGCGAATGTTTTTCGCAGCTATTGGGCTTTCGCAACTCATTCCACCTCGGTTATGCCCAATAATGTCGCTAAGCGCTTGGGAATCGATTACCTCGAGAAACGAATGATTAGCCTGGCACCTCAGGGCTTTCGTTTTCTCACCGTGTTACTCACCTGATGTTTGAAATTGGTTCTGAATGCAGCGGACCTGTCAATAATGCCTTGGGCCTCTTCAGATGTCTCTTTTCTTTGGCATACGATCATTAGTGATCGGATACCAAAGAGGGGCATCTGTAGACACCCAAATTTGGCCCAAGGCCCAATCGAAATACCTTTCGAGAGAGGTGTAATTCTGAGCTTTTGATGGCATGTATGGAACCCTTAGGAATCACCCTAAACCCTTAAGAATTACCCTAGATCTCTTAGGAACCTACCCTAAACCTTTAGAAATCAATCCCGAACCCTTAGGAATTAACCATACCCTTCCAAGACCTATTAGAACCCTTCCCGGGCACGATTCAAACCCCCCTGAGCAGCGATTAGAAAGAGGAGTGCTAAAATTTTTGTGGATAGTTTCCCAACCTAAGGCCTATATCATTGGAAAGAAGACTTTTCCAGCTTTCCAACGAGCTAAGAATCGCCTAATTTGAAGTTGTACATCAAAAGATATGACAGAATGAAGATCGTAAATTTATACAAGATATTGCAAAACCCAACCCATAGAGTCAATTTCGAACTAACCAAAACAGCTGATGAAAAGAGGAGTTCCAAGGTTAGTATATATAGTTTCCCAACCTAAGGCCTATACCATTGGAAAATAGACTTTCCCAGCTTTCCAACGAGCCAAGAATTGCCTAATTTGGAGTTGTACATAAAAAGTTATGGTAATTTGAAAAATACGGATTTGTGCAGGAAATTACAAACCGGGCCGGTCCCCTGCGGGTCTTCAACTTCCAATAGTTTGGACCTGGTTTTCCTTCAAAAAATGGCCAAAATTGACATTGGGGGTTTGACTTGTGGACCATCCCAAAGTCTAGGGTGTGTTTCTTTAGGACCCTAGTGACCCTATTAGCTTAAGTTATTACCCTTTTGCCATTCAAGTCACCACCCTATCATCTACCATTAAACCCAAATCCCTCTTCTCCAAGCTCTAGAAAACCATAAAAACCTTAGATTGTCCATTACCTAATTGCTAATCTAATTAGGACTTTAACCCTCACTAATCCTCCCTTTCTCTATAAATAGAGAGCCACCCCTCTTGCTTAAGGGTTGAGAGTTTTTACCTAAGAAAGATCTCACCATCCCCATACAAATTCCAGAATTGAAAAAGCCCCTTTAGACCTTAGTATTTCGCTAAAAACCTCTAGGTTAGGTGTGTGTTACCCCCTAGCTTTCCTTCTCTACCTCTTAATTTCAAGCCTTAGGAGTTAGAACCCCATTCCATACCATACAAGCCTTCAAAAAGCTCAAGCAAGCAAGCACACAAAGGCTCATCTTGGGCCTCTTCATTTTACTTTCTTATATATATATATAATTATATATATATACTATATAAATCAGCCCCACATAGGCCTGGCCTTAAGTAGAGACCGCATTTAGCCAGTTGATCAGGTGCCTAACACCTTCCCGATCGATAACCGAAGCCCCTACCCAAAAGCCTTTGGTGTGAATTGGATTCCAAGTCATATTTTTAGCACTTCGGTGCTCATAAAAATGAACTAGCTACTCCCCAGCAGAGTCGCCATCTGTGCAATCATGGGAATCGAGATGATCCCATCGCGACGATGCGCTCTCTAATAAAAAAATATAGAGTCGCCACCCGGAGCTTTCGGTGTCCTGGGATACCTAGTTCATTTTTATGAGCACCGAAGTGCTAAAAACATGACTCGGAATCCAGTCCACACCAAAGGCTTTTGGGTAGGGGCTTCGGTTATCGATCGGGAAGGTGTTAGGCACCTGATCAACTGGCCAAATGCGGTCTCTACTTAAGGCCAGGTCTATGTGGGGCTGATTTATATAGTATATATATATAATTATATATATATAAGAAAGTAAAATGAGCGACACTTCCCCTTGCCCGAAGGCACACCGATCCTAATTAGCTCTTTTCGCTTGCCGAAATTTGGGCAGCGTAACGGCTCAATTCTAGGATAGAGGAAAAGCAAAGAAGGTAGAGGAACAAAGGGGAGAGCCAGAGCCCTCGGGCCCTTGTAGCACCGTTGGGGAGCCTTGTGTTTGCTTGCTTCGGTGAGCTTTTTGAAGGCTTGTATCCGAAAGCTCCGGGTGGCGACTCTATATTTTTTTATTAGAGAGTGCATCATCGCGACGGGATCATCTCGATTCCCACAGTTGCACATGTAGTTAGTATAATGATACAAAAATATAGCAAAACAGAGATCAAATAAGAAATAAAGCTGAAATCCCCGGCAATAGTGCCAAAAACTTGATCGTCTTAAAATATGACCTTGCAAGTTCACATGTCCGAATGTACTAGGGCAAGTACAAGGGTGTCGAATCACAGGGATTTTTCATTTTTCTCTTATTTAATTATATTTTACGAATTATTTTGCAACATTAGATCTCCTAAATTATTCTAAAACAAATAAGAAATCTACATAGTTCTAGAAGTAAGGAAGGAGAAAGCAGACTGGAGTCCCTCTTGGATTCCAGATTCGTACAATAATAAATCCTATTTCTTTTCTATCGTGAATCCCTGGTACCCCCACTCCTGGCTACAAGCTCAATCACTTTGTATATGAAATAGGTAGATCTAATCGCGAATTAGACAAACCTACTCGTCAAAGAACCATTGCACAAACCAACAAAAACTATCCTACAAGGCCTTGTCCGTCGGAGAATATCCTATCTAATCTAACCCCAATCCCAACAAGACCACTGAGATTAAACTACATAAAATTACGGCGTTACCATTGCATTCTCGATCTAGTCGGAACCTCGAACATGCAATCATACTATTAATGGAATTCACAAATAGAATGAGAAAATAGAAACTTATTAAAAATACTTATCCATAATATAAGAGATCCAACCCGAAGCCTTAACCGTTCATCGACTTAGAGATCTCCATCATTGTTGATGCAGGCTTTGATCGATGATTACTTCCAGTCTCCCTCTTATTTCAGAACTATCTCTAACCTAAAACTATGGAAACTCATGTCATAGCCCTCTAGAAAAGTTTCGACATGCGAGTCCCCTAAAACTCAACCCTAGGGTCCTTATTTATATATTACAAGGCCTTAGAACAGATATACATGGCAGGGATTCACTAGATCCTAAAAATACTCTAAGGATGATGATTCCAGAAGGTAATCTGTGCCGATTTGGAGTTATCCAGCTGTTGTAGAGAATCCCGGAGAAGATCTCGGAGTTTGAGGTCACCCACAGCTGTGCAAACCTTAATTTTTGCACAGAAACTCTGTTTTGACCAGTCGGTTTTGAAGAACCAACCGATCGACTTTAGTTTCCTTCTCCAGGTAGAAGACGACCTACGGAGGCTTCAGCTTCATGAATCAATGGACCGGTCGATTCAAGTTCTGACCAGTCGATTAATTCCACTATCCTTTTTCTGACCGGTCGATTGAATTCTGCTCGATAACTTTTGTTATTTCTGAAGCCTTTTGAAGCTCTAACCGGTTGAAAGTGATGCTTCGACCAGCCCATTTAAGCTTAATTCTCTTCAGCTGGGATCCTTCTCTTTTGCGCTACTCTGACCGGTCGATTTGGTAAATTCGACCGATCCATTTAACCTTTATAGACACTCTTTTCAGCTACCACTCCTTGGATCCTTGCCTTTTGCTTGGGTTTCTTCTCATCTTTTCTCTTTTAACTCATTTTACCTTTAACCTGCCTTTACAGTTGTTGCAACACAACATGAACTAAAATCATATATTAGTAGTTAAGTGAGGGTTAACAATGTCGAGATTCGGGGATACTTTATACAATATTTGAGTCTGATCAATATCTATGTTGACACTTTCCCAAGGTGTCGTAGGAGATCATACTCCTGGCCTATTTTCAGGCTTATGGGCTTTGTTCATGTTCGGCTTAGGTGGCTGGGGCACCCTTGCCGAAGCTAGAGGCGGAGGAATTACATGAGGCGAGGGAGGCAAGTTTGCTTCCCTTTCCCTTGTTATCATTTATGATGGCTAAGCGCTCACGTTTTGCTTCTCCCGAAGGAATGGTGGAGGTGGATAGTTAGTCCCTGATGAACTCCCTAAAATGCTTGTCATAAATGCGATAAAGTTGGATGCAGGGATACGTACTGGAGCTACGTCGTTCCATGGGGGGAGATACTGCGTGTAGTCTTCCTCTTCGAGGAAGGTGGAAATTAGCGCTTCTTCTTTTCCAGGTTCTTCCTTTTTTTGACTCATTTCCACATTTGGTTGGTGCTCAACCATGACCTCGTGTTCGTGACTTGAAGTATTTTTGGAGAGCCCATCTACCCATGATGAGATTTGGGACGCGGCTTGGAGGGTATCGTCTTCGTTCTCAGGTTCGAAGTCATATAGGGGAAGTGATGATGGAGTTGTCTCAGAATTTGGGGTAGTTCAGGGTTCTGTAGGTTAAAGGTTTGGTCTCTGAGCTCTGAATGATCAGACTCAAATCTGAGTGAAGGCTAGATAGGGCGGGGGATGGATTCGAAGGAGCGATTCGAGTGATCAAGGATGAAGGATGTGGGCGAATGATGGGAGGTCTCAGAGGTTCAACTGGATTAACTGGGGTATCTGAAGGACTAATGCGGGTGATCGAGGTGGAAGTATGGAAAGGGAGTCGACCCGGGAGATCTGCGATGCTGATGTGGGTGACCGACCCTTGGTTGTGGTTGGGCATGGGATTATTGATGACCCTTAGGTTTTGCGGGTGTTAGTCACTGATTTATGCCATTTTCTATCCCTTAAACCTGGCTTTTGGTAGGACTTAGAGTGATTAATAATTGCTTTAAGTATGTTTTGTAGCCAGTAATAAATTGCAGTCATAGTACAGAAATCCATCTAAAAGTGCCAAGAAGAGAAGACTTAGAGTCATCTAATAGAGCTGAGACAAGTGGGGCCCATGGCTTGAAAGATAGTTGCTGCTATTGGAGTAAATAGCAGAGCAAAGAGCCTTCAAGACAACACCTCTAGCAGTATACAGCAGATGGAACTTGAGCAATAGTTCAGAATACAATGAAGAGTTGCAGCAGTGAGAAAATCACAAAACAATTGCAGCAGCTTACACTTGAGTAGAGCTCAACAAAATAAAAGTGTTTCAGCTATGATCTTGAGCAGGCCTCGAATACATCAATACCTTCATTGGCAAAAGCACCATCTTCAGCAGTTACACATTCGAGCAAATGGAAGCTTCAAAGCTGCAACACTCCAGACTCACACATACAACAACACTATTTTCAACAGCCCAAGTTGAACCAACAATACATGAAAGCAGCACAAAGCTTTAGCAATGTGAACTTGAGCAACTAAGAGGCTCAGCAATATATGGAAGTGTGCACACTACAGCAGATGTGCACACTAGCTACACACTAGAAAGGAAAAGCAACCATGTGGGTAACCATCTCTAGCATCTGCAAATACAGCCCATGCAAATGTTGTTGCACTAATCAAAACATCTGCTACACCATACACCCAAGAGCTGCATAGATCATCCCCTTGAGTTGATGATTGAAGTCCACGAGTGGTTCAATGCTAAAGAGTGATCTTGTCAATCTGTAGCAGGCCTTAATAGAACCTCACGAAATGTTTAAGTGTATTGAAATAACCTTTCAAGAGGCTCATGCTTGTTGAAGTGAACTACTCTAATAGTTCAACCCCCAAAGTCGAGCTATTCTTTGGAAACTTAAACCTGTCGACCACTTGAAGCCAACCTGTCGACCACTTCACTCCTCCACTCTCTTAACCTGTCAACTGCTACATAACTGAAGCTGTTAACTTGTCAAGCTCCACATCAGAACCTGTCGAATTTGCTTCACTGCTTCAGCCAACCTAGCGAACAGTCCATTCAACCTGTCGAATGGACTGTTGAAGCTGTTGTTTTGAACTTACTGATGAACCTGTTAGGAACAATCCTCCATTCTCTCAAGATGCTTCAGAAAATCAGCTCAATCTACTCTAACTCGGATTCCAGCAAATGTGGGGGTTAGCTTTGGGAATTTCAACAGTTGTCATGTGGATCTAAAGGGGCAGTTTTGGGATTGTCAACAAGGCACATGGGACAGCAGTCCACATGTGGATTATTTCACAACTAAAAGGAATATTCTTGAGCTGCAATGAAGCCATTGCAGCTGAGCATAACCAGGATTCTTCTCCTTGATTTGCCAAAATACCAATCACTTGGATCAAGCATAAACCAGAGCAATTTCCTCTTCTTTGATTGGCTGAAACACAAGGCACATGGATCAATGCAAAGCTATAAATTGCAAACCTTTTGGTTGTAATTCTTTAGCAAGGAAGCAAGGAATAACCCATTATCCTTGACTCATTTAGGTTTAATTTTAGGTTTCTTTTCCCTCTTTTTTTTTCCTTCTTTTCTCTCCCTAATTCAGCCTGTTGGATTAGATCTAGATAACAGCCAAAGGATGATTTGAATTGTAAATAGATCTATGAATTCATTATGAAGAGCCTCGAATTATTACACAGACTGTAGGCTTGAGGCCGATTCATTGTAAGTATGTTTTTAATCAATGAAGTGTTGTGTTTAATGTTTCATTAGATCTGTAAATCTTCTATTCAATTATTTTAGAGTTTTCTAGATCTGATGCGCCTATGGTTGTCTGAGCTTGTAGCCTTGCAACCATATTGCCTGCAGTAGTTTTCATGTTCCATTCTTTATCCCCACAGCTGGAGTAAATCTATAAGATGATCCGTGACCATTCAAGTTGATAGATCATAGCCTTAGGACTAATCCAAAATTGAGGGTGAAATTAGATTCTTACTCTTTGCACTTGAGCTTGTAGCTAAGTGAAAGATTGTAGCAGATTCGACTCTTGCTCTGATTTCCAGATCTATTTTTAGGGAAGAGATCTGGAGTTGTGCAGAGATTGCAGCCTTGTGAGCTAGGTCATTGCAAGCTGTTTGAAGCAATGCCTAGCTGAGTTTAGATCCCCATTCAATCTATACTTTCTAGTAGATTTGTGTGGATTGTTTGATCCTATGAATACATGAGCTTGCAGCCTTACAAACATAGTGGCTGCAATGGTTTTCTCGTTTCAATTTGAGCCTTTGGATTAAATGAAATCTCTAGGATGCTCTGTGACCATTCAAGTGGACAGATCATAACCTTAAGATCAGTTTAAACCTTTGGTTTAGATTGGATTCTTCTACCTGGCACTTGTGCTTGTAGCTAAGTAAAGGTCAATTATTGATCCATTTCTCAATCTATTTTGTAATAAAAACTAGCCCCATAGCTGTCTACTTCTCCCCATTTTATATTTTATTTCTTCACTCACATTCATCCTCCTTTAAATCTTCCTTTTATTTATGTTTTGTATCTTAGATCTAGTTTAATTGTGACACCCTAAAACTCTCTTTCTTTCTCTATTTTCTTAGACTAGGTTAGAATTGCTAGATCTGGAGACCTACTAGAATTTTAGATCACTACTCCCTATAGGACAAACTCTTACTTTCAAAACTTGCTACAACAGACCCTGTATCTTGCAGGCTGTACTTTGTGCTTTAATTCATTTTCTATTTCACCTTTTATTTTCTGCTATATTTTAACCATCCATTTTACAATATAATTTTGTCAGCGCAAAGTCAACAACAGTGAGGTTGATTATTATTTTGGTTGGAATTTTGGAGGGATTCCTGATCAATTTGGTTTCGATCTTCCATGTCGTAAATCATGTCCCATAAAACCCAAAAGCCTTCTAGGTTGTATCTTGCGAATCGATGAAAAGCGCAGAACTTACTATAGTCAAGGTTCGCGGGCCAGGGTCAGGATCGTTTCAGTGGGAATTGGATGAGGTTTTGATTACTGAGAAGGAATAATATATTGGAGATGGTGTCAAGCAATGGAGGGTAATGCTGGCTCTTTGGTTGATAAGGACCCCTGGTTTGCTGATTGAAGTTCTGGGGTGGGGGTACGTTATTGTAATTTGGAGGGTTAGCTGGTCGGTTTTGGGTTGTACTCTGGTTCTGGTTTTGGTAAGTATTTCGGTTAGGATATTCGTTCTGATTCTGATATTGATTTTGGTTCTAATTTTGATTCGGATATCGCTATTGATTTTGATTATGGTATTGGTTCTGATCAGAATTTCGCGGTTGATAGTTTTTGTTTCCTGAGTTTTGTCCTTGATGCCAACTGCATTGACTTGGTTGGAGCTGGAGGTTTTCTTATTATTTCTCAACTTCGAGTCACTGGAAGAGGCAACTTTCAATGTTATTATCGAAAAGGCAAGTTCTCCTCCCTTAATGTGTCGTTGGATGTGGTTAGCGCGATCAGGTGAAGGGTAGCAAAGTCTAGGCAATTGCCTATAATAAGAGCGCTTCGAAGAGGCTCTTTGACATTGTCTATGATTATATCGATCACATCCTTCTCCTTCATCTGGCTTTCGGTGCGGGCGACGAATTTACTCCAATGCGCGACGAAGTTTACGAAGTCCTCTTAGGGTTCTTGCTTCATCGTCATCGGGTCGCTAAGACTGACCGCTTCTTGTATCAAGTGCTTATATTGGTCCAGGAATTGATCAACCAGATTGTCAAACGTGTTGATCTTGTGAACTAGAAGTCCAACGAACCAATCGAGAGCTTCTCTTTCCAAGGATCTCTGGAAGTAGTGGATTAGGAGCCCTTGGTTATTGCGAATGGGCTGACAATCGTTGCAGAATAATGCCAAATGCTGATTCGGATTCCCGGTGTCATTGTACTTGCAGAAATTTGGTAGTTTTAACCCTGTAGGTAAGTTAAACTCGAGGTCCCAACGGAATTTTTTGAATCCGAATGAGAATCCAGGATGCTCTCTCTTATCCATGTAGTCATCGAGGATCTTGGGGAGATCCTCCACTCTTACTGTGGCATCTTTCCTAGTCATCTGAGGGTGGGATCTACCTTGTCGGTTGTTCCTGACGAAGGTGTGTGCAGCCTGTCTCTGTGGAGTCATACGAGGGGATGTGGTATTTGGAGTTAGAGACGGCCCTTCCTCTTACCTTCGTTATTGCTCTTCCTGCTCTTGTTGATCTCTGACAGTCTCGTATGCAGCCGTCATGCCTCGTAGTAACTCTTCGGCTTCGTCTCCTCCCGTTTGTAGCTTTTGGACACTAAGTTCCACGAGTTGGTGATCAGTCACAGAATATACCATTTTATCATCCTTAACTTAGTGATGCTAGACCCCAATTTGCTACTAACAAGTTGATGATGTACAAATATTAAGGTTAAACAGCAAAAGAGAGCCAAAGTGTTAATCTTTGTCAAAATGAACTCAAAAAGTAGTAAGAAAAATATTATAACGTAAAGATGATCCAAACCGCTTCTGAAAGCTAGAAATCGTAAAAGATGATGGAACGTAGTGAAAGAGAAATAAGAAATCGTGAATTACGATTCTTCAAAAAATGCTTCAGGCAGAAAGGCAATACAAAGAGAAGCGCGATCATTCATAACAAAGAATCGTTCTGAGAGAAAGTTGTACAGAGAAAGGAAATCGTGATCACGATTCTACAAAAAAATTAAAAAGCTCGTTGTTGCTGCTAATCACATAAGATCTACACCGTCATGCACATAATTAAAAGACCTCTTAAATTAGAAGTCTGGTAGATCACGGATTCAAGAAGATTGATGAAGAGAGATTCCTAAAGGACTCTACTGTTGAAATCCCAGAGTGCATCAACTATCCAAAGCAAGGAAAAACTAGGATAAGAAGTTAGAAGTATATTAGGAATCTTTTATTCTTAGTAGTTTCTTTTATTAGACTTAGAATAATGTACACCGACTCCTTATGATCTATAAATAAGAAAGCTCGGCCTAGGAGAAGAATTATCAAAGGAATTCTCAGCATTAATTGACGACTGAGGTTGGGTTTCCTTCCGATCAACTTTAACATAGAGTGGTTTAGATATCCAAGGTTTCTCGAGAGCAATTGACGACTGCAATTGAGAGCTGAAATATTAGAGTGGAATATCTGTAATTTCTTAAAAGCAATTGACGCCTGTGACTGAGGGATGAAAGATTTTTTTATTGCTTTTTAGTTTAGATTTATTTTCATACACTTTACTGCTTTGTAAACATGTAAAAGTTTTTTATTTGAATTGACGACTCAGATTGAAAATTTGCAGATTAGTGTAACAGTTTTACTTTTCCATCTTCAATTTTCATGAGTTTGATTGACGCCCAAATTTTAAGAGAATTGTTGATTAGATTAAATCTACATTAAGGAATTCTAGTTTTTAATTGACGCTCAAATTCTAGAGGATAGAAATATGGTGTAACGGTACTTTAATTTAATGAACATCCGAGAATTGAAGGATTGTGATTAATGACCATAATCTGGAAGAAGAATGATTTAGTTTTATTTTCTGTAATTAGTTTTAAACAAACCATTCTTCATTCATATTTCTCCAGTAGTTTAGGTTCTTAAAAGATAAGTATAAGTTTTTAGACTAAAAAAGACTATAAAAGATAAATACCTTCCTCGTGGGAACGATCCTATACTAGTGCTGCAATCTCCATTGTGTGATTGCAATAAGTTAAGACTTAGTACGATAAAAGCTCGAGTCAAGTTTTTGGTGTTGCTGTCAGGGAAGCAAATTTTTCTTGTTTTATTTTTATTATTTTTTAAAACTAACATTTGTCTTTGTCTTTTTATTTTTCTTTATATTTTTAATTTTCTTTGATCACTTCTTAATCTTTTGCAAGTTTACTCGGAGCAGCAAATTACAGGTTTCAATAGTTCCCCTGATCAAAGAAGCTAGAGGCCTAGATTTGTTTATCTCCCTGCTTTCTAAAATAAAGGATCAGAAAAAGTAAAAACACAAAAATATTTACATTTCTGGTGTATGCATCACATTCGATCTCGAAGTTTGGATTTCTTTGAGTGTGACCCAGAAATTGAACGGACTCTCCTGCATAATCTCGCATTAAACTGATCTTCCAGAAGAGGTTCTCCAACCATGGCTGATAACCGTTCTATTCAAGCACACTTCAGCCCAGTTGCTTTGGCTGCGCCCTCCCAAAGGTTACAGCCAGACAAAACTACAAGATCAAGTTTAATATGCTTCAGGCTTTACCTACTTTTCATGGAATTGATCGAGAGGATCCCTAGCAGCATCTAAGGGATATCATAGAACTTTGCACGATGTTACAACTGTCGGCAGCTAATGTGACGACCCGACTTTTCCAATCCCTAAGGTATAGGAAAGGCCGGTTCATCAACTTATTGATTTCTCAATAAGCCGTAACAAACAGAAGCCGACAACATAAACAAAGGTCTAAAGACAGAGGCAACATTGTTAATCCAAAAACAAAAGCTTCATATAACAAAATTAGATACATCAGTGTGAGGAACCAAAAGGAACCACCGGTGATGGCCAATCCGATCACCTAAAATAGAGGTTCACAATAATGGTTCCTCGAGTGATATCAAAAGATCAAAAATAATAGCCTAAGGCTCATCAATCCAAAAATAATATCCAGACAAAATACCATAAATACAGAATCTAAGATCACAGAAAGAACTCCTCAGCTGGTATGTCCAAATCCTCCTCGGGAATATAATCGGAGTCCTCCGGATCCTCTGACCCAAGGTCAGTCTCAGCACCTGTGACATATAGTCGAGGGTGAGCTAACAGCTAAGCTCAATAGAGGAAGACAGATCTATTTGCATTTCTTTATAAGTAAAGGTTTTTCAAAAGACGGAATCGGATCAAATATGGTTTTTCAATGATGTTTTTCAAATTAAATCTCCAGTTCTAATCTTGAGTCAAAACTGATAATATAATCTAAAGTGTTCAAAATGTTCTGATTTAGCATGCTTCTTGTCTTAAATTTATAACTTAATTTTATCTCCCAAATTTCCTATAGCATGAGAGCAGACTACGTGACCGATGGGAAGACCCTACTGACCATCGTCGTTCATGAACCCATTTCGAAAATGCAACAAGCCCCTACGCTATGAGGGAAACTTGTGCCAAAGTTTTACCGTCAACACGGTTGGTAGAATCTAGGGCATCGTACTTATGAACCCAAAATCAAATGCAAATGCTAACACATATCCAAGCTTATTATTCATAACATATACTGATTTTTCAAAGTTCTGATTCGAAATTCTGATTCAAAATTTAACTGAGGTTCTGATTTAAAATTTAGCTGAGGTTCTGATTTCCAAGGATTCTTATTTATGACAAGGTTTACAAATTTTCGGATTGTGTCATATGTTCAAAGTTTTAATTACACTGTGTGCAACGAAATTTCCAAATTTTATGCTTCTAAAAGAAATGGTCTATAACAGTTTATGCTTATAAATTCATGCAAATAATAATTAGGATTCCCCTACCTTAACCAAGAAATTTCAAAGGCATGAACAAGCAGTCCTCTCCAAGGACTCCCCATAGTCAAAACCTACATATATTAACACTCTCAGTGTTAATATAGAACCCAAAAATCAACCCAAAGGCTTACAAAATAAAAATCCAACCAAACTCTTAAAAGCCAAAAGCTGGACAGAATTCGACTATCGATTTCAAATTCGATGGTCGAATTTGAAATTCGATGGTCGATTTTAAATTCGACCATCGAATTTCAGAACCCTGTTTTAGGCTTAAAATCTCATTTCGGGTGTCGATTTTCAATTCGACAATGATTTATTGATAATGATTTTCAAATCGACAAATGAATTCTCGAGCTCGTGGGTTAACTCAACATGCCCGGATTCTTTTTCTTCATTTTCAAACATAGCTTTTGATCTCCTTTAAACATACCACATACTATTCTAAACCTAAATTGAATTCAAAAGATAAAAGGATGTTTTAAAGGTCTACCTCTTGTAGTTTAAGCCGTTGCTTTCTTTGAACCGCTTCACGTCCGGAAAAGATCTACAAGCTCAAGGGTTTTAGATCTTCAAATCGATCCAGAAAAAATGGTTACAGCCACATCACTCAACAAGATCACACAGATTTTCACCCTCTCCACATCACTCTTCTTTTTCAATAATGCAAACGGATCAGAATTCAGGCACTACTCTAATCAATGGTTGAGATGGAGAGAGGAACTCTAAAACTTCCAAGATCTGGGATCCAATGAGGCAAAACCTTAGAGGTTTGATTTCCAACGAGAGGGAGAAGCTAACTTCTCTTGCACTCTCTCTTTCTTATAAGATAAAAAAAATTCTAAACAAAAATCTAGATACTTTTATTTACAACTTATCCTCTAACTTTGCAAAATATTTCATGTTGAACACATACACCTATCCTAGTGTGTAAGTTATCGTTTTCATGACTTACACACATCTATTGACAATACTATTTTACCATCATTCCCATCAAATACAAAGCTAACCAATAGTCTAAACAAAACCCCTAAAATTTTCCGGACACGCTTATCGAGGTAAATGAATTTAGGTCAAAATATCAGGGATATTACAGCTAATGATGAGTCTAAATCATGTTGTTCCTTTCTCTCAAAGATAGAGGAAAGGTGTGGCTTATCTCGCCGCTCGCTAGAGGTATTACCAGCTAGGATGGACTGCAGTCCAACTTCTTGAACGAGTACTTCCCAATTGGTAAAGCTAACCAGATTCGCCAAGAAATTTAGGACTTAGGCAACTGCCTGGAGAATTATTCCATGAGAGTTGGCAGCATATGAAAGGTTTATTAAGGAAGTTCCCCCATCATGATGTGCCGAATTGGTCAATAGCACAAAGCTTCTACCAAGGATTAACTGAGACCAACCAACCTAGCTTGATATCGTGAGGAGGAGCCTTCATGGCTTAAAATGGCCAACAATCTTGGGACTTATTTGAGAAACTAGCTGATAATTCAAAGCAGAAACAAGCTTTGCTTAGATCCGATCTAGATGTGATTCGCCACACTCGTCATGAGGGGTGGTCTTTATGATGTCAGCAAGGACAAAGTAAAGGAGGATGACATGAGTGCAAAAGTTGTGGCATTAGAGCAGTAAATTGCCACCTTAATGGCTGCCAAACCTAGTACTTCGGATAAACCTTTAGCAAACTATTCAAATTACCAAAGTTTACCTCATACAGAGAACCTCGTTGTGCCATCATATCAAGAGGTGGTGGAAAACGAAAAAGTAATGGCCTTTCAAAGGGGAGACTATGGGAACACATATAACCCAACGTGGAGGAACCGCCCTGGATTTAACTATGGATCCATGGGCGGGGCACAACTAGCACCATCAACTGCACAACCCTGATTTCCTTAGACCCATGTTTTCCACCAAAGACCTCAGATGCTGGTTGTACCGTCCTAATTTGGACCACCGAGCAATGTGCCTGATGCCACAGTTGTTCAAATCCTTCAAGATTTACAGGAGCTACCGCATCAGCATTCAAAAAATTTACACCAACTTGCTCAATTTTCTCGAGTACTTCATTCACACACTCAGTCCATTATGAAGTAGGAGAGCCAGATCGGTCAACTAGCTTCGCAAGTGGCAAAAATAGAGGGTGGCCAATTGCCGACATAACCAGTCAACAATCTTAGACGACAAGTGTTCTTAGGGGAGACATCTGCTCCCCATAATCCAAGTTGAAACCCTTAAGGAACTGTCGAGCTACCGACTCATCCATAGCCCTTTTGTAAACTATGTAAAACTACTTCTTATTTTGTTTGAAAACTTAGGTACTACATTACGAACATTCATAGTATAGTCCTTAATGTATACCATTACAAACAATCATATGGATTACCTATCAATCGTCATTCCTTTTTTTATAAGATCATCAGTTAAAGCGTAGTGATTACAAGTAACTAATGCTAGAGTTTGTTTTTACGATTGCTGAAAGGTTAGAGTTAAAATCGACAACTCTAGGTTATGGAATAGGCTAAGAAATCTTTAAGAAATTGGCATAGAAAATTGGCATAGAAAATTTAAGAATAGGCTAAGAAATCTTTTGGCCAATTTATTTCATATAACCATTCGGAAAATAATAAGTCCGGGTTTGGTCGGGCTCGCAAAATTTTCAGGATTTCCACAACATAACTCAAATAAAAGCTGTAAAATATGGGCAAAATAATTGGTATATGTATAGGGCCATGACACCAGTATCAAGGCCAAAATTGCTTATGGATATAGAAGTGAGTAGTTGACCATACACCGAAAAGTAGGTCACCAGACCAATAAGGAGTAACCTATCAGAATTTGTCTAAGGCCCAAAATTGTTTGATAAACAAGCACAATTTAATGTATATCGGACCGCCAAAAATCTCGCCAAAAGTATTTATATAACCAGTAAATACATAAAAAAATTTCAAGGATCATACTGTCAACACACAATTTCTCAAAATTTAAACAAAGAGGCTTGAAAATTGGTCTCGGAGCTCAGCTTCACGCTCCCAAGTGGCTTCCTCCGGGGTATGATTCCGCCATTGCACGAGGACTAAAGGAATGCTTTTAGTGCGTAGGATCTGCTCCTTGCGATCCAAAATGCGAATCGGGTCTTCGACCACCTTCAAACCATCCTGAAGCTCGATGGGTTGGTAATCAAGCACGTGAGTCGGGTCACGGATGTATCGATGCAGTATCGACGCAGCATCGACACATGAAAAATGTTGTGCATGCTAGATAATTGCGGCGGTAACGCCACACGATATGCAACCTCTCCGACTCGGCCTAATATCTCGAAAGGCCCAACGACGAGGACTCCGCTTCGCTCGAACCGCATAACGCCCTTGGTAGGCAAAATCCGAACAAAGACATTCTCGCTGACCTGAAAAATCGAGCATTAGTGCCAATTTCACATGGAATGTATACCAAGTGAAGAAATACACATTGACATATCAAAAACTACCTGAAAATCCACGTGTCTCCGTTTGAGATCGGCGTAGCTCTTCTGACGACTCTGAGCTACTCGTAGTTGCTCGCGTATCAACCGAACCGTCTCGGTAGTGCGCTCAACTATCTCAGGTCCAATAATGAGCTTCTCACCCACTTCTTCCCAATTCAACGGTGATCGACACCGCCGTCCATATAAAGCCTCGAACGGAGCCATACCAATGCTAGCCTGAAAGCTATTATTGTAGGCGAACTCTATCAGAGGCAAGTGTTGGTCCCATGACCCGTGAAAATCCAACATACATGCTCTCAACATGTCCTCAATGATCTGGTTCACACGCTCGGTCTGGCCATCCGTCTGTGGGTGAAATGCCGAACTAAAGTCAAGTCGAGAACCCATGCCCTCCTGAAATCTCTGCCAAAAATGTGAAGTAAACAATGGGTCTCGATCAGACACAATACTAACTGGTATTCCATGCAATCTAACAATCTCCTTCAGGTATAACTCTGCAAGTCTACTGGTTGTATACGTGGTATTGTATGGCAAGAAATGAGCAGACTTGGTTAGCCGATCCACAATAACCCAGATGGCATTGTTCTTCCTCAGTGTCTTCGGCAACCCGAGTATGAAATCCATCGAAATGGCTTCCCATTTCCACTCAGGCACAGGTAAAGGCTGCAATAGACCTGCAGGATTCTGATGATCAATCTTAACCTGTTGACAAACCAAGCACCGTGATACGTACTCAGCGACGTCGCG
Organism: Chloranthus sessilifolius; assembly: GCA_021018995.1. Lineage (NCBI taxonomy): Eukaryota > Viridiplantae > Streptophyta > Magnoliopsida > Chloranthales > Chloranthaceae > Chloranthus > Chloranthus sessilifolius. The sequence continues at coordinate 76,925,290 of CM037595.1, forward strand.
CTTCAAACCTCGCCACCAGAAACTCTTCATCAAGTCCTGATACATCTTGGTGCTACCAGGATGTATGGCATACATGGATTTGTGAGCCTCTTCCAGAATGGTGTCCGGGTTTTCGTGAGACGCATACCCGATCGTGAAATAGCAAGGTTCCATCTGCTCGAATGAAGAAATCCTTCTTACTGCCATTCTCGACATCTCGTCTGATTGCCATTAGCTCATCATCGGACATCTAAAGCTTCTGAATGTTCTCGAAGAGCGTAGGACATAATACAAGTGTAGCCATCAATGCTCCCGAGCCTTTTACATCGAACCTTGAGCTGCCCAAAGCCATATCCTCCAAAAGCTTCCATCTCTGAATCCGGCTAACAAGATGTGACAACTGTGCTGAAGACCTCCTACTAAGTGCATCAGCAACGACATTTTCCTTTCCCGGATGGTATTGAATCGAGCAATCGTAGTCCTTCAAGAACTCCATCCATCGTCGCTGCCGCATATTCAAGTCCTTTTGAGTGAAGAGGTACTTGAGACTCTTGTGATCGGTGAATATATCAAAGATTTCACCGTAAAGGTAATGTCGCCAGATCTTCAAGGCAAATATAACTGCTGCTAGCTCTAAGTCATGCATCGGATAGTTTCTTTCATGGTCCTTCAACTGTCTAGAACCATACGCAATGACCCGCTCGTGTTGATTAAGCACACAGCCTAATCTGCCATAAGAAGCATCACTATATACTGCGAAACCTCCACTGCCGGAAGGTATAGCAAGCACTGGTGCTGTAGTCAAGCGACGCTTTAACTCCTGAAAGCTCTGCTCACACTGTTCTGTCCAGTCGAACTTAGCATTCTTTCTTGTGAGCTGTGTAAGTGGACCCGATATCTTCGAGAAACCCTCGACAAATCGTCGATAGTACCCTGCCAAACCAAGGAAACTTCGGACCTCTGTAACTGTCGTAGGTTGTTCCCATGTCACCACAGAATCTATCTTTGTAGGATCCACTGAGATACCCGCTTCAGAGACTACGTGGCCCAAGAAACTGACCTGCTCAAGCCAAAACTCACACTTCATCGAAGTTTGGCATACAAATCGATGGTCCCCGAGTGTTTGAAGAGCCATTTTCGAGATCGACATGCTCCTCTCTGGTTTTCGAATAGATGAGGATGTCATCTACGAAAACTACCACAGATTTATCAAGATGTGGTTTGAACACCCTGTTCATCAGGTCCATGAAAGATGCAGGCGCATTTGTCAATCCAAATGGCATCACTAGAAACTCATAGTGGCCATAACGCGTCCGAAACGCAGTCTTGGATATATCTTCCGCCTTGATCTTGAGCTGGTGATAGCCTGACCTCAGATCAATCTTCGAAAAGAACCTTGCACCCTGTAATTGATCAAACAAGTCGTCTATCCGCGGAAGAGGATAACGATTCTTAATCGTCATCTTGTTCAGCTGCCTATAATCGATACACAGACGCATCGATCCATCCTTCTTTTTCACAAATAGAATCGGTGCACCCCAAGGAGAGACACTCGGTCGTATAAAGCCTTTGTCTAATAGCTCCTGAAGCTGTTCCTTGAGCTCTTTCAACTCAGCAGGCGCCATCCGATATGGAGCTTTAGATAGCGGTTCACATCGCTAGCTCAATCGCGAACTCAATCTCTGGCCGTGGTAATCCGTAAGTCCTCCGAAAGACATCAGGATAATCACAGACCACCTTGATAAGAGCCAAGTCGTTCTTCTTCTCGGTAGAATCTTGCAAATAGGCCAGATACCCACTGCAACCATTCTTCATCATACGCTCAGCTTTAATGGCTGAAACCAACGACGCAACCTTGGATTTGACTCCACAGAATCGAAAGGATTTTCGCTTTGGCGGTCGGAAGATCACTATCTTTCGCAGACAATCCACGCTCGCGTGATAAGCTGCCAACCAATCCATTCTGAGAATGACGTCGAACCCTTCCATGCTCAACGTAATCATGTCGGTCAATGTCTCGTGCTCATCAATCATCACGATGACTGACTGACATGCTGTATCAGTGCATACCGAACTCCCCGTAGGAATCTTGACATCTAGAATGAAAGCAAGAGGTTCGGGAGTAATCCCCAACTTCTCTGAGAAGGAAGGAGTAATAAACGAGTGTGTAGACCCAGGGTGTATAAGTACTCGTGCTTCAATTTTATCCACGTCGTCTCGACTACTCATCATAAGTGTACCTTTAGTTAAAAAGTTTGTTAATTATATGCAATGATTCCTATGTGGTTTAACATAATTGACTTGTATTTAGATTTAAACAATAATAATTGAATCAATGCATAATTGACGTCTCAACTTTAATGATACCTTGAATGACATCATTCGACGTTTGGGCATCCTGTGCAGTCACCGCATAAGCCCGACCTTGAACTATAGGTCGCGTCGACTTCTGCGTAGAGACCGTCATAGTCCGTCCTTTCTCAACAACAGGATAGTCCTTGATCATGTGACCAACCTGTCCACACCTGAAACATCCTCCAGTGTTCCGTCTGCAATCCTCTGTCTTATGTGGTTTCCCACATCTTGCACACACTGGGGTAGAAACAGGAGTAACAGCTGATCCTCTCGTCGAACCCTGAGCCACGTGGCTCCACTGCATGAGAGTGCTCCCTCAAAGGTCGCCCCGGTGACGAACTCGAGGTCTCTGATAGGAAGACGCCATCGTCCTCAAGCAACAAATGTCTAGAATATGATGGTCGATTAGGGTAGGGAGGAGGTTTAGAGAACCTCGGCTTTTTGTTCACCGCTCAAGCACTCGTTGTCCCCCACCAAACCTATTTTTATTACCTCGCTCGCCTCAAGTCGCTTTTGAATATCTTCATCGCAATGAGGGCCTTGGACATCACGCCAAAGATATCGCCTCCATTTCCCACATCGACACCCTCTCCCCGAATGTTCGCCTCAAACCTCTCAAATTTTTGAGCTCTCATCACCGGGCACATGCAAGGGTGCAAATCGAAAGTCTATCAAATTCTGCGCCATACTCAGCACCGACATCTCATTCTGCTTTCAATTACATAAATTGGACCTCCACCGACACGTACGATCTTCGGGAAGTACTGATCGTTGAACGTCTCCACGAACTCTGCCCAAGTCCATGGAGTATTGGGGTAGTCCTGCTCTCTCATCCTGGAAACAGACTTCCACCACGGGCTGGCCTCGCCCAAAAGTTTGAAAGATGCCCATGATTTCTCGACATCTCGACACAACACTTCAAATATTTTCTATCTCATCCAGCCATGCCTCGGCTTCCATAGGATCCGTCTGCCCTGAGAATGTAGGAGGTCTCATCCTCCTAAACTCTCAATCCTCCCGGTGATGTCCTGCCAAAGATCTCGGTCATCGGTCAATGGTCGCGTCATTGGGCCATGTTAGTAGCCAAGGCTGCCAACACTCGCCCACATTTCCTCTGTTTGCCTAGCAGCTCCCAAAGGTTACGATTAGGGCCAAGCAACTCGCCTCGCCATATGAGGTGCCTACGCCTCATCTATCTCCTCAATGCGATGCATTTAGGTCCTCTATACTCGGCCTCTGCCCTCTAAAACCGTGGAGGGATGCTGATCTGTCATTGTAAAACAAACAATAACAATTGATCAGTAATAAATTGTTAGAATAATCTAACCCCTAGTCCTAAGACTCTGAACCTAGAGCCTTGCTCTGATACCAACTGTGACGACCCGACTTTTCCAATCCCTAAGGTATAGGAAAGAGCGGTTCATCAACTTATTGATTTCTCAATAAGCCGTAACAAAATGTGTTTAACATAAACAAAGGTCTAAAGACGAGGCAACATTGTTAATCCAAAACAAAAGCTTCATATAATAAAATTAGATACATCAACGTGAGGAACCAAAAGGAACCACCGTGATGGCCAATCCGATCACCTAAAATAGAGGTTCACAATAATGGTTCCTCGAGTGATATCAAAAGATCAAAAATAATAGCCTAAGGCTCATCAATCCAAAATAATATCCGGACAAAATACCATAAATACGAATCTAAGATCACGTAAAGAACTCCTCTGGTATGTCCAAATCCTCCTCGAATATAATCGAGTCCTCCGGATCCTCCTCGACCCAAGGTCGGCCTCAAAGACTGTGACATATAGTCGAGGGTGAGCTAACAACTAAGCTCAATAGAGGAAGATGATCTATTTGCATTTCTTTATAAGTAAAGGTTTTTCAAAAGACTAATCGGATCAAATATGGTTTTTCAATGATGTTTTTCAAATTAAATCTCCAGTTCTAATCTTGAGTCAAAACTGATAATATAATCTAAAGTGTTCAAAATGTTCTGATTTAGCATGCTTCTTGTCTTAAATTTATAACTTAATTTTATCTCCCAAATTTCCTATAGCATGAGAGCGTACTACGTGACCGATGGGAAGACCCTATCGACCATCGTCGCTCATGAACCCATTTCAAAATGCAACAAGCCCCTACGCTATGAGGGAAACTTGTGCCAAAGTTTTACCACAACACGGTTGGTAGAATCTAGGGCATCGTTTATGAACCCAAAATCAAATGCAAATGCTAACACATATCCAAGCTTATTATTCATAACATATACTGATTTTTCAAAGTTCTGATTCGAAATTCTGATTCAAAATTTAACTGAGGTTCTGATTTAAAATTTAGCTGAGGTTCTGATTTCCAAGGATTCTTATTTATGACAAGGTTTACAAATTTTCGGATTGTGTCATATGTTCAAAGTTTTAATTACACTGTGTGCAACGAAATTTCCAAATTTTATGCTTCTAAAAGAAATGGTCTATAACAGTTTATGCTTATAAATTCATGCAAATAATAATTAGGATTCCCCTACCTTAACCAAGAAATTTCAAAGGCATGAACAAGCAGTCCTCTCCAAGGACTCCCCATAGTCAAAACCTACATATATTAACACTCTCAGTGTTAATATAGAACCCAAAAATCAACCCAAAGGCTTACAAAATAAAAATCCAACCAAACTCTTAAAAGCCAAAAGCTGGACAGAATTCGACTATCGATTTCAAATTCGATGGTCGAATTTGAAATTCGATGGTCGATTTTAAATTCGACCATCGAATTTCAGAACCCTGTTTTAGGCTTAAAATCTCATTTCGGCTGTCGATTTTCAATTCGACAGTCGATTTCCATTTTTGACAGTCGATTTTCAAATCGACAAATAATTCTCCAGTGCTCGTATCGTTAACTCAACATGCCCGGATTCTTTTTCTTCATTTTCAAACATAGCTTTTGATCTCCTTTAAACATACCACATACTATTCTAAACCTAAATTGAATTCAAAAGATAAAAGGATGTTTTAAAGGTCTACCTCTTGTAGTTTAAGCCGTTGCTTTCTTTGAACCGCTTCACGTCCGGAAAAGATCTACAAGCTCAAGGGTTTTAGATCTTCAAATCGATCCAGAAAAAATGGTTACAGCCACATCACTCAACAAGATCACACAGATTTTCACCCTCTCCACATCACTCTTCTTTTTCAATAATGCAAACGGATCAGAATTCAGGCACTACTCTAATCAATGGTTGAGATGGAGAGAGGAACTCTAAAACTTCCAAGATCTGGGATCCAATGAGGCAAAACCTTAGAGGTTTGATTTCCAACGAGAGGGAGAAGCTAACTTCTCTTGCACTCTCTCTTTCTTATAAGATAAAAAAAATTCTAAACAAAAATCTAGATACTTTTATTTACAACTTATCCTCTAACTTTGCAAAATATTTCATGTTGAACACATACACCTATCCTAGTGTGTAAGTTATCGTTTTCATGACTTACACACATCTATTGACAATACTATTTTACCATCATCCCCATCAAATACAAAGCTAACCAATAGTCTAAACAAAACCCGTAAAATTTTCTGGACACGCTTATCGAGGTAAATGAATTTAGGTCAAAATATCAGGGATATTACAGCTAATGATGAGTCAGCTAAACTACGGTTGTTCCCTTTCTCTCTCAAAGATAGAGGAAAGGTGTGGCTTATCTCGCCGCTTGCTAGAGGTATTACCAGCTAGGATGGACTGCAGTCCAAGTTCTTGAACGAGTACTTCCCAATTGGTAAAGCTAACCAGATTCGCCAAGAAATTTAGGACTTTAGGCAACTGCCTGGAGAATTATTCCATGAGAGTTGGCAGCATATGAAAGGTTTATTAAGGAAGTTCCCCCATCATGATGTGCCGAATTGGTCAATAGCACAAAGCTTCTACCAAGGATTAACTGAGACCAACCAACCTACAGTTGATATCGTGAGCAGAGGAGCCTTCATGGCTTAAAATGGCCAACAATCTTGGGACTTATTTGAGAAACTAGCTGATAATTCAAAGCAGAAACAAGCTTTGCTTAGATCCGATCTAGATGTGATCTGCCACACCTCACTCGCGAGGGGTGGTCTTTATGATGTCAGCAAGGACAAAGTAAAGGAGGATGACATGAGTGCAAAAGTTGTGGCATTAGAGCAGTAAATTGCCACCTTAATGGCTGCCAAACCTAGTACTTCGGATAAACCTTTAGCAAACTATTCAAATTACCAAAGTTTACCTCATACAGAGAACCTCGTTGTGCCATCATATCAAGAGGTGGTGGAAAACGAAAAAGTAATGGCCTTTCAAAGGGGAGACTATGGGAACACATATAACCCAGCGTGGAGGAACTGCCCTGGATTTAACTATGGATCCATGGGCGGGGCACAACTAGCACCATCAACTGCACAACCCTGATTTCCTTAGACCCATGTTTTCCACCAAAGACCTCAGATGCTGGTTGTACCGTCCTAATTTGGACCACCGAGCAATGTGCCTGATGCCACAGTTGTTCAAATCCTTCGAGATTTACAGCAGCTACCGCATCAACATTCAAAAAATTTACACCAACTTGCTCAATTTTCTCGATTACTTCATTCACACACTCAGTCCATTATGAAGTAGGAGAGCCAGATCGGTCAACTAGCTTCGCAAGTGGCAAAAATAGAGGGTGGCCAATTGCCGACATAACCAGTCAACAATCCTAGACGACAAGTGTTCTTAGGGGAGACATCTGCTCCCCATAATCCAAGTTGAAACCCTTAAGGAACTGTCGAGCTACCGACTCATCCATAGCCCTTTTGTAAACTATGTAAAACTACTTCTTATTTTGTTTGAAAACTTAGGTACTACATTACGAACATTCATAGTATAGTCCTTAATGTATACCATTACAAACAATCATATGGATTACCTATCAATCGTCATTCCTTTTTTTATAAGATCATCAGTTAAAGCGTAGTGATTACAAGTAACTAATGCTAGAGTTTGTTTTTACGATTGCTGAAAGGTTAGAGTTAAAATCGACAACTCTAGGTTAAAAATATGTGTGATGACCGGTTCAGCAGGTCATCATTGAAATAAGGGCCTACATATTTGTAAGACAATACGTCGACCCCATTTTTGAACTCTCCATTTTTCTTCCTACTTTCCCTCTATTTTTTCGCAAAATCCCTTGTGTGCGACTCAGCTGTTTTTGTTTCTTATACCTCCCTTGCATTTTCTAGTTGATTTTGGGAATCCCATATACTTGCTAGTTGACATTTTGAAATTAGGGTTTGAGGATTACCCGTGAGCAAGGTGACGATTTTACTCTCAAACGGATGAGTCTCTGCATATGATTTTGAGTCGATATAGGAAATACATGACTTGTTGAATAATATTTTATTTTCTTATTCATACAGGTAAAAGAAATTGCAGAATGTCAAGAGCAACAGACAAGCGACAGAGGGAAGAAGACGAGGAAGGAGGCAATAGTTCATATCACTCTCCACTTATAAGCCATATTGCATGGTTTGCTGCCCTCAAAGCTAAATTAAAAGCAGGAGACCCACCTAAAAAGAAGTCCAAATCCTCATGGGTGGTTATTAGAGAAACACCCGGAGAGGGAATTAAAACTGAATCGATATTTATCCCTGGGAAGGGCACAAAAATGGATAAAGGCAAAAAGCTAATGTCCTCTTATAGGACATTGGATTGGATCCCAGCCTCATGAAACATCATCTTGTGGGAGCCAAGGTTGTTGTGGACGTTGCCTTTTGGGAAAAGTTTGAGATTAACGGAGATTCAATCAAGTATTTTAAGAATGCAGGGCTTCATTACTTCTTAGAGCCTGGAGTCACATGAGTCTACCCGAGATTGGTAAGACTGTTTTATAAAAATATGATTAATAGCAGCAAGGGTCTATTCCTAGTTCTTTCCACAGCCATTGACAGATTTTCAATACTTATAACAAAGGCAATGATTGTTGGAGTCATGAACGCACCCTTAGAAAGACCTGAATTGTCCCCTGACAAATCGGAAGCCAACATCTTAAGAGAGCATCCCAATACTCTTCCGGATTTTGTTCAAATGGCGACAGAGCTACTAGGTAAACCCCAAAAGACAGATCATATTTTTTACGTAAGGATTTGGAATCACGGAACTTACAACTCCACTTCCTGGATGTCTTGATTCACAAGACTATCCACCCTACGGGTCATGGAACACAACGCAAAGTACTCTTTTGTGAGAACTCTGTACTTAATGGCTAATCAAATTTGATTCCATGGTATGTCCTACCTGTTAGAAGTCATTAACACCGTGAGAGAGAAACTGAGTCAAGAAAAGTATCAAATGAATAACTTATGTCTGCCCCTTTGAGGTTTGATTATAAACCTATTGATGAATGTGGGATATAAATTTGATCCCAAGAAAAAGGCCTTACCCAAACCAGAAGAACCCTAACAGCCATGGCTTATAGGAGAACCCTGAGCTCTGAAAATAAAAAGAAGATTCCTATTTCTACACAAACGATGGGTACTTCTATACCAGAGACCACACAAGAACTTGTAGCAATTACAAAAGTCCTGGAAGAGCTGGCTGTTGAAATAACCGCAGTCCCAAGAGAATCAGTTGTAGTAGAGGAAACGAGTACTTCTACTCTTCCCCAAGAAAGACTGGAGCCTAGCACCATAGAACATGACAGGTCAGTTGAGTAGGAAATAATGTTGGCATCAGTACCTACTAAAGAACACATCAATCTTTATGACTCAGCTTTGGACTCTCCAACAGGGCCTGCATTGCCCACTTCCACTGTTGTAGACACACTGCCAGCTATTCCTGAAGCAACTCAGATAAGCTCAATTACCCCTGTAGTAGAGGAAAGCACTCGACAGAGAGAGGAGCAAATTGCTGAAATGACTACTTTTAGCCACATTCCTGCACTTATTGAGCCTATTGCTCCACCCATAATTCTATCAAATGCAGAGCAGACTCCTATATTCCAAGCAGCAGAAGCAGGACAAAGTTTTGAAACTCTACAAGTAGGTTTCACTGAATTGATGAACCAAGAGACATCTCCTCCAATCACCACTACAATAGTTCCTATGACCTGAGGAGAACATCCTGATTGGGAAAGGAGACTGCGAGATTTAGAGCAATGGCATAATGCAAACACACCAAACTTAACGCCATTGGTGTAGTGAGAAAATTGTTGGAAGAATTTCACAGGTTGAAGAGTAGAGTCCTCGAATCCATGCCCACAGCACAAAAATGCCTAGAGCTAGTGGAAAACTTAAAGCAGAAGGTTGTGAGAGATCACTAACAGCAAGGAAAGTCTAGGAGGCCATTGCAGCCCTTCAAGCAAAAACTATGCAGCTGCAAGAAGTGAACAGAGAATTAAGAGATAACCAACATGCATGGGAAGGTCAGAAAAATGAATATGAGGACAAAATAGCCAATTTGATTGAACAATTCGGAGAATTGATGGAAGACTGATCAGTCACAGAATATATCATTTTATCACCCTTAACTTAGTGATGCTAGGACTTAGTTTACTACTAACAAGTTGATGACATTCTACTCAAAATAAAGGAACTAACTTTACTAATTTCAATTAAAGCAATAAATTAATTATACTAAAATTCTAGGAAAAATTATGAAATTGATTTCACTAATTCTACTTAGTGCGGTGAATTAATTCTACAAAAGTCTAAGAAAAGGGGTTTTGGGCCCGCTATGCTAAGGAGGATTGGCCTCGTTCCCGAGTACCCTCCGTAAGCTCCCTTGGGCAAATCGGGTGGCTGAGTTTAAAACAAATTGAATTTTAGATTATAAGATAGTATTTTTTTAGATTTTTAGAGTCGTTTTTGGATTATAATTATGAATTAAATTGCGAAACTAGGATTTTAGAAGACTAACTTAAAAATTGGGATTTTAGAAATATGGAATTAAAGAATTAAAACTAAGATTTTAAATTTTAAGGACTGAATTCGGGTTCGAAATCAGAAAATTAGACCGTATGATTAAGGATTAGTTCTAGAAACTAAGAACTAGAACCAGAGATTAATGATAGGACTAGAGATTAAGATTTTAGAATAAAATTAAATTCTAGGGTCGGTGAATTAGGTCGTCAGATTAAAGGACCGGTTCTAGAAACTGAGAACTATAACCAGATATTAAAAATTACAGTCTAAAAAGGGGTGCTACGGTCTAAGACTGAAAATTCAATATCAATAATTAAGACTAAGAAAAAATCTTAAATCTAAAGACTAAAAAGGCTTCGGTCATAAACTAAAAACTAAGTTCTTACCTAAGGTCGGGGTTGCGGAGAGGAATCTCAAAAATTTGAAGCTTGAATATGAAAATCATGGCTATGTTTCTCTATGTGTTCGTTCTCAAAATTCTCTGTATTCACTGTTCTCTCTCTGTAAAATTTTCAGCCTCTTGTTCTCCTGTGGCTGAATTAAAAAAAGTTTTTATAAGTTTTTCTCTAATTAAACACCCTATTTCAGACATTTAACCGAATTACGCGCCGATTTATCGGTGCTTAATCTCTTTGAGTCAGTCACTGACTCAGTGAGCGACCGACTGACTTGCTCAACGAGTTTTCTAGTTCTAACAATGTTGGGACTAATTGTGCGCTTGGTGTGGAGTACGCAATCCGATTAAATACTTCATTTGAAGCGCTTAATTGTGGAAGCTTGGAGGTCAAGGACAGTGAGACTAGGTCGAGCGTAGCCCAATTGCGCGCCGGTTGTTGGGCGCTCAATCCGATCGTGTGTGTCATGTGGGGCGCATGATCGAGTCTTGAGGTGGTCTAGGAAAGGAAGTCTGGTATGAGAGGGGGACTGATTGCGTATGTGTGGTTTAGCATACAATCGAATTGCGTGCATGGTTTTAGCCTGTATTTCGACTATATACTATTGTTTCAATATATAGTCTACCTACATCGGGATCTGAGCCACAGAGCTATTATTTCAGCCTATGTTTAGTCATGTACTATTGTTTCAATACATGGTTCCCACATTAGGGTCATGGGGCCTGAGCCACAGAGCTATTATTTCAGCCTGTGTTCAGCTATATACTATTGTTTCAGTGCATGGTTCTCACATTAGGGTTGTCAAACTTCCAGAGAAGGTAAGTCCTTTCCAAAAAGTCATGGACAAGGTCAAAGGTTGACCTAACAGATTTGTATATTCCGAGAGGGAAAAATTGGGGTGTCTACACTATGGTTGCCTGAGCTTGTAGCCTTGCAACCATAATGCTTACAGTAATTTTATTGTTCCAAAGGATGATCTATGACCATTCAAGTGGACAGATCATACCCTTAGGACCAATCCAGAAGTGAAGGTGAAATTGGATTCTTCCTCTTTGCACTTGTGCTTCTAGCCAAGTGAAAGATTGTAGTAGATCCGACTCTTGCTATAATTTCCAGATCTGTTTTCAGTGAAGAGATCTATAATTATGCAAAGATTGCAGCCTTGTGAGCTTGGTCATTGCAGCTATTTGAAGCAATGACCAGCTGAGTTTAGATCCACAAATAATCTGTAATTTTTAGTTGTTCCCACCAGATCTATATGGATTGTTTGATCCTATGGTTGTAAGTGCATGTAGCCTTGCAAGCAGAGTGGTTGCAATGGTTTTATTATTTCAATTTGAACCTTTAGATTGGATGAAGTCTATAGGATGATCTGTGTCCATTCAAGTGGATAGATCATACCCTTAAGATCAATTCAAACTCTTTATTTAATTTAAATTTTTCTACCTTGCATTTGTGCTTGTAGCCAAGTGAAGGGCAACTGCAAGTTCACAATCTTGATTTGTTTTGCAATAAGAACCAGTCCCTAGCTGTCTATTTCTCCCCATTTTATATTTATTTTACCATTCATCTCCCTCATCTTTTAGATCTAGTTTTGTATTTCTATTTTGTAGATTAAGTGACACCCGAAAAGCTCTCTTCCTTTCCCTATTTTCTTATACTAGGATAGAATTGCCAGATCTATAGCCAGATCTGGAGGTCTACTATACAACCTATTAGTTTTTAGATCACTACTCCCTATGGGACAAACTCTTAATTTTAAAACTTGCTACAAAAGGACCCTATATCTTACAGGTCTGTATATCTTAGAGTTGTTGTTTTCATCTCTTTCATCTCACCCTTTTATTTTGATTTTATTCCACACACACACAATAACTAGCACGTGAAATATTTTCAACAAGTTTTTAGCACCGCTGCCGGGGAGTTTTGATCTAGTTAGTAGATCTGAGTTTTTCTTTTAGTAGATCTGATTCTTTTTTAGTTTTTACTGCTATTTTTTTTTAGATCTGTATATTACACTCAAATTGTTTGAATAAATGTCTGCTGCAGTACATATATAGAAAATCTATTTTACTGCTGCAGTATTTCTGAATTTTCTTTATTTTTCTGAGTTTTTCTACATTGTCTTGTAGCTATTTGAATAAAGTACTGTTGCATTTTTTGAATTTTTTTACAGCTCTGGAGCAGTAGCCACAAGAGGAGTTTATGGATTGCAGCTCGAGCAGATCTGCCTAAGTTTGCAGTCCCTTCTCCTTTGTTTTCATTTTCAATTTTTAAATTCTTTAAATTCAGATTTAAACATGTTGTTTTTGTATAAAAAATAAAAACAAACAAAAACTTAGAAAAGATAAACACAAACAAAAATTTCAGACTTATTTTTTGTATTAGTAAATAAGGGCTGTTGTTGAGCCCCGGCTGATAAAAAAACAAATACAAATAAAAATATTTTAAACCATAAATTTTTATTTTTTTTTCAGATGGGTTGTTTTCTTTTGCTGTAATTCATGTAACCCCATCTGGAACTGCTAAGATCATGCTTCTTAAATTTTGAAAGAATCATAAAAGTTAATGAGCAGTGGATCATATCCTATTTTGAAATTTCAATGGAGCCTCTGAATTCATTCACTTTCAAGATTTTTTTTTTCTTTTCACTATTAATGGGTCTCAGCTGTGTATGAATCCTGCTTTTAAATATGTGCATCCATGCTTACATTACTTTGAAATTCATATTGATTCATACACATCTACAGCACAGAACTACAACACAGACCTTACCTTAGCACAACTGATTGTAGGTTATTTTCTTAGGTTTTTTTGTTTTAGGAATTGTTAGTTTGCTGATTTTTCTTTCTTAGGATAATGTGTGTACTATTTTTACTATTTTTCTGCAGTTTTTACTTTGTTTTACTATTTTGTATCTGAATTTCTGTTTCTGCAGGAATTTTCTTTCATTTGTATATCAGTTTTTCTATTTTTCTGTCCATATATTCAGTTTAGAGCTTTTATTTTGTCTTCTTTGCTGCATATAGCTTTTGTTTTCCTATTTATTTTTCTTTCTTGTTTTGCCTTGCTACTCCTAGCTACTCATTGTGTAAACATTGAGAAAAATGTTCATCTTAGGTTTGGGGTTATGGCAGGGTGTGCCAATGAAATAGTTAATGCTAGTGCAGCAGTGTTGGATAAATTTTTTGAAAATAAAGTGAATTCCCACCTGATTTTTGAGAAAAAGAGGAAATTAAAAACTTTTTAAAACTAAAATTTTTTGTAGCTCTAACACTTTCATGAAGTAAATGTCAAGAATTTTCAAAAATTGGTGCTTAGTGACCCTGAAAACAGAGAAAATTGTGAGGATATACCCAAGGAATATGATGGAAGACCATACCCAATGTGATTTGGGCCTGAAATTTTTTTTCTTTGAAGAATCTTTTGGCAATTTTTCTTCTCTAAAGACTGATTGAACTTATTCTTGCTCACTAGAAGTTATGCACTCTAAGTTAAAATAGCTTGACAACATTCATGACATTGAAGAAATGAAATAAGGCCATCCTTTGGACAGTTTGAGCTTAGAAATTCTTACCCTTTGAACTGCCCTTGTTACACACCATTTGAGCCTGAAAAATCTAATTTTCTCTTTGATAAAAACCAGAGAATTTGAACCCAAACCTCAGTGACCTGATGCAGCCTGACCCTCACTCTGAGATTTCAAAAGGTAAAGGTGAAGGAGTTGAAGAAGGTAGAGCTGGTTTGACATTTGATGGAAGGAGAAGAAAGCACAATTGAAGGCAGTTGTGTATCAGATGTATAGCTGTGGCATTCTGGCTAATAAAAAGAAAAATTGAAATACAAAAGAAAAGCATACAAAAAAGAAAAAGAAAAAAATAGAAAAGCAAAACCAAAATGTGAAAGAGAAGTCACTTCATTGGATATTTTGAAAAAAAGAACAGAAAAAATTGATCACTTTGGCTCTGAAAATTCAAAAAGAAGATGGAATTGTGCTGAAATAAAGAAGGTATGTGTACCACGTCCTTACTTTACTGATTTCTCAATTTTGAATCCCTCTTTACCCTTTTATTTTTTATAAACTTCATCCATAAGCCACATTACAACCCAATAAAAAGTTCCTACTGATCTGAAATTGAGTGGGCCGTCATGTGGAGAAAAAGATTTGTGTAATCTATGGTGAAAAGAGTTAGAGTCCTATTTGAGGGTTGTAACTGCTCTTGACATGTATAAAATGATTCACCCTTCATTTTTATTTTTTGAGTGACAGCCCTGGTGAGACTTGGGTCTAAAATTGAATTTGTTTGGGGCATTATCAAAACAAAATTCTCAAATTGATGTTGAGCTTTGCATTAATTCTCTTACACAATGCCTTGACATGAGCTGATTGATTGTGAAGGACTTACAACAGAATTTCAGGGTTAAACTGCTGATTTACTGCTGAGAATCCTCTAAAAGTTGAATAAATTTTGTTTAACCTCTGTTCTAACATGTTGCATTAATATTAACTGTTGTATTGGAAAAGTTTGTGGGTACCTTCATTGACAACCCTCAGGAGACTCCACTCCTCCACTAGGGATCACCTAGGGGTTTAAAAGGCTTGGTGCATATGCTTAATGCATCCGTGCTCCATACGAAAGTGGTATTTAGTTTTGTAGGTTAATTGTTTTAAATTTCACTTTGCTCGAGAATTAGCAAAGGTTAGGTTTGGGGGTGTGTTAGTCACTGATTTATACCATTTTATACTCCTTTAACCTGGCTTTTGCTAGGACTTAGAGTGACTAATAATTGATTTTTAGTTGATTTTTGTAGTTAGGCAATAATATGCTATCATCCAGATAAAAGGTGCCAAGAGGAGGATTTAAAGCCAAAATAGTTGTTGTTGGCAGAAAGAGCTTCCAAGACAATATCCAGCAGTTTCTACAACTATATGTTTGGGAAAATGAGAGTTTCAAAGATGCAGCGCAAAGCAGTCTAAGCTTTCAACTGTGTGCACACATACTAGCTGCATATTTCAATAGCTGCATTTCGGATGTGAGCAACCATGTGCTTCAATCCACATCAGTAGAGGCATACAAATCATGTGGTTCATCATGTTCTCTAGTTGTGCATTCAAGCAATTGTAGATGCTTCAGATACACTAGAGCAGTGCACCTTAGAGTTGCTGACCATCTTCACAAGCTACAGCAAAAGCACATTAGTTGCCCATTCAGCTGCACACTGTGGAAAGTAAGTTGAAGCATTGGGGGTTTTTAGTGAAGGGTGTATAAATAAGCACATGGATCACTGCATATGTATAAATAAGCATCCTTGCTACTGTAATTCTTCAGCAAGGAAACTAGGAAATTCTCTGAGTTCTCCTTGACTCATTTAGGTTTAATTTTATGTTTTATTTTGTCCTTCTCTCTTCCCCCTTCTCTCCCTAATCTAGCCTGTGGATTAGATCTAGGTAGCAGCCAAAGGCTGAGTTGTAATTGTAAATAAATCTGTAAATTCATTGTGGAGAGCTCTGGATTCATGCACAGACTGTAGGCTTGAGGGCAAAGCATTATAAGTTTTGATTAAGTAATGAAATGCTGATTTTAAAGATCCATTAAATATGTAGTTTTTCTATTCAATTGCTTTAGATTTTTCCAGATCTGATGCACCTATGATTGTCTAAGGTTGTAGCCTTGCAACCATAATTCTTACAATAATTTTATTGTTCCACCCTTTACCCTCACTGCTAGAGTAAATCTCTAGGATGATCTGTGACCATTCAAGTGGATAGATCATACCCTTAGGACCAATCCAGAAGTGAAGGTTAAATTGGATTCTTCCTCTTTGCACTTGTGCTTCTAGCCAAGTGAAAGATTGCAGCAGATCCGACTCTTACTCTAATTTCTAGATTTGTTTTCAGTGAAGAGATCTAGAATTATGCAAAGATTGTAGCCTTGTGAGCTCGATCATTGCAGCTATTTGAAGCAATGACCAGCTGAGTTTAGATCCCCAAATAATCTGTGATTTCTAGTTATTCCCACCAGATCTATATGGATTGTTTGATCCTATGGTTGTAAGTGCTTGCAGCCTTGCAAGCATAGTGGCTGCAATGATTTTATTATTTCAATTTGAACCTTTGGATTGGATGAAGTTTATAGGATGATCTGTGACCATTCAAGTGGACAGATCATACCCTTAAGATCAGTTCAAACTCTTAGTTTAATTTTAATTCTTTTACCCTTCATTTGTGCTTGTAGCCAAGTGAAAGGTAGCTGCAAGTTCACAATCTTGATCTATTTTGCAATAAGAATCAGTCTCTAGTTGTCTATTTCTCCCCATTTTATATTTTATTTTACCATTCATCTCCCTCATCTTTTAAATCTAGTTTTTTATTTTTGTTTTGTGGATTAAGTGACACCCGAAAAACTCTCTTCCTTTCCCCGTTTTCTTAGAATAGGATAGAATTGCCAGATCTATAGCCAGATCTAGAGGTCTACTACACAACCTATTAGGTTTTAGATCACTACTCCCCGTAGGATAAACTCTTACTTTTAAAACTTGCTACAAAAGGACCTTGTATCTTGCAAGTCTGTATATTTTAGAGTTGTTGTTTTCATCTCTTTCATCTCACCCTTTTATTTTGATTTTATTCCACCCACACACACACAATAACTAGCACTTAAAATATTTTCAACAGTATCGTAACCTTAGGAACCTTCCGAAAACCTTTGGAGTCATCCCAAACTCTTCGAAATCACCCCTGATCCCTTAGAAACCTCCCTGAGCCTTTAGAAACCAATTCCAACCTTTAGAAACTCTTTCGAATCCATACCTAGACTTTCTCGGACAATGATCAAAGAGTGGTGTACTGGGACTAGCTGAGATCTTCTACTATGATTGAAGTAAAAGTCTCTAGCTTTCCAACAAGCCAAGAATCATCTCATTCAGAGCTGTACATCGAAAGATATCGCGTTTAGAAATTTTCAGCAAAATTAGGGTTTTGGGTGGGGGATCCATATGATTTGGGAAGAAATGGCTGGGTGTAAGTATTAGTTGCGCCAGGTTTAAGTGGGTTCCCCCACGGCCTTGCAACTTCCCATACACTATTTTACTGTACCTTTTCCTGGCGCATCTATTAGTTGCGCCAGGCTTAGCTACAGTAACCCTGGGTTTTTTTGCTTGAATTTCATCTTTGGAGTTTGACTTATTGACCATCTTGATGCCCTGGGTGTGTTTCACTTGTTCTGTTGCACCCTTCCTTATCCTATTTGCAACCCTCAAGTGATTTGAAACACTACCCTATCATCCACCATTGGAGTAACCTTCACACTTTTCCAAGCTCTTGAAAACCTAGGAAACCTTAGATGTTAGATTACCTAATTGATAAACCAATTTAGCCTCTAAGCATCCTCCTAACCTCTCCTTTTCCTATAAATAGAGAGGTACCCATCCCTTTGAAAGGGCTTGAAAATTTTCTTAAGAGAGAAGATTAAGAAAGAAGCTCCCTCTCCCTTTGGTGCTCCCTTTTGCATACAAATTCCAGAATTCCCAAACCTTCTTTAGACCTTACCTTTCCTAAAAAATTTCCTAGTTTAGGTGAGAGCCTTCCTCTAGCCTTCCTTCTCTACCTCTTAGCTATCAAGCCCTAGGATCTAGAACCCTTGTTCTAACCATACAAGCCATTGGAAGCTCATTGAAGTATGTCTACGCAAGGATCCACAGCTGTGCAACAAAGGCCCATGAGCTCCGGCTCTCCCCTCAACTCCTCTACCTCCTTTGTTCTTCCTCTATCCTCCCATTTGTGCCGTTACGCCGCCAAAATTTTGGTAGGAACATAGGAGTACAAATAGGATTTTGGTGCCCTAGGGCAAGATGAAGGACTTTTTTTGCTTCTTTTATTTTATTTTTATTTTGGTCATAAGTATAGACCGCATTAAGTGGGTTGATCGGGTGCCTAACACCTTCCCGATTGATAACCGAAGCCCCTACCCAAGAGCCTTTGGCATAGATCAGTCAATCAGAGTCATATTTGGCACTTTGGTACATTTAATATTGTTTTAGGTTTCTCGGGACACCAAAACCTCCGGGTGGCGACTCTAAATTTTTCACGAGTGCGCATCGTTGCGGAGGCATCGTTAAAAATCCATAGTTGCACAAATGGCGACTCTGCTGAGGATTTAACTAGTAGAGCTTTGATCGGTGTTGAAATATGACTATAATTCACACTTTAAATCCTACATTTAGCTGTTCAATGAAAGCATCTGATGGTTGTTGTGAGGTTTTGATGTTTACAGGTGTTTCTGACAGCTAGATCGTTCAAGTGCATAAAAGAAGGAAATTACAGGCTAAAAAAGAGATATGGACAAAAAGGTCCAAAGAAGCATTGAAAGCCATGAAGAGAATCAACCTCCATCAAGAAAGGGAAGACTTTGCATTGAAGAGTCAATCGATTGAGGCATTATGGTCAATCGATTGACAGATGGAGAAAAACTCAACCCTAGAAAGTCAATCGATTGAGACATAAAATTCAATCGATTGAGACATGAAGGCAGAAGTGTCCTAAGGGAATTCGAACTCAAAATCAATCGATTGAGACTTCTGTCTCAATCGATTGAGGAAATTAGGGTTAGTTTGAATCGGCTATTATAAATAAGAAGCCCACGGCTTTGTAAAGGGAGTTGTTTTGTTTTAGAGAGAGAGCTTTTTGAATAGAGAGTTTTTATTTCTTAGAGAGTTTTTATTTTTTGAGACAAAATTTGTGTAATAATTAGAGACTTTTGAAAAGGGTTTTCGTAGAGTAATAAAATTGTGTTGAGATTTTCCGAGAAGATATTTTTATTTTACACCTTCTTTGCTCTTTACTTTGGGAATGGTTTTGAATGAAATTGAAGATCTTGCACCAAGGATGAGAGGCTAAAGGCTGTAGATCAAGGAGGATGCGATCCCCAGATAAGTACCTATATTTTATGTTTAATGCCATAGTTTGATAATTTCATCATCAAATCATTTTTCTCAAAGTGTAGTGATCATGTTTTTAGTATTTTGATCTAAAATACCATGAGATACGTTATGCTTTTCACATGATTCATACCGCGATTAGGCTGAGTCATTGTTTTTAGATAGGGTATGCCGGGTTAATGATCAAGCTTAATTACTAGTCATGTTTCTCTTAGAATGATGTTGTGTTGATGTTCATAAAATTGTGGGTTTAAAAATAGAAAAGGGTATAAATCTGGGGTACAAATTCCTTGATCTTGTTTTTAAAATTTGTTCTTAGATTTCGCATTACATAATTTTTAGATTAATTTGTTTTCTTTCTTGCAATTAGAAAAGTGTTAACTCTTGGTAAAAATTAAATCTGCCCCTTGGTACTTCCTCGGGGATATTTTCTAAATCTCTAGGAAAAATTGAATAAAATTTCAGATTTCCCTGTGGGTTCGACACCCTTGTTCTTGCCTTACTAGAACAGATCTTGTACACTTGCAAGGGTTTATTTAAAATTGATCAAGCTTCCCCTTGAATTGTGGCCTTTTTATTTCATTTCACTAACCTTATTACTATTTTTTTACTCACCCCTACGATTCTGTCAATTTTTGCACCCCTACTTTTACATCATTTACGAGCCTTAGCCGATTGGCAGACCTACTTGCGCATCATCTTTCAAATTTCTTACTTTTCCTGTCATTTACATGCCTTAGCCAATTGACAGGCCTACTTGCGCTTTGTTTTTACGTTTCTTTAATTTTTCCATCATTTACACACCTTAGCCGTTTGGTGGGCCTACATATGCATTTACTTTCTCACGATCATATACTATCAGTGGATGCTGACCCGTAGAGGCGGCACGGGACCATCACCACCCGTTTTTGGACTTTAAAGAAAACTCCTCTAAAAATTGAAAATTAAAATTGTACTAACAAAGGGGACTTAATTGAATTTTGCGGGGTTAGATTTTCAAGGGTTGGGTTTTTCAAAGCAAAGATACAAACACCCGATTCTTAGTACGGCGGCAGCCCCTAGTGGTGATGTTCCGGAAAAGTACCAGCCCACCTAGTATCTGAGAAAGCGCTTTCACTGGAGGTATATCGGGTGGGTAACCTATCTCGTTACAAAGCCTAAAACCCGTGGGAGAGAGCGTTAGTGGACCCGCATCGGCCTTGTATCCCTTAGGTTCAGTGAGGAGAGACCCGGTGCAATTAAGCAAGCTGTCCCTGGAAGCATAGCTTCCAAAAAAACAAAAAAAAAGAGACTCATTTCGGGCTGCTGTTTCTGCTATCAAACCTGTTTGACCCCACTATCTTGTCTGGCGCAACTAATACGTACACCAAGCCAAAATTACACAGTTTTGCTCTAGTGCAACTAATACATGCGCCAAGCTTAGAATTTGAGCAATTTTTCCTGGCGCATCTAATACTTGCGCCAAGCCTGTTTTAGGCAGTGCAGCCCAAACCTGTGGTCTATCTCACCATCCTGGATTCCCCGATTAGTGGTTTAGCACCTCTGTTTAAGTTCTGCATTATCCGACACCCAATACGCCCCCGTCGGTCAAAGGTGACTTCTTTTTTACCCGCTCTGGGGGATTGGGTTGTTTGCATCGATTTACGTACCTTCAATAGATCAAAGGGCTTCCCTTTGATTCTATCGAAGAGCATCGGGGTCTTGCCGCGGGACTTATTTAGGGTATGAAAGTCACCCGAGATGGGAATTCAAAGGCCCCGGAATCCTTAAATCATTTCATTTACCAGAAATTCCAAAAGATTAAATAATCAAAAAAACCAAAATAGGGATTTGTGGTGCCGGCATAACGACATCGCCTTCACCTCCGTCATCCCGAAGGGGAAGAAGGAGAAAACTTTACGGGCCCCACCCGAGGCACTCGTACACTACAAGATACCGAGCCATGTCGTGGGTAATGGACCCGCCCTATGCCACATTCCCCAACTCATTCCCATATAGAAGAAGCCTTCACATCCGTCCCCCTTACCCAATCTCTGTTTACCATCACCAGGCCCTTCGGTGCACCCATCTTCCCATCCACCACCTCTCGAAACACTCAAAATTCAACACCCAATTCTCCATCATTTTCCCAAACCATGTCCATCCCCCCCCCCCCCCCCTATCCATGTCAAATCAACCACATTTCCCTTTCACATCCAACATACCCCATATTCCCTCCATTCCCACCATACCCAACTTTCCACATCCATCCACACAACATACATCCCAACCCTCCACATCCAACCCAAATTTTGCCTCCACATCCAATCCTCATAACCCCCATTTTCCCATATACACCCAAGCAATGCCTAATTTATCCCAATCCCCTCCAAATACACCCCATTTCCCCTCATTCTCCGATCCACCCCATATCCCCTCATCTACCCAGGTCTTGCCCAATTTTACCAAGGCCATGCCCAATTTTTTCCACACCTCCACTTCATCCACACCCCAACTGGAGGAGATGATCCGAGTCTACACCAGTTGGAAGGCCTCCCAAAACAACCCCTCTCATCCACACCACACATCCATGAACCCCTCCCATACAATATCAAGCCTCCATGCCTCATTCCCCCATGATCCCCATCAACCCCCCATCATCCATACCATCCAAACCCCCATTACCCAAAACCTCCAAGGCCCAATGACCCAAACCCCCATCACCCAGACCCATCAGGGGGCCCATGACCCATATATCCTAAGGCCCAATGGGCCAGACCCACCAAAGCCCACTGAGCCAGACCCACCAAGGCCCAATAGGCCAAACCCACCAAGGCCCAATGGGCCAAACCAACCAAGGCCTCATGACCCAAACTCCCCAAGGATTTATGGCCCAAACCCATCAGAGCTCTTTACCCTACACTCGACAAGTTGGCAGCAATACCTAACTGTTGTCCTAGCTCCAACCATCCTCTCAACAGGTTATAATTCAACCTCTCAGTATCTTATACAGCTCCAGGCATCCTCTCGATAGGTTGAAGGCATCCTTGTGAGAATGAATGTAGCTTTACGTAAGTCATCGCTAGGTTGTCTTTGATTGCTCGATAGGTTCATGGCAACCTCTCGACAGGATTGATTTCAGCCATCTGTACTTCGTGAGGATGCTTGCTTCAGTGTTCCTCTCTACAGGTCCAGTTGTATTGATCGACATGTTGCTCTGCTGTAGCTTAAGCCACTTGACAGGTTCTGTCAACCTCTCGATATCTTTACTTTTTCACCTCAGTACCTCTCGACAAGTTGAAACACAGCTTCAGGACCTCTCGACAGGTTGCCTTCTTTAGCTTTCGCTCCTCGATAGGTTCTGGAACCTCTCGATATCTTCATATTTCAGCACACAGACCTGTCGACAAGTTGGATTAACCCTTGACATGTCCTGTTCTTTTCTTTCACAGCTGGCACATAGCTTGGGGGTGATGTCCTTCATCTGTTCAACACATAGTAGCCTTTTGAGGGGTTCAATCTTCATCCAATGATGCTGCTCTTGCTCCCATGTGTGCCCAGTTGAACACATGCCATTCCCATAGACCTCTGAGGCTCTATGAACTACTTGATTGGCTGGCCTTTTGGGCTGCATGAGCTCATGTTGAGGCAGTAGGTTTCATCTTTGGCATTTTTATATGGATGTCTGTACTATGACTGTAATTTATTGCTTAACTACAAAACACACTCAAGACACATTATTAGTCAACTCAAAGGTCCATCAAAGGTCAGGTTAGGAGGTGAAAAATAGTATTTCTCACTGATTAATACACCCCCAAACCTAAGCTTTGCTAGTCCCTGAGCAAAGGAAAAATTAAAACAAATATTGAAAATAGAAAATGCCACTTTTGTAGGGAGCACAGATGCATTTAGCATATTCATCAAGCCTTTTAAACCCCTAGATGATCCCTAGTGGAGGAGCGAAGTCTCCTGAGGGTTTTCAGTGAAGTTACCCACAAACTTCCTTATGAACATGACTATACCAAGTGCAAATAGTTACAAGTTAGGTCCCAACAAATTTAGCTTTATTTCATACCTTACCCTTTTGACTTTAGAAGTTTCAAAGCAGCAAATGCAAATAAATTTAATACCTAAATCATTTTCAAACTCATCATAACTAATTTGAAATCATCAAGGGAATGCTATGTGCAAAACAATATATACTTCACCATTAATTTAAGAATCAGGTTCAAACAATGCCTAAATAAGTCCAATCTCAAACCCAATTATCTCACAGGCATACTCTCACAAATGATTTCAAAGGTGTATCATTTCACATAGCTCAAGAGCAGTTACAGCCCTCAAATAGGACTACAAGCATGAGCATAGGCAGTACTCTAATTCTTGAAATCTTCTTTCTTCACCATAGATTACACAACTCCTCATCTTCACATGACAGCTCAATCAATTTCAGATCAGCAAGGTCTTTTTATTGAACTGTAATGTCGCTTATGGGTGAGGTTTATAAGGAAAAAGGGTTAAAGAGAGATTCAAAATTGAGAAATTAGTAAAGTTATGGAGGTGGTCCTAACAGCACCTTCTTTATCTCAGCACAATCTTCATCTTCTTTGAATTTTCATATTTGAAGTGATCAGTTTCTAATCTTCTTTTCAATTTTTCAATGAAGTGACTTCTCTTTCTCTTTTTATTTTATTTTTCTATTTTTTTAATTTATTTTTCTTCTTTTTGTATGCTTTTCTTTTTCATTTTTCTCAAATTTTTTTTTTTTATGGGCTGGAATGCCACAACTCCACAACTGAACACTGTTTTTCTTAGATTTTCTCCCTTTTTCTTTCACCAAATATCAAATCTTGCTCCTCTAACCTCACTTCTTTCTTTACTTCCTGAATTCTATGATTGAGGGTGAACTGAAATAGGTCAAGAGGTTCAGGAAAAAAAAATATTTAGGTTTTTGTCAAGAAGAAGGGAATTTTTCATACTCAAATGGTGTATACAAAGGTAGTTCAAAGGGTAAGAATTTTTAGCTCAAACTGTCCAAGAGATGGCCTTACATCATGTCTTTAATGTCATGAGTTCTATCAATTTGTCTCAACTTGGAGTGCATAACTTCTAGTGAAAGAAAGTAGGTTCAAACAATCCTTACAGCAAAAAGATTTGGCCAAAACACACTTCAAAAGAAATTTTCACAGGCCCAACTCTCACTGGGTATGGTCTTCCTTAGACTATCAAGACATGTTCTTACTTTTTCTCTCCTTAATGGTTCACTACACATTGATTCTGTCAAAAATTTCTTGATGATGTCTTTCATGGAAATGATGAATTTTCAAAAAGATCCAAAAATTTAAACAGTCTACCATACATTTTTAAATCTTCCTTTTTCAAAATTGCTCAGTTTGAAATTCTGCTAAATTTGTTTTGAGCTCATTCATACCATTGCACTTGGCTTAATTATCTCATACAATTTTTTTATTTTTCAAAATTACCCTGCTATACGCCCAAACCTATGAGGAGTAGTGTCCTCATTGCTTTGGAAGTACAACAAAAGGAAGCAGCAGGGTAAGCACAAGGACAGTAGCAAATGAAGCATACAGAACAATTTAGAACAAAATTAAATACAAAGGAAAGCAAGAAACACAATGCAAGTGAAAAGAGAGAAATTTATTGCACACAAGTAATTACAAAACACAAGAGAAACAATACATTCTATATTTAACCAAAAAGTATATACAGCACAAACCTACATACAACCTAACTACTACAAAATCCTAAACACAGTCTACACCTAATCAGAATCTGAGTCAGAGCTTGATATGGTCATTGGCTCCCATCCTTGTTGCTCGGCAATTTTGTCATACTCCTTGAAATTCTCTTTCCTCTTCAGTTTTTCAGTGTTGGCAACACCCTCCTTGGTCTTTTTAGCAGATGGTTTCTGAGGCTTGGTGCTACCCTGGGGTATGGTGGGCTCCTTGATGGAAATGCCTTTGGACTCAGCAGCTTTCAGGGCAGGATATAGGGATAACGTGTCTACAATTCTAGCCAGCATGATGGATTTGTCTTTATAGACCTTGTATAGGTCGAGGGAGTTGAGGACCATCTGCCATAACTTCCACTCCACTTTCCTATGAGCCTCTAAAATAGGTTCAATTTCTACTTCATGGGCCTGCTGTGTCAAAACCATGACAGCATCCACTAGGAATCTAACATCCACCTAGACATATGGGTTGGTCTCAATAGCTTTGGTGAGGGATGGCAGAGGTGAAAAGGTGTTGGTGCCATATGAGACAATGGCCCAATGGTGAGGGTCATCCATGGAGGAGGGGGTGATGGGTAGCTCAGGAAGTTGTAGTGATGGTAAAATGAAGGTCAGTGGAAGCTCCTCGTCTACAGCAATTGACTCAGGTGGGGTGGAGGGGTAGGTAAAAAAAGGGTAGGTCAGCTTCCAAGGGGTTAGTTGGGGTTGCAGCAGGGATGGACAAAGCTACTTTCTCAAAGTCAGTTTGAGTAGAAGAGTCTCGGGTAGAAGGGGTAGGGATTGGTTCTTCCACCTCAACAGTGGAAGCCACCACTACAGGGGATAGCTGAGGAGATGGGGGAGGAGTGGGTATAGGAGTAGGTGTAGGAGTTGGAGTTGGAAGAGGTTGAATGGTTGAGGTAGATGGGATTAGTGTGGATTAAATGGCATGGAGGCAGGTGGCCATAACAGATTGGTTGGTTGTGTTGGTTTGAAGTTGGGCTAGGATGGAGGTGAGAAGGGAAAGGATCTGGGCAGAGGTTTCTGGTAAAATTTGGGTTTGGGTAATAGGTGGACTGGTCATAATGGGCTGGAAAGGGGATGTAGACACATGCTGAAAATGGATAGGCTATGGAGAATCAGGTAAAGGGGAGTACTTATGCCCAATGTTCTCCACAATGGAGTCAATTAGGGATGAATACCCCTCAGTGATCAAGTGTTCCACATCCTGGGTATGTGACATGGAGGTAGTGAGGTCAGTCTCAAAAGGTATGGAAAGTGGAGAGGAGACGAGGCCATATAATGTAGAAAGAGCTGCTGGTGTAAGGCTTAAGGGTTCAAAAGATGGGATGGATGGCCTGGCTGGAGGGGTTGTGGTTGATATGAATTTTCTCTGGTAGGTGGTTGTGATGTGAAGTGAAGGTAAGGTGATAATTGGGTCTATGGTAGGAGGAGCTGACACAGGGGTGATGGTGGTGATGGTGGAAGGGGTGGCTGAGCTGCTGGAAGGTATGGGGACTGAAATGGATAGAATGGAAGGTGATGGAATGGGGATGCTAACAACAGCAGACGTGACAATAGGCAAGGTCACAGTAGTGAAAGGGAGGAGTATGGATGCAGAGGTCACAGGTGGAGGTATTGAGCTAGTAGCAGCAGATGTAGGTAGAGGCTCTAAACTGGCTGCTATAGAGATCCTAGGTGCAGCCACTGAGCTGGCTGATGGGGCTGTGGGTATCAAAGGTGCGACTACTGAGCTGGTCACCTGAGGTGATTCAGGATCCTCAACTGGCTTCTTCTTGCTCTTCCCTATCAAGATCATGCTTGTGGACCAAGCTCTTCTTCCAAATACTTTGAGATTCAATTTTTCCACTGGCTCATCCTTTTATTTCACAAATTTTCCTTTCCTTAGCAGAGCAGTGATGAGTCTGTTGTAGGGTAACTCTGACAACATCTGTCCCTTTTTTATCTTGTTATTTATATCAACCATGGCCTCAAATATCAGCTGAGAGGCATTTAAGAACTAGCCCTTGGAGAAAAAGTAAAGGGCATCCACTATGGGGATTCTTCTCTCCTGCTGATGTCCACTGACATAGATACTCTTCCTCAAGATTGAATCTATGAAAAATAGGCTAGGGTCTAGATCTCTCCTCATCAATGACTCCCCAGATCCCATAATGCCCTGGGTCAATTTTCTAGCCATTGCTCTAAAGGACACATTATCAGGTGCTCCTAAACCATAAGCTGGGTCAAAAATGGATGGGACCCCTAATGCTAACCCAATATCACTATAGTCCACAACCAACTCCCAATTGTCAATCAAAACCACAAGGGTAGGATCAGTTGAGCCTGGCACCAGCTTTTTTTTGATATTCTGATACCACAATTTGACTAGTCTTGGGTAGACTTTGTCTTGTAATGGGGTCAACAAGGTGTCAGGGATGCCTTTACCAAGTAGTCCAAGGTTTCCTTGTACTCCTCTACCTTAGAAAAATAAGGTAGGTCAATGAATATCTCAGGAATCAAGTCTAAGGCATCCACAAACTCATTGGGGGTTGTCAGGTTCACAGGTATCTCGCCAAATTTCGTGAGCTTAGGTTCGACGTGGGTATCCTCAAAGAATTTCTTCAGCTAATTTGGCTTTCTTGGCTTTCTTGGCTCTTAGGTTTGTCCATAATGAGTTTCCTCTTAGCAGGTGAGTCATCTTTGGGCTGTGTGGCTAGCCTACTAGATTTCCTGGTAGATTTTGTGGCGGATTTGGAAGGGGTTTAAAAAGATCAACCAAGGTATCCTCACGGTCAGCCATGGGTCACACACTCCACACAATCTCAATAACTCACAACAATCTTCCTTTCTCAATCAAAGTAACCACACACACTAAAATATGGAAGTACAATGCTGGAAAATCACATAATGGAGGTTGAAGAAGAACTTACCCACAGAACCTAGGGTTTCTTAGATTTTACAGCAAACGACATCAAATTAGCTCAAACTAGGTGTGAAATGTTGACCTTGCAAAGCTGATGGAATTGGAAAAATGGCAAGGTAATTGGGACTAGAACCAGTGAGATGGAGGAGAAAGAAGGAAATGGGAAATCAACAGAAGAGGAACAGAACTCTCAGTGAAGGTGCCGAATGGATGGAATAATCATGTCAATGGGTTTAAAGCAACGAAAACATAATTTCGATAGGTTGAAAAGAAGACTTCGATAGGTTGCATCAACCTGTCGAATAGTTAAATCCTGTTTGATTGACAGGACTGTCAGGCTGAAGGTCTCGCGAGGTTCCTTCATCCTCTCGACAGGTACACGGGCTTCAGATTTTACAAGTCGAGAGGTTCATCCAACCACTTGACAGGTTTAAAATTCTCAATAATCAACCTCTCGATAGGTATCAGAACTCGTCGAAAGTGCAGCCATGGCCTTCAGTACCTGTCGAAATTCAGAGGAGGTACCTTCAGAACCTATTGAAAATCATTTAGCACCTCTCGACAGGTCAGTTTATCAATCCCAAATTATTTCTTAGCATTTCCCTTGTCTCCATTCACCCCAACTCATCAATCCTCCTCTGATCCCATTTATTTCTCATTCATTAGGGACCTTCCTACTTTTATCATAGATGACTCATTATTCTAAATGAAAAACTAAGTAAAATTACAGTATATATACAATGACAAACATACTTGAAAATAACAGCAGAGATAGAACTGACAGTTATGATACATAGTGTATAATGTTGAAAATCAGTCACACTTTGGAGGTCCTTGAAGGTGAATGGTCACCACAGGCTCTACTTTATTTTCAAGAAATATTTTGATCCTTTGACAATTAACTTTCATGATCCTACCATCCTTTGGTTCCATGATTTCAACAGCTCCAGATGGGGATACATGCATTACAATGTAAGGTCCCTCCCATCTAGATCTCAACTTGTCTAGAAAAAATTTTAATTTGGAATTGAACAATCATACCTTGTTGCCTGCAATAAACTCTTTTCTCATCAAGTGCTTATTATAAAAAGCTTAGGCTTTTTCTTTATAGATCCTTACATTGGGGTAGGCATCCAATCTCATCTCTTCCAGCTCTGACAGCTGCAACCTCCTGTGCATACCAGCAGCAGTTAGATCAACATTCAATGATTTAATAGCCCAATAGGCTTTATGTTCTAACTTCACTGGTAAATGACATGCCTTTCCATATACCAATCTAAAGGGAGACACCCCTATTGGGTCTTAGAGGCAGTTCTATAAGCCCAAAGTGCATCGGTCAACTTCAGGGACCAATCCTTCCTATCTCCTCTCACAGTTTTCTCTAAAATGTGTTTGATTTCTCTATTAGAAAATTTCACCTGCCCACTAGACTATGAGTGGTATGGGGTGGCAACTCTGTGTGTCACAGAGTACTTTATAAGAAGTTCTCAAACTGTCTATTGCAGAAATGGCTTCCCCCATCACTAATGATAGCTCTGGGGGTACCAAACCTAGAGAGAATATTATCTTTCAAGAAATTGATGACAACTCTGTGGTCATTGGTTCTTGTGGCTATGGCCTCAACCCACTTGGATACATAGTCCACAACCACAAGAATAAAATTATATCCATAGGAAGGAGGGAAAGGACTCATGAAGTCAATCCCCCAAATGTCAAATAATTCAACAAGTACAGGCTGTAAAGGTATGGAATTTCTTTTCGAAATACTTCCCATTTTCTGGCATCTTTCACAAGCTTTGCAATGCTGCCATGCATCTTTGAAGATAGTGGGCCAATAAAATCCACTTTGAAGTATCTTTGCAGCAGTCTTATTTCCACTTAAATGGCCTCCACAAGCCTATTCATGACACATGGTTAGCATGCTATGGACTTCATTCCCAGGGACACACCTTGTCACAACTTGGTCTGCACAGTGCTTGAAAAGGTATGGATCTTCCCACATGTTATATCTGATCTAAGAGAAGATAAGCTCCTTATCCATTTTTTTCTAATATGGGGGAATCCTACCCACTGCCAAGTAATTTACTATGTTTGCAAACCAAGGTGCAGTCATGCTGACAGTAAACAGTTGTTCATCAGGAAATGAGTCATTGATAGGCAGCCTATCAAACTCAGTAGCTAGGATCCTAGATAGGTGGTCTACAACCACATTTTCAATCCTTTTTTTATCTTTAATCTCAAGATCAAACTCTTGTAATAGGAGGATCCATCTGATTAATCTTGGCTTGGCATCCTTTTTAGACAAAAGGTACTTAAGGGCTTAATGATCTATGAACACCACAATCCTAGATCTTAAGGGCTGAGCATAGACAATGGTTAACAATTCCTTCTCAGTTGTGGTGTAGTTTAACTAAGCATCAATCATTATCTTGCTGCATAAGCAATCACACAAGATAACTTGTCCTTCCTTTGCCCCAAAACTGTACTAATAGCAAAATCTGATGCATCAAACATCAGCTCAAATGGCAAAGAATGATCAGGTGCTTGAAGGATAGGTGCAGAGGTTAAACAGCCTTTCCAAAACTCAAAAGTAGTGAGACATTTATCATTGAATACAAAAGGAACCTCTTGGCACAGCAGGTGACAAAGAGGTTTTGAGATTTTGCTAAAATCTTTAATGAATCTCTTATAAAAACCAGCATGCCCCAAGAAGGATCTGACCTATTTGACAGTTTTAGGTGGGGGCAAATGTATAATTAAATCAATTTTAGCCTGGTCTACCTCTATGCCTCTGTGGAAAACAACATGGCCAAGGACAATGCCTTGATTGACTATAAAATGACTCTTTTCCCAACTCAAAACCAAGTTGGTTTTTTCACATCTCTGCAGCACTAGGCTGAGATGATGTAGACACTGGCTAAAATTATCTCCAATGACAGAAAAATCATTCATGAATATCTCTAAAAACTAATCAATCATATCCACCAAATGGACATGTGAAAGTTATTTTCTCTTGGTCTTGTGGATACACAGGGATCTGGTTATACCCAGAATATCCATCAAGAAAGTAATAAAAAGTTTTGCCAGCCAACTTGCCCAAAATCTGGTCTATGAAGGGCAAAGAAAAGTTGTCTTTTCTGGTTTTTAAATTGAGCTTTCGATAATCAATGCACACTCTCCAACCAGTGGTCTCCCTCGTTGGAATTAGCTCACCAGAATCTGATTTAACCATAGTGATTTTAGATTTTTTAGGTACCACCTGAGTAGGTGCCACCCATTCAAAATCTGCAATGGGATAGATGACTCCTGCATCTAACAATTTAACCACCTCATTCATCACCACTTTTTACATGTGGGGGTTTAACTTTCTCTGCATCTCTCTAGAGGGTTTAGAATCCTCTTCCAATTGAATCTTATGCATACAAACAACAGGACCGATTCCTCCAAATTCAGCAATAGTCAAACTTATTGCTCTCTTATGCTTTTTCAACACACTCAACAACTCTTCTTCTTGCTCATCAGTGAGGGAAGAAGAAATTATCACTGGCAACTTTTGATTTGCTCCCAAAAATACATATTTCAAAGACTTAGACAGCTATTTCAATTTCACATCAGTTGAACTTATGAGTGAAGGTAACAAAGGTGCCTTAGAAGGTGGTGGAAGAGGCAACACAGCTGGTTTCCAAGGAGGATACCTTGTTGCTGGCCCCACTTCAGAATTTAAGGCTTTCACCTCTTGAATCACAGGTGTGGGGGCTTTTTTTTCCACATCAGTCCAAAAATTTTCAAAAATATCACACATGTCATCACAATGCAGCAGCTTGGGCAAAGTCTCTTCCATAAGATCATCTAACACATCAATCATAAAACAGTCCTCACTATCCAAGTGAGGCTAACTTGCTATATTGTAAACATTCAATTTAACTTTCATATTGCCAAAAGATACCTCCATTATACCTGATCTACATTGTATACAAGCATTGGCAATGGCTAAGAAAGGCTTGCCCAAAATTACAGGAATGGAAGTAGTGCACTTGCTTGGTTCCATGTCAAGAATCAGAAAATCTGCTGGATAGAAAAACTTGTCGACCCCAACTAGCATATCTTCTATCATTCCCATTGGCCTCCTTTCAGATCTGTCAGCCAACTATAATACAACATGTGTGAGCTTCAATTCTCCTAATCCTAACTTCTCATAAACTGAATATGGAAGTAGGTTTACACTGGATCCCAAATCTAACAAGACTTTTTCAATTGTATGATCCCCAATGATGCAAGGGATTGTGGCAACTCTAGGGTCTTGAAGCTTTGTTGGAGTTGCAATGGACAATACTTGGTTCACTTTCTCAACACAAAAGACCTTCTTTGATAGATGTATCCTAGATTATCTTTTGTGTGTGTACAAATCTTTCAAAACTTTGCATAAGTTGGCACTTGCTTGACTGCATCAAGTAAAGGTAAATTAATCTTCACTTGTTTAAATGTTTTCATCATTTCTTCAACTGTAGCATTCCCCTTGTCAAAAGGAGAAGGTGCTTAAAGTGCATTGGAAAATAAAAAATCGGGGACTGATCTCCCATTTGCTGCATTGCAATCTCATCAGTTTTTTCTTTATTTTTGTTTTCATTTTTTTGTTGGGGTTCATCAACACCCCCCTTATTTCTCATATGCTGCTCCTGCTGCATATCATCATGGGTTGTTCTTTCTTTTTTGGCACTTTTCTCAGGCTCAACACCAACCTTCTTATCAACCAACCTTTCACTTCTCATAGTGGTTACAGATTTAGCTTCTTCATGTGAAGAAATCTCACCCACCATATACTGCCCTTTTGAGTTTTTCATAGGCTGACTAGGCAGCCTATGAAATGTGAGTTAACTGTTTGAGACAAAGAGCCCAAATTCTGCAATGAAGCCAGAACTTGCTCTTCAAATGTGAGGGGTCTAGAGGGTGCTAGGGCAAGTGCACTTTGATGTACAGGTTGTGCCATAGGCTGGGCCATAGGCTTTTGGTATTGGGGCCTTGGGAAGTAATTCTGCTGGTAGGGCTGAGCATTTCTATATGGCATTGGCTGTTGTGGTTGCTGCTGCTGGTGGTTTTGAAAGTTATCTTGCATCCACCTCAAGTTGGGGTGGTTTCTCCAATGACAACCAATAGTTGACTATTGTCCAAACGACTGAGCAGCATTCACATGTTCCATGACCAGATTTAGAAATTGGGTAGCAGAGGGACATTCTTCAAGGGAGTGAGTGAGAGACTGGCATTGTCACAACCCCAGATTTTGGGATACGTGCACGTCATGCACTATATACATGTATATGTGTTTCACAAGGAAACCAAAATGAAACCATAGACACTATGTGTGTATGTGGGAAACATACTAGTATTTTCCTAAGTTATAAGTATATAAGTGAAAGAGAGAGGAGAGAAGAGCCCTTGCGTAACTCTATTCTAACCTAAATAGAGAGAAGGAGAATATAGAGAGAAAGAAAAGAAGAGCCTAGTAGAGAACTAGGGTTTCGTTGGGACTTAAATCGGCAGAAGAGTTGGAGAAAAGGCTGGAGGAGGAACCTTGGAGGCCTGTTAGCCTAGTAGAATTTCGAATCTTAAATCAAACTTGCGCGAGACTCATCGTCGGAGGTATGTTAAAGGCATGATAGATGCTTAGACATGTTTTAAATAATAGGAAGAATGTTGGTTGAATGTTTTTAATGATGTTAAGGTTTGAATGAGGGAGAAATTGTGTTCTCGATCTGATCGAGGAGCAAAAATCATCGCTCCTCGCTCGAGCGGTCTAAAGGGCTCGCTCGAGTGAGGATGAATAGGAAAAATATAGCTCTGGGCTCGCTCGAGCAGTCCCCAAAACTAGAGGGAAGCTCGCTCGAGCGAGGTCCCCAGTAATGCTTCAGTGGCTCGATTTAACCGCTCGAGCGACCTCGATTTAACGGCTGAAGCGAGGTCAGGTGACCGCTCGAGTGAGGTCAAGTGACCACGAGCGGACCACTATGGGTACAAGAAATATGGAGGTTGTGCACTCCAATGATTCTAGTAACCTTTCTAAGCATATGCTACATTGAAATATAGGTTTGACGCATGATCGTGAAGTGTAAACCTCTACAAGAAGGCGTGCTTTGAAATTCATCAAGGTAGGGAATATTCTTGAAACATGTGCATTATTCCGTCAAATTCATATATGTAGTGTAATCCATTTAAATAGTCAAATACTGCATGATCATTATGAAAAAGGGTGTGTGAGTGAGTTTCAAACGTGATAGTCTTGAGGTCCCCAGGGGACGAAAAAAATTATAAAGTTAAACATCTGAAGGATGCGATGGAAATCAAGGGCATCCCAGGAATGCAGATGAAAACTAACAGTGAAACGGAAGTAATGTGATAAGGCCTGATGTAATATAATTAGCACAATCACGGTGAATAACTATATGTAGAGCACATTTGATATTTTTATTATTGAAGGTTTGATTAGAATACCCCACCGATGTGGCGGGATACCCACGACTGACTCGGCAGGATATCCGTGAGCGGTACGGCGGCAAATTCGTACTTTCATAGCACATCCCAGGGATGTAGATCTAAGAATAGACCCCGCCACCTATGAGAAAGGGGCATGGGCAGTATTCCCAGGGAATACATATAACAACTGTCTAGTTAGACGACGATGGCGGGTATTCCATCGGGGCTCGATGCTATATTGCTCGGGGACTACTTAAGTTAAGATTTAAGTGATTAGGCCAAATTCATAACTAAACCAGTAAGGAGATTAAATAAAACCATACAAAATAACTGTTGAAATCATTATTTTTATTCCAGATATTTCAATTGTTTTCCATAAGTGTTACTCAATAAATTATGCTTTTTAAACTGTTGATATATGTGTGAAGGTTAATCTATATGTTCTTTTTGTTTCTCTACGGAGCTAGGATGTAGCTCACCCCCCTTAGACTATACATCGCAGGTCCAGGACTAGCGGCAGTAGAGATTTCTGGAGACGCTGATCCAGGGGATCCGGACTACGTGCCCACGGAAGAGTCAGAACCTCCTCCTGAGGAATTCTTCTAGGAAACCCACTGCATACTTTGAGAGTGAGTTGAGAGTATTAGGTACGGCTTGGTATGTCAAGCCTCTTTATTTCGAATGTATTTAAATACCGTTTCTTTTGATAAAACGTCTAGGACGAACAGTTATCACCAATGGTTTGGGTAAGTTCTTATGCCCATGAATTAGCATGGGACAAGGACTGCCTTTCGATACCATGATTATTTTTATATGAGAATTTGTTTAAAGTAGCTACGTGCGCCTTAATTACAGTTTTGGCTTGTATATACCAATGTTTTGTAAAGAACCCAGGGCACGGCCTTGAGGGTCGTGCTGATGGCACGAATTTTGGGGTGCCGAAATTCGGGCTGTCACAGGCATATCACACATGCCTTTTTCACTTTGGCAGCCATTGGAGAATGTATTGCTCCCATGAGCGTATCAAATTTCTGAGTCAAGCTATCTGCCTTCCTTTCCAAATCATTATAACCACTGACCTCATACATTTTTTCTCTTCTAGTGTTCTCTCTCACCAATCTAACAGGAGTCTCAATGTCCCTTGATAGAGTCTCCCTTTGCATGGAGTTTTCACTAATTCTATCAAATAATTCCCAGGCCTCATCAGCTATTTTGTGGAGGTAAGTACTCCCACATGAGACATCCACTATGTCCTTGCTTTTGGGATCAATTCCTTGATAAAAACTTTGAACAAATTATCATTCAAGAATTTGGTGATGGGGACAATGATTCAAGAGCTCCTTAAATCTTTCTTAAGCTTGGTGAAAGTCTTCAGTTGGGGACTGAGTAAAAGAAATAATGTTCTTCCTCAGCTGACTTGTTTTGGACATGGAAAAAAATTTAGCCAGAAATTGACATTGAAGGTCATTCCAAGATTGTATACTATTGGTTGGGAGCATAGACAGCCAAGTTCTGGCTCTGTCCTTCAATGAAAAAGGAAAGAGTCGTAGCCTGTTTGCTTCCTCCCCCAAACCAGTAATGTTGAAAGTGGTACACAGGCCTACAAATTCATCAATGTGCTTGTATGAGTCTTCCTTACTCAGGTCATGATATGAGGGCAGCATCTGTATGATGGGAGATTTAATCTCATACTTTCCTTGGATAGCAGGAATTGAATGCAGAAGGGGGAATTGTATATGTTAAGTGGTGAAAAATGCCACTTTTCACCCTTTAACCTGACCTTTGATAAACCTGTGAGCACACTAATAAACCTCTATTGAGTTTATTTTGTAGATAGCAATAAAAGATGAAAACAATACAGAAAACCACTCAAGAATGCCCACAAAGAAGTCATCTCTCAGTACAAAACAGACCCAGCAATAGCACACTAGAAGGTTGCACACCATTGGGCCCTTGGAGCGCGTGGCCACAGCAGAGCAAGGCACAGGAAGTGAAAACAGGCCGAAAACATCCTATCGAGAGGTCATCTGAAGACTTCGATAAGAGCTGAGAGTTAAATTGGAAGAATTCATGCAGTTAGTAAGGTTTCGATAGGATCTGAAGGCAGAGAAAAGAAGGATTCGTGAGGATTGTGAAATTCAATAGGATCCAAGGACCTATCGAACAGCTGAAAGAAAGATAGAGTTCATCCTGTCGAAAGCTGCCTAAGGAGAAAAGGGAACCTATCAGAAGGTTTCCTGAACCTATCGGAGGACCGCCTTGACCTATCGAAATGGAGATGCTGGAACAGCACCTATCAAAGGATACTTG
Source organism: Chloranthus sessilifolius (assembly GCA_021018995.1). Taxonomy (NCBI): domain Eukaryota; kingdom Viridiplantae; phylum Streptophyta; class Magnoliopsida; order Chloranthales; family Chloranthaceae; genus Chloranthus; species Chloranthus sessilifolius. Next base: position 76,962,286 of record CM037595.1, read on the forward strand.
AGCCTTTCGATAGGAGTGAGAGCCATCCTATCGAAGTGATGGCATGCAAAGATAAAACCTGTCGAAACGGTCATCCAACCTATTGAAATGCTCCTCCAGCCTGTCAAATGCTCCAGATAAAGCACAGTGAATGCTGAAGCCTTAAGGCTCATCCTATCAGAACCTATCGAAGAGATTGGAGAACCTAGCGAAAGGACTAAAAAGCTCTACTTGAACCTGTCGGAAGCTTTCCAAACCTGTCAAAATCGTGTGCAAAACTTCTCAGAAAATCAACTATGCACATGCTGCGACTTGGTGACCTACTGCACGCAACTCGAGGCACTTGGTGACTGGCACGACGATTCTAGAAGATACCCTAGGAAACCCTAACCGACCCACGTGCTCTAACAAAACCCTAACAAACTCTGAGGACCTTCGAGAAGGGAGTTTTGGTGGGAAAAATAGGAGAGAAAGCTATATATAGAGATCTCCAATTGAAATGGGGGGGATCGAGATCTGAACCAAAATTCTGGAGATTGGAGCTTGCAGAGAAATTCCATTTTCCCTCTTTTAGCTCAACAATGGTTGGCTAATTCCCTTGGAGTAGCGAGGACAGAGGCTAGATCTGTAATTGGGTAAGGTTGAGAGTGCTATTGTGGGTTCAATGCTGCACAGACTACAGATCTGAGAGCATTTTCATTGTAGAGTGAGTTTGATTACAATATAAATGTTGTTTTTAATGTTGTAATTAGATCTAAAGTTCCTTTGGTTTCATTTGGTGCTCAATCGGATTTGTGTAGAGGAGTCTATAGATCAGCTCACCCACTTAACTGGTAGACCTCTTAGATACCATCCGATCTTCTTGGATCTGATATCCCTGTAATTCCCTGAGTCTATAACCTGGAAATTACAACATCTATAATGGTTTTAATGCTCTGATTGATGCCTTTGCTTTGGAGGAAATCCCTAGGATGATCTATGACCATTGAAGTTGACAGATCATAGCCTTAAGACTAGTCCACTCTCAGGTTTCAATTGGATTCTTCTGCTGTAAATCTTTAGATCGGATAAAGTCTATAAGATGGTCTGTGACCATTAAAGTGGACAGATCATAGCCTTAAGACCAGTTAGATCCTTTGATTTGGAGTGGAGTCTTCTACCCTGCGGCTGTGCATGTAGTCAGTTGAGGGATTTGTGTGCTCTGAACCCTTATGGCATGATTAACCTAACCTGATTTCAGTAAGACCAATTTCCAAGCTACTCTTCTCCATTTTCTTCTTTTAACTCCTTTCCCCTGCAAGATCTGGATTTCTAAACTCGATCCCAGCTAGTTTTCATTTTATTTTAGTATAGCTTAAGTGACAACCCTTTTTAAACCTCTCCCCTGTCTTTTAGCTACTTTAGCATTAGTTAGGGTGTCAAATCTCTTATAGAAATATCACAATTAACCATAGGTGTGTGTAGGTATTGCCTAGGTCTGAGAGGCCTCTCAACTTCAAGATCTAAAAGAACAATCTCAGGATTGAGAGATCTTCTACCAAGCATACACACAACAGAAATAAAATACAGCACACAAAATTACAGCACAGATTTCAACAAAATAATTATGAAAACAAACAACTATTGCTGCTAATTTAAAAATTTACAGATCTAAAAATGTAAAAGAGTTAGGAAATACAAACTCAAGCATAGTTTTCTCCTCCAATTAGCACAATGCTCCTCTCAGAATTACAGATCCAGATCTATAACACAAAATTAAACTACAAAAACTATAACAGCAATTAGTCAAACACAAAACAGACAAGTATAAATCTAAATCTAAAATAAGAAAAACTTAAATCTACCAATTCTAAAAATACAGATCCCCGACAGCGGCACCAAAAACTTATTATATTGCTTACCTTGTAATTATTAAGAGGTTAAAATCAGCACACTAAAGAAAAATTTACAGCAAGAAGGAACCAAGGTAAGGCAACCAGACTTGCAAGAACCAGGGCTATTACAACAAGCTTTAAAGGGGTAAGTAGGGGTATGTCCACAGGAAAATGTGCTTCAAAATATGGTAAATCTCCAGATCTATAGCAGATCTAGCACTGTATCCTATCCTAATTCAAACTAAAGCAAGAAAAGGAAAGAGGAGAGGTTTTAGGGATTGTCACTTTATCTGCAAAACATAAATACAAAACTAGATCTAAAAGATGAGGGAAATGAATGGTAAAATAAAATATAAAATGGGGAGAAATAGATAGCTAGGGATTGATTCTTATTATAAAACAGATCAAGATTGTGAACATGTAGTTACCTTTCACTTGGCTACAAGCACAAATGCATGGTAGAAGAATTCAAATTAAATTAAGAGTTTGAATTGATCTTAAGGGTATGATCTGTTCACTTGAATGGTCACAGATCATCCTATAGACTTCATCCAATCCAAAGGTTCAAATTTAAACAATAAAACCATTGCAGCCACTATGCTTGTAAGGCTACAAGCACTTATAACCATAGGATCAAACAATCCATGTAAATCTGGTGGGAACCACTAGAAATCATAGATTATTTGGGGATCTAAACTCAGCTAGTCATTGCTTCAAATAGCTGCAATGATCGAGCTCACAAGGCTAGAATCTCTGCATAATTCCATATCTCTTCACTGAAAACAAATATGGAAATCAGAGCAAGAGTCGGATCTGCTACAATCTTTCATTTGGCTACAAGCACAAGTGCAAAGAGGAAGAATCTAATTTTATCTTCACTTCTGGATTAGTCCTAAGGGTATGATCTGTCCACTTAAATGGTCACAGATCATCCTAGAGATTTACTCCAGTAGTGAGGGTAAAGGATGGAACAATAAAATTACTGCAGGCACTATGGTTGCAAGGCTACAAGCTCAGGAAACTATAGGTGCATCAGATCTGGAAAAATCTAAAGCAATTGAATAGAAAAATTATAGATCTAATGGATCTTTAAAAATAGCATTTCATTGCTTAATCAAAACTTATAATGCTTTGCCCTCAAGCCAACAGTTTGTGCATGAATTTGGAGCTCTTCACAATGAATTTATAGATTTGTTTACAATTACAACTCAGCCTTTGGCTGCTACCTAGATCTAATCCAACAGGCTGGATTAGGGAGAGAAGTGGGAAGAGAAAAAGAAAAAAGAAAAGCTAAAACTAAACCTAAATGAGTCAAGGAGAACTCAGAGAATTTCCTAGTTTCCTTGCAAAAGAATTACAGCAAAAAGGATGCTTATTTATACATTTGCCTTGATCCATGTGCCTTATTCCCGACCAATCAGAGAAGAGGAATTTTATGCTAATCCAAGTGATTTATATTTTGGCTAATCAGAGAGAAGAGAACTCAGTTATGTTATGCCCAACTGAAATAGTTGGATTCCCCCCGCCAAGAATTGCCTCCATTCAGTTATGAATCAGTTCATATGTGGACAGGTGTCCCATGTGCATGTTAGATTTCTCAAATACGCCCCTACCGACCACTGATAATGGTTGAAAGCAATTAGAACCCAAGCCTCGAGAGGTTTGAAGAAATTCTGAAGCAAACTCGAGAGGTTCTGAAGAAGTTTGAGAGGTTGGAGGGCTATTTTAGAGCTTCAAAAATGAATTTTCGAGAGGTTCAGGCAACTGTTTGACAGGTTGCAAGCTTCAGGTAGCTCATCTCGATAGGTTTAGAGTACATCTCGACAGGTTGAGAGGGCTTCAGGTATGTATTCGACAGGTTGAAGACTACCACTCGACAAGTTTAAGGAAACATTCGACAGGTTCATTTTCAGCTTCAGAACCTCACGTGAAGTTCATTTCCAGCATCAGAACCTCTCGACAGGTTCAAACAACCATTCAACAAGTTGCTTGACGGGTTGATTCAGGCATCAGAACCTCACGTGAAGTTCATTTCCAACATCAGAACAATTTGTGGGGTTCACTTTAGCATGAATTTACAATTCGTGGAGTTGGATTTCAGCATTAAAATACCTTGTGGAGTTCACTTAGCAGCCTACAAACCTCGTGAGGTTCAAAATGCGGCAGCAACACATCTCATGGAGTTGTACTTCAGCTATATTCAGCTCTTTAAGCTGCTTGAGTGCACAACAGCCAGCACTATAGAGTGTTCGACAAGTACATGGTTGGCTGTTTGTGCTCGATCTCCACTCTACTGAAACCTATGTAGTTGCAGCAAGCTCTGTTTGCACACCAAGGGCTCTATTGTGCAGCTGCTATAGCTTTTCTTTACTTGATGTTGCAGCTGCTACAAATAATAAGGTGTGCAGCTATTCAAAGGTGTCCACATGGCTGCTCTATTGTGCAACTTGTGTACACAAAGCTGAAGGTGTAGCTGCTCCCATGGTTGTACCCATCTACATTGCTGCTGTTTGCTTTAATGTGCACTTGTTGAAATGTGCAGCTGCTGCTCGGGATCTGCTCCTCAGCCTAAAATGTATAACTTTACAGCCTTTGAGTCCTCTTGATAGCTGCTTGCTTGAATGTACTGAACCACATAATTGTATGCAGCTGCTGATGTAGATTGAAGCACTTGGTTACTCTGAAATGCAACTGGTTAAAAATGATCCTCATGGCATCTCCAATGTGCATAGAGCTGAAGTAATGAAAGTGTTGAATCACATGCACTAACTAAAGTCTTTTTCTGCTCATGTAAACAATAGGTAGCTGCAGGAGGCTCTTGGTTGACTCTAATTTCCTCTTCTTAGCACATATTCATGGATGGCTGCATATTTATTCCTAACTGCAAAAACACATTTAAAACAGTTATTAAACAGCTCAAGGTCTTACAAAAGTCAAGTTGAAGGGTGTATGAAATGGTATAAATCAATGACTAACACACCCCCAAATCTAATCTTTGCTAGTCCGCGAGCAAAGTGAAATTTAAAACAATTAACCTATAAAACTTAATGCCACTTCATAGGGAGCACAAATGCATTTAGCATATGCACCAAGCCTTTTAAACCCCAAGGTGATCCTGAGTGGAGGAGTGAAGTCTCCTGAGAGTTTTCAGTAAAGGTACCCACAAACTTCTCCAATAAAATCAGTTAATATCAGTGCAATGTGTTAAAATAGAGGTCAAAAAAAATAAAATTCATTCCACACCTTATTCAATTTTTTAGAGGATTCTCAGCAGTAAAACAGCAGTTTAATACTGAAATTCTACTATAATTCCTTCACAATTAATCAGCTCATGTCAAGGCATTGTAAGCTTTGCATTAATTTGAGAATTAATGCAAAGCTTATAATCAATCAACACACTAAAGGAAAAATTACAGTAAGAAGGAACCAAGGTAAGGCAATTAGACCTGCAAGAATCAGGGCCATTATAGCAAGCTTTAAAGGGGTAAGTAAGGGTATGTTCATAGGGAAATGTGCTTCAAGATATGGTAAATCTCCATATCTATAGCAGATCTGGCACTCTATCCTATCCTAATTCAAACTAAAGCAAGAAAGGAAAGAGGAGAGGTTTTTGGGATTGTCACTTTACTAAAAACTACATAAATACAATGTAAAATGTAAATGATCCAGAGCTAAGTAAAACACAGATTTAAAGAAATGGAGAAAATGATTTGGGAAATTTAAAATCAAAAGAGGGAGAATAGCAGCTGAGGATTTTGGTCTTTACTGAAAATTGATTGGTTCAGAGGCAATGCAAGAGATTGATTTGCAACAATCCTTCATCTGGTTACAAGCTCAGATGCAAGGTATAAGAATCCAATCTAGACCAGAGAGTTGGATTGATCTTAAGGCTATGATCTGTCCACTTTAATGGCCACATATCATCCTAGGGATTTCTTCCAATCCTAAGGATTTAATTAGAACAATTAGATTATTATAGATGCTGTGGATGCAAGGCTACAAGCTCAGGCATCCACAGGGATATCAAATCTAGGGCAATCAAATGGCAAGCAAGAGATCTATAGATCCAAATTAGCTTTACAATCAACAAATTACTGATTCAATATAAACTTACAGTACATTGTTCTCTGATCTGCCATCTGTGCAACATCTAATCCCCATACAAAGCCCCTCAACCTTTCAATTTATAGAGATACCTCACCCTAGCTACTAAAAGTGTTTAGCCAATCATGGTTGGACTAAAGAGAGAATGGGGAAGAAGGAAGAGGGATAAAATTTTAGAGGGAAAGGGGAATTTCGAATTTGGTCTGAGCTCTCTCAATTGCTGAATGGTTCTTCAATGAAGCTTCTCTTCCATTTATAGTCTTTCCCTCTGTCCTCAGATCTGTTTCAGCCAATTAGAGCTCAAGGGAATAATTTTATTACTCTGAGCTGCTGATGTGGCTGATTTTGCTTCTAGAAACTCCCCCCGATTGGTTCAAATTAGACAAGTACATGTGAGGTGGTTAGAGGATTCCCATTCATGCCCATTTGTATTCCAAAAATACCCTCAAACTAGCTAAACAGCCTTGGGACACGTGTTCACAAAGTACTGGAGCTAAGAAGTTCCCAAATCGTGTTTCGAGAGGTTCAGGGAACCTCTCAACAGGTTCTGCTAGTGCTTAATGCTTCATTCAATAGGTTAGCTATACTTCTCGACAAGATCTGTTGAACTGTTCGACAGGTTGACAACAATACCTAACTGTTGTCCTAGCTCCAGCCATCCTCTCGACAGGTTATAATTCAACCTCTCGGTATCTTACACAGCTCCAGGCATCCTCTCTACAGGTTGAAGGCATCCTCGCGAGAATGAATGTAGCTTCAAGTAAGTCTTCTCTAGGTTGTCTTTGATTGCTCGATAGGTTCATGGCAACCTCTCGACAGGATTGATTTCAGCCATTTGTACTTCGTGAGGATGATTGCTTCAGTATTCCTCTTGACAGGTCCAGTTGTACTGATCGACAGGTTGCTCTGCTGTAGCTTAAGCCACTCGACAGGTTTTGTCAACCTCTCAATATCTTTACTTTTTCACCTCAGTACCTCTCAACAGGTTGAAACACAACTTTAGGACCTCTCGACAAGTTGCCTTCTTCAGCTTTAGCTCATCGACAAGTTTTGGAACCTCTCGATATCTTCATATTTCAGCACACAGACCTGTCGACAGGTTGGATTAACCTCTCAACATGCCCTGTTCTTTGCTTCCATAGTTGGCACACAGCTTGGGGTGTTGCCCTTCATCTATTCAGCACACAGTAGCCTTTTGAGGTGTTCAATCTTTATCCAATGCAGCTGCTCTTGCTCCCATGTGTGCCCAGTTGGACACGTGCCATTCCCATAGACCTCTAAGGCTCTGTGAACTGCTTGATTGGCTGGCCTTTTGGGCTGCAGGAGCACATGTTGAGGCAAAAGGTCTCTTCTTTGGCATTTTTAGATGGATATCTGCACTATGACTGCAATTTATTACTTAACTACAAAACACACTCAAGACACATTGTTAGTCAACTCAAAGGTCCATCAAAGGTCAGGTTAGGAGGTGAAAAATGGTATTTTTAACTGATTAACACAATGTCAAGAGCATGTTGCACTCATCAAAGCCCCATTAGTCGCATTGAACCCCATAGCCTCGCCATGCCCATTTTCAATGTAGGCCTTCAACATCATCGGACCATTCATAGGCACAGTCAGGAAAACTCACAAGCATGCGTTTATCCTCATTGCAATCGAATACTACGCCAAATGGGCAAAAGTCGAGTCATATGGCAGAATCACTGCTTCAATGCTTGTGAAGTTTATTGTTCGGAACATCGTCACAAGGGTTAGAGTTCCCAAAATATTCGTCACTGACAACCGACCAGAATTCATTATAGAGAATATGAAGGGGTTGTGCAAGAAATATGGCACTTACCTACACCACTCGTCACCGTTCTATCCCTAGGGAAATGGACAAGTAGAAGCCACAAACAAAATGTTGATCCAAATCTTGAAGCGAATAGTAGAGACGAGCAATAGAGACGACTGGCTTGAGCGACTACAAGAGGCTATCTAGGCCTACTGGACTTCTATTCACACGACTATTGGCCAAACCCCTTATCTCCTCACACACGAGATGGAAGCAGTTTTATCTTACGAAATACATGTATCATCCCTGCTTGTCCAACTTGACGATCAACTATCCATAGACGAAAGGAGGGTTGCTCTACTTACCCAGCTAGAATAGCTCGATGAGACGCGTCTAAGGTAGTTGACCATGCACAATTATATCAAAGGAGGGTGGCTCGAGCCTATGATAAGAAGGTCCTTGAGTAAAATTTTGAAATTAGAGAGTTAGTCTTAAAGGAAACTGAAGCCGAACTGGGAAGGCCCATATGTTATAGCAATCGCATACCCAAAAGGAAACTGAAGCCGAACTGGGAAGGCCCATATGCATACAAACTGGTGAACCAAGATGGGAAAGAACTCCCTAACCCTTGGAATGCAATATACCTGAGGAAATACTATCCCTAGCGTCGTGATCATCACGTCTCGTAGTCAGACATAGATACTTATACTTACCACTATAGTCGTCATGACTCATTCACTAGTCGTACGTCTTTATTTCCCAGGATATCCTGGAAATCTTCTGACCCATTGTCCACCTCCTTACTCGGGCGACTTGATCGGAAGGATTAGTGGAATACCCAACCCCTTAAAAGCGTAGGAAACACCCAATTCTCACCCCTTTTCTCGGCCATTCGTGGAGACGTTAAAGCGTAGAAAATGAAGATGTTAGGCTCAACCAAAACTCACTATTCTTGCATCAGCAGACTATTTTCGAAATCTACGCTTCAAGAGAGAAACAAAAGCGAGAGACTAAAGAGAGAAAAAGAAGAATCATAACCAAGTGAGAGCAATACGATGGGTGAACAAGTCAATAAGCCTAGGGAAGCTAAGCAAACTGTGAGGGCATTCCTGACAATCTTACTAGGAAAGTATAAGCAAACTGCGAGGGCATCTCTGGTGTCTCTACACTACTAGATATCATCGTAAGGAGGCGGGATGAGGACAAACCCCTGCTAACCACAGAATGTGAGACTTTGATGGTGCCAAAATATGATGGAGAGCTCAACTATGGCATCGCACACCCCCCGAGAAAAGGACAGTTACCTATCCCTTTTAAACTTGACAGGTAGAAACTATTCTCCACATCATTGAGCCTTCCCCCCTCCTTTCACCCTTTTACTTTTGGATGATGAGTCACAACCTTTCCCAAGACGTCCTCAGAAATAAAAAACCAAAAACCTGTGAATGATGACTGATGCAATCACCCGCTACCTACCACACACCCCTCCTAACGAGACTACTGGATAGAAAAATCATTGCCAAAGGTAAAACCCAGTACACGACTGATATAATCAAACAACCTCCCTTGATTCGGTAACATTATTAGGGAATTTTTCTCAAAACCGACTCATAAAATACACACTGCTCTACGTAGACCCCGATACTCACAAACCCAGAAAAGCTCCATTGCACCTCAACATTGAGGCATTATTTTATTTAGGAGGAGGATTACATCAAAGGCCACTTCTTACCCACAGAAAGGATGCAAACCAATAAGACAGTCACTCGATGGAAGACTACCAAAGAATGCCGCGCTGCCTACCCTGCCACACTCCTACACTGGGGGCATTTTTTTTAGTTTTTAGAATTTTATTTCAGTACTTTGCTTCCCTGTTGCATTATTTTCCTCTCCTTGTAATGAAAAAGTAAAACCAAAAAAAAAATACAATGATCCCGCTTCTGTTACCAAACTCCGGTCTGAGACCACCCCCCCCCCCCCCCCCCGTGACAATTAGCAAGGGGGAAAATAAAATTACTAATGACTTTGTCTTCATGTGTGGATACAGAGCAACCTTCAACTATTACAGGGCCAACTCAAGGAGCATCCAAGTCCCAATAATAGGCTATGACACCTAAGCAAGCAGCTAAAGTGTCGAAGATAAAATAAAGAAAGAAGCAACACCAGGTACATCTAAACCAAAAATCCATCTATATACATCTCGAAATTTTTTACATCTGTCACCGGGGGCATACCCCTGTATATACAATAAAGGAAAGAAGACAAAAATGATATATATATACATGACCTTACTCCCTCCGTTGCCTTTGCGAGGGACGCTTACCACTCTCTCCCTCAACGACCCGGCAGAATCAGGCCCACAAACAAATAATAAACAAAATTCAAAATAAAACCCAACCCCTAGGCACCTATTTATAAGCAAAACACCCTTAGCCACAATGTGACAAGTGTCACACCCACAAACATCCCCTATCTAATTAAGTCAAAACAAGACACCTAGCCCTTCAAACAAAGCACAATCCATGAAAAATGGAGATAAACCAATAATCACAAGATATTTACCCCCTTTAAAAAAGCACAATCCATGAGAAAACAACATGAGCCAATTAAAGAAACACAATTCATGGCATAATAAAGGAACCAATGACATTAAAACAGCTAGCACCTCCATCTATTTCTAATCTAAACCCACATGTGGTAGACAAGTGTCACACTCACAAAACATGAGAACAAAACAAACCTTATACCTCAAACAAACACATGAACTCCCTCCCTCCACAATGACAGAAACAAATGCCACCGATTCAAAATTTAGAATACACAAAATATGCCCCGAAATGTAACCCGTCATTCACACCGTCAAAGCTAGCCAGAGACCTAACCGAATTCGTAAGGATGAACATAATAAATAGACAACATGAATTAGAAAAATAATAATAATAAAAATAAAAATAATAAAAATTAAACAATAAAATAAAATAAAAATAAATACAATACAAAATAGAATAAAATAAGTGAAAATCATCCCCCATACAATCCACATAACGATAAAGACACAACAAGAACAAAGCACATAATAAGGAGTGACACAAATAACGCCTCACCACGGTCGAAAGCCAGGAAGGCCTATCCCCCTACAGTCCCATTGCAACGGAGACACGAAAAAAACACAACTCCACCCAAAGCTTAAATCCTATCGAAGTGTCGACCAAGACTGACGACAAATAGAATATGAACCAAAAGCTGCTGCGATAGAGAATGAAGTGGATCCATGTATTTGTTGTCACCAAGCAAAGCATCGACCGAGATGAGCCACAGACCCCTCTCCTCCATCAAGTTGGAGATAAGATATATTCGCACCAAGGATAACTCCATGATGTCGGAAGACTCGACTTAGAAGATGACAATGATGATACTCAAGCATTAAAGACTCTCACCAAGAGAGTAGCGTGGGAAATCATCCCTGACGTCAAAGAGACGAGGCAGAAACACCAGCAAGAAAGCTTTGAGATCACTTGAAAAAATTCAGCAAGAGGCATAGTAATCGAAGAGGTGACAAAGTCAACTAATTTCGATGATGTGGGTAGTTGTGTGATCTTGCAAACAGGCAAGACCCCCTATCCTCTGGACATCCTTGTCCCATCGCACACAGATAACATGTCCCAATCACAACACTACCCCATCACGTAGCCTCGCATGCACCCATAAGCGCACCATCACCGAAACTCCATCGCACCATAATCTTAAAAGTCCCATTGCGATGCAACTACAACCCGATCTCATCATAGTACCCAAGATCTGCCAAAGAAAGAAATAAACATAGTTGTCTCATCGCATAACCACCAAGCCCCACCGCATGACCTCGCATATTGAACAGAAGGAAGGCTCCCATCACCACAACCACCATGCCCCATTGCGACAGAAACACACCCCGCCACAACGAAGGAGGAGAGGAAACTCTCCGACGTCCCATCGCGAGATAAATTAGGTAGGTATTATCCCCCCTCTACTCGATATTCTCATAAAAAAATATAGTTAGATAATATTAAGTCAAATGTTTTCAAAACTCGTCTCTCTCAATCCGCGATTCACTGAAATCCTCCCATAAAAGACAATCATCAGTATCCGCGAGGAGGTTAGACAGAGTATTCGGCATACCAAGCGTCATCTTGACAACCAAACGAAGGTCAGCTCCACAAATCTCGTTCCAATGGATCTGCTCAGTGTTGTCTCGGAAGCCACGTTTTCCAAAGTTTTATCACCGAATTGATCTTAAGTTAAAACCCGAATTTCTAAAAGTCCTATCTATCAAACTTTCACCTCTCATCACCCCAATTCGTTCTTTTCCCTGGGAAACCGAACCCTAAGTATACTCAACTTTGAGAAATCCACTGGAAAGGGACCCCTGAAGCATTGTTGGTGTGAGCAATGACGCACCTGGTCTGACATGACTTGCGAAAGCCTTCACCATCATACTACATCATATTATCTGGTCACTTGACCTTGTCTCTGGACATTCGTATGATGCCCCCTGGTATATCGTTAGTGTCAATTTCCCTCCGTTTGACTGCCACTTGCAGCAGGTCGCGACATACAATGGGTTGCCACTTGCACCCACGGTTAAGGATACATCTCTCAACAGCTACCACTGGGCCCCCGAATGACTCCTTTTAGCTTGTGCTAATAAATAAGAAAGCCAAGCATTTCATGTCAGCTCCCCAGTTCGCATTTCTGATTTCCCAAAGAAACGAGAAGGTACCTTGAAAGGAGGGTGTCTACTTCTTCAACGCATTCTTACTCCACAAGAACGCACCGAAGAGGGGTATCTGTAGACACCCCATTTTCACCCTCTTAGAGTATAGAAACCTGTTCGATCAACCGTTGACCTTGCCCACAATCTTCGAAAAAGGACTGACTTTTTTCAAAGACCTTAAAACCCTAAATACGAAGACTATATACTATACGCATAGTATATAGTCGAGCTATGGGTTGCAATATCAACTCATAAACTCGGACCCGAGAGTTCCCCCAATTCCTCGCTATCACCCATGCATGGAATTGATTGCACGCGTGACATAATGCGTGTATTTGGCCCCAAACAGACCAAAACTCCACTCTCGTGCACCGCCCATGGTCCTTGATTCTGCGCGCACAATGATACGCGAAATCAATTCCACGTGTGAGACCACACGCGGAATCAGTCCAGATGCGGACTGAGACTCTACTTCCCAAGACCGCCCGGACTCCCCGATCTCACGCAAACCTCCCTACGTGAAATTGGATTTCACGCATAACCATATGCGCGGAATTGGTTCCAAGGCACACTAGAACTAGGATACCTACTCAGTCGGTCACGCCCGAGTCAATGACCAACTTAAAGTGAATTAAGCACCTTACACTATGTGTGGAATTCAATTGAGCATTGAGCACTTAGGGTCATGGGCACAATCCACCTATTGCGCACATGGCCCCACACGCGGAATTAGCCCGATACCTATAAAAAGACCCCCCAACCATGCCCAAACACACCAATTCAATAGCAATCTCTCCTCTCTCGAGTTCAGGCCTCTCCCAGGAAGCTCGAGTTTCTCTCTGCGGCACTGAAAGGAGGAAGAAGCGCTTAGCTTCAAGTAATCTCTTTCTAGTTATTAGTTTTTTATTTTCTAGTTCTAGTTCTTAATTTCTAGTTCTAGCTCTTAGTTCTTAATTCTAATTTCTAGTTCTAGTTCTTAAATTTCTAGCTCTGGATCTTAGTTTTTAATTTCAGGTTATAGTTTTTAATTTCTAGTTCTAGTTCCTACTTTCTTACTTCTAGTTCATAGTTCTCAGTTCTAGTTCTAATTTTCAGGTCTTAACCTTTAAATTTTTAATTTTTTATTCTTAAATTCTCAATTCTTAATTTAAATTCAGTCTTTAATCTCTAATATTTATAAAAATAGTCCTTAGCCACCTGATTTGTCCAAGGGAGCTTATGGAGGGTACCCAAGAATGGGGCCAATCCTCCTTAGCATAATGGGCGACAACCCTCCTTTTTAAATTAGAGTAGCATTAGAAGACCAAACTAATTAGAATTAGAGAAGCAGTAGGAAACTCAGTCAATTAGAGTTAGAGTAGTACTAGGAGACCCACAGTCAGTTAAACTCCAAGTAGGATAAGAAGATAAAGTTAATTTGACTTAGAGCGGGATTAGGAAGTTAGACTAGGCAGACCATAGACTACTTTTAGCTGCTGAAGTCGGTCGACTGACGTTCAGTAAAGGAGTCAACTCGCATCTTCCTGCACTTGATCAATGACGTGTTGTAGCGTCGATAAAGATCTGCAGCTGGCGATCGCATCAATCAAGGTATTCTCCTTTTAGCAGACAATAATTCTTAGTTTTTTATTCTACCGCCCCTAGCCAGAGTCCACATAACCGAATTAAACCACTTATTCTAGGGACCGAGAGAAACCCATAAAAAGCGCGTACCAACACTCTGGTGCATTCTTTCTCCTGGTGACCTAAAATCCTGCAGCGATAACAAAATGTAGGGACATGCTCATACTCGAAAGGGATCCATAGGGGTTGGTTACTAGCAATGTTCAACATTAAGCCTCTACGTAAAGGCTTTTGAGATGTCTAGGTTAACCCTCATACATAGATGTTTACCCCAACCCACACCATGCTCCCCTACTACAACATGCTCCACCTTGCCAATATGATTTCCAATTCGAAGACCCACATCTTTGTTCATAGCACCCTTGGGAAGATCCATAGCCCTAATCTAGAAGGAAGCTTCGTTAAAACTAACCTGCACAGAAGCATCCGCAATATACTCTGCTATAACACCTAAATAATTGTCAAAACTCCATGGCCCGCTTCTTAGAATGCGCTTCTTTTGTTGTTCATATGAAAATTTGAAAAGGAAAACATCATTATCCATATCAGTAATAATAACTTCATCTCGAAGGTTTTAGGCCTGAATGAGGGTATCCTTTGCATCTTCACGATTAAACCTTCTGTTTGTCAGTATTTTCGCAAGAAGGCAATGGGCGTCATCTTGGAGCAGTGAAAGTTTCTCCTCCAGAGTGATGGGGAGTACTTCTTTTTCATCACATGTGAGTGATAATTTCTTCTTCCATGATACAACTATGTCAGCCATTCAAAGCCAAAAAAGTAAGGACATACACGAAAAGTAGAAAATAGAACGAAGTGGAGAGGAAAGAATAGAAAAGAAAGGTGAAAAAACTTACACGAAGATAAAGGGCAAACATATACGACGATTAGAGTGACACGCCCAATTTGTGAACGCGAAAATAGAGAATTATAAATTTTAAGTTACGAGTGGCAGGAATATTCACTTAGTGTAACGATAGGAAAGAAGATGGCTTTATGGAAGAAAGATTGGACCGGGTTGTTGCAAATTACGAATGGATGATACTTTTTCTGAACAGCAAGGTGTCACATATAACCAGCTCTATGTATGATCATATACTCAAATTTGTGCAACTACTTCAATGTCATATGGCGACAAGGAGTATAGCGGAAAGACAGTTCAAGTTCGAAGTAATGTGGACTGTTGGGGAATTTTAGGTGCTGATTATTATGAATTAAAAGAAAGAAAATAAAATCAAAGTAAAACAAAGGATGGATTCAGCACATCTAAAATATCCTAGACCTGCAAGATACAGGGTCCTTTGTAGCAAGTTTTAATAAGAGCTTGTCCCACAGGGAGTAGTGATCTAAACTTAGAAGGTGTATAGTAGACCTCCAGATCTGGCTACAAATCTGGCAATTCTAAGAAGAAAGAGAGCTTTTCAGGTGTCACTAGATCTAATTTATAAAACTGAAATATAAAAATAAATCTAAAAGATTGAGGAAGGTGGATGGTAAAATAAAATATATAATGGGGAGAAATAGACAGCTAGGGCCTGATTTTTATTGCAAAACAGATCAAGAGCTGGGGATTTGTAGTAATCCTTCATTTGGCTACAAGCACAAATGCAAGGTATAAGAATTTGATTTAGACCGGTGGTTTGGATTGATCTTAAGGCTATGATCTATCCACTTAAATGGTTACAGATCATCCAATAGATTTCCAAATTCCGATGGCTTCGATCAGAACAAGATAATCACTACAGATGCTGTGAATGTAAGGCCACAGGCACAGGCACCCACAGGCATATCAAACTTAGGGAAATCATATGGTCATCAAGAGATCTACCAATAAAGGGCTTGGGCTTGTGCCTAGTGCAAAAATCCGATCGAGAATCTAATGGGACCGCAAGATCTTTAGATTTAATTAAGCTTTAAAATCAATAATTTATTGCTTTAATCAAAACCAACTTACAATAAACTTGTTCCTAGATTTATAGTCTGTGCATCGATCCACATTTCTTCATGCCGAAATTACAATTACAAAACAGATCTGAGTTGCTACCTAGACCTAATCCAACGGGCTGGATTAGAGATAGAAGGGGGAAGAGAAAAGGGGAAAATAAAACCTAAATGAGCTAAGGAGAACTCAAGCTATTCCTTTGTTCCTACATTCCTTGCTCAGAAATTACAACATAATAGATGGGTATTTATAGGTATGCAGTGATCCATTTACTTTGAGTTGCAGCCAATCAGAAGAGAGGAGCTTGATCCAAGTGAACTGTATTTCAGCCAACCAGAGAGCAGCAATTTTGTTATGCACGGCTGAGGTATCTTCATTTTGGCCAAGGAAAATCACATGTGAACTGTTGTCCCATGTGCAGAAATTTGTGCCCAGCTGATGTGTTTTTTACAGCTCTCAAAGATGCCCCTGTCGGTCACTGATATTTGCTGATACAGCCACTGCAGAAATATAAGCTGCTCAGTCAATAGGTGCTGCTGCAAGTTTAATAAATAGAGCGTTCGATAGGTACAACTTTAGCATTCGATAGGATAATGGTTTGCTGAAGAACCAGCCGATAGGTTCACTGCAACCTTGAAGAACTCGATAGGTTAGATTGCAAAAGGCAATATCCATTCAATAGGTTCAATGCTTGGAGGTGTCGACAGGTTCAATGGTAGGTATTCTCGATAGGTTGGCTGAAAGCCTCCAATGAACCATTCAATAGGATGGGTTCCTGCTTCATGAAAGCATCCACTCGACAGGTTTACAAGAGTGAACTCGATAGGTTGGAAGTTGCATGAAGTGTAAGTCGATAGGTTGGGTTTCTAGCTGCATGAACCATTTGATAGGTTGATTGCTGCCCCAGAGCACTGCTCAATAGGTCCATCTGAACAAATCGATAGGTTCGGCTAAGGCAATTTCTTAACAGAACTCAATAGGTTTAATCCCAGCTCTAGTACTATTCGACAGGTGCTGACTTCAACTGAACCACCCATTCGATAGGATTGGTTTTAGCTTTCAGCAGCTCTTGTACATGGACTTTTCATGTGTAAACTGCTCAACTGGAGCAACACATCAGCAGCCACTGCCCTCAAATCTGTAGCAAGATCTTTGGGATGTTGCTCTGTTTTTCCAACATATGGGCCTGTGGCTAGAAGAATTCAAGTAGCTTTTACACTGATATTCATCAGCTCCGAATGCAGGCTTGCTATCTCTTCTTTCACACTTGCCAAGTTCCATATTGCTGCACTCTTTTAGTATGCACACAGCTTGTATAATTGTAGCTCCTCCTCAGTTCAAGCACACCTTGAGCTGTTGTTTTACTTCCATATTAACAGATTACTGGCCTCAGCTCTAATAGATGGTTCCAAGTCCGCTTTTTGGCATTTTTACATAGAAAAACTGCATTCTTCTATAGTTTACCAATAACTGCAAAACACACTCAAAAGCAAGTATTAAACACTCTAGGTCCTAGCAAAAGCAAGGTTTAAAAGGGTAAAATGTGGCATATTTCACTGATTAATACACCCCCAAACCTAACCTTTGCTAGTCCTCGAGCAAAGTGAAATTTTAAAATATCCAACCTACAAAAATAAATGTCACTTTCGTAGGGAACACGGGTGCATTTGGCACATGCACCAAGCCTTTTAAACCCCTAGGTGATCCCTAGTGGAGGAGTGGAGTCTCCTAAGGGTTTTTAGTGAAGGTACCCCCAAACTTCTCCAATAAAATCAGTTAGTACTCATGCAACATGTTAAAATAGAGTTTAAGGGAAATAAAATAAATTCCACACCATGTCCATTCAGTTTTAGAGGATTTTTAGCAGAAAAATCATCAGTTTAAAACCTAAAATTCTGCTGTAATTCCTTCATCATCAATCAGTTCATATCATGGCATTGTGCCTAAAAATTGATGCAGCGTTCACCTTTAATTTAAGAATACTATTTTGATAATGCCCCAACCAAATTTGATTTCAGACCCAAATCTTATCGGGGTTGTCACTCACAACAAAAATAGAAGGGTGCATCATTTCACACACAGTTCAAGAATAGTTACAGCTCTCAAATAGGACTGCAACCATGAGCATAGGCATTGCTCTAACTTCTGAAATTTTCTAACTCTTTTCACCATAGATTAAACACATCTTCATTTCCACATGACAGCTCAATCCATTTCAAATCAGTAGGGTCTTTTTTATTGGGTTGTAATATGGCTTATGGGTAAAATTTAACGAAGAATAAAAGGGTGTAATAGGATTCAAAATTGAGATATCAGTAAAGTAAGGAGGTGATTCATGACTTCAACTTCTTCATTTCAGCACATCTCCATTTTCTTTTTGAATTTGTAGACTTGAAGTGATCAGCTTCATCAACTTCTTATCTTCTTGTAGATTTTCAAATGAAGTGACTTCTCTTTTCTTTTATTTTATTTTTCTGTTTTTTCTTTTTGTATGCTTTTTTGTACTTTTATGAAAATAAACTGTACTGTTACACCATATTTCTAGTCTCCTAGCATTGGTCGTCAATCAAGTCTAAGATCCTATCAATACAGATTTTATCAAATCAATAATCAATCAGAAATTTAGACATCAATCAAACTCTAGAAAACTGAAGATGGAAAAGTAAAAAATATTACACTAATCTGCAAATTCTAACCTGAGTTGTCAATTCAAATTAAAACTTGGAGATGTTTACAAAGCAAATAAAATTTAAACTAGAAAGCAAAGTAAAATATATCCTTCACCCCTCAGCCGCAGTCGTCAATTCCTCCTGAGAAATTACCAATATCTACACTAATCTTCAACATTCAATTACAGTCGTCAATTGCTCTTGAGAAACCTCTAATATCTAATCTACTCTAACTAGTATACACTACTAATCGGAAGAAAATCCAACCTTAGGTGTCAATTGATGCTGAAATTCTTCAATGCTTATTCCTATGTCAAGCCCTCTTATTTATAGATCAAAAGGGGTCGGTTTACAAAGATCTAGATCTAATAAAAGAACCTACTAAAAATAAAAGATTCCTAATATAACTCTAATTCCTAATTTTATCTTTCCTTGCTTTCTTTAGTTGTTGCGCTTCTGGATTAGATCTTTATCAATCTTCTCAGATCCGTGGTTCATCAGACTTCTAATTACAGGAGTCTTCTAATTCTAGATATGACGGTATTAAACTCTCACGTAATCAGCAGTAGCAATAGTAGTAAAAAGCTTCTATTTTTGGAAAATTGTTAATCATGATTTTTTATTTCTCAAAGCTTCCTCATGATTGACGATTCTCTAAATTATGTTTTATCGCTTTTCTCCTTTTGTCTCTTTTGAAGAATCATAAATTACGATTTTCTGGCTTTCAGTAGGCGAAAAATATATTTTTCGCTCGATTGTCTTTCTTATTGCTTTTTGAGTTTATTTTGACAAAGATCGACACTTAAGCTCTCTTTTACTGGTTATCTCTAATATCTGCACATTAGTATCTCATTAGTAGTAAACTATAACCTAGTATTACTAAGTTAAGGGTGATAAAATGATAAATTATGGGACTGATCACACTCTCAAACTTAAGTTTTGCTAGTCCCTAGCAAACAAAGAAATATAAAATATTTAAAACTTTTAAATTTAAATACCACTTTCGTAGGGAGCACGATTGCATTTAGCAGATGCAACAAGCCTTTAAGCCCCTAGGTGATCCCTAGTGGAGGAGTTGTACTCTCCTGAAGGTTTTCAGTGAAATTACCTACAAACTTCAAATATTTGTGGATTTTTCAAAATATTTTTAAAATTTTAAAATTTAAAATATAAACTACTAATTATTCAGTTAGTCATTATATGTTCATTATTTTAAAATATTTCAAATCTTTTATCCTTAGCTTCCCACCATGGCACTTATCCTTGATCAGAACTCAGTAATTTCAATTCTTGTATAGCGTAGAGTGTGTCCATATCAGTAAAAAGTTTATTCATCATAGATTTTTCTAAACTGTAATTTTTAGAAAATATTTTCATCCAAACTCCCACTTATTGGCATACTCTCAAAACTAATCGAAATTTTAAGTTCTAATGATATGATATGCTCGTGATAAATTCAAAGGACAATCAGTTAAAAAGATAAATCTCATGGAAAGGATAATCAATTATTTTTATATAATTTTTTTATTTATTCATAGTATCTATTTCATATATCTCTACTAGACTCATATTTTTACAAATCGTAAATCACAAAGGTCTTTCTTTCGGCTTGTAATAGGGCTTTAGGTTTTTAGAAGGCTTCAAATAAAAAAGGTAAAGAGGATTCAAAATTATTTTCAAGAGTTTAGCTCTTCCTTCTCTCTTTCTTCTATTTTTCAGCTTCAGTAAGTATCCATATTTTGGATAACTTCTTCCCATTTCTTTTTCTTTTTGTAAATCCCATTTTTATCTTCTTTTTCAGTTTGGAAGTTTTTTGCTTCTCTTTTCACAAAATCGTCTTTTATGATTTTTCATTCTTTTTCTTTTCTTTTCCTTTTCCCATATTTTCATATATTTATACTTCTTTTTCAGTTGTACCCTTTTCAACAGATTCTTTATCTATTAACTCATACTCCTTTCACTCTTTTTTCTTCCCTTCTTTTACATTCTAAACTCTTAGAAATTGTAAGGGTTAATGATAGAAAGTTTTGGGCAGTACACATGGTTATGGGTTTATAAAATTCTGGTATAAAGAAATTTAATCTTTAAGCTTCTAATATGGGTTCAAATAGTAAAATGTTTTGAGATTTTCACTTTTTGGCTCTGGTTTAAAAAAGATGGCTTTCGGTCATTTTCACGATTTACTAATATGGATGTCTTATTGCTTTGATATATTTAATAGACAGTTCTAAACAAATAAATTATCATAATCATAGAATATATTAATTCTAAGTTCAGCATTATAAGATTTCAAATAGTAGAGAAGTTCAAGGAAATTTAAGCATGAATAAAAACTATTTCTCTTTCTCTCAGAATAAAGAGGAAATAGGCTCTATAGCTCACTGGTTATATGATTTTGAAACTATAATCTAAAATATTTTTCAGTTCAGATCAATCGTATAATTTCAAGCATTCTTCTGATATAGTATTCTAGAGATGCTTTACTTTGAATTATAATTATTTTTATTTTGATTTTTGAACTACTACTATGATGTTTCACTGAGAAATTTAGATTTTTATATTTTTTCATAATTTGCATATAATGATTAACTTAAAAAAAGTTGTAAAATAATAAATTTTAAACAAAAACTAAACTAAAAAAAAGTAATTAAACTAACAAAAGTTTGTATCCCCCCCAAACTTAAATAGGACAAGGTCCTCATTGCACAAAACAGGGAAGAAAATTTTTACCGTAAATTACTGCTATATTAGTAATCGGGTATATAATCTGCGAAAAATATCTAAATTTCTTCCCCTAAACTTGGGAGAAAAATACTTTCGATTTGAATAGAGAATGTTAGTAAAAAGAAAATTGTTAGGAAAGATAAAAAAATTGTTAGTAAGATTAGTAACACACACTAGTAAAAAAAATTTATAATTTCTATAACTGGATATTTATAACGTCCTGCAAAAAATGAAAATCTATTGGAATTATACCTGTGAGGTTTGTGGTATATCTAGAGATTTACTCACTAGGTGATGCAGGATATGGGACAATTGATCTTGAAGGATATGTGGTGGAGTTGGTATAACAACCAGGTTGTTACTGCAGCCCTCGTCGAAGTCAAAGATTTCTGCAGTGCCTGAGTCAGAATCGTATTCTTGGTCAGGCTCCATTTCCTCTTCTAGTGGTACTTCTACAGGATGTGCCTCTGTTAATGCTGGATTACATGTTACTTTCAAGGCCTGTAGTTCTGCTTCCAATGTAGCCTGTCGGCTCTGTAATTGGTGAATTACAGCATACTTTGCATCATTTTCCTCCTCAGCTGTGAAGAAGTAGCCTTCTTTATTGTTACTGTGGTCCAAATTTTTTTGATGAGGGACTCAATCTTTTCTTCTTTCTTAGCACAAATAAGCATCAGGTACTCTTTCTTCTTGTAGATTAACCAATTTCCCTTGAGCTATTGTGAGTTCTTGAGTCTTATCATTCCGTTATTTGTTTAAGGTTTGTTCATATTCTTGATGGGCTTTTTCTCTTGTAGTTTCCACAACATCTGGGTTGTTAATGAATTATGTCCATTGTGCGACAAGTTGTGCTATTCTATCCTCATATTCCTCTTTTTTTCTTTCCCACCCTTGATGTTTTTCTTGCAGAATCTTGTTCTCTCCTTGTACCTATGCTATTTGATTTCTAAGGGTTGTTGTTTCCTCTTAAATTTTCTTATTTGTTTCGGCTACCCAATGCACATGATACTCCTTAATTGTCTTCTATTTTATGTTCATAATCATTTCTTGCTTTTCCTGTGCAGTAGGCATGTTGTCTTGTAATCTTCTTTTTAACATATGTATATCATCCATCATTCTCCTTACTACAACTGGTAATTGGGCATTGGAAATCTGCCATTACTCTACTTCTTTTAATCTTCTCTCCAGGTCAGGTTGTTCAATCACTGGGTCTATTGAAGTAGTAGCTGGAACAGACATTTCTTTATGTAAGAGTGAGTTGAAGCTCTCTTGTGAGGCTTCAATATGTAGCCTTATTTCTACAGCTTGGGCTGTAGTTGCTATGGTGGTGGCCATAGAGTCAACAGGGGATGGGACTTCGATTTCCTGGTTTACTCCTCCTATTTGCAAGATAGGAGGTGAAGCTGATAATGCTTCTGATGGGGTTATTGGTTGAAAACTGACAGGGACTTGGCTAAAAGTAGCCACTTCAACATTCTGGTGTGCAACTGGTGTCGGAGTGTCTTCTGTTGCTTCACTACTTGGATTCACCGGTTCTGCTTCAGTACGAGTAGGTTCGATTTCATGGGGCATGGTAGGACCTGTTGGTGAATCTAGAGCTGAGTCATATAAACTGGCTTGATCTGGTATTCTATCCTCAAGTGTTTTCTCTGTCACCAGGGAACTGCTGCTTGCCCTTTCACATGATGGAGTAGAAATATTCTCACCTTCTTCTATAACCATTGCTTCAGTGGTGTCAGTCCCTGCTGCATGTTCTATGGCAGCCTCTAACTGTTCTGGGAGAGTTTCGAATGTGGGTAGGACCTCTTTTGGTTGTGTCATGATAGAAATTTTCTTTTTATTTGTGGCACTTAAAGTTCTCCTATAGGTCTAAGGTGTTAGACTTTCATTGCTACGAGGCAATGCTTTCTCTTTGGGATTAATTTTGTATCCCACATTTATCAACAAATTTGTGATTAGCCCACCAAAAGGTAGATATAACTTATTTGTCTGGTACTTCTTTAGAGGCAATTTCTCCCTCACTATGTTCATCACTTCCATGAGGTATGAAGGGACATCAGACCAATAACGGTGTGCCATTAGGTATAAAGCTTTTGCAAAGAGGGCCCTTCGCTGGGACCCATGTCCCATCGGGTGGACAGTTTTGTGAATTAAAACATCAAAAAAATGAAGGGATAGGTTCCATTCTTCTAAATCTTTTCGCAAAAAGAAGGACCTATCATTAGGTGTCTTGCCTAACAAATTTGTGGTCACTTGAACGAATCTGGCAGAGTTTCGAGTAAAGGTCTAAGTATATTTGCCTCCAAAATGCTAGGGGACAGCCCAGGTCTCTCCAAGGGTGCATTCATCACCCCAGCAACCATTGCTTTTGTGATCAAAATTGGAAATACATCAATGGTTGTGGACAGAGTTGGGACCGGTCCCTTGCTACTATTGTTCATATTGGCATAAAATAGTCTTACCAATCTAGGGTAGACATGAGTAACTCCAAGCTCTAGAAAATAATGGAGCCTGGCATCCTTAAAATATTTTATGGCCTCTCCTCCTATCTCTAATTTTTCCAAGGCATTAGCATCAACTGCAACCTCGGCTCCCACGATATATTGTTTTATTGAAGTAGGAACCTTATCTGATGTTATAACAGAGGATGCTAGCCTTTTTCCTTTATCTAACTTTAAGACCTTTTTAGGAACAGACACAGATTCTGTCCCAGTTGTGTCTGTAGGTCCTTTCCTGATAACTACCCCTAAGGATTTGATTTTCTTCTTGGGAGGGTCTGTTGCTTTTGATTTGGCTTTAATGGCAATAGATCATGTGTGACAGCCCGAATTTCGGCACTCCGAAACCCGTGCCATCAACACGATCATCTTGACCGTGCCCTTTAGCTAAACACGGAACATTTGTATATCAAGCATCCAAAAAGTACTATAAATGAAATTTCGAAATTTTTAAATCTATATTAATTACTTCCCAAAAGACAGTTCTACCCTCATGCCTCTGCATGAATGGAGAACCGATCCGAACCATCGATGATAGCAATCATCACAGATGGTTCGTCCCAAAAGAATAATCCAGACTCCTTATATACATGTTTTCAACAAAATAAAGGCTTGACATACCAAGCCGTACAAAACTCTCTAACAATCCTCAAAGTGGCGCAACGAGTCCTCTAGAAGAAGTCCTCCGAGGTGGCTCCAACTCTTCGCCGCAAGGTCCGACTCACGATCGCTCTCAAGCGCGATGCTAATAGTGGACCATGACGATAGTCTATAGGGTGAGCTACATCCTAGCTCAATAGGGAACAAACATCTGAACATATAAGTTATAACTCACATATATTCTATGATATGCCATGCATGATGTATCTATGCAATTGTTAATGAAGCTTAGAAGCATTCGCTTTATCGTTGATTTCTTATGTTTTCATTTACTCATGAAAAATAAAAGGCCTAAAGCAAAACTTAAACTTTCAACTTAAGTAATCCCCGAGCAATATAGCATCGAGCCCCGATGAGATACCCTTCATCGTCATCTATATAGACAGCTTTAATGTATTCCACAGAATACCATATAGTACCCAAGCCCCTTTCCCGGGATTGGTGGCGGGTTTCACTTGTCTCAATCAACACCACAGGGTGTGCTTACTATGTACTGGATAAGCCTCATGGCCTACGGTTTCACCGCCCGTATCGTCACGGATATCCTGCCGGGTAATAGGTCGTGGATATCCGGTAACCTATCAAACCTCAAATAACAAAATATCGATTGCCTTACATATAGTTATTCACCGTAAGTGTGTATCTTATATCGCTTAGGCCCTATCAAACATGATTCAATCTTTGGATACATCACAGGATGTATCCATTTACTACATCACACACGATGCTCTTATCTCTTACTTCCTCATCCCCAGGGATGGCTCATTAATTTACTCTTATGAATATCACACACACACACTTTTCACAATTCTTTAAGCAGTAAAAATAATTGAGTGAAAATTTATATCACTACATACATGCTCTTGTAAAATAAGGTACATGTTCAAGGTGTTCCCTACCTTAGGTCTCTATCGATTCAATGCATCAAGGTCCCACTCGGCTCCTTGTGCCCACTTCCATCGTATCACCTATGATACCATTAAACACATTCGAAACATCACAAAAGATGTAATGAATAAGTCTCAAGACCCCCCTAGAGTCTTGAAGTAAGAATCAAAAGTCAACAAAAACTAAGTCAGTCGACTAGTCGAGTTCCTGGTTCGACTAGTCGAAATCCAACTCGACTAGTCGATTCTCAAAATCGATTAGTCGAGGTCCAATTTCGATTTACCGATTCTCCAACTCGATTAGTCGCAATCCCCTGTTCTAACTGTCCAATTTTGACTCAAATAATTGAACATACAGAATCGACTAATCGACTCCAATTCGACTAGTCGATATCCTTACTCGACTAGTCGAAATCCAAGTTCGACTGGTCGATTTCCCTTAGCCCATTTTTACTCCTCACTGGGGGCTCACAGTCGACTAGTCGACACGCTACTCGACTAGTCGAAATTCATAGTCGACTAAACAAAATTCAATTCGATTAGTCAATTCGTGGTCATCTCGACTTTTCAACTTCTTGGTGAATTTCGATTAATCGAATCCCAATTTCGATTAGTCGAAATCCCCGATTCGACCTTCTTTGGTTTCTTCCCCAATCTTTTCTCTATTTTCTAAGCAATATTCCTACAATTTCCACCTATTTTAACCCCAATTTATTCTATAAATCTACACCATTTATTCAGAATCTCACCTTAAATCAACCTCAAATTGATTTAAATGTAGGGTTGGAAGGTTTGGGTTTCCGACCTTTTGTTCGACAGATCCCCACGTCGAATCCGGCGCTTTGATCGCAAGAAATCCCCTTCCAACAACTTGCAATAACTCCTCACTAGCTCCTTTACTCCTCTCTTTCTCTCTCTCTCTCTTCTTTGCTCCTCTCAACAACCAAAATATGAAAATTAGGGTTTTCAACCCTTTTTTATCTTATCTCTTTTCTCGGTGTGGAGCACATACACACCCATCGGTGTGTGTTACTCTACACACCCCTCTATCTCTCCACTCTTCTATACTGGTTCACACATCACATCCGCTCATCTCATCTTAAGTTCATCAATGAACTATCTCATGGTCAAACCTAAGACCGAACGGACACGGATCCCGAGGTCCTCGTTTAACGTGACTTTTCGGGTTATTACATCCTCCCCACCTTGGGAATTTTCGTCCTCAAAAATCATCCAAAGGTGTGGTGGTCTGCACTCCCCCCCCCCCCGCACACTGGGAGGTGAGGTGGTCTATCACTTAGCACACACGCAAGTACATGGACATAGGCAATCAATGGACCATACATGACAGTAACAAAAACTGTATATAAAAATATCAAAAGTTACAATAGTTACTAAAATGGGGACCACAACAGAAAACAAAAATGGTTCACCCCTACACAAAAAGATGTACAATGCACAAAAACAAAACAAAACTACGGCAGTCAGGCCGGCCCCGCAGCTGGTGGATTGGAAGCTGGAGCAGGCTGGTCGACGGGAGCTGGCGGATCTGCCACGGGTGGCTGGATGGCTGGTGGCGGTAGCGGATGAGAAGTCCCTGTCGGCGGCGGCTGTGGAATCTCGGTCGGCGGCAGAGGTGGAATGGTAGTGGAAGTAGATGGTGGCTGCGTCGTCGTCGATGGTGGTGGGGGTGCGGTGGAAGTAGAAGCACCGGCATCATGTAATTGCGTCCGAAAGACCGGACCCTGATGGAAGGCTGTGGTGCCGGCGGTCCATTCCTCTTCGCGGGCCAGCATGTCCAGGTAGGTGTGAGGGTAGATAAACTTGAGGGTGTGAAACATGAGGAAATCAATTCTCCTGTTCATCCTCTCGTTATTCGCTTCCATTCTGGCCTCGAAGCGGGCGAGAGTCTCCTCAATGGTGGTGGTGGTGGCTGGGGCGGGTCGGCGACGTGAAGTAGAGGGGGTCGCCGGTGTAGGTCGAGGTGGTGGTGGTGTAGCTGCTGGTGGTGGTGGTGGAATGATTGGTTCTTGATGCGGTGGTGGAACGACTGGGTGGTCTGCGCCTCTGCTGTGTACTTGTGGTCGTGGTACGTGGTGGAGGGGTGGTGGTGGGATTGTAGTCAGGTCCTCATTTGCCACCATTGGTGGTGGTAAAGTCTTCTTCAGGAGATTGTAACTCCTGTTCCATTCGGTGTGGGAGAATGGTTTCACCGGATCGGTGGCCGTCGCCTCGTGGGGTGAGACGGCATAGGCGGGGTCGGATGAATATGCCTCTAGAATGCTAGAGATGATGCGCGCGTAGGGCATCCCATCCCTAGTTCAAGGTTGCCCCTTCATGAGCTTTCCTTGATGTACCTCATCCCTTCAAGGATGACTAAGGTAACATCAAACCATCGGCCGGTATAGGCCGCATAGAGGCCTGTTACTCAACACGCCGGTCTTTGTGGCGCATGGGGTAGAGGTTGGCGTGAAAAACAGAATCGAGCATCCACATGTAATGTGGAAGGTCAACCCTCTTAGACGAGGTGCCCGATCCTTTTTTTCCCTTTTGTCATGTCGGCAAGGATATCTTCGACATTGGCCGGCTCTGGGAAGGGTGGTAGTAGTGTGGTCTCGGGTACATAGTCCAAGTAGCACTCGACTGCTTCTTAGACATGACGGCGTGTGATGAGGTATTCACGACCCTCAATCGTGGTCTTCACCACGTCGTCAGTAGGACCATCCTTGAGGCCCTGGTAAAATAACCGAACCAATCGCGGATAGTAGAACTTTCGGATTGGTTTGAGGAGGAAGGTGAGACCGGCGTTGTTGAGGTAGTTTAGGGCCCATATGGTCTCACCTTGGACCACATCCTTGTCAAAAAGAGTTTTGTCGAAAATGTGTTCGACCTCAAAGACCTTGGCTGCCCACCATTCAGTGGGTTGCTCAGGGTTGACGGGTGGTGGTGGAATAGGGCTTGCGTCATGTGAAGACGCGCTAGTCGACCCGGACGTAGTGTCCGATGTCGATGGTGAGGGTGTCCTCACAGGCGAAGGGGTTGGTGGTGGTGCGGCGTTTTTGCGCCGTACCGGCAGTTTTGAAACTGCCTTCTTCGATGATAATCGAGTTTTAGGCGGCATTCTCGCTAAAACGCAAGAAAATAGGGTTTCTTATATGAAAAATTATGAAGAAGAACAAAGATTAGGGTTTACCCAATCTTGAGAAGGTGTGTGAAGCCAAATCCGGTCGAGAATGGCCGGAAATGGTGCAAACCCTAGGTAGTTGAATCGCCGGAGAAGAAGAGGAATCGGGTGCCCAAAAACTCAAAAATTGAATGGGTTGAAAACCCCCTTTCTCATATATATAGTGGTTGGCTCGACTAGTCGAATTTCTCAGTTCGACTAGTCGAATTCCAAACTTAAAGGAACTCCCCGAATTCGATTAGTCGATTTTCCTAATTCGACTAGTCGAAATCCCATTTCGATCAGTCGAAATGCTTAGGGTTCAAATTCTAACTTTGGAGCCCACTGGAAGGACTCAGTCGACTAGTCGAAATCCGTTTCGATTAGTCGAAATCGTGTGCCCCTTTTAAACTTCTACAATTCCCTCCATAACTCGATTAGTCGAATGCAAATTTTCGACTAATCGATTTTCCCTTTTATGTCCAATTCGATTAGTCGATTTTCCTTTCGACTAGTCGAATTGTCCACTTTCAGAAATTTCTTTTAGACTCTTTAAGTAATTCGACTAGTCGAGATGTGAATTCGACTAATCGAACTTCCAAATTCGATTAGTCGAACCCTAGTTCGACTAGTCGAAATTTTCTAACTTATTCTTTTTGAACTCTGGCTCACTGGCATAGCCAGTCGATTGATCGATTTGACTTTCGATTAGTCGAATTGTCAATTCGACTAGTCGAAATGTCTCAATTGATCAAAATTTCACAAAAATTTCCATTGAACAATTTGGATCAAAATTTCCATTGAATTACCAGTATCGTGGAGATTTCACCACTACGTTTGCGGTTTACATCGAATTTTCAAGTCGTTGGAAACAAGGCTGGGTATTGTTCTTTCACATCGGTCTCTCGTTCCCAAGTAGCCTCTTCTTTAGGATGATTGTTCCACCGAACAAGCACTAAGGGAATTACTTTAGTGCGTAGTACTTGCTCTTTTCGATCCAAAATCTCCACTGGTTCCTCTATCATGCTCATGTCCTCACACATCTCTATAGGTTGCTTTCCTAATACATGAGACGGATCGTTTACGTACTTCCTGAGCATCGATATGTGGAAAACATTATGCACTCGATCAAATAGCGGTGGTAAACCAATACGATATGCAACTTCACCTACTCGTCCCAAAATTTCGAATGGTCCAACATAACGTGGACTTAACTTCCCTCTCTTTCCAAATCTCATTACACCTTTCATAGGTGATACTTTCACAAACACGTGCTCGCCCACTTTATAGTCAACACTAGTCCGCTTCATATCGGCGTAACTTTTCTGTCTACTCTGTGCTGTCTTCAACCTTTCTCTAATTATTCGCACGACGGTAGCGTTATCTTCAAGTAGCTTTGGTCCTAATACAAATTTCTCACCTGTTTCCTCCCAATTGAGAGGTGACTTGCATCGTCGTCCATACAGAGCTTCATACGGTGCCATGCCAATACTCGTTTGAAAACTGTTATTATATGCGAACTCGAGCATCGGCAGATACTCATCCCAGTATCCTTGCATATCCAGCATGCATGCTCTGAGCATGTCTTCTATTACTTGGTTCACTCGCTCTGTCTGTCCATCAGTTTGAGGATGGAAAGCTGAACTAAAGTCTAGCCGAGTTCCCATTCCTTCTTGAAATTTCTTCCAAAACTTGGAGGTATATAGTGGATCACGATCTGAAACTATGCTGCTTGGAATACCATGTAATCTTACAATCTCCTTCATGTATAAATCTGCCAATCTTCCTGCTGTATACGTAGTGTTGTATGGCAAAAAGTGCGCTGATTTGGTCAATCGGTCTACGACGACCCAAATGGCATTGTGTCTCTTGGCAGTACGGGGTAACCCAACAATGAAATCCATCGAGATCGATTCCCACTTCCATTCTGGTATTGGTAAAGGTTGCAATAGTCCCGCAGGATGTCTATGATCAACCTTCACTTGCTGGCAAGTCAAACATCGTGACACATACTCGGCCACGTCTTGTTTCAATCCTTTCCACCAGTAATTCTTTTTCAAGTCTTGGTACATTTTGGTGCTACCAGGGTGGATAGCATAATTTGACTTATGGGCCTCATCAAGAATCGTTCGTCTTAGATCGGCGTTGTCCGGAATGCATAGACGGCCTTTAAACAACAAAGAACCATCTTCTTTTAATGAGAAGTCCGACCTGATGCCTTCACTCACGTCTTGATGAATCTTTGTTAATGTCGGATCTTTCATCTGTAGATCGTGGATATGCTCAAATATCACTGGCTTTACGGATATGTTAGCCAAAAAGGATCCAGTGTCCTTTGACTCAATGTTCGCATCATAGAATGCAGTCTTCCAATAATTTCCATCGGTGCATACCCAAAATCAAAGGAAGCTAAGCGATGAACCTTGAACCTTCGACTCAATGCATGGCTACTACATTACGCCTTGCCGGATGGTATTGTATAGCAATCGTAGTCCTTGAGAATTCCATCCATCTGCGTTGTCTCATATTGAGCTCTTTACGTATGGCAGATATCGGAGGCTCTTATGATGGGTGAAAATTTCAAAGGTTTCACCATACAAGTAATGTCTCCAAATCTTTAAGCGCAAAATAGTACTGCTAGGTTCCAAGTCATGAGTCGGGTAATTTTCTCATGTTCTTTCAATGTCTTGATCCGTAGCTATCACCTTCTTGTGTTGGTTGAGTACACAACCAAGGCCATTGTATGAATGGCGTCCTTTGTACACGGCGTATCCTCCTTTTTGAAGGAATCGCTAACTTTGGGCGAAGTGAGTCTCGTTTTGAGTTCTTGAAAACTCTTCTCACCCTCCTCCCTCAAACCTTGAATCTTTTCGTGTCAGCTTCGTGAGAGGTCCCGATATCTTTGAAAACCCCTCAACGAAACGTCGATAATAGCCTGCTAAGCCCAGAAAACTTCGGACATCGGTCACTGTCTTTGGCTGCTCCCATTTAACTACTGCTTCAATCTTTGTTGGATCCACAGTGACACCATGCTTTGAGACGACATGTCCCAAAAAGCTAACTTCTTCCAACCAAAACTCACACTTGAGTTTGGCGCATAAATTGGTGTTCACGTAGCGTCTGTAGAGCAATCCTCAAATGTTCTTCGTGTTCTGTCTTGGATTTGGAGTATATCAGTATATCATCAACAAATACTACGACGCAGGAGTCCAAGTGTGGTTTAAACACTCGGTTCATCAGATCCATAAACGACGCTGGAGCATTCGTTAATCCAAACGGCATCACAAGGAATTCATAGTGTCCATATCGTGTCCGGAAAGCTGTCTTCTGAATATCCTCAGCTTTGACTCTTAACTGATGATACCCAGATCTCAGGTCGATCTTGGAAAAATACTTTGCTCCTTGCAGTTGGTCGAATAGATCGTCTATTCTAGGCAAAGGGTAACGGTTCTTCACAGTGAGTTTGTTCAATTGTCGATAGTCAATGCATAGCCGCATCGACCCATCCTTCTTCTTGACAAACAAGATCGGTGCTCCCCATGGAGACACGCTCGGTCTAACAAACCCCTTGTCCATAAGCTTTTGTAGTTGTTCCTTCAATTCCTTTAACTCAGCGGGAGCCATTCTATAAGGTGCTTTCGAAATAGGCTCCGCCTCTGCTAAGTCAATGGCGAATTCTACTTCTCTTTCTGGAGGTAATCCCGGCAATTCTTCTGGAAACACGTCAGCGAAGTCTCGCACAACTGCTATCTCAGAAATGACGTTCTTTTCTTCCTTGTCCTCCTTTAAGAAAGCTAAATATCCACTGCAACCCTTTCTGATCATCTTTTCGGCCCTTACTGCTGAGATCAGTGGTACTGATGACGACCTCACTCCTTGAAACCGAAATGATCTTCTTGTGTTGGGTCTGAAGATAACCACCTTGTTCTTGCAATAACGGTTGCACAATGTTCCAACCACCATATGCCAAGGATCACATCAAACCCTTGCATGTCTAATATCGACTTTGCTTCTAGT
Organism: Chloranthus sessilifolius; assembly: GCA_021018995.1. Classification (NCBI taxonomy): domain Eukaryota; kingdom Viridiplantae; phylum Streptophyta; class Magnoliopsida; order Chloranthales; family Chloranthaceae; genus Chloranthus; species Chloranthus sessilifolius. Next base: position 76,994,950 of record CM037595.1, read on the forward strand.
TCATGCACCTCCAAATCTTGAATCGCTACGATGATGGATTTGCAAGCTAACTCCGTGTCTACTAACTCTCCAAATCGAGAATAGACACGATAGGACGTAAATCCAACGCTCTCGGGACAATCTTCATCTTCTTAGCGAAACGGAGGACGAATGAATGGGTAGACCCGGGGTCTATCAATCCTCGAGCGTCATATCCTCCGAAACATCCTTTTGCATATATGTTTAGAGTTCCTATAGTATACATACACACATACCATACTTTACACATCAATTTCCACTTTCAATTCACTTACTTTTGTATATATAAAAAATATATCTATTCAATTCCTAATGCATGCTCCTTCTCATCTAAAATTTTGTTGAAATGAAAATTTTCTTTAATTTTAAAAGGGTCTCACCTTGATGACGTCATGCACGTTCCTCGCTTCTGAGCAAAGGATCGATAGGCTCTCCCGAACGACGGTTCCTTGCTTGAATTGGTCGTGGTGTCAGAATCAAATCCGCCTTTTCTTTTTATCTGCTTGGCAATCCTTGATCAAGTGGCCCACCTTGCCACATCGGAAACAACTCTAGTTCCCAATTCCCAATCCACCCCCCTATGAGGCTTGCCACACTTTGCAAATCTCGAGGTGCGGAAGAAATAAAGACGAGAACCTGTGATAGTGGCGCCAGAGAGACATGGCGGTGGCTCTCATAGCGAATAGGTCTCCCGACGCAAGTAATGGAAACCTTGTTGTTGGTGTTGTTGTTGCTGCATACCGGTCTTCCGAAACCCCCTTGAAACTGTGGTCTCTGATTCTGGCCCATGAACCTCGGCTTTTTGTTCACCGGTTCATAATGCGCCATTCTTCCTTGTTCATTTCCTCCTCTCTGCTGCTCCCTCTGTCGATATCTATTATTGTTCTCCTCTTCACGACCAACGCCTTTGCTCATGACCTCTTCATAGGTCCTCGCTGAAATGGAGCTACGCCTCTAACCTCGCTTCAAACCTTGTCAAACCTCTGACTTCATCACTAAGCGACGTAATCCGAGCAAAACGGGCAAGTCGAGAAACTCTACCCCGTATTCTCTCACCGTCATTCTCCTTGTACTAATCGCAAAATTATATCTCAAGTTGATTCCTCACCACTTCGGAAATATTGTTTGTTGAACTCCTCAACAAACTCCTCCCAAGTCCAAGGCAACTCGGGTCTCCCGAGCCCGAGTCCTTATCACGGACTTTCCACCAAGGCCCACCTCCCCATCCAACATATAAGTCGCCCATCTTACACTCTCATCTTCCGCAAGTTAGCACGCTAAAGACTTTCTCCATCTCCATCAACCAATTCTCAGCCATCAGGTGTCCGCCGCCTAAAATGAAGGAGGTCTCATCCTCCTAAACTCAGAAAGATGAGGGCACAGCAATGTGTGGTGTAGGTGGTCGCCGTTTCTTGACGCATGAGTCGCAGCGATGCCATTTTGTTGTGCCATGGCAGCTGCCATAGTCTCCATAGTGTGCATCATCCTTTGTCGCTCCTCTCTATCTTCTTGTCTTTCTCTCAACCTCTCTTGTTCTCTTAGATCTTGATCCTGATGATCTCGATCCTCTTCATTATGCTGCCTACTACTACTGCCCCCTGGGGCCTCAGTACCTCCTAAAGGCACTCTATTGGTAGGAGAGATGTAATCATCTCCACTACGTAGACTTCTTCGATTGCCTCCCCTTGGTCGGCCTCTTCCTCTAGACGACATTTGCGGCTGCATTTGAAACTAAAGTTTCGTTAGCAGAAGCCCCTATGTTCTGACGAAAGAACCCTTGTCAGAATTGCTAAAAGAAAATAGCTTTGATACCAACTATGACAGCCCGAATTTCGGCACCCCGAAACCCGTGCCATCAGCACGATCATCTTGACCGTGCCCTTTAGCTAAACACGGAACATTTGTATATCAAGCATCCAAAAAGTACTATAAATGAAATTTCGAAATTTTTAAATCTATATTAATTACTTCCCAAAAGACAGTTCTACCCTCATGCCTCTACATGAATGGAGAATCGATCCGAACCATCGATGATACCAATCATCACGGATGGTTCGTCCCAAAAGAATAATCCAGACTCCTTATATACATGTTTTCAACAAAATAAAGGCTTGACATACCAAGCCGTACAAAACTCTCTGTTAACAATCCCTCAAAGTGGCGCAACGGAGTCCTCTAGAAGAAGTCCTCTGGAGGTGGCTCCAACTCTTCGCCGGCCGCAAGGTCCGACTCGCCGGGATCAGCGTCTCCTGAAGCCGCGGCAGCTGCTAATAGTGGACCTGCGACGTATAGTCTATAGGGTGAGCTACATCCTAGCTCAATAGGGAACAAACACTGTTGAACATATAAGTTATAACTCACATATATTCTATGATATGCCATGCATGATGTATCTATGCAATTGTTAATGAAACGATTAGAAGCATTCGTTTCTTGTTGATTTCTTATGTTTTCATTTACTCATGAAAAAATGAAAAGGCCTAAAGCAAAACTTAAACTTTCAACTTAAGTAATCCCGAGCAATATAGCATCGAGCCCGATGAGATACCCTTCATCGTCATCTATATAGACAGTTTTAATGTATTCCCTGGGACTACCATATAGTACCCAAGCCCGTTTCCCCTGGGGATTGGTGGATGGGTTTCACTTGTCTCAACCAACTCCCCTGGGGGGTGCTTACTATGTACTGGATAAGCCTCACGTGACCGGCCTACGGTTTCGCCAGATCGGTCACGGATATCCCGCCGTGTCGATCGTGGATATCCCGCCACGCGTCGGTGGGGTAACCTATCAAACCTCAAATAACAAAATATATCGGTGCCTTACATATAGTTATTCACCGTAAGTGTGCTATCTTATATCGCTTAGGCCCTATCAAACATGATTCAATCTTTGGATACATCCTCGATGAATCCATTTACTTACATCACACCGATGCTCTTATCTCTTACTTCTTCATCCCACGGGATGGCTCATTAATTACTCTTATGAATATCACACACACACTTTTCACAATTCTTTAAGCGAAAAATAATTGAGTGGAAATTTATATCACTACATACATGCTCTTGTAAAATAAGGTACATGTTCAAGGTGTTCTACCTTAGGTCTCTATCGATTCAATGCATCAAGGTCCCACTCCCTTGTGCCCATTTCCATACGTATCACCTATGATACCATTAAACACATTCGAAACATCACAAAAGATGTAATGAATAAGTCTCAAGACCCCCCTAGAGTCTTGAAGTAAGAATCAAAAGTCAACAAAAACTAAGTCAGTCGACTAGTCGAGTTCCTGGTTCGACTAGTCGAAATCCAACTCGACTAGTCGATTCTCAAAATCGATTAGTCGAGGTCCAATTTCGATTAATCGATTCTCAAAATCGATTAGTCGAATCCAACTCGACTAGTCGATTCTCAAAATCGATTAGTCGAGGTCCAATTTCGATTAATCGATTCTCCAACTCGATTAGTCGAAATCCCCTGTTCTAACTGTCCAATTTTCCCTCAAATAATTGAACATACAAAATCGACTAATCGAGTCCAATTCGACTAGTCGAAATCCTTACTCGACTAGTCGAAATCCAATTTCGACTGGTCGATTTTCCTTAACCCATTTTTACTCCTCACTGGAGGCTCTCAGTCGACTAGTCGACACTCAACTCGACTAGTCGAAATTCAAAGTCGACTAATCGAAATTCAATTCGATTAGTCGAATTCGTGGTCATCTGACTTTTCAACTTCTTGGTGAATTTCGATTAATCGAATCCCAATTTCGATTAGTCGAAATCCCCAGATTCAGCCTTCTTTGGCTGTTCTTCCCCAATCTTTTCTCAGTTATTTTCTAAGCAATATTCCTACAATTTCCACCTATTTTAACCCCAATTTATTCTATAAATCTACACCATTTATTCACAAGAATCTCACCTTAAATCAACCTCAAATTGATTTAAATGTAGGGTTGGAAGGTTTGGGTTTCCAGCCTTTTGTTCGAACAGATCCCCCCACGTCGAATCCGGCGCTTTGATCGCAAGAAATCCCCTTCCAACAACTTGCAATAACTCCTCACTAGCTCCTTTACTCCTCTCTTTCTCTCTCTCTCTCTTCTTTGCTCCTCTCAACAACCAAAATATGAAAATTAGGGTTTTCAACCCTTTTTTATCTTATCTCTTTTCTCGGTGTGGAGCACATACACACCCATCGGTGTGTGTTACTCTACACACCCTTCTATCTCTCCACTCTTCTACACTGGTTCACACATCACATCCGCTCATCTCATCTTAAGTTCATCAATGAACTATCTCATGGTCAAACCTAAGACCGAACAGACACGGATCCCGAGGTCCTCGTTTGACGTGACTTTTCGGGTTATTACATCATGCAATTCGATGAATGATTGGGGTGTTATCAAAATTGTTACCTTCATCTTCTTCCTCGTCTTCTCTTTGTCGTTTCCCCTATTCGTTAGTCATCTTCTGTAAAAATTAATCACTCTTATTAATTAAACCTAGAAGAACCAAGTGTTAAATGAATAATCCATACAACACCTTCTTTTATTTAAAATCATTCCCTTACCTTTTCGATGGTTGAACACCTAATTTAGTTTAACTCAATGAAATGTTTGTAAGGTTCCCCAAAATAAAAATGAAGGAAAAGGGATTGTTATGAAGATGTATGGTTTGATTAGGTAGTAGAACGGTTAAGATTATAGGAGATTTGAAAAAGTGAGGGAAGCTAGGGGAGGAAAAGATAAAATTGTAGGATTTTGAAAATGGGACCGACATATTCTTCTTTTGAGAATATATGGGTCATGTTTTCAATGATGACCTTCTAAGCCGGTCATTGCTTAAGTTAGCCTAGAATCGTAAGTTGATTCTAGCTTTAATAAGCAAAGAATCACAATCGCTGCGTTTCAAACTACGAACAATCGCAAATCCATACAATTGTCTACTTATACTATACAGTAGGTACGCATTACGATCTATCATTTTTTAACGATTTAGGTTGTAATATGATACTCTAAAAAAATGAAAATAAAAATAAAATTATTTACATATTTTACAATTGGTGCTACAGATGAATTGGTAGCTCGATGATCCATGAGGGTTTTTAAATTGGATTTTGGGGAGCAGCTGTCTCCCCCAGGAAAGCTTGTCCTCTAGGATTGCTTACTGGTTGCGTAGGTAATTGGCCACTGTCTCTCTCTTTGCCACTTGGGAAGCTAGTTGTCCAATTTGACTTTTTAGCTTCGCGATGGACTATGTATGTGAAGGGTCTGAGAGAATTGAGCAAGTTGGTGCAAATCTCATGAATGCTGGTGTAACTGTTGTTGCAAATCCTAAAGGATTTGAACAATCGTAGCATCAGGCATACTACTCCGCGGTCCAATCTGAGGTTGTGCTGCCTGTAATTGAGGTCTTTGGTGGAAAACTTGGGTTTGGAAAAATCGGGGCAGCGCAGCTATTGGTGCTGGTTATGCCCCAGTGGTGGAACCATAATTAAATCTCAGGTGATTCCTCCATGCTGGGTTGTATGTGTTCCCGTAGTCTCCCCTCTGAAAAGCCATTGCTTTCTCTATTTTCACCAATTCTTGGTCTTGTGGCGCAGCAGGGTTCTCTGTCTATGTGTGAGTCTAGCAAATTTGAGGGTTTATCGTAGGCCTATCTAGAGTATTTGGGTTGAAATTCATGAGTGCAGCAATTTCCTGCTCAATAGCTAAAACTTTTGCACTCATGTCATCCTCAGTTTTTGCTTTTTCTTTATTGATTTCATAGACCCCACCTCTTGCGAGTGGGGTTGACGAGCAATCTCTGGGTCAATCTGTAACAAAGCCTATTTTTGCTTTGAAGTGTTGACCAATTTCTCAAATAAATTCCAGGTTTGCTGGCCATTTTGAGCCATGAAGGCTCCTCCTCTTACGACATCGACTGTGGACTGGTTAGTCTCAATCAATCCCTGATAGAAACTCTATGCTATAGACCAATTTGGCACCTCGTAATGGGGGCACTTTCGTAGCAAATCCTTCATCCGTTGCCAACTCTCATGAAATAATTCTCCAGGTTTTTGCCTGAAGCCTTGAATCGCCTGACGAATTTGGTTTGTTCTACCAATTGGAAAGTATTCAGCCAAAAATTTGGACTGTAAGTCCTCCCAAGTGATAATACTCCTGGCAGGTAGTCAGACTAACCATGCCTTCTCCCTATCTTTAAGAGAGAAAGGAAACAGATGCAGTCCTATAGCTTCTTTATTGGCGGTAGTTTGTAACATTATACAGATTTCTATGAAATCTCTCAGGTACTGGTAGGGATCTTCTCTATCAAGCCCATGAAAAATTGGTAGAGTTTGGAGTGTATGGAGCTTGATGTCATAGTTTTGACCTTCAGTCGCCTCTAGTATAACTATACAAAATGGCTCGATCAAAGCTATTAGGCTGAAATGTGCTTCAATTGAAAGTTCGTCAGCCATGGGTTGTAAGTTTCTTGCAGAGGATTGGTTTGATGTGAGTCTACGCAAGAAAGTTCGCTCAATTTCTGAGTCGTATTCGAAAGAGTCTAGTCTTCTAGACCGGCTATAATGCATACACCAGAAAGTAAATTTTTTTGTATTTAATATTTATATAATTTTTATTTTAGAAGTGCAGGGAGAGAAAATAAATCTAAGTCTCTGGCTTCTGTGATCAGGAGAAGTTGGAAACTTTTAATTCGCTGCTCCGAATAAACCTACAAAAGATTTAAGAGGTAATCAAAGAAAATAAAAATATAAAGAAATATAAAAAGAGAAAGATAAATATTAGTTTCCAAAAGGATTAAAATATTAGATAAAAACTTGAAAGAATTAGATAAGTTTCGCTTCCCCGCCAGCGACGCCAAAAACTTGACTCGATTGCTTATTATGTGTTATAATTATTAAATTCAAGTCTTAACCTCTTGCAAGCGCACAATGAAAATTGTAGAGCTAGTATAGGATCGATCCCACGAGGAAGTTCATTATCTAATTAATTCCTAGTTTATATCTTTTATCTAAATACCTATCTTAAAAACTTTTATTATCCTTAAGATCTAATCTATTAGAGAAATATGAATAAAATAATGAGTTATTAAACTAAAGTGCATAAAAATAAATCCTAATCCTCCTTCAGATTAAGATCGTCAATCTTAATCTTTAGCTTTCGGATATTAATGAAATTAGACAATACCGTTACACCATATTTCTAGTCTCCTAGCATTGGTCTTCAATCAAGTCTAAGATCCTATCAATATAGATTTAATCTAATCAACAATCAACCAGAAATTTGGGCATCAATCAAACTCTAGAAAACTAAAGATGGAAAAGTAAAAACCGTTACACTAATCTGCAAATTCTAACCTGAGTCGTCAATTCAAATTAAAACTTGAAAATGTTTACAAAGCAAATAAAATCTAAACTAGAAAGTAAAGTAAAATATATCCTTCACCCCTCAGCCGCAGTCGTCAATTGCTCCTGAGAAATTACCGATATCTACACTAATCTTCAACATTCAATTACAGTCGTCAATTGCTCTTGACAAACCTCTAATATCTAATCTACTCTAACTAGTATACACTACTAATCGGAAGAAAATCCAACCTCAGGTGTCAATTGATGCTGAAATTCTTCGATGCTTATTCCTATGTCAAGCCCTCTTATTTATAGATCAAAAGGGGTCGGTTTACAAAGATCTAGATCTAATAAAAGAACCTACTAAAAATAAAAGATTCCTAATATAACTCTAATTCATAATTTTATCTTTCCCTGCTTTCTTTAGTTGATGCGCTTCTGGATTAGATCTTTATTAAGCAGCAGCATAGTTCTTCGGATTAGATCATTATCAATCTTCTCAGATCCGTGGTTCATCAAACTTCTAATTGCAAGAGTCTTCTAATTCTATATATGGCGGCGTTAAACTCTCACGTGATCAGCAGCAGCAATATTAGTAAAAAGCTTCTATTTTTGGAAAATCGTCAATCACAATTTTTTATTTCTCAAAGCTTCCTCATGGTTGACGATTCTCTGAATTATGCTTTATCGCTTTTCTCCTTTTGTCTCTTTTGAAGAATTGTAAATTATGATTCTCTAGATTTCAGTAGGCGAAAAATATCTTTTTTGCTCGATCGTCTTTCTGATTGCTTTTTGAGTTTATTTTAACAAAGATTAATACTTAGGCTCTCTTTTACTGGTTATCTCTAATATCTGCACATCAGTATCTCATTATTAGTAAACTATGGCCTAGCATCACTAAGTTAAGGGTGATAAAATGATAAACTATATGGCTGATCATCAGTCTCTTATGCCTTTTATAGAAATGGTGCGGTCTCATGGCGCATCTCCCTTACTAGGGGCTTGAGACAAGGGGACCCATTGTCATCTTATTTATTTATCATTTGTGCTAAAAAAAATTCTTCGTTGCTTCATCATTCTTCTATGTCAGCAAATATTTCAGGTATAAAGGTGTGTCGTCGGGCTCCTTCGATTCCACATCTTTTTTCGTTGATGACAGCATTGTTTATATAAGGGCAGAATAAAAAGAGTGTGAGGAAATTGTGCAAATCCTCAAGCTATACAAGGAGGCCTCTGGTCAGAAAATCAACCCTGATAAGTTCGCGATTACTTTCAGTGCAAATGCTCAACTTTGTAAATGGGCTCGACTACTTCAAATTCTTGGTATCTGACAGGTGTCATTTCAAGAAAAATACTTGGGCCTCCCGACGACTATTAGCAGATCAAAGAGAAGCTCGTTCGATATCATTAATGATAGGGTGCGGCGTAAGCTCTAGGGTTGGAAAGAAAAGCTCCTATCTAAGGCGGGAACAAAAACTCTCATCAAGGTTGTGGTGCAGGCAATCCCGACATACATTATTAGTTGCTTCTGTCTTCTGGGTAATCTAATCCATGAAATTTCTATGCTCATTGCTCGGTTCTATTGGGGAAATAGCCATAAAGCTAACGGTGTCCATTGGATAAGCTGAGAATAATTATGTTATCATAAAGATTGGGGAGGGTTGGGCTTTAAGGAGTTGCACTCTTTCAAAAGTGCAATGCTAGCCAAACTATATTACCAACTGATCTCTTCTCCAAGCTCGCTAGTGGCTCGATACTCAAGGCAAAATACTTCCATAATTCAAATATTTTCAATGCAAAAGTAGGTGCAAAACCCTCATATACATGGCAGAGTATCTTCTCAACCTTCCTGATTGTCTAGAAAGATTCAATATGGCGTATAGGGGATGACACCACTGTAAAGATTTGGTGTGATAGATGGATACCCAGAGAATCAACTTTCAAACCTATCACATCAAAATCCATTCAATCAGTTGAGTATGTTTCAGACATCTTAACACATTATCCATTGTGCTGGAATGGAGAGGTAATCCGTCATTCTTTTCTCCTCGATGATGTGAATACTATACTAGAAATTCCCCTTTCCTCTTCTCCGATGGCTGATAATTTGGCTTGGGCTTACCATAGTAAAGGTCGATTCACAGTTAGATAGACATATAACATGGCACTTCACCACCATAAGCGCACGGCTTTGAAACTGACGGGGAGCAATCAGGGGGTTGATCTGCTTTGGAGGAAGATTTGCAACTGTGGAGCACGTAATAAAGTTATAATTTTGTGTGGCGCGCTTATAAGGGTATCCTTCCTGTTAAATAAAATTTTAAGCAAAAGGGATGTCAGGTGGATCCTGTGTGTGATCTTTGTGGAAAACTCCTGAAGACTATTGATCATGCAATATGGAATTGGGGTTGCTAAGTAATGGTTTAGTTCGCCGCTGGGCATTCAGGTGCTAATCTGTGCCAAAATATCACTATATTTCACACCCAAATACAGACACTTAGCCATCCAATGAAAGCCATCTGACGGTTGTTATGGAGTTTTAGTGATTTCAGGTGTTCTTGACTGTTGGATCTTGCAGGAGTGTAATTGAGCGTAATTAAGGGTTGCACGACAACATTGGACCAAGAAGCTAGCAAAAGCACCAAAATCTATGAAAATAATTGATTGGTCCAGCCTCCACCATAAGAATGAAGATGTTGCATGCCATAGTCAATCGATTGACAAGGATGACAGCTTTTCCCCCTTATTTTGAATTTGAATTATTCCAATCGATTGATATGAATAACTCAATCGATTGAATTCAAATTCAAATGATTCCGACAAAAGTCAAATTTGAAATCAATCAATTGAAATTTAAATTTCAATCGATTGAGCCTATTATGAAAGTTTTCCTATCTGCACCCTATAAAAGCAATGCTATGCTTAAGGTTTGGGGGTCTTTTTCTTGGCAGAGTTTCTTAAATTTTTCCAAGCTTTCCATTTGCAATTTTTGAATTATAGTTTGTCATTATGAAAAGAGCATTGTAAGGAGAGATCTTTTGATAAATAAAAGAATATTTTTGAGATGGCTTTTGGTTTGCATTGGGTGTGTAGATCAAGGATGAGCGGCCAAAACCCCTCGTTCAAGGAGGAAGCGACCCTTAGATGAGTAACTAAATTATTGTCATTTCTATAATTTCTTATTATAATCATTATATCATTCGGCTAGTAGTGTATACTTAATATATGATCATCAAATGCCCATTTATAGTCGTCGATCTTGGTTATCGATGACCATAAAAGGGTCATTCCACCTAGATCTGATCTTGTAAACTGATCTAGGATGTCGTCTAATTGGTTCTTACTACTATAATTTCGAATGTGAGATATGCTATGTCTTTCGCATGATTCATGTCGTGGTTGGATGTGTCATAGTGTTTGGATAGAGTATGTCGGATCAATAATCACACTCTTTACGATTCATTTTTCTTGTAGTTAAATGATGGTATATTGGTTTGATATGAAATTGTATGATTGATTGTAGAAAAATTACAAATCTAGGGTTAGCAAAATCCTTGATCATCTCATCATGGTTATTTTCTGTCATAATTTGTTCTTGCATAGATCAATTTAAGTTTATTGTTTTAGCATCGTGTAGTGATAACTTAGCAAATCAACTTTCTCACCCTTGGTACTTTATTGGGTATTTTTGTTCTCTTTAAAGTTAATTTAATTACGTGCTTCCCTGTGGGTACGATACTTGTATTCTTACCTTGCTACAACTGATCTTGTGCACTTGCAAGGGGTACACTTTAAAATCGATCAATTTTTTGGCGCTGCTGCCAGGGAAGCGACGAAATCTTATTGATTTTTAGGAGATTCGTGTTCTCTGATTGCCAGTCAATCGATTGAGTCCTTTGATTCAATCGATCGATTGTTTTCTGTGAGTTGTTTTGCTCAGTATTTTTATCAATCGATTGATTTGTAAAAATTACAAATCAATCGATCAATTTGTAATTGTGATTACTCCCCTATTTAAAAAGAAAAAAAAAAAAAAAAAAAAAGCATTCATTCAGTTCAAATTCTGGCTAACTATCCACTATAGTAGTCAATCGATTGAGTATTCACTCTCAATCACTCTCAATCGATTGAGTCCTGTAATTTGGGATTTTATTTATAAGCCGGTTCATTGTTCTACCTTTGGATTCTGTTCAATCGATTGACCTGTCCTGTGTCAATCTATTAAATAGATCTTTGTTGATTGCCATTCCAGCAGTACTTCTAGTTCTGTCCAGCCTGATTTTTTAACCTCAATCGATTGATTTTGACAATTCAATCGATTGACAGATAAGGTCATCTTTCGAAGCACTATTATGTTTGGTTCAATCAATTGACTCCAACAATTCAATTGATTGAACCTGAACTGCTACATTGTTTGGGTTACTTTGGGCTAAAAAATCCTTGCTTTAGGTATTGATGCATGAGCTTTACTCGATCTCATCGCCCAAATCTGCAACCATTGAATCAAGAAGTAGAGAGATTTTGCAGAGTAAACCATAGAAATCATAGGCTTTAGCTTCATCACACCGAACCCATGGCGGATCAAAGACAAGGTCGGAATATAAACAACAACAATGGAGGGGAAGAAGATAATCACTTCGAGAAGCCACCTGAAGGCCCACAAATGTTGGAACAATACAACGATCCTGGTCTTTACGAGGATCAGGATAGTATCATGCATGCTCCCATCCCAGGAAATCATTTTGAATTTAAACCGACAATGATTCAAATGTTTTCAATTGTCAACAGGTTAAGTAATGAAAATCCTTATGGCCATCTAAATGATTTTATTGGGGTGTGTAAAATGTTGAGAGTACATAATATTTTCGACAAGATAGCAAAGCTACAACTTTTTCCTTTCTCTTTGTGAGATAAGGCAAAATCTTGGTTTCTTTCCTTAGAACTAAGATCTATTCGGAGTTGGACGAAGCTACAACGTGAATTCCTAAACAAGTACTTTCCTGTGAGCAAAACCAATGAGTTACGTCAGAAGATTCTAGTTTTCACTCAATAACCTGCTAAAACATTTCACTAATGTCGGGAACGTTTTAAGGGATTAGTTAAAAGTTTCCCTAATCATCGTATTCCAAGGTGACAACAAGTCCAAAGTTTTTACAATGGATTGATTCCAGAAAAAAGATGCATGGTTGATGCATCCTGTGGAGGATCTTGTGCCATAAAGGAGGAGGGAGAAATATGGGCACTCTTTGAGAGATTAAGCCAAAATTCAATAACAAATGAGACGTTGGGGCGTGTCAACAATGATATGTCAACCAAATCTCATGTGTTGACAAAGAATGGGTTTTTCGATGTCAATAACAACACTTCTGAATTGTCAACAAAAGTTGATATGCTGTCTAAACAAATGAATATGTTGTTAGCAACAACAAAACAAGTTCAAAGCTCTGTCACCCCCACTATCTGCTCAATTTGTGAACATCAAGGTCACATGGCTAACGAATGTCCAATCACTCTGATGTTTTATCCCGAAGAACTTACTCCTCATGAGCAGGTGAATGTAACTCAATCGTATAACCACCAAGATAGGAACCCATATTTCAATACCTATAATCCGGAATAGAAAAATCACCTTAATTCAAATTGGGGAGGATCAAACCAAAAGGGACAGGCGAACCAGCAGTACAGAGCAAATGCATCAAGTAGACAACAGGGCTTTCGGCCACAATAGAATTTGAGCTTTTAACAGACTTCGAATTATCATCACCCAAATTCTTAGTACCGAAAAAATCAGAATTTCAATTAATCTCATACTTCCAATTCGAGAGATTCTGATTTGGAGGAGAAGATTATGCAAAACACGCAAGCTTTTCAACAACAATCTATGTAAGTCTTTCAGCAGATGATGGACCAATTTAGTCAATGGACTAATCAAATGAGTCAAAGAGAAGAAGGAAGGCTTCCCAGCCAACCCATCAACAATCCTCGAGGCCAAGCACCATCTAGCGAAGGAACATCGACTAACCATCAGTTGAAAGTTGTCACTGTGTTAAGAAGTGGACGAGTGATCGATAATCAAGTGGAAATTCCAGTGGAATCTAAAGAAGAAGAAATAAAAGCTGAGAAGAAGATAGAGCCAAAAATAGAAGAAGAGATGGAGTCTCCTAAAACTGTCCAACAGGAACCTGAAGAAAACTCAGAAATTGAAAGCACTCCCCATACCCCAAAGGCGCCATTCCCTGAGTGCTTGACACTTCCATCTAGATTGGGGAAGAGTCCATCAAAAATGGATGAAATTTTTGAAACACTTAAGCAAGTTAAGATCAATCTTCCATTGCTTGAAACCATTAACCAAGTTCCTGCATACGCCAAGTTCTTCAAAGATTTGTGCACCCGAAAGAGAAACGCGCATACGCATGTGTCAAATAAAGTGTTCCTGACTAATCAAGTCAATTCTATCCTGAAATTGGATGCACCACAAAAACTCAAGGACCCTGGAGTCCCAACTATACATGTGTTATAGGTGGATAACCAATTGGTAAAATGCTTCTGGAGTTGGGAGCAAGTGTCAACCTGATCCCATATTCAGTATACGAGAAATTAGGACTGGGCGAATTGCAACCCACTATAGTCACACTCCAACTAGCTGATAGGTCAGAAAGAAGACCTAGGGGTATCATTGAGGATGTTTTGGTTGAGATAAATAAATTTATCTTTACAGTAGAGTTCGTTATCTTGGATATGGAACAACCTATTAAATCAATAAACCAAGTCTCAATCATCCTTGGACGTCCTTTTCTCACAACTGCTAATATCTGCATCAATTGTCGAACAGGAGTCATGGACGTCTCTTGTGAAAATATGAAAGTCAGGCTATTTCATGTAATGAATCATTTCCCCAATGAAGATGAGATTAACTATTTTTATATCGATCAGGTTGATGAAGTAGTGGACGAAGTTTTACCATCAATGCTAACAAAGGAAGAATTCGAAACTACTTTGTTGGCCATCTACGATAAAAAAGAAGTGCAGAGAAGCACTCAGAAGAAATGAGGGCGATCTCAACATTTCAGGATAATAAACCATAGAAGGATAAGGTGGAACTACTGCCCATTATGGAAAAGACCAAACTGAGACCATCAATTGAGCAACCACCAACTGTTGAATTAAAGCATCTGCCCGAGTCACTCAAATATAATTTCCTAGGACCGCATGAAACGCTTCCAATAATAATTTCATCAACTTTGTTCGAAAAGCAAGAGAGTGATTTGTTGAAGGTACTCAAAGATCATTGTAACATCCTAAAAATTTTAACTTTAAAGAGTATACCTCGGGATGCGTGCTTGACTTTGAATAATGTACCTCGAGATGCATGCCCGTCTGGTCATTTATTTGATCAAGTGAAAGTCAACTTTATGACTTAGGTTAGATTAGGTTTGAGGTGAAAGTGCACGGGTATGTGTGGTGTTAGATCTTTTGATAAGGTCATATACACCTGTTGTGGGTGTATGTGTTTTACACCAAAGATGGGATTGGGTTAAATAGGTTAAAAGCTAAGAGAATTTATTTCTCTTTGATTTTAGTTGGTGGTAAGAGAAAGAGGAAGAAGAAGAGAGGGAGTGAAGAAAGGAAAGGAGAGTAAATGCTTATGAAGTGATGCGTGGATCGTGCGTGGAAGCCGTGCCAAGGCGTTAAACTCCGTGGAAATCGTGTGTGATTTGGGGATTTGAAAGCTAGGAGCCCTAACCCTTGATCCAAGCCATTGAATCACTTATATGTTGGATTTGAGGTAAGGTTTTGTTAATTTATGATGTATGTGATGTTTAAGCTTTAATGTATAAATATTGGATTAAAAGAGGGAAGAAAAGAAAATTTGAGAAAATGGTGAAAACAAGAGAAACTGCCCGAAGAGGGTTGGGTTTCTGTCAAAATCGATTGATCAATTTTGAAAACCAATTAATCAATTTTGGCATAAAGCAAATCTGAGCACTGAAGCCCGAAACCGATTAATCGAATTAAATTTTGATTGATCAATTTTTGGTTTCGATTAATCAATTTTTTAATCGATTGATCGAATGGGTACTTCCAGTGGCTGAAAAAGCTTGTTTTCTTGGAAATTTGATTAATCAATTTTTGGGTCGATTAATCGATTTTGGAATTTCAATTGATCTATTTTGGGGTCGATTAATCAATTTTGAAATTTCGATTGATCGATTTTGGGGGTCGATTAATCGATTTTGACTGTGCTTGCCGACACTACTTTGGTATTTCTGTCGTAACTTTTTACTCTAAACTACGATTGATGCAATTCTTATGGAGTTAGAAAGAGGACAACAAAATCTACAACTTTTGTAATTTAACCGTTTCATGAATCTAAAGATTTAAAGGTCAAATTTAGGGGGAATATTGCATCAAACTCTATATTAGCATAAACTTGCCCATTTCTGCCTCATTTTTGAGAAACACTTAAATAAGTCTACATTTTTAGTGAGTAGAGTTAAGCCTTGATGCATCATGGTGTGTTTGTGATATAGATTAAGGGCGGGAAGTCGTCGATAAGGACAGTGGTATCGCTTTGAACGGCTCCGTGCGAGAGGTAGGGAATACTCTGAACATGTACTCTTGATTACGAAATCATACATGTAGTGATATAGAAATAAGTAGTTATGCCTTGAAAATGTGAATCTTAAGTGTGTGTGGGTGTGAACACTAAGTAATGAAATGGGTTACAAATGAGTATGTGACATCCCCGGGAGATGTGAATGTAATATGAGCATCTGTGTGATGCATTGAGCTAGTTACATCCCAAGGATGTATGGAAAATGTAAAGTAAAGTAAATGAGAATTGATCAGGCCTAATATACTATAATTATCACAATCACACGGTGAATAACTATATGTAGTACACTTTTGATACTTTTGATTTTTAAAGTTTGACAGAATACCCCACCGACATGACGGGATACCCACGACTGATTCGACAGAATATCTGTGATCGATACGGCAGC
This sequence comes from Chloranthus sessilifolius, assembly GCA_021018995.1. Lineage (NCBI taxonomy): Eukaryota > Viridiplantae > Streptophyta > Magnoliopsida > Chloranthales > Chloranthaceae > Chloranthus > Chloranthus sessilifolius. Next base: position 77,011,329 of record CM037595.1, read on the forward strand.
CAATCCGTACACCAGTTGGACATCCCAGGGATGTATGCATGAGACTTGAAACCCCGTCGCCTATGAGAAAGGGACTTGGGTAGTATTAAATGAGTGAAAAAAGATATAAAAACTGTCTGATTAGATGACAATGGAGGGTATTCCATCGGGTGCCCAATTCTATAGTAAGTCAAGAAATATTTAAGTTACGATTTAAGCATTTAGGCCAATCATTATCTTATATGAGCAAGTTGAGAACAAATGAGCATATGTAAAGTATCAGTAACATTCAGTGCATATTTTCAGTCATTTAAACTATTTTTCCAACTAATTCATTGATAAATCATGCTTCTAAATGTCATAGAATATGTGTGAGTAAGATAGCTTTATATGTTCAGATATTTTTTTCCTATTAAGCTAGGATGTAGCTCCTCCCTCTACTATAAGTCACAGGTACAAGTGTAGATCAGGATCCAGTTGCGAAAAAAGGCTTGGGATCTCCCGTTTGGGGAATTTTACCTTAGGTGAGATTTGGACATGGGTATGTTTTGAGTTTGTATAATGAATATTTTGAAGTCTTTTGGATTGTGGACTTGGTATATCCAGAGATTTATTACTATATTAAGACTTATTCTGTAGGTATGTTGTTGTAGGCCACTGTTTTGAGTGATGGTCGACCATCACCGGTGGTTTTCTTGTAGACTTCTTTTATTCAATTTTTACATATAAAAAAACCTTTATTGTTGCTATATTTTTTCCTTGACTTTGTCATTGTTGGCATACCAAGCAATTTTTGTATACGGATCGTGATATGTGTGACCCAACGGTCCGATTTTCCCTGAGTTCAGGATGTAAGGAAGAAAAAAATATATTATGCAGGTTTTGTGGAATCGGGAAAAATCAGGCTGTCACAATCATAGAAGAGCAATCGGATGGACTTTAGCCGATTTGAAGGGATCGATCCGTCAGTATGTATGCATAAAATACATCTGAAAGATGATAGCACACCATCAAGGGAGGCACAAAGACGATTTAATCCAAACATAAAAGAAGTCATTCTAAAAGAGATCATCAAGTTGCTCGATGTTGAAATTTATGCAATCTCCGATAGTGAATGGGTAAGTTTGGTCCAAATTGTTCCCAAAAAGTCAGGAATTACAGTGAAAGAAACCACTGAAGGAGAATTGGTGCCTACATGCGAGATTACTGGGTGGCGCATCTGCATCGATTATCGTAAATTGAACTCTGCCATGAGAAAATATCATTTTTCCCTTCCATTCATTAATCAAATTCTTAAGAAACTGGCAGGGCAGTAATTCTACTATTTTTTTGATGGATACTCGAGGTACAACCAAGTGCCTGTATTTCCAGTAGATCAATAAAAGATAACGTTATGGTACATTTACATATCGCAAAATGCCATTTGGCCTTTACAACGCTCCTGCCACTTTTCAGTGGTGTATGTTAGCCATATTTTCTGATATGGTTGATAAATTCATCGAAGTATTCATGGACGACTTCTCCGTCTTTGGAAAGACCTTTGAATTATGTCTGCATCACCTATCACAGGAATTACAATGTTGTGTGAAATACAATCTTGTTTTACGCTGGGAGAAAAGTCATTTTATGGTTCGACAGGGAATAGTTTTGGGGCACATCATATCAAGAAAAGAAATTAAAGTTGACAAGACAAAAGTCAACTTAATTGCTAATTTGCCACCACTAAAAAGTGTTCATCAAATTCGATCATTTTTGGGGCATGTTGGATTTTACAGAAGATTTATCAAAGATTTTAGCAAGGTCGCTAAGCCATTATATAACTTGCTTGGAAAAGATGTTCCTTTTGACTTTGATGAGGATTGCATGAAGGCCTTTTTGAAACTGTGAAAAGTTGCTGTCAAATGCTCCGATAATCCAACCTCCGGATTATTCGCTTCCTTTTGAACTTATGTGCGACGCGTCGGACAATGCTATTGGAGCGGTCCTAGGGCAAAGGGTAGAAAAATTACCTCATGTGATTTACTACGCCAGGAAAACACTTATTGATGCGCAGATGAATTACACCACAACAGAGAAGGAATTGCTAGTTGTGGTGTATGTGCTGGATAAATTTCATTCCTATTTGCTCGATTCGAAAATTGTGGTCTTTTCAGATCACTATGCATTGAAATATTTATTGGCAAAAAAGGATATGAAACCAAGGTTAATGCGATGGATCCTACTCCTCCAAGAATTCAACTTTGAAATTAAAGATAAGAAGGGGGTTGAAAATATTGTCGTTGATCATTTGTCATGGATTCTACCTAAAGAATCATCTTTCCCAGAGACCGTCCATGACACATTCCCGGATGAACAAATAATGACAATAGATACATCAGCTACAAAAATTCCTTGGTCACTAGCAGAATCCCTATGCAGTGGGGTAGAAATCATAAAGATCTCTTCTTCTCCCAAATAAAACATTACTTTTGAGAAGGGCCACATTTGTTTAAATTATGTTCAGATCAAGTAATCAGAAGATGCAAACCAAAGGAAGAGCAAATGAGCATTATGCATTTCTGCCATGCAGGGCCTGTGGAGGCCATTTTGGAGGATAAAAGACTACACATAAAATTCTTCAAAGTGGATTTTACTGGCCCTCTATTTTTCAAGATGCAGCAAGATTTTGTAGAGAGTGCCAACGATGTCAACAGTTGGGGAACATTTTACGATCAAATATGATGCCATTGAACCCAATTTTGATTGTTAAAATTTTTTATGTGTGGGGGATCAACTTCATGGGTCCTTTTTCCCCATCATTCAGTTATTTATACATCTTGGTAGTTGTCGACTATGTTTCAAAATGGGTAGAAGTTGTGGCAACACGATCGAACGAACATAAGGTGGTGGTAAGGTTCTTGAAGGAAAATGTATTCAATAGATTCGAGGTTCCCCGAGCAATCATTAATGATGGCAGTTCGCACTTTTACAATAGCCATTTTACGACATTAATGAAGAAATATGGTATCACTCACACAAGGTCGCAATACCTTACCACTTGCAAACTAGTGGTCAAGTAGAGGTTTCTAATCGTGAGCTCAAGCGAATCTTAGAAAAAACTGTGCGACTAGAAAGAAAGGATTGGTCATTGCACTTATCTGATGCGTTATGGGCATATCGTACTGCATTCAAGACACCAATTGGAATGTTGCCCTTTAGAATTGTGTATGGTAAAGCTTGTCACCTTCCAGTCGAATTACAACACGAGGCATTATGAGCGATAAAGAGATTCAATTTCGACATGAAAGAGGAAGGGTCCAATCGCAGGTTGCAATTGAACGAGTTGAAAGAGTTACGCTATGATGTGTATGAAAACTCGAGGCTTTACAAGGAGCGATACAAGAAATTGCATGATTAGTTAATTTGTCGGAAGGAATTCCACATAGGATAAAAGGTTTGGTTGTTTAATTCGAAGTTTAAACTCCATCCAGGAAAATTGAGGTCGAGATGGGAAGGACCTTTTCAGGTCGTATCCACCACCACACATGGTGCAATCGCGATCAGGGATCCTAAGGATAATCGCATCTTCAAGGTAAATGGGCAACGTCTTAAATCAATGTTTGAACCAATAACCCAAATATAGATTGAATCAACATATCTCGGTGACCCAAAGAGTTAAAATTTGAAAGGTCGAGCTGTCGACATTTAAACTCAGCGCTTCCTGGGAGGTAACCCAGTGTGTGTGTGTGTGTGTGTGTGTGTTTCATAGCATATTTCATCTCTTACATTTGTGGGATATAATTAGTGTTTCTTGGTCAATCGATTGATTTGGTAAAATCAATCGATTAGGATAAGTTCGTGTTCATGTGAGAACTTTTCAGTCGATCGATTGATGTAACATTCCAATCAATCAATCAACCTCCATCTCCATGTTTGGAGTCCGTCTCAATCGATTGAGATAGTGTCACTTTCAATCGATTGACAGATTCACCATCTGCACTTGCTGTCAACCAAAAGTCAAATCCACATCTTTCAATTACCAGTCACTTCATTACTGTATTTATGTTAATCGATTGATATTTCCATTTCAATCGATTGACATAAAGAGGTGTCTGTCAGTTTTTAGAGTCCAATGCGTCAAACGTCGCGTCTTCCCATCTGGCGGATAATTCAAAACTGTTTGTTCTTGTCAATCGATTGAAAATCAATATTCAATCAATTGCCCTGACAACCCAACTGACACCCACCATTTCCCAAGATATAAACGTCGCGTCTCTTCAAGAAATTCCATCGAAACAGCGCTGAGCATTGAATTTTTGGGCTAGGTAAAACGTCTTTGTTCAAGTCAATCGATTGAGATTTCATTCTCAATCGATTGAAATTACGGTTTGCACCAACCCCTTGCATTAGAAATTTCAATTTAAGGGACAACCCGTGGTCCGTTCTTCCTGAGTTGTCTACAAACATCATCCATCCGGCTCCCTTCATTCTTCCTACATTCCCTCGTACCATCAAAATGGTAGAACCCGGGCCTCAAATCTACCGACCCCCTGTCTAGATAACAAGCCAATGCAAATCCCAAACGCAGAATACGTGAATCAGCAAATTCAAACTGAAAACTTTTTTGATCTTACTGAGTTCCATCGGATTCCGAAGGCGGTGTTGTTAGTGCGCGCTTCTTCTGGGTTCCTCTCGGTCCCGTTGAATCAGTGGCCCAATTCTGTCCAAGTGGACTCTAGCGATGCGGTGTTTGGAATGTTAGAAATAAAATAAAAGAGGGGAGTTTTCTAGGAGGGTTCCTAGTTTGTTGCGATCGCCAGTTGCAGATATTTAACAACGCTGCAACACGTCAGTGATCATGCTTTAGAGCGGGTGTGGGTTACTTCTTTACTGAATCATCCGCTTGCGAACGTTAGCAGCTATGACTCTTTCTTATAAATTAAATAGTTTAGTTTCCCTTTTCTTTCCCCATTATTGCTATGATTCTAATTGGTTTAAATTTCCTAATTCTATTGTGAGTCTAGTTGTGATCTTATTTTGAGTCTAATTAATTTAGTGTCCTAATACTACTAGAAATATGATTAATTAAGTCTCCTAACCCTACTAGGAATGCAAATATGTTGATTTTAATGAAACTCTAATTAAATCAAGCATGCTAATTATATTGAAATTCTGAGTAAAGTAAGTATATTAGTTCTACTGCAATTCTGATTGGAATAGAAGACTGATTTTACCAAAACTCTCATTTAAGCAATGAATTAATTTTATTAAAAGAAATCTAATTAAAGGAAACAAGCTAATTTTGTTAAAATTTCGATTATAGCAATAAATTAACTATACTTGAAATCTAATTAAAGCAATAAATTAATCACACTAAAATTCTAATTAAAATAGAGGAACTAATTTTATCAAATTTTCTAATCAAGTCGAGGAACTAACTTTACTAAAAAAATCTTATTTAAAATAATAAATTAACTATACTAAAATTTAATTGAGATAAAGGAACTACCTTTTATTAATTCTGATTAAAGCAATAAATTATATTATACTAAAATTCTAGCTAAAGCAATGAATTAATTTTACTAAAATTTTAATTAAAGCAATGAATTAATCCTATTAAAAATTTAAGAAAAAGGGGTTTTGGGCCCGCTATGCTAAGGAGGATTGGCCTCGTTCCCGAGTACCCTCCATAAGCTCCCTTGGGCAAATCGGGTGGCTGAGATTAAAGTAAATTAGATTTTGGATTATAAAGTAGTATTTTTGAATTTTTAGAGTCAATTTCGGGATTATAGAAAACTAAATTAATATTTGGGATTTTAGAAATATTAAATTAAGGAATTAAAACTAGAATTTAAAGTTTTAAGACTAAATTCGGGTCTGAAATTAGAAAATCAAACCGTATGATTAAGGATTGGTTCTAGAAACTAAGAACTAGAACCAGAGATTAATGATAGGACTAGAAATTAAGATTTTAGAACAGAATTGAAGTCTATAGTCGATGAATTAGGCCCTCAGATTAAGGACTGGTTCCAGAACCGAAGGATTAGAACCAGATATTAAAATTACAGTCGAAAAAGGGTGCTACAGTCTAAGACTAAAAATTTAATATCTATAATTTTAAACTAAGAAAAATCCTAGATCTAAGAATTAAAAACTACAGTCGAAAACTAAAATTTTTACCTAAGGGTCGGGGCTGTGGAGAGGAATCTCGAAAATTCGAAGCTTGAATCTCGAAATCATGACTAGGTTCCTCTATGTGTTCATTCTCGAAGTTCTCTGGTTTCGGAATCCCAAAAAAATCTATTCTCTCTCATGTGGTGTGCCCCAGCCTGAGGTGAATTAGAAAAAAATCTTTTATAGGTTTTTATCCAATTAAACGTCATGTTTCAGGCATTTAACTAGATTGTGCGCCGATCTCTGGGTGCTTAATCGCTTTGGGTCAGTCACCGACTTAGTGAGCGACCGGCTGACTTGCTCAGCAAGTTTCCTAGTTCTAACAATGTTAGGACTAATTGCGTGCTTAATGTGTAATGCACAATCCGATTAAGTGTCTCTTTAGAAGCGCTTGATCTAGGAAGCTTGGGGGTTAAGGACTGTAAGACTAGGACGGGCGTAGGCCAATTGCGCGCCGGTGGTCAGGCGCTCACTCCAATCGCGTGTCTCGTGTGAGGCGCGTGATCGAGTCTCGAAGTGGTCTGAGAAAGGAAGTCTGGTCTAAAAGGGGGACTGATTGCACGTGTGTGGTTTGGCGTGCGATTGAATTACGCGCGTGATTTTAAGCATGTAATTCGGGGTTGTCCGGGTCTAGGTCGGGTCTAAAATGCCAGACTATTATTTCAGCCTACATTCTGACTATATACTATTATTTCAGTATATAATCTTCCTACGTTGGGATCTGAGACACAGAGCTATTATTTCAGCCTGTGTTCAGTTATATATTATTATTTTAGTATATGGTCCCTACGTTAGAGTCATGGGGCCTGAGCCACAGAGCTATTGTTTTAGCCTGTGTCCAGCCATATACTATTATTTCAGTATATGGTCCCTACGTTATGGTCATGGGGCATGAGCCACAGATTTCAGCCTGTGTCCAGCCATATACTATTGTTTCAGTATATGGTCCCACATTAGGGCAAAGGGGTCTGAAATCCAAGACTATTATTTTAGTCTAAATTTTGACTATATACTATTGTTTCAATATATAGTCTCCCTACGTTGAGATCTGAGCCACAGAGCTATATTTTCAGTCTGTATTCAACCATGTACTATTGTTTCAATGCATGGTTCTCATGTTAAGGTTAGGGGGATTGAAATATCATACTATTGTTTCAGTCTGCATTTCGACTATATACTATTGTTTCAGTATATAGTCTTCCTACGTTGGGATCTGAGCCACAGAGCTATTATTTCAGCCTGTGTCCAGGCATGTACTATTGTTTCAGTATATGGTCCCACATTGGGGTTGAGAGGTCAAAGGAGGTTGACCGAACAAATTTATATATTCCAAGAGGGCAAAATGGGGGTGTCTACCGGCGCGTTCGATCGAATTCATTAAGGCAATGCATCTTGAAATGTTGCTCGCACCACCTCCAATTGACGTCTCATTACATCTCATCCACCTCTTTTATCAGAATATGGAATGGGTTCCGGCATCGCGCTCCCCCTCAAGTTTTGCCTATATTCGAGTATGGATTGATAACTGGACTTACCGTGTGCATGTCGCAGATCTGGCCTGGGCATTTAATTTCTTTATGATCTGACCAGCCAATCATCAGATCGATCTAACCGTCGATCTCAGCCAAGAGATCATGATCAACTATATGTGTGGCGGTAGGCATGGATCAGGAATGTCTACAAAGCGAGCAGGTATGTCGAGGGATATTTTATTCTTGGATATCATGTGGCAGCCCGGATTTCGGCACCCCGAAACCCATGCCATCAGCACGATCCTCCAGACCGTGCCCCAAAACTATGCACAGAATATTGGTATAAAAAGAAAAGATAAACAATTAAAGTAAATGATTGCATAAAACAGAAAAGTAACATGCCCATCTGACATAACCAAAAGACAGTTCTACTTTCATGCCACTGCATGAACAGAGAACCGATCCGAACCATCGGTGATAAATAAATCACCCCAGATGGTTCGCCAAAAGAATAATCTAATTTAATTACATTGTTTATCAAAAATAAAGGCTTGACATACCAAGCCGTATAATTAGCTTTCAAAAACTACTCTCTGTCAAAGTACACAGCAGAGTCTCCTAGAAGAAGTCCTCGGGAGGAGGCTCCAACTCGTCTCCAGGCACGTAATCTGAATCATCGGGATCTACGTCTCCCGAAGCCTCAGCTGCCGCTAACAAAGGACCTGCGACGTATAGTCTAAAGGATGAGCTACATCCAAGCTCAATAGGCAACAAACACAATGAACATATAAATTAAAATCTCAAATATATTCCATGATATTCAAGCATGATGTTTCTATGCATTTGCTAGAAAAATAGTTTCAAAGCTGATGATTTGCATTCAAGTTTACTGGTAATTAGCATGTCTTACTTTACTGTTGATTTATCACGAATGACACTGAACAGGCCTAAAGCAAAACCTAAATCTTCAACTTAAGTAATCCAAGAGCAATATAGCATCGAGCCCCGATGAGATACCCTTCATCGTCGTCTAAATAGACAGTTGTAAAACATATATATTCCCTGAGAATACGACCCAAGCCCCTTTCTCAATAGGCGGCGGGGTTAAATCTCATCTCAACATCCCTGGGATGTGCTTACTGTGTACGGATCAACCTCCGCACTGGTATACGGATTGGTCATCATACCGGTCACGAATATCCTGTCAAGTTAGTCGTGGGTATCCCGCCACGTCGATGGGATATCCTAATCAAACCTTAAATAATAAAAATAACATATGCTTTACATATAGTTGCTCACCGTGTAAAGTGCTATCTTATATCAGTTAGCCCTCAACGGTAATTATTCAATCATATATACATCCCTGGGATGTATAACTTACTCTCATCACACTGATGCCTTTATTACTTTCTCATCTCTTGGGGATGTCTCATTCTCATTAGATTACTTGATCTTAGTTACTCGTATTACACAGATGCCTTTATCACATTCTTGATGTCACACACACCCATTTTCACAAAGCTTTTTATAGTTAAAATATTTTTAATTCTGATAAACATATCACTACATATATGCTCTTGCAATTAAAGTACATGTTCAAGGTGTTCCCTACCTTAATTCTCTGAAGGTTCAAGCATCAAGGTCCCACGCGGGTTCCTGTGCTCACTCTCACACATATCACTTATGGTACATCATAACACATGCAATATATCACTAAAGATGTAATAAAGAAGTTCCTAGACCCTCCCTCAATGTCAAAGTAAAATTTAAAAGTCAACTGAATCTGCCAAAATCGATTAATCGATTCCCAAAATCGATTAATCGAAATCCAAATCGATTAATCGATTCCCAAAATTGATTAATCGAAATCCAAAATCGATTAATCGAAATCCCTAGCATAGCAAAGTCGATTCTCAAATCAAGTAGTCGAAGTCCGAAATCGATTAGTCGATTCCAATTCGATTAATCGAAATCTAAAATCGATTAATATATTTCTCAACTCGATTAGTCGATTTCCCCAGGTCATGTTTCTCCAACCACTGGAGGTACCCAGTCGATTAGTCAATTCCCAAATTGATTAATCGAACATCCAAATCGATTAATCGAAATCCAATTCGATTAATCGAAATCGAGCATACTTGACTTTTCAACTTCCAGACCAAAATCGATTAATCGAATCCCAATTTCGATTAATCGATTTGGTCCGATTCAGCCCCCTTTCTGGTTGTTCTTCCAAATCTTTTCCCTTTCTTTTCTAAGCCTTTAATCTATCCTTTTGACCCTACTTGACTGAATTTAATCATTTACAATATATGCATTAACTTCAATTAAAACTCACCTCAATAAATCCCTTTAAAGGATTGCTTCATTGGGTTTGATGGCTAGGGTTCTAGCCTTTGCTTCAATGATCCCAAATCGCTTTGAATCCTACAATAAATGCTCTAATCAGCCCTTTTGATTTGCATTCACTCCTACCTCAATAACTCCTCTTGCTTTCTCCCTCTCTCTCTCTTCTTAATTCCTTCACTAACTAAAATAAAAGGATTCTAGGGTTATTAAACCCTTATATCCTCCTTTGGTATCAGTGTTAAGCGCATACACCAGAGATAGGTGTATGAGACTGTAATTTAATACCATACTCTACACTTAGGTCACATTCGCACCACTTCAGTTCATCACTCCATGAATGCATTGTTTAACCATCACTTGGTCAACCCTAAGACTAATCAAACACAGATCTCGAGGTCAAAGTTAAATGTTAAATTTTTCGGGATATTACATTCTCCCCACCTCGAGAATTTTTGCCCTCAAAAATAACCCAAGGGTGTGTCGTTGGTTGGGTACCCTACACACAGCGGTGTCACGTAGTCACTCACGAAAGTGAATTACACATCACACAGTGCGAGAAAACAAAACTAATGCAAGTACATAAAAAATGAATCTGCATTCCATTACATTTTTCAAAATATACAAGTTTCTTCAACTGTTTTTGATAATTACAATTTAGAGTTTGAGCAGGACAGTACAAAATATGCAAAATGATCACTAAAGAAAACTATCGTTAGGCGCACAGGTCGTCCCCTCTCCTGGCTGATCTGATGCAGGGGCGGGCTGTTCTAATGGAACTGGCTGCTCAGGTGGTGGCTGGGGCGTCTCCGTAGGTTGATCGGGCTGCTGGGGCACCGAGCCAGATTCATGGGCAGCAGATGTGCTCGCGTGAAAAGCAGCACCCGTGTGAAACGTTGTCCGGCCCGCAGTCTACGCCTCCCCCTGCGCGAGGCGCTGCTGGTAATCCAACGGATAGATGTACCATAGAGTGTGGTACATCAAAAAGTCTATTCACTGGTTCATCCTCTCGTTGTTGGCCTCCATCCTGGCCAACACGTCCTCTATGGTAGGAGCCGGGCGAGCCGCTCGCCGGCAGTAAGAAGACGTCAGTGTGGCAGCCGTAGACTGCACTGGCGGCGTAGGTGAGGCAGTCGTATGGGAGGGTGCCCCCTCCGCTAGTGGATCAACTGGGTGTGCCCCACCCACGGGTGGGTCCTGATGTGGTGGTGGTGGTGGTGGTGGTGCTACTGGTGCTGTTGCTGGTGTTGGAGCTGGACCCTGAGCCGGTAGGGCCCGCTTAAGCAAATTGTAGCTACGGCTCCATGATGAATTTGAGAAGGTCTTCACGCGGTCCGTAGCACTCTCCTCATGGAGCGATATAGCATACTCTGGAGCGTCTGAGTAACACTCCAGCATGCTCGAAATGAGGCGAGCATAGGGCATCTTTTCTTTGGGCCTCAAGTTGCCCTTCATCAACTTCCCCTTGATGTATCTCATCCCTTCTAGGATGATCATAGTGGCGTCAAACTAACGGCCACAGAAGGCCGCATAGAGTGCCTATTGCACTTTTTCCACCCTCTCGGTGTCGTGACGCAACAGGTATAGGTTGCACTTGATTATGGAATCAAGCATCCACATGTAATGGGAAAGGTCGACCCTCCTAATGGATGCTCCCGACCCCTTTTTCCCGTTGGTCATTCTAGTCATTATTTCTTCAAATCTCACCTCTTCCTCAAAGGGTGGGAAGAGGGTGGTCTCGGGTACGAAGTCTAAATGGCACTGTAGGACCTCGTGGATGTGGCGATGAGTGAAAGTGTAGTCACGACCCTCTATCTTGGTCGTGACTATGTCGTCGGTAGGTCCCTCTGTCAGCCCTTGGTAAAATAATCGGACCAATCTAGGGTAGTAGGACCCGCGAATTGGTTTCAAAATGTTGCCGTGACCGGCCTTTACAAGGTAATTTCGAGCCCATTGAGTCTCGCCCGATACATCGGGGTGTGTAAACAGGGTTTCATCGATAATGTACTCAATTTCAAAAGTCTTAGCCACCCACCATTCGTTGGGTTGGAGTACATTGATGGGTGGTGGTGGAATTGGTGAAGACTCGTGCGAAGACGCGCTCGTCGAACAGGGTGTGGTATCTGATGCCGACGGTGATGGAGTCTTCACCGGTGATGGGGTAGGTGGTGGCAGTGCGGCATTCTTACGCCGGACCAGAAGCTTAGGCGTTGCCTTCTTCGAAGACAAATGGGTTTTAGGCGGCATTTTGTAACAAATATGATAGAATCTAGGGTTTATATGGCTCGAAATGGAAAGAAGAATGAAAACTAGGGTTTTACCTTAGGTTTTTTATCCAAATGTAGTTGGTTTTGACCCGAAATCGATCCGAACACCGAAAACCCTAGCTCTCCAAGTCGCTCGAAGAAGAAGAAGCCAAGGCGCGAAAAAATTAAAAACAAACTTGATTTCGAATGGGGAGAAATCCCCCTCAATTTATATATAGACCCCGATTCGATTAATCGATTTCCAATGTCGATTAATTGAGTTTCAAAACTAGGTTCAGCCACGCGAAATCGATTAATCGATTTCCAAAATTGATTAATCGAAACTCAAAATCGATTAATCAAAACCATTTCGATTAATTGAAATCGTAGTCATTTAAATTTTTAAGTTTTGGAGTTCACTGGTGTGAGCCAGTCGATTAATCGAAACTCCAAGTCGATTAATCGAAATCCCAAAATCGATTAATCGAATTTCACTTCAATTAATCGAAATCGTAAGGTCCTCAAAATTTTCCCAAAATGCTTAAGTGACTTGATTAGTTGAACCTCCAATTCGATTGATCGAAATCCCAAATCGATTAATTCGATTAATCGAAATCGTAAAAATTCTTCAAGTTTTTCAAATTTTCTTAAGTTACTCGATTAATCGAATCTCCAGATCGATTAATCGAAATCCAAAATCGATTAATCAAATCCCAAATCGATTAATCGAAACTTCACTTAATGCTTTTCCTGAATCCTCATTAAATTTCCACTCACTGGCACATGCCAGTCGACTAATCGACCAAAAAAGATTAATCGAATTCCCAAATTGATTAATCGATTTGAAATCGATTAATCGATTTTGATCAGATTCTTTAGATTTTTAAAGTTTTCCTGTCACTTTTGATTCTTTGGTAAAACATGACCAGTTGGTCATGTGTTCTACGAAGTATGTCATCACGGCCATGTCATGGCTATGTTGAATTCTAAGTACGCAGTTGACATTGCATTAGGAACATTATGCTAATAAAAGAATTTGTTTCCATTGTATACGTTGATCAAAAGATCGACATTCGATTACAGCATATGGTTTAACTCCACAAACATGCTTGCGGTGGTACAATTTTGACTCTCAAGCTGTCGCAAACAAGTTCGGATACTGTTCTTTCACGTCGGCCTCTCGTTCCCACGTAGCTTCTTCGGCCGGATGATGCTTCCATCGAACAAGTACTAATGGAATCACTTTTTTTCGCAACACTTGTTCCTTTCGATCCAAAATCTCCACCGACTCTTCGATCATAGTCATGTCCTCATGCATCTCAAATGATTGACTGCTCAACACGTGATCAAGGTCATTAAGGTACTTTCTGAGCATAGATACGTGGAACACATTGTGTACCTGATCAAATAACGGTGGCAATCCAATGCGGTAAGCAACTTCCCCTACTCGACCTAAAACTTTAAACGGTCCAAGATAGCGGGGACTCAACTTCCCTCTCTTTCCAAATCTCATCACTCCCTTCATAGGTGACACCTTCACAAACACGTGTTCACCCACCTTGAAGTCTACACTCGTTCGCTTGCTATAGGTGTAGCTTTTCTGTCTGCTCTGAGCCGCTTTGAGTTTGGCCCTTATCATCCGAACATAGGTGGCATTATCTTCAAGTACCTCGGGTCCTAAAATAAATTTCTCATCGGTTTCCTCCCAATTGATCGGCGATCTACATCGCCGTCCGTAAAGAGCTTCATATGGTGCCATCCTAATGCTTGTCTAAAAACTGTTGTTGTATGCAAACTCAATCAAGGGCAGGTGCTGATCCCACGATCCTTGCAATTCTAACATACATGCCCTAAGCATGTCCTCAATGATTTGATTGACCCTCTCAGTCTGTCCATCGGTTTGTGGATGGAATGTTGTACTGAAATCCAGTCGCGTTCCCATTCCTTCTTGAAATTTCTTCCAAAACTTTGATGTATATAATGGGTCACGATCTGAAACAATGCTACTCAGAATCCCATGCAAATAGACAATCTCCTTCATATACAGCTCTGCCAGTCTTCCCGCCGTGTACATCGTGTTGTAAGGCAAGAAGTGCGCTGACTTGGTCAATCGATAGACCACTACCCAAATGGCATTGTACTTCTTTGCAGTACGCGGTAGCCCAACAATGAAGTCCATAGAGATCGATTCCCACTTTCATTCCGGTATAGGTAGAGGCTGCAATAGCTTGCGGGGTGTCTATAATCGATCTTGACTTGCTGACACGTCAAACACCGTGACACGTACTCTGCCACATCTTGTTTCAAGCCTCTCCATCAGTAATTCTTTTTCAAATCTTGATACATCTTTGTGCTTCCCGGGTGGATAGCATAGCTTGATTTGTGTGACTCATCCAGAATTGTTCGCTGCAGATCGGCATTGTCCGGAATTCAAAGACGGCCCTTGAATAATAAGGAACCATCCTCCTTGATCGAAAACTCAGATGTAATGCCTTCAGTTACATCTTGACAAATCTTTGTTAGCGCCGGGTCTTTCATCTGTAGTTCATAGATATGCTCAAATATCACCGGTCTCACTGAGATATTAGCCAAGAAGGCTCTTGTAGCTTGCGACTCGATGTTCGCATCATATAGTGCCAGATCTTCAAATAATTTCCATCGGTGCATACCCAAAATTAGACTAGCCAATTGAGCTGAACTCTTCCGACTCAAGACATCGGCCACTACATTAGCCTTGCCTGGATGGTACTGTATGGAACAATCATAGTCCTTGAGAAACTCCATCCATCTGCGCTGCCTCATATTTAGTTCCTTCTATATAAACAGATATCTAAGGCTCTTATGATCGGTGAAAATCTCAAAAGTTTCATCGTACAAATAATGTCTCCATATCTTAAGTGCGAAAATGACCGCTACTAATTCTAGGTCGTGTGTCAGGTAATTCTTCTCATGCTCTTTCAACTGTCTCGACCCATACGCTATCACCTTTTTTTGTTGATTAAGCACACACCAAACCGATATCTGACATCGCTATGCGCAAACCCTCCTTTGCTGAAGGAATAGCTAACACTGGAGCTGAAGTGAGTCTCTTCTTGAGTTCTTGAAAACTCTTCTCACATGCCTCACTCCATTCGAACCTTGCATCTTTCCGTGTAAGTCTCTTGAGTGGTCCTGATATCTTTGAAAAACCCTCACCGAAATGTCGATAGTAACCCGCCAATCCAAGGAAACTGCGGATGTCGGTCACGGTCTTTGGTTGCTCCCAATTCACTACTGCTTCGATCTTTGCTGGATCTATAGTGACACCAAGCTTTGAGACAACATGTCCCAAAAAGCTAACTTCTTCTAATCAAAACTCATATTTGCTGAGCTTGGCATACAGTTGGTGTTCACATAAAGTCTGTAGAGCTATCCTCAAATGCTTTTCATGCTCTTCTTCTGATTTTGAATAGATCAGGATGTCATCAACAAACACTACGACACAAGAGTCTAGGTGTGGTTTAAACACCCTATTCATCAGATCCATGAATGACGCCGAGGCATTTGTCAACCCAAACGGCATCACTAGGAACTCATAGTGTCTGTATCAAGTCTTGAATGCAGTTTTCTAAATATCCTCTACCTTGACTCTCAACTGATGGTATCCCGATCTCAAATCGATCTTAGAGAAATACTTCGCTCCTTGCAGTTGATCAAACAAGTCATCTATCCTAGGCAAAGGGTATTAATTTTTTATGGTAAGTTTATTTAATTGTCGATAGTCAATGCACAGGCGCATTGACCCATCTTTCTTCTTTACAAACAAGACTGGTGCTACCCATGAAGACACGCTTGGTCTAACAAACCCCTTGTCCATTAGCTCCTGTAGCTGCTCTTTCAACTCCTTCAACTCAGCAGGAGCCATTCTGTATGGTACTTTAGAAACAGGTTCCGTTCCTGGTGCTAAGTCGATGGCAAATTCTACTTCTCTCTCTGGAGGTAATCCGGGTAACTCCTCTGGAAACACATCGGCGAAGTCTTGCACAACTGCTATCTCAGATATAATATTCTTCTCCTTTTTATCTTCCTTCAAGAACGCCAAGTATCCACTACACCCTTTTCTGATCAATCGCTCGGCCCTAACTGCCGAGATAAGTGGCATGTGTGTCGACCACTCTCCTCTAAATCTAAATGATCTCCTAGTATTGGGTCTGAAGATGACGACTTTATTCTTGCAATCTACCGTCGCACAGTGAGTTGACAGCCAATCCATGCCAAGGATCACGTCGAATCCTTGCATGTCTAACAGAATTAGGTTCGCCGGTAGCTCAAAGACATCTCCATCCATGACCCTCACGATCACGGAGTTGCAACCCTTTTCGGTATCAACCGCTTTCCCAGTATGAACAGTCACAGTTAAAACGAAGTCTAACTCCTCTGGGTCGACTTTCATCCTCTTTGTGAAGCGAGGGGTAACAAATGAGTGGGTAGACCCCGGGTCTATCAACACTCGAGTTTCGTATGTCACGTCGCTTCCCTTCTTATAAATTTGTAATGCATCTAACCATACATACACATATATATATTGTTTATTATCATACCAGAATTTATCACATGTAAGTTTTTCTTATATTTTCTATATGTAGATGCACCTTCTCTATCTAAAATTTTCAAGAATTAAAATTCTTTATTTAAAAAAAAGCTCACCTTAAATCACGTCATTTGTATTCTGAGCCTCTTGAGCTGTGACTGCGTAGGCTCTCCCTTGGACGATCGGCTTCCTAGCTTGTATAGGTCATGGAATAGGTGCTGAAGCCGTCTTCCCTTTGTTCATCTCAGGGCACTCCTTGATCAAGTGGCCCACCTTGCCACATAGGAAGCAACCCCAAGTTCCTTGCCTACAGTCAGCTGTTCTATGAGACTTGCCACACTTGGCACAACTCTCACATGGTCTGGAAGAGGCTGCTCGCGAGAACCCCTGTGTAACTGTCGCTTCGGTAGTGATAGTAGGGCTCTCGTATCTAATTGGTCTCCCCGACGCGAGTAATGGAAGTCTGCTGGCTGTTCTGCTGTGCCTGTCTTCCATAGCCTCCTTGAAACGGTGGTTTCTGATTGTTTGGTATGAATCTCAGCTTTTTGTTCACCGGTTCATAATTCCCCGTTCTGCTCTAATCCATATTCCACCTTCCTTGTTGCTCTCTCTGACGATGTTTATTATTATTTTCTTCCTCCACTACGAGCGCTTTGCTCATGACCTCACCATAGGTCCTCAGTTGGAATGGTGCTACTCCTCCCCTCACGTCCGACTTCAAACCTTACTGAAACCTCTTTGCTTTCATCATCTCTGTGATGACGTAGTCGGGCGCAAAGCGAGCGAGTCGCATGAACTCCACTCCGTATTCTCTCACAGTCATCTACCCTTGTACTAACTGTAAAAATTGAACTTCCATCTGGTTTCTCACCACCTCCGAGAAATACTACTTGTTAAATTCCTCAACGAACTCGTCCCATGTCCAAGGCATGTCTGAGATCTCCTGAGCCCTAGTCCAATTAACGGACTTCCACCAAGGCCCAGCCTCCCCGTCTAACATGTAGGCTGCCCAACAGACGCTCTCGTCCTCTGTACAAGTGAGCACACTGAATACCTTCTCCATCTCACTTAGCTAGTTTTCAGCTGCCATAGAGTCGGCCTGTCCTGAAAAGTTAGGAGGCCTCATCCTCCTAAACTTCGTAAAAGCAGAAGACACTGGCGGTGTCGGAGCCACTGGAGGTGTCGATGGATGATGCTGCTCGTGAGCAGTATGAGCTGCCAAAGATGCTGCCTGTTGGGCCATAGCAGCCTCCATGGTCTCCATGGTGTGCATCATTCTCTGACGCTCCTCTCTATCCTCATTCCTTTCTCTAACTCTTTCCTGCTCTCTCTGATCTTGATTCTGATGATCTCGATCTCGGTTCTCTCCCTGATCTTGGATTCTTTGGCCACCACTGCCAGAAGCCCCTCCATGTCCTATAGGCTCTCTATTCACGTATGAGATAAAATCATCTCGACTATGCAAGCTTCTACTATGGCCGCCCCTGGGTCGGCCCCTTCCTCTAGAAGACATAACGGTCTATACGTGAAAACAAAGTTTTCATTAGCAAAAGTCCCTATGCTCTGACAAAAGAATGATTGTCAGAATTTCTAAAAGAAAATGCTTTGACACCAACTGTGACAGCCGGGATTTTGACACCCCAAAACCTGTGCCATCAGCACGATGCTCCAAACCGTGCCCCAAAACTATGCACGAAACATTGGTATAACAAGCAAAGATAAACAATTAAAGTAAATGATTGCATAAAACAGAAAAGTAATATGCCCACCTGACATAGCCAAAAGACAGTTCTACTTTCATGCCACTACATGAACAGAGAACCGATCCGAACCATCGGTGATAAACAAATCACCCCAGATGGTTCGCCAAAAGAATAATCTAATTTAATTACATTATTTATCAAAAATAAAGGCTTGACATACCAAGCCGTATAATTAGCTTTCAAAAACTACTCTCTGTCAAAGTACACAGCAGAGTCTCCTAGAAGAAGTCCTCGAGAGGAGGCTCCAACTCGTCTCCAGGCACGTAATCCGAATCACCGGGATCTACATCTCCCGAAGCCTCAGCTGCCGCTAACAAAAGACCTGCGATGTATAGTCTAAAGGGTGAGCTACATCCTAGCTCAATAGGGAATAATCACAATGAACATATAAATTAAAATCTCACATATATTCCATGATATGCAAGCATGATGTGCCTATGCATTTGCTAGAAAAATAGTTTCAAAGCTGATGATTTGCATTCAAGTTTACTGGTAATTAGCATGTCTTACTTTACTGTTGATTTATCATGAATAACACTGAACAGGCCTAAAGCAAAACTTAAATCTTCAACTTAAGTAATCCCCGAGCAATATAGCATCGAGCCCCGATGAGATACCCTTCATCGTCGTCTAAATAGACAGTTGTAAAAAATATATTCCCTGGGAATACGACCCAAGCCCCTTTCTCAATAGGCGGCGGGGTTAAATCTCATCTCAACATCCCTGGGATGTGCTTACTGTGTACGGATCAACCTCCGCACTGGTGTACGGATTGGCCGTCGTACCAGTCACGGATATCTTGTCGAGTCAGTCGTGGATATCCCGCCACGTCGGTGGGGTATCCTAATCAAACCTCAAATAACAAAAATAACATGTGCTTTACATATAATTGTTCACCGTGTAAAGTGCTATCTTATATCAGTTAGGCTTCAACAGTAATTATTCAATCATATATACATCCCTTGGATGTATAACTTACTCACATCACACTGATGCCTTTATTACTTTCTCATCCGCTGGGGATGTCTCATTCTCATTAGATTACTTGATCTTAGTTACTCGCATCAAATTCTTGGTGTCACACACACACCCATTTTCACAAAGCTTTTCATAGTTAAAATATTTTCAATTATGATAAACATATCACTACATACATACTCTTGCAATTAAAGTACATGTTCAAGGTGTTCCCTACCTCAATTCTCTGAAGGTCCAAGCATCAAGGTCCCACTCGGCTTCCTGTGCTCGCTCTCACACATACCACCTATGATACATCACAACACATGCAATACATCACTAAAGATGTAATAAAGGAGTTCCTAGACCCTCCCTCAATCTCAAAGTAAAATTCAAAAGTCAACTAAATCTGCCAAAATCGATTAATCGACTCCCAAAATCGATTAATCGATTCCCAAAATCGATTAATCGAAATCCAAATCGATTAATCGATTCCTAAAATCGATTAATCGAAATCCAAAATCGATTAATCGATCCCAAATCGATTAATCGAAATCCCTGGCATAGCAAAGTCGATTCTCAAATCGAGTAGTCAAAGTCCGAAATCGATTAGTCGATTCCAAATCGATTAATCGAAATCCAAAATCAATTAATCGATTTCTCAACTCGATTAGTCGTTTCCCTAGGTCATGTTTCTCCAGCCACTGGAGGTACCCAGTCGATTAGTCGATTCCCAAATTGATTAATCGAACATCCAAATTGATTAATCGAAATCCAATTCGATTAATCGAAATCGGGCATACTTGACTTTTCAACTTCCAAACCAAAATCGATTAATCGAATCCCAATTTCGATTAATCGATTTGGTCCGATTCAGCCCCCTTTCTGGTTGTTCTTCCAAATCTTTTCCCTTTCTTTTCTAAGCCTTTAATCTATCCTTTTAACCCTACTTGACTGAATTTAATCATTTTCAATCTATGCATTAGCTTCAATTAAAACTCACCTCAATAAATCCCTTTAAAGGATTGCTTCATTGGGTTTGATGGCTAGGGTTCCAACCTTTGCTTCAACGATCCCAAATCACTTTAAATCCGACAATAAATGCTCTAATCAGCCCTTTTGATTTGCATTCACTCTTACCTCAATAACTCCTCTTGCTTTCTCCCTCTCTCTCTCTTCTTAATTCCTTCACCAACCAAAATAAAAGGATTCTAGGGTTATTAAACCCTTATATCCTCCTTTGGTTTCGGTGTTAAGCGCATACACCAGAGATAGATGTATGAGACTGTAATTTAACACCATACTCTACACTTAGGTCACATTCGTACCACTTCAGTTCATCACTCCATGAGTGCATTGTTTAACCATCACTTGGTCAACCCTATGACTAATCGGGCATGGATCCCGAGGTCAAAGTTAAACATTAAATTTTTCGGGATATTACATATCATGATGTCAAACAATCTACTCTCGCACGGTACGAAAAGCAAGAAGACTAAGAACCGCGTGGAAACACTCTACGCGGCCCACACAAACACCTGGTTTGACGCTCCCGATTCAATGCTCGATGAAATGTGGTGGTGTCACAATGATATTATTGTTACCGCTTCGGAACGCAAGAGAGAAGCCCTTCTTCTATGCTTTCCTCACTACATCATGTACATATTGGACCAACTCCGTTGCCCGATTTTTGATGACGAGATGATGGGTGACATGCAGTTTTATCAGTATGGCCCAAATGTGTGGAATAAGAGCATTAAAGCGATCATTCAGAATGCATCGGTGGCAGCCTACGAAGACCTCCTCCTCATTCGATCAATACCTCCTCCTCCTCCTCCCCAACCAAACCCCGCACAGCTCCAACGTGGCGGCCTACGAAGACCTCGTCCCAAAGAGGTTCCGGATTTCAATGCCAAGGCAGCAATTACTCACCTCGAGGCGCGGATGGACCGGTTGAGTATAATGGTTGGAGGTATTGATCGACGGTCAAGATTTCAGAGTTTCCTTCTTATTCGGATTGCTCGGGAATCATTCCCGGCACAAGCCAACGACTTCATCACAGGAGCAAGAGCGGCGATGGATAGGGAGGGGGATGTTGATGATGATGAAGATGATTTTTGAATTGCATGAGATGGTGTGTTTGGTTGGTTGTTTGGGTAGTTTGTTTTGTTTAATCAAATTAGGATTTTTAGTGTTTTCTTTCATCATTTAGAAGATTGTAGATTTTGGGATGTCAATCAGCGCTTAATGAAAGAAAATCAATGGCTGTTCTTTTTGGTTTGAAATTCCCTGATAATTTTGTCGAACTATTTGCAAATTTCATTAGTCAATCGATTGAATCTTCATTTGCAATTGACTAAGACAGTGGTTCAGTCGATTGATATAATCATTTCAATCTATTGACTGTGAACACGAATGGACGCTGAGTGAATCTTTCGAAAATCAAGAAATCAATGAAAGTGTGATTTTTTGGAAATTTCCTTTTGGCCATTGACCTAATTCCACAATAATCGTTTCAATCGATTGAAAGCAAATATTCAATCGATTGACTCTGTTTTGAAACCCGAAAGAGCCACAAAGTTTCTAAATTTAAAATAATCTCCCATAGTGGAATTTGTCAATTCTAGAAAGCGCCAGACCATCATCCTGTCAACTTTCCATAATCTTTTCCATCAATCGATTGAATCCATGTATGCAATCGATTGACTGATGCAAAATCTCGAAAATTCCAATTTTACACCCCAAAATCTAATTTTTGTTCCATTTTTAGATTAATGTGTTTTAGGATAGTTTTTCTTTATTTATTTAACTTTTAGGCTTAGTTTGTCTAAATCACTTCCCTTAGTCAAAGATCAATTATCCTCCCCAATATTGAGCAATGGATTCAATCAGGTACCGCACTCGATTCGCGGTCAGGCAATTGGCAGAGTCGGCAAGAAAGCATCCACGACGCAACAAGCCTCGCCAACCTTTCGATTTGTCAAAACGCGAGATCATAAATCTCGATTCAAAACCATCACCTCCACCCTCGCCAAAATTACCAGCGAATTTGATGTCCATCGACTTGCTGCACCCACCTCCACCCCCACAAAACCGTCCACCATTCACTAGCTCAACCGAGGCCGAAAATGACCCAACCATGAATTTAATTTCAACATCTTTATGGGCGGAATTAAATGTGCAGCCACCAATTATTCCTCCACCACCCACCCAACCAACCTCACCAACACATGCCCCGATGCCACCACCAGGCGCAGTTGGCATCACTGAAGAAATGTGGAGGATGGTGTTCCCATAGTCGAAGCCAGGAATGGCTTCTGATGATGACTAAGGGCTGCGATTTAGTTTTAAGTTTTTGATTTAGTTTTAGGTTGTTTTAGATTTAATTTTCACTTTGTTTTAGGGTAGTTTCTGTTAGTTGTTGCATTAGGGTAATTTCCTTTTGGTTTTCAATAGGTGTAGTTACTACACATGATTAATAAAAATTTAGTTTAGTTAATTGGGTTTGCTCAATTATTTGGATGATTAATTGTTATAAATCGCAAAACTTTTCAGCTAGTCTGCTTTCTGGTCGTGGTATGTATTTCACAGGTTTGGGGGTCGTAGATTCCTTCAAAGTCAACCAATGAGGACATTGGACACATCAGGTTTGGGGGTGAGAAGTTCAATTTTCATGACTATATCATTTAAATTGAACAACATTTTTTAGATGTAAAAAAAAAAAACAAAGAGAGAGAGAGAGGAGGATTTTGGGTATGTTCTCGGATCGTGAAATGTGTGCCAGTCAATCGATTGAGATTTCATTATCAATCGATTGACTAATATGATTAGCCGAGAAGTGATTTAGCAATTTTAAAAAAACACTCAATCGATTGATTTATACAAATCAATCGATTGACTGGATACTTTGACCCAAGAGATACTGGATGCAAACTTTACTCAATCGATTGACTGGGTAAAGTGGAGCCTATTTTCTCGAGTTTCCATGGCTTTCATAATTTTTAATCGTTGATGCTTGCGAGTTTAATAAGAAATACCAGGCCATTGTTAATTCATAATGCTCATGATTATTAGTCCAATGCAAAGTCTTGAAGATGGATCTGCAGTTCATATCTAGAAATTTTTGCACCATTACCATGCTTAAATCCCGAAGTCAGGAGATTAGTCTAAGACATTGAATCATAGGATTCTAGTGGAGACTACAACCCGGAAAGCTTTAGAACTTTTTCCTCGTTCTTGATGAGTGCTAAATAAATTCGAAGTATTTTTAAAATTCGTGCTTAATTGTTGAAATCTCATACATTTTATCTCTGTTTGTTTATTTTACATGTTTTATATCATTGCACTAGAACCCATTGTGTTTAAACTCAAGACAAATAGGCAGTATTATCACCTTGAAAGGAAATGATAGAAGGCCATCTTTGGTTCGATTGTGCCTAAAATGCCCCACTTCATACTAGATTTACCTTTTAGTACCCAATTTGAGCTTGTTAAAAATTTTATCTTCAAATGTTTCTTGATAAGCCACATTAACCATACCTCACACCAGTGCTACAGATGTACAACCTTACCTTCATATCTCTGAGAAATTCGGAAGAGGGATGAGAAAAGGAGAGAAGCAGGAGAGGCATGTGAGTGGTGTTCATGGGGAGCATATGAAAGAAAATTACATAAAAAAGGGAAAAGAAAGAGGTAGAAAATGAGAAAAAAAAATAAAAAATGCGAGGTGGTTTCAAAATGAAAAGCAAAGGAGTAGAAAGGAAAGAAGGCTAAAAAAAAAAATTGAAAAAAATCAAATTATGTTTCTATTTCCATTTTCTCAGAGAAAATTTGATCCCTGATTTCCCTTTCTTTCTTAACCTTTACTCGAGCCCCATTACAACCCAGAAAAAGACTTTCTCAATCCAATCATGAGTGATAAATGCCTTGTGAAGAGTGATAGTGCGATGTCTATGGTACTTGATATGACATGCATGAAATGCAAATATCTTTCTTTATGAGATTTTTTTTAAAATTCACTGATGAACTGTGTTTCTTATATCACGTGAGACATTTTTATTGCATTATAATTTTCTCTCACTTGTGTGTGAAAAAACAACCCATTCATCCGAGCAGTTTCATTTTGAGTGCATATCTACTGTCAGGATTGAGTCGAGACATGGGATCCAAATATTCCTTGTTTGGGCTTATTCCCTGATGGAAGAATCTTAGCATTGGTAAGCACATACAACACTCTAGAAATGAATGGAGTCATCGGAAAAATAAAGCAGTAAATTAATTTGAATGGGCATTGATAAGATTAGCATGGCTGGATATTTATTACTAAGGTTTCGCAGGTGACTTACAATTAATGGTTATGAAAATAAATGTTGAATTTGATAGGCTTTGAAGTTTGTAGGTACCTTTGCTGAAAACCTTCAGGAGATACAACTCCTGCACTAGGGATCACCTAGGGGTTTAAAGGCTTGTTGCATATGCTAAATGCAATCGTGCTTCCTACGAAAGTGAGTAGGTGACTAATTTATTTTTATGTTATATTTTCATTTTCTTTGCTCGAGGACTAGCAAAGTGTAGGTTTGGGGGTATGATCTGTGTCAAAATATCACTATATTTCCCACCCAAATACCGACACTTAGCCATCCAATGAAAGCCATCTGATGATTATTATGGAGTTTTAGTGGTTTCAGGTGTTCTTAACCGTTGGATCTTGCAGGAGTGTAATTGAGTGTAATTAAGGGTTGCACAAGAACATTGGACCAAGAAGATAGTAGAAGCACCGAAATCCGTGAAAATAATTGATTGGTCCAGCCTCCACCAGAAGAAAGAAGATGTTGCATGTCATAGTCAATCGATTGAATCTCAAGAATCAATCGATTGACAAGGATGACAACTTTTTCCCCCTTATTTTGAATTTGAATTATTTCAATCGATTGATATAAATAACTCAATCGATTGAATTCAAATTCAAATGATTCCGCCAAAAGTCAAATTTGAATTTCAATCGATTAAGCCTATTATGAAAGTTTTCCTATCCGCACCTTAAAAAAGCAATGCTATGCTTAGGGTTTGGGAGGCTTTTTCTTGACAGAGTTTCTTAGATTTTTCCAAGCTTTCCTTTTGCAATTTTTGAATTATAGTTTGTCATTAGAAAAGGAGTATTGTAAAGAGAGATTTTTTTATAAATAAAAGAGCATATTTTAGATGGCTTCTAGGTTGCATTGGGTGTGTAGATCGAGGATGAGCAGCTAAAACCCCTCCTTCAAGGAGGAAGCGACCCCTAGATAAGTAATTGATTTACTGTCATTTTTACAATTTCTTATTATAATCATTGAATCATTCGGCTAGTAGTGTATGCTTAATATATGATCATCGAATGCCCATTTATAGTCGCCGATATTGATTATCGACGACCATAAAAGGGTCATTCTATCTAGATCTAATCTTGTAGACTGATCTAGGATGTCGTCTGATTAGTTCTTAATGCTGTGATTTTGAATGTGAGATACACTATGCCTTTCGCATGATTCATGTCGTGGTTGGATGAGTCATAGTGTTTGGATAGGGTAGGTCAGATCAATAATCACACTCTTTACGATTCATTTTTCTTGTAATTAAATGATGGTATATTGGTTTGATATGAAATTGTGTGATTGATTATAGAAAAATTATAAATCTAGGGTTAGCAAACTCCTTGATTATCTCATTATTGTTATTTTCTTTGTCATAATTTGTTCTTACATAGGTCAATTTAAGTTTATTGTTTTAGCAACGTGTGGTGATAACTTAGCAAATCAACTTTCTCACCTTTGGTATTTCCTTGGATATTTTTGTTCTCTTTAAAGTTAATTTAATTACGCGCTTTCCTATGGGTACGATACTTGTATTCTTGCCTTGCTACAACCGATCTTGTGCACTTGTAAGGGGTACACTTTAAAATAGATCAAGTGCATCAGTATGGTTTCCCCTCATTCTATGAGTTTCTTAAACGAGCCACAATGGAGATAATCAGGTTGGATTTAAATACTGTGTTCACAGTCGCTGAGGCTATATGGAATTTCATAAATAAGATCTGCCATGAGGAAAGGGTAGTGGATGTTCCAAATTATATTAGGAATGCGGACCACTGGTTGGGTAACTACTTAGCGGCAAACAATAGAGCTCATGTTTCAAAAATCATGTTTCAGAAACAATAGAGCTCATGTTTCTGAAACAATAGAGCTCATGTTTCAACAATAGCGCTCTAGAAGAGCGATCTTGGTGTGGTTATCAGAAATTATGAAGGCAAGATTTTGGCTTCAATGTGTAAAGGAATCTATAGGGCTTCGTCGGCAGAACATACTGTAATACTAACTTTTATGCAACGTATTAATCTAGCTACTGAAATCGGTGGACGATGAATTATCATCGAAGGGGATGCAAAAGCTGTTGTTGATGCGATAATTGACGATTTTGATGACTCATCTGTGATTGACAATCTTATTCTTGAAGTTAAACAAGAACATAAAAAAGTTTGAATTCTCATCTTGTTGTTACAAACCTAGATCTTGTAATATGGTGGCCGGTGCCTTCTCAAAACAGGGCCTATGTGATGGCAATTGTCATGTGTTGATAGTCTTATCCTACATTTATTTCTTCAGTTGTAATTGTTGATCAACCTTAAATGAAATGCTTTATGCTTTTTCTATAAAAAAAATAATCACACTTGAATGGTGTGTGATAAAAAGTCTAATTTTACGTGTTTAAATGTCGAAAAGTCTAATAGTAATAAAGCCTTTTTTTTTTTTTCAAAAAGGTTGCTTCGTATTTTTGAAGCAACGCCTAGAAGCCTACAACAGTTTCTTTACTTTTTTTTCTTTGGACAGCGTTATATGGAGGACATATTTTATGCACACAAAGTGCAGGTGACTGATGTGGCGCAATGCAATTGGCTGCAAGTGCGGTGAGGCTCAGTTAATGCAGGTCGGTGCAGCCAATCACATTGCGCCATGTCAGCTACCTGCACTTTGTTCTCAACAAACCTGTCCTCCATTTATAATTTTCCTTTTTCTTTATCGCACGAACTGAACATGTGTTTGAACAAATCAGATGGCACACCACGCCATTGAAATTTTAAAAAATGACGCCCGTGGCACTTATATGTATAAATATAATAATATCTTATCAAGCTTATTATAAAAAAAGGGGACCTCTTTTTGCACCGACGCAATCTTTGAAAGCGCCCACGCCCCAAACTCCTTTAAACCATTGCTTGTCTCAGATCAGATGATAGAGGTCGTTTTCACCCCGACAGTCTAGAAAATAGATCTTGATATCATGATTCACCTATCAGACAACCAGTTTTGGGCATCTATGATAAATGAAATCCAAAACTGGTCGTCTGATAGGTGATTCATGATCGCAAGATCTTTTGTGTGGAAGATCTCGCTAAAACATGATTTCCATCATCTGATTTTAAGTAATCAATGGTTTTCAACGAGCCTAGGATGTGTGCGCTTTTAGAGAATGCACGGGTGCGAATAGAAGTACCCTATAAAAAAAGAAATAATAAATAAATAAATATCCTACCCCTAGTGAATCGGGTTCAGATGGAAGGAACAAATTGCGACTACGAACCCGAATTAGCAAACTAAGTAATATAGGTACCATATGTGTTAATTTCATACGGACGGTTTGGATTATACAAATTTGACTCCTTTAATGATCAGTATAATATCAAATTATTTATATATGCCGTATACAAAATACAAATAATAATAATAAAGGAAACTTTTCCAATATTTGAAAAAGAATTATAGTTTTTTATTCAGATTAATGATTGCTTAATGGTAGTTTTAGTCATCTAAATTTTTTGAAGAGAAAAGGCTTAGTCACTAAATAGTTTTCTCTCTCGGCTCCTCATCACTAATTCAGATGGTGGGAGACCTTGATCACTAAACATTGTAATTCTAACTAATAATGCAAAGACAGCTTGAGAGTATAATAAGGGAGTGACTGCTTGCACCCGAGATTTGTGCTCTTACATATAATTTAAAAGGAAAGAGAGATTCTTTTGGACCTACCAAGTGGAAAACTATCTAAGCCAACAACCATGATCTTTGAATCCAAAGATTGACATAAAATACGATCTCCATCATTCAACACAGTCAACCATTGAATCAGATGATAGCCTTTGAGTGGATTGAATAAGATGATATAAATTATGTTTTGTGCCAATCTTTAATATAAAAAATATTTACATAATGACCTTTAAAATCTTAGATGATATTCCAAGTGAGAGCGTGACACAGCACAAATCTCACATGCAGGAGGTGGCTCTCATATTATTATAATAGAGTAGTAGTGCATGGTTCATAGTCCGGGTAACTTACCTAGTATCACGTCGGTTCATTGCCATATGGATCAGGTGATCAGGTGCCAGGTGATGAGCAACTTGATGATTGCGATCATTACAAAAATGAAAATTAATAATGCTCCCGCTTTCAACAGGGTTTAGGAGATATAGATGGCAGACAACCGCTACTCCAATTTGGAGACGCTGATTTTTCTACTTTTGCCATTGCATCAAAGTCCCAATTCTCAATCAAAAAACCAAATCTGATTCCATCATTGACAGTAAGGTTTTGTATACTTTATTATTTTTATTATTATTTTTCCTATGGTTATGATTATCCAAAGCTCCTTCGTCTGATCATATCCACGTGACAGGCAAAAGAGGTAGCACTAGGGCACCATTATGTTTATAAATATATTTTATTATAAAGGAGGTTAAAGTCTCTCTTTCTCTCTCAGCACATGCATACCAGTAGCATAAATATATTGGGTACCTTCATTCGCACCCACGTGATCCGTGAAAGCACCTACGTCGTCGGAGACCCTTAAAACCTATTGATTGGGTCGGATCAAATGATGGAGATTATGTTTCACCCCGATCTTCCATACAAGGGATCTTAAGACTGTCACACTTATCATCACACGGTCATATTTTTATTCCAAATGTCACATATCCTCAAAATATGGCCTTAAATTCACGTTTGAGCATAATGTGCATCATTTCACACAAGGTGTATATTTTGGGAATCTATGACATGTGGAATACAAAAATTGATCGTCTAATAAGTGAGACATGGTCTCAAGATCTATTGTGTGGAAGATCGGGGTGAAACACAATCTCGAGATTGGACAAGTGGGTGCTTTTAAAGAACTGGTGGGTGCAAACAGTGCTGCCCAAGTATATTATTGGCTCTCCAAATGAGTTGGAAACATTCATTTACTCACAATTAATGTAAACCGGTTTCTCTGAATATGCTAAAATAGTTAAGCATGTACTTTCCTTGATTTGCGTCCCCATACAGGAATAGAACTTCATAGGCAAATAGAAATGTTTGACCATATTTAGCGTGTAAGAACAGAGACCCGTTCACGCTCAAGTAATGAACAGGATGGTTACCCTCTACCAACTCCCTCCAAAACACGTGGGTCATTTTTTTCAGGGCTACTACAAGCGCACTACTTTCTCCTTTTCACACGCCATTTAATAAAATTTTACCAACTTTTTCTATGTACACAACATTTAATGGAAAAACTTAAAATTAATAATTTTTCATAGCTCATAAAAATCCAAGGGAAATGGACTAGGGGCGCTCGATTTGAACCCCAAATCACATGCCACATGGCACATGATTCCAAAACAACACCCGTTTTGGGATCATATACCATGTGGCATACGAGCTATAAAAAAAGATTCAAAAGAAAAGTTTTTTTTTGTACTCAAAATTATAGTTAAAGTTTGGGTACCGCATACACATCGTGGTGCTTTGAATTTTTCTTCCTTTTTTCATTTTTTGGACAGTGAATATGCATAGTATCATGTCCAAATTTTTTTATTGGCATTTGATTGTCCTTGGACGAATTGCGGTAGAACCCGATACTTCGAAATAGGGCCATCCCTGGGCCAAGGCCCAAGAGGCAGCCACCTCGGGCCCCCAAGTCTTGGAAGTTGGAAGCCCTTATCATCTAGTTGCTGAATATAATTTTTAATGTATAAGATCATTAAATCAATCTAATTGTTTAGTTGGTTAAATAACTAGTGTTGCTTTATTTTTTACGCAACAAATTGTGAGTTCAACTCTTCCCAGGTCCCATATTTGCTTATTTTTTTAATGTTTCAATCGGGTCAATGCAGGTCATTGGCTAGGTCACTGGCCTCACTGGGCCAGGCCAATCATATGTATTGACCCACTAGATTCCCTAGGCCAATTTTTACCAGACCAAATTTGTTTAATTAAATCCTTTATATCTAGGGTACCTCTAAGCGCGCTCATGCGTTCTCCGAAAGCGCCCACGTCCTAGACCCCTTGAAAATCATTGATTCCTTCGAATGAGATGATGGAGATCGCTTTTCATACCTATCTTTCACAAAATAGATCTTCAGATCATGACCCACTTATCACACGGTCAATTTTTTATTCCATGTGTCACGAATCCCCAAAAAATGCCCTTGAATCATATGACACACAGCACGCTAAAATGTGAGTTTATGCCCTTTTTTTGGATTTATAACACATTAAATCACAAACTGGCTGTTTGATAGGGGCACGATGATCTCAAGATTCTATTGAATGAAAGATGTGTGAAAAATAATCTCTATCATCTTATTTGAAGGATTCAATGGTTTTCAAGGGGCCAAGCCGGGTCCGTCCTCCAAGATGTTGTGGAGCTCCATGTGGTGCCCAAAACATTGTTTGGGTGTCACGGGGTGCACGGGGGGATGGGTTAGATCAATTTTTAAAAAAAAATCACAAAAAAAATAGTTTTAATGCTTTCATCAAAGTTTGATTGATTTCAATGGTTCAGATTTCAAGGCTCACAGAATACATGATGGAGAAGAGTTTTCAATTTTTATTTTTATTTTAAAACATGATCTAAGCAATGCACTTGTGCTTTGTGTGTCATCAATTTAGTGTCTCACTAATAATTGGAGATTTTTCCATCCAATGGAGGACGAAAGCTTTTCCAATATATATATATACACACGATCAAATTTTTCTTATTAAATGATCCAAACTTAAAATAGCAATTGCAGAGTTGATATAGTTCCGTTTTTTGTAAATAACCTGCCAATTTTGATCTATTTGACGAGGCTTAACCAATGAACCTATTTTTGAAACTTTTGTAGATTGTTAAAGTGTTAAAAAAATGGTAGTAAAAGATTCAATGACAGGTAAAGTAATAAAAAATATTAAAATGTTATCCATCGAGTGCATTCTACTATTTTTCTTTTCTCTTGTTGTGTTATATTTTTCTTTAATATATACATTTGTTAATTTGTTGACATAGTGACAAATTTTTCCTAAATTTAGTGAAATTTCGAGAAATTTGCTGAAAATTTCAGTAATTTCAATAATTTTCGATGAAATTTTAGAAATTTTGTTAATTTTCGGTATCTATTTTATAATTTTTTATTATTATTTTAAATATGCTAGTAATTTAGTAAATATTTTAGTAATTCTTAA
Source organism: Chloranthus sessilifolius (assembly GCA_021018995.1). Taxonomy (NCBI): domain Eukaryota; kingdom Viridiplantae; phylum Streptophyta; class Magnoliopsida; order Chloranthales; family Chloranthaceae; genus Chloranthus; species Chloranthus sessilifolius. The sequence continues at coordinate 77,043,327 of CM037595.1, forward strand.
AAAAATATTAAAGGCATTTTCTATATTTTTAATCCCTGAAAATTTCTCATTTTTTTTCCTAAACGTATTGAAATTAATACGAAATGTATTGAAAGTAACCCCCACCGAAAAATTATCGAAAATGAAATTTGTCAATATGTTTGTTAGTTGCATTTTTAAATTATAAACAATAAAATGAAATATTAAAATATTTGTAATCTAGAAGCAATCACTGTTGTATTATTTGTCAAAAAAAAAATAATTATGGCAATTTTTTTTTTAATATTAATATGAAAGTGGGGCCCCCATTTTAGGAACTCGCCTTGCGCCTCCAAAATCTCAGGGCCAACCCTACTTCGGATGGATCCCATATGGGCCTTACCTGATTCGAACTTAGTGCCCTAAGCTGGGTTTGAATTACCGAGTGCCCCAGGCCTCAAAATCCAATATATGTATATATATATATATATATATATATATATATATATATATATATATAGTCGGAGATATGTGCCCATGCATAGAGATATTTCTGCGCCTATTGATATGGGTGCGACACGTAACACCTTTTTGTGAAGTGATGGGTGACATGGGGCCAACTTGACTAACTCTCTCTCTCTCTCTCTCTCTCTCTATATATATATATATATATATAGGGTAGGGGATATGCGCCCATGCGTAAAGATATCTCTACGCCTATTGATATTGGTGTCACATGTAGCACCGTTTTATGAAGTGATGGGTGGCATGAGGCTTACTTTACTAACTAGGGTTAAACTTTTAAAATATTTTTAAAGTTATATATCATTTTAGCCGTTACTCTTGACTTTTTAAAAGTCTGTTTCTTTTCTCTCTCTTCTCCCCCTTTTTTCAAGAAAGTGTCAGAATTACTTTTTCAGGTATATTTTACTCAAAAAATGTGAGCGTCCGGTAGCGAAGCGCTAACACCTTAGTATCGAAGTGCCGACACTCCTGTAGAGAGGCACCTTGTCACGGGAGCGCAGCCCAACACCGGCTATCACACTCGTGCGGCGCCTTAATGTCGCGTGCAACGAAGCCAACCTACCCAACCATCAGACTCTGATACCACTGGCCTAGAGGATGGAAATTTCCGTTCATGATTGCCTTCTTTCGAGGCCAACCATATCAATGCATTGCACCCCTTCACAACACACATGCCCGAACTTCTGTGTCATACTTGACCTGCTTAAGCTTCACCCTCGCGCCATGCACTAGTATCTTGCTTCGCAACAGTAGCATGTAGCTCCTCATATCATCCCATTCCAATATGGCTCACCGACATACTGAACCAAGCCCACCATTGTGTGTATTCTCCGTTACTAACACACATCTGTATCTGACCATCAGCTACTGTGCACTACCGTGTCCCACGTAGCCCTCGAGTCCCTCTCTCATTGTCGACCCATGTGCACCGCGACGCTGACTTGAGGCCACATGGAAACCTCACCTTGGGTGCCACACGACATTTCCGAAGCAATATCCTAGGCCCACCTTTTCAAGCGTAGGAGACACTTGCGCACCCTCTGACGATGTAAGGCCCCGTGTGGGTGTGAGGTATCTCATCCAGCACATATCCCATATAGATGGTCCAAACACCATCTATGGGCAAATAACTCGAGGAACTCAAACGTATTGATTTGTCATACCCCCATAACACACGAACTCCTTCGGTGGCATACAGTGTCATGCCCCACACCACTACGTCCATGACTCCCTACATCATCTTCCCACACGCGACCACGTATCAACCGTGCTGCGACCGCATCGCACCACCAATCAGCTCTAAGGCTCCTATGCCTTCCTGCTATTAGCCAACCAGCTTCAAGGCCCCCATGCCTTCCTGTTGCTACCTCGAGTATTGACCCCGTCACATCCTCCACCATTCTATAATGTCAACGTCCTCGTTGACACAATAATCACAATAGAATGACCCTGCCAACTCCTCCCAACCTGTTAATGTCAACACACCACCATGCTGACACCCATACCCTGCATCAGTTCTTCAACCTCTATCTTCACCCCATGCAAAGTCTTTCCAAGTATCTAGCCTCGAGGTTTAGTACCTCCTCGCTAGTTCAACCTCGGTCCCAGACACACTGATTCTTCACGTTATTGTCCCATACTAACGCTATCTATCACCATGTCATTCACCAAGCATTCGGCTTCACCAAATTCAGCTTTCGAAATACCTTGATACTTCAACCCTGCCTTCACCTCTCTGTTTCTCAGGCTCTCCTTCGGTCCACCCTAGTTCTTAGGTCCTCACCTTCCCACTAGTTTCCCAACGTCACCCCCTCCGGATCAACCTGGTTCTCCAGTCCTAAGGCCCTCATCTCTTAACTAGTTCTGAGAAGTCGCCTGCCCTCCTGACATCACATCGCATGCCCTCTTGGCACCACATTGCTTGCTTTTCTGAAACCAAATTGCCTCATCCGGATCGAACTTGACTTTGATACCATTTGTCAAGGGGCGCAACCCGACACCGGCTATCACACCCATGCGGCGCCTCGATGCCACGTGTAGTGAAGCTAGCTTACCCAACCATCAGACTCTGATACCACCCGCCTAGAGGACAGGAACTTCCGTTCATGATCACATTCTCTCGAGGCCAGCCATATCAACGCATCATACTCCTTCATGACACACATGCTAGCACCTCTGTACCATACTTGGCCTACTCAAACTTCACCCTCGCGCCACGCACTAGTACCTCTCTTTACAACAGTAGCATGCAACTCTTCATGCTATCCCATTCCAACATGGCTTGCCGACATATTGACCCAAACCCACCATCGTGTGCGTTCCTCATTACTAAACACACGTTTGCATCAGGCCCTTAGCTACCGTGTCTCATGTAGCCCTCGAGTGGCTCCCTCATTGTCGACCCATGTGCACCACGATGCTGACCCGAGCCACATGGTAACCTCACCTTGGGTGGCATACGACATTACCGAAGCAACATCTTAGGTCCAGCCTTTCAGGCCTAGGAGACACTTACGCACTCTCTGGTGACGCAAGACCCTTTATGGGTGGGAGGCATCTCATCCAACACCTCTCCCACATAGATGGTCAAAACATCATCTATGGGTAAATAATTCGAGGACCTCAAATATATTGGTTGGTCATACCGTCATGGCACACAGACTCCTTTCGTGGCACACATTGTCATGCTCCATACCACTATGCCCATGACTCCCCACATCATCTTCCCATGTGACCACGTCACGACCGTATCGCGCCGCTAATCAGCTCCAAGGCCCCTACGCCTTCCTGCTGTTACCCCAGTATTGACCCCGTCACAGCCGACACTCCAATAGCGAGGCGCTGACACCTCGGTAGAGAAACACTAGCACCCCATCGCTGAAGTGTCAGGGCCGTCTCATTTTAGGGGCGCTTGCACATCTATATCGAGGTATCGACACTTTGCATAAAAAGAGGTGCCAATGCTTCGTTTTAGGGGCACCAGTACCTCTATATCGAGGTATCGACGCTTCGCTAAAAAAAAATTGGGGTGTTGGCGCCTCTATATCAAGGTGCTGGTGCTTCGATAATATATATATATATATATATATATATATATATATATATATATATATATATATTATCAAAGCGCCGATACCTCGATATAGAGGGGTCGATGCCCCTAAAATGAGGTGCCAACACCTTTATTTATTTTTTTTTTTTGCGAAGCACTGACACCTCGATATAGAGGCACTGGTGCCCCTAAAATGAGGTATCGGCACCACGGTGCCGGGATGCCAGCTCCTCTCTACCGGGGTGCTGGCGCTTCGCTACCGAGGTGCTAGCGCTTTGCTATCGGGCGCCCATATTTTTTGAGTAAAATATACTTGAAAAAGTAAGTCTGACACTTTCTTGAAAAAAATGAGAACAGAGAGAGAAGAGAAAAAGACTTCTAAAAAGTTAAGAATGACGGCTGAAAAGGAATATAACTTTTAAAATGTTTTAAAAGTTTAACCCTAGTTAATATAGTGGGCCCATGCCACCCAGTACTTTACAAAAAAGGAGCTACGTGTCGTACTCATATCAAAAGGCGTAGAGATATCTCTACACCCTAACGCATTTTCTCCTTTTTTTCTCCTTTTCCATATATATATATATATATATATATATATATATATATATATATATATATATTGGTTATAAAAATTATTTTTGTATTAGCTTTTGGGTGGACATCAGCTTTTCTTAAGAGAAGTTGTATTGACACACCTTTTTTGTTACAACCACATCACTTAAACAAAATAAAAAAAGTTGAGTACATTGAATTAGAGGATAGCTATCATTTTTTGTCCTAATTTTCATAATAGATCATGAGCATGGGTGTACTAACAAATAATTAGATGTTGATTGCACATGACACACATCTCAAAAAGTGAATGTGATCACGGTGTGCCACCACACATAGTTCACGTTCACTTTTTTGGATGTGTGCCATCTGAAATCAATATCTTACCATTTGATGGTAGGTCTGTCATCTCATTATGTATTGCATGAAAGATGAGAACGAAAAGTGATCTCTACAGTAGTTTGATTCAAAGCAATCAATGATTTTTTCTTTGCTTAAATGATTTATCCAACAAAAGGGGCGCAACACTAACACTTTTTCTTAATTTTGTGTTCCTTTTTGTTAAACAAAGTAAGTTTGCTCTAGTTGCACAATAACTTTTCCTATTTACACATCACTTCAATTTTCTTAATTTTTTGGAGTGCCAGAAGAAATGTTGGTGTGCTCATATCATTTCCAATTTTTTATTTTAATATTTATTTTCTGGGGAAGTTAAAAGAAGACGTGGGCAAACAAGCCCCCAATCTCCCCACTATAAAAGAGGGCCAAGTAGACAAGTTTGGCAAATGAATGCCCTTTCCTTAGAGGACATTCTGTTACACCTGACTGTTTCCTCTTGTAACCAATAAATAAACAACCCACAAATGGCTCTAACCATCAAAGCCCACACCATCATTGGTAACCTCAACCCCCACTCCACAGCCACCAAAACAAGAAGAACCAACACCAAAACCATCTACCATTCAAACCCATTAACCTTCACCATCTCCTCTTCTCCTTCTCTTCTCCCCATGTCTGGTTCTTCAAAACCTGGTTTCTCTGTAATCAAAAGCTCTCTCATCGAACCCGATGGCGGGCCGCTCGTCGACCTCGTCGTGCCCGAGAGCGAAAGGGCTTCGAAGAGATTAGAGGCCGAGTCATTACCCAAGAAGAGGCTTGGGAATGTGGATATGGAGTGGGTGCACGTGCTCAGCGAAGGGTGGGCGAACCCACTGAGAGGGTTTATGAGGGAAGACGAGTATCTGCAAAGCTTGCATTTTAATTCTTTGAGGTTGAATGATGGGTCGGTTGTTAATATGTCTCTGCCAATTGTGTTGGCTATGGAAGATGAGGAGAAGGAAGCCATTGGTGGGTCTTCGGATGTGGGCTTGGTTGGGCCCAATGGGGATGTGGTCGCTATTCTTCGAAGGTCAGTGCATTTATTGTTATTATTTTTAATTATTATTGAAATTATTATTATTATTATTATTATTATTATTATTATTATTATTATTATTATTATTTTTGGCCGAATTTTGTTCATCTTGGTCAATTAGGATCTGTTTGGTCATGCTCCTTGCCTGCTCTGTGCCACGCCACACTATACTTTCCCATTTTAACCCCAAAATTCTGATTGGAAAATTGGAAAAATATGGTGCATTGTTCAATGGGTTGTACAAAATCTCTAGTAAGTCCTTGGAATATACAATGTTGCATTACCCTACATGTTCATTCCATTTCATCGACTTTATCGAAGATTAATGAGGGGCTTCAATTGAATATAAATTGGTGTGCGTTTTCTTTTGTATGTAGATGTTTAGAAGCTTGATCAGCTCATTGACTTCCATAGTGCGTCATTTTTGTGTACTTTTTAAAATTAATATGTTTCAAAGATTTTGCTAACTGTTGAAGCACTTAAAACTAATCAGCAATTGTGAGAATTTGAAGTTTGTTTGTTGTTGTTCTCATCAGAGGCAAAATTGATAATTTGATATTATAATGGTAGCAAAGGAACGAGGCTAATAAAAAAAAATTGAAATGACATAATCACACAAGAAGCAAATGCTATAGGAAATGGTTGAGGCAGATGGGAAGCCAACCTATTTATTGAAGAAAGCTACGAAATGTTCTACAAGTTCTTATTTTTTAAAAAAATTTGTGTTATTGGTTCTGAAATTGGCGTTATTTTTGCATAAACTTTCCCTGGAATTGGTATCTGCTTGCAAATTTCACATTTTTTAAAATAGTTTTTTTTTTAATGCTAATTTTAAGATGGTACTCGAATTGTACTTTTTTGCAGAGTTCAAATATACAAGCATAACAAAGAAGAAAGAATTGCCAGGACATGGGGAACAACAGCACCAGGATTGCCTTATGTTGAGGAGGTAATAAGTTCATCTGGAAACTGGCTCCTTGGTGGTGATCTGGAAGTGTTAGAACCTATCAAATATAACGATGGTCTTGATCACTACAGACTCTCCCCACAAGATCTTCGTAAAGAGTTTGACAAGCGTGAGGCCGATGCAGTATTTGCCTTTCAGCTTAGGAACCCTGTCCATAATGGGCATGCATTGCTAATGAATGATACACGTAGGCGCCTTCTCGAAATGGGTTTCAAGAATCCAATTCTATTGCTTCATCCTCTAGGTGGTTTTACGAAGGCAGATGATGTGCCATTGGATGTTCGTATGGAACAACATAGCAAGGTGGTTGCTACAAATTTTTCAACGTATTCTTACTATAATCTCCTAACCTGCATAGGAATAAATTTTATATAAATCCGTTCATTTTCAGGTTTTGGAAGATGGAGTGCTCGACCCTGCAACTACTGTTGTGGCCATATTCCCGTCACCGATGCATTATGCGGGTCCAACTGAAGTACAGTGGCATGCAAAGGCAAGAATAAATGCAGGGGCTAATTTTTATATTGTAGGTCGTGATCCTGCTGGTATGAGTCATCCTATAGAGAAAAGGGATTTATATGATCCTGATCATGGGAAAAAGGTTTTGAGCATGGCTCCTGGATTAGAGAAGCTGAATATTTTGCCATTTAGGGTATGTTTATTCCTACCACCTATATATTACTGGCTTTAACCTTTTTAACCTCTGCTGCTTTATTTTAGACATTTATTTTTTATTTTATAAATGCTATTCTTTCATAAGTATGGAAAATCCACGTGATACCGTCATGGGTACGTGGGTTGGTGTACATGGATACGAGGTGTTGGACATGGGCCAACATTTTCAAACATGCTGATATTTGGACATGCCCATTCAGATACGTTAAGATATAATTAATATATAATATATGTATATAAGAAGTTCTAATACTACTGAAGAAGTCGGAAAACTACTTAAAAATTTTGGACATAGCATGGAACTTAGGATAGTATATAAAAAATATAACATTGAAATACAGAATGCCCAAATATAATAAAATTTGTTAAAACAAATTATAGAAAATAGTGTTGGATGTTGACCCTGGAAAAATGGCTAAAGTGTCCTCATTACATGGTAGAAACCCGTCTAACATAGACTTGTAGAGCATACATACTTTGAAATGCATCTGAAAGATCTTAAAGCTATTGTAAGCTATATCAATATAGCTTTGGATTTCAGCTACTCCAAAATATGGATAGAATTTGATCAAAAGTTGAATTGAGATGTGGGCCGCAATGTTATTTATTAGTAGCATGAAGGAAATCACTGCACAAGTGGTGTTAGAGAAATGTTTATGGAGGTTCTGATGATGATGGGAAGAGATTGAGGCTCTTAAGAGAAAAATTTAGCAATGCAATTTGTTTTTTGTATTCTCCGAATGTCTCCTTTAGGTTTTTGTTGACGTTATTAGCAGGTTATTTGTTTTTTAGTGCATATCATTTGTAAATATTAGGGAGAGAACTGATAAAAAAGTAGGGGAGGGTCCTCAATGACGCTATATTTTTTGAAAAAAGTGCATATCATATAGTAGACAGCAGTCAGGCAAATCTGAGTGCGAAAAACTTGATTATTCACGATTGTATTGGTTCTTTTAGGTTGCGAATTCTCCCTAGATGGTGAGCCCATGACTAAATATTTGTTTATAATGTCGAAGGCTAAATTCTTGAAGCTATAGACATGGGTTATTAACAAGGTGTCAAATATCGACTGATACCGATACGTATCGGTTTTTTGGCAAACCGATACGTATCGGCGCTGATACGTGTCGGTATCCAACTCGGTGTCATTACAACATGAAGCCCTCTTAGCTTACTTCCAAAACCAAGAAGGAACTGAGGATTTTGATCAGGATTATGATAATCCTATCACAGTTTTTAATTCTGAAAACGACTCAGAAACGTCTTCAACCTCTAGTGAGTCCCAACCAACCTTGACTCCACAAAAAAGGAAAAGCGAAACTCCTTTAGAGGAATTTGAAAAATTAGAACAATATTTACAAACACTTAATAGAACAAGATGAATTTTTACAATAACACATTAATACAAATGAAGCCTCTACATCTAGGACTAAAGATGATCCCACACCTATCCACACCAGGCGAGATGATTTAAACAAACAATCTGTAGCTCAAGGAGGGATATATTTAGACCTTACAAATATCCCTTTTAAGGATCAAGAAAAAATCCTCAACGATTGGGCACAATCTATGCCTATCGTAATCATTGACCAATAAGCCACCTGGTCGAAAGAACGTTTCCTTGATTATATTGCAGCCACTCTACAAGGAGATGTCTTGCAATGGTTAAAACAATGGGAAAAATCAGAAGAGGGTAGAAACCAAAAAGCAAAACTACTAGGAAATTTTTATAGCCTAGAAGACATATTATAAAATTTCCCAATAATTATCAAAGAACACCTTTATGGTTATACTGGCGAACAAAACTTGCAAGAAGATGCTGTTTTCATATTATCAAAAATAGAATTATGTAACATATGCCAATTCCAGGATTATGTTAACATATTCAAAAATTATTACTATCAGTTAGAGTCTCCAATCCATATTTCATGGCTAGATCAATTTTTCAATAAATTACCACCACCATTGGATGAATTGCCAATAAAAAATTATCCTGACTTTCTATCCAAAATATCTAAACCAGATATGCTAGGTGATGGTGACATCCAATTCAAGCACCCGCCAATAACATATCGGAGGCGAAAGAAGAAACGTAACTTATCGAAAGAAGAGTAACTTTTAATCCCGTCACTTTTATGTTTGGCCTATTTTGAAGTGTCAAACGAAGTCGGATTGATACGAAATTGATTATATTTGAAAGCTTATCGAAGTAGCTTTCCAACGAGCCAAAATTTGAGTAATTCCGATAAGTATTGAAGAAGTTATGGTCAGTTTTCGGAGGCTACACATAAAGTGACGAATTTCAAGAATCCTAATTGAATTAGGATTAGTTTCTTTTATTATTTTATTTTAGAAAGTAAGAGTTATTTCTTTTATTAGAAATAGGATTAGTTTTCTTATTGTTTAGGACTTTATTGTTTTAGAAGAATTAGGATACTTCTTTTATTTGAATTAGGAATTAGAGTTATACTAGGATTTCTAATTTTATGCATTGGTTAGCCTATTTAAAGGCTTGTAAACACTTTTATTATTACTTTTTGGTTAATGAAAATTGCCTATGCAAAAATTGAGAGTTCTAAACTTTCGTGAGGGTGTGATTCTCTCAAAACAGAGAGCGATTCTTCGATTCCCACTTGCGGTTTGATGTGAGGCCAATTCTTCTTCCATCTCTATCTTCTTTAGGTCTCCAGTTTGCGTAAGTAGCGTAATCCTAATTATTTTATTGATCTCATAAAAACCCTTAAATCAATATTTTGTTCATCATTAATTTTATTAGTCTTTTTTTTTCGTTTAGTATCGAGGGAACTCGCTTGCGAGTTCGTTCGACTCCCTAAAACTATCAGAGATCTAGCCGTTCATAAGGACCTTAGTCTTCTAGATCCGTGATAAGGAATGTACACGAAAGTAACACTATTTTGGGCCAAAATTAAATCACCTCATTGAATTTCTAGAATTTTCGTGATAATTTGTTATGAGAAATTGTTATTTTTATTGATTAAATTAATTTTAATCCTCATCTCAGCCCTAACATTGCATTTAGTAAGTTCCCGCATCACTAGGTTTACGTATTACGATTAATAGCAGATCGATTTTTAGAAATAAAAGCCAAAAACCAGGTAGAGAATTAGATTACTAATTCTAAATTTGACCAAAAATGCTGTGAAAAAATTCTACAAGAAAATTGGAAGATTGGGTGTAACCCTACACAAATTAAAAAATCTTATAAAAAGAAAAGATTCAGATAGAAACCCTAGAAGAAAAGGAAGAATCTCTTCAAAAATAAAAAGTACGTAAGAAAACAAACCAAACATACTTCTTAAACTAACACTTCACAAACAAAAAGAAGTATCGATGTTTTATCTGTAATGAAGGTCATTACGCCCCCATGTCCAAATAGATGAAGACCTCAATGCAAAAAACCAGTGCTCAAGCAGTCAGTCCAAAAACATATTGGATCTGATCACTCAAAGACTTCTCTGAAACTGCTAGACAAATGTCAACAGCAGGATACCAGTTAAAAGTTACTGATGGTCGAAGGATTTTCATCACAAACCTTCAGGTCGACTACATGCGAACTCTAAAACAAATAACTGAAGCATAATTGGTGCTAACAAAGATGGGTACCAGAAAAGATCTGGATCTCCCAGAGCACCTAGAAATTGAAACAACAATTTATGAAGAAGAACAATTCCAGGACAGTCAAAATTTAGACAGTCCTGCATCAGAAGATTTAGTATATTATCATAATCTTGAGAATCACATGGAAGCATAATGGACCCTACCACTATCGCTAAAAAGAAAAGTAGCTGGAACGACTCCAATAAATTATCTAGGACACGTAGCTACAAAAATTTCATGCATGACGCATAAAGTATAATGACGTCAACAATGACAACTTCATCCACTAAAGCCATGTGACCAGGCTTATCAAATAATGGATCAAGAAACCAAGTTTCAAAAAATATAAACTTGTGCATTTTCCCTCTTAAAAGATTTGTCATGGGAAAATGAAACCTTCACTCTCGAGAAAATAAACAATTTTCTTGACCTGGCAGACTGAATACTCATTTTCTAGATTCAAAATTTCAAAGACTAAAAAGAGTCAGTATGTTTGAAAAAAATCAAACTAATCATATCAACTGAAATCAGTAATGACATTTTATCTAAAATAGAGGATCATGAAAATAAGATAAAACAAATCTTTTTTCAAAATTATAAATCCATTAATTATTTTGATGGCATTTATCTTCCAAAGCTTTCTCTCTACACTGAGAACCACCCTTATGATTTAGAAGAAAGCCCAAATGGTAAACCAACTCATCTTCCCTGTCCACCCATTAAAAGAATTTCCGATGATGATCAAAATAATGATCTATCATGCCACCAAATATTTAAACAGAACCATATATTTCACCTTCTGGATAACTAGCACAGTTTGATGAAGTTCGTGAGAAATTTTTTATCAACCATATCAAATATGGCTTCTAGAAAGAACTGAGGAACATGAATTTGAAGATGTCCAAATAGGCGAAGACCTCAATGCAAAAACTAGTGCTCAAGCAGTCAGTCCAAAAACATATTGAATCCGATCACTTAAACACTTCTCCGAAACTGCTAGACAAATGTCAACAACAGGATACTAGTTCAAAGTTACTGATGGTCAAAGGATTTTCATCACAAACCTTCAGGTCAACTACATGCGAACTCCATAACAAATAATTGAAGCAGAATTGGTGCTAACAAAGATGTGTACCAGAAAAGATCTGGATCTCCCAGAGTACGTAACAATTGAAACAACAATATATGAAGAAGAACAATTTGAAATAAGATTTGTTTGATTTTATTTTCATGATCCTCTATTTTGGATAAAATGTCATTACCAATTTCAGTTGGTATGATTAGTTTGATCTTTTTAAACATACATACTCTTTTTAGTCTTTGAAAAATTGGATGTGGGAAATGAGTATCCAGCAGATTTGCCAGGTCAAGAAAATGATTTATTTTCTCGAGAGTGAAGGTTTCATTTTCCCATGACAAATCTTTTAAGAGGGAAAATGCACAAGCTTGTGTTTTTTGAAGCTTGGTTTCTTGATCCATTATTTTTAATGCTAAGGAGCTCATGTGTTTTCTGAATTGCTTCTTATCATTAATGATATGGGTGTTTCATATACCATTTAGGTCATGATATAGATCTGATAAAATTCCTGGATTATAAAAATCAGGAACTTCATTAATACTGGTGTTTGCCAATTTTTGTGTGGTCTGGAATATAGCAAAAGCATGTTTTGTTTCGCTTAACGAATTATGCACTTGATATAATCCATTTCGGAATTGTACTATTTGGTTGTGGCATGCTTGCCAAGACATGTAAATTCCTAGTTGGACCCTCTTAAGACTACATAAACTTTTCTTTGCAGAGAAGGTTTTTCTTCTGCCATTATTTTTGCTTTTTTTAGCAACAAATATCCAGTTTGAATCTTTCTCCAATTCCTGCAAGAGATAAATGAGTTTTGGTTACTCCACTTGGGTTAGTGGCTTCTTTTGCTCCAGATTCCTGCTTAGAAAATCAGCTAAAAAATTGTTAGGCTGCGTATGGCATAGCTCTTTGCTAGCCCCAGCCACAACAGAGTTCACCTGCTTTAGTTGGTTCCCATTCTCTTTTCTAACTCCCTACAAAGGAGGATTTACCTGCTCTAGCAGCAACCTCCCTGCTCTCTACTAACTCCCTACCAGAGCAAATAAAATCAGCTCTGGCAAGGAGTGAGTAGAGAGGAGGGTAGAATTGTTGAACAGGTAAATCTTGCATAAAATCCTGCTATGCAAGGAGTTATCAAAGAGAAAGGGTACCTGCTAAAGCAGGTAGCAAGATGTTAGCAAAGAGGATGAGAACCTACTAAACTCTGCTATGATAGAGGCTACCAAAGAGCTATGCCATACGCAACCTTAATGCCTTTGACACGTTCAACTTCAAAGGAATATATAGCAATTTGGTTATACCATTTTAATCTTCTTCCATCGATTATATTTCTTTTATTTACCAGAAAGTCTCTTACTGCCTGATTATCTATTCTTACAATGAAATGTTCAGGTGCTAAATAAACATGAAAGCGCTTTATTGCTAGTTTTATTGCCAATAATTCTTTTTCAAAAATGATATAATTTTGTTCATTTGGGTTAAATTTTCTAGAATTGTATCCACAGAATCTTTTTCTTCTCAATCGGAATAACTTTTAAAACACATCCCCAACATAAATCAGAAGCATTTGTTTCTAAGATGAGTTTGTCTCCATTTTGTGGGAAGTATATTGTAGGACAGGTTTGGATATCTTTTTTGATTTGTTTTAAGAGAGTTTTATCTTGTTCAGTCCAAGTAAAATCTGTATCTTTTTTGAGTTTATTGATTAAAGGGGTTTCTTTTTGGGACAAGTTTTTAATAAAATTGCGACCATAGTTTAATATTCCTAAAAGACTTTGTAATTATTTTCTTTCAGTTAATTCTTCAGGAAAGTCTTTAATTTTTATTATACTATGGTCTTGTAATTATATATATATATATATATATATATATATATATATATATATATATATATATATAAGCCGATACTCGATACCGATACCGATTTTGTTACCTTGGTTGTTAAGGCAGAGAGAGATTTGATCTAACCTTATTCTTCACATGTGACATTCATAAGGGGAGTGGGTGAAGATGCCTATATACACACACACACACACATACATACTATAATCCACTTGTCCAATTTTATATATACTAGTGGGTGGCATGTGCTATGCACGCGTGGAGAGAGAGACTTTCTAGGGATGAGAGATTGAGGGAGAAAAAAGGGCGTAACAGAATTTGATGCTTTGTTTTATTTAGGTTTCAATATTTACAACCTTAAATTCTTTCTTCACTAGTATAGTTGCAAATAAATGCATCTTTTAATAATATTATAACAAAGATGGACAAAAAATCCAATAAATTCGTCCTTGTAGAATCCCATAAGCCTAACTCAAACTCACAAAACCGGCTTGTAAGGTGAGGATTGCCCCAGGTCTATATATAGCCCAAGGCCATGATACCCAGGCGATGTGGGACTATCGCTCACGCCCCCTCACATGTAACATGTCTCTCTACGTCCCTGCAGTTACCTGCTCTGATACCATGTAGAATCCCATGAGTCTAACTCAATGTCACAAAACCGGCTTGTAAGGTGAGGATTGCCCCAGGTCTATATATAGCCCAAGGCCATGATACCCACTACCCAGGCAATGGGGGACTATTGCTCATGGCCCCTCACGTGTAACGTGTCTCTCTACATCCCTGTGGTTATTTGCTCTGATAACATGTAGAATCCCATAAGCCTAACTCAACCTCACAAAACCAGCTTGTAAGGTGAGGATTGCCCTAGGTCTATATATAACCCAAGGCCATGATACCTAGGCGATGTGGGACTATCGTTCACGCACCCTCCCGTGTAACATGTTTCTCTACATCCTTGTGGTTATCTGCTTTGATACCATGTAGAAGCCCATGGTATTTCATTGCCACTTAACCTCTGGGTAACATAACTAGTTGTTATGCCATGTTGATTGAGTCGAGCCGGGCACTCCTCTTATCTAGTAACCATTGTGAGTGGAGGAACAATTTAATGGTCTTTTATAACGGAGCTCCCCCAACTCCAACTCATGGAAGTTCTAATGCACTGAAGTTTGAGAAGGCTGCTTTGGCTGCTGGAGACGATGTCCAACTTGCCTGAAATTGGTAGGGAACGTATGTCATGTTGAACGAGTCGAGCCGGGCTCTCCTCTTGTCCAATAACCATTTCGAGTGGAGGAACAATTTCATGGTCTTTATAACGGAGCTCCCCCAACTTCAACGCATGGAAGCTCTAATGCACTGAAGTATGAGAAGGCTGCTATCGGCTGTTAGACATGATGGCCAACTTGCTTGAAATTGATAAGGAACGATAATTGTCAGCAGCTGCTTAGGGAAGGGAAGGGCTGTGGAACTTACCGGTGAGGATTGCCAATGGGATTCTACATGGTATCAGAGCAGGCAACCACAAGGATGTAGAGAGACACGTTACACGTAAGGGGGGGGGGGGTGAACAATAGTTGATGGGGACATCAAGAGCAAGGGCGTCGGAATTGGGCCACAAAAGAGTCTCTAGTGGCGGAAGAGGCGGAAGGCGAGCCAGAGTGAAGAACTAGAAGAAAATTGGAGATTTGGGACGTG
This sequence comes from Chloranthus sessilifolius, assembly GCA_021018995.1. Classification (NCBI taxonomy): domain Eukaryota; kingdom Viridiplantae; phylum Streptophyta; class Magnoliopsida; order Chloranthales; family Chloranthaceae; genus Chloranthus; species Chloranthus sessilifolius. The sequence continues at coordinate 77,058,706 of CM037595.1, forward strand.
TGTCAGTCGGTCGATCGACCCAGTTTCTCGATCGATCGATTGAGGCTAGAGAGGTCTTAAGTTGTTGTCGAATTTCTGTTCCCAGTCGATCGATCGACCCAAAATTTTGATCGATTGAATGTGAACATAAATTTTATATATATAAATCGATCGATCGAGTGAGCTTAGCATCGATCGATCGATTTTTCGCGTAAGTGAACTCCGCTAAAAGACGGAAATAGTGTTTTGGGGCAAACTTGTCTTTTTAGAGTTTGTTTTAGGGTTTTCTTTTGTTTTAAGACCTACTATATAAGGTCTTTATAACTTTGTAATTAAGGAGTTGATTATTGAATGAAAATTTGAGAGCTTGCTTTGTACAAACCCTAGAGGACTTGTGAAGATTTTTCAATCGAATGAGCGAATCTTTTGAAATCTGAGGTGTGAGCAATCATTTCTCGTGCGACTTGGTGCGAAGCCGACGTACAACCCTGGTGTGAAGCCTCGGATCCTATCGCTCTCTTTTGTTTTTTCTATTTATTATCTGGTAATATCTTCCCTTGCTTTAATAAATTCCTAAACCCTAAACCTAAAAATTTACATATTTTGATCTATCCCTTTTGATTACTTTAATCCCTTGAGCCTTTGCTTTCCCAAACCTTAGAGGAGTCAAGAGACGACACTATAATTGTCGCTTAATGCCCTAAACTAGATCGAAACTGGAATCCTTCATTGGATCCGTTTTTCTAGATCGGGAATATAAATGCATGTGAATGCTACGATTGAATTAACCTAATTGTTTTATTGAATTCATTAAATTATTTGATGTGCTGGGTGATTCTGAATATTTTTGGTATTCAATTAAATCTAAGGTTAATCCCAAATTTGCATTAATTAGAGTGCAACGTTTGTTTCGCATTAGATTTGGTATCAAAGCTCAGTTTTAGTTCAGGGTTGTTGGTGTCATATAGGTTTTAAGGTTCATTTTTTTATTTTATTTCGGTCTTGCATAATAGCGTTTTTGTGTTGCATCATCATGGATTCTAATAAGATAGAAACCCTACTTAGAGACCTTGCATCCAAATTGATCACAACTCAAACCACCCTTCAAGCCTAGATGGCTGAACAACACAATCAAGTGTAACGATAGTTGTGTGTTCAACAAGCTCGGCATGAGGCTTTAGAAACTCGTGTTGAAGAAATCAATGAGTTCATCGCTAAAAATACCAATAGAGTCAACACTAATGACCGTCGGAGGGAAGGTCATCATCGGCGTGAAGTCCACACCGATTTGGACGATAACGTCATGAAATCGGTCAGAAAGGATGCTCCTACTTTTGACGGGAAAAGACAACTTAAGGTCTTTCTCGAGTGGGTTGCCAACATGGAAAACTATTTCGAGTGGTATGCCATGTCCGAGAAGCATAGAGTCAGGTTTGCCAAAGTTAAACTTACGAGTCAAGCTAGACTTTATTGGTTGGGAGTAGAGCATCGTAGGCAGTTGCAGGGTCTTCGTCCCATTTCTACTTGGTGAGAAATGAAGGTCCAGTTGAACGAGAAATATGTTCCGATATCCTATGATGAATGTATTCTCGACTAGTGGCAATTGTTGCGCCAAGGGAACTCACCGGTTACCATGGGTCAAAATCTTGAATTTCCATATTGTATCGTTTAGCCCCAAAACCGATATGTATTGGTTCCGAGATGATACATTCCGGTATTTGTCCAAAAAAAAAAACGATAACTTGGAAGTATCGGACGGTAATTTCAAATTATCGTCCGATACAGACGATACATTAGACGATACAGACGATAATTTGAATGATAATTTGACTATTTTTAGGGGGCCCGAGAAAAACCCAATTTATCGTATCGTCCAAGTTCAAAACCGATACGTATCGGTATCGGACGATATTTTGATCCATGCCAGTTACAAAATACATCGATAACTTTGAAGACTTGATGTCTCAGGCCAATGTAGATGAGTCGGAAAGAGTCACCCTATCCCGATTTCGAATGGGCCTTCGCCCAGAATTACAGAGGGAACTCATTGCTTACCCCATTACTGATCCAGAGGAATGTTTCGCTAGGTTTGAAGAATTAGAAAGGTATCTTGACAGTTCAAGTAATGATCGATATAAATCCTCCAAGTTCAAGTCTTGATCTATTCCTACGGAAAAGGTGAATACCGCCTCTAATCAATCCTCAAAACCTGTGAATCATCAGATTGACAAAGGAAAAGGGCAACTGATCGAAAGTTCTAGGCGCGTACTGCAACTGTTCTATAAGTGCCAAGGTTTTGGTCACTTTGCATCCCAATGTCCCAGTAAATCTCAAACCTTGATTATTCAAGAGCATGCGGGACAGAGGACAACGAGTTAAAAAAAGTGTACGAACCTGTTGAACTGCCAAGTGATGGAGAAGACGAAATTCCTGTGAAAACCGTAGGTTGCATTCGAAAAGTCTATATTCCTGAAGAGAGTGGTGGTGTGTGCCCGCACCGCAGGGGTCGTTAGAGTCGGTAAGGACGTGTCAACATTGTTACTTGCATGGGATTAACAATAAGATTTTATTGAATGATGAAAATACACAGAATGTCACTAACACAACGAATTTATTTAATGAGTTTAATAATGACACTTTTGTGTTACTTCATGATAGTCCCGAGCATGTGAAACTTTTTCTGACCTTGCAAAGATGTAATGATGGAAATCTAGAGTTTCCTCTAGACAAGGGTATTCATTCGATAGTTGTGGTGGAAGATCTTACACCTATTCTAAGTCCTGCAACTATGCCTTTTGACCCATTCATTGTTACCGAAACAATCGAGCCAAACCCATTTAACCAATTCATAACCCGTACTCTACCTGTGCCATATGAGAAAAGGTTGATTGAGGATATTCTAGAGTGTCCACACTTCACTACCAATGCGGATAAAATTCAGGCGTATCTCACAACATGGAAGGACAAGCTGGGAGCTGAGCACCAAAGGCATTCCATACGTGAGTTCTACAACTCATCGGAGATGAGTTTCTCCTGCCCTGGGAGAATTGATGGGGACATTAAGAGTAAGGGCGTCGGAATTGGGTCGCAAAAGAGTCTCCAACGGTGGAATTGGGCCGCAAAAGAGTGAAGAACTAGAAGAAAATTGGAGATTTGGAACGTGTGTCAGTCGATCGATCGACCTAGTTTCTCGATCGATTGATTGAGGCTAGAGAGGTCTTAAGTTGGCAAATTTCCGTTCCCAGGCGATTGATCGACCCAAAATTTTCGATCGATCGATTTTGGACCCGAGACTTCTATATAATTATATATATATATATATATATAAATCGATCGATTGACCTTAGCATCGGTTGATCAATTTTTCACGTAAGTGGACTCCGCCAAAAGACGGAAATAGTGTTTTGGGGCAAACTTGTCTTTTTAGAGTATTTGTTTTAGGGTTTTTTTTTGTTTTAAGACCTACTATATAAGGTCCTTATAACTTTATAATTAAAGAGTTGATTATTGAATGAAAATTTGAGAGCTTGCTTTGTGCAAACCCTAGAGGACTTGTGAAGAGTTTTCGATCGAATGAGCGAATTGACTCGAAATCTGAGGTGTGAGCAATCATATCTCGTGTGACTTGGTGCAAAGCCGACGTACAACCCTGGTGTGAAGCCTTGGATCCTATCCCTCTCTTTTATCTTTCTTTATTTATTATTTGGTAATATCTTCCCTTGCTTTAATAAATTCCTAAACCCCAAACCTAAATATTTACATCTTATGATCTATCCCTTTTGATTACTTTAATCGCTTGAGCCTTTGTTTTCCCAAACCTTAGAGGAGTCGAGACGACACCATAATTGTCGCTTGATGCTCTAAACTAGATCGAAACTCGAATCCTTTATCGGATCCGTTTTTCTAGATCGGGAATATAGATGCATATGAACGCTACGATTGAATTAACCTAATTGTTTTATTGAATTCATTAAATTATTTGATGTGTTGGGTGATTCCGAATAGTTTTGGTATTCAATTAAATCTAAGGTTAATCCCAAATTTGCAATAATTAGAGTTTAGCGTTTGTCCCGCATCAATAGTCCCACATCTCCTAGGTATCATGGCCTTTGGCTATATATAAACCTGAGGCAATCCTCACCTTACAAGCCGGTTTTGTGAGGTTGAGTTAGGCTCATGGGATTCTACATGGGATCAAAGCAGGTAACCATAGGGATGCAGAGAGACACGTTACACGTGAGAGGGTGTGAACGATAGTCCCACATCGCCTGGGTATCATGGCCTTGGGCTATATATAGACCTGGGGCAATCCTCACCTTATAAGCCGGTTTTGTGATGTTGAGGTAGGCTCATGGGATTCTACATGGTATTAGAGCAGGTAACCACAAGGATGTAAAGAGACACATTACACTTGAGGGGGCATGAGCGATAGTCCCACATCGCTTGGGTATCATAGCCTTGAGCTATATATAAACTTGGGGCAATCCTCACCTTACAAGCCGGTTTCGTGAGGTTGAGTTAGGCTGATGGGATTCTACATGGGATCAGAGCAAGTACCACAGAGATGTAGGGAGACATGTTTTAGGTTCGGGGGTGTGAATGATAGTCCCATATTGCTTGGGTCAATGGCTTTGTGCTATATATAAACCTGGGGCAAACCTCACCTTACAAGCCGGTTTTGTGAGGTTGAGTTAGGCTCATGGGATTCTACAGTCCCTTCCATCTCAATTCCTCCTTCTCGCTTTATAATAGTAAGATTATTATCACCTTGTCCATTCTATTTGTAGTCGGCTTTGCAATTTCCATTTCTCCACTCGTTTTTCGCTTAGGGCTTAACTGTGTCATTCTCCACTCTTTTATGTCACTTTTGACTACTTTATTCCAAATCTTTATTGATATTTCCCTTCTCCTAGTTCCCTATGCTTTCATCGGATATGAGCTATGTTAGGTCTCCAATTTATGTGTCCAACCCATCTCAAATGGCATTCCTTGATTTTTCTCGTTTATGAAGGTTACCCCTCCTCGTCAGTCCTAATCCCTAATCCTTATAATTGTTACTTCACGCTCCACCTTAGCATCACATTTTAGCCACGTGGACTATGCTGCCTAGCATTCTGCACCTTACCATACACATCTTAGCTACATGTACTTCCCTTTCACATTGTCTTGATCCTGTTTGAGGTATCCTCCTCCAAACCTACGGCCCTATTGTATGATAGAGTGCGTTTTAAAAATTCAAGCCAATACCGATAAACATATGTACTAATATTCCAAGGTATCATCTGATACCTGCCATTACGGTTGATACCGTGAGGTGTCGACCAGTAGTGTTGGTATTTTACCGTTTTCTTTGTTGTTTTGTATTGTTTATTTATTTATTTTATACGGAATAAGATTGTTTTACCTCAACATCGACTGATACATATTGGTATCAACCAATATGTATCGACCCCAAGGGAGGTTGATGTGGTCTCCAATACCATGTTTTAAAACTTGTAGTAGAGTGTAGATTCTAAGATCTATCATACTATAATACTACATTCTTTTCGATTAAACCAAATCATCCTTGGGCTCATAGTCGCCAAAGTCTCTGCCTTTTTGAAAAAGTCTCACTTAAAACATAACTTATTCATCAAACAAATAAATCACATTTTAATTGTGACTTTTTTAGAAAGTCGTTTTTTTGAAAAATTATGAATTTTGTGATCAAATCATGATTAATTCATGATTTCTTTAATAAATTGTTATTTTTCAATATATTTTTATTCTAACTTTAAATTATTTTTTAATTTTGAAAATATCTTTTATATTTTTCTTGATATTTTCTTGAACTTCCATTTTTTGCCTTGTTTTAATGAATTTTTCCCTTGCCCACTTATTCTGGAACTCCGACTTGGTGACTATTCTTGTGCTTATGTCCACTGAACTTACACTCCATATATTCCTTCTTCATTCTACTAATTGTCAAACCCTTTATTCTAAAGCCTTTCTATGTATTTCAAATTTATCATGTACTTTCTTTCTTGTCTAGGCAATTATCACCACAGTACTACAAATAATATAAACCATGGACCTTCATCTTGTATTTTTGTTGTCAATTCATCCTTGATGCAAATAAATAAGGATTTAAAGTATTCCCTTCATGCAACCAACCTCCAAATAGGAAATAGCCTTCTCTACACACCTCGTTCTTACAATTGTTGCATCCTCTTCATACATATCTTAAGTAATACCAATATATTCAGTTGGGATGAATTCCTTCCTTAGCATCTAGTAGGTTGGCGGCTTGGACATCCTGTCATAGCTTTTTGTTATGAAAATGACTTCAGTTATTGATCTTCTTAGCATAACCATTAATTGTTTCTGAAAAATATTTAAACCTTTCCTATGTGCCGCTCCACTAGTCTCCCCTAGAGTTTTGTCCTCAAAAGTTAATACCTTGATCGTTGCTACAATTCTTGATAATCCTCTTTATATTCTTATACAAATGAACTATGACACTCCTTTTCAATTGCTTGGGCATTTTTCTTCCACTATTTTGTTTAGCAATCTGGTCAACTAAACAAAGCTCTTCTCATTCATCAAATCCATACGTCTCTAGGTGTATCGTTTAGTCCTAATATTTATCATTTCTTCATCTTTGCCTCTTTTTCTTACTTCTATTTAAGATAATTTGGTATTCATCTCTTGATTTGGTTTCCTCGCATTCACTGCGTTTAATGAGTCTTTAGAAAATATTTTGATCTAATATTTATGTCATCTTCTCTCACTAAAGACATTTTCATCTTCATCCTTCATGCACGTTAAATGATCAAGCTGTTCATTTTTCCTTTCTCTCATCTTGACATGCTTTTAGATATCTTTCTACCCTTTGTCTCCAATATGGCGGACAAATGGTTACATGCTTCATACTTAGAATTATTGACATCCGTCTTCGCTAGCTTATATTTTTTAAGATTCTCTACACTTCTTGTTTCTTGCCATTCCACGAATTATATTTCTCTTTTTGCTAATAGACTTTTGGACCAATGCATTCTACTACGATGTTTCCTTTTCTTGCAAATCTTGCCTTTAGACTTCGCAAGGTCCACTTTAGTGATCCCTTAAATAGAGCCCACCAGTTGTACCCACATTTCATTTGGTTCTATACCCTAATTCCACTATCTTTGTTCACCAATTTTTTGTTGACTCTTGTTTTTTCTCCCCCTTTTAAACTCCACCATTTTTTCTTTGATAACACTTTGCTTCCATTTTAGTCACTAGGCTCTTGATAATTTTGGATTTGTGACCGTGTGATAATAAACGAAAACAAAAATATAGAAATGAAGATTGAAATGGAAAGGAAAGGCAAGGTGAATAAAATCAGTCTCTCAGAACGATGATTACAATGGCCATGGTACCCAACCTTTAGCGAAGAGGCCAAATTATAAACCTCTTTTTCAATACAATCTCAGAATAAGGTTACTTTGCATTCCAGAGTCTTCCCTATCATTACCCTCCCAATGGATAGGAGAACAATGAAACTTGTCGTTCACTTGCAGGATCCCATAAGCTGGCAACAAATCTCCTGGGAGGCTACTTTGTTTAAAATATCCAATATATAACTGAATTAAAATTTCTCTCTATCCATAATCAACTAGCCTGGACCCTAGAAAGTGGAAAAAGTCCAAACCATAATGCATATACTTCAGCCTCACTTGTGCGAGCAGACCCCAAAGGACCAGCAAAAGTGAGTGGCTTTTTTCTCTCACAATTATAAAAGACTTCTCCATAACCAGCTCTGCAGGGTTCCCTTCGCTGCAACTATCAAAGTTCAATTTGATTCATCTTGGTTTAGAACTCCTTCAGTTATTCAATGTCCTTGGGTTGGGAGAAATTAGGAAAGCAGCCTTCTAATGTTTCAATATATCTTGAATCAGAAAACCAAAAAAGCTTTTGGTAAAACAGCCCTTTCAGACACTTCAAAAAATACTTTCCTTATGATGTTTGTTTCATTAGATGTCACAACAATGAAGAAACTGTTATTTCTGTCATTCCAGACCTCCCAAAGTCCTACATAAAAAGCCAATCCCCACAATCTGATAGCCCTAGGATTACCATTTACACCTTACCATGCAATCCATAAATCAATTACCTTGTTACAAGTAGACTAATTAGAATTTAATTCAATTTTTTTTTGAAAGAAGCATACAGAAATTTCTTAGTCCAAGGATAATGTATAGTGTCGTTAGTGGAGTGGCGGCAACAAAAATAAAATCATATGATGAATGTTTTGACGAATCAGTCTGTCACCAGTAAGGATCCTACCGGGTAATGCCGTCTAGGCAAAATATTGAGCTCTAGGCGAGGGGCCCATTAGCCAAAAGCATTTCTATAATTTTCAATGAAACATTAGGCTTGGGAGAATTGTGAAGAGAAGATATTGTGAGCTTACGATAGGAGTTTAAAGGGCAATAAGTTTTGTCCATTATCGGGGAGGAACTAATCACCAAATTATTTAACTCCGTGAGCAAAGACAGTAACACCCTAAAGCATCTACCAGAGTCACCCTCTCTACAATGGGAATCCAAACTAACTTTCTCATTTATAAAGGAAAAGTAGTCTTCCATTGTAGCACGCTTATCTATAACTACTTTTTACATGCTAGATTCGTGTAGATATTCTGTGTGCACCAGTCATCTATACAAAACAAAATTTTAGTCCCCTTGCTTCCGACCTCCCAAATGCAGCATCAAATTTTCGTCTCCATATTTGCCTTTAATTATCTCACAGAGATCCTCCGGCTTGTTAAGATGATCAATAGAAATCCTCCACCACTATTTTTTAAATACTGCTTGCTAGTTGAAATAATTTTCCAAATTCCCAATCTGCTTGCATTTCTAGGTATGGTGACTGTATCCCAGTTCACCAGATACAGCTTCCAAGTGTTGGATAGACCACTCAAAGTAAATTTCCTCTAAATTTTCTCATCTTCTTGGCCACCATAACCGGGATCATAAAAATGGACAAATAATAGGATGGGAAGATTGGATAGAGTAGCATTATTCATCGTGGCCCACCTGAGTGAGGATAAGTATCTTCCTCTCCACGATTCCAGTCTAGCTTTTGGCCTCATGATAATGGAGTCTCAGCCAGATTCACTAAGAAAGCCACCAGACAAAGGTAGCCTGATCTGAAGTAAGTAATCTGAAGAAAGTAGTGATTACAAAATTGAGGGATACATCTTCAGATACATTCTCCACATTTATCCCTCACCCTAAATATTCATATTTGGCTCTTGATCTGAATATCTAAAATCATTGACTTATATTGCGTTGAAAGATCAAGGCCACTAAAAAATCAAAGATAGCGTCCCTCATCTAATTTCTTTCCCTAAAACCATATTCTCCATGTATTCTCTCATACCCTCTTTCTATCTTCTCAATATGTCCATTTCTCCCAATGAATATGCTTTTTGGAATCAGTTTATCTTATCTTAGTTCATCTATCAATTGTTAAAACTTTTGAATTTTTTTTGCTTAACCTTACTTGGGGTGCATAAACACTTAAGTATTTAAGATAGTTCATCTATCAAATGCCAAAAGCTCTTTTGAAAGTTTTTCGCTTAACCTTACTTGTGGTGGCTAATGCTTAACCATTATGATGTTTTAATTCTTTTTCTTGACCTCTGTAGCCTTCTTCTTAAAATCTGTCAACTACAATATGTACTCCATTTTTAGAAGTACTCTTCATGAGTAGAAAACCTTAAAACTCATAGCAAGGTCCCTAGCCTTGTTTCCCTTCACTTTTTCTCTTAAAAGAAAGCTATATTATTCTCATTCTCCTCATAATACTCACTAGCTCAGCGCTCTTCCCAATCAATGTCATCAACACTCGAAAGATTCAAAGCTCAAATTTCAGCAGTAAACATTCAAGCAACTAGAGCTTTCTATGTTGCATTTGAATTTATTTTGCCATAATTATTTCTTTTGCCTGTTAATAGTGATCACTTTTGATTTTATGTTCAGTGTGGAGTATAATAATCCTTAAAATCTTGATCAATGCGAGTCAAGATACAAAAACTGTAGCTTTTTTATATCATTGTGATGATTTACAAATAAGCAGAATCCTGGGTTGGGCCAGTAGCCCAATGGAAGGTTGACAATATTGGAACCTCTAGGTTGCAGGTTCAACCACTTATCTATCAAGGAAAAAAAAAGAATGCATCCCTTAAACCATTTTAATCTCTAAATCTTTTTTTTTGCCCTATCCTTACTATATTCCTCACAGGTGGCCGCATATGACACATTAGAGAAGAAGATGGCATTTTTTGATCCATCACGTGCTAAAGATTTTCTCTTCATTTCGGGTACCAAGGTATGAATGATATTCTGGTATTTTTGTTCTTATTGACAAAAAACTGATTTTTTTTACACCTTATACCCTCAAAGGATGGTTACAATGCCCTTCAAAATATGAAAATGATTGCAATTATTCTGACACTAAGGATAGCAATGTGCTTTCAACTTATGTCAAATAAATCATTTTGGATTGAGAGTCCAGCAATAAACACGTGCTTAAGCATAGTCTATGAGAGGCTGTATCTAACTCTGTTTATCGCTAGATATGGTTAGTCCACTGCATAACTTGAGGCGATGGACCATAGTTCAAAATTTCAGATGAAACTGATACGTCGTTTGATATGCATCGATTTCGGAGGTCACCGGATCGATATATGCATGGATCAAAATCTCGGAAAATCGATACGTATCATCCAGCCCCAAAATCGATATGTTCCGGATGATACTTTCCGGTATTTTGCCAAAAAAAAAAAAAAAAAACGATAATTTGAAATTATCGGACGATACATTGGACGATACGAACGATACGGACGATAATTTGATTGTTTTTTAAGATTGTTTTTTAAGAGGTCCGAGAAAAACCCTAGTTATCGTATCGTCCAAGTCCAAAACCGATACGTATCGGACGATATTTTGATCCATGGATACATGCCATATATATTGGTATGTATCGTCCAAAACTGATTCGTATCGGTTTGGAGGTGGCCGATACGTACAGGAAAACCGAGATTTTAAACCTTCCAATGGACCCCTTTGCATCTAGCCTTAAAGCGCTTAATGCAAAATGCTGAAGTACACTGAATTTTCGCCCTTAATAACATAATTTATAGTTCTGATAGCCTCATTTCTAGTTAGATAAGTCAATGATATGATGAATATTTTGGTTTCTTCCACTTTTTTTAGGTAATTGCTCGAGTTGAGCCGCCTAGTTTTCAAAAAAATAAAATAAAAGCAGATAATGAACTCTACCAGACCAATCTTATCAATTTTTTTTGCTAAGAGACTAGATGTGTTTAACAAGTGGGTGCTTAATCATGTTTAGAGAAACATGTATATGCAGCCTATCTTGCTAAATGACGCTGTTAGAAGAAAATGGTGCTTTTCATTTTCTTGTAACCGGTGTTGTTATAAACCATCTTCCCTTTGTTAAGCTGATTAAGTTAAATGCTACAGATGCGCACCTTTGCAAGGACTGGAGAGAGCCCTCCCGATGGTTTTATGTGCCCTGGGGGGTGGAAGGTTCTTGTCAAATATTACGAGAGCTTGCAAGCGGAAGAGATGAATCAGCTGCCAGCTGTTTTGCCTTCTTAGATATGTTAGTTGAAACTATAGTTTGCAGAAGCACGGGGAAGCAGGAGCAGATTCAGTCCCCAAAAGTGCTAATAATTTTGGGTATGGAGCTGCATTTGTAATTGAAAATCCCTGTTGTACTCTGTCCATTTAGTGCTAGGCATAACGAGCACAAAGATCTCAAAATAAACTTAGCTATGAGACTGTGTTCTTGTTTTATGTTGTTTTTGGTGTACAGATTGATCGTGCAGCATCTTCTACTTGACATGTTGTATGATTTATTTTGCTGAGGCAATGGGTGCTATTTAATAAGATACAAAGGAAAGATCTGTTTTTGAAGCAAAGTTACAGATGATAATCAATTGATTTCTTGAAATATTTATTTTTTCGTCAAAGTTTGACTAGAATTTTGAACAAATTCTACAAATTAAATTGAAGGATACTTATGTTTGCGCCTATAGGTTTACAGAAAGCCCCTACTTCCGAAATCCAACTCAAACTGTCTTCTTGGAATCAGACGGTTCAGATCATTTTTCACCCCAATCATCAACACTACAATGGATCTCGAGACCATATCCTTACCATCAGACTGTCAATTATTGATTCCATGTGGCACAGATCCCAAAAATATGCCCTAAAATCACGTTTGAGCGTAATGTGAGTTTAGGGTGACTTTTGGGGATATGTGCCATGTGAAATAGACAACTCAATGTCTCATGGTATGCTCATGTTCTCAAGATCCTTTGTCTGGAAGATGGGGGTGAAAACTGATCTCAATTCTTTAAGTCCACCGAGTCAACGGGTTTAAGTGGGTTTCAAACATAGGCTTTCAGTAATATAGTAGCCACGAACAGAGGTTCCTAAATTGAAATGAAACCGTTCTTCAATTTTTGCACTCCCTGAATGTGTAATGTCAACCCAGCTAAAAAGGTAAGGGTACCTCTGTTTGCGCCCACACTTTCTTTGAAAGTGCTGCATCCCAGACCCTTGAAAACCATTGATCGACTTAGATGAGATGATGGAGGTCATTTTTTACCCTGAAATTCTAGAACATAGATCTTGAGATCATGATGCACCTATCAGACGGGCAATATTTTTATTCCTTGTGTCACATGTCCCCAAAACATGGCCCTAAATTCACGTTTGAGCTTGATGTGTGCCATATGATTCAATGGCCATTTTTTGAGGTTCTGTGACACATGGAATAAAAAGTTGGCCGTCCGATATGTGGTTCATGATCTCAAGATCTATGTTTTTGATGATGATCTGACTGAAACACGATCTCCATCATCTGATCGGAAGCAATCAATGGTTTTCAAGGGGTTTAGGACGTGGGCGCTTTTGGAGGTACCCAAAAGGTAATCTCACCATTGATTGTTTTGAATCAAAAAATTGGGCGTACCATCATACACTCAATTTTTTATTCCATGTTCCATGCTCAAACGTGATTTGAGTCACTTTTTTGAGATATGTGCCACATTGAATAAAAAATGACCGTCTGATGGTACGTTCATGTTCTCAAGATCAATTGTGTAGAAGATTGGGATGAAAATTGATCTCCATCGTCTGATTCAAATAAGTCAATGATTGTTAGCATGGGCGCTCGCAATAATTCAGTACGCGTGAACAGACCCTTATTCTAGTCTTAAACTTGTGCATAATCATTTGAGTACCTCTATTCCCGCCCACACAATTTTAGAGGGCGCCTACCTTTGAAACCCCCTGAAACACGTTGATTGCTTCAAATCAGACAATCTAAATCGTTTTTCACCCCAATCTTTCACATGAAGGATCTTGAGACCATGGACGTACCATCGGACGGTTTATCTTTTATTCCATGTGATACAGATCCCCAAAAACTTTCATTTGACAGTATTGTGTGCCATGTGGAATCTCGTCTCATTTGCAAGTAGATGCCCTCTCTTTTTGGAGATTTGTACCACGTAAATTAAAAAAAAATTATCCAATGGTATGTTCATGGTCTCAAGATCCATCATTCGAAAGATAGGAGTTAAAAACGATCTAGATTGTCTGATTCCAAGCAATCAAAGTGTTTCAAGAGTTTCAAACCTAGGCGCCCTCAAAGATTGCGTGAGTGCAAAGAGGTACCCATTCATTTTTAATTTTAATTTGACTTTTTGAGGGAACAACTACTTGCATACTAGATTTATGTCATTGCACATAGTTTAAGAAGAAAGATTTTCTTATTTTTGGGACGTGGAACACTCTTCTGATCTAAAGGTCATGATTTAAAGATCTTTGATGTCAATGACTGGCACAAAACATGATCTCAAGCATCTCATTTAATACAACCATCCAATCAGACGATGGGCTTTGACTCTGATTGCATGAAGAATCTTAGTGATGTGTAAAATCCATCCCACAAAACAAAAGTGACCTCATAACCCCTTCTCAATCAACATCCGACCGTTTAATAAGTGATCCATGATCCAAATGGAACCCTAGTTGTAGCTAGAGACCAAATCTTCATATGGATGTCAACAAAGGAAACTTTTTATATTCTCATCTATTTAAGATAAAATAGATGTTGATTTATTATTAATGAGAACAAGGCAAAAGTACGGTCAAAATGTACCCAAAGTTATAATTAATTAAGGCAGGTGTTACTATCACACCAAGTTTTGTTACAGCCACCTCACTTTAGAGAAGGAAAAATTCGTTGACTGCTTTAAATCTTACAATGGAGATCAAGGATCAAAATTTCGGTCCAAAATTTTAATTTTGGTCCCCACCGAAACCGAAACGAAATCCCAAATTTTTGGTATATAATATATAGGTTTGAAGATTTCAGCCGAAATTCAAAGTTTCGGCCAAAATTTTGGTTCTGGTCCCCACCGAAACCGAAATGAAATCCGAAATTTTGAATCTTGATGGAGATAATTTTTCGTCCCAATCTTCCAAACAAATGAACTTAAGATCATGGGCCTACTATCAAACTGTTTAGATGTCAATTCTACGTGACACAACCTAAAAAGTAAACATGATCATAACATACCATCAAATGCGTTTATGTTCACATTAGGAATGTGTGGCAGGTAGAATTGACATTTATAACAGTTTGATAGTAGGTCAATGATCTTAAGATCATGTATGAAAGAATGAGACGAAAAAGATCTCTATCGTCTAATTTAAAGCAGCCAATTTTCCCTTGTTTCAGCGAGGTGACTAATATAAAATGGTGTGATAGCAACACCAGCCTAAATTAATTATATCGTATTCCAACATGTAATGGAAGTGTTAAATCGCCATTAATTCAAGATGTGGAGAAACAATTGCATCTTGAAGATTTTGAAGTCTCTCAAGTAGGGGCCTAGGAGGACTATCAACTGGTTGGGCAAAATTTTTGGCTGCCCAGTGAAAAATCGCAGATGCCTAACTTGAAAGGATGGTGTACACGACCCGGCCCGGCCGACCCGAAGCCAAAGCTAGAGCCCAAAACCCGATCCGACCTAATAAGAAATCCCTATTTTTCATGTTTTATATATATAACAAATTAGTTGAGGTTGGGTTACCCTTAGTTGACCCAACCCAACCCGACGGGTCAATTTTATGTGCTCGACCCGGTAAAATGTCCACCGGTTGAACAGCCTTACTCTCAAACACACTAACGTTGTTACAAATAGTAGTTACTTGGGAAATTTTCATAAAACCCCGCGGACTTTCGGAACACAAATGTCCAATATTTTGGCCCTTAGTGTCAACGTCTGTCTACTTTTCCATGAAAATTACATGTAAGTAAGCATCATGTAGACATGTTGACAAAAAACACGACTTGACGGTTCGTATTTTACTCAGCGATTTTCACCGAACAGAAGACAGACGATGATGGTAGGGGCCACAATTTTGGACATTATATTGGTTGGGGGTCTAGGTTGGATATCCTATAGTTCAAGTGCCCCACATTGGGATGAAAGTTAAAGGGAGTTTTATGAAAAAATTTCCACTTATTTCTACGAGCTCTACTACTGGGCGACGCATTCATCATCTTCGATGATTTTCTGACCTAACATCCTCACATGCTTTGGTAGCGTTTCTGTTTTCTCTCCAAAACTTTGAGAGAGAGAGAGAGAGAGAGAGAGAGAGAGAGAGAAACGTGGAATAATTGTTTTTTTCATGTTTAAGCATGTTTGGAAGCAATGGAACACAACTTATATTTCCAAACCAGTGGGCTGCCGTTATCATAAATTCATACATACAATGTGGCCCATGTTCTTTAAATCTTGATGTGCATTAGGAGGCAGAACCATGTGACCCTTCTTGAAAACTGTCTCTGATCCTTAACCACTCACTCCTTTCAAAGTGGATTGGCTATACAATTCTCTCTCTTTATATATACACACATTCTATAGATTAAATTCCATTAAATCAACATTCTCATCTAAGCCATCAAACTTGATACCACATTTCTATGAGATATTCTTTTGAAGTAAACTTGAAGAAGGATGGGTATCCTTTTACGTGGGGTGATTCATGCCAAGCAGATTCTTCCGACGCTCTCTTAGTGGGAATCGATTATCACCAATCCCAGACATCCCGAAAGGCCACTTTACAGTTTACGTTGGCGACAACCAAAAGCTATTTGTTATCCCAACATCCCAACTTCCTAAACTTGCTACGTATGGCTGAAGAAGAGTTCGGTAGTTCGATTTCGATCATCAAATAATTCCATACAAACAGGAAGACTTCATAAATATGACTTCTCACTTGAATGGATCATGACTCATGAAAGGGGAAACAGAGAAACTAAAGTTTATATACGATAATCCGAGCTCCCAATTTTACCCCTTACTATTTAGAAAAAAACTCACATTAGAAGGTGATGGATCACACCAATCCCGTTGATAGTGAGAAATTATTTCCATTGTAAATTATTTGTAAATTTGAGGGATCAAAAATTTCTCCTTTATACGTCATTCTATACAAGTTATTTACTTTCTTTCTTTTTAGTTCAATTTTCTCCTTTGTACATAATTCTACAAGTTCTTTACTTTCATTTTAGTTCTAGGACTAAAATCTTTCGCTATTTGTTTTGTAAGTTTTCAATCTTATTAAGTTATGATGTTGAAGGAAGGGCACTCTTCAAAAAGAGGACTCATATTGATAAAGTTTCTCACCATTATTAGAAAGGGAAAGTTTCTCATAATCAAGACTACACGGATTTTTTTGGTGCAAAAATTTGAAAAAGCAGGATATCATGGTCATTTCACTAATCACTAAACATTACATTTCACAGATTTTGAGGACCCTAAAATACAGTGCGTCCTGATTTTGAGAAACTTTTAGTTTCAGTATAATAGTGAGAAACTTTTTTTTCCCAATCCTGTTTCTGTAAATTTCCCTTGAAGGAATCGGGTTCGACAATAATGAGAGAGAAATTATTTGTTTCTTTTCAGTAGAAGAAAACAAATATTATTACATATTAATGAAGTCAGGTCATCACAAGTTAACGAATACCAGTAACTAAGATGCTTAACAGAGTAGGGGTGGGGGACATCTTCGTGTCGAGATAAACGGTATGGGAAAAATGTCAGTTTGTATAGGGATGTTATATATGAGATTTTTTATTTTTCATAAAAATGGTGTTAAGGATGTTTAGAAGTAAGGGTTCAGTGAGAAACAAATAATTGGCTTGAGGAGGCCCATTTTGGATGCAGATTTGCCAAAAGTTGTTCCTACTTAAGTTAGAAGCAATTCATACTGGTCATACTCATACTATTTTTCTAAAGTATAACTTAGGAATTTCACCCACACTACGAACTCCCTATCGCGATGAATGCGAAAAAATAAGAAGATTCAGGCAATGAAACAATCACACATACAACACAAAGATTTACATGGTTCACCCAAACGAGGGTTACGTCCAGGGAGGGCTACGTCCAGGGAGTATATGCACTATTTATGAATGTTTATAACACACGCACTCTCTTCTCTTTAGTGCACTCTCAATCAAGATCAAATACGATCTTACACAGCTAACACGTTGTAAAAAATAAATTAAAGACGCAGTCTTTCAAATAACAGAGAAGAGATCTGCTGGAATATATAATAATTTCGACACAAGAACGGCTGCAGTCGAATCTTCAATCCTCAAATAATTCTTCAATACTTTTTCTCTCTAAGTATTCTCACCAGTTTTCTCTCTAGAAAACTTTCTCCAACAATACCTGGAACCACTAGAGAAACCTTCTGCAAATAAGCTCCAATCCTTTTAGAAACTTGACTAAAGAAATCTTCTAAACTTATCAAGTATCGAAAACACTTCTCCTAATAAGCTCTAAACCACACTAGGAAAAATTTGGCTAAAGCAATCTTTCAAAATAGCCAAATATTCAAACTTGCAGATCCGAATCCACCCAAGCATCAATCGATTGATTTCTCAAACTCAATCGATTGACACCTGTGGTTGGGATTAAACCTTATTCAACAATCTCCACTAAGGTTTCATCTCCAATCACGTTACTGCCCCAACGGGCATTAACATTTTCGACAAATGTTAATCAAGTTTAGGCAATGCCTAAACTTATTCTGCGTAACCGGCTTGGTCAATATGTCCACTGTGTTTTCTTTCGTATTAATCTTCTTAATCGAGATTTCTCCATCTTTTATCACATCCCTGATAAAATGATACCGAACATCTATATGCTTTGTTCTAGCATGAAAGACCTGATTCATTGCTAGGTGAATGACACTCTGACTGTCACAGAAGATATCGGTGCGCTCATCAACCTCACCAAATTTACTTACCAAACCTTTAAGCCACGGGGCTTTTTTAGCAGCTATATACTCGGCCTCTGTAATTGACAACGCAACTATCCCTTAAGGCATTGACTTCCAATTGATTGCTCCACCTATCAAGATGAACACGTACCTTGTGGTAGACCTTCACCAACATAGTCGGAATCGACATACATGTAGAGATCCAACTTAGTTGTATCTCCACCTTCAAACATCAAACCATATTCAGCTGTACCTTTCAGATATCTCAATATCCATTTCACTGCAAGCCAATGTACCTTACTTAGATTCGACATATACTTGCAAACCACACTCAAAGCCTGTGCTAAATCTGGATGTGTACTCACCATGGCATACATCAAACTCCTAATAACATTGGCATATGGAATATTTTTCATGTATTCCCTTCTTCAAGTGTGGATAGACTTATTTTTTATGTGAGTTTAAAATGCTCTGCTAGAGGAGTTGATACAGGCTTGACATCGCTCATATTGTACTTCTCAAGGAGCTTTTAGACAAAGGTCCTTTGAGTAAGCCAAAGCTTCTTTTTCTCACGACCCCTTGTGATTTCCACACCTAGGATCTTATTTGCGAAATCAAGATCCTTCATCTCAAACTTCTAGCTCAATGATTGCTTCAGCTTATTGATTTCAACATTGCTTCTTGCTGCTATCAGCATATCATTTACATAGAGAATTAGGAATATTCTCTCCCCTTTACCATACTTTTTCCAGTAGACACAATAATCATACTGTCCCATGTGATACCCTATGCCCAGCATATATGAATCAAACTTCCTGTACCACTGCCTGGGTGCCTGCTTGAGACCATAAGAATTTCTTTAATCTGTAAACAAGTGATTCTGACCCTTCTGCTTCAAATCCTTCTGACTGTCTCATATAAATTTCTTCCTGAAGATCTCTATAAAGAAAAATTATTTTCACATCTATCTGTTTTAGTTTGAGATCTTTCTAAGTAACAACAGCCAACAACGTGCGAATCGAAGTGTTCTTCGCAACTGGAGAGAATATCTCATTATAATCGATACCCTCTTTATGAGAAAATTCCTTTGCAACTAGCCTTGCTTTAAACTTTGGAGTTTCACTCTTATCACCTTCTTTCTTTCGAAAGACCCATTTACAATCGATGGCTCTCTTCCCTTTAGGAACTTTCATGAGATCTCAAGTCTCATTCTTCAAAAGTGACTGCCATTCTTCTTTCATAGCTAACTGTTACTTTACTGCATCTGTATCTACCAGAGCTTTTAAAACTGTGCTTAGTTCCTTATTCTCTGTGATAAGTGCAAGTGTTAAAGGAACTATATCCTTAAACTTTTCAAGACGTTTCTTCATCCTCTCTGGCCTTCTCAAAGTAGTCTGAACCGGTACCTGAGACTGCAAGTCTTGAGAAATTATGCCATCATGCTCTATCTCAGAGTCTTCATTATTTTTCTCATCTTGCTCATGTCTTTCAACATCAACTTGTACCTGAGGTTCATCAGATGACTGAGATTTGTCTTTCACCATTTTCATCGAAAACTCATCTTCGTTGAAAGTAACATCTCTTCCAACTATCACTTTGTGAGATTGTGTATCCCAGAAACGATAACCCTTGACTCCTCGCCATAGCTAATCAAGACATACTTTTTGGATTTTGGATCCAACTTGGATCGTTCACTTCCCTGAAGTAATGCACAAGCCGCATATCCAAACACCCTCAAGTGAGAGGAACTCTCGTGGCTTCCATTCCAAACCTCATCTGTAATTTTTGAGTTATATGTTGCTGAAGGTGACTGACTACTCAAATAACATGTCGTGTTCATTGCCTCTGCCCAGAACCTATGACTCAAGTCGGAATGGTTTGACATACACTGTGCTTTTTTGAATAGTGTTCTGTTCATCCTCTCTGCTATACCATTTTGCTGAGGATTTCTAGGAACTGTTAAGTGCCTAACAATCCCTTGATTTTCACAGTAAGATTTGAACTCTACTGATAAGTATTTTTCATCATTATCTGATCTGAGAATTTTTACTTTCCTGTTTGTCTGCTTTTCAATCATACTCTGCCATTGTCTAAATTTTTGAAACACATCCGACTTAGTTTTGATCGGATACACCCAAAATTTTCTGGAATAGTCATTTATAAATGACACAAAGTAGTTGGCTCCACCTACTGAAGTGACTTTAGCTGGTCCTCATACATTAGAATGTATATAATCAATCAGCCCCTTTGAAGTATGTTTTCCAGTGGAGAAATTGACTTTCTTCTGCTTTCCGAAGATACAATCTTTACAAAAATTCAATTTACAAATTTGAATTTTAGAAATTGCCTTATTCTTTATGAGCTCTGTCATCCCACGTTCACTCATGTGACTAAGCCTCTTATGCCACAAATATGAAAGATCATTGGAATCTTTTGTAGCTGCAACATCACTGTCACTGATTATGTTACCCACTAAATATATAGATTCCTCATCTTTTTACCTTTCATCAAGGTCATAGCACCACGTACAACCTTTAGTTTTCAGGATTCTAGGATAACACGACCTCCTATCTCATCCAATGCCCCCCCCAATGAGATCAGATTTTTCTTCAGATCAGGCACATGCCTAACCTCAGTAAGAGTGCGAACACAGCCATCAAACATCTTGATTCTAATAGAACCGATACCCATTGCTTCACATACACAGTCATTCTCCATCAAAATCATCCTATCATTGGCTACCTTGTACTGGACAAACCAATCGCTGTACAGATGCATGTGATACGATGCCTCTGAATCTAGGATCCATCTACCATCAAACTGACTGGAGCTTAACAATGCACACAATAGGTCTTCACTGAAATCTGACTTAGCAACACTAGCCTGTTGCGAAGTCCCTTCACCACCTTATTATTATTCAATCTTTGCTTGCAATATTTGCGAATATGTCTAGATTGCTTATAGAAGTAACAGATAATATTCTTTTTGTCACCCCTAGATTTGAACCAGCTGTTTCCTCTCGTTGATTTATTATCCCTTTCGAACCCTTTTCGCTCAAGAGACTAACTCCTTCGGAGTTAGATTCAGACTGTTTTCTCAATTCGTCGGAGAGAAGTATAACAGTCACTTCTTTGACGACAATAGTATCTTTATAATAAATTAATGTGATAATAAGGTGCTCATAAGATGCAGGCAATGAGGTGAGCAAGAGAAGTATGAGATCTTCTTCTTCAAGTTTCACCTCAATGCTCAATAGTGTACTAACTAGTTTATTAAATGAATTCAAATGGTCATGAATACGCGTACTAGCCTTCATACGAAGGGTGTAGAGTTGCTTCTTCATGAAGAGTCTGATGGACAATGACTTTGTCATGTAGAGAGATTTCATCTTCTTTTACAGATCCATGGTCGTCTTTTCGTGAAGAACGTTGTATAGAACTTCATCGGACAAGCACAATTGAATAGTGCTTACAGCTCTTTTATCAATAGAGTTCCACTCTTCATCGAACGTCTCTGCCTTCTTTTCCATCTCTTTACCAAGTAGAGCATCATCAATGCCTTGTTGGACAAGGAGATCTATGACCTTGACTTTCCACAAAGCGAAATTATTCTTCCAAGAAAACATCTCCACCTCGAATCGTACATTCGAGACCTTTATCGCCATTGTAGCGTAAACCTCGCTTTGATACCACTTGTTAGGGTTTGACAAAGTTAACTATCATAGTTTTCAGTGTGATTCAAATGCTGCTAGATACAATCTTAGTAGACATTACTTTAAAAAGGGCCGTATGGAGAGATGTTGATACCCTCTATCTCAGATTAGAGAATGGAGCAATGTATTCTTACACAGTTGGCTAATGCTTCCCTCCTTTTGATAGGATATGTATGGTAAGGTGGATGCATGGAGTACCATGAAGGGATAGAAATACTAATGAATATGTAAGAGATTGAAAAATAAAATAGAGGGTACTTTAGAAAAAGGATACATGAATTGAGATGGGTTGAGTGTGTCCATTAGAGGCCTTAAACAACATATGTAGGAGGTATTACTGTAATACAAGCCCAATAAATACATGAATTGGATAGAAGTGACATGAAGGATGGTAGAAAGATAGAAGAGTTTAGTCCTAGCGGAAATAAGTGGAGACACAGGTTGTAGGGGTGAAAATTTGGTTAACCGATCAAAAATGAAATTTCGGTTTCGGTGTCAGTTCTGTGACAGCCTGAATTTCGGCATCCCGAAATCCGTGCCATCTGCACGACCTTCAAGGCCGTGCCTTAAATTCATATCATAACACGCCGATATATATACAGCCAAACTGTAATTGAAGCACATGCGAACACTCCAAATAAAAATAAGAAGTTATAGGATAGTTGATCCTACAAGGTTGTCCCTGTTCCATGCCAATTCATGGACATAAGGACACACCCAAAAGTTTAATGACAATTATTCTTCTTAAATAGTTTACCAAGAGACAGTATTTAAACCTTCCAAATAATGAGGTTCGATATATCATGTCATACATAGTACTCTCTCAACTCACTCTTAGGGTATGCAGCGGGTTTCCTAGAAGAATTCCTCAGGAGGAGGTTCTGTCTCTTCAGTGGTTACAAACTCCGATGCCCTTGGATTAACTTCACCTGACGTCCCTGCCGCCGCTAGTCCTTGACCTGTGACGTATAGTCTAAGGGGTGAGCTACATCCTAGCTCCGTAGGGAAAACAAAAGAGCATATAGATCATCCTTCACACATATGTCAGTAACTTAATAAAACATAAATTTTCAAGAAAACATTTATATACAACAACTTGGATAACAGGAATAACTCAATGGTTCCAATCACTACTTATCATGGCTTTGTTTAATCTCTTTATAAGTTTATTTGTGAACTTGGCCTAATCACTTAAATCTTAACTTAATTAATCCTCGAGCAATATAGCATCGAGCCCCGATGGAATACCCGCCATCGTCGTCTAACTAGACAGTTATTAGGTGTATTCCCTGGGAATACTGCCCGAGCCCCTTCCTCATAGGCGGCGGGGTCTATTCTCAATCTACATCCCTGGGATGTTATAATTGTACGGATTGGCCGCCGTACCGGTCACGGATATCCTGCCGAGTCAGTCGTGGGTATCCCGCCACGTCGGTGGGGTATTCTAATCAACCTTAAATAACAAAAGTATCAATGTGCTTTACATATAGTTATTCACCGTGATTGTGCTAAATATATTACATTAGGCCTTATCACGTTATCTTTGTTTCTCTGTTTGTTTTCTTACGCATCCCTGGGATGCCCCATGCTTCTATTTCACCTTTCTTTGATTTAACCACATTATCTTTCGTCCCCTGGGGACCTCAGGATTTTCCACATTGGAACACGCACACACACACCCTTATCATGAGGATTTATAAAATATACACTATTTAAATGGACTACACTACACATATGAGTTCACAGAATAATGTACATGTTCGAGAGAATTCCCTACCTCGACGAATCTCAAAGCACGCTTGTCCTTAGAGGGTTATAATGCATCCACCTACATTTAAAAAGAATTTTACTTTAGGATGATCTAAGGTCCTTGGGGTGTAAGACACCCGAGTTTCTTATATTAGAAAACCAATATTTGAGTGATCACCAGACCTCGCTCGCGCGGTCATTAGCCCTTGCTCGAGCGGTCACTTGACCTCGCTCGAGCGGTCTCTTGACCTCGCTCGAGCGGTCAAATCGAGATCGCTCGAGCGGTTAAATCGAGCTCTCGAATTTTTACTGTGGACCCTCGCTCGAGCGAGCTTCCCTTTAGTATAAGGGACCGCTCGAGCGAGCCCAGAGTCGTTCTTTTCTCTGTTCATCCTCGCTCGAGCGAGCCTCTTAAGACCGCTCGAGCGAGGAACAATGATTTTGTCCCTCGATCAGATCGAGATCATGCTTCCATCCTTCATTTAACCTTAATCTTATATAAAGTAAACTTACAGCCAACATCCTTCCTACTATATAAAAATATTCCTAGGCATTTATCATGTTTTTAACGTACCTCTGACGATGAAACACGCACAGGTCCGATTTATGATTTGAATATCTACTCGGCTATCCGACCTCCCTGGTTCTTTCTCCCGTCATTTCCTCTGATCCCTTCTTTCGACCTAAGTCTCAATGAACCCTAGTTCTCCACTAGGCTCTTTTCTTCTTTCTCTCTTTATTCTCCTTCTCTCTATTTAGGTTAGAATAGAGTTACGTAAAGGTTCTTCTCTATCTCTTTCACTTTTATATCTAAAATTTTTGAGATAATACTAGTGTGTTTCCCAGTACACACTTAACGTATGTGGGTCGTTTTTGGTCTCCTTGTGAAACACATACACCTATGTGTAAGTATGTGCCGTGCACAGATCTCAAAAATCTGGGTTGTGACAAGTTCACCTAAAACTGAACCCGAACCAAAAAGCCTCGGTCAACTGAACTTCCCATCCCCCTAAATCGAAGCTGAATCGATCCTGGTTCGGTTCAGTTTCTTCCAAATTTTTTTTTTCTTTTTGAAAGAGATTTAAAAAAAAAAAAAACTTCTTTCTTTTTTAGGGTTGGTTTTCTCACCCTATTCGACCGATTTTTGACTTTCAGCTACCAAAATTGAATTTGAACCAGGCCAGACCGGTTCGGTTCAATGTCGATTTTCAGTCAGTTGTGGTTCGGTTCGGGAGACTCGATTTTCCATCAGTTTTCAATTTTAATTTACACTCCCAAGTTGTGAAATACTGAGCACAAATATATAGCACAACTTGATGGTAGTGATCATAGTTACAAAATTTTCCAAATAAGTGAAATATTTGTGAATAATTCGTCTTTTTTGAGTTGTGCGAATTAACATGAATAATTCGCAAATTTTAAAAAAATCCGTATATTATTTGCAAACCATTTGCAACTTTTCAATAAATCATGACTTTTTAAATATTAATTATTTTTTTATACTTCAATCTTTTTTTATATTTTAAATTTTTTTTCTTTTAACTTGCAGATTTTTTCCAAATTCCTTGCGGAATTATTGTTGAACCCCAAGTTGGTCATTATGAATTTATGATGATGCTGTCTATTCTTTTCTTTTTTTTTCAAAAGAAATAGTAACATTACCTGTTCGGTAGATCCTGAGCAAGGATCAAAATTTCAGGTAAAATTTCAGTTTTGGGCTTGACCGAAACCAAAAATTTGAATCAAAATTTCGCCCGAAAACCAAAAATTTGGCCGATAATTTGGGTCCCATACAAATTTGGGCCGAAATTTTGGTCCAAATTATCATTTCGGTGGGGACCGAATGTGACAGCCCGGATTTCGACACCCCAAAACCTGTGCCATCAGCACGATCCTCCAGATCGTGCCCCAAAACTATGCACGAAACATTGTATAACAAGCAATGATAAATAAATAAAGCAAATGATTTCATAACGCGGAAAAGTTAATATGCCCATCTGGCATACCCAAAAGACAGTTCTGCTTTCATGCCACTGTATGAACAGAGAACCGACCCGAACCATCGGTGATAAACAGATCACCCCAGATGGTTTGCCAAAAGAAATAAATCAATTTAATTACATTGTTTTAACAAAATGAAGGCTTGACATGCCAAGCCGTACAAATCTGCTCTCAAAACTACTCTTTGTCAAAGAACACAGCAGAGTCTCCTAGAAGAAGTCCTCGGGAGGAGGCTCCAACTCGTCTCCAGGCACGTAATCCGAATCACCCGGATCTACATCTCCTAAAGCCGCAACTGCTGCTATCAATGGACCTGCGACGTATAGTCTAAAGGGGTGAGCTACATCCTAGCTCAATAGGGACCAATGACAATGAACATATAAGTTAAAATCTCGCATATATTCCATGATATTCTAAGCATGATGAGTCTATGCATTTGCTAGAAAAATAGTTTAAAAGCTGATGATTTGCATTCAAGTTTATTGGTAATTAGCATGTCTTACTTTACTGTTGATTTATCATGAATGACACTGAACAGGCCTAAAGCAAAACTTAAATCTTCAAGTTAAGTAATCCCCGAGCAGTATAGCATCGAGCCCCAATGAGATACCCTTCATCGTCGTCTAAATAGACAGTTGTTAAAATGTATTCCCTGGGAATACTGCCCAAGCCCCTTTCTCAATAGGCGGCGGGGTTAAAACTCATCTCAATATCCCTGGGATGTGCTTACTGTGTACGGATAGACCTCCGAACTGGTGTACGGATTGGCTGCCGCACCGGTCACGGATATCTTGCCGCATCAGTCGTGGGTATCCCGCCACGTCGGTGGGGTATCCTAAACAAACCTCAAATAACAAAAATAACATATGCTTTACATATAGTTGTTCACCGTGTAAAGTGCTATCTTATATCAGTTAGGCCTCAACAATAATTATTCAATCACATATACATCCCTAGGATGTATAACTTACTCGCATCCACTGATGCCTTTATTACTTTCTCATCCCCTGGGGATGTCTCATTCTCATTAGATTACTTGATCTTAGTTACTCGCATCACACAGATGCCTTTATCACATTCTTAGTGTCACATACCCACCCATTTTCACAAAGCTTTTCATAGATAAAACATTGTCAATTTTGATAAACATATCACTACATACATGCTCTTGTAATTAAAGTACATGTCCAAGGTGTTCCCTACCTCAATTCTCTGAAGGTCCAAGCATCAAGGCCCCACGCGGCTCCTTGTGCTCGCTTTCATACGTACCACTTATGGTACATCATAATACATATAATATATCACTAAAGATGTAATAAAGAAGGTCCTAGACCCTCCATGAGTCTCAAAGTAAAACTATAAAGTCAAGCAAAACTGCCAAAGTCGATTAATCGATTCCCAAAATCGATTAATCGAAGTCCAAATCGATTAATCGAGATTCAAATTTGACTAATCGATCCAAAATCGATTAATCGAAATCTCCAACATAGTAAGGTCGATTCTCAAATCGAGTGGTCGAAAGTCTGAAATCTATTAGTCGATCCCAAATCGATTAATCAAAATCCAAAGTCGATTAATCAATTTCTCAACTCGATTAGTCGATTTCCCCAGGTCATGTTTCTCCAGCCATTAGAGGTATCCAGTCGATTAGTCGATTTCCAAATCGATTAATCGAACATCTAAATCGATTAATCGAAATCCAATTTGATTAATCGAAATCGGGCTTACTTGACTTTTCAACTTTCAGACCAAAATCGATTAATCGAATCTCAATTTCGATTAATCGATTTGGTCCGATTCAGCCCCTTTCTGGTTGTTCTTCCAAATCTTTTCCTTTTCTTTTCTAAGCCTTTAATCTATCCTTTAAACTCTTCTTGGTTGAATTTAATGATCTACAATCTATGTATTAACCTTAATTTAAAACTCACTTTCAATCAATCTCAAATTGATTAAGATCTAGGTTGGAATGGCTAGGGCTCTAGCTTTTGCTTCAACGGCTCCAAACGCGTTGAATCCGGCAATCAATGCTCCTTGGCAATTAGTTACCTTCTCTCTCTCTCTCTTCTTAACTCTTCAACAACCAAACAAAAGGATTCTAGGGTTATTAAACCCTTATATCCTTCTTTGGTTTCGGTGTTAAACGCACACACCAGAGATAGGTATATGTGACTGTAACTTAACACTATACTCTACACTTAGGTCACATTTGCACCACTTCAGTTTATCACTCCATGAGTGCACTGTTTGACCATCACTTGGTCAACCCTATGACTAATCGGGCACGGATCCCGAGGTCAAAGTTAAACGTTAAATTTTTTGGGATATTACACCGAAACTGATAATTTCGGCCAAAATTTCGGCCAAAATTTCAGTCATTACGGCTGAAATTTTGATCCTTGATCCTGAGGCATTTAATAAAAATGATGACTTGACCCTGTTATTTCCTAGGAGGGTGGGTAAAAAGAGTGGTTATATACTTATATAGTGCGGTCACTATTTTCAGAAGGTGTGCAGTTTGATGCAAAGGAAATAATATAATGATTTGGTGGTCAAAGATTGCACTGAAAAATATCTCCATTTGGTGATTCAAAGCAGTCAAATGACTTTACAATGAACGACTACCTTGTAAATCTCAACAATCAGCTTTCGCATGTCATGACTTGAAAGGCATTTGACTGGTTTAAATCGTGGAGATGTTTTTCTGAAGCAATCTATGACATCACAAATCTTTAGAAGGTGTCTTCACATCATATGGCACACTTTCTGAAATATAGTTTCACATGACCAAAATCAGTGACCCATTCTCAATCTTGCTTAGAAATTGGTTAGTTACCACATACGGTAAAAATAGGGGGTCTATGGATTGGAATATGATGAATCTCTTACTACGGGTCCCATGGCTGGGCCAAGCTCGTATCATCTTCAATAATGTTTCTGACCCAATATCCTCACATGGTCTTGTAGCGTCTATTTTTCCGTATCATTGGTTGTTTGGTTTTTGAAAGATTTCTAAGAGAGGGAGGGAGTTGTGTGTGGTGGTGGGGGGGGGGAGCATGTGAACTCTCATGAAAATTGTCCCTGATCCTTCACTCACTCCATTTGATAGGATTGGGCATACATATTTTCTCTATATAAATCCACTTGCTAGAGGTTAAATTTCTCTACCATCAAGCTTGCCAACTTATAGCTGTGAAAATATATTTTGAAGGAATCTTAAAGAATCATGGGCATTCGTTTGCCTGGGGTGATCCATGCCAAGCAGATTCTTCGATGATCTCTTAGTGGGAATCGATTATCTCTAGTCTCAGACGTCCCAAAAGGCCACTTTGCAGTTTATGTTGGAGACAACCAAAAGCGCTTTGTAGTCCCAACTTCCTACTTGAAGCATCCATCGTTCCAAAACTTGCTAAGTATGGCTGAAGAAGAGTTTAGTTTCTGTGAGAATTTTTGTCATCATCATGACTTGAAAAATCAGTGTTGCTCTTTAGGAAAATGGTCTTGCCAAGTAAACATGTTTGACAAAATATTTTTTCACCTTTGGACCCACGGTCGTCCGTAGTACACTCACGGACGTCCGTGATCACGGATGACCGTGAGTGATTCACGGACATTCGTGACCCGAAATTCTATAAAGTTTTGGAAGTTCGGACAGTTTTGTAACTGATCCAAAAATCCTCTTTCTTCAAAATTTCTGGTCCAAATTTTATCCTTGAGATTACTTACCATTTGTGGATGTCAATCATAAATCTCAATGATGAGTGCATTCCTTCTAATTCTTGTTTAAGAGTGTAAGACTTGTGAGAGACAAGTGAACCTTCGTGAGAGACGACGGTTGTTAAAAATGTTCACTGTAGATAGAATGATGGTGAGAGGCTGTCATTGTTGGTGATAGGAGTGGTAGGGCATATCATTCCAAAGAGGTACTGTAAGGTTATTATTTCATAGTGAATTATTTCTTAGATCTGAGATAGATCCCGTGGTTTTTACCTGTGATGGGTTTTCCACGTTAAAAAACGACTTGCGTTCTTATTTTTGTTATGTGGTGATTGTGAGTAGTATTAAATTGCTTTTTTAATAGATTAGTAAAAACTCCCAAATTTCAATTGGTATCAGAGTAAGGTCACTTTGTAAATTCTAACAAATTAAGTGTAATGTCAAATTTGGGATATCATGATCTTCCTAGAGAAGGTGCGTCTACTGCTAGACCTCCTCTATTTGATGGCTCTAATTATCCTTACTGGAAGGCAAGGATGAGAGCATTTTTAAGTTCAATGGATCCTCACATATGGTATTCTATTGAGGATGGATGGTCGCCACTAACTACGACCTCTGTTGTCGATAATATACCGCATACCACTATCAAACCTAGATCTTTATGGGCAGATCAGGAATATGATAATCTTGGTTATAATTCCAAGGCCCTTAATGCTTTATTTGGAGCAATTACTGCTTCTGAGTTTCGTTGAATAAGTACTTGCACCATAGCCAAAGATGCATGGAAAATTCTCGAAACCACTTATGAAGGGACTCCTCAAGTGAAGATTTCCAAACTTCAAATGCTCACATCTCAGTTTGAAAATCTTCATATGGGTGAGGATGAAAAGTTTTCTGATTTTTATATTCGCTTAAATGACATTGTGAATGACTCTTTTAATTTAGGAGAACCTGTATCTAATACGAAGATTGTGCGTAAAATTCTAAGATCTCTACCTAAAAGGTTCAGATCTAAAGTCAATGCAATTGTTGAATCTAAAGATGTTGACAATCTAAACTTAGATGAACTTGTCGGGTCTTTACAAACTTATGAATATGAAATTCAAGATAAACATGTTACTAAAAGTGTTGCTTTTAAATCATCAAAGGTTGAGTCTGATGCAAGCAGTGATTCTGATCAATCAGATGAACTTGCTTTATTTATTAAAAAATTTAAAAATTTTTATAAAAATAAGAAACAACCTTTTAAAAAATTTGAAAATTCTGAAAAATTTAAATCTTTTGAGAAGAAACCTAAAAAAGATTCTACTGACACTAAGCGAAGAAAAATGATAAGGGAAAATCGAAGGTTTTGACTGCTTCACATGAGATTGATATGTCAAATGAGTCATCTTCTGATGAATCTGAATCCGTTTCATATGGATTTAGAGCTTTTGTGGCCTCAATTAATGAATCTAATAATTCTCAAACACCATCCCATATTGAAACCGACTCTATTGCTTCAATATCATCTGATACGGAAATTGATGGTAATGTATTGGATATGACAAATGCCTATAGTGAACTCTATCAAGAATCAATACATCTAACAAAAGAAAAATTAAATAGACCAAAGAAGTGGCTGACTTAAGAAACATTATCAGGAAACTTCAAGATAATGTGAATTGTTTCACTTTAAAATTTATAGAACAAGAAAATAAAGTAAATTCTCTCATTTTAATAAATGAAAACTTAAAAAGGGAACTTGGTTACATTTCTAAAAAATATTCAAACATTTACAAGACAAATGAGAAAATAGAAAAATTATTCAATTCTGGTCAAAGAACAACAGACAAATCAAGTATTGGATATCATCATGCAGTAAATAAAAATCCAAAACCTGAGGTAACTCATATTCCAAAATTTGTTAAAGAAATAACCCATGCTCCAAAATTTGTTAAAGAAACCAAATCATTTCCTATGAATTCTAATCAAAATACAAGTAAATTCAGATCTTTCAATTCTAGATCATTTAGTAGGAGAGTACCAATCTGCTGTACTTGTATGTGGGAAGGACATACTTATGTGTATTGCTCATTTGCCTTTGAATACTCTTCACACTACGTACCCCACTACCAAACTTTGAAGAAAAATTAATTTATGTCATTGAGTAGTTCAAATAAAAATATCAACAAACATGTGATTCAAAGTAAATCAAATCTTAAATACAAACGTGTTTGGACCCGAAAAACTGATTTAACTGCACAAGTTGCTCATATTTTACTAAAAGCAAGTGAATTGTCTAAATGGTTCCTTGATAGTGGATGTTCTAGGCATATGACTGGTGAGAAATCATTTTTCTCTCACCTTAGTCCATGCTCGGAGGGAAATGTGACCTTCGGAAATGGAAGTTCATGTAAAATTACTGGTAAAGGAACAGTTGAAGTACCTGGATGTCCTAAATTAAATGAAGTCCTTTATGTTGAAGGACTTAAGGCTAATCTCATTAGTATTAGCCATTTATGTGATGATGAGATGAATATTAGTTTTACAAAAAATTTGTGCACTGTAGTGGATTCAAATGGTCAAATTGTTCTTGAAGGGATTAGATCTTCAAATAATTGTTACACCTTCAGTGACCTTCACAAAAACAATTGTCTTATCACTAAAACAAATGAGATAAATATTTGGCATTAGAGGCTTGGCTACATGAATAAAAATGATCTTTACAAATTAGCCTTTGATCAACTTGTTAAAGGTTTACCAAAATTAAGTAAACCAGATGGATCTATTTGTAGTGCTTATCAAATGGGTAAACAGACCCGTGTTCCTCACAAGAAAGTAAATGTTCCTACTTCTTCTAGGATACTTGAATTAATACATTTTGATCTTGTCGGTCCCATGAGAACAAGTAGTTTAGGAGGTAAGAAATATGTGCCTGTATTGGTTTATGATTTTTCTAGATATACTTGGGTTGCTTTTCTTAGAGATAAATCTCAAGCTTTTGATGAATTTATTATAATTTCTAAAAGAACTCAAATTGAAAAAAATCTTTCTATTGTTCGAATTCGTAGTGATAATGGTAAAAAATTTAAAAATTCATCTTTTGCTAAATATTGTGCATCAAATGGAATAAAACATGAATTTTCTGCTCCGCACACACCTCAACAAAATGGTGTGGTTGAGAGGAAAAATAGGGTGCACCAAGAAATGGCTAGGGTTATGTTAAATGTTAACAATGTGGCTAGAAATCTGTGGGCTGAGGCCATTAGTACTGCTTGTTACATATCTAATCGAGTGTACCTTAGACCCAACACTACTAAGACTCCATATGAAATATAGAATGATAAAAAACCTCAAGTTAGTTATTTCCGCGTCTTTAGTAGTGTTTGTCATATTTTAAGAGATCGTGAATCTCTTAGTAAATTTGATGCTAAAACTGATAATGAAAATTTTCTTGGTTATTCTTTGAACAGTAGGGCTTATAGGGTTTTTAACTTAAGAACTCTTACTGTTGTTGAATCAATAAATGTAGTTGTAGAAGATCAAAAATCAGATTTTTCTATTATTTTAAATAGAGATATTGATGAAGAAATGCTTATTGTTCCTTTTAATCATGAGAAACATAGGTTTGACAACACAAATTTTTCATCTAATAATGAAAATTCTACACACCCTTCATCCATCATCACTAATGATGTAAATATGGAAAATACACACAACAATATCTCTGAAAATGAGTCTCGACATAGACCCTCCTATGCTCGTGATATGAGAAGTCATCCTCCAAGTGCATTCATTGGTGATGTCTCCACCATACTGATGACTAGGAGAAAATTTAAAAATCTTTCAAATCTTCTATGTCATGTATGTTACACATCAACTCTTGAACCAAAAAATATTAAAGAAGCTCTTCTTGATGAGCATTGGGTTATTGCAATGCAAGAAGAGCTCACTCAATTTAAAAGGAATGATGTGTGGGAACTTGTTTCTAGACCTCAAAACATTAGAATCATTGGTACGAAATGGATTTTTAAAAATAAAACTAATGAAGAGGGTAAAATCATTAGAAATAAAGCAAGATTGGTGGCTCAAGGGTACACACAGGTTGAAGGCATTGACTTTCATGAAACATTTGCACCTATGGCTAGACTAAAATCCATTCGTATAATTTTGGCAATGGCATGTCATTTAAAATTTTAATTATATCAAATGGATGTAAAGAGTACTTTTTTAAGTGGTTTTCTAACTGAGAAAGTGTATATGGAACAACCTAAAGGATTTGAAGATCCACATCATCCTCTTGATATTTTTCGACTTAAAAGGACCTTATATGGTTTGAAACAAGCACCTCGTGCTTAATATGATAGACTCACGAAATACTTAATCAATAACGGTTTTAAACGTGGTAGTGTGGATAAAACTTTATTTCTCAAAGAAGAATCATCTCATTTAACAGTTCCTCAAATTTACGTTGATGATATCATCTTTGGATCCACACTTGATTTAAATGCGCATAAGTTTCAAACTCTAATGAGCAATGAATTTGAAATGAGTTTAGTTTGTGAGTTAAACTGTTTTTTTGGTCTTCAAATCAAACAGTATTCTTCTGACATTTTCATTACCCAATCCAAATATGCTAAAGAACTTGTAAAAAAATTTGGTTTAGAATCAAGTAAACCAGCCCATACTCCAATGAGTACATCTGTGAAATTGATAAAAGATGTAAATGGTAAATCTATTGGAGAAACTCTGTATAGAAGCATGATAGGTAGTCTTCTCTATCTAACTGCTAGTCGACCTAATATTGCTTATAGTATTGGTATGTGTGCTAGATTTCAGGCATCCCCTAAGGAATCCCATTTAACTGTACTTAAACGTGTCATCCGTTATGTTAATAGAACTTTAGAGTTAGGTCTCTGGTATCCTTTTGATACCACATCTCATATCATTAGTTTTTCTGACTCTGATTGGGACGGTAATTCTGATAATCGTAAAAGCACTAGTGGTGGTTGCTTTTATATCGGTAATTGTCTTGTATCTTGGCTTAGCAAGAAACAAGCTTCGATTTTGTTATCCACTGTTGAAGCAGAATATATTTCTGCAGGAAATTGGTGTACTCAACTCTTATGGATAAAGCAAATGTTGTCTGACTATGAGATTTCTCAAGGTGTAATGACCTTATTTTGTGATAACACCAGTGCTATTTGTATTTCTGAAAATCCTGTACAACACCCTAGGACTTATACATTGATATTCGACACCACTTCATACGTGATATAGTGGAAGATAAAATTATTCTCCTTGAGCACATAGATACTCAATTACAATTGGCTGATATTTTTACTAAACCGTTGGATTTTGTTCGATTTGAATTTCTTCAAAAATCCATTGGTTTATGCTTCATCAATTAATCATTACTTCAACTCTTGTATATAAGTTTTGTTTTGACTTTGCACATATTTTTTATGTTCTTTGTACTTCAGAGTTCTAGATGATACATTTTAAATTTTCAAATGTGAACATTTGATCAAA
Organism: Chloranthus sessilifolius; assembly: GCA_021018995.1. NCBI lineage: Eukaryota > Viridiplantae > Streptophyta > Magnoliopsida > Chloranthales > Chloranthaceae > Chloranthus > Chloranthus sessilifolius. The sequence goes on from CM037595.1 coordinate 77,093,743, forward strand.
TTTTCTGTGATTGCATTTCTCTTATTTTGAGTAACTCCTTATTGGCTTTTATTCTGTATTATCAAGGTAAATCTTTTATATATTGTTAGTAGATAAAGGAAATTTTGTTTAAAATAATCATTGCAACAAACTTGAGAACTGAATAAAATGTTGATATCTGGTTCATTTATTCAACATAAAAAAAAATTTCCTTCTGATATCTCTTACATATTGTCTTTCCAACTCGAGTTAATAAGCCCGTTGGAGTATTTTATACTCAATGCCCTGAGTCAACTGAATGGGGAGTCATTGGCCTAACTCTCGTTAAATGAGTTGAATAGAAAGCAAGTAACTTTCAGTTGAATCATCATAAAAGTTTTTACTCTACCTTGTTGCCTAATTGACCCGAGCAAGTAAAACCGTTGGGATTTCTTAAGATCCATTGCCCCAGACTAACTAGTTGGGAGTCAATGTTCTAAAGCTCGCTAAAAGAGTTTCTTAGAAATCTTAAAAAGGTGTGAGTGACAAATCCTTTATCAAGTAAATGTTTCATATAAAATATGTCACTCGCCTCTATCAATATGAATTTCGACTATTTTTGTTGCAAATGACTTTGATTCTTAAAATTTTCCTTTGTTAACTATCATAAATTTTAAGTGGTACCTATGATTTATATTGAAGATTGTGAATTTTGATCAACTCAAACTCTTTCGTATGCATATCAGGATGTTTAAATTTTTTCACATGAAATTTAGTATGTGGCATATTGTAAGTTTTGAAATTTTCAGAAAATATACTAGCCTCTTCACATTTTGCAAAAATTTAAAATTTCGAAAATATTTTACAAAATTTTTTCAAAGTACCACGGACGTCCGTAGCCCTATCACGGACGTCTGTAAATTGTATGCCTCACTGGAATTTTTCAAACGGTCGTCCGTAAATGCACCACGGACGTCCGTGTCTAGAACACCTCTCTGTCACATTTTTCCTGACGTCCGTCCCTGTCACATCGGACGTTCGTCAAAAGTCAAAAAAAAAAATTCTCGAAAAAAGATCCAAACTATTCGTAGTAACTATAATTGCATGTGTTCAGTTTCCGAACGGACGTCCATGCATGTCACTACGAACGTCCGTCGTATTGAAACCCAGCGATTCAGTACTTTTCTTCAACGGTTGCAGATTGATAACACGAATCTCAAAACACCTACGGACGTCCGTGACATGTCCTACGGACGTCCATCGACCATTTTTATAAAAACAAAAATTTTAAACTTTTATTCATTTTCCACTTCATTTTTACTTTCACAAATTCGCTTCCTTCTTAGATTTTACGTAAAAATGTCTCTAAATCGAAAAAACTCGAAGAAATCTAAAGGTTCCTCTTCTTCTTCGCCTGCACTTCAAAGATTTCCATCTCAAAGCCATGAAGAGCGTTTTCTTCGTCTGTTTTCGACTCGAAACCCTACTGTTGAACGAGTGGTACTAGAAAAGTTTCTTAGAGACCATGATTTGTTTCATATGTTTACTTCTCGAGGTTGGATTTCTCTACTTTCTCTATCTGGCACTGCCTACACCGATGTGGTTCGGTGTTTTTATGTAAATCTCCTAAACTCCACCATTGTTGAGAACTGATTGGAGTGTTCCGCTGTGTCGTATGTATTTAGTAAGCAAATCAAATTTTCTCCTTTGCTTGTTTATGAAATTTTGGGTATACCATTAAATCTTGACGGGTACAGCTACCCTGTGAATGAAAGTCAGATTCATTCACTGTTTTATCCTTCTACTGTGTACGACTTTGTGTGTAATAATCCCGGTCAACTAACTAGAACCGCAAAGCATTACACGTCTCTGAAAATCAAATTTCAATGGCTCCGTCATGTCCTTTTTGCCACTCTTACTCTAAGAGCGGATAATAAGGATCAAGTTCGTTGGGACATTATTTATCTCATGTTCCTCTTAGAAAAAAATCGTCCATTGTGTGTGCATCTATTATTTTTGAAATTATTGTTCGTAGAATGAAGGATTATTTCTCTAAAATGTCTCTTCCTTTTCCTATCATCATTAGTAAGATTGTAGAGTCTCAAATGACTTTTCCGCCTAATTTGGCTACTTCTCGGGCCATGGCACTATTAAGTGGGCTTAAAAAGATTGGGAAAAGGATTAGAATCGATTTGGATGATGTTAAATTTCTTGATGAAAGTTCTGACGAAGATGAGGCAGAAGACATTCCTCCTCAAGAAAACATTAGTCAACAAGCTCCTATTCCTCCACCAGTTCCTCCTTATCAAGCTCCAGAGGGTCATTACTATGACCATCGTTTTGATAGGATGCATGCTGAGATGCAACACGTGAATTCGGATATTCAAAACCTATTTAATTGGATAGAAACTGGTTTCAATATCTATGGGGAGCAAATTTCTTCTATTCAAATGACTATGCTTGATGGGTTTGAAGCAATGATGAATTGCTTTAACAGTGTCTTCCCGCCTCCTGGAGCACATTTTCCGCCTCCTGAGTGACTGTTTTTTTGTTGTTGTTTTGTTGTGATGTTATCTCTAACATGTTTAACTATGACGTTGATATTTTCTGTTTTTGTGGTTACATTTTCTTGATGCTAAATTTGAATAAGCTTCTTTAAACTACTTGCATGTTATGTACTAATCTTTTCAATTTTTATATGACTGTGCAAAATTATATTATTTGTGGTTTTATTCTTGATCTGATCCTTTGTCACATTATGACAAAAAGGGAGAGATCACAATTATATACCTGTGCTATTAAAAGTTTTTATGCCTCCTTCAATAGGTGAAAATCAACAAGTGAAAGATCAAATCCCAAAATAGTGTGTTTTTAGGCTGTTTTTATTATGTTACTTGGCAAATAATTAGGGGGAGCAAATAGAGTTGTAATTTCAGCCTTTTTCATTTTAGATTGATGTATAGGACTTAGATGAAAAATGAATACACTGTAATTTTTAATTTCTGAGTCTTTGTAAATTGATTTTTGTCATGATTGTGACAAAGGAGGAGATTGTGAGAATTTTTGTCATCATCATGACTTGAAAAATCAGTGTTACTCCTTAGGAAAATGGTCTTGCCAAATAAACATGTTTGACAAAATATTTTGTCACCTTTGGACCCACAGTCGTTCGTAGTACAATTACGGACGTCCGTGACCTGAAATTCTATAAAGTCTTGGAAGTTCGGACAGTTTTGTAACTGATCCGAAAATCTTCTTTCTTCAAAATTTCTAGTCCAAATTTTATCCTTGAGATTACTTACCATTTGTGGATGTCAATCCTAAATCTCAATGATGAGTGCATTCCTTCTAATTCTTGTTTGAGAGTGTAAGACTCGTGAGAGACAAGTGAACATTCGTGAGAGATGACGGTTGTTGGAAATGTTCACTGTGGATAGAATGATAGTGAGAGGCGATCATTGTTGGTGATAGGAGTGGTAGGGCATATCATTCCAAAGAGGCACTGTAAGGTTATTATTTCATAGTGAATTATTTCTTGGATCTGAAATAGATCCCGTGGTTTTTACCTGTGATGGGTTTTCCACGTTAAAAAATGACTTGAGGTCTTATTTTTGTTATGTGGTAATTGTGAGTAGTATTAAATTGCTTTTTTAATAGATTAGTAAAAACTCCCAAATTTCAGTTTCGACCATCAAATAGGTGGTCTCACACTTCCATGTGAAGAAGAAGACTTCTTAAATCTCACTTCTCACTTGAATGGGTCGTGGGAGGAGTAAAAAAAAAAACCAGTCTATCCAAGATAATCTGAGCCACAATTTTGCCCCTCTACTAATTCTGCAAATATTGAGAAATTATTGCCAAAACTTTTGTAATTTATTATTAATTCAGAGGGCCATTGTAATTTTGCCACTTTATACATCATTCAATGCAAGTTCTTTACTTTCTCTCTTCCACTTCTAATACCATTGCACTTCTTTAGAACAAAACAAATATTATATAAGATAACCAAGATTAAGGTCATTAGAAATAATGAATAACAGGAAATGCTTAACAGAATAAGGGTGGGGGATATCTTCATATTGGGACGAAAAGTAAGAAAAATGTGAATTTGTAATATCTATTTTTCTAGGAAGCCCATTTGGGATGCATATATATCAGTTGTTGAACTTTTAGTATATTAAACTAGTAGTGAGGATTAGTGACAGAAAACGAGTAAAAGAGCACTAGAAAAACGTTTCTGGGCTTGCTCGAGCGACCACTTATACTCGCTCAAGCGAGCCACATAAAATCATGAACTTCTCTCGCTCGAGTGATGACTATTGCTCGCTCGAGCGAGGCATTTTGACAGCTCGAGCGAGAAATTATAACCGCTCGAGCGAGGTCAAAGTATATATATGGGCAGACTTCTATTCCTTTATTTCATCTTCACGCGAGGGACTTCCGAGTGAAGGGTTAGGGCTTTTTGCTAATCTTCAAGCTTTCACAACCGATTCAAGCCGGATTCGGACGATCTGATCCGTCAAAAACGTTCTAAAAGGTGAAATCTTCACTAATCTTATTTTTTTTTCCAATTAGAAACTCTTCTTAAATATGAATGGCATCTCAAAGCCCTAACACCCAACCTAGGAAACGGGTGGCGATTCGATCGCCATCATCGCGCAATCAGCGCCACAGACACCACAACCACAATCACCCACACCTACCCCAATCAAATTAAATGAATGGTGGGGATCGAAAGTTTTTGAAAACGAATGGGAGATCCATCCCTCTTGTTTTGGGGATCCGACGTCCACCCAATGGACTTCAGATTTCCTTACAAACAACCATCTACAACCACTGTTGACCCCTTTTGGAGCTCGGTACTATCCGAGGCTCCGTAAAGTTATTCTACCAAACACTAAAGACCAACGTGACTGAAGACTCTATCCTCGTCACCATTGACGGGAAAGAACTAATTTTTGGTAGTGCCGTTGTCTCCTGCGTCATGTAGTGCCCCGACACCTACGCACCAAACCCCCTTTCTCTGCCACCTTTTTCTGGGAACGTAGGTTTCCCGACCATTATCGCCGACATTACCGGCGGCACCACTGCATCAGGCCAATCAATCACCCGATCCCAATGACCGCCACACATGTGGTTTCTCGATATTATATTTAAGAAAAATTTACACCCGACCGGTCATGACCAAGAGCGCCGCGAGACGATTTTGCGGGCTCTACACTCCGTTTTCCACAATAGGTGGTTTAGCACTCCGATGGTGGTCATCAAGGGCATGGCGCATGCCCACAAGAGAAACCTAAGGGGTGCTATTCCTCCACCGATTACCCTATGCGCGTTTGATTTTCCGACTCCTCGATTCACGAAATGGGAAGGAGGGATTTCAAATCAAGACAAATGAACTTGTGCTCACCGACAACATCATTCCATTCCTCGCCCAAGACCTAAGCCAAAATTTAAAGAGCCTTCAAAATAGTGTCAATAAGAAGAGAGATCATCAGATTTCCCGACAAGCAACGCAGCAAGCACCGACGGGACCGACTGCTCCCTCTACTTCATCTTCACAGCCCCTACCTAGCACCGACAGCGATATGATACGAGAGATCCTCCTGTAGGGGCGGGAGATCAAATTACATCAACGGTTCCAGAAGGCGCTACTCATAGACCTCATGGGCCATGCGTACCCGCAGACATACATGGAGCGCATCGGTGCTATTTTTGGAGCATCTGGCTCGGACCCTGCTACAAGGAGCACTACAGCAGGTGCCACTACTGCCAGGGAGGTTGTCGATGATGATGATGAAGACGACGATGATGAGGGCGATGATGAGGAGTATGAGTAGAGTGACGACTAGGCCGTCATCTATCATTTAAAATTTTGTGATTTTCAATGTAATAATTCGTGATTATAAGGTGAAAATTTTTGTTTGAAACGATCGTGACATGGTTGTCACAATATCAAGGGCGGACATAGTAGTGAGTATATATAGATATGCATGAATTTTGATTTAATAAGTCTATTTGGTGTAATGTGTGTGTGTATAATCGATTGTGTAGTTGTATAAAAATCCTAGTGCAGGTTCTCATAAATTGGAGTAGAATGAATGTCATTCGTCCTACAGCCGTTAAGAGAGTTCTAAGGCTGATTGATATGACTGCTGATCGATTTTAAATAAACCCTTGCAAGTGTACAAGATCTGTTCTAGTAAGGCAAGAACAAGGGCGTCGAACCCACAGGGAAATCTGAAATTTTAATCAATTCTTCCTAGAGATTTAGAAAATATCCCCGAGGAAGTACCAAGGGACAGATTTAATTTTTACCAAAAATTAACACTTTTTCTAATTGCAAGAAAGAAAATAAATTAATATAAAAATTGTGTAATGAGAAATCTAAAAACAAATTTTAAAAACAAGATCAAGCAATTTGCTACCCCAGATTTATACCCTTTTCTATTTTTAAACCCACAATTTTATTAACATCAAACACACCATCATTCTAATAGAAACATGACTAGTAATTAAGCATGATCATTAACCCGGCATACCCTATCTAAAAACAATGACTCAGCCTAATCGCGGTATGAATCATGTGAAAAGCATAGCGTATCTCATGGTATTGTAGATCAAAACAATAAAAACATGATCACTACACTTTGAGAAAAACGATTTGATGATGAAATTATCAAACTATGGCATTAAACATAAAATATGGGTACTTATCTGGGGATCGCATCCTCCTTGATCTACAGCCTTTAGCCTCTCATCCTTGGTGCAAGATCTTCAATTTCATTCAAAACCATTCCCAAAGTAAAGAGCACAGAAGGTGTAAAATAAAATATGTTCTCGGAAAATCTCAACACAATTTTATTACTCTAAGAAAACCCTCTACAAAAGTCTCTCTCGGCAAATTATTACACAAATTTTTCTCAGAATGAAAACTCCCCCTTACAAAGCCGTGGGCCTCTTATTTATAATAGCCGATTCAACCTAACCTATTGTCAATCGATTGAGGCTTAGATCTCAATCGATTGAACTTTGAATTTAACCTCCTTTAAGACACTTTTGCCTTTTTGTCTCAATCGATTGAAATTCATGTCTTAATCGATTGACACTAGTTGGAAGTAAATGCCCTAATTGGTGAAATCTCCAATATGCCCTCAGCAGCAACAGTCGCTAGGTTGGTTTTCTGCTCTTCGCGTGGTTGACTGGATAAGGAGACTTTCCTTATCGCGAGGTTGATTGTACTTTAAGAACTCAGGTGCTCGCTGGGTTAGATTTTATGCGCTTCGCGGGGTTCAATTCTGCTTTAATGCTTGGGTGCTCGCTGGGTTGAATGCTGTCTTTGCTAGGTTGACTGCTTCAGACTTTCGCTAGGTTGAAATGCTATAGCACGGGAACCGCGCGACGGGTTATCTCCAGAACCTTGCGAGGATGCTTTTATATAAGGAAACATGACACCTAACTATTCGAATCGAGGACCTTTCAAGGATCATGAGTTATTCCTTCAGAACCTCACGAGGAAGCTATTCCTTCCTACTTTGTAACCCACAGCAACTTTAATATCTTTCTTTCCCTTGATGGAGTTTGATTCCCTTCACAGATTTCAGTGCTTCTTTAAACCTTTTTGTCCATAGTTCTTTTGTAACCTCTAATTTCTTTCTTTTATGCACTTGGAAGATCCAAGGTTTAGGAACACCTGTTAACATCAAAACTTCACAACAGCCATCAAATACTTTCATCGAACTGCTAAGTGTAGGGTTTAAGGTATGAAATATAGTCATATTTCAGCACCGATCAACTGCCTTCTTATTTTGTATAGATTAAAATATATATATATATATATATATATATATATATATATATATATATATATTTCTCCATGCAGGTATGATTTTGGGTCATTGGACCATATATTGAATTATCTAATTATGATTGTTTGAGTGTGTTACTACGAAGATCTGTTCGAAGTTTTTTAAAATAGTCGTATTTAACTCCCAGTGTGTCGTCAATTTTCGAGGACGAAAATTTTATAAGGTGAAGTGAATGTCATAACCCAGATTTTTAGGGAACCGTGCACCTCACACACCATGCACGTGTACCACATATCTTGCACATGTAATTATGATTCACAACAAAACCAAAAACTACATATACACACTATGTGTGTATATGTGAAACTCTCTAATTTTCACTATATAAGTGAAAGTGGGGAGGAGAGTCTCTTCTACGTAACCTAAATTAGCATAGATAGAAAGAAGGAAGAAGAGAAAGAAAGAGGAGAAGGTTTACAAAATAGGAGGAGAAGTTCGTTAGTTTTTTTTAAGCTATAGAGAACCTTGAAGATCTTCACGATTAGACAAAGCTTGGATCAAATTATAGGAGATCTATCGAGCAAGGTATGATTTAGATGTTTATGGATGTTTTAAGTAGAGTTTAAACTAGGGGACGAATGATCATTGACACTATTAAATCTCTCATGAAGAAGGTGATAGTTCTCGAACAGAAGGAGCACATACATCTTTTCGTGGCTCGCTCGAGCGGTCTAAATGGCTCGCTCGAGTCGAATATTCTAAGCATATTCGCATCCTGGAGTCGCTTGAGCGAGACCCACAGTGAAGGAGGAGATCGCTCGAGCGAGGCATCGCTTAGAGCTCTAGGTATCTCAAATTATAACCGCTCGAGCGATGAATAGTGCTCGCTCCAGCGATGAATAGTGCTCGCTCGAGCGATGAATAATGACCGCTCAAACGAGAATTTATAACCGCTCGAGCGAGAATTTATAACCGCTCGAGCGAGGATTTATAACAGCTCGAGCGAGGTTAAGTGCTCGCTTGAGCGAGGCTAAATAATCGCTTGCGCGAGGAATTACCCAGCTTTCTCATTTCTTTTAGGGTAATTTATGAGAGCTGTGTTTCCAAGGGTTCTAGGGACCTTTCTGAGTAAATTCGTGTCACATGCAATGTAGGTGTGACGTGAGTTGTTACGCGTAAGCCTCTACGAGAAAGGAGCGCGTTGGATCGTACTTGAGGTAGGGAATATCTTGAAACATGTACTTTAATTCGTCAAAATCATGTATGTAGAGTATTTCAATCATATAGAGTAGTTCAAGAGAACAATCATATTAAATGTGTTTCCAACATGTGTGTGCGTGTGTGAATTTAAATGGAGGTCATGAAGTCCCCAGGGGACGTAGAATTGTAACAATGGGCATCTGGATGATGCATTAAACCAGTAGCATCCCAGGGATGCAGATAAAACCAAATGATGAAACAAAAGAAGAACGATAAGGCCTAATATAATAAAATTAGCACAATCACGCTGAATAACTATATGTAGAGCACACTTTATATTTTTATTATTTAAGGTTTAATTAGAATACCCCACCGACGTGGCGGGATACCCACGGCTGACTCGACAGGATATCTGTGATCGGTACGACGGCCAAACCGTACACCCTAGTACATCCCAGGGATGTTGAATTGAGAATAGACCCCGCCGCCTAAGAGAAAGGGGTCTGGGTAGTATTGAATTGTAACATATAACAAGTGTCTATTTTGATGACGATGGTGGCTATTCCATCGGGGCTCGATGTTATATTGCTCGGGGACTACTTAAGTTAAGATTTAAGTGATTAGGCTGAATCCGTTACTACAATAGTAAGATGAGAATAAACAAGTCATGCAAAGTAACAGTGTATCCATCATTTTATTTTCGATTGTTTCAATTGTCTTTCAGCAGTTCTATCAGATAAAATTATGTTTTTAAACTGTTTTTAACATACATGTAAGAGCTTAATCTATATGTTCACTATGTTTTCCTATTGAGCTAGGATGTAGCTCACCCCCCTTAGACTATACGTCACAGGTCCAGGACTAGCGGCAGCGGAGACTTCTGGAGACGTTGATCCAGGGGATTCGGATTATGTGCCCACAGAAGAGTCAGAGCCTCATCCTGAGGAATTCTTCTCGGAGACCCATTGCATACTTTGAGAGTGAGTTGAGAGTATTAGGTACGGCTTGGTATGTCAAGCCTCTTTATTTGAATGTAATTGAATACATTTATTCTTTTGACAAACCGTTTGGGGGGAACAGTTATCACCAATGGCTTGGATCAATTCTTATGCCCATGAATTGGCATGGGACAAGAACTCTTTAAAGACTCTTTTTACTTTAAATGCATGAGTACTTGTTTAGAGTAGATGCATGTGTCTTCTTTGTAGTCTTTGGCTTATATATACCAATGCTCCGTACAGGATTACAGGGCACGGCCTCGAGAATCGTGCTGATGGCACGGGTTTCAGGGTGCTGAAATCCGAGCTGTCACATCACACCTTTGGGACAATCATTAAATGTCATTTTGCCTTTATTAATAAAAAAGGGATTAGTCAAAGCCCTGCAGTCGTGACCTCCTCTGAATCCCATCCCAAGGAACTATGACTCCAACACCCATTGTAACTTCCACAAAGGGCCGGGTCACCCAACTAATCGTTTCTTCCTATTGAAACACGTGATACAAGATTTGATCGAGGCCGGTAAAATTATCCCTCTGGCACTTCCCCAAGCCACCCAGCATGCCAACATACACCAAGTACCGCTGCCCCCACACCCTCCCGAAGGGACAGGTCTGAGACCCATTATCGAAATGGTAGAAGAGGACGAGGAAGATTTCGACCCGTCAGATTACATCTGTGACCAAGAGAACTTTGTGGCACCGTTGCAGAGGGATTGGGAAGATAGAAGTATTGGGGTGATTGAACCCCTGAATTTAGCAGATTACTTGTCCAAACCTTCACCTTAGGTAGAACCCATAGATCTCAGGGCATACTTCCCAGGGTCAGATCCCGTTAATTATGTTCAAATAAATTCCTACCAACCATATGCTACATCTTCCACCAGTTACCCTGTAGTCAATTATGTCCCGCAATCACCTATCAGCTATCAATGGCCCACCCCTGCCATATCGCCCATGATGTAGTCACCCGTAATCTTAGCCAATCCCACTTTCTCCACCTACTCGTCTCTTACGGGGGTTAACCAAGTTTGGCCCACCCCTCCCAGTCCATCGATACCGGTACCAGCTGCTACTCTGTTCCAGATCTCGGGGCCAACATACAATCCTCATCAAGTTCCACTTAGTTATGATCAAACAGATGTTAATACTAGTGGCAGCCAAGAAATGGTAGTTGATTTCATCACCAGGTCGGGGAGGGTCTCTAAGCAACCAGATACACCAGCGTTGACCCGACCAAAGGGAAAGGACACCACTACAATAAACCCATTCGAAAAGATGAGCCAGGAGCATATATTGGAAACCCAGCTTAAAAGAATGTCACCCCACATCACGATCTGGGACCTTTTAATGACATCCCCACTCCACTTTCAAGCTTTAATGGAGGCATTAAAGAATGCACATGTATCTCTCCAGGTGATCCCAGACGAAGTTGGGGAGATAATTGGGCAGGTAATGGCTCCCAATGCCATCTATTTCTCAGATGCAGATTTACCGGAGGAGGAAAATAGTCATTCAAAATCTCTCAACATCGCTGTAGAAGCAGGGAACATGGTGATCCCACTAGTACTGATTGTAATGGGTCTGCTCTAATGTATGCCCTTTGAGAACTGCCACCAAAATAGGGGTGGACCCCTATATGTTGAGACAACGAGCACTAGTACTAGGGGGTTTGATACAAGAAGGGAAATAATTAGAGAAGTTGATCTTTAGGTAGTAATTGGGCCAATGACCTTTTCCATATCTTTTCAAGTAATGGATATCAAATCATCTTTTAACCTATTATTGGGGCGCCTCTGGTTACATGAGGTAGGGGCAGTACCTTCAACACTGCACAGTCCCTATTTGAGGAGCAATGTTTCATGCCTACATGGTCTCCCCATGTGGTAAACTACCACAGGACTCTTCTAACGTTTGAGGATAGAGTCTCAAACGAACCCATGATCAATATGATGGAGGCTGACTCTGAGGAGTCACATCAACCAAGCCCCTCCATCTAAAAAGGTAAAGGAGAACCAAAGCAGGTGCAAAATTAGAAGTCTATGCCCCAAACTCTGGAAGCGACAGGTGTCCTAAAATTTAGCACTCATTTCTCAAAAAAAAATAATCTGTTAAAAGTGAGATAAGCCCTTGACAGGTAATACCGTGTATATATAGGGACTCACTCTGCCAAGAGCTTGTTTCCGAAGAAAACAAAAATCACAAAAACGTAGAAAAAATACAAAACTCAAAAACATTATCTTTTAAAATTCTGAATAAAGTTAAAAAAAAAAAGATGCCTTAATCAAAATACCCATCCCACGTGAAATCGACCCCTTTCTTGTAAAAGTACAAGAAGAGGTAGGAGTCACGAGTTTGGACGAGGAGATCCCTACTGAGGAGCTTCCCAATAAACTCTTAGCACGGTTTGCCGACTTTGAGCACGGTCCTACCCCTATTGTTGAGGAAACAGAAGACGTTAATTTAGGGACCGAGGAGGTTCCAAGAATAACCAAGATCGAAATATAGTTGTCTCCCGAAGAAAGAAAAAGCATGATTGACTTCCTTCGGTCATATCAAGACGTCTTCGCATGGTCATACGAGGACATGCCTGATTTAGATACCGATTTGGTCGAGCATGAGCTGCCGATATATCTAGATGTTAAGACAGTCGTCCGCATCCTTGAGAAAACGGTCGTCACCTACCGAGATTAGAGTGAAATATTATCATTCGCATTATGGGCCTACCAAATATTGATTCGTACCACTACAGGGGCAACACCATTCTCCCTTGTGTATGGAGCCGAGGTTGTCCTGTCAGTCAAAGTTGAAGCGCCTTCATTCTGTATCCTCATCAAATCTAGTCTATCAGAAGCTGAAAGAGAGAGATCACATTTTGAGCAATTGAACCTACTCGATGAGGAAAGGCTCCTAGCCTTGTATCATACCCAAGTTTATCAAGGAAGGATCGCATGTACTTACAACAAGCGTGTTCGCATCTGAGATTTAAAGGTGCGTGACACAGTACTCAAGAAAATCTTCTCTTCTCTCCAAGCCGATCTGAGAGAAAAATTCAAGCCTAATTGGAAGGACCTTGTGTTATCCAAGAGGTACTCCCGGGATACGCGATCCGCCTAGTCACCATGGACGGGGATCACTTTTCTGAGCCCATCAATGCTGGATATGTATACTGATTCTACTCCTAGTCTCTCGCGGCAAGGTAAGTATTAATAAGATGGATACGTGACTGCTTAAGGACCCCATAAAAGAGGCGATCATTTCAAAGCCTAGTAGCCGAAAACTGTCCCTGAATGCTCATACCCTTTGCTACACCCATTGAGTCGTTGGTTTTTCTTTCAAAAAAACCCTCTAGGAAAAAAAATGTGTGTATATACCAAACAAAAAAAGGAAAAAGAGTTACCATCAAATCTAAAAAAAATCAGAAAAGTAAAATCTCAAAAAGAGGATGTCTGAAAAATAAAGTAAAAAGAATAAAAAAATAGAAAAGAAAAAGTGAGGCATGTACAGTCAAAATTTTTCAAGGAAGAAGTGTATTACGATAACTGGAACCCTATCAAGGAAACCTTCTTAACCTGAGAATACCTTCAAAAATTTCTAACTTATCCCATGGCCAAGATACATCCCTGAAGGAAGCCCTCTTTAAGGTCTACGAGCAGTCACAATATCCATTGAGTCAGCACGAATCAAGCTATGAGACGACACAAGAATTTCATTCAGCCGGCTATGACTGGATCGGCGTCCATGTCGTGGCCTTCAAAAAAATAAAGAAAATATATATATATATATATACAAGCTCAAAGCAAAAAGGACGTGGTGAAAACCCGAAATGGCACTACGGGTAAAAACAGCAAGCTTCTACAGACCAAGTGAAAAGGCGCCTGGGATAAAAATGCATACCCATGGGTGTAATGAGAACCCGAAAGGGTGCTACGAGTAAAAAAGAGGGCGATAACGAGGACGGCGAAAACTCGTCTTGGGCTCTGTGAGTAAAAAGGTTGAAAAGAAAAATAATAAGGAAGAATCCTTTGGTCACCTACTCGTGGTATCGTATTTCTCGATTGGGTTGCTCATGTTAGCTCAAATCAGGTTCTGACCAGGAATATCTTCTGACTACATCGTCAAATATTATGACCCGAGGTAAGGACAAAAGGTTAATTCAATCCAAAGGGATAGACGTTCCAACCTTGGAAAATTCTGAGGCTCGCTCAGGTCTGACCGCATGAACGAGTTCGGTTATGCTAAAAAAGGGACCCGTTACTTCGTCTCACAGATAAGGCGTCAAAAAAAAAAAAAAAAAAAGAGCCAAAAAATAATTAAAAAAATCAAGAAAAATCTAAATATAAAAAATATATATATTTTAACCCTTTTCCATGTACATATTTACAGCATCGTACTTTCATCTCAAAAATAAAGAAAAATAATAAAAAATTCTGAAAATAAAAATTCAAAAAATATATATCTTGAAAAATAAAAAAATATAAGTAAAAGTTACTTCTTTTGTTAATTAGGATGCATATTAGTTACCTATATAAATAAAAAAGTGACTGACATTTTCTCAAGATGTGAACATCAAATGGTCTGAAGATTTGAGGCGGGCAACCTCTCAGCGATGGACAAATCAGATGAAGCATCTCACCACTAACATCTAGACTATTCAAAAAAAAAAAGGAGGAAGAAAATCTTTTGAATAAACAATAATATTAAAAAAATATAGCCATATTTTTATGATACTTTAACCACGCACAGCTACGCACATGCATGTTTCAAAGCAGTAAAATATCAATATTTTATCGACAATGCAGCTGTGCCAAATTAATGTCTTAAGTCTAAAGTTCACCTTGGATCTTTGGATCCTACTTTAAAGTAGGAGCAACGGTGTCAATCCTGATCAAGCGATCAATGTCTCGATCAAGTTGATTCCACTGCTAAATCTTTGAGCTAAGTACTTTGTCTTTGAAATCATATGAACGTGAGAGTCTAAGCTTCAGATTTTTCATGAACTTTTCAGAGGTGTGGACTCTTGGTCTGCGAAGTCTAGGCATGCACACTACAGGGTTTGAGATCCAGGTAACTCTATTTGAAAAGATCAATCATTAGTTGAGACCAACCTGTTAAAAATGAAACTACATATCAATCAACTATGTGCAAACATGCATGCAGAAGGGTTCTTTTCCCTTATTCTTCTGTAAGCTTAAAACCTGTATTGGCACGGTATCCCTATAAAGTGTACATCGTGCGTTTAAGTATCCATAGGATGATTATTTGTTCTTATAAATTATATTCAGACGAGATCTAGGTCGAGACTTTTATCGCTTTTATTAATTATCGCCCCTAATTAGTGCATGTTTATGCATAGTTAAATGATTTGTAAGATCATTGTTGATAGAGACCAGGATTGGGTGTCTCCTTCGATAGGCACCCAATTTTGGTGGGATCTATTCAGTAGTATTTTAAGTTGGGTACTCTAGGTCATGTTCATTCAGCACACATTATCAAAAATGGCACGCACTCTGAAAAAGCGTTGCGACATCTATTCGCTCCGCTCGGGAAGTCATGCTAAATTAACTTCGGGACCGTTGGATTCACCCAAAGACCTTAAATCCTGCTTCACGCAAGAGCACCTATGGCCAGTCAAATGGGGTAGTCAATGCCTCAGATGATTGGACACAAACTGTAGACCTTCACGTATTTGCTTTGCCCATATCTTTAAGTATGGGTCAATCATCCTCTTAGTTACGGATCTGTTATATTCAGAATAAAATTTGAACATCAAATATCTACAATCATCTCGAGAAGCGGATATTTTTTCCAATATATTGGGCTTTCGTAACTCGCACCATCTCAGTTGTACCCAGTAATGTCGTTAAACGCTTGAGGACCGATAGCCTTATGGAACGGACGTTTTTTCCGACATACATAGCTTCGTTTACTCACCATGTTACCCACCTAATGTTTGAGATTTATTTTGAATACAGCGGACCCGTCAGTATTGCCTTGGCCCTCCTCGGATGTCTCTTGTCTTTGGCATTCGATCATTAGTAATCGTATACCAAAGAGGGGCATCTGCAGACACCCAAATTAGGCCCAAGGCCTGATCGAAACATACTTCGAGAAGTGCGCACCCCTGAGCTTCCAAAAGCATTCCTCAAACCTTTAGGAGTCATCCCAAACCCTTAAGAGTCATCTCCAAACCCTTAAGAGTCATCTCCAAACTCTTAGGAATCATCCCGAACCCTTAGGAATCAACGCTAGCCTTCCCAAACCCATTTGAACCCTTCCCAGGCCAGTTTCAAACCCTCCTGGGCAGTGGTTAAAGAGAGCAATTTCAAAATTTATATAGACTTATTTTAGGACTAATTTATATACTATTAGAAATAAGACTTTTCCAGCTTTCTAGCAAGCTAAAAATCGCTTCAATCGGAGTTATATATCAAAAGTTATGGCGATTTAAAAATCGGGCAATTTTGTAGGATATTGCTTGGCGCATGTAATGCATGCACCATGCCATTTTCTCCCAGAAATAGCTTGGAGCATCTATTAGTTGTGCCAAGAACTTTTTGAACCCCGTGACAGCTTCGCAGCGGGTTTTGAACCTCCAGGCACTGTACATTTGCCTGGCGCATGTAATACATGTGCCAAGCTTAACTACAGTGACTGGGTTTTTTTGCTCAAAAATTACTTTTAGGGTTTGACTTGTTGACCATCTCAAAGTGTAGGATGGGTTTCATTAGGACTGTTGCACCCATGTTTACCCTATTTACAACCTTCTAGTCATTTGAAATCTCATCCTATCATTTACATTGAAGCACCTTGCCCACTTTTTCAAGCTTTCAAAATCTTAGGAAACCTTAGATTGGGAGATTACCTAATTTCTAACCCCAATTAGCATTTAATTAGCCTCCTAACCTCCCTTTTCCCTATACATAGAGAGCCCCTCCCCTTGGATTAAAGGCTTGAAAATTTTCCTAAGAGAGAAAAGATTAAGAGAGAAGCTTTTCCTCCCTTTGGTGCCCAACTTCTCATACAAATTCCAGAACTTAAAAAGGTCCCTTAGCCCCCACCTTCCATCAAAAAAGTTTTAGTTTAGGTGAGAGCTATCTTCTAGCCTTCTTCCTCAACCCCTTAGATATCAAACCTTAGGAGTTAGAACCCTTCATTCCATCATCCAAGCTATCGGAAGCTCACCGAAGTACACTTACGCGAAGGTCCACCAGTGTGCTACAAGGACTTGAGAGCTCCGGCTCTTCCCTCTACTCCTCTATCTCCTTAACTTTTGCTCTATCCTTGAATTTGTGCCATTACTCCTAGCGGAGGGACACAAATAGGATCATAGTGCCTTTCGGCAAGAGGAAGTGTGGCACTTCGGTGCTTATAAAATTGATCTAGGTTTCTCGGGATACCAAAAGCTTCGGGTGGCGACTCTATATGTTTTAGCAGGAGCGCATTGTCGCGATGGGATCGTCGGAAATCCTACGGTTGCACAGAAAGTTTAATTGGCGTTTAAATACATTTTTCTTTTTTTGACTTTATAAGCATAGTGACAAATTTCATGTTCGGTAATTTTTCAGTGGGGGTCCTTTGGGTACATTTCTGATTAATTTTGATACTTTTAGGAAAAAAATTTGAAAAAGTTTCGGGGATTAAAAATATACAAAAAATATGTTTAATGCTTTTTTTTTAAATTACTAAAATATATACTAAATTACTAACATATTTAAAATAAAAATAGAAAAAATTTAATTATATTAAAAAATATATCAAAATTTCACCGAAAAATGCCAACATTACCGAAAGATACTGAAATTTTCCCGAAATTTCGTTTGACCCACTTTTCGGCGAATTTCGCGAAATTTCGCCGAATTTCTAAGAAATTTGTTACTATGTTTATAAGAAGTTGGGATTGAACATAGCCCTCGACTTTTAAATACCATTATTAACAAGATCGAGTAAAGGTTTGCAAGTCTTGAACCATCACAAATATTTTTGCAAGTCTTCAGTCGACTTCTTCGATAATCATTAGTGCATGTTGTAAAAATTTACTCAAATAAATATATCTTTGTAGTTGTTTGTGGAAATGCCCCATAGACTTTTTCTCTTCTACCAATTCATATTTATTCATTGCTCATGAATCAAGTTCATTTATTGCTTCATTGTTGTATTGATGTGAAAGTATGTGTTGCATTACTTAGGCCATTCTTAGAATTGTTTATTCTAAGAATGAATGTGTATGAACCATCCAATTTTTCTTATTTTGACAATACATTTTTTTTTGTATATATATATACACATGAAACTCCAGTGGCATTCAAAACACATTTTGAGTGCCAGGTAAAGTACTGCTGATCGAGTTGTTTATTTTTTTTAAACTCCTTTTAAACATAGTAACAAAGTTCGGATTCAATAATCCAGATCCGTTCGGATAAATCCTTGAAGTGATTCCGGAAATTCTATACATATCGATTTATAATATCAACGGCTACTAGGCTAACGTATATATTTATTTACAACATATGAGCTACACCTTATCTTTGTCATCAAAAGACACTTCAAATTTATTGACCAATGGGAGTCATGGGATGCCTCAGTTAATATTATTTAATAAGCTTCGTATTCCAAGAAGCTTAAAGTAACCTGACGTTTATTCGCAGATTCTCCTGTTATTTGTGGATTCTCCGAGTCGATCATTTATTCAGAGAATCATATGGTCCGGGATTAATTCTATGGATTTTTTCGAATAATCGTGAATAATAGGCGAAGTTTGTGACAGTTCTTTAAAATAACCTAAAAGTGACACAACTACTTTCATTACCTACAGAATTTTTACTTAAAAAATAAAAAGTACCATTACACTCGCCCCACCTTCTTTAGACAATCCATTTTTTTATTACACATGACACACATCTCAAAAAGTGACTCTAAAATCATATGACTCCCATCACACTCAAGCATATTTTAGCGTCACTTTTTGAGATGTGTGTCGTGTGTAATAAAAGATTGATCGTCTGATGGTACGCCCACGATCCATAGATTTACTATGCAAAAGATGGGGACAAAAAATGACCTCCACCATCTGATTCAAAGGCAATCAATGCATACCAGGTGGAGGAGGTGGGGTGAAAAAGCAGCCTTCTGGAGTGAGTATAATTGACAGCTCAGGTTTTCCTTACCACAAAACCCGTGCCATTGGATCACGTAGAAGATCTGAATCACAGTGATGCTATGGTATTGTTGTGCAAGCATCACTCTCTGACAGCTCGATCTTTCCTCACATTAAACAATAAGAA
The DNA here is from genome assembly GCA_021018995.1 of Chloranthus sessilifolius. Lineage (NCBI taxonomy): Eukaryota > Viridiplantae > Streptophyta > Magnoliopsida > Chloranthales > Chloranthaceae > Chloranthus > Chloranthus sessilifolius. The sequence continues at coordinate 77,112,990 of CM037595.1, forward strand.
GAATCGGGCCATCTCATAATGGCAAGCTCACAAAAGCGAAAGCAAAGTCCGCAAAATGAAAACACAACGGAGCTATATCAATCACATGGCAACATAAAACCCAACAAAATAGCTATCACATGCACATGCCCAAAAAGAAAGTAAACATCTACCGACGAAGGCCGACCTCCATCTAAACAGTGGATCAAAACATAGTATTGAATTTAATTACAATCTCTCCATATACTATTTAACAAAAATCTCCACAAAAACTACCCAAGCTCCACTCAGCAGCAGTAGGGGAAATGCTCCTCCGGCAAGTCCTCTTCCGCAGGATTGTAGTCCAAATCTTCCTCTTGCTCCGAATCACGTTCAAAATCAACTCCTGAAGCTGTGACGTATAGTCAAAGGGTGAGCTTCATCCTAGCTCAATAGAGAAAATATCACACTAAATCACACCTTAACGTTCTAATTCATGTTCTTGATGCATAATAAAAACAAATTAGAAATTTGTATTGAATCAAAATATATCGATTTCAAAGCTAAGCATTTACTAAAACCTCAACAAGTCAAATCATGATGGCGGATAAACATGCTTACACAATACAGATCGAGACAAAAAATCGAAACACGAATCGAAGCATGTCAATGAGACAAGTATGAACACATGTAATCAAGATTCGAGACAATTTAGGATGCATAACATGGAATCATAACGTAGCATATCACATAGCATGGTTCAAAACATAGCATATCATATGGCATTAGGGTAAGTATCCCATATTAGGGAACAGAGCAGTCCGTAGTAGGACACAAGGTCGTAATCCTGGGAACTTCACCCCTCTCTTGGAGACTCCACTCCCCTTACGACTAATGCACCCAGAAACAAGTCACATGACAAAGCATCCCGTATTAGAGAACTGAACAACCCGTATTAAGACACAAGGGTGTAAACTCGAGGACTCCACCCCTCTCATGAAGACTCCACTCCTCATTGCACATGCTCAAAGAGTCACAACACATAGACACAGAACGAGTACACATAGATAGAGCAAGCTTTAAGAACGATAACACTACAAATCGAGTACAATGCGAGATCAAGATGTGTGTACAAAAATCATGCAAAGCATATGCGTAAAAGAAATATCAAATCTTCACATTCACGAGTTTCAAGATACATATATAAATCATTTCAGAAATTTAGTTCATTTGTTAGTCGCATCACAAACATGATTTCAAGAGAACATATAATTGGGCAAGATATTTTCCCTACTGTAAGTGTCAAAACTCTTCAAACCAAAACGAGCGATTCATGATCAAAACTCTACCAAACGAGCTCTCTCATATACCCTAATTTATGCACGACATATACACTAATGGTCAATGAACCACACAAGTCACTACAGCAATCCTCAGGTCCAAAACACATGAGGACCCAAGGTGCACATAACAGGGGATCTCGCTGGGGCGAGATGCAAGGTCGCCGCTGCGAGGTTCCAGATTCCATGTGGCACACCACATCTCGCCGCAGCGAGTTTTACCCAAGCCTTTTTGGCCTTGGATTCTCGTCGTGGCGAGCCTCTTAGAAAGTATCTCGCCGTGGCTGGTCTCAGTAACCCCGCAGCGAGCCTGCCAAGCTCGTCTTCATTCATCATCCTTCTCAGTCCGAAACTTCTACTCCCAAGATGGAATTTAGCCTACTTCCATACTCTACATGTAATCTATGACTCTTATTCTACCTTTGGTCATGCATGCGACGCTCTCGAAGTGTCGAAATCGAAGGATTCAACCACGAAGCCGATCACGTGCCCGCTTCTTCATGCCCGTTTCTTCGGGAACTCATTGCATGAAAACCCAAAACTGCCTAATTCGATCCTAAATTCCAGAGATTCAGTTCAGCGAGAGACGTAGTTTAGATAGCTTACCCTGGTGGATTCTTTTTATGTGAAGTGTCTGAGTTCTGCAAGAAGGGGTATCTCGTGTTTCACACTATCTACCATCCAACTCCTTGATCACCGAGGTTTGTATTTTGGGGAATCGTTGCGAGATCATACTAGCGAGGGTTTCTTCGCAGTAGATCGTAGGTTTTGGGGAGCTATTACAAGAAGTTGGCTATAGAAAAGAGGAGAAGCTCTTCTCTTTCGTGTTTGAAAATCAACTCCCATGCACGCCCTATGCTTGCATGCAAACTTATAAGGCTAGGGACGATACGGTGTGGTACTCATACACCCTATTTGGTGTATAACTCTCATCAATAGCCACAGACCTAGATTTTTAAGCTGTGGGCCATTTCTCTAATAGGTTCAAACGGGTCTTAGTATAGGGTTACCACTACTGGGTCCAAAACATGGGCTTTAAGATCTAATGAATCTTACATTCAGCTCTTTAACTAATGGAACCCTACTTTGGATTATTGGCTATTGGGCCCAACCTTGCCTCTAATTTCTTGGCCTCATACCAAGGGTCCACTCACTAATTGGATCCTGTTCCAACAAGACCCAGTTCGTATAAATGAACTGCCAAATCTTGTTGATCAGCTGCATATGAATTGGACTCGTAGAGTGGGTACAATCCGGCGTACTCGGGTTCAAGAAAATTTGCACGGTGTTAAAATAGCGGTACCCAAAAAGAAATCTACACGGAGGGACGTAACCAAGGTTTTCTTGACAAATGCCCATAATAGTTTTACATCAAATTTGGAGGCATGTACACCATATATTCAGGGGCTTGTAAATAGAAATAGGTTGTATAATCAAGACGGAGCCAGGTGTGGGTGAGTAGAGGCAATGCCTACACTCAACTTTGGGTTTTTTTTTAATTATAAAAAATATTTATACACTATCTATAATAAGCCCATTTGGTAGGTTGCAAATAAGAAAAAAAATTTTCTTTCAAAAAAACAACCCTAATCATCTTCCTCTTAATAGAGTCCATTCAGCCATGAAATTTTTGGGGCTCAAGGCGAGTTCCTAAAATACTAAATAGTAAAACATACTCGACCGATCGAGTAACCCAACCAATAACATTTTAATATTTTTTATTACTTTAACTGTCATTGAATATTTCACTGACATTTTTTAGTACTTTAACAGTCTTAAAAAATTCCAAAACTAGGTTCATTGGATAAGAATCATTGAATAGATCAAAATTGATAAATCATTTGCAAAAAATGAAACTGCAACGAGTCTAAAATCGTTATTTTAAGTTAGGGTCATTTAATACGAAAAATTTATATATATATATATATATATATATATATATATATATATAGAGAGAGAGAGAGAGAGAGAGAGAGAGGAAAAGGTGTTCGTCCTCCATGGGAGGACGGTCACCATCCTCCAAGATTCCAAGTGGAGGTTCATGTGGCATCCAAAACATTGTTTTAATGCCACATGGACCATGGGTGATTGCTTAGATCATTTATTTTTTAAAAAAATTGAAAACTCATCTCCAACATGTAGTTTTTTAGCCATGAAATGTAAACCATTGAAACTAGTCAAACATTGACTTAAGTTTTTTTTTAAAAAAATTTGAAATTTTTTTGTTTAAAATTGATCTAAACCATCCACCCGTGTTCTACATGGCAACCAAAGAGTACTTTGGGTGCCATGCGTACCTCCACGTGTGTGTGTGTGTGTGTATATATATATATATATATATATATATATATATATATATATATATATATATGGGTGCCTCCAAACACGCCCACATCGCAGACCCCTTGAAAAACCATTGAATCATTCGAATCATATGATGGAGATCGTTTTTCACCCATATCTTTCACTCAATAGTTCTTGAGATCATGGTGCACTTATAAAATAGTCAGTTTGTGATTCAACGTGTCATAGATCCCAAAAAAATGGCCATAAAATCGCATTTGAGTGTGATGTGTGTCATATGATTCAGGGGCCATTTTTTGGGGAATTGTGACACATGAAATAAAAATTGATCGTCTGATAGGTGGGCCACGACCTAAAGATCTATTTTGTGAAAGATAGGTCTAATAAGTGATCTTCATCATCTCATTCGAATGAATCAATGCTTTTCAAGGGATTTAGGACATTGGTGCTTTCGGAGAATGCATGGGTAGAGGTACCTTATATATAAAGGATTTGGTCAATCAAATCTTAGCCCGGTCAAAAATTGGGCTAGAGAATCTATTAGGTCAATATATATATATATATATATATATATATATATATATATATATATATATATATATATATATATATATGACCAACCTGGCCTAGTGAGGCCATTGACCCGACTAATGACCTGTGTTGACCAAACTGAGACCTGATCCATGACCCATTTTTTAAAATGTAAATATGAGAAGAGTTAAACCTAGAACCTGTTGTGGCAAAAAGTAAAACAACACTAGTCACTTAACCAACTAAACAATGAGATCATTTCAATACATTTCTACATTAAAAATTATATTAAGCAATTAGATGGTAAAGAGTAAAGACTTTCAAGATTTGGGGCCTCTAAATATTTGGGGGCCCGAGGCGGCCGCCTCTTGGGCCTTGGCCCAGGGCCGGCCCTGAGTCCATCTCTATGCATAACCGTTCCTCCCATTTCTATGAAGAATACATCTCATAGATGGACTCTTTTCAAAAGAGTTCCTTCTTTCTCTATGATGGTTTCAAAATGGGTACGGCTATTTTCACCCGTTTTCAGAGTTAGTACCAAAGAGTTTTTCACGGAGAAAATCTATTGACTAATTTGAATCAAACGATGAAGAGCTTAGTTTTTGTTCCAATCTTTCAAAAAATAGATCTTAAGATTATGTCGCTGACAGTCAGATGTTGATTCCACATGGCACACACATCCCCAAAAGTGTAACGTCCCAAAAAATTTATGTTTAAATAGTGCACCTCGGGAAGCGGACCGACTAGTCGTAAGTTGGACCGGGTCAATATTGACTTTGTTGACTTAGGATGATTAGTATAAGTGCAATAGATCGTATGTGAAAGGTGGAGTTAAGTGAAATAAGGGTGCTTAGTTGAGATGTATGAGTACATATAGTTGTATGGGTTTTGCACTAAACCATAAATGGTAGGTTATAAGAAAAGGGGAAAGAGAATTTATTTCTCTTTGGTTGAGTGATTGAGGGAAATTGAAAGAGAGTAAATGAGAGTGAGATTTAGTTGTGAAATCTATGATCGATGCATTGAATGCGAGTGATGGATTTAGGATCGGAAGGCTAGCGGATTGAGCTTGGTATCGAGGTGAGATTTGGGGGTTTATGAAACCCTAGTGAGCTAGAGCTTTGGGCCGAAGGATCCAACTGTTGGAGATGGTAAGCCCTACTATTTTAAGCTAATTTACTTGCTAAGTTATGAATCTAGATGATAGGGTTTAAAAAAAAATAGATGATGAATGGTGTAGATGATGATGAAATGGGTTCTAGATGATAGAACACGATCGGATCTGGGAATGGGCAAATTCGATCGAACGAAATTAGAACTCATTCAATCGATTTTGACCAATGAAGAGAAATGTGAAATAAGGAATCTGAAGAAATCGTTCAAATGATTTCTAAAATCGTTCGATCGATTTGTAGAACCTATGTGAAGGAAATTAAATCGTTCGATCGGTTTGCTAAGGGACCAAAATAAGATATTATGCATTTCTGAGGAAATCGATTGAACGAAATAAAATCGTTCGATCGATTTTTAGATTTCGATCGATCGATTTGGACAATTTCAAGCTTTTGTTGAGTTTTTCGTTCGAACTGTTCATTTGTTGGGATTAGGCTTCTAACCCCAATGTTTTTGCACATATAGTGATATGTTATGTGTATTTGGTCAGGCCTAGCTAAACCGACTCTAAGGATGGTTAAGCATTAGCTAGGATTTGAAGATACTTGAAAGTTCGTTGTGTGTAAGGTAGGGACTATCTAAACTGGTACACTTAATTACGAGAACATGTATCTAGTGATAGTATATGAATGCATATTTCCTTTAAAATTGAGTTGAAAGTAAAAAAGCTAAGAATAATATTTGAAAATAACAGTGTGTGTGTGTGTACATGGATAAATAAGTAAACCAACTAGTAAAAGAGTAACGTCATCCCAGGGATGCATTTGTACATTGGGCATATGAAGGAAGCATCAGAATGTGTGACATCCCAGGGATGTATGATGGATGTAAAGATCCACGTTATAAAATGGACCATGAATGGAATTGAACAGGCTGTGAATTATTATGTATTTAGCACAATTATACAGTGAATAACTAAATGTAATGCACAATCGATTTAAGGTTTGTAGAATACCCCACCGACGCGGCGGTATACTAGTGACTAACTCGGCAGAATATCCGTGACCGGCATGACAGCCAATCCATACACCAGTAGGCATCCTAGGGATTTATAGTGGTTATATGTTCGTCGCCTATGAGAAAGGGATGTGGATCTGATTACTTAAAAAATAGTCTGATTAAACGACGATGGAGGGTATTCCATCGGGGCTCGATGCTATATTGCTCAGAGATTATTTAAGTTAATTGTTTTAAGTTAGGAGACCAACCTTAATGCAATTATAAGAACTAGTGAACATCTGATGTCATGAATAGAGTAACAAAAGCATTATGTTTATATTTTTGCATCTCAAACTATTTTCCAATATAATTACATTGATGAATTCATGTTTTATGTCATGAAATATATGTGAGTAAGAAAGATATACCTATCCAGATATGGTCCCTATTGAGGTAGGATGTAGCTTACCCTTTTGAATATACGTCACAGGTGTGGAATTAGGGGCAACTTCTGGCGAAGTCGATCTTGAGGACTCAGATTATATTCCAGGGGAGAAATCTTAGCCCCCTCCTGAGAGGTTATTTTAAAAGACCCTCTGCGTACTTTGACATTTATTTTAAGAGATAGAATGGCTTGGTATGTCTAGCTATGTTTTGTAAGGATAATGGTATATGTAATATTCTTTTGACAAACTATCTGGGGTGACCGTAATTACGGCATCGATGGCTCAGGTTGGTTCTTTTGCTCATGCTGAAGCATGAGATTAAAACAATCTTTTAAGTACTTATTTTTTGTGTTAAATAGTAGAACTGGAGATTTGTTCTGCTATAGCTTTTATCTATGTTTTAACTATGGCTGTAGGGATGTACCAAGTGTTCCGCCTATTTATATGGGACACGGCCTTGAGGGTCGTACTTATGGCACGGATTTCGGGGTATCGAAATTCTGATTGTCACAAAAAGTGACCTAGATCATGAGCAACATCTAACCGTCTGATAGAGGTGCCATAATCTTAAAATCTATCATGGGGAAGATTGGAAAAAAAAATCTTCACATCTGATTCAAATCAGTCAATGGTTTTCGTTCGTGATAAACTATGTGGTACTTACTCCGAAAATGGGTGAGAATAGCAGTAGCCTTTCAAATTTTGAAATTGAAATTTATTTTTTAATTTAGAGGTTAAAGGTGTTTCTCGATTTTTCTTTTGTAATTTATTTTTCTTTAAAAAAATTTCTTACCACATCCCTATATTTAGAGCATCTCCACCAAGAGAGCTATCCCATGTGCTAAATCTATTATAGCTATCCAACTATCAAAAAACAAGCTCCAGCAGAGACACTATCCTACTATCTAAAATAGATATTTACTATAATAATAGTTAAATTTAGCTATTACTGTAGCAGTAGCTAAACATTAAAATAATATTTTTTTAAGGATAATCTCTTTCTCTCTCCTAACTAATAGTAAAATAATAAAATAAAAATAAAAGTAGAGTTCCTTTAAATATACCAACTGAATCTTGAAATACACCCATACTAAAAATTATTAATTGTTTTATATCAAACGATGGAAATCGTTTTTTGCTCCAATCTTCTCCAATAGGGATTTTGAGGCCAGGAAGATACTATCAGACGATTAGTTTTTTTATTTCACAAGACACAAATTCCCAAAACATCGCCCTAAAGTCATGTAGAAAATTAACTGTATGATGATACGTTCATGGCTTCAGGATCACTTGTGTGGAAGATTAGAGCGAAACACAATCTTCATCATCTGATTTAAAATATTTAAAAGTTGAGTGTGGGTAGGGATGCAATTTTTGAACCGAACCCCAATTCAGTTTAGTTTGAGTGGCTTGAAAGCGAAAAAAACTAGAAAAATCAAAAAAATACCCTAAAAAAATAAAAAAAAGTAGGTATTTTACCTACACCGAACCGAACCGAACCAAATCGGTTTCGGTTTCAGAAGAAAAAATTGAACCGAATTGAAGCCCGACACAAACCAAACCGAACCGAACACCAATTCGGTTCGGTTTCGATTTGGGTGGCTTGAAGCTGAAAAAAAATCCGAAAAAAATGAAAAGATACCCTAAAATAATTTTAAAAAGCAGGTATTTTATCTACACCGAATCGAACCAAATCGGTTTCGATTCTGAAAAAATAAATTGAACATAACCAAATGGGTTTCGATTTTGTTTCAGTTTGGGGTGTATCGAATCGAACACCAAAAATTTTGGGTTTAGTTCGATTCAGTATACCGAACTTGCATTCGTGTGAGTAGTAAAATATAATAAAACGATCATGAAAAATAATATTTTAAAGAAATGAGTAGTTAAAATGGAGTGTCTGATAGAATAATTTTTACTGTAATAGTAGCTAAAGTACTGTACCAGTAGTTAAAATAGTATTTAGCTAAAATAGTGTTTAGCTACCCAAATTTAACTCACTTTAGTTGATATGCTCTTAGATGATAATTGTATATATTTTACAAGTCAAATGGGGTAAACTCCACGGTACTCTTAGGCGGCTCCGCTGCCCTTGACTTGTAGTGAGGTGACATACCATCTGTATACTATTTACATTTTTTTCTAGACCTTTGGGGACCAATGAACCCTAGAATGAACCGCTGTCATTTTGAGATTTGGGTGCGATGTGGCAGCCGAAATGGACCACGCCGGCCGTCCGAATCAAACCTTACGACCAACACATTTTTATTATAAACAATAAAACAACCCCTTTTCAGTCTCCATCTCTCTCTCTATAAAATGTAAAAGTCTTTTTATTATATATATAATTTTTATGTAGAAAAATTTCTGGCATAAGTCATCAACTAGATGTGACGTGGCATATACTTTATATAGTTTCTACAAAAATAATTTAAAATTTTAAATGGGCCCAACTCAACGTGGTTTAAACACTAGAATGGTATTTAAATAATCTTACGCCATATGATTTAAGATGTTGGTAATCTGCACTATCAAAATGATAGATCATAGATTGATATGCAAGAGGCCTAAAAATGGTGTTTCAATGAACGAGATTCAAAGTATCTGAGGAGTTTAATATCAACCGTTGTTTTTAATTTTAATGATTCACATACAATTATAGGGATTTTTCTTTGAATTTGGACATGTTCCGATGATAGATTGTCACTTATATAATTTAGACCGATCATAAATAATTACACTTTAATGGTATGTTATTAAAAGTTTAACTTAATTGGTATTAGATCATTTAAACACCATTTTGGTGTTTAAATGTTGATTAGGAACCACTATCCCAATTTAAAACTACCCATCGACTTTTCGTATGTAATATTATATGGCAGTCTCTGTTGACTATCATTTGAGCACCAAAATGGTGCTTACGGGATCGTTACCCACACCAAAATGGTGCTTATTACTTTATTAGATCATAAGTTGAAAGGCTACGGGCTTAAAATTTAAAAATTTTAATCGGTTTTAACCAACCGATTTATGTACTCTAATATCAATCGTTGTATTTAATTTTAATGGCTGATATTCAAATTCACCAATTAAATAATTTACGTCCACTTATAAATATAATTCTTTGGCAAAAACAATTTTCAATGATGGTTTAACGTTTGAACCATTTAGATTGATCATAAATCAATGCCACGTGGCATATTAAGAAACCACAGTTAAATGTGGCAGATAAAAAATCTAGTTTAAGGCCTTGTTTGACAAAACTCATGAAAAAGGCTTACTTTACATTGGCTTGTAAATAAAAGAACTTATGGGAAGTTTTATTTTTAAAATTTTACAATTGTTTGATTTTATTTTTTTCAGTTCTTTGGCTACAGTGTGTAAAATTACTTTTTAAGGCACCATTCTTCACACCATGTGAACTTGTAACCTCACCCAATCTCCTCAGGTCAAAATGTATTAATCTCTTTGAATTAGAACATAGGCATACACTCAGATTGGTAGTTTTTTATTCTGTGTGGTACACATCCCAAAGAGTAACTCTAAACCGTGAGACATACATCAAGCTCAAATACAAATCACAGGTCATTTTTTGGAATGGGAGTCACATGAAATAAAAAAATCGTCTAATGATATACCCATAATCTCAAGATGCATCATGTGGATGATTGGGATAAAAAATAATCTCCTTTATCAAATTCAAAGCAGTCAATGCATGTTGGCCGGAGGAGATGAGATGAGGTTACGATTTTACAGTGCAAATAAATGATACGATTATGAGGTGAGGTTACATCTAAACCGTCTAATATAAAGGTCATGATCTACAGATCTACGACGTAAAAGAGTGGTGAAAAACTCAATCTCTATCATATGATTCGATACAATCAACTGTTGAATCGGATAATGGCTTTGGAATGCATTGAGTCATATGATAAAGATTATGCTTTGTGCCAATCTTTTCACTTATGATCTTTAGATCATGACCTTTAAATTAAGTGGCTTAGATGGTTGGATTACATTTAAGTCGTTTGATTTGAAAGTAATGATCTAAAGATCTACTACGCAGTGGCACAAAACTAAATTTCTATCTTATGATTCGACACAATCTAAGTGTTGAATTAAATAATAGTTTTTAAGTGTATTAAATAATATGATGAAAATAATGTTTGATGTCAATTTATTTTACCTAAGATCTTTAGATCATGAGCTTGAAATCAAAAGATTTAGATGGAGTCCTAACATGGTATAAGTTTTACATGCCAATTCTTTATTTTAAACTGTGTAAGGGCCAACTTCACACGTCCTCATGGTCACTATAACTTTTGAGGATGTGTGCCACGTGTGATCATATGATAAGTGGGCCATGATCTCTGGATTTATTACATTAAAAAAGAAGGTAAAATGATCTCTATCATCTATATCAAGGCAATCAACACTTTTAATAATGCAAACCTCAAGCTATATAATCCAATCTTTCGATTGGTGCAAGAAAGGAGTGTTTTGGTTTTTTCCCTAAAACTGGTGTTGCCAAACAAAGCCTAAACGCCGTGAGGGGTCATTATCCCATTACTTAAAGCAAGATTACAACAAGTAAACGTGGCGTACCTTGACATCTATGTACTTTATTATAAAATAATCTAAAAATTACACCCCTAGTATTATTTCTTCTTAGATCCTTATATAAGCTGAAAAGATCCTTCTCCACACATATATGTACGCAGAGAAATTAAAGAGAGTATTAGCAAAATGGGAGATATGCCCACAATAGATCCCTTTAAGTTCATGAGCATCACAAGGAACCCAGATGGATCCCTCAACAGATCCAACTCCATCCCAATTTCGCCGCCGGCAGACAAAGAAAGCTTGCCTAACCAGCTGGTTCTATCGAAAGACGTCTCCCTCAATCCCGCCCACAAGACCTGGCTCCGCATCTTCAGACCCTCCTACCCGCCTCCCTCCGCCAAGCTCCCCATCATAGTGTATTACCATGGGGGCGGTTTCATCCTCTTTAGCGCCGCCACTATGCTATTTCATGACTCTTCTGGCCGGTTGGCCAAAGAATTGCCGGCTGTGGTCATCTCCTTAGATTACCGCCTCGCGCCCGAGAACCGGCTCCCTGCGGCCTACGAAGATGCAGTTGAGGCCATACTCTGGGTCCGAGCCCAGGCTATCGACGAAGGTGGTGATGCTTGGTTGAGAAACTACGCGGATTTCTCTCGCTGCTTTCTTATGGGCAGCAGTGCTGGTGGTAACCTGGTGTACCACGCCGGGTTACGAGCCATGACATTAGATCTTGAGCCATTGAAGGTGGCTGGTCTTGTGTTTAACCAGCCTTTCTTTGGTGGGGAACAACGGACCGGATCTGAATTGAGATCGATCAATGATAAGAAATTCCCTTTGACGGCTGCAGATTTGATGTGGGAGTTGGCCTTGCCGAGCGGCGCTTGCAGGGACCATGAGTATTGCAACCCAATGAAAACTGATGAGGACCGCCGCGGTGCCATTAGTAAGCTGCCTAGGTGCCTCATAAATGGTTACGGTGGGGATCTACTGTATGATCGCCAACGAGAATTCGTTAAGATGCTGGAGGAGCATGGAGTGAGAGTGGTTGACCGATTCGCGGAGGATGGCTACCATGGTGTTGATTTTGCTGAACCACTAAAAGCTCGGGCGCTAGTGAAGGATGTCAAGGACTTTGTATACTTTTCAACCATTTAAATGGTTGCCTTGTTGCTACTTTTGTTTTTAATAAAATGTTACCCGGTTCCTGGTTTCGACTTCGAATTCACTAATGTTCATTATCATGGCTCTCCTATCAAGCACTCATATATTTATTCACCATGTCACATATCCTATCAGAAGATCAGATCTTGATCCAACATAACACATATCCCCAAAACTGCTTGAGAGACCCCTTCTCATAGTGGTTTCTTAATCACAATCATTTTGGAAATGTATAGCACATTTAATAATATTCTGACAGTCTTGATAGGTGAGCTATGATCTATAAAGATCATAGATCCTAAAAGATAGGGCCCAAAAATTATCAACGTCTTGACATCAGCCAACGGTTTTTACTTGTGAGAACCTAAATTGTAAAGACAGAATATTTGGTTGCCAATACTGATACCAATTTTTAATATCTTTTCAAAAAAAATTCAAAGGAGTCTCGATGGGTACCACAATTGCTCTCTTAGAAGAGTAACAAACTAACAATAGCCATTTTCAAAGTGTCTCGAATTTATTTATAAATATACCATATTTGTTCAGAAGTTTGAAAATGGTATATACTATATATCCCTTTGCACCCACGCACTCTCAAGCACCCCACCTCGCAGACCCCTTGATAGCTGCTTCGGATCAGACGATAGAAATCGTTTTTCACTCCAATCTTCCACACAATAGATCTTGATATCATGAGCACCTACCGGATAGTCAATGTTTTCTTCCATGTGTCACAAATCCCCAAAAAAATGTCCCTTGAATCATATGGCACATATCACGCATAAGCGTGAATTTACGGCCATTTTTTGAGGATTTGTGACACCGAATCAAAAAGTAACAGTCTAATAGGTGAGCAACATCTATTGTACGAAAGATAATGGGCGAAACACGGCCTTCATCATCTGATCCAACGCAATCAATGATTTTCAAGGGGTCTCAGATATGACGCAAACAAAAGTACCTTATATTGAAATAAGAATATAAAAATATTTTTCTTGAAGGAGTAGCTAAAACAGCTAGCCTTGCTAGAGTTTGTTAAAATGACAATAGCTAAAATTTAGTGTGACAAGAAAATAAGATTTTATCTATTCAAATTTAGCTATCCTTAATGGAGATACTCATAAACTTTACCCGTTTTTCATAAAAATTGCACCGGAAGCATCTTCTTCTTAGCAAGTCGCACAGCCCTCTCGAAACTCCCAACTTCAACCACGAACACCGACTTATTTCCATTGCACCCTTCGTTCCATCTCCAATCAACCCCCACCCCATCGACAGGAAACGCAGAAATATCTGTGCTCAACCTTCAGCAAATATCATTTTATGTACATAGCTAATCAGTGCAAACCCTCATTTTGGCCAAATTTCCCTGCCACCACCAGTTCCTCATTTGCCCGAACCACCACCTTGACCTCTTCCCCTCATCAAAATTGGGTGCAAAAAAAATTTAAAAACCGGTACATCTGAACCAGCCCGAAACCGACACCGACCAAAAACTGAAAACTGGTTGAGTGGGTGAGAAAACCAATAAAAAACCGAAAAATTTAAAAAAAAAAAAATATATGAAGAAATATAAACAACCAAACCGACCAAAACCAAAATCGGATCGGTTTCGGTTTGAGGCACTCGATTTGTCATCGTCGTCAAAGACTGTCATCGTCCAAGAAAGGGTGCAAACGGACAATCTCGTAGCAATTGTTGCGACTCGCTGGAACTGAAGTGGGTGCTTATTTGGTATGCTTCGAAGGGGGCACGACTGAAATTAGTGGGGTGTGCAAATTTTTTCACCCTAGAAGTAATAAATTAGATTTTTTTTTCCTTTTCACACATGAGAACTGAGATGCTCTTGTGCAAATAGAGCTACCCTAAAGATATTTATAATTGTTCACCAACGCCATGATCATGTATGTGCCTGCGTGTTGGCTGAAAACTGGCCTGTTCAATAAAATGACTCCAGCACGCTCAATATACAGTCTAATCTTAATCTTACTTGCAATTATAAATGCAGCTTAGAAAAGAATTAATGGGCGCTCACCGTAGATAAATAGTTGGTATAAGGTACACAACCAGAGCACTGCCTTCATGCGCAGTGCTCAATCTCCCTCCACCAACCTTGGGATAAATTTTAGCGCCAGATCAGTAAAAAGTCAAAAGCATACTGGTCCTGATTTGCACGCTTACAAATAGTTGTTCATCTCCTCGACCCTTAGACTGTTATGGCAAAGGGAGATTGACCCGGGCTTCATCAGATGCTATTAGGTACTACAAAACCTTATTTTTTTTCAATCAGTTGGTACTCCAAAACTTGAGTGCACCCAAAAAAATGGTCATGTGAAGAAGGGCTCATTGCATAGATCATCCTCGAGAAACAAAACCAAATAAATAAATATAAATATAAATTGATCCCTACCATCTGATTTCTACATTGGAAATCAACTATAACAACCTGTTTTAATGCAAAAAATCTGACGGTAGAGAGCAGTTTTTGAATTTTTTTCCCTCACTATGCAATGCCCCACCTTCCTCCTCGTGGAGAAAAACCCATGTTTTGAGTGACTGTCACGTTTTGCTGGTTTTTTGGAGCCCAGACTAGACATACTGAAACCATGGACCAACTGACCGGTTCAAAC
Organism: Chloranthus sessilifolius; assembly: GCA_021018995.1. Lineage (NCBI taxonomy): Eukaryota > Viridiplantae > Streptophyta > Magnoliopsida > Chloranthales > Chloranthaceae > Chloranthus > Chloranthus sessilifolius. The sequence goes on from CM037595.1 coordinate 77,128,035, forward strand.
ACGCTAGACTTGACACCATATTATGCATGATCGTATGGTCAGGAGATATACGGTGTACTGGTATAATGTCTCATCACCTGATTTTTAGCCAGTAATGGGATCTGCAGACACCCCAAACTATACCCTTCCCACCCAAATGATGCTAGTGACGGAGTGTAGCATACCTAAATTAGATATGATTGTCAGGCACGAAATCTCTCTGCAAATTATATTTCCCCCAAGTTTTGCATTCCCCGGATTTCACATTTACATTCAGGAGGATGTCATTTTCTGCCAACTTCTAAACCCTACACGACTTTTCAGACTCCAAGGGACCACATGAACCAAGAGGACCGCAAAGAAAGCACAACTTTCAAAAATTAAAAAGGAAAAATGAAAATAAAAAATTACCCGAAGAAAAAGCAAGTATCCCCATTCCCTATTAAGTTATTCATGGATGCAAAGAACATGTACACAAAAGCTTCAGATTTACACTACGCCGGAAGGAAGACGTAGAACAAGCTGCCCACCAACAACACTGTAACAATAACAAAAACAGAATTAGCTTTTCGAGTTCAGTGGCACAAAGAAAAGGAACGATGTCCCATGGCGTGTATATATATATAAATAAAAATTACGCTCACCTCTTGACATAATAGTAACAGAAATCTGCAAGGATGAAAGTCTGAACGATTTCAGAAAGCAGAACCATAGAGGGCCACATCCCGTAGCCCAAGGCTGTCAATAGGCGGCCACGTGTATCCAAGACCTGGTCAACGAACCAAGACATTAGCAATTAATTTGTACAATTCTAATGGGTCTCTTTTATGTTTGTTTATGCATTTATTTATATTTGTAATCCAGTAGTAAATTAATGGTGAACTTACACAAGCATATGTCAATTGACTAAATTTTGTTCATGATATACTGAACTATGAAAATATGCAGGAAATTAGGAGTTTGTAAATATGAATGCAACCGAGCTAAAGTTTTATTCATATATGCATTTGCTAGATTGAGTATACTCTCTTTCTTTCTTTTGTTTTGATAGGAGTATACTCTCTTTCTAATGATTTATAACTACAAATATGAGGGCTGGTTGGACAGGCCTGCTCCCTGGAAACCACTTCCTGCTAAACAAGAATACATGAAGAAAAAAAAAACAACCTGATTAATAGGCCATGACCGCCAATTTATCAAGGCATGACCGCCCCAATTTTGAGCCATGTGGCCATGTGGCTCGTGTTTTTGAGCAAATCCAAAGTCATCAATGGTAGCTCCCATATGCTACACTGAAATGGGCTCAAAATTCACAAATTGGGGAACTGAACCATCCAATCTGTCCATTTCAAAAGGGAGGGTTGCTCATATTTTTTAATTAAAAATAGTAAAGTGAGCACTCATCGGATGGTTTTAATCCTCTGATTGGCGTGTTCTTTTGGCTGAAACATGTGCCATGATGGGCTACTAGTTGGACTACTTGGATCGATCAAAGATGCACGCCACATGGACTAAAGGTGGACAGCCACAGCACTATCTGTGTAAATGCGATCAGAGTCTCCCACAAAAACAAATAAGTGGTATCTACTTTTGCGCCACTGATGTTTTAAACTAAACAGTCCAATAGGACAAAAGTCAGATTAACATTTAGAAATCATCCAAACATGCAACATATTAAAATATGAATTGCACCATTTGAAACATAGCACAATGTCGATTAACGTTTAGAAATCATCCAAACAAGCAACACGTTAAAATATGAATTGCACCATTTGAAAAATGGCACAATCCATCCAATAGTACAAAAGTCGATTAACCTTTAGAAATCATCCAAGCATGCAACACGTTAAAATATGAATTGCACCATTTGAAAAATGGCACAATCCAAGTTAAATATCCTGTTCAAATGGGGCTGTAGGCTTTCTTGAACCCTCAAAACCGAATATCTGAATCCCACTGCTGGTCAATGACAAAGAAATCCTGAAGTGCACAGCTATACACGAGATTAAACCAGCAGCACACTAAGAAGAACAAATTATGTAAAACCAAAACAAGCAAATAGATTTTCTGTAGAGTTAAATATTTGTTTCCTATCGCAGATATATATATATATATATATATATATATATATATATATATATATATATTCTACACAACCATGGATATAGATAAGTTAGCCAAATCAGCGACTTGCATTGGTCATAATCAAGGTTTAAAACCTTGGTGTGTTATTGGTGTAGACAGAAATGCTGAGCAGAATTTTCTGGCATATAACAGTAATTTCAATTTTTTAAAGGAAATAAAAAAACCAATAATATATATATATATATATATATATATATATAGCCAAGAAAGATGAAAAAATTTCATTCAACACTAACCACCCCATGGGGGACATACCGTTACGTCAGTCAGATTAAGATCGCCGGTGCCACTTATCAGAGGGCAATGATGGGTCATCTTACACAATATGATGCACAATTGTATGAATGTTTATATATATATATATATATATATATATATATATATATATATATATATATATATATATATATATATATATTGCAGGACTATACGTTGAAGTGTAGCGCTAGGCACTGCATTCGAGCCAATTGGGTGCCACGTGCACATGAACAAAGGCTGATCAACGATCATCCTAAAAAGAGTGATTTTCGACTGTTGATTTTATATCAAAGACCGACAAATTCTATGGGGAAAATTTAAAAGCCACATCTGTGACCTGTGAAATAAAAGGCAAAAAAGTTGGGAATAATATCTAAAACCTTAGGGATGTGGAGAACCCCTAGAGGATGTAGTGTAACTAGCAATCATGTGCCACTGATCTCGCACCTGAGTGTAGCATTTGCAATCTCATATATATATATATATATATATATATATATATATATATATATCATGAACCCTGGTAAGGTGTTCAACGTTATACTGTGAGAATATAACGGCATCCACATGGAGCTCAGGTGCATCACTGGAATGTTCAGGTCAATTTTTAAAAAATCATCAAAAATTATTTTAAAAGGTAAGAATCAAACATTGACTAATTTCAATGGTCCAAATTTAAAGCCTCAAACAAAACATGGTGGAGATGATTTTTGAATTTTTCTTAAAGATGATCTAAACAATGCAACTTTGCTCCACGTGGCACCAAAACAATATTTTGGGTTCCACATGGAATGAAAATGTAACACACACACACACACACACACAAGCCAGTCTTATCGGAAGTGTACACTCCGGATCGTTCGATATGATCCAGCATGGATCGCGTCCCGCGATCAACTGGATCGTCGAGTGCTGTTTCACGGTCAAAAGACCGTCAACTCTTACTTTTCCAATTTCCTTTAAGAGAAAAAAAGGTAACTTTAAAAGTCACTAAGATAAATGACAACTTTTAAAACCTATTAGGCCCACTCTCTCTTATTCTATTAAAATATTTTAGGGTTTTTGTCTTCGTCCCCAAAAACCCTTGTTCATTAATTTCAATTTTCTTCCTCATATTAACTCGGATTTCGTTGCCGCTAGTTCCAAAAGCTTTCTTTTGTAGAGGGCTTTGAAATATATCAAGTTTGCCAGCTTTGGTGGCTTTTGAAGAAATAATCATTTTTAACTAACTTCTCAAGTAACGTAAAAGACTTTCTTCATTATTTTTTTATATATTCTTTACGGCCCTATCATTTATTTTGAGTTCTCATCAACTAAGTCAAAGTAAGGCTAAGGCTAGCATAAAAAAGAAGATGCCACGTGGGAACATTGTGCTAAAATTTATCCTAAGAACTCAAATATGTGCAATGTAAATATTGCGATGGAAAATATTGGGGTGGTGTTTACCAGATGAAACATTACCTTTGCTAGAACGGCTCAAATTGTCACTAGTGTCAGAAGAGTGTTAGTTTGTTTTTCAAACCTTTATTGAACAACGTTGATGCTAAAGTAATAAGGAATAAGGCTCAATTTAATGCCGGAAGACTGGAACATTGTTATGGAGATAGAAACGATAGTCACGTAATCGATGTGGATGCACAAAGGATGCTTGATAAGGGAAAAAGCCTCTTGAGAAAATTGTTAAGAGTGTTGTACCACTACAGGTTCAAAACAAACGACAAACAGTGCAATGTTTAAGGGGGTTAGAACAAAAACATGCTTGGATATTGCAGATTTTCTTATAAAAATGAGCTTCTGTTTAATTTGGTGAAAAGCCTTTTTCCTCTGTTGTGTGACTCTATTGCCGCATTTGGGCCAGGTTTAAAGACTCTACTCCATGGATCAAAATGCCGGAAAACCGGTACGTATCGTCCGAGCCTAAAACCGGTACGTATCAGACGATACGTACCGGAACAGTAACTTATCGTCCGGTTATTTTCATACAAAAGGGCGATACGGTACATTCAATGCACCATATCGTCGGTCACCGATACCGATACGTATCGGTATCAGACGAAATTTTGATCCATGCTCTACTCTTTCATTACATGAAATAGGGAATAAGTTACTGTAAATGGAGGTTCAAAATATAAAGAAAGTATTTGAAACATATAAGAAATCAAGGTAAAAGACGAGATATACTATTATAGCGGATGGATGGACGGATAAGAGAGAGCTGACTCACTAACTTTTTGGTCAATAGTCCATCCGGTACAGCTTTCTTAAAAAGTGTTGATACCTCAGATATTGAGAAGAATGCATAGAATATACTATAATTAATTGATTTTGCTGTGGAGGGGATAGAGGAGGAACATGTCGTACAAATAGTGATCAATAATGCCGCTACTTTTGTTCAGGCGGAGGAATTGTAAATGGAGAAGAGAAAGAAGATATTTTGGATACCTTGTGTGGTACATTGCGTTGATTTAATGCTTGAAGAACTTGGAGAAAAGTTCTCAAAAAGAAGTTATTGAACAAGCTAGGACAGTAGCAGAATTTATTTATGGTTATACATATGTTCTCAATTTATGAGAAAACATACAAAGCAAAAAAAGATTGCCCATCCCGCTGTAACCCAATTTGCAACAAATTTCCTAACTTTGAGAAGTGTATTGGGCAATAAAATTGGGTTGAGATTAATGTCTGATTCAGAAAATTGGGAAAACATAGTTTGTCAAAGAAGGGAGGAGGGACAAGAGTGCATAAAATTATCTTTGCTAAATAAACAAAATTGGCACTCCATAGAATAATCATTGAAAACATCGATGCCACTTGTAAAGGTTCTACGACTTATTGATGCAGATAGTACCGGTCATGGGTTGCATATATGACACGATGGATTAAACCAAGGAAGCAATTGCTAAAAATATTGGTGATGAAGAAACACGGTATAAGGTGATATTAAAAGTATTTGATGGTCATTGCGAATCTCATTTGTATCAGTGGTTGCGGTGTGTTGGATATTAGTTAAATCCTAACATCCAATATGATGAATAATTTGATCCCAATGATATGGAGGTGAAAATTGGCATATATGATACCCTGGATCGAATGGCCAGAAATCAAGCGAAGAGAGTGAAAATGGATGATGACTTGGTCCTATTTAAAAATGCAAAGGAGTTAGTTGGGAGACAAAAAGCCATCGACCGAAGGATCAAGGTGTAGCCAGGTATCTTCATGTTTATCACCACAAATTTACAAAATAGAACAGCATGCTGATAACTTTTATTTTTTCTCAGCCACACAGTGAGAGGACTATGGAGATAGTGCTCCATTGTTGAAAGAAGTTGCTATTAGAGTATTAAGTCTCACATGTGCAGTGCGATTGGATGTGATCAAAATTGGAGTGTCCTCACACAGGTATAAATTTTCTGTTTAATTTTGAATTTATTTTTAAGATTGGTAATTGGTTGAATTTATATTTTTTATTTATTTTATTAACTTATTTACTAATTATTTATTAACTTATTATGTATTTGATGATGTAGATACATATAAAAAGAAGGAACAGGTTGGAACAACAAAGATTTATGGTCTCATACTCTTATTATGTCAATATCAATTTACAACTATGGATGAGGAAGTGTATGAGAGAAATGAAAGAAAAATATGATTCCCTATGTCTTATCGGATTTGGAGGACCATGATGAATGTATAACCGAAAAAGAAAATTCAGCTTTAGCATCCGGTTTAGACTCTTTGGAGAATAATGATGAAGAACAATCATGGCTCAATATTGTTAATGTACTTTAGTTTAATAATGATCTATATTCGTCTATAATTCTATAATTCTATTTTTTAATGTATAATTTTATATTTATAACTTATAATTAACTTATAATTGTCAGTTCCTTCATTTCAATTTTGGGTCATAAAAAACTACCTATATGGAGGAGAGGTCGTATGCAAGAGCAAATGCAAGACATTGACGATATAGATTTCCGTGATGATGAAAGTGAAGAATAAGAGGAAGATGATGGAAGCACTCCTTATATGGATGACTATGATGATGATGATGATGATGATGATGACGACGATGAGGATTCGAGAAAGAGTGAAGACAATGAAGTCTAGGGACATAGCTTTTGGTGAATCCCTAATCCCTGATAATTTTGTTTTGGATGGTTTCCACGTTTGAACATCGAAGTTTTGGAATTTGGATAGTTTTTCACTTTTTTTATTTACTACGGGAAATTGGAATGGGTTTGAATTGAAGTTTGAACTTTAAACATTGAAGTTTTTTAATATAAACCTTCATTTTGGGTTTGATACTTCCAATGCTTCATTACATTTATGGTATATGGTTTGTGAAATGGGAATTGTATCTATATATGGTATTAGATAATTTATTTGTGGTAAATTTCATCGTATTGCAATTGTTTAGATTTATTATGTATTTTTGTTCTATTAAAAAATATCTTATTGGCTCTTACGATTCAACCATCTGATCTGCTCTACAAAAACAAAATCGATCCACCCATACAATTCGATTCTAATAACACTGATATATACCAGTAAATCTCGAAAATATCGGAAAACACCAGCCACTAATTCTGGTACTTCCAAGATATTCAAGATATTGAGCAATACATACCCGGTATGCACATTCGGATATATACCATCCTGGCTCGGACCAGTTATGATTATATACTATATCCCAACCTGTATTTCCAAGATTTTGAACCATGGTCATAATGCAAACCTTGCCAATCCATTTTGTGTTCTATACTACACAGCATCGTACTTGTTACTGTGTGGAAGTGAAAGTACAAAAATAAAAAGAAAAGAGAGAGATAAGCAAGCGTACACAAACAACCATGGTTATACAGACCCCATCAGAATTGATTAAAACATGGGTTCCTACAATGCAAGAAAGTGATACCCAAACATAAAACATGAGGGAATCTGGTTGGCGTCAAACCTGTAGGACCCAATGTGCACAACTCAAAAATCTTGCAACTCCCAGTGCAAACACATAATGAGCAGTAAATGGTTCAACAATCTGTAAAGATGAAACAATATATTAACAAAAAAAAAGTAATACCTCAATCAATGAAAGAATGGAAAAGATAAGGAGTGAAACATGCATTTAATTTAGAAACTGCTACAGTACAGTCTTTTGATACATAATTGAGTGGTGGATGGTTAGACAAGCATGTCCCATCACCTGATCTTTAGCAGGCGATGGGACATGTACAGTTCAATGGCGGAGTCAGATCTTAACCTATAGATACATATGTGCATGTTTTCAACTTTGAACCTTGGTATTTTGCATCACGCGTAATTGAGGTAATACTGAAACAGCTTCCAAATATACACAAAAAGCCCAGCTAATCCTGTTCAGAATATTATGTGATGTCGATGGGTGAACCGCCAGAGCTAATACAGCACATGGGACCACCTACATCCAAATTCAAAAAAAATCTACTTAATTACACAATTAGTTGATACAGCTAGCAATATACAACATAGTAAAATGATAGAATGTATAAAAGCAAAAAAAAAATTATGACCAATCATTTTAGATCGGGGAAGGATTGGTATATAGGCCTTAGGGATTGGAGTTTATGTGATGATTTTAGCATTAGGTTGAATTAGAGGAAGAAGATAAGAGAAGACTGGAGAAAAGAGGATTAGCGTTACGAGAGTTCTCATTCCCCCTTTCATTGATTTTTTTTTTTTTTTGATAACCTGGGTATCTGGGCCTCTTAGAGCACCCGCCTAATCCCAGGGGCACATGCGCACCCCAAATTCAGTACATGTCGGGTCAAGACAGGATATAAATCCCTAGGGTGGCCTCAAGGGGGGGAGGGGATTCGAACTCAAGTCTCCTGCTTTTTGGAAGCAGGTACCTGCCTAGCTCACCTAACCCCTTGAGGTTCCCTTTCGTTGATATTTATATGCTAAATGTTACATAAATTTGAATGTTGATGATGAGGAGTGCTCAAAATCTATGTTAGAACATCTATTTAAATTGTTTGAGATTTTTTTAGTTTTGCCCCTTCTTTCCCTTTTCTAACTAGCATCTTTTTTCGATTTTTGCCAATGCCGATATGTGCCAAACTCTGACTTGGTAAGTAACAAGTTATCATGTGTAAATGGGTCAATCTCCTTGTGACAAAATAGTTAAACTTTGGGAACTGCCCAACTATCTATATGCATGCACATAATTGATGGTGTAGGTTCAACCATTTTCACATAAAGAGATTGACCCCAGGTCTGTACCCCTGTAACTAATCGACTTAGTATAAGGTACACAACCCGAATGCCAGCGATGACACTTGGGTCAATCTCCAAAAGTCCACGTGGAAAATGTTCATAAATAGTAGTGTGGGTACCAAGGATGGTGCACAAATCAATCTCCTTTCACCAAATTGGTAAAAGTTGGGGCGTGCACAATGATTTATGAATGAGCAAATCTCTTCACAATTTTTACCTTTAATAGATTTGCGGCTCAAATATTTTTGCAACTCCCAAGAGGTTGGAGGCAATTTGACCTACTACCAACTTTATATTTCTCACACGTCCCGTCCACCATCTCAAGTCGTGCACCATCTATATATATATATGCCGAGATCACATGCCATGTGGCATATGATTCCAAAAAAAAATCCCGTTTTGGGATCATGTGCCACATGGCATGTGATCTAAAAAAAATATAATTAAAAAAACTTTTTGAAGGACCTTCAAAAAAGTTATCAAATATTGGGTTCCGCCCAACATACTTGGTGCATTGAATTTTGGCCAACTTTGACCACATCTTGAACCGTGGATAAGATGTTTTTTCAATTTTTTTTTGGTGATAGATGTGATCGAACTTGTGCATGTTGCCTCAGCACCTGCTCTTCCGATTAGGTGCCCCTTGGCATCCAAACGGCACTTGCATAGGGTTCATATAAACTCAATTAAAAATGTGGAATTGGTACTAGGTACGTGACCAATGCACCAAGGGCGGTGCATGCTTAGGACGACCTAAACTGTAATAGGCTAAAAATGAAAATTTACAGATTAGCATGCTCGTAAATATTTTGTGCATCTCCCAAAGTTTGCTCAATTTGGCAGAAGGAGATGCACCCATGCTCTACCTAATACCAACTCAACAAATGGTAAGGAGTACTGTTATCAACTTATACCACTCTAATCTTAAACTATTGCTTAGGATTTGTCTTCTTTGCCTTGATTCCTTCCTGCCATTGTCAAACAAAAGGGTACAAAAGCATCAAAGACTCTAATCTTAACCCTTTTGAATAAGAAAGGCTTTGACTGTAAGGGAAAGATATTGGAAGAAATTCGATGATCAAACCAAGAAACCCTCTGAAGAAGCGTTAAGTAGATAGAGACCTGAAATCTCCATCTGCAAAGAATCCTCGTAAGAGGTATTGTATGATCATCGATCTATCCAACAGATAGGAAGGTGAGCCAAGAGGCACAAAATCCATGTTCATTGGTGGATTGCTTCATATTCTTGTTTATATTTGTTGTAAGCTGCTTGAAGCTGTTCTTTGAAATGCATCAAATGTGTGTAATGATATGAACCAAATCATTTTTTTCTCTTCCGAGTTTCGATGTAATATTTTTTTAATATGTTTTGAGTTTCCTATTTGAACAAAGACACACCAAGTGACCTATTCCAACTTAAACTCTTGTTTTTATTCAAAATATAGGGGTAGATAGAGCAATTTTAGGAGTATTTATTCCTAGAAGTGTGAACAAAAAATTGACAAAAATAACATCTTTTTTTGCTTTTAATAGAAGTATCAATTATAAGTGTGAGACATATACAACTACTATATATATATATATATATATATATATATATATATATATATATATATATATATATATATATATATATATATATAAAGCTACGATGAACTTTACATTATAGGACTTGACCCCGGCCCTTTTAGAAATAGGCTGGACTTTCAGGCCCTGTACTGCAAGCGGAATTGATACCACAAAATTATTGGCCTAGTTTTTACACAAAAACCAGTAAATACCTGCAAGACGACAAAAATCAATCATCCTCTAATGGCATCAAATATCAGATTACATCAGTTGGTATCAGAGCAAGTTCTGATCCACGGAACGCTTGTCAATCAACAACTGGAAGCCCTAGAAGGTCAACACGTAAAACCAATCATGACAGAAGTCAGTGCCACGTGGAGTCTCGTCCATGGAGACCCCATTTGTGATGTATACGATGACGAAGGAGACATCATTCCTGATGTTGTTGAGTCATCACGTATCAACTATTCAAGTTGAAAAAGATCTTCCAAAATCACAGGAAAACGAAGCACTAAAGTTCATAAGAGGTAGGTACTTGGAATTCTTAGTGAAAACTAGCTCAAATAGGGTTGATTTGAGGTCTAGTTTCAAAAGTAGGGAAAAGGGTTTTAAAATTAGAAAAAATATAGTTTGTTATCTTGATAATTCTTGTAATGTGTATAAATATTCAAGAAATTTATATGTGATTTATGATTGCATGTGCAACTTAATGAATGCACATGCATTAATGTGATTCCTAATGTTAGAGCTATGTAGGTGCATGAGTTTCAAGTCTAATATATATATATATTTCTAAATAAATTATTCTAAAGAAATTATATGGATGTGCATGTTTGGTTTGATGTCATGAAGCTTTATAAAAACTATACAACTCGTAAACTTGCATGTGTGTTGTTATTAGACTTAATGATTCAAGTTTGTACGGAATACCAACTTAAGTATGTATTGTTACATGTAAAAGAATGTGAATAATGGTAATTTTACTAGGATTTATATGACGATTGAGACTTATAGGATAGCAAGGAAGGCTGGAAAAACCTTTAGAGTTAGTTGATTTAGAAGGTGGTAACAACTCATTCCAAAACGAGGCCTTTCTCAGGAATCCAAAACAGAATCTGTCAGGCCTGAATTTGAGAGTGCTAAATGACACATTTTAATGGCGATTGAATTTTTATTGTCTTATTTCTCATATAGTAGAGATCTCTAACTTGTTGCAGTTAGTGACCTGTCCCCAATTTTATTTTAGGATTTATCCAAGTTGGAAAAGATCTTCCACAATCGCACGGAAAAAGAAACACTAGAGGTCATCAGTAGGTACTTGGGATTCTTAGTGAAAACTAGCTCAAATAGGGTTGATTTGAGGTCTAGTTTCAAAAGTAGGATAAAAGGGTTTTAAAGTCGGAAAAAATATAGTTTGTTATCTTGATAATTCTTGTAATGTGTATATATATTCAAGAAATTTATATGTGATTTATGATTGCATGTGCAACTTAATGAATGCGCATGCATTAATGTGAGTCATCATGTTAGAGCTATGTAGGTGCATGAGTTGCAAGTCTTAAAAAAAAAAAAATCAATAAATAAAAAAATTATTCTAAAGCAAGTATATGAGGCTTATACTCTGAAACCTGAGATGTATGTGCATGTTTGGTCTGATGTCATGAAGTTTTATAAAAACTATACAACTCGTAAATTTGCATGTGTGTTGTTATTAGACTTAATGATTCAAGTTTGTAAGGAATACCAACTTAAGCATGTATTATTGTTACATGTAAAAGAATGTGAATTATGGTAATTTTATTACGATTTATATGTTGATTGAGACTTATAGGATACTAAGGAAGGCTGGAAAAACCTTTAGAGTGAGTTGATTTAGGAGGTGGTAAACATCAATTATTACAACTCATACCAAAACTAGGCCTTTCTCAGGAATCCAAAACAGAATCTGTGTCAGGCCTGAATTTGAGGGTGCTAAATGACACATTTTAATGGCGATTAAACTCTGAAGAATTTATCTTGGGTTGGTTATAATGCGTACAACCTTGGGTAAAAATTTCAGACACTTATTTGGAGTGAACTGTCATATGAAAAATCCAGAGTACAGCATCGTCTTGCGGCCTAGCTCCACAGGCAGCTGAACCCATATTCTGTAATTTAGCCATAACTTAAAACCCATGAGGATTCAACCAGTGAACATAAAGATGAATTAAAGAGGACATTCATAGTTTTCCAACCAGAAACGTCGTGTTTTGGTAATGCAAAGCCCTGTTTCCTATAATCCACTTTAATAATTGGGGCTCTGTTACAAACAGCAGATCGCATAACCTGCATGGTAAATTGGAAAATGGCATGGAGTAAAAGTTGTCTCTGGTTATCTTCTTTCAAACTCAATTGGAATTACGAATTTCGGAGCTCCCAATAACAGAAACGAATTTTCTTGTAGAACAGCACAGTGTACGGTTTTTATTGATTAGTAAACGAAAAACGCACGCAATAGCATTTTAGTCGAAGAAGCATTGGCTGCAAGTTCTACTCAAATTGTGTCTCATGATGTGTTTATCTATCATGAAAAGTTTATTTGGCTTGTGTGAGTTAGCGTATATAGGTCAACGTCAGATCTGGTGTACGTATGCTTCTCCAATTGAACCTAAGGCCCTGTTTGATTGCAAGGAAACTCCAAAGAGGAAATAAAATCAATTTCCTAGTTTATTTATTGGGAAATGATTTCCTATGGAAATGGATTTTCCACTGTATGATTAGTGTGTTTGAGAAATGATTTTCATTGGAAATTGATTTCTCTTGTTTGATTAGAATGTTCGAAAAAGAATTTGAAAATGAGTTTTTTGTCCAAACATATGGGCCAGTTTGGATCAAAAGCATTTTCAAAAATGACGTTTAATTTATGTTACTTTCTATCTTTTCTACTTTTATGAAAGTAGAAGTTCGTTTGAACAAATATTTAGTGAGAATAAAGAAGAAAAAATTATTTAGGAAAACACTCCCTTATCACTTTGTATTGATAGTCAAAGTTTGACTAAATTTTTTTTGGATCAAAAGTCATACCGAAGTCAAACATTAACCAATAATATTTTCAATGATATTCTATTAAGTTACAAAAATTAAAACCATAGTAATCACTATTTATTACCAAGTAACACAAGTCGGAGTTTGAAAAATCAAACTCAAATAAAAAGTCAAAATTTGACCAAACGTAAAACTTTGATTAATAAAAATGTGTAAGGCTAAATTACAAAGCTACATAGCATTTTGCAACGATGCAGATTGAAAGAAATTTGAATTTTTATAAAAAAAGTCAAACTTTCATCCAAGTTTTAACTTTGACCAATAGAAAATTTGGCAATGTACCGCCAAGTTACAAAAGCCAAGCTGCAAATTAACACAACACATTCATATCCATCGCAAGCTTACACTAGTCAAAATTTGACCAAATATCAACTTTTAATGAAAGTCAAACTTTGACTAAATGTAAAAAAAATTAACAAAAAATTTGTGAATATACTACAAAGTAATAAATTAACAAAATAGTAACCTCAATGAGGTTACACTGGTCAAAGTTTGACAAAGTCAACTAGTGTTACAAAGTTTGACCAAAAATCAAACTTTGACTAATAAAAAGTTATATTACCAAATTAAAATTTAATATAGTAATAACCACTATCTGTTGTTAAGATACACTACTCAAATTTTGACTAGAGTTAAACTTTGACCAATAAAAATGAGGCAATGTATTGCAAGATCACAAATTAAAACAATGATAGATATCATTAATTGCAGCATTCCACTAATCAAAAATTGCCAAAAGTCAAATTTTCATAAAAAAAAATCAAACTTCAACCAAGAAAAAATTGCACTAATAAGTTATAAATTTATGTAGGAGTAGACCCTATCCATTATCAGGTTTCGGGCTTGACTAAAAATAAATCCTTACTATTGTATAAAAGTAAAAATAGTTTCTGTCAATTTTCCATGCCTAAAATGCCCCTAATTCATATCCGCAAGTCTCTACTTCTAATTAAACTAGGACTCTGTTTCCACATAAATATAAAATTCTCATTTCTTTATATGAGTGAACAAGCTTATCGAGAAAAATAGTAGAGATTGAAGATTATACTTTAATGAGAAAGTTTATTTCGAGAGTTGTTAATCTCACTGAAACCAAGGCTTTTGAGCCAGTCTGTGCCGAAGTCTGGAGGATTTTGATCCTCTCCTGCCTGCTGAATATCAGTTTTTTTAGACTGATTTCGTATCCAGAACAGATGGTCGTTTAAGACCCTGTTTTATTTGTTTGTGGTGTGGAAATTCTGGACCTAGTGCTCCATCTCATCTTCTTCTCAATTATCACAGCTGCTGCTCTCTGATTGCCTGTTGCTGATGGGTTATTAACTACTACTGGAATTCAGATTTGAGACTTATTGCTGATCTTAAGAAGGTGAGTAGGTTATTTATTTCATCCTTGTGCAGTTATAAAAGGGTGGAATATATATATTTAATAATGCTGAGATATAATGCAGATTGATATAGAATATTTTTTTTAAATATTAGGGGCAGAATTAAAAATTCTATATCAAGCTTGATATAGCATATTTATTTAGATATTACGGACAAAATTGAAACAGTTACTTCTTTTTGCTTCTCTCTGAGCTCCTCCCTTAGCCTTGATCTTTGTTGTAATTTTCATTTTCTTTAATGGAATTACAATCTTATTGATAAAAAAAAAAAAAGAATTAAAATAGTTACTATTGGAATTTTAGGCTACAACCTAAGATCAATATTGTAAATCAGGGCTGGTTTCATCATGTTTTGACACTGTGAATAGAGTTATGGTAGGTTTTCATTTCCTAACCTGATTTCAAATATTTTAGGGTTGCGATTCTCATTGGGCAAGTTATGGAACAATTAAACCTATATGAGGTGTTAGACAGGAACGTCAAAATTTCTGCACAGAACCTATATGAGGTGTTAGACACGAACGTCAAAATTTCTGCACAGATGATACATCTGTGCAGAAATTACAATTGAAAAATATATTTGTAATTGTGCCTTGTATTCAATACATAATATTTAACCTTGTTTCTGGTTAGGGTTCCATCCGGAAAAACTCAATTCGTAGATCAATACTAGAATTTAGAAAAATCTACAATGGAGTATACAGAATTGTGCCTTGTATACAATAGAAAAATTTACAATCGTTCAGTGCGTCTTCACCGAGAGGTCTCAGGACATATAAAAAAGTAGATCAGTCCTGATGTACCGTAATCCCTGACGGTGGATGGAAACCGAGCCTGTTGCATAGCTATCAGTGGTTTCCCCTACCAAATGGTCTCTGAACATATATATCAGAAAAATTAAGTAGGGCTGCGAACCTCATCCAAAAAATAACTTAAATATTCATTATATTTGTTAATTTGGTGCATGTCACAGTTTTACCGGGTGTAAAAAACAGTATCCAATGCCAAAACGTAAAACTCTGACTTTGATGTCTTTGGAATTAGTTTTCTTACATTTTCTTTTGGATCTAAATCAGCTGATTTAGATGGGATTATTATGGGGATGCCCCCTTCTCATGTACTTTTGTTTTTTATATATTTTAATTAACTTGCTTGCTTAGCAAAAAATAAAAAAAAGTTCAAACGCATGTCGTGAATCATATATTCGAACCCTAGATTATATGTTACATTGCACGTGATCGTGAGATACATCTAACCTCTAACAGTTCACCAAGCTCCTTTGGGTTTTAAGAAAAAAAGAAATTTTTTCGATCATTTTGCTGCAAATCCTAGGTCAAAGTTTCCCATTTATGGCCTGAACCTGGTACTTTAAACTTTGAACCTTTGACCAACGATTTTATGGTGGATAAATACCATTTTAAATGATTTTTTTTGATGGATTTGATCGACCTTGGAAAGTTGTTGTGGCACCAAACATCCGCGGGCCCCTCTCTCTCTCTCTCTCTCTCTCTCTCTCTCTCTCTCTATATATATATATATATATATGTATATATATGTTAAGGACGACCATGGTATTGTTCAAATGGTATTTGACTGAAGTCATCCAAGTCAATTGAAGCTTTAAGCATGTCTTATCCCACAATGTTTGGTGCATAAATACGTTTTCACTCACATTTTCCCACATGAAACACGTAAGAATTTCATATTATGATGTAGCCCAACAGACCTATTACAAGGCTACACGGGTGCATGATGTCCAGACTCTGCCTCTCGGAGCTACGTACCTACTACCTACCATCACACTCAACAATCTGAGTATCTCTCATTATCTTAGAAAAAGTATAGTCAGTCAAGACTTTTTTATAAGTAAAATGTGGTTTATTATTCAATTTCAGTATTAATTTAGAATAATTAAAGGGCCTCCCTCCATCACTTTTTAATATTCACATGAACAAATATCTCAAAAATGAATGTCTTTCAAGTCAAAGTGCAAGATACTATTTACCAAAATCATCTTACAAGGTCATGCATATGTCAAAGCATTAAATACGAGACTACGAATGATGAAGACAATAAAATCCTCAAGTTAAAGTCGAAAAGGAATAAATACCCATTTTCGATTTAATTGAATTTTCCAGATTATACTTATTTGTTAGTTTTTATTTTTTTCTTCATGTTCTATAGTTGACATTATAAGGTTTTTTTTTTTAATTTTAAGTTTCTATAATTTTAAGTTAAACATAATGAAGACATATGAAACATAGTAATAAGTGTTTTTTTTTTGTCTTTAATAAATCATAAAACATAATAACAAACACTTGAAATACTATAATTTTTTTTATGTTCAAATCACCAGATAGATGTCTAAAAATCAAGTTCAATCATTTAAAGGTCCTAATGTCCACGTGCCTTTTTAATAGTGAGTAAAAGTTGAAGTATGACCAATAAAAGTTGAGAATCTAATTCTAGCATCACATTATAGATCAACACAACAGTATACTCTTTTCACAATCAAGTTATAGGAGTCAAAATTTAATAAAAATAAATTTTAAATTAAAAGTCAAACTTTGACCCATAAAGTCAACCTTTGACCACTAAATTTTGGTAATGTATTATTAACTTACAAATTACAAATTACTATCAAGCTTCACTAGTCAAAGTTTGGTCAAAAGTCAAAACTTTAAAGAGCTTATAAATCTTGTTAAAGTTTGATTAAAATTCAAACTTCGACCAAAATCAAATATTAGCTACAAAGAGTATGCTGTAGATCATGTGGTGGTTATAGTGATCGTGGTGGTATGATGGTCATAGAAGTGGAAGTTACTTTTTAAAGTCAAAAGATAAATTTTTTGCTTTTAGTTTAAGATGATCTTTTATTTTTTTTACAAGTAACTTTAGATATGAAATGACAAAAAAATATTTATTTGTCATGGGAAACTCAATTTCAGCCACTTGAAAGGTTGAAATGGTTTCCTCCTAAAATGACTTGGTGTATGGAAATTAAATTTTCATGTGCGGCCCACTTAATTTCATTTCCATCTCCTTACAATGCTATTAAACAAAAATAATTTGAAAATAAATTTCATTTCCACCTATGTAATAGCATTTCCCAGTTATCAAACAGGACCAAAGGAGAAATTTTGGACAATTTGAAAAATGTGACATTTCTAAGGACTTGAAGAATTGGGACATTATGATACAGTGAACCAATCACTAATATGTGTGACAAGATGAATCCAAGACATTTCAAGTTTGGAACACTAGTACCCTGGAACACAACCTTAGAGACCTCAAAATATTCTGATGTGTCATTTTTGACTCACCGTCTTAGGAATGGACCTGGTACGGGATAGCCTTTGTATAGGCTCTTGCATTAACAATGACCTAGTCATAAGGGACAATGGGGGTCTTAGGACCTTTGGGCAGGTAGTGCCCTGCGCCCACCCTTCGCTAGTGGGCGTACCTCCCTGCAGTACCAAGGACGAAACTGTGTTTTGACGGGCCATGGTCGGTGCTTGGTATCAGTGTTTCAAAAATCGGCTGGGGCGGCCGCCCGGAAGGATCGGGTCCCCAGCCGACTCGATTTTGAGTGGGACGGTGTCTGAGGCAGGTTTGGGTTTGGGCGCCCACTCAGGCGGGTCCAAAATTGAATTGGGGCGGGTCAAGGCGAGTCGGGCGTCTATATATAAGTATATTTTTTTTTTCGTTTCATTGCAATTGAAAGGGGGTTTTAGGGCTTAGGGTGACTGAGGCTTCTTCTTCTTCATCTCTCCTCTCATTGGCTCATCCACTCAATGGCGGCTCACCGACGACCACCGGCGACTACCAGCCACCTCCGGCGACCACCGGCAACCGTCCGGTGAGTCCTTTTTTTTTTCATTTCTTCTCCGTTCCTCTTCTCCATTCCTCTTTTATGCATATTTTTTTTAAAATTTTTATCAATCTTCTGCACTTCTTTTTTGAAGCATAAGGATCTGGCGATCCTCCCGCCAGCGTGCATCAAGCTTCCGGCTCCGGCAGGTTTTTTTTTTTCTTCTTCTTCTTGTCCTCTGTTTTATTTTTTGGCAGCCATTGTCTTTTCTGCTTCTTTTTCGAAGCTTCGGCAAGGCAACGCAGCGGCACCCTCCGAAAGTCCAGCAAATATTATTTATTTATTTTTTCCTCTGGTTCTTCGTCTTCTTCTGTTTTCTAGCATTTTGTTTTTGCTTCAGTTTTTTTTTTTGGCTGCATTTTTTTCTTCTTTCCTGCAGTGCACAGTGACAGATATATATATATACATATATATATATATATATATATATATATATATATATGATTATATGTGACTATGTGAGACTGTGTGTGTGTGCCACAAGCCCACAGTGCCATTACTGGCACATGCTTTTCAAGTGATTGCACCGAATTTAAAGAATGACTTGGTATTTTAGGAACATGTGATAAGTAAAAATGTAATATGGGCCGTCTGATTTGAAGTTTATGATTAAAATATGGGCCGTCTGATTGAGGAGCATGTGATATGTAAAAATGTAAAATTGAATAATATATATATATATATATATATATATATATATATATTAAAATATATGCATTTATGATTATATAATATATATATAGCAGTCGCCCGGATCTTGGGACGCCGCCCAACGATTTCCGCCCTAACATCCCCCCGACCGCCCAAACCCGCCCGACGATTTTAAGATCATTGCTTGGTATCAGCCCTATCAACGCAAGGGTAGGAACACGAAGAGTCTTCCAATCTGGTTGGATTGTGGGATAAACCACAAAATTCCTCCGCATGGGCTTATGAGAGGCCCACCAAATGCTAGCCAAAAGCTTAAAAGTCCTAAATAAATTTTATTTATTTCCAATATCATTGTTTACATCAATTAAGAGGTTGTCAATAGCCTTATATGAGCTAAAATAAAGAATCCTAAACCAACTAAAATTCTTACAAATAACTCCTATTTTAACTAGATAATTTCGGAAGTGTTAAAACTAGCACTTGCTAATTTTAGTGTGTGATCCATACCCAAGCAAGACAATAAATAACCCAAAAGTCTTCACTTCTTTTTGTTTCATCTTTCTTCTCCGTTTCTTTCTTCTTTGTTTTTTGGAAACCCTAGCGAAATTGTAGGAAACTGATTTACAAAGTCATGACGACGAGTCAACCAATCAAGTGGGAGATATTTGCCACAGACCTGGGAATATTGATCCCGAACTTTATATACGAATAAAAGGTATGTTCAAAGTAAATGCTAAGAGGTTCCAATAAAGCATTCTACATTATGTTGACTTCTTTTAAAATCTTTAGAGAACAGACATGTTGGAGCAGCCAGTATGTAACGACCCTGATTTTCTCTAACGGTCAATCGTTGACCTTTGATAGGAATGCGCCTATTTTGACTGGTTTGACCTTTGGTCAAACCCTCAACCTATGTGACGGGGCCTCAGGCCCATTTTTTTAGGGTGTGCACACCAATGCACGACCCGACCCAACTTTCTCTCTCTAAGTTTCAATTATAAGTGTATATATATATATATGTCATACCTTATATGAAAAATTAGATATTCATATATGCGATTTTCTAAATAGGAAACTGGGCTGTGTGATGTTAGATGCATCCATACTCAAAAGTGACACCAGGTTGCAATAGCCAAGCCCAACATCAATCACAATTCAGCACCCTTGACGATTCATTCCAAGAATTGATAAGCGTAATCTATTATATATGTGTAGATAGATAACCAATAAATGTGGTTGTGGTGTTAAATAAAGGTTCCATAGTCGGTCAGTATTGACACCCAACACCCAAAACTGAACACAGGGACCTGATGAGTAGTGAAATATGATGATATTTCACCCCTAAATACCTATATTTAGCCGTCCGATGAAGGCTATCTGATGAGATTTGCTAGATTTGAAGTGTTTCAGGTAAATACAGTCCAAGTTTCTAAAACAGCCCAAGAATCCCGAAAATAATGTCAAAACACTGCTATTTTGGGTCATTGAGAACTTAGTGCGACTTGCAGCTCAATTTGGACCTTCAAGACGTCAGATTCAGGAAATTGCTAAAACATAAAAGTTGTAGAGCTCGTCGTCAGCTTTCCAACGCTTCAAGAATCACCTCAATCCGAGTTCGGTACAGAAAATTATGAGCAAAATACCGAGGCGATTCGATGCAAAGCTAGAAGCGGAATTCACGAAAATTACTCTTAGATGTCAATCGAGAGGTATTAGGGTTAGGCTATTATAAAAGGGAAGCCACGAGTTTCTTAGGGGATTATTATTTTTGCAATTAGAATATTATTCATTCTTTCTTTTTAGTTTTTAGGGCTCTTCACTTTGGGGAATATTTTCTTCATCTTTTCAAGTCTTCTTCTCTCCTTCTTCTAGGGTTTATTCAGGTAGATTGTACCTAGGATTTGCATTATTTTCTCTCGAGAAATTCATAGATTGTATTTAGGAAAAACAATTGCAAATAACTTATGGAAGAAATAAAAGACGAAGGACTTTGAAAGAAAAAGGAGATCAAACAGCAAAGATGAGCGGCTAAACGAGTAGATCGGGGAAGATGCGACCCCGAGATAAGTACCTATGTTTATGATTAATACCATACCATTATTGTTATCATGGAATCGTTTTGCTCAAAGTTTGTGTGATTGAAAATATTTTAAATGCTTTTTGATTTGTATCAACTACCGTAATCGCTAGATCTGGACTGCGGTGATCTAGTGAAGCGATTATGTCTTGATTATGCATTGATCTAAATATCATGAGATACGCTTATGCTTTTTACATGACTCATACCGCAATGTTAGTGAGTCATTGTTTTAGATAGGTATGCGGATTGATGATCATATTTTATTTCAAGTCATTTTTCTAGATGAATGATGGTGTGAATGATGATTTAATGAAGCGTGGGTTTTAATGATAGAAAAGACGAATGCAGGGGTAGCATATTCCTTGATCTCATTTTAATATTGTTCGAGATTTATCAAGAATTAATTGTTTAGATTAATTTATTTTTACGCATTTAGGAAAAGTGTGTTAAGTTTTGGTAAAATTGAATCGCCTTTGGTACTTCCTTAGGGACGTTTTAAAATCTCTAAAAGAATTAATTAAAATTCACGTTTCTGTGGGTTCGACACTCGTTTCTGCCATCAATAGATCTTGTGCACTTGCAAGGTTACATTCTAAATCGATCAAGTTTTGGGGAAATCGGTGAAATTTTGATTAATTAGGATAGGGATTTTTACATTTGAGTGTTTAAAAAAAAAATTTATTTCCTTATTTTTCTCTCTTTGATAAGATTTTGTGGAGTCTTTTTAGGAAGTTTAGATTTTTAGGATACCTTCCTTAGGAAATTTAGGAAGTAGAGATTTTTAGGACTTCTTATTTTAGATTTGGTAGGACTCTTTTTCCTTATTTTCCTCTTTTAGATATTTTTAGGATTTTCTAAATTTAGTCATTAACTTTTGTGGGACTTTTGTTTTAGGATTTTTAGGAATCTTTCATTCTTCTCCTTATTTTTCTCTTTTAGGAAAGATTTTATAGGATTTTCAATTTTAATTTTTAATTTTCGAATTTAATTTAAAAAAAAAAAAAAAAAAAATTAAAAAAATTAAAAAAAAAAATTTTAATTCGAATTAAAAAAAAAAAAAAAAAAAAAATTTAATTAATTTAAATTCGAATTTAATTTAAATTTAAAAAAAAAAAAAAAAAAAAAAAATTTTAATTAATTTAAATTCGAATTTTAATTTTAATTTGAATTTAAAAAAAAAAAAAAATTTAATTAATTAATTAATTAATTTTAATTTGAATTTGAATTTGAATAAAAAAATTAATTTAAATTTGAATTTTAATTAAAAAAAAAAAAAAAAAAAAGAAGAAATCTTTCCCCGATATTGCCACTGCTTATCATCTTTACTAAATCGCTTCAAGGTATCACATCTGCACTGCTTAATCTTGAGATCGAAAGAGCTTGTAGAGAATCGAAGAGTCCAGGAATCAATATCAACAAACCGAGACCATGGCGGACCAAAGGCAAGAGAGAGATGAGAATAACAACAATGGAATGTCAATAATGGAAATAATAGGAACAATAATTTTGATGAGGGCCCTAGAACACAGAGTATTATAACGATCCCGGTTTTACGAGGATCAGAATGTATTATGCATGCTCCCATTCCAGGAACCACTATGAATTCAAATCAAGAATGATTCAAATGCTACCAATTTTCCATGGGTTAGCAAATGAAAATCCATACGTTCACTTAAATGAATTCACTGGGTATGCAAAATGTTCAGTCCACAATGTCACTGATGAGATAGCGAGCTCCGACTCTTTCCGCTTCTCTTTAAGAGATAAGGCAAAAACATGGTTCTATTCCTTAGAACCACAATCTATTCAGAGTTGGGCGATGCGCCGTCACTTAAAAATATTTTCCCATGACTAAGGCCATTGAATTGCGTCAGAAGATCCAGTTCTTTTCCCAACAACCTACAGAAACATTCCATGAATGTTGGGAACGTTTTAAGGAATTGATCAGAAGTTGCCCAAATCATCAAGTTCCAAGGTGGCAACAAGTCCAAAGATTTTACAATGGGTGATTCACGAAGAGAGCATGGGTGATGCAGCTTGTGGTGGATCTGGTGCCACGAAAGAAGCTGACGAATTGTGGGCATTGTTTGAAAAGTTATATCAAACTTCGATACAAAGTGAGACACTGGGGCGAACCAACTTGAACCTGGCACCTAAATCTCATGTGTTGACAAAAGACGGATTGTACGATGTCAACAATAATGCCTCAGATCTGTCAACAAAGTTTGACATGCTGTCCACACAGCTGGCCATGTTGTTACCTGCTACGAAGCAAGCTAAAGCTCTGTCACCCCACTGTGTTCAATTTGTGACCACCAGTCATATGGCTAATGAGTGCCCTACTACCTTGCCATTCTTCCCTGATGAACCTAATCCTCAAGAGCAGGTAAATGTGACTCAA
Organism: Chloranthus sessilifolius; assembly: GCA_021018995.1. Lineage (NCBI taxonomy): Eukaryota > Viridiplantae > Streptophyta > Magnoliopsida > Chloranthales > Chloranthaceae > Chloranthus > Chloranthus sessilifolius. The sequence continues at coordinate 77,151,716 of CM037595.1, forward strand.
TCTTATCAGCGGCAGGGTAGAAACATGTACTCCAATACCTACAATCCGGAATGGAAAAATCACCCCAACTTAGGATGGGGTGAATCGAATAAGCGGCAGTAAACCCAACATAGAGCCAACACAATGGGTGGACAACAACCTTTTCAACCAAATTTTCAACAAAATTTTCGTCCACAGCAATTTCCTGAATTCTAATTTCCAACGAATTCCAATTTCCAACAGAATGCTCAGTATTATCATCCAAATTCGACTAGAAAAATCAATTTCAATCGAATCTTAATCAATCTCATGCCGATGCTTGAAGAGTCTCGATGCGGAAGAAAAGCTTATCGAAGCATGCAATCTTTTCGAGATGATAATGGACCAAGTCGATCAATTGGCCAATCAACTGAGTCGTAGAGGAAGGTAGGCTCCCCCAACCCATCAATAATCCTCGAGGCCAAGCACCATCGAAGCAGACCATCGAATAGTCAGCTGAAAGTCACATTACGGTCGAGAAGTGGACGAGAGGTTGATAATCAAGTGAAAATGCCAGTAGAAGGCGATGAAGAAAGAGAAGCGATGAGGAAAAGAATCGAGAAAAAAGAAAGGAGAAAGGAAAAGGAAAGAAAGGAAAAGGAAAAGAAAGAAAGAGACAAAGAGCGGAGATAAGAAAAGTGCAAGCGAGAAGAGAAAGGAAAAGAAAAAGTAATAGAGGAAGAGTTTCCTTCAACCGCCAACAACAAGGACGGAAAAAGAATCGAAATGGAATCGCACCTTATGTCCCAAAGGCACCATTCCTCAATGCCTAACTCCTCCACCTAGAATGGGAAAGGGACCGAGCAAAATTGAAGAAATTTTGAAACATTCAAGCAAGTAAAGATAAATCTTCCATTACTTGAAACAATCAAACAAGTTCGAAATCGCCAAGTTTTTCAAAGATTTGTGCACTCGGAAGAGAAAGGCACGTACTCACGCTTTCAAAGAAAGTGTTCCTAACAAATCAAGTCGATTCGATATTGCGATTGGAAACCCCACGAAACGAAAGACCACAGGTCCCAACTGTTCCATGTGTCATTGGTGGAAACCAATTGGAAAGGCGTTATTGGATTTGGGAGCAAGTGTTAATCGATCCCATACTCAATGTACGAAACTCGGATTGGGTGAATTGAAACCCACGGACGGTCACACTCCAACCGCGAGATAGATCGGAGAAAGAAGACCGAGGGGTGTTATCGAGGATGTTTTGGTTGGAATAGACAAGTTTGTCTTTCCAGTGGACTTCGTTGTCTTAGACATGGAACCACCTGCGAAATCAATCAATCAAGTCCCAATTATTCTTGGACGTCCGTTTCTCGCCACTGCCAACGCTTGCATTAATTATGTACGAGTCATGGGACGTTTCTTTTGGAAACATGAAAGTCAGGCTTAACATATTCCATGCGATGAACCATTTCCCTAATGAGGATGAGGTCGAATGTTTTTACATCGATCAGATGGACGAAGTGGTGGATGAAGCATTACCATCAATGCTCACCAAAGAGGAATTTGAAACTGCTTTGTTAGCCATCTATGAGGACAAAGGGCTTGAAAGGAAGCAGTCAGAAGAGAAAAAGTCAAATTCATCATGTCAAGATGATAACTTATGTGAAGTTGTGACTAAGGTAGAACCACTATCTCATCGAGGTAAAGGATGTCGACTCCATCAATTGAGCGTACCACCAATGGAATTGAAACAATTGCTGAGTCCCTCAAATATGCTTTTACGGGACCTCGAGAAACACTTCCATGATAATTTCATCCACATTATCGGAAGAACAAGAGAATGATTTGTTGAAGGTCGAAGAGCACAAGGAGGCCATCGGATGGACCTTAGGCGATCTCAAGGGATTGACCCATCGGTATGTATGCATAAAATACATCCGGAGGATGAGAGTAAACCATCGAGGGAACCACAGAGGCGACTTAATCCAACATGCAAGAAGTCGTTTTAAAGGAAATCATTAAACTCCTCGATCGGAATCATCTATCCGATCTCGATAGTGAATGGGTTAGTCCACAAATCGTTAGAAAAAGTCCGGAATTACGTGAAAGAAACTACGGAGGAGAATTGGTGCCCACTCGTGAAACTCGATGGCGTGTGTATTGATTATCGAAAATTGAACCACGACCACCGAAAAGATCATTTTCCTTATGGTTCATTGATCAAATTCTTGAGAAGTTAGGGGCAAGAGTTTTATTGCTTTCTTGATGGTTATTCGGGATACAATCAAGTGCCCGTTTTCGGTGATCAAGAGAAGACAACATTCACGTGTCCATATGGTACGTTTGCATATCGAAGGATGCCATTCGGACTTATGTAATGCTCAACGATGTATGTTGGCCATATTCTGACATGATCGACAAATTCATCGAAGTCTTCATGGGCGACTTCTCGGTTTTGGAAAAACATTTGATTCTTGTTTGAATCATCTTTCACGGTGTTACTGCAACGTTGTGTAGATTCCAAACTTGTTCTCGGTGGAAAAGAGCCATTTTATGGTTCAACAAGGAATTGTGTTGGGGCATATTGTTTCAACGAAGGAATTGAAGTTGATAAAGAAGGTCGACTTAATTGCAATTTACCACCTCCTAAAAGTGTTCGACAAATTCGATCATTTTGGGGCATCTTGATTTTATAGAAGATTCATTAAGGATTTTAGCAAGGTGGCTAAACCATTGTGCACTTTGGCAAAGATGTTCCTTTTGATTTTGATGAGGATTGCATAAAGGCATTCCTAAAATTGCGTGAACTCTTATCAAATGCACCAATAATCCAACCGGATTATTCTTTACCATTCGAACTCATGTGTGATGCATCGATTATGCGATCGAATGTCTTAGGGCAAGGGTGAATAAATTACCTCCGTAATTTATTATGCTATGAGACATTAATTGATGCCCAATTGAATTACACCACCACCAGGAAGGAATTATTAGGCATGGTGTATGCTCTCGACAAATTCCGTTCCTATTTGCTTGGATCGAAAATAGTGGTCTTTTCGCACCACTCGCTTTGAAATATCTTTTAGCAAAGAAGGATGCGAAACCAAGGCGATCCGCTGGATCACGCTTCTCCAGCACTTCAACTTCGAGATTATAGATAAAAAGGGGGTTGAGAACGTTGTGGCTGATCATCCGCTCAGAATTACACTGAAGAATCATCTATACAAGACCATCTGTGACACATTTCCGGATGAACATTTGATGGCAATTGATGTAGCTGGTGCAAAAGTTCCGTGGTTTGCTAACATCGTGAATTATCTGGTCACTGGCAGAATTCCCACTGAGTGGGGTAAGAATGATAAGAATCTCTTTTTCTCCCAAATAAAATACTATTTCTGGGATGAACCATATTTGTTTAAATTAGCCGGATCAGATCATTAGGAGATGCGTGCCAGAAGACGAGCAACTAAGCGTCCTAAATTTTTGCCATGCTGGGGCCTGTGGAGGCCATTTCGGAGGACAGAAGACCGCACAGAAAATCCTTCAAAGCGGATTCTACTGGCCCTCAATCTTTCGTGACGCTGCTCAATACTGCAAGGAATGCCAACGGTGTCAACAGCTTGGCAATATTTCACGACGAAATATGATGCCCCTTAATCCAATTCTGATTGTTGAAATTTTCGATGTTTGGGGGATTGACTTTATGGGTCCTTTTCCACCATCCTTTGGGTATTCATATATTCTGGTGGCTGTTGACTATGTCTCCAAATGGATTGAAGCTGTGGCAACCCGATCAAATGATCACAAGGTTGTGGTCAAATTTCTGAGAGAACATGTGTTTAACCGATTCGGGATCCCAAGAGCAATCATCAGTGATGGCGGTTCGCATTTTTGCAATAGCCATTTTGCCACTTTAATGAAGAATGCAGCGTCACTCACAAAGTCGCTCTGCACTACCATCCAGAACTAGTGGTCGGTGGAAGTGTCTAACCGGAAATCAAGCGAATTCTAGAAAAGACTGATGCAATGGATAGAAGAGATTGGTCAAACCGCTATCCGATGCTTTATTGGGCCTATCGTCGCATTCAAGACACCGTCGGAATGTCTCCCTTGAAATTGTCTCGGAAGGCATGTCATCTTCTGTCGAATTGGAGCATAAGGCATTACAGGCGATCAAAGCGATTTAATTTCGATATGCAAGCGGTCGAATCGAAGGTTACTGATTGAGTGAATTAGAAGAGTTACGCTACGATGCGTATGAAAATTCAAAGATGTACAAGGAAAGGTACAAAAAGTTGCACGATCAATTAATTTCTGGAAGGAGTTTCATGTTGGCCAAAAGTTTGGTTATTCAATTCCGACTTAAGCTTCATCCCGAAATTGAAATCTAGATGGGAAGGCCCGTTTGAGTTGTTTCCATTAGTGAGCACGGCAATTGAAATTCAAAGCCTTCAGACAATCGAGTTTTCAAAGTGAATGGGCAAAGACTCAAACCAATGTTTGAGCCGATGACCCGATTTAAGATTGAGGCGATGCACCTTAGTGATCCAGATTCTTGATCAATGAAGAGGTCGAATCGACACTTAAACTCGGCCTTCTGGAGAGGCAACCAGGTGTTTTATTTAGGAGTTGGACACAGGTTTAGTTTAGGATTTAGGATTTATTTCTCTTTTATGTTTAGTTCTAGAATATTAGTTTTAGTTTAGTTTAGGTTATTTTAATTTCCAAATTAGTGTAGCCACATTACCTTCAATCTATTTTTGGTCATGTTCTAATTTGATGCCCATATTCTCACGATCTTTGTGTTGAGGTACTTTTCAACAGTTTGGGGGTACCTACTTATTTCAAACAATGAGGACATTGTCATTTTTAGGTTTGGGGTATGTATGATTATCTATCTTTCATCACTTATTTTGATTTTCTTTGAAAAAAAAAAAAAAATTTTTGGAACCATCATACATGATTTACTTTGCAATAGTTTTCAAACTTTAGTTGATGATGCATGTGAATTTAATTTTGAGAATATTGATGTCATATTTTGAATACTTGTATCTAGGATGATGAAGCTTAATGTGATAATTTGTGGATGACTGAAATTCATGCTTAGAATTTTTGCACTTATACCAAGCTAAGACTTAGAAATCGATGAACTATTTTGAGCGTTGAATCTTAGGTTCTTAGTGGAGACTAAACCCGATAAGCTTTAGAGCTAATTTCCGTCATTGATGAGTGAATATATAAACTCGGAGTTTTCTTTGTATACCAATTATTTTGCATAATCTCATACATTTTATTTTGGCTTGTGACTTTGCATGATATCAAATTCATATTATTGTGTTAGAACGTACTGTATATCTACTCAAGACAAATAGGCAAGGTTACCATCTTTTAAGGAAATGATTGAAGGCCATCTTTGGCTCGTTTGTGCTTAAAATGCCCCACCTCATATAAATTTATCCTTCTAGTACCCTTTGAGCCTATAGAAAAATTTACCCTTATACATTCTTTGATAAGCCACGTTAACTTTAACCCTTCACAATTTAAAAATTTAGCTTTACCCTTCTTATTTCGAGAAATTAGGAGCGAGGGATGAAAATGAGCGAAAAGAGAGTAAGTGAGAGATAATGAGTTATGGTGTTCTTTGAGTGTATGACAAATATAAAAAGAAAAAAAGGGCAGAGAAAAAAAAAAAAAAAAAAAAAAAAAGGAATGAAAAATGAGGTGCTTCAAGAAAAGGAAATTCAAAAGAAGAAGAAAGAGTGAGAAAAGAAAAATATTGAAAAAAAAAAAACAAAAAAAAAGAAAAGAAGAGAAATAAAAAAAAATAAAATAAATAAAATCAGAAGTTAGTTCCTTTTCCAATTTCTCAGAAATTTTGAATCACAATTCCTTTCTTTCTTACCCTTACGAGCCCCATTACAACCCTACAAAGACCCTTCATGATCCGATCTTGCATTGGTAAGTCTTGTGGAGAGTCAATATATAATACTTATGACACTTGATATGACATGCTTAGGATATACAAGTATCTGTTCTTATGAGATTTATTTTTGTTCATTGATTGCATCGTGTTTCATTTATCATGTGAGACCTTTTTATTTGCTTTGTATTGATCTCTCACATGTGTAAACTTACCAATCATCGTGATTTTATTTTGAGAGTATACCTAAAGTGAGGATTGAGTCAAGACAACAGATCAGATGATTTCGTTTGGACTAGTTACGAGATGGATGAATCTTAGTTTTTGGTGCACACACTACGTTTAAGCATGAATGGATGAGTTATCTAACGATTTGGAGCATTAGACTAATTTGAATGGATATTGGTATGATTAGTGTAACATTGTTATTTAAAATTGAGAATTTGCATGTTGAATTGATTATTGATTTTGAGCTTTGAAGTTAAATATATGTTATAAAAATCAGATTTTGAAAACTCAATTTTACCGATGGTTTGAAATTTTTGGAAGTTTGTGGGTAACTTCACCGCAAACCCTCGGGAGACACAACTCCTCCACTAGGGATCACCTAGGGGTTTAAAGGCTTGTTGCACATGCTAAGTGCAATCGTGTTCCCTGAAAGTGGCATTTAAATTTTAGGATGTTAGTTTGATTTGCTTTATTTCTATCATTCTCTTTGCTCGAGGACTAGCAAAGTGTAGGTTTGGGGTGTGATGAGTAGTGAAATATGATGATATTTCACCCTAAATACCTATATTTAAATTCGATGAGATTTGCTAGATTTGAAGTGTTTTTGCATCGGTCAAGTTTCTAAAACAGCCCACGAATCCCGAAAATAATGTCAAAACACTGCTATTTTGGGTCATTGAGAACTTAGTGCGACTTGCAGCTCAATTTGGACCTTCAAGACGTCAGATTCAGGAAATTGCTAAAACATAAAAGTTGTAGAGCTCGTCGTCATCGACTTTCCAACGCTTCAAGAATCACCTCAATCCGAGTTCGGTGCAGAAAATTATGAGCAAAATACCGAAGATTATCGATGCAAAGCTAGGCGGAATTCACGAAAATTACTCTTAGATGTCAATCGAGAGAGGTATTAGGGTTAGGCTATTATAAAAGGGAAGCCACGAGTTTCTTAGGGGATTATTATTTTTGCAATTAGAATATTATTCATTCTTTCTTTTTAGTTTTAGGGCTCTTCACTTTGGGGAATATTTTCTTCATCTTTTCAAGTCTTCTTCTCTCCTTCTTCTAGGGTTTATTCAGGGTAGATTGTACCTAGGATTTGCATTATTTTCTCGAAATTCATAGATTGTATTTAGGAAAAACAATTGCAAATATCTTTTGGAAGAAATAAAGAGGAATGACTTTGAAAGAAAAGGAGATCAAACACCAAAGATGAGCTCATCGATGAATCGGAAGATGCGATCCCCAGATAAGTACCTATGTTTATGATTAATACCATCTATTATTGTTATCATGGAATCGTTTTGCTCAAAGTTTGTGTGATTGAAAATATTTTAAATGCTTTGTTATGACCGTTGATTGCGTATCACGTAGTAATCGCTAGATCTGGACTGCAGATCTAGGTTGTAGAAGCGATTATGTGTCGATTGTCGTGATCTAAATATCATGAGATACGCTATGCTTTTTACATGACTCATACCGCAATGTTATTTGAGTCATTGTTTTTAGATAGGGTATGCCGGATTGATGATCATATTTTATTTCAAGTCATTTTTCTAGATGAATGATGGTGTGAATGATGATTTAATGAAACTGTGCGTTTTAATGATAGAAAAGGGGTACGAATCTGGGGTAGCATATTCCTTGATCTCATTTTAATATTGTTCGTAGATTTATCAGTAATTAATTGTTTAGATTAATTTATTTTTCTGCATTTAGGAAAAGTGTGTTAAGTTTTTGGTAAAATTGAATCTGCCCTTTGGTACTTCCTTAGGGACGTTTTTAAAATCTCTAAAAGAATTAATTAAAAATTCACGTTTCCCTGTGGGTTCGACACCCCTGTTCTTGCCATACTGCAATAGATCTTGTGCACTTGCAAGGGTTACATTCTAAATCGATCAGGACCCTACCTTGTCCCATTTAGAAAAGATACCTTTTAGTGGTGATTGATGGGATGGAGCACCCAGCTCACTAATGGTGCTCCACACCCTAACCCACCTTTTTATTTTAAAAAAATTAATGAATTTGGGTTCGGGTACCAAAGCTGGCACCCGAATCCTCCCATCTTGCCAAATTCTTGGCCACATAATTGGAAGACAGTAGAGTCCCTTTTGGACGCTTTCTAATGGGTTGACTTGCCCATTCAGGCAACACCTCTCTCAGACCTCTTTATATGTATAGAGAGGAAGAGAGCCTTCTCTCTCTCTCTTGAAATTCTTCTCTAAACCCAGAGAAAACCTTAGCAGCCATCTCCTTGCTGCTACCTCCAAAACAACTTAAAACATCACTATCGGAGACTCGATCCTCGAAAAGTCCTATTTCTCCACTTATTTCTCTTTAGGTATAAACTCTCAATGAAGAAATATATGATTTCAATTTTCGGAAAAACATTACGATTCCTTTTGACTACGCTATATCAGGATGTCATATTTATGAATAAAATAACCATTAAGTGTTCTCTATTTTGCATCTATTCATGAACGTGGTTAGAGATTGTACATATAAAAACCATACCATAATGTCGAATTCAAGAAGAAAATAGTCAAACTGTTCTTTATATCAATGAATGTATTAAGCTTCCCATTTTAGGCATTTGAGAAATAGGGGAAAGAGGAGGGAGGGGAGAGGAGGTTGTTTGGCAATGTTTTCCGCCTTATTTTTGGCTCACCTATTGTGTGCACAGATCTAAGATTAGGCTTCCCAAGTGATGGTGTTCAACTTGATAACATGCAACATAGTGTAGCAATTGGCCAATGGGAAACGCTGCCAACACTATTCACAAATATATATACCGTCACTTTTCATTTGCTATCATTACCACATTAGAGAATGTTGATAGCTTCATAACTAAGACATAAATGAACTAAGGATGCTTTATACTAGCTACATTGATCTACTTCATATGTTTGCTGCATTCACTCATTTCAAAGAAACAGTTGAACCACAAGTGTACCGGAAAAGCAATGTCAGACAAAAAAGGCAACCAGGGGATTTTATGTTTTGGTAAACACACAATATGTGTGTATGCCATGTGCGTGTATAGAAACGATGAAGAAATAATAAACAGAAGACTCACCACATAATAGATTGCAAAGTTGTCTTTATCCTCCATGTAACTAGATTTCAACTTAAATCGAATCATATAAATGACCCACAATGTTGTTGCCAATGTAGCTGAATCAAGCAGTGTGTGTATATCATATTCCATAACCAAACTGCAGTAGAGCCTAACAGCTAGAAATATAGCTGTCAATTCCTGAGATTTCAGTGAAAGCCCTGCAAGGAGTTAAAAATTACAAATGAAAGAATGAAGCAATATCTTAAAGGACATGGAAGTAGTTACAATAAACTTGTTAATACTGCAAACCCGTAAACATTTAGTAGGTAACAGCATGTGATACAACTGGAAACTATGAACATTAATGGATCACAGTTGTACTCCACCAATCAACAAGTCAAACCATTTGTATTCTCTTTTTCTAGTAAGTGGGGATTGAACCTGGAACCTCTAGGTTGCAAATCATTTGCACTAGATAAAAAAAATTTCATGTCACAAATCTGTCACCTGAACCCTATATTAAAGAGAGTTTAAAGACTAGAAACAGAAAGTGGAACCTATAAAGCAGGGAGTGAATCAACCATCTTTGGATGTTGATACGTTTTATTCACTACGAATACAGATGATTTCGCCACAATATTATGGAGTGCGAGTGTGGGTGGGTGGGTGGGTGGGGGGGTGTGTGTTTACACACATAAACGTATCTAACATAGTTCACTATGTTCATAAGTTTCAAATTAGACTATGCAAAAGAATGACGGAGGGTAACACGAACAAGTAATCAAAAAAGCACTGAAACGTAATTTTTTTTACCATCTATTATTTGTTTTTTCTTTTTTATTCTCTCTCAGTTTTTTTTTCTGTTTAGGAATTTTTTTTTTCTTAATGTTCTTTTATTATTGTCCAAAAAGAAATAGGAAGTTAAATATGATGACTGTTCATCTGATCTTTTTTTTTTATGTTCATAATTATGGTCAACCCTATGAGGAAGGCGGCGCAAAGGAGGCTCGAGGGCTTGTTAAAGGAAAGCAGCAAGGACCGACGAAAAGCGTTTTTCGGTTCCCCATTCGCAGGAGGGTGCTTGTTGGGGGGGTGGGAGGTGCCATAGTCACTTGATTGAAGGATATTCAAAGAGCGTAATGGCTTGACTAAACAATAACCAAAGTTTCCTGGAAGCTACTGGTTAGGACAAAAGCAGGGTGAGATGCTATTACGCACATAAACGTATCTAACATAGTTCACTATGTTCATAAGTTTCAAATTAGACTATGCAAAAGAATGACGGAGGGTAACACGAACAAGTAATCAAAAAAGCACTGAAACGTAATTTTTTTTACCATCTATTATTTGTTTTTTCTTTTTTATTCTCTCTCAGTTTTTTTTTCTGTTTAGGAATTTTTTTTTTCTTAGAGTTCTTTTATTATTGTCCAAAAAGAAATAGGAAGTTAAATATGATGACTGTTCATCTGATCTTTTTTTTTTATGTTCATAATTATGGTCAACCCTATGAGGATGAGGAAGGCGGCGCAAAGGAGGCTCGAGGGCTTGTTAAAGGAAAGCAGCAAGGACCGACGAAAAGCGTTTTTCGGTTCCCCATTCGCAGGAGGGTGCTTGTTGGGGGGGTGGGAGGTGCCATAGTCACATCATTGAAGGATATTCAAAGAGCGTAATGGCTTGACTAAACAATAACCAAAGTTTCCTGGAAGCTACTGGTTAGGACAAAAGCAGGGTGAGATGCTATTGAACCTATCCTCTGCAATCTCCCACATCCCCAGAGCTGTAAATCAAGAAGCCGATGGTTTAGCAAAACAGGGAGTATTCAGATCTGAGTTAGCCATGGGCAGCCATTCTTTTCCCCTGTTGTAATTTTACTTCTACTGGCTGAGTTCCTCTCAGCCAGCTATGTACTATATTTGCCTTCCTTTTCGAATGAAAGTAACCACTAAAAAAAAAAAGATGGAGTTAATTAACCATACTATGGGCAAAAAGAAATCAGATATCATTACCATACAAGCAATGTCACAAATGATGAAAGGGATTTACCAAAGCCATCATAGTTTCTGACACTTGATGAACATAGTGGTTCAGCAGCTTGCATGAAAATTGCAACAGCCTTGCCCAAGATATTTAGGATCACTAACACGTACTTCTTAATGGACAATATTAAAATGGATGAATCTAGCCTGGCTTCGAGTACGACAATAAATAGCACACAATCATCTCAACAAATCAAGGGGTCTCATTTAAACATTTGCAGCAAACGCTGACTAATAAGAGAAGATGAATCAAAATATTATTGCACATGTCAACAAGCCCAGATGCTTCGAGAAGAAAGACGCCAAGCAATTGGTTAACAATTTTTCCAGAATTAAAAAGGTTGGATGACCATATTCTTGTTCCAAGAAAGAAAACTAAAATATATAAAAATCATAAAATGAAGCCATAGAAAAAGGTGCTACCTATGATTACTCATGGTGCCTTACCTATACCCTTGGTGACAAGCAAAATACTCACATTGAGATATTGTTCCTCCTAGAACATTGCTTCCAAGATTTAGATAACAAATACAGGCATCATTGCCCCCTTCAAGGACCACTAATCGGTGTCATAAATACAGATAAGGTGGAGATATAAACATTAATATAATTGTCAAGCTTCAAGCATAGCAACGGTCGAAGTGCTTGTAATGATGCATTGGAAACCATATCAAAATGTTGAAACCCTACAAAAATTATATCCTCATAGAAAGGATGGCTGATCACTGTCATTGGAATCTAATGATAGGACGGTATCAAAACTATGAACACTTCAGATGAGTGTAGAAAGAAATTTAAAAGCCCATTTCCTCTATGATCAAGAACATGGCACCAATAATGAGGTTATGAAATGTACAAAGGAGAGAGGATACTGAAAAATGATGCAAATCAAATCTCGGAACCATGAATCAAGTATCGGCAGATGCCGAAATGTATCGGGGAGACATATCGGTTCGGCCAAAACTGATATCGATACTATTACCAGTATCAGTGTTGAAATGGTATCACTAGTATCGGCCGATACTGCCTTTAAAAAAAAATATAAAGTCCGGTATCGTACCAAAGAGTGGCTAAGACCCAATCTGATACTCTGGTTTAATTCTTGCTTCAGATAAAAGAGGACAACGACAACAAAGAAAAAGAAGTCCGTGAAAGGAAGAAAAGAAAAAACAAACAATGGTACGCGACAAGTTAGGGAAGCTCCCATTCGACTTAACTTGAGAAATAAGAAATCTCGTAATGGTCAAAGATGAGATCTCAACTTTGACTAAAACAAGAGAGAGAATCCTTTAAATTAAAGGAGATTTCGTGTAGAGAAAAAATAGGAAATGGCTTTGACTAAATATGAAGAAGAGATTTGTTCTTTATAGGAGAGGAAGTTGTGTTGTGGGCGCGCATGTTGTGGGTGGGGGAACAATGGCTTTTAAAAGTAGATGCTACTTAGAGTTCATAATCACTCTAGGAGACTATATTAGGAAATCTACTTAAGACCTGTCATTCGGCAACGAAAAAGCAACAAGAAGATGAAGTATATGTGGTGAGTTGATTATGTTGAGATGGATGTATGGAGTAACAAGAAAGGATAATGCAGAACGAGTACATACAAGGAAATTTGAGGGTGGCACCTATAAAGGAAAACATTACAGAAAGTCGTTTGAGGTGTTTAGGACATGTCCATCGGAGGCTAGAAGCAAACCTTGTACGAAGCACAAAGAAGTAAGAACCGTGGAAGACTAGTGAAACAGTAGAGGGAATCAGTGAGAAGGATATGAAGAATTGCAAAGTTACTGTGTGCTTAGCAATGATCAGAAACGAGCTAAGAAAAACGACTTGCAAAACCAATCACAAATAAATGGGGTAATGTTGTGATGATGATGGCGATTGATGATCATGACTTAATAGAAGAAAAACATGAGGTATGGTTTATGATATTGTTCTAAGAATTTTATTTGATAAAATTGAGTTATCCCTCTAGTGAGATTTCGTGGGGTTATTGATAACCTAATATCTAAAGTTGATGCTCTCTCTTATTGTGCGGTTACTGATTTTTGGATGAACACTTCAAATTTCATGTATTCTTTATCGATTTTCTTCCTCTTTTATCACATATAAACAAATTACGAAGGGAATTTATAGCTATTTCAACAGAGATTGAGAAAGTTCAAGAGATGCATTTATCATTTATTTCAGCTTTTTACGATAGGATTAATAGGCAATGGCCGCCCCATTTTTGGGCCACATGGCATGTGTTTTTTAGCAAGCCAAATCATCAAAATGGTAGCTCATGTATTAAACGGAAGTGGCCCAAAAACGTACAATCATTGGGGATCTAAACGACTAAACCGTCCAATCTATGCACTAAAAAATGGTCAGTATCTTTTAATGGCCGATATTAAAGTGCACCAATGGGATGGTTCGAATCCTCTTTGACTGAGAGATGTCCCAATGACGGGCTGCTAGTTGAAGTACTTGGATTGTTCCAAGAAGCACACCATGTGGTCGAAAAGTTGGCAGTCATGGCACTATCTATGTACATGAGGCCAGGAGAGTCGCACCCTTTATAGTATAATATATACTTACATTTTTCTTCTCAAAACCAATTCTAATGGATTTTTGTAATTTTTAAATCCCTTATGATACTTGAGAGGCTGGCAACTTTCCATATCCAATATGTTGGAAAGGATTTGCATTGAACTTGCCAGGATTTTTTTTTGTAGTGATCTGTTTTTGGAGGTATTATAATGAATACATGTGTGTGTGTGTGTGTGTTTGTAGTGGATAAGGTGGTTTGGTTGTAAGATCGTAGTAGTCTTCTTGATGAAAGGATTAAGGCATTGATGGGCTTCAATCATGGAATTAGTTGAATGCTTGTGAACCCAAAGCTATAATCAACTCCTGCAGCATGTCTTACTCCACTTGGCTTAATTATGCATTCAAAAATCATGAAGTTAATCGTTTTAATAACCCACAAAGCAACCCCTTCCAATCAGAACAACTCGTTTTCGTTTAGGACTGCTACAATGATGACATCACCCTTCGAGTGGTCGAGTGTACCACACTTGCGTCTTCAACTCCATGCTTGGGTATAATGTGTGCATTGCATCATCCCTCCTCATAGGGAGGAACTGGTCAAGACTTTAAAGGTTCACAATCGAGAAACCTTTTCCCACTCACCAAGTACTAATATTATTTCGTCTATATCGCTGTTATTTCAACAAGTGTGCTCTTTGAACATTGGAAGGAAGAGCATCCATGAAGTTTTGGACTACTAAAAACGACTATGAATTGATTAGTTTTTGAGAGTTAGATAAATATTTTCAAAAGGGCAGTCTATTAGCCACATTCTCAAAAAAAATACTTCATCTTTCCTCAGTTTTTGTCGACATCCCATTCAAATCCTCGTGGTCGACCCAATAAGACATGGAAAGTGTCGATAGACTTATATCACATGGAACCGAATTACAAGAATCCCTATTAATTGCGAAATTCATAAGGCGCCGATCTCTCTCACTCCATTTTGCTCCTTAAACCATACTATCTTCCTATATGGGTAAGGATGTCACTCACAGTAAAGCTTTGATTCATCAAACATCACTTCGCCACAAAATTTTCAAAACTTCCACCTTTAATCACCGTTGTGCACAATTGCCCATTGGAGGACATTTGTTTACAACCACTCATTGTCTTATTTCTCTCCTTTTGATAGGGAGCATGGCACAACCAAAAGTGAATTTTTTCCATTTTCACCGCCTTTACTTCAAACATCTGGCGTTCACCCATCTACCGCACTCTCATTCATAGTTCTCATTCCACAATTCAACTATATTTAATGTGGGACGAATCTCCGGCATTCCTACAAGCATCATGCAGGTTCTCCACATTTAAAATAATCAAAGGGAGGATCATCTTACACATTGCGTATATGATGGTTCGACGGTCTCTACTCTGCCTTGGTTAGGGTTTCGTTGATCTCTTTTGTGCATTAGGGTCACTAAGGAACCCCTAATTTCAGCATGTTTATCCTATGATCTCCCGTCAACCTTTAAGTAGCACTTCTTTTGATCCTCTTTGTGACTTCCAACGCTAATTTATAAGCACTTCACAAAGCTTTCTATCTGTAGGATAACAATCTCGTCCTACATTTACACTCGAACTCGAAAGAGATATCAAGTTGTGTAATGCGCCTCTAATTTGTTCTATAAAGGGTAGAGAGTTCATATAAATCCTCCACACTTGTATCTCCACAATCTTCTCCTATTGTCAAATATTTTAATAACATTGTAAGAGAAGTTCAGTATGATCAACCAAAAGGATCTTCCTCAAAGCATGCTTTTCTTTGCCTGCACCTTAATGTTATATGTACCTCTCTTTTTCAGTGAACCCGGTAACTTCTATGACGGCTTTAATACATGGCACTTCAAATTAGCTCTTAAACTTCACCGCATACTCTTCCTTCAACTCCTTCCAATTGAAGTTCTCCACACCTTTGAACTAATCCAAAAAACTCTTGAAATGTAGCAAACCATGAAAATTCATTACAACGATCCAGGCTCCCCTATAACCACCCTTTAAATTTTAAACTAGCCTCTCTTCCAATTCCTACAGTTTGTTTCAAGACTCTGTGTGATGGTAGACAGGTTTCTCATCCAACTACAGCATTTCTTCACTGGAATCACCATCCCAAGTTTCGGACTGTTCTTGACAGGAGAAATATAGCTTTCACAGTAGTTGATCCACACTCTGTAGTTCTTACAATTATATTTAGTTATGGTTGATTCCCTCAACTTGCATGTGCATGATGGCCTCTTGCAACCATTGTAGATTGCAACTTATAAATCCAGCATGAAATTTAGCATATATTTAATAGATCGCACCCTCACTGGCCTCACATTCATCGAGCTATGGTATGCCTTTTTTAATTATTATTAATTCTCCTATTTTTCTTGAATTTTACTGAATTTTCTCAAACTTATCCGATTTTTCCCAAATAGACCATTTGTCGAATATTTTGTATCCCATATCCCGACTTTGTGACTATGGCCCAAATAGCTAAAACCTGAATTTTGTTCTAAGTTGGAAAATTAAGTCTTGTTCTTTTGAAATTTTTATTTGAAAATATTTTTATTGGACTCAAATGGGGGATAACCTTATTTACATTCAATATCTTAAGTAAATTGAAACTTTACTTTTTCATTTAGTTTATTTTTCCTTTAAATCATTTTTTAGGGAAATAAGGGTAATTTTGAATTATGTTTACAGAAATAAAGGTAATTATGACATATATAAACAAATAAATATAAAATGAACAAATTAAAAATAACCGCAATATATATATATAGGTAACTGCTTTCAGGGACATTTTCAAAACACCCCTGAAATGTTTTCTACTGGTACCAGGTGCTGGTAAATCTTTTTACTAGTGCGCAGGGGTATAACAAGTTTCCTGGCAACTATTAATAATTATACTTTATAACTCCCAATTTAAACTTCCTAAATAACTTTTTACAAAATATAGCACCAAAAATGAAAAATTCTAGAGTAGTTTAACACACTTTCATTCAAAAAATTGGCATATACATGGGTCTCTGCGATGGGGACAATATTTGGTGATATCACCTTTCTAGTGGCCAACTAGACCGCTTTTGCATCTTTAATTACATGCGGTGGGATGGCATCAGATTGCAGCATTGTCCACTAGTTGAGAGGGATTATTATAGCACGAGTCCAATGGTTTGTCGATGGGGACATCCGATTCAAGCAGCCACCCGTAACCTATCAAAGGTGAAAGAAGAATGTGAAAGCGTCCCAAAAGAATTAATGCAGGCTTTAGTCGATCAATCCCAGATATTCGATTGATCGATTGAGGATTGAGGACAGAGGACAGGGTCGTTTGGCGAACTTATTCTTCTCAGTCAATTGATCGGTTCCAAACTTTCAATCGATCGATTGTGGACCGAGTCTTTGGGGAAATTTATTATTTCTCAGTCAATCGATCGATTCTAAAATCGATCGACTGCATGAGATATGTCCGCCAAAAGACGGGATTTTAGTTTTCTTTGGCAAAACTTGTCATTTTAGTGTTTTAAGTTTTTAGAACTCTTTTGATTAAACTTTTTGTGAGGGTGTGATTCTCTCAACCGTAGGGCGATCTTTAGTCCCGCGTACGGTTTGGTGCGAAGCCAACTTTTCTCTCCCTTCTATCTTCCTTGATCTACGAGTTACGTAAGTATACAAACCCTAACCTGCCCATTTGATCACTTAATCCACTATTTGCCTTTGTTTTCGCACGGATTCGAAAGAACCCACTTGTGAGTTAGTGAGTTTGAAACCCTAAAACTGTCGAAAATCTAATCGTTTGTTAAGAACCCTAATCTTCTAGATCCGATAGGGAACGTATACGAAAGTAATACTAGTTTGGGCTAGAATTAAATTATTTAATTGAATCTATTGTTATTTTCTATGATAAACTATTAAGGAAAATTGTCTTTTAATTGTTCATATTAATTTTCTATTAATCTCAGCCCTAGCATTGCATTGTGTTAGTTTCCATATCAAATTTGGTATCAAAGATTTGTCGGTTTAGGGTTTTCAGTGTTCATGTAGGTTCTAGGGTTCATTTTGCTTTTGTCTTGCATGGTCATGGAGTTCATTAAGATAGAAGCCCTCATTAAGGAACTTGCGTCTAAGTTGACTGTGAGTCAAGCCGATCTTCAAGCCCAAATGACTGATCACCACAATCAATTACAGAACCAATTCCGTGATCAACAAGTCCGGGATGAGGCTTTGGTAACCCGTGTTGAAGAAATGAATGAGGTCATCACGGAGAGTCATTATCAAGTCCACACTAATGACCGTAGGAGAGATGGTCCTCACAGGCATGATATCCAAACCAATTAGGACGACAAAATCATGAAGTCCGTTAAAATTGACGCTCCTACTTTTGACGAAAAAAGACAACCTAAATTCTATCTCGAGTGGATGACTGGCATAGAAAACTTCTTCGAATGGTATGCTATGTCTAAAGAGCGTAAAGTCTAGTTTTCCAAGGTCAAGCTATTGGGTCAAGCTAGGCTTTCCTGGATGGGTATATAGCGTCATAGGCAGTCCCAAGGTCTTCTTCCCATTTCCACTTGGGATGATAAGAAGATCCAACTGAATGAAAAATATGTTCCTCTTTCCTATGATGAACGTCTTCTTGATGAGTGGTAATCACTGCGCCAAGGGAATTCACCGGTCATAGAGTACATTGATAAGTTTGAAGCCCTAATGTCCCAGGCCAATGTGGATGGACCGGAAAGAGTTACCTTATCCTGATTTTCGATGAGTCTTCACCCAGAACTACAAAGGGAACTCATTCCATACTCTGTTACCGATTTAGATGAATGTTTCTCTAGAGTCGAAGAGTTAGAACGGTACCTCAAGACCCCTCAAACCAAACGTTTCGATACTAGTGGGTCCGGTTATAGGTCTAACTATTCTGAGTCAAAACCCAACGTCAATACCCCGTCAGCTAAGTCCAACTCAGTTGCTACACCAGTAACCAGAGTTGATAAGGGCAAAGGTCCAATGCTTGAAGGCCCCAAGAGTGGTGGTCAAAACAAGTGTTACAAGTGTCATGGCATCGGACATTTTGCAGCACAATGTCCCTCTCGAAACTTGTTCATAGCCGAGGACCTTGAGAATGAGCATGATGAAGGAGAAGAGGTTTATGAGCCGAAAGTGTTCCCTAGTGATGAGGAAGATTTTGCAGGGGAACAAACTATGGCTTGTCTTAAGGAAATCTCCTACCCCATTGAGGAGGATAATACCTCGAGGGCTATTGTGGTTAGATGTACTCTAGCCCAATCTAAGGAAAGTGATGATTGGCGGCGGGATAACATCTTTTATACCGTAGCCAAGTGTGGTGAGAAAGTCTGTCGAATCATAATCGATAGTGGAAGTCGTACCAATGTTGTTTCCGAGAGTATAGTTTCTCGCTTAGGGCTTGCACCCATAGCTCACCAACAACCCTATAAAATTACTTGGGTCGATTCATCATCAATCCCCGTTTCACGAAGGTGTCAGATTTCTATACAATTTGGCTCGTATAAGGACACCTTATGGTGCGATGTTGTGCCTATGGATGTGGGGCATATCATCCTTGGGAGGTCGTGATTGTATGATATGGACGTTACATTGTTCGGGAGATCGGACATGTGTTCGTTCATACACAACGGAAATAAAATAAAGATCAATCATTTACCTCCTAGAGCACCTACTGTGAAAACGAACAAGTCAAATGATAAAGGCCTAATTAAGAGAAAGAGAGAGAGAGAGAGAGAGAGAGAGAAAACATCTAAGGTTGTTCACATCATTAGCCCTCTAGAGTTTGAACGAGGTGTTAAGACCGAGGACGTTGTCTATGTCCTTGTCACAATAGAGTCGCCCAAAGAGTCAAGTGTTGAGTTTCCAAAGGAGGTTGAACCCATGATGAGCGAATTTTAGGATGTCTTTCCCAAAGACCTTCCGAATGAATTATCACCTCTACAGAACATCCAACACGCCATTGACTTGATTTCGGGATCTACTTTACCTAACTTGCCCCATCATCGCATAAACCATTCCATACATTTGGAGTTAAAAAGACGGGTTGATGAACTTCCCCAAAAGGGATTCATTAAGGAGAGTATGAGTCCATGTGTCGTGCCAGCGTTGCTCATACCCAAGAAGGAGGATGTGTGTTGATAGTAGCGCTAATAATAAAATCACAGCCAAGTATCAATTCCCTATACCAAGACTAGATGACGTGTTGGACATGATGGTCGGTGTCATTATATTTTCAAAGATCGATTTGAAGAGTGGATACCATCAAATCAGAGTTCGTCTCGGGGACGAATGGAAAACTATCTTTAAAACCAAGGATGGTTTATATTAGTGGTTTGTCATGTCTTTCGGGTTTTCAAATGCCCCAAGCACATTTATGTGAATCATAACACGGGCGTTGAGGAATTTCATAGGCAAGTTCCTTATGGATTATTTCGATGACATTCTTATTTATAGCCGCAACAAGGAACAACACTTAAGCCACTTAAGGCAAGTTTGTATGACTCTCAGAGGAGAAAAGTTATACTCGAACCTAAAGAAGTACACTTTCATGTCTCAAAACATTGTCTTCTTAGGGTTTGTCGTACGTAACCTTTGAAGGAATGACTGCGAACAAAGAAAAGGTTAAAGCTATTGTGGAATGGCCTGAACCTCAAAACATTCACGAAGTCCGTAGCTTCCATCGGTTAGCCACTTTTTACAAGCGATTCATCCGTAACTTCAGTACGGTAACATCCCCTATCACCGATTGCATCAAAAAGGGGAGTTTAAATAGACATCTGTTGCGGCAAAAGCCGTTAAGGAGATTAAGTTTCGAATGAAGGAAGCTCATGTCATGCGCCTTCCTGACTTTTCTAAGGTCTTTGAGGTAGCGTGTGATGCATCAGGCGTAGGTATTGGGGGAGTGTTAAGCCAAGAGGGTCATCTGATAGCTTATTTCAGTGAGAAGCTCAATGAGGCCAGGCAAAAATACTCTACCTACGACAAAGAATTCTATGCGTTAGTGTAATCTCTTAAATATTGGAACCACTATTGGCTACCGCATGAATTTGACTTGTTCTCTGATCATGAAGCCCTTAAATTTTTTAGTTTCCAAAAGAAGTTAAACCCATGACATGTAAAATGGATTGAGCAACTTCAAGGGTTCACCTTTGTGCTCAAACATAAGGTTGGAATAGATGATCGAGCTACTGATGCGCTTAGCCGTAGAGTGGCGACGTTACACTCATTGAGTGTTGAGGTAATCGGGTTTGATCATCTCGAAGATGATTATTCAACATGTCCGGATTTTGGTGAAGAGTATACCTCACTTCTGAGTGGACAGTCAATGAAAGAGAGTAAGTATACCCTACAGAATGGGTAGTTATTCCTGAAACACTGCTTGTGTATTCCTCGTACTTCGCTACGAAATTTTCTTATTTGAGAATTACACGCTGGAGGAATTGTCAGTCATTTTGGTCGCAACAAGACTATTGCATTGGTTGAAGACCGATTTTATTAGCCCAATCTCACCCGAGATGTAGTCAAAATCATCAACTAGAGTCATGTTTGCCAACTGGCAAAACAAAGGAGACAAAACATTGGATTATACACACCTTTACATGTGCCACATACCCCGTGGTAAGATCTTTCTATGGACTTTGTGTTAGGCCTTCCTAAGACCCTCCGCAAGTAATATTGCTCTTCTTCAATGAGGTCGTTCGTCTGCATGGTTTGCCTAAAGCTATAGTGTCTGATTGTGATGTCAAGTTTGTCAGTTACTTTTGGAAGACATTGTGGCATAAAATGGGGACTAGACTTCAATTTTCGTCAACATATCACCCCTAAACATATGGACAAACCGAGGTTGTAAATCAGAGTGTAGGCAACCTTTTAAGGTATCTTGAAGGTGAGCATGTTAGGATTTGGGATTCTATCCTACCTATCGCGGATTTTGCATATAATAATTCGGTTAATAGAACCACAGGTATCAGTCTGTTTCAAATTGTGCATGGCTACAAACCTAGTCCCGATGTCAGTTCATCAAAGGTCATCAGAGTCTGCATTTGCATTTGCACATCGCATTCATGAACTTCATGCTGAGATTAAAAGATGAATTATTGTAAACAATGAAAAATACAAAACTTTTGCAAATTCTCCTAGAAGGTTCAAAGAGTTTCAGGAGAATGATTTTGTGATGGTTCGGAATAGGCATGAGCGCTTCCCTCAAGGGATTGCTCAGAAGTTACAAGCTCGTGGTATTGGACCCTATAAGATTTTGAAGCGTACCGGTCCTAACGCTTACGTCCTAGACTTACCGTCGGAATTGGGTATTAGGACGACCTTCAACGTGGAGGATCTCGTTCCGTTCCATGGCCATTTCCATATACCCCCCAGCCCGTTTGAACCTTCCACAGTCGATGTTACCCCTATTTCCCTCCCCATCCCATTACCTCCACCCACACGACCATCTCGTGAGATCATTGAAGATATTTTAGAGGATCAGATTGTGTCTACCAGCCATGGGGGCCTTCAGAAGTACCTTGTCAAGTGGAAGAACAAAGTTGATTCGGATCTCCTCGAACTCTATCACAACCAATATTCATCGGGGATGAATCCTTCTAACCCAGAGAGAATTGATGAGAACATCCGATTCAAGCAACCACCCGAAACTTATCGAAGGCGAAAGAAGAATGTGAAAGCGTCCAGAAAGAATTAATGCAGGCTTTAGTCGATCGATCGTTCCCAGATATTCGATCGATCGATTGAGGACAGAGGACAAGGTCTTTTGGCGAACTTATTCTTCTCAGTCAATCGATCGGTTTCAAACTTTCGATCGATCGATTGTGGACAGAGTCTTCGGGAAATTTTATTATTTCTCAATCGATCGATCGATTCTAAAATCGATCAAACGACCGTGTGAGATATGTTCGTCAAAAGACGGGATTTTGATTTTCTTTGGCAAAACTTATCATTTTAGTGTTTTTAAGTTTTTAGCACTCTTTTATTTCGAGTTAGGGATTGTTTTTACAGTTTTGTCTATTTAAAGGCTTATAAAAATAAGGATTTTTTACAAATACCCCCCTATGTTATGCTAAAATTGCATAAACCCCCTAAGTTATGCCTATTTACACTGCAACCCTTACTTTTATGTTTCCTTTCCAAATGCCTCCCTACCGTTAAATGACAGTTAACTAGGCGTCATTTCTTCAATTAAATGACGCATTTGCCCTTAATATTATATACAAAATGGTCATTGTATTTTTCCCAACTTTGGCCGCATTTAAACGGTGGATAAGCATCGGATCCTGCCCAAATTTTTTGGGTGGAACATAATTGATCTCCTCTAAGTTGTCGTGTTACTCGATTTTCGATTTGGTATCCATGATGTTCAGTTGATTCGTAACGATGGTAGGGTCGGGATGGTACCAACGGGGGTAGCATTTTAGCGCTACTCACGAGTCAAGTGAGCATCATGGACACCCAAATCAAAAATCGAGTAACACAGCAACTTATAGGAGATCAATCATGTTCCACCCAAAAATTTTGGGCAGAATCCGATGCTTATCCACCGTTTAAAATGCGGTCAAAGTTGGGAAAAATGTAATGGCCATTTTGTATATAACGTTAAGGGCAAACTCGTCATTTAATTGCAGAAATGATGCCTAGTTAACTGTCATTTAACGGCAAGGGGTATTTATAAAGGAAACATAAAATAGGGGGTCCAATGTAAATAGGCATGACTCAGGGGGTCCTATGCAATTTCAGCATAATATAGGGTGGTATTTGCAAAAACCCCTAAAAATAACTTTAATTATCGATGGTTAATGAAAATTTGCTTTGCAAAAGTTTGAGAGTTTTGATTAAGCTTTCTGTGAGGGTGTGATTCTCTCAACCGAAGAGCGATTCTTTATCTCACGTGCGGTTTGGTGCGAGGTTAACTTTTCTCTCCCTTTTATCTTCCTTGATCTACAAGTTGCGTAAGTATATAAACTCTAACCTATCCATTTTATCATTTAATCTACTATTTGCCTTTGTTTTCGCACAGATTCGAAAGAACCCACTTGTGAGTCCGTTCGAAACCCTAAAACTATAAGAGATCTAACCATTCATTAAGAACCTTAATCTTCTAGATCCAATAGGGAACATACGCGAAAGTAATACTAATTCGAGCTAGAATTAAATTATTTAATTGAATCTATTGTTATTCTCTATGATAAACTATTAAGGAAAATTATCTTTTAATTGTTCATATTAATTTTCTATTTAATCTCAGCCCTAGTATTGAATTGTGTTAGTTTCCGCATCATTTGCACTCTAAGAATTGAGAACCCTTTACAACATACTAAGTACCAATGTTCATTTGTCATTCCTCGTTATTATTTTGTTAGGAATTGTTCTTCAAACTTTGCAAGTGGAATACGCGTAAACTTTCCAAAATACTAAAAGTGATAGATACCAACTCCTTTTTTTTCTACTAGGTGGGCCTTCTTTTTGTAAGACTAGAGCAATCCCTCTGTCAACAATTGAAATAGAATAGGTGTTATATTCCTCCATATAGAGTGGCATCTCAGTCATATTGTCATGATCTCCCAACAATATGGCATGTGCTGAGTTACGATGATCCGTCCCAACCATGAAATTTAGAAGGCCCTTCAGTACACCTTAAGCTCATTTCCTTCTAGAACTATGCTATCTTATATAGAAACAGATTTCTGTTGGAAAAAATGCTTTAATATTCTATCATCTCTTCCACCACAAAATTTTCACGCCCCCCTTCAATTACCAAAGCGCAGACTAATCAACTGGATGTACATTTTGTTCAAAAATACTAATTCACACCCATTTGTCCTCATATTTTTTGTCCCTTCACACAAAGTCGTGAAGACATGATGAATCATTAAACATTCCCCCTCATTTGCACCTATGTCCACCTCTCAAGGATCCTCAAACATAAATGGGATCACCCTCAAGCCGCACTTTTCTTCCCCTTCATATTCCTCATTTAATTATCGGAAAAGATAAAACTTTTAGGCCGCGTCTCCTTTAATAACATTTGTACAAGTGTCTCAAGATTCTCCCAAATAAAATAATCAGAGGGGTGGTCCTTACATGCTCATATTTGATGATTCTCCTCAATCTTGCTCATAGTCGTCTCTCCCTTGGCCAAGTTTTTTACTTACAATTATTATTGATTCTCGATGCTTTGTGAAGTAACTTCCATACTACTTTTCTAAAACACTAAAAGTTGACATTTTCAGTTCCTGAAGGACAGTTGTTGGCCCCCATATATGCAAATGAGATGAAAGCACCCTATTGCTTTCCTTGGTTTTACGTTTTGCACTTCAACCAATTTTTATTAAATAATAATAATAACAACAAATAAATAAACTGCTCTGTCCAATTTAATTCCCTTCAAACTCTAGATTGAGCTAAATTAAAATCATTAAATGAAAAATGAAACCAGAACTGACTTTTGAATCAAACTCGTTGCTATTCGTTTATTCATTTTTGCTTAGAATATGTACAATAATAAATGAATACGCATAACAAAACCTCCAAATTCCTGTTATGATTCCAAAGTAATAAGGGCTTAACTTTCTGCTCCATTAACGCCTAGGCATTTTTGGTATAATAGTTAGGTCCTTAACAAATGAACAGAGCCAGCGCCATGTCTCGAGATTGAACCATGGAAGAGACGACCTAGGGAAGGGCCTACCTAGGGACCAAAAAGGGTACAAAAGTCAAAGCCACCACAAAGTGGGGCAGTGGAGTCCTGGAAGGGGCGACATGGGGAAAGGGCTATCTGAGGAACCACAAAAGGTGTACCAGAGTAAAAGCCACCAAATAATGGGCCATTGTGGATGTTGGGTGCGGAGTGTGGTGCTAGGACCCCAAAGTAATAAGGCCTTAACTTTCTGCTCCATAAACACCAAGACATTTTCGGTGCACTGGTTAGGTCCTTAACAGATGGTATCAGAGCCAACATCACGTCTCAAATTTGAATCTTGGAAGGGGCGGCCTAGGGAAATACCTGGGAGTCCCAAAATGGTACAAGAGTAAAAGCCACCACAGAGTGGGCCACCGGAGTCCTCCAAGGGACGACTTGGGAAAAGGGGTAACGGGTGACCCACAAAAAGGGTACCAAAGTGAAAGCCACCAGATAGTAGGCCACTTAGTATGTTGGTTTAGGGGTGCGATATTACAAAATCAAAATATCTAAGGCTCAATTTACTGCTCTATCAATGCCTAAGTATTTTCAGTGCATTGGTTAGGTGATCCTTAACAAATGGTATCAGAGCCAGCACCACATCTCAAGTTCGAATCCTGGAAGGGGCGACCTGGAGAAAAGGGTACCTGGTGTGCCCAAAGCGGGTACGAGAATGAAAGCCACCACAAATTGCACCGCTGGAGTCCAAGAAAGGGACGAACTGGGGAAAGGGCTACCTGCAGACAGCTGGGGAGCGTGGCGTGTGTTACAACCCCAAACTAATAAAGGCTTAACTTTCAGCTCCATCAAGGCCTAGGCATTTTCCAGTGTATTGGTTATGTCCTTAACACTTTCGCATCAAAACCAAATATATTGCTCTTCGTTTACCATTTTTTCTTTCTATTTTCACACTTAACAAATCAAAAACTATAACCAAACCACCATATTCTCCCCGAGCCATCAAAACATCATAGAACCAAAAAAAAAACCTGCAAAACCTTAACCATCCAATAAAAGCAACAAAATTACCAGCGCAGGTCCTCTCCTTCATGAGCTTATAGATCAAAACAGAGATTCCGATGGCGTGAGACGCTTCGGCAGCGACGAACAGGTTATCGTGATCGTGGACGATGAATCGGAGGAAGACAAGGGCCGCCATGCCCGTCACCACGGCCAGAAAAGCCTTCACCTTCGGCGGCTGCCGCCTCACCCACCCGGAGACGACGTAGATCGGCCTCCTTGGTCCTCTCATCCTCGCAAAACCAGAGTTAATACGTACGGCGATGGCAAAAAGGAAAAACCAGAGACGGGGTTTTTAGAATTTAGGAGGTGAGGAAGAAGAAGGCGTTTAGGCTTGGAGGTACACATAGTCGGTGCACGTTAGCCACGGATGGGGGAGGGGACCCCTTGGTCGACCTTACTAACACGTGGCGCTGACTCAGACCGTTGATGTTGTGGAGATCGCGATTGCAATGTGTACGATGGGGATCTGGAAGAGTAGTATTGTCAGTGCTGGCGGTAGGTATGCTATATCAGCTGTGAAGTGAAATAGGGATGTGTGTTGGGCCGTGGGAGTTGGGATTAGGTACCGAGCCGCAGACGGTGAACGGGTCTTTTTACTTCCGTACAAATGGTAAACTATTGAGAGAGAAAATATTTGGGTAGCGTTACGTACACTCACGCATATCCAACATAAAAACATTTGTTGACAGCCTTCAATCAGACGATGGAGATTATTTTTCTCCCCAATCTTCCACAGAATATATCTTGAGATGATGGCGCACCTATCAGACTAGAAGATTTTGATTTTATGTGGCACACATCCCAAAACTAAATATGATCATGAGCATACCTATCAACCAAATACTTTTAGGGATGTGTGTCATGTGGAACCAATATTTAACCGTCTAATAGGTCCACTGTCATCTCAACATCTAATGTGCGGAAGATTTGGCCGGAAGATTTGGCCGAAAAATATATCTATCTTCTAAGTCAAGGCAATCAATGAATTTTTATAATAGATTAATAAAAAAGCACGTGCAAATGCATGTGGACATTAAGACCTTTAAATGATTCACATATGCCTATAGGCATAATTCCACTGATTTGATTATTAGATTTTTTACAGATAAAGATATAGTTTACAATAATAGTGTATGATCGTAATTGAACTTTAATGATGTGAGATCATCGTACACACCTCATTCTTCCCAAATAGATATGCATCATGTCATCCGAATCCTATAACTGTTATATTTATTAAGGTTGATCGTAATTGAAAATGGGGTGCATTTATCAAACAATTAGATGTTAATTCTATGAGGCACAAATCTCAAAAAGTGGTTGTGATCATGGGCGTACCATGAGAAAGGGTTCTCAAGTGTCACTTATAGAGATGTGTGCCATGTAGAATCAAGTTATGACCGTTTGATAGGTGAGCCATGATCTCAAGATCTATTGTATCGAAGATTGGGATAAAAAAGTTCTCCATCGTCTGATTCAAGCCAATCAACGATTTTTTATGGTGGAAATGCGTGTGTTCTTCATAGGAAAAATGACAAGAAATAGTGCCACCCTATACGATAACGCGTGGCGTTATTTGTACCCATCTTTTTTGTAAAGAACACATGTTCTTTCATAAGAAAAAATCATTGATTGCTTTGAATCAGACGATAGAGTTTATTTTTTGTCCCTATTGTTCACGCAATAGATCTTGATATCATAGTGCCCCTATCAGACGATCACATGATTCCACATGGCACACATCCAAAAGTGACAGTCTGATAGGTTCGCCCACAATCATGATCAGTTTTGGGGAAGTGTGTCATGTGGAATTACAATTTGACTATCTGATAGGGGCGCCATGATATCAAGATCTAAAAGGTTGGGAAAAAAATTGATCTCCATCGTCTGATTCCAAGCAGTCAACTATTTTTTATAGTGATAATACGTATATTCTTCATAGGTTTAATGGGTGTAAATAATGCTACCTTAAGTAGATAATCCTTTAGGGCCTGTTTGGATAAAAACATCGGAAATGTGGGAAAGTAAAACAATATTCCTCTATTTTCCCATGGATACCTAAGTTGTAGGAAACCATGGGGTTCCTTTGTTTCCCTTTGTTTTCTGTTTTTTGGATAACTACATTGCTAATTGGGAAAATGTTGGATTAATCAAATCCTGTGTTTAGATACAAATGCAGGAAATTGTAAGAAAATAACGTATGAAGAAGGTGCATATAAAGAAACTAGATGACTATTATTATTTAAAAGGGAGCCATTACTTGCACATGTTTTTCAAGTGATTACACCGAATTTAAAGAAAGACCTGGTATTTTAGGGACATGTGATATGTGAAAATGCAATATGGGCCGTCTAATTTGATGTTCATGATCAATAGATCTTTGGTGCATAAAATTGGAGCAAAACACGATACTTGTCATATGATCTATTGTAGTCAACTGTTGAATTATATAATAACCTTTGACTCCATTTAATCAAATGATGAAAATTATATTTTGTTCTAATAATTTACAATTGATATCTTTAAATCATGGCCTACAAATCAAACGGCTTAGATAGTGTTTTCATATAGTAGAGGTCGCCAAACTTGCAAGTCTTTCTTTTAAATTCGGTGCAATCTAATGCAATCACTTGAAAAGTGTGTGCAAGAAATGACTCTGTAATATCTCGAAAAATCGCGTTAAACAGTGACCTCGGGATCCGTGCCCGATTGGCCGCATGTTTGACGAATTAGGAGTTCAATGGTTGACATAGAGTGTGACGAACGGATGAGATGTGATGGTTTGAGTGATTGTGTGGTGTGTGATGTGAATGTGAAGTCACATACACATACAGCGGTGTATGTGCTCAACACACAAGGAAGGGGAGAGATAAAAGGATTTAATAACCCTAAAATCTGTATCTTGATTGTTGAAGGAGAGTAAAGAAGAGAGAGAGAGAGAGAGAGAAAAGTAAAGAGAGGAGTTATTGCAACTGATTGGAAGGGGGATTCAAGCGATAAAAGTCGAATTCGACACGGTTTGGATCCGTTAGAGCCAAAGCTGGAACCCTAGCCTTTCCAACCACTAGATCAAATCAAATTGAGATTTGATTGAGGTAAATTTCTTGTGAATTAAATGCATAAGATATGGGAGGTTAATCGTAGTTAGGAATGGTTAAAATCATAGATTAAAGGCTTAGAAAAAGAAAGAAAATAAATGGAGAAAGATTTGGAAGAACAGCCTGAAGGGGGTAAAATCTGGCAATTTCGATTAATCGAAATTGGCCAAGAAGTTGAAAAGTCAGAGGACCCCGATTTCGATTAATCGAATTGAGTTTCGATTAATCGACTTTGGATTTCGATTAATCGAATTGAGAATCGATTAATCGACTGGGAGCCTACAGTGGACTCCAGTGAAGAAAAGAAATGGGCTTGACGAAATCGACTAATCGAAATGAAAATTCGATTAATCGATTTGTAATTTCGATTAATCGATTTGGGATCGATTAATCGATTTTAGAAACTCGATTACTCAAATTGAGAATCGACTTGATAGAGCAGAGAATTTCGATTAATCGAATTGGGTTTCGATTAATCGAATGGGAATCTCGATTAATCGATTAATCGATATTGACTTTCGATTAATCGATTTTAGAAATCGATTAATCGACTGGAACAATTGATGTTGACTTCTAAGTTTGACTTTAAGATCTTTGGGGGGTCTTGGACCTCCTTTATTGCATCCTTAGTGATGTGTTTCACATGTTATGTGGTATCATAGGTGGTACGTGTGAGCTAGTGTACAAGGAGCCACGTGGGACCTTGATGCATTGATCAAACGAAGACTTGAGGTAGGGAACTCCTTGAACATGTATCTTATTTTACAAGAGCATGTATGTAGTGATATAGATTCAATTTCAAATGTTTTATAAAGAGTTGTGAAGAAGTGTGTGTGTGTGTGACACCAATAAAAGTAATCATAATGAGCCATCCCCAGGGGATGAAGAAGTAAGGAGATAAGAGCATCAGGTGTGATGCAAATGAATGGATACATCCCATGGATGTATCCAAGATTGGATCATGTTTGATAGGGCCTAACTGATATAAGATAGCACATTTATACGGTGAATAACTATATGTAAGGCACCGATATTTTTGTTATTTGAGGTTTGATAGGGTACCCCACCGACATGGCGGGATATCCACGACTGACACGGCAGGATATCCATGACCGATACGGCGGCGAAACCATAGGCCAGTGCGGAGGCTTATCCGTACACAGTAAGCACACCCCAGGGGTGTTGACTGAGACTAGTGAAACCCCGCCACCAATCCCCAGGGGAAAGGGGCTTGGGTACTAATTGTGTTCCCACGGAATACGTTAAAAGTGTCTATATAGATGACGATGATGGGTATCTCATCGGGGCTCGATGCTATATCGCTCGGGGATTACTTAAGTTGAAAGTTTAAGTTTTGCTTTAGGCCTTTTCAGCATCATTCATGAATAAATGAAGACATAAGTAAACTACCAGTAAAATGAAATGTTTTTTAACTGTTTTCATCAATAACTGCATAGACACATCATGCATGGCATATTATGGAATATATGTGAGTAATAATTTATATGTTCAACTGTGTTTTGTTCCCTATTGAGCTAGGATGTAGCTCACCCTATAGACTATACGTCGTTGGTCCACTACTAGCAGCTGCCGAGGCTTCAGGAGACGCTGGCCCCGGTGAGTCGGACCATGTGGCCGGGGAAGAGTTGGAGCCACCTCCTGAGGACTTCTTCTAGAGGACTCCGTTGTGCCGCTTTGAGGGCTTTTGGATAGAGATTTGTACGGCTTGGTATGTCAAGCCTTGTTTTGGCTAAACAATGTACATGTATAAATTGGGATTATTCTTTTGGGGCAAACCATCCGTGATGATTTGCCATCATCGATGGTTTGGATCGGTTCTCCATTCATGCAGAGGCATGAGGGTAGAACTGTCTTTTGAGAAATGCTTTTATATAGATTTAAATTTCGCAGTTTCATTTACTATTTCAATTCTGTGCTTGATATACCAATGTTCCATTCTTAGCTAAGAACGCAGTTAAGATGATCGTCTTGATGGCACACGGGTTTAAAGTGCAAAAGTCATCCATCAAAGCTATTTCTTTTTAGCAATTCGACAATCGTTCTTTTGGTGAACATAGGGCTTCTCTGAAACTTTAGTTTCAAATGCAGCCGCAAATGTCATCTAGAGGAAGAGGCCGACCAAGGGGAGGCCAACAGAGGAGTCTACGTAGTAGAGATGATTACATCTCTCCTACTAATAGAGTGCCTTTAGGAGGTACTGAAGCCCCATGGGGCAGTAGTAGTAGACAGCATGATGAAGAGGATCGAGATCGTCAGGATCAAGATCTAAGAGAAAGACAGGAAGATAGAGAGGAGCGACAAAGGATGATGCACACTATGGAGACTATGGCAGCTGCCATGACACAACAAGCCGCATCCTTTGCAGCTCATCTGAGAGAAACGGCGACCACCTACACCACACCAGGACCATCACTTTGTGCCCTCATCCTTTACAGAGTTTAGGAGGATAAGACCTCTTTCATTTTTTGGACAGGCAGACACGATGGCAGCTGAAAATTGGCTGATGGAAATGGAGAAAGTCTTTAGCGTGCTGACATGCACGGAAGATGAGAGTGTGAGATGGGCAGCCTACATGCTAGATGGGGAGGCTGGGCCTTGGTGGAAGTCCGTGATACGGACTAGGGCTCAGGAGACCCCAGAGTTGCCTTGGACGTGGGAGGAGTTCAACAAATAATATTTTTCGGAAGTGGTGAGAAATCAGCTTGAGATACAATTTCTACAGTTAGCGCAAGGGAGAATGACAGTGAGAGAATATGGGGTGGAGTTTCTACGACTTGCCTGTTTTGCTCCGGATTACGTCGCTACCGACGTGATGAAATCCAAGAGGTTTCAGCAAGGTTTGAAGCCTGAGGTTAGGGGAGGCGTAGCTCCATTTCAGTTAAGGACCTATGAAGAGGTCATGAGTAAGGCGTTGGTTGTAGAGGAAGAGAATACGAATAGATATAGACAGAGGGAGCAGCAGAGAGGAAGAAATGAACAAGGAAGGACGGAGACCTATGAACCGGTGAACAAAAAGCCGAGGTTCATGGCCCAAAATTAGAGACCACAGTTTCAGGGAGGTTTTGGAAGGCCGGCACAGCAACAACACCAACAGAGGTTTCCATTACTTGCGTCGGGGAGACCTTTACGATATGAGAGCCCTGCCATGTCTACTGGCGCCACTATCACACAGGGTTCTCGTACTGTTTCTTCCGCACCTCGGGAGACTTGCGCAAAGTGTGGCAAGCCTCATAGAACAGTGGATTGCAGAGCGGGGACTAGGGGTTGTTTCCGATGTGGCAAGGTGGGCCACTTGATCAAGGATTGCCCCGAGGCGGATAAAAGAAAGACGGTTTCAGTTGCAGCACCACGACCCATTCAAGCAAGAAAGCCGATCGTTCGAGGAGAAACTGCGATCCTTTGCAGCGAGCATGACGTCATCCAAGATGAGACTCTTTTAAATTAAAGAAAATTTCCATTTCATTAAAATTTTAGATAGAGAAGGTGCATGCATTAGGAATTGTATAGATTCTTTTTCTCAATACTAAATTTATATGTGAATTAGGGGTGTAAATTGATGTGTAAATTATTGTATGTATGTATGTATACTATAGGTACTTTAACTATATATGAAAAAGGATGCTTTGTTGGATATGACGCTAGAGTGTTGATAGACCCAGGGTCTACCCACTCATTAAATCCTCACGTTCGCCAAGAAGATAAAGATTGTTCGAGGCGTTGGACTTACGTCCTATCATGTCTATTCCATTTGGAGGTTAGTAGACAGTTAGCTTCATAAATCCATCATTGTAGTAGTTCGAGACCTTGAGGTGCATGAATTGGAAGCAAAGTTGATACTGTTAGACATGCAAGGGTTTGATGTGATCCTTGGCATGGACTGGTTGGCGCAGCACTGTGCAACCGTCGATTGCAAAAATAAGGTAGTCATTTTCAGACCCAACACAAGAAGATCATTTCGGTTTCAAGGAGTGAGGTCGTCATCGTACCCATCTCGATCAAAGAAGGCCGAGAAAATGATCAGAAAGGGTTGCAGTGGATACTTGACTTTCTTAAAGGAGGACAAGGAAGAAAAGAATGTCATTTCTGAGATAGCAGTTATGCGAGACTTCTTGGACGTGTTTCGGAAGAATTATGCGGATTACCTCCAGAGAGAGAAGTAGAATTCGCCATCGACTTAGCACCAGGAACGGAGCCTATTTCAAAAGCGCCATATCGAATGGCTCCTGCTGAGTTAAAGGAGTTGAAGGAACAACTACAGGAGCTTATGGACAAGGGGTTTGTTAGACCGAGCGTGTTTCCATGGGGAGCACTGGTCTTGTTCTTTAAGAAGAAAGATGGGTTAATGCGGCTATGCATTGACTATCGACAATTAAACAAACTCACTGTGAAGAACCGCTACCCTTTGCCTAGAATTGATGATTTGTTCGATCAACTACAAGGAGCAAGGTATTTTTCCAAGATCGACCTGAGATCTGGATACCATTAGTTGCGAGTCAAGGCAGAGGACATCCAGAAGACAGCTTTCAGGACACGGTATGGACACTATGAATTCCTTGTGATGCCGTTTGGGTTGACGAATGCTCCAGCGTCGTTTATGGATCTGATGAACCGAGTGTTTAAACCACACTTGGACTCCTGCGTCGTAGTGTTCGTTGATGATATATTGATATACTCCAAATCCAAGACGGAACACGAAGAACACTTGAGGATTGCCCTACAGACGCTACGTGAACACCAATTGTATGCCAAACTCAGCAAATGCGAGTTTTGGTTGGAAGAGGTTAGCTTTTTGAGACATGTCGTCTCAAAGCATGGTGTCACTGTAGATCCAGTAAAGATAGAAGCAGTGGTTAAATGGGAGCAACCAAAGACAGTGACCGATGTCCGAAGTTTTCTGGGCTTAGCAGGCTATTATCGGGCGTTTAAATGGGGTTTTCAAAGATATCAAGACCTCTCACAAAGCTGACACGAAAAGATTCAAGATTTGAATGGAGTGAGGCATGCGAGAAGAGTTTTCAAGAACTCAAGACAAGACTCACTTCAGCACCAGTGCTAGCTATTCCTTCGGGCAGTGGAGGATACGCCGTGTACAGCGATGCGTCATTCAATGGCCTAGGTTGTGTACTCAACCAACATAAGAAGGTGATAGCTTACGAATCAAGACAACTGAAAGAACACGAGAAAAATTATCTGACTCATGACTTGGAGCTAGCAGCAGTCATCTTTGCGCTGAAGATCTGGAGACATTACTTGTATGGTGAGACTTTTGAAATTTTCACCGATCATAAGAGCCTCCGATACCTGTTTACACAGAAAGAGCTCAACATGAGACGGGCGAGATGGATGGAATTCCTCAAGGATTACGATTGCTCCATACAGTACCATCCAGGCAAGGCGAATGTAGTAGCCGATGCATTGAGTCGGAAGGGTTCAGCTCAGTTAGCTTGTTTGGTTTTGGGTATGCACCGGTGGAAATTATTGGAAGACCTGGCACTCTACGATGCGAACATTGAGTCAAAAGCTACCGGATCCTTTTTGGCTAACATATCGGTGAAGCCAGTGATATTTGAGCATATCCACGATCTACAGATGAAAGATCCGGTATTAACAAAGATTCATCAAGACGTGAGTGAAAGCATTAGTTCGGATTTCTCAGTTAAAGAAGATGGTTCTTTATTGTTTAAGGGCCGTCTATGCATTTCGGACAATGCCGATCTAAGACGAGCCATTCTTGATAAAGCTCATAAGTCAAATTATGCTATCCACCCTGGTAGCCCCAAAATGTACCAAGACTTGAAAAAGAACTACTGGTGGAGAGGTCTGAAGCAAGACATGGCCGAATACGTGTCACGGTGTTTGACTTGTCAGCAAGTGAAGATTGATCATAGACATCCTGCTGGACTATTGTAACCTTTATCAATCCCAGAATGGAAGTGGGAATCGATCTCGATGGATTTCATTGTTGGATTGCCCCGTACTGCCAAGAGACACAATGCCATTTGGGTCGTCATGGACCGATTGACCAAATCAGCACACTTTTTGCCGTACAATACTACATATCTGGCGGGAAGAGCGAGACTTATATATGAGGAGATTGTAAGACTACATGGGATTCCAAGCGTCATAGTTTCGGATCGTGATCCACTATATCGTCAAGTTTTGGAAAAATTTCAAGAAGGAATGGGAACACGACTAGACTTTAGTTCATTTCCATCCTCAAAGCGATGGGCGAGCGAGGAGTGAACCAAGTAATAGAAGACATGCTCAGAGCGTGCATGCTAGATATGCAAGGATACTGGGATGAGTATCTACCGTTGCTCGAATTCGCATACAACAACAGTTTCCAAACGAGCATTGGCATAGCACCGTATGAAGCTCTGTATGGACGATGATGCAAATCACTCCTCAATTGGGAAGAAACTGGTGAGAAATTTGTCTTAGGGCCAAAACTACTTGAAGACAACGCCACCGTCATTCGAATAATCAGAGAAAGGCTGAAGTCAGCACAGAGTAGACAGAAAATTTACGCCGACATGAAGCGGACTAGTGTCGACTATAAAGTGGGTGAGCACGTGTTTGTAAAAGTGTCACCTATGAAGGGCGTAATGAGATTTGGCAAGAGAGGGAAGTTAAGTCCACGTTATGTTGGACCATTTGAAATTTTGGGACGCGTAGGTGAAGTTGCGTATCGCATTGGCTTACCACCGCTGTTTGATCGGGTACATAACGTCTTCCACATATCGATGCTCAGAAAGTATGTGAACGATCCATCTCATGTGTTAGGGAAACAACTTATGGAGATGTGTGAGGACATGAGCACGATAGAGGAACCAGTGGAAATCTTGGATCGAAAGGAACAAGTACTGCGCACTAAAGTGATTCCCTTAGTGCTTGTTCGGTGGAACAATCATCCAAAGGAAGAGGCTACTTGGGAACGAGAAGCCGATGTGAAAGAACAATATCCAGCTCTATTTCCGACGACGTGAGAACCCAATGTAAACCACAAGCATGTTTGTGGATTTTCACAACACTTATAATTCAATGGAAGTTTTGATCAAAGTATGATTAAAGGAACAAATTTTTGTATGCACATGACCATGAGGATGTGTTTTTATGGAACTATGAGCCACTTGATGTCATAAATTACCAAAAGAAATCAAAGAACCAAAGAACTTGAAAATCTGCAAAAATTGGGCAAAATCGATTAATCGAATTTCAAATCTATTAATCGATTTGGAATTTCGATTAATCGATTTTGTTCGATTAGTCGATTGGCATATGCCAGTGACTGGAAATTTGGATAAGAGTTAGGACAGACACAGAATACAATTTTGATTGATCGATTTATAAATTCGATTAATCGATTTGGGATCGATTAATCGATTTTGGGAATTTGATTAATCGAATTGGGAATTCGATTAATCGAACTGCATGTTCGATTAATCGAACATACTGGGAATGTTAGAAGAAATTAGGAATGAATTAATGAAAATTCGATTAGTCGAGGAGGTTTCGATTAATCAATTTGAGATTTCGATCAATCGAACTGGAAGTTCAATTAATCGATTTACTTAAAGGAACTATGAAAATTCTAAGTCAGAGAAACGATTTCGATTAATCGAAGTAGAATTCGATTAATCGATTTGAAATTTTGATTAATCGAACCATAGTTCGATTAATCGAATAACTTAAAGAATCCTAAAATTTTTGGAAGGGACTGCACGATTTCGATTAATCGAAGTGAATTTCGATTAATCGATTTTGAAATTTCGATTAATCGAAATGGATTTCGATTAATCGACTGGCTCCCGCCAGTGAGCTCAAAAACTTAAATTTTTAAACGGATACGATTTTGATTAATCGAAATGGTTTTGATTAATCGATTTTGACTTTTGATTGATCGATTTGGGAAATCGATTAATTGATTTTGCGCGGCTTAACCTAGTTTTGAATCTCGATTAATCGATTCTGGATTTCGATTAATCGAGCCGGGGCCTATATATGAAATTAGGGATTTCACTCCCCATTCGAAATCATTTGAGCTTTCGGATTTTGGGTGCTTCTTCTTCTCCTTCTTCTCCAACCATCCGACGCCCTAGGGTTGCACATTTGTTGGCGTTTCGGATCGGATTCACGTGCTAGCGCATCCAAAACCCACGGTAAACCCTAAAATTAGCTTTTTCTTTCAATTTGAGCTAGACAAAACCCTAGACTTTGCCATTTTTCCAAAAATACCGCCCAAAACCCGGTTGTCTTCGAAGAAGGCAACCTCCAAACTACCGGTCCGGCGTAAGAACGCCGCACCACCACCACCTACCCCATCACCGGTGAGGACTCCATCACCGTCGGCATCGGAGACCACCTCCGGTTCGACGAGCGCATCTTCGCGCGAGTCTTCCCGCGACTCCACCCCCATGCCCCCACCACCCACTAACGTGGTACAACCCAATGAGTGGTGGGCCTCAAAGACCTTTGAGGTCGAGTACCTCATCGACCCTACTCTTTTCACAAATCCCGATGTATCGGGCGAGACCCAATGGGCTCGTAATTACATTAACAATGCCGGTCTCAGCAACCTTCTCAAATCAATCCGGGGTTCCTACTATCCTAGATTGGTGAGATTTTTTTACCAAGGGCTTGTGGACGACCTGACTGACGACGTGATCAAGACCACCATCGAGGGTCGAGATTACACGATCACACGTCGCCACGTCCACGAGGTGCTTGAGTGCTACCTCGACTTTACCCCTGAGACCACCCTATTCCCACCCTTTGAGGAGGACCCTCGATTCGAGGAGGTCATGACCCGCATGACCAACGACAAAAAGGGGTCGGGATCCTCCATAAAGAGGGTTGACCTTCCCCACTATATGTGGATGCTTGACTCG
This sequence comes from Chloranthus sessilifolius, assembly GCA_021018995.1. Classification (NCBI taxonomy): domain Eukaryota; kingdom Viridiplantae; phylum Streptophyta; class Magnoliopsida; order Chloranthales; family Chloranthaceae; genus Chloranthus; species Chloranthus sessilifolius. Next base: position 77,190,221 of record CM037595.1, read on the forward strand.
GTGATTAAGTGCAACCTCTACCCTATGCGCCATGATACCGAGCGCGTGGACCGAGTGCAACACGCACTCTACGCGGCCTTCTGTGGTCGGTGGTTCGACGCCACCATGATCATCCTCGAGGGGATGAGGTACATCAAGGGCAAATTGATGAAGGGCAACCTCCGGCCCAAGGAGAAGATGCCCTATGCTCGCCTCATCTCGAGCATGTTGGAGTGCTACTCCAACGACCCCTCCTACACCATCTCACCTCACGAGGTGAGGGCTACGGATTGCGTGAAGACATTCTCCAAGTCTTCATGGACCGTGCTTCTACAACTGCTCAAGCGGACCCTACAGGCTCGGGTCCCGCTCCGGCAGCGATCACCACCACCACCCCCACCACCACAGCAGGACCCACCCATGGGTGGGGCACACCCGAGCGAGCCATCAGTAGAGAGGGCTACCTCTCATACCACGGCGTCACCGACACTGCCCGCTCACTCCGCGCCTGCTACACCCACCTCATCATACCACCGGTGCGCCGCTCCATCTGGTCCTACCATCGAGGACATGTTGGCTCGCATGGAGGCCAACAACGAGCGGATGAACCGGAGGATGGACTTCTTAATGTTCCACACCCTCCGCTACATCTACCCGACGGACTACCACCGCTATCTCGCTCAGGAGGAGGAGTGGACTGCGGGATGGACCGCCTTCCACAGAGGTCCCGTTTTCCATCCCACCACGCCCTCTTCTTGACTCCTTCCACATCTACATCCGCTCCGCCGACAGAGACGCTCCCGCCACAGCCGCCGCTACCTCCGCCTACTTAGCCAGCACGGTCTCCACCACCATGATCATAGCCCGGCTCATGAGCCACCGGCCCCGATCTGCAAATCGGCTCGAGATAAAGCGGCACTCCTGTGACCCGGCTGGCGTCTTGTATTTATTTTTACATT